>CP106715.1:50505033-60505033 GCA_025503065.1 Gossypium bickii
ACTCTTGCAATGCGCTTTCAATTATTTTAATTCAATAGGTGCCATTCGGTACGGAGCTATCGAAATTGGAGCCGCACCCGGTACTAACTCAATGCCGAACTCAATCTCTCGTACTGGGGGTAAACCCGGTAGTTCTTCAGGAAACACATCGGGGTATTCACATACAACTGATACATATTCAATTTGTATCTCCGACATTTTATTATCCAGTACATAGGCCAAATAAGCTTCACACCCTTTTCTCACATATTTCGGGCTAACATTGAAGATATTATCGAGACAACCCATTTACGTCACAGGATTTAATTCTGATGGTCTCACCATTTCGACATTTCAAATCGATAAGCTTCCTTTTACAATCCACTACTGCCTCATGTGAAGTTAACCAGTCCATACCCAAGATTATATCAAATTCGTCAAAGGGCAACAACATTAAATCAGCTGGGAAGCAATAATCCCGAATCATCACGGGCAACTTCTACACACTTTATTAACAAGCACACATCTACCCAAAGGGGTTGGACACACTAAACACACAAACTCGGTAGACTCAACTAGCGAGTCTTGCCAAATTTTAAAGTTTCACACACATAAGAATGAGTCGAACCGGGATCAATTAGTGCAATCACGTGAGTATTATAAAGAGTGAAAGTACCGGTAATGACGTCGGGAGGAAGCATCCTCTCTAGCTCGCGCGAGATATGCTCTAGCGGAGCTCTAGCCTCGATCGATCCGTAGTGTTCTTCGTTCCTTTCTCGACTACCACCTACATTGGTGAATGTTCGAGTGGTCTACCTCGCATTGACACGTTGCTCGGTTTAGTGTTCTGAACTGTATTATGCTCATCTAACTTCGGACACTCTCTAATAAAATGATTTGATGATCCACATTTATAGCAAGACCGATCATGGAATCTACAACTCCCTGAGTGCCATTTCCCACAGTGCTTGCATTCAACTCTATTTTGTGGAACGTTACCAACACTGGCTATCGAGGTAGCTCGGGAGCTCATAGGAGGTCGATCCCGTCTAGATGGATCTGTAGTATCTTTCTGTCGGCTGTAGTCATCTCTGGGCTTCTTGATCGTGGAATGAAAGACTTTACCCGAAGACCTTTTTTGGATGTCTCTAGCTTCTGTCTCAGCCTTTCTTTTCTCTTTTCCGAGCTCTTCAGCTTTGCAAGCTCTCTCAACTAAAGTTACAAACTCTTGGATTTCAAGAATGCCAACAAACATCTTTATATCTTCATTTAGGCCGTCTTCAAATCTTTTACACATAATAGCTTCGGTAGAAACACACTCTCTAGCATATCAGCTGAGCCTAACAAATTTTCTTTCATATTCTGTTACGGTCATTCGCCCCTGTTTTAGCTCAAGGAACTCCTTTCGTTTTTGATCAATGAATCTTTGGCTAATATACTTCTTGCGAAATTCAGTTTGGAAGAAATCCCATGTCACTTTTTCTTCGGAACCATCGATACTAGTGTATTCCACGGTGATATGCTGGTGTCCCGCAATAAGGATATAGCACACTTCAAGCATTCATCCGAAGTACAAGACAGCTCATCCAGTACCCGAATAGTGTTATCAAGCCACATTTCGGCTCTCTCAAAGATCATCATCGTCATTAGCTTTAAATTCTTACCCCAAATTTTCGGATTTTATCAATCGGGGCCTACTAAATCTCATTGGATCTATCATCGTGGAGTGAAGGAATCGGAGTTGGATTATTCGGGGGTTGGGGTTGGTGTACTGTTGGGTTATTTTGAATAAATTGGGCAAACCACTCATTCATCATCTGATAAAAGGCTTGTTTAGTCTCTCCTTTGGCTACCCGAAACAGGTCGAGAGTTCATGGCGTTGATCCGCGTGCGGTCGTCAGCGCTACGCTCTCTACATCATCATCCACGCTCTTTCGGGATCAGATCCATTTACTAAATAAAACGAAATTCAGGCTGTCAGAAATCACCACACTATCAACATATAATAAAGGCATGTATAGCTAGACTCACACGCGCTATGGTAGTCCTAGAATCGACTAAACTGTAAGCTCTGATACCAATCAAATGTAACACCCCTTACCCGAAACCCTTGCCGAAATCGGGTATGTGGTATTACTAGACTTGACTATTAACTCGGAGCAAAAAAAAAAAATTAAAGCTGTCCAACTGTGTCACGCTGACTAAATCGACCATAACTCGAGTTACAAAACTCGAAATTTAGATCCGTAAATTCTCCTTGAAACTAGACTCATATAAATTTTCACCATAATTTTTCCAGAATTTTTTTATGTGGCCAATTAGTACAGTTTATTCATCAAAGTCACCTTTATTACACTGCTTGACAATTCTGACCTGTCTTTACAAAAATACAGTTATCTCATTCCACAAATTTCCTATAATGTTCTTGTTTATACCAATGAAAAATAGACTCATTAAGGATTCTACACATATAAACCATGCTTCTTAATTATTTTTGTACACTTTTTAACAAATTTTCCAAAACAGAACAGTGACTCACGAATTCATTCAGAGCAGGTCTCACTAAAACTTAATTATCTCATAATATATAAGTCCTTTGCCTACTCTGTTTCTTTCATGTAAAAATAGACACGTTTAATTTCATATCTCATTCACCTTCTAATTCAATATATCCAATTTTTGGTGATTTTTCTAAATCACATCATCATCTGCTACAACAAGTTGTTTCGTTGCAATTTATGAAAAACTAACTTCTAACCAAACATACCTACATCCCTAATTCAAGGATTCATTTCGTACACAAACATTTCATTATCAGCAACGATTAACTCCGATTAAGTATGCATAAACATTGCCAACATAAACCGACATTCGTATCAAAAACACAAGGAAAAGCATACTTAACTAAAAATTTAGCCATATTCGCATGGCTATTATATACATGAACCTTAAGAATTTATCAAAACAAGACCAAGTCATTCCTATACATGCCTTCATTTAAATCCAAAATGAAAGAGTACCAAAATGTAGATTGATAGTGTGAGCGACTTTCCAAACGATCCCGACGAGCTTGTAGCTTGTACCTAATCTATAAAACAAAGGAAACATTTCACACGATAAGCTTGCTAGCTTAGTAAGTCCTAATTTCATAAAAATATAACATTCAAAAATCAACAATTTAATTACTACAATTCAACTTGTAGGCTTGTGCTCATATTTATTATCAAACTTTCAACTTCATATCGATGTGACTAAGTATAAATTGTAGGAAAATTTCTCTTTGTCCACATATTGTGATCAAAATATTTGTTCATAATCCAATCTTTAAATCCAAAGTGTCATCATGTAACCATAGGTACAAATATTCATATACTTGAATATCAATTATTATAACATGTCATCAATTATACAACCACATCATTCATCAATAAAACCGAGAACACATACTATTGGTAATAAATCACTAGTTTACCTTGTCTTAATTAAGTAAGAAGCTCATTCCTACTTTACATACTCACCTGAACCGTTAACTCGATAAATCTCTTTAATTCGCCTTGAACACAATTTCGGTTTCTAATTTGTGAAATACAACACCAAGATCAAGCTCTTTGGGCATAAAAGCCCGATAAATAACACCTCAAGCACAAGGCCCGCTAGGCTTAAAGCCCGAATTAAATCAGGCACTAGGCCCGCTAGGCTTAAAGCCGAATTAAATCACCAGCACTAGGGCCTGCTAGGCTTAAAGCCCAAACACATTAATGTAATCAATCATCGCTAATACCTTTTTATACTATATCACATAATGAAAGTACTTTGGCTTATTTACATCAAACAATCAAAACCATTCTAATAGGCTTATATACATTTGGCTATGACATGAATATCTACTAAAATTTATCAAACATTATCGCATACAATTGATTTATAATTAATTCTTCAATATACTATAGCTTAAGGACTTACTTATTCACTTTGCCTTAGCCAAAATAAATTCACTTTAATGCTATTCATTTACATTCGGCTACATTATGAATTTATACTCTAAATTTTCACAATTCATCATTCATTAAGTTCATAATTAATTTATTGAAGTATTTTAGCTAAAGGACTTACCTCGGTTGTCGATAGTCCGTGCGAATCGGCTATTCGAGAACCTTCGTTTTCCCTGGTCTTCTCTGTCTTTCTTTGCTCTTGATCTAAAACACATTAGAATTTAGCTCATTTAATCTCATTTCATCTCAATTTAGTCTCAAAACACCCTAATGGGCAATTTACCATTTTGCCCCTAATATTTCCCATTTTTATAATTTGGTCCAATTTACACAAAACACCAAATAAGCAAAATTTTCCAACTTTATAGCTTGGCCGAATATCCCCTATGGCCATATGTGTCCATGCATTTCGTTTATTTGACATTTTAATCCTTCACAAATTTATTCTTTTCAATTTAGCCCTATATACTCAAAATTACCAAAAATCCCAATACAAAACTTGTAAATCTTTAACATACATTTAATTTAAAATCATCAAACATCAAAACTATCCAAGCTTGTTAATGGCCGAATCCTACATACATAGTATTTTCAAAAATTTAGACATGGGTCGGGTAAAATACTGAAACAACGATCTCAAAACGTAAAATTTATCAAAAACTAAGCAAAATACCTACCCCAAATCAAGCTCTAAGTTGCCGAAACTTCAAGCTCCAACAATGGAGTTTTTCTCCTCAAAAATTCGCCAAGAAGATGAACAATGTGATGTTCTCTTTCTTCCCACTCATGCTTATTATAATAATGTTGTATTTCACATATAATTTAACATTATTACTTAATATTCTAATATAACTTGGTAATAAACTAAATTAACATGTAATTTGGACTTATAAAAGCCCATTGCCGTCCCCCTTACTATGGTGAATGGGCTAATTGCCCTTTTGGTACACCCACTTAAAAAGCCACAATCAATTTAGTACTCTTCACTTAAGCATGCAACTTTTGCGCTTTTCTCGATTAAATCCTTTTTATCAAATTGAGCACTTAAACGACTAAATTTTTCTACGAAATTTTCACACTCACTAAATCACATATAACAAACACAAAATATAATATTAAAATATTTCTCGGACTCGAATTCGTGGTCCCGAAACCACCGTTCCGATTTGGGTCAAAATTGGTCTGTTACAAAAATATTAAAGGAGAAGGTTAGTCACCAAGACTCAATGTGTAACCCTTTCCCCGATTTAGTGCAACATCATACACAATTTATAACTAAGTTAACATGTACTAAAACTAACATGCACCCAACCTAGCCATCCAATACACCTTTCTCTACCCCGTGTGGTACCAAACCACTGGTGGTGCCAAACCACTGGTGACTCAAAGTCACGATATCCATCAATATTGTGGTGCCAAACCACTGGTGACCCGAAGTCACAAAGAATAAGTTGTGGGGCCAACCCACGTGTGATACCAAATCATTGGCGATGATCCCATAATATCAACTGTGGGGCCAACCCACTGTTGTGCTAAGCCATTGGGACAAGACGCTATGAGGTGCCAAACCTCTGGTGACCATAGTCATGAAATGTGGTACCAAACCACTGGTGTCCTAAGACACGGATATCACTTCCCCCTCCACTCGTTTAACCCACCATTTTATGACATGCATTAACAGAAATCATAACAATCATGTTTAATTAACAACACATACTGGATTTCTCATCAGCCATATATCTATATGCCACATATACCAAATATGTCATGCTTTCCATAAGCATCAAATAGTAACCTCATAACAACAAGGACTTACCTGAAGCCTCGCTTATACCTTTATGGTATTAAATTTGAATCTACATAGATCTGATTAGCACACAATATATTTAGTACATTTATTAGCTACAAAGTGTGCATGTACACACCTGCTTCCACTGGTAGCCCTAAATCCCGAAGAGTCAATTGGCCACACTAGATTTCTTGCTCCTATATTCGGCCAAACATGAGAGTTAGTGTTCTAGACCATTCGGCCAAACCAGAATAATTCCAAAGGGTTTCACATGAACTCGAAACCTTACCTAAACTCCTTTTGATTATCAACCACCACACACTATGTGTTTCTGCTTCCCTACGATCGACAACCATCCATATTAATAGCCTTCGGCTTTTTGATCACTACAAAAAATATAGTCTATTAAAGTAGATCCTTACCACCACTTACCAACCGATTGCTAACGAATGAAGGCTTGGTTTGAATACCTCAAAATCCCGGAGCACCTAAACAGAATCGGTTTCAACACACTGATTAGCCAAATCATCAGTATATTTCAGCCCTTTTTCATTCATCCCAAATCGACAGAGAGAAAGAATATAGAAGGAGAGTTTCGGCAATACTTACCTTCACCAAATCGATTGGACAAAGAAATCCCGAAGAGACTTATGTTACTCTTAGTATTCGGCCAAGGTGAGTTTAATAGGAAGAAAAGAATTTTCGGCACAAAGATAGGGAGTAGATTCGGCTAAATAGAGAAAGAAAATAATGAGAAAATGAGATAGAGCTTCGGCAGTAAGAGTGGAGGATATTCGGCCAATAGAGAAGGAAAATAGAAGGGGAAAAGAGGATGGGGATTCGGCAATGAAAGGGTAGAGAGAGTTTTGAAAACAAAAGAAGAGAGGCAAGGAATTAATGGTGAATTTGGTTTTGAGAAAAGATGAAAAGAGAAGGAAAAAGATTTGTAAGATGGGAAAATGCCTAGCCGAAATTGTCAAGTGAGTGACTAAGAGAATTCGGCCTCCCCCCTTCACCTATTCTCCTTATCGTCCACTCCTCTCCTAGGAGTTCAAAATTCGGCCACCTCCTTGAATTACTCTTGTCCACTAATTCAAACAAATTTGAATTAGTCAAAAGCCTATATTTTCTCTCTGCCAACTATTAAAGATTATTCACATAAAATCCAATTAAAATCATAATAATATCCTTATTACCCTGAAGTGTTTAAATTGAGCACTTCTCTCTCTTTCTTGCCGTCAAAATAAAGTGCAGAAAAGGAAATTCCGCGACTCGAACATAGGCTCCCCTTGCTCCCCTTGTGGCGTCAATTCCAGCTCCTAAGTGGCCTCCCTTTGCCGCTATTCCAAGGCCTTTTTAGTGTCTAATATTCCCTCATTTAACATGTAACCCCTAATTACTATGGTCCCCTATCTTTAAAGCTTACAAATAAAATTTTTCCTACTATTCGAGTCTACTCAAGATCCATAATTAAGTCCTATTATACTATGAATAACATCACAGCAATCCAATCATAAGCAAAATAATCCAATCACAAATAACCTCAATTTTAGGATGTTACAAGTTTTTAAAAGCAAAACAATAAATGCATAATAAGGTTTTACAAAAAGGAAATGATTTCGAGTAAAACTAGTTTTGTTAATAAGCAACAAAAATCGAAATTTTGAATTGGTAGCAAGTTTTGATTCGTAGATGAGTTTTCCAACAAATGCATAGTTTTCAAACATCACCTGATGTGGCACGCTAGATTCGGTCGTAACGTTTAGGCTGGGTTTGGGGTGTTACATCGCATGAATTTTAAAGTATGTTTCAATCTTTTTACTTAAGTATGCTGAAATATATGAATGTTTAGAAAGAATGTTTTTTCATAAGTTTTTTCAAATGCAAGCATGATTTCTGATTTTATCTAAGTTATTCATATGTTATCTTGAGTGATGGAGTGCTTATGTGATCTTAGTCTTATGTAGGATTTTCCATGAAAATTTGATTTTTTTTTAAAAATAGACATGTATAAAGGTTTAAGTCTTTAGAATGGACTTAGTAACTTTCTTGAAGCGAAATTTTAGGAGGTATAAGAATCTAATATGATATAGGCACACTTTCTTTGGATCGTTTGAGCCTTTCAAGCTGACATTATGAATTTAACCCTTAAAACTTAATTTTTAAGCTTAATGGCTTGTTTATATCAAAGTACCTACATTATAAGTGAAACACCCTACACCCGGCCCACAAGCCTTGACCGGATCTGGTATGTTCCTCGATGTAAACCGGTTAAAATTCTTTTGTTACTTTGGAAAATAGTGTGTTTTGAAAGAAATATTGTTTTGAGTTGGGCTCGAGTTGAAAACAAATTCGTTTTATATTGAAAAACCCTTTTAGTTTTAGGTGATAAAACATTTAGAGTTCGTTAGAAAGTATATTCACCTAATCTTTAACTTAATAAAAATTTGTAAACATAATAAAACAATGGAATAGCTCAACAGTGGCCTTATTACATCAACATTCAAAATTCGAAGTAAATCCAAATATTTAAAATGTAAAAGTCCCAAAATTAAATAAACTTCAAGCTGAGCATGGCCACCACAAGTTCTCGTAGTCCGGCCCATCACTTGCGTCACACCAAACATGTTCCCACAACGGGGTGAGTCAAACAGACTCAATGTGTAACCAACACTAAAATTTAACAATCCAGGCATACATTATCATATCACATACGTATTTATATAACAGATAGAAAAGATGATGCAACCCGAACCCAAAACCTAGATGCCATCCGCTACACATCACCCGTACCAACCCGCACACCGTGTGGGACTACTAAGTCAACCCTCCATCCGCTACACACACCATCGACGCCATGCTGCAGACGCACACACTCATCGCCCTTATAATTTTCGTGGCATAGCCACCAGAAAATATTTGTGTCATGTGACACCACATTCAGATAATGTGACCGAAGCCACCACATTTAGATAATGTGACCTAAGTCACCACATTCACTTCAGTCACCACATTCACTTCCCCTTTTCATATAACCCGAATGCCCATATCATACATATCATGCACATCATGCCCTAAATTCACAGTCTTATCACTTTTCACATATCATACATAACATGTATTCATAATCCTAGTAGGAGTAGGAAACGTACCTGGGTACTTTGTACCATAGCATGGTACCTTAGCCATATTCACATTCTTATAAACATGCTAATATTAAATATTGCTATAAATCTTATTAAAAGATAGTGTGGGGTACACACCTGATTCACTTAGCAATTTTCCCGAAATCCCAATCTACGCTTTAGATCTTAATCCCTACATTCGGCCACACTTAGTACTTTTAGTAAAAGCCTATTCGACTAATCAACCAAATCCCGAAAGATTAAAACATCTTACCTTGTTGCCGAATTGAATTAAGAATCAAGTCCCGAAACTTTGTAATGCTCACCCTTGCAATCAGCTAACCACCAAAACTCCTATCTGGTTAGTTTTCGGCTTTTGAATAGGTAAGAAATAAATCTAAGTACTAAAATAGGCCTTAGCCGAACCTTATAATCACTTACCTTGTGGATATTAATCCTGATAATAGTCACTTGGCCTTAGTCTCTTAAATTCTTGTAATCCCGAAACCTTTCTCCTTGTAGTCGATGACTATCAAAAATTCCGGAATTCCTCCTTTAATATTCAGCCAAGAGACAACAAGAGAATCAGTTCCTAGATCTCGATTAAAAGAGATTGAACAACAAAAATCCATTGTTCTTACCTTAATACCACAGTCGACGGCACCCTTGCTTGAAGCCACAAAGATTCGACTTTTGAGGCTTAAAAGAAATCGATTTCACAAGGGATTATTGATATATTCGGTGTTGACAAAATAAAAGAGAGGAAAAGAAGTCACTTGAGAATTCGACAATGGTGGAATAAGGATTCGGCTATCTCAGAGAATATTTCGGCTAGTCAGAATTAAAGAGAGAAGAAGTAGAAAAGGTTTAAAGAGGAGAAAGAGTGAAAATTTTGGCACAAATGAGAGGGGATGAAGAGAATGATAAATTTCGGCACAACTATCCTACCAAAGCCGAAATTACCAACCATATACTCCTTTAGCCGGCCAACTCTTTAGTTCTTATCAACTTCCTCCTTTTTCTCCTTTATCTATTGTTCAAATTAATTAAATTAATCCCTCATTTATCCACCTTTTATCTATTAAAAATAAAAGAATAAAGGCTCCTAAATTATAGCCTTGTGCCGTCCCTTGCTGCTAATCTCTGCTGCAAAATGAAACTTTTATTTTGCTTCCCCCTGCAGCTCGAGCCTTGGCCCAATACCCCTGTATGTGGCGTCATTTCTAGAGGCCCTAAGTGGCATCTCCAGGCCACTTTTCCAAGCCCAATTTCATGTCATATTTCCTCCATAACTTTTCTTAAGACCACCTTGCCTTAGTACCCTCTTTTAAACTTTAAACTTAACATTTCTAAAGCATTTCCTCACATTTCCAAGACATTTCCTTACATTTCCAAGACAAGACATTTCCTTACATTTCCAAGACATTTCCTTACATTTCCAAGACATTTCCTTACATTTCCAAGACATTTCCTTACATTTCCAAGACAAAACATTTCCTTACATTTCCAAGACATTTCCTCACATTTCCTAGGTTCTAAAAATGCACACAACACATCCATATCACAATAGACATGCTATTTCATAAAATTAAGCAAAAATGCATAAGCCCAATTTCAGGATATTACAATAAGCCACATATCATCTTTTTGATTTTATCCTATTCTTTTGCACCTATCTTAACTGAATTTGTCCTGGTGATCAAAGTTTAAGGAAAGATATGAAAAGATGTACATGCTCTTCATATTATTCAAAAAAAAAAGAAAAAAGAAAAAAATGATGATGAATGTAAGTTTGTTCAGAAGATTAAAAAGCAAAGAATAAGATTGCTCAAATTCTCAAAAATAAAGAGCAAAGTTTGTTCAAAGTGTAAAAAATAATAAAGGTATGAAATCGAAATAAGTTTGGGGCTGTTCCAAAGACCCAATTATACGAAGGCTGTGACATGAAAAGGATCCAAGACAAAGTTAGGGTTAAGATGTTTTGAACCTAAAAATCACTTCTCTTTATTCGTACCTTTAGCCTAGCCCCATAATAAAAGACCTATTGATTGGATGATTATACCTACTACATTAGTGGAGAGGAATTACTAAGTTTAACATATGAAGACACTAATTAAAGTTCAACATATGAAGACACTAATTAAACTTTGGGATTGCTATGTTTAGTTGATAAGGAAAGCATATTGATTGGTGAATGTTATGTATGACTTTGAAAATGCATGCAAACTAAGATTCGTGTTGACATTTTGATTTACTTAGTATAAAGTTAGAAATAATAATTGCATTCAAGCTACTTATTAATAAATAATATTTTTGAGCCTGATTTTGTCGATGCATAATTATGTGCAAAGATTGATGCTACTTTTTTACTTTGCAAAATTCTGTTAGCAAAATAACTGAATTTTACTTAATTAGTAATTTTAGACATGAGTTTTGAAAGTATGTGAAATTATGTTTAATTACATGATTTTCATGTATATTTTATATTAATTCATGTTAATTTATTAATTTATGTATTTTTCATTATGCAGGAGGTCCACTTGTAACATCCCGGTCTAGGGCCTAGTCAGAATAGTGGTGCGAGACCACAAATCCGAGGTCTATGTATGAGTTTTTGAGATTTATGCTATGTTTGCATGTTAGTGTGAAAGTTTCATGAAGCAATTTTGTGAAATTTCGGTTGAATTGTCCAAAAGGACTAAATTGCAAAAGCTGCAAAATGTGAGATTCTAGAAGCTATTTGTGTGAAATGTTCAGAATATATATTAGAGGTCCTTAAATAGCAATTTAACCGAATTCTAATTTTTGGAAAATTTGGGCATTGAGAGTTAAAATAGGAAGTTTATCAAAAAGGGCATTTTGGTCATTTGGCAATTAAATGATTAAAATGGGAGAAAAGATGACAATATTCATTTATCTTCTTCTCCAAGGCTGCCGAAATTTTCAAGAGCCATTGTTAGGGTTCTTAAAATTTTTCAAGCTTGCTAGTAAGTGCATCCAAGCCCCGTTTTTGATATTATTCATATTTTTGAAGTCCTAGTTGTATGACTAAGCTATTTTTAGCTATTTGATGAGCTATATTGAATGTTCAAAAATTTGGCCATGTATGACATGCATGTATGTTGAAGTTTTATGGAATATTATGAAAACTTGATGTAGTAGAAACATCTTTTGTTGAGTGATTTTCCATGAAAATGCATGTAGGGACTAGTTTGTGAAAGTTTTAAGTTTCGTCATACATGTGTGATTTAGTGAGAATTGGTGAATGCTTTAGTTGAGTAAGTGATTTGGCTAAGCATGAAAGGCTAGAAATTTTAATAAAAATTAGTTTACGAGCCTTGGGGAAAAGTGTAATTATGAGAAAGATTAGGGGCAAAATTACCCTTTTGCAAAAGTATGAGATAAGTGTCAATTTAGTCAATGTGTGCATTGAATAAGCTGATTTATTCATTATAGATCAAGAAAGACGAAGCCCGGATCTAAACCGAGGCAAGAGCAAGATGGTGGACTAAATTGCATATTTCTATACTTTTGAGTATCGAGGTAAGTCTATGCATAAACAATGCATTCATACTTACAATTTCTTAATGCTAGCTAGCGTGTAGCATGATTGAGAATGATTGAGAACCTATGTGGGATGAATGTGGTAGAATTTGTGAATAGATGTATGGTTAAGTAAGTAGATATGTGAATGTGTAGTGAGAATGCTAAATGGTGGGCTAAGACCATCTTAATGCATATTGACAATAAAGATGGCTATGTGCGATGTTATCGTTAGGTATATCATCTAGTGGGCTATGTGCAAAACCACTATGAATACCTTTATGGTAAGCTAAGTGCGATACTACCTTATTAATTGATTGTGGTGGGCTAAGTGTGAAACCGCCGAGAAATTAGCTGTGTGGATTAGCTGCGTGGATTAGCTGTGTGGTTATATTATTAAGTTAATTAGCTGTGTGGATGAATTATTGAGAAATGATGTTATGATGTATATTGTGTAAATGTGATATTGAATGTAGGGGTGCACTTCAATGGTTATGAGTATGTGACTCACGATGTGTTGGAAATGTGGTAAGGGATAGAAAGAGTAAGCATTGTTGTACATTATATGTTAGTATGATGCTTAATTGTTTATGTGTAAACTTAATAAGCTCAAAGCTTACTCCCTTTCTTTTCCCTTGTCTTATAGAGTAAAAGTGTTGAATCAAGATACGAAGATCAATTGGAAGATCGTCCACATTATCAGCAAACTCTGGTGTATGAGACTTAATGTTTTGTATATGGCATGTATAGTGGCTACACAAGTTAGTGAATTTTGCTGTAAATGGCTAAGATGTGTTGGCCTTTAGATGGGTAGTCTATTATGTATAATGCCATAGTAGTTGGCTACCTTATTTTAGGAAAAGATTGTAGTTATCTATGTTAGATTGCACTTCAATCTGAGTTGATTATGGATGTGTTGAATGATTGCATATTGTGTATGCTAGAGGGGTGAAAGGAACTTAGCACATAGCTTTGTTTTTGTCCATGTGGATAGACACACGGGCGTGTGTCTAGACCATGTGTGACACATGGTCAGCCCACGGGCGTGTGACTTGGCCGTATGTCCTCTGCATGTTAACATTTTAAGTCAGAATATACCACGGACTAGCCACACAGGCGTCGGCATAGGCCGTGTGAGTTTAGTTAGTGTTGGCCACGGGCTAGCCACACGGATGTGTGACTAGGCTTTGAGATCGTGTGTATGTAGTCAGTATTCGCCACGGTTGTGGAGCATGGGCGTGTGGGTGTATGCACGAGCGTGTCTCTTCTTGCACGAGCGTGTTAACCCTGTATAAAAGAGAAAACTTTTTTTTTAAGATTGGAAAAAGTTCCGATATAGTCTCGGGAGTCCTCGTGTGTATAAGTGAGGCCTCGTAAGTCGAGATTGAGGTTGTTGAGGTGACTTAAGAGAGTAGTCACGATGAGCCTAAGTGGCGATCAAGTGGTTTTATTACAGCAATGCCTCGGGCTCGGTTCTGGCGTAGAACTCGGGTAAAGGGTGTTACATTTAGTGGTATTAGAGCTATGGTTTAGTCGGTTCTAGGACTACCATAGCGGGTGTAATAGTCTAGCTATACATGCCATAAGAGTACTCTGATAGTGTGGTGGTTTCTGATGATTTTAAATCTTGTTTTGTATAGTATATGGATCCTGATCAATCTACTGCTGATGAAGTAGCTAGTAATACGCCGGCTCCTGGGCAAGGAACCGTGCCAGTACAAAGTGGACCCGAGGTTAGGGGTCAAGGGGAACAGGCACGGGAAGCCTTTCTCCAGATGATGAGTAATTGGTACTCGGACTATGTTCGAGTGAACCCTAATGCTCAACCTACGTAACCTCCTCCTACACCTCAGCCAAATCTAGTGGCTCCTCAAGGTATTGATGTTGTGAGGATATCGAAACCCCCGGTGGATAAGATTAGGAAGAACGGGGCTGAGGAGTTTAGAGTTGAGGTGAATGATGACCCTGAGTGGGCAAAGTTCTGGTTAGAGAACTCGATGAGAGTTTTTGATGAACTCTCATGTACACCAGAAGAGAGCTTGAAGTGTGCCGTATCCTTGCTGAGAGATTCGGCATACCGTTGGTGGAAGACGCTAACGTTAGTGGTCTTGAAAGAGCGGGTGACGTGGGACTTCTTTCTGGAAAAGTTCCGGAAGAAGTATATAAGCCAACGATTTACTGGTCGGAAAAGGAAGTAATTCCTCGAGTTGAAGCATGTCAGTAGTACATTATGAGTGTGAGTTTGTTTGTCTTAGCAAATACGCTCAAGAGTGTGTATCGACAGAGACCCTCTTGTGTAAGAGGTTCGAGGGTAGATTGGATGAGGATATCCAACTTCTAGTGGGTATTCTGGAGTTGAAAGAGTTTGTGGTGTTAGTTGAAAGGGCAAGTAAGGCCAAAGAGTTGAGTAAGAAAAAGAGAAGGGCTGTGAGTGAAGCCCGAGGTGCTAGAAAAAGGCCGATGGTCAAGTCGTATCAAGCCTAGTCGAAAAGATCCAAGGAAGGGAACCCTCGGACAACAACCTGAGTGGGATATTCACATCGAGACTTGGGCAATATTCATTCGGGTTCGAGAGTCCAAGCCACCTCGATGGAAAGTGTGGGCAATACAAAGAGCAAACCGGATTGTCCAAGTTATGGTAGATATCACACTAGAGAGTGTTGGGGTAACAGTCGGAACTGTTATAAATATGGCTCCCCCGATCACTTTATCCGAAACTGCCTCAAGAGGGATGATAAGGAAGAGAAGCAAGAGATAAGATCCAGTGATGTGTCTACAAGAGGTAGACCACCTAGGAACCCGAGAGGTGGGAATAGTGGTAGAGGTGTGTCCAAAGATTCTGCTGTGAGACCGGATGGTCGGGCACCTGCGAGGACGTATGCTATTCGCGCTTGCGAAAAGGCATCCTCTCCAGATGTGATAACGGGTACTTTTTCTCTCTATGACACCTTTGTTATTGCTTTAATAGATCCAAGGTCTACTCATTCTTATATCTGCATGAGATTAGCATCTAGTTTGAGTATGACCGTTGAGTCTACGGGTATTGTGGTTAAGGTGTCAAATCCTTTAGGAAAGCATGTGTTAGTGGACAAAGTGTGTAAAAATTGTCCTTTTTTGATTAAGAATCATTATTTTTCGGCAAACCTTATGTTGTTGCTGTTTGATGAGTTTGATTTAATCCTTGGCATGGATTGGTTAACTACCCATAATGTCTTAGTAAAATGTGGTAGTAAGTTTATTGAATTGAAATGTGAGAGTATAGATGTTGTTCGGGTTGAATCAAGTGGATCGGATAGTCTACCACTGATGATTTCTTCCCTAGTGGCTGAGAAATGTTTGAGAAAAGGGTATGAATCCTATCTCGCCTTCGTGTTGAATACTCGAGAGGTTGGAGTGAAGTTTGAAATAGTACTGATAGTATGCGAGTATCTGGATGTATTCTTGGAAGAGTTACCCGGATTACCTCCAATGAGAAAGGTCGAATTTGTGGTTGAGTTGATTCCAGGAACGGCATCGATTTCAATTGCTCCATATAGAATGGTACCTTTAGAGTTGAGAGAACTGAAGGTACAGTTGCAAGAGTTGATAGATAAGGGTTTTGTAAGACCGAGTTACTCACCGTGGCGTGCTCCGGTATTATTTGTGAAAGAGAAAAATGGGTCTATGAGATTGTTTATAGACTATAAATAGCTCAACAAGGTGACAGTGAAGAATAAATATCCTTTACCAAGGATTGATGATCTTTTCGATCAACTGAAAAGAGCTACAGTGTTCTCCAAGATAGACCTGAGGTCTGGTTACTATCAGTTGAGAGTGAAAGAGTAAGATGTGTTGAAAACTTAGAGTTGACCCAAGTAAGATTTCGGCTATTTTGGATTGGAAACAGCCGAGAAACGTGTCGAAAATCAGAAGTTTCTTGGGATTAGCGAGATATTACAGACGTTTCTAGGGGTTTTCTTTGATTGCTACCCAACTTTTGCATAAAGATGTCAAGTTTGAATGGAATGAAACTTGTCAACAGAGTTTCGAGAAATTGAAAACAATGTTGACTGAGGCACCGGTTTTGGTTCAACCAGAATCAGGGAAAGAGATTGTAGTTTACAGTGATGCATCGTTTAATGGTCTTGGTTGCGTGTTGATGCAAGAGGGTAAGGTAGTCGCTTATGCCTCGAGACAGCTAAAACCGCACGAGAAGAATTATCTGACTCATGATTTGGAGTTGGCTGCGATTGTTTTCACGTTAAAGATTTGGCGACATTACTTGTATGGTGAGAAGTGCCGAATCTTTACGGATCACAAGAGTTTGAGATATTTGATGGATTAGAAGGATCTGAATCTGAGGCAGAGGCGGTGGCTTGAGTTATTGAAAGACTATGAATTATTCATTGATTATCAACTGGGAAAAGCAAATGTGGTTGCGGATGCCCTGAGTAGGAAATCATTATATGCCCTAAGAGTTATGAGCACGAGTTTAGAAATAGCTGATAATGGTGCTATTTTGGCAGAGTTGAGAGCTAAGCCACTATTTGTTCAACAGATATGTTAGGCTCAGAGAAATGACAGTAAGATGCAAGCAAAGAGAGCTAAGTGCGGATTAGAAAGTGATTCTAATTTTCGAATGGGCTCGAATGGTTGTTTGTTGTACCGTGAAAGAATTTGTGTACCTAGAGATGAAGAGTTAATCCTAAAAGTTTTGCATGAGCCACATAGTGGTTATTTTTCAGTACACCCAGGCAGTACGAAAATGTACAACGACTTAAGGAAGTTTTATTGGTGGCCGGGTATTTATCGTTGTTTTATGTGATGTCAAAGTCTTAAAATTTATATAAAGAATGATCGAACCTGGAAACTAACTATGACAATGATTTGAGGCAAGCGCACCTATCGAACAATAGTATAGTTAAGGCAAGACCGGAATGTCAAACCCAAAGGAACCAAAAGTACTAATACTAACTCTCCTTTTATTATTTAGCTTAAGAATTAAGGGATTTGTTTATCTAATCTAAAATTAACTATCTACTAAACTAAAGACTCTAAGACAAAGAAGAATGAAATTTGTGAAAAGAACTTGAGGAAAAACCAATTTGATTAAGACGACACCCAAGGAAGAATCCACCTAGACTTCACTTGTTATCTAACTCTGAACCAGACGATTTATTCACTTGACTTGATCCGTAAGATTCCCCAAGTTATATTAATCCCTCTCGAGGCGACTAACTTCTAACCCTAGGTTGATTAATTGAAATCTCTTTCTAGTTAAAACCCCTAAAATTGCATTAACTCAATCTATGGACTCCCATATTAGGTTTCACCCTAATCCGGAAAAATCTCGTCACCCTATCTCTAGGCGTGCGATCAACTCTGCTTAATTATGCTAGATCTACTCTTAGGCAGGGACTTTTGCTCCTCCACCTAAGCACATCACACTTGAATTAATATCCCAAAAATATCAAAACAAGAATTAAGAACACATAATTAAGAACAAGTCAAATATTTATCATCTAGTTCAGCAAATGATAACAAGATTCATCTTAGGTTTCATCCCCCTCAGGTATCTGAGGGTTTAGTTCATAACGATAATAAAAGAATACATCTCAAAAGAAAAGATAAAACAAAACATAAGAAATCCCTAAAACCCGCTGAAGGAATTGAAGGAGAGATCCTCCGTCTTGAGTATGATTCCGGCTTCTTGAGATGAATCAACTGGCTATATTCGAGTAAATCTCCACAAATCTGCCCTCTTTGGCCTAGCTGGACGCCCTCTGACTAAAGCCTTGGGTTCCCCCCTTTCAGGTCATACTTAGGGTGTTTATATAGGCTTCTGAATATGTTTCTTTGCCCCTAAGTATCCTAACCTGAGTGAAACTCTTCTTTCTCATAGTAGGGACATGCCCATGGCACACGGCCGTGTAAGTCGCGGCTAGGCCGTGTTTGAACTTGTTGAATTGGGCCCAGGCCGTGTGGTCTTGGGCTCAGGCCGTGTGGATTTTGTGATATGGCCCATTTACTCCGTTTTGGGCCTGTTTCTCATTCTTTTCATCCTCCGGTGCTCTTCTAAGTATAAAACATGAAAAAAAGGATTAAGAGCACCAAATTACATAATTTAAGGCTTAAATCATCCAAAAGCATGCTAAATTTGAGCTCAAAATATGTTGCTTTTACGGTTTATCAAATACCCCCACACTTAAGCTTTTGCTTATCCTCAAGCAAAATTCTCAACTCACAATTAAAATGAACTTTCTCGATTCATAATATTCATCAATAGTGTTTCATCATAAATTCAAAGATAATTCATACATTGATAATTTAATTCAAAGGGTTCTAAAGATTCAAACAATTAAAGTCATACATTTAAAGCCCGAAAACATTAGGTGTTTCCCCTTACCTAATTAATTACCTTTGATTCAAAATTTACAAGGGTTGACATCCTCACTAAAGATTCACTCAAATCACTCAAAGTGTTTAAGGTTCAAAATTAAGCACTCAAAAGTCGAACATGAAGAGTTAATCCCATAGGCTTGCATGAAAATCAAATCTCCACCACTATAATATGAGATGATACACAAATCAAAAGGTCTTTAACAAGGTTGTAACGAGGCTTGGGTTAAAGGTGTGGATAAAGGCTGAATTAGAGGGTTAGAATCGAGATTGACTTGACAAATCACCTAACTAGAGATATCGAACTGATAATAATTACATAAATAATATTCTGATATGAGCTTATTCTTCAATAATTGGAATTTAACGTATAAGATCTCCTAATCACAAAACTAATAGTGAATAAACTTTGATTTTATTTTTATTTTTATTTTTATTTTTATTTTTATTTTAAAACAAGTCAAATATAAGGATAAATTCAACTACTTGAAATAAAGATCATAGTCAGGCAACTGATCAAATCAAATCTCGACATAAGGGTAGTCAAAAGGAGTGGTGATAACAAATACAAAGGGTTTTGGGTTAATATTAGTGGGTGAGTCAATAAAAAGGGTTGTTAGGATTAAACAGGGTTCACTAGGGGATAACTGTGAAGGTAGGCTTTTAGTGGAGTGAGTGGGTTAAAACCTAGGTGCCTTTATCATCTCTGTATATCAAATCAAAGGTGTGGTCTCGACATGTATAATCAATGCAAGTTCTAGAATAACAAATCAATGTTGACACACTCATAATAAATAAAGTGAGCAAGAAAAAGAATATATGCTATAATAGGCTCAAAGTCTCACAAAAAATATGGGTGTTTGATATCAACCTCGTAAATTTCAAATTTCAAGGTAATAATTAGATTCAGGTAGATAACCTAACAAAAATTTTTAATTTTTGAAAAGTAGACTTATCATGCTTGATTCTTTAGTATCCTTCAAATTTAATTATCAATGCACAATTATAAATGACTTAATTCAAAACATATCAATAAAAATCATAAATCAGAGGAAATTTCATTCTAATCATAATATGAGAGACTTTACTTTTGAATAAAGCATAATTCAGGGATTTTCAAATGCTATAGTTAACCCCCCCACACTTAAGATGTACATTGCCTTCAATGTACAAAGATGTATAATAGCAAATAATAAGATAATCAAAAGAGAGGGAGAGAAGTGAAACTTCCTGAATTATGGATGAAATCCTTGGAGGGTATTCCATGACGAATGTGATGACTAGGTATAAGTGATGTTTTCGTTCCTTGAGTGGTATATTAGATCTATTTAATCTACGAAGTCATCAATTAAATTTAATGAATGGATGTCATTTTGGAGACGTAGGGTTAGATAGCCAGTGATAAATTGAGAACAATAGTACTAATGAAACTTTTCAAGTCTTTAGACAATAAACTAAAATAGAATCAACATAGAAGTAGAAATAAATATAGAGGAAAAAGAAATTAAAAAAATAAAAATAAAAATAAAAATAAACATAGTAATAAAAAGAAAAGGACTCAAAAGTCCTCTGCATCAGCTGGGTCTTAAAGTGGTGGCGGCGATGAGATATGAAGGTGATGACAGATCTACTGAAGAGTCACATCAATGATGTCGAATCTTCGAGCAGTGTTATTGAATTGCTATGTACAGTAGTGCTCGAATTGAGTGAGACATGCAGAAATGTCTGAGAGTGAAACAGTCAAATGAACTGTCCGATGGCCCTATTGTGGTGTTTCCTGTGGTGGAGGAACACCTTCAGAAATGTCCTCAGTCTCCTCCTCATCGGTGATGGGTGCTAGTCGATATTGGGGGGTCTGTCCCTCGTTGATGTTGAATCATCTGCATGTGTAACATTGTTTGGATGCCCTGTGGAGTCATCTGACCTATCAGTGTAAGGGAGGAGGTTTGAGCGTCAGTGTTGAAGAGCCCAAAATATCTAGCCAAGCATGTGATGTAGGGCCCCATAGAGATGACTCCTCTCCTATGTTGCTTCATCTGGTGTTGAATGGCGCGAGCTAGGAAATAGGCCAAGTCGAAAACGTACCCGTTCGCCATACACCATAGGAAGTTGGGGTCGTGAGTGTTGACGACGCTGATGCTCTCTCGCCGACCTGTCAGTGTGTGAGCTAGTAGCGCATGTACATACCTCAGGGATGGGGTAAGGGCCGTTGCTTTGGAGTGACTAGGGTCATAGTTTCTATCGTTGGGGGCTATGTTGTACCAACAGCTTGTGAGGGTTTTGTGGATATGGCGAGAAAGCTTTAAGAGATCATGTTCCACTTTCTTGATGGTGGGGGATTCTTGATGGTGGCTGGAGTTATGGTGGTGGTTTTTAGAGAGAAAACGGCTAAGGTTTAAAATGGGGGAAAATTTTGGGGAAGACGGTCGTGGTGGCCTTTATATAGATAGGGAGACATGGGGAAGTGCCACGTCATTGTGTCTTTTATTTAGCCCATGTTTTTCATGATTTTTAAATTTGGGCGCGTTTGAGATGTTGCCCACGCCCGTGCTCATAGGCTGTGTATTATTATGTTCTCTTCTCCCACGTCTGTGCTAAGGTTGCCATGCCTATGTTCATGTGGTTAGTGTTGCACACGGTTGGTAGACACAGGCATGGCTCATGCCTGTGTTGGTTTACTCAAAATAGACCACGGCCACGTCGCACGGCCGTGGTCTTTTTATCGCAGCCCGTGTTGGGAAAAATTTTTCTTCTACTTCTCGCACGGCTACCTGCACGCCCGTGCTTCATCCCATGGCGTCCACACAGCCACGGGCACGCCCGTGTGCAAGGCCGTATGGTAGGGGAAACCTGGGCTTCACTGTATTGGTTAGTTTGGGTTAGGTGCTAAACGAAAAAATATAAAAATTAATGGGGTTAGTGAAGTCAGTGCTCGGGTTGCCTCCCGAGAAGTGCTCGTTTAAAGTCTTAAGCTAGACTCACCTTATTTTCATTTTTAACAGAAGGTTCACGGAGCTAAAGCTCCTCTCTTAATCCCTTGAAATCTTCACCATTATAAATTTTCATTCGATGGCCATTTACCTTGAATGTTCCTTGAGTTGGATGGGTTACCTCGACTGTGCCGTAAGGAAAAATAGTTTTGATTATGAATGGCCCCGACCACCTTGATTTTAGCTTTCCAGGAAATAGTTTGAGTCTTGAATTGTACAGCAGGACCAAGTCTCCTACTTTGAATTGCTTTAATTGTTTTAATCGAGCATCATGGCGTCATTTTGTTGCCTCTTTATATATTCGTGAGTTTTCATAGGCTTCAGTTCGCCATTCATCTAATTTGTTCAACTGCATCATACTCTTTTCACCTGCAGTTTTAAGATTGTAATTTAAGAATTTATAGCCCAGTATGCTTTGTGCTCTAACTCAAATGGTAGATAACAACTTTTCCCTTAGATAAGTTTGTATGGGGATGTTCCCAAAGGGGTTTTAAGTGCTATTCTATAGGCCCATAAAGCATCATCTGCTTGCACTGCCCAATCTTTCCTGTTTGATTCAACTGTTTTCTCTAGGATTCGCTTAAGCTCTCGATTTGCCAATTCCACTTGCCCACTGGTTTGATGAAGATAAAGGGTAGCTGTTCTGTGCTGTACTCCATATTTTCTTAAGACTTTATCAAATTGAGTGTTGCAAAAGTGGGTACCCCTATCATTGATGATCGCTCTAGGTGTTCCAAAACGATAGAAAAGTTTCTTAAGAAACATTACTACAGTTCTAGCATCGTTAGTAGGTAAAGCTTGGGGCTTCCACCCATTTTGACATGTAATCTACTGCTACTAAGATGTATTTATTTCCAAATGAACTAGGGAACGGACCCATAAAGTCAATACCCGATACATCGAATATCTCACATGATAACATATATGTTTGAGGCATTTCATCTTGTTTAGAGATATTACCTGTTCTTTGGCATTTATCACACGAAGCGGCATACTTGTTGGCATCTTTAAACAGTGTTGGCCAATAAAATACTGATTCGAGTGTTTTGTGTGCTATCTTAGTCCCGCTGTAATGTCTTCCTGAAGGTCCTGAATGGTAACATTCTAAGATTTTTCTTGATTCCACCTTTGTAACACATCTCCGAATTACTTGATCTACACATATACGGAAAAGAAATGGATCCTCCCAAAAATAGCTTTTCGCATCAGCAAAGAATAGCTTCTTTTGATGATGTGTTAACCTTTTTGGTAAGATGTCAACAGCTAAATAATTTACAATATCTGCAAACCACGGTACCTCAGAGTTAGTTATAAAAAAGAGTTGTTTCTCGGGGAACGAGTCGTTTATCTCACTCTCGTCGAGCTCTTTGATATGTGGGTTCTCAAGCTTGGAGAGGTGATCTGATGCAAGATTTTCAGCTCCCTTCTTATCTTGTAAGAGTAAGATCCATCGTATGAGTCGAGGTCTTACATCAGGTTTAGTTAAGAGGTAACGCGGAGATGAATGATCAGTGTAAGCGACAACTTTAGATAATATCAAATACTGTCTAAATTTGTCAAATGCAAAAACTACAGCTAGTAATTCTTTCTATGTGGTGGTGTAGTTTTCTTGTGTAGGTGTCAATGTTCTACTCGCATAATAAATTGGCTGAAAATGCTTGTTTCTTCGCTGTCCCAGAACTGCACCTACTGCAAAATCGCTCGCATCACACATTAGATCAAAAGGTAGATTCCAATCAGGTGCAATTATAATCGGAGCATTTATTAGTTTATCTTTGAGGATATTAAATGCATCTAAACACTCCTGATCAAAATTGAAAGGGACATCTTTTTCTAGTAATCTTGTTAAAGGCTTAGCTATTTTAGAGAAATCTTTAATGAATCTTCTGTAAAATCCAGCATGTCCTAAAAAGCTTCTAATAGCCTTAACTGAACTAGGGGGAGGTAATTTTTCTATGGTTTCAATTTTTGCTTTATCTGCCTCAATTCCTTTACTAGAAACGTTATGTCTTAACACAATCCCCTCTCTAACCATAAAGTGACATTTTTCCCAATTCAAGACAAGATTCATTTCCTCACATCTTATTAGAACTCGTTCTAAATTTTAAGGAAAAGCTGGAAAGAGTTACCGAATACCGAGAAGTCGTCCATAAATATCTCCATAATGTCTTCCACAAGTTCATCAAAGATGGCTAGCATGCAGCACTGAAAAGTAGCAGGAGTATTATATAATCCAAAAGGCATTCAACGATAAGCAAACGTACCATATGGACATGTAAATGTTTTCTTTTCTTGATCTTCAGGAGCTATGGGGATTTGGAAGTAGCTGGAGAGTCCGTCCAAGAAGCAGTAGTACATATGCCCAGACAACGTTTCTAACATCTGATTAATAAAGGGTAAAGGGAAGCGATCTTTTCTAGTGGCGTCATTCAGCTTTCTATAGTCAATATAGACTCTCCAACCTGTGAATTTTCTTGTGGGAATCAATTCATTCTTTTCGTTGGTTACCACAGTCATACCTCCTTTCTTTAGAACTACCTGCACAGGACTTACCCAAGTGCTGTCAGAAATAGGATAAATTATTCCTGCATCTAGAAGTTTAATTACCTCAGCTTTGACAACTTCTTTCATATTGGGGTTTAAACGTCTCTAGGTTGCCAACACAGTTTATACTCATCTTCCATTAAAATTTTGTGGGTGCAAAATGATGGGCTTATTCCTTTAATGTCCGATATTTTCCACGCGATGGCCTTTTTATGCTTCCTTAGTACCCTTAGCAAATCTTCTTTCTCCTTGGGTCCTAGTTCTGAAGATATGATTACTGGTAGCGTAAATTATCCCCCAAGAATGCATATTCTAAATGTTTTGGTAATTGTTTTAGTTCTAACTTGGGCGGCTCATCAATAGAGGGTTTGTAATAGTCCGATTTATACCCTAGTCGGAACGGTGGTTTTGAGACCACGAATCTGAGTCTGAAAAATATTTAAATATAATTTTCTGTGCCGTTGATATGCGAATTAGTATGTGCTAAATTTCTATGAATTAGATTGACTGTCTGTGTGTTTAATTTGACAAAAAGGACTAAATTGTATAATTGGTAAAAGTGGCCTCTTAATTGATTATTGGCTAAATTGAGATGGTTTATTAAAGTGAAGTCCTTAAAGGACAATTAGTCCATTATTATTATGAGTGGATGGCAATATGGCTTATAACATGTTATTTTATGTTATATTATTAGTTAAAATGTTATATTATATTTATATTATAAGTTATAATAATATGAAACTAAAAGTAACAAGATAGTGGGATTCATTCATACATTGTTTCCACCAAAAATGCAAAAGAAAGAAAGTTTTTGAAGCTCTCTCACATTCGGCTATTAATAAGCAAAATTAAAGGTTAGTTCTTGCCTGGTTTTCGATAATTTCTACGTTTTTGTAATCGTTGCTTCGAGAGCTTTAAAACCCATGTCTTAATTTCATGAATTGATGATGTTTGTGTAAAATGCCATTGATGTTATGTTGAGTTTTGTGATGTTTTATGGTGTTAAATGATAGATATGTAATAGATGAACATGTTTTGTTCTTGAAGTTTTTATGAATTTAGCTAAATAGGGTTAAATTGAGAAAATGATAATTTGAGGGATTAAATTGTAAATTTGATGAAAAATGTCGGCTTGTATGTGATGTGTATATATTCGGCCAAGCTTGTGTATAAGTGGATTTTGTGAATTTGATGTTTTGAGAAAAATGGACTAAATTGCTAAGTTGTGCAAATATGAGGGTTATTTTGCAAATAGCCCTAAATGTGTGTCCTTGGATTGAATTGAATGAATTAGTGAATAAAAGGGTTAATTCTGAATATGTTTAGATCAAGAACTGAAAAAAACAAACTTAAATCGGGGGAAAGCGAAAGTAAACGAGTAGCCGTTTTCATTTTCGATAAACTGAATCCAAGGTAAGCCACTATACAAATAAACGTACTTGTATGAAATTATAATTATTCCTATGACTAATGTTGACCATGGATGTTTATGAGAGGATTGTGCATATGAATTCCGAGATAAGTTCGAATATAAAAAGTGTACTAAGCTATGTTTAAATGTTGTGAAACAAATGGTTATGATATCATTGAATTATAAATTCTATGTGAGAAATGGATTCTTGTGGCACTAAGTGTGCGTAAATGGAAATCTGACCGAGATGATTTGCACTGTGTGTGCAACATATTATAAGCTTCGACTTTGTGAATGGCACTATGTGTGCACTACCGATTTAAGATCAGTTTATTATAAATGCACTAAGTGTGCGATATCATTTAAGCTTCGACTATGAGTTGAGGCACTAAGTGTGCGATCATAATTAATGAATAGCACTGTGTGTGCGAAACAATAGAAGCTACGGCTTTAATGAAGAGCATTGTGTGTACGAAATAATATAAGTTTGGACTTTGTGATTAGCACTGTGTGTGCGATATTGATAGTAGCTACGGCCTTAACAATTAGCACTGTGTGTGCGAAAAGACAAAAGTTTTGGCTTATTGAATATGCACTGTGTGTGTGTGATACCAAATAAAGTTCAATTTAGCATATTGGCACTAAGTGTGAGATAACGATTATGTTCGGTTATGAAATTGCCACTAAGTGTGCGATACATTGCTAATAAATAGCACTGTGTGTGCTCTCCTTTTTCAATAACGACACTAAGTGTGCAATACGTTATTTGATTTGCACTAAGTGTGCAGAGTTATGGATCCATTGTAACATTAACCCACTAATGGAGATACCTGAGAAATATTATTTATGTAATTAATGCATGATATCTTCGTAACATAGTTCTAATGAGGTAAGTTGCTCTTACTTATGAGATTAAAGGAACGAGATGTAATTCATTAATCTATGAACTTGTCTGAAAATGAATATATGGCATGTAAGTATGAGGTAATACCAAGATATCGAGTAGCATGAATGGTGAGTAACTAAGTGTTGATTAAGGTATGTATGATAGCTATGTAGATAATGATAGTTTTAAGAGTTGAAAGAGTAGATACTTGAGTATGGGGTTGAGATTGATAATGAGCTAAAGAAAGAATGAGATGAATCTGTTCCAGGTATGTTGATTATACAACAAATGTGTATATAAGGTTAGTGACCAGGTGTTTTATTATGTTGGATTGGAAATATGTTACATGAAAGCATATATGAAAAACTATGTGTTTGTGGTTCTTGAATTGATAAATGTGGTAATTTGGCCAAGAATATGAACCAAAGTATAAATGTGAGAATTTTACCTTGTAGAAAAAATGTGCCAATGTGGTTATATGTTTACATGCTTTACATTTGTGTATTGACTTACTAAGCTTTTGGAAAGCTTACTCTGTGTGTAATCTATTTTATAGGTCGTCAAAGCTACTGAAGGCTCGAGACCGTCAAGGATTGTCATCACACTACTAATATCATTTTGGTATACCTTGGATATGTATATAGCTAGATATGGCATGTATAGGCTAGTTATTGTGATGATTTGTAAAGTGATCTTAGCCATGTGATTTGGCTAGTTATGTTTTGGTACCATGCTTAGATGAATGTGATATATGAAGTTGTTATGATATGATTAGTTAATATATGGAATGATTATGAGATGGTAAGTATGTAAACAAATGATGCTTATAGGTATGAACCATTTGGTTGGCATTTTGGCCTTGTAAATGGCCTATAATGACACACTGTTGTGGCACACGGGCGTGCCTTAGACCGTGGGTAAATTGGTAGGATTCAACATAAAATCACACGGCCTCGACACGGGTGTGTCATCTAGCCGTGGTGTGCAAGTCAGTAGCTAGCATAAAAATACACGGCCTCGACACGGGCGTGCTTGGTGGCCGTGGTGGGGAAGTCAGTATATGGCTTAAAAGTACACGACCATGGCACAGGGCGTGCCTATTGACCGTGTTGGTATAGTTTGTAAACAAGGTTGAACACGGGGGTGTCTAGAAGCCGTGGAGGGCACACGGTCTCTTCCCACGGGCGTGCCTCCTCTGTATTTTAGAAAAGTTTCAAATTTTCATGGAATTTCATATGTGTTTCAGTTTCCTGACTCGACGTCTAAGCATGATTAAGGTCTCGGGGACCCGCTTAAGGGACATTATGTTTGAGAATGATGATTGAATGTATGATTTTGTCTGTGAATGTTTCAGATCTGTCCGGTAACACTCCTAACCTTAATCCGGAGACGGACAAGGATAGTGGTGTTACATTTTTATTTGTATCAGAGCTACGATTTAGCCGATTCTCGAACTAACGTAGCGTGTCAGAGTCTAGCTATACATGCCATATATCTGAACTGTGATAGTGTGATGAATCCTGACGTGTAAAAATTTATTTCTCGTATAGTATGGATCCCGAAAGGGCTGTAGCTAATGACGTAGAAAGTAATGCGCCTGCTCCCGTGCAAGGGACATCGCCCTCTGATTTGAGACCGGCTACGAATGTCAAGAGGGAGAAGCTAAACAAGCTTTCTTTCAGATGATGAGTGAGTGGTTCACTCAATTTGTGAGAAATAACCCAACCGTTTTGCAACTTTTGCCCCCAGTTAACCTCCCTTAGACATCCGCTATGCTTTCGAATATGAATCTGAATCTGATGAACAAGCCCCTAGTTGATGAAATTTGCAAGTATGAGGTCAAAGGGTTACTAATGATGATAATACCGAGAAAGTCGATTATGAAGCTCATAATGAAAGAAAAAGATCAATGAGTAATTTTTCTCAACTGAAACACCCCATACCCGGCCCACGAGCCTGGACCGGATCTACTATGTTCCTCGAAGTAAACCAGTTGAAAATTCTTTTATTACTTTGGAAATCTGTGGGTTTTGAAGATAGTTTGCTGGTGGGTTGGGCTCGAGTTGAAAACAAATTTATTTTATATTGAAACCCATTTAATTTCAAGTGACAAAATATTTAAAGTTTATTTTAAATTAAATTGACTTAATCTCTAATAAATAAAATTTCGTAGCATAGTAAATAAAACAGAAAATAACATAGTTCACGATGGCCTTATTACATCAAATAAAAACCCAAAATGAAATTTAAAGTACTTAGAAAAAATAAAGAGTCCACATAATAATTTCCTTGCTGGGCATGGCCACCACTAAGCTCCCGCCGACCCGGTCCATTACTGATCATCACCTGAAAATTATTCCCACAACGGGGTGAGTCAACAGACTCAATGTGTACTACAACACTAAGTCTTAACAAATTCAGGCATACATTATCATGTCACATATCAATACATATAACAGATAAAAATAATGATGCAACCCGAACCCAAACCTAGATGCCATCCGCTACACATCACCCGTACCAACCTGCACACCGTGGGGACTACTAAGTCAACCCTCCATCCGCTACACACCATCGAAGGCAGTCGCTGCAGTCAACGTGCTCATCGCCCTTATAAAAATTCGTGGCATAGCCACTAGATTAAATAATTGTGATCGAAGTCACCACATTCAGATATCGTGGTCTTAAGTCACCACATTCAGATAATGTGACCGAAGTCACCACATTCAGATATGGTGGTCTTAGATCACAACATTCACTTCCCTTTTTTTCAATAACCCATATGCCCCATATCATACATATTATGCATTAACATGCCAAATTTCACATTTTTATCTCTATTCACATATGAGTCATAACATATATTCAAAATCCTAGTAGGAGTAGGAAACGTACCTGAGTACTCTCTACCACAATACGGTACCTTAGCCATGTTCACATTCTTATACATACTTATATTAAATATTGCCATAAATCGTATTAAAAAATAGTGTGGGGTACACACCTGATTAGCTTAGCGAATTCACTCCAAATTCTGAAGATCTCGATCTAGCGTCCTAGATCTTTTGTTCCTATGTTCGGCCAACATATAGTAATTTACTAAAAACCATTCGGCCATAAAACCAAATCCCAATAGGATTATGGTAATTAAATCCTTACCTTGGTGCCGTTTCCACTGCTAACCAAATCCCGAAAAGCTTTGCTATACACTTCTGTCGATCTGTCCCTAGAAACCAAGTACACAATCGGCCATCACTTATACCAAATATATGGCCTCAAACCTAATATCAACACTTCCTTACCTTGCTTGCTTTGATGAATCAACTCCCGAAAACTCCTTAGTACACCCTTACCGTTAGCTACACAACAAAAACACTTATTATGGCACTAAAGCCATTCGGCCATCTCACATAAATCTAAGCCCACTTATGGTTTCGGCACATCCATGAAAAAAAGAATAAAACCGATTGCTTAAAGAAATACTTACCACTATCGCTTCCTTGGAGAGACAAAAGAGAATAGTCAACAAGAGGAAAAGTGCCTAACTTAGGCTTTTGAGACTTTGACGTGAAGAAGGAGAATAAGGGCTCTTGAGATTTGGTTATGGCTTTTAATAAAATAAAATACAAATAGAGGAATGATCACTTACCAGATTCGGCTAAGCCTCCAAATGAGGTTGGAATATTCGGCTACCACAAGTATATTTCGGCCTTTGAGAAACTTATGAGAAGAAGAGAAGAGTTTGAAGTATTTTGGCAATGGTAACAAAGGGAAATTCGGCTTCAAAGAGATAAAAAGGATTTGGGGTTGAAAGAAAATAAAGAATAAGAAGTGAGAGTAGGAGAATTTCGGCACAAAGAAATTTAAAGAAGAAAAAGGTATCAAAGATGATTACTCCCCCCCTTATAAAGAATTCGGCTACTATATCCTTGCTCTTATCAAACTCTAAATTAAACTCCTATTTTAACTCTTTATCACCTTAACAAATAAAATAAAATAAATCATCGCATTATCTCTTATCACCTATTTAAACTAAAATAAATAAAATAAGGCCTCCATTATCTTCTTATCATCCATTAAAAATAAATAGAATAAATCAACATTTATCCTACCTTTATCTTATCTATCCGAAAATTAAAAGGAGAAATAAACTCAATCCTCATCTAATTGAAAGTCCATGTGCTGTCCACTTTCTTCCAACTCTACCCTGACACAAAAGCAAAATAAAACACTCCCCTTGCTGCTCACCAGCCTCAAACCCAAGACCTGCTAGAGCCCTTGGACGCAAGCTGCAGATAACGCCCCAGGCCACTTTGCCAAGGTGTTTTTTTATGATATAAACTCCCCACAATTCCTTTTAAGACCTCCTTCCCTAGCTCCCCCTTGTCTTAACGCCAAAAATAAAAACACGCCTCCTTGCTGCCAACAAGACTCGAACTTGAGCCCTCCTGAAGCTCCCTTTGCCGCAAGCGTCAAAGCCACTTTGCTACTGGTTCTTTTGTGTCATCAACTCCCCATAATTTCTTTTAAAACCTCCTTAGCCAAGCTCCTTATCGACGCAAAAATAAATGCTCCTTCCTGCTTCCTTCGCAACTCGAACCTGGGCCCTCTACCCATTGCTTGAGGCGTCACTTGCCCAAGCCTTAGGTGGCGCCTGGCAGCCACTTTACCAAGGCACTCTTTGTGTCCAAAAGCGCCTATAACTTCCCTTAAGGCCTCCCTGGCCCAATTCCCTTTTTAACTCTAAAAAAAATAAAAGTCCCTAATGCTTCCTACGTCGCTCGAACCTCTTCCCCTGGGCACTCCAAGTGACGCAACCACCCTTGCACCTTAGGTGGCGCCCCTTGCCACTTTACCACATGGCTCCTTATGTCCTAAACTCTCCAAAGCTTTTCTTAAGGCCTCTTCAGCCTAGCTCCTCTTTTTAACTTAAACACAATATTTTTTCTTCCAAAGCCTTCCCTTATTTTTCAGAGTTCTCAAAACCCTTAAAACTTATCCAAACACACTCAAGCCTACTTAGCTCATGAATTATGCACTCATGCATAACCCCTAATCTAGGATATTACATCAACCTTTGACGAAGAAATATAGAGATGCAAGCATTAGATTAGATGTTTCAATCAGATACATGGGTAGAGATCGTGTGAGACCAAATGTTGGTCTGAGAACTCAATCTCCAATTGAATCAAATGATGGAAGTACTAAAAGCAACAAACCTGAGTGTAGAAAGTGTGGAAGACGACATCTGGGAAAATGTTGGGGCAAGTCTAACAATAGAGTCTGTTATAATTGTGGATCACGAAATCATTTCATTCGAGATTGCCCAAAGATGGCGAGTGTCGAAACTGTCAGATCCGAGTGACTCAAGTGTAAACGTTGTAGTAAAAGACATTCGGGGGATTGTAGATTGAATAATCAAGCTTGCTTTAGATGTGGATCGTTAGATCATTTTATTCGAGACTGCCCAGAGCCTGTTGAACAAGAGACTACCCAGAATCTGATATCAGATAACGCCCCAGAGAGAAATAGACCTTCCCGAAATGTAAGAAATAGTACTGGTAGTCAGAGAATTTTGAGAGATAATGTTGTCAGATCTGAAGCTAGAGCGCCAACCAGAGCGTATGATATCCGAGCTCGAGAAGAAGCTTCATCGCCAGATGTTATAACTGGTACTTTTACTCTTTATGATACTTCTATGATTGCCTTGATAGACCCTAGTTCTACGCATTCATATATTTGCATAAACTTAGTATTCAGCAAGACTCTGCTTGTTGAGTCTACTGAGTTTACTATAAAAGTATCGAACCCTTAGGTAAAAGTGTTCTGGTTGACAAAGTATGCAAGAACTGTCCGTTAATGTTTCGAGATATTTGTTTCCCTGCTAATCTGATGCTATTACCATATGATGAGTTTGACATAAGTTTGGGTATGGACTGGTTGATACTACATGCTGATGTTGTAAATTGTAAAAGAAAGCCTATGGATTGAGATGTCAAAATGATGAAACAGTTCAGATTGAGTTAAATAAATGATTATCTAGTAAAGTCGTGAAATTCAGAAGTGAGTCTGCAAACTATAAGCTAAAAAGAAGTTTAACATAAATTGATTTCTAATTTGGAATCACAGATGTGATATCGATGTTTATTTCTTATTTCGAAATGGAGCGTGTATGCTGAAAAGTTCTATAAAAGTATATAACAGATCTGTGATGTCAGAAAGTTGATATTGTAATAATAGCAAAACGAACTCAGTGTGATTCGAATTCTGATTCTGAATTTCGTGATGTTGATGATTGTTTGAGATTTAGATGTCATATCTGTGCACCAAGAAAACTCTGAGTAGTTATAACTAATTCTGAGTGAGGCTCATAATAATTGTTTATCTATTCATTCGAAAGGTACTAAAATGTATCATGATTTGAAGCAACACCATTAGCGATCTGGTATGGAACGATATTTCTAATTTTGTGTCAAAATGTTTAATTTGTTAACAAGTAAAAGCTGAACATCAAGTTCCGTTTAGTTTGCTATAGTCAATTCTGATTCCTGAATGGAAATGGGATATAGTGACAATGGATTTTGCTTCTGGTTTGCCTCAGACTTTGAGATAGAGAGATGCGATTTGGGTCAAAGTTGATCGATTGATGAAATCTGCCTATTTTATTCCGATAAAGATCCGAGGTATACATCGAGGTTTTGGAAGGAATTGCAAGAAGCTTCAAGCATGAAATTACATTTCGGTATAGCTATTCATCCGCAAACAGATGGTCAGTCTAAACAAATTATTCAAATTCTTGAAGACATGTTAAGTTGCTATGTACTAGAGTTTCATGGTTCGTGGGAACAGTATCTTCCACTGATCGAATTTGCGTATAAAAATAGTTTTCAGTCAAGTATCAAAATGGCACCTTAGGAAGTTTTGTACGGATGTAAATGTCGAACACCTCTGTATTGGACTAAGCTCAGTGAAAATAAGCTACATGGGGTTGATTTGATAAAAGACTCAGAACAGAAAGTGAAACCGATTCGTATCTTAACTCGTGAAATGAAAAAAGTTGAGAAATAAGAAAATTTTGTTCGTAAAAGTACTGTGGAATCGACATGGGATAGAAAAGGCTACGTGGGAGCCTGAAGATTCAGTGAGACAACAATATCCGTCTTTGTTTAACGGTAAGATTTTTGGGGACGAAAATCCCTAAGGGGGGAGAATTGTAACAGTCTGGTTTATACCCTAGTCAGAATGGTGGTTTTGGGACCACGAATTCGAGTCCAAAAAATATTTAAATATTATTTTCTGTACCGTTGATATGGGAATTAGTATGTGCTAAATTTTTGTGAATTAAATTGACTGTCTGTGTGTTTAATTTGACAGAAAGGACTAAATTGTATAATTGGTAAAAGTGGCCTCTTAATTAATTATTGGCTAAATTGAGATGGCTTTATTAAAGTGAAGTCCTTAAAGGACAATTAGTCCATTATTATTGTGAGTGGACGGCAACATGGCTTATAACATGTTATTTTATGTTATATTATTAGTTAAAATGTTATATTATATTTATATTATAACTTATAATAATATGAAACTAAAAGAAACAAGATAGTGGGATTCATTCATACATTTTTTCCACCGAAAATGCAAAAGAAAGAAAGTTTTTGAAGCTCTCTCACATTATGCTATTAATAAGTAAAATTAAAGGTTAGTTCTTGTCCGATTTTCGATAATTTCTACGTTTTTGTAATAGTTGCTTCGAGAGCTTTAAAACCTGTGTCTTAATTTCATGAATTGATGATATTTGTGTAAAATGCCATTGATGTTATGTTGAGTTTTGTGATGTTTTATGGTGTTAAATGATAGATATGTAGTAGATGAAAATGTTTTGTTCTTGAAGTTTTTATGAATTTAGCTAAATAGGGCTAAATTGAGAAAATGATAATTTGAGGGATTAAATTGTGAATTTGATGAAAAATGTGGGCTTGTATGTGATGTGTATATATTCGGCCAAGCTTGTGTATAAGTGGATTTTGTGAATTTGATGTTTTGAGAAAATTGGACTAAATTGCTAAGTTGTGCAAATATGAAGGTTATTTTGCAAATAGCCCTAAAGGTGTGTCCTTGGATTGAATTGAATGAATTAGTGAATAAAAGGGTTAATTCTGAATATGTTTAGATCAAGAACCGAAGAAAACGGACTTAGATCGCGAGAAAGCGAAAGTAAACGAGTAGCCATTTTCATTTCCGATAAACCGAATCCAAGGTAAGTCACTATGCAAATAAACGTACTTGTATGAAATTATAATTATTCCTATGACTAATGTTGACCATGGATGTTTATGAGAGGATTGTGCATATGAATTCCGAGATAAGTTCGAATATAAAAAGTGTACTAAGCTATGTTTAAATGTTGTGAAACAAATGGTTATGATATCATTAAATTATAAATGCTATGTGAGAAATGGATTCTTGTGGCACTAAGTGTGCATAAATGGAAATCTGACCGAGATGATTTGCACTGTGTGTGCAACTTATTATAAGCTTTGACTTTGTGGATGGCACTGTGTGTGTGATACCGGTTTAAGATCAGTTTATTATAAATGCACCAAGTGTGCGATATCATTTAAGCTTCGGCTATGAGTTGAGGCACTAAGTGTGCGCTCATAATTAATGAATTGCACTGTGTGTGTGAAACAATAGAAGCTGTGGCTTTAATGAAGAGCACTGTGTGTGCAAAATAATATAAGTTTCGACATTGTGATTAGCACTGTGTGTGCGAAAAGACAAAAGTTTTGGCTTATTGAATATGCACTGTGTGTGTGTGCGATACCAATAATATGTTCAGTTTAGCATGTTGGCACTAAGTGTGCGATAACGATTATGTTCGGTTATGAAATTGGCACTAAGTGTACGATACATTGCTAATAAACGGTGTGTGCTCTCCTTTTTCAGTAACGTCACTAAGTGTGCGATACGTTATTTGATTTGCACTAAGTGTGCAGACTTACGGATACATTAAAACATTAACCCACTAATGAAGACACCCGAGAAATATTATTTATGTAATTAATGCATGATATCTTGGTAACATAGTACGAGATTAAAGGAACAAGATGTAATTCCTTAATCTATGAACTTGTCTGAAAATGAATATATGGTATGTAAGTATGAGTTAATACCAAGATATTGAGTAGCATGAATGGTGAGTAACTAAGTGTTCATTAAGGTATGTATGATAGCTATGTGGATAAGGATAGCTTGAAGAGTTGAAAGAATAGATACTTGAGTATGGGGTTGAGATTGATAATGAGCTAAAGAAAGAATGAGATGAATCTGTTTCAGGTACGTTGATTATACAATAAATGTGTATATAAGGTAAGTGACCAGGTGTTTTATTATGTTGGATTGGAAATATGTTACATGAAAGCATATATGAAAAACTATGTGCTTGTGGTTCTTGAATTGATAAATGTGGTAATTTAGCCAAGAATATGAATCAAAGTATAAATGTGAGAATTTTACCTTGTAGAAGAAATGTGCCAATGTGGTTATATGTTTACATGCTTTACATTTGTGTATTGACTTACTAAGCTTTTGGAAAGCTTACTCTGTGTGTGTTTAATCTGTTTTATAGGTCGTCAAAGCTACTGAAAGCTCGAGACCATCAAGGATCGTCATCACACTTCTAGTATCATTTTGGTATACCTTGGATATGTATATAGCTAGATATGGCATGTATAGGCTAGTTCTTATGATGATTTGTAAAGTGATCTTAGCCATGTGATTTGGCTAGTTATGTTTTGGTACCATGCTTAGATGAATGTGATATGTGAAGTTGTTATGATATGATTAGTTAATATATGGAATGATTATGAGATGGTAAGTATATAAACAAATGATGCTTATAGGTATGAACCATTTGATTGGCATTTTGGCCTTGTAAATGGCCTATAATGACACACGGTTGTGGCACATGGGCGTGCCTTAGACCGTGGGTAAATTGGCAGGATGCTACATAAAATCACATGGCCTCGACACGGGCGTGTCATCTGGCCGTGGTGTGCAAGTCAGTAGCTAGCATAAAAATACACGGCCTCGACACGGGTGTGCTTGGTGGCCGTGGTGAGGAAGTCAGTATATGGTTTAAAAGTACACGGCCATGGCACACGGACGTGCCTAATGACCGTGTTGGTATAGTTTGTAAACAAGGTTGAACACGGGGGTGTCTAGAAGCCATGGAGGGAACACGGTCTCCTCCCACGGGCGTGCCTCCTCTATATTTAGAAAAGTTTCAAATTTTCATGGAATTTCATATGTGTTTCAGTTTAGTCCTGACTCGATGTCTGAGGACAATTAAGGTCTCAAGGACCCGCTTAAGGGACATTATGTCTGAGAATGATGATTGAATGTATGATTTTGTTTGTGAATGTTTCAGATCTGTCCGGTAACGCTCCTAACCTTAATCCGGCGATGGAAATGGGATAGGGGTGTTACAGGATTTCTGTTTTAGTTCATCATTGATCTCAATGTCCTCTATTTTCGTTTGTCTAGAGGATAATGTGTTGGGATTCACTTCATCGGTATCGTCATCTATCCCCTTACCTTGTAAAAGACACAATTCCATTGTGTCACTGTGCATGATTTCCAGCAAAGATTCTTGAAAAATGTGATCAGTGGCATCAACAAAGTAACAAGAATCATCTTGCTCTCTAGAATATCTCATGGCATCATGAATTTGGAAAAAAATTTCCTTATCACCTACCCGTAGTGCAAGTTTACCATCACCAACATTAATGACAGCCCTAGCAGTAGCTAGGAAGGGTCACCCCAAAATTAAAGGTACCTCTACGTCCTCATTCATGTCAAGCACAACAAAATCAATAGGGAATATAAATTTATCTTCTTTTACCAGAACATCTTCAACAGTTCCTCTAGGATACTTAACAGATCTGTTAGCTAACTGAATACTTATCCTTGTGGGTTTTGGTTCCCCGAGACCAAGTTGCTTAAAAATATTTTAAGGCATTAGATTAATACTGGTACCTAAATCAGCTAATGCTTTCTCTATGCTCAAACTACCAATTAAACAAGGAATATTGAAACTTCCTGGATCTTTCAATTTGGTTGGCAGTTTGTTTTGGATGATTGCTGAGCATTCTTCATTAAGTTCCACTATGGAAATTTCCTCGAACATCCTTTTATTTTTTAGAAGCTCCTTTAAAATTTTTGCATATGTTGGCATCTACGAAATAGCTTCAACAAAAGGTAAGTTAATATGTATATGTTTAAAAAGTTCAAGAAATTTACCATATTGTGCGTCTAAGCAATCTTTTTTCAACTTTGCTGAGTATAGAATTGTTTGTTTGATTTCCTTACGGGTCGGTGTTATCTTTGCCTTATCGGTTTCATGTGGTACCTCTTTCTTCGTTTCAATTAACTCCCTTCCACTTCTTAGTTCACTGCCTGTACCTGCTCTTTTTCCCTAGGTAAGCTTTCTGATCGTGTTTTAGAAACTAACTTAGTAAGTTGCCTGATTTGATCCTTGAACTCTTGTGTCAATGCCTCATGTTTTGCTTCTATCTTTTGGAAATGGGTTTTTGTATTTTGGGAATGTATTTCTAAGGCTGCTATGAAGTTTGTCAGCATCTCTTCAAGGTTCAGCTTCTTTTCCTGTGGGTAAGGCTGTTGTTGGAAGTTTTGGGATGGTTGTTTCCTTTGTTTCTTTGATCGCCCCATGAGAAATTAGGGTGGTTCTTCCAACCTGGATTATAAGTATTACTATAAGGGTTATTGTTAGATCAGAAATTGTTACCCATATAGTTCATTTGTTCACTCTCCATGCCCTGTCCGTAGGGTGGGTACTCAGGATTCGCCACTCCTTCATTTGTTTCGCACTCCATAACTGGATGTGCCTGCGAAGAACCATATAAACCACCAAATTTTTGATGTAGCAACTCTACTTGATTTGATAGCTCGGTCACTGCGTCGACGTTGAAAACTCCGGCTGTGTAACATCCCAAACCCGGTCAAAACGCTACGACCGAATCCGGCATGTCACAGGGAACAATCGTTTTTGGAAAACAAGTTGTTTACTTAAATTGTCAAGAAAACGTTTCATTTTATGGAAACTGAAGTTGAGTTAGGTAATTTGCTAAAATCATTTCAAAGTTTGTTTTAAAGAAAATCGAGTTAACTCATTGTTGTCACATGTTCGCTACTTACCCGATGGTAAATTTTTGGAAAAATCCCGAAAAGTCATTAAAGTTTGTGAAACATTCATTTTATAGGTTCTTTTCCTTTTTAGTCATGCTTCCATGTTTAACACAAATTCAAAGGTATTTAACAGAATAAATAAACCCAAAATAAAATTTAGATGGCCTTATTACATAAACGAAAACCAAAATTTAAAACAAAGTAAATCCGAAATAATAAATTAAAACAAAAACCTGAAATATTATGCTTGGCCACCTCGAGTCCGTCCCGGCTCCATATCCGCGATCTAAGAATCATCTGCAAAATGTAAAGGAAGGGGTGAGTCACCGAGACTCAGTGTGTAAATTCCCCATCCCGAAGATAATAAGCCCTTACACAGTTGCATAAGCAAATATGCATGCCATGCAACCCAAAACCTAACCATCTGAAACTCCCAATTCTACACCGTGTGATACCAAACCACTGGTGGTCCCAAACCACTGGTGACCGCTGTCACAAATAACATATGTGTTGCCAACCCACTTTGTGGTACCAAACCACTGATGACAATCCCGTATATCGATATATGGGGCCAACCCGCTGTGGTACCAAACCACTAGTGGTTCCAAACCACTGAGACTTAGACACAATATCATAGAAAGCGGGGCCAACCCACTGTGTGGTACCAAACCACTGGTGATAGTCTGAAAATCATACCTTCCCCCTCCTCTCATCATACCCATGCAATATGACATAATAATTCGTGTGTGCAGTATGTCATGTATGCTAAGCATATATCAAATATAAGTATAACATGAATTACCACCATAATCAGATAGACATAAAACAACATAATCACGCTAATCAACCTCTAAGGGTATAACCGTAATTTTACCTACCAAGGGCATTTTCGTAATTCACCTTTCAGGGGTATTTTGGTATTTTACCCTTCCAAGGGTATATCAGTAATTTTGCACCTGCAATGGCCTTTTCGAAGGCCCACTGTCACCCCGAGTGACTCTGCTACCATTTCTGGTTGTACCGGACTATTGGGCCTAAAACCTAATTACAGCCCATTCGGGCCCACACACTCGTGTGGCCCACCTAACACAAATCTAGCAACATATATAAGATTCACCTAGTCTAGTTCATTATATACTAAACAATCATACAATTTTATTCAATTGGGCCCACGAACCCCTTGGGCCCACTATGGCCATCGTGGCCCAAGCAGCCTCAAGCCACAAGAATACTACTGATGGCCTCAACTATCGCGTTGAAGCCCCACACGTGCGCTCGCATGCTCGTGTGGCTACTATCGCCGTGTGACCGACATTTTTGCATTTGCCACTCTACAGCTAGAGTAGAGAGTGTTACACACCTGATAGGAATTTGGTGCTAAACTGCGCTGCGACCACTCCTGCGCCTAAACGTCCACCAAGATATGTTAACTCTCCTCCTGGAATGCTCATTATATAGCTAGCACTTCACCTTCCTTCTTTGTATCTTTTCGATGTGGGATCCCTTCGTCAGTGGAGTTTAAATTCAACTGAAACTCTTGTCGTCCAATCCGTAAAATAAATACTCCCTTGCTTGTCATGAGATTTGAACCCAGGCTCCCTTGTAGCTTAATCCATGCCGCCAGCCCCTTTGCCACAAGCTTCTCTTGTGTTTTAAACAATGCGCAACTAAATATAAATCTACAGCCAAATTCTAAAGTCCATTTAAAAAAAAAAACCAAAATGCAAGAGCCAAGACTTGAACCTTGGACCTGCTTCCTTCCTTGGGGCGTCATCCCCTTGCCTATTATGTGGCGTCACTTTGCCACTACACCACACACTCCACTTGTGTCATTTTCCTTCATACTTTATTCTTAAAGCCTACATACTAACTCCCAGGGTTTTTTTTTTCACCTAAAACCAAAATTTCCCCAAAGCCAATGTTCGATCCCGGGACTTCATAGAAGCCCTCTAACCTTCCATTTAAGCAGATCTCTTGTTCTCTAAAAATTTAAACGCTACTACACTAAAGGCCCATTGGGCCCAATCTTATTCGGCCCAATTTCGGGATGTTACAAATCTACCCTCCTTAAAGAAATTTCATCCTCAAAATTTCCAACTAACTAACAGTCACACATCCTAACCTACCACACTACGCTCTTGCTGCGCACTCTGATCTTAATAAAACTAATATACTTTTAACTAGAATTTTGAACTCCTACACGTACTCAAAACACCTAGCCATTAAAACAGACGAATATTTCATACGCAACCAACTCTATATCTGAACATCACATCCAAACCAAACACACAGAATAGCTACTCGAAATACAACATATAACAAAGAAAAGTATCAGAAAACTTACAGCGTGGATCGGTGCCGGAGACTCGGGTGCCATACTTCCAAAAAAAATAGATATATATTTTTCCAAACCATTTTCCAAACCATCCTTTGAAAATATTTTTGAACCCAAACCCATAGCCGAATTTTTGAACCTAGGCTCTGATTCCAAAATTGTAACACCCCAAACCCATTCAAAACGTTACGACCGAATCCGGCATGTCAGAAAGAATAATCATTTTTGGAAAACAAGTTGTTTACTTAAATTGTCAAGAAAACATTTCATTTTATGGAAACCGAAGTTGAGTTAGGTAATTTGCTAAAATCATTTCAAAATTTCTTTTAAAGAAAATCGAGTTAACTCATTGTTGTCAGATGTTCACTACTTACCCGATGGTAAATTTGTCGAAAAATCCCGAAAAGTCATTAAAGTTTGTGAAACATTCATTTTATAGGTTCTTTTCCTTTTTAGTCATGCTTCCATGTTTAACGCAAATTCAAAGGTATTTAACATAATTAATAAACCCAAAATAAAATTTAGATGGCCTTATTACATAAACGAAAACCGAAATTTAAAGCAAAGTAAATCCGAAATAATAAGTTAAAACAAAAACCCGAAATATTGTGCATGGCCACCTCGAGTCCGTTTCGACTCCATATCCGTGATCTAAGAATCATCTGCAAAATGTAAAGGAAGGGGTGAGTCACCGAGATTCAGTGTGTAAATTCCCCGTCCCGAAGATAATAAGCCCTTACACAGTTGCATAAGTAAATATGCATGCCATGCAACCCAAAACCTAACCATCCGAAACTCCCAATTCTACCCCGTGTGCTACCAAACCACTGGTGACCGAAGTCACAAATAACATATGCGGTACTAAACCACTGGTGACCGAAGTCACAAATAACATGTGGGGCCAACCCACTTTGTGGTACCAAACCACTGATGACAATCCCGTATATCGATATGTGGGGCCAACCCACTGTGGTACCAAACCACTAGGACGAGTCACAAAAATATGTGTGGTACCAAACCATTGGTGGTTCCAAACCACTGAGACTTAGTCACAGCATCATAGAAAGCGGGGCCAACCCACTGTGTGGTACCAAACCACTGGTGACAGTCTGATAATCATACCTTCCCCCTCCTCTCATCATACCCATGCAATATGACATAATAATTCGTGTATGCAGTATGTCATGTATGCTAAGCATATATCAAATATAAGTATAACATGAATTACCATCATAATCAGATAGACATAAAACAACATAATCACGCTAATCAACCTCTAAGGGTATAACCATAATTTTACCTACCAATGGCATTTTTGTAATTTACCTTTAAGGGGTATTTTGGTATTTTGCCCTTCCAAGGGTATATCAGTAACTTTGCACCTGTAATGGCCTTTCTGAAGGCCCACTGTCGCCCCAAGTGACTCAGCTATCATTTCCGGTCGTACCAAACTATTGGGCCTAAAACTCGATTATGGCCCATTTAGGCCCACACGCTCGTGTGGCCCACCTAACACAAATCTAGCCACATATATAGGATTCACCTAGTCTAGTTCACTATATACTAAACAATCATACAATTTTATTCAATTGGGCCAACGGGCCCATTGGGCCCACTTCGGCCTATCGTGGCCCAAGCAGCCTCAACCCACAAGAATACTACTGATGGCCTCAACTATCGCGTTGAAGCCCCATACGTGCGCTCGCACGCTCGTGTGGCTACTATCGTCGTGTGACCGGCATTTCTACATTTGCCGCTCTACAGCTAGAGTAGAGAGAGTTACACAACTGATAGGAATTTGGTGCTAAACCGCGCTGCGATCACTCCTGCGCCCAAACGCCCACCAAGGTATGTTAACTCTCCTCCTAGAATGCTCTTTATATAGCTAGCACTTCACCTTCCTTCTCTATATTTTTCTGATGTGGGATCCCTTCGTTAGTAGAGGTGAAATTCAACTGAAACTCTTGCCGTCCAATCCCCAAAATAAATACTCCCTTGTTTGTCATGAGATTTGAACCCAGGCTCCCCTGTAGCTTAATCCATGCCACTAGCCACTTTTCCACAAGCTCCTCTTGTGTCTTAAACCATGCGCAACTAAATATAAATCTACAGCCAAATTCTAAAGTCCATTTAAAAAGAAAACCAAAATGCAAGAGCCAAGGCTTGAATCTTGGACCTGCTTCCTTCCTTGTGGCGTCATCCCCTTGCCTCTTATGTGTCGTCACTTTGCCACTACACCACACACTCCACTTGTGTCATTTTCCTCCATATTTTATTCTTAAAGCCTACCTACTAACTCCCAGGGGATTTTTTCACCTAAAACCAAAATTTCCCCAAAGCCAATGTTCGATCCCGGGACTTCACAGAAGCCCTCTAACCTTCCATTTAAGTCAATCTCTTGTTCGCCAAAAATTTAAACGCTACTACGCTTAAGGCCCATTGGGCCCAATCCTATTAGGCCCAATTTCAGGATGTTACAAATCTACCCTCCTTAAAGAAATTTCGTCCTCGAAATTTCCAACTAACTAACAGTCACACATCCTAACCTACCGCACTACGCTCTTGCTGCGCACTCTAATCTAAATAAAACTAATATACTTTTAACTAGAATTTAGAACTCCTACACGTACTCAAAACACCTAGCCATTAAAACAGACGAATATTTCATATGCAACCAACTCTATATCTTAACATCACATCCAAACCAAACACACAGAATAGCTACCTGAAATACAACATATAACAAAGAAAAGTATCGAAAAACTTACAGCGCGGATCGGCGCAGGAGACTCGGGTGTCATACTTCCAAAAAAATAGATATATATTTTTCTAAACCATTTTCCAAACCATCTTCTGAAAATATTTTTTAACCCAAACCCACAGCCGGGTTTTTGAACCTAGGCTCTAATACCAAAATTGTAACACCCCAAACCCAGTCAAAACACTACGACCGAATCCGGCATGTCACAAGGAACAATCGTTTTTGGAAAACAAGTTGTTTACTTAAATTGTCAAGAAAACATTTCATTTTATGGAAGCCGAAGTTGAGTTAGGTAATTTGCTAAAATCATTTCAAAGTTTGTTTTAAAGAAAATCAAGTTAACTCATTGTTGTCACATGTTCGCTACTTACCCGATGGTAAATTTTTGGAAAAATCCCAAAGAGTCATTAAAGTTTGTGAAACATTCATTTTATAGGTTCTTTTCCTTTTTAGTCATGCTTCCATGTTTAACGCAAATTCAAAGGTATTTAATAGAATAAATAAACCCAAAATAAAATTTAGATGGCCTTATAACATAAACGAAAACTGAAATTTAAAGTAAAGTAAATCCGAAATAATAAATTAAAATAAAAACCCAAAATATTGGGCATGGCCACCTCGAGTCCGTCCCGGCTCCATATTCGCTATCTAAGAATCATCTGCAAAATGTAAAGGAAAGGGTGAGTCACCGAGACTTAGTGTGTAAATTCCCTATCCCGAAGATAATAAGCCCTCACACAGTTGCATAAGCAAATATGCATGCCATGCAACCCAAAACCTAACCATCCGAAACTCCCAATTCTACCCCGTGTGGTACCAAACCACTGGTGGTCCCAAACCACTGGTGACCGAAGTCACAAATAACATATGTGGGGCCAACCCACTTTGTGGTACCAAACCACTGATGACAATCCCGTATATCGATATGTGGGGCCAACCCGCTGTGGTACCAAAACACTAGGACGAGTCACAAAAATATATGTGGTACCAAACCACTGGTGGTTTCAAACCACTAAGACTTAGTCACAATATCATAGAAATTGGGGCCAACCCACTGTGTGGTACCAAACCACTAGTGACAGTCCGAAAGCCATACCTTCTTCCTCCTCTCATCATACCCATGCAATATGACATAATAATTCGTGTATGCAGTATGTCATGTATGCTAAGCATATATCAAATATAAGTATAACATGAATTACCATTATAATCAGATAGACATAAAACAACATAATGACGCTAATCAACCTCTAAGGTTTTACCTACCAAGGGTATTTTCATAATTTACCTTTCAGGGGTATTTTGGTATTTTACCCTTCCAAGGGTATATTAGTAATTTTGCACCTGCAATGGCCTTTTCGAAGGCCCACTGTTGCCCCAGTGACTCAGCTACCATTTCCGGTCATACCGGACTATTGGGCCTAAAAACCGATTACGACCCATTTGGGCCCACATGCTCGTGTGGCCCACCTAACACAAATCTAGCCACATATATAAGATTCACCTAGTCTACTTCACTATATACTAAACAATCATACGATTTTATTCAATTGGGCCCACGGGCCCATTGTGCCCACTTCGGCCCATCGTGGCCCAAGCAGCCTCAACCCACAAGAATACTACTGATAGCCTCAACTATCGCGCTGAAGCCCCACACGTGCGCTCGTACGCTCGTGTGGGTACTACCACCATGTGACCGGTATTTCTGCATTTGCCGCTCTACAACTAGAGTAGAGAGAGTTACACATTATAGGAATTTGGTGCAAAACCGCGCTGCGCCCAAACGCCCGCCAAGGTATGTTAACTCTCCTCCTGGAATGCTCTTTATATAGCTAGCACTTCACCTTCCTTCTTTGTATCTTTCTAATGTGGGATCCCTTCGTCAGTAGAGTTTAAATTCAACTGAAACTCTTGCCGTCAAATCCGCAAAATAAATACTCCCTTGCTTGTCATGAGATTTGAACCCAGGCTCCCCTGTAGCTTAATCCACGCTGCTAGCCACTTTGTCACAAGCTCCTCTTGTGTCTTAAACCGTGCGCAACTAAATATAAATCTAGAGCCAAATTCTAAAGTCCATTTAAAAAGAAAACCAAAATGCAAGAGCCAAGACTTGAACCTTGGACCTCCTTCCTTCCTTGTGGCGTCATCCCATTGCCTCTTATGTGGTGTCACTTTGCCACTACACCACACACTCCACTTGTGTCATTTTCCTCTATATTTTATTCTTAAAGCCTACCTACTAACTCCCAGGGTTTTTTTCACCTAAAACCAAAATTTCCCCAAAGCCAATGTTCGATCCCGGGACTTCATAAAAGCCCTCTAACCTTCCATTTAGGCCGATCTCTTGTTCTCCAAAAATTTAAATGCTACTACGATCAAGGCCCATTTGGCCTAATCCTACTAGGCCCAATTTAGGGATGTTACAGGCTGTTTTGGTTGGCCTTGTCCCTGTAACTTGCCACTGATAGTTATTCAGTGGCATCTCATCTATAAACTCGTAGGCTGCTTGAGGAGTTTTGTTATTCAGTGTTCCGCCGGTAGCTGAATCAATTAGCTACCTTGTTGAAGGGTTCACACCGTTGTAGAAGGTCTGCACCTGTAGCCACAAAGGCAATCCGTGGTGTGGACACCTCTTTAACAAGTCTTTGTATCTCTCCCATGCATCATAAAGTGTCTCTGAATCCATCTGCAAAAAAGAAGAGATATCATTCCTTAATTTGGCTATTTTTGTTTAATAAAAAATTTTTGGTCATTTGATCCCATGTAGTGATTGACCCTCGTGGAAGAGAATGCAACCACTGTTTGGCTTTATTCCTCAGAAAAAAAGTAAATAACCGAATATGGATGGCATCATTAGAAACACCATTTATTTTGAAGGTATCGCAGAATTCTAGAAAATTTGCTAAGTGTGTGTTAGGATCCTTATCCTGCAAACCATCAAACTGAACAAATTGTTGTATCATCTGTATAGTGTTAGGTTTCAGTTCAAAATTATTTGTAGCAATAGTAGGCCTAACAATACTAGACTCAGTTCCTGTTAAACTAGGTTTAGCATAATCATACATAGTTCGAGAAGCATGATTTTCTGCCATCTCTGGAGGTGGCGGATGATTTTCAGCCATCTCTTCTTTAATATGTATTTTGGCTTCTTGCTCTTCTTCTATGTATTTTAAGCTTCGCCTTATCTCTCTGTGATTTCTACGAACGGTACCTTCAATATCATTGTCGTAAAGTAGGGGTCCTGTCGGGTTCATTCTAGACATAAACTAGAGGTACCTGAAAGGAACAAAAGGAAGAAAATTTAGAAAAGATAAAAATAAAAGTAAATTGCAAAAATAAAATAAATATGGCTAAAGTAATAAAAATTAAGCTTTCTTAATATTTCAGTTCCCCGACAACGGCGCCAAAAACTTGATCATTGTTTTATGCGATGTCAAAGTCTTAAAATTTATATAAAGAATGATCGAACTTGGAAACTAACTATGGCAATGATTTGAGGCAAGCGCACTTATCGAACAATAGTATAGTTAAGGCAAGATCGGAATGTCGAACCCAAAGGAACCAAAAGTACTAATACTAACTCTCTTTTTATTATTTAGCCTAAGAATTAAGGGATTTGTTTATCTAATCTAAAATTAACTATCTATTAAACTAAAGACTCTAAGACAAAAAAGAATGAAATTTGTGAAAATAACTTGAGGAAAAACCAATTTGATTAAGACGACACCCAAGGAAGAATCCATCTAGACTTCACTTGTTATCTAACTCTAAACCAGACGATTTATTCACTTGACTTGATCCGTAAGATTCCCTAAGTTATATAATCCCTCTCTCGAGGCGACTAACGTCTAACCCTAGGTTGATTAATTGAAATCTCTTTCTCATTAAAACCCCTAGAATTGCGTTAACTCGATCTATGGACTCCCATATTAGGTTTCACCCTAATCCGACAAAATCTTGTCACCCTATCTCTAGGCATGCGATCAACTCCACTTAATTATGCTAGATCTACTCTTAGGCAGGGACTTTTGCTCCTCCACCTAAGCACATCACACTTGAATTAATATCCCGGAAATATCAAAAGAAGAATTCAGAACACATAATTAAGAACAAGTCAAATATTTATCATATAGTTCAGCAAACGATAACAAGATTCATCTTAGGTTTCATCCCCCTCAGGTATATAAGGGTTTAGTTCATAATGATAATAAAAGAATACATCTCAAAAGAAAAGATAAAACAAAACATAAGAAATCCCTAAAACCCCCTAAGGGAATTGAAGGAGAGATCCTCCGGCTTCTTGAGATGAATCAACTGGCTATCTTCGAGTAAATCTCCATAAATCTGCCCTCTTTGGCCTAGCTGGATGCCCCCTGACTAAAGCCCTGGGTTTCCCCTTTTCAGGTCATACTTAAGGTTTTTATATCGGCTTTTGAATATGTTTCTTTGCCCCTAAATATCCTAATCCGAGTGAAACTCTTCTTTCTCATGGCGGGAACACGCCCATGGCAGACGCCCGTGTAAGTCATGGCCAGGCTGTGTTCGAACCTGTTCAATTAGGCACGGCCATGTGGTCTTGGGCCCAAGCCGTGCGGATTTCGTGATATGGCCCATTTACTCCATTTTTGGGCCCGTTTCTCGTTCTTTTTATCCTCCGGTGCTCTTCTGAGTATAAAACATGAGAACAAATGATTAAGGGTACCAAATTACATAATTTAAGGCTTAAATCATCCAAAAGCATGCTAAATGTGGGCTTAAAATATGTTGCTTTTACGGTTTATCAGGTATGGAAAGAGATATTCCAGAATTTGTGGCAAAGTATCTGATTTGTCAACAAGTGAAAGTTGAACATCAAGTGCCTTCAGGATTGCTTCAGCCTGTGATGGTTCTCGAATGGAAGTGGGATCGAGTGTAATATCCCAAATTTGAGTATCATTTGTGTTGGCTCGAGTATGAATTTTGTGTGTTAGCATAGTCTTGTGAAGGCTTGATTTTATTTTAGGAAGCTAGAATAAATTTTTAGTATAGTTTATTTAATGAAGTGGATTAAGTGAGCTTAGCACTTAAGTTAATTTAAGTGTTAAATTAAAGCATAAGAGGAGTAAGTGGCAAATTGGTTAAGGAGCTTGAAAGGTGGCTTGAGGTTAGAGGTTCGAGTATCATGGAAAGCATTTTTGAAGACTTTATTTTTGTGTCTAGCATTGATGGACGGTCAACCTATGCCTATGATAGGTTGGACTATTGTTTTTGGTAAGTTGAATTTTGGAAAAGGAAAGCTTGAGATAGGGGATAAGAATCTTGAAGTTATGGCATTAAGAGGGGACAAAAGGCTTGGTATATGGAGAATGTTTTGGAAACTCTTTGATGGCCTTTAGTGCATGAATGTGGACGGTATTGGTGTCTAGGGGGGTGGCCAAATTTTGTAAGTAGCTTGGGGGGAATAGTTGGTCAATTTCTCCTTTTGATCATCTTTTTTGCATTTTTGTTTTCCCTCTCCAAAAACTCCCATTTGGCCGAATGTGTCTTGTGCATTTTGGTGCATTTTTGCTTTTGATTTTAGCCTCTTTTTGTTGAACCAAACCATACCATTCCCCTTTCTTTCATTTGCTCTTTTGAAACCGAATCAACATTTGATTTTGGGGCATTTTGTGCACATTTCTATTAGGCAAAATAGGTGTTGGCCGAACCTCTCTCTCCCACATCTCTCTCTTTTTCTTTCTTTCAATATTGTTCAAATCACAATTTCCTCCTATTCTCTCTTAGCCGAAACTTCCATCTATCCATCTCTCTTTACTTTCTTTTATTTTTATTCAAAGCCATAAACATTCCTTTCCATTGAAATCTCTTCCATCTTCTTCTTTTGTTTTCCTTTCTTCTTCTCAACTTTAATTGAATCCTTATTGCTAATACAAATCAACCATAGCCGAACCTTCTTCCTCTCTTTTAGTCTTTATTTTTTTGGCCGAATATTCAAGGGGAAACTCTCTTTGATTTTCTTCAATCGATTTTGGAAAAGGGCTCTTCGGACGTTGGAAGCAATCGATCTAAGTCTCATTCCTTTAGCGATCGAAGTTGGTAAGTCAAGTGGTAAGGATTTGATATTATTTAAGTTGGTTGAGAAAGTCTAAGGCTTTTGGGATTTAGTGATACGGCCGAATGGCCTTTGTTCATAATCTTAATATTGGCCGACTATAGGACAAGGTGATCTAGTGGTAGATCGGATCTTCGGACGTTAGTTATTGCTTTGGTGAAAGGTGTGTATCTTACACACTTTATAACTTGGTTTATATATGTATGTTTATGTGTGTTATGACTAATCATATTATGAAAGTGGGAAAATCGATGAGATTTGGATATGATACCATGATGGTATGAATGAGGATTCGGGTAAGTCCGTTTCATTATGTTGTTAATACATGTGGATTGAAATCATGATCTACGATTTATGATAGTTGTTATGAGATACATATCAAAGTATGTGACATGATTTGTTTATCTATTGCATTGATATGGGCAATATGAGAGGAGGGGGAAGATTGATATCGTGTCTTCGGACACCAGAGGTTTGGTACCTCTAGTGATTTGGTATCACATTCGTGTCTTCGGACACCAGAGGTTTGGGACCTCATAGCGACTCGTCCCTGTGGTTAACACCACCGTGGGTTGGCCCCACTTTTGATATATGGGATTGTCTGCCAGTGATTTGGTATCACACGTGGGTTGCCCCACAACTTGATGATTCGTGACTTCGGTCACCAGTGGATTGGCACCACCAGTGATTTGGTATCACATTCGTGTCTTCGGACACCAGAAGTTTGGGACCTCATAGCGTCTTGTCCCTGTGGATTAATTCCATCGTGGGTTGGCCCCACTTTTGAGATATGGGATCGTCGCCAGTGATTTGGTATCACACGTAGGTTGGCCCCACACTTAATTATTTGTGACTTTGGTCACCAGTGATTTGGTATCACAATTGTGTCTTTGGGCACCAGTGGTTTGGCACCACCAATGGTTTGGTACCACACGGGGTGGAAAAGGAGTTATGGATGGCTAGGTTGGGTGCATTATACATGTATGTGCTTTGTTATAATTTGTGTAAGTATGTGGCATTTACCCGGGAGAGGGAATATGCACTGAGTCTTGGTGACTCACCTTCTCCCTTATCATTTCAGGTGATTCGTGAGATCGCGGATGAGGAGCCGGATAAACTCGAGGAGGCCATGCAATAAATTTTGGTTCTACGTGAACTTTGGTTTGAGAACTTTACTTTATTTATATTTGGTTTTTATTTATATTTTGTGGGTTTGTAATAAGGCCTCTCTAAATTATGGTTTGGATTATTTTTATGTTTTGAGCATGTTTTAAATATGTGTTATAAATTTCTTGATTATTATAATAAATTGAGCACAAAGTTTTCTAAACTATACAACGCGATGATTTTAAAAGCGTTACCATCGGGTAACATAAATTACTTGACCATTTTAATAACTTAAGTGTTTTCAATAATTTAAATGATTTTCAAATATTAAGTTTCTAAATTCAAATGCAAATGGCTTTCAAAGTAATAATTCGAGTTTTCTTAAAATGATATAAATGTTTTCTAACCTATGATTTATTCGCCTATTTTAAAGTTTTACGTAATTTCAAAGTAAATTATTAGTTTTAACTTATTATATATCTGATTTCTTCAAATATAGAATTTCAAAAGGGTTTTTCACGAAAAATTAAATCGTTAACTCGTTTTTCTTCAAAGTATTTTCCTTAGTGACATACCAGATTCGGTCATGGCGTATTGACCGAGTTTGGGGTGTTACAAATTTGTATCAGAGCCAAGTTCAAAAGCTCGGCTGTGGGCCTGAGGCCCAAAATGTTTTAAAATATGGTCTAAAAATGGTTTGTTTAAAATGGTATGATTGGAAACGCATGGTCCGCCCTCGTAAGTACATCAAACTGTTGATTTTGAAGTTATGATATGATGATATTGGCATGATTGTATAGTAGTAGGAACTATTTTAGAGACCCAAAACTTTAGGTTTTGTGTACTCGTGAAACAACATCTTATTAAAACTTTTCATAAAACTGTGCTTTAAAGAAAGTGGAATAATGACTAATGCATAAAACTTTTAACTTAGATAAGAAGAGACGTTAGACATGAGTACTCGTGGTTGAGGTCGTACTACTCGTGGACGCGGTAGGGGTAGGATGGCTGTGTCTGAGCCAGTGAAGTCAGGTCAAGGATCCGAGAATGAGGTACCACCAGTTCCACCACTGGTGGTTAGAGCTGAGCATCAAGATCAAACGGGGGATGACGTAGTGTCTCAGGCGGTGCTACGAGTCCTTGAGAGGGTAACTGGTATGGGTGGAGGCACGGGAGCTCGGAAATCTGTACCCGAGCGACTCCGATCCAATGGAGCCGAGGTATTTCGAGGTGTTTCAGGTGTAGCTCCTAGCTCTACTGAATATTGGTTAGAAGCGACAGAGCGAATCATTGATGATCTGGATCTGAATGAGGAGGAAAAGCTGAAAGGGATTGTATCGCTTCTTCGGGATGAGTCATATTAGTGGTGGCTCACGGTTCGGAATGGTGCTGCAGCGGAGGATCTCACCTGGGATTATTTCAAGGCAGCGTATCAGCGAAAATATGTTGGGTCTAATTACGTTGATGCGCAACGTAAGGCATTTTTTAGTTTGGTTCAAGGGAGTAAATCTGTATCAGAATATGAGGCTGAGTTCTTAAGATTGAGCCGATATGCTGGAGGTATTGTGGTTTCAGAGCACGAGCGTTGTGTTCGATTCGAGGATGGTTTAAGAGATGAGCTAAGATTGCTGATTGCTCCACATCAGGAGCGAGAGTTTGCTGCTTTGGTTGAGAAGGCTAAGATAGCCGAAGGAATAAAGGAGTCTGGAAGACAGAGCTACGACCGGAACAAGCATAAGAGAGGTTATGGATCAGCTGGTAGTGCTCAGAAGAGGGTTAGGCAGAGTAGGCCGAATCAATCTAGAAGGCACATTCTTATCGTTAATCGAGGAGCCGACGCAATGTAACCGATGTGGGAAGTATCATTGGGGCGAATGTTGGACCGAAGGGAAAGGATATTTCGAGTGTGGCTCGCTGGATCATCGTGTGAGAGACTGTCCACGTAAGCAAGCCAGGAATTAGTCTGAGGGTCAAGATCGTGCTCAGTTCAGGAAGGAGGGACCACCACCGCAGGGAGGTCGTGGTAATGGTTCTGGTCGAGGCCGCGGAGCATTGGGCAGAGGTGCAAGCAACACTAAGGCAAGGCAGCCTGGTTTGGTGTATGCTGCGAGACGTCGAGAGGAGGGTGACGCACCGGATGTCATAACCGGTACGTTCTTAATCTTTAGTTCCATATACTGCCTTAATAGATGTGGGTTCAACACATTCATATATTGCTAGTAGCATAGTCGAGACTATGAGCTTAGTTTCTGAGACTGCTTCTAGGAAGATGACCGTACTTAGCCCTTTAGGTCACTCTGTAGAAGTAGATAAGCTGTATAGGGATGTACCCCTAGAACTCCAAGGGGTAGTGTTTGTAGCTGATCTGATGGATTGGTTGGTCAAGTACCAAGCGAGTTTGGATTGCGCTGCTAAGCGCATGGTCTTGAAGACAGTTGAGGGTAAAGAGGTGGTCATGATAGGTAATAGAAGAGATTATCTATCTAACGTGGTATCTGCGTTGAAAGCCATGAAGATGGTCAGGAAGGGCTGCGAGGCGTTTGTAGTTCATATGTGTGCTTTGGAAGCTAAGGAATCTTCGGTGGAGAATGTCCGAACTGTAAGGGAATATGCTGACGTATTTCCTGAAGAACTTTCGGGACTGCCTCCGGATCGTGAAGTTGAATTTGGTATAGATCATTGCGGGCAACTCGCTCGGTGTCTATAGCTCCGTATAGGATGGCACCGAAGGAATTGATGGAATTGAAGGCTCAGATTCAAGAGTTGTTGGATCGAGGTTTCATTCGACCAAGTGTTTCGCCTTGGGGAGCGCCGGTACTTTTTATCAAGAAGAAGGATGGTTCGATGCGGATGTGTATTGACTACCGCCAGTTAAATAAGTTGACGATCAAAAACAAGTATCCTTTGCCAAGGATAGATGACTTGTTTGATCAACTTAAAGGGGTTGCGGTTTTCCCCAAGATTGATTTAAGGTCTGGATATCATCAGCTAAAGGTGAAAGAGGCTGATATCCATAAGACGGCTTTTCGCACTCGGTACGGGCATTACGAGTTTCTGGTGATGCCACTTGGATTGACTAACGCGCCGGTAACATTCATGGATATGATGAATCGGGTGTTCCAACAGTTTTTGGATCAGTTTGTTATGGTTTTTATAGACGATATTTTGATATACTCGAAGTCGGAGGAGGAGCATGCGCATTTGCGAGTAGTTTTGCAGATTTTATGGGAAAAGCAGCTGTATGCTAAATTTAGTAAGTGCGAATTCTGGCTTAGGGAGGTGACTTTCTTGGGTCACGTTGTATCAGCCGAGGGGATTCGAGTGGATCCTCGGAAGGTTGAAGCGGTGTTGGACTGGAAGTCGCCTAAGTCAGTGGCTGAGATTTGGAGTTTCCTAGGTCTGGCGGGGTACTATCGAAGATTTGTGGAAGGATTTTCTTTGATCGCTGCACCGATGACTAAGTTGTTGAGGAAAGGAGTTCCATTTGTATGGACCGAGAAGTAGCAAGAAAGTTTCGACAAGTTGAAGAAGATTCTGACTGAAGCTCCGGTTTTGATTCAACCTGAGGCAGGCAAGGAATTCACGGTCTACTGTGATGCATCACATCCTGGTCCGGGATGTGTGCTGATGGAAGAAGGGAAGGTAGTGGCTTACGCATCTCGGCAGTTCAGACCGCATGAAGTTAATTATCCGACGCATGACTTGGAATTAGCTGCTGTGGTTTTCGCTTTGAAGATTTGGAGACACTATTTGTACGGAGAGAAGTCGATAGTCTACACGGATCACAAAAGTCTTAAGTACCTTTTGACTCAGAAGGACTTGAACTTGAGGCAACATAGATGGATTGAGTTGTTAAAGGACTACGACTGTTCGATCGAGTATCATCCGGGCAAGGCTAACGTGGTAGCAGACGCGTTGAGCCGTAAGGTTGTATCGGATTTAAGATCGAAGTTTGCTCGTCTTAGCTTGTATGACGATGGGAGTCTTTTGGCAGAATTGCAAGTCAAGCCGACTTGGTTAGATCAGATCAAGGAGAAGCAGTTAGAGGATGATGGTTTGAATGATCGGAAGTTGCAGGTTCAGAACGGAGGTTTAGAGGATTATAATTTGTGCAGTGATAGAGTTTTGCGTTTTAAAGGAAGAGCTTGTATGCCGAAGGATGTTGAGTTGAGGCAAAGGATTCTTTGGGACGCTCATAGCAGCCCATATGCTATGCATCCTGGAGATAGCAAGATGTATCGAGATTTAAGAGAAGCGATTTTGGTGGCAGTGCCAAGGCGGGAGGTAATGGCGAGTTTGTGGGCAAATGTCCGGACGTGTCGCCAAGTCAAGGTGAACATCGATTGCCGTCTGGGTTACTTCACCGGTAGGTGAAGATTCCACTGATGGAAGTGGGAGAGGATCACCATGGACTTTGTCAGTGGATTACCTCTTACGCCTAGTAAGAAGGACTCAGTATGGGTGATTGTGGATCGTCTGACTAAGTCAGCTCATTTCATTCTGGTTAGGATGGATTATTCCCTTCAGAGGTTAGCTAAGTTGTATATGGCAGAGATAGTGAGGTTGCACGGTGTACCTGTGTCGATCATCTCGGATAGAGATCCCAGATTTACATCGAGGTTTTGGAGAGCGTTACATCAGGCGTTGGGTACGCAATTGGATTTTAGTGCCACATTTCATCCACGATCGTGAGGCGATCGGAAAGAGTTATTGATTTTTGGGATATGTTAAGAGGATGTGTTTTGGACTTCAGAGGCAGCTGGGAAGAGTTTTTGCCGTTAGCTGAGTTCGCATACAACAATAGTTTTTAGGCAAGCATTAAGATGGCTCCATATGAGGCGTTGTATGGTAGGAAGTGTCGCACACCTACATGTTGGATGAGTTGGGTGAGCGTCGGATGTTAGGACGAGTTGGTTTGCGGCGAGGATAAGGTAGCGTTGATTCAGGCTCATCTGAAGGAAGCTTCGGATAGGAAGAAGTCATATGCTGATCTCAAGCGAAGAGATATAGAGTTTGCCGTGGGTGACAAAGTTTTTCTGAAGGTCTCGCCATGGAAGAAAGTGTTAAGATTTGGAAGAAAAGGCAAGTTAAGTCCAAGGTTTATTGGACCGTTCAAGGTGTTGAGACAAGTGGGACCAGTAGCTTATCAGCTTGAGTTGCCAACGGAACTGAGTCAGATTCACGATGTGTTCCATGTCTCTATGCTTAGACTTTATCATTCTAATCCATCGCATGTCGTGGCAATAGAGGAAATAGAAGTAAGTCCAGATTTGACGGTGGAAGAGGAACCTGTGCAAATTCTAGATCGAGATGTGAAAGTTTTGCGTAGGAAGATAGTTCCTTTAGTGAAGGTCCTATGGCGGAATCATGGCGTGGAAGAAGCTACATGGGAACCCGAGGATGCAATAAGGCAGCAGTATCCTCAACTATTTTGATCAGGTAATTTCGAGGACGAAATTTTCTTAAGGAGGGTAGAATTGTAATATCCCATATTTGAGTATCATTTGTGTTGGCTCGAGTATGAATTTTGTGTGTTAGCATAGTCTTGTGAAGGCTTGATTTTATTTTAGGAAGCTAGAATAAATTTTTAATATGGTTTATTTAATGAAGTGGATTAAGTGAGCTTAGCACTTAAGTTAATTTAAGTGTTAAATTAAAGCATAAGAGGAGTAAGTGGCAAATTGGTTAAGGAGCTTGAAAGGTGGCTTGAGGTTAGAGGTTCGAGTATCATGGAAAGCATTTTTGAAGACTTTATTTTTGTGTCTAGCATTGATGGACGGTCAACCTATGTTTATGATAGGTTGGACTATTGTTTTTGGTAAGTTGAATTTTGGAAAAGGAAAGCTTGAGATAGGGGATAAGAATCTTGAAGTTATGGTATTAAGAGGGGACAAAAGGCTTGGTATATGGAGAATGTTTTGGAAACTCTTTGATGGCCTTTAGTGCATGAATGTGGATGGTATGGATGTTTAGGGGGGTGGCCGAATTTTGTAAGTAGCTTAGGGGGAATAGTTGGTCAATTTCTCCTTTTGATCATCTTTTTGGCATTTTTGTTATCCCTCTCCAAAAACTCTCCTTTGGCCGAATGTGTCTTGTGCATTTTGGTGCATTTTTGCTTTTGATTTTAGCCTCTTCTTGTTGAACCAAACCATACCATTTCCCTTTCTTTCATTTGCTCTTTTGAAACCGAATCAACATTTGATTTTAGGGCATTTTGTGCACATTTTTATTAGGCAAAATAGGTGTTGGTCGAACCTCTCTCTCCCACATCTCTCTCTTTTTCTTTCTTTCAATATTGTTCAAATCACAATTTCCTCCTATTCTTTCTTGGCCGAAACTTCCATCTCCCCATCTCTCTTTACTTTCTTTTATTTTTATTCAAAGCCATAAACATACCTTTCCATTGAAATCGCTTCCATCTTCTTCTTTTGTTTTCCTTTCTTCTTCTCAACTTTAATTGAATCCTTATTGCTAATACAAATCAACCATAGCCGAACCTTCTCCCTCTTTTTTAGTCTTTATTTTTTGGAAGAATATTTAAGGGGAAACTCTCTTTGATTTTCTTCAATCGATTTTGGAAAAGGGCTCTTCGGACGTTGGAAGCAATGATCTAAGTCTCATTCCTTTAGCGATCGAAGTTGGTAAGTCAAGCGGTAAGGATTCGATATTATTTAAGTTGGTTGAGAAAGTCTAAGGCTTTTGGGATTTAGTGATATGGCCGAATGGCCTTTGTTCATAATCTTAATATTGGCCGATTGTAGGACAATGTGATCTAGTGGTAGATCGGATCTTCGGACGTTAGTTATTGCTTTGGTGAAAGGTGTGTATCTTACACACTTTATAACTTGGTTTATATATGTATGTTTATGTTATGACTAATCATATTATGAAAGTGGGAAAATCGATGAGATTTGGATATGATAACATGATGGTATGAATGAGGATTAGGGTAAGTCTGTTTCATTATGTTGTTAATACATGTGGATTGAAATCATGATCTACGATTTATGATATTTGTTATGAGATACATATCAAAGTATGTGACATGATTTGTTTATCTATTGCATTGATATGGGCAATATGAGAGGAGGGGGAAGATTGATATCGTGTCTTCGGACACTTGAGGTTTGGTACCTCCAGTGATTTGGTATCACATTCGTGTCTTCGGACACCAGAGGTTTGGGACCTCATAGCGACTCGTCCCTGTGGTTAACACCACCGTGGGTTGGCCCCACTTTTGAGATATGGGATTGTCTGCTAGTGATTTGGTATCACACGTGGGTTGGCCCCATAACTTGATGATTCGTGACTTCGGTCACCAGCGGTTTGGCACCACCAGTGATTTGGTATCACATTCGTGTCTTCGGACACCAGAAGTTTGGGACCTCATAGCGTCTTGTCCCTATGGATTAATTCCACCGTGTGTTGGCCCTACTTTTGAGATATGGGATCGTCGCCAGTGATTTGGTATCACACGTGGGTTGGCCCCACACTTAATTATTCGTGACTTTGGTCACCAGTGATTTGGTATCACAATTGTGTCTTTGGACACCAGTGGTTTGGCACCACTAGTGGTTTGGTACCACAGGGGGTAGAAAAGGAGTTATGGATGGCTAGGTTGGGTCCATTATACATGTATGTGCTTTGTTATAATTTGTGTAAGTATGTGGCATTTACCCAGGAGAGGGAATATGCACTGAGTCTTGGTGACTCACCTTCTCCCTTATCATTTCAGGTGATTCGTGAGATCGCGGATGAGGAGCCGGATGAACTCGAGGAGGCCATGCAATAAATTTTGGTTCTACGTGAACTTTGGTTTGAGAACTTTACATTATTTATATTTGGTTTTTTTTTATATTTTGTGGGTTTGTAATAAGGCCTCTCTAAATTATGGTTTGGATTATTTTTATGTTTTGAGCATGTTTTAAATATGGGTTATAAATTTCTTGATTATTATAATAAATTGAGCACAAAGTTTTCTAAACTATACAAAGCGATGATTTTAAAAGCGTTACCATCGGGTAACATAAATTACTTGACAATTTTAACAACTTAAGTGTTTTCGATAATTTAAATGATTTTCAAATATTAAGTTTCTAAATTCAAATGCAAGTGGCTTTCAAAGTAATAATTCGAGTTTTCTTAAAATGATATAAATGTTTTCTAACCTATGATTTATTCGCCTATTTTAAAGTTTTACGTAATTTCAAAGTAAATTATTAGTTTTAACTTATTATATATCTGATTTCTTCAAATATAGAATTTCAAAAGGGTTTTTCACAAAAAATTAAATCGTTAACTCGTTTTTCTTCAAAGTATTTTCCTTAGTAACATGCCAGATTCGGTCATGGCGTATTGATCGGGTTTGGGGTGTTACATCGGGTTACCATGGATTTTGTAACAGGGTTACCGATGACTCCGAAAAAGAAAGATGCTGTGTGGGTTGTTGTGGATAGACTAACGAAGTCGACTCACTTTATTTCGGTACATGTTGATTATTCACTGGATAAGTTAGTTGAGTTGTATGTTGCAGAAATAGTGAGATTGCATGGTATATCGGATAGAGATCCAAGGTTTACTTCGAGATTTTGGAAGAAGTTCCAAGAGGCCATGGGTACGAGGTTGAATTTCAATACTGCGTTCCATCCACAAACTGATGGTCAGTCTGAAAGAGTAATTCAAATTCTCGAAGATATGCTTCAATGCTATGTGTTAGAATTCGTAGGTAGTTGGGAGAGATATCTACCTTTGGTTGAATTTGCGTACAAAAACAGTTATCAGTCGAGTATACGGATGGCTCCGTATGAGGCCTTGTATGGTCGTAAGTGTCGGACTCTATTGTATTGGACCGAGCTTAGTGAAAAGTGGATCCATGGAGTTGATCTGGTAAAAGAGACCGAAGAGAAAGTAAGAGTAGTCCGTAATAGTCTGAAAGCTGCTTTGGACCGACAAAAGTCGTACCGGATTTGAAAAGAAAAGAGATTGAGTTTGAGGTGGGTGACAAAGTATTTTTGAAAGTGTCCCCGTGGAAGAAGATTATGAGATTTGGACAAAAAGGGAGGTTGAGTCCAAGATTTATAGGGCCATATGAGATTACAACCAGAGTTGGGCCAGTAGCTTACTAGTTGGCTTTGCCGATAGAGTTGGAAAAGATTCATAATGTATTCCATGTATCGATGTTGCGACGGTATCGCTCCGATCATTCACATGTGATTCCTTCAACGGAAATTGAAATAAGACCAGATATGTCTTATGAAGAGGAGTCGATTAAGATCTTGGCTCGAGAGGTGAAACAGTTGAGAAATAAGAGCATAGCACTAGTAAAGTGTTATGGCAGAAACACGGTGTGCAAGAGGCTACATGAGAAACAGAAGAATCTATGAGAGAGCAACATCCTAACCTCTTTACTGGTAAAATTTTCGGGGGTGAAAATCTCTAAAGGAGGGAGAGTTGTAACATCCCAGTTTAGGACCTAGTTAGAATAGTGGTGCGAGACTACAAATCCGAGGTCTATGTATGAGTTTTTGAGATTTATGCTATGTTTTCATGTTAGTGTGAAAGTTTCATGAAGCAATTTTGTGAAATTTCGGTTGAATTGTCGAAAAGGACTAAATTGCAAAAGTTTTAAAATATGAGATTCTAGAAGCTATTTGTGTCAAATGGATTTAGAATATATATTAGAGGTCCTTAAATAGAAATTCACACAAATTATAATTTTTGGACAAATTTGGGCATGGATGAGTTAAAATAGGAAGTTTATCAAAAAGGGCATTTTGGTCATTTGGCAATTAAATGATTAAAATGGGAGAAAAGATCACAAAATTCATTCTTCTTCTTCTCCAAGGCTGCCGAAATTTTCAAGAGCCATTGTTAGGGTTCTTCAAATTTTTCAAGCTTGCTAGTAAGTGCATCCAAGCCCCGTTTTTTATATTCTTCGTATTTTTGAAGTCCTAGTTGTATGAATAAGCTATTTTTAGCTATTCGATGAGCTATATTGAATGTTCAAAAATTTGGCCATGTATGACATGCATGTATGTTGATGTTTTACGGAAGATTATGAAAGCTTGATGTAGTAGAAACATCTTTTGTTAAGTGATTTTCCATGAAAATGCATGTAGGGACTAGTTTGTGAAAGTTTTAAGTTTGGTCATACATGTGAGAAAGTTGAGTAAGTTTTAAGTTTTAAGTTTTAAGTGAGAATTGGTGAATGCTTTAGTTGAGTAAGTGATTTGGCTAAGCATGAAAGGCTAGAAAGTTGAATAAAAATCACTTTACAAGCCTTGGGGCAAAAGTGTAATTATGAGAAAGATTAGGGAAAAAGGGTAATTTTACCAAAGTATGAGATAAGTGTCAATTTAGTCAATGTGTGTATTGAATAAGCTAATTTATTCATTATAGATCAAGAAAGACGAAGCCCGAATCTAAACCGAGACAAGAGCAAGGTGGTGGACTAAATTGCATATTTCTATACTCTTGAGTATTGAGATAAGTCTATGCTTAAACAATGCATTCATACTTTCAATTTCTTGATGCTAGCTAGTATGTAGCATGATTGAGAATGATTGAGAACCTATGTGGGATGAATGTGGTAGAATTTGTGAATGGATGTATGGTTAAGTAAGTAGATATGTGAATGTGTAGTGAGAATGCTAAATGGTGGGCTAAGTGCGATACCATCTTAATGCATATTGACAATAAAGCTGGCTATGTGCGATGCTATTGTTAGGTATGTCATTTAGTGGGCTATGTGCGAAACCACTATGAATACCTTTGTGGTAGGCTAAGTGCTATACTACCTTTTTAATTGATTGTGGTGGGCTAAGTGTGAAACCACCGAGAAATTAGCTGTGTGGAATAGCTGCATGGATTAGTTGTGTGGTTATATTATTAAGTTAATTAGCTGTGTGGATGAATTATTGAGAAATGATGTTGTGTAAATGTGATATTGAATGCAGGGGTGCATTTCAATGGTTATGAGTATGTGACTCATGATGTGTTGGAAATGTGGTAAGGGATAGAAAGAGTAAGCATTATTGTACATTATATGTTAGTATGATGCTTAATTGTTTATGTTTAAACTTGCTAAGCTCAAAGCTTACTCCCTTTCTTTTCCCTTGTCTTATAGAGTAAAAGTGTTGGATCGAGATACGAGGATCAATTGGAAGATCGTCCACATTATCAGCACACCCTGGTGCATGAGACTCAATGTTTTGTATATGGCATGTATAGAGGCTAGACAATTTAGTGAATTTTGTTGTAAATGGCTAAGATGTTTTGGCCTTTAGATGGATAGTCTATTATGTATAATGCCATAGTAGTTGGCTACCTTATTTTATGAAAAGATTGTAGTTATCTATGTGAGATTGCACTTCAATCTGAGTTGATTATGGATGTGTTAAATGAATGCATATTGTGTATGCTAGAGGGGTGAAAGGAACTTGGCACATAGCTTTGTTTTTGTCCATGTGGATAGACACACGGGCGTGTGTCTAGACCATGTGTGACACACAGTCAGCCCAAGGGCATCTGACTTGGCCGTGTGTCCCCTGCATGTTAACATTTTAAGTCAAAATAGACCACAGACTAGCCATACGGGTGTGTGCATAGGCCATGTGAGTTTAGTCAGTGTTGGCCACGGGTTAGCCACATGAGCATGTGACTAGGCTTTGAGGCCGTGTGTATGTAGTCAGTATTCACCACGGTTGTGGAGCATAGGCATGTGGGTATATGCACAGGCGTGTCTTTTCTTGCACGGGCGTGTTAACCTTGTACAAAAGAGAAAACTATTTTTTTTATGATTGGAAAAAGTTTTGATATAGTCTTGGGAGCCCTCGTGTGTATGAGTGAGGCCACGTAAGTCGAGATTAAGGTTATTGAGGTGACTTAATAGAGTAGTCACGATGAGCCTAAGTGCCGATCAGGTGGTTTTAAGTGGCGATTAGGTGGTTTTATTATGGCAATGCCTCGGGCACGATTCTGGCGTAGAACTCGGGTAAGGGGTGTTACACCACTGGAGACATGATTTAAATAAATAAAACATGTACATGTACAAGTTATCCATGTGGACGACAAAACCATTCAATTTGGGGTATAAGGTTGACTACTTGACCTAATAAAGAAGGTTATGAAAAATGGACATGTCTACTAAGTTTTGGACTGAAGAATCGTCCCACAAGGGGAACTAAGAGCCCAAATTTGACACTTAAAGGTGGCTGCCAAAAATATGTTTTGGGATATTTAATTGAAGGTCCTTACAGTTGGAAAATTCAGCCCAGCAACTTCTTTGTTGAAACCGTCCACTTTATAGCTATTTTTAGCTTGAATTTGAAATTTAAATTAAGAAGACTTGGTTATCCCTTGTTCCTTGAAGCAAGGCCGACCACATGAGAGAGGGAAGGAAGGAATTAAACCTATTTTTAGTAAACTCAATCCCTTAACTTCACCTATAAATACATTGCCATCCCTCAATTCTAAGCTCATCCCTCATCCATCATCCCTTAACATTCCTCTCTCAATCTCACTTGTTTCATCTCAATTCTTTTTCCTTTTTTTCCTTTGCATAGCCGTCCATCCCTCCTTCATTCTTTAGCCTCAAAAGCTTTGTCAAAAGCAGTTCTTAGCCGGCTACCCCTTAAACACTTAGCAAACAAAGCATCAAGCAAAACGAAGGAGCACCTTAGTCAGAATAGATCCGAAAGGCTGCTGAACTGAGTAGAGTTTACTCTTTCCTCTTGTTATTTAGTTTAAACATGTTTGCTTTGAGTTTTATGTTTTTGACATCGACTATGAAGTTTTAATTCCTACCTGCTAGGATGATTATATTAATTTAATGAGATTTATTTAATTCATGTTAACTTGTTTTGTGTGCACTCAGATTAGCTGAGTGATCCTAACCAGACGACGACTAGTAGACTCATAATTGAAAGGTGCAATGCTTAATTTAGGTCATTAAACCCGACTAAGTTAAGGTTCGTAATATGTTTAGTTAGCTCTATTATCTTGCATGGTTTTTAGGTTTATGTAATTAAATTGTTGAAAATGTAAATGTCCCTGTGACCTTGCATAAATTCTAAGAAACCCTTAGTCTAATATGATTAGTAACATGCATATTTCACTATGTAAAAGATCCAAGATGACTTAATTTGGTTTCCAAACCTATAAGAGATCGAGTTGTCATGGAAGTAATTCCAAACATGTTAAGCATGATGAAAGTGAATTGAATTAATTAATATAATTATCCTAGCCCATTTAATGTTGATTGTTTTTGTCGCTAAAGCCATTCATTCATACATTTAGGTAAATTGCATCTAGATTAGAATTGCATAGGGATCAATCTTTGCATCTAATTACTTTACTTAGTTTAATCATCACCATCCAAATTATTAAATTTTTACATCAAACTGTGAAGTTATAATTTTAAAAATATTTGGTTAAGCTTATATAATCCCTATGGAGACGATAACTCATTTTACTTATTACTTGAATGACTACATACACTTGCATAAACTGCGTTACAATAACCCAACTAGCTTGTAGACTTGACCAACATGTATCATCTTTTTTTATTTTGTTAAGGTGGCATCTTGATGACCCATTAAGCTTGGTCTTGTCGTCCAAGACATGAGAACAATAGCTCATGTTCATGCAACATTATAATAAACTCAACTATATGGTCCCACTACATAAGTAAATTTAACATATTAATAAATAAAATGAAATACTTTAATTTTATGCACAAAATCATATAAAAAAGCACAAATTTACATACTTTATAAATTCATGACCATTATTAACATTTAAGCTAATTTCACTTAATTAATAAAAAAATACTCAAGATTAATATTATTTTAAGTAAAAAGGTGGTAAAAATTAGTAGCAAAGTCCTATATAATTTTGAGTGTACAAACACCCCAAACTTAAACCATTGCTTGTCCCGAGTAATGTTTAGGGTACAGTAAAAAATATTTGCTAAGGCAACTTTGCAATATGATTAAGCAGCATCAATCTTTGCACATAATCATGCATCAACAAAATAATGCTCACAAACTCTTTTTATTTCAAAACTTTTATTCTAAGTGCGAAAATATGCTATCATAAGTCATAGAGTGCATGCTTTTGAAGATCATACATATCGTTCACAATTCAATCAAAATTTCTTATCAATCAAATAGAACAATCATAAGGTTTAATTAATGGTCCTCATATGTTGAATTTAGCAATTCCTCTCCACTAATGTAGTTAACATAATCATCAAAATTAATAAGTCTTTTATATGGTTGTAATGGGGCTAGGCTCAGGGAAAGGATAAAAAATAAGTGAACTTTTAGGTTTTGTAATCTTAACTCTAGCTTTTCCTTGGACATATTCGAGGTGTATCTCTCCCACGAAAGGTTTCAAAGGTCACATTCATCTAGTACGCTCGAAAGGCTTACGATCCAAAGAAAATGTGCCTAAATCATGTTTAAATTCTTATGCCTCCTAGGATTTTGCCTCAAGAAAGTTATAAAGTTAATTCTAAGGATTAAACTTTCATGCACTTCTATTTGGAAATAAGTTCAATTTTCATGGAAAAAGACATACGACCTAAGAACATACAAGCATTCCATAACTCAATATAACATAAAAAAAAACTCAGATAAAATTAGAAATCATACTTTCATTTGAGCTAACTTATGAACAAAAATTTTCTCTGAACATCATTTTATTTGATCATACTTATGTGTAATCATTGAAACATAGTTAAGAAAACAATTTAAAATTCATGCTAACTGCTATTCTAAATCAATTTCATGCTAATATTTCCCTACCCCCACCTTAAAAAGAAACAATGTCCTTATTGTCTAAGCAAAGTAATGAATGAGAATTGAACACTAGGTAAGATAGCAAGTAAGAGAGGTGAGTCATGAAGACTACTTAAGTGTAACACCCCTTACTCGTATTCAATGCCGGAATAGGGTTACGGAGAATTACCAAACTTACAACACTTTAAAATACACATTTCATATATAATTTTTCATTTCATATACAATTCAATCACAACCAATGATAGTGTCCCTTAAACAAGCCTACGAGGCCTAAAACATGCATTGAGAGTGGTTTGGGAGTAAATTAAATAATCGGGATATTTTTCAACATTTAGTGAATTTTTGCTTCAAACAAGGACACACACCCGTGTGGGCAAGCCATGTGTCTCACACGGCCACCAGACACGCCCGTGTCACAGGCCGTGTGAAAATAAGGGGTACATATTGACTTGGGTCACACGGCCAACCACACGCCCGTGTGTCTAGCCTGTGTGCCAAGCCGTGTATTAGGCCGTGTCAAACCTGTAGGGTATACTAACTTATGCAACACGGCCAATTCACAAGCCCGTGTGCTAGGCCGTGTGCCAATTGGGGGGTATACTAACTTGTCCCACAAGGTCGATCACATGCCCATGTGTGAGACCATGTGGAGCATACTGACTTCACTTCAATTTCAACACCAGGGGACACACGACCGTGTAATATGACCGTGTGTCATACACGGCTGAGACACACGCCCGTGTCTTTGCCCGTGTGGACAAAAATAGGATATTTACCGAGCCATTTTGCCACCCCATTTGGTACACATTTTCACCTACATAATTAACATCAAACCATAGCATAATATACAATCCAAAATAACCAAACCAAGCCTAAATCGTACCATTTCAATACTAACCAATTCAAGGCACATAAGTACCACAATATACTAACTAAACTCATACCAATCCTTGTCTACTCAATCATCAAAATGACCATTATCAAAGATGCATTATTAGGCCTAATTTCACAGGCATACCTATTTCTACAAGTCATCAATTTACGATTCATAGTACCTATTATCATCAATCATCACAACCAACTTAATAGGCACAAGACATAAACACATATATATGCACATGATTCAAACATACTATATATACCAAAATTTAGCCATCACCCTTGGCTATATATACAACCCAAAATATATGCATTTACAATGCCAATTTATTTGGCCAACCTCATTACCAAAACATAATCAACATGACTCAAATACCTATACATGCCATATACTTATCACATAGTTTCAAAAGTACCAAAGAGTTAGTGGATAGTGTGGTGGAGTCTCCGACGATCCCCGAATTTGAGCTAACTTTGAAATCACTATAAGACACAAAAATGGAACCAAGTAAGCAATATAGCTTAGTAAGCTTGTATGTTAACAATGAGCAACTATCATCATACATTAAACATTTATATAATGGAAAACAATGTACAACAATTCTATTAAATCTCAAACTATCAAATGATCATTCATATAGCTTACCAAGAAACTCATCAATTTCATAGTATTCAATACTCAATTCATTTCCGTACGTACCGTGAAACACCCCACACCCGGCCCACGAGCCTGAACCGGATCTGGTATGTTCCTTGAGTAAACCGGTTTTCAAATTCTTTGTTACTTAGAGAAAAATTTGTAAAATTTAGAAAAAAAAAATTATTGGTTTGGGTTGGGCTTAGGTTGGAAACCCATTTAATCAATTTTTTTTTAAATCCAATTTAACTAGGGTGACAAAATAATTTTAGGGTTTATTTTTAAAGAAATAAATTTTTACTTAACTTTAAAACAACATAGTTAAGTAACATAATAATTAAACGTAAAGTAAAAGTATAGAAATCCTCTTGGGCCTTAGGGCCTTATTACATCAAATAACCCAAAAATAAAATTAAAAGTACTTAGAAAATGTGAAGTCCAAATTCTAAATAAATTCTTCAAGTGATGCATGGCCACCTTTAGCTCATGACCGGTCCATTACCGCTCATCACACGAAAAATAGTACTCAAAGGGTGAGTCAACAGACTCAATGTGTACACCAACTAACAAACAATATTTCAGGCATACAAGTTCAAATCAATTCATATTCATATGCAATACATGATGATGCACCCCAAACCCAATCCTAATGGTCCATCCGCTACACACCACCCGCACCTTCGCGCCGGTCACACCGTGGGGACTACTAAGTCAACCTCCATCGGCTACACACACCATCGAAAGCGATCGCTGCGATCGACGTGCTCATCGCCGCCCATATACGTTGTGTCATTAGACACTATATTCAAATAATGTAACCGAAGTTACCAATTTCAGATAATGTAACCGAAGTTACCATATTCAAATAATGTGACCGTAGTCACCATATTTCGTTGGTGAGACCGAAGTCAACACCTACTCTTCTCCTTTCACAAATATCCCATATGCCCCAAATATTTATACATATCTTATTTCTCATTCATATTACATATTCAAAATATATATATAACATATTCGTAATCCTATCAGAAGTAGGAAACGTACCTGGGTACTTTTACCACATTTGTGGCACTTAGCCACATTCTTATTCGCATGCACATTTATATATATATATAAAATAATTGCCGTAATATATTGAGAGTTAGTGTGGGTACACACCTGATTCGCTTAATAGGTTCCTTGAAATCTTGAAGAGAATCGACCACAGATTTAGATCTCAAATCCTACATAAGTTAATCACTTTAAAAGACCATTCGGCCACTTTTCCAAATACAACTAGGATTTGTATTACTTACCATGTTACTGAATTGATTTTAAGAATCAAGGGCCGGATCTTTGTATTCCTCCCTTATGAATTCGGCTAAACACTATATTACTCCACGGGTTAGTTTTCGACTTCTGATAATAAATCTAAATATTTAAAATAGCCTTGGCCGAATATCTTAAAAACATACCTTGTGATTTCCAAATCGAAAAGGATTCCTGCCTTATATGAGTGTTAAATCCCTAATACTTCATGTTAGATTTAATCAAACATTAAAAACATAAATCGTAACCCTTAACCAGTATATTCATATATCTTACCTTAGATCATTGAATTCCAGAAAGATTCCTCCTTGTATTAAATCGGTTGTAGAAACTTGAGAAATCCCTTGTAGATTCGGCCATAGAACAATAGTAGAGATTAAATCTCCGTTTTAGACAAGCCTAAAAGAATAAGAACCAAATATAGATCTTACCTTTACTTGGTGAAATCGACAACTCCTTCATCACACACAACGATTCGGCTTTGGCGAGAATTTCGGCTTGACAAATGAAGAAAGAGAAGAAGAAAAGAGAAGAAGAAAAGAAAAGGAAAAAGAGAATAATGGCAGAGAAAATTCGGTAGAGAGAGAATAGGAGAAACTTTAGAGAATTTGTGAGAGGTTTTCTTGAAGAGAAAAGAATGAATGAAGAATAGCCTTACTCTTTCTTTTATAGCCAAAATTACTAGCTAGAGTCCTTTACTTGGCCACCACTCTTCTATTTTGATAACTTTATCCTTTAATTATCATAAATAAAAGAGTTTAATTCAATATTTATCTCTTCTAAATAATCCAATTTAAAAATCCTTTATTTATCACCTTTTTAATCGAATATTTATGAAAATAAAACACCTCCTTTCTAGAAGCATGTGCCGTCCACCTCAGTCTTCTGGAAGCAAAAATAAAACTTCATTTATTTGCTTCCCACGTGGCTCGAACCCAGGCCCATGCCTTTTGCACATGGCGCCATTTCCATAGGCCCTAAGTGCCATCTTCAGGCCACTTTTCCTAGCCCGTTTGTGTGTTAAATTTCACAACTTTTTCTTTTAAGGCCACCTTGCCTTAATTTCCTATTTTAAACTTTAAAACTTGACATTTATAAGTCATTTCTAAGTTTCCTAAAATTTTCGATCGGCTCTGTAAACTTGCCATTTTCTTACATTTCAAGTTTCAGAAATGTTCACTTTCCATTTTGAATCATTTCCTTACATTTCCTAGTTTCCATAAATGTTCACTTTCCTCTTTATTCCTTTACATTTTCAGGACATTTCCCTACATTTCCAAGACAAGACTTTTCCTTACATTTCCTTGCATTTCCTTACATTTCCTCACATTTCCTTACATTTCCTTACATTTCCATACATTTCCTTACATTTCCTTACATTTTCTTACATTTCCCTACATTGCCTTACATTTCCATACATTTCCACACATTTCCACACATTTCCATACACTTCCATACATTTCCATATATTTCCATACATTTCCTTATTTCTAGAATTCACATAACACATTCATAATTCATAAAACATGCCATTTTACCACATGGTTCCTTGTGTCATGCTTCACACGGAGTTTCTTTTAAAGACTCATTTACCTAGCTCCCCATTTTACTTAAAAACCAATAATTTTCCAAAGCTTTCTTCTTCCATCCTAAAATTCTAAAAACCCTTAATACACTTCCAACACTGCCAAAACCTACTAACTCATGAATTATGCACAAATGCATAACCCCTAATCTAGGATGTTACATACCGGTACTATCTCATACCAATCTTATATTCAACCTCTTCCTTATTTTACCCATTGAACCATTCGGAATAGAAGTCAGATACTCAAGGTCTCACAGATACGTACCTATACCATGGCCCGAAGCCAAATCAAGGTAACTTATCTAAAATTCTAATATCATGGCCCGAAGCCAAATCAGTCGATATGCATTACCCGAAGCCAAATCCGTTTATCTCGCACACATAGTGCTAAATCATGGCCCCAAGCCATCTCAAGTATACCTAATGACATGTCACTAGCATCCTAAACTATTCCTAAGGTTCAATCAGGTTTCCAACTGTCGGATCTTCATTGAATCATTTTTGAACTCGTACGTAATCACATAAACACAATTCATGCTATATCGAAGCATATAAAATACATTTGAAATGAATTTATAACATACGAACTTACCTCGGATGTTATAACGGCGAATCGAGTAAGTTAGTGGATAACTTTATCTTTTCCCCGATCCAAGTCCGTATTTCGCTTTTCTTGATCTAAATATATTCAAAATTAACTTATTTATTCACCTATTCATTCAATTTAGTCCAAAACACTCTTTAAGGCACATTTACACTTTTACCCCTAAAATTTCACATTTTTACAATTTAGTCCTTATTGCATAAAATCACAAATTCATGCAATTAAGTCCCTACCCATGCTAGCCGAATTTCTCTTATTACCATAGCAGCCCATATTATTCATTTATTTCATATTTTGACCATAAATTTTCAACACTTCTCAATTTAATCCCCAATTTGCATTTTTACTAAAAATCACTTTATAAAACTTGTATAATTCATAACAAACATTCATAATCTATCATTAAACATCAAAACACACATGTTTCATCAATGGTATCATTCAAAATCTTTAACAGTTTTGCAAATTACTCCCGGGGCTAGCTAGTACTAGTTGCAATGATCACAAAAACATAGAAATCATTAAAAACCGTGCAAAAACAGATTTACAATTGAGTAGAACAATGAATGAACCCTAAATAGCTTAAAGTAGATTCCTCCCTTCTTGTATTTTGGTTGAAGATGGAGAAACACAAAAGATGATAGTTTATTTTATGTTATTTTACTTAAGTTAATACATAATTTACTATTTTAACCTTATTATTAATACAAATTTTCATTTATGCCAAACCATTAACATCCACTAACCAACTAATGGTATATTTACCACTTAAGAACCTAAACTTCAAGGTTCTATAGCTATTTGACATCATTAGCTAATAGAACAGCACTTTTGAAATTTACATGATTTAGTCCATTTTCTCAAATTGACCACTTAAACGATAAAACTTCTTGACAAAATTTTCACACAATCACTCAATCATATTGTAAACAATAAAATAATAACAAAATAAATATTTTGACTTCGGATTTGTGGTCCCAAAACCACTTTTCCAATTCGACCAAAAACGGGTTGTTACATTAAGTACCAAGTCTTTCTCAACAATCCAATCCTATACATGTTCATTCACATTATCACACTACTTAGCCTTTTTTTTTTATTAGAGTAGAGGCATTGAACTTTATTTTATTCATGCTTGCAATTTTATTGTCCGAAAACAAAATATTAACTGCAAAAGTAAATAACTAAAACTACTAAGAAAAAGAAACTTTCCTCCTTTTTTAATTCAATTCGTCATCTAAGTCTTTCTCCTTTCCCTTCTTGGTCGCACTTGATCCCACAAGCTCTTCTTGCCATGTCTCAAAGATATGATCTTAGAATTTAGGAACAAAAGTGTTAGAGATATTCTAAAAAATATTTTGAATAGAATCGTCTCTAATTTTTGCATATCACCAATAGGCTTGTTGTTGGTTATGCATGAATTTCCACATATGCATCATAGTTGAAAATTTTGATTTCTTCATAGTATTTGAAGAAGTAGGCATTGGCATGGTCAACTCAGGACTAAAAATCGACTCTATTGGTTCAATAACATTAGGTTCCAACCTCAGTTCAGGGTTGTTTGGTTCCTCTTCAGATTCTACTTCATCTATCTCCTCATCTGAGTCAGCTTTTGATTTAGATTTATTGGACGATTTGTCAGTTTCTGGTTCAGTTGGTTCACTCGATTCAATTGGGTTCAGCTCATGGACATTCACCACTAATCTTTCAAGGTCATGGGCTGTGATGCAACCTTGAACATATTAGCTTTTCAAGTTTTCTTTTGATTTAACTTGGGCCCTTAAGTAAAGTGAAGTAATCAATGATGGAAAGTAGGCACTTCCTGCCTTCTTTCTAGCACAATCGTGGATCGAATAATTTTCCTAACATTGATAGACTGTTTTGTCATAATTGTATACAACAAAAGCATTCGTTCCATCTAGATGGTGTTACTATGTGAGATAGGTATGAAGCTATAACGAACAAAGTAGAACCATACCTGTAACACCCCTAACCCATATCAGTCGTCAAAATAGGGTTTCAGAGCATTATCGGACTTATCAATTAAACAATCATACAATTCTCATATCCAAACAAACATCATTCAAATACAATCATATAGCTCCTAATACGAGCCCTCGATGCCAAAAACAAGCATTAGAAGTGGTTTGGGACTGAATCGATAACTTAGGGAAATTTTGGGAAAACATAGAAAATTTTCAAAGTATAAGGGACACATGCCCACACGGCCAAAGACACACCCGTGTGGACAATCGAAATGGGATCACATGGTCGTGTCCCAACCCGTGTCTGACCCCATGTAACTCACTGACTTGGGTTACACGGCCAACAAAACACCCATGTGACTAGCCCGTGTACCCTTTGAAATGGCCTCACACACCCATGTGCCAGGCCGTATGCTAGGCCATGTGAAAACTGGAGGGTAAACTGACTTATGCCACACTGACAAGTCACACGCTCGTGTGTTGGGCCGTGTGGAGCTACTAACTTGGTTTCTAAATATGTACCAGGGGACACACGGCCGTATCACCTAGCCGTGTGTCACAAACACCCGTGTCTCTCCCCGGGTGGACAAAAATAAGCTATTTTCCAAGCCATCTTTCTCACCCAATGTGTTGACAACCTACGCATGCCAAAAAGCATATAACCATATCCTCAATAGGCATTCAAAACAACCACAACCAAGTCCAATTCATACAATTCCAATACCAACAACAACATTACTCATAAACATAACAATTGGCCATTCAAATTCTTACCAATCTTGCATAAAAAAATAACCTAAATGGTTAATTTAATATGCATCATCTTGTCTCATATATAGCATGCTAATACATTTTCAAATTCAACCATTTGCTACCTTCAATACCGAATCTCAACAAGACATTCACATAGCAATTATGGACCACATTTCAAAGGGCCATTTACACATATTTACATAACAAAGTTTACCAAAATAAGCCAAATCACATGGCTAAATACATAACCAAAAACACATATCATTTATAAGACAAATCAATTGGCTATCAACATTCCAAACATGTAGGCCATATTAACCGCAGTACCTATACATACCATATAACCAAGTACACAAGTTCAAATGAAACACCCTAAACCCGGCCCACGAGCCTTGGCCAGATTTGGTATGTTCCTCAAGAAAATCGGTTCAAATTCTTTTGCACTTTGAAAATCTTCAAAGGATTTTTGGGAGAGAGAATTCGAGTTGGGTTGGGCTTGAGTTGAAAACAAGTTTAATTTATTATTTAAAATCCTTTACTTTAGGTGACAAAACGTTTAGGCCTTGTTTTAAATTAAATTGACTTAATCCTTGATAAATAAAAATTTGAAATACAATAAATAAAACCGAAACAAAATAGTTCACTATGGCCTTATTACATCAAATAAAACTCAAATTTAAAAGAAATATACTTAAAATAACAAGAGTCCAAAATAAAGAAAATCTGAACTTCGCATGGCCACCACTAAGCTCCTGCCGACCCGGTCCATTACTGTTCGTCACCTGAAACATGTTCCCACAATGGGGTGAGTCAACAGACTCAATGTGTACACAACACTAAGTCCAAATAGATTTAGGCATACCATACATAACATATTCACATAATAACTCAAGATAATGATGCAATCCTGGACCCAAACCTAGTTAGCCATCCGCTACACTTCCCCGTACCAACCTGCACACCGTAGGGACTACTAAGTCAACCATCCATCCGCTACACACCATCGAAGGCAGTCGCTGCAGTCGACGTGCTCATCGCCCTTATGAGTATTCGTGGTCTTAGGTCACCACACTCATATATCGTGGTCTTAGGTCACCACATTCGGATATCGTGGTCTTAGGTCACCACATTCAGATCTCGTGGTCTTAGGTCACCACATTCACTTCCCCTTTTCAATAACCCGTATGCCCCATATCATATTATGCATCAATATGCCAAATTTCCTATTCTTATCTTTATTCACATGTTACATATAACATATTTCATATTCCTAGTAGAACTAGGAAACGTACCTGAGTACTTTGTACCATAACATGGTACCTTAGCCACATTCTTACACTTCGTATTCTTAATATCACATACATATATTTATTAAACATGCGATAAAACATATTGAGAAATAGTGTGGGGTTCACACCTGATTCGCTTAACAAATTCACTGAAATCCCGAAATCTGATCTACTACCTTAGATCCTTAACTCCCTACATTCGGCCATCACTCAAAAATTTAATGAAGACCATTCGGCCATAAAACCAAATCCTATTAGGATTGTAGTAACTCAAAACTTACCTTGGTACCAATTGATGTCTAATCAAATGCCGGAAACTTTGTATCCTTCTTTCTTGAAATCGGCAATCACTAGATTACTTAAATAGATTAGTTTCGGCTTTTGAATGATTAATGAACACATATATTTACCAAACATGGCCTTCGCCGAATGCTCTAGACACTTACCTTGTGGATTTTAAATCCCGAAACTCACTAAATAACTAGGGAACACGCGGCCTATGGTGTACCTTCGGGAAAAGAACTTCTCCTTCCTTGTAGTCGACACTTAGTAAATCTCGAAAGATCTCTTCAAAGTTTCAACAACAAGATATTAATGGGGTTAGTCCTAGATTTCAGCAAATCTTAAAAGAAAAAGGATGAAACCGAATGGGATCTTACCCTTACTTTAGGAATCGGCAATCCTTGCTTGAACCTTTAACAATATTCGGCTATGTAGGCTAGAAGGATCTTGATTTCGGCTTTTTGATTGGTAGAAAGAAAAGAGAAAGAAGTATAAAGATGGAGGATTCGGCTAGAGCACAAGGTATTTCGGCTTGGCAAAAATAAAAGAGAAGAGAGGAGTTATTTGCTAGAGAGAATTCGGCGGAGAGAGAGTTGAAAGAAAGAAAGAATGGCCCTCTTTTCCTTTAGTAGCCGAAATTATTAACTTAGAATCCTGTACTTGGTCATCACTCTTCTATTTTGATAGCTTTATCTATTTAATTAACAATATATTCAAATTAAAAGAATTTAATCCATCAATTATCTCTTATCTCTTAATAAAAATAATACTAGTAATAACCCATCATTATCTATCTATTTGCCGAATTTTAAAGAGAATAAAATCCTCTTTTAAGAGCCTTAATGTCGTCCACCTCTCTGCTCCTTGTAGCAAAAATAAAATTCTTTATTTGCTTCCCATACGACTCGATCCTTGGCCCATTTGCCTATGTATGTGGCGTCACTTGCTAGGCCCTTAAGTGGCGCCTTGTAGCCATTTTACCAAGGCTATTTGTATGTCATATTTCAGATACATTTTCTCTTAAGACCACCTTGCTTCATGTCCCTCTTTTAAACTTTAAACTTGACATTTCTAAAGCATTTCCTTACCTTTCTAAGACATTTCCTTACATTTCCAAGACAAGACATTTCCTTACATTTCCAAGTCATTTCCTTACATTTCCAAGACAAGACATTTCCTTCCATTTCCAAGTCATTTCCTTACATTTCCAAATTTCCAAAAATGTTCACCATACATTCATAACACATAAGACATGCCATTTCGTATAATTAAATAAAAAATGCATAGGACCATTTCCAAGATGTTACAGTTCTACCCCCCTTAAAAATAATTTCGTCCTCGAAATTACTTACTAACGAATAATCGTACATCTTATCTCACCGTACTACGCTTATGCTGCGCACTCTGATCTTAATAGAACCATCATACTTCCTAGGCATAATCTCTAAGTTCACGTCCCCTAGAACTCATTTCTAACGCCGTGATTTAATCTGATTAAAAAGTTTTATGCATCAAAATTTTGTTCCACTTATTAACCGCAAACAATTTTATGAAATAAAGATATTTAGAAGTAGTTCTTTCGATCACACAAAGTTTCAGTTCAAGTTCACTACTCTAATTCAGAGAATCACATTCACATTCATCAACAGAGACACCTTCATTCCTCAATAGAGGCACATTCATTAATCAACATAGACATATTTATTCAGTGGTATCTACCACCCACATTCACTATTTGAACACTCTTTGCCTTATTCCTATCCCAGGGGTATTTTCGTAATTTGTCCTACAAGGGTATTTTCGTAATTTTTCAAAATAAAGTTCCTTGGTAATTTTGTCAATAAGGGTATTTTGGTAATTTGTGTTCCCGGGGTATTTTTGGAAATTCTAAAATCCGAGGGCATTTCGATAATTTAAAACTCAGGGGTATTTTTGTAATAAACCAGGGTAAATTTGTAAAGCTCAATAAATCAGGGGTATTGCAGATTTTACAAAACTTTAGGGTTACTTTTGAGAATTTGTTTTCCAAAATGGTGATGTTGCAAAATTTTTGGAAATTAGGGTCATTTTGGTAATTTACAAGTTAGGGCAATTTCGTATTTTTCCAAAATCAAGGTATTTTGATATTTTGCAAATTAGGGTTTTTGAACATTTATAAAGTAAGAAATTTTTTTTTTTTGCTAAAACTGTGGGTAGTTCGGATATTTTATAAACTAAGGGCATTTTTGTAATTTCACAACCAGGGGGTATTTAGGTAATTTTTATAAATCGTAAATTTTTTGAAAAATTTTGTAAAAATAGTTCTCACAAATAAAAAGGGTCATTTTAAGAGTTTTAAAACTAGGGTTTTTATATTAAAAAAACTGCTAGTTCACTTTCAGGTTTTAGTTATTGGGTTTAGCCCATGAATAAGTCCTCATAGTTAGGGTGAACCGAAGCTACGCACCAGGTAGGATTCCAGCGAAGAGGAGGTGAGTCACTAGGACTGCTTAAGTACCAGGCTCTTCCGGATCCAATCCTAGACATGCGCACAGTGGTTGCCACACCCTAACTCAGCGACTAAACCATGGGTTTGTTTAATTAGGCATTAAGTCTTATGTAATAGTTAGGGTAAACTAGTCCTAGGGTTCAAGTACCTATCATACTATTTCTACGTTCCATTCCTACCCTTCTACAGATCATACAATAAATCACACAATGGATAGGGGTACTTACCTGGTGGACTGCGGGTCAGAGACTTAGGTGCCATGCCAGAAAAACCTGCTTATTTCCAAAAAAATATTATCATAAAACTTACTTGGGCTCTATTTGAAAACGTTTCGGGCCTTAAACCTCAGGCCGAGAGTTTGAAACGGGCTCTGATACCAAGCTGAAACACCCCAAACCCGGCCCACGAGCCTTGGCCAGATTTGGTATGTTCTCAAGAAAACCAGTTCAAATTCTTTTGCACTTTGAAAATCTTCAAAGGATTTTTGGGAGAGAGAATTCGAGTTGGGTTGGGCTTGAGTTGAAAACAAGTTTAATTTCTTATTTAAAATCCTTTACTTTAGGTGACAAAACATTTAGGCCTTGTTTTAAATTAAATTGACTTAATCCTTGATAAATAAAAATTCGAAATACAATAAATAAAACCAAAACAAAATAGTTCACTATGGCCTTATTACATCAAATAAAACTCAAATTTAAAAGAAATATACTTAAAATAACAAGAGTCTAAAATAAAGAAAATCTGAACTTCGCATGGCCACCACTAAGCTCCTGCCGACCCGGTCCATTGCTGTTCGTCACCTGAAACATGTTCCCACAATGGGGTGAGTCAACAGACTCAATGTGTACACAACACTAAGTCCAAATAGATTTAGGCATACCATACATGACATATTCACATAATAATTCAAGATAATGATGCAATCCCGGACCCAAACCTAGTTAGCCATCCGCTACACTTCCCCGTACCAACCTGCACACCGTGGGGACTACTAAGTCAACCCTCCATCCGCTACACACCATCGAATGCAGTCGCTGCAGTCGACGTGCTCATCGCCCTTATGAGTATTCGTGGTCTTAGGTCACCACACTCAGATATCGTGGTCTTAGGTCACCACATTCGGATATCGTGGTCTTAGGTCACCACATTCAGATCTCGTGGTCTTAGGTCACCACATTCACTTCCCCTTTTCAATAACCCGTATGCCCCATATCATATTATGCATTAATATGCCAAATTTCCCATTCTTATCTTTATTCACATGTTACATATAACATATTTCATATTCCTAGTAGAAGTAGGAAACGTACCTGAGTACCACATTCTTACACTTTCGTATTCTTAATATCACATACATATATTTATTAAACATGCCATAAAACTTATTGAGAAATAGTGTGGGGTACACACCTGATTCGCTTGACAAATTCACTGAAATCCCGAAATCCGATCTACTGCCTTAGATCCTTAACTTCCTACATTCGGCCATCACTCAAAAATTTAATAAAGACTATTCGGCCATAAAACCAAATCCTATTAGGATTGTAGTAACTCAAAACTTACCTTGGTGCCGATTGATGTCTAATCAAATGCCGGAAACTTTGTATCCTTCTTTCTTGAAATCGACAATCACTAGATTACTTAAATAGATTGGTTTCGGCTTTTGAATGATTAATGAACACATATATTTACCAAACATGGCCTTGGCCGAATGCTATAGACACTTACCTTGTGGATTTTAAATCCCGAAACTCACCGAATAACTAGGGAACACGCGGCCTATGGTGTACCTTCGGGAAAAGAACTTCTCCTTCCTTGTAGTCAACACTTAGTAAATCCCGAAAGATCTCTTCAAAGTTTCGACAACAAGATATTAATGGGGTTAGTCCTAGATTTCGGCAAATTTTAAAAGAAAAAGGATGAAACCGAATGAGATCTTACCCTTACTTTAGGAATCGGCAATCCTTGCTTGAACCTTTAACAATATTTGGCTATGTAGGCTAGAAGGATCTTGATTTCAGCTTTTTGATTGGTAGAAAGAAAAGAGAAAGAAGAATAAAGATGGAGGATTCGGCTAGAGCACAAGGTATTTCGGCTTGGCAAAAATAAAAGAGAAGAGAGGAGTTATTTGCTAGAGAGAATTCGGCGGAGAGAGAGTTGAAAGAAAGAATGAATGGCCCTCTTTTCCTTTAGTAGCCTAAATTACTAACTTAGAATCCCTTACTTGGCCATCACTCTTCTATTTTGATAGCTTTATCTCTTTAATTATCAATATATTCAAATTAAAAGAATTTAATCCATCAACTATCTCTTATCTCTTAATAAAAATAATACTAGTAATAACCCATCATTATCTATCTATTTGCCAAATTTTAAAGAGAATAAAACTCCTCTTTTAAGAGCCTTAATATCGTCCACCTCTCTGCTCCTTGTAGCAAAAATAAAATTCTTTATTTGCTTCCCATGCGACTCGATCCTTGGCCCATTTGCCTATGTATGTGGCGTCACTTGCTAGGCCCTTAAGTGGCGCCTTGTAGCCATTTTACCAAGGCTATTCGTATGTCATATTTCAGATACATTTTCTCTTAAGACCATCTTGCTTCATGTCCCTCTTTTAAACTTTAAACTTGACATTTCTAAAGCATTTCCTTACCTTTCTAAGACATTTCCTTACATTTCCAAGACATTTCCTTACATTTCCAAGACAAGACATTTCCTTACATTTCCAAGTCATTTCCTTACATTTCCAAGACAAGACATTTCCTTCCATTTCCAAGTCATTTCCTTACATTTCCAAGTTTCCAAAAATGTTCACCATACATTTATAACACATAAGACATGCCATTTCATATAATTAAATCAAAAATGCATAGGCCCATTTCCAGGATGTTACATCAAAACTACCAAAACAACTGTTAGGTAGTGTGATGAGATCTCCGACAACTTCCAATTCGAGCAAGCTTCGAAATCACTATAAAACATGGAAAAGTAAACAGAGTAAGCTATTAAGCTTAGTAAGCTCGTATGACTAATAAGTATAACTTACCATTCATTCACCATTTAAGTAATATAAACATAATATACAACAACTCCATTTAACCACAAGGCTAACATATATTCATTCTCATAGTTAATCATGAAACTCACAAATTTCATGGATTCAATACTTATATGATTTACGTAAATACCTGCACTGATATGCTTTAATCTCTTACCCTTCCATATCATCAATTTACCCATTGAACCAATTGGAATAATATCGGATACTCGGGATTCTCGCACACTAAGTGCCAATACATGGTCGAAACCATCTCAATCTCATATCTCATATGTAAATGCTCATCTAGAGCTATCACAGGGCTGCTCACACAAGCTGATGGTCAAGACATAGCTACACAGTGCTACTTACACAAGCTGATGAGTAACTGCAATACATGCCGGAAAACTCAGCCACCGATAGAACGTACGGACTAGCACCCAAAACACAATAACCCCTTATGACATGTCATTTGTTTCCTATCTATTACTAAGGTTCAACTGAGATTTCACACGTCGCCAAATCTTCATTGAACATTTTCGTAAAGTATTATTCATCAATAATGCAATCATAAAGCATTTTAATCACAATTACATTAATGCTTATTAACATACGAACTTACCTCAAATTTATACGGAGATAATCGAGCTATCAATCCACTATTTTGTTTTTCCCCCGATCTAATTCCGAAAGTTGCTTTTCTTGATCTATATATAATCAAATTTAACTTATTTAAATATCATTCTATTCAATTTAACCGAAATTCATATTATGGAAAAATTACTATTTTACCACTAAACATTTAACTTCTTTACAATTTAGTCCCTAGCTCACCAAAAAGGAAATTCATGCATTTTAATCCACATCCATGCTAATCAAATTTCATACAAACTATTGGCAGCCCACACATTTTATTAATTCACACATTTCAACACATAATTTTTACATTTCTCAATTTAATCCCTAATTGACAATTTTATCAAAAATCACTTAACAAATGTTGTTTATCTAACAAAAACCATCCATTTTCTATCATAAAAAAAAAATACATACACATTCATCAATGGTAAAACCCTAGAATTTTAACAATTTTGCAAATCAGTCCCTGAGCTATCTATATTAAGTTACAACGACTCTAAAAACATAGAAATAATTAAAAGCGGATTGAAAAATACTCATCATGCACCAAATTTAGCTTAGCCAAATCTAACAAGCTTCCATGGATGGTTTTATCTTAAATTTTCGGTGGATAAGACCATTTAGGAAGACAACACATTTGTTTTCATTATTATAATTTGTTTATTTACTAATTTACGATATTAACCTTAAATATTAACCTTTGAAAACACATATACCATGTCCATGAAAGTCTACTCACTTTAGGGATGGTTTAATTACAAAATAAGGACCTCTACTTTAAGGTTCCATAGCTATTTGACACCTTTAGCTTTACGCGATTTAGTCCTTTTTATCGAATTGAGCATGCAAACGATTAAATTTCTTAATGAAATTTTCATATAACTCAATTAACATGTTTTAGACACTAAAATAGTAATAAAATAAATATTTTCACATCATATTTGTGATCTCAAAACCACTATTTGATTTGACTAAAAATGGGCTGTTACGATACTTGTGCCACTGGTTTTAAATATTCCCTTCGGTGAGAATGACTAACATACTTTCTTATAATCCATTGGGATCCCAGATTTGTAACAACATTAAACACTTGTTGAAGAAAACCCGTATTTGTCATCATCACAAAGTACACATCTTTTTCAACATCAAGCAGATTAAACAAATCATTAATGGACTCAAAAGTAAGGGTAACTTTTTTTTGCGAACAAGAACTTCAGTAGCATCTGGCACGGTTAAGTTGGCATAGAATTATCAAACTAACTCTCCTTTAGGAAATGATTGCGTATCACAGAAATAGTTCCAATTGAGGGCATTAATTATTTTTCGAATTGGCAAAGGCACCACCAACTTTTCATTGGTCTCTAAATTGAAACCTTTTTAGGGCATTATAAGTTGATTTTTGAAGATGGAATCAAACCTTTCTTTTGCTTCGTCATCTTGAATCATGATTGGAGTTTCGGTAGAGGTCTTGGAAGATCTAGTTCTTTTGCGGGACTTGGTGATTTTTCCAAAAAATAGGCAAAATTTTGGCAAAAGGAAAGGAACAGAAATCGGAAATGGATGGTAGCAAGAGGTTTGCGGCTGCTATAGGCTGGAGACATTAACGAGATTGCAGTGGTAGAAGGCTTGCAATGGTGATAAGATTATTCTGGCAAGAGCTATACGGTGACAATAATGAGGGTTTTGCGACAAGGGAAGGAAATTGGGGAGATTCTTCGGGATTTAAGGCTGACGGCTAAGAGGAAAAAAGAATAAGTTGCTAGGGTTTAAGGTAATTGCTTGAATGGTTGTGAAAAATATTGTGGTAAGAGGGGTTTATATAGCAGTAAATTAGGGCAAACTTGTAGCAAAAGTTTAGCTACAAGGGTGGCTTGGGCTGCAAGGTAAGATGCAAAAGAAATTCGTGGCAACAATAGGGTTTTGGGAACCCTTTGGACGGCAATGTGGGATAAATTTTTTCCTCTTTGCTGTTTCAAGCCTTGAGTCCAAATTGTATTTACTACTTAAAATAAAATAAACTGATTAGTACTTGGGCCAATTTGACCCCGTTATTAAACATAAACAAGTAAAAATAACATTAAAAACAAGATTAAAATGAAAATAAAAATTTTAAAGTTAATTAGAAACTTTCTTCTCAAAAGATTACAATAAATTAATTCCCAAGAAAGGTTGGATGGGTAACAAATGGTCCCGCTTAAGTTACAATCTCTTTAGACAAAGTTAATTAAATGTACTAATTTAAGAAAATAATTTCTAACTGTTTATTAAAAAGTAAAAACAAGAAAAATTAAGGGTCTATTAAATTGAACGAAGTTTCAAATCATTCAACTTCACAATCCCAATAGTGTTTGAGACGTTGACCATTAACTTTAAATGTACCTCACTAGATGTCATATTAATCTACAACTCCATAACTTTATAGATGGTATAAGGTTCTTTCCATCAGGACTTGAGCTTCCTAGGAAATAACTTTAGCCTCGTATAAACAACAACACTTTCTAACCTTTTCTAAATTCACGAGTTGTACACAACCGTCATGCCATCTCTTACTCTTGTCTTTATACATCTTGGCATTCTCGTATAAAAATAACCTCAACTCTTCCAACTCATCAAGCTATAGCATTCTTCTCCCACCAGCTTGCTTAAGATCCAAATTTAATTATTTCAAAGCCCAATGAGCTTTATTCTCCAATTCAAACGAAAAATGACACGCCTTTCCAAATACTAATTGATAAGCAGTCATTCCTAATGGCATCTTAAAAGTAGTTCAATAGCCCCATAAAGCTTTATGGAGCCTTCGAGACCAATCTTTTCCATTAGGGCACACTACCCTCTCAAGAATACCTTTAATTTCATGATTCACCCTTTCAACTTGCCCATTTGACTGTTGGTGTTAGGCAGTTGCAATTTATGTTTCACATCATACTTGTCAAGCAGCTATTTAAGCCATTTATTTACAAAGTGAGATCCTTCATCACTAATTATAGCTCTCGGAGTCCCAAATCGTGTAAACACATGCTTATGTAGGAATCGTATAACTACCTTAGCATCATTTGTTGGGTATGCCTTGGCTTCAACCAATTTGGATATATAATCCACAGCTTCCAAAATATACTTGTTCCCATAAGAAGAAGGAAACGAGCCTAGAAAATCAATGCCACATACATCTAATAATTCAACCTCCAAAATGTTTATTAAGGGCATTTTGTTCCTCCTTGATATGTTTCCCGACCTTTGGCATCTATCGCAGTTTTTCACATATGCATACTTATCCTTAAGCACCGTTAGCCAAAAGAATCCTGCTTTTAAAATCTTTGCTGTTGTACAGGAACCACCAAAGTGTCCCTCACTCGGAGATGAATGGAAATGGTACAAGATCTCAACAATTTCATTTTCAGCTATGTACTTCCTAATTATGTTATCTGCACATTATTTTCCTAGAAATAATATCAACTATCATGAAAGAATTTATTCCTTTGTTGGTATATCATTTCTCGAGAAATTATTCCACATGCTAAATAATTTACAAAATCAGCAAACCAAGGTGTTTCATGAATTCGACTTATCTCGAAGGTATGCTCATCATGAAAATTTTCACTAATTGTAACAAGTGAAGGGGTTATCTCATTTTGTTCCAACCTTGATAGATGGTCAGCTACTTGGTTTTCAACACCCTTCGTCTCTTGGATTTCGAGGTCAAATTCTTGGAGTAAAAGTATCCATCAAATTAACCTTTGTTTAGCATCTTTCTTTGTGAGTAAGTACTTGATGGTCGCGTGGTCAGTATATATTGTAACTTTATACCTATAAGATATGAACGGAAATTGTCAAAAGGAAAAACTATAGCAAAGAGTTCTTTCTCAGTTATTGTGTAATTGAGTTGGGCTCCTCTCAAAGTTTTGCTTACATAGTAGATAGGGTGAAGCATTTTGTTTCTTTTTTGACCCATCACAACTCTCCTATATTGTTCCATCAAGAACACATCAAAATTAGGAGTTTTAATCTTTTCTTATTGTTTCAAACATTCTTGCACAAAACAATTTGCTTTTGTCTTTTAAAATCACTTCTAACAAATCTGTTTGTGTTTTATTTTTCCAAATCTAGTTAGGGCATTTTCTTGAGGTCCTAGGATGGCTTCTTTCCATCCAAGAAATCGTAATTCATTCTCTTTTGGACTCTTCACCATCAATTCATCTTTCTTTCTTTTTTAATTTCAGTTGACTCTCATTTGTGACAACTAATCTATTTTCATTTTTTTTTTGTTTCAATTTAAGTTCGTCTAGAGATCTAGGATAAATCCGCGACTTTGAAAAACTTTATACTCCACTTCTGCATTCATCCACATCATTCTTTATCATTTGTATTAGATTTGGGAGTTCTGGTGTTCATGGTTGATTTCTAAATTGATTTCCATTGCAAAACAACCTATAAGTAGTTTTTACCCATAATTTATTTCGAAAAGAAAATATTTTTGAGTTGGTAAACATTTTCCAATTGATCTGAAATTTTATATATTGATTCTTGGAACTGTTTTAAAATATTTAAAAATATTTCCCATGAAAAAAAGTGATTAAAAAGTACAAAAATAAAAAGGAAAAATAAAAAAAAATTTGAGGGATAAATTTTGTGCCAAAACTTTCTAGATTAGATCTACATTATTTGAGGAGGCTCCAGTTTAAATTTCATGATTTTTGGAAATTGGGAACACCTTGAATGAAGTTTGTCAAGTTGTTAGCAATTTTTTGAGTTTTTGGGTTTCAACAATTTTTATTGACTCTTAGCCTTAGGTTTTCATTTGTTTTTGCTTTTTATTTTTTCTTTACACATTCTAACACTCTCTTGTTTCTTGTGTTAGTAGTTTAACTAACGTTGCAAATTCCTTCCTCTATGCAACACAAACCATTGGTGTCTAGCCACTTTTGGACTTCTAGTGCCATTAGGATAATTGTTAGCTAGATTCTTTAACATTCTAATTGATTGTTATAATTACTCCTAAAGGACTCACAAGATTAATTCTTACCTCATCAAAAATTTGATTTTTATTTCTGAGTGCATAACAATGAGGTTTGTTTAATTTTTCTTTTCTTGAGTGTTATGTTCTTTTTAGACTTTCATAATGATTCACGATGCTATGATTGAGAAGTTGTAAAGGCAAATAGAGGAACTATTAGATAAGGGGAGATGGTTAAATGAAAAGAGGAATACGATTGATCTTTCACATGTTATGCAATGTTATTGGTGTAGTTCAAAAGATCATGAGGGTTTCCGATGTTTAATTTAATATCCAAATAGAGAGAATAAGATTGAACTATCACCTTTTGTGCAATGTTAATATTGTAGTTCAAAAGATCATAAGGGTTTCCAATGTCAAATTAAATATCCAACAAGAGAAGAAAGTAAATATGACTTTGTAACTTTTGTTGATTCTTACTTTAGAGGGAAAGAGATATGTGATCGCGAAATTTGTGAATTAGAAAAAGATAATAGTGAGAATTTTTTCCTCGAATCTATGGAGTTAGATGAGATAGAAACGTCATGTTCTCCTACTGAGTGTATTGTATTGAATTGAATATTCATAATACTTGTGACAGGGATATAGGAAATGAGGAAAAATCATGTGAAAAGATCGAGAGAAAAGAGACCTTGAGTGATAAAAGTCTACTTGAGGGTCCAAATTTGGTGCATGAAAATCCAGATGAGGTAAAATTAGAGAGTTTTCATGAGGAAAAAAGAATATGAAAAGAAAGAAAATACCTATACAAAAGTGAGAAATGATTAGTTTTAGCTTACCCTAACTCAAATTTGTTTAGTGGTGTTTCTTTATTGCAGGACTTCAAGGATCCATTGATGAACTCTCAACTTTATTACTCTACCATCAATAGATGATTTTACTTATGGGAGTGAGGTAAGTTAAACATTGATACTTCTCCACAAGTGCTACAAGGTAAGAAAGGTAAGAAAACATTAGAAATTGATTTAAGAAGGCATACTTTGAATGTTTTTTATAAGTATGCTATTAATTTTGCTTGTTAAATATTTCCTTACAACATGTTTTCTCGTTGGTTAAATTTTATTAAACCTTGGTAAAAAAGTTCAATTGATTTTATGGGTTTATCTAGGTATGTCAAGGTTACTTTTGTAGCATTTTATATGTAACCTGTAACATCCTTAAATCAGGTTCTCTGCATTTTACATGAGTTTGCATGTGATGATATGTCTGTTGTGCTCGTTTAGCATGTTTTGGGGTCTAGGCATGACCTCGAGTTAGGCCTGAGTCATGGTTAAAATTTTTGTTTTAGTACCTAGAGAGAGGGAGCTAAGGGAGTTAGGGGTTATAAGATATTCTTGGAGTGTTGTGACACAGAGAACCAAGTGGCAAAGTAGAAAAGAAGGCGTCACTACGGTGCCAGGAAGGTGACACCACATGCAGGGAAGGGGAGCCTGGGTTCGAGCTGCAGAAATCCCTTTCTGCTATTCTTTTTCATGCCAGAAGTAAGGAAGAGGTGTGCTCAGGTAGGACTCTCTTGAATGGATGAGGATGGAGTCATCAGATTTGAAATGGATGGAGAGGAGAAAATTGTGGAGTTTGACTCATTCAAACCGATTTGAATGAGTGGACAGGAGAGTCTTGAGCTGTTGGCCGAATCATGGACTGTGGGGGAGGTGGAGTATCGGTTTGGAAAGCTAAGGGTGTGCCGAATCTCAATAGCCAGGTAAGGGTGCATTTTCGGCTAGCTAAGAAAGCCTTCTTCATTTTCGTTTAGTGCTAAAAATCGAGACCTCATTTGCATTTTCACTCTTTTCTCTTTCGGTAACTTTGGTAATTAGCCGAACCAACCTTGCCATTCTTTTTGAGGAGCCGAAACACAATAGCCATTCTCTCATTTTGCTCAAAAGCCGAATCAATCCTCCTTACTTCATCTTTCTTCTTCTCTTAATCCCCTCTTGTGCCGAAATCTCTTTCACTCTCCTTTGCCGAAATCATTCCTATTCCATTTTCTTCTCCATCTCTACCATCTTCAAAAGCCGAAACTTTGCTGAGTTTTCTCTTCTCTTCTTTCAAGTATTTGGCCGAATATCCTTGGCCTCATTTCTTTCTCTTCTCATGTGATCTAGTCTCCATTGAGGTGCCGAATCTATCTCTTTCTTTTTGAGTCATAGCCGAATCTCCTGGTAAGTGACTTCTTCTTCTCTTCTTGATCAATTTGGGTAATGCCAAAACCCCACTTCTCTTCTATCTTCCCTTTATTATAGATTCACATATATGAAACTCTATTCTTGTTCTTTATTGGTGGCTGAAATCCCTAACATCACTTAGAGGTGCCGAACGTCGGTGCTTGGTAGCCAAATACAGTGGATCTTCGGGATTTGGTTACCGATCTAGGTAAGGGTTCTAGTGTTTGGATTTGTTTCTTATTCGTTCAAAAGTCGAAGGCTAATCATTTTTGTGTGCTAGTGCTTTGCCGATTGCAAGGGAGGTCCATCACATAGCTTCGGGATTTGGTTGGAAACCAAATTGGCATTAAGGGAAGGTGCTACCTTCATGCGACATATCCTTCAGGATCTTGTGATTAAGCCGAATGGTTTAGTCTTAAAAGTTTGGTGTTGGCCGATTGTAGGAAAGGGAAGGCAAACGTTTCAGGATTTCGCTTAGATCTACAAATAGTCAGGTGTGTATTGCTTACACACTTCATTAGTATTATATGTTTATTTTGTTACTGTTAATAGCTGAATAGCCATTGAAACCGATAATTTTGCCTTGTGGGCATGAGCGTGGACTCCGGGTAAGTCTCCTACTATGTGGTTTTCGATATACATTGTCATGTCACTGTATAATGCTATGCCATGAGTTATTTGCATGATTACATGTTATTATGCCACGATTGATATGGACATGATGATGGAATTGTTGAGAGGAGGGGGAAGAATAATTTAGACTGTCACCAGTGGTTTTGACCACACGGCGGGTTGGCCCTGCCTTGATACTATTATTTGTGACTAAGTCCCAGTGGTTTTGACCACCAGTGGTTTTGACCACATATATGATATTTGTAAGTACGGTCACCAGTGGTTTTGACCACATATGGATATTGTGACTCGTCTCGATGGTTTGGTACCACAGTGGGTTGGACCCACATGATTGATTACGGGATTGTCATCAGTGGTTTTGACCACACGATGGGTTGGCCCCATCATTTGACTTGTGACTACGGTCACGTGTGGTTTTGACCACACTTATATATATTGTGACTTCGGTCACCAGTGGTTTTGACCACCAGTGGCTTTGATCACACGGGGTAGATAAAGGAGCTCGGATGGTTAGGTGGGTTGCATGATTTGTATGTTTTACTGATGACTTGTGTAAGTGCTATTCTATCGGGTTGCGGATGTATACACTGAGTCCCGGTGACTCACCCCCTCCCTTAAATTTTGCAGATGAGGCATAGATCGCGGATATGGAGCCGAAGAGGACTCGAGGTGGCCATGCATCTACATTTTGGGTTTTGACTTTAAATTACTATTTCAATTTTATTTATTTTCTTTAAATTTGGTTTGGATTTGTAACAAGGCCGCTAAGTTATTTTTTTGGGTTTTTAATTACTTGGTTTTGAATTAATTATACTATGCATGTGCTTAAAAACTCGATTTGCTCAAATAACCGGTAAAAAGCAACGTTCTCAAAATTATACCTCTTCCGGGATTTTCAAATGTTACCATCGGGTAACCATATTCACAAGATGATAATAATTTTAACCTAAGTGTTTTTCTAAAACCTAGTTTTGTAACAATTTCAAATACAGATGTTTTACTCGACTCTGCTTAACTCATTCGAATTTTAATAAGTATCGAGAGGTTTCCAAAACTAGTAACAACAAACAGATTTTTAAGCATGAGTTTTCCGGGTTTTAAGCAACACTAACACGATTTCAACATCACTTCATACGGGGTTTTCTAAACCTTAAAACGATAAAGGAGTTTTTCAATAAAAATTAATCGGTGATCTTGTTTCTTCAAAACTTTTTCACTCTGTAACATGCCAGATTCGGTCGTGGTGTGTTGACCGGGTTCGAGGTGTTACAATTTTGGTATCAGAGCCAAGTTCAACAGCTACTGTGGGCCCAAGGCCCAAAAATGTTTTCAAATGGATTATGAAAGGTTTTATGGGAAAAGTATGGTTGGGAAAGCATGGCACTGAGTCTCCGGCACCGATCCGCCTAGGTAAGTACCCCAAATTACTTCTTATTGATGATATGATTATGATGATATTGGCATGTCTAAATAGTAGTAGGAACTACTCTAGAGACTCGAACTGTAGGATGATGTGAACTCGTGGAACAATCCCTTGATTAAAACTCTCATAAGACTGTGCTGTAGTAAACAGTGGAACAAAAGTCTAACGTATAAAACAGTGGACGTGGGCATAACACTCGTGGACGAGGTATGGGTAGGATAACGGTCTCAGAATCGGTAGGGTCTGGGCATAAATCAAAAAATGAGGTACCACCGCCGCTAGCTGTGGGCGCGGAATATCAGGATCAGACAGGTGATGACGCAGTGTTGCAGGCGATGCTGCGGGTGTTAGAGAGGGTCACCAATGCAGGCGTTGGAGCAGGAGCTCAAAAATCTGTGTCCGAGCCACTCAGGGCTAATGATGCAGAGGTATTCAAAGGTGTATCCGGCATGGCACCTAGTATGGCAGAATATTGGTTGGAGGCGACGGAACGCATCATGGATGACCTGGACTTCTCGGCTGAGGAGAAGCTAAATAGTATAGTATCTCTTTTCCGGGATGAGTCATATCAATGGTGGCTCATAGTTAGGGATGGAGCAATGGCTAACGACATCACTTGGGATTTCTTTAGAGCAGCCTATCAAAGGAAATAAATTAGGGCTAGCTACATCGATGCACAGTGCAAGGCATTTCTGAACTTGGTCCAGGAAAATAAGACAGTATCGAAATACGAGGTAGAATTCCTTCGGCTAAGTCGGTATGCACGGGGTATCGTGGGCACAGAGCATGAGCGCTATGTCAGATTTGAGGATGGACTGAGAGATGAGCTGCGGATGTTGATTGCTCCACAGTAGGAGAGAGAATTTGCAGTCTTGGTCGAGAAGGCTAAAGTTACTGAGGAAGTGAAATAGTCTGTAAGACGGAACCAGGATAAGGGTTGGAATAAAAGGAGTTCTAGGTCATCTGGGTCTACTGGGAATCAACAGAAAAGGGTTAGATATGGTGGGCCGAATCAAGCTGCGTGGCTTGCTGCTGCTAACACTCAGTGGCTGCCACAGTGTGCTCGGTGTGGGAAATCTCACGCAGGAGAATGTTGGACTGGAAACAGGGGATGCTTTGAGTGTGGATCGATGGGGCATCGAGTGAGGGATTGTCCACAGAGATCAGCTAGGCTGTAGTCTGGGGATTAGAATCGTACACAGATCAAGAGGGATGGTCAGCAGCCACAGAGGGGCCGTGGTGCGGCCAGGGGAGGTAATGGCTCTAGTAGAGGTCGTTGAGCACCAGACAGAGGTGCAGGTGGTACAGAGGTGAGGCAGCCTGGATTGGTCTATGCAGCGAGGCGTCGACAGGAGGGCGATGCGCCGGATGTAATAATCGGTACGTTCTTAATCTTTGGACTCCCTTATACTGCTTTGATAGATGTCGGTTCGACGCACTCGTATGTTGCCAGTAGCATAGTGGGAACCATGAACTTAGACTCTGAGATTACTTCTAGGGAGATGACAGTAATAAGCCCTCTAGGTCACTCTGTGGTAGTAAATAAACTGTATAGGGATGTACCCCTAGAACTTCAAGGGGTCATGTTTTTAGCTGACTTGATGGAACTGCCGTTTGGGGAGTTCGATCTGATTCTTGGGATGGATTAGCTAGTAAAGTACCAGGCCAGTTTGGATTGCGCGACTAAGCGCATGGTGTTGAGGACAGTTGATGGTGAAGAGGTGGTGATGATTGGTAATAGGTGAGATTACCTATCCAATGTTGTCTCTGCGCTCAAGGCTGAGAAAATGGTAAGGAAAGGTTGCGAGGCATTTATGGTGCATGTCTGTGCTCTAGAAGCGAAGGATTCAGCTGTAGAGAGTGTTCGAATCGTGAGGGAATTTGCTGATGTATTTCCAGAAGAACTTCTGGGTATGCCTCCGGACCGTGAAGTTGAGTTCGGTATAGATCTGCTGCCAGGAATCGCGCTAGTGTCTATTGCCCATATAGGATGGCGCCAAAAGAATTGGTGGATCTAAAGGCACAGATTCAGGAATTGTTGGACATGGGTTTCATCTGGCCAAGTATATCTCCTTGAGGAGCGCCTGTGCTCTTTGTTAAGAAGAAAGACGGTACAATGCAGATGTGTAATGACTACCGCCAGCTGAATAAGTTGATGATAAAGAACAAGTATCTGTTGCCCAGGATAGACGACTTGTTTGATCAGCTTAAGGGTGCATCGGTTTTCTCTAAGATAGATCTTAGGTCGGGGTATCATCAACTCAAAGTGAAGGAGGCTGATATTCATAAGATGGTGTTTCGTACTCGGTATGGGCATTACGAGTGTCTAGTGATGCCATTCGGGTTGACTAATGCACCGGCAGCATTCATGGACATGATGAATCGGGTGTTTCAGCCGTATTTGGATCGATTCGTCATGGTGTTTATAGACGATATTTTGGTGTACTCGAATCTGAGGAGGAACATGACGCGCATCTTCGGGTGGTTCTACAGGTTCTAAGGGAGAATCAGTTATTCGCCAAGTTTAGTAAGTGCGAGTTCTGGCTTAATGAGGTAACTTTCCTAGGTCATGTGGTATCAGCTGAGGTGATTAGGGTGGATCCTTGAAAGATCGAGGCAGTGTTGGATTGGAAACCACCTAAGTCGGTTGCAGAGATTCGAAGTTTTTTGGGTTTGGCAGGATACTACAGAATGTTTGTAGAAGGCCTTTCTTTGATCGTAGCACTGCTGACTAAGTTGTTGAGAAAAGGGGTTCCGTTTGCGTGGTCGAAAAAGCAGCAAGAGAGTTTCAACAAGTTAAAGAAGATTCTAACTGAAGCCCCGGTTTTGATTCAGCCTGAGGCAGGGAAGAAATTCACGGTCTATTGTGATGCATCGCATACTGGCTTAGGGTGTGTACTGATGCAAGAGGGGAAAGTAGTGGAGTATGCGTCTCGACAATTGAGACCTCATGAAGGTAACTACCCGACACATGACTTGGAGTTGGCTGCAGTGGTTTTTGCCTTGAAGATTTGGAGGCATTACTTGTATGGGGAAAAGTCGATAGTCTACACGGATCACAAGAGTCTGAAGTACCTATTGACTCAGAAAGATTTAAATTTGAGGCAGCGGAGGTGGATCGAGTTGTGGAAAGACTACGACTGCTCGATTGAGTACCATACGTGTAAGGCTAATGTAGTAGCTGATGCTTTGAGCCGTAAGGTGGTAGCAGATCTGAGAGTGATGTTTGCTCACCTTAGTCTATATGACGACGGGAGTCTTTTGGCAGAATTGCAAGTAAAGCCGACTTGGATTGATCAGGTTAGAGAGAAACAGTTGGTAGATAAGGTTCTAAGTGCTCGAAGGTTGCAAGTGCAGAATGGTGAATCAGAGGGTTACAGCCTGGGTAGTGATGGAGTACTGTGTTTTTAGGGGAAAGTATGTATGCCAAAGGACGTTGAGTTGAGACAGTGGATTCTTCAGGAAGCTCATAGCAGCCCATACATTATGCATCCTAGAGGCAGTAAGATGTATCGTGATTTGAGGGAATAGTTCTGGTGGCCAGGTCTTAAGCGGGAAGTAACTGAGTTTGTAGGCAAGTGCTTGACATGCCAGCAAGTCAAGGCTGAGCAACAGTTACCGTCAGGATTGTTACAGCCGGTAAAGATTCCGCAGTGGAAGTGAGAAAGGATTACGATGGATTTTGTCAGTGGGCTACCCCTTACGCCTAGCAAGAAGGACTCAGTTTGGGTAATTATGGATCGTCTGACTAAATCGGCTCATTTCATACCGATCTGGGTTGATTATTTGCTCCAAAAGTTAGCCAAGTTGTATGTGGCCGAGATAGTAAGGTTGCATGAAGTGCCAGTGTCAATTATCTCGGATAGGGATCCCAGGTTCAGGTCGAGGTTCTAGAAAGCTTTGCATCAAGCATTGGGTACGAGGTTGGATTTCAGCACGACTTTTCACCCGCAGTCTGATTGGCAGTCTGAAAGGGTAATCCAGATTCTAGATGATATGGTAAGGGGTTGTGTTTTGGATTTCAGCGGTAGTTGGTTGGAGTATTTGCCATTGGCGGAGTTCGCTTATAACAACAGTTATCGAGCGAGTATTCAGATGGCACCATATGAGGCACTATATGGACGGAAATGTCGTACTCCTACGTGTTGGACAGAACTGGGTGAACAACAGATGTTGGGCCCGGAGTTGGTGGCAGAAACAGAGGATAAGGTTAAGGTGATTCAAGCTCATCTAAAGGAAGCGTCGGACAAGCAGAAGTCTTACGTCGATCTTAAGCGTAGGGATATAAAGTATGCAGTGGGTGATAAGGTCTTTTTGAAGGTATTGCCATGGAAGAAAGTGTTGAGATTTGGGCGAAAAGGGAAGCTAAGCCCTAGGTTTATAGGGCCGTATACGGTGTTGAAGCGAGTGGGACCAGTAGCCTATTAGCCCGAGTTGCCAGCAGAGTTAAGTCAAATTCACGATGTCTTTCATGTTTCAATGCTCAGACGCTATCGATCAGATCCGTCACATGTTGTGCCAGTTGCGGAGATAGAGGTGAGCCCTGATTTGTCTTTCGAGGAGGAGACGGTACGGATTTTGGATCGGGATGTCAAGGTTCTGTGTAGGAAGTCAGTTCCCTTGGTGATAGTGTTATTGCGAAACCATGGTACGGAGGAGGCCACGTGGGAACCAGAGGATGTGATGCGGCAGCAATACCCTCAACTCTTCTGACCAGGTAATTTCGAGGCCAAAATTACTTTTAAAGGGTAGAACTGTAACATCCTTAAATCGGGGTCTCTGTATTTTGCATGTGTTTGCATGTGATGATATGTCTGTTGTGCTCGTTTAGCATGTTTTGGGGTCTAGGCATGACCTCGAGTTAGGCCTGAGTCATGGTTAAAATTTTTGTTTTAGTACCTAGAGAGAGGGAGCTAAGGGAGTTAGGGGTTTTAAGACATTCTTAGAGTGTTGTGACACAGAGAACCAGGTGGCAAAGTGGAAAAGAAGGCGCCACTAAGGTGCCAGGAAGGTGACGCCACATGCAGGGAAGGGGAGCCTGCGTTCGAGCTGTAGAAATCCCTTTCTGCTATTCTTTTTCACGCCAGAAGCAAGGAAGAGGTGTGCTCAGGTAAGACTCTCTTGAATGGATGAGGATGGAGTCATCAGATTTGAAAAGGATGGAGAGGAGAAAATTATGGAGTTTGACTCATTCAAACCGATTTGAATGAGTGGACAGGAGAGTCTTGAGGTGTTGGCCGAATTATGGACTGTGGGGGAGGTGGAGTATCGGTTTAGCAAGCTAGGGGTGTGCTGAGTCTCAATAGCCAAGTAAAGGTGCATTTTCGGCTAGCTGAGGAAGCCTTCTTCATTTTCGTTTAGTGCTAAAAACTGAGACCTCATTTGCATTTTCTCTCTTTTCTCTTTCGGTAACTTTGGTAATTGGCCGAACCAACCTTGCCATTCTTTTTTAGGAGCCGAAACACAATAGCCATTCTCTCATTTTGCTCAAAAGCCGAATCAATCCTCCTTACTTCATCTTTCTTCTTCTCTTAATCCCCCCTTGTGCCGAAATCTCTTTCACTCTCCTTTGCCAAAATCATTCTTATTCCATTTTCTTCTCCAACTCTACCATCTTCAAAAGCCAAAACTTTGCTGAGTTTTCTCTTCTCTTCTTTCAAGTATTTGGCCGAATATCCTTGGCCTCATTTCTTTCTCTTCTCACGTAATCTAGTCTCTATTGATGTGCCGAATCTATTTCTTTCTTTTTGAGTCATAGCCGAATCTCTTGGTAAGTGACTTCTTCTTCTCTTCTTGATCGATTTGGGTAATGCCGAAACCCCACTTCACTTCTATCTTCCCTTTTATTATAGATTCACATATATTAAACTCTATTCTTGTTCTTTATTGGTGGCAGAAATCCCTAACATCACTTAGGGGTGCCGAACGTTGGTGCTTGGTAGTCGAATACAGTGGATCTTCGAGATTTGGTTGCCGATATAGGTAAGGGTTCTAGCATTTGGATCTGTTTCTTATTCGTTCAAAAGCCGAAGGCTAATCATTTTTGTTTGCTAGTGCTTGGCCGATTGCAAGGGAGGTTCATCACATAGCTTCAGGATTTGGTTGGAAACCAAATCGGCATCAAGGTAAGGTGCTACCTTCATGCGACATATCCTTCGGGATCTTGTGATTAAGCCGAATGGGTTTAGTTTTAAAAGTTTGGTGTTGGCCGATTGTAGGAAAGGAAAGGCAAACGTTTCGGGATTTCGCTTAGATCTACAAATAGTCAGGTGTGTATCGCTTACACACTTCATTAGTATTATATGTTTATTGTGTTACTGTTAATAGCCGAATAGCCATTGAAACCGGCAATTTTGCCTTGTGGGCATGAGCGTGGACTCCGGGTCAGTCCCCTGCTATGTGGTTTTCGATATACATTGTCATGTCACTGTATAATGCTATGCCATGAGTTATTTGCATGATTACATGTTATTATGCCACGATTGATATGGACATGATGATGGGATTGTTGAGAGGAGGGGCAAGAATAATTTGGACTGTCACCAGTGGTTTTGACCACACGGCGGGTTGGTCCCGCCTTGATACTATTATTTGTGACTAAGTCCCATTGGTTTTGACTACCAGTAGTTTTGACCACATATATGATATTTGTAACTACGGTCACTAGTGGTTTTGACCACATATGGATATTGTGACTCGTCCAGGTGGTTTGGTACCACAGTGGGTTGGCCCCACATGATTGATTACGGGATTGCCATCAGTGGTTTTGACGACACGATGGGTTGGCGCCATCATTTGACTTATAACTACGTTCACAAGTGGTTTTGACCACACTTATATATATTATGGCTTCGGTCACCAGTGGTTTTGACCACCAGTGGTTTTGACCACACGGGGTAGATAAAGGAGCTCGGATGGTTAGGTGGGTGGCATGATTTGCATGTTTTACTGATGACTTGTGTAAGTGCTATTCTATCAGGTTGCAGATGTATACACTGAGTCCCGGTGACTCACCCCTTCCCTTATATTTTGCAGATAAGGCATAGATCGCGGATATGGAGCCGGAGAGGACTCGAGGTGGCTATGCATCTACATTTTGGGTTTTGACTTTAAATTACTATTTTGGTTTTATTTATTTTCTTTAAATTTGGCTTGGATTTGTAACAAGGCTGCTAAGTTATTATTTTGGGTTTTAATTACATGGTTTTGAATTAATTATACTATGCATGTGCTGAAATACTCGATTTGCTCAAATAACCGGTAAAAAGCAACATTTTCAAAATTATACCTCTTCTGGGATTTTCAAACGTTACCATCGGGTAACCATATTCACAAGATGATAACAATTTTAACCTAAGTGTTTTTCTAAAACCTAGTTTTGCAACAATTTCAAATATAGATGTTTGTTTTACTCGACTCTGCTTAACTCACTCGGATTTTAATAAGTATCGAGAGGTTTCCAAAACTAGTAACAACAAACGGATTTTTAAGCATGAGTTTTCCGGGTTTTAAGCAACACTAACACGATTTCAACATCACTTCATACGGGGTTTTCTAAACTTTAAAACGATAAAGAAGTTTTTCAATAGAAATTAATCGGCGATCTTGTTTCTTCAAAATGTTTTCACTCCGTAACATGCCAGATTCGGTCGTGGTGTGTTGACCGGGTTTGGGGTGTTACATAACCCCCCAAACTCGGCCTAGACGTTATGGTCGAATCTGGCGTGTCACATTGAAGTGTTTTTTGAAAACCATGTTTTCATTGAAAACCCTTCTTGAAATTTAAAACTTCTTGCCATTTAAAACTCTTTCAAAACCTCAGTTTACGTTTGTTTATTTTCAATCATGGTTTATTAAAAAGTTATTCCATTTAAAACGTTATTACATTTAAAACCTTATTTCTGCAGAAGCTTAATTTAAAACAAATGATATACGAAAACATGATATTTAAAAATTGAGTTGCGGAAACGTAGTGTTTGAAAATGTTATTGTTTTGGAAAACCGTGTTCTACTTCTAGCAGATATAAATCACAATCAATAAAATCCCAAATTTAAAATCCAAAAATTATAGAGGCCTTATTACAACCCGAATCAAAAACAAAGTGCTTAAGTAAATGAGCAAAATAGAATAAAACATGTGCAGTTGTGTGGCCCTCTCTAAGTCCCTCGCAGCTCCGAACCATCAATGCTGGGGATTACCTGAAAGGTTAATAACGGGGTGAGTTACAAAAACTCAATGTGTAATCTCCTTATTAAAGAAACAGTCAGTATACAGAAACAGAATCAGTCTGGGCCTGAGCCCTTTCACAATAACAGTAGAATTTAGTTCAGAGTATATGTGGGCCAAAGCCCAAAATAATTTCATTTGTGTCACAGCCCATAACAGAATCAATTAGGCCTAGCCCATCACAGTAACAGTCTCAGTATAAATGATGCATGATGCATGCAAACCCATCCAACCCTGCACTTGCCTCCGTCTAACCCTACACTACCTGTGGGGAATAAATCACCCACTCCATCCCTACACTTACGGTGTTAGCACCGATTGCAGCACTAACCGAAATCGCAGCAAAGCTCCTAGTATATATACGGCTTTAAGCCTTCAGTAACAGTCCCATAATTGGCACATAGCCATCGGTAACTGTAATAGCCATCGGCTATGGTAATATAACCGGCACACAATCATGGGTAACTATGATCGACACAAAGTCATCAATAATTACGATCGACACACAGCCATGGATAAATATGATTGACACAAAGTCATAATCAAAACGACACAGAGCCGTAATTAGGTTGGCACAGAGCCATAATCAGATTAACTGGCTTAAAGCCATCAGTAGGTCCACAGTCGTCTCGTGTGACCCGTGCGACCTAATTAGAACAGTACTTCCTCCATAACCAATACCCCAACCCCATGCAGTATGTCATGTATGCAGAATGTCTGGCCCACAAATCATCATATCATTCACAGTTAAGTCAATCAAATCATAGTTATACAATCACAGTCAAATCAATCAAATCATAGTATAAGTCAGTCATTTACCCTCGAGGGGCAAAATTAGTCATTTACCCTACAGGGGTATTTCGGTCATTTTACCCTACAGGGGCATTACGGTCATTTTACCCTACAGGCGCATTACGATTATTTTACCTTAACAGGGACGTTACGGTCATTTTACCTTAACAGGGGCATTACGGTCATTTTACCCTACAAGGGCATTACGGTCATTTTACCCTACAAGGGTATTATGGTCATAACATTGTAAATAGGCCGAAGGCCCAATATTCGGCCCATGTGGGCCCACATGCTCGTGTAGCCCATTTATCCCAAATTCAGTCACGGCTATGCGAACTACATAACCCAGTCAAATATTTGCCACTTGACGTGTATTTTATCCGTGTGGGGCCCACGAGCCCATTGGGCCCACACGACCCATTTCAGCCAAACGAGGCCCAAGATCACGAGAACGCTCGTAGTGGCCTCTACAATCTATCGCCCATGATTTGTGGGCTCAGTTTACCACACGAACGATCGCACACTCGTGAGGCCTCGAATGCCGGAGTTTCGACTTTTCGGCTTTTGCCTATTCACAGCAGAGATACTATGATTACACACCTATTCGTGATAACGAGTAAACTAGCCCGCGTGCTCTCCAACTATCGCCTTGCTTGAACCAACGGGTATTTTCAACTAACCATTGATCAAAAGTGATTACCCACTCTTTGATTAGTATCTACACACAAAACGAATCACCATTAATATATATAACCATGAAACAATTTATCCTTAACGAACATGCTTACCGATATCGTGCAACGAAGAACTCACAAGAATCAGAAGAACAAAGAATGCAGTAGCTTAGGTTCGTCAAAGTGGATAAATAATGGTGGTAACCGACACTAACAATAGATCCCCAATCACTAGGTTATCAACAATCGTCAGAGTAGAGCGAGGGGGGAAGATAGAAAAGAGGGGACGACCACTAAAGAAAAACTAAAAAAAAAGGACGACAATCGGCCAAGGGTGAGAGATGGAGAGAAAAGTAGGTTTGGCTTTGAGAGAAAATAGAAGAATGAAGGAGGAGAGAAGAGAAGTGCATTCGGCACTGTTAGGAGAGTAAAGAAATAGAAAAACGAGCAGAGAAAGAGAAGTGAGACCACAGAAGAATATTACCTAATTGGCAATTGAAGAAAGGGAGAATAATGGCACTTTTGGTCACCATAATTGATAAAACACAAAACCCGAAAGAAATCCCAAATGGAAAAAATCACAAACAAAATTTGGCCCTTTCCTTTCAAGCTCTACAAAACTGAAACAGATAATATGCCTACAGCGAAATTCCTCATTATTTCCCCTAGCCGAAATCCCCTAGAGCCTTCGGCCACAACACCCTACCAACCTCCCATTTCGAAATTCCTTGATTTTCTCCCCAACTCTCTCCATAATCCTCTCCACAACTCCATCCAAGACCAATTCAAACTCCTCTCAACAGTGTTTCAGTCCAATTCTTCTACCTCCACAGCTCAAGCAGCAAAATAAACATTTCACTATGTAACCTAGGGCTTAAACCTCAAACCTCTCAGTTTATACCACATGCCACCTTGCCATTACACGACAGGCTCTTTTTGTGTCATAAAACAATCATTATTACTAATAAGGCCTAGGTGCCAGTGTCCAGGTTCATTTAAGAGAAAAAACTAAAAATTTTGGAGGGGCCAAGACTTGAACCCAGGCTTCTCAAACACTCTCATACACACCCAAATCACTTAGCCATTAAAACAAACAAGACATTTATGTCATTTTCTTGCACACATAAATATTTAGGTGCAGTCTCCTAGCTGATCCCACGCTCAAGGCCCATTCCTTCTAGGCCCGAATTTGGGGCGTGACACGATAGGTTTATTAAAGAACTTTATGCATTTGATCTTGCAACAAATTTTTCTACCTTAGACTTTAAATATGAATTTTTAAATAATAATATTAAACTTCTAAATTTTGATTATTATGTGAAATTATTGACTAATCTTTGGAAATTCTTATGATGACCATGCATATTCAAAGAAAGTTACAAATTATTTTTTACTTGAACACTCATGTGCCTAACATTTCTTTGTTTAGTGTTGATACTTTGTTTTTAAAGGAGACGCCCATGATCGAAGTTAATTTGAAGGATCGAAACTATATATTTGATCATGGCGATAGCTTTGGTGTAACACCCCAAACCCGGCCTAGACGTTATGATCGAAACTGGCGTGTCACATTGAAGTGTCTTTCTAAAATTTGACTTGTTGCTGAAAATTCGTTTCTAAGTTTAAAAACCCCTTTATTATTATTTAACAAATCATCTTGTAGAACTGTTTGCCTTATTATCTGCTCTTGTTATAAGGTTGATTCAAAATCGCGGAAGCTTTTGAAAAATCTAATGTTTAAATTTCGTGTCTTTGGAAACAGTAATTATTTTGAAAATTCACCTTCTCCTAAACTAGAAGTTTAAAATAAGCAAACAAAGCCCAATTAAAAAAAATTTTAAACAAACATCAATGGCCTTATTACATAAACAAAACCTAACATAAGCTTTAGGTTTAAATAAAAACAAGTGTAAAATAGTTGCAGTTGTGTGGCCACCTCCGAGTCCCTCACAGAACCAATTCGCCTATGGCTGAGGATTACATGTACTGTTAAAAGGAAAGGGTGTGTAACACCCCCATCCTGGCCCAGACGTTATGGCAGAATCCGGGAATGTCACATCGAAGGCATATTTCAAAACGATTTTGCTAAGTTAAATTTTAGGACCCAAAAGCCCAAAATCTATGAGTCTTGTTAAGTAATGATAAAAGCCCATGTTTTTAAGTATTTCGAAAACTGGGTTTAAACCTTTAGAAATTTATTCAAGTCTAACAATTAAACAGTTGAAAATATAAGGAAACTCAAACGTAAAATCAAATTGGAGATACATGGCCTTATTACAAATGAAATAATTGACAATAAGTCATTCGAAATCAAATAAGCAAAAACTTCTAACTAACTTGTATTGTGGCCATCTCTGAGTCCTCTTCCACTTCGATCCGTCTACAAAGGGTAACCTGAAACATTTAATAAAAAGGGTGTGAGTTTCAAAACTCAGTGTGTACTACACTTTGCAATCAAATCATCATACATATATTACATTGGGCTTAAGCCCTATCAAAATCAGTGGTCTTGGGCCTTAGCCCACAATGACCTCATACCACGATAGAATCACATGAATGCAATACACCAATCCCAAATCCAACCTTGCACACCATTTGCCTTCCAACCCTACACACCTGTGGAGATATAAATATCAACCCACCCATCCCTACACACCAAAGGTAGCACCAATAGCGGCACTACTCAAACGTTGCAGCAAAGCCTCTATTATGGGCTTAAAGCCACTAGTGGATCCACGGTCGTCAAGCGACTATGTGATCCTCAAATCTTCCTCTGTATCATCAAAACCCACCCAAGTGCAACATATATTCCATGAATGCAACATACACATTTCCAAACATTCGGCACTTAGGGGTATTTTAGTCATTTCACTACCCAAGGGTATTTTCGTAAATCTACTATACAGGGGTATTTAGGTACTTTTACAAAATAGGGATGCTTTTGAAATTCTATAAATCAGGGATATTTTGGTAATTTTGCAAATTAAAGGTATTCTGGTAATTTTACAAATCAAGGGTATTTTAGCAATTTTACAAATCTAAGGATATTTTGGTAATTTTCAAATCAGGGGTATTTTAGCAATTTTACAAATCTAAGGATATTTTGGTAATTTCCAAATCAGGGGTATTTTAGTAATTGGACAAATCTAAGGATATTTCGGTAATTCCCAAATCAGGGGTATTTGGTCCCTCTCGGGTTTTAGTTATGAACTTTGGCCCATTAACAAGTCTTTGTGGCTAAAGTGAACAGACACTATGCACCAGGTAAGATTCTAGAGAAGAGGAGGTGGGCCACTGGGACTGCTTAAGTACCAAGCTCTCCCTAGATCCAATCCTAGACATGCATATGTTCGTTGCCACACTCTATGTAACACCCCAAACCCGGCTTAGACGTTACGATCGGATCCAGAGTGTCACATAGAAAGGTTAGTTGAAAAGCTAAGCGTAAGTTAAAAACTAAGTGTTACACGGAAGGGTTGTTTAAAAACTAAGCGTTCATTGAACATGATTGCAACTCTTTTTGAAAACTCCGAGTTTCGTTGTTTGTTTGTAAAAACCCCAATTTACTTAATGCCTCTTTTATAAAGTTGTTATTAATTTGTAAACCGCCTTTGTTAAGAAAATCGAATTTGAATATTCGCGGAAACATGACATTTTAGAAAAAGAATATTAATGATTTAAGAAAACCCCCGTGTTTATCAGTTTAACAATTATAATTGAAAACTTAAAGAAAAACAACCCAATGGCCTTATTACAAAATATTAACCCAAAATGAATAATCTCCAAAATAAAGAAAAACATAAATTTACTAAGTTCACGATGTATGGCCACCACCGAGTCCCCCACGGCTCCAAGTCTTCTATCGCTGGGAATTACCTGTAAGGTTAGGGAAAGGGGGTGAGTTATGAGAACTTAGTGTGCAATCCCTTACACGGTCTCTAACTGGGCCTTAGCCCTTATGGTAGAAAATTTGGGCCCAAGCCCTATAATCCTAGTAATGTAATGATGAAATGCAGGTAATGTAATGTCACCCAACCCAATTCAACCACATACACCTCCGTACCAACCAATCGTCACCTGTGGTGATCAAGTCAACCCACCCCGCCAATCGCACCAATAATGCAGTCAAGCTGCTAATCACAATACTTGTGGCTGAGCCACCAGAGTTATAATACGTATATATATATATGTGGCATAGCCACTAAAACAATATGTGGCAAAGTCATCGGGCTACACTGCTCTTCAATCATTATCCCGCCCCATGCAATACGATAACATGCAATATATCAATATATAAAAGTGTAATAAAATCATGCACACGATACTGAACCACAATAAAGGGTATTACGATCATTCTACCCATTGAGGGTATTTCGATAATTTCGCAACCCAAGGGTATTTCAATAATTTCACAACCCAAGGGTATTTTAGTAATTTTGCAACCCAAGGGTATTTTAGTAATTTTGCAACCCAAGGGTATTTTAGTAATTTCACGTATAACGGCCTTTCCAAAGGCCCAAAATCCATTTTAGGCCCAAATGGGCCCACACGCTCGAGTAGCCCAAAACGCATGGTTTCGATTACAGGTTTGCAAATTTTACGTTCGGTTTTATCATTTAACAATTTTCCATTAATTTTTCCCATTTGGGTCGAATAGCCCATTAGGCCCGTTAAGCCCGTTTCGGCTCGACTAGGCTTGTTACAGCCCCAGCTTCGTGAGTGTGCTCGTGACACTTTCCGCAAATTACCGTCATTACTCAATTTTTGATCTACCACTACGAGCGCTCGCACACTCGTGTGGGTACAGATGTCGGCTTCTGATTTTTCGGCTTTTGGGCGATTCGCAAAACATCATATGCATTCATACAAATGGGGTATAAGATTACACACCTGATATTAGCGTTGCCTGAATTCCTGAAATCCCGTACCTATGATCCAGTATATTCTAAACGATTGTTAAACATCCCTCTAAAACATATCTAAGTTGAATTCAAATAACCACTAACACCACTTACCACCCAAAAAGGTCTCCTTCAATAGTGTGACAAGATTTGGCTTAGCCTCTCTCTTGGCTAGCGCAACCGATTACCTACACTGGTTGGGGTTCAAGAGGGTATTAGCATCTACCACATTCGACACTAGGGAGAGATTTGATAAAGACATATGTTACCTACCCTTAGATTTAGCAACAACAGCCTCCTTGAAGAAGAGAAGTTTAACCACTCACAGCCCTCAGAGACAACGATTATTAGGAGGAGGAAGAAGAAGAAGGAGTTAGAAATACGTAAAGAATAAAAGAACACGATTCAGCCTACCCCAAAATGCTGGCTTAGTACCGTGAAGAGAGGAATATCACTACACGAGAAATAGATGTGAAGGGATTCGACAATTGATTCCAAATAAAATCGGCCTTGATCACAGAAGAGATGGGATTAGGAAAGAACAAGAGAGAAACAGAACAAAGACACAAAGATTACTAGAGAAAGAATAAACCATACCTTAAGCCAAGAATGAGTGGAATGGGAAGAAGAATTTTGGCACTATCAGTAAAACTAGGAAACTCACAATTCAGCTATAGCAAGAAAAAGGTTAGGAGAAGGAGTCGGCCAATACTACTTAGGCAAACAGCAAGTAAAGAATTTGGTTTGATGAGAAAAAAAGGGGGAAGAAACGAATAAGGGGTGTGTTGTGTTTTCGGTAAAGAAAAAGTGAAGCAAGATAATCGAAAATGCAAAAGAAAAGAAAGAATTCTAAATGAGTTTCAGTTTTACTCTCTCTCCAAATGACCGAATTTTCCCTTTCAAAAGACCCTTAGACGAAACACTCCCCTCCCACTTTGACACTCTACCACACACGACACAACTCCCTCACACATCTCACATTTGGCCAACCACACACACTCTCTCAAATCCCTTTATTCCCTCTTCAATGTGCTCAACAATTCACTCTCCATCACCTATTCAAACATTTTGACCAAGTCCTCTCTCTCTCCTATAGAGTTTGGTCTTCACTCAGCTACTGCTCCTTCCTGAGCACAAAAATAAAACCCCTTTTTACAGCATGTGGGATTCGAACACTCTACGCCTTCATGCTCTCTTGCGACGCCACCCACTAGGCCACCTTGCTTATTGTGTTAATAAGATACAACAAATTAAACTTAGGTCCTGCCTCCACTAGCTCACCCCCACTAAAGTCCCAAAACCAAACTTCCACCGGGGCCTAGGCTTGAACCCGAGCTTCCCCAGGACCCCCAACTACACCTAATCAATAAGCTAAGCGAGCTAAACGCATGCAACAATGCAAAAATGCCAGACCCCAATTTTAGGATGTTACACTCTAACCCACCATGGATATGTTTAATTATTAGATTAAGTATTATGCGGTTTAAGAGTCGTTCAGAACTAGCCCTAAAGTCCATTAACCCTAGCATACTTTTCTATATTCCCATAAAGCCCATCAAGCCTAAATCACATCCTTACGGTCCATCAGGCCCAAATCTCATCCATATGGCCTATTAGGCCCAAAATAATTATAGATCATGTAACATGCATGATTAACTTAATTCGTATAACCAAACCAAACAATTTCATCAAACTTAGCCTCAGGGCCCACCAGGGCCATTTAACCACATCTAGCTTTCCAGCTTTCTAGCATTGCCGATATTGTGTGTGTAGTGTTTGTACACACCTGGCTACTGCGACATGCTATACTATCCTTGGTCTTGAACCTACAACCAACCAACCTTCAATCAAACACCCATACTTAATCAAAATGTTTACCAATAGTCAAAGCCTTACCGTAACCTTACCGTGTGCCACCGGGATCTAATAGCCCTTCCTTAGCTGCTAAACTCGAGTATCCACTAGATCTGTACTCACACATACACCATCAAACTTTGAGTGACTCATAATCCACACAAGTCACCCCTATAGAACATACTCATATTCAGCCATTTACTTAAACCATAATCGAGTTGAGTACACTTACACTTTGCTAAGGATCCTTACCACGCTTGCGATCTGTGAACATTACCCTTGTTAATACAAGATTAACGATAATGAGAAGTTAGATAGCCATTCGACTTTTAACAAAACACACTAAGGGGTTAACTGAATACTTACCGAATCCACTTTTGATCCTGCGGCCTAGATAGCTACTGAATGAGATTCGGCTTTTAACCTTGACTAATAGTAGATAACAATCGATTTGTGATGGAGGAAAACAACAAAGATTTGTCACTAATAGGGATTTCGGCAAGAGAAGATGATGCTACTTTGGCAATAAAAGAGTTTGGCTATGAAAGAATTCGGCAAAAAAGATTCGGCTATAGGAGATTTCGGCAATTGGGAGAATTTGGCTACGGGAAAATCGATAAAGGGAAGAAAAGAAAGACTAATGAAAGCTCAAAAACCCTTGAAAGCATTCGGCCTCTCCTTTTATAGCCACCAGTCGAATATTCCTTTCACCACAGTCCAATTCGGCACCAATTCCTCCCTCTCCTCATCTCCTAACTTTTCTCCTGATAACACCTTAGCCTTATCCGAATTTTCCTCTATTATCAGTTCCCCTTACCACTCAAGCACTCCAACGCAAGAGTTCATATTCAACACAACTCTGCCCGTCCACCTATGCAAAATAAAACACTCCAAAAATTCCTCTCCTAATGCTCGAACCTTGGACCTCCTCAGCTGACAACATGCCACCTTATAACTCCTCAAGTGACGCCACTTGCCACTAGACCACAAGACCATTTGTGTCCTATTTTCTCTTAATCTGCTTAAGAGGCCTAATCCCTAATACTAGGGTCCACTGAAGCAAGACAAATAAATTTTTCCCTATGGTCTTCCCTATCTCCAAGGCTTCAAATAATCCCGATAATACCTTAAAATTAATATTCTAAGTGCTACTCCTACATACCAACCTTAGTGCACGAAAATTTAGAGCTTCGGGATTTTTGGGGCGTTACAACTTGGTTAGTGTCGTTCTCTTGTTCTCAAAAATTTTAAACGCTCCTATGCCCAAGGCCCAATAGGCCCAATTCTACTAGGCCCAAATTCGGGGCGTTACAGGGTGAGTTTATGAAAACTCAGTGTGTAATCCCCTATCAATCAGCTAGTATATAACATGTAGTGTGATGCGGGCACGAGCCCTATTCGATAAAGATGCAAGATGGGTCTTATTTCAATATGTAAACTTGATGTGGGCCTTAGCCCAGTACCATAACAGTACAGTGCAATAATGCAACCCATCCCAATCCAGCCAACACACCACTCCGTACCACCAACACACCATGTGGGAATAAAATTGACCCACCCAACCAACACACCAATATCGCAGCAAAACTATCGACGATGATCGCGCGGCAAAGCCGCGATGCCGACAAAGCAAAGTCGCTAGTAGTAACAATATGTGTGACAAAGCTGCCAGTACAGTATACTTCCTCCATAACAGTATCCCAACCCCATGCAGTATGTCATGTCATAAATCATACATATATGAAGAATGTCATACTCAGTAACAATCATATACAAATCATGAACACATCAGTCAACCTACCCTTAGGGGTATAACGGTCATTTCTATCCAATAGGGGGTAAAATAGTCATTTCACCCATTAGGGGTATTTTGGTCATTTTACCTACTTTGGGGTCTCTGTGCAGATATTGATCTCTCAGAAGGTCCGTAGTCGCCTCGAGCGACTTCGGTAACCTAAATGGTCATAACAGTGTAAATGGGCCCAAGGGCCATTACTCGACCCAAGTGGGCCCGTTCATCCCAGATTTCACCACGACTATGAGACCTATATAGCCCAGTCCAGTATTTGCCACAAATTGTGGATTTCATCCGTGTAAGGCCCACGAGCCTATTGGGCCCACACGACCCATTTCGGCCCAACGTGGCCTAATACGGCCTAAGCCCATGAAAATGCTCATAGAGGCCTCTACAGTCATACGCTCGTGATTCATGGGCTCGATTTGACCAGACGAGCATTCGCACGCCCATGTGACCTCAAAGCCCAATCTTTTGGCTTTTCAAATTTTGTCGTTCTACAGTCAAAACAGTATGAATACACACCTATTTACGCAACCGCTCCAAGTTCCACGAGCACCAAAACCTACATTCATACAAGACTTTCCATTAGTCACTGAACAATAGGGTTAATTCCCTTCTTTTACACATCTAACTAAAACTAAAATTAACACTTGCCTCGACTAACAAATGTGGCTTAGCCCACTTAAACCACCAACGAAGCTTGACTACAGTTTGTTTGAAGATATCTGCATTACAAATGGATTTTATTAAACAGGATTGTTTATTCATGTGGTTTAAATCCACACATGATAACTTACAGAATCGCAGAAAACATTTGGCCTACACTTTAGAATGCTAGCATACATACTTACCTTTGATCGAGTGATGAGAGAAAGGTTTCGACGACTTTAATCTTACTTGAAACTTTTTCACTCCTCGAGGATTTCAAACCCTCAGAAAATAGCTGTCAAGCCGAAAACACAATTGAAGAGATGAAGAGAGAGAGACAGGCAATATTCGACAAATAGTTGACCAAAAAGGGGTGAAGGAAGAAGAGCAAATTAGAAAAAAAAAAAAGCAATACAAAACTGCCCAACACTATTCGGTCAAGGTTTGGGAAAGTAGAGGAAAGGAAAGAAACAGCAAAGAGAGGAGGGGAAGAGAAAGGAGGATTCGACAGGGGAAAAGAAAGAAAAATGCAAAAAGGAAAAAGTGAGCAAAGAAAAAATGCCAAAAGAACGTACCACATTTTGCCAAAGAGAGAAAAAAACCCAAATGAGCAGTATACCTCTCTTGGCCGAATTCTTGAGTGCCAGAGTCCAAATTCAGCACAAACTCCTTCCCCTCTCATTTCATTGATTTTCTCTTAAAATCTCTCCTCAAACCTCTCCATGACCAGTTCAAACTCCATTCAAATTCTATTTAAACTCCCCTTAGCTGTGTTTCAGTCCAACTCCACTACCTACATAGCTCAAGCAGCAAAATAAAAACTCCATTGTGCAACCCAGGACTTGAACCTTAGACCTCCCAATTACACAACACGCCACCTTGCCACTAGACCATAAGCTCTTTTTGTCATAAAACAAGCACTATTATTTATAAGGCTTAAATGCTAGTGTCCAGATTCATATAAGAGCAAAACTAAAAATTATGCAAAAGCCAAGACTTGAACCCAGGCCTCTCACACACCCCCATATACACTCAAATCACTTAGCCATTAAAGCAAACAAGCATATCATGCAAAAATTAAAGACTTAAATCCCTGGGGTGTTATAATTCTACCCCCATTAATAAAATTTCGGCCTCAAAATTTACCTGGTCAGAATAGATAAGGGTATTGTTGGTGCGTCGCCTCTTTAGGTTCTCACGGGGCTTCTTCTGAACTGTGATTATGCCAAAGCACTTTGACCAGTGAAATAGATTTCTTCCTCAGTACTTTAACCTCACGGTCCAATATCTGCACTGGCTCCTCTTCGAAGGTCAAATCTGGCCTAACCTCGATCTCCTCGACTAATACTATATGTGTGGGATCAGAGCGATAACACCTTAGCATAGAGACGTGGAACACATTGTGAATCGGTCTAATTTTGAAGGCAACTCAAGTTGATATGCGACTGATCCCACACGCTTTAGTATACAATAAGACCCAATGAACCTAGGGCTAAGCTTACCCTTCCGCCCAAACCTCAATATCTTTTTCTATGGGGAGACCTTGAGAAATATGAAGTTCCCCATAGAATACTCAATCTCTCGGTGTTTAAGATCCGCGTAAGACTTCTGCTTTTCAGATGCTTCTTTCAATCGGTCTCAAATCAGTTTTACCTTCTCTTCGGTATCAAAAACTAACTCTAGCACCAGAACACGCCGCTTGCCCAGCTCAATCCAACAGGTAGGAGTACAACACCTGGGACCATATAACACCTCGTACAGTGCCATTTGAATACTGGACTGATAGCTATTATTATATGCAAACTCTGCTAGCGGCAAATAGTCTTCCAGCTGCTACGAAAATCAATTACACAACTTCTTAACAAGTCCTCTAGTATTTGAATCACCCTCTCTGACTGACCATCTGTTTGAGGAGGAAACGCAGTACTGAAGTCCAACCTAGTACCTAAAGCCTCGTGTAATTTCTTCTAGAATTGAGATGTGAATCGAGGGTCTATGTCGGATATGATGGAAATCGGTACCCCATGCAGTTTCACAATCTCAGCCACATACAACTTTGCTAGCTTCTGCAACAAGTAATCAGTACGGACTGGTATAAAATGGGTAGATTTAGTCAATTAGTCTACTATAACCCCATACCGAATCCTTCTTAGTAGGTGCTAAGGGCAACCCACCAACAAAATCCACAGTTACCCTCTCCCACTTCTAGAGTGGAATCTTAACTGGCTGCAGTAACCCTGAAGGCAGCTAATGCTCAGCCTTAACTTACTAGCATGTCAAGCACTTACTCACAAAATCAGTAACTTCATGTTTCAGTCCTGGCCACCAGTATAGCTCACGAAGATCTCGGTATAACTTGTTTCTGCCAAGATATATAGCATGTGGACTACTACATGCATTTTGTAGTATAGATTGCCTCAGATCAGAATCCCTCGGTACACAGACTCTCCCACGGAAACACAGTATTCCTTTACTATTCAGCCCAAAATTCGAAGTTTCCCCATTCTCAACCTGTCGAAAACGAGGAACCAGTGACTTATCTAACAACTATTTACCCTTAATCTGTTCAGTCCACGTCAGTCTAACTTACAGCTCAGCCAACAAGCTACCATCATCAAATAAGTTGAGACGAGCAAACATTGCTCTCAAATCAAATACAGCCCTACGGCTCAGTGCGTCAGCTACCACGTTAGCCTTACCAGGGTGGTACTCAATCGAGCAATCATAATCCTTAAGTAGCTCTATCTATCTTCGTTACCTAAGATTTAACTCTTTCTGGGTGAGGAGGTACTTGAGGCTCTTGTGATTTGTGTAGATAATACACTTCTCACCGTATAAATAGTGCCTTCAAATTTTTAGTGCGAATACCACCGCGGCTAACTCCAAGTCATGAGTAGGGTAATTCTCCTCGTGAGGTTTAAGCTGACAAGATGCATAAGCAACCACCTTACCCTCTTGCATCAACACACAACCCAAACCAACATGTGATGCATCAGTGGAGACAGTGAATTCCTTCCCAGACTCTGGTTGTATCAGGACAGGGGCCTCAGTCAGAACTTTCTTCAATTTTTCAAAACTTTCTTGCTGCTTATCAGTCCAGTTAAACGATACCCCTTTACGCAGCAACTAAGTCATAGGTGCAGTAATCAAGGAAAACCCCTCAACAAAACATCTGCAATACCCTACCAGACTCAGAAAGCTTTGAATCTCAGATACGGTCTTAGGTGGTTTCCAGTCCAATACAGATTCAATTTTGCTAGGATCCACCCTAATCCCCTCGGCAGATAAGCGTGACCCAGAAATGTCACTTCTCGTAGCCAGAATTCACACTTGTTGAACGTAGCATACAGTTATTTCTCCCTTAAAATATGCAGAACAATTCAGAGATGTACATCATGTTCATTCTCGGTTCTCGAATACACCAAGATATCATCTATAAATATCACCACGAAACGGTCCAGGTAGGGCTGGAATACACAGTTCATCAGGTCCATGAAGGCAACTGATGCATTCGTCAGCCCAAACAACATCACTAGGAACTCCTAATGACCCTAACGAGTCCTAAACGCAGTCTTATACATATCATCCTCCTTAACTCTTAGCTGATGGTACCCAGAACAAATATCTATTTTGGAGAAAATCGAAGCTCTTTGTAGTTGATCAAATAAATCATCAATCATCGGCAAAGGAAACTTATTTTTTATAGTCAGTTTATTCAATTGCCGATAGTCAATGCACATGCGCATGGACCCATCCTTCTTCTTTACAAACAACACTGGTGCTCCCCATAAAGACACACTAGGTCGAATGAATCCTCGATCCAGTAGTTCTTGGATTTGAGCTTTTAACTCCACTAGCTCCTTCGGTGCCATCCTATAAGGAGCGATGGACACTGGAGCTATTCTAGGCAGGAGCTCAATACCAAATTCAACTTCGCGGTTCGGAGGCAACCCAGGGAGCTCATCAGGAAATACATCAGAAAAATCCTTAACTGTTCTGATATCTCTAACAGAAGGACCCTCAGAATCAAATACAGCAATATAGGCTAGAAACACCTCACAACCCTTGCGTACTAATTTTGTGGCCCTTAATGCAAAGATCACATTAGACAGAAAGTCCCTTCGCTCCCCAATCACAGCCAGATCCTCATCATCTATAGTCTTCAACACCATACACTTAGCAGCAAAATCCAAACTTGCACGGTGTTTTACCAACCAATCCATCCCTAAGATTAGGTCGAATTCCCCAAACGATAGCTTCATCAAATCCGCTGGAAATATAACTCCTTAAACCTCTAGGGGCACATCTTTGAACAGCTTGTCTACTCTTACTGACTGTCCCAGTGGACTTAACACAGTCATCTCATTAACAGTACTCTCACACATGAAACCCAAGGTGCCAAACACAGTGCATGCAATGTATGAATGTGTAGACCCTATATAAATCAGAGCAATGTAAGGTACATTATGAATTAGGAACGTACCGGTTATAACATCTAGAGCATCACCATCCTATCATCAATGAGCAACAAAGACCAGTGTTGGCTGCCTCACTTCAATGTTACTAGCACCTCTATCTGGCACTCCACGACCTCGTCCCACACCATTTCCACCCATGGCCTGCCCATGGCCTCTCGATGGCTACTGACCACCTCTCGCTGGCTGAACATAACCCTGACCTGTAGCTTGCATCTGAATAGGCCTCTGAGGACAATTCCTAACTTGATGCTCCATAGACCCACATCTGAAACATGCCCCAATCTTTTTCCAGCACTCACCCAGGTGATGTCTCCCACAATCAGCATAGGGTTGTGGTCTTGCAATAGGAACCTCAGCTCAGATTGGCACATCAAACCTGGCATTCTTTTTAGGCCTTCTAGAAGCACTTGAGGGCTCTGAATCTCTCTTATATCTGCCCCTATCTTTCTCACGGTTCTGGCACTCAGAATGCTTCACGTCCTCGGTGATTTTTTCCTTTTCTAATAGGGCAACAAAATCTCACTCCCTTTGCAGAGCTATCAAGACTCCTAACTCATCTCAGAGGCCATCCTCGAATCGCACACAGCATTCATATTAAGTCGCCACTATCCTACGAGTATAGCGACTCAGTCGTAGGAATTCTACCTCATATTCTGCCACAGTTTTATTCCCCTGGTCAAGCTTGAAAATTCCCTTCTTCGGGCGTCCATATAACTTGCGCCCATATACTTCCCTTGGAATGCCACCTTAAAGAAATCCCACGTTAACCGGTCGGCCTGAGTACCCTCTTTCACGGTAAGCCACCACTGATAGGCCTTGTCTCGCAGTAAAGACACTAGACCTTTTAGTTTCTGTTCAGAGGTACAGTCGAGGTCGTTCATTATTCTCTCTATGGCTTCCAACCAATATTCGCCACATTAGGGGCTACTCTAGAAATACCCCTAAAGATTTCCGCTCCAATTGACCGGAGTCGTTCTGAAATCGACCCACAGCCCACAACACTAGTACTGGTCCCTACGACCCTTTCCAGAATGCGGAGCATAGCTTGGATGGTGCATCATCCCTAGTCGCTCGATCGTATGATCCCATTTTAGTTACTGGTGAAGCTGGTCCCTCCCTAACCTCGACATTGGGCATGTGGCCTGATGCTGAAAACCCAGCCCTAGCACCTCCTCGGCCTTTACTATGGCCTTGTGTACCCTTTCCGCGAGTACCTTTAGTGCTCATATCAAATAACATATTATTTGTTTAAGAAGTTTATGTATCAGTTTCTAATTCCAGTAATTGTTAACAGATGTCTTATGAAAAGCAGTAGTTAGAGTTTCGTTTTCACAAATCAAGGTCTCCCTACAGTTTCCAATTTCCTACCGTTTCAGTGTACTCTAACTAAAGAGTTTCAGTACAGTCCTACTATCTATACTAGTCTCTCAGTGTATTTCAGTTCAATGCAGTCTACAGTATAAAGAAAACTTATGAATCCGGCGCTGGAGACTCAGTGTACCACACTTGTAAACCTTCCAAAACACTTCAAGAACAGTTTTCCAGAAATTCAAAATATTTTCAAAACCCATTCCACGGCCGAGTTTTACAATCGAGCTCTGATACCACAAAATGTAAAACCCCAAACCCGGCCTAGACGTTATGGTCGAATCTGACGTGTCACATTGAAGTGTCTTTCAAAAATTTGACATGTTGGTAAAAATCCGTTTCTAAGTTTAAAAACCCCTTTATTATTATTTAACAAATCATCTTGCCGTACCGTTTGCCTTATTATCTGCTCTTGTTATAGGGTTGATTCAAAATCGCGAAAGCTTTTGAAGAATCTAATGTTTAAATTTCGTGTATTTGAAAACAGTAATTATTTTGAAAATTCACCTTCTCCTAAACTAACAGTTTAAAAGAAGCAAACAAAGACCAATTAAAAAAAAAATTAAACAAACATCAATGGCCTTATTACATAAACAAAACCCAACATAAACTTTAAGTTTAAATAAAAACAAGTGTAGAACAGCTTCAGTTGTGTGGCCACCTCCGAGTCCCTCACAGAACCAATTCGCCTATGGCTAAGGATTACCTGTACAGTTAAAAGGAAATGGTGAGTTTACGAAAACTTAGTGTGTAATCTCCTATCGATCATCGAGAATATAACATGTAGTGTGATGCGGGCTCGAGCCTATTCAAGAATAAAGATGCGGTGAGGTCTTAGCCCAAGATAAGAATAACGGTGTGGGCCTTAGCCCAATACCATAACAGTACAGTGCAATAATGCAACCCATCCCAATCCAGCCAACACACCACTCCGTACCACCAACACACCATGTGGGGATAAAATCGACCCACCCAAACCAAAGACACCAATATCACAAAGAAAGTCGCAAGATATGATATTGCAAAGAAAGTTACAAGATAAAGATATGTGGCAAAGCCACTACTACAGTATACTTCCTCCATAACAGTATCCCAACCCCATGCAGTATGTCATGTCATAAATCATACATATATGCAGAATTTCATACTCAATACAATCATATACAAATCATGAACACATCAGTCAACCTACCCTTAGGGGTATAACAGTCATTTCCATCCAATAGGGGTAAAATAGTCATTTCACCCCTAAAGGTATTTTGGTCATTTTACCTACTTTGGGTTCCCTGTGCTAATATCGACCTCTTGGAAGGTCCGTAGTCGCCTCGAGCGACTTCGGTAACCTAAATGATCATAACAATGTAAATGGGCCCAAGGCCCATTACTCGACCCAAGTGGGCCCACACGTTCGTGCGGCCCGTTCAGCCCAGATTTTGCCGCGGATATGAGAACTACATAGCCCAGTCCAGGATTTGCCACAAATCTTGGATTTCATCCGTGTGGGGCCCACGAGCCCATTGGGCCTACACGACCCATTTCGGCCCAATGTGGCCTAATACGGCCTAAGCCCATGAAAATGCTCATGGAGGCCTCTACAGTCACACGAGCGTTCGCACACCCATGTTACCTCAAATCCCAATCTCTTGGCTTTTTCCCCTCTACCGTCAAAATAGTGTGAATACACACCTGTTTACACAACCGCTCCAAGTTCCACGAGCACCAAAACCTACATTCATACAAGGCTTTCCATTAGTCGCTGAACAATAGGGTTAATCCCTTTCTTTTACACCCCTAACTAAAACTAAAATTAACACTTGCCTCGATTGACGAATGTGGCTTAGCCCACTTATACAACTGATGAAGGTTGACTACAATCTCTTTGACGGGTATCTGCATTACAAACAGATTATATTAAACAGGATTGTTTATTAATGTGGTTAAAATCAACACACGATAACTTACAAAATCGCAGAAAGCATTCGGCCTACACTTTAGAATGCTAGCCTACATACTTACCTTTGATCAAGTGATGAGAGAAAGATTTAGACGACTTTAATCTTACGTGAAACTTTTTCACTCCTCGAGGAATTCGAACCGTTAAAGATTAACTGTCAAGACTTGAACCCAGGCTTCTTACACACCCCTATACACACCCAAATCACTTAGCCATTGAAGCAAACAAGCATATCATGCAAAAGTTAAAGACTTAAATTTTTGGGGCGTTACATTTGGTGTACAAGAAGACTTAGGTAAGTTATTTTTTTCATTTTATTATTGTTTATTCTAATCTTTTTTTCTTTTTGTGCAGCTAAAGATTTGAGGGTGAATCTTCTTGAGGAAGGGGGGAATGATACGAGTCTCTAGGCCCAAAACCAAGCTCATAAACATGATGGGCTCAAATTTTCTAAAAGCCCAACAACGAGGTTGAAGGCCAAGCAAATCTGAGAAAGATTGAATGCGACCATCCTGGACTTCATTACCAATGCTCTAGATGTGAACACGACTGAAAAAGAAAATCAAGATTCACTTTCTTGTTTTTAAGAAAATCAAGAAACCGAATCTTGGTCCAATTTTATTATTTTAGACTATTTCAAGAATCAAGAAAATCAAGATTTCAAACTTGGAAATCTTGGTCCAAGAAACCAAATCTTACAGCCTAGGTGCATTGGATTTCACGTATGAGCTTGAACGAGCCAATTTCAAGAGCAAACGGATCACAAGAACAAGTTCTTGAAAAAATGGCACATTAAGATGTCTACAAGCCCATCCTGAAGTTTGGAAAGTAATTTACTTGAATATCAGGCCAAATTATCAAATTGGCCTAAGTTGTAAAATATTTAAAGTATAGGTCTAATTTTATTTTAATAGGTCAATTATCATGCAAAAATTCAGCCCAAGGAGCCCATTTAATTCATTTGGTTGAATTCTCATTAAAAGTCCACACTTGGAATTATTATTATTTTTATTTGATGAGTTGTCATGTTAGTTATTCCATTAGGGTTTGGAAAACTTATTTTGGGGGCCTATAAGTAGCATAGATGTCCACCTGTATAGACACACAATTGATTTATGTTTTTTTGAGTTCATAATAATTCTCCTTGAGTTTTTCTTCAAGAATCGTTCTTGAGTTTCTTTTAAAAGTTGTTTTAACAATCTTTTAGGTTGTGGGAATCATCTTCAAGCTTTTTCTTGCAAAGATTGTAACGACCCAAAATCCGTGGGTACCGGAAAAGTGTACTATCGGGCCTCCGTCTTAGTAAAGTAAATAATTATTATGAGTAATTATGATTCTAATAGTGTGTTTAATTAGATTTTTATTTAGTGATGTAAAACGCCAAACCCAGCCCAAACATTACGACCGAAATTTGGTTTGTTACAGAGGAAAACGTTTTGAGAAATCCCTTAAAACCGATTTAAATTTCATCGAAAACCTTTCATTTTCAATTGTCTTGTTAAAACCATACTAGTTTTGTTTAAAAACAAATATCTGTTAAATCAGGTTGTTACCGATTTCAAAAGCACCCGATGGCACGCTAAAACATTTTTCGTTTGAATTCGAGAATACATGTGTACTTATTTTAATATCATCAAAATAGTTTAACCAAATTATTCGAAACATGTAAAATATAAGTAATAAAAATAATTCTAGGAGGCCTTATTACAACTTGATTAAAATGAAACCAACAGAAAAATAAATAAAAATCAAAGTTCATTAAATCCCTAATTTCACTGCATGGCCACCTCGAGTCAATCCGGCTCCTCATCCGCGATCTACGAGTCACCTGAAAAATTAAAAGAGAAGGTGAGTCACCAAGACTCAATGTGTAACCCTTCCCCCGATTTAATGCCACATCATACACAGTTTATAACAAATTAACCGTCCGTAACACCTTTCTCTACCCGTGTGGTACGAAACCACTGGTGGTGCCAAACCACTGGTGACTTATAGTCACGATATCCGTCAATACTTATGGTGCCAAACCACTAGTGACCCGAAGTCACAATCTAATGATGGGGCCAACCCATCGTGTGATACCAAATCACTGGTGTCAATCCCTTACTATAATCCGTGGGGCCAACCCACTGTGGTGCTAAGCCACGGGGACGAGACGCTATGAGGTGCCAAGCCTCTGGAGGTGCCAAACCTCTGGTGACCGTAGTCACGAAATGTGGTACCAAACCACTGGTGTCCGTCGACACGTATATCACTTCCCCCTCCACTCATACATCCCACATCAATCATACATATGCATATAATAGATCTCATGCTCATAGGTTTATTAATCAATCATCGAATAGATTTATAAACAACCATATGTTATATGCCACATATACCACATAGTTCATGCTTCCCAAAAGCATCATAACAACAAGGACTTACCTAAATTCCTTGCTTATACCGTTTATAGTATTAAATCCCTAAATCTACAAATCAGATTTAGCATACACAGAATACTTAGCATTTAATTAGTCATAAAGTGTGTATGTACACACCTGATTCTAACGCTAACTCCAAATCCCAAAGAGTCAATCGGTCACCCTTGCTTTCTTGTCCCTATATTCGGCCAAACACAAGGGTTTTATCATCCCTAGCCATTCGGCCAAACCAACATATCCAAAGGGTTAATATTTGAACCCGAAAACCTTACCTAACGCCTTTGAGTACTAATTCCAGCACACGATATGCGATTCGGCTTCACCTCCTACAATCGGCCATCATCAATATTAATAGCCTTCGGCTTAATCGAACACTAAATAAAATAGATCCTTTCCACCTTACCAAAACCGATTAATCAAAGATGATGGATTCACTTGCTCGCTCCCAAATCCTGAAGACCCTATAACAAATCGGTTTCACCACTGATTAGCCATTAATGTATTTTGGCTCTTCCCATTAGATCCAAGTCGACAAAGAAACAAGAGAACAGGATAAAAGGCATTCGGCCATCACTTACCTCACCAACCGATTAGAGAAAAAGATAGAGGAGACCACCCTTGCTTTGATATTCGGCCAAGACTATACAAAATAGGGAGAAAAGAATTCGGCTAAATAGAGAAGAATATTGAGTAAAAGAGAGATAGGGGTTTCGGCCAAAAGGTGTGAGTATTGAGAGGAAAGTGTTTTCGGTTTAGTAATAATGGAGAAGAAAAGAGAAGGATGGCAATGGAGGATTCGGCTTTGAGAGAATAAGAAAGGAGAGGAAAACAAAAGAAAAAGAGAGAAGGTGAGAGTGTAGGGAAAATTCGGCTATTGCCAAAGAAAAGAAAAAATAAAAGATGAATGGGAACCTTAAGGAAAATTCGACACCCTCCCCCTCTCCTAGTCTTCCTTGCCGTCCACTCTCATTGAACAAAGAGTTCAATTTTCGGCAAATTCCTTAATTCACTGTAGACCACTCATTTGAATTAATTCAAAATAATTTGAATTAATCACATGCCTATTTTTCCTCTGCCAACTATTATAAATTAATCCCATAATAATCCAATTAAAATCCTTAATAATATCATCATTATCCTGAAGTTTAAAGTTGAGAAATTCTCTCCCCCTATTGCCGTCCAAAATAGAGAGAAAAAGGGGATTTCCGCGACTCGAACACAAGCTCCCCTTGCTCCCTCCTGTGGCGTGAACTCCAGCTCTTAAGTGGCCTCCCTTTTGCCACTTTTCCAAGGCCTTTTTAGTGTCAAATGATCCCTCATTTTACCTTGTAACCCCTACTTACTAAGACTCCCTACCTTTAAAGATTCCAAATAAAATTTTCTACTATTCCGAGCCTACTCAAGACCCCTAATTAAGCCTTCTTACACTGTGAATAGCACCACAGCAATTCAATCACAAGCAAATTAATTCAAACACAAATAACCCCTATTTTAGGATGTTACAGTTCTACCCCCCTTAAAAATAATTTCGGCCTCGAAATTACCTGATCAGAAGAGATGGGGTATTGCTGCCGCATCACATCCTCGGGTTCCCACGTAGCTTCCTCTACACCATGGTTTTGCCATAGCACTTTCACCAAAGGCACTGACTTCCTACGCAAAACCTTGACATCTCGATCTAAGATCTGAACTGGTTCTTCCTCGAAGGATAAGTCTGAGTTTACCTCAATCTCGGCCACTGGTACAATGTGTGATGGGTCTGACCGATACCGTCTAAGTATCGACACATGAAAGACGTCATGAATCTGACTCAACTCTGCCAGTAGCTCGAGCTGATAAGCTACCGGTCCTACTCGCTTTACCACTGTATATGGGTCGATGAACCTTGGGCTTAGCTTCCCTTTCCTCCCAAATCTCAATACCTTTTTCCAAGGCGACACCTTCAGAAAGACTTTATCCCCCACAGCGTATTCCATTTCCTTGCGCTTAAGATCAGCATAGGACTTCTGCCTATCTGACGCTTCCTTGAGACGAGCCCGAATCACCTTCACTTTATCCTCGATTTTAAAGTCGCCACTCGGACCTAAAAACCTCGCTGTTCACCCAACTCCGTCCAACATGTAAGAGTACGGCATTTCTGTCCATACAGTGCTTCATATGGTGCGAATTCTGCCAACGGTAGATACTCCTCCCAACTACCACTGAAATCCAAAACACATCCTCTTAGCATATCTTCTAAAATCTGTATGACCCTTTCTGACTGCCCGTCCGACTGTGGATGGAATGCTGTACTGAAATCCAATCATGTACTCAAGGCCTGATACAATGCTTCCTAGAACCTTGACGTGAACCTCGGATCCCTATCCGAGATAATTGATACTGGCACACCATGCAATCTTACTATCTCCGCCACATACAACTTTGCTAGCCTCTGAAAGGAATAATCCATTCTCACCGGTATGAAGTGAGCTGATTTAGTCAGACGGTCCACAATTACCCAAACTGCGTCCTTCTTGCTGGGCATGAGGGGTAGCCCACTGACAAAATCCATAGTGATCCTCTCCCATTTCCACTGAGGGATCTTCACTAGTTGAAGTAACCCTGATGGCAACTGGTGTTCAGCCTTCACCTGCTGACACGTCAGACACCTTCCCACGAATTCGGTTACCTCACGCTTCAACCCTGGTCGCCAGAATTATTTCCGTAAATCCCCATACATCTTGCTTCCTCCCAGATGCATAGCGTATGGGCTGCTATGTGCATCTTGGAGAATTCTTCGCCTCAATTCCACATCCTTCGGCATACAAGCTCGCCCTTAAAAACATAGCACTCCATCACTAGACAACCTGTACCCTTCCAAACCACCATCCTGAACTTGCACCCTTCGCGCATTCAAACTATCATCCACCAACTGCTTTTCCTTAATCTCCTCAATCCAAGTCGGCTTAACTTGTAGTTCCGCCAAAAGACTTCCATCATCGTATAGACTGAGGTGAGCAAACATCGCTCTTAAGTCCGTTACGACCTTCCGGCTCAACGCGTCAGCCACCACGTTAGCCTTACCCGGATTGTACTCAATTGAACAGTCGTAGTCCTTCAACAGCTCAATCCATCGACGCTGCCTCAAATTCAAATCCTTCTGAGTCAAAAGATACCTCAAACTTTTGTGATCCGTGTAGACTATCGACTTCTCCCCATACAAGTAATGTCTCCATATTTTCAAAGCGAAGACTACTGCCGCTAACTCCAAGTCATGCGTTGGATAGTTAACCTCATGCGATCTTAATCGACGGGATGCATAGGCCACTACCTTCCCTTCTGCGCATCAACACACATCCTAAGCCTCAGATGGGACGCATCACGAAGAAATCGTAAACAACTTCCCGCTTCAGGTGTATCAGAGCTGGAGCTTCCGCGTAATCTTCCTTAGCTTATCGAAACTTTCTTGTCGCTTCTCCGACCAAACAAATGGAACTCCTTTTCTTAATAACTTAGTCAATGGCGCTGCAATTAAAGAGAATCCTTCCACAAATCTCTGATAGTATCCTGCTAGACCTAGAAAACTTTGAATTTCTGTCACTGACCTAGGTGATTTCCAATCCAACACCAATTCCACCTTGCGAGGGTCCACTCTAATCCCTTCCGCCGACACTGCGTGACCTAAGAAAGCCACCTCCCTAAGCCAAAATTCGCACTTACTGAATTTGGCATATAACTGCTTCTCCCTCAGTACTTGTAAAACTATCCGCAAATGCATGTCATGCTCCTCCTCCGTCTTTGAATAGACCAATATGTCGTCTATAAACACTACGACAAATTGATCCAAGTATTGCTGGAACACCCTATTCATTAAGTCCATGAATGCTGCCGGTGCGTTGGTCAACCCAAATGGCATCACTAGAAACTCGTAATGCCCATACCGAGTTCGGAACGCCGTCTTGTGTACATCAACCTCCTTCACCTTAAGTTGATGATAACCTGACCTAAGATCTATCTTCGAGAACACCGATGCACCCTTTAGTTGATCAAACAGGTCATCAATCCGAGGTAACGGATACTTGTTCTTGATCGTTAACTTGTTTAGCTGGCGAAAATCGATACACATCCTCATTGAACCGTCCTTCTTCTTGACAAACAACACAGGTGCTCCCCACGGAGATATACTCGGTCGAATAAACCCTCTATCTAAGAGCTCCTGAATTTGAGCCTTCAGCTCCACCAATTCCTTTGGTGCCATTTGGTACGGTGCTATAGACGCAGGTGCCATTCCGGGTAACAAGTCTATACCGAATTCAACTTCTCGATCTGGAGGTAGACCCGGAAGTTCCTCTGGGAACACATCGGCGAATTCCCCTACCGTTCGGACCTTCTCAACTGCTGACTCCTTAGCCTCCAACGCACAAATTTAAACCAAAAATGCCTCATAACCCTTCTTGACCATTTTCTCAGCTTTCAAGGCAGACACCACGTTGGAAAGGTAATCTCTTCTATTACCTATCATGACCACTTCATCACCTTCAGCCATCTTAAGAACCATGCGCTTAGCAGCGCAATCCAACCTCGCCTGATACTTAACCAACCAGTCCATTCCAAGGATCAAATCGAACTCCCCAAACGGCAGTTCCATCAGATCAGCCACAAATACTACCCCTTTGAGTTCTAGGGGTACATCTCTATATAGCTTGTTTACAACTACAGAGTGGCCTGAAGGGCTAATTACGATCATCTCCTAGAGCTTGATCTCAAAGTCTAAGTTCATAGTCTCTACCACACTACTAGCAACGTATGAATGCGTCGAACCCACATCAATTAATGCAACATATGGAAGAGCAAAAATTAGGAACGTACCGATTATGACGTCTGGTGCGTCACCCTCCTCGCGACGCCTCGCTGCATAAACTAAACCAGGCTGCCTTGCCTCTGTGTTGCCTGCCCCTCTGCCCGGAATTTCGCGACCTCGATTAGCACCATTGCCTCCTCTACCATTACCACGACCCCTCTGTGGTGGTCCAACATTTCTAACCTGAGCACAGTTCTGACCCTCTGACTGATTCTTAGCTAACCTCTAAGGACAGTCCCTTTCACGGTGATCCAAAGATCCACATTCAAAACATCCCCTTTCACCGGTCCAACAACCTCCCCAATGTGACTTCCCACAATGATTACACTGAGCTAGTCTCTGATTAGTACCCATGGGCCTCCCGGTCTGATTTGGCCCACTCTGCCTAGCCCTTTTCTGAACATTACTACCCGATCCAGCTGACCCAAAGTCTCTTTTCTGCTTATTCCTATCATAGTTCTGTTTCACAGACTCCTTGACTCCCTTGGCCACCTTATCCTTTTCCACCAAAATTGCAAACTCCCGCTCCTGCTGTGGAGCAATCAGCAACCTTAACTCATCCCTAAGTCCGTCTTCAAAGCGGACACAACGATCATGCTTAGTGGACACGATTCCCCGAGCATAGCGGCTCAGCCTCAAGAATTCCACTTCATACTCAGACACAGACTTATTTCCTTGTACTAACCCCAGAAAAGCTTTCCTCTGAGCATCAGTGTAGCTGGTGCCAACATACTTCTTCTGATAAGCAGTTTTGAAGTACTCCCAAGTCAGATCATCTGCTGTAGCACCATCCCGAACCGTGAGCCACCATTGATATGACTCATCCTTTAGAAGCGACACCGCTCCTTTCAGCTTCTCCTTGTTTGTCAGATCGAGATTGTCCATGATTCTCTCAGTCGACTCTAACCAATATTCCGCCGCACTGGGTGCCACTCCCGATACACCCCGGAATACCTCAGCTCCATTGGATTAGAGTCGCTCGGGAATAGATTTTCGAGCTCCCATTCCTCCACTAGCCCTAGCCACCATCTCAAGGACTCGCAATACCGCTTGCGATACTGCCTCACCCCCTGTCTGATCCTGCTCCTCAGCTCCAAAAGTTGGGGGTGGTGGTGGCGGAGGTACCTCATTCTCTGACCCCTGACCCGACCTAACAGGTTCTGACACGGTCATCCTGCCCCTACCGCGTCTACATCGTCTACATCCTCTAGAGCTCATTCTAACTATCGCGCTTTAATCTGATTAAGAAATTTTTATGGATTAGTACGTTGTTCCACTTGGTTATTCGCGAAGAAATTTTATGAGAAGAGTTTAACAGGGATTCTTCTGAACAATCAAAGTTTTAAGTCTTCTATCCTAGTTCACACAGAAGGGCACATCCATTCCCTAATACCTTTCATACTTATTCACTCTTCGGGCATTTCTGTCCGATTCTATCCCAGGGGTATTTTCGTTATTTTCCTACAGGGGTATTTTCATAATAAAAGACATTTTAAAACTTTAATAAATCAAGACATTTTGAAATTTCCCAAGACCGGAGGGTATTTTCAAAAATTTTGCAAATTAAAGGTATAGCAAAATTTTTGGGAACCAGGGGTATTTTGGTAATTTTGCCAATTAGGGGTAATTTTGTAAATTTAATAAATCAGGGATATTTTAACGGTTGTAAAACTTTGAGGTTCCTTTTGAGAGTTTCCCCTTTTTAAAAGCGATCTTTGTTGCAAAAATTTTGAAATCGTGGTCATTTGGTAATTTTGCAAGTTGAGGCATTTTTTCGTAATTTTCCAAAACCAAAGTATTTTTAATAATTTGGAAAGTAGGGTTTTTGAATATTTATAAGATAATGAAATTTTGGGCAAAACCATTGAGTAGTTGGTATTTTATGAACCAATGGCATTTTAGTAATTTTACCCCCCTAAGGGCATTTTTGTAATTTTCACAAATCAAATTTTTCAGAAAATGTTGTAAAGATGGTTGTTCTCAATTTGAAAGAGTGATTTTAAAAGTTTTGAAAAAACTAGGGTTTTGTTGTTTTCTTCTTTTTCTAAAAACATGGCTAGTTCCCTTTCGGGTTTTAGTCATTATGTTCAGCCTATGATCGAGCCCTCTTGGTCAGGGTGAACCAAAGCTACGCTCTAGGCAGGATTCAAATAGAGAGGAGGTGAGTCACGTGGACTGCTTAAATACCAAGCTCGCACCGAAACCATTCCTAGACATGCGCACAGAGGTTGCCACACCACTGAACCCTCTGAGTTAGGGTGAACCGAAGCTACGCACCAGGTAGGATACCTGCGAAGAGGAGGTGAGTCACTAGGACTGCTTAAATACCAGGCCCTTCCGGATCCAATCCTAGACATGTGTATAGGGGTTACCACACCCTAGCTCAGTGACTTAGTCATAGGTTGGTTTAGTGCATTAAGTCTTATGTGCTTCGTGTTTGAGTATTCTAATCCTAGGGTTCAAGTTCCTATCAGACTATTGTACGTTCCATTCCTACCGTTTCTACAAGTAATAATTCAAACAAAAAGTTAGAGAGTACTTACAGGCGATTGGTCTGGGAGACTCGGTGCCATCTTTGTTCCAAAACCAAAAATATTTCAAAAAGGCCTACCAAATCATTTTTGGGCCTTGGGCCCCCACAGCCGAGCTTTGAACCTGGCTCTGATACCAATTTTGTAACACCCCAAACCCGGCCCAAACATTACGACCGAATTTGGTTTGTTACAGAGGAAAACGTTTTGAGAAATCCATTTGAACCGATTTAAATTTCGTCGAAAACCTTTCATTTTCAATTGTCTTGTTAAAACCATACTAGTTTTGCTTAAAAACAAATATCTGTTAAATCAGGTTGTCACCGATTTCAAAAGCACACGATGGCACGCTAAAACATTTTTTGTTTGAATTCGAGAATACATGTGTACTTATTTTAATATCATCAAAATAGTTTAACCAAATTAATCGAAATATGTAAAATATAAGTAATAAAAATAATTCTAGGAGGCCTTATTACAACTTGATTAAAATAAAACCAACAGAAAAATAAATAAAATTCAAAGTTCATTAAATCCCTAATTTCATTGCATGGCCACATCGAGTCCATCCGGCTCCTCATCCGCGATCTACGAGTTACCTGAAAAATTAAAGGAGAAGGTGAGTCACCAAGACTCAATGTGTAACCCTTCCCCCGGTTTAATGCCACATCATACACAGTTTATAACAAATTAACATGCACGAAATCAGGCACCCAACCTAACCATCCGTAACACCTCTCTCTACCCGTGTGGTACGAAACCACTGGTGGTGCCAAACCACTGGTGACTTATAGTCACGATATCCGTCAATACTTGTGGTGCCAAACCACTAGTGACCTGAAGTCACAATCCAATGATGGGACCAACCCATCGTGTGATACCAAATCACTGGCGTCAATCTCTTACTATAATCCGTGGGGCCAACCCACTGTGGTGCTAAGCCACGGGGACGAGACGCTATGAGGTGCCAAACCTCTGGAGGTGCCAAACCTCTGGTGACCGTAGTCACGAAATGTGGTACCAAACCACTGGTGTCTGTCGACACGTATATCACTTCCCCCTCCACTCATACATCCCACATCAATCATACATATGCATATAATAGATCTCATGCTCATAGGTTTATTAATCAATCATCGAATAGATTTATAAACAACCATATGTTATATGCCACATATGCCACATAGTTCTTGCTTCCCAAAATCATCGTAACAACAAGGACTTACCTGAATTCCTTACTTATACCATTTATAGTATTAAATCCCCAAATCTACAAATCAGATTTAGCATACACAGAATACTTAGCATTTAATTAGTATAAAGTGTGTATGTACACACCTGATTCTAACGCTAACTCCAAATCCCAAAGAGTCAATCGGTCACCCTTGCTTTCTTGTCCCTATATTCGGCCAAACACAAGGGTTTTAGTGTCCTAGGCCATTCGGCCAAACCAACATATCCAAAGGGTTAATATTTGAACTCGAAAACCTTACCTAACGCCTTTGAGTACTAATTCCAGCACACGATATGCGATTCCGCTTCACCTCCTACAATCGGCCATCATCAATATTAATAGCCTTCGGCTTAATCAAATACTAAATAAAATATATCCTTTCCACCTTACCAAAACCGATTGATCAAATATGATGGATTCACTTGCTCGCTCCCAAATCTCGAAGACCCTATAACAAATCGGTTTCAACACTGATTAGCCATTAATGTATTTTGGCTCTTCCCATTAGATCCAAGTCAACAAAGAAACAAGAGAACAGGATAAAAGGCATTCGGCCATCACTTACCTCACCAACCGATTAGAGAAAAAGATAGAGGAGACCACCCTTGCTTTAATATTCGGCCAAGACTACACAAAATAGGGAGAAAAGAATTCGGCTAAATAGAGAAGAATATTGAGTAAAAGAGAGATAGGGGTTTCGGCCAAAAGGTGTAAGTATTGAGAGGAAAGTGTTTTCGGTTTAGTAATAATGGAGAAGAAAAGAGAAGGATGGCAATGGAGGATTCGGCTTTGAGAGAATAAGAAAGGAGAGGAAAATAAAAGAAAAAGAGAGAAGGTGAGAGTGTAGGGAAAATTCGGCTATTGCCAAAGAAAAGAAAAAATAAAAGATGAATGGGTGCCTTAAGAAAAATTCGGCACCCTCCCCCTCTCCTAGTCTTCCTTGCCGTCCACTCTCCTTGAACAAAGAGTTCAATTTTCGGCAAATTCCTTAATTCACTGTAGACCACTCATTTGAATTAATTCAAAACAATTTGAATTAACCACATGCCTATTTTTCCTCTGCCAACTATTATAAATTAATCCCATAATAATCCAATTAAAATCCTTAATAATATCATCATTATCCTGAAGTTTAAAGTTGAGAAATTCTCTCCCCCTATTGCCATCCAAAATAGAGAGAAAAAGGGGATTTCCGCGACTCGAACACAAGCTCCCCTTGCTCCCCCCTGTGGCGTCAACTCCAGCTCTTAAGTGGCCTCCCTTTTGCCACTTTTCCAAGGCCTTTTTTATGTCAAATAATCCCTCGTTTTACCTTGTAACCACTACTTACTAAGGCTCCCTACCTTTAAAGCTTCCAAATAAAATTTTCTACTATTCCGAGCCTACTCAAGACCCCTAATTAAGCCTTCTTACACTATGAATAACACCACAGCAATTCAATCACAAGCAAATTAATTCAAACACAAATAACCCCTATTTTAGGATGTTACAAGTGAATTTAGCTTAATTGAGAGAAATTAGGAAAAAGGACTAAAGTGAATAAAGGGTAAAAGCTGAATTGTAGATTAAAAGAAAATAAAAAGGACTAAAATGGCAAATAGACCATTTAGCATATTTGAGGCGACAAACATTAAAACAAAAATCCAAGATTTTTGTTTGTTTAAGTTATAAATTATAAATATATTATTTTAGTTATAAATTATATTAAATTAATTTAAAGTAATTATATTATAAGATTTTTATATGATAAATGAGTTATGATTTTGACAAATAGACGGTAATAAAATAATACATGTGTAATTAAAATATGTATACAATTGTAGTTTATAGATTTAATTTACTTATTAATTAAGCATAAGATATTTATTATTTATTATTAAAAGATATTTAATAATTAAATGATTAGTATAAGATTTTTGGTTGGTAATAAATTATGATTTTGCCAAGTGTATGGTAAAGATAAAATACAAGTGTACTAATTTAAGTATGTACATTTTTAATATTTTTATTTAATTAGTAAATAGATAATTATTATTAAATTAACTTAATAAAATGTTTATGAGATAAATAATTATATTATGGGATTTTATTTTTTGATAAATAAATCATATGGTGACAACTGTAGGGAATCGATGGTGTACAAATGTGAATATGTGATTGAATATTTAAAAGATATTTAGAATAAAAATATATTAATATATGTTAAACTAACAAATAAAATAAAGAAAATAAATTATAAAAGAATAAAGAAAGAAAAGAACAAAAAAAGAAAGGAGAAAGAACAAAGAGCATACGAAACAGGGGAAAGGAAGGAAAGAAAAGAAAATGAAAAACTAGGGATTTAAAGCTTGAAGTTTAAATTGGTAAGTCAATCAAGTCCTATTTTCTTAATTTTGATGTTTTAGAAGCTTTAAAGCTAGACTTTGATGAAACTAAGTTGATATTTTGAGAGTTTATAGGTTTTCAAGTATAGTTGATGTTGAAGAAAAAGATGAATTGGGGATTAAATTGAATGAAATTTAAGTTAGAATTAGTAAAAGGATTAAATTGTAAAGTAAGCTATAAGTTTTGTGTTAGAGGGATTAATTTGGAAGGAATTATAAATTAGAGTTTTATTATGAATACTAGATAGTCAAGTTGAATATGGAAGGAATTTAAGTAGAAAGAAAGTATGAATTAAGTTAAGAAAATAAGTAAACTTAATTAGGATTAAATTGTAAAATGAGTTATAAGAAAACAGTTTTAGGACAGTAGCAGTAAAAATGGTAGAAATGGAATTAGAAGTTGAATTAAATATGAAATTAAAGCTTATTGACTCTATTTTCATATGAAAGAAACAGAGAAAGCAAAGAAATTCTGTATTTTGAGATATTTAGATTTTTGTGAGACTGATTCAGAGTGATTTCGAGATCCCCCATTCTAACTTGGAAAAATCATTACAAATTGTACAAAACTAATTTTGGGATATAATTTTTATGTTTAGATTCCTTAATGAGTATATTTGTAGAAGAAACAAACTATAACATCATTTGAATTCTGTACAAAAAGATAACTAAATTTTAGCAAAAAGTGGTCGAAACTGTCAGACAACAGAACAGGGTGATTTTAAAGAATAAACTGTACTTATTGGTTGAATAAAAAATTCTGAAAATTTTATGGAAAGAATATATGTGAGTCTAGTGTCATATAAAATTTATGGATCTTAATTTGGAATTCTGTAACTCAGGATATAAATAATTTAGTGACAATGACTCGTAGAAAAATTTTAATGAGAATATATAAGTAAATAGTAGAATTATATATTATGAATGTGGAATGAAATGGAAGAGTACGAATTGAATAAAAATTCAATTAATTATTAAATTAATACTGTAATTAATAATGTAAATTGTTATTATTATTATTATTATCGTAGCTAACAAAGAACCCGAGGCATCGGCATCAAAAGGAAAAGAAAAAGTTATCAAGGAGTAACCGCGAAATCTGGGTGTGTATTACTATAATTCAATTTATTTAGTTTTTATTTTATGATAAATTTAAATTATGTGAATGGTAAGTAAATGATGAGGTAAGTGACTATATTGAATGAACTTGGGAAAAATAGAATTAAATGATGAATATGTGTTAGTATTGAATTATAAATTGAATTACATGTGATTGATATGAAAAGTATATTAAATTAAATTGTGAAATTGAATTGGAAGTGATTTGAATTGTGAATTTGAGATTGAGATTGAATTGATAATATGTATGAATTGAATTTGGATGATTTGATCAATTGGAAGAGAAAGAGAAGTTGATATTTGAACCAATACCCTATTAACTAGTCGGGCTGAGTCGGATATAGTTGGCATGCCATAGGATTGGAAGAGTTCGGGGATACTTCGACCTCGAGTCGATGAGACACAGGGTGTCACTATATTTCTTCAGATAGTTTCGATGAGGTACTGGGTACCAACTTTCTTCGGCTCTACCGATGAAACACTGGGTGTCACTATATTGCTTCGAACTATCTGATGAGGCACTGGGTGCCAATCTAGTGTGTTTGGTTGGATCCACGTATCCGCCAAAGTTTGAGTTTGTTAATAGGGGTAAAAAGAAAATAAAAAGCTAAATTAAATGAAATGAATCCGTTGAGCCATTGAAGAAATGTGAAAAAGGAATGTGTATTGAATTTGTGAATTGAAATTGGAAATGAGAATGAAAAAAAAAATGAGCCAAAGGTTCATGAAATGTTAGTTAGCTCAATATAAAATTATATGATTTCAATTGATGGAAAGTTTAAATTAAGTAACAAATGTTAAAGAAATGAAAGTTATGTTTGATTTGGTTTTAGTATATTTAAGTTGTCTAATTTAATAATTATTCTTATTATGTTTATAATTTGAATTATGGTAATACCACTAAGTATGGAATACTCAGCGTACGGTTGTTTCCATGCGCAGGTCATTAGAGTTCAAGGTCCAGTTCAGCATCCAAAAAGATCCCGACTCCAACAAGAAATATTTTGGTGATGTTTTCTTCCTTAAATAAAAGTGGCATGTACATAGGTGTTGTAATGGTTATTTTGGTATGTTATAAAATTTTGTTGTAATGAAAAGTATTTGGTGTTTTGATGTTTTCTTTTAGACTAGTGAAATGGCAAAAATTTGTTTATGGTATTGGTTTGAATTTGCAGGGGGTTTTATGTAAAAATAAGCAGAAATACTGTCGAAATTTAAAAAAAAAAAATTTACAGATAAAATCTAGAGTACTCAAAAAAGTCCCGTTCCATTTTTAATACATGTTTTAGGCTTTGAAAGTCCATTATAGGGACTTATTTAATAATTACACTATGAATGTTATTTTATTTGTGAATAATTCGTAAGTTGTCTAAGATGTCCAGTAATGCCTCGTAACCCTATTTCGGCGACTGTTTAGGGTTAGGGCTGTTACAAAGATCTTTTTCTAGGAGGGGGAATTAGAGCCATTGAAAGGAGTTGTGGATTATTAATGCCTCCAAGGCTTCTTAGGACGTCATCTTCTCTTGTCTATCCTTAATTTATCATTTCTTACTTATTTAAGTTAGTTCTTGTTGTTTTGGCTTGTTGATTTTATTGATTTTTGTTCAAGGTTAAAGTTGCTTCAAGAAAGACGTTCTCCTATCTTGTTCCATCAAGAAACACATCAAATTAGGAGTTTTAATCATTTCTTGTTGTTTTAAACATTCTTGCACAAAACAATTTGGTTTTATCATTAAAAATCACTTCAAACAATTTTGTTTGTGTTTTGTTTTTCCATATTTGGTTGGGGCATTTTCCTAAGGTCCCAAGATGGTTTCTTTCCATCCAAGAAAGCCTAATTCGTTCTATTTTGGACTATTTACCATCCAGTTCATCTTTCTTTTTTTTTTAATTTCGTTTGACTCGCCTTTGTGACAACTAATATGTTTCGTTGTTTCTCATTTCACTTTACATTTGTCTAGAGATCTAGGATAAATCCACGACTTTGACAAACTTTACGATCCTCTTCTACATTCATCCACATCATTTTTTATCACAAGGTAGAATAGTTACCTAAATAACATATTTCAAATGGGAAAGATGTATCTTTAGTTCAAGTTTAGGCGGTTCCTCGATTGACAACTTGGATTGTGTAAATTGCCGAACTTCCAATCCTAGCGGTTCAAACTGTGCTAGTTGAACATACCTCATTGGATTGGCTTCTATCAAAGCCAAACTTTCATCACCTTCCAACTCCTAATGGTTCAAACCCTAAGGTATTCTCCAATGTGTCCTTTTCAAATTTGCTTTCCCTTTTTATTGAAACCAAGGTTTTTAATTCCTCTAACACTTAACATTTTTCCATCAGATCGGGAAATTTCATCGCCTTCAAAATGTTAAATGTTACCTGATCGTCTTGAAATATCATTGTGAGTTATCCTTTTTTTCAAATCTATTAATGTTCTTCTCGTAGCTAGGAAAGGTCTCCCAATGATGATCAGAACTTCATTAGATGCTTCAAAATCTAACACAATGAAATCAATAGGAAAAATATACTTATCAACCCTTACCAAAACATCCTTGATCTTTTCCTCGGGATATGCTAAAGATCGATTCGCTATTTGAAGTGTCACAGTAGTGGGTCTTACTTCACCTATTCCTAACAACTTGAAAATGGATTTGAGGCATCAAGTTAATACTTGCTCCTAATTGCACAAATCTTTACCGCTGAAGATTCCCTAATATTACAGGGTATAGTAAAGCTTCCAAGGTCCTTCAGTTTTGAAGATAGTTTGTTTTGTAGAAATGCATTGCACTCCTTTGTTAAGGCTACCGTCTCATACTTACTAAGGTTTTTCTTCTTGGATAGAATATCCTTCATAAACTTCACATAGTTGGGCATTTGCTCTAAAGCCTCCACCAATGGGATGTTGATGTGAAGTTTCTTTAGAACATACAAGAACTTCTTGAATTATAGATCATGTTTCTGCTTATGCTGCTACAGTATTTAAGGATATAGAGGTGACGAAACTCTAGGTTGAATCGGACAACTTTTATGAGGAGACAAGTCTGCAAAAGAATGTATTAGCTTATCAGAATGCACTAGTTTATATTTTACCTTATCAGATTTCTCAACATCTGGCTTTTCTGGTGTAGGAACTTTAACTGTTGGTTGACTTTCCTCCTCCTCAATAGGCTCATCTTAAATCACAACCTCATTGGGTTCCAAAGTCTTACCACTTCATAAAACAACTACCTTAAAATGTTCCTTACCAAAATTCCTTAGATTTTGTATATCACTTGGCAAGGCTCTTTATGGTCTATTACGAATCTCAGTAGCTAACTGACCCATCTAGTTCCCTAGATTTTTCAGTGTTGCTACTTGACTTTTGATTAAAGCATCGTTTTTCGCCATGTACGCCTTCAACAAGTCCTCCAAACTATTTGATGATTCAGCTTGAGTTGGTTTTGAAGCTTTTTGGTAAAACCTTTGAGATTGGCTTGGTCTATGCTGAATGTAGGTGTTGTTTGGTCAATTTCCTTGGTTACTCTTGGATGATTACTTCATGAAGGATTAAGAAGTTGGATTTTGGTCCTTGTCCACTTCTATTTTAACACTGGTTCCTTACATAACAAACAGACTCACGATTTGAAGGGCAATTCTTAAAAGAATGGCCATTGATATAAGCACACCCGGGGTAACCTCGGATTTGAATTCTGATGCTCTCGAGCTTCCAAAAGGTCCTGTGACTCGCGCTTGAGCTAAGCGAATGCAATAGGCCATGGCGGCTTTAATGAATCAATTATGGAATGAATTTCAATCCGGAGACGAAGGACTAGCCCGGGCCCAAACTTTGAGCATGCCATGCACTTTAGTGCAAATCGAATTTAACTCGGTTCAGCTTACATTAGCTCATTTTAGCTTATTGAGCTCATTTACTTAATTCAGCTCATTTCTTTAATATTTGAATAAATTTCCTACAACTTATAAATATGTTTAGGTTATTACATGTTTTAAATGCCTTGTCCTAGCTGACTTAATTGTGTCTTAGCTTAATTAAATTTGACTTAGTTTATTACATGTTTTTATTATGTCCAGGTCTTAGTCGAATTTTAATGTGTCATGTATAGTCTTTATTTAATTTGTCTAAATGTCATTTACTATGTCCAAATTATGTTTTAATTGTGTTTAGCTGAAATTAGTGTGAATTAATAGGGGTTTTTATCTTTAATATGTGTAGCCGAATATTAGAGGACAATTTAAGAAGGTGCATGCATGTAGGTTCAATGTATGTGGAAGGTGCATGTTCGGCTAGTGCGAAACATTAAAGCTGATCTCTTTTGGCTCCCCAAGGCACCCATTCTGCCAAAGAGTGTCCAGCCATTAAGATCCCTAAGGCTTGGTCATTCCTCCCCCAAAAATAGCATAATCCCTTTCACACCATGCGTTCACACCTCCATGACTATTCAGCTTGGTGCTCATATGGGAAAGACCTTTCAAGGCCGGCCATTCACACTCAAAAAGGCTATTCAAGTGCAACTAAAATGCTGATAACTTTTCAGCTAAAAGATGGCATTTTAATGAGCTCAATTAAGCCTTGGCCGAACCTAGCTACTGCCATGCACCAAGCAAAAGCTTCCAAGTTCATTTGGCCTTCTAGAAACAGTCCATTGCGCTCCAAATCAGCTAAATTTAGCTACAGCAAATTAAGTCTTAATTTCTAGAATTTTCTAGCTTAATCTAGTATTATTTTTCTTAGATATTAAGCTTGTGTTTAGGCTATTCGGCTACCTAGCTAAGTACTATAAATACTTTGTTATATCCATTTTAAAAGGACTTTTGCCAAATTATTAAATGAACAATTTGTTCTTGAGTGAGTTAATCTCCTCTCCTGTTTTTGTACAAGTCTCATTGACTTATCTAGCGTGCCAGTGGCGTCTCCCGACTTGTTCCTGAACTTATCACCGTAACCTGGTGTGGCGTTCAATAATCTACAATCCCGCAAATCCACCTTAAACACATAGAAATCGGGGTGAAACTTTTTAGTGTTGAATCATTTCTGAAGTTTAAGTTCGATATTCCATCCCCACGGATTTATCCCAATCACCTATCTTATTATCCTTTATTATTTTTAACTAAACCGAACCCATCTCAAAACCATATTTCTTTTGTTTCTTTCCTAGTCGAACCTACCATCAATAATTAGCCATTTTTGAACCCTTTTCTTCATCATTTAGCCTACTTAACCTATTACATTGAATTGAATATTTTATGAACGACTCTCCTCGTCGACAATTGGACAACTTCGTGAAGCGACTCGAATCAACCCGGGCCGTCTCACATCAGCCATCCCCACAATATACGCAAGAAACATCATATTGACTTGGTGATTGAGCTTCAAAATTATTAGAACTATTAGTGGTAAATTGTTTTAACATTGAGGAAATAGAATATACTAGAGTTGATAGTGATGTCAGTGCATCCACTTTATGCACTCTAGCTACTCATTTTCCTAAAGTTACTCGATTTATTGACTATTGTTATTCATTGCTAGTGATCCTCTCAATGATCTCGTAAGCCTCATTATAAAACTTAGACAAAATCACACCATTCACAGAAGCATCTACTATCAATCTGTTGGAATGTCGGTACCCCCATGGCACAGTAAAAAAAAATAATTCCGGCGATCCAAACCATGGATCCATGTGCGACGAATAAATTGGGGTGAAATAATGGTTTTGAAATTACCGAAACTTCAATCTAAGTAGACAGCGACGCCTCGACAATGAGAATTCTGATCTACTATCGAATCAAGCTGAAACCTTTTATGATTTTGATCTCTACGTAATCCACCCAGTTTGACAATGAATGGAAGAAATCTCCAAAACTGTTTTAGAGGTTTCTTTGCTTGATGGCTGCTAGACCTCACAAGCAAAGTTTCAGTTTCTTTTAGGGTTTAATTAAAAAAAAACTCTCTTACTCTCACCTTTTATAATTGGTATATATATATAATGAATCATAATACATAAATTTTTTATCCGAACATAATAATCATAATTAAAAATAAATAAATATAATAATGTTTTAACCGAAAATTATAATTACATTAATTATAACAAGGATTTTGGTAAACTATATTTATTTAAATTTATATACGAACCAAATTCATATATTAATAGAACTATGTTCTCATTATGTGTACAACATCCTTGTACATACAATATGTTCAATATTTGATTGCCCAATTAAATTAATTCTATAATTAATTTAATTCATGTGACAACCAAACACAATACCAACTATGTTTTATTCCGTTCATTTCAACCATAGGGTGTGACCCTGTAGGTTCTTGTAACGTTAGCAGTAATACTAGAACGATTCTAATGTTACAAACAATGAGTGGTATCTAGCAATGCATCATTACTACCTACGTTACAAGAAGTCATGATTCAACATAACCTTTTGTGATTAACCTTTCATGCATTAATCCTTAAGTCCTTTATCTCTGGAATGGACACAAATCATGGAATAGTCACACTTGAATTGTAACGTCCCAAAAATTAGGGGCATTAATTTTACTTAAAATTCATGTTGTGCTTGAACGACTAGCTATTTGAGTGTGTTTGGGGGTCCTAAAGAGGCCTGGGTTCGAGTCTGAGCTTTAGAAAAATTTTAGTTTTTGGCCCTTAAGGGGAAAGGGCTATTTGCAGTAGGACTTAAGTATATCTGTGTGCGTTTAAGTGTCACAAGTGAGCTTGTGGCATGACGGCTATGGCGTCATTAGGAGGGAAAGGAGAGAGGGGTTCGAATCCCATGACTAACAAAATAGGACATTTATTTTATGGATTGATGGAGCAAGATGTGAAGTTTGAATGGAAGGCTAGGAGTGATCCAAGGAGGAAATAGTGGAGAAAATCAAGGAAGTGATGATAGTGGAAGTGTTGCCCAAAATTGAGAGTGTGTCTAAGTGAGAATTTCGGCTGGAGAAGGGTAATAGGAAGCATTTTCGGTAACTTGAGTGAGAGTGCAAACTGAAAGTTTCTTTGTGTTGTGCTACTTCTTCTTTTGTTCGTTTCTGGTTGTCTCTCTTTGTGTTGTGCTACTGCTGAATCTTTCCTTCTTCTTAAGTTTGATATGGGTTGGTGTTAGGGTCACTCGAGAAGTTGGAAGGGTCAAGCTATAACACCCCAAACCCGGTCAACACACCACGACCGAATCTGGTGTATTACAGAGGAAAAACTTTTTGAAGAAAACGAGTTACCGGTTTATTTTCAGTGAAAACCCTTGTATTGCCTAGCGTTTGGGAAAACCTTGTGTATGTGAAGTTGAAAATGTCAATTTGTCTTTGAAATTCTGAAAATCTTGTCAATCATTACTATGGAAAACGTTTATGTCAATTAAACGCGGGTGATTTTTAACTTGATTAATTAAACCATTTGTATTTGAGCTTTAAAAACTTAAATTTGAAAATCATTTAGGTTGACTTTTTATCATGTGAACTGTATTACCCGATGGTAAAGTTTTGAATACCCGTTGCGTAGTTTAATTAGTAAACTTCGTGTTTCAGATTATTAAACAAATCAAGTAATTTACTTAAACATATTTGAAGTCCAATTCAAAGCAGATGAAAATAATTCAAAACATAATTTAAAGGCCTTAGTACAAACCCAAATAAAAACCGAAATTTAAATAAATTAAAGTACCAAAAAGAAGTTCAATGAACCCGAGAGCTAATATCGCATGACCACAGGTCTACCCGGCTCCTCATCCATGATCTAAGAATCACCTGAAAAGATAAGGGAGAAGGTGAGTCACCAAGACTCAGTGCATAATCCCCCTCCTGATTATTGCAACATCCTTACACAAATCATAATCAAGTAAATATATTATGCACCCAAACCTAGGCATCCACAACTCTGTTTTCTACCCCGTGTGGTACCAAACCACTGGTGGTGCCAAACCACTGGTGACCCAAAGTCACTGATATCAATAATAATGTGGTGCCAAACCACTGGTGACCCAAAGTCACGAATAATCCGATTGTGGGGCCAACCCACATTGTAATACCAAATCACTGGTGACAATCCTGTTTTATGAAATGTGGGGCCAAACCACTATGGTGCTAAGCCACTGGGACGAGTCGCTATGAGGTGCCAAACCTCTGGTGACCCAAAGTCACGAAATAAACTGTGGTACCAAACCACTGGTGGTGCCAAACCACTGGTGACCCAAAGTCACAGATATCAACTTCCCCCTCCTCTCATATCACCCATAGTTATGCAATATGTATATAAATCATGCCAATCATGCCGTAATATTAAACATATGTCAAAAATACCGTAAATCATGGCATCAAAAATCATATAACATAATCTCATCAGAACGGACTTACCCGAAATCCTTGCTCATACCCATAACGGTATCATATCATGATCTACACAGTTTTCAGCTTTTAATCATATTTAGGTTTACTAGCATATTTACTACGATTAAGAAGTGTGTAAGTTACACACCTGATCACTAACGTGATTACTGAATCCCGAAGTTCTCGATCTAACACACTAGATCTCCTTTATCCTACATTCGGCCAAACCAATATCATTAACAAGGCCATTCGGCCACACTAGCAAATCCCGAAGAGTTAACGCATGGAACCACAATCCTTACCTTAGTGCCGATTTGGTTTCCAACCAAATCCCAAAACTACATGATGATCCCCTCTTGCAATCGGCCCCACACTATCACATAAAAACAATTAGCCTTCGGCTTTTCAAACAACTAAAAGAATGATTGAATCGACACGAACCTTACCACTGACTTACAGAAATCGCTTGACAGGGAAATAGATGACCCCGATCTACTACTTCAAAATCCCGGAGATCCTAACAGAAATTAGTTTCCATAGATAATTAGAAATAATATCAACAAATGCCGAAATTGGACTTTTGTTCCCATGTGAGTCGACAGAGAGAAGAAGATGAAAATAAAAGAGATTTGGTCATGCCAGACTTACCTATCCCAAACCGATTAGGGAAGCAATCAAAGGAGATCCTTGCTTGATTGATATTCGGCCAACAATGAGAAGGGGAGAGTTTGAAAGATTTCGACAATGGTAGAGAGCAAACAAAAGAGATTCGGCTATGGCTTAAGGAAAACGAATAAGATTCGGCTAAAGTGAAAAGAGAGAATGGGAGAAAGATGAATAGTATTCGGCTTTGGTTTAATAAGAAAGGGATTAAGGGAGTTTCGACAAAAGGAGAAAGAAGGAAGTTTCGGCTCAAGGGGTTTGAGAAAAGAGAAAGATAAAGGGGAGAGGAATGCTTTCGATTTTAAGTCTTAATGGAAAAGAAGAAATAAACCAAGCTTTGGTTTACCAAAGAAGTAACCCACAAGATTCGGCCAAGTCCCTAATTGCCAAAAAAGAGAAGAGCAGAGAGGTGTCAAAGGGATTTCAGTTTCAAAGGAGAAAAGAGAGTTTCCAAATGGTTCTTGTGAGGATTCGGCTAAATGCTTTAGAGGGGAAAACGACAAGAACCTAAGGTGGTTTCGGCTTTAGCTAACACAAGGCACCAAGGAAGAAATAGGCACAAGCTAAGAGGGTTTCGGTTTTGCCTCCCAACCGAATGCACTATAGCCTAGACTAGCCGAAATTGTCCACTTAGCCAACTAAGGAATTTCGGCACCCCCCTAACTCAGCTTCCCAACCGAATACTCCTCGTCAAACAAGAGTTCAAATTCGGCAACCACCTCAAGCTCCTGCTGGCCACTAAGTCGAATGTGTTTGAATTGTTCAAGCTCCTAAATTCTCTCCTTGCCACCAATTCAAATTAATTTGACTTAATCCACAATTATCTGACAGAGTTAGGGCTGAGCACAACTCCTCCCTCCTTAGCGTCAAAATGATGAGCAGAAAATGGGATTTCTGCTGCTCGAACCTGAGCTCCCCCTTCCCTGCATGTGGTGTCATTCTCAAGGCCCTAAGTGGCGCCTCCTTGCCACTTTACCAAGCCCATTTCTTGTGCTTAAATTCCCCACGATATATACTTCACCCCTAGCTCCTTCAGCTCCCCTTAACTAAAACTTAAAAACAGAATTTTTCCTATAGTTCAGGCCTACCCTTGACTTATAACTAGCCTCTAGAACACCTTAAAACATAATGCAATTAATCCATACACATGCAAAGAAGTTCAAACACAATAGCCCCTATTTAAGGATGTTACAGTTCTACCCCCCTTAAAAATAATTTCGTCCTCGAAATTACATGATCAAAAGAGTTGAGGGTATTGCTGTCTCATCACATCCTCTGGTTCCCACGTAGCTTCTTCCACGCCATGATTTTGCCATAATACCTTTACTAACGGAGCTGACTTCTTACGCAAAACTTTCACATCCCGATCTAGAATCTGCACTGGTTCCTCTTCCATGGTCAAATCTGGGCTCACCTAAATTTCCTCCACCGATACAACATGTGATGGGTCTAAATGATAGCACCTAAGCATGGAGACGTGGAACACATCATGTATCTGACTCAGCTCCACTGGCAACTCGAGCTGATAATCCACTGGTCCCACTCGTCTCAACACCTTATATGGGCCAATAAACCTTGGACTTAGCTTGCCTTTCTTTCCAAATCTCAGCACTTTCTTCCACGGCGAGACTTTCAAGAAAACCCTATTACCCACTGCAAACTCTATATCTCTCCACTTAAGATCGGCATATGACTTCTGCCTGTTCGAAGCTTCCTTCAAATGGGCATGAATCATCTTGACTTTATCCTCGGTCTCAGCAACCAACTCTGGTCCAAACATCTGACACTCACCCAACTCTGTCCAGCAGGTAGGTGTACGACACTTCCTACCATACAACGCCTCATATGGTGCCATCTTTATACTTGCTTGGTAACTATTGTTGTACGCAAATTCAGCTAATGGCAGAAATTCTTCTCAGCTGCCTCTGAAATCCAAAACACAGCCCTCAGCATATCTTCTAGGATTTGTATAATCCTCTCTGACTGTTCGTCTGTCTGCGGATGAAATGCCTACTAAAATCCAACCGTGTACCCAACGCTTGATGCAACGCTTTCCAAAACCTCGGCGTGAACCTGGGATCCCTATTTGAGATAATTGACACTGGAACATCGTGCAACCTCACTATCTCTGCCACATATAGCTTAGCTAGCCTCTGAAGTGAGTAATCAACCCTTAACGGTATAAAATGAGCTGACTTTGTCAGAAGATCCGCAATCACCCAGACTGAGTCTTTCTTACTAGGCGTAGGGGGTAGTCCACTGACAAAATCCATAGTGATCCTTTCCTACTTCCACTGTACAATCTTCATCGGCTGAAGTAAGCCTGACGGCAACTGATGTTCAGCCTTGACTTGCTGACACGTCAGACATTTGCCCACAAACTCAGTTACTTCTCGTTTCAGTCCTGGCCACCAAAATTGTTCTCGTAAATCCCGGTACATCTTGCTACCTCTAGGATGCATAGCGTATGGGCTGCTATACGTGTCCTGTAGAATCTTCCGCCTTAACTTGACGTCCATCGGCATACAAGCTTTCCCTTGAAAACACAGTACTCCATCACTGGACAAGCTGTAACCTTCCAACCCACCATTCTTAACTTGTAACCTCCGAGCATTTAAACCCTCATCCTCTAACTGTTTCACCTTAATCTGCTCCACCCAAGTCGGCTTTACCTGTAATTTTGCCAAAAGACTCCTATCGTCATACAAGCTAAGATGAGCAAACATCGCCCTCAAGTCCGATACCACCTTACGGCTCAACGCGTCTCCAACCACGTTAGCCTTGTCCTTCAGCAGCTCAATCCATCTACGCTGTCTCAAGTTCAAATCCTTCTGAGTCAAAAGATACTTCAGACTCTTGTGATCCATGTAGACTATCGACCTCTCACCGTACAAGTAATGCCTCCAAATCTTCAAGGCAAAAACCACTGCAGCCAATTCCAAATCATGTGTCGGATAGTTAACCTCATGCGATCTCAGCTGCCGAGATGCATACGACACTACCTTCCCTTCCTGCATCAGCACACATCCCAAACTAGTATGCGATGCATCACAATATACCGTGAATTCCTTTCTTGCCTCAGGCTGAAGCAAAATCTGAGCTTCTATCAGAATCTTTTTCAACTTGTCGAAACTTTCTTGCTGTTTCTCATACCACGCAAATGGAACTCCTTTCCTCAGTAGTTTAGTAATTGGCGCTGCGATCAAAGAAAATCCCTCCACAAATCTTCGGTAATACCCTGCCAGAGCTAGAAAACTCTGAACTTCTGCCATTGACTTAGGCGCTTTCCAGTCCAATACTGCCTCAATCTTGTGAGGATCCACTCTAATCCGCTCAGCTGACACCACGTGACCCAAGAAAGTCACCTCCCTAAGCCAAAATTCGCACTTACTAAATTTGGCAAATAACTGCTTTTCCCTCAGAATCTGCAAAACTATTCGCAGATGCGCATCATGTTCCTCCTCAGACCTTGAGTATACCAATATGTCATCTATAAACACCACGACAAACTGGTCCAAATACTGCTGGAACACTCGGTTCATCATGTCCATGAATGCTGCTAGCGCGTTAGTTAACCCAAATGGCATTACCCAAAACTCGTAGTGCCCAAACCGAGTGCGAAACGCCGTTTTATGAATATCAACCTCTTTCACCTTTTGCTGATGATACCCAGAACTTAAGTCGATCTTTGAGAAAACTGATGCACCCTTAAGCTGATCAAACAAGTCATCTATCTTGGGCAAAGGATACTTGTTTTTGATCGTTAGCTTATTCAACTGGCGGTAGTCTATAGACATCTGCATTGTACTATCCTTCTTCTTGACAAAAAGTACTGGCGCTCCCTAAGGTGAAACACTTGGCCGGATGAAACCTCGGTCCAACAACTCTTGAATCTGAGCCTTCAGCTCTACCAATTCCTTCGGTGCCATCCTGTACGGGGCAATAGATACTGACACAGTCCGGGGTAATAGATCTATACCAAATTCAACTTCTCGATCTAGAGGAAGACCCGGAAGTTCTTCTGGAAATACGTCGACAAATTCCTTCACCATTCAAACATTCTCAACAGCTGACTCCTTGGCCTCCAAGGCACACACATGAACCATAAACGCTTACAACCCTTCCTGACCATCTTCTCAGCTTTCAAAGTAGACACCACATTAGACAGATAATCCCTTCTATTACCTATCATCACCACTTCTTCACCCTCATCCGTTTTCAAAACCATGCGCTTAGCTGCGCAATCCAAACTTGCCTGGTACTTTACCAACCAGTCCATCCCAAGAATCAGATCGAACTCCCCAAACGGCAGTTCCATCAGATCAGCCACAAACACTACCCCTTGGAGTTCTAGGGGTACATCCCTATATAGCTTATTTACTTCTACAGAGTGACCTAGAGGGCCAATTACTGCCATCTCCCTAGAAGTAATCTCAGTGTCTAAGTTCATGGTTTCTACTATGCTACTAGCAACATATGAATGCGTCAAACCCACATCAATCAAAGCAGTATATGAAAATCCAAAAATTAAGAACTTACCGGTTATGACTTCCGGTGCGTCGCCCTCCTCTCGACGCCTCGCTGCATATACTAATCTAGGTTGTCTTGCCTCAGTGTTACCTGTACCTCTGCCCGGTGCTCCGCAGCCCCGACCAGAACCATTACTTCCTCTGCCAGTACCACGACCCCTCTGCGGTTGCGGTCCCTCATTTCTGAACTGAGTACGGCCCTGACCCTCAGACTGTATCTAGCTAACTTACGTGGACAATCCCTCACACGATGCTCCAACGAGCCGCATTCAAAGCATCCTTTTCCACCAGTCCAACATTGCCCCCAATGAGATTTCCCACATCTATTACACTACGCTGGTCCCTGATTAGCAGTAATAGGCCTCCCAGATTGATTCGGCCCACTAGGCCTAGCCCTTTTCTGAGAATTACCAGCCGACCCAGCTGATTCAAAACCTCTCTTATGTCTATTCCTGTCATGGTCCTGCCTCGCAGATTCCTTTATCCCTTCGGCTATCTTAGCCTTTTCTACTAACGCAGCAAACTCTCGCTCCTGCTGTGGAGCAATCAGCAATCTCAGCTCATCCCTCAGTCTATCCTCAAACCTGACACATCACTCGTGCTCCGTAGCCACGATACCTCGAGCATACTGGCTCAACCTTAAGAATTCTGCCTCGTATTTCGATACAGACTTACTCCCCTGAACCAATCTCAGAAACGCCTTTCGCTGCGCATCAATGTAGCTAGATCTAATATATTTCTTCTGATACGCCGCCTTAAAATAATCCTAAGTAAGATCATCCGCTGCAGCACTATCCCAAACCATGAGCCGCCACTGGTATGACTCATCCCGGAGAAGCGACACTATCCCTTTCAGTTTCTCCTCAGCAGTCAAATCCAAGTCATCCATGATTCGCTCCGTCGCCTTCAACTAATACTCAGCCTTATTGGGAGCCCCACCAGAAACACCTCGGAATACCTCGGCTCCATTGGCTCGGAGTCGCTCGATATAGATTTTCGAGCTCCCGCACCTTCACCTGCTCCAGCCACTTTCTCAAGAACACGCATCATCGCCTGCGACACTACGTCATCCCCTGTCTGATCCTGAAACTCACCACCTGCAGCTGCTGGTGGTGGTGGCATCTCATTTTTTGATCCTTGACCAGACCTCATTGGTTCGGACACAGTCATCCTACCTCGACCGCGTCCACGCGTATTACAACCACGACCTCGAGTGCTCATGTCTAATATCTCGACTTATCTGATTTAAAAGTTTTATGCGTCAGTCTTTATTCCATTATCATTAGGGCACAGTCTTCTGAACAGTTCTTATTACAGAGCTTCATTTTCGCATGCTCATAAAATCCTATAGGCTTTAGTCTCTAGAGTAATCCACTATCACTAATTATTCAAAGCATACTTCATCATAACCATAATCATAAGCAAACTTGAGTTAGAGGTACTTACCTGGGTGGATTAGTGCCGGAGACTCGGTACCATGCCATTCAAACCATGTATTTTCCAACAAGCATTTTAAAACCTCACTTTAAAACATTTTAGGGCTCGGGCCCACAACTGAGCTTTTGAAACTGGCTCTGATACCATAATTGTAACACCCCAAACTCGGTCAACACACCACGACCGAATCTGACGTATTACAGAGGAAAAACTTTTTGAAGAAAACGAGTTACCGGTACATTTTTAGTGAAAACCCTTGTATTGCCTAGCGTTTGGGAAAAACTTGTGTATGTGAAGTTGAAAATGTCAATTTGTCTTTGAAATTCTGAAAATCTTGTCAATCATTACTATGGAAAACGTTTATGTCAATTAAACGCGGGTGATTTTAACTTGATTAATTAAACCATTTGTATTTGAGCTTTAAAAACTTAAATTTGAAAATCATTTAGGTTGACTTGTGATCATATGAACTGTATTACCCGATGGTAAAGTTTTGAAAACCTGTTGCGTAATTTAATTAGTAAACTTCGTGTCTCCGATTATTAAACAAATCAAGTAATTTACTTAATCATATTTGAAGTCCAATTCAAAGCAGATGAAAATAATCCAAAACATAATTTAAAGGCCTTAGTACAAACCCAAATAAAAACCGAAATTTAAATAAATTAAAGTACCCAAAAGATGTTCAATGAACCCGAGAGCTAATATCACATGGCCACCACAAGTCCACCCGGCTCCTCATCCGTGATCTAAGAATCACCTGAAAAGATAAGAGAGTCACCAAGACTCAGTGCATAATCCCCCTCCCGATTATTGCAACATGCTTACACAAATCATAATCAAGTAAATACATTATGCACCAAAACCTAGCCATCCACAACTCCGTTTTCTAACCCGTGTGGTACCAAACCACTGGTGGTGCCAAACCACTGGTGACCCAAAGTCACTAATATCAATAATAATCTGGTGCCAAACCACTGGTGACCCAAAGTCACGAATAATCCGATTGTGGGGCCAACCCATATTGTGATACCAAATCACTGGTGACAATCCTGTTTTATCAAATGTGGGGCAACCCGCTGTGGTGCTAAGCCACTGGGACGAGTCGCTATGAGGTGTCAAACCTCTGGTGACCCAAAGTCACAAAATAAACTGTGGTACCAAACCACTGGTGGTGCCAAACCACTGGTGACCCAAAGTCACAGATATCAACTTCCCCCTCCTCTCATATCACCCATAGTTATGCAATATGTATATAAATCATGCCAATCATGCCGTAATATTAAACATATGTCAAAAATACCGTAAATCATGGCATAAAAAATCATATAACATAATCTCATCAGAACGGACTTACCCGAAATCCTTGCTCATGCCCATAACAGTATCATATCATGATCTACACAGTTTTCGGCTTTTAATCATATTTAGGTTTATTAGTATATTTGCTACGATTAAGAAGTGTGTAAGCTACACACCTGATCACTAACGTGATTACTGAATCCCGAAGTTCCAGATCTAACACACTAGATCTCCTTTATCCTACATTCGGCCAAACCAATATCATTAACAAGGCCATTCGGCCACACTAGCAAATCCCGAAGAGTTAACACATGGAACCACAATCCTTACCTTAGTGCCGATTTAGTTTCCATCCAAATCCCAAAACTACATGATGATCCCCCCTTGCAATCGGCCACACACTATCACATAAAAGCAATTAGCCTTCGGCTTTTCAAACAGCTAAAAGAATGATATCGACATGAACCTTACCACTGACTTACAGAAATCGCTTGACAGGGAAATAGATGAGCCCCATCTACTACTTCAAAATCCCGGAGATCCTAACCGAAATTGGTTTCCCAAGATGATTAGAAATAATATCAATAGATGTCGAAAATGGGCTTTTGTTCCTAAGTGAGTCGACAGAGAGAAGAAGATGAAAATGAAAGAGATTTGGTCATGCCAGACTTACCTATCCCAAACCGATTAGGGAAGAAATCAAAGGAGATCCTTGCTTGATTGATATTCAGCCAACAGTGAGAAGGGGAGAGTTTGAAAGATTTCGGCAATGGTAGAGAGTAAACAAATGAGATTCAGCTATGGCTTAAGGAAAACGAATAAGATTCGGCTAAAGTGAAAAGAGAGAATGGGAGAAAGATGAATGGTATTCGGCTTTGGTTTAATAAGAAAGGGATTAAGGGAGTTTCGACAAAATGAGAAAGAAGGAAGTTTCGGCTCATGGGGTTTGAGAAAAGAGAAAGATGAAGGGTAGAGGAATGCTTTCGGTTTTGAGTCTTAATGGAGAAGAAGAAATAAACCAAGCTTTGGTTTACCAAAGAAGTAACCCACAAGATTCGGCCAAGTCCCTAATTGACGAAAAATAGAAGAGCAGAGAGGTGTCAAAGGGATTTCTGTTTCAAAGGAGAAAAGAGAGTTTCTAAATGGTTCTTGTGAGGATTCGGCTAAATGCTTTAGAGGGGAAAACGACAAGAACCTAAGGTGGTTTCGGCTTTAGCTAACACAAGGCACCAAGGAAAAAATCGGTACAAGCAAAGAGGGTTTCGGTATTGCCTCCCAATCGAATGCACTATAACCTAGACTAGCCGAAATTGCCCACTTAGCCAACTAAGGAATTTTGGCACCCCCCTTACTCAGCTTTCCAACCAAATACTCCTCTTCAAACAAGAGTTCAAAATTCGGCAACCACCTCAAGCTCCTCCTGGCCACTAATTCGAATGTGTTTGAATTGTTCAAGCTCCTAAATTCTCTCCTTGCCACTAATTCAAATTAATTTGACTTAATCCACAATTATCTGACAGAGTTTCAGCTGAGCACAACTCCTCCCTCCTTGGCGTCAAAATGATGAGCAGAAAATAGGATTTCTGCTGCTCGAACCTGAGCTCCCCCTTCCCTGCATGTGGCGTCATTCTCAAGGCCCTAAATGGTGCCTCCTTACCACTTTAGCAAGCCCATTTCTTGTGCTTAAATTCCCTACAAAATATACTTAACCCCTAGCTCCTTCAGCTCCCCTTAACTAAAACCTAAAAATAGAATTTTTCATATAGTTCGGGCCTACCTTTGACTTATAACTAGCCTCTAGAACACCTTAAAACATAATGCAATTAATCTATACACATGCAAAGAACTTCAAACACAATAGCCCTTATTTAAGGATGTTACACAAGCGCTCGGAAGCAATCGATTCGTACTCTTAGCCTTGAGCAAGTAAGTGCTTTCGCTTTATTTTTTATCAAGGTGGGATGTTAATCACATCTTTATTCAAACTCTTTTAATAAGGGTGCTTTGTAAAGCAAGGTACTTTTAGGGATCCTTAATCTTCACTGGAATTCGGAAGAACTTAGCAAAACCCGGTGAAACAAGGTAGGTGTTAATGGGGTTTTGGTTTTGTTGTATAGTGGGAGGATAACCCTCGTAATCGTTTGACTAATTGTTGATATTGTCTAACATAGGGTCGATGCTAAGGGATTGGTGGCACGCTCGTAATCAAGGTGTGTAATCTCACACCCCTGTTTGTTCTGTTAATGCGATGATTTGTCGATCGGCTAAAAGCCGAAATACCAAAAAGCCGGTATACTGACATCTGAGATCACTCAAGCATACGAGTACTCGTGGAGTTAAACCCACCCACAAGTGTTGGCAATAGACTGTTAGGAGTGCCACGAACCCTCTCATTGGACTAGGGCTATAATGAGCCTTGTTGAGCCGAAGTGGGCTAAATGGGCCCAATGGGCTAATGGGCCTACAAGGACGAAATCCAGGGTAAGTGCCAAATAGATACGGCTGTGAAGTTCGCAAAATCGTGACCAAGAATGGGCTGAATGGGCCACACGAGCATGTGGGCCCGTTTGGGTCGAAGTTGGGCTTTAAGCCCAATTGCAGTATTTTGACCAGAAATGGAACCTGTGCCGCTTGAGGCGATAGTAGGCCTCTGAAAAGGGCATTAGAAGGGTAAATTATCGAAATATCCTCTATGGGCAAAGTTATCGAAATACCCTCTATGGGTAAAGTTATCGAAATACCATCAATTGGTAAAATTATCGAGATGCCCTTAAGGGGTGAAATTATCGTTTTACCCCTAACTGTCTAAATGACTGTTGTACCTTTAGTGGTAGTACCAGTGTTGTATGTGTATTAAATGTATGATTGATTATGATTGAGATGCACTGCTTAGATGGTTTAGCTATGACATGACATACTGCATTGGGGTGGGTTTTTCTGATTTGGAGGAAGTATCGTTATAGTGGCATCGCCACGTATTCAGATTCTAGTGGCTCAGCCACATATTTTATTGATTAGCAGCTAGGCTGCACTATTGGATAGTTGGCTGGGTGGGTCGACTTGGTCCCCGCATGGAGAGATGGTTGGTATGGGTGGAAAGTTGGCTGGGTGGGTCGACGTTGTCCCCACATGGAGAGATGGTTGGTACGAGTGGAGAGTTGGTTAGATAGGGTTGGGGTATATGCCTGTTTTGCATTGATATATGATTTAAGGCTTAAGCCCAGATTGTTACTGAGTAAGGCTTAGGCCCAGACTGATGCTGTATAGGCTAGGGCCCAGACCATGACCGTAATAGGGGATTACACACTGAGTTCTCGTAACTCACCCTTTTCTTTTAATTGTGCAGGTAATCCCCAGCCTTGGAGGATTTAGAGCTGTGAGGGACCCGGAGGTGGCCACACTTCAGATATGCTTTAAAGTTAAACTTAGCGATTTTAGTTTAATTTATTTTATTTTAAATTATTGGGTTAATAATTTTTGTAATAAGGCCATTGGGTTTTTCTTTTTAACTTTTAGTTGGTATTTCTTTTAATTACAAACTGCTGGTCTATTAAACACGGGTTTTTAAAACTATAACTATTTTTTTTCAAAATATCATGTATTCGCAACTGCTTGAATCAAACTTCTGCAATGTTTTTAAAATGCTTCTGCTACTCAATTTTTAAACATCACATTTTCGTAAATTGTCTATTTTAAATATGCTTCTGCAACAGATAAGGTGTTAAAAGTAATTATGTTTTCAAGTGGATAACAATTGCTTAAGTGTTTTGAGTTTTAACAAAGAGGCTTTAACTCTCAAACAAGTTTTTAACAACAAGAAATATGGTTTTGAAAAACACTTCCATGTGACACTTCAGATTCGGGCCTAACTTTTAGGCTGGGTTTGGGGTGTTACATGCATAGTCCATCCCATATTTCTTGATATCTTGAGTAGACTATGATATACAAATAAGTATGACATCTCATATCAACTTATTTGAGCATGGCCATGCATTTCTAGCCTCACTCAATCAAATGGCCTAAGATATTACTCTCATTGTGTAGGAGGGACTTATCCTATATTGATCAACCATATCCCTCTACATAGATTGTGGTATATCCAACATCAGCCTTTATAGAACAACCAATTACGATGTACGCTTGACTGTATCAAAATATACAACTCACAATGTTGGGATAGTGATGATCTCAAGTCTGAGGATCATATACATATTAATCACTATAAGTAATGTTGTGACAATTACATAATAATCCAAGAAACATACTCATAGAGGGTCAGTCCAATATGTTGTTCTCTAACACACATATTCATGCATTGATTTTGACACTCCATTTTAATGACAACTCTTTATCACCAATCAACTACATGTTAGTCTTAATGCATTATTGTTGTCCTAGTTAACAATAATACTTAACTTGTAACATCCTAGATTAGGGGTTATGCGTTCGTGCATAATTCATGAGTTAGTAGGTTTTGGCAGTGTTTGGAAGTGTATTAAGGTTTTTTAGAATTCTAGGATGGAAGAGAAAGCTTTGGAAAATTATTGGTTTTTAAGTTAAAAAGGGGGAGCTAGGTAAATGAGGCTTTAAAAGGAATTCCGTGTGAAGCATGACACAAGGAACCATGTGGTAAAGTGGCATGAAGGCGCAAGGGTGCAAGGGGGAAGGTTGCGTCAAGGGGAGTGCCAAGGGGGAGGAGGTTCGAGCAACGTGGAAAGCATTGGAGACTTTTATTTTGGCGTTAAAAAGGGGAATTGGGCTAAAGATGTCTTAAGGGAAGTTTTAGGTGTTTTTGGACATAAGAATAGCCTTGGTAAAGTGGCTGCAAGGCGCCACTTAAGGGCTTGGTGAATGACGCCATGAGGAGGGGAGAAGGGCCTGGGTTTGAGTCTTGTGGGCAACATAAGCGTGATTTTATTTATCCAAGTTGGCGCTAAGGGAGAAGAAGGCCTTAAAAAGAATTGTTGGGGGTTTATGACGCAAAGGAGCTAGTAGCAAAGTGGCTGGTAACGTGTGGTGACTTCAGCAGGTCCCATGTTCGAAACCTGGGGGCAGCAATTGGGTCTTTTATTTTATTTTTGCATGTGACGTCAAGGCAAGGGAGAACAGATGGACTACTTTGGGACTTTGGAAAGTAAGGATAAACCTTGTGTTTCTTTTAAATATTTGGCTATAGATAGTGGATAAATAAGATTTTATTTTATTTATTTTGGGAGGTGATAAGCTTGGTTATTATTTATTGGAAATTCGGCTATAAGGTAAGATAAATGTTGGTTTATTCATTTTATTTTGAATAAAGGTTGATTTATTTTATTTAGTTTAGATGAGTAGATAGGAGATAATTATGGTGATATTTTATTTGAATAAGTAAGGATTAATTCAAGTTATTTTGAATGAGCTGATAAAAGGATAATTGTAGATTTATTGTATTTATTTTGAATAGGTGATTAAGAGATAAAATAAGAGATTAAATTGGGATTTGATAAGTGGAGATAGGTGTGCCGAATTTGGGTAGTATAAATAGGGGAGGATCAGCTCTTGGGATTTCTTTTCTTCATTCTCCTCTTTGACCGAAAGTTTTTAGTCAAAAGAGGTTCTCTTTTCCTCTCTTTTCTTTGAAGCCAAAACCGAATGTTGAAGTAGCCATAGATATCTTTTCTTCTTTGCTTTGTTCATTCGAAATCATCATCTTCCCCCAAGAACTATTCTTTCTTCCATTATTGACAAAAGCCAAAACCCCTCTACCCCTATTCTTTATTGCCGAATTCTCTAAGCATAAATTCCCACCACTTTGGCGCGATCTCTTTTCATCATTAAGGTGCCGAAACTCTTTCTTTTTGGATCTAGAAGTTGTTTCTCTAAGGGTGCTGGCGTAGTGGTAAATAAGTTCTCTCATAGCAATCGGTTTTGAGTTCTTCTTAATAAGTATACCGAAATCTATAGTGGGCTTAAGGCCATAGTGATATGCTCTCTTATGTGTAGCTAACGTCAAGGTGCATTGAGGGAGTTTTTCGAGATTCGTTTCATCAAGGAAGCACCAAGGAGCCCTTTTGAAATCAAAGTGATTAAGGTAAGCAAGTATGGTACTCGGCCCTAGGCCATATTATGTGAATAAGTGTTGACCGATTCTATCTATGGATGTTTAGGGGCTAGTCGACTGAGGTAAGCAAGCTTTCGGGATTCGAGATCATTTTGGTAAGGGCATTCGATAAGTTTGGATTTGGTTGATTTTTTGTTATAACTTAATGACTAATTTGATATGCTAATTAAGTGTTCTGATGGAGGCGAATACCAGTCAAGAAAACAAAGGGAAGGTCCCTATCCCGAAGTTTAAGAAGATGTAACATCCTGGAAATGGGCCTATGCATTTTTGATTTAATTATACGAAATGGCATGTCTTATGTGTTATTAATGTATGGTGAACATTTTTGGAAACTTGGAAATGTAAGGAAATGACTTGGAAATGTAAGGAAATGTCTTGTCTTGGAAATGTAAGGAAATGACTTGGAAATGGAAGGAAATGTCTTGTCTTGGAAATGTAAGGAAATGACTTGGAAATGTAAGGAAATGTCTTATCTTGGAAATGTAAGGAAATGACTTAGAAATGGAAGGAAATGTCTTGTCTTGAAAATGTAAGGAAATGACTTGGAAATGAAAGGAAATGTCTTGGAAATGTAAGGAAATGTCTTAGAAATGTAAGGAAATGCTTTAGAAATGTCAAGTTTAAAGTTTAAAAGGGGGATATGAAGCAAGGTGGTCTTAAGAGAAAATGTATGTGAAATATGACATACAAATAGCCTTGGTAAAATGGCTACAAGGCGCCACTTAAGGGCCTAGCAAGTGACGCCACATACATAGGCAAATGGGCCAAGGATTGAGTCGCATGGGAAGCAAATAAAGAATTTTATTTTTGCTACAAGGAGCAGAGAGGTGGACGGCATTAAGGCTCTTAAAAGAGGTGTTTTATTCTCTTTAAAATTCGGCAAATAGATAGATAATGATGGGTTATTATTAGTATTATTTTTATTAAGAGATAAGAGATAATTAATGGATTAAATTCTTTTAATTTGAATATATTGATAATTAAAGAGATAAAGCTATCAAAATAGAAGAGTGATGGCCAAGTAAGGGATTCTAAGTTAGTAATTTCGGCTACTAAAGGAAAAGAGGGCCATTCATTCTTTCTTTCAACTCTCTCTCTGCCAAATTCTCTCTAGCAAATAACTCCTCTCTTCTCTCTTATTTTTGCCAAGCCGAAATACCTTGTGCTCTAGCCGAATCCTCCATCTTTATTCTTCTTTCTCTTTTCTTTCTACCAATCAAAAAGCCGAAATCAAGATCCTTCTAGCCTACATAGTCGAATATTGTTAAAAGTTCAAGCACGGATTGCCGATTCCTAAAGTAAGGGTAATATCTCATTCGGTTTCATCCTTTTTCTTTTAAGATTTGCCGAAATCTATGACTAACCCCATTAATATCTTGTTGCCGAAACTTTGAAGAGATCTTTCGGGATTTAGGAGCTGTCGACTTCAAGGAAGGATCTTTCGGGACTTTTCGGGATTTAAAGATTCAAGGTAAGACATGTGTATATTCGGCCAAAGGCCATTCATTATGTTTAAAGTTGAAATTGGATCCAATATGAGCCTATAGGTATTTCGACAACTCCCTAAGCAAGTGATTCTTTCGGGATTTGATTTATAGTGAAATCGGCACCAAGGTAAGTTTTGAGTAATAACAATCCTAATAGGATTTGGTTTTATGGCCGAATGGTCTTCATTAAATTTTTAAAGTGATGGCCGAATGTAGGAAGTTAAGGATCTAAGGCAGTAGATCGGATTTCGGGATTCCAGTGAATTGCTAAGTGAATCAGGTGTGTACCCCACACTAATCTTAATAGATTTATGGCTTAAACTTGATATATATGTTAATATGAAAGTGTAAGAATGTGGCTAAGGTACCATGTTATGGTACAAAGTACTCAGATACGTTTCCTACTCCTACTAGGATTATGAAATATGTTATATTTAACATGTGATAAGTGAAAAGAATGTGAAATTTGGCATGTTAATGCATAATATGTATGATATGGGGCATATGGGTTATTGAAAGGGAAAGTGATTGTGGTGACCTAAGACCACGAACATGGTGACCTAAGACCGTGGTATCTGAATGTGGTGACCTAAGACCACAGTAATCTGAATGCGGTGACCTAAGACCGCGATATCTGAATGTGGTGACCTAAGACCACGAACACGGTGACCTAAGACTGTGGTATCTGAATGTGGTGACCTAAGACCACATTAATCTGAATGCGGTGACCTAAGACCGCGATATCTAAATGTGGTGACCTAAGACCACAAATGCGGTGACCTAAGACCGCGATATGGAGTGTAGCGGAAGGAGGGTCGACTTAGTAGTCCCCACGGTGTACAGGTTGATACGGGGGAGTGTAGCGGATGGCTTATTAGGTTTGGGTTCGGGATTGCATCATTATCTTAAATTATTATGTGAATATGATATGTATGGTATGCCTAAATCTATTTGGACTTAGTGCTGTGTACACATTGAGTCTGTTGACTCACCCCGTTGTGGGAACATTTTTGTGTGATGATCGAAGTAATGGACCGGGTCGGCAGAAACTTGTGGTGGCCATGCTCAACATGAAGTTTTTATTTTTATGGACTATTAATTTTTAAGTACTCTGAATTATTTGGATTTATTTGATGTAATAAGGCCATAAGGCCATAGTGCACTATTTTATTTCTGGTTTTATTTATTATGTTACGAAATTTTTATTAAGTTAAAGATTAAGTAATTTATTTTAAATGTATTCTATATGTTTTCTCACCTAAAATTTAAAAGGGTTTTCATTATAAAACAATTTTGCTTTCTACTCGAGCCCAACCCAAAACAATATTTCTTTCAAAACACACTATTTTCCCAAAGTAACAAAAGAACTTTGAACCGGTTTACTTGAGGAGCATACCAAATCTGGTCAAAGCTCGTGGGCCGGGTTTGGGGTGTTTCAGTTTCGTATCAGAGCCCATTTCAAACTCTCGGCCTGAGGTTTAAGGCCCAAAACGTTTTCAAAGCGAGCCCAAATGAGTTTTATGAAAATATTTTTGAAATAAGTAGGTTTCTGGCATGGCACTTAAGTCTCCGACCCGCAGTCCACCATGTAAGTACTTCTATCCATTTGTGTGGTTTATAGTATGATGTGTAGAAGGGTAGAAATGGAATGGAGCGTAGATTAGCATGATAAGTACTTGAACCCTAGGATTAGTTTTCCCTAACACTTACATAAGACTTAAGTGCCTAACTAAACAACCCTATGATTAAGTCGCCGAGTTAAGGTGTGGCAACTGTTGTGCATGTCTAGGTGTGGATTCAGTAAGAGCTTGGTACTTAAGCAGTCCTAGCGACTCACCTCCTCTTTACTCGAATCCTACTTGGTGCGTAGTAACGGTTCACCCTAACCAAGATGACTTATTCACGGGCTAAACCTAATAACTAAAACCCGAAAAGGGACTAGCCATGTTTTTATGGAAACCCTAGTTTTAAAAATCACCAAATTTACCCCTTTAAATAGTAACAAAAACTTATTTTTAGAATGTTTTCAAAATATTCCCAATTTACAAAAAATTACCAAAATGCCCCTAGTGGCGAAATTACAAAAATGCCCCTGGTTTCTAAAAATTACCGTACTACCCTGATTTTGATAAAATCTTCCTTACTTTACACAAGCACCCAAGAATCCTATTTTGCAAATATCAAAATATCTTGATTTTAGAAAATTACAAAATTGCCTCTGACTTACAAAATTACCAAAATGACCCTAATTTCGAAAATTTTTGCAACATCACCGATTTGGAAAAAAAATGAATTCTCAAAGATAACCCTCAAGTTTTGTAAAATTTGCAATACCCCTGATTTATTGAGCTTTACAAATTTACCCTGGTTTATTACCAAAATACCCCCGAGTTTCAAAATTACTGAAATACCCCCAGATTTTAAAATTCCCAAAAATACCCCGGGAACGCAAAATTACCAAAATACCATTATTAAAAAAAATTACCAAGGAACCTTATTTTGAAAAATTACGAAAATACCCCTGTAGGACAAATTACGAAAATACCCCTGGGATAGGAATAAGGCAAAGAGTGTTCGAATAGTGAATGTGGGTGGTAGATACCACTGAATAAATATGTCTATGTTGATGAATGAATGTGCCTCTATTGAGGAATGAAGGTGTCTCTGTTGATGAATGTGAATGTGATTCTCTGAATTAGAGTAGTGAACTTGAACTGAAACTTTGTGTGATCGAAAGAACTACTTCTAAATATCTTTATTTCATAAAATTGTTCGCGGTTAATAAGTGGAACAAAATTTCGATGCATAAAACTTTTAATCGATTAAATCGCGCGTTAGAAATGAGTTCTAGGGGACGTGAACTTAGAGATTGTGCCTAGGAAGTATGACGGTTCTATTAAGATCAGAGTGCGGAGCATAAGCGTAGTGCGGTGAGTTAAGATGTACGATTATTCATTAGTAAGTAATTTCGAGGATGAAATTATTTTTAAGGGAGGTAGAACTGTAACATCCTGGAAATGGGCCTATACATTTTTGATTTAATTATACGAAATGGCATGTCTTATGTGTTATGAATGTATGGTGAACATTTTTGGAAACTTGGAAATGTAAGGAAATGACTTGGAAATGTAAGGAAATGTCTTGTCTTGGAAATGTAAGGAAATGACTTGGAAATGGAAGGAAATGTCTTGTCTTGGAAATGTAAGGAAATGACTTGGAAATGTGAGGAAATGTCTTGTCTTGAAAATGTAAGGAAATGACTTGGAAATGGAAGGAAATGTCTTGTCTTGGAAATGTAAGGAAATGACTTGGAAATGGAAGGAAATGTCTTGTCTTGGAAATGTAAGGAAATGACTTGGAAATTAAGGAAATGTCTTGGAAATGTAAGGAAATGTCTTAGAAATGTAAGGAAATGCTTTAGAAATGTCAAGTTTAAAGTTTAAAAGAGGGACATGAAGCAAGGTGGTCTTAAGAGAAAATGTATGTGAAATATGACATACAAATAGCCTTGGTAAAATGGCTACAAGGCGCCACTTAAGGGCCTAGCAAGTGACGCCACATACATAGGCAAATGGGCCAAGGATCGAGTCGCATGGGAAGCAAATAAAGAATTTTATTTTTGCTACAAGGAGCGAGAGAGGTGGACGGCATTAAGGCTCTTAAAAGAGAGTTTTATTCTCTTTAAAATTCGGCAAATAGATAGATAATGATGGGTTATTATTAGTATTATTTTTATTAAGAGATGAGAGATAATTGATGGATTAAATTCTTTTAATTTGAATATATTGATAATTAAAGAGATAAAGCTATCAAAATAGAAGAGTGATGGCCAAGTAAGGGATTCTAAGTTAGTAATTTTTACTACTAAAGGAAAAGAGGGCCATTCATTCTTTCTTTCAACTCTCTCTCCGCGAATTCTCTCTAGTAAATAACTCCTCTCTTCTCTCTTATTTTTGCCAAGCCGAAATACCTTGTGCTCTAGCCGAATCCTCCATCTTTATTCTTCTTTCTCTTTTCTTTCTACCAATCAAAAAGCCGAAATCAAGATCCTTCTAGCCTACAAAGCCGAATATTGTTAAAGGTTCAAGTAAGGATTGCCGATTCCTAAAGTAAGGGTAAGATCTCATTCGGTTTCATCCTTTTTCTTTTAAGATTTGCGAAATCTAGGACTAACCCCATTAATATCTTGTTCCCAAACTTTGAAGAGATCTTTTCAGATTTAAGAGTCATGTCGACGACTTCAAAGAAGGATCTTTCGGGACTTTTCGGGATTTAAAGATTCAAGGTAAGACATGTGTATATTCGGCCAAAGGCCATTCATTATGTTTAAAGTTGAAATTGGATCTAATATGAGCCTATAGGTATTTCGACAACTCCCTAAGCGAGTGATTCTTTTGGGATTTGATTTATAGTGAAATCGGCACCAATGTAAGTTTTGAGTAATAACAATCCTAATAGGATTTGGTTTTATGGTCGAATGGTCTTCATTAAATTTTTAAAGTGATGGCCGAATGTAGGAAGTTAAGGATCTAAGGCAGTAGATCAGATTTCGGGATTCCAGTGAATTGCTAAGTGAATCAGGTGTATACCCCACACTAATCTTAATAGATTTCTGGTTTAAACTTGATATATGTGTTAATATGAAAGTGTAAGAATGTGGCTAAGGTAGCATGTTATGGTACAAAGTACTCAGGTACGTTTCCTACTCCTACTAGGATTATGAAATATGTTATATTTAACATGTGATAAGTGATAAGAATGTGAAATTTGGCATGTTAATGCATAATATGTATGATATGGGGCATATGGGTTATTGAAAGGGGATGTGAATGTGGTGACCTAAGACCACGAACACGGTGACCTATGACCGTGGTATCTGAATGTGGTGACCTAAGATCACGTAATCTGAATGCGTTGACCTAAGACCACGATATCTGAATGTGGTGACCTAAGACCACAAATGCGGTGACCTAAGACCGCGATATGGAGTGTAGCGGAAGGAGGGTCGACTTAGTAGTCCCCACGGTGTACTGTTGGTTAGTGTGGGAGTGTAGCGGATGGCTTATTAGGTCTGGGTTCGGGATTGCATCATTATCTTGAATTATTATGTGAATATGATATGTATGGTATGCCTAAATCTATTTGGACTTAGTGCTGTGTACACATTGAGTCTGTTGAATTATTATGTGAATATGATATGTATGGTATGCCTAAATCTATTTGGACTTAGTGCTGTGTACACATTGAGTCTGTTGACTCACCCCGTTGTGGAAACATTTTTCAGGTGATGATCAGTAATGGACCGGGTCGGCAGAAACTTGTGGTGGCCGTGCTCAACATGAAGTTTTTATTTTTATGGACTATTAATTTTTAAGTACTCCGAATTATTTGGATTTATTTGATGTAATAAGGCCATAAGGCCATAAGGCCATAGTGCACTATTTTATTTCTGGTTTTATTTATTATATTACGAAATTAAGTAATTTATTTTAAATGTATTCTATATATTTTATCACCTAAAATTTAAAAGGGTTTTCATTATAAAACGGTTTTGCTTTCTACTCGAGCCCAACCCAAAACAATATTTCTTTCAAAACACACTATTTTCCCAAAGTAACAAAAGAACTTTGAACCGGTTTACTTGAGGAACATACCAAATCTGGTCAAAGCTCGTGGGCCGGGTTAGGGGTGTTTCAGAAGAGATCTATTTCTGCTGTACGAGATTGGCCACCGGGGTGTGGGCCAGCAGCGGGAGAGAATTATAGGCAGATAGCCGTAGTATCTCTTAGTGATAGCATCGGGATCGAGAGCTTAGAACTTCAAGTGATCAGGTGTGTGATTAACCCACCGTTTTCTGGGTTTATGCTATATTTGTATGTGTTATGTTTATGTGTTAACCAGTGCAGTGACAGTGATGTGATATGGATACCCTAAAGGGGTATATCGAATACCAGGTCAGTGTTGATTATTGAAAGAATGTGAATGTGCCTATATGAATGAGATTGTATGTCTGAACAACCTGTACATGCATTATTATCATGACATTATTATAGGTTGCATGTGCATGGGTGGGATATGATATGAAAGAAGGTACGGGTGTACTTCGAGTACGTGGTTTGGTGTTAGCCTTGAGCGACATCGTGGATTGACGTTGACTGAGGTCACGTTATGGATTAATTACGATTTAGTTCGCGTGGCTTGATGAGTGGCTGTGTGCCTCATCGTGGTTGATATCGGCTATGTGCCATATCGTGGTTGATGAGTGACTATGTGTCCCATCGTGGTTTTGGTGTTAGCTACGGCTACATCGTGGATTGGCACTGACTGAGGTCGCGTTGTAGATTATTGTGCTTAAGTGCACGTGGATGGCATTGAATGCCTTTTGGAGTGAAAAGGAGAGGGTGATTTGATAATCCCCTGGTGTGTGGTGGCTGGATACGGGGGTGTGTAGAGGATGGACCCTAGGTTGGGTTGGGTGCACTTTGCATATTGTATCTGATATGAGTATTTGATGTGAAAATGGGCCAAGCCTAATTGATATGTGGATTAATGTGAAAAGGGCCAAGCCTGGTATATGAATGTGGATCAGTGTGGAAATGGGCTAAGCCCGATATGTGGAAATTATGTGGTTAATTACCCTGTTACCTGATAAGTGACATGAATATGGGCCAAGCCCAGAATATGTTATTATGTGAATATGTTACCTTGTTATCTGATATATGGGTTAATATGTGGTTAACATGTGGGTGGGATTCAGTGGATTAATTACGCACTGAGTCTGTATGACTCACCCAACTTTTTACCAACATCACAGGTGATGTATGATGATCGGACTGGGTTGGAGTGGATACAAAGGTGGCCATGCAGATTTTGTTTTCCTTATTTAATAGAATTTATCATTTTCAGTATTTTCAGTATTTGAATAAGTATTTATTGTAATAAGGCCCAATTCAATTATTTGAGTATTTTTATTATGTTAAAGCAAATTGTGATTGAATTATTATTTTGAAATCATTTATTTTAAATAAACTTTATCTTAAAATATATATTAAGGTTTTAATCCGGATATTTTTATAAACACCACACTTTACTTAAGATTTTAAATGGTCCCCGTTTTACAAACTCAATAAGTTGTCATGATTTTATCTTTAAGTCGAATCTTCTCAAACGTTTTTCCGCAGTGACATACCAGATCCAGTCAGGGCTCGTGGGCCAGGTTTCGGGGTTACATGACTAAGGATCTTTTAAGAATAATCATATTATTCTCAGGACATTATTATAAAAAAGTTTATTTGTACACACAGAAAATAAAACTAAAATAATAATGACAACGCCTTATATTAATAAACATGGTAAATCAAGTATATTATTACAACCATCACATGATTGATCTTTGGACATACTCTTACACAATCTTGTGTGTGCCTTGAGACCGTTATAAAATGTCTCCAACTGGATGTAGTGTGAAATCCCATGATGAGGACACTTACGAAGTAACTCCTTGAATCTTTCCCATGCCTTGTTCAAGGATTCATCATCCAATTGTGAAAAACTGGTTATCTCATTTCGTAACTTCGTGTTCTTACTGGTGGAAAATACTTTACCAAAAACCTTTCTGCTAATTCTTATTAAGTAGATATTGAAATTGGTGACAACGAATTCAGCCATGCTCGTGCTTAATCTCGCAATGAGTATGGAAACATCTTCAACCTTAATACATCTTCAGTAACACTAGCTATTTTAAATGAATCAATCACCTCCATGAATAATCGAAGGTGAAGATGTCGATCTTCCGTGGGCAAACCACTGAATTGGCCCACGATTTGAGGCATTTGTAACATCACCGGTTTCAATTTGAATTGCAGTGCCTCAATATCCGGCCTCCTAATTCTTGGATTTAATTCATTGAAAAGTGGCACAGCATATTGTCTTATGGCATGATCCCTATCAACAGCAATAAGAATTGGATTGTGCACATGATCGACTCTGTTACCTTATCCATCATTTTGATTTCCAAGGTCCATCTCGGCTTGTCTTTGAGTTGATCTCTCACGTCTTCTCTGTCTAAATGTCCGCTCAATCTCAAGGTCTACATGTAATAAATCGATAATTCGATCTATGCTCATAAACACCTGAAAATAATCACAGAAAATAAAGAATAAATTACTAAGGTTAGAAGCTAGATAAAAAAACCAAACTGGAAAAATAATTTCACAAAGAATGATTAAGGCAATAGTCCCCAGCAACGACACCAAAAACTTGTAACGCTCAGTTTGTGCAAGTGTACACAATCGTTCAAGTAATAAGTATGTAAATGAGATATCGTCTCCATAGGGACTGTGTATATTAATCGATTAATTGTAAAATTATAAGTTAATAATTTAGTGATAAAAAAACAATAATTTGAGTGATGATGATTGAACTAAATTAAATTAACCAGATGTAAATTTGATCCCTAATGTAATTTTAATCTAAGTATTCAAATTATCTAAATGTATGAATGAATTTAGCAGTAGAAACACAATTTCAACAATCAATAACATGAATAGGCTAGGATAACTACATTAATCAACTTGATTCATTTTCATCATGTTTAATAGTGTTCGAAAAACATTCCATGGCAACTCGATCTTTCATGAGTCTAGAAACCAAATTAAGTCCTTTCAAAATCTTTTACTTAGTAAAACATGCATTGTACTGATCATATTAAACTAAGGGTTTCTTAGTATTATGTGAAGTAACAAGGACGGTTAGATTTGAAACAATTTAATCATATAAACCTAAAAAGTATGCAACATAATAAAGCTTGTTAAAGTTATTATGAACATTCAGTTTAGTCTGATTAGGATCTAAATTAGGACTACACTTTCCAACTATTACGTCCACTAGCCGTCGTCTGGTTAGGATCACTCAGCTAATTCTAATGCATCCAATCATGTATGAATGAAATACATACTTGAATTTAATTGAAAACATGATCGACTGAGGCACAAACACTTTAAACATGAATCAAACAAATCTCATTGAATTAATGCAATTAACCTATCTAAACAGATTTAAGCTACCATTGTTGATGTCAAGATCACAAAACACATTGCAAACATAATTAATTTAAAAAAAAAAAGGGAAGAACAAACTCTATTTCAAGTCAGTAGTCTCGTGGACTTTGATTGAAGGTGTTTTCCTCCACTCATCCTGTTTCACTTTTGTTAAAGGCAAATAGAATGATAAGCATGGTGGATGAAGACAAAAAGAGAGGGAATAAAAAACATTGTGAATATGAGGGATGAAGGGATGAGTAAGGGATGATTGAAAAGGTAAGATAGGTGTGGTATTTATACTTGAAGTAGGTGAGAGAGTTTACTAAAAATAGCAGCAACAATTCCTTTGATTTCTCCCTCCTATGGTTGGCCATGATATGTGGAAGAGAAGGTGGTTTGGTTGCTTGACTCAAGCATGAAATCATGCTTGAATCATGTAAGGGGTGGACGGTTTCTCAGAAAATATTGTGTGCCAATTTCCAATGTTCTTTCAAGTGTGAGGACCTTCAAATAATTGTCCCAAAATTGATTTCTTGGTTGCCAAATTGTGGTTGTCGAGTTGGGCCTCTCTTCTCTTGAACTGGATGATTAATGACCCAACTAGCTTGTAATCTTGACCAACATGTATCATCTTTTTTTATTGGGTCAAGGTACCATCTTGATGGCCCATTAAGCTTGGTCTTGTCATCCAACACATGAGAATAATAGCTCATGTCCATGCAACATTATAATAAACTCAACTCTATGGTCCCAATGCATAAGTAAACTTAACATATTAATAAATAACATGAAATAGTTTAATTTTATGCACAAAATCATATAAAAAAGCACACATTCGCATTCTTTATAAATTCATGTCCATTATTAACATTTAAGCAAAATTCACTTAATTAACTAACAAATACTCAAGTTTAATATTATTTTTAAGTAGAAAGGAGGTAAAAATTACTAGAAAAATCCTATTTAATTTTGAGTTTACACCTAAGACCCTCCTTTTGCCCCTACTAGCACCTTCAATAGTGTCCTGCACATCGCCCTCACCAACTCTCAACCCAACGCCCTTAACAATTTCTTGGCCATCAACCTCACCAAGACCCTTAAAAGGACCATCCCATGTACCCTCACTTCTAAACTAGCATGTCGATCTTCTAGTGACCCAATTGAACCATGACTTACTTTATTAAGAGCATTCTCATCTATGTCATACTTCATATAAAATTCCACCCCATTGTACTTGTACCAATAATTTATTAAAACAATTGTATTGTTTTCATCCCAAACAACCCTAAGATTGTTTTCTAAAGACTTGTTTAGAAGGACATGAAAGTATATAAGATGAACATAACTCAAAATAAGATATTGTATCTAGATTTTCTCTTATCCCAACCTTTTCACCCTCAACATGCCTAAGCTTTGACTCTCTCTCAAATTTCCCACCAATATAAAATTCAACAAGTGCACATATTCACCCATTTGCATTTAAATAGAAAAACATGGAGTTAACAGGATAGAATATTCAATCAACATTTGACTACCATTTAGAATCCAATAAAGCATTACATAACACTAACAAAAAAGGCTAACACTTATAAAATATTATATTGAAAATATTTACTTGGGATACATATACAAAACCAATTGCACACACATTTCGATACTTTAATAAAAACCTTTACACAAAAACAAATTACTTAGTGACCAACATGAACTAATTGTGCACACATTTTTGATGTTACAATAACAACTCAAATTCCATGATACACATGCACACTTTCATATATTGTCACAATAACAAAAAACATGAAGAGACCACAGATTAATTAAAAAATCCTCCTTCTACATTGATGCTTATTTATATAGACAATTCTCCGTGTAAACACATATGTTAGTCATTTTAACATTTGGAAACCAAGTTCTATAGTATTTATTAACAAGTTTTCTAATGCAAATTTTTAAGAGACAACATATTTTTTTCAATATTTCAAATTGAGTTTCAATGAATGCTTCAAACATTTTACTCATTTGCTTTAGGGTTTGAAAACCAAAAGACACAAATATCATGTTAACTATTTTTTGGTTTAAAAACCTTGAATTTGAAACATTTTTTAGTTTCAATCCCTAATTTAAATGAACTGTCAATTTTCTAGGTTTTGAAACCCTAAATCATACGACCCACACATTTCAAGGTTTGAATTCATAAACTAACCTTTAATTTTTGGGGTTTAAAACCCCAACTCTAAGATAAATTTCTACACTTTGAAACTTAAATCACACAAACCCTCACAATTTTTTGAGTTTCAAAACCCTAACTCATACGAACCATTAAATTTCTGGATTCTGAAACCTTGAATCATACGAACCTTATAACACCTCATACCTGACCCAATCGTCGCATCTAAGCTATGAGATGCTACATTCGTTGTCAGAGTAAATATGATCCTAATATCATACAATTCAACAATTTATACACGCTATTATGTTCCATATATAATCATGATTTTTTTATAATAATTATGGGGGTGTAAACGAGCTTACAAAAGGTCTTTCAATAACCTGAGGTCAAGTAAGGACTAAAATGCAACATTTTCAAATTTACTGGGTTAGCGTTACAACGTCGGGATATCACGTCACGGCCTCGAACAAATAGTGAGTGTCATCACAATGTCAGGGGCCTAAGGTTACGATGTCACGTACTGTTTCTAAAATATCCATATGCTATCAATTCATATTAGCCTAAACAACAACCAATTGCATATCTAAACCATTTAAGCATAATGCATACATCAAACATTGCATATACTATGATTGAAACAAAATTTCTATCCAAAATTTCCTAATTGACAAATCAAACTTAAAATACTATTCAACATATATTGACATTTGCACATTTTAGCCATTTAAATTGCGTATACCAATCCCATGTATGCATTGAACAATTCATGTTCATTAGACTCAAACTAAAATTTCCAACTTGGGATTTCAAAATGACCATTAAATTAAAACAATTGACTCAATCCTTAGGTACATTTCATATATGGAAACATAAAATAAACTATACAAACATTGTTGAGTCAAAAGTTACGGGTTAGATGTTAAATTACTCTTAGAGTCTTCGAGATCAACTAACACCTGTACACGGAATAAACAAACCGCTCAGCGGTACTTCCATGATTTAAGACAATTAACATGAACATTAACATGTTAAGAAAACTAACATTGCATAGTCTAATTTCAACCATTCATGTCTCATGTATCAAGTATATACATTAATCCAATGGACCAAGTTCATATCAATATATCACCATGCTTTATATCCACATATCACATTCAATTTTCAATTCATTTAAGCATCCATACAAATATATATAGAAATTGGATGTTCAATTTTATTTCATGATCCAAGTGAATGTTTAACATCATGCTTTCAATTAGTAGAGTCTAATTCACTTTCATGTAATATCAAATTTGAGTATTCATTTTATTATCTCATTTTTAATTGGTATCTTTCACATAGTGTCAATTATCACATTTCACCTCAATAATCGTTTAACCAGTTTACGTTTTATAAACCCTATTAACTGGAGACAAACTAAGGATGGATACACAGATCATTCAACCATCACATCAATCTAGCACCCAATGACTTTGTGAAGTATAATTTGCACTTAGTGCTCATCAGTATATTCGAAGTAAAATAAGTTCCCAACACTCATCGAAACATTCGAAGTAATATGCACCCAACGCTCATCGAGATATAACTGAAGTATAAATCATACACAATCTAATCATATAGCATGCAAACTATATCTCACTCTGCCCGAATACAATACTCATCATCGTTTCGTTTCACGAATCATTTAGCAAGTTTATTTTATCCTTGTTTGTGTTATGCACATCTCAATTCAATTCTCGACATATTATCATCAAATATGAATCAATTCATATGACATTATAAGCTTAACTCAATAGCTAACATAGATAAAAAAATGCATAGTTATGTATAATGAACTCGAATCATAAACATACAAACCGCAATTTTCGTTACTCATCTACGACTCTCATTTTTCCTTTCTCTCACGATGGCTCGACATTGTCGTTAGCTACATTCAAATCAATTATAGAAACAATGTTAGGTTATATCCAAATCACATTAAAATCAATAGCCAACATATTTTGCGTTTTATTCAATCTAGTTCCTATATCCGAGATACTCATATTTTTCAATATTTAACATCGAATCAAAATTTGATTTCACATTCTTTCATTACAGACCTTATGTTTTCTATCTATAGTATAATTTCATAACAATTTTAAATTTATTCAATTTGGTCCCTAATGTTACAAAGTTATCTAACAAGTTTAGTTTAGTTTCTAATTTAGTCATTATCACAATCTAAGCTTATTAACTATCATTTTCTTCAAATAAAGCTCAAAATCATCAATTTCACTATTGCTAAATATAAACTAATTGAACAAATTAACACATGGGCTAGCTAAATTAAGCTCCCATGATTATAAATCTATAAAAGTAAAAATGCTTGGTTACCTAAGAAAATTGAATGGCCAAATGTGCTTGAAGCTTTAAACTTTTCCTTTCTTTGTTTCTTCAATAGAGGATGGCAAGGAATGAAGATGATATGTTTTCTTCTTTCATTCCACTAACTTTGCTATATATATATATCTTGATTAGAATTAGTTTAATTTAATTAATCATGTTTATAACACTAATTAATCTTATTTATTTTCTTTCATTTTAGTTACGCCAACAAAAGGCTATCATCATCAAACTCCACTATCTCCTATTTAAAATTGGTTAATTAACCATTTGGGTCCTTTGGATAATTGCTATATGTTGGATCTGGTGCCCTAAGTATAGTGTTTTCGTCTAAGTACACTTGTAATTTTTGAATAGATTGGTTAATTAAACTATTCATGAATTACATTAATACTTTGTATATTGTCCTCACATGGTTTTTTCATGTAAAGAAAAATGGAAGAAAATGTTGCTCAATGGTTGTATGATGTTTAACTAATATTCAACGATATTATGTGGTCGGATCATTATACAGAAAAATAGATTGTATGTGTAGATGAACTTAAACATGTCTTTAGTCTAATCGAAAATGAGCAAACCGGTTGAAAGAATAATATGTCATTTATCAAGTCCAATTAGGGAGATTCTTTGTCTTAAGCATCGGAGCAGATGACTTTTAGAAGATATAGACATAGATCTGAGTGAGTAGACTGACAGTACGTCAAACAGGACCCAAGAAGAATAGATTTTGAATTTTTTTTTTTTTTGGGATTTATTCACTTTACATTCATAGTGTGGCATACCTATATCCTGAGTGGATGACAGACTATGCATGAATGACTCGTACACTTTGATGCAATTAAAAGCCTGAGCTCGAATAGATAAGGAACCGAACACATGTGCGGTGGGTGTAACAATTCTCCAGTATGTAGCATCATTCACAAAAGTGGAATTCATAGCCATAAATATGGGTAAATGATAAGTTGATTGGGGTTATATTAACCCGATTGACAAGTGATTAATGATTACCTTAATTGAATGTAGGTTGGAGTTCTCGTCGGTCATTCACACATTTCGCAATCAGGTGTGTAATCACACCATCTCTGCTATGAATTAGCAAAAGCTGAAAAGCCGAAACTTCGGCATCTGAGGCCTCACGAGCATGCAATCGCTTGTGTGGTAAAATCGAACCCATAATCGTGGGCTTGCTACAGAAGAAAAATAATCTTTTCAAGACTCAGCAACTTCAGCTTACTACGGATTTGGAAAAAGTATAGGAAAAATTGGCTCTCTACTGGGCCTATATGAAGAGGAGGAATGCTGCTCTAAATAGGTCCCTTTAAAAGAATTTCACCAAGCCAATGCCTGTTTTTCCTGACTTCCCTAAGGAATTGCAAGCAGCTATAGTAGAAGGGGTTGGTGAAGCCTAGCCAACTAAGACAGACCGTACCATTGCCGAGAAAGAAACCAAAGAACCAGAGGAAGAAATAAAGAAAATGGAATCATTCAGTATTGCAACTGATTGTGAGGAAGAAGAAGAAGCAAATCTCACACCTGCACCACCAATGAATAGCACTGCAACTATTCCGCCTCCCTTTACTAAACCTATGACTAAACAGGATCGTTAGATCAATTGAATTATTGATGGAATCACCAAATTCAATGATGAACAAGAGGACGTGCCAGTCCAATAATTGAAAAGGGAAATGTGCTATAAACACAATGTAAGGAAGTTTTTTTCCCTTCTATACATAATGCATTTCATTTATTTTGCCATGACGTTTTCTGTTGTATATTTATACATGCACTGAGGACAATACATCCCTTAGGTTTGGGGGTGTGTTGGGCATTTAGTATTGCATTAAATAGTTATTTGAGCATGTTTTAAATTTTGGTTCACTTTTCATTCATTTTGCCATGGCACACACAATTGCCACGAATTATTTTCCCTATAATAAGTACAATCTTTACTTATGATGTTCGATGATGAGCTTAAATTCTTCAATACACCTAGAACATGTGATAGTTGATTAGGTGAATTTAGCTTAGGAAAGTTTCGTGAAAATTAACTCCTAAACATGAGGTGTCCTAACCTTAGTTAGTTTTGGACTATAGCGAGTGTCTTTTAATGAACTTAGGGACTTTTGAAGCCAAACTCAGTCAAAATTGCCAAAGCATTAATTAATTAAAGGATAGTATGCACTCCAAGGCTTAGAATTGCCAAGTAAGTCAACATTACTTTGTTTGCTCCATCGTGCTGTTGACTAGAAAGGTGAGTTTGAGTAATAGTGTATAGTAGATAAAAGAAAATTAGGGGCACTCCACTGTAGTAACAAGCTGAGTGGCTAGTGAGGTAGTTGTTTGCCCCATCCATCTTCTAAGTTAAAAAACTTAGCTTCAAGAGTGATTTTTATTTAAATTGTGACATAATTGAGTACTCAATAAGTTATTATCGAGTCAAAGAATTATGTGAATTGCTAAATCTCCTACAATAATTTAAAAAGAAAAAAGAGAAAAAAAAACAAGAAAAAAATATGAATAATATATATAAATTTTGAGTAGGCTTAGAACAACTTGATTTTAGGTAACAAATGGACTATGCTATGGCTAGAAAGCACACATGAGCAGTTAGGAAATTTTGTTTTTAGGATGAAATTTTCTTCACTACCTTTGTTGAGCAAACCTCTAACACTTGAACAAGTTTTTGGAGAAAGAAGATTGTTGACAATTGATGTATATAGTGTTCTTTTAGTAGATTGGCAGCTCAATGTGGTTATGTGCAATGGCAAATTCTTGCATATATGCATTCATGCATATCTTGCTTGCGGACAAGCAATAACTCTGGTTTAGGGATGTGACAAATTTTGAAAAGAGTTATATTTTATGCCTTTAGATTTGGTTAATTGTCTGTACTTAGGAAATTTAGTTGCATTTTAGTATTTTCCTTTAGTTTTTATAGGAAATTTCATTAAAAGGCTTGGATTATGCTTAAATCTTATTACATGTTACTTCTAATTGTTTGCGACAAGGATTTGTTTGTTAAGTGGCAGGTGTAGAATGAGGAAAAGAAGTAAAGAAGTGAAGGTTTGTCTTAACAAAAGGTTGGATAGTTTTCCAACACAAATGTCGGGGCAATGCGAGGAAGCAACCCAGTCAACACTTAACCATTATTAGCCCTGTTGTACGTGTACCAGAAAAATCAGCCTAAAATAGAAAAAAAAGATGATGGGATCACGGGATGATAGGTGTACCCTAAAGGAGGAGACATAAAACCCAAAAATAAAAAATTGAAAAAGGGGTAGACAATTAGAGAGTCAGTTTTGGAAAGAGAAATCCCTTAGACGAAAATAGAGGGTAGCGGTTGGGACAAGGATGAAGATGCAAATGGGAAGATGAAGGTAGTCCCTCTTGGTCACAGAAAGAAATTTCATAGCTGGAGTTGTGGGTTGGACAGGCGAAAGCTATCTTCCTAAGTTCTACCTTTAATTCTTTATTTTCTATTATGTAATTTGATTTAAGGAAACGATGTTGATTACTATTTTGAATTTGGATTCTATTCACCAACCCATGAGCTAAATCTTATAGGGTTGATAACTTGATGAAACCTTTATTTCCATTTTTGGCCACGACTTAGATTAGTTTTAATTTACTATTTCATTCAATGGTATTTATGAATAGCATACGTATAATCTCTAGACATAGGTCAATATGCAACATGCTTATAAAATTAATCTAATTCTGACAAGGTTAGGTTAGTTAGATCAAAATTGAAGATATCAGTGAGTACTCGAAAGAATACTCACAGCAGACTCTAGACATAGAGTAGCGTTCTGTATGGAAAGGAGAAAAAAAAAGTAGTAGGAACCAAACTCAAAACCTATAGACATATAATGCCCTAGGTGAGGTAACTCAAGGCCTACCTCTCAGGAGATCAAAGTATAACTATTTTGAGCAGTAGAATAAGTTTGAACTTGTCGAGGCATTATTGGTTAATGAGGGTAGATTCTTGGTAATCCCAGCCTTAAGTTTCAACATCGTAGATCCTTTAACCATTGTTGTAACATCTCTATTTTCACATCCTTGGTTGTTACTTGTTTACATATTATTTATGTAATCATTTTCGTAATTGCCATTTTATACTTACTCTTGTCTTGTCATAGCATTTTCATTTATTTGTTACAATTCACAAATTACACACATCATTCATAATTATCTCTGCATTCTTATTATTGTTTTTGCCATAGCATTAAAGTAACTCCTTTATAATAACTTGCCAATTTATACCTAACCGATCTCTGTGGAGAAGATCTCACTTATCACTTTATTACCTAATCCGACGTGTACACTTGCACAATTCACTTAACATATTCACACTCGATAGAAGCACAGGATTGGTTCTCATAAATTTCGTGAACCACTAACAGATTAAACCAAAGAAGATATTTTTTACTTCAGTTTTAGACATTTGCGAATGGTAGACTACGACTTACTTCCAATTCGAAAGTCGGGACATGGCTGTTTACTTCATCAGTGTCAACACGATCAGGTTCTACTGATATCCTTTAAATCTATAAGAAAAACAGGGGTTAGATCAGATCAAATAACATCACACTATCACAGGTTTATGTGGCATGTACTTTCTAGACGCCATCATGTTGCGTTTAGCCCAAGAATCAACTAAACTTTAGCTATGATACCTCTAAATGTAACACCCCTAGCCCTTTTCAGATTAAGGTTTCAGAGTATTATGGCACACATCGAATCAAATGACATCATAAAACCATTCAAATATTAATTTAAATATCAATTTTCAATCCACACATTAAACATAGGATATATATATACTTATAGGCCTTATATCGAGCTTATAGCACCTTAAAAATAATTTGAAAACTATTAGGGACTAATTTGAAACAAAATAGAAAAACATGGAAAATTTGAAAACTTTTAAAACATGGATCACACGGCCGTGTGGCCAAGCCATGTGACAAACCCTAGGCCATGTGACAAAGCCCAGGCCGTGTGACCCAAGAACATGGTCTTGTGGCCAAATTCTGTATAGTTTGAAAATAAGGTCACACAACCATGTCGCGGACTGTGTACCCGCCCATGTGCAAATTGAAATAGGGTCACACAGCCTTGTCTTCAGACCGTGTAACAACCTATGACCATGTGGGATAAACCTGCACCAAAATTAAATAGTCTTCACGATCGTGTGGTGTGGCCTTTTATGGCACACGACCATGTGACAGCCCTTGTCTCAGGCCATGTGCACCTAAAATAACTTCCAAAACAAGGTGGAACAATATCAATTCCTTAAGTACCAAGTCAAGCCAAAATCAACCATTACCATGCCTTAAAAAACACATCCAGATTAAAACATAATAAAACATTCAACTTAAGTGTCTAACCAATATGCCCTTTGTAACGCCCCAAATTTGGGCCTAGACGGAATGGGCCTTGAGCGTGGGATCAGCTAGGAGATTGCACATAAAAGTTTATGTGTGCAACAAAATGACACAATTGCTTGTTTGCTTTAGTGGCTAAGTAATTTAGGAAGAGCTGGGAGTGTTGGAGAAGTCCTGGGTTCAAACCTGGGATTTAGCAAATTTTTTTATTTTTGCTCTTAACTGAACCTTGGCCTTAGCTTGAAGGCTTTAGAAATATTTTTGGTGAAATCATGACACAAGGAGTCTGCTGGTAAAGGTGGAAAGTGACATGTGGAATGTACTAGTGGTCTGAGGTTTGAATCCCTTGGTAAGCAAAAGAATATTTATTTTACTTCCTTACAGCAGGAGAAGTGGAGTTGGACTGAAACTCTGCAAGGTGAAGTTTGAATTGGTCTTAGAGTTGTTATGGAGGATATCAAGGAGGGATAAGGGGAGTGATTTGTGGAGATTTTCAAGGATATTGAAGTGTGAGGAGATTTATGGTTGATTGGGACTCTAAGGCTTAGTGAAATTTGGCTAAGGGGATGTGAGGGAGCATTTTCAATACAAGGCAATTCTTTGTTCAATTTTGAGAGGGTTGAAAGGAAGGTGCCGAATGTTCTTTTTCTAACATTCGGGGTTCCTTTTGAGTTTGCATTTTTGAAGTGACCAAAATTTCCACTACTTTCCTCCTTCCTACAATTGACAAATAGGTAACCTTCTTTTTGGTTTCTACTTCTTCTTTTCCTCCCTCACTCTTGGTCCTGCTTCTTCTTTTCCTTCTGAATCCTTCTCCTATCGACCTCCCTTTTAAACCAAACCTACTCTCCATCTTCTTCTTCTCTGCTTTCCACTCTTTTCCAATCATGGTTGAATTCTTCATAAGGCTTTTTGAGTACGTTCAGTTTATCATCTTTCCCTATTATGCTTGGCCGAATATACCTAAACTATTCTAACCGATTCCATCATCATCAATTTTGGTAAGTCTTCCAACTTTTTCCAAGTGAGTTATTTCATTAGCACTGTGTTTCCAAGCCACGCTTATTATAACGACCCGAATTTAGGCCTAGTAGAATTGGGCCCATTGGGCCTTCGGCACGAGAGCGTTTAAAATTCTAGAGAACAAGAGAACTACACTAATGCAAGTTGGACCTATTAGGTGAGTGATTTTGGAAGGTTAGGAGGCCTCTATGAAGTCCCGGGATCAAACATAGGCTTTATGAAAATTTTGGTTTTAGGTGAATAAAACCCTGGGACTTGGTAGATAGGCTTTATGGATAAAATGTGGAGGAAAATGACACAAAAGGAGTTTTGGTCTAGTGGCAAATGACGCCACATGGGAGACAAGAGAGTGACGCCATAGAGGAAGCAAGGGGTCCAAGGTTCAAGCCTTGGCATTGTCATTTCATTTTGATATATATATATTTTTAAGTGAACTTGGACTTTGGCCCATAGATTTATATTTAGTTGCACATGATTTTAGACACAAGAGGAGCTTGTGGCTTAGTGGCAAGTGGCGTGAATTGGCTGATGGGAGAGCTTGGGTTCGAAACTCATGACAAGCAAGGGAGTATTTATTTTGCGGATTGGACGGCCAGAGTTTGTGTTGGATTTAAACTATACTGAAGGAGGGATCCCACATCGGAAAGCTAGCAAGAGGGAAGGTGAGAAGCTGGCTATATATAGAGCTGTCTATGAGGAGAGGAAGCATACCTTGGTGGGCGTTTGGGCATAGGAGCATTCGGAGCGCGGATTAGCTTCAGACTCCTATCAGGTGTGTATTTCGCCCTACTCTAGTTGTAGAGCAGCAAATGCCGACACAAGCGTGTGAGCGCACGTGTGGGAGCTTCGACGCAATAGTCGAGGCCACCATGAGTATTCTTGTGGGTTGATGCTGTTCAGGCCATGATGGGCCGAAAGGGGCCAAGTGGGCCCAATGGGCCCGGGGGCCCATATGAATAAGTTGTATGATTGTGTAGTAGATGTTGGATTAGACTATGGGAATCTCGTATCTATGGCTAGATTTGGGCTAAGTGGGCCACACGAGCGTGTGGGCCCATTTGGGCCGATAATGGGCCCTAGGCCTATTCGCATTGTTATCTCTGTTTAGAATACCTTGGTTTACAAAATTACTAAAATACCATTGACTTGTAAAATTACCAAAATACCCTCGATTTACAAAATTACCTAAATACCTCTGATTTGTGAAATTACCGTAATACCCTTGATTTGTGAAATTACCAAAATACCCTCGGATTGCAAAATTATCGAAATACCCCTTATTTGTGAAATTATCGAAATACCCTTAGATTGCAAAATTACCAAAATACCCTTGATTTGTGAAATTACCAAAATACCCCTAGTTTGCGAAATTACCAAAATACCCCTAATTTACGAAATTACAGAAATACCCCTAATTTGCAAAATTATCTAAATACCCTCAATGGGTGAAATTACCGAAATACCCTCAATGGGTAAATTACCGAAATACCCCTAATGGGTGAAAATTATCGTTTTATCCTTAAACGACAAAATGACTGATGTACCCTCGTGGTAGTACTAGTGTTGTATGTGTTAATTGTATGGTTGATTATGTTTGAGATGCACGACATACATGGATTAGTTATGAGTAGAATTACCAAATTACCTCTGTAGGGTAGGATTATCGAAATACCCTTATAGGGTAAATGTCTATTTTACCCTTGTGAGTAAACGACTGACTTGTGCTAGGATTTGACTGTGATCGTATGACTATGTTTTAACTGACTTGACTGTGGGCGTGTGACTGATGTGATGTTAATATGTGTTGAAATGACTGTTAATGAGCATGGCCATTTTGCATACATGTGTAATGATTGAGCATGCCATACACGACATATTGCATGGGGTTGGGATATTGATGATCGGAGGAAGTGTAATCTAGTGGCTCTGCCGAATATTTTGGTGGCTCTGCCACATTCGGTTTAGTGGCTATGCCACGTATATTCTGTTATTCTGGTGGCTTCGCCATAAATTTTGTGATGAGCAGCATGACTGCCATCGAGGTGTGTAGCGGATGGAGGGTTGATTATAGAAATCACCACAAGTGTGTTGGGCTTGTACGGGTGGTGTGTAGCGGATGGATTATTAGGTTTGGGTTGGGCTGCATACTCTATTTGCATATCTGCTATGAGATCTATTATTGGTTTGGGCTAGGTCCAATTGATTCTGTTATGGGTTGTGACCCAAATGATATTATAGTAGGCTTGGCCTACGTATGCTCTGATATGTACTACACTGTTACTATGAACGGGCTTTGGCCCAGACTACTTCAGGATCTGTTTCTGTATTCTGACTGTTACTCTAGAAAGGGGATTAGACACTGTGTTTTCATAAACTCACCCCGTTTTTAACTGTGTAGGTAATCCCCAGCCTTAGACGGTTTGGAGATGCGAGGGACTCGGAGAAGACCACACACTACTTATGTTTTCCGTTTTGATTATCTACTTTGAAATATTTTGATTTGGGTTGTAATAAGGCCTTTTAAAGTTTTTGCACTTTAAATTTTAGATCGGTTTTATTTTAATTAATATCTATTAGAAGTAAATCACAACTTTCAAAAATGTTAACTGTTTTAAAACAACACTACATTTTCGCAAGATTTTTTTTAAATGGTTTTACAATTTAATCTTATTGTAAATCAATTACTTTCAAAATTAGCTTCCGCAACTAAAAAAAAAAAGTTTTGGGAACAAAACTAACTTAACTGGGATTTTACTTAATCTTTTAAATAAGAAGAGTTTTCAATGAAAACATGGTTTTCGAAAAACACTTCAATGTGGCACGTCAGATTTGGGCCTAACTTCTTGGTCGGGTTTGGGGTGTTACACTTATTTTGTTCTTAGGGTTCTAAAATCTCTAGAAGAGAAATGGAGGTTTTCGATAATATGTTGCATAAAGAGATATCAATGGTGGCGAGTAGTAGCCATTCTGAGGGAGGATCAGAAATGGTGCCAGCTGAGAATGGGCACGTAGCCCCTGCCCCTAAATTTAAGCAACGTAAGGTCTCAGCTGTTTGGGATTTTTTGCCAGGGTGCAGCGAGGTGGCTGCACCAATCTCTGGATCAAGTGGGCAAACCACAACCGGCTGAACTAGTCAAGGGAGAGGTACTCTGTTGGACAAGTATTTTCGGTAGAGGCTATTTTTGATAAGTTGATTGGGGTTCGATTAACCCGATTGACAAGTGATTAATGATTTCCTTGATTGAATGTAGGTTGGAGTTCTCGTGGGTCATTCACACATTTCACAATCAGGTATGTAATCACACCATCTCTGCTATGAATTAGCAAAAGCCGAAAAGCCAAAACTTCGACATCTGAGGCCTTACGAGCATGCAATCACTTGTGTGGTAAAATCGAACCCGTAATCGTGGGTGATAGACTGAATAGCCCAGCACAATTGTTCTCGTGCACTTGGGCCGTTATGGCCCTCGTTGGGCTGAAATGGGCCGTGTGGGCCCAATGGGCTCGTGGACCCCATTTAGTTCAAATTTACGAAAATAGGGTATGTAGTTCACATAGCCGTGATTAAATTTGGGCCAAATGGGCCACACGAGCATGTGGGTCTATTTGGGCCGAATATTGGGCTTTGAGCCCATTTACACTGTTTTGACCGAATGGATTATTTGTGCCCCTCTTGGAGACCGTAGGCCTTCAAAAAGGTCGTTATCCGCACCGAGACCCCAAAATAAGTAAAGTGATCATAATACCCTCATAGGCTAAAATGACCGAAATACCCTCATATGGTAAATGACCGAAATACCCCCATAGGGTAAAATGACCGTAATGCCCCTATAAGTTAAAATGACCGTAATGCCCCCATAGGGTAAAAAGAACGTAATGCCCTTTTAGGGTAAAATAACCGTAATTCCCCAATAGGGTAAATGACTATTTTGTCCCTTGAGGGTAAATGACTGACTTGTGCTATGATTTGACTGACTTGACTGTGATTGTATGGCTATGATTAGATTGACTTAACTGTGAATGATATGACTAATTCTGGGCATGGCATAATGCTTACACGACATACTGCATGGGGTTGGGATACTATTATGGAGGAAGTGTAATGTTACTGGTAGCTTTTCCATATATACTGTTACTGGTATGTAACATCCTGAAATAGGGGCTATTGTGTTTGAACTGTTTGCATGTGTCTGGATTGATTTTGTTATTAATTGAGGTGTTCTAGGGTCTAGGTATAAGCCAAGGATAGGCCCAAACTATAGGAAAATTTTTATTTTTAAGCGTTGGTTAAGGGGAGCTGAAGGAGCTATGAGTTAAGTGTTTTCTGAGGTGAATTTAAGCACAAGAGAAGTAGTGGTAAAGTGGCAAGGAGGCGCCACTTAGGGCTTTAAGCAGTGACGCCACAAACAGAGGAAGGGAGTTGAGGTTCAACCTGCAGGAATCCCTCTTTGGGGATTTCTTTTTGACGCCAGAGAGGGAAGAGTTGTGCTCAGCTCAATCTCTGACAGGATAACTGTTGAACAAGTCAAACTAATTTGAACGGGTGGAAAAGAGAGAATTTAGGAGTTTGAATAATTCAAAATCGTTTGAATTAGTGGCCAGGAGAGATTTGAGAGTTTGCCGAAATTTGAATGGTGTGGGTGAAGTATTCGGCTGAAAGACTTATGAGGGGTGCCGAAATTCCTTAGTCTGCTAGATGAACATTTTCGGCTAGCTTGGAAGGCTTTCATCTTTTGTTTTGTGTCAAAGCCGAAACACCCTTAGCACCTTGTCGATTTTTCCCCTAATGCACCATTTTGAAGCAAAAGCCGAAAGTTCTTAGGCCTCTGTCGATTTCTCCCTTAGGCAAACCGAATCTTCTTGGAACCCTTTGAACTCTCTCTTTTCTTCTTCGAACCGAAACCTCTTTTGGCCGAATCTCTTCAAGGCCGAATCCCTTCACTTCTCTCTCTCTCCTTTCTCTCTTATTTGTTCAAAATGGCATTAGCATCTCTTCTTCCCAAATCGAGAACTTTCTTTCTCTTCTCTCAATCACCTTGTGCTGAAACCTTTTTCTTCCTCCCTTTGCCGAATCCATTCATTCCCGTTCCCTTTTTCTTCTTCATTCTCTTCCATCTTTCCATTGTGTTGAAAAGCCGAAAGCTTTGCTGTTCTTTCATTTGCATCAAAGTACCTTGGCCGAATCTTCTTCATTTTTCTTTCTTAAGTCAAAACTGAATCCACTTTGATCACCTTACCCCATTGCCGAAATCTCTCTCAACTCTCCCCTTCTCGTTCTAACTTTTGGCCGAATATCAATCAAGCAGAGATCTCCCTTGTTTTCTTCTCTAGTCGATTTTAGAGTAGGTAAGTGTTTTGGCCGAATCTCTATTAACTTCTTCTCTTCTCTCTGTCGACTCACTTGGGACAAAAGCTGAATTTCAGCATTTGTCTTGATTCTCATTCTTCTGTGAAATCGATTTCTTTTAGGATCTCCGGGATTTTGAAGCAGTGGATCGGGGTCATCTATTCTCTGTCAATCGGTCTAAGTAAGTCAGTGGTAAGGTTTCATGTCGATTCAATATTTCTCTTAGTTATTTGAAAAGCCAAAGGCTATGAAGATTGAGTGTTTAGTGTTGGCCGATTGTAGGGGAAGGCTCAATCTCGCATATCTCAGGTTGTGGCTAGTGATCAAAAAGCGTTAAGATAAGGATGGTTATTGGATGCGTTAACTTCTCGGGATTTACAAGTGTAGCCGAATGGCTCTTGCTAATAACTTTGGTGTTGGCCGAATGTAGGAAGGAGAATCATGTGTGGTTAGATCGTGATCTACGGGATTTAGTAGTCGCGTTAGTAACCAGGTGTGTATCTTACACACTTTATAATCTATGTAAATTTGTTAATAACCTAAACTATGTTAAAAGCCGAAACTGTGTAGATTTCGATTTGGTATCCCTATGGGTATGAGCAAGGATTCGGGTAAGTCTGTTTGATAAGTTTAAGATATTTGATTCTGATGAAATCGCATATGCTATGTTTCACTGTATGTTTGATGATTAAGCATGATGGCATGACATGTATGTGCATTGCATTATTGTGGGTGATATGAGAGGAGGAGGGAAGATTGATATCTGAGACTTTGGGCCACCAGTGGTTTGGCACCACCAGTGGTTTGGTACCATAGTTGATTTCGTGACTTTGGGTCACCAGAGGTTTGGAACCTCATAGCGACTGCCGTCAGATGGCTTAGCACCACGATTGGGTTGGCCCCACATTTGATAAAAACAGATTGTCGCCCGATGATTTGGTATCACAACGTGGGTTGGCCCCACATATGGATTATTCGTGACTTTGGGTCACCAGTGGTTTGGCACCACATTATTATTGATAGCAGTGACTTTGGGTCACCAGTGGTTTGGCACCACCAGTGGTTTGGTACCACACGGGGTAGGAAACGGAGTTATGGATGGCTAGGTTTGGGTGCATGATATGGTTGCTTGGTTATGATTTGTGGAAGCATGTTGCTGTAATCGGGAGGGGGATTATGCACTGAGTCTTGGTGACTCACCTTCTCCATTATCTTTTTCAGGTGATTCGTACGTCGCAAATGAGGAGCCGGGTGGACTCGAGGCGGCCATGCGATATTTGCTTTCGGTTTTCGTTGAAACATCATTTGGGTACTTTATTTTAAATTCCGGTTTTATTTGGGTATGTAATAAGGCCATTGGTTATTTTTATTTTGGGATTATTTCGTCTGCTTTGGACTTGATTTCAAATATGACTAAGTAAATTACTTGACTTGTTCTAATAACCTGAAACACAAAGTTTTCTAAACTATAATATGCAATGGGTTTCTAAACTTTACCATCGGGTAATACAATTCACATGATAACAAAGCCAACTTAAATGATTTTCAAATCTAAGTTTTTCAAAGCTCAAATGCAAACAGTTTTAATTAACTAAGTTAAATTCACTCGGGGGTTAGTAGACATAAATGTTTTTCTAAAGTATTGATCGACAAGTGAGTTTTAAAAAGATTTTCGGGATTTCAAAGACAACTTAACGTTTTCAACTTTACATGCACAAGATTTCTCCAAACAGAAAGCAATAAAAGGGTTTTCACTGAAAAAAACCGGTAATTCATTTACTTAAAAAAGTTTTCACTCTATAACATGCCAGATTCGGTCGTGGTGTGTTGACCGGGTTTGGGGTGTTACAATTTTGGTATCAGAGCCAGGTTCAAAAGCTCGACTGTGGGCTCGAGGCCCAAAATGTTTTAGGATAAGGTTTCAAAGAGTTTTACTGGAAAATGTATGGTCTGAAACGCATGGCATCGAGTCTCCGGCACCAATTCGCCCAGGTTAGTACCCCTAACTGATGTTTGCATATGATTATGATTATGATGATATATGCTTTGAACGACTAGTGATAGTGGAATGCCCTAGAGACTGAAACCTATAGGGCTTTGTGAACTCGCGAAAACAAAACTCTGTAATAGGAATTGTTCATAAGACTCTGCCTTAATAATAGTAGAATAAAGTCTGACGCATAAAACTTTTAAACCAGATAAGTCGAGATATTAGACATGAGCACTTGAGGTCGTGGTCGTAATACGTGTGGACGCGGTCGGGGTAGGATAAGCGTGTTCGAACGGTGGGGGTGCAGTGGGGATCGAGAGAATGAGATGCCACCACTACCAGCAGCTGCAGGTGTTGAGTTTCAGGATCAGATGGGGGATGACGTAGTGTCACAGGCGATGCTACGAGTTCTTGAGAGAGTGCCTGGAGCAGGTGGAGGTACGAGAGCTCGGAAATATGTATCTGAGCGACTCCGAGCCAATGAAGCTGATGTATTCCGAGGTGTTTCTGGTGTGGCGCCTAATACGGCTGAGTATTGGTTGGAGGCGACGGAGCGAATCATAGACGACTTGGATTTGACTACTGAAGAGGAACTGAAAGGGATAGTGTCGCTCCTTCGGGATGAGTCATACCAGTGGTGGCTCACGGTTTGGGATAGTGCTGCAGCAGATGATCTTACGTGGGACTATTTTAAGGCAGCGTACTAGAATAAGTATATTGGGTTCAGTTACATTGATGCACAGTGAAAGGCGTTTCTGAGACTGGTTCAGGGGAGTAAGTCCGTAGCGGAGTACGAGGCGAAATTCTTAAGGTTGAGCCGGTATGCCTGAGGTATCGTGGCTACGGAGCACCAGTGATGTGTCAGGTTCAAGGACGGATTGAGGGATGAGTTGAGATTACTGATTGCTCCACAACAGGAGCGAGAGTTTGCCATGTTAGTAGAAAAGGCTAAGATAGCCGAAAGGGTAAAGGAATCTGTGAGGCAGAATCAGGACAGGAATAGACAGAAGAGAGGTTTTGGATCATCTGGGTCGGCCAAAAATTCTCAGAAAAGGGCTAGGCATGGTGGGCCGAATCAATCTGGGAGGCCAGTTGCTGCTAATCAGGGACCAGCGCAGTGTGATCGGTGTAGAAAATCTCATTGGGGAGTATGTTGGACTGGTGGAAAAGGATGCTTTGAATGTGGCTCGTTGGATCACCGTGTGAGGGATTGTCTACGTAAGTTAGCCAGGATTCACTCTGAAGGTCAGGGCCATGCTCAGTTCAGGAATGAGGGACCGCAATCGCAGAGGGGTCGTGGTTCTGGTAGAGGAGGTAATGGTTCGCAGTGGGGCGCATGAGCACCAGGGCAGGTAGAGGCAACACTGAAGCAAAACAGCCTGGATTGGTATATGCAGCGAGGCGTCGAGAGGAGGGCGACTCACCGAATGTTATAACTGGTACGTTCTTAATCTTTGGATTGCCATATACTACTTTGATAGATGTGGGCTCGACGTATTCGTATGTTGCTAGTAGCATAGTAGAGACCATGAACCTAGACTTTGAGACTACTTCTAGGGAGATGACAGTAATTAGCCCTCTAGGTCACTTTGTAAAAGTAAATAAGCTGTATAGGGATGTACCCCTAGAACTCCAAGGGGTAGTGTTTGTGGCTGATCTGATGGAACTGCCGTTTGGGGAGTTCGATCTGATTCTTGGGATGGACTGGCTGGTGAACTACCAAGCAAGTTTGGATTGCGTGGCTAAGCGCATGGTTTTGAAAATGGTTGAGGGTGAAGAAGTGGTGATGATAGGTAATAGAAGAGATTATTTATCAAACGTGGTGTCTGCTTTGAAAGCTGAGAAAATAGTCAGGAAGGGTTGTGAGGCGTTTATGGTTCATGTGTGTGCCTTGGAGGCCAATGAGTCAGCTGTAAAGAATGTCCGAACGGTGAAGGAATTTGTTGACGTATTTCCAGAAGAACTTCCGGGTCTGCCTCCGAATCGAGAAGTTAAATTCGGTATAGATTTGTTACCCGGAACTGCGCCAGTGTCTATTGCCCCGTATAGAATGGCGCCGAAGGAATTAGTGGAACTGAAGGCACAGATTCAGGAGTTGTTGGACCGAGGTTTGATCCGGCCAAGTGGTTCGCCTTGGGTAGCACATGTGCTCTTTGTTAAGATTAAAGACGGTACAATACGGATGTGTATAGACTACCGCCAGTTGAATAAGTTGACGATCAAGAACAAGTATCCGTTGCTGAGGATGGATGACTTATTTGATCAGCTTAAGGGGGCATCAGTTTTCTTAAAGATTGATTTAAGGTCAGGGTATCATCAGCTAAAGGTGAAAGAGGCTAATATCCACAAAACAGCGTTTCGTACTCGGTATGGGCATTACGAGTTTCTGGTAATGCCGTTTGGGTTGACTAACGCACTGGCAGCATTCATGGACATGATGAATCGGGTGTTCCAGCCATATCTGGACCAGTTTGTTGTGGTATTTATAGACGACATACTGGTGTACTCAAGATCTGAGAAGGATCATGATGCTCATCTGCGGGTAGTTTTGCTGATTCTGAGGGAAAAACATTTATTTGCCAAGTTAAGTAAGTGTGAATTCTGGCTTAGGGAGGTGACTTTCTTGGGTCACGTGGTGTCAGCTGAGGGGATTAGAGTGGATCCTCGTAAGATTGAGGCAGTGTTGGACTGGAAACCGCCTAAGCCAGTGGCAGAAGTTCGGAGTCTTCTAGGTCTGGCGAGGTATTATCAAAGATTTGTAGAGGGATTTTCTCTGATCGCAGCACCGTTGACCAAATTGTTAAGGAAAGGAGTTCCATTTGTGTGGTCTGAGAACAACAGGAAAGTTTTGACAAGTTGAAGAAGATTCTGACTGAAGCTTCAGTTTTGATTCAGGCTGAGGCAGGAAAGGAATTCAAAGTCTATTGTGATGCATCACATACTGGCTTGGGATGTGTGCTGATGCAGGAGGGGAAGGTAGTGGCATATGCGTCTCGACAGCTGAGACCGCATGAAGGTAACTATCCGACACATGACTTGCAATTGGCTGCAGTGGTTTTCGCCTTGAAAATTTGGAGGCATTACCTGTACGAAGAGAAGTCGATAGTCTACACGGATCATAAGAGTCTGAAATACCTTCTGACACAGAAAGACTTGAATTTGAGACAGCGGAGATGGATTGAGCTGTTGAAGGATTACGACTGCTCAATTGGGTATCATCTGGGCAAGGCTAACGTGGTGGCAGACGCGCTGAGCCGAAAGGTGGTGTCGGACCTGAGAGCGATGTTTGCTCCTCTCAGCTTGTATGATGACGGGAGTCTATTAGCAGAGTTGCAGGTAAAGCCGACTTGGGTAGAGCAGATTAGAGAGAAACAGTTAGTGGTTGAGGGTTTGAATGCTCGGAGGTTGCAAGTTCAGAATGGTGGTTTGGAGGGTTACAGCTTGTCCAGTGATAGAGTATTGTGTTTTCAAGGGAAAGCTTGTATGCCAAAGGACGTTGAGTTAAGGCAGAGGATTCTTCAGGACGCACATAGCAGCCCATACGTTATACATCCTGGGGGTAGCAATATGTACCAGGATTTGAGAGAGCAGTTTTGGTGGCTAGGATTGAAACAAGAAGTAACTGAGTTTGTGGGTAAACGTCTGACGTGTCAGCAAGTCAAGCCTGAACATCAGTTGCTATCGGGTCTACTTCAGCCGGTGAAGATTCCACAGTGGAAGTGGGAAAGGATTACCATGGACTTTGTCAGTGGGCTACCCCTTACGCCTAGTAAGAAGGACTCAGTCTGGGTGATTGTGGACCGTTTGACTAAGTCAGCGCATTTCATACCGGTAAGGGTTGATTACTCGCTTCAGAGGTTAGCTAAGCTGTATGTGGCAGAGATAGTGAGGTTGCACGGCGTGCCAGTATCGATCATCTCGGAGAGGGATCCCAAGTTCACGTCGAGGTTCTGGAAAGCATTACATCAGGCGTTGGGTACGCGGTTGGATTTCAGTACTGCATTTCATCCACAGACAGACGGACAGTCAGAAAAAGTTATACAAATCTTGGAAGATATGCTGAGGGGCTGTGTTTTGGACTTCAGAAGCAGCTGGGAAGAATTTCTATCGTTAGCTGAATTTGCATACAACAATAGTTACCAGGCAAGCATTAAGATGGCACCATATGAGGCGTTGTATGGTAGGAAGTGTCGTACACCTACATGCTGGACAGAGTTGGGTGAGCGTCAGATGTTAGGTCCAGAGTTGGTTATGGAAACTGAGGATAAGGTCAAGTTGATTCAAGCTCGTCTAAAGGAAGCTTCGGACAGGCAGAAGTCATATGCCGATCTTAAGTGGAGGGATATAGAGTTTACAGTGGGTGACAGGGTTTTCTTGAAGGTCTCGCCATGGAAGAAAGTGCTGAGGTTTGGAAGGAAATGCATAAGCCCAAGGTTTATTGGCCTATATAAGGTGTTGAGACGAGTGGGACCAGTAGCTTATCAGCTCGAGTTGCCAGTAGAGATGAGTCAGATACACGATGTGTTCCACGCCTCCATGCTTAGGAGTTACAGTTCAGATCCATCCCATGTTGTATCGGTGGAGGAAATAGAGGTGAGCTCAGATCTGACCATGGAAGAGGAACAGTGCAGATTCTAGATCGGGATGTGAAGGTTTTGTGCAAGAAGTCAGCTCCATTAGTAAAGGTATTATGGCGAAACCATGGCATGGAAGAAGCTACGTGGGAACGACAAGATGTGATGAGGCAGCAATACCCTCAACTCTTTTGACCAGGTAATTTCGAGGCTGAAATTATTTTAAGGGGGTAGAACTGTAACATCTTGAAATAGGGGCTATTGTGTTTGAACTATTTGCATGTGTATGGCTTGATTTCGTTATTAATTGAGGTGTTCTAGGGTCTAGGTATAAGCCAAGGATAGCCCCGAACTATAGGAAAATTTTTATTTTTAAGCGTTGGTTAAGGGGAGCTGAAGGAGCTAGGCGTTAAGTGTTTTCGGTGGTGAATTTAAGCACGAGAGAAGGAGTGGTAAAGTGGCAAGGAGGTACCACTTAGGGCTTTAAGCAGTGACGCCACAAGCAGAGGAAGGGATTGAGGTTCGAGCTGCAGGAATCCCTCTTTGGGGATTTCTTTTTGATGCCAGAGAGGGAAGAGTTGTGCTCAGCTCAAACTCTGACAGGATAACTGCTGAACAAGTCAAACTGATTTGAACGGGTGGAAAAGAGAGAATTTAGGAGTTTGAATAATTCAAACTCGTTTGAATTAGTGGCCAGGAGAGATTTGAGAGTTTGCCGAAATTTGAATAGTGTGAGGTGAAGTATTCGGCTGAAAGACTTAAGAGGGGTGCCGAAATTCCTTAGTCTGCTAGAAGAACATTTTCGGCTAGCTTGGAAGGCTTTCATCTTTTGTTTTGTATCAAAGCCAAAACACCCTTAGCACCTTGTCGATTTTCCCCCTAATGCACCATTTTGAAACAAAAGCCGAAAGTTCTTAGGCCTCTGTCGATTTCTCCCTTAGGCAAATCGAATCTTCTTGGAACCCTTTGAACTCTCTCTTTTCTTCTTCGAATCGAAACCTCTTTTGGCCAAATCTCTTCAAGGCCAAATCCCTTCACTTCTCTCTCTCCTTTCTCTCTTATTTGATCAAAACGGCACTAGCATCTCTTCTTCCCAAATCGACAACTTTCTTTCTTTTCTCTCAATTACCTTATGCCGAAACCTTTTTCTTCCTCCCTTTGCCGAATCCATTCATTCCAATTCCCTTTTTCTTCTTCAATCTTTTCCATCATTCCATTGTGTTGAAAAGCCAAAAGCCTTGTTGTTCTTTCGTTTGCATCAAAGTACCTTGGCTGAATCTTCTTGATTGTTCTTTCTTAAGTCAAAACCAAATCCATTTTGATCACCTTACCCCATTGCCGAAATCTCTCTCAACTTTCCCCTCCTCGTTCTAACTTTTGGCCGAATATCAATCAAGAAGAGATCTCATTTATTTTCTTCTCTAGTCGGTTTTAAAATAGGTAAGTGTTTTGGCCAAATCTCTATTAACTTCTTCTCTTCTCTCTGTCGACTCACTTGGGACAAAAGCTGAATTTCAGCATTTGTATTGATTCTCATTCTTCTATGAAATCGATTTCTTTTAGGATCTCTGGGATTTTGAAGCGGTGGATCGAGGTCATCTATTCTCTGTCAATCGGTCTCAGTAAGTCAGTGGTAAGGTTTCATGTCGATTCAATCTTTCTCTTAGTTATTTGAAAAGCCAAAGGCTATTAAGATTAAGTGTTTAGTATTGGCTGATTGTAGGGGAAAGCTCAATCTCGCATATCTCGGGTTGTGGCTAGTGATCGAAAAGCGTTAAGGTAAGGATGGTTATTGGATGTGTTAACTTCTTGGGATTTACAAGTGTAGCCTAATGGCTCTTGTTAATAACTTTGGTATTGGCCGAATGTAGGAAGGGGAATCGTGTGTGGTTAGATCGTGATCTACGGGATTCAGTAATCATACACACTTTATAATCTATGTAAATTTGTTAATAACCTAAACTATGTTAAAAGCTGAAACTGTGTAGATTTCGATTTGGTACCCTTATGGGTATGAGCAAGGATTTGGGTAAGTTCGTTTGATAAGTTTAAGATATTTGATTCTGATGAAATCGCATATGCTATGTTTCACTGTATGTTCGATGATTAAGCATGATGGCATGATATGTATGTGCATTGCATTAATATGGGTGATATGAGAGGAGGGGGGAAGATTGATATCTGAGACTTTGGGTCACCAGTGGTTTGGCACCACCAGTGGTTTGGTACCACAGTTGATTTCATGACTTTGGGTCACCAGAGGTTTGAACCTCATAGCGACTCGTCCCAGTGGCTTAGCACCACAGTGGGTTGGCCCCACATTTGATAAAACGGGATTGTCGCCAGTGATTTGGTATCACAACGTGGGTTGGCCCGACATATGGATTATTCATGACTTTGGGTCACCAATGGTTTGGCACCACATTATTATTGATATCAGTCACTTTGGGTCACCAGTGGTTTGGTACCACATGGGGTAGGAAACGGAGTTATGGATGGCTAGGTTTGGGTGCATGATATGGTTGCTTGGTTATGATTTGTGTAAGCATGTTGCTGTAATCGGGAGGGGATTATGCACTGAGTCTTGGTGACTCACCTTCTCCCTTATCTTTTTCAGGTGATTCGTAGATCGCGGATGAGGAGCCGGGTGGACTCGAGGTGGCCATGCGATATTTGCTTTCGGTTTTCGTTGAAACGTCATTTGGGTACTTTATTTTAAATTCTGGTTTTATTTGGGTTTGTAATAAGGCCATTGGTTATTTTTATTTTGGGATTATTTCGTCTGCTTTGGACTTGATTTCAAATATGACTAAGTAAATTATTGTTCTAATAACCCGAAACACAAAGTTTTCTAAACTATAATACGCAATGGGTTTGTAAACTTTACCATCGGGTAATACAATTCACATGATAACAAAGCCAACTTAAATGATTTTCAAATCTAAGTTTTTCAAAGCTCAAATGCAAATGGTTTTAATTAACTAAGTTAAATTCACCTGTGGGTTAGTATACATAAACGTTTTTCTGAAGTATTGATCGACAAGTGAGTTTTAAAAAGATTTTCGGGATTTCAAAGACAACTTAACGTTTTCAACTTTACATGCACAAGATTTCTCCAAACACAAAGCAATAAAAGGGTTTTCACTGAAAAAAATCGGTAATTCGTTTTCTTAAAAAAGTTTTCACTCTATAACATGCCAGATTCAGTCGTGGTGTGTTGACCGGGTTTGGGGTGTTACATGGCAGCTTTGCTGCGTTATTATTACTGGCAGCTACGCTGCAATATTGGTTAGTGATGCAATCGGTGCTACATAAAGAGTGTAGGGATGGGTGGGTCGATTTAATCCCCACAAGAGTGTAGGGTTGGACAGGAGACGGAGTGCGGAGTTGGTATCGGTATTTATGCATTACATATACTGATTCTGATATTGAGATGGGCTTAGGCCTTGATGGATGTGATATGTGACATTTGATATGGGCTCAGGCCCAACCGGGACTGATGGGGGCTAAGGCCCAATTGCTACCATTACTGTAATGGGCTAAGGCCCAGACTGTACTGTTAGTGTTAAAGAGCTCCGGCCCAGACTGATTCTATTTCTGTATACTAACTGTTTCTTTAAGAAGGGGATTACACACTGAGTTTTTGTAAACTCACACCATTTTTAACCTTTCAGGTAATTCCCAGCGTTAGGCAGTTTGGAGCTGCGAGGGACTCAGATATGGCCACACAACTGCACAAGTTTTATTCTGTTTAGCTCATTTACTTAATAAGGAGCTTGTTTGGTTCGGGTTGTAGTAAGGCCTTTATAAATTCTGGATTTTAAATTTGGGATTTGATTGGATTGTGATTTATATCTGCTAGAAGTAGAACACGATTTTCCAAAAGAATAACTATTTTCTAACACTACGTTTTCGCAACTCAATTTTTAAATATCACGTTTTCGTAAATCATTTGCTTTAAATTAAGCTTCCGCAACAATAAGGTTTTGAAGGTAATAAGTTTTAACAAACCTCGATTGAAAATAAACAAACACAAATTGAGGTTTTGTACAAGTTTTAAATGGCAAGAAGTTTGAAATTTTAAGAAGGGCTTTCAATGAAAACATGGTTTTCGAAAAACACTTCAATGTGACACGCCAAATTCGACCATAACGTCTAGGCCAGGTTTGGAGTGTTGCACCACATTTCATAAACCAATCAACTCACATTCAAAGTCTACAAGTTCCTACCCATTACATATGCGGTACATACCATTTCATTCATACTCTTCGCAATCATTTCTACCATGTTTTCACCACATCCATGAAGCATCTACCATATCTTCAAACACATTCATAAACAAGATAACTCCTTTTACAAGACAAGTTCTTTACCACATTTGGATTTTCACTTCAAGCTATAACAACCACAATAATAACCTTAAATATATAACCATCACACTAGCATAAACATACCACTTGAAGTAAATACTTATAATATACATAAGATACTCCTATTACATGCCACATATCTCGAAATAAAATATTTTCAAAATCTACAGAAAGATAGCTGGATAGTGTGATCTTCAAGTTTATCCAATTATTCGATTCCACAAAATGATATCTACAAGGAAACAAGAAAATGACATGAATAAGCTTTTACAAGCTTAATAAGTTCACAGGTTGAAACATTAAAACTTATCGAATAAACATAGCAAATTGCACAATAATAACGTTAATAAACATTACTCATATCAACCATAACCATTCAACAGGTGAGTTTTACATATAAACGAGTTACACTATCTATTCAATCATTCAAGATCATTCGATACCAGGTCATGATATAATATCAAAAAATCATGCAAACATTTGTATAATTCAATAATAAGTCATTCAACCATTGAAAATTTGTCCAAAGAATGATATAACAGATACGAATATGCGATTATCCACCCAAAACAGACCAGAAAACTCAAACGAGTCAAACTAATTGAGAACACACCTGGCAAACAAGTGCCTAACCCATAGGCTAACAGCCCTCCAGAAACACGCTTGGGCACCAAGTGCCATGCCCATAGGCTTTACATTTGCCCTTAGTAACACGCCTGAATCACTGTCAGTATAACACGATAGTTTGCAACAAGTACTGGCTCCGATATATTCAATGGATAGTACCAAGGCAAGAATCATCATCTCATCACAAGCCAATCCCATACCGTATACAATATAACCTATAGGCATGTCAATTGTATCCTATCCTATGTTCATCCGGGCTCAAAACATATCATCATGCTAAGGATGTTCAAATCAACTACTTTCTCAACTCACATCAATTTATAACAATTCAATTATACCTTTTAACAACCATAATCAATATAAAATTTCAAATTATACTAAACTAAATCGTACGAACTTACCAAGGCTAAACAACAAATATACCAAAATTCAAGGACTATTCAACAATGTTCCCTTTTCGACGATTATCTACTGGTTCTTGATCTAAAAAGTAGTTTATTTTAATTTATTAGCTTCAACTTCATGTAATATTCAATTTAATACATATGTCTTCCTATTTACAATTTTTCACAATTGCCCTAAACTTTTACTCATTATTCAGTTTAGACCCTAAAATCGAAACAAGCTTATTTACACAATTCATCCTTATACTCATTGTGCCAAATTTTAATCCATCCTTAAACAGCTTTCAACTTCCAAAATTTCACAAGAAACCAAGCCAATTTCAATATTTTATCTATTTATTCCCTAAACTCAAAACTATTAAAAATTATTTTACAAAATAGTTCAAAACCATCATTAAGCTTCAAGCTCAAGCATAAACATCAAGAAAGCTTCAAAAACAACAATGGTAATTTTTTTTAAAACTTTAATAGTTTTACAAAATAATCCCTGGGCTAGCTAGATTACATTACAATGATATCAAAAACATAAAATTTACAAGAAACGGGTAGGAAAAACACTTACATGCATAAGCTTTTGCTTGGTTGAATCTTAAGTTCCTCTAATGGAGTTTCTTCTTTCTATTTTCAGTGAAGAAACAAAATAAAGATGATGCCTCTTCATTTTAACTTTTGTTTTACTATTTTAATCATCATATATTAATTAAATTATAACATATATCTAATAAAATAACTTAATGACAATCAACCATTAACAAATCTATGGCTTAATTACCATATAAAACCGTTATAGTATGCTTTGCACTCAAGTAACCTAATTAACCTTTAGCAATCGACTTTTGCAAGTTTTACGATTTATTTTTTTCTTAATTAACTATCTAAACGTTAAAATTTTCTAACCAAATTTTAGTTTGACATTAATGACCTCATAAATATTAAATAATTGATATTTACAGACTGACATGACAAAATTCTGGTCCCAAAATCATTATTTCTAATTCTACTGGAAAATGGGTTGTTACAACTACAATGTCAGAATTGAATATTAATCATGCATCAATGGTTGAAGAAATTATTTATATACTTTTGGAAGAATTATCTAGATTATTACCCAAGAGAAAACATGAAATTATAACTGATGTGATACTCGAAATCGCTTTGATCTTTATTGCTTTGTATAGAATAGTACTGATAGAATTAAAAGAATTGTAGGTGCTATTGAAATATTTAGTTACTAGGAGATGTATTCAATTGAACATGTAAACATGGAAAGCAATAATGTATTTAAGAAAAAGAAAGACAATAATATGATGAATGTGTATTGATTATTGATAGCAGATTAGAGACACCATAAAGAACCAGTATTTGTTACATTATATAGCTGACTTACTTGTTTAGTTAAAGGAACTATCGTATTTCCGAGTATTGACTTTTGATCAGGTTGTTGTCAGCTCAGAGTTACGATTCACATGTACCAAAGACTACTTCTTGGGCTTGATATAAACAATGTGAGATTACGATAACATCGTTTGGATTACCGTTCGTTCAAACGCTTTATAGATCTAATGGACAAAATTTGTTAGTTTTATTTGAACAGAATTGTTGTCATGTTATCGATGATATTCAATTTATGCAAGGAATGAAATTGAACATGATCAACATAAGAAAATAGTGTTATAGATTTTACGAGAGAAACAAGTATATATGAAGATTAGTAAATATGAATTTCTGATATTGAGAAGTAAGTTTTTCTAGATCTTTTGATAACAACTGAAAATGTTTGAGTTACTTCGAATCAACTTCTTATAATTGTGAACTAGGGAATCATTGGGAATATTACAGAAATGCGTAGTTCTCTAGGATTTACTGTATATTTCAAATGATTTATTTAGGCTTTTTAATGATAGCTCTATCATTGACGAAGTTATTACAGAAAAATATCAATTTTGATTGATTGGATAAATGCCAATAGAGTCTCGAATAGTTGAAAGTTATATTAATAAAATTTTCAGAATTTGAACCAAGATATTTAGTGTGTCAGCAAGTAAAAGTCGAGCACCAGGTTCCGTCAGATTTATTAAAACTTGTTATGATTCTAAAGTAGAAGTGGAAAAGAGTTACGATGAATTTATATCATGTTTGCCCCTAACTCCAAAAATAAAGATTTTGTTTGTGTAATTGTTGATCAATTGACGAAATTAGCATATTTCATTCCCGTTAAGATTGACTACTTGCTTGAGAAATTAACTGAATTTTATGCCATTGAGAAGGTTAGATTGTACGGTGTGTCGTTGTCTATTATTTCTGATCAGGATCCGAGATTGTGTGAAAGTTGTTTCCATCATCAAAAATCATATGTCGATTTGAAAAGAAAATATATTGAGTTCAATGTTGGTGAGAAACTGTTTCTGAAAATTTCCCCCTGGAGAAAGGTTTATGGTTTGGCAGAAAAGGAAAGATAGGTCCGAGATTCATTAGACCATATGAGATTCTAGAAAGGGCCGGGCCAGTAGCTTATCCATTAGCATTGTCTCCTGAGCTCGAGAAGATTCATAATGTTTTCATGTGTCTATGTTGCATTGTTACTGTTTCGATCCTTCACATGCGATATCATCTAATGGGACTGAGTTATCGCCTGACTTGTCATATTCAGAAGAGTCGATAAACATATTAGTAGAAGAGGTTAAAGAACTTTGTAACAAAATAGTATCGTTAATGAAAGTTCTGTGGCATAGACATGATGTAGAAGAAGTTACTTGGGAAATAGAAGATTTGATGAAATCTTAGTACCCAAACTTGTTTACAGGTTAGAAATTTTGAGAACGAAATTTCCTAAGGGGATAAGAGTTGTAACAGCCCATTTATCAGTGGTACTAGAAACTGCTATTTTGGAACTCCCTATTTTGATGATCGAGTCAATAAATATTATTAAATAATATTTACGAGTTTATTATAGTGTTATATTGGATTTTGATGTGATAAATTTGTTAATTGAATAGTTAGTTAAAGTATAAGTGGTTTGAAAACTCATTCTCGCAAGCTGAGCTCACAAATATTTTTATTAAATATTTACGGAGTTACCATGTAACGGCCCGATTTTAGCGAAATTGTAATAGTGGTTTCAAAACCACAAATCCTATGTTAGAAAATTATTTTAATATTACTTTTTGTGTTTACAACATGTTATTTGATATGTGTGAAAATTTCGTGAACTAATTTTATCGTTTGAATAGTCAATTTCAGAAAAAGGACTTAATCGCATAAAATGCAAAAGTTGCATTCTATTAGTTAAAGGTGTCAAATTAATTTGAATTTTTAATATGATGGCCTTAAATGGTAATTAGACCATTTTAAAGGTTAATGTACATTAATGGACATCCATTATATGTATTTATATGCTTATAATAAAGGTTATAATTGTAAATGGTTAAATAATGAATTAATAAGTTAAATAAAATCATTTTAGTCCATCATTCTCATCTAACTAATTGAAGTTGAGAAAAACACCATGGATGGAGCTTCAAATATTCGGCCATAGTTTAACCTTGCATGTAAGTCCATTTTTCGTCCCGTTTTTTTATGATTTTTACGTTTTTTAGATCGTTGCAGCTCAATCTAGCTAGCCTGTACATTCATTTTCGAAACTGTTAAAGATTTTGAGAGTTACCATTGATGAGTCTATGTGTTCTTTGATGTTTGAGATGAAATATGAAATTTGGATGAAAGATTTTCAAGTTTTATAAAGTGATTTTTGATGAAAATGCATAATAGAGATTGAATTGAGAAATATGCAACTTGTGTGGTTGAAATGTGAAATAAATGAAAGTTTTGGGTTACTAGGGGCTTATGATTAAATCAACTAAGCATGGGTTAAGCTAAATTTTGTGAACTTTTTGTATTTGTGAAATAGGGACTAAATTGAATAAATGTGGAACTTTAAGGGCTAAAGTGTAAAAATGCCTAATTATGTGCTTGTGGACTGAATTGAATGAATCAATGAATAAATTTTGAATTCATATAGATCAAGAAAGAAAGAATTCGGATTTAGATCGGGGGGAAAAGAAAGGTTATCGAGTAATCGATCCAATCCGTCAATTACAAATACGAGGTAAGTTCATATAATTGAACTTAAAAGTGTATCTATTTATTGAATAGATGAAATTGAGATAGTGTTTATTCTATTGGATGAATGTTGAGATAATAAATGAAATGTAGGAGTTGATTAAGGCAAGTTGTTGAATAAGACCATAGCCAGGCTATGGCAACCGAATAATAAGACCATAACCGGGTTATGGCATGTGAATGAAAGACCATAGCAGGGCCTTGACAATGTATGTGAAAGACCATAGTTGGACTATGGCATCAGAAAAATTGATGAATTTGTGATCGTTGTTTTACGCGATGTTAAAGTCTTCAAATTTATATAAAGATTGATCGAACCTGGAAACTAACTATGACAACAATTTGAGGCAAGGGCACCTATCGAACAATAGTATAGTTAAGACAAGATCGGAATATCAAACCCAAAGGAACCAAAAGTACTAATACTAACTCTCTTTTTATTACTTAGCCTAAGAATTAAGGGAATTGTTTATTTAATCTAAAATTAACTAACAATTAAATTAAAGACTCTAAGACAAAGAAGAATGAAATTGGGGAAATAACTTTGAGGAAAAACCAATTGATTAAAACGACATCCAAGGAAGAATCCACCTAGACTTCACTTGTTATCTAACTCTAAACCAGACGATTTATTCATTTGACTTGATCTGTAAGATTCCCTAAGTTATATTAATCCCTCTCTCGAGGCGACTAACGTCTAACACTAGGTTGATTAATTGAAATCTCTTTCTAGTTGAAACCCCTAGAATCGCATTAACCGGATCTATGGACTCTCATATTATGTAACATCTTGAAAAGGGCCTATGCATCTTCGGTTTAGTTGTACAAAGTGACATGTTTTATGTACTGAGAATAAATTTTGAACATTTTTGGAAACCCAGAAATAAATGAAAATGAGTTAGAAATGAACGTTTCTCGAAACCTGAAGATGTATGGAAATGTTAAGTTTAAAAATGGAAGGTGAACATTTTTGGAAACTAGGAAAAGTAAGGAAATGATTTGGAAATGATTCAAAAGAGGAAAGTGAACATTTTGGAAACTTGGAAATGTAAGAAAATGTCAAGTTTGAGAGTAGAACGAAAAATTTTGGAAACTTAGAAATGACTTAGAAATGTCGAGTTTTAAGTTTTAAAGCGAGGGAATAAAGGCAAGGTGGCCTTAAAAGAAAAAGTTAGTGAAATTTGACACACAAATAGGCTTGGAAAAGTGGCCTGAAGATGCCACTTAGGGTCTCTAGAAATGGCGCCACATGCAAGGTGTTGGGCCTAAGTTCGAGTCACTTGGGAAGCAAATAAAAGAAGTTTTATTTTGCTTCCGAAGCTCTCAGGTGGACGGCACAAGCCTTCTAGAAAGGAGGAGTTTTATTCTCTTTAATATTTGATTAATAAGGTGATAAATAAAGGATTTTTAATTGGATTATTTTCAAGGGATAATAAAGGATTATTCTTTTGATATTTTAAATTAAAGAGATAAAGCTATCAAATAAAGAAGAGTGGTGGCCAAGTAGGGGACTCTAGCCTAGTAAATTCGGCTAAGGGAGGAAAATAAGGCTAATTTTCATTCATTCTCTCCTTTGCCGAAATTCCTAAGCATTCATTCTCTCTCTCTGTGAAATTTTTCCCTAGCAAATTCTCTCTTTTCTCCGCTATTTTGCCAAGACCAAAAACTCTAGTAAAGCAAGCCACTGTCTTCATCTTTCTTTTCTTCCTATTTCTTTCCTTCCAATCCATTCAAAATCCGAATTTTGGAGAGGCTTCAAGCATAGGTGTTGCCGATTTCTCCAAGTAAGGGTAAGATCTAGACTCGATTTCCATTCTTTTTCTTTTTTTAAGCCTGTCGAAATTTGGAGACTAATCTCTCATATTGTATTTTGGCCGAAATATGAAGAACTCTTTCGGGATCTGTCTCAAGTCAACTGTAAGAAGGCTTTTTCGGGATTTAAGGCATCAAGGTAAGACAATAAAGTGATATTCGGCCATAGGCCATAAGTATGATTTCAAGTTAGACTAAAATCTAACATATGTGTATAGATATTTCGACAGCATTAAGGAAGCAAGGATCCAATTCGGGATTTTAGAATCCACAAGGTAAGTATTCGGCCAAGGCTTATATTTTTTGGTATTTATCACTATTTCCTATTTATTCAAAAGCCAGAAACTGACATAGTTAAATGATTTGATGGCTAGTCGATTTTAAGGAAGGAATACTACAGATTTCGGGATTTGATTATTAATCAAATCAGCAAACAAGGTAAGAATACTAATCCTACTAGGATTTGGAATTTTGGCCGAATGGCTTTTTCTTAAGGTAATAAGTGATAAATCAAATGTAGGGATTAAGGATATAAGAATTAGATCAAGCTTTTCGGGATCTCAAGGAATTTCTAAGCGAATCAGGTGTGTACCCCACACTACTTCATAATACGTTTTATGGCATGTTTAATTAAAATATGTGACATTAAGAATATGAAAGTGGCTAAGGTATCATGTTATGGTACTAAGTACTCAGGTACGTTTCCTGCTTCTACTAGGAATATGAGAAATGTTATTTGTAACCTGAGAATATGATAAGAATGTGAACTTTGGCTTGTAATTGCATAATATGTTATGGGCATATGGGTTTTATTTTGAAAGGGGAAGTGAATGTGGTGACTTAAGACCACGAACACGGTGACCTAAGACTGTGATATCTGAAAAGTGGTGACCTAAGACCACAGTAATCTGAAAGTGGTGACCTAAGACTACAGTAATCTGAACGTGGTGACCTAAGACCACGAATGCGGTGACTTAAGACTGCAATTTGGTGTGTAGCGGAAGGAGGGTCGACTTAGTAGTCCCCACGGTGTGATTGGCAGGTACGGGGGTGTATAGCGGATGGACAATTAGGTTTGGGTTTGTGAATGCATCATAACTTATATTCATTATTTTGAATGTTTAACTCTTGTATGCCTGATTCTATTATGACTTAGTGTCGTGTACACATTGAGTCTGTTTGACTCCCCCCGTTGTGGGACCATGTTTCAGGTGATGAACAGTGATGGATCGGGACGGTAGAACTTGTGGTGGCCATGTTTAACATGAAGTCTTTATTTTTATGGACTATGAGTTTTTAAGTACTTGAATTATTTGGAAATTATTTCATGTAATAAGGCCATAGGCCATAGTTGAATCATTTTACATTTATTTTTTTTATTTATTTTGTTTATGAACCATATTTATTAAAGTTTAAGTAAAATTTCTTTAAAATAAACCTTAAATGTTTTATCATTTAATATTAAAAAGGGGTTTTCAAAATAAAATCGAATCTGTTTCAATACAAGCCCAACCCAAAACAAAATTTTTAAAAATCGCACAAGTTGTTCGCAAAGTAACAAAAGGATTTGAACCGATTTACTTGAAGGACATAATAAATCTGGTCAAAGCTCATGGGCCGGGTTTGGGGTGTTTCAGTTTGGTATCAGAGCCCAGTTTTAAACTCTCGGCCTGTGGGCTAAGGCCCAAAACGTTTTCAAATCGAGCCACGTAAGTTTTTTTTAAAGTATTTTATGAAATAAGCAGGTTTTCTGGCTTGGCACCTAAGTCTCCGACCCGCAGGTAAGTACCCCTAACCATTTGTGTGATTATGTGATTATATGATTTAAGAATTATAGAAGGGTAAAAAAAAGGCATGGAACGTAGAGTAGCATGATAGGAACTTGAACCCTAGGACTAGTCTACTCAAACACAAACACATAAGACTTAAGGAACGTTAAACAAACCCATGGCTAAGTCATCGAAAGTTAGGGTGTGGTAACCCCATGCGCATGTCTAGGATTGGATCCTAAGAGAGCCTGGTATTTAAGCGATCCTAGCGACTCACCTCCTCTTCGCAGGAATCCTACCTGGTGCGTAGCTTCGGTTCACCCCAACCCAGAGGGCTCAGTAAGTGTGGCAACCTCTGTGCGCATGTCTAGGAATGGTTTTGGTGGGAGCTTGGTATTTAAGCAGTCTGCGTGACTCACCTCCTCTCCACTCGAATCCTGCCTGGTGCGTAGCTTTGGTTCACTCTGACCAAGAGGGCTCGGTCATAGGCTAAACACAATGACTAAAACCCGAAAGGGAATTAGCCGTGTTTTTAATAAAAACAACAAAATCTAGTTTTAAAACTCTTAAAACTTTCTTTTAAATTTGTGAAAACCATCTTTACAAAATTTTCCGAAAAATTTCCGCTTTATGAAATTACAAAAATGCCCCTAGTGGTAAAATTACTAAAATATCCTTGGTTTGTAAAATGTTCAATTACCCAACAGTTTTACCAAAATTTCATTAACATTCAAAAACCCTAATTTGCAAAATATCAAAAATACCTTGATTTTGGAAAAAAATTACAAAATTGCCCCTAACTTACAAAATTACCAAAATGACCCTGATTTCTAAAATTTTTGCAACATCATTGTTTTCAAAAAGAACCCTCAAAGTTTTGCAACTTTTGAAATATCCCTGATTTAGTAATTTTACAAAATTACCGAAATACCCCCGAGGTCTAAAACTACCGAAATACCCCCGAATTTCAAAACTTTTCCAAAACACCCCGGGAACTTAAAATTTCCAAAATACTTGTCGGCAAATCACCAAGAAACTTTTTCTTTTTAAAATTATGAAAATACCCCTGTAGGAAAAAATTACGAAAATACCCCTGTAGAATAAAATTACGAAAATACCCCTGGGTAGTGCAAACGCAACAACAATGAAAACTACAACGTTTCTCTGAATGAACGAAAGTTCATACTTGTTTGATGGATGGATGAATGAATGAATGGAAAGACTGTGCATGTATGAATACGAAAGAACCACTCCTAAAACTCTATCATAAAATTTCTTCGCGGGTAAACAAGTGGAACAATGACTAATTCATAAAACCTCTTAATCAGGTTTCAACGTTAGAAATGAGCTCTAAAGGATGTGGTCATCGTGAAAGGGGTAAAGGATGGATGACTGTTTCAGAACCTGTTAGATCGGGTTAAGGATCTGACAATAAGATACCACCGCCACCACCACCCCCAGCTGTGGGAGTTGAGCAGCAGACTCAGACGGTGGATGATGCTGTATCGCAGGCTGTGCTGAGAGTTCTGGAGTTGGTGGCTGGTGCAGGAGGAAATTCGGGAACTCGAAAATCTGTGCCTGAACGGCTCCGAGTGAATGGAGCTGAAATGTTTCGTGGAGTATCTGGAGTGGCACCCAGCACAGCTGAGTACTGGTTGGAAGCAACAGAGCGCATCATGGATGAGCTTGACTTGACCCCTGAGGAAAAGTTAAAAGGAATGGTGCCATGGCTGAGGATCTGACCTGGGAATACGTTAAGGAAGCTTATCAGAAGAAGTATGTGGGAACAAGGTATACTGATGAGCAAAGGAAGGCCTTTCTGGGGCTGGTACAAGGGAACAAGCCTGTTGCAGAATATGAGGCTAAATTCCTGAGGTTGAGCCGGTATGCTCGAGGTATAGTGGCAACTGAGCATGAGCGCTGTGTCCGTTTTGAGGACGGGCTAAGGGATGATCTGATACTGTTGATAGCACCGCATCAGGAGCGGGAGTTTTCTGCTTTGGTAGAAAAGGCCAAGGTGGCCGAGGGAATCAAGGATTCTACAAAGTAGGCTATGGATAGGAACAGGCCCAAAAGAGGTTTTGGGTCATCTGGAAAGGTTCATAAGAGGCCTAGAGTTGATGGGCCGCGAGGTCAGCAAGCTGGATTAGAAGGGCGGTATCGACCTTGTGATATGTGTGGAAAGAAGCACTTGGGAGAGTGCTAGAGGAAAACAGGAGGATGTTTTAGGTGTGGGTACAAGGACCATGTGATCAAGGATTGTCCCAAGAACTCAGAGGAAAGCCGACCAGCAGCTCAGAGTGTTAGTCAGGCTGGTAGAGGAGGACCGCAGCCTCAACGAGGTTGTGGTTCGAGTAACCGAGGTAATGGTACTGGCAGAGGCCGTGGAACACAGGGCCGAGGTGCCGCTAATGCTGAGGCAAGGCAACGGGGTTTGGTTTATGCGGTTCTCCGGAGGGAGGATGGAGATGCGCCGGATGTTATAACCAATACGTTCTTTATTTTTGGCAAGCCCTATTTTGCTCTAATTGATGTGGGCTCGACCCATTCTTATGTTGCATGTAGTGTAGTAGAAACACTAGGCCTAGACTCTAAACTTTCTGATAGGTAGATGACTGTAGTAAGCCCATTAGGCCAAACTGTAGTGGTGGATAAGATCTTTCGGAATGTACCCCTAGAGATTCAGGGAGTGAACTTTCGGGCTGACTTAATGGAACTACCCTTTGGGGAGTTTGAACTTATACTTGGAATGAACTGGCTAGTAGAGCATCGAGCCGTGTTGGATTGTGCGGCTAAATGTATGGAATTAAGGACCCCGGAGGATGAAGTAGTAGTAATGATCGGAGAAAGAAGAAACTACTTGTCTAACGTAGTTTCAGCGCTGAAGGCTGAGAAAATGGTTAGGAAAGGGTGTAAGGCGTTCTTAGCCTTCGTAAGTGTGTTAGGTGGAAAAGAAGAGGGTGTTTGTGGAGTTAGAACGGTAAAGGACTTTGAAGACGTATTTCTGAAGGAATTACCAGGAATACCCCCAGATAGAGAGGTGGAATTTGGAATAGATGTGCTACCGGGAACAGCTCCTGTGTCAATCGCTCCATACCGAATGGCGCCAAAGGAGTTAGTTGAGCTCAAGGCCCAAATCAAAGAGTTGTTGGATCGTGGGTTCATTCGACCCAGTGTGTCTCCATGGGGAGCACCGGTCCTATTTGTATAAAAGAAGGACGGAACTATGCGGATGTGCATAAATTACCGTCAGTTGAACAAGCTGACCATCAAGAACAAGTATCCTTTGCCAAGGATCGATGACTTGTTCGATCGGTGAAGAACGCATGATATTCTCAAAGATAGACTTAAGGTCTGGGTATCACCAGTTGAAGGTGAAGGAGGCAGATATCCATAAGACCATTTTTAGGACAAGATACGGCCATTTTGAGTTTGTGGTGATGCCATTTGGATTGACGAACGCTCCATCCGCGTTCATGGATATGATGAATCGGGTTTTCCAACCCTACTTGGATAGGTTCGTCGTTGTGTTCATCGATGATATTTTGGTGTATTCTAAGTCTGAAGAGGAGCATGATGAACATCTCCGAGTTGTGCTGCAAGTGTTAAGGGAGAAGAAGCTCTATGCCAAATTCAGCAAGTGTGAATTTTGGCTTAAGAAGGTGGCATTCCTAGGACATGTGGTATCCGCAGAGGGAATAACAGTGGACCCTAGGAAGATCAAAGCAGTGTTGGATTGGACACCACCTAGGTCCGTGGCTGAGAGCCAAAGTTTCTTAGGTTTGGCAGGCTATTACAGAAGGTTCGTGGAAGGGTTCTCGTCAATAGCCGCGCCCTTGACAAAGCTACTAAGGAAGGAAGTACCCTTTGAATGGACTGATAAGCAACAAGAGAGCTTTGAAAAGCTTAAGAAGGTGTTGACGGAGGCTCTAGTATTAATTCAGCCGGAGGCTGGGAAGGATTTTGTAGTGTACTGTGACGCTTCGCATATGGGATTAGGATGTGTGCTAATGCAAGATGGAAAAGTAGTGGCTTATGCGTCTCGGCAACTAAGGCCTTATGAGGTTAACTACCCAACCCATGACTTAGAATTGGCAGCAATGGTTTTCGCCCTTAAGGTTTGGCACTATCTCTATGGAGAAAGGTCAGTGATTTACACAGACCACAAGAGTCTTAAGTATCTGTTGACTCAGAAGGAGTTGAACTTGAGGCAGCGAATGTGGGTGGAGTTATTGAAGGATTACGATTGCTCGATACAGTACCACCCGGGCAATGCAAATGTAGTAGCTGATGCCTTAAGTCGGAAGGTTGTGTCGGATCTAAGGGTTATGTCCGCTCACTTGAGCCTGTATGATGATGGAAGCCTGTTGGCAGAGTTGCAAGTCAATCCCACATGGCTGAAGGAGGTGAAAGAGGGACAGTTGGTTGATAAGGATCTAAGTGCTAAGTTACAGCAAGTGCAGCACGGGGAATTAAAGGATTATGGCGTTAATGATGAAGGAGTATTGTGTTACAAAAGAAAAGTCTGTATACCGAAGGACAAGGAGTTAAGACAAAGGATTCTTCGGGAGGCGCATAGTAGCCCTTATGCTATGCATCCCGGAGGCATTAAGCTGTATAGAGATCTAAGGGAACAATTTTGGTGGTCTGATCTTAAACGAGAAATTACAGAATTCGTGGGAAAATGTCTGACGTGTTAGCAAGTTAAGGCTGAACACCAAGTTCTATCGGGATTGCTTCAACCAATCAAGATTCCCCAATGGAAGTGGGAGAGAATTACCATGGACTTCGTTAGTGGGCTTCCCCTTACGCCTACTAAGAAGGACTCGGTATGGGTGATAGTGGACCGTTTGACCAAGTCCGCGCACTTCATCCCGGTAAGAGTTGACTATTCTCTTCAGAAGCTAGCCAAATTATTTGTGGCTGAAATTGTGAGATTACATGGGGTACCAGTATCGATCATCTCCGATAGAGACCCAAGGTTTATGTCTCGATTTTGGAAGGCACTTTATCAAGCTTTAGGCACTAAGCTGGACTTCACTACGGCTTTTCATCCACAATCAGACGGGCAGTCTGAATGGGTTATACAAGTGTTAGAGGATATGTTAAGAGGCTGTGTGATGGATTTCCGAGGAAGTTGGGAAGATTATTTGCCTTTAGCCGAGTTCGCCTACAACAACAGCTATCAGGCTAGCATTCGAATGGCACCATATAAAGCATTGTATGGTCGAAAGTGTAGAACTCCTACTTGTTGGACTCAGTTAGGAGAACGTCGAGTTTTGGGACCGGAGTTAGTGGCAGAAACTGAAGAGAAGGTTGAGATGATTCGAGCACGGTTAAAGGAAGCCTCTGATAGGCAGAAGTCATACGCAGACCTTAAGCGGAAGAAAATAGAGTTTGAAGTGGGAGACCAAGTATTTCTAAAAGTCTCGCCTTGGAAGAAGGTTATGAGGTTCGGTCGCAAAGGGAAGTGAAGCCCAAGGTTTATAGGGCCCTATCGAGTACTGAAGCAAGTTGGACCAGTGGCATACCAGTTAGAATTGCCACCAGAGTTGCAGCAGATGCATGACGTATTCCATGTATGCATGCTACGTCATTACCGATCGGATCCATCTCTGTGGTACCAGTCGAAGAAGTAGAGCTAAGGCCAGACTTATCCTACGAGGAAGAGCCGATTCGGATATTGGAACGTGATGTGAAAGTGCTACGGAGGAAGTCAGTTCCTCTAGTCAAGGTGTTATGGCGCAATCATGGATCGGAGGAAGCTTCGTGGGAACCAGAAGAGACGATGCGACAGCAATACCCTCAATTATTTTAGTTAGAAAATTTCGAGGACGAAATTATTTTAAGGGGGGTAGAACTGTAACATCCTAAAAAGGGCCTATGCATTTTCGGTTTAGTTGTATGAAGTGACATGTTTTATGTACTAAGAATAAATTTTGAACATTTTTGGAAACCTGCAAATGAATGAAAATGAGTTAGAAATGAACGTTTCTGGAAACCTGAAAATGTATGGAAATGTTAAGTTTAAAAATGGAAGGTGAACATTTTTGGAAACTAGGAAAAGTAAGGAAATGATTTGGAAATGATTCAAAAGAGGGAAGTGAACATTTCTGGAAACTTGGAAATGTAAGAAAATGTCAAGTTTACAGAGCCGAACGAAAATTTTTGGAAACTTAGAAATGACTTAGAAATGTCGAGTTTTAAGTTTTAAAGCAGGGAATAAAGGCAAGGTGGCCTTAAAAGAAAAAGTTTGTGAAATTTGACACACAAATAGGCTTGGAAAAGTGGCCTGAAGATGCCACTTAGGGTCTCTGGAAATGACACCACATGCAAGGTGTTGGGCCTGAGTTCGAGTCACTTGGGAAGCAAATAAAAGAAGTTTTATTTTGCTTCCAGAAGCTCTGAGGTGGACGGCACAAACCTTCTAGAAAGGAGGAGTTTTATTCTCTTTAATATTTGATTAATAAGGTGATAAATAAAGGATTTTTAATTGGATTATTTTCAAGGGATAATAAAGGATTATTCTCTTATTATTTTAAATTAAAGAGATAAAGCTATCAAATAAAGAAGAGTGGTGGCCAAGTAGGGGACTCTAGCCTAGTAAATTCTACTAAGGGAGGAAAATAAGGCTAATTTTCATTCATTCTCTCCTTTGCCGAAATTCCCTAAGCCATTCTCCTCTCTCTGCCGAAATTTTTCCCTAGCAAATTCTCTCTTTTCTCTACTATTTTGCCAAGACCAAAAACTCTAGTAAAGCAAGCCACTCTCTTCATCTTTCTTTTCTTCCTATTTCTTTCTTTCCAATCCATTCAAAAGCTGAATTTTGGAGAGGCTTCAAGCATAGGTGTTGCCGATTTCTCCATGTAAGGGTAAGATCTAGACTCGGTTTCCATTCTTTTTCTTTTTTTAAGCTTGTCAAAATTTGGAGACTAATCTCTCATATTGTATTTTGGCCGAAATATGAAGAACTCTTTCAGGATCTATCTCAAGTCAACTGTAAGAAGGATTTTTCGGGATTTAAGGCATCAAGGTAAGACAATAAAGTGATATTCGGCCATGGGCCATAAGTATGATTTCAAGTTAGACTAAAATCTAACATATGTGTATAGATATTTCGACAGCATTAAGGAAGCAAGGATCCAATTCGGGATTTTAGAATCCACAAGGTAAGTATTTGGCCAAGGCTTATATTTTTTGGTATTTAGCACTATTTCCTATTTATTCAAAAGCCAGAAACTGACATAGTTAAATGATTTGGTGGCTAGCCGATTTTAAGGAAGGAATACTATAGATTTCGGGATTTGATTATTAATCAAATCGGCAAACAAGGTAAGAATACTAATCCTACTAGGATTTGGAATTTTGGCCGAATGGCTTTTTATTAAGGTAATAAGTGATAAATCAAATGTAGGGATTAAGGATCTAAGCATTAGATCAAGCTTTTCGGGATCTCAAGGAATTTCTAAGCGAATCAGGTGTGTACCCCACACTACTTCATAATACGTTTTATGGCATGTTTAATTAAAATATGTGACATTAAGAATATGAGAGTGGCTAAGGTATCATGTTATGGCACTAAGTACTCAGGTACGTTTCTTACTTCTACTAGGAATATGAGAAATGTTATTTGTAACATGAGAATATGATAAGAATGAGAATAGTTTATATAGGCTTTGAGATGCCTTACTTGGCCTCCAAGTATCCTAATCTGAATAGGATTCCTATTTGGGTGTTTATATAAACTTTGGAATGTGTTTCTTTGCCTCCAAGTATCCTATTCTGAGTAAAACTCCTCTTGTCCGCAGCAGGGACACGCCCATGGCACACGCCCGTGTAAGTCATGGCCAGGCCGTGTTCGAGACTGTTGAATGGGGCACGGCCGTGTGGTCTTAGGCCCAGGCCATGTGTATTTTGTGATATGGCCCATTTACTCTGTTTTGGGCCTGTTTTCTGTTCTTTTCATGATCTGGTGCTCTCCTGGGTATAAAACATGAAAACAAAGAATTAAGAGCACCAAATTACACATTTTAAGGCTTAAATCATCCAAAAGTGTGCTAAATGTGGGATTAAAATATGTTACTTTTATGGTTTATCAATTTGTATCGAAAGCATTTGTAAACCCGAGTGCTTTGATAAGAGTATGGATGAGAAATAGAAATGTATCGGTACATGTATGTATGGAAAACTATTCAAGTATTGAGATAGATGAAGTTGAGAACTCATGATTAAGGACATAGATAAGTTATATGTTAATTCATGAATTGATGCTATAAATGTTAATGATATTATTTATTTTGAATTGTTATATGAATGTTGTGATTATTTCATGTTCACGTACGAACTTACTAAGCTTAAAGCTTACTTTATATAATTGTTTCTATGTTTTATAGTTCTACAAAGCTAGCTCGGATATGGGAATCGTCAGATACTTCATCGCACTATCGATCATCTACTTTGGTACTTTTTGAAACTATGTATATATGGTATATGGCATGTATAGGCTTGAGTCATTTTGGTATGTTTAATGAATGTGTAATTTGGCCATTTGTGTTGGCATAAAATGATGAACTTGATGATGCTCATGAATATACAGATTGATCTACTTTTAATGTTTGGTAATAGACCTATAATGGATGAATGGGATTGAGGTGGTTATGAATGTTTGGATTAGCCTTGTCAAATGGATTATACAATGTGAATTATGCTTAGAAAAGCATGTTAAATTGCTTAGTACTTGAATAGGTAAATGATATGAAGTTGAGTATTAAAATGATTGAAATGGATTAGGTATGTTTTTGTATTGGTTGGTAACTTTTGGCTACACATTTGTGTCTTAAAATTATGCCATTTGAGCTTGTGTAGGTATGTGTAAAAAGGGTGGCAATGTAACACCCCTTGTCCGTGTTCGAAGTCGGAACGGATATGAGGCATTACCTAACTTAACTTGCTTAAACATAACACATCGGCAAAATGTTTCCGCTGCAACTTAGAAACTTTCCATTTAAACTCATAACCTGCTCATTCTGAGCCTACGAGGCCCTAAACATACTTCTAGGAAGTTTCAGAATTAAATCGAGAACTTTTAAGTGCTTAGAAAATTTTTGTCCAAACAGGGGGCCACACGCCCGTGTTTTTCAAGGGACATGTGCGTGTGCCCCTGAAACATACTCGTGTTCTTCACTCGTGGTCGACACTAACTTATTTCGCACGACTGGACACACGTCCGTGTCCTTGGCCCATGTCCCTCACATGTCCTCGACACACCCGTGTCTTAGCCCGTGTGCCAAAACCTTGGCATTCTGTTTATGACGTCATCACCTCGCAAAGGTCACACGGCCAAGGCACACACTCGTGTCCTTAGGTCGTGTGTTGATTTAAATTCCTAGCTTCAGTTACAGACTTCACACAACCTGGGCACACGCCCACAGCTGAGACACACGGCCGTGTCTCTGCCCGTGTGTTTACTACTGAGCATACTGACTTGTAAGCCTAGATCACAAGGGGACACAGGCCAATCAACACGCCTATGGGGCTGACCGTATCACACACGGCCCAGACACACGCCCGTGTGTCTACCCGTGTGGATATTAAAAGGCTATATTCCAAGCCAAATGCCACCCTACATAGCAACCATACTTATACTAACTCAAATAAAGCATCCACACAAGCATAAACTTCATGATTCATCATCAATGAATATATATATATAAGAACTAGTCAAGTATTGGCCCAACTTTAATGACCATTTACAAAATGAATTGAAACAACCATAGTAACCAACACATTTGGCTTGCAAATATGACATAACCAAAACATTCAAGTCCTATACATGCCATACTAAAACTAAGTCTTATTTGGCTATACGCAAAAAATGGTCGATAGTGTGATCTCCAACTCGGACATCCGCGAATTCTCGAGCTAACTTTGCAATAGTACAAGGAAAATGGCAATGAAAGAGGTAAGCATAAAGCTTAGTAAGTTTGCATGGGAATAAATAGCAACAATAAGCTCATGATAAAATCCATCCATGACATTAATTAACCATACACAAAGTTATAGGCTTCTTGCCATACTTACTCATACTTGCCTTTATTTAGCTCATACCATGCCACATATCGTAAATGCTTCTTCGTGAATTACTCACGGATACTTGTGTTAACTCAATCACATAGCTTTAATAAAAATCTCATTTCTATTTTTAAGCTAATCTATTCATCGCGATAAATCACTAGGGATGCTCAAAGACACATAATCATAATCATTAGCATAAACATGAAACCAATGCCACATCCCGGATGTGGACTTACATGGGTTCACCTTTGAGTGCCGATGCCATACCCCAGATATGGTCTTATACGGAATCTCACATTAAGTATTGATGTCATATCCCGAATATGGATTTATACGATCCTCATACTCAATACTGAAGCCATATCCCAGATGTGGTCTTATATAGGATCTTAATTTGGTACCGAGGCCATGTCCTGGACACGGTCTTACACGGGACCTTATCCATCTCACGTCTTGAAGATAGTATTCTCACACTTATTATAGTTCAAACGAGACTTCAACATCTTAACTTTTATCATCTTTCTCATTATAATATCAACCATTCTCAAACAAGCTAGCGTAAATGTTGAATTTATCACATACAAATTTACCTCGTTTTCAAAATAAGCTAGATTGTCAGTCTAGTTCGATATTTTGTTCTTTCCCCGTTCGAGGTTGATTCTTGCCTCTTCTTGCTCTATAATTGAAAATTAGCTCATTTTAATCATCACATTAATAAAAGCATTTCAATAATCATGCTTTGGTAAAATTACTATTTTGCCCATATATTTTGGCAAAATGACCATCTTACCCCTAGGCTCGGAAATTAATTCTAATCAAATTTCTACCTTCAACAAGCCTAGGTTTATTTCTCTTATGGCTATCATCAAAACCCAACATTTCACATATTTACTACAAACTTTTTAACCTTTACAACAAGGTCCAGTTAGGTGTTTTCATAGTAACACCTTTCACAAAAGTTGTTTATCTAACAACTAAGACTCATTTTCTTCCATAAAAATGCAGCAAACAACTTAAAAGCTCACATGGAAAATCCCTAAACTTTTCACCATATTGCAAGATAGTCCCCTTCTTTAGAAAGCTGAAGCTTTAGGGGTCCCAAAAGTACAACTATCATCAAGAAAAACCATTAAAATCACTTACTTGTACGTAGAGGAGTTTGCTGAAATTTTGAGCTTTCAAAACCCCTATTTTGCTTGCTATTTTCAGCGGAGGAAGATGATTAAAAAGATGGATATCATCTTTTCTTTATTTTATTCAATTTCATCAATTTAATCCACCTACTACACCAGCTTTGACCAATTTTGACAATTCTTGTCTCCTATGGCCGGGTACCCTATAATTAGGGGTCTAATTGCACTTTAAAGACCTCTAATTAATGTTCTTTAGCTATTAAACACATTTAGCTTATAAAATAGAGCTTTTGCGCTTAATGCAATTTAGTCCTTTTTCACAATTAAACATGAAATCGCTAAAATTAAAGCACCAAAATTTTCATGCACTAATATAATCATGATCTAACTCATAAAATAATATCAAAATAATTTTCTCTAACCTCAAATTAGTGATCTCGAGATCACTGTTCTGACTAGCTCCTAAATCAGGCTGTTATAGGCAAATTGGCTTTGCAAATGGCCTATTTTTGTCCACACGGCAGAAACACGGACATGTGTCTCAGCCGTGTGTGACACACAGTCATGATACACAGCCGTGTGTCCCCTGATGATGAAATTGAAGTGAAGTAAGTATACTACACACGGTCTCACACACGGGCATGTGACTGGCCATGTGGTATAAGTCAGTATACCCCCTAAATGGCACACGGCCTAGCACATAGGCGTGTATGGCCACTTTGAACGGCACACGGACTGGGCACACGAGCGTGTGGTTGGCAGTGTGACCCAAGTCAGTACACTCTCCAGATTTCACACGGCCAAGCACACAGGCGTGTCCTCGGTCGTGTGTTGCAAGTCAGTATGTATGCCCTGCTTTCACACAGTGTAACACCCCAAATCCGACCTAGAAGTTAGGCCCGAATCTGGCGTGTCACACCAAAGGCATAATTCAAACGATTTTGCTAATTAAAAATTTAAGGCCCAAAAGCCCAAAGTCCTTGAGTCTTGTTAAGTAATGAAAAAAAACCCATTTTATAATTTTAAGCACTTCAGAAACCAAGTTTAAACGTAAGAAATTTACTTAGGTTTAATAATTAAGTAAACAGTTGAAACAACAAAACCCAAAATCTAAAGTCAAATCGGAGTACAAGGCCTTATTACATCCAACAAAAATAAGCAATTAAAACTATGTCTTTTGAAACAATTAAATAAAAGTTTAAACATCTTGTAGTGTGGCCATCTCTGAGTCCTCTCCCACGTCGAGCCATTTATTGAGGATTACCTGAAACATTAAATAAAGGGTGTGAGTTTCGAAACTCAGTATGTACAACCCTTGGCATTCAATTCAATATATAATTATCACATTGGCCTGAACCCTATCAAAATCGATGGTCTTGGACCTCAGCCTACAATGACCTCATACATATCATATCATATGCAAAACAAGGCAATGCAAAACCCTCCCCAAAAATCCATCCGCTACACACCGTTTCCCTTCCAACCCAACACACCTGTGGGGATTTCTAAATCGACCCACCCATCCTCTACACACCACAAGTAGCACTTACAGTGGCACTACTCATTATTGTAGCAAAGCTGCTAATCATATAATGGGCGTAAAGCCACCGGTGGATCCATGGTCGTCAAGCTACTATGCGATCCTCAAATCTTCCTCCGTACCATAATTCCCCCCATATGCATCCTAATCAGAATATCATATGAATGCAACATGCACATGAGAAACATCCACAAACCTCATACTCATCGCATAGGGTTATCTTCGTCATTTCAAAACCTACGGGTATTCTCGTAAATCTACTCTATAGGGGTATTTAGGTAATTTTACAGAATAGAGATACCTTGGGAATTTTGTAAATCAGAGATGTTATGGTAATTTGCAAACCAAGGGTATTCGGGTAATTTCACAATTCAGGGTTATTTTAGTGATTTTACAAATCTAAGGATGTTTTGGTAATTTTCAAACTAAAGATATTTTGGCCATTTTCAAATCAGTGGTATTTCAGTAATTTTACAAATCTAGGGTATTTGGTCCCTCTCGGGTTTTAGTTATGAACTTTGGCCCATTAACAAGTCCTTACGGCTAAAGTGAACAGACACTATGCACCAGGTAGGATTCTAGAGGAGAGGAGGTGGGCCACTAGGACCGCTTAAGTACCAAGCTTTCCCTAGATCCAATCCTAGACATGCATATGTCTGTTGCCACACTCTAACCTAGCGACTTGTCCACGAACATGTTTAATTATTAGAAAGTCTTATGCGGTTTAAGAGTTGTTCAATAATAAGCCTAAAGTCCATAAATCCTATCATACTAGTCTACGTCCCCATAAAGCCCATCAACCCATTCCACGTTCATATAACCCATAATGGCCACATCACATTTTTATGACCCACTAGGCCCAAATCTCAGCCATATGACCCATTAGGCCCAAAACAAATCCAGATTATGTAACATGCATGCCTAACCCAATTCATATAATCAACTTAATCCATTTCATCAAACTTAGCCATAGGGCCCACCAGGCCCATTTAGCCACTTTCAGCTTTTCGGCTTTTCGGCATTGCCAATTTCGTGTGTGCATAGTGTTTGTACACACCTAGTTAGCGCGACGTGCTATTCTATCCTTAGCCTTGAACCTACAACCAACCAACCTTTAATCAACCAGTCATACTTAATCAAAATATTTACTCAAAACCCGAAGCCTTATTGTAACCTTACCGTGTACCACCGGGTTCTAATAGCCTTTCCTTAGCTACTAATCACGAGTGTCTTCTAGATCTGCACTCACACATACATCATTAAAAATTTGAGTGACTCATAATCCACACAAGTCACCCGTATAGATCACACACACATTCAACCATTCAGTTAATCCACTATCAAGTTGAGTACACTTACCCTTGCTAACGATCCTACCATGCTTGCGATCTTTGAACCTTCTCCTTGTTATCACAGAGTTAACGACAGGACAATTAGATAGCCTTTAAGCTTTTAGCAAAACGTACAAAAGAGGTTAACCGAATACTTACCAAATCTACTTTCGATCTTGCGGCCTAAATTCGGCTTTTGATATTAGTATGGTGACAAAGATAATTCAGAACCAGTAGGGAGAAGAAGAGAAGTGATAGGCTAGAACTAAAGGTGAACAAGAGAAGGAATTTAAGAAGAGAAGGTATGGGGATTTCGGCTAGAGAGAAAACCAAAATTTTTGCAAAGGAATGATGGGTTTTTGTTCGGAAAATGGAAAAATTCGACTAAGGGGGAGAAAAAGAAATGTAATGGAACCAAAGGAAACTCTCCAAGGAATTCGACACCTCCTTTTATAGCCAATAGCCGAATCCTACCTTCCCCCACAGTCCAATTCGGTACCAACTCTTCCCACATCTCATCTCCTAAATTTTCTTCAGGATATCTCCTTTATCTCATCCGAAATTCCCTCCTTTATCGGCTCACAAGTCCAATTCAAACACTTCAACAAAAGAGTCCAAATTCCACACAACTCTGGCCTTCCACTAAGAAAAATAAACACTCCAAAAACACCTTACCACTACTCAAACCTTGGACCTCTTCACGCCACCTTGTAGCTCCCTTAGTGATGCCACCTTGCCACTGGACCACAAGCTCATTTGTGTCCTATTTTCCCCTTAATCTGCTTAAGAGGCCTAATGCCTGAGACTAGGGTCCACTAAAGCAAGAAAAATATTTTTTTCCCTATGGTCATCCTTATCTCTAAGACTTCAAATAATCCCGATAATACCTTAAAATTAATATTCTAAGTGCTACTCATACATACCAACCTCAGTGCACAGAAATTTAAAGTTCAGACTTTTGGGGCGTTAAACCCAATAGGCCCAAATCTACTAGGCCCAAATTCGGGGCGTTACAATTCTACCCTCCTTAAAGAAATTTCATCCTCGAAATTTCCAACTAACTATCAATCGTACTACCCAAGTCTCACCACTATGCTTTCGCTTCGCACTCTAATTCTAAAGCCAAAATAAACACTCAGTATACTACAGTAGGGTACGCACCGTTATTTGCATCTGGAGCGTCTTCATCCCCTTGGCGACGTGTTGCATAGACCAAAGCTGGCTGCCTTGCCTCCGCATAACCTGCACCTCTACCTGGTGCTCCACAACCGCGTTCATTACCATTATCACCCTTGGCTTGTCCACGACCCCTTGGTGGTTGTTGACCACCCCTCTTTGGCTAAACATTACCTCTGCCATTGGCTCGCTCCTGATTTGGCCTTCTCGGGCACTCTCAATCCTATGCTCCATAGATCCACAGCCCAAACATCCTCCTATCCTCCTCCAACATTCTCCCGGATGCCTTCTCCCACACTCAGCACAAAGTGGTATTCCGTTATTAGCAGCAGCAACAGGGGCCACAACTCTAACCGGCCCATTCACTCTGGCCCTCTTGATGGGCCTCTGTCCGGCTCCCATAGGTTCCATACTACTTATTCTTGCCCTTCTCTTTCTTTCGATTGCGGCGCTCTGTGCTCTTTACCTCTTCTGCTATCTTTGCTTTCTCCACCAAAATCGCAAAATCCCGCTCCCTCTGTGGAGCTATAAGTTCCTTAAGGTTATCCCTTAGTCCATCCTCAAACCGTACGCATCTTTCATACTCCGTTGCAACTATCCCCTTGGCATATCGAATAAGGCATAGAAACTCAGCCTCGTACTTTGCTACTAGCTTATCTCCCAGAGTCAAACTCAAAAACTCCATTCGGGCATCCACATAGGTCGCTCCAATGTATTTCCCTTGGAATGTCGACTTGAAGAACTCCCAGGTGATCTACTCCGGTTGGTTGCCCTCCTTTACGGTCCACTACCACTGATAGTCTTCCTCCCTAAATAAGAATATCACCCCTTTTAACTTTTGTTCAACCGTGCAATCTAGATCATCTATTATCCTTTCAGTAGCCACCAACCAATATTCTGCCACACTCAGGGCCACCCCCGCTACTCCTTTGAAAATCTATGCCCCATTAGCTCAGAGTCGCTCCACGACCGACCCACGACTCCCTGTACCATTATTGGGCCCAACGACCCTTTTTAAGATCCTTAACATGTCCTGCGATACGACATCTTCTGTAGCAGCAGCCTGTTCATATGCTCCCCTTTCAGCTACTGGTGAGGCCGGAGCCTCCCCTACTCTAACGTTGGGCATATGGCCTGACTCAGACGACCCTGCCCTAACACTTCCACGGCCTCTGCGCGGCCTCTTGCACCTCTTCTAGCGCTCATCGTTGTGTATTTCTGAATTAAATTTTTTTATGTAATTAGTACATAGTTCCACTTGTTTAGGACTAATGTCTTATGCGAGTAACCATTTTTTTTTAAGTTGTTACGCGGTCGAGAATCCACCACAAGTTTAAGCTTCCTACGAGCTTTAATCTCTAAAAGCCTATTTTTAAGTAGTCCATTATCTATACAGTTTCATAATTTAAACAAATGTAGTACAGAAAACTTACTTGGCTCGACGTCGAGGCTCGGTGAACCACACTTCAAGAATCCTGCAGAAACTTTTTAATCTACTTGTTTTTTTTTAAAAACCTAAAATCTAAGGCCCATTTCACAGCCCGAGCTTTGCAACTGGGCTGTGATACCACTAAATGTAACACCCCAAACCTGACTTAAAAGTTAGGCCCGAATCTGGCGTGTCACATCAAAGGCATAATTCAAACGATTTTGCTAATTAAAAATTTAAGGCCCAAAAGCCCAAAATCCTTGAGTCTTATTAAGTAATGAAAAAAAACCCCCCCATTTTTTAATTTTAAGCACTTCGAAAACCAAGTTTAAATGTAAGAAATTTACTTATGTTTAATAATTAAGTAAACAGTTGAAACAACAAAACCCAAAATCCAAAGTCAAATCGGAGTACAAGGCCTTATTACATCCAACGAAAATAAGCAATTAAAACTATGTCTTTTGAAACAATTAAATAAAAGTTTAAACATCTTGTAGTGTGGCCATCTCCGAGCCCTCTCCCACGTTGAGCCATTTACTGAGGATCACATGAAACATTAAACAAAGGGTGTGAGTTTTGAAACTCAGTGTGTACAATCCTTGGCATTCAAATCAATATATAATTATCACATTGGCCTGAACCCTATCAAAATCGGTGGTATTGGGCCTTGGCCCACAATGACCTCATATCATATCATATCATATCATATCATATCATATCATATGCAAAACATGGTAATGCAAAACCCTCCCCCAAAAATCCATCTGTTACACACCATTTCCCTTCCAACCTTGCACAGCTGTGGGGACTTCTAAATCGACTCACCGATCCTCTACACACCACAGGTAGCACTCACAGCGGCACTACTCATCTTTGCAGTAAAGCTGCTAATCATATAATGGGCTTAAGGCCACCGGTGGATCCATGGTCGTCAGGCGACTATGCAATCCTCAAATCTTCTTCCATACCATAATCCCCCCATATGCATCCTAATCAGAATATCATATAAATGCAACATGCACATGAGTAACTGTAACATCCTAAAATTGAGGTTATTCGTGTTTGCATTATTTTGCCTGAGTTTGAATTGCTATGGTATTGATTGTGGTGTAGTAAGACTTAATTAAGGGTCTTGAGTTGGCTCGGAATAGTAGAAAATTTAATTTGGGAACTTTAAAGACAGGGAGCCTTAGCAAGTAGGGGATACAAGAATAAATAGAGGATTTATTGGCATAAAAATCAGCTTGGTAAAGTGGCAAAAGGAGGGCTACTTGGGAGTTACATGTGACGCCACAATGGGTAACGTAGAGCCTGTGTTCGAGTCACGAAGATCCCATTTTTGCACCTTGATATGGACGGCATAGGGAGGGAGAGATTTTCTCTCTTTAAACTCTTTTTATTATTTTATTTAGATAATAAGATAATAGGAGATAAATAAGGATTATTAAAGAGATTATTAAGAGATTATTTAGGGTTAATTCAAATTATTTTGAATTATTCAAATTAGTGGCCAAGAGAAAAAAAGGGGTTGGCCGAATTTTAAACACTTCAAGGGAGAAGTGGACGGCAAGCTCAAAAGGGGGGTGCCGAATGCCTATAAAAGCACCAAATAACCACCTTGCTTTTCTTTTTCCATTTTTGCTTAGCCGAAGTTCCTAACCCTTTTCCTTTTTATTTTTCTTTCATTTTTCCATTCTCTCAAACCCCTTTAGCCGAAACTCTTATCACCTCTTCCTCTCCATTAGTTTTCTTTCTTTCATAATAGCCGAATACACCCCTTTGAAGTGCCGAAATTCTCTTCTTCTTTTGGGCAGCACCTTGGCTGAATACTAAAGTAGTATAGACCTCTTTGCATCCCCTTTGTCAGTTGAAGGTAAGTGTGCCGAAACTCCATGGTTTCCCTTCTCTGTTTTTACCGATTTCTATTAGGGGTAAGTGCCGATATCAGCGATGGTTAACAAGACTTCTAAAATGCTTTTTGGTAATCTACCTCTTCTAGGTACCCCAAGATCGTGAGGCAGTCGACCCAAGCCCTAATCTCTAGTAATCAATTTTGGTAAGTAGTGGTAAGAGTATTTCATTTAGTTGGTATTCAATTAAGCCGAAGGCTATTGACAGTATCATTTGATCGATTATTGGTAAAGCAGATTCGTGTATCAAGTGCTATGATTAGTAGCCAAAAGAGAAAAGGTAAGATTTTGGGTCCACAAGGAACCCCTCTCAAATAATTTGATTTGGCCGAATTGGCCATAATACTAACTCAAGTGTTTGGCCGAATATAGGGACAAGTAGATCTAGGGTGGCCGACTTCTCTTTTCGGGATTTAGACTATTCAATGGTAACAGGTGTGCACATACACACTTATAACAATTAATAAACTATACTAAATACATGTTGTATGTAAAACTGCTTGATGTAGATACGGATTTAGTACCTTAACGGTACAAGCGAGGATCCCGGTAAGTCTCTGTCAGTATGAGATTATTATAATGCTTTTGGGAAGCATGGCTTATTTGATACATGTGGTGAATGTATGAACTCTGTTTATGACTGTTTGACTACTGTAGGTTAAATGAGTGGAGGGGGCAGTGATATTGTGTCGACGGACACCAGTGTTTTGGTAACACATTGTGACTACGGTCACCAGAGGTTTGGTACCTCTAGAGGTTTGGTACCTCATCGCGTCTCATCCCAGTGGCTTAGCACCACAGTGGGTTGGCCCCACAGACAATATTAAGGGATTGACGCCAGTGATTTGGCATCACACGATGGGTTGGCCCCATCAATCGATTGTGTCTTCAGACACCAGAGGTTTGACACCTCCAGTGATTTGGCATCACATCTGTGACTATACGTCACCAGTGGTTTGGCACCACCAGTGGTTTGGTACCACAACGGGGTAGACAGAGGCGGTTGGTTGGCTAGGTTGGGTACATAACCTTATGCATGTTGATTGTTATAAAGTGTGTATGAAATTGCTTAAACCAGGGGAAGGGTTACATACTGAGTCTTGGTGACTCACCTTCTCCTTTATTTTTTAGGTGACACGTAGATCGCGAATATGGAGCCGGAGGGACTCGAGGTGGCCATGCAGTGGGATTTAAATTTTAATAGACTTTGAATTTTAGTTTATTTATTTTTTTCGGTTGTTGTTTTAAATTTTAAATGGGTTGTAATAAGACCTCCTAGGAATATTTTATTATGGTTACATGCTTTAATATTTGCTTTAAATTACTTACTAATAAAAATGAGTTCACATGTTTTCTAAAGCAATCGTAAAGGTTTTAAAAGTACCATCGGGTGCATAAAATATGTATATAATAACTTGACTTTATAAATATTTTCAGAATAAATCTAACTATGGGTTTTATACACCTCAACTGTTTTAACAAGACGCTATCTTTTACCAAGAAGTTGAATCGGTTTTTAAAAGATTTCAAAATATTTTCTCCGTAGCAAACCGAATTCGGTCATAGCGTTTTGACCGGGTTTGGGTTGTTACAAATTGGTATCAGAGCCCAGTTCAAAGCTCGACTGTGGGGGCCCAAGGCCCAAAATGTTTTGCTTTTATACTAGTAGGCCTTTCTAAGTTATTTTTGGGTTCTGAATAGCATGGCACCGAGTCTCCGGCACCGATCCGCCCAGGTAAGTACTTTTAAACCTCTTGGTGGATTATTTCTTGTGTAGAAGGGTAAGAAGCATGGAACGTAGAATAGACTTATAGGAATTTGAACCCTAGGATTAGACTACTCAAACACAAACAGAACATAAGACTTAATGAACTAAACCAACCTATGACTTAGTCACTGAGCTAGGGTGTGGTAACCCCTGTACGCATGTCTAGGATTGGATCCGGGAGAGCCTGGTATTTAAGCAGTCCTAGTGACTCACCACCTCTTCGCGGGTATCCTGCCCGGTGCGTAGCTTCGGTTCACCCTAACTCGAGAGGCTCGGTGGTGTGGCAAACCTCATGGCGCATGTCAGAAAGGTCTCGGTGAGAGCTTGGTATTTAAGCAGTCCGTGTGACTCACCTCCTCTTCACTCGAGTCCTGCCTGGTGCGTAGCTTTGGTTTACCCTGACCAAGAGGGCTCGGTCATAGGCTAAACATAATGACTAAAACCTGAAAGGGAACTAGCCATGTTTTTGGAAAAAGAAGAACACAACAAAACCCTAGTTTTTAGAACTATTAAAATTTCTCCTTCAAAATTTGAGAAAAATCATCGTTACAACATTTTTTCAGAAAATTTGCGAAAATTACAAAAATGGCCCTAGAGGGTAAAATTACTAAAACGCCCTTGGTTCAAAAAATTTCAACTCAATGGTTTTGCCAAAAAATTTCACTATTTTATCAAAATCCAACAACTCTACTTTGCTCATCATCAATAAAATACGTGGGTTTTGAAAAATTACGAAAACGCCCTCCATTTGCAAAAATTTTACCGAAATTACCCTGGTTTTTGAAATCTTTACAAACATCACCACTTGAAAAGGAAAACTCTCAAAAAGAACCCTCAAAGTTTTACAACCGTTTAAAATATCTCTGATTTACCAAAATTACAAAATTGCCCTGATTGGCAAAATTACCAAAATACCCCTGGTTTCCAAAATGATGCCATGACTTTAAAATTTTGCACATTTTCAGAAACACCTTCTAGTTTTGGGAATTTCAAAGTGACATGCTTTATTAAAATTTAAATTTCTTTTAATACAAAAATACCCCTGTAAGAAAATGACGAAAATACCCCTGGGATAGAAACGGACAGAAATGTCCAAGGAGTGAATAAGTATGGAAAGTATTAGGGAATGGATGTACTCTTCTGTGTGAACTAGGGTAGAGGACTTAAAACCTTGTCTGCTTGAAAGAATCCCTAATTAAACTTTCTTCATAAAATTTCTTCGCGGATAACCAAGTGGAACAAGTGCTAATACATAAAAATTTTCTTAATCAGATTAAAGCGCAGTAGTTAGAATGAGCTCTAGAGGACGTGGACGCCGTGGACGCGGTAGGGGTAGGATGGCGATGGTCCGAACCCGTTAGGTCGGGTCGGGGTTTCGAGAATGAAGTACCGCCACCACCACCCCCAACTTTTGGAGCTGAGGATCGAGGATCGGGGCGGGTGAGGCGAGATCGCAAGCGTGTTTGCGAGTCCCGGAGTTAGTGGTGGGGCGGTGGGAACACAGGAGCTCAAAATCTGCATTCTGAGCGAGTCGGCCTAACTGAGTGAAGTGTTCGGGGTGTGTCGGGAGTGGCACCCAAAGGCGTGGAATATTGGTGGAGTCCACGGAAAGGATCATGGACGATCTCGACCTGACTAATGAGGAAAAGCTGAAAGGGGCAGTGTCGCTTTTGAAGGATGAAGCGTATCAGTGGTGGCTCACGGTTCGAGAGGGTGCCATAGCAGATGATCTTACGTGGGATTACTTTAGAGTTGTTTTTCAGAAGAAGTACGTGGGTACTAGCTACACTGACGCGCAGAGGAAAGCTTTTCTGGGATTAATGCAAGGAACTAAGTCAGTGTCGGAGTATGAGGCAGAATTTTTAAGGCTGAGTAGATATGCTAGAGGCATCGTAGCTACCGAATATGAGCGGTGTGTCCGCTTTGAGGACGAGCTTAGAGATGACTTGAGGCTGATAATTGCTCCACAGCAGGTTCATGAGTTTTCGTCGCTAGTAGAGAAGGCTAAGGTAGCCGAAGGGATCAAGGAGTCCGTGAGGCAAAATTATGATAAGAATAAGCTGAAAAGAGGCTTTGGGTCGTCTGGGTCAAGTGGTAATGTTCGAGAAAAAGGCTAGGCAGAGTGGGCTAAATCAAAGCGGCAAGGCCCATGGCTACTAATCGAGACCAGGCTCGGTGTAATCATTGTGTGGAAAATCCCATTGGGGAGGTTGTTGGACCGGTGAGAGGGGTTGCTTTAAATGTGGGTCTTTGGATCACCGTGTGAGGGATTGTCCCCTAAGCGAAGCGAGAATCACCGAGGGTCGAACCGCACTCGTGGCGTAAATGTTGGACCACCACAGAGGGGTCGAGGTAATGGTAGAGGAAGCAATGGTCCTAATCGAGGTCGCGGAATTCAGGGCAGAGGTGCAGGCAACACAGAGGCTAGGCAGCCTGGCTTAGTCTATGCAGTGAGGCGTCGCGAGGAGGGTGACGCACCGGACGTCATAACTGGTACGTTCTTAATTTTCGGTCTTCCTTATGTTGCACTAATTGATGTGGGTTCGACGCACTCATACGTTGCTAGTAGTGTAGTAGAGACTATGAACCTAGACTCGAGAGGCGCTTACAGGAGATGCTCGTAATTAGCCCTTTAGGCCATTCTGTAGTTGTGAACAAGCTTTATAGGGATGTACGCCTAGAACTCCAAGGGGTCGTGTTTGTGGCTGATCTGATGGAACTGCCGTTTGGGGAGTTTGATTTGATCCTTGGAATGGACTGGTTGGTCAAGTATCAGGCAAGGTTGGATTGTGCGGCTAAGCGCATGGTTCTTTAGATGGCGGAAGGTTGTGAAGTGACTATGATTGGTAATAGAAGGAATTACCTATCCAATGTGGTGTCGGCCTTGAAGGCTGAGAAGATGGTCAGAAAAGGGTGCGAGGCGTATTTGGTTCGCATTTGTGCTTTGGAGGCTAAGGAGTCAGAAGTGGAGAAGGTTCGAACGGTTGGGGAATTCGCTGATGTGTTCCCAGAAGAACTTCCGGGTCTGCCTCCAGACCGGGAAGTTGAATTCGGTATAGACTTACTACCAGGAACGGCACCTGTGTCTATAGCACCGTACCGAATGGCACCAAAGGAATTGGTGGAGCTGAAGGCTCAAATTCAGGAACTGTTGGTAGGGGGTTTACCCGACCAAGTATATCTCCGTGGGGAGCACCTGTGCTGTTTGTCAAGAAGAAGGACGGTTCAATGCGGATGTGCATCGACTACCGTCAGTTAAATAAGTTAACGATCAAAAACAAGTATCCGTTGCCTCAGATCGATGACTTGTTTAACCAACTGAAGGGTGCGTCGGTGTTTTTGAAGATAGATCTTAGATCGGGTTACCATCAACTGAAGGTGAAGGAGGTTGATGTGCACAAGACAGCATTCCGAACAAGGTATGGGCATTACGAGTTTCTGGTAATGCCATTTGGATTGACCAACGCACCGGCGGCGTTCATGGACTTAATGAATAGAGTATTCCAGCAGTACTTGGATCAATTTGTCATGGTATTCATAGACGACATATTGGTTTATTCAAAGACGGAGGAGGAGCATGATAAGCACTTACGTATAGTTCTACAAGTATTGAGGGAGAAGCAATTATATGCCAAATTCAGTAAGTGCGAATTTTGGCTTAGGGAGCTGGCTTTATTAGGTCACGTGGTGTCAGCGGAAGGGATTAGAGTGGATCCCCGCAAGATTGAAGCGGTGTTGGATTGGAAACCGCCAAGGTCAGTGGCCGAAATTCGAAGCTTTTTGGGTCTAGCGGGGTACTATCGGAGATTTGTGGAAGGATTTTCTCTTATTACAGTGCCATTGACTAAGTTATTAAGAAAAGGAGTCCCATTTGTATGGTCGGAGAAGCAGCAAGAAAGTTTCGATAAGTTGAGGAAAATTTTAACGGAAGCTCCCGTTCTGGTACAGCCTGAGGTGAGGAAGCTGTTCACGGTTTATTATGATGCATCCCATACTGGTTTGGGATGTGTATTGATGCAAGAAGGGAGGGTAGTGGCCTATGCGTCTCGTCAGTTAAGACCGCATGAGGTGAAATATCCGACTCACGACTTGGAGTTGGCAGCAGTCGTCTTCGCTTTGAAGATATGGAGGCATTATCTGTATGGGGAGAAGTCGATAGTCTACACGGATCACATAAGTTTGAGGTATCTTTTGACTCAGAAGGATCTGAACTTGAGGCAGCGCCGATGGATTGAACTGTTAAAGGACTACGACTGTTCAATAGAGTACCATCCGGGTAAGGCTAACGTGGTGGCTGACTCGTTGAGCCGGAAGGTCGTGTCGGACTTAAGAGCGATGTTTGTTCGTTTGAGTCTCTATGACGATGGAAGTCTTTTGGCAGAACTCCAGGTTAAGCCAACCTGGATTGTGGAGATTAAAGGAAAAGCAGTTAGTGGATGAAGGGTTGAATGCAAAAAGGGTGCAAGTTCAAGATGGTGATCTGGAAGGGTACAGTCTGTCTAGTGATGGAGTGCTGTGTTTCCAAGGGCGAACTTGTATGCCGAAAGATGTGGAATTAAGGCAGAAAATTCTCCAAGATGCTCATAGCAGCCCATACGCTATGCATACGGGAGGAAGCAAGATGTATGGAGATCTACGGAAACAGTTCTGGTGGCCGGGGTTGAAGCATGAGGTAACTGAGTTTGTGGGAAAGTGTCTGACGTGTCAGCAGGTTAAGGCTAAACACCAGGTGCCATCAGGGCTACTTCAGCCAGTAAAGATCCCTCAATGGAAATGGGAGAGGATCACCATGGATTTTGTCAGTGGGCTACCTCTGACGCCCAGCAAAAAGGATGCAGTTTGGGTGATTGTAGACCGTCTGACGAAGTCAGCTCATTTTATACCGGTAAGAATGGATCATCCTCTTCAGAGGCTAGCAAAGTTGTATGTGGCTGAGATAGTAAGATTGCACGGTGTGCCAATGTCAATTATCTCGGATAGGGATCCGAGATTCACGTCAAGGTTTTGGAAAGCGTTGCATCAAGCGTTGGGTACATGATTGGATTTCAGTACAGCTTTCCATCCACAGTCGGACGGGCAATTGGAAAGGGTTATACAGATCTTGGAGGATACGCTGAGAGGGTGTGTTTTGGATTTCAGTGGTAGTTGGGAGGAGTATCTACCATTAGCGGAATTCGCTTATAACAATAGTTATCAAGCGAGTATTCAGATGGCTCCATATGAAGCACTATATGGACGAAAATGCCGTACTCCTACGTGTTGGACAGAATTGAATGAACGACAAGTTTTGGTTCCAGATTTATAACAGAAACTGAGGATAAAGTCAAAGTGATCCGGGCTCGTCTCAAGGAAGCATCAGATAGACAGAAGTCTTATGCTGATCTGAAGCGCAAAGAAATGGAGTATGATGTAGGAGACAAGGTCTTTCTGAAGGTGTCACCTTGGAAAAAGGTGTTGAGATTTGGGCGAAAAGGGAAGCTAAGCCCAAGGTTCATTGGCCCATATACAGTGTTGAAGCGAGTGGGACCGGTAGCTTATCAGCTCGAGCTGCCGGCAGAGTTGAATCAGATTCATGATGTTTTCCACGTGTCGATGCTTAGGCGATATCGGTCAGATCCATCGCACGTTGTGCCAGTGGCTAAGATTGAGGTCAACTCGAATTTGTCCTTTGAAGAAGAACCGGTTTAGATCTTAGATCGAGATGTTAAGGTTTTGCGTAAGAAGTCAGTGCCCTTAGTGAAAGTGCTATGGCGGAACCATGGTACAGAGGAAGCTAGTGGGAACCCGAGGATGTGATGCGGCAGCAATACCCTCATCTCTTCTAATCAGGTAATTTCGAGGCCGAAATTATTTTTAAGGGGGGTAGAACTGTAACATCCTAAAATTGGGGTTATTCATGTTTGCATTATTTTGCCTGAGTTTGAATTGCTATGGTATTGATTGTGGTGTAGTAAGACTTAATTAAGGGTCTTGAGTTGGCTCGGAATAGTAGAAAATTTAATTTGGGAACTTTAAAGACAGGGAGCCTTAGCAAGTAGGGGATACAAGAATAAATAGAGGATTTATTGGCATAAAAATCAGCTTGGTAAAGTGGCAAAAGGAGGGCTACTTGGGAGTTACATGTGACGCCACAATGGGTAAGGTAGAGCCTGTGTTCGAGTCACGAAGATCCCCTTTTTGCACCTTGATATGGACGGCATAAGGAGGGAGAGATTTTCTCTCTTTAAACTCTTTTTATTATTTTATTTAGATAATAAGATAATAGGAGATAAATAAGGATTATTAAAGAGATTATTAAGAGATTATTTGGGGTTAATTCAAATTATTTTGAATTATTCAAATTAGTGGCTAAGAGAAAAAAAGGGGTTGGCCGAATTTTAAACACTTCAAGGGAGAAGTGGACGGCAAGCTCAAAAGGGGGGGTGCCGAATGCCTATAAAAGCACCAAATGACCACCTTGCTTTTCTTTTTCCATTTTTGCTTAGCCGAAGTTCCTAACCATTTTCCTTTTTATTTTTCTTTCATTTTTCCATTCTCTCAAACCCCTTTAGTCGAAACTCTTATCACCTCTTCCTCTCCATTAGTTTTCTTTCTTTCATAATAGCCGAATACACCCCTTTGAAGTGCCAAAATTCTCTTCTTCTTTTGGGCAGCACCTTGGCCGAATACTAAAGTAGTATAGACCTCTTTGCATCCCCTTTGTCAGTTGAAGGTAAGTGTGCCGAAACTCCATGGTTTCCCTTCTCTGTTTTTACCAATTTCTATTAGGGGTAAGTGCCGATATCAGCGATGGTTAACAAGACTTCTAAAATGCTTTTTGGTAATCGACCTCTTCTAGGTACCCCAAGATCGTGAGGTAGTCGACCCAAGCCCTAATCTCTAGTAATCGATTTTGGTAAGTAGTGGTAAGAGTATTTCATTTAGTTGGTATTCAATTAAGCCGAAGGCTATTGACAGTATCATTTGACCGATTATTGGTAAAGTAGATTCGTGTATCAAGTGCTGTGATTAGTAGCCAAAAGAGAAAAGGTAATATTTCGGGTCCACAAGGAACCCCTCTCAAATAATTTGATTTGGCCGAATAGGCCATAATACTAACTCAAGTGTTTGGCCGAATATAGGGACAAGTAGATCTAGGGTGGCCGACTTCTCTTTTCGGGATTTAGACTATTCAGTGGTAACAGGTTGTACATACACACTTATAACAATTAATAAACTATACTAAATACATGTTGTATGTAAAAGCGCTTGATGTAGATATTTGATTTAGTACCTTAACTAATGTACAAGCGAGGATCCCGTAAGTCTCTCTGTCAAGATGAGATTATTATAATGCTTTTGGGAAGCATGGCTTGTTTGATACATGTGGTGAATGTATGAACTCTGTTTATGACTGTTTGACTACTGTGGGTTAAATGAGTGGAGGGGGCAGTGATATTGTGTCGACGGACACCAGTGTTTTGGTAACACATTGTGACTACGGTCACCAGAGGTTTGGTACCTCCAGAGGTTTGGTACCTCATCGCGTCTCGTCCCAGTGGCTTAGCACCACAGTGGGTTGGCCCCACAGACAATATTAAGGGATTGTCGCCAGTGATTTGGCATCACGCGATGGGTTGGCCCCATCAATCGATTGTGTCTTCGGACACCAGAGGTTTGGCACCTCCATTGATTTGGCATCACATCTGTGACTATACGTCACCAGTGGTTTGGCACCACCAGTGGTTTGGTACCACAACGGGGTAGACAGAGGCGGTTGGTTGGCTAGGTTGGGTACATAACCTTATGCATGTTGATCGTTATAAAGTGTGTATGAAATTGCTTAAACCGGGGGAAGGGTTACATACTGAGTCTTGGTGACTCACCTTCTCCTTTATTTTTTAGGTGACACGTAGATCGCGGATATGGAGCCGGAGGGACTCGAGGTGGCCATGCAGTGGGATTTAAATTTTAATAGACTTTGAATTTCGATTTATTTATTTTTTTCGGTTGTTGTTTTAAATTTTAAATGGGTTGTAATAAGGCCTCCTAGGAATATTTTATTATGGTTACATGCTTTAATATTTGCTTTAAATTACTTACTAATAAAAATGAGTTCACATGTTTTCCAAAGCAATCGTAAAGGTTTTAAAAGTACCATCGGGTGCATAAAATATGTATATAATAACTTGACCTAATAAATATTTTCAGAATAAATCTAACTATGGGTTTTATACACCTCAACTGTTTTAACAAGACGCTATCTTTTACCAAGAAGTTGAATCGGTTTTTAAAAGATTTCAAAATATTTTCTCCGTAGCAAACCGAATTCGGTCATAGCGTTTGGACCGGGTTTGGGTTGTTACAGTAACATCCACAAACTCATACTTATCACATAGGGGTATTTTCGTCATTTCAAAACCTAAGGGTATTCTCGTAAATCTACTCTACAGGGGTATTTAGGTAATTTTGCAAAATAGAGGTACCTTGGGAATTTTGTAAATTAGAGATGTTTTGGTAATTCTGCAAACCAGGGTATTTTGGTAATTTCACAATTTAGGGTTATTTTAGTGATTTTACAAATCTAAGGATGTTTTGGTAATTTTCAAACTAAGGATATTTTGGTCATTTTCAAATCATGGGTATTTTAGTAATTTTACAAATCTAGGGATATTTGGTCCCTCTCGGGTTTTAGTTATGAACTTTGGCCCATTAACAAGTCCTTGCGGCTAAAATGAACAGACGCTATGCTCCAGGTCAAATTCTAGAGAAGAGGAGGTGGGCCACTAAGACCGCTTAAGTACCATGCTCTCCCTAGATTCAATCCTAGACATGCATATGTCCGTTGCCACACCCTAACCCAGCGACTTGTCCACGGACATGTTTAATTATTGGAAAGTCTTATGCGGTTTAAGAGTTGTTCAGTACTAAGCCTAAAGTCCATAAATCCCTATCATACTAGTCTACATCCCCATAAAGCCCATCAACCCATTCCACATTCATATAACCCATAATGGCCACATCACATTTTTATGGCACACTAGGCCCAAATCAGTCATATGGCCCATTAGGCCCAAAACAAATCCAGATCATGTAACATGCATGCCTAACCCAATTCATATAATCAAAATAATCCATTTCATCAAACTTAGCCTCAGGGCCCACCAGCCCCATTTAGCTACTTTTGGCTTTTCGGCTTTTCGGCACTGCCGATTTCGTGTGTGCATAGTTTTTGTACACACCTGGTTATCGTGACGTGCTATTCTATCCTTAGCCTTGAACCTACAACCAACCAACCTTCAATCAACCACTCGTACTTAATCAAAATATTTACTCAAAACCCGAAGCCTTACCGTAACCTTATCATGTGCCACCGGGTTCCAATAGCATTTCCTTAGCTACTAATCACGAGTATCCCCTAGATCTGCACTCACACATACATCATTAAAAATTTGAGTGACTCATAATCCACACAAGTCACCCCTATAGATCAAACACACATTAGGCCATTCACTTAATCCACCATTGACTTGAGTACAATTACCCTTGCTAATGATCCTGCCACGCTTGCGATCTTTGAACCTTATCCTTACTATCACAGATTTAACGACAGGATAGTTAGATAGCCTTTCAACTTTTAGCTAAATGTACAAAAGAGGTTAACCAAATACTTACCAAATCTACTTTCGATCTTGCGGCCTAAATTCGACTTTTGAGATTAGTATGGTGACAGTGACAATTCGGAACCAATAGGGAGAAGAAGAGGAGAAGTGATCGGCCAGAACTAAAGGTGAACAAAGGAAGGAATTTAAGAACTGAAGGTATAGGGAATTCAGCTTGAGGGAAAACCAAAACTTTGGCAAAGGAATGATGGGTTTTTTTGCAGCAAATAGAAGAATTCGTCTAAGGGGGAGGAAAAGAAATGTAATGGAACCCAAAGAACCTCTCTAAGGAATTCGACACCTCCTTTTATAGCCAATAGCCGAATCCTACCTTCCCCCACAGTCCAATTCGACACCAACTCTTCCTACCTCTCATCTCCTAATTTTTCTTCAGGATATCGCCCTTATCTCATTCGAAATTCCCTCCTTTATTGGCTCACAAGACCAATTCAAATACTTCAACAAAAGAGTCCAAATTCTACACAACTCTGCCCATCCACTAAGCAAAATAAACACTCCAAAAACACCTTACCACTGCTAGAACCTTGGACCTCTTCACGCCACCTTGTGGCTCCCCTAGTGACGCCACCTTGCCACTGGATCACAAGCCCATTTGTGTCCTATTTTCCCCTTAATCTACTTAAGAGGCCTAATGCCTGAGACTAGGGTCCACTAAAGCAAGAAAAATAAATTATTCCCTATGGTCATCCCTATCTCTAAGACTTCAAATATTCCCGATAATACCTTAAAATTAATATTCTAAGTGCTACTCATACATACCAATCTCAGTTCACAGAAATTTAAAGTTTCGGGATTTTTGGGGCGTTAAACCCAATAGGCCCAAATCTACTAGGCCCAAATTCGGGGCGTTACACACGGCCTGTTCACACGAGCGTGTGACCCTTGTATGTTTGAAAAAATTATAAGTTTTTTGATAATTTTATATGTTATCGGTTTAGTCCTGAACCACTTCTAAAGCATGTTTAAGGCTTCGTAGGCCCTAATAAGGGACAATATGAATATGATTGAACGACATTTGAGTATAAATGCAAAAATGTATTAACTATGTATGATAAATGATGTTGACTGATCATTAATGCCTCGTAACCCTCTTCCAGCATTGAATATGAGTGAGGGGTGTTACATATCATATACGTGAATTGAATTCTGGTCAAAAAATTTTGGTAATTAGATAGCAAATTAAGGTGCAATGACTAAATTGTAAAAATAGTAAAACTTATCCGCTATTGAATTTTATTAGTTAAAAGGTTTAATCATTAAATTTGTAAGGACTTATGTTATAATTAGGCCTTATTAACCTTAGTGGGGCAGTTGGTGCATGGCTTTTAATAAACTATATATTAAATTTAATGAATTAAGATAAAACAATAAAAGTTAAAGTAAAAAAAAAAAATCACCATCTTTATTTATTTTCCCCTTTTCCACCCGACAAACACCATTGAAAAAGCTTTAAAGTTTGACCAAGTGTGTGTCCTTGCATGTAAGCATTTTTAAGCATGTTTTTCATAAATTTTATGTTTTTGAGATCATTGTAGCTTAATCTAGCTAGCCTAGGTATTAAAGATTAAAATTGTCAAAGTTTACAAAAGTTTCTGTTGATGTTACTTGAATTTTTTGAATGCGAATGGTAGATTTTGAAGCTTAAAAATGAAATAGGACTAAATTGTAAATTAAATTTTATTAGTTTGGAATTTAGGGACTAAAATGTAATAATGTAAATTTTGATATGAAATTTCTAAAATTTATGTATTTAGAGGGCTATACAAGAAAGGAATTGAAATTGGATTGTAAAATAAAGCTTGAATTTGAAAGATATAATAGTTTCAACTTTAGGGACTAAATTGAATAAAATACAAAATTTTAGGGAAATTTTGAAAGATGAATAAAAGATGTTAAATACATGAATTGATATGGTTTAAAGTGTTTAGAAGTGATAATTTGACATGAGTTACCGTATATATCAAGAGCCGAACCAACAAATAGATAAACGAGAAAAAAGGTAAATAACAGATTAGTCCTTATCGATTCTACTGCTTTTTCCTTGGTAAGTTCATACGATATAATTAAGTATATTTATGTAATGTTTTTGGTTGAATTGTAAAAATTATAATATTTGAGTGCATTTTAAATTGTTTATAAATTGGTACAAAAAGGTGAGAAAATGACTACATTGGAAAAATGTGGTAAATACGGATAGATATACAGTATTGAATGAAGGTAAAATTTATTATACGAGTTTATGATTTATACATGGTGATATTAGATTGTTAAAAGACATGTATTTATATATATATTGTTATGATATCAGGTGGACGAATTTAATGGTATGTGATTATATCTCGAACTATGATTGGAATAGTACAAAAAGTGAGAAATGGAATAAATTGTATTAAATGTTTTGATATGTGTAATGAGTTTGGATGAACGTAGGATAAGATACAATTGGCATGCCAATAGGGTTGATTGCATGCTAGTACGGGATATGTGTAAAAGATGATATGGAATAAAAGATTAGATGGAGATATCATAGTTTACATTGGAATCTTGCATTTGTTACGGATTACCAAGCTTTTCACTATGGTGCCTTGGTGTAGTGTAGTTAACGCTCTTTGGAGCCATTTGGTGTGAATGTGCCTATGGGATTTGCACTACAGTGCCTTGGTGTGATGTAGTTATTGCTCAATCAAGCAACTTGGTGTGGTGTACTTACTTGTATATCTATATCTTATTAATTGAGTTCATCAAGCTAATTGTTTAAAAAAAAACATTTGATTGTGTATGTGGTGATTTGAAAATAATGTGAATGTGAATGGATGTGATCAATTGTTTAACATGATTCACATGTTCAATAGTTCTGATTGAATGATAATGATATGAATCATATTGAATGGTTTGAAAAGTTATATGATTTGGTTTATACAAATTTCTTACCTTGATGTGTGGAATGTTATGACAGTTATATTAGTTATTTTGATACGTTTAGTTATGAAATGAGGTAAGTTTATCGTGTTAATACCTATGAGCTTGCTAAACTTGTTTGAAGCTTCCTCTATTTCATTTTTTGTTTTCCTATAGTTAACATTTTGCAGAACCCGACGATTGGATCATCTTCGACGCTTACACAATCAAACTTCAGTCTCGATAGTCCTTTGTTTTTGTAATACACCTAACCCAAATTCGTCGCCGGAATAGGGTTACAAAGCATTACTAGAGCTTACAAATCAAACGGGTAGAATTTCAAACATTTCGTATCAGGTCAATATTCATATCAAAACCAATCAAAATAATACATGTTGTCCCTTATACGAGGCTTCAAGGCCCTAAATACATGTTAGAAACAAGTCGGGACTAAACCAGGAACTTAGAGAATTTTTCAAAAAACATTGAAAAATTTCAAAGCTGCAGGGATCACACGACCAAGAGACACACCCGTTTCTTATGCCGTGTGGGCATTTGAAATAGGGACACATAGGAGTGTCCCAGCCTGTGTCCGTGCCCATGTAACTTATTGACTTGGGCCACACTACCAAGCTAGACATCCATGTGCTAGGTCGTGTACCCTTCGAAATAACCTCACATGCCCATGTGCCAGCCTGTGTGCTAGACCATGTATAAGCCTGAATTACAACCCTTTAAAAGCTATAGAGGGCACACAGCCGTGTCAACTGGATGTGTGTCACACATGACTGAGACACACGCCCATGTCTCTGCCCATGTGGATGAAACTAGGCCATTTTACAAGCCATTTTTCACACCTAAATAGGCATAAACCTACATCAACATTGTGCATATCAACAAGCCATAATAAAGCATCCAAAACAAGCATAATCAAGCCTTAAACATATGGTATATTCACACACAACCAATACGCCCTTAGGCACCTCAAATGGCAATTTATAAATATGTCTAACCATGTGTTCAATATAATCAAATGATCAACTAACATGTATGCATATCTGCATCAAAACTTACCATGTAACTCACTTACCAAAACACACCAAATGGTACCAATTAATCACTTAATCACTAGCATCAATATACATATATGCCTTCCACAACAAAGCACTAATTCACAACATATTATATGACATATTTAATATACACATTCAACTATCTTTCTATCTTCCATTATTCAACCATATCAAGTCACATATCAACCATTACAAGGCTACTTATATGCACATCAAAATATACCATTTGACCAACACAAGGCCAAATTGCAAACCAACCAAATTATAATTTCCAACAACCAAAACATATATAAGCCAACATTAGCCAAAATAACCTATACATGCCATTATAACAAAAATTAAACCAACTGAAAGTACCAAAAAAGCCGATGGATAATGTGATATAGCTCCGACAAGCTTCTAACCCGAACGAGCTTTTGGTTCACTATAAACATGGAAAATAACACAGAGTAAGGATTTAAGCTTAGTAAGTTCATATAACATAGAATTTAACTTACCATTTGATCAAATAATAGGTAAGTAACAAAGTATATCCCAACACAACTTGGCCAAAAGCCTAACCACATATACACCGACCATATTAGTCATGTAAATTCATGTATGAATCAATAATCATGGATGAGTTCAACAATTAATCAAGTTTCCATATACATGTAACATCTATACTATGTATCTATATATCATGTAATATCATTTCCATGTATTTCATATAAATACCTGTCATAGTTCGTATCGAACTCATATCATCTCGTAACATAACATTGCCCGTTGAACTATTTAGAATATCGTTGGATATTTTGGATAGCTCACACATAGTGTGATAAACTATAATCCGTCAAATCCTGTAAATGTATGCTCATATAAGCTGTGAATCGGTACGCTCTCTCGAGCTAAGAATCTATAAGCTCATACGAGCTGAGAATTGGTAAGCTCATATGAGTTGTGGGGCGATACATAGCTACACGATGCTGTTCACATGATCTGTGGAGTATCCATAACCCATGCCAGACCTCAGCCATCGCTAGAACATTCAGAACCAGCACCCAAATCAGATAACCCTAATGACATTTCATTTGTATCCTATGAATTCCTAAGATTCAAGTGGGACTCAGTAGTCATCGTACGCCATCGAATATGCGATTGGTATTTATACATGGAAATTATAAAAACACACATATATATAATTCAATTAAAACATATAAATACACAATTTAATTATAGGAACTTACCTCGACGATAAACGTAGATACGGAGGCGATTAATCTGATACTCTCTTTGCCCTGATCTAACTCCGTACGAGGTTTAACTAGATCTATACATATAAATTTAACTCAATTCAACATGTAATTTATTCAATTTAATCCAAAATAAAGTTTAGAAAAAATTACCATTTTTCCCCTATACTTTTAATTCTTTGCAATTTACTCCCTAGGCTTAGAAAACAAAATTCATGAAATTTTATCCTTACCCAAGCCTAGCCGATTATTCTACATAATTATAGCAGCCCATATATTTCATAAATTCACATATTATACCATGTAAAATTTTTATTTTTTAATTTAATCCTTATTTGACATTTTTACAAAAAATCACTTAACAAAAGTTGTTTATCTATCAACAACTATCCATTTTCTACAATCAAACAACAAAAGCAACCAATATTCATTCATGAAAAAACTCAAATTCTTAAACAGTTTTATAAATTAGTCCCCGGGCTAGCTAGATTAAGCTACAATGACTCTAGAAACATAAAAATCATTACAAACGGGACAAAAATGTACTTACATGCACAAAGAGAGAGGTGGTCAAATGTTTGAGCTTGGATATGGCTTCTTTAAGCCCTATTTTCGGTTGGTGAAGAAGAAGAAAGATGATATATTTCTTTTACTTTAATTTAATTTAAGTTGTTTTATTTATTTACCTTTTTAACCATATTAATTAACATCCAAATCACTTAATTTAATGCCCATATTTGTCCACTTAAATAAGAAATGCTCTAATTACCACATAAGGACTCTTACATTAAGGTTCTCTAGCTATTTAATACCTTTAGCTATTAGAACACCAGTTTTGCACTTTACGCGATTTAGTCTTTTTTATCAAATTGAACATGTAAACGGTAAAATTTCTTAACGAAATTTTTATACGGTATTGCTATCATACTAAAGACAATAAAATAATCATAAAATAAATTTTTTGACTTCGGATTTTTTGTCTCAAAACCACTGTTCTAATTTCACTGAAAACAGGCTGTTACAACTCTCCCCCTAAAGCGATTTTCGTCCACGAAAATCTTACCATAAAAGAGGTTCGGATATTGCTTTTTCATAGCTTCCTTGGGTTTCCAGGTGGCTTCTTCTACTCCGTTTCATTTCCAAAGAACTTTTACTAAAGTTATTTTTTTTTCTCAATTCTTTCACCTCTACCAGAATTCTGATTGGTTCCTCATTATACGACATATCAGGCTGAATCTCAACATCCTTCGGTGAGATAACATGTGAAGGGCCAAACGGTAACTTCGTATCATAGACACATGAAGGACATTATGAATCCTTTCTACTTCTATCAGTAAAGCTAAACGATAAGAAACAGGTTCAATTCTTTCAATAATCTCATACGGCCCGATAAATCGCGGACTCAGCTTCCCTTTGTGACCGAACCTAAGAACTTTCTTCCAAGGCGATACTTTCAAGAATACTCTTTCACTGACTTATAACTCTATGTATTTACGTTTAAGATCCGCATATGATTTCTAACGACCTGAAGCTGCTTTCAAACTTTTTTCGGATCACTTTTACTTTTTCTTTAGTCTCACGAATTAAATAAACCCCATGTATATAGAGTTTGACATTTACGACCATACAGAGCCTCATACAATGACATCTTTATACTCGATTGAAAACTATTGTTGTACGCAAATTCAACCAGCGGTAAATATTTCTCCCAGTTTCCTTGGAACTCTAAAACACAACGACGAAGCATATCCTCAAGAATCTGAATTACTCGCTCAGATTGACCATCAGTTTAAGGATGAAATGCAGTGCTAAAATGCAATCGCGTACCAAGAGGTTCCTGTAACTTTCTCCAAAATCGTGATGTAAACCGCGGATCTCTATCCGAAATAATGGAGACTGGCACTCCATGTAATTTGACAACCTCAGAAACATGCAACTCAGCTAATCTGTCAAGGGAGAAATCTGTATGTACTGAAATAAAATGGGCAGACTTCGTCAAATGATCAACGATAACCCAAATGGAATCTTTCTTTCTCGGAGATAGTGGTAAATCTGATAGAAAATCTGTAGTAACTCGATCCCATTTCTAGTCTGGTATCATCACTGGCTGTAACAATCCAGAAGGTACATGATGTTCAGTTTTAACTTGCTGGCATACTAGGCATTTAGATACAAAATCAAATATCTCACGTTTCATTCCCAGCCATCAGTACATCTGTTTCAAATCTCCGTACATCTTATTACTTCCCGGGTGAATAGACATTCCACCACTATGAGCTTCATGTAAGATTCCCTGAATGAGTTTTGGATTCTTCGATACACAAACTCTACCTCTAAACAATAAACAATCATCAGATCTGTTGTAAAAACATCGATCTAGCTTTCACTCAGTAAGATTGAACCATCATCAGACAATTTCAGTCGTGCATACATCATTCGCAAAGCAAATAAAGATTTTCTACTCAAAGTGTCAGTAACTACATTCACTTTTCTCGGATGATAATCAATGATCAACTTATAATCTTTTAACAGTTTGAGCCATCTACGTTGTCTCAGATTCAAATATTTCTACAACATTAGATACTTCAAACTGTTATGATCGGTAAATATATGACATTTTTCACCGAAAAAATGGTGTCACCAGATTATCGATGCAAACACAATAACTGCCAACTCTAGGTCATGTGTCAGATAGTTCTTTTCATGTGGCTTTAACTATCTCAAAGCATAAGCGATTACTTTGCCTTCCTGCATCAAAACATAGCCTAAACCATTTAAAGATGCATCACAAAAAATCACAAATTCTTTACCTGATTCAGGTTCAACTAGAACTGGTGCCTCGGTGAATAGTACTTTCAACTAATTGAAACTTTGCTGACATCTCTCAAACCATTCAAATTTCAAATCTTTCCATAAAATTTGCATCCTCGGTGTAGCATCTTGAAAACTCTTTAGTGAATCTTCTGTAATAACAAGCTAATCCTAGAAAACTTCTAACTTCAGATACATTTCTCGGTGGTTTCCAATCAACTACTACTGAAATTTTACTCGTGTCAACTATGATGCCTTTAGCTGATACAATATGTCCCAGAAAACTGACTTCTCGAAGCCAAAACTTACATTTGCTAAATTTGGGAAATAGTTGTTTATCACAGAGTTTGCAACAGAATTCTCAAATGCTCAGCATGCTCAGACTCATCTTGGGGATATATCAAAATGTCATCAATAAATACCACAACAAATCTGTCTAAATACGATTTGAAAATTCTGTTCATCAAATCCATAAACACTGCAGGTGTATTAGTTAAACCAAATGGCATCACAAGAAATTCATAGTGTCTATACCTGGTTCTGAATGCAGTTTTTGGCACATCTGAATCTTTTACTTGTAGCTGATAACTTTAGCTTTAAATCGGTAAGCTCATATGAGCTAGTACTTGGTAAGCTCATATGAGTTGTGGGGTGGTACGTAGCTACACAATACTACTCACACAAGGTATGGAGTATCTGTAACATATGTCGAACCTCAGCCATCGGTAGAATGTTCAGAAGCAGCACCCAAATCAAGTAACCCTAATGACATGTCATTTGTATCCTACGAATTCTTAAGGTTCAAATGGGACTCGGTAGTCATCAATCGTCGTCAAATATGTGATCGGTATTTATACATGGAAATTATACAAACACACATATATATAATTCAATTAAAACATATAAATACATAATTGAATTACATGAACTTACCTCGACGAGTAAACGTAGATACGAAGGTATTAATCTGAGACTTTCTCTTTGCCCCGATCTAACTCTGTACGAGGTCTAACTACATCTAAACATATAAATTTAACTCAATTCAACATGTAATTTATTCAATTTAATCCAAAAATTATTTTTTACAAAATTACCATTTTGACCCTATACTTTTAATTCTTTTCAATTTAGTCCATGGGCTCAGAAAATAAAATTCATGAAATTTTATCCTTTCCCAAGCCTAGTCGATTATTCTACATACTTATAGCACCCCATATATTTCATAAATTCACAAATTATACCATGTAAAATTTATATTTTTCAATTTAATCCTTATTTGACATTTTTACAAAAAATCACTTAACAAAAGTTGTTTATCGATCAACAACTATCCATTTTCTACCATCAAAAAACAAAAGCAACCAATATCCATTCATGAAAAAACTTAAATTCTTAAACAATTTTACAAGTTAGTCCCCAGGCTAGCTAGATTAAGTTAGAACGACTCTAAAAACATAAAAATCATTAAAAACAAGACAAAATGCAATTACATGCACAAAGAGAGAGATGGCCAAATGTTTGAGCTTGGCTATGGCTTCCTTAAGCCCTATTTTTAGTTGGTAAGAAGAAGAAAGATGATATATTTCTTGTACTTTAATTTAAGTTAAGTTTTTTTATTTATTTACCTTTTTAACCAAATTAATTAACATCCAAATCACTTAATTTAATGCCCATATTTGTCCACTTAAATAATAAATGATCTAATTACCAAATAAGGGCTCTTACATTAAGGTTTTTATAGCTATTTAATACCTTTAGCTACTAGAACACTACTTTTGCACTTGACGCGATTTAGTTCTTTTTATCAAATTGAGCATGTAAACAGTAAACTTTCTTAATGAAATTTTATACAGTATTAATGTCATACTGTAGACAATAGAATAATCATAAAATAATTTTTTTGACTTTGAATTTGCGGTTCTGAAACCACTGTTCTGATTTCACTGAAAACGGGTTGTTACAGTTTTGTTTTAAAGCTTGGTTTTGTGGCATGTATATATAGGTGTGGTTGTGAATATGTGTTTGTGTTTAAATAATGTTTTGAGAAGTTGTTGTAATGGTTAATATGTAATGTTGGCTTTAAAGGTTTTTATGTTATGCCTTAATGGAATGAATGACATATATATGTCTAGTTGATGCATTCCTGGTTTTAGAATTATGAATGAGTTTGATTACAAGTGATGATTGAATGAAATGTTAAGGCATGCATGATAAATAACATTTGCTAGGTTTGAAACCTATTTGGTCATGTTTGATAAGTGTTTAAGTGAATTTTTATCATGATTAAGGGTGAAAATTTTCAAGTTTAATGTGACAAGAATGTGCAATTATATTGTAAGCCTTAATGGATGGTTGAACTTTATGAATAAAGCATTTCGGTTTCGTATTAGTTGGATGTTTATTGATGTTTTATATCTTGTTTGTGATGGGGCCAAAATGGCATATTGGTTAGGCACTTTAAGTTGTATTTTAGCATGTTTTGGATTCATATTTGATCTGTCATAATTCAGCGTAGCAGATTAAACTAGTTTTCACACTTAAAGAGCCGAAATACAGCATTTTTATTAAATTTTAGTTAAGTTTCTTTAGTATTACTTACATTCTATAAAATGTGCAAATCGGGTCTTTTATTGACCTGAAGGGCCGAATGAGCCCTAAAGGAGAGCTAACATACTTTGTGAGTATGTAAGATACCATTATAAGGCATTTTAGGCTGATATTAGACACTATGTTGCAACAAGGGAGGTCTGGTGTTGCAACATAGGGAACATAACGAAGAAAACTCAAGTCTGACTTAGATGTCACTAAACAGACTGAGGGTGTCGCGACATACCCTTGAAGATGGCTACAGAGAAGCATACTAGTTGCTATGTTGTGACACAGGTCCTGGTGTGTCACGACATTGACTTTGTGACGAAAACAAAACACGAAGCATGGCAGTTTTCGTCTACACAATCAAACTTTTAAGCTCAGGAACGTCAGCCAAACTAGGGTTAAGGACGACAGCCACCTGAAGGCTAAAATAGGTTCATTTGTCACTTGTTATAGACACCTTTGATTAACCTAGTTTCTTTCCTTAGATTTATTTTTATTTTCTTTATTTCTTAAGCTTTTTAGAGTTTAGTTTATTTGTTCGTTATTTTCTTTCAAGAGATCTGGATTGTGGAATCATTCAAACTCTATAGGTTTGCACTTAATATCAATACAATCAGTGTAACAATCAGTTTTTAGTTAAATCAGAATAGTGGTTTTGAGTCCACCAACACGAAGTTAAAATAATTATTTTATTATTATTTTGATGTCTACAACATGATTGAATGATTGTGTGAAAGTTTCGTTTAGAAATTTTATCATTTGCTTAGTCAATTTGATAAAAAGGACTAAATCGTGTAAAATGCAAGAGTCCTTAAGTGGTAATTAGACCATTTTAATTGCGAGTGGACTATTGTAGGCATGCCTTAAGTGATTATAATGTTTTACAATTAAGGTTAATTAAGTAAATTTGTAAATAAACATAAAATAAATAAAACAAAAATCAAATTATTAAGGCTATCATCTTCTTTTGCCGATTCTTAGCAAGATGAAAAGCCATTTTTAGGGCTTGAAATTCAACAAGCTATTCTCCTTCAATTAGGTATACATTTTTAACCCGTTTTTAATGATTTCTACGTTTTTGAGATCGTTGTAGCTAGGTCTAGCTAGCCCAGGGACTATGTTGCAAAACTGTTAAAAATTTAGGGTTTTTCCATTGATGAGTAAATGTTTGTTTTGATGTTTGATGATAGATTATGAATGTTTGATGATAGTTATATAAGTTTTGTTAAGTGATTTTTAGTGAAAATGCAAATTAGGGATTAATTTGTGAAATGTTTAAATTTTGGTGGTTAAATTTTGAAATAAATGAAAAATATGGGCTACTAGGGACCTAATTGAAAATTCAGCTAGCATGGGTTGTGGTTAAATTGCATGAATTTGTGGTTTTAAGTAATATGGATTAAATCGTAAAAGTTGTGAAATACTTGGGGTAAAAGTGTAAATGTGCTTTAATGAGTATTGTGGACTAAATTGAATAGAGAGATAATTAAATGAGATAAATTTTATTACATATAGATTAAGAAAAGCGAAATTTAGATCTAAATCGAGGGAAAAACAAAGTACTTGACTAATCGACCTATTTCACTTTTTTTGCTTTCGAGGTAAGTTCATATGTAATAAGCTTTGTTATAATTGTAATTTAAATGCTTTCATAATGCATAAATTGTAAAAACAACATTGTGAAATTATTCGACGAAGATTCAGCATTGGAAATCCCGGTTGAAACTTAGGAATAGATTAGGATATGAATGACATGTCATTAGGAGATATATTGATTTGGCTTCGGGCCATGATATTGGCACTTCGGGTGCGAGTTACATTGATTTGGCTTCATGCCAAAATATTAGCACTTAGGGTGCGAGACTCCTAAGTACCCGACTTTTATTCTGAATGGTTCAACGGGTATATCGAAGATATGAATTGCTGAGAATAGGTACAATCGATACAGGTATGTATGGAAACTGAATGTGCATTGATCATATGGAAGGTTTAAGTTTATGGTTAAATAGATGATTGAGTATAAGTTAATATGGTTAAATAGATGATTGAGTATAAGTTAACACTTTGTTATTGTAACAGCTCAGTTTTAGTTAAATCAAAACAGTGATTTTAGAACCACAAACTCGAGGTCATAAAATTATTTTAATATTATTTTTGGTATTTACAGCACGTTAATTAATATGTGTGAAATTTTTGTGATTTAATTTTACCGTTTGTGTGCTTCATTTAATAAAAAGACTTAATCGCGTAAAATGTAGAAGTAGCATGCTCTATGTTAAAGTGCTTAATTGTTTTAATTAATTAAAGGTAAGGTATTTATGTTGTAATTTGACCATTGAAATTATGAGTGGACGGTTTTGGGCTAATAATATATGGTTTACAAATTAAATAATAAAGGTCAATTATGTAAATTACTAATAAAAGTTAATATAATAAAACATAAGTAAAAAACAAAACACATGCATTATCATCTTCGTTGGCCGAATGTGAGAAGAAAAGAGCCATTGTTGAAGTTTTAAAATTTCGGCACCTAGGAAGCTAAATTTAGGTATGTTCTTTGCTCGATTTTTGATAATTTGTACGTTTTTAATATCGTTGCTTCGTATGCTAGCTAGCCAATGCATTAATTTTCGAATTTGATGATGATTTTTTGATTTGCCATAGTTGAAAACTTGATGTTTTTGTTGTTTGATGATGAAAAATAAATAATGTTGGTAGATTATCATAGTTAATTAAGTGAATTTTGATAAAAATGCATATTAAGGATTAAATTGTGAAATTTGTAAATTGAGGGGTCAAAATGTGAAATAAATGAAATTAATGGGCTGCTAGGGACCTAGGGAAGATTCGGCCAAGCATGGGTTTAAGGAAATTTTGTGTATTTTGTGTTGTTTTGAAATAGGGACTAAATTGAGAAAATGTGAAATATTAGGGCTAAAGTGCAAAATGCTTATTTATGTGTTTTTGGATGAAATTGAATGAACTTGTAATCAAATAAGTTAAATTTAAATTGATTTAGATCAAGAAAGGAAGAAATCGGATTTGGATCGGGGGAAGTCGAAAGTTTTTGAATAGTCGTTTCGATCCGTTCGTTTCCGTACAAGGTAAGTTCATATGCAAATAAACGTTTTTAAAATTAAATATATATATATTGTCGAATTGATTTGTGTATAAATATATATATATTCCCGAATTGAATTGTGTGTTGGAGGAATTATTTCGAGCTTGAATTGATTGAATTACGAAGTCGAAAGCCCCGTATGAGCCTTAGGAATAGTGTAGGATACTAATGTCAAGACATTAGGATTTTCATGTGATTTCGTGTAAGACCATGTCTGGGACATTGGTATCGTATATGATTCGTGTAAGGCCCTATTTGGGATAGAGGCATCGATATGTGATAACATGTAAGACCATATCTGTGATATGGCGTTGTAATTGTTATATGTGTTTCCGAGTATCCTTAACGATTCCGAATGGTTCATCGGGCAATGTCAAATGAATCCAAATGTGAATTTGAGCTAAATAATTCAGGTACGTATAAGGTTTATATGTTCGTTGAAAAATAAGGTAAGTGAAGCTACTAATGTGGTATTATGGATTTTATGAGAAAAGTGAATGTATATGTATATGAGATTAGTTAAATTTGGTCTATTCAAATTGAATTATTCTTTTTCTTGTGATGATTTATTTGCTTATGAATTACTAAGCTTTCAAAGCTTACTTTGTGCATTTCTTTCCTTGTTTTATAGATATATAAAGTTAGCTCGATCTCAAGGATTGTCAAGGATCATCATCACACTATCGATCGCTATTTTGGTACTTTGATAGTTTGCATTTTTAATATATGGCATGTATAGTGTTTTGAATTGTATATAATTGCCATGCGAAAATGGCTTGATAATGATGTTAATGTTTGTGAATGATCTACCTTGTTAATGTGCTCATTTTGGGAAGTATGCTCGATGAACATGATTCGGTTTGAGTCGTTATGTAGTTGATGGATGTATTTTTCGATTGGTGTTGTCTTTGCTTTATAATGTGAATTTGGCTATTTGAATGGCTTATTATTAACATATAACTTGATGTATAATTTGTTCTGGTATATTGGCTTGGAATTGGTTAATGTTGGCATTTATATTCGGCTAATGAAGGATATACTAAATATATATACATATGACATGTTTGTATGTGGTTTGGTACCTAAAGATCAAGTTGGTTAGTTTAATGTTTGATTTTTTGTTATAAATAAAAAGTTTGTTAATGGCTTAAGTAACACCCCAAACTTGGCCTAGGCGTTATGGCCGAATCTGGCGATGTCACATGGTATTGCTCTTAGAAAACACCATGAAACCATTTTTTTCGATATATTAGTTTACTATCAAAAACGTGTCATTTATTCATTCATTGTCCATTTTCAAAATGTTATATGCTTGCGGAAGCTTTTAAAATAATTTGCTAGGTCGTACGTATTTTGATAAAACCTTTGTTTATTTTGAAAACTCGTGTCTTGTCCTACTGCTAGCAGTTTATAAAACAATAATCCCAAGTTTTAAACAAAAATCCAAATGGCATTATTACATAAAATTTACCCCAAATATAACCATATCAAAATTAAAAATAAACTGTAAATAAGGAATCCAGAATCGTGGTCAAAGTCGAGTCCTCCGCCGCACCTATCCGTCTATTGCTGAGGATTACCTTAATAGATTAAACAAAAAAGGGATGGGTTTTCGCAAACTCAGTGTGTTATCCTCACGGAAAACATACACACACAGAAGTATTAGATAATAGACATCAATTCACAATTCGGGCCTAAGCCTATTACAGAAACGGTGTGGACCTTAGCCCACCTAGATACAAATTCAGACATATATTAGGGCCTTACCCTATTTCACACAGAATATGCAGAAAATAGAGTCCTACACACTAGCCTCTACACACCAACTCCGTCCAACCCTACACACCATGTGGGGATAAAATCAACCCACCCAGCCCTACACACCATGTTGTTCCAAATGCGGCACAAAATCAGAAATTTGCAGCTGAGCTTCAAGATAACAGACTTAAGAGCCTTTTAGATACTTCCTCCAATCATAATCCACCCACCCCGATGCAATGCAACATACATGAATGACATGCTATTATGAAAATAAAACTCATATATTCAGATCAGCATACATGCTTAATACATAAATTAGACAGACAGATCATTAATTTAGGGGGTCTAAGTATTGCTTGCCGACCCTACGGTAGGTCCACAATCAACTTGGGTGACCCGTGCAACCTTATAGATTTTTTAGAAAAATGGGCTCATACGCCCATGCGGCCTGCTCATGTGAGCCCACACACCCAAATTGGCCTTGGTCAGGCTCGTTGATCACACGGCTTGGCCCAGAATCTAACACACCTGTGTGGTTCACGCGTGTGGGCCCACACACCCGTGTGGCCCATACGACCCAATTGGTCGAGCCCGTGTGTCGCACACGGCCTCGCCCAGCTATCACACGGCTGTGCCCAATAGATTTCCTATGCAGAACCTTAATTTCGTGCTCCAGTCTGAACTGGCTCCTCCTCAAATGTCATATCTGGTCTAACTTGAATGTCTTCAATAGGAACAACATGCATGGGATCAAAGTGGTAGCATCTCAACATCGAGATGTGGAACACATTATGAATGCGGTCCAACTTCGGAGGAAACTCTAACTGATATGCAACTGGCCCTACTCGCTTCTGAATTCGGTACAGCTCAATAAACCGAGGGCTCAGCTTACCCTTGCGACTGAACCTCAAGACCTTCTTCCATGGCGAGACCTTGAGAAACACTAAGTCCCCCACAAAATACTCAATATCCTTTCTCTTCAGATCAGCGTAAGATTTCTGCCTATCAGACACTGCTTTCAAACGATCACGTATCAACCAGACCTTACCTTTCGTTTCAGAAGCCAATTCCGGACCCAGAATGTAACACCCTAAAAATTCCAAAACCCTAATTTTTGTGCCTAAGTATGTATAGCACTTTGGATAATATTATTAAGATAGTATCGGGATTACTTGAGGCCTTAGAGTTAGGGGTGACCATAGGGAAAATTTATTCTTTCTTACTTAATGGACCCTAGTCTCAGGTAGGAGGCCTTATAAGCAGATTAAGAGAAGAAAAGGGACACAGATGGGCTTGTAGTCCATTGGAAAATGGCGTCATATAGGGGCTATGAGGTGGCGTGTTAAGCAGTTAAGGAGGTCCAAGGTTCCAGGCTTAGGAGGGGAAATTAAGGAGTTTTATTTTTGTGCCTGGACAGAAGGAATTGTCATTGGAGGGGACTCTGAAAGGGAGTGTTCAGGAGAGAAATTTAAGGTGTAGATAAGGGAGAAAAGATAGGGATTGGGAGGTGGATGTAGTGGTGTCGAATTGGACTCTGAGGGAAGGGAAGTTCGACTAGGGGCTATATATATGAGTGCCGAATTAATTTCCTAGGTTAATGCCGAATTTTTGCTTTCCTGCTAGCTGAATTTCTTCACTTGTGAGAGGCAAACGTTTTTTTTCTAAGTGTGCCAAAGCGAATCCTTCATATCCTCCCTCCTCAAATTCCCTTTTGGTTCACCACTTGGTTCTAGCCAAATCACTTTTATTTCTTATTCCCCCTAGTGTTGCCGAATTGCCTCTGTCACCTTACTAGTCTCAAAAGCCGGACTTAAGCCGCAGGATCAAAGGAAGATTTCGGTAAGAGCTTAGTTGAATTTTTTGTGTGTTTTTTTAAAAGGCGAAGGGCTATCTAACCCCTCTTTTTCGTTACCATGTACTAACAAGGGTGAGACTCAGCAATCGCAAGCGCTGTAGGTAAGGATTGTTATCAAGGCAGTAAGTATTCTCGATTCAGTTAGAGTTTTAATAAGTGACCGAATCTATTGTGGCTCATAAAGGTGACTTATGATCAATATGGGTCACTTGGTTTTGACGATATAGGTGTTTGGGTGCAGATCTAGAGGATAATCGCCAATAGTAGCAAAGGAAGGGCTACTAGAACGTGAGGTACACGGTAAGGGTATGGTGAGGTTTCAGTTTTTAGTCAGTGTATGTTAAAGCTTTGGTTAATCACTAGTAATGTCGATTGTAAGTTCGTGACTAAGGGTTTTGCAACACGCGAGGTTACCAGGTGTGTACAGACATTACACACACAATATCGGCACTGCCGAAAAGTCGAAAAGCTAAAAGTGGCTAAATGGGCCCAGTAGGCCCTAAGGCTTCAAACGGTTTTGGGCCTAAAAGGTCATATGATGAGGTTTGGGCCTAATGGGCCATAAGGATGTGATTTGGGCTTCATGGGCTTATGGGGACGTAGACAAGTATGTTAGGGTTAACGGACTTTAGGCCTAGTTTAAACAACTCCGAAATTTCATAAGACTTAATCTAATTAAACATGTCTGTGAACAAGTCGCTAGGTTAGGGTGTGGCAACGGGCATACGCATGTCTAAGATTGGATCTAGGGAGAGCTTGGTACTTAAGCGGTCCTAGTGGCCCACCTCCTCTTCTCTGGAATCCTACTTGGTGCGTAGTGTCTGTTCACTTTAGCCGCGAGGACTTGTTGATGGGCCAAAGTTCATAACTAAAACCCGAAAAGGACCAAATACCCTACCCTCGTAAAATTACTAAAACACCCCTAGTTTTGTAAATTACCAAAATACCCATGTTTTGCAAAATTACCTAGACACCCCTATTTTGCCAAATTACCAAAATACCCCTGTATGGTAGAATTACGAAAATACCCTTGGGTAGTGAAATGACTAAAATACCCCTACGTGATGAACATAAGCTTATAGATGTTACCTGTGTGTTTGATGCATTCATATGATATTCTGCTTAGGATGCATATGGGTGGGAATTATGGTACGGAGGAAGATTTGAGGATCGCATGGCCATATGGTATGGATCCAAAATCGCTTGGTCGTATGGTATGGATCCACTGGAGGCTTTAAGCTCAATATATGATTAGCAGCTTTGCTGCAACGTTTGATAGTACCGCAATCGGGCTACCCTTAGTGTGTAACGGAGGGGTGGGTCGAGCTAGAATTCCCCACGGGAGTCATAAGGTTGGAAGGGAAATGGTGTGTGTAGCAGATGGACTTTTGGGGTGGGTTTTGCATTATCTTGTTTGTATACGATGCGATATGATTTGATATGAGGTCATTGTGGGATAAGGCCCAAGACCACCAATATTGATAGGGCTTAGGCCCAATGTGAATAATTGTATGTGATTTGATTGCCAAGGGTTGTACACACTGAGTTTCGAAACTCACACCCTTTAATTTAATGTTTCAGGTAATCCTGAATAGACGGCTCGACGTGGGAGAGGACTCGAAGCTAGCCACACTACAAGCTGTTCAAATGTTTTAATTTATTAAAATGATTTTGTTTTAAATACTTTGTTTTTATCATTGGATTGCGATAAAGCCATGTAACTCGTAATTGAATCTATATTTTGGGTTATTATTATTGTTTCAACTACCCACTGAAGAAATTTCATAAAATTATTAAAGTGTTAAAATGGTTTTCGAAATAAACTTTTGTTTTGGGCTTTTGGGCCTTAAACGGTTGAATAGTAAATTGTTTTGAAGATCGCCTTTAATGTGACATTCCAGATTTGGGTCTAACTTCTAGGCCAGGTTTGGGTTGTTACACAGAACACGTCGCTCCCCCAGCTCAGTCCAACATAAGGGAGCACGACACTTACGACCATACAAGGCCTCGTAAGGTGCCATCTGGATGTTAGCTTGATAGCCGTTGTTATAGGCGAACTCTGCCAACGGCAAATACTCCGCCCAACTACCTCGAAAATCTGTAACACAGCTTCTCAACATATCTTCCACTACTTGAATCACCCTCTCCGACTAACCATCTGTCTGAGGATGGAAAGCGGTACTGAAGTCCAACCTTGAACCCAGAGCCTTGTGCAATTTCTTCCAGAATAGAGATGTGAAACGGGGATCCTTATCAGAGATGATCAAGACGGGAACCCCATGTAGTCTCACAATTTCAGACACATATAGGTTAGCCAACTTTTGGAGAGAAAAGTCCATCCTGACCGGAATGAAATATGCGGATTTAGTTAATTGATCCACGACGACCCAAACAGAATCCTTCTTAATGGGTGTTAAGGGCAACCCACTAATGAAATCTATCGTTACTCGCTCCCATTTCCATATCGAAATCTTTACCGACTGTAGCAACCCCGAAGGCAACTGATGCTCAGCCATAACCTACTGACAAGTCAGGCAACGAGCAACAAAGTTAGTAACCTCTCGTTTCAACCCTGGCCACCAGTATAACTCTCGTAAATCTCAGTACATTTTATTACCGCTGGGGTGCATAGCGTAAGGGCTACTGTGCGCCTCCCTCAGAATTGACTGCCTAAAATCCTCATCATTTGGCACACAGATTCGACCGCAGAAACAAAGTACCCCTTCACTGTTGATTCCAAAATCCGTAGTATCCCCTTTCTCAACCTGACGGAACCTCAACTCGAGAGACTTATCCCCCATCTGCTTACCTCTGATCTAATCAATCCACGTAGGCTTAACCTAAAGCTCAGCTAATAGACTCCTATTGTCGAATAAGCTAAGTCGAGCAAACATCGCTCTCAGGTCGTTCATTACCCTACGGCTCAAAGCATCTGCACCACATTTGCCTTACCAGGGTGGTACTCGATGGTGCAGTCATAGTCCTTAACCATACAGATAGTGCCTCCAAATTTTCAAAGCAAAGATTACCGCTGCCAACTCCAAATCGTGCGTTGGATAGTTAGCCTCATGTGTTTTGAGCTGAGGAGACGCATAAGCTACCACTTTACCATCCTAAATTAGAACGCAACCTAGACCCACATGCGACGCATCATTGTATACGAAAAATCCTTCCCAGCTTCAGGCTGTATCAGAACTGGAGCTTGCGTCAAAATAGATTTGAGCTTCTCGAAGCTCTATGGTTTCTTATCGGTCCAGACAAAGGGAACTCCCTTACGCAGGAACTTAGTCAATGGTGTTGTGATCAAAGAGAAACCCTTCTACGAAGCGCTGATAATAACCCGCTAGCCCCAGAACGATACAGATTTCAGACACATTCTTCAGCTGTTTCCACTCCAACACAGCTTCAATCTTGTGAGGATCAACACAACTCCCCTCCGTAGAAACTACATGCCCCAGAAAGTTTACTTCTCGGAACTAGAATTCAAACTTACTGAGCTTCGTATACAATTGTTTCTCGCGAAGCGTCTGTAATACCACTCGGAGATGCTCATCGTGCTCGTCCTTAGTCTTTGAATACACCAGAATTTCGTCAATGAAGACTACCACGAATCGATCCAGATAGGGCTGGAACACTCAGTTCATCAGACCCATAAAAGCTGCTAGTGCATTCGTCAGCCCAAATGGCACATTAGTCTTATGCACATCAGTCTCTTTAACCTTCAGTTGATGGTATCCAGATCGCAAATCGATCTTGGGGAAAACAAAAGCCCCTCTGAACTGGTCAAATAAATCATCTATCTTCGGTAGTGGGTACTTGTTATTAATGGTTAGCTTATTCAATTGGCGGTAGTCGATACACATACGCATGGATCCATCCTTCTTTTTCACAAACAGCACAGGTGCTCCCCATAAAGACACACTAGGGCGAATGAACCCACGATCCAGTAACTCTTGAATCTATGCCTTAAGCTCCACGAGCTCCTTCGGTACCATTCTATAAGGGGCGATGGACAACGGAGCTATACCAGGAAAGAGCTCAATCCCAAACTCTACTTATCTGTTTGGAGGCAGACCTGGTAATTCCTCAGGAAAAACATCCGGAAAGTCCCTTACGGTTCTGATGTCCCTACTCGAAGAGTCCTCAGAATTCAAAACACTAATGTAGGCCAAGAATACCTCACATCCTTTTCGTACCAACTTTTCTGCCACCAACGTAGAAATCATATTCACCAGATAATCTTGACGTTCCCCGATAACCACTACCTCGTTATCCTCTTCGGATCTCAGAATAACCCTTTTTGTAGAATAATCTAGACTCACCAGATGCTTGACCAGCCAGTCCATTCCCAGAATCAAATCGAACTCCCTAAATGGAAGCTCCATTAGATCCGCTAGAAATACTGTCCCTTAAACCTCTAGCAGAACGTTTCTAAAAAAATTACTAACCCGGATAGATTACCCCAACGGACTCACAACTATTATCTCGCTCAAAGTACTCTCAACTGGAATCCCCAAAGTTTCAGACACAAAGCTAGCCACGTAAGAGTGTGTAGAGCCTATGTCTGTCAATGCAGTGTATGGTGCATCAAAAATTAAGAACTTACCCGTAATGACGTCCAGAGCATCACCATCCTCTCAGCGATGTGTAGCATAAACCAGTACAGGCTGTCTTGCCTCAGTTGGTCTTGCACCTCGACCCAGTGCTCTCTGTCCTCGACCCATGCCATTAACACCCCTGGTCTGACCTCAGCCCCTAGGTGGCTGCTGAGCTACTCTCGATGGCTGCGCCGTTCCAATACCTACAGCTTGCATTTGACCAGTCCTTATTGGACAATCTCGGGCACTATGCTCAATCGACCCACATCTCAAACATAGCGTCTACCACAATGCCCACAAAGTGCCACCCCAAAAGGTGCAATAGGAGGCCCAACTTTCACTGGCCCGTCAGGTCTGGCCTTTTTCTTAGGCCTCATCACAGAATTCGAGCGCTCTGATTCCCTCCTATTCTTTCCTTTCTCATGTTTTGGCACTCAACGCGCTTAACCTCCTCGACGATCTTCGCATTATCCACCAGAACAGAAAAATCACGCTCCCTCTATGGAGCTATCAGAACCCGTAGGCTATCCCTGAGTCTATCCTCGAAACGGACGCATCGCTCATATTTAGTCGCCACCATGCCTCGGGCATAACCGCTCAGTCTTAGAAACTCAGCCTCATACTCGGCCAGAGAATGGTCTCCCTGGGTGAGATTAAGGAACTCATGCCTCCTAGCATCGATGTAGCTGGCTCCCACATACTTATTCTAGAAAGCCGTCTTAAAATAATCCCAAGTCAGACGGTCGGGCTAATTGCCCTCCTTAACAGTTAGCCACTACTGATACGCTTCATCGCAAAGCAGAGAGACGACCCCTTTAAGCTTCTGCTCAGTAGTAAAGTCCAAATCATCCATGATTCTTTCCGTGGCCCCCATCCAATACTCGACCACGCTAGGGGTGACTCCACTAATACCCTTGAATAACTCAGGCCCATTGGACCGGAGTCATTTCGTAACCGACCCTCGGCCCTCAGATCCAGTGCTAGGTCCAGCACCCTCTCTAAAATCTGTAACATGGCTCGGGATAGTGTGTCATCCCCAGCCTCATGATCATGAGACCCAGTCTCTGTAGTAGGTGAGATTGGCATCTCGCTCGTATCCAGATTGGGCAGATTCTCAGATGTGGAGGACCCAACTCGAGCCCCCCTACGGCTCTACCACGGCCTCTAGTACCCCATCTGTGGATACCTCGTGCACTCATCGTATTCTCAGAATTTATCTGTATTAGCAGTTTTATGTATTAGTTTACAGTTCCATTATTTATTAACAAATGTTTTATGCAGAATAGTATCAGAAGTTCAGAGTTCGTTATCGTGAATCACAGTTTTACTACGATTTTCAGTTTCACTAAAGTTTTTAGTTTACACTACCTAAGGTGTTTTCAGTACAGTATACTACCTAAGGCTGTTTCAAGCATGCAAGTAGTATTTCAGAAAATTTAGATAGAATTTAGAACACTTACAAGATCAGCGTCGGAAACTCAGTGTACCACATACTCAGTTTAAAAATATTTTGAATCATTTGAAAAACATTTCGGAAAAACAAATTTAAAAACCCAAATCCACAACTGAGTTTTGCAACCTGGCTTTGATACCACTAAATGTAACACCCCAAACTCGACCTGGCGTTATGGTCGAATCTAGCGATGTCACATGGTAGTACTTTTAGAAAACGTAATAACCATGAAACCATTTTTTCAATATATTAAGTTATCGTAAAAAATGTGTCGTTTATTCATTCATTGTCCATTCTCAAAACGTTATACGCTTGAGGAAGCTTTTAAAATAATTTGCAAGGTCGTACGTATTTTGATAAAACCTTTATTTATTTTGAAAACTCGCGTGTTGTCCTACTGCTAGCAGTTTATAAAACAATAATCCCAAGGTTTAAACAAAAATCCAATGTCCTTATTACATAAATTTTACCCAAAATATAACCAAATCATAATTCAAAATAAACCGCAAATAAGGAATCTAGAACCGCAGTCACGTCGAGGCCTTTGGTCGCACCGATCCGTCTATTGCTGGGGATTACCTTAACATATTAAATAGAATAGGGGTGAGTTTTCACAAACTCAGTGTGTAATCCCCATAGAAAACATACACACATAGAAGTATCAGATAACAGACATTAATTCACGATTGGGGCCGGAGCCCATTATAGAAACGGTGTGAACCTTAGCCCACTCAGATACAGATTCAGACATATAATAGGGCCTTAGCCCATTTCAAACAGAATATGCAGAAAATACAGTCCTACCCACCAGCTACACACCAACTCCATCCAACCCTACACACCATGTGGGGATAAAATCAACCCACCCAGTCCTACACACCATGTTGTACCGAATGCGGCAAAAAAATCAGAAATTTGCAGCTGAACTGCCAGATAACAGACTTAAGAGCCTTTCAGATACTTCCTCCAATCATAATCCACCCACCCCGATGCAATGCAACATACATGAATGACATGCTATTATGCAAATAAAACTCATATATTTAGATTAGCATACATGCTTAATATAGAAATCAGAGAGGCAGATCATTCATTTAGGGGTCTAAATATTGCTTACCGACCCTACGGTAGGTCCACAGTCGACTTGGGCGACCTGTGCAACCTTACAGATTTTTTAGAAAAATGGGCTCACACGCCCATGCGGCCTGCCCGTGTTGGCCCACACACCCATGTGGCCCACACAGCCCAAATTGGCCTTGGTCGTGTGGATTACACAGCCTCGCTTGGCCCTCAAGCGAACGGCCAGGCTCATCGATCACACGGCCTGGCTTAAAATCCCACACGCCTGTGTGGTTCACTCGTGTGGGCCCACACGCTTATGTAGCCCACACGGCCCAAGTGGTCAAACCCGTGTGTCGAACACGGCCTCGCCCAGCCGCTACACGCCCGTGTGGTGACTAACAGTCTCACCCCCTAATTTTCCTCAGCCCCTAAACCACTACTCAGTTTTTTGAAACTAACTCAAACTCTTCTCCAATAACAGCAAAAATAAAAGCGTCAAAGCTTCTGCAAGGACTCGAACACAGGACCTCCACCTTAACAACACACCACTTAACCACCAGACCAGCAGGCCCATTCTGTTTATTACTTTCACACTTAAATTTATAAGCCTATTAACCAGAGTTTGGGCTTTATTCATAAAAATACCAAAATTTATCCAAGTTGGGACTTGAACTTGGGACCTCCCACACACACCCAGAGCACATATCCACTGAACCAGACGCGCATTCATGCCAAAATTACAAAAGCTAAAAATAAGCAAAAATCAGCGCGTTACAACTTATTGGATGGTTAAATATATGATGTCTAGACTCGGTATTTTATGTGAATTAGGTATGTTTTGGCTTGTTATGTGTGTTCAAAAATGGTCCAAATTGATTTGTTACAATGCGCATAATTTGGTTATGTATAAGAACTATATTTGATCAATTAGTGATGTTATATAATGAATCATTATATAGGTAACTTATGTTATAAAATATATTTTTTTTTTGACTTGATATTCGGATGTATAAAGGTTTATGAAATGGTACATTTGATAATAGAATAATGAAATAAATGTATGAATTTGGATGTTTTGACTTATGCATTGGTATTTGATTTGTAAAGGTATATATACATACTTGAATAAATTTTAAGTATTCGAATGACATGAATGTGATGGTAATAAAGTTTGAACATTTGACTTATTAAAACATGTATACAATATTGTTAATGCATGATAGCTTAGTTCGAAAACTTGAATAGAAATCAAAAATTAAAATGGTTGAGTTTTTAAGTATAGTTTTTATGTGATATATGATTAGTAAAGCATGATTGATTGTGGTTGGTTATATAATTTTATATGCGAAAATTGTATATGTGAATTGTGGTATTCGTGATTGGAAGATGTTATAACTTTATTCTTGAAATGTAATAAATGATTGTTCTGAGTTGTGTTTTTGATCGGTAATGCCTCATAACCCTAATCTGGTGACAGATACAGGTTAGGGGTGTTACAATTATATATATTTTGTGGTAAGTTTGTGCTCTTTTGAAATGGAAATTAAATGGTAAGTTTTGCTTATTATTTTCATACGAGCTTACTAAGCTATAAAGCTTACTTTATTTATTTTACCATGTTTTATAGTGATTTCAAAGCTAGCTCAAATTCAAGGTCGTCGAAGGCTTCGTCACACTATCCAACTACCTTCTTAGTCTTTTAAAACTAAGTTTTGGTCATATGGCATGTATAGGAGTTTGGTCATTTTAATATGTATTTGGTGTTGGATATAGCCATTTGATTTGGCTTATTTTGGTTGATTTGATTTTGTGTATTGCCTTGTAATTTGGCCTATTTTGGAAAATATGGTGATGTATATATATGTGTGTTTTAATTCTCTTTTGTGATGAGGTTTATATTTACTTATTGAATGCCTAGATGAGATATGGTAGTGAAGGTAGCAAATTGCTTATGCCTTATTTTGGATTGGTATATTAAATATTGTATGAGTGCCTTAAGAGTTATGATATACATGTGGTTTTAGGTAAAGTTGTGCACAATTCAAAGTGAGAAATTAGGTGCTTTTGAGATTGTGAAAATTGTGTGTTTTCAATTGGCATGTTTTGGTCTTAGTTGTGCTTGAATTGGAGCCCATATATGCTTTAATTATGTGTCATTTGAGTTGTATAGGTGTGGAAATTGTGCGTGAGAGTGTAGCTATACATGTCATATTTATAAACTGCGATAGTGTGATGATTCCTGATAATTAAAATGTGTTTTCGTATAGTACATAGATCCCGATCAAGTCATAGCTGATGATGTGGAAAGTAATGCGCTCGCTCCTATTCAAGGGCCAAGGCCAGCTGATTCTAGGCCAGTTACGAGTAGTCATGAGGGAGAGGCTAAACAAGCCTTCTTCCATATGATGAATGAATGGTTCACACAATATATCCAGACAAATCTAGCTATTCAGCAACCTCCACCCACATCTAATCCTCCTCAAATACCTGCGATACCTCAAGTTAATAATCCAGTCGATTGAATAAGCCTCCGGTTGATAAAATCAGAAAATATGGGACCAAAGAGTTTAGAGCTACCATTGATGATGATGCTGAGTGAGCTGAATTCTGGCTTGATAATACGATTTGGGTGTTCGATGAACTATCCTATACTCCTGATGAATGTATTAAATGTACCGTATCTTTGATTTGAGACACTACGTATCACTGGTGGAATACATTAGTATCGGTGGTTCCAAAAGAACGAGTTACCTGGGAGTTCTTTCAGATTGAATTCTGAAAGAAATATATCAATCAGAGATTCATAGATCATAGACGCAAAGAATTCCTTGAGTTGGAATAGAGTCGTATGACCGTGACAGAATATGAGCGGGAATTTGTGAGACTCAGCAGATATGCCTGGGAATCTGTTTTGATTGAAGCTATTATGTGCAAGAGATTCAAGGATGGTTTAAATAAAGACATCAAGTTATTAGTCAGGATTCTGGAAATAAAAGAGTTTGTGGTACTCGTTGAGCGAGCATGCAAAGCTGAAGAACTCAGGAAAGAGAAAAGAGAAGCTGACTTTGAAGCTAAAGATTCACGAAAAGGATCATCAAATAAGTCATTTCAATCAGCATCAAAGTAGTTCTGAGATGATTTTAGCTGTTCAAAGGCTACTGTAGGTTATTCTAGACGAGATCGAGACGAACCACCTGTGAGTTCGAAAGCTACTTCAATAGCTAGTGTTGGAAATGTCAGATCAAATCAACCTGAGTGCAAACATTGCAGTAAACGACATCCCGGCAATTGTAGACTGAATGATCGAGCTTGTTTCAAATGTTCATCATTAGATCATTTCATCCATGAATGTCCTGAATTGGCCGAACAAGATACAATGTAGAATATGAGGCTGAGTAACATACAACTAGAGGTAGACCACCCAGAAACACGGGTAATGTGAGTGTAACACCCCTTACCCGTGTTAGACGCGAAAATAGGTATGAGGTATTACCGAAAAATAACACAAACATTCATGCAAAACCGGGCCATAAAATTTCTTTCAATTTAAAAATTTTCATATTCAATCAAAAAGTCCCTAAAATGGGGCCTACAAGGCCCAAAACATACTTTGGGAATGGTCGTGACCAAACCAAGAACTTCAAAAAAATTTAGGAAATTTACATAAAAACTGGGCACACGGCCGTGTGGGCAGGCCGGGTGGTCACACACGCCCATGTTCCCAGCCTGTTTGGATTTATTTTTCATTTTGAACCTATAGGAGTTTTCACACGGTCGAGCACATGCCTGTGTCCTTCGCACGACCGAGACACATGCCCGTGTCTCTGCCCGTGTGTAAAAACCTAGGTATTCTATTTCTAACGTCAACACACATTTTTAAGTCACACGGCAATGGCACACGGCCGTGTGTTAGCCCTTGTGTCGAACTTAATTTTTTGCAAATTAGGTGCAGGGACACATGGCGAGGTTACACGCCCATGAGGCAGATCGTGTGTCACACACGGCTTAGACACACGCCCGTGTACCTTGTGGACAATTATAAGGCTATTTACCAAGCTTTTTGCCACCCTGAAAAGCATCCACACTTATACAATTTCCAACTAAACTTAACATGCTATTATTAGACATATATTTGTCCACATTAAGAGCATTCATGCACCATTTAATAACCATACTCATCATGTATAACCACACTTATACTTAGCCATCACACATGCACCTATACAACCATTCACATGTCACACTTCCCACACTTCAATTTCATGCTATCATTCATTCCCACTTAGGCAGGCAAACTCATTCATGAAAGGCCTCATCATAGACTAATAACTCAACCAATATTAGCCACATCACATGGCCTTATACAAAATGATATATCAAATGACATAGACCACATTCTTGGCCAAACAATTATGGCACTTACAAAATAACCAAATTCCTATACATGCCATAATTCAATGTAAACTCAATATACCAAAATGTATGGATAGTGTGGATGTTCTTTTGACAATCTCCGTATCCCAAGCTGGATTGGCGACACTATGAAACAAGGGAAAAGAGAAGGGAGTAAGCTTTAAGCTTAGTAAGTCTATATGTAAACAATGAACATCATACCACATAATTATCAATCAAGAACATTACATACTAATCAAGAGCAATTCAAATCCTTGTAGTTGCACTTATTCATTTCAAACCTTACCATATTCCAAATACATATCATAGACATTACTCACAATTACATGCACTTATAACCTTGCACTTGTCACCACATTGACACGTAATTTCACTTAATCAAATTTTCCCGATGAACAACTTCGGAATAATATCGGATACACGGTGGTTTCGCACACATCCCACCCACCAATAATAATAAACACGGTGGTATCACACACATCCCACCAATAATAATAAACATGGTGGTATTGCACACAGCCCACCAATAATATTAAACACGGTGGTATCACACATAGCCCACTAATAATCACATATACGCAGTGGTATCGAACACAGCCCACCAATCACGGTGGTATCGCACGCAGGCCACCAATAATCACAATTATACAGTGTTCATACGTATCCTTTTTCTATTCCTAAGGTTCATCCGGGAATTTCCTCATTTTTCATCATTTTAATAAATATCAATAATATTCATTCACATTTCACATAATACATTAATATGTAAAAACATAAATAAAAAGGATGTATCATTTACATATAAACTTACCTCGATACAAAATGTTTCAATTTGCAATTTAGTCTGAAACCTTGCCTTTTCCTATGGCAAAATTTACAATTTAGCCCCTAACTTTCTTAATTTTCACACTTTAGTCCCTACGCTCGTAAAATGAAATGTGTTCATTTTTTACACACCCAAGCCTAGTCGATTCATATTCTCTCTTATAGTAGCCCACAATTTTAACTATTTTACATTTTATACACATTATTTCATCTTTTGCAAATAAATCCTTTTTTATGAATTTCACCAAAAATCATCTAGCAATAGTTGTTTATCACACTTCAAACTTTCATATTCTACCACTAGACATCAAAATACATGTATGTCATCCATGGGTAAAATTTTAAATAGAAACTCTAGCTTAAAATAGTGGTAGAAATAGCTAGATCGAGCTACGAGGATTTCAAAAATACTAAGAACATCAATAGCGGGGCTAGGAGGTACTTACAATCAAGCCTGAAAGTGAAACAAAACCATAGCTATGGCTCCTTGCAAATTTCGGCTATGGAGGATGAAGATGGAAAAAATTTTAGCCTTATTTTCCCTTTTATTTCTTTTATTAGTCAAATGACCAAATTGCCCTTCATTAATCATTTAGATATTTTATCCCTCTATGGCCATTTTATGTCCAAACTATAATATAATGGTCTAATTATCAACTAAGGACTCTTAATTTAAAAACCCATCTCAATCAAGTACCTTTATGGATTATAATACACACTTTTCACCTATTTCAACTTAGTCCAACTTATCAAATTGGACATCCAAACAATAAAATTTCTCAACCAAAATTTCACACAAACATTCAATCACTCAATAAACACTAAAACTCAATCGGAATAAATATTTTGACCTCGAATTCATGATTTTGAAACCACTATTCCTTTCAGGCCTAATTCGAGCTGCTACAGTGAATGGTAGCCAGAGAATGACTAAAGACAAGGCTGTGAGATCTGAAGCCCGAGCACCTGCCAGAGCCTATGCCATTCGTGCTCGAGAAGAAGCTTCATCTCCAGATGTTATTATCAGTACTTTCACTCTCTATGATACTACTGTGATTGCATTGATAGATCCAGGATCAACTCATTCATATGTATGTGAGACTTTAGTATCCAGTAAGACTTTGCCTGTAGAGTCAACTGAATTTGTGATTAGAGTATCGAACCCCTTAGGCCAGTGTGTTTTGGTTGATAAAGTATGCAAGAAATGTCAGCTGATGATTCAGGGTTTTTGTTTTTCGGATGATCATGTTGTTGCCATTCGACGAATTTGATATAATTCTGGGTATAGATTGGTTAACACTGCATGCTGCTATTGTAAACTGCAAATCGAAGACGATTGATTTGAGATGCCAGAATAATGAGATTATCCAGATTGAATCAGATGATTTGAATGGGTCACCGGAAATGATTTCTTTGATGTTGGCTTAGAAATATATAAGAAAGGGTTGTGAATCTTACTTTTCTTTTGTGCTTGACTCTAAAGTGACCGAAAAGAAGATTGAATCAGTACCAGTGGTGTGTGAATATCCAGATGTGTTTCCTAAAGAGTTACCGGGTTTCTTGCTGATACGAGAGGTAGAGTTTGGTATTGAATTAGTGCCGGGAATAACTCTAATACCGATAGCTCCTTACAGAATGGCACCGAATGAATTAAAAGAGTTGAAAGCTCAGTTGCAAGAGTTGACAGATAGAGGTTTCGCACAACCAAATTATTTTCCCTGGGGTGCACCGGTGTTGTTTGTGAAAAAGAAAGAAGGAACTATAAGAATATGTATTGATTATCGATAGCTCAATAAAGTGACTACCAAGAATAAATATCCTTTGCCACGAATAAACAAATTGTTTGATCAGTTGAAAGGGGCTACAGTGTTTTTAAGATAGATTTGAGATCAGGCTACTATCAGTTATGAGTTAAAGGCTCTGATGTATCGAAAACTACTTTCTGAACGAGGTACGGGCATTATGAGTTTTTAATTATGCCTTTCAGATTAACGAATGCACCTACTGATTTTTATGGACCTAATGAATCGAATCTCCAGACCATATTTGGATTGATTTGTTGTTGTATTTATAGATGACATCATGATGTATTCTCGTGATGAATCTGAGCATGCTGAGTACTTGAGAATTGTGTTACAGACTTTGCGTGGTAAACAGTTGTAATAACCTGAAATAGGGGTTGCAAGTTTGGTAATAACTCAAGTGTTAGTGGGCCTCAAGAGTAGTTTGATGTGTTTTTAGAGTTCCTAAAACTCTCGGATTAAAAAGGGAGTATTTTGAAAATTTTGAAAATTTTGGGTTAAAAGTGGAAATTTGGGCAAGGAGGCCTTAAGAATAAATTTTGGTAGGCTGTGGCATAATAATCCCCCTGGTAAAGTGGCTTCCGTGTGCCACTTAAGGTTTAGGATGGGCGCCAAGCAGGTCAGGGGATCGAGCAACGTTGGGCGCATGGTTTTTATTTTTGGGTTGTAAAGAGTGATGGGCTAAGGAGGCTTTAAAAGAATTTAATAAGCAAAAAGGGGCATAAAAGTACGATTCGTAAATTGGCACAGATCGTGTTGGTAATTTCAGCCTAAAGGTCTCGAGTTCGAGTCCTGAAGGCAGCGCTTGATTGCGCTTCATTTTGTTTTTGCGTCAAAGTAAAGGCGCCAGCGAAGTAAGGTTTAAAAGAATTTCTACGCGACTAATTGCATAAAATGCGCAAAGGGCCAAGTGGCTGGGGCATGGAGAACTTTTCTCCAGGTCTCGGGTTCGAGACCTGGGGGTAGCACCTGGAGGTTTTCTTCCTTTTTGGCCGGCGTGAGGAGCTAAGCTTGCATGGGGCATGCATGCGTGAACAAAATTTCATGTGGTGCTTATTATTTTTATCATTATTTCTTTTTATTATTATTTTGAGTATGGGAGTTTAATTATTGTTTTGGAAGCATGGGCATTAGTCTTTTATTGTTTTATTATCTTATTAAATGATGGGTTATTATTATATTGTATAGAAAATGGTGTAGTATGGGTAAGGTGATGGAATAAGGAATAAACAATTTTTATTGGTATTTGGTGTTATGAATTTTTCAATGGATGGGGGAAAAAGAGAGAGGAGTTGGCCGGCCAAATGTTTGGCAAGGATGCATGGCCGATTTCATTATTGCATTTTGGGGAGCATGGCCGAATTTGATGCTTAGAAATTTCTCTTCTATCCCTTGTGTGTTGGCCGAAAGAAAACGGAAAGAGAAGGAACTTGATCGGCTTTTGTTTTGAGAGGGGAGCATGGCCGAAATGTCTCCCTTTCTTGCCATATTGTTTGGCCGATTCTGGAAAAAAATCTAAAGGCTTGTATTTTCGGTTTAAGTATGGTGCTAGCTAAATGTCCTCTTTCAAAACCCTTCTTCTTCATCCTTGTGTTTTGCCAAATTTGCACTTTAGTTTTCATTTGACAAAAGCCGAAAGTTAGACCCCTTTTTATGAATTATTTTTCTTCTTCTACCACATCTTCTCCTTTCTTTTACTTTGATTAAATCAAGCCTCTCTTAAAGTTGCCATTGCCGAATATTTCTTTTACGATTGAGGAGCCATAACCGAACCTTTGTTTTGAAGGTGCTATCGACTACGTGTTTGTGATCTCTTCAATCATTTTGGTAAGTAAATTCTCTCCTAGCAATCGGTTTGGATTTTCTTTCCATTAAAGTACCCAAAATCAATGGTTAAACCTTGATTTCTAAGGAGGACCGAATGTACAATAAGATATTCTAAGTGTCCTTTTGTGTGGCAAGTGTTAGGGCTTTAAAAAGGAATCTTTCGGGAGTTGAAGTGCTCAAGGGACTTTGTCGAGCAAGGTAAATAATAAGAGTAATTTTCGGCCAAGGGCTTTACTCATAGATTTGTGTAATAGCCGTTTTTAAACAATGTTTTAATAGGAATTTTGATAACTTTGGGAGCAAATCAACAAGAACAAGTGGTGTTTCAGGATCGAAATAAGCTAGGTAAATGACTATTGGCATTCGGCCTGTAACAGACCAATTTTGACCCAAATCGGAACGGTGGTTTCGGGACCACGAATCCAACCCTGAGAGATATTTTTAATATTATATTTTGTGTTTGTTATATGTGATTTAGTGAGTGTGAAAATTTCGTAGAAAAATTTAGTCGTTTAAGTGCTCAATTTGATAAAAAGGATTTAATCGAGAAAAGCGAAAAAGTTGCATGCTTAAGTGAAGAGTACTAAATTGATTTTGGCTTTTTAAGTGGGTGTACCAAAAGGGCAATTAGCCCATTCACCATAGTAAGGGACGGCAATGGGCCTTTATAAGTCCAAATTATATGTTAAATTAGCTTATTAGATAGTTTTATTAAGGTGTTAAAATAATGTTAATAAAAATGTGTTTGTTTTATCATTAAATAATAAAAACAAGTGGGATGAAAGAGAACCTTACCTTACTCATCTTCTTGGCCGAAACTTGGATGAAGAACTCCATTGTAGGAGCTTGAAAATTTCGGCACTTTGGGGCTTAATTAAGGGTATGTGTTTTATTTAGTTTTTGAAAATTTTTTTGCATATTTGGAATGCTTGCTTGAAATCCTATACAACCCATGTTTAAATTTTTGAAAATACTATGTATTTAAAATTCGGCCATTAACATGCTTGGATAGTTTTGATGTTTGATGGTTTTAAATTGAATGTATGTTAAAGATTTACAAGTTTTGTATTGGAATTTTTGATAATTTTGAGTATATAGGGCTAAATTGAAAAGAATAAAGTTGTGAAGGATTAAAATGACAAATAAATGAAATGCATGGACACCTATGACTATAATGAAGATTCGGCCAAACTAGGATGTTGGAAAATTTTGCATATTTTGTGTTTTGTGCAAATAGGACTAAATTGTAAAAATGGGAAACATTAGGGGCAAAATGGTAAATTGCCCATTTGGGTGTTTTGGGACTAAATTGAGATGAAATGAGATTAAATGAGCTAAATTCTAATGTGTTTTAGATCAAGAGCAAAGACAGACCGAATTAGACCGGGGAAAGACAAAGGTTCTCGAATAGCCGATTCGCACGGACTATCGACAACCGAGGTAAGTCCTTTAGTTAAATTATGTCAAAGAATAAATTATGGTTATCTTGACTATTAAAAATTGATGAATGTTAATATCCAATTGCATCATGGCCGAATGTATATCTACATATTGGTTGATGATTTATGTTGAGTATATGATGGAAATTATTTTGGCTAATGTAAGGTGAATGAGTAAGTTCTTGAGCTACTTATTATTTAAAGATCATTTACATATCTAGTGAATGATAAAATTTGTATAAGCTTGGTGTAAAACCATGAGTTGGCCGAATGTGATAATGATGGATTAGATTGATTTCAAATTTATTTATTGCAATGGGAATAGATGTTTATGATTGGATATGTGATAGTGAAATGTGAAAAGCATATAATAATATTCTGACATTCGGGCTTCGAGCCCAGCGAGCCTCGTGCGGTGACATTAATCGGGCTTTATGCCCAGCGTGCCTCGTGCGGTGACATTAATCGGGCTTTATGCCCAGCGCGTGTCTTGTGTCGGTGTTATTCACCGGGCTTTTGCCCAGCGTGGTGCCTTGTGTCGGTGTTATTTACCGGGCTTTTGCCCAGCGTGGCCTTGTGCCGGTGTTATTTATCGGGCTTCTACGCCTAGCGTGCCTTGTGCTTGGTGTTACTTTACGGGCTTTTATGCCTAGCGTGCTTGATGCTGGTGATGTACTTTATCAAAGATAAATCGAATCCTTGTTCAAGATAACTTAAAGTTAATTTATTGGGTTTACGTTTGAGTGTAAGCATGTAAGGTATGTATGCTTAATATTACCGGTTAAATTAATATTGTGAGAATTGTGTTATATGTGTTTGAAATTAATATTGATGGATGTTATATGATGGAATTCGAGTTAGAATGTGCTATTATGGAACAATTGGTTTTCAAGTATAAATGTTTTAATATCATGAGTTAGGACTTACTAAGCTAGTAAGCTTAATTACGTGAAATGTTCTTCTTTGTTTTATAGATTTTGGTCACGTTATGGCTCGTGAAGGATCTTCAAGAAGTCATCCACAATATCGCCTTCCTTTGGTGTTTTGAATTTTTGGTTGCGATTTAGAAGGCATGTATAGGCTAGATGAAGTTTTACAAACATACAATGTTTGACCTTGTATATAACAGCCATGCGAATATGGCTAAATATTTGGTTATGTATGTTTTTGGGGTTTTGTCATAAATGTGGGTAATAGTGATACTCCTTTAAATCGATGATGTTAGAATATCAGATGAATGTTTTAAGTACAAGCTATCTTTGTAAGTGATTAAAAATGCATGGAGAGTATGAATTGCATGTGAGTATATCCGGTTATAAGCTAGAAAGCATATTTAGTATAGAAACAGTCTTTAGTTGCAGCAATGATGTGAATTAGAAAAATCACCAAAAATAGGATTAGTTGAATTAGATGGTGAATGAAGTATAGAATTAATCCTCATTGTGTCTATTTTTACATGGAAGAAACAGAATAGGCAAAAGATTTATATATTATGAGATAATTAAGTTTTAGTGAGACCTGCTCTGAATGCATTCGTGAGTCACTGTTCTGTTTTAGAAAAATTTTCAAAAATTGTACAAAAATAATTAGGAAGCATGGGTTATATGTGTAAAACCCTTATTGAGTCTATTTTTCATTGGTATAAACTAGAACAGTATATGAAAATTGTGCAATGAGATAACTGTATTTTTGTAGAGACAGGTCAGAATGGTTAGACAGTGTAATAAGGGTAACTTTGATGAATAAACTGTACTAATTGGCCACATGAAAAATTCTGGAAAAATTATAGTGAAATGTTATATTAGTCTATTTTCAACGAAAATTTACGGATCTAAATTTTGAGTTTTATAACTCGAGTTATGGTCGATTTAGTCAACATGACACAGTTGGACAGCTTTAAAATTTTACACCTTCAGTTAATAGTCAAGTCTAGTAATGCCACGTACTCGATTCCGGTAAGGGCTTCGGGTAAGGGGTGTTACATTTGATTGGTATCAGAGCTTACGATTCTAGGACTATCGTAGCGCGTGTGAGTCTAGCTATACATGCCTTTATTATATGTTGATAGTGTGGTGACTTCTGACACTGAACTTTGTTTTATATAGTAAATGGACACCGATCCCGAAAGAGCCGTAGAATGATGATGGGGAGAGCGTCATACCGACCGTGCCCACGGATCAGCGACGATAGACTCTCGACTGTTTTGGTAGCCACGAAGGAGAGACTAAACAAGCCTTTTATCGATGATGAATGAGTGGTTTGCCCAATTTATTCAGAATAACCCGAATGTACACCAACCTCCACCCGAATAATCGGCTCACCCGATTCCTTCAAGACTTCGATGATAGATCATTTGAGATCTAGTAGGCCCCAGATTGATAAAATCCAAAATTTGGGGCTGAAGAATTTAAAGCCAATGATGATGATGATGCTTTGAGAGAGCCGAAATGTGGCTTGATAACACTATACTGGTACTTGATGAACTATCTTGTACTCGGATGAATGCTTGAAATGTGCTATATCCTTATCGAGGACATCAGATATCACCGGTGGAACACACTAGTATCGATGGTTCGAAAAAAAAGTGACATGGGAATTTTTCCGAATGAATTCGCAAGAAATATATTAGCCAAAGATTCATCGATCAAAAACGAAAAGAATTTCTTGAGCTGAAACAAGGACGAATGACCGTGACGGAATATGAACGAAAATTTGTCAGACTCAGCAGATATGCTAGAGAATGTGTTTCTTCCAAGCTATTATGTGTAAAAGATTCAAGATGGCACGAATGAAGATATAAAGATGTTTGTTGGTATTCTTGAAATTCAAGAGTTTGTGACTTTAGTTGAAAGAGCTTGCAAAGTCAAGAACTCTCGGGAAAGAGAAAAGAAAGGTCGAGGATCTGAAGCTAGAGACATTCGTAAAAGATCTTGGGTAAAGTCTTTTATTCCACGACCAAGAAGCCTAGAGACGATGCAGTTGGATGTAAAAGCTAATACAGATCCACCTAGATGGGACCGACCTCCTATGAGCTCCCGAGCTACCTCGATAGCCAGTGTTGGTAATGTTCCACAAAATAGAGTCGAGTGCAAGCACTGTGGGAAATGGCACTCGTGGAGTTGTAGATTTCACGACCGGTCTTGCTATAAATGTGGATCATCGATCATTTTATTAGAGAGTGTCCAAGTTAATCGAAGCAGAATGCGATCGAGCACTAAGCCGAGCAATGTGTCAATGCGAGGTAGACCACCCAGACATTCAGGCAATGTAGGTGGTAGTCAGAAAGGAACGAAGAATACTACAGATCGATCTGAGGCTAGAGCTCCGGCTAGAGCATATGCTGCACGAGCTAGAGAGGATGGTTCCTCCCCGACGTCATTACCTGGTGACTTTCACTCTTTATGATACTACCGTGATTGCATTAATTGATCCTGGTTCGACTCATTCATATGTGTGTGAAACTTTGAAATTTGGAAAGACTCGCTAGTTGAGTCTCACCGAGTTTGTGATTCGAGTGTCCAACCCTTTGGGTAGATGTGTGCTTGTTAATAAAGTGTGTAGAGATTGCCCGTTGATGATTGGGGATTATTGCTTCCCAGACTAATTTAATGTTGTTGCCCTTTGACGAATTTGATATAATCTTGGGTATGGGTGGTTAACTTCACATGAGGCAAAAGTGGATTGTAAAAGAAAGCTTATCGATTTGAGATGTCGAAACGGTGAGACCATCGTAATTAAATCTCGCGACATAAATGGGTTGCCTACAGCAATATCTTCAATGTTAGCCCAAAAGTATGTGAGAAAAGGGTGTGAAGCTTATTTGGCCTATGTCTTTGGATAATAAAATGTCCGAGAAACAAATTGAATCTGTATCAGTTGTATGTGAATACCCTGATGTGTTTCCTGAAGAACTACCGGGCTTACCCCCAGTGCGAGAGATTGAGTTCGGCATTGAGTTGGTACCAGGGGCGACCCCAATTTCGATAGCTCCGTACCGAATGGCACCTACATCGAATTAAAAGAATTGAAAGCGCAGCTTGCAAGAGTTGATGAGATAAGGGCTTCAGACGACCGAAGTTTCTCTCCCTGGGGTGCACCGTTTTATTTGTGAAAAAGAAGGATAGGACTATGAGAATGTGTATCGATTACCGGCAACTAAATAAGGTGACTATAAAGAATAAGTACCCGTTACCTCGGATTGATGATTTATTTGATCAGCTGAAGGGGGCTTTGGTGTTTTCGAAGATAGATTTGAGATCGGGCTATTATCAGTTGCGAGTCAGAGATTCAGATGTGCCAAAGACTGCATTCCGAACGAGGTATGGACATTATGAGTTTTTAGTTATGCCATTTGGACTCACAAATGCACCTGCTATTTTTATGGATCTAATGAACCGAGTCTTCTGACAGTTTTTGGATCGGTTTGTAGTAGTATTTATTGATGATATATTGATCTACTCCGAAAATGAAGCGGAGCACGCTGAGCATTTGAGAGTAGTACTACAAACTTTGAGAAACCAACGGTTATATGCAAAATTCGATGAAGTGTGAGTTCGGATGAATGAAGTCACTTCTTGGGTCATGTGATTTCGGTGTCGTATTCGGGTGGATCCAAATAAAATAGCAGCCATACTTGATTGGAAACCACCAAAGAATGTTTAGAGATCAGAAGTTTTCAGGCCTGCGGGATATTATAGACGATTTGTAAAAGGTTTTTCCGTAATAGCTACACCTTTGACGAGACTACTACAAAAAGATGTCAAATTTGAGTGGTCAGAAAGGTGTCAGAAAAGTTTCGAACAGTTGAAAGCCCTTTTGACCGAGGCTCCAGTGTTAACTCAGCCTGAATCGGGTAAAGAATTTACTATTTTTAGTGATGCTTCCTTGAATGGGTTGGGTTGTGTTTTAATGCAAGAAGGCAAGGTGATAGCCTACGCTTCAAGACAATTGAAGCCACATGAAAAGAATTATCCAACTCAAGATCTGGAATTAGCAGCCATTGTATTCGCATTGAAAATTTGGCGTCACTATTTATTCGGTGAAAAATGTCATGTTTATTCAGATCATAAAAGTCTAAAATATTTAATGACTCGAGAAAGATCTAAATTTGAGACAACGCCGATGGTTAGAATTCTTTGAAAGACTATGAATTAGTGATTGACTACCATTCGGGAAAGCTAATGTTGTTTGCGGATGCGTTAAGTCGAAAATCATTATTTGCTCTTCGTGCATTAAACGCATACGGGTGGCTATGTCCGATGATGGTTCAATCATAGCCGAGTTACAAGCAAGACCGATGCTTATTCAAAGCAAATTTGTGATGCACGTAAAGTTGATGAAAAGTTGGTTGCTATTCGGATTCGCAGAAAACGCTACGGAATCGATTTCCAGATAGATGCAAATGATCGTTTGAATTATAAAAGTCGGTTGTGTGTTCCTTCAACGCAGATTTGATCTGAGATGATTCTCGAGTGAGGCCCATAATGGCCGAATGTCGATACACCCGGTAGCACAAAAATGTATAATGATTTGAAACGATTCTATTGGTGGCACGGCATGAAACGAGATATATCCGAATTTGTCTCCAAGTGTTTAATCATCAACAATAAAAGTCGTGAGCATCAAGTACCATCCGGTTTACTTGACCAATCTCGATACCCGAATGGAAATGGGATAGAATTTCCATGGATTTTGTATCTGGACTCCCTATGACACCTAGTAAGAAAGATGTGTGGGTTATCGTTAATAGGTCGACTAAATCAGCTCATTTTGTACGTGACGCACCGACTATTCACTTGACAAACTTGCCGAATTGTATGTGTCGCAGATTGTAAGGTTGCACGGTGTACCGAGTTCCATTGTCTCGAGATAGGGACCCAAGATTTACATCACGTTTCGGAAGAAATTGCAAGATGCTTTAGGTACTAAACTTCATTTTAGTACTGACTTTCCATCCGCAAGCAGATTTCAGTCCACCGAGCGAACTATTTTGATACTTGAGGACATGTTGAGGTGTTGCGTTTCGAGTTTGAAGGTACATGGGAACGATACCTACCTTTGATCGAATTTGCTTACAATAATAGTTTTCAATCTAGCATAAAAATGGCGCCTTATGAAGCCTTATATGGTCGAAAATGTCGCACACCGTTGTATTGGACTGAGCTCGGTGAGAATAAGATACACAATGTATTTCATGTTTCGATGCTTCGCAAATATAGATCGGATCCGTCCCATGTGATTTCACCGCACAGAGATTGAAATTAAATCGATTTGACATATGATGACGAACCGATCCGTATCTTAGCCCGAGAGAGATAAAAGAGTTGAGGAATAAAAGAATTCCATTAGTAAAAGTTTTATGGAATCGTCACGGAGTTGAAGAGGCTACGTGGGAGCACTGAAGAAGAGTCGATGAGGCAACAATATCCGAACTTATTTAACGGTAAGATTTTGGGGACGAAAATCCTTAAAGGAGGAGAGTTGTAACAGACCAATTTTGACCCAAATCGGAACGGTGGTTTGGGACCACGAATCCGAGCCACGAGAGATATTTTTAATATTATATTTTGTGTTTGTTATATGTGATTTAGTGAGTGTGAAAATTTCGTAGAAAAATTTAGTCGTTTAAGTGCTCAATTTGATAAAAAGGATTTAATCGAGAAAAGCGAAAAAGTTGCATGCTTAAGTGAAGAGTACTAAATTGATTTTGGCTTTTTAAGTGGGTGTACCAAAAGGGCAATTAGCCCATTCACCATAGTAAGGGACGGCAATGGGCCTTTATAAGTCCAAATTATATGTTAAATTAGCTTATTAGATAGTTTTATTAAGGTGTTAAAATAATGTTAATAAAAATGTGTTTGTTTTATCATTAAATAATAAAAACAAGTGGGATGAAAGAGAACCTTACCTTACTCATCTTCTTGGCCGAAACTTGGATGAAGAACTCCATTGTAGGAGCTTGAAAATTTCGGCACTTTGGGGCTTAATTAAGGGTATGTGTTTTATTTAGTTTTTGAAATTTTTTTTGCATATTTGGAATGCTTGCTTTAAATCCTATACAACCCATGTTTAAATTTTTGAAAATACTATGTATTTAAGATTCGGCCATTAACATGCTTGGATAGTTTTGATGTTTGATGGTTTTAAATTGAATGTATGTTAAAGATTTACAAGTTTTGTATTGGAATTTTTGATAATTTTGAGTATATAGGGCTAAATTGAAAAGAATAAAGTTGTGAAGGATTAAAATGACAAATAAATGAAATGCATGGACACCTATGACTATAATGAAGATTCGGCCAAACTAGGATGTTGGAAACTTTTGCATATTTTGTGTTTTGTGCAAATAGGACTAAATTGTAAAAATGGGAAACATTAGGGGCAAAATGGTAAATTGCCCATTTGGGTGTTTTGGGACTAAATTGAGATGAAATGAGATTAAATGAGCTAAATTCTAATGTGTTTTAGATCAAGAGCAAAGAAAGACCGAATTAGACCGGGGAAAGACAAAGGTTCTCGAATAGCCGATTCGCACGGACTATCGACAACCGAGGTAAGTCCTTTAGTTAAATTATGTCAAAGAATAAATTATGGTTATCTTGACTATTAAAAATTGATGAATGTTAATATCCAATTGCATCATGGCCGAATGTATATCTACATATTGGTTGATGATTTATGTTGAGTATATGATGGAAATTATTTTGGCTAATGTAAGGTGAATGAGTAAGTTCTTGAGCTACTTATTATTTAAAGATCATTTACATATCTAGTGAATGATAAAATTTGTATAAGCTTGGTGTAAAACCATGAGTTGGCCGAATGTGATAATGATGGATTAGATTGATTTCAAATTTATTTATTGCAATGGGAATAGATGTTTATGATTCGATATGTGATAGTGAAATGTGAAAAGCATATAATAATATTTCGACATTGGGCTTGAGCCTAGCAGCCTCGTGTCGGTGACATTAATCGGGCTTTATGCCTAGCGAGCCTCGTGCGGTGACATTAATCGGGCTTTATGCCTAGCAGGCCTTGTGCCGGTGTTATTCACCGGGCTTTTTGCCTAGCAGGCCTTGTGCCGGTGTTATTTACCGGGCTTTTTGCCTAGCAGGCCTTGTGCCGGTGTTATTTATCGGGCTTCTACGCCTAGCGTGAGCCTTGCGGTGTTACTTTACGGGCTTTTATGCCTAGCGTGCTTGATGCCGGTGATGTACTTTATCAAAGATAAATCGAATCCTTGTTCAAGATAACTTAAAGTTAATTTATTGGGTTTACGTTTGGTAAGCATGTAAGGTATGTATGCTTAATATTACAGGTTAAATTAATATTGTGAGAATTGTGTTATATGTGTTTGAAATTAATATTGATGGATGTTATATGATGGAATTCGAGTTAGAATGTGCTATTATGGAACAATTGGTTTTCAAGTATAAATGTTTTATTATCATGAGTTAGGACTTACTAAGCTAGTAAGCTTAATTACGTGAAATGTTCTTCTTTGTTTTATAGATTTTGGTCACGCTATGCGGGCTCGTGAAGGATCTTCAAGAAGTCATCCACACTATCGCCTTCCTTTGGTATTTTGAATTTTTGGTTGCGATTTAGAAGGCATGTATAGGCTAAATGAAGTTTTACAAACATACAATGTTTGACCTTGTATATAATAAACCATGCGAATATGGCTAAATATTTGGTTATGTATGTTTTTGGGGTTTTGTCATAAATGTGGGTAATAGTGATACTCCTTTAAATCGATGATGTTAGAATATCATATGAATGTTTTAAGTACAAGCTATCTTTGTAAGTGATTAAAAATGCATGGAGAGTATGAATTGCATGTGAGTATATCCGGTTATAAGCTAGAAAGCATATTTAGTATAGAAACAGTCTTTAGTTACAGCAATGATGTGAATTAGAAAAATCACCAAAAATAGGATAAGTTGAATTAGATGGTGAATGAAGTATAGAATTAATCCTCATTGTGTCTATTTTTACATAGAAGAAACAGAATAGGCAAAAGATTTATATATTATGAGATAATTAAGTTTTAGTGAGACCTGCTCTGAATGCATTCGTGAGTCACTGTTCTGTTTTAGAAAAATTGTCAAAAATTGTACAAAAATAATTAGGAAGCATGGGTTATATGTGTAAAACCCTTATTGAGTCTATTTTTCATTGGTATAAACTAGAACAGTATATGAAAATTTTGCAATGAGATAACTGTATTTTTGTAGAGACAGGTCAGAATGGTTAGACAGTGTAATAAGGGTAATTTTGATGAATAAACTGTACTAATTGGCCACATGAAAAATTCTGGAAAAATTATGGTGAAATGTTATATTAGTCTAGTTTCAAGGAAAATTTACGGATCTAAATTTCGAGTTTTATAACTCGAGTTATGGTCGATTTAGTCAACATGACACAGTTGGACAGCTTTAAAATTTTACACCTTAAGTTAATAGTCAAGTCTAGTAATGCCACGTACTCGATTCCGGTAAGGGCTTCGGGTAAGGGGTGTTACACGGCCTTAGGCCATTTTGGTGCTAAGTGTGACCGATTTCGGTTATGTGTTCTAGGGGAAAATCAATAGAAGTAACAGAAGCTTTCGGGATTTTAGACTTTGTTAGATTCGATAAATCAGAATCTCGCTATAGTCAGGTGTGTAGTTATCGCACTGTACTCTTGTTTGTTATTTGTTATATGTGTTGTATGTACTATTTTATGTAAACGTATGTGTCATGCATGTTAGCCGAAATAAAGGTTAAAAGTGTGGATACCCAAGGTGAGTGATCAAATAATTAGGTTAGTAGTTTTGGTATTAATCTTTTAGTGAATTTCGATAATAATTGAATATTGATGAATGTGTAATAAAGTGATTATATGTGATGTATATTGTTTTGAGTAATATGTGGCCATGGTGTATAATATATATATATCTATGCATGGGATTCGGGATGTGACTATTTGAGGAAAGGATGTACGTTATGTGTGGGATCTAATGCTAGCCTCGTGCTACATTAGCGCTTGATGTTTAGTTATGTGCTTCCTCAAAAGAGGTGTTGGCTAAGTGCTCATTTCAGCGGTCTATAGTTGTGTGCATCACCGTGGATCGATTAATATGTGGATCACTATGTGGATTTGGGCTTCATAATTGTATATTCATAATTGTATATTCATAATTGTATATTCATAGTTGTATATTCGAAATTGCATAATCATGTGTATGGACTGTGTGGATATGGGCCAAGCCCATATGTGAGGTCATGTGTACTAACTATGCACTGAGTCCTAGTGACTCACCCAATTTGTATTAAACTTTTCAGGTGGCGCATAAAGCTTGGACCGGGTTTGGAGCGGGTACAAAGGTGGCCATGCAAAAGTGGATTTTCATACAAAGGAATCCCTTGTTTAATGAATTAAGTATCTATAATTTCAGTATTTTGATCAAATATGTATTGTAAAAAGGCCCACTAAAGTATTTAAGCATCTTTACTATTATGCTCTATTATGGATGGATAGTTTGAAGGTTAATTGCAATTGGTTTTATTTTCTCAAGTAGATCTTGAACCCGATATTTTTATAACAAACTTTGATTTTTAATTAGAATATTTCAAGTCACGAAATTGTTTTATTAAAGGAAACAAATTTTTCCACGATTTTTACTATTAAGTAAGAATATTTTTGAATGTGTTTCGCAGTGGCATTCCAAATTCGGTCGGAGTGAATGGGCCGGGTTTGGGGTGTTATATTTTGGTATCAGAGCATGGTTCAAAACTCGGCTTTGAGGTTTTGGTCCAGAATTTTTGAAAGTGGGCTTTTCAAAATGTGAACTTATTTTGGGCTTGTTCGGCATGGCACTGTACCTCCAACCAAGTCCACAGTAAGTACCTCTGACTATTGAGGTATGTTGAATATGTGAATTATATGGGCATAATTGGGCTTGTAGATTAGAAAATTTGGGCTATTGAAACCTAAGACTAGTCTACTCAAAAACAAGTGCATAAGACTTGAAGACTGAAATGACCATAGAGGTGTAGTGAATGAATGTGTCCCTGCTTATGAAAATGTATAAGACTCTCTGAATTAGAATAGCGAACTTGAATTGAACCTATGTGTGATTGAAAGAACCACTTCTAAATACTTATTTCCATAAAACTATTCGCGGTAAATCAGTGGAACAAATTTCTAATGCATAAAACTTTCTAAGTCAGATTGTGCGATAAGAGATGAGTCCTAGAGGACGTGGTCGAGGCAAAATGGTCGTATCAAAACCCATTAGATCGGGTCAAGGGTATGATAATGAGGTATCACCTCCATCACCAACCTTTGATAATGATTAGCAAGATTAGACGAGGGATAATGCTGTATTGTGCTGCGAGTTTTAGAAATGGTGGCTAGAGAGGGAGGAAATATGAGAGCTCAAAAATTGTTCCCGAGCGACTTTGAGCCAACGAAGCGGAGTTGTTCCGTGATGTATCATGAGTGGCGCTCAGTATGATCGAATATTGGTTGGAAGCAACCAAGCGAATTATGGATGAGCTCGATCTAAACCCTGAGGAAAAAGTGAAAGGAATGGTGGCGCTACTTCGCGACGAGACATATCAGTGGTGGCTCATGGTTCGGGATAGTGTCACAGCAGAGGACTTCACTTGGGAGTATGTCAAGACGGCATACCAGAAGAAGTATGTCAGTACTTATTACATTGATGTTCAGAGGAATGTATTTTTGGGACTGGTTCAACGGAACGAGTCCATGGTGAAAAAACGAGGCTAAATTCCTAAGGTTAAGCCGATATACTCGAGGAGTAGTGGCTACGGAACATGAACGATGTGTCCGGTTTGAGGACGGATTAAAGGACGACCTGAAACTGATGATAGCTCCTCAACAGGAACGGGAGTTCACTGTGTTAGTCGAAAAAGCTAAGGTAGCTGAAAGGATTAAGGACTCAATAAGATGAAATAGAGATAAGGATAGGAATCGAGATAGAAGATATTTTTGAATCGACTAAATTATCTGGGGGTCTTCGGAAAAGACCGAGGGTTGAAAGTTTTGCTCATGTGATTAAGCCAGCTATGAAAAATCGAGACCGTCCGTGTGCTCAGTGTGGAAAATATCATGACGGCGAGTGTTGGAACCGAAATCGAGAGTGTTTTAAGTGTAAGTCTATAAGCAATTGAATATTGTTAACGTTAGTTATAACCTTGTGCACATGTTGGATTATGGAATCCTAGTTACAAAAATAGTGAAAGCCAAGTATGGATAGACATTCTATCATGAAATGTTATTGAATTTTAATTGAAGTGATAAGTACAAGTGATATGAAGTATATATGGTTTATAATTTTGATCAGCTTGTAATGTGATTCAGATGGTGATAATTTTATATTTCGGGCTTTCAGCCTAGCAGGCCTTGTGCCGGTGTATATTTCGGGCTTTCAGCCTAGCAGGCCTTGTGCCGGTGTATATTTCAGGCTTTGATGCCTAGCAGGCCTTGTGCCGGTGTATATTTCAGGCTTTGATGCCTAGCAGGCCTTGTACCGGTGTATATTTCAGGCTTTGATGCCTAGCAGGCTTAATGCCGGTGATGTGTTATAATAGAGAATTCATGAATCACTTACAAGATGGAACATGTTTATTACCATAAGCTAAATGCTCGGATAAGTGCAATCCTTTCATATTTGCAAGAAATAGGGTGAGTTAGTATTTCCTCATTTGAATTAAGCAAGATGTGATATAGTTAAAGCTTCGGTAGGTATTTTAATATGTGCAATTGATCTTACCATTGATATGTATGATATCTATAATGGAATTGAAGCTTGAATATGCTTACGGAGAAATGGCCATATGTGAAAATGCTAAATGTGAAAGAGGTTGAATATGTTTGCATATGTGTATAATTGGGAATATGAGATTGATATGTGGTGAATTGAAATGTACGGATGTTCGTTCGTAAGTAATTTCGAGGATGAAATTATTTTTAAGGGGGTAGAATTGTAATAACCCGAAATAGGGGTTGCGAATTTGGTAATAAATCAAGTGTTAGTGGGCCTCAAGAGTGGTTTGATGTGTTTTTAGAGTTCCTAAAACTCTCGGATTAAAAGGGGAGTATTTTGAAAATTTTGAAATTTTTAGGTTAAAAGTGGAAATTTGGGCAAGGAGGCCTTAAGAATAAATTTTGGTAGGCTGTGGCATAATAATCCCCCTGGTAAAGTGGCTTCCATGTGCCACTTAAGGTTTAGGATGGGCGCCAAGCAGGTCAAGGGATCGAGCAACGTTGGGCGCATGGTTTTTATTTTTGGGTTGTAAAGAGTGATGGGCTAAGGAGGCTTTAAAAGAATTTAATAAGCAAAAAGGGGCATGAAAGTACGATTGGTAAATTGGCGCAGATCGTGTTGGTAATTTCGGCCTAAAGGTCTCGAGTTCGAGTCCTGAAGGCAGCGCTTGATTGCGCTTCATTTTGTTTTTGCGTCAAAGTAAAGCGCCAGTAAGTAAGGTTTAAAAGAATTTTCTGCGACTAATTGCATAAAATGCGCAAAGGCCGAGTGGTGGGGCATGGAGAACTTTTCTCCGTGTCTCGGGTTCGAGACACCTGGGGTAGTACTGTCGAGGTTTTCTTCCTTTTTGGCTGGCGTGAGGAGCTAAGCTTGCATGGGGCATGCATGCGTGAACAAAGTTTCATGTGGTGCTTATTATTTTTATCATTATTTCTTTTTATTATTATTTTGAGTATGGGAGTTTAATTATTGTTTTGGAAGCATGGGCATTAGTCTTTTATTGTTTTATTATCTTATTAAATGATGGGTTATTATTATATTGTATAGAAAATGGTGTAGTATGGGTAAGGTGATGGAATAAGGAATAAACAATTTTTATTGGTATTTGGTCTTATGAATTTTTCAATGGATGGGGGAAAAAGAGAGAGGAGTTGGCCGGCCTTGTGTTTGGCAAGGATGCATGGCCGATTTCATTATTGCATTTTGGGGAGCATGGCCGAATTTGATGCTTAGAAATTTCTCTTCTATCCCTTGTGTGTCGGCTTTTGTTTTGAGAGGGGAGCATGGCCGAAATGTCTCCCTTTCTTGCCATATTGTTTGGCCGATTCTGGAAAAAAATCTAAAGGCTTGTATTTTCGGTTTAAGTATGGTGCTAGCTAAATGTCCTCTTTCAAAACCCTTCTTCTTCATCCTTGTGTTTTGCCAAATTTGCACTTTAGTTTTCATTTGACAAAAGCCGAAAGTTAGACCCCTTTTTATGCATTATTTTTCTTATTCTACCACATCTTCTCCTTTCTTTTACTTTGATTAAATCAAGCCTCTCTTAAAGTTGCCATTGCCGAATATTTCTTTTACGATTGAGGAGCCATAACCGAACCTTTGTTTTGAAGGTGCTATCGACTACGTGTTTGTGATCTCTTCAATCATTTTGGTAAGTAAATTCTCTCCTAGCAATCGGTTTGGATTTTCTTTCCATTAAAGTACCCAAAATCAATGGTTAAACCTTGATTTCTAAGGAGGACCGAATGTACAATAAGATATTCTAAGTGTCCTTTTGTGTGGCAAGTGTTAGGGCTTTAAAAAGGAGTCTTTCGGGAGTTGAAGTGCTCAAGGGACTTTGTCGAGCAAGGTAAATAATAAGAGTAATTTTCGGCCAAGGGCTTTACTCATAGATTTGTGTAATAGCCGTTTTTAAACAATGTTTTAATAGGAATTTCGATAACTTTGGGAGCAAATCAACAAGAACAAGTGGTGTTTCGGGATCGAAATAAGCTAGATAAATGACTCTTGGCATTCGGCCTTAGGCCATTTTGGTGCTAAGTGTGACCGATTTCGGTTATGTGTTCTAAGGGCAAATCAATAGAAGTAACAGAAGCTTTCGGGATTTTAGACTTTGTTAGATTCGATAAATCAGAATCTCGCTATAGTCAAAAGCGTAGTTATCGTGACCGCACTCTTGTTTGTTATTTGTTATATGTGTTGTATGTACTATTTTATGTAAACGTATGTGTCATGCATGTTAGCCGAAATAAAGGTTAAATGTGTGGATACCCAAGGTGAGTGATCAAATAATTAGGTTAGTAGTTTTGGTATTAATCTTTCAGTGAATTTCGATAATAATTGAATATTGATGAATGTGTAATAAAGTGATGATATGTGATGTATATTGTTTTGAGTAATATGTGGCCATGGTGTATAATATATATATCTATGCATGGGATTCGGGATGTGACTATTTGAGGAAAGGATGTACGTTATGTGTGGGATCTAATGCTAGCCTCGTGCTACATTAGCGCTTGATGTTTAGTTATGTGCTTCCTCAAAAGAGGTGTTGGCTAAGTGCTCATTTCATGCTCTATAGTGTGTGTGCATCACCGTGGATCGATTAATATGTGGATCACTATGTGGATTTGGGCTTCATAATTGTATATTCATAATTGTATATTCATAATTGTATATTCATAGTTGTATATTCGAAATTGCATAATCATGTGTATGGACTGTGTGGATATGGGCTAAGCCCATATGTGAGGACATGTGTACTAACTATGCACTGAGTCCTAGTGACTCACCCAATTTGTATTAAACTTTTCAGGTGGCGCATAAAGCTTGGACCGGGTTTGGAGCGGGTACAAAGGTGGCCATGCAAAAGTGGATTTTCATACAAAGGAATCCCTTGTTTAATGAATTAAGTATCTATAATTTCAGTGTTTTGATCAAATGTGTATTGTAAAAAGGCCCACTAAAGTATTTAAGCATCTTTACTATTATGCTTTATTATGGATGGATAGTTTGAAGGTCAATTGCAATTGGTTTTATTTTCTCAAGTAGATCTTGAACTCGATATTTTTATAACAAACTTTGATTTTTAATTAGAATATTTCAAGTCACGAAATTGTTTTATTAAAGGAAACAAATTTTTCCACGGTTTTTACTATTAAGTAAGAATATTTTTGAATGTGTTCCGCAGTGGCATTCCAAATTCGATCGGAGTGAATGGGCCGGGTTTGGGGTGTTACAACAGTTATATGTGAAGTTCAGTAAATGTGAATTTTGGTTGTGCGAAGTCGGTTTTCTGGGGCATATTGTGTTAGCATCGGGTATTCGAGTAGATCCGAGTAAGATTTCGCCAATATTGGATTAGAAGCCTCCAAGAAATGTATCCGAAGTTCGAAGCTTTTTGGGACTCGTCGGTTATTACAGACGATTCGTAAAAAGGTCTATCAATGATTGCAACTCTGTTGACGAGATTACTTCAGAAAGATGTTAAGTTTGAATGGTTGGACAACTGTCAGAAAAGTTTTGATCAGTTGAAAGCTTTATTAACCGAAGCTCCAGTATTAGTTCAGCTAGAATCGGGTGAAGAATTCGTAATCTATAGTGATGCATCGTCGAATGGTCTGGGCTGTGTTTTGATGCAGGAAGGCAAAATCATAGCTTATGCCTCGAGACAGTTAAAGCCGCATGAAAAGAATTACCCGAAGCACGATTTGGAGTTAGCAACTATTGTGTTTGCGTTGAAGATTTGGCACAATGTCATGTTTATTTGGATCACAAAATCTTAAAATATTTGATGACTCTAAAATATTTGAATCTACGACAGCGAAGATGGATAGAATTGTTAAAAGATTACGAGCTAGTGATTAACTACCATCCGAGGAAGCCCAATGTTGTTGCTGATGCTTTAAGTCAGAAATCTTTGTTTGCTTTACATGCGATGAATAATCAGTTGGCTTTATTTGATGACGGCTCGATTGTAGCTGAGTTGAAAGCGAAACCGTTATTTATACAATAAATTTGCGAAGCTCAGAAAGTTGATAATGAATTGTTAGCAAAACTAGCTTAATGTGATTCGAACACTGATTCAGAATTTCAAGTTGATGCTAATGATTGTTTGAGATTCAGAGATCGAATATGTGTTCCGAGAAATCCAGAGTTGGTTCGGATGATTTTGAACGAAGCTCATAGTAGTCGATTATCTGTTCATCCGGGAAGTACGAAAATATATAATGATTTGAAACAACTTTACTGATGGTCTGGTGTTAAGCGTGATATCTCTAAATTTGTTTCGAAATGTTTAGTCTGTCAACAAGTAAAAGCTGAGCATTAGGTACCGTCTGGGTTACAACAGTCAATTATGATTCCCGAGTGGAAATGGGACAGAATCACAATGGATTTTGTATCTGATCTGCCCTGTCTCCGAGTAAAAAGGACTCAATATGGGTGGTTTGTAACGCCCTAAATTTTGGGCCTAGAAGAATTGGGCCTTGGACATGGGAGCATTTATATTTTTGAGAACAAGAGAACGACACAAGTGCATGTTAGATCTGGTGGGTGAGTGATTTTGGGAGGTTAAGGGGTTTCTATGAAGTCCTGGGTTCAAGCCATGTCATATGGAAAAATTTTATTTTTAGCATTAGGGGAACCCTGGCTCCTAGTATTAAGCCTTTTAAATAATTATGATTAAAAAGAGACACAAAGAGAGCCTTTAGTGGAGTGGCAAGGTGGAGTCACAAGGGTGGCAAGGAGGTCAGAGGTTCGAATATTGGATTGCGTTGTTTGAGCATTTATTTTACACCTGTTGTCGGCAAGTGGTTGAGTTGGAATTGAACTCTGGTGGTGAAGGTTTGAATTGGTCAAGTGAGGGATTTAAGGAGTGGATTATGGAGTGATAAGGGGAGAAAATCAAGGGGATTTGATTTGTTGGAGAGTTGGAGCTGAAATGGACAATAGGTATGTACAGGTTTCAGTTTTGGCCATTTGTTTTTAGGTGTTGGAGTGTTGTGTTTGTGATAACCGATTTTTGCTTGTGTAAGTTCTCTCATTTTCTTTTTCGTTTTGTCCCTTTTGGTCACTCGATTTCAAGACTCTTTATTTTCAGTTTCACTTTCTTTTTAGCCAAAATAGCATCATCATTTAGGTCATTCTTGGTACCGAATATACTTGTTCAAACTTAGGCCGATTTATTTCTCATTCTTCTCTTCACGATTTTTTTCCTTCCTTTCTTACCTATTCATCTCTGAACTGAATCCTTCTTCCTACTCTTTCAAATTTCTACAATGCTGCTCATTTACATAAAGCCGAATACTTTCACTTTGCCTATTGAGAATCTTTAGTCGACTTCTACACTTTCCTTCTTCTATCTTCTTTGTTTTCGTCATCCATCTCCAATCCCCTTAGTTTCAGATCTTCGACTGTTTAGCTAGTAAGTGAGGGATCTCTCCTCTTTGCCGAAGGTGATAGTAAGTGATGATTAATGCTTTTAACGGTTTTTGGTATTGATGGTATTCCTCTTTATCTGACCAAATTCCCTTTTTATCTTGATCGATGATTGATTTGTTTAAGGTTCCACGAGGGGCAATTAAAGGGCAAGTGATTAGTAATAGTCGATTTCTTACCCTAAGGTTTAAATCAAGGTAAGTACTCGGTCAAGGAATCTTGGGTAAGGCCAAATGTTAGTTCTTGATTAGACATGTGTTTTCGTTGAATTAGCATATGATTAACTCTAGTTAGTAGATAATGTTAATTGATAGATTACGTTTGCGGTTCAGATAAGCCACGATGAGGGAAAATCGATTCTTAACCAAGCGATCTAAGGAAAAGGATAGGCCATTGTTATTCAGCCAAGGTAGGTAGTGGTTAATCGGTCTGGGGAATAAGTGTTGTGATCTTTAAAGATGAAAAGGCTAACTATACCCCTTGATTGAATATAGGTTCGTTGCTAAGGGCTTGGAAGTACGCTTCATAAACCAGGTGTGTGCACACACAACTCCAACTGTAGATCGGCAAATACCGAAATGCCGAAATACTGAAAAGCCAAAACTACGGCAACGGCTACCATACGAGCACACGAACCCTTGTGTGGGGAAATTCGATTCAATGATAGAGGTCACCATGATCGTTATTGTGCTCTTGGACCGTGTGGGCCCAATAGGCTCATGGGCCCCACACGGATTAAATTTATGAAAAATGGAAGAAATTGTACTGGGCTATAACGTGCACATAGCCGTGATCAAAAATGGGTCGAATAGGCAACACGAGAGTATGGGCCACTTGGGCCGAATACTAGGCTTTGAGCCCATTTACACTATTTTGACCAAATGGGTTATCTGTGTTGCTCGAAGCGACTGTAGACCTTCGGGAATGTTGTAAAATGACCAAAATACCCTCATAGGGTAAAATGACCAAAATACCCCCATAGGGTAAAATGACCGAAATACCCCCATAGGGTAGAATGACTAAAACGCCCCTACATATTATATGATTGTTATTGTATACATTATATAGTAAATTTGCATTCATGTGATATTATGTTGCATGGGGGATGGGATCATTGATTTGGAGGAAGTGTATGATTTGTTAGGGTCGCATGGTGGCTTGACGACTATGGATCCACCAATGGCTTTAAGCCGATTATGAGATTGGCAGCTTTGCTGCAATATTGGTTAGTGTCGCAACCGATGCTACATAAGGAGTGTAGGGATAGGTGGGTCGATTAAATCCCCACAGGAGTGCATGGTTGGATAGGAGACAGAGTGCAGGGTTGGTTTTGGGCATTTGTGCATTGCATGATCTGATTTGATTGAGATATGGGCTCAGGCCCAGCTGAGGCTATTATGGGCTAAGGCCCAAATGCCACCGTTACTATAATGGGCTTAAGCCCGGATTGATGTGATGCATGCTTTATGATCGATGAGGGTTGTACACACTGAGTTTTCGTAAACTCACCCCCTCTTTATAATTTTTCAAGTAATCCTCAGTAGGCGGTTCGGCGTACTGGAGGACTCGGAGGTGGCCACACTACGAACAACTTTAAATTTTAGTAGTCTAGTTTACCTTACTTAAATAGCTTTCTTATTGGGTTGTAATAAGGCCTCTTTTAATTTCTGGTTTTAAATTTGGGATTTTTACTTATTACATTTCTTATCTGTTAAAAGTAGATTGCGGTTTTCCAAAACAATAGCTATTTTTAATACACTACACTTTCATAATTTAATCTTTAAACATCACGTTTTCGTAAATCGGTTACTTTTAATTTCAGCTTCTGCAACTGAAAAGAAATTGTGGGAATAAACTTAATAATTTTTCTATATATCACGTTTAAAATAAAATAATTATAAACTAACGTAACTGGGATTTTACTCAAGCTTTTAATTAAGAAGGGTTTTCAATGAAAACATGATTTTCAAAAAAACACTTCAATGTGACACGCCAGATTCGTCCATAATGTATAGGCTAGGTTTGGGGTGTTACATGGTTGTTGATAGGTTAACTAAATCAGCTCATTTCATTCCGGTGTGTACGGATTATCTGCTTGATAAACTTGCTGAGTTGTATATTTCTCAGGTTGTGAGATTGCACTGAGTACCTATTTCTATTGTTTCGGATAGAGATCCGAGGTTCACATCGCGGTTTTAGAAGAAACTGCATGATGCATTAGGTACGAAACTACACTTCAGTACTGCTTTTCACCTACAGACGGATGGTCAATCCGAGCATATTATTCAGATACTTGAGGATATGTTAAGATGTTGCATTCTTGAGTTCGAAGGTACGTGGGAATGATACTTGCCATTGATTGAATTTGCGTATAATAATAGCTTTCAATCGAGTATAAAAATGGCACCTTATGAAGCTTTATATGGTCGCAAATGCCGAACACCTTTGAACCGGACTGAACTCAGCAAGAATAAGATTCACGGGGTCGATTTGATTAAAGAGACTGAACATAAAGTGAAAATGATTCGTGATAGTCTAAAAGCAGAGTCATTTCATCAGAAATCATACGCAGACTTGAAATGAAAAGATATTAAGTTTCAAATTAGGGATCGATTATTTTTGAAAGTGTCTCCGTGGAAGAAAATACTTAGATTTGGTAGAAAAGGCAAGTTAAGCCTAATATTCATCGGGCCATATGAAATTATCGAGCGTATCGGGCCAGTTGCTTATAGATTGTCGTTGCCACCTAAGTTAGAAAAGATTCATAATGTATTTCACATATTGATGCTTCGACGATACAGATCAGATCCCTCGCATGTGGTTTCCCCCTCTGAGATTGAGATTCAATCCGATATGAAATACAACGAAGAACCGATCAGAATTTTAGCTCGAGAGGTTAAAGAATTGAGAAATAAGAAAATTTCATTAGTGAAAGTCTTATAGCATCGACACGGGGTCAAAGAAGCTACGTGGGAACCCGATGATGCTATGAGAGAGCAATATCCAAACCTATTCACTTGTAAGATTTTCGGGGACAAAAATCCCTAAGGGGGGAGAGTTGTAACAGCCCAGTTTTAGTTAAATCAGAACAGTGCTTTCGGAACCACAAATTTGAGGTCGTAAAATTATTTTAATATTATTTTTGGTATTTAAAGCATGCTAATTAATATGTGTGAAATTTTCGTGATTTAGTTTAATTTAATAAAAGGACTTAATCGCGTAAAATGTAAAAATAGCATGCTCTATGTTAAAGTGCTTAATTGCTTTAATTAATTAAAGGTAAGGTATTTATGTTGTAATTTGACCATTGAAATTATGAGTGGACGGTTTTGGGCTTATAATACATGGTTTACAAATTAAATAATAAAGGTTAATTATGTAAATTACTAATAAAAGTTAATATAATAAAACATAAGTAAAAAAAAAAAAGCACATGCATTATCATCTTTGTTGGCCGAATGTGAGAAGAAAAGAGCCATTGTTGAAGCTTTAAAATTTCGGCACCTAGGAAGCTAAATTTAGGTATGTTCTTTGCTTGATTTTTGATAATTTTTACGTTTTTAAGACCGTTGCTTCGTATACTAGTTAGCCCATGCTTTAATTTTCGGATTTGATGATGATTTTATGATTTGCCATTGTTGATAGCTTGACTTTTTTTTGTTTGATGATGAAAAATAAATAAATGTTGGTAGATTATCATAGTTAATTAAGTGATTTTTGATAAAAATGCATATTAAGGATTAAATTGTGAAATTCTTAAATGAGGGGTCAAAATGTGAAGTAAATGAAATTAATGGGTTGCTAGGGACCTAGGGAAGATTCGATCAAGCATGGGTTTAAGGAAATTTTGTGTATTTTGTGTTGTTTGGAAATAGAGACTAAATTGATAAAATGTGAAATATTGGGGGCTAAATGCAAAATGCTTATTTATGTGTTTTTGGATGAAATTGAATGAACTTGTAATTAAATAAGTTAAATTAAAATTGATTTAGATAAAAAAAAGGAAGAAATTAGATTTGGATCGGGGGAAGTCGAAAGTTGTTGAATAGTCGTTCTGATTCGTTCGTTTTCGTATGAGGTAAGTTCATATGCAAATAAACAATTTTAAATTTAATTATATATATTGTCGAATTGATTTGTGTATAAATACATATATTGCCAAATTGAATTGTGTGTTGGAGGAATTATTTCGAGCTTGAATTGATTGAATTATGAAGTCGAAAGCCCCGTATAAGCCTTAAGAATAGTGTAGGATACTGATGTCTTGACATTAGGATTTTCGAGGTGTGATTTCATGTAAGACCATGTCTAGGACATTGGCATCGTATATGGTTCGTGTAAGACCCTGTCTGGGATAGAGGCATCGATTTGTGATAACATGTAAGACCATATCTGGGATATGGCGTTGTAATTGCTATATGTGTTTCCGAGTATCCTTAACGATTCCGAATGGTTTATCAGGCAATGTCAAATGAATCCAAATGTGAATTTGAGCTAAATAATTCAAGTATGTATAAGGTTTATATGTTCGTTGAAAAATAAGGTAAGTGAAGCTACTAATGTGGTATTATGGATTTTATGAGAAAAGTGAATGTATATGTATATGAGATTAGTTAAATTTGGTCTATTCAAATTGAATTATTCTTTTTCTTGTGATGATTTATTTGCTTATGACTTACTAAGCTTTCAAAGCTTACTTTGTGCATTTCTTTCCGTGTTTTATAGATATATAAAGTTAGCTCGAGTTCGGGGATCATCAAGAATCATCATCATACTATCGATCGCTATTTTGGTGCTTTGATAGTTTGCATTTTTGATATATGGCATGTATAGTTTAGTTCTATTATGGTTTGTTTTGAATTGTATATAAATAGCCATGCGAAAATGGCTTGATAATGATGTTAATGTTTGTGAATGATCTACCTTGTTAATGTGCTCATTTTGGGAAGTATGATCGATGAACATGTGATTCGGCTCGAGTTGTTATGTAGTTGATGGATATGTTTTTCGATTGGTATTGTCTTTGCTTTATAATGTGAATTTGGCTATTTGAATGGCTTATTATTAACTTATAACTTGATGTATAATTTGTTTTGGTATATTGGCTTGGAATTGGTTAATGTTGGCATTTATATTTGGCTAATGAAGGATATACTAAATATATATACATATGACATGTTTGTATGTGGTTTGGTACCTAAAAATCAAGTTGGTTAGTTTAATGTTTGATTTTTGGTTATAAATTAAAAGTGTTAATGGCTTATTGGATGGTTAAATATATGATGTCTAGACTTGATATTTTTATGTGAATTGGGTATGTTTTGGCTTGTTACGTGTGTTCAAAAATGGTCCAAATTGATTTATTAAAATGCATATAATTTGGTTATGTATAAGAACTATATTTGATCAATTAGTGATGTTATATAATGAATTATTATATAGGTAACTTATAAGTTGTAAAATATGTTTTGTTATGACTTGATATTCGGTTGTATAAAGATTTACGAAATGGTACATTTGATAATAGAATAATGAAATAAATGTATGAATTTGGATGTTTTGACTTATGCATTGGTATTTGATTTGTAAGGGTATATATACATACTTGAATAAATTTTAAGTATTCGAATGACATGAATGTGATGGTAATAAAGTTTGAACATTTGACTTATGAAAACACGTATACTATATTGTTAATGCACGATAGCTTAGTTCGAAAATTTGAACAGAAATCAAAAATTAAAATGGTTGAGTTTTTTAGTATAGTTTGTATGTGATATATGATTAGTGAAGCATGATTGATTATGGTTGGTTATATGATTTTATATGCAAAAATTGTATATGTGAATTGTGGTATTCGTGTTTGGAAGATGTTATAACTTTATGTTTGAAATGTAATAAATGATTGTTTTGAACTGTGTTTTTGATCAGTAATGCCTCATAACCCTAATTTGACGACAGATATGGGTTAGGGTTATTACATTTATATATATTTTGTGGTAATTTTATGCATTTTTGAAATGGAAATTAAATGATAAGTTTTGCTTATTATTTTCATACGAGCTTACTATAAAGCTTACTTTATTTATTTTACCATGTTTTATAGTGATTTCAAAGCTAGCTCAAACTCAGGGTCGTCGGAGACTTCGTCACAGTATCCAACTATCTTCTTAGTACTTTTGAAACTAAGTTTTGGTCATATGGCATACATAGGAGTTTGGTCATTTTAATATGTATTTGGTGTTGGATATAGCCAATTGAGTTGGCTTATTTTGGCTGATTTGATTTTGTGTATTGCCTTGTAATTTGGCCTATTTTGGAAAATATGGTGATGTATATATATGTGCTAATGTTCTTTGGTGATGAGGTTTATATTTACTTATTGAATGTGTAACACTCATTACCCGTATTCAACGCCGGAACCGGGTACGAGGCATTACTAAACTTTACTTGCTTGAACATACAACTTTGGGCTATAAAATTTCATTCCAACTTAAAACTTCCCATTCAACCATTTACCAAGCAACTAAATATTGCAACATACACCTCCTTGAATAATCTCATGTTTTCATAAATTAGTAATAATGAGCCATCAATTATGGCAATATACAAAAGAGTTCATCTTTAAAAGGATCCAACACACTTGGCCAAAACAACAAGACATTTCACTAAGTCTAGCCCCTATACATGCCATACTCAAAATGCTAAGTCTAACTATGCCGAGATGTGCTGATCGTGTGGATGATCTTCTGATTATCTTCGTATTCTAAACCGGCTCTTTGACACTATAAAACAAGGGAAAAGGAAAGAGAGTAAGCTTTAAGCTTAGTAAGTTTACATGTAAACAATAAGCATCATGACATATGCTAATCTATCAAAAACATTACATACTAAGCAAAAACAATTCACATTTTTGTAATCATGCTTACTCATTTCATCTCTTACCACATTCCAGATATAACAATTATATTGCTCACATTTGCTTGTACACATTCCCTGCACTCATCACCACAAAGCAACATGAAACATTTACTTATACAAATTTCTCGGTGAACCCCTCGGAATAATACTAGGTACCCAGTGGTTTCGCACACAGCCCACCATTAATCAATAATAAAGTGGTATAGCACATAGCCCACAAACAAAAATATTTACGGTGGTTTCGCGCATAGCCCACCAAATGATAATATAAATGATGGTATCGCTCACAGCCCATCGTGAATAAGTAATAAGGTGGTATCGCACACAGCCCACCAAAAAGGATAATTATTGTGGTATCACACACAGCCCACCAAATAATTATTACGGATATTTTTTCGCACTTACATATCTATTCTGAGGTTTGTACAAGAATTAATCACTATCTACCAGTATCAATCAATCTCACTCATAATTGATCTCATTCATACAATGCATCAATAAGTAACAACATATGTATTAAAGATGTATCGTTTACACATAAACTTACCTCGATGCAAAATGTATTAATCGACGGTTTAGTCTGTAACCTTGCCTTTTCCTCGGTCAAGGTTGTTTTCGCGCTCTTCTTGATCTATAATAATAAAATTTACTCATTAAATTACATTGTGACTCATGATACATCAAAATTTACACTTAAAAAAAAGACCATTTTGCCCTTATACTTTGGCAGAATTATGATTTTGCCCCTAGGCTCGTAAATCGTTTTTCATCACATTTCTTCATTAAACAAGCCTAGCTAAACATTTATTTCTCTTACAACAACTCACAAGACCAATTATTTCATGCATTTATTACACAATTACAACCTTTACAAATAAGTCTTATTTAGGTGTTTTCATGATAACACCTTTCACAAAAGTTGTTCCTTAACCCACTAGCATTCATTTTCTTCCATAAAAAATCAGCAAACAACATGAACACTCTCATGGAAAGTCCCTAAAGTTTCAACCATTTTACAAAATAGTCCCTCATTAGCTAGCTTAAGCTTTGGGGGATCCAAAAGTACAAAAATTATCAAGAAAAACCTCTAAAATCACTTACTTGCAAGAGATTTGTTTTGCTGAAAATTTGAACCCCAAGAACTCTAATTTCCCTTCAATTTTCAGTGGCAGAAGAAGCATGAATAGTAAAAGATGATATCTCTTTTATTCATCTTATTTTATTCATTTTTTATCATCTAATTTCACCAAATTTTGACCAAAATTTAATGCTCTTGTCTCCTTGTCTCTATGGCCGTCCAACACACCCTTAATGGCCAAATTGCACTTTAAAGATCTCCAATTTAATATTCTATGGCTATTAGACACCTCTACCTTGCATAATAGAACTTTCGCACTTTATGAAATTTAGTCTTTTTTCACAATTAAGCATGAAATCACCAAAATTTGTAACACTCCTAACCCGTGTCCGACGTCGGATTAGGGTTAAAGGCATCACCAGATAGATCAGAAACTTTTATAAACATTTCATAAAATCATTCACCAAACACAATCAAAGTGTCCCTTATAATGGTCAACGAAACCTAAATCATGCTTTGGAGTAAGGCCGGGACTAGGCCGAACACATACGAAAATTCTCAGAAATTTAAAATTTTTCTAAGTTATGCAGGACACATGCCCATGTGGGCAAGCCGTATGTCTTCCACAGGCATCAGACACCCCCATGTGACTTGGTCGTGCCAATTCAGGGCATGTATATTGACTTTCCTACACAGCCACTAGGCACGCCTGTGTACCATGGTCGTGTGCTCTTAGGCCATATACTTACTTATTCACACGGCTACTAGGCACATCCGTGTGCTAAGGCCGTGCACTCTTGCTAAATACTGCCATTTTCCCACGGCCATTGGGCACGCCGGTGTGCTATAGCTGTGTGAGCAAAACAGGCCACTTGTAAGGCCATAATGCCACCCACAATTGAGTCTTAACTACAAGCAAATTACCAAATCATCTCATGCATATTTTGCAACCAAAACATATCAAAGAAATCATCAATTCTTCACCTACAATTGCAACTTCAATCAAACCAAATTGTACAAGTAAACACATAAGCAATTAAGCATGATTCATCCATCTATACCATTCATATATTCACTTATTTAATCAATCAAACATACTTATTATGCATTCATATGCTACCAAATCTCTAACCATTTCATAAGCTATCTAGCCATGCCATAACATGCATCATTTTTATATATGCCCAAGCATAATACCAATACTTATCTAGCCATATCTCATGGCTATTATACACATTTCAAACATAACCAAATGACTAGCCTATACATGCCATATCTAGCTATATACATATTTCAAAAGTACCAAAAATAAGTTAAGTAGTGTGATGATGGACCTCGACGGTCCCTGATCCCTCAGTAGCTTTGACGATCTATAAAACAGAGCAAACACACACAGAGTAAACTTTCAAAAGCTTAGTAAGTCATATACAAATAAACTTAACTTAAATTGCACATAGCATATTTATATAATGACAATAATGGTTCTCATAGCATATACATCTCATATAAAGTTTGGCTCAATTGCTTAACCATAACTTATCACATACTTCAACTCAATACCACATATGCACATAGCTCATCTAAACATGATTTAACATATCATCTCATCATCCCATTGCACATATTTATCTTAGTAAGTTCATATAGAGACTTACCTTTCATGCACACCTTGTGTACTTATCAAATGTACCTAAAATGGATATACATTCACATAATCGTTCATAGCTCAAAATTTTCCCGTTGAACCATTCGGAGTCTAATAGGATATATAGAATACTCAGAATAGTCGTACAATGCCAACGACCCAGACGTGGTCTTACATGTAATCAGATATCGTTGCCACTATCCCCGACAGGGTCTTATACGAATTAATACGATGCTGATGTCCCAGACATGGTCTTACACGTAAAGCTCATATCGATGCCAACGTCCCAGACGTGGTCTTACATGATAAAACAGAACAGACACCTATGTCATGATATAGCTAATCCTATCTATTCCTAGGTTCGTACGGGACTTTTCGGACATTATCACTATGTCGATCTTATCTTGGAATTCATGTACACAACATCTCGTAAGCATTTATCATTATCAATAGTCATATGAACATGCACAATTCAATACAAATACATTTATTTGCATAATGACTTACCTCGGATTCGGATATTCATTCTGACTTGTTTATTCGACTATCTTCGCTTTCCCGCGATCTAAGTCCATTTTCCTTGGCTCTTGATCTATACATATTCAAATTTAACCCTTTTATTTAACAACACATTCAATTCAATCCAAATTCACATATTTAGGGCTATTTGCAACTTAGCCCTCACATTTTGCACACTTTATCAATTTAGTCCAGTTTTCTCAAAACATCAAATGTACAAAATCAATATATACCCATGTTTGGCCGAATACTCATGTATCCCATACTAGTCCAAACATTTCATCAAATTCACAATTTAGTCCTTCAAAATACTATTTTCACAATTTAGCCCTAATTAGCTAACTTCATCAAAATTTCAAGAACAAAACATATTCATTAAATACATATCTTTCATTTAACACCTAAACTCATCACAAAGCAAATTATTTCATCAATGGCACATCTCATGAACATCATCAATTCTTCAAATTACAACATGGGCTTGATAGTAGACTAAGCAACAATCTCAAAAACAAAAAAATCATCAAAATCCAAAGCCAAAACATACCTTAATTTTGCAATACAATAGCCGTATACCCTAGCTAGTTTTCTCTTTTCTTTCTTTTCTAGTTTCGGTTAACTAAGGATGATAATGGCTTATTTTTAAGCCTTTATTTTATGTAATTATAACTTAGTAACAAGTTTCCAATTTTAGCCTTTTTATTAACATATAAAACAAATAATCAACAAGGATATTTTGTCATTTAATCATCCACCAACTAGGTAATGGATAAATAACAACATAAGGCCTCCACCATATAAAACCACATCACATTGGTATATTAACAATTAGCATGCAAAAAAATGCATTTGATGCAATTTAATCCTTTTATCAAATTAAGCACACAAACGGACAAATTAACTTACGAAATTTTAACACATGCTTAATCATATATCATAGGCACAGAAAATAATATTAAAATATTATTCAGAGTCGGAATTATGGTCCCAAAACCACTGTTCCGACTAGGGTCTAAACCGGACTGCTACAAAATTAATGCACCGAAATTTTCATACATCCTTATAAATATGCTATAACACATAAAATAATATTAAAATAATTTCCTTCAACCTCAGATTAGCAGTCCTGAAACCACTGTTCCGACTAGCCCTAAAATTGGGCTATTACAGAATGCCTGGATGAGATATGGTAGTGTAGGTAGCAAATTGCTTAGTGTATGCCTTATTTTGGATTGGTATATTAAAAACTATATGAGTGTATTAAGAGTTATGATATACATGTGGTTTTAGTTAAAGTTGTGCACAATTCAAAGTGAGAAATTAGGTGTTTTGGAGATTGTGAAAATTGTATGTTTTGAATTGGCATGTTTTGGTCTTAGTTGTGCTTGAATTGGATGCCCATATATGCTTTGATTATGTGCCATTTGAGTTGTATAGGTGTGTGCCTATTTTTTTCCACACGGATAGAGACATGGGCATGTGTCTCAGCCGTGTGTGACACATGGTCATGTACACGGCCGTGTGTCCTGTAACACCCATAACCCGTAACCATCGCCGGACTAGGGTTAAGAGGCATTACCGAATCATCAGAACAGTTTATATTCACTTCACGATACAAAGTCAATCATCAATTACACATACTCAAATACGAGCATATATTCCTATATCTAGGTCTACGAGACCTTAAACACGTGTTGAAAAGGGGTTGGCATTACACTGAACACTTACGAAAGTTTTCAAAATTTCAAACATTCTTCTACATTATTGAGGCCACACGTTCGTGCAACCAGGCCGTGTGCCTCACACGGCTACCAGACACACCCATGTGTCCAGGCCGTGTCGAAACAGAGCATACATACTGACTTATCTCCACGGCCACTAGACACTCTCGTGTGCCATGGCCGTGTGACAATATGCTAGCTACTGACTTGGTCACATGGTCACCAGGCACGCCCGTGTGTCACGACTGTGTAACTTGTCCAGACACACTTCGAAGTGGTCCTTGAACCACATGGTGGAGATACACGCCCATGTCCCTTAACCAAATAGGGAAAATAGGCCATTTGCAAGGCCAAAATGCCACCCATACTTGGGTCAAACGTACAATCAATATACCAATTTATTTCATGTACCATTGACAACCAAAAACATGTCAAATGATCAACATATCATCTTATTTAATCTCACTTCTAATCATGTCTACTTATAACCAAATTTCATAAATAAACACTTGCATTACCAAGCATGATTCATCCATCATATCAATAGGTTACAATAGCATCAATCCATCACTAAGCTTGCCCTTTATAAGACATTTTCATTGCCAACAAAACATACCAAAACTTACTTGACATGCCAAATTCACATGTGCATAATTCCAACATTTATCTAGCCACATCACATGGCTATTTACACATCTCAAATGTATTTCTAAACAACTAGCCTATACATGCCATGTTGAATTATACACATCTTCAAAAGTACCAAAATAGATTGTTGATAGTGTGATAGAGATGTCGATGATACTCGGATCTGAGCTAGCTTTACTGACACTACAAAGCAGAGAAACAAATCACACAGTAAGCTTTCCAAAGCTTAATAAGTTCGAAATACAATACAATTAATTCTTTGAATCAAATCAATGTACACATTAAACCCTCACATAGATAATTTATCAATGTCACACAAATTCAACCATATCCAATACTCACATAGCATTCCATTCATCTACTTTAAATTTCATCAACCACATAGGTATCTTACATACCTTTGCTAACACTTAGTTAGTCACCAACCATGCTACTCACCATTCGACTTTACATTTCGATCAACCTTTGCTATTCTCTTGCTTTATTCACCCACCTAGTGCCAACTTATAGACGAACATAATTGTCATCGCACACTTAGTGCCAATACATTAAACAAAGCTTATATTGGTATCGCACACACAGTGCCAATCATCTCTATCTCGTTTCTAATTTCACACACTTAGTTCCCTCTAATTCAATTTAGCACATAGCATTTCTAATCTCATAATTATATTAGATATGCATTCAATTCACATCACATAGAACATAAATTAAAAACTTGTACTATATCCGAACTTACCTCGGACGTCGAAATACCGAAACGGTTGATTAATCGAACACTTTATCTTTGCCTCGATCTCGATTCGAACCTCTCCTCTCTTGGTCTATACACATTCAAATTCAATCCATTCAATCACCACATCATTCATTTTAGTCCAAACACACATATTTAGGGCATTTTATAAAATAGCCCTCACATTTTCACATTTTGACACTTTAGTCCCTAATTCATTAAATCATCAAATACACATAATTTGCTTGTACCCATGCCTAGCCAAATTCTCACTATACTCATACAAGCCCACACATTTCATTTATTTTACATTTTAGTCCTTCAATTTACACTTTTCTCAATTTAGCCCAAATTACACCATTTCATCAAAACTTCAAAAACAAACTATACTAATCAAGCACATATCTTTCATTTTCCACCATCAAACATTCAAGAACTCACATGTTCATCAATGGTATAATTCAAAAACATCATCAATTAACAAAATTATGACATGGGTTAGCTAGAGTGATCGTGTGTCAGAGTCTTAGAAATTTATAAAAAGAATGATCGAGCCTAGAAACTAACTGTGACAACGACTTGAGGCAAGTGCACCTATCGAACTGTAGTATAGCTTAGCGGCAAGACCAGATTGTCAAACCCAAAGGAACCAAAAGTACTAATACTAACTTTCTTTTTATTATTTAGCCTAAGAATTAAAGGAATTTTTATCTAATCTAAAATTAACTAACAACTAAGCTAAAGATGCAAAGACAAAGAAAATGAATTGGGGAAAATAACTTTGAGAAAAACCCATTTATTAAGACAATACCCGAAGAAGAATCCACCTAGACTTCACTTGTTATCTAACTCTGAACCAGACGATTTATTCACCTGACCTGATTCGTAGGATTCCCTAATGTATATTAATCCCTCTCTCGAGGCAACTAACGCCTAACCCTAGGTTGATTAATTAAAATCTCTTTCTAATTAAAACCCCTAGAATAGCATTAACTCAATCTATGGACTCCTATATTAGGTTTGACACTAATCCAACAGATTTTCGTCACCCTATCTCTAGGCGCGCGAGCAACTCCGCTCAACTATGCTGGATCTACTCCTAGGCAGGGTCTATTTCTCCTCTACCTAAGCACATCAGTACTTGAATCAATATCTCGGAAATATCAACCCAAGAATTAAGAACACATAGTTAAGAACAAATCAAGAATTTATCATATAGTTCAGCAAACGATAACAAGATTAATCTAGATTTCATTCCCCTGAGGTATCTGAGGGTTTAGTTCATAATCGTAAAAGAATACATCTCAAAAGAAAAGATAAAACAGAACATAAGAAAACCCTAAAACCCCCTAAAGGGATTGAAGGAGAGATCCTCCGTCTTAACTATAACTCCGGCTTCTTGAGATGAATAAACTGGCTTTCTTCAAGTAAATTCCACAAATCTGGCTTATCTGGCTCAGCTCCTTGGTCTAGCTAGACGCCTAGTTGGACTCTCCATGACGATTTGGCCTCTAGGGTGTTTATATAGGCTTTTGGAATGGCTTTCTTTGCCTCTAAGTACCCTAATCTGACTGAAACTCTTCTTTCTCACGTCAAGGACATGCCCATGGCACACGCCCGTGTGAATCGTGGCCAGGCCGTGTTCGAGTCTATTGAGGAGGCACGACCGTGTGGTCTTGGGCCTAGGTCATGTTGATTAAGTGATATGGCCCATTTACTCTGTTTTGGGCCCGTTTCTCATTCTTTTCATCCTCTGGTTCTTTCCTAAATATAAAACATGAAAACAAAGGATTAAGAGCACTAAATTATACAATTCAAGGCTTTAAATCACCCAAAAGTATGCTAAATGTGGGATTAAAGTATGTTCATATTACGATTTATCAAATACCCCTACACCTAAGCATTTGCTTGTCCTTAAGCAAAATTCTCAACTCACAATTAAGATAAACTTCCTCGATTCATAATATTCATCAATAATGTTTCATCATAATTCAAAGATAATTCATACATTGATAATTTAACTCAAAGGGTCCTAAAGATTAAAACAATCAAAGTCATATATTTATAGCACGAAAATATAGGCGTTTCCCTTTACCTAAATAATTACCTTTGATTCGGAATTGACAAGAGTTGACATCCTCACTAAAGATTCACTCAAATCACTCAAAGTGTTTGAGGTTCAAAATTAAACACTCAAAAGTCGAACATGAAAGGTTAATCCCATAAGCTTACCTAAAAATCAAATCTTCACCACTGTAAAATGAGATGATACATAGATCAAAAGATCTTTAAAAAGGGTTGTAATAGGGCTTAGGTTAAAAGGTGTGGATAAAGGCTGAATTAGAAGGTTAGAAACAAGATTGAATTTGACAATTTACCTAACTAGAAAAAATAAGCTGATCCTAAATAATTACATCAATTGAAAACTAATAATACGAGCTTTTTTTCAAGATTTGAAATTTAAACATGTAAGCTCACTTAGTAGAACTAATAATGAATATACTTCATTTTTTTAATAACAAATCAAGTAATAACGGATGAATTCAACTACTGGAATAAAATAATTACGAAATTGATCAATTCAAATCTCGATATAAGGGTAGTCAAAAGGAATGGTGATATCAAATACAAAGGGTTTTGGGTTAATATTAGCTGGTGAGTCAATAAAAAGGGTTGTTAGGATCAAGGGGGTCCACTAGGGGTTAATTATGAAGGTAGGCTTTTAGTGGAGTGAATGGGTTAAAACCTAAGTGCCTTTATCATCTCTGTATATCAAATCAAAGGTGTGGTCTCGACATGTATAATAGAAGAAAGTTCTAGAATAACAAATCAATGTTGACACACTCATAATCAAAAAATGAGCACGAAAGAATGTATGCTCTAAAAGGCTCAAAATCTCACAAGAATTATGGGTTTTTGATATCAATCTTGTAAATTTCAAACTTCAAGGTAATAATTAGATTCAGGTAGACAACCTAACAGAATTTTAATTTTTGAAAATAGATTCATCATGCTTGATTCTCTAGTCCCCTAAAGTTTAAATCATCACTGCACAATTATCAATGGTTTAATCCAAAACATATCAATAAAAATCATGAATCACAGGAAATTTCATTCTCATAATAATATGAGAAAATTACTTAAAGACAAGATATCATTCAGGGATTTTTGAATAATGCAGAAAGTTAGGCACTTTCTCAAAATAAATATTCACCCCCCACACTTAAGATGTACATTGCCCTCAATGTACAAAGATATATATGAAATTTAAGAGAAATGGAGAGGTGAAACTTCCTGAATTTGGATGGTTTCCTTGAGTTAGGAGTCTCAAGGTGTGGTGGCTGTTACCGAGCTCTGTGCTAGATGAAGAAATTGGGAAGCTTGTAGAGAATTAGCCAGGAAATAATAATAATAGTTCTAAATATACTAAATATATATTTAAAGAAAAAAATAAAAAATTGAAAGAAACAAAATAGAAAGTAAAATAAAATTAAAAGAAAAGATGAATGGACCAAAGAGTCCTTATTGTTAGATGGTTCGCGAGGTAGGTGTGATTTCTAAGGCTGTGGTGGGGTGGCTATAGTCGTGGTCGTGGTGATTCCCTATCAGCCTTTAGAACCTAAATCAAAGAAAATGAAATAGAATAGATTAGACTAAGTAAAAGAAAATACAGAAAAGGAGAATAAAGGAGAAGTGAAAATGAAAAGAGAAGTTAAATGGACTCAAAGGTCCTTTTCCTGTCGAGTTAATGAAGCGGCCGGCATGAACTTATGTATATCGGTCTCACAAAGGGAGACTGCGCTAGGATCCTTCTGTTTCTTCGACATGGATGATTGTTAGAACAAAATTTAAGAGAAAAAATGAAAATGAAAATGGAGGGGGTGTAAAGAAAGAAGAAGAGTGGGGAGTAAGTAAGAAGGGGGGAGGTGGTTTAAATAGAAAAGTCAGGTCTGGTACATCCCCACGCCTGTGTACACTAGGCGTTTCAAGTCACACGACCGTGTCACACGGCCGTGTTATGCTTTGTTCGTTTCTCCCACGCCCATAGGCAGGTCGCCACGCCCATGTTCAGTAAAACAGTGTTGGCCACGGCCGCATCGCACAGCCGTGGTGTTCAGTTGAGGGTCGTGGCTTGAAGATATTTTTCGTCCTGTGTCGTACTATATCTGCCATATCAGTACGTACATCCGTAGTATCCACACGGCCACAGCCACAGCTGTGTGTAAGGTCGTGTGGTGTGGAAATCTGTACTTGGTTAGTTTATAGTTAGGTGCTAAAAAGGAAAAATAAAAGTAAAAGAATAAAATGTAAAAATTAATGGTGTTAGTGCTCGGGTTGCCTCTCGAGAAGCGCTTGTTTATAGTCTTAAGCTAGACTTACCTCTCATTCGCATAATCAGGGTGGTTTAAAGAGTTGTACATCCTCTCTCATGTTATCAGTTCTACTATCATGGTGAAGTTCAAGTCGAGTAGTGTTTACTTTAAAGGTACCGAATGTAGGATTACTTACCTCGACTGTTCCGTATGGGAAAACGTTGAGTACCCTAAAAGAGATTTCTTTATTTGTATTAGGGTCAGGAGGAGGTATTTGAGGGTCTGCTTTATCTAACAGTACCTGATCTCCGACCTTAAATTTGTCTATCCCATGGAATGGCATTGGTTCTGCTTTGTGTATCCCTAATTTCTCCCTGAAGTGTGTCTTCTACTCGTCTAGTTCATCGATCTAAAGCCTCCGTTCCTCATGAGTTATTTCCTTGTTGGCATAGGGTCTAGGATCTGGCTCAGTTGTGTAGTTTCGTGGGTGCTTCCTAAAAAGAAGGTTTAACGGAATGGTTATTAATAGAATTTATGTTCTCACCTTGATTACTCGATGTTCTTGCTGAGTCAAGAGCCTGGAGACTGATTGATTTGTTACCTACACAAAGTATGAGTTCTCCTGCACTGACATCAATTTTAGTCCTGGCAGTTGCTAAAAAGGGTTTTCCTAAAATTAAGGGAATACTAGTGTCCTCATCCATGTCTAAAACGACAAAATCTACTAGGAATACGAATTTATCAATTTTCACTAGCACATCTTCAATTATACCCCTAGGAATCCTAATAGTTTTATCAGCTAATTGAATGCTCATCCTAGTTTGTTTGGGTTTCCCTAGACCTAGTTGTTTAAACATTTTATAAGGCATAACATTTATGCTTGCCCCTAAATCAGCCAATGCATTATCAATAGATAAACTACCAATTAAGCATGGAATTGTAAAACTCCCTGGATCTTTTAATTTCTGTGGTAGTTTATTTTGCAACATTGCTGAGCACACTGCATTAGTTCCACATGCGATTCCTCGTCTAACTTCCGCTTGTTTGTTAGAAGCTCTTTTAAAAATTTCCTTGAATTTGGCATCTGTGAAAGAGCTTCAAGAAATGGTAAGTTAATATGTAATTTTTTTAAAAGTTTAAGAAACTTACCGAATTGTTCCTCTGTGTCGTCTGTCGTTATCGCATTGGGGTATGGTATACGAGGTTGGTATTCTTTAATTACTGGTTTTGGCTTCTCAAGACTTACCTCGATATTACCTTTCTCTACCACATTTTCTTGGCTTAATTTAGGCTCATCTAACTCTACACTATCCTGAACTGTTATAGCTTGAAGTTGCTCCTTTGGGTTAGTCTCAGTGTTGCTTGGCAAGCTACCTTGTGGTCGTTCAGAGATCAGCTTAGCGAGTTGCCCTAACTGGTTTTCGATCCCTTTAATCGATGCTTGTTGATTTTTAAGTGTTGTTTCGGTGTTTTGAAGACAAGTTTCTGTCACCGTGATGAATTTTGTTAACATCTCCTCAAGGTTCAGCTTCTTTTTCTGTGGGTGGGGCTGTTGTTGGAAGTTTTGAGGGGGTTGTTGTCTCTGATTTCCTTGACCGCCCCATGAAAAATTGGGGTCATTTCTCCAACCTGGATTGTAAGTATTACTATAAGGATTATTTTGAGATTTGTAATTGTTACCCATATAGTTCATTTGTACGTTCTCTGCACTCAGGTTGTGAGGTGGATATTCTGTGTTGTTCATCCCTCCTCCATTCGTATCGCACTTCATAACTGGATATACCTGCAAAGAACCACACAAACTATCAACTTTTTATTTAACGTTTCTACCTGATTTGATAGCATAGATACTACGTCGAGGTTGAAATCACTGGCTGCTTTTGTTGGCTTTGTCCTTGTAACTTGCCACTGATAGTTATTCAATGACATCTCTTCTATAAATTCGTAAGCAGCCTCAGGCGTTTTGTTATTCAAGGTTCCGTCAGCGGTTGAATCAATCAATTGCCTCGTTGAGGGGTTCACATCGTTGTAGAAAGTTTGGACCTGTAGCCACATGGGTAATCCATTGTGTGGGAACCTCCTCAATAGATCTTTGTATCTCTCCCATGCATCATAAAGTGTCTCTAAATCCATTTGTACAAAAGAAAAGATATCATTCCTCAACTTGGCCGTTTTGGCCAGCGGAAAATATTTTAACAGAAATTTTTCGGTCATTTGATCCCATGTAGTGATTGACCCTCATGGAAGAGAATGCAACCACTGTTTTGCTTTATTCCTCAAGGAAAACAGAAATAACCGAAGACGGATGGCATCATCAGAAATGCCATTTATTTTGAAGGTATCACAGAATTCTAGAAAATTCGCTAAGTGTGTGTTAGGATCCTCACCTTGCAAACCATCAAAATGAACAAACTGTTATATCATCTGTATAGTGTTAGGTTTCATTTCAAAATTATTTGCAGCAATAGTAGGTCTAACAATACTTGACTCAGTTCCTGTTAAATTAGGTTTAGCATAATCATACATAGTTCGAGGAGCATGATGTTTGGCTGTCTCTAGAGGTAGCGGATTATTCTCAGCCATCTCTTCGGTGGTATTGATTTTGACTTCTTGCTCTTCTTCTATATAGTTTAAGCTTCGTCTTATTTCTCTATGATTTCTGCGAACAGTACCTTCAATATCACTATCGTAAATCAGGGGTCTTGTCGGGTTCCATCTAGTCATAAACTAGAGGTACCTGCCAGAAGAAAAGAAGAAAAGTTAGAAAAGTAAAAATTTTAATTGCAAAAATAAAATAAATATAATATGGCTAAAGTAATAAAAATTAAGCGTTCTTAATATTTCAATTCCCTGAAGACGGCACCAAAAACTTGATCGTGTGTTAGAGTCTTAGAAATTTATAAAAAGAATGACTGATCCTAGAAACTAACTGTGACAACGACTTGAGGCATGTGCACCTATCGAACAGTAGTATAGCTTAGCAGCAAGACCGGATTGTCTAACCCAAAGGAACCAAAAGTACTAATACTAACTTTCTTTTTATTATTTAGCCTAAGAATTAAAGGAATTTTTATCTAATCTAAAATTAACTAACAACTAAGATAAAGATGCAAAGACAAAGAGAATGAATTGGGGAAAATAACTTTGAGAAAAACCAATTGATTAAGACAATACCCGAGGAAGAATCCATCTAGACTTCACTTGTTACCTAACCCTGAACCAGACGATTTATTCACTTGACTTGATCCGTAGGATTCCCTAATGTATATTAATCCCTCTCTCGAGGCAACTAACGTCTAACCCTAGGTTGATTAACTGAAATCTCTTTCTAATTAAAAACCCTAGAATTGTATTAACTCAATCTATGGACTCTCATATTAGGTTTGACCCTAATCCGGCAGATTTTTGTCACCCTATCTCTAGGCGTACGAGCAACTCTGCTCAACTATGCTAGATCTACTCTTAGGCAAGGTCTATTCCTCCTCTACCTAAGCACATCAGTACTTGAATCAATATCCCAGAAATATCAACACAAGAATTAAGAACACATAGTTAAGAACAAATCAAGTATTTATCATATAGTTTAGCAAATGATAACAAGATTCATTTAGATTTCATCCCCCTCAGGTATCTGAGGGTTTCGTTCATAATCATAAAAGAATACATCTTAAAAGAAAAGATAAAACAAAACATAAGGAAACCCTAAAACCCCCTAAAAGGATTGAAGGAGAGATCCTACGTCTTGAGTATAACTCCAGCTTCTTGAGATGAATCAATTGGCTTTCTTGGAGTAAATTCCACATATCTGGCTTCTCTGGCTCGGCTCCTTGGCCTAGCTGGATGCCTAGCTGGACTCTCCATGAAGGTTTGGCCTCTAGGGTGTTTATATTAGTCCCCAAAGCTTAAGCTAGCTAATGAGGGGACTAATTTGTTAAAAGGTTGAAACTTTAAGGACTTGCCATGAAAGTAATTATGTTGTTAGCTGAGTTTTTATGGATGAAAATGAATGTTAGGAAGATGAGAAACAACTTTTGTGGAAAGTGTTAGCATGAAAACACCTAGATAGGACTTGAATGCAAAGATTGAAAATGTGTAATAAATGCATGAAATAGTTAGATCTGTGGGTTATTTTATGAGGAAAAAATGTTCAACTAGGCATGTTAAATGAGATAATATGTTGAAAAATTATTTACGAGCCTAGGAGCAAAATTGTAATTTTGCCAAAGTACAAGGGCAAAATAGTCACTTTTGCCTAAGTGAAAATTTTGATGCATTATGATCATAGAATGATCTAAATGAGTGAATCTTATTTTTATAGATCAAGAAGAGCGCAGAATTAACCTTGACCGGGGAAAAGGTAAGGTCACGGATTAAACTATTAGTTGACGCATTTTGCACCGAGGTAAGTTTATGTGTAAACGATGCATTTTTATATACATAGTTGTTACTAACTAGTGTATATCGTAATTGAGTACATGTATGATTCAAGTAGATTTAATATGGTAGTTATTGAACAACTCTAGTATGAATGATGGACGGATATGTAAGTGTGTGTTATATCAATACTTGATGGTGGGCAAAGTGCGATACCACCATAATACTTAACTACGATGGGCTATGTGCGATACCATCATCTACTTATCATTGGTGGGCTATGTGCGATACCATCGTAACTAACCTCTGGGTCAGCTATGTCTGATACCACCCCAAATAATATTTGATGGTGGGCTAAGTGCGAAACTATCGAGAAATTGACCTTGAGCAGTTGGTAAATAGATTGTGATGTGTTGATTTACGTAATATTATGGTGCTAAGTGCAGGGGGTTATGCTAATGAATGTATATATTGATCTTATGACATGGTTGGAAAGTGGAAATGGGAGGAATGAGTAAACATGATTATGAATGTGGACCGTTTCTTGTTTAGTATGTATTGCAATATAATTGTTTAGCATATACTAAAATGTTATATTGTTTACATGTAAACTTACTAAGCTTAAAGCTTACTCCCCTTTTCTTTCCTTTGTTTTATAGAGTTTAAGAGTCGAGCCGGGATACGCCGATAACCAGGAGACTACCCACACTATCTGCTCACCTCGGTATATTTATACTCAGTGATTTTGTACATGGCATGTATAGGGGCTAGAGTAGTTATATTATTTTGTTATTTTGGCCAAAAGTGTATTGGCCCCTTTTAAAATAATATTTTGTATATTGTCGTGGTTGATGGCTCACCTTATTATTTACGAAAATATAAGGTTATTCATGAAAGTTCATATTGAAATTATGAGTTATTTATTAGTATGTTGAATGGGCTCATGTGGTGTGAGCTAGAGGGGTGCAAAGAGCTTGGAAAATAGCCTTATTCTTGTCCACATGAGTAAGCACACAGGAGTGTGTCTAGGCCGTGTGTGACACACGGTAAGTCCATGGACGTGTGCCCAGGCCATGTGAAGTCTGCACCATGAATTTGGAATTTGAATTGCCACACAGTTGATGCACACAAGCATGCCCAGGCCGTGTGAATTAATCAGAGGTGACCATAAGCCAGCCATATGGGCATGTGTCCAGGCCGCGTGATTCAAGTCAGTGTCGACCACGGGCGTCGAACACGGGCGTGTGAGGTGATACACGGGAGTGTCATCTTCCCCACAGGCGTGTGGCCCCTGTTTAGGTAAAATTTTCTTAAGTGCACAAAAGTTTCCAAATTATCTTCGAAACCTTTTGGAAGCATGTTTAGGGCATCGTAGGTCCATTATAAGGATGATAGACATATGAATGGAGAAGTTTTAATTTGAAATGAGTATGATATCCCAAAGTTGTATGATTGTGCGAGTTAAGTACAGTAACGCCTTGTACCCGATTTCAGCGTAAGATATGGGTAGGGGGTGTTACATTTAGTGGTATCAAAGCTATAGTTTAGTCGATTCTCGAACTACCGTACCGTGTGTAGAAGTTTAGCTATACATGCCATAAGCATATAATGATAGTCTGATGGCTTCTGATGATTCTAAACTTTGTTTTTATGTAGTATATGGATTCCGATCAATCAGCTGTTGATGACACAGCTAGTAATGCGTCGGCTCCCACGGAAGGGATCGCGCCTGTGTAGAGTGGACCCGAGACTAGGGGTCAAGGAGAAGAGGCTCGGGAAGCCTTTCTCCAAATGATGAGTAACTAGTACACTGAGTATGTACGAGCAAATCCTAATGCTCAACCTCCTCCACCCCCTCCTATACCTCAGCCAGTTCCTGTCGCTCCCCAAGGTATAGAATTGGTGAGGACAACTAAGCCTCCGATAAATAAAATTCGAAAACAAGGGGCTGAGGACTTTCGAGCTAAGATAGATGATGACCCTGAGAAAGCAGAGTTCTGACTTGAGAACTCGATGAGAGTATTTGATAAACTCTCCTATACGCCTGAGGAGAGCTTAAAGTGTGACGTGTCCTTACTGAGGCACTCGACATACCATTGTGGAAAACATTGACATCTGTGGTTCCGAAGGAGAGAGTGACGTGGGATTTCTTTCTGGAAGAGTTCTGAAAGAAATATATAAGTCAAAGGTTTGTGGACCAGAAACAGAAAGAGTTCCTTGAGCTAAAGCAAGGAAAAATGACTGTGGCAGAATATGAGCGTGAATTTGTTAGGCTCAACAAGTACGCGCAAGAGTGCATGTCTACAGAAGCCATTTTATGTAAGAGGTTTGAAGATGGGTTGAATGAAGATGTCAAACTTTTAGTCGGGATTTTAGAGCTAAAAGAATTTGTGGTATTGGTGGATAGGGCTAGTAAGGCCGAAGAATTGAGTAAGGTAAAGAGGAAAATCATGAGTGAGGCCCGGGATGCAAGAAAAAGGTCGATGAGCAAATCCTACCAAGCTCAATCGAAAAGGTCCAAGGAAGTGAACCCTTGGACGACTACACCAGTTGGGTATTCGCAGAGAGAGCGAGACAACACATACTCGGGTTCACATGTTCAGGCTACCTCGATGGCAAATGTAATTCAAAGTCCAAACCAGAGTGCCTAAATTGTGGTAGACATCACACTAGAGAGTGTTGGGGAAACAACCGGAATTGTTATAAGTATGGTTCCCCCGACCATTTCATCCGAAACTGCCCTGCAAGGGATATCAAGGAGAAGAAATAGGAAATAAGATCAAGCAATGTATCTTCTAGGGGTAGGCCACAAAAGAACCCGGGAAGTGGGGTTAGTAGTAGAGGTGCGTCACGAGACTCTACTATGAGCCCAGAGGGTCGGGCACCTGCAAGGACTTATGTCATTCGCACTCGCGAAGAGGCATCATCGCCAGATGTAATAACGGGTACTTTCTATCTTCATAACACCTTTGTTATCGCTTTAATTGATCCGGGGTCTACCCATTCTTATATTTGTATGAGATTGGTATCTAGTTTGAGTATGACTGTTGAGTCTATGAAATTTATAGTAAAGGTGTCAAACCCGTTAGGTAGACATGTGTTAGCTGACAAGGTGTGTAGAAATTGTCCTTTGATAATTAAGGGTCATTGTTTTCCAGCTAACCTTATATTGTTGCCGTTTGATGAATTTGATTTGATTCTTGGTATGGATTGGTTGACTACCCATAGTGTTTTAGTGAATTGTGGGAGTAAATTTATTGAATTGAAATGTGAAAATAGAGACGTTATTTGGGTTGAATCAGGTGGGTCAGATAGTTTACCGCTGATTATCTCTTCCATGGTGGCTAAAAAATATTTCAAAAAAGGGTATGAGTCTTATCTCGCTTTCGTGTTAAATACTCAAAGTCTGAAGTAAAGATTGAAATAGTGCCGGTTGTATGTGAATATTCGGATGTATTCTCGGAAGAGTTACTTGGATTACCTTCAGTTAGAGAGGTTGAGTTTGGAATTGAGTTGGTTCCGGGAATGGCACCTATTTCAATTGCTCTGTACAAGATGGACCCATTAGATTTGAAGGAACTGAAGGTTCAGTTTCAAAAGTTGACGGATAAGGGTTTTGCGAGACTGAGCTATTCATCGTGGGGTGCTCCGATACTATTTGTGAATAAGAAAGATGGGTCGATGAGATTGTGTATAGACTACAGACAACTCAACAAGGTGACGGTGAAAAATAAGTATCCTTTAGCGAGGATAGATGATCTATTCGATCAAATGAAAGGAGCTACGATGTTCTCCAAGATAAACCTGAGGTCTGGCTATTACCAGTTGAGGGTTAAGTAGCATAATATGCCGAAAGCTGCATTTCGGACGAGGTACGGCCATTACAAGTTTCTAGTCATGTCGTTCGGTTTAACGAATGCTCCTACAACTTTTATGGATTTAATGAACAGTGTCTTTCGACCTTATTTGGACAAGTTTGTGGTTGTCTTCATTAACGACATATTGATTTATTCTCGGGATGAGAGTGAACATGCGGAGCATCTGAGAATTGCTTTACAGATTCTAAGAGACAAGCAGATGTATGCTAAATTTAGCAAGAGTGAGTTTTGGCTCCGAGAAGTCAGATTCCTAGGACACATCGTGTCGGGTGATGGTATTAGAGTTGACCCGAGTAAGATCTCAGCTATTGTGGAGTGGAAAGCGCCAAGAAAAATCGGAAGTTAGAAGCTTTTGGGGTTTGGCAAGATACTACAAACAGTTTGTAAAGGGGTTTTCCATGATTGCTACTCCAATGACGAAACTGTTACACAAAGATGTTAAGTTTGAATGGATTGAAAAATGTCAACAGATTTTTGAGAGATTGAAGACATTGTTGACTAAGGCACCGGTTTTAGTACAACCTAAGTCAGGGAAAGAGTTTATAGTCTACAGTGATGCGTCATTAAATGGGCTTGCTTGTGTGTTAATGCAAGAGGGTAAGGTGGTAGCTTACGCCTCGAGACAGCTAAAGCCGCACGAGAAGAATTATCCGACTCATGATCTGGAGTTGGCTGCGATTGTTTTTACATTAAAGATTTGGCGGCATTATTTATATGGCGAGAAGTGCCGAATCTTCATGGATCATAAGATTTTGAAGTACTTAATAGATCAAAAGGATTTGAATTTACGATAATGGCGGTGTCTTGAATTATTGAAAGACTATGAACTAGTAATCGATTACCACTCGGGGAAAGCGAATGTAGTTGCGGATGCCCTGAGTAGGAAATCTCTGTATACTTTAAGAGCTATGAGCACGAGTTTGGTATTGTCTGATGATGGTATAATATTGGCCGAAATGAGAGCTAGGCCATTATTTGTCCAACAAATATGTGATGCTCAAAGGAATGATAGTGAAATACAAGCTAAGAGAGCTAAGTGTGAATCGGGAAGTGATTCAAGATTTCGGGTGAGTTCAGATGGTTATTTAATGTTCCATAATAGGATTTGTGTTCCTAAGGATGGTGAATAGATTCAGAAGATATTGAATGAAGCACACAGTAGTTATTTGTCAGTAAATCCGGGTAGTACGAAAATGTACAATGATCTGAAGAAATTTTATTAGTGGCCGGGTATGGAAAGAGACATCTTAGAGTTTGTAACAAGATGTCTGATTTGTCAACAAGTAAAAGCTGAACATCAAGTGCCTTTAGGATTGCTCCAGACAGTGATGGTTCCCGAGTGGAAGTGGGACCGGATCACCATGGATTTTGTGACAGGATTGCCCATGACTACGAAAAAGAAAGATGTTGTGCGGGTTGTCGTTGATAGATTAACGAAGTCGGCTCACTTTATACCAGTGCGTGTTGATTATTTGCTGGATAAGTTAGCCGAGTTGTATGTTACAGAAGTGGTAAGATTACATGGAGTGCCTGTATCCATTATCTCGGATAGAGATCCGAGATTTACTTCGAGGTTTTAGAAGAAGTTGCAGGAGGCCTTGGGTACAAGGCTATATTTTAGTACTGCATTCCTTCCTCAAACTGATGGTCAGTCTGAGAGAGTAATTCACGCTCTAGAGGATATGCTCCGATGTTGTCTGCTAGAGTTCAAAGGTAGTTGGGAAAGATACCTACCCTTGGTCAAATTTGCTTACAACAACAGTTATCAGTCGAGTATACGGATGGAACCGTATGAGGTCTTGTATGGTCGTAAATGTCGGACTCCCTTGTATTGGACCAAGCTTAATGAGAAACAAATTCATGGGGTCGACCTGATTAAAGAGACCGAGGAAAAAGTGAAAGTGATCCGGGATAGTCTGAAAGCTACTTCAGACCGACAAAAGTCGTATGCGGATTTAAAAAGAAAGGAAATTGAGTTTAAAGTGGGTGACAGGGTATTTCTGAAAGTATCCCCTTGAAAGAAAATATTGAGATTTGGTCAAAAAGGGAAATTGAGCCCGCGGTTCGTAGGGCCGTATGAGATTACCGAAAGGATTAGGCCAATGGCATATCGGTTGGCTTTACCGGTATAGGTGGAGAAAATTCACAATGTGTTTCATGTATCGATGTTAAGGCGTTATCGCTCCGATCCTTCGCATGTGATCCTTCAACAGAAATTGAGATATGACTGGATATGACATACTAGGAGGAGCCGATTAAAATGTTGGCTTGAGAGGTGAAACAGTTGAGGAATAAAGACATAGCCTTAGTAAAAGTGTTATGGCAAAAGCACGGTGTAGAAGAAGCTACGTGGGAATTGGAAGAAGCCATGAGAGAACAATATCCAAACCTCTTTACCGGTAAGATTTTCGAGGGTGAAAATCTCTAAAGGGGGGAGAGTTGTAACAGCCTGATTTTACGGCTAGTCGGAATAGTGGTTCCGAGACCTCTAAATCGAGGATAAGAAAAATTATTTGATGTTATTTTATGTGTTATAGCAGTAAGATATGGCTATGTGGAAATTTTAGTGCTTTAATTTTAGCAATAGCATGCTTAATTGTGAAAAAGGACTAAATCGCATAAGATGCGAAAGTTCTATTTTATAAGGTAAAAGTACCTAATAGCTATAGAATGTAAATTGGAGGATTTTAAAATGCAATTGGGCCATTTTGGAGTGTAATGGCTGGCCATAGGGTGCATAGGGAACAAGAGCATTAAGTTTAGTAAAATCAGGTGATAGTTGGTGACTAATTGACTAAAATATGATAAAATAAGATGACTAAAGGAAGCTATCATCTTTCACTATTCATCTCCCCCTCTACTATCAAAAATTTCAGCAAGTTTAAGGGTTTGAAAGCTTGAAAATTTCAGCTACATCTCATCCATGCAAGTAAGTCCTTTTGATAATTATTTTTGATGATTTTTGTACTTTTAGAGTCCCCAAAGCTTAAGCTAGCTAATGAGGGGACTAATTTGTTAAATGGTTGGAAGTTTAAAGACTTGCCATGAAAGTATCCATGTTAGCTGAGTTTTTATTGAAGAAAATGAATGCTAGGAAGATGAGAAACAACTTTTGTGGAAAGTGTTAGCATGAAAACACCTAGATAGGACTTGAATGCAAAGATTGAAAATGTGTAATAAATGCATGAAATAGTTAGATTTGTGGGTTATTGTAAGAGGAATAAATGTTCAGATAGGCATGTTTAATGAGATAATGTGTTGAAAAATGATTTACGAGCCTAGGGGTAAAATTGTAATTTTGCCAAAGTACAAGGGCAAAATAGTCACTTTTGCCTACGTGAAAACTTTGATGCATTATGATCATAGAATGATCTAAATATTGAATCTTATTGTTATAGATCAAGAAGAGCACGGAATTAACATTGACCGGGGAAAAGGCAAGGTCAGAGATTAAACCGTTAGTTGACGCATTTTGCACCGAGGTAAGTTTATGTGTAAACGATGCATTTTTATATACATAGTTGTTGCTAACTAGTGTAGATCATAATTGAGTACATATATGATTCAAGTGGATTTAATGTGGTAGTTATTGAACAACTCTAGTATGAATGATGGACAGATATGTAAGTGTGTGTTATATCAATACTTGATGGTGGGCAAAGTGCAATGCCACCATAATACTTAACTACGATGGGCTATGTACGATACCATCATCTATTTATCATTGGTGGGCTATGTATGATACCACCATAACTAACCTCTTGGTGGGCTATGTGCGATATCACCCCAAATAAATTTGATGGTGGGCTAAGTGCGAAACTACCGAGAAATTGACCCTGAGCAGTTGATAAATAGATTGTGATGTGTTGATTTACGTAATATTGTGGTGCTAAGTGCAGGGGGTTATGCTAATGAATGTATACATTGATCTTATGACGTGGTTGGAAAGTGGAAATGGGAGGAATGAGTAAGCATGATTATGAATGTGGACCGCTTCTTGTTTAGTATGTATTGCAATATAATTGTTTAGCATATACTAAAATGTTATATTGTTTACATGTAAATTTACTAAGCTTAAAGCTTACTCCCCTTTTATTTCATTTATTTTATCGAGTTTAAGAGCTGAGCTAGGATAGGACGATAACCAGGAGACTGTCCACACTATCTACTCACCTCGGTATATTTATACTCAGTGATTTGTATATGGCATGTATAGGGGCTAGACTAGTTAGATTATTTTGTTATTTTGGCCAAAATTGTATTGGCCCCTTGTTAACATAACTATTTTGTATATTGCCATGGTTGATGGCTCACCTTATCATTTATAAAAATGTAAAGTTATTCATGGAAGTTCATATTGAAATTATGAGTTATTTATTAGTATGTTGAATGGGTTCATGTGGCGTGAGCTAAAGGGGTGCAAAGAGCTTGGCAAATAGCCTTGTTCTTCTCTACATGGGTAAGCACTCAGGCGTGTGTCTAGGCCGTGTGTGACACACGATCAGTCCATGGACATGTGCCCAGGCCATGTGAAGTCTGCACCTTGAATTTGGAATTTGAATTGCCACGCGGTTGATGCACACGGGCGTGCCCAGGCCGTGTGGATTAATCAGAGGTGACCGCGGGCCAGCCATATGGGCATGTGTCCAGGTCGTGTGATTCAAGTCTGTGTCGACCACGAGCGTCGAACACGGGCGTGTGGCCCCTTTTTAGGTAAAATTTTCTTAAGTCTGTAAAAGTTTCCAAATTATCTTCGAAACCTTTTGGAAGCATGTTTAGGGCCTCGTAGGTCCATTATAAGGATGATAGACATATGAATGGAGAAGTTTTAATTTGAAATGAGTTTGATAGCCCAAAGGTGTATGATTATGCGAGTTAAGTACTGTAACGCCTCGTACCTGGTTCCGGCGTAAGATACGGGCAAGAGGTGTTACAAATATTCATTACGGTTAATATGTCATTTAACCATCCACTATCTTTAATAATGGCTAATTTCCACATAAGGCCTCCATATTATAAAAACAACAACAATTAAGCACTCAACAATTAGCACACAGCATTTTACACTTTATGCGATTAAGTCCTTTCTCACAATTCGACACACAGTCGATAAAATTTTCACACCAGATTTTCACATAGGCTATATCACATATAATAAACACCAGGAATAATATTAAAATATTATTCCAACCTCGGATTTGTGGTATCGAAACTACTGTTTTGACTAGGATCTAAACCGGGCTATTACAACTCTCCCCCCTTAGGGATTTTCGTCCCCGAAAATCTTACTGGTGAATAGATGTGGATATTGCTCTCTCATAACATTCTCAGGCTCCTACGTAGCCTCTTCAATTTCGTACTTGTGCCATACTACTTTCACTAAAGAGATTTTCTTATTTCTCAACTCTTTGGTCTCTCGTGCCAAAATTCTGGTCGGTTCTTCATTATACGACAAATCTGGTTGAATTTCAACCTCAGAAGGAGCAATCACATGAGACAGATCATACCAGTACCGTCAAAGCAATGATACAAGAAACACATTATGAATCTTTTCTAACTCAGGTTGCAACATCAATATATAAGCCACTGACCCAACTCGTTCAATGATCTCATACGTCCCGATGAACATCGGATTTAGCTTGCCTTTCCAGCCAAATTGAAGTATTTTCTTTCACAGAGATACTTTCAAAAACACTTTGTCTCCAACTTCGAATTCAATATCCTTTCCTTTCAAGTCTGCATAAGACTTCTGACGATCTGAGGCCATTTTCAAACTGTCACGAATCACTTTCAGTTTCTGCTCACTCTCTTTTATAAAATCAACCCTGTAAATCTTATTCTCACTCAGCTCAGTCCAATACAATGGAGTTTAACATTTTCGACCATAAAGAGCCTAATATGGTGCCATTTTATGCTAGATTGAAAACTGTTATTATACACAAATTCAATCAATGGCAGATGTTATTCCCACGTACTCTCAAACTCAAGTACACAACACCTCAATATATCTTCGAGAATTTGAATGATTCGCTCAGATTGACCATCCGTTTGCGGATGAAAAGCAGTACTGAAATGCAATTTTGTACCTAACGCATCTAGCAATTTCCTCCAAAATCATGAGGTAAATCTCGAATCTCTGTCAGACACAATAGATAGTGGCACCCCATAAAATCTCACAATCTCAAACAATCATTACTATCAACTTGAAATTCTGAATCAACATTCAATTCAAACTGAGTGCGTTTAGCATTCATTTCAACATCACTTTTCTAGGCATCAAAAATCTGATGTACAAACTTCGGCTTTACTTTCAACTCGGGCAAAACCGCACTATCATCACACAGATCTTTCTGAGCATTCATTGCTCGTAAAGCACATATAGAATTTCGGCTCAAAGCATCAGCTACAACATTAGCTTTACCCGGATGATAATCAATCACAAGTTCATAGTCTTTCAACAATTCTAACCATCTTCTCTATCGCAAATTCAATTCTTTCTGAGTCATCAAGTACTTCAAACTCTTATGATCAGTATAGATGTGACATTTCTCACCAAATAGATAGTGACACCAAATCTTCAATGCAAACACAATCGCTGCTAATTCAAGGTCGAGCGTCAGATAGTTCTTTTCATGCGGCTTTAACTGCCTCGAAGCATAAGCAATAACTTTGCCTTCTTGCATCAGCACATAGCCCAAATCATTCAACGATGCATCACTATAAACTATGAATTCTTTATCTGATTCCGGTTGAACTCACACTGGTGCCTCTATCAACAACGTTTTCAACTGATCGAAACTCTGCTGGCATTTTTTCGACCACTCGAATTTAACATCTTTCTGTAGCAACTTCGTCAACGGTGTCACAATCATCGAGAAGCCTTTCACAAACCGTCTATAATATCTCGCTAGTCCCAGAAAACTACGGACTTCAGACACATTTCTCGGAGACTTCCATTCTAAAATAGCTAAAATTTTACTCGGATCAACTCGTATTCCCGCAGCTGACACGTTATGCCCCAGAAAACAAACCTCACGCAACCAAAATTCACATTTGCTAAACTTAGCATACAATTGTTTCTCATGTAGAGTTTGTAGCACAACTCTCGAATGCTCGGCATGACGCGTCTCATCACATGAGTAGATCAAAATATCATCAATGAACACCACAACAAAACGATCCAAATATGATCTGAATATCCAATTCATCAATTGGTAGCCCTCTCAGCTGATCAAACAAATCATCGATACGAGGCAACGGATATTTGTTCTTTATCGTTACTTTGTTCACTTGTCGGTAATCAATACACATTCTCATAGTACCGTCTTTCTTTTTCACAAATAACACAGGAGCACCCCAGCGCGAGAAACTCGGTCATGCAAATCCTCTATCAGTCAACTCCTACAACTGAGACTTCAACTCATTCAATTTTGTTGGTGCCATTCTATACGGACCTATTGAGATAGTAGTAGTCCCCGGCATTAATTCAATTCCAAATTCAACTTCCTGAATTAGAGGTAATCCCAATAGTTCTTCAGGAAACACATCTGGAAACTCACAAACCACAGGCACAGATTTGACTTTCTTTTTTGACACTTTTGTATCAATCACATATGCCAGATAAGCTCCGCAACCCTTTCTCACATAGTTCAAAGCTTTCACGCAGATACAACAGCTGGTAGCCCTTTCATATCACTAGATTCAATTTGAACTATCTCACCGCTCTGACTTCTCAATTCAATACTCTTTCTTTTACAATTAACGATGGCATTATGAAAAGTGAGCCAATCTGTAACGTCCTAGGAAAGGGATTATGCATTTTCTGTTTAATTGTATGAAATGACAAGTCTTAAGCATTATGAATAAATTTTTGAAATTTTTGGAAATTCAGAAATGTACGAAAATGAATTGGAAATGCATGGAAATGGAAATGGAAATGGAAATGGGAAATGGAAATGGAAATGAAAATGGAAATGAACATTTCTGGAAACTTGGAAATGTAAGAAAATGGCAAGTAAACAGAGCCGATTGAAAATTTTAGGAAACTTGGAAATGACCTTAAAATGATGAGTTTTAAAGTTTAAAATGGGAGATTAAGGCAAGAGGGCCTTAAAAGAAAAAGTTGGTAAAATTTGACACACAAACGGGCTAGGAAAAGTGGCCTGAAGATGGCACTTAGGGCCTATGGAAATGGCGCCATGTGCAAGAGGCATGGGCCTGGGTTCGAGTCACAAGGGAAGCAAATAAATGAAGTTTTATTTTTGGTTCCCAGGCTAAGGGGTGGACGGAAATTGCTTCTAGAAAAGGGAGGTGTTTTATTTCCATTAATATTGCTTAATAAGGTGATAAATAAAAGCTTTTTAATTTGGATTATTTGAGGAGATAAAAGATGGATTAAACTCTTTTATTTTAAATAAAAGAGATAATATTATCACAAGGAAGAGTGGTGGCCAAGTCAAGGACTCTTGGCCTAGTAATTTCGGCTAAAGAAGGATTTTCTCTCATCTTTTCTTAGCATTGCCGAAATTCCCCTATAGAAAACTCTCTCTGTAGAAAATTCCATAGCAACTTTCTTTCTTCTCTTTTCTTTCTCCAAACCGAAAATACACTCTATTCCATCAGTGCCGATTGTTCTTAAGTCTAATATTCCTCTCTTCCTTCACCCTTGAAACCGAATGCTAAGAAGGCTCATAGCCGATTGTTCATCAAGTTTTTGACCGAATCTCAAGCAGCGATTGTCGGAAAGATCTCATCGAATTCAAAAGGTAAGAATCTTGTGGTTATCGATTATTCTCCTCTTTAAGCCAAACATAGGGGCTAATGTTATTATTTTTGTGGCGAAACTATAAGGAGTGTTTTGGGATTTCTAGTGCTATCAACTACAAGGAAGAGATCATTCGGGATTCAAGAATCTAAGGTAAGATATACACATATTTGGTCAAAGTTATGGATTATATGTGAGATTTAAGTCTAACATGAAACTATAGGAATTTCGACAGACATACAAGGCAAGGATTACATTCGGGATTTGGAAATTTTAAGGTAAGTCCATAGATCCAATCGGCCAAGGTTTATTCTTTAGAAATACAAATCCTACTAGGATTTGGTTTTAAGGTCAAAAAGGTTTATTTATGTGTTTAAATAATTTGGCCAAATATAAGGATTAAGATCTAAAGCAACAGATCGATTTCTTCGGGATATCAAGGAACCTATTAAGCAAATCAGGTGTGTACTCACACTAACTTTCAATATATTATGGCAATAATTATTTTAATATATGAATATGCATAAGAATGAGAATGTGGCTAAGTACCACAAATGTGGTAAAGAGTACCCAGGTACGTTTCCTACTTCTGATAGGATTACGAATATGATATATTTTGAACATGCGAATAGTAGCATGAATGAGAAATAAGTATGTTATGCATGATATAATAATATTTGGGGCATTTCGGGCTATATGTGAAAGGGGAAGAAGGTGTTGACTTCGGTCTCACTTCGGTTACATTATCTGAATTTGGTAACTTCGGTTACATTATCTGAATATGGTGTCTAATGACACAAATTATATGGGCGATGAGCACGTCGACTGCAGCGACTACCTTCGATGGTGTGTAGCGGATGGAGGGTCGACTTAGTAGTCCCCACGGTGTTACTGGCAGGTACGGGTGGTGTGTAGCGGATGGACAAATAGGCTTGGGTTTGGGTTGCATCATTTGATTCGAATATGTACTTGATATGAATATGTATGCCTGATTTGTTGATTGTTAGTTTTGTGTACACATTGAGTCTGTAGACTCACCCCTTGTGGGACTATTTTTTAGGTGATGAGCAGTAATGGACCGGGTCGGCAGGAGCTGAATGTGGCCATGCAGGAGAAAAATAAATGAATTGGACTTTCTTTTTGCTAAGTACTTTTCATTTTAATTTTGGAAATTATTTGATGTAATAAGGCCATAAGGCCCAAGTTTGATTGCTTCATTTCTGTTTAAATTTTTATTATTATGTTACGAATTACTTTAAAATTAATGATTGTTTAAAAACATATTTCTTAAATAAACCCTAGATTATTTTTTTTTGTCACTTTAAATAATTGTTCTTTTAAAATTAAGTAAACGGGTTTCCAACCTAAGCCCAACCCAAAACCAATATCTTTCGAAAAATACACAAATTATCTCTAAGTAATAAAGAATTCAAAACCGTTTTTCTTAAGGAACATACCGGATCCGGTTCAGGCTCGTGGGCCGGGTGTGGGGTGTTTCAGTTTGGTATCAGAGCCCAGTTTTAAACTCTCGGCCTGTGGGCTCAGGCCCAAAACGTTTTCAAATCGAGCCCAAATGAATTTTATGAAGTATTTACGAAAATAAGCGAGTTTACGGCATGGCTTTGAGTCTCCGACCTGCGATCCACCGGTAAGTACCCTACTACTTTTGTGTGTGATATGAATTATGGAAGGGTAGAAAAGGCATGGAACATAGAATAGTATGATAGGAACTTGAACCCTAGGATTAGACTACTCAAACACAAAACGCATAAGATTTAATACACTAAACAAACCTATGGCTAAGTCACTGAGCTAGGGTATGGTAACCTCTGTGCGCATGTCTAGGATTGGATCCAGAAAAGCCTGGTATTTAAGCAGTCCTAGTGACTCACCTCCTCTTCGCAGCTATCCTACATGGTGCGTAGCTTCAGTTCACCCTAACTCAGGGGGCTCAGTGGTGTGGCAACCTTTGTGCGCATGTCTAGGAATGGTTTCAGTGAGACTTGCTTTTTTAAGCAGTCCGTGTGACTCACCTCCTCTTCACTTGAATCCTGCCTGGTGCGTAGCTTTGGTTCACCCTGACCAAAGAGGGCTCGGACATAGGCTAAACATAATGACTAAAACCCGAAAGAGAACTAGCCATGTTTTGAAAAAAAAAAGAAAAGAGAACGAAACAACAAACCCTAGTTTTAAAACTCTTAAAACTTTCTTTTGAGTTTGTGAAAACCATCTTTACAAAATTTTCCGAAAAATTTTTGATTTGTGAAAATTACAAAGATACCCCTAGTGGTAAAATTACCAAAATGCCCTTGATTTACAAAAAATGTCAAACTTTTCAACGGTTTTACCAAAATTTCATTATTTTATAAATGTTCAAAAACCCTAATTTGCAAACTATCAAAAATACCTTGATTTTAAAAAATTACAAAATTGCCCCTAACTTACAAAATGACCAAAATGACCCTGGTTTTCGAAAATTTTTGCAACATCACCGTTTTGGAAAATAAAACTTTCAAAAAGAACCCATAAAGTTTTACAACTTTTGAAATATCCCTAACTTACTAAATTTTACCAATTTACCCTGGTTTTTGGAAAATTACCAAAATACCCCCGAGGTCAAAAATTACCGAAATACCCCTGGATTTCAAAATTTTTCCAAAATTACATCGGGACTTTAAAATTACCAAAATACTTTTGACAAAATCACCAAGGAACTTTTTGTTTCGCAAAATTACGAAAATGCCCCTGTAGGACAAAATTATGAAAATACCCCTGGGTAGTGGAAAAACAACAACGATGAAAATTACAAACGTTTCTCTGAATGAACGAAAGTTCATAATTGTTTGATGGATAGATGAATGGATGAAAGACTGTGTGCTTGTGTGAATACGAAAGAACCACTCAAAACTCCTTCGCGGGTAAATAAGTGGAACAATGACTAATTCATAAAACTTTTTAATCAGATCTCGATGCTAGAAATGAGCTCCAGAGGACATGGTCGTCGTGGACGAGGTAGAGGAAGGATGACTGTGTCAGAACCCATTAGATTGGGTCAGGGTTCTGACAATGAGATACCACCGCCACCACCACCCCAAATTTGTGGGTCTTTGGCGACAAGCTCGGACGGGGAAGATCTTTGTGTCGCGGTCATCATGCGAGTTTTGGAATTAGTGGCTGGTGCGGGTGGAAATTCGGGAACCTAAAAATCTGTGCCTGAACGGCTCTGAGCTAATGAAGCCGAGATGTTTTGTGGGGTGTCGAGAGTGGCACCCGATCTGGTGAAATCGTTGGAAGCGCAGACGAACGCATCATGGATGAGCTCGACTTGACCCCTGAGGAAAAGTTGAAGGGGATGGTGGCACTGTTACACGATGAAGCATATCAATGGTGGTTAACTGTGCGAGATGGTGCCACGGCTGAGGATCTAACCTGGGAGTACATTAAGGAAGCGTACCAAAAGAAATATGTGGGAACCAGGTATACAGATGAGCAAAGAAAGGCTTTTCTGGGGTTGGTGCAATGGAGTAAGTCTGTCGCAGAATATGAGGCGGAATTTCTGAGGCTGAGCCGCTATGCTCAAGGGGTAGTGGCAACTGAGCATGAACGCTGTGTCCGTTTTGAGGACGGACTGAGGGACGATCTGAGACTGTTGATAGCACCACATCAGGAGCGAGAATTCTCTGCTTTGGTGGAAAAAGCCAAGGTGGCCGAGGGAATCAAGGATGCTACCAAGCAGGCTGTGGATAGGAATAAGCCCAAAAGAGGTTTTGGGCCATCTGGAAAGGGTCATAAGAGGCTTAGAGTTGACGGGCCACGGAATCAACAAGTCGGCAGTGCTGGTGTGATGTCGCCCTTGTGAGCATTGTGGAAAGAGGCACTTGGGAGAATGTTGGAGAAAGACGGAGGATGCTTCAAGTGTGGGTCCAAGGACCATATGCTTAAAGATTGTCCTAAGCACGGATGAGAGCGACCCGGCGGCTCGTAATGTTAGTCGGTGGTAGAGGCGGGACAGCGGCCTCAACGGGGTCGTGGTTCGCCAACAGAGGTAATGGTGCTGGCAGAGGCCGTGGAACACAGGGCCGAGGTGCTACTAATGCTGAGGCAAGGCAACCGGGTTTGGTTTATGCGGTTCGCCGGAAGGAAGATGGTGACGCACCGGATGTTATAACCGGTACGTTCTTTATTTTTGACAAACCCTATTTTGCTCTGATTAATGTGGGCTCGACCCGTTCCTATGTTGCATGTAGTGTAGTGGAAACACTAGGCCTAGACTCAGAACTCTCTGATAGACAGATGACTGTAGTAAGCCCATTAGGCCAAACCGTAGTGGTAGACAAGATCTTTCGGAATGTACCCCTAGAGATTTAGGGAGTAAACTTTCTGGCTGACTTAATGGAGTTACCCTTCGGAGAGTTTGAGCTTATACTTGGAATGGATTGGCTAGTAGAGCATCGAGCCGTGTTGGATTGTGCGGCTAAATGGATGGAACTAAGAACCCCGGAGGATAAAGTGGTAGTAATGATCGGAGAAAAGAGGAACTACTTGTCTAACGTGGTTTCGGCGCTGAAGGCCGAAAAGATGGTTAGGAAAGGGTGCAAGGCATTCTTAGCCTTCGTAAGTACGTTAGGTGGGAAGGAAGAAGGTGTTAGTGGAGTTAGAACCGTAAGGAATTTTGAGGATGTATTTCCGGAGGAATTACCAGGAATACCCCCAGACAGAGAGGTGGAATTTGGAATAGATTTGCTACCGGGAATAGCTCCTATGTCAATCGCTCCATACTGAATGGCGCCAAAGGAGTTGGTGGAGCTCAAGGCTCAAATCCAAGAGTTGCTGGATCATGGGTTCATTCGACCCAGTGTGTCTCCATGGGGAGCACCGGTCTTGTTTGTGAAGAAGAAGGATGGAACTATGCGAATGTGCATAGACTATCGTCAGTTGAATAAACTGACCATCAAGAACAAGTATCCCTTGCCAAGGATAGACGACTTGTTCGACCCCGGTGAAAAAGAGGCGGTGTGTTTTGAAGATAGACCTAAGGTCGAGATATCATCAGTTAAAGGTGAAGGAGGCAGATATCCATAAGACGGCCTTTAGGACAAGATACGGCCATTTTGAGTTTGTGGTGATGCCGTTTAGATTGACGAATGCTCCAGCCGCGTTCATGGATATGATGAATCGAGTTTTCTAACCCTATTTGGATAGGTTCGTCGTTGTGTTCATCGACGATATTTTGGTGTATTCTAAGTCAGAAGAGGAGCATGATGAGCATCTCCGAGTGGTGTTGGAAGTGTTAAGGAAAAAGAAGCTCTATGCCAAATTCAGCAAGTGTGAATTTTGGCTTAAGGAGGTGGCATTCTTAGGTCATGTGGTATCTGCAGAAGGAATAAGAGTGGACCCTAGGAAGATCGAAGCAGTGTTGGATTGGAAACCACCTAGGTCTGTGGCTGAAATCCGAAGCTTCTTAGGATTGGCAGGCTATTACAGAAGGTTCGTGGAAGGATTCTCGTCAATAGCCACGCCTTTGACAAAGTTGCTAAGGAAGGAAGTACCATTTGTGTGGACGGATAAGCAACAGGAGAGCTTTGAAAAGCTTAAGAAGGTGCTGACGGAAGCTCCAGTGTTAATTCAGCCGGAGGTAGGCAAGGATTTTGTGGTGTACTGTGACGCTTCGCATACGGGATTAGGCTGTGTGCTAATGCAAGATAGAAAAGTGGTCGCTTACGCGTCTCGACAGTTAAGGCCTCATGAGGTTAACTATCCAACTAATGACTTGGAACTAGCAGCAGTGATTTTCGCCCTGAAGGTTTGGAGGCACTATCTTTACGGAGAAAGGTCAGTAATCTACACAGACCACAAGAGCCTAAAGTACTTGTTGACTCAGAAGGAGTTGAACTTGAGGCAACGAAGGTGGGTAGAATTACTGAAGGACTACGATTGTTCAATAGAATATCATCCGGGCAAGGCGAATGTGGTAGCCGATGCCCTGAGTAGGAAGGTTGTGTCGGATTTAAGGGCTTTGTTCGCTCACTTGAGTCTGTATGATGGTGGAAGCCTGTTGGCAGAGTTACAAGTCAAGCCCACATGGCTAAAGGAGGTGAAAGAGGGACAGTTGGCTGATAAGGACTTAAGTACTAAGTTACGACAAAGTCTGAGAAAGGAGGATTAAAGGACTATGGCGTCAATGATGAAGAAGTATTGTGCTATAAGGGAAAGGTGCGTATCTTAGAAGGATAAGGAGTTGAGACAAAGGATTCTTCGGGAAGCGCATGGTAGCCCTTATGCTATGCATCCCGGAGGCATCAAGTTGTATAAGGGAACAATTTTGGTGGTCTGATCTGAAATGAGAGGTGACTGAATTTGTGGGGAAATGTTTGACGTGTCAGCAAGTTAAGGCTGAACACCAAGTTCCATCAGGATTACTTCAACCAATTGAGATTCCCCAATGGAAGTGGGAAAGAATTACCATGGACTTCATTAGTGGGCTTCCCCTTACGCCTGCTAAGAGGGACTCGGTATGGGTGATAGTGGACCGTTTGACCAAGTCCGCGTACTTTATTCCGATGAAGGTTGACTATTCTCTCCAGAAATTAGCAAAGTTGTATGTGGTGGAGATCGTAAGGTTACATGGAGTACCAGTATCGATCATCTCCAATCGAGACCCAAGGTTTACGTCTCGGTTTTGGAAGGCCCTTCATCAAGCGTTAGGCACTAAGTTGGATTTCACTATGGCGTTTCATCCTCAATCCGACGGGCAGTCAGAACGGGTTATACAAGTGTTGGAGGACATGCTGAGAAGCTGTGTGATGGATTTTCGAGGAAGTTGGGAAGATTACTTGCCCTTAGCTGAGTTCGCCTACAACAACAGCTATCAGGCAAGCATTCGGATGGCACCATACGAAGCATTGTATGGTCAAAAGTGTAGAACTCCTACTTGTTGGACTGAGTTAAGAGAACGTCGTGTTTTGGGTCCGGAGTTAGTGGCAGAAACTGAGGGGAAGGTTGAGATAATTCGGGCACGGTTGAAGGAAGCCTCTGACAGGCAGAAGTCGTATGCAGACCTTAAGAGGAAAGAGATTGAGTTTGAAGTGGGAGACCAAGTGTTCCTGAAAGTCTCACCTTGGAAGAAGGTAATGAGGTTTGGCCGCAAAGGGAAGCTAAGCCCAAGATTTATAGGGCCCTATCGAGTACTGAAGCGAGTTGGGCCAGTGGCAAACCAATTAGAGTTGCCACCAGAATTACAGCAGATGCACGACGTATTTCATGTATCCATGCTACGTCGCTACCGATCAGATCCGTCTCATGTGGTACCGGTTGAAGAGGTGGAGCTAAGGCCAGACTTATCCTACGAGGAAGAACCGATTCGAATCTTGGAACGTGATGTGAAAGTACTACGAAAGAAGTCAGTTCCTCTAGTTAAGGTGTTATGGCGCAATCATGGAGCAGAAGAAGCTTCGTGGGAGTCTGAAGAGACAATGCGACAGCAATACCCTCAACTATTTTAGTTAGGAAATTTCGGGGACGAAATTTTGTTTAAGGGGGGTAGAACTGTAACATCCTAGGAAAGGGCCTATGCATTTTCGGTTTAATTGTATGAAATGACAAGTCTTAAGCATTATGAATAAATTTTTGAAATTTTTGGAAATTCAGAAATGTACGAAAATGAATTGGAAATGCATGGAAATGGAAATGGAAATGGAAATGGAAATGGAAATGAAAATGGAAATGAACATTTCTGGAAACTTGGAAATGTAAGAAAATGGCAAGTAAACAGAGCCGATCAAAAATTTTAGGAAACTTGGAAATGACCTTAAAATGATGAGTTTTAAAGTTTAAAATGGGAGATTAAGGCAAGAGGGCCTTAAAAGAAAAAGTTGGTAAAATTTGACACACAAACGGGCTAGGAAAAGTGGCACTCAAGATGGCACTTAGGGCCTATGGAAATGGCGCCATGTGCAAGAGGCATGGGCACAGGTTAGGAAGTCTGAGGAAGCAAATAAATGAAGTTGTATTTTTGGTTCCCAGGCTAAGGGGTGGACGGAAATTGCTTCTAGAAAAGGGAGGTGTTTTATTTCCATTAATATTGCTTAATAAGGTGATAAATAAAAGCTTTTTAATTTGGATTATTTGAGGAGATAAAAGATGGATTAAACTCTTTTATTTTAAATAAAAGAGATAATATTATCACAAGGAAGAGTGGTGGCCAAGTCAAGGACTCTTGGCCTAGTAATTTCGGCTAAAGAAGGATTTTCTCTCATCTTTTCTTAGCATTACCGAAATTCCCTAGCAGAAACTCTCTCTGCCGAAGATTCCTTAGCAACTTTCTTTCTTCTCTTTTCTTTCTCCAAGCCGAAAATCCACTCTATTCCATCAGTGCCGATTGTTCTTAAGTCTAATATTCCTCTCTTCCTTCACCCTTGAAACCGAATGCTAAGAAGGCTCATAGCCGATTGTTCATCAAGTTTTTGACCGAATCTCTGAAGCAGTGTCAGGAAAGATCTGTCGAATTCAAAAGATAAGAATCTTGTGGTTATCGATTATTCTCCTCTTTAAGCCAAACATAGGGGCTAATGTTATTATTTTTGTGGCCAAAACTATAAGGAGTGTTTCGGGATTTCTAGTGCTATCAACTACAAGGAAGAGATCATTTGGGATTCAGGAATCTAAGGTATGATATACACATATTTGGTCAAAGTTATGGATTATATGTGAGATTTAAGTCTAACATGAAACTATAGGAATTTCGACAGACATACAAGGCAAGGATTACATTCGGGATTTGGAAATTTTAAGGTAAGTCCATAGATCCAATCGGCCAAGGTTTATTCTTTAGAAATACAAATCCTACTAGGATTTGGTTTTAAGGTCAAAAAGGTTTATTTATGTGTTTAAATATTTGGCCGAATAAAGGGATTGAGATCTAAAGCAACAGATCGATTTCTTTGGGATATCAAGGAACCTATTAAGCAAATCAGGTGTGTACTCACACTAACTTTCAATATATTATGGCAATAATTATTTTAATATATGAATATGCATAAGAATGAGAATGTGGCTAAGTACCACAAATGTGGTAAAGAGTACCCAGGTACGTTTCCTACTTCTGATAGGATTACGAATATGATATATTTTGAACATGGGAATAGTAGCATGAATGAGAAATAAGTATGTTATGCATGATATAATAATATTTGGGGCATTTCGGGCTATATGTGAAAGGGGAAGAAGGTGTTGACTTCTGGTCTCACCTAGCGGAATATGGTGACTACGGTCACATAATTTGAATATGGTAGCCGGTTACATTATTCGAATTTGGTAACCGGTTACATTATTCGAATATGGTGTCTAATGACACAAATTATATGGGCGATGAGCACGTCAAGCTGCAATGCGCGCTTCGATGGTGTGTAGCGGAGGGAGGTCGACTTAGTAGTCCCAACGGTGTGACTGGCAGGTACGGGTGGTGTGTAGCGGATGGACAAATAGGCTTGGGTTTGGGTTGCATCATTTGATTCGAATATGTACTTGATATGAATATGTATGCCTGATCTGTTGATTGTTAGTTTTGTGTACACATTGAGTCTGTAGACTCACCCCTTGTGGGACTATTTTTCAGGTGATGAGCAGTAATGGACCGGGTCGGCAGGAGCTGAAGGTGGCCATGCAGGAGAAAAATAAATGAATTGGACTTTATTTTTGCTAAGTACTTTTCATTTTAATTTTGGAAATTATTTGATGTAATAAGGCCATAAGGCCCAAGTTTGATTGCTTCATTTCTGTTTAAATTTTTATTATTATGTTACGAATTACTTTAAAATTAATGATTGTTTAAAAACATATTTCTTAAATAAACCCTAGATTTTTTTTGTCACTTTAAATAATTGTTCTTTTAAAATTAAGTAAACGGGTTTCCAACCTAAGCCCAACCCAAAACCAATATCTTTCGAAAAATACACAAATTATCTCTAAGTAATAAAGAATTCAAAACCGTTTTTCTTAAGGAACATACTGGATCCGGTTCAGGCTCGTGAGCCGGGTATGGGGTGTGGGGTGTTTCAGTTTGGTATCAGAGCCCAGTTTTAAACTCTCGGCCTGTGGGCTCAGGCCCAAAACATTTTCAAATCGAGCCCAAATGAATTTTATGAAGTATTTCTGAAAATAAGCAGGTTTCTGGCATGGCACCTGAGTCTCCGACCGGCAGTCCACCAGGTGAGTACCCCCACTCTTTTGTGTGATTATATGAATTATGGAAGGGTAGAAAAGGCATGGAACGTAGAATAGTATGATAGGAACTTGAACCCTAGGATTAGACTACTCAAACACAAAACGCATAAGATTTAATACACTAAACAAACCTATGGCTAAGTCGCTGAGCTAGGGTATGGTAACCCCTGTGCGCATTTCTAGGATTGGATCCGGAAGAGCACAGTATTTAAGCGATCCTAGTGACTCACCTCCTCTTCGCAGTATCTACACAGTGCGTAGCTTGATTCACCCTAACTCGGAGGGCTTAGTGGTGTGGCAACCTCTGTGCGCATGTCTAGGAATGGTTTGGTGAGAGCTTGGTATTTAAGCGATCAGTGTGACTCACCTCCTCTTCACTTGAATCCCTGCACAGTGCGTAGCTTTGGTTCACTACGACCAAAAGAGGGCTCGGACATAGGCTAAACATAATGACTAAAACCCGAAAGGGAACTAGCCATGTTTTGAAGAAAAAAAAAAAGAGAACGAAACAACAAACCCTAGTTTTAAAACTCTTAAAACTTTCTTTTGAGTTTGTGAAAACCATCTTTACAAAATTTTAGAAAAATTTTTGATTTGTGAAAATTACAAAGATACCACAGTGGTAAAATTACCAAAATGCCCTTGATTTACAAAAAATGTCAAACTTTTCAACGGTTTTACCAAAATTTCATTATTTTATAAATGTTCAAAAACCCTAATTTGCAAACTACCAAAAATACCTTGATTTTGAAAAATTACAAAATTGCCCCTAACTTACAAAATGACCAAAATGACCTGGTTTTGAAAATTTTGCAACATCACCGTTTTGGAAAATAAAACTTTCAAAAAAACAACACATAAAGTTTTACAACTTTTGAAATATCCCTAACTTACTAAATTTTACCAATTTACCTGGTTTTGGAAAATTACCAAAAATACCGAGGTCAAAATTACCGAAATACCCTGGATTTCAAAATTTTTCCAAAATTACACCGGGACTTTAAAATTACCAAAATACTTTTGACAAAATCACCAAGGAACTTTTTGTTTTGCAAAATTACGAAAATGCCCCTGTAGGACAAAATTACGAAAATACCAGGTGATCCTAGTAATTTAGCTTGAAAGAAATCCCAGGTGATCCTCTCTCTCGAAACCACAGATGTCAACATCTTCCACCAATTATAAGCCGTATCTCTTAACAATGAAACTGCACACTTGATACACTCATCAGAAGTCAACGACATCTCATCGAATACCCAAATTGTATTCTCGAGCCAAAACTCGGCTCGTACAGCATCGTCATCAACTGTGGCCCTAAACTCTTCGGCCCCGTACTTACAAATCTTATCCACAGGAGGTTTATTCAGTCGAATCGGATCTATCACTTGTGGTACAATAGGTACTTCTGGGGGTGGAGGTTGTGGAGTAGCAGGATTAGTTCGAACGAACTCCGAAAACCACTCACTCATCATTTGGAAGAAGGCTTGCTTAGACCCTCCTCCCTCACTACTTTCATTTGGCCTAGATGTGGCCAGCGCTGTCCCTTGAGCGGGAGCAGGCGTGTTACTCTCTACATCATTAGCAACTACTAGATCGGGATCTATTTGCTATACGAAAACACATTTATAACTATCAGGATTCATCACATTATAGTAATTTCATATATGGCATATATAGCTAGACTCACACTCACTACGTTAGTTTGAGAATCGACTAAACTATAGGGTTAAGAGGCATTACCGAATCATCGGAACAATTTACATTCACTTCACGACAAAAAGTCAATCATCAATCACGCATACTCAAAACGAACATATATTCCTTTATCTAGGTCTACGAGACCTTAAACACATGTTGGAAAGGGGTCGGGATTACACTGAACACTTACAAAAGTTTTTAGAATTTCAAACATTCTTCTACATTGTTGAGGTCACACGCCTGTGCAACCAGGCCATGTGCCTCACACGACTACCAGACACACCCATGTGTCTAGCCTGTGTCAAAACAAAGCATACATACTGACTTTTCTCCACGACCACTAGATACGCCCATGTGCCATGGCCGTGTGACAATATGCTAGCTACTGACATGGTCACACGGCCACCAGGCACACCCGTGTGTCACGACCGTGTAACTTGTCCAGACACACTTCGAAGTGGTCCTTAAACCATATGGTGGAGATACACGTCCGTGTCCCTTAACCAAATATGCAAAATAGGCCATTTACAAGGCCAAAATGCCACCCATACTTGGGTCAAACCTACAATCAATATACCAATTTATTTCATGTACCATTGACAACCAAAAACATGTCAAATGATCAACATATCATCTTAATTAATCTCACTTCTAATCATGTCTACTTATAACCAAATTTCATAAATAAACACATGCATTACCAAGCATGATTCATCCATCATATCAATAGGTTACAATAGCATCAATCCATCACTAAGCTTACCCTTTATAAGACATTTTCATTGCCAACAAAACATACCAAAACTTACTTCACATGCCAAATTCACATATGCATAATTCCAACATTTATCTAGCCACATCACATGGCTATTTACACATCTCAAATGTATTTCTAAACAACTAGCCTATACATGCCATATTTAATTATACACATCTTCAAAAGTACCAAAATAGATTGCCGATAGTGTGATAGAGATGCTGACGATCCCCGGATCTGAGCTAGCTTTACTGACACTACAAAGCAGAGAAACAAATCACACAGTAAGCTTTCCAAAGCTTAGTAAGTTTGAAATACAATACAATTGATTCTTTGAATCAAATCAATATACACATTAAACCATCACATAGAGAATTTATCAATGTCACACAAATTCAACCATATCCAATACTCACATAGCATTCCATTCATCTACTTTAAATTTCATCAACCACATAGGTATCTTACATACCTTTGCTAACACTTAGTCACCAGCCATACTACTCACCACTCAACTTTACATTTCGATCAACCTTTGCTATTCTCTTGCTTTATTCACACACCTAGTGCCAACTTATAGACGAACATAATTGTCATTGCACACTTAGTGCCAATACATTAAACAGAGCTTTTATTGGTATCGCACACACAGTGCTAATTCAATAAGGCGAAGCTTCTATCATCTCACACATATAGTGCTAATCATCTCTATCCCGTTTCTAATTTCGCACACTTAGTGCCCTCTAATTCAATTCAGCACATAGCATTTCTAATCTCATAGTTATATAGATATGCATTCAATTCACATCACATAGAACATAAATTAACAACTTGTACGATATCCGAACTTACCTCGGACGTCGAAATACTGAAACGGTTGATTAATCGAGCACTTTATCTTTGCCTCGATCTTGATCCGAACCTCTCCTCTCTTGGTCTATACACATTCAAATTCAATCCGTTCAATCACCACATCATTCATTTTAGTCCAAACACACATATTTAGGGCATTTTATAAAATAACCCTCACATTTTCAAATTTTGACATTTTAGTCCCTAATTCATAAAATCATCAAATACACATAATTGTCTTGTACCCATGCCTAGCCGAAACTATACTCATACAAGCCCACACATTTCATTTATTTTACATTTTAGTCCTTCAATTTACACTTTTCTCAATTTAGCCCTAATTACACCATTTCATCAAAACTTCAAAAATAAACTATATTAATCAAGCACATATCTTTCATTTTCCACCATCAAACATTCAAGAACTCACATGTTCGTCAATGGTATATTTCAAAAACATCATCAATTCACAAAATTATGACATGGGTCAGCTAAAGCACGAAGCAACGATTACGAAAACATATAAATTATCAAAAACCGAAAAAAATCAAATACCAATTGAAGCTTGAAGTGGCCGAATATTACAAAGCTCCCAAACCCTTTCTATTTTCCTATTTTCAGTTGAAAAGAAACAAAGATGAACATGTTTCATCTTTTTGTTTTGTTTAATATTAACTAAGTTATCAATTTACCAATTTGACTTTTTATTAGTCATATAAGACAAATATACATTAAGGTTAATATGTCATTTAACCATCCACTAACTTTAATAATGGCTAATTGCCTCATAAGGCCTCCACATTATAAAAACAACAACAATTAATCAGTCAGTATTTTACACTTTATGTGATTAAGTCCTTTCTCATAATTCGACACACAGTCGATAAAATTTTCACACCAAATTTTAACACAGGCTATATCACATATAATGAACACCAAGAATAATATTAAAATATTATTCCAACCTCGGATTTGTAGTCTTGAAACCATTATTCCAACTAGGATCTAAATCGGGCTGTTACATGTCCTGTGGTGTTGAATTAGAAACCAAGTCAGTATGTTCCACACGGCCTCACACACGGGCGTGTGACTTGGCCGTGTGGCATAAGTTAGTATACCCTATAGGTTTGGCACAGCCTAGCATACGGCCTGGTACACGGGCGTGTATAGCCATTTTTAGGGCATACGGGCTAGTCACACGGACTAGTCACATGGGCGTCTGTGTTGGTCATGTGACCCAAGTCAAAGAGTTACACGGGTTTGGGACGGGCTGGGACACAGCCATGTGCTCCCATTTTGATTGTCCACATGGCCTGTGACATGGGCGTGTCTTTGGCTGTGTGAGACACACGGCTGGGCCACACGGGTGTGTGTCCCTTATTTTTGGAAAAATTTTCTAAGTGTTTAAGAAGTTTCTAAAGTTATTGGTTTAGTCTCGAACCACTCCATATGCATGTTTTGAGCCTCGTAGGCTCGTATTAGGAACAATATGAATGTTGTTGATTGATAATTGCATGAAATTGAAAATATATGAGAAAATGTATGCGTAATTGTATAATATGTAACACCCCTCACCCATATTCAACGCCGGAATAGGGTTACGGAGCATTACCAGACTTACAACACTTATAAACATACATTTCTTAAACAAATTATCAATTCAAAAACAATTCAATCACAACCAATCATAGTGTCCCCTAAACGAGCCTACGAGGCCTTAAGCATGCATTAGAAGTGGTTCGGGACTAAACCGATAACTCGGGAAACTTTTCCACACTTAGAAAATATTTGCTTCAAACAGAGGACACATGCCCATGTGGCCAGGCTGTGTGTCTCACACGGCCACTAGACACGCTTGTGCCATAGGCCATATGAAAACAAGGGGTACATACTGACTTGGGGTCACACGGCCAACCACGCACCCGCGTGTTTAGCTCGTGTGCTCTTCGAAGTGGCCACACAGGCCCGTGTGCCAAACCGTATATTAGGCGGTGCCAAACCTGTAGGGTATACTGACTTATGCAACACAGCTAAGTCATACGCCCGTGTGCTAGGCCGTGTGCTAATTAGAGGGTTATACTGACTTGTACCACACGACCGATCACACGCCCGTGTGTGAAACCGTATGGAGCATACTGACTTCATTTTAAATTCAACACCAAGGGACACACAGCTATGTAACATGACTATGTGTCACACATGGCGAAGACATACGCCTGTGTCTCTGCCCGTGTGGACAAAAATAAGCTATTTACCAAGCCATTTTGCCCATTTTGCACATACCTATACAAGCTCAATTGGTACCAATTTAAGACACAAATATGCAGCCAAAAGTCATCAACCAATACACAATGATACTATATCCATTTCAACCATTTCAATACTTAATTCAATGCCATTTACCTATTCAAATATCTATCAACTCATCTTGCTTTACTAGACATAATTCACATATATGATTCATTTAATAAAACCATCACAAATATGCATTATCAATTCAACCTCATTCATTCATTATAGATCAATCACCTAACTCAAAACAAAGCCATTTACACATCTTTATACATTAACAAAATCATCAACACAAGCCAACTTGAATGGTCCAAAATACATGTTCATCAAACATACCAAAATGACTCAAGCCTACACATGCCATATACCATATATACACAACTCAAAAGTACCAAAATAGATGTCCGATAGTGCGATGAAGTTCCTGACAATCCCCGGTCCTGAGCTAGCTTTGATATACTATAAAATATAGAAGAAATAAACAAAGTAAACTATAAAGCTTAGTAAGTTCGTATGTATATATAAAATAATAAACATCATTCATTAACAATTCCAAATAGATACATAATTTACAATTAAAACCTCAATCAATGAGATAACATAAAGTTTAACTACAAAGTAACTCATAAGTTCTCATCTTCTTTTAATTCATCATTTGAACAGTTCTCTGTACATACACGTACTGATACATATCTATTCTCACCAATTCACTTATCGAATCACTTCGAATTTATAAATGCTTACGATATAAGTACGTCGATTTTTCGATGCCATAGTCCAACTATGGTCTTACACATACATTACCAAGGCCCTGTCGTGGTATTACATTCACATGCCATAACTCGGTTATGGTCTTATTATCCGATTTTCATAGCCCAGCTATGGTCTTATTCGGTATCTCATCGACTTAAACCGTACATTTAAATCAAATTCATCACATTTAGCCATAGAATAAATAAAATCTCAATACCATCCATGAATTGAATAATTACACATTCAAGTTCAATTATACAAACTTACCTCGTGTATAAAAATGATGAAACGAACTGATTATTCAATTACTTTGCTTTTTCCCCGGTCTAAGTCCGAATTCCTCTTTTCTTAATCTAATTGAGCATAGATAGCATGGCCGAATATTCAATCTAAGAAAATGGCTTCTTCCCTTTGTAAAAATCGGCTAGATGAAGATGAATGAAACAAAATTGTTTTGTTTTATTTTAATTAACCTTATTTACAAATTTACAACATTAACCTTTAAAAACTTTAATAACTACTCCAAATGTCATGCCACTAACTTCCACTATCTTATAAATGGGTTAATAACCACATAAGGACATTAACTTTAAGATTCTATAGCTATTTGACACCATTAGCTAATAGAACAACACTTTTGCACTTTACGCGATTTAGTCTTTTTTCCCAAATTGACCAATGAAACGATAAAATTTCTTAACAAAATTTTCACACAGTCATTCAACCATGTTGTAAAAATTAAAATAATAATAAAATAAATATTTTAACCTCAGACTTGTAGTTTCGAAACCACTATTCTGATTTAACCAAAAATGGGTTATTACATAATATGTTCGGTAATGCTCTGTAACCCTATTCTGGCATTGAATACAGGTGAGGGGTGTTATAATCAGGCTCTTTCATTGAATCTATCTTGTCGATTCAATTAGCATGTTTTCTCTTTATATTGATTATATATTGTTTATGAATGCCATGAGGAATTAATCCCTCTATGGAGGATTAGCAAGTAGAGGTATGATCTGTTAACTATTTTGTAGGGTTACTGAATGGATTAACTGTTTGAGAAAGGGAAAACGTGAAACAAACCCTAGGTCTGACAACTTCGGGAAGTCATCAATGTAACAGCCCGATTTAGGGGCTAGTCAGAATAGTGATCGGGATCGCTAATCCGAGATTTGAGAATTTATTTTCATTTTATATTATGAGTTAGAACATGATAGCATGTAAGCATGAAAATTTTGGTGCTTTAATTTTAGCTATTTCGTGTTCAATCGTGAAAAAGGACTAAATCGCATAAAGTGAAAAAGTTCCATTTTTATTTCTAAAGGTGCCAAATAGCCATAAATTCTTAAATTGAGGATTTTAAAAGGCAATTTAGCCCTTCTCATGTGCTTGGCCGGCCATAGACTTAAAGGGAGACAAAGATGGACAAATTTAGTAAAAGTTAGTAAGAGTTGGTGACAAAATTTGACTAGTTTAATATTAGAGTAAAGAAAGAGAAAATATCATCTTCCTTGTTCATCTCTCCCACCAAAAATTAGCAGCAAATAAGGGGTAGAAAACTTCAAAAATTTTAGCAAGCTATCATCCATTCAAGTAAGTGTTCTAGTGAACTTTTCTTGAAAATAATTGTACTTTTGAGACCCCTAAAGCTTAAGCTTTCAAATGAGGGGACTATTATGAAATGTTGTGAAAAGTTTAGAGTTCTACCATGAGAGATACCTTAGTTATTTGCTGCATTTTTATGGAAGAACATGAGTCTTAGTTGTTAGATGAACAACTTTTTTAAAGAGTGTTAACATGAAAAACACCAAATGAAACCTTGATGAAAAAGTTTCAAAATTTGTAGTAAGTATGTGAAATATTGATTTTTGATGATGGTTATAGGAGTATTAAATGTTCACCTAGGCTTGTTGAAGGTAGAAATGTGATTAGAAATTATTTCTGAGCCTAGGGGCAAAATAGTCATTTTGCCAAAGTCTAAGGGAAAATTTGTAATTTTGCTTAAGCATGATTATTGGAATACTTATATTAATGTAGTGATTTAAATGAGCTAATTTGCTATTATAGAGCAAGAGGAGTCGAGAATCCGCCTCGATAGGGGAAAGAATAAAGTCTTGGACTGAACCGAAGAACTAGCTCATTTTGAAGACGAGGTAATTTGTATGTGAATTAATGCAATATTATATTAGCATAATTGAGAATGCTTGGAATCATATTGATGTATTATACTCTATTAAATTGGGAAATTGATGTTGAATATGAAAATGCTATCATCCATTATAAGGGTCAGTGTAAGACCATGTTTGGAACATGGCATCGGCGTTGATACGTGTGCTAGTGTAAGACCATGTCTGGGACATGGCATCGGCCACATTATGAGAGCCAGTGTAAGACCATGTTTGGAACATGGCATCGGCATTGAGAAGAGAGCTAGTGTAAGACCATATCCGGGATATGGCATTAGCACCTAGAAGTAATCCCATATAAGACCATGTTCGGGACATGGCATTGGCACCTAAACGAGACTCCTTGTAAGACCACCTCGAGGATGTGGCATTGGTTTTATACTTATAATAGTGATTATAAACACACGTCTTGATTAACCCATGTGAATGGCGGGATAAGTAGATGAATTTAAAAGTAGAGATGTGAGTGATATTTAAGTCAGGTGAATGAATGAATGAATACAGGTACTCATGAATGAGTCACGAAGAATTGGCTCAATATATGGCACGGTATGTGCTAGATAAGGGCAATTGTAAGTAAGTATTATTAAGAAGCCTTGACTTGTGTACAGTTAGCTAATACCATGGATGGATTACTTTTATGAGCATTATGATTGCTATTTATTTTCCATGCAACTTACTAAGCTTTATGCTTACCCCTTTTTCATTGCTCTGCTTCCTTGTAGTATTGCCAACTTGAGGATCGTGACTGCAGGAGCTCGAAAATTACACTATCGACAACACTTTGGTATAACAATTTTAGACTTGTTTTGAGTATGGCATGTATAGAACTTGGGTATTTTGTCAAGTTGTAATTGTTAGTTAAAGTGCTGGTTTTGTAAGTCATTTTGTAAATGGTCTTATAAGTTAGGCAAATACTTGACAAACTCTTTCTTTTAATGAAAATGAAATTCATTAAGTGTGTGCCTCTTTTATGACCTTCTATGATGGAAATGAGTTCTTAGACTTGCTTATGAGAGTGTGCATTTAGGGAAGCAATGGCTTGGTATATAGCCTGCTAATAACCCACTTAGTGTGACACACGGGCATGGGTCAAAATCGTGTGAAGGCCACGGCCAACACATGGGCGTGTACCCAGGCCGTGTAAAGTCTACACCTTGATCATGAAATTATAAAATCCCCACGGCCAGGATACACGGGCGTGTGTATAGGCCGTGTGGTTAAGTCAGAATACTATGGTTTTACACACGGGCTAGGGCCACTGGCGTGCCATGGCCGTGTGAAATTAGTTAGTGTCGACCACGGACACCAAGCACGGGTATGCCTTCAAGGCACACGGGCGGGTCCTAAGACATACACGGGCGTGTGGCCCCTTGTAACACCCCAAACCCGGTCAATACACCACGACCGAATCTGGTATGTTACGAGGAAAAACGTATTTGAGAGGTTAGGTTTTTCGTTCAAAAGTTTGATAAAACTCTTTGATAAGTTCTTGGACTTGTAGAAATCTTGGGCATGATTGTTTAAAAACCGATGATGTATTTGAAAATCCAGTACTTTCAAGGACTTAATCAGATGTGCAGGTAAACAAGTTTATCTTATCTAAAAATTCAAGTAGTTTCTTATTGTTGCTTAAAACAATTTGACTTAATAGAAAATTGAGTTCAAGTTTGGAAATGTTTGAGTTTTTATCTATCTCAAATTCAGATGGAATACCCGATGGTATAGTTTAAAACACATCGCTTTGTAGTTTGAAAACATTATCTTTCCAGTTTTAGCAAATTTTAACTTGATAATTTGTTAAGGCATATTTAGAAACAATTCAAGACATATAAATAACAAAAACATAAGCTTAAAAGGCCTTTTACAATCCAAGTAAAACCAAATGAAAGTAAATGTAATAAAGTACCAAGTTTTAAAATCAGCGCAACCCCAAATTTTATTCATGGCATGGGCACCTCGAGTCCATCCCGGCTCCATGTCCGCATCTAAGTGTCACCTGAAATGTCAAAGGAGAAGGTGAGTTGCATGACTCAGTGCATAAATCCTCCTCCCAAAATGCAACATGCTAACACACATCATATCATAGCAACATAATTAATGCATCCCGATCCTAACCATCCACATCGCCGTTTCTACCCCGTGTGGTACCAAACCACTGGTGGTGCCAAACCACTGGTGACCCAAAATCACGATATCCATAAGTGTGGTGCCAAACCACTGGTGACCCAAAGTCACGAATAATCCAATGATGTGGACAACCCATCGTGTGATGCCAAATCACTGGCGACAATCCCGTATCTCATACGTGGAGCCAACCCACGGTGGTGTTAAACCACAGGGACGAGTCGCAATGAGGTGCCAAACCTCTAGTGTCCCAAAGACACATGTGATACCAAATCACTGGTGACCGAAGTCACGAATCCGATGATGGGGCCAACCCATCGTGTGATACCAAATCACTGGCGTCAATCCCGAATAATCAACTGTGGGGCCAACCCACCGTGGTGCTAAGCCACTAGGACGAGACGCTAAGGTGCCAAACCTCTGGTGACCCAAAGTCACAAAATGTCATCTGTGGTACCAAACCACTGGAGGTGCCAAACCTCTGGTGTCCCAAAGACACGGTGTCCCAAAGACACGGATATCATATTCTCCCTCCTCTCATATCACCCATACATGTCATACCGATGCAAATCATGTAAATCATGCAATCATGCCATTATGCTTAATATCGCATCTCATATCACATACATCAGCAATCCTGATATCATATACCAACAGTAGAACTCGTAATGAAACGGACTTACCCGTATCCGTACACATACCCCATTTGGGTACCAAATGCATCAACCGCATTGTCTCACTTTACACAAACAAGTTATTAACATATTACTAGAAAATCAGTGTGTTAGTTTACACACCTGGTAAATCGCAAGTCTAACACCCAAAGACCCCGTCTAAATCCCTCGATCAGCTTGCTCCTAGAATCGGCCATACATAGGTTAGCCATCTATACCATTCGGCCAAAGCTATCAAACTAAAGGGGTTAATATTTGAACCCTTACCTTACACTTGATTTGGTTTCCTACCAAATCCCGAACCAACAATGGTTCTTCAGACAATTGGCCAACCCCTAACAAGCAAACAGTTAATCCTTTAGTGACCTGGTTTAATGAAACCCAAACGAATAGACCAAAAGCACCGCTTACCAAATATATGAGAGAAATAAGGCTCCTCTCGATCGTTCCAAAATCCGGATGACCTATAATGACATCGGTTACCACAACAAAAAGGTTAACTCCTTCCAATCAACCCAAAATCGGCACTTAACTAAACCAGAATCGATAAACACAAGAGAGAGGAGAAATGGCCATTCGGCCAACCACTTACCTAACTCCAATCGATTGGTACAAGAACCCCAACACTCTACTGATATTCGGCCAAGATGAACTACTAGGAGAGGGGATACTTCGGCAACACAGGGGAAAGATCCGGCTAGTCTCTTGAAGATGAAAAGCAATAGAATTTTGGTTCAAAAGAAGAAGAGAGATTGACAACAATTGAAGAAAAATTCGGCTCAAGAGGAATGGAGGGAAAATAAATGGAAATTCGGCTAAGAGAGCAATGTGAATTCAGCACAAGTGTATTAAGAGAAAAGAGACGAAAGTATGAGAAGAAGAGATATTAGTTTCGGCTATCAAGTTTTTCAAGTCAAAGAAAGAAATATGGAGAGGAGAGAGTTCTACTTTCGGCTTACTCAAATGAAAGAGAAAGAAGAAATGGAAAGAAGCATTCGGCCACAAGCACAAAATCAAGGAAACAAAGCAAAATTTCGGCAAACTAATTGTGTGAACTTTCGGTTTCAAAAAGTAAAGAAAAATGAGAGAACACTCTTTAGAAAATTCGGCTAACAAAAGACAAAAAGGAGACTTTAGCTTTTACCTCATGTGACCGAAAATGCACAAAATGAAAAGTGCATTTCGGCACTAGCCCACTCCCACACTACCAAGCCGTCCACTCCCCCCCAAAACTCTCCTAAAATTCGGCCACATCCCCCCAAAAACTCCACACCACCACTTCAAATTAGTTTGAACAAGTCCACCTCCTACAATCACTCTCCACCCACCATTCAACCATTTGACTAGGTCTTAGGCAGAGTTTGAACTGCCTACAACTCTCCTCCTCCATGCCGTCAAAACGGGAGCAAAATAGGAGGACACCACAGCTTGAACTCAAGACCTCTCCCTCCTGTAAATGACGCCACACCCACAAGCCCTTAGTAGCGTCTCACCTGCCACTCCACCAGCTCATCTTATGTGCTAAAATTCACCAACAAAAACTTATAAACCCCAGCTCCATCAGCTCCTCTCACCTCAGCCTAAAAACAAAAATTTTCTCTACCACTCAGGCTTACCTCTAGCTCATAACTAAGCCCCAAAACATCAAAAACAACGACATTGCACACCAGACATATGCAACCAAAGTCAAAACAAAATAGCCCCTAACCTGGGATATTACAGTTCTACCCCCTTAAAATAATTTTGACCTCGAAATTACCTGATCAGAAGAGTTGCGGGTATTGCTGTCTCATCATATCCTCGGGTTCCCACGTAGCTTCTTCCACGCCATGATTCCGCCATAGTACCTTTACCAAAGGCACAGACTTCCTACGCAGAACCTTCACATCCCGATCTAGAATCTGCACTGGTTCTTCTTTCATAGTCAAATCTGGGTTTACCTCGATCTCTTCCACTGCTACCACATGCGATGGATCTGAACGATAAAGCCGAAGCATCGAAATGTGAAATACGTCGTGAATCTGACTTAGCTCTACTGGCAACTCAAGCTGATACGCTACTGGTCCCACTCGTCTCAGTACCTTATACGGCCCAATAAACCTCAGACTTAGCTTGCCTTTCTTTCCGAACCTCAACACTTTCTTCCATGGCGAGACCTTCAGAAAAACCTGATCCCCCACAGCAAATTCTATATCTCTCCGCTTAAGATCGGCATAAGACTTCTGCCGGTCTGAAGCTTCCTTTAATCGAGCCTAAATCAACTTAACCTTGTCTTCGGTCACAGCAACTAACTCGGGTCCCAACAACTGACGTTCACCTAACTCCATCCAACATGTAGGTGAGCGATACTTCCTACCATATAACGCCTCATACGGTGCCATCTTGATGCTTGCTTGGTAACTGTTGTTGTAGGCAAACTCAGCTAATGGCAGAAACTCCTCCCAACTACCTCTGAAATCCAGAACACAACCTCTCAGCATATCCTCTAAGATCTGAATAACTCTTTTCAATTGCCCGTCAGACTGCGGGTGAAAAGCCGTGCTGAAATCCAAACGCGTACCTAAAGCCTGATACAACGCTCTCCAAAACCTCAACGTAAATCTGGGATCCCTATCCGAGATAATCGATACTAGCACACCGTGCAGCCTCACAATCTCTGACACATACAGCTTCGCCAACCTCTGAAGTGAGTAGTCAACCCTCACCGGAATAAAGTGAGCTGATTTAGTCAGTCAATCCACCACTACCCAAACTGAATCCTTCTTGCTTGGCGTAAGCGGTAACCCACTGACGAAATCCATGGTTATCCTTTCCCACTTCCACTGAGGAATCTTCACTAGCTGAAGCAACCCTGACGGTAACTGATGTTCAGCCTTGACCTGCTGACATGTCAGACACTTCCCTACAAACTCTGTCACTTCTTTCTTCAAACCTGGCCACTAAAACTGCTCTCTGAGATCCCTATACATCTTACTACCTCCAGGATGCATAGCATAAGGACTGCTATGTGCGTCCTGAAGAATCCTCTGCCTCAGCTCAACATCCTTAGGCATACAAGCTTTTCCTTGAAAACACAGCACCCCATCACTAGACAAGCTGTAACCCTCCAAACCACAATCCTGCACCTGCAACCTCTACGCACTCAAAACCTCATCCTCTAACTGTTCCTCTTTAATCTGCTCAACCCAAGTAGGCTTAACCTGCAACTCTGCCAGAATACTCCCGTTGTCATACAAACTCAAATGGGCAAACATCGCTCTTAAGTCCGAAACAACCTTACGGCTCAACGCGTCTGCCACCACGTTAGCCTTGCCCGGATGATACTCAATCAAACAGTCGTAATCCTTTAGCAACTCAACCCATCTGCGCTGCCTCAAATTCAAATCCTTCTGAGTCAAGAGGAACTTCAGACTCTTATGATCTGTGTAGACTATTGATCTCTCTCCATACAAGTAGTGCCTCCAAATCTTCAAAGCGAAGACTACAGCCGCTAATTCCAAGTCGTGCGTCGGATAGTTGGCCTCATGTGGCCTCAGCTGCCGAGAAGCGTAAGCCACAACCTTTCCTTCCTGCATTAGCACACAACCCAATCCCGTATGTGATGCATCACAATAGACTGTGAATTCCTTACCAGCCTCAGGTTGAATTAAAACAGGAGCTTCAGTCAAAATCTTCTTTAACTTGTCGAAACTCTCTTGCTGCTTCTCAGTCCAAACAAATGGAATCCCTTTCCTTAACAACTTAGTCATCGGTGCTGCGATCAACGAGAAACCCTCTACAAACCTTTGGTAGTATCCTGCCAAACCCAGAAAACTCCAAATCTCAGCCACTGACTTCGGCGGCTTCCAATCCAAAACTGCCTCAATCTTCCGAGGATCTACTCTAATCCCCTCAGCTGACACTACATGACCCAAGAAAGTCACTTCTCTGAGCCAGAACTCGCACTTACTAAACTTAGCATAAAGCTGCTTTTCCCTCAAAATCTGTAGCACCATTCGTAAATGCGCATCATGCTCTTCTTCTGTCTTAGAATACACCAAGATGTCGTCTATGAAAACCACAACGAACTGATCCAAAAACTGCTGGAACACCCTATTCATCATATCCATGAATGCTGCCGGCGCGTTAGTCAACCCGAACGGCATTACCAGAAATTCGTAGTGCCCATACCGAGTACGAAACGCTGTCTTGTGAATATCCATCTCCTTGACCTTCAATTGGTGATACCCAGACCTCAAGTCGATCTTCGAGAATACTGCAGCACCCTTCAGCTAATCAAACAAGTCATCTATCCGTGGCAACGGATACTTGTTTTTTATCGTCAGCTTGTTCAACTGGCGGTAGTCTATACACATCCGCATCGTACCATCTTTCTTCTTTACAAAGAGTACCGGCGCACCGCACGGTGAAACACTTGGCCTGATAAAACCCCGATCCAATAACTCCTGGATCTGAGCCTTAAGCTCCACTAACTCCTTTGGCGCCATCCTATACGGAGCAATAGACACAGCGCGATCCTGCAATGATCTATCCCGAACTCTACCTCACGATCCAGTGGCAAACCTGGAAGCTCCTCTGGAAACACATCAGCAAATTCCTTAACTGTCTGAACCTTCTCTACAGTAGACTCTTTAGCCTCCAAGGCATACACATGAACCACATATGCTTCACAGCCCTTCCTGACCATCTTCTCAGCTTTCAGAGCAGATACCACGTTAGATAAGTAATCTCTCCTATTACCTATCATAACCACTTCATCATCCTCCGACGTCTTAAGAACCATGCGCTTAGCCGCGCAATCCAACTTTGCCTGGTACTTAGTCAACCAGTCCATCCCAAGGATCAGATCGAACTCCCCAAACGGCAGTTCCATCAGATCAGCCAAAAACACTACCCCTTGGAGTTCTAGGGGTACATCCTTAAACAGCTTATCTACAACTACAGAATGACCTAGAGGGCTAATTACACTCATCTGCCTAGAAGTAGTTTCAGAGTCTAAGTCCATGGTCTCTACTATACTACTAGCAACGTAAGAATGTGTCGAACCCACATTAATCAAAGCAGTAAATGGAGAACCAAAGATCAAAAACGTACCGGTTATAACGTCCGGTGCGTCGCCCTCCTCTCGGCGCCTCGCTGCATACACTAATCCAGGCTGTCTGGCCTCAGAACTACCGGCACCTCTGCCGGGTGCTCCATGGCCCCGACCAGAACCATTACCTCCTCTGCTATTACCACGACCCCTCGCGGTAGCGGTCCATTATTCCTGAACTGAGTACGGCCCTGACTCTCAGACTGAATCCTAGCCAACTTACGCGGACAGTCTCTCACACGGTGATCCAGAGAACCACACTCGAAGCAACCTTTTCCACCGGTCCAGCAGCCTCCCCAATGAGATTTCCCACAACGGTTACACTGCGGCGGTCCCTGATTAGCAGCAACAAACCTACGGATCGATTCGCCCACTGTCTAGCCTTTTCTCGAGGTTACGGCGACCCGGAAGATCCAAAGCTCCTCTTATGCTGTTCTGTCCATGCCTTGCCTTACGGACTCTTTCACACCCTCGGCTACCTTAGCCTTCTCAACCAGAACAGCAAACTCACGCTCTTGCTGAGGAGCAATCAGCAACCTTAACTCGTCTCTCAGACCATTCTCGAAACGAACACACCTCTCGTGTTCAGTAGCCACAATACCCCTAGCATACCGACTCAGCTTCAAGAACTCAGCCTCGTACTCTGACACAGACTTACTCCCCTGAACAAGCCTCGAAATGCTTTTATTTTGCTCGTCGATGTAACTAGCTCCAATGTACTTTTTACGATAAGCGACCTTAAAATAATCCCACATAAGATCCTCTCACGCAAAGATTGTCTCCGAACCGTGAGCCACCACTAGTATGACTCATCCCTAAGAAGCGATACTATGCCCTTCAGCTTTTCTTCAGCAGTCAGGTCCAGATCATCCATGATCCGCTCTGTCGCCTCTAGCCAATACTCAGCCGTGCTGGGAGCAACACCAGAAACACCTCGAGAGAATTCGGCCGCGTTTGCCCGGAGTCGCTCAGGCACAGATTTCTTAGCTCCTGCGCCACCACCTACTCCAGCTACCCTTTCTAACACTCGCAGCATCGCCTGCGACACTGCATCATCCCCAGTCTGATCTTGAAACTCACCACCTCCAACTGGTGGCGGTACCGGTATCTCATTCTCTGACCCCTGACCAGATCCTACGGGTTCAGAAACTGTCATCCTACCACGACCTCGTCCACGTGTATTACGACCACGTCCACCTCGAGCACTCATGACTAAAATCTCTACGTATCTGATTTAGGAGTTTTATGCATCAGTAATTATTCCACTGTTTTAAAGCAAAGTCTTATGAATATTTAAGAAGCTTTGTTTTCGCGAGTTCACAGAGTCCTATCAGTCTCAGTTTCTAAGGTAATCTTACTATTGCTAATCATCCAATCACATTACATCCAACAAATCACAAGCAATAGGAAGGGTACTTACCGCGGCCGGTGCTTGGAGACTTCGGTGCCATGCCTTTCAAACCATAAAAACACTTAAATAGACTTTTGAAAACCTTTTGGGCCTCAGACCCACAGCCGAGCCTTTGAACTTGGCTCTGATACCACAATTGTAACACCCCAAACCCGGTCAATACACCACGATCGAATCTGGTATGTTACGAGGAAAAACGTATTTGAGAGGTTAGGTTTTTCGTTCAAAAGTTTGATAAAACTCTTTGATAAGTTCTTGGACTTGTAGAAATCTTGGGCATGATTGTTTAAAAACCGATGATGTATTTGAAAATCCAGTACTTTCAAGGACTTAATCAGATGTGCAGGTAAACAAGTTTATCTTATCTAAAAATTCAAGTAGTTTCTTATTGTTGCTTAAAACAATTTGACTTAATAGAAAATTGAGTTCAAGTTTGGAAATGTTTGAGTTTTTATCTATCTCAAATTACAGTGGAATACCCGATGGTATAGTTTAAAACACATCGCTTTGTAGTTTGAAAACATTATCTTTTCAGGTTTTAGCAAATTTTAACCCAGTAATTTGTTAAGGCATATTTAGAAACAATTCAAGACATATAAATAACAAAAACATAAGCTTAAAAGGCCTTTTACAATCCAAGTAAAACCAAATGAAAGTAAATGTAATAAAGTACCAAGTTTTAAAATCAGTGCAACCCCAAATTTTATTCATGGCATGGGCACCTCGAGTCCATCCGGCTCCATGTCGCATCTAAGTGTCACCTGAAATGTCAAAGGAGAAGGTGAGTCGCATGACTCAGTGCATAAATCCTCCTCCCAAAATGCAACATGCTAACACACATCATATCATAGCAACATAATTAATGCATCCCGATCCTAACCATCCACATCGCCGTTTCTACCCCGTGTGGTACCAAACCACTGGTGGTGCCAAACCACTGGTGACCCAAAGTCACGATATCCATAAGTGTGGTGCCAAACCACTGGTGACCCAAAGTCACGAATAATCCAATGATGGGGCCAACCCATCATGTGAAACCAAATCACTGGTGACAATCCCGTACCTCATATGTGGAGCCAACCCACGGTGGTGTTAAACCACAGGGATGAGTCGCAATGAGGTGCCAAACCTCTGGTGTCCCAAAGACACATGTGATACCAAATCACTGGTGACTGAAGTCACGAATCCGATGATGGGGCCAACCCATCGTGTGATACCAAATCATTTGGCGTCAATCCCGAATAATCAAGCTCAGGGGCCAACCCACCGTGGTGCTAAGCCACTGGGACGAGACGCTGAGGTGCCAAACCTCTGGTGACCCAAAGTCACAAAATGTCATCTGTGGTACCAAACCACTGGAGGTGCCAAACCTCTGGTGTCCCAAAGACACGGTGTCCTAAAGATACGGTGTCCCAAAGACACGGATATCATATTCCCCCTCCTCTCATATCACCCATACATGTCATACCGATGCAAATCATGTAAATCATGCAATCATGCCATTATGCTTAATATCGCATCTCATATCACATACATCAGCAATCCTGATATCATATACCAACAGTAGAACTCGTAATGAAACGGACTTACCCGTATCCGTACACATACCCCATTTGGGTACCAAATGCATCAACCGTATTGTCTCACTTTACACAAACAAGTTATTAACATATTACTAGAAAATTAGTGTGTTAGTTTACACACCTGGTAAATCGCAAGTCTAACACCTAAAGACCCCGTCTAAATCCCTCGATCAGCTTGCTCCTAGAATCGGCCATACATAGGTTAGCCATCTATACCATTCGGCCAAAGCTATCAAACCAAAGGGGTTAATATTTGAACCCTTACCTTACACTTGATTTGGTTTCCTACCAAATCCCGAACCAATAATGGTTCTTCAGACAATCGGCCAACCCCTAACAAGCAAACAGTTAATCCTTTAGTGACCTGGTTTAATGAAACCCAAACGAATAGACCAAAAGCACCGCTTACCAAATACTTAACAGAGAAATAAGGCTCCTCTCGATCGTTCCAAAATTCGGATGACCTATAATGACATCGGTTACCACAACAAAAAGGTTAACTCCTTCCAATCAACCCAAAATCGGCACTTAACTAAACCAGAATCGATAAACACAAGAGAGAGGAGAAATGGCTATTCGGCCAACCACTTACCTAACTCCAATCGATTGGTACAAGAACCCCAACACTCTACTGATATTCGGCCAAGATGAACTACTAGGAGAGGGGATACTTCGGCAACACAGGGGAGAGATTCGGCTAGTCTCTTGAAGATGAAAAGCAATAGAATTTTGGTTCAAAAGAAGAAGAGAGATTGACAACAATTGAAGAAAAATTCGGCTCAAGAGGAATGGAGGGAAAATAAATGGAAATTCGGCTAAGAGAGCAATGTGAATTCGGCACAAGTGTATTAAGAGAAAAGAGACGAAAGTATGAGAAGAAGAGATATTAGTTTCGGCTATCAAGATTTTCAAGTCAAAGAAAGAAATATGGAGAGGAGAGAGTTCTACTTTTGGCTTACTCAAATGAAAAAGAAAGAAGAAATGGAATGAAGCATTCGGCCACAAGCACAAAATCAAGGAAACAAAGCAAAATTTCGGTAAACTAATTGTGTGAACTTTCGGTTTCAAAAAGTAAAGAAAAATGAGAGAACACTCTTTAGAAAATTCGGCTAACAAAAGACAAAAAGGAGACTTTAGCTTTTACCTCATGCGACCGAAAATGCACAAAATGAAAAGTGCATTTCGGCACTAGCCCACTCCCACACTACCAAGCCGTCCACTCCCCTCAAAACTCTCCTAAAATTCGGCCACATCCCCCCAAACACTCCACACCACCACTTCAAATTAGTTTGAACAAGTCCACCTCCTACAACCCACCATTCAACCATTTGACTAGGTCTTAGGCAGAGTTTGAACTGCCTACAACTCTCCTCCTCCATGCCGTCAAAACGGGAGCAAAATAGGAGGACACCACAGCTTGAACTCAAGACCTCTCCCTCCTGCAAATGACGCCACACCCACAAGCCCTTAGTAGCGTCTCACCTGCCACTCCACCAGCTCATCTTATGAGCTAAAATTCACCAACAAAAACTTATAAACCCCAGCTCCATCAGCTCCTCTCACCTCAGCCTAAAAACAAAAATTTTCTCTACCACTCAGGCTTACCCCTAGCTCATAACTAAGCCCCAAAACATCAAAAACAATGACATTGCACACCAGACACATGCAACCAAAGTCAAAACAAAATAGCCCCTAACCTGGGATATTACACCCCTGATTTATTAAAAAGTTTCCTGAACTCATGAAAGTTCCCGAGAATACTCCAATAATCTTCGGAAGTATTTTTAGGGCCTCCGGGGCCAAGTTTGTGTGAGTAATGTGATTAAATGAAATTTTATAGCCCTATTTTAGATGCTTGTGTAAGATTTGTTAAGTAATGCCTCAAACCCTGTTCCGGCTTGAACACGGGTAAGGGGTGTTACAATCAAGGTGGAAATTAACCTAAATTTGGTATTGCCTATTTGTGAACACTTAACCCCAAACCAGGCTGGATTGTGAGGTTGGAAGATAAGTAGTTCTCGCTGACTCGTTATGTCAGTGGAAGACCAGAAGATCCTGTTAGGGTCGCGACTAGTTGATTGATAAGGAACCTGAAACGACACTTAATGGAGATTACCGAAGCGAGCTAATTACCCATAATCAGATATGATTTATTCTTCCTTTTTAATCTCTTGAATTTTATCTTTTTATGTTATTTTATTTTTACTATTATTATAAAAACCCCCAAAATCTTTTATTTTGTATTTTTCGTATTATAACTGAATTTAAAGTACTAATTAGATCTCTTAGTGTTTAGGTTAGAGTCGATCTAGCAATAGCCTCCCTTGGGTACGATCCTCGAAGTACTCACCCACTCTGTTGTAAAACAATATTACAACTAGACCTATATACTTGTAGATACCGCCTCATAATTCTATATTTTAGTGCAGTATTCACACTCTGTATGTTATTATGTCTGTAGGCGGTCAATATTAATGTGAGTTGAATAAGGTTTTAAGATGTCCATATAAACATTAGAAGATATCTTAATGATTTGGTTTAATGCATTGCATAAATAGTATGGTTTTAGGTCACACGGTTTTGTGTCACACACGGGTTGGTGACACAGCTGTATGCCTCTGGTAATTAGAATACATGAATAATAACATGGTCACAATGAGTTACACGGTCGTGTGACTCGGTGACACACGGGCACAGCTTTTCACACGGTCGTGTGACCTCTGTTTTCATGTTTGCCCTTTTTGTTTCAAAAGTTTTAATTTGGTCCTCATTCAATCCCAAACTTGTTTTAGAGCTTTCGTAAGCTCGATTGGGACTTAGATTAGTTTGTAAATAATGTTTTGTATGGCATATGGAATGATTAATTATTTTTAAGTCAGAATTGCATGTGATGTTCTCTGTTTTTTATGGTAGCATCTTGTAACTCGAATTCAATGATCGCACCTGGTATGGGGTGTTAAATGAAGGCTCAAACTGTTTCATATGTTTTGGGTCACTTTTACAAATAAAGTCATTTGAATGGTTAAAAATGGCTAAAATCTATTAAGACGGCTAAAATAACTATTTTTGCAATGTTGGAGGCCAAAAGTTCATGATGTCAATTTAATAAATTAGCATATTCTTAAAGCACTAGTTGTGGAACTATCAACATGACCTTCCACCTAATAGGTCTCTAAGACCTCATCCTCACCTATATAACCTTAATCATGTCCGCTTTCAAGCAATATTTCAAACACAAATACTCATTCTTGGCAACGGCTTAGAAACATTGATTTTTACCCTTTTCAACCTCAAGTTGTAGTTTTTACCCAACCTGAACATGGTGGCTATTAATATTAAAAAATAAAAAAGGGAAAAGTTGAATTTGTTTAAGTTTTCTTCATAGTTTTTCCCTTAAATTGTTTTATTTGTAAAATTATTTTTTAATAAATAAAATCTATGTTAGAAAATGAGAAATAAATTTTCATTTATTTATGAATATTTTTATACTTTTTGTATGAATTTTTATCAAAAAAATAAACTTTTAAATAATATTTTATTTTTTAAGTTTTTTTTAAAAATTTTAATAATCAAGACAAAATTGATGCAATGCGTAAAGTTAAAGGTTAAATTAGTTGACCTTTTAGAATTCGGATTAAATGGAAAGAATCTAAAAATAAAAAAAAAGGTTGAATTTGCTATTATGTCAATAAAAAATGCCACATCAATATTTTGTTAGTAATTTAACGGAAGAATGATCAAAATATTAAATTTCAAAAATATTAATGACTAAATGAAAAAATTTAAACCTAAATGACTAAAATAGAAATACGTTAATAATTGAGTAACTATTTATATAAATTACCCAATATTTTTTACTAAATCTTAAATAAGATAAAAGGTCCCCGTCCAAAGTGGAATATAAAACGGGTAGAAAATATACTTGCTATATAAACATGGGTGCTGTTTGGGAGAAGCAGGGACCACTAATGTCATCAAAAAGGTACAAACGATAAAACTACCCACTCCCAACATTTTTGTATTCCCTTTCATTGCCACCCTGGCATCGCCTCATTCTTCCACCGCGTACCTCCTCAACCGGTCACCAACCTTCCCAAATCACGTGCTCTCCACGTGCGCTTCCCCCTCTCTCTCTTCCTTCTTTCCGTGACTGATTTGCAACAAATAAAAAAGTTAGAGACATATAAAGAAATGGCTATTATATTAGAATTATTATATTAATTTGTTATTTATAAAAAAAATATACAAATAAATTTCTTGGTCTTGAAGATGTTATAGGAGTTGTTGTAGTATTTGGGTTTTGCACTTTCTTTGTTTTCCTTCCCTCTTTTCTTCTCATAGAAAAAAAGGAACCATTTCTTTCTCTGGTTTTTCTTTATTTTCTGTTTGGTTTTCTTCAATTTTTCTTTTTAAGAGAAACTATATATTGCATCGGTTATGAGGATCAGAAAAAGGCAAGCTCAGCTATCTTTCTCTTCGATTTCGCCACCACCTCTTTCATCAGATCCCAACTTTAACCGGTCTCCGGTGGTGCAACTTCCGCCGCTGCGGCAGCCTCCTCGACCGGCTGATCATCCAAATCACCCGATCCGACCGCAGAAACCGACCCAAGGTTGTGATTCATCAGCTTTCCCCGAAACAACAACATCACATGGTGGAGAAGAGCTAAAGAAGAAAGAAGATTACTTGGTTAGTTCAATACAACTTTCCTTTTTCTTTTTTCTTTTTTTTTTCATTTTCGATCATAGTTTTAAGGTTGCTAAGTGCACTAGTGTTTGATGTAATGAAAAATTGATTTGCACCCATGAAAGCTTCATATATTCAAATTATCTAAGTGAGATCCTTTGTATTTTTCACTTCTTTTAGGTTTTGAAGCAAGAAGGAGAGGAGGAAAGGGGAGAAAATGGAGAGAAGAGTAATTATACTGCCAGGTAAGAAAGCTAATGTTCTTTTTTCTTACTTCATGAAATCTTATAGTAAAAAATTAAAAGGTTAAAAAAAAAAAAAAAGAGTCTCAAATACCAATCTTAATAAGTTTTTTTCACCAACATTAGTAAAAGAAAATGAAAACTACACTAAAATAAATATAATTACTTTTAAGTGGAAATACTGTTTTAGGTTATTTTTATATCAGCTTTGCCTATCCACCACCATAGTCTTTAAGTCTTTTCTTTTTCTTCTGCAGTAATTTTCTGGGTTGCTTTGTTTTTTTTTTTTTTTCTCTAGGAAAAAGAATGATTTTGATGAAGAACTAGGAACTGGGTCTCTATCCCTTCAAGGTAAGAAAACAAATAATGAAAGTAGAGTCCATATATATATGTGTTTCACTTTTTGATTTGGGTCTTTGATTGCATTGAATAAAGGTGTTGGGAGTTGGTGTGAAGGAGAGAAGGCATTTCCGTTGAAGAAAAGAAGAGGGAGCTTCGAAAGAATAATGCAGAAAAAGGATGATTTTATCAATGACCATAATTATAATAGTGGGAAGAAGAAAGGTCGAAACGGTGCGTTAATGGAAGGTTCAAGGTGCAGTCGTGTTAATGGAAGGGGATGGCGATGTTGTCAACAAACGCTCGTTGGTTACTCTCTTTGTGAACATCATTTAGGCAAAGGAAGGCTTAGGAGTATTACAAGTGTTCGAAGCCGATCGTTGGGTAGCAATAATAATAATGCAGGAAAGAAGGAAGAACAGCCGTCATTATCGAAACAAGAAGAGAAGACATTGATGACGACGACGATAAAGAAGAGAGTGAAGCTGGGATTGGTTAAAGCTCGATCGATAAGCAGTTTGCTAGGCCAAAACGACAATGTAATTGCCGTAACAGATGATAATAATATTAATAATTAAAAACCAATCATGAAAACTCACTGTTTCCAGACTTTATTTATTTATTTATTTATTTATTTATTTATTTATGTTTTGTGATGATATATATTTTAGTGGTTTTATTATATTTATGAATGAATGATGATGGGGTTAATTGTAATTATTTTCTAGTTGATTAGATTATGAAGTGAAAAATACGTATACCTGGGGAGCCACCTCATGAGATCATTACTGTTTATCTTTTGACTAAGGAAAGTGCATGAAAATCCAGTCATGGTCTGAAAATTTCTTGGAAAAAAGAAATTAATTGAATATATAGGTTTTTTTTTATTCAGTTTTAATGTTAAGGCGAATAGATATTTTATTTCTTTTTCTTTTTCCTTAGGTTTTGTAGATCTCTAATTAGTGTTGGAGATTTTCATTTTTCCAAATATATTGGAGATTTTATAATAAAATTCATTGTCTAATATCTGAATTTAATCTCAGACATTACGATATTAATTAAAAAATTTATGCGATGATTATAGGTGGAATAACAAAATATTTATATATTATTTTTGTTAATGTGTTCGATTTTTAGGTATGTGTTTTCAACTCTTTTATTTAAAGATTATATAAAAGTATGAAAAGATAAATTTCATTATAATAATATTAGTTATCATTTAAAAATTTCTCAAATATAATAATTATTTGAATTTATTATATTTTTTTTTTTGAGCAAAATTTGAATTTATTATATATTATATATATGAGGAGGTAAGTAATCGCATTAGTGTAAAACTTAAGTGGTTTTACATCATATTACAATTTTTTTATGATCAATATTTTTACAATCCAATTATTGGATTTATCAATATATTTGTACTTGTCGAGCATTTAAATTTTTAAATTTATCTGATATTTCTAATATATTGATTTAAAATATTGTATATATTAATATATATTTAATAGTTGAAAGTTTTCTTATATATAAAATTAATATTTAGAAGTTTCTAATTTATGCAAAACTTAACATACATTATCAGTATAAAAAAAATATGAAGATTGAATTATTAAAATATTAATTATATAAAAAAAAATTCCAAAATTGCATAAAACCACTTTAAGACTTACATCAGTTTGAAAAAACCTCTCCCCGTCATATTATAAAAATAGTACTATATAATATAAATTTAAAATCATATAATCCTTAATACCCATACTAACTCTAATTAATTTATTTAAAATTAATTAATGATTAAATATGTGGAAAAAAATCAAAATAATTGAAATCCATTAATTTTTTTATGAGGTAAAAATTATATAGTTAACTTTCTCTATGATAGATTCGTTTGTCTGTTAACATTTCAGATTTAGATTATATTTAAAAAATTTCTAATTTTCAAAATAAAAATTATAATATTATAATAATAAAATTTATTAGTGAGATTTAAATCATAACTTTGATAAATTTTACAAATATAATTTTATTTATTACAAAATATTTTTATTTAATAAAATATGAAAAATATATTTTTTAATAAATTTTAAATATTTTATTGATATAATATGTTAAAAAAATTATGTTTTTTATTAATAAATTGAAATAATTTTATTAAAATTTAATATAGGAGACAATTATAGAGAATTTACAAATTTATTTTACCTATCTGATGAGCGAGTTTACCGAAAATATATTAAATAAATTCATATAATTTTTTATTAAAATTAATGGATTAATATTAAATTCATATATTTAATAAAATTCTAAACAATAAATTTCGATTAACTTTAAAAAAACTTAAGTATATATTTATAATTAGTTTTCTTGCCCATACAATTACACGGGTTGATTGTGTATGTTAATTTAATTTAATTTAATTATCTTTATTTGATAAAATTCAGTACAAAATTTGAATATATATATAATTTTAAAATATAAATAATAATTGTGTAGGTCAAAAATGCGTAATTTTTTAAAATACATATTAAGTTATATATTAATTTTATTCAAAAAATATTTTTAGTTAAATTTTTACTTTTAATATTAATTCAAAACGTAAAAAAAAAAAAAAACATCAACTATAAATAAGAAATACAATAAAGTAGGATATAACAAATTTAAACATTTAATTTTTTTTAATATTTTAAAAAAATTTAATTATTATTTTTCAATATTTACTATTTAAAAATAATTTAGCTTTTTTAATATTTAAATTTATTTTATCTTTAAAAAGTATGTATTACATTTTTATAATTAAAAATACGTACTTCATTTTTACAATTAAAAAATATATATTACCAACTTCAAAATAACGTATTGCCTTATTTTCAATGTTCTTTATTTTTAATCCGATGTAAATTTTTTTGATAATATCATAAAATAATTAAAGGCTTTGATAAGGATTTTGTATAGTTTTAATATCAGTTACTAATTAAAAGATTTTGTTTATAACATTTATTATCATAAATAAAAGTTTTCATTTAAATTATGGAGTCTATATTAATTTAATACATAAAATGTTGATATGTCAAGTAAAGACATCATTCATTTGTCATTATTTTCAATATGTCACCTAAGGTTATTTCTAAAGTCTTTGTAATATAATATATATACTAGTTTTATTATCATGCAATGCACTAGTTGATTGTATATATTAATTAAAACATAATAATATAAGTTTAATTTAAATAAAAAATATCTTGAAATTATTTTTAAAATATAAATATTAGAATAGTAAATTATGTTTTTATATATAGTTTTTAATTTAATCTTAATTATTAATTAGTGAATGTAAATTGCTAAATGAATTTAAATATTGTGGACCACTAAATAGTTTATTATAACATTATTTATACTTTAAATATTAATTTCATTATTTAATTTACAAAAGTAGTGATAAACTTAGAACGGTAAATAATATGAATTATTACAATTAATAAATTAGAAAATGTTACTCATGTATGAATAGTAATTAAAATCGAAAAATAAAAGAATAATAATTTGACTTAAGACTATAGAAAATATAGATTTAAAGAAATTATTTTTTTCTAAGAAAATAATATAAGAACGCAAAATGTTTGTTAATTAATTCGAATACCTTAACTTTGAATAATATGTTATTGGAAACCTAAAATGTCATCCGACTTTTCACTTATAGTACCTAGGTTTCAGAGTATTGGTTTAAGTTTAGTTTTGTATTTGGCTAACATAACCTTCTTCTCATTCTTCAGTTTCAATTTTTTTTTCTTTGAAGCGTATGGCTTCTCCATTGAATCACTCATTGTAGTTTTAATTACTAACTTTTATAAAATAAAAGGTCCCATTTGTTAAGCACCTCATTGTTTTTTTAGCCATTTTCATATCAACATAATCATCATTGTCATTGTGAATAGTTGTATCTTCACTTGTGATCACAACACCTTTTATGTGATAATTCGTTTTTTAACAGTGTTAGAAATGGTGGTTTCGGAACCTCGATTTCAATGATTGAGTCCGTAAATATTATTATTTAATATTTATGAGTTTAGGTTAGTGATATATTAAATTTTTAGTTTGATGATTTTGATTAATTGGAAAGTTAGTTAAGGTACAAGTGTATCGGTTCAAAGGTTAGTGGTTTTGAAAATTGAGTTATTGGAATCTCATTTCCATAAATCGAACCCATGAATATTTTCATTTTATGGAGTTATTGTATAGATGAATTAAATTTTGGATAGATAATTTTGCCGAATTAGTGATTAATTAAGATATAAGAACTAAATTGTAAAAACTACAAAATTTATTCGCTATTGATTTTTAATAGAGGTGTACATGGGCCAGGCCGGGCCGGGCTCGGGCCGGGCCCAACTAAAAATCTAGCCCCGTTTTGTAAGCCCGGGCCCGGCCCGGCCCGAAATATGGGCCTACAAAATTGTCCAAGCCTGGCCCGACATGAAATCGGTAAACTCAAGCCCGGCCCGGCCCGGCCCGTATTATTTTTTTATTTTATTAAATAAAAAATAAAAAATAATGAATCAAATACATTTAAAAAAATAGATGCTTATTTTCTACTTTGAATCTCATAATTATACTATTCTACCATTTAATTTTCTACTTTACGAAAATAGATGCTTAATTTGTTTAGCTTAATTTATTAATAATTTTTTCATGTTCTCAAAATTTTAATTTTAAAAAATTAAATATGGAATAAAATAAACACACGCGCTCTAATTTGGTAACAAAAATCAAATGACATTTCAACTTTTGCAAGTAACTTAAAACACATGTTTGTCACTTGGAAACTTGAGATACTGAGCCTTCAACTTAAATATTAATGATTAATATATAAAAAGTAGTAAATAATAGTTTTTTTTTTTTTAAGTCTTGATATTCAATCAATATATTATAGGATCTCAAAAATCATATCGAAATAATATTAAAAATGACAATAGAAACAAGAAGAAGTAATTATATTAAAATTGAAACAACTTGTTTGAACTAAAATAATAACCAAATTAATAATAAAATAAAAGTTCTACAATATCGAAATAATATTAAATACAACAACAAAACAATAAAATATCATAAAACAAAGATCAAAAAGCAAAAACAAATTTCAAAACAACATCAAATAGCATCAAACAAAGAACAAACAACAACTAACAGCACCAAAACAGTGGCAAAAATAGCATAAAAACAGCAGAAAAACAGCATCACCAACAATCTAAAAAATAATAATAATACTAAAGTTAAAATTTTATTAATAAAAAAATAAAAAATAATACTAAAATATTTCCGCCAAAAAATCATGTAACGGGCTTTTTTTTTTACCCAAGCCCATTTTTCGGGCCTGTATTTTTGCCCAAACCCTCCCACATTTCGGGCGGGCCTTCGCTGGCCGGCCCATGTACACCTCTAATTTTTAATGACTAAAAAGTTTGGTTGATAAATAAAAAGGGCCCAAAATGGCAATTAGGCCATTTTGCAAAGTAGTGGACGGTTGGATATGTATAGTTTATAATTTATAAGTTAAATTTTGTTTAATTACTAAATAAATAATAAATTAGTAAAATAAAAGAACACTTAACATCTTTTATCATTTTTCTTCTTCCACCGTTTCATAAAAGAAAATTGCCAAACTCCATTGTTGAATGCTCCCAAACGGTTGGCCTTGCATGGTAAGCCGGTTTAAGCCCGATTCTCGTAACTTTTATGTTTTTGAATTGTATAACTCGATTTAGCAAAATTGTATATCCGTTTTCAAAAATGTTAAAGTTTTAAAATGTTTTCATTGATGAATGTTCGAAGCTTTTGATGTTAAGTTGATGGACTTTGAGCTTTAAAATGAAAAATGGCTAGTTTGTAAAGTTTAAATGTTAGTTTTCACACTTATGGACTAAAGTGTATAATTGTGAACAATGGGTTGAAATTTCTATATTTATGGATAGTTGAGGGTTTTAGAAGGATATGTTTGAGATTGTTTTAAAAATCGAAACACAAATTTGAAAGTTATGACAAATTTGGTTTTAGGGACTAAATTGAATAAAATGCAGAACTTGAGGTAATATTTGTGAGATGAAATTGAATTGGAATATACTTATAATAGGCTGAAAATTATAGTTGAATTGTTGAATTGAATGAAATTATGTTATAGATCGAGAATTGAACCATCGTAGGACAATTGCAGAATAGTCCCTAATGTCGTGTTTATACGGTTTCACTAAAATAAGCTCATATGGGACTTGCTTTATTAATTCAATATAAGTTTGTATTTTTTTATTTTCTCTTTATTTTTAAATTGTTAATTATATATATTGTTTTGGACATTGAATGGACTAAATTGTAAATTATGATAAATATGAATAGATGCGTGATATCGAATGGATGCGAAATTGTTATGTGATAGAATGATATGTATATGATGATGTTACAAGGTTTAAAATGTATATGAATTGCTATTTGAATTACGAAAAGTGTGTATACGGTTATAAGAATTTAAAATAGTATGAATTAGTGAAATTTGTCCTGATTGTAACACCCCTTACCTATATTCAACGCCGGAACAGGGTACGAGGCATTACCGGACATTAACATAAGCAAACATATAAAACTGAGACATAAATTTCCATCCAAGTTTAAAACCTTTCGTATACATTCATATCATCCTTATCACGAGCCTACGAGGCCCAAAACATGCATCGGAAGTGATTCGGGACTAAACCAAGAACTTTGGGAACTTTTGGGAAACTTAGAAAATTTTTCATGTTAAAGGGGTCAAACGCCCGTGTGACCCTAAGGCACGCCAGTGCTTCAGACCATATTCAAATTAGGGAGCTTGTGATCGATTAAATTTTCATAATTTTTCATAAAATAGGTGCAAACTTCACAAGGCAAGGGCACACGCCCGTGTTCGAGGCCGTGCTGTCCACACGGCTGAGACACACGCCCGTGTCCCTGCCTGTGTACTCATTACTGAGAATTCTGTTTTGCAACAATTAAGGTGCAGGGGACACACGGCCAGAACACACGCCCATGGGACAAGCCGTGTGTCACACACGGACTAGACACACGACCGTGTGTCTACCCGTGTGGACAAAAACAAGGCTACTTACCGAGCCATTTTGTCACCCCTTCCATGCACATACCTACACAACAAAACATAGCACCAATCCAAGCATATACATTCAACCAAATCAGCCACAACCAAGGCAGCAACACTCATTCATATACTACCATCTATCACATACAACCATCACATACTTATCAACTGAAGCATGCAAATTCCCACATCCATGACAAGCATCATCATATGAATATATACTTAAACAATATTAACCAATTTCAATGGCTATTTACAAAATAAATTATCAACCATCATAAGCCAACACATTTGGCCAAATCAATTATGACACATGACAAAATGACCAAGTCCCTATTAGAGGTGTGCATGGGCCGGGCCGGGCTGGGTTCAGGCCGGGCCCAACTAAAAATTTAGGTCCGTTTATTGGGCTCGGGCAAGGCCGGGCCCAAAATTTTGCCCAAGCCCGACCCATATAAAAATGCTAAAACCCGGGCCCGGCTCGACCCGCCCGTATTAATTTTTTATATTATTTTATATAATTTTTAAATATATATAATACATCAAAAATATTAAAAAATCAAAATAAATATTTTTCAACAAATTGAAAATAAATTTTAAAAAATATGTAGACTTAAATAACACTAAAATAGATGCAACTTAACAAGCAAATGCTTCTAAAATAATAACAAAATTAACAAATGTCTTTAAAATAAGAACAAAATTAACAATAAAATAAGTTTTATATAATATCTAAACAATAACAACAAAATAATGGAAACATAATAGTAAAATGGTAGCAAAATAAGGAGAAAAATAATAAGAAAATAATATTAAAAAATAGTTTTTTTTCCTTTAATGAATTTGAGCCGGGCCCGGGCCAAAAATGCCTTACCCAAGCCTGGCCCATTTTTTAAACGGGCCTTATTTTTTTGTCCAAGCCCATTTTTCGGGCGTATATTTTTGCCCAAACCCTCCCACATTTCGGGCGGGCCTTAGGGCCGGGCCGTGCCGGGCCGCCCAGCCCATGCACACCTCTAGTCCCTATACATGCCATAACTCACAATGTTAAATTTATTGGTACCCAAAATGATATGTTGATAGCGTGAGTGAATCTTCAACAGTCTCCGATCCTTGAGCTAGCTTGGTGTCACTATAAGACAAGAGAAACGAAAGGGGAGTAAGCTTTAAAGCTTAGTAAGTTCCTATGCAAATAATAGGCATTATAACACACATTTAACACATAATTAACATGATGTAAATTAACATAAATGTCATTATAAATCTCATAGTCAAACTTACTCAATCACAAACTTACTGAGGGTTCATCACATATCGAGCTCATTAAGCATGAGTCTTATGTACATACCTGTACCTAAGTGCAACATATCAAAGTCTTTCACAACTTTAACATTTCTGTCGAACTACTCGTTGAACCACTTGGGGTACTAAAGGATACTCGGGACATCACACATTCACAGTACCATACTAATGCCATATCCCAGATATGGTTTTACATGGGATCTCATATCGATGCCGATAGCCCAACTATGGTCTTAAACGAAGTCTCATATCGATTCCATATCCCAGATATGGTCTTACACGAAATCTCAATAACCCTAATGTAATGGCATTTGTATCCTAACTATTCCTTAGGTTCAACCGAGATTTTCTCCCTTGTTGAACTTTGTCAATTAAGTTCAAGGAGTCGGTCATAATTCATACACTATTAAAACATTTAGAACATAAATAAAACAATGCATTATTTATATACGAACTTACCTCGGTACAAAAATAGTAGGAATGAGACCTAATAGTCAAATACTTTGTTTTTCCTCCGATCTAGGTCCGAACCTCGTTTCTCTTTATCTATAATAGCAAATTTAACTCATTTATTATTCACATTATTCAAATTAGTCCAAAAATCATATTATGGCAAAATTACATTTTTTACCCCTAAACTTTGACATATTTACATTTTTGCCCCCAGTGTAACACCCCTTACCCGTGTTTAACGCTGGAACAGGGTACAAGGCGTTACCTAACTCAAACCCATACTAACATACATTTTCAGACCATAAAAGTTCGTTCAAATTTAAAACTTTTCAAACTTTCTCATAACGTCCTTAATATGGACCTATGAGGCCCAAAACATACTTTAAAAATGGTTCGGGGTTAAACTGAGTTCTTTAGAAAACTTTGGAAAACGTCACTAAAAATAGGGGCACACGCTCGTGTGGAAGGGCAGCATGCCTGTGCGGTCTGATAACATGACCATGTGGAATAGCTGTGTAGCTCACACGGCCTAAGCATATAGGGACACGCCCGTGTCCCGAGCTCGTGTATGAAAACCTTGACATTTTGTTTCTGACGTCATCAACCCAATAAGGTCACACGGCCAAGGAACACGCCCATGTCCTCAGGCCGTGTGGCAAATTAAATTCCTAAATTTAAGTGCAGACTTTACACAGCCTGGGCACGTGCCCATGTTCTATGGTCGTATCTTCCACACGGTCGAGACGCACGGCCGTGTCTCCATCCATATGGTTACTACTGGGCATTATGTTTTGCCATCTTAAGGTGCAGGGGGATACACGGCCGGACTACAAGCCCATGGGGTAGACTGTATGTCACACACGATCTAGACACATACCCATGTGTCTACCCGTGTAGACAATAACAAGGCTATTTACCAAGCCCTTTTTGCCACCCTACTTGCACCAAGATAAGCCACATTCAATAACCTACTCCTTCATGCATTAATATACCAACTACTCAACCATGCAATTTACACATCCATGAAAAACATCATCATTTTCATATATCAATAATAAATATTAGCCATTGTCCATTACCTTATACAAAAATGAATTCATCTTCAAGACAAGCCAACATATTTGGCCAAACAATATGACACTTAACAAAAATATCAAGTCCCTATACATGCCATACTCAAAATGATAAATCTAACTATACCAATATTCAGATTGATAGTGTGATCGAGCCTCCGACATTCTTTGATTCCTGAGTTAGCTTGGCAGCACTATAAGAAAATGGAAAAGAGAGGGAGTAAGCATAAAGCTTAGTAAGTCGCATGTAAATAATTAACAACAATTACCATGCATTATCATACTCATATCATCTTATAAAATTGCATAAGATTCTCGAATGATTAAAAACATAACTTACTCATTTTCACCCTTACTAATCATACAACATAATTCGAGCTCATTTCTCATGAATTTCATGTAGGTACCTGTATCACTTACAATATAGTCGTAACTTTTCTCACTTTTAACACAAGCTCTAAATTTTCCCGTTGAACCAGTTGGAATACCAAAGGATACTCGACAAGCCTCACACAATAGGGTAAAATATCGATGCCATGTCCCAGACATGGTTTTACATTGGCTCACATATTGAGGCTGATGCCATGTCCCAGACATGGTCTTACACTAGTGCACACATCATCGTCAATGTCATGTCCCAGACATGATCTTACACTAGCGCACATATCAACAACGATGCCATGTCCCAGACATGGTCTTACACTAGCTTTCATAATGTGGCCGATGCCATGTCCCAGACATGGTCTTACACTAGCACACATATCACACCAAATGTCACGACTTGGATATCCAATCTATTCCTAAGGTTCAACCGGGAGTATATCACATCAACTTTTGTCATGCATAATCATAGAAATAATCAAACATTTTACACAATATCAATTATTAAAAGCTTAACAACAATAGAGTTGTATTATTCACATACAACTTACCTCGATTTACAAAATATGAGCATCTTGTTCGATTTAGTCCAACAATTTGGTTTTCCCCCGGTCTAAGTCTGGACTTAGTTTTTCTTGATCTAAAATGATAAAATTCACTCATTTAATCACCATATTAATCAAGACATTCCAAAAATTCCTACTTTGGCAAAATTACCGTTCTTCCCTAAACTTCTACATAATTGTAATTTTGCACCTAGGCTCGTAAATCGATTTTCATCAAATTTTCTTATTAAACAAGCCTAGCCGAATCTATTTTAAGCTTATAACAACTCACAAATCCAATTATTTCATATGTTTACCACCTATTTTACAACCTTTACAAAAAGGTCTATTTTAGGTGTTTTCATGGAAACTCCTTTCACAAAAGTTGTTTATTTAACAACCAAGTTTCATTTTCTTCGATAAAAGTTCAGAAACAACACTAATATTCTCATGGAAAAACCCTAGACTCTCAACCATTTTGCAAAATAGTCCCCTCATTAGCTAGCTTAAGCTATAAGGGTCCCAAAAGTCCAAAAATTATAAAAAAATAACCATCAAAAACACTTACTTGCAAAGGTTTAAGCTGCTAATTTTTTTTTCAAGCTTCCATGCCTTTTTCTTGAGTGAAAAAATTGACGGAGAAGAAGAGAGGATGAAAAAGATGACAACTCTCTCTTATTTTATTTCATCAATTTAAGTTACCTAATTTCCACCAACTTTGACTAATTTGTATTTTCTTGTCCCCTATGGCCGACCAACTCTTTCCTAAGGGCCTAATTGCACATTAAGGACCTCCAATTTAAGGTTCTATAGCTATTTGACACCTTTAGCTTATAGAACAAAACTTTCGCACTTTATGTGATTTAGTCCTTTTTTTAAAAAAATTAAGCATGCAATTACTAAAATTAATTCACCAAAATTTTATGCACTCATATAATCATGCTATAACACATAAACTAATATTAAAATAATTTTCTCCGTCCTCGGATTAGTGGTTCTGAAACCACTATTCTGACTAGCCCCAAAATAGAGCTGTTACAATTCTCCCCCATTAGGGATTTTTGTCCCCGAAAATCTTACCAATGAAAAGGTTCAAGTATTGCTATATCATAGATTCCTCGGGCTCCTAGGTGGCTTCTTCAACCCCATGTCTATGCCATAATACTTTCACAAGTGCAATACTTTTATTTCTCAATTGCTTGATCTCTCAATCTAAAATCATAACCGGCTCTTCACCATAGGTCATATCTGAACGAATCTCAACCTCTACTGGTGAAATCACATGTGATGGGTCAGAACGGTAATTGCGCAACATAGACACATGGAATACATCATGGATCTTTTCTAGTTCAGACGGTAAAGCTAATCGGTATGCTACCGGTCCAACTTTCTCAATTACCTCATGTGGTCCAATAAAACATGGACTTAATTTGCCATTTCTACTGAATCTGAGGACTTTTTTCCACAGGGATACTTTTAAAAATACCTTATCACCGACTTGAAACTCAATCTCTTTTCGTCTCAAGTCCGCGTAGGATTTCTGTCTATCCGAAGCGGCCTTCAAACAACCACGAATTAGTTTTACTTTCTCTTCTGTTTCTCTAACTAAGTCAACCCCGTGTATTTGATTTTCTTTGAGTTCAGTCCAATACAAGGGCGTTCGGCACTTACGCCCATACAAAGCCTTATAAGGCACCATTTTCAAACTAGATTGATAGCTATTGTTGTAGGTAAACTTTACTAGCAGTAAATACTTTTCCCAATTACCTTGAAATTCAAGGACACAATACCGCAACATGTCTTCGAGAATCTGAATTACTCTCTCCGACTAACCGTCAGTTTGCTGATGGAAAGCCGTGCTAAAATTCAACTTTGAAGCCGTGCTAAAATTCAACTTTGTCCCTAAAGCTTCTTGTAACTTTTTTCAAAATCGTGATGTGAACCTTGGATCTCTATCCGAAATGATCAATAAAGGTACCCCGAGAAGTCTCACAATTTCAGAAACATACAAGTCGGCCAATTTTTCAAGTGGATAATCAGTAAGCACCGGTATAAAGTGAGCCGATTTCGTAAGCTTATCAATCACAACCCAAAAGGTGTCTTTCTTCCTTGGAGTCAACGGTAATCTAGACACAAAATCCGTGGTAATACGGTCCCATTTCCACTCGAGAACCATTATGGGCTGAAGTAAACCCGAATGTACTTGGTGCTGGGCTTTCACTTGCTAACAAATTAAACACTCAGAGACAAACTTTGTGATGTCTCTTTTCATTCTCGACCACCAATACATTTTTTTCAGGTCATTATACATTTTCACACTACCTGAATGGATAGACATACAACCGCTATGTGCCTCATGCAAAATCTTCTGGATAAGCTCATCGTTTTTAGGTACACAAGTTCTATCTTGAAACATTAAACAATCATCAGAACCAATCCGAAAGTCTGATTCTATACCCGTCTCGCACTGAGTTATCTTAGCTTGCAACTCTTTACCACTTTTCTGAGCTTCGCAGATCTCTTGCAAAAACATTGGTTTTGCTCTCGACTTGGCTAAAATCAAACCTTCATTAGTCATAGACAACTGAGTATTCATAGCCTTCAAAGCAACCAATGACTTTCTACTTAGAGCATCGGTAACCACATTCGCCTTTCCAGGGTGATAATCAATTATCAACTCATAATCCTTTATTAACTCTAACCATCTCCGTTGTCATAGGTTTAACTCCTTTTGAGTCATTAAATACTTTAAACTTTTATGGTCGGTGAACACTAGGCATTTCTCACCAGACAAATGGTGCCTCCAATCTTCAATGCGGAAACTATAGCAGCTAGCTTTAAGTCATGTGTCAGATAGTTTTTCTCGTGTAGCTTCGATTATCTCAAAGCATAAGCTATTACTTTGCCTTCTTGCATAAGTACACACCCCAGTCCATTTAAGGATGCATCGTTATACACCACAAATTCCTTTCCCGATTCCAGTTGCACTAAAACTAGGGCTTCAGTCAACAATGCTTTTAGTTTCTCAAAACTCTGTTGGCACTTCTCTGTCCATTCGAACTTGACATCTTTCTATAGCAACCTCCTCATTGGTATAGCAATCATGGAGAATCCTTTAACGAATCGTCTGTAGTAACATGCTAAGCCTAAGAAACTTCTAATCTCTAACATATTCCTCGGCTGTTTCCACTCAACAATAGTCGAGATCTTACTCGGGTCAACTCTAATTCCACCGCCCAACACGGTGTGTCCTAAGAATCCGACCTCTCGAAGCCAAAATTTACTTTTGCTAAACTTAGCATACAACTGCTTATCTCTTAAAGTTTGTAATACAGTTCTCAAATGCCCCGCATGCTCACTTTCATCATGAGAATAAATTAGTATGTCATCAATAAAAATAGCTACAATCTTATCCAAGTACGGTAAAAAATTACAGTTCATTAAATCCATAAACACGACGGGAGCATTTGTTAAGCCAAAAGGCATGACCAAGAATTCATAATGGCTATTCCTCATCCGAAATGCAATTTTCGGTACGCCTTGTTCCTTAACTCTCAGCTGGTAATAACCAGACCTCAGGTCTAGCTTAGAAAACACTGTGGCTCCTTTCAATTGGTCAAACAAATCGTCGATCCTTGGCAAAGGATACTTGTTCTTCATAGTCACCTTTTTGAGCTGTCTATAGTCTATACATAACCTCATCGACCTGTCTTTCTTTTTCACAAAAAGTACTGGAGCACCCCACGAAGAATAACTCGGTCTTGCAAAACCTTTATCCGTCAACTCTTGTAACTGAGCCTTCAATTCTTTTAACTCCGTCGGAGCCATCCTATATGGGGCAATTGAAATAGGTTTCGTACTAGGGACCAACTCAATACTAAACTCCCTAGTTGGAGGCAACCTAGGTAATTCTTCCGGAAACACATCCAGATACTCACATACCATAGGTACTGACTCAATCTTTACTTCTGACACTTGAGTATTCAACACAAATGCAAGATAAGACTCATGCCCTTTTCTCATGTATTTCTCAACAGTCATAGAAGAAATCAGTACAGGTAAGCTATCCGGTTCACCTGATTCAACCCGAATAATATCCCCATTTCACATCTCAGTTCGATAAACTTACTACCACATTTTGCTAACATGTTATGAACAGTCAGCCAATCCATGCCAAAAATTAGGTCAAATTCATCAAACGGCAATAACATAAGGTTAGCCAGAAAACAATGACCTTCAATTATCAAGGGACAATTCCTACACACTTGGTCAACTAGCACATGTTTGCCTAAAGGGTTTGACACTTTTACCACAAATTCAGTAGACTCAACAAGCATATTCATGCTAGACTCCAATTTCATACAAATATAGGAATGGGTAGATCCCGGATCAATCAAAGCAACAACAGAAATATCATGAAGAGAAAAAGTACCTGTAATCACATCCGATGATGATGCCTCTTTGTGAGTGCGAATGGCATATGTCCTTGCAGGAGCTCTACCCTCTGATCTCACAGTGGAATCTCTAGGCGCACCCCTACTGCTAGTCCCACTTCCCAGGTTCTTCTGTGGTCTACCTTTAGAAGGAGCATTACTCGTTCGCACATCTTGCTTTCTGTCTTTCTCATCCATCTCAGGACAATTTCGAATGAAATGGTCTAGTGAACCGCACTTGAAGCAGTCTTTTTCATTTTCTCGACATTTCTCGAAGTGACGTCTACCACACTGTAAGCATTCCGGTCTATTAGGTCGGGCACTAGCAACACTCGCAATTGAAGTGGTCTGAGCCTTAGACGCTGTGTATTGCTTATTCTTATTTCTGTTCGAGAATCCAGCTGAAGCATTAGATCGAGTAGTGAACTCTCTTGATTTCTTGTATGAGGACTAAAACGATTTCCCCATCTATCTTTTCTTTGAGTCACGAGACTCAATATCAACTTTCTCTTTTTTCTTTGGCCAATTCCTCAGCCTTACAAGCTCTTTTAGCAAGCACCACAAACTCCTTAATTTTAAGATGCCAACTAATAATTGGATGTCTTCGTTCAATCCATCCTCAAATCTCTTACACATGATGGCTTCGGTAGATACGCGCTCCCTAGCGTATTTACTGAGTCTCACGAACTCACACTTATATTCACATAAAACCGAAAATCATATATGAATTCATCAATTAATTGAATTCCCTGTACATGTAACATCTATGCTATGTAATCATATATCAAATATCAACCATTTCCATGTAAATACTTGTACTTATTCATATCGAACTTGTATAATCCCGTAATAATACTATGCTCGTTGAACTGTCTAGAATAATGTTAGATACGCGAGTGGTACACGCGAAGTGTACTGAACCGTAAATTCGTCAATTCCTGTACATGTATGCCCTTACGAGCCAAAATCGGTAAGCTCCTCTGAGCTGAAATACAGTAAGCTCATACGAGCTAAGAATCAATAATCTCATATGTGCTATGGTGAGTTCGCAACACATGCAGGATCTCAACCAAAATTGGTAACCCTAATGACATGTCATTTGTATCTTACGAATTTCTAAGGTTCAAACAGGGCTCAGTATTCTTAGTACTATATCAGTTATGCATTTAATATATATACACCATAATTACTAAATTCACATACATATATTTCAATTAAAGTATATAAATACACAATGTAATTATACGAACTTACCTCGAATTAGTACAGAGAAAGTCCACTGATCAATCTAATACTTTTTCTTTTCCCCGGTTTAAATCCGAACGCGGCTTTTCTTGATCTATATAATATCAAATTTAACAAATTTAATAATTATTCTATTCAATGCAGGCCAATTTCATAATATGGAAAAATTACTATTTTGCCCCTAACATTTGACTTCTTTACAATTTAGTCCCTCGGCTCGTAAAATGAAATTCACGCAAATTTCTCAACACCCAAGCCTAGCTGAATTTTATAGGTGCTCAAAGCAGCCTATATATCCCATAATTTCACACATTTAACACCAACTTTTCATTTTTCACAATTTAACCCCTATTTGACCATTTCATTAAAAATCCTTTAACAAAAGTTATTTATTTAACAACAAGGATTCATTTTCTTCCATTAAACATCAAGAAAAACAAAAATACTCTCATGGAAAAACCCTGGACTTTCAATCATATTGCAAATTAGTCCCCTATTTAGCTAGCTTATGCTACTACAGTCCCGAACACATAAAAATTAACAAAAATCACTTGCATGCAAGGGAACTAAGTGGCTGAAATTTTAAGCTTCAAAAACCCCCTTTTTCTTTGTGTTTTTTGGTTGAATAAGAAAGAAATAAAAAAAAAGATGATAGCTAGCTTTTGTTTTGTTTATTTTATCTTTTAATTACCTAATACCAACCCAACATTACCAATTTCGTGATTATACTCCATGTACATCCACTAACTCAATTAGTGGTCTAATTACTCAATAAGGACCTCTACTTTAAAGTTCTATAGCTATTTGACACATTTAGCTAATAGAACACAACTTTCGCACTTTATGCGATTTAGTCATTTTTCACAAATTAGGCATACAAATGGTAAAATTTCTTAACAAAATTTTTATGAAATGATACTACCAATTTGTAGACCACAAAAATAATATTAAAACTAAAATTTTCAACTTCAAATTTGTGGTCTCGAAACCACTGTTCTGAGTTCATTGAAAACGAGCCGTTACAAGAGGTTACAAAAACTTTGTAGTTGTTCTATGATAATGAAGATAAGATGGTAAAAAAATTTTCGGCGTTGGAAGAAAAGGGAAAAGAGGATTTGATTCAGTGTTTAAGGTCGAACTCCAATATTTTTCCATGGTCAGCTATAGACATACTCGAGGTGGGTCCTCTAGTAATTATTCACAGGTTAAATACATTCCCTGAGGTCAAACCACTTAAATAGAAGAAAAGAAAGTTCTCACCGTAGGTCGTAGAGGCAATAAGGCAAAAGGTAGGGAAATTGCTATCAGCAGGATTTATCAGATAAATAGCGTACCTTGATTTGGTCTCAAATGTTGTGATGGTAAAGAAAGCTAGTGAAAGTGAAGAATGTGTATTGACTTCACCAACATTAATAAAGCTTGCTCTAACGACAATTTTTCTTTGCCCTCGATTAATAGATTGGTGGAAATGTCCTCGGGGCATAAATTCATGAGTTTTGTTGATGCATTTTTAGGTTACGACCAAGTATCCATGGCATTAGAAGATCAGGATACGATAGCCTTTGTTCTAGAGGAAGGCTTATTTTGCTATCAGGTTATGCCCTTTGGTTTGAAGAAGGCGGGTGAGACTTACCAAAGGTTGGTTAACAATATTTTCAAAAAGCAAATTGGGCACAATGTCAAAGTTTATGTTGATGATATATTGGTAAAGAGTTCTACCCTAAGAGGGCATGTTCAAGATTTGTCGAAGACTTTCACCGTTCTGCGAGCTCACAGCATGAAGTTGAACCCAAGGAAGCGTGTCTTTAAAGTAAAAACGATTAAATTTCTAGGCTTCCTGGTCTTAGAGAGTGGGATAGAAGCAAACCCGGGGAAGATTCTAGCAATTTTAGATATGTCTCCCCTGAGTACTATTACGGATATTCAACGCTTAATCGGAAGGGTAGTGGCGCTCAACAGGTTCATTTCCAAAATGAAAAACAAGTGTTTATTCTTTCACATGGTCAGAGGAGTGCCAAGTATCTTTTGAGAAGCCCAAGCTATATCTTACCTTTCGACCACTCCTGGTGTCGCTTCATGTGGGATAAACTCTTTACCTTTATTTGGTAATCTCAAATAAGCAGTAACAGAGGTTTTAATCAGGGCAGAAGGAACTCGCCAATTCCCAGTATATTATGTTAACAAAGTGTTGCAGAATGGTGAGCAATGGTATTCAAAAATAGAAAAAACTAATTTTTGCTATAATTGTGGCAGCTCACAGCTTGTGTCCTTATTGTCAGGCTCATCCTGACCAACCTATCAAAGATATTCTGTCTATAGTGGATTCCAGAAGAATGACAAAATATGGAATTGTATAACACCCCAAACCTGGCTTAGACGTTACGACCAAATCTGACGTGTCACATCGAAGTGATTTTTGAAATTTGGACTTGTTGATAACAAAATTCATATTTAAGTTAAAACCCATTTAGTTTTTATTGATTGAGAAAATTCAGCAAATTAAGTTATTACAATCTGAAAATAGCTTATCAAAACGATTTCCATATTTGTTACCGTTGGTTTCTTAACCTGAATAAAATCACAGAAGCTTCTCCAATTAAAACCTTAAAGTTTAAAATGCATGTTTTTCTTGAAAACAGTTATTATTTTGAAAACTCATTTATGTCAGTTTGGCTGTTTAAAATAAGAAATCAAAGCCCAATTAAAAATAAAATCCACCAATGGCCTTATTACATAATTAAAACCCTAATATGAAATTTAAATAAATAAGTCTAAAGTAGAACATCAGCGATCGTGTGGCCACCTCCGAGTCCCTCGCGGCTCCAAATCGTATAAGGCTGGGGATTACCTGTACAGTTAAAAGAGAGGGTGAGTTTACGAAAACTCAGTGTGTAATCCCCTATTAGTCAGTCAGTAACAATATATGCAATAATGATGCGGGCTGAGCCTATTCGATGAATGATGCGGTATGGACCGTAGCCCATTCTGATAATGATGGGCCTAGGCTCATCTGAGATCGATGACGATGCAAATATACAACCCATCCTACCCCAGTCGACATACCACCCGTACCAACCAACACACCATGTGGGGATAAAATCGACCCACCCAGCCAGCACACCAATATCGCAAAGATAGCCGCCAAGACAATGATGATGTGCAGAGTGCCGATATGAAGAATGTGGCACGACCACTAGTCTGATACTTCCTCCATATTAGAATTCCAACCCTATGCAGTATGTCATTTCATAAATAGTTCGTGTATGCAAAGTGTCCTACCCCAGTGCAGTCTTACAAATAATCATACACTCATCAGTCAACCTACCTCTAGAGGTAAGATGGTCATTTCCATCTATTAGGGGCAAAATAGAAATTTTACCCTTTATGGGTATTTTGGTCACTTTACTTATTTTTGGGTCTTGATACAGATAACAACCTCTCCGAAGGTCTACAATCGCCTCGAGCGACACAGATAACCTAAATGGTCATAACGGTGTAAATGGGCCTTGGGCCCATTATTTGGCCCAAGTCGACCCACACGCTCGTGTGGCCCACCTGGCCCAGAATTAACCACAACCATACGAACTATATAGCCCACTCCAGTATTTACCATATTTTGGTGGAATTTATCTGTGCAGGGTCCACGCCGTATTTTTCGGCTTTTCGGCTTTTGCCGATTTATAGTATATTCAGTGTGTGTGTACACACACTCTTTCGGCTTTTTAGTCGATTATCAATTATGGTATACTGTTACATACCTGTTTGCGTAACGAACAGAATAGCCTACGTGCGATCAACCTACAATCATCCCAAAACAAGCAATCTTTCATCCTTTCATGATCATTAACACTAAAGCCCCAAACCGATATCCCCACTTACCTTGACCAAAAGTTATGTGATTATTATTCTTAGATAGCTGGTTGAAAATGATCGCCCCCTTCTTCTCGATTCACTACGCATATAACGGATTTCATTAGCAATAATTGTTTAATACAATGCTTGAATTGATACCCATAGTCCAAAGAATTAGAGTTAGAGTATATTGAGTATTCGAAACAAACTTACTTACCCCATAGTATTCGACTTAATACTAAAAGAAAGAGTGATGATAGAATCGGTTAGAAAGGAATAGGTGCATTCGACCAAGCACAACAGATAGAGGAGATGATAAAATGAAAGTACTTGAAAGGCCTAAGATGTTTTCAGCTAGGATTATGAAAGAATGGGAAGCAGAGAAGAAAGTGAAGAAATGTGGAGAGAAGATTCATCTTAGAAGAGAGTCCGAAAGGAGAAGAATTAGAGAGGAAGGAGAGAAGCACTATTCAATTTTGAGAAACAGAAAAGTAGAAAGATTTGGAAGAAGAAAGACGATTCGGCAAATATTGAAAAGTGAGTTCAGCAATACTAACCAGTTTTCCCCAAACCGTTAATTCGACAAAACTTCAACAACTAAAACAGAGAATAGAAAACTATTTTTGGAACTTTTGAACTTAGAGCAACTGACCTAAACAAAAATAACCAAAAATTGAACCAAACTGAGAGGAAAAAGTCTCATAGCCAAATTTCCCATACACCAACATACCAATCGGCACATCCTTCTACAACTCAAACTCCTCACTTCTCTCCACAATCCACCCCTAAAAATCCTATCTGATATCCTCTACATATCACTCCACATATCACTCTAGCCTCTTATTCATCAGAATTTCACTACAACACAACCACTAGTCAAACTAAGCTGCAAAATAAATACCTCATTGCACAACCTAAGACTTTAACCTCAAACCTCACAGTTACACAACATGCCACCTTACCACTACACCACAGGCTCTTTTTCTGTCATAATACAAACACTATTATTCATGAAGCGTATATGCCAGTGTCTAGCTTCATTTAAGAGCAAAACTAAAAATTCTGCAAAAGCCAAGACTTGAACCCAGGCTTGAACACTCCCATACACACCAAAATCACTTAGCCATTAAAGCAAACAAGCACTTTGTGTCAGATCATGCAAAATTAAAGACCCTATATTTTGGTTCGTTACAACTCTACCCCCTTAAAAGAAATTTCGGCCTCGAAATTTACCTGGTCAGAATAGGAGAGGGTATTATTGTCGCATCGCCTCCTCAGGTTCCCACGTGGCTTCCTCTGAACTGCGATTACGCCAAAGCACTTTCACTAGCGGAATAGATTTCTTCCTCAATACTTTAACCTCACGGTCCAATATCTGCACTAACTCCTCCTCAAAGGTCAGATCTGGCCTAACCTCGATCTCCTCGACTGGTACGATATGTGTGGGATCAGAGTGATAACGCCTCAGCATGGAGATGTGGAACACATCGTGAATCCGGTCTAATTTTGGAGGTAACTCAAGCTGATAGGCAACTGGCCCCACCCGCTTCAGTATTCGATAAAGCCCAGTAAATCTAGGGCTCAGCTTGCCCTTCCGTCCAAATCTCAAAATTTTCTTCCACGGTGAGACTTTGAGGAAAACATAATCCCCCATAGAGTACTCAACCTTCTTTCGCTTCAAGTCTGCATATGACTTCTGCCTATCAGACGCTTCCTTTAACCGATCTCGAATCAACTTTACCTTTTCCTTGGTATCAGAAACTAACTCTGGCCCCAGAACTCGCCGCTCACCCAGCTCAGTCTAATAGGTAGGAATACAACACTTACGACCATATAACACCTCGTACGATGCCATTTGAATACTAGACTGGTAGCTATTATTATACGCAAACTCTGCTAGCGGCAAATAGTCTTCCCAGCTGCCTTGAAAATCCATTACACAACTTCTTAACATGTCCTCTAATATTTGAATCACCCTCTCTGACTGACCATCTGTCTAAGGATGGAACGCAGTAGTGAAGTTCAATCTAGTACCCAAAGCCTCGTGTAATTTCTTCTAGAACTGAGATGTGAATCGAGGGTCTCTGTCGGATATGATGGAAACCGGTACCCTATGCAGTCTCACAATCTCAGCCACATATAACTTTGCCAATTTCTGCATCGAGTAATTAGTGCGGACTAGTATAAAATGGGCAAATTTAGTCATTCGGTCTACAATAACCCATACTGAATCCTTCTTAGTAGGCGTTAAGGGCAGCCCACTCATAAAATTCATAGTTACCCTTTCCCACTTCCAGAGTGGAATCTTAACTGGTTGTAGTAACCCAGAAGGCAGCTGATGCTCAACCTTAACTTGATGGCACGTCAAGCACTTACTCACAAAATCAGTAACTTCGCGTTTCAGTCCTGGCCATCAGTATAGCTCACGAAGATCTCGGTATAACTTGTTTCTACTGGGATGCATAGCATATGGACTACTATACGCCTCTTGCAGTATAGACTACCTCAGCTCAGAATCGCTCAGTACACAGACTCTCCCACGGAAACATAGTACTCCCTCACCATTCAACCCAAAATCTGCAGTCTCTCCATTCTCAACTTGTCAGAAATGAGGAACCAGTGACTCATTTAACAACTGTTTCCCCTTAATTTGCTCAGTCCACGTCGATCTCATTTGAAGCTCAGCCAACAAGGTACCATCATCATACAAGCTGAGACAAGCAAACATTGCTCTCAAATCAGATACAGCCCTATGGCTCAGTGCATCAGCTACCACATTGGCCTTACCAGGGTGATACTCAATCGAGCAGTCATAATCCTTAAGCAGCTCTATCCATCTTCGCTGCTAAGATTCATCTCCTTCTGAGTAATGAGGTATTTGAGGCTTTCGTGATCTGTGTAAATAATACACTTATCACCGTATAAGTGGTGCCTCCAAATTTTTAGTGCAAAAACCACTGCAGCTAACTCCAAGTCATGCGTTGGGTAATTCGCCTTGGAGGCTTAAACTGGCGAGACATATATGCAACCACCTTACCCTCCTGCATCAGCACACAACCCAATCCAATGTGTGATGCATCACTGTAGACAATAAATTCCTTCCCAGACTCTGGTTATATTAAAACAGGGGCCTCAGTCAGAACTTTCTTTAGTTTATCAAAACTCTCTTACTGCTTATCAGTCTAATTGAATGGTACCCCCTTACGCAGTATCTTAGTCAGAGGTGCAGCAATCACAGAAAACCCCTCGACAAAACGTCTATAATATCCAGCTAGACCCAGAAAGCTTCGAATCTCAAATACAGTCTTCGGTGGTTTCCAATCCAGTATAGCTTCAATTTTTTGAGGATCAACCCAAATCCCCTTGGTAGACACCACGTGACCCAGAAATGTCACCTCCCGCAGCCAGAACTCACACTTGCCGAACTTCGCATATAACTGCTTCTCTCTCAGAACCTACAGAACAATTCAAAAATATGCATCATGATCCTCCTCGGTTTTTGAATACACCAGGATATCGTCTATAAATACTACTATGAATCGATCTAGATAGGGCTGGAACACTCGGTTCATCAGATCCATGAAAGCATCTGGTGCATTCGTCAGCGGAAATGGCATCACTGGGAACTCGTAATAAACATAACGAGTCCTAAACGCAGTCTTATACACATCATCTTCCTTAACTCTCAGCTGATGGTACCCAGAACAAAGATATATTTTGGAGAAAATCGAAGCTCCTTGTAGCTGATCAAATAGATCATCTATCCTCGACAAAGGATACTTATTCTTGATAGTCAGTTTATTCAGCTACCGATAATCGATGCACATGCACATGGATCTATCCTTCTTCTTCACAAACAACACTGGTGCTCCCCATGGAGACACACTCGATCAAATGAATCCTCAGTCCAGCAGTTCTTGTATTTGAGCTTTTAACTCCACCAGTTCTTTCGGTGCCATCCTATAAGGAGCGATGGACACTGGAGCTGTGCCAGGCATGAGCTCAATACCAAATTCAACTTAGCGGTTCGAAGGCAACCTAGGGAGATCATCATAAAATACATCAGAAAAATCCTTAACTACTTTGATATCTCCAACAAAAGGACCCTTAGAATCAGATACACCAATATAGGCTAGAAATGCCTCACAACCCTTGCGAACCAATTTTTTGGCCCTTAATGCATAGATCACATTAGACAAAAAGTCTCTTCGTTCCCCAATCACAGCCACCTCCTCATCCTCCATCATCTTCAACAACATACGCTTAGCAGCACAATCCAACCTTGCACGGTGTTTTACCAGCCAATCCATCCCTAACATTAGGTCGAATTCACCAAATGGTAGCTCCATCAAATCCGCTAGAAATATTATTCTTTGAACCTCTAAGGGCACATCTATGAATAACTTATTTACCATAACTGACTGTCCCAATGGACTTATCACAGTCATCTCACTAACAGTATTTTCAAACTGAGTGCCCAATGTCCTAGACACATTGCATGTAACGTACGAATATGTAGATCCGATATCAATTAAAGCAGTGTATTGTACATTATAGATTAGGAACGTACTGGTTATGACGTTTGGAGCATCACCATCCTCTCAGCGACGAATAGCATAAACCAAAGCTCCACGACCTCGTCCCATACCGTTTCCACCTCTGGCCTGCCCACGGCCTCTCGGTGGCTGCTAACCACCTCTCACTAGCTGAACATGACCCTGTCCTACAGCTTGCATCTGAATAGGCCTTTGAGGAAAATTCTTAACCTAATGATCCATGGACCCACATCTGAAGCATGCCCTAATCCTCTTCCAGCACTCACCCTGATAAGATCTCCCACAATCAGCGCAAGGCTGCGGTCTAGCAACAGTAACAGAAACTCTAGCCCGAACTAGCCCCTCAAACTTGGCTTTTTTTATAGGCCTTCTAGAAGAACCTGAGGGCCTAGAGTCCCTCTTATATCTTCCCCTATCCTTCTCACGGTTCTAGCGCTCAGAGTGCTTTACGTCCTCAGCAATTTTTGCCTTTTCTACAAGACAGCAAAGTCTCGCTCCCTCTGTAGAGCTATCAATACTCGTAACTCATCTCAGAGGTCGTCCTCGAAATGCACACAGTGTTCATACTCAGTTGCTACTATCTCACGAGCATATTGATTCAACCGCAAGAACTCTACCTCAAATTCTGCCACTGTCTTATCCCCTTGGGTCAGGCTCAGAAATTCCCTTCTTCAGGCGTCCACGTAACTTGCGCCTACGTACTTCCCTTGAAAGGCTGTCTTAAAGAAATCCCATGTCAACCAGTCAGCCTGCATACCTTCTCTTTCGGTAAGCCACCACTGGTAGGCCTCATCTCGCAGTAAAGACACTGCTCATTTTAACTTTTGTTTCGTAGTACAGTCGAGGTCATCCATTATTCTTTTAGTGGCCTACAGCCAGTATTTTGCCACATTTGGGGCTACTCAAAAAATACCCCTAAAAATTTCAGCTACATTAGACCGTAGTCACTTTAAAATTTACCCTCGACCCACTGCACCAGTACCAAATCCAGCAACCCTCTCTAAAATACGGAGCATAGCTTAGGACAGGGCATTATCCCAAGCCGTTCGATCGTAAGACCCCGTCTCAATCACCGGTGAAGTTGGTGCTTTCCTAGTAAGCATGTGGCCCAATGCCGAAGACCTAGCCCGAGCACTTCCTCGACGTCTACTGCGGCCCCGTGTACCCCTTCCGCGAGTACCTCTTATGCTTATTTCGATATACACTTTTTCTATTTTAAAAGTCTTATGCATCAGATTATAATTTCAATAATTAATAACAAATGTGTAATGAAACACAATCATTAGGGGTTTGTTTTCGTAGATCGAGATTTCACTACATTTTTTAAGCTTCTACGGTCTATGTTTCCTCTATCTAGAGTTTCACAGTATAGTCCTACTATCCATAGTAGTTTCTCAGTATAACGTCTCAGCCTATAACAGTAAACAGCATTCGAGAACTTACAGATTTGGTGCCAGAGACTTGGTGTGCCACACTTGTGAATCTTCAAAAACGTTTCCAATCTTTAAAATCCACTTTCAAAAAAACTTTTCAAAAACCCATTCCACAGTCGAGCTTTGCAACTTGGCTTTGATACCACAAAATGTAACACCCCAAACCCGGCCTAGACGTTACGACCAAATCTGACGTGTCACATCGAAGTGATTTTTGAAATTTGGACTTGTTGATAACAAAATTCATATTTAAGTTAAAACCCATTTAGTTTTTATTGATTGAGAAAATTCGGCAAATTAAGTTATTACAATCTAAAAACAGCTTGTCAAAACGATCGCCATATTTGTTACCGTTGGTTTCTTAACCTGAATAAAACCGCGAAAGCTTCTCTAATTAAAACCTTGAAGTTTCAAATGCATGTTTTTCTTGAAAATATTTATTATTTTGAAAACTCATTTATGTCAGTTTGGCTGTTTAAAACAAGAAATCAAAGCCCAATTAAAAATTAAATCCACCAATGGCCTTATTACATAATTAAAAGCCTAATATGAAATTTAAATAAATAAGTCTAAAGTAGAACATCAGCGATCGTGTGGCCACCTCCGAGTTCCTCGCGGCTCCAAATCGTATAAGGCTGGGGATTACCTGTACAGTTAAAAGAAAGGGTGAATTTATGAAAAATTAGTGTATAATCCCCTATCAGTCAGTCAGTAACAATATATGCAGTAACAGTCTAGGCCTGAGCCCTATTCAGTAATAGTGCAGTGTGGGCCTAAGCCTAATACAGTATCAGTACGGTGCAAATATACAACCCACCCCAATCTAGCCAACACACCACCCGTACCAACCAACACACCATGAGGGGATAAAATCGACCCACCCAGCTAGCACACCAATATTGCAACATAGCTGCCAATACTAATAACACAGAAGAGTTGCCAGTAACAGTGAATGTGGCAGAGCAACCAGTACAGTACTTCCTCCATATTAGAATCCCAACCTCATGTAGTATGTCATGTCATAAATAGTTCGTGTATGCAAAGTGTCCTACTCAGTGCAGTCTTACAAATAATCATACACTCATCAGTCAACCTACCTCTAGAGGTAAGATGGTCATTTCCATCTATTAGGGGTAAAATAGAAATTTTACCCTTTATAGGTATTTTGGTCACTTTACTTATTTTGGGGTCTTGGTGCAGATACCGACCTCTCCTAAGATCTACAGTAGCCTTGAGCGACACAAATAACCTAAATGGTCATAATGGTGTAAATGGGCCCAAGGCCTATAATTCGGCCCAAGGCCCATTATTCGGCTCAAGTGGGCCCACATTCTCATGTGGCCCATCTGGCCCAGAATTAACCATAGCCATACGAACTATACAGCCCAGTCTAGTATTTACCACATTTTGATGGAATTTATCTATGTGGAGCCCACGAGCCCATCGAGCCCACATGGCCCATTTTGGCCCAACATGGTCCAGATCGGCCCCAAACCCATGAGAACGCTCATGGAGGCCTCTACAGTCAGTCACCTATATTTTGTGGGTTTAGTTTACCACATGAGCGATCGTACGCCCATGTGGCCTCAAACGTTGTATTTTTCAGCTTTTCGGCTTTTACCGATTTACAGTCTATTCAGTGTGTGTGTACACACACTCTTTCAGCTTTTTAGTCGATTATCAATTATGGTATACTGTTACACACCTGTTTGCACAACGAACAAAATACCCCATGCACGATCAACCTACAATCATCCCAAAACAATCAATCTTTCATCCTTTCATGATCATTAACACTAAATCCCTAAACCGATATCACCACTTACCTTAACCAAAAGTTATACGATTATTACTCTTAGATCGCTGGTTGAAAAAGATCGCACCCTTCTTCTCAATTCACTGCGCATATAACAGATTTCATCAGCAATAATCATTTAATAAAAGGCTTGAATTGATACCCATAGTCTAAAGAATTAAAGTTAGAGCAGATTGAGTATTTGGAACAAACCTACTTACCCTACAATATTCAGCTAAATAACAAAAAAAAGAGTGATGATAGAATCAGTTAGAAAGAACTAGGTGCATTTGGTCAAGCACAATAGATAGAGGAGATGATAGAATAAAAGTACTTGAAAGGCCTAAGATGTGTTCGGCTAGGATTGTGAAGGAATGGGAAGCAGAGAAGAAAGTGAAGAAATATGGAGAAAAGATTCGGCTTAGAAGAGAGTCCGAAAGGAGAAGAATTAAAGAGAAAGGAGAGAAGCACTATTCGGTTTTGAGAAATAGAGAAGTAGAAAGAATTGGAAGAAGAAAGACGATTCGACAAATATTGAAAAGTGAATTCGGCAATACTAACCAATTTTCCCCAAACAGTCAATTCGACAAAACTTCAACAACCAAAACGGAGAACAAAAAACTATTTTCGACACTTAAGAATTTAGAGCAATCGACCTAAACAAAAATAACCAAAAATTAAACCAAACTGAGAGGAGAAAGCCTTATAGTCGAATTTCCCATGCACCAACATACCAATCGGCACATCCTTCTACAATTCAAACTCCTCATTTCTCTTTAGAATCCACTCCTAAAAATCCTCCCTGATATCCTCCACATATCACTCAAACCTCTTATCTATCAAAATTATACTGCAACACAACCACTAACTGAACCAAGCTGCAAAAAAAATACCCCATTACACAACCTAGGACTTGAACCTCAGACCTCACACACGTCACCTTACCATTACACCACAGGCTTTTTTTGTGTCATAATACAAACACTATTATTCATGAAGCCTATATGCCAGTGTCCAGCTTCATTTAAAAGCAAAACTAAAAATTTTGCAAAAGCCAAGACTTGAACCTAGGCTTCTCGAACACTCCCATACACACCCAAATCATTTAGCCATTAAAGCAAACAAGCACTCTGTGTCAGATCATGCAAAATTAAAGACCCTATATTTTTGGGGCGTTACAAATTGAATTAGCTGAATTCGATATAAAGTATGCTCCAAGGACGACAATCAAGGGTTAGATCCTAGCTAATTTTATGGTAGAGTGCTCGTTTGATAAATCATCAGATCTCGCATGTAACTTTTAATTTGAAAATTGTTATTCACATACGATTATTGGAATTGCACTTAATAGATGCTTATTTTCTCCTACGATGTCTTATTATAAATATAGGTTAGCTCTAAAAAATTATTTTTTGTTCACCACACAAGATGTCGTAGTTAGTTCATCACAGGGGAAACCGAATTCAATTATGAAGCCAAAGTGTTGGGTAGTTTATATTGATGGCTCTACAAAAAAGATAGGATCAGAAGCAGGTGTTCTAGTCAACCCCGACAAAAATGAGTGGTTGTATGGACTATCTTTTGGCTTTCAAGCTTCTAATAATGGTGCGAAGTACAAGGCACTAATCTCAAGATTACAATTGTGGAGAAGTGAGAAAACTAGTTATACATACAGATACTCAGCTCGTAGCAAACCAGATGATTGGGTAGTATGAAGTGAAAGAACCAACTATGAAGAAATATTACTCCATAGTAGCTCAACTACTCACAATGTTTGATAAAGCACAAGTCAAGCAGCTTTCAAAGAAGGCAACCTTACCATCTAAAGGGGATAGAGGAAAACACTCAACAAGGTACCATATTTCCCCCCGCTACTATTACTTAAAGTTAATAATATAGATATTCTCTCTTAATGACACGCAAGAATTTTGAAAATAGTTATTCCCTAGGTTGTTCAGAACCTACAAGGAAAAAACTACTTGGTCAATATTATTGAGAATTTTGAAAATAATTATACCCTAGGTTGTTCAGAACCTACAAGAAAAAACTACTTGGTCAATATTATTGAGATGGCGTTGAATGCATATGTTTATTTCCTTTGGCAAGAAAGAGATTGGAGAATCCATGGAGGTCGAGCTTGACAAATTCAAGAACTTAGCAAAGCTAACCAAAGGGATGAAACAACATTTAACCCTTACATTTGAAAATTTTTCTCAATTTAATCTTTGAATTTTTTTGGATCCATATTAGTCCCCAAACTTGATAAATTTTTTCTAATTTTAATCCCATGTAATGATGTAATACTTTAATATTGTGTCACATCATCACAAGGATCAAAGTTAAGAAAAAAATATCAAATTCAAAAGCTAAATGTTACCAAATCTCGGGCACACAATTTCTGCAAATCAAGACAACATTTTACTTTATAGATCATAGAGCTTATTATATGACTGTAACTCGTAGGTTTTAGGTAAGGTCTTAGTACATAGTTTTCTTCTGTTTTTAATAATAAAATTTTATTTACTTATAAAAAAAAAATAAAAGATTTGAATGCAATTTAAAATTTTTAAATAAACATAAATAAATAGTAAAGTAAATAGAGATAAATTTATTCAAAGTTGATTAATTTGCTATTTTAATAAAAAAATAGTTACTTTATTTAATTTTGGAATTACAAAGTAGGATTGATCCATATCAGCGAGTCAACTTTGAGTTGAAGATCATTTTATGTTTGAGTTGTTCTGAATTTAAATTATTCAAGTTTAAAGTTGGAAGTTTTTCAAGTTGATTGTAAATTATAATCATTCATATCAATCAAAATTAAAATAAAATATTTTAAAATTTTTATAATCAAATCCAATTTAATCCAGATTTGTTTATTTAGGAAGGAATCGATCTGTCAAACACAAATTTATAAACCCAAAGGGGCCCAGCTGTTTCTACCATGAATGTGACGAAAAATAAGGTCTGTAGATAGGGGGTGGACAATGGAAACGGACGGCCAAGATCTAACTATATCTTATTTCAGGTGCATTTACAAATCGCCTTCCTTAAAACATATAGCGCGGGTTCCTTTCACCGCATAATTCTACAAAACTCAACAGTCCGTTAAAACTGTAAGAAAAAACGAGAATCGACGAAAAAGTATCGTTTTCTTTCTTTATCTTATTTTTTAATTCATCTTGCTTGTTTCATCTGATTTTTCTTCTACCAATTTTTTGGTATTAATTTGATCGAATTTTGATGCTTAGATCTTCAACTTCAGGATCTTTTTAATGTATGATAGAGTTAACAACTTGCAGTTAGTAGGTTAAGCTGTTAGGGTTTAGTTAATCTGTTAGTAATCAGTTAGTAACTAAAGTCTCTCTCTCTCTTGTATTAAATACATGAAGTTCCCTCATTAATGATATGGAAGAATGGCTTTCCAGTATGCATGCAGTAACGTGTTTCTAGCATGGTATCAAGAGCCATAATTTTTTTTCTCTTCTTGTTTGTGATTTCGTTCCTGAGTTCTTCTAATGACTGATACTCTGAGGCATTCCTCCAACACCGAAGGGGCGTTCTTCTCACAAGGTCAGGCTTCTTCTTCTTTGTCTAATATACAATACTTCACCAAGCATGAAACAGTCAAACTTGGTGAAAGTAACTTCTTGTTATGGAAGCATCAGATTTTGCTAATTCTTGAAGGGTACGACCTTGAGGGGTTTGTACTAGGCACGGTCTCAGCTCCGGCCTCTCTTGTTACTGGATCTGATGGGCAACTCGTAGCTAATCCTTTTTACCTTCTTCACAAGAAGCAGGATAAATTCCTGGCTTCTTGGCTACTTTCCACGGTTATAGATGAAATTCTAGTGCATCTAACGCTGGCCAAGATGAGTTTTGATGTCTGGCAGACTATTGAGCGACGGTTTGGTGCCAAGTCCAGTGTAAAAATCTCAAGCATGCGTCATGCCTTATATTCCATCAAGAAAGCCAATCTATCTGTTAAAGATTATTTGGCCAAAATCAAGAATCTATGTGATGGTCTTATTGCTGCTGGGAGTCCTATTACTGAACAAGAACAGGTTAGTATTATTTTAGTTGGTCTCTCGATGGAGTATGAATCCATTCGTGTGTTTGCATCTGCCACTCCTATGAATCTTGATCTATTAACTGATCTGTTACTTGACTGTGAGGCACGACAACTTGAGATGTTAACAGAGCTATCCTTGCAAGCTAATATGGTGTCTTGTTCTAAACCCGATACTGCTGACAACTACACACATGCTGAGTCTTTAGGAAATTATCAGCAAGAGTATAAGCCTGGTCATCGGGGCAATGGTCGAGGTTGGTCTCAAGGCAAGGGTCGAATAAATGGTCGTGGGTGGTCTCGTTCTAGACTGCAATGTCAGTTATATGAAAAAATTGGGCATTTGGTTCAGACATGCTACCACCGGTTTGATGAAACCTATTCAGGAGTTCCCTCCAATCAGTCTATTTTAGTTAACTATCATCAAGTTGACAGTCATGGTATTTCCTCTGTACCCACATGTTCTCACCGGTGTACTTGTTGTTCATCTACCACGTCATCGTTTTCTTCTCCATCTCCTTGACCTCCTAGTCAGGTGTGGTATCCAGATTCTGGTGCTACAAATCATGTAACTCTGGATGTGGCGTCGCTCTCGAATGTTGCTCCTTACACAGGTACGCAACGTGTCTCTATGGGCAATGGTGTTTCTATTCCTATTGCTAATATAGGTACCACTCCTATGATGACTGGTTCTCGACTTTTGCGTCTACAAAATGTGCTTCATGTCCCTACTATATGCAAAAATTTGATGTCAGTTGGTCAATTTGCTCGAGATAATGCAGTCTATTTTGAGTTTCATCCTTACATGTGTTTTGTGAAGGACATACAGACAAAGAACACACTTCTAGTGGGCCACATGCATGAGGCTCTCTATCGATTCGATGTTTCTAAACCATCCACAGGCATCTCGTCTCAGTCTACTTCCGCCCACTTATATACGGCACAATAGACTTTATCCACAGAGCTATGGCACAAGCGACTTGGACATCCGGGTTCTAATGTTCTTAGACTTGTTTTACAAAGTTGTAACATTCCTTTCAACAAAAACAATTTGTTTTCTATTTGTTCTGCTTGCCAAATGGGTAAAGCGCATAAGCTACCCTTCAATGCTTCTCAAATTGTGTATTCTACATCATTTGAATTAGTAGCCTCTGATGTTTGGGGTCCTTCTCATACTAAATCGAATGGATTTCTTTACTATGTTACCGTTGTTGATATGCATAGTCGTTATACATGGATTTATTTTCTTAAGTCCAAGGCTGAAGTCTTGCAATGTTTCCTTCAGTTCAAACAAATGGTGTCTGTTCAATTTGGTCGTACCATCAAGATTCTTCAGTCTGACTGGGGTGGGGAGTATTGCTCACTCTCCAGAGAGCTTGCTCATCTTGAAATACAGCATCGAATTACATGTCCCCATACATCCGAGCAGAATGGGGTGGCTGAACGGAAACATAGACAAATTATGGATATGGGGTTGACTCTTATGGCACAATCTGGTGTCTCCTTGGACTACTGGTCCTATGCTTTTGCCCATGGTGTTCATTTGAAAAACAGACTCCCAACGCCAGTTTTACAGCAACAGAGTCCTTATGAGCTCTTGCATCAAGTTCAACCATCCTACTCCCATCTCAAAGTCTTTGGCTGTGCCTGTTACCCATGCTTGTGACCCTATCATCAACAAAAGTTACAATTTTGGTCTGCTCAGTGTGTATTTTTGGGTGTTGGGACGAATCAGAAAGGGTATAAATGCATTGACAGAAATGGTCGAGTGTTTGTTTCGAGGCATGTTGTCTTTGATGAGTCCTGTTTTCCTTTTCAACAAGGCTTCTCCCTCGACTCCTTCTCACAATCAGTAAGGTCTGCACGTTGTCAGCCACATTTCCCAGTAGTGCCTACTGACAGTGTTTCTTCTCATTTTACTGTATCGCCTACTGACAGTGTTTCTTCTCCTCCTACTGTTTCGTTCCCTATCCCTCCAACACTATCTCTACCTGAAGGTAATACTGGGTCAGCTTCATCAGCAATGGAGGTTCCCAATCATTCTTCCGGATTAGTTCCAACTTCTCATACTGCCTCACAGTCTATGCCTCCTCTCAATGGTCATCCAATGCAGACTCGATCTAAAAGTGGGATTTTTAAGCCGAAATTATTCACTACTGTCATTGATGATGCAGAACCAACTTCCATTACAGCAGCTCTTCAACATCTGGAGTGGGCTGCAGCTGCTAATGCTGAGTATAATGCTTTACTAGCTAACCATACGTGGAACGTTGTGCCTCTACCTACAGGGAAGAAGGCGGTGGGGCGTAAATGGATTTTCAAGCTCAAGCCTAATGTTGATAGATCAATTACTCGGTATAAAGGTCGCCTCGTGGTCAAAGGCTATCTCCAAGAAGCAGGGGTCGATTTTTAGGAGACCTTTAGCCCGGTTGTGAAGCCAACGACTATTCGAGTTGTCTTGACTCTTGCGGTCTTGATGGGCTGGTCTCTCAGGCAGGTTGACATTAATAATGCATTCCTCAATGGCGATCTCCAGGAAGAAATCTATATGGTGCAACCTCCGAGGTTTGAACAACAAGGACACGAGGGGCAACAACTAGTGTGTCATTCACAAAAAGCCCTCTATGGTCTCAAGCAGGCACCTAGAGCGTGGTTTCACAAGTTGAAGGAGTTTTTACTTACAACTGGTTTTGTTACTTCCAAGGCCGACAACTCTCTCTTTATTCACCGATCAGGTTCCCAGCTAGTGTATGTCCTAGTCTATGTCGACGATATTATCGTTACTAGGACCAACTCTCAGGTCATCGATTGTTTTGTTCAAAGACTTGATGCTCAGTTCTCATTAAAAGATCTCGGTCGCCTAAACTATTTTCTTGGTACCGAAGTTCAGTATACTCCAACTGGAATTTCACTTAACCAAGGAAAATACATTTGTGATCTTTTGCGAAAGGCCTCTATGGATAAGTCGAATGCTGCACCAACACATATGGTAACAACATCTCAGTTATCGGTTCATGACGGTACTCCTGTTGCTGATGCTCATATTTACAGAAGCCTAGTAGGGGCACTGTAGTATGTCGTCATTACGCGACCCGACATAGCATATGCTGTCAATAAAGTTTGCCAGTTTATCCATCAACCACTGGAGACGCATTTCAAAGCTGTAAAACAGATCCTGCGTTATTTGCATGGGACCCTTGATTATGGTCTTACCTTTACAAAAAGTTCAAAGTTCATGCTTGAAGGTTTTTTGGATGCTAGTTGGGGGTCTGACATAGGTGACCGACGGTCTACATCTGGTTATTGTGTGTTTCTTGGAGATAATCCGGTGTCTTGGAGCTCCAGAAAACAGCAGGTGGTCTCCCGCTCGTCTGCAGAAGCTGAATATAGAAGTCTTGCCCAAGTTGTTACTGAGATGATCTAGATCCAGTCCTTGTTAGCTGAGCTTGATGTTACCCCCCGAGGCAAAGCTCTTGTCTGGTGCGATAGTTCAACTGCAGTAGCTGTTGCAGGGAATCCAATTCTATACTCCAAGTTTAAACACGTCGAATTAGATCTCTTCTTTGTATGAGAGAAAGTGGTACAAGGTCTGCTTCAGGTGGGACACATTCCAGGGCAAGAACAAGTTGCAGATATACTAACCAAACCTCTGTCTGCAAACCAGTTCAACAAGTTTGTGAGAAGACTTCGAGTTCTAGTCAATGAACCTACAAGTTTGGAGAGGAGTTCGACAAGCTTGGGGCATGATAGAGTTAACAACTTGCAGTTAATAGGTTAAGCTGTTAGGGTTTAGTTAATCTGTTAGTAATCAGTTAGTAACTAAAGTCTCTCTCTCTCTTGTATTAAATACATGAAGTTCCCTCATTAATGATGTGGAAGAATGGCTTTCCAGTATGCATGCAGTAACGTGTTTCTAGCAATGTAGATCCTCATATTTTACCTAATTTTGCGTTCAATTATCGATGATCCGCATTATAATATTACAACATCTGAAATTTTATCCTCAGATTTTCTATTTCTTTAAGAAAAAGAAAACTGAAATTACAGTTGAATCACACATTTGCAAATTGAATTTCTCAGTTCAAAGTTCATTTTCAATTCATGGCGGAGGGAACAATGCCAGTGTTCTATTTGTTTATGATTAATTATGATGTTATTTTCGACTTCGCGTTTTACCTAATTTTGCATTATCATGTTATGAAGTGTGAACTTTTATCCTTAAATTTTCTGATTATTCAACAACAAAAAAACAAGAAAACTGAAATTACAGTTGAATCGAAATTTGCGCGTTGAATTTCTCAGTTGAAGTTCATTTTCAGTTCATGATGACAGTGTTATTCTTGTTTACGATTAATTATGCAGTCATTTAGGTTAGTCTCAGTAGATTAATTAATAACCACATGATCTTACAAATTGTTTATGGCGATGGGATGTGACAGATTCAGATATGAGATAATTTTTTGTATTGTATATGTTCACTGATGTTTGTATTGTATTTTGGTTGAATCAGGCGATAGAAAATGGCAGAATCCGAAGATATTCAGCCTCTTGTTTGTGACAATGGGACTGGAATGGTGAAGGTAATCATGGGTGTGAAATCCGTGCAACGATTCAGCTTCTGTCAACCCTATTTTAGATCGATACTGATTGATGTTTAAACTTTTCAGGCTGGATTTTCCGGATACGATGCTCCAAGAGCAGTGTTCCGCAGCATCGTTGGTCGCCCTCGGCACACCGGTGTGATGGTCGGTATGGGCCAAAAAGATGCTTATGTCGGAGACGAAGCTCAATCGAAAAGAGGTATTTTGACATTGAAGTACCCAATTGAACATGGTATTGTTAACAATTGGGATGATATGGAGAAAATCTGGCATCATACTTTTTATAACGAGCTTCGAGTTGCCCCTGAAGAACACCTAATTCTCCTCACTGAAGCTCCTCTTAACCCAAAGGCTAATCGTGAGAAAATGACCCAAATCATGTTTGAAACATTCAACGCCCCTGCAATGTACGTCGCTATCCAGGCTGTTCTTTCCTTGTATGCCAGTGGCCGTACAACAGCTTAGGCCTCTTTCACCATCTTCTTCTTTACTGTTCAACGTTATATTTATGATAATAGGTGATATATTGAAAATTGGCAAATAGGTTGAAAATGAGGGTCTGGATTTGAGTATCTGTGGATATTTGATTTTTTTTTTCATATTTGAATATCCTATTAAATTTACTTTTAGAGATAATGAACTCGAATTTGGATATTTATTATTGAAATCCGTCATTTCTTGTAAAAATATTGTATTTTTAAAAATTAATTTTTTTAAAAGTGTAAATTTTTTTTCTCTCTAAAAAGTAATACCATTATGTTAAAGGATCATGTGTCACACTTTATCAAAACTTTTCATATTTCAATTTCTTGATGGTTTCATGGGAGGTTGACATGCAGTAATTCGATCTCACATATTGGATCCATTCTGAAATAATGGGATCTCTTTGTGAGGAGAGAAAATCTATTATATTTTTTTAAATAACTAAAATCACCATATTTTTCTAAATAATTTTTAAAAATATAATATTTTTATAATTTTTTGTGAAAAAATTTAAGATTTTAATATTCAAACTCATTATTTGTTACCTTTGAAATTTTTATTTCAATTTTTTTTGAATTTATGAAATTTGAATATTTAATGCATGCGGGTATTTGATGGATAATTCAATTTAAATTGAAATAATAATTTGTTGAGTATCAAAATAATAATTAAATAACAAATATATTAAAAATTTAAAGAAATTTTTGGATTTGAAATGTAGAGAAAGGATGGTATGAAATTGTGGTTTCACGTTATCCCTATTATTTTCTAAGAGAATGGCAAATCAGATTTTTCCTCCTGATTTTCAATATTTTTCTCCTGCAAAAATTTAAATCTAACAAAAAATATTAAAAATCACAGTTTCATAAAATCCCTCTTTTTAGAGGTAAGTAACTAATCTAATATGAAATGTTGTTGCCTAGATATTGTTAAAAAAACACGTGCTGCACTCCTCAATGATGAACAATAAATCAAAATCCTTGTAAGTCCGTTAAACTATCGCTTTACATTATGCGTATCGGTGTTTAACTGTTTTTTCTTGAATTTCCTGTTTTGATGTACCCAAATGAAAAATCTCTAGCTACTTTTTATTCCTCTTGTTAAAAGTAATTTTGTTTGCCTCAAATATGCATTTGTTTAGGTATTGTTTTGTACTCTGGAGATGGTGTGAGCCACACAGTTCCCATCTATGAAGGCTATGCTCTCCCACGTGCCATCTTGCGTCTCGACCTAGCTGATCGTGATCTCACGGATGCCCTCATGAAAATCTTAACGGAACGCGGCTATTCCTTCACTATGACCGCCGAGCGGGAAATTGTGAGGGATGTGAAGGAGAAGCTATCTTACATTGCTCGACTTTAAACAAGAGCTCGAGATAGCGAAAACTAGCTCTTCTGTGGAGAAAAGTTATGAGCTACCCGATGGACAGGTTATTACCATCGGGTCTGAGCGATTTCGCTGCCCTGAAGTCCTCTTCCAGTCATCCATGATTGGAATGGAAGCTGCTGGCATTCATGAAACCACATACAACTCAATCATGAAGTACGACGTCGATATCCGAAAGGATCTCTATGGAAATAGCGGCACCACTATGTTCCCTGGAATTGGCGATAGGATGAGCAAGGAAATCACAGCATTAGCACCAAGCAGCATGAAGATTAAAGTGGTTGCACCACCGGAGAGGAAGTATTGCGTTTGGATTGGAGGCTCCATTTTGGTATCCCACAGCACCTTTCAGCAGGTATTATCTCTTTTTATCTTTGAAAATCTCATGGCATCTTTAGATTCCTTTATAGTCTTCTTTAGAATCTTGTGTTTAACGTAAACATGCTTTGGACAGTTTAGTTTGATTCAGATACCTCTTAGGGTTAATTATATCAGATGTACTCAAACTACGATTCAGATTCAAATTTTGTTCCAAACTTCAAAATGCTTCAATTGAGTACTCAAAGTATAGTATAATATTAATTACATCCTTCCTTTAGTTTAGTTGTCAATTTGTATGTGAAATTTTAGCTCAGATCTAATATACCAAATTTAAAAGATATGTACACCTACCGTTTGTATCTGACCTGGTCAAAGAGAAAAATGAAACAGCCTTCCTAAATTTTAATGATGTCATTTTTTGTTAAATGTCGAAGTTGATTACTAGGTTGACAGAATGACCGGATTAATACAGCATTAATACGTTGAGACTCAATTAGAACATTTTAAAGCCTGTAATTGATTTGTAATTTAGGTCATAATTTGAGGACATTTGATACAATTAATCCAATATTTTTACACAAATTTTGCATTCTTTGTTAAAATGAACATCTCTACCTGTATAGAAACTATGCTGCTTCGACTTTTTATCTTTCTTAAGGCAGTTGTGTTTGACACTTATGCCAATGCATACGCCAACATGAGAATAAAGATATAATCCTCCAAGACTCTTCTAAATACATGAAAAATTTGAAAAGAAAAAAAAGGACACATATCTTGTACTCACACTCTATTTGAGTAAATTTTGATTGTTTTGTATGCAGATGTGGATCGCAAAAGCGGGGTATGATGAATCTGGGCCGTCAATTGTCCACAGGAAATGCTTCTAGTTATGCAAAAAGCAAGATATTGAGCAATGAAGTACACAATGCCCATTTTTGTTATCAAGGCAAGGCTGATAAACCAAGTGAGTTGCCATTTTTTCTTTTTCCACTGTTGATGTCCAGAAAATGAACATGAAGCGGCTCATTTTCTTTCTTTTTTTTATTACAATTTTGTTTGATTGTAGAAAAGTTCTTTCAGTTCTCATTGACTTAAAATGACTGATAGTTGCTTAGGCATTTAACCAACCTCATATTAGAAACACTTAATTATTGTAATATTTTCTTATGATATAAGAGCTTCTAGCTTAGAGATGAAGAAAATAGAATTGATTTGCTAACATATGAATTTAAGATCTATATATATTACTAATTCAATGCGATTTCATGAATAAAAATTATTATTTTGATATATTAACAGTGAAATTTTGACGTGGAAGTTTGATAATGTGCTCTGTTAAAATGTTTTTGAAATTTTAAACAATGATATTTGTAGTAATAAATAGGGTTATGCTTGAGCCACCCCAAATAATGGTAAGTAGAAGCCTGACTTAGATTTTTTTAGCTTGAATCTTGTCTCGTATTCGATTAAATTCAAGCACAACTCAATTAAGCTTGTTTATTTGGGTTTGAGTTCTTACTCAAGTTCAAATTAGATATTTTCTCTAAATAAACTTTTGTATTAATTTAACATAATAAATTAAATATTTTACTAATTAATAAAAAAAATCCCAACAGTTTAAATAAAAAAATTCTAATTAAACTGAACAATATATATATATATATATAAATTCTTCACAATAAAATTATAAAAATAGTTAATACTTAATATTTTAAATAATTTAACTAAACGATGGAAATAATTTCAAGGAAAAATAATAATGTTTCTGGTAAATGTTATACAAATTTTATAAAGTTTTGACAGTGTAGTGGAAATGAAGAGCTAGGTAAGAAAAAAAAAAAAGAATTCCATGCATATGGCATTGAGGGGGCCGAAATGGTGATGAGAGAGAGAAAAGGGTTATAAGATTTTAAAGTGTATATATAATTAGGGTACAAAGAGTAAATTAATAATTATATCGTAAATAAAATGTCGGATCAAGTTTGTGAGTTTTTTGAATATACAATTAACCCTTTTTATAACAGCTATCCGCCATAACTACATATCGCTATATCAACCAAGTTTCTAGTAAAACTAATTTTTTATGTTTTATTTTAATCTTTTATAACAACTTTTCACTTATAATAACATCCATAGTTATAGAGTACATTCTTCGTTAAATTAGTTCTCTATAATGGCATATTGTCTAATTTTTTAAGTAAAATTATAGCTATTTCATATAAGCAAGTGTATTAATTATCATTTACTAAATGGAAAACGATCTTAGTTAAAATATTATTAATTTCAATAAAATGATTAAATTTCATGTGAAAAATTCTATTAATCATATTTCATTAAATGAAAATAATCTTCAATGAGTGGAATTAAAAACATCAAATTATTAAACTATTAAGTTCCCTAATTATATATTCTATTATAAATTTGAAACATCAATTTGAAACATCATAAACTTATAAATTGATTACGTGAATTTAGTAACTCATGATAAATTAATTAATTTAATTTGATAACTCATATTTATTAATTGAACTCATTAGATTTATGAACTTTATAATTAATTATGTGAAAGAATGTAAAATAAAATGTGCATACAAGAAATAATGCATGCACCTATTTTACGTGTTTTAAATTTATTGATTTGATTACCACTTTCTTTCTTTTTTTAACATAATTCATATTTTTTTTATTTTATAAAAATTCACAATATAAATACTATGGTAAGTTCACAATGATTATATCTATATAACAACATGACGTCATGAGTGTATAATAGTCACCTCTCTATAGTAGACAAATAGAACTATTATAGAGAGGATTGACTATATTTGAATTTAGCTCATTATATGGTTTGAACTTAACTAGACAATAATTGAGTTAAATTTAAATTTATATTTTAATAAATTCAAATAATTAATGACTACAAACATTTCTGGTTTAAATTTATAAATTGATGGTTAATATTCTAATTTGTTTCAGTTTGTAATAATAAGCGGTCTACAATCGTAATGTTGAACGATTTATGTTTATATTACAATTTCGAAAGTTTATATTTAAATAAATTCAAAGTTATTCATTTAAAAGTTGTTCGATATTATTTTGTATATTAACGAACTTATAGATTGTGATTATTAGCATGGTAATTTATGCACAAACAACATATCAAATAAAATTAAAAAAATATTACATTTTAAAATAATGGTTATTCAATTGTATATAATTTGATAGACTGTCGAAACCTTTTTTTTTTTTTTTAAATCGACTTATATTTTGAAAACAAAGAGTCGCCACCAATCATTTTTAAGAGGCGTGATCAGGTCACCTCATAATTTGATCGTTCTGATGAGAGGTTTGATTTATTAAAATAATGTTTTTCAGTCTACAAAAATTCAGAAAATGTGTCGGGAGTCGGTTACGCACGAGGAAGGATTAGCACCCTTGTTACGCCTAAAATTGGTACCTAATTGATTACTTGATGTCTTTAGTGTCAAAAATTGAAAATTTGAAGAGAATTTAAAATATGATCCCTTTTTGTATTTAGATATTTTAATAGAAAAGACTTTATTTTGTATTAATCGAGAAGAAGGATCATGCCCTGTGAGTTAGGACACGACGCTTTTAATTTTCGAAAATCAGAATAATCGCCGTTTTAATCGTTACTTAAATCTCGTTTTTTATATTTTTGAAATGGATATTCAATTATTTCAGTTTTAGAAAAAAGCCATATTCCGTAAGCTAGGAAGACGACTTTTCTAATTCCAAAAATAACGAACATTGTCATGATTTAAAAATTTTACCTTTTTCATGCATAGTGCAAAAAACAGACGTAATACTTAAAACGATATGCATTTTACTTATTCAGGCATAATATACACAATAAAATATAAAAGTATGATAGTAATAATAAATCATGATACTAATATGCATAATAAGATAATAATAATGATGATGATAACAAAATGTGCAAGTAAAAAATATATATATACACAATCTAGTTTTTTGAAAGGATAAAAAGTAATAAATAAATAAATAATAATAATAAAGGCAAAAAAATAAAAACAAATAAATAAAATGTTCAATAAAAAGAAAATACAAAAACAAGTGAATTTAAACATACAAAAAAAAGGAATAATAAGTAAATAAATGAATAAAAAAATTTGAAGTTAAATAAACCAAGGACCGAATTGAAATCAGAATGAAATTAAGGAATATAAATTGTAAATAATAAAAATAATAATAAAACAAAAATAAGGATCAAAATAAAATGCGCGAAAATAACCAGGGACCAAATGGGTATGCTAAACCTTGGAACACGTGTCATCCCCGAAGGGTCAACGGTCTGAGGACCAAATTGAAAGTGGTTTGAAATTAACAGTACAATCTAAAAAGTAAAAAAAATAAAGGAATTAGGACTAGATTGAAGAACAATGAAAAATCAGAAGGATTGGGGCAAAAATTAGACCCCCATAAAAAAAACACGCTGATCCTTGCCAAGACCGGGTCGGATTTCGGGTTGGTCTTCAAAACGACGTCATTTTGGCGTCTGTGACTTAAACCCAAAACGACGTCATTTTAAAGGGCTATATAAGTCAAAAAATTTAGAAAAAAAAAATTTATTTCAGCCTATGTTAAAAAAAAAAAAACTTTAAAAACCTTCTTATTTTTCTCTCAAAGCCCTCTTCAGCCAGTCTTGACTCCGACGAATCACCGCCGTGTTGACCACCGGTCGCCGGTGATGGCTCCGTCGTCCCCGGTGGCTGAAAAAAACCAAAACGTCCCATTCTACGTATTTCTTCGCGTAGAACTCTGATTTGGAGTTGAAATCACCCAAAATCAAAGCCAAAGTTCAAAAAAAAAAAAGAAAAAGAAAAAAGAAAAACCCTTTCTATTTTTTTCTCCCCGACACAACCCTCGACGTATCCTTTTAGGGACTCGGAGGTCCTACGCATCAGAACCCACCCACGACAGCAGAGAACCGAATGCCATGTGAGTTTTTTTTCTTTTCTTTTCTTATATATATATAATAGACTCAAAGAAAAAATAAAAAAATAAAAAATATAACCTTTGAAGTTTACTTTATTTTATTTTGTATTTGGATTGCTTTGTTTCGTGTTTTTTTCTTGTTTCGATTTCTATTTCAAAAACAATCCAGACCTTACAATCGATTTTTCTAGGCTTTTTATAGCCGATTTACAATATTTGTTATCTATTTTTCTACTGTTTCAACTGCTCATGTTTGATTTCTATCTTTTCTTCCTTTTTCCTTACAGGCGGTGACAGTGGCGGTGGCAGGCAGTTGGCAGCAGCTAGGTAGGGTGCGGTGTAAAAGGCTAGGGTTAGGGTTTCTGTACACTGCAACTTCAGGGAGATAAGACTTGTAGCTTCAATATGTTCCACTTCAATTTCAGAGAGATAAGATTTGTAGCTTCAACCCATTCCACTGCAACTTCAAGGAGATAAGATTTGTAACTTCAATCTGTTCTATTGCAACTTCAGAGAAATAAGATTTGTAACTTGTAGCTTTAATCTATTCCACTGCAACTTTGGGGAAATAAGATTTGTAGCTTTAATCTGCTCCACTGCAACTTTAGAGAGATAAGACTTGTAACTTCAACCTGCTCCACTACAGCTTCAGGGAGATAAGGTTTTATAGCTTTAATCTGCTCCACTGCAACTTCAGAGTGATAAGGTTTATAGCTTTAATCTGCTCTACTGCAATTTCAGAAAGATAAGATTTGTGGTTTTAATCTGCTCCACTGCACCTTTAGGGAGATAAGATTTGCCACGATGACTTCAATCCGTCCCACTACAACTTCAGGGGTATAGGATTTGTGGTTTCAATGATCTGTTACACCTTTTTCTGGGGAACATGACCTGTAGAATCCATTTCATGGGCCTATATTTATGCTAAACGATTAGGATGTTACGATTAGAATGAACCAAATGCTTCTAACTAGATGTGTATGAATGATATTTTCATTAATGTAGAATGTCATTTTTCGAGAATGATCCCCTTTTAATGCTTAGGTTGGCATTGCTCGTTGTTTATCAAGGTTCTATCACTGACGCATTACCTTGCCTTCTTGTTCAACTTGTATCTTTGACAAAAAAACCCGAAGAAATAATCACAATCTAAACTATTCATTCCTAAAAATTTCCAACTCTTAGATTTGGTTAGTTCTGACTAGTGGTCCTGTTTCAGGTCCTTGTACTATTTAGGAAACCTTTCAGAGCAATATGCAGAAATCCTTTTACTTGAATATTATTTGTCTATTAATCATTATTTCAATGAAAAATGCTTTAAAAAGATTGTAACAATGGACAAGGTTAAAATTTATTGGGAGCAGTGCTTAAAATAAATAGATAAATTAAAGTTAGCAAACGTTGCTAAAATACAAGATGAAAGTAGGTACCCCAAATATCGTAGCATGAGCTTCTCTGCACAAACTTCTTGAGGACCATTTTGAGCTTGATATGTGTTTAGGAGATCTAGAGTACTTTATTGATGCCCCAAGATATAACGTTTCTCCTTCTGAGAAGACCTAACCATCATACGTTCAATCTTCAATCCAAATTTGAGCTGCCCTTTTCCGGGTTCTCAACTCAAAACCCCTTTGGTCTCAAGGCGCCTTTTGTGAGTTTTCGCCTTGGCCTATCCCTTTTTTATTTTTTTTCAAGTGAAATATTTCTTGACTGAGTTTGAATTCATAGGATTAGGCAGGTTCTTGCCATCCATCTCGGTCAAAATCAGTGCTCCTCTAGAAAAAGGTCTTCTTTACCACATAAGGTCCTTCCTAGTTTGGCATCCACTTTCCTCTAAAGTCCTTTTGTATAGGAATGATATTTTTCAATACCAGGTCCCCTTCATGGAATTCTCTAGGGCGAACCTTTTTTTTCAATAAGCTCGCATCATTCGTTTTTGGTATACCTGACCATGACGGATAGCTTTCAACCTCTTCTCTTCAATCAAGTTCAGCTGATCATATCGAGATTGGATCCATTCTACTTTATCTAACTTCAGCTCTGACAAAACTCAAAGAGAAGGAATCTTGACTTCAATAGGAAAAACTGACTCTATTCGATAAACCAATGAGAAAGGTATTGCCTAGGTGGAGGTCCTAATAGACGTTTGATAAACATAAATGGCAAATGGTAACTTCTCATGCTAATCTTTATAAGTCTCAGTCATTTTCCCCACGATCTTCTTAATGTTCTTATTGGCTGCCTCCATCGCACCATTCATTTTTTGGTGATATAGTGACAAGTTGTGGTGTTTGATCTTGAATTAACTACAGTCATCCACTATCGTGCTACTGTTCAAGTTTAATGCATTGTCAAATATAATCCTTTCTGGCATCCTATACCAACATATGATCTCTTTCTTCAAGAATTTGCCTACTGTCGACTTCGTGACATTAGCGTAAGAAGTGGCCTCTACCCACTTGGTGAAGTAATCAATAACCACGAAGATGAATTGATACCCATTAGAAGCTTTTGGTGAGATCGACCCAATGACATCCATGCCCCCACATGGAGAAAGGCCATAGAGAAGTCATAACATGAAGAAATGAATGAGGCATATGAATTTTGTTTCCATAAATTTGGCACTTATGGCATCTCTTGGCATAACTGATACAATCCCCTTCCATAATAGGCCAATAATACCCGAATCTCATGATTTGTCTGGCCATTGTAAAACCATTAGCATGCATTTTGCAGATGCCCTCATGGACTTCTTCAAAATATTCTTGGCCTCAACAGCATCCACACATCTTAGTAGCACCTGACCCTTTTTTCTTTTATACAGGATCTCCCCATCTAAGACATAGTCATTGGCCAGTCTCCTCAGCGTCCTTTTATCATTCTCGATCGCCTAATCAAGGTATTCACGATTCTTTACGTATCGCAATATATTGTGGTACCAAGGGTGATCATCTTTTTTCTTTTCCTCGATGTTGTAACAATGAGACAGAGCCTCATAAATACTCATATGGATATGTTTTACAGCCTCTTGTTTGTTCACTTTGATCCTAGAAGCTAAAGTAGCCAAGGCGTCAACCATATGATTTTCATCTTGCGGAAGGTTTCAGAAGGTAATGTCATCAAATTCTTTAATTAACTCCAGGACTAGCCTTCTATACTCGATCAAATTGGGATATTTTGTCTCTCATTCACCTTTGAGTTAATAGATCACTAGTGCAGAATCCCCATGTACCTCTAATACTTTGATCTTGCGTTCTATAGCTGCATGGATACCCATGATACATGCTTCGTATTCTGCCATATTGTTATGCAATTAAAATCCAATTTACTAGTAAAAGGATAATGATCTCCATTTGGGGATACTGGGATTGCGCCGATTCCGTTACCCACAACATTTGAAATTTCGTCAAAATTTAACTTCCAAAGATGTCTGTCTTGAGCATCTTCTTCAGTGGTTGCAACATACATCAGATTTTTGTTTCGGAAATTGAAGTTTAGAGGCTCGTAATCTTCTAGAGCTTTACTGGTTAGAAAATCTGCTATTGCACTCTTTTTTACTGCCTTTTGGTTCACGTAGACTATATCAAATTTGGAAAGCAGAATTTACCGTTGGACTATCCTTCCATTCAGAGTAGTCGACTCCATCATGTACTTTAAAAGGTTCATTTTTTAGATGAGCCAAATTATATGGTATAGCATGTACTGTATCAGTCTTCAATGAGCCAAATTGTATGGTATAGCATGTACTGTATCAGTCTTCGAGTTATCCAGATCAAGGCACAACACAACTTCTCAATTGGTGAATATCTTGCCTTACACTCAGTGAACTTATTACTGAGGTAGTATATTGTTCTTTCTTTCCTTCCTGACTCATCGTGTTGGCCAAGCACACATCCCATAGAATTCTCAAATTCTGACAAATACCGTATCAGTGTTTATCTGGACTAAGTGGCATTAGAACTAGGGCATTGGACATGTAATGTTTGACCTTGTTGAAAGTTTTCTAGCATTCCTCATCCCATACACCTGGATTGTGTTTCTTAAGGAAACGGAATATTGGGTCACATTTCTCGGTCAGTTGTGAAATAAACTGAGCGATATAATTTAATCTCCTTAAGAAACCCTGGACCTCCTTTTGAGTACGTGGCGGAGGCAACTCCTGTATAGCTTTGACTTTATCTGAGTTGATTTTGATCCCCTTTTCGCTGACTACAAATCCTAGTAATTTTCCTGACCTAGCCTCGAAGGTACATTTTGCTGGATTTAGCTTTAGCTGTAACTTTCTCAACCTTAAAAACAATTTCCTCAGAAATTGTATATGCTCTTCTTATGTTCGGGATTTTGCTATCATATCATCAACATAAACCTCGATTTCCTTGTGCATCATATCATGAAACAGGTTTACCATGTCTCTTTGATACGTCGCTCCTGCATTTTTTAGTATGAATGACATCATTTTATAGCAAAATGTTTCCCACATGGTTACGAATGTTGTCTTTTCTATGTTTTCAGGATACATCTTAATCTGATTGTATAAAAAAAATCATCCATGAAGGAGAATAGTGAGTAACCTGTCGTATTATCCACTAAGGTGTCGATGTGAGGTAACGGGAAATTGTCTTTCGGGCTGGCCTTGTTTAAATCCCTGTAGTCCATACACATTCATACTTTCTCATCTTTATTAGGGACGGGGACTATATTAGCTACACACTCCAAATATTTAACCACTTGTAGGAAACCAGCATCAAATTATTTCTTGACCTCTTCTTTTATTTTTAACAGGACGTAAGGCCTCATCCTTCGAAGTTTCTGTTGTACCAGCTTGCATTCTTCTTTTATGGGAAGTCTGTGTACCACAATATCAGTGCTTAGACCAGGCATGTCTTGATACGACTATGCGAAGACATCTTTGAATTCTTGGAGTAACTCAATGAGATCTCTCTTTGTCTCTACGGTGATGCAAGCTCCGATCTCACCTCTTTCTTTTCTTGTAAGCTCACAATTTCTACTGACTCTTTGTGAGGTAGAATCTGTTTCTCCTCTTGTTCTACCATCCTTAACAAATCAAGAGATAGGTTACAATTTTGATCACCTTGAAAGTCCTGAGGTTCCTCTAAACATATATCTTACTCAAAAGGAGATTCTAACTCAGAAACTACGTCGCTCATATCATTGATATTTGGAGACCTGTTATAGAAACGAAGGAAGATCCAAGGAACAAATGAATCTAAGAATATTTATCTGCATGGTATGAGCATGAATGAAATGGAAAGAATAGAATAATATTTGCCAAGTGGGACACGAAGATGCATTGTTTTTATTGAAATAAAAATAATGGACATGTGTCTTTTTCACAAAAGGATTCCTATTGTTCCCAAGCTTAGAGGAATAAGTATGTATTGAACATTACTCTGAAATGGTCCTAAAAACTATAGGGACCTCCTCAATAGTCCAGTTGTTCAGAACACTCCCGGAGATGTATGGACAAATTCTTGATAGGTTTTTTTAGTTCCCTTTCCAAACCCTCAATAGTTTCAAAGATTTCTTTATTATCCATCAGGCTCTGTACTATAGTTTTGAACTCGACGCACTTTTGGATTTCATGAAGCTTATTGCATACAATGCAATGTAATGTTAATGAATGGAAAAGATGTATGCAAAAAGGTGTTGATATTAGTTCGATTCCATTAGAACAAATTTACTAGAAAACAAGTTTCTTTACATAAAGCGGATACATATACGACCTCGCCTTCATACTCAAAACCTTAACTTTCCCAAGAAAAAAAGCTAATTCTTGGCCCCAATCTGACTTCAATCCATATTTTCGGCTTTGAACATCTAGGGTCTGCACCACTTCTCGTACTCGTACCAAAGCTTCGCTCATAACGTGGTCCATATCTCTTACCTGCCACTCTCATATGTTGTCACCTTTCTCTTGTTGCCTTTTCTCGGGCCATATTCACGCGGCCATGTTATCTTCCACTTTATCAAGAAACCCATTTTCCATGACAAGCTCTCTATTTAACAACCGAACACGAATAAACACCCCTTTTCTATGATGAAAGTGCAATGCAATCACAGTCAAAACAAAACTAAACAAGTTAGTATATTTAATACAAAGCTAGAACTTAAAGCAAGCAAGCAAGCAATAATAAATAGAGCACCTATTCGGGTGACCGCTAAAGGTTTTTGTGTGGTTCTACCTAGGGTAAGTTCTTAGGGCTCATTATATATGGTTCAGTTCTAAAGTAAGGGTACCTGAACCAATAGATTCCTCGATCCTCACCCATTACAGGCTCATATGAACCGAGTTCAGTTCAGGGGAATACATTTCCCTAAGGCTATACGGAGATGAAGATATCACGAAAACATAGGTACATATGTATCCTGAAAGCGATCCACTATCCTATACGGAGGTGAAGACCTCACGAAGGAATAGTTTCTCACTCCCACTTAAGAAGGGAAAAAATTGAACAATTATGCAAATGCAATATGCGAAAAACACACACAAAAAAACTTTCAAACCAATAAAATAGATACACTAGACCACTATACAACCCGAGATATTAAAACATGAAGGATGAAATGCAATAAAGGATCGTAAATTTAAACCAAATTATCAATTTTCGACAAAAAGACCAAAAGTAATCAACTCACGGCTTGACTCTCTAGTTCATTCTCCAGTAGAGTCACCAAGTTGTCGAAACCATTTTTTTTTGAGAAATCGACTTATATTTTGAAAACAAAGATGGAATCGCCACCAATCATTTTAAGAGGCGTGATCGGGTCACCTCGTAATTTGATCGTTTTGATGAGAGGTTTGATTTATTAAAATAATTTTTTTCAGTCTACAAAAATCCAGAAAATGGGTTTGAAAGTCGGTTACGCACGAGGAAGGATTAACACCCTCGTTACGCCCAAAATTGGTGCCTAATTAATTACTTGATGTCTTTAGTGTCGAAAATTGAAAATTTGAAGAGAATTTAAAATACGATCCCTTTTTGTATTTAGATATTTTAATAGAAAAGGCTTTATTCTGTATTAATCGAGAAGAAGGATAATGCCCAGTGAGTTAGGACACGACGCCTTTAATTTTTGAAAACTAGAATAATCGCCGTTTTAATCGTTACTTAAATCTTGTTTTTTATATTTTTGAAATGGATATTTGATTATTTCACGACTTTTCTAATTCCAAAAATAACGAACATTGCCACGATTTAAAAATTTTACCTTTTTTACGCATTGTGCAAAAAAAGACGTAATACTTAAAACCATATGCACTTTACTTATTCGGGCATAATATACACAAGAAAATAAAAAAGTATGATAGTAATAATAAATCATGATACTAATATGCATAATAAGATACTAATAATGATGATAAGAAAATGTGTAAGTAAAAATATATATATAAACAATCTAATTTTTTGAAAGGATAAAAAAGTAATAAATAATAATAATAATAAAGGTAAAAAAATAAATAAAAATGCACAATAAAAAGAAAATACAAAAACAAGCCAATTTTAAACATAAAAAAAAAGGAATAATAAGTAAATAAATGAATAATAAAAAATTTTTGAAGTTAAATAAACCAAAGGACCGAATTGAAATCAGAATGAAATTAAGGAGTACAAATTGTAAATAATAAAAATAATAATAAAACAGAAATAAGGATCAAGATAAAATACGCGAAAATAACTAGGGACCAAACAGAAAATTATGCCAAACCCTGGGACACATGTCATCCCCGAGGGATCAACGGTCTAAGGACCAAATTGAAAGAGGTTTGAAATTAACGGTACAATCTAAAAAGTAAAAAAAAAAGAAAGAAAAAGGAAGTAGGACTAGATTGAGAAATAATGAAAAAGCGGAAGGACGGGGGCGGAAATTAGACCCCATCAAAAAAACATGTAGATCCTTGCCAGGCTCGGGTCGGTCTTCAAAACGACACTGTTTTGGCGTCTTTGACTTAAACTCAAAACGATGTCATTTTAAAGGGCTATATAAGTCAAAAAATTTAGAAAAAATATTCATTTCAGCCTATGTTTTTTAAAAAAAAAACTTTTAAAACCTACTTTTTTTTCCTCTCAAAGCCCTCTTAGCCGGTCTTGGCTTCGGTGAATCACCGTCGTGCCGACCACCGGTAGCCTGTGACGGCTCTGCCATCCCTAGTGGCCGGAAAAAAAGCAAAACGCCCCATTTTGCGTATTTCTTCGCTTAGAACTCTGATTTGGAGTTGAAATCATCCAAAATCAAAGCCAAAGTTCAAAAAAAAAAAAAAAAACTTTTGGTTTTCTTCTTCCCGACGCAGCCCTCGACGAATCCTTTTAGGGACTCGGAGGTCCTATGCATCGAAACCCACCCACGATGGCAGAGAACCGAATGCCAGGTGAGTTTTTTTTCTTTTCTTTTCTTTTCTTATATATATAATATAATAGATTCAAAGAAAAAAGAAAAAATAAAAAATATAACCTTTGAAGTTTTTTTTTGATTTTGTATTTGGATTGCTTTGTTTCTTGTTTTTTTGTTTCGATTTCTATTTCAAAAACAATCTAGACCTTACAATCGATTTTTCTAGGCTTTATATAGTCGATTTAAAATATATATTTTTATTTATTTTTCTACTGTTTCAACTGCTTGTGTTTAGTTTCTGTCTTTTTTTCCTTTTTCTTTGCAGGCGGTAACGGTAGCGGTGGCAGATAGTTGGTGGTGGTAAGCTAGTGCGGCGGCTAGGTAGGGTGCGGCACACAAGCCTAGGGTTAGAGTTTATGTACACTGAACAGTTTAGGTGTTTGGGCCATTTGTGCCAATAGGGTTTTTTTTGGTTTGGGCCACTTGGGTTTGATGTAATTTGGGTCTGATATTTGTAAATGGACTTTGGACCATATTATTTTTTATTTTTATTTTGGTTTCGTTTCTGTTTAGTTGGGCTCAAGTAAAATTAGGCTTCTACATACACAATTAAAAAAATTTAAATGATAACACATCATTTAGAAATAAATTTAAGTAAATTAATTTTTAAAATTTGGTTAATTAATAAATCCATTAAATAAAAATATCAAGGTAAATTACTACTTTTGAATCCAAATTGCCTTGGTTTGTGTTTATTTCTTGAACATTTAATAGTCAACAATACAGTTGGGAATTGCAAATACAAACATATATATTGGTAAGTGTTTAGTAAAATAGTAAAATTTAAATTTAAATTTTGTAGATAATATTACTATCAAATATAGTCATAAATTCAGGAAGCCGAACACATATCATGGAACAACCGCCAATCTATCGGTCTACTATTACGTACGACGGGCTGCATAAAATATCCTCTAAACAACAAAAACGAACACATTTCTAAGGTAAAATGCAAATGTTTAAATCTTGTTTCTAAACCATAAAACACCTTTATCATTATCACCCTCATCTGGTTCAACGTAAACACACTCCTTCAACTCCCTCCATATCGCCTTATAAATGGGTGTCCCATCGAACTGGTAGTATTCCCCCAAAACCGGCTTTATCACCTTGGTAGCCTCCATTGCATGATAGTGAGGTATTGTCGGAAACAAATTGTGAGCCATGTGTATGAGGGTTATGTCATGGAATACCTTGTTTAAAATCCCATAATCTCTATCCACGGTCGATAAAGCTCCCTTCAACCAGTCCCACTCCGAAAACTCATAGTGCGCCAAAGATGGGTGAGTGTGTTGCAAATACGTGATCATTACTAAGAAGGCATTAACCACAAATAATGGCACCCCGTAAACTCTAATAACCCAACCTATCCCTTTGGCCAACACGAGAAGGTAAAGAGTATAGGTGACGGCGAGGACACCAGCGTCGGAGACGTATATTTGGAGCCGTTGGTGGTCGAAAAAGATGGGGCCATAAGGGTCATAGTGGCAAGCTAACCTATCGTAAGGTGGACCAGTGATATTGAACAGTAAGTAAAGCGGCCAGCCGAGGGTAAGTTGAATAGAGATTTCCAAAAATTGGCCTAGTGGATTATTGAAGTGTTTAGCCCACCATTTTAAAGCGGATTTTTTCTTTGGAACGAAGACTTCGTCTCTTTCAAGGGAACCAGTGTTGGAATGGTGACGGCGATGGCTATATTTCAACGAGAAATATGGAGTTAAAAGAAAATTGTGGAGGATAAAGCCAATAGTGTCGTCAAGCCATTGATAATCACTGAAAGCTTGATGACCACATTCATGGGCAAGCGCCCAAAAGGCGGTAAAAATACAACCTTGCATGGCCTAATAAAGAGGCCAAGCCACATACGGGAGAGGTTGAGGAAGGCTAGGGAAGTAATTGGTGGCCACATAGTAGAAAAGAAAGGCCAATACAAGGTCGTAAATAAGATAAGAGAATGAGCGTAAAACGAAGCGCTTGAAACAGTGAGGTGGGATGGCTTTTTTTATTTGACTCAGAGTGAAGGGTGGCTTTGAGCATGGAACTCCCTTCAGTGGGTTGAATCCGGGTTTCTCGGGACTCGGTGGAATCGACGTTCTAGCTCCAGCACCCATTGGACTAGGTTGAACCTTGTGAAAGCTATGTCACAAACACACTTAACAATGGAGCCTAGAGAGGAAGAATATATATATATATATAGATAGATAGATAGATAGATAGATAGATAGATAGATAGATAGATAGATAGATAGATAAAAGGAAACAATTAAGGCCAAATCAAGGTTTTAATGTAAAACAGATAACTAACTAAATTTATTACTGTCAACTTTGGCTCCTTTGACTAACAATTAACTAACTAAACCTATTGTTGTATATTAATTACCCGAGTAGCTACCTAAATGCAAATTATTGTTTTTATTTTTATATTATACTTAATTTGTAACACCCGAATTTTGGGCTTAGAAGAAATGGACTTCACGTGCCGAAGGAATTGGAATTTAGTTGTGCACGTGAATAACTTAAAAGTATGTCTGCTTTGGTGGTTAAAGGTCCTGATATATATTGAAGAAGTCTTGGGTTTAAACCTGGGCTTTAGGAAAATTTTGGTTTTAGGTGAATAAAACCCTGGATGTAAGTGAGTAGGCTTTAAGAATATTGTTGGGGAAATCATGACACAAGGAAGCATGTGGCCTAATGGTTGTGGCGTCATTAAGGTTGTAAGGGAGTTTGGGTTCAAGTCTTGGCCCTTGCAGAATTTTTAAATTTTTGCTCTTAAAAGAATATGGACACTGGCACATAGGCTTTATAAATATTTGCACATGTTTAAAGTCACAAATGAGCTTGTGTCCTAGTGGTGGGGGTGTGACATGGCTATCGAGAGGACTTTGGTTCGAATCCCTTTACATGCAAAGGTTGATTATTTTGCTAAGTTGGGACGGCAGGTGGTTGTGATGGAATTAAACTCTGCGTGAAATCCCACATCGAGAAGCTATCATGAGGTTAGGCGAGAAGCTGGCTTTAAATAGAGCAAACCAGGAGGAGAGTAGGGATATTTTTTTTGGCTTTATCCCTTTCGCTTTGTGGCGTGTTCGTTCGGAACGCGGATTAGCTTCAGATTCCTATCAGGTGTGTATTTCACACTACTCTAGCTGTAGAGCGGCAAATGCCGAAATGCCGGTCACATGGTGATGGGCACGTGTGGGAGCTTCGACGCGATAGTTGAGGCCCTCATGAGTGTTTTCATGGGTTTAGGCTGCCTTGGGCCGAATGGGCCCATATGAATAAATTGTATGATTGTGTAGTAGATATTGGACTAGTCTATGTGAATCTCATATCTGTGGCTAGATTTGGGCTAAATAGGCCACACGAGCGTGTGGGCCCACTTGGGCCGAGAATGGGCCTTAGGCCCATTCGCATCATTATCTCTGTTTAGAATACTTGAGTCGCTCGAGGCGACTGTAGACTTTTTGAGGGGTTGACAAAATTACTAAAATACCCTTAGTTTACAAAATTACTGAAATACCCTTGGATTGTAAAATTACCGAAATACTCCTGATTTGTGAAATTACTGAAATACTCCCAATTTGTGAAATTATCGAAATACCCTCGGATTGTAAAATTATCGAAATATCCCTGATTTGTGGAATTACCGAAATACCTATGATTTGTAAAATTATCGAAATACGCTCGAATTACAAAATTACCAAAATACCCCCGGTTTGTGAAATTATCGAAATACCCTCGATTGTAAAATTAACGAAATACCCTCGATTTGTAAAATTACCAAAATACCCTCAGATTGCAAAATTACCAAAATACCCTCAATTTGGAAAATTACCAAAATACCCTCAGATTGTAAAATTATCGAAATACCCCTGATTTGTGAAATTACCGAAATACCCTCAAATTGCAAAATTACCCAAATACCTCTAACTTTTAAAATTACCGAAATACCTTCGAATTGCAAAATTACTTAAATACCCCTGATTTGAAAAATTACTGAAATACCCCCAGTTTGTAAAATTACTAAAATACCCCAGGTTTGCAAAATTATCGAAATACCCCCGATTTGCAAAATTACTGAAATACCCCTGTAGGGTAGAATTATCGAAATACCCCTGAAAGGTATGATTACGAAAATACCCTTATAGGGTAAATGACTGTTTTACCCTTGTGGGTAAATGACTGACTTGTGCTATGATTTGACTGTGATCGTATGACTATGTTTTAACTGACTTGACTGTGGGCGTGTGACTGATATGCTGTTAATATGTGTTGTAATGAATGTTACTAAGCATGGCCATTTTGCATACACGTGTAATGATTGAGCATGACATACACGACATATTGCATGAGGTTAGGACATTGATACGAGAAAGTTCTGATAGGGTCGCACAGGTCGTAAGACGACTGTGGATCCAGTATTGATCTGTTAAGGTCGTATGGGTCGCATGAGACGACTGTGGACAGATGGATGGCTTAAAGCCGCGTAATCTGATTATGGCTCTGTGCCAACCTAAATATGGCTCTGTGCCATCTTAGTTATGGCTTTGTGCCAGTCGTATTTACCTGTGGTTATGTGCCTAACATATATATCGACGACTCTGTGTTGATCATATTTACCCAAGGCTGTATGTCGATTATATAATCCTCGCTGAGGGCTATGTGCCAAACATAATACAGTTACTGATGGCTTTGTGCCAATCATATACCGCTACTGAAGGCTTAGAGCCGCATATATATACTAGCAGCTTTGTTGCGATTTCGGTTAGTGCTGCAACCGATGCTAACATTGTAAGTGTAGGGATGGCGTGGGTGATTTAGTCCCCGCAAGTAGTGCAAGGTTGGACGGAGGCAAGTGCAGGGTTGGATGGGATGGGTTAGCATGCATCACACATTATGCAGATGGAATTGATTTTGTTATGGGATATGACCCAAATGATATTGTAGTGGGCTTTAGCCCACGTATGCTCGATACACTGCATCTTTATTCTTGTTAAAAGGGTTTGGCCCCGCATATTTTAGGTTTCTATATACTGACTGTTGCTCTAGTAAGGGGATTACACATTGCGTTTTCGTAAACTCACCCCATTTTTAACTGTGCAGGTAATCCCCAGCCTTAGACAGATTGGTGCTGCGAGGGACTTGAAGAAGGCCACACACTGCTTGTGCTTTCCGTTTTGATTATTTACATTCAAGTATTTTGATTTGGGTTGTAATAAGGCCTCTTTAAGTTTTTGGATTTTAACCATGAGTCTTTCTTTACTTTGAATTATATCCGTTAGAAGTAAATCACGGTTTTCCAAAATGCTAACTGTTTTTGAAACAACACTGCGTTTTCGCAACATTTTCGAAATGGTTTCACGACTTAATCTTTTTTTGTAAATCAATTACTTTCAAAATCAGCTTCCGCAACTGAAAAGATGTTTTGGGATTAAAACTAATAAATTTTCAATGTACCATATTTTAAAAATAAACCAACGTAACTGGGTTTTTACTTAAGTCTTTGAACAAAAAGGATTTTCAATGAAAATATGGTTTTCGAAAAACACTTCAATGCGACACGCCAGATTCGGACCTAACTTCTAGGCCGAGTTTGGGGTGTTACATTTAGTGGTATCATAGCCGAGTTGCAAACCTCGGCTGTGGATTAGGTTTTTAAAATTGAATTTCTAAAAGAACTATTTCAAAAGATTTGAAGTATGTGAAATGTTTTACTGAATATTTTCCTGAAAGTGTGGCTCACCGAGTCTCTGGCGCCGAATCCATAAGCTTTCTGAATACTTTTGTCTATTTAGAAATTGAAATACAGTGAGTTAGAAATATTGTAGTTTCTTTAGATATTGGACTGTATTTTTGGTATTTATTCTGTGTGTGTTTGGAAATGTTGGATGTGATGTTCTGGATATAGAAACTTATTTGCTACGATAGGTGGATGTTTTGGATGTGTGTTAAAGATGTTGGGATTAGAGTGCGCAGCGGTAGCGTAATGGGGTAGTTGTTAAACGACTACCCTGTTAACTGAAAATTTCGGGGACGAAATTTCTTTAAGGGGGTAGAGTTGTAACGCCCCGAATTTTGGGCCTAAAAGAAATGGGCTTCGCGTACCGGAGGAATTTGAATTTAGTTGTGCATGTGAATAACCTAAAAGTATGTCTGCTTTGATGGTTAAGGGTCCTAAGAAGTATCGAAGAAGTCTTGGGTTCAAACCTGGGCTTTAGGAAAATTTTGGTTTTAGGTGAATAAAACCCTAGATGTAAGTGAGTAGGCTTTAAGAATATTGTTGGGGAAATCATGACACAAGGAAGCATGTGGCCTAGTAGTTGTGGCGTCATTAAGGTTGTAAGGGAGCCTGGGTTCAAGTCTTGGCCATTGCAGAATTTTTAAATTTTTGCTCTTAAAAGAATCTAGACACTGACATATAGACTTCATAAATATTTGCGCATGTTTAAAGTCACAAATGAGCTTGTGTCCTAGTGGTGGTGGTGTGACATGGCTATTGAGAGGACTTTGGTTCGAATCCCTTTGCATGCAAAGGTTGATTATTTTGCTAAGTTGGGACTGCAGGTGGTTGTGATGGAATTAAACTCTACTAAAGGTGAAATCTCACATCGGGAAGCTATCATGAGGTTAGGCGAGAAGCTGGCTTTAAATAGAGCGAACTAGGAGGAGAGTAGGGATACTTTTCTTGGCTTTATCCCTTTCGCTTTGTGGCGTGTTCGTTCGAAGCACGGATTAGCTTCAGATTCCTATCAGGTGTGTATTTCACACTACTCTAGCTGTAGAATGGCAAATGCTGAAATACCGGTCACACGACAATGGTAGTCACACGAGCGTGCGAGCGCACGTGTGGGAGCTTCGACGCTGTAGTTAAGGCCCTCATGAGTGTTCTCATGGGTTTAGGCTGCCCATATGAATAAATTGTATGATTGCGTAGTAGATATTGGACTAGTCTATGTGAATCTCATATCTGTGGCTAGATTTGGGCTGAATAGGCCACACGAGTGTGGTCCCACTTGGGCCGAGAATGGGCATTTTGCCCATTCGCATCATTATCTCTGTTTACAATACTTGAGTCGCTCGAGGCGACTGTAGACCTTCTAAGGGGTTGACAAAATTACTGAAATACCATTGGTTTACAAAATTACTGAAATACCCCTGATTTGTGAAATTACCGAAATACTCCCGATTTGTGAAATTACCGAAATACCCTCGAATGGTAAAATTATCGAAATACCCCTGATTTGTGAAATTATCAAAATACCCTCAAATTGCAAAATTACTAAAATACCCCTAATTTGTAAAATTTCTGAAATACCCCTGATTTGAAAAATTACCGAAATACCCTTGGATTGCAAAATTACCGAAATACCCTTAATTTGTAAAATTAACGAAATACCCTCGGATTGCAAAATTATTGAAATAATCTCGATTTGTGAAATTACTTAAATACACTCGAATTGCAAAATTACTGAAATACCTCTAATTTGTGAAATTACTGAAATACCCTCGGATTGCAAAATTACTTAAATACCCCCAATTTGCAAAATTACTGAATACCCTCGATTTGTAAAATTACCAAAAATACCCCTGTAGGGTAGAATTACCGAAATACCCCTGAAAGGTATGATCATCGAAATACCCTTATAGGGTAAATGACTGTTTTGCCCTTGTGGGTAAATGACTGTTTTGCCCTTGTGGGTAAATGACTGACTTGTGCTATGATTTGACTGTGATCGTATGATTGTGTTTTAACTGACTTGACTGTGGGTGTGTAACTGATATGCTGTTAATATGTGTTGAAATGACTGCTACTAAGCATGGCCATTTTGCATACACGTGTAATGATTGAGTATGACATACACGACATATTGCATGGGGTTGGGACATTGATACGGAGGAAGTTCTGATAGGGTCGCACGGGTCGCAAGACGACTGTGGATCTAGTATTGATCTGTTAAGGTCGCACGGGTCACATGAGACGATTGTGGACCTACGGACGGATTAAAGCCGTGTAATATGATTATGACTCTGTGCCAACCTAAATATGGCTCTGTGCCATCTTGATTATGGCTTTGTGTCAATCATATTTACCTGTGGCTATGTGTCTAACATATATATCGACGACTCTGTGTCGATCATATTTACGCAAGGTTGCGTGCCGATTATATTACCGTCGCTGAGGGCTATTTGCCAAATATAATACAGTTACTGATGGCTTTGTGCCAATCATAATACCGCTACTAAAGGCTTAGAGCCACATATATATACTAGCAGCTTTGTTGCGATTTCAGTTAGTGCTGCAACCGGTGCTAACACTGTAAGTGTAGGGATGGCGTGGGTGATTTAGTCCCCGCAAGTAGTGCAAGGTTGGACGGAGGCAAGTGCAGGGTTGGATGGGATGGGTTAGCATGCATCACACATTATGCAGATGGAATTGATTTTGTTATGGGCTGTAACCCAAATGATATTGTAGTGGGCTTTGGCCCACGTATACTCGATCATCTTTGTCTTATTCATTGTTAAAAGGCTTTGGTCAGCATTTTAGGTTTCTCGTATCTTCGATTGTTACTCTAGTAAGGGGATTACACATTGAGTTTTCATAAACTCACCTCGTTTTTAACTGTGCAGGTAATCCCCAGCCTTGGACGGATCGGTGCTGCGAGGGACTCGGAGAAGGCCACACACTGTTTGTGTTTTCCGTTTTGATTATTTACATTCAAGTATTTTGATTTGGGGTTGTAATAAAGCCTCTTTAAGTTTCTGGATTTTAACTATGGGTCTTTCTTTACTTTGAATTATATACGTTAGAAGTAAATCACGGTTTTCCAAAATGCTAACTGTTTTTAAAACAACACTACATTTTCCAACATTTTCGAAATGGTTTTGCGGCTTAATCTTTTTTTGTAAATCAATTACTTTCAAAATCAGCTTCCGCAACTGAAAAGATGTTTCGGGATTAAAACTAATAAATTTTCAATGTACCACGTTTTCAAAATAAACCAACGTAACTGGGTTCTTACTTAAGCCTTTAAAAAAGAAGGGTTTTCAATGAAAACATAGTTTTCGAGAAACACTTCAATGCGACACGCCAGATTCGGACTTAACTTTTAGGCCGGGTTTGGGGTGTTACATAATTTTATTAAAATTAATTATTTTAATAATCATAATTTCACCATTAAATTACATAAAGCAATCAAGTTCGGGTTGTTTGTTTTTTAATTTAACCAAAAATTTTAATAAGTTAATTATTTGAATTAAATATAACATCAGTGAATAAACTAAATCTTCAAATTAACAAACCAAAAACTTAAAATAAAATTATAAATATAATAACTTAAAATAAATTTATTTTATTTCATTTAATGAGACTAACACTGTCCTAAAAAGAAAGAAGACTAACTCTGAAATTTTATAATTATGGAGGCGAAGACTGCCTCTTTCACTCCCAGCGCCGCCGGTTACTATACTTGGCACACGAATTTAATACCGTTGTTATAGTCAAGGCTATCAGTAATCTGCTAAATTATTTTCTGTACTAGTCATGGAAAAGTATTCTCCACTTGCAACAATTAAAGGTGAGAAAGTCAAGTACAGAGTGTATCATAATATCTTATACGTTGTTATTCTCTATACTTTTACGGAATTTGAGATCCGTGATTTAAAAGTTTAAAATCCAATTTCCTTATTTTCTTCAGTTTCAAAATTTAGTTGAACTATTTAATATGTTAATTTTTAATCATTTTTTTATCACGTTATATGAGGGTAACTTAATTGTTATGTCAAGTTGACTAATTTCGACTTAATTTATAACTTTCTAAGTATATGGATTAAATCTTAAATTTTATCAAAGTATAAGGACTAATAACATATTTTAACCTATCTTTTAATCACCTCATTTACATCTTAGGTGCAATAAGTGTATTATTTTAACCTATCATTTACAAATTGAAAATATTTTTAACATTTTTTTTTGAATTGTATTATTTAAGTGCTTAATTATTTTATTGTTCATGGCAAGGTAGAAGAATTGGAGCAAAAGAAATTTCAATATTATTTTTGACAAGTTTTATGATCTCGATCCATTTAAAAATCTCAATTTGACCCTACTTTAAAGTTTGTGATTATATCTTGAGTTACAATACTCTTATTTAGTCCATTATTTATTATTTCAGAGGGAATTGAAAGATTTAATCAAACTATTTCAATACTTAAAGGCTAAAAACATCGAGAAGATTTCAAAAATGACCTTGAAATTTGCGCCACAAATGTGTCAAAAACCTCAAAAAAAAATTACTTTATTTCATTAACGGCACTTTGGTTTTATTTATTTTTTCTTTTATGCGAATTTTAACCTATAATTGCATAGCTTTAGGGTCAGGATTAGAGTTGGTTACACTTAATATTATTTTTTTTTTGTGTTTTCTTCTCTATAAGACTTACTAAACTATATTTCTAGTCAAAAGAATTCCGAAGTGTTGATTATTCAAGTTTATGAGATCTAATTCGTTTTCATCTTTATCTTTTTGGTATTTACATAATTTTGTTTTAATTAAAAATATTCAAGTTTATTAAATATAGCAATTGTATTTGATAGCTTGAAATATTTGCCTTATCAATTAGTGTTTTTAGATCCATAATTGTTTAATTATTCTAATACTTGTTACAAATAACATGATTGGGTGTAGGTTAGATATACAATTCATATTGTTTGGATATGTGATCTAGTCTAAATAAACCTTGTTTATGTGTGATTGTTGGCTCAAATTAGGTCTCTTTAATTTTTCATAGTATTGATAAATTTAATCCTACACACTTTGTTATAGGGTTATCTTTCAATAAGATAAGTAATTTCAACGAGCTTCCTCTTAGTTGTCGAGAAGGTAGGGAGAGATTGGTTACTAGGTGCGATGCTAGCAACTATAATGTAATAGGTCAATTTAGCCTGGGCCCAAATTACAAAATAAAACAAAAATTTAAACCAAAATAATTAAAGTCCAGAGTCCATTTACAACAAGTTACAGGCCCAATATGCATTAAACCCAAAAAACCCAATTTACAAACCCAAAAATTAAAAAACCATAGGCGGCCCGATGGCCCAAAAACTAAACTCAGTTTCAGTAAAAACTGAAACCCTAACACTTAGCCATCCTGGTACTCCACGTGCTGCATCAGCATGCCCATCACCCGAGGACTGCCTCCTTTGCACCAGAATGGCAAGGCACGACTCCGTTGACCTTGCCAAGGCCTGCAAAAAGAACAAAAAATGGAAACTAAGCAGCAGCAAGAACAAAGAAACAATAGCGAAATAGAAAAAGAAAAAGCAAAATAATATTATAAATCGGCTATAAAAGCCACAACAATCCATGTAACTTACACACGAAGAAATATATACAAAAAGTAGATATTTTGAAATCGATTCAAAAAAATGTTGTATTTTCACTTTTATTTTTTTATTCGAAATAAACAAATAAAATAATAAAAACATAAAAAAGGAACCCTTTTTTACCTTTTTTCGCCTGTTGGTATCATCGTCGATCCGCAAGGCCGTGGCTGAGGACGGCAGGAGTCAAGGGGTTTTTTTGTGTTTTTCTGGCCACCATGAACGGCGACGCCGTAGACGGCGACGCCGTCGCCGGTGACCGGTGGCCGATCGGGTGGGGTTCGCCGGAGTTATGTCCGATCTGGGGGAGACTTTGAGAGAGTGAGGGAGAGTTTTTTTTGTTTTTTTTTTTTGAAAGGAGAATAAAATGAAATTTTTGAAGTTTTTTTTTTTTTTTTTGCTTAAATAGACCCCTAAAACGACACCGTTTTAGGGCTGGCTTCAATAGCCCCAAAACAATGTCGTTTCACCCTTGACCCACGCGCCGACCCAATCCGCCCAGAAGATCTACGCTTTTTTAACTAATGGTATATTTGCGCGAATAGTCCTTCCGCTTTTGCGACGCGCTTCAGTTTAGTCCTTTTTTTACTTATTTTTATTTTATAGATTTGGCCATCAAATTTTTCACGCGTTTCAATTTATTCCCTGGCTCGCTGATCTATTGGAGAAAGGACGCGTGTCCAGAGGATTGGGTTATTTTCTCATATGGTCCTCGCTGATTTTCGCGCCTTACATTTTAGTATTCATTTATTCATTTTATCCTAATTTTTACTTTTAATTTCGTTTTTATTCTGATTTAATCCTTGGCTGTTTAATTTCAACCCTTGATATATTTTATAGGTCATGTTTATTTTTTTATTTATTATCTTATATTCTTTATATACATATTAAAAATTGTAATGTTTATATTTTCTTTATTTAAATAGTTGTTGTTGGTATTATTCTATTCTTAAGATATTACATTTTTTCATTCGCATATTATTATTATTATTACTACTATTATTTTATTTATTTATTATTGTCTTACTTTATTTTAAAATTCATATTGTTCATATTTGTACATATTGCTATATTGTCATTATTATCATTTTTATTTCTTGTTATTTTATTATTCCTTTTATTATTTTGGGCATTTTTCAAATTGTGTCTTTTCAATCATGTAGTTTTCATTTATTTTAAGTTATTTTATCATTTTAAATACACATTGTTTTAATTATTAGATTTGTTATTATTCAAAAAAGAAATTTTTTTAAAATTAAGGCAATATTCTGTATTTGGGGATTTGAGAAGTCGTACACTAATTTACGGGGTTTCGATTTTCTCGTTGAACATAGATGACCGAATATCCTTTTAAAATTAAAATACATGAGATTTAAGTAAAAAATATAAAAGGCAAACTTATTCTCAAGGATTCGAGGTGTCGTGTCCTAACTTACGGGATGTGACATTTTGTTACTTCGAGATAAGAAGGCATTTTATACATATTTTGATTTATTCGAGTAATTTTAATTAAAAATAACATAATACAAACAGAGATTGTATTTTAAATTCTTTTCGAGTTTTTAACTTTCGATATTAAGACATTAATTAATCAATTAGGTACCAATTTTGGGGGCCTTCCTCGTACGTAACCGACTCCTGAACCCATTTCTGGATTTTTGTAGACCGAAAAATATTGTTTTAATAAATTAAACCTTTTATTAAAATGATCAAGTTTCGAGGTGATCCGATCACACTTCATATAAAAAGGATTGGTGGCAACTCCCATTTTCATTTTCAAAATAAAAGTCGATTTCAAAAAAAAAATGGTTTCGACAGCTTGGTGACTCCACTGGGGACAAAATAAGAGAGTCAAGCCATGAGTTGATTATTTCTTGTCTTTTTGTTGAAAATTGATAATTTGGTTTAAATTTACGATCCTTTCGTTGCATTTGTTTTTTATGGTCTGCATCATTTTGATATATTTGCTTTATTGGTTCGAGTATTGCATTTGCATAACAGTTCGATTTTACCCTTTAAGTGGGAGTGAGAAACTATTCCTTCGTGAGGTCTTTACCTCCGTATAGGATAGTGGATCGCTTTCAGGATACATCCTTACCTATGTCTTCGTGAGATTTTCATCTCCGTATAGCCATAGGAAAATATATTCCCCTGAATTGAACTCAGTCTGTATGAGCCTATAATAGGTGAGGATCGAGGAACTCTGCCAGTTCAGGTACCCTTACTTTAGAACCGAACCACATATAATGAGCCTTAGGAACTTTATCTATTATTTCTTGTTTACTTTAAATTCTAGCTTGGTATGCAATGTACTGACTTGTTTTGTTTTGACTGTAATTGCATGGCATTTCCATCATAAAAAAAGGTGTTGATTCACGTTCGGTTACTAAATAGAAAGCTTGCCATGAAGAATGGATTTCTTAATAAAGTGGAAGATAATACGGCTGTCCGAATATGGTCCGAGAAAACGCAACTAGAGAAGGGTGATAGTCTAACGGATGGGTACGTTTCAGAATTGTGGGATTTCACTCGTATCAGCGTGACCCAGAACAATCTCCAAGAATTGAAAGAGTTATGGGTCCAATGGGATGATGAAATCAAGTAGTTATTTTACTGTAATTATGGTGATTTGCCCTACCTATTCGATATCAAAGTGGACAAGCACTTGTTTCGAGCTCTGGCTCAATTTTGTAATCCCGCCTACAGTTGTTTTACCTTTAGGAAGGTAGATTGGGTACCTACCATGGAAGAATACACGACCTTACTTCGTTGCCAAAAGATTCAAGCCGACAATGTTTATTCCAGAGCCGCCAACATTCCAACTTTCTTAAAAAATTTAATGAGCATCACGAAGATGAGTGAGCAATGGGTTGCAGCCCGAATCAAGCAAAAAAGAGATAGTAAATGTATCCCTTGGAAAAGTTTACGAGATTTGATCTTGGCACACCCAGATATGAAGAAAAGGGTCGATGTCTTTGCTTGGAGTATTTACGGGCTGGTTGTGTTCCCTAAAACACTAAGGCACGTAGTTGAGGCAGTTTCAGATTTATTTGATCGACTTGATAAGAGGGCCCGTCCCGATAATTTTGGTTGAAACATTCAGATCTTTGAATGCATGCCGGAGAGCGGGTGAAGGAAGATTCATCAGATGTGCACAACTCTTGTTGGCATGGTTTCATAGCCACTTTTGGAGGGTAGAAAAAGTTTCTTATCGAGTATTCTCTGAGAACTACTCTTCATTAAAAGAATTAGTGGCCACACCGAGGTGAGAAGATATTTCGGAAGAAAAATGGATGGCGATTCTCCAAAATCTCCAAGACAAAGATGTTGAATGGAGGGCTCCTTGGATGATCCTTGATGAGATTTTATACCGTTGCGGAGACTTTGATTAGGTCCCTCTACTTGGGATATGGGGAGCTATTGGATATGCTCATCTACTTGTGTTGTGGCAGTATAGATCGAGGCAGTTCATACCAGCAATGCAACGGTTGGATCAGTGCGAGTTTTCGTATAATGGTGATAAATACAAGAAAAAGGTTTGAGAAATGTCAATGCTTGGAACCAAACCCGCCGAATGAAAAGATTTACTGCAAGCCCGATGATGACCCCCAAATGTAATGGGTGGTGGAATAAAAGAATCAATGACAATATCCTTGGGCCAAGTCAAGAAGACACTCGACCAATGGAGGACTACCTGCAAGTGATCCCGTCTGAGCTAGAGATCATAAAACAAGATTTTGAAAAAAAGGAATTCAGAGCTAGAAAAGAAGATAGAGCAATTGGAAGAAGAAAAGATGCAATTAAGATTAGATGTTGACGTCTAGAAGTTAGAAGCCGAGAAATTGAGAAATGAAAGAACAAGGCTGAGGAAGACTTGGACAATCTAAAAATAGATTATAAGAAGTTGCGCTTGTCGATGAGGACTGCCAGGCTAGGAAAAACATCATAACAATGGCAACAATCAAAGAAGAAAAGAGTAGAGGCAATCAATGGGAAAAGAAATTTCGAGATGCCCGAGTTTGAGAAAATACTCTAGAAAGAGACCTATTGGAAAGCCAAAATGAAAAAAGTCAGATTAAAAGCCAGGGTAACAGAATTAGAAAAGTCACTTCATCAGTATCGTAATCGCAACTCCATAATTGAGCTAAAAGCGAGCCTAAACAAGATTGAAGAGCTGAAAAGAAAAATAGAAGAACTCGAGATCACATTACAAAATTGTGAACTTCGAGTTGAACTCCTTGAAGCAAACAATGAACATTGGAAAGAGCAACTCCATCGTTCTCAAGGTTAGGTTAGGGTTAGGAACCATATCATGGGTGAAGCTGTGGCTCAAATACGAGAGGTGACCGATCATTTATAAACCCTAGCAATTCAGGCTGACGTGCTAAGCTTGAAATATGAATCAAAATTGGATCGGGGTCAAGAATTAGCTTGGCTTCTTAGGAAAGTTAAGGTTTTGAGTATTAGGGAAAAGCCATATATGTAATCTGTTTTATGTAAAGAAATTTGTTTTCTAGTAAAGTTGTTCTAATAGAACTGAATCAGAGTCAATGCCTTTTTTTTTCCATTTATTTCATGCATTTGCATTACATTGCATCATATGCATTAAATTTCACAAAAAGACCCTAATTAATCGAAATTATGATAGTTAACCTGGAAATCAACAAGAGTTTACCAATGAAATATCATTACAGTACTCGCGCCAAAACCAAAGTAATGGACCAAAGATTAAAAAGGCTAGAACAGATTTAAAAAGACATGCAAGATCAGTTGCAAGCACAGTTGGAAGAATAGTTAGCAAAAGTATAACAGGATATGAGGGATCAAATACAGGAATCCCAAAGAAGTATGATAAGCCAATTGACGCAGTTGCTGGCTGGAGGACTTGAAAAGGGGAAGAGCACTGTGGTCAACTTAGGGGATGACAATAAGGACTCTATTTACCCCCCGGGTTTTACCCCGATAAACGCCCAGGCACAACCAGAAGCGTACCCACGAAGGGTACCTGTTACAATCAGACCTCAACAGTATCAAGCCGGTACCTCAGCACCTACAAACTACTCAATAGGTCAGGCTCCAATTGGGAGGATAATCCAACCAATCCCGTTGTTCCTGATCTAGATGATATGGAAGAAATGGCAAAAGCAATAGTGGAGCTGCCAAAGCAACTTAAAGATCGATGTAGATGGTTAGAAGAAAATTCAGAGCAATAGAAAACACTAATTATCATTACGTAATTGATGCTAAGGACTTGAGTTTGGTCCCAGATCTGGTGCTCCCTCCTAAGTTCAAAACTCCAGGGTTTGAAAAGTATAACAGGACTAGCTGTCTTGAAGCTCACATCACGATGTTCTATCGAAGGACGATAGAACACGTTAATAATGACCAGTTATTAATTCATTGCTTTCAAGACAGTCTAATCAGGTCAGTAGCCAAATGGTACAACCAATTGAGTCGTGCCAAAATCAATTTGTGGAAAGACTTGGCATAAGCTTTTATGAAGCAATATAGTCATGTGACGGACATGACACCTGATAGAATCACGTTGCAGAATATGAAGAAGAAGCAAAGTGAGAGCTTCAGGCAATATGCCCAAAGATAGAGGGAGGTGGCAACTCAAGTTCAGCCATATCTTCTGGAGAATGAAACCACAATGCTTTTCATCAATACTTTAAAAGCCTCTTTTATCAACCATATGTTGGGAAGCACTACTAAGAGCTTCTCAGATATAGTAATGTACGGTGAAATGATTGAAAATGTAGTGAGAAGTGGTAAGATCGACGTGGGGGAAAGCACCAAAAGATCAGCCACGAGGAAGAAGGAAAATGAGGTGAATAATGCAAGAACATATAATAAGGGTTATTCAAAACTAATCACGGTAGGCCCACAAAGGATAGTAACTACTAACCAACAGGGCCCCCAAGGCAAGAGTCCAACCCAAGGCCAAATACAGAAAGACTCCAGTTCACACCCATCCCGATGATATATAGGGAGCTGTATCAGAGTCTATTTGATGCACATGTTGTATCCCCTTTCTACTTGAAACCTATGCAACCTCTATTCCCTAAATGGTACGATGCGAATGCTCAATACGAGTACCACGTGGGAATCACGGAACATTCAATCGAGAATTGCACCGCTTTTAAAATGTTAATTGAAAGGTTCATCAAGATGGGCATTGTGAAGTTCGATGATCCATCGGGACCTAATGTGGCAGGAAATCCGTTACCCAGTCATTTTGATAAAGAGGTAAACACGATAATTGAGAGTGGAGGGAAGAGAACCAAGATGAATGTAGCAGAACTGAAAACCCCACTGAAATGAGTTTGGAAGAAAATGGTAAAAGGAGGATTAATCAAAAAGGATTCAGAGGAGAGACCCAAAAGGATGAGGAACTACTGTGAGTTCCATACTGAAGAAGGTCATGAGTCCTAAGAGTGCGTAGAATTTAGAGCCCTAGTACAAAATCTGATGGATAATAAGGAGCTAGAATTCTTAGAATACGCCAAAGGCTCGAAAGAAGAAGATGTGTGCGCCTCAGAAGAAGGATCAACAGAGAAGGTTTATAAAGTCAACCACCTAGTGGTTATTATTTCACGACCAAGAGGTAATGAAACCGGAGTACAAATTGCACCAAGGGTCATAATCCAGAAACCTGTAGCCTTTCCCTACAAGGACAGCAATAGGGTTTCTTGGAATTATGATTGCAATGTGACGATCTCAAGAGAAGAGAACCTGGCTAGCACTTTAGAAGAGGGCCAAGATGTGGGTGTCTACACACGTAATAGGAGGCGTTATGATCCTGCAAATATAAGAACTGAGCCCGTTAAAGGAAAAGCCCCAGTGTTAAGTATAAGAAGGAAAAGACTGCTAGGCTTGAATCACCAGTTAACGAGCCAGTAACTGAGAATGAGGCTAGGGAGTTCTTGAAAATTTTAAAGCATAGCGAGTACAACATTATAGAACAGCTACACAAACAATCGGTTAGCATATCAGTACTAGCCTTGCTCTTGAGCTCAGATGCTCATCGTAGCGGGTTGATAAAGGTGCTAAATAAAACTTATGTCGCTAATGATATCTCTGTAAACAAGCTGGACTAACTAGTTAACAATATAAGTGCCGACAACTTTATCTTCTTTAATGGTGACGAAATACCTCCGGGGGGCATGGGATCTACAAAGGCTCTGCACATTACCACCCGCTGCAAATGATATACATTTCTAGGGGTGTTTATTGATAATGGATCTGCACTGAACGTCTTGCCCTTATCTATATTGAACAGGTTGCCTGTGGATAGCTCTCATATGAAGACATGTCAAAATATAGTGAGAGCATTTGATGGTACCGAAAGGGGGGTGATGAGAAGGATTGAGATACCCCTTTTGATTGGTCCAAACACGTACGAGGTAGATTTCTTGGTAATGGACATTAATCCCTCTTATAATTGCTTGGTGGGGAAGCCTTGGATTCATTCAGCAGGGGCAGTGCCGTCATCACTACACTAGAAGCTAAAGTTGGTGATAGAGGGTCGACTGGTGACGATAAATACGGAAGAAGATATTATTGCATCCGTAACCAGTGACGCACCATACATAGGAGTGGATGATGAGGTAATAGAATGTTCCTTTCAATCCTTGGAATTCGTGAATGTAACTTTCATCGTTGAAGGAAACAAGGTTTCGATGCCCAAAATATCCAAAACTACGAGGATGGGCCTACAGCTGACGGTTGGGAAAGAAACCTTACTTGGAAAGGGACTCGGGAAATACATCCAAGGAAGGGTCGAGGCACCCATGCTAATGGAAAAACGAGACCGCTTTGGCTTAGGATACAAGCCACATGTGAGGCAAAAGAAGAGAGAGCTAGAAAAGAAGCAAGAAAAGAGAAGAGCACGACTGAGTGGGGAAGAGGTCAAGTGGGAATCGATGACATTTCCCCATATATCCAGAACTTTCGTGTCAGGAGGAACTATTCACCCTTAACATAAGATGTCAAGAAAAGAAACCGCAGAAGAAATATTGGGAAATTTGAACATCAATGCCATATCTGAAGAAGGAATTGGGGGAGAAAATTTATCAGGCATCTGCCTCTATGTACCTGGAAGTGTTCTGAACAATTGGACGACGGAAGAGATTCCTTTAGTTTTTTAGAGCTAATTCAGAGTAATGTTCAAAACACGCTTATTGCTCTAAGCTTAGGACCAATAAGAATCCTTTTGTGAAATAGGCTTATGTCCAACATCTTTATTTCAATAAAATGTATTTTTGCGTATCATCTTGAGAAAATATTCTTTTATTCTTTACATTTCATTCATAATCATACCATACAGGTAATTATTCATAGATTCTTTTGTTCTTTGGATTTCCTTCATCCCTATAATAGGTCTCTAGATATCAATGATATGAGCGACGCTGCTATTGAATCAGAGGCTCCTTTTGAGCAATATATGTGTATGGAGGATTCTCATGATTTTGAAGATGATCGAGACTGTAACCTATCTCCTGATTTGTTGAGGATAGTAGAACAAGATGAGAAACAAATCCTACCTTACGAAGAGTCATTGGAAATTGTGAACTTAGGAGAGGAAAAAGAGGCGAAGATTGGAGTTTGCATTACTATAGAGATAAAGCGGGACCTTATTGAGTTACTCCAAGAATTCAAGGATGTCTTCGCATGGTCATATCAAGACATGCCTGGGTTAAGTACTGATATCATGGTACACTGGGTCCCCATAAAGGAAGAATGTAAGCCAGTTCAACAGAAGCTTCGAAGGATGAGGCCCGATATTTTGCTGAAAATAAAAGAGGGGGTCAAGAAGTAATTCGATGCCGGTTTCTTACAAGTGGTTAAATACACAAAATGGGTAGCTAATATCATCCCCATCCCTAAAAAGGATGGGATAGTATGAATGTTAGTAGACTACAGGGATTTAAGCAAAGCCAGCCCGAAAGATAATTTCCCATTGCCACATATCGACACTTAAGTGGAAAACATGACAGGTTACTCACTATTCTCTTTTATGGATGGTTTCTCGAGGTACAACCAAATAAAGATACATCCTGAAGACATGGAGAAGACCATATTTGTAACCATATTGGGAACATTTTGCTATAAAGTGATGCCATTTGGACTAAAAAATGTGAAAACGACGTATCAAAGAGCCATGGTAACTTTGTTTCATAATATGATGCACAAAGAAATAGAAGTTTATGTTAATGATATGATCATAAAGTCTTAAACAGAGAAGGAGCATGTACAAGTCTTGAGGAAATTATTCTTGAGATTAAGAAAATTCCAGCTGAAGCTCAACCCAGCAAAATGTACCTTCGGGGTTAGGTCGGGAAAATTGCTAAGATTTGTAGTCAATGAAAAGGGGATCGAGATCAACCCAGATAAAATTAAGGCTATACAGGAGTTGCCTCCGCTGCACACTCAAAAAGAGGTCTGAGGTTTTTTAGGGAGATTAAATTACATCTCTAGGTTCATTTCACAATTAACCAAGAAATGCGACCCCATATTCCGTCTCCTTAAAAAACACAATCCATATGTATGGGATGAAGAGAGCCAGAAGACTTTCGACAAGGTCAAACATTACTTGTCTAATACCCCAGTGTTGATGCCACCTAGCCTAGATAAGCTGCTAATTCTGCACTTGACAGTATTTGGAAATTCCATGGGATGCGTACTTGGCTAACATGATGAGTTAGGAAGGAAAGAAAAGGAAATATACTACCTCAGTAAGAAGCTCACTAAATGTGAGATGAGATACTCGCTAATTGAGAAGTTGTGTTGCGCTTTGATCTGGACAACCTGAAAACTGAGACAGTCTTGGCTCATCTCAAAACTGGACCCTCTATAGTACATGATGGAGTCGACTGCTTTGAATGGAAGAATGACTCGATGGAAAATTCTACTTTTTCGAATTTGATATAGTCTATATGAATTAGAAGGCTATAAAAGGGAGCACTATAGAAGATTTTCTAGCCAGTAGAGCTCTAGAAGATTACGAGCCTTTGAACTTTGATTTCTCAAATAAAGATCTAATGTATGTTGCAACCATTGAAGAAGACTCTCAAGAAGGTCATCCTTGGAAGCTAAACTTTGACGGAGCCTCAAATGCTGTGGGTAAAGGAATTGGGGCAGTCTTGGTATTCCTAAATGGAGATCATTATCCATTCACTAGTAAATTGGATTTTGATTTCACGAACAATCTGGAAGAATATGAAGCATGCATCATGGGTATCCGTGCAACCATAGAACATAAGATCAAAGTGCTAGAAGTATATGGGGATTATGTATTAGTAATCTATCAACTCAAAGGTGACTGAGAGACAAGAGACCCCAAATTGATCAATTATTGAAAGCTGGTTCTAAAGCTAATTGAAGATTTTGATGACATCACCTTCTACTATCTCTCACGAGATGAAAATCAAATGGTTGATGCCCTGGCTACCTTAGCTTCCATGGTCAAAGTGAACAAACAAGAGGATATAAAGCCTATCCAGATAAGTATTTATGAGACTCTAGCTCATTGTTATAACATTGAAGAAGAAGAAAAGGATGATCACCTTTGGTACCACGATATATTGCGATATGTGAAAAATCGTGAATACCCTGACTAAGCAACTGAGAATGATAAAAGGACATTGAGAAAACTGGCCAGTGACTATATCTTAAATGGGGAGATCCTATACAAAAGAAGAAAGGATCAGGTGTTACTCAGATGTGTGGACGCTGTTGAGGCTAAGAAAATCTTGGAAGAAGTCCATGAGGGTGTTTGCAGAACACATGCCAATGGTTTCACAATGGCCAAGCAGATCATGAGATTCAGGTATTATTGGTCCACCATGGAAGGGGACTGTATTAATTATGCCAAGAGATGTCATAAGTGCCAAATTTATGGAGACAAAACTCATGTGCCTCATTCACCTCTTCATGTCATGACTTCTCCATGGCCTTTCTCTATATGGGGCATGGATGTTATTGGGCTGATATTGTCAAAAGCTTCTAATGGGCATCGATTTATCTTTGTGGTCATCAATTACTTCACCAAGTGGGTAGAGGCCACTTTTTACGCCAATGTCACGAAGTCGGTAGCAAATTCTTGAAGAAAGAGATCATATGTCTATATGAAATGCCAGAAAAGATTATATCTGACAATGCACTAAATTTGAACAACAGCATGATATCAAAAGTCTACAATCAGTTCAAGATCAAACACCACAACTCATCACCATATCGCCCAAAAATGAATGGTACGGTGGAGGCAGCCAATAAGAACATTAAGAAGATCGTGGGGAAAATGACTGAGACTTATAAAGATTGGAATAAGAAGTTACCATTTGCCCTCTATGCTTATCGAACATCTGTCAGGACCTCAACCGGGACAATGCCTTTCTCTTTGGTTTATGGAATGGAGGTGATTTTACCCATTGAATTCGAGATTTCTTCTTTCCGAGTTTTGGCAGAATTGAAGTTGGATGAAGCAGAATGGATTCAATCCCGATATGATCAGCTAAATTTGATTGAAGAGAAAAGGTTGAAAGCCATCCATCATGGTCAGGTGTATCAAAAGCGAATGATGCGAGCTTACAACAAAAAGGTTTGTCCCAGAGAATTCAATGAGGGGGACCTGGTATTGAAAAACATCCTTCCTATAGAAAAGGATTTTAGAAGAAAGTGGATGTCAAACTGGGAGAGACCTTACGTGATAAAGAAGGCCTTTTCTAGAGGAGCATTAATTTTGACCGAGATGGATGGCAAAAACCTGCCTAATCCTGTGAATTCGGATTCAGTCAAAAGATACTTCATCTAAAAAAAGGAAAAAGGAAGAAGCCAAGGTGAAAACTCGCAAAAGGGCGCCTTGAGACCAAATGGGTTTTTAATTGAAAACCCAAGAAAAGGGCAATTCAAATTTTGATCAAAGATGGGGTATGTGATAGTCTTGTTATCCCCAAATTAACAAGGAGGAGGGATGCTACGTCTTGGGGTATCAACAAAGTATTTTGGATCTCTGAAACACATATCAAGTTCAAAAGGGTCCTCAAGAAGTTAGTGCGAAGAAGCTCATGCTATGATATCTGAGACACCTATTTTCATCTTATTCATTTTGTATTTTAGCAATGTTTGCTATCTTTGATTAATTTATTCATTTCAAGCTTTGCTCCCAATAAAATTCCCTTTTGACCATTGTGATAATCTTTTTCAAGCATTTTTCATTGAAATTACGATTAATGGGCTAATAATATTCAAGTAAAAGGATTTCTTACATATTTCTCTGAAAGTTTTCTAAATAGTACAAGGATCTGAAACAGGACCACTAGTCAGAACTAACCAAATCTAAGAGTTGGAAAGGTTTGGGGATGAATAGTTTAAATTTTGATTATTTTCTCGGGTTTTCTGTCAAAGATACCAATTGAACAAAAAGGTAGGGCAATGTGTCAGTAGCGAGCAATGTCAACTTAAACATTAAAAGGGGATCATTCTCGAAAAATGACATTCTTGCAAACATCATTCATACACATCTAGTTAGGAGCATTTGATTCATCTTAATCATGACATCCTAATCACTGGGCATAAATAGGCCCATGAAATGGATTCTACAGGTCATGTTCTCTAAAGAGTGGTGTAACAAGATCAGAGAAACCATAAATCCCACACCCCTGAAGTTGTAATTGGATGGATTGAGGTCACCGTGACGAATCTTATCTCCCTGAAGTTGCAGTGGAAAAGATTAAAGTCCCAAATTTTATCTCCCTGAAGTTACAGCGGAGTAGATCGAAGATAGAAAATCTTATCTTTATGAAGTTTCAGTAGAGTAGATTAAAGCTATAAACCTTATCTCCCTGAAGTTGCAGTGAAGCAGGTTGAAGTTACAGATCTTATCTCCCTGAAGTTGTAGTGGAATAGATTGAAGATAGCAAATCTTATTTTTCTGAAGTTGCAGTAGAGCAAATTAAAGCTATAAACCTTATCTCTCTGAAGTTGCAGTGGAGAAGGTTGAAGTTATAAGTCTTATCTCCCTGAAATTGTAGTGGAGTGGGCTGAAGATAGTGAATCTTATTTCCCTGAAGTTGCAATGAAACAGATCAAAGCTACAAATTACAAATCTTATCTCCCTGAAGTTGCAGTGGAGCAGACTAAAGTTACAGATCTTATCTCATTGAAGTTGCAGTGGAGTAGATTGAAACGATAAGTCCTATACCTCTGAAATTGTAGTAGGTCGGATTAAATCTACCATAGCAAGTCTTATCTCCCTGAAGTTGCAGTGGAATAGACTAAAACTACAAGCTACAAATCATTTCCCTAAAGTTGCAGTGGAGAAGATTGAAGCCACGAATCTTATCTCCCTGAAGTTAAAGCGGAGCAGATTGAAAATAGCAAATCTTGTCTCTCTAAAGTTGCAGTAGAGCAGATTAAAGCTATAAACCTTATCTCTTTGGAGTTGCAGTGGAGCAGGTTGAAGTCATTAATCTTATCTCCCTAAAGTTGCAGTGGAGTTGAGTGAAGATAGCGAATCTTATTTCCCTGAAGTTACAGTAGAACAAATGAAAGCTACAAGTTACAAACCTTATCTCCATGAAGTTGCAGTGGAGCAAGTTGAAGATACAAATCTTACCTCCCTGAAATTGTAGTAGAGCAGATTGAATATATGAGTCTCATCTCCCTGAAGTTGCAGTGGACAGATTAAAGCTACAAGTCTAATCTCCCTGAAGTTACAGTGGAGCAGATTGAAGATACGAGTATCATCTCCTTGAAGTTGTAGTGGAGCAGATTAAAGCTACAAGTTTAATTTTCCTGAAGTTACAATGGAATAGATCGAAGCATTAATTCCTATACCTTTGAAGATGCAGTGGGATAGAATAAGACTACTTAAAGAAGAGAAGCACCAAAGAAGTCAAGATTCGGCAAGACCAGACAAAATTGGCCTTTTTTAAAGTCTTTGCTCCATTCTCGTTACACGACAATGAGTAAAGAGGGGCAACTGTAATAGGCTAATTTAGTCCGGGCCTAGATTATAAAATAAAACAAAAATTTAAACCAAAATAATTAAAGTCCAGAGTCCATTTACAACAAGTTACAGGCCAAATATGCATTAAACCCTAAAACCCAATTTACAAACCCAAAAATTAAGAAACCCTAGGCAGCCCGATTGATACGGGCCGGCTCGGGGTGAGTCGAAACGTATGCGGGTTTCCCAATCGTCTATGAGGAGGGATCAAGCCTTAGGAAGATATTCGGAAAATATGGATGAATTTGCGGAAGCTTAAGTGAATAAATTAGGTGATGGTTCGGTTTGGAGGAACAAAATAAAAATAAAAATAGATAAAAGATAATTTTTATGGAAGCGGATAAACGAACTTAAACGAGAAGCGATTCAACACTAAAAAGTGTCACCCCGGATTCTATAATGTTTAAGGTGGATAAATGGAATCGATGATGGAAATGGAAAATACGAACTTAACTTAAGAAAGATTCAACACTATATATCAGTGTCACCCCGTTTCTTATATCGTTAAGGTGGAAAGATGGAATTCGAAGATGGACCAAGACCCGTTATCTAAAAGATAAGAACCGTTGGTATAAATAAATGGATGAGAAACGATTGACGCCACAAGCAAAGCTTGATAAGTCGGAATCGAAACTCGCATTTAAAGATAGAGAGGATGAACGCCACACCAAACGAAATTTGGTGATAAGTTCAAACAAAGAAGACGCCACAAGCAAGCTTGATAAGTCTAACGAAACTTGTCTGAAACCAGAAGAGGAGATAAACTCACTCAAATGAACAAAGTTCATAAAAATTTCATTCATAAAAATTCTGTCCTTTACAAATAAAAATAGCAAATATTTATAGCCTATTCTACAAGCTAACCGAATGTTCAAAACAATTAAAACCCACTCTCCAAATTGTTGCCGTCCAACAAATCCATATTCATTCTCCATGAATTTCCACTATCATTTGCTAAATGATTTAAAAATTCAGCCCATTAAGCCTTGTTGCCGTTTGTTCTTTGTAAGTGCCAATCATGGTTGATTAAACCATGTGCCGTCAAAGCTTGACTAGCCATACAAATGCCCATTTCTTTATTGTTTCATAAGCACATGCCTTAAATGTTGATGACTCACTCCACTAGCCGTCCATGCTTAAACTCCACCAATTTTGCACATTGTTAATTTCATGATTTGTTTATTCCCACCATGGTTGTGCCGTACATGCTTGGATAGCATTAATCTCCACCATGATTAATCTATTCCAAGTCAATGGTACTGCCTTCCAATGCTTGTCCAATATGCTCACTTTAAATATTCTTCATTTATGCTCCATGTGCCCAATTTAAAATGTGCTTGCCGTCCACTACTATCTTCCATGCTTGGTTATTTTATGTTTCATGCATGCTCTCCATTATCCCAAAAAATACTATGGCCATTATCTCTTGTCTTCCAAGTTGAATAAACTAAATTAATCACATGTTTATATTTTGTTTTTACCCATGGCCGTTCATCACTAGTCCCATGATGCTCTCAACCTCATTTGTTTATTCAAGGTGCATAATACCCATCATGGTTTGTCTCATTTTCCATCTCATACTTCCAATGCCTTGTTATTTAATTCAAGGTTCCATTTATGCTTCCCATTTGCCGTCAATGCTTTATCATGCCATGAAGAGCCTTTCAATTATTTAATTCACCCACATGCTCATCTTTCAAGACCATGAATTGTTTATTCTTCCATTAATATTCCACCTTGTGCTTTGCTTCCATTCCTCAATCTTTCATGCGTCACTTGCCAAATTAAATTCAAAAATCTTCCATGCAATCTCAAATTGGCTTTAGATTTGTTCCATCCAAATATTCTTCATGTAATCAACATAATAAACAAATGGAAACTCCTTTCAAGTGTGCGTCCATGCTATAGAAGTCCATCATGTCCCACGTTTGCTTGTCATTAGCTATCGTCCATAATTCCTCCATGAATTTGGCCAAGACAAATCATTCTTTATTCTTCCAACAATTTCAAATCCATGCTCCCCTTCATTCATGCTACACCACGTAACACATTAAGTCAACTTATTAATTTATAAAATGAGCACATTACAATGGCAATTAGATATCAAACAAATTCGGTAATCACTAATTAAATTAATTAGTGACACATATTTATTGACACAAACTAAGCACGAAAGAAAACAAATTAATTAAAGCTTGCACAATTTAATTTTAACTAAATTACTTAATTAACTTGAACCAAATTAATTAAATTTCCTTTAATTAACTTAAGCTAAGTTAACTAATTTTTATTCCATCAATTAACTAATTAAAATGAGCTAAGAAGTGAGCTAATAACGAGCTCCACAAATTAAAATTCGTTGGTGCCCCGGGCGTGCTCGTATCACCGATGGCCCAAAAACTAAACTCAGTTTCAGTAAAAACTGAAACCTTAACACCTAGCCATGCCGCCACTCCACGTGCAGCGTCAGCGCGCCCATCGCTCGAGGATTGCCTCCCTTGTACCAAAATGGCAAGGCACGACTCCGTTGACCTCGCCAAGGCAGACAAAAAAGAACAAAAAAGGAAACTAAGCAGCAGCAAGAACAATGAAACAATAGCGAAATAGAAAAAGAAAAATAATATTGTAAATCGGCTATAAAATCCACAACAATCCACGTAATTTACATACGAAGAAATATATTTTGAAATCAATTAAAAAAAGGTACTGTATTTTCACTTGTATTTTTTATTCGAAATAAAAAAAATAAAATAATAAAAACATAAAAAAGGAACCCTTTTTTTTTTTACCTTTTTCACCTATTGGTATCATCGCCGGTCCGTAAGGCCGTTGAATCCCTTAGGATTCGGCCAAAGGCCGTGGCTAAGGATGACGGGAGTCGAGGGGATTTTCTTCGTTCCTTTTGATTTTGGCTCTTTTTGGTGATTTCAACTCTAAAAAGGAGTTCTGCATAAAAAAAAATACAACAAAAATGGTTTTTTTTGTGTTTTTCTGGCCACCGTGGATGGCGCGCGCGTCGATGCAGGTGGCGGTCGCCAATGGGGTTCATTTGGAGTTATGTCCGGTTTGGGGGAGACTTTGAGAGAGTGAGGGAGAGTTTTTTTGTTTTTTAATAGGAGAATGAAATGAAATTTTTGAATTTTTTTTGCTTAAATAAACCCCTAAAACGACGCCGTTTTAGGGTTGGCTTCAATAGCCCCAAAACGACGTCGTTTCACCCTTGACCCGCGCGCCGACCCGATCCGCCCAAAGGATCCGCGCATTTTTAACTAATCGTATATTTGCACGAATAGTCCTTCCGCTTTTACGATGTGCTTCAGTTTAGTCCTTTTTTTTACTTGTTTTTATTTTATATATTTGGCTATCGAATTTTTCGCGCGTTTCAATTTAGTCCCTGGCTCGCTGATCTCCTGGAGAATGAATGCGTGTCCAGAGGATTGGGTTATTTTCTCATTTGGTCATCGTTGGTTTTTGCTCCTTACATTTTAGTCTTTATTTATTCAATTTATCCTAATTTTTTACTTTTAATTTAGTTTTTATTCTGATTTAATCCTTGGCTATTTAATTTCAACCTTTGATATATTTTATAGGTCATGTTTATTTATTTATTATCTTATATTCTTTATATGCATATTAAAAATTGTAATGTTTATATTTTCTTTATTTAAATACTTGTTGTTGGTATTATTCTATTCTTAAGATTATTACATTTTTTCATTCGCATATTATTATTATTATTATTATTATTATTATTATTGTCTTACTTTATTTTAAAATTCATATTGTTCATATTTGCACATATTGTTATATTGTCATTATTATCCTTTTTATTTCTTTTTATTTTATTATTCCTTTTATTATTTTTGGCATTTTTTAAATCGTGTCTTTTCAATCATGTCTTTTTCATTTATTTTAAGTTATTTTATCATTTTAAATACAGATTGTTTTAAATATTACATTTGTTATTATTCAAAAAAGAATTTTTTTAAAATTAAGGCAATGTTCCGTATTTGGGGATTTGAGAAGTCGTACACTAACTTACGGGGTTTCGATTTTCTCGTTGAACCTAGATGACCGAATATCCTTTTAAAATTAAAATACATAAGATTTAAGTAAAAAATGTAAAAGGCAAGCATATTCTCAAGGATTCGTGGTGTCGTGTCCTAACTTACGGGATGTGACATTTTGTTATTTCAAGATAAAAAGATATTTTATACATATTTTGATTTATTCGAGTAATTTTAATTAAAAATAACATAATACAAAGAGGGTCGTATTTTAAATTCTTTTCGAGTTTTCAACTTTCGACATTAAGACATTAATTAATCAATTAGGTACCAATTTTGGGCGTTAGAGGGTGCTAATCCTTCCTCGTACGTAATCAATTCCCGAATCCATTTTTGGATTTTTGTAGACCGAAAAACATTGTTTTAATAAATAAACCTTTTATTAAAAAGATTAAGTTTTGAGGTGATCCGATCACACCTCATATAAAAAGAATTGGTGGCGACTCCCATTTTCGTTTTCAAAAAAAAAAAAGTTTCGACATATAACTAATTTTTTAAATAATATCAAAATTATTTTTATATTGATGATCAAACACATGAATCAAAGTTGAGATTTTGTCTTTGAATAGATTTCCATTCAGTTGGTTCCTTAAATTTCTATTTGCGAATTTCCTTTGAAAGTTTTAAATTTCAAAAAACCCTATTTATTTTTATTTCACTTGTTTTTACTAAAGAAATAGAATTATCACTAATATGTGTTTATTTGACCCTGCTTATTGTTCTATACAAATTTTATATTTTTCTTATTTGGAATTTTATTCACTACAGCAAAACAGACTTTTAGCGGCGTTTTTGGCCTTTAGCGGCGTTTATAAGCGCCACTTAAAAGTGTTTTTGGCGCTTTGTAAGCGCCACAAAAACGCCGCTACTACAACCGCCGCCAAAATTTTGCGGCGTTTATGTGGAAAAAACGCCGCTAAAGATCATGACTTTTAGCGGCGTTTGTGTTAAAAACGCCGCTAAAGGTCATGACTTTTAGCGACGCTTTTCCAAAAACGCCGCTAAAAATCACGAAAATAAGAAAAATTAAAATATTATACTTTTAACGGCGCTTTGACCAAAAGCGCCGCTAAAAGTTCTAAAAAATAAAAAAAAATTAACATATTACACTTTTAGCGGCGCTTTTACCAAAAACGCCGCTAAAAGTCCTAAAAAATAAAAAAAATAAAAATTATAAAAACGCCACAAATCCAATTTAAAAATATATATTTTAATTTGAAGACGTATTAAAATAAAAATTCACTAACAATATGTATTAAAATGGAAATTCATGAACAAGACATATAAGGAATCGCGATCTAGGTACGTTGTTACCAACAGCATGATCAAAGAACTTAATCACATAAGAAAAACACATGGTTAGATAGATATTTTTACATTTTAATACATCATAACCATAATTGATACAATTTTATACTCCTAATTCTTTGCATCACCATAGTTTCAGTTTGAAGAACCTTGATTAATCAAGGTATGACATGTCATTACAAGGATAAAAGCAGAAAATTTGCACTTCTTGATGGATTCAATTTATCCACGATCATTTCTAGCAAATTGCTATCAGCTAACCAACTTGCATTACATCCAAAAATTACGATACACATGATCATCAGCACCTACTAACCGAACCAAAACCTGTGAAAAGGCACAAACTTATATCAAATTTCACCCAAAAATATTTAATGAAAACCATATGAAACTCATCTCTTTGCAATAAAATAAAAAAGAATATCTTGGTTACCTCCATGATGGAAGTGATTCCCATCAAATCAACCGATTGGCGCAACACCTCTTGATGTGTCGGTTAACAAATTGTCTCGATAAATCCCTATAAATAGATTAAAAATATATTCTATCTTTTGTAGTTAATGGATCATAAACTACCAAAAGCTCAACTTTGTCATGCAAATTACTAGGTTTACTGACATTTTACCATGCCAAATCCAGAGAACCGACTCACTAGAGAAAAAGATGTTTCTAATGGAAGCATACACTACTAAAAATGGGTGTATAACAGCAAGACTACCAACTTGTACCATATAAATTGGATATATATATATATATTGGAAATCAATCAAGCTGGTAAGAAAACTTCAATTAATTTAAATACCTTACTGAGAAAGCTTATAAAAAAATTAAGCAGATAGAAAAAGAAAGCAGTGACTATGACACATAACATGCAGATTATGATCACTATTGTCAAAAGAAAACAAAGGAAGGGCACTTGAATTAGAATATGCCTAGTTGCTTACTAAAACTAAGAATTATTCTGACATGTCAAAGAGAAATGGAAAAGTAACAACAGTGTAAACTGCAGGATTTGCCTCCTGATATCTAGCAATACTACAAAAAGTTCTCATGTTAGTATCGTGCTAAAAATGTAAAAATTTCAACGATAAACATATAAAAAGTTTATCCGAAGCGTGATGATTCATTTAATTGATCAAGAACACACATGAGTGCAAATCGAGAAAACGGAAGCATAAACCACCCAATGAACCCAATAAGATTCTTATCTTTGGACAAACTGTTCAATTTAAAGCCGAGTCTGATCACAAGTAAATACAAATATATGTCAAAGCAAGTATAATGTAAATAAATATAAAGCAAAACAAACACGCATGTATATTAAAATTTAGACACTGCTGTAATCATCTTTTAATTTATAAGTTATAATATGTACAATAATATAACTTCAAATTATCAAAATTATACACCAAGATTCATTTTACATTTTAAAAATCAAAAATTAATTTCATGTTGAGTAAATATAATTATTTCTTTCATATAAATATAAAAATTGAAATTCAGATTATTCAAGCATCTGACAAAGCATTCATTATCTTTGATTCAAATATTTTAGTTACCATGCCAAGATGCAAGACCTAAAATTGTATTGGATCAATGACACCTTCAAAGAAATAATGAATATTGCAAGCATACAGACAGCATTTATTATGCTGATTGAAATATTTTAGTTACCATGCCAAGATGCAAGACCTAAAATTGTATTGGGTCAATCACACCTTCAAAGAAATAATGAATTGGGTACTAACCAATCGGGCTCGCAAAGTTCGTATTTTAACAATAGGTTTGACCAACTCCCAGTAAACCTTACTCCATATAGATTCCCTTTGCTTAATTTCATTCTTGAGTGCCTATCAGATATCAAATGATGAATCACGTAGGATTAGGTATAAATTAGAAAGCAATATGCTGTTAGTAGCCTAACCAACCCATTAAAAGAGGAAACAATAGAAGTTTAGAAAACCAACAGGATGACTACATGTAGAAGGAGCAGAGACATACAGAGAACATATTTTTCGTAATGATGTTTTGTCACCATTTGCTATTAGAGTACTTATCTGTGAGAAATGAGAAGTAGTTTCAGCAGTGGAATAAATTTAAGAGAGTGAACAATATAATTGTAATAGCAAGTTCAGGATATTGGATCCGCATACCTCTTTGTATAATTCTACGGCTTCCTTATAGAACTTCTGTTTTGAGTACCCCGTTTTCCTTAACTTAGCAATTGCATAGGCACTTTTCAGCTGCAAACAAGAAACTAGAATGTAACTTCGCTAGACAATGATGCAGTGGATCTCTTCTAGTCTATATCTTCATTTCCACAATGCATTTTGAATATGAATCACATTATTATTATCTTGTACTCATGGTACTATAACTCAACTTATCTGTTATACATGACAGAAATCAGGAAAAAAGAATCGCCCAAAAATATATCAATAACTGTATTATGTTATCTTATATAGAAGAAGAACGTAAGAATTGGTATTAAGTGTAAAAAAAAAAGTAAATGCTACAAAAAAATTCACTAATTGGTAAAACAGGAAAAAAAAAACTCATAAATTGCAGAAAGCAAAACTAGAGTAGTTAAGGTGAGTGACAGATAGTCGACACCAATATTGGCAATTTTGTTTTCTAATTAGTCTGTATATATTTGGAAGATTATAGCCTAGATTCTTGTCTAAATATGTGACAGAAATGAAAAGCAGGAGCAACCACGCAAGTAATTGTTAGTTCAACTTAAGGGGAATTAACAAACAAATATTAAAACTGCAGCCATACAAATGGTGGAGAAAATAGGTACCGTATTGATTGTATTATTGGGAGACAATGAATGGAACATAAGCCCATCTCCGATGCGTGGCTTCACTTTCAGACCTATACACTTCTTGAAATCATAACTTCCATCCATATTCAACCCATTCTGGACATTGTTCATAGCATTTATATATTGCAGTCAGAAACAACAACTGAGCAATGGGAGAAGCATCAGTTTTGATTCTAAAATCTTACCTTGAATGGAAATGCAGTTTCCCCTTCTCCTCCAACCTCTGACAGATATACTAAAAAGGTAGCAACCTATTTTAGTAACTAGGTCAACATAAATCTATGATGTAAACAATGAAAATATATATACATAGGTTGTGTTTAAATCGCCGATTTAATTAATACTTGAATTGAATTAATTAAAATCATAAAATTTTAATTAATCAAATAAAAAAATTTTCAAAATCTTTTAATTGGCCGAAATAATTTTGGTTAATACAGGCAGTTAATCGAAATAATTGAAATTTTATTTTTTGTTTTGTTCAAAATAGTAAACAAATCTAAAGACGTCATGAAGCATTAGAAAAGCTACAACACCACCTATAGACAAAAGATACCTAGCCAACCAGCAACCACAAATCATCCATGCAGTTAAATGAAGCAGTTTCAATATTGTATTACATCTCAAAAAAAACTAATGCGGACAAGAAAAGCTAAGGAGGTTTTAATGTCTTTGTCATAGTGTATTGTTGATTGGCTCATCAGAGCTTAATAAAAGGTTTTAATCTTTTATCTTATTCCAAGAGAAGCTATATTCTATTTGCTATTGACATGGCTTCTGAAATTTATGTTAATGAACTCAGAGGACGTAAGGTTTTACCATAAACTTGTCATCATACAGAAATTGAGAAACTACTTTCTAGTCACAAATTTCCATCAGCCATTTCCAGTTCAAACAGGATTGACATTGTAAGCTGCTTGGTTTCAGAAATTCTATTTAATTGAATGAAAGCTAGAGTTGACCGAAATCTTGTCCAACCTTAATGTTCAAAATGGCAAATTGTTGTCAACAGAAATCAAAAACAACTTTCAGTTACAAGTATCCTCATGCAACTTGCAGCTCAAACAGGAATGGCATCTCTTGGACCATTGAGATTATACTGAATGCTCATACAAGGAAACAACAGAAGCCTGACTTTTTTTTTTAGTTCCTATATTTGTAATCATTCCAAATATCACAAGTCTTGTCGCAGGTGATATAATGGTTAGCTACCAAATTAATAAAATAAATAAACAAACAAATGCTGAACACTCCAATGCTTCTTAATTCATGAGAGAAACTCAAGTTAAAATAAAAAGAAAATATGGGAATGCTATGAACCCCAAGTCTGCCAAGGTTCTTCTCAGTATGTACTTTCTTCCAACTCACACGGGCTATTTTGCGCGCATCAGCGAACCCTCCCCTTCGATTAAATCTATCTTATACACCACACCTTTAGGAATTTTAAAAATAGACATAAAATACATAGAAATTAATTGAAAAATTTTGCTTTTTTTCTGTTTTGTTTTGTCAAGGAGAGCATGGTAGCCATGAAAATAATTTCTTTTTCTACTGTCAAGACTGAAGAAAATAATAAAAGGGCGATGGCGACTTACACGTTGGTAGATAGCGACTGGCGACGAGGCAGATGAAGGCCGACGCGATGAGGAAGAATGGAGAATCGACGGCAAAGCAGGAGAGGACTTGAGGAGGACTTTGATTTTTGGAATTTAGGGATTGTGAAAATAAGGTGAAGAGTCTAAGGGATTTCGATCGGGTCATAAAATTGAATAAAACACAACACAAAGAAACGGCGTCGTTTTTCCAAAAAAAATCTAAACTTTGTGGCGCTTTTTAAACAAGCGCCGCTATTGCCCACTTATAGCGGCGTTTTTAACCTAGCGCCGCTAATACTTGAATTCAATATAAATAAGTTTTTGCAATTTTTTATAATTTTTTAAAATTTTATTATACATAAAGTTTACCTAATATCTCTTAAATATTTTAAAATATTATTAAAATTAAAATTATCTCTTTTACCATTATATAGTAAATTATTTAATATATAACTTAAACAATAATAAGTCATATACCCAAAAAAACTTTAAAAGTATTTTAAATAATAGTATTTTAATTTTTACATTTTTAACATATATTTTTCAATGTTATTAGTTCTAAATTTTTTCTACGTATCATTAATTTTTTTGAATATTTTAAAAATTAAATTACAAATAAATTTTATTTTAATTGATATAAAGAAATTAGTTAAATAATAGATCGAAGAGGATAAAAGAGTGCATGAGTTTTCGAAAATAATAAAAAATAAACTAATAAACCCAGCCTAAACCCTAACCTAACCCTTAATCTTAAATCCTAAACATTAAACCCTAAAATATAAACTCTAGACCTTAAACTATAAAGATTAATCCACAAACTATATACCCTAAATTAAACAATAAACCCCAAATTATCATGATAATTAATTCAATATTTTAAAATTAATACTACCTATTTTACGATTATATAAGAAATTATTTAATATTTTTTTCATTTTTAACAAATATTTTTCTCTTAAATAATATAAACTAGAATAATAATTTTAATGTATTAAATTAATGTTATCTCGTTTACAATTATATAAGGAATTATTTAATATATAAATTTAAAAACACTAATTTAATCTAAACCCATAATCCCTAAACCATAAACCATAAAACCCTAACCCCTAACCCCTAACCCTTAACATATTAATCCCAAACCCTTAACCATTCACCTTTTAATCCATTAACCCTAACTTTTAACCTATGAAACCCTAACACATCCCCCTTAAACCTTAAACCGCAAATCATAGACCATAATTCCTAAACATTAAAATAGTAACTCCTAAACCTTACACCTTAAATTATATATGCTAAATCATAAACCCTAAACAATCATGAGAATTAATTCAATATTTTAAAATTAATACTATCTCTTTTACGATTATATAAGAAATTATTTAATATTTTTTTCATTTTTAATAAATATTTTTCTCTTAAATAATTTAAACTAGAATCATAATTTTAATGTATTAAAATTAATGTTATCTCTTTTACAATTATATAAGAAATTATTTAATATTTAAATTTAAAAACAATCAGTCATATATATCCAAAAAAACTTTAAAATTATTTGCGGCGTTTTTCGAAAAGCGCCGCTAATGCCCAAACTTTTAGCGGCGTTTTTCAAAAAGCGCCGCTAATACTCAGACTTTTAGCGGCGTTTCTCCAAAAGCGCCGCTAATGCTCAGACTTTTAGCGGCATTTTTCAAAAAGCGCTGCTAATGCTTAGACTTTTAGCGGCGTTTCTCCAAAAGCGCCTCTAATGGTCAGACTTTTAGCGGCGTTTCTCCAAAAGCGCCGCTAATGGTCAAACTTTTAGCGGTGTTTTTCCAGAAGCGCCGCTAATGGTCAGACTTTTAGCGGCGTTTGACTAATAAACGCCGCTATATATCATTTTTAGCGGAGTTTTGTATATAAACGCCGCTATTGCTAATTTTTTAGCGGCGTTTTCCATAAAACGCCGCTAATGTATAATATTTGCGGCGTTTTTACTTAAAACGCCACTAAAAACGCCGCTAAAAGTCTGTTTTGCTGTAGTGATTTTTGTTGGTTTCGACACCAACTAAAGTTGCTCGGGATTGGTGTGAATAATTTTATTCCTTTTCCTGCCTCAATCTTCTCATGCAGGTGAACTCCAATACAATTCTGAGATTAAGAAAATTGCTCAAAAACTAAGGACGGAAAATAAATTGCAATCGAACCAATCCTCTTCATCTACTAACCTAGACACAACACTTGATTTAGTTGATTCATCTAACACATCTGAACCAGCAGAAAAGATGGTTAATCAAGAGAGAACCATGGGAGAATTAGCCACCCCAAGTTTGAATCAACAACTTGTTTGCATCCAGTAACCTGCATTAGAGACATATTTTGAATTAAACAACTTGTTCACATCCAGTACCCTACATTAGATACATACTTTGAATTAAACTTAGGCTAATTCATTTGTTTCCTACTTTTCGTGGTTTAAAAACGAAGATCCATATAAACATTTGAATGGATTATATGTGGTATGTTTTACTATAAGACCTTAAGCAGTATCTAAATAACAAATCAAGTTAAGAGTATTTCCTTTTTCATTTGTCGATAGAGCAAAGGTTGACTATTTTATTTACCTTTCGAATCTATAACCACATAGACATACATGGTAAGGTTAATTTTAGATAAATTTTTCTTCCTTCAAGTGTTACTTCTATTAGGAAGAAGATTTGCAACATAAAGCAAAATGACATAGAGATTCGTCATGATATTGGGAGAGGTTCAAGCAATTATATGTTAGTTGTTCACAACATGGAATTTTAGAGCATTTGCTTAACCAATATTTTTACAAAGACTCTTACTCATGGAAAGAAAGATGATGGATGCTGCTAAAAGTAGTTCCATAGTGAACAAAACTCCTCTATGAAGCTAGATAATTGGTTTCGATCATGGCCTCCTATTCACAATAGTTTTGATTTAGGCAAGACGTATCTAGAAGAGTTATCAAGGTAAATTTATCTTCTCTTGAAAATTGAATTTTTGAACTAACTTCTCTTCTTTAACAAATTGTTGTAGGACATGCTTAATAGATGAAGGCTTGTGAGATTTGTGCTAGTTTTAGTCACACAAATGGATTTGTGTAGGCATTTACATTGACGGCATTAATTCAATTATTTTTTTTAAAAAAAATAGTATTTTACTTTTTTTATCGACGTTCTCATTGCCGGCACTAGTATATATATTTTTTTGTCGGCGTGCTCTGGTTGCTATCAACGGTGGAACACCAGCCTTGAGAATATCAATCTTGTTTTTGAAGCGACAGACATTGATTTATTCAACATTGTGGTTTGATTCGAAAAATTTAAGAAAAAAATCAGAAGAAGAGAAAGAGAAGAAGAGAGCAAGAATAATATAGACTTGAGAAATATAACAATTAATAATAACAGTAACACCATTAATTAATTGTAAAATAATTAGAGACTAGTAGGGTCAAACGAAATGACAAATCAGAAACAAAAAGAGATAGTAAAATAATTATTCCAAAAAAAAAAAATTAAATTGATAAATTTGACTTTCAATTTTATGATTTCAGTATACTTTACTTAAAATAAAATATATTTTTATTCTCTTAAAAAAATTGTATATAGAATTAAAAGTTTAAGGAATTGAAGAGTATGAAATGAATTTTTTATTATAATTAAATCTTACATTAAAAAAAGGGTTGTATATGGGGCTTTTCCATGCAATTAAAACGTTTATTTAATTAATCAAGAGAAACCATTAAATTCCATTCTGTCTTTCCAACTCTAAAACAGAAATTTCCTTTATTAGATTTGTGCCAACTCTAAAGAGTCAAGAGGGAGACATGAAGACCCATATACGTCTTTTCTCTTTAATGGTTTCTTTTGATTAATTAAATTCCATTAATGCAATTGAAACCATTGTAGGTGATTCATTGACCTTTTTTTTTGTTGATTGTTCACTTTTCTTTTATCAATACTAAAGCTAGAAACGCTGGTTCTTTTATTTGAGATTTTTTATTAATAAAAATTCCATTAATGCAATTAAAACCATTGCAGATGATTCATTGACTTCTTTTATTGATTCTTCACTTTTCTTTTATCAATACTAAAGCTAGAAATGGTGGGTTTTTATTTCAGATTTTTATCAATAAAAATTTCATTCCAGACATTTCAATTCCTTAAATTTTCCATTCCAAACAATCCCTTTAAAAAATCACATCGGTACTAGTAAGAGAACGTCGATACTAAAAAAGTAAAAAAAAAATTAATTTGAACCGGTACCAATAACGTGAACGCTGGTTGGGGGTGTTCAATTAGTTAATCGACCGGTTAACCGACCCAAACTACCATTAACCAAATTAATCAACCCTTTTAAACCCTTAACCATTAACCAAACCGATTTTTTTTAAAAAAAATTAACTGAACTGAACTATTTCAGTTAATTCGGTCGGTTAATCTAAATTTATATATATTTTTATTTTTGGTTTTAAAAAGTATAAAACATATAAAAAATTAGCCGACTTAACCGACCGATTAATTTATATTTCCAAAAAATTAACCGAACAGATTGAATACTTATATATTATAATATTTTTTTTATTAAATTCGGTTAATTCGGTTAACCGACTGATTTCGAACCGAATTAACCGTTAACCGAACTTTCAAAAAATTATTAACCAACCCCCGGCCGAATTAATTCGGGTAACCGACTGATTAACTGAATTCGGTCAGTTAACCTAATTAATTCGGTTTTACCCGAAATTTGCACACTCCTAACGCTGGTACTTATTAAAATATTATTATTTTTTATTTTTTAAAATAAATCTTGAAATATTAGTACTTTTAAAGTGTATTTGAAAAAAATACATACCGGTACTGGCGAACACAGTGCTGGCACAAAAAAAATCATTTTTTATAGATTAAGCAATCATTAGGGGATGATGAAGGGTGGAGCCAGTGATGAGATGGCTGACACCAACATACACTGTAGAAAACATGTCATTTTTTACAAGATTTTGTACTTGGGTCATTTTCATAAATAATCAATTTATTCGAGTCTACTTTGAAAAAAATGTCGAAATAAATATTCAAATTTAGATATTTGAATGCATTATTTTTTTAATTTTTAAATATTCTATTTTAAGAATTGGACAGATTAATTCAAATGTTTAGTAAATAATGTAGCGATCTATTTTTGTTAGTGTTGAAAAAATTGATTTCGAAGTCGAATTGAGTAAATCGAATCAATCTAAAAAATTTTAGTTGGGCAACTACGAGTGGAATAGCATTAGAAAATAGAATTATTTAGCAATTAATTGTATACGTAATTAAGAAAAATACAGAGACTGAATTAAAGTGAACTAAACTAGAGAGATTTGGTCAAAACATTGTTTAATTTCTTAATGTGCAATTAAGCTACGGCCTTAATAAGCAAATTGACCAAAAAAATAAATTAAACTAGGGAGATTTTATATATGTCATGTAAATAAAATATTATTATTATTTCTATATCTATTTAGTTTGGATTTCGTATATTTCAGCACTCTTAAAAAGAGGGGCTAAATTGGAATAAAAAAGTAAAGAGGACGGCTTGATTAAAAGGTTGAAGATTCAAAGATGAGTGGATAAAGATTGAAGGGTTGAAGATTTTTTTTTTTAAAAGTGGCAGGATAAAGATTGAAGAAATTTTTATACTGTTAAAATTTTGTAATTAGTTTGAATTTAATCTCTAGTTTAAATTTGATTTTTAAATTTTTGATTTACTTAATGATAATATTAAAAAAAAAATCTAGCTAAATTTTAGCACCGTATAAATACCTAGTGGCTACAGTAAATTAAACACACACTTGGCTTTTGGAATCAATCAAATTCCTTAATTTCTTTCCCTTCTTGCGTCACTTTTCTATTCTGCTGTTTCATTCTTTTTTTTTTCTTTACTTTCAACTTTTTGGTTTAATTACCTTTCAAGGCCCTTTCCCTTCCCACTTTCCACAATTCCATTTGAACCATTTATTTTTAAGTATGATTCTTTCCATGATTAACTAAACCCTTTTTAGCCTTAGTTCGATTATTGCTTGGACAAAGTAATCGTGAGATATGAACCCACACTAAATACTTTGCAATTCGGTATTCGCTATCTCTCTGGTATATGAGATAGTAAAAATTCGTCCATGGAAGTTGATTCGATTTCAATTCGAAAAGCGCACATTGGGTTGGAATCGTTTGGTGTACAGTTGGGAAGTTGAGTTGGCGATGCTGTATTCAAAATCCCGCGAACAAATTGGCGTGTTATATTGGAAAAAGCTAGTTGGATTCTGTCAAGGGAGATAGTGATCGGATTTAAACAAACCACACAGTTGAGACCGTTAATTTGAGTTGGGCTTTTCAAATTGCAAGGTTGTCGAAGTCTTAAATTACGGGTACGTGCCAAGTGGTTAGAAATTCGACAAGGGTCGATTTACAGGTGATACCGGGATTGGCTATGAGAGGAAGAGTTGGTTGTTTGATGGATCCTCGATTGTTATAACGAACTTATGGCTTGGAAGGGAAAACCTATTTCAAGGATCAATTCAAGATTGGAGTACATCGAGGCTAAGGCTAAGCTTAAAAATATTTTATTTACCCATTTATTTTTTTTCCATTTCGAAATTGTTTTTATTTTATTTTATTACATTTCAGATTTCCTTATTTTATTATCTTAATAAATTTAAACACCCCATTTTTATTTTTTAACATTGCTACGCACAGGTCGTGGGCACAACTGTGACTGCGACAATGATTCTGGTCACTGAAAAAGGCAAAATTAGATAGCTAGTCCCTGTGGATTCGACCTTACTGCTCTATACTGCTATTATTGTTATTTTGTCAAAGGAACTTATATTTGGTGGTTTTCACGCCCATCAAATTTTGGCGCCGTTGCTGAGGAATGGTGAAAATTCCTAATTTTTGTTTATTTTCTTTATGAGTAGATTAGAGTCGAAGACTCTAGCATTTGAACCGGAGATAGAAAAGTTGGCTGGAACACTTCGAGGAGAAGCTATTCGGCGCGGTAAACACCACAACCCGACTTTGAAGAAGGATCTTACACCGAAGATATTTACTCATCTGAAGATTAAGACGAAATGGCAGATCAAACTATACGCCAACTTACAGCTACACCAAATGAACAACAACTGCTATGCATAACTTTTTCGGCGGGTGAAGCACTGCTTGAGTTAAAGTCAGGATTAATACAATTATTGCCTACTTTCTGTGGTTTGAAAAATGAGAACCCCATACTCATCTGAAAGAGTTCCACATGGTTTGTCTAAACCTAAAACCAAAAGTAGTAACTGAGGATCAAATAAAACTATAAGCATTTCCTTTTTCATTAGTCAACTCTGCTAGAGAATGACTGTTCTTGTAACATCCTTTACCCGTATTTGACACCGGAATAGGGTACGAGGCATTACCGGACATAAACTCAAGCACTCATACAAAACTGAGACTTAAATTTCCATCCAAATTAAAACTTTTCATTCATGTGCACATCATCCCTTATATGGGCCCATGAGGTCTTAAAACAAATATTGAGGGTAGTTCGGGACTAAACCTAGACATTAGGAAGATTTTACAAAACTCAGGAAATATTTGAGGTTTTAGAGGCACACGTCCGAGTGGGTCAATGGACACTCCCGTGGGTTTAGGCCGTGTCGATTTTAGGTTGCATTCTATTTATGACGTCAGCAACAAATGGTAGCCACACGGCCAAGTCACACGCTCGTGTGCTAGGCCGTGTGGTCGATTTTATTTTCATGATTTTTTCATAATTCAGGTGCATACTTGACACAGCCAGGGCACACGCTCATGTCCCAAGGCCGTGTCACTCATACGGCCGAGACACACGGCCGTGTCTCAGCCCATGAGGCCAATTTTGGACATTCTATTTTGCTATATTAAGGTGCAAGGCACACACGGCCAGATGACATGCCAAGAGGGGCAGATCGTGTGTCACACACGGCCTAGACACATGCCCGTGTGTCTACTGATGTGGACAATTACAAGGCTATTTTCCAAGCCATTTGCCACCCTCACTTGCACACATTCACACAACATCACATGTCATTCTCATATCATCATTTGTCATACTTAATCATCACATTTAGCTCATGATAACCATACTAGCTTCACATTCACAGGAGGGCATTATCACATGCATAAACATATAATCAACATAAGCCATCATTCATGGCTACATTCAAATTGAACCATAAACCATTTTAGGCCAACACATTTGGCTACATTAACAATGACTTAATTAATCAAAAGACAAAGTCCCTATACATGCCATATCTCAAGAAGGCTTGAATACATATACCCAAAGTGACATCTTGATAGTATGATAGCATCTCCGACGATCTCTAACCCAAGCTAGCTAAATTAACCTATAATAGATAGGAAATGGAGGGGAGTAAGCAATAAAGCTTAGTAAGTTCATATGCAAATAATAAACAACTATTGACATTCATTTATTTTACCCAACCATAAAGATATTACAATACAATTTGCATTTAATCTCATGATTCCCACTTAATCATTCATAATGCTTACTCTTTTATCTTATAAATATCATTTACGTGCCTTGGCATTAGCCTAACCACCATAGTCTCTCCATTATAACTTATCACATTATTTAACAAGTTATTTCCCATCCTCTTAATCACATGCACATCATTTATGAGTAATCATAATTTCAACATATGGTTTAGCCACTTTCATTTGTTAAAGCTCGTATCATACTATATTCTCATAGTGACTTTATTCGGCAATTATGCCTATTTTTCTTTTCTCTCATATCCAATGAAACAAAAATTTAAATAAATAAACTGTACTATATCACAATTCAATTTGGTTCATAAAGCTATCACATGATCATTATCAAATCTTATCATGCATCCATTCATCATGAATGTAGATCACTAATCACAAGGTTATCAATATTTCATAAGTATAACTTATTCGTGTACATTCTTCCCAAAAATTCATCATATACCAAATTTACTTCACATTAGTTCTATGTACATACCTGTACCACTTGTAACATAGTCACATACTTTCTCTGTAACAGTCCGGTTTATACCCTAGTCAGAACAGTGGTTTCGGGACCACAAATCCGAGTCTGTATAATATTTTAATATTATTTCCTGAACCGTTGATATGTGATTAAGCATGTGTTAAATTTTCGTAAGTTAATTTGTCCGTCTGTGTGTTTAATTTGACAAAAGGATGAAATTGCATTGAATGTGAAAGTTGCTTGCTATTTGTTATAGTACCAATGTGTTATGGCTTAGGCCTTATGTTGCTATTAGACCACTAATAGATAGTGGATGGACAAAAGCCAAAAGTGCCCTTAATAAATGTTTGTTATATTTGTTTAATGAAAGGATAAATTTGTAAATGAATTATTAAGTATGTTATATGTGATAAAAACATAAAAAAATGGCCATTTTTAGTTCATCTCTTGACCGAATACAAGAGGAAGAAGAAAGGGTTTTATTCTTTTAATTTTCGGCACATTCAAGCTAAATTCAAGGTTAGATTTCGATCCGTTTTTGATAATTTCTACGTTTTTGAAATTATTGCTTCAAGAGATATCAAGCCCATGTACTAATTTTTAGTATTGATGATGTTTGTGTGAGATGCCATTGTTGATATGTTGAGTTTTGAAATGAGTTTAGTTGATAAATGAAAGATTTGAGCTAGGTGAACATGTTTTGTTCTTGAAGTTTTGATGAATTTAGCTAAATAGGGCTAAATTGTGAAAATAGAAAATTGAGGGACTAATTTGTGAATTTGATGAAATATTTGGACTTATATAGTCCCTAGGGAGGTTCGGCTATGCATATGTGTGAACAAATTGTGTATATTTGACGTTTTGAGAAAAATGGACTAAATTGATAAAGTGTGCAAATATGAGGGTTAATTTGTAAATAGCCCTAAATGTGTGTCCTTGGATTGAATTGAATGAATTAGTGAATAAAAAAGGTTAATTCTGAATATGTTTAGATCAAGAACAGAGGAAAACAGACTTAGATCGCGGGAAAGCAAAAATAACCGAGTAGCCTTTTTCATTCCGACATACCGAATCCGAGGTAAGTCATTATGCAAATAAATGTATATGTATGCAATTGTAAATGTTCATATGATTGATGAATGCTTATGAGAGGCTATGCTTTTGAATTTCAAGATAAGTTCGGTATAGTGATTAAGTCCGAGAAGTCCGTACGAACCTAGGAATAGATAGGATTGGCCTAATCATGTCATAGACATCTGTTCTGTTTTTATCATGTAAGAGCACATCTGGGACCTTGGCATTGATTTGAGATTCGTGTAAGACCCTGTCTGGGACAGTGGCTTCGATATTTGATTATGTATAAGACCACGTCTGGGACGTTGGCATTGTTATGATCCTTACGTGAAAGACCATGTCTGGGACATTGGCATCGTACTGATCAGTGTAAGACCCTATTTGGAACAGTGACATCGATATCTGAGTACACATAAGACCTCTTCTGGGATGATGGAAATGTACTATTATTTTGAGCTTCTGAGTATCCTACAGAATTCCTTATGGTTCAACGAACAAGTCTGAGATACGAGTGGCAAATTCGAGCTTTGATAGATTAAGTAAATGAATGTCCGATTCAGGTACGTTGATTATACACTAAGTGTGTATATAAGGTAAGTGACTATGTGTTCTACTATGGTGAATTAGAAATATGTTACATGAAAGCATACATGAAAAAGCTATGTGTATATGATTCTTGAATTGATAAATGTGGCAAATTTGGCCAAGAATATAAATCAAAATATATATATGAGAAATTTACTTTATAGAAGAAATGTGCCAATGTGGTTATATGTTTACATGCTTTATATATTAAGATTGTTTGTATATTGACTTACTAAGCTTTTGAAAAGCTTACTCTGTGTGTGTTTTCTTTGTTTTATAAGTCGTCTAAGCTACTGAAGGCTCGGGACCGTCACGGATCGTCATCACACTACTAAACTTATTTTGGTACACTTTGAAAATGTATATGGCTAGATATGGCATGTATAGACTAGTCCTTAATATGAGTTGTTATGTGAACTTAGCCATGTGATTTGGCTAAATATGTTTTGGTTATATGCATTAAAGACTATGTTATGTGAAGTATGTTTTGGCATGATGAATTGGTTTTGATTGTATAGATGGAATGGATATTGAAAGTATTGTTGTGTGATTTCCTTAGTTGTCAAATATGCATGATTTAGATGGCTATTTGGTATATTTTGGGGGTTATATGTGAATGAAATGGGGGTGATATATGTTGCTTGTAGGTATGACCCAAGTGGGTGACATTTTAGCCTTGTAAATGGCCTATAATATCAGACGGTTGAGGCCCACGGAAGTGCCCAAAGACCTTGGGTAGTTAGTAGGATTTAGCTTGGTAGTACACGGCTTCGACACGGGGGTGTCAACTAGCCGTGGTGTACAAGTCAGTAGCTAGCTAAGAGTACACGGCCATGGCACACAGGCGTGCATGGTGGCCGTGGTGGGGAAATCAGTAGCTAGCTAAGAGTACACGGCCATGGCACACAGGCGTGCATGGTGACAGTGGAGATATAGCCAGTATATGGACATGGGAGAACACACGGGGGTGTCTTGAAGCCGTAGAGGGCACACGGTCTCCTTCCACGGGCGTGTGTCCCCTGAATTTCAGAAAAGTTTCAAATTTTCCATGGAAATTGTATGTGTTCCGGTTGAGTCCCGACCCAGGTTATCAGCATGATTGAGGTCTCGATGACCATAGTTAAGGGAATTGTATGTATGATGGATGAATAAAATGTATAAAATGTTATGAATGTTTCCAATCTGTCCGGTAATGCTCCTAGCTGTAATCCGGCGTCGGATACGGGATAGGGGTGTTACATTTGGTTGGTATCAGAGCTACGATTTAGCCGATTATCGGTCTAACGTAGCGTGTCAGAGTCTAGCTATACATGCCCTATATATCTGAATTGTGATAGTGTGATGAATCCTGACGTATAAAATGTGATTTTTGTATAGTAATGGATCCAAAAAGAGCCGTAGTTGACAATGTAGAAAGTGATGCGCCTGCTCCAGTGCAAGGGGCAGCGCCCTCTAAATCGAGACCGGCTATGAGCGGTCAAGAGGGAGAAGCTAAACAAGCTTTCTTCCAGATGATGAGTGAGTGGTTCACTTAGTTTGTAAAGAATAATCCGACTATTTTGCAACCTCCGCCCCCGGTTAGTTCCCCTCAGACTGCAGTGGTGCCACCAGTTATGCATCCGAATCTGTTGAATAAGCCTCCTGTTGATAAGATCCGTAAATATGGGACTGAAGAATTCCGGGTTACTAGGATGATAATGCTAAAAAGGCCGAGTTCTAGATTGAAAACACTATCCGGGTATTCGATGAAATGTCTCTGATTCCGGAAGAATGTATAAATTATGTTGTATTGTTGCTTTGAGATGCAGCCTATCAATGGTGGAAAACCTTAATTTCTGTTGTTCTGAGAGAATGAGTTACATGGGATTTCTTTCAAATCGAGTTCCAAAAGAAATATATCAGTGATAGATTCGTTGATCAGAAACGAAAGGAATTTCTTGAACTTAAACAGGGTCAAATGACTATTTCAGAATATGAACGAGAGTTCGTGAGACTGAGTCAGTATGCTCGAGAATGTGTATCATCTGAAGCTATAATGTGCAAGAGGTTCAAAGATGGCCTCAATGAAGATATTCGTTTGCTAGTTGGAATTTTAGAAATAAAAGAGTTTGTTGTACTTGTTGACCGAGCCTGCAAAGCTGAAGCACTCGAAAAAGATAAAAGAAAAGCTAAGTCTAAAACTCGAGATATGAGAAAGAGATTTTAGAGTAAATCATTTCAGTCTTCTCCGAAAAGATTCAGAGATAATCAAAGTCGTTTCAGAGATAACATGGGACATTCGAATAGAAATCAATCTAGACCGCAAATGAGTTCTAAAACTCTAGCAACCTCAGTGGCCAACATTGGTATTATTCGATCCGAGAGACCTGAATGTAAACATTGTGGAAAAAGACATCCGGGAAGCTGTAGATTAAACGATAGAGCTTGCTTTAGATGTGGATCGCTTGATCATTATATCCGTTATTACCCTGAGTCTGTCGAGCCAGAGACTATTCAGAATCCGAGATCTGATAATGTACCTGTGAGAGGTAAATGATCGAAGAATGTAAGAAATGTTAGTGGCAGTCAGAGAACTACGAGAGACAATATTGTCATATCTAAAGCTAAAGCGCCAGCTAGAGCGTATGCTATCCGAGCTCGAGAGGAAGCTTCATTGCCAGATATTATAACTGGTACTTTTACTCTTTATGATACTTCTGTGATTGCTTTGATAGACCTTGGTTCTACACATTCATATATATGCATGAATTTAGTATTCAGCAAGACTTTGCCTGTAAAGTCTCATCGAGTTTGCTATAAAAGTATCGAACCCTTAGGTAAAAGTGTCATTGTTGATAAAGTGTGCAAGAAGCGTCAGTTAATGTTTGAGATATTTGTTTCCTCGACGATCTGATCGATGCTTTTGCCATTTGATGAGTTTGATATTATTTTGGGTATGGATTGGTTGTTCATGCATGATGCTGTTGTGAACTGCAAAAGAAAGACTATAGACTTGAGATGTTCGAATGATGAGATTGTACGAGTTGAGTCTAATGATTTGAATGGATTGCCTGCTGTGATATCTGTTTTGAAAGCTCAGAGTTATGTGAAAAAGGGTTACGAAGCATATTTTGCCTATGTGATTGATTCGAAAGTGCTCGAAAAGAAAGTTGAATCAGTGCCTATTGTCTGTGAGTTTTTTGATGTGTTTCTTGAAGAGTTACTGGGTTTACCTCCGATCAGAGAAGTTGAGTTTGGTATTGAATTGTTGCATAGTACTACACCTATATCGATAGCTCCGTATAGAATGACACCAACAGAGTTGAAAGAATTAAAGTCACAGTTGCAAGAGTTGGTGGATAGAGGGTTCACTAGACCGAGTTTCTTGCCTTGGGGTGCTCCTATTCTGTTTGTGAAAAAGAAAGAAGGCACGCTGAGGATGTGTATCGACTATCGTCAATTGAATAAGGTGACAATAAAGAATAAATATCCGTTCCCCAGAATTGATGATTTATTTGATCAGTTGAAAGGAGCTACTGTGTTTTCTATGATTGATCTGAGATCGGGATATTACCAGTTGAGAGTGAAAGATTCAGATATTCCAAAGACTGCTTTCAGAACGAGGTATGGGCATTATGAATTTTTAGTTATGCCATTTGGACTAACCAATGCTCCTGCTGTTTTTATGGATTTGATGAATAGAATTTTCAGATCGTACCTAGATCAATTTGTTGTGGTATTCATAGATGACATCCTGATTTATTCACGTGATGAAAATTAGCATGCTGAACATTTGAGAATCGTGTTGCAAACTCTGAGAGAAAAGCAATTGTATGCGAAATTTAGTAAATGTGAATTCTGGTTGCACGAGGTTAGTTTTCTGGGACATATTGTGTCAGCTTCTGGAATCCGAGCGGATCTGAGTAAGATTTCTACTATTCTGGATTGGAAACCTTCGAGGAATGTTTAGCTAGTTATTACCGTAGATTTGTAAAAAGATTTTCGACTTTAGCTACTCCGTTGACTAGATTACTTCAGAAAGATGTCAGATTTGAATGGTCGGATAAATGTCAGAAAAGTTTTGATCAGTTGAAAACTCATAATGAAGCTCAAAGTGTTAAATCTGACCAAAATCGGGTAAAGAATTTGTTGTATGCAGTGATGCTTCATTAAATGGTCTGGGATGTGTTTTGATGCAGGAAAGCAAAGTTGTAGCTTATGCCTCGAGACAATTGAAGCCTCATGAAAAGAACTATCCGACGCACGATCTTGAGTTAGCTGGGATTGTGTTTGCGCTAAAGATTTGGCATCATTATCTGTACGGTGAGAAGTGTCATGTGTTTTCAGATTATAAAATTTTGAAATATCTGATGACTCAGAAATATTTGAATTTGCGTCAGAGAAGATGGCTTGAATTGTTAAAAGATTACGAGCTCGTGATAGATTATCATCCGGGTAAAGCAAATGTTGTTGCAGATGCCCTAAGTCGAAAATCACTATTTGCACTACATGCCCTGAATGCCCAGTTAGATTTGATTGATGACATTTCTGTGATAGCTGAATTAAAAGCCAAACCGTTGTTTTTACAACAATTATGTACTGCTCAGAAATCTGATAATGAATTACTAGCGAAGCGAGCCCAGTGTGAAATGAAATCTGAATCTGAATGTCAAATTGTTGATGACTATTTGAGATTCCGAGATCGTATCTGTGTTCCTAGAAACCCAGAGTTAATTCAGGTGATTTTGAATGAAGTACATAATAGTTGTCTATCTGTTCATCTGGGAAGTACTAAAATGTACCATGATTTGAAACGACACTACTGGTGGTCCGGTATGAAACGAGACATTTCTGACTTTGTTTCAAAATGTTTAGTTTGTCAGCAAGTGAAAGCTGAACATCAAGTTTCGGCTAGGTTGTTACAGCCGATTCTGATTCCTGAATGGAAATGGGATAGAGTGACAATGGACTTTGTTTCTGGTTTGCCCCTAACTTCGAGAAAGAAAGATGCGATTTGGGTCATATTTGACCCATTAACTAAATTGCCCATTTCATTATAATAAAATCTGATTATTTACTCGATAGATTAGCTGAGCTTTATATTGCAGAGATTGTGAAATTGCACGGGGTGCCACTATCCATTGTGTCTGATAGAGATCTGAGGTTTACGTCAAGATTCTGGAAGAAACTGCAAGAAGCTTTGGGTACAAAATTACACTTCAGTACAACTTTTCATCCGCAAACAGATGGTCAGTCTAAACGAATTATTCAGATTCTTGAAGACATGTTGAGATACTGTATACTTGAGTTCAATGGCTCGTGGGAACAATATCTGCCATTGACTGAATTTACGTATAATAACAGTTTTCAGTCGAGCATTAAAATGGCAGCATACGAAGCTTTGTACGGACGTAAATGTCGAACACCTCTGTATTGGACCGAGCTCAGTGAAAACAAGCTTCACGAGGTTGATTTGATAAAAGACTCAAAACAGAAAGTGAAAATGATCCGAGATTGTTTGAAAGCGGCATCTGATCGTCAGAAGTCTTATGCAGACTTGAAACGAAAAGATATAGAATTTGAGATCAGCGACAAAGTATTTTTGAAAGTGTCTCCGTGGAAGAAAGTGCTTCGATTCGGACGTAAAGGCAAATTAAGTCTGAGGTTCATCTGATCGTATGAGATCATTGAATGTGTCGGACTTGTTGCATATAGACCAAAGTTACCGTCTGAGCTAGAAAAGATACATAACGTATTTCATGTTTTGATGCTCCGTAGATATCGATCCGATCCATCACATGTGATTGCCCCATCTAAAATTGAAATTCGGTCTGATATGACTTACGAAGAGGAACAAATCCGTATCTTAGCCCGTGAAGTGAAAGAGTTGAGAAATAAGAAAATTCCGTTAGTAAAAGTACTGTGGAATCGACATGGGATTGAAAAGGCTACTTGGGAGCCCGAAGATTCAGTGAGACAACAATATCCAACCCTGTTTAACGGTAAGATTTTCGGGGACGAAAATCCCTAAGGGGGAAGAATTGTAACAGTCCGGTTTATACCCTAGTCTGAACAGTGGTTTCAGGACCACAAATCCGAGCCCGTATAATATTTTAATATTATTTTCTGAACTGTTGATATGTGATTAAGCATGTGTTAAATTTTTGTAAGTTAATTTGTCCGTCTATGTGTTTAATTTGACAAAAGGATGAAATTGAATTAAATGTGAAAGTTGCTTGCTATTTGTTATAGTATCAATGTGTTATGGCTTTGTAAAAGTGGAGGCCTTATGTTGCTATTAGACCACTAATAGATAGTGGATGGACAAAAGACAAAGGTGCCCTTAATGAATATTTGTTATATTTGTTTAATGAAAGGCTAAATTTGTAAATGAATTATTAAGTATGTTATATGTGATAAAAACATAAAAAAAATGGCCGTTTTTAGTTCATCTCTTGACCGAATACAAGAGGAAGAAGAAAGGGTTTTATTCTTTTAATTTTCGGCACATTCAAGCTAAATTTAATGTTAGATTTCGATCCGTTTTTGATAATTTCTACATTTTTGTAATCGTTGCTTCAAGAGCTATCAAACCCATGTACTAATTTAAAGTATTGATGATGTTTGTGTGAGATGCCATTGTTGATATGTTGAGTTTTGAAATGATTTTAGTTGATAAATGAAAGATTTGAGCGAGGTGAACATGTTTTGTTCTTGAAGTTTTAATGAATTTAGCTAAATAGGGCTAAATTGTGAAAATAGAAAATTGAGGGACTAATTTGTGAATTTGATGAAATAGTTGGACTTATATAGTCCCTAGGAAGGTTCAGGTATGCATATGTGTGAACAAATTGTGTATATTTGATGTTTTGAGAAAAATGGACCAAATTGATAAAGTGTGCAAATATAAGGGTTAATTTTCAAATAGCCCTAAATGTGTGTCCTTGGATTGAATTGAATGAATTAGTGAATAAATGGTTAATTTTGAATATGTTTAGATCAAGAACCGAGGAAAACGGACTTAGATCACGGGAAAGCGAAAATAACCGATTAGCCATTTTCATTCCGACATACCAAATCCGAGGTAAGTCATTATGCAAATAAATGTATATGTATGCAATTGTAAATGTTCATATGATTGATGAATGCTTATGAGAGGTTATGCTTTTGAATTTCGAGATAAGTTTGGTATAGTGATTAAGTCTGAGAAGTCCTGTACGAACCTAGGAATAGATAGGATTGGCTTAATCATGTCATAGACATTTGTTCTGTTTTTATCATGTAAGAGCACGTCTGGGACGTTGGCGTTGATTTGAGATTCGTGTAAGACCCTGTTTGGGACAGTGGCATCGATATTTGATTATGTATAAGACCACGTCTGGGACGTTGGAATCAATATAAGCTTTACGTATAAGACCACGTCTGGGACGTTGGCATTGTTATGATCCTTACGTGTAAGACTATGTCTGGGACATCGGCATCGTACTGATCTGTGTAAGACCCTGTCTGGGACAGTGACATCGATATCTAAGTGCACGTAAGACCTCGTTTAGGACGATGGAACTGTACGATTATTCCGAGCTTCTGAGTATCCTACAGAATTCCTTATGGTTCAACGGGCAAGTCTGAGATACGAATGGCAAATCTGAGCTTTGATAGATTAAGTAAATGAATGTCTTATTCAGGTACGTTGATTATACACCAAGTGTGTATATAAGGTAAGTGACTATGTGTTCTACTATGGTGAATTTGAAATATGTTACATGAAAGCATACATGAAAAAGCTATGTGTATATGATTCTCGAAATGATAAATGTGGCAAATTTGGCCTAGAATATAAATCAAAATATATATATATATGAGAAATTTACTTTATAGAAGAAATGTGCCAATGTGGTTATATGTTTTCATGCTTTATATATTAAGATTGCTTGTATATTGACTTACTAAGCTTTTGAAAAGCTTACTCCGTGTGTGTTTTCTCTGTTTTATAGGTCGTCTAAGCTACTGAAGGCTCGGGACCGTCACGGATCGTCATCACACTACTAAACTTATTTTGGTACACTTTGAAAATGTATATGGCTAGATATGGTATGTATAGGCTTGTCCTTAATATAAGTGTTATGTGAACTTAGCCATGTGATTTGGCTAAATATGTTTTGGTTATATGAATTAAAGACTATGTTATGTGAAGTATGTTTTGGCATGATGAATTGGTTTTGATTGTATAGATGGAATGGATATTGAAAGTATTGTTGTGTGATTTCCTTAGTTGTCAAATATGCATGATTTAGGTGGATATTTGGTATATTTTGGGGGTTATATGTGAATGAAATGGGGGTGATATATGTTGCTTGTAGGTATGACCCAAGTCGGTGACATTTTAGCCTTGTAAATGGCCTATAATGTCACATGGTTGAGGCGCACGGGTGTGCCTAAAGATCGTGGGTGATTAGCAGGATGTAGCTTGGTAGTACACAGCCTCGACACGGGGGTGTCAACTAGCCGTGGTGTAAAGTCAGTAGCTAGCTAAGAGTACATGGCCATGGCACATGGGCGTGCATGGTGGCCGTGGTGGGGAAGTCAGTATATGGCCTAGTAGCACACGGCCATGGCACACGGGCGTGCCTAGTGACCGTGGAGATATAGTCAGTATATGGGCACGAGAGAACACACGGGGGTGTCTTGAAGCCGTGGAGGGCACATGGTCTCCTTCCACGGGTGTGTGTCCCCTGAATTATAGAAAAGTTTCAAATTTTCCATGGAAATTGTATGTGTTCCGGTTGAGTCCCTACCTGGGTTTTCAGCATGATTGAGGTCTCGATGACCATAGTTAGGGGACATTGTATGTATGATGGATGAATGAAATGTATGAAATGTTATGAATGTTTTCGATCTGTCCGGCAACGCTCCTAACCCTAATCTGGCGTCAGACACGGGATAGGGGGTGTTACATTCTCATTTTTAACGTACTCGTTGAACCACTCGGAATGCTAAAAGATAATCGAGAATCTCATACATATAGTACCGTATCAACGCCATATCCCCGATTGGTCTTACATGAAATATCATATCGACGCCATGTCCCTGACATTGTCTTATACTAAATCACATACTGAGGCCATATCCCAGATATGGTCTTATACGGAACCTTAGTAACCTTAGTGTCATGTCATTTGTATTCTATCCATTCCTAAGGTTCAATCGGGAATTTTCATTCCTCGACATTTCGTGAAAATTGTCATTAATCAATTTCGTAGAGACAATATACAATTCATGTAATATCAAAATATTAAATACAGAACATAAGGTTGTATTATTTACACACAAACTTACCTCGATACCAAAATGGCAAAAAGGGACCTAACCGTCAATTACTTGTTTTTCCCCCGTTCTAGGTCCGAAACTCGTTTTCTTTGATCTATAACATCACATTTAGGTTACTTATTAGTCAAATTATTCATTGTGACCCAAAAATCATACTATGGAAAAATTACATTTTTGCCCCTAAACTTTGTCATATGTACACTTTTGCCCCTAGGTTCGTAAAATGAAATGTGTTCAATTTCTTTACTACCCATGCATAGCTAAATCATTTTCATGCTTATAGCAGCCCACATTTTCCATAAAATTAGATTTTTCACACATATTTCTTAACTTTTACAAATAGGTCCTTTTTGACATTTTTACCGAAAATCACTTAGTAAAAGTCGTTTCTCTAACCATAAGCATCCATTTTCTACCATTAAACATCAAAACACATGCATGTCACACATGGTTAAATTTTTAATCATGAACCCTACTTCAAAATAATGGTAGAAATTGGTAAATCGGGTTACGAGGACTTCAAAAATATAAAGAACATTAAAAACGGGGCTAGGATGCACTTACTATGGAGCTTGGAAAGCTTGGCCAAACCCTAGCCATGGCTTCTCTTCTAATTTTTGGTTAGAGGTAGAAGATGAGCATAATTTTGGCTTTCATTTTCCCTTTTTAATCTTTTATTTACCAAATGACTAAAATGCCTTTAATGCCCTCCCTTGAGATTTTTCCGTTCCATGTCCATTTTTGTCCATCATGAGATATAATGGTCTATTTACTAAATAAGGACCTTTAATAAATTTTCTAATGCTATCTCATACTTAAAACTTCTAGAATCTCATATTGTTCAATTTTTGCATTTTAGTCTTAAAAGATAAATTGATCACTAAATCATAAAATTTCTTCATGAACTTTTCACATAACCATGCAAACATGTCATAGACCTCATAAAAACCATAAAAAATATATTTCTACTTTAGATTAGTGGTCTCGCAACCACTATTCTGACTAGGCCCTAAATCGGGTTGTTACAATTCTCCCCTCTTAGGGATTTTTGTCCCTGAAAATCATATCAGAAAAAGTTGCTTCCAACTCTCATGAATTATTTTCACTAATTTCCCAAAATCACGAATCAATTTTAGTCTCATATATCTCTTTCCAATAACCTTTGAACTTTAGTACACAGTGCCAGAGTACATTGTCAAAATCCGAACACTCTCTTAAACTTATCATTGATATAAAAACAATTTACTGTGCCCAAATGTAACTGCATTCTAAAAGTTCATGTAGCTTATCCCATAATTGCGATATAACATTCGGATCTGTATCCGGCATAATTGAACTGGCACCCTGCTCAATCGTATAATCTCAGAAACATCTTGCCCTCTCAGGAACACATAGTTTAGTTGATATGTCAAATAAGAACTCTGTACATTTTGAAATGATCATACGGATCTTTGCCAAACAATCAACCACAATCCAAATAACATCTTCCTTTTTCGGAGATTATGACAATCCCGATACGAAACTTATGGTAACTCTATCTCATCAACACTCTCGTACCATCACTGACTATATTAGTCCTACATACACTTGATTTTGGCTTACTTGCTAACAAATAGACATCTAAACATAAAATAAAAAATATCATGATACATACTCAATCATCAGAACATCTACTCATAGAACTGTACATTTTATTACCCTCTAGATGAATAGACAAGCCACTATTGTAAACTTCGTATAAAATTTCTGCATAAGTCTCTAATTCTTCAGTATACGAATTCCATCTCAGAATAATAATAACATGAATCAGGTTCAACTTGAAATTTAAAATAAAAAATAAATCCTCACTATACTTATTTAAATTACCACTCACTAACACATTTCTGAGTTTCTCAAACTTGCAAAGAAAACATCACTTAAGCTTTTTATTTAGCTATAATTAGACCATCATCAAATAAGATCAATCTAGTAACCAACTCGCATCAATTAAACAAGGATTTTTCCATTCAGACATCTGCACTATATCTGCTTTCCAAAAAGTAAATTAATAACTGCACATGCCCTTGCAATAACTCAAGCCATTAACACTGTCTTAAATTCAGATTTTTCTGCAACATTAGATACTTTAACCCATCAGGATTCAGGACGTATATGGCATTTTCCGTTGAACAAACTATATCATCAAATTCACAACACAACACAGACATAAAAGTGGTCGTCTCTAAATCACCAATCGAATAGTTCTTTTTGACGTAACTTTAACCATGGTTTAAAGTGTGAAATTGTAACAGTCCGATTTATACCTAGTCAGAACAATAGTTTTGGGACCACAAATCCGAGTCCATATAATATTTTAATATTATATCCTGTACCGTTGTTATGTGACTAAGCATGTGGTAAATTTCTATAAGCTAATTTGTCCGTTTGAGTGTTTAATTTGAGCAAAGGATTTATTTGCATAAAATCTAAAAATTGCTTGCTATCTGCTAAAGCACCTATGTGTTGTGGTTTTATAAATGTGAGGACTTATGTGGCAATTAACCAATTTTAATTGATGGTGGACGGCAATGAGTGATGATATGTATATATATTATATGTTTATTATAATTACTCTAATAGTTTATTAATATTATTATGTTATATGTTATATTATTATAATGAAAACAAAAAGGAAGCCATTATCATCATTTTCATCACCTCATTGCCGAAAAAAGAAAGAAAGAATAAAAGCTTAAGTGTTCGGTTGGTTTCAAGCTTAAATTCAAGGTTAGTTTTTGATCTATTTTCGATAATTTCTACGTTTTTGTAATCGTTGCATTAAGAGCTACAAAACCTATGTCTCAATTTGATGAATTGATGATGTTTTTGTGAGATGCCATTGTTGATATGTTAAGTTTTGTGATGTTTTATGTTGTTAAATGAAAGATTTAAGCCTGATGAACAAGTTTTGTTCTTGAAGTTTTGATGGATTTAGCTAAATAGGGCTAAATTGTGAAAATAGCAAATTGAGGGATTAATTTGTAAATTTGATGAAAAATTTGGACTTGGATGTGATGTATATGCATTCGGCTAAGTATGTGTAGGTGTGGATTTTGTGAATTTGATGTTTTGAGAAAAATGGACTAAATTGATAAAATGTGCAAATGTGAGGGCTAAATTGCAAATAGCCCTAAATGTGTGTCTTTGGATTGAATTGAATGAATTAGTGAATAAAAGGGTTAATTCTGAATATGTTTAGATCAAGAACTGAGGAAAACAGACTTAGATCGCGGGAAAGCGAAAGTAAACGAGTAGCCGTTTTCATTCCGATATATCGAATCCGAGGTAAGTCACTATGCTAATAAATGTATATGTATGCAATTGTAATTGTTCATATGATTCATGATGATAATGAATGCTTATGAGAGGTTATGCATTTGAATTCCAAGATAAGTTTGATATAGTGACTAAGTCCGAGAAGTCCTATACGAACCTAGGAATAGATAGGATAGGCTAAGTCACGTTATAAATATCTGTTCTGTTTCTATCATGTAAGACCACGTCTGGGACTTGGCATTGATTTGTGATTCGTGTAAGACCCTGTCTGGGACAGTGGTATCGATATCTGATTATGTGTAAGACCAGGTCTGGGATGTTGGCGTCAATATGAGCTTTACGTATAAGACCACGTCTGGGATGTTGGCATCGTTATGATCCTTACGTGTAAGACCATGTCTGGGATATCGGTATCATACTGATTCGTGTAAGACCCTGTTTGGGACAGTGGCATCGATATCTGAGTACATGTAAGACCTCGTCTGGGACGATGGCATTGTAATATTATTCTGAGCTTCTGAGTATTCTACTGGATTCCTTATGGTTCAACGGGCAAGTCTGAGTTACGAATGGCAAATCCGAGCTTTGATAGATAAAGTAAATGAATGTCCGATTCAGGTACATTGATTATACACTAATTGTGTACACAAGGTAAGTATCTATGGGATCTTACTACGATGTTATGTATATGGAATTGATGATATACTATGTAAAGTTTGACTAGATGAGTTATGTGCATACATGGTATTTGAATTGGAATATGGCAAGTATTGGTTAAGCAAACAAGCTTAAGAAAGAATGAGATGATTTATATTATGAGAACCAAATTGGTTATTTTTATTGATTTGGTTCTATGCAATTCATGCTTAGTTTGTTTGTATATTGACTTACTAAGCTTTTGGAAAGCTTACTCTGTGTGTGTTTTCTCTGTTTTATAGGTTGTTAATGCTACTGAAGGCTCGGGATCGTCACGGATTGTCATCACACTACTAATCTTACTTTGGTACACTTTGAAAATGTATATGGCTAGATATGGCATGTATAGGCTAGTCCTTGATATGAGTTGTTATGTGAATTTAGCCATGTGAGTTGGCTAGTTATGTTTTGGTAATTTGCTTAAAGGAATGAGACATGTGAAGTTGTTTTGGTTTGATTAGTTGATATACGAAATGTTTATGATATGGTAAGTATATAGATGAATGGTGCTTGGGCATAATTGAGTTTTAATCATGCAAATTGGTATGTTTGGAATTGGTTTTGAATGTGTAGATTGAATGGATATTGAATGTATTATTGTGTGATTACCTTAGTTGTCAAATATGCATGATTTGGATGGCTATTTGGTATATTTTGGTGGTTATATGTGAATGATATGGGATGATATATATATTGCTTGTAGGTATGACCCTTTTGGGTGGCATTTTGGCCTTGTAAATAGCCTATAATGTTACACGGTTGTGGCACACGGGCGTGCCTAATGACCGTGGGTTTATAGCAGGATGTAGCTTAGTAGCACACGACCTCGATACGGGGGTGTCAACTAGCTGTGGTGTAGAAGTCAGTAGCTAGCTAAAAGTACACGACCATGGCACACGGGCGTGCTTGGTGGCCGTGGTGGAGAAGTTAGTATATGGCCTAAGAGTACACGGCCTGAGCACATGGGCGTGCATGGTGGCCATGGGGAAAACTCAGTATAGGTCCACGGGGAGGTCACACGGGGGTGTGTAGAAGCCGTGGGAAGCACACGATCTACTTACACGGGCGTGTGACCCCTGAAACTTAGAAAAGTTTTAAATTTTTTAGAGTTTCTGAATGTTTTTTGATTTAGTCCCGACCTGGATTATAAGCATGTTTGAGGTCTCGTTGACCTATTTAAGGGACATGGTATGTGTGATGTATGATTGATTGGTATGAAATATTATGAATGTTTCCGATCTATCTGGTAACGCCTTTAACCCTAGTTCGGCGACGGATACGGGTTAGGGGTGTTACATTTGGTTGGTATCAGAGCTACGGTTTAGTCGATTCTCAGACTAACGTAGCGTGTCATAGTCTAGCTATACATGCCATATATCTGAATTGTGATAGTGTGATGAATCCTAACGTATAAAATGTGATTTTCTTATAGTAATGGATTCCAAAAGAGCCGTAGCTTACGACGTAGAAAGTAATGCGCCTGCTCCCGCGCAAGGGATAGCTCCCTCTGATTCAAGACCGGCTACGAGCGGTCAAGAGGGAGAAGCTAAACAAGCTTTCTTCCAGATGATGAGTGAGTGGTTCACTCAATTCGTAAGAAATAACCCAACTGTTTCGCAACCGCCGCCCTCGGTTAATCCCCCTCAAACTACAGTTGTGCCACCAGTTATGCATCCGAATTGTTGAATAAGCCTCCTGTTGACAAGATTCGTAAGTATGGGGCTGAAGAATTCCGAGCTACTAAAGATGATGATGCTAAAAAGGCTAAGTTTTGGATTGAAAATACTATTCAGGTATTTGATGAAATGTCTCTGACTTCGGAAGAATGTATAAAGTGTGTTGTATCGTTACTTTGAGATGCAACCTGTCAATAGTGGAAAATTTTAATTTCTGTTGTTCCGAAAGAATGAATTACATGGGACTTCTTTTAGATTGAGTTTCGGAAGAAGTATATCACTGAGAGATTCGTTGATCAAAAACGGAAGGAATTTCTAAAACTTAAATAGGGCCGGATGGCTGTTTCGGAATATGAACGAGAGTTCGTGAGACTGAGTTTGTATGCCCGGGAATTTGTATCTTCTGAAGCTATAATGTGCAAAATATTTGAAGATGGCCATAATGAAGACATCCGTCTACTAGTCAGGATTTTAGAAATAAAAGAGTTTGTTGTACTGATTGACCGAGCATGCAAAGCTGAGGCATTCGGGAAAGATAAAAGAAAAGCTGAATTTGAAGCCTAAGATATGAGAAAGAGATTTCCAAGCAAATCATTTCAGTCATCCTCGAAGAGATTCAGAGATAATCAGAATCGTTCCAGAGATAATGTGGGACATTCGAATAGAAATCAATCTAGACCGCAAATGAGTTCTAAAACCCCATCAACTTCAGTAGCTAGTGTTGGTAATGTTCGGACTGAGAGACCTGAATGTAAACATTATGGAAAAAGACATCCAAGAAGCTGTAGATTAAACGACAGAGCTTGCTTCAGATGTGGATTGCTTGATCATTTTATCCGTGATTGCTCTGAGCCTGTCGAGCTAGAAACTGTTCAGAATCTGAGATCTGATAATGCACCTGTGAGAGGTAGACCTTCGAAGAATGTAAGAAATGTCAGTGGTAGTCAGAGAACTACGAGAGACAATGTTGTCAGATCTAAAGCTAGAGCGCCTGCCAGAGCGTATACTATTCGAGCTCGAGAGGAAGCTTCGTCACCAAATGTTATAACGGGTACTTTTACTCTTTATGATATTTCTGTGATTGCTTTGATAGACCCAGGTTCTACGCATTCATATATTTACATTGATTTACAGCAAGACTTTGCCAGTAGAGTCTACTGAGTTTACTGTAAACGTATCGAACCCTTTAGGTAAAAGTGTCATTGTTGATAAAGTGTGCAAGAACTGTCTGTTAATGTTTCGAGATATTTGTTTCCCCACTGATCTAATGCTTTTGCCATTTGATGAGTTTGATATTATTCTGGGTATAGATTGGTTGTTTATGCATGATGCTGTTGTGAACTGCAAAAGAAAGACTATTGATTTGAGATGTCCGAATAATGAGATTGTACGAGTTGAGCCTAATGATTTGAATGGATTGCCTACTGTGATATCTTTTTTGAAAACTCAAAGTTATTTGAAAACGGGATATGAGACATATTTTGCTTATGTAATTGATTCGAAAATGTCTGAAAGGAAGATTGAGTCAGTGCCTATTGCCTGTGAGTTTTCTGATGTGTTTCCTGAAGAGTTACCGGGTTTGCCTCCAATTCATGAAGTTGAGTTCGGTATTGAGTTGTTATCTGGTACTATGCCTATTTCGATAGCTCCGTATAGAATGACACCAACGGAGTTGAAAGAGTTAAAGTCACAGTTGCAAGAGTTGACAGATAGAGGGTTCGCTAGACCGAGTTTCTCGCCTTGGGGTGCTCCTGTTCTATTTGTGAAAAAGAAAGATGGCACAATGAGAATGTGCATTGATTATCGTCAATTGAACAAGGTGACTATAAAGAATAAATACCCGTTGCCCAGAATTGATGACTTATTTGATCAGTTAAAAGGAGCTACTGTGTTTTCCAAGATTGACCTGAGATCGGGATATTACCAGTTGAGAGTGAAATATTCAGACATTCTGAAAACTGCTTTCAGAACGAGGTACGGGCATTATGAGTTCTTAGTTATGCCCTTTGGACTAACCAATGCTCCTGCTATTTATAGATATGATGAACAGAATTTTCAGTCCGTACCTAGATCGATTTGTTGTTGTATTCATTGATGACATTTTGATTTATTCGCGTGATGAGGCTGGGCATGCTGAACACCTGAGAATTGTGTTGCAAACTTTTAGAGAAAAGCAATTGTATGCGAAATTCAGCAAATGTGAATTCTGGTTGTAAGAGTTTAGTTTTCTAGGACATATTGTGTCAGCATCTGGAATTCGTGTTGATCCGAGCAAGATTTTTGCTATTCTAAATTGGAACCTCCGAGAAATGTATCTGAAGTCTACAGTTTTTTGGGTTTAGCGAGTTATTACCGCAGATTTGTAAAAGGCTTTTCGACAATGGCTACTCCGTTGATTAGATTACTTTAGAAAGATGTCAAATTTGAATGGTCGGATAAATGTCAGAAAAGTTTCAATCAGTTGAAAACTCTGTTAACAGAAGCTTCAGTGTTAATACAGCCAGAATCGGGTAAAGAATTTGTTGTTTACAGTGATGCTTCGTTAAATGGTCTGGGATGTGTTTTGATGCAGGAGGCAAAGTGGTAGCTTATGCCTCGAGACAGTTGAAGCCTCATGAAAAGAATTACTCGACGCACGACCTTGAGTTAGCTGCGATTGTGTTTGCACTTAAAATTTGGCGCTATTATCTGTACGGTGAGGAATGATGACTAAGAAAGATTTGAACACGCGTCAAAGAAGATGGTTAGAGCTGTTAAAAGGTTATGAGCTCTAATAGATTATTATCCGGGTAAAGCGAATGTTGTTGCTGATGCTTTGAGTAGAAAATCATTGTTTGTACTATGTGCTTTGAATGCTCAGTTAGATTTGTCTGATGATAATTCTATTAGCTGAATTAAAAGCAAAATCGTTGTTCTTACAACAGATATGCGGTGCTTAGAAATTTGATAATGAATTGCTAGCGAAACGGGCTCAGTGTGATTTGAATTCTGAATCTGAATTTCGAGTTATTGGTGATTGTTTGAGTTTCCAAGGTCGTATTTGTGTTCCGAGAAATTTAGAGTTAATTCAACTAATTTTGAATGAAGCTGATAATAGTAGTCTATCTGTTCATCTATGAAGTACTAAAATGTATCATGATTTGAAACGATACTATTGGTGGTCTGGTATGAAACGAGACATTTCTGACTTTGTTTTGAAATGTTTAGTTTGTCAGCAAGTGAAAGCTGAACATCAAGTTCCATCTGGGGTTCTACAATTGATTCTGATTCCTGAGTGGAAATGGGATAGAGTGGCAATGGATTTTGTTTCTGGTTTGCCTCAGACTCCGAGAAAGAAAGATGCGATTTGGGTCATAATTGATTGATTGATGAAATCTGCCTATTTTATTCCAGTAAGATCTGATTATCCGCTTGACAGATTAGCTGAGCTTTATATTGCTGAGATTGTGAGATTGCACGGGGTGCCTCTATCCATTGTGTCAGATAGAGATCCGAGATTCACATCGTGATTCTGGAAGAAACTACAAGAAGCTTTGGGCACGAAATTACACTTGATCTGACTTTTCATCTCAGAGCGGATGGTCGATCGAAACGAATTATTTGATTCTTGAAGACATGTTAAGATGTTATACACTTGAGTTTAATGGTTCGTGGGAACAATATTTGCCATTAGTTGAATTTGCATATAATAATAGTTTTTAGACGAGTATCAAAATGGCACCTTACGAAGCTTTGTACGGACGTAAATGTCGTACACCTCTGTATTGGACCGAGCTTAGTGAAAATAAGTTACATGGGGTTGATTTGATAAAAGATTCAGAACAGAAAGTGAAGCTGATCCGAGATTGTTTAAAAGCAGCATCTGATCGTCAGAAGTCTTATGTAGACTTAAAACAAAAAGATATGGAATTTGAAATCGGCGACAAAGTATTTATGAAAGTGTCTCCGTGGAAGAAAGTGCTTCGATTAGGTCGTAAAGGCAAATTGAGTCCGAGATTCATCGGATCGTACGAGATCATTGAACGTGTCAGGCCTGTTGCATATAGATTAAGGTTGCCATCTGAGTTAGAAAAGATTCACAACGTATTTCATGTTTCGATGCTTCGTAGATATCGGTCCGATTCGTCACATGTGATTGCCCCATCTGAAATTGAAATCCGATCTGATATGACATACGAGGAGGAACCAATCCGTATCTTAGCTCGTGAAGTGAAAGAGTTGAGAAATAAGAAAATTCCATTAGTGAAAGTATTATGGAATCGGCATGGAATTGAAGAGGCTACATGGGAGCCTGAAGATTTAGTGAGACAACAATATTCGACTCTATTTAACGGTAAGATTTTCGGGGATGAAAATACCTAAGGGGGAAGAATTGTAATAGTCCGTTTATACCCTAGTCAGAACAGTGATTTTGGGACAACAAATCCGAGTCCGTATAATATTGTAATATTATATCCTGTGCTGTTGTTATGTGACTAAGCATGTGGTAAATTTCTGTAAGCTAATTTGTCCGTTTGAGTGTTTAATTTGAGCAAAGGATTTATTTGCATAAAATGTAAAATTTGCTTGCTATCTGCTAAGGCACCTATGTGTTGTGGTATTATAAATGTGAGGACTTATGTGGCAGTTAAGCCAGTTTTAATTGATAGTGGACGGGAATGACTGATGATATGTATATATATTATATGTTTATTATAATTACTTTAATAGTTTATTAATATTATTATGTTATATGCTATATTATTATAATGAAAACAAAAAGGAAGCCATTATCATCATTTTCATCACCTCATTGGCGAAAAAAAAAAGAAAGAATAAAAGCTTAAGTGTTCGGTTGGTTTCAAGCTTAAATTCAAGGTTAGTTTTTGATCCGTTTTCGATAATTTCTACGTTTTTGTAATCGTTGCATTGAGAGCTACAAAACCCATGTCTCAATTTGATGAATTGATGATGTTTGTGTGAGATGCCATTGTTGATATGTTAAGTTTTGTAATGTTTTATGTTGTTAAATGAAAGGTTTTAAGTTTGATGAACAAGTTTTGTTCTTGAAGTTTTGTGAATTTAGCTAAATAGGGCTAAATTGTGAAAATAGTAAATTGAGGGATTAGTTTGTGAATTTGATGAAAAATGTGGACTTGTATATGATGTATATGCATTCGGCTAAGTATGTGTAGGTGTGGATTTTGTGAATTTGATGTTTTGAGAAAAATGGACTAAATTAATAAAATGTGCAAATGTGAGGGCTAAATTGCAAATAGCCCTAAATGTGTGTCTTTAGATTGAATTGAATGAATTAGTGAATAAAAGGGTTAATTCTGAATATGTTTCGATCAAGAACAGAGGAAAACGGACTTAGATCGCAGGAAAACGAAAGTAAACGAGTAGCCGTTTTTGTTCCGATATATCGAATCCGAGGTAAGTCACTATGAAAATAAATGTATATGTATGCAATTGTAATTGTTCATATGATTAATGATGATAATTAATGCTTACGAGAGGTTATGCATTTGAATTCCGAGATAAGTTCGATATAGTGACTAAGTTCGAGAAGCCCCGTACGAACCTAGGAATAGATAGGATAGGATAAGTCACATTATAAATATCTGTTCTGTTTCTATCATGTAAGACGACGTCTAGGATGTTAGCGTTGAATTGTGATTCGTGTAAGACCCTATCTGGGACAGTGGCATCGATATTTGATTATGTGTAAGACCACGTCTGGGACGTTGGCATCAATATGAGCTTTACGTATAAGACCACGTCTGGGATGTTGGCATCGTTATGATCCTTACGTGTAAGACCATGTTTGGGATATCGGCATCGTACTGATTCGTGTAAGACCCTGTCTGAGACAGTGGCATCGATATCTGAGTACATGTAAGACCTCGTCTGGGACCATGGCATTGTAATATTATTCCGAGCTTCTGAGTATTCTACTGGATTCCTTATGGTTCAACGGGCAAGTCTGAGTTACGAATGGCAAATCCGAGCTTTGATAGATTAAGTAAATGAATGTCTGATTCAGGTACATTGATTATACACTAATTGTGTACACAAGGTAAGTATCTATGTGATCTTACTACGATGTTATGTATATGCAATTGATGATATACTATGTAAAGTTTGACTAGATGAGTTATGTGCATACATGTTATTTGAATTGGAATATGTCAAGTGTTGGTTAAGCAAACAAGCTTAAGAAAGAATGAGATGATTTATATTATGAGAACCAAATTGGTTATTTTTATTGATTTGTTCTATGCAATTCATGCTGAGTTTGTTTGTATATTGACTTACTAAGCTTTTGGAAAGCTTACTCTGTGTATGTTTTCTCTGTTTTATAGGTCGTCAAAGCTACTGAAGGCTCGAGACAGTCACGAATTGTCATCACACTACTAATCTTACTTTGGTACACTTTGATAATGTATATGGCTAGATATGGCATGTATAGGTTAGTCCTTGATATGAGTTGTTATGTGAATTTAGCCATGTGAGTTGGCTAGTTATGTTTTGGTAATTTGCTTAAAGGAATGAGACATGTGAAGTTGTTTTGGTTTGATTAGTTGATATACGAAATGTTTATGATATGGTAAGTATATAGATGAATGGTGCTTGGGCATAATTGAGTTTTAATCATGCAAATTGGTATGTTTGGAATTGGTTTTGAATGTGTAGATTGAATGGATATTGAATGTATTATTGTGTGATGACCTTAGTTGTCAAATATGCATGATTTGGATGGCTATTTGGTATATTTTGGTGGTTATATGTGAATGATATGGGATGATATATATATTGCTTGTAGGTATGACCCTTTTGGGTGGCATTTTGGCCTTGTAAATGGCCTATAATGTTACACGGTTGTGGCACACGGGCGTGCCTAATGACCGTGGGTGTATAGCAGGATGTAGCTTAGTAGCACACGGCCTCGATATGGGGGTGTCAGCTAACCGTGGTGTACAAGTCAGTAGCTAGCTAAAACTACACAGCCATGGCACATGGCGTGCTTGGTGGCCGTGGTGGAGAAGTCAGTATATGGCCTAAGAGTACACGGCCTGAGCACATGTGCGTGCATGGTGGCCATGGGGACCAAGTCAGTATAGGTCTACGGGGAGGTCACACAGGGGTGTGTTGAAGCCGTGGGAAGCACACGGTCTGCTTGCACAGGCGTGTAACCCCTGAAACTTAGAAAAGTTTTAAATTTTTGATAGTTTCTGCATATGTTTCGATTTAGTCCCGACCTGGATTATAAGCATGTTTGAGGTCTCGTTGATCTATTTAAGGGACATGGTATGTGTGTTGGATGATTGATATGTATGAAATATTATGAATGTTTCCGATCTGTCCGGTAACGCCTTTAACTCTAATCCGGCGACGGATACGGGTTAGGGGTGTTACAGAAATAATGAAAGATATGGGTTGTTATGAGTCCCTGTAAAATTCGGCTAGGCATAGGTTGGTACTAAATTGCATGAATTTGCAATTTTATGTGATAATGACTAAATTGTAAATAATATGAAAGTATAGGGGCAAATGTGTAAATTTTCCAAAATATGAATTATGTACTAAATTGAATAGATTGAATGCTGAATGTATTGAATTTGATAATATATAGATCAAGAAAAGCCGAGATCAAGTTTATATCGAGGAAAATAGAAGATTGACAAATAGCCGATAGTTTTTATCTGAGCAATACGAGGTAAGTTCGTATAATTAGAATCTAACTTTAAATACTTATATTTATTTGAGTTGTATGTATATGATTGAGTATTTGATACACTTGGAATATAAATGTTTAATTGATAAAGATTGATTATTACCGAGCCCCGTTTGAACCGTATGAATTCGTAGGATACGAGTGACATGTTATTAGGGTTACCGATTTGGTTGAGCTCCTGCATTTGTTGCAGACTCACCACAGCTCGTATGAGCTTACCGATATATCAGCTCGTCAGTGCTTACTATTTTTAGCTCGTTAGAGCTTACCGTTTCAGCTCAATAGAGCTTACTGTCCATCAGCTCAGGAGGAGCTTACTGTTCATGGCTCGAAAGAGCGGTAAATGATAAGGAATTGATGGATTACTAATTTATATGTACTTTTTATCACCCAAGTATCCCTCGAGATTCTAATAGGTTCAACGGGCATAAATTTTGTGATATGGTAAAGTACTGTTTATACGAATGAATTGCTATTTATATGATTGAAAGTAAAATGTTATAAATGATGTATATGATGTATGTGAGTTTAATATGATACAATGTAATAAGTAATTACATTGAGTTAATGGATGGTTTCATGAATTTTGGTGACTAACTTGTGATTAATGTTTGTGTTTAGGGATTTGTTAATTGAATTGAATACTTCTTAATTGTTGCCTTGATTATGTATGAATGGTAAGTTTAATTCTGAATTATATGGGCTTACTAAGCTATAAAGCTTACTATGTTTCCTTTTCTTGTTTTATAGAGGTTCGTTATGATACGAGCACGCCCGGGGCACGAACGATTTTCAAATTCATGGAGCTCATTTCTTAGCTCATTTTTAATTAATTAATTGTCGGAATAAAAATTAGTTAACTTAGTTTGAGTTAATTAAATTGCTGGAATGAAATTTGATTAATTTAGTTTAAGTTAACTAAATAATTTAATATGTGCTAGTGATTGCGTGTTTTAATATGTTTGTGTTAGCCATAGCCAAATTTAATATGTCTTGTTTAAGGCTTTATTAAATTTGTTTTAGCTTAGTTTATGTGTTAATTAGGATGTCTAAGTTTTTATTAAAATTTATATCTGCTGAACATACATTTGAATTAAATTGGTTCTCGTATTTTCTTTGAAGGTACATTGACCGTGGGATAGCAAGCTATGGACACATTCCCAAACAAACACCCTTGGCCGAATGTTCAAGTATGTGATTGTGGCATTCTGCAAGGTCAACCAAATTAGCATGTGGCAGACACAAGCTTATGGAGCTGAAATAAGCAGTTAATTTAAGTCATGCTTCTATAATGGAATGTTCTCCATATGTGGGGAATATTTATTTGGAACAACAAAGAGCATGTCTTGGCCGAATATTGAGGATGGGAATATGGCAACAAAGGCATTGGACGCATGGGATAAGCATGATGAAATTAAAACAGCAAGATGAGTGCATGTGTGTTGAGTGGAAATAATGGATGAATAAAATAAAGCATGTGGCAAGATAATAGTGGATTAAACAAATGAATTGATGGCACCATTTCTCTTATGCATGGACGGCAACAAAGGAGATTGATGGATGAATCAAAGATGGAGTAAAATATAAAGCACATGGAATCATGGGGATAATAAAGTAATCCTTGTCTTCTTGTGAGTTATGGACGGCATGAAGGAACAAAGCAAGCTAAGTACAAACTTTTAATCCATGAGCATTATAAATTTTAAATCAAGAAAATGGATGAAATGGCATGGACGGCAAGTGGAAGACATTGATCTTTAGCATAAAAAAATAACTGGAACAAATGGAGCATGAAGACCAAAAATCATGGAGGAAGTATGGGCATTGAATAAAGTTTTTGTTTGAGGGAATATATATGCTTGGACGGCACAAGGTGGGAGATTAATGGAAGATTAAACAATGCCAACATTTAGCGGAATTAATGGTGACAATTTACCCAATTTAATATGCTGAATTTTAGTCAATAGTGGGTTCATAATTTGCTGCACTTTGCTAATTTTAATGGGGGACATTCGGCTACCTAGTTTTAGTCTATAAATATTTGCTAATTTTCATTTGTAAGGGACAGAATTTTTATGAATGAAATTTTATGAACTTTGTTCATTTGAGTGAGTTTATCTCCTCTTCGTTTTCGTACAAGTTTCGTTAGACTTATCAAGCTTGCTTGTGGCGTCTTCGACTTGTTTGAACTTATCACCAAATTTTGTTTGGTGTGGCGTTCATCAACCTATCTTCATCTATCCACCTTAACGATATAAGAAATGGGGTGACACTGTTATATAGTGTTGAATCTTTCTTAAGTTAAGTTTGTATTTCCATTTCCATTAACCTATCTTCATACTTCCACCTTAAACATTATAGAATCCGAGGTGACACTCTTTAGTGCTGAATCGTTTCTCGTTTAAGTTCTTTTATCCATCTCCATCCAATTATCCTTTTATCTATTTTATTTTTTTTATTTTATCGAAACGAACCAACTCCTATTTATTCACTTAAAGCTTCCGCAAACTCTTTCATATTTTCTAATTATTTTTCCGAAGGCTTGATTCCTCCTCGTAGACAATTGGGCAACCCGTATATGTTTCGACTCATCCCGAGCCAGTTCGTATCATCTGGTATCAGAGGTACAAAACGAGGATTGTCGATGACCATCGTAAAGCCGGAAGTTAGTTCGTAAGTTTAAAAAAAATTTAAAAAAAATATTCAAGTTGTATTTTTTTTCTTGTATTTCATTATAGTATATTTGAAGTTCAAAAAAGAAAAAGAGATACAAAAAAAAAATTCAAATAAAAAAATTCATATAAAAAAATGTACGAATACAAAAAAAGGAGAAGTAAAAAAAAAGAGTTTAAAAAAAAGTGTGTGGAAATTTTTTTTGAAGTTTGCAAGTTTTGTTTCATTACTTCTTTCTCAATCTTCAAGCCACCCTTCTTCACCCCAACGCCAATATACCGAAATTTTTTTTTTCAGCCGACCTCCACCCCATAACATCATTTTCCCTTGTACCAATTTTGAAGCCAACCCTCAAGCCGCAATAAGTCTTTTGAAACGAAATACGAATTTGTGAGAGTGAGAAATATCGGTAAAAGGCACGAGTGTATTCATAAAAAAAAAAGCCTTATACGAGTGAAACACGAGTGTGAGCAAAATTTTTTTGTGAGTGACTTGTGAGTTTTTGTGGTGAGGTATTTTTAACTTTTTATGTTTATTTTATTTTATTTTATTTTTTCTTCATAACATATTTCTTTCAGCAACTATAGCATGTCTCTAGATTTCGAAAGAAGAAGTACTATAGATAGTGGTTGGTTCGATCCATCATCCAACCAAGGCGAAAGGCGACGCGACGAAAGAAACCAAAGCCTTAGAGATCAAGGATGCTTTAATAGCTTTGAGAGAAGTAACAAGTCAAACATTCCACCGTTTCAAGGTAGAGCCGATCTGGAGGTATACATTGAATGGGAAAAGAATGTAGACTTGGATTTCGAGTATCACGACTACTCGGAAAGCAAGAAAGTAAGGCTGGCGGAAAATAGTTTCACCGATTATGCCATGACTTGGTGGGATCAATTCACCACGAGTAGAAAACAAAATGGAGAGTACCCCATATTAACGTGGTCCGAAATGAAAGAAGTGATGCGCAAGCGATACCTCCAGTCTTTTTATCATCAAGGGCGAACTTCTTCAACACAAAAGACGGAGTTAAGATCAGCACGACAATACCCGACCAAGGACTGTACTAGAAGAGATTATTACCGGGACTCTTACTCAACGCGGTCTTCGAGACGGAGAGAAGAAAGATATGAGTTCGAATCCTTTCGAGGCAATGAACGAGAAGGAACAAGTTATCCCTCTTTTGCTTCAACGAAGTCTCTATTGGAGAAACGTTCCCGAAGAACTTATCGAGATACCTATGAGAACGCTATCCCTTCTCTTGAACAAAATTTTACTCATTTTGATTCTTTTGTATCCTCTTCATGTAGTAATGTAAAGACGAGAGAAAAAGAACAAAAAAAGAAAAGAAAGGCAAGAGAAGATCATGAGAGAAAATGAGTGAATATGGAATGAACATGAGAAAATCAAGAGAAAGAACTTGGAAAAAGAGTTCGAGAGAAAAGAAAATAAAAATGAGAAACAAGAAAAAGAAATTGAAAAAGAGAAAAAGTCAAAAAAAAATTGAGATTGAAAAGGAAAAAGAAAAAGAACAAAATGAACGAGAAAAAGAGAGTGTTGAATCAATTAATCCACTTGAAGTTTGTACTTGTTCTACTTCTTCTTTTCAGGTTTCTGAGAAATCGAGTGACGAATGCCAACTACAATACCTTCACGACGAGCGACGTTTCTGTTTGATCGAAAAGGGTAAAGTTGAAAATGTAGTCGAACCACACGAGCCCGAAGGAAAGGAAGGTAAGTGCTTTGATGAGATTCAATCTCTACCTAATCTTTCTACTGTTTGTGATTATGTGGATAATTTTTTCGTTTGCTATCCTTTGATTCATTATGATGACTTAAAAGATGGTAAGACGGGTTTACACCATAATAACCATTGTGAAGCAAAGTGTAAAGGTGGAGTAACGTCTATTCGACAGGAGCAAGACTTGACAAAGTTTCGATTACAGTACTTGGCTGTGGAGAGAAGGTTTGTATTTCTCAATTAAGGTAAGACTGATCTTTATCTATCTAAGTATAAGGGTAAGTCTTCTGAAACTAGTTATGCATTTTTGCTCTCTTCGGATGATGACATGCATTATGTTGATGAACTTCGTTTTGCAAAGCGATTAGATCATGATATGCTTAGCGAGTCCAATTTGCTTCTTTATGATCTATCTGTTTTGGATATTGATAGAACACATGGTGCTGACTTCATTTTTGTAAAGCATTTAGATCTTGATATGTCCAAATGTTTCGTTCTGCCTATTAATGGTCTATCTGCTTTAATGATTGACAAAAAGATTCTTGTGTTCGATACTAATTACAATTCATGTGCGAGTGGTTCCTTATTTCGTACAAAGCAAGGTTTGGTTGTTCAACTTCGAGTGCCATATGCACTATCTCCGCTACCTATTTGTGACGAATATATCTATTTGTTGGTGTGCTACCCGCATGGTCATCTTGTCTTATGGAATCCAATTAGATCGTATGCATGCTTTGAAGCTTATCCATTTTTGTTCCAAAATTTTGACAAGGCCTTCATCCTTTTGTATGATCAAGTCATTATGCTTGTCCGCATGTGATTTATTTGTTTGGTGTTGTTTTTATTCATGTCGCAAGTATGTTTAAAACATTTCTTGCTAATTCTTGAATTTTCTTTTCGGGTATTGCGATTATCATCCATCCTGTTTGATCGAGGAAAGACGAGCAAGGAGTTTTGTTCGGAAAACCAATGGGACGATTCGAGGACGGATCATCTTGAAGAGGGAGGGAATGATACCAGCACGCCCGGGGCACGAACGATTTTCAAATTCATGGAGCTCATTTCTTAGCTCATTTTTAATTAGTTAATTGTCGGAATAAAAATTAGTTAACTTAGTTTGAGTTAATTAAATTGCTGGAATGAAATTTGACTAATTTAGTTTAAGTTAACTAAATAATTTAATATGTTCTAGTGATTGCGTGTTTTAATATGTTTGTGTTAACCATAGCCAAATTTAATATGTCTTGTTTAAGACTTTATTAAATTAGTTTTAGCTTAGTTTATGTGTTAATTAGATTGTCTAAGTTTTTATTAAAATTTATTTCTACTGAACATACATTTGAATTAAATTGGTTCTCATATTTTCTTTGAAGGTACATTGACCGTGGGATAACAAGCTATGGATACATTCCCAAACAAACACCCTTGGCCGAATGTTCAAGTATGTGATTGTGGCATTCTCCAAGGTCAACCAAATTAGCATGTGGCAGACACAAGCTTATGGAGCTGAAATAAGCAGTTAATTTAAGTCATGCTTCTATAATGGAATGTTCTCCATACGTGGGGAATATTTATTTGGAACAACAAAGAGCATGTCTTGGCCGAATATTGAGGATGGGAATATGGCAACAAAGGCATTGGACGCATGGGATAAGCATGATGAAATTAAAATAGCAAGATGAGTGCATGTGTGTTGAGTGGAAATAAAGGATGAATAAAATAAAGCATGTGGCAAGGTAATGGTGGATTAAACAAATGAATTGATGGCACCATTTCTCTTATGCATGGACGGCAACAAGGGTGATTGATGGATGAAGCAAAGATGGAGTAAAATATAAAGCACATGGAATCATGGGGATAATAAAATAATCCTTGTCTTCTTGTGAGTTATGGACCGCATGAAGGAACAAAGCAAGCTAAGTACAAACTTTTAATCCATGAGCATTATAAATTTTAAATCAAGAAAATGGATGAAATGGCATGGACGGCAAGTGGAAGACCTTGATCTTTAGCATAAAAAATAATTGGAACAAATGGAGCATGAAGACCAAAAATCATGGAGGAAGCATGGGCATTGAATAAAGTTTTTGTTTGAGGGAATATATACGCTTGGACGGCACAAGGTGGGAGATTAATGGAAGATTAAACAATGACAACATTCAGCCGAACTAATGGTGACAATTTACCCAATTTAATATGCTGAATTTTAGTCAATAGTGGGTTCATAATTTGCTGCACTTTGCTGATTTTAATGGGGGACATTCGGCTACCTAGTTTTAGGCTATAAATATTTGCTAATTTTCATTTGTAAGGGACATAATTTTTATGAATGAAATTTTATGAACTTTGTTCATTTGAGTGAGTTTATCTCCTCTTCATTTTCATACAAGTTTCGTTAGGCTTATCAAGCTTGCTTGTGGCGTCTTCGACTTGTTTGAACTTATCACCAAATTTCGTTTGGTATGGCGTTCATCAACCTATCTTCATCTATCCACCTTAACGATATAAGAAACAGGGTGACACTGTTATATAGTTAAGTTCGTATTTCCATTTCCATCAACCTATCTTCATACTTCCACCTCAAACATTATAGAATCCAGGGTAACACTCTTTAGTGTTGAATCGTTTCTCGTTTAAGTTCTTTTATCCATCTCCATCCAATTATCCTTTTATCTATTTTATTTTTTTTATTTTATCGAAACGAACCAACTCCTATTTATTCACTTAAAGCTTCTGCAAACTCTTTCATATTTTCTAATTATTTTTTCGAAGGCATGATTCCTCCTCGTAGATGATTGGGCAACCCGTATACGTTTTGACTCATCTGAGCCGGTTCATATCATGTTAGCTCGCTCGTTTTGGACAAGTCAGAGTTATATATCACACTATCGAATTGCCGATTGGTACTTTTGAACTTGTGGATAATTATAAATATGGCATGTATAGGCTAGTTTTAAAGTTTATAAATATGGTTACTTAGGACCATGGTTTTAGTACATTTTGTGTAAGGTTAAGCCATGTGATTTGGCTAAACTTGGTAGTATGTTTTGTCAAATGTTGATGGAATGGAAATTATGCAAATGATATCTTATTATTTGAAAGGTATATGAATGGAAGATGTATGATATTAGTTAAGCTTTTGAATGGTAGGAAGAAATGGTATTATATGTGTATGAATTGTTATGGAATGGCTGCTAATTGGGTTCTAAAAATTTTACCATTATGATTGTGTATGCATATGATAATAGGGTGGCAAAATGGCTTTCCAAATAGCTTATTTTTGTCCACACGGGTGGGGGCACGAGCGTGTGTCTCAGCCGTGTGTGACACATGGCCATGTCACATGGCCGTGTGTCCCCTGGTGTTGATTTGGAATTGAAGTAATTATGCTCCACTCGGTCTCACACACGGGCGTGTGATTTGGCCATGTTACATAAGTCAGTATACCCTACAGTTTTGACACGACCTAGTACATGGTTGTGTGTGACCATTTCGAAGGGCACAGGGGCTAGACACATGGGCGTGGGGTTGGCTATGTGACCCAAGTCAGTATACTCTCCAGTTTTCATACGGCCTGGCACACGGGCGTGTCCTCAGCAATGTGATGCAAGTCAGTATGTATGCCCTGTTTTCACACGGTCTGAGACATAGGCGTGTCTGGAGCCGTGTGAGGCACACGGTCTGTTCACATGGGCATGTAATACTTGAAAATTTGAATTTTTTCTAAATTTCCAAAACTTTCATATGTTATTGGTTTAGTCCCGAATCACTTCTAAAGCATTTTTAATGCCTCGTATGTCCCTTATAAGGGACAATATGATTGTATTGAATGGTATTTGTATATGAATGCATAAATTTTTGGGTTATGTTTGTTATATTAAGTGTTTTGATTGGTAATACCTCGTAACCCTACTCCGACGACGAACATGGGTTAGGGGTGTTACACTTGGTGTCATATTCATTGTCGATTTTGATTAGGTAAGTTTCGTATGAGATTTAATTTGCTAATGAGATTTTATTATTGTGTTATTTAATTGGTTGATGGTTTAATTATTGTACTACAATAATTATTGGCATCGAAAGAACTATAGTGCAAAGCCTGATATATATGGTAAATAAAATATTTGTAAGCTTAGCCTTAGCCCCTATGTACTCGAATCTTGAATCGATCATTGAAATAGGTTTTCCTTTCCAAGCGATAAGCTGCTTATAGCAATTGGGGATCCCCCAAAACGCCAATTCTTCCTCTCATAGTCGATCCTAGTATCACCTGAGAATCGACCCTTATTGAATTTCCAACCACCTGGCACGTACCCATAATTTAGGACTTTGACAACCTTGTTATTTGAAAAGTCCAACTCGAATTGATAGCCTCAACCGTGCGGGTCGATTAAATCCAATCACTATCTCTCTTGATGGAATCCAACTAGCTTTTTTCAATTGTATACGCCAATTTGTTCGCGTGATTTTGAAAACAACATCACCGACTCAACTTCCCAACTGTACGCCAAACGATTCCAATCCAATACGCACATTTCGAATTGAAATCGAATCAAATTTAAGGGACGAATTTGTACTATCCCATATACCAAAGAGATAGTGAATACCGAATTGCATAGTATTTAGTGTGGGTTCATATCTCACGATTACTTTGTCGAAGCGATAATCGAACTAAGGCTAAAAAAGGTTTAGTTAATCTGGAAAGAATCATGCTTGAAAATAAATGGCTCAAATGGAATTGTGAAAAGTGGCAAGGGAAAGGGCCTTGGAAGGTAATTAAACCAAAAAGTTGAAAGTAAAGAAAAATAAAAGAATGAAATAGTAGAATTGAAAAGTGATGCAGGAAGGGAAAGAAATTAAGGAATTTGATTGATTCCAAAACCCAAGTGTATGTTTTATTGGCTGTAGCCACTAGGTATTTATACACACTTCTAGTGCTAAAATTTAGTTAAATTTTTCCTAAATATTCTCACTAAATAAATAAAAAATTTAAAAATCAAATTTAAACTAGAGATTAAATTCAAACTAATTACAGAATTTTAACAATATCAAAAATCATCCAATCTTTATCCAGCTACTTTAAAAAAAAATTTACAACCCTTCAATCTTTATTTAGTCATCTTTGAATCTTCAATATTTCAATCAAGCCCTCCTCTTTGCTTTTTGTTCCAATTTAGCCCCTTTTTGTAAGAGTTTGAATTCAGCACACCAACTTCATTTCTGATAAGAAAAACCCAAATTTAATAGTATTTTATCCTATAATTAGCCAAAAATAAATATATTAAAAATACGAATTTGTCTTGCTATCAAATTCCCCCTACTTAGACGATGCTTTTCCTTTAGCATGGTATCTACTAAAATAACTCATTAATCCTTTTCAAAATCAAAACCCTATTTCCTAGTCAAGCATAATTCAAACAATGAGGTGAATAAAAAATAAACAATTGTTAAACTCAATCGATAAGCATTTTATAAAATCTTGAACAATATGTCAAATTCAACTATTTCACTAAATTTAGGCTTAATCAAACATGTGAAACGATCATACCCAATATATTCTTTTATTTATATTTGTCATTTTATTTTATTTTATTTTCAAACGTAGTCAAGTCTTTTGACGCGAAATGAGATGACAACCCAAGCACCTCATCCCGGTTACTCAATTTCATATGCCCCTAATTGATTAATTTCTCCTTTCTCAAGGTAGTTCGGTTAGTGGAGTGTTACGTGAAATGAGAGGACAACCCAAACACCTCATCCCGGTTACTCAATTTGGTCACGTTTTTGAATCTTCACTCTTAACCAAACTATTAGAAAATTTATTTATTTATTTAAACGAGTACTTTCATTAGGCAAGTTCAAAAGAGCCAACAATTTTCATGAAACATTGACTAAGCCATAACATTTTCAATTCTACAAAATATTCATTGATCAAGCAAGCAATATTTATTCATGATTCACCCACTTATTTAAATAAACTAAACATAAGAATTAGAGGTTTATTTCTGAAACGGAATAAGAAATTATTCTTAGCAAAACACATGCAAAGAAGAAAGTATGGCATGATCCCCCTACTTAGCCCACATCTCCCACAATGTACAATCAGATTAAGAAAAGTTAAGGCAAAATGTACTCCCGTGTATATTCAATGCGTTGAAAGACGGTGGGAGGGACTGTTTTGTAGTATGTTGAGGATGCTTGAGATGTTCGCTTCCATTGTTTCGAGGTAACCTTTAATGCAATGAAGTCGTTCATCTACAATAGAAGGTGGTTGGTCTTCTTGTTCTCCAATAGTCGGATTGCGTCTTCGTCGTAAGACTCTATTGCTTTGAGTAGTTCATGTACCTAAAATATAATGCGAGAAAATGGATTAAACAATATTTTATTTATTTCTATAATTAAACTAGAATTCAAAATTAAATTAAATAAATAAAGATAAATATGGGTTGCCTTCCATACAATGCTTTTGTTTAACGTCATTAGCTCAACGACCTGAGTGTTATTCGTTTGGTTCCTCAAGAATTAATTCTTCTACTATGTGCACTTGAAAGTTCTTGTAGAAAGATCTCGACCTTTTCTCATTGTCCTTAAAGTATTTCCTGGATTTCTCCATTATTGGTGGATTGAGGCATTTTTGAGCTTTTCCATTCGAGTTTTCCTTTTCCTCTATCAGAATCCTTAAATATACCGATAACGGTTTGAGTTCCAGTTCTAGAACCTACAAAATAGAAGGCAAGAGTTTAGTTTTAGAATACGATAGCTCAAAATATTTACCTTGACTTCTAGGAACTTGTGGAGTCTCTAGTAGAACAATAGTTTCACAAATCGATTCTCTGAACATAATTATCTCCTCCAATTTATCCATTGTATCCAGGTCTAAACTCTTGCAAAGTACAGTTTGTAACCTATCCTCTTCATGATACTCAAAATGAACTCGTTAGTGGTTCAATAATATCAACACTAGAAATATTCGAGATTGTGTTAGGTTGGCCCATCGCCTCATAAACATTAAATTTTACCATTGGCCCATCGCCTCATAAACATTAAATTTTACCACCTCATCGTTGAATTCCATAGTGAGGGTTCCACTTTAAACATTAATATTTGTACGTGCGGTACTTAGGACTGGTCTCTCGAGTAGAATATCAGAAGCATTTCTTAAGTGGTTGTCCTCCATATTGATGATGTAAAAGTTGACAGGAAAAATTAGTTCATTTACCTTAATAAGGACATCTTCCAACGCCTCTTTTGGATATACGCATGATATCTCTACCAATTGAATAATTACCCCAGTTTTTTTCAAAGGACCTATGTTTAGCAATTTAAAAATAGATAAATGCATTACATTAATAGATGCTCCCAAATCACACATGGATTTCTTTATGCCAATATTACCTATTTTGCAAGATGTAGAAAACATACATTCGTCTTTACACTTAGGTGGGATTTTCCTTTGTAACACTATAAAAATGTTTTCTCCCACATTCACCCATTTGTTCCCTTGGAGTTTCTTTTTGTTGGTGCACAGTTCTTTCAAAAAGTTTGCATGGTGTGGAACCTCTTTAATTGCATCAAGGAATATTGATTTCTACCTTTCGAAATGTCTCAAGGATTTCTTTTTCCTCTCGTTTCTTTTAAACTTGAGCGAGCCTTCTAGGAAATAAGAGAGGTACAACAAATGGTTTCTGTGGTGTTGGCATAGTAGGAGCTATGGGTTTAGTTTCCTGTTCAATGTCGTGATCACGACTCATGCCAGGCACTGGTTCTAACACTATTCTATCTTTTACGGTCATAAAACTTGCATCTTGACATGGGTTTGGCTTAATTTGAGACGGTAGTTTTCCTTGGTTCTCCAAACGGCTGACCGTGAGTTCTAGTTTACTTATTTGTTGATCTATTTCTTGGAGATGTGCTTCAATCTTTTGTTAGAACTTTTCGGTGCTAACGGCTAACCTCTCTACTATGGTTTCAAGAGATGACTTTGGAGGTTGATACTGTTGAGGCAGAGGTGGTCTTTGTTGATATGGTTGATTGTATTGAAGGTTTGATCAACAGTTTAGATTTGGGTGGTCCCTCCACCCTGCATTGTACGTGCTTGAATATGAATCGTAATGCCTTTAAGGTGGCCCTGAGAAGTTCCTAACGGCATATACTTGTCCACTTGTGTCCTCATGTACAATCGGGCACGAGTCGGTAGGATGGTTAGGTTTACAAATCTCGCACAACCGAGCTGGGTTTGTCTGTCCTGCAAGCATATTTTTAACCATATTAGTAAGTTCATCAATCTTATTTACTATGAAAGGAGTACTTAGCTCATGAACCCTTATCGTAGGTTCCATACGTGCTCGATACTGTTGAGAATTTGTAGCCATGGTCAAAATTAATTCCCTCTATCTTTAAGGAGTCATGTTCACAAGAGCCCCTCTACTAGTGGCATCAATCATCTTCATTTCCATTGGGAGTAACCCTTCGTAAAAGTACTGTAAGAGTGACTGTTCAGTCAGGCCATGTTGTGGGAAACTTGTGCAAACTTCTTGTATCGCTCCCAATATTCATAGAGTGATTCTGCTTCTTTTTGCTGTATTCTGACTATACTCCTCCTTAATTTGGCTGCTCGAGCTACTGGGAAAAACCTATCAAGAAATAATTGAGACATATCATTCCAAGTATTAACAGATCCCAGAGGTAAATAGAATTGTAACAGCTCGATTTAGGGCCTAGTCGAAATAGTGGTTGCGAGACCACAAATCCAAAGTAGAAATTTATGTTTTATGGTTTTTATGAGGTCTATGACATGTTTGCATGGTTGTGTGAGAATTTCATGAAGAAATTTTATAATTTAGTGATTAAGTTATCTTTTAGGACTAAATTGCAAAAATTGAAAAATATGAGATTCTAGAAGTTTTAAGTATGAGATAGCATTAGAAAATTTATTAGAGGTCCTTATTTAGTAAATAGACCATTATATCTCATGATGGACAAAAATGGACATGGAAGGGAAAAATCTCAAATAAGGGCATTAAGGGCATTTTAGTCATTTGGAAAATAAATGATTAAAAAGGGAAAATGAAAGCCAAAATTATGCTCATCTTTCACCTCTAGCCGAAAATTAGAAGAGAATCCATGGCTAGGGTTTGGCCAAGCTTTCCAAGCTCTATAGTAAGTGCATCCTAGCCCCGTTTTTAATGTTCTTTGTATTTTTAAAGTCCTCGTAACCCGATTTTCCTATTTCAACCATTATTTTGAAGTGGGGTTCATGATTAAAAATTTACCTATGTGTGACATGCATGTGTTTTGATGTTTAATGGTAGAAAATGGATGCTTATGGCTAGAGAAACAACTTTTACTAAGTGATTTTCAGTAAAAATGTCAAAAAGGACATATTTGTAAAAGTTAAGAAATATGTGTTAAAAATTTGATTTTATGGAAAATGTCGGCTGCTATAGCATGAAAATGATTCAGCTATGCATGGGTAGTAAAGAAATTGAACAGATTTCATTTTACGAGCCTAGGGGAAAAAGTGTAAATATGACAAAGTTTAGGGGTAAAAACATAAATTTTCCATAGTATGATTCTTGGGTCACAATGAATAATTTGACTAATAAGTAAGCTAAATGTGATGTTATATATCAAAGAAAACGAGGTTTAGACCTAGAACGGGGGAAAAATGAGTAATTGATGGTTAGGTCCCTTTTTGCCATTTTGGTATCGAGGTAAGTTCGTGTGTAAATAATACAACCTTATGTTATGTATTTAATATTTCGATATTACATGAATTGTATATTGTCTCTATGAAATTGGTTAATGACGATTTTGATGAAATGTCGAGGAATGAAAATTCCCGATTGAACCTTAGGAATGGATAGAATACAAATATCATGACACTAAGGTTACTAAGGTTCTGTATAAGACCATATCTCGGATATGGCCTCAGTATGTGATTTAGTATAAGACCATGTCAGGGACATGGCGTCGATAAGATATTTCATGTAAGACCATATCAGGGATATGGCGTTGATACAGTACTATATGTATGAGATTCCCGAATATCTTTTAGCATTTCGAGTGGTTCAATGGGTACGTTAAAAATGAGAAAGTATGTGACTATGTTACAAGTGGTACAGGTATGTACATAGAACTCATGTGAAGTAAATTCGGTATATGATGAATTCTTGGGAAAAATGTACACGAATAAGTTATACTTGTGAAATATTCATAACCTTGTGATTAGTGATCTACATTCATGATGAATGGATGCATAATAAGATTTGATAATGGTCAGGTGATAGGTTTATGAACCAAATTGAATTGTGATATAGTACGATTTATTTATGTAAATTTGTTTTTCATTGGATATGAGAGAAAGGAAAGACATGCATAATTGCCGAATAAAGTCACTATGAAATATAGTATGATACGAGCTTTGACAAATGAAAGGTGGTTAAATAATATGTTGAAATTATGATTTCTCATAAATGATGTGCATGTGATTAAGAGGATGGGAAATAACTTGTTAAATAATGTGATAAGTTATAATGGAGAGACTATGGTGGTTAGGCTAATGCCAAGGCACATAAATGGTATTTATAAGGTAAAAAAGTAAGCGTTATGAATGGTTAAGTGGGAATCAAGAGATTAAATGCAAATTGTACTGTAATATCTTTATGGTTGGGTAAAATAAATGAATGTCAATAGTTGTTTATTATTTGCATATGAGCTTACTAAGCTTTATTGCTTAGTCCCCTCACTTTCCTATCTCTTATAGGATAATTTAGCTAGCTCTGGTTGGAGAACGCCAGAGATGCTATCACACTGTCAAGCTGTCACTTTGGGTATAAGTATTGAAGCCTTCTTGAGATATGGCATGTATAGGGACTTTTTCTTTTGATTAATTAAGTTATTGTTAATGTAGCCAAATGTGTTGGCCTAAAATGGTTTATGGTTTATTTTGAATATAGCCATGAATGATGGCTTATGTTGATTATATGTTTATGCAAGTGATAATGCCCTCTTGTGAATGTGAAGCTAGTATGGTTATCATGAGCTAAATGTGATAATTAACTATGACAAATGATGATATGAGAATGACGTGTGATGTTGTGTGAATGTGTGCAAGTGAAGGTGGCAAATGGCAAAACAAGATGTCTAGTATTGGCCACACAGACTGAGACACGGCCATGTGTCATGACCGTGTGAGTGACACGACCTTGGGACATGAGCGTATGCCCTGGTTGTGTGAAGTCTGCCCTGAATTATGAAAAATATCATGAAAATAAAATCGACCACACGACCTAGCACATGGGCATGTGACTTGGCTGTGTGGCTACCATTTGTTGCTGACATCATAAATAGAATGCAACCTAAAATCGACACGACCTAAGCCTACGGGCGTGTGACATGCCACATGGGCGTGTCCATTGTCCCACACGGGCATCTGCCCCTAAAACCTCAAAATTTTCCTGAGTTTCATAAAATCTTCCTAAGGTCTCGGTTTAGTCCCGAACCGCCCTCAATGTATGTTTATGACCTCGTGGGCCCATATAAGGGACGATGTGCACATGAATGAAAAGTTTTAATTTGGATGGAAATTTAAGTCTCGATTTTGTATGAGTGCTTGAGTTTATGTCCGGTAACGTCTCGTACCCTGTTCCGGCGTCGAATACGGGTAAGGGGTGTTACATTTAGTGGTATTAAAGCTATGGTTTAGTTGATTCTCGGACTAACCTAGCGTATGTGAGTCTAGCTATACATGCCATATTACTACTCATGATAGTGTGATATCTCTCGGCTTTAACGTAATTGTTTTGTTAAGACAGAGATGACTTCCAACCGAGCTATTTTTGATAATTCTGAAAATGATATTGAGATGATTGAAATGTGCTTATGATGTGTCGAAATTCAAAAAGGTATGAATAGAAGTTCATGATATGCATGTGATAAGGTACGAAATGAGATAACCATAAGTTGAGAAATGTGAAAACGTGGAACCAAATGAAAGTTATATGGTGATAAGCCCATCCATGTTTGTTTGGCATGCATATAATGTTATGTGCCCAACATATTTGATGAAGTGAATATGCTAAGTACAGTTACCCAATGGACGAAATATGTGTGTATGTACACTTGTTTGAATAATGTATAATCAGTATGTCCATATAGTTGAATCTCATGTTTAATTGTTAAATTAGAGAATATATAATGTTTTGTTTTATGACTCTATTATGAAACCACAAATATTATAATAGTATGGGAGTTGAACTAGAAGATAAAATTAAGTAGAACACAGGAGATGAGTACGATCGTTCAATGATGAATTGACGGATAAGACAATGGTTGGACCATGGCAGTACATGTGACCCCATGTAAGATCATGTCTGGGACATGGCACTAGCATCTATATGTGATCCCATGTAAGACCATGTCTGGGACATGGCATTGGCATTGATATGTGATCCCATGTAAGACCATGTCTAGGACATGGCATTGGCATCGATATGTGATCCCACGTAAGACCATGTTTGGGACATGGCATTGGCATCGATACGTGATCCCATGCAAGACCATGTCTGGGACATGGCATTGGCATCGATATGAGACTTTGTGTAAGACCATAGCTGGACTATGGCATCCTGATGACATGTAAGACCATAGCTGGGCTATGACATTGTGATATGAGTAAGACCATAGTTGGACTATGGCATCAAGTAAATGACGTACTCAAACCTGTAAGACATTCTCTAATTTGACAAGTGATGGTAAGTGAAATTGGTGTTAGATGTTGGCTATTTAATTAGATATTAATATTGAGCTTGAGTAAGTAAATTCACTGTTTGAAATTATAGATGACAGAAAACATTTGTAACATGAATAAGTGTGAAAATTTGCTTGGGGTGAGTTATGTGATTATGATGATATTACGTTAATGGTGAATGCTAAGTCATATGTGTGTATTCATGAGAGTCAAGTTAGAGGCTTTACGACCTCACCCCCTTAACAGTGTTGCTTTATGACGAAATGTTACGAGAATCGAGTTGCATAAGTTCATAAGTGTGAAACTAAAGAGTTCATAGATGAAATAATTATTAGCGTATGCAGAGATGAGAATAGTTTGGTAAGTGAAAACAACTTTAGAAGAAAAATCAGAATGTTTTAAAGATTACATAGATTATGCAATCTCACGAATAAAGAAGAAGCTAGTCTCGGCCATTCGACTCAATTGAGTATGAAGTCTAAAGTATGTATTTACCGAAATTCTCCCAAATTGATGTTGTAACACCCCTAACCCGAGACCGTCGCCAGAATAGGGTTAAGAAGCATTACTGAATAATCGAAACATTTTATTACTATTTCACGACACAAAGTCAAACATCAATCAAACATATTCATTCATAAGTATATATTCCCTTATGGAGGTCTTCAAGACCTCAAACACATATTAGAAAGGGGACGGGACTAAACTGGAACACATACAGAAATTCTCAAAAATTTATAACTTTTTAAAGTTTCAGGCGTTACACGCCTGTGTAGGCAGACCGTGTGCCTTCCACGGCTGATAGACACCCCCGTGTGTCTCCCCCGTGTTCGAACCTGACTTTACTCCACAGCCACCGAGCACGCCCGTGTACCTTGGCCGTGGTCAATTCTGACTTGGCTCCATGGTCACTAAGCATGTCCGTGAGCCAAGGCTGTGGTCGATTCTGTTGAAACCACACGGCTACCAAGCACGCCCGTGTGCCAAGGCCGTGTACTCTTAGCTAGCTACTGACTTAGCCCCACGGTCACTAGGCACACCCGTGTGCCACAATCGTGTGACAAAATAGGCCATTTACAAGGCCAAATTGCCACCCACACAAGGGTCAATCCATCAAGCACATTTAAGCATAAACTCACACACAATTTAGCAACCAATTTCATGTCAAGTGATCATCATATCATCTTATACAACCTCATTACTAAATATGTCAACTTATATACCATCTTGTTCGACCAAATCACATACATTATCAACCCATACCAAAATGTACTTCACATATCATAAACATAACTCATTCATAAGTTAACATCATTTCACTTCCAAGCCAACTCACATATCAAGGATTAAACATTCCCAAAACATACCATAACTTCTAGCCTATACATGCCATATTTCATGTATTTACATCTTTCCAAAAGTACCAAATTAGATTGCCGATAGTGTGATTGAGATGTTGATGATTCCCAGATTCGAGCTAGCTTTGTTAACACTATAAAACAGAGAAACAATCAAATAGTATGCTTTCCAAAGCTTAGTAAGTTCGAAATACAATACAATTATCTCATCAAATCAAACTAATGTATTTAATAAATCATCACATAGATCAATTCCCTCATAATCATACCATACCATCCATAGCCAAAATACTTATAGATCAATTCCCTCATAATCATACCATACCATCCATAGCCAAAATACTTATCCATCCATTCATAACTTTATTTATAAACTCATCAACCATAAATGTTCAATACATACCTTAGCTAACACATAGTTATTCAACTTCCAAGCTATTCAATGCTCGATATTACCTGTCAATCATTCTCTGATATTCATTTAATTTAATTGCACACTCAATGCCATATACATGATCAAAGCATATATTCTTCATCGTACACTTAGTGCCTAGTCTTTTAACCGACCAATCTCGGTATCGCACACACAGTGCCAAATCAACAAGCTGAAGCTTTCATAACATCGCACACACAGTGCTATTCATCTCTAATTCATCAATGGTACATTCCATAAACATCATCAATTCATAAAATTTAAGCATGGGTTTTGTAGAGCACAAAGCAACGATTACAAAAACGTAGAAATTAATAGAGATCGAGCAATAATCTAACCTTGAATCAAACCAATTCCTAGCCAAAATTACAAAAGCTTAAAACCTCTTTTCTTTCTTCAATAGTCGGTGCAAGATGAATAAAAAATGGCCTATTTTGATGCTTTGTTTTATTAAAAAATTAACTTAATAATCAAACACCAACTTTGCCATTTTATTACTCATATAAAACAAATATATTTTAAGGCTAATAAGTCATTTAGCGATCCACTATCTTTAATAATGTCTTAATAACAACATAAAGCCTCCACCTTAAAAAGCCAACAATAATTAAGCATTTGTAAATCAGCACACAACATTTTACACTTTATGCAATTAAGTCCTTTCTCACAATTTGACACACAGTCGACAAAATTATCACACAGAAAATTCATTTAAGCTAAATTACATACTATTCACACAGAAAATATTATTAAATTATCATTCTGACCTCGAATTTGTGGTCTCGAAAATACTATTCCGACTATGGTCTAAATTGGACTGTTACAGATGTTCATTAGTGAATGGAATAATACGGGGTTTATGATGATAAAATTAGTCAGAGAAATGATATTTAAGGTGTAAAGATGTCTACGGGTGACAGTTATAGTTGAATGAACTACGATGACCTCTTTTGGGTATTCTATGTAATTGTTATCCTTAGAGATATATGTGATTATTTGTTTCCTGATGAAATTCCTATCGAGTGAGAATGTTAGCTAACTTTAATGTTAGATGAAAGTACTAATGGTCTGTTCGATATATGATTGGCATTGCCTCATCTCTTAGGGATTCTATCCCAATATGTTGGAATGAAGTCGGTGGTAAAATTTATATGACACTATTCATCTATTTCTACTGGATGTTGTTCTTTCTTGTATATAAATATTTGAAAAGTGTATTAACTCTATTACGATGGAATTCCAGAGCTGGTAAGTATTGTTTTTGTAACAGTCCAGTTTAGACCCTAGTCAGAATAGTGGTTTCGGGACCACAAATTCGAGTCATAAAAATATTTTAATATTATTTTACATGCCTATGATATGTGATTAAGCATGTGTTAAAGTTTCGCGAATTAATTTGTCTATTTGCATGCTTAATTTGAGAAAAGGGCTAAATCGCATAAAATGAAAAAGTGGCTAATTAATGTGTAAGTGTTAATTTGTTAATGTCTTTATAATGTGAAGTCCTAAATAGGCAATTAGCCCATTAATAAAGTTAGTGGATGGTAAAAGAAAAGTATGCCCTTAATGTATATAAGTTTCTTATATTAATTAAAAGGTTAATATAGTAAATAATATAATAATATGTTTATAAAAAAAATAAAGTATGAGAATAGATTGTTGTTCATCCATTTTCTAGCCAAAAGTTTTAAGAAAAAGAAAGAAAATAACCAAGCTACGTTTCGGCTATGTTCAAGCAAAAATTAACGTATGTGTTAGTCTCGATTTTTGATAATTTCTACGTTTTTGCAATCATTGCTTCGTATACTTCAAAACCCATGCTTCAATTTTATGAATTGATGAATATTTTGGAATATGTCATTGATGAATCTATGAGTTTTGTGATGTTTGATAATGAAATATGAAATATATGTGTTTGATTAACAAGTTTTGTCTTTGAATTTTTAGTGATTTTAAGTAATTTGGACTTAATTGAGAAAATAATATTTTGGAGGACTAAATTAGGAAATAAATGAAATGTATGGATTTGAATGATCATGGGTGATATTCGGCCAAGCATGAGTAACTTGAAATTTTGTGTATTTTGTGATTTTGTGAAATAAGGACTAAAATGTCAAAATGTGAGGGCTAGTTTGCAAATTGCCCTAAATATGTGTTTTTGGATTGAAGTGAATGTTTAGGTGAATAAAAGGGTTAAATTTGAATATGTATAGATCAAGAACCGAAGAAAACGAACTTAGATCGCTGGAAATAAAAAATAGTTGAATAGTTATCCATTTCTGTTCCTTCTATACGAGGTAAGTCGATATACAAATAAATGTATTTGAATTGAATTATTTGTGCATATATGAAATTTGGATTGCTATGAATATCAATTGAGATGGAATGTATGTAAAATCCGAGAATATACCCGTTTCAACCTAGGATAGATAGGATTGTATATGTCATTACATAGGTGTCCGATATGTGATATCATGTAAGACCATGCCTGGGACGTTGGCATTGATTCAAGATTTCGTGTAGGACCACGTCTGGGACATTGGCATCGATACGAGATTTACGTGTAAGACTATGTATGGGACATTGGCATCATATTTGATTCGTGTAAGACCCTGTCTGGGATAGTGGCATCGATATCTGAGTACATGTAAGACCTTGTCTGGGACATTGGCATTGTACGACTATTCCAAGCATTCTGAGTATCCTATTAGATTCCGAAGGTTCAACGGGTAAGTCTGATATGTAAATGACTACGAGAAAGGTATAAATATTCAGGTATGTTCGAAAAGTACACCATGTATGTGTATGGAAGGTAAGTATATTATGAACTTACCTAGATGGATTATGTGTATGGAACTGATGAAGTGAGGCATGGTATATGAATGAATATGCAATGATCTATTGATGTATTTGGTGATATGCATGCTAGTAAGTAAAGTGCTAATTCAATGAGCCAAGAAGAATTATGAATGTGCAAATGAGCTATTAATAATTTTGTATTGAAATGATTATGTGCATTTTATGCTGAGTTTATTTGTATATGGCTTACTAAGCTTTTGGAAAACTTATTTTGTGTGTGTTTACTCTGTTTTATAGATCGTCAAAGCTACTAAAGGCTCGGGAAACTGTCGAGGATCATCATCACACTACTCAACCTTGTTTTGTACATTTTGAAAGTGTAAATACTAAGTATGGCATGTATAGGCTAGTTGCTTTGAGTTTTGTTTGATATGTGTATATAGCCATGTGATTTGGCTAGTTAAATGCTTGAGTTATGAATGGTTAGTTTTGTCTTATGATGCTAGTTTTGGTGTAACGCCCCAAAAATCCCTAAACTTTAATTTCTGTGCATTGAAGTTAGTATGTATGTGTAGCGTTTAGGATAATAATATTACGGTATTATCGGCATTATTTGAAGCCTTAGAGATAGGGGAGACCATAGGGAAAAATTTATTTTTCTTGCTTAGTGGACCCTACTCTCAGGCATGAGGCCTCTTAAGTAGATTAAGAGAAAATATGACACAAATGGGCTTGTGGTCCAGTGGAAAGTGGTGTCACTTGGGAGCTATGAGGTGGCGTGCGTGAAAGCTGAAGAGGTCTAAGGCTCGAACAGGAGGAGTGCATTTTGGAATGTTTTATTTTGCATAGGTGGACGGCAAGAGCCGTGTTGATTTTGCACTCTTGCCGTGGAGAGTTTGAAGTAAGCAGGACTGATGGATGTGGATGAGTTTTCAGATAAGATTAAGGTATTATCAGAGAGAAAAGTTAGGAGATGGGGAGTAAGGATGTGATGGTGCCGAATGGGACTCTTAGGGAGGGGAGTGTTCGGCCTGTGGCTTTAAAAGGAGAGGGGTTGAATGCTTGAAAGGTTCTTTGAGCATTCTCTAGTTTTTATTCTCCCCCTCAAACGGTTTCTACCTTTTTGTCGAATTTTTGTTAAGCCAAATTCCCTTCATTGCTGAAATTACTATCATCCTTCTTTTGCCGAATCTCTACTCTTGCCGAACCCTTGTTATTGTTCCTCCACCTCAATCGATTGTTATCTACTCTTAGTCACGTTGGAAGTCGAATCTTGTTCAGTAGATATCTAAGCCGCAGGATCAAAGGAGAATTTTGGTAAGTGCTTAGTTGAACTTTTTAGTGTGTTTTGTTAAAAGCCGAAGGGCTATCTAACCCCTCATTGTCGTTAACTTGTATTAACAAGGGTAAGGCTCAACAATCGCAAGCGTGGTATGTAAAGATTGCTAACAAGATGGTAAGTGTTCTCGACTCAATCATGGTTTAGTCAATGGCTGAATCTATTGTGGCTCATAGGGGTGACTTATGTGCAATATGGGTCACTTGGTTTTGTCGATATAGGTGTTTGGGTGCAGATCTAGAGGATAGTCACAAATAGTAGCAAAGGAAGGGCTACTAGAACATGAGGCACACGGTAAGGGTACGGTGAGGTTTTGGTTTTTGATAAGTATGTGTTAAAGCTTTGGTTAATCGCTAGTAATGTCGATTGTAGGTTCGTGACTAAAGGGTTTGCAGCACGCGAGGTTACCAGGTGTGTACAAACACTACACATACGATATCGGCAACGCCGAAAAGTTAAAAAGTCGAAAGTGGCTAAATGGGCCTGCCGATCTTTTGGGGGCCTAAAATGGTAATGGTTGATATGTAAGCATGAATAATGAATTGGCATGAATGATTGTATGATTGGATCGTAATTGAGCCCAATGGGCTATATGACATGAAATGGGCTTTATGAGGACGTAGGCAAGTATGCTAGGGTTAATGGACTTTAGGCCTAGTTTGAACAACTCTGAAATTTCATAAGACTTAATCGAATTAAACATGTCCATGAACAAGTCAGTGGGTTAGAGTGTGGCAACAGACATACGCATGTCTAGGATTGGATTTAAGGAGAGCTTGGTACTTAAGCGGTCCTAGTGGCCCACCTTCTCTTCTCTAGAATCCTACCTAGTGCGTAGTGTCTGTTCACTTTAGCCGCGAGGACTTGTTGATGGGCCAAAGTTCATAACTAAAACCCGAGAGGGACCAAAAACCCCTAGATTTGTAAAATTACTAAAATACCCTTAGATTTGTAAAATTACTAAAATACCCTTATTTTGCAAAAGTACCAGAATACCCCTATTTTGCAAATAACCAAAACACCTCTATTTTGTAAAATTACCTTGATACCTTTATCTTGCGAAATTACCAAAATACCCCTGTAGGGTAGAATTACGAAAATACCCCTGTGTAGTGAAATAACGAAAATACCCCTATGTGGTGAATATGAGTTTGTGGATGTTACTCATGTGTTTGATGCATTCATATGATATTCTGCTTAGGATGTATACGGGTGGGAATTATGGTACGGAGGAAGATTTGAGGATCGCATAGTCGCTTGACGACCATGGATCCACCGGAGGCTTTAAGCCCATTATATGATTAGCAGCTTTGTTGCAACATTGAGTAGTGCCGCTATGAGTGCTACCTTTGGTGTGTAGAGGATGGATTTTTGGGAAAGGTTTTGCATTATCTTGTTGGTATATGATACGATATGATATGATATGAGGTCATTATGGGCTAAGGCCCAGGACCATTGTTTTGATAGGGCTTAGGCCCAATGTGAATATTTGTATGTGATTTGATTGACAAGGGTTGTACACACTGAGTTTCGAAACTCACACCCTTTTATTTAATGCTTCAGGTGATCCTGAATAAACGGCTTGGCGTGGGAGAGGACTCAGAGATGGCCACACTACAAGCTTATCAGATGTTTTCAATCTGTTCAAATGAATTTATTTTAAATACTTTGTTTTTCATTGAATTGTAATAAGGCCATGTATCTCCTAATTGACTTTAAATTTTGGGTTTTATTATTATTGTTTCAACTATCCAGTTAATAAACTTAAATAAAATTTCTAAAGTTAACATGATTTGCGGAATAAATATATGAATGTTTTCCTAAAATATGAGCTTTTCATCTTAACTTCACAAGATACAAGGGTTTTGGGCTTTTGGACCTTAAATGGTTAATTAGTAAAATCGTTTTGAAGTGTGCCTTTAATGTGACATTCCAAATTCGGATCAGAAATAATTGATATCAAAACTCCGTGTAATCTTACAATCTCTAACACATATAATTCTACTAACCTCCCTAGTGAGTAATCTATTCTGACTGGAATAAAGTGAGCCGACTTAGTTAATCAGTCAATAATGACCCAGATCAAATCTTTATTTCTCGGAGTTATAGGCAAACCAGATACGAAATCCATCGTGACTCGCTCCCACTTCCACTCAGGAATCATAACAAGCTGTTATAATCCCAACGGTACCTAATGCTCTACTTTTACTTGTTGACAAATCAAACATTTAACTATAAACCCACAAATTTCACGTTTCATACCTGGCCACCAGTACATCTGTTTCAAATCACAATACATCTTCGTGCTACCAAGATGATTGGAATATGAACTACTATGAGCCTCTAACAGAATATCTCATTTCAAATCTAAATTATTCAGAACACATATTCTATTGCGATAAAGCAACGTACCATCATCACCAATACTGTATTTAATAGTAAAATTATCCTAAACCAAGTTTTGTTTCTTTATCAACTTCAGATCATCATTTTGTAACTTTCGAATTTGTTGTAGAAAGTTTAGTCTTCAACTCTGCTAGTACAGAACCATCGTCATTCAGATTTAAAGGAGCATTCAACGCTCGAAGCGCAAACAATGATGATTTTTAACTAATTGCATCCACAACCACATTAGCCTTTCCATGATGGTAATCAATAACTAGATCATAATCTTTCAGTAGCTCCAACTAACGTCGCTTTCTCAGATTCAATTCCTTCTGTGTCATTAGATACTTTAAACTTTTGACATTTCTCGCCATATAAATAATGTCTCCACATCTCCAAAGCGAAAACAATCACAGGTAACTCCAAATTGTGTGTCAGGTAATTTTGGTCATGAGGCTTCAACTGCCTAGAAGCGTAGGCAATTACTTTTCCATTTTGCATCAAAACACATCCTAATCCACAAAGAATTCAACACTATAAACAATAAATTCTTTCTCAGATTCAGACTGAACCAAAATAGGAGATTCAGTTAACATATTCTTCAATTTCTTGAAACTATTCTGGCATTTTTCAGTCCAAACATAACTAACATCTTTGTACAGCAGCTTAGTCATCGGAGATGCTACAATGGAGAAGTTTTTAACAAAATGCCGATAGTATCTGGCTAATCCCAAAAAACTTTGAACTTAATAAACATTCTTCAGAATTTTCCAATCAACGATTACAGATACTTTATTCGTGTAATATCCTAGATTTAGGGGTTATGCGTTTATGCATAATTCAAGTGATAGTGGGCTTAGTGTGTGTTTGGATATGTTTTAAGGGTTTTTAGTATTTTAGAATGTAAGCGAATGCCTTAGAAAAATATTAGATTTTTATTCTTAGAAGGGGAGCTAAGCAAAATTGGCCTTAAGAAAATTAGTTTGAGGTTTTAATCATAATAAGTCAATTGGTAAAGTTGCAAGTGGAGTGTGGAGTGTATTAATGGTCTTAGGTTCGAATCCCATGGATGACATTAAGGTGACTTTTAATTTTTGTATGGCATGTGTTGGTCAAATTTTACTTATGGTAAGGATGGAGTTTGTTATTTATGGATAGTAGACTAAGGAATAAGGCAAGTACTTTTTTATGGTATGGTATCAAGGAATTATGGTATAATGAGGGGACAAAAGGCATGGATTATGGAGTGTTGTTTTGGAAACTCTTCTATGGCATTTTGTCCATGAACATGGATGGTTTCATGGACTAAGGGGGAGTTGCCCGAATTTTTGGAAGGAATAGGATTAGGAGGAAATAAAGAGGATATTGTGGGATTTGTGATGAATATGTGAGTTGGATAGCCAAGGGGGATTTCTTTGATGACCATTTCGGTTTTGTGAGTAGAGAGGAGTAGCCGAATTTCTCTTAAGGAGTTTAGATGTTTTCTTTTCAGGTTTATTCTTCTTTCTCTAGTGTGGTGCTGAAATCCTAATGCCATCAAAGTGCCATTTTTGTGCATAAGCCATTTAGTTTCGGTTTCCCTTCTCTTTGTTTTGTGTTCAAAACTTCAAAGATCATTAAGGTCACTAGCGTTTTCTTCTTCTCTCTATTTACTAGTTTGGCCGAATCTATCTCCTTTCCCAAACTCCTTCTTTTCTTTTTGATAGCCGAGTATGTCATCACCATTGGTAAGGCTTGGCCGAACCCTATAGCCTCTTTCTTTCTTGTCTTTGCTTGAAATTTTAAGAAACAGCATAGCCGAATCCTCTTAGCATTCAACTCCCTCCACTTTGGCGTGATCTCTCTCTCTTTACCATTCAAGTGCCGAAATCTTTCTCTTTGGGACTTGAAGTCGATTCTCTGAGGGTGATACCATCGATCTCTTGCTTTTAGTTTCGTTTTAAAGTGTGAAGTGCTCGCATAGAGGAGTCTTTTGGATTCGATTCTTCAAGGTAAGTAAGTGTAGCATTCGGCCAAGGGCCATTCTTATGGATTATTACTTAAAGCCGATTCTAACTTAGGTTGTGTAGGAAGGAGTTCAACAATCGTAGGAGTGCAAATCGTTAGACGTGGGTTTCGGGATTTGATTGATTGTGCCAAAGTAGGTGCGTAGTTATCGCACTATTCTCTTGTTATATGTGTATATTGATATATATATGTGTGTATGTTAGCCGAAAATAATGGCTAAGAAGGTGGATACCCATAGTGGGTAATCAATTAATCAGGTCAGTGCTCTATTTTGCCTATGATATATGTGTGATATTTGTTGTGAGCATGTGATGAATATTTACTCTAAATGTTAATCTGACATGGTACACATATATGCATGGGACTTGGGATGTGAAAATCGAAGGAAAGGGTGTACATATTTATGTACGTGGTCTAATGTTAGCCTTGTGCTACATTAGCGCTTGATGTTAGCTATGTGCTTCATCAAGGGAGGTGTTGGCTAGGTGCCCATCTCGGCGGTTGATAGTTGTGTGCATCACCGTGGATTAATTGATATGTGGGATCACTTTTGTGATTGGTGGCTTAGCCACGACCTTGGGCGGCTAGTCTGGCAAGGTGAGATATGTGGGATCACTTAGGTGATCGGTGGATTAGCCACGGCCTTGGGCAGCAGGTGTGCCGAGGTAGGTGTAATGGATGGACACTAGGTTGGGCTGGGCTTCATAATTGCATAATTTTGTATGTGGACTGTGTGGATATGGGCCAAGCCCATATGTGGGGACATGTGAAATAACTATACACTGAGTCTGTGTGACTCACCCAATTTTTCTCAAACCTTACAGGTGATGCATAAAGCTTGGACCGGGTTGGAGTGGATACGAGGTGGCCCATGCAGAAGATATTTTATTTGTTTTACACATTTTATTTATGAAAGGTTATTTATTGTAATATGGGCCACTTTAAGTATTTAAGGATTTTTATTATGTTTTAAGTTGGATTGTCGATTATATCATTATTTGAAAGTGTTTTATTTTTAGCAAATTATGTTTAAAGTTTTCAAGTCGGAAATTTTGTAACAACTTAATTTTATTTGAAATTTTAATTATACAATGTTTTAGTAAAGACAATAAATTTTATGTTTTCACTCTAAGTCAAAATATTTTTCAAACGTTTTCCGCAGTGGCATTCTAAATTCGGTCATGGCATATGGGCCGGGTTTGGGGTGTTATAGTTTGGTATCAGAGCAAGGTTCAAAACTCGGCTTTGAGGGTTTTGGGTCCAAAAACATTTTTTAAGATGGGCTTTTCAAAGCTTTGGGCTTTCATAAATTTTTCAGGTATATTTTGGCATGGCACCTGTATCTCCGACCCGAAGTCCACCAGGTAAGTACCTTTAATTGTGGTGTGAATTATTATATGATTGGTATGTGGGTATGATGGGAACATAGATTAGTAAATTAAGTTATTGAACTTTAGGATTAGCTTACTCCAACACAAGATTCATAAGACTTAAGAACAGCCGAACTAACCTGTGAACTAAGTCGCCGAGTTAGGGTGTGGCAACCATTGTGCGCATGTCTAGGATTAGATTCAAGAAGAGCTTGGTATTTAAGCAGTCCTCATGACTCACCTCCTCTTCGCTGGAATTCTACCTGGTGCGTAGTAACGGTTCACCCTAACCAAGAGGACTTATTCACGGGCTAAACCCGATAACTAAAACCCGAAAGAGACTAGCCGTATTTTTATAAAAATCTCAGTTTTAAAATCACTAAATTACCCCTTGATTTGTAAAAAAAGAAACCATTTTCAACTTTGAAAATTTTTCTGAAAATTTTTTGATTCACAAAATTACTAAAATACCCCTGGTTGAAAAATTACGAAAATGCCCTTAGTTTATAAAATTACCATACTACCCACGACTTTTGTAAAAACATTCTTACTTTACAAAAATACCAAAAACTCCTATTTTACAAAATAGTAAGATACCCTGATTTGGGAAAATTTACTAAAATGCCCCTGACTTCCAAAATTACCAAAATAACCCCGATTTTTGAAATTTTTGCAATACCCTTGATTTGGAAAAAACTTTTAAAATACCCTTGAGTTTTGAAAATTCTAGAATGCCTTTGATTTGTCAAGATTATTTTTAAGTTGACCCCGATTTATTACCAAAAAACCCCTATAGGAAAAATAACGAAATTACCCCTGGGTTGGGAAGGACAAAGATGCCCATAATAGTGTGTTGAACGTTGTGAATGGATGTGATTCTCTGAATTAAAATAGTGAACTTGAGATGAAAACTTTGATTGATCGAAAGAACCACTATTAAACTTCTTTTCATAAAACTGTTCGCGGATAAACAGTGGAACCAAAAGTACTAATGCATAAAACTTTCTAATCAGATTAAAGCGCGATCGTAGATATGAGTTCTAGAGGACGTGGTAGAGGTAGAATGGTTGTGACGGAATCAATTGGGTCTGGTCAGGGATTCCAAGATTTAGTAGAAAGTATGTTAGTTTTATTAAGATCAGAGTGCGCAGCAGTAGCGTAGTGTGGTGAGTTAGGATGTACGATTGTTCGTTAGTAAGTAATTTCGAGGACGAAATTATTTTTAAGGAGGGTAGAACTGAAATATCCTAGATTTAGGGGTTATGCGTTTATGCATAATTCAAGTGATAGTGGGCTTAGTGTGTGTTTGGATATGTTTTAAGGGTTTTTAGAATTTTAGAATGTAAGCGAATGCCTTAGAAAAATATTAGATTTTTATTCTTAGAAGGGGAGCTAAGCAAAATTGGCCTTAAGAAAATTAGTTTGAGGTTTTAATCACAATGAGTCAATTGGTAAAGTGGCAAGTGGAGTGTGGAGTGTATTAATGGTCTTAGGTTCGAATCCCATGGATGACGTTAAGGTGACTTTTAATTTTTGTATGGCATGTGTTGGTCAAATTTTACTTATGGTAAGGATGTACTTTGTTATTTATGGATAGTAGACTAAGGAATAAGGCAAGTACTTATTTATGGTATGGTATTAAGGAATTATGGTATAATGAGGGGACAAAAGGCATGGATTATAGAGTGTTGTTTTGGAAACTCTTCTATGGCATTTTGTCCATGAACATGGATGGTTTCATGGACTAGGGGGGAGTTGCCCGAATTTTTGGAATGAATAGGATTAGGAGGAAATAAAGAGGATATTGTGGGATTTGTGATGAATATGTGAGTTGGATGGCCAAGGGGGATTTCTTTGATGATCATTTCGGTTTTGTGAGTAAAGGGGAGTAGCCAAATTTCTCTTAAGGAGTTTAGATGTTTTCGTTTCGGGTTTATTCTTCTTTCTCTAGTGTGGTGGTGAAATCCTAATGCCATCAAAGTGTCGTTTTTGTGCATAAGCCATTTAGTTTCGGTTTCCCTTCTCTTTGTTTTGTGTTCTAAACTTCAAAGATCATTAAGGTCACTAGCGTTTTCTTCTTCTCTCTATTTGCTAGTTTGGCCGAACCTATCTCCTTTCCCAAACTCCTTCTTTTCTTTTTGATAGCCGAGTATGTCATCACCATTGGTAAGGCTTGGCCGAACCCTATAGCCTCTTTCTCTCTTGTCTTTGCTTGAAATTTTAAGAAACACCATAGTCGAATCCTCTTAGCACTCAACTCCCTCCACTTTGGCGTGATCTCTCTCTCTTCACCATTCAAGTGCCGAAATCTTTCTCTTTGGGACTTAAAGTCGATTCTCTGAGGGTGATACCATCGATCTCTTGCTCTTAGTTTCGTTTTAAAGTGTGAAGTGCTCGCATAGAGGAGTCTTTTGGATTTGATTCTTCAAGGTAAGTAAGTGTAGCATTCGGCCAAGGGCCATTCTTATGGATTATTACTTAAAGCCGATTCTAACTTAGGTTGTGTAGGAAGGAGTTCAACAATCGTAGGAGTGCAAATCGTTAGACGTGGGTTTCGGGATTTGATTGATTGTGCCAAAGCAGGTGTGTAGTTATCGCACTATTCTCCTGTTATATGTGTATATTGATATATATATGTGTGTGTATGTTAGCCGAAAATAATGGCTAAGAAGGTGGATACCCGTAGTGGGTAATCAATTAATCAGTCAAGTGCTTTCTATTTTGCCTATGATATATGTGTGATATTTGTGGTGAGCATGTGATGAATATTTACTCTAAATGTTAATCGACATGGTACACATATATGCATGGGACTTGGGATGTGAAAATCGAAGGAAAGGGTGTACATATTTATGTACGTGGTCTAATGTTAGCCTTGTGCTACATTAGTGCTTGATGTTAGCTATGTGCTTCATCAAGGGAGGTGTTGGCTAGGTGCCCATCTCGGTGGTTGATAGCTGTGTGCATCACTGTGGATTAATTGATATGTGGGATCACTTATGTGATCGGTGGCTTAGCCACGGCCTTGGGCGGCAAGTCTGCCAAGGGAGATATGTGGGATCATTTAGGTGATCGGTGGATTAGCCACGGCCTTGGGCGCGAGTGTGTGCAGAGGTAGGTGTAATGGATGGACACTAGGTTGGTGGGCTTCATAATTGCATAATTTTGTATGTGGATTTGTGTGGATATGGGCCAAGCCCATATGTGGGGACATGTGAAATAACTATTCATCGAGTCGTGTGACTCACCCAATTTTTCTCAAACCTTACAGGTGATGCATAAAGCTTGGACCGGGTTGGAGTGGATACGAGGTGGCCCATGCAGAAGATATTTTATTTGTTTTACACATTTTATTTATGAAAGGTTATTTATTGGAATAAGGGCCACTTTAAGTATTTAAGGATTTTTATTATGTTTTAAGTTGGATTGTCGATTATATCATTATTTGAAAATGTTTTATTTTTAGCAAATTATGTTTAAAGTTTTCAAGTCGGAAATTTTGTAACAACTTAATTTTATTTGGAATTTTAATTGTAAAGACAATAAATTTTATGTTTTCACTCTAAGTCAAAATATTTTTCAAACGTTTTCCGCAGTGGCATTCTGAATTCGGCCGTGGCGTATGGGCCGGGTTTGGGGTGTTACAATTCGGATCAACCTTGATTCCATCAATAGATATAATGTATCCTAGAAAACCAACTACCTGTAGCCAAAATTTGCATTTATTGAATTTCGCAAAAACTTCTTTATCACGTAAAGTTTGCACCACAACTCTTCAATTTTTGACATGCTCTGACTCATTCAGTGAATAAATCAAAATATCTTCAATGGATACCACAACAAACCGATCTAAATATGGCTGAAATACACGACTCATCAAGTCCATGAATGTCGCAAGAGCATTAGTCAAACCAAATCGCATCACTAAAACTTTGTAGTGACCATATCTAGTTCTGAATGCAGTTTTCGGTACGTCTTTCTCTTTAACTATCAACTGATAATATCTAGATCTCAAGTCGACCTTTGAAAATACTGTAGCTCCATTTAACTGATCGAAAAAAATCATCAATATGAGGTAAAGAGTATTTATCCTTAATGGTGGCTCTATTCAGTTGTCGATAATCTATACATAATCTCATTGACCCATCTTTCTTCTTCATGAAAAAAATGGAGCACCCCAAGGTGACACACTCGGTCGAATAAATCTGTGATCTAACAACTCTTGCAATTGTACTTTTAACCCTTTCAATTCTGTAGGAGTCATCTCGTATGGTGTTATCGAAATTGGAGCTAGGCACAAGTTTGATAAATAATTCTACTTCTCGAGTCGGTGGCAACCCAGGAAATTCTTCAAGAAAAACATCAGCATATTCTTTGACTATCGGTACTTGCTCAATTTTTTATTCTGCCACTTTCGAATCAAGAACGTGGGATAAATTAGCTTCACATCCCTTTTTAATCAAATTTTGAGCTGATAATTAAAAATTTTGAGCTGATAGTGCTGAAGCTACATTTGTAGTACAATCGGCCCCATCTACCCTAACAGAAATAAATTCACCATTTGGACGCTTCAAACTAACTTGTTTCCTTCAGCAACTCACTATTGCATTGTAACAGCCAGATTTTGGGCCTAGTCGGAAACAGTGGTTTCGAGACCAGAAATCTGACGTAAGAAAATTTATTTTTATTATATTTTTGTGGTCTACAATTTTACGAAATGATTTCGTGAAAATTTCATTCGAAAATTTCGACGTTTGGGCACTCAATTTAGTCAAAAGGACTAAATTATAAAAAGTGCAAAACTTGAGTTCTAGAAGCTAGAGGTGTCAAATGGCTATGAAAAATTAAATTGAAGGTCCTTAAATGGTAATTAGACCATTGGTTAATTTGTTGGACAAAAATGAACATGAAATAGGTGAATTAGAATACTTTTAAGTTAGGGACATTTTGGTAATTTAGTAATTAAAATGAATTAAAAACAAAATTAAAAGCCAATTGTTGTCCATATTCAACCCCATGGTCGAATTTCACAAGGGGAAACCATGGCTAGGGTTTTTCAAGCTTTCAAGCTCGATTGTAAGTTCTTTCTTGCCTCGTTTTTAATGATTTTTACGTTTTTGAAATCCTCATAACAAGATCTATCTATTTCTACCACTAATTTGAGATATGGTTAAAGTCTAAGGTTTTGATCCATGATGAATATGTATGTATTTTTGTGTTTAATGGTAGAAAATGCATGTTTATGGTTAGAGAAGCTACTTTTACTAAGTGATTTTCGGTAAAAATGCCTAAAAGGACTAATTTGTAAAAGTTATGAAATTTGTCATAAAATTGTGAATTAGTGGAAATTATGGGCTGTTGTAGTTATGACAATGGTTCAGCTAGGTTTAAAATACAAGGAAATTGAATAAAAATCATTTTATGAGCCTAGGGTAAAAGTGTAAATATGACAAAGTTAGGGGGTAAAAATGTTAATTTTTCCAAAATATGAATTTAGGCTAATTTGAGTAGCAGGATGAATAAATAAATTAAATTTTTTGTTACAGATCAAGGAAAACGAGGTTTGGAACTAGAACAAGGGAAAAACGAGTAATTGACGAATAAGTCCTTTTCACCGATTTTGCTTTCAAGGTAAGTTTGTATGTAAATAATACATCATTTTTTGTTTATGTTTTAATATTTTGTTATATTATATGAGATATGGTTGAATATGGAGTAATTATTTGATGAAAATTATGAATTGTGATTGATTATGGATGAATTGGTAAAATTTTGCAATGTGAGAATTCCTGGTTGAACCTTCGGAATAGAAAAGATACGAATGAGGTAGCTAGGTCAGATGTGAGGTACTAAGTGTAGGCCACTATGTGTACAAGAGAGCTACGAGATGGTTTTAGGTCACGTGTGTGGTACTAAGTGCAGGCTACTACGTGTACCAGACGGATTGGTCGCATGTGTAGTACTAAGTGTAGGCTACTATGCGTACCCGATAGCTTCGATCACATGTATGGTACTAAGTGTAGGCCACTATGCGTAAGTAATGGTTTTGGTCACATATGTAGTACTAAGTACAGGCTACTATGTGCACCAGATAGCTTCGGCTACAAGGGTGATACTATGTGCAGACTACCGTGTATCTGTTATTATTTCGATGAGTTCAACGGGAAATTGACTAAGTGAAAATACATGTGATCATGTACGACTAAGTGTAATTGAATATGATTATGTGATGAATAAGTGCAGGTATAAGTGTGAAAATTTATGAACAATGTGCTCGATATTTGATCGAACCTTCGGTAAGATGAAATGGAGTAAGTGATATTATGAAAGAGTAAATTTACAATGCCTTCAAGTAATTTAAGTCTATGGCATGTATAGGGACTTAGTCATTTTTTGTATGTGTTATTATGTTTTGGCCAAATATATTGGCTTGTAATGGTTAAAGGTTATTGTAGTATGTAGCCATGCTAATTGGCTTATATTGGCTAATTGATTGTAAGCGTATATATATTATTTATATGCCAATGTCTTGTGATGTGAGCTGTGTTTGCATGATACATGATGAGTTGTGGGTTATGGCCTAAATACCTAATGGTTGAATGTGCTAGTAGTCTTGATGTCGAATGGGTAAGTTTGGCTCAATGGTATGGTATGATAATTAGATATAATTATGCATGTATAGAAGTTGTTGATGATGCATATTGAGTGTGACCCTGTTTTGAAGAAAATTTTTCTAAGTGTTGTGAAATTTTCCAAAGTTCTCAATTTAGTCCCAAACCGCTTTCAAAGCATGTTTTGCGCCTCGTAGGTCCATATTAGGGACTCTATGATTGAATATGAAAAGTTTTAAATTTGGATGGAAATTTGTGACTCAGAAATGATCAGTTATATGTGATTAAGTCCGATAAATCCTCGTACCCTATTTCGACGATGGATACGGGTAAGTGGTGTTACATTTATTGGTATCACGAGCTATGGTTTAGTCTATTCTCGGACTAACATAGCGTATGTGATTCTAACTATACATGCCATATTACTACTCGTGATAGTGTGATATCTCCCGACTCTGACGAAATTGTTTTGTTAAGACAGAGATGACTTCCAACCGAGCTATTTTTTGATAATGCTGATAATGATATTGAAATGATTGAAACATGCTTATGATGTGTCAAAATTTGAAAATGTATGAATAGAAGTTCACGATATGTATGTGTTAATGTAAGAAATAAGATAACCACAAGTTGAGAAATGTGAAAAGTGGAATGAAATGAAAGTTTACACGGTGATATGCCCATCCATGTTTGTTTGGCATGCATATGATGTTATGTGCCCAACATATTTGATTAAGTGAATACGATAAGTAAGTTTACTCAAATTAACGGAATGTGTGTTTATGTACACTTGTTTGAATAAGATAATCGAAAAGGTTCGTGTAACATGACTATGTATGTTAATTAGCTTGAAGTGAATTATGTAATTGTGATGATATGATGTTGGTGAGGAATGCTAAGTCATATGTATGTACTTATAAGAGTCAAATTAGAGGCTTTACAACCTCACCCCCTTACCAGTGTTGCTTTATAATGAATATTCACAAGAACCATGTGGAATAAGTCCATAAATGTGAAACTAAAGAGTTTAGTAGTGAAATAATTAGTAATGCATACAGAGATAAGAATAGTTTGGAAAGTGGAAACAATTTTGGAAGGATATCAGAATGTTTTAAAGATTGTACAGATTATGCAATGTCACAGATAAAGGAGAAGTTAGTCTCGGGTAATCGACTTATTCAGATATGATGTCTAAAGTATGTGTTTGCTAAAATTTTTCCCGAATTGATTCTCGTTAGTGACTGGAATAATACGGGGTTCATGATGATAAAATTAGTTAAAGAAATGATATTTGAGTAGTAAAGATGTCAGTGTGTGTGATAGTTACAGTTGAAATGAATATGATGATCTTTTCTAGGTATTCTACATATTCTTTTATCCTCGGAGATATGTGTGCGATTGTTCAGTTTCTGATGGAGTTCTTATGTTGTGAGAAGCTAACTATGATGTTAGACGAAAGCCCTGTTGGTCTGGTCGGTTTATGATAGGTATTTCTTTATCTCTTCGAAATTCTATTCAAATATGTTAGAATGAAGTCGATGGTAAAAATTTATGTGAGACTATTCCTATGTTTCTACTGATTATGGTTTTGTTGTATATATACGGAAAATATATTATCTTTGTTATGATGGAAGTCCGGAGCTGGTAAGCATTGTTTTTCTGCTGGGTTTCTCTGAGGAATCATCAGGATCTCTGTTATTTTCTTATGAGTTATGTTCTCGGACTTCCGATATGGTATCTGTAACGCCCCAAATTTGGGCCTAGAAGAATTGGGCCTATTGGGCTTTGGGCTTTGGATTTTAAAATTTTTTTAAGTGAGCGAGAAAAATGACAATTGGCATGTGGGCTTTGAGGATTAATGAATTTGGAGTGTCTAGGGGTGTTGGAGATGTACTGGGATCAAGTAAGGGTAAAGGAAAAATTTTGGTTTTAGCCTTAGGGAACAGTGACTTCAGTTAGTAGGCCTTTTTAATAAATGAAGAAGAAATAGGACATAAATGGGCTTGTGGTCCAGTGGTAAGTGGCGTCACTTGGGAGCTATAAGGTGGCGTGTTGTAAGCTGAAGAGGTCCAATGTTCGAGGCTTAGGAGTGGTATTTTGTGGAGTGTTTATTTTACTGTATGTACGGCCAGAGTTGTGTTGGTTTTGAACTCCTGCCATGGAGAGTTTGAAGTAAATAGGTGTGTTGGATGTAGAGGAAATTTCAGATAAGATTAAGGTGTTATCAGGGAGAAAAGTCAGGAGATGAGGAGAGGGAGGAGTTGGTGCCGAATGGGACTGTGGGGGGAAGGTAGGATTCAGCTTTGGCTATAAAAAGAGGGTGCCGAATTCATTGAAGGGTTCCTTGGGTTCTGTTATTTCTTCCTTTTCTCCCCCTCAACCGAATTCTTTCATTTGCCAAAAAGAAAACCCATCATTCTTTTTGCCAAAATTCCTATTAGAGTTGTGTTCTTCTTCTTTCTCTGAAAGCCAAATTCCCCTATAGCCAAATTCTCTTCTTTGCCGAATTACCATCATCCTTCCTTGCTGAAATCCCATTAGTGTCGAATCTTTGTTGTTTTTATCTATCACAAATCAGTTGGTAGCTACTCTCAGTCAAGGTTAAAAGCTGAATCTCGTTTCGGTAGTTATCTAGGTCACAGGATCTAAGGTTGGATTCTGTAAGTATTATGTTAACTCCCCTTAGTATGTTTTGTTAAAATCCGAAGGGCGATCTAATTTTTCATTATCGGTGTAACACCCCAAACCCGGCCCAAACATTACGACCGAATTTGGTTTGTTACAGAGGAAACATTTTGGTAAAAATCCCTTTAAGCTGATTTAAGTTTTGTCAAAAACCTTTCATTTTCAATTGTCTTGCTAAAACCATACTTAGTATGTTTAAAAAAATATTTATTAAGTCAAGTTGTTATAGATTTCAAATGTACCCGATGGCACGATAAAACATTTTTCGTTTGAATTTGAGAAAACACGTGTACTTATTTTAATATTATTAAAATAGTTTAACCAAATTATTCAAACCATGTAAAAATAAAAATAATAAAAATAATTCTAGGAGGCCTTATTACAACTTGATTATGTAACACCCCTTACCCGTATTCGACGCCGGAATAGGGTACGAGGCATTACCGGAATTACAAATTTATTTATCAGACATTTTATTTCATTTAGCATTTATATTTGAAACCAATCAAAATCAAACATATTGTCCCTTAAACATATTTATTTTTCTCGTCATGTCTTACATAAATTTATTACTCATCTCAACATACTTAATTATCTTGTATTAACATATTAAAGATAATCACATATTTACATATCATGAAAAATATCATTCACTTGTCGTTTCTTCATAAATATAAAACAGTTAATTCATCATATCAATATTTCACGTACAATCAACTTATATTCCCTTATATTACATAATTAAGTTACACGAACTTACCTGGCTAAATTTGCAGAAATATCAAAATTCAGGGGCACTTTGGAAATTTTCTATTTTCATTGATTTTTCAGTCGATCTTAATCTAAATTAATAATTTCATTCAATTTTGCAATTTTAAATAATAAAATAATCCATTTCATGCAAATTGGTCATTTCCACATTTTTACAAAATTAATCACAAAGTCTTACTTTTATTCAATTTAGTCCCTGAGCCTAAAACATTTCAAATTAGCCATACTACCTAAATATTCATACATATTTTCCTCCTCCTCCTCTCCATTCCACATCCTTAATGTATATAACATGCTATAAGTAACATTGTCAATAATTTCATTAATTACTCATAAGTATATTCAAAACTGTCTATTTGAGTTATAGTTACTAAATTATTTATTTCCAGAGCTACAGAACTCCAAACGAAGAACTGTTAATTTTTCCTGAAACTAGACTCACATATCTTCTTGCCATAAAATTTTCAGAATTTTTAATTTAGCCAATTAGCACAGTTTATTCTTTAAAGTCACCCTTGTTCTGCTGTCTGGCAGTTCCAACCCTACTTCACTAAAAATTAATTATCTTTTTATATAGAATTCAGATGATGTTATAGTTTATTTATTATAAAACTAGACTCATTAAGGAATCTAACCATATAAATTATGTTCCAAAATTAATTTTATACAATTTTTGATTATTTTTCCAAGTCAGAACAGGGGATCTCCAAATCACTCTGAACCAGTCTTACTAAAATCTAAATATCTCAAAATACAGAATTTCTTTTCTTTCTCTGTTTCTTTTATATGAAAATAGACTCAATAAGCTTTAATTTCATATCTCACTTAACTTCTAATTCCATTTCTACCATTTTTGGTGATTTTTCAAAGTTACCTTACTGCTGCTGTCCCAAAACTGTTTTCTTATAACTCATTTTACAATTTAATCCTAATTAAGTTTACTTATTTTCTTAACTTAATTTATACTTTGTTTCTTCTTAAATTCCTTCCATATTCAACTTGACTATCTAATATTCATATTAAAACTTTAATTTCTATTTTCTTCCAAATTAATCCCTCTAACACAACTTATAGCATACTTTACAATTTAATCCTCTTACTAATTCTAACTTAAATTTCATTCAATTTAATCCCTGATTCATCTTTTTCTTCAACATCAACTACACTTGAAAACCTAAAAACTCTCAAAATATCAACTTAGTTTCATCAAAATCTTGCTTTAAAGCTTCTAAAACATCAAAATTAAGTAAAAAGGGCTAAATTGACTTACCTATCAACTTCCAAGCTTCAAACTTTTAATTATCCCTTTCTTCTTTCTTTTCTTTCCTTCCTTCTTTCCTTCTCTGTTTCGTTTGCCTATTCTGTTCTATTTCTCTCCTTCTTTCCTTTTTTTTTTGTTTGTATATATATAATAATATAATAATATACCTTAAAAATCTCAGATTTTTCTATGTTATACCGCCTCAACTATACAAAATGGTATAATTGCAATTTTGGTCCTTCATAATTTCTTTTAATCTATAATTTAACTTTTACTTTCATTTCAATTTAGTCCTTTTCATTTAATTTCCTACCCAAACGTTAAAATTTTCTAACGAAAGTTTAATAATAACTTAATGACATTCCATAAATATTTTTAGAAATATTTATGGCTCACTTTATGAATTCGAGGTCTCAATACCTCGTTTTTGGCCCAATTTTTTTTCTAATTAATTCTTTCAGTTCACAAAATTCACTAATTTTAAAATATTTCTAAAATCACACTTAACTTATAATTATCGATTAACAATATTTTCTAACTTTTCGTCAAATTTAGTGATCTCGAATCACTGTTCCGACACTATTAAAATTGGGCTGTTACAGATTAAAATAAAACCAACAGAAAATAAATAAAATTCTAAGTTCAATAAGTCCATAATTTTCATTGCATGGCCACCTCGAGTCTATCCGGCTCCTCATCCGCGATCTACGAGTCACCTGAAAAATTAAAGGAGAAGGTGAGTCACCAGGACTCAATGTGTAACCCTTCCCCCGGTTAAAGCAATCTCATACACAATTTATAACAAATTAACATGCACTAAATCATGCACCCATCCTAACCATCCGTAACACCTTTCTCTACCCCGTGTGGTACCAAACCACTGGTGGTGCCAAACCACTGGTGACTCAAAGTCACAAATGTGATACCAAATCACTGGAGGTGCCAAACCTCTGGTGTCCGAAGACACAAATCGATTGATGGGGCCAACCCATCGTGTGATACCAAATCACTGGCGTCAATCCCTTAATATAATCCGTGGGGCCAACCCACTGTGGTGCTAAGCCACAGGGACGAGACGCTATGAGGTGCCAAACCTCTGGTGACCGTAGTCACGAAATGTGGTACCAAACCACTGGTGTCCGTCGACACGTATATCGATTCCCCCTCCACTTATATATCCTACATCAATCATACATATACATATAATAGAATTCATGCCAACGTACTTATTTAGCAACATACACTGGATTTATCAATAACCATGTATTTAAGTCTCATATACCAAATATGTCATGCTTCCCAAAAGCATCATAAAGAACTCATAATGACAAGGACTTACCTGAATCCTTGCTTATACCATTATGGTATTAAATCCCCAAATCTACACAAGTCAGATTTAGCATACACAACACTTAGCACATTAATAAATTATAAAGTGTGTATGTACACACACCTGATGCCGACGATAGTCCTAAATCCCGAAGAATCAATTGGCCACACTAGACCTCATTGGCCCTATATTCGGCCATACACAAGGTTAGTGCCATGGCCTATTCGGCCAAACCAAATTAATTCAAAAGGGTTCCTTGTGAACCCGAAACCTTACCTAAATGCCTTTGAATATTAGCCACCACACTCCAAGTGTTTCTGCTTCCCTAAATCGGCAATCACAGGTTAATAGCCTTCGACTTTTCAATCACTAAATAAATAACCCACAAGAATAGATCCTTACCACTACTTACCAAGGTCGACTGCCAGAGAATGGGGCTTAGATCGCTTGTTCCAAATATCCCGGAGTCCCTACAACAATTCGGTTCCAACATGTGATTAGCATCCTTAACAACAATTGCTGAAACCAACCCTCACCTTTGTAAAAGTCGACAGAGAACAGAGAGGGTAGAAATAGCCATTCGGCTAGACCACCCACCTTCCACTAAACCCGATTGGAACCAAAGTAGAAGAGATCCACACCACACTAATATTCGGCCAAGGTGAAAGCTAAAAGAAGAGGGGAGTTTCGGCACACCAAGAAGGAGGGATTCGGCTATTGTGGAAGAAAGAAAATAATGGAAAAGGAAAATAGGAGTTTCGGTTTTGAGAAGCTGAGGAAGGAGAAAAATAATTGAAGAGGAGGGAGTAAGGAAGAGATTCGGCTACTTGAAAAAAAAATAGAGAAAAGAAAAACAAGGTGATAGGTATGTGCTTTTAAAAGAATTCAGCATCCCCCCTATGCTTGCCGTCCACTCCTCTTGAACAAAGAGTTCAAAAATTCGGCAACTCCTTGAAACACTCTTGGCCAACCATTTGAATTAATTCAAAATAATTTGAATAATTCACATGCCTAAATTTTCTCTGGCCAACTATTAAAGATTAATCAATTAATAATCTAATTTAATTCCTAATAATATCCTTATTATCCCTCATTATCCAAAAGAGTTTAAAAGAGAAATTTCCTCCCCCTATTGCCGTCCCACATAAAGAGCAAAAAAGGAGACTCCGCGACTCGAACCCAGGCTCCCCTTGCTCCCCATTGTGGCGTCATCTCTATCCCTTTAAGTGGCCTCCATTTTGCCACCTTTCCAAGGCCTTTTTAGTGTCAAATGTCCTCATTTATCCTTGTAACCCCTACTTACTAAGGCTCCCTACCTTTAAAGCTTCCAAAAATATTTTTCTACTATTCCGAGCCTACTCAAGATCCCTAATTAAGCCTTACTACACCATAATTAATATCACAGAAGTTCATACACAAGAAAAATAATTCAATCACAAATAACCCCTATTTTAGGATGTTACAGTTCTACCCCCCTTAAAAATAATTTCGGCCCCGAAATTACCTGATTAGAAGAGATGGGGGTACTGCTGCTGCATCACATCCTCGGGTTCCCACGTAGCTTCCTCTACACCATGGTTCCGCCATAGCACTTTCACCAAGGGCATTGACTTCCTACGCAAAACTTTGACATCTCGATCTAAGATCTGAACTGGTTCTTTCTTGAAGGATAAGTCCGAGTTTACCTCAATCTCGGCCACTGGTACAACGTGTGATGGATCTGACCGATACCATCTAAGCATCGACACATGAAAGACGTCATGAATCTGACTTAACTCTGCTGGCAACCCAAGCTGATAAGCTACCGGTCCCACTCGTTTTAACACTGTATATGGGCCGATGAACCTTGGGCTTAGCTTTCCTTTTCGCCCAAATCTTAATACTTTCTTCCAAGGTGACACCTTTAGAAAGACTTTATCTCCTACTGCATACTCCATTTCCTTACGCTTCAGATCCGCATAAGACTTCTGCCTATCTGACGCTTCCTTAAGACGAGCCCGAATCACCTTAACTTTATCTTCAGTTTCTGTCACCAACTCCGGACCCAAAGCTTGTCGTTCACCCAACTCCGTCCAACACGTAGGAGTTCGACACCTTCGCCCATATAGCGCTTCATATGGAGCCATCTGAATGCTCGCTTGATGACTATTGTTATAAGCGAATTCCGCCAACGGTAGATACTCCTCCCAACTTCCACTGAAATCCAAAACACACCCTCTCAGCATATATTCGAGAATCTGTATGACCCTTTCCGACTGCCCGTCAGACTGTGGATGGAAAACTATACTGAAATCCAATCGTGTACCCAAAGCATGATGCAACGCTTTCCAAAACCTCGACGTGAACCTCGGATCCCTATCCGAGATAATTGACACTGGCACACCATGCAATCTTACTATCTCAGCCACATACAACTTAGCTAGCCTCTGAAGGGAATAATCCACTCTCACCGGTATGAAGTGAGTTGATTTAGTCAGACGGTCCACAACCACCCACACTGCGTCCTTCTTACTGGGCGTGAGGGGTAGCCCACTGACGAAATCCATAGTGATCCTCTACCATTTCCACTGAGGGATCTTCACTGGTTGAAGTAACCCTGACGGCAATTGGTGTTCAGCCTTCACCTGCTGACACGTCAGACACTTTCCCACGAATTCAGTTACCTCACGCTTCAACCCTGGCCACCAGAACTGTTTCCGCAAATCTCCATACATCTTGCTTCCTCCAGGATGCATAGCGTATGGGCTGCTATGTGCATCTTTAAGAATTCTTTGCCTCAATTCCACATCTTTCGGCATACAAGCTCGTCCCTGAAAACATAATACACCATCACTAGACAAACTGTACCCTTCCAAACCACCATCCTGAACTTGCGACCTTCCCGCATTTAAACGGTCATCCACCAATTGCTTTTCCTTAACTTCCTTGATCCAAGTTGGCTTAACTTGCAATTCTGCCAAAAGACTTCCATCGTCGTATAGACTGAGGTGAGCAAACATCGCTCTCAAGTCCGTCACGACCTTCCGGCTCAACGCGTCAGCCACCACGTTAGCCTTACTCGGATGGTACTCAATTGAACAGTCGTAGTCCTTCAACAGTTCAATCCATCGGCGCTGCCTCAAGTTCAGATCTTTCTGAGTCAAAAGATACCTCAAACTTTTGTGATCCGTGTAGACTATCAACTTCTCCCCATACAAGTAATGTCTCCATATTTTCAAAGCGAAGACTACTGCCGCTAACTCCAAGTCGTGAGTTGGATAGTTAACCTCATGCGGTCTTAACTGACGGGACGCATAGGCCACTACCTTTCCTTCCTGCATCAACACACATCCCAAGCCAGTATGGGATGCATCACAATAAACCGTGAACAATTTCCCCGCCTCAGGCTGCACCAGAACTGGAGCTTCCATCAGAATCTTCCTTAACTTATCGAAACTTTCTTGCTGCTTCTCCGACCAAACAAATGGAACTCCCTTCCTTAATAACTTAGTCAACGGCGCTGCGATTAAGGAGAATCCCTCCACAAATCTCTGATAATACCCCGTTAGACCTAGAAAACTTTGAATTTCTGCTACTGACCTAGGCGATTTCCAATCCAACACCGCTTCCACCTTGCGAGGGTCCACTCTAGTCCCTTCCGCTGATACTACGTGACCTAAGAAAGCCACCTCCCTAAGCCAAAATTCGCACTTACTAAATTTGGCATATAACCGCTTCTCCATCAGTACTTGTAGAACTATACGCAAATGCATGTCATGCTCCTCCTCCGTCTTTGAGTAAACCAATATGTCGTCTATAAACACCACGACAAATTGATCCAAGTACTATTGAAATACCCGATTCATTAAGTCCATGAATGCTGCAGGCGCGTTAGTCAACCCAAATGGCATCACTAGAAACTCGTAATGCCCATACCGAGTTTGGAATGCCGTCTTGTGAACATCAACCTCCTTCACCTTAAGTTGATGATAACCCGACCTAAGGTCTATCTTCGAGAACACAGATGCACCCTTCAGTTGATCAAACAAGTCATTAATCCGAGGCAACGGATACTTGTTCTTGATCGTTAACTTGTTCAATTGGCGGTAATCAATACACATCCTCATTGAACCGTCCTTCTTCTTCACAAACAACACAGGCGCTCCACACGGAGATATACTTGGTCGTATAAACCCTCTATCCAAGAGCTCCTGAATTTGAGCCTTCAGCTCCACCAATTCCTTTGGTGCCATTCGGTAGAGTGCTATAGACACAGTGCCGTTAGGGTAGCAGTGTATATACCGAACTCAACTTCCCGATCTAGAGGCGGACCGGAAGTTCTTTCTCGGGAACACATCAGCGAATTCCCCTACAGTTCGGACCTTCTCAACTGCTGACTCCTTAGCCTCCAAGGCACAGATTTGAACCAAAAATGCCTCACAACCCTTCTTGACCATCTTCTCAGCCTTCAAGGCAGACACTACGTTGGATAGGTAATCCCTTCTATTACCTATCATGACCACTTCCTCACCTTCAGCCATCCTAAGAACCATGCGCTTAGCAGCGAAATCCAACATCGCCTGATACTTAACCAACCAGTCCATTCCAAGGATCAAATCGAACTCCCCAAACGGCAGTTCCATCAGATCAGCCACAAACACTACCCCTTGGAGTTCTAGGGGTACATCTCTATATAGCTTGTTTACAACTACAGAGTGACCGAAAGGGCTAATTATAGTCATCTCCCTAGAAGTAGTCTTAGAGTCTAAGTTTATAGTCTCTACGACACTACTAGCAACGTATGAATGCGTCGAACCCATATCAACTAATGCAACATATGGAAGACCAAAAATTAGGAACGTACCGGTTATGACGTCCGGTGCGTCACCCTCCTCGCGACGCCTCGCTGCATAGACTAACCAGGTTGTCTTGCTTCTGTGTTGCCTGCCTCTCTTCCCGAAATTCCGCGACCTCGATTAGAACCATTGCCTCCTCTACCATTACCACGACCCCTCTGTGGTGGTCCTATATTTCTAACCTGAGCACGGTTCTGACCCTCTGGCTGATTCTTAGCTAACTTCTGAGGACAGTCCCTTACCCGGTGATCCAAAGATCCACATTCAAAACATCCCCTTTCACCGGTCTAACAACCTCCCCAATGTGACTTCCCATATCGATTACACTGAGCTGGTCTCTGATTAGTAGCCATGGGCCTTCCTGCCTGATTCGGCCCACTCTGCCTAGCCCTCTTTTGTGCATTACTACCCGATCCAGACTACCCAAAGCCTCTTTTCTGGTTGTTCCTACCATAGTTCTGTCTCACGGACTCCTTGACCCCTTCGGCTACCTTAGCCTTCTCTACCAAGACAGAAAACTCCCGCTCCTGCTGTGGAGCAATCAGCAACCTTAACTCATCTCTAAGTTCGTCTTCAAAGCGGACACAACGATCATGCTCAGTTGACACGATTCCCCGAGCATAGCGGCTCAGCCTTAAGAATTCCGCTTCATATTCAGACACAGACTTATTTCCTTGTACTAACCGCAGAAAAGCTTTCCTCTGCACATTCGTGTAGCTGGTGCCTACATACTTCTTCTGATAAGCAGCTTTAAAATATTCCCAAGTAAGGTTATCTGCCGTAGCACCATCCCGAACCGTGAGCCACCACTGGTAAGACTCATCCTTTAGAAGCGACACCGCTCCTTTCAACTTCTTCTCATTTGTCAGATCGATGTCGTCCATGATTCTCTCAGTCGATTCCAACTAATATTTCGTCGCACTGGGTGCTACTCCCGACACACCCTAGAATACCTCAGCTCCGTTGGATCAGAGTCGCTCAGGAACAGATTTCCGAGCTCCCATTCCTCCACTAGCCCCAGCCACCATCTCAAGGACTCGCAATACAGCTTGCGATACTGCCTCACCTCCCGTTTGATCCTGCTCATCAGCTCCAAAAGTTAGAGGTGGTGGTGGCGGTGGTACTTCATTTTCCGACCGCTGACCCGACCTAACGGGTTCTGACACGGTCATCCTGCCTCTACCGCATCTACGACGTCCACGTCCTCTAGAGCTCATTCTAACTATCGTGCTTTAATCTGATTAAGAGATTTTTATGGATTAGTACTTTGTTTCACTTGATTATTCGCGAAGAAATTTTATGAGAAGAGTTTAACAGAGATTCTTTCGAGCAATCAAAGTTTTAAGTCTTCTATCCTAGTTCACACAGAAGAGCACATCCATTCCCTAATACCTTTCATACCTATTCACTCTTCAAGCGTTCACGTAGTTTCTATCCTGCGGTATTTTCGTCATTTTCCTCTGAGGGTATTTTTAGTAATAAAAGAAATTTTGAGGGCTTTTAATAAATCAAGACATTTTAAAATTCCCAAAACTGGAGGGTATTTCTGAAAATTTGCCAAATTAAAGGTATAGCAAAGTTTTTTTTTGAAACCAGGGGTATTTTGGTAATTTTGTCAATTAGGGGCAATTTTGTAAATTTAATAAATCAGGGATATTTTAACAGTTGTAAAACTTTGAGGGTTCTTTTTGAGAGTTTCCCTTTTTAAGTCGATGATGTTGCAAAAATTTTAGAAACCAGGGTCATTTTGATAATTTTGCAAGTTGAGGGTATTTTCGTAATTTCCAAAACTAAAGTATTTTTGCTAATTTGCACAGTAGGGTTTTTAGATATTTATAAAATAATAAAGTTTCGGGCAAAACCATTGAGTAGTTGGCATTTTATGAACCAAGGGCATTTTGGTAATTTTACCCCCTAAGGGCATTTCTGTAATTTTCACAAATCAATTTTTTTCGGAAAAAGTTGTAAAGATGGTTGTTCTCAAATTTGAAAGAGTAATTTTAAAAGTTTTGAAAAAACTAGGGTTTTGTTGTTTTCTTCTTTTTCTGAAAACATGGCTAGTTCCCTTTCGGGTTTTAGTCATTATGTTTAGCCTATGACCGAGCCCTCTTGGTCAGGGTGAACCAAAGCTACGCACCAGGCAGGATTCGAGTGGAGAGGAGGTGAGTCACGCGGACTGCTTAAATACCAAGCTCCCACCGAAACCATTCCTAGACATGCGCACAGAGGTTGCCACACCACTGAGCCCTCTGAGTTAGGGTAAACCGAAGCTACGCACCAGGTAGGATACCTGCGAAGTGGAGGTGAGTCACTAGGACTGCTTAAATACTAGGCTCTTCCGGATCCAATCCTAGACATGCGTACAGGGGTTACCACACCCTAGCTCAGTGACTTAGTCATAGGTTGGTCTAGTGCATTAAGTCTTATGTGCTTCGTATTTGAGTATTCTAATCCTAGGGTTCAAGTTCCTAACAGACTATTCTACGTTCCATTCCTACCCTTTCTACAAGTAATGATTCATACAGAAGTTAGAGGTACCTACCTGGGCGGATTGGTGCCGGAGACTCGGTGCCATGCTGTTCAAAACCTAAAAATATTTTAAAAAGGCCTACCAAAACATTTAGGGCCTTGGGCCCCCACAGCCGAGTTTTGAACTGGGCTCTGATACCAATTTTGTAACACCCCAAACCCGGCCCAAACATTACGACCGAATTTGGTTTGTTACAGAGGAAACATTTTAGTAAAAATCCCTTTAAGTTGATTTAAGTTTTGTCGAAAACCTTTCATTTTCAATTGTCTTGCTAAAACCATACTTAGTATGTTTAAAAAAATATTTATTAAGTCAAGTTGTTATAGATTTCAAATGTACCCGATGGCACGATAAAACATTTTTCGTTTGAATTTGAGAAAACACGTGTACTTATTTTAATATTATTAAAATAGTTTAACCAAATTATTCAAACCATGTAAAAATAAAAATAATAAAAATAATTCTAGGAGGCCTTATTACAACTTGATTAAAATAAAACCAACAGAAAATAAATAAAATTCTAAGTTCAATAAGTCCATAATTTTCATTGCATGGCCACCTCGAGTCTATCCGGCTCCTCATCCGCGATCTATGAGTCACCTGAAAAATTAAAGGAGAAGGTGAGTCACCAGGACTCAATGTGTAACCCTTCCCCTGTTAAAGCAATCTCATACACAATTTATAACAAATTAACATGCACTAAATCATGCACCCATCCTAACCATCCGTAACACCTTTCTCTACCCCGTGTGGTACCAAACCACTGTTGGTGCCAAACCACTGGTGACTCAAAGTCACAAATGTGATACCAAATCACTGGAGGTGACAAACCGCTGGTGTCCGAAGACACAAATCGATTGATGGGGCCAACCCATCGTGTGATACCAAATCACTGGCGTCAATCCCTTAATATAATCCGTGGGGCCAACCCCTTTGTGGTGCTAAGCCACGGGACGAGGCGCTATGAGGTGCCAAACCTCCGGAGGTGCCAAACCTCGTGACCGTGAGTCACGAAATGTGGTACCAAACCACTTGGTATCCGTCGACACGTATATCACTTCCCCCCTCCACTCATATATCCACATCAATCATACATATGCATATAATAGAATTCATGCCAACGTACTTATTTAGCAACATACACTGGATTTATCAATAACCATGTATTTAAGTCTCATATACCAAATATGTCATGCTTCCCAAAAGCATCATAAAGAACTGATAATGACAAGGACTTACCTGAATCCTTGCTTATACCATTATGGTATTAAATCCCCAAATCTACACAAGTCAGATTTAGCATACACAACACTTAGCACATTAATAAATTATAAAGTGTGTATGTACACACACCTGATACCGACGATAGTCTTAAATCCCGAAGAATCAATCGGCCACACTAGACCTCCTTGCCCCTATATTCGGCCATACACAAGGTTAGTGCCATGGCTTATTCGGCCAAACCAAATTAATTCAAAAGGGTTCCTTGTGAACCCGAAACCTTACCTAAATGCCTTTGAATATTAGCCACCACACTCCAAGTGTTTCTGCTTCCCTAAATTGGCAATCACAGGTTAATAGCCTTTGACTTTTCAATCACTAAATAAATAACCCACAAGAATAGATCCTTACCACTACTTACCAAGGTCGACTGCCAGAGAGTGGGGCTTAGATCGCTTGTTCCAAATATCTTGGAGTCCCTACAACAATTCGGTTCCAACATGTGATTAGCATCCTTAACAACAATTGCCGAAACCAACCCTCACCTTTGTAAAAGTCGACAGAGAACAGAGAGGGAAGAAATAGCCATTCGGCTAGACCACCCACCTTTCACTAAACCTGATTGGAACCAAAGTAGAAGAGATCCACACCACACTAATATTCAGCCAAGGTGAAAGCTAAAAGAAGAGGGGAATTTTGGCACACCAAGAAGGAGGGATTCGGCTATTGTGGAAGAAAGAAAATAATATAAAAGGGGAATAGGAGTTTCGGTTTTGAGAAGCTGAGGAAGGAGAAAAATAATTGAAGAGGAGGGAGTAAGGAAGAGATTCGGCTACTTGAAAAAAACAATAGAGAAAAGAAAAACAAGGTGATAGGTATGTGCTTTTAAAAGAATTCAGCATCCCCCCCATGCTTGCCGTCCACTCCTCTTGAACAAGAGTTCAAAAATTCGGCAACTCCTTGAAACACTCTTGGCCAACCATTTGAATTAATTCAAAATAATTTGAATAATTCACATGCCTAAATTTTCTCTGGCCAACTATTAAAGATTAATCAATTAATAATCTAATTTAATTCCTAATAATATCCTTATTATCCCTCATTATCCAAAAGAGTTTAAAAGAGAAATTTCCTCCCCCTATTGCCGTCCCACATAAAGAGCAAAAAGGAGACTCATGACTCAAACCTGGGCTCCTCCCTTGCCCCCTTGTGGCGTCATCTCTAGCCCTTTAAGTGGCCTCCCATTTGCCACCTTTCCAAGGCCTTTTTAGTGTCAAATGTTTCCTCATTTATCCTTGTAACCCCTACTTACTAAGGCTCCCTACCTTTAAAGCTTCCAAAAATATTTTTCTACTATTCCGAGCCTACTCAAGATTCCTAATTAAGCCTTACTACACCACAATTAATATCGTAGAAGTTCATACACAAGAAAAATAATTCAATCGCAAATAACCCTTATTTTAGGATGTTACGATCGATGATCTTGTATTAACAAGGGTAAGGATCGAAGATCGCAAGCGTGGTAGGATCATTAGCAAGGGTAAGGATACTCAACTCGATTATGGTTGAAGTGAATGGCCGAATGTGTGGATGACTTGTGTGGATTATGAGTCACCCGAGTTTTGATGGTGTATGTGTGAGTGCAGATCTAGGGAGCACCTGTGATTAGTAGCGAAGGAAGGGCCATTAGAACCCGGTGGCATACGGTAATGTTACGGTAAGGTTTTGACTTTTGAGTAAATATTTTGATTAAATATGAGTGGTTGATTGAAGGTTGGTTGGTTGTAGGATCAAGGCTAAGGATAGAATAGCACGTTGCGGTATCCAGGTGTTCCCTGATTTCAGCAATACCAAAAAGCCGAAAAGCCGAAAGTGGCTAAATGGGCCTGGTGGGCCTTGAGCCTAAGTTTGATAAAATGGTTTGATTTAATTATATGAATTGGGTTAAGCAAACATGTTACATGACTGAAATTGTTTTGGGCCTAATGGGCCATATGACTGAGACTTGGGCTTAGTGGGCCATAAAGATGTGACGTGGCCATTATGGGTTATATGTGAAATGGGTTTGATGGGCTTTATGGGGACGTAGACTAGTATGCTAGGGTTTTATGGACTTTAGGCTAATAATTAAACATGTCCATGGACAAGTCGCTAGGTTAGAGGGTGGCAACGGACATACGCATGTCTAGGATTGGATTTAGGGAGAGCTTGGTACTTAAGCGGTCCTAGTGGCCCACCTCCTCTTCTTTGGAATCCTACCTGGTGCATAGTGTCTGTTCACTTTAGCCGCAAGGACTTGTTAATGGGCCAAAGTTCATAATTAAAACACGAAAGGGACCAAATACCCTAGATTTGTAAAACTACTAAAATATCCCTAATTTGAAATTACAAAATTACCCTTGGTTTGAAAAATCACTAAGATAGCCCCTAATTGTGAAATTACCAGGATACCCTAAATTTGAAGAATTACCAACACATCCCTGATTTAAAAAATTTCCAAAGTACCCCTGATTTGCAAAATTACCTAGATACCCCTGTAGAGTAGATTTACGAAAATACCCTTAGGTTGTGAAATGACGAAAATACCCCTAAGTGATGAGTATAAGTTTATGGATGTTACTTATGTGTTTGATGCATTCATATGATATTCTGCTTAGGATGTATATGGGTGGGTATTATGGTACGGAGGAAGATTTGAGGATCGCATAGTCGCTTGACGATCGTGGATCCACCGGTGGCTTTAATGGTTAAAGGCTATTGTAGTATGTAGCCATGCTAATTGGCTTATATTGGCTAATTGATTGTAAGCCTATATATATTATTTATATGCCAATGTCTTGTGATGTGAGATGTGTTTGCATGATACATGATGAGTTGTAGGTTATTGCCTAAATATCTAATGGTTGAATGCACTAGTAGTCTTGTTGTCGAATGGCTAAGTTTGGCTCAATGGTATGGTATGATAATTAGATATAAGTATGCATGTATAAGAGTTGTTGAGGATGCATATTGAGTGTGACCCTGTTTTGAAGAAAAATTTCCTCCCCTGTTTTGAGGATGCCTAAATATCTAACTGTTGTGAAAATTTCTAAAGTTCTCGGTTTAGTCCCGAACCGCTTCCAAAGCATGTTTTGGGCCTTGTAGGTCCATATTAGGGACTCTATGATTGAATATGAAAATTTTTAAATTTGGATGGAAATTTGTGGCTTGAAAATGATCGGTTATATGTGATTAAGTCTGGTAATGCCTCGTACCCTATTCCGGCGGCGGATACGGGTAAGGGGTGTTACATGCATCATGCGCAGACAAACCATTCCATTCCAAAAATAAGATAAAAGTCTCCAAAAGGTAACAAAATCAAACTAGAGGGAAAATCATAACCCCTGACTTTTAATGGACACGATTTAAAGATTTGATTAACTAAAACACATTGACCTAGTGGATTAGTTACTTTGACAGTATATTCAGTGGACTCAACAGGCAATTTTTTTTATCTACGAATGAAGTACATATATACGAGTGAGTTGATCCAGGATCAATCAATGCAAACACATTAATATCAAATAGAGAAAAAGTACCGACAATAACATCTGCGGAAATAACTTCTCATGAGCTCTTATTACATACGCTCTAGCTGGTGTTCTTGCTTTAGATCGTTCATTCACATCATTATTCTTCGCTTGACCAGAAGTAGTATTTCTACCGTTTCTAGATCGTCTACCTCTCTTTGAGTTATCTTCAGGCTTTGTTTATTTGGTTGCCAAAATCATTTTTCCTTTTTGAAATTTCAAGAAGGAAATGATCAGTACATCCACAACGGAAACAAGCTCTTGAACTCACCAAAATGCCTTTGTTACAATCCTCACGAATAGGAACTTTTCTCTCAACATTTCTTAAACTTCAAACACTAGCCACTGGAGAATTAACAGACTTAAAATTATTTTGCCTCGTTTGCCAGTGAACTCTAAAGGGGCATCCGATTGACTTGTGTCATTTTTAAATTTCTTCAATGGAGACATTTAGGCAGACTTAAACAACCCCTCTTTTATTAAAATCTTGAAATTTCAAATCTGATTGTCGTTTACTTTTAAAAATTTCTTTAATTTTTTGCACTCGTTCAGAAAGTTTTACAAATACCCATAACTTTAATACTGCCACAAACATACGAATATCATCATTCAACCCATCTTCAAATCTAATACACATTTCTTCTTTCTTTGACATTATATTATGGGAATATTTGCTTAGCTTCACAAATTCTCGTTCATACTTAGCTACAGACTGATTCCCTTGTTTTAATTCAGGAAATTCTTTCACTTTCTTGTCAATAAACAATCGACTAACATACATTTTACTTCAATTCAATCTGAAAGAACCCCCAATTAATGTGATCATTTGATGTCATTGTGCTCAAAGTGTCCTACCATAAGTACGCTACGTCTTTTAGCAACGACACAACACATCTCAAATAATCTTCAGGAGTGCACATTAATTCCACAAAGACTCTCTTCATATTCTTTAACCAGTACTCGACTTTTGTAGGATCATCATCAACCTTGCCTGTAAATTCTTCCGCTTCACATTTCTTGATTTTATCCATATATACTCGAGTAACTGACACAGGTACAAGATTTTGATGACCTAGGGGTGTCGGAGGAGGTACAGTTGGAGGTGAAGGTTACAGAGTTACAGGATTCGTTTGCTTTAATTTATTGAACCTTTGGTTCATCCTCCCGAGAAACACATTTCTCATTTTATCACCAAAGAACTGTGGAATTGATGCACTATTACTTGCTTCAGGATTCGAAGCTTGAACATTACTTTCAGATTCATTAACTATAGCCCGGTTCGACTCATTCGACATCTTGAATCAATAAAGAAATACAATATTAGATGGTGTATGTGGCATGTATATACTAAAAGTTACGCTGCTATGTTGGTCATAGAATCAACAAAATCATAGCTTTGATACCACTAAATGTAACACCCCTAGCACATCTCTATCACCAGATTAAGGTTTTGGAGTATTATAAAGAAATTCAAAATAATTTATATCAAAATATGTCATTAATATTGTTCAATGTTAATTAAAAAAACTCATGAAGGACTTATTGAAATTATGCAATTTGGGCCTTAAATCGAGCCTTCAATGACCTAAAAATAGTTTAGAAATAATTCGGGACTAATTTGAAACAATATAGAGGTTTTGAGAAAAAGTTGCAAAAATGTGAAAACAAGAGTCACATAGCCGTGTGACATAGCTCAAGCCAAGTAACACTCGAACAATCAATATTCACCAATGTTAACATTCAAAATTTTTAACAGTTTCAAAAATAAAGATTCGGGTTAGCTGAACCTAGTTGCAACGATTTTAAAAACATAAAAATCATTAAAAAACAGGACATAAAATGATACCGTGCAAGGGATTTTGACCTAGCCTAACTTCAAGCTTCCCCTTCCATGGAGAATTTAGTTGAAGCAAAAAATAATAGGAGGAAGATGATAGTATTTTAAGATTTGTTTTTATTTATTTAACTAATTATCAATTTACCCTTACTAATTTTACTTTAAAAACAGCTAAATCATGTCCATTTTTGTCCACTAACATTAAGTTTTTGGTATAATTACTATCTAGATCCTTTAGATTTCCTTTCCATATCCATTTAGCCTTTTAAACTAATAGTTACTTACTTTTGCACCTTTTACGTTTTAGTCCTTTTTACATAATTAACCATTTAAACATCAAAATTTCTTAACAAAATTTTAATACGACCTTAATATAATCATGTAGACATTAAATAAATATTAAAATTATAATTCACTCGTTAGAATTATGGTTCCAAAAGCACAGTTTTTGACACCACTAAAAATGGGTTGTTATACGTACTATCGGTTCGATTGACTCGTCTGAGCGTTTGGCGTGTTCTAGATGGATAACTATGTACTCATATTCATATACCATTCATCGGGCATTATTTATTGATCACTGAATGTTATTGAAATATGGAAAATTGTTTTGTACTATTATTCAGCATTTCTCACATGTTTTGAGCTATGATTGACTAGAATTCTGATAATAACTCTATTGACAGGAGCTCTGTTCATGAATCTTTTTTATTTGAATTATTATGTTTAATTCGATAAGCTTTATTATTAAACTGATGAACATACTAAGCTATATGGAGCTTACTCGTGTTATTGTTTTGTTTCCTTATAGATATTTTTTATTGGAAATCAAACAATCGGATCAACTCAAAGAATCACACTATCCAAGGTTCCTTGGTAGATTATGAATTCGATTTGGCTTATATGGCATGTAATAGGAGCATTTTTTTTATGTTTTGTAATGTTCATAAGTACTTAAATTATATAACTTGTTATGCTTAAAATGTTGTTGAGCTAAATGGTCAATGAATATGCACACGCATGATACAAAGATGTGGTTGAATGTAAATGGGAAATGATAAGTCTAGACATGAATTTTGGTATGGTACTTTAGGTGATTATTAATCACTAGGTTATAAACTTGTGAGTTGAGATTTAGCTTAAATGGTTTAATGTAAATGTTGATTTGTAGAGTCATTTATGACACATTGGTTAGACACTTAGTTTGTTTGTTTTGGCATGGTTTGCATGTTTTCAAATGTGTTTTGATGGTTAGTTTGTTTTGGCATGGTTTGCATGTTTTTAAATGTGTTTTGATGGCTTGTGATCATGTTTCATAAGTTGGTTGAGGTACCTAAGTAACATTGGAGCTAAATGTTGTGGAACTGGAGACATAATTGTTAGAACTGAAGCTATCGCACCTGATATTACTTCTGGTACGTTCTATCTCTTTGATATTATTTATTGTATATGCACTGATTGACACTGGGTTAACATACTCATATATTCATGCTACATTAGTAATGGATAAGGATTTGTCTCTTGAGTCAACTGAATTTGATTTTTGAGTCATAATCCATTAGGTTAGAGTGTAATGGTTAGCTTGCTGTGTAGACTGAATTTAATTTTTAAGTCACAATCCATTAGATTAGAGTGTAATGGTTAACTTGGTGTGTAGAAATTGTCTGCTGAGAATTGGTGACCATGATTTTCCTATTGATATGATGTTATTACTATTTCATGAACTTGATATTATTCTGGGAATGTTATATGATGTTGTAGTGAACTGTAGACTAAAACGAATTGATCTGAAATGTTAACCTAGTTAAATGATTATAGATGAGTCCGATAATTCAAATAGAACTACTAGAGTTATTTCAGTTATTTCAGTATAGAAATGATTTGAATTTATTGTAAAACAATTCTGGTGTATATATATATATATTTGTCTACTTGATACTCAAGAATTGGGATCAAAGATTTATCATGTACCGATTGCCAGTGGGTTTCTTGATCTATTTCCTGAAAAATTTTTGGGATTTCTGCTTAAATGTGTAAGTTGAATAAATTCAAGATAAAGAATAAAATATCTTTTATCTCGTATAGTTTACTTGTTTGATCAGTTAAAAAGGTGTAATAGTATTCTCGAAGATAAATATAGATCAAGTTATTATTTAGTTGCTAGTTAGAGATTGTGATATGTTGGAAATTACTTTTGAACTTGACATGACCATTATGAATTCTAGTAATGTTGTCTGGACTAATTAATGTCTCTGTTAATTTATGAATTTGATGAATCGGGTTTTTTAACCTTATTAGAATATTTATATATAGTCATAATGGTGTTTATTGATGATATCCTGATCTACCTTAAAATAGAATCTGTGCACGTCCAACATTTGAGAATTGTACTACAGATTTTGTGCGAGAAACAGATTATGTGAAAGTCAGTAAATGTGGGTTTGACTCGGCAAAGTTGGTTTTCTTTTTATATAAATCTGGCAGACAGGATTCGTATAGATACAAGTAAACTCTCTTCTATTATTATCTATATATCTCTGAAAATGTCTCTAAAAATTATGACCAGGTGAAAGACTTATTGATGGAAGTTTGTACTGACCCAGCCTGAATCCGGGAAGGAATATGTTGATTATAGTAATGGTTCTGTATTAGCTAAATTGAAAATTAAACTATTGTTTCTGCAAAGAATTTGATAATTGCAAGATGATGACCTGAAAGCTGATAGCTAAGTGAGAGCAAATCTAGAGTGATCTGTCTATAGGATTTACAATGGATACTAATGGTATGATGTAATTCCGTAATAGATTGGGAGATTGGGTGTTTTGAATAATTCAAAGTTAAAACGAGATGTTTTATCTTAGGTTCACAACAATACATATTGTATTCATCCGAGTAGTACTAAGATATTTAATGACCTAAAGCAGATATATTAGTGGCAAAGTATGAAATGTGTGATTTCTGAGTTTTTAGCTAAATATCTAGTTTGAAGCAGATAAAAATTGAATATCAAGTACCGTCGGGATTATGACAACCTGTCTGGATTGCCTCTATCACCGAGGAAGAAAGATTAGATATGGATTATTGTTGATAAATTGATCAAGGTAGCTCATTTTACTCCGGTTAAGAATTGATTATGCACTGAAAAAATTAACCGAGTTATATGTACTAGAGATTATCAGATTAAACAGAGTATAATTGTCTATTATTTTCCAACAAGATCTGAGATTCACCTTGAGATTTTGGGGAAAACTCAATGAAGCTTTGACAAGATATGATTAGTGAAACTAAGGGTAAAATTTTGCACTATTCAAGATTTTCAATGGATCATTATCTTTCATATTCAGGTGAGCTAGTAACGATTGCAGTTCGCGAGATATGAAACTTCAAAATAAATACGTATCATAAATAAAATTCTATGGCATCGATACAATGCCGAAGAAGCTACGTGGAGAAACTGAGGAATTTAAGAAATCACAATACTCGATTCTATTCTAAGGTAAAAATTTCGAAGATGAAATTTTCTAAGGAGGGAGAGCTGTAACAGCCTGTTTTTCAATGTTGTGGGAAATAGTGGTTTCAGGACCGCAAATCCGACGAATAAGTTCGTATTATTATTTAATATTTCGAGTCAATTATAATATTATATTGAGTTTTGGCTTAATATTTTTATTTTTATAAATTGAAGGAACAAATAAATATAAGTGGTTTAGTTCAAAAGTCAAGTGGTTTTTGAAAATGAGGTATTGGGATCTAGTTTCCATAATTTAAGGATGTAAATATTTTTATTAAATATTTACAGAGTCGTATTATAAGTGAATTGAAGTTTGGTCCGGTAATTTTGATGATTGGTTGCTTAATTAAAGTAGATTAAATTGTAAAAGAGGTAAGAGTTAATCACTATATTTTTAATATAATTGAAGGACCAATTGTGGAATTAAACCATCCTTGAATGGTAAATTTACCATTGAGGTATTAGTGGACGGTATAAGTGATGGAATTTGTGAAATTTTAATTGTTTTTAAAGGTTAATTTTGTACATAGGTAAGAAAGGTAAGTTAAAATTAAAGAATAAAAAAAAAATAAAAAAGCATCATCATCTTTATTTCTTTCATCTAAAAATCGAAACTCCATTGCCAAGGGGGAAGCAAAATTTGGTCACTTAGGGCTCCTTACTTGGGTAGGTAAACCTTGCCCCTTTTTTGTAATTTTATGTTTTCGAGCTCGTATTAGCTCGATCTAGCTAACCTGGGAACTAATTTGCAAAACTGTCAAATGTTATGAGTTATGCCATTGATGAGTTTTGTATGTTCTTGAAGTTTTATGAAAAATTATTTAGTTTGGTTGCTAGATAGGACTATTTTGTAAAGTAGTTTTTCAAAATTGTTAAAGTAATAAAATTACTTGTACTTGATGTGATATAATTGCAATTATGGGATATAGAGAGGCCCTATACAATTAAACTAAACTTGGTTTTGTTTAAAATTGGATAAATTTCATATTTTGGGCTTAGGGACTAAATTGCATGAAAGAAAAATAATGGGGCCATTTTGTAAAAATGTCAAAAAGGACTTAATTGCATAAAATGACTTGATTTTGCTATGGAATTAGTGAATTGATTGAAATTATTATTTTAGATCAAGAACGAGAGAAAAATCAAGGAAGAGAATTGCATAATGGTCTCTATACTTTGTTGTTGCTACAGTTTAGTCTGGTAAGTTCGTTCGAATAATTTTATTTAAATGTATATTATATAAACTTGATTGTAGAATGATGGATAATATTGATTCATGTAACTAAGAATGGAAATAATGAATTGATATGGTATTGATTATTGATTGAAATACTCTGAGTCGATGAACATAGGATAGAGTATGATTGGTGTAACACCCCAAACCCAGCCTAGAAGTTAGGCCCGAATCTGGCGTGTCACATTGGGATGTTTTTTGAAAACCATGGTTCCGTTTGAAAACTTTTCTTGATATTGAAAACTAAAGTCTCAGTTTGCGTTTGTTTAATATTAATCGTCATTCATTAAAAAGTTATTACCTTAAAAACTTTGTTTGTTGCGGAAGCTTAATTAAACTGACTGACTTATGAAAACGTGATGTTTATGATCTAATTGCGAAAGCGTAGAATTTTGAAAAACAAATATTGTTTTGGAAAACCACGATCAAGCGTTGGGCAGATTTAAAACATAATAAACTAGAGATCCAAAACAAAAACAGGAATTTAAGAGAGGCCTTATTACAAAATATTAACACAAGTTAAAGATAAGTAAAATCCTAAAGACCAAAACTGCTCGTAGTGTGGCCACCTCCGAGTCCTCTAGTACGTCGAACCGCCTACTGAGAATTACCTAAGAAAAATTAGAAAGAGGGGGGTGAGTTTACGAAAACTCAGTGTGTACACCCTCGTCAGTAAGAACATGCCTTAACCCATAGCAAATGTCACATATCATATGTATAGATCTGGGCCTTAGCCCATCTCAGTAATATTGAAACACCCCAAACCCGGCCCACTAGCCTTGACCGGATCTGGTATGTTCCTCGAGAAAACATTTGAAAATCTATTTGTTACTTAGGAAAAATTCGTGTGGTTTTGAAGAAGGATTTGCTTGTGTTGGGTTCAACTGAAAACTTTTGTTAATTTAGAAATCAGGGATTTATTAAAATCTTGTTTTTATATTAAAAGATATGCCGAAATTGTTTTAAGAATTTCACCTTTAAATTGGAAATTATTGGTGATTAGGTGATCAAAAACACTTAATATTTATTTTAAGGAAAACCATTTAACTTTGATTTAACCTTAATCATATTGTAAGAAAAATCAAATAAAAAGCATGCATAAAACAGTTCGTACTATGGCCTTATTACATCAAACAATTTCCGAAATAAACCAAAATACTTAAATAAATAAAAGAAAGTCCAAAGTCAAATAAAACTCTGAGTTGAGCATGGCCACCACTAAGCTCCTGCCGACCCGGTCCATCACTGAGTTTCACCTGGAAGAAAATATTCCCTAACGGGGTGAGTCAAACAGACTTAGTGTGTAACCAACACTAAATCTCAAAAATTCGGGCATGTCATATCATATCATACAAATATATATAATAGATAAAAGTAGTGATGTAAACCCGAACACAAACCTAGATGCCATCCGCTACACATCACCCGTACCAACCATCACACCGTGGGGACTACTAAGTCAACCCTCCATCCGCTACACATCATCGAAGGCAGTCGCTGCAGACGACATGCTCATCGCCCTTATAAATTCGTGGCATAGCCACCAGATAATAAAATGTGACATAAGTCACCACATTCAGATTTTGTGACATGATCACCACATTCAAATATTGTGGTATAAACGACCAGATCACTTCCCCTTTACATATCACCCATATGTCCCATGTCATACAATCATTCAAAGTCATGCCATATTTCACATTCTTATCACTGTTCACATATGTGCCATAACATATATCCATAATATGATAACTACAGTAGTAATAAATTAACGTACCTGAGTACTTTGTACCATTGCATGGTACCCTTAGCCACATCATACTTATTCTTATTAACACATTTAATAAAACATAACCATAAATCTATTAAGGCTTAGTGCGGGGTACACACCTGGTATACTTATCGAGTTCACTTCAAATCCCGAAAATTTGATCTATTGCTTTAGATCTCAAGTTCCTACATTCGGCCAGCCCTTAATATTTTAGCAAAAGCCTATTCGGCTAATTAATCGACAACACCTATGCCTGGCACCACAGAATTTCGGCTTTAAGAAAAGAATTAAAACGATAATAATTGGATCCTTACCCTTGGTATTGTAGTCGACTGCTCCTTGTTTGATCCCACAGAAGTGTTCGGCTAAGACTCCTTTGAGTATTCAACTTTAGCAATGGAAAGAAAAGAAAGGGTATGAGGCTTAGGGAGAATCGACTATGGCTATCAATTGGGAAAAGGAGAGAGACATTCGGCCTTAGCTAATGGGAAAGAAAAGATGAAGAAAAATTCGGCAATAATGGTGTCTTGACTTAAGAAATTTCGGCACACTTACTAGAGAAGGAAAAGCACCCAAAAGAAATACTCTTAACCGTTAATGAAGTTTCGACTACACCTTCCTAACCTTCCTAGCCGAATTTTGACACCAAAGACTCCCTTGGCCGGCCAACTCCTCCTCCATCTATCCAATCCCCTATTTTCTCTCCTCTTATTCAAAAATAATTAAAAATAAATCAGCAATTATCCTAGACTTTAGCCGAAAATTTTAAAAGAAATCAAGCCTCATCCTCATCTACTTGAAAGTCCCATTTGCCGTCCATCACCTCCACCTCTCTTTGACGCAAACATGCAAAATAAAAGCCCTTCTTCTGTGATTCAAACCTGGGCCCTTTCTCCTTGTATATGGCGTCACATATTGAGGCCCTAAGTGGCGCCTCCAAGCCACCTTACCAAGCCCGTTAGTATGTCATATTTCCCCTACATATTTTCTTAAGACCACTTTGCTTCAATTCCCTCTTTTAAACTTAAAACTTAATATTTTCTAAGGCATTTATCTATCCTCTAAAGTTATTCAATATTCATAAAACACAATATAACACACAAAGGCATGCTATTTCATATAATTAAGCAAAATGCACAAGCCCAATTTCTGGATATTACAGTTTTACCCCCTTAAAATAATTTCGTCCTCGAAATTACCTGGCCGAAATAGGTGAGGGTATTGCTGTCGCATTGCTTCTTTCGACTCCCATGAAGCTTCCTTCGATCCATGATTGCACCATAACACTTTGACTAGAGGAACTGTCTTTCTCCGTAACACTTTCACGTCTCGTTCCAAAATCTGAATTGGCTCCTCGTAGTAGGAAAAATCTAGCCTTAGCTCTACCTCTTCAACTGGAACTACATGGGATGGATCCGATCGATAATGGCGTAGCATCGAAACATGGAATACGTCGTGCATCTGCTTCAATTCCGAAGGCAACTCCAACTGGTATGCCACTGGTCCAACTCGCTTCAATACTCGGTAAAGTCCTATAAACCTTGGACTTAACTTCCCTTTGCGACCAAACCTCATCACTTTCTTCCATGGCGAAACCTTAAGTAACACTTGATCTCCCACAGTAAATTCTATCTCCTTCCGTTTCAGATCAGCGTACGACTTTTGCCTATCAGATGCTTCCTTCAACCGTGCCCGAATTACCTCAACCTTTTCCTCGGACTCTGTCACAATCTCTGGACCCAAAACTCGACGTTCCCCTAATTCTGTCCAACACGTAGGAGTGCGACACTTCCGTCCATACAATGCTTCATACGGTGCCATCCGAATACTGGCCTAATAGCTGTTGTTGTAAGCAAATTCCGCTAAAGGCAAATAGTCTTCCCAACTTCCTCTGAAGTCTATCACACAGCCCCTTAACATATCCTCTAACACTTGGATCACTCATTCAGCCTGGTCGTCCAACTGTGGATGAAATACCGTAGTGAAGTCTAACTTGGTGCCTAAAGCCTGATGTAATGCTTTCCAAAACCGAGACGTAAACCTTGGGTCCCTATCCAAAATGATTGACACCGGCACTCCATGCAACCTTACAATCTCTGCCACATATAACTTCGCCAACTTCTGCAAAGAATAATCAACTCCTACTGAAATGAAGTGCGCAGACTTGGTCAATCGGTCCACTATCACCCATACCGAGTCCTTCTTAGTAGGCGTAAGGGGAAGCCCACTAACGAAGTCCATGGTGATTCTTTCCCATTTCCACTGCGGAATCTTTATTGGCTGAAGCAATCCCGACGGAACTTGATGTTCAGCCTTAACTTGCTGACACGTTAAGCACTTGCCGACAAATTCTGTAACTTCCCGTTTTAGACCAGGCCACCAAAACTGTCCCCTTAGATCCCTGTACAACTTAGTACCTCCAGGATGTATAGCATAAGGGCTACTATGCGGTTCCCGAAGAATTCTCCGCCTTAGGTCCTCATTTTTTGGCATACAGACCTTTCCCTTGAAACACAACACTCCATTGTCATTAATGCCATAATCTTCTAACTCTCCATTCTGTACTTGCCGTAGCTTATCACTTAAATCTTCGTCTGCCAACTGTCCTTCTTTCACCTCATTCAACCATGTCGGCTTGACTTGTAACTCTGCTAGTAGACTTCCATCGTCATACAAACTCAGATGTGCGAACATTACCCTCAGATCCGACACAACCTTCCGACTTAGGGCATCTGCCACTACATTCGCCTTGCCCGGATGATACTCTATAGAACAATCGTAATCCTTTAACAACTCCACCCACCTTCGCTGTCTCAGGTTCAACTCCTTCTGAGTCAGTAAATACTTAAGGCTCTTGTGGTCTGTGTAGATCACCGACTTTTCTCCATAAAGATAATGCCTCTATACCTTAAGAACAAAGACCACTGCCGCCAATTCCAAGTCGTGCGTCGGGTAGTTAACCTCGTGCGGCCTTAATTGCCGAGACGCATAAGCGACTACTTTCCCGTCTTGTATCAGTACGCATCCCAATCCTGTGTGAGAAGCATCACAGTACACCACAAAGTCCTTCCCTGCCTCTGGCTGAATCAAAATCGGAGCTTTAGTCAAAACCCTCTTAAGCTTCTCAAAGCTCTCCTGTTGCTTATCTGTCCATACCAAAGGTACTTCCTTCCTCAACAACTTTGTCAACGGTGCGGCTATTGATGAGAACCCTTCCACAAACCTTCTGTAGTAGCCTGCCAATCCCAAGAAACTGCGAATCTTAGCCACAAACCTAGGTGGTTTCCAATCCAGCACTGCCTCAATCTTCCTAGGATCCACCCGTATTCCTTCAGCAGACACTACATGCCCTAAGAATGCAACCTCCTTAAGCCAAAATTCACACTTGCTGAATTTGGCATAGAGCTTTTTCTCCCTTAGCACTTGCAACACAACCCGAAGATGCTCATCATGCTCCTCTTCGGACTTGGAGTACACTAGGATGTCGTCGATGAACATAACGACGAATCGATCCAAGTAAGGTTGAAAAACCCAGTTCATCATATCCATGAATGTGGCTGGGGCGTTCGTTAATCCAAACGGCATTACCAAGAACTCATAATGCCTGTATCTTGTCCGGAAAGCCGTCTTATGGATATCTGCTTCCTTCACCTTCAATTGATGATACCCCGACCTCAGATCTATCTTCGAGAATACTGCTGCCCCCTTAAGCTGATCGAACAACTCGTCTATCCTTGGCAATGGGTACTTGTTCTTGATGGTTAGCTTATTCAACTGATTAATCTATGCACATACGCATAGTTCCGTCCTTCTTTTTCACAAACAAGACCGGTGCTCCCCACGGAGACACACTGGGTCAGATAAACCCACGATCAAGCAACTCTTGGATTTGAGCCTTGAGCTCAACCAACTCCTTTGGTGCCATTCTATACGGGGCAATTGACACAGGAGCTGTTTCCGGCAGCAAATCAATTCCGAACTCCACCTCTCTATCTGGGGGTATTCCGGGTAACTCCTCCGGAAACACATCTTCAAAGTCCCTTACAGTTCTAACTCCACTAACTCCCCCTTCTTTTCCATCTAACGCACTTACGAAGGCTAAAAATGCCTTGCAACCCTTCCGAATCATCTTATCCGCCTTTAATGCTGAAACTACGTTAGATAACTAGTTTCTTCTTTCTCCTATCATAATTACCGTCTCATCTTCCGGGGTCTTTAACTCCATTCGCTTAGCTACACAGTCCAATACAGCCTGATGCTCCACTAGCCAGTCCATTCCAAGTATAAGATCAAATTCTCCAAAAGGTAATTCCATTAAGTCGGCAGGGAAAATCACTCCTTGAATCTCTAGGGGTACACTCCGAAAGATCTTATTCACCACTACAGTTTGGCCTAATGGGCTTACTATAGTCATCTCCCTATCAGATAGTTCAGAGGTTATGCCTAGTGTTTCCACTACACTACATGCAAGATAGGAATGGGTCGAGCCCACATCAATCAGAGCAAAATAAGGCTTGCCAAAAATAAGGAACGTACCGGTTATGACGTCCGGTGCGTCTCCATCCTCCCTTCGACGAACTGCATATACCAGACCCGGCTGCCTTGCCTCTGTATTACCAACACCTCTGCCCGGTGTTCCACGTCCTCTTCCAGCATTGTTACCTCTACCATTCGGGCCACGACCTCTCTGAGGCTGCTGTCCACCTCTACCAGCCTGATTAGCACCTTGGCCTATTGGTCGACTTCCATCTATCTTTATTGGACAGTCCTTAATCATATAATCCTTCGACCCGGACTTAAAGTATCCTCTCGTTTTCTTCCAACACTCCCCTAAGTGCATTTTTCCACATTGATTACAAGTACGATACTTCCCTACTAAACCAACTTGCTGACCTCGCAGCCCATCAGCTCTAGGCCTCTTTTGTACATTCTCTGACGATCCAGACGACCCAAAACCTCTCTTCTGTCTATTCCGATCAGAGTTCTGCCTTACAGAGTCCTTAATCCCTTCAGCTACCTTAGCCTTTTCTACTAATGCGGCAAACTCCCGCTCCTGATGTGGAGCTATCAACAACCTCAGGTCATCCCTTAGCCCGTCCTCAAATCAGACACATCGCTCATGCTCCGTAGCCACCACGCCACGAGCATATCGGCTTAACCTTAAAAATTCAGCCTCATATTCCAACATGGACTTGTTCCCTTGAACCAGCCCCAGAAAAGCCTTCCTCTGCGCATCAGTATATCTGGTCCCAACATACTTCTTCTGATACGCCGCCTTAACATATTCCCAAGTAAGATCCTCAGCTGTAGCACCATCCCAAATTGTGAGCCACCATTGATATGCTTCATCGCGTAGCAGCGACACCATCCCTTTCAGTTTCTCTTCAGGGATCAGATCTAACTCATCTATAATTCGCTCGGTTGCCTCCAACCAATACTCAGCTGTACTGGGTGCCACACCGGATACGCCACGGAATACCTCAGCTCCGTTGGCTCAGAGTCGCTCGAGTACAAATTTCCGAGCTCTCATATTCCCACCTGCTCCAGCCACCATTTCAAGAACTTCGCGATACGCGACTGCGATACAAAGATCATCACTCGTCTGATCTTGCTGCTCAACACCAACAGCTGGTGGTGGTGGTGGTGGTACCTCATTCTCAGACCCTTGACTTGACCTAACGGGTTCCGACACGGTTATTCTACCTCGACCGCATCCTCGTATGTTACGACCACGTCTCCTAGAGCTCATTTCTATGATCGCGCTTTAATCTGATTAAGAGATTTTATGCGTTAGTATTTTGTTCCACTGATTATCCGTGAAGAAGTTTTATGAAAAGAAAATTAATAAGGGTTCTTTCAATCAATCAAGGTTTCAAGTCTTCTATCCTAATTCAGAGAAACACATCCATTCAATGGTATGTACCACACACATTCACTATTCCAACATTTCTGCCTGTTCCTACCCAGGGGTATTTTTGTCATTTGTCCTACAGGGGTATTTTGGTAATAAGTCGGGGTCAATTTGAAAAAAATCTCTAGAAATCAAAGGTATTTTGAAATTTGTAGAACTTGGGGTTCTTTTTGAGAATTTGTTTTCCAAATCGGTGTTGTTGTAGAAATTTTGGAAATCGGGGGTCATTTTGGTAATTTTATAAAACAGGGGTAATTTCGTAAATTTTTGAATAAAGGTACCCTAGTATTTTGTAACGATAAAGTTTTTGGATATTTTTGCAAAATCAGAAAATGTTATTGAAATCGGGGATAGTATGGTAATTTTGGAAACTAGGGGCATTTTAGTAATTTTACCACTAGGGGTATTTAGGTAATTTTGTAAATCGAAAATATTTTGGAAATTTTCAAACTAAGTTTTGCTACAATTTAAAGGGGTAATTTGGTGATTTTCAAACCAAAGTTTTTATGAAAATACAGTTAATCCCTTTCGGGTTTTAGTTATTGAGTTTAGCCCGTGAATAAGTCCTCATGGTTAGGGTGAACCGTAGCTACGCACCAGGTAGGATTCTAGCGAAGAGGAGCTGAGTCACTAGGACTGCTTAAGTACCAGGCTCTTCCGGATCCAATCTTAGACATGCGCACAAAGGTTGCAACACCCTAACTCGGTGACTTAGCCACAGGTTTGTTTAATTAGGCTTTAAAGTTTTATGAAATTGTTGGGGTAACTAGTTCTAGGGTTCAAGTACTTAATATACTAATCTACGTTCCATTTATACCCTTCTACAATTCATAATATAAATCACACAATTGATTAGGGGTACTTACCTGGTGGACTTCGGGTCGGAGACTTGGGTGCCATGCTAGAAAACCTGCTTATTCACAAAAATTATTTACAAAACTTGTTTGGGCCTTATTTTAAAAACGTTATGGGCTTTAAACCCAAGGGCGAGAGTTTAAAATTGGGCTCTGATACCAAGCTGAAACACCCCAAACCTGGCCCACTAGCCTTAACCGGATCTGGTATGTTCCTCGAGAAAACATTTGAAAATCTATTTGTTACTTAGGAAAAATTCGTGCGGTTTTGAAGAAGGATTTGCTTGTGTTGGGTTCAACTGAAAACTTTTGTTAATTTAGAAATCAGGGATTTATTAAAACCTTGTTTTTATATTAAAAGATATGCCGAAATTGTTTTAAGAATTTCACCTTTAAATTGGAAATTATTGGTGATTAGGTGATCAAAAACACTTAATATTTATTTTAAGAAAAACCATTTAACTTTGATTTAACCTTAATCATATTGTAAGAAAAATCAAATAAAAAGCATGCATAAAGCAGTTCGTACTATGGCCTTATTACATCAAACAATTTCCAAAATAAACTAAAATACTTAAATAAATAAAAGAAAGTCCAAAGTCAAATAAAACTCTGAGTTGAGCATGGCCACCACTAAGCTCCTGCCGACCCGGTCCATCACTGAGTGTCACCTGGAAGAAAATATTCCCCAACGGGGTGAGTCAAACAGACTCAATGTGTAACCAACACTAAATCTCAACAATTCGGGCATGTCATATCATATCATACAAATATATATAACAGATAAAAGTAGTGATGCAAACCCGAACCCAAATCTAGATGACATCCGCTACACATCACCCGTACCAACCATCACACCGTGGGGACTACTAAGTCAACCCTCCATCCGCTACAAATCATCGAAGGCAGTCGCTGCAGACGACATGCTCATCGCCCTTATAAATTCGTGGCATAGCCACCAGATAATAAAATGTGACATAAGTCACCACATTCAGATTTCGTGACATGAGTCACCACATTCAGATATTGTGGTATAAACCACCAGATCACTTCCCCTTTACATATCACCCATATGTCCCATGTCATACAATCATGCAAAGTCATGCCATATTTCACATTCTTATCACTGTTCACATATGTGCCATAACATATATCCATAATATGATAACTACAGTAGAAATAAATTAACGTACCTGAGTACTTTGTACCATTGCATGGTACCCTTAGCCACATCATACTTATTCTTATTAACACATTTAATAAAACATAACCATAAATCTATTAAGGCTTAGTGCGGGGTACACACCTGGTATACTTATCGAGTTCACTTGAAATCCCGAAAATCTAATCTATTGCTTTAGATCTCAAGTTCCTACATTCGGCCAACCCTTAATATTTTAGCAAAAGCCTATTCGGCTAATTAATCAAATCCCGAAGGATTATTGTAACCAAAAATCCTTACCTTGCCGATTTAATTACTAATCAAATCCTGAAACAGATTAGTTTCTGGCTTTTGAATAAATAAGAAACGACTCTTAAATCAATACATAAGGCCTTGGCTGAATATCACATGTGCTTACCTTGTGGGTTTTAAATCCCGAAACCACTACTTGCTCCTGAAAATTGACGAAATCCCTATCTACCACATGTTAGATTCGGCTTTAACCTTAAATCCATGAAAGTGGCCCATGGCCGAATGCTACATATCACTTACCTTGATCACTTCAAATCCCGAAGATTTCCTCCTTCAAGTTTCGGCCAAAGATCATAAACAGAGTTAGTCCCTAAGTTTCGGCTACAAGGAAAAGAAAGGAAGTTGAATAGCACTTATTCTTACCCTTCCCACAGAAATCGACAACACCTATGCTTGGCACCACAAAATTTCGGCTTTAAGAAAAGAATTAAAACGATAATAGTTGGATCCTTACCCTTGATATTGTAGTCGACTGCTCCTTGTTTGATCCCACAGAAGTGTTCGGCTAAGACTCCTTTGAGTATTCGGCTTTAGCAATGGAAAGAAAAGAAAGGGTATGAGGCTTAGGGAGAATCGGCTATGGCTATCAATTGGGAAAAGGAGAAAGACATTCGGCCTTAGCTAATGGGAAAGAAAAGATGAAGAAAAATTCAGCAATAATAGTGTCTTGACTTAAGAAATTTCGGCACACTTACTAGAGAAGGAAAAGAACCCTAAAGAAATACTCTTAACCCTTAATGAAGTTTCGGCTACACCTTCCTAAACTTCCTAGCCGAATTTTGACACCAAAGACTCCCTTGGGCGGCCAACTCCTCCTCTATCTATCCAATCCCCTATTTTCTCTCCTCTTTACTTATTAAAAAATAATTAAAAATAAATCAGCAATTATCCTAGACTTTAGCCAAAAATTTTAAAAGAAATCAAGCCTCATCCTCATCTACTTGAAAGTCCCATTTGCCGTCCATCACCTCCACCTCTCCTTGACGCAAACATGCAAAATAAAAGCCCTCTTTTTCTTCCTCTGTGATTCGAACCTAGACCCTTTCTCCTTGTATATGGCGTCACATATTGAGGCCCTAAGTGGCGCCTCTAAGCCACCTTACCAAGCCCGTTAGTATTTCATATTTCCCATACATATTTTCTTAAGACCACTTTGCTTCAGTTTCCTCTTTTAAACTTAAAACTTAATATTTTCTAAGGCGTTTATCTATCCTCTAAAGTTCTTCAATATTCATAAAACACAATATAACACACAAAGGCATGCTATTTCATATAATTAAGCAAAATGCACAAGCCCAATTTCTAGATATTACAAATATAATCCATATATGCAATGCATTAATGCCCATATCAGCCGAACACTCCGTCTCATATCCAACCGTGCACTCCTGTGGGGATTTAATCGACCCACCCATCCAAACACTCCTTATGTAACATCGGTTTCGGCATTATCTTAACGGTGCAGCATAGCTGCTCGGTGGCTAAAAAGCCTTCGGTGGATCCACAGTCGTCAAGTGACCATGCGATCCTATTTGCACTTCCCCTTTCAAATAATCTCATCCCCGTGCAACATAATATCAGATGAATACAACAATTCAAAATTAAACATATGATAACAATTATAAATCGCATACAAAAATAACCATATAACATGTAGGGGCATTTTTGTCATTTTTCCCTTCGAGGGCATATCGGTTATTTTACCCATCGAGGGTATTTCAGTGATTTTGCACCTGCAATGGCTTTCTAAGGGCCTAATGTCGCCTCGAGCGACTCAACTACCATTTTCAGTCGTACTGGTCTATTGGGCCTAAAACCTGATTTTGGCCCATTCGAGCCCACACGCTCGTGTGGCCCACCTAACACAAATCTAGCCACGTATATGAGATTCACCTAGTCTAGTTTACTATATACTTCACCATCATACATTTTATTCAATTGGGCCCACGGGCCCATTTGGCCCATTTCGGCCCATCGTGGCCTAAGCAGCCTCAACCCACAAGAATACTACTGATGGCCTCAACTATCGCGTCGAAGCCCAACACATGCGCTCGCACACTCGTGTGGCTACTATTGCCGTGGCCGGCACTTCGGTATTTGCCGCTCTACAACTAGAGTAGAGAATGTTACACACCTGATAGGAATTCTGTGCTAATCCGCGCTCTGACCACTCCTGTGCCCAAACGCCCTCCAAGGTGTATTCACTCTCCTCCTAGAATGCTCTATATATAGCTAGCTTCTCACCTTCCTTCTTTGTATCTTTTTGAAGTGGGATCCCTCCGTTAGCAAAGTTTAAATCCAACTCAAACTCTTGCCATCCAATTCACAAAATAAATACTCTCTTGCTTTTCATGAGATTCGAACCCAGGCTCCCTTGCAGCATAATCCACGCTACTAGCCACTAAGTCACAAGCTCCTCTTGTGTCTTAAACCATGCGCAACTAAATATAAATCTATAGTCCAATTCTAAGGTCCATGTAAAAAGAAAACCAAAATGCATTAGCTAAGACTTGAACCTTGGACCTCCTTCCTCCCTTATGGCGTCACTCCCTTGCTCCTTAAGTGGCGTCACTTTGACACTACACCACACACTCCACTTGTGACATTTTTCTCCACATTTTATTCTTAAAGCCTACCTACTAACTTCTAGGGTTTTTCTCGCCTAAAACCAAAATTTCCCTAAAGCCAATGTTTGATCCCAAGACTTTATAGAAGCCCTTTAATCTTCCAAAATCACTTACCTAATAGGTCCAACTTGAAATAATGCCATTCTCATATTCTTAAAATTTTCAAAATGCTCCTACGCTCGAGGCCCAATTCTACTAGGCCCAAATTTGGGATGTTACAATTGGCGTGCCGATAGGTTATAGTGCGTGCTATACGGGATTGGTATGAGACGAGATGATGATTGTTGTGTATTTCTTGTCCACTGAATATATTGAAGTCCAGCATTTGTTGCTAACTATCGTGTTATATTTACAATGTTTCTAGCATGTTTTCAAGGGCAGATGTAAAGCCTTCGGGCCTGGCACTTGTTGTTGAGGCGTGTTATAGGAGGGATGTTAGCCCATGGGCTAAGCACTTGGTACCGAGGTGTGTTATCAGTTGGATTGGCTCATTTGAGTGTTTGGCATGTTCCAGATGGATAACCATGTGGTCATATCCGTACGTCGTTCATCGGGCATTATTTATTGATCACTAAATGTTATTAAAATATGGCAAACTGATTTGTACTATTATTCAGCATTTCTCACCTATTTTGAGTTATGATTGACATGAATTCTGATAATAACTCTATTGATAGGAACTTTGTTCATTAATCTTGTTATTTGAATTATTATGTTTAATTTTATAAGTTTTATCATTAAATCGACATACATACTAAGCTATATAGAGCTTACTTGTGTTATTGTTTTGTTTCCTTGTATATACTATTTTGTGGAAATTGGACGATCAGATCAACTCGAAGAATCACACTATCCAAGATTCCTTGGTAGATTATGAATTTGATTTGGCTTATATGTCATGTAATAAGAGCATTTTGTTATGTTTTGTAATGTTCATAAGTATTTAAATTGTATAACTTGTGCTTATAATGTTGTTGAGCTAAATGGTCAATGAATATGCCCATGCATGATACAAAGATGTGGTTGAATGTAAATGAGAAATGATAAGTCTTTACACTTTAGGTGATTATTAATCACTAGGTTATAAACTTACGAATTGAGATTAAGCTTAAATGGTTTAATGTAAATGTTGATTTGTGGAGTCATTGTTGACACATTCATTAGGCACATAGTTAGTTTGTTTTGGCATGGTTTGTGTGTTTTTAAATGTGTTTTAATGGCTTGTGATCATATGTCATAAGTTGGTTTAAGTACCTAAGCATTTTTATGTAAATTAAGCATGTTTTGGGTCATGTTTGGGCACACACGGCCCAGGACATGGGCTGTCACATGACCGTGTGTCACACACGGGAAACCCACACAGGCATGTGCCTTGACCGTGTTAGTTGCAGGTTTGACACAGGCTAACACACGGTCGTCTGTCTCAAAATAGTTTTGAACATGATCCAGCACACGGCTGTGTGAGGGTATTTCCAATGCTACATGGGCTAGCACATGGCTTGTGACAGAGCAGTGTGAAATTATTTCAAAGGATACACGGCCAGTCACACGGTTGGCCACATGGCATGTCTAGAAGCACATGATCTAGGCTCTGTCACACAGCCTAGACACACGGTCCTGTGACCCCTATTTTGAAAATATTTAGTTCTCCCTAAAATTTTTGATTTGCTTCGTCTTAGTCCCTGGTTGTTCCTAAATAATTTTAAGGCCACATAAGCTCGATTTAAGGCCTATAAATGAATGTATTACTCTGATATGAATTATTATGAAATTATGTTAATTAAATTTCATACTTGATGCTATTTGTTATTGATTGTTCTGGATTGTACGGTAATACGCTGTAACCCTAATTCATTGACGGGTACGGGTTACGGATGTTACATACCTTTTCTATCTTTGATGTTTTTGTGTATGCATTAATTAACCCTGGGTCGACATATTCATATATATGCACCACGTCAGTAACGGAAAGAGTTTATCAGTTGAGCCAATTGAATATGTTATTAAAGTAACGAATCCTTTAGGTCAAAGTATCATAGTTGATCTAGTTTGCAAATAGTGTTCACTAAGAATTCAGGGCTACGACTTTCCTTCTAATTTGATGTTATTTCCTTTTAATGAATTTGATGTTATTCTTGGAATGTACTAGTTGACGATACTTGATGCAGAAGTAAATTGCAGATAGAAACAAATTGATTTGAGATGTTAGAATGGTGAATTGATATCTATTGAATCTGATAAACCTAATTGTGTTGTGAATATGATATTGACAATGTCTACATAGAAATTGATCTGAAAAGGTTGTGATTCATTTCTAGCTTATATTTTGGATTCCAGAGTATACAAAATGAAAGTTGATTAGGTACTAACAGTTTTTGATTTCATCGATGTGTTTCCTAAGGAATTGCTAGGATTATCACCAGAACGGGAGTTGAATTTGCTATAGAATTAGGCTGAGGATGTCCCGATCTCGATCGTTTTGTACCGAATGGCTCCAAAAAAATTAAAAGAATTAAAAGCTCAATTACAAGAATTGATTAACAGAGGTTTTATACAACCAAGCATATAACCCTGAGGCGTGCCTACTTTGTTTGTGAAAAAGAAAGATGGGTCAATAAGATTGTGTATAGATTATCGATAATTGAATAAAGTTACGATAAAGAAAAAATATTCATTACCTTGTATAGATGATTTATTCAATCAATTGAAAGGTGCTATAGTGTTCTCGAAGATAGATCTCTGATCTGGCTATTATCTATTGCGAGTTAAAGATGTTGATGTGCCTAAAACAACATTCAGAACCTGTTACGGACACTACGAGTTCTTAGTGGTACATTTTGGATTGACTAATGCCCCAGCATTTACAGATCTAATAAATCGGGTTTTTCAGCCACATCTTGACAAATTAATTGTTGTTTTTATTGAAGATTTTTTGATTTATTCTAGAAATGAATCCGAGCATGCGCAACATTTGAAAATCGTATTATAGACTTTACATGATAAACAATTATACAAAAAGTTTAGTGAATGCGAGTTTTGGCTCAAAGAAGTCAGATTTTTTGGTCATGTGATTTCAGTTGAAAGAATACGGATTGATTCAAGCAAGATTTCTGCTATTTTTAATTTGAAGCCTCCAAGAAATGTTTTTGAGATACACAATTTTCTGGGTTTAGCCAGATATTGTCGAATTTTTATTATGAACTTGTCGATAATATCATTACCGATGACGAAACTATTACCAAAAGATGTCAGATTTGTGTGGTTCGATAAATGCTAGCCAAGTTTTGAACAATTGAAAACTATGTTGATAAAGGCACTAGTGTTAACTGTAACACCACACACTCGAGACCGTTTCCAGAGTCGAGTACGAGGCGTTATTTAACTTATCTTACTTCTTCGGGTATAAAAAAATTATTTCATCATTCACAATAAATCTGTCCATCTGCGCAATAGTCATTAATTTAATTATAACTCGAGTTACGAAAGTCAAAATTTAGATCTGTAATTTTTTCCTAAAACTAGACTCATATATCTTCTCACCATAAAATTTTTAGCATTTTTGGTTTGGCAAATTAGTACAGTTTATTCATTAAAGTCTCCCCTTCTTCACAGTCCAACGGTTCTGACCACTCTTCACTAAAAATCAATTTTCTCATTGTACAATTTTTATGTGTTGTTCCTACTTATTTTTACTGAAAGAAGACTCACTAAGGAATCTATACATGTAAATTATAACTCATAATTATTTTTTTACAATTTTAAATGTTTTCTAAAGTCTAAACAGGGGACTTTAAATACCATTCTGACATTGTCTCACTAAAATTCAAATATCACAGAATATAGAATTCCTTTGCTTACCATTCTATATCTTATTCACTTTTTAATTTCATTTCTCCTATTTTTGGTGATTTTTCAAAGTCACATTACTGCTGTTGTCTAAAAACTATTTCATTGCAAATTTTTACTTTTTCATACTTTCTTTGTAGTAAACATCACTTAGGTATCCATACAAAATAATTCGATCCCTATACATGCCATAACTTAAAACATTTCAAAAGCATTTATATACCAAAGTAAAGGCTTGATAGTGTGATACGAGGCTCCGACGATCTCCAATCCAAGTAAGTTCAACACACTATAAAACAAAGGAAAGGAAAAGAACGAGTAAGCTACTAATAGCTTAGTAAGTTACATGTAAACAATAAGCACCCAATCAATAATTAACATTTTCACATACAATTCTTCTTAGCAAATTAATCACTTACACATGTACAATCTTACCAGTTCACTTGCACATACATTTAAGTACTTAATCATTATCACGTATGCTCATTCTTTCAATTATACCTGCATACACACTTCATCTCATATTCACTTTAATTTATTATTAATCCCGTTGAACACTCAGAATATACACGGATACGTAGAGAATTAGCACATAAGTGCCACACTGATATGTAGCCGAAGCTACCACTGATATGTAGCCGAAGCTACCACTGATATGTAGCAGAAGCTACCACTGATCAATAACACTGGAAATGTCCACGGGTCTGCTCACACAAGCTGTCAGGTGTCTGCAACACATGCTAGATCACCTAGCACCCGGGACTCATTGTAACACTGTAACACTGATCTCTAGTGATATATCACTTGTATCCACTTCTATTCCTAAGTTCAACCGGGAATTTACTCTTAACACTTATTTTAAACACTTTATCATTTGAATAATTCATGAAAAATTTTCCTTCCACATTCAATATTAATTCACATATCAAATATAATTCACAATTTATAAAAATATATTGCTATTATTTACACATAACTTACCTCGAATGCAAAACGACTATTTTCGTAAATTAGTCGATAACCTTCTCTTTTCCCCGATCACCTTCACTATTCCTTCTTTCTTGATCTATATTAGCACAATTTAATACATTTTATCAAAAATCCATTCAAATACAATTCATACACAATATTTTGGCAAAATTACATTTTTGCCCCTAAAGTTTTATATATTTACACTTTTGCACCCAAAGCTCGAAAATTAAACTTTGTCCCTTATTCTTAGGTTTTATGACATTCTGATCATTTTTCCCTTCTATGACAACATCAAATTCTCACTCTAACATGTACTTATGAACATTAGGTATTTTTACCGATTAAGCCGTTTTACTCATTTTCACTTAAAATCGCTTAGCAAAAGTTGTTTAACATAATTTCAAACCTCATATTCTATCATAAAACATCAAAATAAACACATTTCACCTATGGGTTTTTTCCAAATATGAACCCTAGGTTAAATTATTGCTAGTATAAGCTAAATCAAGTTACCGGGACTCTAAAAATGCAAAGAACATTAAAGACGGGGCTTGGAATCACTTACTATGGAGATTGGAAGCTTGAAACAAACCCTAGCTATACAGAACCCTTGAAATTTCGTTCTAATGAAGAAGATGGACATATTTTTGCCATCTTTTTCCCTTTTAATTTCTTTTTAATACCAAATGACTAAAATGCCCTTTATTAAAACTTTAGTTATTTTTCTCTATGTATGTCCATTTTTGTCCATAGAAATATAATGATCTAATTACCATTTAAGGACTCTATTACAATCAAGTACTCTATGAATTAGAACCCCTATTTAGCAACTTTTGCAAACAAGTCCTAATAGGCAATTTAAGCATGCAATCAATAAAATTTCTTATCGATACTTAACACGTGTATTTAATCACTCGGTAAATCATAATAATTAATCGTAATAAACTTTAATATCTCAGATTCATGGTTTCGCAACCACTGTTCCGATTAGACCCTATTTCAGGCTATCACATTAACTCAACTTGAACCTAGGGAGGAATTTTTCATTTACAGTGATGCTTCATTTAGGGGTTTGGGATGCGTTTTGGTGTAGGATGGAAAAAGCTATTGTATATGCTTCCCGACAGATTAAAAGACACGAAAAAAACTACCTGACACATGATCTTGAATTGGCTGCAGTTGTTTTTGCATTAAAGATTTGGTGACACTATGTGTACAGCGAAAAATGTCATGTTTTCACATGTGATAAAAGCCTAAAGTACTTAATGACTCCGAAAGAGCTGAATTTGTGACGATGGAGATGACTTGAATTGTTGAAAGACTACAATCTAGTAATAAATTATAATCCGTGTAAAGCGACTGTTATTATCGATGCCTTGAGTCAAAAATCTCTTTTTGCTTTGTGATATTTGAATGTTTAACTAAAGTTGGAGCGTGACATATCCATACTAGTTGAACTGAGGGCTAAGCCTTTGTTTTTATAGAAAATTTGAGAGTTGCAATTTGATAATATGAATTTGTTGGCTAAACGGAAACTAATTAAAGATGGTCAAATAGCTTATTTCAGTATTGGTACGGATTACAGTTTATATTTCTATAACTGATTGTGTACTTGATTATTCATAGTTGAAACAGAATATTTTAAATGAATCTCATAACAGTGTTTATTCATTACATCAGGGCAGTACTAAAATTTAATATGATCTAAAACAGATGTGTTGGTGGCCAGGAATGAAACACGAGATATCTAAATTCATATCAAAATGTCTTGTATGCTAGCAGGTAAAACCCAAACATTAGGTCATATTTGGGTTGCTACAGCCTGCTATGATTCCAAAGTGGAAATGAGAGTGAGTCACCATGGATTTTATATCAGGGTTGCTACTGTCACCGAGAAAGAAAGATGTGATTTGGGTTATAGTTAATTGGTTAACTAACTCTGCACATTTCATCCCTGTACGTATAGATTATTCATGTAACAGTCTGGTTTAGACCCTAGTCAGAATAGTGGTTGTGGGACCACAAATCTGAGTATGAAAATATTTTGATATTATTTTCCGAGTCTACAGCGTGTGAATTGGTATGTGTGAAATTTCTGTGATTTAATTTATCCGTTTGTGTGCTTAATTTGGAAAAAGGACTTAATCGCAGAAAGTGCCAAAGTGACTTGATATTTATTAAAGTGCTACATTGCTATTGTTTTTATAATGTGGAGTCCTTGAACTGAAATTATGCCATTGGGAGCATGCATGAATTGTAATGGGTATATATTATAAGTTTTATCATTAAAATCATCAAGGTTAAATTTGTAAAATGGCCATAAATGTGTAATAAAATAAAACAAACATAAAAAAATAGGCTATTATCATCTTATTCATGCTGAATTTGAAAGAAAAGAAAGCAAAATAGGGTTCGACCTTGGTTTTGCTTGATTAAGGTATGTTTTTGTTTCAATTTTTGATAATTTCTACGTTTTTGTGATCGTTGCTTCGTGTTATCTTAAGCCCATGTTTTAATTTTTGAATTTGATGAAGATTTCAAGTTATGCCATTGATGATTATATGATTTTAGTGATGTTAGTTGATGGATTATGGAAGCTTGATATGAGATTAATATGTTTTGTCTTTGAATTTTTGATGAATTTGACTATTTTGGGCTATATTGTGAAGATAAGAAATTGAGGGACTAAAATGTGAAATAAATAAAATGTGTGGGCTTATATGGACTAATAGAATATTCAGCCAAGCATGTGTATAAAGAAATTATGTAGATTTTATGAATTTATAAAATAGGGACTAAAATGTTAAAATGTGAAAATGTAAGGGCTAATCTATAAAATACCCTAAATATGTGTAAATGGATTGAATTGAACTAAACTTGAATGTGATTAGATCAAGAACCAAAGAAAACAGAATTAGATCGGGGGAAATCGAAAGTGGTCGAGTAGTCGTTTCCATCAGTTCATATCCATACGAGGTAAGTCTATATACAAATCAATGTGTTTGAGTTGATTTATTCATGCTTATATGAAATTGAATTATGATGAATGATTATGGAAGATGTATATGTGAAATCCGAGAAAGTTTTGACAATGTCTCAATGTCTGAAAATCCCCGTACGAACCTTAGGAATAGTTAGGATACATATGTCATGACATAGGGTTTCGATATGTGTTATCGTGTAAGACCATAACTGGGACGTTGGCATCGATTTGAGTTATACATGTAAGACCATGTCTAGGACATCGGCATCGTATATGATTTCTTGTAAGACCCTGTCTGGGACAGTGGCATCGATATTTGATTACATGTAAGACCACGTATGGGACGTTGGCATTGTACGAATTTTCAGAGATATATGAGTATCCTTATGTATTCCAAATGGTTCAACGAGCATTCTGAAAAATGAATGATTATGTGAAATGTGCATCCGATGCAGGTATATTTGAAATGTTTGCAAAATACGAGTACGAAAAGTAAGTATATATGAAAAATGTGGAATTGAGATACATGTATGAGAGCAATGAAATAAATTGTGCTATGATCAAATGAACTACATGGTTATGTGATATGTGTGTAAGCAAATGGTTAGGAACAATTGAGCCAAAGGAGAAATATGATTTTGCTATTGAGCTATGCTATAGTTTATGTGAATGAAATGGTTTATAAATGTTTTACATGATAAGTTTATTTCTATATGGCTTACTAAGCCTTGGAAAGCTTACTTTGTGTGTGTTTGCATTGTCTTATAGATTATCGAAGCTACCGAAAGCTCAGGGATCGTCGAGGATGACCCTTATACATTGAAGTGAATGATGTTTCTATGAGTCAAATGGTGCATAATTTTGATATGATTTGGTTGTTTTTGAGTTATAAAATGAGCCTTGTTGGTGCTTGTACGTATGACCTTTATTGAATGGCAATTTGGCCTTGCAAATGGCCTATAATTGCCCACACGGTTGAAAACACGGGCGTGTGACCTAACCGTGTCCTTCACTGTCATATTTCGAAGCAAATTAGTGTTGCACACGAGCCAAACACATAGGTGTGTGACAGGCTGTGTGATTCAATTCAATATTGCACATGAGCCAGACACATGGGCGTGTGACAGGCCACGTGGTACTGGTCAATTTTGTGCACCGGCTGAGGCACGACCGTGTCAGGCACATGGCCTAGCCACACGTGTAACACCCCTTACCCACATCCCATGCCGGAACCAGACATGAGGCATTATCGTACTTAACTTACTTAAACATACAACCTTGGGCCATAAAATTTTGTTCCAACTTCAAACCTTTTCATTTACATTCATAACGTCCCTATTAAAGGTCTATGAGACCCTAAACATACACCAGGGATGCTTCAGGACTAAACCAGAAACTTTCACATACTTAGAAAATTTTCACTCAAAATAGGGCCACACGCCCGTGTGGAATGGAGCACATCTGTGTGGACAGGCCGTATGGTTACACACGCCCATCTGCTCCACCTGTAGTCGACACTAACTTGCATCACACGGCTTGACACACGCCCGTGTGCTTGGCCTGTGGTCGATACTGACTTGCATCACATGGCCAGTCACACGCCCGTGTCCTTCGACCATGTGGCAAATTAAATTCTAAATTCAGGTGTAGAATTCGGACACACCCAGGTCCATGGTCGTGCCATTCACACGGCTGAGACACACGATCGTGTCTTTGCCCGTGTGTTTACTACTGAGCATACTGACTTGTAGACCTAGCATGCAGGGGACACATGACCAATCAACATGCCCGTGTGACTACCCGTGTGGACATTTGAAAGGTTATCCATCAAGCCAAATGCCACCCTACACAGCAACCATACTTATACCAATTCAATCCAACATGTATCATAACTATAAAGCACTCACAATACTCAAAATCAAGATACCCATATAGGCATACACTTAATAAATTTCAGCATCATTGAATATATATAACTTGTCAAGTGATGGCCAAATTCCAAATGACCACTTACAAAATGAATTTGATAACATAAATAGCCAACATATTGGCTAACCAATATGACATAACAAAATGACCAAGTCTTATACATGCCATACTCAAAAATGAATCTAACTTGGCTATACCAAAAAGATGTCGATAGTGTGATTCTGGACTCCGACATTCCATGATCCATGAGTTATCTTGGCAATACTACAAGGAAAAGGAAAATGAGAGGAGTAAGCATAAAGCTTAATAAGTTTTTATGAAAATAAATAACAACATAAGCTCATAATATCATCCAATCCTGGCATTAGATAAAATGCAAAGTCTTAAGTACTTTGCCATAACTTACTCTTGCTTCTTCTTATTGCATACATACCATGTCACATATCGTAAACAATTTCTCGTGAATTACTCACGGGTACCTGTATTCACTCAATCACATAGCTTTAGCACTAATCTCATTTCTATTTCAATCTCAACTATTTATCCCACTAAATCACTTGGGATACTCAAAGATACATGTTCATCGTCATTCACACAATTACGAAGTCAATGCCATATCCCAGATGTGGTCTTACATGAGGTCACCTCTGAGTGCCGATGCCATATCCCAAATATGGTTTATACGGGATCTCATATCAATTATCGATGTCATATCCCGGATATGGTCATATACGATTTTCATATTCAATGCCGATTCCATATCCTAGATATGGTCTTATATGGGATCTTAATGTGGTACCGAGGCCATGTCCCAGACATGGTCTTACACGAGACCTTATCCATCTCATATCTCAATGATAGTATTCTCACATTTATTATAATCCAACTAGGACTTCAACATCACAACTTTCATCATTTTTCTCATTTATCAACATCACTCAATTTCATAGAAATATTATGCATTACTATAATATCAAACATTCTCAAACATACTAGCATGATGTTGAATTTATCACATACAAACTTACCTCAGTTTCAAAATAGGCCACATCACGATTTAATCCGATACCTTACCTTTTCCTCGATCATGGTTAATCCCTCGTTCTTCTTTATCTATATAATAGCAAATTAGCTCATTTAATAACCACATTAATAAACACATTTCAATAGTCATACTTTGGCAAAATTACCATTTTGCCCTTAGACTTTCATAAAATGACCATTTTACCCCTAGGCTCGTAAATCAATTCTAATCAAATTTCTTCCTTTAACGAGCCTAGATGAACATTTATTTCTCTTATAACAACCCTTAATACTCATTATTTCATACATTTACCCCTTATTACACAACCTTTACAAAAAGGTCCTATTAGGTGTTTTCATGGAAACACCCTTCACAAAAGTTGTTTATCTAACAACTAAGATCATTTTTCTCCATAAAAATGCAGCAAACAACATAAATGCTCACATGGTAAAACTCTAAACTTTCAACCATTTTGTAAAATAGTCCCCTCTTTAGCTTGCTTTAAATGTGGATCATTAGATCACTTTATCCGAGACTACCTCGAGTTTGTTGAGCAAGAGATTGCACAGAATTCGAAGTCGAATAACACTTCAGCTAGGGGTAGACCTTCTAAAAACACGAGAAATGTGAGTGGTTGTAACATCCCCAAACCCGGCACACGAGTCTAGACCGGATCCGGTTCTGTCACTGCGGAAAGACGGTTGAAAATCTTTGACTTTAAATTAAAACGTGAAAATTTGTTAACTCTGAAAATCATGTCATCTTGTTGAAAATTTCCGAATTAAAACATTGTTATAAATTACTATAATATAAATCTTTTGTAAAAATATTTCTGAATATAATGTAAACTTCAACAAAATTAAATAGAGTACTTTAAATAAAAAGGGGCCCTTATTACATCAAATAAAAGTCCAAAATACTGATAATATAAAATACTTAAATAAAGTAAAACATCCTCTGCATGAAAATCCCCTTCTGCATGGGCCACCTTGTATCCACTCCAACCCGGTCTGATCAACATGTCACCTGCGATGTTTAAAAAGTTGGGTGAGTCATACAGACTCAGTGTGTAATTTAACCACTGATATCCACCCACATATTAGCCACAGTCAACCCAATTATTTAAATGCGACATGACATAGTTAAATATTACCACAATCTGGGCTTGGCCCACAATCAAATTAGATTCAAGCACTAGGCTAGGCCCTTTTTCTCAATAAATCACATATCAACTAGGCTTGGCCCATTTCCATGTATGTTCCCAAAACATACCTATCCACATGTCATATTGGGCTTCGCCCATTACCATACCATTTTATAACAGAATAATGCAACATGATACCCAACCCAAACCTAGGGTCCATCCGCTACACACCCCCTTATCCAGCCTACCACACACCAGGGGACTATCGAGTCACCCTCTCCTTTTCCCTCCAAAAAGGCAACCAATGCCATCCACGATGGGGCACATAGCAACCCATCAAGCCACGATATGGCATAAAACCGATATTAATCAAGGTAACCACGCGAACTAAATCGCAAAGATCCACAACGCGACCTCAGTTAGCGCCAATCCACGATGTAGCACAAAGCTGACATCAACCACGTACTCGAAATACACCCGTACCTTCTTTCAAAACCCACCCATACACATGCCACATAAAATATAATCGTGATAATGCATGCACATGCTTATTAATATCCATAAACATACTCATATACAAGCAAGTAATCACATTGCAACAGGTTCGATACTAACCTGATCATCGCTATACCCTTTAAGGATATATATGGCACACTTATTACTGCATTTGTTAGTAAAACATATAACACATAAAACCCGGAAACAGTAGGTTAGTTACACACCTTATAACCTGAAGTTCTAAACCTTCGATTTCGACGCTATCGCTTAGCGAGATTACAGCTATCTGCCTCTCGTTTCCTGCTGCACGTCCACACCCCGGTGGCCAATCCCGAACTGCCGAGATGGCTCTTTTCTTAAACTTCGGGACAGGGACCTTCCTTTTCCCCTCTTGACTGGCACTCGCATCCATAATAATATCTAATCAATACACGATTAATACAGATCTCAAATGAATATTCATAATCTACTCATCCTTACCGAAATAACTGAGATCCCGAAGGCTTTCCTTTGCTTCTGTCGATTTACCCTATACACCATAATCAACATAGGTTAACACTGAAGTGCTCATACTATGGCCTATGGCCGAACATTAATAAACCACTTACCCTCTTGATGAGTAACCGAATACAGCCCCCTAATTGCTCCCTCACGCTGGTTAACAATAGATCCCTTCGGCTAACAAGGATTCGGCCCACGCTAGAATTGAGATTTGGCTTCAATGACTTGCAAAATAGTGGAGAGGATGAAAGACTGAAAGGTTCGGCAATGGGGGTCAAAAGAATATTTCGGCTTTAGCAAGCAAAGAAAGAAACACCTAACACTTTCAGCTTTTAAACAAGTCACGAGAAAAATGGGTGAATGCTATAGTGGTTCGGCTAAGGCTTCCACAAAATTAAAGAAAAAGAGGAAGTGTTTTCCTTGACTTGGTGTCGGCAAGAGGCTATGGAAATAATAAGGAATAATTTGGCATAAAAGAAATAAGGCTAAAATTTGGTTAAGGGATGAGCACACCCCTTATTTATAGAATTCGGCCATACCCCCCACGTGAAGAAGCCAAGATTCGGCCGCACCTACTAATTCAAATTAAATTGAATTAGCCCCCTTCCCTATTTTACTCTATTCAAAATTAGTTTGAATGGTCACCAATTATCCCACTTATTTCAAAATAAAAAATAATACTTATCCTACAATTCTCCCATAATAAAATAATCCAACATTCGCCTACCTTATCACTCCCGTATCTCATTCCAATTAAACTCCTATTCAAATTAAAAAGAAGTAAAATAATCCAATGGCAACTATTATCACCTAATCCTATTAATAATAATCCTATATTTAACAAAATAAAATAAAATAAAAACCAGCCTACTCACCAGCCGAATTTAAGAAAGACTAAACCACCTAGCTCTCCCATGTGCCGTCCAATTCCTTTCTAGTCTGCTGCAAAAATAAAAAAAACAACACCCCAAATTGCTGCCCATAGGTCTCGAACATGGGACCTGGGGAAAACCAGCAGCCAAGTAGCGCCCAGGCCACTTGGGCTAGGCGCCTTTTTGTGACATAAACGCGCAATATATTCTTTTAAGCCCTTTCCATCACAAACGCCAGCTTGCAAAATAAATATCAAAATTCCGCTTCCCTTGCGCCTTGAACTCGCGACCTGCACCAAGCACCTTTTCAAGTAGCGCCTTAGCCACTCCGCCTACCTGCCTTTCATGTCCATAAGCCCCACCATTTATTTTTAACACCTTCCTACTTCAGCCCATCACCAAACAGCAAAAATAAAACTCCATAATGCAGCTCCAGGCGCTCGAACCTGCGCCCTTGCTCTCCTCCAACGCCTAAGTGGCGCATGAGAGCCACTCCACCAGCCCATCTTTCTTGTCCGAATTCCTCACCATATATCTTTAAGGCCTTACTAAGCCCAACGCCCAAAACAAAAAAAATAAAACGCCACTTATGTTGCCGCCTAAACTCGAACCCAGGCCCTTAATGGCCCTACTTCCAGCCCCCTTAAGCAGCGCATGAAGCCACCTTGCCAAAGCCTTTTCCATGTGTCCTAAACTCTACAATTTTATTTTAAGGCCTTCCTGCCCTATTTCCCCTTTCTTACCCTAAAATCTAAAAATTTTCTAAGGCATCCTTTGCCTTCTAGGGTTCTCCAAAAGCCCTAGAAATTCCTCCAACATGACCATAAGCCTACTAAATGCTCGGGTTATGCTTTGAACGCATAACCCCTAAACCAGGGTGTTACAGTGGTAACCAGAGAGCTATGAAAGATACATTTACGAGATTCGAATCGAGAGCACCTGCCAAAGCTTACGCGATTCGAGCTCGTGAGGAAGCTTTGTCTCCAAACATCATTACTGGTACTTTTACTCTTTATGATACTTCTGTGATTGCATTGATAGATCCAGGATCTACTCATTCATATATATGTATGAACTTAGTATTCAGTAAGACCTTGCCTATAGAGTCTACTGAATTTGTAATTAGAGTATCGAACCCCTTAGGTAAAAGTGTCTTGGTTGACAAAGTGTGCAAGAATTGTCTGTTGACGTTTTGAGACATTTGTTTTCCAGCTGATCTGATGTTATTACCTTTTGATAAGTTTGATATAATACTATGTATGGATTGGTTAACATTGCATGATCTGTTGTGAACTGTAAACAGAAAACTATTGATTTGAGATGTTAGAATGATGAAATAATACGGATTGAATCTAGTGATTTGAATAGGCTACCGGTAGTTATATCTTCGATGAAAGCTTTGAATTATGTGAAAAAAGATTGTGAAGCTTATTTTGCCTATGTGATTGATTTAAAAGTGACTGAAAAGAAAGTTGAATCTGTGCCAGTTGTTTGTGAGTTTCCTGATGTGTTTCCTGAAGAATTACTGGGATTACCTCCTACACGAGAAGTTGAGTTTGGCATTGAATTAGCACCCAGAACAACCCGATCTCAATAGCCCCGTATAGAATGGCTCTGAAAGAATTGAAAGAATTAAAGTCTCAATTGCAAGAGTTGTCCGATAGAGGATTTGCATGACATAGTTTTTCACCGTGGGGTGCTCCTGTTTTGTTTGTGAAAAAGAAAGATGGTACGATGAGAATGTGTATTGATTATCATCAGTTAAACAAAGTGACCATTAAAAATAAATATCCTCTACCCAAAATCGATGATTTGTTTGACCAGGTGAAAGGAGCTTCTGTGTTTTCAAAGATAGATTTGAGATTGAGATAATATTAATTGCCAGTAAAAGATTCAGACATTCCAAAGACTGCTTTCGGAACAAGGTACGAGCATTATGAGTTTTTAGTTATGCCTTTTGGACTAGCAAATGCTCTCGTTGTTTTTATGGACTTGACGAACAGAATTTTCAGACCGTATTTAGATCTATTTGTTGTTGTATTCATTAACGACATTTTAATTTATTCGCGTAATGAAAGTGAGCATGCCGAGCACTTGAGGATTGTTTTACAAACTCTACGTGATAAGCAATTGTATGCAAAGTTTAGTAAATGTGAGTTCTGGTTGCGTGAATTCAATTTTTTGGGACATATTGTGTCAGCATCCGGTATACGAGTTGACCCGAGCAAGATTTTAGTTATTTTAGAATGGAAGCCTCCGAAAAATATGTTTGAAATCCACAATTTTCTAGGACTTGCTGGTTATTACCGACGACTCGTAAAAGGCTTTTCGATGATCGCGACTCCATTGATGGGGTTGCTTCAAAAAGATGTGAAATTTGAATGGTCTAAAAAGTGTCAGAAAAGCTTTGATCAGTTGAAAACTCTTTTGACTAAAGCTCCAGTGTTAGTTCAGCCAGAATCCGGTAAAGAATTTGTTATATATAGTGATGCTTCACTGAATGGTTTAGGCTGTGTTTTGATGCAGGAAGGTAAAGTTATAGCTTATGTTTCAAGACAGTTAAAGCCACATGAAAAGAACTATCCGACACATGATCTGGAATTGGCAGCTATTATGTTTGAGCTAAAAATTTGGCGTCACTATCTGTTCGGTGAGAAATGTCATGTTTATTCCGATCACAAAAGTTTAAAATATTTGATGACTTAGAAATATCTGAATCTACGACAGCAAAGATGGTTAGAGCTGTTAAAAGATTATGAACTTGTAATTGACTACCATCCGGGGAAAGCTAATGTTGTTGCTGATGCTTTGAGTCGAAAATCGTTGTTTGCCCTATGTGCACTGAATACTCAGTTGGCACTAACCGATGACGGTTTGTTAGTAGCTGAGTTGAAAGTGAGATCATTGTTCTTACAGTATATTAGTGATGCTCAAAAAGTTGTTAACGAATTGATAGCAAAACTGGCTCAATGTGATGAGAATATTGATTCAAAGTTCTGAGTTGATACTGAAGGTTGTTTCAGGTTCAAAGATCAAATTTGTGTTCCGAGGAATTCAGAGTTGATTCAGTTAATTTTGAATAAAGCTCATAATAGTAGTTTATTAGTTCATTGGGAAGTACAAAAATGTACAATGATCTGAAACAGTTTTATTAGTGGCCTGGTATGAAAAGGGATATCTCAGAGTTTGTTTTGAAATGTTTGATCTGTCAGCAAGTTCAAGCTGAACATTAGGTGTCATCCAGTTTGTTACAATTGATTATGATTCCCGAGTGGAAATGGGATAGAATAACGATGGATTTTATTTCAGGTTTGCCTTTAACTCCGAGAAAGAAAGATGCGATCTGGGTTGTAGTTGACAGATTGACGAAATAAGCCCATTTTATTCCAGTAAAATCTGATTACTCACTTGATAAGTTAGCTGAGCTATATATTTCTAATATTGTGAGATTGCACAGGGTGCCACTATCTATTGTATCTAACAGAGATCCGAGGTTTACTTCGCGATTTTGGAAGAAATTGCAAGAGGCTTTAGGTATGAAATTACACTTCAGTACTGCTTTTCATTCATAAACGGATGGTCAATCCGATCGAATTATTAATATACTCGAGGACATGTTGAGATGTTGCATTATTGAGTTTAAAGGTACATGGGAACAGTACTTGCCATTGATTGAATTCGTGAATAATAATAGTTTTCAATCGAGCATTAAAATGGCATCGTACGAAGCCTTATACAGTTATAAATGTCGAATCATTATACTGGTCAGAACTTAGCAAGAATAAGATTTATGGGGTTGACTTGATAAAAGAGACTGAGCAAAAAGTGAAAGTGATCCGTGATAGTTTAAAAGCAGCGTCTGATCGACAGAAATCATACGCAGGCTTGAAACAAAAAGATATTAAATTTGAGATCGGTGATAAAGTGTTTTTGAAAGTGTCTCCGTGAAAAAAAATATTTCGATTCGACAGAAAAAGGCAAATTGAGTCTGAAATTCATTGGGCCGTATGAGATTATTAAGCGTATCGGGCCGGTTGCATATAGATTGTTGCTACTACCTGAGCTAGAAAGGATTCATAATGTATTTCACGTATCGATGCTTCAACGATACAGGTCTGATCCCTCGCATATAATTTCTCTGTCTAAGATAGAAATTCAGTCTGATATGACTTATGAAGAAGAACCGATCTGTATTTTAGCTCGTGAGATTAAAGAATTGAGAAATAAGAAAATTCCATTAGTAAAAGTAATGTGGCATCGACATGGTGTTGAAGAGGCTGCGTGGGAGCCCGAAGATGTTATGAGACAACAATATCTGAATCTATTCAACGGTAAGATTTTTAGGGACAAAAATCCCTAAGGGGGGAGAATTGTAACAGTCCGGTTTAGACCCTAGTCAAAATAGTGGTTTCGGGACCATAAACCGAGTCAAAAATTATTTTGATAATATTTTCTGAGTCTACGGCGTGTGAATTGGTATGTGTGAAATTTCTGTGATTTAATTTATCCATTTGTATGCTTAATTTGCAAAAAGGACTTAATCGCATAAAGTGCCAAAGTGACTTGATATTTGTTAAAGTACTACATTGCTATTGTTTTTATAATGTGGAGTCCTTGAATTGAAATTATGCCATTAGGAGCATGCATGGCCGGTAATGGGTATATATTATAAGTTTTATCATTAAAATCATCAAGGTTAAATTTTTAAAATGGCCATAAATGTGTAATAAAATAAAACAAACATAAAAAATTAGGCCATTATCATCTTGTTCTTGTCGAATTTGAAGAAAAGAAAGAAAAGAAAGCAAAATAGGGTTCAACCTTGGTTTTGCTTGATTAAGGTATGTTTTTGTTTCAGTTTTTGATAATTTCTACGTTTTTGTGATCGTTGCTTCGTGTTATCTTAAGCCCATGTTTTAATTTCTGAATTTGATGACGATTTCAAGTTATGCCATTGATGATTATATGAGTTTAATGATGTTAGTTGATGGATTATGGAAGTTTGATATGAGATTACTATGTTTGTCTTTGAATTTTTGACGAATTTGACTATTTTGGGCTATATTGTGAAAATGAGAAATTGAGGGACTAAAATGTTAAATAAATGAAATATGTGGGCTTATATGGACTAATAGAATGTTCGGCCAATCATGTGTATAAAAAAATTATGTATATTTTGTGAATTTACGAAATAAGGACTAAAATGTCAAAATGTAAAAATGTTAGGGCTAATTTGTAAAATGCCCTAAATATGTGTATATGGATTGAATTGAATGATTTGGTGAATGAATGAGATTAGGAATAATTGAATTGGATGGGCTAATTGAATTGAATGGGCTAATTGAATTGAATGTGTCAATGTCCGAAAAGCCCCGTACGAACCTTAGGAATAGTTAGGATACATATGTCATGACATAGGGTTCTGATATATGTTATCGAGTAAGACCATGTCTGGGATGTTGGCATCTATTTGAGTTATACGTGTAAGACCATATCTGGGACATCGGCATCGTATATGATTTCGTGTAAGACCCTATCTGGGACAGTGGCATCGATATTTGATTAATGTAAGACCACGTCTGGGACGTTGGCATTGTATGAGTTTTTAGAGATATTCGAGTATCCTTATGGATTTCGAATGGTTCAACAGGTATTCCGAGAAATGAATGATTATGTAAAATGTGCATCCGATGCTGCTACGTTTGAAATGTGTGCAAAGTACGAGTACAAAAAGTAAGTATATGTGAAAAATGTGGAATTGAGATACATGTATGAGAGCAATGAAATAAACTGTGCTATGATCAAATGAACTACATGGTTATGTGATATGTGTGTAAGAAAATCGTTAGGAACAATTGAGCCAAAGGAGAAATATGATTTTGCTATTGAGCTATGCTATAGTTTATGTGAATGAAATGGTTTATAAATTTTCTGCATGATAAGTTTATTTGTATATGGCTTACTAAGCTTTGGAAAGCTTACTTTGTGTGTGTTTACATTGTTTTATAGATTATCAAAGCTACTGGAAGCTCAGGGATCGTCGAGGATCATCACCACACTATCAAACTATACTTTGGTACCTTTTGAATATGTATATATTGAAGTATGGCGTGTATAGGTTAGAAATGTTAAGATGTGTTTTGGATCATGTGTATATAGTGATGTGAAATGGCTTGTTAATGAATTTGAATATGGTAAATTTAGTCCATGCTTTGTGATGCAAAGGTTAGTTTATTTTTTATGAAAGGTTGGCATATTGAGTTGGTAAGTTTTGGATGGATTGATACATTGAAGTGAATGATGTTGTTATGAGTCAAATGGTGTATAATTTTGATATGATTTGGTTGTTTTCGATTTATAAAATGAGCCTTGTTGGTGCTTGTAGGTATGGCCCTTTTTAGATGGCAATTTTGCCTTGCAAATGGCTTATAATTGCCCACACAGTTGAACACACGGGCGTATGACCTGACCATGTCGTTCACTGTCATATTTCGAAGTAAATCAGTGTTGCACATGGGCCAGACACACGGGTGTGTGACAGGCCATGTGATTCAATTCAATATTGCACACGGGCCAGACACATGGGCGTGTGACAAGCCGTGTGGTTCTAGTCAATTTTGTTCACGGGTTAAGGCACGGACTAAGGCACAGCCGTGTGAGGCACACGAGCATGTGCCCTATTTTGAAAGAAAATTTTTATAAGTTTTGCAAAGTTTCATATGTGCTCAGTTTCGTCCCAAATCCTCTTTAAAGCATATTTAAGGTCTCGTAGATCTTCTAAAGGGACAAAGTGTTTGTGAATGATGATATTTTATTGATGTGAAATGTATGTTTATGAAATGTTCCAATTTGTCCGATAATACCTCATAATCTTAGTCCAGCAACGGATACGGGTTAGGGGTGTTACAATTTACTCGAAAAGTTGGCAGAATTGTATGTCTCTAAAATTGTCAAGTTGCACGGTGTATCGTTGTCAATCATTCTGATCGCGACCTAAAATTTACCTAGGTTTTGGGGTAAACTACACGAGGCTCTGGGCACCAAGTTCAGTTTCAGTACAGCTTTTAACCCACAATTCGATGAAAAATCTGAGAGAGTAATCCAAATACTCAAATATATGCTCCGATGTTGCATTCTTGAATTTGAAGGTAGTTGGAAAAAATTTATTCCATTAGTTGAATTTGTGTATAACAACAGTTACCAGTCGAGCATCGAAATGGCATCGTACAAAACATTATATGGTTGAAAGTGCAAAACTTCATTATACTGGACTGAACTGAGTGATAAAAAGATTTCTAGCACAGATTTAATTCGCAAGTCTGAAGATAACGTCAGCGTTACTCGAGATTGCTTAAAAGTTGCTTCAGACCATTAGAAATCTTATGCCGATTTAAAAAGAAAAGACATCAAATTTTAGGTTGGTGATAAATTATTCATAAAATTATCACCTTGGAAGAAAGTTCTCCGTTTTGGTCGAAAATGGAAACTCAATATGAGGTTTATTGGTCCGTATGAGGTTCTCGAGAGAATAGGGTTAATAGCTTATCATTTAGCTTTATCATCAGAACTTGAAATCATAATGTCTTTCACTTATAGATGTTGTGATGGTACAGATCATATCCTTCCCACGTGATCTCTTTGGTAGAAATAGAATTACAGTCTCATATGACATACAACGAAAAACTGGTTAAGATTTTGGCTCGAGAAGTTAAAGAGTTGAGAAATAAACGTATAGCTTTAGTAAAAGTTCTCTTGAAATGTCACGATGTGGAAGAAGCCACTTGGGGACCAGACAAATCTATGAGATTACAATATCCAAACCTTTTCTCCAGTAACAATTTCGAGGACGAAAATTCCTTTAGAGGGGGAGAGTTGCAATAACTCGTTTTCCAGTGTTGTCAGAAATAGTGGTTTTAGGACCATAATTCAGACCAATGAGTCAGTAAATGTTATTAGTTAATATTTACAAGGTTATTAGAGTGTTATTTTGATGTTTGAATAGTTAATTAAAGAAAAAGGACTAAATCATAAAAATAAAAAAAAAAGTTAATCATTATTAGTTTATTTCTAGTTAAAGGTTATAAAATTAGGATTGAAGGGTTTTATGTGGCAATTAGACCCTAGTGGTTATGGTGGACGGTTAAGGTGTGGTTATTTAATAAAATTAAGTTAATATTAAAGGGCAAAATGATAATTAAATAATAAAAAATAAAATAAAATAGGTAAAAGTGATCATCTTCTCCATTTGTTTTCTTGGCAAACCAAATGCACCATTTTTACATTAGGGAATATTCGGTCAAGCTTAGTTTGATTGCATGTAAGTGAATTCTCAACCTGTTTTCAGTAATTTTTATATTTTTAAGATCGTTATAGCTTAATCTAGTTAGTACAAAGACTATTTTGTAAAATTGTTCTAGGTTTGAAAAATCACCATTGATGAATTGAAGTTCCTAGATGTTAAATGGTTGAACTTGAAGAGTTGTTTTAAGTTTAGGGACTAAAATGATAAAATAATTATCTTAGCATGAAATTCTTGTAAAATTTAATTAATTATGGGTTATAAATGAATAACAGTAAATTTGGCTAGCATATTTTGGGCTTAATTGTGATAAATATGTAAGTTTCGATTTTAGGGATTAAATTGAATAAAGGTAAAAGTTTAGGGTAATAATGTAAAATGTTATTGTAACACCCCAAACCCGGCCCAACACACCACGGCCGAATTCGGAATGTTACTGGGAAAAATGTTTGAAAAGAATTTGATTTATGGTGAAAACACGTGTTGAGTTTAAAATATTTTTCTTTGTTTATTAAAGATAACTTGTTTACCACATGTTTGTCGTTTTGAAAGTAGGTTGCCGAGGAGAATAAAAACTTGACAGTCGTGTGTAATTTAAATCATTGTACGTTTGAAAATTTACGAAGAATCGAGTTGTTACGAGTATCCGGGTTTAAAACTTTAGTTTAAGTCTTTAAGTTGTAAATTGTTTCCAAAATCATTTCCAGTTACTAATTCGATAGTCAATCTAACTTAAAACATGATAAAAAAAATTCCCAAATACTTAAAATGGCCTTATTACAATAAAAATTATCCCAATAGTAGTTAAGAATTTAAAATGCAAATATAAATAAATCATCTTCTGCATGGCCACCTTGAATCCACTCCAGCCCGGTCCAAGCATCATGTATTACCTTCATTGTTTTTGGAAAAATAGAATGAGTCCCAACCCAAATCCACTTACCACACATGATTATGCAAAATGAATCCCAACCCAACCTAGTGTCCATCCGCTACACACCCCCGTATCCTGCCACCACACACTAGGGGATTACTAAATCGACCCTCCAACCGCTACACACCTCGTTGGCAGTCATGCTGCTCAAAGTCAATATAACGTGGCCTAGCCACCGATCACTATGTGACCAAATCCTGATATCCGCGATATGACTCAAGGTCATCATCACGATGAAGCACGGAGCTTTCATCAATCCACGATGTGGCACATAGCCGACACCAATCCACGATGAGGCACATAGCCAACACCAATCCACAATGTAGCTCAAGGCTAACATCAAACCACGTACATAAATGTACACCCTTTCCTTCATTAATCATATCCTGATCCCCATACACATACATTATTTTATGATACAATGACAGTATAACCATTATGACATATCAACACGCATATATAACATGCTTACAAAATTTCACATATATCATTCAAGATTTGATATCAACAGTTACTAACCTGATTATCAGATTACCCACCATGGATAGCCACACCACCATAGCCGTTATCTCCGGCTACCACACATACCACATACATATAATAATAAAAAGAGAAACGATTGCAATAACTACGCTTTTTGATAAACCCAAGCACTAAACTCTTGATTTCTCTAACATCCTCACTCGAAGAGACTACAGCGATCTGCTTGTCTCTTTCCGACGCTGGCCCACACCCTGGTGGCCAATCTCAACCATGGCCGAACCGAACGCTTGAACTTAGGGGTAGGGACAACCCCTTTCTCTCCTTGACTGGTACTCGCATCCATTGAATAGCACTTAATCAGAAGGCCCGGTTAACCTTTAAATCAAATCTTAAATGAGACAAAACTAAATCTTAATCGAATACTCTTACCGAAATAGATCCAAATCTCGAAGGCTCCTCCTTAACCTTTGTCGAAACCCCCTACATCAGCCTAGTTAGAATCGGCTAAACTGCATAAAGTCAAAAGATGTGGCCTTTGGCCGAATATCGTAACCAACTTACCTTAATCGATTAAATCCCGAAATATCACTACTCCCTTAACACTAACTTTAGGTAGAAGACCCGAAATCACCCTCTAAAGATTCGGCCACACCAAAGAAATGGAGTTAGACCTGTAATTTTCGGCAACCACAAAGAGAAAGAAAAGAATAGAAGAGAAGAGAACCCTTACCAACTAGTAGAATCGATTGGAGCAGATTTTGACCTAGTGATCAACTCGAAGAACAAACGGAATAAAAGAATAAACAAAAAAGAGGAAGGTAAGGATGAATGAGAGATTCGGCCAAGATTCAAAGAAGTAGAAAGGGTTATTCGGCTTTTAGCAAATGAAAAGAAAAGAGAGGGTTGGGGGTTTATGAGGTTTCGGCTATGTTGACAATGGAGGGTATGTTTCGGCTTTAAGAGAGTGAATTGGGAAGAGAAGAAAGAGGAGAAAAGAGGAGAAAAGATGTACAATTGGTCACTTACCCTTTCGGCTTTAGACTTAAGAAAAGAAAAGACAGAAAATGAAATTCCCTTGCTAACACTTGCGGTAAAACTAGAGAAGAAAGAAATGGAATAAAAAAGCTACACCCCCAAAACCGAAAAGAGAACCTACTTTAAGGAATTTTCGGCACACACCTATCCCACTACCACAAAATCGAAAATGCCACTCCCAAAGCCCCATATTCGGCCAGCTCCCTTTCCCTCTATCAAATCCCTTCTTTTTCTCCTATTTTTCCTCCCCTCCACTCATTCAAATGAGTTTGAATGAGTCAACCTCTTATCTCCCCTCCTAGCCAAAAATTTGAGCTGTTTGACTCAATCCACACATCATCCATGAGGTGACCACGCCAAATCTAACTCCTACCCTCATTGATGCCAAAAAGAAACCTCCAAAATGCTTCCCTTGTTGCTCGAAACTTGCTCATCTAGCTCCCTGAGGCTTCACTCCCTTATGCTCTAAGTGGCGCCTCCCTTGCCACTTTACCACTTGATCCCTTGTGTCAGTGAACCCCACACTAATTTCCTTAAGGCTTAGCTCCCCTAACTCCCCCTAACTCAGCTTAAACCAAACATTTTTCCTAAGTCCTCTATCTAGACCCCAAGGTTCCTGAAGCCCCGAAACACATACAAACAGCACACAAAGCACACTACCACATGAATATGAATTAAAACGTATAACCCCTAAATCCCAGATATTACAGTTCTACCCCCCTTAAAAATAACTTCGGCCTCGAAATTACCTGGCTAAAATAGGTGAGGGTATTGCTCTCGCATTGCCTCTTCCGGCTCCCACGAAGCTTCTTCAGACCCGTGGTTCCGGCACAACACCTTGACTAGGGGAACTGATTTCTTTCGAAGCACCTTAACATCTCGTTCCAAGATCTGCATCGGCTCTTCCTCATAGGACAAATCTGGCCTCAACTACACTTCCTCCACTGGCACCACGTGAGACGGATCTGATCGGTACCGACGTAGCATTGAAACGTGAAACACATCATGCATTTGCTTCAATTCTGAAGGCAATTCCAACTGATTTGCCATTGGTCCCACTCGCTTCAAAACCCCATAAGGTCCTATAAACCTGGGACTCAGCTTACTTGCGTCCAAATCTCATCACTTTCTTCCACGGCGAAACCTTTAGAAACACATGATCAGCCAGTGCAAACTCTATCTCTTTCCGCTTAAGGTCCGCATACGACTTCTGCCTGTCAAATGCCTCCTTCAACCATGCTCGAATCACCTTAACCTTCTCCTCTGATTCTGCCACTAACTCAGGACCTAAAACATGACGTTCACCCAGTTCTGTCCAACAAGTAGGAGTCCAACACTTCCGCCCATACAATGCTTCATACAGTGCCATTTGAATACTTGCTTGGTAACTATTGTTGTAAGTGAATTTTGCTAAAGGCAAGAATTCCTCCCAACTACCTCTGAAGTCGATAACACATCCCCTTAGCATATCCTCTAACACCTGAATCACCCTTTCAGACTGACCATCCATCTGCAGATGAAATGTCGTACTAAAATCCAATCTGGTGCCCAAAGCCTGATGCAACGCCCTCTAAAACCTCGACGTAAACCAAGGATCCCTATCCGATATAATCAAGACCGGCAGTCCATGCAGTCTCACAACCTCCGCTGCATACAGCTTTGCTAACCTTTGCCGAGAGTAATCCACCCGAATAGGTATGAAATGAGCGGACTTCGTTAACAGATTCAAAATCACCCATACCGAGTCCTTCTTAGTAGACGTAAGAGGAAGCCCACTAACGAAATCCATGGTGATCCTCTCCCACTTCCACTGCGGAATCTTTACTGTTTGCAGCAATCCCAATGGCACTTGGTGCTCAGCCTTGACCTGCTGACACGTCAAGCATTTCCCCACAAACTCTGTAACTTGCCGCTTCAATCCAGGCCACCAAAACTGATCCCTCAGATCCCTATACAACTTACTTCCTCTAGAATGCATAGCGTAAGGGCTACTATGCGATTCCCAAAGAATTCTCTGCCTTAACTCCCCAACCTTCGGCATACAGACCCTACCACGAAAACACAAAACCCCATCACTATTTACACTGTAGTCCTCTACTCCTCCACTCTAAACCTGTGCAAGCTTAGCACTCAAAGCATCATCCATCAACTGTTTCTCTTTAACCTGACTTAACCATGTCGGCTTTACCTGCAGCTCTGCTAACAAACTCCCGTCATCATAAAGACTAAGATGCGCGAATATCGCTCTCAGATTCGATACCACCTTCCGACTTAGCGCATCCGTGACCACATTCGCTTTTCCCGAGTGATATTTAATTGAATAGTCGTAATCCTTCAGCAGCTCCACCCACCTTCGCTGTCTCAAGTTCAGCTCCTTCTAAGTCAGCAGATACTTCAAACTCTTATGGTCCGTATAGATCATCGACTTCTCTCCATACAAATAATGCCTCCATAACTTCAAAGCAAAGACCACTGCAGCCAACTCTAGATCATGCGTCGGATAGTTAACTTCATGTGGTCTTAACTGCCGAGACGCATAGGCAACAACTTTCCCTTCCTGCATTAGTACACATCCTAACCCGGTATGAGAAGCATCACAATACACCACAAAATCTTTCCCTGCCACAGGCTGAATTCAGATCGGAGCCTCTGTCAATACCTTTTTTAGCTTCTCAAAACTCTCCTGCTACTTATCTGTCCATACGAAAGGTACCTCCTTCCTCAACAACTTTGTCAAAGGTGCCACTATTGAAGAGAAACCCTCGACAAATCTTCTATAGCAGCCTGCTAACCCCAAGAAATTGCGAATCTCTGCCACCGACTTAGGTGGTTTCCAATCCAATACTGCCTCAATCTTTCAAGGATCCATACTTATTCCTTCTGCAGATACTACATGACCCAAAAAAGCAACTTCACTTAACCAAAATTCGCACTTACTAAACTTGGCATACAACTTCTTTTCCCTTAAGACCTACAGCACTACCCGAAGATGCTCATCGTGCTCTTCCTTCGTCTTGGAATATACCAGGATGTCATCTATGAACACCACAACGAATTGATCCAAGTAGAGTTGGAAAACACGGTTCATCATATCCATGAACGCAGCTGGGGCGTTCGTCAACCCGAACGGCATTACCAGGAATTCATAGTGCCCGTATCGAGTCCGAAAAGTTGTCTTATGGATATCTGCTTCCTTCACCTTAAGCTGATGATACCTCGACCTCAGATCAATCTTTGAAAACATCGCAGCCCCTTTAAGCTGATCAAACAAGTCATCTATCCTTGGCAGCGGGTACTTATTCTTGATCGTCAGCTTATTCAACTGGAGGTAATCTATGCACATCCGCATAGATCCGTCCTTCTTCTTTACAAACAACACCGGTGCTCCCCATGGAGACACACTGGGTCGAATAAACCCGTGATCTAGCAACTCTTGGATTTGGGCCTTAAGCTCAACCAACTCTTTTGGTGCCATTCTGTACGGAGTGATAGACACTGGCGCTGTACCTGGCAACAGGTCGATTCCAAATTCCACCTCACGTTCTGGAGGTAACCCTGGGAGTTCTTCCGGAAAAACATCCACAACCTCTTTCACTGTCCTGACCTCTCCCACAGCTGCTTCCTTAGCATCCAAAGCACTAACAAACATCAGGAAAGCCATACATCCCTTCTTCACCATCTTCTTCACCTTAAGAGCAGACACTACGTTAGACAGGTAGTCTCTTCTCTCACCTATCACCATAAACTCATTGTCCTCAAGAGTCCTCAATGACATGCGCTTAGCAGCATAGTCCAGATTCGTACGATACCTTACTAACAAATCCATCCTTAGGATCAGGTCAAATTCCCCGAACGGCAGCTCCATCAAGTCAGCTGGGAACGCTACCCCCTGAACCTCTAAAGGCACGTCTCTAAAGAGTTTATCTACCACTACTGATTGCCCTAAAGGACTAAGTACAGTCATCTTCCTAGGGACAGTCTCAGAGTTCACATTCAAAGTTCCAAACACTGTGCTAGCAGTGTAAGAGCGCGTCGACCCAACATCAATTAAAGCAGTAAAGGGTAACCCATAAATAAGTAACGTACCCGTGATAACATTTGGTGCATACCCCTCTTTACAACGTCTGGCTGCATACACTAACCATGGCTGCCTTGCATCTGAGTTCCCAGCCCCTCTGCCCGGTGCACCACGACCTCGGCCAGAACCATTCCCCCCATGATTTGGACCATGACCCCTCGACATCTATTGACCACCCCTACCTGACTGCACATACCCCTGACCCACTGTCCGAGCCCTATTCAGATCCTGAGGACAATCCTCAACCAAATGAGCCTTGGACCCACACCTGAAACACTCCTACTTCTTCCCGAGCACTCGCCAACATGAGTCCTTCCACACTGAGCACACGGACGGACCTGATTCCCAACAGCTGGCATAGAAACACGAGCAGAACCCTCAACCCTAGGCTTTTTCTAAAACCCCCCCGAAGATCCTGATGGCCCAAAACCTCTCTTCTTCCGGCCTCTATCCTTATCCCTGTTTTGCCTTTCAGTTCGCTTAACTTCTTCGACTATTCGAGCTTTCCCTACCAAGGTAGTAAAATCCCTCTCACGCTGAGGAGCTATCAACACTCGCAGTTCATCCCGCAGCCTATCCTTAAATCTCACACAGCGCTCGTAATCAGTAGCAACAATCCCTCTAGCATACCAAATTAACCTCAAGAATTCTGCCTCATATTCCGCTACTGACTTACCCCCTTGTATTAGGTTTAGGAACGCTTTCCTCTGTGCGTCCACATAACTAGCTCCGACATACTTCCCCTTGAACTTAATCTTAAAGAAACCCCAATCCACTCAATCCGCCGGAGTACCCTCTTTGACAGTGAGCCACCACTGGTAGGCCTTATCCCAAAGTAAAGAAATAGCACCCTTCAGCTTTTCCTTAGCAGTGCAGTCCAAATCATCCATGATCCTCTCAACTGCCTCCAACCAATACTCCACTACATTCGGAGCTACCCCCGAGACACCCCTAAATATCTCGGCTCCATTCGCCCTAAGTCGCTCAGACACTGATTTCCGGGCCTCAGTACCCATATTCGCTCCCGCAACTCTTTCCAAAACTCGCACCATAGCCTGCGAAACTGCATCGTCTCCACCCGTCTGATCTTGAAATTCAGCTTCTGTAGCTGATGGCGGCGCCTCATTTCCCGAGCCATGACAAGATCCAACTGGTTCCGATATAGCCATTCTGCCTCTACCACGTCCCCTAGAACTCACATCTATCGCCGCGTCTTAATCTGATTTAGAAAATTTTATGCATTAGCTTCTTCCCACTGGTTGATTAAAGGAAAAGTTTTATGGTATAAAAGTTCAAGGTATTCTTTCGTATAAAGCACACATCCCTAAAGGTTTCAGTCTCTAGAGAGATTGTCCTATTTTTCTAAGGTCCACAACAATATCAACAACAATGCAATATATATCTATTCCACTCAATCAGTCAGAAGACTTACCTGGTAGACCTGAGCCGGAGAATTCGGGTGCCATGCCTCCAAAAATCCATCCCATGAGAAATTTTTCTTTAACAACTTTTAGAAATCCATCTTGAAAACGTTATAGGCCTCAAAACCCATAGGCCGAGTTTAAAATAAGGGATCTGATACCAAATTGTAACACCCCAAACCTAGCCCAACACACCACGGCCGAATTCAGAATGTTACTGGGAAAAATGTTATAGGTTTGAAAAATCACCATTGATGAATTGAAGTTCCTAGATGTTAAATGGTTGAACTTGAAGAGTTGTTTTAAGTTTAGGGACTAAAATGATAAAATAATTATCTTAGCATGAAATTCTTGTAAAATTTAATTAATTATGGGTTGTAAATGAATAATAGTAAATTTGGCTAGAATATTTTGGGCTGATAAAAATGTAAGTTTCGATTTTAGGGATTAAATTGAATAAAGGTAAAAGTTTAGGGTAATAATGTAAAATGTTATTGTAACACCCCAAACCCGGCCCAACACACCACGGCCGAATTCGGAATGTCACTGGGAAAAATGTTTGAAAAGAATTTGATTTAAGGGTGAAAACACGTGTTGAGTTTAAAATATTTTTCTTTGTTTATTAAAGATAACTTGTTTACCACATGTTTGTCGTTTTGAAAGTAGGTTGCCGAGGAGAAAAAAAACTTGACGGTCGTGTAATTTAAATCATTGTACGTTTGAAAATTTACGAAGAATCGAGTTGTTACGAGTATCCGGGTTTAAAACTTTAGTTTAAGTCTTTAAGTTGTAAATTGTTTCCAAAATCATTTCCAGTTACTAATTCGATAGTCAATCTAACTTAAACCATGATAAAAAAAATTCCCAAATACTTAAAATGGCCTTATTACAATAAAAATTATCCCAATAGTAGTTAAGAATTTAAAATGCAAATATAAATAAATCATCTTCTGCATGGCCACCTCGAATCCACTCTAGCCCGGTCCAAGCATCATGTATCACCTGCATTGTTTTTGGAAAAATAGAGTGAGTCAAACCGACTCAGTGTGCAATTATGTCACATGTCTCCACAAATGGGCTTGGCCCGCATCCACATAAATCCACTTACCACATATGATTATGCAAAATGAATCCCAACCCAACCTAGTGTCCATCCGCTACACACCCCCGTATCCTGCCACCACACACCAAGGGATTACTAAATCGACCCTCCAACCGCTACACACCTCGTTGGCAGTTATGCTACTCAAAGTCAATATAACGTGGCCTAGGCACTGATCACCATGTGACCAAATCTCGATATCCGCGATATGACTCAAGGTCATCATCAAACCACGATGAAGCATGGAGCTTTCATCAATCCACGATGTGGCACATAGCCGACACCAATCCACGATGAGGCACATAGCGAACACCAATCCACGATGTAGCTCAAGGCTAACATCAAACCACGTACATAAATGTACACCCTTTCCTTCACTAATCATATCCCGATCCCTATGCATATACATTATTTTATGATACAATGACAGTATAACCATTATGACATATCAACATGCATATATAACATGCTTACAAAATTTCACATATATCATTCAAGATTTGATATCAACGGTTACTAACCTGATTATCAGATTACCCACCATGGATAGCTACACCACCACAGCCGTTATCTCCAGTTACCACACATACCACAAACATATAATAAATAAAAGCAGAGAAACAGTGCAATAACTACACACCTGATAACCCGAAGCACTCAACTCTTGATTTCCCTAACATCCTCACTCGAAGAGACCACAGCGATTTGCTTGTCTCTTTCCGACGCTGCCCACACGGTGGCTAATCGAACATGGAACCGAACGTTTCTTGAACTTAGGGGTAGGGACAACCCCTTTCTCTCCTTGACTGGTACTTGCATCCATTGAATAGCACTTAATCAGACGACCCGGTTAACCTTTAAATCAAATCTTAAACGAGACAAAACCAAATCTTAATCGAATACTCTTACCGAAATAGATCCAAATCTCGAAGGCTCCTCCTTAACCTTTGTCGAAACCCCCTACATCAGTCTTGTTAGAATCAGCTAAACTGCATAAGGTCAAAAGATGTGGCCTTTGGCCGAATACCATAACCAACTTACCTTAATCGATCAAATCCCGAAATATCACTACTCCCTTAACGCTAACTTCAGGCAGAAGACCCGAAATCACCCTCTAAAGATTCGGCCACACCAAAGAAATGGAGTTAGACATCTAATTTTTGGCAACCAAAAAGAGAAAGAAGAGAATCGAATAGAAGAGAACCCTTACCAACTATTAGAATCGATTGGAGCAGATTTCGACCTAGTGATCAACTCGAAGAACAAACAGAATAGAAGAATAAACAAAAGAGATGAAGGTAAGGATGAATGAGAGATTCGACCAAGATTCAAAGAAGTAGAAAGGGTTATTCGGCTTTTAGCAAATAAAAAGAAAAGAGAGGGTTGGGGGTTTATGGGGTTTCGGCTATGGTGACAATGGAGGGTATGTTTCGGCTTTAAGAGAGTGAATTGGGAAAAGAAGAAAGAGTTGAAAAGAGGAGAAAAGATGTACAATTGGTCACTTACCCTTTCGGCTTTAGACTTAAGAAAAGAAAAGACAGAAAATGAAAATCCCTTGTTGACACTTGCGGCAAAAATAGAGAAGAAAGAAAGGGAATAAAAAAGCTACACCCCTAAAACTGAAAAGAGAACCTACTCTAAGGAATTTTCGGCACACACCTATCCCGCTACCACAAAACCGAAAATGCCACCCCCAAAGCCCCATATTCAGCCAGCTCCCTTTCCCTCTATCAAATCCCTTCTTTTTCTCCTATTTTTCCTCCTCTCCACTCATTCAAATGAGTTTGAATGAGTCAACCTCTTATCTCCCCTCTTAGCCAAAAATTTGAGCTGTTTGACTCAATCCACACCTCATCCATGATGTGCCCACGCCAACTCCAACTCCTCCCCTCATTGACGCCAAAAAGAAACCTCTAAAATGCTTCCCCTGTTGCTCGAAGCTTGCCCATCTAGCTCCCTGAGGCGTCACTCCCTTATGCTCTAAGTGGCGCCTCCCCTGCCACTTTACCACTTGATCCCTTGTGTCAGTGAACCCCACACTAATTTTCTTAAGGCTTAGCTCCCCTAACTCCCCCTAACTCAACTTAAACCAAACATTTTTCCTAAGTCCTCTACCTATACCCCAAGGTTCCCGAAGCCCCGAAACACATACAAACAGCACACAAAGCACACTACCACATGGATATGAATTAAAACGCATAACCCCTAAATCTCGGATATTACAGTTAGTAAAAGGTTAAATACATATATTTAGATACTTGTTATCGAAGCATAGTAAAAGCTTAGCTTGATTGCATATATTTAGAAGCTTAGTTACATTATCAACTGATCGGTAATCGTGTAAAAGGGAAAGTCGTCAAGTAGTCTTTGGTATAGTGCTTCTTGTTGTTTTGTTTAGGAAAGTTCATATTAGGTTAATTATGTTTATTAATTGTTTGAATTAAATTATGTATGGTATTAATGTGTAAGTGTTGGTATGGTTTATTGAGAAAGTATTGATGTAAAATAGAGGGACTGAAATGTACAGGGCAGCAATTACATGTTTGAAATTAAATATATTGTTACAAGGTATGCAAATGATCATGTTGAATATGGTGATATGTTATAAAGATGGAAAGAATATGGGAAATAAGTTAAAGATCGTGTGAGCTTAGTGAGTGAGTAGGATACAAATGCCATGTCATTAGGGTTTATCTGACATTATGTGCCAGTGATTACAGTTATCAGGTACTTTGTACTGGTGTTATAGTTATCAGGCACTCTGTGCCGGTGTTATATTTATCAGGTACTATGTATCAGAGGTGGATACCATACTGATGGTTAGAATCTAATATTTGTTGTAGATTCTCGAAAGTTTGTTTGAGCAGCATCGAGTAATGGTTAATGTCCCGATTGTGAGCTTGTGTGAGTATAAATTCCCCGTGCATCCAAAGTTAATTTACTAAAGTTCTTTGAGAAAAATATGTTAATGAATTGAAAGGTAATGGATTATTATAGCATGGAATGTGATTCATTAACTTAATGTGAATTGGTAAATTTAATATGTTATCTAAATGTTTTAATGCTAATAGGTGTTCATGGCTACCCATTTGGCATGGTAGGAACATGAAACATGGCCAGTAATTCTAGGTTGTATGTTAATTTCAATTGGTATGCTTATAAATAATAGGTATGTTATGTTTAAATTATACAAACTTGCTAAGCTTTAAGTAAGCTTATTTCATTTTGTTTTCTTCCTTATAGATTGTCGGATTCGAGTTGTCGATTAGATCATCTTTGGAGATCACACTATCTGTCAACTCATTTGGTAGCTATTTACTCATTTTGGCCTGGTTATAGGTGACATGTAAATAAGGTTATGGTAAAAGATCTGTATAAGTACCTTAGTTATGTTTTGTGCCATTTTGAATAAGAATTATGTGTAATGATTCAATTTGGATGGTTGTTTTTTGTAACTCCCATTACCCGGTCCTATCGCTAAACCCGAGTAATAGAATGCTACAAACAAATTTCAAACAATTACATGCAATTTATTTATCAAAATCTCAAATAAATATCAATTAATCATATATGAGAAAGTATATCATGATATTCAATAAATTTTGATTTTATATCGAGCATACAAAAGCTTAAAAATAATTCGGTATAAAACAATGATCAATTTGGATCAAAAACAAAAAAGTTAAGAAAAATCTGAAAACAGGAGTCACACGATCTCTAATCATGTGAAATTGTCGAGGCTCTGTGGGTCAAAAGTGTGAATATTCAAAAATACGTCACACTACCATGTCTTTGGGCCATGTAACAAACTACCAAAAATCAACCAAAACCTATAGGCCACATGATCATGTCTTAAGCCGTGTAGGGCACAAGGCCATGTGCAAGGTTGTGTGTACCTCAAAAATACCTTCCAATTCAATCAATTCAACCTACATTCACTTAAGAAACAAGCAACCATTTAATCACATCCAAACCAATTCAAAAGCATCAAATTCAAACCAAAATCATCTTTTATAACAACCAACCTATGTTCCTAACCAATATGCCTTGACACCTCAATCAATAATCCAAAATAAACTAAAACATTATTTTTATACCATTTCAATATGCCCTCCAAGGTACCTCAAACTATGATTCAATTAACACCAAACTAACCCTTTGAAACAATCTCAAATTGACTCCTAGTCAACTTCATTCCATATACACCAAAACTATCAAATCATTTCAAGCATAATATAGGCATAAGAGTCACTTTTTGCACATCTATTTTATAAGACCTTACCTAGTTACAAATTAAGCTATCAACTATACAATCCAACTACCCAACCAAATACCATTAACATAATCAATGCCATCACTTATACACACACATATATGTATACATCTAATTTCTCAAAACACCAACACAATCCATATAAACATCATAAAAACATAAGACATCCTAGGTACATGCCAATACCAAAATTAACACATCACCAGCATGTGAGTTTGGGATTTTCCACTGGATGTTGAGTCGACGATTGAATCGTTAGGCACCTAACCTACGCATGGACAACAAAACCATACGCTGAGTATAACTCAGTGGTATTTCTATAATTGAACATTAAAACATAATATAAATTCTATAATGCATTTTAACATGTCAATCTACAAGTCCTATTACATTAGCTAATTATTAAACTATTTACATATCTTAAACCGATCTATCATAGTTGCAGCATATACATTTTTCCCTATCTCAATTAAATCGTACAATATCAAATCCGTAATTTCGAGCTTATAAACTGATATCCACTATCCACCCTTGTTCCAATTTCATTTATACTCAATTCCTCACTTCTACAATATAATTTCATCAACCAATCATTAAATCACACATGTGACAGTATGATTCATCACAAATTGAACTCAATTGCACAATTATAACAATATATCATATTTGCAAATCTATTCAATTTAGTCATTATCACTAACAACTAATTCGAATCGTTTTAATCCAGCTCGTTCTATCATTTCTAGCTTACCTTATGTTATTACCATGCAGTGTTGTTTGTCAATGCAACAATTGAAAAGATTCAGGTTATAGAAATACAAACCGTAAACTCCGAGCTATTCGTCGATGACTTTGTTTTTTCCTTTCGTTTTCAAGGAATTTGGTTCAAAGTTAGCTACAGATTAGCATAAACATATAAAATTATTAATATACAGCCATTTTAACAATCAATTGCTATTTTAGACAACTTTTGCATTTCATTCAATTTAGTCCCTAAAATCAAGACTAACACAACTTTCAAATTCAATCATCGATTTTTATACTAATTTCACTCTAGACCTAATTTAACTTCATATTTCTCATTCCTACCCCAAATTTCTAAATTTATGCAATTTAGTCCCTATTGCACAAAATCATCAATTGACTTTACAATTTAGTTTTTTTTCAATACTAAACTTAAAATCTACCAAAATAACACCTCAAACTTCAATTATTTAACAATGGCAACATCTTCAATCTTGAACAATACCAAAAAATACTATATGGGCTAGCTAGCTCATATTATCGAGGTTCCGAAAACATAAAAATGATAAGAAAATGACTAAATTGAACTAACTAATTGACACTTGAAATCAAAGAACCCAAATTGTTCGTCTTCCTTTCTACCTACTTTGCTTCAAAATTTTAAGTTGAAAAGAGAAAAATATGTTTCTTAATATAAAAACATACATAATATTAAGTTATAACCGGTCATAATAACACATTAAGGGTATATTTTCTTTATAAGCCCCCTTACTTGAAACACCCCAAACCCGGCCCACGAGCTTTGACCAGATTTGGTATGTTCCTTAAGTAAACCGGTTCAAAGTTCTTTTGTTACTTTGGGAAAATAGTGTGTTTTGAAAGAAATATTGTTTTGGGTTGGGCTCGATAGAAAACGAAATCGTTTTATAATGAAAACCCTTTTAAATTTTAGGTGATAAAACATATAGAATACATTTAAAGTAAATTACTTAATCTTTAACTTAATAAAAATTTCGTGACACAATAAATAAAAACTTCATGTTGAGCATGGCCACCACAAGTTCTGCCGTCCCGCTCCATTACTGTCCATCACCTGAAACATGGTCCCTCAACGGGGTCAGCCAACAGACTCAATGTGTACACAACACTAAATCATAATAGAATCAGGCATAACAAATATTACACATTCATATCATAGCATACAAATTATGATGCATTCCAAAACCCAAACCTAACAAGCCATCCGCTACACTCCCCCGTACCAACCTGTACATCGTGGGGACTACTAAGTCGACCCTCCTTCCGCTACACTCCATATCGCGCACTTAGGTCACCGCATTCAGATTATTGTGGTCTTAGGTCACCACATTCAGATACCACGGTCTTAGGTCACCGTGTTCGTGGTCTTAGGTCACCACATTCACTTCCCCTTTCAATAACCCATATGCCTCATTTTGTAATATGCATTAATATGCCAAAGTTCACATTCTTATTCTCATATTTCAAATAACATATTTCATATTCCTAGTAGGAGTAGGAAACGTACCTGAGTACTTTATACCACATTATGGTACCTTAGCCATATTCACATTCTTAATATCACATATATTAATTAAACATAGCCTAAAACATATTATGAAATAGTGTGGGGTACACACCTGATTAGCTTAACGAATTCCTTGAACTCCCGAAAAATCGATCTATCGCTTTAGATCCTAAATCCCTACATTTGGCCACATTTAGTATTTTAGGAAAAAGCCTATTGGCTAATTTAATCAAATCGAAGGATTATCGATCCACTTTCTTACCTTTGTCATCATCGATTTGATAATTAATCAAATCCCAAAACTTGTATTCTTCCCATTTGAAATCGGCTAATCACTAGATCCCTTGAATCGGTTAGTTTTCGGCTTAAAACACATAAAAATAGATCTAACTACTAAAATAGGCCTTGGCCGAATATTCATAGTCACTTACCTTAAGGATCTTAAATCACGAAATTATCCTTGGTTATAGCTTCATTTAAATCCCTAAAACCACATGTTAGATCAACTGCTAACCTTTAATCACAATTAATGGCCCTTGGACGAATGCCAGATATGACTTACTTGATGGTCAAATCCCGAAGATCTTTTCCTTTATAGTCGACTATGGCAAAAATCCCGAAAGAATCCTTCCAAATTTCGGCAATTAAGAATATTGATGGGATTAGTTCTAGATTTCGACAAATCTAAAAGAAAAGAATAGAAATCAAAACTTGTTCTTACCCTTTATTGAAGAAATCGACAGCACCTATGCTTGAAGCCCCTCAAAGATTCGGCTTTTGATGGATTGGAAAGAAAAGAAATTGGCTAATGGTGATATCTTTAATTTTCAGCTTTGGCTAACAAAAAGAAGAAGAACAAATGCTCTAGGAAATTCGGCAGAGAGAAGGGTTGAGAGAAAGAATCATGAATGGCCCTCTTTTCCTTATATAGCCGAATTTACTAACTTAGAATCCCTTACTTGGCCATCACTCTTCTATTTTGATAGCTTTATCTCTTTAATTATCTCCTAAAATAAAAGATAATCAAAGCAACTATCCTTACTTAGCCGAAATTATTAAACTCAAAGTCCCTTACTTGGCTATCACTTCTCCCTTATTTTCCTAATAAAAGAATAATTCTCATTTATCTCTTGAAAATAATCTAAAATAAATCCATTATTTATCCCTTATTTATCCACTATTTATCTCCTAAAAATAAAAGAATAAAGGGTCCTAAATTATAGCTTTGTCTTTGTCCCTTGTCGCTCTACTCTCACGCAAAATAAAACTTTTATTTTGCTTCCCCGCAAACTCGAACCTTGGCCCAATACACCAGTATGTGGCGCCATTTCCTGAGGCCCTAAGTGGCATCTTCAAGCTGCTTTTCCAAGCCCGTTTGTGCGTCATATTTCACATACATTTTCTCTTAAGACCACCTTGCTTCATGTCCCTCTTTTAAACTTTAAACTTGACATTTCTAAAGCATTTCCTTACATTTCTAAGACATTTCCTTACATTTCCAAGACATTTCCTTACATTTCCAAGACAAGACATTTCCTTACATTTCCAAGTCATTTCCTTACATTTCCAAGATAAGACATTTCCTTCTATTTCCAAGTCATTTCCTTACATTTCCAAGACAAGACATTTCCTTCCATTTCCAAGTCATTTCCTTACATTTCCAAGACAAGACATTTCTTTCCATTTCCAAGCCATTTCCTTACATTTCCGAGACAAGACATTTCCTTACATTTCCAAGTTTCCAAAAATGTTAACTTTCCTCTTTTAAACCTAACATTTCCATACATTTTCAGGTTTCCAAAAATGTTCACTTTCCTCTTTTAAACCTAACATTTCCATACATTTCTAGGTTTCCAAAAATGTTCAAGATATATTCATAACACATAAGACATGTCATTTCGTACAATTAAACCGAAAATGCATAGGCCCTTTTCAGGATGTTACAGTTCTACCCCCTTAAAATAATTTCATCCTCGAAATTACTTACTAACGAACCATCGTACGGTCTAACTCACCCCACTACGCTATTGCTACGCACTCTGATCTTAAAGAACTATCTTACCTTTTAGGCACAGTCTCTAAGTTCACATCGAAAGTTTCAAACAGTTCACTTGTAACACAAGAATGAACTATCTCTAAACCAATAAATAGTACTCCAAAAACAAGGAACTTAACTGCTATCATATCCTTGGTTGTCTCACACTGAACCTTCAAAGACTCTCTAAGGGTGTTCCATGACCATTTCCTCCATGGTTTAAACCACAAACCTTCATTGCCTGAGGGCAATTCTTAACCAAATGAGCCTTAGACTTACATCTAAAACATTCTCGATCTCGGGCCCAACACTCACCAACATGATACCTTCCACATCGAGCACACGGGACGGTCCGGATTTTTAGTAGTTGGCTTAAAAACACGAGCAGAATTCTCAACCTTCGGTCTTTCCTGAAGACTCTTAGACAATTTTGACGGTCCAAGACTCCTCTTATCCCGTCCACGACGACCACGTCCCCTAGAACTCGTTTTCTAACATCGCGATTTAATCTGATTTAAGAGTTTTATACATTAGTACTTTTGTTTCAATCGATTAACCATGAACAGTTTTATGAAAAGAGATGTTTAAAAGTGGTTCTTTCGATCAAACAAAGTTCTCAGCTCAAGTCCACCATTCAGAAAGTCACGTTCACGTTCATCAACCAATTATGAACTTTCGTTCATTTAGAGAAATTTTGTAGTTTTCATTGTTGTTGTTTTTTTTTCCACTACCCAGGGGTATTTTCGTAATTTGTCCTACAGGGGTATTTTCGAAATTTTTCAAAAGAAAAAAAGTTCCTTGGTGATTTTGTCAAAAATTATTTTGGAATTTTTAAATTCCTGGGGTATTTTGGAAAATTTTAAAATCCGGGGGTATTTCGGTAATTTTGAAACTCAGGGTATTTTGGTAATAAACCAGGGTAAATTTGTAAAGTTTAATAATTCAGGGGTATTTCCAAATTTTACAAAACTTTGAGAGTTCTTTTTGTGAGTTTGCTTTCTATTTTGGTGATATTGCAAAAATTTTAGAAATTAGGGTCATTTTGGTAATTTTATAAGTTAGGGGCAATTTCATAATTTTTCCAAAAATCAAGGTATTTTGATATTTTGCAAATAAGGGTTTTTTAACATTTTATAAAGTAATGAAATCTTGATAAGAACTGTGGGTATTTTGGGAATTTCATAAACCAAGGGTATTTTTTGTAATGTTACCACTAGGGGTATTTTTGTAATTTCATAAATCGAAAATTTTTTGGAAAATTTTGTAAAAATAGTTTTCACAAATTAAAAAGGTAATTTTAAGAGTTTTAAAACTAGGGTTTTTATAAAAACACGGCTAGTTCCCTTTCGGGTTTTAGTTATTGTGTTTAGCTTTATGACCGAGTCCTCTTAATTAGGGTGAACCGAAGCTACGCACTGCAGGATTCTGCGAAGAGGAGGTGAGTCACTAGGATCGCTTAAGTACTGTGCTCTTCCAGATCCAATCCTAGACATGCGCATTGTGGGTTGCCACACCCTAACTCCGGCGACTTAGCCATAGGTTTGTTTAATTAGGCCCTTAAGTCTTATGTAAATGTTGGGGAAAACTAGTCCTAAGGTTCAAGTACTTATCATGCTAATCTACGTTCCATTCCATTTCTACCCTTGTACACATCATACTATAAATCACACAAATGGATAGAAGTACTTACCGTGGATCATGGTCTGGAGACTTGGGTGCCATGCCAGAAAAACCTGCTTATTTCAAAAAAATGTTTTCATAAAACTTATTTGGGCTTGCTTTGAAAACGTTTTGGGCCTTAAACCTCAGGCCGAGAGTTTGAAATGAGCTCGATACCAAATCAAACACCCCAAACCCGGCCCACGAGCTTTAACTGATTTGGTATGTTCCTCAAGTAAACCGGTTCAAAGTTCTTTTGTTACTTTGGGAAAATAGTGTGTTTTGAAAGAAATATTGTTTTGGGTTGGGCTCGAGTAGAAAACGAAATCGTTTTATAATGAAAACCCTTTTAAATTTTAGGTGATAAAACATATAGAATACATTTAATGTAAATTACTTAATCTTTAACTTAATAAAAATTTCGTGACATAATAAATAAAAACTTCATGTTGAGCATGGCCACCACAAAGTTCTGCCCCGTCCCGGTCCATTCGCATTCATCACCGAAACATGGTCCTCAACGGGTCACCAATGAGACTCAATGTGTACACAACACTAAATCATAATAGAATCAGGCATAACAAATATTACACATTCATATCATAGCATACAAATTATGATGCATTCCCAAACCCAAACCTAACAAGCCATCCGCTACACTCCCCCGTACCAACCTGTACACCGTAGGGACTACTAAGTCGACCCTCCTTCCGCTACACTCCATATCGCGGTCTTAGGTCACCGTATTTGTGGTCTTAGGTCACCACATTCAGATATCGCGGACTTAGGTCACCGCGATTCGGGATTCATCGTGGTCTTAGGTCACCACATTCAGATACCACGGTCTTAGGTCACCGTGTTCGTGGTCTTAGGTCACCACATTCACTTCCCCTTTCAATAACCCATATGCCCCATTTTGTAATATGCATTAATATGCCAAAGTTCACATTCTTATTCTCATATTACAAATAACATATTTCATATTCCTAGTAGGAGTAGGAAACGTACCTAAGTACTTTGTACCACATTATGGTACCTTAGCCATATTCACATTCTTAATATCACATATATTAATTAAACATAGCCATAAAACATATTATGAAATAGTGTGGGGTACACACCTGATTAGCTTAACAAATTCCTTGAAATCCCAAAAAACCGATCTATCGCTTTAGATCCTAAATCCCTACATTTGGCCACATTTAGTATTTTTGGAAAAAGCCTATTCGGCTAATTTAATCAAATCCCGAAGGATTATCATATCCACTTTCTTACCTTGCTGTCGATTTGATAATTAATAAAATCCCGGAAACTTGTATTTTTCCCCATTGAAATCGGCTAATCACTAGATCCCTTGAATCGGTTAGTTTTCGGCTTAAAACACATAAAAATAGATCTAACTACTAAAATAGGCCTTGGCCGAATATTCATAGTCACTTACCTTAAGGATCTTAAATCCCGAAATTATCCCTTGGTTATAGCTTACGCCGAAATCCCTAAAACCACATGTTAGATCAACTTCTAACCTTTAATCACAATCAATGGCCCTTGGACGAATGTCGATATGACTTACCTTGATGGTCAAATCTCAAGATCTTTTCCTTTATAGTCGACTATGGCAAAAATCCGAAAGAATCCTTCCAAATTTGGCAATTAAGAATATTGATGGGATTAGTCCTAGATTCGACAAATCTAAAAGAAAAGAATAGAAATCAAAATTTGTTCTTACCCTTTCTTGAAGAAATCGACGTAACCTATGCTTGAAGCCCTCAAAGATTCAAGCTTTTGATGGATTGGAAAGAAAAGAAATTGGTGATGGTGATATCTTTAATTTTTGGCTTTGGCTAAAAAAAAGAAGAAGAACAAATGCTCTAGGAAATTCGGCAGAGAGAAGGGTTGAGAGAAAGAATGATGAATGGCCCTCTTTTCCTTATATAGCTGAATTTACTAACTTAGAATCCCTTACTTGGCCATCACTCTTCTATTTTGATAGCTTTATCTCTTTAATTATCTCCTAAAATAAAAGATAATTCAAGCAACTATCCTTACTTAGCCGAAATTATTAAACTCAAAGTCCCTTACTTGGCCATCACTTCTCCTTATTTTCCTAATTAAAGAATAATTCCTCATTTATCTCTTGAAAATAATCTAAAATAAATCCATTATTTATCCCTTATTTATCCACTATTTATCTCTTAAAAATAAAAGAATAAAGGCTCCTAAATTATAGCCTTGTGCAGTCCCTCATTGCTATCTCTCTCACTGTGAAAATAAAACTTTTATTTTACTTCCTCATGACTCGAACCTTGGCCCAATACCCAAAGATGTGGCGCCATTTCTGAGGCCCTAAGTGGCATCTTCAAGCCACTTTTCCAAGCCCGTTTGTGTGTCATATTTCACATACATTTTCTCTTAAGACCATCTTGCTTCATGTCCCTCTTTTAAACTTTAAACTTGACATTTCTAAAGCATTTCCTTACATTTCTAAGACATGTCCTTACATTTCCAAGACATTTCCTTACATTTCCAAGACAAGACATTTCCTTACATTTCCAAGACATTTCCTTACATTTCCAAGACATTTCCTTACATTTCCAAGACAAGACATTTCCTTACATTTCCAAGTCATTTCCTTACATTTCCAAGACAAGACATTTCCTTCCATTTCCAAGTCATTTCCTTACATTTCCAAGACAAGACATTTCCTACCATTTCCAAGTCATTTCCTTACATTTCCAAGACAAGACATTTCTTTCCATTTCCAAGTCATTTCCTTACATTTCCAAGACAAGACATTTCCTTACATTTCCAAGTTTCCAAAAATGTTCACTTTCCTCTTTTAAACCTAACATTTCCATACATTTCTAGGTTTCCAAAAATTTTCACTTTCCTCTTTTAAACCTAACATTTCCATACATTTCCAGGTTTCCAAAAAAGTTCAAGATATATTCATAACACATAAGACATGTCATTTCGTACAATTAAATCGAAAATGCATAGGCCCTTTTCAGGATGTTACATTACTTAAGTTCCAATTATATATTCCTTAAGAAATCATACATTTGACACTTTTATGTTTTAGCCCTTATACCTTAATTAGCCCCTAATTCGATAAAATTACTTAATTGATATTCAATTCACTTGTATTTAACTAACTGACTAATTAGATATTTTATCATATCTAAATTCAATTTAACTTTATGGTATACTCATAAATATTGTTAAATAATATTTACAGACTCGATTATCATATTACGGGGTTCTAAAACTACCATTCCTGGTCCCATTAAAATCAGGTTGTTACACTTGTACCCTAACTAATTATCTAATTAACAAATTCATCAGACCAAAGTTCAATATAATATTATAATTAACTCGTAAATATTATTACATAATATTAATGAACTTGATCAATGGAGAACGGGGTTCCGAAACCACCATTTTTGACACAACTAACTTTCGGGTCATTACAGTTTTGGTTGATTTTGGTTCGTGTTGGTAAAAGCATGATTTGGTAACTATGAGACATTTTGCTTGGTGAAATAGGTACTTATGTTTTAGTTCTTTTGGTGAACTTTACTTAGTGATAATCTAACTAGTGAAAGTAGGGTTATATACAAATGTTTTGGTATGAACAGTTTGGCATGAATAGTCACGAACTATTGATGTTTAGTGCTTCAATTGTGGTGCCAATGGTGGCATATTGGTTAGGCACTTAGGTTGGATGTTTCATGTTATGTTTTGGTATATTTATGAAGTTTTTGTATAGGTTGATCGATGGTCAATGGCTTGCTTGAGGCTTAAGTGAACCTAAAATGTCAATGCTTGCTTTAGAAGTTATTTTTAGGTGCACACGTTTGTGACACGGTCTGCCACACGGCTGGGTTCCATACATGGGTGTAAGACATGACCATGTGGTTTGTGAATTTATACATGGGTGTAAGACATGACCATGTGGTTTGTGAATTTAGGTGTAGGTTAATCCACATGGCCATAGTCTGTTACATGGTCTAGCGACACGGCCGTATGACCCTGGATTACATGACATTAGTCTATTACACAATTTGGGGATACGACTGAGGGATAGTACCACACAGCCTCAGTTTTGTCACACGGCCTAGCCACATAGTCGTGTGACCCCTGTTTTCACTTTTTACCTATCTTTTTGTAAAAGTTTCAGATTAGTCCGGATTTGATTCTGAGTTGGTTTAAGAGCTTTGTAAGCTTGACTAAAGCCCAGTTTTGGTTGTAAATCACAGTATAATGATGTTTTCGAATGTTTGATGTTTTAACTTGCTTTTAATTGGAAATTGTGCATGATAAATGTTGTTAACTGTCGTAATACTGTATAACTTGGGTCTAGCAGCTAGACCAGTATAGTGTGTTACAAAATCGGTTCAATTTCTAGTTCAACTGACTTTTTAGCCCAATTAACTAGTCCATACCAATTCGGGGGTTAATCGATTTTTAAAAATTTTAAACTATTTTAGCCCACAACATTTACAATTTTTTGTCAATTTGGTTCATACTCTTTAAAAGTATGTAATTTAAAAAAAATTAAATTCTTTTTCTAACTTTAAATGAAAAACATAATTTTTTAAAATATATATAATTTTAAAAAATAAAATTATGAAAAATAATAAAAACTCTTTAAATTCAAATATAAAAATAAAAAATATTTTAAAAATATAAGAAATTCTAAAAATTTGATGTTATCTAAATCGGACCGGATTTATTAGATCAAAAACCAACTAGGTTATTGGTCCGGTGAAAGGTAAAACATTGGTTGACCCGTAAACCAGTACGGGTTGGTTGAATCGTGCTAAAAATCCAGTTGAACTGATTTTTGTAATTTTTAATATTTTTATTTTTAATTTCTAATAATTTGTTTGTTTTCAACTAATTGGATCGTTCGTTCTGAGAACCAATTGGTCAAACTAGTTCAAAATTAGTTCAACTGGTTTTTTGGTTCGGTTCAACCAATCTATACCGATTTATGGGTCAACCATATTATTACCTCTCGTCGAACTAATACCCCAACTGGTTAATAGTCAACTGCCTGGTTCGGTCCAATTTAGATAACATTAAATTTTAAATTTTTATATAATTATTTTTTTATTTTTTGAATTTTAAAAAGATTTTTTCATAACTTTTTATTTTTTAAAAATTATAATTTTTTAAGTTTTATGTTTCTATTTAAAATAAGGAAAAAGTAAAATTTTTATGTACTTTTAAAAGGTAAGACGAAATTAATAGAAAACTATAAATGTTGAGGGTAAAAAAATTATTTTACCTTTAACATCGTTAACTTTAATAGTAAATTAAATAGAGGTGCCAAGATTTTTAGATAAAAAAAAATAAAACTCAATATCTAAAAATTAAAATGTAAACTAAATTTTAAATTTGAAAATAGTATAAAGCATATTTAAAGAAATACCGTTAAATGGTTGGTTTCAACATGTTTCCACCCTATAGGAAGTAGTGTGTTTTGAAAATTGGGTTTTTAGAGTGCGACAATTTTTTCCTTAAAGTTTTCAGATTGGGTGGGGACAAGTTTAGGTAAAACCCATCTCACCTTCCTCAATATATTTAATAAATTGTCCATCTTTAATTTTATAACTATTTTTTTAATTATAATTTATTAATTTTATAAGATTTTATAAAATATATTTAATATTCTTTATATATTTTTATCACAATTTTAAAAATTTATAAAAAAATTGTAATGCATATTTAATTTATTCTAGTCAAAACTCATATATATATTATAAAGCAAAGATACATCAGTATTTACATGGGTTTTTTTTTTTTTTTGAGATAATACCGGGCTAGACATTTTATTAACAAAAAACAAAACAAACAAAACAGAAGAGCCCTACGCAACTAAGCGGCCCAAAACCATGAAACCCCAACGGCAACAAAAAGTAGCATAGAAAAACCAAAGGAAACATTGAAAAAAATAATAATAATAAATTTAATCCAGCCTGATTTGAAACCTATAAGATCATCTTCTAGAACTTTCTTTTTTCTCCTTTGACGAATCGGTTCCCCGAGCAAAGACCCCCTTCCCACGTGACCTCCATTTCTGCACTCCTACACCGATTCAAGAACAACGACGCTCTCGTTCAATCCAGTTCACGTTCCCGATGTGCCCCTAGGCACCATGACATCCCAGCGAAATTCGGTAACGCACCTACTAGTACACTTCTACTCCTCTTTTTAAACTTTCAGATGCAATAACATGAGCCAATCGATTAGCAGTTCTGGGTAGATGTTTAAAACGTATTTCGTTGAAACCTCTCTTATTTTGTTGGATATCTCTGATTATATTACTGATCTCCGATCTGTCTGCTTCATCTGATATGCATTTTTTGGATCATTTCCCTAATTTTTTTTAAAAATCTAAATTTTTAGAAAATCTTATCTCAACAACTGAAAAACTCAATTCTCTATAAAAATTCAAATTTAAAAAAAATAAAATTAATTCTAAAAATAAGGAGTCACCAAAATAATATTTATTAAGGTTGGGTGATAAAAATGTGTATATTCAATTACAAATTAACAAACAAATTACTAAAATTATAAAAGTATGTAACAACACTGACAAATGATAAAAGTATATAATGATAGTGCTCATGTGTACAAAATAAAAAGTTATTAGAGTTGAATTACTATGTTATTTACCTTTGTTTAGTATCATACTACGAATACTGTAGAGCAGCAGCTTTTAGTCCAGCAGGTGCCATATCAGTCTCCATGTCAGAAACGAAGACCTCATGCACTAGCTGATTACATGGAGTTGATTACAACTAATTAGTCATATATATAGAGACAGTAGAGAATATGGAATGAGTTATGCAATCTGTAATGCTATGTTATTTTCATCTCTAAGTTTCTTCTTTCCTATTCTGTTTCTGGATGTCTCTTCTTTACTATTATCTCTCTTTTCTCGATCATCAATGAAATTCTATTATCCATCTTCAGTTCGTAACATATTAGTTAAGAACCGATAGGAAAAGAAATACGATTTTTTTAGTAAATGGTACTGCATGTTAAAACTATGTTTGTATCTTGCGAAATGATTTTTGATTTCATACTTTATAATAATTGGACGGTTTAGCATAAAATATCTTTCGGTAGATTTTTCTTAAATATTTTTTTATTTTCTATTTAAAAAAGCCTTAAAATATAGTTTTCTTACAAAATATTATAAAAACATTTCTTTATAATCAAAATTTATTTTATACTAAATAATATCTTATATAAATCTAATAATAATTTATTTTTAATTAAAACTTAATTGAAATTTATATTTTATATATGTATATATGAGAGGATAATAGCATATTGGAATTGAATAAGATAAATGAAATCAAGATTTAAACAAGTATTTTATTACTCACGCAACTATTACACAACAATAATACAAATATTTTGTGCCTGCTCTAAATATTCCTCTCTACTTTTAGCCCCCACAGTTCTATTTCTTACACTATGCTATGCTTATGCACTTTTCACATGCACACCACACAAACTTGGGACTATTTTTTTTTTCTTATTACACGCTAGTGAAGCTAATCTTTTGCTATTAAATTTATCCGTTGCCACATTGCTTTTGCATTGCTTACTTCTTGCCACCTTGGTATCCATGTTTAGCCGACCTTGAAGTCGGTTTGACATCTAACAGTTTCAACAATGATATCAAGTATATGCCATGGTTTTTCTCCCCAACATAAACCCTTTAATGGTGACTCCACTCCATGGAAAAATACCAGGCTTGGTTTATTGTTTAGCAGTGAAGCAAGATGATCCCAGTATCAGTAACAACAGTGCGTTGCCATTTAATTGATATGTGATAATAATACTACAATAATAAGCTTATAGAGATAAAAAGAACATACTATATGATAAATTTGAACTAGAGACCACCTTGGTCATGGGTCTGTTTACTCTAAGTAAATATGTTGACATTTCAATCCACGTTTCTCCTGATAATTGGTTAATGAATCAAGTTTTGTTTTTACAATCTTCATTTTCTTCCTCGGTTTTAATTCTCATGAAATCAAGGTAAGACTTGCCATTTAGTCTCCGAGCAAAAAATTCCTTGAAGTATTTCTCCCGAGGGACTCGTCGAAAAATTGCAGGGTTACTGGGACCAGTAAGGCTAAGTGCAGGGCCTAATTCCGAGTCTAACTTGGAGCTATAAAAAGTTGCTATTGATAGCCTCTCTTTGGTTGAGTTTACAACTGCTCTATGCTCAATGCTACGATATATCCCATAGCTGAAAATCTATAGAGAAACCAGAGAAATATAATCATGAGAGGAGACCCTTTTATATAGTCAATGGGATTTCAGACTATTCACAACACCAAGTGAAATATACCTCCTTGATGTCTCCAATGTTAACTACTAAAGCATTGGGAAGTGGCTTAATGGAAACCCATTTTCCATCTTTTCGGACATGAAGGCCTTCCGTTTCACTGAGCTGAAAGAGAATCGTCAAAGCATCAGCATCAGAATGAGGACTGAAACCAATGGTCATATCAGGTTCAGGGCATGGTGGATAGTAATTCATTCTTATTGATTGAATCCCATCATTGAAAAGCTCTCTCATTTCTTCGGTGCCCATATTTAAGGCCATAGCCATGTAATCTAAAATCCTCAAAGCTAGATTTTTCACTTCAATGGAATACACTTCCATGGCCTGCCTGCATCAAAAGTGCAAATCAAAATCAAACTATTTCAGAAGTTTCAAATTCCATATTCAAAATAACCATGGGAGATACCTTAACTTAAGGGCGGAGCTTTTCAAATAGTTCAATGTTCCTAAGATTGTGTGGCAGTGTGGTGATATAAAACATATCTGACCAATCTAGCTTCTGATCTTCTGAAACTACAAACAATTGACCAGACCCTTCATGGTCATCTGGTTTTTGCCAAAGAAGCTTCTTATCTTCATAAGGTAGTTTGAAGAAATTTTCAATCTCCAACTTGAAATCCTCCACACTATGGTTCACTACCTATTATTGCCATAAACAAAAGACTTGCTTTTACAGATTTCAAGAGAATACCAAGAAGTACTGAGAAAATATGGCGTACCTGGAAGAACCCCCATTCCTTACAAGCAGAGTGCAGTCTTTGAAGTTCAGAGTCAACGAAATCCCCAGCAGCAAGTTTCTGAAGATCGATGATGGGGACAGAAGGAAGGTGATGATTGGGTGAGATGGAGTGAGGTTTTTCTTGAAGAAGGCCGAGATATGTAGGTGGGATTTTGGCGATGGGGTCCTTAGCTAACTCTTGAACACTGGGAACGATGATAGATTTCTCAAAGTTGACAAATTCTGCATCTGTTGGCGACTCCATAAGGGTCAAGTCTTAGGTTAATTAATGCTTTCAGGTTTCAACAAGTGAACCAAAATTAAGTAAGATTGAAGTTTAGTAGTGGTGGAATCTTTTTCTCTTGGAGGCTGCATTTTATATAAATAAATATCTTTAGTTGTGGATAGTGACAGCTGACAACCAAATTGCATTAAATTCAGAAGTAGAGCTGAAAATGTAAAATGGTACTGCAGTTTTTTCTTTTTTATCAAAAGGTAGCGAATGTTTTCTATTATTTATCTTTCGAGATTTATCACTGTTTTTTTCTTAATAATATTGTTCCGTTTAAAAATTACAATATATTACCATTATATTCAATACTTATTGATAAATGATAGTTTATGTTAAAATTAATTAAGGTTATGTTTGTATCACTCAAAAATAACTTTTGGGAAATGATTTTTGAAAAAAAGATTTATTTCCATACTTTATAACATTTAGATGATTTTGTATAAAATATTTTTTGTTTTTCTAAAAAATATATATATATTTTTAAACAAACACAACCTAAATTATACATTTCTTTACAATCAATTTTATATTACAATAAGATAATTTTTATACTAAATAATATTTTATATAGATTTAATAATAATCAATTTATAATTAAAAATTAATCGATATTCTTTTTTTTGATAAAAAAATTAATCGATATTCATATTGTATATGAGGGGATAATATCTCATTGGAATTGAATAAGATAAATGAATTGATACGAGATTTAAATAAATATATATATATATATATATATTATAAAATATTCATATTTTATGTTATAAAGCACTGACTACTAAATATTTATAAATTATAAATTGCTTTTAATGTTAAAATTTATTATTAAAATAAAATCGTAATATTAAATTTTTTAGAACAATAAATTATATTAATTATATTAATAATTTAATATATCACTAAATATAGATACATATGTTTAATAGTATTGAAAATTACAATATTTGATGTTAATATTTAATTTTTAATATAATAATATTTGACTTTGTTCATGTTTAATTTTATATAAAAATAAAGTTACTCAAATGAAACTGTTTTCTCCAAAAGGAGAAGTAAATTTCCAAAACAATAGAGTTATTTTTCAATAACCAGTAAGTTATTTTTCTTTAACAAAGTTAGTTTCATGAAACAAACGAAGGAAATTGTACAAATAGTTTTCGTAATTTATTTTTCATTTACCAAGCTATTTTCCATAAAAAAACACAGAAAAATATAGAAAACTTTTTCTATAAGTCATTTTTTTTTTTGTGAAAATATCTCCATGCAATCATACTCATGTAAAATACAAAAAAGGGTCACTAAACTAATATTAAAATTACACTTCGCTCACCCAACTTGCAAAAGTCATGTAATAGTCACTGACAATGTAGCACCCTCGCTCATCTCGACTTATGGTACAAGTGAGAGATGTTATAGGAGTACATGCTTAACAAAAAATCTTAAATATCTTCAAAAATTTTAACCTTAAAACATTTTTATTAAATCATAAAATCAAGTTTATAATAATTTGGGAGTTCTACAAACAATTTAAAATCATTTAAAAGAGGTTCCGGTGTGGTTGGAAGTGTCTGGGACCAAATATGAGCTTCTATGGGCTCATAGTCCACAAAACAATGTAGTGACACTGTTCAAGGGGCTAGGTATCAATACATAACCCAGGCAAGGGCCTTGCTCCCCCTCCCCCGAAAAAAAGTTTTGAATTCAGTCATCTTCTAAATAGAGAAACTATAAATTAATAGTGAAATTACCTCTCACATAAAATGAAAATTTTTAATTCAGTCCTCTTATAGATAAAGAAATTATAAATTAATATATAGTAAAATTTCCACTTTAGCCCCCTTAAAAATGAAAAAAAATAGTTAGTCCCTTAAAAAATGATGAAATTATTAATTAACATATAATAAACTTATATTTTGACATATGGAAAAATTATAATTAAATTTTGACCTCTGCTAAAAAAAATTCTAGATTTTCCCATGCATAATGTAACACCCCTACTTGTGTTCATACGGTGGACTGAGCAAAGAGTGCCACATTTAAGAACTATTAGCACTAAACTTGAACATCATTTAATTCACTTCATTTAAACCTAATTAAGCTCATTTGAAGTTATTTGAGTCATTTCCAAGCTATCATTAAAGTTTGGTTGCATTCAAGGCTCATTCGAGGACCTTTTAAAGCAAAACAAACCAAACAAGGTGGTCTTCCATAGTAGTTTTAGTACATCTTCCATTTCTATTGATATAATTTCCCTAAAGTTGTTCATCAAGGCATTTTTTCTGACTTTTATATATACAATATCTAACAATCTTTGATCATATGCTCATTCGAACCACACTTAAAACATTCCTCAATGATTGACCAGTACCCACCCATATAAAACTTTCCACAATTTTTGCAAGATGGAATAGGTCTCCTTCTGGTAATACCTAATAGTAGTGATCTACCACAATTCATTGAGGTAAATTAGAGTCTTTTCGGCACTTAACGAGCTTGTTTTCTAGCCGTTTCGGTTTAGTTTGTTACGTTTTCCATTTTTAATAGCTTATGTTTAATTTTAGTAAAATTAGCTTTTTTTACACATATTTTGGCTAAGGAAAGACCTAACTGGAAAATACGAGCCTAGGGGAGGTTTAACAAGTTGATTTTGTGTGCAGGACACTATTTTCAGGCTAAGAATGTGAAGGATGACGGCAGCGTTGTGACACCGGCATGTGGTGTTGCAACGCTGTAGTTTAAAGCCAAGGAAGTCACCCACGAAGTACAGTATCGCGACACCAGTCCTGTGGTGTCCCAACACCGAAGCAATGGACTGCAATTTTAAGTTAGGGGTGTTTTTTGCCTACACAACACATCTTATTCAACTTTAGGTCTTCTAATTGACCTAATTAGGGTAGAACATTTGGCTATAAATATTGATTTTAGCCTAAGTTTAGAAGGCTTGGCTGAGAGAGCTATTCTAGATTAGATTTTTAGGAGTTTATTTTCAATATTAGTCTTATTTAAATTTAGTTTTTTTTTTTTAACTCAAAACACAATTGTTTCCTTTACTCTGACTTGGATTTGATTTGGATCCAAGCTCTCATTTATTTAGGTTTTCAATTGCAATTGACATTATCTTCGCAAATGTTAAAGGAATTTTAACTTTCGTTCACAAATTGATATCAAAACAGATCAATTTATTTATTCCCTTTTTCTATTTAATTATCTGTTTTGCATGTTTAATATGAAATTAGGGAAAATTGCATTTAGATCTATGAAATTAGGGAATTTATGAAATATTTCCTTAGGGAGATTAACGATCGGATGTGGGAATAATTAACGGAAAAATTAGGGTTTGTTTTCGAATTTGTTGGTTTAAATTATGTCTAATTAAACCTTAGGATTGTCAACCTTAGGAAGTAATTTAGGATAAACGAGGCCAAAAGATAAGTTTACCAAGTAAATGATAATTTATCTTGGTCAAGAAAGTAAGTTTGAAAGATAAGTGAGTATTGGTCGATTAATTAATTAGTTAGAGGCCGAAAGGTAATAACTCATTAGTTAATAACTAATTTGGTAAAACTTGAATTATGATATTAATTAGGAACACTGATGTGAGTTAATCTTCTACTTAATTAAAATTTTATTTTCTTCAAATTAATAGGATAAATAGAAAAATTTAGAATTATAGATATGAGTTTTATTTTTATTCTATTTAATTTTAAGTTATTAATTTTTTTTAATTTCTTTGATTTCAATGCATGACTCAAAGTGGAACTATCCCAATCAAACCAAGCCTTGAACCAGAAAGGTTTCTGAGACGAACCTGTCAGCAAATGCAAAACAATCCACCTTGGTAACTGATTTGCCTTGGGAAAACCCATTGTTTGACGAACCACCAGCACAACTCCGAAGAGAACCACTGATGGCTTGACAAGAAAGAACATTGCACGAATATGCATTACCCACTTTAGACTTAATCCGAGGCAATATTGAGAGGCTAGTGATTAACGCTAATAATTTCAAAATCAAGATAGTTACCATACAAATGATCCAGAACACTTTGCAATTCTGGGGCAATATGATGGAATACCTTAATTAGTACTTAAAACGGTTCCTTTAGCTATGTGATACTTTAAAGTACAATGGGATCACTAATGAAGCTATTTGTCTTCGGTTGTTTCCTTTTTCATTGTCGGACAATGCATATGATTAGCTTGACTCATAAGACCCTGGTTCCATTACTACATGGGACGAATTAGCGAAAAGTTTTTGCATAAATTCTTTCCCATTAGTAGAACCATCCAGTTAAGACGCAACATTGCCAATTTCAAGCAAATTGAGGGCGACAACCTATATAAAGTGTGAGAATGTTTTTAAGTCACTTCTTAGGAAGTGCCCACACCATGGAATGCAAGAATGGCAACAACTACACATATTTTACAACGGGTTGGGTGGTAGCTTGAGAGCCGAAATAGATGGTGCATTTAGCAAGGCTTTCATGAACAACACCTATGAGTGAGCCTATCAATTAATTAAAGACATGGAGGTGAACTCATACATGTTTCCCAACGAGTGATTTTCGTATAACCCAAAGTCGTCAACGGCTAAAGCAGTTAAAGAGGTTGACAAATATCAACAAATATTGGAAAAGCTACATTGCTTAGAGACTAATGTCAAGCCCTCCATGAATGATGCTACTTGAAGCTATGTGTCATACTCGGATAATCAGCTAGAAGAGGTAATTACTTAGGCAATAGGGGAGGAAATCCCTATTCGAACACTTATAACCCCAGTTGGAAAGACTATCCTAATATAAAGTGGGGAGGCAATTAAGGGGGTGGAAACCCGATGCATCGAATCCTCTGTATCAGCCCTCGCATCTACAAAGATCTCAAGAAAGACCCATGGGAAATGACCATGTTGGTTGTGGTCAAAGACTAGATCGAATTGAAGGAGAGATGCAGTTGATGAGGTCTGACATTCAACAGGTAAAATCTTAATACGTCAAAACCTTTGCCAATGTGGCCGAATTAAAAGAATAAGTGCACAATATAGTGAGTGTGTTGAATGAAATGTAAAGGAAAACGGGTACATGCATTCCAAGTAATACGGAAAACAACCCCCGGAAGGACGAAAAAGAGCATGTAAATTCTATCACACTTCGCTTGGGTAAAACTATCACACCTCAAATTTGGCGGATCCAAGATGAAGGTGAATCAACATGAAATTTACCTATTTTGGCACACTATGGTAGCATAGTCGACCACCTTACAAACTTCTAGCAAAGTAAAGTTGGCGCATAAAGTATTTGCCCATAGTAGTATCTAAGGGTTTCATCTAGGGGTATTTTTCAATTGAAGAAAGGGTATGGCAAATGAAGGGTATGCCTTAGAGTTTTGGTTGAGCGTGAAACTCCTACTAAGTATATGAGAAAACTGTAAGGGACTAAAGTGTCTTTAAGACCATGCCATAGCTAGTCACCGCCAAGTTGCAATATGTCTAGTTTGCATAAACACTATTCTAGTTGGTTCTCGTAATGAGATTAGTTGAGGGTCAATTGGACTGATTTGACTCTCTTCTTGCTGGCCTACCTTTAAAAATCAACTTCACCAGATTTTCTTCTACATGCCGCAAATTTTTGGTAGGAAAACAAATAATAATTTCAGTAAATATGACCACTTGTCAAGATCCACTAAGAGAAGCTGAGTATATGTATATATATGGTAAGAAGAGAAAAGGGAGATGGTTTTTCTTCTTTCTATCCTACCCTTTGGTTCTTCTGCTTAGATCTAAACATTCTTTTCCTTTTCTTTAACCTAAAAGTCAAGGTTTTTGGGTTAATCGGTGGATGTTTCAACCTCCTGTTATTGCTACTGGTTCGGGAAGGATGATCAACTTTGGAAATTCGAGCTACAGTAAATCTATCTTGACTCATGCATGTTAGTATATAATGGTAGATCAAATGTTGATGTCTTCTTAGATAGTTGGTGAGTGTATGTGTGTAAATTATTGTAAAGGTTCTGCATAATTACAAATGGGGTATATGAGTTGCTGCTTGATTAAGATGATGTGTGGTATGTATGCTTGTGAAATCATGTATGAAAGAATATGCGTTTTCTAGAAGTGTGAATGAATATAGGTAAGTGCATTTTGTGTTAAGTGAGTAACACGACCATTTATGATGCCTTCACTAAGGCAGGTACATTGCTAACTAGACTGATAGATCACGATATGAAAATGTGTGTAAGGCCATGTGGTAGAGACCCATGGCTTCATATGACAATGGGGATACTATTGGTGTAGCCTCTAGTGAGATGTAAATTGGATTGGTAGAATACGACATGAAGATATGCATAAGACCATGTGGGAGCAACCCATGGCACTCTCTGAGATAGTTGGGACAGTAAACACTTAATATTCTATAAAGCCTTTGTGGCACATTGTATAAAACCCTTGAGGTGAGAGTTGGCTAACCCCCTTTGTGGGGAAATCAGGGTAAGTTTAGAGACTTCTTCACTAGATAACTCTATGGTAGAGATCTTAGTAAGTTTGAAAACATCTTTGTTTGGTTAGTCTTGTGATGAAATTGAATATGACTTAAAGGCATTTCCTGAAATAGTTCTCAATAGTGTTTTTGAAGTGTGAATTTGCTATAGTAGTTTTGCCAGTATAGGTAATTTGGGGTATTCGTAATTATGAGTAGTCTAAGAGTTTTCCAGATTTGAATTTGGTTTATGCTATGTAAAGAAGTAATCTAAATTATCTAGTATCTACCAAATTTGAGTGTTTCACACCGTATATAAAAAGGTTATCTAAAGTATAAGATTTCTATCAAATCAGAGCGTTCTCATATGTGTAACATGGTTGTCTGGGATTCCACGAGATAACTTAAAAGATTTCATCCACTAGAACAAGTTATGATCTGAGTTGATTTAGGACATGATCTGACTGGTAATCTGATAGTTGTTAATTCAATATGAGAATATGCCAAATGTAGGATCTGTATGAAGTTAATCTTAAAAGATCAGTTAGTATACCCCATCCTGGGGAAGGTATTCAACATCCAACTGAGTGAGAATTCATCAAAGGTAGGTTCTGTATGGATATCCTTTTGAGAAGTGTATTCATTTTCATAAAAGGAATGAGACCTGTATTGAGTGGCGAAGTCTGGAATCTGCTTAAGGACAGAACTGTGTGTAGAATGGTTAAGTACGGAAGTTGGTGTATATGTATACGCTCGATATTAAGAAAGTATCCGCCAAAGATAGAGAGAAAATCCAAAGTCTTCAAGATGAAGGATTCAACAAGAAATGCTTCAAAATAAATTGGATTACAACTCACTAAGTTTGTATGAATTTATAAATATTTGTTTATGTTGTAAGTTTGTTTTAAAAGTGAATACGCTAAAAGGGATCAAGCCAAGATTGTGCCAGGGTTGTAGTTAGAGTTGCGATATTACGCATACAAAGGGCATTAGAGAAGTACGACACTTAGTATACTACACCATGAAGAGTCTATTTTTAACTAAGTTTTAGTTGTAATGTCATATGCTATTTTGAAATTCTAATGTAATTTTTAGACTTTTTTTATTATAAATCTTGGGTTTAAAAATAGTTGAAAAAGAAATAAAAGTATGTTTAGATATTTTGTGCAATTGTAAAAGTTTTGCTAAGTGTTTGTTTGTAATAACATCTGATATTTGAATTCGGTGATTCAGGTTGGGTAAAGGGTGTTACAAAAACCCTTGTAAACCTAAGTATGCCCATGTAAAAGGAGGATGATATGATCAACAGGGTCGAAAAAACCTTTGATGAGCCCAAACTTGAGGAGCAAATAGAGAAAGTGGCCAGAAATTGTGAAACATTCGGGTCTTGCCTCAAAACACATACCATTTCCATCAAGGTTGGAGGACAAACAATGAAGGGATTAAGCAAAATTTGTGAGTTTTGTGAATCTATTTAAATCCCTTAACGTCAATTTTCCATTTCTGGAATTAATCGATAAAACACTGAAATATGCCAAATACTTAAAATAAATTATGTTTGGGCATAAGAAATTAAAGAAGGGTAAGGAAATTAATATTGACGCCTCCAGTAGTGTGATAATTTCCAGAAAAAACCTCCAAAATTAAAAAGATTCGTGTAGTTTTACAATTCTTGTCGAGATAGGGGAAAACATTTTAGTAAGACCCTTTGTGATTTAGGGGACAATATTAATTTCATGCTTCTATGTATGTACCTAAAGCTCAGATTGAGGGAATTAAAAAACACATCAATAACACTGCAATTAGTCAATAGGCCCCTAGTACACCCTAAAGGTGTACTTGAGGATGTATTAGTTAAAGTGAAGAGCTTTATTATACTTGTCGATTTTGTTGTCCTTGATTTCGAAGAGGATCAAGATATTCCCATTCTGTTGGGTAGGTTGTTTTTAGCAACACCTTGATCGATCATTGATCTCAAGAAAAAATGAATTAATGAAAATAGATGGTGAGATAGAAGTGTTCAAATGTGACCATGATTCCCAAAATAGGGAGTTAGAAAATCAAATTGGGGAGAATTGCTATGCAATTACTTATATTATCCCTAACAACCTTAATTAAAGGTATGATTGTGGTTTGGTGTGTGTAGGAATGAATGGGTCGAGGGAATGAGATAAATGGAAAGACCCTAGATGGAAGGGCATATACTGGGCGGATCGTAATGAGCGACAATGGAACAAAAATGTAATGAAGGAAATTCATGGGTTATCGAATGAATTCCATAGCCATACATAAAATTAATCGTTTAATTTTTAATTCATGTTGTAAATTAGTGAACATTTAATTGTTTTTTTTCATATTTTGGAACTTTATTTAGGTTTAGTAATTTTAATTAGGATAGGATACGACCTTAAGAAGCCAAAAGGTGGCCACTTGGGAAAGTTGTTTCGGGTTAGGGGTAAACTGAAGGGTTAAACATGCCTGGAAATACAACTTTTGGAAAAATAAGGGTCGTATTGCAACAGAGAATCTTGGTGTTACGACACAAAACTTCGAATACTCCAGGGGTGCTAAACATAAGGCCGTGTTGTGACACCGCATCCCAATACTGTGACATGGACTTCGGAGTTCTTAATTTTAAAATTACATGCCTGAGTCGCGGCAACGAACCCCGGTGTCACGACACTATATTCTGAACCTAAATTATTTTAAAAAACAAGGTCAATGTCGTGACACCGACGCCAGGTCTGCAACTTTTTGACCTGAACCCTGCACAACCTGCCAGACCCCTTATTTAAACTAACCAATTTTAGCTCTAATTACTTCAGTAAACCCATTCTAATTAGACATCCAAACTCCCTAGTAGCAGTTGTCACACCCCAAAAACCAGGTTAGTAGAACTGGGTAATTAAATCGTGGGCTCGAGTGAGATATCGGGATTAGTGTTGTAGAAATTAAAATAACATAAAATAAATAAATAATTAGTTAATAATAATTGGGTTAATAAAAATATGTAGTGAGGATTAAATTAAAATGGTTTTTAAATTAGAAGTCAAATGTGAAAATAAAAGAGTTTTAATTGGAATTGGAGTTATTAGAATGAAAGAGAAGATAGGAGCAGGCTTAGGGGTAAATAGCCCAAATTTTAAAGTTTGGTTGGCTATATAACACCACCCACCATCCCTTCCTTCCTCATTTACACCCATTTCAAAAATTTGTTAGATCTTAAATCAAGAGTTTTCTCTAAAAATTTCCTTCATCCTTTTGATTTTCTTAGCATCCAAATACCTTTTTTTTCATCAATTTTAAAAGAAATTCATCCATTCTCCTTCAATATTCTATTAACACTTAACTCGATTTAGCTCAAGTTGATCCAATTTCATGGAGATCTTCGAATTAAAGGTAAACATTCTGATTTCTAGTGGTTTAAGCATTTAATATGTGATTTGAATTCGTGCTTTTATAGATCTAATCAAGAAATCATAGGATTTATGGTTTTAATGCTTGATTTTACATAAAAAAAAATGGTGGATCTTATAATAGAGTGCTAAACGATGATTTTAAAATGATTTTCAACTCATTTTGACGTAATTAAGAGGTTTATAAACATGATTTAACAAGTCTTTAAAGAATTTCCATGAATCAAATGAATTTTCTTCTTGAGATTGAAAACGAAAGTGATTTTGCGAAAAATGTTGATTTGTGAAATTGAATGAAATTAATGGCCTAGATTTGTAATTAAACACTATTTAAGGGATTAGGAAGCAAGGATTAGAGTTTTAATTATGTTAAAATAATGTAACTGATAGATTAGAGGTGCACGAGGTGAGCTCTTCAGTTGGTGAGAGTGGCGAGCTATTGCTATAATTGTTAGGGAGGTTGATTTGTTGCGAACGATAGTGACCTGTGTGCTTGTGCATTTTATGCGAAGCCTCTGGTCATAGCAAAAGTGCCTCATCAAGTAAGGATATAGGCAAGTAGAAATTGGTATAGGCTTGGCAGTAAGCTATGAACCGCAGGTGAGTGTTCGTGTTCTTGCATATTGCAGCATAAATACGAGTTCACGTGATAAGGAAAGTCAGGTAGGAATGCAAACTCTCTTATTTAATGTGTAAACCCTGTTAAAATTTTATGTGAACCTTATCACCTGAAATATGCGAATCGTATCACCTTAATGCATGCGAGTTTATAATTCTATGCGAGCCTATAATTCTGTGTGAGACCTAATGAATGTGAGCCTATAATTTTGTGTGAGCCTTAATGCAGACAAGTCCTGTGATATGCAAACACTTACGTTGTACGAACCTTTACAATCTGCGAACCCCATATGTCATGTGAACCTCTATAAATTGTGAACCCAAATAATGTATGTGAGCCCATGTTATTGCAAACTTATGTGTATTGTGAGCTCTACAATATTGCAAGCCCTATTTTATTGTGTATAGAAAATGTGTTAAAATTAATATGTTGGCATTATGAACATCTAAAACTGTTGTATATCATTGGCATACCATAGGATTGTAAGTACTCACCCTTTTTGCTGTGTGTTAAGGCATTGTAGCCTGGAGATAGTGTTGGAGAGTTAAAGGAATCTTGAGCATAACTCCATTCAGATAGAGTGGTGTGTTTGGAAAGTGTGAGCAATCATTCTACACTTATATGAAGATAGCGTGCGACTCATCAAGTCATTTGGAGTGTTTTGGAGATCCGCTTATCCAATGCGTATATAATATGATTATGTTTCAGATTCACAAATTGCCAATATATCACCATGTTGTGAATGAAAATCGTATTACATGTGAACTGTTACCATATGTATAAATCTTAGCATGATTGATATGATTACATGTGGTGTATGCTTGAGCACTCACTGAGCTTCAATAAGCTCATACTCCTTGCATATACCTTGTAGATAAGTCACTCGTAAGACTAGTAGTGAAGCATGGCAATCTGATGATCCAACATAAGGCAAATCTCTTTGAGTATGTGACATGTTTTCAAACCCCAAAGTGGAAGGCAATGTGGGATCGTCCTAAGGGATTAGAATTAGACTATACTTTTAAATAATTTTTGATGGGTTGTTTGAGTGTTTGAGTGTTTAATTTTTGTTTTGGACTTTATAATTGCTTGTATGAGTGTTTGACTGACTTGATTGTATTACATGTTGAATGGTTGATAATTTGATGAATTAACATATTTATGCAGAATAAGGAGCTCGCCGATTATTGAGGTACACTTCTTATCTCATGTTTTATAAATCAATATGGTGATAAATAAGTATGAAAGTATGTTGTAATGTGTTGTAAGAACCTACGAATTGGTTAGGGGATGTGTTTATAGGTAGATAATAAGTAAGTAGGGGTCACAAGTAACAAAATAGGACGTGTTCGAAACCACAAATAACCCAATTAGTAAAATGAACAATGTTGGGAAGGTGTTTTCCAAAAACGTAGTGTTTTCTATTAGGTAACTTACCAGTAGGGGATCGTTTGATTGGGAGGGATTTCCAAACCACAGAGAGATCGCCAAGGTGGGTAGCTTGCCAAATGAAAGGGTGTTCGCCAAAGTATAGTCCTCACTAGTAGGAAGTTTTCCAAATATAGTGGGTTTGCCAGATTAGATTGGTTCGCCAAATAAAGGAGTTTTTGAGTGATCTAATTTCTTAACAGTCAACAAAGCAAGGAGAGGGTTGTGTGTGAGTCCACTGGATTTGGGGAAGGGTTCACTAGTCTTTAGGGACCATAGTGTAAGATGCAGGCTAGGTTCACCAATTAGGATGTGAATCAGGGGTGTCGCAAGGCAGGTCACGAACTGGGTTCGCGGGTAGGTCGCGAGCTAGTGCTCTCCAGGTGCCACATGAACTGCTGGGATTTTGATTAGGTTCGCCATGAGGTGGGTTCGCAAGTGGCTTAAAAAAGAATTTTCGTGTCTTGTTTTAATGGAGTTTTAGGAGAGGTATACAAATAGGAATATTTTTAATATTATTAATGCTGCAAATGTGTGGTGTGATTGGTTGGATGGTGTGTTCTGTGGTTTTTTAACGGGGAGTCACTTCGGTGGCTAATGTGATGTTCAAAATTTGGGTCAGAACGTCTCGGTCGGGTTTGGGGTGCCACAACAACCACATCTTTCTCCTTTCTTCCTTTTTTTTCTCTCTTTCATATTTTTCACAAAATCCAAACTCCATTGTTAATTTTTTCTACAACATTGTTGATTCCTCCTCCATTGACAGCATTCGGCATCGAGCATTGCACGACAAAACAACAAATACAGTGAAACATTCCTGAAATTTTGCTAATTTTTACTTCATCTTATTATTTTCTTTTGGATTATATTGTTGTTATATATTTTTGTTAAAATAGTTCCTCGAAAGATTTGACATACCTCACAATCAGAGGCATCGATGGATTTCGATGCCGATTGTTTCTGGAGCCAAGAGGTTGAAAAATACTTCTTGGAGTTTTAAGGCAAAACATTCATCCAAAAACCGAGCTTCAACCCATCGTTCAATCTTTGTGATGATATTTGGGATTTAGTGCGTCTTAATAATTAGACCAATTTTTGTTTGACCCTGAAAGAGTCATTGATCGATTCGGTAGTTTATGAATTTTATGCATCTTTAAAGGAATGAGAAAACAATAAACTATTGAGCGTTGAGCATTCGCATGTTACGGTTCGAGGGAAAGAGGTCCTAGTCACTCCCTGAGAAATTTGTAATTTTTACAATGTCCCATTCTTTGTCTCGGATGCTTTATATGAAATGGATATATATTATTTTCAAGACATTTATATGGATGGCATTGTTGAACACCTTAATGAGGAGAGGGACGTTTGGAAACACGAACCAAGCATGAATATTCCTTTATCATTCAATAAAGCAATCATGTTTTCAGTTTCTAAAATATGAATGCAATTTATATGTACTCAATATATCACCTTCCCTAAATGTCTCTAACATAAATGCATTTCGAGTTGTTTTGCTTTACACCATTTTGTAGTGGAAGCAGATTTGCGTGGGTAGGTGTATTTACCAATCGATGTTCACTTGCATAAATGGCAAAAAGGTCGGGATATTCTTCCTGCACCTAGTGGCTGCACTATACAAGAAGTCAAAGGTTTCGATGTCAACAACGGAGCAATTCATGAAGCCAATGAAGAGCCTTATTGGCAAGTCAATCTAAACCCAATATATTGAACTAAAAAAAAAAATAACCAAATGGAACCAACGACGGAAGCACAAGATGGATCCTACAATCTCTAAATCAGAAGGGTAAAGGAAGGAGCCATCCGAACTAATGGCTAAGTGATTTTCCTGATATGGAGTGGATGATTAGGTAGATGTAAGAGATGTCCCTAGTGGGCAACTATGCACAAAAGGCACAACTTGCAAGTTCCAAATCCACCACCCAACAAGTACCCGCCTATGCAATTCTTTGGGCAAACCTAGAACGAGGAAAGGGAGGAGGAGGATGAAGATGAGAATGTCGATGATGAGGAGGATGAAGGAGAAGAGCCAACCCACGACTAAACCTCAATGACGTGTTCCTATCAAAACAACCCATAGTGGGAGGGGTCAAATTTCATAGCTCGAGCCAAAGCAGGCCAACCCAATCTACGGGTTAAGGGCTACTAAGATAGCTGCAGGTTGTGGTAAAGGCAAGGTCATCACGTAGAATCGGCCGACATTTGATTCTGATTAATTTTGAGCTTTAATTTTATTTTTTGGGATTGTAGTATTTAAATTTGGATGATACTATTATTTTTTTTTCCTTGGTAGTTTAGTTATATTTTATTTTATAAAAAAGCTGTGTTAATTATGTGTAGGAACCTTACACATTAGATGACACTACATATTGGAGTTAAACCAGCACGAGGAGGACCATCGATTACTTTTGAGGAACTTTCACGACAAAATTGGGTAGTCTGTTCTCTTATCTTTTAGGTGCACATTAGGGACAATATTCCAAATAAAGTGTGTGTGGGGGGGGGGGGGTAACATAGATTTTTTTTTTTCAAAATTGTCAAAATTATTGTTACTTCTTTTATTTGTTTTAGTAGTTAATTTTAATTTTTGTGTGCTTGTTTGTGCTCGAGCTTGTAGAAGTACAAGTGATTGGTTAGGAGCAAGTAATAGGATTTTGTGTATAAACTATAAATTTAGCTCGATAGTAAATGATTTTAGGTTGTTTAATGTTAAACTAATTAGTTCACTTTGTTAAACTGTAAATAGGTGAAAGTGTGTTAAGTATACCAAATGAAAAATAAGTACACAAAAAGCATATATGTTTGTTTGAATTATAGGTTGTTAGAATGTTAAAATTTAGTTAATTGAATCCATGTATCGAATTACCTAGGGATGACCTAAGGCGTTGTTTGGTAATCACTAGATCCAAAAAGCCGACCCTATGCACAAATTCCTTAGTACCTTATTTTGAGCCTAAATTCAATTTCTTGATGAACCTTGAATGAAATATAAGCCTAATATATAATCTATTAATCCTTTCATTTTTGGTCCCAGCACGAATATAGACGTTGGACCATTGATATTGAAGGTTAGGTAGATACATTAAGGAGGTTTCTAAATAAGAAAAATTGTGAGTGAAAAACTAAGGAATGATATAATATAATAAGTGCATGATTCTTGCAAGCTTGTGCCCTAATGAATTTATCGAGTGAACAAAAGCATTGTGAATGTTAAAAGCAAAGAAAGAGTTATAAAAGCATAGAATGGATAAAAGCAAAGCAAGAGTTATAAAAGCATAGAATGGATAAAAGAAAAGCAAGTGAAATGAAAGTTCAATAGAAAATTTTGAATAAAAAAAATTCTGCTCATTTTTGGACAAAAAATTTGCTAAGTTGATTGTGCTCATTAATACTATATTGTGGCTTATAAAATGGAGAGACAAGGAAGGAAAGAGAAGTGGATGTAAATTGGTGAGCTAAATGATATAATTGGGGTAGCACTGGGGTTAGTATAATGTGTTAAACTATTTTCGTGCTTAAACTATTTTGTAAAGTCAATATTTCAATTCTAAACCAACCTAAGTCCCAAAACGTTACAAGCCGAAAAGTCCTATGTAACCTAGGTGATACAAATCTTGTATGAAAATTAAACTGAATGTTGAGAATTCTTGCCACTTGTATCTTTGAAGATAATTTTGTACTTGTGTATTTGTTTAGATGAAATAATATGCTTGACATTCTTGAATTTTTTTGCTTTGCAACTTAGTGAAATAATGTGTTTGATATTGAAAACTGAGAGTCAAATACATATCATGCTAGAATTACATATTTCATCATAGGGTCTCATTTATAATGTTCTAAACTAATCTCATGTATGAAGAATGCTCAAGCACTATTTAGTCATTTTATTTTATTATTATTGTGTGTTTTTTTGGTTGCTTGAGGACAAGTAACGTGTTAAGTGTAGGGGAGTTTGGCAAATTAGAGTCTTTTCGGCACCTAACGAGCTTGTTTTCTAGCCGTTATAGATTATTTTGTCAAGTTTTCCATTTTTAGTAGCTATGTTTAATTTTAGTAAAATAAGCATATTTAAACATATTTTGGCTATGGAATGACCTAACGAACCAATGCGGGCGTAGGGGAGGACTAACTAGCCGATTTAGATTGCAAGATACTATTTTTAGGCTAAGAATGTAATGGATGATGACAACGTTGTGACATCGTGATAAACCATAATTTACACATATTTTAACCCCATGCTTAGCTTATTTTTGGATGAGTTTTCATTAGATTTGATGAGTTCGATGCTCCTAATCCTTTAATTTCATGTTTTACATTCAGGAGAGCTTAGGGAGCCGAAAAGAACGAGAAACGGGCCAAAAAGGGACAAAATGAGCCTACCTAGGAAATCAACACGGCCTGGACCATCGAACACGACTGTGTGTTACGGGCAGGATCAAACACGGCCTAGAACATTGCACACAGGCAGATCACACGGCCGTGTGTAACGAGTAGAATCAAAGGAGTCCAACACGGGCGTGTCCCTGCCAACCCCAAGACTAATTCTATTCAGAAAAGGTTACTTGTCGGCTAAGAAAGGCGTTCCAAAGCATATATAAACACCCTAGGGGTCAACCTAAAAGGGACGTCGAGTGGACGCCGAGTTAAAGGCAGAAAATACTCAAAGATAGCCGTCGGGAGCAGCTTAAGAAAAGGATCTCCATCAAGACTGAAGATATCCCATCAAGTTCTTTAGAAGTTTTTGGGTTTTCTTATGTTTTGTTGTTTTTCCTATTTTAAGATGTTTCCCTCCATTAGTATGAACTAAATCACTCAAATACCTGAGGGGATGAAACCTAAGACAGATCTTATTATTATTTGATTTATAAGATAAATACTTATTCTTATTCTTAATTGTGAGTTTTTATTCTTGTTTTGATAATTCAGGTTATTGATTCAAGTCAAATGTACTTATTCAGTGGAGCAAAAGTTCCTGTTTAAGAGTAGATCAACACAATTAAGCAGAGTTGATTGCAACCCTAGAAATAGGGCGACATAAATATGCCGGATTAGAGTCAAATCTAATAGGGGAATCCATAGATCGAGTTAATGCGACACTAGGTGTTTTAATTAGAAAGTGATTTCAATTAATCAACCTAGAGTAGTTGTTTTTAGTCTTGAAAAAGATATTAACATAAATTATAGATTTTTACAGATTAAGAGAAGTGAATTAATCATATGAATCAAAAGTAATAAGTGAAGTCTAGGTGGATTCTTCCTTAGGTATTGCCTATCTAATATAAGTTGTCTAAAAGTATTTTTCTTAATTCTTTCTTTGTCGTGATTTTAATTAAGTTTTAGTTTAAAAGAAATCACCCCAATTCTTACGCTAAATAATAGAAAAATAGTAATTACTAGTACTCTTGGTCCTTGTGGATATGATATTACCGGTCTTACCATAACTATACTATTGAACGATAGGTACTCTTGCCTTTATTGTGATCATAGTTAGTTTTAGACACATCAAGTTTTTGGTGTCGTTGCCGGGGACTATGATATTAGGAACGCTAAATTTTTATTACTTTAGCCATTCTTATTTTTAATTGCAATTTATTTTTGTTTTTCATTTACTAACTTTTTCTTTTCTTTGCTTATGGCAGGAACTTTTAGTTTATGACTAGAAGGAACCCATCAGGACCATTACTTTTTGACAGTGAGGTCAAAAGTACATCTCGTAGAAACCAAAGAGAAATAAGGCGAAGCCTACAATACATAGAAGAAGAGCAAACCCGGTGAATCCAAATCCTACTCCTCGTACTATGTATGATTATGCTAAACATAATTTAACAAGAACTGAATCAAGTATTGTTAGACCTGCTATTGCTGCAAATAATTTTGAACTGAAACCTAACACTATTCAGATGATTCAGCAATTTGTTTAGTTTGATGGTTTGCAGGACGAGGATCCAAACAATCAATTGGCAAATTTTTTAGAGTTTTACGACACTTTCAAAATTAATGGCGTTTCTGATGATGCCATTTGCCTTCGGTTATTTCCTTTCTCGTTGAAGAACAAAGCTAAACAACCGTTGAACTTGTTACCACGAGGATCAATCACTACATGGGACCAAATGACTGAAAAATTTTTACTTAAATATTTTTCGCCAGCTAAAACGGCTAAGTTGAGGAATGATATTTCTTCTTTTGTGCAGATGGATCTAGAAACACTCTACGATGCATGGGAGAGATATAAAGAATTACTAAGAAGGTGCCCTCACCATGGGTTACCTTTGTGGCTACAGGTTCAAACCTTTTACAATGGTGTGAACCCCTCAACTAGGCAATTGATTGATTCAGCCGCCGGTGGAACCCTAAATAACAAGACCTCTAAAGCGGCTTATGAGTTTATAGAGGAGATGGCACTGAATAACTATCAGTGGCGAGTTATGAGGACAAAGCCAACAAAAGCCGCCAGTGTTTTCAACCTCGACGCAGTGACCATACTATCAAACCAGGCAGAGCTGTTAAATAAAAAGATTGATGGTTTGTGTGGTTCTTCGCAGGTATATCCAATTATGTAGTGCGGTACGAGTGGAGGAGGAATCAGTAATACAGAATATCCACCCTACAACCCTGGCATAGAAAGCGAACAGATAAACTATATGGGTAATAATTCTAGACCTCAAAATAACCCTTATAGTAACACTTACAATCCAGGTTGGAGGAACCACCCAAACTTCTCATGGGGTGGTCAAGGAAATCAGAGACAACATCCCCGTCCAGGCTTCCAGCAACAACCCTACCCACAAGAGAAAAAGTCGAATCTTGAGGAGATGCTAACAAAATTCATCGCAGTGTTAGAAACACATTTCCAAAACACCGAAACAACACTTAAAAATTAACTGGCATCAATTCAAGGGCTCGAGAACCAATTAGGATAGCGCTCTAAGCTGATCTTTGAACGGCCACAAGGCAGCTTGCCAAGCAACACTGAAACTAACCCAAAGGAGCAACTTCATTCCATTGCCCACGATAGTGAAGGGTTAGATGAACCAAAATTTAGGCAAGAGAATATGGTAGAGGAAGGTAAGATTGAGGTAAGCCATGATAAACCAAAACTGGTAAGTACAGAATACCAAACTCGTGTGCCATATCCCAATGCGACAAAGAAAGACTGCATAGATGAACAATTCGGTAAATTTCTTAAACTCTTAAAAAATTACATATTAACTTACCGTTTATTGGAGCTCTTTCACAGATGCCCAATTCAAAAAAAATGTTAAAAGAGCTTTTGACAAACAAACGAAATTTAGATGAGGCGTCGCATGTGGAGCTAAATGCAGTGTGCTCAGCAATCTTACAAAATAGACTACCAAAAAAGTTAAAAAATCCAGGGAGTTTTACGATTCTTTGCTTAATTAGTGGTTTATCGGTTAACAATGATTTAGCAAATTTAGAGGCAAGCATAAATGTTACGCCTTATAAATTGTTTAAACAACTAGGTCTTGGGAAACCCAAACAAATTAGGATGAGTATTCAATTGGCTGATAAAAGAATTAGAGTTCCTAGGGGTATAATCGAATATGTACTAGTAAAAATTGATAAATTCATATTCCCAGTAGACTTTGTTGTTTTAGACATGGATGAGGACAATAATGTTCCTTTAATTTTAGGAAAACCCTTTTTAGCAACTGCTAAATCTAGAATTGATGTTGGTATAGGTGAACTTACAGTTCGTGTAGGTGACGAAGCGGTCACTCTTCAGGCTCTTGACTCAGCTAGAACATCGAGTAATAAAGGTGAGAACATAAATTCTATTAATAACCATTTGATTCAACCTCTTTTCAGGAAGTACCACGAAATTACACAACTGAGCCATATCCTAGACCTCGTGCCAATAAAGAAATAACTCATGAGGAGCGAAGGGTTCAGATCGATGAACTAGACGAGTGTAAGACACATGTCAAGGGGAAACCAAGAACACATGAAGCAAAACCGAGGCAACTCCATAACGAACTTAAAGATGAAGCAAACTACTTCAAGGTTGGAGACTGAGTTCTAATGGATAATACAGATCCTCCTGTTGCCACTTCTGAACCTGATGGAATAATTCCTTTCACAGTACTTAATACTTTCCCATACGGTACAATCGAGGTAACTCATTCTCAAATTGGCACCTTCAAGGTAAATCGTACTCGTCTAAAACCTTATTTTAATACAATTGATAGCAAGAATGACAAGTTTTAACTCCTCAAACCACCATGATTATGTGAATGAAAGGTAAGTCTAGCTTAAGACTTTAAAACGAACGCTTCTCGGGAGGCAACCCGAACACTAACTTCAATGATTTCATATTTTCAAGTTTTAGCATCTAACTAAAAACTAACCAAATTATTAGGCGCAGGTTTCCCTAACCACACGGCCTTGCACACGGGTGTGTCTGTGGCCGTGTGGCCACCACAGAATAGGCACATCGGCATGGAAGAGACCGTGCAGAAACAAGACGAAAAATTTTCCCCAAAACATGGGCTCCGACTAAATGCCACGGCCGTGCGATACGGCCGTGGTCGACACTGAAAAAGTAACACGGGCGTGAAACACGCCCGTGTCCCTAAGTCATTCTTGAAATTGAGAAATCTACACGTGCATGCGACACGCCCGTCTCTGTAGGCCATGGTCGATACTGATCAAACAACATGGGCATGGAAACCTCCACACAGGCATGGGAGAAACGAATGAAACATCACACAGCCGTACGATACGGCCGTGTGACCTAATACGCCCAATGTACACGGGCATGGGCAGCAACCAGGTGCCCCAATTTCTATTTAAACCCCCTTATTCTCACTTTCTTCCCAAATCCCTTTCTCCCTAACCCTAGCCACCATAGCTTTTCTACTTTCCACCACCAGCCATCACCCCCTTCCTCCTTTTTCTTTCTCCCTCCACCCTATCCCTTTCCCCTTTCCCTTATCCCATCTTTACACTGCCACCACACCGACCACCATCCTTACCAAAATACACAATGAGTAATACTAGAGGCAAGACCAAGGACACCATCCCCATGTCAAAAAAGCAAAAGGATCCTGGCGCAGTCTCCCCGTGCGCAACCACTCTACATAAGTTCATGCCGGCCGCTTCATTGACTTGACAAAATAAGGACCTTTGAGTCCATTTATTTTTTCTTTTTCTTTTATTTTCATTTTTAAATTATTTTCCTTTATCTTTCTTGTCTTTAATTTATATTATTATATTTTGATTTCTTTAATTTAGGTTCAAAAGGCTGTTAAGGAACGGCCACACCACCACTAGAGTATCCACCTCCACCTTCAACTTTGCCTAACCTTCTCCCATTTCTTTTCTTTGACTCCATTCAAAATTCAGGAAGTTTCACTTCTCTCTATAACTTATGATTTTATTACTATATTATAATTATCTATCTTTGTACATTGAGGACAATGTACATCTTAAGTGTGGGGAGGTTAACTATACTACTATTCGAAAATCTCTGAATTATGTCTTGTTCTTAAATAATTTTCTCATATCACTATTAGAATGAAACTTCTATTGATTTATGATTTTCATTGATATGTTTTGGATTAAGTCATAGATAATTGTGCATTGATGGTTTAAAATCTAAGACACTAGAGAATCGAGCATGATAAGTCTATTTTCCGTATTAAAAATTTATTAGGTTGTTTCCCTAAATTTAAATATTACTTTGAAGTTTGAAATTTGCAAGATTGACAAAAACCCTAAATTTTTGTGAGATTTTGAGCCTTTAAAAGCATATATTTTTCTTGCTCACTTTATTGATTATGAGTGTGTCAATATTGATTTGTTATTCTAGAACTTGCTTTGATTATACATGTCGAAACCACACCGTTGATTTGATATACTGAGATGATAAAGGCACCTAGGTTTTAACCCACTTAATCCACCAAAAAGCTATCTCCACAATTAACCCCTAGTGAACCCATTTGATCCTAATAAACCATTTCTTGAATTAACCATTAATATTAACCCAAAACCAAAATTTTACTTTTCCTACTTCAACTCCCCTTATGTCGAGATTTGATTTGACCAGCTACCTAACTATTTTCTTTATTTAAGTTGTTAAATTCTATCTTATTATTGTATGTTCATATTCTTAAAAAAATGGAAACTTATCTATTATTAGTTCGATATTGTTGAGCTTAAAGTAATTAATTTCACATTTTGAGAAGAAGCTCGTATTATTTGATGTAATTATTAATTATTAGTTCATCGTTTCTAGTTAGGTAAATTGTTAATTCGATCTCGATTCTAACCCTCTAATTCAGCCTTTATTCACACCTTTAATCCAAGCCCCATTACAACCCTTTTAAAGACCTTTGGATTTGTGTATCGTCTCATTTTATAGTGGTGGAGATTTGATTTTCATGCAAGCCTATGGGATTAACTTTTCATGTCTGACTTATGAGTGCTTAATTTGAACCTTAAAACACCTTGAGTGATTTGAGTGAATCTTTAGTGAGGATGTCAATTCTTGTCGGTTTTGGATCAAAGGTAATTATGATATGGGGAAACACCTATGTTTTTGTGCTATAAAAATTTGTGACTTAGATTGTTTGAATCTTTAGGACTTTTTAAAATTAAATTATCAATGTATGAATTATCTATGAATTATGATGAAATATTATTGATAAGAATTATGAATCAAGGGAGTTAATTTTAATTGTGAGTGAGAATTTTGCTTGAGGACAAGCAAAGGCTTAAGTGTAGGGATATTTGATAAACCATGATTTACACATATTTTAACCCCATGCTTAGCTTATTTTTGGATGAGTTTTCATTAGATTTGATGAATTCGATGCTCCTAATCCTTTAATTTTATGTTTTACATTCAGGAGAGTTTAGAGAGCCGAAAAGAATGAGAAACGGGCCAAAAAGGGACAAAATGAGCCTACCTAGGAAATCAACACGACCTGGACCATCAAACACTACCATGTGTTACGAGCAGGATCAAACACGGCCTAGAACGTCATACACGGGCAGATCACATGACCGTGTGCGACGAGCAGAATCGAAGGAGTCCAACACGGACGTGAGATCGTGTGTCTGAGAGTTTTAATATTTATATAATGAATGATCGAACCTAGAAACTAACTATCTGTAACAACCCGGTTTAGACCCTATTTGGAACGAGTGGTTTTAGGACCACTTAATCGAGTTATAATATTTTTTTTGTTATTTTAATAATGTTTACAGTGTGGTAGTATTATTGTGTAAAAGTTTCGTAAAGAAATTTTACCGATTAAATAGTTAATTCAGTAAAAATGATTAAATCGCGTAAAACGAAAACTATGTGTGCCATTAGTAAAATGACTTATTTGATAATGGCTTTATAAATGAGAGTCCTTGCATGGTAATTATACTATTGCATATTTGTGTGGACGGTAGTGGACCTTGAATAACATAATTTATATGGTTATTAAACATGGGTATTTTGGTAAATTATGGAATAATGCTTAATAAAATAAAGCCATATGATATTTTTATTAAGTTTTTCATCATCATCAACGGGGAAAAAAAAAAAACAAAGATGGGGGTTTTGGAAGCTTTAACAATCGGCCATGGCTTTCTAAGGGATGAAGGGAGAGAAGAGAGCTTTATCTTCTTCCTTGTTTTTTTCTGCTCATTCGAATGGAGAGAGAGACCATGACACCGGCTGCATGTAGGGAAAAACCAATGTTTTGGGTTGTTTAGAAGCTTAATTCTTCAAGCAATTCGCTAAAGGAGAGGGAGACGACGGTAGTAAGAAGGGGAAAGAGCTTGCTTGAAGATAGGTACGGTTGGGAGAGAATTTGGGTAAGTCCTTGAGATTTATTTTTTGTTTTATAATTTCATGCGCTATTATAAATTTCTCTTTGTAATTATGTTGTAAAAAAATGGATGGATTGAATGTGGTTCTAGCACGAATGATGGTTGCATTTTTTTGCTATCTTATTTTGGGACAAATTTAATATGTATTTGCATGGATGCTTCACATGTTAAATGTTGTCTCCAAGTATAGACATAAGGAAGGTAAATTAAAATCGAGCCACAAACTTGATTGATTTCTTATGTATTTAATGTTATTGATCTCCGAGTTGAGGAATTTCACGCTATTCGAACAAATAAGAATTTATTGCTATCCGATTTAATACTTTTTATCGTTGCCCAAATTTGTGCAAGTCTTTTTCTCATCTCGAATGAAATAATGTTCCATTTATGAGGTTTGAAAACTAAGATACTCGATCTTTGGTTAGTTTGGTTAAGTCAATTTTGTTATTACACGTTAAACAATCAGTATATTGTCTAATTAGATGTTGTCCAAAGTTTGGACGCTTTTATCATGTTTGTTAAATTAAATGCTTGAGATAATAAAGTGTAATGCTGTCCAGACAGGACATTTTGTTATGTGTTTCTCGAATTTAAATGCTTGCTTAATTGAAGATACAGTGTTGTATAAAACATGAAAAAAAAAAATGTTGTCCAAATCAAGGTTAATCAAGTTGTCCATATTAATGAGGCGTAAGGTTGTTTTATTTGTGTAAATAAATATGGTTGGAATCAACATGCATTGCTGTTCGGTTTATGCTTGAGGAGTTTACAATTTGGGAGCTTAAAACAGTTTAAATTGCTATTTATATTGCTGTCCAAAAGTCTCAATTTTAGTAATGTGTAGGGGGCTAAATTGTCTGAAAATTTAATTATTGTTAGCTCGAAAAGTATTCGAATGTGTGCTGGAAATTAATATCTAAATGCATGCTAGAGTTTAATATGTCTAAATGTATACAGGAGATTAATCATGTCCGAATGAACGGTGGAATTTAGCATGTCTGAATTACCCTGCTTAAGTAAATGAAATGTGTATGTAATTAAATCTTGTCCATTCAATAATTGTTGTTGTTCTGTTTTTCAAAACAGTCCGTATGCAGATTTTAAAAAAAAATGACTACATTGCATGATCTTGAATGATTAATTAAATGATTTATGCTGGCCTTGATATATCATTTTCGAATTATAAGACAATATATATACTAGTACTGTATGTATAAAATATTGAAATTTTATATGTAACGTGATATTTGTTTGTGTGTTTAGAATGAAATGCCCTGCAAATGCGAACTCAATCATGTTTAATTGTGAGCCTTTCTTGGCCTTTGCCAAATTTTTAATTGCTTAAATTTCTATATTTTTCTACTTATGTTTTCGAATGAAGAGTTCATTTGATACAAAGGAAAATCTTATTTAAAAGCTATTGATGTCGTGGTTAAGGTCGTTATTATTCAAAAATGTTGTCTTGTTCTTCTCGTGAGAAATGTTGTCCAAAATAAGCTTTAAATGTCGTCCAAAGCATGTATTAAGTGTTATCCAAGCTAGAAATTTCTATTATGTTTATGCTAAATTAAATGATAGTATTAAAGAAGTGTTTATGCAGTCCAAAGCAAGACATTTTTTTTATTATGCTTTTCTGTGCAAGTACATAATCTTTGAACTCGAACTTTATTTATTTAATTTAAAATACTTAATTATTACTTTGAGATTTAATTATATCTACATATAGGCAAATGATTAAATTATGTGATATTGGTCGTGAGATGAATATATGGCCGATTGTAATGTATACACATATGTCAATAATATAGCCGAATGTGATGTTGTTATGGAGATGAAATAATATAATTTCTATATATATATATATATGCGTAATTGAGGTTTAAGTTTTATATATATATGTGTTTGTTTAAAAGAGTAACAAGTTTGAGTAATGCACTATGTGTGCGAATGTTAACACCGAGCACTATGTGTGCGAGATCGGTCATTTGGAACTAAGTATCTTTGGATATTAAAGGTAATGGCGCTAAGTGTGCGATACATTCTGTGGTTTGACATTGAGTGTACGGATTTATTGATTCAACAAGGATATCGATTATTGGAAATATTAAGCGATGTGATGATATATCATATATGGATAGTAAGGTAAGTTTTGATTGTTGTAATGAAAATTATGAATTATTGATGTTACTGGTGAGTTAATATTATACGGGTATAATTCTGCTATCGGTTATATAAAGGTGTTACAGGTTATACGTAATGAAATAAATCGATCCAATGCTATGTGAATTCTATGATATTGATATTGTATTGATGATATGTGATATAAATGATTTAGTTACATATATGGTACTTAGTATGCAAGATATAGGGTTTTCGATGTTGGACTCAAGGGTTCAACTGTAAAGATGATGCTGCGGGAATAGAAATGATGATACAAATCAGTATAGGTATACATGGTACACTTGACAAGTAAGTGACATTGATAAATTTATATGATAAGTGAGTAGATGTGATAAATTACACATGAATTACATGACTGTTAAGGAAATAAATATTGAATTAGATGAGGCTGGTTTAAAAGCAATCTTATTGCTTAAAATGACAAGCTTAATGTTAAATCTTTTATATAATGCTGATAATTATATGAGCTTGCTAAACTTATTAGCTTACTCTATCTATTCTCTGTGTTTTACAGTGATTTGAATGCTCACGCGGGTTGGAAGTCATCAAAGAATCTATCACACTATCCAGGAGGCAATTTGTATTTCTGAACTCCTTGAAATTTGGGTAATATGGCATTTATATGCTAGTTAATAAGTTGATTATATGTTCACTTGTTTATACTAACGTGAGATGAAATTTTTGGGTATTATGACCAAGCTATGTGATATGGCTTGATATGAGAATAGTTAGTTTGATATGAAAGCATTATATGATGTGTGCACTTAGTGGTAAAATTTATAATTACCATTTGGTTTGAATGATATGTGATTAGGGATGAGTTGACAAGAATGTTGAAATGTGAGCAATTTGTAAGTGGTATTTAGATGCTTATATATATATATATGTCTACATGGAATGGTCACGTTAGTATAAGCTTATATAATTGTTTTAAGCATGATATGTTGGATTAGTGTTGAATGATGTTGACAATTGATAAGTTAAAGTTTTACTATTTCGGTTTGAGTTACAAGTCCAGTAATGCCCTTACATATTCTGGTGACAGTTACAGGATAAGGGTGTTACACTATCACTACGATTGAGGCAAGCGCACCTATCGAATAGTAGTATAGCTTAGTGGCAAGACCGAAATGTCGAACCCAAGGGAACCAAAAGTACTAGTATTGACTTTCTTTCTATTATTTACCTAAAATAAAAGGGATTTAACATTTATCTAACTAAGTACTAAGCTAAGGATGCCAAGACATAGAGAATGAATTGGGAGAATACTTTCGAGAAAACCAATTGATTAAGACAATACCCGAGGAAGAATTCACCTAGACTTCACTTGTTATTTAACTCTGAACTAGACAATTTGTTCACTTGACTTGATCTGTAGGATTCCCTAATTTATATTAATACCTCTCTCGAGGCTACTAACGTCTAACCCTAGGTTGATTAATTGAAATCTCTTTCTAATTAAAACCCCTAGTGTTGCATTAACTCGATCTATGAACTCCCATATTAGGTTTGAACCTAACCTGGTAGATTTTCGTCGTCCTATCTCTAGGAGTGCGATCAACTCCGCTTAACTATGCTAGATCTACTCTTAAACAGGGACTTTTGCTCCTCTGAATAGTCACATCAAAACTTGAATCTATATCCTGAATTATGAACACAAGAATTAAGAACACATAATTAAGAACAAATCAAGTATTTATCATACAGTTCAGAAAGTAATAACAAGATCCGTCTTAGGTTTCATCCCCCTCAGGTAATTGAGGAGTTTAGTTCATGTTTATTAAAGAATACATCTTAGAAGAAATTAAATAACAAAACATAAAGAAAATGCCTAAAATCCCCTAAAGGAAATTGAAGGGAAGATCCTCAGTCTTTAGCGTGATTCTGGCTTCTGAAATGGATCAACTGGCTTTCTTCGAGTAATTCCCTAATTTCAGCTCTCTCTGGCTTTGCTCCTATCAAAAGCCCTAACAGAGGCCTTCTGTCAAACTCCCCTTTCGATTGCCCTCTAAGGTGTTTATATAGGCTTTCGGGATGCCTTACTTGGCCCTCAAGTATCTTAATCCGAGTGAAATTAAAACGGGTCACGGTAGGGACATGCCTTTGTGAATTGAGCCCTCGGCCGTGTTTGAGTCTGCTAAAGTGGCACGGCCGTGTGGAGAACTCCAAGCCTTGTGGATTTCTTACTTTGGCCCATTTTCTCCGTTTTTGGCCCGTTTCTCGTTCTTTTCATCCAACTATACTTTCTTAAGTGTAAAACATGAAATTAAAGGATTAGGAGCATCAAACTCCACAATTCAAGGGATAAATCATCCAAAAGTATGCCAAATGTGAGATTAAAATATGTATATATTACGGTTTATCAGCGTGTCACACGGGCGTGTCCCTGCTGACCCTAAGACTTTTTATATTCAAAAAAGGTTACTTGTGGGCTAAGAAAGGCGTTTCAAAGCCTATATAAACACCCTAGGGGGCAACCTAAAAGGGACATCGAGTGGACACTGAGTAGAAGGTAGAAAATACTCAAAGACAGCCGTCGGGAGCAGCTTAGGAGAAGGATCTCTATCAAGACTGAAGCTCTCCCATCAAGTTTGATAAACCGTAAAAGTAACATATTTTAGGCCTACATTTAGCATACTTTGGATAATTTAAACGTCGATTTATGTAAAAAGGTGCTCTTAATTCTTTCTTTTCATTTTTTATACTCAGGAAAGCACCCACGGATGAAAAGAACGTAAAACAGGCTTAAAACGGGCCAATTCACAAAATCGACACGGCCTGGACTTTAAGCCACACGGCTGTGCCTCATTAAATTACTAAAACACGGCCTGGACCCCGATAAACACGGCCGTGCCTCATTAAAAGTCTGAACACGGCCTGGCCACGATTCACACGAGCGTGTGCCATGGCCGTGTCCCTGCTGCAGGAAAGAGCAATTACATTCGGGAAAGGATACTTGGAGCCAAAAAAATACATTCCAAATTCTATTCAAACACCCTATTAGGAATTCTACTTAAATTAGAATACTTAGGGGCCAAGTAAGGCATCTCAAAGTGTATATAAACACCCAAAGGGGCAACTTGAAAGGGGAGTTCGGCAGAAGCCGAAACCGGCGTCAAAGCTAGGCTAAGGAGCCAAGCCGAGAAGGTCAAAGTTAGGGAATAACGCGAAGATAGCCAGTTGATCCATCCCAAGAAGCTGAAATTATACTCAAGACGGCGGAATTATCCTTCAATTCCTTCAGGGGGTTTTAGGGTTTTCTTATGTTTTGTTTTATCTTTTCTTGTGATGTTCTTTTTATTCATTATGAACTAAACCCCTCAGATACCTGAAGGGGATGAAACCTAGATTAATCTTTTTTTATTTAATTTTTAAGTTATATGATAATTGCTTAGTTTGATGTTAATTATGTTGCTTAATCCAAATCTAATGTGCTTAGGTGGAGGAGGAATAGACCCTGCCTAAGAGTAGATCTAACATAATTTAGCGGAATTGATCGAACGCCTAGAGATAGGGTTACTAGATTTTGCCAGATTAGGGTGAAACCTAATATGGGAGTCCATTGATCGATTTACAGCTATCCTAGGGGGTTATTATAAGTGAACGAGAGTTCCACTAATTAACCTAGGGTTAGACGTTATTCGCCTCGAGAGAGGGTTTAATATAGGTTGGGGAGTCTTACGGATCAAGCTATGTAAAAGAGATCATATAATTTAGAGTTAAATAACAAGTGAAGTCTAGGTGGATTCTTCCTGAGGGTATCGTCGTAATCAACTGAGTTTTCCTTCAAAGTTATCTTCCTATTCGTCATTTTTGTCTTTATGTCCTTAGTTTAGTCTTCGTCAATATAGTTTAAAGCAACTTTGCTCTATTTTTAAGGCTAAATCATAAAAAGATAGTTAGTATTAGTACTCTTAGTTCATTTGGGTTTGATATCCGGTCTTGCCTAAGCTATACTACTGTTCGATAGGTACACTTGTCTTTAATTGTTGTCAGAGTTTGTTTTCGGTTTTTGATCATTCTTTTATAAATTTTAAAACTCTGATTTCAGCGATCAAAGTTCTTTAGAAGTTTTTGGGTTTTCTTATGTTTTGTTGTTTTTTCCTTTTTTAAGATGTTTCCCTCCATCAGTATGAACTAAATCCCTCAAATACATGAGGAGATGAACCCTAAGATAAATCTTATTATTATTTGATTTTTAAGAAAAATACTTGTTCTTATTCTTAATTGTGAGTTTTCATTCTTGTTTTGATAATTCAGGTTATTGATTCAAGTCGAATGTGCTTGTTTAGTGGAGCAAAAGTCCCTATTTAAGAGTAGATCAACACAATTAAGCGGAGTTGATTGCAACCTAAGAAATAGGGCGACATAAATCTGCCGGATTAGAGTCAAATCTAATAGGGGAATCCATAGATCGAGTTAATGCAACACTAGGGGTTTTAGTTAGAAAGAGATTTCAATTAATCAACCTAGAGTGGTTGTTTTTAGTCTTGAAAGAGATATCAACATAAATCAGGGATTTCTACGGATTAAGACAAGTGAATAAATCGTATGAATCAAAAGTAATAAGTCTAGGTGGATTCTTCCTTAGGTATTGCCTATATCATATAAGTTGTCTAAAAGTATTTTTCTTAATTCTTTCTTTTTCGTGTTTTTAATTAAGTTTTAATTTAAAAGAAATCACCCCAATTCTTAGGCTAAATAATAGAAAAATAGTAATTACTAGTACTCTTAGTCCTTGTGGATACGACATTACCGGTCTTACCATAACTATACTATTGAACAATAGGTGCGCTTGCCTTTATTGTGATCATAGTCAGTTTTAGACATATCACATCGGCATGTGGTGTCACAGTACCACACTCCGAAGCCAAGGAAGTCACCCACGAAGTACAGTGTTTCAACAACGGAGAAATGAATTGCAATTTTAAGTTAGGGGTGTTTTCATCTGCACAACACATCTTATTCAACTTTATAGATTCTAATTAACATAGTTAGGGCAGAACATTTGCTATAAATATTGATGTTCAGCCTAAGTTTGGGAGGCTTGACCGAGAGAGCCATTTTAGATTAGATTTTTAGGAGTTTATTTTTAGTTTAGTCCTTTAATTAAAAAAATAGAAAATTTTCCTTTATTCTAACTTGGATTCAAATTGGATCCAAGCTTTCGTTTATTTAATTTCTATTTGTTTCCTTTTGATTTTCAATTGCAATCGACATTATCTTCGCACTGTCAAAGGGATTCCAGCTTTCGCCCACAAACCAATATAGAAATGGATCAATTTATTTATTCCCTTTTTCTATTTTATTATCTATTTTGCATGTGTAATATGAAATTAGGGAAAACTGCATCTAGATCCATGAGCGGCTAATTTCCTTAGGGAGATTAACGATTGGATGTGGGAATAATTAACCTAAGAATTAAGGTTTGTTTTCGAATTTGTTATCTTAAATTTTGTGTGATTAAAACCTAGGATTGATGATCCTAGAAAGTAATTTCGATTAAATGAGGTCGAAAGATAAATTTATCGAGTAAATCATAATTTATCCTGGTAAAGAATGTGAGGTTGAAAGATAAGTTAGTATTGGTCGATTAATTAATTAGTGAGAGGCTGAAAGGTAATAATTGGTTAGTTAATAGCTAATTCAATAAAACTTGAATTCTAAAGTTAATTAGGAACATTGACATGAGTTAATCTTCTGCTTAATTAATTGAGTTAATTTCAATTGTTAACTTGTCTTTTTTTGTTTTATTTAATTTATGCTATTTTTGTTACCTAATTTCAATTAGGTTTTTTGTACTATAATTTTAGGTTATTACTGTTTAGCCCTGTTAGTGTAGAAAAATAATTTTAATTTAATTCAACCTCCCTTGGGTATGATGATCAAAATACTTCATGGAGTATTTCGTTGTAACACTTACTATATTACAATTTGAATCGTATACTTATGGACACTGCTGCTTAATCTTATCTTTTTTTGCTACAATATTTCCAGTCCAAACGTGTGTACGTATGTTGACGGTCAACTAGCAACTAAGGTAATTTTTTGAGTTTGTGATAACTCTTGAAAAGAGTTATATTGTAGGCCTCTAAACTTGATTAATTGTCTGTACTTAAGTGGATATATTTGCATTTTTAGGATTTTTTTATAACTTTTCATCATGAAGCTTGGATTGTGCTTTCAGTGTTACTATATGTAACTTTTGTTAGTGGAAAGAAAGGAACTGTTTTTGCTTGTAGCATGTGAGGAAGGAAGAACAGAAATGACGGAGTGAAGTATTGTCATGGCAAAAGGTTGGACAAATTGCCAGCATAAATGCCATGGAAATTTCAAGAAGATGCTGACACAACACTCAGTCCTCGTCACTCTCAGCCAGCTGGACATGTACCAGATAAATCCACATGAAAAAGAGGGAGAAAAGTGTGTTCTGAGAGAGGGGACTTACCTTATAAAAGAGGAAAGAGATGAGAATTCTACAGATGGTATTTTACACAAGGATTTAGGAGTGGTTTTTCTTCTCCAACAAACTCTCATGAAAAATCTAGAGAAAAGAAGAGAGGATGGCGGATAAAGCACAGAGTAGAGACGCAAGGAAGGGCATGAAGCATTCAAACCTAGGTCTTGCACAATATTACAACATTGGAGTTGAGAGCTGATTTGGCGAAATCTTTCTGAAGTTCTTCCTTCTTTATATTGATTAATTTCTATGAATTTTAACTGTTAGATGATATTGTTGAATGATACCTTCATTTTGGATGTTAATTTCCAACCCATGAGCTAATCTTATCGAGTTACTTGATGAATATTTCTTTCCATTAATGACTAGGGGTGATCTTGATTAGATCTACTGTTTCATTCGATTTGTATTATTTTGAATGGATGCATATAATCTATAGACATAGATGGATGTATGGTATGTTCACAAACTTGATTTAATTTTGAAAAGGTTAGATGGGTTGGACTGTAATTAAATGATACAAGATAGTACTCGAAAGAATATTCGTAGCACTCTAGAAATAGAGCTGCACTCTATACGGAGTAAAGAAGAAACAATATTGGGTATCATCCTTGAAGCTTGTAGACATACAAATCCTTAGGAATAGTAGCTCAAAGTCTGACTCTCAAAAGAAGCAGACTATTGTAGCTAGAATATGAATAGTAGACTGGTTAAAACTTTGCCATAGAATTATTGTGTTATAAAGATGTCATCTGAGTAATTCCGACCTTTCCATTCAACAGTGTAGTTTCTCTCAACTTTTTCTCGTTAAATTGCCACAACATTTTAAGTTAGTTATCTGATTTTAATGTTGCATACGTGATTATCCTTCACAAATTTGTTATTCTGTTTTTTCCATAGCCTGATTCATATAATTCATAGTGATAACTTAACCAAATTAATCCTAATCAATCCTTGTGGAGACGATCTTACTTACTAATTTATTACTTGATTCGACGTGTATACTTGCACATTCGTACAAGTTTTTAGCGTCATTACCGGGGATTGGCAAATTGGTGATTGTTGGTTTGTTATGATCGATTTATTTTTGTTAGTTTTAACTTAGTTGGATTTTTATTCTTTTTCAGGTCTGTTGCTAGTTTATGAGTAGTGGTATTCCCGAAAATGAAGAGTATTGTTTTGATCTTGAAATTGAAAGAACCTTGAGGAAAATGAGAGAAGAATTGTAAGAGATGACAAGGATTGGAAATGACCCAGATAGAGAAGATCCGTTACGTTTGAATGGTAAGGATACTGATATTCCTCGTGTAATAGATGATAGAGGCAAACCCATTAGAGAACATGCAGTGCCTATCTTGGATGATTTGAATCTATGGATTGTCAGGTCACAAATTCAAGCTTAGCATTTTGAGTTAAAAAAAATGATGTTTCAAATGCTACAAGCAGTAGGATAGTTTAGTGGATTACGTACTGAAGATCCACGGCTGCATCTAAGACTCTTTTTGGAGGTCTGTGATTCATTTAGGCAATAGGGTGTTCCTGAAAATGCCTTGAGACTCAAGTTATATCCTTATTCATTGTGAGATTGTGCCAGAGCATGGTTAAATGTTTTACTGTCAAGAATGATGGCATTTTAGAATGATCTTTGTCAAATATTTTTACTACGATATAATTCTCCTAATATGAATTCCAAGTTAAGGAATGATATTACATCTTTTTGGCAATCTGAGGATGAGATGTTGTATAAGCTTAGGAGTGATTCAAAGAATTACCTAGAAAATTCCCAATGCATGGTTTCCAACAATAGACAGAGATGGGAATGTTTTACAATGGATTAAATACACATACAAGGATGGTAGTTGATGCATATGCCAATGGCACGTTGCTAGATAAATCATATAATGGGGCGCATGAGTTTCTGGAAAGGATAACTAACAATGATTATCAATATCCGGTTATAAGAGTAAGGACAGGCAGAAGAGCTGCTGGAGCAATCGAGCTTTGATGCAATCACCTCATTAATAGCTCAGGTATCATCCCTAGCTAATATGATTAAACCATTGAAGAGAGCAGCTGCAGTGCAGGAAATGAAAGCAACCGAGCTAATATGTGTTTATTGTGAGGAAGATCATGTTTTTGATGAATGCCCATTGAACCCAACCACAATATATTACATGATAAATTTCAATCAGAAGAATAATCCATATTTGAATATGTATAATCCAGGGTGGAACAACATCCCAACTTCACCTGGATATAATAAACTCATGCCACAGCAAAATGTTCAACAAAGTTCAACATCATATTCTTCATCGACGGAAGCTCTATTAAAGGAATATATGACAAAAAATGATGCTATGATACAAACTCAAGCTACATCCCTAAGAGCCTTGGAAAATCAAGTAAGGTAGATTGCCAATGCATTAAGTTCGAGACCCTAAGGAGCATTGCCAAGTGATGTTGAAAATTCAAGATCTCAAGGGAACGAGCATTGCAAGGCCATTAAGCTCAGAAGTGGTACTCAGTTACCTGGAGTTGTTAATGATACTGCTGTTGAAGAGGACATCTCAGATTTTACATATGGAACGAATTCAAAACCATTCGTGGAGCAGTCTACAACTGAGAAGATCAAACAAAAAAATGGTGAAGCAGAGTCATCTTGTGTCGCCAATAAAAATGCCACAGCACAACAATACTAGCAGTATGAAGGAAAGCCACTGCCACCTTTTCCATAGTGCTACTAGAAGTCTAAGGAAGGATTTCAATTAAAAAATTCTTGGATGTCCTAAAGAAACTTCATATCAACATACCGTTGGTGGAAGCATTGGAGCAAATGTCGAATTAAGTTAAGTTCATAAAGGATATCTTGTCAAAGAAGAGACGATTAGGGGAATTTGACACTGTTGCTTTCACTGAAAGGTGCACAGCAAAGTTGATGAACAAATTGCCTCCAAACTTGAAGGACCTAAGGAGTTTTACCATCTCTTGCTCAATTGGAAATCATAATGTTGGCAAGATATTGAATGATTTAGGAGCAAGTATAAGTTTAATGCCTATGTTTGTTTTCAGGAAGCTAGGAATTCAGAAGGCAAGACCACCACAGTCATGATGCAGCTAGCAGGTCGCTCTTATGCACATCCAGAAGGTAAGATTGAAGATGTGCTGGTAAGAGTTGATAAATTTATTTTTCCTGCAGATTTTATTATTCTAGAATGTGAAGCTTATAAAGAAGTACTGATTATTCTTGGGATACCTTTTCTAGTGACAGGTAGAACGCCAATTGATGTGCAGAAAGGTGAGTTGGCAATGAGGGTCAATGACTAGTAAATAACTTTTAATGTTTTGATGCCATAAAGTGTGCAGATGAAATGAAGAATGTCATACTATTGGATTTCTTAACTCAGCAGTAGAGGAAGAGTTTGCAAAGTTTAGTCACAACAATTCTGATGATGATGGAGATCCATTTAAGCTGACTGAAACAGAAATAATTGGTGAACCTGATGAACTTATGGAGACCAAGCAATTTGAGTGTCGACAAGGGAGGAGTTTCAAATCTTTAGATTTGTCAAATCATTCTTTTAAGCCTCCTAGACCTTCCATAGAGGTCCCTCCTACTTTGGAGTTGAAGCCTTTGCCATTACACTTAAAGTATGCCTACTTGGAAGATAACAACAGTTTGCTAGTAGTCATATCTGTAGAATTGACACATTATTAGGAGAAGAAGTTATTAGAAGTTATAAGAAATCTAGGAAAGCATTGGGGTGGACAATTGTTGCTATCAAGGGAATCAGTCTGACCATCTGCACATATAAGATTTTACTGGAGGATTGCCATGGCAATTCTATTGAGCAGTAGAGAAGGTTGAACCCATTATGAAGGAAGTCCTTAAAAAGGAGATTATTAAATGGCTTGACGCTGGAATAATATACCTTATTTCTGATAGTTCGTCGGTGTATGGCGCAACTTGATCCGTGTTTTTCAAGTTTGTAATTCCTTACTTTTTTTTTGAATCAAAATTCTAAATGCAAATGAAATAAATGAAATAGAAATAGATAAATAATATAAAAATAATACTAATATATATTAGAATATATATAATAGAATAGATAAATATATAATAGAATTAATATTCTAACATCTAATATAAATTATATATTATATATCATAAGCTCAATTATAAGAAATAAGAAATTCACCCTTGACAGTAATATATGTTGTATATGTAAATCCTAGATGTGAAAACAAGCGTAATTCAACCCTGAAATGAAAAAAAAGAGAGAAGGGAATATAGATGGAAAAAGGGGGGAGAGGTTGGACGTAAAGTAAAAAAAAAAATCAATATGCTAAAATAAAATACGAAATGAAATTGAAACAAGGTTAATGAGATAGAAATAAGCAATCATAAATAGAGTTCGGGTTCGAATTCCATAGATAATATGGACGGTGTTGCCTATAATGATGGACAAATGAAAGACTCTCCAAAAATTTTTATTTATCCACTTCCTATTTTGAAAATAGGTTGGTTGAACTTAAAACTTCCTTCATTATATAAGGAAACAATCCAATTACATGCACTTGAATTGGATGGGACCAATGAAATCGAGCGCTAACCCCCATTTCTTATTGAATTAACCAATCAACCTCCTGTCAAATATTTATTTTGTATTAGATAATTTTGGAAAAAAAAATTGACATATTTCACTTTATTATGAAAATAAATCCTACTACTTCCTGTTCAATGTGTACCCAAGAAAGGATGTGTCATCGTAGTTAGCAATGACAACAATGAACTCATCCCAACTCGTATTGTCACTAGATGGAGAGTTTGCATGGACTATCAGAAGCTTAACAAAGCAACTTGGAAGGACCATTTTCCTTTTCCGTCCATTGATCAAATATTAGACATATTAGTAGGAAAATCCTTCTATTGCTTATTTGATGGTTATTTAAAGTATAACCAGATTGCCATAGCCCCCATAGATCAAGAAAAAACCACTTTCACATGTTCGTATGAAACCTTTGCTTTCAGAAGAATGCCATTTGGGTTGTGCAATGCTCCAGCAACATTTCAGTGCTCCATGATGGCAATATTTTTAGATATGGTGGAGAAATTCTTAGAAGTTTTCATGGATGACTTCTCCGTGTTTGGTGATACTTTTGAGAGGTGTTTGAAGAATTTGGAGCTAGTTCTTTGTCGTTGTGACGAAACTAACCTTGTTCTGAATTGGGAGAAATGTCATTTCATGATTTGTGAAGGCATTATTCTAGGTCACAAAATTTCACAATAAGGGGTTATCGTAGAGAAAGGAAGGATTGAGGTTATTAAGAAATTGCCACCACCTACTATGGTTAAAGGTATTTGAAGTTTCCTTGGATATGTAGGATTTTGTTGAAGATTTATTGAGGATTTTTTGAAGATATCTAAACCTCTATGTGCTTTGTTAGAATACAATAAAACCTACAATTTTGATGAACTTTGCCTGAAAGCATTTGAAGAATTAAAAAAAGCAACTGGTGATAGCAGCGATTGTTATAACACCAAACTAGACAATACCTTTTTAACTTATGTGCGATGCCAGTGATTTTGTTGTAGGAGCAATACTTAGGAAAAAGAATGTAACAACCCAAACCCAGCCCGGACGTTATGGCTTAATCTGGTGATGTCACATTGAAGGGATAATTCAAAACGATTTTACTAAGTTAAAAATCTAAATTTAAGGCTTAGAAACTCAAAATCCTTACAATTTATTAAGTTGGGATAAAAGCCCATGTTTTAAGTGTTTCGAAAACCATGTTTATACTTAAGAAATTTATCTAAGTTTAAAAATTAAGTAAATAGTTGAAACATTCAAAATCTAAAGTCAAATCGGAGATACAAGGCCTTATTACAATGAAGTAATTAAACTAAATCTTTCAAAACTAAATAAAACTGCTTGCAGTGTGGCCACCTTCGAGTCCTCTTCCACGTCGAGCCGTCTACTGAGGATCACCTGAAACATTAAATAAAAGGGTCTGAGTTTCAAAACTCAGTGTGTACGACCCTTGGTAATCTAATCCAATCATGCAAATATCACATTGGGCCTAAGCCCTATCAAATTAGGTGGTCTTGGGCCTTAGCCTACAATTGTAACACCCCTATCCCGGGTCCATCGCCGGATTAGGGTAGGGAGAATTATCGGACATATCGGAGAACATTTACGAAAGTTCATACATTCAAACCTCATCTCAGGCATAGTGTCCCTTAATACAGTCATCGAGGCCTAAAATCATGCTTACAAACTAAGTCGGGACTAAACTGAAACACAAACCAAATCTCATGGAAAATTTGAAACTTTTCTAAAATATAGAGGAGGCACGCCCGTGGGAGGAGACCGTGTGTCTCCCACGGCTACTAGACATACCTGTGTGTCCTCCCCGTGGTAACATACTGCCAAAATCAACACGACCACCAAGCACGCCCGTGTGCCATGGCTGTGTCCAACTAAGTCATATACTGCCATTTTTCACACGGCCTTTAGGCACACCCGTGCCATGACCGTGTACTTTATAAGCTGGCTACTGATTTATTCGCCACGGTCTCGAGGCACGCCCGTGTGACATTATAGGTTATTTTGCAAGACCAAAATGCCAACCAAATGGTTCAAACCTATAAGCATCATTTACCAACACATATCAAGCATATATGGCAACCAAAAACGTACCAAATAGCCATCCAAATCATGCGCATTTGACCACTAAGATAATCACAACTATACATTAAATTTATTCAATCTATACATTCAAAACCAATTCAAAACATATCAATTTGCATAACTAAAATGTACATTACACAAAAGATTTAATAAACCATCACACGTTAACATTTAAAACAAGCCAATTTTGCATGGCTTTTATACATTAACAAAATATCATTCAAATAATAAACTAGCCTATACATGCCTTATGTTCAAAAGTCCAAACTTTAAAGATGCCAAAGTGAGCCGATAGTGTGAATGACTTCAATGACGATGCCTTGAGCTCGTAGCTTGATCAAAATCTAAAAAAATAAAACAACGAACACACACAGAGTAAGCTAACTTAGCTTAGTAAGTCTTAAGCAATTATAATATATCATTCAAACATTCAAGCTTTTAAAACGATTAGTTTGTGACATTGAATATAAATAATTTAACTTATAAGTTCATTATGGCTGAATACCATCACTTTAACTTAACATTTATCATTTTCTTTCCATAAACATGCAAACTCACCGAAACAGTTAAATACAATTGATATTCGCATATTCCAAAACAAATAAGTATCACATACATCTTAACCACATGAAATCAGTCATACACATATGTAAGCATATCCAATCACTCTCACATTTAACAATTACACATATGGCTGAATCTTAAAGGCATAACCGAGCTTAAATTTCAATATACATATCATACTCATTATTGATAAGATCAAATGCACCTATTAACACCTCACTGAAAGATTCAACTACATCACATCTTACTTAATTCAATGGAAAATATAATAACTTACCTTATTCCTTGCAACTATGAAAACTTATACTTACCCGAGCATTTAGCTTATTGCAGTAACTACGTTTCACCTTGTAAATGATTCATGAATTCTCTATTATAATACATCACCGGCATTAAGCCTGCTACACTCAAGGTCTAAAATTTGATCACCTGCATTTAGCCTGCTAGGCAATAAGCCCGATACACTTCACCAGCACAAGGCCTGCTAGGCTCAAAGCCCGATACAATTCACCGGCACAAGGCCTGCTAGGCTCGAAGCCTGATACAATTCACCGGATATTATTATCGTCTCATACACATTACATACTGCCCAAATTAACATAAATCACACATTATTCAAATCACTTTAACATATCATCTCAGTTAAAAATGTAACAACATATCATTTCAAATTCACTTCCACATTCGGCTATAACAAGTTTTTACAACTATAATTTCATAATTCAGTATATAATCAATGTTATAAATGATATTAACGATATTAAATTGCTTATAGACTTACCTCGGATATCGTCGGATGACAAGAACCGGCTTCGTTAACTTTCGCCTTTCCCTGATCCAAGTCTGTTTTTCTTTGTTCTTGATCTAAAAATATTTAATTTAAGCTCATTCAAACACATTTCATTTCAATTTAATCCAAAAACACCTAAATGGGCAAATTACCATTTTGCCCCTAATATTTCACATTTTTACAATTTAGTCCTATTTGCACAAAACACAAAATATGCAAAATCTCCCAACAATATAGCTAGGCTGAATCTTCCACATAGCCATATAAGTCCATACATTTCATTTCTTTTGCAATTTAACCCCTCAAAAATTTATTTTCTCAATTTAGCCCTATTTACTCAAAATCACCAAAAATCACAATACAAAACATATTAATCTAACATATATCTTTCATAATTCATCAATTATCATCATAAAGCTCATGAACTCATCAATAGACTCATAAAGCATGGGTCTTAAAGTATTCGAAGCAAAGATTTCAAAAACGTAAAAATTACAAAAAACCAAAAACTAAACATACCTTAATTAAGCTAAAGGGTTGCCGAAATTCAAAGCTTCCCTAATTCTTTTCTCTAGCTTACATTTGGCCAAGAGAGAAGCAAAGATGATAATGGTTTCATTTCATGAAATTTTAACATATATTATTCATTTACCAAATTACCATGTTAACCTTTTAATAATAATATTTATAACATATATCTTAAGGTAATTTAAGACCATTGCCGCCCACTATCATGTAAAATGGGCTAATTGCCCTTTTAGGACTCCATTTTAAAAAGCCACTACCGAATGGGTACTTTTCACTATAGTTTATAACTTTTACGCTTTACGCGATTAAGTCATTTTATTCAATTAAGCACACAAACAATCAAATTTTCATACGAAACTTTCACACATAATAGTTCACATATAATAAACACAAAATAATATTTAAATATTATTCAGACTCGAATTCGTGGTCCCAAAACTGCCATTCCAATTAGGGTCAAATTCGGACTGTTACAACTCTCCCCCTTAGGGATTTTCGTCCCTGAAAATATTATCGGTAAACAGAGTCGGATATTGTTGTCTCAATGAATCCTCAAGCTCCGACATAGCCTCTTCTATTCCATGTCGATTCCATAATACTTTCACTAACAGAATTTTCTTGTTTCTCAACTCTTTCACTTCACGAGCTATGATACGGATCGGTTCCTCCTCGTACGTCATATCAGATCGGATTTCAATCTCAGATGGGGCAACCACATGTGATGGATCTGATACGGAGCATTGAGACATGAAACACATTATGTATCTTTTCTAATTCATAGGGCAACTTTAATCTATAAGCAACAGGCCCAACACGTTCGATGATCTCAAACGGTCCGATAAACCTCGGACTTAATTTTCCTTTTCGACCAAATCAAAGTACTTTTTTCCACGGAGAAACTTTCAAAAATACTCGGTCTCCGACCTGAAACTCAATGTCTTAATGCTTTAAATCTGTGTATGACTTTTGGTGATCTGATGCAACTTTCTGTTCATTCTCTTTAATCAAATCAACCCCGTGTATCTTGTTTTCACTGAGCTCGGTCCAGTACAATGGTGTACGACACTTGCGGCCGTACAAAGCTTCGTAAGGTGCCATTTTAATACTAGATTGAAAGCTATTATTGTAAGCAAATTCAATCAAAGGTAAGTATCATTCCCACGTACCTTCAAACTCAAGGATGCAACATCTCAACATATCCTCAAGTATCTGAATGATTCGTTCGGATTGACCATCTGTCTGCGAATGAAAAGCTGTGCTAAAGTGTAGTTTAGTACCTAAAGCATCTTGCAATTTCTTCCAAAACTGCAACGTGAATCTCAGGTCTCTGTCTGAAATAATGGAAATTGGCACACCATGCAATCTCAAAATTTGAGATACATACAACTCAGCAAGCTTATCGAGCGAATAGTCTGTACGAACTGGAACAAAGTGAGCTGATTTAGTTAGTCTATCCACTATAACCCAAATTACATCTTTCTTGCTCGGTGTTGTAGGCAGGCTGGATACAAAATCCATAGCAATTCTGTCCCATTTCCAATCAGGTATCATGATCGGTTGAAGCAATCCAGAGGGCACTTGATATTCGGCTTTTACTTGCTGACAAATTAAGCACTTCGAGACAAATTCGGATATGTCCCGTTTCATACCAGGCCACCAATAGAACTGTTTCAAATAATTATATGTAACACCCCAAACGCAGCCTAAACATTACGACCGGATCTGGCCTGTCACATAAAAGGATTGTTTATAAACTGCGCGTTTGTTAAAAATTTCGAGTTTAAATATTTATTCGCTAGCAATCCTTTATTTAACATTTTGGAAAACGGTTATTAAGGGTTTAGGAAATTCCCGTATTGAATATTTAATAATAATAGGCAGTAATCAAATTAAAAGCTAAACCAAATAAAATACCAAAATTAAAGTTATAGTGGCCTTATTACATAACAAAAACCCAAATAAAAATAAGTCCAAATAAAAGAAACGAGTTTACGAGAAAACATTGCATGGCCACCACAAGTCTGCCTCAGCTCCCAAATCCGCGATCTATTGATTACCTGCAAAATTGAACAAAGGGGTGAGTCATCGAGACTCAGTGTGTAAATCCCCATAAACGCAATCTGGGCCTTAAGCCCATAGATGCACATTGGGCCTTAGCACGCTCAAGATGGCATACAAAAGATATGAATGCAATATGTCCTAGCCCAAACCTAGTTTTTCCATCCTCTACACGCCAACCCGTACCAGCCAATCATACCGTGGGGATTTCTACAATCAACCCTCCATCCGCTACACGCCGTTTTGACAGTCATGCTGTCAGTTATAATGCCGATCACCATGTGACCTTAAAATCAACTGTGGCTTAGCCACCGATCACTATGTGACCTTATAATCAAATGTGGCAGAGCCACCGGTCATTATGTGACCTTATAATCAAGTGTGGCAGAGCCAGCGATCACCATGTGACCTTATAATCAAGTGTGGCAGAGCCACCGATCACTATGTGACCTCATAATATAATGTGGCATAGCCACCGATCACTATGTGACCTCATAACATAACGTGCCATAGCCACCGATCACTATGTGACCTCATAATCAAGCACTTCCCCTTAAACATCATAACATCCCAAATCCCATGCAATATGACATAATAATTCGTGTATGCAGTATGTCATGTATGCAAAACATAAATCAAATATAAGTATAACATGAATTACCATCATAACCAGATAGACATAATACAACATAATCAAGCTAATCAACCTCTAAGGATATAACCGTAATTTTACCTAGCAAGGGTATTTTCGTAATTTACCTATAGAGGGTATTTTAGTAATTTTGCACCTGCAATGGCCTTTCCGAAGGCCTAATGTTGCCCCGAGTGACTCAGCTACCATTTCTGGTCGTACCGGACTATTGGGCCTAAAACCCGATTTTGGCTCATTCGGGCCCACACGCTCGTGTGGCCCACCTAACACAAATCTAGCCACGTATATAAGATTCACACAGTCTATTTCAATATATACTAAACAATCATACAATTTACTCATATGGGCCCACAGGCCCATTGGGGCCACTTTGGCCCATTGCGACCCAAGCAGCCTCAACCCACATGATTACTAATGGTGGCCTCAACTATCGCGTCGAAGCCCCACACGTGCGCTCGCATGCTCGTGTGGCTACTATTGCTGTGACCGGCACTTCGGCATTTGCCGCTCTACAACTAAAGTAGAGAGAGTTACACACTTGATAGGAATCTGGTGCTAATTCACGCTCCGACCACACCTGTGCCCAAACTCCCTCCAACGTGTATTCATCCTCCTCCTAGAATGCTATATATATAGCTAGCTTCTCACCTTTCTTCTTTGTATCTTTCCGATGTGGGATCCTTCCGTCAGGAGAGTTTAAATCCAACTCAAACTCTTCCCGTCCAATTCGCAAAATAAATACTCCCTTGCTTTTAATGAGATTCAAACCCAGGCTCCCTTGCAACATAATCCACGCTGCTAACCACTTGGCCACAAGCTCCTCTTGTGTCTTAAACCATGCGCAACTAAATATAAGTCTATAGCCAAATTCTAAGGTCCATGTAAAAAGAAAATCAAAATGCAAGAGCCAAGACTTGAACCTTGGACCTCCTTCCTTCCCTGTGGCGTCACCCCTTGCCTCTTATGTGGCGTCACTTTGCCACTGCACCACACACTCCCCTTCTGTCATTTTTCTCCACATTTTATTCTTAAAGCCTACCTACTAACTCCCAGGGTTTTTTTCGCCTAAAACCAAAATTTCCCTAAAGCCAAAGTTTGATCCCGGGACTTCATAGAAGCCCTCTAACCTTCCAAAATCACTTATCTAATAGGTCCAACTTGCATTTAAGCCAATCTCTTATTCTTAAAAATTTTAAACGGTACTACGCTCAAGGCCCAGTGGGCCCAGTTCTTCTAGGCCCAATTTCGGGATGTTACATTATACATTTTCGTGCTACCCGGATGTACCGAGAATCGACTATTATGAGCCTCATTCAACAACATTTGAATCAAATCCACATTCCTCGAAACATAAATTCGGCCTTTGAAGTTCAAACAGTCATTTTCATCAATTTGAAACTCTGACTCTGCATTACTTTCACACTGAATTCGTCTTACCATCGTATCTTTGTCAACTCTCTGAGCATCACAAATTTGTTGAATATATGACGGTGTTGCTTTCAATTCGGATACTATCGAACCATCACCAGACATAGCCATATGTGTGTTCAATGCACAAAGAGCAAATAATGACTTCCGACTTAAAGCATCTGCAACAACGTTAGCCTTTCCCGGATGATAGTCTCGTAATCTTTCAACAGCTCTAACCATCTGCATTGTCTCATGTTCAAATCTCTCCGAGTCATCAAATACTTCAAACTCTTGTGATTTGAATAAACATGACATTTCTCACCGAACAGATAATGACGCCAAATCTTTAATGCAAACGCAATGGCTGTTAGCTCTAAATCATGTGTCGGGTAATTTCTTTCGTGTGGCTTCAATTGTCTCGAAGCATAGGCTACGACTTTGCCTTCCTGCATCAAAACGGAACCCAAACCATTCAAATATGCATCACTATAAACAACAAATTCTTTACCTGACTCAGGCTGAACTAACACTAGAGCTTCGGTCAAAAGGGCTTTCAACTGATCAAAACTTTTCTGACACTTTTCCGACCATTCAAATCCAACATCTTTCTATAATAGATTTGTCAATGGGGTAGCTATTATAGAAAAACCTTTCACAAATCGTCTGTAGTAACTAGCAAGTCCCAGAAAGCTTCGAATTTCAGAAACATTCTTCGGTGGTTTCCAATCAAGTATAGCCGATATTTTATTCTGATCAACCCGAATACCTGATGCTGAAATAACGTGGCCCAGAAAACTGACTTCACTCAACCAAAACTCACATTTGCTAAACTTTGCATACAACTATTTATCTCGCAAAGTTTGTAGCACAAGTCTCAAATGCTCAGCATGCTCGGTTTCATCTCTGGAGTAGATCAGAATATCGTCTTTAAACACTACTACAAATTGATCTAAATACTAACTGAAAATCCGATCATCATATCCATAAAAATAGCAGGTGCATTAGTGAGTCCAAAAGGCATAACCAAAAACTGATAGTGTCCGTACCTCGTTCGAAAAGCATTCTTTGGCACATCAGAATCTCTGACTCACAACTGATAATAGCCCGATCTTAAATTTATCTTTGAAAGCACTGAAGCCCCTTTCAACTGATCAAACAAGTCGTCAATCCCTAGCAACGGGTATTTATTCTTTATAGTTACCTTGTTGAGTTGTCGGTAATCGATGCACATTCGCATAGTCCCGTCTTTCTTTTTCACAAATAAAACTGGTGCACCCTAAGGAGAGAAGCTCGGTCATGCAAAGCCCCTATCTGTTAACTCTTGCAACTGTGCTTTTAACTCTTTTAATTCTGTAGGTGCCATCCGATACAGAGTTATCGAAATCGGAGTCGTCCCCGGTACTAACTCAATGCCAAACTCTAGCTCTCGAACAGGTGGTAAACCCGGTAATTCTTCAGGAAACACATCTGGATATTCGCATACAACTGGTACAGATTCAATCTTCTTTTCAGTAACTTTACTATCCAACACATAAGCCAGGTAAGCTTCACACCCTTTTCTCACATACTTATGAGCTAAGATCGAGGATATTACTGCCAGTAACCCATTCAGGTCATTAGATTCAATTCGAATAATTTCACTGCTCTGACATCTCAAATCAATGGGCTTTCTTTTGCAATTAACAACAGCATCGTGCAAAGTTAACCAATCCATTCCCAAAATAATATCGAACTCGTCGAAAGGCAACAACATTAAATTAGCTGGGAAGCATGAATTCCGAATCATCAACGGGAAACTTTTACACACTTTATCAACCAGAACACATCGACCTAAGGGGTTTGATACACGAATTACAAACTCAGTAGACTCAACAGGTAGAGTCTTACTGGATACTAAAGTTTCACACAGGTAAGAATAAGTTGAACCAGGATCAATCAACGCAACAATAGTAGAATCATAAAGAGTGAAATTACCGGTAATAACATTGGGGGAAGAAGCATCCTCCCGGGCGCGTATAGCATATGCTTTACCAGGTGCGCGGGCCTCTGATCGAACTACGGTATCCTTTGTTCCTCTCTAACTGCCACCTACATTACTCAAATGCCTGGGTGGTCTGCCTCGTGCTGACACGTTGCTTTGTCTCGCATTCTGAATAGTGTTTTGCTTGACTAACATCGGGCACTCTCTAATAAAGTGATCCATCGATCCACATTTAAAACAGGACTGATCACGGAATCTACAACTCCCAGAATGCCATTTTCCCACAATGCTTGCACTCAGCCCGATCCTGTTGAATATTACCAACACTAGCCATCGAAGTAGCTCGGGAACCCGCAGGAGGTCGATCTCGTCTAGAGAAGTCTGAAGTAGCTTTATGTCGACTGGATTCATCTTTGAACTTCTTTGATACAGAACGAAGGGTCTTACTCGATGATCTTTTACAGTGTTTCTAGCTTCAATCTCGGCTTTTCTTTTCTCTTTTCCAAGCTCTTCGACTTTACAAGCTCATTCAACAAGTATCACGAACTCTTTAATCTCCAGTATGCCGACCAATAACCTAATGTCTTCATTCAACCCGTCTTCGAATCTTTTACACAATAGCCTCGGTTGAAATACATTCACGAACATATAGGCTCAATCTCACAAATTTCTGCTCGTATTCTGTCATGGTCATAGACCCTGTTTTAATTCTAGAAATTCTTTACGCTTTTGATCGATGAATCTCTGACTGTTATACTTCTTACGGAATTCGGTTTGAAAGAATTCGCAAGTCACTTTCTCTTTCAGAACCACCGATACTAGTGTATTCCATCAGTGATATGCGGTGTCCCGTAATAAGGATATAGCACACTTCAAGCATTCGTCTGGAGTACATGACAACTCATCAAGCAGCCGAATGGTATTATCAAGCCACATCTCAGCTTGTTCCGCATCGTCATCATCATTAGCTTTAAATTCTTCGGCCCCATATTTCCTGATTTTATCAACAGGAGGCCTGCTAGATCTCATCGGATCTATCATCGGAGGTGCTGCAGGTATCGGAGTTGGATTATTCGGGGGTGGAGGTTGTTGTACAGTCGGGTTAGTCCGAGTAAATTGGGTAAACCATTCATTCATCGTCTGATAGAAGGCTTGCTTAGCCTCCCCCTCATGGCTACCCGAGATAGCTCGAGAGTCTATCGGTGCTGACCCACATGCGAAATTAGGCACTACGCTCTCTACATCATCAGCTACGGCTCTGTCAGGATCCATTTACTATATAAAACACAATTTAAATGTCAGAAGTCACCACACTATCGTATTATAAATTTAAGGCATGTATAGCTAGACTCACACGTGCTACGGTAGTCCTAGAATCGACTAAACCGTAAGATCTGATACCAATCAAATGTAACACACCTATCCCGGGTCCGTCGCTGGATTAGGGTAGGGAGCATTACCGGACATATCGGAAAACATTTACGAAGTTCATATATTCAAACCTCATTCTCAGGCATAGTGTCCCTTAATACGGTCATCGAGACCTAAAATCATGCTTACAAACTAAGTCGGGACTAAACTGAAACATAAACCAAATCTCATGGAAAATTTGAAACTTTTCTAAAATACAGAGGAGGCACGCCCGTGGGAGGAGACCGTGTGTCTCCCATGGCTACTAGACATACCCGTGTGTCTTCCCCGTGGTAACATACTGCCAAAATAAACACGACCACCAAGCACGCTCGTGTGCTCTGGCCGTGTCCAACTAAGTCATATACTGCCATTTTTCACACGGCATTTAGGCACACCCGTGCTATGACCACGTACTTTATAAACTGGCTACTGATTTATTCACCACGGTCTCGAGGTACGCCCATGTGCCATGACCGTGTGACATTATAAGTCATTTTGCAAGACCAAAATGCCAACCAAATGGTTCAAACCTATAAGCATCATTTACCAACACATAATCAAGCATATATGGCAACCAAAAACATACCAAATAGCCATCCAAATCATTCACATTTGACCACTAAGATAATTACAACTATACATTAAATTTATTCAATCTATACATTCAAAACCAATTCAAAACATATCAATTTGCATAACTAAAATGTATATTACACCAAAGATTTAATAAACCATCACACAGTTAACATTTAAAATAAGCCAATTTCGCATGGCTTTTGTACACTAACAAAATATCATTCAAATAATAAACTAGCCTATACATGCCTTAAGTTCAAAAGTTCAAACTTTAAAGATACCAAAGTGAGCCAATAGTGTGAATGACTTCAATTACGATCCCCTGAGCTCGTAGCTTGATCAAAATCTAAAAAAACAAAACAACGAACACACACACAATAAGCTAACTTAGCTTAGTAAGTCTTAAGCAATTATAATATAGCATTCAAACATTCAAGCTTTTAAAATGATTAGTTTATGACATTGAATATAAATAATTGAACTTATAAGTTCATTATGGTCGAATACCATCACTTATAACTTAACATTTATCATTTTCTTTCCATAAACATGCATACTCAACGAAACACTTAAATACAATAGATATTCACATATTCCAAAACAAATAACTATCACATACATCTTAACCACATGAAATCAGTCATACACATATGTAAGCATATCCAATCACTCTCACATTTAACATTTACACATATGGCCAAATCTCAAAGGCATTACTGAGCTTAGATTTCAATATACATACCATACTCATTATTGATAAGATCAAATGCACCTATTAACACCTCACTGAAAGCTTCAACTACATCACATCTTATTAATTCAATGGAAAATATAATAACTTACCTTATTCCTTGCAATTATGAAAACTTATACTTACCCAGACATTTAGCTTATTACTGTAATTACGTTTCACCTTGTAAATGATTCATGAATTCTGTATTTATAATACATCACCGGCATTAAGCCTGCTACACTCAAGGTCTAAAATTTGATCACCTGCATTTAGCCTGCTAGGCAATAAGCCCGATACACTTCACCGGCAGAAGGCCTGCTAGGCTCAAAGCCCGATACAGTTCACCGGCACAAGGCCTGCTAGGTTCGAAGCCCGATACAATTCACCGACACAAAGCCTGTTAGGCTCAAAGTTCGATACAATTCACCGACACAAGGCCTGCTAGGCTCGAATCCCTATACAATATTATTATCATCTCATACACATTACATACTGCCCAAATCAACATAAATCACACATTATTCAAATCACTTTAACATATCATCTCGGTTAAAAATGTAACAACATATCATTTCAAATTCACTATCCACATTTGGCTATAACAAGTTTTTACAACTATAATTTCATAATTCAGTATATAATCAATGTTATAAATGATATTAACGATATTAAATTGCTTATAGACTTACCTCGGATATTGTCGGACGACAAGAACCGGCTATTCGTTAACTTTCGCCTTTCCCCGATCCAAGTCCGTTTTTCTTTGTTCTTGATTTAAAGATATTCAATTTAAGCTCATTCAAACACATTTCAATTCAATTTAATCCAAAAACACCTAAATGGGCAAATTACCATTTTGCCCCTGATATTTGACATTTTTACAATTTAGTTCTATTTGCACAAAACACAAAATATGCAAAATCTCCCAACAATATAGCTAGGCCGAATATTCCACATAGCCATATAAGTCCATACATTTCATTTGTTTTGCAATATAACCCCTCAAAAATTTATTTTTTCAGTTTAGCCCTATTTACTCAAAATCACCAAAAATCTCAATATAAAACATATTAATCTAACATATATCTTTCATAATTCGTCAACTATCATTATAAAGCTCATGAACTCATCAATGGCACATTTCAAAATATTCATCAAAATAAAAAATTTAAGCATGGGTCTTGAAGTACTCGAAGCAACGATTTCAAAAACGTAAAAATTATCAAAAACTGAAAACTAAACATACCATAATCAAGCTAAAGGGTTGCTGAAATTCAAAGCTTCCCTAATTCCTTTCTCTAGCTTGCATTCGGCCAAGAGAGAAGCAAAGATGATAATGGTTTCATTTCATGAAATTTTAACATATATTTTTCATTTACCAAATTACCATGTTAACCTTTTAATAATAATATTTATAACATATATCTTAAGGTCATTTAAGACCATTGCCGCCCACTATCATGTAAAATGGGATAATTGCCCTTTTAGGACTCCATTTTAAAAAGCCACTACCGAATGGGTACTTTTCACTATAGTTTATAACTTTTACGCTTTACGCGATTAAGTCCTTTTATTCAATTAAGCACACAAATAATCAAATTTTCATACGAAACTTTCACACATAATAGTTCACATATAATAAACACAGAAAATAATATTTAAATATTATTCAGACTCAAATTTGTTGTCCTAAAACCACCGTTCCGATTAGGGTGAAATTCGAACTGTTACAACAATGACCTCATATCAAAACAATATCACAAACCCATCCCAAATCCAACCTTGCACTCCATTTCCCTTCCAACCCTACACTTCTGTGGGGATATAAATCAACCCACCCATTCGTACACTCCAAAGGTAGCACCAACAGAGGCACTACTCAAATGTTGCAGCAAGGCTGCTAAGCATATAATGGGCTTAAAGCCACCAGTGGATCCACGGTCGTCAAGCGACTATGCGAGCCCCACATATCTTCCTCCGTATCATCAAAACCTACCCAAGTGCAACATATATTTCATGAATGCAACATACACATTTTCACACATTAAGCACCTAGGGGTATTTTAGTCATTTCACTACTTAGGGGTATTTCTATAAATCTACCCTACAGGGTTATTTCGGGAATTTTACAAATCAAGGGTATGTTGGTAATTTTGCAAATTAGGGGTATGTTGGTAATTTTGCAAATCAGGGGTATGTTGTTAATTTTGCAAATCAAGGGTATTTTGATAATTTTACAAATCAGGGGTACTTTAGTAATTTTACAAATTAGGGTTACTTTGGTCCCTCTCGGGTTTTAGTTATGAACTTTGGCCAATTAACAAGACATTGCAGCTAAAGTGAACAGACACTGTTTACCAGGTAAGATCCTAGAGAAGAGGAGGTGGGTCACTAGGACCGCTTAAGTACCAAGCTCTCCCTAGATCCAATCTTAGACATGCATATGTCCATTGCCACACTCTAACCTAGCGACTTGTCCATGGACATGTTTAATTATTAGGTTAAGTCTTATACGATTGAAGAATTTATTAGACTAGGCCTAAAGTCCATTAAAACCCTAGCATACTTTCCCAAGACCCCATAAGGCCTATTAAGCCCATTTCATATTCATGTAGCCCTTTAAACCCAATCATATTTACACAGCCCACTAGGCTCGATTACAATCAAATCATGCCACTGTTCATGTCAAATAATTATCCAATAACAACCCATGCTGATTTGGGCCCATAAGCTCGGTAGGCCCATTTAGTCACTTTCGGCTTTTTAGCCTTTCAGCCTTGCCGATTTTGTGTGTGTAGTGTTTGTACACACCTGGTAACCACGCGTGCTGCAAACCCCTTAATCATGAACCTACAATAGTCATCACTTAATGATTAATCTTGGCTTAATACACACTGTATCAAAAACTGAAACCTCACCGTAACCTTACAGTGTGCCACATGTCCTAGTAGCCCTTCGTTAGCTACTATTTGCGAATATCCCTAGATATGCACCCACACATACACCATCAAAATTTGAGTGACTCATAATCCACACAAGTCACCCCTATAGATCATACCCACTTTCGACCATTTACTTAAACCATAATCGGGTTGAGTACACTTATACTTTGCTACGATCCTTACCACGTTTGCTGTCCTTGAACCTTACCCTTCTTAATACAAGATTAACGACAATAAGAAGTTAGATAGCCCTTCGGCTTTTAACAAAACGCATTGAGGGGGTTAACAGAATACTTACCGAATCCAACCTTAGATCCTTTGGCCTAGATAGCTACTGAACGAGATTCGGCTTTTAACCTTGACTGAGAGTAGTAACACTCGATTTGTAATGGAGGAAAACAACAAGGGTTCGGCACAAATAGGAATTTCGGTAAGGAAGGATGATGGTGTAATTCAGCAATACGAGGATTTGGCTATGAGAGAATTAGGCAAAAAGGGATTCAGCTATAGGAGATTTCGGCAATGGGAGAATTTGGCTTTGGGGGAACCTGATTGAGGGGAGAAAAGGAAAAGACTAATGGAACTTAAAGAACCTTTCAAAGCATTCGGCCCTCTACTTTTATAGCCACAAGCTGAATACACCTTTCCCCAAAGTCCCATTCAGCACTAATTACTCCCACTCCTCATCTCCTAACTTTTCTCCCTGATAATACCTTAATCCTATCCGAAATTCCCTCCACATCCATCACACCAGATCACTTCAAACTCTCTACGGCAAGAGTTCAAAACCAACACAACTCTGGCCGTCCACTTTGTAAAATAAACACTCCATAAAATACCACTCTTAAGCCTCGAACCTTGGACCTCCTCAGCTGACAATCACGCCACCTTATAGCTCCCCCAAGTGACACCACTTGCCACTGGACCACAGGCCCACTTGTGTCCTATTTTCCCCTTACTCTGCTCAAGAGGCCTAATGCTTGAGACTAAGGTCCACTAAAGCAAGAAAATAAATTTTTCCCTATGGTCTTCCCTATCTCTAAGACTTCAAATAATCCCGATAATCCTGATAAATTCTAAATGCTACTTATACATCCCAACTTCAGTGCACAGAAATTTAGAGTTTCAGGATTTTTAAGGCGTTACAAGGAAGGATAAAGTGTTTCATCCCATTTACTATGCAAGCAGAACAATGACAGATGCCAAGTTGAATTACACGACTACTGAAAATGAGCTATTGGCTGTGGTATTTGCATTTGACAAATTCAGATCTTATTTAGTTGGCACCAAAGTTACAATTTATAGGGACCATTATGTAATTAAGTATTTGGTGACCAAGAAAGATGCGAAGCCAAGGTTAATTCAGTGAATCTTACTACTACAAGAATTTGATCTTGAAATTCGAGATAGGATGGGAATCGAGAATCAAGTGGCTGATCTCTTGTCGAGACTTGAAGCAGACAATGAAGATGGCAATATTCAGCTCATTAAGGAGGATTATTTAGACGAGCAACTGTTGGTTGCCACGGAATTACCTTGATATGTCGATATAGTCAATTTCTTAGTAAGTGGATTGTTGCCACCTAAGCTTAACAATCAAAGACGAAGGAAATTTCTCCATGATGCCAAGCAATATTACTGGGATAAGCCTTTCTTATTTAAACATTATGAAGATCAAATAATTCAGAGGTGTGTTCTGGATGACGAGATTGAGAGTATTTTACACCATTTTCATTCAGCACCTAATGAAGGACACTTTGGGAAAGCGCGAACTGCGAAAAAAGTTACCCAATCTGGCTTTTATTGGCCAAGCATGTTTAAGTATGCATGTGAATTTTGTCAAACTTGCGATTGTTGTCAACTGATTGGGAACTGATCAAAGAGGTATAAAATGCCATTGCAAAATATTCTAGACGTTGAATTATTTGATGTGTGGGGGAATCGACTTAATAGGTCCATTTCCACCCTCTTGGGGTAATATATACATCCTTGTAGCTGTAGATTATGTCTCCAACTGGGTTGAAGTTGCCGCTCTCCTTAAGAATGATGCCAACTCGGTACTAAAGTTCCTGCATAAGAATACTTTCACAAGGTTTGGTACACCTCGGGCGCTTATTAGTGATGAAGGCTCCCATTTTGATTGCAAATTAGTTGCTACTGCTTTGTATAGATATGGGGTTAAACATAAAATTGCCACGACATATCACCCTCAGACAAATGGACAAGCTGAAGTCTCTAATAGAGAAATTAAGCAAATTTTGGAGAAAGTAGTCAATCCCACACGCACAGATTGGACATCTAGATTGGATGAAGCTGTAACACCCCTTACCCGTGTTCGACGCTGGAACAGGGTACGAGGAATTACCAAAACAAAACACATATAGTCGTACTAAATCGAGACATAAAATTTACATCCAAATTTAAAACTTTTCAATTTTCATCACACACTCATTCAACCTAGTCATGCATCTCATAAATTGCATCATCATAAACATATAACTTGATCAGTAATAGCCAACATCAATGGCCTTATACAAAAATGAACTATCAAATAACATAAGCCAACATTTTAGGCCAAATCAATTATGACACATAAAAAAATAACCAAGTCCTCCATACATGCAATAATTCAAAATATTGATTTCAAAATACCAAAAGAGTGTTGATAGTGTGGATGGATCTCCGACGATCTCCGAATCCCGAGCTAGCTTGGTGACAATATAAAACAAGCGAAAAGAGAGGGGAGTAAGCATATATCTTAGTAAGTAAGTATGTAAATAATAAACAAATTACTAACATGCTTTCAAAATAATACAGTCATAACTACACTTAGATTCACCATTTATTCAAGTTCAAACAAGTTGTTTGCTCGAGTCATAGTCACTAAATTATTTTGATCTAGAGCTATGAAACTCCAAATTAAGATCATCCAATTTTATCTGAAACAAGACCCACATATCTCCTTACCATAAAATTTCCAGAATTTTTGGTTTAGCCAATAAGTACAGTTTATTCTTTAAAGTTTCCCTTGTTTTGTTGTCCGACAGTTCTGACCCCTCTGCACTAAAAATTAATTACCCTATTGTACAGAATTTGGATAATGTTTTTGTTTGTTTCTATTGAAATTAGACTCGTTAAGAAATTTAAGCATATAAATTATAAACCATAATTATCTTTATAAATTTTTTAATGATTTTCCAAACTCAGAATAAGGGATTCCAACATCATTCTAACCCTATCTTACAAAAATTCAAATATCACAGAATATGAAATTTTTTTGTTTACATCGTTTCTTTTATGTGAAAATATACTCATTTAGATTTAATTTCATATCTTATTCAATCTCTAACCACCAGTTTTGGTGATTTTTCAAAGTTACACAACTGCTATTGTCCAAAACTATTTTGTTGCTAAATTTACTCTTTCATAATTTCACTTACTCCATTTCATCTTACCGAAGGTTCGATCAAATATCGAGGACATTGTTCATAAATTTTAACACTTACATTATTTCTTTTATGTAAAAATAGACTCATTCAGATTTAATTTCATATATTATTCAATCTCTAATTTGATTTCCACCATTTTTATTGATTTTTCAAAGTCACACAACTGCTGCTGTCCAAAACTGTTTTGTTGGTAAATTTTACTCTTTCATAATTTCACGTACTCCATTTCATCTTACCGAAGGTTCGATCAAATATCGAGCACATTGTTCATAAATTTTCACACTTATACCTGCACTTATTCATTACATAATCATATTCAATTACACTTAGTCGTTACATGATCACATGTATTTTCACTTAGTCAATTTCCTGTTGAACTCATTGGAATAATAACAGATACACGGTGGCCTGTACATAGTACCACCCTTGTAGACGAAGCTATCTGGTGCACATAGTAGCCTGCACTTAGTACTACACATGTGACCAAAACCATCACTTACACATAGTGGCCTGCACTTAGTACCACACATGTGATCGAAGCTATCGGGTACGCATGTAGCCTGAACTTAGTACTACACATGCAATGTAACACCCCAAACTCGGCCTAGAAGTTAGGCCCGAATTCGGCGTGTCACATCAAAGGGAAAATTTGCAAAACGACTTTGTTAATTTAAAACTTAAGTTTAAGTTTTAGAAGCCCAAAACCCTTGTATCTTGTTAAGTTAAGATGGAAAGCCCATATTTTAAGAAAATGTTCATATGTTGAGTTATTTCGAAAACCATGCTAACTTTAGAAATTTTATTTAAGTTTAATAACTGGATAGTTGAAACAATAATAATAAAACCCAAAATGAAATGTCAATTAAGAGATACATGGCCTTATTACAATCTAATGAAAATTAAAGTATTTAAAATAAATTCATTTAAACAAATTAAAACATCTAATCAGCTTGTAGTGTGGCCATCTCCGAGTCCTCTGCCAAGTCAAGTTATTTACTGTGCGTCACCTGAAATATTAATTAAAAAAGGTATGAGTGTCGAAACTCAGTGTGTATGACCCTTGGTAAACAAATTCATTATGCAATTATCATGTTGGGCCTAAGCCCTATCAAAATCAGTGGTCTTGGGCCTTAGCCCATAATGACCTCATATCATATCATATCATATCACAAGAAATCAAGGTTATGCAAAACCCTCCCCAAAAGTCCATCCGCTACACACCATTTCCCTTTCAACCCTACACACTTGTGGGGATTTCTAAATCAACCCACCCATCCGCTACACTCCAAAGGCAGCACCAACAGTGGCACTACTCAATGTTGCAGCAAAGATGCTAAGTATATAATGGGCTTAAAGCCACCGGTGGATCCACGGTCGTCAAGCGACTATGCGGACCTCAAATTCTTCCTCCGTACCATAATTTCCACCCATATGTATCCTAAATAGAATATCATGTGATTGCAGCAAACACATGAGTAACATCCATAAAACTTATACTCATCACATAGGGGTATTTTAGTCATTTCACTACCTAGGGGTATTATTGTAATTTCACCTTACAGGGGTATTTTCGTAATTCTGCCCCACAGAGGTATTATCGTAATTCTACCCTATAGGGGTACTTTTGTAAATTTCCAAATTGAGGGCATTTTGGTAATTCTAAAAATTAAGGGTACTTTGGTAATTCCGTAAATCAAGGGTATTAAGGTAATTTTCTAGACTAAGGGCATTTTGGTAATTTTTTTCATCTTAGGTTTTAGTTATGAACTTTGGCCCATCAACAAGTCCTCGCGGCTAAAGTGAACAGACACTATGCACCAGGTAGGATGCCGGAGAAGAGGAAGTGGGCCACTAGGACCGCTTAAGTACCAAGCTCTCCCTAGATCCAATCCTAGACATGCATATGTCCATTGCCACACTCTAACCTAGCGACTTGTCCACAGACATGTTTGATAATTAAATTAAGTCTTATGCTATTTAAGAATTTATCAAAACTAGGCCTAGAGTCCATTAAAACCCTAGCATGCATTTCTAAAATCCCATAAGGCCCATTAAGCTCATTTCATGTCATATAATCCATTAAGCCCATTTCATGCTCATATAGCCCATTAGGCCCGATTACGATCAAATCATACAACCGTTCATGCCAATTCATTATTCATGCTCATATTTCAACCACTGTCATTTTGGGCCCAAAAGTTTTGGAGGCCCATTTAGCCACTTTTGGCTTTTCTGCTTTTCGGGGTTACAGATATCGTGTGTGTGTAGTGTATGTACACACCTGGTAATCACACGTGCTGCAAACCCCTTAATCACGAACCTACAATCAACATCACTTAACAATTAATCATGGCTTAATACCTACTTTAACAAAAATCGAAACCTCACCGTAACCTTACCGTGTGCCACCCGTTCTAGCAGCCCTTCCTTTGCTACTATTTGCGATTATCCCCTAGATCTGCACCCAAACATATATCCTCAAAATCAAGTGACTCATATTCCACATAAGTCACCACTATAAGCCATACTTACATTCAGCCATTCACTAAACCACAACCGAAACGAGTGCACTTACCTCTTGCTAACGATCCTTACCTACCACGCTTGCGATCTCTGAATCCTACCCTTGTTAATACAAGGTTAACGACAAAGAGAAGTTAGATAGCCCTTCTGTAACACCCCTAACCCGTATCTATCACCGAATTAGGGTTACGAGGCATTACTCGACCATACCAAATCAATGCACTTTAAAAAGAATCAAGCAAAACACTATTCATTTGGTAATTCAAAAACAAAGACCGAATAGGCATATTGTAATTAATCATTTATTTCATTTCTATAATCGACATTACAATCAATCGTATGTCATTTTTGAATACAGGCATCTTTTTCGCTTATAAACATTTCTCATTTCATTACCACATACGATTATACCATAAATATAAATATCAAACCAACTCATTTATCTCATAGTTGCATATCACATTCGCCAATGATCACCACACATATGTATATCATTATAATTACACCTTAGCACTCATTTCCTATGACCGAATATGCCATAGTACTCAATAGAAAATTAGACTCCAAACTAGATCAAATCATGGCCAAATATTTCATTTCAATAACTTGATATCTGAAGACATGTGTTCATCCAAATACCGTCGTATTATACTATATGCATTACTCGAAATCATGAACATGCATTTGAACATGCCACATATATTTGTTATCAAGATATAAAATTTAAAAAAAAATAGTTACCACAAAACCGTACACACCTAAGCATTTCAATCAAACTTGGTGATTTTAACCAACACATCACATAGTAATAAGGCACTCAAAATCTCATGAAATATACCTATCCAAATCAAGCTATATTCAACACTTAAATTGTAACATATCTAGATACATACTTCACAAGCATATAACTCAAATTCATATTTATATCCATTTCATGAAATTCAAATGCCTAACATCTCTCTCTATTAACCTATCGCATGTACACATGATTGAAATTCTACCTTAATCTATCAAAGTGACCATCAAAGATTAAAATGCATATACATGTCGTGACATATATCTATTAAACCACTTCATATAATGCCTAAACCATATCCAAACATAAATGATAATTCATGGCATGAGCAACCTATATAAACAAAACACGAAACAAGTTATCCAAAATAGATAGCCATTTTCGCATGGCTAGCATATTTACACGATTACAAAACATTAGTTATACTGTTTAGTCTAAACTATACATGCCCTTTTTAGTTTAAAACTAAGTCATTCAATACCAAAAGAAAGTCGATAGTGCGGTTGACTTCTTCCCAGATCCTTTGAGTCCGTAGCTGGAACCAAAAATCTATAAAATAAACGTAGACAGACATCACACAGTAAGCTAGCTAGCTTAGCAAGTCCTAAGTTATACAAATATCATTATGATAGTAAAACACTTAAACATCCCAATCATAACTAAAAAAAAAATGTATCTTATTCTATACATATATATATTATAGCCGAATATGTATATATATATTATAGCCGAATATGTATATATATATTATAGCCGAATATGTATATATATATATACATATATTTATGAAACCCCAATTTGTACATTATACCTTTCTATTAATATATCTTTCTTATCATTGGACATTTCTTTCTCTCTATAGCATCACTTGTATACATCTATTAATACATATATGCACATACATAGTTCACTTAAATATGAATAACACATACCTTATAATCGAATGATAATTTCACTACTAAATACTTATGCAAACCTGATTCATTAGCTAGAACTTCTTTAATGTTACCTGAATCTCACACACTGGCACGAAGCCTGCTGAACTCGAGGTCTGAAGTCATAGCACCGGCACAAGGCCTGCTAGGCAATAAGCCCAAAACATATCACCGGCACGAAGCCTGCTAGGCAATAAAGCCTGAAACATATCACCGGCACGAAGCCTGCTATGCGATAAAGCCCGAAAAATATCACCGGCACTAAGCCTGCTAGGCAATAAAGCCCGAAACATATCCATGCAGTTAATCATTCCACACGCATTTCATAACTATAAGGCACGTCCAATCCAACTAAGCTTATTCACATTAAACATCTAAAAACATTACGTTATCGTTCAATCTCACAATTCACATCAAAACACTTATTCACATCACATTATCAAATTAAGCAATCAATCTAATATGCTTATATACATTCGGCTATGACATAAATATGTACTAAAATTATCAAACATTAACATTTAATAAGTTTGTAACAAATTGTTGAATATATTTCAACTTAAGGACTTACCTCGGTTGTCGATAGTCAGTGCGAATCGGCTATTCGAGAACCTTCGTCTTTCCCCGGTCTAATTCCGTTTTTCTTTGCTCTTGATCTAAAACATATTAAAATTTAGCTCATTTAAACACATTTCATCTCAATTTAGTCCCAAAATGCACAAATAGGTAAATTACCATTTTACCCCTACTATTTCAATACTTTGCAATTTAGTCCTATTTGCATAAAACTCAAAATACATCAAATTTCCCCATACTCCTTAAGGGCCGAATATGTATAGGGACTATACAAGTCCATTTCTTTCATTTATTTTGCAATTAAGCCCTCTAAAATTTTATTTTTTTCAAATTGGCCCTAAAAACACAAATTCACTAAAACTTCCAACACATAATATACTAATTTTTAACCTATCTTTTATCTAAATTCATCAAACATCAAAAACCATATAAATCTATCAATGGCCGAATATAAAGCATGCTTAGATTCAAAAATTTCAACATGGGTCAGTTATGGTTTAAAGCAACGATCTCAAAAACATAAAAATTAACAAAAACCGAGTTCAAACTCACCTTGAAATCAAGCCTTCAATTGCCGAAAATCAAAGAACCAAGACTCCCCTTTTCTATTTCAACATTCGGCCATTAACTAAAAGATGAGAATGGCCATTTGTTTTTGTTTTATTTAACATAATATACATTATTATTAAATTACTTAAATAACCTTAAGTTAAAAAATAACCAAACAATATAATTTAAGGACAAACTTGTCCATGGCCGGCCACTAACCCTTAAAATGGGTTAATTTCACTCTTAATACTTCATATTAAAAAGCCATCCACATATAAGCACTTTTCACTTTAGCATGCAACTTTTACGCATTACGCGATTAAGTCCTTTTTATCAATTTAAGCACTTAGACAATAAAATTTTCATACGAAACTTTCACACACATCAATTCACATATAATAGACTCAAAATATAATATTAAAATATTTCTCGGACTCAGATTCGTGGTCCCGAAACCACCGTTCTGATTAGGGTCAAATTCGGTTTGTTACAACTCTCCCACCCTTTAGGATTTTCGTCCCTGAAAATCTTACCGTTAAACAAGGTTGGATATTGTTGCCTCGTTGAATCCTCAGGCTCCCACGTAGCCTCTTCAATTCCGTGATGATTCCATAGTACCTTTACTAATGGATTCCTCTTATTTCTCAACTCCTTCATTTCCCGAGCTAAAATACGGATCGGCTCTTCGTCATAGGTCAAATCGGATCGGATTTCAATTTCTGACGGTGTGATCACATGAGACGGATCTGATCTGTACTTACGAAGCATCGAAATGTGAAATACATCATGTATCTTTTCTAACTCCGAGGGCAATTTAAACCTATAAGCAACAGGCCCAATACGTTTGATGATTTCATACGGTCCGATAAATCTCGGACTCAACTTGCCTTTCCGACCGAATCGAAGTACTTTCTTCCACGGAGACACTTTTAAGAATACACGATCTCCGACCTGAAATTCAATGTCTTTACGTTTCAAATCAGCATAGGACTTTTTTGTCGATCCGACGCACTTTCAAATTATCTTTGATCATGGCCACTTTCTGTTCAGTCTCTTTAATCATATCAACTCCGTGTATCTTATTTTCGCTAAGCTCAGTCCAGTATAATGGTGTTCGACATTTTCGCCCGTACAAAGCTTCATAAGGCGCCATTTTGATACTAGATTGAAAGCTATTATTATAAGCAAATTCAATCAAAGGTAGGTATCGTTCCCACGTACCTTCAAACTCGAGAACGCAACATCTCAACATGTCCTCAAGTATCTGAATAATTCGCTCGGATTGACCGTCCGTTTGCGGATGAAAGGCTGTACTAAAATGAAGTTTAATACCTAAAGCATCTTGCAACTTCTTCCAAAATCGCGATGTGAATCTCGGGTCTCTGTCTGAAATAATGGAACTTGGTACACCATGTAATCTTACAATCTGTGATACATACAATTCAAAGCAAGTTTATCAAGTGAATAGTCTATACGCATCGCACAAAATGGTGATTTAGTCGATCTATCAATTATAACCAGACGGCATCTTTCTTACTCGGTGTCATGGGAAGACCGGATACAAAATCCATTGTGATTCTATCCCATTTCCATTCGTGTATCATGATCTTTGAAGTAGTCCGGATGGAGATTGATGCTCACTTTTACTTGGCGATGATTAAACACTTAGAAACAAATGCAGATATATCTCGTTTCATGCTAGGCCACCAATAAAAAGCTGTTTCAAATCATTGTACATCTTTGTGCTTCCCAGATGTATCGACATCTGACTACTATGAGCTTCATCCAAAACCATTTGAATTAAGTCAAGCATTACTCTAAAGTACACACAATCGGCCTTTATAGGTCAAAGCAGTCATTTTTATCAACTCGAAATTTCGACTCTATATCATTTTCACATTGTGCTCGCGTGCAGAAGTTATATCTTTATCAACTTTACGAGCATCACTAATTTCTTTGAATAAACAACGGTCTAGCCTTTATCTCGGCTATGATTGAACCATCTCTCGGATATATCCATATGTGCGTTCAACACACACGAAAGAGCAAACAATGATTTCCGACTTAACGATCCGCAACCACATTAGCTTTTCCCGGATGGTAGTCAATCACCAATTCATAGTCTTTTAACGAGTTCTAGCCATCTGCGTTGTCTCAAATTCAGTCTTTCGAGTCATTAGATACTTTAGACTTTTATGATCCGAATAAATGTGACATTTTTCGCCAAATAAGTAATGACGCCAAATTTTTAATGCGAACACAATGGCTGCAAGCTCCAAATCATGCGTCGGGTAATTTCTTTCATGCGGCTTCAATTGTCTCGATGCGTAAGCTACCACTCTACCTTCCTGCATCAACACACAGCCCAAACCACTTAAGGAAGCATCAGAATATACAACAAATTCTTTACCCGATTCAGCCGAGTTAACACCGAGCTTCTAGTCAAAAGGGCTTTCAACGCGCCAAACTTTTCTGACACTTCTCTGACCACTCAAACTTGACATCTTTCTGTAGTAGCTTTGTCAAAGGTGCAGCTATCACAGAAAAACCTTTCACAAACCGTCTGTAATAGCCCGCAAGTCCCAGAAAACTTCGAATCTCGAAAACATTCTTCGGTGGCTTCCAATCAAGTATAGCCGAAATTTTGTTCGGATCAACTCGAATACCTGATGCTGAAACAACATGTCCTAAGAAGCTGACTTCTTTCATCCAGAACTCACACTTACTAAACTTCGCATACAGTTGTTAATCTCGCAAAGTTTGTAGCACTAATCTCAAATGCTCGGCATGTTCAGTTTCATCTTTGGAATAGATTAGTATATCATCAATAAACACAACTACAAACTGATCCAAAAACTGCCTGAAGACCTGATTCATTAGATCCATAAAAACAGCAGGTGCATTAGTGAGTCCAAAAGGCATAACCAAAACTCAAAATGTCCGTACCTCATTCGAACGCGATCTTTGGCACATCTCGTGTCTCGACTGCAGAATCGTGGTAATAACCCGATCTCAAATCTATCTTCGAAAATGCTGAAGCCCCTTTCAACTGATCAAACAAGTCATCAATCCGAGGCAACGGATACTTATTCTTTATAGTTACCTTATTTAGTTGCAGATAGTCGATACACATTCGCATAGTCCCATCTTTCTTTTTTACAAATAAAACCGGTGCACCCCAAGGAGAGAAACTCGGTCGTGCAAAACCCCTATCTGTCAACTCTTGCAACTGTGCTTTCAACTCTTTCAACTCGGTAGGTGCCATCCGATACGGATCTATCGAAATCGGTGTTGTTTCCGGTACTAATTCAATGCCAAACTCAATCTCTCGTACTGGCGGTAAACCCGGTAGTTCTTCAGGAAATACGTCTGGGTATTCACACACAACTGGTACAGATTCAATTTGCTTTTCAGACACTTTACTATCCAGTACATAAGCCAAATAATCTTCACACCCTTTTCTCACAAATTTCTGAGCTAACATCGAAGATATTACTGTAGGGAATCCACTTAAAGCGCTGGATTCAATTCTGATGATCTTCCCATTCTGACATCTCACATCAATAAGCTTCCTTTTGCAATTCACTACTGCATCATGTGAAGTTAACCAGTCCATTCCCAAAATTATATCGAACTCATCGAAGGACAACAAAATTAAATCGGCTGGGAAGCAAGAATCTCGAATCATCAACGGGCAACCTCTACACACTTTATTAACTAGCACACATCTACCCAAAGGATTGGACACACGAATCACAAACTCAGTAGGCTCAACTGGCAGAGTCTTACCGAATACTAGAGTTTCACACACATATGAATGAGTTGAACCAGGATCAATTAATGCAATCTCAGTAGTATCATAAAGGGTGAAAGTACCGGTAATGACATCGGGGGAGGAAGCATCCTCTCTGGCTCGTGTAGCGTAAGCTCTAGCTAGAGCTCTAGCCTCAGATCGCACTGCAGTGTTCTTCGTTCCTCTCTGACTACCACCTACATTGCCTGAATGTCTGGGTAGCCTGCCTTGTACTGATGCATTGCTCGACTTAATGTTCTGAACTGTATTCTGCTCAACTAACATCGGACATTCTTTAATAAAATGATTTGACGATCCACATTTAAAGCAAGACCGATCATGGAATCTACACCTCCCGGAATGCCATTTCCCACAGTGCTTGCATTCAACTCGATTCTACGGAACGTTACCAACACTGGCCATCGAGGTAGCTCAGGAGCCCACTGGAGGTCGATCACGTCTAGGTACATCTGAAGTAGCTTTATGTCGGCTGAAGTCATCTCTGAACTTCTTAGATGTGGAATGGAGATTCTTACTCGACGTTCTCTTAAGAGTGTCTCTAGCTTCTGTCTCAGCCTTTCTTTTCTCTTTCCCGAGCTCTTCAGCTTTGCAAGCTCGCTTGACTAGTGTCACAAACTCTTTGATTTCAAGAATGCCAACAAGCAACTTTAAATCTTCATTCAAACCATCTTCGAATCTTTTGCACATAATAGCTTCGGTGGAAACACACTCTCTAGCATATATGCTGAGCCTGACAAATTTCCATTCATATTCTGTTACGGTCATTCGCCCCTGTTTCATTTCAAGAGGTTCTTTACGTTTCTGGTCGATGAATCTCTGGCTGATATATTTATTGCGGAATTCATTCTGGAAGAAATCCCATGTCACTTTTTCTTTCGGGACTACTGATACTAGTGTATTCCACGGTGATGATACGCAAGTGTCCAGAAGTAAAGATATAGCACCGCCAGGGCATTCATCGGGAGTACAAGATAGCTCATCTAATACCCGAATAGTGTTATCAAGCCACATTTTGGCTCGCTTGGCATCGTCAACATCATTGGCCCTGAATTCTTCGGCCCCAAATTTCTGGATTTTATCAACTGGACGCCTACTAGATCTCATCGGATCTATCATCGAAGTCTTTGAAGGAATTGGAGTTGGATTATTCGGGGTGGAGGTCAAGGTTACAATTTGGGTTAGTCTGAATAAACTGGGTAAACCACTCGTTCATCATCTGATAGAAGGCTTGTTTAGCCTTCCCCTCGTGGCTACCCGAAACTGGTCGAGAGTCTACCGGAACTGATTCCCGTACACGGTCAGGTGCTACACTCTCTACATCATCCACTACGGCTCTTTCAGGATCAGTGTCCATTTACTATATAAAACACAGTTCAGAGTGTCAGAAGTCACCACACTATCAATATATAACAAAGGCATGTATAGCTAGACTCTCATGCTCTACGGTAGTCCTAGAATCGACTAAACCGTAAGCTCTGATACCAATCAAATGTAACACCCCTAACCCGTATCTATCGCCTAATTAGGGTTACGAGGCATTACTCGACCATACCAAATCAATGCACTTTAAAAAGAATCAAGCAAAACACTATTCATTTGGTAATTCAAAAACAAAGACCGAATAGGCATATGGTAATTAATCATTTATTTCATTTCTATAATCGACATTACAATCAATCATATGTCATTTCTGAATATAGGCATCTTTTTCGCTTATAAACATTTCTCATTTCATTACCACATACGATTATACCATAAATATAAATATCAAACCAACTCATTTATCTCATAGTTGCATATCACATTCGGCAATGATCACCACACATATGTATATCATTATAATTACACCTTAGCACTCATTTCCTATGACCAAATATGCCATAGTACTCAATAGAAAATTAGACTCCAAACTAGATCAAATCGTGGCCAAATATTTCATTTCAATAACTTGATATACAGTACATGTGTTCATCCAAATACCGTATTATACTATATGCATTACTCGAAATCATGAACATGCATTTGAACATGCCACATATATTTGTTATCAAGATATAAAATTTAAAAAAAAAATAGTTACCACAAAACCGTACACACCTAAGCATTTCAATCAAACTTGGTGATTTTAACCAACACATCACATAGTAATAAGGCACTCAAAATCTCATGAAATATACCTATCCAAATCAAGCTATATTCAACACTTAAATTGTAACATATCTAGATACATACTTCACAAGCATATAACTCAAATTCATATTTATATCCATTTCATGAAATTCAAATGCCTAACATCTCTCTCTATTAACCTATCGCATGTACACATGATTGAAATTCTACCTTAATCTATCAAAGTGACCATCAAAGATTAAAATGCGTATACATGTCGTGACATATATCTATTAAACCACTTCATATAATGCCTAAACCACATCCAAACATACATGATAATTCATGGCATGAGCAACCTATATAAACAAAACACGAAACAAGTTATCCAAAATAGATAGCCATTTTCACATGGCTAGCATATTTACACGATTACAAAACATTAGTTATACTGTTTAGTCTAACCTATACATGCCCTTTTTAGTTTAAAACTAAGTCATTCAATACCAAAAGAAAGTCGATAGTGCGGTTGACTTCTTCCCAGATCCTTTGAGTCCGTAGCTGGAACCAAAAATCTATAAAATAAATGTAGACAGAAATCACACAGTAAGCTAGCTAGCTTAGCAAGTCCTAAGTTATACAAATATCATTATGATAGTAAAACACTTAAACATCCCAATCATAACTAAAAAAAAAATGTATCTTATTCTATACATATATATATATTATAGCCGAATATGTATATATATATTATAGCAGAATATATATATTATAGCCGAATATGTATATATATACATATATTTATGAAACACTAATTTGTACATTATACCTTTCTATTAATATATCTTTCTTATCATTGGACATTTCTTTCTCTCTATAGCATCACTTGTATACATCTATTAATACATATATGCACATACATAGTTCACTTAAATATGAATAACACATACCTTATAATCGAATGATAATTTCACTACTAAATACTTATGCAAACCTGATTCATTAGCTAGAACTTCTTAAATGTTACCTGAATCTCACACACCGGCACGAAGCCTGCTGAACTCGAGGTCCGAAGTCATAGCATCGGCACAAGGCCTGCTAGGCAATAAGCTCGAAACATGTCACCAGCACGAAGCCTGCTAGGCAATAAAGCCCGAAACATATCACCGGCACGAAGCCTGCTAGGCGATAAAGCCCGAAACATATCACCTGCACTAAGCCTGCTAGGTAATAAAGCCCGAAACATATCCATGCAGTTAATCATTCCACACGCATTTCATAACTATAAGGTACGTCCAATCCAACTAAGCTTATTCACATTAAACATCTAAAAACATTACGTTATCGTTCAATCTCACAATTCACATCAAAACACTTATTCACATCACATTATCAAATTAAGCAATCAATCTAATATGCTTATATACATTCGGCTATGACATAAATATGTATTAAATTTATCAAACATTAACATTTAATAAGTTTGTAACAAATTGTTGAATATATTTCAACTTAAGGACTTACCTCGGTTGTCGATAGTCCGTGCGAATCGGCTATTCGAGAACCTTCGTCTTTCCCCGGTCTAATTCCGTTTTTCTTTGCTCTTGATCTAAAACATATTAAAATTTAGCTCATTTAAACACATTACATCTCAATTTAGTCCCAAAACACACAAATAGGAAAATTACCATTTTACCCCTACTATTTCAATACTTTGCAATTTAGTCCTATTTGCATAAAACTCAAAATACATCAAATTTCCCCATACTCCTTAAGGGCCGAATATGTATAGGGACTATACAAGTCCATTTCTTTCATTTATCTTGCAATTAAGCCCCTCTAAAATTTTATTTTTTTCAAATTGGCCCTAAAAACACAAATTCACTAAAACTTCCAACACATAATATACTAATTTTTAACCTATCTTTTATCTAAATTCATCAAACATCAAAAACCATATAAATCTATCAATGGCCGAATATCAAGCATGCTTAGATTCAAAAATTTCAACATGGGTCAGCTACGGTTTAAAGCAACGATCTCAAAAACATAAAAATTAACAAAAACCAAGTTCAAACTAACCTTGAAATCAAGCCTTCAATTGCCGAAAATCAAAGAACCAAGGCTCCCCTTTTCTATTTCAACATTCGGCCATTAACTAAAAGATGAGAATGGCCATTTGTTTTTGTTTTATTTAACATAATATACATTATTATTAAATTACTTAAATAACCTTAAGTTAAAAATAACCAAACAATATAATTTAAGGACAAACTTGTCCATGACCGGCCACTAACCCTTAAAATGGGTTAATTTCACTTTTAATACTTCATATTAAAAAGCCATCCACATATAAGCACTTTTCGCTTTAGCATGCAACTTTTACGCATTACGCGATTAAGTCCTTTTTATCAATTTAAGCACTTAGACAATAAAATTTTCATACGAAACTTTCACACACATCAATTCACATATAATAGACTCAAAATATAATATTAAAATATTTCTCAGACTAGGATTTGTGGTCCCGAAACCACCGTTCCGATTAGGGTCAAATTCGGTCTGTTACACCTTCTACTTTTAAAAACACATTAAGGAGGTTAACTGAATACTTACCGAATCCACCTTTGATCCTGCGGCCTAAGTAATTACTGAGCGAGAGCTGGCTTTTAACCTTGGCTAAGAGTAGGTAACAATCGATTTGTGATGGAGGAACACAACAAATATTCGGCACAAAAAGGGATTTCGGTAAATAGGGTTGATGGTATTCGGCAATGGAAGAAACTGATTAAGGAGGAGAAAAGAAGAAAAATAAAATACGGAAACTCAAAGAACCTCTCAAGGGAATTCGGCAATGGGAGAATTCGAGAATGGGAGAAAAGAATGAGGGAAAGAAACGGAAGAAATAATAGAACCCAAGGAACCTTTCAATGAATTCGGCACCCCCTTTTTATAGCCAAAGTCGAATCCTATCTTCCCCCACACAGTCCCATTCGGCACCAATTCTTCCCACTTCTCATCTCCTAATTTTTCTCCATGATATCTCCCTTATCCTTCTCCTAAATTCTCTCCACTGATCACTTCTCCTTAGAGTCCCTCTACACGCCATTTCCAGCCTTCTAGAAGCCTAAAATTAAACTCTAAAATAAAACTAAGCTAGCACTCGAACCTAAGAGCTCCCTGCAGGCGTATGTCACCACCCCTTTACACCCTAGTGGCATCACTTAGCCAGTTCACCACAGGCTTCTTTATGCCATTTTTCACTTATTTTTATTTAAAAGCCCACTACTCACAACCCTGATTCCTTTATTAATTAAATCAAGAATCCTCCACCACAAAACTCGAACCCAGAGCTTCTCCAACACACCTAGACACTCCCAATTCATTAAAACCTTAAAGCCATCATGTCATTTGTCATTTTCTCGCTTACTTAAAAATTTTCTGGGATCCAAAGCCCAATAGGCCCAATTCTTCTAGGCCCAAATTCGGGGTGTTACATGTGACCTATCCGTCTGGTACACGTAGTAGCCTGCACTTAGTACTACACAAGTGACCTCAAACCATCTCGTAGCTCTCTTGTACACATAGTGGCCTACACTTAGTACCACACATGTGACCTAGCTACCTCATTCGTATATTTTCTATTCCGAAGGTTCAACTGGGAATTCTCACTTTTCAACATTTTACCAATTCATCCATAATCAATCACAATCCATAATTTACATCAAATAATTACTCCATATTAAACCATATCTCATATGATATAACAAAATGTTAAAACATAAATAAAAAATGATGTATTATTTACATACAAACTTACCTCGGTGCAAAATATGACGACTTTACAATTTAGTCCACAACCTTTTCTTTTCCCCGATCAAGGTCAATTCCTCGTCTTTCTTTATCTATAATAACACATTTAACTCATTTAATACTCACATTATTCAATTTAGTCCAAAAATCACACTATTACAAAATTACATTTTTGCCCTAAAGTTTCACTTATTTATAATTTTGCCCCTAGGCTCGTAAAATAATTTTTATTCAATTTCCTTGAATTCTAGGCCTAGACGAACTATTTTCATAACTATAACAGTCCACAATTTACACTTATTCACACACTTACACACATTTTACAACTTTTTTACAAACTAGTCCTTTTATGCAATTTCATCAAAAATAACTAAGTAAAAGTTATTTATCACTCCCCAAACTTTCATATTCTTCCATAAAACATCAAAACACATGCATGTCATCCAGGGGTAAATTTTTAAACATAAACCCTAGCTCCAAATAATGGTAGAAATAGGTAAACCGAGCTACGAGGATTTCAAAAATGTAAAGAACATTAAAAATGGGGCTAAAACAGACTTACAATGGAGCTTGGAAGCTTCAAAAACCCTAGCCATGTCTTCCTCATGTGAATTTTGGCCAAGGGGCTGAAGATGAGCAAAAATTAGCTTTTAATTTGGCTTTTTAATTCATTTAATCACCAAATTACTAAAATGCCCTTAACTTAAAAATATTCTATTTCACCTATTTCATGTCTATTTTTGTCCAAAAAATTAACCAATGGTCTAATTACCTGTTAAGGACCTCCAATTTAGAATTTCATTGCAATTAGACACCTCTAGCTTCTAGAACTCAAGTTTTGCACTTTTTACAATTTAGTTATTTTGACTAAATTGAGTGCCCAAACATCAAAATTTTCGAAGAAAATTTTCACGAAATCATTCCGTAAAACTGTAGATTAGAAAAATATAAGGGTATTAGAATTTTCCTCCTCAGATTTCTGGCCCCGAAACCACTATTCCGGCTAGGCCCAAAATTGGCCTGTTACAGAACCTTTGTGGGCATATCGTACTGCCTTCAAGACACCATTGGGATTGTCTCCTTTCAAGCTTGTATATGGAAAACATTGCCATTCGCCTATTGAACTTGATGATAAGGCATTTTGGGCAATTAAAAAAATTGAACATGGATTGGATTAATGCTGGCAATAACCGACTAGTGGAGCTGAATGAAATGAAGGAATTCAGAGCACAAGCTTATGAGAATGCCAAACTATACAAAAAAATGTCAAAGCAATGTCATGATAAGAAGATTTTGCCACGACAATTTGAACCTAAACAACAGGTGCTGTTGTTCAATTGTAGGCTGAAATTTTTTCCTGGCAAATTGAAGTCTCGTTGGTTAGAACCCTTTGAAATAGCTCATGTCTACCCTCATAGAGTTGTGGAGGTCAAAGATATGAAGACCATACTTAAATTCAAAGTCAATGGACAACAGTTGAAGAATTATTGAGGTGCCCCCATAACTCGAGATAAACATTCCATTGCTCTTCGAAATGCTTAATTTCCCACCTCTGCATTAGTTTCATTGTTTTATTCATTTTTGCTTTATTTGATTGGGATAATTAATTTTTTTTCCTTTGTAGGTATACTAAGGATTGGGCTTGGTAGATTAGTAGTTAGCCCATTAGAAATACTTGCTAGCTTTTAATTTATTTACTCTCAATAAAATTTTTATCTTCTCGCCTAAACTATCTTTTACCATGTCAGGCCATAATTACAACCTTCTTATCACCCATGTCACGAGTTGATTTTTCACTTTCTTTTACCCTAATCTGTTCATCTTCTTTCACAGTTACTATCAGTTTCTTTCTTCCACATTTTCTTTGTTTATTCCATAACTCCAAAGTTCTTACCTTTTCATTTTACAGTTACTCCACCTTGTTTTGAGAGGCTCGACGTGCTCCTCCTCCACAGGCCAATGTGCTATCAAGAACCTTTTTCAACCAAGCAACAAAAGAAAGATATACTAATAATATCTCCAACAGATCGTTCTGTTTTGAAAAAAAATTAATTTTTAAAGATGAACCTTTCATGGGGTTTGATGAGTCTATATCGTCCATCATTGAAAAGCATGGATGGAAAGCTTTTTATGTCCATCCTGATGATGTTTTAAAAAAGGTTGTCATGGAGTTTTATGCCCATTTGATTTCTCCCAACAATGCTTTTATCTATGTAAGGGGAGCTACAGTGCTTTTTGATGAATACTCCATTAAAGCCAAATATGCCCTTCTAGACGAACAAGATGAACACACCCAATTTGTTGCAACAATCACCATAGTTGGTCTAACTCAAGTTTTGGCAAACCTCTATATTGAAGAAACCAAATGGACGGTGTCACGGCGAGACTGCTACATCGTGGAAAGAACTTCGTTGAAACCTAAATGTCAAGTATGGTACCATTTACTTAAATCCCGCCTCAGCCTTTCGACTCAGAACTCCACCATTTCTAAAGAAAGGATGCTACTGCTTCATTCTTTATGACAAGAAAGAAAATAAATGTAGGAAAAATTATATTCAAAGAAATCCACCACTACGCCTAGAAGAATGGTAGAAGTCTAAACTTTTGTCTCTTATCACGGCAATGTGTCAACATATTAATGTTCCTATTCAAGCCAATGAGGATGCTATTCCAAAAAGAGACGCCATCACAAAGGAAATTGCTATGAGGTTTTTAGGGGAAGAATTGCCACATTATCAACCCCCTAGTTCTGCATCTACATCCTTCACTCCCACTTGTGCCCCAGCAACCTTCTCCATTTCTCACAATGCCTTTGAGCAACATGTGCTCAATTCCCTTGAAAAGTTGTACTAGCAGTTTAGTATGTTTGAAAAGCAGCAAGTGCAGATTGCCACAAACTTAGACATATCACAAAAGGAGATGGCTCCCTTTTGGGGCTATGTAAGGAAGAGGGACTCTATTATCAATAAGTCCCTTCAGAAGAATTTTACCAAGCTTATGCCTACGTTCCCCAACTTTCCTAAGGAATTGCTATTAGATGAAGAGGAAGGGGAAGAGGATAAAGCTAAAGCTGATGCAATCGAACCTACTACCATCCATACTATCACTAAGTAGAAGGACCAAAAAGGACCAGAGGGAGAGGAAGAGAAGACAGAATCTGTGAACATTGAGTCTGACTAGGAAGGAGAAGAAACAAACCTAATTTTTGCACCAACTAAACCTGTTATTGTACCTACCCCACCTCCATCGACTGCGCCAATATCAAAGCAAGATTTTGAGATTAATAAGCTCATTGATGATCTCACCAAATTAGATAATGAGGAGGACAAGCTACCAATCAATTTCTTGAAACGGAAGCAGCGTTACAAGCATGTTGCCTGCAAAACCACTTGGTAAACCGTAAAAGTAACATATTTAAATCCCACATTTAGTATGCTTTTGGATGATTTATCCCTTGATTTATGTAAAAAGGTGCTTATAATTAGGAAAGCACCTGAGGATAAAAAGAAAGAGAAACGGGCCCAAAACGGACCAATTCGGGCCAAGAAAGAAATTGACACGGCCTGAACTTAAGCCCACACAGTCGTGCCACGCCAATCATCTAGAACACAACCTTCTCTCGATTTACACGATCGTGCCTCATTAAAGAAGTCCGAGCATGGCCCGGCCACGATCCATACGGACGTGTGCCATGGCCGTGTCCCTGTCGCTGGAAAGAGCAATTTCATTCGGGAAAGCATACTTGGAGGCAAAGAAACACATTCCAAAGCCTATTCAAACACCTTAGTAGGAATTCTACTTAAATTAGGATTCTTAGGGATCAAGTAAGGCATCTCAAAACCTATATAAACACCCAAGGGGGCAACTTGAAAAGGGAGTTCGGCAGAAGCCGAAATCGGCGTCAAAGCTAGGCCAAGGAGCCAAGCCGAGAAGGTCAGAGTTAGGGAATTAACGTGAAGATAGCCAGTTGATCCATCCCAAGAAGCCAGAATTATACCCAAGACACGGAATTCTCCTTCATTTCCTTCAGGGAGTTTTAGGATTTTCTTATGTTTTGTTTTATCTTTTCTCTTGAGATATGTTATTGTTTAGTTATGAACTAAACCTTTCAGATACCTGAAGGAGATGAAACCTTGATGGATCTTTTTATTTGATTTTTAAGTTATATGATAAATTACTTAGTTTGTTCTTAATTATGTTGCTTAATCCAAATCGAATGTGCTTAGGTGGAGGAGGAATAGACCCTACCTAAGAGTAGATCTAACATAATTAAGTGGAGTTGATCGGGCGCCTAGAGATAGGGTTATGAGATTTTGCCGGATTAGGGTGAAACCTAATATGGGAGTCCATTGATCGATTTACTGCTTTCCTAGGGGTTATTATAAGCGAACGAGAGTTCCACTAATTAACTTAGGATTAGACGTTATTCGCTTCGAGAGAGGGTTTAACATAGGTTAGGGAGTCTCACTGATCAAGCTAAGTAAAAGAAATCATATAATTTAAGAGTTAATTAATAAGTGAAGTCTAGGTGGATTCTTCCTGAGGGTATCGTCGTAATCAACTGAGTTTTCCTTCAACATTATTTTCCTATTCGTCCTTTTTGTCTTTGTTTCCTTAGTTTAGCCTTCACCAATATAGTTTAAACCAACTTCACTATATTTTTAAGGCTAAATAATAAAAAAAAGTTAGTATTAGTACTTTTAGTTCCTTTAGGTTCGATATCCGGTCTTGCCTAAGCTATACTACTATTCAATAGGTACACTTGCCTTTAATCATTGTCAGACTTAGTCTCTAGGTTTGATCATTCTTTTATAAATATTTAAAACTCTAATTTTACAGCGATCACCACTCCCCCAAACAGAAGTAACAACAATTTCTTTCCAAGCATTCATTTTCAGTTTCATTTCATCATGTATTCATAATTGTTTTCTTTACATTTTCTTTATATATATGTCTTTGCATATTTTTTTTTTACTTTTGTCTATTCATGCATTGAGGACAATGCATCCCTTAGGTTTAGGGGTGTGTTGTGCATTAGATAGTTGTTTTAGTATTTTTTTTTTTCATTTTGTGACAGTGAATTAGGTGAGTTTAGCTTAGAATGGTTACTTGATAATTGACCTCTAAAAATAGAATGCCCTAATTCCAGTTACTAGTAGTATTTAGTAGGTTTCTTTTAACAAACTTAGAAATTCTTGAGGCTAAGTTCAGGATAATGGTAATTATCAATTTTAAAAAAATGCCATAAGTTACTCCAATGCTTGAAATTGTGAAGTAGCTCAAAAACATTTTGTTTGCTCCATTATGTTGTTGATTAGAAAAGTAAGTTTAAGTAAGAGTAATTTAATAAAAGAAGCAGTTTAGAGACACTCCACTATAGTGCTAGGCTGAGTAACTAAGGAGGTAGTTGTTTGCTCCATCCATATTTTAAGTTAAAAGCCTTAACTTCATGAGTGCATTTCATTCAAATTGTGATATGCTCCATTGAGTTTGTCAAGTAAGAAACCATGTGACAAGATGAATCCCCTAGTAAAAATATCTGTAACTGAGTTATGTAAGGCCATATTTTTTTTAAAAAAAGGAAGAAAAAATAATTGAGTTTAGATGAAAGATAAACTTAGTACATTAGGAGGTACTTGCTATAGTCGAAATTGTTTGAGCTATTAGGAATTTTTATTTTTAGGGAAATATTTTCTGCACTTACTTTGCTAAATAAGCTTATGAAACTTGAACAGATTGCCAGAGACAGAAGATCGTTGAGAGTAGAGGTAAAAGAAATATGCTTCATACAGTTTGGCAGTACAAGAGGTAATTATGTGTTATGGAAATTCTTGCATTCATACATATTTTGCTTGAAGACAAGCCATAACTCAGGTTTTGGGTGTGATAACTCTTGGAAAGAGTTATATTGCAGGCCTCTAAACTTGATTAATTGTCTGTACATAAGTGGATATATTTGCATTTTTAGGATATTTTTATAACATTGCATCATGAAGCTTGGACTGTGCTTTCAATGTTACTATATGTTACTTTTGTTGGTGGAAGGAAAGGACTTACTTGTGCTTGTAGTAGGTGTTGGAAGGAAGAAGAGAAATGAAAGAGTGAAGTATTGTCATGGAAAAAGGTTGGACAGATTGCTAGCATAAATGCCATGGAAATTCCAGGAAGATGCTAACGCAACATTCAGTCCTCGTCACTCTCAACTAGCTGGACGTGTACCAGATAAATCCACCTGAAAAAGAGGGAGAAAAGTGTGTGCTGAAAGAGGGGACCTACCCTATAAAAGAGGAAAGAGAGGACAATTTTACAGATGATGTTTTACATGAGGATTTAGGATCAGTTTTTCTTCTCTAACAAGCTCTTGTGAAAAATCTAGAGAAAAGAAGAGAGGGTAGCAGATAAAGCACAGAGCAGAGACACAAAGAAGGGGACAAAGAATTCAACCCTATGTCTTGCACAATATTCCAACACTGGAGTTGAGAGCTGATTTGTCGAAAACTTTTTGAAGTTGTTCCTTCTTTATTTGATTAATTTCTATGAATTTTAACTATTAAATGATGCTGTTGAAAGATACCTTTATTTTGGATGTTAATTTCCAACCCATGAGCTAATCTCATCGATTGGAATTACATGATGATCTTTATTTCCATTAATAACCAGGCATTATCTTGGTTAGATCTACTATATAATTTGATTTGCATTATTTTGAATGCATACATGCTATTTGTAACACCCAAACCCGGCCTAAACGTTACGACCGAATCTGACGTGTCACATCGAAGTGATTTCTGAAATTTGGACTTGTTGATAAAAATCCGTATTTAAGATAAAACCCACTTAGTTATTTTATTTCGTAAGATCATTCGACAGTTTAAGCTATTACAATTTGAAACCAGCTTATCAAAACATTTGCCATATTATTGCCGTTGATTTCTTAATCTGAATAAAATCGCGGAAGCTTCTCTAACTAAAAACCTAGAAGTTTAAAATGCGTGTGTTTTTTTGAAAAGTAGTTGTGATTTTGAAAACTCTTTGGTGTCCGTTTGGCAGTTTAAAACAAGAAATCAAAGCCCAATTAAAAATTTAAGCAAATATCAATAGCCTTATTACATAATCAATAGCCCAATATGAAAATTAAAATTAAATAACAATGTCTAAAGTAGAACATCAATGATCGTGTGGCAACCTCCGAGTTCCTCGCAGCTCCAAATCGTCTAAGGCTAGGGATTACCTATACAGTTAAAAAAAAAAGGTGAGTTTACAAAATCTCAGTGTGTAATCCCCTAACAGTCAATCAATAACAATATATGCAGTAATAATCTAGGCCTGAGCCCTATTCAGTAACAGTACAGTATGGGCCTTAGCCCATTACAGTGACAGTGTGGGCTTAAGCCCAATACAGTATCAGTACGGTGTAAATATGCTTCCCACCCCAATCTAGCCAACACATCACCCGTACCAACCAACACACCATGTGGGGATAAAATCGACCCACCCAGCCAGCAAACCAGTATCGCAGTATAACTGCCAGTAATAATAACACAGCAGAGCTGCCAGAAAGAATATATGTGGCAACACCACCAATAACAGTGAATGTGGCAAAGCCACCAATACAGTACTTCCACCATATCGAAATCCCAACCCCATGCGGTATGTCATGTCATAAATAGTTCATGTATGCAAAGTGTCCTACTCAGTACAGTCATACAAATAATCATACACTCATCAATCAACATACCTCTAAGGGTAAAATGGTCATTTCCATCAAGTAGGGGTATAACAGTAATTTTACCTTTTAGGGGTACTTTGGCCTCTTTGCTTATTTTGGGGTCTCGGTGAAAATAACGACCTCTCTGCAGGTCTACAATCGCTTCGAGCGACACAGATAATTTAAATGGTCATAACGGGGTAAATGGGCCTAAGGCCCATTATTCGGCCTAAGTGGACCCACACGCTCGTGTGGCCCATTTAGCCCAAATTCAGTCACGGCTATACGAACGATATAGCCATGTCTAGTATTTGCCACTTATCATGGATTTATTCCGTGTGGGGCCCACGAACCCATTGGGCCCACATGCCCATTTCAGCCAAACGAGGCCCATATCGGCCCAAGAGAACGAGAACGCTCGTGGTGGCCTCTATAGTCTATCACCCATGATTCGTAGGCTCAGTTTTCCACACGAGCGATTGCACGCTCGTGGGGCCACGAATGCCGAAGTTTCAGCTTTCGTCGATTCACAGTAAAGAGGGGTGTGATTACACACCTGTTTACGAAACTGCTCCAAGTTCCACTAGCACCCAACCTAGATTCAAACATGACCCATGTTAATCCTTTAATCGATAGGGTAAAACACCCTCTTATGGACACTTAATCCAAACCACCTTCCTTACCTTGCTTGAAATGAGGTGACTTTAGTCCTCCAAAACCACTAACCAGAAGTTATCACATGCCTTTATGGTTTATCCATATCACAACACTGATTCTTAAACAAGATAGGCCTTATAAGTGGCCTCAATTCATATATATCAAGCTTGCATAACATAGGGGTATTCGGCCTATGCACAGAATGGACAAGATGACTCTTTTACCTTAACAGATGAACGAAAAGGTTTTGATTGCTTCAGTCACTTGCACCGCTTCACTCCTCTGAAGCCCCTAGCACCCAACAAACTGCCACATCGTAAGGAAGACAAGAAACACAAAAGAATACATGAGAAGAAGCACTCAGCTTTCAGGAAAGAGAGAAGAAAATAGATTGAACACATAAAGAGTCGAAGGAGGGGAGTCATGAATAAATATCGATTCGTTAGAACCCTTTCAAGAACTGAAACCGCAACACCACTGCAGAGTATAGAGACAGTAGACCAACACCTATAAGCAAAAGAACATCAAAAGGAAGAAAAATAGTGGAAGGAAAGAAATGTTGAGAAGAAGAACAAGACGATTCAGCGATGAACCAAAAGCTGAGGAATAGAAATGAGGAAAAGGGGATTCAGTAGCAGAGAAAAAGAAAAGTGCAAAAGTGTACAGAGAAAAGAAAAGTGCAAAAGTGTTTAGAGAAAAGAAAAGTGCAAAAGTTTCTAACACATTCGGTCACAGAGAGAAAGCAACCCAAACGAGCAGTATACCTCCCCTGGCCCAATTTCTTGAGTGCCAGAGTCCAAATTCGACACAATTCTCCTCTCACTCAAACTCCTTGATTCTCTCCCTTTATCCTTCCTTGAATCTTTCTATGACCAATTCAAACACCATCCAAATCTATTCAAACTCCCCTTAGCTGTGTTTCAGTCCAACTCTACTTCCTACACAACTCAAGCAGCAAAATAAATACCCATTACGCAACCCAAGACTTGAACCTCAGCCCTCTCTGTTGCACAATACGCCACCTTGCCACTAGGCCACAAACTCTTCTTGTGTCATAAAACATGCATTAATATTTATAAAGCCTATATGCCAATGTCCAGATTCATTTAAAAGAAAAACTAAAAATTTTGCAAAAGCCAAGACTTGAACCCAGGCTTCTCAAACACTCCTAAACACACCCAAATCACTTAGCCATTAAAGCAAACAAGCAATTTGTGTCAGAACATGCAAAATTAAAGACCTTATATTGTTGGGGCATTACAACTCTACCCCCTAAAAAAATTTCGGCCTCGAAATTTACTTGGTCAGAATAGGTGAGGGTATTGCCGATGCATTGCCTCTCCATGTTCCCACGTGGCTTCTTCTGAACTTTGATTATGCCAAAGTACTTTGACTAGTGGAATAGATTTCCTCCTCAGTACTTTAACCTCACAGTCCAATATCTGCACTAGCTCCTCCTCGATGGTTAGATCTGGCCTAACCTTGATCTCCTCGACAGGTACTATATGTGTGGGATCAGAGTGATAATGCCTTAGTATGGAGACATGGAACACATTGTGAATCCGGTCTAATTCTATTGGCAACTCAAGTTTATAGGCAATCGGTCCAACATGCTTCAGTACACGGTAAGGCCCAATGGACCTTGGCTTGGGCTAAGCTTACCCTTCCATCCAAATCTCATAATTTTCTTCCACGGTGAGACCTTAAGGAAGACATAATCCCCCACAGAGTACTCAATCTCTCGGCGTTTAAGATTTGCATAAGACTTTTGCCTATTAGATGCTTCCTTCAACTGGTCTCGAATCAGTTTTACCTTTTCTTCGGTATCAGAAATTAACTTTGGCCCCAAAACTCGCCGCTCGCCCAGCTCAGTCCAACAGGTAGGAGTATGACACCTACGACCATACAACACCTCGTACAGTGCCATTTGAATACTGGACTGATAGCTATTACTATACACGAACTCTGCTAGCGGCAAGTAGTCTTCCCAGCTGCCTCGAAAATCCATTACATAACTTTTTAACATGTCCTCCAGTATCTAAATCACCCTTTCGGACTGACCATCTGTCCGAGGATGAAACGCAGTACTGAAGTCCAACCTGGTACCCAATGCCTCATGTAACTTTTTCCTGAATCGAGATGTAAATCTACGATCTCTGTTAGATATGATAGAAACTGGTACCCCATGCAGTCTCACAATCTCAGCCACATACAACTTTGCCAGCATCTGTAATGAGAAATCAGTGCCGACTGGTATAAAATGGGAAGATTTAGTAAATCGATCTACAATAACCCATACCGGATCCTTCTTAGTACGCGTTAAGGGCAGCCCACTCACAAAATCCATAGTTACCCTCTTCCACTTTCAAAGTGGAATCTTAAGTGGCTGCAGTAACCCAGAAGGTAGCTGATGCTCAACCTTAACTTGCTCGCACGTCAAGCATTTACTCACCAATTCAGAAACTTCACGTTTCAGCCTTGGCCACCAGTACAGCCTACAAAGATCTCAGTATAACTTGTTTCAGACAGGATGCATAGCATATAGACTACTATGCGCCTCTCACAGTATAGAATGCCTCAGTTCAGAATCCCTCGGTACATAGACTCTCCCACAAAAAAATAGTACTCCCTCATCATTCAACCCAAAATATGCAGTCTTTCCATTCTCAACATGTTAGAAACGAGGAACCAGTGACTTATCCAACAAATGATTCCCCTTAATTTGCTCAGTCCATGTCGGTCTAACTTGAAGCTCAGCTAACAAGCTACCATCATCATACAAGCTGAGATGAGCAAACATTGCTCTCAAATCTGTACAGCCCTATGGCTCAGTGCGTCAACTACCAGGTTAGCCCTACCAGGGTGATACTCAATTGAACAGTCATAATCCTTAAGCAACTCTATCCATCTTCGCTGCCTAAGATTCAGTTCCTTATGAGTAAGGAGGTACTTAAGGCTCTTGTGATACGTGTAGATAATACACTTCTCACCGTATAAATAGTGCCTCCAAATTTTTAGCGTGAATACCACTGCGGCTAACTCCAAGTCATGTGTAGGGTAATTTGCCTCGTGAGGCTTAAGCTGACGAGATGCATAAGCAGCCACCTTACCATCCTGCATCAGCACACAACCCAAACCAACGTGTGATGCATCACTGTAGACCATAAATTTCTTACCAGACTCTGGCTGTATTAAAATAGGGGCCTCAGTCAAAACTTGCTTCAGTTTCTCAAAACTCTCTTGCTTCTTATCAGTCCAATTGAATGGTACCCCTCTACGCAGTAACTTAGTCATATGTACAGCAATCACAGAAAACCCCTCTACAAAATGTCTGTAATACCCTGCTAGACCCAGAAAGCTTCAAATCTTAGATACGATCTTAGGTGGTTTCCAATCCAGTACGGCTTCAATTTTTCAAGAATCAACCCTAAACCCCTCAGCATATACCACGTGACCCAGAGATGTCACTTCTCGCAGCCAAACTCACACTTGCTGAACTTAGCGTACAGTTGTTTCTCCCTCAAAATCTGCAGAACAATTCAGAGATGTGCATCATGTTCATCTTCAGTTCTCGAATACACCAAGATGTCGTTTATAAATACCACCACGAACCGGTCTAGGTAGGGCTAGAATAGTTGGTTCATCAAGTCCATGAAAGTAGCTGGTGCGTTTGTCAGCCCAAACGACATCACTAGGAACTCATAATGACCATAATGAGTCCTAAACGCAGTCTTATACACATCAGCCTCTTTAACTCTCAGCTAATGGTACCCAGAACGGAAATATATTTTAGAGAAAATCGATACTCCTTGCAGCTGATTAAATAGATTGTAATCCTCAGCAAGAGATACTTATTTTTTATAATCAGCTTATTCAACTACCGATAATCGATGCACATGTGCATGGATCCATCCTTCTTCTTGACAAACAACACTGGTGCTCCCCATAGAGACACACTCGGTCGACTGAATCCTCGGTCTAGCAGTTCTTGAATTTGAGCTTTTAACTCCACCAGTTCCTTCGGTGGCATCCTATAAAGAGCGACAGACACTGGAGCTGTTCCAGGCAGGAGTTCAATACCAAATTCAACTTTGCGGTTCGGAGGCAACCTAGGGAGCTCATCAGGAAATAGATAAAAAAAATCCTTAACTGTTCTGATATCTCCAACAGAAGGACCCTCAGAGTCAGATACACCAATATAGGCTAGAAACGCCTCACAACCCTTGCGAACCAATTTTTCGGCCCTTAATGTAGAGATCATAACAGACAAAAAGTCTCTTCGCTCTCCAATCACAGCCACCTCCTCATCCTCCAAAGTCTTCAACACCATGCACTTAGTAGCACAATCCAACCTTGCACGGCGTTTTACCAACCAATCTCTCCCCAAGATTAGGTCGAGTTCACCAAATGGTAGCTCCATCAAATCCGCTGGAAATATAACTCCTTAGACCTCTAGAGGCACCTCTTTGAACAACTTGTCTATTTTTACCGACTGTCCCAGTAGACTTAGCACATTAATCTCATTAACAATACTCTCACACATGATCCCTAAAGTGCCAGACACAATGCTAGACCCTAGGTCAATCAGAGTAGTGTAAGGTACATTATGTATTAGGAACGTATCAGTTATAACATCTGAAGTGTCACCATCCTCACGGTGACGAGCAGTATAAACCAGTGCTGATTACCTTGCCTCAATGTTACCAGCACCTCTGCCTGGCACTCCACGACCTCGTCCCAAATCGTTTCCACCTCTGGCCTGCCCACTGCCTCTCGGTGGCTACTGACAAACTTCCACTGGTTGAACATGACCCTATCCAATAGCTTGCATCTGAACAGGCCTCTGAAGATAATTTTTAACCTGATGATCCATGGACCCACATCTAAAGCACGCCCCAATCCTCTTCCAGCACTCACCCTGGTGAGATCTCCCACAATTAGCGCAAGGCTGCGGTCTAACAACAACAACAGGAATTCCAGCCCAAACTGGCCCACCAAACCTGACCTTATTTACAGGTCTTCCAGAAGAACCCGAGGGCCTAAAATCCCTCTTATTTCTGCCCCTATCTTTCTCGTGGTTTTGGCGCTCAGAGCGCTTCACATCCTTAGCAATTTTTTCCTTTTCTACAAGGGCAACAAAGTCTCGCTCCCTCTGTGGAGCTATCAGTACTTGTAACTCATCTCAAAGGCCATCCTCAAAATGCACACAATGTTCATATTCAGTTGTTACTATCCCACAAGCATATTGACTCAACCGCAAAAACTCTGCTCATATTCCACCACTATCTTATTCCCTTGGGCCAGGCTCAGAAATTCCTTTCTTCAGGTGTCCACGTAACTTGCGCCTAATACTTCCCTTGAAAGGCCCCTTTAAAGAAATCCCATGTTAACCGATCGGCCTGCGTACCCTCTCTCACGGTGAGCCACCACTAGTAGGCCTCATCTCGCAGTAAGGACACTATTCCTTTTAACTTTTGTTCTGCAATACAGTCGAGGTCGTCTATTATTCTTTCAATTGCCTCAAGCCAGTATTCTGCCATATTTGGGGCTACTCCAGAAATACCCCTAAAAATTTTCGCTCCATTAGACTGGATTCGCTTAAAAATTGACCCTCGGCCCACTGCACCAGTATTAGATCCAACAACCGTCTCTAAAATGTGAAGCATAGCTTGGGACTGGGCATCATCCCCAGCCGCTTGATCGTAAGACCCCGTCTCGGTCACCAGTGAAGCTGGTGCTTCCCAAGCAGGCATGTAGCCCGATGCCGAAGACCTAGCCCGAGTACTTTTTCGGCCTCTACCACGACCCCGCGTACCCCTTCCGCGAGTACCTCTTATGCTCATTTCACTGTACGCTTTATCTGTTTTAAAAGTCTTATGCATCAGATTTAATATTTCAGTAATTAATAACAAATGTGTTATGAAAGACAGTCATTAGGGGTTTATTATCGCAGATCGAGGTCTCCCTACAGTTTTTAGTCTTCTACGGTCTCAGTTTTCTCTATCCAGAGTTTTACAGTGTAGTCTTACTATCCATAGTAGTTTCTCAGTATAATGTCTCAGTCTACAATAGTAAAAGTATTAGAGGACTTACAGATTTGATACCAGAGACTCGGTGTGCCACACCTGTGAATCTTTCAGAATGTTTCCAATCTTTAAAATCTATTTTTAGAAAAATTTTTCAAAAACCCATTCCACAACCGAGTTTTGCAACTGGGCTCTGATACCACTAAATGTAACACCCGAAACCCCGCCTAGATGTTACGATCGAATCTAACATGTCATATCGAAGTGATTTTCAAAATTTGGACTTGTTGATAAAAATCCGTACTTAAAATAAAATCCACTTAGTTTTTTTATTACTTGGGATTATTTGGCAGTTTAATTTATTTCAATTTGAAACCAGCTTATCAAAACATTTTCCATATTATTACTGTTGATTTCTTAATCTGAATAAAATCTCGGAAGCTTATCTAACTAAAAAACTAGAAGTTTAACATGCGAGTTTTTTTTTTTTTTGTAAAGCAGTTGTGATTTTGAAAACTCTTTGGTGTCCGTTTGGCAGTTTAAAACAAGAAATCAAAGCCCAATTAAAAAATTAAGCAAATACCAATGGCCTTATTACATAATCAATAGCCCAATATGAAAATTAAAATTAGATAACAACATCTAAAGGGGAACATCAACGATCGTGTGGCCACCTCCAAGTCCCTCACAGCTCCAAATCGTCTAAGGCCTGGGATTACCTATATAGTTAAAAAGAAAGGGTGAGTTTTCGAAAAATCAGTGTGTAATCCCCTAACAGTCAATCAGTAACAATATATACAGTAACAGTCTGGGCTTGAGCCCTATTCATTAACAGTACAGTGTGGGCCTTAGCCCATTACAATGACAGTATGTGCCTAAGGCCAATACAATATCAGTACGATACAAATATGCATCCCAACCCAATCCAGCCAACACACCACCTGTACCAACCAACACACTATGTGAGGATAAAATCAACCCACCCACCAAGATATTCAATATCACAAAGATAGTCACAAGAATAATAACGTAGCAGTAGTCGAAGAAGAATAAAGATATGTGGCAACGCCACGATGAATGATGAATGAGTACTTCCTCCATATTGAAATCTCAACCCCATGCGATATTTCATGTATGCAAAGTGTCCTACTCAGTACAGTTTAATCATACACTCATCAATCAACCTACCTCTAAGGGTAAAATGGTCATGTCCATCAAGTAGGAGTATAACAGTAATTTTACCTTTTAAGAGTACTTTGGTCACTTTACTTATTTTAGGGTCTCGGGGCAAATAACGACCTCTACGAAGGTCTACAGATGCTTTGAGTGACACATATAATTTAGAAGGTCATAAAGGGGTAAATGGGCCAAAGACCTATTATTGGGCCCAAATGGGCCCACAAGCTCGTGTGGCCCATTTAGCCCAAATTTACTCATGGATATGCGAATGATATATCCTAGTCCAATATTTTCCACTTATCCTGGATTTATTCTGCATAGGGCCCACGAGCCCATTGGGCCCACATGGCCCATTTCAGCCAAATGAGGCCCATATTAGCCCAAGAGCACGAGAACGCTCGTGGTGGCCTCTACAATCTATCACCCACAACTTGTGGGCTCAATTTACCACACGAGCGATCGCACGCTCGTGGGGAAAACGAATGCTGAATTTTTGGCTTTTCAACTTTTCAACTTTCGTCGATTCACAGTAGACAGGTGTAACAACCCAATTACGACCCTAGTTAGAATAGTGGTTTCGGGACCACAAATCTAACTCAGAAAAGTATTTTAATTATTTATTTGATATTTATGTTATATGGTCAAGCATGTGTTAGAATATTATATATTAATTGTTGTGTTTGGGTGATTAATTTAGTTGAAAGGATTAAAGTGCATAATTAGTGAAATAGCTAATCTTTATAAAGGAGTGGTTAAATTGAATTGCTTCTTGTATCAAGGGACTTGCATGTCAAATTTCCCTAAGTCAATGTGAGTAGACGGCAAAAATGATGATAATCATTAATGTTTGTTTATTTTATAATTTATTTAGTTAGTGGAATGTTAAAAAAAAAGGTATAGATATTATTAAACAAAGAAAAACATTTTTCTTTCTTTCATCTTTTCTTTTCTATCTTCTTCTTCACCGATTTTCTTACTAAGAAATGAAGGAAGCTTAAACCTCCATCATTCGACTTTGCATGTGGTAGTAAGGTAGGTGCTTGAGCTTTGTTTTGGCAAAATTCTTACATATTTAAGTTAGTTGCTTGCATGCTATCAAAATCATGTTAGAATTTTGGGAGTTAAGCAAGTTAAGATTCGGTCATGGAGGAGTTCCCTTGAAATGTTGTGTTTGATTGAAAAATACTTAGATAAAATGGAGAGTAGTGGATTAAAGTGTATGAATGTTATGAAATTATCTTGGATTTGAGCATAGGAGTGCCCTTTGTGTTCGGGTAAATTATGGGATGAGCATATATACTATTTATTTAGCTTAATGTTTGGTTATGTATTGAAAATAATAAAAATAGGAAGGTATACATTGAGATAGCATATTCGGCCATAAGAGAAGAAGGAATTTATTTTGTGTATTCGACCTTATTGTGTTTAATTGTGTTAAATTATAACATGAATGATTTATATAGACTTGTAGGGAGATGTCGAGCATTCGGCAATTGAAAGGGGCAATTACATTCTTGATAATTTGAGTTTTAAATTCTAAGGATTTCATTATAATTATTGTGAATGTTGGGGGCTGAATTGGCAAATTGCATACTTATGTGATTTTACTTTTAATTGAATAAATTTGTGGTTGAATTATTTCAATTTGAATCATTTAGATCAAGAACAAAAGGAGAAAGTTTTAGATCATGGAAAACAAAGGTGGACGAATAGCCGGGAAATCCAAAATTTATCGACTTCTGAAGTAAGTTATAAGCAATTGGAAAAATTAAATTTTCTTTTACATATATTATTAATTATAAGTTGAATGAGAGAAAATGTGGATAGAAACTTTGTTGGCTGAATGAGCTAATGATATATATATATATGAATATGTAAGCTTAGTTTATTTTGGGGTTGATATAAGTATGAGCATATATGTATAATTATAGTTAGGGATTGTATATATGGAAATAAATAGAGAGGGATCATGGTTGTATTGAAATTGGTGATTTGGCTTTTGTATTATATGTTAGCCGAATGTGATAGAAATCAATAATGAACAATAGTTAACTTTGATATATATATATAATTGTATGTGTATTGATGGTTGTCGAATACGGTGGGTTAAGATGGGAGCATGAATTACGATTAATAGATGTTTTAATGAGGCATAAATAATATGGACAGTGAATATATATATATATATGTTTTATGCGGTTGAGGAAAGGATCGGCTAAGGGCACTGTGTGTGCGAATTCATTCACCGAGCACTGTGTGTGCGAGATCGGTAGAATGGCACTGTGTGTGTGGAATTATTCACAGAGCACTGTGCGTGCGAGATCAGTAGAATGGCACTATGTGTGTGGATTTATTTACGGAGCACTGTGTGTGTGAGATCAGTAGAATGGCACTGTGTGTGCGGATTTATTTACCGAGCACTGTGTGTGTGGGATCGGCTGAATGGCAATGTGTGTGCGGATTCGTTACTAAGCACTGTGTGTGCGAGGTTTATTGGGCCATACGAAGTTATTGAGCGTATCGGGCCAGTGGCATACAGATTAAAGTTACCGAATGAGTTAAACAAGATTCATGATGTTTTCCACGTGTCAATGCTCCGACGATATAGATCTGACCCTTCTCATGTGATTAGTCCATCTGGGGTGGAAATTTGGCCTGATATGACTTATGAAGAAGAACCGATTCACATTCTAGCTCGTGAAGAGAAAGAATTGAGAAATAAGAAAATCTCGTTCGTTAAAGTTATGTGGCGTAAGCACGGAGTTGAGGAAGCAACTTGGGAAATCGAGGAATCAATGAAAGAGCATTACCCGCACTTATTCGTTGGTAAGATTTTCGGGGACGAAAATTTTTTAAGGGGGGATAGTTGTAACAACCCAATTACGACCCTAGTCGGAACAGTGGTTTCGGGACCACGAATCTGAATCAGAAAAGTATTTTAATTATTTATTTGATATTTATGTTATGTGGTCAAGCATGTGTTAAAATATTATATATTAATTGTTGTGTTTGGGTGATTAATGTAGTTGAAAGGATTAAAGAGCATAATTAGTGAAATAGCTAATCTTCATAAAGGAGTGGTTAAATTGAATTGCTTCTTGTATCAAGGGATTTGCATGTCAAATTTCCCTAAGTCAATGTGAGTGTACGGCAATCATGATGATAAGCATTAATGTTTGTTTATTTTATAATTTATTTAGTTAGTGGAATGTTAAAAAAAAAGGTATAGATATTATTAAACAAAGAAAAACATTTTTCTTTCTTTCATCTTTTCTTTTCTATCTTCTTCTTCACCGATTTTCTTACTAAGAAATGAAGAAAGCTTAAACCTCCATCATTCGGCTTTGCATGTAGTAGTAAGGTAGGTGCTTGAGCTTTGTTTTGGCAAAATTCTTACATATTTAAGTTAGTTGCTTGCATGCTATCAAAATCATGTTAGAATTTTGGGAGTTAAGCAAGTTAAGATTCGGCCATGGAGGAGTTCCGTTGCAATGTTGTGTTTGATTGAAAAATACTTAGATAAAATGGAGAGTAGTGGATTAAAGTGTATGAATGTTATGAAATTATCTTGGATTTGAGCATAGGAGTGCTCTTTGTATTCGGGTAAATTATGGGATGAGCATATATACTATTTATTTAACTTAATGTTCAGTTATGTATTGAAAATAATAAAAATAGGAAGGTATACATTAAGATAGCATATTCGGCCATAAGAGAAGAAGGAATTTATTTTGTGTATTCGACCTTATTGTGTTTAATTGTGTTAAATTATAACATGAATGATTTATAAAGACTTGTAGGGAGATGTCGAGCATTCGACAATTAAAAGGGGCAATTACATTCTTGATAATTTGAGTTTTAAATTCTAAGGATTTCATTATAAATATTGTGAATGTTGGGGGGTGAATTGGCAAATTGTATACTTATGTGATTTTACTTTTAATTGAATAAATATGTGGTTGAATTATTTCAATTTGAATCATTTAGATCAAGGACAAAAGGAGAAAGTCTTAGATGATGGAAAAACAACGGTGGACGAATAGCCGGGAAATCCAAAATTTATCGACGTCCGAAGTAAGTTATAAGCAATTGGAAAAATTAAATTTTCTTTTACATATATTATTAATTTTAAGTTGAATGAGAGAAAATGTGGATAGAAACTTTGTTGGTCGAATGAGCTAATGATATATATATATATGAATATGTAAGCTTAATTTATTTTGGGGTTGATATAAGTATGAGCATATATGTATAATTATAGTTGGGGATTGTATATATGGAAATAAATAGAGAGGGATCATGGTTGAATTGAAATTGGTGATTTGGCTTTTGTATTATATGGAAATCAATAATGAATAAGAGTTAACTTTGATATATATATTGTATGTGTATTGATGGTTGTCGAATATGGTGGCTTAAGATGGAAGCATGAATTACGATTAATAGATGTTTTAATGAGGCATAGATAATATGGACAGTGAATATATATATATGTTTTATGTGGTTGAGGAAAGGATCGGCTAAAGGCACTGTGTGTGCGGATTCATTCACCGAGCATTGTGTGTGCGAGATTTGTAGAATGGCACTGTGTGTGCAGAATTATTCACCGAACACTGTGTGTGCGATATCGGTAGAATGGCACTGTGTGTGCGGATTTATTTACCGAGCACCTTGTGTGCGGGATCGGCTGAATGGCACCGTGTGTGCGGATTCGTTACTAAGCACTGTGTGTGCGAGTTATTGTTTTTCATCTTTTCAGGAATCGAAATAGCTAATAAAGGTAAATGCAAATGTCAGGTAATTATCTATTAAATAATAGTTCATTATCTCAGTGAAATAAAGATTAGGTAAAACATTTCGATATGGGTATGGAGCATATGAATATTTTGTTTGTATGTTTGAGAGTGAATAGGTAAATTATTGATGAATGATAACCTACTATGTGTTTCGATAATATGACTTATTCAATATATAGATTGAATATAATATTTAAAGAAATTGGTGAATTCCTTGGTTGTATGTTTTACTTTATTGTTTATAACTTACTAAGCTATGTAAACTTACATGGTGTAGTTGTTGCATTGTTTTATAGATATTTAAAGTCAAAGTTCAAACTCGGGGATCCTTGTCAAAGTCAAGCACACTATCAACTTTTGGTACCCCTTTTTGTAAATGAACTTAATACTATGGCATGTATAGGCTAACTTTCCTAGAAGAGACTCAAATGTTATTTTGGTGAATGTATATACAAATGCCATGCGAACATGGCTATGTTTCTATGCATGGGTTTGATTTGATTATGTTTGATCATGTTATTATTTATTATGTAAGTTCTGTTTGTTATAAAATTAATATGGAAATTCATTTCATGGTATTTATATATATGAGTGATGTATTTAGTATATGCACGATGTAATATTCTTGAAAGTTGATACGAATCGTGATTGAGGGGATATAAATATATATCGATTCAAATGGTTTCGGTTAGGTTGACGAATGAGCTTTAGTTGATAATTAGAAATTGTTGGTAATGTATGGAATAAAATGTTTAACTTATATATTATCATTAAATTTTTTTTATCATATTTGATAAGTGTGGTTTTGTTATGACTTGGTATTTAAGATTTTTAGATCGAGGGATAATGAATCATATGAACATTAGAATAGAGTGTGCCATACTTAGGTATATATGGATGATGTACAGATGAGGTGTTTTGAAATTTGAAATGTCTTAAATTTTAAATTTGAATGATAGGTGCGGTATTGAACTTATTGGTAGGTCAAATATAGGTTACATGGATGTTTTAATATATGATCAAGTATGAATTAGTGGATATCAGTGATATGAATGAAAAATTTAGCATCGTTAATATTGTTAAATTGATTATGTCATGATTCGGTCAATGTTTTTAGAAATAGGAAAAGTTGATTATTTGTTCATTTCATTGATTTGATTATCTTGTCTAATATGAGTTACTTGGTTCAATATGCGCATTAGTTGTTCGTGTTATGCCTATTGTTAACTTATTAAATTTTTATTCTTTAAAAATGAATGAAGAAAAGTTGAGACTTGAACAGGCTAAGTATATTGACATAGCTAATAAAGAAATCTCGAAAAGAAATGAATGCCTGATTTTGATTGTAAGTTAGGGAATGCCTCGTAACCCTAATTCGGCAATAGATATGGGTTAAGGGTGTTACAACAGGGGTGTGATTACACACCTGTTTACGAAACCGCTCCATGTTCCATGAGCACCCAACCTAAATTCAAACATTACCCATGTTAATGCTTTAATCGTTAAGGTAAAACAACCTCTTATGGAAACTTAATCCAAACCACATTCCTTACCTTGCTTGAATAAAGCGACTTTAGCCCTCCAAAATTACCATCCAGAAGTGACCACACGCCTTTATGTTTTATCCATATCGCAACACCGATTCTTAAACAAGATAGGCCTTATAAGTGGCCTCAATTCATATATATCAAACTTGCAGAACATAAGGGTATTCGGCCTATGCACAGAAAGGACAAGATGATTATTTTATGTTAACAGATGAACGAAAAGGTTTTGATTGCTACCGTAACTTGGATGCCTTCACTCCACTGAAGCCCCTAGCACCCAACAAACCACCACATCGCAAGGAAGACAAGAAACACAAAAGAATACATGAGAAAAAGTACTCAACTTTCGGGAAAGAGAGAAGAAAATAGATTGAACACATAGAGAAACAACAAAGAGTCGAAGGAGGGGACTCATGAATACCTACCGATTCGTCAGAACCCTTTCAAGACTAAAACTGCAACACCATTGCAGAGTATAGAGACAGTTGACCAACACCCATAAGAAAAAGAACATCAAAAGGAAGAAAAATAGTGGAAGGAAAGAAATGTTGAGAAGAAGAACAAGAAGATTCAGCTATGAACCAAAAGCCGAGGAGTAGAAAGGAGGAAAAGGGGATTCGGAAGAAGAGAAAAAGAAAAGTGCGAAAGTGTGCAGAGAAAAGAAAAGTGCAAAAGTGTCTAACACATTCAGTCACAGAGAGAAAGCAACCCAAATGAGTAGTATACCTCCCCTGGCTGAATTTCTTGAGTGCCAGAGTCCAAATTCAGCACAATTCTCCTCTCATTCAAACTCCTTGATTCTCTCACCTTATCCCTCCTTGAATCTCTGCATCACCAGTTCAAATACCATTCAAATCTATTCAAACTCCCCTTAGCTGAGTTTCAGTCCAACTATACTTTCTACACAATAAATACCCATTGCGCAACCCCAGACTTGAACCTCAGCCCTCTTTGTTGCACAATACGCCACCTTGCCACTAGGCCACAAACTCTTCTTGTGTCATAAAACATGCATTAATATTTATAAAGCCTATATGCTAATGTCCAGATTCATTTAAGAGAAAAACTAAAAATTTTGCAAAAGCTAAGACTTGAACCCAGGCTTCTCAAACACTCCCAAACACACCCAAATCACTTAGCCATTAAAGCAAACAAGCAATTTGTGTCAGAACATGCAAAATTAAAGACCCTATATTTTTGGGGCATTACACTATTTCTAGACATAAATGGATGTATGGTATGTTCACAACCTTGATTTAATTCTAAAAAGGTTAGATGAGTTGGATTGTGATTCAATGATACAAGAAAGTACTCAAAGGAATATTCATAGCACTCTAGACATAGAGCTACGCTCTATACAGAGTGAGGAAGAAACAATATTGGGTATCACCCTTGAAGATTGTAGACATACAACGCCTTAGGAATAGTAGCTCGAAGTTTGAATCTCGAAAGAAGCAGACTACTGTAGCTAGAATCTAAACAGTAGACTGGTTAGAACTTTTCTATAGAATTATTTTGTTATAAGGATGTCATCTGAGTAATTCCAACCTTTCCATTCAACAATGCCGTTTCTCTCAACTTTGTCTTGTTAAATTGCCACAACATTTTAAGTTAGTTATCTGATTTTAATATTGCATACGTGATTATCCTTTACAAATTTGTTCTTCTATTTTCTCAATAGCTTGATTCATATAGTTCATAGTGATAACTTAACCAAATTAATCCTAATCGATCCCTATGGAGACAATCTTACTTACTACTTTATTACTTGATTTGATGTGTACACTTGCACATTCGCATATCATTTCACATGTGATAGTTTGTCTTCCTTACCCCTTTTGTTTCTTGAGTCGAATTAGAATATCTCAATCCTTGAAAGCCTTTAGCTTCCTTTGTTTAAATTATTCTCCTTTTGCCTATTCATCCCTTCTACTATCCTTAGGGCCATCTTAACCAATGTCAAAAAATCCTGTAACCCCAGAGCTATTACATGAATAAATATATCCTCATTAAGTCCTTACTCAAACCTTTTGTGTAACAGCTCATTTTTAGTCAAATTGAAATAGTGGTTTTGGGACCAGAAATCCAAACTTAAAATTATTATTTTATTATTATTTTAATGTTTGTAAAATGATTGAATGATTGTGTAAAAATTTCGTTAAGAAATTTTATCGTTTGAATGGTTAATTTGATAAAAAGGACAAAATTGCGTAAAGTGTAAAACTTGTGTTCTATTAGCTAAAGGTGTCCAATAGCTATAGAACCTTAAAGTAAAGGTCCATCTGTTGTAATTAGACCATTAATAGTATGATTGGACATATGTGGACATATATTAAGGTGTTATGATAGTTATTAATTAAGGTTAAATTGGTAATTTAGTTAATAAAAACAAAGTAAAATAAAACATGGCTATCATCTTTATTTCTTCATCTTCAACTGAAAACAACAAGGAAGGAAGCCATTTTTGTCCATTTTAGGGTCCGGCCACATGCAAGCTTGATAAGCAAGAGAGAAGAAATACGAACTTAGATCGGGGAAAGAACAAAGTTGCAGAATAGTTGACTCAATTCACCATTTTAGCAACCGAGGAAAGATCGTATGTTATAATTCCCTTTCAGATGTATTCTATATGCTTTGATATAGCATAAATTGTGATTATGTGACTACGGATGTAACACCCCAAACCCGTTCCAAACGTTACGATCTGGTATGTAACGAGAAAAAGGTGTTTTAAGAAACTTGAGATATTGTGGAAAACCCGAAAGTTTGAAGCTCTTATTTTAGGTGAGATTTTGAAAAGTGGTGGTTTGCAGCTTAAGAAAATCCTGAACTTAATTAATTGCCAAATTGTTATCTTTGTTAGCATTTGAGGAAAACGGTTGCTTCATGTGTCTTATGTTTTTAAGAAAAACTCCATTTTTATCAATCACGTTTACGAAAAATATGTTTACGTCAAACCATATTGAACCACAAAATGTTAAACCAGATAGTAAGTTAAGAACCCTTATTTCATCAAATAAAAACAACTCAAATCACCAAATTAAACAGTTCTAAAAAGAAACTAAGTTTAATAAAATTTGCATGCTATGGCCTCCACTCCCGAGTCCACCTCGACTCCCAAGTCCATATCTCACTGATCACCTGCAAGGTTAAGCAGAGGGGTTGAGTCACAAAGACTCAGTAAGTAATTCCCCCTCCCAGTAGCATGCTAAAAATAAGAAATGCAATGCACCCAGCCCAACCTAAGTTTCCATCCTCTACACACCACCCGTACCATTCGATCACTCCTTGGGGATTTCTACAATCAACCCATCATCCACTACACTCCATATGTGGCACATAGCCACTGGTGCCATAGTCACAAGATATCATATGTGGGGCCAACCCACTTGTGGTACCAAACCACTAGTGACAATCCCGAATAATCATATTGTGGGGCCAACCCACTGTGGTACCAAACCACTGGGACGAGTCACGAATCATACATTTATGTGGTTCCAAACCACTGAGACTTAGTCACGAATCAAGAATGTGGGGCCAACCTACGTGTGGTACCAAACCACTAGTGACAGTCTTACACTTCCCCTTTCACATCATATCCAACCGATGCATACAAGTGTCAAATGAATGCAACATGCTATCAAGTGCACAATATCATCATGGCATACATTCATCAGCGCATACAAAAACAACTAGGTTCTTACCCGGTATTTTGGTCATGCCCATAATGGCATAGCGCTTGCTCATCTAGCCGTTTTGGCTTTTCAGCCCTAAAAAGTTAATACCACATATTAATATTAAAGCTTGTACATGTTACACACCTGATTATACACAGTACCACACTATCTATGTCGACACTATCCCTTTTGGAAACTACCGCTATCTGCCTCTTGTTCTACTCGGAAGTCGGCCCACAACCTAATGGCCAATCCCGAATGGCTGACACCGCGCGCTTCTTGAACTTAGGGGTAGGGACTGTGAGTCCAACCCCCTCCTTTGATTGGCTACGATTTGGTTCCATGAAACGATCTTGGTCAGAAAATCAGGTTAAGACATCGAATCAGAGAATCATAAAAGTAACGTTCAAACAACCAACCAATATAACGTTTTCTTACCTAAGTCGACACCACTCTTGGATTAACAAATCACTTGATTGATCAGTTTCGATTGATTCGAAGGTACTCTTCAATTGTCGACCAAAGCAGAAGAAACGCAAGAACCATGCCCCTCCTATATTCAACCAAAACACCCCCATGAAACAGGATTAATATCCTCTTGATTCGGGCAAACAAAAGAGAAAAGAGAAAAGTGATAAAGAAAGGAAACACTTACCCCACTTAAGAGAAAACTGATTGGGAAGACTGAGAGGAGAAGTGACAGTCACCTTCTGAGATAATTCAGTCAAGGGATGAAGTTTTAGAAGTAAGCAAATTGAAGAACAAAATGGAGGAGAAGTGAATTGCTTCGGCTTTTGTTGATGAAACAACTGAAAAAGTTTGGGTTCCAAGTGTTTAAGAGATGAGCAAGGGATATGAACAAGAGAAAAATGAAAGACAACGAGAGAGAGTGTGTGTTGAAGTTCGGCGTTGATGAAAGAAAGAAAACGAAGAGATTTGGTAAGTCCCAAAAGGATTCGGCAATACCAGAAAAGAGAAGAAGAAGAGATATGATAGCTAAATAATGAGTGAGAGTAAAATGAGAAAAGAAGAAGTAATTAAGAAGCAATAGATTTCGGTTTCGGCCTAAGTAAAGAAGACAAGAAATGGAACTTGCTAGGCACCTACAACATATGGGAAAAAGAGAAAGAAGGAGACCTCAAATGCCGAAAATGGAAAAGAACTCTCACCTTGACCACTCAATATTTCGACACTCACCAACCTAAAAGCCGAAAATGCACAATTTGAGAACAAAACCTAAGCTTCCAAAGCTAAAATTCAGCACACCTTAGCCACACAAAAACCAATTTCCCCCCTCCTACTATGAGTTTGATATTCGGCCAACACTGAGCTCTAATGTCCATCCCTTTCTTTTCTTCTCAAATTCCTCTTGACCACCCATTTGAATTATTTGAATGAGTCAAGCTCCTATATTTTCTCTCAGCCACACATTTGAATATGTTTGACTTAATCAACACTCCATCCTGAAGTGTTCCAGCTGAACTTTGCCTCTGCTCTCCCTGACGCCAAAAACAGTTCCCAAAATGAGCTTCCTGCAACTTGAACCTACTCCCTCTCTACTTCCTTGTGGCGTCACCCCCTTGCTTCCTAAGTGGTGTCACTTTGCCACTACACCACACCTCCACTTGTGACAAATATTCACAAGCAACAACCCTTAAGTCTCATACCATTCAGCTCTCCCCTAGAGTGCCCAAAAAGCCATTTTTTTTACTAAAGTTCTGACTTATCCCCAAGTCACTCCTGGACCCCAACGTACCCTAAACTAACATGTCAAGCATAGCATTCACACCCAAACTCATAAAATGCAAAGGCCCTAATTTAGGATGTTACAACGGACACGTTTGGAAATAATTCGACGATGATTTGATAGTTAGAATCCCAGTTGAACCTTAGGAATAGTTTAGGATACTAGTGACATGTCATTAGTGGTTACAGTGAGTTGGCTTTGGGCCATGATATAATACTTCGGGTGCAAGATAAATCTATTTAGCTTCGAGCCATGCATATCGACTGATTTGTCTTTGGGCCATGATATTAGTACTTCAGATAAGTTACCTTAATTTGGCTTCGGGCCATGGTATAGGTACTTATTGTGCGAGACCTTGGAGTATTCGACTTCTATTATGAATGGTTCAACGGGTGAATGAAAGTTGAGAATGTGTATAAGATTTGTACGAAATGGTACAGGTATGTACATAAACTATTTTATCATTAAATTAAAGAAATGATAATGAAAGTATATAGTTTTGTGAATGAGTATTTGAAAGGTTTGTTAGTTAATGTAAGCTACATGTTGATGTATTCAAATTATTGAATTATAATTATGTGATTTTATTAAGTTATTTCATATGAGCTTACTAAGCTTTATAGCTTACTTTATTTATTTTTCTTGTGTTTTATAGTGTTACCAAAGCTAGCTCAGATTCAGGGATGACCGAAGATCGTTTCACACTACCACCTATCACTTGGTACATATGAACTTTGGTATTTCAAGTATATGACATGTATAGGTATTTTTAAGTCACTTTGATTATGGGTTGATAGTGATTTTGGTTATTTGTAATGACTTGTAATTGCATATGTTTTGATATGTAAATATGGCCATAAGTTTTGGCTTAATTTGGTGGATTTGGTTATGTGCATATATGGTTGATATTTTGAGTTCAAGGATAGATATATGAATGGCTTATGTTATAAGGCTTATAGATATTGACACAGTAAATGTTAAATGCTTGATAATAGATTTGAATTGTGTTTGTGAATTGGTGTAAAATGATGTATGTTAGGTAAAGGTTTAACTAGTTGATTGGTATATGTATTTTGGTATGTTTTGATTGAGTAAAATTTGAGGTATAAGCATGTTGGTTGCTAGTGTTGGAAATGGTATGAATTAGCCTTGATTATGGCTAAATTAGATGTTTATTTATGCTTTGAATTGTTTCCATTTTGGTTGTTTAGGTAAACATAAATTTGGGTGGCAAATTGGCTTGGGAAATAGCCTATTTTTATCCACAAGGGCATAGACATGGGCGTGTGTCTCAGCCGTGTGTGACACACCGTCATGTGTCCCTTGGTGTTGAAATTAAAATGAACTCAGTATGCTCCACACGGTCTCACACACGGGCGTGTGATCGGCCGTGTGGCATAAGTCAGTATACTGCATAATTCAGACACGGCCTAGCACACGGACGTGTGACTTGGTCATGTTTCATAAGTCAGTATACCGTACAGGTTTGGCATGGCCTAGCACAAGGCCTAGATCACGGGTGTGTGTGGCCACCTCGAAGGGCACACAGGCTAGACACACGAGCGTGTGGTTGGCCGTGTGACCCAAGTCAGTAAGCTCACTTGTTTGGACACGGGGTAGGACATGGGTTGGGACACGATCATGTGTTCCAATTTTGAATGTTCTCAAGGCCTATGACACAGGTGTGTCTGGTGGCCGTGTGAGACACAAGGTCTTACCACACGGGCGTGTGTCCCCTGTTTTGAGAAAAAAATTCTAAGTATTCAAAAAGGTTCCAAAGTTCTCGGTTTAGTCCCGAACCACTCTCAATGCATGTTTAGGGCCTCGTAGGCTGGTATTAGTGACAAATTGATTGATATTGATTGATGAATGTATGAATTGATTAAATGTATGCGAAAGGTATGTATAAATGTGTTGTAAGTCTGGTAATGCTTCGTAACCCTATTCTGGCATTAAATGCGGTGAGGGGTGTTACATTCTGCAAATTTTAGCTTCAATTACAACTGACTCCCTTGCATACTTGTTCAATTTAACAAATTGTTTTTCAAATTTAGCTATCATCGTATTGCTTTGCTTTAAACAAATAAATTTCATCCTCTTCTTTTTAAGATAAAGTTGACCAACATACTTCTTTCTAAAATCTTTAAAAAAGAAATTCCAATTGATCTTCTCTGCTAGGTTCATACTTCCTATGGTAGCTCACCATTGACAAGCTTCCTCTTTTAACAAAGAAACAACACATATTAACTTATTCACATCTATACACTGTAATTCTTCAAACACTCATTTTTCCAACCAATATTTTGTAATAGTAGTGTAACGACCCTAAAAATCACTATGCTATAAAAGTGGCATTGAGTTAAGATTGTGTATAGTGGATTTTTCGGCAAAGTGAAATAAAGTATATAATCGATCAAAAAGAAGGTTGATGGAAGCAAAAGGAAGTTGACTCAAGAAGTCCGTCATGATATATTAATTTAAGGTAAGTACTGAATCATAGAGATGTGAAAAGTTTTAGGGCTCAATTGAAAATATTTAAAAGTTAAAGGGTTAAAATAGATATATGAGGAAGTTAAGGGACTAAAGTTGCACTTTTTCAAAAAAAAATATGAGTGGAAAAATTGTAATTATTAAAAATTCCCAAAGGGCAAAATGATCATTTATTAAGAATGATAATTTTGAAAAAAATTAATAAAGTACCCTTGAATGTGTTAATGAATTGTGGCCATTGGATTTACTTAGCCTTGAAGTATGAAATATGAGCCCTTTGGATTATAATAATGATGTTAGTGATATTTTATATTATTTAATCATCTAAATATTATTTTAATGATATTTTATTAAAAATATTTTATCATTATTTTAATTCATAAATATTCGATAAATTTGAAAGAAATACAAAGAAAAGTCTTCATACTTTCATTTACTTCCAGTGTCCAAGAAAAAAAAAAAGAGAAGAAAGAGTTTTGCTTTTTATGCAATTTAGTAATTTTCATCAATTTCACTATTTTCACCTAAAAGTCATGATAATTTTCATATCCACTAAAAAGGAAAAGTGAAGTAGAGATCCTAGAAAGTTTGATTATCATCTTGGAAGATAGAAATTGGAGTTAAAAGTGAACAAATTTGAGAAGAAAGTGAATAGATTAAAGAGACAAGGTAAGAATTCAAGTATTTCCTTATGAAATTTATTATCAGTTGAAGTAGGATATGAGAAAGTAATTTCTAGTAGAGAAACTGATGATGTTTCAATATGTTCATGAAGTGAGAAGAAAGGAAAGTGATGGGAAATATTGTAGACAAAGAAGACGAAGTGACAAAAGTGTGAAAGGATGAGAAGAGAAGTAAGAAAGTGAAGTCTAGCAAAAGAAATGTAAGTACTCTTATGAATTGTACTTATTTATTTAATGACTAAAATGAAAATTAGTAAATGTTATGTGAAGTGAATGAAAAATAATATTTAGATGTTATAAGAAATCATGTGATAAAGTGAAATAGTAAGTGGATGTGAAAAAAAAAAATATTTGAATCCATGATTATCTAGTTTAAAGGACTAAATTGAATAAAATATAAAAATGTATTGAGCTATAGTAATATAAGTATTTTTGTGAATAAAATATGTGAAATATCTAGTAAGTGATGAAATTAGTAAATTGTGAAACATTAAGTGAATTGAAGCATAATTAAGAAATTCATGTAAAAATCATGGAAATATATAAAAAAGAGAAAAATAGTAAATTATGTAATAAATCTTGTGCAAACATGATCCAGTCTTGAATCAAGGAGTGTATAGTGAAGAGTATAATAAGTGAATATTAATAGCTAAGTATGAATTAATGAAAATTATTCATGAAAAGAAATCATGAATCGTAATTTTGTTATAATAAAACATAAATGAGTTTGGAAATAAAATTGTGACATAAAATTTAGTGACAAGGAAATTAAGTGGAAAACTATATGATTTATAAGTGAAATTTTAATGTATATAAATGGTAAATATTATTCATGTAATTATAATAATATAAGTATAAAAGTATTGTGTGATAAGTGAATAATTTTAAATGACATATAATCGTGTTAATAAAGAATTAAAGAACTCTACAAAATATTCATCTCGTGAACTATTCGTGTAATAGTAGTATTGTGAAATAAGTGGGAAATTTAAACTGTAAGGAAATATTGCAAGGAATTATAAAATCGAGCATAAGTGATAGAAATGTAAAATATATTTATTTTTTGATATAGGGTAAAAGTGAATTATAAAGTGTAATCATGATAAGAATTAAAGTGTCGTAATTAAATAAATAAAATCGTGCAATCTCGTAAAAAGCCCTGGAAAACTAGGTAGGACTCATGGGATATAGTTGGCATGCCATAGGAATTCGAGCCCTCCTACGCTATTCGTGTTACACATGACATTCGTGACACTACAATGAATTCTTGTTATTCGTGTTTGTTCTGTGTATCTGACTGTACCCCATCGTGTGTGTGTTGGGGCCAAAAATCAGGCAATCTATATATGAAGTTGAAGTGCGGTATCTGCAAGTGAACATGCCAAATTGTAATATAGTTATGTGTTACAACAGAACACCTAGAAATATTCCGAGGATCGTACTCAAGGGATTGCTATGTTGGAGAGAATTCCTATTAAAATAGTTACCTGAAAATAATTACTAATCTAATCGATATATGAATTAGTAGTGCTAAATCAAAATTAAGATAATAATAAAATTAAAACTGAACTATCTTAAAACTAAAACTGGCCCTAGGTTAAGTTAACGAAACTTTCCTACTCCTAGTTTTGACAATGCAAGTTATTTAGCCTAGAACCAATTGAAGCCCTAATTATTAACTAGGTCGATAATTGCCCTTAATTTAAGTACTTAACACCCGGAGCTAGGAACACCCTTCTGATCTTATCTTCACTAAGGATTACCACCTAAGATACAATTTTTGGTCTCACCTAGGCAAACAAATACCCTTTAGGTCTCACGGCTTCGTACAAGTCTACTCAACAGGATACCTTTTTGGTCTCACCTATCTAAATATTCTACTAGGGTCGTCAATCCTAGTATACTAAGTTCTCTTGAATAAATACTCAAAGTCAAATAATTATTTACTTGGTTAATTAACCAGTTTAACCAATTAATTCCTGTGAGATATTTATAAAGATCATAAAATTATTCTAATACTTATTCAAACATCCAGTTAGCTACGTTAACGAAAGAGATATGTAGTGTCTTTGCTCATTGCGACGTCAGATATTATTTGTGGCATTTCTTCGTATCAATGTTTGGTATCGCAACGTCAATAGTTCGGTGTCACGACATTCACTCTTATATCAGCCCAAAAACTATTTTTAGCTTGATCTTTGATGTCGCAACTTCCAAGCTTCGTTGTCATGACATTGGTAGACAATTCAACCCAAAGTTACATCTTTAGCTTCCAAATCAACCTACATGTCCACATAACCTTATTAAGTATCAAAATATCATAAAACTATGCAAAGACATAAAATAACACTTGAACTATAAAATCATAAATAAATACTAAAATGACTTAATTCAGCTACTTAACAAGATAAATTATGTGAAAAGGGATATAAAATAATAGTGTAATTCGTGGCTGATTAGTATCCTTTGTGGTTCTCCATGGTTTACACAGGGTATTTATCCAAGAAAGAAGTAAAATAAAGGTCGTGAAGTGAATAAACAATGAGTTGTGAATAAAGTAAGTAATAATTCATGGTACATAAACCTCTGAGATCATATATTATGTTTATGATATTAAGTGATAATAATAACTTTTTGGTAATTCATCTATAAAATGACGTATCATGAATAATCATGCTTATATAGAATTAAGGTATTGTCAAGATTTTATATTAAATATCTATTTATAATTGGAATACATGCAAGTACTTACTAAGCTTCTATGAAGCTTAACGTGTTGTGTGTAGGTAGTGCTAGATGAAATGGAGCTCGTTTAAGCTAGAGGATCACATTTTATCCTTGATATGGTATGGATTATGAACTATGAAGGTAAATTATGAAACTAGAGTGACATGTACATAGGTAAAAAAAAATTGAAATTGAAAAATAATGTTATAAGTGCATTGATGAAACACCCCTTTACTCGACTGACCATTATGTTAGGGTATCGAGATGTCAAATTTGTTGCTGATGTAACACCCCTCACTCGACACGATCTCTGGGTTCGAGTTACAGGATGCCACATCCATTACCGAGCAACTACAATCAAATATTCAACAAACAAATCATTCAAACATCCAATCAAAACATAAACACATTCACATCATGATATACAATCTTTTCTGAGTCTTAATCAAGCTTAAGAAAGCTCTTTTGTTTGCTCGAGCATGAAATATGACCAAATTGTAAAGATTTAAAATTTTGGATTAACATCGTGACATGAGGGAGTTCCTTGTTATGACATGACATACTGTAACAACCCATTTTTGGTCAAATCAGAACAGTGGTTTTGGGACCAAAAAATATGAAGTCTAAATATTTATTTTATTATTATTTTAATTCCTACAGCATGATAATATGAAACACCCCACACCCGGCCCACGAGCCTGAACCGGATCTGGTATGTTCCTTAAGTAAACCGGTTTCAAAGTTCTTTGTTACTTAGAGAAAATTTGTGTAATTTTAGAAAAATATCGTTTTGAGTTGGGCTTAGATTGGAAAGCCCATTTATTTTATTTGAAAACCCAATTCATTAAGGTGACAAAACAGTCGAGGGTTTATTTTTAAGATAAATTTACTTGATCTTTACTTAATAAAAATTTGTAAACATAATAGTTAAAAATAAAAAGAAATAATGAAATAGAGAAATCCAACTTGGGCCTTATGGCCTTTTTGCATCAAACAACTCCCAAACTTAAAATTAAAGTACTTAGTAAAAATAAAAGTCCAAATCTTTAGAGTTCTCCTTGCTATGCATGGCCACCTTTAGCTCCTGCCGACCCGGTCCATTATTGCTCATCACCTGAAAAATATTTCCCACAACGGGGTGAGTCAAACAGACTCAATGTGTACACGACACCAAATCGTAATAGAATCAGGCATACAATACATTCAAACATAAAATACAAGTTATGATGCATTCCCAAACCCGAACCTAATTGTCCATCCCCACACACACCCCGTGCACTGCCGCCAAACACACGCGGGGACTACTAAGTCGACCCTCCTTCCGCTACACACCAAATTGCGGGCTTAAGTCACCGCATCTGTGGTCTTAGGTCACCACTTTTCAGATTACTGTGGTCTTAGGTCACCACTTTTCAGATTACTGTGGTCGTAAGTCACCACTTTTCAGATTACTGTGGTCTTAAGTCACCACTTTTCACTTCCCCTTTCAATATACAACCATATGCCCCATATATTAATATGCATAATATACCAGAGTTCACAATCGTATAATATTCTCATGTTACGAATAACATATTTCATATTCCTAGTAGGAGTAGGAAACGTACCTGAGTACTTAGTACCATAACATGGTACCTTAGCCACGTTCATATTTCTATTAACACATATTTTAATACATATAACCATAATTCGTATTACAAAGTAGTGTGGGTACACACTGATTCGCTTAATGAAGTCCTTGAAATCTCAAGAACCGATTTATCGATTTAGATCTTAATCCCTATATTCGGCCAATCATTCAAACACATTAATAAACCTTTTTGTCTTAAAACCAAATCCTAGTAGGATTTATACACTTACCTTGGTGTCGATTTCCTTTTTGTTCAAATCCCAAAAAACCTTCTTATAAGTCTCTGTCGAAAATCCTATAAGCACATGTTAGATTGATTTCTAACACTTAATCATCTTTAAATGGCCTATGGCCGAATATTCATATGACTTACCTTGAGTCTTAGAAATCCCGAAACTTCGTTGTACTTCTCCTTGTAGTCGACAACTACTAGATCTCGAACAAAACCTTCCAAATTTCGACCATGGAATTCTAAAGGAGTTAGATTCCTATATTTCAGCTAAAGAGAGATTGAAAATCAAATAATAGCTGATCTTACCCTTTTGAATGAAATCGGCAACACCCTTTTGTCACAACAAAGATTCGGCTTTGGTAGAATTTCGGCTTGGTCGGATTGTGTTTTTGGTTTTGAATAAAAGAGAGGGGAGGCTAGGGAATTCAACTAGAAAAGAAAAGAGAAGAGGAGAGAACCCTAAGAATTTCGGCAGAGCAGAGAAAAAAAGAAAACTGATGAGTATCCCTCCTTCCTTCCTTTTATAGACGAAATTATCAGCTAAGGAGTCCCTTACTTGGCCACCACTCCTCAATTTGATAGCTTTATCCTTTAATTATCATAAATAAAAGAGTTTAATCCAACATTTATCTCTTCAAAATAATCCAATTTAAAAATCCTTTATTTATCACCTTTTTAATCGAATATTTATGAAAATAAAACACCTCCTTTCGAGAAGCATGTGCCGTCCACCTCAGTCTTCTGGAAGCAAAAATAAAACTTCTTTTATTTGCTTCCCATGTGACTTGAACTCAGGCCCACTTGCCTAGCTTGTGTCGTCACCTACCTGGGCCTTAAGTGATATCTTCAGGCCACTTTACCAAGCTTGTTTGTGTGTCAAATTTCACCAACTTTTTCTTTTAAGGCCACCTTGCCTTAATTTCCTCTTTTAAACTTTAAAACTCGACATTTCTAAGTCATTTCTAAGTTTCAAAAAATTTTCGTTCGGCTCTGTAAACTTGACATTTCCTTACATTTCCAAGTTTCCTGAAATGTTCACTTTCCTTTTTTGAATCATTTCTAAATCATTTTCCTAGTTTCCATAAATGTTCACTTTCCTCTTTATTCCTTTACATTTTCAGGACATTTCCCTACATTTCCAAGACAAGACATTTCCTTACATTTCCTTGCATTGCCTTACATTTCCATACAATTCCTCACATTTCCTTACATTTCCTTACATTTCCATACATTTCCATACATTTCCTTACATTTCCATACATTTCCTTATTTCTAGAATTCACATAGCACAAGGACTAATTCATAAAACATGCCATTTTACCACATGGTTCCTTGTGTCATGCTTCATACGGAGTTTCTTTTAAAGCCTCATTTACCTAGCTCCCCTTTTTACTTAAAAACCAATAATTTTCCAAAGCTTTCTTCTTCCATCCTAGAATTCTAAAAACCCTTAATACACTTCCAACACTGCCAAAACTTACTAACTCATGAATTAGGCACAAACGCATAACCCCTAATCTAGGATGTTACATAATATGTTTGTGTGAAAATTTCGTTAAGAAATTTTACCGTTTCAATGCTTAATTCAGTAAAATGGACTAAATCGCGTAAAATGAAAAAGTGTTGCTCTATTAGTTAAAGGTGTCAAATAGCTCTGGTTTTTAAATATAGTGGCCTTAAATGGTAATTAAACCATTTGAAACTTGAGTGGACATTCTTGGACAAGGTTTTGTAATGTTTAAAGGTTATTATTAAAGGTTATATTAGTAAATAGTTAAATAAGAATAAGTAAACGAAATAAAAATACATTACCATCTTTTTGTCATCTTCTTCAACCGAATATTGGAAAAGAAGAAACCATCTTTGTCCATTTTAGGGTTCAGCTACATGCAAGGTTAATTGTAAGTCCATTTTTGTCCCATTTTTAATGATTTCTACATTTTTGAGACCATTGCAACTAGTACTAGCTAACCTGGGACTAATTTGCAGAACTGTTAAAGGTTTTGAATGATTCCATTGATGAATAAGCATGTGTTTTGAATTTTTTGATAGATTATGAATGTTTGTTAATAGATATACAAGTTTTGTTAAGTGATTTTTAATGAAAATGCAAATTAGAGATTAAATTGAGAAATGTGTAAAGTTAGTGGTTAAAATGTGAAATAAATGAAAAATATGGGCTTCTAGGGGCATAATAGTAATTCAGTTAGCATGGGTATAATTGGAATTTCATTAATTTGTGATTTTATGAAATAATGACTAAATTGTGAAAATGTAAAAGTTTAGGGGCAAAAGTGTAAATGTGTTTTAAAGTATGTGTTGGACTAAATTGAATGAATAGATGATTGAATAAGTTAATTTTAAATATATTAAGATCAAGAAAAGAAAAATACAGACTTGGATTGGAGAAAAGATAAAGTAATTGACTAATCAACTCGATTCGCCGTTTTAACATCCAAGATAAGTTCGTATGTTATAATTTCGTTACAAATGTATTTTATATGCTTTGATATAGCATGAATTGTGATTATGTGTTTACGAACAAGTTCAGAAATGATTTGATGATGACTCGACAGTTAGAATCCCGGTTAAACCTTAGGAATAGTTTAGGATGCTAGTGACATGTCATTAGGTATACTTTGAGTTGGCTTCTGACCATGTTATTAGCACTTCGGGTGCAAGATATACCGATTTGGATTCAGGCCATCCATATCGACTGATTTGGCTTCGAGCCATGATATCAGCATTTCGGATAAGTTACCTTGATTTGGCTTCGGGTCATGGCATAGGTACTTATCGGGTGAGACCTTGAGTATTCGACTTCTATTTCGAATGGTTCAACAGGTAAATGAAGGATGTGTTTGAGTATGAGATTGGTACGAGATGGTACGGGTACATACGGTAATTAATTGAGTGTTGAAGTTATGGAATTGATGAGTTCCTTGGTAAGTTATGTGAATGATCATTTGATAGCTTTGAGATTTAATAGAATTGTTGTATATTGTTTTCTATTATATGAATGATTAATGAATGGTGATATTTGTTCATTATTAACATACGATCTTACTTAGCTATATAGCTTACTTTGTTGCTTTTCCATGTTTTATAGTGATTTCAAAGCAAGCTCGGATTTGGGGTTCGTCGGAGACTTCACCACACTATCCACTGACTCTTTGGTAATTTTGAAACTATGTTTTGAGTATATAGCATGTATAGGTAATTTGACGTCATTTTGATTATGGGTTGATAGTGATTTTGGTTATTCATAATGTATATGTTTTGAGTTGTAAATATAGCCGTGAGAGCTGGCTTAATTTGGTGAATTTTGGTTATGTTCATATAAGTGCAATAATGGTTGATATTAGATGTGAGTTATGTTTGTGAATTGGTTCAAAATAATGTATGTTTAGTAAAGGTATAGTTAGTTGATTTGTATATGTGATTTGGAATGTTTTGATGGAGTAAGGTTTGAGGTTATAAGCATGTTGAATGTTGGTAATGAAAATGGTATGAATTAGCCTTGATTGTATCTGAATTGAATGTTATTTATGCTATGATTTGGTGCCATGTTGGTTGTGTAGGTATATGCAAATTTGGTGACAAAGTGGCTTGGTAAATAGCCTATTTTTATCCACACGGGTGTGTGTCTCAGCCTTGTGTGACACACGGTCATGTACACAGTCGTGTGTCCCCTAGTGTTGAAATTGAAATGAAGTCAGTATGCTCCACCCGGTCTCACACATGGGTGTGTGATCGGCTGTGTGGCACAAGTCAGTATACCCCCTAATTGGCACACGGCCTAGCACACGGGTGTGTGACTTGGTTGTGTTACATAAGTCAGTATACCCTACAGGTTTGGCACGGCCTAGCACACGGCTGGCACACGGGCTAAACACACGGGTTTATGGCTGGCCCTGTGACCCAAGTCAGTAACCTCACTTGTTTAGACATGTGGTAGGACACGGGTTGGGACACAGCCATGTGCTCCCATTTCGAATGTCAACACGGCTTATGACACGGGCGTGTTTGGTGGCCGTGTGATACACATGGCTTGGTCACACAGGCTTGTGTCCCCTGTGTTGCACAAAAACTTTATAAGTGTTAATTTTTTTTGAGTTATCGGTTTAGTCCCTGATCACTCTTAATGCATGTTTAAGGCCTCGTAGTCTCATTTAGGGGACATTATGATTAATTGTGATTGAATTGAATTTGAATTGATAAGTTGTGTATGAAATGTTTGTTTAAAAGTGTTGTAAGTCCGATAATGCTCCGTAACCCTATTCTGACGGTGAATTCAGGTGAAGGGTGTTACACATACTGGCTTAACCTCATTGTAGCGACAGGGTTCCTAATCACACCGTGGCTAATATCCAGATCTCGTCGCGACCATTGCCTGACGTCGTGACGTGGACTCTATTTTTGGTACAAATTAGTCCATTTGGGTGCTATCTCCTAGCCATCATTCAAGTTACTAATTGGTGCATATTTGTAGAACCTCTCTTACAAAAAGAACGCCAAAACGCATTCCCAACATTGCATTTAACCATTTCCCAATCAACCAATCTAATACACCTCAATTTGGTACCAAATCATATCAGTTCAACTTATTGAATCAGAAACCAATCAAACATGCATATAGTCATTCAATACCTTCATATTAGTCATGTAAATTCATACTTAACTATGCCATTTCAAGTGTCACACATACAGCTCAAAATGTTACCAAAACTTTCATGTGTAATAAGCATTAACCTTTTCAAAGATCAAGAATTATAAAGGATTCAACCATATCAACTTCTAAGTTAACAAAAGCATAACACCTATATATAATTGAGCTTTGACCATCACCAAATATGTAAATGTTTGGATTGGAAATATTATAGCAAATATATATAATCAAACGACGGTGTCCACAAGTATACATGTCAAATTCTAATATAGTTTTGTACAACGGATTACAGGAAGTACTCCGAGGATCATACCCAAGGGAGGACGGATTAAATTGAAAATTATTCCTACAATAATATGTCTAAACGATACTCACCAAAAATCATCTTACGATAAATAATAAGAAATATAATATTATGAAAGAAAGTAAAATTAATAGAACAAAATTAATTAACAAAGAAATTGTAACACCCTAAACCCGGCCTAGAAGTTAGGCCCGAATCTGGCGTGTCACGTGGATGTGTTTTTCAAAACCATCTTTGTGATTGATAAAAACTTGTTTGAGAATTAAAGCCTCTTTGTTAAAACTCAAAACACTTAAGCAATTGTTATCTACTTGAAAACATAATTACCTTTAAAACCTTATCTGTTACGGAAGCATATTTGAAATAAATAATTTACGAAAATGTGATGTTTAGAAATAGAGTTGCAGAAGCATTTTGAAAAACGTTGCGAAAACATAGTGTTTTGAAAATAATTACTGTTTTGGAAATCATATTCCAGTTTTAGCAGTAAGAAAACATCATAAATAAATATCAGAAATAATAAGTGAAAAATAAAGACGCCTTGTTACAAAATTATTAACCCAATGAATTTAAATAAAATGAAATAAAGTCATTAACTTTAAAGCATATCTAACGTGTGGCCACCTCCGAGTCCCTCGCAGCTCCAAATCCTCTAAGACTGGGGATTACCTGCACAGTTAAAAACAGGGTGAGTTTATGAAAACTCAGTGTGTAATCCCCTTACCAGGGTAACATATAGAAACCTAAACAGTATGGGCCGAAGCCTTTTTAACAGTAATAGTACAGTACAGATCAGAGCATACATGGGTCAAAGCCCACTATTTTGTGTCATAGCCCATAACAGTACAATTGGGCCTAGTCCAAACCAATAACAGAACAAGTGGCCTAAGCCCAGTGCAGCGACAGATCTCATAAACAGATATGCAACAGTATGAGGATGCATCGCAACCCAGTCCAGCCAACACACCACCCATACCTACCCTACACACCATGTGGGGACCAAGTCGACCCACCCAGCCCTACACACCAATAACGCAGCCGAGCTGCTAATATCAATGTAGCAAAGCTACTAATAACAGTATACGTGGCTGAGCCACTAGAATCAGTATACGTGGCAAAGCCACTAAATCAGTAAATCGTGGCATAGCCACTAGTACAGTACTTCCTCCAAAATACAAAAGTCTCAACCCCATGCAATATGTCGTGTATGTCATGCTCAATCATTACACGTTATGCAAAATGACCATGCTTGATAACAGTCATTTCAACACATACTAAAAACATATCATTCACACGACCATTGTTAAATTAGTAAAACACAGTCATGCGATCACAGTCAAATCAGTCAAATCTTAGCACAAGTCAGTCATTTACCCACAAGGGCAAAACAGTTATCCCACCCAATAAGGGTATTTCGATAATCCTACCCTACAGGGGTATTTCGATAATTCTACCCTACAAGGGTATTTCGGTAACTCTACCTTATAGGGGTAATTTAGTAATTCTACCATACAAGGGTCACTCAGTAATTCTACCATATAGGGGTATTTTGGTAATTTCGTTAACTAAGGGCATTTCAATACTTTCGCAAATCAAGGGTATTCCGATAATTTTACAATCCGAGGGTATTTCGATAATTAAGGGTATTTCAGTAATTTGTAAACCAAGGGTATTTCAGTAATTTTTAAACCAAGGGTATTTTAGTAATTTGTAAACCAAGGGTATTTCAGTAATTTGTAAACAATAAAATTTCAATAATTTGTAAATCAAGGGTATTTCAATAATTTGTAAACCAAAGCTTTTCAGTATTTCATAAATCAGAGGTGTTTCGGTAATTTGATAAATCAGGGGTATTTCGGTAATTTTCCAAATCAGGGGTATTTTGGTAATTTTACCCTTCGAGGGTATTTCTGTAATTTTACGACCTCCTAAAAGGTCTACAGTCGCCTCGAGCGACTTAAGAAACCTAATTCGACTTAACGATGAAAATGGGCCTGAGGCCCATTACCCTGCCCAAGTGGGCCTACACACTCACTACGGCCCAAGCCCATGAATTCGCTCATGGTGGCCTTTCTCATCACACGCTGACGCTCCGTGAGCTATGTTCACCACACGCACGATTGGACGCTCGTATGGCATCACTCGCCGCTATTTCAGCTCTTCGGCATAATGCCGATCAATAGTCAAAATAATACAATATACGCACCTTCGTCTTTTCCACCGATTAACAATCAGAACAGTGTATACGGATACACACCTTATCACGTAGAGTACTAATAATCACGAGTGCCGTCACCTGCACTAGAGCGATCAACAGCGATTTGCCTAGTTAAACTAAAGTATTTTAAACAGAAATAATGATGCGAATGGGCTTAAGGCCCATTCTCAAACCAAATGAGCCTACACGCTCGTGTGGCCCATTTAGCCCAAATCTAGCCACAGATATAAGATTCACATAGACCAGTCCAATATCTACTACACAATCATACAATTTATTCATATGGGCCACGGGCCCATTGGGCCCACTTGGCCCAAGGCAGCCTAAACCCATGAGAACACTCATGAGGGCCTCAACTATCACGTCAAAGCTCCCACACATGCGCTCGCACGCTCGTGTGGCTGCCATTGCCGTGTGACTGGCATTTTGGCATTTGCCCCTCTACAGTTAGAGTAGTGCGAAATACACACCTGATAAGAATCTGGAGTTGATCCGCGCTCCGAACACTCCTATGCCCAAATGCTAACCCAAGTATCCTTCCTCTCCTCATAGATTGCTCTATTTAAAGCCAGCTTCTTATTTTCCCTCTTGCTAGCTTCCCGATGTGGGATCCCTCCTTCAGCAGAGTTTAAATCCATCACAACCTCTTGCCATTCCAACTTAGCAAAATAAATATCCCTTTTTGCTTGCGATAGGATTCGAACTCAGGCCCCCTGTAACTTAATCCACGTCGCTATCCACTTCACCAACTAGCTCCTCTTTGTATTAAAACATGCGCAACTAAATATAAGCCTATGGGCTAAAGTCTAAGTTCATTTAAAAAGAAAACAAAAACAACTGCAAGCGCCAAGACTTGAACCTTGGACCCCTTGCTTCATTGTGTGGCGTCATTCCCTTGTCTCCTATGTGGCGCCATTTTCCACTAGACCACAATTCCTTTTGTGTCATTTTTCTTCACATTTTATTCTTAAAGCCTACATACTAACTCCTAGGGTTTTACTCACCTAAAACCAAAATTTTCCTAATGCCCAGGTTTGATCCCGAGTGTAACATCCTGAATTTTTGGGCTTATGCGTTTAATGGGTGAATATGTGTAATGTGTTAATTTAAGTGCTAGGGGTCCAAATTGGGCTCAGGATTAGGCTAAGGCCTTGATTAAATTATTAGATTGGGCATTAAAGAAATAAAAGGTGGTAATTATGTTTAAAATGCCAAACATGGGCTTGTGGCCCAACAATAATCGGCACTATAAGGGAATTAGAAGTGACATACGCACAAGGGATTTAGGGGCCCAAAATTTAAGTTAAATGAAGCCCAAATCTTTTAATTTAAGTGAGTTAAATTTTGGCAATTAGGTTTAATGAGGTGGACGGCTACAAGGCTTAAAAATAGGAGATTTATATGGATTTAATAAGTGATAATTTAAGAGATAAAAAGGAGAAAAGATAGGAGCCTATCTACAAGGCAAGTGATGGCCAAAAATCCATCACCTAGAGGAGTGTAAAATTTAAAGCTCATTGCATGCAAAAAGAGGGTGCCAAATTTCCCTCTCTTTTAGCTTGAATTTTAAGGGCGTTTTCAGTTTTTAGCAGTAGGTGCCGAAATATCTATAAATAGAGGGGATAGCTCCTTGATTCTGACATTTAAAAACCCTAGTTTTCTCTATTCTTTGTGTCGAATTCTTTAGCCTCTCCCTCTCCAATTTCTTTCTCCAAATTTCATTTTTCAATTACTTCAAAAGCCGAAACTTCTCCCCACTTTCTTTCCCCTAGAGCCGATTTCTCTAAAAAGCCGAAGCATCCATCGCTTTTTCTTTTATTCATCATATTTAAGGAATTGTTTTATACTTCCGGCATTTAAATCTTCCATTGGCATTGCCGAATCCTCTCCCTAGTGCTAGCCGAATCTCCTAAGATAAGGTAAGAGTCGATTTTTGATTAGTTCTCATAATCTATTTTAGAAAGGCAAAAGCTGAAAAGCTAATAGTTTAATGGTTCTATGATTGGGCGGAAATTTGGGATTTGAAGGAAGCTGGGTCAACTAGATCTAGAAGCCAAAAATAGCTAGTCTCTAATTTCGGGATTTTAAGGTAAGAAGAGTTGTTTATTAAAATATATAAAATTGGGTAGAACACTAACCATGGCCGAATATAGGAGAGGCCCTAGTTTCACATCCTTCCGGCTTTTTGAAGTAAAGCTGTAGATCGGTTTAGCGAGGGTATCGACATTAATCAGGTGTGTAGATCTCTAACACACTCTTTAACTGTGTTTTATGTGTTATGGGCTAAAAAGCCGGAAAGTGGCTGTGTAGACAGTCGAATAAAACCCTAAAAGGGTTAGGCAAGGATGCCACGTACGTAATTATAGAAATCTCTATATGTATCAATATATTTATATATGAAAGCTTGTATGATGTTTTCTTTATGTGTGTATGCATGGGGTCAGATTTTGATATGATGAAGGGAAAGAAGGTCGCATAGCGATCGGTGGCTTTGCCACATAGGTCACATAGTGATCGGTCTTTATGACAGGCAGCTCAGCTGTCGAGATGTTACGATGTATTATTAAGGTCGCATGGCGATCGGTGGCTGAGCCACGTTATATTATGAGGTCACATAGTGATCTGTGGCTATGCCACGTTTAATGATTCCTGAATAACAGGAATAGGCAGTACGGCTATCGTTATGGTGTGTAGCGGATGGAGGGTTGATTGTAGAAATCCCCAAGGTGTGATGGTTGGTACGGGTTGGTGTGTAGAGGATGGAATTCTAGGATGGGTTGTGCTATTCATCATCTATTATCTATCATGTGATTATGATTGTTTCCATTGTGTACGAGCCAGGGCTCATAATGTGTTTGTGGGCCCAAGCCTTTTGTGTGTTTTTGGGATTTGCACACTGAGTCTTGGTGATTCACCCTATTATTTTTCCTAACTTTTTAGATGAGCAGTAGATCGTGGATATTGGAACCGAGACGGACTCGAGGGGCCATCAAATTTTATTTCTACAAATGATTTTCGGGATTTCTTTAAGTTTATTTTATTTTTATTTGGGAATATTTATGTAATAAGGCCCCTAGTTTTTATTCAACTAAGTAGTTTTCAATGTTATGCAACGTATGAATATAGCACAAGGTTTATTTACATTTATTAATAAAAATACAAAGAGGTTTATTTTCAAAGAGTCTCTCCTTTATTCAAATTTAATTAATTTAACTTGTGTTTTCAAAATGCGATAAAGTGGTATGTGTTCGATAACATGCCGGATTTGGTCGAAACGCATGGGTCGGGTTTGGGGTGTTACATTTTGGTATCAGAGTTTAGTTCAAAACTCAGGATGTGAAATGGGTCTAGAAGTGTTTTAAGAAAAATTGAATTTAAGAAAAAGATTCTGGTTTGAAGACATGGCCTTCGAGTCTACCGGCACCCAATCCACCCAGGTAAGTATTCTGAACTCCTGATTGTGATATAAATGTGGGCTTAATGAGCTTTATAGGACGTAGACTATCTAGATTAGAACTTGATGGACTCTAGGCTTAGACAAACAACTCTTCAATTCCATAAGACTTAATTTCACTAAACCAAACCTGTAAACGAGTCGCAAGACTAAGGTGTGGCAACAAGCATATGCATGTCTAGGAGTAGATCCGGAAGAGCTTGGTATTTAAGCAGTCCAAGTGACTCACCTCCTCTTCGCTGGAATCTTACCTGGTGCATAGTGACTATTCACTTTAGCCATGACAGGGTCTGGCAATAGGCATACGCATGTCTAGGAGTGGATTCAGGGAGAGCTTGGTATTTAAGCAGTATTAGTGAGTCACCTCCTCTTCGCTGGAATCTTATCTGGTGCGTAGTAACTATTCACTCTAGCTATAAGGACTTGTTCATGGGCTAAACCCATAATTAAAACCCGAAAGGGACCAACCACCCTGTTTGAAAAAAAATCCCCAATTGTTGTAAAATTTTCAAAATACTTTTGGTTTGTGAAAATTTCCAATCAACCCTGAATTTATAAACACTTATGTTTTAAAAATTTACCTGAAAACGTCATATTTACAAGAATAACCTGGTTTATGAAACTAGATTTTCCAAGAGTACCCCTGCTTACAAAAAAAAACAACAACAACAACATCAAAACATCCCTGGTTTGTAAATTACCAAACTACCCTTGTTTTGCAAAATGACTGAAATACCCTTGGGTTTCAAAATTACCGAAATACCCTCGGATTTCAAAATTTTCGAAATACCCTCAGATTTTGAAATTACTGAAATACCCTCGGAGTGCAAAATTACCGAAATACCTTCGGATTGTAAAATTACCAAAATACCCTTATTTCACAAAATCACCAAGGAACCCTATTTTGGAAAATTACGAAAATGCCCGTATAGGATAAATTACAAAAGTAGCCCAGGGTAGTGAAACAACGAAAACACCCTTATGTGATGAATGTAAGTTCATGGATGTTATTTGTATGTTGATGATTGAATGTATGTGGTTCCTGGAACTAGGAGACAAACTTGAGACTGAAACCTGTAGATGTAATCTCAAATTCGAAAGAACTACTCTTAAACTACTGTTCATAAGATTGTTCGTGGGTAACCAATGAAAGAAATTAATAATTCATAAAATTTCTAATCAGATAAATGCAAATCGGTAGAATGAGTACAAGGGGACGAGGACGCTCAAGATGCGAATACCGGTGCGTACTCTACCATAGTATTCTAAGTGTTTCCTTTGGCTTTAGAATTAGAGTGCGCAGCGAAAGCATTGTGGTGAGACTTTGGAAGTACGATTAATAGTTAGTTGGAAATTTTTGAGAACGAAATTTCTTTAAGAGGGATAGAACTGTAACATCCTGAATTTTTGGGCTTATGCGTTAATGGGTGAATATGTGTAATGTGTTAATTTAAGTGTTAGGGGTCCAAATTGGGCTTAGGATTAGGCTAAGGCCTTGATTAAATTATTTGATTGGGCATTAAAGAATTAAAAACGTGGTAACTATGTTTAAAATGCCAAACATGGGCTTGTGGCCCAACAACCACTATAAGGGAATTAGAAGTGACACCACACACAAGGGATTTAGGGGCCCAAAATTTAAGTTAAATGAAGCCCAAATCTTTTAATTTAAGTAAGTTAAATTTCGGCAATTAGGTTTAATGAGGTGGACGGCTACAAGGCTTAAAAATAGGAGATTTTTATGGATTTAATAATTGATAATTTAAGAGATAAAAAGGAGAAAAGATAGGAGCCTATCTACAAGGCAAGTGATGGCCAAAAATCCATCACCTAGAGGAGTGTAAAATTCAGCTACTGCATGGCAAAGAGGGTGCCAAATTTCCCCTCTCTTTTAGCTTGAATTTTAAGGGCGTTTTGATTTTTTTAGCGAGAGGTGCTAGAAATATCTATAAATAGGGGATAGCTCCTTGATTCGACATTTAAAAACCCTAGATTTCTCTATTCTTTGTGCCGAATTCTTTAGCCTCTCCGTCTCTAATTTTTTTCTCCAAATTTCTTTCTTTAATTACTTCAAAAGCCGAAACTTCTCCCCACTTTCTTTTCCCTTGTGCCGATTTCTCTAAAAAGCCGAAGCATCCATCACTTTTTCTTTTATTCATCATATTTGAGGAATTGTTTTATACTTCCGGCATTTAAATCTTCCATTGGCATTGCCAAATCCTCTCCCTAGTGCTAGCCGAATCTCCTAAGCTAAGGTTAGAGTCGATTTTTGATTAGTTTTCATAATCTATTTTAGAAAGGCAAAAGCCAAAAAGCTAATAGTTTAATGGTTCTATGATTGGGCGGCAATTCGGTATTTGAAGGAAGCTGGGTCAACTAGATCAAAAAGCCAAAAATAGCTAGTCTCAAATATATAAAATTAGGTAGAACACTAACCATGGCCGAATATAGGAGAGGCCCTAGTTTCACATCCTTCCGGCTTTTTGAAGCAAAGCTGTAGATTGTTTTAGCGAGGGTATCGACATTAATCAGGTGTGTAGATCTCTAACACACTCTTTAACTGTGTTTTATGTGTTATGGGCTAAAAAGCCGGAAAGTGGCTGTGTAGGCAGTCGAATAAAACCCTAAAAGGGTTAGGCAAGGATGCCACGTACGTAATCATAGAAACCTCTATATGTATCGATATATTTATATATGAAAGCTTGTATGATGTTTTCTTTATGTGTGTATGCATGGGGTCAGATTTTGATATGATGAAGGGGAAGAAGGTCGCATCGCGATCGGTGGCTTTGCCACATAGGTCACATAGTGATATGTCTTTATGACAGGCAGCTCAGCTGTCGAGATGTTACGATGTATTATTAAGGTCGCATGGCGATCGGTGGCTGAGCCACGTTATATTATGAGGTCACATAGTGATCTGTGGCTATGCCACGTTTAATGATTCCTGAATAACAGGAATAGGCAGTACGGCTGTCGTTATGGTGTGTAGCGGATGGAGGGTTGATTGTAGAAATCTCCAAGGTGTGATGGTTGGTACGGGTTGGTGTGTAGAGGATGGAATTCTAGGATGGGTTGGGCTATTCATCATCTATTATCTGTCATGTGATTATGATTGTTTCCATTGTGTATGGGCCAGGGCTCATAATGTGTTTGTGGGCCCAAGCCTTTTGTGTGTTTTCAGGATTTGCACACTGAGTCTTGGTGACTCACCCTATTATTTTTCCTAACTTTGCAGATGAGCAGTAGATCGTGGATATTGGAACCGAGATGGACTCGAGGGGCCATCAAATTTTATTTCTACAAATGATTTTTGGGATTTCTTTATGTTTATTTTATTTTTATTTGGGAATATTTATGTAATAAGGCCCTTAGTTTTTATTCAACTAAGTAGTTTTCAATGTTATGCAACGTATGAATATACCACAAGGTTTATTTACATTTATTAATAAAAATACAAAGAGGTTTCTTTTCAAAGAGTCTCTCCTTTATTCAAATTTAATTAATTTAACTTGTGTTTTCAAAATGCGATAAAGTGGTATATGTTCGATAACATGCCGGATCTGGTCGAAACGTATGGGCCGGGTTTGGGGTGTTACCCGGAGACTTCATAGAAGCCCCCTAACGTCCCAAAATCAATCACCTAATAGGTCCAACTTGCATTAGTGCCGTTCTCTTGTTCTAAAAAATTTTAAAAGCTCCCATGGCCAAGGCCCAATGGGCCTAATGGGCCCAATTCTACTAGGCCCAATTTCGGGTCATTACAGAAATACTCGCTTCAGTGGTTGTAATTAACTTTAGATCTCAGGTATTAATGAATTAGCTAATAACTAGGCAATTACTACCTTTTGTCCTCTAACTGATTAGTTAATTGATAAATACACAATTACCTTTCGACCTTGTTTTCTAAACTAGGATAAATTACGATTTACTCGGCAAAGATACCTTTCAACCACGTTTGCCTAAATTACTTCCTAGGGTAATCAATCCTAGGGTTTTAGGGTACATAATTTAAACCAACTAATTCTCTAGGGAACCCTTGTTCTTTCTTTAATTACTCCCACATCCGTTTGTTAACCTTCCTATAGGGTTTAGCTACTCATGAATTTCATGACCATTTTCCTAAGAATTAATTTTATCATGGAAAAACACAAATTAAACTAAAAAAAGAGATGAATAGAAATTGGTCCATTTGATAAACTAGATACGCTCGGTTTTGTAAATTCCTTTAATAACTAGCGAGATATCGATGTTAACAAGCAATAAGTAAAAGAAAAATATAAAAATACTTTGTAACAGCCCGATTTTGAGTCTAGTTAGAATAGTGGTTTTGGGACCACAAATCCAAACGCAGTAAAATTCATCTTTATTATATTTTTATGGTCTACAGTTTTATGGAACGATTTCGTGAATATTTCGTTCGAAAATTTTGATGTTTGCGCATAGTTTAGTTGAAAGGACTAAATTGTAATAAGTGCAAAATGTGAGTTCTATAGGTTAAAGGTGTCTAGTTGTTATGAAATTTTAAATTGGAGGTCCTTAAATGGTAATTAGACCATTATACATATGGACAAAAATGGACAACGATAGGTGAAATTTTAAAGTTTTTCATTAAGGGCATTTTAGTAATTTGGTAATTAAATGAATTAAAAAGGCAAAATAAAGCCAAAATTTGTCCATCTTCTTCCTCCCTTGGCCGAATTTTACATGGAGAAGACATAGCTAGGGTTTGCCAAGCTTCCAAGCTCGATTGTAAGTCCCTTCTTGCCCTATTTTTAATGTTCTTTACATTTTTGAAGTCGTTGTAACCCGATCTATCTATTTCTACCACCAATTTAAGATATGATCAAGGTCTAGGGTTTTACCCATGTTTAATATGTGTGTATTTTGATGTTTGATCGTAGAAAATGCATGTTTGTTATTTGTTAAATGACTTTTGTTAAGTGATTTTCGGTAAAAATGTCAAAAAAGACTTATTTGGAAAAGTTATAAAATGAGTAGAAAAATGTGAATAAATTAAAAATGGAGGCTGTTATGAGTATGAAAATAGTTTCGGCTAGGCTTGGGTGTGAAGAAATTGAATGAAATTTATTTTACGAGCCTAGGGACTAAAGTGTAAAATGTCAAAAGTTCAGGGTAAAAATATAATTTTGTCATAATGTGACTTTTGGGCTGGAATGAATAATGTGATGATTAAATGAGATGAATTTGGTATTATAGATCAAGAAAAAAGAAGTTCGGGTCTAGATCGGGGGAAAACCAAAGTGTTTGACGATTAGGACCATTTCTGCTATTTTTGTATCGAGGTAAGTTCGTATGTTTAATAAGCATAAAATTATATTTGTAAAAATGCTTAAATGATATAATTGTGGTAAATGCTATATTATTGAAATGAAATGTGAATGTTATTGAATACGATACTACAAAAATGACCAACAGAGATTTGATACAGCGAAAGTCCCGGGTGAACCTTAAGAATAGGTTGGATACAAATGTCATGATATTAGGGTTAATGAGATTACGTGTAAGACCATATCTAGGATATGGCATCGATATGAGAGTTCGTATAATACCATAGTTGGGCTATTAGCATCGATACGAGAGAACATGTAAGACCATATCTGGGATATGGGATTGGTACGGTGCTGTGTGTAAGAGATTCCTGAGTATCCTTTAGTATTCCAAATGGTTCAACGGGAAATGTTGATGAAATGTGGTTACAAGTGATGGTATGACTCAGTCAAGGTACTCGTGATAGAAATTGACAAGTGTTAAAAGTGAATTTCATATGACGAGTAAGTGGAAAATTATGAGAATTCATATGGTTTAATTGAATATTCATAAATGTGATGGCTATTGAATTGAATATAGTTTATTTCTATTTTCTTCTGCTTATGTAAATGTGAATGAATTGATAAGAAGTATTCAAACCATCTAAGCATTGAAATGAATAAACCTGTGAAATTCTTGGTTAATTATGTGAACGAATACATGGCATAAAGGTGGAATTATACAAGTTATATGTGTTTATTTTATGAGATGAGTTATTTTCATACGAACTAACTAAGCTATATAGCTTACCCCCTTTCTTTCCCTTATAGTGCTACCAAGTGAGCTTGGGATCGGAGATCGTCGAAGATTCGGATCACACTATCAAACCCTCTCATTTTTGGTATTGATGATTGTAGTATTTAGAAAGTATGGCATGTATAGGGACTTAGTCATTTTGTTAAATGTGCCATTGTGATTATAGCCAATGTGTTGGCTTGTGATTGTCCAAAGGCTTGTTTTGATATTTAGCCATGTAGATTAGTTTATTTGGGCTATCATGGTTGTAAGCCTAAGTATATATATATGTGTGTGTGCTTATGTCTTTGGTGATATGGTCATGGTATACTTGGTGAGTGATAGAAATGTGATTGATGACATGAATGTGAGATGTTTGGCGATGTTGTCTATGGATGAGATGATAAAGTGTTGTACAATTAGGTATCTTGAAAGTAGTCAATTGTGGCTTAATAATTGTTTTGAGTATGATAGATGTTGATATTGTGTTAGTCATAATTGTGGATGTTTTAGTTGCCTAAGTAAGTTATGATTGTGCCATGAATTGGTGTAAGTGTATGTGTGAACAAGGGTGGTAAATGGCATGGTAAATAGCCTTTTTTTTGTCCACATGGGTAGACACACAGGCGTGTGTCTAGGCCGTGTGTGACACACAGTCTGTCCCACGAGGCCGTGTGTCCCCTGCACCTTAATTTTGAAAAAATAGAATGTCCAGAATTGAGCACACGGGCGTGTGTCTCAACCATGTGTGCTACACAGCCTAGCACACGGGCGTGTGGCACGACCGTGTGGCACAAGTCAGAGAGCACCCTAATTTGAATAGTCTGAAGCACGGGCGTGTCCCCGGGGTCACATGGACGTGTCCCTTGGACCACACGGGAGTGTGAGCCTTGCTTCTAGCAAAAATTTTCTAAGTTTTGTAAAAGTTTCTTGAGTTCTCGGTTTAGTCCCGAACCACCTCCAAAGCATGTTATGGGCCTCGTGGGCTTGTCTTAGGGACTTTGTGATCGAATATGAATGATTTTAATTTGGACAAAAATTTATGACTCGAAATTGTGTGAATGCTTGTGTTATAAGTCCAGTAATGCCTTGAGCCCCGTTCTGGTGTTGAATACGGGTAAGGGGTGTTACAAACTCAATAACAAAGTCTTGGACTCAAATCTAATCCAAGTTAGAACAATAAAAAAAAAACTGTTTTGAAAAGAAAATAAAAGTCTACTTAAAATACTAATTAAAACTAAGGCTATAACTAAAACCTAAAATTTTACCCTAAAGACATGCCTCCTTAGCTTAGCATCAGCTTCGCTATTTATAGGCAAACTTAGCTGCTCACTAAGGTCAATTACAAGCCTTAATCATGCTAAATATGGATTGTGCAAACGAAAGCACCCTTAATTAATTTTTTACCTTCTGTTAGACCTGTTTCGTGACGCAAGCTCATGCTTGTCGTGACACACAACTTCAAATTTGACTTCTGGATTTCATTATGCTATGTTGTGACCCCAGAAGTTCGTGTCGTGAACCAATTGTCATTCCTGATGCCTTTGGGCTTAAAAATAGGTGTCTTGCACACTCAATTAACTCATTAAAACTACCTTACGACTCATATTGGCCCAAGAGGTCAACTAACTCAAAAGTATGCATAAAATGTTTAATTTGCAAAAAAATATATCTAATCTACTAAAGTTAAAAATGAAATAAAATAACCTAAAATGACTTAAAAAGAAGCTCGTTAAGTGCAGAATAGTACCTAATTTGCCACTACAAATTGTGGTAGGTCAAATACCCCCACAATTAACTCATTGCTGATCCTCAAGCAAACAAGATAAAAATAAAACACAAATAAAAGAAAAAAAAACACAAGATAATAAAGTACTTAAGCATTTTTTGTACATATAATTGGATTAGAGTAATATAAACAAGATGGTGTAGCTAAAAACATAATTCTAGCACGATATGTAACTGACTTGTGATTTCTAATATTAGACAGGTTAGTTCACTAAATTACAAAGGAAAAAAATCAAAGAATGTTAAGCATAGTGATCCATCAAAACAAATACACAAATATTCATTTATGCTCAATGAATGATAAGTGGTAAGAATTTTTAATTATCAATTTAATTTTCATCCATGTAGTGTTCCACATGTCGCATATGACTTTTTGGATTGTAACATTCTACTGCTTAGGTTGGTTTGAACTTCAAGAACAAACTCGAAAAAATGGGTTAAGCACGAAAATACTTTGGCATATTATATTGTTCCCAATACTCCCCCAATGTCCCAATTAGGCTCACCACCTTATATCCACTTTCCTCACCTACCTTTTTTCTCCATTTCCTAAGGTGCAATATAGTATCCATGAGTACAGTCTTCTTGACGAGTCTTTTGTGCAAAAAATGAGTATACTTTTCTTTTTCTATTCTTTTTTTCTTATTTTAACTCTACTTTTGTTCATTCGAGATTTTCTTGCTTGGCTTTTAGCCTTCACAAAGTTTTTATTCACTTGATTTTTTTCATTAAGGCACAAGCTTACAAGAATCTTATACTCACTATACTATACTATTCCTTAGTTTTCACTGTCAATTATTTTTTCTTTATTTTGAAACCTTAGTTATGTATCTACCTAGCCCTCAATATTAATGGTCCAACGTCTAAGTTCATGCTGAGACCAAAAAGAAGGGATCAAGAGATAATATACTAGGCTCATAGTTTCATTCAAGGATCATCAAAAAAAAAAATGGATTTAGGGTTAAATAAGATACTAGGTAATTCATGTATTGGATCAGCTTTTTGGCTCTAATGTGTGCCAAACAATGCCTTAGGTTATCCCTAGGTATTTCAATACATGGATTCAATTAATTAAGTTTATCAATTCTCACAACCTATTATACAATTAACGTTCATGCTTTTTGTGTATCCATTTATCTTGTTGTATGCTTAACACACTTTAACCTATTCACAGAATTGAACTAATTAGTCTAAAGTTAGACAACCTAGAATCAATTATTATCGAACTAAATTTACAATTTATACACAATCCTATTTACATGCTCCTAACCAATCACTTATATTTCTACAAGCTCGAGCACAAAATAAAGCACACAAGAAAAAAATTTTAACTGAAAAATACTAGGAAAATATTTAAAAATACTGAAAAATATTAAATAAAAATTTAAAAATTCTATGTCACCCCCACACTTTATTTAGCACATTGTCCCTAAATGCACTAAAAATAATTAAGGGAAGAGACTACCAGTTTTGGCATGACAACTCAATGATGTTTATCAGGTTACCTCTCATTTGCTTATTCAGCTCCAAAATGCAATACCGTCCAAAGCGTGGAGTTCCTTCACAAAAATAAGCCTTTTTTTTAAAATATAGCAATAATAATAAAAATAAAAAAATCAAGCGAAAGAAAAGACAAATAAAAAAATCATCCAAGTTTTATAACTACAACTCCCAAAATAAATTACAGGCGATATTTAATCAGAATCTGATGCCACCGCCTTTTCTGCCTGTGGTCTTTGTTGCCCTCTTACCTGCAAACTAGGTTGGGTTGTGTTATCTTAGGATGCGGATGCAAAATCTTTTAGTTGTCATTTGTTCCAGTTAGAATGCTTACTCAAATTCGTAAGTTGGGAAGGGGTCTTCCTCTTCTTCCACTTTGTCCTCATCTTCTTCTTATTCCTCATTTGCCCTTCCGGACACGACGGGATATAGAAAGGGTACATATCTATTAGGAGGCGAGTTGGGCACTTGCAGCCACGCATTCCCACCAGGTACATCTATTACATCCATTGGATCGCCCATTCCATATTTGATAAGCCTGTCAAACTCGTTAACTGGATGCCTTAGTTTTGCTTTTTCTTGTAACAAGAAGAAACAAATGGTTGTACATCCATCTTTTGTTTGTGTCGCTGGTTCCACTCGTGCACTTGTTTTCCCTGAAGGTCGAAAAACTGAGCAGACATCATATTACCAAGAACTCTTCTCAACGATTTTACGAATTGTTGCGTTGGCGACACAGGAAACAGTGCTTGTTTGTGCAAGGCTGTCAGAAGATGCGAGAAATATATTCCCCTCTTCTAGCCACTAATGCACGTGGGCAAAGACTAATAAAGCCAATGTCCGATGCTAACTTGTCCTTTTTGCAATATGGCATCAAGAAAAACCGCTCAAAGATAGTGACGTAAGAAACATTTTATGTTGGGGAAATACGGGTGCAAATTAATTGCATCCACATTTTGGCCATTGGAAATATAATGACCTGATTAAATTTAACAGGCATACTAGTAATAGCTTGGCGAGTCCACTCACTTCGCCCCTTAGTCAAATATTATAATATTATATCCATATTTGTCCCTATAGATATATAAATCAAGCGACTCTAAAAAATCGGAAGCATAGAAAGGAGCGTCGTAAAATGTACATATTTTTTACGGTGTAACTAGCACTTCTTTACCTTGGACCGAGATGTGAGTGTGTATTGCACTTAGTATTTTACGAATTTTTCAATATTTTTAAGAGGCATAAAACTCGTAGATAACTGAACCGACCGCCAGTTCGTTCTTGGTTAAGCAAAAATTCCACCAGTGTTGGAAATCAACAAATTCCCATATTGTCACATTCAGTCAACGAGGGATCGAGCCCCCATTCATGGATAAATATGCATTTGTTCATTTGTAAATAATACTGTTTCACTTCTGGGTCCTGGAAACGATTAGCTTCGAAATCCATCAGTGCCTCAATATCGGTTCTTCGGGCTTTTCTTTGTGCCATGGGATAATTTTTAATCAAGTTAATGAGATACAAAACACGACACATAATAGAGAGCTAAATTTGAATGTCTAACCTTGTTAGTTGATGACTTCACTCATATCAAGTTGCTCGACAATCTAATTATGGTGCCTACTACTTGAAAAAGAAAAGTGAAAAACACTAGAAAAGGCTAATAATAGACAAGAGTAACAGCAAAGGAAGCTACAAACGAAGAAGAAAGGAGGTTGGAGTGAAGCACCTTGGGGTTTGCAGCGACTTTGGAATAGCTTGGTGGCTGATTAGAGATTGATTTAGGGTGAGATTAGCACTAATAAATGGGTGCTATTTAAATGAAACCAACGGGTCGCACGAAAAAACAATCCCCCCAAAAAAAGAACCTGATATCGTGTCCTGACACGGGGGTTACGTGTCGTGACGCAGAGCCCTAACTTTCCAAATTTGCGGTTCAAAATATAGTGTCCTGACACAGGATATGTGTGTTGTGACATAGCCCCTGGAATTTTCAAAATTTTTGCTTCGAAGTTTTGTGTCGCAACACACGGGGGTCTATGTCACAACATGGCATAAAATTTTCAACTTCCTGAGCTTCAAAGTCCTGTGTCGAGACACGACCTGGAAGTCTCAAAAATTAGCTTCTCGGGTCGTGTCAGACTCTTTAGATTGTGCCTAATCACTTTAAACCACCTTTAAGACTAGTTTTGTAACACCCTTAACCCGTAACCGTCGCCGGACTAGGGTTAAGAGACGTTACTAAACACTCAGAATATTTCACATCCAATCCACAACACTTAGTCAATCATCAATCAAACGTATTCAATTATAAACATATAGTCCCCTATTGAGGTATATGAGACCTTAAACACATGCTAGAAAGAGGTCGAGAGTAAACCGAACACTTACAAAAATTTTTAGAAATTTTAAAGATTTCTCAACACTGCAGAGGTCACATGCCCGTGCGTTCAGGCCATGTGCCTCACACGGCTACCAAACACACCCATGACTCCAAACCATGCCAAAATAGGGCATCCATACTGACTTATCCACATGGCCACGAGACACGCCCGTGTGCCATGGCCGTGTGAAATTAAGCTACATACTGACTTGGTCACATTTCCGAATACGCACACTTAGTGCCACATAACTGTAGTTCTCACATAGCATTCACAATTGAATAATATCATACTATTCATTTCATAACATTAAACATAGTTAAATACACATATTATGTCCGAACTTACCTCAGACATCGAAATATCGAAACGTTCGATTAATCAGCACTTTGTCTTTGCCTCGATCTCAATCCGAGCCTCTCCTTTCTTGGTCTATATACATTCAAATTCAATCCATTCAATCACAATTCATTCAATTTAGTCCACACACACTTATTTAGGGCATTTTACAAAATAGCCCTCACATTTTCACATTTTGACACTTTAGTCCCTAATTCATCAAATCACCAAATACACACAATTTCAAATCACATATGCTTAGGCGAATTCTTCCCATGCTAATACAAGCCCACACATTTCATTTATTTCACATTTTAGTCCTTCAATTTACACTTTTTTCAATTTAGCCCAAATTACTCAATTTCACTAAAAATTCAAAGAAAAAACATGTTCATCCTTCACATATCTTCCATATTTCACTATCAACTAACACATAGCTCAAGCATTCATCAATGGCATATCTCAAAATCACTACCAGTTTCTAAAATTAAAGCATGGGCTAGCTAGAGCAAGAAACAACAATCACAAAAACGTAGAAATTATCAAAAACCGAAGTCAAAACAACCCTAATCTTTGCTTAAAGCTAGCCGAATATCCCAAAGCTCAAAACCCTTGCTTATTTTCCTTATTTTCGGTGGATGAACATAAAAGATGATGGAATATAGCTTTTTTTTGTTTAATAATCTTTATTTTATCAAATTACCTATTTAACCTTTAATACTAAAATATATAAGCATATGCACACAAGGTCATTTATGACCATTGCCATCCACTTACTTAAATAATGGGCTAATTGCCTTTTAAGGGCTTCACATTAATAAGACATCAACAATTAAACACTTAACAATCAGCACACAGCACTTTACACTTTACGCGATTAAGTCCTTTTACTTAATTCAGCACACAGTTGATAAAATTTCCACACAGAACTTTCACACAGGCTATATCACATATGATAAACACCAAAAATAATATTAAAATGTTATTCTGACCTTGAATTTGTGGTCTCGAAACCACTATTCTTACTAGGGTCTAAACTGGGCTGTTACAACTCTCCCCCCTTAGGGATTTTCGTCCCCGAAAATCTTACCAGTGAATAAGTGTGGATATTGCTCTCTCATATTATCCTCAGGCTCCCACATAGCCTCTTCAACTCCATGTTTATGCCAAAACACTTTCACTAAGGAATTTCTTTTATTTCTCAACTCTTTGGTCTCTCGTGCCAAAATTCGAATCAGTTCCTCACTTTACGACGAATCTGACTGAAACTCAACCTCATAGGACCAATCACATGAGACTAATTAGATCTGTACCGTCGAAGCATCGACACGTAAAACACGTTATGAATCTTTTCTAACTCAGGTGGCAATTTCAATCTATAAGCAACCGGCCCAACTCGATCAATGATCTCATACGGTCCGATGAACCTCGGACTTAGCTTGCCTTTTCAGCCAAATCGAAGTATTTTCTTCCACGGAGACACTTTCAAAAACACTTTATCAGCAACTTCAAATTCAATATCTTTTCATTTCAAGTCTGCACAAGACTTCTGATGATTCGAGGCCACTTTCAAACTGTCACGGATCACCTTTACTTTCTGTTCACTCTCTTTAATCAAGTCAACTCAGTGAATTTTATTCTCACTCAGCTTAGTCCTATACAATAGAGTTCGACATTTTCGACCGTAAAAAGCCTTATACGATGCCATTTTAATGCTTGACTGGAACTATTATTGTATGCAGATTCAATCAACGATAAATGTTTCTCCCATGTACTTTCAAACACAAGAATACAACACATCAACATATCTTCGAGAACCTGAACGATCCGCTCGGATTGTCCATCCATTTGTGAATGAAATGCAATGTTGAAATGCAATTTTGTGTCTAAAGCCTCTTGCAATTTCTTCAAAAATCGTGAGGTAAATCTCGGATCTCTGTCAGATACAATAAATAGCGGTACCCCATGCAATCTCACAATCTCAGCAATATATAATTCAGCCAATCTATCGAGTGAATAATCTGTTCTCACCGGAATGAAATGAGCTGATTTCGTCAATCTGTCTACTATCACCCAAATTGCATCTTTCTTTCCTGGATATAAAGGCAACCCCGACACAAAGTCCATTGTGATTCTCTCCCATTTCCACTCAGGAATCATGATCAGTTGTAACAAACTGGACGGAACTTGATGTTCAGCTTTTACTTGCTGACAAACTAAACACTTCGACACAAAGTCAGAAATATCTCTTTTCATATCATGCCACCAATAAAACTGTTTCAGATCGTTGTACATTTTTGTACTCTTCGGATGAACAATCAAACGACTCTTGTGAGCTTTATTCAAAATCAGCTGAATCAACTCTGAATTCTTCAAAACACAAATCTGATTTCTAGATCTCAAACAATCATCACTATCAACTCGAAATTCCAAATCGACATTCAATCCACACTGATGTTGTTTAGCCATCATTTCAATATCACTTTTCTAGGCATCGCAAATCTGACGTACGAACATCGGTCTCACTTTCAACTCAGCCATAACTGAACCATCATCACACAGATCTTTCTGAGAATTCATAGCTTGCAAAGCACATAAAGACTTTCGACTCAAGGCATCAACAACAACATTAGCTTTGCCCGGATGATAGTCAATCACAAGTTTATAATCTTTCAACAATTCTCACCATCTTCTCTGCTACAAATTCAATTCTTTCTGAGACATCAGGTATTTCAAGCTCTTGTGATCTATAAAAATATAACATTTCTCACCAAATAAGTAGTGATGCCAAATCTTCAATGCGAACACAATCGCAGCCAATTCAAGGTCATGCGTCGGGTAGTTCTTTTCATGCGGCTTTAACTGCCTCAAAGCATAAGCGATAACTTTGCCTTCTTGCATCAGCACACAGCCCAAACCATTCAACGATCCATCACTGTAAACTATGAATTCTTTACCCGATTCCGGTTGAACTAGCATTGTTGCTTCCGTCAACAATACTTTCAACTGCTCAAAACTCTGTTGGCACTTTTTCGACCATTCAAATTTAACATCTTTCTATAGCAATTTCGTTAGTGGAGTCGTGATCATCGAGAAGCCTTTCACAAACCATCTATAATATCCTACCAGTCCTAGAAAACTATGGACTTCAGACACATTTCTCGGAGGATTCCATTCTAAAATAGCTGAGATCTTACTTTGGTCAACTCGTATTCCCGTAACAAATAGAATATGCCCCAGAAATCCAACCTCACATAACCAAAACTCACATTTGCTAAACTTTGCATACAGTTGCTTCTCACGCAGAGTCTGTAACACAATTCTTAAATGCTCGGTATGTTGCGTCTCACCATAGGAATAAATTAAAATATCATCAATGAATACTACAACATATCTGTCCAAATACGGTCTAAATATCCCATTCATCAAATCCATAAACACTATAGGAGCATTCCTTAGTCCGAAAGGCATCACTAAGAATTCATAATGTCCATACCTCGTTCTGAAAGCAGTTTTCGTCACATCGGATTCTTTAACTCTCAAATGATAATATCCGAATCTCAAATCTATTTTCGAAAACACTGTAGCTCCTTTCAAATTATCAAACAAATCATCGATATGAGGCAACGAATATTTGTTCTTAATAGTCACTTTATTCAACTGACTGTAATTAATACACATCCTCATAGTGTCGTATTCCTTTTTCACGAACAACACAAGAGCACCCCAAGGCAAGAAACTCGGTCGTGCAAATCATCTATCAGTCAAATCTTGCAACTGAGACTTTAACTCTTTCAATTCTGTTGGTGGCATTCTATACGGAGCTATTGGTATAAGAGTAGTCCCCAGCACTAATTCAATACCGAATTCAACTTCTCTGATAAGAGGTAATCCCCAGTAACTCTTTAGGAAACACATCAGGGAATTCACAAACCACAGGTACTGATTCAACTTTCTTTTCTGACATCTTTGTATCAATCACATATGCGAGATAAACTTCGCAACCCTTTCTCACATAGTTCAAAGCTTTTATCGAAGATACAACAGCTGGTAACCCTTTCATATCATTGGATTCAATTCGAACTATGTCACCATTCTAACTTCTCAATTCAATACTCTTTGGTTTACAATTCACAATGGCATTATGCAAAGTAAGCCAATCCATACCCAAAATAATATCAAATTCATCGAATGGTAGCAACATCAAGTTAGCCGAAAAAGAAACATCTCGAAACATCAATGGACAATTCTTGCACACTTTATCCACCAAGACACACTTGCTTAAGGGGTTTGATACACTAATCACAAATTCAGTAGACTCAATAGGTAGAGTCTTACTTGATACTAGATTCACACACACATACGAATGAGTAGATCCTGGATCTATCAATGCAATCACATCATTATTAAATAGAGTAAAAGTACCAGTGATGACGTCTGGAGATAATACTTCCTCTCGTACACGTATTGCATAGGCTCGAGTAGGTGCTCTCGCCTCCAATCTCACAGTTGAATCAGTAGTCCCTCTTTGACTTCCACTCATATTCCCGACGTTTTTGGGTGGTCTACCCCTAGCCGTCATGTTACACGATCTCACATTCTGAACATCTTCTTCTTCCGCTCACTTTGGACAATCTCTAATGAAGTGATCTCGTGATCCACACTTATAACAAGTTCGATTATTATATTTTCCCCAACATTCTCCCACATGTCATCTTCTACACTGTCTACACTCTGGTTTGTTGCTTTTGACACTACCAACACTTGATTCAATCAGAATTTGAACTCGTGGACCGATGCTTTGTCTCACATGATCTCTACTCGGATGTCCAAACGAAGCATTTGATCGATTTCTTACTTTTTTAAATCTCTTGGTCAAATGTTGAGAAAACTTACTCATTGATCTTTTTCTTTCTTCTCGAGCTTCAGAATCAGCTTTCTTCTTTTCTTTATTGAGCTCCTCGGCTTTACAGGCTCTTTCAACTAACACAACAAATTCATTTATATTAAGTATCCTGACCAACAAGTTAATATCCTCATTCAAGCCTTCTATAAAGTGTTTACACATAGTAGCTTCGGCCGAAACACATTCTCGAGCATACTGGCTCAATCTCACAAATTCCCGCTCGTACTCAGTAACAGACATGCGACCTTGTTTCAACTCAAGGAATTCTTTACGTTTCTGATCAATGAATCGTTGACTGATATACTTCTTTCAGAATTCAGTTTGAAAGAAATCCCAAGTGATTCCCTCTCTCGGAACCACGGATATCAATGTCTTCCACCAGTTATACACGGTATCCCTCAACAACGAAACAACACATTTAATACATTCACCAGGGGTCAACGACATTTCATCAAACACTCGAATTGTATTCTCAAGCTAAAACTCATCTCGCTCAGTAGCATTATTAGCTGTAGCTCTAAACTCTTCAGCCCCATACTTTCAAATCTTATCCACAGGAGGTTTATTCAATCGGATCGGATCTATCACTTGTAATACAACTGGTACTAGTGGGGGTGGAGGTTGTGGAGCAGCCGAATTCGTTCGAACGAACTCCGAAAACCACTCACTCATCATTCGGAAGAAGGCTTAATTAGCCTCTCCTCCCTCACTATTTTCAATCGGCCTAGATGTGGCTAACGCTGTCCCTTGAGCGGAGCAGGCGCGTTACTCTCTACATCGCCAATAACTGCTCGATCGGGATCCATTACTATATGAAAACATATTTTCAACAGTCAGGATTCATCACACTATCACAATTATATATATGGGATGTATAGCTAGACTCTCACGCGCTACGTTAGTCCGAGAATCGACTAAACTATAGCTCTGATACGAATAAAATGTTACACCCCTAACCCGTAACGGTCGCCAGACTAGGGTTAAGAGACGTTACTAAACACTCGAAACATTTCACATCCAATCCACAACACTTAATCAATCATCAATCAAACGTATTCAATTATAAACATATAGTCCCTTATTGAGGTCTATGAGACCTTAAACATGTGCTAGAAAGAGGTCGAGACTAAACTGAACATTTACGAATATTTTTAGAAATTTTATAGATTTTTCAATACTACAAAGGTCACACGCCCGTGCGTTCAGGCCGTGTGCCTTACACGGCTACCAGACACGCCCATGTATCCAGATTGTACCAAAATAGGGCATACATACTGACTTATCCACACGGCCACTAGACACGCCCGTGTGCCATGGTCGTGTGAAATTAAGCTACATACTAACTTGGTCACATTTTTGAATACGCACACTTAGTGCCACATAACTCTAGTCCTCACATAGCATTCACAATTCAATAATATCATACTATTTATTTTAGAACATTAAACATAGTTAAATACACATATTATGTCCGAACTTACCTCGAACGTCGAAATATCAAAACGATCGATTATATGAGCACTTTGTCTTTACCTCGATTTTGATCCGAACCTCTCCTTTCTTGGTCTATATACATTCAAATCCAATCCATTCAATCACAATGTATTCAATTTAGTCCACACAATGTAACAACCTAATTTAGGGCTTAGTCTTAATAGTGGTGCGAGACCATAAATCCAAAGTAGAAATATGAGTTTTAAGGTTTATGAGGTGTTTTCAGGGTTATGTGAAAGTTTCATGAAGTAGTTTTATTGAATTATGATTGAATTGTTCATTAGGACTAAATTACAAAAGTTGCAAAATATAAGATTCTAGAAGCTTTTAGCATGAAATAGCTTTGGATTATTAATTAAAGGTCCTTAAATAGCAATTTGCCTAATTTTTAATTTTTGGACAAAAAGGGGCATGAGTTCGTAAATTTTGAAAGTTTAGCAAGAAGGGGCATTTTGGTCATTTGTCAAATAAATGATTAAAAAGGGAAAGGAAGTCAAAAGTTATGTTCATCTTCTTCCCCTTAGTGCTGAAATTTTGAAGAACTCCAAAGCTAGAGTTTGTTCAAATTTTCAAGCTCATAGTAAGTGCATCCTAGCCCCATTTTTAATATTCTTCGTATTTTTTAAGTCATCGTAACTTGAATTAGCTATATGTTGAGCTAGGATTCATGTTCAAAAATATACCCATGTATGATATGCATGTATTTTGATGTTTTAAAGAAGATTATGAAAGCTTGATGTGGAATAAACATATTTTTCTAAGTGAATTTCATGAAAAATGCATGTAAGGACTAAATTGTAAAAGTTATAAAATTTGGTCATACATGAGTGAAATATTGAGAATTCTATATTGCTATACTTGAGAAAATGAATCAGCCAAGCATGAAATACAAGAAAGTTGAATGAAAATCACTTTACGAGCTTAGGGGCGAAAGTGTAAAAATGAGAAAGTTTACGGGCAAAATGGTAATTTTACCAAAGTATGAGTTATGAGTCAATTTAGTCAATGTGAGTATTAAATGAGTTAAATTATTATTATAGATTAAGAAAAATGAAGCTCGAGTTGAAATTGAGGCAAGAACAAAGTCGTGGACTAAATTGACTATCTTCATACATTTTGTATACCGAGGTAAGTTTGTATGATTTTTAAGTTTCATGAGTATTTTCATTGAATTACTTATATAAGTTGTTATTGTACAATATTTCCATGAAGTTGTTTAAATATGTTTAAACAAGGACATTAAGGAAATTAAGTATATGAAAGTCCCGAATGAAGTTGGATAACTAAGGATACTTAATCTACATCATGAGACAAGAAAGCCCATATAAGACCATGTTAAGATAGGACATCTTCAATAAAGCAAGGGGATCATGTATGCCCAAGACAAGTCTTGGTATTGAAAAGTTACCATGAGATAAAGATTCCATGTAAGTCCAAGCCAAGGCATGACATTGGTGAGTTCCCAAGTAAAGAGATCATGTAAGTCCAAGATAAGTCTTGACATTGAAAAGTTCTTATGAGCCAAAGACCCATATAAGTCCAGGCCAAAGCATGGCATTGGTGAGTCTCTAAAGAGAAGATATCATGTAAGTCCATGTCAAGACATGGCATTGACAATTTCATGAGATAAGGATACCACGTAAGACCATGTTAAGACATGGCAATGGTAAGTTTCCAAGGAAACATACACAAAAGATTTCGTAGAAGTCCATGTCAAGACATGGCATCGATACTGAGTTAAGAGATACCATGTAAGACCGCATTTAGGATATGGCATTGGCATTAAGACACAAGTATGTTAGATTTAGTATCCTCGGTTATTCCGGTTAATTCATCGGGCAAAAGAGTAAAGAAGGAATGAAGTAACAAGAAAGTTAAGTATGTAAAGTTATTGTCAAGTAAAAGTGGTTAATAGTATTATTCAAGTTAAGAAAGATAAAGTTTCTATTTACAATAGCGTGGTATACTAATCTTTATGATTAAGTGATTCAGGTATCTTGTTTACATTACAATCATGAGACGAGTAAGTAACATGAAATGATCATGAGATTTGGGATGCTATTGTTTATGATGGATGAGTTATATTTAGCAATTATAATGCTATATGTATTACATGCAAACTTACTAAGCTAAATGCTTACTTCTTTATTTCTTTCATTCCTTGTAGTCCCACCAAGCTAACTTGTGGATAATTGATGTTGGAGCTCGGAACACACTATCAACCTTTATTTTAGGTATGGCATGTATAGGAATCATTTCATTTTGAGTTTTTGTCCTAATAAGAGCCATAGTGTTGGCTATTAAGTTATTATTCTTTTTGTATATGGCTAAAAGAGTTTGGTCAATATTTTATTAAGTTTATATATATCAATGTTGATGAATTATGCATTATTATTCATGTTTTGATGAAGTATTGAGTTGTTGAATTGGGTATATGAATGATCTCGATTTCAGGGTGGCAAATGGCTTGGAAAATAGCCTTTAATTATCCACATGGATAGTCACACGGGCGTGAGACCAGGCCGTGTGTGATACACGGACAGCCCACATGGGGGTGTTAATAGGCCGTGTGTCCCCTGCATGTTAGTGTCTTAAGTCAAAATAGACCACGGGCTAGTCATACAGGCAAGTGCCTAGGCTGTGTGAGAAGGTGAGTGTTCACCACGAGTAAAGAGCACGGGCGTGTTCCTAGGCCATGTGACACAAATAGAATATCCAAGTTATTATACACGGGCGTGTCCCATTTCACATGGGCGTGTGACCCCTGTTTTGATGAAAAAGTTTTCTAAGTTCGTAAAACTTTTCGGATGTGAGTTTAAGGCCTCGTAGGCCAAAAAAATGCACGTTATGACTAAGAAAGAAAAGTTCTAAATCTAAACGAACTTTTATAGCCCGTAAGTACACGTTTAGGCATGTTTCAAGTATGGTAATGTCCCGTATCTAGTCCCAGCTTCAGACTCGGGTATGGGGTGTTACATTTAGTGGTATCAAAGCTACAGTTTAGTCGATTCTAGGACTAACGTAGCATAAGCATGAGTCTAGATATACATGCCGTACGTAAGGATATTTTTATAATGATAGTGTGACGACTCCTGACGATCTAAATTATATTTTTATATAGTAATGGATCACGAAAGAACTGTGGCTGACGATGTAGAAAGTAACGCGCCGGCTCCTACTAAAGGGGCGGTGCCTAACGAGAATGAGAATAGACCCACTACAGTGAGTCAAATAGGAGGAGAAGAGGCTAGAAAAACCTTCCTCCATATGATGAATACATGGTACACGGAGTTCGTTCGTACGAACCCGAATGCACAACCCCTTCCACCCTGCCTATTCCTCAGCCTATCCTAGTAGCCCTTCAAGTAGTAAAGGTGGTAAGAGGAGACAAAGCCCCGGTTGATAGGATCTGAAAACATGAAGCAGAGGAATTCTAGGCTAGAAAGGATGATGATCCAAAAAAGGCAGAGTTCTGGCTTGAAAATACCATTAGGGTATTTAATGAGCTGTCATGCACATCCGAGGAGTGCATGAAGTGTGTGGTCTCTCTTTTAAGAGATTCTGCTTATCAATGGTGGAACACCCTTGTGTCGGTTGTACCAAGGGAAAAGATCACTTGGGAATTCTTTCAAGAAGAGTTTAGGAAAAAGTACATCAATCAAAGGTTTATCGATCAGAAAAGAAAAAAATTTCTAGAACTGAAGCAAGGCAAGATGTTAGTGACTGATTATGAACGTGAGTTGGTAAGACTCAGCAAATACGCTCGAGAGTGTGTATCCACCAAGGACATCATGAGCAAGATATTTGAAGATGGACTAAATGAGGACATTAAATTGTTTATTGCTGTTCTAGAACTGAAAGAATTCGTTGTGCTAGTAGATTGGGCTTTTAAAGCTGAAGAACTAGTAAAGGAGAAAAGAAAAGTTGAGACGGAGTCTCGTGACTCAAATAAGAGACAATGGAATAAGTCATTTCAGTCCTCATCCAAGAAGCCAAGAGATTTCTCCACTCGATCGGCTACTTCCACCGGGTTTTTGAGTGGAAACAAGGGTAAACAGAATTCGAGGAATAATGATTAGACTACCTCAGTCGCTAGTGTTGGGAACATTCGATCAAATAGAACATAATGCCCACAATATGGTAGACGTCATCCTGGTGAATGCCAAGCACATGAAAATGCTTGCTTCAAGTGTGGTTCCAAAGATAACTTTATAAAATATTGTCCTGAGATGATGAAAGAAGAGAAGACTCGGAATACGAAATCGGGGAGCATGGTCAGAGGAAAACCTCAGAGAAACCTGGGAAGTGGTGCGAGTGGTAGGGGTAGCCCTAGAGAGTAGGCTGCGAGACCCGAGGGTAGAGTGCCTGCAAGGACTTATGCCATTCACGCTCACGAAGAGGCATCTTCTCCTGATGTTATTACGGGTACATTTTCTCTTCATGATACTAAAGTTATTACTTTAATAGATCCTGGATCTACCCACTCTTATATTTGCATGAAATTAGTGTCTATTATGAGTATGCCCATAGAGTTTATGATAAAGGTGTCCAATCCATTAGGAAAAAGTGTACTAATTGATAAGGTATGCAAAGATTGTCCATTGATGATTAGAGGTCATTGTTTTAAGGTTGATCTTATGTTATTACCATTTGATGAATTCAATATTATTCTTGGTATGACTTGGTTAACCATTCATGATGTGGTCGTCAACTGTGGAAAGAAAAATATTGAGTTGAGATGTGAAAATGGAGACAACCTTCATGTTGAATCAGATGAACAAGATAGATCATCGATAATGATATTTCAATTATCAGCTCAGAGGTATGTAAGAAAAGGGTACGGGGCATATCTTGCGTTTTTGATGAATGCCAAAGAGACAGAGTCAAAGATTGAATCATTATCGATAGTATGTGAGTACTTGGATGTTTTTCCCGAGGAACTGCCAGTACTACCTCTGGTAAGAGAGGTTGAGTTTGGCATTGATCTAGCTCCTGGTACTATACCGATATCTATTACTCCTTACACACGGGAGATGGTTAGAGCTTATAAAAGATTATGAGTTTGTCATTGACTACCATCCGGGAAAGGTGAATGTGGTCGCTGATGCTTTGAGTAGAAAGTCCCTATTTGCATTAAGGGCATTGAATTCACGAATGACATTATCTGATGATGGTTCTATTCAAGCTGAGTTGAAAGATAGATCGATGTTCCTTTAAGAGATTTGTGAGGCTCAAAAAGATGATAGGGAATTACAAGCCAAGAAAGCTCATTGCGAGTCGAGTGTTCAGTCTGACTTACAGATTAATTGCAATGGGTGTTTAATGTTCAGAAATAGAATTTGTGTACTGAGGAATGAAGAGCTTATTCGAAGGTTTTTGTATGAGGCACATAACAGATGTTTATCTGTACATCCGGGTAGTATAAAGATGTATAATGACTTGAAGAAATAGTATTGGTGCCCGAACATGAAGAAAGATGTTTCTGAGTTTGTTTCAAAATGCTTAATTTGTCAGCAAGTAAAGGCTGAACACCAAGTACCTTCGGGGTTTGCTCCAACCTATTATGGTTCCCGAATGGAAATGAGACCGTGTCACTATGGAATTTGTAACGAGTTTGCCGTTGGCACCGAGCAAGAAATATGGGTTGTGGTCGATGACTCACGAAAATAACCTATTTCATACCAATACGAGTTGATTACTCACTCGACAAGTTGGCAAACTTGTATGTTTCAGAAATAGTGAGGCTTCACGGAGTTCCACTGTCAATCATATCGGATAGAGATCCGAGGTTCACATCCAGATTTTGGAAGAGGTTGCAAGAGACCTTGGGTACAAAGTTGGGTTTTAGTACAGCTTTTCATCCCCAAACCGACGATCAGTTGGAAAGGTTAATACAAGTACTTGAAGATATGCTTTGGTGTAGTGTTCTTGAATTTCAAGGTAGTTGGGAAAAGTTCCTACCATTAGTAGAATTTGCCTACAATAACAGTTTTCAATCAAGCTTAAAGATGGCGCCTTATGAGGCCTTATATGGGCGTAAGTGTCGAATGCCTTTATATTGGACTGAACTCAAGGAAAACTAGATTCACGGGGTTGATTTGGTTAAAGAAACAGAAGAGAAGGTAAAAGTGATTCGGGAGTGTTTAAAGGCTGCTTCTGATAGGCAAAAATCTTACTCAGATTTGAAGAGAAAAGAGATAGAGTATCAAGTTGGTGATAGAGTTTTCTTGAAAGTATCACCATGGAGAAAGGTTCTTAGATTTGGCTAAAAAGGAAAGTTGAGACTACGATTTATTGGACCATATGACATCACTGAGAGGGTTGGACCGGTAGCCTATCGGTTGGCCTTACCCTCTGAGTTAGAGAAGATACATGATGTGTTTCACTTGTCCATGTTACGACGCTACCGATCAGACCCTTCGCATGTAATCACATCAACAGAAGTGGAGATTTAACCCAACATGACTTATAGTGAAGAATCGATTAAGATTTTAGCTCGGGAAGTCAAGCAGCTAAGAAATAAGAGTATCGCCCTTGTTAAAGTATTATGGAAAAAGCATGGAATAGAAGAAGCTACATGGGAACCAGAAGAAACCATGAGAAACTCGTACCCAAACCTTTTTGCTGGTAAGATTTTCGAGGACGAAAATCCCTAAGGGGGAGAATTGTAGCAGCCTGATTTAGGGCTTAGTCGGAATAGTGGTGCGAGGCCACAAATCCGAAGTAAAAATATGAGTTTTAAGGTTTATGAGATGCTTTCATGGTTATTTGAAAGTTTCATGAAGTAATTTTATTAAATTATGATTGAATTGTTCATTAGGACTAAATTGTAAAAGTTGCAAAATATGAGATTCTAGAAGATTTTAGTATGAAATAGCTTTGGTTTATTAATTAAAGGTCCCTAAATAGCAATTTTTCCAATTTCTAATTTTTGGACAAAAATGGGCATGAGTTAGTAAAATTTGAAAGTTTAACAAAAAGGGGCATTTTGGTCATTTATCAAATAAATGATTAAAAAGGGAAAGGAAGTAAAAAAATTTTGTTCATATTCTTCCCCTTAGTGCCGAGATTTTGAAGAACTCCATAGCTAGGGTTTGTTCAAATTTTCATGCTCATATTAAGTGCATCCTAGCCCCGTTTTTAATATTCTTCATATTTTTTAAGTCCTCTTAACTTGAATTAGCTATTTTTAGCTATATGTTGAGCTAAGATTCATGTTCAAAAATATACCCATGTATGATATGCATGTATTTTGATGTTTTAAGGAAGATTATGAAAGCTTGATGTGGAATAAACATATTTTTCTAAGTGAATTTCATGAAAAATGCATGTAAGGACTAAATTGTAAAAGTCATAAATTTTGGTCATACATGAGTGAAATATTGATAATTTGATATTGTTATAGTTGAGAACATGAATCAGCCAAGCATGAAATACAAGAAAGTTGAATGCAAATCACTTTACGAGCTTAGGGGCAAAAGTGTAAATATGAAAAGTTTACGGGCAAAATGCTAATTTTACCAAAGTATGAGTTATGAGTCAATTTAGTCAATGTGAGTATTAAATGAGTTAAATTATTATTATAGATCAAGAAAAATGAATCCCAGATCGAAACCGAGGCAAGAACAAAGTCGTGGACTAAATTGACTATATTCATACATTTTGTATACCGAGGTAAGTTTGTATGATTTTTAAGTTTCATGAGTATTTTCATTGAATTACATATATATGTTGTTATTGTACAATATTTTCATGAAGTTGTTTAAATATGTTTAAACAAGGACATTAAGGAAATTAAGTATATCAAAGTCCTGAATGAAGTTGGATTACTAAGGATACTTAATCTACATCATGAGACAAGAAAGCCCGTATAAGACCATGTCAAGATATGGTATCAGAAATAAAGTAATGGGATAATGTAAGCCCAAGACAAGTCTTGGCATTGAAAAGTTACCATGAGATAAAGATTCCATGTAAGTCCAAGCCAAGGCATGGCATTGGTGAGTTCCCAAGTAAAGAGATCATGTAAGTCCAAGATAAGTCTTCGCATTGAAAAGTTATTATGAGGCAAAGACCCATATAAGTCCAAGCCAAGGCATGGCATTGGTGAGTCTCTAAGGAGAAGATATCATGTAAGTCCATGTCAAGACATGGCATTGACAAGTTCATGAGATAAGGACACCACGTAAGACCAAGTCAAGACATGGCAATGGTAAGTTTCCAAGGAAACACACACAGAAGATTTCGTATAAGTCCATGTCAAGACATGGAATCGATACCAAGTTAAGAGATCCCATGTAAGACCACATCTAGGATATGGCATTGGCATTGAGACACATGTCTGTTACATTTAGTATCCTCGGTTATTCCGGTTAATTCATTGGGCAAAAGAGTAAAGAAGGAATGAAGTAACAAGAAAGTTAAGTATGTAAAGTTATTGTCAAGTCAAAATGGTTAAGAGTATTATTCAAGTTAAGAAAGATAAAGTTAGAATTTATGTTTACAATAGCAAAGTATACTAATCTTTATGATTAAGTGATTCAGGTATCTTGTTTACATTACAATCATGAGACGAGTAAGTAACATGAAATGATTATGAATAAGTAAGAGTAAGTAAGCTTAAGCACTTGAGATTTGGGATGCTATTGTTTATGATGGATGAGTTATATTTAGCAATTATAATGCTATATGTATTATATGCAAACTTACTAAGCTAAATGCTTCCTTATTTATTTCTTTCTTTCCTTTTAGTTCCGCCAAGCTGACTTGTGGATCATTGACGTCGGAGCTCAGAACACATTATCAACCACTATTTTGGGTATAGTCAAGTTGTTTATAATAAGTATGGCATGTATATAAATCATTTCATTTTGAGTTTTGTCTGAAGAAGAGCCATAGTATTGGCTATTAAGTTATTATTCTTTTTGTATATGGCTAAAGGAGTTTGGCCAATATTTTATTAAGTTTATATATATCAATGTTGATGAATTATGCATTATTGTTCATGTTTTGATGAAGTATTGAGTTGAATTGGGTATATGAATGATCTTGGTTTCAGGGTGGAAAATGGCTTGGAAAATAGCTTTTAAGTGTCCACATGGATAGTCACACGAGAGTGTGACCAGGCTGTGTGTGATACACGGACAGCCCACATGGGGGTGTTAATAGACCGTGTGTCCCCTGCATGTTAGTGTCTTAAGCCAGAATAGACCAGGGCTAGTCACACAGGCGTGTGCCTAGGCCGTGTGAGAAGGTTAGTGTTCACCAGGGGTAAAGAACAGGGGCGTGTTCCTAGGCCGTGGGACACAAACAGAATATCCAAGTTATTATACATGGGCGTGTCCCATTTCACATGGGCATGTGACCCTTGTTTTGATGAAAAAGTTTTCTAAGTTTGTAAAAGTTTCCGGATGTGAGTTTAAGGCCTCGTAGGCCCATGAAATGTACGTTATGACTAAGAAAGAAAATTTCTAATCAAAACGATTTTTTATAGCCCGTAAGTACACGTTTAAACATGTTTCAAGTATGGTAATGTCTCATATCCAGTCTCAACTTCGGACTCGGGTAAGGGGTGTTACACACACTTATCTAGGGAGCCCTCACATTTTCACATTTCAACACTTTAGTCCCTAATTCATCAAATCACCAAATACACACAATTTCAAATCACATATGCTTAGCCGAATTCTTCCCATGCTAATACAAGCCAACACATTTCATTTATTTCACATTTTAGCCCTTCAATTTACACTTTTCTCAATTTAGCGCAAATTACTCAATTTCACTAAAAATTCAAAGACAAAACATGTTCATCCTTAACATATCTTCCATATTTCACTATCAACTAACACATAGCTCAAGCATTCATCCATGGCATATCTCAAAATCACCACCAATTTCTAAAATTAAAGCATGGGCTAGCTAGAGCACAAAGCAACGATCACAAAAACGTAGAAATTATCAAAAACCGAAGCCAAAACATACCTTAATCTTTGCTTACAGCTATCCGAATATTCCAAAGCTCAAAACCCTTGCTTATTTTCCTTATTTTCGGTGGATGAACATAAAAGATGATGGAATATAGATTTTGTTTTTGTTTAATTATCTTTGTTTTATCAAATTACCTATTTAACCTTTAATACTAAAATATATAAGCATATGCACACAAGGTCATTTATGACCATTTCCATCCATTTACTCAAATAATGGGCTAATTTCCTTTTAAGGGCTTCACATTAATAAGACATCAATAATTAAACACTTAACAATCAGCATACAACATTTTACATTTTACGCGATTAAGTCATTTCTCTTAATTCAGCACTCAGTCGATAAAATTTCCACACAGAACTTTCACACAGGCTATATAACATATGATTAACACCAAAAAATAATATTAAAATATTATTCTGACCTCAAATTTGTGGTCTTGAAACCACTGTTCTGACTAGGGTTTAAATCAGGTTGTTACAAGTTTTTTCTCCATCAAACCTTCTATCTACCCTACTAAAAGTAAATATTAAAAAGTAGAACAAAAAATACAAATAACTTTAAAAAATTTACCCAATTATAAGGTTTGATGATTAATCTTATGTGTGGCTACTAGATTCATCTAGCACCTAAGTCCAACAGTATTCCAAATCCTCTGCTTCATCTTTGATATCTGTTATCGCTTTACATTCTAACTTATGTTTTTCACCTGTAGTTTTGATGGTACCCCCAAAATAATGTTTTATTCTGTACCCATTGACAAGGAAAGTTTCCCTATCTTTGCTTATTAGTTCTACTATGTTGGATCACCAGTACGCCTCATGGTGCAACGAAAAAAAATATTTTGGTTATCGACAACCATGATCCAAGTACGAGGAACTAATTGGGTTGAAACAAATTTGGAAATGTACCTTTAACGATTTGATTCAGTAAACTATATTTAGTTAATACTGTATATGAATCAAATTCATACATTAAGTTTAACTACGTTCTCTATTTGTGTACAAAAACTTTGTACATATAATGTGTTCAATATTTAATTGTCAAATTAAATTAATTCAATAATTAACTTAATTCGTATGACATCTAAACACAATACAAAATTTAATTGCATTCTGTTCATATCAACCATAGGGTGTGACCCTGTAGGCTCTTGCAAAGTTAGTAGTAATGTAAAATGTTTCTAATATTACAAGTAATGAGTGGCATCTAGCAATGCATCATTGCTACCCAAGTTACTATAAATCATTATTCGTCATAACATTTTTGTGATATTTTTTTCATGTATTATATCATTTTATCCTTAATATCTAGATTGGGCACAAGTCATGGAATAGTCACACTTGTATAGTCCAATATCATATTTCTTGATATCTTGAGTACACTACAATAAGCAAATAACTGTAATATCTCATATCAACTTATTTGAGCATGACCATGCATTTCTACTCTCACTTCATCAAGTGGCCTAAGATATTGCTCCCATTATGTAGGGAGACAAATCCTATCTTGATCAATCATATCCCACTTCATAGGTTGTGGCATATCTAATGTTAGTCTTTATAGTACAGCTGATAACTCTTAAAAAGAGTTATATTTTTGACCTTTCGACCTAGCCAATTGTTTGTACTTAGGTATATTTTGTTGCATTTTATGGCATTTTAATTAGCATTTGTTATATTAAATTTAGACTTGGACTATGTTGAGTTATTTGGTCCTTTTAATTGGTTTTTTTGGAAGTTTTATGTGGTGGTAGGAAAGGAACAGGTTTTCAAAGAAAGAAAATAAAAGAGTGAATTTTTGTTAGGGAAAAGTGCAGATGATATGCTAGTACGAGTGCCATGGTGATGCTGGGAAAACTGAGTCAAACGTTTCATGCGCAGCTGTTTCAGTTTTATATTTAAAGTCGTACCAAATAAATCACCCTAGAAAAGTGGAGAAGATTAACACAAACTGATTTGCTGAACTCTATCTATAAAAGGACGAAGAAGGGAGCCACAAAAGGCATCCCAGATAGAAGTAGAAAAGTAAGAGATTACGAATGGAAGAGGAAGTCATCCTCTCGGTCAACACAGGACTGTGCTGCTATAGTGTGGACCAGTGGAAGTTGTTTTCCCGATGTTCTTCCATTATTACATTAATGCTCTCTTGTGAACTTATTTGGTTGTAAACGATGGTGATGGTTCGGAATTATATTTTCCAATCGATGAGTTAGTTCTCATCGGGTTGGGGTTATTTTCATGAAACTAAACTGTATTAAGTTTCCATGGTATAAATCTAATTATTTTACTGCCCATTCAATTGTTTAAGTACAATCCCTAGGAATAGTCGATGACATACTATTCTTGTTAAGTTGTTAATGTGGGAAAGGTTAGATTACTTAACTAATATTGGATGTCGGTGAGCAACATTTGAATGATACTTGCGTCATAAGGAAGGAATTACACAAGTTACTATAATAAGAACTTGTATGAGTAGAGACAGTGACTTAAGGTTTTTCCCCTGAAAGAGGCATGCCAGTCTAGGACTCTTCTTCATAGTAAGTTAGTCAAGATTTTAGCACAACATTATTACCAGTAAGGTTGATTCTGAGTAATCCCAACCTTCCACATAAATATTGTGGACACTACTCTGCCAAAATATCTTCACCTTAGCTTTCGTAGTTGATTATTTGTTCATTTATATATTATTCACGCAATAGTGCCCATATTTACATTTCTGTTATCACCTTTTCCATATCGATTCCAGTTATTTACCCATCATCGCATGTTTACCTTAGTTTTTGCCAAAATATTTCCTTCAATCATTTTACTGTAGCATTAACTTGACCCTATTAGGATAACACGACAAATTTTGTGCCTCAATCTAATCCTCATGGGAATGACACTCACTTACCTCTTTATTACTTGAACCGATGTGTATACTTGCCCAAAAATCGCACTCCATTTTACACGCAATAAGTTTTTGGCAGCATTGAGGGGATCAACAATTTGGTGAAATTTAGGTTGGTTATTTTTCTTTGTAGTTCTATTTATTTTAGTTTAATTTAAGTTTTACAGGTTTGCCATCAGTGCATGAGAAGAGGCATTCCTGCTGATACAGAATACCGTTTTTATCTAGAGATTGATAGAACTTTGCGAAGAAAGAGAAAAGAATTGAGAAAAATGGAAGGAAATAGGAATGATCTCAATGGAAATCCAAATTATCACAATTAGAATCCTCATATGGGGCATGTGGTGGATGATCGAGACAGGCCAATCAAAGAGCATGTTGTCCTGATGCTAGATGACTTAAGTATAGGAATAGTCAGACCGACTATACAAGCTCAACAATTCGAGTTGAAACCGATAATGTTCAAAATGTTTCAAACTGTAGGGAAATTTAGTGGTTTACCCACTGAAGACCCACGACCATATTTAAGACCTTTTCTAAAAGTCTGTGATTGATTCAAACAACAGGGTGTTCTTGAAGATGCTTTGAGACTTAAGCTATTCCTATATTCCTTAAGAGATCATTACAGGGCATGGTTAAGTGCTTTGCCACTAGGAATAGTGGCATCATGGAATGACCTTTGCCAGAGATTTTTGTTAAGGTATAATCCTCCCTCTATGAATTCCAAGTTGAGAAATCATATTACATCCTTTCGATAATTTGAAGATGAAACACTAAATGAAGCGTGGGAGTGATTTAAGGAGTTCTAACAATGGACTCAAATGGAAATATTTTACAATGGGCTAAATGCGCATACATGAATGGTAGTTGATGCCTCAGCAAATGGTACTTTGTTTGATAAGACATACAATTGCCAACAATGATTACCAGTGTTAGTATACGATATGGGGAAATCTAATCAAAATAATAATCCATACTCCTATACCTACAATTTGAGGGTGGAGACAACATTTGAATTTTAGTTGGAATAATTGATAAACCGTAAAAGTAACATATTTTAATCTCACATTTAACATTCTTTTGGATGATTTAAGCCCTGAATTGTGTAATTTGGTGCTCTTAATCCTTTGTTTTCATGTTTTATACTCAGAAGAGCATAGGATGACGAAAAGAACAGAAAACGGGCCCAAAACAAAGTAAATGGGCCATATCACGAAATCCACACGGCCTGGGCCCAAGACCACACGGCCGTGCCTCATTCAACAGTCTCGAACACGGCCTGGCCACGACTTACACGGGCGTGTGCCATGGGCGTGTCCCTGCCATGACAAAGAGAAATTTCACTCGGATTAGGATACTTAGGGGCGAAGAAACACATTCAGAAGCCTATATAAACACCCTAAGTATAACCTAAAAGGGGGGGACCTAAGGCTTTATTCAGGGGGCGTCTAGCTAGGCCAAAGAGGGCAGACTTGTAAGGATTTACTTGTAGATAGCCAGTTGATCCATCTCAAGAAGCTGGAATCATACTCAAGACGGAGGATCTCTCTTTCAATTCCTTCAGGGGGTTTTAGGGATTTCTTATGATTTGTTTTATCTTTTCTTTTGAGATGTTTTCTTTTATTGTTATGAACTAAACCCTCAGATACCTGAGGGGGGATGAAACCTAAGATTAATCTTGTTATCGTTTGCTAAACTATATGATAAATATTTGACTTGTTCTTAATTATGTGAACCCTTTTACTTAACCCTTAGTGAACCCTTTTAATCCTAACAACCCTTTTTATTGACTCGCCCACTAATATTAACCCAAAACCATTTGTATTTGTTATCACCATTCCTTGACTACCCTTTCTGTTGAGATCTAATTTGATAAGTTGCCTAATTATTTTATTAGTTGAATTCATCTTTTATTATTTATTTGACTTGTTCTTAAAAAAATTGAAGAATATTCACTATTAGTTTTGTGATTAGGTGAGCCTATACGTTAAATTCCAATTATTGAAGAAGAAGCTCATATCAGAGTTTTATTATTAGTAGTACAAGTTTTCAATTTATGTAATTATTACCAGTTCAATATCTCTAGTTAGGTGATTTGTCAAGTTAATCTCAATTCTAACTCTCTAATTCAGCCTTTATCCACATGTTTAACCCAAGCCCCGTTACAGCTCTATTAAAGACCTTTTGATTTGTGTATCATCTCATATTATAGTGGTGGAGATTTGATTTAAATGCAAGCCTATGGGATTAAATCTTCATGTTTGACTTTTGAGTGCTTAATTCTGAAACTTAAACACTGTAAGTGATTTGAGTGAATCTTTAGTGAAGATGTCAATTCTAGTCGACTTTGAATTAGAGGTAATTATTTAGATAAGGGGAAACACCTATGTTTTATGCTACAAATGTATGACTTAGATTGTTTGAAACTTTAGGACTCTTTGAGTTGAATTATCCATGTATAAATCATCTTTGAATTATGATGAAACATTATTAATGAATATTATGAATCAGGGAAGTTTATTTTAATTGTGGGTTGAGAATTTTGCTTGAGGACAAGCAAAAACTTAAGTGTGGAGGTATTTAATAAACCGTAAAAGTAGCATATTTTAATCCCACCTTTAACACACTTTTGGATGATTTAAGCCTTGAATTGTGTAATTTGGTGCTCTTAATCCTTTGTTTTCATGTTTTGTACTCAAAAGAGCATCGGATGACGAAAAGAACAGAAAACGGGCCCAAAACGAAGTAAATGGGCCATATCACGAAATCCACACGGCCTGGGCCCAAGACCACACGGCCGTGCCTCATTCAACAGTCTCGAACACGGCCTGTACACGGGCGTGTGCCATAGGCATGTCCCTACCGTGACAAAGAGAAATTTCACTCGGATTAGGATACTTATGGGCGAAGAAACACATTCAGAAGCCTATATAGAAACCCTAAGTATAACCTTAAAGGGGGGAACCCAAGGCTTTAGTCAGGTGGCATCCAGCTAGGCCAAAGAGGGCAGACTTGTGGATATTTACTTGTAGATAACCAGTTGATCCATCTCAAGATGCTGGAATCATACTCAAGACGGAGGATCTCTTCTTCAATTCCTTCAGAGGGTTTTAAGGAATTCTTATGTTTTGTTTTATCTTTTCTTCTAGGATGTTTTCTTTTATTCTTATGAACAAAACCCTCAGATACCTGAGGGGGGATGAAACATAAGATGAATGTTGTTATCGTTTGCTGAACTATATGATAAATATTTGACTTGTTCTTAATTATATGTTCTTAATTCTTGTGTTGATATTTCCGAAATATTAATTCAAGTATGATTTGATTAGGTGGAGGAGCAAAAGTCCCCGCCTAAAAATAGATCTAGCATAATTAAGTGGAGTTGATCGCACGCCTAGAGATAGGTGACGAGATTTTATTGGATTAGGGTGAAACCTAATATGGGAGTCCATAGATCGAGTTAATGCAATTCTAGAGGTTTTAATTAGAAAGAGATTTCAATTAATCAACCTAGGGTTAGACGTTAGTCGCCTCGAGAGAGGGATTAATATATTTAGGGAATCTTACGGATCAAGTCAAATGAATAAATCGCCTGGTTCAGAGTTAGATAACAAGTGAAGTCTAGGTGGATTCTTCCTTGGGTATCGTCTTAATCAATTGGTTTTTCCTCAAAGTTATTTTCCCAATTTCATTCTCCTTTGTCTTAGAGTCTTTAGTTTAGTTGTTATTTAATTTTAGATTAGATAAAAAGTCATTTAATTCTTAGGCTAAATAATAAAAAGAAAGTTAGTATTAGTACTTTTGGTTCCTTTAGGTTCGACAATCCGGTCTTGCCTTAACTATATTACTGTTCGATAGGTGCGCTTGCCTCAAATCGTTGTCATAGTTAGTTTCCAGGTTCGATCATTCTTTATATAAATTTTAAGACTTTGACATCGCATAAAACAACGATCAAGTTTTTGGCGCCATTTTCGGGGAACTAAAATATTAAGTAAGATCAATTTTTATTACTTTAGCCATTTTTATTTTTTGGAATTTATTTTTTATTTTCAACTTTGCTAATTTTCTTTCTTTTGTTCCTTTTAGGCACCTCTAGTTTATGACTAGAAGGAGCCTGACAGGACCCCTACTTTACGATAGTGATATTGAAGGTACAGTCCGCAGAAATCGTAGAGAAATAAGGCGGAGCTTAAACTACATAGAAGAAGAGCAAGAAGCCGAAATCAATACCACCGAAGATAAGGCTGAAAATCATCCGCCACCTCCAGAGATGGCTAAAAATCATACTCCTCGAACTGTGTATGATTATGCTAATCCTAGTTTAACAGGAACTGAGTCAAGTATTGTAAGGCCTACTATTGCTGCAAATAATTTTGAACTGAAACCTAACACTATACAGATGATACAACAGTTTGTTCAGTTTGATGGTTTGCAGGATAAGGATCCTAATACACACTTAGCGAATTTTCTAGAATTCTGTGATACCTTCAAAATAAATGGCGTTTCTAATGCTGCCATCCGTCTTCGGTTATTTCCCTTTTCTCTGAGAAATAAAGCCAAATAGTGGTTGCATTCTCTTCCGCGAGAGTCAATCACTACATAGGATCAAATGACCGAAAAATTTTTATTAAAATATTTTTCGCCGGCCAAAACGGCTAAGTTAAGGAAAGATATCTCTTCTTTTGTGCAGATGGAATTACGACGCATGGGAGAGATACAAGGATTTGTTGAGAAAGTGTCCACACCATGGATTATCCTTGTGGTTACAGGTGCAGACATTCTACAACGGTGTAAACCCCTCAACAAGGCAATTAATCGATTCAGCCGCCGGTGGAACTCTGAATAACAAAACTCCTGAAGTAGCCTACGAGTTTATAGAAGAGATGTCACTGAATAACTATCAGTGGCAAGTTACAAGGACAAGGCAAGCCAAAGCAGTCGCAGTTTTCAACCTCGACGCAATAACCGTGCTATCAAATTAGGTAGAGATGTTACATAAAAAATTTGATGGTTTATACGGTTCTTCACAGGTACATCTAGTTATGCAGTGCGACGTAAGTGGAGGAGTGGCGAACCCTGAGTACCCACCCTACAGATGGGACATGGAGAGCGAACAAATGAACTATATGGGTAACAATTTATGATCTAATAATAACCCTTATAGTAATACTTATAATCTAGGTTGGAAAAACCACCCCAATTTCTCATGGGGTGGTCAAGGAAATCAAAGGCAACAATCATCCCAAAACTTCCAACAACAGCCCTACCCACAGGAAAAGAAGCCAAACCTCGAGGAGATGCTGACAAAATTCATAGCAGCCACAGAAATACATTTTCAGAATACTGAGACAACCCTTAAAAATCAACAAGCATCGATTCAAAGGATCGAGAACCAGTTAGGGCAACTTGCCAAGCAGTTCTTTGAAAGACCACAAGGAAGCCTATCAAGCAACACCGAGACTAACCCAAAGGAACAAATTCAAGCCATAATCGCTCAAGATAGTGAAGGGTTAGAAGTGCCCAATTTAAGGCAAAAGAATGTGGTAGAAGAAGGTAAGGTTGAGGTAAAGCCAAAACCGGTAATCAAAGAATACCAACCTCGCATACCATATCCCAAAGTGATAACGAAAGATGACACAGAGAAACAGTTCGGTAAGTTTCTTAAACTCTTAAAGAAATTACATATTAACTTACCGTTTCTTGTAGCTCTTTTGTAGATGCCAGATTCTAGGAAATTTTTAAAGAAGCTATTAACAAATAAGTGGAAGATAGATGAGAAATCACATGTGGAACTGAATGCAATGTGCTCAGCAATGTTGCAAAATAAACTACCACGAAAATTAAAAGATCCAGGGAGTTTTACAATTCCATGCTTAATTGGTAGTTTATCTATTGATAATGCGTTAGCTGATTTAGGGGCAAGCATAAATGTCGTGCCTTATAAAATGTTTAAACAACTAGGTCTAGGAAAGCCCAAACAAACTAGAATGAGTATTCAATTAGCTGATAAAATTGATAGAATTCCTAGGGGTATAATCGAAGATGTACTAGTGAAAATTGATAAATTCGTATTCCCAGTAAACTTTGTCATTTTAGACATGGATGAGGACAACAAGATTCCCCTAATTTTAGGAAGACCATTTTTAGTAACTGCCAGGACTAAAATTGATGTCGACGCAGGTGAACTCATACTCTGTGTAGGTGACGAGACAGTCACTCTTCAAGCTCTTGATTCGGCTAGGGCATCGAATAATCAAGGTGAGAAAGTAAATTCTATTGATAACCACCCGGTTAACCATTCTTTTCAGGAATTACCACAAAAGAACACAAGTGAACCTGATCCTAGACCTAGTGCCAACAAAGAAATAACTCATGAGGAACAAGGGATTCAGATCGATGAACTAGAAGAGAGGAAGACGCATCTCAAAGAAAAACTAGGGATACATGAAGCATAACCAAAACCGATCTACGAGACAGACAAGTTCAAAATTGGAGATCAGGTGCTGATAGAAAAAGCAGACCCAAGAATACCTCCCCCTGATCCTAACACAAACAAAGAAATCCGTTTTAAGGTGATCAATGTTTTCCCATACGGAACAGTCGAGGTAAGTAACCCTATTTTTGGTACTTTAAAAATAAACACCACTCCTCTTACACTCTATCATGATAATGGAACTGCTAGCATAAGGAATGACTTTCAACTCCTCAAACCACCATGAATATGCGAATGAGAGTTAAGTCTAGGTTAAGAATATAAACGTGCGCTTCTCGGGAGGCAACCCGAGCACTAACTCTATTAACTTTTACATTCCTTTAATTTTATTTTTATTTCTACACCAGCATCTAATTATAAACTAACCAAAAGTGCAGATTTTCAAGCCACACGGTCGTGGCCGTGGCCGTGTGGATACACCGAATCTCCGTACTGACATGGCAGAGATGGTACGAGTCAGAATGAATCATATCTTCGAGTCACAGACTCCAACTACCACGCCACGGCTGTGGGATGCAGCCGTGGCCGACACTATTAGATCATACATGGGCGTGGAGACCTGAACATGGGCGTGGGAGAAGCGAACAAGGCAAAACACGGTCGTGTGATATGGCCGTGTGACACAACACGCCATTGGTACACGAGCGTGGGGACGTACCAGACCTAAAAATTCTATTTAAACCCCCTATTTTCTTCTTACCTACTCCCCATCTCCTTTCTCTCATCCTATCCTTCAGATATCCCCCTCCCCACACTTTTCTTCTTTAGCTATTACCCAAACCCTTGAGCTACACCACATCTATGTCAAAGAAGCGGAAGGATTCTGGCACAGTCTCCCTTTATGAGACCGATCTATATAAGTTCATGCCGGCCGCTTCATCCACTCGACAAGCCAAGGGTCTTTGAGGCCAATTAATTTTTCTTCTTCTTTACTCTTTTCCTTTATTTTCCTTCTCTTTGACTATCTTATGTTTAAATTAGTTTATTTTATTTCGCTTTCTTTGATTTAGGTTCTAAAGGCTGATAAGGAATCACACCGGAACCACGACCACCACCCCATTATAGCCTTAGAAGTCACACCCGCCTCGTGAACCATCCAACAATAAGTACTCTTCGGTCCATTCATCTTTCATTTTAATTTTATTTACATTTCTATTTTCTTTCTCTTTATCTTTCTTGTCTTTAATTATATTTTTAGCTTATTTTAAATGTGTCTTAATATTTCCTGGCTAATACTCTACGAGCTTCCCAATTTCTTCATCTAGCGCAGAGCTCGGTAGAAGCAACCACTCCTCGGGACTCCCAACTCAAGGAAACCATCCAAATTCAGGAAGTTTCACCTCTCCCTTTCTCTTATATTTCATATACATCTTTGTACATTAAGGGCAATGTACATCTTAAGTGAGGGGGTGAATATTTATTTCGGGAAAGTGCCTAACTTTCTTCATTATTCTCAAATCCCTGAATTATGCCATGAATGATATCTTGTCTTTAAGTAATTTTCTCATATTATGATTAGAATGAAATTTCCTATGATTTATGATTTTTATTGATATGTCTTGGATTAAGTCATTGATAATTGTACATTGATGACGTAAACTTTAGGAGACTAGAGAATCAAGCATGATGAGTCTATTTTCAAAAATTAAAATTTTGTTAGGTTGTCTACCTGAATCTAATTGTTACCTTGAAGTTTAAAATTTACAAGATTGACATCAAATATCCATAATTTTTGGGAGATTTTGAGACTTTTAAAGCATATATTCTTTTTCTTGCTCACTTTATTGATTATGAATGTGTCAACATTGATTTGTTATTCTAGAACTTGCATCGTTTATACATGTCGAGACCACACTTTTGATTTGATATACAGAGATGATAAAGGCACCTAGGTTTTAACCCATTCACTCTATTAAAAGCCTACCTTCATAATTAACCCCTAGTGAACCCTTTTAATCCTAACAACTCTTTTTATTGACTCACCTACTAATATTAACCCAAAAGCATTTGCATTTGTTATCACCGTTCCTTGACTACCCTTTCTGTTGGGATCTAATTTGATCGGTTGCCTAATTATTTTATTAGTTGAATTCATCTTTTATTATGTAGTTGACTTGTTCTTAAAAAAATCAAAGAATATTCACTATTAGTTTTGTGATTAGGTAAGCCTATACGTTAAATTCCAATTATTGAAGAAGAAGCTCATATCAGAGTTTTATTATTAGTAGTACAAGTTTTCAATTTATGTAATTATCACCAGTTCAATATCTCTAGTTAGGTGATTTGTCAAGTTAATCTCGATTCTAACCCTCTAATTCAGCCTTTATCCACACATTTAACACAAGCCCGGTTACAACTCTGTTAAAGACCTTTTGATTAGTGTATCATCTCATATTATAGTGGTGGAGATTTGATTTTCATGCAAGCCTACGGGATTATATCTTCATGTTTGACTTCTGAGTGCTTAATTCTGAAACTTAAACACTACAAGTGATTCGAGTGAATCTTTAGTGAGGATGTCAATTCTCGTCGATTTTGAATTAGAGGTAATTATTTAGATAAGGGGAAACACCTATGTTTTATGCTACAAATGTATGACTTAGATTGTTTGAATCTTTAGGACTCTTTGAGTTGAATTATCCATGTATAAATTATCTTTGAATTATGATGAAACATTATTAATGAATATTAAGAATCAGGGAAGTTTATTTTAATTGTGGGTTGAGAATTTTGCTTGAGGACAAGCAAAAACTTTAGTGTGGAGGTATTTGATAAACCGTAAAAGTAACATATTTTAATCCCACATTTAACACACTTTTGGATGATTTAAGCCCTGAATTGTGTAATTTGGTGCTCTTAATCCTTTGTTTTCATGTTTTATACTCAAAAGAGCATCGGATGACGAAAAGAATAGAAAATGGGCCCAAAACGAAGTAAATGGGCCATATCACAAAATCCACACTGCCTGGGTCCAAGACCACACGGGCGTGCTTCATTCAACAGTCTCGAACAAGGCCTAGCCACGTGTGCCATAGGCGTGTCCCTGACGTGACAAAGAGAAATTTCACTCGGTTTAGGATACTTAGGGGCGAAGAAACACATTCAGAAGCCTATATAAACACCCCAAAGTATAACCTAAAAAGGCAGAACCCAAGGCTTTAGTCAGGGGGCGTCCAGCTAGGCCAAAGAGGGCAGACTTATGGGGATTTACTTGTAGATAGCCAGTTGATCCATCTCAAGAAGCTAGAATCATACTCAAGACGGAGGATCTCTTCTTCAATTCCTTCAGAGGGTTTTAAAGATTTCTTATGTTTTGTTTTATCTTTTCTTTTGATATGTTTTCTTTTATTGTTATGAACTAAACCCTCAGATACCTGAGGGGGGATGAAACCTAAGATGAATCTTGTTATCGTTTGCTGAACTATATGATAAATATTTGACTTGTTCTTAATTATGTGTTCTTAATTCTTGTGTTGATATTTCCGAAATATTAATTCAAGTATGATGTGATTAGGTGGAGGAGCAAAAGTCCCCGCCTAAGAATAGATCTAGCATAATTAAGTGGAGTTGATCGCACGCCTAGAGATAGGGTGACGAGATTTTTTCGGATTAGGGTGAAACCTAATGTGGCAGTCCATAGATCGAGTTAATGCAATTCTAGGGGTTTTAATTAGAAAGAGATTTCAATTGATCAACTTAGGGTTAGACGTTAGTCGCCACGAGAGAGGGATTAATATAACTTAGGGAATCTTACGGATCAAGTCAAATGAATAAATCGCCTGGTTCAGAGTTAGATAACAAGTGAAGTCTAGGTGGATTCTTCCTTGGGTATCGTCTTAATCAATTGGTTTTTCCTCAAAGTTATTTTCCCAATTTCATTCTTCTTTGTCTTAGAGTCTTTAGTTTAGTTGTTAGTTAATTTTAGATTAGATAAAAATTCATTTAATTCTTACGCTAAATAATAAAAAGAAAGTTAGTATTAGTACTTTTGGTTCCTTTGGGTTCGACAATCCAGTCTTGCCTTAACTATACTACTGTTCGATAGGTGCGCTTGCCTAAAATCATTGTCACAGTTAGTTTCCAGGTTCGATCATTCTTTATATAAATTTTAAGACTTTGACATCGCATAATACAACGATCAATAATCAAAGTGCAGGAAATGTCAAAACTGTCATAAGGCAGAATGTCAATAATGCATCACCAGTATACATTTAATTAATACCCGAACAAAATAATTAGTATGGTGAGGTGTCATCATCTACTTTTATGGTAGCTTTGTTAAAGGAGTATATTGCCAAGAATGATGCTGTGATCCAGAGTTAGGCTGCATCCCTCAGAGTGCCTATGAATCAAATGGGCCAGATAGCCAATGGTTTGAACTCAAGACCGCATGGCGCATTATCTAGCATCACCGAAAATTCAAGGACACAAGACAAGGAGCAATGCAAGGCTATTACTTTCAGAAGCGGGACTCAGCTAGATGATGTTGTTTAAAATTCCGGGGCAGAAGAGGACGACTCAAGACATGACCAAGTAAAGATCCCAGAGCCATCTGAAAAACATACTGCACTTGAAAAGGGTAAGCAGAAGAATGATGTGGCAGAATAAGATCAGGCTGCCAACAAAAATGCCACAGCAAAATAGTATCAATAACATGAAGGACGACCATCTCTACAATTTCCTCTATGATTTCATAATCCTAGGGAAGATGCTCAATTTAAAAGATTTTTAGATGTCTCAAAACAACTCCATATCAACATACTGCTAGTCGAAGCATTAGAGCAAATGCATAACTACATAAAATTCATGAAGGACATATTGTCGAAGAAATGCAGATTGCGAGAACTTGAAACTGTTCTCTCACTGAAGGGTGCACAGCAATGTTGATGAATAAGTTACCTCTGAAGTTAAAAGACTTAGGGAGTTTCATTATCTCATGTTCAATTAGAAATCACTATGTAGGTAAGGCATTATGTGATTTAGATGCAAGTATAAATCTAATGCCTATGTTTATTTTTAGGAAGCTAGGAGTTGGGAAGGCAAGACTTACCACAGTGACGTTGCAATTAGCTGACAAATCTTATTCCCATCCGAAAGGTAAAATCGAAGACGTATTGGTAATGGTAGAGAAATTTATCTTTCCTGCATATTTTCTTATTTTAATATGTGAAGCTGACCATGATGTTCCAATTATTCTTGGAAGACAATTTCTTGCTACTGGTAGGACTCTAATTGTTGTACAGAAAGGTAAGCTAACTATGAGAGTGAATGATCAGTAGGTCACTTTCAATGTGTTTAATGTGTTGAAGTGTGCAGATGAGAATGAGGAATGCCACACAGTTGATATTATAGAAACAACAATAAATGAATTTGCAAAATTTTGTTAGAGCAGTGTTGACAACGAAGATTACTTGATGGAGAAATGTGAGGAATTAAGAGCTTAGTGAATTTAGGGAAGCTCAGTAGATAGTGGACAGGCCAGGGAAGAAATTTGAGACCCTCAATTTATCTGGAAAATCTTTTAAGCCTCTTAAACCTTTTGTAAAGTAATCACTTGTACTGTCTGCTACAACATCTAAAATATGCATACTTGGAGAAATAACAATACTTTTCCAATTTTAATTTCTACAAAGATAACACCTGAGCAAGAGAACATGTTGTTGGAAGTGTTATAACAATCTAAAAGGGCATTGGGATAGACCCTTGCTAATATAAAAGGAATTAACCTAACATTGTGTATGCAGTAGATTTTGTTGGAAGATTGCCACAAAAATTCCATTCAACAGTAGAGATGACTAAATCCAATTATGAAAGAAGTTGTAAAGAGGGAGATTATCAAGTGGCTTGATGCTGACATTAATTATCCCATTTTTGACATCTCGTGGGTAAGCCCTATGCAATGCGTACCAAAGAAAAGAGGTGTCGCAATGGTAAGTAATGACAATGATGAGCTCATACCCACTCACACCGTTACAGGATGGAGGGTGTGTATGGACTATTGCAAGCATAAAAAGGAAACAAGGAAAGACCATTTCCCTTTGTCAAATTGATCAGATGTTGGATAGATTAGCTAGTAAGGCTTTTTATTATTTCTAGATGGTTATTCTGATTTCAACCAGATTGCCACAACACCAGAAGACTAAGAGAAGACAACCTTCAATTGTCCATATGGAACTTTTGCGTTTAGATGGATTCTATTCGGGTTATGTAATGCCCCAAAAACTTTCCAACATTGCATAATGGTTATATTTTTAGACATGGTGGAAAATTTCCTTAAAGTTTTTATTGATGACTTATTTGTGTTTATGAATGATTTTGAGGATTTTTTAAAAGAATTTAGAGATGGTATATGCCGCTGTGAAGAAACAAATCATATGCTAAATTGGGAGAAATGCCACTTCATGGTCTGTGAAGGCATTGTCTTGGGACATAAGGTGTCATAGCGAGGAATTGAGGTGGACCAAGCAAAAGTAGAAGTGATTGAAACATTACCACCTCCCACCAACGTAAAGGGTATTTAAAGTTACCTAAGACATGCAGGATTATACAGAAGATTTATCAAGGACTTCTAGAAAATCTCTAAACCCTTATTACGCTATTTATGATCAATTTTTGCAGGCTCTTGAGGTACTCAAGGAGCGACTAGTAGTAACACCAATTGTAGTCGCTCCAGAATGGTTATTGCCTTTTGAACTCACGTGCAACGCTAATGATTTTTCCCTAGGAGCAGTGTTAGGAAAAAGAAAGGACAAGGTATTACATGCAATATACTATGCTAGTAGGATGCTGACAGAAGCTTAACTTAATTACAGCACCAAAGAGAAAGAATTGTTGGAAGTAGTCTTTGCGTTCGACAAATTCCAATCTTACTTAGTTGGGACAAAAGTTACAGCTTACACAGATCACTTGGATATCAAATTTTTGATATTCAAAAAGGATTAAAGACGGGATTAAGTAGGTGGATACTTTTGCTGCAAGAGTTTGGTTTAGAAATTAGAGATAGGAAGGGAATTGAAAATCAAGTGGCTAACCATATGACAAGGATAGAATCTAGAAATGAATATGGTCGCATAAAATGCATTAAGGAGGATTTCCCAGACGAACAGTTACTTATTGCTATGGCACTACATTGGTATGTAGAGATAGTAAACTTTTTGGTGAGTGGTGTAATGCCATGTAACTTCAATATGCACAAGAAACGAAAATTTCTTCATGATGCAAAACACTACTATTGGGATGAACCTTTCCTATTTAAGTATTATGCAGACTAGATAATTCAGAAGTGTGTCCCTAATGAGGAGATGCTTAGCATTTTACAACATTGCCACTTAGCTCCTTGTGGAGGACATTTTGGAGGAATGAAGACAGCCGCCAAGTTACTCCAATTATGATTTTATTGGCCAGCCCTATTTAAAGACGCTCATGAATTTTATAAGTCATGTGACCGTTGTCAGAGAATAGGGAATGTCTCAAGAAGACAGGAATTGTCATTGCATAGTATATTAGAGATTGAGTTTTTTGATGTATGAGCAATAGACTTTATGGGTCCATTTCCACCATCTGCAGGAAAGCTATGCATACTTTTAGCAGTATGTCTCAAAGTGCGAAGAAGTAGTAGCTCTAGCCTCTAATGATGCTAAGTCATTATTGAAATTTTTACATAAGAGCATTTTCACAAGATTAGGGACACCAAGAGTAATCATCACTGACGAAGGAACCCATTTTGATTGCAAATTAATGGCTAATGCTTTGTGTAGATATGGGATTAAAAATAGAATTGCCACGACATATCATCCCTACACGAATGGCCAAGCCAAAATATGTGATAGAGAAATTAAGCAAATTTTTGAAAAAGTATTAAATCCTTCTTGAAAAGATTGGTCTACTAGATTTAATGAAGCTCTATGGGCATACCGAACAACATGTAAAACACCATAAGGGATGTCACCTTTCAAGCTTGTTTATGGTAAGCCATATCATTTGCCTGTTGAACTTGAAGATAAGGCATTTTGGGCAATTAAAAGGCTGAATATGGACTGGGCCATTGCTGCCAGCAAAAGATTATTAGAGTTGAATGAGATGGAAGAATTTCGGGCTCAAGCATATGAAAATGCTCGTTTATATAAGGAAAATACCAAACGGGGGCATGATAATAGAATTTTGCCAAGGCAATTCGAACCTGGATAGCATGTCCTGTTGTTTAATTCCAGGCTCAAGTTATTCCCTGGTAAATTAAAATCTCGATGATCAGGACCTTTTGAAGTAATTCAAGTGTTTTAGCATGGAGCTATTACTATACAAAATTTGGAAATAGGAGCAACATTCAAAGTTAACGGACAACGCCTGAAACATTATTTGGGTGCTCTTGTTGAACTGACAAGCAAACCATTGATCTTCTCAACATTTAATTTAGCAATTTTTCTTTTAATTTCTGTATTTTAATTAATAGTGAATTATTTCATTATTTTCTTGTTATTAATATTTTATTATTTACAATTTAAATCGAAGTAGAATAAAAGGATAAAGATTTGCTAGTAAGCACTGAGTAGTAAAGCCTTAGCATTAGAGAGGAGTATGATGCCACAACAAACTGGTGATGAGGTGTCAAAACTTAATCAATTGGAAAATTCCGAAGGAAATATTTTTTGGCAAACCTTTTTAGGAAACTCAAATAGAAGCCCTAAATGGAGGGCTCGAATATTTCATTCCCCCCAGAACTTTATTTCTTTTTAACTTTTCCCCATGTCATAACCCCTCTCCTCACGTGTCCCATTCCCTAAAAACTATCATCATTATCCCCTTTTAATTCCTTTTTCATCCAATTGCTCACGTATCTTACCTCTCATAAAATTTTCATTTTTATGCTACTTCCTTCTTTAACTCCTCTGTTCCTATATTCACATTCAGGTACTTTTCCCAAATTTCTTTTCAAAATTCCTTTATGGCTTGTGCAAAGAGTACTTCAAAGATGGTAGAATCTTTGCATGCTAAGGGTTCTCAACCAAAGATATTCTTCAATGTTGTCCCCTCTACGAGGTACACATCTAACATTATGAAACGGCCGGTTTGCTTTGAGTAGGGATTTTTGTTGAAATATGAACCCCATTTTGGATATGATGAATCAGTGACGTTAGTTATTAAAAAACACACCTGGAGTAAGTTTTGTTTGCATCCAAGAGATGTTTTAGGCAAAGTGGTGTAAGAGTTTTATGCTCATGTTAACTCCCCAGATTCTCCATTCATCTACTTGAGGGGTAAATTAGTTCCGTTTGATGAAGACCAAATAAATACCCATTTCGGTCTTGAGGAGGTTTATGAACATTCAGAGTTTTCTAAAAATATTACACTAGCAAGATTATCATGGGTTTTGAATTATTTGTGTGTTAAAGGAACACAATGGACTATTTTAAGCCACGACTATTACACCGTTGAGCGCGTTGCATTGAAGCTAATAGAGAAGGTCTAGTATCACTTCCTGAGAAGTAGATTGATCCCATCAACACATAATACGACGATGTCAAAGGAGATAATGTTGTTGTTGCATTCTATTATTCAAGGCCGAAGGATAAATATTGGAAGAATTATGTTCTAGGAAGTTCACAAGTGTGCAGATAAGAATGCTGGCAGTTTAAACCTCCCTTCTCTTATGTCGACCTTGTGTGAAGCAGCAAATGTGCCATTAAGTGATGATGAGGATGTTAACCCTAACAAGGGTGGGATAACATGAGCTATTCTTATCAAACTTAGCAGAGCTTAGTTTTCCGCGGCATCCTAGCACCATCAAGCTTCACCTGTGATAGTACTAGAAAGAACATATGTTTTCTCCCTACTTATTAGTTAATTTTTCCCCATTTAGTTATCTTTAGCACATATTTTAGCATTTTCAGTTAAGTAAATTGCATTTTATTCAGTGGATCTTAGCCTATTTATCCTTAATTTTGTCATGTTTTGGTACTGATGTCGCTGCATGAGTATTTTCAGATTGCGCCCAAAATTGTCGCAGCACTTGACAGCTGTCCAGATAAGAAAAAAACTATCTGAGTTTTCTAGTCTAGTATAACTATCTTGTACATACAGAGGCAACCTGATTCTATTGAAAGGACACCTGGGCTATTTGGGAAGAATATAAATATTCATGTGAAAAGAGAAAAGAAAGAGGCTTTTTGGGGAGAGTATCTTCGTCAACCTATCTTTTAAAGCATTTTAGCTATAATGGTTAAGCTTCCTTCGGGTGAACTGACATGAAAGGGATGCTGGTTAGCACTAGATGATGAGCCCTGAGTGTGGCACAATAGGGAGTTGAGAGATCAAGTTAAGATTTTTTAGGAATAGTACTCTCCACTTGTTTCTTTTATATTTCTTTTTTTTTTAACGATGGTGATTACTTTCTATTTCATGTTTGTACAGAAGTACACATGATTTATGGGTTAAATGTTATTTTATTTAATCTTGCTTCTACATTTTAATCCTTGGGTTTGAATATTTTTACCATGGAAATGTTATTGCAGTCATTGACATTTGAAGTGCAACAACCATTCAAGCTAACAAGCATGACAACGGAAGTTGCTTGAGGATTAGAGGAATTTAATCCACTTGTTCTTAATAGTGTTCCATTGCCATTATCGAAAGGTATGGTTAATGTGCTTGTTTAAGTCTTAGATTCAATATAAAATTTAAGCTTGGTAAGATATTCATTGCGACTTAATGCATCGACAATCAGCTATCCTTTTATAACTTGTGAGCACTTAGCATTTTGTTGAATTTTCATGTTGGGGGTCTCAATTTATCATTATCATATTTTATCTTATTGTTTTTAAGTTATTGCTTCGACAAGTACTCTTACAATTTATCTCGTTTCTAACTATTTACTACATTGACATTGATAGAAAAAAAGACAACCATCTTCGTGGGATCGATATCCGACAAACTCATATTTGTCTACTAAACTTGCATCGACAGTGTACGCTTGCACATTATTGCTGTGACGTTAAACAACCGATCAAGTTTTGGCGCCGTTGCCAGGGATGGCATTTGTTTGATGTTTATTTTTTTTATTTCATAATATTTATTTATTACTAATATTTATTTTAAGTGTTGTATGACCCGAAGCAATTCAAAGTTTATTGTCGATTTTGATCCAGATATTGAAAGAACTATTCGGAGGAGACTTCGAGTACAAAGGAATATGGCTTTACCAATAAACTATGAAGTCATACCCCCGATGCAGAACCAAAATGCTAATGACCCACCGTTGTCACAAGACGCTCAAATATTAAATATGCCTATACGAGATTTTGTAGTACCTCTCTTGGATGACTTACAACCGGGAGTTGTTAGGTCAACAATCTAAGTTGGAAATTTTGAACTCAAGTTAGCAATGTTTCAAATGTTGAATTCTAATGGGCAACATGTTGGACTGCTTTATGAATATGCTCGAGAACATCTTAAATCATTTTTACTGTTTTGTGCTTCCTTTAGTCAATAAGGCGTTCCTAATGACTACATATTCGAAAACAACCTTTTGAAATCCAAAAATTTGAAAACCCATTCCACAGCAGAGTTATGGCTCTAATATCACTGGTATACGGATTTGGTTAATTATCTAGTGCACGGAAAACTCCCATTGGGTGTCACAGGCCATAACAAAGAAATATTTCTCCGTGAAGTAGTGAAGTATAATTTGAACGAGCCGTATTTATTCAAGGTACGCAATGAAAGCGTTATTCAGCATTGTGTTTTAGAAGAGGAGATGATTTCAATCCTGAAGCACTGTCATGATGCTCCTTATGGAGGTCATTTCGGTGGCATACGAATTGCTGCTAAGGTTATCCAATCAAGATTCTACTGGCCTTCATTATTCAAAGACACCGATAATTTTGTGAATCAATGCGATAGGTGTCAGCACACTGGTTCTATATCTCGATGCAATGAAATGTTGCAGCAGCCCACTGTCTCGAAGTGGGTTGAAGCTGTTGCAGTCCTAAAGGATGATGCAAAGAAAGTGGTTAAATTTTTTCACAAGCATATATTCACCCGCTTTGGCACACCAAAGGTATTGATTAGTGATCAGGGTACACACTTTCATTGCAACTAAATGGAAGTCGCACTGAAGAGATGTGGACTTAATCATAGAATGGCTACTACTTATCATCCACAAACTAATGGACAAGCCAAAGTATCAAATGGACAAATTAAAAACATTCTTAAGAAGGTTTTGAACCTTTTCAAAGAAAGATTGGTCTTCCAAACTAGATGACGCTTTATGGGCATTACATATATCATACAAAACTCCATTAGGGATGTCGCCGTATCAATTGGTTTTTGGGAAAGCATGTCACTTGCCATTTGAACTGGAGCATAATGAAATGTGGACAATTAAGCAAGTGAACATGGACTATGAATCTACTGGAAAGAAAAGGCTATTGGATATCACTGAACTAGAGGAGATTAGGCGAAATGCCTTTTAAAACGCTGTAATTTGGAAGGATAAGACCAAACGATGGCATGATAGAATTATTTTGTAGTGACAGTTTATCATGGATCAACAAGTTTTATTATTCAATTCTGGACTAAAATTGTATCCGGGTAAATTGCGCTCTCGTTGGTCTGAACCTTTTGAAGTTGTCAAAGTATTTCCTCATAGTGCAGTCACAATCAGAGATTTACATGATGGACACCAGTTCAAAGTGAATGGCCAGCGATTGAAACATTATTTTGGGAATATTGATTGAAAGGAGGCAGAGACCATTAAATTGGTTGAAAATTTTTAATTTTTATGGAATTTATTATTATGTAATTTTATTTTATTTTTTTGTTTCTGTTCAAGTTTGTTTTACTTTTTTTTACAGAATAATTAGGTACCATTGTCGACTCACTTAGGCTTTATTGTCAACGCCGTTTGTACTATTGTACTGTCACTTATGACTCATCAAGAATGAGGGCATATAAAAAATTTCAGATCCCACCACTTGATAAAAAGTGACCTAGCCATATGATTTGTCTAAGTAGGCGCAATTCTCATTGGACATATTTATTCCCGCCAGCTTTAAGACAAAAAGCGCAAGAAAGAGGAGTAAAAAGAAACATTGTGCAACCATATTTATGGCCGAGGAAAATTGAGTTAGTTTTTTTTTTTAGTTTTTTTAGTTGTAATGTTCATGCATTGCATGTAGCTGTAATTTTTATTTTGTTAGTGCACATTGTCGTTGCATTTCTATTGTCATTACATTTTAATTTAGTGCATTGAGGACAATGCAAACATTAAGCTTGGGAGAATGCATATGGGGTTTGGAAATAAACCCACATTTTAAAAAAATAGTTTAATGTAGCATGCAAGGTTTATTTGTGGTTAATGCAAATGTGTTTGAAAATTTTTGTTACATTCGATGCTGAATTCTTAAATCATGCGAATTATCGATGAATGAGGTGGATAAATTTGACTGAATGTTGTATCATCAACTCTTTGATAATGGTTTAGGTTGCATTAGTAATGGATGACTAGTACCATTCGTTGAATCTTGAATAAATCTGCCTTTTATAGCTGCTTATATATATAGTTATGAATATAAGACACTCCAAAGTGGGTGTATTGTGAAATTTTAAAGAGAGAACACTCCAATGCAAGCATTAGAAAAATGAACCTGGCTAAAGGCTATCGTTGCATGAGTGTGTCTTGGTGCAATTACGTACTCCCTGAGGGTTTGTTGCACTCCATCGTTACTTCTCAGGAGCAAGGGTACAGTAATTCAACGATACCCCTTATTCACGAAAAAAAGGAGACTTATATTGTATAATAAATCTGTTCTGGTAGATAGAATTTAAGATTCAAAGCATGATGCTAGTTTTGATTAAGTTGCAATCTTATTCATTCTTTCTTATGTATTGTTGATGCAATATTCTATCATCTGAATGTGACTCATTCATTGGGATTTTAGATGATTTAAGTTGCTAGAATGATCATTTGCCTTAGTGAATTCTTGTGTACACTTGCTAGTTTCTATTTTACTCGAGGAAAAGTAAAAACTCAAGTTTGGGAGTGTGATAATACTAGAAAGAACATATGTTTTCTCCCTACTTATTGGTTAATTTGTCCCCATTTAGTTATTAGCACATATTTTAGCATTTTCAGTTCAGTAAATTGCATTTTATAACTCAATGGATCTTCGCCAATTTATCCTTAATTTTGTCATGTTTTGGTACTGATGTCGCTACATGAGTATTTTCAGATTGAGCCCAGAATTGTCGCCGCACCTGATAGTTGTCTTGATAAGACCAAAAATGTGTGAGCTATGAAGTCTGGTATAACCAACTTCTATGTACAGAGGCAGCATGATTCTGATGAAAGGACACCTTGGCTATTTGGGATGAATATAAATATTCACGTGAAAAGAAAAAAGAAAGAGGTTTTTTGGGGAGAGTATTTTTGTCAACCTATCTTTTGAAGCTTTTCGGCTATGGTGAATTAAGCTTCCTTTGGGTGAACTGATGTGAAAGGGATGCAATTAGCTCTTGACGAGGAGCCCTAAGTTTGACATAAGAGGAAGTTGAGAGATCAAGTCGAGATTTTCTAGGAATAATACTCTCCACTTGTTTCTTTTATATTTCTTTTTTGAAACATGGTGATTACATTCTATTTCATGTTTGTACGGAAGTACACATGATTTTTGAGTTACATGTTATTTTATTTAATCTTGCTTCTACTATTTGATCCTTGGGTTTGAATGGTTGTAGCGTGGAAGTGTTATTGCGATCACTGACATTTGAAACTGCAGAGACAGTTCAAGCTAAAAAGCATGACAGCAAAAGTTGCTTGAGGATTAGAGGAATTTAATCCACTTGTTCTTAATAGTGTTCCATTACCATCATTGGAAGATGTGGTTAATGTGTATGTTTAAGTCTTAGATTAAATATAGTAGTTAAGCTTGGTAAGATATTCATTGCGACTTAATGCATCGACAATCACCTATCCTTTTATACCTTGTGAGCACTTATTATTCTGTTGAATTTTCACGTTGGGATCCCAGTTTATCATTATCATATTATATCTTATTGTTTTCAAGTTATTGCTTTGAAAACTACTCTCACAATTTATCTCATTTCTAACTATTTATTGAACTGACATTGATTAATAAAAGGCAACCATCCTCTTTGGATTGATATCCGACAGACTCATATCTGTCTACTATACTTGCATCGACAGTGTACGCTTGCACATTATTGCTGTTATGTTAAATAAACGATCAACCTGCCACACAAAATATCACAGCAACCTAAAAATGTGCGGTTGTAATTTTGCTAAATTTGCTTAAATTCTATGATGTACTTGAACGACTAGTTATTTGAGAATATTTGGGGGTTTTTTAAGAAGCCTGGGTTTAAGTTTGAACCTTGGGAAAATTTTAATTTTTTGCTCATAAGTGAAATTGGCTGTTAGCAGTAGTACTTAAGTATAACTATGTGTGTTTATGTGACACAAAGAGATCTTGTGGCTTGATGGTGGTGGCATCACTAAGATGGCAAGGGGAGTGGGGTTCGAACCCCATGGCTACCAAATAGGGGCTTTTGTTTTATGTCTTGAGGGTGCAAGAGTTAGAGTTGGATCAAACTCTGCAAGGGAGGTAGAAGAATTCGTCAACAATTTTGAATGGGAGGCTGAGAGTAATCCAAGGAGGATTCAGTGGATAGAATCAAGGAAGTGGAAGTGTATGGGAGTGTTGGCCGAATATGGGGAAAGATGAGTAGGGGATTTTCGGCTAGGGGGTGGTCAGTTGAACATTTTCAGCAGCTTGGTGTTAGGATAGAACCAAAAACTCTCTCTACTATTGGGATCCTTCCTTGTTTTTTTTTTTTTCATTTTGGCTTCGGGATTTACTTCTTGTGGCCTTTTGTGCAACTTTGCGACCATTCGAGTCTCTTCCTATATTTTCTTTTTGGCTCTCAAGTGTTACTTTTTTGTCAAGCACGTTACCAACTGCCCATTGCCGAATCCTTTATTGAAACCTATTCCTTTCTTATTCTTCTCATCCTTCTGCCGAATCATTGTTGTTCATTTCGGTTTCTTCTTTAGCTGAACACAACCTTTTCTTCTTCTTTTTATTCTCCCCTTTTCTTTGCAACTAAAGCCGAAACATTTAAACCTTGATTCCTTTTCGTGTAAGCCAGATCTATTAGGGCCTAAGCATATTCTCCTCTTCGTTCTATCAGTCTCTGAATCTCTGCAATTGGTTGGTAAGTGTGACTATAGCCGAATCTGGGGTTGGTTTTTCTCCTTGTTTCGATGTTACTCTCTTGGGCCAAAAAGGCTTTCCTCCCCCGTTACCGTGGAAATGTTTATCGCTAACAATTTCTTTCTCGTTTAATGTTGCTAGGGACTCAATTGCTTTAACCAAGCGGTAGGCCGATTATTGCCTCACTACAAGGGATCTTTCGTTCGAGGTAAGAAAAGTTGATTTGACTAAAAGCGTTTCAATACTATGGTTTAACGAGGATCTATGACTAACTAATGGTCAGTTGTTATTCTAGGTGCCTTGAAAAGTGTTTCAAACCACAATCCATAGCAGGTGTGTAATCGTACACCTATGTTGTTATTGTAAAGGCGACGAATGAAGGTCTATATTCACACCCCGTATTATTTGTGAATCAGCAAAAGTCGAAAAACTGATAAGCCGAAACTTCGGAAACTGAGGGCTCTCGAGCGTACGAGCGCTCGTAGAGATAAACTGAGCCACAATCGTTGGCAATAGACTGCCACGAACATTCTCGTGGGCTTAGGTCATAATGGGCCTCGTTGGTCGAGATGGGCCCACATGGGTAAGACTCACCAAACTGGTAGGTAATGGATTAGGCTGTGAAGTTTGCATAGCCGCGACCGAAATTGGGCTGAGGTTGTAATGGGCCTCGTTGGACCGAGATGGGCCTCACATGGGGAAAACTCGCGAAAGTGGTAGTTAATGGATTAGGCTGCGAAGTTCGCATAGCCGCGACCGAAATTGGGCAAAATAGGCAACACGAGCGTGTAGGCCCAAGTTTCGAAAATTGGGCTTTGGGCCCAATTGCATCGTTTTGACCAGAAAGGATATCTGTGTCGCTCGAGGCGACTGTAGGCCTTCAGAAAGGCCGTTATATGACTAAAATTATCAAAATACCCTCATTGGGTAAAATTATCGAAATATCCTCGTTGGGTAAAATTACCGAAACACCCTCAAAGGGTGAAATTACCAAAATACCCTTGAAGGTATAATTACCAAAATACCCCTGAGGGGTGAAATTATCGTTTTACCCCGAACCGACAAAATGACCGTTATACCCCTAGTGGTAGTGTAAGTGATGTATATGTGATATTTGTATGACTGATTATGATTGTGACATACAGCATACACGAGTTATTTATGACACGACATATTGCATTGGGGGTGGGTTTTGTATTTGGAGGAAGTATTGTACTAGTGTCTCTGCCACGTTTTACTAATCTTGTGGCTTTGCCACGTATACTAATTTTAGTGGCTTGGCCATGTTCACTGTTATTAGTAGCTCTGCTCCATTATTATTAGCAGCTAGGCTGCATTATTGGTGTGCTGGCTAGATAGATCGACTTGGTCCCCACATGGTGTGTTGGTTGGTATGGGTGATGTGTTAGCTGGACTGGGTTGGGTTGCAAATTTGTTTTGCATTGTTATGATTTTGGGTGTAGGCCAATGCTGTTACTGTATAGGGCTAAATCCCAGACTGATCTGTTACTGATTAGTGCTTGGGCACAGATTGTTATTGTGCTAAGGGATTACACATTGAGTTCTCGTAACTCACCTTTTTCTTTAACTGTGTAGGTAATCCCCAGCGTTAGATGATTTAGAGCTGCGAGGGACTTGAAGGTGGCCACACATTTGATATGTTTTAATCTTAGACTTAGCTATTTTTTTTTTAATAATTTGGGGTTATTAATGTTGTAATAAAGCCATTCAGGGGTTTTTAAACTTATATTTGGTGTTTCCCTTTATTTTAATCTGCTAGTCTAGGAAACACGGGTTTTTAAAACAATAACGGCTTTTAAAGAAAATTACGAGTTTCAAATCTTAAAGTTGACAACTAGAACAAGCTTATGCAATATTAAATCCTGATTAGTTAATGATATGACCATTAAGTGAATAACAAGTTTTTGATTTTAAAACCCCAACGCTTTCCAAAAAGTTTTAACATTTAGTAATGAGCTATTATCAACAAGCCTGATTTTTAGACGACCCTTTGATGTGACACGTTAGATCTGGTCGTAACGTCTAGGCCAGGTTTAGGGTGTTACAGACAACACAATGCACTCCAGACTTTGTAGTAGACGCATGTGTAACGCACCTTACCCGTATTCAACGCCGGAATAGGGTTATGGAGTGTTACCAAACTTATCACACATTTAAACATGCATTTCACATACAATTTAATCAATTCAAATACAATTCAATCACAACCAATCATATTGTCCCTAATACGAGTCTACGATGCCCTAAAAATGCATTGGGAGTGGTTGAGGACTAAGCTGATGTAGTAGCCCAATTTAGGGCCTACTCAAAATAGTGGTTGCGAGACCACAAATCCAAAGTAGAAATATATGTATTATGGTTTTTATGAGGTCTATGACATGTCTGCATGGTTGTGTGAAAATTTCATGGAGAAATTTTATGATTTAGTGATCAATTTATCTTTTAGGACTAAATTGCAAAAATTGAAAAATATGAGATTCTAGAAGTTTCAAATATGAGATAGCATTAGAAAATTTATTAGAGCCTTATTTAGTAATTAGACCATTATATCTCATGATGGACAAAAACGGACATGGTAGGGAAAAATCTCAAAGAAGGGCCTTTAGGGCATTCTAGTCATTTAGTTAATAAATTAATAAAAAGGGAAAAAAAGTTAAAATTGGTGTCCATCTTCTTTCCTAAGTGTCGAAAATTGAAGAGAAGCCATAGCTAGGGTTTCGTTCATTTTCAAGCTCAAAGTAAGTACCTTCTAGCCCCTTTTTTATGTTCTTTGTATTTTTGAAATCCTCGTAGCTCGATCTAGCTCTATTTTGAGTTAGAGTTTGTGTCTAAAATTTTACCCATGAATGACATAAATGTATTTTGATGTCTAGTGGTAGAATATGAAAGTTTGAAGTGTGATAAACAACTTTTGCTAGATGATTTTTGGTGAACTTGATAAAAAGGACTTATTTGAAATAGATGAAATAATATGTGTATAAAATGTAAAATAGTTGAAACTGTGGGCTAAAAATGAACACATTTCATTTTACAAGCTTATGGGCTAAAGTGTAAAAACTGAGAAAGTTAAGGGCTAAATTGTAAACTTTGCCATAGGAAGATTTTGGACTTATTTGAATAATGTGTATGTTAAATAAACTAAATGTGTCATTATAGATAAAGAAGAACGTGGAATCAACCTTGACCAAGGAAAAGGCAAGGTTTTGGACTAAATTGTAAATTGATACATTTTGTATCGAGGTAAGTTTGTATGTAAACGATACATCATTTTTATTTATGCTTTTACATGTGAAATGTGAGTGAATATTATTGATATTTTTTTAAATAATAAAAAGTGAGGAAATTCCCGGATGAACCTTCGGAATAGAAAAAGGATACGGATGAACACTGTGAATATATGATTATTGGTGGGCTGTGTGCGATACCACCGTGAATATGTTATTATTGGTGTGTTGTGTGCAATACCACCGTGAATATGTTATTATTGGTGGGCTGTGTGCGATACCACCGTGAATACATGTTTATTATTCGTGGGCTGCGTACGAAACAACCGTGTATCCAGTATTATTCCGAAGTGTTCATCGGGAAAAATTTGACTAAGTGAAATTACGTGTGGCAATGTGGTGACAAGTGTAGGGTTATAAGTGCATGTAATTGTGAGCAATGTCTATGATATGTATTTGGAATGTGGTAAGGTTTGAACTGAGTAAGTGCAACTACAAGGATCTGAATTGTTTTTGATTGATCAGTATGTGTTATGATGTCCATTGTTTACATATAGACTTACTAAGCTTTAAGCTTACTCCCTTCTCTTTTCCCTTGTTTTATAGTGTTGCCAAGCCAACTCAAGATACAAAGATCGTCGGAGGATCATCCACACTATCCACACATTTTGGTATATTGATATTTACATTGAATTATGGCATGTATAGGAATTTGGTTATTTTGTAAGTGTCACAATTCTTTGGCCAAAAATGTGGTCTATGTCATTTGATATATCATTTTGTATAAGGTCATGTGATATGGCTAATATTGGTTTTGTTATATGTTTATGATGAGGACTTTCATGAATGAGTTTGCTTGCCTAAGTGGAAATGAATGATAGCATGAAATTGAAGTGTGGGAAGTGTGACATGTGAATGGTTGTGTAGGTGTATTTGTGATGGCTAAGTATAAGTGTGGATGCTTTTCAGGGTGGCAAAAGGCTTGGTAAATAGCCTTATAATTGTCCACACGGGGGCGTATGTCACACACGGCCTGCTTCATAGGCGTGTAGCCAGGTCGTGTGTCCCCTGCACCTAATTTTCGAAAAATGAAGTTCGTCACAAGGGCTAACACACGAGCATGTGCCTTGACCATGTGACTAAAATGTGTGCTGACGTCATAAATAGAATACCCAGGTGTTTGCACACGGGCAGAGACACGGGCATGTGTCTTGGCCATGTGAAGGACACGGCCTAGGATACGGCCGTGTGCTTAGCTGTGTAAAAACCCCCGTAGGTTTGAAATGAAAAATAAATAGGCTGGAGACATAGGCGTGTGCGACCACACAGGCGTGTGCCGAGTTTTTATGTACATTTTCTAAATTTTTCTAAAATTCTCGGTTTGGTCCCGGACCGTTCTCAAAGTATGTTTTGGGCCTCGTAGGCCCATTTTAGTGGCTTTATGATTGAATATGAAATTTTTTAGATTGAAAGAAATTTTACGGCCTGATTTTGCATGAATGTTTGTGTTATTGTTCGGTAATGCCTCGTACCCTGTTCCAGCATCAAACATGGGTAAGGGGTGTTACAACCGATAACTCTAGAAACTCTTAGAACACTTAGAAAATTTTCTCAAAAACAAGGGACACATGCCCGCGTCACAGGCCATTTGGACATTCAAAATGAAAGCACATGGCCGTGTCCCATCCCGTGTCCAACCCTGTGTAACTCTTTGACTTGGGTCACACGGCCAACATACACGTCCGTGTGGCTAGCCCGTGTGCCCTAAAAATGGCTATACACGCCCGTGTACCAGGCCATGTGCTAGGCCATGCCAAACCTGTAGGGTATACTGACTTATGCTATATGGCGAAGTCACATGCTCGTGTGTGAGGCCGTGTGTAGCATACTGACTTGGTTTCTAATTCAACACCAGGGGACACACGGTCGTGTACATGACCTTGTGTCACACACGGCTAAGACACACGCCTGTGTCTCTGCCCATGTGGACAAATATAGGCTATTTTCCAAGCTAATTTGCCACACAAATTTGCATATATCCACACCAACCCAATTGGAACACCAACAAAGCATAAATAGGCATTTAACATCAACTCCAACCAAGCATAATTCACCATTTCAATACCAACAATTAACATGATCATATTACCATGTTTTGCCATTTCAAATCATACCAATTTCACATTCACAAAGCATCTATATGCACTATTTCAACCAAGCATTTTACCTTGCCTAAAACTACAAGCATACAACATCAATTTCAAACCATTAGCTACTTTAAATGCTAAACTTCCTCAAGCCATTCACATGAAATTATGACCACATCACCAAGGAGTATTAACAGACATATATATACAACACCATATTTGCAAAAATAAGCCAACTCTCATGGCTATACACAAAACCAAACTTTAAACATTTACAAGCCAATTCAAATGGCTAAATTCATAAGCAACACATATACCAAAATGACCCAAAGTCCCTATACATGCCATATGACCCAAAACTTAATTTCAAAAGTACCAAGTGATAGTCGGATAGTGTGACGTAGTCTCTGATGATCCCCGAATCCGAGCAAGCTTTGAAGTCACTATAAAACACAATAAAATAAACAAAGTATGCTTTATAGCTTAGTAAGCTCGTATGAAATTAACTCAATGAAACCATAAATACACAATTCAACAATTCAAATATATCAATATGTAGCTCATATTATCTAACAAACCTTTCACATCTTTACATCATAAGATTGTATGCAAACTTCTCAATTTCTTCAATTCAAAGCTTATATGGTTCATGTACATACCTGTACCATCTCGTATCAATATCATACTCAACCACATTTTTCATTTACCCGTTTAACCCTTTAGAATACTATCGAATACTCGAGAAACTCGCATTGAAGTGCCACATACATAGCCAATGCTATCTCAATCTCATATCACATATATGCTCACTCTCGAGCTATCAACGGGCCTGCTTACACAAGATATGGGTCAAGACATAGCTACATAATGCTGCTCACACAAACTGTCAAGTAACCGCAACACATGTCGGTATACTCAAGCCACCGGTAGGACGTACAGGACCAGCACCCGGATCATATAATCACAATAAGCCTAAATGACATGTCATTCGTATCCTAATCTACTCCTAAGGTTCAACCGGAATTTCCAATGCCGAATCATCATTGAATCATTTTCGAATATTTTTGCAGTCTCGGATTCACAGTTTATGCCATATCAAAGCATTTAAAATACATTTATAACATAATTCATTATATACGAACTTATCTCGATTCACAAAAACGATAAAATGAATCGACTAGCCCGATACTTTATTTTTCCCCCAATCTAAGTCCGAACCTCCCTTTTATTGATCTATATGTAATCAAAATTAACTTATTTAATTATCTCTCTATTCAATTTAGTCTAAAACACTCATTAAAGCACATTTACACTTTTGCCCCAAGTATTTCACTACTTTAATTAGGTCCGTAGCAGCCCATGTTTTTTCATTTATTTCACATTATAACCACAAAGTTTCCACATTTCATAATTTAATCCCTAATTTGCATTTTCATTAAAAATCACTTAAAAAAACTTGTATAACTATGATCAAACATTCATAATCTATCATTAAACATCAAAATAATCATGTATTCATCAAAATAACCTATCATTAAACTTAGCCTTACAAAGATCCCTTTAGAAGAATTTTTCAAAACGCATGCCACCATTTCCTAAGTTTCCATCGGCCTTGCTATCATTTCATGACTCTAAGGAGGAGCCAGATCAGTATGTCACTAGCATTGATTCCATGGAATAAGAAGCCATCCCTAAAGAGAAAGCTGCTAAGGATGAGCTGGGAAAATTTGCATTTAAAGACCTTGGAGAAAAAGGACAAAAAGATGAGCAAGCCACTACCACTACCGCTATCACTCCCATTACTGCTAATAAGGGTAAAACTTCTGTACCCGTGTCTTTACCGATTTCCGTGACTGTACAAGACAAAGTAATCAATCAATTGATTAATGATCTTATGAAAACTAATTAGGAAGGTGGAGAGAGCAGTCTAAGTCCGATAAGTTTTTTCTTTCCTTATTTCTTTTCTTAAAGCATTGCATATTATTTTTGTCTATATCCATGCATATACTTATGTTTGTGTTGTTTCATGCATTGGGGACAATGCATCTGTAACACCCCTTGCCCATATTCTATGCCAGAACTGGGCACGAGGCATTACTGGACTTAATCTATTTAATCATACAACTTCGGTCCCAACTTGATATTTCTCTAAATGTAACACCTCTTACCTGTATTCTATGCCGGAACCGGGCACAAGCTATTACCGGACTTAATCTAATTAATCGTACAACTTCAGTCCCAACTTGATATTTCTCTTCCATCATCACAACACACCTTATTAAGGACCTACGAGGCCTTAAACATACCTATGAGGGGTTTAAGAACCCAACCGGAAACTTGTACACTTTTTGAAAAATTTTACCTAAACAGGGGTCACACGCCAGTGTAACATGGGACACGCCCGTGTGGGCAGGTCGTGTGGTCTCACACACCCATGTCCCTTGCCCATGTAGAATTTATTTCTATTTCGAACCTACGGGGATTTTAACACGGCTAAGCACACGCCTGTGTCTATAACCCGTGTCCTTCACACGGTCTAGACACGCCCGTGTCTTCTACCCGTGGAGCTCTCTGACTATGACATCATCAACCCTTAATTAGCACACAGCCAAGGCACACGCCCGTGTGGCTGACCGTGGTCGACAGTGACTTACAACACAACACGCAGGGGACACAGGGCCAAGTCACACACCCATGGGGCTGACCATGTGTCACACACGGGCCTGGACACATGTCTGTGTGCCTACTCGTGTGGACAAGAACAAGACTATTTGCCAAGCTCTTTTTATCCCCCTAATTCATACAATTTAGGTCCATTCAACATATCATGAAACAATTCATATTTTTCAATATAAACTTCCATGAATGACTACATCTTTTCATATGTAACAAGGTGAGCCATCAACCATGGCAATATACAAAATAGTTTATCTTTAAAAAGGGCCAACACACTTTTGTCCAAATAAAAAAAAAAAACAATCTAGCTAGTCTAGCCCCTATACATGCCATACACAAAATGTACTAAGTCTAAGTATACCAAGTAAGCTGATAGTGCAGGCGATCTTTTGGTTATTTGCGTATCCCAGCTCAGCTCTTAAACTCTATAAAACAAGGGAAAAGAAAGGGGAGTAAGATTTAAGCTTAGTAAGTTTACATGTAAACAAATAGCATTATGGTATGTGCTGAACAGTAAATAGCATTACATACTAAACATGAATAATCCACATTCAATATCATGCTTACTCATTTCCTCCCTTACCACTTTCCAACCACATCACAAGCTTAGTACTCACATTTATTAACATACATCCCTACACTTAGCACCATAAAGTCACGTGATAAAACACGTCATAATTCTTAATAAGCCATTCATACTACCTATCACTCGGTGGTTTCGCACTTAGCCCACCATCAATCTCTAATAGGGTGGTATCACACAAAGCCTACCAAAAGGATAGTTACGGTGGTATCGCACATAGCCCACCAAATGATAAATAGATAATGGTATCGCACACAGCCCATCGTAATTACGTAATAAGGTGGTATCGCACATAGCCCACCGTTAAGTGTTGTCATTACAAACTTACATATCTATTTCGTATTCATATGATAATTATTCAATAACTACCAAATTCAATTCACTTGAACCATACATGTTCTCAATCATGCCATGCACTAATTAGCACCAACAACGTATATATAAAAATGCATCATTTACACATAAACTTACCTCGGTTCAAAACGTTTCGGTTTGTGGTTTGATCTGTAACCTTGCCTTTTCCCCTGTCAAGGTTAATTCCACGCTCTACTTGATCTATATCAATACAATTCACTCATTTAGATCATTCTATAATCATAATACATCAATTTCTACACTTAGCCAAAAATGACCATTTTGCCCTTGTACTATGGCAAAATTACAATTTTGCCCCTAGGCTCGTAAATCATTTTTCAACACATTTTATCAATAAACAAACCTAGCTGAGCATTTATTTGTCTTACAACTACCCACAATTCCAACTATTTCATGCGTTTATGACACAAATCCAGTCTTTGCATTCAAGTCCTAATTAGGTGTTTTCATGCTAACACCTTTCACAAAGTTGTTTCTCACCTCCCTAACATTCATTTTCTTCCATAAAAACTCAGTTAACAACATAACTACTCACATGGAAAGTCCCTAGACTTTCAACCATATCTCAAATTAGTCCCCTTATTAGCTAGCTTAAGCTTTGTGGAGACCAAAATGCTCTATTTACTCTTTAATTTTCATTAGAAAGAGATGAATGAATAGTGAAAGATGATAGTTTTTCATTTCACCTTATTTTATTCATCTTTTCTCACCTAATTCACCTGGTTTTGACCAAAAATTAAATACCCTTGTCTTCTTATACCACATGGACGGCCAACACACTCTAATTGGCCTAATTTCACTTTTAAACCCTTCAAATTAGCATTCTATAGCTATTAGGTACCTCTACCTTGTAAAATAGAACTTTCACACTTTATGCGATTTAGTCATTTTCCACAATTAAGCATGCTATCATTAAAATTAAAGCACCAAAATTTTCACATAGCCATATATTAATGCCATAACACATAAACTAATATCAAAATAATTTTTCCTAACCTCGGTTTAGTGGTGTCGAAACCACTGTTCCGACTAGCCCCAAATCGGGCTGTTATAGCATCCCTTAGGTTTAGGGGTGTATTCGGCCTCTAAGTTGCATTTTGAATTTTGGATATACCCATATTGTTGCATATAGGAGCATTTTGACATGGCATTGTGACTATCAATATATTGTTTGTCTATACGAACTACAATTTTTATTCATGATGTTTAATGATTATTATAAATATTATTTTTTGAGTTGCCTAAATTTGTAAAAATGGATTTGGTAATTTTTGTTGAAGCTAGATTGCTTGACAAGTGATTTTTAAAAATAAGATGCCTTATACTCTGCACTTTTATTTTTCGAATTATAGTATCTTTTAATGCTTTAGGGATTCTGCAACCTAGTTATTAACAATGCTACAACATATTATTGAAATAAAGGATAGTTGACGCTCAAATGCTTTAGCATCTGTAAGTAGGTCAACACCACTTTGTTTGCTCTATCATGCTGATGATTAGAAATGTGGGTCTAAGTATGAGTGTGTAATAAAAACTTTTAGGGACATACCACTATAACTAAGGACTGAGTAGCTAATGCTCCATCCATCCTTTTAGTCAAAGGCCCTGGCTTCATGAATGATTTCTTGTTTAAATTGTGACATAGGTAATGCATCGGTAATTCTGTGTATGCTCCAATGTGATTGTCATGGTAGAAAAATGTTGTGACATTCTAAATTCCCCCAACCCATTCAAAAAAAAGAGAGAATAATATGGAATAATAAGAAATATTTGATGTTAGGTGGAAAATGAACTATGTGGGTTAGAAGATATTTGTTGTATGACGGAAGGGGAGAGTGGATAAATATTTAGGAGTTTTTGTTTTTAGGAGATATTTTTACACTATCTTTGCTAGACAAACCTTAGCCATCAGAACAGACTTAAGGAGAGAGAAAATTACTTAGAACTGAGATATACATTGTTTTTTGGACAAATAACCAGTATGAAAGGGTTTCATGCCAGGGAAAAATATTTGCATTAGGACATATAGGAAATTTTTGTTTGAGGACAAGCAACAGCTTAGGTTTAGGGGTGTGATAACTCTTGAAAGAAGTTATATTTTATACCTTTCGACCTAGCTAATTGTTTGTACTTAGGTATATTTTGTTACATTTTAAGGCATTTTAATTAACATTTGTTATATTGCATTTGGACTTGGACTATGTTAAGTTATTTGGTGTTTTTAATTGATTTTATGGAAGTTTTGTGTGCTGGTAGGAAAGGAACAGGTTTTCTATGAAAAGAAATAAATGAGTGAAGTTTTTCTAGGGCAAAGTGTAGATGATATGCCAGCACGAGTGCTGCAACAATGCCAGGAAGAATGATCCAAACATTTTACACGCAGCTATTTCAGTTTGAATTTTAAACTCGTACCAGATAAAACACCCTAGAAAAGAGGAGAAGATTAACACAAACTGATTGGCTGAACTTTATCTATAAAAGGGCGATGAACGAAACCTCAAAAGGCATCTTGGAGAGAAGTAGAAGAGTAAGAGATCTCGAGTGGAAGAGGAAGCCATCCTCTCAGTCAACATAGGACTGTGTTACAGTAGTGCAGACTAGTGGAAGCTATTTTCTTGAAGTTCTTCCATTATTTCCTTAGTGCTCTCTTGAGAACTTATTTGGTTGTAAACGATGGGGATGGTTTAGAATTATTTTTTCCAATTGATGAGTTAAATCTCATCAGGTTGGGGTTATTTTGATGATACCTAACTGTTTTAACTTTCCATGGTATAAATTTGATTATTGTAATCCCTAAGAATAGTCGACGGCATATTATAACGACCCAAAAGTCAGTGGGCTGGAAAATGGTGGTTTTGGAATGTCTTTTTCTGATGATAGAAATTGTGAATATTATTTATTAATGAAGGTATTATATTATTATATTGTCACACCCCTAAACCCAGCCCAGACGATATGGCTGAATCTGGGAATGTCACATCAAAGGTACAACTCAAAACAATTTTTGCTAAGTTAAAATTTAAGGCCTAAAATCCCAAAAATCCTTGACATCTTATTAAGTAATGATAAAAGCCCATGTTTTTAAGTATTTCGAAAACTGTGTTTAAACTTTTAGAAATTTTAAACGCTCCTATGCCCAAGGCCCAATAGGCCCAATTCTACTACGCCCAAATTCGGGGCATTACAAATCTACCCCATTAAAGAAATTTTTTCCTCGAAATTTCCAACTAATAGGGTAGTCGTGTAACTACTACCACACTACGCTACCGCTGCGCACTCTGATCCCAACGTCTTTAACACACATCTAAAACATACACCTATCATAGCAGATAGATTACAATTTCTACAATCCTTTCTAAAATCCTTAACATTGCCTGCGATACTGCATCTTCTGTAGCGGCAGCCTATTTATATGGTCCTATTTTAGCTACTGATGAGGCCGGAGCCTCCTCTACTCCAACATTGGGCATATGGCCCGACGTCGACGACCCAACCCTAACAGTTCCAAGGCCTCTGCCGCGGCCTCTTGCACCTCTTCTAACGCTCATCGTTGCGTATTTCTGAATTAAAATCTTATGAAATTAGTTCGTATTTCCACTGTTTAAAACGCATATCTTATGCAAGTAACAATTTTCTAAAGATATTTCGCAGTCGTGAACTAACTACGGGCTTAAGTTTCCTACAGGATTTAGTCTCTAAAAACCTATTTTAAAGTAGCCCAATAACTAGATATAGTTCTGTACTTTAAACAAAGGTAAACACAGAAAACTTACTTGGCTCGACATCAAGGGCTCGGTGAACCACACTTCAAGAATCCTGCAAAAACCTTTTTAAAACCCCAAATCTAAAGATCATTTCATAGCCCGAGCTTTGCAACTGAGCTCTGATACCACTAAATATCACACCCTCAAATCCGGCCCAGACGTTATGGTCGAATTTGAAAATGTCACATCAAAGGCACAACTCAAAACAATTTTTGCTAAGTAAAAATTTAAGGCCTAAAAGCCCAAAAATCCTTGACATCTTGTTATGTAATGATAAAAGCCCATGTTTTTAAGTATTTTGAAAACCGTGTTTAAACTTTTAGAAATTTATTCAAGTCTAACAATTAAATAGTTGAAAACATAAGGAAACTCAAACGTAAAATCAAATTGGAGATACAAGGCATTATTACAAACAAAATAATTGACAATAAGTGATTCGAAATCAAATAAGCAAAAACTTCTAAGTAACTTGTAGTGTGGTCATCTCTGAGTCCTCTCCCACGTTGAGCTGTCTATTGAGGGTCACCTGAAACATTTAATAAAAAGGGTGTGAGTTTCGAAACTCAATGTGTACGACCCTCAGTAATCAAATCAACATACAAATATTACATTGGGCTTAAGCCCTATCAAAATCTGTGGTCTTGGGCCTTAGCCCACAATGACCTCATACCACATCAGAATCACATGAATACAATGCACCCATCCCAAATCCAACCCTACACACCATTTCCCTTCCAAACCCTACACACCTGTGGCGATATAAATATCAACCCACCTATCCCTACACACCAAAGGTAGCACCAACAGCGACACTACTCAAATGTTGCAGCAAAGCTGCTATTATGGGCTTAAAGCCACCGGTGGATCCACGGTCTTCAAGCGACTATGCGATCCTTACATATCTTCCTCCGTATCATCGAAACCCACCCAAGTGCAACATATATTTCATGAATGCAACACACATTTTCACACATTAAACACTTAGGGGTATTTTAGTCATTTCACTACCCAGGGGTATTTTCGTAATTCTACCCTACAGGGGTATTTAGGTAATTTTGCAAAATAGAAGTAATTTGGAAATTTTGTAAATCAGGGATGTTTTTGGAAATCAAGGGTATTCTGGTAATTTTACAATTCGGGGGTATTTAGTAATTTTGCAAATCTAAGGATATTTTGGTAATTTCCAAATCAGGGGTATTTTAGTAATTTGGCAAACCAAGGATATTTCAGTAATTTTACAAACTGGGGTATTTCGGTAATTCTACAAATCGAGGGTATTTTGGTAATTTTATAAACTGGGGGTATTTGGTCCCTCTCGGGTTTTAGTTATGAACTTTGGCCCATTAATAAGTCCTTGCAGATAAAGTGAACAGACACTATGCACCAGGTAGGATTCCAGAGAAGAGGAGGTGGGCCACTAGGATCACTTAAGTACCAAGCTCTCCCTAGATCCAATCCTAGACATGCATATGTCCGTTGCCACACTCTAACCCAGCAACTTGTCGACAAACATTTTTAATTATTATATTAAGTCTTATGCGATTTAAGAGTTGTTCAGAACTAGGCCTAAAGTCCATTGAACCCTAGCATACTTGTCTACATCCCCATAAAGCCCATAAAGCTCAAATCACATCCTTACGGCCCATTAGGCCCACATCTCATCCATATGGCCTATTAGGCCCAAGTCAATTCCAGATCATGTAACATGCATGACTAACTCAATTCTTATAACCAACCAAACAATTTCCTCAAACTTAGCCTCAGGGCCCACTGGGTCCATTTAGCCACTTTCGGTATTTTCGGCTTTCTCGCATTGCCGATATCGTGTGTGTGTAGTGTTTGTACACACCTAGTTACTGCAACATGCTATACTATCCTTATCCTCGAACCTACAACCAACCAACCTTCAATCAATCACTAAATCAAAACATTTACCAAAAGCCGAAGCCTTATCAGAACCTTCACTGTGTGTGCCACCGGGTTCTAATAGCCCTTCCTTAGCTACTAATCAGGAGTATCCCCTAGATCTGCACTCACACATACACCATCAATAATTCGAGTGACTCATGATCCACACAAGTCACCCCTATAGATCATACACATTCGGCCACTCACTTAAACCATAATCGAGTTGAGTACACTTACATTTTGCTAATGATCCTTACCACAGTTGCGATCTTTGAACCTTACCCTTGTTAATACAATAAGAAGTTAGATAGCCCTTCGGCTTTTAACAAAACGTACAAAAGAGGTTAACCGAGTACTTACCAAATCCCTTTCTGATCTAGCGGCCTAGACAGCTATTAACTAGATCCAGCTTTTAACACTTGACTGAGAGTAGGTAACAATCGGTTTGTGATGCAGGAACAACCATAAAGATTCGTCACTATTAGCAAGGAAAAGATGGTGGTAACTTGGCAATGAGAGAATTTGGCTATGGAAAAATAGAATAGGAGAGAAGAAAAAAGTATTAAAAACCGAAACAGCCCTTCAAAAGAATTCTGTACAAAAAGATGATGGTAATTTGTCACAAAAGAAACTGATTGAGAAGCAAGGAAAAAACTATTAGAACTCAAAGAACCCTCCAAAGACATTCGACCCTCTCCTTTTATAGCCACTAGTCGAATACTCCTTTCCCCAGAGCCCCATTCGGCACCAATTCCTCCATCTACTCATAACCTAACTTTTCTCCTGATAACACCTTAGCCTTATCCGAATTTTCCTCCATTATTAGTTCCCCTAATCACTCAAACACTCCAACGCAAGAGTTCATATTCAACACAACTCTGGCCGTCCACCTATGCAAAATAAAACACTCCAATACCTCTCCTAATGCTCAAACCTTGGACCTCCTCAGCTGACAACACCCCACCTTATAGCTCCCCAAGTGACGCCACTTGCCACTAGACCACAAGCCCATTTGTATCCTATTTTCTCTTAATCTGCTTAAGAGGCCTAAGGCCTGAGACTAGGGTCCACTGAAGTAAGAAAAATAATTTTTTCCCTATGGTCTTTCCTATCTCTAAGGCTTCAAATAATCCCGATAATACCTTAAAATTAATATTCAAAATGATTGTAACACCCCAAACCCGGACAAGACACCACGTCCGAATCTGGTATGTTACGGGGAAACATGTTTTTGAGAAGTGAAATTTTTCGTTTAAAAGCCGAGTGGAAACACAGTGTATTTTGGAAGACAATTTAAGCAGACTTGTTTGAAATCGGATGGTGTATTTGAAACCGGAGATTTTGAAAACTTAACTGTAATGTGTGGTTAAAGCGAGTTTAAACCATTTAAAACCTTAATAGTTTCTTAGTGTTACTTAAAACATTTTTGAACTTAGGAGAAATACGAGTTCGATTTGGGAAATCATTTGATTTTGTCTAGTATAAAGACATAGCGTGATACCCGATGGTATAGTTTAAAAACACTTTACGTTATAATTTTGAAATCATTATCTTTCCAAGTTTTAGTAGAATTCATACCAACTTATTTTGTTAAGGCATATTAAAATTTTAAACATAAAATGACATAAAACATAAATTAAAAGGCCTTTTACAAATCCAATATAAAACCCAAGTGAGAGTAAATAACTAAAGTACCCAAAATGTAATGTCCGAGTAAAACTTTTATTCAAACATGGCATGAGCATCCGAGTCCATCCAGGCTTCATGTCCGCGTCTAAGAGTTACGAAATGTTAAAGGAGAGGGTGAGTCGAGTGACTCGGTGTGTAAATCCCGCTCAAGAAGAAACAACATGCTAACACACATCATACATAGCAACATAATTAATGCAACCCGATCCTAACCATCCATATCGCCTTTTCTACCCCCGTGTGGTACCAAACCCTTTGGTGGTGCCAAACCACTGGTGACATATAGTCACAATGTGCTACCAAAACACTGGTGTCCCAAAGACACAATATCCGTCAATGTGGTACCAAAACTTTGGTGTCCCAAAGACACAATTGTGCTACCAAAGCTGGTGGTGACCGTAGTCACAAATCGGGTGATGGGGCCAACCCATCGTGTGTTACCAAAACACCGGCGTCAATCCCGTATAATCATCGTGGGGCCAACCCATCGTGTGGTATTGAGCCACTGGGACGAGGACGAGGTACCAAACTCTGGAGGTGCCAAACCTCTGGTGACCCAAAGTCACAAAGTGTGCTACCAAAGCACCGGTGCTCGTCAAGACAAAGTATCACCGCTCCCTCCACTCGTATCACCCATTAGCATACGGACTCATGTAACCATGCATATCATACAAATCGTTCATATCATGCTAAAATGTTTAACATCATATCCCATATCATACATCCATAATCATGGTATCATACTGGATCATCAAGTAACCTTGTAACAATCTTGACTTACCCGAAGTCTAAGATCATACCCAAAAGGGTATCATATCAATCCATCAAAGCGCCATGAATTTTAATAGGCAAACAGGTTCAATAACAATATCACTAAATATGGGTGTGTTAGTTACACACCTGATAATACGAGTCTAAAATCCTAATCGAAACGATCTAAGTCCCTCGAGTACTGACTTCTACAATCGGCCAAACATAGGGGTTAGGCATCTATGACATTCGGCCATCACCATTTAGACCAAAAAGGGTTTGTCGAATCACCCTTACCTTGCTATTGATTTGATTCCTTATCAAACCCGAACCACAAAGGCTCTCCTTCCAACAATCGGCTACCTTCAAAAGAGAACTGTTAATCTTTAATAGCTTGGCTAAACGAGGTAAAGAATCAACTAATAGTACTGACCCTTACCAATACTTACCCCACTTGGCTAATCGAAGAACGGAGGCTCCATCTGATCGTACCCAAAGTCTGAATGACCCACACCAACCGATTGAAACAGGACCCCAACCCTTTGCTGCTATTCGGCCAAGACTACACTAGGAGGGAATGGAGATTCGGCCTTTCTCCCAAAAGCGAACGCAATAAAAGCGAAGAAAAGGAGGGGTTGATATTCGGCCAAGACTTCAAAAGAAGAAAAGGAAATTGGGGTTTAGGTGTTTAACACCCTTGAATTCGGCTACAAACTGGAAAAGAAAATAGAAATAGTTGTGGTTTAAGAGAAGAAAGAATTCGGTCAATGGTTGAAGAGATATTCGGCTCAAGTGCTTCAAGAAATGGGAGAAGATAAATGGAAATTCGGCTAACGACACAAAATGTAGGAACAAAGAAAACCAATTGAAAAATTCGGCAATAGAGTTGCTTGGTGTTTCGGTTTCAAAAGGTGAAGAAAAATGGAAGAAAACTCACTTGTAATTCGGTTAACAAAAGATAAAAGAGAATTCCTTTTCTTTGACACCAAAAGGCCGAATATGCACAAAATTCCTAAAGAAATTCGGCACTCCCTCCACAACACACTACCAAGCCGTCCACCTTCCCATATCTCTCCAAAAATTCGGCCACAACCCTCCAAAGACTCCCAACCACTCATTCAAACATGCATGACCAAGTCACCCTCCTACAATCACTCACCACCTTTCATTTGAAAGGTATGACTTGGTCCAAGGTAGAATTTGATTTGCCTTCTACCTCTCCTCCATGCCGTCCCAAAAAGAAGCCAAAATGGGGACTTTGCAGCTCGAACACAAGGCCTACATCCTTGCTTTAGGCGTTACCCACACCAAGCCTTAGTGGCGTCAAGCTTGCCACTACACCGGCTCTTTTCTTGTGCAACAAAACCACAAATAAAACTCTTATACCCCAACTCCAACGGCTCCCGACTTAACACCCAAAAACCAAAATTTTCCCATTCACTCGTGCATACACCTAGCCTACAATTAAACCCCGATTCAACACCAACAACAACACAGCACACCAAACACATGCACTAACATGCAACAATCAAAACAGCCCCTAACCCGGGATATTACAGTTCTACCCCCCTTAAGAATAATTTCGGCCTCGAAATTACCTGGTCAAAAGAGTTGCGGGTATTCTTTGTCTCTCATCGTATCCTCGGGTTCCCACCACGTGGCTTCTTCCACGCCATGGTTCCGCCAAAGTACCTTAACCGAGAGGCACAGACTTCCCACGCAGAACCTTCACATCCCGATCAAGAATCGCATGGGTTCCTCTTCTATAGTCAAATCTGGATTTACCTCGATCTCTCCATCGCTACTACATGTGATGGGTGCGAGGCGGCACCGTCGAAGCATCGACACGTGAAAAACATCGTGAATCACGGCTAAGCTCATTGGCAACTCAAGGTCGATACGCCACCGGTCCAACTCGTCTCAATACCTTATACGCCCAATAAACCTCGGACTTAGCTTGCCTTTTACGCCAAACCTCAAAGCACCTTCTTTCAAGGCGAGACCTTTAAGAAAACCCGATCTCCCGGCCCGAACTCTATATCTCTTCGCTTAAGATCGGCATAAGACTTTTTTGCGGTCCAAGCTTCCTTCAAACGAGCTCAATCACTTTAACCTTGTCCTCGGCCTCAACCAACCAACTCAGTCCCAACAACCGACGTCCCCTAACTCGTCCAACACGTGGGTGAGCGACACTTCCTACCATACAACGCCTCATACGGTGCCATCTTGATGCTCGCAGTAATCGTTGTTGTAGGCAAACTCACTAATGGTAGAAACTCCTCCCAACTACCTCACGAAATCCAAAACACAACCTCTCAAAGATGTCCTCTAAAATCTGAATGACCTTCACTGATCGCCCGTCGATTGCGGGTGAAAAGTCGTCTTTGAAATCCAGCGCGTACCCGAGCCCGATGCAACGCTCTCGAACCTCGACGTAAACACGGGATCCCTATCCGAGATTATCAAACCGGTACCCGTGTAGCCTTACTATCTCGACACATAAAGCTTCGCCAATCTCGAAGTGAATAGTCCACTCTCACGGAATGAAATGGGCCGACTTAGTCGAGACGGTCCACAATAACCCAAATCGAATCTTTCTTGCTTGGCGAAGCGGTAAACCACCGACGAAATCCATAGTTATCCTTTCCCATTTCCATCGAGGGATTTTCACAGTGAAGCAAACCCGACTGCAATCGATGTTCACCTTGACTACGACAAGTCGGACATTTCCCAACAAACTCTGTCACCTCTTTCTTCAAGCCAGGCCACCAAAGCGCTCTCTAAGATCCCTATACATCTTACTACCTCCGGGATGCATAGCATAAGGAGGCGCTATGTGCGTCTGAAGAATCTTCGCCTCTACTCAACATCTTTAGGCATACAAGCCTTACCTTGAAAACACTGTAACCTTATCACTAGACAAGTCAGTAACCCTCCAAACCACCATTCTCGCACTGTAACCTTCGCGCACTCGTAACCTCATCCTCTGCTGCTTTTTTCTCGATTTGCTCAACCCAAGTAGGCTTAACTCGCAGCTCGCTGAATACTCCGTCGTCATACAAACTCAAATGGGCAAACATCGCTCTTAAGTCCGAAACAACCCTACGGCTCAACGCGTGCGCCACCACGTTAGCCTTGCCGGGTGATATTCAATCGAGCGATCGTAGTCCTTGAGCAACTCAACCCATCTACGCCGCCTCAAATTCGGATCCTTACGAGTCAATAGGTACTTCCGACTCTTATGATCCTGTGTAGACTATTGATCTCTCACCGTACAAGTAATGCCTCCGCATTTTTAGAGCGAAGACTACGGCTGCTAGCTCTAAATCGTGCGTCGGATAGTTGGCCTCGTGTGGCCTCAGCTGCCGAGAAGCGTAAGCCACAACCTTACCCTCCTGCATCAGCACACAACCCAATCCCGTATGTGATGCGTCGCAGTACACTGTGAATTCCTTACCAGCCTCAGGTTGAATTAAAAGCAGAGCCTCGGTTAAGATCTTCTTCAACTTATCAAAACTCTCTCATTGTTTCTCGGTCCAAACGAACGGAACTCCCTTCCATAACGGCTTAGTCATCGGTGCGCAATTACTCAACAAATCTTGGTAGTATCTCGCCAAACCCAGAAACTCGAATCTCAATGATCGACCGAGGAGGCTTCCAATCCAAAACCGCCTCAACCTTCCGAGGATCTACTCTAATCCCCCGGTGATACCACATGACCCAAAAACGTCACTTCACTAAGCGAACTCGCACTTCATCGAACTTAGCATAGAGTTGCTTCTCCTCAAAATTTGCAACACCACTCTCAAGTGTGCATCATGCTCTTCTTCCGACCTTGAGTAAACCAAGATGTCGTCAATAAAGACCACGACGAAGCGGTCAAGATCTCTCTTTGAAACACCCTATTCATCATATCCATAAAAGTGCCGAGAGCGTTTGTCGGCCCAACGGCATTACGAGAATTCGTAGTGTCCGCATCGAGTCCAAACTTATTTGTCTTATGGATATCCGCTTCCTTAACTTTCAACCGATGATACCGGACCTCAAATCGATTTTTGAAAACACCGATGCACTTTTGGTGATCGAACAAGTCATCTATCCGTGGTAACGGTACTTGTTTTTAATCGTCACTTATTCGGTAATGTAGTCTATACACATCCGCATCGCATCGCAGTCCTTTTTCTTGACGAATAATACCGGCGCTCCCCACGGTGAAACACTTGGCCTAATGAAGCCTCGATCCAACGGCTCTTGAATCGAGCCTTAAGCTCCACCAATTCCTTTGGCGCCATCCTATATGGAGCAATAGACAACGGCGCGCGATCCACGGTAGCAGATCTATCCCAAACTCTACCTCACGATCCGGTGGCAAACCCGGAAGCTCCTCCGAAACACATCAACAAATTCCTTAACGATGACGAACCTTCTCAACAAAGCAGACTCTTTAGCCTCCAAGGCATACACATGAACCACATACGCTTCACACCCTTCCCGACCATCTTCTGACTTTTAATGCCGATACCACATTGGATAAGTAATCTCTCCTATTACCTATCATAATCACTTCATCTCCTTATATGTCGATAGAACCATGCGCTTAGTCGCGCAATCCACCCTTGGCACGGTACTTAACCAACGATCCATTCCAAGAATCGATCGAACTCCCCAAACGGCGGTTCCATCGGATCAAGAGCAAATACTACCCTTGGAGTTCTAGGGGTACATCCTTATCTGACTTATCTACCACTACAGAGTGACCTAGAGGGCTAAGTACAGTCATTTGTCTAGAAGCAGTTTCTGAGTCTAAGTCCATGGTCTCAACTATACTACTAGCAACATATGAATGCGTGGAACCCAAGTCAATTAAAGCAGTATAGGGAGAACCAAAAATCAAAAACGTACCGGTGATTACGCCCGGTGCGTCGCTCTCCTCGTGGCGCTTTAGCTGCATACACACACGGTATCAGCCGTCGTGCCTCGAACTACCCGCACCTCGCGCGGTGCTCCACGACCTCGACCAAATCCATTACCACCTCTGCCATTACTACGGCCCCTCTGTGGTGGCGGTCCATTACCTCTCGAATCGACACGGCCCGACTCTCGGGATCGAATCTGGCCATCCCTACGCGGACGGTCCCTAATGCGATGATCCAGAGAACCACACTCAAGTAACCTTTTCCACCGGTCTAACAACCACCCCAATGAGATTTCCCACATCGATTACCACTGCGGCGGTCCCGCTAGCAAACAACAAACCTAGCAGATCGATTCGCCCACTCGGTCTAGCCCTCTTCTGCGGATTACGGGCGATCGAGAAGACCCAAAGCTCCTCTTAAGCCTACTCCCGTCCATGCTCGTCTTACCGACTCTTTAACACCCTCGGCTACCTTAGCCTTCTCAACTAAGACACAAACTCGCGCTCTCTTTGTGGAGCAATCAGCGACCTCAACTCGCTCCTCGCAGACCATCCTCGAAACGAACACACCTCTCATGCTCGGTGGCTACAATGCCCCTGGCATACCTACTCGACCAGGAACTCACCTGCGTCACTCGAACAGATTTACTCCCCGAACAAGCCTCGAAATGCCTTTTATTGGAGTCGATGTAACTAGCCCCGATGTATTTCTTTTGATATGCAGCTCGAAATAATCCCATGTCGATTCTCACCGCCACACTGTCCCGAACCGTGAGCCACCATCGATGTGACTCATCCCGAAGAAGCGATCACGATGCCCTTCACTTCTCTTCTTCACCGTCAAGTCCAGATCATCCATGATCCATTTCGGTTGCCTCCAACCAATATTCAAGCAGATGCTAGGAGCAACACCCGATACACCTCGGAAAAATTCGGCCCGTTAGCCCGAGTCGCTCAGAGCAGATTTCCTAACTCCCGCACCACCACCCACACCGGCTACTCTTTCCAACACCCACAAGATCGCTCGTGACACCGCAGCATCGTCTCGGATCGATCTTGGAACTCACCACCTCCGGTGGTGGCGGGCGAGTATCTCATTTTACGACCTTGACGGATCCTACGGGTTGTAAAGCTGTCATCCTACCCGACCTCGACCCGAGTATTACGGCCACGTCCACCTCGAGTACTCATGACTAAACGATCTACGTTTCGATTAAAAAGATTTTTATGCATTAGTATTGTTCCACTTTCTTAACCGCAAAGAAATTTTATGGATGGAGTTTAATCAGGGGTTCTTTCGAGCAACCAAGGTTTCAATCTTCTATCCTATTCACCCAAAAGAGGTCATACATCCATTCCTTAACCCTTTCCATACCTATTCACTCTTCGGACATTGCTGCCCATTTCTAGCCCAAGGGTATTTTCATCCTTTTCCCTACAGGGTATTTTCGTAATAAAAGATATTTTAAACTTTCGTAAAACCGGTCACTTTGGAATTCCAAAATTTGAGAGTGTTCTTTGAAAATTTTGTAAAATACTTCGTTTTGGAAACCAGGGGTATTTTAGTAATTTTCACAGATTGAGGGCGTTTTCGTAAATTTCCAAAATCAAAATTTTCGATTGATATTTTGTAAAACAGAGTGTTTGAATTTCGTACAAATTTATTGAGTTCGAGATTTCATAAACCGGGGCATTTTAGTAAATTTACCCCTAAGGGCATTTTTGTAATTTTTTTCAAATCGAGAAATTCGTTGTAAAAGTGACATTCTCAGTTTTGAAAGAGTTTATTGCAAAAAGTTTGAAAACGTTAGGGTTGTTGTTGTATTTTCGAAAACATGGCTAATTCCCTTTTCGGGTTTTAGTCGTTAGGTTAAGTCTATGACCGAGCCTTCTTGGTCGGGGTGAACTCGAGCTACGCACCAGGTGGGATACCTGCGAAGAGGAGGTGAATCACGAGGACTGCTTAAATACCAAGCTCTTCCGGATCCTTTCCTAGACATGCGTACAGGAGTTACCACACCCTAGCCCCGTGGCTGAGTCATAGATTAGTTTAGTGCTTTAAGTCTTATGCTTTAGTTCAAGTGTTTGAGTGACCTAATCCTAGGGTTCAAGTCCTATAAATCTATCTACGTTCCATATCACCTACCCTTCTACAAATAGTAATTCACAGAAGAGTTTAGAACTACTTACAGGCGGCGAATCGGGTGCAGGAGACTCGGTGCCATGCCTTGTAAACCATGCCATGTCTTTAACCCAAAACATTTAAAAGCAGACTTTTGAAAAGCAGTTTGGGCCTCGTGCCCACACCGGTAGAAAGCTTTTGAACTTGGCTCGACGATACCACAATTGTAACACCCCAAACCCGGACAAGACACCACGTCCGAACGGTATGTTACGGGGAAACATGTTTTGGAGAAGTGAAATTTTTCGTTTAAAAGCCGAGTGAAAACACAGTGTATTTTGGAAGACAATTTAAGTAGACTTGTTTGAAATCAGATGGTGTATTTGAAACCCGGAGATTTTGAAAACTTAACCAGAATGTGTGGTTAAAACGAGTTTAAACCATTTAAAACCTTAATAGTTTCTTAGTGTTACTTAAAACATTTTTGAACTTAGGAGAAATACGAGTTCGATTTGGGAAATCATTTGATTTTGTCTAGTATAAAGACATAGCGTGATACCCGATGGTATAGTTTAAAAACACTTTACGTTATAATTTTGAAATCATTATCTTTCCAAGTTTTAGTAGAATTCATACCAACTTATTTTGTTAAGGCATATTAAAATTTTAAACATAAACAGCATAAAACATAAATTAAAAGGCCTTTTACAAATCCAATATAAAACCCAAGTGAGAGTAAATAACTAAAGTACCCAAAATGTAATGTCTGAGTAAAACTTTTATTCAGCATGGCATGAGCATCCCGAGTCCATCCCGGCTCCATGTCCGCGTCTAAGAGTTACCTGAAATGTTAAAGGAGAGGGTGAGTCGAGTGACTCAGTGTGTAAATCCCACTCCCGAAGAAACAACATGCTAACACACATCATACATAGCAACATAATTAATGCAACCCGATCCTAACCATCCGTATCGCCTTTTCTACCCCGTGTGGTACCAAACCACTGGTGGTGCCAAACCACTGGTGACATATAGTCACAATGTGCTACCAAAACACTGGTGTCCCAAAGACACAATATCCGTCAATGTGGTACCAAACCACTGGTGTCCCAAAGACACAATTGTGCTACCAAAGCACTGGTGACCGTAGTCACAAATCAGGTGATGGGGCCAACCCATCGTGTGTTACCAAAACACTTTGGCGTCAATCCCGTATAATCATCTCGTGGGGCCAACCCATCGTGGTATCTTGAGCCACTGGGACGAGACGGCGAGGTACCAAACCTCTGGAGGTGCCAAACCTCCGTGACCCAAAGTCACAAAGTGTGCTACCAAAGCACCGGTGCTCGTCAAGACAAAGTATCATCGCTCCTCCACTCGTATCAACCATTAGCATACTGGACTCATGTAACCATGCATATCATACAAATCGTGCATATCATGCTAAAATGTTTAACATCATATCCCATATCATACATCCATAATCATGGTATCATACAGATCATCAGTAACCTTGTAACAATACTGACTTACCCGAGTCCAAGATCATACCCAAAAGGGTATCATATCAATCCATCAAACTGCCATGAATTTTAATAGGCAAACGGGTTCAATAACAATATCACTAAATATGGGTGTGTTAGTTACACACACGATAATCTGATCTAAAATCCCAATCGAAACGATCTAAGTCCCTCGAGTACTGACTCCTACAATCGGCCAAACATAGGGGTTAGGCATCTATGACATTCGGCCATCACCATTTAGACCAAAAAGGGTTTGTCGAATCACCCTTACCTTGCTATTGATTTGATTCCTTATCAAACCCGAACCACAAAGGCTCTCCTTCCAACAATCGGCTACCTTCAAAAGAGAACTGTTAATCTTTAATAGCTTGGCTAAACGAGGTAAAGAATCAACTAATAGTACTGACCCTTACCAATACTTACCCCACTTGGCTAATCGAAGAACGGAGGCTCCACCTGATCGTACCCAAAGTCCGAATGACCCACACCAATCGATTGAAACAGGACCCCAACCCTTTGCTGCTATTCGGCCAAAACTACACTAGGAGGGAATGGAGATTCGGCCTTTCTCCCAAAAGCGAACGCAATAAAAGCGAAGAAAAGGAGGGGTTGATATTCGGCCAAGACTTCAAAAAAGAAGAAAAGGAAATTGGGGTTTAGGTGTTTAACACCCTTGAATTCGGCTACAAACTGGAAAAGAAAATAGAAATAGTTGTGGTTTAAGAGAAGAAAGAATTCGGTCAATGGTTGAAGAGATATTCGGCTCAAGTGCTTCAAGAAATGGGAGAAGATAAATGGAAATTCTACTAACGACACAAAATGTAGGAACAAAGAAAACCAATTGAAAAATTCGGCAATAGAGTTGCTTGGGGTTTCGGTTTCAAAAGGTGAAGAAAAATGGAAGAAAACTCACTTGTAATTCGGTTAACAAAAGATAAAAGAGAATTCCTTTTCTTTGACACCAAAAGGCCGAATATGCACAAAATTCCTAAAGAAATTCGGCACTCCTCCACAACACACTACCAAGCCGTCCACCTTCCCATATCTCTCCAAAAATTCGGCCACAACCCTCCAAAGACTCCCAACCACTCATTCAAACATGCATGACCAAGTCACCCTTCTACAATCACTCACCACCTTTCATTTGAAAGGTATGACTTGGTCCAAGGTAGAATTTGATTTGCCTTCTACCTCTCCTCCATGCCGTCCCAAAAAGAAGCCAAAATGGGGACTTTGCAGCTCGAACACAAGGCCTACATCCTTGCTTTAGGCGTTACCCACACCAAGCCTTAGTGGCGTCAAGCTTGCCACTACACCAGCTCTTTTCTTGTGCAACAAAACCACAAATAAAACTCTTATACCCCAACTCCAACAGCTCCCCTGACTTAACACCCAAAAACCAAAATTTTCCCATTCACTCAGGCATACACCTAGCCTACAATTAAACCCCGATTCAACACCAACAACAACACAGCACACCAAACATATGCACTAACATGCAACAATCAAAACAGCCCCTAACCCGGGATATTACAGTGATACTCCTACATACCAAGCTCAGTGCACAGAAATTTAGAGCTTCAAGATTTTTGGGGCGTTACAACTTGGTTAGTGCCGTTCTCTTGTTCTCAAAAATTTTAAATGCTATGTGAAGAGTTAGACAAGGTACAAGTTTATTGGATCTTGAGTTAGTGGTTTTGGGAATTGAGGTATTAGGACCTCATTTCTGTGAACTGGACCTGTAAATATTTTTATTAAATATTAATGAGGTTAGTTTAGTAGTGAATTACATTTTGGTTAAGTAATTTTTATGAAATTAGGAGTTATTAAGATACAAGGCCTAAGTTACATTAAAGTTAAGGGACTAAAGAAGCAATTATGCCATTAATTAAATGGATGTGTATGGTCGGTCATAGTTAAGGCCATTAATGTTGGGTAATATATATGTGTTATAATAAATAAATAACATGAAATGTATGTATTATTATATAATAATAATGAATAAAAATTAAAACATAATAAAAGAAATAATAAGAAGAAAGTGGGAATAGATAGAATGAGTGCATGCAAATTAAAACAAAGAAAAGAAAGAAGAAGAAACGACGGCACTAGGGGTTTCTAACCTTCCAAGTTTAATTGGTTAGTCAATTTAGTCCCTATACTTGTAATTTTTGTGTTTTTGTAATCCCGATTTAGAGCTACCCAACCCATGTCATAATTTTTAGTATTGTTCAAGATTGATGATGTTACCATTGTTGATTTGTTAAAGCTTTAAGGATTTTATTGATAGATTTTTAAGTTAGAAGTGGAAAAGGACTAAATTGTGGAGTTAATTGTTAATTTTGAGTAATAGGGATTAAATTGTGAAAAAGTTGAAATTAAGGGGTAGAATTAAAAATAGGGAGCCCAGTTTAGCTTGTAGTGAAATTTGTATGAAAATTTAAGGTTAAGTATGAAGATTAAAATTAGTCTTGGTTTAGGGACTGGATTGAAGAATAGACAAAATATAGTAGAAAAATTGAAATTTTTGTAATTAAGTTTTGTATTATTAATTAAATTGTAACTATTTTATTTCGTAGAAAACGTCGATTCGGAATACTCGAGTAAGAAGGGGAAAGACAAGGTTGACATCGAGTAGCACGGAATATACGGTTTGTATTTCTATAGCTCAGACTTTTTCAATTGTTGCATTCACAAACTACGCTGCACGGTAATGACATACAGTAAGCTGGAAATGTTAGAACGAGCTAAATTGAACTGATTTGAATTATTTATTTGTGATAAGGACTAAACCGAATAGATTTGAAAATATGATATATTGTTATAATTGTGCAATTGAATTCAACTAGTGATGAATTAAGCTCTAAATATCTGATTTAATGATTGGTTGATGGAATTATATTTTAGAACTGATAAATTGAGTATAATGAAATTGAAACAAGGGTAGATAATGGATATTACTTTATAAGCTCAGTTTAAGATATGTAAATAAATTGAATAATTAGGTGATGTAATAGGACTTGTATATTGACATGTTAAAATGTATTACAACCTTTATAATATATATCATTGTTCGATTATAGAAATACCATTGAGTTTTACTTAGCATACGATTTTGTTTTCCGTGCACAAGTTAGGTACTTTTTAGTTTGTCTCAGATTCAGCATCCAACAACGAATCCAAGACTCAAGTGTAGTGATGTTATATTTTGTAATGGCATGTACCTAGGAGGTCTTTTGGTTGGTATTGTTTATAATGTGATGATATTTTGGTTTTCTAGTGAAATAATAGTTATTTGTATATATGCTTGTGGTTAAGGCTATGTTTGGTATGATAGCTTAGCTTAATGTTTTGGTATGTGATTAGTTTAAAGTGTAAGGCCCCAAATCTCTTATTTTTGTTTTTGTGAAATTTTGACACAAATGTGTATCTGCTTCAGCGGTTAAGTGTTCTGGGTGTGTGTGTGAGGTCCCAAGTTCAAGTCCTAACTTTGGCAAACTTTGGTGTTTTTCTGATATAAGCCTTATCTCTATTCCGTGGGCTTATATTTAATTATTATAAAACCATATTAGAATGGGCATGCTGGTCTGGTGGTTAAGGTGTGTGTTGGTGTGTTGGAGGTCTAGAGTTCAAATCCCTACGCGAGCGGGGGAGTTTATTTTTCCTCGTTTGACCGAGAGAGTTTCGGTCAAAGATGAATACTGAGTAGTGGATTAGTGGGGAGAAATTTGAAGGATTTGGGGATATCCTATTGTTATTTTTCTCAAATATTCTCTCTCTGTGAAATTTCCCAAAATGTTTCTGACGTTTTCCCCAAAAATTCATCCATCCTTTGACATTTCTTCCCCTTTGTCTCTGTCGAATTTCTATTTCTTCCTCTTCTTTCGATATTTTTCGAATTCACCTCATTCTTGGGCAATCAATTGATTGTGTTTGTCGGGAGGTAATCAAGGGACTGTATATCATTCCCAAATGACGAGTTAAGTGCACAGAATTCTCATTTCGATTGAAGGTTCTAGAGTGCTCAGGGATCGTTTTAGCGTCAATCAGTACCAGGTGTGTACCCGATTACGCAAAAAATAAGGTTATAATGAAAGCTGAAAGCCTCACTATCGATGCCCATGTGCCATAACACTGGCGTGTGATCAACGAGGCTAGGCCATGCGCACAAGACACGGCTGTGTGATGGCCAGGCAGGCAGTGTGTGACACATGGGCTAGATTGATTTGGGTCGTATGGGCCACCTAGGCATGTGGGCCTACACAAGTAGTCCATACGAGCATGTGGGATTCTAGACCAGGCAGTGTGATCCACACGAGCAAAGCCAATTTGGGCCGTTTGGGCCACACGGGCTTGTAGGCCCACACGGGCAGACCATATGGGCGTGTGAGCCCATTTTCACTGAATTGATTGTTAAGGTTGCATGGGTCGCCCAAGTCGGCTGTGAACCTACTATAGGGTCGGTAAGCATCACTTAGACCCCTGATTGTGTGAACTGATTATTTGATTTACATATATTGAGCATGATGATAGTAAGCATGTATACTAAACTGGTTATATGTACTGATATCATGAGATAGCATGTCATGACTTGTATGTTGCATTGCATGGGGTTGGGTTGATTATATTTGGAGGAAGTGTACTGCAAGGCTCTTAAGCCTAATATCTTGTGATTCGACTACAAACTACTATTACGTCTTTGCATTGGTACTACCTGGAGTGTAGGGATTGGTGGGTTGATTTAATCCCCACATGAAGTGTTGGGTTGGACAGAGATGGTGTGTAGAGGCTAGTTGGTAGGACTTTGTTACTGAATACTGCATGACTGTTACTAATACTGCGATGGGCTAAGGCCCTAATGCATCGATCATCGTCATGGGCTAAGGCCCCACCTTGCATATTTGATATCATCTTCGAGATGGGTTAAGGCCCAAACCGTTATCGTCATCGAGCAGGACTTAGGCCCAAAATTGTCATTAATTGTGCACTGTGTTTACTATTGTTTGTTTTCTATGGGATTTTAGACTGTTTTCGGGGATTTAATAACGGCACAAACTCAACAAACAAATGATTTTCTCTAAAAGAAAGGAGTTTTTCTAAGATGAATGGATTTACCTAATTAATTCAGTTTTTCATAAATTAAATGATTTCTAAAGCTTCTGAAACGAATGGTGTTTAAAAAAATTGAGTAAATAAGTAAGCAATTTTGGAGTCAACAAGAGTAAACAAATGGAAAAGGTTTTATCGTAACAATTTAATTTCAACACACTATCATGTGACATCGCCCGATTCGACCATGACGTCTAGGATGGGTTTGGGGTGTTACATTAAGCTTGGTAGCCTAAGTAGCTAAATGTTTGTTCAATTTTGACAAATTTGGTATGAATGAAAGTTTTGAATGGTTGATGCTTTGTCAATTTGTTTGAAGTTATAAAATGTGGTATCAATGATGGTACATTGGTTAGGCACTTAGGATGGTTGTTTTGGCTTGTTTTGAGCATGTTCAATCATGTTTCGAATAGGTAAAATGACTAGTGAATTGGTTGCTTAGTGTCCAATAAGCATGAAAAAGTAAGCTTGAGTTTTAAGGTACATTTAGGTGTACAAGGCCTGAGATATGGTCTATCACACAGCCATGTGACACACACGAGCAACATACACGGGCATGTGCCCTAAACGTGTTGTAAAATAGTATAGGTGTAGTCTTCACAAAGGCTGAGACACGATTGTGTGTCTCATATTAGTTAGTTACACGGGCAAAGACACGGTTGGGACATGGCCGTATGTCCCAACTTTGAAAGTTACACGGTCTGGGATGTTTCACATGGCCGTGTGCCCTTATTTAGCAAATTATTAAGTTTGGATTGAAATTTCTGCTTTGATTTGACTAAGTCCTTCATTGTTCCCAAACTATTTTTAGGCCCACTTAAGTCCAATTTAAGGCCCATAAAAGCATTTATATCATATTTAAGTTATGTTATCAAATATAAATACGTGAAATGCATGTTTGTCCATGTTGCGATGTTTAAGGTTCTGTTTTGCATTGTAATGCTTCGTAACTCTAATCTGTCATTGCAGATGGGCTAAGGGTGTTAACATTTTATTCGAATGATGCTTGGGTCATAAAGAAGGAATTGCACAGGTTACTATAATAAGACCATGTATGAGCAAGGACAATGACTTGAGGTCTTACCCCTAAAAGTGGTAGGCCACTCTAGAACTCTTTTGCACAGTAAGTTAATCAAGATTTTGCAATGGCATTATTGCTAGTAAGGTTGATTCTATGTATTCCCAACCTTCCACATAAATATCGTAGACACTATACTTCATTCTCTGTCGAAATATCTTTACCTTAGCATTCTTAGTTGATTATTTTTTCATTTATATATTATTCACACAATAGTACCCATATTTACATTTCTGTTATCACCTTTGCCATAGCAATTCCAGTTATTTAGCCATCATCGCACATTTACCTTAGTTTTTTCCATAACATTTCCTTCAATCATTTTACTAAAGCATTAAATTGACCCTATTAAGATAGCTTGACCAATTTTGTGCCTCAATTTGATTCTCGTGAGAATGATACTCACTCACCTCTTTATTACATGAATCAATGTGTATACTTGCACAAAAATCTCACACAATTTTACACATGATAACAACTTGTTACGGTATTTGATTGTATCAAAATATATGACACAATGTTGGGAGAGTGATGATCTCAAGTCTGAGGATCATATACATAGTTACCATTATGAGTAATGTTGTGACTATTACAAAATAATCTAAGAAACATACTCATAACGGGTCAGTCCAATATGTTGTTCTCTAACACATACTCATGTATTGATTTTGACATCCCTATGTCAATGACAACACTTTGTCATCAATCAACTACACATTAGTCTCAATGCATTATTATTGTCCAAGTCCACAATAATACTTGACTAACGACCTTTTAAGAATAATCATATTATTCTCATGACTTTATTATTAAACAGTTTATTAATACACACATAAAAAGAAACTAAAATACCAATGGCAATACCTTATTTTAACAAACAAGGTAAAACGAGTATGTGATTACAATAGTCTCATTATTATTCTTTGGTCATACTCTAACATATCGCACCATGGGGCAGTACCTGGTTTACTATATATGGCCTTCTCCATATTGTGAGTAGCTTGCCTAGGAATAGCTTTAATTTGGAGTTAAAGCGTAACACTTATCATCCTAGTAGGAAAACTCATTTCTTTTTCATGGTGTTATGTCTCCGTTTGTCCCTTTATTTGTTTAGTTTTGTATTTTCATTTGCCAAAAAATTGAACTCCTCTAACTCATTTAATTGAAATAAACGTGCTTCCCAGGCTAAGTTAGGGTCTAAGCTTAGTTCTTTGATGGCCAAATATGCCTTTTTTTTCAAACTCTATAGGTAAATGATAGTTCTTCACATATAGTAACTTATACGGTGACATAACCGATGGAGTTTTGTAAGCTGTCCGATATGCCTATAGTGCATCATCCAGTCACATACTCCAATATTTCTGATTTAGGTTTACCATTTATTCCAATATCTATTTCGCCCCTCAATTGGAAATCTGTGCCTATCCATTAGCTTGTGTGTGATATGCAGTGGTGATGTGATGTTTGACATTATACTAGGCTAATACAACTTCTAATTGTATAGTACAAAAGTGGGATCCTTCTTTAGTGATGAGAGCCCTGGGAATCACCTGTTCCTCGCAGAAGGAGGAGTCAACTCTTTACGTTTATTTTAGGCATTGTACTTGGTGTGAAGAAAGGCTTGGGGTTGGATTTGGATGTTCAAGGATGGTGTGAGTGTCACAGGACTAGAACTTAAGTTTGGCAAACCGTGCGACCCTAGGCGATTTCTTTGCTTCAAATATGCCCAAGTTTGCTGAACACTCAAAAAGAGAAATTTCTCTTGGAAATTATCTAAGGCATCGGAAAATATAACAGAATCGAAATCGAAATGAAAGAGCAATGAGAGAATTAAAATAGCCACAAAAAAGCAATGCACGCCAAGTGTTTGAGTAAATACTCTCAATTATATTCTTTAGCTATCAATAAGGGGAATGAAGTGATTACAAATGAAGAAAGAGACCACTATCTAACAATACAAATTGAATTACATCAATGATTGAGATTAGTTCCCATCTACACTAAGAGAGTCCTAAGGGATTTAAAATCTATACATCTTTATCCTTTAGGATTTATAATAATGTAACGACCCAGATTCCAGTGGTGTTGGAAATGATAGTTTTGGAACCCTGTTCTCTAATGGTCAAGTATAGATGATGGAAGCTCAAACTCAAATTTGTATAATGGTTTTCTTTTCTTAGGTGAGCTTGATTAAGGTCAATGAGTTAAATCAAGGTATTATGTTTCGTTGAGCTAATGCAGTCTGCAAAGATCTTTGACTAGCATGTTAAAGAAATTATGAAGGAATATATGTTTGAGTTGCTCTAACAACATAAAGAAGAGATTACTTTAAAATATTATTGTTTGATAATTGAGATCGACTCAATTGTTTCGAATAGAGCGGTTATTTACTTGCAAAGTATTTTGAGTTATATGCATTTAAGTTTATCTTCAAGTATGGAAATAAATTTCGTACATTCATGGGTAAATAGATGAACAGTATGAATGAAGAATTCATGTTCTAGGAGAAATGATACAAAAACATATGTCTATTAGATTGTTTCTAATTGAAAGACGTTATTAAGAGTTAAAGTTGTTCTGATTAATGAAGTTATCGCATTTGTGAAGTTTGAATGGTTTGATACATGTTAACAAAGTTTTAAACAGCAAAAGTATTATTAACTGAAGCACAGGTTCTGGTTTTGTAATATCCTGGAATTAAGGGCTTGGCATTATTGTGTATTGCTGTGTGTTGATATGTTTTGATTATTGTTTTGATGTGTTTGGGGGTCCTGAGAAGGCTCAGGATTAAGCCTGATCCTTGGTGAAAATTTTATTTTTAGGCAGTTTAGGGGAAGAGCTAGCTGAGACAGGCCTTAGGGATATTTAACTGTGTTTTGTTAACACAAGTAAAAAGGTGGTAAAGTGGCAAGGAGGCGCAACTTAGAGTGCTTGAAGTGGCGTCACAAGGGAGAAGCTGTAGGGAGAAGGGGTTCGAGTTGCGTCGTCAGTAATGAGGAACTTTATTTTTGCGCCCAAGGAGCTTGAGTGGTGGATTCAGCAAGGGCACTGCTTGGATAGGTGTTGAATGAGTCAAATGATTCGAATGAGAGGCCATGAGGAAAAGGGGGAGTTTGAATTATTCAAACTCATTTGAATGGGTGAACAAAAGTAAATTAAGGAGAAAATATGGGATTGGATGTTGGTGGAAAGTGATGGCTGAAATTTGGATGTTGGAAGGAGGGGGAGAAGTCGGTTTTGACTTGTAGGGTGTGTGTGCCGAATTCTTTAAGCTAGTGGCTTGGTTTTCGTTTTGTGGTGTGGTTCAATCGGGTTTAGGTTCTAGAAAACACTTCCCTTCCCTTTTCATTTTTGACCTTTTTTCCATTTTTCTTTTAGCCAAAACCGAAACTCTCACCCCCCATTTTCTCTTTCGTTTACCGAAATCAAGTAGCTAGTGTCATTTCTTCATTTTTCTCCTTTTTTGTGCTCTACCCAAACCTTTGAAAGTTGTTCACTTGTGCACTCTTCTCCTTCATCTTTCTTTCTCTCCACTTGAGTGCTAGCCGAAACTCAACTCACTTCTTTTCATACTCTTTGATTGCATCTTCTTCTACACCATTAACACTTGGCCGAATCTTTTTCCCCTGTCTTATTTGCTCTTAGCTGCATCAACTAAAACCCTTGCTATCATCTTCTTTCTTCTTCGGATCATTTATTTTCATCTTTGTTAAGTGTCGAATATCCCTTGCCCCATCGTTCTCTTCTCTGATCAGCAGTTGACTTGGTGAGTTTCGCTTCTCTCAAGAAATTTTCTTCTATTTTTTTTTTGTCAACCATTTCTCTTTTGGCCGAATGCATGGTGTATTGTGGTGAGTATTCCCTTCCCTTGGTTAAGCCGTTGATGACTTCTAATAGTTTAAATGCTGCTTTGTTTGTTTTTAGTGAAGGGCCAAATCTAAGCACCCTTTGTATCGATCATCTTTCTTGCAATGTTGATCTTCAAAAGTCCTTTGGTAAGTGGGTATAGCCAAATGAAGGGAAGGCCCTCCTTTAGGTTCTGTTTAGGCCATTTGGCCATTTCGTATTCATCTTTAAGCACTATCCTCTAACCTGCGAAATGTTTAGGGGATCACCTGAAGCTGCAAGCCGAATCAGTTAGTGTTATTCGCTAGAAATCAAGGTAAGGAATCTTTCGTTATTTTGTTTGGCAGGGATTCATTCGTGATGCCCTTCCTAAAACAAATCTTTTGGGTGTAGTGATCAGCGTTCTTTTTTCTTTTAAGTAACTGATCAAGGCTATTCATGGATGCAAGAAATGATCAAACTAGGGGGGGAGTGTGGCTGTAACCCATGTTCCAAAGTTCAAGAAGCGTGCAGTGTTGGCTGTTCAAGATTTTCCATCGGGCTGTGGGAGAGAGCCAACGCCTGTTTGGGATAGACAGATAGCTGTCGTTCCTGCGAGTGAAAGCACCGACGTAGAGGGTATTACCTTACGCGTTATCAGGTGTGTACTATTCACACACATTCATTGTTGTTGTTCTTGCATTATTAACTAAAAAGGGCGAGAAGCCGAAATAACTGTTATGAAAGGTTAACTACCCTTACGGGTAAGGTTGGAGACGCCGGGTAAGTTCTCGATACTGTTATTGTTGTTAAACTGTATGTATGTGTATTTTGGATATTATGCATATAAATGATCTGTTATTCACTGTGAAATAAGTTGCATACGTAATGCGCAGGATATGAAAGAGCATGGGCTCGGGAATGGTTGAATTAAGGAGGGAGAAAAGTGACTAATGTCACGAGTGGCTACGGTCACGAGTGGTCTAAGTACCACGGTGGTTAATACCATGATAGCTTATAACAATGACTTATCTCGGTGGTCTTTGACCATAGTGGGTTGGCCCCACATATGCATTATCACTAGAGATCGTCACGATGGTTTATGACCACGGTGGGTTGGCCCCACGATTATATTAAAGTGACTTTGTCACGAGTGACTACGGTTACGAGTGGTCTAGGACCACGGTGGTTATGAACCACGATGGCATAATGCCACGGGTGTTTGGATGGAGAGCTGATCTGGGCTGGGCTGCATTGCATGCATATAATATGTGCTGTATTGTGTGGGCTAAGGCCCAATTTGCGTTACATGGGGATGTACACACTGAGTCTCGATGACTTACCCCTTTACTAATTTTTGCAAGTAATCAGTAGATGGCGGGTTCTGGGCCGAGACGGACTCAAGGTGGCCATGCGTTATGTTTTCTTTTAGTAAACCTGAACTTTACCTTTAATTTATTTCTGTTTTGGAATTTCAAGTTGTAATAAGGCCGCTTAAAATTTGTTATATTTTGGGGTTGATATATGCTGATTTTATACATGTCAAGAGCCACGAGGAAAACGGGATTTTCTTAAAACGTAAATGAAGGCTTTTAAAAAGAAATGAATTCTACGAATGTACAATAAGTCGTAAACAATTTAACTTGGTATTTTCTCAACACTGCTAATACCATTTTCAAAAGATCGCGTATCTCAACGTTGCTTTCAAAATGTTATTTTACGAAACTTTCAAGACTTGGTTTCTTTTCAAAAGATAGAATAATAAATCAACCGATTTTTATCATTTAATTACCTTTACTAAAGGTTTTCTAAAGTTTTAAGTTAATCAATTTATGAATAGCCCTTAACACAGGATCTCCAAAACTAAAACGTTTTTCTCAGGTTACGATGTGTAGCCAATGTTTCTGAATCTTCTTTCCTGTAATGTTCCAGATTTGGTCGTAACGTAGTGACCAGGTTTGGGGTGTTACAGGTTTGGTCTGAATCGGGTAAAGAATTCGTGGTTTTCAGCAATGTGTTATTGAATAGATTGGGATGTGTTTTAGTACGAGAATATAAAGTAGTAGTTTATGCTTCCAGATGGTTAAAGTCATATTAAAAGAATTATCCAACGCGCAACTTAAAGTGGGTCGTATTGTGTTTGCATTGAGAATATAGCGACATCTTTTGTTCGGTGAAATGTGTCACATGATTAATGATTATAAGAGTTTAAAATATCTGATGTCATAGAGAGATCTGGATCTGTGACATCGGAGATGTCGCGAACTATTGAAAGATTATGAGTAGATGTTGATTAACATTTGGGAAAAGCTAATGTAGTTGCATAGGCTTGAGGCAGAAAAATTTTGTTTACCTTGTGATCGAGGGTTGTAATAGCCCGATTTAGGGCCTAGTCAGAATAGTGGTGCGAGACCACAAATTTGAAGTAGAAACATGAGCTTTATGATTTCTATAAGGTTTATGATGTGATTTCATGATTTTGTGAAAGTCTAGTAAAGAAATTTTATTAAATAGTGATTAAAGTGTCCATTAGGACTAAATTGCAAAGATGAGAAAATATGAGTTTCTAGAAGATTTGAGTATGAAATAGAAGCATAAAAATTATTGGGAGTCCTTATTTAGCAATTAGACCATTATTTATGAAGATGGACAAAAATGGACATGGGAAGGAAAAATATTAAGGAAGGGGGGGCATTAAGGGCATTTTGGTCATTTGGCTAATAAATGATTAAAAAGGGAAAAGAAGTCAAAAATGATGTTCCGAGTGAAATTTGGAATACTGAGGATGCCTGTTTCACAACATGAGTCAAGGAAAGCCCGGGTAAGACCATGTCAAGGCATGGCAATGGTCTAAGGCAAGCATATCATGTAAGTCAAAGCCAAGGCATGGCATTACTGAGTTCCGAAGGCAAAGATATCATGTAAGTCCATGTCAAGACATGGAATTGACAAGTTTCAGGAGGCAAGGATACCACGTAAGACCATGTCAAGAAATGGCAATGGTAAGTTTCCAAGGGAAACACGTAAGGAAATGTCTAGTGTAAGACCATGTTTGGGACATGGCATCGACATCGAGTTAAGAGATCCCATGTAAGACCATATCTGGGATATGGCATTGGCATCGAGACACATGCTTGATGAGATTAAGGATCTTCTGTTATTCTGAGTAATTTATCGGGCAAAAGAGTAATGTATGAAAGAGGTAACTAGAAAGTTAAGCAAGTAAAGATATTAGCAAGTTAAGTTATTCAAGGTTGATTAAAAGCATTATTCAAGTTAAGAAGGATAAGGATTGATTTTATGTTTGTACTAGCAAAGTATACTAATCTAAGTGATTAAGTGATACAGGTACCATGTTTACATTACAAGTATGATTTTAGTAAGTAACATGAGATGAGTAAGAATAAGTATGTGTAAGTAAGCCCAAGCACTTGAGGTTTATGATGTTATGATTCAAGATGTGCTTGAGATTTATGATGTTATGCTTCATGATGGATGAGTTGCAATGAGCAATTATATTGCTATATGAGTTACATACAAACTTACTAGGCTATATGCTTACTTTTCTCTTTTCTTCTTTCCTTGTAGTTATGCCAAGCTAATTCGAGGATCATAAACGTCGAAGATCGGGCCACACTATCAATCAATATTTTGTCGGAGCTCGGGCCACACTATCAATCAATATTTTGGTATAGTCAAGTAGTTTATTTTTGGTATGCCATGTATAGGAGTTATGTCATTCTAAGTTATATCATGTTGAAAGCCAAAGTGTTGGCTATTAAGCTTATCATTCTTTTTGCATATGGCTAAAGAGATTTGCCAATATTTATTAAGTTTATACATCGATGTTGTTAGTTTATGCATATTTGTTCATGCAATTGATGTAATATTTGATTAGTTGGAATGGATATTGGTATGTTCTTGTTTTCAGGGTGGCAATTTGCTTGAAAAATAGCCTTTAAGTGCCCACACAGGTAGACACACGATCGTGTGTCTAAGCCGTGTGAGACACACGGTCAACCCATATGGGTGTGTTGATAAGCCGTGTGTCCCTTGCATACTAGTGTTACAAGTCAGTGTCTACCACGAGCTAGCCACACGGGCGTGTGCCTAGGCCGTGTGTCCCATATGGGGTTGCTGACGTCATAAACAAAATACCCCTAGTTTTCCACACTTGTGAGGACACCGTTGTGTCTAGGCCGTGTGATGGAGACGGACCATTGACACGGGCGTGTGTTCGGCCGTGTGAAAACCCTTGTAGGTTCGAAATAAAAATAAATTGTACACAAGCTAGGGACATGGGCTTGTGAAATCACACGGCCTGCCTAACACGAGCGATTCCCAATTCACACGGGCGTGTGACTCCTGTTTAGGCAAAAATTTTCAATGAGCGTAAAAGTTTCCGGTTGAACTCAGAAACCTTCCGGATGTAAGTTTAAGGCCTCGTAGGCCTATGAGATGTTTGTTATGACAAGGAAAAGAAAGTTTTAAATTGAAATGAAATTTTATAGCCCGTTAGTATACGTTCAAGCAAAGTCAAGCATGATAATGTCTCGTATCCAGCCTTAGCTTCGGACTCAGGTATGGGGTGTTAATTTAGTGGTATCAGAGCTACGGTTTAGTCGATTCTAAGACTAACGTAGCATAAGCATGAGTTTAGTTATACATGTCATACACAAGAGTATTTTTATAATGATAGTGTGAGGACTCCTGACATTCTAAATTGTGTTTTATATAGTAAATGGATCCCGAAAGAGCTGTGGCGGATGAAGTAGAAAGTAACGCGCCAGCCCCCACTGAAGGGAGGCTGCCAAATGAGAATGAGAACAGACCCACTACAGTGAGCTAGAGAGGAGCAGAAGAAGCTAGAGAAGCCTTCCTCCACATGATGAAAACATGGTACACGAAGCTCATTCGTACGAACCCGAATGTACAGCCCCTCCACCCTCGCCTTTTCTTCAACCTACCCCTACTGCAGTTCAAGTGGTAGAAGTAGTAAGAAGTGACAAGCCTCTAGCTTCTAGGATCTGAAAACATGGAGCAGAGGAATTCCGGGATAGAAAAGATGATGATCCGGAAAAGGCAGAGTTTTGGCTTGAAAATACCATCAGGGTATTTATTGAGCTATCTTGCACACCTGAAGCGTGCATGAAGTGTGTAGTCTCTCTCTTAAGAAATTGTGCTTATTAATAGTGGAATACCCTTGTGTCGGCTCCACCAAGGGAAAGGATCACATGAGAGTTTTTCCAAGAGTAATTCAGGAAGAAGTACATTAGTCAAAGGTTTATTGATCAGAAAAGAAAGTAATTCCTAGAGTTGAAGAACGAAAAGATGTCAGTGTCTGAGTATGAGCGTAAGTTCGTAAGGCTCAGCAAATATGCTCGAGAGTGAGTATCCACTGAAGCCATCATGTGCAAGAGATTTGAGGACGGACTAAATGAGGATATTAAATTGTTTGTTGCTATTTTAGAACTGAAAGAATTCGTTGTGCTGGTGGATTGAGCTTGTAAAGCTGAGGAATTAGTAAAAGAGAAAAGAAAGGTTGAAATGGAGTATCGTGACTCAAGGAAGAGAGAGTGGAGTAAGTCATTCCAGTTCTCATCTAAGAAGTCACGAGATTTCTCCACTCAGTCAGCTACTTCCGACTGGTTTTCAAGTAGAAGTAAAGGTAAACAGTATTCAGGGAATAAGGCTTAAACAACTTCAGTTACGAGTTTTGGGAACATTCGATCTAATAGGCCGGAATGCCCACAATGTGGCAGACGTCACCTCGGTGAATGTAGAGAACATGAAAATGCTTGTTTTAGGTGTGGTTCCCAAGATCATTTTATAAGAGAATGTCGTAAGATGATGAAATAAGAGAAAGCTTAGAGTGTGAGGTCTGGGAGCGTTGTTAGAGGAAGACCACAGAGGAACCCCGGAAGAGGGGCAAGTAGTAAAGGTAACCCCAAGGAGCAGGCTGCAAGACCCGAGGGTAGGGCGCCTGCAAGGACTTATGCTATTCGCGCTTGCGAAGAGGCATCTTCTCCTGATGTTATTATAGGTACCTTTTCTCTTCATGATTCTAAAATTATTGCTTTAATAGATCCCGGATATACCCACTCCTACATTTGCATGAAATTAGTATCTAGTATGAGTATGCCCATAGAGTCCACAGAGTTTGTTATAAATGTGTCTAATGCACTAGGAAAAAGTGTGCTAGTTGATAAAGTATGAAAAGATTGTCCATTGATGATTAAAGGTCATTACTTTAAGGCCAAACTGATGTTATTACCATTTGATGAATTTGATATTATTCTTGGTAGGGACTGGTTAACCACTCATGATGTGATAGTAAACTGTGGAAAGAAATATATTTAGTTGAGATTTGAAAATAGAGATACCCTTCATGTTGAATTAGATGAACAAGATAGGTCGTCGATAGTGATCTCTCACATGAAGGCTCAAATATATGTAAGAAAAGGGTATGAGGTGTATCTTGCCTTTGTGATGAATGCCAAAGAAACTGAGTTAAAGATTGAGTCGGTGCTGATAGTATGTGAGTACCCAGATGTTTTTCCCGAGGAATTGCCAAGATTGCCTCCGATTAGAGAGGTTGAATTTGGCTACGAGTTAGCTCCCGGTACTGTACCGATATCGATTTCTCCTTACAGGATGGCTCCAACTGAGTTGAAAGAATTAAAGGCACAATTACAAGATTTAATGAACAAAGGTTTTGCTAGGCTGAGTTGTTCTCCATGGTGTGCTCCAGTTTTATTTGTGAAAAAGAAAGATGGTTCTGTGAGATTGTGTAAAGACTACCGACATCATAACAAAGTAACATTAAAAACAAGTACCCATTGCCAATAATCAATGATTTGTTTGATCAACTGAAGGGAGCCATTGTGTTCTCCAAAATAGATTTGAGGTCGGGATACTATCAGTTAAGAGTAAAGGACTCTGATGTGCCGAAGACTACCTTTCAAACGAGGTATGGGCACTATGAATTTTTAGTTATGCCCTTCGATTTGACAAATGCTCCTGCGGTGTTCATAGATTTAATGAACTGTATTTTTCGACCGTATCTAGATAAGTTTGTGGTTGTTTTCATTGATGATATATTGATACATTCCTGTGATGAAAGTATGTATACTGAGCATTTAAGGACAATTTTATAGATTTTACGGGAAATTCAGTTGTATGCCAAGTCTAGCAAAAGTGAGTTTTGGCTCAAGAAAGTTGGATTTCTGGGACATATTGTCTCGAGAGATGGAGTTTGAGTCGATCCAAGTAAGATTTCAACTATCGTTGATTGGAAACCATAGAAAAGTGGCGAGGATAGAAGTTTTCGGGTTTAGCTAACTATTACAGACGGTTCATCATCAAAGGGTGTTCCATGATAGCGACTCAATGACGAAATTGTTATAGAAGAATGTAAAGTTTGAATGGATGAGAAAAGTGTCCACAAAGTTTTGAGAAATTAAAGGCAATGTTGACAGAAGATCCAATTCCAGTACAACCTGAGCAGGGAAAAGAATTTGTGATTTACAGCAATGCATCCTTTAATGGATTAGGTCGTGTACTTATGCAAGAGGGCAAGGCGATAGCATATGCCTTTAGACAGCTAAAACCACACAAGAAGAACTACCTGACACATGATTTAGAGTTAGCTGCTATAGTTTTTGCACTAAAGATTTGGAGACACCATTTATATGGTGAAAAATGTCAAATTTTCATAGATAAAAAAAGTTTAAAGTAATTGATTACTCAAAAGGAGCTGAACTTGAGGCAACGGAGATGGTTAGAGTTGATAAAAGATTATGAGTTGGTTATTGATTACCATCCGGGAGAGGCGAGTGTAGTCGCCGATGCTTTGAGTAGAAAGTCCCTATTTGCATTAAGGGCTTTAAAAACGCGGGTGACCTTGATAGAAGATGGTTCTATTCTAGCTGAGTTGAGGGCTAGACCGATGTTTCTTCAAGAGATTTATGATGCTTAGAGAAGTGACAGTGACTTACAAGTCAAGAGAGCTCAATGTGAGTCAGGTGTTGAGTCCGATTTTTGTGTTAATTCGATGGATGTCTGATGTTCAGAGATAGATTTTGTCTACTGAGGAATGATGAGATTATTCAGAGAATTTTGCATGAGGCACATAGCGGATGTTTATCTGTACATCTGGGTAGCACCAAGATGTATAATGACTTGAAGGAACAGTATTGGTGGCCGAGTATGAAGAAGGATATTTCAGATTTTGTGTCGAAATGCTTAATTTGTCAGCAAGTAAAGGCTGAGCACCAAGTACCTTCAGGTCTGCTTCAGCCTATTATGGTTTTCGAGTGGAAATGTGACCGTATTACTATGGAAATTGTAACGTGTTTGCCGTTGACACCGAGCAAGAAAGATGTTGTATGGGTTGTAGTCAATAAACTTACGAAGTCATCCCATACCTGTGTGAGTTGACTACTCACTTGACAAGTTGGCAAACCGGTATGTTTCAAAAATAGTAAGGCTTCATGGAGTGCCCTTGTCGATTATATCGGATAGGGATCCAAGATTCACATCCAGATTTTGGAAAAAGTTGCAAGAGGCTTTGGATACAAAGTTGAGTTTTAGTACAGCTTTCCATCTCCAAACCGACGGTCATTCGGAAAGATTAATACAAGTATTTGAGGATATACTTCGGTGTTGTGTTCTTGAGTTTCAAGGTAGTTGGGAAAAGTATCTTCCATTGGTAGAATTTGCCTGCAATAATAGTTTTCAATCAAGTTTAAAGATGGCGCCTTATGAGGCTTTATACGAGCGTAAGTGCCGAACGCCTTTATATTAGACTAAACTCAAGGAAAACCAGATTCACGGGGTTGATTTGGTTAGATAAACTAAAGAGAAGGTGACAGTGATTCGAGATTGTTGAAAGGCTGCTTCTGATAGACAAAAATCCTACTCAGATTTAAAAAAGAAAGAGATCAAGTATTAAGTTGGTGTTAGAGTATTCTTGAAAGTGTCGCCATGGAAGAAAGTACTTAGATTTGGCTGGAAAGGCAAGTTGAGTCCGCATTTTATCGGACCATTTGAGATCACTAAGAGAATTGGGCTAGTAGCCTATCGATTGGCTTTGCCGTTTGAGTTAGAGAAGATTCATGATGTGTTTCATGTGTCTATGTTGCGTCGTTATCGATCAGATCCTTCGCATGTGATTACACCAACAAAGATTGAAATTCAACCCGACATGAACTTATAGTAAAGAATCGATTAAGATTTTAGCTTGGGAAGTCAAGCAGCTAATGAATAAAAGCATCGCCCTTGTGAAAGTATTATGAAAAAGGCATGGAGTAGAAGAGGCTACATGGGAACTTGAGAGGACCATGAGAAACCAGTACACAAACCTTTTTGCTGGTAAGATTTTCGGGGACGAAAATCCCTAATGGGGGAGAATTGTAATAGCCCAATTTAAGGTCTAGTCAGAATAGTGGTACGAGACCAAAAATCTGAAGTAGAAATATGAGTTTTATGATTTCTATAAGGTTTACAAGGTGATTTCCTGATTTTGTGAGAGTGTCGTAAAGAAATTTTATTAATTAGTGATTAAAGTGTCCATTAGGACTAAATTGCAAAGATGAGAAAATATGAGTTTCTAGAAGATTTGAGTACGAAATAGAATCATAAAAATTATTGGGAGTCCTTATTTAGCAATTAGACCATTATTTATGAAGATGGAATAAAATGGACATGGGAAGGAAAAATCTTAAGCAAGGGGCCCTAATGGCATTTTGGTCATTTGGCTAATAAATGATTAAAAAGGGAAAAAGAAGTAAAAAATGATGTCCATCTTCTTCCCCTTGGTGCTGAAAATTTCAAAGACTCCATAGCTAGGGTTTGTTCATTTTGCAAGCTTGATAATCAAGAAACACGAAGCCCGGACCCAAACCGAGGCAAGAACAAAGTCGAGGGCTAAATTGCATATCTTCATACATTATGAGTACCGAGGTAAGCTTGTATGAATTTAAGGCTTTATAAGTATTTTCATTAAAATACTTATTATGCTATTCATTGTATAATATTGTCATGAGCTTAGTTGATAATGTTAAAGAAGGAATTATTAAGATTAAGTATAAGGAAGTCTCGAGTGAAGTTTGGAATACTAAGGATGCCTATTTCACAACATGAGACAAGGAAAGCCCGGGTAAGACCATGTCAAGACATGGCATCAGTATAAGGTAAGGATATCATGTAAGTCCAAGCCAAGGCATGGCATTGATAAGTTTTTTATAAGGCAAAGATCCCATGTAAGTCCAAGCCAAGGCATGGCATTGGTGAGTTCCAAAGGAACAGATATCATGTAAGTCGATGTCCAGACATGGCATTAACAAGTTTCATGAGGCAAGGATACCACGTAAGACCATGTTAAGCCATGGCAATGGTAAGTTTCCATAGGAAACACGTAAGGAAAGGTCTCGTGTAAGGCCATGTATGGGACATGGCACCGACACTGAGTTAAGAGATCCCGTGTAAGACCATATCTGAGATATGGCATCAGCATCATGAGGCAATCCCATGTAAGACCATATCTGGGATATGGCATTGGCATCGAGAACATGCTTGCTGAGATTAAGCTTCCTCTGTTGTTCCGAGTAATTCATCAGGCAAAAGAGTAATGTATGAAAGTGGTAACGAGAAAGTTAAGCAAGTAAAGATATTGGAAAGTTTAGTTATTCAAGGTTGATTAAAAGCATTGTTCAAGTTAAGAAGGATAAGGATTGATATTATGTTTGTAGTAGCAAAGTATACTAATCTATGTGATTAAGTGATACAGGTACCATGTTTACATTACAAATATGAGTTTAGTAAGTAACATGAGATGAGTAAGAATAAGTAAGAGTAAGTAAGCCCAAGCACTTGAGATTTATGATGTTATGATTCAAGATGTGCTTGAGATTTATGATGTTATGTTTCATGATGGATGAGTTGCAATGAGCAATTATATTGCTATACGAGTTACATACAAACTTACTTGGCTATATGCTTACTTTTCTCTTTTCTTCTTTCCTTGTAGTTATGCCAAGCTAATTCGGGGATCATAAACGTCGAAGCTCGGGCCATACTATCAATCAATATTTTGTCGGAGCTCAGGCCACACTATCAATCAATATTTTGGTATAGTCAAGTAGTTTATTTTTGGTATGCCATGTATAGGAGTTATGTCATTCTAAGTTATATCATGTTGAAAGCCAAAGTGTTGGCTATTAAGGTTATCATTCTTTTTGTATATGGCTAAAGAGATTTGCCAATATTTATTAAGTTTATACATCGATGTTGTTAATTTATGCGTATTTGTTCATGCAATTGATGTAATATTTGATTAGTTGGAATGGATATTGGTATGTTCTTGTTTTTTCAGGGTGGCAATTGGCTTGGAAAATAGCCTTTAAGTGTCCACACAGGTAGACACACGATCGTGTGTCTAAGCCATATGAGACACATGGTCAACCCATATGGGTGTGTTGATAAGCCGTGTGTCCCTTGCATACTAGTGTTACAAGTCAGTGCCTACCACGAGCTAGCCACACGGGCGTGTGCCTAGGCCATGTGTCCCATATGGGGTTGCTGACGTCATAAACAAAATACCCCTAGTTTTCCACACTAGTGAGGACACCGGTGTGTCTAGGCCGTGTGAAGGAGACGGACCATTGACACAGGCGTGTGTTCGGCCGTGTGAAAACCCTTGTAGGTTCGAAATAAAAATAAATTGTACACGAGCTAGGGACATGGGCTTGTAAAATCACACGGCCTGCCTAACACGAGCGATTCCCAATTCACACGGGCGTGTGACCTCTGTTTAGGCAAAAATTTTCAAGGAGCGTAAAAGTTTCCGGTTGAACTCTGAAACCTTCCGGATGTAAGTTTAAGGCCTCGTAGGCCTATGAGATGTTTGTTATGACAAGTAAAAGAAAGTTCTAAATTGAAATGAAATTTTATAGCCCGTTAGTATACGTTCAAGCAAAGCAAAGCATGATAATGTCTCGTATCCAGCCTTAGCTTCGGATCAGGTATGGGGTGTTACATTTAGTGGTATCAGAGATACGGTTTAGTCGATTCTAGGACTAACGTAGCATAAGCATGAGTTTAGTTATACATGTCATACACAAGAGTATTTTTATAATGATAGTGTGAGGACTCCTGACATTCTAAATTGTGTTTTATATAGTAAATGGATCCCGAAAGAGCTGTGGCGGATGACGTAGAAAACGCGCCGACTCAGCTGAAGGGAAGTCAGAATGAGAATGAGAGCAGCACCACCACTCTGATGAGCTAGAGAGGAGCAGAAGAGGCTAGAGAAGCCTTCCTCCACATGATGAATACATGGTACACGGAGTTCAGTCGTATGAACCCGAATGTACAGCCCCTCCACCCTCGCCTATTCTTCAACCTACCCCTACTGCAGCTCAAGTGGTAGAAGTAGTAAGAAGTGACAAGCCTCTATCTTCTAGGATCCGAAAATATGGAGCAGAGGAATTCCGGGATAGAAAAGATGATGATCCGGAAAAGGTAGAGTTTTGGCTTGAAAATACCATCAGGGTATTTAATGAGCTATCGTGCACAACTGAAGTGTGCATGAAGTGTGTAGTCTCTCTCTTAAGAAATTTTGCTTATTAGTGGTGGAATACCCTTGTGTCGGCTGCACCAAGGGAAAGGATCACATGAGAGTTTTTCCAAGAGGAATTCAGGAAGAAGTACATCAGTCAAAGGTTTATCGATCAGAAAAGAAAGTAATTCCTGGAGTTGAAGCAAAGAAAGATGTCAGTGTCTGAGTATGAGCGTAAGTTCGTAAGGCTCAGCAAATATGCTCGAGAGTGAGTATCCACTGAAGCCATCATGTGCAAGAGATTCGAGGACAGACTAAATGAGGATATTAAATTGTTTGTTACTATTTTTGAACTGAAAGAATTCATTGTGCTGGTGGATTGAGCTTGTAAAGCTGAGGAATTAGTAAAAGAGAAAAGAAAGGTTGAAATGGAGTATTGTGACTCAAGGAAGAGACAGTGGAGTAAGTCATTCCAGTCCTCGTCTAAGAAGTCACGAGATTTCTCCACTCGGTCAGCTACTTCCGACTGGTTTTCAAGTAGAAGTAAAGGTAAACAGTATTCAGGGAATGAGGCTTAAACAACTTCAGTTGCGAGTTTTGGGAACATTTGATCTAATAGGCCAGAATGCCCGCAATGTGGCAGACGTCACCTCGGTGAATGTAGAGAACATGAAAATGCTTGTTTCAGGTGTGGTTCCCAAGATCATTTTATAAGAGAATGTCCTAAGATGATGAAAGAAGAGAAAGCTTAGAGTGTGAGGTCTGGGAGCGTTGTTAGAGGAAGACCACAGAGGAACCCCGGAAGAGGGGCGAGTAGTAAAGGTAACCCCAATGAGCAGGCTGCAAGACCCGAGGGTAGGGCGCCTGCAAGGACTTATGCTATTCGCGCGTGCGAAGAGGCATCTTCTGCTGATGTTATTATAGGTACCTTTTCTCTTCATGATTCTAAAATTATTGCTTTAATAGATCCCGGATATACCCACTCCTACATTTGCATGAAATTAGTATCTAGTATGATTATGCCCATAGAGTCCACAGAGTTTGTTATAAATGTGTCTAATGCACTAGGAAAAAGTGTGCTAGTTGATAAAGTATGAAAAGATTGTCCATTGATGATTAAAGGTCATTACTTTAAGGCCAACCTCATGTTATTACCATTTGATGAATTTGATATTATTCTTGGTATAGACTGGTTAACCACTCATGATGTGATAGTAAACTGTGGAAAGAAATATATTTAGTTGAGATGTGAAAATAGGGATACCTTTCATGTTGAATCAGATGAACAAGATAGGTCGTCGATAGTGATCTCTCACATGAAGGCTCAAATATATGTAAGAAAAGGGTATGTGATGAATGCCAAAGAAACTGAGTTAAAGATTGAGTCGGTGCTGATAGTATGTGAGTAGCCAGATGTTTTTCCCGAGGAATTGCCAAGATTGCCTCCGATTAGAGAGGTTGAATTTAGCTACGAGTTAGCTCCCGGTACTGTACCGATATCGATTGTTCCTTACAGGATGGCTCCAACTGCGTTGAAAGAATTAAAGGCACAATTACAAGATTTAATGGACAAAGGTTTTGCTAGGCTGAGTTGTTCTCCATGGGGTGCTCCAGTTTTATTTGTGAAAAAGAAAGATGGTTCTATGAGATTGTGTAAAGACTACCGACATCATAACAAAGTAACAATAAAAACAAGTACCCATTGCCAACAATCAATGATTTGTTTGATCAACTGAAGGGAGCCATTGGGTTCTCCAAAATAGATTTGAGGTCGGGATACTATCAGTTAAGAGTAAAGGACTCTGATGTGCCGAAGACTACCTTTCAAACGAGGTATGGGCACTATGAATTTTTAGTTATGCCCTTCGATTTGACAAATGCTCCTGCGGTGTTCATAGATTTAATGAACTGTATTTTTCGACCGTATCTAGATAAGTTTGTGGTTGTTTTCATTGATGATATATTGATACATTCCTGTGATGAAAGTATGTATACTGAGCATTTAAGGACAATTTTATAGATTTTGCGGGAAATTCAGTTGTATGCCAAGTCTAGCAAAAGTGAGTTTTGGCTCAAGAAAGTTGGATTTCTGGGACATATTGTCTCGAGAGATGGAGTTTGAGTCGATCCAAGTAAGATTTCAACTATCGTTGATTGGAAACCACCGAAAAGTGTAACTGAGGATAGAAGTTTTCTGGGTTTAGCTAACTATTACAGACGGTTCATCAAAGGGTGTTCCATGATAGCGACTCCAATGACGAAATTGTTATAGAAGAATGTAAAGTTTGAATGGACAGAAAAGTGTCCACAAAGTTTTGAGAAATTAAAGGCAATGTTGACAGAAGATCCAATTCTAGTACAACCTGAGCAGGGAAAAGAATTTGTGATTTACAGCAATGCATCCTTTAATGGATTAGGTCGTGTACTTATGCAAGAGGGCAAGGCGATAGCATACGCCTTTAGACAGCTAAAACCACACAAGAAGAACTACCTGACACATGATTTAGAGTTAGCTGCTATAGTTTTTGCACTAAAGATTTGGAGACACCATTTATATGGTGAAAAATGTCAAATTTTCATTGATCAAAAAAGTTTAAAGTAATTGATTACTCAAAAGGAGCTGAACTTGAGGCAACGGAGATGGTTAGAGTTGATAAAAGATTATGAGTTGGTTATTGATTACCATCCGGGAGAGGCGAGTGTAGTCGCCGATGCTTTGAGTAGAAAGTCCCTATTTGCATTAAGGCCTTTAAAAACGCAGGTGACCTTGACAGAAGATGGTTCTATTCTAACTGAGTTGAGGGCTAGACCGATGTTTCTTCAAGAGATTTATGATGCTTAGAGAAGTGACAGTGACTTACAAGTCAAGAGAGCTCAATGTGAGTCAGGTGTTGAGTCCGATTTTGTCTGATGTTCAGAGATAGATTTTGTCTACCGAGGAATGATGAGATTATTCGGAGAATTTTGCATGAGGCACATAGCGGATGTTTATCTGTACATCCGAGTAGCACCAAGATGTATAATGACTTGAAGGAACAGTATTGGTGGCCGAGTATGAAGAAGGATATTTCAGATTTTGTGTCAAAATGCTTAATTTGTCAGCAAGTAAAGGCTGAGCACCAAGTACCTTCAGGTCTGCTTCAGCCTATTATGGTTTTCGAGTGGAAATGGGACCGTATTACTATAGAAATTGTAACGTGTTTGCCTTTGACACTGAGCAAGAAAGATGTTGTATGGGTTGTAGTCAATAAACTTACGAAGTCATCCCATTTCATACCTGTGTGAGTTGACTACTCACTTGACAAGTTGGCAAACTGGTATGTTTCAAAAATAGTAAGGCTTCATGGAGTGCCCTTCTCGATTATATCGGATAGGGATCCAAGATTCACATCCAGATTTTGGAAAAAGTTGTAAGAGGCTTTGTGTACAAAGTTGAGTTTTAGTACAGCTTTCCATCCCCAAACTGACGGTCATTCAGAAAGATTAATACAAGTACTCGAGGATATGCTTTAGTGTTGTGTTCTTGAGTTTCAAGGTAGTTGGGAAAAGTATCTTCCATTGGTAGAATTTGCCTACAATAATAGTTTTCAATCAAGTTTAAAGATGGTGCCTTATGAGGCTTTATACGAGCGTAAGTGCCGAACGCCTTTATATTAGACTAAACTCAAGGAAAACCGGATTCACGGGGTTGATTTGGTTAGATAAACTAAAGAGAAGGTGACAGTGATTCGAGATTGTTGAAAGGCTGCTTCTGATAGACAAAAATCCTACTCAGATTTAAAAAGGAAAGAGATCAAGTATCAAGTTGGTGTTAGAGTATTCTTGAAAGTGTCGCCATGGAAGAAAGTACTTAGATTTGGCTGGAAAGGCAAGTTGAGTCAACGTTTTATCGGACCATTTGAGATCACTAAGAGAATTGGGCTAGTAGCCTATCGGTTGGCTTTGCCGTCTGAGTTAGAGAAGATTCATGATGTGTTTCATGTGTCTATGTTACGTCGTTATCGATCAGATCCTTCGCATGTGATTACACCAACAGAGATTGAAATTCAACCCAACATGAACCTACAGTAAAGAACCGATTAAGATTTTAGCTTGGGAAGTCAAGCAGCTAAGGAATAAAAGCATCACCCTTCTGAAAGTATTGTGACAAAGGCATGGAGTAGAAGAGGCTACATGGGAACTTGAGAGGACCATGAGAAACCAGTACACAAACCTTTTTGCTGGTAAGATTTTCGGGGACGAAAATCCTTAATGGGGGAGAATTGTAACAGCCCAATTTAGGGTCTAGTCAGAATAGTGGTGTGAGACCAAAAATTTGAAGTAGAAATATGAGTTTTATGATTTCTATAAGGTTTACAAGATGATTTCATGATTTTGTGAGAGTGTCGTAAAGAAATTTTATTAATTAGTGATTAAAGTGTCCATTAGGACCAAATTGCAAAGATGAGAAAATATGAGTTTCTAAAAGATTTGAGTATGAAATAGAATCATTAAAATTATTGGGAGCCCTTATTTAGCAATTAGACCATTATTTATGAAGATGGAATAAAATGGACATGGGAAGGAAAAATCTTAAGGAAGGGGCCCTAAGGGCATTTTGGTCATTTGGCTAATAAATGATTAAAAAAGGAAAAAGGAAGTAAAAAATGATGTCCATCTTCTTCCCCTTGGTGCTGAAAATTTCAAAGACTCCATAGCTAGGGTTTGTTCATTTTGCAAGCTTGATAATCAAGAAACACGAAGCCCGGACCCAAATCGAGGCAAGAACAAAGCCGAGGGCTAAATTGCATATCTTCATACATTTTGAGTACCGAGGTAAGCTTGTATGAATTTAAGGCTTTATAAGTATTTTCATTAAAATACTTATTATGCTATTCATTGTATATTATTGTCATGAGCTTATTTGATAATGTTAAAGAAGGAATTATTGAGAATAAGTATAAGGAAGTCTCGAGTGAAGTTTGGAATACTAAGGATGCCTATTTCACAACATGAGACAAGGAAAGCTCGGGTAAGACCATGTCAAGACATGGCATCAGTATAAGGCAAGGATATCATGTAAGTCCAAGCCAATGTATAGCATTGATAAGTTTTTTATAAGGCAAAGATCCCATGTAAGTCCAAGCCAAGGCATGGCATTGGTGAGTTCCAAAGGAAAAGATATCATGTAAGTCCATGTCCAGACATGGCATTAACAAGTTTCATGAGGCAAGGATACCACGTAAGACCATGTTAAGACATGGCAATGGTAAGTTTCCAAGGGAAACACGTAAGGAAAGGTCTCGTGTAAGGCCATGTATGGGACATGGCACCGACACTGAGTTAAGAGATCCCGTGTAAGACCGTATATGAGATATGGCATCGGCATCATGAGGCGATCCCATGTAAAACCATATCTGGGATATGGCATTGGCATCGAGAACATGCTTGATGAGATTAAGCTTCCTCTGTTGTTCCTAGTAATTCGTCGGGCAAAAGAGTAATGTATGAAAGTGGTAACGAGAAAGTTAAGCAAGTAAAGATATTAGCAAGTTTAGTTATTCAAGGTTGATTAAAAGCATTGTTCAAGTTAAGAAGGATAAGGATTGATTTTATGTTTGTAGTAGCAAAGTATACTAATCTATGTGATTAAGTGATACAGGTACCATGTTTACATTACAAGTATGAGTTTAGTAAGTAACATGAGATGAGTAAGAATAAGTATGAGTAAGTAAGCCCAAGCACTTGAGATTTATGATGTTATGATTCAAGATGTCCTTGAGATTTATGATGTTATGTTTCATGATGGATGAGTTGCAATGAGCAATTATATTGCTATATGAGTTACATACAAACTTACTAGGCTATATGCTTACTTTTCTCTTTTCTTCTTTCCTTGTAGTTATGCCAAGCTAATTCGAGGATCATAAACGTCGGAGCTCGGGCCACACTATCAATCAATATTTTGGTATAGTCAAGTAGTTTATTTTTGGTATAGCATGTATAGGAGTTATGTCATTCTAAGTTATATCATGTTGAAAGCCAAAGTGTTGGCTATTAAGGTTATCATTCTTTTTGTATATGGCTAAATAGATTTGCCAATATTTCTTAAGTTTATATATCGATGTTGTTAATTTATGCATATTTGTTCATGCAATTGAAGTAATATTTGAGTGTTTTGTATGGATATTGGTATGTTCTTGTTTTCAGGGTGGCAATTGGCTTGGAAAATAGCCTTGAAGTGTCCACAGGGGTAGACACACGGGCGTGTGTCTAAGCCGTGTGAGACACACAGTCAACCCATATGAGTGTATTGATAAGCCATGTGTCCCTTGCATACTAGTGTTACAAGTCAGTGTCGACCACGGGCTAGCCACACGTGCGTGTGCCTAGGCCGTGTGTCCCATATGGGGTTGTTGACATCATAAACAGAATACCCCTACTTTTCTACACGAGTAAGGACACGGGAATGTGTAGGCCGTGTGAAGGACACGGGCCATTGACATGAGCGTGTGTTCAGTCCTGTGAAAACCCCTATAGGTTCGAAATAAAAATAAATTGTACACAGGCTAGGAACATGGGTGTGTGAGATCACACGGCCTGCCTAACACGGGTGTGTGACCCTTGTTTAGGCAAAAAATTTCAAGGAGCATAAAAGTTTCCGGTTGAACTCCGAAACTTTCCAAATGTAAGTTTAAGGCCTCGTAGGCCCATGAGATGTATGTTATGACAAGGAAAAGAAAGTTTTAAATTGAAATGAAATTTTATAGCCCATTAGTATACGTTCAAGCAAAGTCAAGCATGGTAATGTCTCGTATCCAGCCTTAGCTTCGAACTCGGGTATAGGGTATTACAAGGGTTACACGATTGATCTTGTCTGATGATAGTTTGATCCTAGATGAGTTAAAAGCTAAATTGATGTTTTTATTAAAATTGCGAGCCAAACTAGTATAATGTGAGTCGACTTCTGATTCTAAATTTTAGATCAGACTTGATGGCTGTTTATTATTCCGAGGTAGAAATTGTGTACCGAAGAATACATAACTTATATGGAAAATTTTTGCGCAAAGCTCACAAAGGTAGCTTGTTTTTTAATTTGGGGAAAAATAAATTGTACAGTGATTTGAGACAAATGTATTGATGGTCGAGTATGAAACGTGAGATTTCTGACCTTATATCTAGATGTTTGATTTTTCAACAGGATAAAATCGAACATTAGGTACCCTTAGAATAGTTACAGCTAGAGATGATGTTGGAACGAAAATGAGGTATAAGTTTCTGAAATTGTCAAGCTATTTAGAATGTCAGTCTTCAATATATTCGTTAGAAATTAACAGTTACGGTTCACTTCTTGATTCCGGAAGAAATGATAAAAAGCTATGGGTCAGCAATTACAAATCTTCGGTACCGTATTTTTGCTCTCAGACTGACGATCAATTTGAGTGGGTTACTCAGATTCTTGAAGATATGTTTTGATGTTGTATTTTAGAACTTGAAGGCAAACGAAAAAAGAAATAATTACTGTTAGGCAAAACTGCATGTCATAACAGTTTTCAGTTAAGTATTGAAGTGGCACTATATGAGATTCTGTATAGCTACAAATGTAAAACCACATATTATTGGATTAAGTTTGATAAGAAAAGCTACAAGGAATTGATATGATCCGTGAAATAAAAGGAAATGTAAAAGAGGGTTTGAAACAGCTTCTGATTGTCAAAGATTTTATGTGACTTTTAAATGAAATAAATAGAGTTTCCAAATGGTGACAAAGTGTTTCAAAAGAAAAAAAATTTCCGTGGAAGAAAGTTTTTCAATTTGGTCGTAAAGAAAATGAGTCCACGATTTATCGGACCGTACGAGATTATCGAGAAATTTGGGCCAGTGACTCATCGATTTGAAATACTGTCAAAACTTGAGAAGATTTATATGTGTGTTTCATGTGTTTATGTTACAATGGTACCGGCCGGGCCCTCCACATAAAATTTCTTAGACAAATGTTGAGATTTAGTCGACATGTTAGATAACGAAGAACCAATCCAAATTATGACACATGAGATTGAAGAGTTAAGGAACAAAAGCATAGCTTTAGAGAAGATTCTATAGAATCGTCATGAGATAGGGGAAACTATGAGAGAACGGTACCCAAACCTCTTTTCTGGAAGATTTTGGGGACGAAAATCCTTAAAGGGGGAGAGTTGTAACAGTTCGATTATGGGCCTAGTCGGAACAGTGGTTTCGAGACCACAGATCCGACAAAGAAAATTTTATTTTTATTATTCTTTTATGGTCTACAGTTTTATGGAATAATTTTGTGAAATTTTCGTTCAGGAATTTTGACATTTGAGCACTCAATTTAGCTAGGACTAAATTGTAATAAATGCAAAATGTGTGTTCTAGAACCTAGAGGTGTTTAAATGCTATGAGATTTTAATTGGAGGTCCTTTAATGGTAATTAGACCATTATACTTTCGTATGGACAAAAATGGACATGGATAAGTGAAATTTTGAAGTTTTTCATTAAGGGCATTTTAGTCATTTAGTTAATAAAGACAAAATTTAACAAATAAAAGATGTTCATCTTTCTACTTTCATCCCCACGGCCGAAATTCACAAGGAAAACATAGCTAGGGCTTGCCAAGCTTCCAAGCTCTATTGTAAGTCCGTTCTTGTCCCGTTTTTAACAATTTTTTGTATTTTTGAGATCATTGTAGCTTGATTTAGCCATTTCAAAGACTAATTTGAAAGAAACGTGAAGTTTAAAATTTTACCCATGTTGAATATGTGTGTATTTTGATGTTTGATGGTAGAAAATGCATGTTTGTTGCTTGTTAAATGAAATTTGCTAAGTGTTTTTTAGTAAAAATGTCAGAAGGACTTATTTCTAAAAGTCTATAAATTGAGTAGAAAAATGTGAAAAAATGAAAAATGTGTGTTGTTATGAGCAAGAAATAGTTTCGGTTAGGCTTACGAGTGATGAATTTGAATGAAAACCATTTTACAAGCTGTAAGAGGCCCATTTTGCTCGGGCCCGTGAAAACCAAAACAAAAAGAAAATAATAAAAACAAAAAATAATAGAACAAAAGTCCAAATAATTACAGTCCATTTACAAACAAATTACCCAAAGCCCGTTACACCCTTAGCCCAATGCCTAAACAGACTACCTGACCCAAACTCGCACAACCCCAAACAGATGACCCAAACTGAACCTATTACAAACCCAATACTCAGACCCAAAACTAAGCTGGCCCAAGTGGTCCAAATGGATTGCGGACGCAGGAAACCCTAGGTTTCCACTGCGTCGCAAGCACCCCAGCAAGCATCCTCGTGCCCAAGCCAACAATCACGCCGCGCTTCTCGTCATTGATCTGTAAACAAGGAAAGAACACCAACAAAAGGAAAGAAAGAAATGGTAGAAACAGAAAGAAAATTTTTTGTACTTATTTCTAGTTTGTTTTTAGGGTTATAAATAACCCTAATGAACTTGTAAAACGGACGAACAGAGACAGACATACATACAGAAACGAAAATATACAGAAATAAAATACAAAGATTTTTTAGCAGAAGGTGATTTTTACGTTACTTTATTTTGTTTATTTTAGATTTATGTTATTTTCCATACAAATACTAAAAAATAAGAAAAAGATGAGAAGTCTGCCTGCGTTTTGACTTCAAGACAGAGAGATTTGGCTATCTTGCCGCAGATCGCGGCGACGCGTGTGGCGCGTGCCCACGAGTCTGACGATCAGAGCCCATACGAGAGGATGAAGGGCCTCAAAGGATTTTTGAAGTTTTTTTTTTCAAAAAAATAGTTTAGAAATGATTTTTTTATTATTTAAAACTGACTTATATAGGCCAAAAGAACGGTGCAGTTTTGAAGTGGTCAGTTAATGACCAAAATGATGCCGTTTTAAAGTTTATGACCCGCGCGTTGACCCGACCCGGGGAGGATCCGCGCATTTTCGTTAAAAGGTTTAATTACCAAATAAGTCCACCCGCATTATTTCAATTTTATAATTATGTCCTGTTACATTTTTTATTTTTTAATTGGGCCTAGAATTATTTCTTGTGTCTCAGTTTAGTCCTTTGGGATATTTTAATTGTGGATATCCGAACGACGCCGTTTTAAAAATTTGACATAATTGCCATATTAACCCCTACAGTGTGACACAAATTTTAATTTAATCCTTTTATATTTATTTTTATTTGCTATTTAATCCTCCTTCCTTTATTTATTTTTTTATTTTTTTAAATTATTCTAATACTAGATTGAATTATTTTATCATATTAAAATGTTATACTATTTTTATTATTTTATTAATTTTGTTATAAAATTCATATATGTATTTTTTATATGTATTATCCTTATATATATTGAATTATTATTTATTATTTTATTTAGTTTAATATTATTTTTATTACATATTATGGTTTATATATTAGTTATTATATTATACATTTTTTAATTTGTATATTATATAGTATTATATTATATCATATATTATTTTTAAAATTTTATTTTATCTATTTATATTATATAACATATTTTATTTATATTGTTTATTACATATGTAATTTTTATGATTAGTGTATTATATATATATGTTTTTATTCAAAATTATTATATAATATTAACTAGTTATTTTTATTATATATAATCATTTATATATGTATTAAATTATTAAATTATGTATTTGTTATAAGGACTCTTATTTTTTTACTTTAATTTTTTATATTGTTTATATATATATTAAATCATTTTAAAGAAATCGTCATATTCTTTTATTATTTTTATTTAATGTTTAAATATATCATTCCCTTTTCATTTGATTTTGTTATTTCGTGAATATCTTAATTATCGCTACTTATTTTATATCCCATGTTTTTTTATTTATGTTTTTTTCGTTTATTATTGCTTAATATAATTCCTTATTTATTTATTCATGTTATATTATTTTTTAATTATTTATTGTTAATATAGTTTGTAGTTATGTTGAATTGCTATTAAGTATGTATGTTATAATATCTTACTCAAATCATTGTTTTATAAAAAATATTTTTGAATTGATGCATTTTATTCAAATAGTTTTAAAAAATACGGTGATATCTAATATTTGGGGACTTCGAGAAAAATTGTGCCCTAACTCACTCGGTTTCGATTTTTATCGTTGAACTTAAAATATTAAGTATCCCTTTTCTTTTAAAATTGAAATTTATAAATTTCCAAATCAAAACTTATTCTCGGGAATTCAGAACGTTATATCCTAACTTATTGGGTATGATATTTTATGTCTCAAGATAAGAATTTTCTAAATAAAGGTGAGCCTAGTTTCGAAGCCATGAGATGTTATATCCTAACTTACTCGGTATAACATTTTATTTCTTTGAGATAGGTAAATCTTGGTTTTCTTTCTAATAAAATCAGCATATTTTAAAAATTTTCAAATTTTCAACATTAGGACATGATTTTATTGATTAGGTACCAATTTTTGGGCGTTATGAGGGTGCCAACCCTTCCTCATACGTAACTGACTCCCGAACCCATTTTCTTGTATTTTGTGGGCCAAAATCAATGTTTTGAAATAAAATGTTTTACAAGGTGATCTAATCACACCTAAGTAAAAAGGATTGGTGGCGACTCCATTTCCATTTTTTTAAAGTCGATCCCCGTTTTTAACCAACCATATTAAAAATGGTTTCGACAGCTTGGCGACTCCACTAGGGACATATAAGAGAGTCAAGCCGTAAAATCGATAATTTCATGTCCTTTTGTCCGAATTTAAAATCATGATTTCTAAAAAAAAATGATCCTTTTATTGCATGTGGTTCTAATTTTTAATATATATCTCTGCACTGCACTACATGACCGTTGTGGTTGCGCCTTTAAGTGGGAGCGAGAAGCTATGCCTTCGTGTGGTTTTCACCTCCGCATGGGCTAGTGGATTGCTTTCGGGATACATCTGTACCTATGTCTTTGTGAACTTTTCACTTTCGCATGGCCACAGAGAAATGTATTCCCGTAAACCGAACTCAGTCCGTATGAGCCTATAATGGGTGAGGATCGAGGAATACAGCTGTTCGCATATGGTCAGAGCAAAGGCACTTAGAGAAAGGGGATAGCTTAACTGAGGGATATGTGTCAGAACTACAGGATTTTGCTCGTATCATTGTCACGTAGAATGAGCTCCAGGAGTTGAACGAAATATGGACCCAGTGGGATGATGAGGCAAAGCAGTTGTTTTATCGTAATTATGGTGATCTACCTTACTTGCTCGACATCAAGGTAGATAAATATCTATTCCAGGCTATGATTCAGTTTTGGAATTCTGCTTATAGTTGTTTCTCTTTCGAGAAAGTAGATTTAGTGCCCAAGGTGGAGGAATATACGACCTTGCTTCGCTGTTCAAGGATCCAAGTCGATAAAGCTTATTCTAGGGCTACTAATGTCCCAACCTTTGTGAAGAAATTAATGAAAATCAAAAGGATGAGTGAACAGTGTGTTACTGCCAGGATTCAGGAGAAAGGTGAAGGTAAATGCATACCTTGGGTAAGTTTGAGCGATCTGATCCTAGCACATCCAGATGTAAAGAAGAAGATTGACGTCTTTGCCTTGTGTATTTACTGTCTGGTAATTTTCCCTAAAGCTCTCAGACATGTAGATGAAGCAGTTACTGACTTATTCGATCAACTTGACAAAGGGGTCACGCCTGTACCTCAGATCTTAGCCGAGACGTTCATGCAACACCCCTCACCCGTATCCAACTTTGGGATAGGGTTCGAGGCGTTACTGGACTTAAACATTCATAATCATACAAAACCGGGTTACCAAATTTCACCCAAAATTTCAACTTTTCAAATATATACATTTGACCTTGTCATCTATTTAATCACTTATATAACATAACAATACATTAACACATACCATTGACAAATAGGCTTACAAGCCAAAATCATCATAAGCCACATCTCATGGCTATAATCAACAAATCAATATAAGCCAATACATTTGACTAATCACAACAACATCTATCATAGAACAACTAAGTCCTTATACATGTCACTCACTTGAAAACATGTAACATACATATGCCACTACTCCAAGGATAATGGCTCGATAGTGTGATACTGCCTCCGACGATCTCCAACCCTGAGCTGACCTGACAAAACTAAAAGAAATAGAAATGAGGGAGTAAGCTTTACGCTTAGTATGCTTGCATGAAAATAATAAGCAATGTGCTAACATTTTCATATTCTTCCTATCTATTCAAATTCCAGTTAAGTTGTTTTCTTGAGTCACAGTCATTAAATTATTTATATCTGGAGCTACGGAACTCCAAATTAAGATCCGTAAATTTTTCCTGAAAATAGACTCACATATCTTTTTACCATAACATTTCCAAAATTTTTGGTTTATCCAATCAATACAGTGTATTTGTTAAAGATTCTCCTATTTCACTATTTGACTATTCTGATCTCTCTTCACTACGAATTAATTTTCTCCTCGTACAGAGTTTATATGACCTTCTTATTTAGTTCATTTAAAAATAAACCCATTCAAGATTTTAGGCATATAAATTATATCCCACAATTATTTTTGTACAATGTTTAATGATTTTTCCAAGGCAGAATAGGGGATCACGTAATCATTCTAAACCAGTCTCACCAAAATTCAAATATCTAAAAATATACGAATCATTTGTTTTCTATGTTTCTTTTATATGCAAATAGACTCAATAAGCTTTAAATTAATATCTCATCCAACTTATAATTCAATTTATACTATTTTTGGTGATTTTTCAAATTCACATCACTGCTACCGTCCAAAGCAATTCTATTGTAAATTTTTGCTCTCTCTCACTTTAGTTGTATTCATCAGTTGCCTATACGAATCATTCCAATTTTCGATTACATATCGAGCATATTGTTCATACTTACATTTGCCACATTTCGTAATTGGTCACATTCACACTTGTACTTATTCGTAACATGATCGCACCAATCATCATTAGTAAATTATCTCGTTGAACCCCTTTGGAAAACGCCCGATACTCAGTGGTCTCAGCACATAGCTCCACCTACACATAATTCGGCTTTCTTGTACACATGGTGAAGGTCCTTTATCACCATGTGACCTAGCCATTCCGTCTCGTAGCTTTCTTGTCTATATGGTGTCCAACACTAGGAACCACTCATGTGACCTAGCTACTCATAACCCGTAACTTTCTTGTACACATGGTATACACACAGTATTACACATGTGACATAGTTACATATTAAATTATTATCTCGTAGCTTTCTTGCACACATGGTGAAAGTCTCTTATCATCCATGTGGCCTAGCTACATATCAAATTTTGCCATCTAGTAGCTTTCTTGTGCACACGGTGAAGGTCCCTTATCACTCGTGTGACCTAGCTACATATTGTCCGTATCTCTCGGTTTTTCGAAGGTTCAATCGAGAATTTCCATTTCCATACATTTCATATTTTAATTATTACCCAATGATTTCCATAATATCTAGCAAAATAATTATTGTACAAGTAAAATAAATACATTATTTACATATAAACTTTCTTGTCGAAATCTCGTCAGGTACAACCGTGTAGCAACTCATACAACCCATGTAATATTAATTTAACATTCAATTCTTATAACATTAATTTGCCATTCAATTTCACATGACACAACAAACATCACATTTTCCATACCATACATACCATCCATCAACTTCTCCTAAACATATTAAATCATACAATTTATGCCATATCAATAAAAACTTACAATTCAAGCATGGTGTTGCGTTATTATTAATACACGAACTTACCTCGAATGCCGAAACGATCATTTTACCAACTTTCTCGATTTTCGATTTTCCTCCAGTTTCAGGTCCAAATCTCATTTTTCGAGGTCTAAAACATCACATTTCACTTATTTAATTAATGTACTACTCAAAACAGTACGTAACTAAAACTTTGGGAAAATTACAATTTTGCCCCTAAAAATTTGCATAATTACTATTTTGCCCCTAGGCTAGAAAATTAAACTTTTTTCCTTTTTCTTATGTTTTATGACATGCTGAACATTTTTCCCTCCTATAGCAATTTCAATTTCTTACTATAACAGATTGTTATGAATAATAACAACTTTTACCAATTAGCTCATTTTATTCGTTTTCACCGAAAATCACTTAGTAAAAATCGTTCCTCTGCTCATAAACATGCATAATCTACCAAAATTAATCAAAATACACAATTATTAAACATGGGTCAATTTTTAAAATTAAACTCTAGCTCAAAATAATGGTAGAAATAGCTAAACTAAGTTATCGAGATTTCAAAAAATTGATGAACATTAACAACGGGGCTTAGAAACACTTACTATGAAGCTTGAAAAGCTTGAAACCCTTAGCGATGGAGTCATGAAATTTTTGGCAGCAACTTGAAGAAGATAAGCAGATTTTTTTATTGTATTTTGTCTTTTTTTATTCATTAAAACACTAAATGACTAAAATACCCTTAAGGCTTTTCTTTCAATTTTGTCCTATTCATGCCCATTTTTGTCCATCAAGTTATCCAATGGTCTAATTACCTTTTAAGGACCTCCAATTTAAAACTCATAACAATTTGACACCTTTAATATATAGAACTCAACTTTTTTCACTTTTTACAATTTAGTCCTTTTGACTAAATTGAGAAGGAAAGTTTCACGAAATGGTCTAATTACCTTTTAAGGACATCTAGTTTAAAACTCATAACAATTTGACACCTTTAAAATATAGAAATCAACTTTTTCACTTTTTACAATTTAGTCCTTTTGACTAAATTGAGTGCCCAAACGTTGAAATTTTCGAACAAAATTTTCAGGAAATCTTTCCGTGAAATAGTAGACCATAAAAATATAGTAAAAATAAAATTTTCCTCGTCAGATTTGTGATCTCGAAACCACTGTTCCGACTAGGCCCTAATTCGGGATGTTACATTTTTCCCTCCTTTAAGGATTTTCGTCATCGAAAATCTTACTAGAAGAGTGGCTTAGTTTCTCATAATCTTTACTATCTCATAATTAGTGCTAAAGAAATTTTATTTTAGCCTTCATTAAAATGCAAGGTCTTATTTAGCTTTCCCATATATGTATATTGAATAGAGCATCAATTAGGAGAAACAAATTTATATCATCATGTGTATTATTTCATAAGGTCCCATTAGATGGAATGTAATAGAATGCCAAAGAGACATAGAGCAATACAGATTATGTACCAGTCGGCTACCAATACTTTTATCTATACATCGTGATTAGAAAGCACTCCCATAAAACAATGATTTTATCAGTGGGGCAGTAACCAAAAAATTATTTCCAAGAACAGTTAAACATACAAAATACCTCGAAAAAGACTGTCATAATCTGATATCTTACCTCTCAACATTATTCCTTTAATTATTTCTGCCATCGTAAATCTCACAATATGCTTTTCATTAAAAAAGTTTAGTTCTGAAGAAATTTCCAGTTAATACATTTCCCAACATCTTACCTTACTAGTCCTGTCGTTACTTATCAATCCAATTTAATCTCTGATCATGTTCATAATCATTCTATAGTTGAACCCTTTTGGTATCATACTTGTGAACTTATTCAGTACGAATCTTGTGAAATTCCTTCACAAAACACCATTCTGGTAAGGGGGTGGTGTCGTAAGATCCCTGACTCGTCTCTCATACATATGTACATGTGACACTATGTCATCATTATAGTCATATAACACAGTTCAATCAATTTAGCACATTTATTTAAGCAATGCAAGTTTTCCAATCATACTTATTCAAACAAGCATACGTAGACATTTGTTCTACCAATATCTATGATAAGTCACCCAATATCTATGATAAGTTCTATCAAACTTATCTCATGTCATTGATATTCCTTCATTTGTTTCATTCTTTTGATTTTCTAATTTCATTCCAAATTTTTTATTCTCATTCATACCATATAAGTAGTTGTTCTCAAATTCATTTGTTCTTTGTACATTTTTTGGTGCCCACCACAGGTCCCTAGATATCAATGACATGAGAAATGATACTACAGATCCAGAGGTCCGTTTTGAGTAAGACATGTGTTTAGAGGAATCTCAAGATTTTGAAGGTGATAGAGATTGTGACTTATCTCCAGATCTGTTAAGAATGGTGAAGCAAGAGGAGAAACAAATTTTACCCCATGAAGAGGAGGTAGAGAACATAGCCTTGGAGGAAGGAAAGGTCGTGAAAATTGGAACGTGCATAGCCGAGGAGACGAAAGAAGACCTTGTTATATTACTACGAGAATTCAAGGATGTCTTTGCATGGTCATACCAAGATATGCCTGGTCTAAGTACTAATATTGTAGCACATCGCCTTCCCATAAGAGAAGAGTGCAAGCCAGTTTAGCAAAAGTTACAAAGGATGAGACCTGATGTGATGTTGAAAATAAAGGAGGAAGTCAAGAAACAGTTTGATGTTGGTTTTCTACAAGTGGTCAAATACACAGAGTGGGTTGCCAATATTGTTCCTGTCCCTAAGAATGATGGAAAAGTGCGGATGTATGTAGACTATAGGGACCAAAATAAAGCCAGCCCAAAGGACAATTTCACTTTGCCTCATATTGACATACGGTGGGATACTCATTGTTTTCTTTCATGGATGGTTTTTCTGGATACAATCAGATCAAGATGCACCCTAAGGATATGGAATAAACCATGTTCATAATGTTGTGGGGTACCTTTTGTTATAAAGTGATGCCATTAAGACTAAAGAATGCAGGGTGATAAACTGTAAAAGTAACATATTTTAATCCCATGTTTAGCATATATCTGATGATTTATCCCTTTATTTATGTAAAAAGGTGCTCTTAATCCTTTCTTTTCATGTTTTATACTCAAGAAAGCACCGGAAGATGAAAAGAACGAGAAACAGGCTTAAAATCGACCAAATTAGGCCAAGAGAAAAATTGACACAGCCTGAACCAAAGACCACACGGCTGTGCCTTATTAAAAGTCTGAACACGGCCTGGCCACGATTCATATGGGCATGTGCCATGGCCGTGTCCCTGTTCTGGAGAAGAGCAATTTCATTCGGATTTGGATACTTGGGGGCAAAGAAACCTATCTCAAAAGCCTATATAAACCCCCTAAGTATAACCTGAAAAGGGGCGCAGTTAGCTAGGCCGAAAAGGTCAGATTTGTGGGAAACACTCGAAGATAGCCAGTTGATCCATCTCAAGAAGCTAGAATTCTACTCAAGACGGAGGATCTCTCATTCAATTCCTTCAGTGGGTTTTAGGGATTTCTTATGCTTTGTTTTATCTTTTCTTCTGAGATGTTTTCTTTTATGGTTATGAACTAAACCCTTCAGATACCTGAAGGGGATGAAACCTAAGATGAATCTTGATATTGTTTTCTGAAGTATATGATAAATACTTGATTTGTTCTTAATTATGTGTTCTTAATTCTTGTAATGATATTTTCGGGATATTGATTCAAGTATGATGTGCTTAGGTGGAGGAGGAAAAGTCCCTACCTAAGAGTAGATCTAGCATAATTAGCGGAGTTGATCGCACGCCTAGAGATAGGGTGACGAGATTTTGTCGGATTAGGGTGAAACCTAATATGGGAGTCCATAGATCGAGTTAAAGGGATTCTAGGGGTTTTAATTAGAAAGAGATTTCAATTAATCAACCTAGGGTTATACGTTATTCGCCTCGAGAGAGGGTTTAATATAAATTAGGGAATCTTATGGATCAAGTCAAATGAATACATCATCTGGTTCAGTGTTAGATAACAAGTGAAGTCTAGGTGGATTCTTCCTAACGGTATGTCTTAATCAACTGGGTTTTTCCAACAGTATTTTTTCAATTCATTCTTTTTGTCTTTGCATCTTTAGCTTAGTAGTTAATTAAAATTAGATTAAACAACAACTTCACTTATTTTAGGCTAGATAATAAAAAGAAAGTTAGTATTAGTACTTTTAGTTCCTTTGGGTTTGACAATCCGGTCTTGCCTAAGCTATACTACTGTTCGATAGGTGCACTTGCCTTAAGTCATTGCCAGAGTTAGTTTCCAGGTTTGATCATTCTCATTTATAAATTTAAAACTCTGAAAAATAGCGATCAAGTTTTTGACGCCGTTGCCGGGGAACTAAAATATTAAGAAAACTCTATTTTTATTACTTTAGCCACTCTTTTTATTTTTATTTTTATTTTTCGCAATTCTCTCTTATTTTTATTTTTATTTTTTGTTTTGTTTTTAACTTTGCAAAATTTTCTTTCTTTCTTTTCTTAACAGGTACCTCTAGTTTATGACTAGAAGGAACCCGAGAGGACCACTAGTATACGATAGTGATATTGAAGCTACCGCTCGCAAGAATCGCAGAGAAATTAGGCGAGCCCTAAATTACACAGAAGAAGAGCGAGAAAGCAGATCCAATCCTACTGAAGGGATGGACGAGAACAATCCACCACCACAAGATGTAGCAGAAAATAATGCTCCGCTTACTATGTAAGATTATGCCAAACCTCATTTAACAGGAGCAGAATCAAGCATTGTTAGGCTTGCTATAGCTGCTAATAATTTTGAATTAAAGGCTAACACTACACAAATGATTCAACAATTTGTTCAATTTGATGGTTTACAGGACGAAGACCCAAATACTCATATAGCTAATTTTTTTGAGTTTTATGATACCTTCAAAATAATGGCGTTTCTGATGATGCCATACGTCTTCAGTTATTTCCCTTTTCATTAATGAATAAAGCCAAACAGTGGTTAAACTCACTACCACGAGGGTCAATCACTACATGGGATCAAATGACCCAAAAATTTTTATTAAAATAATTCCCACAGGCTAAAACGGCCAAATTACGGGATGATATCTCTTCTTCTGTGCAGATGGATTTAGATACATTATACGATGCATGGGAGAGATATAAGGATCTCTTGAGATGGTGTCCGCACCATGGTTTACCCTTGTGGGTTCAAGTCCAAACTTTGTATAACGATGTAAATCCCTCAACGGGGCAACTAATTGACTAATCCGCCGGTGGAACCCTGAACAATAAAACTCCTGAAGCATTCTGCGAGTTTATAGAACAGATGTCACTAAAAAACTATCAGTGGCAGGTTACAAGGACAAAACGAATAAAATCAGCCAGAGTTTTCAACCTCGACGCAGTAACCATGCTATGAACACAGATAGAGATAATGAATAAAAAGCTTGATAGTTTGTGTTCTTCGCATGTACATCTAGTAATGCAGTGCGACGTAAGTGGAACTGTGGCGAATCCTAAGTACCCACCCTACCAACCGGGCAAAGAAAGCGAACAGATGAACTATATAGGTAATAATTTTAGATCTAATTATAACACTTATAGTAATACTTATAATCCAGGTTGGAGGAACCACCCAAATTTTTCATGGGGAGGTCAAGGAAATCAAGGAAATCAAAGACAACAACCTCCTCAAAATTTCCAACATCAGCCCTATCCACAGGAAAAGAGGCCAAACCTCAAAGAGATGCTAACAAAATTCATGGCAGCCACAGATAACCGTCTCCAAGACACTGAAACAACCCTTAAGAATCAACAGGCATCTATCAAAGGGATCAAAAGCCAAGTTAGGGAACTTACTAAGACAGTTGGACAACTTGCAAAGATAATTGCCGAACGACCGCAAGGGCGTTTACCAAGCAACGCTGAGGTTAACCCAAAGGAGAAAATCCAAGCCATCACAGCTCATGATAGTATAGGGTTAGATGAACCCAATCCAATACAAGAAAACAAGGTAGAGAAAGGTAACGTTGAGGTAACACAAGAAAATCCAAAATCGGTAATCAAAAAGTACCAACCTCACATTCCTTATCCCAAAGCGATGAAGAGAGACGATACAGAGGAATAGTTCGGTAAGTTTCTTAAACTTTTAAAGAAATTACATATCAACTTACCTCTCCTTAAAGCTCTTTCACAGATGCCAGATTCGAGGAAATTTTTGAAACAACTCTTGACAAACAAGCGTAAGTTAGACGAGGAGCCACATGTGGAATTAAATGCAGTATGCTCAGCAATTGATAAACCATAAAAGTAACATATTTTTAATCCCACATTTAGTATGCGTTTTGGATGATTTATCCCTTGATTTATGTAAAAAGGTACTCTTAATCCTTTCTTTTCATGTCTTATACCCAGGAAAGCACCTGAGGATAAAAAGAACATAAAACGGACCTAAAACGGAGCAAATTGGCCCAAGGAGAAAATCGACACGGCCTGAACTAAAGCCTACATGGTCGTGCCTTGTTGATCATCTAGAACACGGCCTGGCCCCTGATTTACACGGTCGTGTCTCATTAAAGAAGTCCGAGCATGGCCTGGCCACGATTTACACGGGCGTGTGCCATGGCCGTGTCCCTGTCGCTAGAAAGAGCAATTTCATTTGCATTTGGATACGTTGGGGTAAAGAAACCTATTTCAATAGCCTATATAAACCTCCTAAGTGTCAGCTGAAACGGGGCGGTTAGCTAGGCCAAGGAGCCAAGCCGAAAAGTTCAGATTTGTAGGAATCACTCGAAGATAGCCAATTGATCCATCTCAAGAAGTCGGAATTCCACTCAAGACGGTGGATCTCTCCTTCAATTCCTTCAGGGAGTTTTAGGGATTTCCTATGTTTTGTTTTATCTTTTCTCTTGAGATGTTTTCTTTATTTGTTATGAACTAAACCCTTTAAATACCCTAAGGGGATGAAACCTATGATGGATCTTGTTATTGTCTTCTGAATTATATGATAAATACTTAGTTTGTTCTTAATTATGTGAGCATAGTCCAAGTTTAATGTGCTTAGGTGGAGGAGGAATAGACCCTACCTAAGAGTAGATCCAGCATAATTAAGCGGAGTTGATCACACGCCTAGAGATAGGGTGACGAGATTTTGCCGGATTAGGGTGAAACCTAATATGGGAGTCCATAGATTGATTTACTGCTATTCTATGGGGTTATTAAGAGAGAAAGAGATTTCCATTAATTAACCTAGGGTTAGACGTTATTCACCTCGAAAGAGGGTTTAATATACGTTAGGGAGTCTAACGGATGAAACTAGGTAAATAAATCATATGGTTCAGGGTTTAAATAAAAAGTAAAATCTAGGTGGATTCTTCCTAAGGGTATCATCTTAATTAACTGAGTTTTTCCTAAAGTTATTTCCCAATTCATCCTTTTTGTCTTTGTTTCTTTAGCTTAGTAGTTAATTTAGATTAGATTAAATCAACTTCACTTTATTTTAGGCTAAATAATAAAAAGAAAGTTAGTATTAGTACTTTTAGTTCCTTTGGGTTCGATAATCTGGTCTTGCCTTAGCTATATACTGTTTGATAGGTACACTTGCCTTTAATCGTTGTCAGAGTTAGTTTCTAGGTTCGATCATTCTTTTATAAATTTTAAAGCTCTGATTCACAGCGATCAAGTTTTTGGCGCCTTTGCCGGGGAACTAAAATATTAAGAAAACTCTATTTTTATTACTTTAGCCATTATTTTTATTTTCGCAATTTACTTTTTTTTAGGTTAAATTTTGTTTTTACTGAGATCCTTCTTTCTTTCTTTTTCTTAACAGGTACCTCTAATTTATGACTAGAAGGAACCCGAGTGGACCTTTAGTATATGACAGTGATATTGAAGCAACCGCTCACAGGAATCGCCGAGAAATCAGGCGAGCCCTAAATTACACAGAAGAAAATCAAGAAGACAGATCCAATCTACTGAAGGGATGGATGAGAAGAACCCACAACCACACGATGTGGGAGAAAACAACATTCCACGTACTATGTTTGTTTATGCTAAACCACATTTAACAGGAGCAGAATCAGGTATTGTTAGGTCTGCTATAGCTGCTAATAATTTTGAATTAAAGCCTAACACAATACAAATGATTCAACAATTTGTTCAATTTGATGGTTTGTAGGACGAAGATCCAAATACACATATAGCTAATTTTTTAGAGTTTTGTGATACTTTCAAAAAAAAATGGTGTTTCTGATGATGTCATACGTCTTCGGTTATTTCCCTTTTCATTAAGGAATAAAGCCAAACAGTGGTTAAACTCGTTACCACGAGGGTCAATCACTACATGGGACCAAATGACCGAAAAATTCTTATTGAAATATTTTCTGCCGGCCAAAATAGCCAAATTACGGAATGATGTCCACAAAACAACAGCCGCATGGGAGAGAAGAAGCATCCTTAAAATTTCCAAAATCAGCCTTATCCACAATAGAAGAAGCCGAACCTTGAGGAGATGTTGGCAATATTCATGGCAGCCAACGACACTTGTCTCCAAAAAACTGAGACAACACTTAATGAACAACAAGCATCAATCAAAGAAATCAAGAACCAAGTTGGGGAAATCACTAAGCCAGTCGGACAGCTTGCAAAATTGATGTCTGAACGACAACAAGGGCGTCTACCAAGCAACACTGAGATTAATCCAAAGGAGCAAATCCAAGCCATAACAGCTCAAGAAAAAGCAGAGTTAGACGAACCCAATCCATTACAAGAAAACAAAGTCGAAGAAGGAAAAGTTGAGGTAACATAAGAAAAGCCAAAACCGGTAATCAAAGAATACCAACCTCGCATTCCTTATCCCGAAGTGTTAAAGAGAGATGATACAGAGGAATAGTTTGGTAAGTTTCTTAAACTTTTAAAGAAATTACACATTAACTTACCGCTACTCGAAGCTCTTTCGCAGATGCCAGACTCTAGAAAATTTTTAAGGGAGCTGTTAATGAAAAAAACGAAGGATAGACGAGGAACCACGTGTGGAACTCAACACAAAGTGCTCAGAAATTCTACAAAATAGACTACCACGGAAATTAAAAGATCCAGTGAGTTTTACAATCCCATGTTTAATTGGTAGTTTAACTATTGATAATGCGTTAGCTAATTTAGGGGAAAGTATAAATGTCATGCCTTATACATTGTTTAAACGACTAGGTCTAGGGAAGCCCAAACAAACTAGGATGAGTATTCAATTAGCTGATAAAACTGTTAGAATTCCTAGGGGCATTATTGAAGATGTTCTTGTAAAAATTGATAAATTCATTTTTCCAGTAGATTTTGTTGTCTTAGACATGGATGAGGATAATTCAACCCCCCTTATTTTAGGAAGACCCTTTCTAGCGACTGCCAGAACTAAATTTGATGTTGATGCAGGCGAACTTATACTTTGTGTATGCGAGGAGACAGTCACTCTTCAAGCCCTCGACTCGGATAGAACATCAAGCAACAAAGGTGAGAATGTGAATTCTTTTGATAACCATTCGGTTAACCCTTCTTTTTAGGAAGCACCACAAAAGGACAAAAGTGATCCCAATCTTAAACCCTGTAAAGAAATAACTCATGAGGAACAAAGGATTCAGACCGATGAACTAGACGAGTGAAAGACACACTTCAAGGAAAAACTAGGGATACACGAAAAGGAACCGGAATAGTTCAAAGTAAAACCGAAGGAACCCCTAGAAGAGCTTGTAGGAACATCGAACCACTTCAAAATAGGAGATCAGGTACTGTTAAACAAAGTAACTCCTCACATCACCACACCAGGCCTGAAAGAAAATGAAGAAACTTCTCTCGAGGTACAAAATGTCCTCCCACACAGAATAGTCGAGGTAAGCACCCCAACATTCGACACTTCTAAGGTAAATACTTCCCGACTTCAACTTCATTGAGAAAATAAAACTACTAGCATGAGGGAAGATATTGAAAACTTTAAACCTCCCTAAACTTTTCAAACACGAGGAAAAGTCTAGCCTAAGACTATAAACGAGCGCTTCTCGGGAGGCAACCCGCGTACTAACCTCATTAATTTTTTATACTTTTCATTATTCTTTCTTTTTTAATCTAACTTTAAACTAACCAAGGGTGCAGATTTCTAGGCCACACGGCCTTGCACACGGTCGTGGTAGAGGCCGTGTATACCTCAAGAATCTTGGTACTAACATGGCAGTATGGTACAAGTTAGAGCAACTAATTTTTGAAGATCACGGACCAAACCACTTCAACACGGGCACCGACAAAGGGACACGATCGTGCCCTACGACCGTGTGAAGCTACTGACTTGCCAACCAAGGGTCGAACACGCCCATGCAGTCCAACCGTGCCAATTTACTAACTTATCACCAATGGCTGTGGTAAACTACAAACGGGCATGGGTGAGCCAACACGACTGGACACACGGCCGTGTAAGGCGGTCGTGTGAATCGCCACGCCCTCGGACCACGGGCATGTGAGTGTACCAGAATTGAAACTCTATTGAAACCCTCCCCCATCCTCCCCCTCTACTCTCCACCCCTTCTCTTCTTCTCTCTTCTCAGAATTCTCCATAACAAGTCTCACTAACCCTTGAGCCATACCGAAATCATGCCAAGGAAGCATAAAAGGCCAATCTCTTCAAAGGAGAATGATTTACATGAGTTCATGCCGGCAGCTTCATCCTAACAACAAGCCAAGGGTCTTTGAGACAATTTAGTTTTTACTTTTCATTTCTCTTTTACTTCAACTTCCTTCCCTTTGACAATCTTATGCTTAATATAGTTTAACTTATTTTACTTTCTTCGTTCCAGGTTCAAAAGGCTGCTAGGGAATCATGCCACTACCACCAACGCCAGCACCTCCCCAGCCTTAGAGGTCACACCCACCTCATGAACCATCCAACAATAAGGACTCTTTGGTCCACTTATCTTTAATTTTCATTTTATTTACATTTTTGTTTCCTCTTTCTTTAACTTTCTTATCTTTAATTATATATTTAGTTTATCTTAATTAGGTCTCAAAAAAATTCCTGGCTACTTCTCATTGCGCTACCCAATTTCTTCATCTAGCACAGGGTCATCATCCAGACCGACCTCCCCATCCTCCTTCACTTCCGACTCAAGGAATCCATCCAAACTTCAGGGAGTATTCTTCCCCCTTCTCTTTTGATTTATCCCTTAAATGTCATATCTATCTTTGTACATTAAGGGAAATGTACATCTTAAGTGTGGGGGGGTGAATAGTTATTTCAAGAAAATGCCTAACTTTCTCATTATATCCCTGAGAATAAAAGTGCCTAACTTTTTTCATTATTCTCAAATCCCTAAATTTAATCTTGTTCTTAAGTAACTTCCTCATATTACTAATTAGGATGAAATTTCTGATGATTTATGATTTTTATTGGCATGTTTTAGAGTAAGTCATTGATAATTGTGCATTGATGATTAAATTTGAAGAATACTAGGGAATCAAGCATGATAAGTCTATTTTTCAAAATTAAAATTAACCTGAATTTGAATATTACTTGAAATTTGAAATCTATAAGGTTGATGTCAAAAACACCCATAAATTTTTGTGAGATTTTGAGCCTTATAGAGCATACATTCTTTTTCATGCTCACTTTATTGTTTATGAGTGTGTCAACTATGAACTGTTATTCTAGAACTTGCATTGATTATACATGTCAAGACCACATCTATGATTTGATATACCGAGATGATAAATGTAACATCCTAAATCGGGGCCTTTCCGTTTTATGTGATTGCATGTAGATAGTATGTTTGTCATGCTAGTTTAGGGTACTTTAGGGTCCAGGAATGAGCTAGGGGTAGGCCGGAGCCTTATTGAAAATTTATTTTTTGAGCACTTTTAAGGGAAGCTAGTTGAATTGGGCCTTAAGGGATTTGGTCTGTGATGGATGACACAAGAAATACCTTAGTATAGTGGCAAGGAGACGCCAATTAGGAGGCAAGGGAGTGACGCCTCACGGAAGCTAGTAGGGACTTGGTTCGAGCTGCGGGAATTCCCTGTGGTGTATTTCTTTTTTACGCCAAGACAAGGGAGAGTTGCACTCAGATTGGACTCTGGTGGATGAGTGTTGAAGGGGTCAACATCTTTGAATAAGTGGAGGAGAGTAATTCAGGGAGTTTGAAGCATTCAAAGAGGTTTGAATGTGTGATCAGGAGAAAATTGAAGAGAAAAATAAGGGATCGAGTAAGGGGTGTAAGTGGTGGCCGAAATTCAAATGGTTGGTGTAGGAGGGAGATCGGTTTGGCCTATGTTGGAGTGTGTCGAAACTTACATTGGTCATAGGACCTTGTAGTGTCATTTCTTTTGTGCAAATTTCGGGTTTGAGAGGTAGGTGCCGAATGTGGGTTGTTTTGCTTTGTGCCGAAAGTGCATAAGGTGTTCATGTGGGTTCTTTTTTCTTGGTTTTAGTTTAGTTCTCTTTTTATTTTCTTTTCTCTGGAACACAAAACTCTCACTATTGCCAAAATTCTCTTCGTTCACACCCTCCCTAATTCTTCTTTCTTCTTCTTCTTGTTCTCTCTGAAAGTTGAAACCTTTTCTTTCCTTTTCCCTTGAGTACCATAATCGCATCTATTCTTCATCTCTTCTTTTTTCTCCTTTTCTATTTCAAAGCTGAAAACCCCTAACTCCATTCTCATCTTCAATCTCTGTGCAATAGCCGAAAATCCTCATCCAAAGTTCTCTTCTCAAATATCTCTCTACAAACTAAATCTTCATGATCTTCTCTTCTTCATCCTTTCGTTTGATCACTTCTAAAACCGAAAACTCCTAGGCCCCTTGGTAGTTCTCTTTCGGCTCCTTCATCTTCTTCCCTGTTTACCGAATATTCTTTTCTATTGTGCTAGTGCCGAATCCTCTTAATTGATAACTGGATCTCCTGAGTTAAGGTTAGTGACGATTTCTTCTAGATCTGTATCTTCCCTTTCAGTTTTTGGGGAGCCAAAGCCGAATGGCTAATTGGTATAATGTGTGGGGGCTTGGCCGAATGTAGGTGGAAGGGATGTGTCGCATTCCTTTGGAGACTCTCGGGATTCGCTTGACTTGATGATCAAGTCTGAAGCCTCAGTTTTTTTCGATCTAGGTAAGGAGATCCTTCCTGCTAACGTGTTAATTTATTCACATTTACCCTAGGTGTTAACTTGGTCTTCTATCCAAGATTTGTACCATGGACTCGAATGCTAGCGATTCTAAGGAGGGGGTTGGACCCGTAAACCCAGCCCCTATGTTTAAGAAGTGAGCGGTGTCAGCGGTTCGGGATTGGCCACCAGGTTGTGGGCTGGCATCTGAGCGATGTAGTAGGCCGATAGCGGTAGTGCCTGTCAACGATAGTGCCAATGTAGAAAGTATCGTGTTATACGTAATTAGGTGTGTAACTCTTACACACTTCATATGTTGAGTATGTTTTTGTTTGTGTATTGCCAAAAGCCGAAGTGATGATAGGGATCACTAAGTTACCTTTGTGGGTAAAAGTGAGGACTCCGGGTAAGTCTGTCTTGGTTGCTAACGTTAATTGCATATATTGGAATTTGCATGTGTCATGTTATTTTAAACGTTAAGCATGATTATTCTATATTGCAAAGCATGTACATAAAAATGGGTATGATGAGAGGAGGGGGAAGGTATGATTTTTCAGACTGTCACCAGTGGTTATGTACCACAAGTGGTTTTGCCCCACATATCATTATTTTGTGACTAAGTCTCAGTGGTTTGGAACCACCAGTGGTTAGGCACCATATATGCTTATTTCTTTGACTCGTCCCAGTGGTTTGGTACCACAGTGGTTGGCCCCACATATTGACATAAGGGATTGTCACCAGTGGTTAGGTACCACAAGTGGGTTGGCCCCACATATGATTATTTGTGACTTTTGTCACCAGTGGTTTGGATCCACTAGTGGTTAGGTACCACCAGTGGCTAGGTGCAACAAAATTGGGTAGACTCAGGAGACGCGGATGGATATCTAGGTTGGATGGGTTGCATGGCATGCATACTTGTATATAAATCTGTGTAAGAGCTTAAAATCTATTGGATGGGGATTTACACACTGAGTCTCGGTGACTCACCCCTTCCGTTAATTTTTGCAGATAATTCCAAGATCGCGGATATGGAACCGAGGTGGACTCGAGGTGGCCATGCACAATATTACGATTTTTATTTTAAATAGCTACTCCGGATTTATTTTTCTTTAAGTTTGGTTTATTTTTGGGTTATGTAATAAGGCCACCTAAATTTTTTCTTGGGTTTATTTATTTTGTTAAATTCCTTAAATTCTGCTTTGACTATTAAGGCATGCCTAATAAATTATGAAAACGGATGTTTTTCAAAACTTCACCAAATTTCGGGATTTTCAAGATTTCACAATTGCGTAACTAATAAACGGGTATTAATAACATGGCAATTCTACTTTTCAAACTAAGTCTCGAAATGGTTTCAACGGATCACTCAATACAAACTCGGTTTATAAAATCAAAGATTTTTCCCAAATCATGACAATAACTCGGTTTTCAAAATTTTTCTTTCTTGTGACATGCCAGATTCGGTCGTACCGTTTTGATCGGGTTTGGGGTGTTACAATAAAGGCACCTAGGTTTTAACCCACTTTACTCCACTAAAAAGCCTACCTTCATAAATTAACTCCTAGTGAACCCCGTTGATCCTAACAACCTTTTTATTGACTAACCCACTAATATTAACCCAAAAACCCTTTGTATTTGTCATCACCATTCCTTTTGACTACCCTTATATTCGAGATTTGATTTGATTTATTACCTAATTATATTATTTCAGTAGTAGAATTCATTTTTTTATTAATATGTGATTTGTTCTTAAAAAAAGTATATTCAGTATTAGTAGTATAAAAAGTGAGCTTATACAGTTAAAGTCAATTTATCAAAAGAAAAGCTCGTATTATTAGGGTTATTACTTTTCAGTTGATGTAATTATTTATTTCTAGAATAGGTAACTTGTCAATTCAATCCCGATTCTAACCTTCTAATTCAACCTTTATCCACACCTTTAACCCTAGCCCCGTTACAACCCTGTTAAAGACCTTTTGATCTGTTTATCATCTCAATTTACAGTGGTGAAGATTTGATTTTCAGGCAAGCCTATGGGATTAACTTTTCAGGTTCGACTTATGAGTGCTTAACTTTGAACCTTAAACACTTTTTGAGTGATTTGAGTGAACCTTTTGTGAGGATGTCAATCTTTTTCGATTTTTAATTAGAGATAATTATTTAGATAAGGGGAAACACCTACGTTTTTGTAATCACAAATGCATGACTTATATTGTTTGAATCTTTAGGACTCTTTGAGTTAAATTATCCATGTATAAATTATCTATGACTTATGACAAGACGTTGTTAATAGGAATTATGAATTATGGAAAGTTTGTTTTAATTGTAAGTTGAGAATTCTGCATGAGGACAAGCAAAAGCTTAAGTGTGGGGGTATTTGATAAACAGTAAAAGTAACATATTTTAATCCCACATTTAGTATGCTTTTTGGATGATTTATCCCTTAATTTATGTAAAAAGGTGCTCTTAATTCTTTCTTTCCATTTCTTATACCTAGGAAAGCACCCGAGGATAAAAAGAACATAAAATGGAGCAAATTGGCCCAAGGAGGAAATCGACACAGCCTGAACTAAAGCCTACACGGCCGTGCCTTGTTGATCATCTAAAACACTGTTTGACACAGATTTACACGGCCGTGTCTCATTAAAGAAGTCCGAGCATGGCCTGGCCACGATTAACACGGGCATGTGCCATGGTCGTGTCCCCGTCACTGGAAAGAGCAATTTCATTCGGATTTGGATACTTTGGGGCAAAGAAACCTATTTCAAAAGCCTATATAAACCCTCTAAGTGTCAGCTGAAAGGGGGCGGTTAGCTAGGCTAAGGAGCCAAGTCGAAAAGGTTAGATTTGTGGGAATCACTCAAAGATAGCCAGTTGATCCATCTCAAGAAGCCAGAATTCTACTTAAGACAGTGGATCTCTCCTTCAATTCCTTTAGGAGTTTTAGGGATTTATAATTTTTTTGTTTTATCTTTTCTTTTGAGATGTTTTCTTTATTTGTTATGAACTAAACCCTTCAGATACCCGAAGGGGATGAAACCTATGATGGATCTTGTTATTGTTTTCTGAATTATATGATAAATACTTAGTTTGTTCTTAATTATGTAAGCATAGTCCAAATTTAATGTGCTTAGGTGGAGGAGGAATAGACCATACCTAAGAGTAGATCTAGCATAATTAAGCAGAGTTGATCGCACGCCTAGAGATAGGGTGACGAGATTTTTTCGGATTAGGGTGAAACCTAATATGGGAGTCCATAGATCGATTTACTGCTATTCTAGTGGGTTATTAAGAGAGAAAGAGATTTCCATTAATTAACCTAGGGTTAGATGTTATTCGCCTCGAGAGAGGGTTTAATATACGTTACGGAGTCTTACGGATCAAACTAGGTAAATAAATCATATGGTTCAGGGTTTAAATAACAAGTGAAATCTAGGTGGATTCTTCCTAAGGGTATCGTCTTAATCAACTGAGTTTTTCCTAAAGCTATTTCCCAATTCATCCTTTTTGTATTTGTGCCTTTAGCTTAGTAGTTAATTTAGATTAGATTGAATCAGCTTCACTTTATTATAGGCTAAATAATAAAAAGAAAGTTAGTATTAGTACTTTTAGTTCCTTTGGGTTCGATAATCCGGTCTTGCCTTAGACATACTACTGTTCGATAGGTACACCTGCCTTTAATCGTTGTCAGAGTTAGTTTCTAGGTTCGATCATTCTTTTATAAATTTTAAAGCTCTGATTCACAACGATCAATAATGTTACAAAATAGACTACCGCGAAAGCTAAAAAATCCAGGGAGTTTTACAATTCCATGCTTAATTGGTAATTTAACTATTGATAATGCCTTAGCTAGTTTAGGGGCAAGTATAAATGTCATGCCTCATAAAATGTTTAAACAATTAGGTCTAGGGAAACCCAAACAAACTAGGAAGAGCATTCAATTAGGTGATAAAACTGTTAGAATTCCTAGGGGAATTATCGAAGATGTTCTTGTAAAAATTAATAAATTCGTTTTCCCAGTAGATTTTGTTGTCTTAGACATGGATGGGGATAATTTGATTCCCCTAATTTCAGGAAGACCCTTTTTAGCAACTGCTAGAACAAAAATTGATGTTGGCACAGGAAAACTCATCCTTCATGTAGATGACGAATCGATCAGTTTACAAACTCTTGATTCGGCCAGGACAACAATTGATGAAGGTGAGAAAGTAAAATCAGTTGATAACCAAGTTGTTCAACTTTCACCATAGGAAACACTACAAGATTACAAACTTGAGCTGAATCATGGACCTCATGCCAACAAAGAAGAATTACATAAGGAACGAAGTGTTAGGGTCGACAAACTAGAAGAGTGGAAAACACAATTCAAAGAAAAATCGAAACCACACGAAGTAACACCAAAAGAGCCCCCAACAAAGCTCATAGGAACAACAAACCATTTCAAAATAGGAGACCAGGTATTGTTAGATAAAGCGAATCCTCACATCACCACACCAGACCTGAACACGAACAAAGAAATCCCTCTTGAGGTACACAATATTTTCCCATGCGGAACAATCGAGGTAAGCAATCATATATTCGACACTTTTAAGGTAAACGCTTCTCGACTTAAACTTTATCAAGAAAATAGAACTGATAGCATGAGAGAAGATATTCAAACTTTTAAATCACCCTGACTTTTATAAAAACAAGGAGAGTCTAGCTTTAGACTATCAACGAGCGCTTCTTAGGAGGCAACCCGAGCACTAACCCAGTTAACTTTTACATTTTAATTTTTAATTATTCTATTTTATTCTTTCCTTTTTAGCACCTAACTTTAAGTTAACCAAAAGTGCATATTTCTAGGCCACACGGCCGTGGCTGTGGCCCTGTGGACCTCAAGAATCTCTGTACTGACAATGGCAGAAGAAGTACAAGTCAGAAAGAATCAAATCTTCGAGTCACGGGCTCCAACCACTACCCCACGGGCACTGACAAAATCCCACAGCCGTGCGATGCGGCCGTGGATGAAACTAACTTATCACAAACAGGCATGGCAAATTGAAAAACGAGCGTGGGAGAAACGAACAAGGCTCACCACGGCCGTGCGACATGGCTGTATAAATTAACATGCCTATGGTACACGGGCGTGGGGATGTACCAGGTTTGGAATTCTATATAAACCAACCCTCCCTCCCTCTTCTCAACCACTTCCCATCCCCTTCTTCTATACTATCTTTCAAGAATCCTCCCCTTCCATATTTCCCCTCTTTAAACCTCCCCCAAATTCTGATGCCCATAAACTCAATGTCGAAGAAAAGGCGGAATCCCAGCACAGTATCCCTCAGGGAGACCGATCTACATAAGTTCATGCCGGCCGCTTCATTCATTCGACAAGCCGAGGGCCTTTGAGACCATTTATCTTTTGTTTCACTTTTATCTTCTCCTTTATTTTCCTTCTCTTTGACTATCTTATGCTTAATTTAGTTTATTTTATTTTAGTTTCTTAGTGTCAAGTTCTAAAGGCTGCTTGGGAATCACGCCACTTTCGCCACCGCCAGCACCCCCACAACCTTAGATGTCACACCCACCTTGCGAACCATCTACCAATAAGGATTCTCAAGCCCCTTTATCTGTTAGCCTTAATTTAATTACATTTTTATTTTCTTTCTCTTTACCTTTCTTGTCTTTATTATATGTTTAGTTTATTTTAAATGTATCTTAATAACTCCTGGTGAATTCTATACGAGCTCCCTAATTTCTTCATCTACCGCAGAGTTCGATAGCAGAAACCACCCATATCGTCTTCCAACTCCGAGAAACCATCCCAATTCAGGAAGTTTCACTTCTCCCTCTCTCGTAAATTGCATATCTATGTTTGTACATTGAGGGCAATGTACATCTTAAGTGTGGGGGTGAATAGTTATTTCGAGAAAATGCCTAACTATCTGCATTATCTCAAATACCTGAATTATGCCTTGTCTTGAAGTAAGTTTCTCACATTATAATTAGAATGAAATTTCTAATGATTTATGATTTTTATTAATATGTTTTTGATTAAGTCATTGATAATTGTGCATTGATGATTTAAATTTGAAGAATACTAGAGAATCGAGCATGATAAGTCTAATTTTCAGAATTAATTTTTTTGCTAGGTTGTTAACCTGAATCTCAATATTACTTTGAAATTTGAAATTTACGAGGTTGACATCAAATTCCCGTAATTTTTGTGAGATTTTGGGCCTTATAGAGCATATATCCTTTTTCATGCTCATTTTATGATTATGAGTGTGTCAACATTGAACTGTTATTCTAGAACCTGCCTCGATTATACAGGTTGAGACCACACCTTTGATTTGATATACCGAGATGATAAAGGCAGTTAGGATTTAACCCACTTACACTACTAAAAGGCCTAACTTCATAATTAACCCCTAGTGAACCTCGTTTAATCCTAACAACCCTTTTTATTGACTCACCCACTAATTTTAGCCCAAAACCCTTTGTATTTGTCATCACCATTCCTTGATCACCCTTTTTTATCGAGATTTGATTTTGAGCAGTTACCTAACTATGTTCTATATTTCAGTTGTAAAAGTCCTTTCCTATTATTTGATTTGTTCTTAATTAAAAAACAATCTCGAAGTATATTCATTATTAGTTCTATGATTAGCTAAGCTTATATTTTTAAATTTCAAATCTTGAAGAAGAAAAAGCTCGTATTATTAGTTTTCAATTGATGTAATTATTCAAAACTAGTTCATTTTTCTAGTTAGGTAATTTATCAGGTCAATCTCGATTCTAACCTGCTAATTCAGCCTATACCCATACCCTTAACCTAGCCCTATTACAACTCTGTAAAGACCTTTTGATTTGTGTATCATCTCATTTTACAATGGTGGAGATTTGATTTTCAGGCAAGCCTATGGGATTAACTTTTCATGTTCGACTTATGAGTGCTCTTTTCTTGAACCTTAAACAATTCGAGTGATTTGAGTGAATCTTTTGTGAGGATGTCAATCCTTGTCGGTTTTGAATTAAAAGGTAATTATTCAGATAAAAGGAGACACCTATGTTTTCGTGATACAAATGTATGACTTATATTGTTTGAATCTTTAGAACTCTTTGAATTAAATTATACATGTATAAATTGTCTATGAATTATGATGAGACATTGTCGGTAGGAATATTGAATTATGGAAAGTTCGTTTTAATTGTAAGTTGAGAATTTTGCTTGAGGACAAGCAAAAGCTTAAGTGGGGGTATGTGATAAACCGTAAAAGTAACATATTTTAATCCCACATTTAGCATATTTTTGGATGATTTATCCCTTGATTTATGTAAAAAGGTGCTCTTACTCCTTTCCTTTCATGTTTTATACTCAAGAAAGCACTGGAGGATGAAAAGAATGAGAAACGGGCTTAAAATGGATCAAATTGGGCCAAAGACCACACGGCCGTGCCTCATTAAAAGTCCGAACACGGCTTGGCCATATTCAGATGGCGTGTGCCATGGCCGTGTCCCTATCATGGTGAAGAGCAATTTCATTCAGATTTGGATACTTGGGGGCAAAGAAACCTATCTCAAAAGCCTACATAAACCCCTAAGGATAACCTGAAAAGGGGGTCGGTTAGCTAGGCTAAGGAGCCGAGCTGAAAAGGTCAGATTTGTGGGAAACACTCGATGATAGCCAGTTGATCCATCTTAAGAAGTCAGAATTCTACTCAATACGGAGGATCTCTCCTTCAATTCCTTCAGGGAGTTTTAGAGATTTCTTATGTTTTGTTTTATCTTTTCTTCTGAGATATTTTCTTTTATGGTTATGAACTAAACCTTTCAGATACCTGAAGGGGATGAAACCTAAGATGAATCTTGTTATTGTTTTCTGAACTATATAATAAATACTTGATTTATTCCTAATTATGTGTTCTTAATTCTTGTGTTGATATTTCTGGGATATTGATTCAAGTATTATGTGCTTAGGTGGAGGAGCAAAAGTCCCTGCCTAAGAGTAGATCTAGCATGATTAAGCGGAGCTGATCGCACGCCTAGAGATAGGGTGACGAGATTTTACCGGATTAAGGTGAAACCTAATATGGGAGTCCATAGATCGAGTTAATGCGATTCTAGGGGTTTTAATTCGAAAGAGATTTCAATTAATCAACCTAGGGTTACACATTATTGGCCTTGAGAGAGGGTTTAATATAAGTGAATACATCACCTAGTTCAGTGTTAGATAACAAGTGAAGTCTAGGTGGATTCTTCCTAAGGGTATCGTCTTAATCAACTGAGTTTTTCCAACAGTATTTCCCTAATTCATTCTTTTTGTCTTTGTGTCTTTAGCTTAGTAGTTAATTAAAATTAGATTAAACAACAACTTCACTTATTTTAGGCTAGATAATAAAAAGAAAGTTAGTATTAGTACTTTTAGTTCCTTTGGGTTCGACATTTCGGTCTTGCCTTAAGTCGTTGTCAGAGTTAGTTTCCAGGTTCGATCATTCTCATTTATAAATTTAAAACTCTGAAAAATAGCCATCACAGGGGCAACATATCAAAGGGCCATGGTAACTCTATTCCATGACATGATGCATAAAGAGATTGAAGTATATGTTGATGACATGATCGCCAAATCTCAAACAGAAAAGGAACACATTGAAGTTTTGAGGAAGTTGTTTTTGAGATTGAAAAAGTTTCAATTAAAGCTCAACCCGGCAAAGTGTACTTTTGGAGCTCGGTCAGGGAAGTTACTAGGTTTCGTGGTCAGCGAGAGAGGAATTAAAGTGGACTCGAATAAAGTCAAAACTATACAGGAACTACCTGCACCGCACACTCAAAAGGAAGTTAGAGGTTTTCTAGGAAGGTTAAATTACATTGCTTGGTTTATTTCAGAGTCAACTGCTTGATCCGTTAAATTATATTATGGAGTCAACTGCTTTGAATGGAAGGATGGCAAGGTGGCAGATTTTGCTGTCTGAATTCGATATTGTCTATGCGAACCAAAAGGCTATAAAAGGGAGCGTAGTAGCAGAATTTTTGGCTAGCAGAGCTTTAGAGGATTATGAACCTTTGAGCTTTGATTTCTTCAATGAGGAGTTAATGTGTGTGGAAAATACTGATGAATGTCCGTAGAAGCTAAATTTCGACGGGGCATCGAATGCTGTGGGAAATGGAATTGGGACAATCTTAGTATCCCCGAGTGGTGATCATTATCCATTTACATGGAGATTGGGTTTTGATTGCCCGAATAACATGGCAGAATATGAAGCATGCATCATGGGAATTCGAGTAGCTGTAGAGTGTAAGATCAGAGTGCTAGAAGTATATGGAGATTCTGCCTTAGTAATTTATCAGCTTAAAACAGAGTGGGAGACAAGAGATCCCAAACTAATTGATTACTGAAAAATAGTTCTGGGATTGATTGAGGAGTTTGATGACATTACTTTCAATTATCTCCCACGCGATGAAAACCAGATGGCAGATGCTTTAGTGACCCTCACTTTTATGGTCAAAGTAAACAGACCAAAGGATATGAGACCTATTCAGATGAGTATTTTCGAAGTTTGATAAACCGTAATAGTAACATATTTTAAGCCCACATTTAGCATGATTTTGGATAATTTAAGCCTTGAATTGTGTAAATTGGTGCTCTTAATCCTTTGTTTTCATGTTTCATACCAAAAAAGCACCGAGGATGAAAAGAAAGAGAAACGAGCCCAAAATGGAGTAAATGAGCCATATCGCGAAATCAACATGGCCTGGGCCCAAGCCACACGGCTGTGCCTCATCAAACAGACTCAAACACGGCCTGGCCACGATTCATACTGGCGTGTGCCATGGGCATGTCCCTTACGTGAGAAAAAAGAGTTTCATTCATATTAGGGTACTTAGAGGCAAAGAAAGCTATTCCAAAAGCCATATAAACACCCTAGAGGCCAACCTTCAGGGCGCGTCCAGCAAGGCCAAAGAGTCGAGCCAGAGGGGTCAGAATTGTGGAATTTACTCGAAGAAAGCCAGTTGATTTATCTCAAGAAGCCGGAGCCATACTCAAGATGGAGGATATCTCTTCAATTCCTTCAGGGGGTTTAGAGCTTTTCTGTTGTTTTGTTTTATCTTTTCTTTTGAGATGTATTCTTTTATGATTATAAACTAAACCCTCAGATACCTGAGGGGGATGAAACCTAAGATGAATCTTGTTATCGTTTGCTGAACTATATGATAAATACTTTATTTTTTCTTAGTTATGTGTTCTTAATTCTTGTTTTGATATTTTCGGGATATTAATTCAAGTGTGATGTGCTTAGGTGGAGGAGCAAAAATCCCTGCCTAGGAGTAGATCTAGCATAATTAAGCGGAGTTGATCGCACGCCTGACATAGGATGACGAGGTTTTGCCAGATTAGGGTGAAACCTAATATGGGAGTCCATAGATCGAGTTAATGCAATTCTAGGGGTTTTAATTAGAAAGAGATTTCAATTAATCAACCTAGGGTTAGACGTTAGTAGCCTCGACGGAGGTATTAATATAACTTAGGGAATCTTACTGATCAAGTCAAATGAATAAATCGTCTGGTTCAGAGGTAGATAACAAGTGAAGTCTAGGTGGATTCTTCCTCAGGTATTGTCTTAACTAATTGGTTTTTCCCAAAGTATTTTTCCCAAATTCATTCTTTTGTCTTTGCATCTTTAGCTTAGTTTTTTGTTAATTTCAGATTAGATAAAAATTCCTTTAATTCTTAGGTTAGATAATAAGAAGAAAGTTAGTATTAGTACTTCAGGTTCCTTTGGGTTCAACAATCTAGTCTTGCCACTAAACTATACTACTGTTCGATAGGTGCGCTTGCCTCAATCATTGTCATATTTAGTTTCTAGGCTCAATCATTCTTTTTATAAATTTTTAAGACTCTGACGCACGATCATGTTGTTGGCGCCGTTGCCGGGGAACCAGAATATTAAGAAAGCTCAGTTTTTATTACTTTAGCCATTTTTTAATGCAATTTAATATTTTTTTTTTACTTTGCTAAATTTTTCCTCTATTTGCTTTTGGTAGATAATTTTATTTTATAGAGAAGATGACACTGAATAATTATCAATGGTAAGTCATGAGGACAATTCCTACTAAAGCAACCAGTGTCTTTAACCTCGAAACGGTCACCATGTTATCTAACTAGGTAGAGTTGTTAAATAAAATAATTGATGGAGTATGTAATTCTTTGCAGGTACATCCAGCTATACAATACGATATAAATGGTGGAGGGATGAACAACACAGAATATCTATCCTACAACCCTAGCACAGAGAACGAACAAGTTAACTATATGGGTAACTATTCTAGACCTCAAAATGATTTTTATAGTAACACTTATAATGCAGGGTGGAGGTACCATCCCACTTTCTCATGGGATGATCAAGGTAGTCAAAGACCACAACTTCCTCCAGATTTTGAACAACCACCTCACCAACAGGAACAGGAGCCGAACCTTGAGGAGATGCTGACAAAATTTATAGCGGTGTCAGAAACTCATTTCCAAAACACCGAAACAGCACTCAAAAATCAAGAAGCATCAATTCAAGGGATCAAGAATCAATTAGGTCAGCTTGCTAAGATGATCTCAGAACAACCACAAGAAAGCTTGCCAAGCAAAACTGAAACTAACCCAAAAGAGAAAATTCAAGCCGTAACAGCTCATGACAGTGAAAGATTAGTGGAATCTGACCCAAGGCAAGAGCCTGGGGTAAGTGAAGGTAAGGTTGAGGTAAGCCATGATGTACCAAACCAGGTAATTACAGAGTACCAAGCTCCTGTGCCATACCCCAATGTGATAAAGAAATACCATACAAAGGAACAATTCGGTAAATTTCTTAAACTTCCAAAGAAATACATATTAACTTGTCGTTTCTTAAAGCTCTTTCGTAGATGCAAGATTCAAGGAAATTTTTTAAAGAGCTTTTGACAAACAAACGGAAGTTAGACGAAACGTCCCATGTGGAGCTAAACACAGTGTGCTCAACAATTCTACGAAATAAACTACCATGTGTGCTCACATTTCGCGTAAGTGACGAAACGATCACTCTTCAGGTTCTTGACATAGCTAGGACATCAAGTATTTAGGGTGGAACCAATAACTTCAAAGTCAGAGATCAGCTTCCCAGATGGAACAGTCGAGGTAACTAATCCTAAATTCAGCACTTTTAAGGTAAACTCTACTTGACTCAAACTATATTAATAACCGAAATGATCACATGAAAAAGGATTTCCACCTCCTCAAACCACCATGATTGTGCGAGTGAGAGGTAAGTCTAGCTAAATACTTTAAACAAGCGCTTCTCGGGAGGCAACCCGAGCACTAACCTTACTAATTAGTTTAGTTTATTTCTTTTCATGTTTAGGTGCAAGTTCTCCATACCCACATGGCCTTACACACAGCCGTGGCCGTGGCCGTGTGTGTACCACAAGTAGGAATATGGGCATGGGTCGCATCTCTATTTAAACCCCTTCTTCCTCTCCTTTTCCCGTTATCTTTCTGCTTTCATTTTCCATTATTTACTTTTATTTTTATTTTTATTATTTTCTTCTTATTCTTCATAGCATTTAGATTTAACTTAGGATACAATAAAATCAGACTGGCTGCTTTGAGGACTCAAGTTCAAACAGCTTAAGGCACTCCCCATGTTTTTCTTCATCAACTGCATCCAAAATTCAGGAAGTTTCACTTCTCTCCCTATCTTTTGATTTTATCACTATATTGTTAGTTTGCCTATATTTGTACATTGAGGGCAATGTACATCTTAAGTGTGGGGGGTGAATATCTATTTCAAGAAAGTGCCTAACTTTCTGCATTATTCTCAAATCTCTGAATTATGCCTTGAATTATGCCTTGTTCTTAAGTAATCTTCTCATATTATGATTAGAACGAAATTTCTTTTGAATCCATAATTTTCTTTGTATGTTTTGTATTAAGTCATTGATAATGTGCAGTGATGATTTAAATTTTAGGAGACTAGAGAATCAAGCATGATAAGTCTATTTTTCAAAAATTAAAATTTTTTCTAGGTTGTCTACCTGAATCTGAATGTTACCTTGAAGTTTGAAATTTATGACATTGACATCAAATATCCTTAATTTTTGTGACATTTTGCGCCTTATAGAGCATATATTCTTTTTCTTGCTTACTTTATTGGTTATGAGTGTGTCAACATTGATTTGTTATTCTAGAACTTGCATCAATTATACATGTCGAGACCACACCTTTGATTTGATATACAGAGATGATAAAGGCACCTAGGTTTTAACCCACTTACTCCACTAAATGCCTACCTTAATAATTAACCCCTAGTGAACCCCCTTTGATCCTAACAACCCTTTTTATTGACTCACCCACTAATATTAACCAAAAACCCTTTGCATTTGTTATTACCATTCCTTTTGACTACCTTTTTGTCGAGATTTGATTTGATCAATTGCCTAACTATGATCTTTATTTCAGTATTAAATTCATCCTTTCTTATGTACTTGATTTGTTCTTAAAAAAGTCGAAGTATATTCATTATTAGTTATGTGATTAAATGAGCTTATAGGTTTAAATTCCAATCGCTGAAGAAGAAGCTCGTACTATTAGTATTAATATGACAAGTTTTCAATTGATGTAATTATTTATTAGTAGTTCATTATTTATGGTTAGGTAATTTGTCAATTCAATCTCGATTCTAACCCTCTAATTCAGCCTTTATCCACACCTTTAACCTAAGCCCCGTTACAACCCTTTTAAAGACCTTTTGATTTGTGTATCATCTCATATTATAGTGGTGGAGATTTCATTTTCATGCAAGCTTATGGGATTAAATTTTCATGTTCGACTTTTGAGTCTTTAATTTTAAACCTTAAACACTTTGAGTGATTTGAGTGAATCTGTAGTGAGGATGTTAACTCTTGTCAATTTTGAATCAGAGGTAATTATTTAGATAAAGGGAAACGCCTATGTTTTCGTGCTATAAATGTAAGACTTTGATTGTTTGAATCTTTAGGACTCTTTGAGTTAAATTATCAATGTATGAATTATCTTTGAATTATCATGAAACACTATTGATGAATATTATAAATCGAGGAAGTTTATTTTAATTGTGAGTTGAGAATTTTGCTTGAGGACAAGCAAAAGCTTAAGTGTGGGGGTATTTGATAAACCGTAATAGTAACATATTTTAAGCCCACATTTAGCATGCTTTTGGATAATTTAAGCCTTAAATTGTGTAAATTGGTGCTCTTAATCCTTTGTTTTCATGTTTTATACCCAGAAAGGCAGCGGAGGATGAAAAGAACGAGAAACAAGATCAAAACAGAGTAAATAGGCCATATCACGAAATCAACACAGCCTGGGCCCAAGCCACACGGTCGTGCCTCATCAAACAGACTCGAACATGGCCTAGCCACGATTCACACGGGCGTGTGTCATGGCATGTCCCTAACGTGAGAAAGAAGAGTTTCATTCGGATTAGGGTACTTAGAGGCAAAGAAAGTCATTCCAAAAGCCTATATAAACACCCTAGATGCCAACCTTCAGGGCGCATCTAGCAAGGCCAAAGAGCCGAGCCAGAGGGGTCAGAATTGTGGAATCTACTCGAAGAAAGCCAATTGATTCATCTCAAGAAGCCGAAGCCATACTCAAGACGAAGGATCTCTCTTCAATTCCTTCAGGGGGTTTTAGAGTTTTTCTTATGTTTTGTTTATCTTTTCTTTTGAGATGTATTCTTTTATGATTATGAACTAAACCCTCAGATACCTGAGGGGGATGAAACCTAAGATGAATCTTGTTATCGTTTGCTAAACTATATGATAAATACTTTATTTGTTCTTAATTATGTGTTCTTAATTCTTGTTTTGATATTTTAGGGATATTAATTCAAGTTTGATGTGCTTAGGTGGAGGAGCAAAAGTCCCTGCCTAGGAGTAGATCTAGCATAATTAAGCGGAGTTGATCGCACTCCTGACATAGGGTGACGAGATTTTGCCAGATTAGGGTGAACCCTAATATAGGAGTCCATAGATTGAGGTAATTCAATTCTATGGGTTTTAGTTAGAAAGAGATTTCAATTAATCAACTTAGGGTTAGACGTTAGTAGCCTCAACGGAGGTATTAATATAACTTAGGGAATCCTACGGATCAAGTCAAATGAATAAATCATCTGGTTCAGAGTTAGATAAGAAGTGAAGTCTAGGTGGATTCTTCCTCAGGTATTGTCTTAATCAATTGGTTTTTCCCGAAGTATTTTTCTCAAATTCATTCTCCTTGTCTTTGCATCTTTAACTTAGTTGTTAGTTAATTTTAGATTAGATAAAAATTCCTTTAATTCATAGGCTAAATAATAAGAAAAAAGTTAGTATTAGTACTTCAGGGTCCTTTGGGTTCGAAAATCCGGTCTTGTCACTAAACTATGCTACTGTTAGATAGGTGCGCTTGCCTCAATCGTTGTCATAGTTAGTTTCTAGGCTCGATCATTCTTTTTATAAATTTTTAAGACTCTGACACACGATCAAAGTTCCAGCTCATTGCTATAATCTGGAAGAATAGGTAAAAGATGACCACCCTTGGTATAATGATGTATTGCGATATGTAAAAAATGGTGAATACCCGGAGCATGCAACTGAGAATGAGAAAAGGACATTAAGAAGATTGGCCTCTGATTAAGTTTTAGATGGGGATATCTTGTATAAAAATAGAAAAGATCAAGTATTATTGAGATGCGTTGATGTTGTAGAAGCTAGGGAAATCCTAGAGGAAGTTCATGAGGGCATTTGTGGAACACATGCTAATGGATTCACAATGGCCAGGCAGATAATGAGATTTGCATATTATTGGTCTACCATGGAAGGAGATTGTATTGGCTATGCCAAGAGATGTCATAAATGCCATATTTATGGAGACAAAATTCATGTGCCTCTGTCACCTTTTCATGTTATGTCTTCCCCATGGCCTTTTTCCATGTGGGGCATGGACGTTATTAGACCATTCTCACTAAAAGCTTCGAATGGGCATCAATTCATCTTTTTGGTAATTGACTATTTCACGAAATGGGTAGAGGCTGCTTCATATGCTAGCGTCACTAAGTCAGCAGTTAGTCAGTTCTTAAAGAAGGAAATCATTTGTCGATATTGAATGCCTGAGAGGACTATATCAGATAATGCATTGAACTTGAACAACAGTACGATAGCAGAAGTTTGTAGCCAGTTCAACATCAAACACCACAACTCATCTCCCTATCGTCTAAAAATGAACGGGGCAGTAGAAGCGACCAATAAAAATATCAAGAAGATAATAGGGAAGATGACTGAGACTTATATGGATTGGCATGAGAAACTACCGTTTGCACTCTATACTTATCGAACGTCCGTCAGAACCTCTACTGGGGCAATGCCTTTCTCGTTGGTCTATGGGATGAAGGTTGTTCTACCTATTGAAGTGGAAATACCTTCTCTTCAAGATTTGTTAGAAATAAAGCTAGATGAAGCTGAATGGATTCAAGCTCAATAAGACCAGTTGAACTTAATTGAAGAAAAGAGGCTAAGGGCTATTCGTCATGGTCAGATGTACCAAAAACGAATGATGCGAGCCTACGATAATAAAGTTCGCCCAAAAGAGGTTCATGAGGGGGACCTTGTACTGAAAAAGATTCTTCCCATACAAAAGGATTTCAGAGGAAAATGGATGCCGAATTGGAAAGGACCATATGTGGTGAAGAAGGCTTTCTCTGGAGGAGCACTGATCTTGACCGAAATGGATGGGAAAAGCTTACCCAATCATGTGAACTCAGATTCAGTAAAGAAGTATTTTGCTTAAAGAGGAGAAGAGACCAAAGTGAAAACACGTAAAGGGCGCTTTGAGACTTCAAAAAAAAAGGAGAGGCCAAGGCGAAAACCCACAAAGGGCGCATTGAGACCAAATGGGTTTTTGAGTTGAAAATTCGAAAAGGGCGGGTCAAATTCTGAATGGACATGCAGTGATCTTGCTATACCTGGATCAACAAAAATGAAGTATGTTGCATATCAAGGCATCAACAATGTACTTTGGGTCTTCTAAACACATGTTAAGCACAAAGTCGTCTTCGTAGAGTTTGTATATAGAAGCCCAATCGGTGATATCTAGGGCATCTGATTTTTGTCCTATTCATTTTACTAGCTTTGGATTCTTTTTCTTCTCAAAGATATATTCCCAATTAATTTTCTTTGTATTTTTGATAATTCATGTAACCTTCTTTGCAATCAATTTATTTGTTACCTATTATTCATAAACATGTTGCATTGAAATAATGATTGACGAACTAATAATTTCACAAAAGAAGTTCTACATATTACTTTGGAAATTTCTAGATAAAATAAGGAACCAAAATAGGATAATTGTTTAGAATTTCCATGTGCATAGATTGGAAATATTTGAGAAAGAATTGTCTGGATAGAGACATTTTCTCTGAATTCTTTATCTAAATGATAACTGGACAAAACAATGAGTTGATGTGACGAAAGTAACTGATGTCATCAGGTCATAACATTCGGGGAATGGTGTGACAAACTAAATTGATGAAAAATTCAGAACTTCTGAATTGCAGTGGAATGGATTGAATTTGGAATAAATTGTAGATGGGATGGATTTCAATTCCTATAAATCGTGGTAGGATGGTACAAGCCTTGTGTTTCAAGCAGAGTTGACACTGAAATTGCAGCGGGGCAAGCTTGTTGAGCAGAACATGATTGATGAGGAACAAGGATGAGTGATGACACCTAGAGTAGGAATCATACTTATAACATTTTTTTCATCATAGCAAATATCATTAGGAGCATTTGATTCATTCCTATCATTACATCCTAATCCTTAAACGTTTAAAAAGGAATCGTTTCCATGACATGTTGCATTTATGTCACTCATAACACATGTGGCTAGAAGCATTTGATTCATTCTAAGCATAGCATCTTGGTCATTTGACATAAACATATGGAACCGAGTCTATAGGATATGTACCTCAGAGGACAGTGTAGCAATATCAGTGAATTTGTAGATCTTATCTCCATAAGCAGTAGTGGACCAGATCAAATTTGGCGAATCTTATCTTCCGGAGGTAGCAGGGAAGCAAATTTTAGCCACCAGCCTTATCTCCCTAAGGTAGCAAGGCGGCAGGCTGAAGTTTGTAGTCTTATCTTCCTGAGGTAGCAAGGAAGCAGACTAAAGATTGCAGATTTTGTCTCCCTGTTGCAGTGGAGCAAATCGAAGACAGTGAATCTTATCTTCCCGAGGTAGTAGGGAAGTAGATTTTAGTCACCAGCCTTATCTCTCTGAGCTAGCAGTGGAGCAGGTTGAAGATATAAGTCTTATCTTCCTGAGGTAGCAAGGAAGAAGACTAAAGATCATAGATTTTGTCTCCTTGAAGTTGCAGTAGAGCAAATCGAAGATGGTAAATCTCATCTTCACGAGGTAGCAGGGTAGCAGATTTTAGCCACCGGCCTTATCTCCTTGAGGTAGCAAGGGAACAGGGTGGATATCATAGTCTTATCTCCCTGAAGTTGCAGTGGAGCAGACTGAAGATAGCAGATCTTATCTTCCAAAAGTTGTAGGAAACAGATAAAAAACATCAAATCTTATCTCCCTGAGTTTGCAATAGAGCAGATCGAAAAATAGTAGATCTAGCATTCCTGAAGTTGCAGGAAACAGATTGAAGCCATCAGACTTATTGAAAAGAAGTTCCAAATACTGTTGAAATTGTAGTTGAGTTGGAGCCATTTGAAGAAGACGAGGATCAAGAAGTCAAGGCTCGACAAAGACCGGGCAAAATTGGTCCTTCTATTGTCTTTATTCTATTTTCGTCTCACAACAATAAGTAAAGAGGGGCAGCTGTAAGAGACCCATTTTGCCGGGGCCCATGAAAACCAAGACAAAAAGAAAATAATAAAAACAAAAAAATAATAAAACTAAAGTCCAAATAATTACAGTCCATTTACAAACAGATTACCAAAAGCCCGTTACACCCTTAGCCCAATGCCTAAACAGACTACTTGACCCAAACTCGCACAACCCCAAACAGATGACCCAAACTGAACCCATTACAAACCCAATACTCAGACCCAAAACTAACTTGGCCCAAGTGGCCCAAATGGCTTGCGGACGCAGGAAACCCTAGGTTTCCACTGCGCTACAAGCACCCCAGCAAGCATCCTCGTGCCCAAGCCAAAAATCACACTGTGCTCCTCGTCATTAATCTGCAAACAAGGGAAGAACACTAGCAAAAGGAAAGAAAGAAATGGCAGAAACAAAAAGAAAAATTTTTGTATTTATTTCTTGTTTGTTTTTAGGGTTATAAATAATTCTAATGAACTTGTAAAATGGACAAACAGAAACAGACATACATATAGAAACGAAAATATACAGAAATAAAATACAAAGATTTTTTAGCAAAAGGTGATTTTTACGTTATTTCATTTTGTTTATTTGAGATCTATGCTATTTTTCGTATGAATACAAAAAATAAGAAAAAGGTGAGAAGTCTACCTGCGTTTTGACTTCAAGACAGAGATATTTGGCTCTCTGGCCACTGACTGCGGTGACGCGTGTGGCGCGTGCCACGAGTCTGACGATCAGAGCCCAGACGAGAGGATGAAGGGCCTCAGAGAATTTTTGAAGTTGTTTTTTTAAAAAATAGTCTAAAAATGATTTTTTTTATTTAAAACTGACTTATATAGGCCAAAGGAACTACGCCGTTTTGAAGTGGTCAGTTAATGACCAAAACGACGCCGTTTTAAAGTTTATGACCCGCGCGTTGACCCGACCAGGGGAGGATCCACACGTCTTCGTTAAAAGGTTTAATTCCCAAATAAGTCCTTCCGCATTATTTCAATTTTATAATTATGTCCTGTTACATTTTTTATTTTTTTAATTGGGCCTAGAATTATTTCTTGCATCTCAATTTAGTCCTTTGGGCTATTTTAATGGTGGATATTCGAACGACGCCGTTTTGAAAATTTGGCATAATTGCCATATTAACCCCTACAGTGTGACGCGCGTTTTAATTTAATCCTTTTATATTTATATTTATTTGCTATTTAATCCTCCTTTCTTTCTTTATTTTTTTATTTTTTAAATTATTTTAATACTATATTGAATTATTTTATCATATTAAAATGTTATACTATTTTTATTATTTTATTAATTTCGTTAATAATATAAAATTCATATATGTATTTTTTATATGTATTATCCTTATATATATATATTGAATTATTATATATCATTTTATTTAGTTTAATATTATTTTTATTACATATTATGATTTATATATTAGTTATTATATTATACATTTTTTAATTTGTATATTATATAGTATTTTATTATATCATATATTATTTTTAAAATTTTATTTTATATATTTATATTATATAACATTTTTTTTATATTGTTTATTACATATGTAATTTTTATGATTAGTGTATTATATATATGTTTTTATACAAAATTATTATATACTATTTACTAATTATTTTTATTATATATAATCATTTAGATATGTATTAAATTATTAAGTTATGTATTTGTTATAAGTACTCTTATTTTTTTACTTTAATTTTTTTATATTGTTTATATATATATTAAATCATTTTAAAAAAATTGTCATATTCTTTTATTATTTTTATTCAATGTTTAAATATATCATTCTCCTTTCATTTGATTTTGTTATTTCGCGAAGATCTTAATTATCGCTACTTATTTTATATCCCATGTTTCTTTATTTATGTTTTTTTCGTTTATTGTTGCTTAATATAATTCCTTATTTATTTATTCATGTTATGTTATTCTTTAATTGTAACACCCCAAACTCGGTCTAAACCCTACCCCCGAGTCTGGCATGCTACGGAGAAGAAAATGCTTTAAAAATCGGTTCAACTACTTCGTTGGTGGAGAAAACCCTTGGAAAATTTTTAGAAAACGAATTTGAGTTTGGTGAAATTTAAAACGTGTTAAAACTGGTATTGGGAAACTCATTTGCCTTATTGTTATTCCATATCATTTATTTAATCAGTGAGTATTTAAAAAAAATCACGTACATATCGAGATTTAAAAAAAAAACAACCAATTTATCTCTATCAGGTTTGCTTATCAAAGTTGTAGGAACAACCAAATAAAACATCCAAATATAATAGTTAGGCGGCTTATTACAATGATGTAAACCCAAATTAAAGTGAAACAACTAAGTTCAAACGGAAAACTTTGAAATAAAACAACTGCTGAGCATGGCCACCTTGTAATATCCTGAATTAGGGGTTATTTGTGATGGTATTGTTTTGCAAGAGTTCGGTTTGTTGTGTTGTTAATTGAGATGTTCTAGGAGGAATAAGCCAAGGGTAGGCTCGAGCTGTAGGAAAAATTTAATTTTCAAGCTTTAGTTAAAGGGAGTTGAAGGAGCTAGGGGTTAAGAGTAAATCGTGGGGAATTTTAGCACAAGAATTGGGTTGGTAAAGTGGCAAGGAGGCACCACTTAGAGCCTTGAAGGCGACGCCACAAGTAGTGTGAGGGAGCTTAGGTTTGAATCCTATGGATGACATTAAGGTGACTTTTATTTTTGCTTTTGTATGGCATGTGTTGGTCAAATTTTAATTATGGTAAGGATGGACTTTGTTATTTTTGGATAGTAGACTAAAGGAAAAAGGCAAGTACTTATTTATGATATGGAATCAAGGAGTTAAGGTAAGATAAGGGGACATAAGGCTTGAAGTATGGGGTGATGTTTTGGAACTCTTCTATGGCCATTAGTCCATGTATGTGGACGACATTTTGGTCTAGGGGGAGGGTTGACCGTTTTTGTTGGAGGCTTTGGTAGGTTGGACTTTATATTTTTATGGTAAGTTGAATGATAGTTTAGGTAAGCTTGATGTTTGGGAAAGAAATCATTTGATTAAAGGTTGATGTGAGAACATAAGGCATGTTGTAAGGTGATATGCTATGGAAAGTTTTGTGTAGAAAGTTTGACATGAATGTGGACGGTATGGGTGTCTAGGGGGGTTGGCCGAATGTTGATAGGAATTTGTTGGGGTTTTAGTTGGTCAATTCTAACATTTTGTGCATCTTTTGCATTTTACTTTTCCTCTCCAAAATCTTTCCTACTTAGCCGATTGTGTCTTGGGCATTTGGTACAATTTTTGTTTTAGTTTTGGCATTGTTTTCTTGTTTAGTGTCAAAATGAAAGGACCATTGTGGTTTGCCGAATTTTCTTTTTACGCATTTGGCCGAATATTCATTTGAGTCTCTCTCTCATATTTTATTTTCTTTGAAGCCTAAAACCAACTCATTTCCCTTCATCTCTTTCTTCATCTTTAGTGGTTAGCTTGAACCTTCCTTCCTCCATTTCTCTTTTTCTTTCTTCCACATTTGCTCAAATAGGAAACATCCCTCTCCCATTTTATTTCTTCTCTCCATTCTCTTCTTTCTTCTGTTGCCGAATCATCCTTCTCCTATTTCTTTCACTTTTCTTTTCCTTTCTCTTTCTCCACCCTAGCTGAATCCTTTTTGTTGTTACAAATCAACCATAGTGCCGAAACTTTCCCATACTCTTTTTGTTTTGTCTTAGCCGAATATCAATAAGGGTAGGTCTTCTTTTGGTTTTCTTCAATCGATTTTGGAAGATAGGTAAGTGTTCATGGCCTATTTTCCTTTCTCTTTTCTATGTCGTTTTCTTGAGGGCAAAGGCCATTTTCTAATGCTTTTTGGTATGGAGGCCGAAACTAATATGGTTCCATTTAGGGATTTCGGTAGACTTTTAAGTGCAAAGGAGTGATCTCGGGATTTAGCCGACTGTGCCAAAAAGGTGTGTAGTTATCGCACTGTTTCTTGATTGTTTATATGTGTTATTATGTATATGCGTATGATGTGTATGGTAACCGGCAATAATGGCTAAAATGATGGATACCCATGTTGAATAATCGATTAACAAGGTCAGTATTTTATAATGTTAATTTACATATGATCTATGTATGAAAACGTGATAGCATGTGATGTATGCTTATTTTTATGATATTGTGGCATGATACATGGGACTTCGGATGTGACTATCGAAGGAAAGGGTGTACTTTATGTACGTGGTCTGATGTTAGCCTTGTGCTACATTGGCACTTGATGTTAGCTATGTTCTTCATCAAGGGAGGTGTTGGCTAGGTGCCCATCTCGGCAGTTGATAGCTGTGTGCATCACTGTGGATTAATTGATATGTGGGATCACTTATGTGATCGGTGGCTTAGCCACGGCATTGAGCAGCAAGTCTACCGAGGTAAGTTATGTGGGATCACTTAGGTGATCGGTGGATTAGCCACGGCCTTGGGCAGCAGGTGTGCCGAGGTTGGTGTACTGGATGGAATTAGGTTGGGTTGGGCTTCATTTTGCATAATTTTGTATGTGGACTGTATGGATATGGGCCAAGCCCATATGTGGAGACATGTGAAATAATTACACACTGAGTCTGTGTGACTCACCCAAATTTTTTTTCCTCAGACCTTACAGGTGATGCATAAAGCTTGGACCGGGTTAGAGTGGATACAAGGTGGCCCATGCATAAGATGTTTTCACTTAATTTATGGATTTTATATTATCAGTATTTTCGAATGATTATTTATTGTAATAAGGGCCACTTAAACTATTTGGAGACTTTATTTATGGTTTTGAGGTTATGTTATTATTAAGCTAAAGTTGGAAGTGATTTTGATAATCAAGTGATATTATAAATACTTGTATTAAAGTTTTCAACCAAATATTTTGTAACAACTTAACTTTATTTTGCATTTTAAACCCATGTTGCTTTATGAAAAATAAATAAATTTTTATGTTTTCATTCTAAGTTAAAATATTTTTTTTCAAACGTTTTCCGAAGTGGCATCCTAGATTCGGCCGTGGCTCATGGGCCGGGTTTGGGGTGTTACACACCTCAAGTCCACTCCAACTCCATATCCACGGTCTAAGTCTGATCTGCAAAATGTAAAGGAAGGGGTGAGTCACCGAGACTCAGTGTATAAATCCCCTTCCCAAGAAAAATCATGCTCATACAGAAATTCATACAATAATATGCAAGTCATGCAACCCACCAAAGTGTCCATCCAGGTCTCCCGAATCTACCCATTGTTGTACCAAACCACTGGTGGTGCCAAACCACTGGTAACCGAAGTTACAAAATAATCATATGTGGTACCAAACCACTGGTGGTGCCAAACCACTGGTGGTGCCAAACCACTGAGACATAGTTACAATTTTGAAATATGTGGGGCCAACCCACTGTGTGATACCAAATCACTAGTGACAGTCTGATAGATCATACTTCCCCCTCCTCTCATCACCCATGGCATATACTCATGTAATCAATATCAGTATGATCATGCTTAACATGTTATCACATTTACAGAATAACAACTTACCCGGCATCCTCACTTTTAACCACAAGGGTATTTTTCGTAACCATTGCCGTCATTCCGGCTTTTAAATAACACACAACATAAAACATATTATGTATGAAAGTGTGTAAGAGTTACACACCTGATTTTCGTACTACCGCTTTTACTGCTTCTACGCTACTTTGGCGTTGGGTTTACAGATCAAACCCCTCCTACTGCTTGACTGTTATTAGCGGCCATAATAACCCCTTGGTCACTAAACCAATCAGATCGATAAGATCTAATAAATAGTAATAGCGTTTAAAAGAACCCTTACCTAACTATCGAATCTTGAAATGTCCTTACGAACCCGCCACCTTCCAACCTACATTCGGCCATCCTCAAAATATCAAATAAACCGAAAATCACCACCAATCTAGCCCATATGGCATTCGGCCAAATAAAAGAAATCAAGAAAGGCCATTCGGCCGAACCTACCACTACCTACCTTCGGCTTTTCCACCAAATCAGCACAGGAGACTTTTAATGAGATAGATTCGGCTACTAGATGCAGAGAGGGAAAATTGACAGGCCTTAAACAAGTGTTTCGGGTTAGATTTTAATGAAAAGAAAGAGTGAAATCGCATAGAATAAAATCTCAAAACTCACCAGATTACTAAGGAGTATGCGGCTTATGGTGCACCTTCGGGAAACAGAAACCTCCCTTGTAGATTCGGCTATGGAGGAGGAATATGAGTAAGAAGAATTCGGCTTTCAGGAAGATGTTGAAGAAGAGAAGAAGGCTAGGGAATTTCGGCTAGAAGAGAGGAAAGAGAGAAAAGAATTTTGGCTTGAGAGAAAAGATGTGAAAATGAGAAGAACAAATAGAAAAGATGATAATTCTTCTTCCAAATTTCGGCTATACACAGGCACACACTCAGAGTTGTAATTTCGGCCAACTCTCTCCCTCCTGATAGCTCTTATCTTGCATGATAACCCGATCCCTATCTCATCTTTAGAAGAGGCCAACTTAGAACCAACTCTTCCCTCTTAATTATCAGCTTTTAAATACTAAATTAAAAAGAAATAAAGCTCCTAAAATGTAGCTCATGTGTTGTCCATCCCCTCCCCCTTGAAGTACCGAATATTTGACCCACTAATTTGGGCCCCAAGCGACCATACTAGGACCAAACTCCTCCCCCTTGTGACTCCACCTACATGCCCACTTATTGCACCTCCAAACTTTGGGCCACAAGCCCAACTTGCTACTAAACATACTTACTTAACTTTTAGTTATAAACTAACATTATTTATAAGCAATTTAACCCAGGTTTTAAGCCCAAACCTGAGCCCAATCCACACCTCAAAGCCTTTACCTACGAACTTAGCCATGCAACATACCAAATGCATAGACCCACAAAATCATGATATTACAGTTCTACCCCCCTTAAAATAAATTTCGACCTCAAAATTTACCTGGTCAGAAAAGTTGAGGGTATTGTTGTCGCATAATATCCTTCGGCTCCCACGTCGCGTCCTCCGATCCGTGGTTCCACCATAGTACCTTTACCAATGGAACAGATTTCCTACGCAAAACCTTAACATCCCGATCTAGGATTTGCACTGCCTCCTCCTCAAAAGATAAGTCTGGATTCACCTCTATCTCCCCCACTGGCACAACATGTGATGGATCCGAGCGATAGCGTCTAAGCATGAAAACATGGAACACATCGTGGATTTGAATCAGCTCTAGGGGCAACTCGAGCTCATAAGCCACTGGTCCTACTAATTTCAACACCCGATCAGGCTCAATAAATCTAGGCCCACGTCGATACCTTCAAAAAAACCTTGTCACCTTTGGCAAACTTTATATCCTTCCGTTTAAGATCGGCATAAGACTTCTGCCTGTCCGAGGATTCTTTCAAACGAGTTCTAATCACCTTCACCTTATCCTCTGTCTCTGTAACCAGCTCCAGACCCATCAACTGCCGCTCTCAAAACTCTGTCCAACACGTAGGTGTATGACACTTCCGACCATATAACGCTTCGTATGGAGCCATCTTAATACTCGCCTGATAACTATTGTTATACGCGAATTCCGCCAACGGTAAAAATTCTTCCCAACTACCCTTGAAATCCAAGACACATCCCCTTAGCATGTCCTCCAAGACTTGAATCACCCTCTCCGATTGTCCATCTGACCGGGGATGGAATGCCGTACTGAAATCCAATCATGTGCCCAATGCCTGGTGCAAAACCTTCCAGAACCTTGACGTAAATCTAGGGTCTTTGTTCGAAATAATCGACACTGGCACCCCGTGTAACCTTACAATCTCCACTACATATAGTCTTGCTAACTTCTGAAGAGAATAATCCATACGTACAGGTATGAAATTAGCCGACTTTGTCAAACGGTCTACAATTACCCAAACTGAATCCTTCTTGGTCGGCGTAGGAGGTAGTCCACTCACAAAATCCATTGTGATTCTTTCCCACTTCTATTGTGGAATCTTAATCGGTTGCAACAATCCCGAGGGTAACTGATGTTCAGCCTTGACTTGCTGACACGTCAGACACTTACCCACAAACTCCGTTACCTCAAGCTTAAGGCCCGGCCACCAAAACTGCTCCCGTAAATCCCGGTACATCTTACTACCTCCCGGATGCATAGCATAGGGACTGCCATGTGCCTCCTGCAAGATCTTCTGCCTTAATTCCACATCCTTAGGCATACACATTTTTCTTTGGAAACATAACATTCCATTACTGCTTAGACTATACCCTTCCAGTCCACCATTCTGTACTTGTAACCATCGAGCACTTAAAACTTCATCTTCCCGCTGTTTTTCCTTAACCTCATCAATCCATGTTGGCCTCACTTGCAATTCCACTAACAGACTTCCGTCATCATACAAACTAAGGTGGGCAAACATGGCTCTTAAATCTGCCACCACCTTACGGCTCAAGGCATCCGCTACACATTAGCCTTTTCCGGGTGGTACTCAATCGAGCAGTCATAGTCCTTTAATAGCTCAATCCACCTCCTTTGCCTTAAATTTAATTCCTTCTGTGTGAGAAGGTACTTCAAGCTCTTGTGATCCATTGAAACCCGGCCCACGAGCTTTGACCAGATTTGGTATGTTCCTCAAGTAAACCGGTTCAAAGTTCTTTTGTTACTTTGGGAAAATAGTGTGTTTTGAAAGAAATATTATTTTGGGTTGGGCTCGAGTAGAAAACAAAATCGTTTTATAATGAAAACCCTTTTAAATTTTAGGTGATAAAACATATAGAATACATTTAAAGTAAATTACGTAATCTTTAACTTAATAAAAATTTCGTAACATAGTAAATAAAGACAGAAATAAAATAGTGCACTATGGCTTTATGGCCTTATTACATCAAGTAAATCCAAATAATTCGGAGTGCTTAAAAATTAATAGTCCATAAAAATAAAAACTTCATGTTGAGCATGGCCACCACAAGTTCTGCCGTCCCGGTCCATTACTGTTCATCACCTGAAACATGGTCCCTCAACGGGGTGAGTCAACAGACTCAATGTGTACACAACACTAAATCATAATAGAATCAGGCATAACAAATATTACACATTCATATCATAGCATACAAATTATGATGCATTCCCAAACCCAAACCTAATAAGCCATCCGCTACACTCCCGCACCAACTTTGTACACCGTGGGGACTACTAAGTCGACCCTCCTTCTGCTACACTCCATATCGCGGTCTTAGGTCACCGCATTTGTGGCCTTAGGTCACCACATTTAGATATTGCGGTCTTAGGTCACCGCATTCAGATTACTGTGGTCTTAGGTCACCACATTCAGATATCGCGGTCTTAGGTCACCGCATTCAGATTACTGTGGTCTTAGGTCACCACATTCAGATACCACGGTCTTAGGTCACCGTGTTCGTGGTCTTAGGTCACCACATTCACTTCCCCTTTCAATAACCCATATGCCCCATTTTGTAATATGCATTAATATGCCAAAGTTCACATTCTTATTCTCATGTTACAAATAACATACTTCACATTCCTAGTAGTAGTAGGAAACGTACCTGAGTACTTTGTACCACATTATGGTACCTTAGCCATATTTACATTCTTAATATCACATATATTAATTAAACATAGCCATAAAACATATTATGAAATAGTGTGGGGTACACACCTGATATACTTAGCAATTCACTTCAAATCCCGAAAATCTAATCTCACTGCTTTAGATCTTTAATGCCTATATTCGGCCAACACTAAGAATATTTAATAAAAAGCCATTCAGCCATAAATCCAAATCCTATTAGGATTGTTGTAACTCAAAACTTACCTTGGTGCCGATTGATGTCTAATCAAATGCCGGAAACTTTGTATCCTTCTTTCTTGAAATCGGCAATCACTAGATTACCTGAATAGATTAGTTTCGGCTTTTGAATGATTAATGAACACATATATTTACCAAACATGGCCTTGGCCGAATGCTATAGACACTTACCTTGTGGATTTTAAATCCCGAAACTCACCGAATAACTAGGGAACACGCGGCCTATGGTGTACCTTCGGGAAAAGAACTTCTCCTTCCTTGTAGTCGACACTTAGTAAATCCCGAAAGATCTCTTCAAAGTTTCGGCAACAAGATATTGATGGGGTTAGTCCTAGATTTCGGTTAAAAGAAAAGGAATGAAAATCGATAACTACTAATCTTACCCTTAATCTTTATAATCGACAGCACCTTTGTTTGAAGCCCTTCAAAGATTCGGCTATGAAGACTGAATAGTTGTCAAGGATTTCGGCTTTTGGACTTAATGGAATAATTGGCTAGAACACAAGCAAACTTTTGGCTTTGACAATTAGAAGAGAAGAGAAGAGGGATTTTGGAGAGGAAAAGAATCGATGAAAAGAGAGGCTACTTGGCCAAGGAAAATTCGGCTACCCCTTTCCTAGTTTGGCCGAAATTATCAACTTAAAGTCCCTTACTTGGCCACCACTCTTCTATTTGATAGCTTTATCCCTTTAATTATCACTTTATTCAAATTAAAAGAATTTAATCCCACAATTATCTCTTGAAAATAATGATAAATAAATCCCTTATTTATCCCTTATTTATCTCTTAAAAATAAAAGAATAAAAGCTACTAAATTATAGCCATGTGCCGTCCACCTCTCTGCTCCTTGTAGCAAAATGAAATTTCTTTTATTTGCTTCCCATGTGGCTCGAACTCAGCCCCAACCCCCTTGCATGTGGCGCCATTTCCAAAGGCCCTAAGTGGCATCTCCAGGCCACTTTTCCAAGCCTGTTTGCGTGTCAAATTTCACATACTTTTTCTCTTAAGGCCACCTTGCCTTAATTTCCTCTTTTAAACTTTAGAACTCAACATTTCTAAGTCATTTCTAAGTTTCCAAAAATTTTCGTTTGCCTCTTTAAACTTGACATTTCCTTACATTTCCAAGTTTCCAAAAATGTTCGCTTTCCTCTTTTGAATCATTTCTAAATCATTTCCTTACATTTCCTAGTTTCCAAAAATGTCCACTTTAAACTTAACATTTCCATACATTTCCAGGTTTCCAAAAATATTCAAAATCCATTCATAACACATAAGACATGTCATTTCGTACAATTAAACCGAAAATGCATAGGCCCTTTTTAGGATGTTACATCCATATACACTATCGACTTCTCTCCATATAAATAATGTCTTCATATTTTTAGCGCGAAAACTACTGCAGCTAATTCCAGATCATGCATCGGGTAGTTCACTTCGTGAGGTCTTAACTGTCGGGAAGCGTATGCTACCACTTTTCCTTCTTGCATCAGCACACAACCCAATCCTGTGTGGGATGCATCACAATAAACCGTAAATTCCTTTTTGGCTTCTGGTTGAATTAACACCGGGCCTCCGTTAGAATCTTTTTTAACTTTTCAAACTTTCCTATTGCTTGTCTGACCACACAAACAGAACCCCTTTTCTTAGCAAATTGGTTAATGGTGCTGCAATCAGAGAGAATCCTTCCACAAACCTCCGATAATACCCTGCTAATCCTAGAAAACTTCAAATCTCCGCCACAGACTTTGGTGGCCTCCAATCCAAAATGGCCTCAATCTTCCGAGGGTCCACCCTAATCCCCTCAGCTGACACCACATGACCCAAAAAGGTAACTTCCTTCAACCAAAACTCGCACTTACTATACTTTGCGTATATACGCTTTTCCCTAAGAATCTGCAACACCATTTGCAAATGCGCATCATGTTCCTCCTCCGACCGTGAGTACACCAGAATATCATCAATAAATACCACGACGAACCGATCCAAAAATGGCTGAAACACCCGGTTCATCATATCCATAAACACTACCGATGCGTTCATCAGCCTGAACGTCATTACCAAGAATTCATAGTGCCCGTATTGAGTACGAAACACCGTTTTATGGATATCCGCCTCCTTCACCTTAAGTTGGTGATACCCCGACCTTAAATCTATCTTGGCGAAGACTGATGCTCCCTTAAGCTGGTCTAACAAGTCATCTATCCTAGGCAAAGGATACTTGTTCTTAATCGTCAATTTATTCAACTGACGATAGTCTATGCACATTCGCATCGACCCGTCCTTCTTCTTAACAAAGAGCACAAGCGTTCCCCATGGCGAAACACTTGGCCGGATAAAACCCTGATCCAGCAACTCCTGAATCTGCACTTTCAACGCCACCAATTCCTTTGGCGCCATCCTATATGGAGCAATAGACACTGGCGCTATTCCCTGTAGAAGATCTATACCGAACTCCACTTCACGATCTGGGGGCAAACCCAGAAGCTCTTTCGGAAAGACATTGACAAAGTCGTTCACCGTTCAAACATTCTCTATTCCTGATTCCTTAACTTCCGAGGTACACACATAGACCATAACCGCCTCACATCCTTTCCTTACCATCTTCTCCGCCTTTAGTGCGGACACCACATTCGATAGGTAATTCCTTCTCTCTCCTATCATTACCACCTCTTCACCCTCAACCGACTTTAGCACCATACGCTTAGCTGCACAGTCTAGCCCCGCCTAGTACTTTACCAACCAATCCATTCCTAAGATTAAATCGAACTCCCCGATAGGTAATTCCATCAAATCCGCTTGAAACACGACCCCTTGAAGTTCTAGGGGTACATCCTTATACAGTTTGTCTACTACCACCGAGTGTCCTAGAGGGCTAACTACCATCATTTTCCTAGCAGCAGTCTCATTAACTAAGTTCAAAGTTTCCGCTATCCTACTAGCAACATATGAGTGTGTCGAACCAACATCGATCAAAGCAGTATAAGGTAACCTAGAAATTATAAACATACCGATTATAACGTCTGGTGCGTCGCCCTCCTGTCGACGTTTGGCTGCATAAACCAACCCAGGCTGTATAGCATCAGCACCGCCAGCACCTCGGCCAGGTGCTCCTCGGCCTCGCCCATTACCATTACCATTTCCACCCCTAGCTGCACCTCGACCCCTCTGGGGTTGCTGACCATCCCTCCTGGCTTGAGTCCTAGCTAACTTTCGCAGACAATCCCTTACCCGATGCTTCAATGACCGACACTCAAAGCACCCTCTACTACCGGCCAAACACTTTCCCGACTGAGACTTCCCACATCGAGCACACTAGGGTGGCCACTGAGCAGCAGTAGGCTTTGCGGCTCTATCCGGCCCACCAAATCGAGCCCTTTTCTGAGTACTTCCAGCAGACCCTGATGGCCCAAAACTCCTTTTATCCTTACTTCTGTCCTAATTCCGCCTCTCGATTCACTTCACCTCCTCAGCTGCCCTGGCTTTTTCCATGAGAACGGCAAATTCCCTTTCACACTGAGGTGTAATCAACACCCACAGCTCATCTCTTAGCCCGTCCTCGAACCTAACGCAGCGCTCATGTTTCGTAGCCACCATACCCCGAGCATACCTACTTAACTTTAAAAATTTAGCCTCGTACTCAGGTACCGACTTATTTCCTTGTACCAAATTCAAAAACGCCCTACGCTGCCCTAAAGTAATCCCAGGTGATATCGCCGGCCACTGCACCATCCCTGACCGTAAGCCACCACTAGTACGACTCATCCCGTAGAAGAGACACTATCCCCTTCAACTTCTCCTCAGCCGAGAAGTCTAAACCATCCATTATCTGTTCTGTTGCCTTTAACCAGTACTCAGTAGTGTTGGGAGCCACACCAGAAACTCCCCTGAACACTTCTGCTCCGTTAGCCCGGAGTCGCTCAGCCACGAATTTTTGGGCTCATGTACCCGCAACTGCCTCGGCAACTCTCTCCAAAACTCGCAGTACTGCCTGGGATATTACATCATTATCACCAGTTTGACCCTGAAACTCAGCTCCCTCTGCCGGCAGATCCGGTAGCATATTTCCAGATCCATGGCCAGACCCTGCTGGCTCTGACAAGGTCATCCTACCCCTACCCTGGCCACGCGGCAGACGTCCACGACCTCGTGTACTCACTCTTCCCGTTCGCGTTTATCTGGTTAAGAATTTTATGCATTATTAATTCTGTTCACTGTTTATCCACGAGCAATTTTATGAGAAATAGTTTTAAAAGTGATTCTTTCGAAGTCAAATCTACCTATAGTTTCAGTTTCAGGCTGAACTCCTAGTTCTAAGTACATCCATCACACAAACAACGTCCACAGACCACATCCAACGTGTAGGGACATTTTCGTCATTTCACTACCAGGGGGTATTTTCATAATTTTAACCTACAGAGGTATTTTTGTAAATTTCAAAATATGGTCCCGAGTGATTTTGCGAAGAAGGGTATTTTGGTAATTTTTTCAAACTCGGGGGTGTTTTGGTAATTTTTCAACTCGGAGGTATTTTGTTAATTTTGTAAATCCGAGGGTATTTCGGTGATTTTGTAAATCTGGGGAAATTTTTCAAGTTAGGGGTAATTTGGTAATTTTTCACAAACCAAGGGTATTTTGGTTATTTTTTCAAATCTAAGGTAGTTTCCACAAATCCAGGGGTAATTTGGTAATTTCAAAACTAAGGTTTTTACAAAACAGTGTGGCTGGTCCCTTTCGGGTTTTAGTTGTAAGTTTTGGCCTGTCAACACGTCCTCGTGACTAAGGTGAATAGTCACTATGCACCAGGTAGGATTCTAGTGAAAAGGAGGTGAGACACTAGGACTGCTTAAATACCAAACTTTCCCTGAATCCGTTCCTAGACATGCATATGCCTATTGCCACACCCTGTCATAGCTAAAGTGAACAATCACTATGCACGAGGTAAGATTCCAGCGAAGAGGGGGTGAGTCACTCGAACTGTTTAAATACCAAGCTCTTCCGGATCTACTCCTAGACATGCATATGCTTGTTGCCACACTTTAGCCTTATGACTTGTTTACAGGTTTTGTTTAATAAAGTTAAGTCTTATGGATTAGAAAAGTTCCATCAGTACTATCATGCTTACCTACGTCTAAAGCCCACAAAGCCCAACAAATACATCACAACAAGAGTCAGGGTACTTACCTGGGTGGATCGGCGCCGGACACTCAGGTGCCATGCTTTCCAGAAAAATACCCATTTCACAATCCTCAGAGCATATTTTGGGCCTTAAACCCACAACCGAGCTTTTAAACTAGGCTTTGATACCAAAAACGTAACACCCCAATCCTGGTCTAAATGCTACAGCCGAGTCTGGTGTGCTACGGAGAAGAAAATGCTTTAAAAATCGGTTCAACTACTTTGTTGGTGGAGAAAACCCTTGGAAAATTTTTATAAAACGAATTTGAGTTTGGTGAAATTTAAAACATGTTAAAACTGGTATTGGGAAACTCATTTGCCTTATTGTTATTTCATATCATTTATTTAATCAGTGAGTATTTAAAAAAAATTAGGTACTTAACGAGGTTTTAATAAAACAACCAATTTATCTCTATCAGGTTTGCTTATCAAAGTTGTAGGAACAACCAAATAAAACGTCCAAATATAATAGTTAGGCGGCCTTATTACAATGATGTAAACCAAAATTAAAGTGAAATAACTAAGTTCAAACAGAAAACTTTGAAATAAAACAACTGCTGAGCATGGCCACCTCGAGTCCACTCCGGCTCCATATCCACGGTCTAAGTCTGATCTGCAAAATGTAAATGAAGGGGTGAGTCACCGAGACTCAGTGTATAAATCTCCATCCCAAGAAAAATCATGCTCTTACACAAATTCGTACAATAATATGCAAGTTAGCAACCCACCTAAGTGTCCATCCGGGTCTCCCAAATCTACCCCTTGTGGTACGAAACCACTGGTGGTGCCAAACCACTGGTAACCGAAGTTACAAAATAATCATATGTGGTACCAAACCACTAGTGGTGCCAAACCACTGAGACTTAGTCACAATTTTGAAATATGTGGGGCCAACCCACTGCGTGGTACCAAATCATGGTGTGATCGATAGATCATACTTCCCCTCCTCTCATCACCCATGGCATATACTCATGCAATCAATATCAGTATGATCATGCTTAACATGTTAAATCACATTTACAGAATAACAACTTACCTGGCATCCTCGCTTTTAACCACAAGGGTATTTTTCGTAACCATTGTCGTCATTTTCGCTTTTAAATAACACACAACATAAAACATATTATGTAACAAAGTGTGTAAGAGTTACACACCTAATTTTCGTGCTACCGCTTTTACTGCTTCTACGCTATTTTGGCATTGGGTTTACAAATCCAACCCCTCCTACTGTTTGACTGTTATTAGCGGCCATAATAACCCTTTGGTCACTAAACCAATCAGATCGATAAGATCTAATAAATAGTAATAGCGTTTAAAAGAACCCTTACCTAACTATCGAATCCCGAAAAGTCCTTACGAACCCGCCACCTTCCAACCTACATTCGGCCATCCTCAAAATATCAAATAAACCGAAAATCACCACCAATCTAGCCCATATGGATTTGGCCAAATAAAAGAAATCAAGAAAGGCCATTCGGCCGAACCTACCACTACCTACCTTCGGCTTTTCCACCAAATCGGCACAGGAGACTTTTAATGAGACAGATTCGGCTACTAGATGCAGAGAGGGAAAATTGACAGGCCTTAAACAAGTGTTTTGGGTTAGATCTTAATGAAAAGAAAGCGTGAAATTGCATAGAATAAAATCCCGAAACTCACCAGATTACTAAAGAGTATGCGGCTTATGGTGTACCTTCGGGAAACAGAAACCTCCCTTGTAGATTCGGCTATGGAGGGGGAATATGAGTAAGAAGAATTCAGCTTTCAGGAAGATGTTGAAGAAGAGAAGAAGGCTAGGGAATTTCGGCTAGAAGAGTGAAAAGAGAGAAAAGAATTTTGGCTTGAGGGAAAAGATGAGCAAGTGAGAAAAACAAATGGAAAAGATGATAATTCTCCTTCCAAATTTCGGCTATAGACAGGTGCACACTCAGAGTTGGAGTTTCGGCCAACTCTCTCCCTCTTGATAGCTCTTATCTTGCATGGTAACCCAATCCCTATCTCATCTTTAGAAGAGGCCAACTTAGAACCAACTATTCCCTCTTAATTATCAGCTTTTAATTACTAAATTAAAAATTAATAAAGCTCCTAAAATTTAGCTCATGTGCCGTCCATCCCCTCCCCCTTGAAGTGTCGAATATTTGACGCACTAATTTGGGCCCCAAGCGGCCATACTAGGCCCAAACTCCTCCCCCTACATGCCCACTTATTGCACCTCCAAACTTTGGGCCACAAGCCCAACTTGCTACTAAACATACTTAACTTTTAATTATAAACTAACATTATTTATAAGCAATTTAACCCAGGTTTTAAGCCCAAACCTGAGCCCAATCCACACCTCAAAGCCTTTACCTACTAACTTAGCCATGCAACATACCAAATGCACAGACCCACAAAATCAGGATATTACTTTAATTATTTATTGTTAATATAATTTGTAGTTATGCTGAATTGATATTAAGTATGTTTGTTATAATATCTTACTTAAATCATTGTTTTATAAAAATATTTTTGAAATGATGCATTTTATTCAAATAGTTTTAAAAAATATGGTGATATCTAATATTTGGATACTTCGAGAAAAATTGTACCCTAACTCACTGGGTTTCGATTTTTATCGTTGAACTTAAAATATTAAGTGCCCCTTTTCTTTTAAAATTGAAATTTATAAATTTCCAAATCAAAACTTATTCTCGGGAATTCAAAACGTTATATCCTAACTTATTGGGCATGATGTTTTATATCTAGAGATAAGAATTTTCTAAATAAAGGTGAGCCTAGTTTCGAAGCCATGAGATGTTATATCCTAACTTACTGGGTATAACATTTTATTTCTTTGAGATAGGTAAATCTTGGTTTTCTTTCTAATAAAACGATCATATTTTAAAATTTTTCAAATTTTCAACATTAGGACATGATTTTATCGATTAGGTACCAATTTTTGGGTGTTATGAGGGTGCCAACCCTTCCTCATTCGTAACCGACTCCTGAACCCATTTTCTTGTATTTCGTGGGCCAAAATCAATGTTTTGAAATAAAATGTTTTACAAGGTGATCCAATCACACCTAAGTAGAAAAGATTGGTGGTGACTCCATTTCTGTTTTTTTAAAGTCGATCCCCATTTTTAACCAACCTTATTAAAAATGGTATCGACACAAGCCTAGGGACTAAAGTGTAAAATGTCAAAAGATTAGGGGAAAAAATGTAATTTTGTCATGATGTGACTTTTGGGCTGAATTGAATAATGTGATGATTAAATGAGATGAATTTGATATTATAGATCAAGAAAAATGAAGTTCGGGTCTAGATAGGGGAAAACAAAAGTGTTTGACGATTAGGCCAATTTCTGCTATTTTTGTATCGAGGTAAGTTCATATGTAAATAATGCATTGTTATTTTTATGTTCTAAATGCTTTAATATTGTATGAATTGTGATTGACTCTTTGGACGTATTCGACAATGTTTCAACAAACGAGAATTCCCGGTTGAACCTTAGGAATAGATTAGGATACAAGTGACATGTCACTAGGAACCCATGTGATTATATGATATATGTGTCCTGGGTGCTGGAATAGTACATCCTATTGGTGGCTGAGTATACTGACATATGTTTCAGATACTTGACAGCTTGTTTGAGCAGCACTGAGTAGCTACGTCTTGACTGACAGCTTGTGTGAGCAGGCCCAAGGATAGCTCAAGAGCGAGCCTATATGTGTTATGAAATTTGTGGTAGCATTGGCTACTTATGTAGCACTTATGTTCAAGAATTCTATGTATCTAATAGTATTCCAAGTGGTTCAACGGGTATCTCAACGAAGAGAAAGTGTGTGATTATGTTATGAGTTGGTACATGTATGTACGAAAAACTCAATGGATATTGATTCGGTATATGATGAACTATTGGTAAAAATGTGATTGAGTAAGTTATGCTCATGAAGTTTAATGACATTTATGTTGACATAGTTATGTTATTCATACGATGAGCTATTGGTAAGAATGTGATTGAGTAAGTTGTGTTTATGAAGTTTTAATGATATTCATGTTAATATATGTTAACTTATTTATATGTCAAATGTATGAATAATGTTTCGTATTATTTGCATACGAACTTACTAAGCTATATAGCTTACCCCCTTTCTTTCCCTTATCTTATACTGTTACCAAGCTAGCTCGAGATCGGAGATCGTCGGAGATTCAGATCACACCATCAAATCCTCTCGTTTTGGGTATTGACGATCTTAGCATTTTGAAAGTATGGCATGTATAGGGACTTAGCCAATTTGTTATATGTGTCATCATGATTTTAGCCAATGTATTAGCTTTTAAATGTCAAAGGCTTGTTTTGATATTTGGCCATGTAAATTGGCTTATTTGGGCTAATATGGTTGTAAGCCAAGTATATTTATATATGTGCCAATGTCTTTGGTGATAAGGTCATGGTATGCTTGGTAAATGATGGAAATGTGGTTTATGACATGAATGTGAAATGTTTGGCAATATGGTCTATTGAAGAGATGATAAAGTGGTGTACAATTAGGTATCTTGAAAGTAGTCAATTGTGGCTTAATAAATGTTGTGAGTATGATAGATGTTGATATTGTATTGGCATGTGATGGTCATAATTGTAGATGTTTTGATTGCCTAAGTATGTTATGTTTTGGTGCCTTTGAATTGGTGAAGTGTATGTGTGAATAATGGGGGCAAATGGCTTGGTAAATAGCCTTTATTTTTCCACACGGGTAGACAAACGGGCGTGTGTCTAGGCCGTGTGTGACACTCGGTCTGCCCTACGGGCATGTGTTCTGCTCGTGTGTCCCCTACACCTTAATTTTGAGAAACAAAACGTCCAAAATTTAGCACACAAGTAGAGACACGGGCATGTGTCTCACGGGCGTGTGGCTCGACCGTGTGGCTCAAGTCAGAGAGCACCCTAAATCGAACACGGTCTAGAGTATGGGCGTGTCCCAGGGTCACACGGGTGTGTGAGCCCTGCAGTTTGCAAAAATTTTCTATCTTTTGTAAAAGTTTATTGAGTTCTCGGTTTAGTCCTGAACCACTTCCAATGCATGTTTTGGGCCTTGTTGGCTCGTATTAGGGACTTTATGATCGAATACAAATGTTTTTAAATTGGACGCAAATTTGTGTGAATGCTTGTGTTGTAAGTCTGGTAATGCCTCATACCCTATTTTGGCGTCGAATACGGGTAATTACACCTACTTCATTGTAAAACTATATTGCAACTCGACCCGTATACTTGCAAATACCGCATTGTCATTCTATATTTTTCTTGTAGTATTCACACTTTAAACATTAGCATGTTCGGAGGCGGTCAGTTAACTTCTCTATTACTTTAATCATGGCCTTATCGACTTTCAGACCTTTTTTTTTAAAATTTTAATGCCCGAAAACGATCCCTGCTTTCACCATGAAATGACATTCTTCCCAGTTGAGCATCAAATTAGTTTCTTACACAATGGTATCATGATACCTTAAACCCTAAATCTTGATATCACAATAACCCTAGAATTTCAAAAGTCATGATTTTACTTTTTGCACAGTGGTATTACGATACTTCACACACAATGGGAATTTGAAGGGTCTAAAAATAAGGGATATCGTGATATCTACCCATGGGTATCACGATATCCAAGCTCGGATGGGTAATACTTTGTTATGGCATTAGGATCCGAGTGGTTTGGAGGGTTTTAAAGCTTCAAAAAACCTCGAACCCTTCATTTTCCCCCAAATCTTTCAATTGTCAAATCCTTAAAACCCAAAACGCTCTCCCCTCGCTTATTTCTCTAATTTTTCTTCAAATCCTTACGTATATTCACTTCGATTTCTATATATTTTTGCTCTTGTCTTTTTCTTTGCAAGTAGCCCTCTCTTGTGGCTTGGGAAACACAAAACTTCATTGTTTCACACAACAAATCCATTGCAAACAACAAGGTTCAAGTTTCCTTTTTCTTGATTTTATTTACATTTTTTATCTTTATTATTTTGGCTATTTTATCCTATTTTAGTGTTGAGTTGTTGTGGGTTAGTTGGTTAGTATATATTTGATAATTATTTAGTGTAAAAGATAGTAACTATGCCTCCTAGAATGACAAAATGATCAGGATCCCAACCCGAACGACCTCTAACACCAAAGTACAATTCAGTTAAGTTTAAATCTAAAGAGGTCGAAGCGTTTTTCTTATCCATTCAATGATGTTCATTTATCCTTGAAAGAGGCTTCAACCCCTCTGCCTCGTATTGCAAAGAAATTTAGGATTTCATCTGTTTTCATCGTTGGATGAATTTCACCTTTGTTCCAACAACACCAACCGTTATACTAGTTGTTTTGGATTTTTACTCCAACTTAAAATTTTCTAAGAAAAAAGTGTATGTTCAGAACAAGGTTCTTAACATCTCCTCGCAAGTAATTAGTGACTACTGTGGTGTCCCTCACTATGAGAGCGATGAGTTTTCTACTTTGGACCTCGATAAATTCAACAATGTTGATATGGATGCCATATTAGCATATTTAACCGAGGGGCAGGGAAAGTGGAAGCATGAGGGGTATCACAATCACCCCTTATCTTTTAAACAATATATTTTGTTTCTAGTTGCAAAATTATGGATGCAATTTATTTGTACACGTATTAACCCCCTCCTGAACACTAACACTGTTAATGTATTCAAGCTGCTCTACTATATTGTATCTTGCAGAAAAAAAGTTTCTCTCAGGCGATGGATAAACAACGAAATTAGGAAATACATTTCAGGGATAAAGGTTGGTATCTATTACCCCCACCTAATCAAATACCTATGCCATTGAGCAGTGATCAAAATGGATCCAAGCAAGTAGTTCCACTGCCCCACATAGAGTATCATCGGAGACACTGTTCTTAGGCTCTTTCAAAAGCTCCACAGGTTGTACATCCAAGAATGGAACTTGAGGAGGAACAACAAGATGGAAGTGCCTCCAGTAGTTAAGAAGAAATGTTCCATGAAGAAAACTAATGATGAGTATACATAATGGAAACGTAGGCTAGGCAGAGATGTGCGCTACAACACTAAATTGTTAGAGGCAGTGAAGCCATTCATGGACACTTTCATGGTGAGCTAAGGATTGCAGATCATACAATGACCTGATAGACCGAGCGATTAACCTGAGTGCAAAGTAGCTGAGGAGGAGTAAGGGGAAGAAGATGAAGAAGCAGAGGATGATAGGGTGACAGAGGACGATGACTTCACCTCCTATCATGACGATTTTGAAGGTGCCTTCACATGTGTGCAACCCTCCACGTGTCCCCGTCATCCGTGAATCGAGCGACCGAACCAGGTTCTCTTAAAAAAGGTTAGTCATCAAAGGCAAATGAAAGAAGTTGCTGGATTTAGCCGGGGCCTGTTAGGAGATTTGACGGAGTTACATGCTTTAACAATTTTATTTTTAATTTAAATTTAAATTATTTAAGTGGTATGTAAACTATATATTAAACTAAATTACTTTTGAGCTTATTTTTCTATTTTTAGATTTCATATTTAGGTTGTTCTTTTTTTGTGTGTTTGTTCTATGTGTAGCGAATTACCCTGAATGACTACACTATATTTGCGAGCTTTGAGGTGGTGGTAGACCCCTGAGCTAGTCTGATGCTCCATTCAAGGGAAGTTCAATAATCTTCTATCTTTTTTTTTGGGAACACATTGAGGACAATGTGTAGCCTAAGTGTGGGGGGATGCACATATTTTTATGTGCTTTATTTTTCTTGCTTTTATGTTATTTTGTGTGTTTATTTTCAGTTTTATGCATTTTTTTTAAAAATCATTTTTTTTATTCTGTGTAATTGTATGGTGCTTGGACTATAATTAGGTAATAAGCCATTAGTTGTACATATTGAATAAGTACATTGAATTACCAAACTTGTAAATTTCAAATGATACTAGATAACTTGATATTCCTAATTGTAGACTAATTAGTTCAATTAGTTAATTGGTATGATAGATTAGAGGCAATAACCTAAATGAAAATTTATAAAGTGTACCATAGAATGAATAAAGTATATAGATCATTATAGATAAAGAATTTAAATTGTTAATCATTCGTTTAAATAGATGTATGCTTGACGACATTGGTGTTGACTGAACAATTCGAGAAAGAACTTAGACATTGTATGAACTAGCCTAGGGCTTAAAAGCTTACCTTTTGCTATGTACCCCTAGTTCCCATATTTTTGAGCATCAAGTACCCTTTCCTTGTAACCTTAATATCAAAGCCTTGAGCCTCAATGAGTCTACTACTCAGTCCTTCTCTGTCCCGGTCTTCAAAATGCACTATGTAATGGACGTCAAGCCATAAACATTGAGGGCTAGGTAGAGATATTATGGTGGCTTTTTGTGTGAAAAATAAAATAAAGATATTACACGATTTAGTATGTAAATAAATAAATAAATAGAGAAGAGTGGACGAAAGAGTGCCAAATGAAGAAAAAGAGAGCTTAAAAAGAATTGAGCCCGAATAATGAAAATTTTCGGTTCATAATTACCAATTTTGTGTGTACTAATATCGTATGGTACCTTTTAACATTTTGGGGAAATAAGGTAGGCGATGGAAGGAGAAATAAGGAGGTGAGTTTTTAAAATAATTAGAGACGAGTAGGGAACAATGTCCTGTGGTTAATCATTTCTAGTGCTAGAATATGTTTTTAGTGCCTATTGTTTGAATTCTGAACTGTCCTAAGCCTTGGAAGTTACAAGCCTAGAAGACATTTGGTACCCGAATAGTTCACCAGCACAATAATTCCTAAATAATTTGCAATTTTTTGAATGAATATGACAAATTCTTTTTAAATATCTATGAGCGATCCGCATAACTTATTTTGATGGATAATGTAACACCCCTCACCTGGTCCGATTGCTAAACCCGAGCAATAGGATGCTACAAACAAATAACAAACAATTACATATAATTATAGTTCAAAATCTCAACTAAATATCATTACATCAAATGCTAGAAAGTATATCATGTAGTTCAATCAGTTTCGAGTTGATATCAAGCTTACGAAAGCTTTAAACCAACTCAACAACAAAAAGGGATTAAATTGAAACTAAAATAACAAAATGGGAAAAATTTGCAAATAGGGGTCACACAGCTGTGTCTCTTGACATGTAGAGATGCTAAAGCTGTATGGGATGGGACATATGGCCATGTAGGCAAACTGTGCAATAGACTTCTGGCGTCTGGGGTCGGAGTCACACTGCGGTGCGAACAACCGTGTACACTCACCAAGGTTGTGTGGGTCAAAAGTGTAAATAATAAAAAATATGTTGCACGGCTGTGTCACTGTAACACCCCTCACCCGTATTCAATCGTTGGAATAGGGTTGAGGAGTATTATTGGACTTATTACACAATTAAACATACATTTCTCAAACATATTTCCATTTCAAGTATAAATCATTCTCAAACATCTATATATTCCATAATACGAGCCTACGAGGCCTAAAACATGCATCAGGAGTGGTTCAGGACTAAACTAATAACTTAGGAAACTTTTGGAACAATTATAGAATTTGATCTCAAGTTTTACACTTTAGGCAATTTAGTCCTTTTTATTAAATTAGACATTCAAACGATAAAATTTCTTAACGAAAATTTCACACAATCATACTATCATGCTGTAGACATTAAAATAATAATAAAATAATTATTTTGACTTCAGATTTGTGGTCCCAAAATCACTATTCTGATTTGACTAAAAATGGGCTGTTACAGTCACTGGGCCGTGTAATAGACTATGGCCATGTGCATCATAATCAACCAAAACCTAGAGGCCACACAATCATGTCTTATGCTGTGTAAGGCACATAGTTGTGTATCAGGCCGTTTGTGCTTAAAAATACCTTCCAAAAATAGCTATTCAACCTACATACACTTAGGCAACAAGCAACCATTTAAAACACATCCAAAGCAATTCAAAAGCATAAAAATCAAACCAAAATCATCACTTATAACAATCAACCTAAGTGCCTAACCAATATGCCACAATTAGCACCTCAATCAACAATTTAAAAACCAACCAAAAACCACATTCATACCAACCTAATAAACCTTTAATGACACTTTCAATATTACTTGATCAATGATCATACAACCAATTCAAGGAATCTTATGTTTTAAGCATCAAATTTACCAATTCATTTCCACCACATAACTTAAGCATACCTTCCACCATTCAATAACCAGGTATCAACCAAAACCACATCTTATAGGATAACTTTTTCTCAACCATTAAATCATTATGCATATAAACCAAGCCACCGATGATGGTAACAACATGACTACTTCCATCACATACATATACATCTATAAACATAATCTTCGAAATGCCAACAAAATACAAAATGAACATTTTAACCACAAGAAATACTTCGTACATGCAAAGACCAAAATGAACAAATCACCAACACTTGAGTTTGGGGTTGCTACTAGATGCTAAGTTGATGATCAAATCGTTAAGTATCTCACTTGCGCATGGGAAAATAAAACCGTATGCTGAGTACAACTTAGTGGTATTAATATAATCCAAACATTAAAACAAATCATAATATATTTAAAATGCTCAAGTAAAACTAGAGGATGTTATGCAATTAACATGTCAAATGCGAAAGTTCATATATTCATTGATTACTTCAAATACATTTTATTAATTTTGGAACATGGAAAACCTAATTCACAAATCATTTAATATCTCAATTCATAAGATGATACATTCCATTTCAATTTCCAAAACCATAATTTCAAATGAACATTTCTATCAATGTTCCAAACCATTTTACATTTGAGTACTCCATTTGTAATTTTTTTTTTTGCCATTTCAATATCAAGTATCTCATTTTTACCATTTTTTCCCTATTAACATGACTCAGACTCGAATGGGTACACGGATCCAACCAATACACCAGTTTGGCACCCAGTGCCTCATTGGATATATTTGAAGCAAATAATTGCGCCGATCGCTATTAATAAGTTTGGCACCCGGTGTCTCGTCAGTTAAACCAAAGCAAATTGGCACCCACTACTATCGACTAATAATCTAACTAACCTAAACTTTTCCTATTTGATAGCATGCCAACTATATATGACTTTGCTCGAACAGATAATAGGGTGTTTGTTTCATAATTCATTATAAACAAATATCTCAATAAATTTATTTTCATCATATACACATTTATTAAACATTTGGTAGCAATAAATTATCTCAATATATTTATAAAAATGGAACAATTTAGTCCTTAGAACATCAATCATTTCAATTCAATCAAATTCATCTCATCATAACAAAATGACTCACCTTATATTCTTACCATGCACACACAGTTCAAAATTCAACAATTTACAAGTAGTTCAAATTATAGAAACACAAATCGTAAACACCAACTTATTCAACAACGACTTTGTCTTCCCCTTTCTTTTATGAGGAATCTAGGTCAACGGTAGCTACGAATTATAACAACATATAAAATTATCAATACATAGCCATTTTCACATTCAATTACTAAATTATAAAACTTTTGCATTTTATTAAATTTAGCCCCTAACACAGGGACTAACATAACTTTCACATTTAACCCCAATTTCTTATTTTGAGTTCACTAGAGTCCTTATAGGACTTCCTATTTCTTAAATACAACACAATTTTTTACATTTTGTGCATTTTAGTCCCTATTTTACAAAATAAACTATTAGCTTTACAATTTAGTTCCTTTTCACTTCTAACCTTAAAATCTATCAAAATAACAAATTAAGCTCCAATTGTTCAACAATCGGGACATCCTCAAACTTTAACAGTAACAAAAAATACGACATGGCTCGGCTAGCTTAAGCTCCCGGGATTCTTAAAACATAAAAATTACAAGAAAATGAAAAATTGAACTAACCAAATTAAAGATTAAAATTTTCAAGCCCTAGCCATTTAGTCTTATCCCTTTCTTCTTTGTTTTAAAATGTTAAAGATGAAAAGAGAAAGAATGTTTTATCTTTCCATCTACCAAGCTTTATCTCTTTTTATTAGTTTTTATAAAGTTCATTTTATAATTTAATTTAACTAATGTTTTAAAATATAACATGCATAAATACTTCATTAACCGACCATAAATTTATAATTTAGTGTATATTTACTATTTAAACCCTTTATATTAAGTTCTAAGTATAATTCCTTGAGAAAATTATCTTTTATCACTTTTGTGATTTAGTCCCTATAGTTAAATTGATCCTTAATTCGACAAAATTACTCAACTGAAATTCAATTCACTTCTAACATAACTCTGTAAATATTGAATAATAATATTTACGGGTCAAATTTAAGGAAATGGGGTTTTGAAATTACACTTTTCGATACCACTAACTTTCAAGTCATTACAGATAACACTTTACATACGTTCATTTCCATTGCCTTTATATCTATTGAATTTTTAACTTAGTGAACTAATCGTGTTTACATTAGGAATAACCAAGTTAGCTAGGTATCACTCTTAAGTTGCACGTGAGGTAGTTTTTTATACGATTTCAACAATTTACCAGTATGTGACTTAGTTGTCTGATCTCGTCTTCTTTTTTCATGTTTGGTGTGTTTGTTTGAGGAAAAGAAAAGAGTTCAGTGTAGGGGAGTTTGATCTACTGTAATTTGATATGACAAATTAGACTTTCTCGATACACTTGAAGAGTTTATTTTGAAGCAAATTAACGTCTTTGCCATATTTTTTTGTAGTTTTTAGGTTTTGACTTAGTAAGTGTTAATGCCTCATTTTTACTTATTTTGAGACCCAAATTGGCCAAGAGTATCATTAGGGCCCCTAACATATGGTTGATTAATGTAGGGACATGTTGGAGGCTAAAATTAAGCAAGAAAAGCACCAAAGGAGAGTGTATTACAATATCTGAACCTTGGAATCGTGATACCTCTAAAAGACCTAAGAATAGAGACCAGCATTCACTGGTATCATGATATCCTGTAACATCCCAGAATTAGGGGCTATGCATGTGGTATGTTTTGTGTGTATGCTATGTTTGGTATGTTGATTTAGGTTGACTCGAGGGTCCAGGAAAGGCTCAGAGTTAAGCCGAAGACTTGGCCAAAATTTTCTTTTTGGGCACCTTAGTGGAGAGCTGGATGGCATATGACTTAAGGGTTGTTCTTGTGAGTATTTGACATAAGAAGTGCCTTAGTAAAGTTGCAAGGAGGCACCACTTAGGAGGCAAGGGAGTGACGCCTCAGGGGAGCTGGCAGGGAGCAGGTTCGAGCTGCATGGTCTCCCTTTTGGGGATTTCTTTTTGACGCCGAGGTAAGGGAGAGGTGGTGTCAGCTTGGACTCTGGTGGATGAGTGTTGAATAAGTCAAATTATTTTGAAGGAAGGGAATAGAGGAATTCAAGGAGGAAGAATCTGTCAACAGGTTTGAATGCTGAGTGGAAAGTGATCGGTGGAGAAAATCATGGCATTGAGAGAGAGGGAAAGAGGCTGGCCGAATGTCGGAAGTGGTGTGTGTGAGTGTGTGTTCGGTTTAGTGATGTTAGGGAGTGGCCAAATGTTAAAGATAGCCTTAGGGGGAGTGTTGAGCATTTTCGGCTAGCTAGTTAGGACCTAAAGCTTTCTCTTGTTCATCTCTTTTGTCAAAACTGAAGCATCCTCATACCATTTGGTGCATTTCTTTTTTCTTTTCTCTCAAATTACCAAAACTAAAACATCTTCTAATTCTCATCTCATTTTCTTCTTCTTTTGTGCTTGGCCGAAACCTACATTGCCTTTCACTCATCACTTGTGTTTCATTCTCTTTGCCATTATCTTCAAAGCCGAAACTCTCTGAAGCCATACCTGTAATATCCCGGGTTAGGGGCTATTTTTGTGTTGCATGATATTGCATGTGTTGGTGTGCTGTGTTGCTATTTCAGTGTTTTAGGGGTTTAATTATAGGCTAAGTGAATGCCTGAGTAAGTAGGAAAATTTTAGATTTTGGCCTTAGGTGTGGGAGGCGATAGAGTTGGGGCTTAAGAAAATAAAATGGAATTTCATTGCATAAATGAAGAGCTGGCAGAGTGGCAAAGGAGGAGCTTGGTGTGGCGTCATCTGTAAGGGGGAGAAGTCCTGAGTTCAAGCTGCAGAAATCTCCTTTTTGGCTTATATTTTGGACGGCATAGGAGGAAGAGGTGTATGAAATTTGAACTCTAGCTTGGACTTGGTCATCACTTTCAAATGAAAGGTAGGGAGCTAATTTAGGAGTGTGACTTGGTCCACTCATTTGAAATGAGTGAATGGGAGCTTTTGGGGGATTGTGGCGAAATTTTGGGGAGTTGGGGGAAGTGACGGCATAGTGTGGGTAGGGGAAGGCCGAATGTATTTTTGCCTTTGGTGCATTTTCGGTCTTCTCTTTGGCAACCAAATTTCTTTCTTTTGTGTCAAACCCAAAGTTGAAATCCTAAAGAATTCTCTCATCTTTCTTCACTTCTTGAACCGAAATACCACACTCCTAAAAGCTGGCCGAAACATCTTCAATCTTTGGTGTCCATTGGGTGGCCGATTATTCTCTTCTTCATCTCCTTTCTTTTTGTTTTTGTGAAGCCGAATCCTCCATTTCCCTTCCCTTTTCTTTTTGTGCCGAAACTCTATCCCCATTTCACATTTTTCCTCAAGCCTAAAAATAGAAGAGTGAACACCTAGTGCCGATTGCTTCTTTCTATTGTTTCCAACATAGCCGAATATTTCTCCTCTCCTAGAAGTATTGGTTTGGCCGAATTTTGGGTGTTGGTAAGTGCTAGGCCGAATGGCCATATCCCCTCTTGCGATCTTTGTTGGTCGTTTGGTTAAGGACCGGTTATGGTCAGGTTGAAAGGGTGTTAATTGTTTGGTCTAATCTCTTCGTTATAGGGCCTTGGACTACGAAATCAAGCAAGAGGAGTTTTTCTTCTGTTGACCGATTGGTAAGTTGAGGGTAAGCGATTGGGTTGATAGTTCATTCTTTTAATTTCGTTTAAAACAAGAGTTGCAATGATTAACCATTCTCTCTTAAGGTGTAGCCGATTGTTGATTAAAGGAGGAACCACTGTGGTTCGGGTTTGGTAGGAAACCAAACCGAGTGAAGGTAAGAGTTTAAAAGGAAGCCCTTTGGTTTGATAGCTTTGGCCGAATGCTATGGATGCCTAATCCCTTTGTTTGGCCGATTGTAGGAGTTAGCAATCGAGGGACTTAGGTCGCTTTGGGTCAGGATTTCTAGGCTCGTATTATCAGGTGTGTAACTAACACACTTATACCTAGTAATATAATTGATAACCGTGTGATGACTAATGATACAGTGATGATTGTTATGATACCCTAATGGGTATGACTCGGGACTCGGGTAAGTCAGTATTACTATTTTTAATGATGAGTTATATGTTACCATGACTGTGGGTATATGTGACATGAAATATAGCATGAGATGCATGATTATATAATATGCATGATTACTTGAGCATGGCATATTGATGGGTATTACGAGTTGAGGGAGCAGTGATGTTTTGTCCGACGAGCACCGATGCTTTGGTAGCACACCTTGTGACTTTGGGTCACGGAGGTTTGGCACCTCCAGAGGTTTGGTACCTCGGCGTCTCGTCCCGTGGCTCGCACTACGATGGGTTGGCCCCACGGATGATTATACGGGATTAGCGCGCCGGTGTTTTGGTAACACACGATGGGTTGGCCCCATCAACAGATCTGTGACTACGGTCACCAGTGCTTTGGTAGCACATTGTGTCTTTGGGACACCAGTGGTTTGGCACCACATTGCGACTTGTCCCTGTGGTTTGACCACCGTGGGTTGGCCCCACTTGAGATACGGGATCGTCTGCTAGTGTTTTGGTAACACACGATGGGTTGGCCCCATCATCGTTGGATTTGTGACTTCGGTCACCAGTGCTTTGGTAGCACAACTGTGTCTTTGGGACACCAGTGGTTTGGGACCACATTGATGGATATTATGTCTTTGGGACATCAGTGTTTTGGTAACACCTTGTGACGGTATGTCACCAGTGGTTTGGTACCACACGGGGTAGAAAAGGCGATATGGATGGTTAGGATCGGGTTGCATTAATTGTGTTGCTTTGTATGATGTGTGTTAGCATGTTGCTTTATCGGGAGGCGGGATTTACACATCGAGTCACTCGACTCACCCTCTCCTTTGACATTTCGGGTGACTCGTGAAGACGCGGACTCGGGCCGGGGTGGACTCGGGGGTGCTCATGCCATGCAGAATAAAAGTTTTACTCAGATATTGCTTTGGGTATTTTAGTTATTTACGTTCATTTGGGTTTATTTCGGATTGTAAAAAGCCTTTAAATTCTGCCTTTTGATATTATGTTAAAGTTTGATTTTAATATGCCTTAACAAATTAACTGAGATGAAGTTTACTAAAACTTGGAAAGATAATGATTTCAAATTATAACGCAGAATGTCTTTAAACTATACCATCGGGTATTACACCAATTTTATAATTGTTTGAAAAACAACCGGATTCAAACTTGAAACCAAAATTTTTACCAAGACTGAAAGTTTTGTAATAATACTAAACAATTTGTTTTAAAAAAAAAAAAAAAGAGAATAAAGTTTTATCAAACCATTTGAGTACGAAATCAAAATTTTCAAACACGTTTTCCCTCGTAGCATACCAGATTCGGTCGTGGTGTTTGGACCGGGTTTGGGGTGTTACAATTGTGGTATCAGAGCTAAGTTCAAAAGCTCGGCTGTGGGCTTGAGGCCCAAATTGTTTTCAAAGATTCGTTTTAAGTGTTTTTGGGTTGAATACATGGTTTACAAGGCATGGCACCGAGTCTCCGGCACCAGTTCGCCCAGGTAAGTAATTCTAACTCTTCTGTGAATTATTATTTGTAGAAGGGTAGATGATATGGTACGTAGTTAGATTTATAGGACTTGAACCCTAGGATTAGATTACTCAACCACTTGAACTAAAGCATAAGACTTAAAGCACTAAACCAATCGTGACTCACCACGGGGCTAGGGTGTGGTAACTCACATGACGCATGTCTAGGAGAGGAACAGGAAGAGCTTGGTATTTAAGCAGTCCTCGTGACTCACCTCCTCTTCGCAGTATCCCACAGTGCGTAGCTCGAGTTCACCACGACCAAGAAGGCTCGGTCATAGACTTAACCTAACGACTAAAACCCAAAAAAGGGAATTAGCCATGTTTTCAAAAATACAACCCTAATGTTTTCAAATTCTTTTGCAATAAACTCTTTCAAAACTGAAAATGTCGCATTTACAACAATTTTCTTGAAAAATCTGTTTTATGGAAAATTACAAAAATGCCCTTAGGGGTAAATTTACTAAAATGCCCTTGGTTTATGACATCTCAACTTCATGATTTTGCCCCAAAATTTCAATGATGTTACGAAATTCAAACACTCTGTTTTACAAAATATCAATCGAAAATTTTGATTTTGGAAAATTTACGAAAACGCCCTCGGTTTGTGAAAATTACTAAAATACCCTGGTTTCCAAAGCGAAGTATTTTACAAAATTTTCAAAGAACACTCTCAAATTTTTGGAATTTCAACTTGACTGGTTTTACGAAAGTTTTAAAATGTCTTTTATTACGAAAATGCCCTGTAGGGAAAATGACGAAAATACCCCTGGGTTAGAATGGGCAGCAATGTCCGAAGAGTGAATAGGTATGGAAAGGGTTAAGGAATGTATGTATAATCTCTTTGGATGAATAGGATAGAAGACTGAAACCTTGATTGCTCGAAAGAACCCCTGATTAAACTCTATTCATAAAATTTCTTTGCGGTTAAGAAAGTGGAACGTTACTAATGCATAAAAATCTTTTTAATCAGAAACGTAGATCGTTAGACATGAGCACTCGAGGCGGACGTGGTCGTAATACTCGTGGTAGAGGTAGGGGTAGGATGACGGTTTCTGAGCCCGTAGGATCTGGGCAGGGTTCAGAAAATGAGATGCCGGTTCCGCCACCAGCTGGAGGTGGTGAGTTCCAAGATCGACCGAGCGACGCAGTGTCACAGCGATGCGCTTGGAGTGTTGGAAAGAGTAGTGGTGTAAGTGGTGGTGCGGGAGTTAGAAATCTGTTCCTGAGCGACTCCGCTAACGGGGCCGAGTTTTTCCGAGGTGTATCGGGTGTTGCTCCTAGCACTGCTGAGTATTGGCTAGAGGCAACTGAGCGGATCATGGACGATCTGGACTTGACGACTGAGGAGAAACTTAAGGGGATCGGATCGACGCTTCTCGGGATGAGTCATACCGGTGGTGGCTCACGGTTCGGGACGGTGTGGCGTACCGAGGATCGACATGGGATTATTTTCAGTTTGCATACCAAAAGAAGTACATCGGGGCTAGTTACATCGACTCTCAAACAAAGGCATTTCGAGGCTTGTTCGGGGAGTAAATCATTCTTGAGTACGAGGTGAGTTCTTGGTCGAGTAGGTATGCCCGGGGCATTGTAGCCACTGAGCATGAGAGGTGTGTTCGTTTCGAGGATGGTCTGCGAGACGAGTTGAGGCTGCTGATTGCTCCACAGCAGGAGCGTGAGTTTGCTGTCTTAGTCGAGAAGGCTAAGGTAGCCGAAGGTGTTAAGGAGTCGGTGAGGCAGAGTATGGACAGGAGTAGGCTTAAGAGGAGCTTTGGGTCTTCTGGTTCGTCGGGTAATCCGCAGAAGAGGGCTAGACCGAGTGGGCAGAATCAGTCTGCTAGATTTGGTGCTGCTAGGCAGGGACCACCGCAGTGTAATCAGTGTGGTAAAACTCATTGGGGTGGTTGTTGGACGGGAGGTAAGGGTTGCTTCGAGTGTGGTTCTCTGGATCATCGCATCAGGGACTGTCCGCGTAGGTTGGCCAGGATTCAGTCTGAGAGTCAGGGCCGTAACCAGTTCAGAGGTAATGGACCGCCACCGCAGAGGGGCCGTGGTAATGGCAGAGGTGGTAATGGATTTGGTCGAGGTCGTGGAGCACCGGGCAGAGGTGCGGGTAGTTCTGAGGCACGACAGCCTGGTTTGGTGTATGCAGCTAGGCGCCGCGAGGAGGGCGACGCACCGGACGTAATCACCGGTACGTTCTTGATTTTTGGTTCTCCCTATACTGCTTTAATTGACTTGGGTTCCACGCATTCGTATGTTGCTAGTAGTATAGTTGAGACCATGGACTTAAACTCTGAGATATCTTCTAGACAGATGACTGTACTTAGCCCTCTAGGTCACTCTGTAGTGGTAGATAAGTTGTATAAGGATGTACCCCTAGAACTCCAAGGGGTCATTTTTGCTGCTGATCTGATGGAACTGCCGTTTGAGGAGTTCGATCTGATTCTCGGATGGGTGGTGGTGAAGTACCAGGCCAAGGTGGTGGATGCGGCTAAGCGCATGGTTTTATCACGGATAAGGAGATGAAGTGATTATGATAGGTAATAGGAGAGATTACTTATCCAATGTGGTGTCGGCTTTGAAAGTCAGTAAAGATGGTCGGAAGAAGTGCGAAGCGTTGTGGTTCATGTGCATGCCTTGGAGGCTAAAGAGTCCTTGTTGAGAAGGTTAAATGCAGTTAAGGAATTTGTCGATGTGTTTCGGAGGAGCTTAGGGTTTGCCACCGGATCGTGAGGTAGAGTTTGGGATAGATCATTACAGGGATCGCGCGCGGTGTCTATTGCTCCATATAGGATGGCACCAAAGGAATTGGTGGAGCTTAAGGGCTCGATTCGGGAGCCGTTGGATCGAGGCTTCATTAGGCCAAGTGTTTCGCCGTGGGGAGCGCCGGTATTATTCGTCAAGAAGAAGGACGGTTCGATGCGGATGTGTATCGACTACCGCCAACTGAATAAGCTGACGATTAAAAACAAGTATCCGTTGCCACGGATAGATGACTTGTTTGACCAGCTGAAAGGTGCATCGGTGTTTTCGAAGATCGATTTGAGGTCAGGTACCATCGGTTGAAAGTTAAGGAAGCGGATATCCATAAGGCAGCGTTTCGGACTCGGTACGGCACTACGAATTCCTGGTAATGCCGTTCGGGTTGACTAACGCTCCGGCAGCTTTTATGGATATGATGAATAGGGTGTTTCAGCAGTATCTGGATCGGTTCGTCGTGGTTTTTATTGACGACATCTTGGTATATTCAAGGTCGGAAGAAGAGCATGATGCACACTTAAAAGTGGTGTTGCAAGTTACGAGGAGAAGCAACTCTATGCTAAGTTCGATGTAAGTGCGAGTTTCGGCTTAGTGAAGTGACGTTTTTGGGTCATGTAGTATCGGTGAGGGGATTAGAGTAGATCCTCGGAAGGTTGAGGCGGTTTTGGATTGGAAGCCTCCTAAGTCGGTCATTTGAGATTCGGAGTTTCCGGGTTTGCGAGGATACTAGAAGATTTGTTGAGGGTTTCTCGTTAATTGCAAGCACCGGATGACTAATTTGTTGAGGAAGGGAGTTCCGTTCGCTTGGACCGAGAAACAAAGCAGGAGAGTTTTGATAAGTTGAAGAAGATCTTGACCGAGGCTCTGTTTTAATTCAACCCGAAAGGTGGTAAGGAATTCACGAGGCATCTTTGCGCGATGCATCGCACACGGGCTTGGGTTGTGTCTTCGATGCGGAGGAGGGTAAGGTTGTGGCTTACGCTTCTCGGCAGCTGAGGCCATACGAGGTCAACTATCCGACGCACGACTTGGAGCTAGCAGCTGTAGTCTTCGCCCTAAAAATCTGGAGGCACTACTTGTACGGGGAGAAGTCAATCGTCTACACAGATCATAAGAGTTTAAAGTACCTACTGACCCAGAAGGATCTGAATTTGAGGCAGCGTAGATGGGTTGAGTTGCTCAAGGACTACGACTGTTCGATTGAGTATCATCCGGGCAAGGCTAACGTGGTGGCAGACGCGTTGAGCCGTAGGGTTGTGTCGGACTTAAGAGCTTTGTTTGCCCATTTGAGTTTGTTTGACGACGGGAGTATTCTGGCAGAGCTGCAGGTTAAGCCTACGTGGGTTGAGCAGATTAGAGAGAAACAGTTAGAGGATGAGGTTCTGAATGCGCGAAGGTTACAAGTGCAGAACGGTGGTTTGGAGGGTTACAGCTTGTCTAGTGATGAGGTTCTGTGTTTCCAAGGAAAGGCTTGTATGCCTAAAGATGTTGAGCTGAGGCAGAAGATTCTTCAGGACGCACATAGCAGTCCTTATGCTATGCATCCTGGAGGTAGCAAGATGTATAGGGATCTTAAAGAAGCGATTTGGTGGCTCGGCTTGAAGAAAGAAGTGACCGAATTTGTGGGTAAATGTCTGACTTGTCAGCAGGTCAAGGCTGAACATCAGTTGCCGTCGGGTTTGCTTCAGCCTGTGAGGATTCCTCAGTGGAAGTGGGAAAGGATAGCTATGGATTTCGTCAGTGGTTTACCGCTTACGCCAAGCAAGAAGGATTCAGTTTGGGTTATTGTAGACCGTCTGACTAAGTCGGCTCATTTCATTCCCGTGAGAGTGGACTATTCACTTCAGAGATTGGCGAAACTTTATGTGTCAGAGATAGTGAGGCTACACGGTGTTCCAGTTTCGATAATCTCAGATAGGGATCCGAGGTTCACGTCGAGGTTCTGGAGAGCGTTGCATCAAGCATTGGGTACTCGTTTGGATTTCAAAGACGGCTTTTCACCCCATGATCGACGGGCAATCGAGAGAGTTATTCGGACCTTAGAAGACATGTTGAGAGGTTGTGTTCTGGATTTCAGGGGCAGTTGGGATGAGTTTCTGCCGTTGGCCGAGTTCGCCTATAACAACAGCTACCAAGCAAGCATCAAGATGGCACCATATGAGGCGCTGTATGGTAGGAAGTGTCGCTCACCTACATGTTGGACAGAGTTAGGGGAACGTCAGTTGTTGGGACCCGAGTTGGTTCTTTGAGACCGAGGACAAGGTTAAGTTGATTGATCTCGTTTAAAGGAAGCTTGGACCGGCAAAAGTCTTATGCCGATCTTAAGCGAAGAGATATAGAGTTATTTGTGGGGATCGAGTTTTCTTAAAGGTCTCGCCTTGGAAGAAGGTCTTGAGGTTTGGCGAGAAAAGGCAAGCTTAGTCCGAGATTCATTGGGCCGTATAAGGTATTGAGGCGAGTTGGACGATGGCATGATCGGTGGAGTTGCCGCAGAGCTTAGCCCGATTCACGATGTTTTTCACGTTTCGATGCTTGGAGGTACCGCTCAGATCCATCGCATGTTGTGGCAGTGGAGGAGATCGAGGTGAACCCGGATATGATCATAGAGGAAGAACCTGTGCAGATTCTTGATCGGGATGTGAAAGTTCTGCGTAGAAAGTCTGTGCCTTTGGTTAAGGTACTTTGGCGGAATCATGGCGTGGAAGAAGCCACGTGGGAACCCGAGGATACGATGAGACAGCAATACCCGCAACTCTTTTGACCAGGTAATTTCGAGGCCGAAATTATTCTTAAGGGGGGTAGAACTGTAATATCCCGGGTTAGGGGCTATTTTTGTGTTGCATGATATTGCATGTGTTGGTGTGCTGTGTTGCTATTTCAGTGTTTTAGGGGTTTAATTATAGGCTAAGTGAATGCCTGAGTAAGTAGGAAAATTTTAGATTTTGGCCTTAGGTGTGGGGAGCTGATAGAGTTGGGGCTTAAGAAAATAAAATGGAATTTCATTGCATAAATGAAGAGCTGGCAGAGTGGCAAAGGAGGAGCTTGGTGTGGCATCATCTGTGGGGAGAAGTCCCGAGTTCAAGCTGCAGAAATCTCCTTTTGGCTTATATTTTGGACGGCATAGGAGGGAAGAGGTGTATGAAATTTGAACTCTAGCTTGGACTTGGTCATCACTTTCAAATGAAAGGTAGGAGCGAATTTAGGAGTGTGACTTGGTCCACTCATTTGAAATGAGTGAATGGGAGCTTTTGGGGGGATTGTGGCCGAAATTTTGGGGGAGTTGGAGGGGGGAAGTGACGGCATAGTGTGGGTTAGGGGGAAGGCCGAATGTATTTTTGCCTTTGGTGCATTTTCGGTCTTCTCTTTGGCAACCAAATTTCTTTCTTTTTGTGTCAAACCCAAAGTTGAAATCCTAAAGAATTCTCTCATCTTTCTTCACTTCTTGAACCGAAATACCACACTCCTAAAAGCTGGCCGAAACATCTTCAATCTTTGGTGTCCATTGGGTGGCCGATTATTCTCTTCTTCATCTCCTTTCTTTTTGTTTTTGTGAAGCCGAATCCTCCATTTCCCTTCCCTTTTCTTTTTGTGCCGAAACTCTATCCCCATTTCACATTTTTCCCTCAAGCCGAAAATAGAAGAGTGAACACCTAGTGCCGATTGCTTCTTTCTATTGTTTCCAACATAGCCGAATATTTCTCCTCTCCTAGAAGTATTGGTTTGGCCGAATTTTGGGTGTTGGTAAGTGCTAGGCCGAATGGCCATATCCTCTTGCGATCTTTGTTGGTCGTTTGGTTAAGGACCGGTTATGGTCAGGTTGAAAGGGTGTTAATTGTTTGGTCTAATCTCTTCGTTATAGGGCCTTGGACTACGAAATCAAGCAAGAGGAGTTTTTCTTCTGTTGACCGATTGGTAAGTTGAGGGTAAGCGATTGGGTTGATAGTTCATTCTTTTAATTTCGTTTAAAACAAGAGTTGCAATGATTAACCATTCTCTCTTAAGGTGTAGCCGATTGTTGATTAAAGGAGGAACCACTGTGGTTCGGGTTTGGTAGGAAACCAAACCGAGTGAAGGTAAGAGTTTAAAAGGAAGCCCTTTGGTTTGATAGCTTTGGCCGAATGCTATGGATGCCTAATCCCTTTGTTTGGCCGATTGTAGGAGTTAGCAATCGAGGGGCTTAGGTCGCTTTGGGTCAGGATTTCTAGGCTCGTATTATCAGGTGTGTAACTAACACACTTATACCTAGTAATATAATTGATAACCGTGTGATGACTAATGATACAGTAATGATTGTTATGATACCCTAATGGGTATGACTCGGGACTCGGGTAAGTCAGTATTACTATTTTTAATGATGAGTTATATGTTACCATGACTGTGGGTATATGTAACATGAAATATAGCATGAGATGCATGATTATATAATATGCATGATTACTTGAGCATGGCATATTGATGGGTATTACGAGTTGAGGGAGCAGTGATGTTTTGTGCTGACGAGCACCAGTGCTTTGGTAGCACACCTTGTGACTTTGGGTCACCAGAGGTTTGGCACCTCCAGAGGTTTGGTACCTCAGCGTCTCGTCCCAGTGGCTCAAGCATTACCACGATGGGTTGGCCCCACGGATGATTATACGGGATTGACGCCAGTGTTTTGGTAACACACGATGGGTTGGCCCCATCAACAGATCTGTGACTACGGTCACCAGTGCTTTGGTAGCACATTGTGTCTTTGGGACACCAGTGGTTTGGCACCACATTGCGACTTGTCCCTGTGGTTTGACCACCGTGGGTTGGCCCCACTTGAGATACTGGATAAATCTCGCTAGTGTTTTGGTAACACACGATGGGTTGGCCCCATCATCGTTGGATTTGTGACTTCGGTCACCAGTGCTTTGGTAGCACAACTGTGTCTTTGGGACACCAGTGGTTTGGGACCACATTGATGGATATTATGTCTTTGGGACATCAGTGTTTTGGTAACACCTTGTGACGGTATGTCACCAGTGGTTTGGTACCACACGGGGTAGAAAAGGCGATATGGATGGTTAGGATCGGGTTGCATTAATTGTGTTGCTTTGTATGATGTGTGTTAGCATGTTGCTTTATCGGGAGCGGGATTTACACACTGAGTCACTCGACTCACCCTCTCCTTTGACATTTCAGGTGACTCGTAGACGCGGACTCGGAGCCGGGGTGGACTCGGGGTGCTCATGCCATGCAGAATAAAAGTTTTACTCAGATATTGCTTTGGGTATTTTAGTTATTTACGTTCATTTGGGTTTATTTCGGATTGTAAAAAGCCTTTAAATTCTGCCTTTTGATATTATGTTAAAGTTTGATTTTAATATGCCTTAACAAATTAACTGAGATGAAGTTTACTAAAACTTGGAAAGATAATGATTTCAAATTATAACGCAGAATGTCTTTAAACTATACCATCGGGTATTACACCAATTTTATAATTGTTTGAAAAACAACCGGATTCAAACTTGAAACCAAAATTTTTACCAAGACTGAAAGTTTTGTAATAATACTAAACAATTTGTTTTAAAAAAAAAAAAAAAAAAAAAAGAGAATAAAGTTTTATCAAACCATTTGAGTACGAAATCAAAATTTTCAAACACGTTTTCCCTCGTAGCATACCAGATTCGGTCGTGGTGTTTGGACCGGGTTTGGGGTGTTACAATACCCCTGCCAAAACTTTGTCATTTTCTCCTCTCTCAAACGCTATAGCCGGACCCTCCTAGCATCTTACCATTTCTTTTTCTTTTTCTTTCTTTCATTTGATTCAGCAAGAGCCGAAACTCCATTCCCCATTCCTTCTCTTCATCTCTTCTAACTCCTGTTAGCCGAACCTCCATAACCTTTCCTTTTCACAACTTTGTTCTCTTTGTTTCCATAAGCCGAAACCTATCCTCTCTTTTCCATTCCTTTTGGTTTGAGAGCAGAACAGCATCAGCATTCATTCCTTGGTAAGTTCTCTTACTTAGCCGAATCACCCCAGTCTCGTATTCTTTATTTTCTTCTCTTGTTTTCTTTAAGAGAGGAAACTAGAACCCAGTATCATTTCTGAGCAGTTCCCTTTCAGTGTGAGCTGAATCTCTCTGACTCTCGTATTTCTGTCTTTCGACTTTCGAATTCAGTGGATCGCTGTTACCCATCTTCCCTTACTCCCAATTGGTTCTCTAGAGTTTGGGGTAAGTGGTTTCTCTTCGTTTCAATTATCTTTTCTCGCATTTGGAGGGCCGAAGGCAGTAACCGAATTGTGTAATTCTTGGCCGATTGAAGGGTGTTAAAGGATACTCGGTGTTAGATGATTTAAGTACTCAATTGGTGCTTTGATCCAAGTCATTGAATCTCTGGGATTTGTCAACCTGGGTAAGGGATCCTTACGTTTTGAGTAATATTCCTATTTGTTCTTATTCAATGCGTTAATCTGGTCTATTGACCAAGCCCTTTTTCATGGACCCAAATGCTAGCCAAGCGAAGGAAGGGATTAAACCCATAGCCCCAGTCCCAAAGTACAAGAAGTGCGCGGTTTCTACTGTTCGAGATTGGCCACCGGGTTATGGGCTGGCTTCCAAGCAGAATAGTAGGCAGATAGCAGTAGTGCCTGTTAGCAATAGCATCGACGTAGAGAGTGTTGTGTTACGCGTTATCAGGTGTGTAACTCTTACACACTTTATATGTTAGTTATGTTATTAGCTGTGTATGGCCAAAAGCCGAAGTAATGGTGTGGATCACTAAGTTACCTTTGTGGGTAAAGGCGAGGACTCCAGGTAAGTTCCATTATGTGTTGTTATTAATGGATGCATGTATGAGTGGAATAAATGTTGTTGTACATTATTGGCATGATCATACCATACTATAAAGCATGAACATGAAAATGGGGTATGATGTGAGGAGGGAGGAAATATGATCTTTTTTAGACTGTCACCAATGGTTAGGTACCACAAGTGGGTTGGCCCCACATATTATTATTTTGTGACTAAGTCTCAGTGGTTTGGAACCACCAGTGGTTAGGTACCACATATATCTTATTTCTGTGACTCGTCCCAGTGGTTTGGTACCACAGTGGGTTGGCCCCACATATTGATATTAGGGATTGTCACCAGTGGTTAGGACCACAAGTGGGTTGGCCCCACATATGATTATTTGTGACTTTTGTCATCAGTGGTTAGGTACCATAAGTGGGTTGGCGCCATATATTTATTATTATTTGTGACTTTTGTCACCAGCGGTTAGGTACCACCAGTGGCTAGGTGCCACAGAGATTGGGTAGTTTCCGGAGATATGGAGGATGGATAATAGGTTGGTTGGGTTGCATTACATACATGCCTGTTATATGATTTGTGTGAGAGCTCTAAACTCTATTGGACGTGGAAGTACATAATGAGTCTCGGTGACTCACCCCCTCTGTTAAATTTTGCAGGTAATCCTTAGACCGCAGACAAGTAGCCGAGGTGGACTCGAGGTGGCCATGCATAATATCTTGGATTTTGTTTTAAATAGTTACTTCGGAATTATTCTACTTTAATTTGGATTTTGGTAATGTAATAAGGCCATTTAAGCGTTAATTTAGTTTTTATTTGTTTTGTAAATTTTCTTTTATTTTATTTTTGATCATTAAGGCATGCCTAATAAACTATGTAATGGATGATTTCCAAAACTTAAAAACTATGGGATTTTGAGATTCTACAATTTATTATTTAACGAACGGATTTTAGTAGTAAAGTAACTAAATTTTTCAAACTAAGACTCAAAATTGTTTTCAATTGATCACTCAATATAAATTCTGTGTCTATAAAATCAAAGATTTTTCCCAACTCATGACGTTAACTCGGTTTTCAAAATTTTTCTTTTTTGTTACATGCCAGATTCGGTCGTAGCGTTTTGACCAGGTTTGGGGTGTTATATATCCACTTTAGGTATGGCGATATCCACCTGCCAACAAGCACTCAAGGGTATTTTGGGCACAAGAAAAGGGTCAAAATAGTTGCTTAAATCAGCCAAATTTTGGCTGAGACAAAAAGAGGCAACATTAGCTTAGTTTTAGCCTTAGTTTTCTGTAGGGTTTCTCTTTAGTTTTCTGCACCTTTTCAAGTATTTATATTTTCTCTTATGCTTTCTTAGTTTTAAAGATTATTTTAGTTTACTTTATCCTTGTTCTTAGTGTTCTTGTAGTTAGTTAAGTTAGTTATCTGTATAACTTAGGTTTATTTGCACTTTCTGTCCCTATACCTTGGTTGTAACAACATTTTTAGCTTTAGTTTAATGTATTTTAGTTTCTTTTACTTTAAATCTATTAAAGTTCTTTTTATGTTTCTTGCTTTAAATTTTCTTGTTAAATGCTTCTCTTTACATGTTCTTTAAGATTTCTTGCATAGAAATCCAAAATTTTACAATTTTCTCTAGCTCTTCTTTAATGACTTCCATACTTTTCATTTCCATGTTCATTAGCTTTATTTTCAGCATGAGTAACTAAACTTGTAAATGACGTTGATTGAGGGATATGTGGTGACTTGATTTTGGATGATTGACCAAATCGTAATAAATTAGAATAATTTGAATGAACTTAAAAAGTTAGGATTGATGACCCTAAGGGAATATCTAGGCAAGTGAGATCGAGAGGAGATCTTGTTTGACACCAATTCATTAATCCTAGGTTAACTGGTGAGATTGAGAAATAAAATGAATTAATTTGTCTAACATGGTAAAATTGAGTTTGAGTGGTAAAATGGAGTTATTTTGGGAGTTTAAGTGATTTAGATCCATAATTTGAATATTAATGAACCACATCAAGATCAATCAACCAGCATTTGTTATTTAATTGTTAATTTTGTAACTTTTCACGTTTTACAATTTAGTCCATGTTACCTAGATCGTAGATTAGTTTAATTCTACTTTATTTTATGGTTTTTCGTAAAATGATTTTCTGTGATTAATTGATTAGACTATTTATAAGGCATGCACGTTATTTAGAAATTGTTCAATCCACGATTCTCTTGGGTTCAATCCTTGGAATAATCTAGTTTTCCATTATAACACTACAAATATTACAATTACCTTGTCACACATGCAATGAAGCTGTAATATTTATATTCTTTTTAATACTAGTGTTGATTTATCTCTCTTTTTTCGTGGGGATAGAAAGAGGCAGTCAACAACCGATGAAATTCTCCCCAACCTTTTCTCGCGACGCCTTGCTCCCGTCCTCAGAATGGAATTAATCTATCTTCTCTTGAAACTATTATAAAGCCTTGACAGGTTCGCAACTAGCATCACTATCGGGTAGTCCCTTCCATCGAATAAGGTACTCATGCCTTGGCCTATAGTACCTCCATCGGATCACTCTGTCTCCAATGATACATGTAACACCTCAATCATGAAAGGCCTTTACCTCCATGGGCACTCATCTAGAATTGCCTCGATTTGGATCCTCTTGATTCTTATGGAATAACTTAAGCATACTAACATGGAACACTAGATGAACCTTGAGTTTCATTGGAAACTCTAGTTTGTAAACCATTTGCCTACACTCTTGAAAACTGTAGAAGACAGTTCACACTATCGCACAAGCCCATTATGCAAGCTAATGTGGCACAAAATCAAGTGCGATTTAGCAAGGTCTGAGTCACCAACCTAAAACTTTATGCCTCTGTGATTTTGATCAGCCCATTTCTTGTTGTGCTTACATGCCTTGTGTAGGCAAGCTCTGGCTAAGTCATTTTTCTCTTTCCAATCTTTAGCAAATCCATAAGCTCTTAGATTTGGTCCTTCACAATGGGTCACAATAGCAATGGGTGTGAGTGGATGTTTGTAATAGCTTATTTTTTAGTGGTGTCAAAAATGGTAGCTTTGGGACTACAATTTCAGCCAGTGAGCCAATAAATATTATATATTTAATATTTACGAGTCTAATAGAGTGTCGTTTTAAAGTTTGGTTCAACAATTTTGTTGTTTAGTTGGTTAATTATGAAACAATGTAACACCCTATACCCGAGACCGATGCTAGGACTGGATATGAGGCATTACTAAGCTTAAACTCACTTAAACATATACTTACGAGCTGTAAAATTTTGAACCAACTTAAAACTTTTCTTTCTTGATCATAACATGCATATTATAGGCCTACGAGGCCTTTAAAAATTATCCGAACTCTTTTGGACACTTCATCTAACACTCAACTTGGAAGCAGGGTTCACACACCCATGTTACTAAGAGACACGCCCATGTACCCATAGACACGCCCATGTCTACATCCGTGGGAGGTTACTGACTTTATCCACACGGCCTTGACACGCTCGTATCTACCAACCGTGTGAAGCTACTGACTTCAACCACACGGCCTGGGCACACGCCCATGCTTTGAATGTCTGTCTTACACACGGCTGTGTAAAATGATCGTGGTCTAACTTTATTTAAAACATTAAGGTGCAGGGTTAACACGGTCTAGACACACGCCCGCGTGTCTAACCGTGTAGGCAACTAGAGGCTATTTACCAAGCCATTTGCCTCCCTGAAATTAATATCAACCCAACTCAAAACAATACAATTCATTAATAACATTATTCGTATTTCATTGATATCTATATACAAACAACTTAAACAAGTTTGGCCAACCACTTAGCCATATACAAAAGAATAAAAACTTGATGGCCTATACAATGGCATTACACAAAACATGTTCTCAAAATGAATGATTCATATACATGCCATACTTAGTAATATAATTTGGCTATACCAAAATAAGGGTCGATAGTGTGCTATGAGCTCCGACTCCAATGATCCACAAATTAGCTCGGTGGAACTTCATAGAAAGAAACATCAAAGGCGTAAGCATTTAACTTAGTAAGTTTGCATGTAAAACACATAATAATTATGTCTTCTAATTCATCACTCATAACATGAATAATATTCAATTTCAACGTGGTAATAGATATGCTTTCTTAACATTCTTGTTTCATATTTTAGCTTACTCTTTTGCCCGATCAATTTCTATGAATTACCGAGAAGATCTCTTGTCATGTACTCCATGTCAATGCCATACTCTAGATATGGACTTATATGGAAGATCTCTTCTTGAATCAATGCCAAGCTTGCCTTGGTCTTACACGATAACTTATTCAATGCCAAGCTTGAGTCCTTGGACTTACATAATAACTTGCTTGATAACTTGATCAATACCAAGCTTGAGTCCTTAGGCTTACATGATAACTTGCTTAATTGCCGATGCCATGCCTTGGCCTGGTCTTATACGGACTTTCTTATCTCATGTAATAGACTGTATCTCCCGGGTAATTCATCTTTAATAGGGACTTTCTCTTGTTTAATCTTATTGACTTCTTTGTTTAACATAACATTAAACCATTCATGATAACAATGTATACTATACTAAGCAATTAAATGATAAAATCATAAAGCTTAGAACTCATACAAACTTACCTCAATATACAAAATGTATGTTGTAGTTACGCAATTTAGTCCTCGACTTTGTTTTTGCCTCGGTTTCGATCTGGGCTTCGTTTTTCTTGACCTATAATCATAAATAGATCATTTAATAATCATATTGACTAAATTAACTCATAACTCATACTTTGGAAAAATTACTAATTTGCCCCTATACTTTCTCCTATTTACACTTTTGCCCCTAGGCTCGTAAAATGATTTTCATGCAACTTTCTTAAACACCATGCTTAGCAAAATCATTTTCTCTACTATAGCAATCATCAATTCTCTCTATTTCTAATAGGTATGACCAATTTTATAACTTTTTACAAAATGGTCCATACTATCATTTTTCATGAAATTCATTAAGAAAAAGATGTTTATCTAACATCAATCTCTCATAAACTCCCATAAAACATCATTTATCATACATGTCACTCATGGGTAAAATTTTTAAACATGCACCTTAGCTCATCAAATAGCTAAAAATATCTTACTCATGCTACTGGGACTTCAAAAATACGAATAATATCAAAAACCGGGCTTAGGAGCACTTACTAGCAAGCTTGAAAAATTGAAGAACCCTAGCTATGGCTTCCTTCAATTTTTGGCAATGGGGGGAAGAAGATGATGAGATTTTTATCATCTTTTTCCTATTTTAATCACTTATTAGACAAATGACCAAAATGCCCTTATTATTAAAATTTTCTATAATACCATCTCAAGGCCAATTTTGTCCAAAAATAAAATTTTGGGCAAATTGTTACTTAAGGGCTCATAATTCATATTCTAAAGCTATTTCATACAAAAAGCTTCTAGAAACTCGAATTTTGTAACCTTTTCAATTTAGTCCTTTTTGGACTAATCAACCTCAATTTAATAAAATTGCTTCATGAAACTTTCATACTAGCATGCAAACATGACATAAACCTTTAAAAACTCATAAATTCACCTCGAATTTGTGATCTCGCACCACTATTCCGACTAGGCCCTAAATCGGGCTGTTACAAAAAAGGACTAAGTCGTAAGAACTGAAAAAGTGAATCGATATTAATTTACAAAAAGAGTATGATTAAATGGCCTTATATGGTAATTAGACCATATTAGTATATAGTGGATGGTTTTAGCATGGTTATTAAAGAAATTTTAATTAAAATTAAAGGGTAAATTGGTAAATTGGTAATTAATAAACATAAAGAATAGAAAAATAAAACCATCATCATATTAGTTAGTTTGGTAATTGTGTAATTAATAAACTGTTAAAGGTTTTGGGACTTACCCTTAATGATTTTTAAGTTCTATTGAGGTTGGTTGATAGATTATAAGCTTGGTGTTAAAGTAGGACTATTTTATAAAGTTATTTTAGTTAATTTTGAGCTTAGGGGCTAAGTTGATTAAATATTGAATTGAACAAGGATTATTTGTAAAATTTAGTCACTTAGGACTGTTGAGGGACTTTATTGAATTCAACACTAGGGTTTTAGGTTGAATTCTGAAAAATATGTGAGTTTTAGTTTTAAGGACTAAATTGAATAAAAGGTAAAAGTTTATGGTAATAATGTAAAATATTACCTAAGGATCATGTGCATGTATTTTGACATTATAAGGTAATTGGAGTTGATAATTGAATTAAATTATATTGTAGATTAAGAAATGGATGAACCGGTAGATAAAGACATAAAAAGAAAAATTGATGAGTAGTCATTGGTGTCATGGTTACTGGTAATTCGATTTAGGTAAGTTCGTCTAGTGTAGAAATTGGTTGAATTTGTTGTCTTTATGATTTAATTTGTTTTTATATGTTTGTGATTGAATTATTTTGTATAATAATCTTAAACATTAGATGGATCAATATGTAATGATATTATAGTTGAGGTACGTGACTGAAAGCGGAAATTATATGGTTGAATTCATGTGAATGTCATTATCTTTAAATAACTAAATGATATGGTAATGAATCGATGCCCGTATGAACTTAATGAATGCCTAGGATACAAATGACATGCCATTAGGGTTGTTACCATTTCAGGTGTTGGTCTCTGATATCCTACCAATGGCTAAGATCTTGCATTTGTTGCGGATTCTTCACAGCTCGTGTGAGGAGCATTTTGTAGCATTATCATCCCGACCCATAGCCCGTGTGAGTATTATTTTCACAGCCTGTGTGAGCATTATATTCACAACTTGTGTGAGCATTGTTATCTCGCATATCTAATGTTATTTCACTATGGTTCATTGGGTGGAAAATGGATATATGAAATGGCAAATGGATATAAGAAATGGCAAATGGTTTTAAGAAATGGAAAGTGGTTATTTGATTTGGTTATGATTGTATAATTTTTTACAAGTGAATGGTGATATATGTACCTAGTATGTTCATTTGAATATAATTTATAAGCATGGTAAGTTTTATTCTTGTTGTGTGAAGGAACTAACCTTGTTGGTTTGTGGTTTGAATAGGCCAACCATGACCACTATGTTTCTTAAATTTATAAATTGTATGTTCAATGCATATTTATGTTACACTCAGGTGGGTTATGTTAAGTTTATGTATGACCTTACTAAGCATTGTGTTACTTACATTTACTCTGTTTGATTTCTTGTATATCATCGGAAGTTTTGCAGTTGGTTGAAGTTTAAGTTGGATCTGACACTATCCCTTCAACGACTCGGTAGATTTTTAATCATTTTGTGATAGGTTATATGTGGCATGTAAATAGGTATTTTGATTACAAGTGTGTAAGTATAAGTTTGTGTTTGAAATGGCATGTAATGATAAGTTCTAATTGTTGTTATGTTCTGAGATGAAGTAATAAAAATGAAATGGTCATTTGGTTAGCTTTTCCTAAAATATGTTTTGGTATGTGAAGTTGAATTTGTGAAAATGTGTATGGTATGTGAGTGATGCTTAAATTATGATGAATGTTAAATTGTAATTGTTTGAAATGAGGTTCCAATTGTGGCATATTGGTTAGGCAATTAGGATGATTGAATTAAGTGTTGTATTGGTATGTTTTGATGGTTTTTTAGCAGGTTTGAATAATGGTATGAAGTAGCATGTGACTTAAGTAAACTAGGAATAGGTAACTTGTTGAAAAGGGTATTTTAGGTGCATACGGGCTGATACACGGCCTGACACATAGTTGTGTGCCATGCATGGGCATATAGCACAATCATGTGGTCTATGTGATTTAGGTGTCAATTAGTATACACGATCACAGTTAGCTACATGGCTTGGCAAAAAGCGACACGACCGTATGACACTGGATTACACAACATTAGTTTGTAGCACAACTTGGGGTCACGACTGTGTGGTTCTACTCCACATGGCCTTAACCTATCACACGACCTGGCCACACGGTTGTTCTAACACCCCTAACCCATATTTGTTGCCAAAATAGGGTTACGAAGCATTACCATAAAAACATAACTTTAAAACATACATCTTATACATCAACATAAACATAGCATAAATCATTCATTTACATGCATATCGTCCCTTAATCGAGCCTTCGAGTCCCTAGAAAAAATTAGAAACAATTCGGGACTAATTTGGAAACATTTGGAAATTGTAGGAAAATGCTAGAAAATTTGAATTGTAGGGGTCACACGGTTGAGACACACGCCCATGCTTCAAGCCGTGTAATGTTAGAAATAGAGACACACGACTATGTCCCAGCCCTTGTCCTTGCCCATGTAACTCTCTGAGTTGGGTCACACTACCAAGCCAGACGCCCGTGTGATAGGCCATGTAATTTTTGAAATAGCCACACACGCCCTTATGCCAGGTCGTGTGCTGGGCAGTGTAACAGCCTGACTTGCATGCCTTAAAAACCTAAAGGGGACACACTGCCATTTTAATGTCCTAAAAACAACATACCAATGTGCCCTTCATTGACACTGCAATTTATACACAAACATCAACAACTAAAACATGTCAACATTGATCCATTCCTAGCATAGCAACTTAATTCAATCATAAACCAAAACAAACCACAAATGTTCACTTTCATTCCATTCTAATTATACCAAAAAGATAAAATACTTAATAACTTAGTCTAGTATATTGTCATATTGTACAAACAACCTATATAGCCACATATACATGCCACTACCCTAAGAGGCACAAGAATTACCGACATCGATGGATAGTGTAAGTCAAAAGTTTTATCCGTTCAAATGTCAGCAACAATGATCTAGAAAACAATCCACAAGAATGAATTAGCTTATAGTGCTTAGTAAGGACATAGTATATTATATAACCTAACAACAATTGAATACAAATAAAATATTACTCGATTCAAAAATTATCAAAGTGTAAACATGGCACGTATGTGCAATTCAGAGGTACCGAAGTACAAACAAGGGCACGTATGTGCAATTCAGGGGTACTGAAGTACAAATAGGGCACGTATGTGTAATTCAGGGGTACCAAAGTATAAACAGGGGCACATATGTGCAATTTAGGGTATAATTAACTATATGCATTTAATTACATAGGTATAATGTGAAAATACAAGTAGAAATTCAATTTTGTATTGAAATACTATGGACTTACCTTGACGACTAGAGTGTAGAAATATGATCGAGCTAATCAGTGATTTTCGCCTTTCCTCGATTTAGATCCAGTTGAGATTTACCTTGATCTAAATAAATAAATATATTCAATTAAGTGTTTCCATCAATCTCAAACATTCAATTCAATCCATAATTCATATTTATTCATATTTACCCTTTGTCCCTAAATATTTTAACTTTTCACAGTTTAGTCCTTAAGCTCATAAATTTAAATTTAAGCATTTTAATTCTCATCTCATGCTAGCTGAATTCACTAAGGACCTATATGAATTCGTACAAACCATCATTCCAAATTTCACCTTCAAATTTTATCATTTTTTTACAAATAAGTCCTTAAATATTATTTTCATAAAAAATCACTTTACAAAACTTGTTTGTTTATTAAAAAAGACTCATAATATACGATCAAACTTCAAGAATCATGCAAGAACATTCATAGAAAAACCCTAAACCTTTATCAATTTTACAAATTGATCCCTGGGCTAGCTAGCTTAAGCTACAACGATCCTGAAAACATAAAAATAATTAAAAACGGGACACAATTACACTTACATGCAATAGGTGAGCTTGGCCAAATATTAACCCCTCTCTAATGGTGATTTTTAGTTAGGTTTTTAAATGAATAAGATGATACCATCTTTTTCTTTACTTTTGTTTTATGATTTAATTACCCATTTACTATTTTGCCCTTTAAAAATATTAATAATTTCAATAAAACCGCCATAAACATCCACTAACAACATAAATGGTCTAATTTCCATCTAAGTAATCTTAAATTAAAGTTCTATAGACATTTGACACCTTTAACTAACAGAACTCTACTTTTACACCTTTTATGATTTAGTCCTTTTTTACACAATTAAGCATGCAAACGTCTAAATTTCTTAACAATATTTTTCTATGACCTTACTAACATTCCATTGACATTAAAATAATAATAAAATAATAATTTAATCGTCAGATGTCTGGTTTCGAAACCACTAATCCAATTGTACTAAAAACGGGCTGTTACAATCGTGTGACCCTTGTTTTGTATTTTTGCCCCTTTTTTAAAAATGTTTCAAATGAGTACCTACTTTGTTTTAAATTGTTTTATGGATTCAGTAAGCTCAATTTAACCACGGTAACATAAGAATAACATGTTTTTTGTTATATATGTGATGATTAACAATTATTTAAAAAACTTTTACATTAATATAGTATGATTTTGTTCTATTATGTGTGGTAGCATCTCATAACCCTAATCCACCGACGGATACAGGTGAGGAGTGTTACAATGTTGCCTTCCCACTATCTTAAACAGACTCTGATTCGTGACCTCACTCTATTGCAAGTACATCCAACAACTTTGGGTAGTCTCTCTATGTGTCACTCACATAGTGCCAAATATATGTCTCCAATAAAGCATTTACTCTCTAGGTTTGCCCATCATTTTGCAGAAGCATGCTAGTGGAAAAGTTCAAGTCTAACCCCATCAACTTGAGCAACTCTATCCTAAACGGACCTGTGAACTGCAGTCTTGATTGCTAACAATAGACTATGGTATTCCCTAGTATTTTACCACAGGTCTAAATAATAAATGAGCTGCGTCCTCAATAGGGCACTCCTTTGTTGTTGGAATGAAGGTTCCATACTTGGAAATTCTATCAACCACAACAACTATACTCATAAACCTATCAAATTTATGCAAACAAATAATACAATCAATGGATACTCTTTCTCATGGACGTTCCGGAATGGGAAAGGCTGTAATAAACTGGTTGACAATTTTACCACCTTGTCTTGTTGGCACACTAAAAAAGTCTTCACACAGATCCCAGCATTATTACCCATGTGGGGCCAATAATAACGGTACTCCAAACGAGCCAACATGCGGTGCATACCTAGATGATCAGCCCATCTCAAGTTATGACACACTTTCAAGACATCCTTGTGCAATTTCCCATATTGAGGCACATAAATATGATGCATCAGAGTGTACAAAAATTCTCCCTTAAGACAAAATTGCCTCATTTGCCTTTCTATGGCAAGCTCAGCCAATGTTTTGGCTATGTGATCATTGGAAAATCCCTCTCTAATACACTCTAATAGAGAGCTATCTGGCTTACTTATTGTTGCAAACTCTGCTTTTCAGCTTAATGCATCAGCCACTATGTTGACTTTCCCTAGCTTATACTCCCTGCTAAAATCGAATTCTATCAAGAAAACCTGCCAGCGAGCTTGCTTCGGAGACAAATTTTTCTGAGTAAAAAAAACTATTTGCAACATTGTCTGTAAATACTATAGACTTAGAACCCTACAAATAGTGTCTCTATATACGCAAATAATTCACCACTAAGGTCATTTCTTTTTATTGAATTATGTAATGCCACTCAGTATCGTTAAGCTTCTGACTCTCAAAAGCGATTGGATTACCATTCTGCATCAATACTCTCCCAATGACATAGTTTGATACATATGTATGCACCTCATACGATTTAGTATAATCTGACAAGGTAAACACGAGCTATTTGGTCATCACCTATTTTTTTTTAATGAAAGGCTTTCTGACACTGTTCTTTCCAATCCTACACCTTACCCTTATTCAATAGATCTATCAAGGGTGTGATGATCTTCGAGTTGCCTTCAATGAAGCGACAGTAATAGTTTGTCAACCCAAGGAATGACCACAACTTGATTGCCTTGATTGGTGGCTCCCGATCAGTAATTGCTCAAATTCTGACCACATCCATCCAGATTTCACCACCTCCCAAAATATGGCCTAAGAATGACACATCGCGTTAGGAAAATGACCATTTCTCCTCCTTGACATAAAGTTCATTCTGCTTTCTTTGAGACAAAATCGGTGCACCAAACGAGGTTTGAAATGGTCTAATGAACCTAACATTTAAAAGCTTCTTCAAATTTTTCTGCGATGGTTCTAACTCTAGTGGACACATTTGATATGGGGCCCTAGTCGACAGCTCAATATTGGGCATCAATTGTAACACCTCCAGACCCGGCACAAACATTATGGCTGAATCCGGGATTGTCACATCAAAGGGATAATTCAAAATAATTTTACTAAGTTAAAATTTAAGACCCAAAAGCCCAAAATCCTTGAGTCTTGTTAAGTAATGATAAAAACCCATTTAATTATTTTAAGTATTCTGAAAATCATGTTTAAACATAAGAAATTTACTCAGGTTTAATAATTAAGTAAACAGTTGAAACAATAAAACTCAAAATCTAAAGTCAAATCGGAGTACAAAGCCTTATTACATTCAACGAAAATAACATAATTAAAATCATGTCTTTTGAAACAAATAAATAAAGCTTCTAAGTATCTTGTAGTGTGGCAATCTCCGAGTCCTCTCCCACGTCGAGCCGTCTACTGAGGATGTAATATCCTGAAAAAGGGGTTATTTGTGATTGAATTGTTTTGCATGAGTTTGTATTGTTGTGGTATTATTTGTGTTGTTTTAATATCTAGTTATAAGTCTAGAGCAGGCCTGAGTGGTAGGAATTTTTGCTTTTAAGCTTTAAGTAAAGGGAGCTGAAGGAGCTAGGGGTTATATGTATTTTAAGGGGAATTTTAGCAATAGATTGGGCTTGGTAAAGTGGCAAGGAGGCACCACTGAGGGCCTTGTGATTGACGCCACAAGCAGAGGAAGGAGAGCCTGGGTTCGAGCTGTAGAGATCCCCTGCTGCTCATTCTTTTTGACGCCAAGAGGGAAGAGTTGTGCTCAGCACAAACTCTGTCAGATAAGCATGGACTAAGTCAAAATATTTGAATTGGTGGCAAGGAGAAAAATAAGGAACTTGTGGAATTCAAATTTGTTTGAATTTGTGGCCAGGATAGGTTTGTAGCAGTTGCCAAGTTTTGAACTCCTCCTTGGAGAAGTGTTCGGTTTTGGGTAGCTAAGGGGAGGAGAGTGCCGAATTTCTTTAGGTGCCTTGTGGTGCAATTTCGGCTAGCCTAGGTCCTGGAGTGCTTAGTGAAACAAAAGTCGAAAAACCCTATTTGAGTGTGTCGATTTCCCTTAGTGCATTTTTGTTGTGGTAAAAGCTGAAAGTCCATTGGTGTTTGCCGATTTCTTCCTTAGGCATTTGGCCGAATTCCATATTGAGCACTCTCCCATCCTTCTTTTTCTTTTCATAATTGTTCAAAGACCATATCTTCTCCTTTTGTTTTTCTCTCTTTTGTCGAAACTCTTAATTCCCTTTTTCTTTAAGCTTAAGCCGAATACCAACCTTCTTTCTCCCATCTCTTTTTGTTTTCTTCCATTGTTGCTCAAGCCGAATCCTCCCTCTCCCATTCTATTCTACTTTGCCGTTTTCTTCTTTTATTCTTTAGCCATATCTCATTTATTTTCTTCTTTCAAAACCTTAGCCGAATCATCTTGATCACCCAACCCCCCTTTTGTCGAAATTTTCTTTCTTTCTCCTAATGTTACTTTGGCCGAATATCAACAAGGGTAGATCTCTTCTTTGGTTTCTTCTTCAATCGGTTTGAGAAGTGGTAAGTGTTCATGGCCGAATGTCTTTTGTTTTCTTTCTCTTCTCTCTGTCGACTTTTATAAGAGCAAAGCCAAATTTCGGCATCTGGTGATAGATTTCTAACCATCTTTTAGAACCGATTTCTCCTAGTTCTTCGGGTTCTTGGAAGCAGTCGATCTAAGCCTTTATTCTCTAGCAATCGAATCTATCAAGCCTGTGGTAAGGATTTATGGTGATTTAATTACTCTCTTAGTTATTTGGTTAAGTTGAAGGCTATTAAAAGTGAGATTTGGTTGTTGACCGATTGAAGGGGGAGAAGCAGTCTCGCGTATCTTGCATTGTGATTCATTTTCGTAAGGCAGAAAGGTAAGGGTGGTGTAGTTTATGCGTAATCTCACCCTTTGGCACTTCTTGGTATAGCTGAATGGCCTATGTTACTAACCTTAGTGTTGGCCGAATGTAGGAGTAAGGGATCTAGTGCAGTAGATCGGTTCTTCAGGATTTAGGACTTGCATTAGTAACAGGTGTGTAACTTACACACTTTATAATTGAGTAAATATATTAGTAACCTAAATGTGTTAAAGCCGAAACAGTGTAGATATTGGTATGATACCCTATGGGTATGAGCAAGGATTCGGGTAAGTCCATTTTGATATGATTTGTTATATGATGTATGGAAATATGATATATGCTATATCTACTATATGTTCATATTAAAACATGATGGCATGATTTGCATGAGTATTGCATTGATATGGGCAACATGAGTGGAGGGGGAAGATGATATCCGTGACTTTGGGTCACCAGAGGTTTGGCACCTCCAGTGGTTTGGTACCACAGATTATTTTGTGACTTTGGGTCACCAGAGGTTTGGATCCTCATAACGACTTGTCCCAGTGGCTTAGCACCACAGTGGGTTGGCCCCACAGTTGACATTTTGGGATCGTCGCCAGTGATTTGGTATCACACGTGGGTTGGCCCCACACTTGGATTAATGATATTTTGTGACTTTGGGTCACCAAAGGTTTGGCACCTCATAGGGACTCGTCCCAGTGGCTTAGCACCATAGTGGGTTGGCCCCACATATGATATTTCGGGATTGTCGCCAGTGATTTGGTATCACAACGTGGGTTGGCCCCACAGACGGATTATTCATGACTTTGGGTCACCAGTGGTTTGGCACCACATTATTATTGGATATCGTGACTTTGGGTCACCAGTGGTTTGGCACCACCAGTGGTTTGGTACCACACGGGGTAGAAAAGGAGTTACGGATAGCTAGGTTTGGGTGCATTATTTATATTGCTTGGTTATGATTTGTGTATGTATGTTGCATTAACTGGGAGGAGGATTTATGCACTGAGTCTTGGTGACTCACCTTCTCCCTTATCTTTTCAGGTGACTCGTAGATTGCGGATGAGGAGCCGGATGGACTCGGGGTGGCCATGCATTAAAACATTTGGTATTACTTGGATTTTGAATTTGGATATTTATTTTCACTTCAGTTTTTATTTGGGTTTGTAATAAGGCCGTTTGATTATATTCTTGGATTATTTATATGCTTTGAAATTTGTTTTAAACATGGCTAAGTAAATTACTTGATTAACTTAATAATTTGAACACAAAGTTTTCTAAACTACGAAAACATAAAGGTTTTCAAAACTTACCATCGGGTAACACTAATCACTTAATAACAAAGCGGACTCAAATAATTTCCAAACTTAAGTTTTCCACACTTATTTCAAACGTTTTCAAATTAGCTAAGCAAGAATCAATCGGGTTTCTATGATGTAAACGTTTTTCTACTTAAGGATCGACAACTATGTTTTATAGATTGATTCCTGAAATTTCAAAATAAACTATCGGTTTTAACAAGTCATGCACCTGACTTCTACAAGCATAAGACAACAAAGGGTTTCCACTCAAATTTTAGCCGGTAACCTATTTTCTTCAAAATGATTTCCTATATGGCATGTCAAATTCGGTCGTGGTGTGTTGACCGGGTTTGGGGTGTTACAGAGGATCACCTGAAACATTTAATAAAAAGGGGGTGAGTTTTGAAGCTCAGTGTCTACGACCCTTGGTAATCCAATCAACATACAATTATCACATTGGGCCTAAGCCCTATAAAAAAAAGGTGGTCTTGGGCCTTAGCCCACAATGACCTCATATCACATCAGTATCACATGAATGCAATGCACCCATCCCAAATCCAACCCTATACTCCAATTCCCTTCCAACCCTACACTCCTGTGGGGATATATATATCAACCAACCCATCTATACACTCCAAAGGTAGCACCAGCAGTGGCACTACTCAAACGTTGCAGCAAAGCTGCTATAATGGGCTTAAAGCCACCGGTGGATCCATGGTCGTCAAGCGATATGCGATCCTCAAATCTTCCTCCGTATCATCAAAACCCACCCAAGTGCAACATATATTTCATGAATGCAACATACACAATTTCACACATTAAGCACTTAGGGGTATTTTAGTCATTACACTACCCAGGGGTATTTTCGTAATTACACCTTACATGGGTATTTAGTTAATTTTGCAAAACAGAGGTATTCTGGAAATTTTGTAAATTAGGGATATTTTGGTAATTCCGCAAATCAAAGGTATTCTGGTAATTTTACAAATTAGGGGTATTTTAGTAATTTTGTAAATCAGAGATATTTTAGTAATTTTACAAATCTAAGGATATTTTGGTAATTTTCAAATCAGGGGTATTTGGTCCCTCTCGGGTTTTAGTTATGAACTTTGGCCCATTAACAAGTCCTTGCGACTAAAGTGAACAGTCACTATGCACCAGGTAGGATTCCAGAGAACAGGAGGTGGGCCACTAGGACTGCTTAAGTACCAAGCTCTCTCTAGATCCAATCCTAGACATGCATATGTCCGTTGCCACACTCTAACCCAGCGAATTGTCCATGGACATGTTTAATTATAAGATTAACTCTTATGCGGTTTAAGAGTTGTTCAGAACTAGGCCTAAAGTCCATTAAACCCTAGCATACTTGTCTACGTCCCTATAAAGCCCATCACGCCCATTTCACGTTTATATAGCCCATTATGCCCAAATCACATCCTTATGGCCCATTAGGCCCAGATCTCATTCATATGGCCTCTTAGGCCAAACAAATTTTAGATCATGTAACATGCATGTCTAACTCAATTCATATAACCAAATCAATCAATTTCATCAAACTTAGCCTCAGGGCCCACTGGGCCCATTTAGCCACTTTTGGCTTTTCAGCTTTCCGGCATTGCCGATATCATGTGTGTAGTGTTTGTACACACCTGTTACTGCGACATTCTATACTATCCTTGGTCTTGAACCTACAACCAACCAACCTTTAATCAATCACCCATACTTAATCAAAATATTTACCAAAAGTCGAAGCCTTATCGTAACCTTACTATGTGCCACCGGGTTCTAATAGCCCTTCCTTAGCTACTAATCACGAGTATCCCCTAGATCTGCACTCACACATACACCATCAAACTTCGAGTGACTCATAATCCACACAAGTCACCTGCATAGATCATACTCACATTCGGCCATTTACTTAAACTATAATCGAGTTGAGTACACTTACACTTTGCTAACAATCCTTACCATGCTTGCGATCTCTGAACCTTACCCTTGTTAATACAAGATTAACGATAATGAGAAGTTGGATAGCCCTTCGGCTTTTAACAAAACACACTAAGGGGTTAACTGAATACTTACAAAATCCACTTTTGATCCTGCGGCCTAGATAGCTACTGAACGAGATTCAGCTTTTAACCTTGACTGATAGTAGATAACAATAGATTTGTGATGAACGAAAACAAAAAAGATTAGGCACTAATAGGGATTTCGGCAAGAGAAGATGATGATACTTCGGCAATAAAAGAGTTTGGCTATGAGAGAATTCGAAAAAAAGGGATTCGGCTATAGGAGATTTTGGCAACAAGGCAAGGTATTTTTGGTTGTGAAAAAAATAAGGTTTCGGCAAGGAAAATAAAAAGAATGGAAAATTTGGCATTACCTAGGACCCTAGGTTCTGCACACACACGTTTATATAGCCTATAGCCGAAACATAGCAGCCCCTAAAGTCCAATTTGGCACTACTTCATCCACTGCTCATATCCTAATTTTTCTCCATGATATCTCTCTTATCCTTCTCCTAAATTCTCTCTACTGATCACTTCTCCTTAGAGTTTCTCTACACGCCACTTCCAACCTTCTAGAAGCCTAAAACTAAACTAAAAAATAAAGCTAAGCTAGCACTCGAACCTCAGACCTCCTTGCATGCATATGTTACCACCTCTCTACACCTTAGTGGCGTCACTTAGCCACTTCACCACAGGCTTCTTTGTTCCATTTTCACTTATTTTTATCTAAAAGCCCACTACTCATAACCCTAATTCCTTAATTAATTAAATTAAAAATCATCCACCACAAAACTCGAACCCAGAGGTTCTCCAACACACCTAGACACTCCAAATTCATTAAACCTTTAAATTCATCATGTCATTTGTCATTTTCTTGCTCACTTAAAAATTTTATGAGACCCAAAGCCCAATAGGCCCAGTTCTTGTAGGCCCAAATTTGGGGCGTTGCATCAACTCAATAGGATTCACATCCCGAAAAGACTATAATAATTGTACCACCACTTTCGGAATTTCACCAATAGGCTCAATAAAATTGTTGGCTTTCAAGGTTTCTAAGTATGAAACTTCATCTCTACATACCCCCTTAGCAAATTGGATCGACGATAGTACCTTGGATTTCACACCCTCGTCTCGTTCAGTTGACACCACACATTGGTGGTATAGGTCTAGAATGCACATACAATCAGCAAAAGGGACAAGAAGTGCATTATCCCGGTCAATGATTTTTAATCCTACCACAAAGTCATAATCAGCAAGTCATATTACCTCGATAGTTTCCTTTCTAGTCCAACTGCTAAGTTGGAGTTCAACTTCTTTTGCAACATACATTGTCAAAACCTTTTCGGAATTCACTATCTTGATCCACCCTAGTTCTCTCTCAACCTTGAGACCAAGATTCTAGGCAGTCACTTCAGACATGAATCGATCTGAAGCACCCATGTCAACAAGGGCATTCAATCTTTTGCCTCCCATAATCATGTCTACAAACATCAACCCCTTTCGCTTATGACCCTTCTTGGCTTTGACACAACTCAAGGTAGAACCAAGCTTCACCAGCCCTTTCCTGTTCCATCATTCCCCTTTATGACATAAAGCGAGGATCATTTTGGACATTCTCTCACAATATATGGACCTTCCATAAAGGAAACATCTCTCTAACCTATTTTCTTTCTTCTTCTTCCACTGCTTGTTAGGCTTAGCTCTCACATATTGGGTCTTACCATTGCCATTATTGGTAAATTTGTCTTTGCCGCCCCCACCATTGCCTTTTGTTTCGGATTTGGGCTTGGAGAACTTCGAATTTTACATCTTTCGACCACTAAACTGTATCAGCAGCTTTGATGTAGTAATAGCTTTGGTAAGTTCCTAGACCCTTCAACGCTGTAATTCTTGCTTTTTCCATGGCTTCATCCATGAAAGAGAAGAACTCTTTCTCACCCAGATTGAAAGTTGAAGCATGAGTTCACTGAACTACCGCACATACTCCCTAACTATGCCTTGTTGTGTAACTCAACGCAACTTAGCCTGGGTTTCGTCCTTGACATACTTCAAGTAAAATTTCCTCTTGAATTCACTCTGAAAATCTCCCAACTCTCGATGGTAGTTCCACTTCAGTTCTCATTTGTTGACCTACATTGTCACCATAACAAAGTGACATTAGTGAAATATATGGCAATAATATTTACCTTCGTAGCATAATCCATAATGTCTTTGGCACGAATGTATTACTCCAATCCCCATAAGAAGTAGTTCACATCCTCTGCAAACCTTGTCCCGTTGAACTCTTTCAGCTTTGGGACATCTACATTAGGCTTAGGTGTCGCAGCTAATACCTCATTACCTAAAGAAGCTTTATAGATACTAAGGTACCCTTTAAGCTTCTCAATTTGTTCCTTCAAGATCAACACCATAGCCTTAAAAGAATTTTTCTTCTCAGTCAGATCGCCCATAGTGGTATTGATGACCCTTTTCATCGAATCAATATTATCCCTGAGGGCCTCTGCCATTTGTTCCTTGAGCTAATCTTGCCTTGATTCTAGCTTTGTGGCACATCAATCAACTTGCTCAAGGGTTTTCTTCACATCACCCATTGAGCCCTCAAGTTAGGCCACCCTTCTATCTAAAGCTTATAGCATATCTCTAAATCGGCTAGCTTTCCTAGCCCTTTTACGGGTCTCCTATAACAGCCCGTCTTTGGTTAAATCAGAACAGTGGTTTCAGGACCAAAAATCTAAGACTAAAATATTTATTTTATTATTATTTTAATGTTTACAGCATGATTGAGTGATTGTGTGAAAGTTTCATGAAGTAATTTTATTGTTTGAATGCTTAATTTGAAAAAAAAAAGGACTAAATCACGTAAAGCGTAAAACTTGTGTTCTATTAGTTAAAGGTGTTTAATAGCTATAGAACCCTAAAGAGGAAGTCCTTATGGGGAAATTAACCCATTTATGAGATAGTGGATGATATTGAAGTGGTACATGGTGTAATTACCAATGTTTTTAAAGGTTAATTTTGGGAATTTATAATTAAAGATAAAACAAATAAAATCAAAATATGTTATCAGTTTTAGTTTCTTCTTCAATCAAAAGAAAGGGCTCGAAGAATCGATTTTCATACATTTCATTTGGTCAAGCTTCTCATGCTCATTAAGGTACGATTTTTGTCCCGTTTTTAATGATTTTTATGTTTTTGTGATCGTTGCAGCTAGTACTAGCTAGCCCAGGGCAAATTTGTAAAACTATTAAAGATTTTGAATGATGCCATTGATGAATATGTATGAGTTTTGATGATTGGTGATAGATTTTGAATGTTTGTTGATAGTTAAACAAGTTTTGTTAAGTGAGTTTTAGTGAAAATGCAAATTAGGGGTTAAATTGTGAAATGTGTAAATTTAGTGGTTGAAATGTGAAATAAATGAAAAATATTTGCTGGTAGGGGTATAATGGTAATTTGGCTAAGTATGGGTGTTTTGAAATGCATGAATTTGTGATTTTGGGTAATAAAGACTAAATTGTAAAAATGTGAAAGTTTAGGGGCTAATGTGTAAATTAGCTCAAATGCATATTTTGGATTGAATTGAATAAATAGATGATTAAATAAGTTCATTTTGAATATATTTAGATCAAGAAAAGCTGAATTCGAATCTAGATCGGGGGAAAATTAAAGTTATCAACTAATCAACTTATTTCATCGTTTTCACATTCGAGGTAAGTTCGTATGTAATAAGAATTATTATAATTATGCTTTAAACACTTTAATATTGCATAAATTGTGTATACGAGACTAGAATCATGTTTGACGAAAATTCTACTATGTATGGAACTTAGTGTGTGAGATCGAGATAGCTTCGGCTATGTATGGAACTTAGTGTGAGAGATCGAGATAGCTTCGGCTATGTATGCACTTAGTGTGCAAGATTAAAATAGCTTCGGCTATGTAATAGCACTTAGTGTGCAAGAATTTGAGTATTCAACATTATTCCCTTTAGGTATGAGTTTGTTATGGATTGGTACATGTATGTATATAAATCATACGAGCTTTAAATCGAGGAAGTTATGAAGTTTGCATATAAGCATGTGGAAGGTTTGTTAGTATTCATGAATTACAAGTTAACAAGTTCAAATTGATGATTTGTGTATTTATGATTAGTTGAATTTTTTCATATGAGCTTACTAAGCTATAAAGCTTACTTTGTTCATTTTCCGATGTTTTATAGTAATTTCAAAGCTAGCTCGGATTCGGGGATCGTCGGAGACTACGTCTCACTATCCAACCATCACTTTGGTACTTTTGAGCTTATGGTTTGGTCATATGGCATGTATAGGATTATGGTCATTTTGATTTGTATTTTGGTATTGAGTTTTGCCATTTGAGATGGCTTGTGAATGGTCATGTTTTGATTTGTATATATAGACATGAGATTTGGCTTAACTTGGTTAGTTTGGTTATGTATATATAAGTGTGCATATGGCTTATGTTATGTGATTAAGATTGGTTTTGTAATGTTATTGATAGTTGATTTTATAGATGTCAAATGGTTCATAATTGAGAAGCTATGTGCTTGTGGTTTTGGTGCATGATGATGCATTTTTGGAAAAAGTATAATTGGTATGATTTGAATGAGGAAAACATGAGATTATAAGTAGGTTAGTTGTTAGAATTGAGATGGTATAAATGATGTTTGATTGAGGTTGTTTAAATGCTTTTCAATGTTATGTTTTGGTGTCATGAAATTTGATGTAGGTTTGCATAAGATAAGGTGGCAAAATGGCTTGGTAAATAGCCTATTTTTGCCCACATGCGTAGAGACACGGGCGTGTTTCTCAGTCGTGTGTGATACACGGTTATGATACACGGTCGTGTGTCCCCTGGTGTTGAAATTGAAATGAAGTCAGTATGATCCACACGGTCTCACACACGGGCGTGTGATCAGCTGTGTGGCATTAGTCAGTATACCCCACAGGTTTGGCACAGCCTAGCACACGGCCTGGAAAACGAGCATGTGTGGCCACTTTGAAGGGCACACGGGATAGACACACGAGCGTATGGTTGGCCGTGTGGCCCAAGTCAGTAAGCTTACTTGTTTGGACACAGGGTTGGACACCTACTGGGACACGACCTTGTGCTTCCATTTCGAATGTTAACACAACCTGTGACATGGGCATGTCTGGTGGCCGTGTAAGACACATGGTTTGGCCACACAGGCGTGTGTCCCCTATTTTGAAAAAAAAATTCTAAGTGTTGAGAAATTTCTCGAGTTATCATTTTAGTCCCGAACCACTCTCAATGCATGTTTAGGGCCTCGTAGGCTCGTACTAGGGACATATTGATTGAGATTGAATGATGAATGTTTGAATTGAGAAAATGTATGGTAAAAGTATGTATAAGGGGGATGTAAGTCCAGTAATGCTCCGTAATCCTATTCCAGCATTGAATACGGTTGAGGGGTGTTACACATCCATTGGTTCAACCTACTCATCTAATTCTTTTAACATCTCAACCGACACCTTCAAACATTGGGTCAGATACCAACTGTCATGGGGCTAGAACTTATGTCTGGCAAACTATGTGACTTAAGGTGATTTTTTGCTTCTAATCTGCCAAAGTCTACCTAACAGTCGAAAAGTGATAATTCTTCCCAAAATTCTCTAAGGCACTAAAAACTATAGCAAAAGCAAACTCAAAATGAAATAGCAACAAGAGGATTGAAAAAGCCACAAGAAAACAATGCTCATCAAGCATTTGATTAAATTCTCTAAAATATATTCTTTAACTACAAATGAGATTAATGAAAAGGTTATAAATAAAGGAGGAGGCCTCTCTTTATAGTTGAGCTCCCCCTGATCGAATGGTATAGGTCGAATTATATCAATGGTTGAGATTAGTTTCCATCTACACTAGGAGAGTCCTAAGGGATTTAAACTCTATAAATATTTATCTTTTAGGATTTCCAATAACTATCCTGGTAAAAATACAATTTACTGGAGTGTTTCAATTTAACCAGGATTTAGGTAGATGGACCTTGAGTCTTTTCCAAGCATTAGGTCAATTCTTTCGGGCCAAATGACCCCCAATGAACAAGAGGGATCAAATTTTTCCTTGGTTGTGGGCTCCTTTGTGTGCCTTGTGACCGCCTCCAAAAGTTTGAATGTTTACAGTAAAAATCGTGCAAATAAATCATAAAGAATGAAGTGCAGTATCTACAAGCAAACAGGTTAAATTGTAATATAGTTTTTTGTTACAATGGAACACTAGTAAGTATTTCGAGGATCGTACACAATGGATTGCAGATTGGAAAAAATTATTATTAAATTAATTACAAATAATAATTACAAATATAGTTGAGTCACAAGTTAGTAATGTTGATTTGGAATTAAATTATTAATTAAAAAATTAAAATTACTTAACTTAGACTAACCTAATGGAAATTCCTATTCCTAGTGTCAACGATGCGAGCTCTCGGCCTACGATTAATTAAATCCTTAATTATATAATTAAGCCATTAATTATCCTTAGTTGAGTCTTTATCATACTTAGCTAGAGTACCCTCCAGGTCTCCTCTTTACTATGGACTCCCATGTACATCACCCTTTTGGTCTCTTCCTAGGCATACGATTCTCCGTTAGGTCTCACTGTTTGGCACAAGTTTATACTCGAAAGGATACCCTTCTGATCTCACCTGTTTAGATATTCTATTTGTGGTGTCGCTTCTTAATATACTCAGTACTTTTGAATAAACACTCAATTTCAGATAAACACCAACTTAATTAATTAACCAGTTCAGTAACTGAAACATGCAAGATATAAATAAAGCACAAGATTTCCTCCCAATATTCATTCAACAGTTAATTGATCGAGTTAACAAAGTATAAATAAAATAAAAAAATAAAAGGATAAACAAATTGCTCACGAATATATAAGCGCGGTTCGGGAGCAATCACCAATTCCAATTGTCTTCATATCGAAATAGAAAAGATTTTTGTAATAGTCCAGTTTAGACCCTAGTCGGAACTGTGGTTTCAGGACCACCAATCTGAGTCAGAAAAATATTTTAATATTATTTTCTGTGCCTATGATACGTGATTAAGCATATGTGAAATTTCTGTGAATTAATTTGTCTGTTTGTGTGCTGAATTTGAAGAAAGGACTAAATCGCGTAAAGCGTAAACGTAGCTTTCTATTTGATTAATGGCTAAATTGATGTGGCTTTTAAATGTGGAGGCCTTATGAGGTAATTAAGCCATTTATAAGACAGTGGTTGGTTAATAGTCAATAATGGCCTTGAATTACACGTTATAATATGTTTATTAAAAGGGCTTAATTAGTAATTTGATAAATAAATGATTAATAAACAAAACCAAAGCCAAAATGCTATCATCTTTTATGTTTCATAACCGAAAATCAAAAAGAAAAAGAAAGGGTTTGAACTCTTCAACATTCGGCTAGCTTGAAACATAAATTAAGGTAAGTTTTGACTTCGATTTTTGATAATTTCTATGTTTTTGAAATCGCTGCTTTGTATACTTTAAAACCCATGCTTCAATTTTTTGAATTGATGAATATTTTGAAATGTGCCATTGATGAACTTATGTGTTTTGTAATGTTTGATGGTGAAAAATGAAAGATATGTGTTAGATTAACAACTTTTGTCTTTGGAGTTTTGATGATTTTGAGTATTTTGGACTTAATTCAGAAAATAGTATTTTGAAGGACTAATTTGTGAAATAAATGAAATGTATGGATTGATATGATCATAGTGAATATTCGGCCAACCATGGGTATAAGCAAATTTGGTGTATTTTGTGATTCTGTGAAATAGGGACTAAATTGTCTAAATGTGAAAATGTGAAGGCTAATTTACAAATTTCCCTAAATATGTGTATTTGGATTGAATTGGTTGAATTAGTGAATAAGAGGGTTAAATTTGAATATGTATAGATTAAGAACCAAAGAAAACGGACTTAGATCGGGGGAAGTCGAAAGTAATCGAGTAGCCATATCTGTTTTCATTAAACCGATTTCGAGGTAAGTCAATATACAAATAAATGTATTTGCATTGAACTATTTGTGTATAAATGAAATCTGAATTGCTATGAATATCCATTAAGATGGAAAGTATGTGAAATCCGAGATTATGAATAAGTCGACAAGTTGTTAAAGTCTGAGAAGTCTTGTTTGAACCTGGGGATAGATAGGATAGTATATGTCATGACATAGGTGTCCGATATGTGATATCATGTAAGACCTCTAAAACTTTGGCATTGATTTCAGATTTTGTGTATGACCCCATCTGGGATGTTGGCATCGAGATGAGATTTACGTGTAAGACCATGTTTGGGACAGTGGCATCGATATCTGAGTAGATGTAAGACCACGTCTGGGACATTGGCATTGTACGACTATTCTGAGCACTCTAAGTATTCCATTTGATTCTGAATGGTTCAACGGGAAAATTTGAGAAATGAACGGCTATGTGAGTCGTATATCTATTTCAGGTATGTTTGAAAAAGTACACTATGTGTGTATGAAAGGTAAGTGTCTATATGAATTTACTAAGATAATATGTGTACTGATATGATGAGATAATATGTGAATATATGCTTGAATGAGCCATGTGTATATGTAATATTTGAGTTGAAGAATGTGGTAAACTATGGATAAGCAAATGAGCCAAAGAATATGTGATGAAATTGTATTGAGAAATATTAATGTTATTGTACCAATATGTTATGTGCATTTTATGTTAAGTTTATTTGTATATGGCTTACTAAGCTTTCGAAAGCTTACTTTGTGTTTGTTTGCTCTGTCTTATAGATCGTCAAAGCTACTGAAGGCTCGGGGACCGTCAAGGATCGTCATCACACTACTCAAACTTATTTTGGTACCTTTGAAAAGTGTATATAGCTAAATATGGCATGTATAGGCTAGTCTTTTTGGTATATGTTTGAGATATGAAATTAGCTATGTAATATGGCTAGTTATATGTTGGTATTATGCATTTGTGAATATGGTATATAATATTGGTTTTGGTATGATCTCATGTCTAAGAAATGGTTAAGTTTATGGTATGTATATGGAGGAGATTTGAGTAAGCAATGAAATAGTTATATGATTGCAATTTGTGATTGAATTATGCTTAGTTATACATGTGTTTTGGTTGTGCAAATTGGTATACAAGTTGGCATAATCAGAAATGAGAATGAATGGAATAATATGATGACCATGATATGTGCAAATTGCAAATTGAATTATGCTTAGTTATACATGTGTTTTGGTTGCCAATTGTATTGAGAAGCATGCCTCTTTATGCTTGTAAGGATGACCAAAGTGTGGGTGGCATTTTGGCCTTGAAAATGGCCTATAATTGCCCACACGATTGAGCACACGGGCGTGTGGCTCGACCGTGTCCTTCATGGTTGAAATTCAAAACAAGTCAGGATCGACCACAGGTGAGGCACACGGGCGTGTCCAGGGCCGTGTGGACAAGTCAGTATGTATGCCTTGTTTTGACACGGCTTAGACACCGGTGTGTCTGAAGGCCATGGGAGGCACACGGCCTACCCACACGGGCGTGTGACCTCTGTAGCTTTGAAAAAGTTTTAAATTTTCAGGAATTTCCGTATGTGTTCGTTTTAGTCCCAGTCCGATTCTAAACCATGTTTAAGGTCACGTTAACCTATTTAATGAACGCATTGATTGCATTTGATGGATTATACTATTATATGTCCGTAAAAGGATTTCGTTCGTCCGGTAATGCCTCTTAACCCTAATCTGACGATGGATACGGGTTTAGGGTTGTTACATTTGATTGGTATCAGGGTTACAGTTTAGTCGATTCTCAGACTAACGTAGCGTGTGAGAGCCTAGCTATACATGCCATATGTCTAAACTGTGATAATGTGATGAATCTTGACGTGAAAATGTGTTTATCGTATAGTAATGGATCTCGAAAGAGCCGTAGCTGACGATGTAGAAAGCAATGCGCCTGCTCCCATTTAAGGGACAACGTCATCTGATTCGAGACCGGCTACTAGCGGTCAAGAGGGAGAAGCTAAACAAGCTTTCTTCCAAATGATGAGTGAGTGGTTCACTCAGTTTGTGAGAAAAAACCCGACTGTTTCACAACCTCTGCGCCCGTTTAATCCCCCTCAAACTTTTGCTATACCTTCAGCCATGAATCTGAATATGTTGAACAAGCCTCCGATTGATAAAATCCGCAAGTACGAGGCTGAAGAGTTCAGGGCCACCAGTGATGGCAATGTCAAAAAAGTCAAGTTTTGGTTAGAAAACACTATCCGAGTATTTGTTGAGATGTCATTGACGTCTGAAGAATGTATTAAATGTGTTGTATCTTTATTACGAGACGCGACCTATCAGTGGTGGAAGGCTTTGATCTCTGTGGTTCCAAAGGAATGGGTTATTTGGGATTTCTTTCAGTCTGAATTCCGGAAGAAATATATCAGTCAGAGATTCATCGATAAAAAACGAAAGGAATTTCTGGACTTGAAACAAGGCCGTATGTTTGTCATCGAATACGAACGAGAATTCATGAGATTGAGTCAGTATGCTCGGGAATGTGCATTGTCTGAAGCAATAATGTGTAAGAGATTTAAAGATGGCCTTATTGAAGATATCCACTTGTTAGTAAGGATTATGGAGATAAAAGAGTTTGTTGTGCTTGTTGACCGAGCGTGCAAAGTCGAGGCACTTGGGAAAGATGAAAGAAAAGCTGAGTCAGAATCCAGATATTGAGAAAGAGATTTTCGAGCAAATCAGTTTAGTCTGCTTCAAAGAAATTCAGAGATGAACAAAGTCATTCCAGAGTTAATATGGGACACTCTAGTAGAGATCGAGCTAGATCATAGTTGAGCTCTAAAGCTCCGGCAACTTCAATGGCAAGTGTTGGAAATGATTGATTCGAGCGACTTGAATGTAAACATTATGGTAAAAGGTATCCGAAAAGTTGTAGATTGAATGATCGAGCTTGTTTCAGATGTGGATCAATAGATCATTTCATCCAATACTGCCCAGAGTTTGTTGAGCAAGAGATTGTTCAATATCCGAGATCCAATAATGTTGCAACTAGAGGTAGACCTTCTCGTAATGTAAGAGATGTCAGTGGTAGTCAGAGAACTACGAGAGACACTATTGCGAGTGATAAACCATAAAAGTAACACATTTTAATCCCTCATTTAGTATGCTTTTGGAAGATTTATCCCTTGATTTATGTAAAAAGGTGCTCTTAATCCTTTCTTTTCATGTCGTATACTCAGGAAAGCACCAGAGGACGAAAAAAACGAGAAACGGGCCCAAAATGAAACAAATTGGGCCAAGGAAGAAATTGACACGGCCTGGACTTAAGCCAACACGGTCGTGCCTCACTGATCATCTAGAACACGGCCTGACCCCTATTCACATGGCCGTGTCTCATTAAAGAAATCCGAACACGGCTTGAAGATCGTCCACACGGACGTGTGACATGGTCGTATCCCTGTCGCTGGAATAAGAGTTTCATACGGAAAAGGGATATTTAGGAGCAAAGACACACGTTCCAAGAGCCTATATATACCCTTAAGTACCAGCTTTGAGGGGGCGGTTAGCTAGGGCAAGGAGCCAAGTCGAAAAGGCCAGATTTGTGGAGAATCACTCGAAGATAGCCAATTGATCCATCTCAAGAAGCCGGAATTCTACTCAAGACGGCGGATCTCTCCTTCAATTCCTTCAGGGAGTTTTAGGAATTTCTTATGTTTTCTTTTATATTTTCTTCTAAGATGTTTTCCTTTATAGTTATGAACTAAACCCTTCAGATACCTGAAGGGGATGAAGCCTAAGATGGATCTTGTTATTAATTTCTGAATTATATGATAAATACTTAGTTTGTTCTTAATTATGTGAGCTTAATCCAAATTTGATGTGCATAGGTGGAGGAGCAAAAGTCCCTGCTTAAGAGTAGATCTAGCATAATTAAGCGGAGTTGATCGCACGCCTAGAGATAGGGTGACGAGATTTTGCCGGATTAGGGTGAATCCTAATATGAGAGTCCATAGATCGATTTACAACTATCCTAGGGGGTTATTAATAGAGAAATAGATTTCCATTAATTAACCTAGGGTTAGACGTTACTCGCCTCGAGAGAGGGTTTAATATACGTTAGGGAGTCTTACGAATCAAACTAAGTAAATAAATTGTCTAGTTCAGTGTTAGATAACAAGTGAAGTCTAGATGGATTCTTCCTAAGGGTATCGTCTAAATCAACTGAGTTTTTCTAAAAGTTATCTCCCCAATTTAGTCTTTTTGTCTTTGTGTCTTAGCTTGGTAGTTAGTTAATTTTAGATTAGACAACCAATCACTTAATATTTAGGCTAAATAATAGAAAGAAAGTTAGTATTAGTACTTTTAGTTCCTTTGGGTTAGATAATCCGGTCTTTTAAGCTAGAGCGCCTGCCAGAGCGTATTCCATCCAAGCTCGTGAGGAAGCTTCATCTCCAGATGTTGTTACGGGTACATTTACTCTTTAACATACTTCTATTATTGCATTGATAGACCCTGGTTCTACTCACTCGTATGTATGCATGAACTTAGTATCTAGTAAGACTTTTCCTGTAGAGTCTACTGAGTTTGTTATAAAAGTATCGAACCCCTTAGGTAAAAGTGTCCTGGTTGACAAAGTATGCAAGAACTGTCTGTTAATGTTTCGAGATATCTTTTCCCTGCTGATTTGATGCTGCTACCTTTTGACAAGTTTGATATAATTTTGGGTATGGACTAGTTGACATTGGATGATACAGTTGGTAATTGTAAAAGAAAGACTATTGATTTGAGATGACAGAATGATGAAATAGTTCGTATTGAGTCTAATGATTTGATTAGATTACCTACTGTAATATCTGTATTGAAAGTTCAGAGTGATGTGAAAAAGGGGTATGAACCTTATTTTGCTTATGTAATTGATTCAAAAGTGTCTAAAAAGAAAGTTGAATCAGTTCCAATTGTTTATGAGTTTTCTGATGTATTCCCTGAAGAACTACCGGGATTGCCTCCGATACGTGAAGTTGAATTTGGTATTGACTTGTTGCCTGGTACGACTTCTATTTTGATAACTCCGTATAGAATGGCACCAACAGAGTTGAAAGAATTAAAGTCACAGTTGCAAGAACTGACAGATAGAGGATTTGCAAGACCGAGTTTCTCACCTTGGGTTGCTCCTGTTCTATTTATGAAAAAGAAAGATGGCACGATGAGAATGTGCATAGATTATCGTTAGTTGAATAAAGTGACAATAAAGAACAAATATTCGTTACCCAGAATAGATGATTTGTTTGATCAGCTTAAAGGAGCCACTGTGTTCTCAAAGATAGATTTGAGATCGGGATACTACCAGTTGAGAGTAAAGGATTCAGATATTCCGAAACCTGCTTTCAGAACGAGGTACGGGCATTATGAATTTTTTGTTATGCCATTCAGACTAACCAATTCCTCTGCTATTTTTATAGATTTAATGAACAGAATTTTTAGACAGTATTTAGATCGATTTGTTGTCATATTTATTGATGACATTTTGATTTATTCACGAGATGAAACTGAACATGCTGAGCATTTGAGAATCATGTTGCAAATTCTGCGAGAAAAGCAATTGTATGTGAAATTCAACAAATCTGAATTCTGGTTATATGAAGTTAGTTTTCTGGGACATATTATATCGGCCTCTGGAAAACAAATTTGAATCATGTTGCAAATATGAATGGTCCGATAAATGTCAGAAAAGCTTTAATTAGTTAAAAACCCTTTTGAATGAAGCTCCAGTATTGATACAACCAGAATCGGGCAAAGAATTTGTGATTTTTAGTGATGCTTCATTGAATGGTTTGGGATGCGTTATGATGCAAGAAGGAAATGTTATAGCTTATGCCGCGAGACAACTAAAGCCTCATGAAAGGAATTATCCCACACATGATCTTGAACTAGCTACAATAGTGTTCGCATTAAAGATTTGGTGCCATTACCTGTTCGGTGAGAAATGTCACGTGTTTTCAAATCATAAAAGTTTGAAGTATCTGATGACCCAGAAAGATTTGAATCTGCGTCAGAGAAGATGGCTAGAGGTGTTGAAAGACTATGAGCTTGTGATAGATTATCACTCGAGTAACAAAAATGTTGTTCCTGATGCTTTAAGTCGAAAATCATTGTTTACATTGCGTGCAATGAATGCTCAAATAGATCTATCTGATTATAGTTCAGTGATAGCTGAATTGAAAGCAAAACCGTTGTTTATATAGTAGATATGTGATGCTCAGAAAGTTGATAATGAAATAATAGCGAAATGAGCTCAGTGTGATTCAAACTCTGATTCTGAATTTTGGGTTGATGATGATGATTGCTTGAGGTTCCAAGATCGATTATGTGTTCTGAGAAATCCAGAGTTGATTCAGTTGATATTGAATGAAGCTCATAATAGTCGCTTATCTGTTCATCCGGGGAGTACAAAGATGAATCATGATTTGAAGCAACACTACTGGTGGTCTGGTATGAAACGGGACATTTCTGACTTTGTTTCAAAATGTTTAGTTTGTCAGCAAAGTTAAACCTGAACATTAGGCTCCATCTGGTTTGTTACAACCAATTCTGATTCCCGAGTGGAAATAGGATAGAGTGACGATGGACTTTGTTTCTGGATTGTCTTTGATTTCGAGAAAGAAAGATACGACTTGGGTCGTAGTTGATCGATTGACGAAATCTGCCCATTTTACTCCGGTACGATCTGATTACTCACTTGATAGATTAGCCAAGTTTTACATTTCTGATATTGTGAGATTGCACGGAGTGCCATTGTTAATTATGTCTGACAGAGATCCGAGGTTCACTTCACGGTTCTGGAAGAAATTGCAAGAAGCTTTAGGCACGAAATTGCACTTCAGTACAGCTTTTCATCCGCAAACAGATGGTCAATCCAAGCGGATCATTTAGATACTCGAGGACATTTTGAGATGTTGTATCCTTGAGTTTGACGATGCTTGGGAGTAGTACCTACCATTGATTGAATTTGCATACAATAATAGTTTTCAATCGAGCATCAAAATGGCACCATATGAAGCTTTGTATGGATGCAAATGTCGAACATCTCTGTACTGGACTGAGCTCAGTGAAAATAAGATACATGGGGTCGATTTGATAAAAGACACTAAACAGAAAAGTGCTTCGAGATAGTCTGAAAGCAGCGTCTGATCGTCAAAAGTCCTATGCGGACTTGAAACGAAAAGATATTGAGTTTGAAATCGGCAACAAAGTGTTTTTGATAGTGTCTCCATGGAAGAAAGTACTCAGATTTGATCGAAAAGGCAAATTGAGTCTGAGATTCATCGGACCATATGAAATCATTGAGCGAGTTGGACCTGTTGCATATAGATTGTTGTTTCCCTCCGAGTTAGAAAAGGTACATATTGTATTTCATGTGTCAATGCTCCATCGATACAGATATGATCCATCACATGTGGTTACTCTGTCTGAGATTGAAATCCAATCTGATATGACCTATGATGAAGAATCGATCCGTATCTTAGCTTGTAAAGTGAAAGAATCGAGAAATAAGAAAATTTCTTTAGTGAAAGTGTTGTGGCATTGACACGGAGTGGATGAGGCTACGTGGGAGCTTGAAGATTCAATAAGACAATAATATCTGAATCTGTTTAAGGGTAAGATTTTCAGGGATGAAAATCCCTAAAGGGGAGAATTGTAACAGTCCAGTTTAGACCCTAGTCAGAGCAGTGGTTTTGGGACCACCAATCCTAGTCAGAAAAATATTTTAATATTATTTTCTGTGCCTATGATACGTGATTAAGCATATGTGAAATTTCTGTGAATTAATTTGTCTATTTGTGTGCTGAATTTGAGGAAAGGACTAAATCACGTAAAGCGTAAAAGTAGCTTTCTATTTGATTAATGGCTAAATTGGTGTGGCTTTTAAATGTGGAGGCCTTATGAGGCAATGATAAACGGTAATATATACATATTTTAAACCCACATTTGGCATACTTTTGGATGATTTATCCCTTGAATTGTGGAATTCGATACTCCTAATCCTTTAATTTCATGTTTTATACTTTGGAGAGCATATGAGGATGAAAAGAATGAGAAACAGGCCAAAAATGGAGAAAATGGGCAAAGTAAGAAATCCTCACGGCCGTGCCACTTTAGCAGACTTGTACACGGCCCAGGGCTCGATTCACACGAGCGTGTCCCTACCGTGACCTGTTTTAATTCCACTCAAATTAGGATACTTGTGGGCCAAGTAAGTCATCCCAAAAGCCTATATAAACACCCTAGAGGGCAACCTAAAAGGGAGTTTGGCAGAAGGCCTCTGTCAGGGCTTTTGACAGGAGCAAAGCCAGAGAGGGCAAAATATAGGGAATTACTCAAAGAAAGCCAGTTAATCCATCTCAGAAGACGGAATCACGCTCAAGATTGAGGATTTTCCCTTCAATTTACTTCAGGGGATTTTAGGGTTTTTCTTTATGTTTTGTTATTTAATTTCTTATGAGATGTATTCTTTTATAAACATGAACTAAACCCCTCAAATACCTGAGGGGGATGAAACCTACGACGGATCTTGTTATTGTTTTCTGAACTGTATGATAAATACTTGATTTGTTCTTAATTATGTGTTCTTAATTCTTGCTTTAATATTCCAGGATATTGATTCAAGTATTGATGTGCTTATTCAGAGGAGCAAAAGTCCCTGTTTAAGAGTAGATCTAGCATAATTAAGCGGGGTTGATCGCATTCCTAGAGATAGGACGACGAAAATCTACCGGATTAGGGTCAAACCTAATATGGGAGTCCATAAATCGAGTTAATGCAACAGTAGGGGTTTTAATTAGAAAGAGATTTCAATTAATCAACCTAGGGTTAGATGTTAGTAGTCTCGAAAGAGGTATTAAAATAAATTAGGGAATCCTACGGATCTAGTCAAGTGAATAAATCGTCTGGCTCATAGTTAAATAACAAGTGAAGTCTAGGTGGATTCTTCCTCGGGTATTGTTTTAATCAATTGGTTTTCTCAAAAGTATTTCCCCAATTCATTCTCTGTGTCTTGGCATCCTTAGTTTAGTAATTAATTTGATAAATATCAATCCCCTTTATTTTAGGCTAGATAATAAAAAGAAAGTTAGTACTAGTACTTTTGGTTCCTTTGGGTTCGACATTCTGGTCTTGCCACTAAGCTATACTACTGTTCGATAGGTGCGCTTACCTTAATCGTGGTGATAGTTAGTTTCTAGGCTCGATTATTCATTATATAAATATTAAAACTCCCAGACCACCATCAGGAAATTAAGCCATTTATAAGATAGTGTTTGGTTAATAGTCAATAATGGCCTTGAATTATATGTTATAATATGTTTATTAAAAGGGCTTAATAAGTAATTTGATAAATAAATTATTAATAAACAAAACCAAAGCCAAAATGCTATCATCTTTTATGTTTCATAACTGAAAATAAAAAAGAAAAAGAAAGGGTTTGAACTCTTCAACATTCGGCTAGCTTGAAGCATAAATTAAGGTAAGTTTTGACTTCGGTTTTTGATAATTTCTACGTTTTTGAAATCGTTGCTTTGTATACTTTAAAACCCATTCTTCAATTTTTTGAATTGATGAATATTTTGAAATGTGCCATTGATGAACTTATGTGTTTTGTAATGTTTGATGGTGAAAAATGAAATATATGTGTTAGATTAACAAGTTTTGTCTTTGGAGTTCTGATAATTTTGAGTATTTTGGACTTAATTCAGAAAATAGTATTTTGAAGGACTAATTTGTGAAATAAATGAATTGTATGGATTGATATGATCATAGTGAATATTCGGCCAAGCATGGGTGTAGGCAAATTTGTTGTATTTTGTGATATTTATGAAATAGCGTGTAACACCCCGAATTTGGGCCTAGTAGATTTGGGCTTATTGGGTTGTAAAGCCCCAAAAATCCCAAAACTTTAATTTTCTATGCACTAAGGTTGGTATGTATGAGTAGAACTTAGAATATTAATTTTAAGGTATTATCTGGATTATTTGAAGTCTTAGAGATAAGGATGACCATAGAGAAAAATTTATTTTTTCTTGCTATAGTGGACCCTAGTATCAGGCATTAGGCCTCTTAAGCAGATTAAGGGGAAAATATGACACAAGTGGGCCTGTGGTCTAGTGGCAAGGTGGCGTCACTAGGGGAACTACAAGGTGGCGTGAAGAGGTCCAAGGTTCGAGTAGTGGTAATGTGTTTTGGAGTGCTTATTTTGCATAGTATACGGCAAGAGTTGTGTGGAATTTGGACTCTTTTGTTGAAGTGTTTGAATTGGTCTTGTGAGCTGATAAAAGAGGGAATTTCGGATGAGATAAGGGAGATATCATGGAGAAAAATTAGGAGATGAGAGGTGGGAAGAGTTGGTGCTAAAATTGGACTGTAGGGGAAGGTAGGATTTGGCTATTGGCTATAAAAGGAGGTGCTAAATTCCTTTGAGAGATTTTGGTTTTCTCCCTAGTCTAAATCTTCTTAAATTCCTTCTCTTCTTAAATTCCTTCTCTTGTTCACCTTTAGTTCTAGCCAATCACTTCTCTTCTTCTTCTCCCTATTGGTGCCGAATTGTCTCCGTCATCATACTAGTCTCAAAAGCCGAAAGCTTCTTGGGCCGATTACTCCTTGGGTAAGTACTTAGTCAATTTTTCCTTTAGTATGTTCGGTAAAAGCCGAAGGGCTATCTAACTTCTCATCGTCGTTAACCTGGTATTAACAAGGGTAGGGTTTAGAAATCGCAAGCATGATAAGGATCGTTAGCAAAGTGGTAAGTGTACTCATCTCAGTTATGGATTAATGGATGGCTGAATGTAGGTATGGCTTATAGGGCTGACTTATGTGAAAAATGAGTCACTCGATTTTGATGATATATTTTTGGGTGCAGATCTAGGGATATTCGCGAATAGTAGCTAAGGAAGGGCTATTAGAACATGTGGCACACGGTAAGGATACGGTGAGGTTTTGATTTTTGATAAAGTTTGTATTAAGCCAAGATTAATCGTTAATTGGTGACTATTGTAGGTTCGTGATTAAGGGGTTTACAGTACGCGTTGTAACCAAGTGTGTACAAACACTATGCAGACACGAAATCGGCAATGCCGAAAAGCCCAAAAGCCAAATGTGGCTAAATGGGCCCGATGGGCCGGGAGGCTAAGTTTGATGAAATGGATTAATTTGATTATACGAGTTGGGTCAGGCATGCATGTTACATGATCTGGATTTGTTTTGGGCCTAATGGGTCATATGACTGAGATTTAGGCCTAGTGGGCCATAAGAATGTGATGTGACCATTATGGGTTATATGAACGTGAAATGGGTTGAGGCTTTATGGGGACGTAGACTAGTATGCTAGGGTTTTATTGACTTTAGGCTTAGTACTGAACAAGTCTTAAATTGCATAAGACTTTCTAATAATTAAACATGTCTGTGGACAAGTCGCTGGGTTAGAGTGTGGTAACGGGCATGTGCATGTCTAGGATTGGATCTAGGGAGAGCTTGGTACTTAAGCGACCCTAGCGGCCCACCTCCTCTTCTCTAGAATCCTACCTGGTGCATAGTGTCTGTTCACTTTAGCCGTAAGGACTTGTTAATAGGCCAAAGTTCATAACTAAAACCCGAGAGGGACCAAATACCCCTAGATTTGTAAAATTACTAAAATTCCCCTGATTTGAAAATAACCAAAATACCCTTAGTTTGAAAATTACCAAAACATCCTTAGAATTGTAAAATCACTAAAATAGCCTCGAATTGTGAAATTTCCAGAATACCCTTGGTTTGTAGAATTACTAAAACATCCCTGATTTACAAAATTTCCAAAGTACCTCTGTTTTGCAAAATTACCTAATTCCCCTGTAGAGTAGATTTACGGAAATACCCTTGGGTTGTGAAATGACGAAAATACCCTATGTGATGAGTATAAGTTTTGTGGATGTTAGTCATGTGCTTGATGCATTCATATTACATTCTGATTAGGATGCATATGGGTGGGAATTATGGTACAGAGGAAGATTTGAGGATCGCATAGTCGCTTGACGACCATGGATCTTCCGGTGGCTTTAAGCCCGGGTTGGAAGGTAAATGGTGTGTAGCGGATGGATTTTTGTGGAGGGTTTTGCATTGCCTTGTTTTACATATGATATGATATGAGGTCATTGTGGGCCAAGGCCCAAGACCACCGATTTTGATAGGGCTCAGGCCAATGTGATAATTATATATTGAATTGAATGCCAAGGGTTGTACACATTGAGTTTCAAAACTCACACCCTTTATTTAATGTTTCAGGTGATCATTAGTAAATGGCTCGACGTGGGAGAGGACTCGGAGACGGCCACACTACAAGATGTTTTAATTTTTTTTATTTGTTTCAAAAGCCATAGTTTTAATTGCTTATTTTCGTTGGATGTAATAAGGCCTTGTACTCAGATTTGACTTTAGATTTTGGGTTTTATTGTTTCAACTATTTACTTAATTCTTAAACCTAAGTAAATTTCCTACGTTTAAACTTGGTTTCCGAAATACTTAAAATTATAAAATTGGTTTTTTATTTCTTAACAAGACTCAAGGATTTTGGACTGTTGGGCGTAAAAATTTTAATTAGCAAAATCGTTTTTGATGTGACATGCCGGATTTGGGCCTAACTTCGAGGCCAGGTATAGGGGTGTTACATAGGGACTAAATTGTCTAAATGTGGAAATATGAGGGATAATTTGCAAATTTCCTTAAATATGTGTATTTGGATTGAATTGGATGAATTAGTGAATAAGAGGGTTAAATTTTAATATGTATAGATCAAGAACTGAAGAAAACAGACTTAGATCACGGGAAGTCGAAAGTAATCGAGTAGCTTCATTAAACCGAATTCGAGGTAAGTCGATATACAAATAAATGTATTTACATTGAACTATTTATGTATAAATTAAATTTGAATTTCCATGAATATCCATTGAGATGGAAAGTATGTGAAATCCGAGATTACGATTAAGTGGACAAGTTGTTAAAGTCCGAGAAGCCCCGTTTGAATCTGGGGATAGATAGGATAGTATATGTCATGACATAGGTGTCCGATATGTGATATCATGTAAGAACACGTCTGGCACATTGGCATTGATTCGAGATTTCGTGTAAGACCCCATTTGGGACGCTGGCATCGAGATGGGAATTACGTGTAAGACCATGTCTGGGACAGTGGCATCGATATCTGAGTACATGTAAGACCACGTCTAGGACGTTGGCATCGTACGACTATTCCGAGCACTCTGAGTATTCTATTTGATTCTCAACGGTTCAATGGGCAAATCCAAGAGATGAATGACTAAGTGAGTCGTATATGTAACATTCCAAACCCGGCCCATGCGTTACGATCAGATCGGTATGTCACATGAAGAAAGTGTTTAAAGAACTTGTGAATATACTAAAGATTGACGTTAATTTGATATAAATAAGAAAGCAAGTTTGATTTATAAATATTCGATAAAATACTATAAATTTTAAGAAGTTAATTGATGAATCGAAAATCAAACTATTGAACTTTAATACCGTGACTTTTGAAAATATTGTTGATAATTTGAAAGAAAATCCAAGTTAAATTATTTGTTATGAAATCCACTTGTTAATCAATTTTGGAAACCGTTATTTATGATTTTAGAAAATCCCATTTTAAAACAATCTAAGAAAAATAATAATTACATCCCAAACATAAAGCAAATCAAAGCTTATCCCAGAGGCCTTATTACAACTTTAAACCCAAAACAGTAAAAGTAATAAAATAAACAGAAGAAGAAATTTAAAATTCAAAATACCATTTCTGAAGTATGGCCTCCACCGAGTCATCCTTGGCCCAAGTCCTCATCACTGAGCATTACCTGCAAGGATTAAATAAAAAAAAGGGTGAGTTACTAGAATTCAGTGTGCAATCCCCCTTACCGTCATCCACTGGGCCTGAACCCGTATAGTATCATCTTGGACCGAAGTCTATTTACATAGCAATATCTAAATGAAGTAAATGTATGCAACCCAACCCATCCAGCCATCACACCCTCGACCAGCCAATCACACCTGTGGGGATCAAGTTAACCCACCCCGCCGCTCACACCAAATTTGCAGTCAAACTGCTATCATACAGTATTTTTGTGGTCAAGCCACCGAAATCACATTTAAGCACAATAATATACAAATTGTGGCAATGCCACCAGGCTACACTACTCTCCATACAATTTTTCCCATCCAATGCAATATGTAAAAATGCCATATACATAATAATATAACATAAAACATCCACATATAAATATCAACCATTAATCAAGTAATTTATTAAGGTGAATCGACCCATTATAGTTCTTTGGTAATTCGGCCCACTAAGGCATTCTAGCAAATCGGCCCGTAGGGGCATTTTGGTAAATCGGCCCATAAAGGCACTTTCGTAAATCAGCCGATAAGGGCATTTTTCTTAATTTATCGAATTTTATACCGATTTTAATAGATTTTAGAAATAATGATATTCAAGCTAATTACTCGATTCATGCTATATTACGGTTATTAGACTTGTAAAACAACAACGATCTATTCGTCCAATCATAATAGTGAATCATGAATCAACGAAATTTCAGTGTGAGATTACACACCTGATTACGGTAAGGACTAAACCTTCTCGATCGCTGGCACCTAAATCACCATTACACTCGATTAACCAACAAACAAGATTTTATTAATCCAAATCTAAATCAGATGATCGAACGAAATGCTTACCCTTAGTATCGTGAATGACCACGATTTGCCTATTCTCAACGGATGATGGTCCACAACCTGGTGGGAAATCCCAAACTACCGATACTGCTCTAAGTTTGAACTTGGGAGTAGGAATCGCAAATCCACTCCCTTTTTTCTCTCCAATCGATTTTCTTTTAATAACGCTACCACTTGCCTCCATTGAAATAGTCTCGGTTAGTATAGTACTACTATGAGAGAAAGTAGTTGTTTAGGGATAGGATTCGGCTTACCACTACTTCCGAAGAACCAACGAGTTGAGAAAACGAGTGATTTAGTCCCTAGAATAAACGTTTAAACATAATCATCGATTCGTTTTAGAGGAATAACCAAGTATTGAGAGATATCGAAATGAACCTTGAAGAAATCCATTAACTTAACGATAATAAATTTGAATTCCACCGATTGACTTAAGGCTAGAGATGAATCGAAAAGGATGTGATATATGGCCACCCACTAGTACACTATGAAAAAGAAAAGATGATTACAATTTGAGAGAGTAGGAGAAAATGATATTTCGGTTTAGAAAAAAATAGAACAATTGAATAGTGATGGACACACATTTGGCTAGGGAGGAAGAGAAAATGAAAAGAGAAGAAAGAAACCACTTACCGATTCGATCAAAGAAGAGAGTGCCAACACGAAAGAGAAAAAAATAATGAAGAAGAGATTAAGGGTCAAAAGGTTCGACTATGGAGAGAAATGAACAAGAAGATTCGGCCACCAAAATATTGATTAAAGAAGAAGAAAGAAGGGTTAAAGAAATAGTGAAAAAAGAAAAGAAAAGATGGAGAAAGAGTGCTGATAGATTCGGCTAACAAAGGAAAAATGAGCAAGAATGGATTGAGAGTTTCGGCAAAACAAGGGAGAAAGATGAACAAATGTGCTAGAGTGTTTCGGCCAAAACAAAGGGAAAAAGAAGTTGGAAAATAAAAGTACCCAAAATGCTAAAAGAAACGAAAATGCAAAAATTTGCACAAAAACCATAAGAAAATCGGCTCCCTAACTCCCCCTACCAAAACCGTGTACTTTATTCACCAAAAAGGTCATGGTTGACCAAAAATTCTATCCCAAGCACCTTCCAAATATTCGACCAACATATCCCCCTTCTTACTCCTTTCCTTTACTTCTTTATCCCCCTTCTTACCCCTTTCCTTTACTTCTTTCCTTATTCTCTTCCTTACCTTATTTTCTTAGCCTTCTTTCCATCAATAAAAAGTCTTCCTTACCTTATTTAAAGCCTTGGTCGACACTTTGGAAAAGAAGCACAAAATAATCCAAAAATTTTGTAAAAGTTGAGATTCAAACTCCACCCCTCTAGCCCCCTTTTTGTGACGCTACACCACTCTACTACTAGCTCCCCTTGTGCTAGCAAAATACACACTTATTTCCTTAAGTCTTGATGCCACTTACCTTCTCCCCCTTAAGTGCTTAAACACAAAAATTTTTACAAAGGCCCAACTCAACCCAAAGCCTTCTTAGGACCCCTAAACATACACAATTAACATTCTTAACTAGCCTAATGATGATATAGTGCAAAACATGAAATCTCGAATTTCAGGATGTTACAGTATATCTATTTTAGGTAAGTTTGAAAAAGTACACTATGTGGGTATGAAAGGTAAGTGTCTATATGAATTTACTAAGATAAATATGTGTATTGAAATGATGAGATAATATGTGAATATATGCTTGAATGAGCCATGTGTATATGTAGTATTTGATTTGAAGAATGTGGTAAACTATGGCTAAGCAAATGAGCCAAAGAATATGTGATGAAATTGTATTGAGAAACATTAATGACATTGTATGAATATGGTTATGTGCATTTTATGTTAAGTTTATTTGTATATGGCTTACTAAGCTCTCGAAAGCTTACTTTGTGTGTGCTTGCTCTGTTTTATAGATCGTCAAAGGTACTGAAGGCTCGGGGACCATCAAGGATCGTCATCACACTACTCAAACTTATTTTGGTACCTTTGAAAAGTGTATATAGCTAAATATGTCATGTATAGGCTAGTCTTTTTGGTATATGTTTGAGATATGAAATTAGCTATGTAATATGGCTAGTTATATGTTGGTATTATGCATTTGTGAATATGGTATATAATGTTGGTTTTGGTACGATCTCATGTCTAAGAAATGGTTAAGTTTATGGTAAGCATATAGATGAGATTTGAGTATGTATGTTTGAGCAATGAAATAGTTATATGATGGCAATTTGTGATTGAATTATGCTTAGTTATACATGTGTTTTGGTTGTGAAAATTGGTATACAAGTGGGCATGATTAGAAATGAGATTGAATGGAATAATATGATGACAAGTTGGTGTGTTTTTAGTTTCCAATTGTATTGAGAAACATTCCTCTTTATGCTTGTAAGGATGACCAAAGTGTGGGTGGCATTTTGGCCTTGAAAATGGCCTATAATTGCCCACACGATTGAGTACACGGGCAGGTGGCTCGATCGTGTCCTTCATGGTTGAAATTCAAAACAAGTCAGGATCGACCACGGGTTAGACACACGAGCGTGTGATTGGCCGTGTGGTGAAGTTAGTAGCGACCACGGGTGAGGCACACGGCGTGTCTACGGCCATGTAGACAAGTCAATATGTATGCCCTATTTTGACACAGTTTAGACACGGACGTGTCTGAAGGCCGTTGGAGGCACACGGCCTACCCACACGGGCGTGTGACCTCTATAAGTTTGAAAAAGTTTTAAATTTTCGAGAATTTCCATATGTGTTTGGTTTAGTCCTGGCACTATTCTAAAGCATGTTTAAGGTCACGTTGACCTATTTAAGGGACACATTGATTGAATTTGATGGATTATACTAAGATATGTCCATAAAAGGATTCCGTTCATCCGGTAATGCCTCTTAACCCTAATCCGGCGACGGATACGGGTTAGGGGTGTTACAATTTCGACTACATAAACATAAAAAGAAAACTAAAGAAAATTGTTTTGTCATGTCCAACCACTTTAATGAGGTTATAAAGTTGTTTAAATAGTTAAAACATTATGGTTGAAGGTGCCTAGAATAAACTTGGAGTAATTAGCATTTAATTAGGGAAACTAACCTAAGTGGCAGTCCAAAATTCGATTGCTTCTATCCATATTTTTTCGCATCGTCGTGACATCGAAAAACCATGGTTGCAACATTATCGTCCAAGATACAACTGAATCTTCCCAAATTTCATCGCGTTGCCGTGAATAGGGAGAAGCCCTCGCCACGACGTGGATTATTTTTCAACCCTGGCATCTTCAAAGTTTTGTGTTGTGACACAGCCCCCTATGTTATGACACGGATGCTAGCCTTTGTGCTCCTTGCCCTAAAATGACACCCTATACACTCAAATAGCCTATTAGTCGTTTTGAAGAATGAGTTCGCCCCATAGGTTGTCAAAACACTAAAACGTCCTTAAAAATGTTTATTTTGCATCAATTTGAATCTAGACTAATAAAATTGAAAATGCAATAAACGATACTAAAATGGCTAGAAAATAAGCTCGTTAAGTATCGAAAAGTACTTCAATTGCCACTACAATTTACTACAGGTCAAATACCCCCACACTTAAGTCATTGCTTGTTCTCAAGAAAATGGAAAAAGAAAAGAAAATAGATGAGATAAAAATAATTAAATAAAAATAAAAGGAAAATAAAAAACATAACTAAAACTAAAGTTTTTAAGCATGCTTTGTACACGAGCTTGGGTCGAAGCAATGACAATAGGAAAATTTGCTAAACAAGTAATTCTAGCTAGATGTCTAAATGACTTACAATTTTCACATTCAAACATGCTAGTTCAATGTATTGCAAAGTAAACAAGTCAAAGTAAGTCAAATACATGGCTCCATCAAATGATATACATTAGTATAACATTTACAGTTGAAGAATAAGGCAGTTTGAATTCTAATTACTCAGTTTCTTTTATCCATGCTTTGAACTCTAATACTATTAGAGTTGAGCGATTTGAATCCTTCTTAAAATAAAATACAGTGGTAAAATAAAAAAAATTAAAATTCATATAGAACTATACTTCATTTATTTTACATTGACTAGAATAAGGTTTTTCAACCTATAAACATATGTAATCCAAACTCATCTTGTATCATTCAAATTTGACATTAGTGAATTTTCTTCTCCTCTGCCTGTGGTTTTTCCTGAAATGGTTTTCCATGTAAAATATGTGTGTTTTATTTTTATTTTTCTTATTGCTTTCTGATCATTCTATATTGCCATTATTGACATTAGTTTCTACAAGCTGGTATCAAAGCTTTTCAGGTTGCTTGTCTCAATCACGATAATGGCGACATTGAAGTATGATATTTCGTTATAGGATTGCAACATCAGATTCACATTGAGGTAGATAAAGATGCAGGCAGTTCTTGCGCAAATAGATTTGGAGGATGCCCTGCTAGGGATAGATAAGATGCCTTCAACATTGATGAAGGAAGAGAATAAGAAAAAAGATCAAAAGGTTTTACTACAATTACATCTACATTTGTCGACAGAAATTCTACATGATGTAATTAAGGAGAAGACCACCGCTGCATCATGGGAGAAGCTGCAGCAGCTATGCATGTCGAAAACCCTAACTAGCAAGTTGCTTATGAAGTAGCGTCTTTATGCGCATCATTTGGAGGAAGGTGCATCTGTGTACGAACACTTAACTTTGTTTAAATAAATTCTCTCAGGCCTAAAGGCCATGGAGGTTTAGTATGATAAAGAAGATTTAGGGTTAATTCTACTTTTTTCGTTGCCCCTGTCTTATTCAACCTTTAGAGATAAGATTTTGTATAGCAACGAATCTCTCACAGGTGATGAAGTGTAATATCCTGAAAATGGGCTTATGCATTTTTGCTTAATTTTATGAAGTAGCATGTCTATTATGATATGGATGTGTTGTGTGCATTTTTAGAACCTAGGAAATGTAAGGAAATGTCTTGTCTTGGAAATGTAAGGAAATGCCTTGGAAATGTAAGGAAATGTCTTGTCTTGGAAATGTAAGGAAATGCCTTGGAAATGTAAGGAAATGCTTTAGAAATGTTAAGTTTTAAAGTTTAAAAAGAGGGAACTAAAGCAAGGTGGCCTTAAGAGAAAATGTAGCGGAAATATGACACACAATTGGGCTTGGAAAAGTGGCTTGAAGGTGCCACTTAGGGCCCTGGAAATAACGCCACCAGCATGTGAGGAAGGGCCAAGGATCGAGTCGCGTGGGAAGCAAAATAAAGTTTTATTTTTTCGGCATTAAGAGGGAGGAGTGGACGGCAAGGAAGGAGCTTTAGATAGGTTCCAATTCTTTTTAAGATTCGGCTAAATAAGGGATAAATAATGGATTTATTTTAAATTATTTTCAAGAGATAAATAAGGATTTATTCTTTAATTTTAAAATAAAGAGATAAGGAGGAAAAGAAGGGAGAGTGATATATGAGGAAAAGAGAGGCCATTCTGCATTATTTTCTTTTCTTGGAAGCCTCTGCGGAATTCTCTCTGCAACCTTTTTCTTTTTCTTTTCAATTCTCCAAAAAGCTGAGAGTAAAATCCCCTAGTCTTACCGAATTTCCCTTCTCCTTATTCTACCATTGCCGAATTCCCTAGTGACTCTTTTCCCTCTCTTTTCTTTTGATAAAACCGACAACACCAATAAATTCTAGCCGATTTTTTGTTAAGTTTCAAAAGTCGAAAGCTTGTTAAGATCTAGGCCATAGCCGAATAGAGTGTGGATTCAAGTAAAGGATTGCTGATTTCATTATTAAGGGTAAGGATTCTCTTGTCATCTTTTCATTATTTTTCTTTTAGCCGAAAGTTCAAGACTAATCCTTATTGTTGTTTTAGCCAAAACTACAAGGGATCTTTTGGGATTTGGCTATAGTCGGCTATAAGAAGAATTATTCGGGATCTAGTCAACCAAGGTAAGTCATATGTATATTCGGCCAAAGGCCATTTATTATGTTTAAGGTTGAAATCAGATCTAATATGAGCCTATAGGTATTTCGACAACTCCCTAAGCAAGTGGTTGTTTTCGGGTTTTGAGGTTCACAAGGTAAGAGAATCTAATATTCGGCCAAGGCTCTATTTTAGTATTTAGATATGTTTTTATTATTCGATTAAAAGCCAAAAACTAACCTATGAAAGTGATTTAGTGCTAGCCGAATACAAGAAACACTACCAAGTTTCGGGATTTGATTAGGAAGTGAATCGGCAGCAAGATAAGATTTTGGTTATGTTAATCCTTCGGGATTTGATTAAGTGGCTGAATGGATTTTTGTTTAAAACACTTGGTATTGGCCGAATATAGGAACTAAAGGATCTAAAGTGTAGATCAGGGTTTCAAGATTTCAGTGCATTTGTTAAGTGAACCAGGTGTGTACCCCATACTATCTTTTAATAATATTTATGGCAATATTCAGTATGAGCATGTTTATATGAATGTGAATATGGCTAAGGTACCATGCTATGGTACAAAGTACCCAGGTACGTTTCCTACTCCTACTAGGAATAGGAATATATGTTATATGATATATGTGAAAAGTGATAAGAATGTGAATTAAGGCATGATGTGCATGATATGTATGATATGGGGCATTTGGGTTATATAAAAAGGGGAAGTGAATGTGGTGACTTCAATCACATTATTTGAATGTGGTGGCTTCGGTCACATTATCTGAATGTGGTGTCCATGACACAAATATTATCTGGTGGCTATGCCACGAAAATTATAAGGGCGATGAGCATGTAAATGCGCAATGCACTTTGATGGTGTGTAGCGGATGGAGGGTTGACTTAGTAGTCCCCACGGTGTGCAGGTTGGTACGGGTGATGTGTAGCGGATGGCATCTAGGTTTTGGGTCTGGGTTGCATCATCTTTTCTATCTGTTATATAAATACGTATGTGATATGATAAAGTATGCCTGGATTGTTAAATTTTAGTGTTGGTTACACATTGAGTCTGATTGACTCACCCCGTTGTGGGAACATGTTTCAGGTGATGAACAGTGATGGACCGGGATGGCAGAACCTGTGGTGGCCATGCTCAGCTTGAAGTTTATTTAAGTTTGGGACTTTTACATTTTAAGTATTTGGATTTATTTCGAATTTTGAATGTTTATGTAATAAGGGCACTGTTGAGCTATTCCATTGTTTTATTATGTTTACAAATTTTTATTAAGTTAAAGATAAAATAAATTTACTTTCTAATGAACTCTAAATGTTTTATCACCTAAAACTAAAAGGGTTTTTCAATATAAACTGAATTTATTTTCAACTCTAGCCCAAGCCAAAACAATATTTCTTTCAAAACACACTATTTTCCAAAGTAACAAAAAAATTTTAACAGGTTTACATCGAGGAACATAACAGATCCGGTCAGGGCTCGTGGGCCGGGTTTGGGGTGTTTCATGAAGTCTATGCTTCCTTAACCCCGTATGACAAGATGAAACATCTTGAAGAAAAGAAAAAAATACTGATGATAATCGTGAGAGGACACAAGAATGAAATCCTCGTAGTAAATCTAAAAGTAGATCAGGATCTTCAAACAGAGGTAAAACATGTAACTTCTACAAGAAGAAAATCAAGATTAAGTTTGAGTATTATAAGTTGCAGAACAATATCAAAAGGGAAGCTGCGAATATAAAGGGAAAACAATCAAAACAATCCAGTGAAGCTAATGTTGTAGAAGACTATAGCAATGGTAAACTCCTAGTTGCTTCTGTCGACAACTCTAGACTGAGTGAGGAGTGGATCCTCGATTCTGGCTTGCAATGTATGGAACAGTGTTTAAAGATGTTATTTTGATGAAAAATAATGCTTCATGTAAAATACAGGTATTGGCACAATCAAAATTAAGATGTTCGATGGAGTCATCATAGCATTTAGTAGTGTACGACATGTACTAGAATTGAAGACAAATTTGATTTTGTTGAGTACGCTTGATTCAAAATGGTAGAAGTACACAACTAAAAATTGGGTTATGAAGATTAGCAAGGGTTCCCTTGTTGTGATGTAAGGGCAGAGAAAGACTACCAAGTTATATGTTTTGCAAGGTTCTACTATTACTAGTGATGCAACAATCGCTTCCTCTTCTTGGTTAGATAATGATGTTACTAGACTTTGGCATATGTGTCTAGGGCATATGAGTGAGAATGACATGGAAAAATTAAGAAAAATAGGACTTCTTGATGGACAAGGCATTAGTAAACTGAAGTTCTGTAAACACTGGGTTTTTGGGAAGCACAAGAGAGTTGGATTATACCATAACACGAAGGGAATGTTGGATTATATTCATTCTAATTTTTGGGGACCATTCAAAGTGTCTTTAAGGGTTTGCGCTAATTATGCTGATGATCCTTGATGATTTTTCCAAAAAAAGTTTGGGCATTTTTCCTGAAGAAGAAAAGTGATGTGTTTTCCATGTTTAAGGCTTGAAAAGCTATGATTAAGAAGTAGATAGAAAAATAGATAAAACACCTCTGCATAGAAATGCCTTAGAATTCTGTTCTGATGAGTTTAATGAAATATGCAAATCAGAAGGAATTGTGAGACGCTTGACAGTTTGTCATACTTCATAGCAAAATGGCGTTGCAGAATGGATGAATAGAATAATCATGGAAAAGGTTCAATGTATGTTGTCGATTTCTTGATTACTGAAGATATTTTAGGCTGAAGCGGCGTCTACTGCATATTTTTTAATTAAACAGTCTTTGACTGCTGCCCTTGAGAAAAGGACTCCAGAAGAGGTATGGTTTGGTAATCTTGCGTATTATTCTAATTTGAAGATTTTTGGGTGTCCTACGTATGCTCATGTTAATAATGGGAAATTGGAACCTAGATCCATTAAATATATTTTTCATGGTTATAAAGCTGGTGTTGAAGGGTATGTGTAACACCCCTAACCCGTAACCGTCGTCGGTATAGGGTTAAGAGGCATTATCGGACAATAGGAAACTTTTACCGACATTTCATAGCAAAATCGGACAAATCACATCAAAGTGTCACTTAAGTAGGTCTACGAGACCTTAAAAATGCTTTAGAATAAGGCCGGGACTAAATAGAACATATACAGAAATTCTCGGTAATTTAAAAATTTTTCAAAGTTACAGAGGTCACACGCCCGTGTGGGCAGGCCGTGTGCCTCACAGGGCCTCAGACACACCCACGTGTCTAAGAGGTGTCAAAACAGGGCATACATACTGACTTGTCCACACGGCCATGGACACGCCCGTGTGCCTCACCCATGGTTGCTACTGAGTTTCACCACACGGCTAGTCACACGCCCGTGTGTCCAGCCCATGGTCGCTACTGACTTGATCCACATGGACAGTCACACGCCCGTGTGTCTTGCTCGTGGTCGAGTCTGACTTGTTTTAAATTGCAACCATGAGGGACACGGTTGAGCCACACGCCCGTCTGCTCAACCGTTTGGGAAATTATAGGCCATTTTCAAGGCCAAAATGCCACCCACACATTGGGTTATCCCTACAAGAAACATACCAATTCAATTCATGCCAAAATAACCAACTTTTCCAAGCATTCAAAGGCGTCTCAAGCATACAATTTTAGGCAACATTAACTCAACTTATTTACAAGCATTTCCAAACATGATTCATTCACAAACCTACCATTTCAACATAGTCAACATTCATCAAACACACATATACTCACTTTGTATCATTAAGCGTACCATTACCTTGTCTATATCATAATCATGGAATCATACCAAAACCAAACATCATAAGCAAGACTCTTCATTCATTACACAGCCATATAACTACCCATATCACATGGCTATCCACATATTTCAAACATAACTCAAGGTAACTAGCCTATACATGCCATACTTTAATATATATATTTTTAAAAGGGTACCAAAATAAGATTGAGTAGTGTGATGATGATCTTCGACGATTCCCCAAGCCTTCAGTAGCTTTGATGATCTATAAAACAGAGTAAACACACACAAAGTAAGCTTTCAAAAGCTTAGTAAGCCTTATACAAATAAACTTAACGTAAAGTGCACATATTTACATTGCTACTATGTCATTAATATTTCTCTAATGCAATTTCATAACAAGATCTTTGGCTCATTTATTTAGCCATAGATTTCCAACATAACACATCTCAAAGCATCACTTATGCTCATAGCACATTTAAACATATATCACATTTTATTCATTACATCTAGGTTCATATACCCACCTTTCATGCTTTTACAAAACATACTCATCAAACATACCTGAAACGGATATACAACTCACATAGTCATTCATTTCTTTGACTTGCCTGTTGAGCCGTTCAGAACTAAATAGAATACTCAAAGTACTCAGAATAATCGTACAATGCCAACGTCCCAGATGTGGTCTTACATGTACTCACATACCGATGCCACTGTCCTAGACAGGGTCTGACACAAATCAAATATGATGCTAATGTCCCAGACATGGTCTTACACGTAAATCTCATATTGATGCCAACGTCCCAGATGTGGTCTTACACGAAATCTCGAATCAACGCCATCGTCCTAGACGTGGTCTTACATGATCTCACATATCAGAAACCTATGCCATGACATATGTAATCCTATCTATTCCTAGGTTCGTACGAGACTTCTCGGACTTTGTTATACCATTGATTCTTCTTTAGGTTTCATGTACTCATTATCTCATATATATTCATCATGATAAATTTCCATATGAACATTCAAATATCAATGTAAATACATTTATTTGTATATAGACTTACCTCAGATTCGGTTAACGTACGGACTCGACTATTCGATCACTTTCGACTTTCCGCGATCTAAGTCCATTTTCTTCAGTTCTTAATCTATACATATTCAAATTTAATCAGTTTATTCACCAAATCATTCAATTCAATCCGAAAACACATATTTAGGGCAATTTACAAATTAGCCCTCACATTTCACATTTTGACATTTTAGTCTATTTCACAAAATCACAAAATACACAAAATCTCAATACACCCATGCTTAGCCAAATTCTCATTTAGTCCATACAAGTCCATATATTTCATTTATTTCATAATTTAGTCCCTCAAAATATTATTTTCTCAATTAAGTCCAAATTACCCAAATTCATCAAAAATCCAAAGACAAACTATGTTAATCTATCACATATCTTTCATATTTCATCATCAAACATCACGAAACTCATGAATTCATTAATGGCACATTTCAAAATCATCATCAATTCTCAAAATTGAAACATGGGTTTTAAAGAACACGAAGCAATGATTACAGAAATGTAGAATTTATCAAAAACTGAAAACAAAACATACCTTGATCAAGCTTTAAAAATGGCCAAATGCCCTAGGTAGGTTTCTTTCTCCTTTTTCTTTGAACATTCGGTCATAAGGCAAAAAGATAAACATGGCTTTTCTTTTTGTTTTGTTTAATTATAACATATATTATTTTCATTTACTAAATTAACCTTTTACTAAACATATAAAACATATAAACATTAAGGTTATTTAGTCTTTTAACCACCCACTTACTAAATAATGGCTTAATTGCTTCATAAAGTCTCCAAATTTCAAAGACATCCATTAAGCCTTTTTTCTCAAATTAAACACACAAACAGACAATTTAATTCATGGAACTTTAACGCATACACAATCACATATCATAGGCACATAAAATAATATTAAAATATTTTTCTGACTCGGATTTGTGGTCCCGAAACCACTATTTCTACTAGGGTCTAAATCAGACTGTTATAGTATAGGTTATGGTGTCCTGAAAATAGAAATGTTGTGATTAGCAGAGATGTTATTTTTTATGAAACTGCTATACTGCCTAACTTATCTCTTAAAAGTTCTTCCAATAAAGACCAGTAAAAGTAGGTGGAGCTTCAGATTGATCTAAGATCTACAATAGAGTCTACTTCTCAAGTTAAAATAGAAACCCAGGGTAGAGTTGCTTCTTCACCACAATCAACACCACAATATTCTATTGCCAAGAATATACCTAGAAAAGAAATTAAACCTCTAATAAGGTACACTGATACTGATCTAGTTGTTTATGGTTTAAATGTGACTGAAGATATAAATACAAATCAAGAGCCATCTACTTATTCAGAGGAAGTTATTTGTGAAGATGCAGGAAAGTGGACGATTGTCATGCAAGAAGCGATGGAATCACTCCATAAGAACAGAACATGGGGTCTAGTGAAGCTTTCTAAAGGTAAAAAGGTTGTTCCGTATAAAAGGGTGTTCGAAAAGAAAGAAGGAACTCCAAGAGTTGAAGAACCTAGATATAAAGCATGACTTATTGCAAAAGGTTAAGATTGCAGGTGTAGACTTCACATATGTGTTTTCTCCAGTTGGGATGCATAGTTCGATTCGAACCTTGCTTGTTATTGTGGCCATGTATGATTTGGAGCTTGAGTAGTTAGATGTCAAAACAACGTTCTTGCATTAAGAACTTCAGGTAAATATTTACATACAACAACCAGAAGGTTTTATAGTATCAGAAAAGGGGCCTATGTTTGCTCGCTAAAAAAGTCCCTTTATGGCTTGAAACAGTCACCAAGGTAGTTGTACAAGATGTTTGATTCTTTTATGACTACTCATGATTTCAAAAGAAGCAGATTTGACAGTTGTAACGCCTCAAAAATCCTAGAACCCTAATTTTTGTGCATAGAAGTTAATACGTATGTGTAGCACTTAGAATAATAATATTAAGGTAGTATTGGGATTATTTGAAGCCTTAGAAATAGGGGTGACCGTAGGGAAAAATTCATTTTTCTTGCTTAGTGGACCCTAGTCTCAGGCATGAGGCCTCATAAGCAGATTAAGAGAAGAGAGGACACAAATAGGCTTGTGGTCCAGTGGAAAGTGGCGTCATTTAGGAGCTATGAAGTGGCGTGTTTGTCAGTCAAGGAGGTCCAAGGTTCGAGGCCTAAAGGGGGGAGAATTAAGGAGTTTTACTTTTGTGCCTGGACAGAAGGAGTTGGCGTTGGAGGGGACTCTGGAAGGGAGTGTTCAGGAGAGAAATTTAAGGTGAAGATAAGGGAGAAAAGTTAGGAGATGGGGAGTAAGGATGTGATGGTGCCGAATGGAACTCTAAGGGAGGGGAGTGTTTGGCCTATGGTTTTAAAAGGAGAAGGGGCCGAATGCTGAAAGGTTCTTTGAGCATTCTCTAGTTTTATTCTCCCCCTCAAACGGTTTCTCCATTTTGCCTGAAATTTTGCTAAGTCAAATTCCCTCCATTGTCGAAAATTCTATCATCCCTCTTTACCGAATCCTTAATACCCTCCCTTCTCAAATTTCTTTTTTGGTTCACCACTTGGTTCTAGCTGAATCACTTCTTTCCTTATTCTCCCTAGTGTTGTCGAATTGCCTCTGTAACCTTACTAGTCTCAAAAGCCGGACTTAAGCTGCAGGATCAAAGGAGAATTTCGGTAAGTGCTTAGTTGATATTTTAGCTAGTTTTGTTAAAAATCAAAGGGCTATCTAACCCAAGTTAACCTGTATTAATAAGGGTAAGGCTCGACAATCGCAAGTGTGGTAGGTAAGGGTTGCTAATAACGTGGTAATCGCCAATAGTAGCAAAGGAAGGGCTACTAGAACGTAAGGCACACGATAAGGGTACGGTAAGGTTTTGGTTTTTGATAAGTATGTGTTAAAGTCTTGGTTAATCGTTAGTAATGTCGATTGTAGGTTCGTGACTAAGGGGTAGTGCACAAACACTACACACACGATATCGATAATGCCGAAAAGCCGAAAGTGGCTAAATGGGCCCGGTGGGCCCTAAGGCTAGGTTTGATGATTTTGTTTGGTTTGGTGTATGAATTGAGTCTATAACAGCCCGATTTAGACCCTAGTCGGAAAAGTGGTTTGAGACCACAAATCCAAGGTCATAAAATATTTTAACATTATTTTTTTGTGTAAATAGTATGTGATATAGACTGTGTGAAAATTCTATGTGATAATTTAATCGTCTATGTGTCGAATTAAGAAAAAGGACTGAATCGCGTATAGAGTAAAAGCTATGTGCTAAATTATATGTACCTAAGTGTTGATGTCTTTATATTGTGGGGGCCTTATGAGGCAAATATGCCAATATTTAGATGGTGGATGGTTAAATGACTTATAAACCATAATATTAATTTGTCTTATATGATAATAAAAAGGTTAGATATGTCATTCATGTATTAAAATATTATAATATGATAAAACATAAAAGAAAAATGGTCATTTTTACTCATCTTTTGACCGAAAAATTTGAGAGAAAAGAAGGAAGAAAACCTAAGCTAAGTTTTGGCTACTATCAAGCTAAATTAAGGTATGTTTTGAGTCGGTTTTCGATAATTTCTACATTTTTGTAATCTTTGCTTCGAGAGCTATCAAACCCATGTATTAATTTTGAGTATTGATGATGGTTGTGTGAGATGTCATTGATGCTATGTTGAGCTTTGTGATGTTTTATGGTGTTAAATGAAAGATATGAGCTAGATGGATATACTTTGTTCATTAATTTTTGATGAATTTAGATAAATAGGGCTAAATTGAAGAAATGGTAAATTGAGGGACTAAATTGTGAATTTGATGAAAAATGTGAGATTATATGTGATGTATATGTATTCGGCTAGGTATGTGTATGTGTGGTTGTAAATTTGGTGATTTTGTGAAATAGGGACTAAAGTGTTGAAATGTGAAAATATGATGGCTATTATGCAAAATGCTCTAAATATGTGTATGTGGACTAAATTGAATGAAATGGTGATTGAATGGATTGAATTTAAATGTGTATAGTCCAAGAGAGAATAGGTTCAGATCAAGATCAAGGCAAAGATAAAGTGCTCGATTAGTCAACCGTATCGATAGTCGACGTCCGAGGTAAGTTCGGACATAATACCTGTATTTATCTATGTTTAATGCTATGAAATAAATGGTATGATATTATTACAAAGTGAATGCTATGTGATAGATTGAGTTAAATGGCACTAAGCGTGCGTATTCAAAAACATGATCGGGATAAACAGCACTGTGTGTGCTGAGTAATATAAGCTTCGGCTTTGTGGTTGACACTGTGTGTGCGATGTCGATTTAAGATCAGTTTGAGATGGATGTACTAAGTGTACGATGCTAATTAAGCTTTGGCTAACAATTTATGCACTAAGTGTGCAAATGAATCGAGGAAGAAACTAATGTCGATTGAAATGAATAGTGATTATTTATTAGTAAAAGTATCTGACAACTAAGTGTTGGCTAAGGTACGCTCGGAATCTATGTGGTTGGTGAAACTATGAATGTGGTTGTGGATGAGTTAATTGAACACATTGGTTGTGGATGGTATTATATTTGTGATAGTAAAATTAATCTATGTGATGACATGTTGATATTATGTATTATGTTATGAACTTACTAAGCTTTATAAACCTTACCATGTAATTTGTTTCTCTGCTTTGCAGTGTCAGTAAAGCTATCTCGGATCAGGGGATCGTCAGCTTCTCAGTCACACTATCGGCAATCTATTTTGGGGTATTTTGGAAATATGTACATAGTTAAAATGTGGCATGTATAGACTGGTCAATTGAATCATGTTTGATAGTTTGTAAGTAGCCATGAGAGGTGGCTAGATATGTGCTAGTTTTAGCATGAATGAAATTGGTAATGTGATACATCTTTTGGTATGGTTTGTAGGTTGAGAAATTGATTATTGAATGGTAACTTTGTGTTGATAAAATGCTAGCATGAATTAGTGAAATTGAAAAAAAAAAGAATGATGTTTGGAATAGAATGTATTATGCTTGCGATGAGATAAGTTTTGGTAGTGAAATTGTCATAGTTGGAATTGGTAGTGAATGCATGGGTTGAATGACTATTTTGGTATGTTTTTGGTGGTTATATGTGCATGGGATGTCTTGATAAATGGCTTGTAGGTTAGACCCTAAGTGGTTGGCACTTTGGCCTTGCAAAATGCCCTACAATGTCACACGGTCTAGGCACACGGGCGTGCCTAAAGACCGAGGGTGAATTGGTAGAATGCAGCTTTGTAGTACACGGCCTTGACACGAGGGTGTCAGCTATCCTTGGTGTACAAGTCAGTAGCTAGCTAAGAGTACACGACCATGGCACACGGGCGTGCTAGGTGGTCATGGAGGGGAAGTCAGTATGTGGCCTAGTAGAACACGGCCATGGCACACGGGTGTGCCTAGTGACCGTGCTAGTATAGTAAGTATATGGACACATAAGGACACATGGGGGTGTCTAGCAGCCGTGGAGGGCGCACGGTCTCCTTTCACTGGCTTGTGTCCCCTGAATCTTGGAAAAGTTTTTAAGTGCTCAAAAATTTCTATGTGTGTTCAGTTTAGTCCCGACCCCTGTTTAGCATGTGAATTAGGTCTCGTAGACCTTGATAAGGGACAACATGATTGTATATGAAGGTGATTAAAGATGATTAACTTTGTGTCGTAAATTCTAGATGTTAAATGTTCTGATTGATAGGTAATACCTCTTAACCCTATTTCGACGATGGTTTCGGGTTAGGGGTGTTACAGAGACTGTCAAGCATAATACATGATCTGGAATTGTTTTGGGCCTAACATGCCGTAAGGATGTGATTTGGGCTTACTGGGCCATAAGAATGTAATTTGGGTTTGATGGGCTTTATGGGGACGTAAAAAAGTATGTTAGGGTTTATGGAATTAAGTCCTACTTTGAACAACTCTGAAATTACGTAAGACTTAATCTAATTAAACATGTCCGTGAACAAGTCACTGGGTTAGGGTGTGGCAACGGGCATATGCATGTCTAGGATTGGATCTAGGGAGAGCTTGGTACTTAAGCGGTCCTAGTGGCCCACCTCCTCTTCTCTGGAATCCTACCTGGTGCGTAGTGTCTGTTCACTTTAGCCGTAAGGACTTGTTGATGGGCCAAAGTTCGTAACTAAAATCTGAGAGGGACCAAATACCTTTATATTTGTAAAATTACCAAAATACCCTTTTATTTGAAAAATTACTAAAATACCCCTATTTTGTGAAAGTACCAAAATGCCCCTGTTTTGCAAAATTACCAAGATACCCCTATTTTGCTAAATTACCAAAATACCCCTATAGGGTAGAATTATGAAAATACCCTTGGGTACTGAAATGACGAAAATACCCCTCTGTGACAAATATGAGTTTATGGATGTTACTTGTATGTGTGTCATGCATTCATATGATATTTTGCTTAGGGTGAATATGGGTGAGAATTATGGTTCGGAGGAAGATTTGAGGATCTCATAGTCGTAAGGCCACGAATCCACCGGTGGCTTTAAGCCCATTATATGATTAGCAGCTTTGCTGCAACGTTAGGTAGTACAACAACCAGGCTACCTTTGGTGTGTAGAGGATGGATGGGTCGATTTAGAAATCCCCACAGGTGCGTATAAGGTTGGAAAGGAAATGGTGTGTGTAGCGGATGGATTATTGGGATGGGTTTTGCATTATCTTGTTTATATATGATACGATATGATATGAGGTCATTGTGGGCAAAGGCCCAAGACCACCGATTTTGATAAGGCTTAGGCCCAATGTGAATATTTGAATATGATTTGATTGCCAAGGGTCGTATACACTGAGTTTCGAAACTCACACCCTTTTATTTAATGTTTCAGGTGATCCTGAATAGATGGCTCGGCATGGGAGAGGACTCAGAGATGGCCACACTACAAGCTGATCAAATGTTTTTGATTTGTTCAAATAAATTTATTTTAAATACGTTGTTTTTCATTGAATTATAATAAGGTCATATATCTCCTAATAGACTTTATGTTTTGGGTTTTATTATTGCTGTTTCAACTATCCAGTCGATAAACTTGAACAAAATTTCTAAAGTTGACATGGTTTTCGAAATAACTCAACATATGAATGTTTTCCTAAAATGTGGGCTTTTTATCTTAACAAGATACAAGGGATTTGTGCTTTTGGGCCTTAAATGGTTAATTAGTAAATCATTTTAAAGTGTGCCTTTAATGTGAGATTCCAGATTCAGGCCTAACTTCTAGGTCAGATTTGGTATGTTACAACAGTTGTGTTTATTTTGAGAAAAATAGTGATGGTTCCATTGTGTATCTGCACCTCTATGTTGATGATATGTTGATGGCAGCCAAAGATAAAGGAGAGAGAAAAAAGGTCAAAGCCCAGCTTAGAAAAAAATTTGAGATGAAGGATTTCGGAGAAACAAAAAAGATACTTAGGATGGAGATTTTAAAAGATAGAAAAGTATGTAAATTGTACCTGTAACACCCCTAACCCGTATTCGTCGTTGAAATAGGGTTAAAATCACATTAGAAATTATTAAAGACTAAACTAGAAAGATATGGAGTTTCATGGAAAAAAGATAGAATTTTTTATACTACAGGGGTCACACGGCCATATGGGCAGGCCGTGTGACTCACACGGCTGAGACACACGCCCGTAACTCAGGCCGTGTGGACATTCAAAGTAGGGACACATAGCCGTGTCCCAGCCTTTGTCCGTGCCCGTGTAACTTTCTAACCTGGGTCACACGGCCAAGCTACATGCCCGTGTTCCAGGTCGTGTAACTCTCAAAATAGCCTCACCTAGCCGTGTGCCAGGCCGTGTGCTAGGCTATGTAACAACCTGACTTGTAGCCCTTTGAAACCTATAGGGGACACGAACATGTCGCATGGCCATGTGTCACACACTTCTGAGACACATGCTTGTGTGTTAGGTCGTGTGGACAAGAAATAAGCCATTTACAAGCCATTTTTGTAACACCCCGAATTTGGGCCTAGTAGAATTGGGCCTATTGGGCTTTTGGTCTCAGGAAATTTTTAAGTGAGTAAGAAAATGACAATTGGCATGTGGCCTTTGAGGGTTAATGAATTTGGAGTGTTTAGAGGTGTTGGAGATGTTCTGGGATCAAGTATGGGTATAGGAAAAATTTTGGTTTTAGCCCCAAGGGAACTGTGACTTTAGTTGTGGTTTAGTGGCAAGGTGGCGTCATTTGGGGAGCTATATGATGGCGTTACTAGCAGGTGAGGAGGTCCAAGGTTCGAGGCTTATGAGTGGCGAATTAAGGAGTTTTATTTTTGCACATGGAAGAAAGGTTGTGGCACTAGAGTGGACTCTAGAAGGGAGAGTTCAGGTGAGAAATTTAAGATAAAGATAAGAGAGGAAAGATAGGGGATTGAGGTGTGGATGTGTTGGTGCCAAATGGTCTGTGGGGGAAGGTAGGATTCGGCTTTGGCTATAAAAAATGGGGTGCCGAATTCCTTGAAAGGTTCCTTGGCTTCTTTTATTTCTTTTTTTTGCTTCCCCTCATTCTTTTCTCCCATTACCGAATTCTCCCATTACCAAATTCCCTTAAGTGGTTCTTTGAGTTTTTGTATTTTCTTTTTCTTCTTTCCTCCCCCCTCAATCAGTTTCTTCCATTGCCGAATTACCTCCACCCTTTTTTTTGCCGAAATCCCTACTTGTGACGTTTCTGTGTTGTTTTCCTTTATCACAAATCTGTTGATCAAGTGATTAAATGCTGGATCTTGTTCAGTAGCTATCTAGGCTGCAGGATCAAAGGGTAAGTACTCAATCAACCTCCTTAGTGTGTTTTGTTAAAAGTCGAAGGGCTACCTAACATCTCCTTGTCGTTAGCCTTGTATTAACAAGGGTAGGGTTCAAAGATCGCAAGCGTGGTAAGGATCGTTAGTAAGTGGTAAGTGTACTCGTCTCAGTTATGGTTTAGTGAATGGCCGAATGTAAGTATGGCTTATAGAGGTGACTTGTATGGAATATGAGTCACTCGATCTATGATAATATTTGTGTGGGTCAGATCTACGTAAATAGTAGCTAAGGAAGGGCTACTAAAACCGGTGGCACACGGTAAGGTTATAGTAAGGTTTCGGTTTTTGGGTAAATACTGTAGTTAAGTGTGTATTGAGTTGGAGGTTGGTATTGATTGTAGGCTAAGGCTGAGGATAGTGTAGCACGTCGCAGTAACCAGGTGTGTACATGCACTTCACAAATGACAAATCGGCAAAAGCCAAAATCCCGAAAAGTCGAAATGTCGAAAAAAGCCGAAAAGCCAAAAGGTTGGCATTGGCAACCACACGAGCGTGCGGACGTTCATGTCGGGATATCGATACGATTACCAGGGCCAAGAGAGTGATCTCATGGTCTCGGGCAACTATTTGGTCTACCAGGCCAAAATGGGCTAAATGGGCCTGGCGAGCTCGTGGGCCCAAATCGGCAGTAATTGATATGTGAAAATTGAATGATAGATTGATATGGTTATGTGATTTGAATAAGATTGGGCCTAATGGGGTATATAAACATGATGTGGTTTAAAGGGTTATATGGACATGAATAGGCTTAGTGGGCCTTATGGGATTTTAGAAATGCCTGCTAGGGTTTATGGACTCTAGGCCTAGTTCTGATAAATTCTTAAATATCATAAAACTTAATGTAATAATCAAGCATGTCTGTGAACGAGTTGTTAGGTTAAAGTGTTGAAATGGACATATGCATGTCTAGGATTGGATCTAGGGAGAGCTTGGTACTTAAGCGGTCCTAGTGACCCACCTCCTCTTCTCTAGGACCTTACCTGGTGCATAGTGTCTGGTGCAAACCCGTGATTTGTAAAATTACTAAAATACCCATGATTTGCAAAATTTCCGAAATACATCCAGATTGCAAAACTACCAAAATACCCTTGATTTGCAAAATTACCAAAATACCCCTGTATGGTAGATTTAGAAAAATACCCTTGGGTAGTGAAATGTCTAAAATACCCTTAGGTGCTTAATGTGTGAAAATGTGTATGTTGCATTCATGAGATATATGTTGCACTTGGGTGGGTTTGATGATACGGAGGAAGATATGTGAGGATCGCATAGTCGCTTGACGACCGTGGATCCACCGGTGGCTTTAAGCCCATTATACGCTTAGCAGCCTTGCTACAACGTTTGAGTAGTGCCACTGTTCGTGCTATTTTTGGAGTGTAGGGATGGCTGGGTTGATATTTATATCCCCACAGGAGTGTAGGGTTGGAAGGGAAATGGAGTGCAGGGTTGGATTTGGGATGGGAACATTACATTCATGTGATACTGATGTGATAGGAGGTCATTGTGGGCTAAGACCCAAGACCACCATTTTTGATAGGGCTTAGTCCCAATGTGATAACTGCATGTTGATTGGATTACCAAGGGCCGTAAACATTGAGTTTCGAAACTCACACCCTTTTATTTTCAGGTGACCCTTAGTAGATGGCTCGACGTGAGAGAGGACTCGGAGATGGCCACACTACAAGATACTTAGATGTTTTATTTATTTGTCTCAAAAGACATAATTTAATTACTTTATTTTCGTTAGATGTAATAAGGCCTTGTACTCCGATTTGACTTTGGATTTTGAGTTTTGTTGTTTCAACTGTTTACTTAATTATTAAACTTGAGTAAATTTCTTATGTTTGAGTAAATTTCTTATGTTTAAACATGGTTTTAATTAAATGGGCTTTTCAAGGATTTTAGGCTTTTGGGTCTTAAATTTTAACTTAGCAAAATCATTTTTAATTATGCCTTTGATGTGGCATTCCCGGATTCGGCCATAAAGTCTGGGCCGGGTCTGGGGGTGTTACAATTTCTCTTACCCAAAACATGACCACATACACAAGCCATTTGCAGCTATTTTCAAGCATTCAAAATGTACCTAACACATGCATAATCAAGCTAAATCATCATGATATTTGCTTATATAACCAATATGTTCAAAAGGCACCACAATCACAACAATCAAGCATGTTTATACATTTGCATAGTTTAGCCATTAACCATCTAACTTTTGCAACAAAAACAATACCAAAACATACCACAATGTTCACATACCAAATTCACACTCAAATATACCAATTTGGCTATTCAAAAACCTATCATCACTAAACCATTTCAACATTAACCATAAAAGCACCAAAATATCTAATATCATCAATCATTAAACCAGATATATACATGCCACATGATAACTATTTCATCAAACAAAATACCATATTTACAAACAAAACATAATGGCTATATCATCAAGCACAAAACACATATACATGCCATTATAACCATGACTCAAAACTTCCAAAATCTACTGATATAGCCGATGGATAGTGTGATAGGTCTCCAACGAGATTCCAGCCCGAACAAGCTTTTGATTAACTATAAAATATAGAAAAGAACACCATGTAAGCACGTAACACCCTAACTCGTATACGACACATTACCGGACATATCAGAACATTTTACTCTCATTTCACAACATCAATCATATAACATCATTTCATAATGATTCATACACATATAGTCCCTTTAAAAAGTATACGAGACCTTAAACATGCTTTAGAGAGGGTTCAGGACTAACCCGATCTCATACGAAAAATTTACGGAATTTAGAAAATTTTTCTTTCAAAACAGGGCACACACCCATGTGGCTAAGCCATGTGACCATGTCTCAGCCCGTGTGCAAAACTACTTGAACCACACGGCCTATCATACACTCGTGTGTCTGGCCTGTGTGCAACACTAACTTGAATCACACGACCTATCACACGCCTTTGTGTCCGGCCCGTGTGCAAGTCTGACTTGCTTCGAATTAGGACATTGAAAGATACGGTCGAGACACATGCCCGTGTGCTCAACCGTATGGGCAATTATAGGCCATTTACAAAGCCAAATTGCTACCCATTTTGGGTCATACCTACAAGCATCAAACAAGCATTAATTCATGTCCCAAAAAGCAGCCAAAACATACCAAATTATGCACAATTTGACCCATAACAACATGATTCATTTCTATATACAAATCCAACTCAAACATACCAATTCAAAATACCAACCTCACATCAAAAACATGTGATTCATGCATCACATAATCCATTTCAATTCATAGCATTTCTCATCAATTCAATTTCCCAAATCAACCTTGAAACTTACCAAAATTGACCATCTCTTTTGGCCATTCATGAGCACATCAAAACATACCAACTTTTGCATCACATAGCATGCACTAAATTCACCCATAATCACATTCATTATCAAGCCATATCACATGGCTATATATATACATGTCCCAAAGCATATCTTAACTTTCTAGCCTATACATGCCATACTTCAATATGTACATTTTCAAAAGGTACCAAAATATAGTTCGATAGTGTGGTGATGATCCTCGACGATCCCCGAGCTTACAGTAGCTTCGATAATCTATAAAATAATGCAAACACACACAAATTAAGCTTTCAAAAGCTTAGCAAGCCATATACAAATAACTTATCATATAGAAAAATTATAAACCATTTCATATATATGGTTAATGACATAACACAATCACAAGCCATATTTTTCTTATATCTCAATTGATTATATCCACCTGCTCATAACTACATATCATGTAATGTAGCTCACATATCAAATGATCATATACATACATACCTTTCATTGCCAAATTTCATATACATACATACGTACCGAAATTCGAATGCACATTTGTATACTCATTCATTTCTCGGAATGCCCGCTGAACTATTCGAAATCAGTAAGGATACTTGGATAGCTCGTAAAGTTCGTAAAATGCCAATGTCCCAGGCGTGGTCTTACATGTAATTAAATATCGATGCCTCTGTCCCAGACAGGGTTTTACACGAAGTCATATACGATGTCGATGTCCCAGACATGGTCTTACACGTAAATCTCAAATAGATGCCAACATCCCAGACGTGGTCTTACACAATAACAGATATCGGAATCCTATGTCATGACATATGTATCCTAACTATTCCTATGTTCGTACGGGGCGTTTTGGACGTCATCATATTATCAAAACTTTCCCCGATTTCACATATTCAGCTCAAATAACCATACATCACATTACTTTCACATATAAACAATAATAGTTCAATTCATACATATTTATTTGTATATCAACTTACCTCGTACGGGAAAGAACGGAAACAAACGGCTATTCAACTACTTGTGATTTCCCCCGATCTAATTCTGTTTTCTTTGGTTCTTGATTTATAAACATTCAAATTTAACTCGTTTATTCACGAAATCATTTAATTCAATCTATATACACACATTTAGGGCCTTTTTCAAATTAGCCCTCACATTTTCACATTATAACACTTTAGTCCTCATTTCACAAAATCACAAAATACTCAAAATTTCACATTTTTCATGCTTAATCGATTTTTCATGGAGTTCATTTAAGCCCATATATTTCATTTATTTCACATTTTAGTCCTTCAATTTCTCATTTTCACAAATTAGTCCATAATAATCAATTTCATCAAAAATCCCAATACAAAACATATTTATTTAACATCAAGCTTTCACATTTCACCATTTAACATCACAAAGCTCACAACATCAACAATGGCATAACTCAAAATCATCATCAATTTCATGAATTAAGGCATGGGCTTAGACAATGCCACAAAGTAAGCTCACACGAAGCAACAATCACAAAAACATAGAAATTATAAAAAAACCGATCAAAAACACATACATGATTGATGCTTAGACAATGGCTGAATGTTTAAGAACTCAAACCCTTGTTTTCTTTTTGATTTTCGACAAGATGATGAAAAGATGAAACAAAAATCATGTTTTGTTTAGTTAATAAACATTAATTCATTATTTACCAAAATAACCTTAATAAACACCTTTAAAATCCACTAACCATTGGCATATATGTTCATTCATAAATTCAATGGTCCATTTACAACATAAGGACCCCAGATTTAATATACTACATCAATTCAACACTTAATTAAATAGAAGGCTACTTTTGCATTTTCTACAATTTAGTCCTTTTTTTTTGCAAATTAAGCACACAAACAATCAAATTAAATCACAAAAATTTCACACATACCAATTCACATGCTGTAGACTCAGAAAATAATATTAAAATATTTTTCTAACTCGGGTTTGTGTTCCCAAAACCACTATTCCAACTAGGGTCTAAACCAAGCTGTTACAAAGCATATAATGCTTAGTAAGTTCGTAAATCATAACAATGCTTACCATATCAATACATAAGCGTAAAAATAATTAGGAATTAATCCAACATAGCTTGGCACAAGCCTAAGCATCAACAACAACTCAAGTTAGTGATTAAACACATAACTTAGAAAAAATCACCACATCATAAAATAGCTTTCATGAATAAATCATATAAACATTCATACTTTTCATGAACATGGCTATACACACTTTAATCATCAACAACTCATAACTTTCCAAATTTCCATGACATTTCTAATTGGAACACTTACCGTTCCTTCCCTTTATATGCCCGTTGAACCACTTACAATAATATCAGATACGCGGGAATCTCACACAATGTGTGCTAACATATGGTCGAAACCATTACTTTCCTTTTCCTTTACATAGATGCTCTCTCTTGAGCCATAAATGGGTCTGCTTACACAAGTAGTTAGTCGGAATGTAGCTACACGGTGCTGCTCACACAAGCTGTCAAGTATCCACAACACATGTCGAAACTTAGCCACCAGTAGGACATTCAAGACAAGCACCCGAAACACAGTAACCCTAATGACATGTCATTTGTATCCTATATGTTCCTAAGGTTCAAATGGGGCTTGATAGTCGTCGAACGTCATTGGATTTTTCCATTGTAACATGATATGACAAATAATATAATAGAATTTAAGTCGAATACGTTAAAATGCTATTTAAATGTTTGAACTTACCTCGATTACAAACGAAGAAATTAGATTGACTAGGTCGACACTTTTTCTTTACCTTGATATAACGTACGATGCTTAACTTGATCTAAATAATAAAATTTAATCCAGTCAATAATCATTCAATTCAATTCAATCCAAAAGTCATATTTTTTTCAAAATTACGCTTTTGCCCTTAATATTTTTGTTTCCTTACAATTTATTTCCTAAGCTTGTAAAGTGAAATTCATGCAATTTCATCACTAACCCATGCTAGTCGAATTCCATTAGGTCCCTATCAACTCATGCAATTCATTATTTCACAATATTCACCATGAATATTTCACATTTTTCAATTTAATCCCTAACTTACATTTTCAACAAAATTCAGTTTACAAAAGTTGTTTATCTAACAACAAAGGTTCATTTTCTTCCATCAAACATCACAAACAACATGTATACATCCATGGAAAACCCTAATTTATTAACAATTTTTTCAAAGTAGTCCTTGGGCTTGCTAGATTAAGCTACCACGACTCCAAAAACATAGAAATAATTAAAAACGAGATAAAATACACTTACATGCAAGGGAGAGAGATAGCTGAATGTTTGAGGTGATAAAAATGGTGTTTTTCTTAGGTTAATTTCGGTCAAGGATGACAACAAAGATGATGGCCTTTGTTTTGTTTATTTTACTGTACTTTAATTATTAAATTACTTAAATTAACCTTTAAAATCATTTAAAGATGTCCATAAAAGTCCACTCAACATATTAATGGTCTATTTACCACCTAAAACCCTCAACAATTTAATAGCATAGCCATTAGATCCCTTTAGCTTATAGAACTAAAGTTTTGCACCTTTTGCAATTTAGTCTTTTTTATCAAATTAAGCATGCAAATGGTAAAATTTCTTAACTAAATTTTTATATGATAATATTAACATGCTATAGATTTTAAAATAATAATAAAATAAATATTTTTTCACGTTGAATTTGTGTTCCCGAAACCACTATTCTGATTCCACTAAAAATGGGCTATTACAACTCTCCCCTAAAGAAATTTTTATCCCTGAAACTTACCATAAAAGAGAATCAGATATTGTTTTCTCATAGCTTCTTTCGATTCCTAGGTGGCCTCCTCTATGTCGTGTCTTTGCCAAAGAACTTTCACTAAATCTATGCTTTTATTTCTATATTCTTTAATCTCTTGAGCTAAGATTCTGATCAGTTCTTCGCTATATGACATATTAGGTTGAATCTCGACATCTATTGGTGAGATAACATGCAAAGGGACTGATCAATACCGTCATAACACAAATACGTGAAACACATTATGAATCTTTTCTAAATCTAATGGAAAATCTAAATGATAAACTACTGGCCTAATTCTTTCGACAATTTCATATGGCCCGATATATCACGGAGTTAGCTTCCCTTTATGATTGAAACGGAGAACGTTCTTCCAAGGTGATACTTTCAAGAACACTTTATCGCCTACTTGGAATTCAATGTCTTTACATTTTAAATCTGCATATGGTTTTTGTCAATCTGAAGCTGCTTTCAAACTATCTCAAATTACTTTTACTTTCTCTTCAGTCTCTCAAATCAAATCAACCCCGTGAGTCTTTTTCTCACTGAGCTTAGTCTAATACAATAGAGTTCGGCATTTACGGCCATACAAAGCTTCGTACGGTGCCATTCTTATACTTGATTGACAATTGTTATTGTACACAAATTCAACTAATGGTAGATATTTCTCCCATTTGCCTTTGAACTCTAAAATACAACATATAAGCATATCCTTGAGTATCTGAATCACTTGCTCGGACATTACAACTCTCCCTTCCTAAAAGAAATTTCAACCTCGAAATTTACTTGATTTGAAAAGGTGAGGGTACTGTTGGGGCATCAAGTCCTCAGGCTCCCAAGTTGCTTCCTTAGAACCATGATTCTATCAATGTACCTTAACCAGAGGAATGGTCTTCCTTCTCAAAACTTTAACTTCAAAGTCCAATATTTGAATTGGCTTTCCCTCAAAAGATAAAATTGGCCTTAACTCAATCTCCTTCACCGGGACCACATGTGAAGGGTCAGATCTATAACGTCTCAACATGGACACATGGAAGACATCATGAATACGATCCAACTCCGGAGGTAACTCAAGCTGATACGCAACTAGCCCAACACACTTCAAAACCTAATACAACCCAATAAAACGAGGCCTCAACTTGCCCTTACGACCAAATCTGAAAACTTTTTTTTCCAATGAGACACCTTAAGAAAAATAAAATCCCCAACCTCATACTCTATTTCATGCCTTTTAAGATCTGCATAAGACTTTCGTCTATCAGAACCAGCCTTAAGTCGATCTCGAATCAAATGAACATTGTCTACGGTCTCTACCACTAACTCAGGACCCAAAACCTTCTTTTCCCCTAACTTAGTCAAACAAAGAGGAGTGCGACACTTCCTACCATATAAAGCCTCATAAGGCGCCATCTAAATACTCGATTGAAAGCTATTATTATAAGCAAATTTAGCCAGCAACAAAAACTCCTCCCAACTCCCTCGAAAATCAACCACACAACTCTATCAGCAAAGCCATTATGAATCTTGGATCGGAGCGATACCATCGCAACATCGATACATGGAATACATTATGAATCTTTTCCAACTCTATCAGCAAAGCCAATCGGTAAGCTACTGGCCCAACTCTGTCTGTAATCTCATACGGTCTTATAAATCTTGGACTCAACTTCCCTTTTCGTCCAAATCTCATAATCTTCTTCCACGGGGACACTTTAAAACACTTTGTCACCCACCTCAAACTCAATTTCTTTTCTTTTCAAATCCGCGTATGACTTCTGTCGGTCTGAAGCAGCTTTCAGACTATTATGGATTACTCTTACTTTCTCTTCAGTCTCTTTTACCAGATCAACTCCATGGATCTACTTTTCACTAAGTTCGGTCCAATACAATGGAGTTCGACACTTACGACAGTACAAGGCCTCATACAAAGCCATCTATATACTCGACTGATAACTGTTGTTAGAAGCAAATTCGACCAAAGGTAGATATCTCTTCCAACTACCTACGAATTCTAACACACAGCATCAAAGCATATCATCGAGAATTTGAATTACTCTTTCAAACTGACCATCAATTTACGGATGGAACACAATACTAAAATTCAACCTCGTACCCATGGCCTATTGCAACTTCTTCCAAAATCTTGATGTAAACCTTGGATCTCTATCCGATATAATAGATATAGGCACACCATGCAATCTCACTATTTTTGCAACATACAACTTAGCTAACTTATCCAGTGAATAATCAACACGTATCGGAATAAAGTGAGCCGACTTCGTTAGTCTATCCACGACAGCCCACACAACATCTTTCTTTTTCGGAGTCATCGGCAACCCCATTACAAAATCCATGGTAACCCAATCCCACTTCCATTCGGGAACCATCACAAGCTGAAGCAATCCTGAAGGCACTTGATGCTCAACATTCACCTGTTGACAAATCAAACACTTTGCCACAAATTCTAAAATATCTCTTTTCATACCCGGCCACCAATAAAGCTTCCTCAAGCCGTTGTACATTTTCGTACTGCCTGGGTGTACTGAAAAATAACGACTATGTGCCTCATGCAAAACCTTTCAGATTAACTCTTCATCTCTAGGTACACAAATTCTGTCACGGTACAACAAATAACCATTCGAGCCTACTAAAAAGTTAGAATCACTTTCTAATTCGTACTTAGCTCTCTTTGCTTGCATCTCACTATCATTTCTCTGAGCCTCACATATCTGTTGAACAAATAGTGGCTTAGCTCTCAACTCTGCCAAACTAGCACCATCATTAGCTATTACTAAACTTGTGCTCGTAACTCCTAGAGCATATAAGGATTTCCTACCCAGGGCATCCGCAACCACATTTGCTTTTCCCGGGTGATAATCAATGACTAATTCATAGTCTTTCAATAACTCAAGCCACCGCCTGTGCCTCAAATTAAGATCTTTCTAATCCATCAAATATCTCAAACTCTTGTGATCCGTAAAGACCCAGCACTTCTCACCATACAAGTAATGTCGCCAAATCTTTAACGCGAAAACAATTGCAGCCAACTCTAAATCATGAGTTGGATAATTCTTCTCGTTCAGTTTTAGCTGTCTCGAGGCTTAAGCGACTACCTTACCCTCTTGGATCAATACGCAACCGAGACCATTAAACGACACATCACTGTAGGCTACAAACTCTTTCCCCGATTCTGGTTGAACCAAAACCGGTGCCTTAGTCAACATTGTTTTCAGTTTCTCGAAACTCTATTGACAAGTTTCATTCCATTCAAATTTGACATCTTTATGCAAAAGTTTCGTCATCAGGGTAGCAATCACAGAAAAGCCCTTTACGAAACATTTGTAATATCCCGCTAATCCCAAGAAACTTCTGATTTCTGACACGTTCCTCGGCTGTTTACAATCTACAATAGCCAAAATCTTACTTGGGTCAACACTGACACCATCATCTGACACAATGTGTCCTAGAAATCCGACCTCTCAGAGCCAAAACTCACTCTTGCTAAACTTAGCATACAATTGTTTATCTCTTAAAGCATGCAAGACAATTCTCAAATGCTCTTCATGATCATTCTCATCCCGAGAATAGATCAATATGTCATCAATAAAGACAACCACAAACTTGTCCACATATGGTCTGAATACACGGTTCATCAGATCCATAAAAATCGCAGGTGCATTCATTAAACCAAACGGCATAACCAAAAACTCATAATGGCTATACCTTGTTCGAAATGCAGTTTTCAACAAATCTTGCTTTTTCACTCTCAACTGATAGTAACCAGACTTCAAGTCTATCTTGGAGAACACTGTATCTCCTTTCAGTTGATCGAAAAGATCATCAATCCTTGGTAAAGGATATTTATTCTTCACGGTCACCTTGTTAAGCTGTCTATAGTCTGTACACAATCTCGGTCTTACAAAACCCTTATTTGTCAACTCTTGCAACTGTACCTTCAGTTCTCTCAACTCTAAAGGTGCCATTCTATATGGAGCAATTGAAATCGGTACCGTTCCTGGAATCAACTCAATCCCAAACTCGACCTCTCTCACTGGAGGTAATCCGGGTAACTCTTCCGGGAATACATCCAGGTACTCGCATACTATCGGTACTGTTTCAAACTTCACTCCAACCTCTCGAGTATTCAACACGAAGGTGAGAAAGGATTCACACCCTTTTCTCAAACATTTCTCAGCCAATAGGGAAGAAATCACCACTGGTAGACTATTTGATCCACTTGATCCAACCCGAACCACAACTCCACTCTCACATTTCAACTCAATAAACTTACTACCACAGTTCACTAAGACATTATGGGTAGTTAACCAATCCATACCAAGGATTAAATCAAACTCATCAAACGGTAACAACATAAGGTTTGCCGAAAAACAATGATTCTCAATCAATAAAGGACAATATTTAGACACTTTGTCCACTAGCACATGCTTTCCTAACGGGTTTACTCAAACTAGATGCTAATCTCATGCAGATATAAGAATGAGTAGACCCTAGATCTATTAAAGCAATAACAAAGGTGTCATAGAGAGAAAAAGTACCTGTTATCACATCTGGGGAGGATGCCTCCTCGCGAGCGCGAATAACATACATCCTCACATGTGCCCGACCCTCCAGCCTCTCAGTAGAATCTTTGGACGCACCTCTACCACTATTCCCACCTCTCGGGTTCCTAGGTGGTCTACCTCTTGCAGACACATCACTGGAACTTATCTCTTGCTTCTTTTCCTTATCATCCCTCTCGGGGCAGTTTCAGATAAAGTGATCGGGGGAGACACATTTATAACAGTTTCGACTATTACCCCAACACTCTCCGGTGTGATATCTACCACAACTTGGACACTCCGGTTTGCTCTTTGTATTGCCCACACTTTCTATTGAGCTGGCTTGGACTCTCGAACCTGAACGAATATTGCCCAAGTCTCGATGCGAATATCCCATTCAGGCTGTTGTCCGAGGATTCCCTTCCTTGGATCTTTTCGACTGGGCTTGATACGATTTGCCCATCGGCCTTTTTCTAGCATCTCGAGCTTTACTCACAGCCTTTCTCTTTTCCTTACTCAACTCATCGGGCTTACTTGCCCTTTCAACTAACACCACAAACTCTTTCAACTCCAGAATACCCGCTAGGAGTTTGATATCCTTACTCAGTCCGTCTTTGAGCCTCTTACACAAGATGGTCTCTGTCGATACACACTCTTGAGCATATTTGCTAAGCCTAACAAACTCACGCTCATACTCTGCTACTGACATTCTTCCTTGCTTCAACTCAAGGAATTCCTTTTTTTTCGATCAGTAAATCGTTGGCTTATATACTTCTTCTGGAACTCTTCCAGAAAGAAGTCCCACGTCACCCGCTCTTTCGGGACCACTAACGTTAGCGTGCCGAATCTCTCAGCAAGTATACGGCACACTTCAAGCTCTCTTCTGGTGTATAGGAAAGTTCATCAAACACTCTCATCGAGTTCTCTAACCAGAACTCCGCCCTCTGAGGGTCATCATCCACCTTAGCTCTAAACTCCTCAACCCCGTGCTTCCTAATGTTATCCACCGGGGGTTATGATATCCTCACAACATCAATACCTTGAGGAGCCACTGGATTTGGCTGAGGTATAGAAGGAGGTGGCGAAGGTTCAGCATTAGGATTAGCTCGAACATAGTCCGAGTACAAATTACTTATCATCTGGAGAAAGGCTTCCCGTGCCTCCTCCCCTTGACCCCTAACCTCGGTTCCACTTTGTACAGGCACGGTTCCTTGCGCAGGAGCTGGTGCATTACTAATTGCTTCATCAGCAGTAGATTGATCGGGATCTATATACTATACAAAACAAGATTTAAAATCATCAGAAACCACCACACTATCATAGTACACTTATGGCATGTATAGCTACACTCTTACACCCGCTACGGTAGTCCTAGAACCGACTAAACCACAGCTCTGATACCATTAAATGTAACACCCCTTACCCGAGTTCTGGTGTAGAACTGAGCCCGAGGCATTACCATAATAAAACCATTTGATCGCCACTTAGGCTCATCATGACTACTCTCTTAAGTCACCTCAACAACCTCAATATCGACTTACGAGGCCTCACTCATACACACGAGGGCTCCCGAGACTATATCGAAACTTTTTCCAATCTTAAAAATTTTCTCTTTTGTACAGGGTTAACACGCTCGTGCAAGAAGAGACACGCCCGTGCATAGACCCACACGCCCATACTCCACAACCGTGGTGAATACTGATTACATACACACGGCCTCAAAGCCTAGTCACACGCCTGTGTGGCCAGCCCGTGGCCAACACTGACTAAACTCACATGGCCTATGCACACGCCCGTGTGGCTACTTCGTGGTCTATTCTGACTTCAAATGTTAACATGTAAGGGACACACGGCCAGGTCACACACCCGTGGACTGACCATGTGTCCCACATGGTCTAAACACACGTCCGTGTGTCTATCTACATGGACAAAAACAAAGCTATGTGCTAAGTTCCTTTCACCCCTCTAGCATACACAATATGCATACATTCAACACATCCATAATCAACTCAAATTGAACTGCAATCTCACATAGATAACTACAATCTTTTCATAAAATAAGATAGCTAACTACTATGGCATTATACAAAATAGACTATCCATCTAAAGGCCAACACATCTTAGCCATTTACAACAAAATTCACTAACTTGCCTAGCTCTATACATGCCATATACAAAACATTAAGTCTCATGTACCAGAGTGTGCTGATAATGTGGACGATCTTCCAATTGATCCTCGTACCTCGATTCAACACTTTTACTCTATAAGACAAGAGAAAAGAAAGGGAGTAAGCTTTGAGCTTAGTAAATTTACACAATTGAGCATCATAGTATAAGCTAAACAACAATTAGCATCATACTAACATATAATGTACAACAATGCTTACTCTTTCTATCCCTTACCACATTTCCAACAAATCATGAGTCACATAATCATAACAATTGAAATGCACCTCTGCATTCAATATCACATTTACACAATATACAACACAACATCATTTCTCGATAATTCATCCACATAGCTAATTAACTCAATAATATAACCACACATCTAATTTCTCGGTGGTTCCGCACTTAGCCCACCACAATCAATTAATAAGGTAGTATCGCACTTAGCCTACCACAAAAGTATTCATAGTGGTTTTGCACATAGCCCATTAGACGATATACCTAACGATAGCATCGCACATAGCCAAGTTATCATCAATATGCATTAAGATGGTATCGCACTTAACCCACCATTTAGCATTCTCACTAAATCACACATGTATGACCAAACTTAAAACTTTCACAAACTAGTCCCTACATGCATTTTCATGGAAAATCACTTAACAAAAGATGTTTCTACTACATCAAGCTTTCATAATCTTCCATAAAACATCAACATACATGCATGTCATACATGGCCAAATTTTTGAACATTCAATATAGCTCATCAAATAGCTAGAAATAGCTTATTCATACAACTAGGACTTCAAAAATACGAAGAATATCAAAAACGGGGCTTGGATGTACTTACTAGCAAGCTTGAAAATTTTGAAGAACCCTAACAATGGCTCTTGAAAATTTCAGCAGCCTTGGAGAAGAAGATGAATAAATTTTGTCATCTTTTCTCCGATTTTAATCATTTAATTGCCAAATGACCAAAAATGCCCTTTTTGATAAACTTCTTATTTTAACTCATCCATGCCCAATTTGTCCAATAATTAGAATTTGGGTAAATTGCTATTTAAGGACCTCTAATATATATTCTAAAAGCCATTTCACACAAATAGCTTCTAGAATCTCACATTTTGCAACTTTTGCAATTTAGTCCTTTTGGAGAATTCAACCGAAATTTCACAAAATTGCTTCATAAAACTTTTACACTTGCTTCATGAAACTTTTACACTAACATGCAAACATAGCATAAATCTCAAAAACTCATACATAGACCTCGGATTTGTGGTCTCGCACCACTATTCTGACTAGGCCTTAAACGGGGATGTTACACTATCAACTAATCTCGGTATATTTAGACTTAGCATTTTGAGTATGGCATGTATAGAGGCTAGACTTAGTGAAATGTTTTGTTGTCTTGGCCAAGTGTGATGGCTCCTTTAAGAATGAACTCTTTTGTAAATAGTCATAGTTGATGGCTCATTATCATTAATATATGAAAATATGATGTTATTCATGAATGTGTATGATGCATGATTTGGTTGCTTGGTAAATGGTTGAATGTGATTTATGTTGTATGAGTTAGGGTGATAAAAAGAGCTTGTCAAATAGCCATGTTCTTGTCTGCACGGGTAGGCACACGGGCGTGTGTCTAGGCTGTGTGTGACACACGGTCAGTCCCATGGGTGTGTGACTGGGCTGTGTGTCTCCTGCATGTTAATGTTGCAAGTCAATATCGAGCACGGGCTAGACACACGGGCATGTGCCTAGGCTGTGTGCCCCTTATAAGGTTGCTGACGTCATAAACAGAATACCCAGGTTTTCACACATGGGTGAGGACACGGGCGTGTCTAGGCCGTATGGAGGACACGGGCCAAGGACACGGTCGTGTGTCTGGCCTTGTGAAAACCTCTGTAGTTTTGAAAGGAAAAATAAATTCTAAACGGGCTAGAGACATGGGCGTGTGTGACCACACAGCCTGCCCACACGGGCGTGTCCCATTTCACACTGAAGTGTGGCCCCATTAAGGCAAAATTTTTCTAAGTATACAAAAGTTCCCGGTTTGATTTTGATACCCTTCGTTTGCATGTTTAAGGCATTGTAGGCCCATAATGAGGATGCTTTGAATGTGAAGGAAAGGTTTTATGTTGGAATGAAATTTTATAACCCAAAGTTGTATGTTCAAGCAAGTTTAGATCTATAATGCCTCGTACAAGGTTCCGGCATCGAATACGGGTAAGGGGTGTTACAATCTGCCTATGTACATTATCCATGATTAAATCCAACTCTTCTTGGCTTTTAGAATCTAGATCAGGATGATTGACAACAATACAATGGTCTTTCCGATCATAGTTGGGAACAACAAGCACGACCTTTTTAATGGAGTCATTGCTTCGTACCTTTTTTGGAGTAGCTCTATCATGAGCGATCTTTGGTTCGACATAATCTCCCATTGATCATATACTCTCTTCTCCTATGCTCCGTCATGACTCCTTTGGTTTGTCAAAGCTTCGTTTGACCAACCCATTATGTAGTCCCATTCATCATCCCAAGAAGTACTCTCATCATTAAACCACATGTAATCAAATTCATCCATGGTTAAATTTGCTAATCAATGAGGTAATAATAAAATAATAATGATTTAGCACACAAAACAAATTAAAAGTTTGAATACTATCTAGCTCATTCATCTTTCGACTAATATTATTTTCAAGGTAATCAATCTAATAACAATTTTTACTGTAGCAATCCCTGGCAATGACGCCAACAACTTGACCACATCCAAACGTGTGAACGTTTAGAGTAAAAATCCTGTAGGTAAAATATATAGAATAAAGTGTGGTATCTTAAAGCGAACATATCAAATTGTAATATAGTTTTGTATTACAACAGAACACTGGTAAGTATTTTGAGGATTATACCCAAGGGTTTGCATATTGGAAAAATTTATTATTGAATTAATTATGGAAAATAATGACTAATCTAATTGAGTCACAGGTTAGTAATGTTGATTCAAAATTAAAGTATTAATTAAACTAATTAAATTACTTAACCTATATTAACATAATGGAATTTTCAATTCTTAATATCAACGATGCGAGTTCTCAACTTATGAATGATTAAATCCCTAATTATCTAATTAAGAAGTTGATTATCCTAAATTGAGTCTTTATCATCCTTAGCTAGAATACCCATTTGGTCTCATCTTTACTAAGGATTACCACCTACGTCACCTTTTCGGTCAATTCCTAGGCATATTTTCTCCGTCAGGTCTCACTGCTTGCCACAAGTTTATACTCGAAAGGATACCCTTCCAGTCTCACTTGTCTAGATATTCTACTAAGGGTTTCACTTCCTAAGATATCAAGAACTTTTGAATAAACACTCAATTTTAGATAAACACTAACTCAATTAATTAATCAATTCCATAACCAAAATATTACAGATATAAATAAAGCATAAGATTTTATCCCAATATTCATACAACAGTTAATTGATCAGGTTAATGATGTATATATAAAAGAATTGAAGAAAAGGATAAAGAAATTGTTCAAGAATAAATATATAAGTGCAGTTCCGGAGCAATCTCCTCTTGCAATCATCTTCACATCAGAATAGAAAGGATTTCGACTACATGAACATAAAAAGAAAACTAAAACTAAAAACTAAAGAAAATATTTATGTCACGTCCAACCACTCTAATGAGGTTATAGAGTTGTTTAGATAGGAAAACATTAGTGTGCTAGATGCCTAAAATACCCTTGAAATAATTAGGGTTACCTTAACTGATTGTCCAAAATTTGACTGCTTCTTTCTATATTTTTGTCGTGTCGTCGTGACGTTGAAAAAACCCTCTTCGCAATGTCATCGTCCAATAGTACAATTGGATCTTTCCAAATTTCATCGCGTTGTCGTGATGTAGGAGAAGTGCTCGTCACAACTTGGAGTCTTTTTCGACCCTGGCATCTTCGAAGTTCTATGTTACAACACATATCACCCTGTGTCGTGACACGACTGTCACCCTTTATGCTCCTTAGCCTGAAATGATACCCTACACACTCAAATAGCCTATTAGTCGTTCCTAAGGCCCGAGTTGGCCTCACGGGTCGTCGAAACACTAAAAACTACAGAAAAATTCTTATTTTGCAATAATTTGAATCTAGACTAATAAAACTAAAATGCAATAAACGGTACTAAAATGGCTAGAAACCGAGCTCTTTAAGTACAAAAAAGTACTTGAATTGTCACTATAATTTGTGACAAGCCACCCTGTAATACAAGGTAATTATTGGGATTGACTGCAGTGAAGTGTGACGTTTTCGAATAGTGGTTTAATTTCTCATCCAAACTCCATTTTTTCGTCGATAGAAATTATTCATTGATTACCTACTGAAGGTATGCACGTTGAAGGATGTTGGAAATGCTCAAGGGTGGATGTTTGATCTTATTTCTAAGTTCTCGTCGACCTCTTTTGTGTTGTCTGTTGGTGGATTGAACCGTTTGCTAGAGTTGATGGCGAAGAAAGGTTCATCTCGTTCTGATTTGTTTTGGGTGTGTAACGAGGCACTCGTTTTTATGTTTTTGGTGCCATGCTGATATGTGTCATGGTGTTTGTTATGGCCATGGTTGGGTGTTATTGTTGAGTCCTTCCTTTCTTTTTTTAGGTGTTTTATTTTAGGTGTGGGCGCTTTGTGTCAAGGATAGTGTTTCTTGTTTCTAATGTCTTGGTTGGGTTATCTTATGTTGTCTCTTTTGTGGGCTTTGGTTCCTTTGGACCAACTGCCTTTTTGTATCTTTATATGTATGTATTAATAATTATATATGTATTAATACTTATATTATTTAATACTATATTACATAATATAATAGTAATACATAATATATTAATTATTAATCATTGTTTTACTGGTTGAAATATGTTCAAAGTCTTTATACTCTTCATACATTTGAAAGTTAGTTGTCCTACTATATAATATAATATAATATATTAATAGTTTATATATGCATTAAGGTCGGGTTAGGTAATTGGTTGATTTGATGTTGTTAATTCAATTTCAGTTTGATAACCGTTGAAACCAAATTAGCCAGCTTTATATCTATTACATACTAAAAATTTTATCACACATGTATTTTGAATATAAACTTGTGTTTAAAATTAACATGCAATAAATAATGAAACGTATATTTTGAAACTAATTAATAATAACACATGAAATATAATATATTATATAAAGCCAAACTCATTACCATCCAGACTTAAACCTAAAACCAATTTAAATTTATTCAAAATCCAAGGTAAATAAAAATAAACTCGTTCTAAATTAAAAATTAATAAGAAAGATAATAATATTAATAGAAAAATTAAACACTGATCAATAAAAAACTAAAAGTAAAATTTAATTAAAATAAAATTTATTAGAAATATTACATAATAAATCACATTTAATTATTTATGATACATATAACACTAATTATCGTATTGTTAAATTAATATGTTTAAAAACTACTTCCACTAACTCTTATTAAATATCCGCATCAGTTTGATAAAAAATAAATAATTATCCATATCAGATTTTTCTTCTGAGTTTAAAATAAAAATAATCTCCACTTTACACACATAAGATTTGAACATAAGACTTTTAGGTAAGCTAAATCCTTATCACTAAACCAACAAGTTCATTCTTATCATTAATTGAGCAAAAATATTTATGTTAGATAATCAAGGATATGGGTTAGAACAAAAATAATAAAAATTCAAGAGAAGGATTTGAACATAAGACCTCAAACGCACAAAATGAACACTTACCCACTAAAACAAATCAATTTACTTAACATAATTTTCACAATCTTACCTCAAAATTAGAACATGACCACTCTTGGTTTCACTAACTCAATTTTTACTGACATAGTTTTTGGGATGTGACAATACTATATTGTTATATTATGTAGTAATATATCATTTATTATAGTTAGCTATTAAAACTAGCTTAATTGCCCAAATCGAGTCAATTCAAGTAAATTGGTTGGTCAATTCGGTTTTGATTTTGAACCAATTAATAGTTAAATATATGTATTAATATTTTAAATATATTATTACATTATGTAATACTATATCACATGCTATAACAGTAATACATAAAAAATGAATTATTGTATATTATTGTTTATTATTATTTACTAGTTGAAATATGATCTAAGTTCCTATACTCTTCGTACATTTGAAAGTTAGTCCTTCTACTATATTTTTTTGATGCTATATCAGATAATATTTTATATATGCATTAAGGTCTGGGTCAGTAATTGGTTAATTTGATGTTGTTAGTTTGGTTTCGATTTTGATATTCAAAACCGTTTAAATCAAATTAACCAACTTTACACCTATTAAATACTAAAAATTTTATTACACACAAATAAGTGAAAACTATGTATTTTAAACACAAATTATATTTAAAAATAATATACAATATATAATAAAATATGTAATTTAAAATTAATTAATAATAGCACATAAATTATAATATATATATATTTAAACCTAAACTCAACACTATCCATTGTTGATAGCATATATATAAATTTATTAACATAAAAATGTAAATTTTATTTATTTATTTTGAAAGGGTCAAAGTTAATATTATGGACGTTGCATTTAATTGCTTATAATATATGGTGTCCATAGATTTCAATTAGTATATATTTTTTAAATGAGTGATTTCACTCAATTAAAAATAAATAAATGAAGCAGAAGCATATAACACATGTTATATATACCTCCTATTTCTTGCTTTGTCAACCTTTTATATAATTGACATTTATTTTATTATACCGATCCATCGTTTAGGAATAAAAGTGCCCAGAATTCGATTAATTTTTTTAATTTTAAGTTAATTGAATTAATTTATTTGAATAAACTTCAATAAGTAATTTGATGAATTCAACTCGAGTAAATTTTTATAACTGGAATAATTTGATCAAGTATAATAATAAATTGATATAAATACTCCATGAGTCATTGCTAGATTTGAATATGTGTAAATTGATCTCTCTCAATTTTATTTAAAAAATTTTAAATAAAATTATTTTTTTTTCAAAATTATAATATATATGTTCAAAAAACTGAAAATTATTAAAATTAATAATAAAGAAAATAATATTAATAAAAACATTAAACACCGATGAATAGAAAAATTAAAAGTAAAAGTTAAATTCTGAAATCATTAAAATTAAATTCATTAGAAATATTATTAGTATTGCTAGTAAATCATATTTAATTATTTGTGAAACGTATAACACTAATTATCAAATTGTTAAGCTAATATGTTGTCATTATATATTTTATACTATCATTAAATTTAAATTTATAGTTTTGAATCATTATTAATATTATATATTTATTATATATATAATTATAGTATTAAAAATATTTTATATTCAATTAATGTTTTTAAAAACTTATTTGACTTTATAATTTAAGGTAAACTACACCGTTAGTTACTAAATTAGAAATACATTTTTATTTTGGTTACTTAATTAAAAAGCGTTACAATTTAGTTTTGAATTATTTGAAAATTTTCATTTAAGTTATTAAACTATTTAAAGGTTTTTATTAAAGTCACTGAGTTGTTAAGTTTTTTTTTTTAAATCGCCAGGGAGCTTTAAGTGGCAATTCAACGATTGGTATGGTGGATCAATACCCATCGACGAGTAGAAGAACATATCTCAGATCTAAGTCGATCTGATGGTTAACACTAGAGATCGGAGAAAAATTTTGTTTGAATTTTGACTCATAGATTCGTGACGTCCAAAACTATTTCATGAAAGAATTTAAACTGTAAAAGAAAAAGAGAAACAGATTTTTCAATTAGTATAGAATGTGAACAGAGAAAGCTATATAATATCGATTTTAAGAATTCAATGACTTAAAAACTTTTGAATAGTTCATTGACCAAATTATAAGTTGTGTGGTTGTAGGCCTCTTTTAGTTATTGCATTGTGTTAAGAATATTTCGCAATAGCTTTACTCCATTGATATACAAAACCAAAGAAACTGTTTTTTCTTCTTTTAATTAACTTTTTCTAGTGGAATATACGTTGCTTAGGTTATCCAACTGGCGGAAACCGTCACTTGTTCTTTGACACTCTATCTTCCAAAAGAAAGGATCATAATAGTGGTAAAAAAAAAAAACGGTAAATGACTACTCAACTATATTTAATATTTTTTTCACTTAAATTTAAAAAATTTTAAAATCATCACCCAATTAAATAAGTTTAATTATTTCATTTCATTTCCGTTAAATGTCATTAATATTTAATGAAAAGTGATATTGTTGTTCAAAATTTAGTATAAAAACAAAATTATTTTTATATATTATATTAATAATTTAATGAAATGGTGATGTAGCATATATATATATATTAACATAAAGACTATAAACTTTTTAAATATGGGTCAAAATTAATATTATGCACGTTGCATTTAGTTGCTTTTAATATTTGATGTCTAAAGATTTCAATCGTATATATTTTTTAAATGAAATGATTTCACTCAATTAAAATAAAAAGAATGAAGCAGAAGTATGTAACACATGTTATATATACCTCCTATTTCTTGCTCCAACTCTTTACGTATACTTTGTCAACTTTTATATATATGTATCTTATTATATCGATCTATCGCATAGAAATAAAGGTGAGTAAAATTTAATTTTAAAATTAAGTCGAATATTCTTTTTTTCAAATTTTAAGTTAACCAAATTAAGTTATTCGAATCAATTTGAATAAGTAATTTTTGTGAGTTCAAATCGAGCTAAACTTTAGAACTTGATTAATTTGAACGACGATTATAACAAATTGATGTAATACGTTTGGTTCATTGATAGTTTTGAGAATATGCAAATTGGTCCTTCTCAATTCTTTTTAGAAAGTTCATAATATTTATATATTTTTCCAAATTTCTATAATATATAAATTCAAAAAATTTAAAATTATTAATAAAACTCTAAATTACTCTAAATTATAATTTTTCAAAAAGAATCCTAAGTTGACAAATTATTCAAGTTTATCATGCTAGTTATCTCTCCCCTTTCTATTTTAAAAGAGTTTTCAAATTTATGATATTTATGTTCTTTTAACTCGGAACTCAACCATATTACCAACATGATTTCAATATGGTCTTTTTTTTTTAAATTTAACTTAAACATTTTTTTTTTCAACTCGACTCAAATTTTATTTCACTTGACTCTATTAAAAAAAGCTCAAATCAAATTAAAGATTATAAAATAAAACTCAACAACTCAACAAGCTCAAAAATTTTTCACTTGATTTGATCCAACACACTGGATATAAGAATTCAAGTAGAATTATGCATATTCAGCATGTTTTTTTTTTTTTTTGCAAACAGTATTCGATATATATCGAATATATACAGAATTATTTATTTTTAATCTCAATTATTCAAATAATATGAAAGAATTAAAAGAAATTAGGAAGCTGTGGTGGAGTTCTTAAATTTTCATCCCAAACATGTGTAAATACGAAAATATTAAAAAGGAAAAAGAAAGCATAAGTGCTAACGTCATGAAACCAAATAATTATATGTGTTTCCTCTTAACATGGCATTTAGATGATTACAAATTTATCATTCGTGTTTTTCTTTTCCTTCACAGAACATGTTTATTTAATTAGCAAAGAAAAGTGCAAAAGTCATAGCATAATTTTATATTATTTCCTAATTTTCATTCATGCTTTCTAAAGATGGGTACAAGTAGAATTTGATTCGTAACTCTAAAATTAATATCATTTGAATAAGTATAAGCAAAATTCATCATTGCAAAGCATAAAATGATTGGACGAGTTGAGATTTGAATAAAACTCTCATACTATTCATAAAGTAAAATTCAAATTTGAGCACTCGCCTCATTTACTGGTTCGAGCACTTAAACAAGTTACTTCCAAATATAAACAATATTAGATTGGGTTTTACTTGTTTTGATATTACCTTTTTTTTTTCTTATTTTATTCTATAAACGACAATTATATGGGTTAGACAAAAAAGTTAGACTCGTTTAAAATATGAGTCAGGGTCGGATTTCAATGTTCAAACTTGAGTGAGGCCTTAGTTGATTTCAAGTTTATAATATGTTGTTTTTCTTTTATTTTTACATTATGTAATTTATATCATATGAAAATATGTTAAGTTGTTTATATTTAGAAATTTAATAACAGAATATATATAGTTGTAACGCTCCAAAATTCTTGTTTTTGAATTGTTACAATTTGTCGAGTGAATTGGTCTAGGTTAAGTGGTGAAGTGCTTTGTCCTCTGTCTATCAAAGCAAAATATGAGTGAGAATGAATAATAGATGTACTAGCTATCACGTCGGCAGCATCTCTATCCTCATGGTGGCTCGTGACATACACTAAAGTAGGTTCTCTTCCCTCTTTCTGACATACCTAAACCGTTACCACCCCTAGCCTAACAATGGCCTTTAGGGGGCTGTTGTACTACCCTCTGTGGTCAAACCAGAATTTGAACTAGAGCTTGCACCTAATCAACCCTATATGGACAGTCCTTAATACGGTGTTCCATAGACCTGGATCAAAGACAAGCTCCCAACCTCTTCCAACACTCGCTTAGATGACGTTTACCATAGCCACCACAGATCTGAATCCCAGCAAAACCAATTGTTGCCTCAACCTGCTGATGCCTATCAAACTTGGCCTGTTTCTTAGGCCGTAGACCTAAACTAGAAGGACACAAATCCCTCTTATTCTTATTATAACCTCTCTTTTGCTACATCTTCTTGCTGATCATTGTTTTATGTGATGTTAAAGTCTTAAAATTTATAAAAAGAATGATCAAACCTGGAAACTAACTATGACAATGATTTGAGGCAAGCACACCTATCGAATAGTAGTATAGTTTAATCAAGACCGGAATGTCGAACCCAAAGGAACCAAAAGTACTAATACTAACTCTCCTTTTATTATTTAGCCTAAGAATTAAATGAATTTGTTTATCTAATCTAAAATTAACTAACAATTAATCTAAAGATGCAAAGACAAAGAAAAGGAATTTGGGAAAAATACTTGGAGAAAACCAATTGATTAAGACGACACCCAAGGAAGAATCCACCTAGACTTCACTTGTTATCTAACTCTGAACCAGACGATTTATTCCTTTGACTTGATCCGTAAGATTCCCTAAGTTATATTAATCCCTCTTTCGAAGCGACTAACGTCTAACCCTAGGTTGATTAGAATGAAGATACAATGAGACAGCAATATCCGAACTTGTTTAACGGTAAGATTTTCGGGGACAAAAATCCCTAAAGGGGGAGAATTGTAACAGTTCGGTTTAGACTCTAGTCGGAATAGTGGTTTTGGGACAAAAATCAGAGTCAAAAAAATATTTTAGTATTATTTTCTATGCATATGATATGTGATTGAGTATTTGTTAAAGTTCCGTGAAATAATTTATCCGTTTGTGTGTTTAATTTGAGAAAAGGACCAAATCGTATAAAAGATAAAAGCAACATGCTATTTGTTAATGTGCTATATTGTCATGTCTTTATTGATATGAGGTCCTTATCTGGTTATTTAGCCATTGAATGTTTTAAATGCCAAGGATAGACATATGATAGTGGAATTTAATGTTATATTAAAATGTTAATATGGTAACAGAATTAAAAATGTTGTTATAATAAAACAAAATTAAAAGATGGTGGATTTTATGTGCTCTTCCACCGAAAAACAAAGGAAAGAAAAATAAATTAGAAGCTAGTGCATTCGGCTAGCTTGAAGCATAAATTAAGGTAAGTTTTGACTTCTGTTTTTGATAATTTCTACGTTTTTGTAATCGTTGCTTTGTATACTTCAAAATCCATGCTTCAATTTTGTAAATTGATGATGTTTTTGAAATGAGAAATTGATGAATTCATGAGTTTTATGATGTTTGAGGATGAATTATGAATGATATGTGATAGATTAACAAGTTTTGTTTTTGAAGTTTTGATGAATTTGAGTAATTTGGATTAAATTGAAAGAATAATATTTTGAAGGACTAAATTGTGAAATAAATGAAGTGTATGGACTAGTATGAAGCATGTGAAAATTCGGGTAAGCATGGGTGACATGAGATTTTCTGTATTTTATGAATTTGTGAAATAGGGGCTAAAATGTCCAAATGTGAAAATGTGAGAGCTAATTTGTAAACTGCCCTAAATGTGTGTTATTGGATTGAATTGAACATTTTGGTGAATAAAAGGGTTAAATTTGAATATATATAGATCAAGAATCGAAGAATACGGACTTAGATCGTGGGAAATCGAAAGTAATTGAGTAGCCGAGTCCTTTTTGATAAACCGAATCTGATGTAAGTCGATATACAAATAAATGTATTTGAATTGACTTATTTGTGCATATATGAAATTGGGATTGCTATGAATAATGCTCAAGATGATAATATATGAGATCCGAGACAATATCGACAAGGCATCAAGACTGAGAAGTCTCGTACGAAACTAGGAATAGATAGGATAACATATGTCATGAAATAGGTGTCCGATAAGTAATATCATGTAAGACCATGTTTGGTACGTTGGCATTGATTCGAGATTTCGTTTAAGACCACGTCCGGGACGTTGACATCGATATAAGATTTATTTATAAGACCATGTTTGGGACATTGGCATTGTATTGATTCGTGTAAGACCCTGTCTGGGACAGTGGCATTGATATTTGATTACATGTAAGACCACGTATGGGACGTTGTCATTGTACGACTATTTTGAGCACTCTGAGTATCCTATTTAGTTTCGAACGGTTCAATGGGCAAACCCGAGATGTGAATGCCTATGCGAAATGTAAAATGATTCGAGTATGTTTGAAAAGTACACCATGTATGTGTACAAAAAGGTAAGTATATACATATATGAATTTACTAAGGTGAATATGTGTATTGAAATGATAAGATGATATGTGATGTACCTATTTGAATGAGTTATGAGCACATATGAGATATGAGTTGTGGAATATAAGTAAGTAATGGCTAAATAATGAGCCAAAGATGATGTTATGAATTTGCGAATGAGAAATATAAATGTCATTGCACCTATATGGCTATATGCATTCTATACTAAGTTTATTTGTATATGGCTTACTAAGCTTTTGGAAAGCTTACTCTATATGTATGTTTATTCTGTTTTATAGGTCGTCAAAGCTACAAAAGGCTCGGGAATCGTCAAGGATTATCACCACACTATCAAACTCATCTTTGGTACTCTTTGAAAATGTATATAGCTAAATATGGCATGTATAGACTAGTCATTTTAGAACATGTTTGAGATGTGAAAATAGCCATGTGATGTGGCTAGATGAATGACGGAAATATGCATGAGCGAATATGGTAGATGAAAGATGTTTTGGTATGGCTTGGTGGCAATGAATTGTTCTTATGAATGGTAAGTTTATTGATAAATTTGGTGCCATAGTGACTTGATGAAAATGTGGATCAATCATGCTTGGTTTTATATGCGATTTGGTTGGATTATTTAGTATATAAGTGGTATGTTAAAAAAAAAAAGAGAGATTGAATGGGATAATATGTTGATTATTTGACATGATTTTTGGTTGCCAATTATGTATAAGATAATGCTTATTTGAGCTTGTCCGGTTAACCCATGTGTGGGTGGCAATTTGGCATTGAAAATAGCCTATAATTGTCCACAAGTTGAGTGCACGGGCGTGTGGCTCCACTGTGTCCCTCGTGGTTGAAATTTAAGGTAAGTCAGGTTTGACCACGGGCAAGACACACGGGCGTGTGACTGGCTGTGTGGTGCCCGTGTCCACGGTCGTGTTGACAAGTTAGTATGTATGCCCTGTTTTGACACGACTTAGACACACGGGCGTGTCTGAGGCCGTGGGAACACACGACATGCCCATATGGACGTGTGACCTCTATAACTTAGAAAAAGTTTGAAATTTCTAAGAATTTTTGTATATTTGTTAGGTTTAGTCCCGATCCTACTCTAAATCATGTTCAAGGTCTCGTTGACCTATCTAAGGGACACTATGATTGCATATGATGATTGGTAATATGAAATGTCCGTAAAAGTTTTCGATTGTCCGGTAAGGCCTCTTAACCCTATTACGACGATGGGTACAGGTTAGGGGTGTTACATGACTTGACTTTCTGATTTCTGGACTGAGTATGATTTCTGACATCTGAGTGTATGAACTGTATTTGCATAATAGCATGACATTTTATGTATGTTGCATTTCATCAGGGTGGGTTGATGATTTACTAGAGGATGTATCTGAACGGCTCTTAAGCCTGATATCTTGCAGCTCAGCGGCAAATTTCTAATTATGTGCCGCATTTGGTACAGCATGGTGTGTAGGGATGGGTAGGTTGATTTTAACCCCATATGGTGTGTAGGGTTTGATGGAGTTGGTGTGTAGAGGCTGGTGGGTAGGACTCTGCTATTCTGTTCTGATCTGCATATTATGTCTGAAATGGGCTAAGACCCTAGGATATATCTGATTCTGTATCTAAGTGGACTAAGGTCCACACCGATTCTGTAATAGGCTTAGACCCGAACTGTGAATTTATGTTTTTTTATATTATATTGTGTGCATGTTTTCTGTGGGGATTACACACTGAGTTTATGAAAACTCATCCCTTTCTGTCTAATCTGTTCAGGTAATCCCCATTAGTAGACAGCTTGGTGCAACGGAAGACTCGACGATGATCACGGTTTTGAACTTTTATCGTTTTCTTATTTTTATTTATGGCTTTTGATTTTAATCTGGGAAAAGTTTTACTGTAAATGGCCTTTATGGGTTTTACTTTAATTTGGAATTTTTATTTTGATTTATAACTACTGGCAGTAAGGTAAGATGCGCGTTTCCAAAATAAACAAATGTTTTACCAAAATACACATGAATTCGCAAATTATTTTAAAAGCTTTCGCAACGTATAATATTTTGGAAATAGAAAATGAATGAACAAACGACAAGTTTTTTACGGTGGCCTAAGATATCGAAATATGATTTGATTATAGTTACGTTTTCTAAAGCACTATCATGTGACATCGCCAGATTCGGCCGTAACATCTAGTCGGGTTTGGGGTGTTACATTTAGTGGTATCAGAACCATGTTACAAAACTCAGCTGTGGATTTGGGTTTTAAAAATTGGTTTTTAAGAAATGATCTTAAGTGAGTCAAAAATATTTTTGGAATGAGTACGTGGTACACCGAGTCTCTGGTGCCGATCTTGTAAGTATTCTGAATTCTGTTTAAATTTGTCTGAAAATACTACTTGTATGTTTGAAACAGCCTTAGGTAGTATACTGTACTGAAAACACTTTAGGTAGTGTAAATTGAAAACAGTAGCGAAACTAAAACTTGTAGTAAAACTGCGATTCGCGATAACAAACTCTGAACTTCTGATACTGTTCTGCATAAAATATTTGTTAATAAATATCAAAACTGTAACTAATGCATAAAAATGTTAATATAGATAAACTTTGAATTTACGATGATCACACGATGTATCCGCAGATGGGGTACAAGAGGTCGTGATAGAGGCCCTAGGGGGGCTCGAGCTGGGTCCTCAGCATCTGAAAATCTGCCTAATCTGGATACGAGCGAGACACCGATCTCACCTGCTACAGAGACTAGGTCTCATGATCGTGAGGCTGGGGATGATGCACTATCTCGAGCCATGCTACGGATTTTAGAGACGGTTGTTGGGCCCAACACCGGATTTAGGGGCCGAGGGTCGATTACAGAACGACTCCAGTCCAATGGAGCTGAATTATTTAGAGGTGTCACTGGAGTTGCCCCTAATGTGGCCGAATATTGGATGGAGGCCACAGAGAGGATTATAAATGACCTGGGCTTCACCGCCAAGCAGAAGCTTAAGAGGGCTGTTGCTCTGCTTCGCGATGAGGCTTACCAATGGTGGCTGACGGTTAAAGAGGGCACTCAGCCCAACTGATTGACTTGGGACTACTTTAAGATGACTTTTCAGAGCAAGTTTATGGCAACCAATTACATTGACGTTAGGAGGCGTAAGTTTATTAATCCCACACAGGGGGATCGTTCAGGGGCTGAGTATGAGGCTGAGTTCCTAAGTTTGAGCCGTTATGCCCGGGGCATGGTGGCAACTGAGTATGAGCGATGCTTTCATTTTGAGGATGGACTCAGGGATAGCTAATGGGTTCTAATAGCTCCGAGAGGGAGCTTGAGTTTGCCACATTGGTGGAAAAAGTGAAGATCGCCGAGGAGTTAAGCGCGCTGAGTGCCAAAACCGCAAGAAAGAAAAGAATAAGAGGGAATCAGAGCCCTCGAGTCGAGAAGTAGAATTTAGGACTCTTTGGAAAAGTTAGAGATAAAAGGGTGTGAGGCATTCTTGGCCTACATCAGTGTTTTTTATTCCAGGGACTCTTCGGTTAAGAGCATCGGGATCGTAAGGGACTTTCTGGATGTTTTTCCTGATGAATTACCGGGTCTTTCTCCGAGTCGAGAAGTAGAATTTGGGATTGAGCTCATTTCGGGTATAGGTCCGGTGTCTATTGTGCCCTACCGAATAGCACCGAATGAGCTTACAGAGCTTAAGGCTCAAATTCAAGAACTATTAGATCGTGGATTAATTCATCCCAGTGTGTCTCATTGGGGAGCACCGGTGTTGTTTGTGATGAAGAAAGATGGGACAATGAGGATGTGTATCGACTACCATCAATTGAACGAGCTGACCATCAAGAATAAGTACCCCCTATCGAGGATTGATATTGATACAACCAGTTTAGAGGGGCTTCTGTGTTCTCCAAATTGATCTATGATCAGGGTATCACCAGTTAAAAGTTAAAGAGGCTGACGTGCATAAGAGGACATTTAGGACTCGCTACGGCTATTACGAGTTCCCAGTAATGCCATTTGGACTGACGAATGCATCAGCGGCTTTTATGGATCTGATGAACCGAGTGTTCTAGCCCTATCTGGATCAGTTCGTGGTAGTCTTCATTAACGACATTTTGGTGTACTCAAAAACTGAGGACGAGCACGATGAGCATCTCCGAGTGGTATTACAGACTCTGCGTGAGAAACAATTGTAAGCGAAGTTCAGTAAGTGCGAGTTCTAGCTCCGGGAAGTAACCTTTTTGGGCATGTGGTTTTTGTGGAGGGGATTCGAGTTGATCCTTGTAAGATTAAGGCTGTGTTGGATTAGAAGCAGCTGAAGAATGTGTCTGAAATCCGCAACTTTTTGGGGCCGGTGGGTTATTATCGATACTTCATAAAAGGGTTCTCCTTGATTGCGGCATCGTTACTCAAGCTTCTGCAAAAGGGAGTTCCCTATTTCTGGACTGATAAGCAACAAGAGAGCTTTGGAAAGCTCAAATCTATTTTGACATAGGCTCTGGTTCTGATACAGCCTAAATCTGGGAAGGATTTCATCATATACAGTGATGTGTCGCATGTGGGCCTAGGTTGCGTTCTGATGCAGGATGGTAAAGTGGTAGCTTATGCATCTCGTCAGCTCAAGACGCGTGAGGCTAACTATCCTACGCTTGATTTGGAGTTGGCAGTGGTAATCTTCACTCTGAAAATCTAGAGGCACTATCTGTACAGTGAGAAGTGTACTATCTACAAAAGCCTCAAGTATCTCCTCACTCCGAAGGAGTTAAACCTTAGGTAGCGTAGATGGGTTAAACTCCTTAAGGATTTTGATTGCACCATCGAGTACCATCCTGGTAAGGCTAATGTGGTGGCAGATGCTTTGAGTCGTAGAGCTATGACCGATTTGAGAGCGATGTTCGTTCGACTCAACTTATTCGATGATGGGAGTCTGTTAGCAGAACTTCAGGTTAAGCTTACATGGATTGATCAGATTAGAGATACACAGACGGGGGATAAGTCACTTGATTTGAGGTTCCGTCAGGTGGAGAATAGGGATACTACTGATTTTGGGATTAACAGTGATGGGATACTTTGTTTCCGTGGTCGGATCTATGTATCGAATGATGAGGATTTGAGACAGTCGATTTTGAGGGAAGCGCATAGTAGCCCTTACGCTATGCATCCCGACGGGAATAAAATGTACCGAGATCTTCGAGATTTGTATTGGTGGCCAGGGTTGAAGCGTGAGGTTACTGATTTCGTTGCTCGCTGTCTAACTTGTCAGCAAGTTAAGGCTGAGCATCAGTTACCTTCGGGGTTGCTGCAGCTGGTAAAGATATCGATGTGGAAATGGGAGTGAGTAACGATGGACTTTGTTAGTGGGTGACCTCTAACCCCCACTAAGAAGGATTCTGTCTGGGTCATCGTGGATCGATTGACCAAATCCGCTCATTTCATTCCGGTCAGGATGGACTTTTCTCTCCATAAACTGGCTAAGCTATACATATCTGAAATAGTGAGACTGCATGGGGTTCCTATCTCGATCATCTCTGATAGGGATCCTCGCTTCACGTCTCGGTTCTGGAAGAAATTGCACGAGGCTCTGGGCTCAAAGTTGGACTTTAGTATTGCTTTCCATCCTCAAACAAATGGTCAGTCGGAGAGGGTGATTCAAGTACTGAAGGATATATTGAGGAGCTGTGTTATAGATTTCTGAGGCAGTTGGGAGGAGTATTTGCCATTGGTAGAATTTGCCTATAACAATAGCTTTTAGTCAATCATTTAGATGGCACCTTATGAGGCCTTGTACGGTCGTAAGTGTCGCACTCCCTTGTGCTGGACTAAGCTGGGTGAGCGACGTGTTCTAGGTCCAGAATTGGTGTCTAAAACTGAAGATAAGGTCTGATTAATTAAGGATCGACTGAAATCGGCATTTGATATGCAGAAGTCCTATGCTGATCTGAACAGAAATGATATTGAGTATTCTATGGGGAACTTAGTTTTTCTCAAGGTCTCACCATGGATGAAGGTCTTGAGGTTCAGTCGTAAGGGTAAACTGAGCCGTTTCTTTATTGGGCCATACTGTATTCTAAAATGAGTGGGGCCAGTCGCATATCAGTTGGAACTTCCTCCGGAGATAGATCACATTCATGATGTATTCCACATTTTAATGTTAAGACACTACCACTCTAATCCCACGCATATTGTTCCGGTTGAGGACATTGAGGTTAGACCAGATCTAACGTTTATGGAGGAGCCGGTGCAAATCCTAGATCTCGACATTAAAGTACTGCGAAGGAAGTCTATCCCCTTAGTTAAAATGCTGTGGCAGAATCATAGCACTGAGGAGGCCACTTAGGAGCTGGAGGATTTGATGCATCAACAGTATCCTCACCTTTTCTGATTAGGTAAAATTTTGAGAACGAAATTTTCTTTAGGGGGTAGAGTTGTAACGCCCCAAAACTTGTATATTTGTTTCGGTGTATTTATGACACAAATATTTGCCAATGTTGGTGGTTATGTGTTCTGGGGGTGTGTGAGAGGTTCCAAGTTCAAGTTATAATTTGGGTAAATTTTGACATTTTTATGAATAAGCTCCATCCTTGGTCAGTAGGCTTTTATTTGACTGTTTGTAAAAATATATCAGAATGGGCTTGCTGGTCTAGCGGTTAAGTGGAGTATTAATATGTTGGTGGTCTTGTGTTCGAATCCCTGCAAATTTAAGGGAGTCTATTTTTACTCTGTGGACTAGAGGTATTTCGGTTTAGCCGAAACTTTGTAGTGGTTGTGTGCAGTGGAAATTGTGGAGTGATTTTAGGATTGATTTTGGGGATTGGGTAGTTATCAGGATTTTTCTATTGTTGCAAAATTGGGTTTTTCCCTTCGTCCCAAAAACTCTCTGACACTATTTTTCTTTTCTTCTATTTTCCCCACTTGTCTTTCTCCTCTTTTCCCCATTGTTGCTGAAATCTTCACTATTTTTCCCTTAATCTGTTCCCTTCGCGTGGATTTACATCGTTGTTGTTACTCGTTCTAGTTCAGTAAGTGTTCTCTTCCCATTTTGTCGTAAAGTGCGTAGCGATTAATTTGTAATCTGGTTCTTTTGTTAAAATTGCTGTAGGAGGAGGCCTGAATTAGCGATTTCCACACCCCTTGTGCTAGCGTTTCTAAACAAAAGGATTTTGACAACAGTAAGTTGAGCCTTCGTTAGCTTCCAGTTATCGAATTTATTTATTAACCCGCTAAATCGATGTTGGGTTCACTAGTTATAGGTATTGGAGTGCTCGAGAGTGATTTGGCATAAAAAACGAATTAGGTATGTATCTGAAAATGCAAAAAACGAGGTATCAGCAGAAGCCGAAAACCTCTCTGTTGACGCCACACGGGCGTGTGGTCACCCGTGTGGTAGGCCTTGTGCAAGACTGTAAGTCACTACACGGCTGTGTGATTGACAAGCCAGGCTGTGCGAGTGACACGGCCATGTAACGACCGGACAAGGCCGTGTGAGACGCACAGGCTCGACCAATTGGGCCGTGTGGGCCACACGGGTGTGTGGGCTCACATGGGTGAACCACACGGGTGTGCTAGAATCTGGTCCAGGCCATGTGATCCACACGGCCAAGGCCAGTTTGGGCCGGGTGGACCACTCGGGCAGGCCACATGGGCGTGTGGGCCCATTTTTCTTAGAAGTTCTATAAGTTTGCACGAGTCGCCCTAGTCGACTGTGGACCTATTATAGGGTCGGTAAGTTTTACCTAGACTCCTAATTATGTGACTTGACTTTCTGATTTCTAGACTGAGCATGATTTCTAATATCTGAGTGTATGAACTATATTTGCATAATAGCATGACATTTTTTGTATGTTGCATTGCATCGGGGTGGGTTAATGATTTACTGGAGGAAGTATCTGAGAGGATCTTAAGCCTGATATCTAGTAGCTCAGCTGCAAATTTCTAATTATGTGTCGCATTCGGTATAGCATGGTATGTAGGGCTAGACGGAGTTGGTGTGTAGAGGCTGGTGGGTAGGACTCTGCTATTCTATTCTGATATGCATATTATGTCTGAAATGGGCTAAGACCCTAAGATATATCTGATTCTGTATCTGAGTGGGCTAAAGTCCACACCGATTTTGTAATGGGCTCAGACCTAAACTGTGAATTTATGTCTGTTTTTTGATATTATATTGTGTGCATGTTTTCTGTGGGGACTACACATTGAGTTTGTGAAAACTCACCCTTTTCTATTTAATTTGTTCAGGAAATCCCCAGCTGTAGACGAGTCAGTACGGCGGAGGACTCGGCAGTGATCACGGTTCTGGACTTTTATGGTCTTCTTATTTTTATTTATGACTTTTGATTTTAATCCGGGAAAAGTTTTACTGTAAATGCCCTTTATGGGTTTTATTTTAATTTGGGATTTTTATTTTGATTTATAACTGCTAGCAGTAGGGTAAGACATGCATTTTCAAAATAAACAAATGTTTTACTAAAATGCACACGAATTTGCAAATTATTTTTAAAGCTTTCGCAACGTATAATGTTTTGGAAATGGAAAATGAATGAACAAATGACACGTTTTTGACGGTGGCCTAAGATATCGAAATATGGTTTTATTATAGTTACGTTTTCTAAAGCACTATCATGTGACATCGCCAGATTCGGCCATAACATCTAGGCTGGGTTTGGGCTGTTACAGTTTAACTACCATAAATTAGAGTAATACTACTAGAGTACATTTCCTGCGTCACATATCAAAACCCACCTCAATACACATGCATAATCAAACAAACATATATTCAAATCACATGGAATGCATGACATGCATAGCTAAATATATTTCTTTTATAGATCATAACATATCATATTGCTTATACATAATTAATCCTACTTATCATGCTTTCTAAGCATACTAACACATAACATACCAAATTTACGCTTTTATAGGTCTACATAATAACCACGGACCCAATTTTAGAGTCTTTTAATCGGGCCTTCAAATTGAACAACAAGGGCCCACACGCCTATGTGGCCAAGATATACATGTGGCTCACATAACCTACCTATTCAGACAGTTTAATCACATACGCCCATGTGCTTCACAAGGCCTGGCACACGACCAACCACACACCTGTGTGGTGCACACACCCTATCACACGGCCAGCCACACGGTCACATGATGCAGCGCAGTTTCGAAACAGCTTCTATTGTTCCATATTTTTTGAGTTCTATTCGGGTTTTCAGGTTAGATTCACACACCTGATGATATTTCTAATAAACCACACAACAACACACTTTGGATCCCACATACAACATCAAATCGCCTCGAGTAACAAACATGAATTAACCCAATATTTCACTAGATTACACCCCTTTTTCCAATAGAAATCAGTCCCTAAAATCAACATACGAGTACTTACTTCACAGAATAACAACGTCAAAACAACTAGTACTCTACTGGAGGGTTTTGATTCTTGCACCTTTCACCTAATCAAAAACCACGAGAAACACTTAACACAACAAAGAACGAGAATAAACACTAACAACTCATACCTTGCTCAAGGAACAAATTAGATTGTATTATAAGAAAAATAATTCGACGTCACTTACCCTTACTTGGAGTTACGATCACAGGAAAAAAAAGAAAAAAGTAATCCATAACAACTTAATGGTAGCGAAGCAGCAAGCAAAACAAAACAAGGAAAATAGAAAGGGAAGAAGAAGAGAAAGTAACGTGACAAGAGAGGGGATGAAAGAAACATGGCTAGGGGAGTGGGAACAATTGGATGATAAAAGGGAAGTTAACAATTCTAAAAATAAAATAAAAACTAAGATATTCCACTAAAATCCTAACCCACTAGATTTTTAGAATTCAAATTAAACTCAACTTTTATGAAACAGCCAGCAACTAAAAGTATTCCACACATCCATACAACATGATTTGAATACGAGACCTAGTGTAACACCCCTAACCCGTATCCACCGTCGAACCAGGGTTTCGAGGTATTACCGGTCAAATCATAACATTTAGATAACCATTTCTCACGCATCAGCGTATCATAGTTAATCAATAACACAAAGTCCCTTTAAAAGGTCTACGAGACCTTAAACATGCTTTAGAAGTGGTTCGGGACTGAACTGATCACATTTAAAACTTTTATGAAACTTTAAAAATTTTATTCTTCAAAATAGGGCACACGCCTGTGTGGCTAGGCCATGTGCCTCACACGGCCATGCCTTAGACCCTGTATTACCCCGTGTGCAACACTAACTTGGGTTACACGACCTGTCACATGCCCGTGTGCATCACTGACTTAAATCACACGGCCTATCACACGCTCGTGTGTCTAGCTCGTGTGCAAGTCTGACTTGCTTCGAATTGGAACATTGAAGGACATGGTCGAGACACACACCCATGTACTCAACCGTGTGGGCAATTATAGGCCATTTACAAGGCCAAATTGCCATCCATTTTGGGTCATTCCTACAAGCATCACTCTATACTCAATTCATGCCCAATTAATGGTCAAAACCCTACCAAAACATGCACAATTTGACCCGTAACAACATCATCCATTTCCATATACAAATCCAACTCAAACATACCAATTCAAAGTACCAACTTCACATCAAAAACATGTAATTCATACATCATATTAATCCATTTCAAATTATAGCATTTCTCATCATATTAAATTCCTAAATCAACCATAAAACTTACCAAAATTGACTATTTCTTTTGGCCATTCACACAAGACCATATATATACACATCATATACACCATTTTCACAAAACAAAACATATACCAAAATCAACCCAAAGTTCCATTATCAAGCCATATCACATGGAAAGATTTATACATCTCATAACATTCCACAACCTCACTAGCCTATACATGCCATACACCATAAATACTACATTCAAAAAGTACCAAAATAGATATCCGATAGTGCGATTGAGTCACTAACGATCCTCGAAACCAAGCTACCTTTAAATACCACTGTAAAACAGATAAGGACTTTACATAGTAAGCTTTAAAGCTTAGTAAGTTCGTAATATAACACAATTAACTCAACAATTCAAATTCAATATGCAAAATTAACTAACACTTAGTTCAATTCACATTACTACTCAATCTCATCGATGACTTTACTCACTTTCATACCATATATAGGTTCATATACAAGCATTTATGATGCTACTCAATCCAACTCTTCTCATCATTCATTCACATAATCTTCCATCTATCTCATACACAATATCATCAACTACATAGGTTCTGTACATACCTGTACCATCACGTATTTATCCATCACATTTACTACATCAATGCTCAATGCCATAATTCATTCGATCCTCTTTAAACGTTCAATGAACTCGCACAGTTAGTGCCAATTAGTTAGTCGAAGCTATAATAATATCACACACTTAGTGCCATCACATTAAACTGAATTTGTCTCGGTACCGCACACGTAGTGCCAAATAATACAGCCGATGCTTTCTTTATCTCGCACACTTAGTGCCGTTCATCACTATAATGATTCTATTTACGTACACTTAGTGCCTCATATCTTCGAACTCACATTTCTCATTATCAAACTGCACAATCACATTTTCATTCATTTCATCACATATGAACATTATGTAAATAATACGTATTATACACGAACTTACCTTAGACGTAGAAATAATGATACTAGTCGATCAATCGAGCACTTTGTTCTTGCCTCAATCCAGGTCTGAATTTCTCTTTTCTTGATCTATATAATATCAAATTTAACTCATTCAATCCCATCTTTACTCAATTCAATTCACAAACACACAATTAGGGAATTTTGCACTTTAGCCCTTATAATTTCACACTGTAGCATTTTAGTCCTTATTTCACAAATACATCAAAATCACAAAATATAATTTAATCCAGCTTAGTCGAATTACCATAGTTCCCCTAGCAGCCCATATTTCACATTTATTTCACATTTGAACACAAAGTTTTCACATTTCTCAATTAAATCCCAAAAATGCATTTTTACTCAAAGTCAATTTGGAAAATATGTATGTCAATCATCAAACATTTAGTTTTCATCATCAAACATCACAAAGCTCACATTATCAACAATGTCATAACTCAAAATCATAATCAATTTCATGAATTTTAGCATAGTCTAGCTAGAACACTTAACAACGATCACAAAAACATAAAAATCATCACAAAATCGAACAAAAACAAACTTACATTTGAGCCTTGAAGTAGCCAAATGTTTCAAAGCATACAAGCCCTAGTTATTTTCTTATTTTCGGTTGGAGAATTGAGAAAGATGAACATTAAAATGATTTTGTTTTATTTAATATACATAAATACATAATTTACCATTTTACCCATGGCTATTTAACTTATAAATTAATTAATTGTTTTCCATAAATGTCCACTTACTCTAATCTTGGTCAAATAACAGCATAAGGACCTTTCATTTAAGAAGCCGTGTCAATTAAGCACTTTTAACTACTAACACATAGATTTGGCATTTTATGCGATTAGGTCCTTTTTCACAAATTGGCCCACAAACAATAAAATTTTCACACAGAACTTTCTCACATACTTTATCACATGCCATAAACATCAAAAATAATATTAAATTATTTCTCTGACCTCAGATTTGTGGTCCTGAAACCACTGTTCTGACTAGGGTCTAAACCGGGTTGTTACACCTAGAGGTAAGCTAAAGCCTTACCACTAAACCAACAAGCTCATTCTATTATAACTTGCACGAAAATAAGATTTAACTCAAATGATCAGGGATAGGGATTGAGTTGAAATTAATAAATTTCAAAGGAAAGAATTCGAACCTAGAACCTCACACATACAATCACAACACTTAACCACTGAACCAAATTAAATTATTTGACGTAATTTAGCAATTCAAACTTAAGAAAATTGGGGCGTTACAACTCTCTCCTCCTAAAAAAAATTTTGGCCTTGAAATTTACTTAATTCAAAGAGATGGGGGTACTGCTGATGAATCGAGTCTTCAGGCTCCTAAGTGGCCTCACTCAAAACAATGATTCTGCCATAGAACCTTAACTAACGGTATGGTTTTTCTCCTCAAGACCTTAACCTCAAGATCCAAAATATGAACTGGCTTCTCCTCAAAAGACAAATTCGACCTTAACTCAATTAATTTTAGTAGAACCACATGAGAAGGATTGAACTGATAACACCTCAACATAGACATGTGAAAGGCGTCATGGATTTGATCCAACTTCAGAGGTAGCTCTAATTGTTAAGCAACTGTCCCCACATGCCTTAAAATTTGATACGGCCCGATGAACCTAGGGCTTAACTTGCCATTGGGAACAAATCTGAAAACCTTTTTCCTTGGAGAAACCTTAAGGAAAACACGATCCCCCTCCTCAAAATCAATATCCTTTCTCTTAATGTCTACATAAGACTTTTGTCTATCAAAAGCGGCCTTAAGTCAATCTCAAATCAAACGAACCTTATCCTTAGTCTCAAAAACTAACTCAGGACCTAACACCTTCCTCTCACTGAACTCAATCCAACAAAGTGGAGTGCAAAACTTACAACCATATAAGGCCTCATAAGGAGCCATCTAAATGCTAGACGGAAAACTATTATTATAAGTGAATTCAGCTAACGACAGAGGCTCCTCCCAACTACCCTGGAAATCAATAACAGAACTCCGAAGCATATTCTCTAAAATCTGGATTACCTTCTTAGACTGACCATCAGTCTGTGGATGAAATACTGTACTAAAGTCCAATCGAGTATCGAGAGCCTCATTAATTTATTCCAAAATTGAGAAGTAAATCGAGGATCACTATCTAAAATAATCGATATCGAAACCCCATAAAGCCTAACTATCTCAAACATGTAAAGCTTCGCCAACTTCTACAAAGAATAATCGGCCCTGACCGAAATAAAGTGAGCAGAGTTAGTCAATTTGTCCACAATAACCCAAACAAAATCCTTCTTAGTAAGTGTTAAAGGTAACCCAAAAACGAAGTCCATAGTTACACATTCTCATTTCCACAACAGAATTTAACGAGTTGTAACAAACCAGAAGGAAATTGGTGCTTAGCTTTAACCTGTTGACACATCAGACAGTGAGACAAAAATTTAATTACCCCACGTTTTGACCCAAGCCACCATTATAACTCTCGGAGGTCATGGTATATCTTATTATCGCCGGGATGCATAGCATAGGGACTACTATTTTCTTCTCGTAGAATGGATTGCCTCAAATCCACATCACTCGGCAAATAAATTTGACCTCGAAAACACAAAATACTATCTCTATTGAACCCAAAATTCAAAGTCTTTCCCTCATCAGTATGCTAAACTCGACTGATCAAAGACTCACCTAGAAGCTGCTTATTCTTAATCTCATTCAACCAACTTGGTTTAACTTGCAACTTGGCCAGAATCCTACCCTCATCAAACAAACTTAGGTGAGCAAACATCGCTTACAACTCGAACATAGATATTTGACTAAGAGTATTGGCCACCACATTAGCCTTGCTAGAATGATACTTTATCGTATAATCATAATCCTTAAGTAACTCGATCCAACGATGTTGCCTAAGATTCAACTCCTTCTGAGTGATAAGGTACTTGAGGCTCTTGTGATTAGTGTAAATGATACACCTGTCACTATACAGATAATGCCTCAAAATCTTAAAATCAAAGACGATTGCGATAAGCTCGAGGTCGTGTGTCATATAATTACCCTTATGCTGCTTAAGTTGTCTCGATGCATAAGCCACTACCTTACCCACCTACATCAAAACAAACCTCAAAATAGTATGTGAAGCATTGCTATACAGAACAAATTCTTTCCCAAATTCGGGTTGAATTAGAATGGGTGCTTTAGTCAAAACAGATTCGAGCTTCTCAATGCTCAATTGCTGATCATTGGCCCACACAAATGGAGCATTCTTACGCAATAACTTAGTCGAGAAAGATGCTATAAGTGAGAACCTCTCGACAAACCTCTGATAATATCTCGCCAAACCAAGGAAACTCTGAAGCTCAGTCATATTTCTAGGTTGCTTCCAATCCAGAATAGCCTCTATCTTTTTAAGGTCCACTAGAATACCCTTAACAGAAACCACATGCCCTAGAAACATAACCTCAATCAACCAAAATTCGCACTTACTTAACTTAGCATAAACCACGAAGAATCTGAAGAACCACTTTAAGATGTTCATCATGCTCATCCTTGGTCTTAGAGTATACCAAGGTATCATTGATAAAAAACAACGATGAACTAATCTAGATATGACTGAAAAATTTGATTCATGAGATCCTTGAATGCTACCAGAGCATTAGTCAAACCAAATGGCATGACAAGTAACTCGTAATGCCCATAACGAGTCCTAAAGGCAGTCTTATGCACATCAGTCTCTTTTACCTTCAATTGATGATATCCGTAACAAAGATCAATCTTCGAGAGCACTGACACCCTAGAAACTGATCAAATAGATCATCATATTGGGAAGTGGATACTTATTCTTTACTATCAATTTGTTCAACTAGTGGTACATTCTCATAGATTTTTCCTTCTTTTTAACAATAAGAACTAGTGCTCCCCATAGGGACATACTAATCTAGAAGTTTCTGGAGCTGAAACTTTAACTCCTTTAGCTCCTCTGGTGGCATATGATAATGAGCAATTGACATCGAAGCTGTCTCAAGAAAAAACTCAATTCTAAACTCAACCTCCCTATCCGGTGGTAACCCCGACAATTTCTAGGGAAAGACGTCTGGAAAATCCCTTACAGTTTGAATCCTTTCCATAGCTGATCCCATAACACTCTTGTCATGCACATAAGCAAAGTACGCATCATATACTTTTCGAACCAACTTGTCAGCTACCATAATGAAGATTACAGTGGAGAGGTAATCTCAATGCTCGCCGACCATCACCACTTCCTCACCATCCCTAACCTTTAGAGTCTCCCTCTTAGAATCATAATCATATCCAATTTGATGCTCCACCAACCAATCCATACTCAATATAAAATCGAACTCTCTAAATGGAAACTCAATCAAATCATCCAGAAATAAAAACCCCTAAACCTCAAGTAGACACCTCCTAAACACTTTATTGACTCGAACCGACTACCCCAATAGATTAATCACGGAAACTTCAGTACTAGTGTCCTCAGCCAAAATCCCCAAATTACCCGATACACTATTAGCAATATAAGAATGCATGGAACCATGATTAATCAAAGAAAAATAAGGATATGAATGTATAGTAAACGTACCGGCTATCACATCAGTTGCATCTCTGTCCTCACGTCACCTCCCCTAACTTAACCACGACCCCTAATGGTATGCTAAACTAACCTCGGGGGCTGAATTTGATCTCGAACTAGAGCTAACACTGACTCAATCATACAGGGACACTCATTGATCCTATGCTCAGTAGAACCATATTTGAAACAAGCCCTAATCCTCTTCCAACACTCACTCAGATGACGTCTATAACAGTACTCACAAACTGAAACTTGCTCAACCCTGGCAGTTGGCTTAACTTGCTAAGGTCTCTCAACACTGGCATATTTCATTGGCCGTTGAGAATAACTAAAATGACCTGTATCCCTCTTATTCTTATTTTCATTCTTTTCCTTATCTCTTTTCTCGCTCTCCACGCGCTTAGTCTTCTCAGTAATTTTTTCTTCTCCACGGAAGTTTCAAAAACTCGCTCCTGCTGAGGAGCTACTAGCACCTTAATGTCATACCTTAGCCCTTCCTCAAATCGAATTCTCTTCTCATAATCAGCCACTAATCTCTCTCCTTGAGTTAGCCCCACAAACTCGAGTCTACGGGTCTTAACATAACTTACCCCTACACATTTATTCTGTAAGGCACTCCAAAAATAGGCCCAAGTCCCTCGCTCAGGCTAGGCACCCTCCACAACAGTCAGCCACCACTGATATGCTTTGTTGCGAAGCAAGGATACCACATCCTTCAGTTTCTACTCGGGGTTGCAGTCCAAATCTTTAATTATTATTTTTGTGGCCTTGAACCAGTGCTCGACCATAGTCAGGGAGATCTCAGCGGCACCCCTAAATAGTTCTGACCCAATAGGCCGGAGTCATTTAGTTACCGACTCTCATCTCTCAAATCTAGTGTGGGTCCCAATGACCTTCTCTAAATCCTCAACATTGCTTGGGATAGTGTGTAACACTCCGTACCTGAGACCGATGCTAAGATTGGATAGAAGGCATTACCATGCTTAAACTCACTTAAACATGTACTTACGACTGTAAAATTTTGAACCAACTTAAAATTTTTCTTTCTTAATCAACGTGCATATTATGGGCCTACGAGGCCTTTAACAATTATCCGAACTCTTTTCGACACTTCATCTAACACTCAACTTAGAAGCAGGGTTCACACGCTCATGTTACTTAGAGACACGCCCGTGTACCCATAGGCACGCCCATGTCTACAACCGTGGGAGGTTACTGACTTGATCCACACGGCCTGGGCACACGCCCATGCCCAAACCGTGTGTCCTGCACGGTTCATGCACACGGTCGTGGAAGATGACCGTGGCCTAAGTTAATTTAAAATAATTCCATTGACAACTCATCAAAAAATGTTTCATACATTCATATAGTAAACATATATTCCATTCAAAATTATAATATTAAATTAAGACATACTTAAATACAATATTCGCACATGAACTTACCTTGATGCTGAAATAGCCGAAAAAGACTATTTGCCCACATTTCTCTTTTCATCCGTTCTAGGTCCAAAACTCATTTTCTTTGATCTAGAACAATGAAATATACTGATTTATTCATTTACAAATCTTAAAATACCATAATACACATTTTAAGCAAAAATGACTATTTTGCCCCTACACTTTGGCAAAATTATGATTTTGCCTCTAGGCTCATAAATAAATTTTCTTCACATTTTCTTGTTAATCAAGCCTAGCTGAACATTTAATCCTATTATAACAATCCACAATTCCAACTATTCCATGCCTTAATGAACAATTTACAACTTTTGCATTTTAGCCCAAATTAGGTGTTTCCATGGCAACACCTTTCACAAAAGTTGTTTATCAACATCCTAACATTCATTTTCTCCCATAAAAACTCAGCTAACAACTTAAAATCTCTCATGGAAAATATCTAAACTTTTTACCATAATGCAAACTAGTCCCCTCTTTAGAAAGCTTAAGCTTTGGGGATCACAAAAGTACAATTTTCTTCAAGAAATACCATCAAAACCACTTACTTGAGGAGGAAATGTGTTGCTGAAATTTTGAGCTTCAAACACCCCTTGTTTGCTGCAACTTTCGGTGGAGAAGAAGAGAGAAAAAGATTTTTCCTTTATTTATTTTATTATAAAACATCATTTCAACCCACCAACTTTGACCAAAATTAAAACTCTTGTCCCCTCTTTACTACATGGCCGGCCATCATATACAAGATGGTCTAATTGCCCTTTAAAATCCTCCAATTAATATTTCATGGCTATTTGGTACTTTTAGCCTATAGAATGGAACTTTTGCACTTTATGCGATTTAGTCCTTTTTCACAATTTAGCTAAAAATTGCTAAAATTAAGGCACCAAAATTTTCATGCATCCTTATAAACATGTTATCACACATAACATAACATGACAATAATTTTCTCTATCCTCAAATTAATGATTTTGGGATCACTAATCCGACTAGCCCCTAAATCGGGCTGGTACATAGTGCATCATCCCCAGCAATTTGAGCCTGAGACTTAGTGCCAGTGGTAAGAGTTCCAACAGTTTCACTTGTGTCTGAACCGAGCTCCAGAATCACTGCCAAATCTTAAGTTTGAAGATCACATGAAACAAATTAAAACACACGAGTGAGATAGAAGCCCAATGTGTGATTTGGCCCACATACATAATTTTAATTATTATGCACACAAATGGAAATATCATATCAAAATTTCATATATTCAGAAGCAAACATCATATCAGAGCAAATCCTACCTCTATCCGCTACACACTAACTCTATCCAACCAATCACACCAATTAACAATGTAAGAGTCCATGCATCCACTCATACCGATAGGTGGTAATATGCCATTCATAAAAGTGTAGTTGAGCTGCCAGACAGATATTGTGATTTAATTGTCAAAAATTGTAGTAATACTACTAGAGTACATTTCCTCCATCACATATCAAAACCCACCCCAATACACATGCATAATCAAACAAACATATATTCATATCACATGTAATGTATGACATGTACACCTAAACATATTTTTTTTTACAGATCATATCATATCATATTGCTTATACAGAATTAATCCTACTTATCATGATTTCTAAGCATACTAACACGTAACATACCAAATTTATGCTTTTTTATAGGCCTAAAAAATAACCATGAATACAATTTTAGACTCTTTTAATCGGCCCCAAATTGGGCCTTCAAATTAACTAACAAGGGCCCACAAGGCCATATGGCCTACACGGCCGAATATGCCAATCTGTATGCCCCACACGGCCGGCCTATTTAGGCCGTGTAATCACACACGCTTGTGTGCTCCACAAGGCCTGGCACACAACCAACCACACGCCTGTGCGATGCACACGTTCAGCCACACAGTCGTGTCATGCAGAGTAGTTTCAAAACATCATCTATTTTTCCAGATTTTTTGAGTTTTATTCAGGTTTTGGGGTTTGATTCACACACCTGATGATATTTATAATAAACCACACAACAACGCACTCTTAATCCTACATATAACATCAAATCACATTAATTAACAAACACGAATTAATCTAATATTTCACTAGATTACATCCCTTTTTCCAAAATAAATCAGTCCCTAAAATAAACATACGAACACTTACTTTACAGAATAACAAAGTCAAAATAGCAACTACTCCGCTAGAGGATTTCGATTCTCTCACCCTTCACCTAATTAAAAACCACGACAAATGCTTAACTTAATGATGAATGAGAATAAACACTAACAAACCATACCTTGCTCAAAGAAAAAATTAGATTCCAATATCAGAAAAATAATTCAACATCACATACCTTGGATTTACGATCACGAACGAAGAATAAAAAAAAAAGTAATCCACAACAACTTAATGACAACAAAGTAGGGAGCAAAACAAAAGAAGGAAAAATGGAAATTCAAGAAAGGAAAGAAGAAGAGAAAGTAATGTGATAAGAGAGGGGAAGAAAGATACGTGACTAGGGGAGTGGGAACAATTGGATGGTAAAAGGGGAGATATTTTAGGGAAGTTAATAATTCTAAAAATAAAATAAACTAAGTTATTCCACTAAAATCCTAACTCTCTAGATTTTTAGAATTCAAATTGAACTCAACTTCTAACAAATAGCTTGAAACAAAAAATATTCCACACATGCGCACAACATGATTCAAACATAAGACTTAGGGGTAAATTGAAACCTTACCATTAAACCAACAAACTCATTCTGTCATAATTTGCACGAAAATAAGATTTAGGTCAAACGATCAGGGATAGGGATTGAGTCAAAACCTATAAATTTCAAAGAAAATGATTCGAACCCAAAATCTCACACACACAATCACAAAACTTAACCATTAAACCAAATTAAATTATTTGACATAATTTAACAATCCAAACTTATGAAAATTTGGGCATTACATCAACTCTACTAATACAATAAAGGTCTCCTTCACTGGTTTGGGCACTTAAACAGGGTACTTGCAAATATAAACAATATACATTGTGTTTTACTTGTTTGATATTACATTTTTTTTCCAGTTTTACCACAATTATATAGGTTAGGTAAAAAATATATATTCGTTTAAAATATAGATTTGACTCAAATTTCAATATTCAAAATTTAAGTCGTGCCTGATTTGATTTTAAGTTTATAATATGGTGTTTTTCTTTTATTTTTATATTATGTAATTTATATGATATGAAAATATATTAACTTGTTTATATTTAGAAATTTAATAAAAGAATATATATAATGGTTTTGAAAAAAATGTAAATATAATTATTAAATAGTAAATAAAAATAATATATATTTAAAAATTTGAAAAATATATGGTGAAACCTAAGCATGGTTGAGTTTTTCATTTATAGATATGTACAAGTTAAACTTTGAGACCTATATTTCATGTTGGACCAAATTTAAACAATTATATATATTATATCGATATCTAAATGACCTGAACATCTGTAATTGTGGGTGTTCATTCTTTACACTATGCGTAACTGAAGTTATTAAACTACTTCTAGTAACTTAAAAGGTAATGTAAACTAGAACCTATGGTACCTTAGTCAAGCTCATCACATTAACCAAATTATATTTATATGATATCGTGGTAAAGCTTAGATTAATTTAAAAATATTAGATTCATCGATATTAGATATTATTTTAAATTTAAGATGCTAAATTCCGGTTTGATATTTTATAATAAATATATTTATTATACAATTTCATTTTTACATGTGCCATGATTGTATAATACTCCTTTAAATTCTATATTTATAGAGATAAATTGAAAATCTTAATAGTAAAAGGTTTAATAACTTTTCATCACCGATGACGACTTTCATATAAAAAAATTTGTCAAACCACATGCTGACAACTTTTATTGTTAGAAAATAGAATGGTAATCAAGCATGTGTTTCATAAGCATTAGTTTTGCTTGGGAAATTACTTGCCTTAGTTTTTTTTAATTCATCGACTTCTACTATTTGATTGCATAGTTATCAAATTACATACTTCATTACGCATTCAAATGATTATATATTATAAATTTTTTGTTTCATCAATAATCTATCAAGTCATGAGTTTTGACTTGACAAAACATTAATTGGTATATGTTGGGGATCGATCCGTATGAACAACAAAATAGTAAAAGTGAAGAGGAATGAATATAAATATTTTACGTGAAAAATCCTCAAAGAGGGAAAAACTAAGGGTAATGAGGTATCGACTTTTCACTAAATGAGTAACCAAACAAAAGTACAATACGGAGAAAATTAACATAAATGTACTAAACGTAAATTACCCAAAACCTCGAATACAAAGCTCAAAATCTCAAAGAGCAAACTGGTAAACAAAACCCTAAATCTCATAAGGTAGACACAAAAAGGATATAAAATTCTCTCTATAATTACCATGAAATTCTCATTGAAACTCATATGTGACTACATGTTGTCGCCCTCAAAGAAAATCCCTTTGAATAGGCTTAAATTAGAGTTCTAATCATTACTAAAATATCCTTGAAATAATAAAAGTCCAACTGGGAGAAATAGTTATGCTTGAAGTCTAAAACACAACTATCAAATGGGAGACCACGTCATGACATCGTGACGACGTTTTCCCCTCATTGTGGTGTCTCGAGTCCCATTGTCACAATGTCATGATACTCGTTGCGACATCGTCATCTGTTTCTTCAAAAATACTAGGCATACTCGAAAAATCTCCATGTTGACTTGTATTTATCATGCCTCCTTTTCCATGCCCCGTCATGGGCCTAACTCGATTTTGTAGAATATCAAACAAGCCTAAATTGTGCTGAAACTTGGAAACTGAAAGATTTCTAGGCTTCAAATCAAAGTTGTATAATGCAACAAGGGCCAGTAATATCTGAACAGGAGAGACTCTATCCACCAGACTATAACCCTCAGGTACCAACATTGCCTCAAACACTCTGTGAACCACTCAAGTCTTAAAGACAAAAAAATAATAGATGAGATTCTTCTCTAAATCAGGCACATGGCTGATATCTAACTTGGCTCTACCTTCAACGAAATTATATGTGGAGAAAAACAAATCATCATCCTTATCCTTGGCCACATCAACTATTCTGTAACTATCTGAACTACCAAAACTAAAATTTTTTATCCCATAAAACTTCTCGATATCTAAATCCATTGTTGTGTCACCCAATGAATCAATCTACTAAAGCTGAACCTAGCTTTGATACTAATTTGTTGGGGATCAACTTGTATAAACAAAGAACAAAAAAATGTAAAGAAAATCAAACACAAATGTTTATGTGGAAAACTCCACCGAAGAAGATAAAAACCACGAGCAAAGGATATATCTGCTTTTCCCTAAATGAGTAAACAAACGAGAGTACAATATGGATAAAATAAACCTAAATGCACTTAACGTATGATACCCAAATCCCAAAGCGAGTCGATCTGCATAAGTTGAACCTAGCTCTAATACCCATTTGGTGGGGATCGACTGGTATAAACAACAAACAACGTAGAGAAGATCGGACATAAATATTTACATGGAAAACTCCTCAGAAGAGGATAAAAACCACAAGTAAATGATATATCGAATTTTCGCTAAATGCGTAAACAAATAAGACAAAATAACGAGAAAATAAACCTAAATGTACTAAACGTACAACACCCAAGTCTCAAAAATAGAGCTCAAAATCCCAAAGAGAAAATTGGTAAATGAAACCCTAAATCTCATAAGCCACTCACAAAAGGAGTGTAAAATACTCTCTATAATTTCCACGAAAACTCTCACAAAAACTCGTATGCAACTACATCTTGTTGCCTTAAAAGAAAAACCATGTTTCTTATTGGCATATCAGAACAGGGATACATTGGGCCCATTAAATAGGCTTAAATTAGAGTTCTAATAATACTAAAATATCCCTAGAATAATTAGAGTCCAACTAGAAGAAGCAGTCCTACTTGAAGTCTAAAACGCGGTTGTCAAATGGAAGAACAAGCCATGACATTGTGACGTCATTTTTGCCTCGTCGTGACGTCCTGAGTCCCGTCGTCGCAAAGTTGTGATCCTCCTCGTCGTGACATCGCCATATATTTCTCTAAAAATATGAGGCACACCCCCACGCTATAATTGAAAAAAGAGAAGAGAAAATAAAATAAAATAAAATAAATGTAATTTTGAACACGTAATGTAACAGCCTTTTTTTAGTCAAATCGGAACAGTGGTTTTGGGACCACAAATATAAGGTCAAAAAATTTATTTTACTATTATTTTAAAGTCTACATTATGATAATATGATTGTGTGAAAATTTCCTTAAAGAAATTTTAACGTTTGAATGCTTAATTTGATAAAAAGGACTAAATCGCGCAAAGTGTAAAACTTGAGTTCTATTAGCTAAAGGTGTCTAATAGCTATAGAACCTTAAAGTAGAGGTCCTTATGTGGTAATTAAATCATTAATAGTATGAGTGGAAAAAGATGGACGTTAAATATGTAACACCCCTTACCCATTTTCGATGCCAGAACAGGATACGAGGCATTACCGAACTTAACTTGCTTAAACATATAACCTTGGACTATAAAACTTCTTTTCAACTTAAAACTTCTCATTCACATTCATATTATTCTTATTTTGGGCCTACAATGCCTTAAACTTACATCTGGAAGGTTTCAGAATTTAACCAGAAACTTTTGTTCACTTAGAAAAAAATTACTTAAATAGGGCCACACGCCCGTGTGAAATTGGACATGCCCATGTGGGCAAGCCGTGTGGTCACACACACCCATGTCCCTAGCCCATGTGGGATTTATTTTTCATTTTGAACCTACAGGGGTTTTCACACGGCCAAACACACGCCCGTGTCCTCACCAGTGTATGAAAACCTGGGTATTCTATTTATGACATCAGCAACTCTTAAGGGGCACACGGCCTAGGCACACACCAGTGTGCTGGCCCGTGTGACGAATCAAACTCTTGCAAATTGATACAGGAGACACACGACCTATCAACACACCCATGGGGCTGACTGTGTGTCACACACGGCCTAGACACACGCCCGTGTGTCTATCCGTATGTACAATTAGAAGGCTATTTTTCGAGCCAATTGCCACCCTAAAACATAAACACACTTATACCAACACAAGAAAATCATAACATGGCAATAATCCACTATTAAAGATCACTAATCATCATTCATACACTTCATAATCCACTCCATCAATTGCTTGAACTTTCACTTCATAAACTCATCATCGTTAAAGTATGAAATTTGACAAATATTGGCCAATTCCCAATGGCCATTTATAAAATGAGTGTATAACATTCATAACCAGCACTTTGGTTTCCAAAGATGACATAACACAAAATGACCAAGTTCCTATACATTCCATACTCAAAATAAAACAACTTTACTATACCAAAAGAATGATTGATAGTGTGATTCGAGCTCCGACGTTCTACGATCCCCAAGCTAGCTTGGCGATACTACAAGGAAAAGGGAAAAGAGATGGGTAAGCTAATAGCTTAGTAAGTTTGCATGAATTAATATAGCAACTTAAGTGCTCATGGTAAAATCCATTCATCTCATAGAACAACAACAATACAAGTTCTCAAGTGCTTAGGCATACTTACTCATACTTACTCTTACCATCACATATCATATTATGGTTTCATAATTTGTATTTTACTCATGGTACCTGTATCACTTCATCACATAATTTAGCCCTTATGCTAACTTGAACATAAACTTAAATGATTATTATCCTAAACATAAATGGAACTATTTGTCATCCTTGTATAACCTAACTCATTGTCATCTTTACATACTTAGCTCTTTTTCCTGTTGAACTACTCGGAATATCAGAGGAGACTCAATCTCATCATACATGTATCACGTTTATTATTGTGGTTGTTTCCACGTTTGCCATGCATTAATGGTTGCTTCCATCATGCTTGCATCATCTTTGTCTTGTTCATTTATGGATGGTGATGGATTGCCTTTTCTTCACGTCACCTCTAAAATTGAATGCTCCTCCTTTTTTGGATGTTATTCTTCCACATGTTGTGTTTTGTTTTTATCCTTCTTGGATATTTCTGAGATTCATCTCCTCGATTTCATCAAGGTGTAATGATTCAGGTTAAGGAACTGGTGTTTTCCAGCTTTCCCACGTGTCTTTGATCTTCGTTGTTAGCGGATAATCATCGATCTCCATATCAGCTATCTTTTTTAATAACTGAATAGATTCTTCATCTCTTTCTTCCTAGATTTTTCCAGTGTCATATGATAAATACTTCTTCCATTGGTCCAGAGCACATAAGTGTTTTGTTGAAGTAGATACTGGGCCTTGGTCATTAAATCAATTCCGGCTTGGATTTGATAATAAGAAAAATTATTATAACACTTGTCAATGGTTTTTGCCAAGTGTTGTTGGTTTTCATCAACTGCTGAGAGGGATTTTCCCCAAAGCATTATGCGAATATTCCAAATTTGATATGGCTGATAAAATTTTTCTTTCTCAGCAATACCAATAATACTATTTATTTCTATATGAAAATAATAGACAAAATCGTCTATATTAATAAAATTTATTAATTTAGATTTTACTATAGCACGAAAATCTTTTAATAAATGAAAAGAAAGATTTTGGACTGTTATTTCTTTAACAAATCCCCATTCAATACTGGTTATATCAAATGGTTCATGATCAAGTCTAAATTTGATAGTAGGAAATTGTTCTCCTATATCATTAGTAAAAACATAAGATTGTAAAAAGTATTTTGAAAAAAGTTTCTTTAAATAAAGCTTGCTGGTTGCAAATGGCTTTATTTATTTTTGTAAAAATATCTGGAGGTAGAGTTTGTCTATATTTATTATATAGACATATTCTAAACATTTTATTAATAATAGGACTGTTTGTTCCTTTATTAATAAAATACTGGAATATATCAAGAAGATTGTTTATCTCCTTAATATCCATATATTCGATTAGGATCTCGTCCCAATCTCTGTATAAAATGGATTTAAGTAATAAATCATCAGATTTATTTGCTTTAGTTGTTTTTTCAACTAAGAAATTTGAAAACTGTGTAAGAGCTCTTCTAAAGTTTGCTCTTTGATCAGTAATATGGGTTTTCCATATTTTGTTTATAAAATTATAATATTCCAGGGGTATTCCTAGATTATAAAAATATTTTATTTCAGGAATTTGTTGTTTTTTCAACAAACTTTCTGCTTCTTTTATAATTTCAGCATAGCTTTTTTGATATACTGAATAAGGATCTTGAGACCAAGTAAAATCATTCACCGGTTTTGGTGATTGAGTTCCAAATGGTTGGTTTACCATTGGATATGGTACATAATATCCCTGATTAGAATAAAATGGTACTTGAGCAGGTACAGTAATAAATCCTTGTTTAGGACTTATTGTTTTCCCTTTGTTGGGTTTTTTATGGACAGTTGTCCATTCTCCAACTTTTTCTAGAGGTTTTTTACCTCTGTCCATAGGGCCTGCTGAGAAATCAACAATCATTAGTACAAATAAATTTAGGATTTTCTATTAATGGTATTTCTATAGAAGTTTTTTCTATATATATCATAACTGATTTTTTATAAATAGAAAGTGGTAAATATTGATTTATGAAATTGTTTCCTAGTAAAATATCACCATTCATATCAGATAACCATAATAACTTTTCATTATAAATCTAACATTATTAATATAAATTGGTATATTACCAGTATTGATATAAGAATGGTCTTACATGGGATCACCTCTTGATGCCGATGCCACATCCCAGATATGGTCTTACACAGGATCTCTTAATTCAATGTCGATGCCATGTCCCAGACATGGTCTTACACAAGATCCACCTTTGGTGCCAAAGCCATGTCCCAGACATGGTCTTATACGGGACCATCATTATCTCATGTCGTGACATAGGTATCTTCGTTATTCCGAAATTTCAACCGAGACTTCACTTAGCATAATCTCATCATTTTCTCATTAAGACATCATCAATAAAATTTCATGGAAATGATATGCATTTCACAAAATAATAAGTAATTTAAACATAATAACATATGCAGCCTTAATTTCACACAAACTTACCTCAGTACTCAAAATGTGTGTAGATGTTCGATTTAGTCCAACACTTTGTCATTGCCTCAGTTTTGGTCCAGACTTTGTGTTTCTTGATCTATAATAATAATTTCACATGTTTAATACTCACATTGACTAAAGTGACTTATAATTCATGCTTTGAAAAAATTATGATTTTGCCCCTAAACTTTCACATAATTACACTTTTTCCCCTAGGCTCGTAAAATGATTTTCATTCAAATTTCTTACATTTTAAGCTTAGCCAAATCATTCTCTTAACTACAACAGCCTTATATTTCCCCTATTTCACTCAGGTATGACCATTTGTATAACTTTTACTATTTGGTCCTTTCATGCATTTCTCATGAAAATCACTTAGAAAAAGATGTTTATCATACATTAAACTTTCATATTCTTCCTTAAAACATCAAAATATATGCATGTCATACATGGGCAAATTTTTTAACATAAACCCTAGCTCAAAATATAGCTAGAAATAGCTAAATCGACCTACGTGGATCTCAAAAATACAAAGAATATTAAAAACGGGGCTAGGATGCACTTACAATCAAGCTTGAAAGTTGAAGAAAACCTAGCCATGTCTCTTTGCAAATTTCAGCACTTAGAGGAAGAAGATGGACAATATTTTGGCTTATTTTTCCCTTTTTAATTCATTATTTTTCCCTTAAGGCCCCTAATAATTTTTATGATGCTATTTCATACAGAAATCTTCTAGAATCTCATATTTTCTAATCTTTGCAATTTAGTCCTAATGGACAATTTGATCACTAATTAATAAAATTTCTTCATGAAATTTTCTCACAATTATGTAAACACCTCACAAGCCTCATTAAAATCATAAAACATATAATTCTACTTTGGATTTATGGTCTCGCAACCACTATTTCGACTAGGCCCTAAATTGGGTTGTTACAATTCTCTCCCCTTAGAGATTTTCGTCCCCGAAAATCTTACCAGTGAAAAGGTTTGGGTACTGGTTCCTCATAGCCTTCTTGGGCTCCCATGTAGCCTCTTCTACCTCATGTCTTTGCCACAATACTTTCACAGGGGCTATTCTTTTATTCCTTAACTGTTTGACTTCTCGTGCCAAAATCTTTACCGGTTCTTCGCCATAAGTCATGTCGGGTTGAATTTCAACCTCTGTCGGTGTAATCACATGTGAAGGGTCTGATCGATATCGACGTAACATAGACACATGAAACACATCATGAATCTTTTCCAACTTAGACGGCAAAGCCAATCGATAGGCCACCGACCCTATCCTCTCGGTGATCTCATTCGGTCCGATAAAATACGAACTCAATTTGTCTTTCTGGCCAAATCTGAGAACTTTATTCCATGGTGACACTTTCAAGAATACTTTATCACTGACTTGAAACTCGATCTTTTTTCGTTTCAAATTTGAGTAGGATTTTTGTCTATCAGAAGTAGCTTTTAAACAATCACAGATTATTTTTACCTTCTCTTTAGTTTCGTGAATCTGATTTTCGTTTGAGTTCGGTCCAATACAAAGGCGTTCGGCACTTACGCCCATACAAAGCCTCGTAAGGCGCCATTTTCAAACTCGACTGAAAACTGTTATTATATGAAAACTCCACCAACGGTAGGTACTTTTCCCTGCTACCCTGAAACTCAAGAACACAACATCGAAGCATATCCTCAAGTATCTATATTATTCTCTTCGATTGTCTGTCGGTTTGGGTGTGAAAAGCCGTACTAAAACTCAACTTTGTGCCCAAAGTATCTTTGAACTTTTTCAAAAATCGGGATGTGAATCTCGGATGTTTGTCCGATATAATTGACAAAGGCACTCCATGTAGCCTCACAATCTCAGAAACATACAAGTCTGCCAACTCATCAAGTGAATAATCAATACATACCGGTATGAAGTGGGCCGACTTTGTTAGTCTATCTACCACAACCTATACTACATCTTTCTTGCTCGGTGTTAACGGTAAACCCATTACAAAGTCCACGGTAACACGATCCCATTTCCACTCGGGAACCATAATAGGTTGAAACAAACCCGAAGGTACTTGGTGCTCAGTTTCACTTGCTGTCAAATTAAGCATTTCGACACAAACTCTGAGATGTCTTTCTTCATATTCGACCACCAATACCATTTCTTCAAGTCGTTATACATCTTGGTGCTACCTAGATGTACAAATAGGCATCCACTATGTGCCTCGTGCAAAACTTTCCGAATGAGCTTATCATTTCTCGGTACACAGACTCTGTCTCTGAACATCAAACATCCATCGGGATTAATCTGAAAGTCGGACTCAACACTCGACTCGCATTAAACTCTTTTGGCTTGCAAATCACTGTCATCTTTATGAGCCTCATAAATCTCTTGAAGGAACATCGGTCTAGCCCTCAACACAGCTAGAATGGAACCATCTTTTGACAAAGTCACCCGTGTATTCATAACCCTCAATGCAACTAGGGATTTTCTACTCAAAGCATTGGTGACTACATTCGCCTTTCCTGGGTGGTAATCAATGATTAGCTCCTAATCCTTTATCAGCTCTAACCATCTTTGTTGCCTTAAGTTCAATTCCTTCTGAGTCATTAAGTACTTTAGGCTTTTATGATGGGTGAATATCAGACAACTTTCACCATACAATTGGTGTCTCCATAACTTCAATGCAAACACAATGGCAGCCAACTCTAAATCATGTGTCGGGTAATTCTTCTTATGCGACTTTAACTGTCTAGAAGCATACGCTATCACTTTGCCCTCTTGCATAAGCACACAGCCGAATCCATTCAAGGATGCATCGCTGTAGATCACAAATTCTTTTCCCGGTTTAGGTTGCACTAGAATTGGAGCCTCAGTCAACAATGCTTTTAGTTTTTCGAAACTCTGTTGGCACCTTTCTGTCCATTCAAACTTTACGTCTTTTTGTAACAACCTCGTCATAGGTGTAGCTATGATGGAGAATCCCTTGACAAACCGTCTGTAATAGCTAGCTAAGCCCAGAATACTTCTAACCTCTGATACATTTTTCGGTGGTGTCCAATCAACAATAGCTGAAATCATACTTGGGTCGACTCAGATTCCATCTCCCAAGACAATTTGCCCTAAAAATCCAACCTTTTTGAGCCAAAATTTACTTTTGCTAAACTTGGCATACAACTGATTATCTCGTAAAATCTGTAAAACTGTCCTCAAGTGCTCGGCATGCTCATTCTTATCACGAGAATAAATTAGTATATCATCAATAAAAACCACTACAAATTTATCCAAATATGGCTAAAAGATGTGGTTCATTAAATCCATAAACACAACAGGGGCATTTGTTAAACCAAAAGGCAGAAAAAAAATTCGTAGTGCCCATACCTCGTTCGAAATGCAGTTTTCGGCACATCTAAGTCTTTTACCCTTAACTGGTAATAACCGAACCTCAAGTCTATCTTGGAGAACACAGTGGCTCACTTCAATTGATCAAATAAATCATCAATCCTTGGCAATGGGTACTTATTCTTCACAGTAACCTTATTGAGCTGGTGGTAATACATAGTCTTAAGGAACCATCTTTCTTTTTCACAAATAATACTGGAGCACCCCACGGAGAGTAACTCGGTCTTGCAAAACCTTTTTCCGTCAACTCTTGCAACTGTGCCTTCAATTCTTTCAACTCAGTTGGAGCCATTCTATATGTAGCAATCGATATAGGTGCCGTACCAAGAGCTAACTCGATGCCAAATTCAACCTCTTTAACCGGAGGCAACCCTGGCAATATTTCTGGGAATACATCTGGGTACTCACATACTATCGGCACTGATTCAATCTTTAACTCAGTTTCTTTAGCATTCATAACAAAAGCAAGATATGCTTTATACCCCTTTCTTACATACCTTTGAGCAGACATATGAGAGATCACTACAAGCGGTCTGTCTTGTTCATTTGATTCAACACGAATAGTGTCCCCATTTTCACATCTCAATTTAATGTATTTCCTTCCACAATTTACTGTCACATCATGAGTGGTTAACTAGTCCATACCAAGAATTATATCAAATTCATCAAATGGCAATAGCATGAGATTTGCCTTAAAATAATGACCTCTAATCATCAATGGGCAATCTTTGCATAACTTATCCACTATTACACTTTTGCCTAAAGGATTGGACACTTTTATCACGAATTCTGTGGACTCTACAGGCATGCTTATGCTAGATACTAATTTTATGCAAATGTATGAATGGGTAGACCCCAAATCAATTAAAGCAATAATATTAGTATCATGTAGAGAAAATGTACCCGTAATTACATTAGGGGATAACGCCTCTTGGCGAATGCGAATGGCATAAGTCCTCGCAGACATTCTACCCTCAGATCTTGCAGCTTGCTCCCTGGGACTACTCTTACTACTCATCACACTTCCCGGTTTTCTCTATTTTCTCCTTCTAGTAGTGCTTCCCGATCTCGCACTCTGAATTTTCTCTTTCCCAACCATCTCAGGGCATTCTTTAATAAAATAATCTTGGGAACCACACTTAAAACAGGCCCTCTCATGTGCTCGGCACTTACCGAGGTGGCGTATGCCACACTGTGGGCATTCCGGTCAGTTAGGTCGAGTGTTCCCAACACTTGCATCTGAGGTAGTTTGAGCCTTAATCCCCGAGTACTGTTTGCTCCTACTTCTGTTTGAAAACCTAGCTAAAGTAGCTGATTGGGTAGAGAATCTCTTGACTTCTTAGATGAATATTCAAACGACTTGTTCATTTTTCTCTTTCTTGAGTCACGAGACTCCATCTCAACTTTCTTTTCTCTTTAACTAACTCCTCGGCTTTACAAGCTCAGTCTACTAGTACAATAAATTCCTGTAATTCGAGGACACCAACAAACAATCAAATGTCTTCATTTAATCCGTGCTCAAACCTCTTACACATGATAGCTTCAGAGGATACACACTCCCGAGCATATTTGCTGAGTCTTACAAATTCACGCTTATATTTAGTTACTGTCATTCTACCTTGTTTCAGTTTAAGGAATTCCTTTCTTTTTAGATCAATAAATTTTTGGCTTATGTACTTCTTCCGAAATTCTTATTGGAAGAACTCCCATGTGATCTTTTCCCTTGGTACAACCGACACAAGGGTATTCCACCACTGATAAGCAAAATCTCTCAAAAAGGGAAACAACACACTTCATACACTCTTCAGGTGTGCAAGATAACTCATCAAATACCCTGATGGTATTTTCAAGCCAAAATTCTGCTCTTTCCGGATCATCCTCATTACTGGCTCAAAATTCCTCGGCCCTTATTTTTGGATTCTATCAATCGGAGGCTTTTCTCTTCTAACCACTTCTACCACTTGGGGAGCTACTAAGGTGGGTTGAGGAATAGGCGGGGGTGAAGGGGGTTGTGCATTCGGGTTCGCACGAACAAAATCCGTTTACCATGCATTCATCATGTGGAGAAAGGCTTTCCTAGCCTCTTATCCTCCTCTCTGACTCACGGTCGTAGGTTTATTCTCATTTTCATTCGGCACCATCCCTTCAACGGGAGCCGGCGCGTTACTTTCTACATCATCTACCACAGCTCTATCGGGATCCATTTACTGTATGAAAACACAATTTAAGTCGTCAGGAGTCTTCACACTATCATAATATAAATACTCATGTGTATGGTATGTATAGCTAGACTCATGCATACGCTGTTAGTCCGAGATTCGACTAAACCATAGCTCTAATACCACTAAATTTAACACCCCTTACCCATTTTTGACGCCGGAACCAGATACGAGGCATTATCGAACTTAACTTGCTTAAACATATAACTTTGAACTATAAAATTTCTTTTCAAATTAAAACATCTCATTCACATTATATTATCCTTATTATGGGCCTACGAGGCCTTAAACTTACATCCAGAATGTTTCAGAATTTAACCGGAACCTTTTTTTCACTTAGAAAAATTTTGCTTAGACAGGGCCATAAGCCCATGTGAAATTGGACACGCCCGTGTGGTCACACACACCCATCTCCCTAGCCCATGTGGGATATATTTTTCATTTCAAACCTACAGAGGTTTTCACACGGCCAGACACACGCCCGTGTCTTTGGTCTGTGTCCTCTCCAGTGTGTGAAAACCTGGGTATTCTGTTTATGACGTCAGCAACTCTTAAGGGGCACACGGCCCAGGCACACGCCCGTGTGCTGGCCCGTGTGATGAATCAAACTCTCGCAATTTAATACAGGGGACACACGACCTATCAACACACCCATGGGGTTGACCGTGTGTCACACACAGCCTAGGCACACGCCCGTGTGTCTACCTGTGTGGACAATTAGAAGGCTATTTTCAAAGCCAATTGCCACCCTCAAACATAAACAAACTTATACCAACACAAGCAACACATAACATGGAAATAATACACTATTAAAGATCACTAATCATCATTCATACACTTCATAATTCACTCCATCAATTGCATGAACTTTCACTTCATAAGCTCATCATCATTAAAGTATGAAACTTGACAAATATTGGCCAATTCCCAATAGCCATTTACAAAATGAGTGTATAACATTCATAACCAACACGTTGGATTCCAAATATGACATAACACAAAATGACCAAGTTCCTATACATGCCATACAAAAAATAAAACAACTTTACTATACCAAAGCAATGATTGATAGTGTGATCCGAGCTTTGACGTTCTACGGTCCCCAAGCTAGCTTAGCGATACTATAAGGAAAAGGGAAAAGAGAGGGGTAAGCTAATAGCTTAGTAAGTTTGCATGAATTAATATAGTGACATAAGTACTCATGGTAAAATCCATTCATCTCATAGAACTACAACAACACAAGTTCTCAAGTGCTTAGGCATACTTACTCATCCTTACTCTTACCATCACATATCACATTATGGTTTCATAACTTGTATCTTACTCATGGTACCTGTAGCACTTCATCACATAATTTAGCACTTATGCTAACTTGAATATAAACTTAAATCATTATTATCCTTAACATAAATGAAACTCTTTGTCATCATTGAATAACCTAACTCATTGTCATCTTTACATACTTAGCTCTTTTTCCCGTTGAACTACTTGGATTATCAGAGGAGACTCAATCACATCATACATGTATCATGATGCCAATGCCATATCGCAGATATGGTCTTACATGGGATCACCTCTTGATGCCGATGCCACATTCCATATATGGTATTACACGGGATCTATTAATTTGATGCCGATGCCATGTCCCAGACATGGTCTTATACGAGATCATACATGGATGCCGATGGCATGTCCTAGACATGGTCTTACACGAGATCCTCCTTTGGTGTAACAGACCGAATTTGACCCTAATCAGAACGGTGGTTTCGGGACCACGAATCCGAGTTTGAGAAATATTTTAATATTATATTTTGAGTCTATTATATGTGAATTGATGTGTGTGAAAGTTTCTTATGAAAATTTTATTGTCTAAATGCTTAAATTGATAAAAAGGACTTAATCGCGTAATGTGTAAAAGTTGCATGCTAAAGTGAAAAGTGCTTATATGTGGATGGCTTTTTAATATGAAGTATTAAAAGTGAAATTAACCCATTTTAAGGGTTAGTGGCCGGCCATGGAAAAGTTTGTCCTTAAATTATATTGTTTGGTTATTTTTAACTTAAGGTTATTTAAGTAATTTAATAATAATGTATATTATGTTAAATAAAACAAAAACAAATGGCCATTCTCATCTTTTAGTTAATGGCCGAATGTTGAAATAGAAAAGGGGAGTCTTGGTTCTTTGATTTTCGGCAATTGAAGGCTTGATTTCAAGGTTAGTTTGAACTCGGTTTTTGTTAATTTTTATGTTTTTGAGATCGTTGCTTTAAACCGTAGCTGACCCATGTTGAAATTTTTGAATCTAAGCATGCTTGATATTCCGCCATTGATAGATTTATATGGTTTTTGATGTTTGATGAATTTAGATAAAAGATAGGTTAAAAATTAGTATATTATGTGTTGGAAGTTTTAGTGAATTTGTGTTTTTAGGGTCAATTTGAAAAAAATAAAATTTTAGAGGGGCTTAATTGCAAAATAAATGAAAGAAATGGACTTGTATAGTCCCTATACATATTCGGCCCTTAAGGAGTGTGGGGAAATTTGATGTATTTTGAGTTTTATGCAAATAGGACTAAATTGCAAAATATTGAAATAGTAGGGGTAAAATGGTAATTTGCCTATTTGTGTGTTTTGGGACTAAATTGAGATGAAATGTGTTTAAATGAGCTAAATTTTAATATGTTTTAGATCAAGAGCAAAGAAAAACGGAATTAGACCGGGGAAAGACGAAGGTTCTCGAATAGCCGATTCGCACGGACTATCGACAACCGAGGTAAGTCCTTAAGTTGAAATATATTCAAGAATTTGTTACAAACTTATTAAATGTTAATGTTTGATAAATTTAGTACATATTTATGTCATAGCCGAATGTATATAAGCATATTAGGTTGATTGCTTAATTTGATAATGTGATGTGAATAAGTGTTTTGATGTGAATTGTGAGATTGAACGATAACGTAATGTTTTTAGATGTTTAATGTGAATAAGCTTAGTTGGATTGGATGTGCCTTATAGTTATGAAATGCGTGTGGAATGATTAACTGCATGGATATGTTCCGGGCTTTATTGCCTAGCAGGCTTAGTGCCGGTGATATGTTTCGGGCTTTATCGCCTAGTAGGCTTCGTGCCGGTGATATGTTTCAGGCTTTATTGCCTAGCAGGCTTCGTGCCGGTGATATGTTTCGGGCTAATTGCCTAGTTGGCCTTGTGTCGGTGCTATGACTTCGGACCTCGAGTTCAGCAGGCTTCGTGCCGGTGTGTGAGATTCAGGTAACATTTAAGAAGTTCTAGCTAATGAATCAGGTTTGCATAAGTATTTAGTAGTGAAATCATCATTCGATTATAAGGTATGTGTTATTCATATTTAAGTGAACTATGTATGTGCATATATGTATTAATAGATGTATACAAGTGATGCTATAGAGAGAAAGAAATGTCCAATGATAAGAAAGATATATTAATAGAAAGGTATAATGTACAAATTGGTGTTTCATAAATATATGTATATATATATACACATATTCGGCTATAATATATATATACATATTCGGCTATAATATATATATGTATAGAATAAGATATATATATTTTTTAGTTATGATTGGGATGTTTAAGTGTTTTACTATCATAATGATATTTGTATAACTTAGGACTTGCTAAGCTAGCCAGCTTACTGTGTGATTTCTGTCTACATTTATTTTATAGATTTTTGGTTCCAGCTACGAACTCAAAGGATCTGGGAAGAAGTCAACCGCACTATCGACTTTCTTTTGGTATTGAATGACTTAGTTTTAAACTAAAAAGGGCATGTATAGGTTAGACTAAACAGTATAACTAATGTTTTGTAATCGTGTAAATATGCTAGCCATGCGAAAATGGCTATCTATTTTGGATAACTTGTTTCGTGTTTTGTTTATATAGGTTGCTCATGCCATGAATTATCATTTATGTTTGGATGTGGTTTAGGCATTATATGAAGTGGTTTAATAGATATATGTCACGACATGTATATGCATTTTAATCTTTGATGGTCACTTTGATAGATTAAGGTAGAATTTCAATCATTGTACATGCGATAGGTTAATAGAGAGAGATGTTAGGCATTTGAATTTCATGAAATGGATATAAATATGAATTTGCGTTATATGCTTGTGAAGTATGTATCTAGATATGTTACAATTTAAGTGTTGAATATAGCTTGATTTGGATAGGTATATTTCATGAGATTTTGAGTGCCTTATTACTATGTGATGTGTTGGTTAAAATCACCAAGTTTGATTGAAATGCTTAGGTGTGTACGGTTTTGTGGTAAATATTTTTTTTTAATTTTATATCTTGATAACAAATATATGTGGCATGTTCAAATGCATGTTCATGATTTCGAGTAATGCATATAGTATAATACGGTATTTGGATGAACACATGTACTGTATATCAAGTTATTGAAATGAAATATTTGGCCACGATTTGATCTAGTTTGGAGTCTAATTTTCTATTGAGTACTATGGCATATTCGGTCATAGGAAATGAGTGCTAAGGTGTAATTATAATGATATACATATGTGTGGTGATCATTGCCGAATGTGATATGCAACTATGAGATAAATGAGCTGGTTTGATATTTATATTGTGGTAATGAAATGAGAAATGTTTATAAGCGAAAAAGATGCCTATATTCAGAAATGACATATGATTGATTGTAATGTCGATTATAGAAATGAAATAAATGATTAATTACCATATGCCTATTCGGTCTTTGTTTTTGAATTACAAAATGAATAGTGTTTTGCTTGATTCTTTTTAAAGTGCATTGATTTGGTATGGTCGAGTAATGCCTCGTAACCCTAATTCGGCGATAGATACGGGTTAGGGGTGTTACATTTGGTGTCGAAGCCATGTCCCAAACATGGTCTTACACGGGACCTTCCTTATTCGATACCGATGCCATGTCCTAGACATGGTCTTATACCGGATCTACATTCGGTGCCGATGCCATGTCCCAGACATGGTCTTATACGAGACCTACATTCAGGGCCAATGCCATGTCCCAGACATGGTCATATACGGGACCGTCCTTATCTCATGTCGTGACATAGGTATCCTCATTATTCTGAAATTTCAACTGGACTTCACTTAGCTTAATCTCATCATTTTCTCATTAAGATATCATTAGTAAAATTTCATGGAAATGATATGCATTTCAGAAAATAATAAGTAATTTAAACATAATAACATATGTAACCTTAATTTCACACAAACTTACCTCGGTACTCAAAATGTGTGTGGATGTTCGATTTAGTCCAACACTTTGTCCTTGCCTCGGTTTGGGCCTGGGCTTTGTGTTTCTAGATTTATAATAATAATTTCACTTGTTTAATACTCACATTGACTAAATTGACTCATAATTCATGCTTTGGAAAAATTATGATTTTGCTCTTAAACTTTTACATAATTACAGTTTTGCCCCTAGGCTCGTAAAATGATTTTCATTCAAGTTTCTTGCATTTTAAGCCTAGCCGAATAATTCTCTTAACAACAACAACCTTAAATTTCCACTATTTCACTCATGTATGACCATTTTTATAACTTCTACAATTTAGTCCTTTCATGCATTTTTCATGAAAATCACTTAGGAAAAGATGTTTGTCATACATCAAACTTTCATATTCTTCCATAAAACATCAGAATATATGCATGTCATACATGGGTAAATTTTTGAACATAAACCCTAGCTCAAGATATAGCTAGAAATAGCTAAATCGAGCTACGAGGATCTCAAAAATACAAAGAACATTAAAAACGGTGCTAGGCTGCACTTACTATCAAGCTTGAAAGTTGAAAAAACCCAAGCTATGTCTCCTTGCAAATTTCAGCACTTAGAGGAAGAAGATGGACAAGATTTTGGCTTATTTTTCCCTTTTTAATTCATTAATTAATCAAATGACTAAAATGCCCTTAAGGCCCTTTCTTGAGATTTTTCCTTCCCATGTCCATTTTTGTCCAACTTAACATATAATCGTTTAATTTCTAAATAAGGACCCCTAATAATTTTTATGATGCTATTTCATATTAAATCTTCTAGAATATCATATTTTCTAATCTTTGCAATTTAGTCCTAATGAACAATTTGATCACTAATTAATAAGATTTCTTCATGAAATTTTCTCACAATTATGTAAACACCTTATAAGCCTCATAAAAATCATAAAACACATATTTCTACTTTGGATTTGTGGTCTCGGAACCACTATTTCAAATAGGCCTTAAATCGGGTTGTTACAAAATAGGTGAATTTTTAAGTTAATAATTATAGTAAATTAATTAAGTAAAACAAAAACTGAATTTTTGTTCATCTTCTTCACCTAGCTGAATGTAAGGAAGAAAATACACCATTTTTTGAGCTCTTGATGGTTCAGCTATAGACTACTTGCATGTAAGTGCATTTTTGCTCTATTTTTGATTATTTTTATGTTTTTGAGATTGTTGCAGCTTAATCTAGCTAGCCTAGGGACAAATTTGCAAAATTTTTAAAGGTTGAGGGTTTTGCCATTAATGAATGAGCATGTGTTTTGATGTTTAATGATAGAAAATGCATGCTTATTGTAAGATAAACAACATTTCTTAAGTGATTTTAAGTAAAATGTCCAAATAGGGATTAAATTGTGAAATGTGTAAAATTCATGGTTATTTTGTGAAATAAATGAAAAATGCAGGCTGCTGGGGACCTAATTGAAATTTGGCTAGCATGGGTTTAGGTTGAATTGCATGAATTTGTATTTTTATGAGATAAGGACTAAATTGTAAAAATGTTGAAATATTAGGGGTAAAAGTATAAAGTTGCTATAATGTGCATTTTTGAACTAAATTGGATAGGTTGATGATTAAATGAGTTGAATTTGATATTATATATATAAAGAAAAGTGAAATTTTGTCGTTTTTGCATCCAAGGTAAGTTTGTATGTTAATAGGCATTAATATAATTGTGTTTTAAACGCTTTAATATTGAACTATTTGTGAATACGACATTGCCAAATGTTCGACGACGATTCGGAAGACGAGAAATCCTGGTTGAACCTTAGGAATAGATTAGGATACGAATGACATGTCATTAGGGGTTATGTGATTTGGATGCTGGTCCGTACGTTCTACTGATGGCTGAGTCATCTGGCATGTGTTGCGGATACTCATCAGCTTGTGTGAGCAGCACTGTGTAGCTTCGTCATGACCATCATTTTGTGTGAGCAAACCCGTTTATAGCTCGAGAGTGAGCATTATATGTGATACGAGATTGAGATGGCTTTGGCTATATATGTGGCACTTACGGTGCAAGATTCCCTAGTATCCGATACTATTCCGAATGGTTCAGTGGGTATATATGTCAGAGATGTGGTTGAGTATAAGTTTGATACGAGATGGTACAGGTATATACACGAACTGTAGAGCTTTGAATCGAAAAAAACTGTGAATTTTACATCAAATCTTATGATTGAATATGTGAAAGGTTTGTTAGCTAATATGAGTTATGTGTTGATATATTCAATTGGTTGAATTGTATATTTGTGGTTAATTGAGTTTATTATTATACAAACTTATTAATCTTTATAGTTTACTTTGTTTAATTTTTCATTTTTTTATAGTGAAATCAAAGCTAGCTCGGATTCGGGATTTTCGGAGACTTCATCACACTATCTAACTATCACTTCGGTACTTTTGAACTTAAGTATTTTGAGAATATGGCATGTATAGGATTATGGTCATTTTAATATATAGTTTGGTAATGAATTTGGTCATTTGAAATGGCTTGTAAATGTTAAGTATTTGGTTTTGTGTATAGCCATGAGAGTTGGCTTATTTTGGTTGATTAAGTTGTTTAAATAAATATACAAGTGACCTTCGTCTTGTGTTGATAATTGCTATATTAATGCTTGTAATGAAATGTTGATATTTGAGAAGTTATATTCTTGTGAGTTTGGGGAAAGTGATGCATGTTTGAAAGTGTCCATTTAGTTGAATTGAGAAAGTGAATTTGGTGTAAATGGAATGGCTTATTTTGTTACTTATGTGTATTATGGATGATGGTATAGAACTAGCATGAATTAGGCTTGATTTAGTTGGTTTGAATGCCTATTTATGCCACGTTTTGGTGCCATTTGAATTGGTATAAGTATATGCAAATTTGGGTGACAAAATGGCTTGGTAAATAGCCTATTTTTGTCCACATGGGCGGAGACACAGGTGTCTGTCTCAGCCGTGTGTGACACACGGTTAGGTTACACGGTCGTGTGTCCCATGGTGTTGAATTAAAAATCAAGTAAGTATGCTCCACGCAGCCCAACACACGGCATTTGACTTGGACGTGTGGTATAAGTCAGTATACCCTACAGGTTTGGTACGGCCTAGCAGATGGCATGGCACATGGGTGTGTGTGTTGGCTATGTGACCCAAGTCAGTGAGTTACACGGGGTTGAACACGGGTTGGGACACGACCATATGATTCCATTTCGAATGTTCACATGGCCTGTGACACGGGCTTGTCTTTGGCCGTGTGAGACACACTGTCGGGCACATTGACATGTGTCCCTTGCAGTTTGAAAAATTTTCTAAGTTTCATAAGAATTTCCTGAGTTATCGGTCTAGTCCCGAACCACTCTTAAAGCTTGTTTTAAGCCTCGTAGGCTCGAAATAGGGACGATGTGAATAGTGTTGAATGTTGATTATATGTTATTGAAAATGTATGTGAAACGTATGTTTAATTGTTTAATAAGTACGAGAATGCTCCGTAACCCTATTCTGACGTGGAATACAGGTGAGGGTTGTTACACGTAACTTGCATATCTGTTTCATTTTCTCCCTTTCTTATTGGAAAGATCTACTTTTATGCATTATGATGGAAAATGATCATATTTTTTATTCCTCTCATTTTTCTTTCCAATCAATCTACTAAAATTTATTTTTCACTCAATCAAGCACACCTTTAATGTTTATATTATTTTTATGTCGTAAATATATTTAAAGCATTCTAGATTTAAAAAAATTTAAACATAGTAATAATTTATATTATATAAATTTTAAAATGGATAAACTCAATTCATTAAATTCTAACGCATGAATCCAAACCTTTTAACCAAAATCTTTAGTAAATTAATAGATAGTAAAAGAAAACTTACTTTAATCCATTGGAGAAGCGTTTGAAGCGATTAAGATCTTCCAAGTCTAGATACGATATTTTTCTCTGATTTTTACTCTTAAATGGGAAAGAAGAAAAACTTACGTTCCAATTCAGGAATGATGACCCTTATATTAAATTATTGCTGGGATTCTACACATATAACACCCATACCAAATCAAATAATATTTCTGTAAGTCTATATAATTTAATTAATATATTATAAGATCAAATAATCGAGCTCCTTAAAAGATAGCAAATCAATGTACAATTATATTAATATGTAAGTCCCTTAATAGAAAATTGCCAATAATCTCCCAGTGGAACTACACATATTTTCAAAATTTTGTACATAGCTAGAACTTTAATGCATAAAAAAATTTACTATTATATTTTAAATATATGCTCTATCAATTTTATAAATATAGGATACAAATGATTTTTGCAATATTTTCTCATAACTAAACCCATCAATAATCACAATATCAACAAAAATTAATGTCATATATTAAGTATGGATGTGTAGTATGGAAATTACAGGTAAACTTGATCTAAATCACACCTATTTTCAACAGGTCCTATTATATGACAAACAGTCCAAAACAGTTTAATGCACAGTAAAAAATTGAAATATTTATTTTCAAAGTATTCAATGAAACCTCAATCAATATAGGAAAAAAAAACAAGCATTTCAAAAGCATGAGTAAAACAATAAACTCCCAATAAAGTGGCTAGACAACTGGTTTAACAACACCTATATAAGCCAATGCTAATGAAATTCTTTAGGGGCAAACCCTTAATGAGAGAATTTGAAATCATTAAGTTTGTATTAATGTGCTCTATTGACATTAGAAAACTTTAAAATCTTTCCTTCCTAAGTAGAAATTTGATGATAATATGTTAACTTCGGAAAATTTTGTTTGTTCTTTGAATACAACTTAACGGTTTTATTATTACAATTAATTACCAATGGTTTCCATATACCATCAACCATATACAATATAGTGATGAAATTTTGCAATCATATTCTCTGATTTGATGTCTCATAGCAAGCTATAAATCCACTTCCATGGTGGAAGGAGCTATAATGTTTGTTTGACACATTTTCAAGAAATAGTGTCTCTACTCATCTTGAACATATAACTTATAACACTTCTCACCCAACCTAATCGTTAGGTCCAAGCTACAGAATTTTACGCTCATTACCAGAGAAACCTCAGACAATTACACATCATATAGTTATACATATATGCAAATAAGTATATTATCCAATAGATAAGCAATTATTTACGAATTTTATCGATAGGAGGGTGGGACGGCTAATTACGTGTGTCTCCCCTCATATGTATTATGTGGGGATTCGGTCATATAACACTTTCTCGATGGAATTGAGCAGCCCCTTCATCTCTTCCACGTTGGAAGAGACTCCAACACCACTTCCTTGAGTTGTTCTTCCTTCGGGTCCAACTCTGCAGTGCATCCCCCGACTGTCTCCTTCACGTCCCCTATAGATTCCTCGAGATTGAACACTCGTTCCTCCAAATCCAATAGCATGTCCCTCGATTGAATTTCTTTTCTAGCCCACCCACGAGTCACTATTGGCTCATTGTGACAGGCAAATGCTTTCGATATCTCAGTCAGCACATTTACAATTTTAGCTCAGATACCGATTATCACGGGGACAGACTTTTGATCGTAGTGGGAAAGTCTTAAAATTTATATAATGAATGATCGAGCCTAGAAACTAACTATCACCATGATTGAGGCAAGCGCACCTATCAAACAGTAGTATAGTTTTGTGGCAAGATCGGAATGTCGAACCCAAGGGAACCAAAAGTACTAATACTAACTTTCTTTTTATTTTTTGCCAAGAATTAAGGGAATTGTTGTTTAATCTAAAATCAACTAACTACTAAGCTAATGATGTTAAGACACAGAGAATGAACTGGGGAAAATACTTCTTGGGGAAAAACCAATTAATTAGGACAATACCCGAGGAAGAATCCACCTAGACTTCACTTGTTATTTAACTCTGAACCAAACAATTTATTCACTTGACTTGATCCGTAGGATTCCCTAATTAAAATTAATACCTCTTTCGAGGCTACTAACGTCTAACCCTAGGTTGATTAATTGAAATCTCTTTCTAATTAAAACCCCTAGAATTGTATTAATTCAATCTATGGACTCCCATATTAGGTTTGACCCTAATCCGACGGATTTTCATCATCCTATTTCTAGGGTTGCGATCAACTCTTCTTAACTATGCTAGACCTACTCTTAAACAGGGAATTTTGCTCCACTGCCTAAGCACATCAATACTTGAATCAATATCCTGAAATATCAAAGCAAGAATTAAGAACACATAATTAAGAACAAATCAAGTATTTATCATATAGTTCAAAAAACAATAACAAGATCTGTCTTAGGTTTTGTAATATCCGGGATTTAGGGCTTGTGCATTTTTTGCTTAATTGCATGTGCTAGTATGCCTATGTGTGTTTTTAATGTGCTTTATAGATTTCGGGAACTTTAGAGTGTAGGAGAATGCTTTAGAAAATATTATATTTTAATTCTTGAAGAGGAGCAAAGCATGTTAGGCCTTAAGAGAATTTGTAGGGGAAATTGGACATAAAAATGGGCTTGTTAAAGTGGCAAGGAGGCACCACTTATAGCCTTAGTAAGTGACGCCACAAGCAGTGTGCAGGGCTTAGGTTCGAGCAGCAAGGGACGCAAATGGGAGTTTTTTTTCTTTTGCAGCAAGGATGAGCAGTGGTGGACGGCAATGGGACACTTGATGGATGAGCATTTGATCAAGTCAAATGCATTCAAAATTCGGCTAAGGTAGGAAGATAATTGTTGATTTATTTAAATTATTTTTAAATGGGTAAAGAAGAGAGAAAATAGGAGAAAAAGAAGGAAGCTGATAAGAATTAAGGGAGTTGGCCGGCCTAGGGACTTTCTTGAGGTAATTTTCGGTCAAGTTAGTAGGGAGGAATAGCCGAATTTCATAAAATCATTAAGGAACTTTTAGTCTCTCTTTCGTCTACTCCTGTCTCTCTAAAATCCATCACTTTCTCTTCTTTTTCTTTTAACTTGCTCTAGCCAAAATCTCTCCCAAAGATCACCATTGCCGAATTGCTCAATCATTAGCCTGCTCTCTTCTTCTTTTCACAAATCCATCAAAATCCGAATACACAAGTGACTCCTAGCCGATTATTCATTAAACCTCAAAGCCGAAACTTATTGATCAACATCTAGCCGATATAGCCGAATCTTTCTGTGGTGTCAGGTAAGGGTGCAGTCAATTTCATCATTAGGGGTAAGATCAAATGTTATTCGATTTTCATTCCTTTTTCTTTTAGCCGAAATCTAGGAACTAATCCCATTAATGCACTTTGGCCGAAACTTTGAAGGAGGAATTCAGGATTTGGTTGTTGTCGACTACAAGGAGGAGATCATTCGGGATTTCAAAATCTAAGGTAAGAAAAGTGTGGTTTAGGCCGAAGACCATTTATTCAAATGTTGGAATCAGATCTAACATACAACATGTAGGTATTTCGACATCTTCAAAGACAAGGGATAATTTCGAGATTTAGATCCGCAAGGTAAGAGAGTGTTAACATTCGGCTAAGGCCATATTAAGTGTTAGTGATTGGCCGATTCTAACTTTGTTTTTTAGGGAGGGGTTCAATCTGTTTTGGTAGACCTTCGGGATTCAGTAAACACGTTAAAAAACCAGGTGTGTAACCCTACATTGAGTCCTAATAGATTTATGGTAATAATTTAATACATTTGTTAATGAAAATATGAAAGATGTGGCTAAAGGTACCATACGATGGTACAGAGTGTTTAGGTACGTTCACCTTTATTACTATGTTAATAATGTTATGAACATTGAATATGACACATACGAGAATTTGTTATGTATATGGCATGATTTTCGCATGTTTTGTACGACGCATGGGCATATGGGTGATTATGAAAAGGGGAAGTTATCTGGTGGTTTTTACCACATTATCTGGTGACTCATGTCACATAATCTGAATCTGGTGACTAATGTCACATACTGTTATCTGGTGACTCTGTCACATTATCTGGTGGCTATGCCACGATTATAAGGGTGATGTGCAGTTGACTGCAGCGACTGCCTTAGATGGTGTGTAGCGGATGGAAGGTCGATTTAGTAATCCCCATGGTGTGAGTGGTTGGTACGAGTGATGTGTAGAGGATGGATACTTGGTGGGGTTGGGATTGCATCATTACCTATATTTGTTCTGTATGATCTGTTATGTCTAAGTCGTTTGGGGTGTTTCAATTTGGTATCAGAGCCTAGTTTTAAACTCTTGGCCTTGGGTTTGAAGCCCACAAGGTTTTCAAAATTAAGCCCAAATAAGTTTTTGTGAAAATTTTTGGAATTAAGCAGGTTTTCTGGCATGGCACCTAAGTCTCCGACTCGAAGTCCACCAGGTAAGTACCCCTAACTGTTGTATGATTTATTGTATGATTTATATGTGGGTATAACGGGAACGTAGATTAGTACACTAGGAGTTACTCAACCCGAGGATTAGTTACTCCAACACAGAATTACATAAAATTTAAAGCTTAATTAAACAAACCTGTGAGTAAGTTGCTGAGTTAGGGTGTGGCAACCATTGTGCGCATGTCTAGGATTGGATTCAGGGAGAGCGTGGTATTTAAGCAGTCCTAGTGACTCACCTCCTCTTCCCTCGAATCCTACCTGGTGCGTAGTAACGGTTCACCCTAACCAAGAGGACTCATTCACGGGCTAAATTCAATAACTAAAACCCGAACGGGACAAGTTACACTGTTTTATAAAAACCATTAGTTTTAAAATCACCAAATTACCCTTTTCATTTGTAAAAACTATTCTAGATTTTAAAAAGAAAATTCGGTTTACAAAATTACCCAAATGCCCCTCGTTTTTAGAATTACTAAAATACCCTTGGTTTATGAAATTACCACACTGCCCTCAACTTTTACTAAGATTTTCTTACTTTACAAAAATACCCAAAAACCCCTATTTCACGAAATATCAAGATACCCTGATTTGGAAAATTACCAAAATACCCTATAGGACAAATTATGAAAATACCCTTGGGATTAGTATGGACGAAAATGTTCGAATGGTGAATGTGTGTAGTAGATACTATTGAATGAAGGTGTTTTTCTGAACTAGGGTAGAAGACTTGAAACAAAAACCCTGAAATGATTGAAAGAACTACTACTAAACTTCTTTACATAAAACTTCTTCGTGGGTAATCAGTGGAACAAAGACTAATGCATAAAACTTCTTAAACCAGATTAAATCGCGGTCGTAGACATGAGTTCTAGGGGGCGTGGTCGTAATGTGCGAGGGCGTGGTAGAGGCAGAATGACCGTATCGGAACCTGTTAGGTCTGGTCAAGGGTCCGAGAATGAGGTACCACCACCCCCACCACCAGCTGCTAGTGTTGAACATCAGGATCAGACGGGGGATGATGCAGTATCGCAGGCGATGCTGCGAGTTCTTGAGATGGTGGCTGGAGCAAGTGGAGGTATGGGAGCTCGAAAATCTGTACCCGAGCGACTCCGAGCCAATGGAGCTGAGGTATTCCGTGGTGTATCTGGTGTGGCGCCCAGTACGACTGAGTATTGGTTGGAGGCGACAGAGCGAAACATGGATAAGCTGGATCTGACTGCTGAGGAGAAACTGAAATGACTGGTGTCGTTTCTCCGTGATGAGTCAAATCAATGGTGGCTCACGGTTCGGGATGGTGCTACAGCTGATGATCTCACTTGGGAGTATTTTAAGGCGGCATATCAGAAGAAGTATGTTGGTACTAGTTATATTGATGCGCAGAGGAAGGCATTTCTGAGGCTGGTTCAAGGGAATAAGTCCATAGCGGAGTATGAGGCGAAATTCTTAACGTTGATCCGGTATGCTCGAGGAATCGTGGCTACGGAGCATGAGCGATGCGTCTGGTTTGAGGATGGATTGAGGGATGACCTGAGATTGTTGATAGCTCCACAGCAGGAGTGGGAGTTTGCCATGTTAGTAGGGAAGGCTAACGTAGCTGAAGGGATTAAGGAATCTGTGAGATAGAATGCGGATCGGAATAGGCAAAAGAGAGGCTTTGGATCAGCAGGGTCATCCGAAAATGTTCAAAAGAGGTATAGAGTTGATGGGTCATGAGGTCATCAAAGTTGTTCTGAGGAGGCGATTGTACTTGTGCTCAGTGTGGAAAGATGCACTTAGGAGAGTGTTGGAAGAAGATAGGGGGATGTTTTAAGTGTGGATCCAAGGATCACATGATTAGGGACTGTCCCATGAAAACAGACAGGAGCCGACCAATAGGTCAGGGCTTTAATCAGGCTGGAAGAGGTGGACCGCAGCCACCGCGGGGTCGTGGTCCGATTGGTAGAGGTAATGGTGCTGGAAGAGGACAGGGAACACTGGGCAGAGGTGTTGATAATACTGAAGCTAGACAGCCAGGTTTGGTATATGCAGTTCGTCGAAGGGAAGATAGCGATGCACCTGATGTTATAACGGGTACGTTCCTTATTTATGGGTTACCCTTTATTGCTTTGATAGACATAGGGTCAACTCATTCCTATATTGCTAGTGAAGTATCTGAAACTCTGCATGTGAACTCTGAGACTGTACCTAGGAAGATGACTGTACTTAGTCCTTTAGGGCAGACTGTAGTGATAGATAAGCTCTTTAAGGAAGTGCCTTTAGAAGTTCAAGGGACGCAGTTTCCGGCTGACTTAATGGAACTGCCATTCGGGGAATTTGATCTAATCTTAGGCATGGACTGGTTAGTGAAGTACCGTGCGAATGTGGATTGTACTGCTAAACGCATGTCATTGAGAACTTCTGACGATAAGGAGTTTTGGTGATGGGCGAAAGAAGGAATTATTTGTCGAATGTAGTATCTGCTCTTAAGGCAGAGAAGATGGTAAGGAAAGGATGTCTGGCTTTTCTGATGTTGGTCAGTGCCTTGGAAGCTAAGGAAACAACTATTGAAGGGGTCAGAACTGTAAGGGAGTTTGTGGATGTTTTTCTGGAGGAGTTACCTGGGATACCCCCAGATAGGGAGGTGGAGTTCGGAATTGACTTGCTGCTAGGTACAGCTCCTGTGTCAATTACTCCGTACAGAATGGCACCAAAGGAGTTGGTTGAGCTCAAGGCTCAAATCCAAGAGTTTCTTGATCGTGGGTTTATTCGACCCAGTGTGTCTCCGGCGGGAGCACCAGTCTTGTTCGTGAAGAAGAAAGACGGGACTATGCGTATGTGCATAGATTATCGTCAGTTGAATAAGCTGACCATTAAGAACAAGTATCTATTGCCAAGGATAGACGACTTGTTCGATCAGCTTAAGGGGGCCGCGGTATTCTCAAAGATAGATTTACGATCTGGATATGATCAGCTTAAGGTGAAGGAAGTAGATATCCATAAGACAGCTTTCTGGACAAGATACGACCATTATGAGTTCCTAGTAATGCCGTTCGGATTGACGAACGCCCCAGCCGAGTTCATGGATATGATGAATCGGGTTTTCCAACCTTACTTGGATCGGTTCGTCGTTATGTTCATAGACGACATCCTAGTGTATTCCAAGTCTGAGGAAGAACATGATGAGCATCTCCGGATAGTGCTACACGTGTTAAGGGAAAGGAAGCTATATGCCAAATTCAGCAAGTGTGAATTTTGGCTGAAGGAAGTTGCGTTTTTAGGGCATGTGGTGTCTGCAGAAGGGATAAAGATAGATCCTAGGAAGATTGAGGCAGTGCTAGATTGGAAACCACCTAAGTCTATGGCTGAGGTTCGTAGTTTTTTGGGACTGGTAGGCTACTACAGAAGGTTTGTGGAAGGGTTCTCATCAATAGCCGCACCTTTGACAAAGTTGTTGAGAAAGGAGGTACCTTTCGTATGGACAGCTAAGCAACAGGAGAGTTTTGAGAAGCTTAAGAGGGTCTTGACTGAAGCTCCGGTTTTGATTCAGCCTGAGGCAGGGAAGGATTTTATGGTATATTATGACGCTTCTCATACAGGTTTGGGATACGTATTGATACAGGACAAGAAGGTAGTCGCTTATGCGTCTCGGCAATTAAGGCCACATAAGGTCAACTACCCGACGCATGATTTGGAATTGGCGGCAGTGGTCTTTGCTCTTAAGGTATGGAGGCACTATCTATATGGAGAAAAGTCAGTGACCTACACAGACCACAAGAGCCTTAAGTATCTGCTGACTCAGAAAGAGCTGAACCTGAGACAGCGAAGGTGGGTGGAGTTATTAAAGGACTACGATTGTTCTATAGAGTATCACCCGGGCAAGGCGAATGTAGTGGCAGATGCCCTAAGTCAGAAAGTAGTGTCGAATCTGAGGGCGATGTTTGTACATCTTAGCTTGTATGACGATGGGAGTTTGTTAGCAGAATTACAAGTTAAGCCGACGTGGTTGAATGAGGTGAAAGAGAGTCAGTTGGCAAATGAGGATCTAAGTGCTAAACTACGGCAAGTGCAGAATGGGGAGTTGGAGGATTATGGTATTAACAGTGATGGAGTATTGTGTTTCAAGGGTAAGGTTTGTGTGCCTGGGAATAAGGAGTTGAGGCAGAAGATTCTTCAGGAATCGCATAGTAGCCCTTATGCTATGCATCCTAGAGGTAGTAAGTTGTATAGAGATCTACGGGAACAGTTTTGGTGGCCTGGTCTTAAGAGGGAAGTTACAGAATTTGTAGGGAAGTGCTTAACGTGTCAGCAGGTCAAGGCTGAACATCAAGTTCCACCAGGATTGCTTCAGCCGATAAAGACTCCGCAGTGGAAGTGGGAGAGAATCACCATGGACTTTGTTAGTGGGCTTCCCCTTACGCCTACTAAGAAGGACTCGGTATGGGTGATAGTGGATCGATTGGCAAAGTCCGCACATTTCATTCCAGTGTGGGTTGATTATTCTTTGCAGAAGTTGGCGAGGTTGTATATGGCAGAAATCATGAGGTTGCATGGAGGACCGGTGTCAATTATTTCGGATAGGGATCTAAGGTTTATGTCTCGATTTTAGAAAGCACTACATTAGGCTTTAGGCACCAGACTAAACTTCAGTACGACATTTCATCCGCAGTCGGACGGCCAGTCTGAACGAGTGATCAAAGTGTTAGAGGATATGCGGAGGGGCTGTGTGATAGATTTAAGAGGAAGTTGGGAAGAATATTTGCCTCTAGCGTAATTTGCTTATAATAACAGCTATCAAGCTAGTATTCGGATGGCACCGTATGAAGCGCTGTATGGATGGAGGTGTCGCACTCCTACGTGTTGGACAGAATTGGGGAAACATTGATCTTGGGTCCAGAGATTGTGGCAGAATCCGAGGAGAAGGTTAAGGTGATTCGGGCACGGTTAAAGGAGGCATTTGATAGGCAGAAGTCGTATGCAGATCTCAAGCGGAAGGAAATAGAGTTTGCTGTGGGAGATCAGGTGTTTCTTAAAGTTTCGCCATGGAAGAAGGTGATAAGATTTGGTCGCAAAGGGAAGTTAAGTCCCAGGTTTATAGGACCTTATTGGGTATTGAAGCGAGTTGGACCAGTGGCATATCAGTTAGAGTTGCTTTCAGAGTTGCAGCAGATGCACGATGTATTCCATGTTTCTATGCTACGTCGTTACCGATCGGATCCACCTCATGTAGTACCGGTTGAAAAGGTGGAGCTAATACCAGATTTGTCCTACGAGGAAGAGCCGATTCAGATCTTGGAGCGAGATGTGAAAGTGTTACGAAGGAAATCAGTTCCTCTGGTCAAAGTATTATGGCGTAATCATGGATCGGAAGAAGCTTCGTGGGAGCCGGAAGAAGCAATGCGACAGCAATACCCTCATTTATTTTAGCCAGGTAATTTCGAGGTCGAAATTATTTTAAGGTGGGTAGAACTGTAATATCCGGGATTTAGGGCTTGTGCATTTTTTGCTTAATTGCATGTGCTAGTATGCCTATGTGTGTTTTTAATGTGTTTTATAGATTTCGGGAACTTTAGAGTGTAGGAGAATGCTTTAGAAAATATTGTATTTTAATTCTTAAAGAGGAGCTAAGCATGTTAGGCCTTAAGAGAATTTGTAGGGGAAATTGGACATAAAAATGGGCTTGTTAAAGTGGCAAGGAGGCGCCACTTAAAGCCTTAGTAAGTGACGCCACAAGTAGTGTGCAGGGCTTAGGTACGAGCAGCAAGGGACGCAAATGGGAGTTTTATTTTTTGTAGCAAGGATGAGCAGTGGTGGACGGCAATGGGACACTTGATGGATGAGCATTTGATCAAGTCAAATGCATTCAAAATTCGGCTAAGGTAGGAAGATAATTGTTGATTTATTAAAATTATTTTTGAATGGGAAAAGAAGAGAGAAAATAGGAGAAAAAGAAGGAAGCTGATAAGAGGGAAGAGAGTTGGCCGGCCTAGGGACTTTCTTGAGGTAATTTTCGATCAAGTTAGTAGGGAGGAATAGCCGAATTTCATAAAATCATTAAGGAACTTTTAGTCTCTCTTTCGTCTACTCCTTTCTCTCCAAAATCCATCACTTTCTCTTCTTTTTCTTTTAACTTGCTCTAGCCGAAATCTCTCCCAAAGATCACCATTGCCGAATTGCTCAATCATCAACCTCCTCTCTTCTTCTTTTCACAAATCCATCAAAAGCCGAATACACAAGTGACTCCTAGCCGATTATTTATTAAACCTCAAAGCTGAAACTTATTAATCAACATCTAGCCTATATAGCCGAATCTCTCTGTGGTGTCAGGCAAGGGTGTAGTCGATTTCATCATTAGGGGTAAGATCAAATGTTATTTGATTTTCATTCCTTTTTCTTTTAGCCGAAATCTAGGAACTAATCCCATTAATGCACTTTGGCCGAAATTTTGAAGGAGGAATTCGGGATTTGGTTGTTGTCGACTACAAGGAGGAGATCATTCGGGATTTCAAAATCTAAGGTAAGGAAAGTGTGGTTTAGGCCGAAGGCCATTTTTTCAAATGTTGGAATTAGATCTAACATACACCATGTAGGTATTTCGACATCTTCAAAGACAAGGGATAATTTCGGGATTTAGATCCGCAAGGTAAGAGAGTGTTAACATTCCGCCAAGGCCATATTAAGTGTTAGTGATTGGCCGATTCTAACTTTGTTTTTTAGGGAGGAGTTCAATCTGTTTTGGTAGACCTTCGGGTTTTAGTAAACACATTAGAAAACCAGGTGTGTAGCCCTACATTGATTCCTAATATATCTATGGTAATAATTTCATACATGTGTTAATGGAAATATGAAAGATGTGGCTAAAGGTACCATACGATGGTACAGAGTGTTCAGGTACGTTCACCTTTATTACTATGTTAATAATGTTATGAACATTGAATATGACACATATGCGAATTTGTTAAGTATATGGCATGATTTCTACATGTTTTGTATGACGCATGGGCATATGGGTGATTATGAAATGGGGAAGTGATCTGATGGTTTTTACCACATTATCTGGTGACTCATGTCACATAATCTGAATCTGGTGACTAATGTCACATACTGTTATCTGGTGACTCTGTCACATTATCTGATGGCTATGCCACGATTATAGGGGCGATGTGCAGTTGACTGTAGCGACTGCCTTCGATGGTGTGTAGCGGATGGAGGGTCGATTTAGTAATCCCCACAGTGTGATTGGTTGGTACGGGTGATGTGTAGAGGATGGATACTTAGGTGGGGTTGGGATTGCATCATTACCTATATTTGTTCTATATGATCTGATATGCCTAAGTCGTTTGGGGTGTTTCAGGTTTCATCCCCCTCAGGTATTTGAGGGGTCTAGTTCATAATCATAAAAGAATACATCTCAGAAGAAAATATAAAATAAAACATAAGAAAAACCCTAAAACCCCCTTAAGGAAATTGAAGGGAAGATCTTCCGTCTTGAGTATGATTCCGGCTTCTTGAGATGGATCAACTGGCTTTCTTCAAGTAAATCCCACAATTCTAACCTCTCTGGCTTGGCTCCTAAGCCTACCTGGACGCCCCCTTAAAGGTTGGTCTCTAGGGTGTTTATATAGGCTGTTGAATGTCTTTCTTTGCCTCAAAGTACCTTATTTCGAATAGAATTAAAATAGGTCACGTCAGGGACACGCCCGTGTGGCACGACTGTGTGAACCGAATCCAGGCCGTGGTCGGGTCTGTTAAAGAGGCAGGACCGTGTGGCTTGGTCCTAGGCCGTGTGCATTTCGTGTTTTGGCCCAATTTCTCTGTTTTTGGCCCGTTTCTTGTTCTTTTCATCCTCCGAGGCTCTCCTAAGTATAAATCATGAAATTAAAGGATTAGGAGCACCAAAATCCACAATTCAGGGAATAAATCATCCAAAAGTTGCTAAATGTGGGATTAAAATATGTAAATATTATGGTTTATCAACTTTTAGTCTAGCAATCTGTTCAGACTTAGGCGATTCTTTCACTCCAAATAAGCCTAAGTTAGCCTAACTCTCGCAAAGTGAGAATTCTCATAGAATTCCTCCAAGGCACCAAATTATAGCGGAAGCAACTTAAGCCAAAAGAATAATCAAAATAATAGAATAGCAACAGAAAAACAATGCACGAGAGGTGTTTGAGTAAATGTTTTCAATATACTCATTCTCTAAAAGAATACAGTATTGGAAAAACTCTTATTAGAAAACAACTTTCTTACACAATGAAAAATTAAAATTTTGAAACCAAACTGGTTTGTGATATTTATAGGAATAAACCTTAGACTAAAATTGTACCTTTATTTTCGGATAAGTAGATCCTGGATGTTTTTCGGCATTCAACCAAATGATCTTCTATCCTATTTTCGTACTACGAATTGCTTCGAGTGTAGGCTCAAACCAATTGAATCAAAACACAGAACTAGAAAATGTTTTCTTTTCTTTTTGGGGTGAACCATAAATTCTTTCTCTTTTCTAATAGAAAATGGTAGAATTGTTATTCTAGAAAAATATATTTAATATTTGAGAATAAATTCTCTCTATTTTTGGCAGATTAACAATCTCTCAAAATTTCTGCTAGTAGTTCTATCGATGTCATCTATTTATAGAAAGCGAAAGTAGAACCCTTGTTGAGTTTTAATGGTTTATTTCAAATAAAAAAATAACGTCCTACTTAAAGTGGAAGTATGATGGTCGACACACCCTAGTATTCCTACTAGGCTTGCCACCCCCTTCATGTTACATGAAGGGATTTTGGGCCTCGCATATCGGATCCAATTACAAGTATTTCTCAAACCTTTTGACCTAGTACTTTGCAATTTGATCCAAACCGATTTTGTTTTTCTATTTCCTAAAATAAAATTCAAAATATTTATATTAAATAATTTTCTTATCGTAATTTTACCCTCAATAAAATTATGACAATTTTGCCCTTAATAAAATTTCGAGAAAATATGTTTAATATTTCACCATTCAACGTATTCACTATGACCAAATGTTTTATTTTCAGTTTGGGCTTAAAAATAGCTAAAAAACATAAAATCAATCTTCCAATCATTTCTGAGTAATCCATGTACATTTGTAAAAGAATCATTTCTCATTTCTCCTTTCTCATTTTCATTTCCATTTCCATTTTGAGAAAACCACATTCATTTCCAAAGGATTCTATTTCTCCATTTCAGAGAAAACCATAGTCATTTTTGAGTGTTATCCATTTTTCTATTTCTATTCATTATGTTTATTTTGATACAAACACGCAATTCATTTTTGGTTTCAATGAGTTACCGACCGATTGGACATATGTAATCAGGGCTCGAATGATTTATAATTAAGTTTCAGCCTTTTTCCAATAATTATAAACTCATTTGCCACGAAGTCATTCCACTGTAGTGTCATGACTAAGCTCTCCCTAACGATATACCATTATAAAAGCAACTACTTTGTGCTAGTCTAATGACCTTGTCATAAGTGTGTTAACCTCATAGAATATCCTTAATCTCTTTGGGATAATATCCGCTCTAGCAATATGATCCTATTTTATCTCATGGTAACCACTACATCTTCCTTCATGACAAGTCAATTACTATTAAATAGTAATTAAGTCATTCATGAAAAGAACAAAACTCGTTGCCACGTTTACTTTTCATAAACCATGTAATGCAATTGAGAGGATATCATTGACCCTTATCTCAGTCTATGAATTCTATTGTTTTGAATGATGCTACATACTGCAAAAGTCATACACTCAACACATCAGCTTTTGGTTCCTTATCTATTTGAACTAAGGCTTTTACTTACATCAAAGTATACGAGTCACATACATAGTCCACAATCCACTTAGGATTTAGTTATGACACACTACGAACATCACAAGTAAATAAATCCATAAATGGATTCAAGATCAATTCGACTTGGGTCCTATCAGATGTACTATCAACCGAGTCAATCACATCTATGTCTCTATCTTATGGGAGTCATCTGCTCCGATACTCAAGACAAAACATCTCTCTAATTGGACTTGATAGATGACATATTAGTCTTTCAATATGTTTGTTCATTTCTAATTAGACTAAGGACATGTTTAGGTTCGTCTACTAATATAAGATGTGTTTTTGTATTACATCCGACCATGTAATATCACTTAGTATTAGTTTAAACATTGGAAAACCAATGAGCAACATTTTCTTTCATTTTGATCCGTGTACAAAAATCATATGAGGAAAATTATAGAAAGCATATTAATGTAATCAATGTATGTGTTTTATTAACCAATCTATTCGAAAAATTACAAGTGTACATCGGTAAAAATCCTACACTTAGGGCATTAGATCCAACATACAACAATACAATATATTATACAATGGACGATTTACAAATGAGGGGGAGGCCCTCTATTTATAATTAAACTCCCTAAAAACTGACAGTATAGTTAAATTTACATCGACGGATGAGATGAAGTTTATCCCTACAATTAAGGGATTTACAAGATTACACAATCAAAAATAACCTAATCTTATCGGATTTTATTCCCCTCAATCTTCTAAGATTAATTTCCCTTTTTACGAAGGTAGCCTATTATTTCATATATGCTTCATCGGGCCACCCAGGTTTCAAATAGACATGCTTCTCCATAAGTTTTTCAAATTAGGCCAGTTCTTGTCTATCAAGTGAACCCCATCTAATTGATAGACCTCCATGAAACGCATTTTGTGCAATGGTCATGGGCTTCAAATAGAGGCTCGTGAAAACAACTCAATGAACCAATGCTACAACTCACCGGGAAAAAAAAATTTAATGCAAGAAAATTGTAAACAAATTTGGTAAACTTATAAAATTTTTGTATTCAAATTCATTCTAAGAAAATAAAAATTAAAGCTTTTAAAACACAATATATATAAGACCCTTAATCATTCAATTACTTTAATCAAATAATTACTTAAAAAAAAACTTTAATCAAATAACTTAAAAAGATCAATGAAACACAAATATAATAATCACACATCTATAATTATATAAATTAATGTTTTCTTTGGTGCTAGCGATGTCACACTCGATTTTATTTATGTCTGAAATTTAGGAATGATTGGGGGATAAGTTGAAAGAAACCATAAATTGGCGGCTTCTACTGAAAAATTAGGAAAACTTAGTGGTTGATTTGGACATAGTTGAGTTCCAATTCTAGTTTGGTTAGATAGAACCAACTGGTTCATTAGTGGGAGACAAAATGATTACCATTGAATGATTTTTATAAGGTTGAAAACCATGTGTGAAAGGTTATAAATAGTTATGAAATGAATTCCCAAGGTGAATTCTTCTTAATTCTGTTTAATTTTCTTCTCTTTTTCATCTTAATCTTTGGTTCCTCCGAAGAAGAGATAATTACAGGAAGTTATGCATGGAGTGATGATCATGAGCTTTGAGTAAAAAAAGTAGAGAATCCAATGAGTTGGTAAGGTTCTAAGTCATTTCCTGTTCGTAAATTTAAGAAATGAAGTTAAGAAATTTCAGAACCTTTGAAGGGTTCTTCCCATTTTTTGAAACTGAGTTTTTAAGCAAGAATGTTAAGTGTAATTTATGACTTTGGTTGTCATTATTAGTTGCTAGGAGGATGAAAGCTTTTGCACTCAGAAAGGTAAAACTAATGGGGCAATGAAGCATCAGGTGAGTTTTTGTACTCCATACATGGATGTGCTTTGAATGTTGTATGGCCAAAATGATCTTTTCTGTTTGAGAATAATATGTATGTATAAGGGTGAGTAGGTATATGAGTATCCGGAAGTGTGTAGGTATATATGAAATGGTTGTGGTACATTATATAAATTTAGCGTGCTCCACGTTATTTTGTTTATGTGATAATATATCTAAGACTGCATGATTATTAAATGTGGTTTATGACAGAAAATTTTTGAGGGGATTGATGGTTAGGGAAATGAAATTTTCGTTAGATTCCCAAATTTCATGTTACTGGGTGCAAACTGTGATGTGCGAAGTGTTGGACTTGTAGAGGGGACATTGCAGTGTTTAAGCATCAAGGTTAAAAGTGACAAAATGGAGGAATGGGTAGATGGATGGTGTAACACCCCAAACCTGGCCTAGAATTTAGGCCTGATCTGGCGTGTCACATTGAAGTGTTTTTGCGAAAACCTTGTTTTCATTAAAAACCCTTCTAGAGAAAAGTTAAGTAAAATCTAGTTCGCTTTCAAAACGAGGTGTAGCCAACAACCATTTTTCCTTGTTGCTATGTAAAAATTTCCTTTGACAGCAGAAGCTCGTTCTTAAAACACAATTATTTTCAAAAACTTGAAATATGCTTAAAAGAAATAAATCCAGGTTCTATTTCAAAATCACAATGCATAGTGGAAGTAATGGAATAATAACTAGAGGGAAAACCTTATTACAATCCGAAATAAAATAACTTAAAATCTAGAATTTAGATATTAAGAAAACAAGTCTAATTGTCTTGCTAGTTGGCCACCTCTGAGTCCCTCCATCCGTTGAACCGCCTACTGAGGATCACCTGAGAAAACTAAAAGAGGGAGTGAGTTTTCAAAAACTCAGTGTGTACGACCCTCGTCAAACAAACAACATACATATCATAATAATAACATAATAATATCATACATGCAATGCAATGCAAACCCTCCCCAAATAATCCATCCGGTACACATCGTTTCCCTACCAACCCTACACTCATGTAGAGATTTCTAAATCAACCAACCCATCCGATACACTTCAAGGGTAGCCCCGTTGCGGTACTACCTAATGTTGCAGCAAAGCTACTGATCATATAATGGGCTTAGAAAGCCATCGGTGGATCCACAGTTGTCAAGCAACCATCCAATCCTCATATACTTCCTTCTTTCCATAATTCCCACCCATATGCATCGTAAACAGAATATCATATGAATGCAGCAAATGTACATGTAACATCCATAAATCTTACATTCAATACATAAGGGCATTTTAGTCATCTCACAAATCAAGGGCATTTCGATAATTTTGCAATTCAAGGGTATTTCAGTAATTATTAACAGTATGGGTTTTAAATTACGAACTCTTCGCCTGTCAACATGTCCTCGTTGGCTAAAGTGAACAGACACTATGCACCAGGTAGGATTCCAGAGAAGTGGAGGTGGGTCACTAGGACCGCTTAAGTATCAAGCTCTCCCTAGATCTAATCCTAGACATGCATATGTCCTTTGCCACACACTACCCTAGCGACTTGTCTATAGATATGGTTGATTATTAAATTAAGTTTAATGCTGTTTAAGAATTCATCAGAACTAAGCCTAGAGTCCATTAAAACCCTAGCATGCATTTCTAAAATCCCATAAGGCCCACTAAGCCCAATCATGTCCATATAGCCCATTAAGCCCAATCATGTATATGTAGCCTATTAGGCCCAATCATAATCAAATCATACAACCATTCATATCAATCCATCATTCAATTTCACATATCAATTCTTGCCGATTAGCAACTTTGCTGCGTTGTTATTAGCAGCTAGACTGCGTTATTAGTGTGTTGGCTAGGTAGGTTGACTTGGTCCCCACAAGGTGTGTTGGTTGGTACGGGTGGTATGCTGGCCGGACTGGGTTGGGTTACATTTCTGTGGTGCATTGATATGATATTTTAGGATTAGGCCCAGACTATTACTGGATAAGGCTTAGGCCCAGACTATTACTGAATAGGGCTTAGGCCTAGACTGTTACTGTAATAGGGTATTACACACTGAGTTCTCGTAACTCACCCTTTTCTCTAACTGTGTAGGTAATCCCCAATCTTAGATGATCTGGAGATGCGAGGGACTCGGAGGTGGCCACGCGCTCGATATGTTTTAAACGTAAACTTAGTTATTTTACTTAATTTTAATATATTGGGTTAATGAATTTGTAATAAGGCCATTTGGGATTTTTAAAATTTTCTAGTATTTTCTTTTCATTACTGCCTGCTAGACTAGAAACCGCGGGTTTTAAAATGAGAACGGTTTTTAAAGGAAAATACAATTTTCAAACCTAAAAATGGAAAACTTGAACGAGCTTCCGCGATAATTTATTCTGTTTAATAAATGATTTGATTAACAAGGAAATAGTGAGTTTAGGAATTTTCTACCCTAAAAGTCTCAAAGAGAATAAATGTTAGAATCGAGCTTTTATTGAACTAGCTTGTTTTCAAATGACACTTTGATGCGACACATCAGATCCGGTCGTAACGTCTAGGCCGAGTTTGGGTTGTTAGATTTAGTGGTATCAAAGCTCGGTTGCAAAACTCGGCTGTAGAATGGGTTTTTAAAATTTTCTGATCTGTTTAAATTTTGGTTTGGAAAGTAACGTTTTTACTGAAAGTGTGGTACACCGAGTCTCCGGCACCAAATCTGTAAGTTCTCTGACACTGTATTTTATTATATACTAAAATAAGTATACTGAGAAACTACTAGGGATAGTAGTAGTACACTGAAACTCCTTAGTTAGAGTAAACTGAGACTTTAGGTGACTGAAAACTGTAGTGGGATTTTGATATGCGAAAACAACCCTAATTATTGTTCATCATAAAATATCCGTTAATAATTATGAGATTTATAAGCTGATGCATAAAACTCTTAAAACAGATAAATATGCTACATCGATATGAGCACAAGAGGTTGCGGAAGGGGTACATGTGGCCGTGGTAGAGGCCGAGGTGCTAGGGCTGGGTCTTCAGCATCAGGACACATGCCTGCTAGGGAAGAAACAGCCCACCAGTGGCTGAGACGGGGTGTCATGACCAAGCCGGTAGGGATGATGCCCTGTCCCAAGCGATGTTATGGGTTCTTGAAAGGGTTGCTGGAGCAAGTACTGGGTCTATGGGCTGAGGGTCAATTTCTGAACGACTCCGGTCTAATGGGGCAGAAAATTTTAGGGGCATCTCTGGTGTAGCCCCAAATGTGGCAGAATATTGGTTGGAGGCTGTCGAGTGAATAATGGATGACCTCGATTGTACTGTGGAGCAAAAATTGAAAGGAACAGCATCCTTACTGCGAGATGAGACATATCAATGGTGGCTTACCATGAGGGAAGGCACGCAGGCCGATTGGTTGACATGGGACTTTTTTAAGGCAGCCTTCCAAGGAAAATATGTTGGGGTAAGTTATGTTGATGCCCGGAGGAAGGAATTCCTGAGTCTGGTTCAGGGAAATAGGTCTGTAGCAGAGTATGAGGCAGAGTTCCTATGGTTGTGCTGGTATGTTCGGGGCAAAGTTGCGACTGAGTATGAGTATTGTGTGCATTTCGAGAATGCTTTCCAAGATGAGTTGCGAGTGCTGATAGCTCCTTAGAGGGAAAGAGACTTTGCTACCCTTATTGAGAAGGAAAAGATTACCGAGGATGAGAAACGCTCAGAGCGTCAAAACCGTGAGAAAGAGAGGGGCAGAAATAAGAGGGATATTGGGCCCTCAAGTTCTTTTGGTGGGCCTAAGAAGAGGCCTAGATTTGATGGGCCAGTCCGAGCTGGGGTTCCTGCTATTGCTGTCAGACCGCAGCCTTGCACGGAGTGTGGGAGATCTCATCAGGGAGAGTGCTAGAAAAGAACTGGGGCATGTTTCAAATATGGATTTAGGGATCACCCGGTTAGAAACTGTACTCAGAGGCCTATTCAGATGCAAGCTGCAGGTCAGGGCTATGTTCAGCCAGGGAGAGGTGGTCAGCAGCCACCGAGAGACCGGGGTCAGGCCAGACGGGAAATGGCTTTGGACGAGGTCGTGGAGCACCGGACAGAGGTGCTGGTAACACAGAGGTGACATAGACAGTGTTGGTCTATGCTACTCGGTGCCGAGAGGATAGTGACGCTCCTGATGTCATAACTAGTACGTTCCTCATTTATAATGTACCATATACCGCTTTAATTGATATTGGGTCTACGTACTCATATGTTGCATGTACGGTGTCTGGGACTTTGGGCATACAGTTCGAAATTACTGATAGGGAACTGTCAGTGATTAGTCCACTGGGAAGTCAGTTAGAGTGAACAAACTGTTTAGAGATGTGCCCCTATAGGTCCAAGGGGTTGTCTTTCTGGTAGATTTGATGGAACTGTCGTTTGACGAATTCGATCTCATTTTGGGCATGGATTGGTTAGTGAAACATCGTGCGAATTTGGATTGCGCTGCTAAGCATATGGTATTGAAGTCTTCGGAGGATGAGGAGGTGGTTGTGATAGGGGAGCGAAGGGATTATTTATCTAATGTAATATCAGCACTAAGGGACGAGAAATTGGTTCGCAAAGTTTGCGAGATGTTCTTAGCTTGTGTCAGCATTTCTAATTCTATGGGCCATCCGTTAAGAATGTCAGAACTGTAAAGGAGTTTTTAGATGTATTACCCGAAGAGCTTCCGAGGCCTCCTCGAAACCGTGAGGTCAAATTCGGCATTGAGCTTCTACCTGAAACGGCTCCAGTGTCCATCGCTCCTTATAGGATAGTGCTGAAGAAGCTGGTAGAATTAAAGGCTCAGATCCAAGAGCTACTAGATCGAGGATTCATTCAGCCGAGTGTGTCTCCATGGGGAGCACCAGTGTTGTTCGTGAATAAGAAGGATCAGTCCATGCGTATGTGTATTGATTATCGTCAACTGAATAAATTGACAATTAAGAACAAGTACCCTTTACCAAAGATATACGATCTGTTCGACTAGCTGTGAGGAGCTTTAATTTTCTCCAAGATAGATCTTAGATCGGGGTACCATCAGCTAAGGGTTAGGGAGGCGGATGTGTACAAGACTGTATTCAGGACTTGTTATGGATATTACGAGTTTCTGGTCATGCCATTCGGGTTGACGAATGCACCAGTTGCTTTCATGGATATGATGAACCGGGTTTTCCAACCCTATTTAGACCGGTTCATGGTGGTGTTTATAGATGACATTCTGGTGTATTCAAGAACTGAGGAGTATCATGGTTCGCATCTCCGGATTATATTGTAAATACTAAGAGAAAAGCAGCTTTATCCCAAGTTCAGCAAGTGTGAGTTTTGGCTGCGAGAGGTGAAATTTCTGGGTCACGTGGTGTCTACGGAGGAGATTAGGGTTGATCCTCAAAAAATTGAGGCTGTATTGGATTGGAAACCACCAAAGACTGTATCCAGTATACAAAGTTTTCTAGGTCTGGCTGGGTATTACAGACGCTTCGTTGAGGGATTCTCACTGATTGCTGCACCTCTAACTAAGTTGTTGCGAAAAGGGGTACCATTTGATTGGACTGATAAGCAACAAGAGAGCTTTGAGAAACTGAAGAAGATTCTGACTGAAGCCCCGATATTAATACAGCCAGAGTCTGGGAAGGAATTCATTGTCTACTATGATGCATCGCACACTGGATTGGGATTTGTGCTGATGCAATAGGGTAAGGTGGTGGCTTATGCGTCCCGTTAGCTTAGACTGCACGAGGTGAATTACCCCACTCATGACTTGGAATTAGTTGCGGTGGTTTTCGTACTAAAGATCTGGAGACATTACTTGTACGGGGAGAAGTCGATCATTTATACCAACCATAAAAGACTTAAGTACTTTCTTACTTAGAAAGAGTTTAATCTTAGACAACGAAGATGGATAGAGTTGCTTAAAGATTATGATTGCTCGATTGAGTACCATCCGGGAAAAGCTAATGTAGTAGCAAATGCATTGAGTCGTAAGTTTGTCTCTGATCTAAGAGCACTGTTTGCTCATCTCAGCTTGTTTAAGGATGGTAGTTTGTTAGCTGAACTCCAAGTGAAACCAACCTGGATTGATCAAATTAAGGAGAAACACTTGCTAGATGAAACGCTTGTTCCTTGTTTCTGACTGGTGCAGAAGGATGAGGTTGTGGATTTTGGACTGAATAGTGAGGGGATATTATGCTTCCGTGGGAGAGTCTGTGTATCGAGGGATTCTGAGTTAAGGAAGTCTATACTGTGGGAGGCATATAGTAGTCCATATGCGATGCATCCTGGTGGAAACAAGTTATCTGAGATCTGTGTGAACTATACTGGTGGCCAAGGCTTAAGCGCAAGGTTACTGATTTCATAGGTAAGTGTCTGACATGCCAGCAAGTGAAGGCTGAACATCAACTACCTTCTGGATTACTGCAACCTGTCAAAATTCCAATCTAGAAGTGGGAGAGGGTAACCATGGACTTTGTTAGTGGGCTACCCCTAACGCCTACTAAGAAAGTTTTGGTATGGGTTATTGTTGATCGACTGACTAAGTCCACCCACTTTATATCAGTTCGCACTGATTACTAGTTGCAGAAGTTGGCCAAGTTATACGTGGTTGGGATTGTGAGGTTGCATGGGGTACCAGTGTCTATCATTTCAGACAGGGACCCTAGGTTCACGTCATGATTCTGGAGAGTGTTACACGAAGCTTTGAGTACAAGGTTTGATTTCAGCACAGCATTTCATCTTCAGACTGATGGTCAGTCGAAGAGGGTAACACAGATATTGGAAGACATGCTAAGAAGCTCTGTAATTGATTTCAAGGGTAGTTGGGAAGACTATTTTCCGTTAGTAGAGTTTGCATATAACAACAGCTATCAATCCAGTATTCAGATGGCACCGTACGAGGTGTTATATGGTCGTAGGTGCCGTACCCTACTTGTTGGACAGAATTGGGTGAGCGGCTAATATTGGGGCCAGAACTAGTTTTTGAAACGAGGAAAAAGTAAGGATGATACGAGAGTGGTTAAAAGTAGCATCTGATAGGCACGAGTCGTATGCTGATTTAATGCGTACACAGTAGGAGATTATGTCTTCTTGAAGGTCTCACCATGGAAGAAGACTCTGAGATTTGGACGGAAAGGCAAGCTGAGCCCTAGATTCATCGGACCTTACCGGATATTAAAGTGTGTGGGACCCGTCGCCTATCAGCTGGAACTGCCTTCTGAGTTTAATCATATAAATGATGTGTTCCACGTCTCTATACTGAGGCGATACCATTCCAATCCCTCTCATATAGTACTGGTGGAGGAGATCGAGGTAAGACCTGATCTAACTTTTGAGGAAGAACCAGTGCAAATACTGGATCGTGATGTTAAGGTACTGAGGAGAAAATCTGTCCCGTAAGTCAAGGTGCTATGGCATAATCACGGTTTAGAGGAAGCTACGTGGGAGCCTGAGGAGGCGATGCGACAGTAATACCCTTACCTTTTCTGAACAAGGTAAATTTGGAGGCCGAAATTTCTTTAAGGGTGTAGAGTTGTAACGCCGCAAAAAAGAGGGGTTGGTAATTTTGCTTAATTTCCATGTTGTGCTTGAACGACTAGCTATTAGAGTGTATTTGGGGGTTCTAAGGAGGATTAGTTCGAGTCTGAGCTGTTAAAACATTTTAGTTTTTTGCTCATAAGGGTAAACGGCAGTTAGCAGTAGGACTTATGTATAATTATATGTGTTTTGTGACATAAAGAGAACCTGTGGCCTGATGGGGGTGGCGTCATCAGGAAGGCAAGGAGAGGGGGGTTCGAATCCCATGGCAAACAAATGAGGGCATTTATTTTATGCCTTGGGAGTGGAAGAAGTAGAGTTTGAATCAAACTCTACAAGGGAAGTTGAGGACTTGGTCAAAAATTTCAAACGGAAGGTGGGGAGTAATTCTAGGAGACTTTGATGGAGTGTTTGAGGGAGTTGGTGGGACAAGGAGTCTTGGCCGAATGGGAGAGTGTGGCTAAGGGAGGAATTTCAGCTAGGAGGGGTGTCATTTGGGCATTTCAGCAACCTTGTGTGAAAGTAGAAACTGAAAATCCCTTCTTGCCTTTATGGTTTTCTTTTGTTCATCTCGGGGTTTTCTTTCTGTATTGGTGTTTTGTGTAACATTCTTAACGTTCGGGTCTTCTTCTCATTCATTATTTCCCCAACTGCTGCCCACTCCTTGCCTACACATCTTTTCTTCTTTTAGGTTCCTTGGCCGAATTCAACATCCTCTTTTCCTCTCATCTTCATTTCTGTTCCCTTCAAGATAGCCGATCCTATCCTCCCCCTTCTTCTCGGCGCTTCATCTTTTGTTCTTTAACTTTAGTAAGCCAAAGTTAACCTCTTCTTTTCTTCTAGTATACTTTCATCTCTAGGGCCGTATGTGTTTATTCCTCTTTACTTAAAGGAAGTTGTCATTGGTGACTTTAAGAGTAAGTAGTACTCACTTTCTGTTAATTATTTCGTGGTGGGTACTATTCTTTTCCTCTAGTGCCGAATATTTCCTTTTCTCTTTAGACTGATGTGATTGGTATTTAGGTCCTCTCAAAGTGTGAAATGGGCTAGTGACCTGAAGCAACCGATACGTTACTGTGCCTTTGATCAAATCCAGTCGGGGGCCTTGATATTCGCTAATAGTTGGAGAAGACTTTACAAACTCAGTCATTTAAGGTATGTTTAAGTGTGGTTTCGGTTCATATTGAGGAAAATGAGTGTAACTCTTGTGATCGGTTGACTAACTGTTAAACTTATTTAACAAAAGATCAGTGCTAAGGGATTCGTAATCAAGGTGTGTAATCATACACCCTTTACCGTATTATTCAAACACTGGATAACGATGTCTCACACTCTTGTGCTACTGTTTATCGACAAAAGCCGAAAAGCCACACTTTTGACATCTGAGAGCCCTCGAGCGTGCGAACGCTTATAGGGATAAATTGAACCCCAATCGTTGGTGTTAGATCGTACAGGACGCCACGAACGTTTTCGTGGGTTTATGTCGTAATGGGCCTCAATGGGCCATAGGGGCCAATGGGCCCCACATGGGTAAAGTTCTCGATAAAAAGATAACAATGAATTGGGCTGCCAAGTTCGCATAGCCAAGACCGATATTGGGCTGAGTGGGCCACACGAGCTTGTGGGCCCACTTGTGCACCATTTTTACCAGAAAGGTTATCCAGTCGCTCGAGGCGACTGTAGGCCTCCAGAAAGGCCGTCATATGTCTAAATTACTGAAATACACTAAAATACCCTCAATGGGTGAAATTATTGAAATACCCTCAGTGGGTGAAATTACTGAAATACCCTCGATGGGTGAAATTACCGAAACAGCCCTGGGGGTGATTTACCGTTTTAGCCCCAACCGTCTAGATGACCGTTATACCCTTAGTGGTAGTATAAGTGACGTATGTGTAATATTTGTATGATTGACTACGATTGTGATACACTGCATACATGGGGTATTTATGACACGACATACTGCATTGGGTTGGGTTTTGTATTTTAGAGGAAGTAATGTACTAGTGGCTATGCCATGTTTTACTGATCTAGTGGCTTTGCCACGTATACTGATTTTAGTGGCTCAGCCACATATGCTATTATTAGCAGCTTTGCTGCGTTGTTACTAGCAGCTAGACTGCGTTATTGGTGTGCTGACTGGGTGGGTTGACTTGGTCCCCACAAGGTGTGTTGGTTGGTACGGGTGGTGTGCTGGCTGGACGGGGTTGGGTTACATTTCTGTAGTGCATTGATATGATATTTTAGGTTTAGGCGCAGACTGTTACTGGATAGCGCTTAGGCCCAGACTGTTCTCATAACTCACCCTTTTCTCTAACTATGCAGGTGATCCCCAATCTTAGATGATTTGGAGCTGTGAGGGACTCGGAGGTGGCCACGCGCTTGATATGTTTTAAACGTAACTTAGTTATTTTATTTAATTTTAATATATTGGGCTAATGATTTTGTAATAAGGCCATTTGAGATTTTTAAATTTTTCTAGTATTTTCTTTTCATTACTACCTACTAGACTAGGAACTGCGGGTTTTAAAACGACGACGGTTTTTAAAGGAAAATACGATTTTCAAACCTAAAAATGGACAACTTGAACGAGCTTCTACGATAATTTATTATGTTTAATAAATGATTTGATTAACAAGGAAATAATTTATGAATTTTCTACCCTAAAAGTCTGAAAGAGAATAAATGTTAGAATTGAGCTTTTACTGAACTAGCTGGTTTTCGAATGACACTTTGATGTGACACGTCAGATCCGGTCATAACTTCTAGGCTGGGTTTGGGGTGTTACATCACGACATCGAAGGCAGTCTTGAGCTTTCTCCATTCTGCTCCCTATGTTGCGACATAAAGTCATCGCTGTTGTGACATAGTGATGAATATCCATTTAGTACACCTTCTAATTTTTTTCTGCACACTCACAAAGTGCGCTAGCTCACCCTTCGGCCTCATTTGGCCCCTGAGGTCAATAAAAGACTCAATTTGTGCGTTTTATTAACTTAATGGGAATTCACAAAATCATAATTAAAACCTACTAGAAATGCTTGATTTTAAGCTACTAAATAAAGTGTAAGAATTAGTTTGATCTGCAACACCGAATTACGTCAGATCAAACTCCCCTACACTTAAGTCATTGTTTTTCCTCAAGTAATGTAAACATATAAAAAAAAAGAAGATATGAAATCAAAAAGAAAAGATTTAGTTGTGAATAAAAGGAAACCAGACGACAAAACATAAAATAAATAAATAAGAAAAAAGGCAAAATCATAAAAAAACTGACTTAGACTCTTTCTTTAAACTAGCTAGAGTTAGTGCATATGGATGTAAAAATGAACATCACACCTAAACTCCCCCACAGTTAATCTTTTGCTTGTCCTCAAGAAAACCATGTCTAGACACACAACATGCAATAAGAAGACGTCCTTTTGATTTTATTTCTATTAAGAACCTGATTGTCAAATATTAAAGGTATATTAATTTGTATCATACATGTAACTTAATCTTGATAGTTCGATGCCTTGAAACTTTTTAAAGTAAATTAGTATTAGTTTACAAAGTTACATTACTAACAAATTAGAAATAATTCTCATGACCAAATGTTTAACAATATTACTATTAACATAAATCACATAGATATATAATAGACACAATTATGTGAATTGAAAGCATTCATTTCCTAAAATTGTTAGCAATTCCGGAAGATTATGCACAGAGAATGCTTAAGTCACATTGATCTTTTAGGCTTTCAACATTCTGAGGCTTAGGACTGTATGAGTTCAAAGAAAGATATGGCTTAAAATTGTTTAAAGACTAAAAACAACTAGGCGTATGACATTGTTCCTTACCTTCCCGTTAATGTCCCATCCAAGCTCACCGCCTTTCGTCTCCCTCTCTCACCTACCTTATCTCTCAATGTAGGAAGATACAATATAATACTAGCAACTATGGTCGGCTTAACCAGTTTTGGTTCATTAATGACTCAGTTTTCTTACTTTTGTGACTCTTTGTTTTGTCACATTAACTTTTTACTCAATTCTCAATCACAGTGCTTTTGCATCAATCCTGTACTTTTTCTTCTCATTTTTACTTTTAACTTTTTCTCGATTCTTCTTTGTTGCAGATTTGTGCCCGACCTATAGTCACTGTATCATATTGTTTCTTCCTTTTTCGCTCTTTTTTAAACCACCGTAATGTATCTACATAAACCCTCAATATCTATGGCCTGATATCTATTTCATAATGTATTAGAGGACCAAGGATAGGGAAGAGTTCAAGTTTTCAATTTATGTGTGGTCTTTGGGTTTCAATTTTTGTAAGTTCATCAAAAAGAAGTGATCAGGCTTCAAATAAAGAGACTAGGGATTAATAGCATTAAAGTATAGTCATTTGAGAACTAGCTATTCAAACAATGCATTAGGTCATCCCTAATCATCCCACCATACAAAATTTCTTTCATGCCTCGAATTAAACCAAATGAATAATAATCAATTCAAGCATTCATGTCTCTACGACTATCTATAAGACTTATATGACATCATCAAGCATTCTTACTTAGGTACTTCTAATATGTTATGCAACTTAACTAAGTAACCTAATAAATTTCCCTAACATATAATCTGATTATCTTATATCAATAAAAAAATTTATGTTTGCAAGAACTATTACATGCTTTATTAACTTGAACAACTATTCACATCATTAATATAATCCAAGCACCATGCAATAAAATTATAAATTATTTTAGGGAAATAAATAATTAACTAAAACTATGTAAAAATACACAAACTAATCATATATTCTTCCCCCCACACTTTAGAACATACATTGCCCTTAATGGAAAATAATTAAAGTGCAAACAATAAGACTTCTCTGAGTAGGTTGAATCATTATTGTTATGAAAATCTCGGGATTTGTGTGTTCCAAGAAGACGAAAAGAATACCTAAAAATATATTACGACAAGAAATATAAAATTTAATATAAAGAAAATAAAAAGAAGAAGGAGAAAGAGATGAAGTGTTGATAATGGGTGTTAGAACGTCTGTAAATATTCAGATGAACTTGGGCCTTCAATGTTGCAAGGTTTGTTATGTCTAGGATGTCACGACATCAAGCCTAGTTTTTTATTTCTTCAATTTTTTTTACTTTCTTTACTTTTTTCCTCAGTTCTGTCACTTGCTGATATCTACACCTAAAAATTTAAAGCAGGAAGTAGGAGTTCTTTAAAAATTGGGACAATTTGTGTCGCCACCATAAAAGAACTTACAGCTGGTTCTTAATAGGTCTTGAAAAGAGTTATATTTCATGCCTTTAGACCTAGCTAATTACTTGTACTTAAGTACATTTTGTCACATTTTAGGACGTTTTAGTTAGCATTTTTAATATTGCATTAGGACTTGGACTGTGTTGGAATTAGGTGCTTTTAATCGCTTGTGGTGGAGTTTTTTGTGTGTTGGTGTGGTAGGAATAGGTTTTGAAATGAGGAAATAAAGGAGTGAAGTTTTTTCAGGGCAAAGTGTAGACAATTTCCCAGTATAGATGTCATGTCAATGCCTGGAAGACCATGTCAACATTTTACGCGCAGTACTCCCAGCTCAAATTCAAACTTGTACCAGATAAATCCCACTAAAAGAAGAGAAGATATCACGACCTATTAACTTACCCTAGCCTAATCTATCTATAAAAGCCAAAGAAGGAAACCCTAAATGGTGAACAAAAATAATTGGAAGAGATCCATAAGCTTGAATAAGGGTTCGACTGCGCAAAGGAAAGGAAGTCGAAGGCAATCCTTCTTAGCCATCATAGGATGCTGTGCTACCGAAGTGTAGACTGGGCAAGTGAAAGCTATTTCCTAAAGTTCTTTCATTATTTCCATTAGTGTTCCTTCAAAAGATTGAATTGAAGTAGTTGAATACAATGCCAGATAATATTTTGGTTAAGAATTTTATTTCCCAGCCCATGAGCTAGATCTTATAAGGTTAGGATTACTTTCGATGAAACTTTAAACTATTTTTATGGATGCGGTATACATCTAATTTACTTTACTGTTTCATTTGATTGATCTTATTTCTGAATTAAAATGCAAACAATCTCTAGACATAGAAGATTTTTTGCATACGTATAACTGATTCTAATTCTGAAACGGTTGGATTGGTTGGACAAAATTAAATGAAATGAGAAAGTATTCAATAGAAACTTGTAGTTGACTCTAGACATAGAGTCACATTCATATAGAAGGAAACATGCAAGATATCTAAAAAGCCTATAGACACAGGCAAGGTAACTTGAGGTTTCACTTTCGCGAGAGGTAGACCATTTTAGAACTCTTCTGTGCAGTGAAGTAGATATGATTTTGACAAGGCATTATTGACCATAAGGGTCAATTCTTGGTAATCCCAACCTTCTGAATCAATGACACTCTATCCTTATTCTTTGTTGTAGTAACTTTGCCCTAGCATATTTAGTTGTTTATTTCTTTGTTTACATTCTATTTAGATAATCACTTTCATTATTCTCATTACATTTCTGCTCTACCTTTTTCCATTATTCATCAATTCCATCTGTCACATACATCATCATTCCTTTGAATTATCACTACATACTTACCTTAGTTTACCAATGCATTTTATTCTTTAGTCTGGCCATAACATTAACCATATTACAATAACTTGACCAATTTTGTGCCTCAATCTGATCCTCGTGGGAATGATACTCACTCGTCACTTTATTACTTGAACTGACATGTATACTTGCAAAGAATCGTACATTATTTTACACGCGACAGTTCTCAACATTTTGATCTGACGCTTGCTCCTTTGTCAATGCATACAAACCAGCCCCTTCGATCGATTCCAAAGATGTTGCCTTATTTTTGACCGACACGACATCCACATGACAAGCCATTTGGTGCCAAATCTAAGCTCTCCCCATTTCATTTTTTTGGGTATTATTACCTTGGGCTTTCTCCCTTCCATGTTGCATGAAGTTTTAGCTGCCCGAGCCTTGCTATCGTTGTCAAATGAGAATGAATGAAACTCCCTGTCTTCTCCCGCTGGCACTTTCTCTGTGATGGCCAGAAAGTGTATCAGCTCTTCTACACTTCCATTCATTAGCTTAAGATCCACGTTAATGGTTAGTTCATCTATCACTTCTACTTTTACAGTTATATATGTTGCTATGTCAGTTGGATCAAAGACCACTTAAACTATGTCCAACTCCTCCTCGTGGTCCTTAGTTACAAGCTCAGGTTGAATCTCACCATAATTCTCATCATGGTCATCGATTATACAAGGGTTCTCTTGATCCAAGTTATGAGTGCCAGACATGTCCTCTTTCTTGGAAGACAGCGCTTTGAATATTTCATGCATCATTTTAATCATTTGCACCATCATATCTAACATATTTGATAATACCTCAGAGTTGGTCATCTTGGTGGTTTTACATGAAGGCATTCTATACGAATCATAGGGAGGCTCGTCTAAAAATTTAGGCATGTCATAATCTTTTTCAAGCGCCTCAGTGAACTCCTATGGATGTTTGACTATATCAGCACCTCGGTCATCACTCCACTGGTACGTTGAGGCTTCGTTCCCTCGTTGGCTTATCTCGATCATGAATAATTTTTTTCTCCTTCATGATCTCCCATTCTTCATTTACTCCATCCTCGTATACTTTGTCATCCAAGACCATCTCATCATTAAACCATATGTAGTAAATTTCTTCCATGTTTGAATGATTTTGAAAGATTATCTTTATGGATCAAAGATTGACTAAATAAGAGTTCCTCTCCTTTAAGGTATATATTGAGATTGGGAAAAAGAAATAAAGAAGTGAGTTAACTAGAATAATAAAATTAAAAATACAAATCGTATATATAGTTCAAAATTTTCCTAATTATTCTATTAAATGCAAAAATTAAAATCAACTTAGTAACATTGCCTCCCTGGCAATGGTGCCAACAATTTGACCACCTCTGAACATACTAATGTCCAGAGCATGAAAACCACTACAAAATATATGTAATTTGATGCGGTGTCTGCAATGATATGGAGCAGGTTGTAATATAGTTTGTTTACAACAAAATACTTAGCAAGTGTTCGCAGGATCGTAACCCAGGGAGGCTAGTACTAAATTAATTCAAACCTAAACACCGATAGATATGTAAACTATATTACGAATGAACATAAAAAAAGGGTTTTAGGGTTTTTATAATAATAAAGACAAAATAACATAAAAGAAATGTACTTCAAGAGATAGAAAGGGAGAATAAATCAAATCCTGATTATGGGTGATTAGCTCACTTTGGTAATCTCCATCAACTATCGTTTTCAATTCCTCGTCAATCAACTAGTCATTACCCTAGTAGGATCTTCCAATCTTCCACTAACATAATGAGTCAGCAAGAATTACTTATCCTCCGATCTCACAGTCCAGACTGGCTAGGGGTAAAGGTGTTCACGAATGGGCAATACCTATTTTGGGTTAATTCCCACCTTGATGACTTCCTGGGGTTGTCAGGCTTAGGGTTTGTTTCACTTTCTTTCTTTCCCAAACAGTTGATTCATTAAGTAACCTTATAAAATAGTTAATAGATCATACCTTCATTCGCTAATCACCCATAGAGGGATTAGTTATTATTGGCTTTGGTAGACAATATGAAATTGATATAAAGAGAAAGCATGCTAATTAGATATACAAGATAAAGTAAATGAATGAGCCTGATTGTATTGAGATTAATTGTAAATCCAAAAAGTTTGAATGCTTCCACAATTCAGATCTCTTAGGATCAACAAGAACAAATGAAAGAAATATAAAACCTAAGAACGAAAGAAAAACTACATTAAATTTTAATAAGAGAATTTAGGTTAAAGGAATGGTGTCCATAACAAGTGACAAATGAGCCTATTTATTGCCTTCAGGTGGTCGTTGTCCTTAATCCTAGGTTAGCTGACGTTCTCAAGCTTTCAGTTTGATTGTACAAACCAAAATCCCCTACTTCGTTTTTTAATTTCTGTCAAAGAGTAAATGTTGAGACACATCAGAACCTCTATTTTAACATAATAATTAATATATTCCTCTTCAGCTATCTTCAGGGGTATGTCCCGACACCCTCTGTCTATTTTGGTACATCAAAGGCAGTCTGAGCTACCCTATTTTACGACATCTACTCATTCGTGTTGCAAGATAGTGATGAATATTTGTTTAATACATCTTCTAATGGTTTTTTGCACACTCACAAAGTGCGTCAGCTCACCCTTAGGCCTCATTCGGCCCCTAAGGTCAATAACAGACTCAATTTGCACATTTTATTAACTTAACGATAATTTACAAAAACATAATTAAAACATACTAGAAATGCTTGCTTTCAAGCTTCTAAAGTGTATGAATTAGTTTAATCTAGAACATCAAATTACATCAGATCAGCAATCATAGAAAGTATACACATTTGCCCTTAAATTAAGCCTTCGAGGCCCTAAAAATAATTTGGGAATAATCATGTAAAGGGCCAAATTTGGGCCTAGGAGAATTGGGCCTATTGGGCCTTGGGCATGAGAGCGTTTAAAATTTTTGAGAACAAGAGAACAGCACTAACCAAGTTGTAACGCCCCAAAATCCTGAAACTTTAAATTTCTATGCATTAAGGTTGGTTTGTATGAGTAGTACATAGAATATTAATTTTAAGGTATTATCGGGATTATTTGAAGTCATAGAAATAGGGATGACCATAGGGAAAAATTTATTTTTCTTGCTTTAGTGGACCTTAGTCTCGGGATTAAGAGGAAATAAGACACAAATGGGCTTGTGGTCCAGTGGAAAGTGGCGTCACTTGGGAGCTATGAGGTGGCGTGTGTGAAAGCTGAAGAGGTCCAAGGTTCGAACAGGAGGAGTGTATGTTGCAGTGTTTTATTTTGCATAGTGGATGGCAAGAGTTGTGTTGGTTTTGTACTCTTGCCGTGGAGAGTTTGTAGCAAGCAGGACTGATGGATGTGGAGGAGATTTCGGATAAGATTAAGGTATTATCAGAGAGAAAATATAGGAGATGAGGAGGGTGAAGTGTTGGGGCCGAATAAGACTATGGAGGGAAGGCAGGATCCGGCCTTGGTTATAAAAAGGGGTTGCCGAATTCCAGTGAGGGGTTCGTGAGTTTTCGTCTTTTCTTTTTCTTTATTCTCCCCAAACGGTTTCTTCCTTTTTTCTAAATTTTCACAAAGCCAAATTCCCTTCATTTCCGAAATTACTATCATCCTTCTTTGCTGAATCTCTACTCTTGTCGAACATTTGCTGTTGTTCGTCCACCTCAGTCGATTGTTATCTACTCTTTATCACGTTTGGAAGCTGAATCTTGTTCAGTAGATAACTAAGCCGCAAGATTAAAGGAGAATTTCGGTAAGTGCTTAGTTGATCGTTTTAGTGAGTTTTGTTAAAAGCCGAAGGGCTATCTAACCCCTCCTTGTCATTAACTTGTATTAACAAGGGTAAGACTCAACAATCGCAAGCGTGGTAGGTAAGATTTGCTAACAAAGGGGTAAGTGTTCTCGACTCTGTCATGGTTTAGTAAATGGCCCAATCTAATGTGGCTCATAGGGGTGACTTATGTACAATATGGGTCACTTGGTTTTGATGATATAGGTGTTTGAGTGCAGATCTAGAGGATAATCGCAAATAGTAGCAAAGGAAGGGCTACTAGAACATGCAGCACACGGTAAGGGTATGGTGATGTTTCAGTTTTTGATCAGTATGTGTTTAAGCCTTGGTTAATCATTAGTAATGTCAAATTTAGGTTAATGACTAAGGGGTTTGCAGCACGTGGATACTAGGTGTGTACAAACACTACACACACGATATCGATAATGCCGAAAAGCTGAAAAGCCGAAAGTGGCTAAATGGGCCCGGTGGTCCCTAAGGCTAGGTTTGATGAGTTTGTTTGGTTTGGTGTATGAGTTGAGTCTGTCAAGCATAATACTTGATCTGGAATTGCTTTGGGCCTAACGGGCCATAAGGATGTGATTTGGGCCTAATGGGCCGTAAAGATGTAATTTGGGTTTGATGGGCTTTTTGGGGACGTAGACAAGTATGTTAGGGTTAATGGACTTTAGGCCTAGTTTGAACAACTCTTAAATTTCATAAGACTTAATCTAATTAAACATGTCCATGAACAAGTCACTGGGTTAGAGTCTGGTAACAGACATACGCATGTTTAGGATTGGATCTAGGGAGAGCTTGGTACTTAAGCAGCCCTAACGGCCCACCTCCTCTTCTCTAGAATCCTATCTGGTGCGTAGTGTTTGTTCACTTTAGCCGCGAGGACTTGTTGATGGGCCAAAGTTCATAACTAAAATCTGAAAGGGACCAAATTCCCTAGATTTGTAAAATTACTAAAATACCATTAGATTTGTAAAATTACTAAAATACCCTTAAATTTGTAAAATTACTAAAATACCCCTATTTTGCAAAAGTACCAGAATACCCCTGTTTTACAAATTACCAAAACACCCTTGTTTTACAAAATTACCAAGATACCCCTATTTTGCCAAATTACCAAAGTACCCCTGTAGGGTAGAATTACGAAAATACCCCTGGGTAGTGAAATGACGAAAATACCCCTCTGTGACAAATATGAGTCTATGGATGTTACTCGCGTGTGTGATGCATTCATATGATATTCTGCTTAAGATGCATATGGGTGGGAATTATGGTACGGAGGAAGATTTCAGGATCGCATAGTCGTATGGCCATGGATCCACCGGTGGCTTTATGCCCATTATATGATTAGCAGCTCTGCTACAATGTTAGGTAGTACCGCAACCGGCTACCTTTGGTGTGTAAAAGATGGGTGGGTCGATTTAGAAATCCCCACAGGTGTGTATAAGGTTGGAAGGGAAATGGTGTGTGTAGCGGATGGATTATTGGGATGGGTTTTGCATTATCTTGTTTGTATATGATACGATATGATATGATATGAGGTCATTGTGGGCTAAGGCCCAAGACCACCGATTTTGATAGGGCTTAGGCCCAGTGTGAATATTTGTATGTGATTTGCTTGCCAAGGGTTGTATACACTGAGTTTCGAAACTCACCCCCCTTTATTTAATGTTTCAGGTGATCCTGAATAGACGACTCGGCATGGGAAAGGACTTGGAGATGGCCACACTACAAGCTGATCAAATATTTTTAATTTGTTCAAATAAATGTATTTTAAATACTTTGTTTTTCATTGAATTATGATAAGGCCATGTATCTCCTAATAGACTTTATGTTTTGGGTTTTATTATTGTTGTTTCAACTATCCAGTCAATAAACTTAAATAAAATTTCTAAACATGACATGGTTTTCAAAATAACTCAACATATGAATATTTTCCTAAAATGTGGGCTTTTTCTCTTAACTTAACAAGATACAAAGGTTTTGGGCTTTTGGGCCTTAAATGGTTAATTAGTAAATCGGTTTGAAGTGTGCCTTTAATGTGACATTCCGGATTCGAGCCTAACTTCTAAGCCGGGTTTGGGGTGTTACAAATCAAGGTTCAATTCAAAACAAATAAAAAAATTGGGAAAAGTTTGAAAAATTTGGAAATAGGGGTCACACGGCCGTATGGCCAGGCCATGTGAAATAGCCCAGACTGTGTTGACATTTAAAGTTAGGACACACGGTCGTGTCCCAACCCATGTGTTCGCCCGTGTGGGTATTTCAAATAGGGTCACACAGCCGTGCTGCCAAGCCGTGTAACTCTTTGAGTCTGTGTGGTTCATCCTACACCTAAAATTTAAATGACACATGGTCGTTCGGGGTGACTGTGTGTGGCACACTAGAAACACAAAAATATACACACTTTTTCATACCATTTTTAACTCAAATTCATGTAGTTTCGGCAAAATTATTGTAGAAAAATAATTAATTTTTATAAAATAATTAAATTGCACTTAAATTATGAACATGTTAAATTTAAATTAATTTTATAATTAATTGTGATAATTTTTCGACCGATTTGCACAAAGGGTAAATAACGACTCGGTGGACACTATTAGAAGTTCAAAGCCGAGAAGCAATTTGAAGTATCAAGGTGAATTAATTTTTAGCCTAAGTCGGTCCATTTATTTGTATTAATTCTGTAACACCTCAAACCCGGCCTAGACGTTATGAACGGATCTGGCATTTCAGATAAGAGGGTTGATTAAAAACTGCGTGTTCGTTAAAAACCTCGTATTCTTTTGAAAATTTTGACCCTTGTTGTTTGTGAAATTCAAATTTTCTTAAATGGTTTTCTTGTAAAAACGTTGTTATTACATTTTCAAAAACTTTGTTTATAACAGAAATCAGATTCAGTGAATTGCGAAAATGTGATATTTTGGAAACCGTTATTTTCATTTTAAGAAAAATCCCGAGTTTAATCATTTATAGTTTGAATATAACTGAAATGAAAGGTTAAAAGAACAATTAAATCCAATGGCCTTATTACATAATATTAAACCCAAATTAAAATAATCTTAAAATGAAGCAAACTGAAATTTACTAAAGTTTGTGAGAAATACTCCGATGTATGGCCACCACAGAGTCCTTCGCAGCTCCAAATCTCTAACGCTGAGGATCACCTGCACGATTTAAACAGAGGGGTGAGTTACGAGAACTCAATGTGTAATCCCCTAATTGGTCATTAACTGGGCCCGAGCCCATACAGAAGCAGACTGGGCCGAGGCCCTATAAACATGACAATGCAAACAGTGAATGTAGCCCACCCCAATCCACGCAAACACACCCCCGTACCAACCCTGCACACCTGTGGGGATCAAGTCAACCTACCCAGCCCTACACACCAATATGGCAGACAAGCTGCTAATCACAAAATTTGTGGCAGAGCCACCAAAATAACAGAATATACGTGGCATGGCCACTACACAGAATGTGGCGGAGCCACCAGAATAACACTTCCTCTGATCATTAAACCCAACCCATCCAACATGTTGTGTATGTCATGCTCAATCATTACACGTGTATGCAAACTGGCCATGCTTAGTAACAGTCATTTCAACACATATTAACAGCAAATCAGACACACACCCACAGTCAAGTCGGTTAAAATACAGTCATACAGTCATAGTCAAATCGGTCAAATCATAGTACAAGTCAATCATTTACCCCCAAGGGCAAATCTGTTATTTTACCCTATAAGGGTATTACGATAGTCCTACCCTACAAGGGTAATTCGGTAATTCTACTCATAACTAGTCCATGTATGTAGTGCATTTCAAACAATATCAATCATATAATTAACACATACAACACTGGTACTACCACAAGGGTACAATACTCATTTAATCAGTTAGGGGTAAAGCAGTCATTTCACCCCGTAAGGGCATCTCGATAATTTTACCCGTCGAGGGTATTTCGATAATTTTGCAAACTGGGGGATTTCATTAATTTCGTAAAATGGGGGTATTTTGGTAGTTTTCCAAACTGAGGGTATTTCGGTAATATTGCAAACTAGGGATATTTCGGTAATTTTGCAAACTGGGGGTATTTCGGTAATTTTCCAAACTAAGGGTATTTCGGTAATTTTCAAATCAGGGGTATTTCGATAATTTTGCAAACTGGGGGTATTTCGCTAATTTTTCAAACTGAGGGTATTTCGTTAATTTTACAAATCAGGGGTATTTCGATAATTTTACAAATTGGGGGTATTTCAGTAATTTTGCAAACTGTGGGTATTTCGGTACTAAGGGTATTTCGGTAATTTTGTAAATCGAGGGTATTTCATTATTTTTGCAAATCGAGGTATTTCGATAATTTCATAAATTGGGGTATTTCGGTAATTCAGCAAATCAGGGGTCCTTCGGTAATTTCACAAATCAGGGGTATGTCGGTAATTTTACAAACCAGAGGTATTTTGTGAATTTTGTAAACCAAGGGTATTTCAATAATTTTGTAAACCAAGGGTATTCCAATAATTTTATAACCAAGGTATTTTAAGCAGAGATAACGATGCGAATGGGCCTATGGCCCATTCCGACCCAAATGGGCCCACACGCTCATGTGGCCCATTTAGTCCAAATCTAGCCACAGATATGAGAGTCACATAGACCAGTTCACTATCTACTACAGAATCATGCAATTTATTCATATGGGCCCCCGAGCCCATTGGGCCCACTTGGCCCAAGGCAGCCTAGACTCATAAGAACACTCATGAGGGCCTCAACTATCGTATCGAAGCTCCCACATGTGCGCTCGCACTCTTGTGTGGCTACCATCGCCGTGTGGCCAACGTTTCGGCTTTTGCCGCTCTACAGCTAGAGTAGGGCGAAATACACACCTGATAGGAGTCTGAAGCTAATCCGCGCTTCGAATACTCCTATGCCCAACGCCAACCAGGCATGCTTACTCTCCTCATAGATTGCTCTAGTTAAAGCCAGCTTCTCACCTTCCCTCTTGATAGCTTTTCGATGTGGGATCCCTCCTTTAGTAGAGTTTAAATCCAACACAAACTCTGGCCGTCCAATCCGCAAAATAAACACTCCCTTGCTTGTCATGAGGTTCGAACCCAGGCTCTCTTGTAGCTTAATCGACGCCGCTAACCATTAGGCCACAAGGTCCTCTTGTGTCTAAAATCATCTGCAACTAAATATAAGTCTATGGGCCAAAGTCTAAGTTCACTTAAAAATAAAACAAAATGAAATGCAAGCACCAAGACTTGAACCTTGGACCTCTTGCTTCCTTGTGGCGTCATTCCCTTGTCTCTTATGTGGCGTCATTTGCCACTAGACCACAACATCTTTTGTGTCATTTTTCTCCACATTTTATTCTTAAAGCCTTCTTACTAACTCCTAGAGTTTTATTCACCTAAAACCAAAATTTTCCTAAAGCCCAAGTTTGATCTCGGGACTTCATGGAAGACCCCTTACCTTCCAAAATCACTCACCTAATAGGTCCAACTTGCAATAATGTCGTTCTCTTGTTCTCAAAAATTTTAAACGCTCCCATGGCCAAGGCCCAATGGGCCCAACTCTACTAGGCCAAAATTCAGGTCGTTACAAATCTACCCTCCTTAAAGAAATTCCGTCCTCAAAATTTCCAAATATATATTAGCCGCAGAACACAGGTTACTCCACTACGCTTCCGATGTGCACTCTCATCCCAATAACACTACAACACTTCTAACTTAATCTTGAAACCTCTTACACACAATCAACCATCTAACCACAGAAACAAACAGATATTTATCACACATGCATTCAATTTCTATATTCAAACATCACATCCAAGCAAAACGCACACAAAATAAATATAAAATATACAATCATTTCAGCATATAACAAAGTTTAAAATTAGGAAACTTATGGATTTGGTATCAGAGACTCGGTGTGCCATACTTCAAGTAACATTATCACTTTTTCTAAATCACGTTTTAAAGAGATTTGGAAAAAATTTTAAACCCATCCCACAGCCGAGTTTTGCAACCCGGGCTCTGATACCGTAAAATGGAACACCCCAAACCCGGCCTAGACGTTATGACCGGATCTGACATGTCACATAAGAGGGTTGATTAAAAAACTGCGCGTTCGTTAAAAACCTCGTATTCTTTTTAAAAATTTCGACCCTTGTTGTTTGTGAAATTCAGATTTGCTTAAATGGTTTTCTTGTAAAAATGTTGTTATTACATTTTCGAAAACTTTATTTATAACAAAAATCAGATTCAGTGAATTGCGAAAATGTGATATTTTGGAAACCGTTATTTTGGTATTTTCATAAATTGGGGTATTTCGGTAATTTGGCAAATTAGGGGTCTTTTGGTAATTTCAAAAATTAGGGGTATGTCGATAATTTTACAAACTGGGGGTATTTTGGGAATTTTGTAAACCAAGGGTATTTCAGTAATTTTGTAAACCAAGGGTATTCCAGTAATTTTGTAACCAAGGTATTCTAAATAGAGATAACGGTGCGAATGGGCCAATGGCCCATTATTGGCCTAAACGGGCCCACACGCTCATGTGGCCCATTTAGTCCAAATCTAGCCACAGATATAAGATTCACATAGACCGGTTCACTATCTACTACACAATCATGCAATTTATTCATATGGGCCCATGGCCCATTGGGCCCACTTGGCCCAAGGTAGCCTAGACTCATAAGAACACTCATGAGGGCTTCAACTATAGCGTCAAAGCTCCCACACGGGCGCTCGCACGCTCGTGTGGCTACCATCGCCATGTAACTGGTTTTTCGGCATTCGCCGCTCTACAGCTAGAGTAGGGCGAAATACACACTTGATAGGTGTCTGAAGCTAATCTGCGCTCCGAATGCTCCTATGCCCAACGCAAACCAGGTATGCTTACTCTCTTCATAGATTGCTCTATTTAAAGCCATATTCTCACCTTCCCTCTTGATAGCTTTTCGATGTGGGATCCCTCATTCGGTAGAGTTTAAATCCAACACAAACTCTGGCCGTCCAATCCGCAAAATAAACACTCCCTTGCTTGTCATAAGGTTCGAACCAAGGCTCCCTTGTAGCTTAATCCACGCCACTAGCCACTAGGCCAAAAGGTCCTCTTATGTCTAAAATCATCCGTAACTAAATATAAGTCTATGGGACAAAGTCTAAGTTCACTTAAAAATAAATCAAAATGAAATGCAAGCACCAAGACTTGAACCTTGGACCCATTACTTTCTTGTGGCGTCATTCCCTTGTCTCTTATGTGGCGTCATTTTCCACTAGGCCACAACATCTTTTGTGTCATTGTTCTCCACAGTTTATTCTTAAAGCCTACTTACTAACTCCTAGGGTTTTATTCGCCGAAAACCAAAATTTTCCTAAAGCCCAAGTTTGAACTCGGGACTTCATGGAAGCCCCCTAACCTTCCAAAATCAGTCACCTAATAGGTCCAACTTGCATTAGTGCCGTTCTCTTGTTCTCAAAAATTTTAAACGCTCCCATGGCCAAGGCCTAATTGGTCCAATTCTACTAGGCCCAAATTTGGGTCGTTACAAATTCGTGATATAATTAATTTTAATTTATATCCAATTTAATTTGGATTAAATAAATTGTTATTAATTACTTGTGGAAAAGTGGTCCAGTTGAGCCGAACCGAGTGAACTGAACCGACCAAGAAGTGGACAGCCCAAAACTGTCCATATGCTGACTCAAATCAGCTTATTGGTTGATTAGTTAGCTTGTAAAGAGGCCCTTGAAGACTTGTTCAAGTTGCAAATAAACCCCTCCACAATTGGTGGCTTTATAGATTTGCCCCAAGCCTAAATTAGCAAAGTTGAAACTATCAACCTTGCCACATGTGTGGCCGGACAAGGGAGACCTCTTTGGCTGATAATTTTAGCTATTTTTAGCAACGCTCTTCAGCTATAAAAACCCCATTAGGCTAGTCATTTGAAACACATCTCAAGCATTCAGAACTTTTCTCTCTTCTCTCCACTTTCTCTCTTCTTTTCCATTCCAAATTCCCTTGCTCTCTTGTCGATTTCTCCTCTTGGAAAAGGGGCATTCATCAGCCATTTGGAGCAGAAATTAAGTGTTCATAGCAGCCTTGGTCGACGAGGACAACGGAGAAGGAATAACGGAGCAAACTAGTCAAGCCACGGAAAAACACCGGATTTGATTCTTGTTCCCTATCTCTTTAATTTTTGTTGTTGTTATGATAAACATATCTATGAATATTTATGTTTTTGGAATGGTTAATTTAATCAATTTAGCTTGAATTTAATTCGTGTTAGGTTGATTACATTTCGTTTGCTAAAATTGTGTTGATGTTGTTATAGGCCTCGGTAAGATGCTTGATTCAGTAAAATCATGACTAAGTTATTCTTGCATTACAATTGTGAGGTAGCTAACAAGTTAATTATTTAAACGGATTGAAATTGTAATTAATGGACACAGTACTTAATCAGTGCATATTTAATCATCTAAGGTAGCTAAAGGTTAAATTAGCAATGGTATCTGACGATACATTTGCCTTGCATAACTTGCAAGGTTATTGTGATTAAACTGTTTCAAGGTAGGCATACTTTGTTACCTCACGTAGTCTTTTATGTGCTTATTAGATTTAATTAACCGTTTGAATTGACATAGGGATATGTACAAGAGTTTATTTCGATTTAATAAGTATGTATGTGCAATAACATATTTGCCTATTAAGTTTTGTTTAATTGGTTGAATTGACATAGGGATATAGTCAAGAGATGAATGGATTTTGGTAGGTGAGTATGTTCGTAAGTTAGCAAATTACCGAGTTGCCATGAATTTATTCATAACAATATAAACATGAGCTTAATAATTTTAAGTTAAGAAATATAATTAATCTAACACAATTATGTCATCTTCATTAAAATCATATTTTGAAATCGTGCATTCGAGTCTTATTTATTTAGTTTAGTTAGTTTAAAATCTTAGTTATTAATCACCCTCTTCAAACAAAATATTTTTTCTTCACCAAAGTGTTTTAAATAGCATTCATAAATAATTCTTTTCACAGTCCTTTTGGGTACGATAACTCGACATTTACTTGTGACTTTATTAGTTGTTGTGATTGTGTACACTTCCACATTTTCGTCGTTCCACACACGACTATGTGGTAGCCCGTGTCGCGAGCCGTGTGCTCTCTTAAGAACCTTTAAAACAAGCCATTTCTTACCCATGAAGTCATACCATTTATAGCTACTTTCACATGCATAAATCACATTCAATGTCACCTAAAACATGTCAAAAATAATTCAATATAAACCTAACCAATATGCCTTCATTAGACACCCCAATTCATTCACCTAAAACAGATCAATTTCAACACCATAAGTCTATGACCAAAAAATACATCACTTATACATCATTTAGTTACTTCATTCTCAAATCATACCTCTTAGCCATTCTTTTTCATAAGACATACTTATGTGACCAAATTCATCTATTAACTCAAGCATACACCAACTAATGTTAAGACATATACATATGTGAATAAGTTAAGCATAAACTCAAAACATATCACATGGTCAAGTTAGCAACACACTCCTATTACTTTCAAAACATACCAATTTAACTATAACAAACATATCAATGAACCATTTCTTTACTAATTTCAAAAGACCATGCACAACTATTTAAAAAAAATGTATTAAGGCATACCAAGGCTTGGCACAATCCAAAATATACCAATTTAACATACAACCCTATACATGCCATTTATAACCATTTCAATATTCAAAAGCTAACAAAGTGGATCGATGGATAGTGTGATCGTGCTCCGTTGAAGATTCCAACCGTTTGAGCCTTTCGATGATCTACAAAACAAAGAAAACAACTATATAAGCATCTAGTGCCTAGTAATCTTATATAAAGGAAGTTAAACTTACCAAATGCATTAAATTAATCAACCAAGAGCAACTCCATTTAGTCATAGACCAAATTTCCTTTTCCTATACACCACACCTTACAAGGTTAGTAGGTGCAGCAATGAACATATAAATCCAACCCAATCAAGGCATATAACATATCAAGCATTTCAATATCACCATTCATCTATCATATGACTACCATACGTCTTCATTTTCTTTCAACTATACTTATGATATACTCCATATCCTTACTGAAGATCATAGACCATTTCATATAATGACATACTCTGTAAAGCCTTATTTACCCGTTCATATCCTAGAAAGAAATTTACGATATAAATTTTCATTTATTCACATAATTCAAATGTTACCTTTTTACTCCAAATACTTGCATTACATTTTTCATTTCGTATTCTCAATAACATAGTTGATTTATATACGTACCTTTCAATTTAAACCCTTAATTTCCCGTTGAACCAAATATAATAAGATCGAATACTCAGGAACCGTGCTCACACAAAGTGTGCCTTTTCATGTAACTGTGTCCTTTTCAATAATGCTTACATGAGCTATGAAATGGGTTTGCTCACATGAGTTGTAGGTCGAGATGCAAACTACACGATTCTGCTCATACGAGCTGTGGAGACTTCGCAGCAAATGCAAGACCACAGCCACTAGTAAGACATCCAGGACCAGCACCCGAAATCGTATAATCCCTAATGACATGTCATTTGTATCTCATGAATTCCCAAGGTTCAAATGGGACATTTCCTTGTTCATATCCTTTGATTTCAATCTAACACACCATTACATTATACTTATATGAAATGCACATTTTCAAATATATCCTTTAATTTGATTAATTTCTCTAGTTGATGCATAATAATATATTATCACACTTTTATCGATTTAATTTAAACATAACATAAATATTTCTTTACATCCATCCAAAATAGAAAATAATGATTTTAATCTTTATACGAACTTACCTCGACAAATAAAGTTGTAAAAACGAGCCCGACTACTAATCCAGCACTTAGCTTTTCCTCAGTTTTGATCCATATGGCTCGTTTCATGATCTGAATAATAATTCAACCCAATTAATACATTTTTGAAATTCTAACAAGTAGTTTTATGCAATTAAACCCTTCCATTATCAATTTACAGATTTTCTCCTAACATTTTAACTTTTATACAATTTAGTCCCAAAACCTGAAACTTGCAAATTTACCATTTTTAGCTAAAATTCATGTTAGTCGATTTTTACCTAGTCTCATAACAACCCATATTTATCATAAATATTTTACCATGTTCATAAATAAGTCCTTAAGCCTTAAAATCATAAAAAAATTACTTAACAAAATACTTATATTTAACTACCAACTTTAATAATCTATCAATTAAAATAAAAAAAACCTTAAACTTATTCATGTAAAATTCCTAAACTTTTAACAATTTCACAAATTGACCACTAGGCTAGCTAGACCAAACCTATACGAGTTGAAAAAAATATAAAAATCATTAAAAACGAGATCAAAATCACTCACTATGCATAAAGAATCAAGATTGGCTAAATGTTTTCTACCCTAAAATGGTCGTTTCGGTTGCTAAGTCCAAAATGAGGAAGATGATAATTTTATTTGACTTTTGTTTTAGCTTAAATTTTAATTAATTATCAAATTACCACTTTACCCTTTAAAAATCTTTAAAATTTCATATTAATAACTACCAATACTGTTCACTACTATAGCTATGGCATAACTTCAATTTAATACCATCCAACCTTAAATTTATATCAATTTAACACAATCAAACTAAGAGCAATTAGATTTTACAACTTTTACTATTTCGTCCTTTTCACTTAATTAAATATCTAAACCTTAAAATTACTTAAACAATTTTTAATATGACCCTAATAACACTTCATTTCTAAAACCACTTGACTTTCGAAACCAACCACTTACACTTTGCAATTTTCTCAATTAGCGAATTTTAACCAAATTAAAATTCATTATACCTATATTTTACCCATATAAATAAAATAATAAAAATTTTTGAAACTCAATAGTCGGATTTGTTGTTCTAAAATCATTGTTTCTGACACTATTGAAAACGGGTTATTACAATATTTCTCTATTGTGTTGATGTTTAGAAGTAAGTATGAAGGTTCGCAAAAAAGGACAATAAGTTTGGCAAAAGACTAGCTTATGTGAGTCTAGGTCTGCTTTTGTTTATGTATGAGTTAAAATATGCTTTGTCTATTAGTGACTTGTATGTGATTGTGAAATTGTGAAACCTGAGAGAACTGTCTACAAGCAAAGACAAGGGAAAAGAAAAGTTTCTTTGAAACCTTCAGCAAACTGGTGAGTGTTCAAGGATCACCACATGTGATGCGATCTCGACCGCATCATGTTACAACACAACTCGATGCCACCGAGATTGGCCCAAACTCGAGGGGCCCAAGTGCAAAATGAAGCTTTTAATTTTAGTTTGTTAATTTGGTTGCTGGAATAAAGACTTTGATTTATTTATTTTAGTTACTTTAGTTATTATAATATGAGTCTTTAATTATGTCTTGTTTATTAAATGCATTTTTAATTAATGTCTTGCATTATTGATCTACATATTTTAATTATGACATGCATTATATGTTCTGCATTTAATATAGTCATGCATTATGTAACTCTCATGTTAGTTAAGTTTGCATCATAAATTATAACATGCATTATGTAACTCCCATGTTAGTTTAAGTCTGCATCATTAAATTAAGCCATGCATTAAGTAACTCATTTGTTCATTTAGTTTGCATCTTAATTAAATCATGCATTTAAGCATCATAGTTGTATGAGTTAGTTTATAAGTGTGTTATTTAATTTGGCTGTTATTTTTTTTAATGCATGAGTTATAGTGTGTTTATTTTGTTTTATTTATTTTTCTTAAAAAAATTTAATGTGTGCTTGTTGTAGGAAAGATAAAAAGGCTGGTGCATACTTAGAACATTTTTGGTGGATATTGAAGCACTCAAAGCTCATTATGGTGGCTTTTCAAATGGATCAAAAGTGACTCTTCAAGTCTGATCGGTTTCATGCACTCAAAGCTAGTTTTGGTGCCAATTAAGGAGATGAATACACAAGCATTAACGCATTTGGTTAAGAGGAAAATGAAGGGACATCAAGCAGCACATTTAAAGGACCATTAAGCCTTCATCAAGTGAAAAGACATGACTTTTCATCTATACATGAATCAAGTGAAAAGACATAACTCTTTGACTGCCCAAGGCTGATTTAATGAAGGAATTGAAGTCATTTGGTTGTTCAAAATGTTGAACTCTTCCAGCCTAAGTAATCAACTCATTTATTCAGCTGGATTGGAACATTAAATCATGTTAAAAGTTATTGTTACTTAGGCCTAGAATTTCAAGAGTTTTTACTTATTGATTAAGTTTTATATCAGCCATTAAACATCACATTAAAGTCGAATTCATGTGATTTTTCAGCTAGCCTCATGTAAGCACTATAAATATTTGTAATTAGCTTGTTTAGATGACTTTTGGACTTTTGGATCTTTGATTAAATTTTATGAACTATTGTTCTTGTGAGGTTCTCCCTCTCATATTTCGTGTGAATCTCGAATTGACTTATCTAGTGTGCTAGTGGCATCAATCGAACTCCTTCCGAACTTATCACCAACCCTGGTGTGGCATTCGTCTATCTTTTTATACCTTCGGTTCCTACTTTGCTAAGTAACGGGTCAAGGTCCATCTTCTATTTCCATCATTCACCTTAAGCCATATAAGTCCAGGGGCGATACTCGCTATAGCATCGAATCGATCTTGCCGCTTAAGTTCTTTTTTTTTCATATACACAATTTATCCCAAAATTATCTATCTTTGTTTTTATTCTTAAACTGATCCTACTACATTCATACTAAAACTACCTTTCATCTCCAAACCACTTCGTTAGCTTCCGCATATTTTCCACCAAACTTATAATTTCAACGCAACGAACATTCTCCTCGTTAACAATTGGGCAAACAAGTGAAACGACTCCATTAACCTAGGTCGGAGCACATCAACATGTATGTGCGAAACATAGTGTTAATCAGAAGCTTAGGGTTTTATCCTATGTTCCAAGAGTAAGTCTTCTCTATACTCCTATTTTGTGATTGTGATTATGATTATATATGTGTTTTTACGAACAGTGATATGCGAGCTAATTATGCATAATGTTTTCTGAGCTCCTCATGACCTACGAGCTCTATGTTTAAGTAAATTTTTTGACTCTATAACATTTTGAAACCGTTGGATATAATGGCATGTCAGAGGATTGTGAGTACTCACCTTTGTGTTTTGTGTTTTGGGCGAGAGGCCTTGGGACAGGTTGGAGAGACAAGGGAATGTCGAGCTAAGCTTCATTCAATGGGATATGTTGATGTGTTTGGAGAGTGCTTAACTTTATGCTACACTTCTGGGACATGTTAAGAATGTTTGACTCGAGTAAGGAGTTATAAGGAGATCCACTTATCCAACAAGAAAGAACATGTGAATAAGATTGTGTTTTCCAAAATATTATGTTTAACAGTTTTAAAACTAATAGACAGTAAGTATTTTTGAACCCGACTTTATAATGCCCTCCACATGACCCGATCGATTGGACCTAGTATTGGGTGTTACTTCCTAAAAATCGATGAATTTAGACTCCTTTATCCGCCTATATACTAGATGAGTACTGACTTAAATAAAATTTATTCTTTCATTTACTTTGAAATACCTCTTGTAATCTTATTACAAATGTATTTACATACATTGTACTTTTATAATCTGAATAACTATGAATACCACCGATATCATTTCAATTTACTTCGCACGTATACAGATTTCTATAATTTATGCATAGACATTAACTATGTCGTATAGCCCTTCATATGAACGTAAACGTTATCATATCTTCATGACTTTTCATATACTTTTCTTTTCACTTTCCTTTGGCGTGGATCGTAACCCCGCCATAATCTTTCTCTTCTTTGTATGCATATCAGCACGAGCCGTTCCTCTTCTGGTGTAGCCTTGGCTTCGTCTCTTGCCTCCTATCCTTCTAACATATCCCACAATCAGAGGCATCATTAATAAGTTCACAAGAATTTAGTGAGGTATTAGCATACATTCATTCATCATTACATAAAATATAAAACATCACGCTACATTTTACGGAACCAAACAGATACAAACTAGGATTAAAATTTCACATATTAAACCCTTTCTTACCTCATCTTTCTCAAAACCTGTAAGTGTTCTTACCTTAGCCACAATTGTTCCACTTACTTGTGGGCTTGAACTCATGACATACTTCCTAATTCACCTTTCATTCTGGTGGAAAAGTAGACTTCGTCCGCTTTCAACATAAAATGTTCATGGCCAATCTTTAATTATTGCAAGCTTGTTAGCTGTACTTTCATTTAGAGTTCGCCAATTTGACATCGCCTTTGAATCGTTGTCCCGAGGTCATTTCTGCGCCACCAAGGTGTATTCTTGACTTTAGATGTCTTCCTTTGCCTCTAGAAGCTCCAAACACTTGCTTGATGAACAGATGGCCACGAAGGTCTCCACTCAACTTTGATAGTCAAAAATGCATCCATACAGATAGATAGAGATAAGGGCATCCAGATACATACATAAGATGACCACAGAATCATGCACATAACATTAAATAGCCACCAAGGCGTCCACATATCATTAGACTTCACCACGAAGGCGCATTCAACAGAATCAACCACAAAAGCTGTCATATAACAGAATCAGCCACAAAGGCTCCACTGTAACATATTCCACCCCAAAGGCTCATATATAAAAAAATTTTGCTATAAAGCCTCATGTACGACAGAGAACAGCCACAAAGGCTTCCACATTAGAGACAATAGCCACAAAGTTTTCCACTTTTTGATAAATGGTGTTTTTGACGATAGGGATTTGCTTAAACTCAACATCTTGAGGTTTACCCCTTATTGACTGGTACTCACCCAACCGTCCTTTACCTTTTTCTCACATGACGGCATAGTCCCAGACTAGGCCTTACACTATGTGGTCCTTATTTCCTTATATGATTCCATAGCAAACAGTTAGGCCTTACACTATATGGTCTTCATTTTCCATGGCTAGAAAATGTTTTTACTGTCTCGACAGACTCACATGTAAGCAGACTTGACATGCAGACTTATGAAACTCATGCATCTTATGCACAAACTCTTTATGAAGAAATTTACTCATGCTTTTAGGCATGTTTATGCTTGTGCATACTTACTTATAGCGGTCAGAAACACATTATCAGGCTCACGCCTACTGTACACATTCATCATGCACACATTTCTTTTTCTTAATGGAGGCGTATTATCATTTAGGCATTAAGCCACACATGCAAACATATCAGACACACATTTTACGGAAAAAACAAATCATAGATGCATAACGCATCCTTTCTCATTTCACAAAACAATCTTAACAAAGAGATTAACATATAAACATAAAAACATGCATGGATACACAAGATTAGTTAGAGATTCGTGAGGTACTAACAAGACCTTCAAATATCCTCATCTACTTCTCACCTTAACAACTTTACACAATTCACATTTGGCAGCTTCAAACATCAAACATGGGCTTCCATCGAGTTGATCAGCAGCCCCTAAACAGTAAACCACAGAAAACTCATCAAGTTCTGCTTACCTAAGTCATTTTCCTTTTAATTCCAACAATAAAATCTCATAGCAATGCTCTACCAAGCTTGCTCTATCAAGCTAAATAGATCTGATCACTAACAACTTATCATGCAAGGTTGATAACTCTTGAAAAGAGTTATATTTAAGGCCTCAAAATGGAATTATTTTCTGTAATAAAGTAAATAATTTTTCATTTTTATGATGTTTTTACATCATTGCATAACATAGCTTGGGTTGTGCTACACTGGTCATTATTTGTTACTCTTATCACTTGGGGAAGAAAGGTGTGGTTTTGTGTAAACACAAGTGTAAGAAGAAGATGAAGAAGAAAAATAAGGAAAGTGAAACATTACCGTGGCAAATGGTGAGATTGATTGTCAACACAATTTCCTTGGAAATTCTAGAAAGGTGACTCAACACTCTCTCCACGTCACTCTCAGCCAGTTGTACGTATACTAGAGAAATTAACCTAAAATGAGGAACGAAAAGTGTGTGCTGAGATGGGACGAATCTACCCAAAAAAAAAAGGAGAGAGAAGAAGGAAAGAGTAGCGTAAGAAAGAGATTGGTGACAACAATTCTCTTTCTGCGCAAAGAAGAACTCCATTAGAGAAATCTAGTGAAAGAAAGGGTAGTAGCTTAGAAGAGAGCAGAATACAAATGTGAGGAAGGGGAAGAGAAATCTATCCTAGATTTATGAGCAATCTAAAGAACGAAGAGGAGCTACAGTATGAAATTAACTTCTTGCAATTCTGCCATTATTTTCTAGATTTGAATTTTTTATGATTCAAAATTAATTGAGAAATGTTGATGAATGATTCTATTTTGGTGTTTACTTTTCCACCCATGAACTAAATCTTTTCTAGGTTTGAGTTGTTTGGGTGAATGTTTTATCATCTTTAATGCCTAGGATTTGAGATTGTCTACATCACTATTACATTCAATTCATGCATGCAAGCTCTAGACATATTTGAATGTATGTTGTGTTCTTAGGTGTTTTTAATTCTAAAAAGGATAAGAATACTAGATCTTGAATCATTTTAGGCAAGCGAATACTCGACAGAATATTCGTAGCACTCTAGACCTAGATGTTGCAAGTTGTACAGAGAGGACGTTCATTGCAGTTATCAATCTCAAGTTCTGTAGACGTACATGAACTTAGTTTTTTAGCTTAAGATCTAGCTATCGAAAGAGGCAGGTCACAGTAGCAAATCTCTGGGTAGTAAATTACACAATATTTTTCCATGACATTATCCTAATATGAACGTTTCTCCTAACTAATTTGAACCCTATTCATTCAACAACAGAAATACTTTTGATATTCTCTGTGAATTGCCTCATTATTTTATTTGTCATTTCAATTATTTTTTCTTTATTATTTAATTTCAGTAATTCATTATTCTAGTTTCTTATTCACTATGAGATTATTTCCTGATATTTTGGTATAATTAATCGTATTATAATAACATACTCAATTTATTACCAATTTTTGATCCCTGTGGAGACGATACTTACTTATCTGTTTATTACTTAAATTACATGTACACTTGTACAATTGCATTATTTATTTTACACGTAACAAAAGTTAGGAAACTTTCCTTACAAGGGACATCTCCAAGTTAATCCTCTCATTTTCGACTCATCTTAAAGGAAGAGAGGATTTTCCCCCTCAAATCAATCCTTATATAAGTAGAGAATACTTCTTGGGGAAGGAAGGGAACAATCCTCTTCACTTGCCCGGTCAACTAGATATTTTTCCTTCTCCCGTTAAATGTTCGACACTCATCTCAATCATTAAGATTCACCAGGTAAATATACAACAGCTATAATGACTAATGTATGAAAACACATACGAGACTCACCTTTGGGTCTCAGCTCGTCCATTATCCTTAGTCATCTCATCAAAGCGTATAGATGGTGTAACAGTTCACGCTTTGGCACATCATGCCTTCTTGGTGATAAGCTTATTTACTTGAGTCCACTTTGTGCTTTACTAGCGTCCTTTTCTAACGGTGTCTTGCATCAGATTTCACTATAAATTACGCACCCACATATACGTCAAAAGTCTTAATGGTGCAGATAACATTTTATTTACTCATAGACTTCATAGTTCGCCATTAAGGTATCACCTTACCTTGACCTCACCTAATCCTCAATCCTTTTCCTTAGCTCGTAGGAGTTTTCCTATCTTCTTTTATAAGCCCTATGACCCCTCCTTAAACTTTTTGGGGACTCAATAAACATCATATCAATGATTTGGCAGTCTTGTCCAAATCTTACGAAATACAAGAACAAACCAAGTATTTTCCTTTGGTTCTTAACTATCTTAGTTCTTATTTGGTCACCACTTAACTATCTTTTGCTTATATCTTAATCGGCTCAAGGACATCGTCACCAAATACTCTTTATTGCTGACATAAGCTTTTCGTCACAGGGTCCTATTTCTCAAAATAAATTTTGCCCGAACTCTGCACTCCAACCATAGGCTTCTAGGGCAAATCCTTCCTTATTAGACTTATTATGTGCTCACACCAGTGTCCACCAACATTTAGGCGTCACAGGCATACTCACAATGGTTCTTGTCTTTATACTAGCTTAAATACCATTCACTTCTAACTCATCTTATCCATCTCATTCTTTGAACAGTACGCGGATGCTAAGATTCCATCGAGTGGGATGTTACAGACATCACGTAAGTATGACAAACCCATTTTGCAATTCAGTCACCTTTCCAAATCTTTTGTTTAACTTATGTTCTATATGTGCTATGTGGTTATTCTTTCCTGTATGTTTACTGAGTTCACAAGAGCTCATAAGCTTGCTCCTAACACTGCAGCTAGTTAGATCGCTTTGGTTTTAGCGGCGAGGCGAGTGATCCAGGCGAAGTATAAACACTGGAAAGGTAGTACAATTGAACTCTGGACATAAAGGCAATATGGGATTCAGCTTAGGCTTAGAGATATCTTTCTATTGACTTTGCCGATTGTCTTAGGACTTAGTTATTTTTATGTTTTCTTATGTTTTTCTTTATTTTTTTATTTTGGAAACCGATTGTACCTTATAAACACATCTGAAATTTTAATATATGAATATAGTCCAAGTTTGATTGATGTTTTCTTAATTTACAAGTTCATACTTAAGAAATTAATTTCTAACATAGTGATCACCATAAGCAATAGCATGAAATATTCAAAATTGACAAACTTATATAAAGTTCACCAATTTTGTTGTGAAGTGATAGGGTTATCGTACTATGCAAAGTACGAACCTTAACGACTAGCGAACTACTATCTGTGAACCCCTAGTGAATCTAGATATGTAGTATAGGAGGAACCCTGCGAACCGTGTTCGCATTATCTAAGTATGTAGGGGGTTGTTCGCAAAACTTACCCTATTTAAATAGTCTTACACTACGAAGACTTATAATGTGCAAGCTACACAAAGAGCAAACTTTGATGTTGGAATGCGTAAACTATTTACTTAAACATGGAATGCCGCTTGATTAGAAGTTTGTAACACCCCAAACTCGGCCTGGACATTATGGCTGAATCTGACGATGTCACATTGAAGTGTTTTCGTAAAATAAGTTGTCGTTGAAATCCTTCTTTCTATTTAATCACTTTGTGTTATTCAATGATAAGTCTAAAAACGGGTCATTCATTTTCAAAGCATGAATCATTGAAAAGTTATTCACTTAAAAAACGTTATTAATTTTCAAAGGGTTATTTACTGCGGAAGCTTTTAAACCGGTTGCATATTTGAAGAAATTTTATTAAAACCTTTATCTTTTTGAAAACTCGCAGCTTTTCCTACTGCTAGCAGTTATAAACCAACAACAATAAAATCCCAAATAAAAAATATAAATGCAAAGGCCCCTATTACAATAAAATACCTCAAAAATTAAGTAAAAATCATAAAATACTAAATCAAATTAGATGGGTCATGTGGCCACCGCTGAGTCCTCCGTTGCACCAATACGCCTATGATTGGGGATTACCTATACAGCTAAAACAGATAGGTGAGTTTACGAAAACTCAGTATGTAATCCCATAATAACAAACAGATAGAAAACAAACACAGTCTGGGCCTAAGCCCTATTTCAGTATCAGTGACAATATCAGTTTGGACTTTAGCCCATCTCAGTACATAATAGTCATGGGCTTGGGCCTTGGCCCATTGCAGTAACATTAATCAGTGTAGTAATAGATTAATCAGTATATATGTCCTACCCATCTGACCTCTACACTCCATCTCCGTCCAACCCTACACTCCATGTGGGGATATAGTCAACCCACCCATCCCTACACTCCAGAGAGTACCAAATGAGGCACTATACAGTGATATACAGCTAGGCTGCAAGTAATTTATGCTCGAAGCCTTTCAGTACACTTCCTCCGATGAATAAAAACCCATCCCCATGCAATCCATCATTCAATCATGTCATAGTATCATACATGTATTCAATACAATTTAAATGAGCATGCTAGAATACGGCCATACATGTATATATATAAGTCACACAGGGGTATAATAGTCATTCACACAATTAGGGGTCTAGGTGAGCTTACCGACCCAACAGTAGGTCCACAGTCGTCTCGGGCGACCAGTGCAACCTTAGCAGACAAATAGTGAAAATGGGCCCTTAAGGCCATGTTGTTGGCCCATGTGGGCCCACACGACCCAAAATGGCCTTGGCCGTGTGAGTTACATTGCCTGTCCCAATAATTTCTACACGCTCGTGTGGTTTACTCGTATGGGCCCACATGCCCCAATTTGGCCCGACCCATGAAATCGCACATGGCTAGCCTTGTCGATCACTCGCTCATTCTTAGGCACATAGCCTACCAAACGGGCGCCCACATGTCCGTGTGGCGCTGACAATTCCAAATTTTTGGCTTTGTGCCGCTAACGTTTGTGGGGGTTGTGTTTATACACCTTGTTTACAAAAAAGCGCACCCAATCCTTGAGCACTCCAAAACTAAATTCGACCACAACACTTGATTAGTCTCATGATAACCAAATTAAATGACCCAAACGGAAACACTTAATCACTTGGTCGACAACCACTTACATCGTTTGGACAACCGAAGCCCAATCCACCTATAGTGTCGAAAAAGATCAATCACCAGTTTCTCGGTTACAACCTGCAATTAAGCCGAACCCTTATTAATAAATATCCGAATGACTAGTTTGAATCTAAACGAACCACAACTTACCGAAAATGCAAAATCGTAGAATAGAATGGCACCCAAATTCGACAGAGAGCAATATAGGATAGAGTCTGCATAGCGTGGGTAACAGAAAAAGAGAAAACTCGAAAAGAACATAGGGGAAAATTTGCTTTAAGAAGGGAGAAAACCGATTTGAAAAGGAAATCAAGAAAAATCTAGAAGCAATATTAAAGCCACGAGCAAAAACAATCAACTCAGGTTTGAAGGAATTCGACAACAAATGTCGAGATTAGACTATGATACGGCTAGAGGATAATAGTAACTAATAGAAAATTCGGCAAAAGAGAAAGGGTTCAAGGAAGAAGAAAAACCGCAAAGTTGAGAGGAAAACAAATGAAATTCAGTAGAGAAGAGAATAGTCTTTAGGAAATTTCAGAGAGAAAAAAAACTAAACAAAAACTCAAGCGAAATTCCCCCTACAACATTCGATTCTACCCAAACTCTACCTCCTAACTCACCCCAAAATCACTCCTGAAATCCCTCAACCAAATCCCCACTTATCAAATCCCTTAACAATCAAAAATCCCCCTCTTTAGCCTCCTAAAAATCTGCCACACCTTTCCCACACTCCTCAGACACTCAAATTTTGGTCAAACTACAATTCTTCCATGGCCAAGCAATAAAAATAAATCCCCCTTTTTTTATCATGCAGAGATTCGAACTCTAGACCCCTTGCAACATTAACACTCCACTTAACCACTAGACCAGCAGGCCCATTCTGACATGTTTTATCAACAGTTATTTTAAAGCCTACTGTCCAAAGATAAGGGTTTATTCAATTAAAGACAAAATTTATCCCCAAGCTAAGGCTTGAACCAAAGACTTCCCAGACACTCCTTGAACACTTAACCAGTGAAGCAGACAGATATTTGTGTAACAACAAAATATAAAAATAATAAATAAAAAAATTAAGGGTTTTTTGGGCATTACAAAGTTGTTTAAATTTTTTGATGTAAGTACTTATATGATATTTCGATGCACATTAGTAACTTAAGCATACTTTATGTTTTAACTTGTGGTGTGTTGGAGGTTAGGTGGTTTAAATGGAGAGTCACTTAGGTGGCTAATGTAGAGTTCCATAGCTCAGGTTCGGCAATCAAATCGAGTATGGGGTGTTACAAAGGGAAGATTGGTTATCGATCTATCTGCAAATAAACAAGCTCAAGAAATGAATCAGAGTCTACCATTCCAGATTGATAAAAATCGTCCCAAATTGATCAGGGAGTTAAACGAGTTTAGTTCTTTTCATTTTATTACCCCTACAAGATGGGGGCTATTTGTCAGTAATGCAGTAAAGTAACTAAGTTCTTTTGAACTTATAGAATTTTAGCCTATGTTGGTAGAATTCGTTGGGAGATTAAGGATCTTGAGGAGTGACCAAGCAAGACCATGTTAGATCAAGGATCATCGTCAATAAGGTATCATACACATAAGAAAGTGTACCTTCAGATGCTTTGCCTCAGGGTTAGATATATAGTAATGAAGTAGTTTTCTTATAAGATAGAATTTTGGTCAAATATAGAATTTTGGTCAAAATATGTTTGGTTTAAGAATCCTATTGTAAGAAACAATTGAAATAAAGTAATAAAGTCATATGGCAAATTATCTGATTAAAGTATTAGATCAAACCGGGTCATTTGTGACTCTTCGTATCTGGATTTGGTGATCGGGTCAGATAAGGGCATTACAAGTGGTGCTTCATGATATGCCTATGATCGGCGTTATCTTGGCTGCAGTTTTTCCAGTTCTCCTTGAAGTAGGTTATTATTTTAGGATTTAAGTAGATCTAAGAAAGACAAAGGGTTACAGGTGATCGAGATACTTTGGTTTGTGGTTGTGGGGATTTGAAAGTAAAGGATATTGAAAAAATAGGAAAGTAAGGGAAAATGAAAGAGTTTGGATAAACAAAGTTTAGAACTAAAATATTTTTTAATTTCTTTTTGTAAAAATATACCACCAACAAAAAAAAAGGTGAACCAAAACCTTTGATATATTTCAAGAAAATGGATAACGTTTTTTGTCCAATACTATTATAAGGACCCAAATATTCAGTTGCCACATGCATGACTTATACAAATGGATTTGAAGTAACCATTAGTATATTACAATATATTCTGATGGTTTCAATGTTCATCAATAAAGCTTCATCTAATACCAATGAATTCAAAATTTTGTCAATAAAACATGTCTATACCAACCTTGTTAGTATAAGCTTCTGTCAGTAAATGGAACAATTTATTTTGTAGTGTGAAAAAAAAAACTATAGATAAATTATATGATGGAAAGGAAATAATAGATGTATTTTACTATAAAAAATAAATAATATGAATCATATTAATCCAAATCACATCTAACGGTCTAACGAAACTTGGCTCATGATACCACTAGATGGATAAACTTGATTCATGGATTCTAACATGAATCCTATAAACTTTTAACCTAGATCATTAGTAAATAAATAGAAAATGAAAGAGAACTTTGATATATTACAGAAGTTCTTAAAGTGATCAATATCTTTTATAAGTTTGGATATGTTGTTTTAGTCTAGTTTTTATTCTTAGATGAGAAAGATAAGAAAAACTTATGTTTCAACTTAAGGACCATGGACTTTATATTAAATCAGTTTAACACTTCAATTTTTATGCATAAACCATAACTATTACTGCCTTCTATAGAAAAAAAAACTATTACTGGCTCATCGACTGATTTCCTGTCGTATCCAAGTAAGGTTTTTTTTAGCAGGTATAATCTAAGTTATCCTTGAATCTATTCAAATATTCAATGCAATGGGAAGGTATAAATATTGTCTACTCAATACATTATAAGTTATTAGCTAAGATTATATTGTTACCTTCAACACAGAGGGAACTCCCATGGTTAGGAAGGGATGGATGCTAACTACAACATTCATAAGTATGAACAAGTTTGTAAAAGTAGACAAAAATTAGTTTTTTTTACTGAGTGGATATCAATCGCCCTATAAAGTGCCCTATGCAGATACACCTGATTTGCTAATCCCTAGATTAATGTACTGGTTGTATGAAATTGACTCCAATAGAGGAAGATACATGCAATAAACCTTGTTGCTAGACTTGTTTGGCAACAACATTTCTCCTACCATCAAAAGCATCCAATCTTTAGCATATGAATCCATCTCCTCCCTAGTTACATGTGTTGGAGGGATAGAAACCAAAAGTCGCTTCAACCATGTACATTTTATTTGTTTCCTATCCAATTTTTTCTCCTTCATGGGTGACGCAATATTCAACAATTGATAATACTTTTACTCCGCATAAACATTAGTTTCTCTAATTACCATCTAATCATTGATTGAAAGGCTGATTATTGAAGTGATATCTTATAATATTATAGTCAAATGCTCTAGTCTCTTTCCCACTTTAAAATGAAATGTATGTGTTTTCTGCCCCATCTTTCCAACAAGGAGACAGGCAACTTTGATATCATTTCAAATGTTATTTTTTTATAACACAAGTAAACCAACACTCTTCAAGCCTTAGATACATCCGTTAGCCTTTAGGAAGCTTGCATTATGTCAGGCACGAACAATTTGAACTCTTTATTGTCCAAAATATCTCAAAAATTAATATTTAATTTGGTAGAATCTTAAAATTATTTTCAAAATAAAAAATTTTAAATAATTGGGTAAGAAATTTTCCCTTATTGATGGCATGCTAAGCTATGTTTTCTTCTTGAAAACTTAAAGTGGTTATTCCTCCCTCCCCCCCCCCAAAAAAAAATATAAGTAAAAGGTTATTTTGTTTTGGTAAAATGGAAAGTTTGAGATTTTGAGAGGATTTACGATGGAATTAGAAGAGAATCAGGTGAAATATTTAAAGGAGAGGACCTTGACACCCGTAGGTGTCAAGTTTCTTATATTAAATGAGTTGGTTAGACCAACGAGCAAATAAATACCTCAATAAAATTTGGCTAGCTTTAATTCGAACCAATGGATGTCAAGGTCCTATGAAGTATACTTGATAGTACTTTTCTCCAGACAAACAAAACAAGGACTTTGTGGTGATTTGACCATGCACTGAACTTGACAACTATAAAGGTTGAAATACCTGACCACTGCAAGACATGCAAACGTCTGGACTAGAAATACTGCAACAAAACAATATAAAATTAACTAGGGGTGTCCACAAGTATACGGGTCAAATTGTAATATAGTAAAGTGTTACAACGAAACACTCTGGGAAGCATTCTGAGGATCGTGCCCAAGGGAGGTTGAATTAAACCTAACCTAATACTCTACAGTAATAAGTCTAAATAGTATCGATTTAAAATTATCTTATGAAAAATCAAATTAACCTAAAAATTACTCAAACTAAAAATCAACCAATTTAACAATAAAAATAATTCAATAAAATAGGCAGGAGATCAACTCACTTCAATGATCCTAATTAACATCAGAACTCGGGTTTTGTCGAATTAGCTATCAATTAACTAGTTATTATGTAACGCCCCAAAACCAGGCCTAGAAGTTTAGACCAAATCCCAGAGGTTACATTGATCACCGAAATGATCTGAGAATAGTTTCACAAAATGGATTGTTAACATCTTCTTTCATACTAATTTAGGTAAGTTCGAACTAAATCATCTAACCCTTTCAAAATAAAGTTTTAGTTAAGTTAAAACATTCGGAAATATAAATCCGCATTTTCTAAAAATTCAATCCAAACAAAACTTTACAAAATTCTAGAAATAAAACTTATACCACAGTCCCTGTACCATGTACAGTTCAAACAGTTTGAAAACTAAAAAATTGAAACAAAATACTTTAATTAACCAAATAAAAAAATTATTCTCCTGAGATCTCCGATCACCGAGTCCAACTCCAGAACATGAGAGCACAAGAAAAGAGAAAAACTAAGGAGTGAGCTACACAAGCTCAGTGTGAGTTCGAAACATAACAAAGGACAAAGTTACAAAACAAAATTTTAGATAATAGTTCAATAGCGAAACATACTTACAAATTTATTATAAAACCAAAATGTAAACACGGAACCAACGTCCTAACCATACATAGCAATCAAAGCACATCATGTCGTTTTAAACATATCTTGCAAACAAACAGATGTTCACACAGCTAGATGTACATACAAATGAAAAACGGATTAAAAAAAAACCCACCCCACCAACCGAACACCACTCCGATCCCCGAACATGCCACGAATGAGCTTTAGGGCTCAGCCAACCATGCATACCACAAAGAACCTCAAAAGGCCCATCCAACCCTACACACCACAAATGGGGAACTAAGCCACGTAAATGACAATATGTAGCTGAGCTGACATATGTATCGTACTGTGCAATAAACCGCTATACAATTATGTTGCAGTTGAAACTGCCAAATCAGATAAGCCTTCCTTCACTTCACAACCAAAAACACCAATTTTATACTCATGAATGAAATGCACATCAAACACTATCACTCACACAGACACAGAAGCTCATATTCAATCGATCAATTACAGAATTCCCAGGCAATTGCAAAATGCACACCACTTACAAACATTCACACGGAATCTGAAACTCACAAGCTCAATCGATCACATTCAGAATCAATCATGTTTGTAACTATTTAATAGGACATCATATAACACTTAATTGACTATTAAACTGGCATCTAATTACGTATAGACATACAACCTGAGCTAATCAAAGTCCTCACTAAAGCCTGACTGAGGGTCAGAACACATAGAAACTCAAATGTGTCAAAAACTGGCATAGAATGAAAAATTGCAAAACAGGGCCACATGGTCGTGTGCCCCGACCGTGTGGAAATGCCTAGGCCATTTGGGGGTCAACATGCCCACGTGAAGGAGGCACACACCCGTGTAAGAGGAGGCACATGCCCATGTGACCCAGGAACATGGCTGTATGGACAGCCCGTGTCTCTATCCATTTGTGCTACAATAACTATAGGGTAGACACGACTGTCTGAAAGTCTCACACACCTGTGTGAAAATCAACTAAAATCCCTAAATCCCCAATTATCAGCCACACTGAAACACCCCATACCCGGCCCACGAGCCTGGACCGGATCTGGTATGTTTCGCTAAGTAAATCGGTTAAAATTCGTTTGCACTTTGAAAAACTTTAAGTGATTTTGGGAGAAAGTTCGAATTGGGTTGGGCTCGAGTTGAAAACAAATTTATTTTATATTGAAACGCATTTAATTTTAAGTGACAAAATATTTAAAGTTTGTTTCAAATTAAATTGACTTAATCTCTAATAACTAAAATTTCGTAACATGGTAAATAAAATAGAAAATAACTTAGTTCACTATGGCCTTATTACATCAAATAAAACCCAAAATGAAATTTAAAGTACTTAGAAAAATAAAGAGTCCACATAATAATTTCCTTGCTGGGCATGGCCACCACTAAGCTCCTGCCGACCCGGTCCATTACTGATCATCACCTGAAAAATGTTCCCCAACGGGGTGAGTCAACCAGACTCAATGTGTAACCGACACTAAAATTTAACAATTCAGGCATACATTATCATATTACATACACATTCATAAATTTGATATAAACAAATGATGCACCGAACCCAAACCTATATGCCATCTGCTACACATCACCTGTACCATCCTGCACACCGTGGGGACTACTAAGTCAACCCTCCATCCGCTACACACCATCGAAGGCAGTCGATGCAGTCGACGTGCTCATCGCTCTTATAAATATTCGTGGCATAGCCACCAGATTAAATAATTATGACCCAAGTCACCATATTCAGATATCGTGGACTTAAGTCACCACATTCAGATAATGTGACCGAAGTCACCACATTCAGATATCGTGGTCTTAGGTCACCACATTCACTTCCCCTTTTTCAAAAACCCATATGCCCCATATCATACATATTATGCATTAACATGCCTAATTTCACATTCTTATCACTGTTCACATATGAGTCATAACATATATTCATATTCCTAGTAGGAGTAGGAAACGTACCTGAGTACTTTCTACCACAATATGGTACCTTAGCCATTTTCACTTTCTTATACATACTTATATTAAATATTGCCAAAAATCGTATTAAAAGATAGTGTGGGGTACACACCTGGTATTAACGTTTCTGAAAACCTGAAAACCCGATCTAACACGTTAGATCCTTACTCCTACATTCGGCCAACACTTAGAAATTTAATGAAAACCCATTTGGCCATAAAACCAAATCCCATCAGGATTATTGTAATCGAATTCTTACCTTGGTGCCGATTTCACTATAAATCAAATCCCGAAAACTTTGTGCTATACCTTCCTTCAATCGGCCAACATTAAATCCATTAACTTGGTTAGTTTCCGGGTTTTAAACGTTTAAGAAACAAATCAAAATACTAAACTAGGCTTTGGCCGAATGTACATATGTACTTACCTTCCAAATCTTAAATCCCGGAATTGATCTCTTGTCTTAGGTGTTTGTCGAAATCCCTATAGCCACATGTTAGATCAATTTCTAACATTAAATCTCAATAAAAATTGCCTAAGGCCGAATACTTTATTGTCTTACCTTGATCCTTAAATCCCGAAAGATACCCCCTTGAAATCGACAACTAGCAAATCCCGAAACCTTTTTCCAAAGTTTTGGCCAAGATTATTAAGGTTACTTTCTAACATTCGGCTATAAAGAAAAGGAATGATCAAGACAATAATCGGCCCTTACCCTATTTGTGGAAGTCGACAGCACTTACCTCTTGATGCCACTTGAGATATTCGTCTATAGGTTGGAAAGAACTTGATTTTAGCTTTCTTGAATAATCAGCTATGGCCTTAAAAAGGCTTACTTCCAGCTTTTGAATGGATTTAGAAAGAAAAGAGAAAGAAGAATAAAGATGGAGTATTCGGCTAGAACACAAGGTGTTTTCAGCTTGGCAAAAATAAAAGAGAAGAGAGGAGTTTTTGCTTGAGAATTCTGCAGAAACTTTCAAGAAAAGAAAATAATACAGAATGGCCTCTCTTTTCCTCCTATTGCCGAAATTCCTAGGCCAAGACTCCCTTACTTGGCCATCACTCTTCTATTTTGATAGCTTTATCTCTTTAATTATCACCTAAAATAAAAGATAATTCAGCAACTATCCTTACTTAGCCGAAATTATTAAACTCAAAGTCCCTTACTTGGCCATCACTTTTCCTTTATTTTCCTAATTAAGGAATAATTCCTTATTTATCATCTTTTATCCTTAAAAATTTAATAATAAAAAAAACCAACAATAATCCATCATTTATCCATCCTTTTTAGCCGAATTTTAAAAAGAATAAAACTCCTCTTTTAAGAGCCTTAATGCCGTCCACCTTTCTGCTCCTTGTAGCAAAAATAAAATTCTTTTATTTGCTTCCCATGCGACTCGAACTCAGGGCCATTTGCATAGCTTGTGGCGTCACTTACTGGGCTTTAAGTAGCGCCTTGTAGCCACTTTACCAAGTTGGTTCTTATGTCTTATTTCCCCTAGATATTTTCTTAAGACCACCCTGCTTCATTTCCCTCTTTTAATACTTTAAAACTTAACATTTTCTAAAGCATTTCCTCACATTTCCAAGACATTTCCTTACATTTCCAAGACATTTCCTTACATTTCCAAGACAAGACATTTCCTTACATTTCCAAGTCATTTCCTTACATTTCCAATACATTTTCCTTACATTTCCAGGACAAGACATTTTCTTACATTTCCAAGTCATTTCCTTACATTTCCAAGACAAGACATTTCCTTACATTTCCAAGACATTTCCTAACATTTCCAAGTTTCCAAAAATGTTCACCATACATTCATAACACATAAGACATGCCATTTCGTATAATTAAATCAAAAATGCATAGGCCCATTTCCAGGATGTTACAGTTCTACCCTCCTTAAAAATAATTTCATCCTCGAAATTACTTACTAATGAATAATCGTACATCTTACCTCACCGCACTACGCTTATGCTGCGCACTCTGATCTTAATAGAACCATCATACTTCCTAGGCATAATTTCTAAGTTCACGTCCCCTATAACTCATTTCTAATGCCGCGATTTAATCTGATTAAAAAGTTTTATGCATCAGAATTTTTTTTGTTCCACTTATTAACCGCGAACAATTTTATGATATAAAGATATTTAGAAGTAGTTCTTTCTATCACACAAAGTTTCAGTTCAAGTTCACTACTCTAATTCAGAGAATGACATTCACATTCATCAACAGAGACACCTTCATTCCTCAATAGATGCACATTCATTCATCAACATAGACATATTTATTCAGTGGTATCTACCACCCACATTCACTATTCGAACACTCTTTGCCTTATTCCTATCCCAGGGGTATTTTCATAATTTGTCCTACAGGGGTATTTTCATAATTTTTCAAAATATGGTTCCTTGGTGATTTTTCCAATAAGGGTATTTTGGTAATTTTGCATTCAGAGGGTATTTTGGAAATTTTGAACCGAGGGTATTTTGGTAATTTGTAACTCGAGGGTATTTCGATAATAAAACAGGGTGAATTTGTAAAGTTTTAATAATTTGGGGTATTTCAAAATTTGTAAAACATTGAGGTTCTCTTTGAGAATTTGTTTTCCAAAAGCGGTGATGTTGCAAAAATTTTGGAAATTAAAGTCATTTTGGTAATTTTGTACGTCAGGGGCAATTTCGTAATTTTCCAAAATCAAGATAACTATGATATTTTGTGATCTAGAATTTTTAGTCAGTTTATAAAGTAAGGAAAATTTTATTGAAATCGGGGTAGGACGGTAATTTTTAGAAACCAGGGGTATTTTTGTAATTTCGCCACTATGGGCATTTTGGCAATTTTTGTAAATTGGGAATATTTTGAAAACTTTCTAAAAATAAGTTTTTGTTACTATTCAAAGGGTAAATTTGGGGATTTAAAACTAAGGTTTCCATAAAAACATGGCTAGTCCCTTTTCGGGTTTTAGTTATTGGGTTTAGCCTATGAATAAGTCCTCATGGTTAGGGTGAACCGTAGCTACGCACCAGGTAGGATTCGAGTGGAGAGGAGGTGAGTCACGCGGACTGCTTAAGTACCAAACTCCCACCAAAACCAATCCTAGACATGCGCACAATGGTTGCCACACCCTAACTCGGCGACTTAACCACAGGTTTGTTTAAGTTAGGCACTTAAGTCTTATGTGTTTGTTGGGGTAAACTAGTCCTAGGGTTCACATACTTAATAGTCTAATCTACGTTCCATTTCTACCCTTCTATAATTCATACCAAACATTCACCACAGAGGATAGGGTACTTACAGTGGATCATGGGTCGGAGACAGGTGCCATGCCAAAAACCCGCTTATCAAAAAAAAAAAAAAATGTTTTCATAAAACTTATTTGGGCTCACTTTGAAAATGTTTTGGGCTTTAAACCTCAGGCCGAGGGTTTGAAACGGGCTCTGATACCAAATTGAAACACCCCATACCCTACCCACGAGCACAGGACCGGATCTAGTATGTTCCATAAGTAAACCTGGTTAAAATTCGTTTGCACTTTGAAAAACTTTAAGTGATTTTGGGAGAAAGTTCGAATTGGGTTGGGCTAGAGTTGAAAACAAATTTATTTTATATTGAAACCCATTTAATTTCAAGTGACAAAATATTTAAAGTTTGTTTGAATTATATTGACTTAATCTCTAATAACTAAAATTTCATAACATAGTAAATAAAAGCAGAAAATAACTTAGTTCACTATGGCCTTATTACATCAAATAAAACCCAAAATGAAATTTAAAGTACTTAGAAGAATAAAGAGTCCACATAATAATTTCCTTCTTTGGGCATGGCCACCACTAAGCTCCTGCCGACCCGGTCCATTCTCGATCATCACACGAAAAATGTTCCCAACGGGTGAGTCAACCAGACTCAATGTGTAACCGACACTAAAATTTAACAATTCGAGTGCATACATTATCATATTACATACAGTCATAAATCGAGATATAAACAAATGATGCAACCGAACCCAAACCTATATGCCATCCGCTACACATCACCCGTACCACCGCACTGCGTGGGGACTACTAAGTCAACCCTCCATCCGCTACACACCATCGAAGCGATGCGCTGCGGTCGACGTGCTCATCGCCTCTTATAAATATTCGTGGCATAGCCACCAGATTAAATAATTATGACCAAGTCACCATATTCGGATATCGTGGACTTAAGTCACCACATTCGAGATAATGTGACCAAGTCACCACATTCGGATATCGTGGTCTTAGGTCACCGCATTCACTTCCCTTTTTCAAAAACCCATATGCCCCATATCATACATATTATGCATTAACATGCCTAATTTCACATTCTTATCACTGTTCAAATATGAGTCATAACATATATTCATATTCCTAGTAGGAGTAGGAAACGTACCTGAGTACTTTCTACCACAATATGGTACCTTAGCCATATTCACTTTCTTATACATACTTTATTAAATATTGCCAAAAATCGTATTAAAAGATAGTGTGGGGTACACACCTGGTATTAACGTTTCTGAAAACCCGAAAACCCGATCTAACACTTTAGATCCTTACTCCTACATTCGGCCAACACTTAGAAATTTAATGAAAACCCATTTGGCCATAAAACCAAATCCCATCAGGATTATTGTTATCGAATTCATACCTTGGTGCCGATTTCACTATAAATCAAATCCCGAAAACTTTGTGCTATACCTTCCTTCAATCGGCCAACATTAAATCCATTAACTTGGTTAGTTTCCGGGTTTTAAACGTTTAAGAAACAAATCAAAATACTAAACTAGGCTTTGGCCGAATGTACATATGTACTTACCTTCCAAATCTTAAATCCCGGAATTGATCTCTTGTCTTAGGTGTTTGTCGAAATCCCTATAGCCACATGTTAGATCAATTTCTAACATTAAATCTCAATAAAAATTGCCTAAGGCCGAATACTTTATTGTCTTACCTTGATCATTAAATCCCGAAAGATACCCCCTTGAAATCGACAACTAGCAAATCCCGAAACCTTTTTCCAAAGTTTTGGCCAAGATTATTAAGGTTACTTTCTAACATTCGGCTATAAAGAAAAGGAATGATCAAGACAATAATCGGCCCTTACCCTATTTGTGGAAGTCGACAGCACTTCCTCTTGATGCCACTTGAGATATTCGTCTACATAGGTTGGAAAGAACTTGATTTGACTTTCTTGAATAATCACTATGGCCTTAAAAAGGCTTACTTCCAGCTTTTGAATGGATTTAGAAAGAAAAGAGAAAGAAGAATAAAGATGGAGTATTCGGCTAGAACACAAGGTATTTTCAGCTTGGCAAAAATAAAAGAGAAGAGAGGAGTTTTTGCTTGAGAATTCGGCAGAAACTTTCAAGAAAAGAAAATAATACAGAATGGCCTCTCTTTTCCTCCTATTGCCGAAATTCCTAGGCCAAGACTCCCTTACTTGGCCATCACTCTTCTATTTTGATAGCTTTATCTCTTTAATTATCACCTAAAATAAAAGATAATTCAGCAACTATCCTTACTTAGCCGAAATTATTAAACTCAAAGTCCCTTACTTGGCCATCACTTCTCCTTTATTTTCCTAATTAAAGAATAATTCCTCATTTATCATCTTTTATCCTTAAAAATTTAATAAGAAAAAAAACCAACAATAATCCATCATTTATCCATCCTTTTTAGCCGAATTTTAAAAAGAATAAAACTCCTCTTTTAAGAGCCTTAATGTCGTCCACCTTTCTGCTCCTTGTAGCAAAAATAAAATTCTTTTATTTGCTTCCCATGCGACTCGAACTCAGGGCCATTTGCATAGCTTGTGGCGTCACTTACTGGGCTTTAAGTAGCGCCTTGTAGCCACTTTACCAAGTTGGTTCTTATGTCTTATTTCCCCTAGATATTTTCTTAAGACCACCCTGCTTCATTTCCCTCTTTTAATACTTTAAAACTTAACATTTTCTAAAGCATTTCCTCACATTTCCAAGACATTTCCTTACATTTCCAAGACATTTCCTTACATTTCCAAGACAAGACATTTCCTTACATTTCCAAGTCATTTCCTTACATTTCCAAGACATTTTCCTTACATTTCCAAGACAAGACATTTTCTTACATTTCCAAGTCATTTCCTTACATTTCCAAGACAAGACATTTCCTTACATTTCCAAGACATTTCCTAACATTTCCAAGTTTCCAAAAATGTTCACCATACATTCATAACACATAAGACATGCCATTTCGTATAATTAAATCAAAAATGCATAGGCCCATTTCCAGGATGTTACAGTTCTACCCTCCTTAAAAATAATTTCATCCTCGAAATTACTTACTAATGAATAATCGTACATCTTACCTCACTGCACTACGCTTATGCTGCGCACTCTAATCTTAATAGAACCATCATACTTCCTAGGCATAATTTCTAAGTTCACGTCCCCTATAACTCATTTCTAATGCCACGATTTAATCTGATTAAAAAGTTGTATGCATCAGAATTTTTTTTTGTTCCACTTATTAACCGCGAACAATTTTATGATATAAAGATATTTAGAAGTAGTTCTTTCGATCACACAAAGTTTCAGTTCAAGTTCACTACTCTAATTCAGAGAATGACATTCACATTCATCAACAGAGACACCTTCATTCCTCAATAGATGCACATTCATTCATCAACATAGACATATTTATTCAGTGGTATCTACCACCCACATTCACTATTCGAACACTCTTTGCCTTATTCCTATCCCAGGGGTATTTTAATAATTTGTCCTACAGGGGTATTTTCATAATTTTTCAACATATGGTTCCTTGGTGATTTTTCCAATAAGGGTATTTTGGTAATTTTGCATTCCCGAGGGTATTTTGGAAATTGTGAAATCCGAGGGTATTTCGGTAATTTGTAACTCGAGGGTATTTCGATAATAAACCAGGGTGAATTTGTAAAGTTTTAATAATTTCGGGGTATTTCAAAATTTGTAAAACTTTGAGGGTTCTCTTTGAGAATTTGTTTTCCAAAACGGTGATGTTGCAAAAATTTTGGAAATTAAAGTCATTTTGGTAATTTTGTACGTCAGGGGCAATTTCGTAATTTTCCAAAATCAAGATAACTTTGATATTTTGTGATCTAGAATTTTTAGTCAGTTTATAAAGTAAGGAAAATTTTATTGAAATCAGGGTAGGACGGTAATTTTTAGAAACCAGGGGTATTTTTGTAATTTCGCCACTATGGGCATTTTGGTAATTTTTGTAAATTGGGAATATTTTGAAAACTTTCTAAAAATAAGTTTTTGTTACTATTCAAAGGGTAAATTTGGGGATTTAAAACTAAGGTTTCCATAAAAACATGGCTAGTCCCTTTTCGGGTTTTAGTTATTGGGTTTAGCCTATGAATAAGTCCTCATGGTTAGGGTGAACCGTAGCTACGCACCAGGTAAGATTCGAGTGGAGAGGAGGTGAGTCACGCGGACTGCTTAAGTACCAAACTCCCACCGAAACCAATCCTAGACATGCGCACAATGGTTGCCACACCCTAACTCGGCGACTTAACCACAGGTTTGTTTAAGTTAGGCACTTAAGTCTTATGTGTTTGTTGGGGTAAACTAGTCCTAGGGTTCACATACTTAATAGTCTAATCTACGTTCCATTTCTACCCTTCTATAATTCATACCAGAATTCACACAGAGGATAGGGGTACTTACCTGGTGGACTGCGGGTCGGAGACTTGGGTGCCATGCCAAAAACCTGCTTATTTCAAAAAAAAATGTTTTCATAAAACTTATTTGGGCTCGCTTTGAAAATGTTTTGGGCTTTAAACCTCAGGCCGAGAGTTTGAAATGGGCTCTGATACCAAATTGAAACACCCCATACCCGGCCCACGAGCCTGGACCGGATCTAGTATGTTCCGCGAAGTAAACCGGTTAAAATTCGTTTGCACTTTGAAAAACTTTAAGTGATTTTGGGAGAAAGTTCGAATTGGGTTGGGCTCGAGTTGAAAACAAATTTATTTTATATTGAAACCCATTTAATTTCAAGTGACAAAATATTTAAAGTTTGTTTCGAATTATATTGACTTAATCTCTAATAACTAAAATTTCATAACATAGTAAATAAAACAGAAAATAACTTAGTTCACTATGGCCTTATTACATCAAATAAAACCCAAAATGAAATTTAAAGTACTTAGAAGAATAAAGAGTCCACATAATAATTTCCTTGCTGGGCATGGCCACCACTAAGCTCCTGCCGACCCGGTCCATTACTGATCATCACCTGAAAAATGTTCCCCAACGGGGTGAGTCAACCAGACTCAATGTGTAACCGACACTAAAATTTAACAATTCAGGCATACATTATCATATTACATACACAGTCATAAATCAGATATAAACAAATGATGCAACCCGAACCCAAACCTATATGCCATCCGCTACACATCACCCGTACCACCCTGCACACCGTGGGGACTACTAAGTCAACCCTCCATCCGCTACACACCATCGAAGGCAGTCGCTACGGTCGACGTGCTCATCGCCCTTATAAATATTCGTGGCATAGCCACCAGATTAAATAATTATGACCGAAGTCACCATATTCAGATATCGTGGACTTAAGTCACCACATTCAGATAATGTGACCGAAGTCACCACATTCAGATATCGTGGTCTTAGGTCACCGCATTCACTTCCCCTTTTTCAAAAACCCATATGCCCCATATCATACATATTATGCATTAACATGCCTAATTTCACATTCTTATCACTGTTCAAATATGAGTCATAACATATATTCATATTCCTAGTAGGAGTAGGAAACGTACCTGAGTACTTTCTACCACAATATGGTACCTTAGCCATATTCACTTTCTTATACATATACTTATATTAAATATTGCCAAAAATCGTATTAAAAGATAGTGTGGGGTACACACCTGGTATTAACGTTTCTGAAAACCCGAAAACCCGATCTAACACTTTAGATCCTTACTCCTACATTCGGCTAACACTTAGAAATTTAATGAAAACCCATTTGGCCATAAAACCAAATCCCATCAGGATTATTGTAATCGAATTCTTACCTTGGTGCCGATTTCACTATAAATCAAATCCCGAAAACTTTGTGCTATACCTTCCTTCAATCGGCCAACATTAAATCCATTAACTTGGTTAGTTTCCGGGTTTTAAACGTTTAAGAAACAAATCAAAATACTAAACTAGGCTTTGGCCGACTGTACATATGTACTTACCTTCCAAATCTTAAATCCCAGAATTGATCTCTTGTCTTAGGTGTTTGTCGAAATCCCTATAGCCACATGTTAGATCAATTTCTAACATTAAATCTCAATAAAAATTGCCTAAGGCCGAATACTTTATTGTCTTACCTTGATCCTTAAATCCCGAAAGATACCCCCTTGAAATCGACAACTAGCAAATCCCGAAACCTTTTTCCAAAGTTTTGGCCAAGATTATTAAGGTTACTTTCTAACATTCGGCTATAAAGAAAAGGAATGATCAAGACAATAATCGGCCCTTACCTTATTTGTGGAAGTCGACAGCACTTCCTCTTGATGCCACTTGAGATATTCGTCTATAGGTTGGAAAGAACTTGATTTCAGCTTTCTTGAATAATCAGCTATGGCCTTAAAAAGGCTTACTTCCAGCTTTTGAATGGATTTAGAAAGAAAAGAGAAAGAAGAATAAAGATGGAGTATTCGGCTAGAACACAAGGTATTTTCAGCTTGGCAAAAATAAAAGAGAAGAGAGGAGTTTTTGCTTGAGAATTCGGCAGAAACTTTCAAGAAAAGAAAATAATACAGAATGGCCTCTCTTTTCCTCCTATTGCCGAAATTCCTAGGCCAAGACTCCCTTACTTGGCCATCACTCTTCTATTTTGATAGCTTTATCTCTTTAATTATCACCTAAAATAAAAGATAATTCAGCAACTATCCTTACTTAGCCGAAATTATTAAACTCAAAGTCCCTTACTTGGCCATCACTTCTCCTTTATTTTCCTAATTAAAGAATAATTCCTCATTTATCATCTTTTATCCTTAAAAATTTAATAATAAAAAAACCCAACAATAATCCATCATTTATCCATCCTTTTTAGCCGAATTTTAAAAAGAATAAAACTCCTCTTTTAAGAGCCTTAATGCCGTCCACCTTTCTGCTCCTTGTAGCAAAAATAAAATTCTTTTATTTGCTTCCCATGCGACTCGAACTCAGGGCCATTTGCATAGCTTGTGGCGTCACTTACTGGGCTTTAAGTAGCGCCTTGTAGCCACTTTACCAAGTTGGTTCTTATGTCTTATTTCCCCTAGATATTTTCTTAAGACCACCCTGCTTCATTTCCCTCTTTTAATACTTTAAAACTTAACATTTTCTAAAGCATTTCCTCACATTTCCAAGACATTTCCTTACATTTCCAAGTCATTTCCTTACATTTCCAAGACATTTTCCTTACATTTCCAAGACAAGACATTTTCTTACATTTCCAAGTCATTTCCTTACATTTCCAAGACAAGACATTTCCTTACATTTCCAAGACATTTCCTTACATTTCCAAGTTTCCAAAAATGTTCACCATACATTCATAACACATAAGACATGCCATTTCGTATAATTAAATCAAAATGCATAGGCCCATTTCGAGGATGTTACTGATTCTACCCTCCTTAAAAATAATTTCATCCTCGAAATTACTTACTAATGAATAATCGTACATCTTACCTCACCGCACTACGCTTATGCTGCGCACTCTGATCTTAATAGAACCATCATACTTCCTAGGCATAATTTCTAAGTTCACGTCCCCTATAACTCATTTCTAATGCCGCGATTTAATCTGATTAAAAAGTTTTATGCATCAGAATTTTTTTTGTTCCACTTATTAACCGCGAACAATTTTATGATATAAAGATATTTAGAAGTAGTTCTTTCGATCACACAAAGTTTCAGTTCAAGTTCACTACTCTAATTCAGAGAATGACATTCACATTCATCAACAGAGACACCTTCATTCCTCAATAGATGCACATTCATTCATCAACATAGACATATTTATTCAGTGGTATCTATCACCCACATTCACTATTCGAACACTCTTTGCCTTATTCCTATCCCAGGGGTATTTTCATAATTTATCCTACAGGGGTATTTTCATAATTTTTCAAAATATGGTTCCATGGTGATTTTTCCAATAAGGGTATTTTGGTAATTTTGCATTCCCGAGGGTATTTTGGAAATTGTGAAATCCGAGGGTATTTCGGTAATTTGTAACTCGAGGGTATTTCGATAATAAACCAGGGTGAATTTGTAAAGTTTTAATAATTTTGGGGTATTTCAAAATTTGTAAAACTTTGAGGGTTCTCTTTGAGAATTTGTTTTCCAAAACGGTGATGTTGCAAAAATTTTGGAAATTAAAGTCATTTTGGTAATTTTGTACGTCAGGGGCAATTTCGTAATTTTCCAAAATCAAGATAACTTTGATATTTTGTGATCTAGAATTTTTAGTCAGTTTATAAAGTAAGGAAAATTTTATTGAAATTGGGGTAGGACGGTAATTTTTAGAAACTAGGGGTATTTTTGTAATTTTGCCACTATGGGCATTTTGGTAATTTTTGTAAATTAGGAATATTTTGAAAACTTTCTAAAAATAAGTTTTTGTTACTATTCAAAGGGTAAATTTGGGGATTTAAAACTAAGGTTTCCATAAAAACATGGCTAGTCCCTTTTCGGGTTTTAGTTATTGGGTTTAGCCTATGAATAAGTCCTCATGGTTAGGGTGAACCGTAGCTACGCACCAGGTAGGATTCGAGTGGAGAGGAGGTGAGTCACGCGGACTGCTTAAGTACCAAACTCCCACCGAAACCAATCCTAGACATGCACACAATGGTTGCCACACCCTAACTCGGTGACTTAACCACAGGTTTGTTTAAGTTAGGCACTTAAGTCTTATGTGTTTGTTGGGGTAAACTAGTCCTAGGGTTCACATACTTAACAGTCTAATCTACGTTCCATTTCTACCCTTCTATAATTCATACCAGAATTCACACAGAGGATAGGGGTACTTACCTGGTGGACTGCGGGTCGGAGACTTGGGTGCCATGCCAAAAACCTGCTTATTTCAAAAAAAAATGTTTTCATAAAACTTATTTGGGCTCGCTTTGAAAATGTTTTGGGCTTTAAACCTCAGGCCGAGAGTTTGAAACAGGCTCTGATACCAAATTGAAACACCCATACATACTCGGCCCACGAGCGTGGACCGGATCTAGTATGTTCCATGAAGTAAACCTAGAGTTAAAATTCGTTTGCACTTTGAAAAACTTTAAGTGATTTTGGGAGAAAGTTCGAATTGGGTTGGGCTCGAGTTGAAAACAAATTTATTTTATATTGAAACCCATTTAATTTCAAGTGACAAAATATTTAAAGTTTGTTTCGAATTATATTGACTTAATCTCTAATAACTAAAATTTCATAACATAGTAAATAAAACAGAAAATAACTTAGTTCACTATGGCCTTATTACATCAAATAAAACCCAAAATGAAATTTAAAGTACTTAGAAAAATAAAGAGTCCACATAATAATTTCCTTGCTGGGCATGGCCACCACTAAGCTCCTGCCGACCCGGTCCATTACTGATCATCACCGGAAAAATGTTCCCCAATGGGGTGAGTCAACCAGACTCAATGTGTAACCGACACTAAAATTTAACAATTCAGGCATACATTATCATATTACATACACAGTCATAAATCAGATATAAACAAATGATGCAACCCGAACCCAAACCTATATGCCATCCGCTACACATCACCCGTACCATCCTGCACACCGTGGGGACTACTAAGTCAACCCTCCATCCGCTACACACCATCGAAGGCAGTCGCTGCAGTCGACGTGCTCATCGCCCTTATAAATATTCGTGGCACAAACACTAGATTAAATAATTGTGACCGAAGTCACCATATTCAGATATCGTGGTCTTAAGTCACCACATTCAGATAATGTGACCGAAGTCACCACATTCAGATATCATGGTCTTAGGTCACCACATTCAGATATCGTGGTCTTAGGTCACCACATTCCTTCCCCTTTTTCAATAACCCATATGCCCCATATCATACGTATTATGCATTAACATGCCTAATTTCACATTCTTACCACTGTTCACATATGAGTCATAACATATATTCATATTCCTAGTAGGAGTAGGAAACGTACCTGAGTACTTTGTACCACAATATGGTACCTTAGCCATATTCACATTCTTATACATACTTATATTAAATATTGCCATAAATCGTATTAAAAGATAGTGTGGGGTACACACCTGATATTAACGTTTCTGAAAACCCGAAAACCCGATCTAACACTTTAGATCCTTACTCCTACATTCGGCCAACACTTAGAAATTTAATGAAAACCAATTTGGCCATAAAACCAAATCCTATTAGGATTATTGTAATCGAATTCTTACCTTGGTGTCGATTTCACTATAAATCAAATCCCGAAAACTTTGTGCTATACCTTCCTTCAATCAGCCAACATTAAATCCATTAACTTAGTTAGTTTCCGGCTTTTAAAAATTTAAGAAACAAATCAAAATACTAAACTAGGCTAATGTACATATGTACTTACCTTCCAAATCTTAAATCCCGGAATTGATCTCTTGTCTTAGGTGTATGTCGAAATCCCTATAGCCACATGTTAGATCAATTTCTAACATTAAATCTCAATAAAAATGGCCTAAGGTCGAATACTTTATTGTCTTACCTTGATCCTTAAATCCCGAAATAGTTGACTTGGACGAATCCCGAAAGATACCCCCTTGAAATCGACAACTAGCGAATCCCGAAACCTTTTTCCAAAGTTTTGGCCAAGATTATTAAGGTTACTTTCTAACATTCGGATATAAAAAAAAGGAATGATCAAGACAATAATCGGCCCTTACCCTATTTGTTGAAGTCGACAGCACTTCCTCTTGATGCCACTTGAGATATTCGACTATAGGTTGGAAAGAACTTGATTTCGGCTTTCTTGAATAATCGCATATGGCCTTAAAAAGGCTTACTTCCAGCTTTTGAATGGATTTAGGAAGAAAAGAGAAAGAAGAATAAAGATGGAGGATTCGGCTAGAACACAAGGTGTTTTCGGCTTGGCAAAAATAAAAGAGAAGAGAGGAGTTTTTGCTTGAGAATTGTGAGAGACTTTCAAGAAAAGAAAATAATATGAATGGCCTCTCTTTTCCTCCTATTGCCGAAATTACTAGGCCAAGACTCCCTTACTTGGCCATCACTCTTCTATTTTGATAGCTTTATCTCTTTAATTATCACCTAAAATAAAAGATAATTCAGCAACTATCCTTACTTAGCCGAAATTATTAAACTCAAAGTCCCTTACTTGGCCATCACTTCTCCTTTATTTTACTAATTAAAGAATAATTCCTCATTTATCATCTTTTATCCTTACAAATTTAATAATAAAAAAACCAACAATAATCCATCATTTATCCATCCTTTTTAGCCGAATTTTAAAAAGAATAAAACTCCTCTTTTAAGAGCCTTAATGCTGTCCACCTCTCTTGTAACACCCCAAACGCGGCCCAAACATTACGACCGAATTTGGTTTGTTACGGAGGAAAACGTTTTGAGAAATCCCTTTAAATCGATTTAAATTTCATCGAAAACCTTTCATTTTTAATTGTCTTGTTAAAACCATACTAGTTTTGTTTTAAAACAAATATCTGTTAAATCAGGTTGTTACCGATTTCAAAAGCACCCGATGGCACGCTAAAACATTTTTCGTTTGAATTCGAGAATACATGTGTACTTATTTTAATATCATCAAAATAGTTTAACCAAATTATTCGAAACATGTAAAATATAAGTAATAAAAATAATTCTAGGAGGCCTTATTACAACTTGGTTAAAATAAAACCAACAGAAAAATAAATAAAATTCAAAGTTCATTAAATCCCTAATTTCACTGCATGGCCACCTCGAGTCCATCCGGCTCCTCATCCGCGACCTACGAGTCACCTGAAAAATTAAAGGAGAAGGTGAGTCATCAAGACTCAATGTGTAAGCCTTCCCCCGGTTTAATGCCACATCATACACAGTTTATAATAAATTAACATGCACTAAATCATGAACCTAACCTAACCATCCGTAACACCTTTCTCTACCCGTGTGGTACCAAACCACTGGTGGTGCCAAGCCACTGGTGACTTATAGTCACGATATCCGTCAATACATGTGGTGCCAAACCACTAGTGACCCGAAGTCACAATCCAATGATAGGGCCAGCCCATCGTGTGATACCAAATCACTGGCGTCAATCCCTTACTATAATCCGTGGGGCCAACCCACTGTGGTGCTAAACCACGGGGACGAGACGCTATGAGGTGCCAAATCTCTGGAGGTGCCAAACCTCTGGTGATCGTAGTCATAATGTGGTACCAAACCACTGGTGTCCGTCGACACGTATATCACTTCCCCCTCCACTCATACATCCCACATCAATCATACATATGCATATAATAGATCTCATGCTCATAGGTTTATTAATCAATCATCGAATAGATTTATAAACAACCATATGTTATATGCCACATATACCACATAGTTCATGCTTCCCAAAAGCATCATAACAACAAGGACTTACCTGAATTCCTTGCTTATACCGTTTATAGTATTAAATCCCCAAATCTACAAATCAGATTTAGCATACACAGAATACTTAGCATTTAATTAGTCATAAAGTGTGTATGTACACACCTGATTCTAACGCTAACTCCAAATCCCAAAGAGTCAATCGGTCACCCTTGCTTTCTTGTCCCTATATTCGGCCAAACACAAGGGTTTTAGTGTCCTAGGCCATTCGGCCAAACCAACATATCCAAAGGGTTAATATTTGAACCCGAAAACCTTACCTAACGCCTTTGAGTACTAATTCCAGCACACGATATGTGATTCCGCTTCACCTCCTACAATCGGCCATCATCAATATTAATAGCCTTCGGCTTAATCGAATACTAAATAAAATAGATCCTTTCCACCTTACCAAAATCGATTGATCAAAGATGATGGATTCACTTGCTCGCTCCCAAATCCTGAAGACCCTATAACAAATCGGTTTCAACACTGATTAGCCATTAATGTATTTTGGCTCTTCCCATTAGATCCAAGTCGACAAAGAAACAAGAGAACAGGATAAAAGGCATTCAGCCATCACTTACCTCACCAACAAATTAGAGAAAAAGATAGAGGTGACCACCCTTGCTTTGATATTCGGCTAAGACTACACAAAAGAGGGAGAAAAGAATTCGGCTAAATAGAGAAGAATATTGAGTAAAAGAGAGATAGAGGTTTCGGCCAAAAGGTGTGAGTATTGAGAGGAAAGTGGTTTCGGTTTAGTAATAATGGAGAAGAAAAGAGAAGGATGGCAATAGAGGATTCAGCTTTGAGAGAATAAGAAAGGAGAGGAAAACAAAAGAAAAAGAGAGAAGGTGAGAGTGTAGGGAAAATTCGGCTATTGCCAAAGAAAAGAAAAAAATAAAAGATGAATGGGTGCTTTAAGGAAAATTCGGCACCCTCCCCCTCTCCTAGTCTTCCTTGCCGTCCACTCTCCTTGAACAAAGAGTTCAATTTTCGGCAAATTCCTTAATTCACTCTAGACCACTCATTTGAATTAATTCAAAATAATTTGAATTAACCACATGCCTATTTTTCCTCTGCCAACTATTATAAATTAATCCCATAATAATCCAATTAAAATCCTTAATAATATCATCATTATCCTGAAGTTTAAAGTTGAGAAATTCTCTCCCCCTATTGCCGTCCAAAATAGAGAGAAAAAGGGGATTTCCGCAACTCGAACACAAGCTCCCCTTGCTCCCCCTGTGGCGTCAACTCCAGCTCTTAAGTGGCCTCCCTTTTGCCACTTTTCCAAAGCCTTTTTAGTGTCAAATGATCCCTCGTTTTACCTTGTAACCCCTACTTACTAAGGCTCCCTACCTTTAAAGCTTCCAAATAAAATTTTCTACTATTCCGAGCCTACTCAAGACCCCTAATTAAGCCTTCTTACACTATGAATAACACCACAGCAATTCAATCACAAGCAAATTAATTCAAACACAAATAACCCCTATTTTAGGATGTTATAGTTCTACCCCCCTTAAAAATAATTTCGGCCTCGAAATTACCTGATCAGAAAAGATGGGGGTATTGCTGCCGCATCACATCCTCGGGTTCCCACGTAGCTTCCTCTACACCATGGTTTCGCCATAGCACTTTCACCAAAGACACTGACTTCCTACGCAAAACCTTGACATCTCGATCTAAGATCTGAACTGGTTCTTCCTCGAATGATAAGTCCGAGTTTACCTTAATCTCGGCCACTGGTACAACGTGTGATGGGTCTGACCGATACCGTCTAAGCATCGACACATGAAAGACATCATGAATCTGACTCAACTCTGCCGACAGCTCGAGCTGATAAGCTACCGGTCCTACTCGCTTTACCACTGTATATGGGCCGATGAACCTTGGGCTTAGCTTCCCTTTCCTCCCAAATCTCAATACCTTTTTCCAAGGCGACACCTTCAGAAAGACTTTATCCCCCACAGCGTATTCCATTTCCTTGCGCTTAAGATCAGCATAGGACTTCTGCCTATCTGACGCTTCCTTGAGACGAGCCCGAATCACCTTCACTTTATCCTCAGTTTCCGTCACCAATTCTGGACCCAAAACCTGTCGTTCACGCAACTCCGTCCAACACGTAGGAGTACGGCATTTCCGTCCATACAGTGCTTCGTATGGTGCCATCTGAATACTCGCTTGATAACTATTGTTATAAGCGAATTTCGCCAACGGTAGATACTCCTCCCAACTACCACTGAAATCCGAAACACATCCTCTTAGTATATCTTCTAAAATCTGTATGACCCTTTCTCGATCGCCGTCCGATCGTGGATGGAATGTTGATCAAATCCAATCGTGTACCCAAGGCCTGATGCAATGCTTTCTAGAATCTTGACGTGAACCTCGGATCCCTATCCGAGATAATTGATACTGGCACACCATGCAATCTTACTATCTCCGCCACATACAACTTTGCTAGCCTCTAAAGGGAATAATCCATTCTCACCGGTATGAAGTGAGCTGATTTAGTCAGACGGTCCACAATTACCCACACTGCGTCCTTCTTTCTGGGCATGAGGGGTAGCCCACTGACGAAATCCATAGTGATCCTCTCCCATTTCCACTGAGGGATCTTCACTGGTTGAAGTAACCCTGATGGCAACTGGTGTTCAGCCTTCACCTGCTGACACGTCAGACACCTTCCCACGAATTCGGTTACCTCACGCTTCAACCCTGGCCACCAGAATTGTTTCCGTAAATCCCCATACATCTTGCTTCCTCCCGGATGCATAGCGTATGGGCTGCTATGTGCATCTTGGAGAATTCTTCGCCTCAATTCCACATCCTTCGGCATACAAGCTCGCCCTTGAAAACATAGCACTCCATCACTAGACAATCTGTACCCTTCCAAACCACCATCCTGAACTTGCACCCTTCGCGCATTCAAACTATCATCCACCAACTGCTTTTCCTTAATCTCCTCAATCCAAGTCGGCTTAACTTGTAGTTCCGCCAAAAGACTTCCATCATCGTATAGACTGAGGTGAGCAAACATCGCTCTTAAGTCAGTTACGACCTTCCGGCTCAACGCGTCAGCCACTACGTTAGCCTTACCCGGATGGTACTCAATTGAACAGTCATAGTCCTTCAACAGCTCAATCCATCGACGCTGCCTCAAATTCAAATCCTTCTGAGTCAAAAGATACCTCAAACTTTTGTGATCCGTGTAGACTATCGACTTCTCCCTATACAAGTAATGTCTCCATATTTTCAAAGCGAAGACTACCGCCGCTAACTCCAGGTCATGCATTGGATAGTTAACCTCATGCGGTCTTAACTGACGAGATGCATAGGCCACTACCTTCCCTTCCTGCATCAACACACATCCTAAGCCTGTATGGGACGCACCACGAAGAAATCGTAAACAACTTCCCGCTTTAGGTGTGATTTCAGAGCTCGAGCTTAGTCGAGAATCTTCCTTAGCTTATTGAAACTTTCTTGCTGCTTCTCCGACCAAACAAATGGAACTCCTTTTCTTAATAACTTAGTCAATGGCGCTGCAATTAAAGAGAATCCTTCCACAAATCTCCGATAGTATCCTGCTAGACCAGAAAACTTGAATTCTCGCCACCGACCTAGGCGGTTCCAATCCAACATCGCTTCCACCTTATGGGGTCCACTCTAATCCCTTCCGCCGACACTACGTGACCTAAGAAAGCCACCTCCCTAAGCCAAAATTTGCACTTACTGAATTTGGCATATAACTGCTTCTCCCTCAGTACTTGTAAAACTATCCGCAAATGCATGTCATGCTCCTCCTCCGTCTTTGAATAGACCAATATGTCATCTATAAACACTATGACAAATTGATCCAAGTATTGCTGGAACACCCTATTCATTAAGTCCATGAATGCTGCCTGTGCGTTGGTCGACCCAAATGGCATCACTAGAAACTCGTAATGCCCATACCGAGTTCGGAACGCCGTCTTGTGTACATCAACCTCCTTCACCTTAAGTTGATGATAACCCGACCTAAGATCTATCTTCGAGAACACCGATGCACCCTTCAGTTGATCAAACAGGTCATCAATCCGAGGCTACGGATACTTGTTCTTGATCGTTAACTTGTTTAGCTGGCGGTAATCGATACACATCCTCATTGAACCGTCCTTCTTCTTGACAAACAACACAGGTGCTCCCCACGGAGATATACTCGGTCGAATAAACCCTCTATCCAAGAGCTCCTAAATTTGAGCCTTCAGCTCCACCAATTCCTTTGGTGCCATTTGGTACGGTGCTATAGACACAGGTGCCGTTCCGTGTAACAAGTCTATACCAAATTCAACTTCCCGATCTGGAGGCAGACCCGAAAGTTCCTCTGGGAACACATCGGCGAATTCCCCTACCGTTCGGACCTTCTTAACTGCTGACTCCTTAGCCTCCAACGCACAAATTTGAACCAAAAATGCCTCACAACCCTTCTTGACCATTTTTTCAGCTTTCAAGGCAGACACCACGTTGGAGAGGTAATCTCTTCTATTACCTATCATGACCACTTCATCACCTTCAGCCATCTTAAGAACCATGCACTTAGCAGTCCTGATACTTAACCAACCAGTCCATTCCAAGGATCAAATCGAACTCCCCAAACGGCAGTTCCATCAGATCAGCCACAAACACTACCCCTTGGAGTTCTAGGGGTACATCTCTATATAGCTTGTTTACAACTTCTGAGAATGGCCTAAAGGGCTAATTACGATCATCTCCTGAAGCAGTCTCAAAGTCTAAGTTCATAGTCTCTACCACACTACTAGCAACGTATGAATGCGTCGAACCCACATCAATTAATGCAACATATGGAAGACCAAAAATTAGGAACGCACGGTTATGACGCCCCCGGTCGTCACCCTCCTCGCGACGCCTCGCTGCATAGACTAAACCAGGCTGCCTTGCCTCTGTGTTGCCTGCCCCTCTACCCGAAATTCCGCGACCTCGATTAGCACCATTGCCTCCTTTACCATTACCACGACCCCTCTGTGGTGGTCCTACATTTCTAACCTGAGCACGGTTCTGACCCTCTGACTGATTCTTAGCTAACTTTCGAGGACAGTCCCTTACACGGTGATCCAAAGATCCACATTCAAAACATCCCCTTTCACCGGTCTAACAACCTTCCCAATGTGACTTCCCACAACGATTACACTGAGCTGGTCTCTGATTAGTACCCATGGGCCTCCTTATGCGATTTGCCCACTCGCTGCCCCCTTTCTACGAACATTACTACCCGATCCAGCTGACCCAAAGCCTCTTTTCTGCTTATTTCTATCATAGTTCTGTTTCACAGACTCCTTGACTCCCTCGGCCACCTTAGCCTTTTCCACCAAAACCGCAAACTCCCGCTCCTGTTGTGGAGCAATCAGCAACCTTAACTCATTCCTAAGTCCGTCTTCAAAGCGGGCACAACGATCATGCTCAGTAGACACGATTCCCCAAGCATAGCGGCTCAGCCTCAAGAATTTCGCTTCATACTCAGACACAGACTTATTTCCTTGTACTAACCCTAGAAAACCTTTCCTCTGAGCATCAGTGTAGCTGGTGCCCACATACTTCTTCTGATAAGCAGTTTTGAAGTACTCCCAAGTCAGATCATCTGCCGTAGTACCATCCCGAACCGTGAGCCACCATTGATATGACTCATCCTTTAGAAGCGACACCGCTCCTTTCAGCTTCTCCTCGTTTGTCAGATCGAGATCATCCATGATACTCTCAGTCGACTCTAACCAATATTCCGCCGCACTGGGTGCCACTCCTAATACACCCCGGAATACCTCAGCTCCATTGGATCGGAGTCGCTCGGGAACAGATTTTTGAGCTCCAATTCCTCCACTAGCCCCAGCCACCATCTCAAGGACTCGCAATACCGCTTGCGATACTGCCTCACCCCCTGTCTGATCCTGCTCCTCAGTTCCAAAAGTTGGGGATGGTGGTGGCGGAGGTACCTCATTCTCCGACCCCTGACCCGACCTAACGGGTTCTGACACGGTCATCCTGCCCCTACCGCGTCCACGTCGTCCACGTCCTCTAGAGCTCATTCTAACTATCGCGCTTTAATCTGATTAAGAAATTTTTATGGATTAGTACGTTGTTCCACTTGGTTATTCGCAAAGAAATTTTATGAGAAGAGTTTAACAGGGATTCTTCTGAACAATCAAAGTTTTAAGTCTTCTATCCTAGTTCACACAGAAGAGCACATCCATTCCCTAATACCTTTCATACTTATTCACTCTTCGGGCATTTCTGTCCGATTCTATCCCAGGGGTATTTTCGTCATTTTCCTACAGGGGTATTTTCGTAATAAAAGACATTTTAAAACTTTAATAAATCAAGACATTTTGAAATTTCCCAAGATCGAAGGGTATTTTCGAAAATTTCGTAAATTAAAGGTATAGCAAAATTTTTGGGAACAAGGGGTATTTTGGTAATTTTGCCAATCAGGGGTAATTTTGTAAATTTAATAAATCAGGGATATTTTAACAGTTGTAAAACTTTGAGGGTTCCTTTTTGAGAGTTTCCCTTTTTAAAACGATGCTGTTGTAAAAATTTTAGAAATCACGGTCATTTCGGTAATTTTGCAAGTTGAGGGCATTTTTCGTAATTTTCCAAAACCAAAGTATTTTTAATAATTTGCAAAGTAGGGTTTTTGAATATTTATAAGATAATGAAATTTTGGGCAAAACCATTGAGTAGTTGGTATTTTATGAACCAAGGGCATTTTGGTAATTTTACCCCCCTAAGGGCATTTTTGTAATTTCACAAATCTAACTTTTCAGAAAATGTTGTAAAGATGTTTGTTCTCAATTTGAAAGAGTGATTTTAAAAGTTTTGAAAAAACTAGGGTTTTATTGTTTTCTTCTTTTTCTAAAAACATGGCTAGTTCCCTTTCGGGTTTTAGTCATTATGTTCAGCCTATGATCGAGCCCTCTTGGTCAGGGTGAACCAAAGCTACGCACCAGGCAGGATTCGAAGAGTGGAGGTGAGTCACGTGGACTGCTTAAATACCAAGCTCCCACCAAAACCATTCCTAGACATGCGCACAGAGGTTGCCACACCACTGAGCCCTCTGAGTTAAGGTGAACTGAAGCTACGCACCAGGTAGGATACCTGTGAAGAGGAGGTGAGTCACTAGGACTGCTTAAATACCAGGCTCTTCTGGATCCAATCCTAGACATGCGTACAGGGGTTACCACACCCTAGCTCAGTGACTTTGTCATAGGTTGGTTTAGTGCATTAAGTCTTATGTGCTTCGTGTTTGAGTATTCTAATCCTAGGGTTCAAGTTCCTATCAGACTATTCTACGTTCCATTCTTACCCTTTCTACAAGTAATAATTCAAACAAAAAGTTAGAGGTACTTACCTGGGCGGATTGGTGCCGGAGACTCGGTGCCATGCTGTTCCAAAACCAAAAATATTTCAAAAAGGCCAACCAAATCATTTTTGGGCCTTGGCCCCCACACAGTGAGCTTTGAACTGGCTCGATATACCAATTTTGTAACACCCCAAACCCGGCCCAAACATTACGACCGAATTTGGTTTGTTATAGAGGAAAACGTTTTGAGAATTCCCTTTAAACCGATTTAAATTTCGTCAAAAACCTTTCATTTTCAATTGTCTTGTTAAAACCATACTAGTTTTGTTTCAAAACAAATATCTGTTAAATCAGGTTGTTACCGATTTCAAAAGCACCCGATGGCACGCTAAAACATTTTTCGTTTGAATTTGAGAATACATGTGTACTTATTTTAATATCATCAAAATAGTTTAACCAAATTATTCGAAACATGTAAAATATAAGTAATAAAAATAATTCTAGGAGGCCTTATTACAACTTGATTAAAATAAAACCAACAGAAAAATAAATAAAATTCAAAGTTCATTAAATCCCTAATTTCACTGCATGGCCACCTCGAGTCCATCCGGCTCCTCATCCGCGATCTACGAGTCACCTGAAAAATTAAAGGAGAAGGTGAGTCACCAAGACTCAATGCGTAACCCTTCCCCCGGTTTAATGCCACATCATTCACAGTTTATAACAAATTAACATGCACTAAATCATGCACCCAACCTAACCATCCGTAACACCTTTCTCTACCCGTGTAGTATCAAACCACTGGTGGTGCCAAACCACTGGTGACTTATAGTCACGATATCCGTCAATACTTGAGGTGCCAAACCACTAGTGACCCGAAGTCACAATCCAATGATGGGGCCAACCCATCGTGTGATACCAAATCACTGGCGTCAATCCCTTACTATAATCCGTGGGGCCAACCCACTGTGGTGCTAAGCCACGGGGACGAGAGGCTATGAGGTGCCAAACCTCTGGAGGTGCCAAACCTCTGGTGATCGTAGTCACGAAATGTGGTACCAAACCACTGGTGTCCGTCGACACGTATATCACTTCCCCCTCCACTCATACATCCCACATCAATCATACATATGCATATAATAGATCTCATGCTCATAGGTTTATTAATCAATCATCGAATAGATTTATAAACAACCATATGTTATATGCCACATATACCACATAGTTCATGCTTCCCAAAAGCATCATAACAACAAGGACTTACCTGAATTCCTTGCTTATACCGTTTATAGTATTAAATCCCCAAATCTACAAATCAGATTTAGCATACACAGAATACTTAGCATTTAATTAGTCATAAAGTGTGTATGTACACACCTGATTCTAACGCTAACTCCAAATCCCAAAGAGTCAATCGGTCACCCATTCTTTCTTGTCCCTATATTCGGCCAAACACAAGGGTTTTAGTGTCCTAGGCCATTCGGCCAAACCAACATATCCAAAGGGTTAATATTTGAACCCGAAAACCTTACCTAACGCCTTTGAGTACTAATTCCAGCACACGACATGCGATTCCGCTTCACCTCCTACAATCGGCCATCATCAATATTAATAGCCTTCGGCTTAATCAAATACTAAATAAAATAGATCCTTTCCACCTTACCAAAACTGATTGATCAAAGATGATGGATTCACTTGCTCGCTCCCAAATCCCGAAGACCCTATAACAAATCGGTTTCAACACTGATTAGCCATTAATGTATTTTGGCTCTTCCCATTAGATCCAAGTCGACAAAGAAACAAGAGAATAGGATAAAAGGCATTCGGCCATCACTTACCTCACCAGCCGATTAGAGAAAAAGATAGAGGAGACCACCCTTGCTTTGATATTCAGCCAAGACTACACCAAATAAGGAGAAAAGAATTCGGCTAAATAGAGAAGAATATTGAGTAAAAGAGAGATAGGGGTTTCGGGCAAAAGGTGTGAGTATTGAGAGGAAAGTGAGAGAATAAGAAAGGAGAGGAAAACAAAAGAAAAAGAGAGAAGGTGAGAGTGTAGGGAAAATTCGGCTATTGCCAAAGAAAAGAAAAAATAAAACATGAATGGGTGCCTTAAGGAAAATTCGGCACCCTCCCCCTCTCCTAGTCTTCCTTGCCGTCCACTCTCCTTGAACAAAGAGTTCAATTTTCGGCAAATTCCTTAATTCACTCTAGACCACTCATTTGAATTAATTCAAAATAATTTGAATTAACCACATGCCTATTTTTCCTCTGCCAACTATTATAGATTAATCCCATAATAATCCAATTAAAATCCTTAATAATATCATCATTATCCTGAAGTTTAAAGTTGAGAAATTCTCTCCCCCTATTGCCGTCCAAAATAGAGAGAAAAAAGGGATTTCCGCGACTCGAACACAAGCTCCCCTTGCTCCCCCTGTGGCGTCAACTCCAGCTCTTAAGTGGCCTCCCTTTTGCCACTTTTCCAAAGCCTTTTTAGTGTCAAATGATCCCTCGTTTTACCTTGTAACCCCTACTTACTAAGGCTCCCTACCTTTAAAGCTTCCAAATAAAATTTTCTACTATTCCGAGCCTACTCAAGACCCCTAATTAAGCCTTCTTACACTAAGAATAACACCACAGCAATTCAATCACAAGCAAATTAATTCAAACACAAATAACCCTATTTTAGGATGTTACATCTCTGCTCCTTGTAGCAAAAATAAAATTCTTTTATTTGCTTCCCATGCGACTCGAACTCAGGGCCATTTGCATAGCTTGTGGCGTCACTTACTGGGCTTTAAGTAGCACCTTGTTTTACCAAGCTGGTTCTTATGTCTTATTTCCCCTAGATATTTTCTTAAGACCACCCTGCTTCATTTCCCTCTTTTAATACTTTAAAACTTAACATTTTCTAAAGCATTTCCTCACATTTCCAAGATATTTCCTTACATTTCCAAGACAAGACATTTCCTTATATTTCCAAGTCATTTCCTTACATTTCCAAGACATTTTCCTTACATTTCCAAGACAAGACATTTCCTTACATTTCCAAGTCATTTCCTTACATTTCCAAGACAAGACATTTCCTTACATTTCCAAGACATTTCCTTACATTTCCAAGTTTCCAAAAATGTTCACCATACATTCATAACACATAAGACATGCCATTTCGTATAATTAAATCAAAAATGCATAGGCCCATTTCCAGGATGTTACACACAAGTCTGTGTGGCACCAAAATTTGCCAAAAACCATAATTCCCAATTCCACATGGCCGTGTGGACGACCCGTGTGCGGCCACACCCCCGTGTGGCCACTCATGTGGTCATGAAACCACCTAATATAGCCAAAAAACTGTGAATTTAGCAACCACAATGCATTTCCTAACCACTAAGGGTTCAAAAACACACCTTACAACGAAATCTCGAGCACCAAGAACTGATCGATACGCCTCTAATCCACCAATTCTGAAATCTCACAAGTCGATACAGTAATTTATAAACCACAACCAAATCAGTATAACCAAATCAACTATGGATTAACCTAAAACCCAATTCACATCCAAATACGCAAAACACACAAGGTCAACCACCCCTAACAGAAGACCAATAACAACTTTTCGAACAAAAACAAAGAAAAAGGAAAGGATTGAGAAACGAAAGAAGCAAAGGAAGTCAACAATCTAATCAAATATCTAGGAAAAACCAAAAAGAAAAAGAGGAAGAACGTGAAAGGAGATGGAGAAAGGAATGTGAAAGTTCTATGGGTTTTTGTTACTTTCAAAACAAATTAAAGTAACTAATAAAAAATAAAGTCAAAAGAATAAATAAATATAATGTTAAGAAAATAATATTTACATTAATTAAAACCAAATTTCCCTTTTACACATATCGGGATTCAAACTCAAGACCAAGAGTAAGTTGAACAACTAACCACTAGAGCACATGCTCATATTGTTCTAAAAACGCTCAGAAAAATGTAAAAACCTACTCAAAGTCTCTGACTTACATGCAAAACCTCACTCCTTCTAACCCCTAATTTTAGGATGTTACATATTACCTCTCCACCTCTAACTAATTAACTAATCGACCAATACACACTTACATCTCGGCTTCACTTTCTTAACGGGGACAAGTTATGATCTACTCAGTAAACTTATCTCTTGATCTCATTTATCCTAATTTACTTCCTAAGGGTGTCATTTCCTAGGGTATAATCGCACATAATTTAAGCCAAGTAACCCAAATTTCAACCCCCATTCATTCGTTAATTATTCACGCATTCATTCATTAATATCCCTAAGGAAATTAACTACTCATGGATCTAAATACAATCATTCCCAAACTCATATTTAACATGCAAAACAACAAATTAATAAAAGTAAGGAGTAGAGAAATAAGTATATTTCTTTTATATTTATTTGAGCTCGAAAGCAAAATCTCCTTTAATAGTCGCGAAGATCACCTCGATTCTAATTAGAATCAACACTGAAATAGCAAAAAACTAATATATTAAAGCCTTGGATCAAAATCGGATCCAAGTTAGAACAGTAACAAAAGTATAAAAAGGACTAAACTGAAAAGAAATAAAAACTAAGCTAAAAACCCTAGAATACTAAAATGCCTCAATTGGCTAAGCCTCCTCAAATAAGACTTAACATGCTTATTTATAGAGTTTATGCTCAAATCTAATTAGAGTTACTAAACAGCCCAAAAATCTGATTTAAGATACATTATGTGGATTAAAATACCTTTAATTAGAATTTCTATTCGTCACTCGGTGTCACGACACTGCCTTCTTTTTCTGGGTATTTTGGTTTCGAAGTTTGATGTTGCAACACCACTTCCCGGTGTCGCGACGCTACAATCATTCATTGCCTTCTAAGCTCAAAAATAGTGTCTTACACACTAAATAGAGCCATTAGATCATCTCTAGGCCCATAATGGCACATTAAGTCATTACCTAACTCAAAATTGCATAAAAACTTTTTTTTTGAATAAATTAAACATAAAGCAATAGAAACTGAAAACGAATTAAAAACATATAAAAACGCTATAAAACAAACCTGTTAAATGTCGGGAAAACCTTAATTTGTCACAATGAATTGTGGCAGATCAATACCCTCTTAAAAAAAATTTAGGGATACTTATTTCAATAATTAATTAAATTTTTTACTATATTAAATTATATATAAAAGGGTAAACTACACAATTGGTCACTCAACTTTCATAAAATTTCATTTTGTGTACGAAAATAAAGAGTTCGCAATATGGGCTCTATTGTAACATAGCTTTATTATTTTAGTCACTTTCATTACATATTTTTATCATTTGAGTCACCCGCCATTAATTTGTTATTAGATACACTCATTTTAGTCGTCAAACTTTAGAAGTTTTTATTTTGGTTACTCATTTTATCTTTTTAATTTCCTTTATTTTTATTTTTTAAGAACTAATTTTATATTTTTTTAAGAACTTTAGGAGTTTTCTTTTTAGGTAATTTTTTTTTTACTTTTAATACCTAATTTTTTTTATGAAAGTTAAGTGACCAATTTTATAATTTCCTATAAAAAATCAAAGTTGTCAACCAAACCGTTAATTTAAACCAGCTTTATCAGCTCTAAGAATCCTTAGTTATTGTTAATTACTTTTTCTTAACGATGATAAAAGGAGATCAGTTGCGGCGCATCACAGCTTCCAAATATTCTTATAGTTGTAAAGTTTTACAGAAGAGTATTTGATTTATTATCGATGTGTAAATTTATATATTAATAATAAAAAATTTTATGAATATCTTATTAGAAAATTTTAAAAATTAAAAAAATTAATTAAATTTTTTAGGACATAAAATAAATTGTATATAATAAATATTATTTTAAAAAATTTATATAATAAACAAAAAAAGTTTTAGTTGAAATGGTAAAATTAAATTTTTAAAATTAATTGTGTTATAAACTTAAATCTCACAATGTTTAAATTTTTATTGATTTTATATAAAATATAAAAAGAAAAAAATAGTACTGTTATAATATAAATTATATTGTATTAAAAAGATATCTTAATAACTTTCTAACTGAATTTATATTCGATTAACTTATGATCTCGACTTAAATAAGATCCTTAATATAATATAGGTATAAATATATAACTATAAATTTATATTCTGAACATGTAACACCCCTTACCCATATTCAACGCCGGAACAGGGCTCGAGGCATTACCGGACTTATAACACAAGCATTAACACAATTCCGAGTTATAAGTTTGCGTCCAAATTAAAACCATTCATATTCAATCATAAAGTCCCTCGTACGAGCCTATGAGGCCCAAAACATGCTTTGGAAGTAGTTCAGGACTAAACCGAGAGCTTTAGAAATTTTTTCAAAACTTAGAAAATATTTCATGTTACAGGGGTCACACGCCCGTGCTACAGGCCATGTTCAATTTAGGGTGTTCTCTGACTTGTGCCACACGACCGTGCCACACGCCCGTTTGCTAGGCCGTGTGGTCAATTTAATTTTCATAATTTCTCATAAAATAGGTGTAGACTTCACATGGCCAGGGCACATGCCTGTGTTCAAAGCCGTGTAGCACACACGGCCGAGGCACGCGGCCATGGCACACACCCGTGTGCTCAATTCTGGACATTCTGTTTTGCAACAATTAAAGTGTAGGGGACACAGGGCTAAAAGACATGCCCATGGGGCAGACCGTGTGTCACACACGGCCTAGACACACGCTCTTATGTCTACCCATGTGGACAAAAATATCTTTTTTTGCACAGAGATTCGAACTCAGGACCTCAAACATAACCAACGCTCCACTTAACCACTAGACCAGCAGGCCCATTCTGATATATTCTGACAAACAATAAAACATAAGCCCACTGACTAGAGATAAGACTTATTAGACACTTCCAGAACACATAACAACTCAAGCATATAGATATTTATCACAAATTTACAAAAGCCAAAATTACAGAAAATTGGGTCGTTACAACTCTACCCCCATAACAGAAAATTTCGTCCTTGAAATTTTACTTGATCAGAAAAGGTGAGGATACTACTTACGCATCAAATCCTCCGATTATCAAGTGGCCTCCTCAATGCTATGGTTCCACCACAGTACTTTCACTAAGGGGATAGACTTCCTTCGCAGAACTTTAATATCGCGATCCAGGATTTGGACCGGCTCTTTCGCAAACGTCAGATCTGGTCTAACCTCTATCTCCTTATTAGGAACAACATGGGTGGGATTAGAGCGGTAGCGTCTCAACATTGAGATGTGGAACACATCATGAATGCGGTCCAACTCTGGAGGAAGTTCCAACTGATATGTGATTGGCCCCACCTACTTCAGAATACGGTACAGCCCAATAAATCGATGGCTCAACTTACCCTTGCGACTGAACCTCAAGACCTTCTTCCATGGTGAGACCTTGAGAAAAACTAAGTCCCCTACAGAATACTCGATATCCTTTCTCTTCAGATCTGCATAGGACTTCTGCCTATCCGATGCCACTTTCAGTTGACCCCGAATCAACCGGACCTTATCTTTAGTTTCAGAAACCAACTCCGAACCCAGAATACGTCGCTCCCCCAACTCAGTCCAACATAAGGGAGTACGACACTTACAGCCATACAAGGCCTCGTACGGTGCCATCTGGATGCTAGACTGGTAGCTGTTGTTATAGGTGAACTCTGCCAATGGCAAGTGCTCCTCCCAACTGCCTCAGAAATCTATAACACAGCTCCTCAACCTATCCTCTAGTACTTGAATCACCCTCTCCGACTGACCATCTGTCTGAGGATGGAAAGCAGTACTGAAGTCCAACCTCGAACCTAGTGCCTCATGCAATTTCTTCTAGAATCGAGATGTGAAGCAAGGATCCTATCGGAGATGATCGCGATAGGAACCCCATGCAGTCTTATTATTTCAAATACATACAGCTTAGCCAGCTTGTGAAGAGAAAAGTCTGTCCTAATCGGGATGAAGTGTACGAACTTGGTCAATCGGTCCACGATGACCTAGACAGAGTCCTTCTTAATGAATGTTAAAGGCAACCCACTAACAAATTCCATCGTTACTCGCTCCAATTTCCACATCGGTATCTTCACCGGCTCCAGTAACCCCGAAGGCAACTAATGCTCAGCCTTAACCTGTTGACAAGTCAAACAGCGAGCAACGAAGTCAATAACCTCATGCTTCAACCCTGGCCACCAGTACAACTTTCATAGATCTCGATATATTTTGTTCCCACTGGGATGTATAGTATAAGGGCTACTATGCGCCTCCCTCAGAATCGACTGTCTTAAATCCTCATTATTCGGTACCCCATCACTATTAATCCCAAAATCAGTAGTATCGCCATTCTCTGTAACACCCCTCACTTGTGTTCGACAACGGGATCAGATGCGAGGCATTACCATGCTTAATCTTACTTGAACGTGTAGTAAAGGGGTATAACATTTCGTTCAAGACCCATTTCTTATTCATTCTTGACCTACGTAGCCCTAAGCATACCTCCGAGGAGGTTTTGGGATTTAACCGAGGACTTTCAGGAATTTGGAAAACTTTTCATCAAAACAGGGGCCACACGCGCGTGTTGAACTAGGGACACGTCCGTGTGCCCTTAAAACTTGCCCCTGTCTTCCACTCATGGTCTACACTGACTAATTTCACATTGCCTTCACACGCCCGTGGCCATGGCCCGTGTGCCAAATCTCGTCATTCTAACTTATCCACATGACCTATACACACGCCCGTGTGCTTCAGTCGTGTGGCGATTTAAATTTCCAATGCAAGGTGCAGACTTCACGCGGCCTGGGCATACGCCCATGTGCTAGTCATGCCTCCCACACGGTCTAGACACACGCCCTGTGTCTACCCATGCAGACAATTAGTAGGCTATCTACCAAGCCATTTTGCCACCCTACATCGTACACACGCAAACTCCAATTCCAATCATTCCAATTTAAAAGATGACCAATTAATATCTCTAGAAATTTAAGAAATTGAGACATGCACAAGAGCATACACTTCATAAAATTTACCTTCATTGAGCAAAAGGATTTGCCAAGTATTGTGTTACATCCCGATTTAGGGCCTAGTCAGAATAGTGGTGCAAGACCTCAAAATTGAGATATATGTATGAGTTTTTAAGTTTTATGCTATGTATGCATGCTAGTGTGAAAGTTTCATGAAGCAATTTTGTGAAATAGCGATTAAATTGTCCAAAAGGACTAAATTGCAAAAGTTGCAAAATGTGAGATTCTAGAAGCTATTTGTGTGAAATAGCTTTAGAATATTAATTAGAGGTCCTTAAATAGCAATTTTTCCCAATTTCTAATTTTTGGACAAAATTAGGTATGAATGAGTTAAAATAGGAAGTGTATCAAACAGGGCATTTTGTTCATTTAAAAATTTAAATGATTAAAATGGGAAAAGATGATGAAAATTCATTCATCTTCTTCTCCAAGGCTACCGAAAATTCAAGGAGCCATTGTTAGGGTTCTTCAAAATTTTCATGCTTGCTAGTAAGTGCATCCAAGCCCCGTTTTTTATATTCTTCATATTTTTGAAATCCTAGTTGCATGAGTAAGCTATTTTTAGCTATTTGATGAGCTAAAATGGATGTTCAAAAGTGTACCCATGTATGACATACTTGTAAAATGATATTTTATGGAAGATTATGAGAGTTTGATGTTAGATAAACATCTTTTTCTAAGTGAATTTCATGAGAAATGTTAGTATGGACTAATTTGTAATAGTTATGAAATTGGTCATTCATGATGGAAATAGTGAGAATTGATTAGAGAAAATGAATCAGCTAAGCATGAAGTTTAAGAAAGTTGTATGGAAAGTCATTTTACGAGCTTAGGGGCAAAAGTCTAATTATGAGAAAGTTTCGGGGCAAATTAGTAATTTTGCTAAAGTATGAGTTATGAGTCAATTTAGTCAATTTGATTATTAAATGAGTTGAATTATTATTATAGATCAAGAAAAATGAAGCCCGGATCGAAACTGAGGCAAGAACAAAGTTGAGGACTAAGTTGCATTACCTACACACATTATGTACATTGAAGTAAGTTTGTATGACTTCCAAGCTTCATGAATATTTTCCTTGAATTGCTTGTTATGTTGTTAAATATACATTACTTTCATGAGAATGTTTAATGGTATGTTAAACAAAGAAATTAATAAGATTAAGCATGAGAAAGTCTCGTTTGAAGTTGAATTACTTAGGATACTTGATCTACCACATGAGATAAGAAAGTTCGTATAAGACCAAGCCAAGGCATGGCATCGGAAATCAAGCAAGTTATCATGTAAGTCCAAGACAAGTCTTGGCATTGAAGAGTTATTATGAGATGAAGACCCATGTAAGCCCAAGCCAAGGCATGGCATTGGTGAGTCTCCAAGCAAAGATGTCATGTTAGTCCAAGACAAGTCTTGGCATTGAAACGCTATCATGAGATAGAGATCCCATGTAAGTCCAAGCCAAGGCTCGGCATTGACTAAGTAAAGATACCAAGTAAGACTATGTCAAGACATAGAATGGTAAGTTCCCAAGGGAACGCACAAGACTTCGTGTAAGTCCATGTCAAGACATGGCGTCGATATTGATTTAAGAGATCCCATATAATACTATATCAAGGATATAGCATTGGTATCAAGATACATGTGAGATGAGATTCAGTATCTTTTGTTATTCATAGTAATTCATCGGGCAAAAGAGTAAAGATGGAATGAGTAATCAAGAAAGTTAAGTAAGTAAAACTATCAACAAGATATGCGAGTTAAAGTTAATTAAGAGTATCACTCATATTATGAATGATGAAGTTGAGATTATACTTAATATAGTAAAATATACTGATCTATGTGATCAAGTGATATAGGTACCTTGTTTACCTCACAAGCATGAGACTAGTAAATATCATGAGATATGTATGAATCTTTAAGAGTAAGTAAGCTCAAGCATATGAGTTTTACAATGCTTTTGTTTATGATAAATGGTTTTTGTTAAGCGAATATGTTGCTATATATATTACATGCAAACTTACTAAGCTAAATGCTTACGTCTTTAATTCTTTTCTTTCATGTAGTTCCGCCAAGCTAACTTGTGGATCATTGACGTTGGAGCTCGAAGCACACTATCAATTGCTATCTTGGTATAGCCAAGTTATTTATATGAAGTACGGCATGTATAGGAAGCATTTTATTTTGAACTATGTCTTAAGAAGGGCCAAAGTATGGGCTATCAAGTTTATTATTCTTTTTTATATGGCTAAGTGATTGGCTAAAATTGACTAAGTATGTATGGTTATTGATATCAATGAAGTATGTAGTATTATTCAGGTTAGATGAAGTATTTTGAATTGTTGAATTGGGTATGACGTTGATCTTGATTTTCAGGGTGGTAATTGGCTTGGTAAATAGCCTCTAAGTACCGACACGGATGGACACACGGGCGTGTGTCTAGGCCGTGTGTTCCCTGCATGTTAGTGTCTTAAGTTAGTATAGACCACGGGTTAATCCGATGGCTGTTTGTTGAGGCCGTGTGAGACACACGGTTAGCACTTGGGCGTGTGCTCCAAGCCGTGTGAATAAGTCAGTATATCAAGGTATGTCACACGGTCTGTGGCTACGAGCGTGTCAAGGCCTGTGTAATTTGGCAGTGTCCACCACGAGTGGAAGACATGGGCGTATCCCAAACCACATGGGCGTGCGATCCTTGTTTTGAGAGAAAATTTTTGGTAGAGTTCAGAAAGTTTCTGGATGTAAGTTTAAGGCCTAGTACGCCCTCGAAATATATGATTCGTCTAATAAAGAGAAGTTTTTAATTCGAAACAAAATTTTATAGCCTGTGAGTACATGTTTAAGAAATTTCAAGCACAATAATGTCTCGTATCCGCTCTCAGACTCAGACTCGGGTATGGGGTGTTATATTTAGTGGTATCAGAGCTACGGTTTAGTAGGTTTAGGACTAACATAGCATAAGCATGAGTCTAGCTATACATGCCATATGTAAGAATGTTTTTATTATGATAGTGTGACGACTCCTGACGACTTAAATTATGTTTATACATATAGTAAATGGATTCTAAAAGAGCTGTGGTGGATGACGTAAAAAGTAACGCGCCGGCTCCCGCTGAAAGAACGGTGCCGAACGAGAATGAGAATAGACCCACTATAGTGAGTTAAGGAGGAGGAGAAGAGGCTAGAGAAGCCTTCCTCCATATGATGAACACATGGTATACGGATTTCGTTCATACGAACCCGAATGCACAACCCCCCACCCCCGCCTATTCCACAACCTATCCTAGTAGCCCCTCAAGTAGTAGAGGTGGTAAGAGGAGACAAATCTCCAGTTGATAGGATCAGGAAACATGGGGCAGAAGAATTCTGGGCTAAAAGAGATGATGATCCATAAAAGGCCGAATTCTGGTTAGAAAATACCATCAGGGTATTTAACGAATTATCATGCACAGTTGAGGAATGCAAGAAGTGTTTAGTTTCTCTTTTAAGAGATTCTGCCTATCAATGGTGGAACACCTTGGTACCGGTAGTACCAAAAGAGAAGATTACTTGGGAATTCTTCCAAGAAGAGTTCAAGAAAAAGTATATCAGTTAAAGGTTTGTGGACCAGAAAAGAAAGGAACTCCTAGAACTGAAGCAAGGTAAGATGTCTGTGACTGATTATGAGCGTGAGTTTGTACGACTCAGTAAATACGCTCGAGAGCGTATATCCACCGAGGCTATCATGAGCAAAAGATTTGAAGATGGACTAAATGAAGATATTAAGTTGTTTGTTGTTGTCCTAGAATTAAAAGAATTTGTTGTGCTAGTAGAGCGGGCTTGTAAAGCCGAAGAGCTAGTAAAAGAGACGAGAAAATCTGAAATGGAGTCTCGTGACTCGAGAAAGAGATAGTGGAATAAGTCCTTTCAAACCTCTTCCAAGAAGTCAAGAGATTTCTCCATCCCATTGTCTACTTCCACTGGGTTTTCAAGGAAGGACAGGAGTAAGTAGTATTTGGGAAATAACGCACAGACTACTTCAGTCGTTAATGTGGGGAATGTTCAATCTGATAGACCTGAATGCCCACAGTGTGGTAGACGTCATCTCGGTGAATGTCGAGCGCATGAAAATGCTTGTTTCAGATGTGGTTCCCAGGATCACTTTATAAAAGATTGTCCTGAGATGATGAAAGGAGAGAGAACTCAGAATCTGAGATCTGGTTTGGTTAGAGGCAGACCACAGAAGAACCTTGGAAGTGGGGCAAGTGATAGAGGTAACCCTAGAGAGCAGGCTGTGAGACCTGAGGGTAGGGAACCTACGAGGACTTATGACATTCGTGCTCGCGAAGAGGCGTCTTCTCCTGATGTTATTACGGGTACCTTTTCTATTCATAATATTAAAGTTACTACTTTAATAGATCCTGGATCCACACACTCTTATATTTTCATGGAACTGGTATCCAGTATGAGTATGCATATAGAGTCTACAGAATTTCTGATTAAAGTGTCTAATCCCTTAGGCAAAAGTGTTTTAGTTGATAATGTTTGTAAAGATTGCCTATTGATGATTAGAGGCCATTGTTTTAATGCAAACCTTATGTTGTTAACATTTGATGAGTTTGACCTCATTCTTGGTATGGACTGGTTGACCACCCATGATGTAATAGTTTATTGTAGGAAGAAATACATTGAGATGATATGTGAGAATGGGGACACTCTTCATATAGAATCATATGAATAGGGTAGATCACCAATAATGATTTCTCACGTGACAGCACAGAGATATATAAGAAAAGGGTATGAGGCGTATCTTGCCTTTGCGATGAATACAAGAGAAACAAAGCTAAAGATCGAGTCAGTGCCGATAGTATGTGAGTACTTGGATGTTTTTCCTGAGGAATTACCAGGACTGCCTCCGGTAAGAGAAGTTGAGTTCAACATTGAGCTAACTCCTGGTATTGTACCGATATCTATTACTCCTTACAAAATGGCTCCAACGGAGTTAAGAGAGCTGAAGATACAGTTGCAAGAGTTGACAGATAAAGGCTTTGCAATATCAAGTTGTTCATCATGAGGTGCTCCAATTTTATTTGTGAAAAAGAAAGATGGTACCATGAGATTGTGCATAGATTATAGTCAGCTTAATAAAGTGACAGTAAAGAACAAGTACTCATTGCCAAGGATCGATGATTTGTTCGATCAATTGAAGGGAGCTACTGTGTTCTCCATAATAGACTTGAGATCGGGGTACTACCAGTTGAGAGTAAGAGATTCAGATGTGTCAAAGATCGCTTTTCGAACAAGGTATGGGCATTATGAATTTTTAGTCATGCCCTTTGGATTGACTAATGCTCTTGCGGTATTCATGGACCTAATGAACCGCATCTTTAAACCATACCTCGACAAGTTTGTAGTCGCTTTTATTGACGACATATTGATTTATTCTCGAGATGATATCGAGCATGCTGAGCACCTACGGACAGTTTTACAAATTCTACGAGAAAATCAGTTGTATGCCAAGTTCAGTAAAAGCGAATTTTGGCTTAAGGAAGTAGGATTTCTGGGACATATTGTCTCGAGAGATAGAGTCCGAGCGGATCCAAGTAAGATTTTGGCTATAATGGACTGGAAACCACCGAGGAATATCTCTGAGATTAGAAGTTTTCTAGGCCTAGCCGGCTATTATAGACTATTCGTCAAGGGGTTTTCCATGATTGCAACTCCGATGACAAAATTGCTATAGAAAAATGTGAAGTTTGAGTGGACAGAAAGATGTCAACAAAGTTTCAAGAAACTGAAAGCATTGTTGACAGAAGCTCCAGTTTTAGTACAACCCTAGATGGGGAAAGAATTTGTAATTTACAGCGATGCATCCTTAAATGGATTAGGCTGTGTACTTATGTAAGAAGGCAAGGTTATTGCTTATGCCTCCAGACATCTAAAGCCTCATGAGAAGAATTATCCGATGCATGATTTAGAGTTGGCTACCATAGTCTTGGCTTTGAAGATTTGGAGACACCATTTATATGGTGAAAGATGTCGAATTTTTACTGATCAAAAAAGTCTAAGGTACTTGATGACACAGAAAGAGTTGAACTTAAGACAACAGAGATGGTTAGAGTTAATAAAAGACTATGAGTTGATCATTGACTACCATCCTGAAAAGGTGAATGTGGTCGCTGATGCTTTGAACAGGAAGTCCCTATTTGCATTAAGGGCAATGAATTTGCAGATGACTTTATCCGATGATGGTTCTATTCTAGCTGAGTTGAGAGCTAGACCGATGTTTCTGCAAGAGATCATTGAAACTAAAAAAGAAGATAGTGAATTGCAAGCTAAGAGAACTCAGTGCGAGTCAGATGTTGAGTCCGATTTTTGGATTAGTTCCAATGGAAGTCTGATGTTCAAAGATAGAGTTTGTGTACCGAGAAAGGAAGACCTTATTCAGAGAATTTTTCATGAAGCACATAATGGATGTTTATCTGTACATTCGGGTAGGACCAAGATTTATAATGATTTGAAGCAACAGTATTGGTGGCCGAGAATGAAGAAATATACCTTAGAGTTCATTTCAAGATGCTTGATTTTTCAGCAAGTAAAGGCTGAACACCAAGTACCTTCGAGTTTGCTCCAACCAATTATGGTTCCCGAGTGAAAATGGGACTATATCACTACGGATTTCGTAACAGGATTACCATTGTCTCCGAGCAAGAAAGATGTTGTATGGGTTGTGGTTGATAGCCTCACAAAGTCGGCCCATTTTATACTTGTACGAGTTGACTATTCATTTGACAAATTGACAAACTTGTATGTTTCAGAAATAGTAAGGCTTCATGGAGTTCCCTTGTCAATCATATCAGATAGAGATCAGAGGTTCACATCCAGATTTTGGAAGAAGTTACAAGAGGCCTGGGTACAAAGTTGAGCTTTAGTATAGCTTTTCATCCTCAAACTGGCGGTCAGTCAGAAAGGTTAATTCAAGTACTTGAGGATATGTTCAGATGTTGTATTTTCAAATTCCAAGGCAGTTGGGAAAAGTTTCTCCCATTGGTAGAATTTGCCTACAATAATAGTTTTCAGTCAAGCTTGAACATGGCACCTTATGAGGCTTTATATGGACGTAAGTGTCGAACGCCTCTATATTGGACAGAACTCAAGGAAAACCAGATTCACGGGGTTGATATTGTTAGAGAGACCGAACAAAAGGTGAAAGTAATTCGAGAAAGTTTAAAGGCTGCTTCTGATAGACAAAAATCCTACTCGGATTTAAAGAGAAAAGAGATAGAGTATCAAGTCGGGGATAAAGTTTTCTTGAAAGTGTCACCACGGAGAAAAGTTCTCAGATTTGGCCGAAAAGGCAAGTTGAGTCCACGTTTTGTTGGACCATATGAGATTATTGAGAAAGTTGGGCCAGTAGCCTATCGATTGGCTTTGCCGTCTGAGTTAGAAAAGATACATGATGTGTTTCACGTGTCCATGTTGGGATGCTACCGATCAGACCCTTCGCATGTTATTACACCATCAGAGGTAAAGATTCAACTCGACATGACTTATGGAGAAGAACCAGTTAAGATTTTAGCTAGGGAAGTCAAATATTTGAGAAATAAAAATACCTCCCTTGGTAAAGTGTTATGGCAAAGACATGGGATAGAGGAAGCTACGTGGGAATCAGAAGAAATCATGAGAAACCAGTACCCAAATCTCTTTACTAGTAAGATTTTCGAGGACGAAAATTCTTAAGGGGGGAGAGATGTAAAATCCTGATCTAGGGCCTAGTTGGAATAGTGGTGCGAGACCACAAATCCGAGATATATGTTTGAGTTTTTAAGGTTTATGCTATGTATCCATGCTAGTGTGAAAGTTTCATGAAGCAATTTTGTGAAATTGCGATTAAATTGTCTAAAAAGACTAAATTGCAAAAGTTGCAACATGTGAGATTCTAGAAGCTATTTGTGTGAAATAGCTTTAGAATATTAATTAGAGGTCCTTAAATAGCAATTTTCCCAATTTCTAATTTTTGGACAAAATTAGGTATGAATGACTTAAAATAGGAAGTGTATCAAAAAGGGCATTTTGGTCATTTGAAAATTTAAATGATTAAAATGGGAAAATATTATAAAAATCCATCCATGTTCTTCTCCAAGGCTGCCGAAAATTCAAGAAGCCATTGTTAGGGTTCTTAAAAATTTTCAAGCTTGTTAGTAAGTGATCCAAGCCCCGTTTTTTGATATTCTTCGTATTTTTGAAATCCTAGTTGCATGAGTAAGCTATTTTTAGCTATTTGATTAGCTAAAATGGATGTTCAAAAATGTACCCATCAATGAAATACTTGTAAAACGATATTTTATGGAAGATTTGAGAGTTTGATGTTAGATAAACATCTTTTTCTAAGTGAATTTCATGAAAAATGTTAGTATGGACTAATTTGTAATAGTTATGAAATTGGTCATTCATAATGGAAATAGTGAGAATTGATGATTATTATAGTAGAGAAAATGAATCAGCTAAGCATGAAGTTTAAGAAAGTTGTATGAAAAATCATTTTACAAGCCTAGGGGCAAAAGTGTAATAATGAGAAAGTTTAGTGGCAAATTAGTAATTTTGCCAAAGTATGAGTTATGAGTCAATTTAGACAACGTGATTATTAAATGAGCTGAATTATTATTATAGATCAAGAAAAACGAAGCCCGGATCGAAACCGAGGCAATAACAAAGTCGAGGACTAAGTTGCATTACCTACATACATTTTGTACATTGAAGTTTGCATGATTTCCAAGCTCCATGAATATTTTCCTTGAATTGCTTGTTATGTTGTTAAATATACATTACTTTCATAAGAATGTTTAATGGTATGTTAAACAAAGAAATTAATGAGATTAAGCATGATAAAGTCTCGTTTGAAGTTGAATTACTTAGGATACTTGATCTACCACATGAGATAAGAAAGTCCGTATAAGACCAAGCCAAGGCATGGCATCAGAAATCAAGCAAGTTATCATGTAAGTCCAAGACAAGTCTTGGCATTGAAGAGTTATTATGAGATGAAGACCCATGTAAGCCCAAGCCAAGGCATGACATTGGTGAGTCTCCAAGCAAAGATGCCATGTAAGTCCAAGACAAGCCTTGGCATTGAAAAGCTCTCATGAGATAGAGATCCCATGTAAGTCCAATCCAAGGCATGGCATTGGTAAGTATCAAGGAAGATTTCATGTAAGTCCAAGCCAAGGCTCGGCATTGACAAAGTAAAGATACCAAGTAAGACTATGTCAAGACATAGCAATGGTAAGTTCTCAAGGGAACGCACAAGGAAGACTTCGTGTAAGTCCATGTCAAGGCATGGCATCGATATTGAGGTAAGAGGTCCCATATAAGATTATATCAAGGATATAACATTGGCATCAAGATACATGTGAGATAAGATTCAGTATCCTTTGTTATTTAGAATACTTCATCGAGCAAAAGAGTAAAGATTGAATGAGTAATCAAAAAAGTTAAGTAAGTAAAACAATCAACAAGATATGCGAGTTAAAGTTAATTATGAGTATTACTCATGTTATGAATGATGAATTTGAGATTATACTTAATATAGTAAAATATACTGATCTATGTGATCAAGTGATACAGGTACCTTGTTTACCTCACAAGCATGAGACTAGTAAATATCATGAGATATGTATGAATCTTTAAGAGTAAGTAAGCTCAAGCATATGAGTTTTACAATGCTTTTGTTTATGATAAATGGTTTTTCTTAAGTGAATATGTTGCTATATATATTACATGCAAACTTATTAAGCTAAATGCTTACGTCTTTAATTCTTTTCTTTCATGTAGTTCCGCCAAGCTAACTTGTGGATCATTGACGTCGGAGCTCGAAGCACACTATCAATCGCTATTTTGGTATAGCCAAGTTATTTATATTAAGTATGGCATGCATAAGAAGCATTTTATTTTGAAATATGTCTTAAGAAGGGCCAAAGTATGGGCTATCAAGTTTATTATTCTTTTGTATATGGCTAAGTGATTGGCCAAAATTGACTAAGTATGTATGGTTATTGATATCAATGAAGTATGTAGTATTATTTAGGTTAGATGAAGTATTTTGAATTTTTGAATTGGGTATGACGTTGATCTTGATTTTCAGGGTGGTAATTGGCTTGGTAAAGAGCCTCTAAGTACCCACACGGATGGACACACGGGAGTGTGTCTAGGCCGTGTGTTCCTTGCATGTTAGTGTCTTAAGTTAGTATAAACAAGGGGCTAATCCCACGGCCGTTTGTATAGCCGTGTGAGACACACGGTTAGCACATGGGCATGTGCTCCAAGCCGTGTGAATAAGTCAGTATATAAAGGTATGGCACACGGTCTGTGGCCACAGGCGTGTCAAGGCCGTGTTTGGAAGTGTCCACCACGGGTGGAAGACATGGGCGTGTCTTAGGGGAACACAGGCGTGTCCCAAACCACATGAGTGTGTGATCTCTATTTTGAGAGAAAATTTTTGGTAGAGTTCAGAAAGTTTCTGGATGTAAGTTTAAGGCCTCGTAGGCCCTTGAAATGTATGATTCGTCTAAGAAAGAGAAGTTTTTAATTCGGAACAAAATTTTATAGCTCGTAAGTACATGTTTAAGAAAGTTCAAGCACAATAATGTCTCGTATCCGGTCTCAGCCTCAGACTCAGGTATGGGGTGTTACATATTGGCCTAACTCAAGACCATTTACAAAATGACTTTAGTAATATACATAGCCAACAGTTTGGCTAACAATTACAACTTAACAAAATACTCGACTCCTATACATGCCATATTCAAAATAAGTCTAAATTGTTATACTAAAGTGATCTCAATAGTGTGATTCCGAGCTCCGACATCCAATGATGCTCGAGCTAACTTGGTGAAACTACAAGGAAAAGGGAAGAGAGAGGAGTAAGCATATGGCTTAATAAGTTTGCATGAAACTCTAGGATGACAATTTACTCAAACTATAATCATTCATATCATGAAACAATGGCGACATAGCACCAATGAATAAAAGTACTTACTCAAGATACCTGTATCACTGATTCATGTAGTTTAGCACATTTTCTAACATAGCCATAAACTCACATCTTTATCATTCATACCCTGAACATCACTCAAGGCCATCCATAAATAGACTTGGATCTTGGCCAACTCACTTGCTTGACTCATTTGCTTATGAATAAATCGGATCATCATGAATCATTCAAGTTTAACATACATAAGATTTGATGCCAATGCCATATCTCGGATATGGTCTTACATGGGATCATTCCTTAGTACCGACGCCATATCCCAGATATGGTCTTATACGGGATCTCATAACTCAATGTTGATGTCATGTCCCAAACATGGTCTTATATGAGATCGTACATAGATGTCAGTGCCATATCCCAGATATGGTCTTACACAAGATCATTCTTTGGTGCCAAAGCCATATCACAGATATGGTCGTATACGGGACCTTTCCTTTCTCATATGCATACGTAGGTAATATACTTATTCCGGAACTATAATCGGAACTACAATTTAGCCTGTTCTCATCGTTTACTCATCAAGACTTTATAGCTCGATTTCATTCACAATAACATGCATTAACATAATAATGAACGATTTCAAATATCGAACATTATGAAATATTAATTTCATACAAACTTACCTCGAATCTCAAAATGTGGCTCGGTGCTCGATTTAGTCTTCAACTTTGTTCTTGCCTCGGTTTCGGTCCGGGCTTCGTGTTTCTTGATCTACAATAATAAATTTCTCTTGTTAAACACATGCATTGAAAATCGACTCATAATTCATATTTTGGAAAAATTATGATTTTGCCCCTAAGCTTACATATAATTACACTTTTTCCTCTAGGCTCATAAAATGATTTTCATTCAACTTTCTTACATTTCAAGCTTAGTTCAGTCACTTTCTCAACTATAACAACATTAAAATTCCCACTATTTCACTCATGTATGACCACTTTTATAACTTTACAAATTGGTCCTTTTTCATTCATCTTCCATGAAAATCACATAGAAAAAGATGTTTATCATACATCAAACTTTCATATTCTTCCATAAAACATCAAAATAAATGCATGTCATACATGGGTATATTTTTGAACATAAACCCTAGCTCAACATATGGCTAGAAATAGCTAAATCGAGCTACGAGGGTTTCAAAAATACGAAGAACATGAAAAACGGGGCTAGGATACACTTACTTTAAGCTTGAAAATGAACAAAACACTAGCTATGGAGTCCTTGCAAAATTCGGCACCATGAGGAAGAAGATGGACATGATTTTTGGCCTATTTTCCCTTTTAATTATTTAATTAACCAAATGACTAAAATGTCCTTAATGACCCCTTTCTGAAGATTTTTCCTTCCCATGTACCTTTTTGTCCATCATCAAATATAATGGACAATTTATTCCTAATGGACAATTTATTCACTAATTAATAAAATTTCTATTCTTTGCAATTTAGTCCTAATGGACAATTTATTCACTAATTAATAAAATTTCTTCATGTGACCTTCACACAATCATGCAAATACCTCATAAGCCTTGTAAAATAATTTAAACACATATTTTCTACTTCGGATTTGTGGTCTCGCACTACTATTCCGACTAAGCCCTAAATCGGGCTGTTACAGTTCTCCTCCCCTTAGGGATTTTCGTCCTCGAAGATCTTACCAGTGAAGAGATTCAGATACTGGTTCCTCATAGCCTCCTCAGGCTCCTATGTAGCCTATTCTACTCCGTGTCTCTGCCACAACACTTTCACAAGGGTTATACATTTATTTCCTAATTGCTTGACTTCTCGGACTAGAATCTTGACTGGTTCTTCACCGTATGTCATGTCAGGTTGAATCTCAACCTCATTCGGTGTAATCACATGCGAAGGGTCTAATAGGTAGCGTCACAACATCGACACATGGAACACATCATGAATCTTCTTTAGTTCGGATGGCAAAGCCAATCGATAGGCTACCGACCCTATTCTCTTAGCAATCTCATACAGTCCGATAAAACGAGGACACAATTTGCCTTTCCAGCCAAATCTAAGAACTTTCCTCCATGGCGAAACCTTTAAAAATACTCTAGCACCGACTTGATATTCGATATATTTCCTTTTTAGATCTGAGTAAGATTTCTACCTATCAAAAGCAACTTTTAAACAGTCTCGAATCACCTTTACTTTTTCTTCGGTTTCTCTAACCAAGCAACCCCGTAAATCTGGTTTTCTTTAAGCTCAGTCCAGTATAAAGGCATTCGACACTTATGCCCATACAAAGCCTCATAAGGTGCCATTTTTAAACTTGACTGAAAACGGTTATTGTTGGCGAATTCCACCAACGGTAGATGCTTTTCCCAACTATCTTGAAACTGAAGAACACAGCACCGAAGCATATCCTCAAGTACTTGTATTAACCTTTCTGACTATCCATCGGTTTAGGGGTGAAAAGCCGTACTAAATTTCAACTTTGTGCCTAGGGCCTCGTGTAGCTTTTTCCAAAATTTGTAAGTGAATCTCGGGTCTCTATATGATATAATCGATAAGGGCACTCCTTGTGGCCTCACAATCTTAGAGATATACAAGTTTGCCAACTTGTCTAGTGAATAATCGACACGCACCAGTATGAAATTGGCTGACTTTGTAAGTCTATCAACTACAACCCATACAGCATCTTTCTTGCTCAATGTCAACGGCAAGCCTGATACAAAATCTATAGTGACTTGATCCCATTTCCACTTGGGTACCATTATATGTTGTAACAAACCCGAGGATACTTGATGTTCGGCTTTCACGTGCTGACAAATTAAACATCTTGAAACAAACTCAGAAATATCTTTCTTCATACTCGGCCACCAATACCGTTGCTTCAAGTCGTTATACATCTTGGTGCTACCCGGATGCACAGATAATCATCCATTATGCGCTTCATGCAAAACTTTACGAATGAGCTCGTCATTTCGCGGTACACATACTTGGTCCCTGAACATCAAATATCCATCTGGATTGATCTGAAAATCAGACTCGACACTTGTCTCGCATTGAGTCTTTTTGGTCTGTAAGTCGCCATCATCCTTTTGAGCCTCGTAGATCTATTGGAGGAACATAGGCCTAGTCCTCAGCTCAGCTAGAATGGAACCATCCTCTAATACAGTCATTTGGGTATATTCATAGCCCTTAAGGCAAATAAAGATTTTCTACTTAAGGCGTCAGCGACTACATTCGCCTTTCCCGGATGGTAATCAATGACTAGCTCATAGTCTTTTATCAACTTCAACCACCTTCGTAGTCATCAAATACTTTAAACTCTTGTGATCTGTGAATATCTGGCATCTTTCACCGTACAAATGGGGCCTCTAAATCTTTAATGCGAAAATAATGGCAGCTAACTCTAAATCACGAGTCGGATAGTTCTTCTCGTGTGGCTTGAGCTGTCTGAAAGCATATGCTATCACCTTTCCTTCTTGCATAAGTACACAGCCCAATCTGTTTAAAGATGCATCACTGTAAATTACAAATTATTTCCCCGGTTCAGGTTGTACTAGAACTGGAGCCTCTGTCAACATGGCTTTTAATCTCTCGAAACTCTGTTGGCACTTTTCTGTCCACTCAAACTTTACTCTTTTCTGCAATAATCTCATCATTAATGTAGCTATCATGGAAAATCCTTTGACGAACCGTCGATAATAGCCAGCTAGGCCTAAAAAACTTCTAATCTCAGACACATATTTCGACTGTTTCCAGTCAACAATAGCTGAGATTTTGGCTAGGTCAACTCGAACCCTATCTCCCGAGACAATGTGTCCCAAGAATCCAACTTCCTTTAGCCAAAACTCACTTTTACTAAACTTGGCATACAGCCAATTATCTCACAAAATATGCAAAATTGTCCTTACGTGTTTGGCATGCTCATGTTCATCCCGGGAGTATATTATTATATCATCAATGAATATCACAACAAACTTGTGTAATAATGGTCGAAAAATGCAGTTCATTAGATCCATGAACACCGCAGGGGCATTTTTCAAATCGAATGGCATGACTAGAAATTCATAATGCCCATACCTCGTTCGAAAAGCAGTCTTAGGCACGTTTGAGTCCTTCCCTCTCAACTGGTAATATCTCGATCTCAAGTCTATCTTGGAAAACACAGTGGCTCCCTTCAATTGATCGAACAAATCATCGATCCTTGGTAAAGGGTACTTGTTCTTCACGGTTACTTTATTAAGCTGGCGATAATCTGTGCATAACCTCATGGAACCATCTTTCTTTTTCACAAATAGCACTGGAGCACCCCATGGAGAACTACTCGGGCTTGCAAAATCTTTATCGGTCAACTCTTGCAACTGTGCCTTCTATTCTTTTAACTCAGTTGGAGCCATTCTGTAAGGTGCAATTGATATGGGTGCACTACCGGGAGCTAATTCGATACCAAATTCAACCTCTCTAACCGGAGGTAACCCTGGCAACTGTTCTGGAAATACATCTGTGTACTCACATACTTTTGGAACTAATTCAATCTTTGATTCCATTTCTTTAGCATTCATCACAAAAGCTAGATAAGCATCATATCCTTTCCTTACATACGTCTGGGCCGACATGTGAGATATCACTACCAATGACCTGTCTTGATCATCTGATTCAACACGAAGAGTGTCCCCATTTTCACATCTCAATTCAATATATTACTTTCCACAATTTACAGCCACATCATGAGTGGTTAACCAGTCCATACCAAGAATAATATCAAATTCATCAAATGGCAATATCATTAGATTTGCCTTAAAATAATGACTTCTAATCATTAATGGGCAATCTTTGCATACTTTACCAACTAAGACACTTTTGCCTAAAAGATTAGACACCTTTATCACAAAATCTGTAGACTCTACGGGTTTAGGGTTTCAAAAATAGCTAGAAATAGCTATGGAGGGTTTCAAAAATACGAAGAATATTAATAACGGGGCTAGGATGCACTTTCTTTAAGCTTGAAAATGAACAAAACCCTAGCTATGGAGTCATTGCAAATTTCGGCACCATGGGGAAGAAGATGGACATGATTTTTGACTTATTTTCCCTTTTTATTCTTTAATTAACCAAATGACTAAAGCGCCCTTAATGACCCCTTTCTTAAGATTTTTCCTTCCCATGTACCTTTTTGCCCATCATCAAATATAATGGTCTAATTTCTAAATAAGGACCTCTAGGATTTTTCATAATTCTATTTCATACTTGAACCTTCTAGAATCTCATATTTTCTACTATTTGCAATTTAGTCCTAATGGACAATTTATTCACTAATTAATAAAATTTCTTCATGTGACCTTCACACAATCATGCAAATACCTCATAAGCCTTGTAAAATCATTTAAACACGCATTTTTTACTTTGAATTTGTGGTCTCGTACCACTATTCTGACTAAGCCCTAAATCGGGCTATTACATTCTCAACCTGACAAAATCGCAACTCAAGCGACTTATCCCCCCAACTGTTTACCTCTGATCTGATCAATCCATACAGGCTTAACTTAAAGTTCCGCTAACAGACTCCCATCATCGAATAAGCTGACTTAAGCGAACATCGCTCCCAGATCAGTCATCGCCCTATGACTCAAAGCATCTGCCACCACATTAGCCTTACTAGGATGATACTCGATGGTGCAGTCATAATACTTAAGCAATTCAACCCATCTACCCTGCCTAATGTTTAACTCCTTCTGAGTGAGAAGATACTTGAGGCTTTTGTAATCAGTGTAGGTAATACACTTCTCACCGTACAGATAGTGCCTCCAGATCTTTAGAGTAAAGACCACAGCAGCCAATTCCAAATCATGCGTCGCGTAGTTAGCCTCATGCATCTTAAGCTGACGTGACGCATAAGCTACCACCTTACCATCCTGCATCACTGCGCAACCTAGATCCACATGCGACGCATCACTGTATACGACGAAGTCCTTCCCAGATTCAGGCTGTATCAGAACTGGAGACTGAGTTAAAATAGAATTGAGCTTCTCGAAGCTCTCTTGTTGCTTATTAGTCCATATAAAGGGAACTCCCTTACGCAGAAGCTTGGTCAATGGCACTGCGATGAAAGAGAACTCTTCTACGAAGCGTCGATAATAACTTACCAGCTCCAAAAAGCTGCAGATTTCAGACACATACTTTGACTGTTTCTATTCCAACACAGCCTCAATCTTACGAGGATCAACATGAATCCCCTCCGCAGAAACTACATGCCCCAGAAAGGTTACTTCTCGGAGCCAGAACTCACACTTACTGAATTTCGCATACAACTGTTTCTCATGCAGAGTCTATAATACCAATCGGAGATGCTCAACATGCTCGTCCCCAGTCTTCGAATACACCAGAATGTCATCAACGAAGACTACTAGGGCTGGAATACTCAGTTCACCAGATCCATAAAAGTTGGTGCATTCGTCAGTCCAAGTGGCATCACTAGGAACTCGTAATGGCTGTAGCGAGTCCTAAATGTCGTCTTATGTACGTCAACCCCTATAACTTTCAGCTGGTGATACCTTGATCGTAGATCGATCTTGAAGAAAACCGAAGCTCCTTGGAACTGGTCAAATAGGTCATCAATCCTTGGTAGGGGTACTTATTCTTGATGGTTAACTTATTCAATTGACGGTAGTCAATACACATACGCATGGATCCATCCTTCTTTTTCACAAGCAGAACAGGTGTTCCCCATGGAAATACACTAGGGCGGATGAACCCACAATCCAGTAACTCTTGAATATAAGCCTTAAGCTCCACAAGCTCTTTCGGTGCCATTCTATAAGGGGTGATGGACACTAGAGTTTTACCAGAAAAGAGCTCAATCCCAAACTCTACTTCTCGACTCGGAGGCAGACCTGGTAATTCCTCAGGAAAAACATCCCGAAAGTCCCTTACGGTTCTGATCTCCTTAACCGAAGAGTCCCTAGACCCAAAAACATTGATGTAGGCCAAGAATGCCTCACACCCCTTCAAAGCCAACTTATCTGCCACCAACGCAGAAATCACATTTGTCAAATAGTCCTGATATTCCCCAATCATCACTACCTCGTTTTCATCCTCGATTTTCAAACCAACCCTCTTTGTCGCACAATCTAGACTCACCCAGTGCTTGACTAGCCAGACCATTCCTAGAATCAAATTGAACTCCCGGAATGGAAGCTCCATCAGATCGGCCAGAAACACTGTCCCTTGTACCTCTAACAGGATGTCTCTAAACAGTTAACTCATTCGGATAGACTGTCCCAACGGGCTCACGACGATTACCTCACTAGAAATACCCTTAACCAGCATCCCAAGAGTTTCAAACACAACACTAGCTATGTAAGAGTATTAGAGCCTATGTCTATCAATGCTAAGTATTGTACATCAAAAATTAAAAATGTACCTGTGATGACGTTCGGAGCATCTCGATCCTCATGGCGACCTGTAGCATCAACCAATGCAAGCTGCCTTACCCCAGTCGGTCCAGCACCTCTTCTCGATGCTCTCAGTCCTCGACCCATGCCATTAACACCCCTAGCCTGTCTTCGGCCCCTATGTGGCTGCTGAACTACCCTTTGCGGCTGCGCAGCACTAGTACCCGTAGCTTCCACCTGATCAGTTCTCAATGGACAATCCCGAACACAGTGCTCGGTCGACCCACATCTCAAACATGCCCCAGTCGTCCTCCAACACTCACCCGGATGGCGTCTACCATAGTACCCACAAAGCGCCACCCCAGTAAGTGCAGCAGGGGGCCCAACTCTCACTGGCCCATTCGATCTGCCCTTTTTCTTAGGCCTCATTACAAAATTCGAGGGCTCTGATTCCCTCTTAATCTTTCTTTTCTCGCGGTTTTGGCGCTCAACGCGCTTAATCTCCTCGTCGATTTTCCCCTTCTCCACTAAAGCAAAAAAATCACACTGTCTCTGCGGAGCTATCAAAACCCGTAAGCTGTTCCTGAGTCCATCCTCAAAACGGACGCAACGCTTATACTCAGTTGCCACCATGCCTCGGGCATAAAGACTCAGTCTCAGGAACTCGGCCTTATACTCGGCCACTGAACGGCCCCCTTGGGTGAGATTAAGAAACTCATGCCTCCTAGCATCGATGTAGCTGACTCTCACATACTAACTCTGGAATGTCGTCTTAAAGTAGTCCCACGTCAAATGGTCGGGCTGGGTGCACTCCTTAACAGTCTGCCAACACTGATACGCTTCATCGCGAAGCAAAGAGACAGCCCCCTTAAGCTTCTGCTTAATAGTAAAGTCCAAATCGTCCATGATTCTTTCTGTGGCCTCCATCCAGTACTCGGCCATGCTAGGGGCGACTCCAAGAACACCCCTGAATAATTCATCCCTATTGGACCGGAGTCATTCCGTAACCGACCCACGACCCCCAGATCCGATGTTGGGTCCAGCGACCCTCTCTAAAATCCATAGCATAGTTCAAGATAGTGCATCATGCCTAGCCTCACTTTCAAGAGACCCAGTCTCTGTAGTAGGTGAGATTGGCGTCTCGCTAGTATCCAGGTTGGGTAGATTCTCGATGCGGAGAACCCAGCTCGAGCCCCCTTACGGCCTCTACCACAGCCTTTAGTACCCGTCCGCAGATACTTCATGCGCTCATCGTAAATTTAGAGTTTATCTGTATTAACAGTTTTATGCATTAGTTTACAGTTCCAATATTTATTAACAAATGTTTTATGCAAAATAATATTAGAAGTTCAGAGTTCATTATCACGAATCGTAGTTTTACTTCGATTTCCAGTTTCACTACAGTTTTCAGTTTACACTACCTAAAGTGTTTTCAATACAGTATACTACCTAAGGCTGTTTCAAGTATGCAAGTTGTATTTCAGACAATTTAAACAAAGATTAGATAACTTACGAGATCGGCGCTGGAGACTCGGTGTACCACATACTTAGTCCAAAATGTTTTAAATCCTTTAAAATCATTTCAGAAAAACTATTTTAAAAAACCCAAACCACAGCCGTGTTTTGCAACCTGGCTCTGATAACACTAAATGTAACACCCCAAACCCGCCCTAGACGTTATGGCCGAATCGGGTGATGTCACGTGATAGTGCTTTAGAAAACATAACTGCGTTAAAACTATTTTTAGGTATTTTAGGCTATCATCAAAACGCGTCGTTTATTTATTCGTTATCCAGTTTCAAAACTTTATACACTGCGGAAGCTTTTAAAACAATTTGCAAGGTCGTACGTATTTTAATAAAACCTTTGTTTATTTTGAAAACTCACATCTTGTCCTACTGTTAGCAGTTTATAAAATAATAATCCTAAGTTTTAAACTAAAATCTGAAAGGCCTTATTACATAAAATTTACCCAAATATAACCAAACAAGAATTAAAAATAAACCATAAATAAGTATCCAGAACCGTGGTCACCGCCGAGTCCTCCGTCGCACCGATCCGCCTACTGTTGAGGATTACCTAAACAGATTAAACAGAAAAGGGTGAGTTTCCACAAAATCAGTGTGTAATCCCCATAGAAAAGTACACGCAGAGATACCAGACAACAAACATAATCTCACAGTTCGAGTCTGAGCCCATTACAGAAACGGTGTGGACAATAGCCTACTCAGATACAGAATCAGACATATTTCAGGGCCTTAGCCCATTTCAGACAGAATATGAAGAAAACAGAGTCCTACCCACCAGCCTCTACACACCAACTCCGTCCAACCCTACACACCATGTGAGGATAAAATCAACCCACCCAGCCGTACACACCATTCTGTACCAAATGCGGCACATAATCAGAAATTTGCAGCTGAGCTGCAAAATAACAGGTTTAAGAGCCTTTTAGATACTTCCTCCAATCATAATCAACCCACCCCAATGCAATGCAACATACAAGAATGACATGCTATTATGCAGTTAAGACTCATATATCCAGATCAATATACATGCTTAGTATAGAAATCAGAGAGACATATCATTCATTTAGGGGTCTAAATATTGCTTACCAACCTTATGGTAGGTCTACAATCGAATTGGACGGCCCGTGCAACCTTACAGAGTTTTTTTAAAAAATGTGCTCACACGCCCATGTGGCCTACACGACCCAAATTGGCTTTGGCCTTGCGGATCACACGGCCTGGCCCAGAACCCCACACACCTGTGGGGGCCAGCATGCCCGTGTGGCCCACACAGCCCAATTAGTTGAGCCCATGTGTCGTACATGGCCTTGCCCAGCCATCACACGGTCGTGTCACTCGTGCACGGCATGGCTCGTCGATCACACGGCCATATGGTGACTAACAATCTTACACATGGCCTACCACACGAGCGACCACACGCCCATGTGGCGTCGAAACCTGAAACCTCATTTTTTGCATTTTCAGGTACACACCTGGTTCGTTTTCACTCTTAACGCAATCCTAAGATCACCAGCACCTATAATTGATCAATACATCACTCAATTATTCACTTAATTGATGAATTAAAACCAATCCAAACGAATTACTCAACTAATGAGCGATTAGGACTTACACCTAATGCTTCAAAATTGGCTTGCCTACGAAGTAGTTCAAGAAGAGTCTCGTTTCCAAAGGTATGAAGCTGCCAAAACATCAACATAAAAACCCCCAATTAAAACTTAGAATCATAATTCAAAATCACAAGAGACCACTTGTCGCAACTACTCTAAGAACGCCACAATTGGGAAAGGAAGCACAATTGCCATCCAAAAGGAAGCAAAATACGAGTAAAGGGAAAGGAGGATTATGGCTGGCAAATGAGAAGAAAAATCGGCAAGAAGGTGGGGATTTGGGGGAAAGAAAATGGCAGCATAAGTTTGAGAAACAAAAGTGAAAAGTCGAAACTTGAGAGAGTAATCAGATTGGTGAAAATTCTGATAACTCCCTTATCCAAGTCTCCTTAATTATCTCCATGAACCTCTCCACTATCAAAATTTTAGTCCATCACAAACTCTTCCCACGGCACAAGCAGCAAAATAAATCCCTTGTTTACACATGGATTTTAACTCAGGACCTCAAACATAACCAACGCTCCACTTAACCACCAGACCAGCACGCCCATTTTGATATATTCACACAAATAATAAAATATAATCCCACTAACTAGAGATAAGGCTTTATTCTTAAAAATCCCAAAATTAGCCCAAGTCAAGGCTTAAACCCAAGACTTCTCAGACACTTCCAGAACACATAACAACTCAAGCAGACAGATATTTATCACAAATTTACAAAAGTCAGAATTACAAAAAATTGGGGCATTACAAACCTAGTGACATGTCACTTGTATCCTAACCTATTCCTAAAGTTCAAACGAGATTTCTTGCTTGTCGATTCGTCTTCGGACTCGTTCGTAGGATTATACTCAGTCACAAAATCAAACATACAGTTCATGTAATTTTAAGGCATTTAGATACAATTATTCTAAAGCTTATTTTTAACATACGAACTTACTCGGCACAAAATGGATAATTGTTCGATTTAGTCCACAATCTTGTTCTTTCCCCGGTCTAGGTCAGAACCTTGTCTTTCTTGATCTATAATATCAAATTTAGCTTATTCATTTATCACGTTATTCAATTTAATCCCAAAAACACCTTATGGAAAAAATTACATTTTTGCCCCTAACTTTTCAACTTTTTACATTTTAGTCCCTTGGCTCATAAAATGAAATATAGTCAATTTCTTCAAAACACAAGCCTAGCCGAATCTTTTTCATGCTTATAGTAGCCTACATTTTTCATTTATTCACATTTTTACACTCATTTTATAACTTTTACAAATAAGCCCTTTTTAGGTATTTTCGTCAAAAATCACTTAGTAAAAGTTGTTTATCTAACATCAAACATACATAATCTACCATTAGACATCAAAATACACAAATATATAACATGGTTAAAATTTTAAACTTTGATTTTCTTTCAAATTAGTCCTTGAAATAGCCAAATTAGGTTGCAAGGATCTCAAAAACATAAAAATCATTAAAAACGGGGCTTGAACGGACTTACAATCGAGCTTGAAAGTGGCCAAAACCCTAGCTATGTCTTCCTTCAAATTTTTGGCACAAGGGGGACTAATTTGAGAAGAAGGACACTTTTATTTTAGTTTTATTTGTCTTTATTTACCAAATGACCAAAATGCCCTTAATGCCAAACTTTGAAATTTCACCTAGCCATGTCCTTTTTTGTCCAACTTAAAGTAAAATGGTCTATTTACCACTTAAGGACCTCCAATTTAAAATTTCATTTCAATTAGACATCTCTAACATCTAGAACGCACATTTTGCACTTATTACAGTTTAGTCCTATTAGTCAAATTGGACACTCTATTGATAAAATTTCTTAACGACATTTCCACACAATCATTCAATCGTATTGTAGACCTTAAGGAAATAATAAAACTAACATTTCTACATCAAATTTGTGGTCCCGAAACCACTATTCTGACTTGACCCTAAAACGAGCTGTTACAGAACGACTATTTAACATTTAATACCTCTTTTAAATCCTTTACTCCATTTTGATAATATTGGTCATTAATCCTCAAATAATTACACTATTAATTAATATACTAAAAACTTAAATTTAATTATTTATCAAAAAAATAAAATAAAATTTCTTTATTTTAAATTGATATAATTTAGTTTTTTTATTATGTTATTATTATGCCTAAATTGATCACAACGTTAGTTTTAGTCGTTGAAGTGATGGTGTGGATATGTATTTTAAAAGGACTTTAAGTATTCAACTAATATGTAAATTTATTATTGGTTAAACATGATAGACTGGATATTTACATGATCTTAATTGTGTGACTAAATAATTGTGTAAAAAGTTCATAGACTTTAATGGAAGTAACTTACGGTGTTATTAATTTGGGCTTACTAATAACATAGAAAAGTAGATGATAAAATTATGCTAAATTACAGAGATTAAATCTCAAGTTTTAGCATAGTAGAGTGACTAAAATCATAACTAAGCCTAAAATATATGGTAGGAGATATAAATTTTAATTAAAATTATATTTCAGTCATCCAACTTTTAAAAGTTACATAATAGTCACTAACGATATCAAATTGTTACATGTTTGTCACCCGATTGTTAACCTCCGTTAAAAAAAGTAATGTTGCACCTTAATTGAAAGAGTTAATAGCTAATTTGGTCCTGAGCTATAATTGAAAATTAATTTTGATATTTTTAAAATTTTCTTAACAATAATTCTAAAAAAAATTATAAATCTTATACTACAGAGTATTAGAAAATCTATAAATATAATTAAAAATAATATTTTTAACTAACATTTCTTGCAAATTTTAATTATATATATTAGTTATCAACCCTTTAAATTAAGGTGCAATGGTACTTTTTAAACAGAAGTTAACAGCCGAATGACAAAAATGTAACAATAAAATAATGTTAATAATTATAATGTAAGTTTTGAAAATTGAGTGACTGAAAATTAATTTTAAACAAAATTTAAGGACAATTGATATAATTTGTCCTTTCCTTTTATAATAATATTATAAACAACCTATACTTTTTTAATCCAATTTCTTTTTAAGAGTAATCCAAATGTTGTATTGGAGGTGCATATTAATTAAAATAGCTAACCACCAGCACTGTTTTCTTCTGTAACACCCCAAACCCGGCCTAGACATTATGGCCAAATCTGGTGGCGTCACATGATAGTGCTTTGGAAAACTTAACTACGTTAAACCATTTGTAATACCTTAGGCTTTCATCAAAACGTGTTATTTAATTATTCATTATCCATTTTAAAACGTTAAAAGTAATTTGCAAATTCGTGTGTTTTTTATAAAATAGTTGTTTACTTTGAAAACTCGAGTCTTGTCCTACTGCTAGCATCTCATAAAATAATAATCCCAAATTTAAAACAAAGCTCCATAAAGGCCTTTTTACATAAAATTTACCCAGATATAATCAAACCATAATTAATAAATAACATATAAAACCATAGTAAAATGTCCAGAACCGTGGTCACCGTCGAGTCCTCTGTCGCACCGATCCGTCTACTACAGGGGATTACTTGAACAAATTAAACAAAAAAGGGTGAAATATACACACAGTCATATCAGAAAACAGACAGAAATTCATAGTTTGGGCCTGAGCCCATTACAGAAATGGTGTGGACCTTAGCCCACTCAGATACAGAATTAGATATATTACAGGCCTCAGCCTATTTTAGTCAGAATATGCAGAAAACAGAGTCCTACCCACCAGCCTCTACATACCAACTCCGCCCAACCCTACACACTAGGTGGGGATAAAATCAACCCACCTAGCCCTGCACACCATGTTGTACTGAATGCGGCACATAATTAAATATTTGCAGCTGAGCTGCCAGATAACAGGCTTAAGAGCCTTTTAGATACTTCCTCGAATCATAATCAACCCACCCCGATGCAATGCAACATACAAAAATGACATGCACTTATGCAGTAAAATTCATACATTCATATCAGCATACACGGTTAATACAGAAATCAAACAGTCAGATCATTTATTTAGGGGTCTAAGTATTGCTTACCGACCCTACGGTAGGTCCACAGTCGACTAGGGCGACCCGTGCAACATTACAGAACTTTACAGAAAAATGGCTCACACTCCCATGTGGCTTGCCCGTGTGGGCCCAGAATCCCACACACCCGTACGGTTCACCCGTGTGGGCCCACATGCCCGTGTGGCTCACACGGCCCAATTGGTCGAGCCCGTGTGTCACATATGCCCTCGCCCAACCGTCACACGGCCATGTCACTCGCACACGGCCCGGCTCATCGATCACACAATCGTGTGGTGACTAACAGTCTCGCACACGGCCTACCACACGAGCGACCACATGCCCGTGTGGCGTCGACAGAATGGTTTTCGACTTTCATCAAAACCTCGTTCTCTGCGTTTTCGGGTACACACCTAGTTTGATTTCGATGCGTAGCCACCCCCGAGCACTCCGAAACCTATATTCAACAATTGCTAACCCAATTTCAGTCACTTAATCTGAATTATCATGAATAGGAAATTCCTGAAAACTTACCAACCGCCTTACCTTAACGAGCCACGCTAATTTCTCACTGCTAAAAAGCTAAAAAGCAGTCCACAGCTCCTTGATTGTCCCCTAATCAGAAAATAACCACTTAATACCGCATCAATTCATCTAAACGAAACAGAACGTACAGCTAGACTTACCGAAAACACACCACTGTTTCACAAGGATGAAATAAATCGAGGAAAAACCGATGAAGAAAGGAAAACCAAGGGATTTCGGCAGGGGATTTTGGCAGAAAACGACAAAAAGAAAAGGAGGAAATTTTGGGAAAAACTAAGTGTTAGTCGAAAATTTGAAAAAAAGAAATCTACTACCCCCTAATCCCTTCCCTTAATTATCTCCATCAACCTCTCCACTATCAGAATTTTAGTCCAACTCAACCCCTTCCGAAGCACAAGTAGCAAAAATAAATCCCTTGTTCACGCAAGGATTCGAACTCATGACTTCAAATGTAATAACACACCACTTAACTACCAAACCAACAGGCCCATTCTATCATGTTTTTACAATTAAATACTTATAAGCCTACTAACCAAACCAACAGGCCCATTATATCATGTTTTTACAATTAAATACTTATAAGCCTACTAACCAAAGTTTGGGCTTTAATCATAAAAATACCAAAATTCACCCAAGTTAAGACTTGAACTTGGGACCTCCTAAACACACCCAAACACACCCAAATCACTCAACCACTAAAGCAAATAGATATTTGTGTCTTAAAATTACAAAAGCTGAAATTAAAGGAAAACCGGGACGTTACATCTTCTTTTAATATCTTACTTAAGGGGCACAAAATTACTTATCAACTTAATATACATTGATATTCCATTTACTTGATTAAAACAAAATATAAATATATGATGTATGGTCGGTGAATAGATCTCTTAATAATATGATGAAACACCATTATCTATATTTAAATATAATTAACCATGAATTATAATTATCTTGTTTTTCTTTTGACTTTTAGGTTTAGAGTTTTAAATTTCAGGTTTAATTTTAAGATTTTAGGTTTTGAGTTTTAAACTTTGAATTCCATGTATTTGTATTTATTTATTTTTAAAATTTATAATTAATATTTATTCTTTAAAATAAAATTATTTATATATTTTTAAAATCTTTCAATATTGTTTTTGTTTTAGACCAATGATCAACAATGTATCAAATATTATTCAATTAATTAATTTATTTGTAATTCTATCTCTTTTTTTATTGTTCAAGAACAAGTATTCTATTTTTTCTAAAAAAAAAAATCCTAGGCCAAATATTTTCCCTATAAATACTCTCATAGTGAGTTGGTATTATAAGCACATTGATCAAATTTAGCAAACATGGAAGCAATATCAAGCATAGAAGATAAATTTAACAGCACTTTTTCAGTTCAAGAGCTTGTCAAAGAGTCGATAATAACAATCCCTCAACACTATGTTCGTTTAGACCAGCAACCTCCTTCCTCTGACGCTGCCCCTCCCTTCCAAATGCTCCCTATCATTGACATGAATCAATTGGTTTTTGGGGAGGATTTTGATCTTCTACTCGAAAAGTTGCACTTTACTTGCAAAGAATGGGGTTTCTTTCAGGTTTAATATTCTTCTCTCAATTCACCCTTTCTTGTTGGCTTTAGATATGAAAATTATATATGGCATTTCTTTGGAACTTCTGATGAAGGACAGAGAAAAAAAGAGGTTTTTCTTATAAACTTTCATATAATGTGCATGGAATCATAATTTGCTTCATATTACAATTTTGAAGTTTTGTTTTGTTGACAAAGTTCCAAGTTTTGGACTTATATGTCAATTTTTAAATAAAAGACTTATATGTCACTAATTGTGTATATGTATGTACATTCATTTTATTAGAAAAAAGAAAAAGAAAAAGTAGACTTTAAATTGAGAAGAAAAAAAGAAAAGGAAAGAAAAGAAAACCCTGACAGTTATGAGTGGAATTAATTTGCACTTGCAGTTGGTAAACCATGGACTTAAGAGCTCAATACTGGAGAGAGTGAAACATGAAGTTGAAGGATTTTATAAGCTCTCACTAGAAGAGAAAATGAAGTATAAGATAAGGGAAGGTGACTTTGAAGGTTACGGATCACAGGAGAGAGGTGGCGGAAATTTTGACTGGTCTGATAGGCTTTATATGACGACCAACCCCATTCTTCGACGAAAGTCTCATCTCTTCCCAGAGCTCCCTTCATCCTTGAGGTTCTCACAACTTTTTAGTCTCTTTTAATTTGATTTTAAGTTTGATGTTAATATAAGTGGACACTAGTTACAAAGTAACAAATACTATCAACTTCCCGTTTCTTATATGATGATTTTTTTTTTTTTTTTTTGTTGCATGAAGAAATACCATGGAATCTTACATATTGGAACTACAAGAACTTGGGACAAAGCTTTTGAGTTTAATGGCGAAAGCATTGAAAATTGATGAAAATGAGATGATAGAATATTTTGAGGATGGGATGCAATCAATTAGGATGACATATTATCCTCCATGTCCGCAATCGGAGTTGGTGATGGGCTTTACTCCTCACTCTGATTCCACTCTTCTCACCATTCTCTTCCAACCTAATGGTGTCGACGGCCTTCACATCCGCAAAGATGGTGTTTGGTTCCCCGTTAGCATCCTCCCAAATGCTCTCGTCGTCAATGTTGGAGACATTCTTGAGGTTAAATATTTCTTTTAATTCATCTGTCTTTCGTTTTATACTATTATATATTATATATATATACAAGCATGAAGCCAAGAATATTTTTTTTTTCAAGGAACCAAGAATATTGTTTTGGGATTGATTATAAAAGCTAACAAAGTTAGACATATTATAGTAGCGAATTATATTTTCTCTCTGTATATATATGATATAATATCACCAGTCTTGTGCAAATATATAATAAAAATAAGCAAAACAAAAGCAAAGCGAAGGAAATAAATTATAGTTAATTTTTAATTATGTTTAAAAAAATTTAATATTTATTTATAAGTAGTTTTTTTTATTTTATTTAATGACGAGATTATATTATTATGATTCAGTCTGTATAACAACCATTCATGCAAAAATTTTCCTTCTATATATATTAGATTATTACTCAATTCATTTAATTTTTTTTCAAATTTAAATCAACTTGGAATACTTTTTTTTAATTTTAATTGTAAACAATCATATGAAATTAATGTATAAAAAATTTAATACTAAAAAAAAATCAAAGTTTAAATAGGCTAAACTAGCAGTTTAACTAAGAAAATTCTTTTGTTATTTGAAGTTTCTCTAGTCCAATCTTTGTAGAATGAAAAACTTATGTCATATATATATAATATTATATTAAATTTAAAAAAATATGTAAATTTTATAATGTAATATATGTTTTCAATTTACAAATATTATATTTATGATGGTTGCTTGTATATATATAAAATTATATAAGCATGGTAACTTCAATGCCTAAAAATTTGTATTTCAATTAAAATAATTAAAATATACATAAAATTGTTTAATATTAAAAAATTTCATATAATATTATATATATTTAGTAAAAGTAAAACAAGTAATGTTGGATTTATATTATTGTAATAATTTAACATATTATTTTAATATTATATATATGTAATAATGTATTAGTGTTATTTAGAGAAGGAAAATTTCAAATTAACTTATAGAATTTAAATAAAATCGGAGTTTTTTTTTTTTTTTTTTTTTTTTTTTTTTTTTAAAGTGTACGAGGAATGGGTTAGATGGATTTTTCTACAGGAAAAAAATTATGATAAAATTTAACTAAAATTTTTGAGTGATGAAATATAAAGTTGTAAAAAATTTACGCCAAACATAATTTTTAATTTTTTAAATTAAACATTCAATAAATAAACAAAATTCTTAAAATGTATAAGAAGTGGGGACACCTGCCTACCCCATTGGTCTACTATGTATACATGATTTAAATGTTGACGTAATGCAGATCTATAGCAATGGGGTTTACCATAGCATTGAGCATAAGGTGGTACCGAATTCAAAGAATGAAAGGATGTCAGTAGCCTTTTTCATCAACCCTAAATTAGAAGCCGATGTTGGACCTTCGCCTAACTTGATCAATCCAAACAATCCTCCATTGTTTAAAAGGGTTGGAATGGAGCAATACGTTCAAGATTTCTTCTCTCACAAGCTCAATGGCAAAGCATATCTGCAACATATGAGGATCAATGATGAAGCAAACGTCAACCCTGCTTGATTGATTTGAGTTAAAAACTCTAAAACTACGTCAATATGTATAATAAACAAGCTATGTGTGGTGTGAAAATAAATGCATCTTTGATGTTTTATATGTGATGCGGGCCAAGCTGCTTCTATCTTAGGCTTCCTCAAGAAAATATGGTATTTGTGTGTGTATCATTATAAATAATATGTGTCAAAAGTATGAGTATCTTTATGTATTTGATTCTATAATATATTTTATAATAAAATGATAGTAAAGAATATGGGTGTTTGTGTATAATTGTGTATAGCATATAACATACGATGAGCGAGCTCCGGTTTAAAGTTTTATGACATTTTTGCAGCTATAGTTAAGAGAAAACTAAGAGTGATGATTAGTGGGTAATTCACCTCGATGATTTTCAGATATCTTAATCATATTTTATATATATATATACACACACACTAGCAATATTAGCTTATAATATTTATGTTCACTTTATAGTTTATTTTTTACACATGCCACTTTATTTAAAGTATTTATTTACAATTTAGGTAGATTACTTTTTTACTCCTTAACTTTTAATATTTTCAAGTTATTCTGTGTTTTTTGTTTATAATTTTTTTTATGTTAGATATAAAGATATTTTTAAATAGTTTAATATTTTACTTAACTTTTAATTTTATGATATTAAAATTAATAAATATTAAATTACTAAGCTTAAAATATAGTTTTTAAAAAGACACATGTTAATAACATTTATCAAATTAAATTTATATTTTCAAATATAATAAGATTTTATTGCATTCATTAATTAAAATAGAGCAAAGATAAATTTAAAATTAAAAAAAATCGAAATTTAATAATTTTACCATTTAAAAATTAATTTAATAATACATAAAATAAAAAACATGTAGAAAATATTAATAATATCATTTAAATTATAATATATTAATATTAATATTCAAAACATATTTTATGTTTGGTTTGCTTTCTCAGTGATTCGTTGTGAAACAGTTCTTGGATAAGTGAAGAATTATATGTGATTGTCGGTGTCTTGTTTCTTTTATTGCTTGTTACTGATTTGATAATTTTTGCCTTCTTATATCTTAAAAATGGATCGGAAGAAAAAAGTGAAAGAGAAGAAAATATATAATTATTTTTATTATATCATAGAATAAATTAACTTATTTAATTACGTAAAGGACCAAATTAACCCTAATAAGACCCTCTTAGGAGTTATTTTTTTATATATATTGCGAAGGCAAAATATTTATCAATGAAATAAAAGATCAAAGAAATTATGTTAGAGTTGGCAAACAGAGAAGAAAAGAAGAATTCTTTATTATATCATAAAGAAGTGCTACTTCAAATGTAGTATTATGGGTATTTAATACAACCACGTACTCATATTAGAAGTAATAACTTGACCTAACAACTAACTGTTTTACTTAACAGCTAGCCAACTTCTTTAACTAACTGTATACTCATAACATGCCCTGTGCTTGGTGACTTTCTTTCCTTCTAGTATCCTCATAACTGTTGGTAAGAACTTTAAGCTGACCTCTGAATTTGATGAATAATCCTATAGACAATGGTTTAGTAAATATGTCTGCAATTTGATCTTGACTAGGAACATGCCCAATTTGAAGTGATCCACTTGCAACTTTCTCCCTAACAAAGAACAAATCCAACTTGACATGCTTGAACTTAGAAAGCAAAATAAATCAACAAGTTAGAAGACCAAAGAATAAAATTTATCCAATTTAATTAATTAATTAAAACCCAAATTATTAATGAAATATTAAAATTAATTATTAAATATGATTTTATATTTTATTATTTAATTTAATCATGCATGGCCAACTTTATATCTTAAAAATATAATATATTCAAATCAATATAAAGTAAACCATTTATTGCATGAAAACTATATAATAAAACATAAAATCACATTTTAATAATTTCTGTCCTAATTTCATATTTTCACATATTTCATTAATTTATTAAAGAATTACTTAGTTTTAACAACGGATTTAAGTAAAAAGATGATAAATTACATAGGAAAAATCCTATATATTTTTTCGTTTACACACCCCCAGACTTAAATCATTGCTCGTCCCGAGTAATGTTTATGCACAGCAAAAGGTCTTGCTAAGGCAAAATTGCTAATTGTGTAAGCAGCATCAATCTTTGTCCCATAATCATGCATTAATAACTTCATGCTTATCGATCTTCTTAGTTAACAAGTAATTCATAAGCAAATATTCCTTAAGATTATACTAAGCTTCAAAATATGCCAACATGAATCATAGTTTGCATGTATGTCACAACCATAGATAACATTCTTCATTCAACATAATTTCCTATCAATCAAGCAAACAATCACAAGGCTTATTTATGATCTTCATATGTTGAACTCAAGACTTCCTCTCCACTAATGTAGGTGACATAATCATCAAATCAATAGGTCTTTTGTAAGGTTGTAATGGGACTCGGTTAAAGGTAGGGATTTGAAGAGATGAGACATTTCGGTTTTAAAAATCTTAACCTTTAACTTTGTCTTGGTTTTCTCGTAATACAACCTTTTTCTTTAAGTGAACCTTTGGAACACCCCTAAACTTATTTTGAACTCAAGCTCATACATTTTTCCTTTTTGGAGACTAAGCAAATTTTTTTTGCTATTTTTTTTTTAAGCATGAGCACATACATATTTATGAAAATTTCTCAAATGTTGATTCCCAAGACAACTTTAGTTAAGATAGGTGCAAAAAATTAGGATAACTTTAAAAAGATGGTAATTGGCTTATAATGTAGGTTCATTGCAAAAAAAAAAAAAAAAAAGGCCTTTCAGCTCAAAATTACAGTTTCAAGGGTCTAATATCATAGGGTTGGCTTGAAAAGGCTCAAACGGTCTAAAAAAAATAGTGCCTATATCATTTTAGATTTTTATATCCCCTAGGATTTCGTCTCAAGAAAATTACTAAGTCAATTCTAAAGATATAAACCTTCATGCATGTCTAATCTCAAAAGAAACTAAGCTTTCATGGCAAACATTACTAAGGCTAAGATCATACAAGCATTCCATTCTTCCTGATAACATACTTTCACTTAAATAAAATCATCATTCATACTTGCATACAAATTATCTCAATAACAAAAAAATATCTCTAAACATTCATTTATTAAAACATACTTATGAAAGAAATAATTGAAACATGCTTGAAAAAATTTAAAAGTTTAAGCAATTTATTTGCCTTACCCCTTTAAAAAGAAGCAATGTCCTCATTGCAAGAACAAAGTAATGAATGAAAACTGAACACCAGGTAGGGTTGTAAAGAAAGAGAGGTGAGTCATTAAGACTGCTTGAATACCAAGTCTTCCCTAATAACCCAATCCTAGACATGTTCATTTCTATTACCACATCACTTAGTCTTACTCTTTCTAAAGAAGTGTTAATTTTGTTCATGCTTGCTATGTTTCTTTCGATAGAAATTAAATCCTAATTACAAAAGAAATAAATTCCTAATGACCTAAAAATAATTAAATAAATAACAACACAAGAATCCCCCTTTTTATTTTTCTGACTCATTCCCCTTGTCTTCTTTAGCTCCATCTCTGCTTGCATCGTCAGTATCTTCCGTCCATGTCTCAAAGATAGCATTTGGGAACTCAGGAAAAAATGTATTAGAGATATTCTTAAATGTATTTCGAATTGAGTCATCTCTAATTTTTGTATATTTCCAGTAAGTTTGTTGTTGATTGTGTATGAACTTGCACATATCCATCAAAATTGACAACTCCGGTTTCCTTGAAGTACTTGCAGAACTCGGCATGGGAGTTGTATATTCAAGTTCAACACTTAGCTTGACTGATTCTTCTTCTAGCTCAACCCTTGGTTCAGGAACGTTCGGTTCCTTATCAGATTCTTCCTCTTCAGTGTCTGTAACTAAATTAGCTTCAATTTCAGTTCTATCTGTTGACTCCTTGGTATCTGACTCAGTTGGCTATTCTTGCTCGCCTTGATTCAGCTAATGCACCCTCTCTACTAATCTTTCAAGATCATAACTTATAATGCATCCTTGAACATATCGCCCCTTCAGATTTGCTTGTGTTTTAACACGGGCCCTTAAGCAAAGTGAAGTGATTAATGATGAGAAATAAGCACTTCCTACCTTCTTTTTAGTACAATCATGAATCTCCTTGAGGATAATTTTCCCAACATTAATGGACTTTTCTGTCAAAATTGCATATAACAAAAGCATCTGTTCTATCAAGATGGTGGAACTATGTGAGATAGGCATAAAACTGTAGCGAACGAAATAAAACCATACCTCTAATACTGGTTTTAAGTATCCTCTTCGACAAGAATGGCTCCCATACTTTCGTATAATCCATTGGGATCCCGGATTTGTCACAACATCAATTACTTTTTCTTTCGAACGATGACTTCAGTAGCATCTTGCGTAGTCAAACTAGCATAGAATTCTCGAACTAGTTCATCATTGGGAAGTGAACGAGCATCACAAAATTGTTCGCACTTGAGAGCATTGATTTTCTTTCTAATCGGTATAAGAACAACCATCAAATCATTATTCTTCAAGTCAAAACCTTTTTCCGGCATCATAGGTTGATGCTTGAAGATTGAATCAAATCTCTATTTCACTTCTTCATCGATCAAAATCGAGTTTTCAGGAGTAGTCTTTGAAGATCTAGTTCTTTTGTGGCACATGGTATATTTTCCCGAAAATTCGACAAAGTTTCTGCACAAGAGAGAAAAGAGAAATCGGCAAAATGGGTAGAACTTGCTACGAAAAAAATCTTACGATGGCAAGGATGGTGCGACGGTGACGACGACGTGCGATAGCAATGGTGGTGATTCGGAAATCTCTTTGCGGTGGCAATAGGGAATTTCGGCAGAAAGGGAAGAGAACTAGGGCTTCTTTCAGGATTTGAGGTTGACGGCATAAAAGGGAGATTTAGGGATTTTTAGGGTGTAAGCAAATTGCTTTGAGAGATATGAAAATTAGTAGAAGAGGGGTTTATATAGGGAAAAATTAAGGCAACATGTAGCAAAAATTTAGCTACATTAGGGTTCTTGGGCTGCAAGCAATGGGTGTGACCTTTTTGCTGTCTTGGGCCTCAAACTGAGACTGTATCTTACTAAAAAAATTGATTAGCACTTGGGCCAAATTTGACCCCCTTTATTAACATAAAAATTTAAAATTTAAACAGAACAAATGAAACTTAAAAATTTTAAATCTTAATTATAAAATTTCTTCTTAACAAATTACATGAAATTAATTCCTAGGAAAGGTTAGAGGGGTTACAGCAGTACTGCTTAAGTTCCAATCTCCTTAGACAGAATTAATTAAATTTAATAAGTTAAGAAAATAAGTTCTAATTATTTATTTATTTACAAAATGAGTTCATGAAAATTTAAGGGTCTGTTAATTTGAACGAGAATTCAACTCACTCAACTTCACCACCTAGTAGTGTTTGAGATGTTGACCATTAACTTTAAACGTGCTTCTGTAATTGTTGTATAATTCAATAGGTCCATAAGGATAAACTCAGTAGATGGTATAAGGTCCTTTCCATCGAGATTTAAGCTTCCCAAGAAATAACTTCAACTAAAAATTAAACAACAAAACCTTCTGACCTTTTTTAAACTCACGAGGTTGTATATGAATATCATGCCATTTCTTTGATCTTTCTTTACACATTTTGGCATTCTCATAGGAAAACAACCTCAGCTCTTCCAACTCATCAAGTTGTAACGTTCTTCTCTCACCAGCTTGCTTAAGATCAAAGTTCAATTGCTTCAAAGCCCAGTGAGCTTTATCCTCCAACTCTAATGGCAAATGACATGCCTTTCCAAAGACTAACTGATAAGGAGTCATTCCTAACAGTGTCTTAAAGGTTGTTTGATAGGCCCATAATGCATCACCGAGCCTTCGAGACTAATCTTTTCTGCTAAGGCATACTACCTTTTTAAGGATACCTTTGATTTCATGATTCACTCTTATAACTTGCACTGGGGGTGATAGTGAGCAGCAATCTTGTGCTTCACATCATATTTGTCAAGCAACCACTTAAGCCATTTGTTCACAAAGTGAGAACCTTCACCACTAATAATAGCTCTTGGTGTCCCAAATCGTGTAAACACATGCTTATGTAGGAATCAGTTGACTACCTTAGCATCATTTGTAGGGTCTGCTTCAGCTTTAACCTGTAACAGCCCAATTTAGGGGCTAGTCGGAACAGTGATCTCGGGATCACTAATCCGAGGTTATGGAAAATTATTTTTATATTATTTTATGTTGGAGCAAAATTTTATAATTGCATAAAAATTTTGGTACGTTAATTTTAGCGATTTCTTATTTAATCGCGAAAAAGGACTAAATCGCATAAAGAAAGCTCCATTCTATGAGCTAAAGGTACCAAATAGCCATATATTGATAATTGGAGATCTTTAAAAGGCAATTAGACCCCCAATATAGGGTTGGCCGGCCATAGGGGACAAGAATTGACCAAGTTGGTCAAAGTTGGTGATGTTTGGTGGATTAAATTGATAATTTAATATTAAAATAAAGAAAGATGATATCCATCTTTCTTCTTCACTTCTTCCACTGAAATTTGCAAGAGAAATAAGGGTTAAAAGCTTCAAAAAATTTCATCACACTCATCTCTTCATTAGTAAGTGTTCTAGTGATCTTTTCTTGAAAATAGTTGTACTTTCGAGACCCCTAAAGCTTAAGCTTTCAAATGAGGGGACTATTGTGCAATATTGTGAAAAGTTTAGAGTTTTTCCATGAGAGCTATCATTGCTGTTTGCTGCATTTTTATGGAAGAAATTGAGTCTTAGTTGTTAGAGAAACAACTTTTGTGAAAGGTGTTAGCATGAAAACACCTAAATAGGACTTGAATGCAAAGATTAAATTGTGTCATAAATGCATGAAATAGTTGGAATTGTGAGTAGTTGTAAGAGAAATAAATGTTCACCTAGGCTTGTTGAAGGTGGAAAGATGATTAGAATTCATTTCCGAGCCTAGAGGTAAAATGGTCATTTTGCCAAAGTCTAGGGGCAAAATAGTAATTTTGCCAAAGCATGATTATCGAAATGTATTTATTAATGTAAAGATTAAAATGAGCTAAATTTTTATTATAGATCAAGAAATACGAAGCCCGAATCGAAACCGAGGCAAGAACAAAGTCGATGACTAAATTGCATATCTACATACATTTTGAATACCAATGTAAGTTTGTATGAAATTGGTGTTTCATAATGTTTGATATTTGAAACTTTTTGATATTATGGTTATGTGCGTTTTTACTGTTAAACTCGAGCGGTGAAGTCTCGATAGGTAAATGGTGTGAATAAGTTAAGTTTAAGTCCCAGATCAGGTTCTGTACTAAGTATGATATTATGCATTCATATGAGACAAGGAAGGTCCCGTATAAGACCATTGTCTGGGACATGGCCTCGGCACCAAAGAAAGATCTCGTATAAGACCATGTCGGGGATATGGCATCGACATCTAAGTACGATCTCGTATAAGACCATGTTTGGGATATGGCATCAACATCGGGTTCGTATAAGACCATATTTGGGATATGGCATCGGTATCAAAGAATAATCCCATATAAAACCATATTCGGGATATGGCATTGGTATCAAAACTTATGTATGATAAGTTCAAATAATTCATGATGAACCTATCTATTTATAAGCAAAAGAGTTGAGTATGTAAGTTGGCCTAGATCCAAATTTATTATTGGATGGCCTTGAGTAAAGCTCATGATATGAATGTTAAAGATGTGAATTTATGGTTATGTTAGCATATGTGTTAAATCATGTGATTTAGTGATACAGTTAACGCGAGTAATTAAAAAGTACTAGATTATGTTGACATGAAATGGGTAAGAGTAAATGTGAATAAGTACGAGTAAGTACTTTTATTCATTTAAGACTATGTTGCCATTATTCCAAGAAATGAATGTTTATAGTTGGAGCAAATATGTTATCCTAGAGTTTCATGAAAACTTACTAAGCTGTATGCTTACCCTCTCCTTTCCCTTTTCCTTGTAGTATCGCCAAGATAACTCCAAGGTTGCAGACGTCGGAGTTCGAAAATAACACTAGTGACATCACTTTGGTATAACAATTTAGACTTATTTTGAGTCTGGCATGTATAGGACTCGAGCATTTTGTTAAGTTGTAATTGTTAGTCAAAATGTTGGCTAAGTAAGTTATTAAAGTCATTTTGTAAATGGCCTTATAAGTTAGGCAAATACTTGGCAAATTCTATTGCTTAATGAAGATGAATTTCATGAAGTATATGCCTTTATGTATGTCTTGATTCTTTAAGCTCCTAGAGGTACTTATGGGTTATCATTTATATTGGAATGAGTACTTAGATGTGCCTTTGGGATAGGAGTTGTATTGATTTGAATGGAAGTATGTATGTGTGCAACGTAGGGTGGCTAAAGGGCTCGGTAAATAGCCTGCTAATCTTCCTCATGGGTAGACACACAGGCGTGGGTCTAGACCGTGTGGGAGGCACGTCTTGCACATAGGCGTATGCCCAGGCCGTGTGAAGTCTGCACCTTGCACATGGAATTTAAATCGCCACACGGCTGAAGCACACAGACGTGTGCATAGACCATGTGGATAGGTCAGAATGCCAAGGTTTGGTACACGGGCTAGGGCACAGGCATGTCAAAGCCATGTGACATTAGTCAGAACCAGCTACAGGTGGAGGACTAGGGCATGTCTTAGGGGCACACGGGCGTGTAACCCCTATTTTGTTGAAATGTTTCTTGAGTTCATAAAAGTTACTGAAATAGTTCTGAAACCTCTATGAGGTATGTTTAGGGCTTCTTAGGCTGAGTATGAGCAAGTGATGGGTTTAAATGAGATTTTTATAACCCTATTTGAGGCGTTTAAGCAAGGTTAGTTAGGTAATGCCCTAAACTCGGTTCCAGCTTGAATACGGGTAAGGGGTGTTACATAACCCACTTGGATACATAGTCCTCAACAACTAAGATATATTTTGTAACACCCCAAATTTTAGACCTAGAAGAATTGGGTATTGGGCTTGGGAGTGCCTAAAAATTCTTGAGAGCAAGAAAACGTCACAAATACATGTTAGTACTGCTGGGTTAGCAATATTGGAGTGTTTAGGGTCTCAGAGAAGTCCTGGGTTCAAACCTGGACTTTAGCAAAAATTTTGGTTTTAGATGAATTAAACCTTGGATGTTGGTATGTAGGCCTTAAGAACAATTAAGATTAAATTGTGACACAAGAGGAGCTTGTGGCTTAGTGGTAAGTGGTGTATGAAGTGAAGCTTGTGGTCTGAGGTTCAAGCCTCTTGAGGAGCAAGGGAGGTTTTATTTTGCAGCATGGATGGCAAGAGTTTGTGGTGGATTCAAATTCATTAGAATGGTTATGGACTTTGTAACATCCCGAATTTGGGCCTAGTAGGTTTGGGCCTTAAGCTTTAGGAAATTAGAGTATTATTTTATTTTATGTTAGCATAGTCTTGTGAAGGCTTGATTTTATTTAGGAAGTTAGAATTATTTTTAGTATGGTTTATTTAATGAAGTGGATTAAGTGAACTTAGCACTTAAGTTAATTTAAGTGTTCATTTATAGCATAAGAGGAGTAAGTGGCAAGTTGGTTAAGGAGATTGAAGGGTGGCTTGAGGTTAGAGGTTCGAGTATCATGGAAAGCATTTTTGAAGACTTTATTTTTTATGTCTAGCATTAATGGGCAGTCAACCTATGTTTATGATAGGTTGGACTATTGTTTTTGGTAAGTTGAATTTTGGTTTATGGAAAGCTTGAAATAAGGGATAAGAATTTTGAAGTCATGGAAGGTTATCTTAAGGTTATGGTAAGATGGGGGGACATAAGGCTTGGCTTGTGGGAAATGTTTTGGAAACAATTCCTATGCCTTTAATGGATGAATGTGGACGGCATGGGTGTCAGGGGTGGCAGAATTTTGTAAGTAGCTTTGGGGGAATATTGGCCAATTTTTGTCATTTGAACATCTTTTTGCAATTGTTTTTCCTCTCCAAAAATTCTCTCCTTTGGCCGAATGTCTATGGTACTTTTGGTGCAAAATTTCTTTTGGTTTTGGCATCATTTTGTTTGAAACAAATACCATTTACTTTCTTTCATTTGTCATTTTGAACCAAAACTACATTTTTGTATTTTGTGCATTTTCTTCTTTGGTAAAATTAGTGTTGACCGAATCTCATTTCTCCCATCCCTCTCTTTTCTTCTTTTGATGATCGCTCAACCCCATTCCTTTTCTCTTTCTTTTTGGCCGAACCTTCTCTTCCCCATCTTTACTTGATTTTTCTTCCATTGTTTACTAAAGCCGAATTTTCTCTCTCTCTCTCTCTCATTTTGATTTTCTTGCCACTCAAGTACTTCTTACCTTTTTATTCTCATATCATTTGTTTTCTTCTCTCATAACCAAATAGCCGAATCTTCTACTTCCTTTTAGTTTGAGTTTGGCCGAATATTCAAGGGTAGATTTCCTTTTGTTTTCTTCAATCGATTTTGGATAAAAGAGTAAGTATTCTTGGCCGATTTTCCTATTATTTCTTTTCTCCTCTCTATGTTATTTTCTTGTGGACAAGGGCCGAACCTTTGGGCAATTGTTGCAAGGTTTTAACCATTTTAGGAATCGATTTCTTTTAGGCTTCTCGGGACATTGGAAGCAATCAATCTAAGCCTCGTATCTTTATCGATCGTTTTGGGTAAGCCTTTAGGTAAGATTGGTATTTCGAAGGATAACTCTTTGGGATTTTGATGTTGGCCGAATGGCCTTTGTTCATAATTTTTAGTATTGACCGATTGTAGGACAAAGTGATCTAGTGCGATAGATCGGATTTTTGGGAGATAGTTTTTGCGTTGGTGAAAGGTGTGTATCTTACACACTTTATAACTTGGTTTATATATGTATGTTTATGTGTGTTATGACTAATCATATTATGAAAGTGGGAAAATCGATGAGATTTGGATATGATACCATGATGGTATGAATGAGGATTCGGGTAAGTCCGTTTCATTATGTTGTTAGTACATGTGGATTGAAATCATGATCTACGATTTATGATATTTGTTATGAGATACATATCAAAGTATGTGACATGATTTGTTTATCTATTGCATTGATATGGGCAATATGAGAGGAGGGGGAAGATTAATATCGTGTCGACGGACACCAGAGATTTGGTATCTCTAGTGATTTGGTATCACATTCGTGTCTTCGGACACCAGAGGTTTGGGACCTCATAGCGACTCGTCCCTGTGGTTTTACACCATCGTGGGTTGGCCACACTTTTGAGATATGGGATCGTCTACCTGTGATTTGGTATCACACATGGGTTGGCCCCACAACTTGATGATTCGTGACTTCGGTCACCAGTGGTTTGGCACCACCAGTGATTTGGTATCACTTCGTGTCTCCGGACACCAGAGGTTTGGGACCTCATAGCGTCTTGTCCCTGTGGATTAATTCCACCGTGGGTTGGCCCCACTTTTGAGATATGGGATCGTCGCCAGTGATTTGGTATCACACATGGGTTGGCCCCACACTTGATTATTCGTGACTTTGGTCACCAGTGATTTGGTATCACATTTGTGTCCTCGGGACACCAGTGGTTTGGCACCACCAATGGTTTGGTACCACACGGGGTAGAAAAGGAGTTATGGATGGCTAGGTTGGGTGCATTATACATATATGTGCTTTGTTATAATTTGTGTAAGTATGTGGTATTTACCCGGGAGAGGGAATATACACTGAGTCTTGGTGACTCACCTTCTCCCTTATCATTTCAGGTGATTCGTGAGATTGCGGATGAGGAGCCGGATGAACTCGAGGAGGCCATGCAATAAATTTTGGTTCTACGTGAACTTTGGTTTGAAAACTTTACTTTATTTAAATTTGGTTTTATATTTTGTGGGTTTGTAATAAGGCCTCTCTAAATTATGGTTTGGATTATTTTTATATTTTGAGTATGTTTTAAATATGGGTTATGAATTTCTTGATTATTATAATAAATTGAGCACAAAGTTTTCTAAACTACACAACGCGATGGTTTTAAAAACGTTACCATCGGGTAACCTAAATTATTTAACAATCTTAACAATTTAAGTGTTTTCGATAATTTAAATGATTTTCAAATATTAAGTTTCTACAATCAAATGCAAATGGTTTGCAAAGTAATAATTCGAGTTTTTTTTTTAAATGATATAAATGTTTTCTAACCTATGATTTATTCGCCTATTTTCAAGTTTTACGTAATTTCAAAGTAAATTTTCAGTTTTAACTTATTTCTACAAATATAGAATTTTCAAAGGGTTTTTCATACGAATTAAATCGTTAATTCATTTTTCCTCAAAGTATTTTCCTCAGTGACATACCAGATTCGGTCATGGCGTATTGACTGGGTTTGGGGTGTTACAAACTTGGTAAAAGGGGGAGAGTATCATGGGATATGGATGATGGTTGTTGGAGATTTGGAGGAGGAAAATGTGCAGATTTTCAAGGGATTTGAAGGCTTGGAGTGTTATAGCCAAATTGTACAACTTCTTTGGGCAAATTCGGCTAAGGGGGGCTTTGGAGTGTGCATTTTCGGCAATTGTGTATGAGTAGGTGCTGAATTCTATTTCTGATATTTTGGGTTCTTCTTTTTGTGTTTCGGGTTTCCCTCTCTTCTTTTGCAAGTTGCTACTTTGCTTTTACGACCATTTGGGCAGTTTGTTTTGGTTCTTTGGTTTTTCTGTTCCTTCTCAAGTACCATCTTTTGAACCGATTTTCTTTCCCTTCTTGTTCTCAATATTATTCCTTTCTGGCACTTTGTTTCTACTCTAGCCGAATACATTCCCTTTTTCCTCTCTCATCATTTATTTTTCTTCTCCCTTCTCTTCTCCTTTATAGATAGATTGACCGAATCTCAGTGCTTTTCCCCTCTATTCTGGTTTTCGTCATATGCAAATCTTTTTTAATTAATCGGTGAGTACTCGATCTTTCTCTATTCTCTCCTTCACGGGTTGGGAATCTTTTGTCTAACCTTGGTTGTTATTGTCGATTAAATGGCTAAGGAGCCTTACGTCTGTTGTGTGGTATTCTTTCTAGTGAGGCTATAGATCGATCATTTCTCTTATGTTGCGGTAATCCTAGTGCCCTTATTTCAACTTCGTGTGTATGCTATGTATCATGAGTGGCGTTTGGAAATGCAGGAATTCCCTTAAGGAGAAATCATTATTGGTCTTGAATAAGGGTTCAAGTAGGAGATCTCTTCTCGTTTAATCAAGGTAAATAATTGTTGTTTATTTCGTGATAAGTGTATAAGGGGTTCTTAATCTTTTGTCAGTGATTAATTGGAAGCCTTGATTGAATATAGGTTGCGATGTTCTTGGATTGTTCGTGTGATCTAGTAACAAGTGTGTATTCCACACTGATTGGACTGTAGATCAGCAAAAGTCGAAAAGCTGAAAAGTCAAATGGCCGAAATACGACATTTGATGCCACACGAGCGTGCGATCGCACGTGTGGTGATTCGAGCTTACATATCTTAGGCGTAGGACTGTAGAGGCAATTATGGGCCGAAATGGGTCGTGTGGGCCCAAGGGCTCGTGGGCCCCACATGAATAAGATCTGCAATTTATGGTAAATGTTAGACCGAGTCGAGACTAATGGGTCGTGTGGGCCCATTGGGCTAGTGGGCCCCACACAGATAAAATGCACGTTATATGGTTTCTACTGGTTTGAACTATGCTGTTCGTGTAGCCTAGGCTATTTCTAGGCTAATTGGGCCACACGAGCGTGTGGGCCCACTTAGGCTGAGTAATGGGCCTTAGGCCGATTTACACCGTTGTGATTGTTTAGGTTATTTATGTCGGTCGAGGCGACGATGGACCTTCTGTTGGGTCACTGAGACCCCGATTTATGAAAATTACCGAAATACCCCTAATTTGCAAAATTATCGAAATACCCCCGATTTACAAAACTACTGAAATACCCTTATAGGGTAAAATGACTGTTTTGCCCTCATGGGTAAATGATTATTTTATGCTATGTTTTGACTGACTTGAGCTATGATTTGTCTGTCTTTCTAGAGTATGCCATGTGATTTATATATATGTGCTTTGTATACATGACATACTGCATGGGATTGGGATTTTGGAATTGAAGGAAGTGATTGATCTGTTAGGGTCACATGGGTCGCTCGAGACGACTGTGGACCTACCGATTTGATTATTAGGGTGGCACGGGTCGCCCGAGATGACTGTGGACCTATTGATGGCTTTAAGCCGCTTATATTCTGGTAGCTCTGCTGCGATATCGATTTGTGCCACAACAGGTGCTAACATTGGTGTGCTGGCTGAGTGGGTCGATTTTATCCCCACATGGTGTGTTGGTTGGTATGGGTGGTGTACTGGCTGGATTGGGGTGGGGTGCATTCTTACACTATTGCATTTCTATTTATGAGATCCAATACTGATATTGGCTAGGCCCAAACGATTCTGTTATGGGTCGGGACCTAAACGATATGGCAATGGGCTTAGGCCTACTAAGATTGTACTATGACTGAATAGGGCTCAAGCCCAGTCTACTTCTGTATTCTGTTTATCTGACTGACTATTTTTATATTAGGGGATTACACACTGAGTTTTCGTAAACTCACCCCGTTTTTAACTGTGCAGGTAATCCCCAGCCTTAGACGAATCGGAGCTACGAGGGACTCGGAGATGGTCATAAAACTGCTTCTATTTTTCTATTAAGTTATTCATAAGTACTTTATTTTGGTTTGGTTATAATAAGGCCTTTTAAAGTTTTCAGATTTTAAATTTGAGGTTTGGTTTTATTTTAATTTATATCTGTTAGAAGAAAATCGAGGGTTTTTTTCCAAAATGATCACTGTTTTCAAAACATTATGTTACAACAATTATTTTCGGTTATCACGTTTCCATAACGTTTTTAAAAAAGCTTTCGTAGTTGAAGGAGACTTTGATGGAAAACAATAACATTTTAAAAGTGAACAACCTTTTTCAATGAACCTCGGTTTGAAGATAAATGAACACAACCTGAGGATTTACACAAGTTTAAATGGAAGAAGTTTTTAAATATTAAGAAGGGATTTCATCGAAAACATGGCTTTCGAAAAAACATTTCAATGTGACACCAGATTCGGGCCTAACTTCTAGGCCGGGTCTGGGTTGTTACATATTTGTGCTCATACGAAGAAGGAAACGGGCCTAAGAAGTCAATGCCCCATACGTCGAGCAATTCAATCTCCAAAATGTTTGTCAAGAGCATCTCATTCCTTCTTGATATATTTCCAGTTCTTTGGCATTTATCACAGTTCTTCACATAAGCATAAGCATATTTAAATAATGTAGGCCAAAAGAAACCTGCTTGCAGAATCTTTGCTGCAATACGTGAACCACCAAAGTGTCCCCCACATGGAGATGAATTGCAATGATACAAGATCTCAACAATCTCACTTTCAGCTACACACTTTTGGATTATATTATCTACACATTGTTTAAATAAAAAAACGGATCCTCCCAAAGATAATTGGCAAAATCAGCAAACCAAGGTATTTCATGAATTCGATTTACCTTAAATAAGTGTTCATCTGGGAAATTCTCGTTGATAGGCACACATGATCGAGTTACCTAATCTTACTCCAACCTCGACAGATGAACGACTATTTGATTTTTGACACATTTTCTATCTTGGATCTCAAGGTCAAATTCTTTGAGTAAAAGTATTCAACGAATTAGCCTCGATTTTGCATCTTTCTTCATGAGCAAGTATTTAATGGCCACATGGTCAGTAAATACTATAACTTTGGTAGCTATAAGATATGAGCAGAATTTGTCAAACGCAAAAAACTCTAACGAAGAGTTCCTTTTCGGTTACCGCATAATTGAGTTAGGCTCCCGTCAAAGTTCTATTTGCATAGTAAATAGGGTGAAACACTTTGTTTCTTTTTTGACCCATCACAGCTCCAATGACATAGTCACTTGCATCAAACATCAACTCAAAAGCTGAGTTCAAATCAAGTGTAACGATTATTGGGGCTGAGATTAACCGATTCTTTAAATATTAAAAGCTTCCAAACATGTTTTTTTTTTGAAATCAAACACTGTATCTTTCTCTAACAACAAACACAACAGTTTTCAAGAAATCTTTGATAAACCTTCGGTAAAAACCAGCATGGCCTAAGAAACATCTGACTCCTTTCACATTCATTAGGGCGGTAATCTTTCAGTTACGTCCACCTTAGCTTTATCGACTTCAATTCCTTTCTTTGAGATCTTATGACCTAAGACAATCCCTTCCTTAACCATAAAATGACATTTTTCCCAATTAAGGACATGATTCGTCTCTTCGCATCTCTTCAGTACCTGAGCCAAATTACTCAAACAGATATCATAAGTGTTACCAAAAATAGAAAAATCATCCATGAAAACCTCAAAAAAATTCCAACCATATCAGTAAATATTGGCATCATGCATTGTTGAAAAGTTACAGGTGCATTGCATAAACCAAAATGCATTCGCCTAAAAGCAAACATACCGTATGGACAAGGTTGTTTTATGTTGGTCCTCCGGGGCTACAACTATTTGGTTATATCCCGAATAGCAATCTAAAAAATAATAGAATTCATTACCTGCCAGTCGATCTAACATCTGATCCATAAAAGGCAACAGAAAATAGTCCTTCTGAGTGGCTTTGTTCAACTTTCTATAATCAATATAGATTCTCCAACCGATAATAGTTTTCATTGGAATTAACTCATTACGCTCATTTTCAACAATCGTGATTCCACCTTTCTTCAGCACACACTGCACTTGACTTACCCACGAACTATCTGAAATAGGATAGATGATTCCCGTATCTAACCATTTGATCACTTCCTTTCTCAGAACTTCTTTCACAATAGAATTGAGCCTCCTTTTCCCATCAATTCGATCTCTTTCACCTTCTTCTAAAATGATTTTGTGTATGTAAAAAGAAGGGCTTATACCTCGAATAGCAGCTATGGTCCAACCAATTGCTTTCTTAAATTTCTTTAGAACAACAATTAGTTGCTCATCTTGATCTTTCGTCAGTTTTGCTGAAATAATCACAGGCAAAATAGAACAGTCACCTAAATAAACGTATTTCAAATGGGAAGGAAGTACCTTTAGTTCGAGTTTAGGTGGTTCTTCAATTGACAACTTGGGTAGCACAAATTCTCTAACTTCCAACTCCAACGGTTCAAACCGTGTGGATTGAATAAACTTTCTCGGATTGGCTTCCATCAAAGCCATGTTTTCTTCACCTTCTTCATCCTCCAAAGGGTCAAGATCTAAGGCTTTCTCCAAAGGATCTTCTATAAAATTACTTTCCATAGAAACCAAGGTTTCTATCTCTTTCATAACTGAACACTCCTCTATCGGATCGGGAAATTTCATAGCTTTAAGAATATTAACGGTTACATGATCATCTTTAACTCGCATGGTGAGTTCACCTTTCTACACATCAATTAACGTTCTTCTCGTGGCTAAGAAAGGTCTCCCAAGGATTATCGGCACTTCATTGTCTGCTTCAAAATCTAAGATAATGAAATCAACAGGAAAAATAAATTTATCGACTCTTACCAAAACATCCTCGATCTTTCCTTCGGGATATGCTAAAGATCAATTCGCTAGCTGAAGCATCACAATTGTAGGTCTTACTTGGCCTATCCCGAATATCTTGAAAATAGACTTAGGCATCAAGTTGATACTTGCTTCTAAGTCACACATAGCTTTACCACAGTAAGATTCACAATGTTACAGAGTATAGTAAAGCTTCCTTGGTCTTCCAATTTCGGTGGTAGTTTGTTCTGCAAGAACGCACTGCACTACTTTGTCAAGGCAATAGTCTCATACTCACTCAGTCGTTTCTTCTTGGACAGTATATCCTTCATAAACTTCAGATAATTCGGCATTTGTTCTAAAGCCTCCACCAACGGAATATTGATGTGTAATTGCTTCAAAACATCCAAAAACTTCTTGAATTGCACCTCCTGTTTCTACTTGTGTTGCTGCAATCTTTGCGGATATGGAGGTGATGGAACTTTTGATTGAACCAGGCAACTTTTCTGGGTAGGTAATTCTACATCCAAAGAAGATATTAAAATATTTGAATTCACTAATTCATGGTTTACCTTGTCAGACTTTACAGATTCTGATTTCTTTGGTGTAGGAATTTCAGCAGTTGGTTGATTCTTCTGAACGGGCTTATCTTCGACATCAATCAATTGGTGTTCCAAAATTTTACCACTTCGTAATGCCACTGCCTTGTTATGTTCTTTACCCAAATTTCTTGGATTCTCAGTGTCGCTCGGCAAGGTTCCTTGCGGTCTATTACGAAGCTCCGTAGCTCACTGACCCATTTGATTTTCTAAATTTTTCAGTATTGCTGCTTGGTTTTGGATCAAAGCGTCATTCTTTGCCATGTACACTTTCAACAAGTTCTCCAAACTATTTGATGCCTCAACTTGAGGTGGTTTTTGAGCTTGCTAATTAAACCCTTGATATTGGTTGGGTCTTTTCTACAATAAGTTGTTGGTCGGTCTATTTCCTTGGTTGCTCCAAGAAAAGTTAGGATAATTACACCATGAAGGATTGTAGAAGTTGGACTAGGGTCCTTGACCACTCCTATTTTCATATTGGTTCCCCACATAGTACACTGACTCAAGATTTGATGGACAATTCTCAAAAGAATGACCTTTCCCACAATACACATAGGAAACTACTTCGAACGGACTTGGTGGCTGAGCTGCAAAATTATTAGCACTCTTAACAGTAAGCTATTTTAACATAGAGGAAATAGACGATACCTGAGTTGATAACGAAATGAGGGCGTCAACTTTATTTACAACGACTACACATCTTCTTGAAGCTGCTCGATTTGTTTGCCATTGATAGTTATTACTCACGATCCTCTCGATGATCTCATAAGCCTCATTATAAGACTTAGACAAAATTGGACCATTCACAGAAGCATCTACCATCAATCTTGTATGTGCATTGAGACCATTATAAAATGTCTCCAACTGGATACAGTGAGGAATCCCATGACGAGGACACTTATGAAGTAACTCCTTGAATCGCTCCCAAGCCTCATACAAAGAATCGTCATTCGATTGTTAGAAAGTTGTGATCTCGTTACTTAATTTAGCATTTTTGCTAGGTGGGAAATACTTAACCAAAAATCTCTCTATTAATTCTTGCTTTGTAGATATGAAACTTTATGGCAATGAATTGAGCTATGCTCGTGCTCGATCTCGCAACGAGTACAGAAACAACTTCAACCTCAGTGTGTCTTCAGTCGCACCGGCTATCATGAATGAATCACTCACCTCCATAAACAATCGAAGGTGGAGATATGGATCTTCTATGGGCGTACCACTAGATTGGCCGACCATTTGTACCATTTGAAAGATCACTGGTTTCAATTCAAATTGGGTTGCCTTAATATCTGGCCTTCTAATTCATGGATTTAACTCACTGAAAAGTGGCATAGCATATTGTCTGATGCATCGATCCCTATCATCGGCAACGAGGATGGGATTTCGTACATGATTGGCTTCATTACCTTGGTCTTAATTCTGATTTTCAAGGTCCATCGCGACTTGTCTTTGAGCTGTTTGTTCACGTCTTCTTTGTCTGAAAGTTCACTCAATTTTACGGTCTATAGGGATTAAATCAATAATTCGATCTATGCTCATAAACACCTGAAAAAGAAAATCAAAAAAATTAAAACGAATAAGTTAGTAATGTTAGGAATAAATCAAATTGAAAATAAATAATTTCACAAAAGAAATGACTATGGAACCAGTTGACAATCCCCTACAACGGTGCCAAGAACTTGTAGGGCGTAGGTTTGTGCAAGTGTACACAGTCGTTATCAAGTAATAAGTAAGTATCAAGTTATCGTCTCCATAGGGATTGTATTTGAGCTAAGTCACTTAATTGTAAAATTATATTAACAATTTGGTAAATAAATACACAATATAGCTGAGAAGTGGTGATTAAAACATATTAAACTAAATGCAATGATCCCTAATGAAAATTATCCCAAGTATGCAAACTATATGAATGAAATAGATTTTAGTAAAATTAAACACAATTTGCAACAATTATAACATAAATAAACTAGGACAATTACTTTAATTAAACTCAATTTATTATCAACATGCTCAATAACATTCAGAAAAACATTCCATGGCAACTTGATCTTTCATGAGTTTGGAAACCACATTAGGTCCTTTCGGAATCATTTACATAGTAAATACACATTTTACTGATCCTTATTTACTAAGGGTTTCTTAGCATTCGTGTGAGGTAACAGGGACATGTCAGGTTTGAAACAGTTTAATTACACAAACCTCAAAACTATGCAGATAACAGAGCTTGGTCAGAGTTGTTATGCAACCTACAATTTAATCGGGCCAGGATCTAAATTGAGCAAGCACATTTCAATTATGTGTCCATTAGCCGTCATTTCGTCAGGATCGCTCAAACATTTCAATCATGTATGAATGAAATATAGACTTGATTTTAATTGAAAACATGATCAATTGAGGCACAAACATTATTAGCATGAATCAAATAAATATTATTTAATCAAAGGAATCATCCTAGCTTAAATAAAATTAAGCTAACATTGTTGTAAATAAGAACAAAGAACACATAGCAAACATCTTTAGATTAAATTAAAGAAAAGAAAGATTAAACCCAATTCAGAGTGGTTGTCACTCAAGACTCTCACTGACGAGGCACCTTCGTTCCTTTGCTTTGCTCCTTTGCTGATGGCTCTCCAAGGTGGCTGACCAAGGGTTCTTTAATATGCTTAATTGCTAAAATCTCTATGAAGAGGTTATTCTAGGTGTGGGAATGGAAAAGGCTAAGAGTATTTGGAGAGAAGAGAGAATGATGAATGATGAGAATGAATGAGGAATGATTGACGGATGATTGAGGGATGATGAATGAGGGAATGAGAGGGTCTTATTTATAGGTGAGAAGAGGGGGATAGTTTGCTAAAATTAGTGGATGTTAACCTCTTCAAATCTCCTCAAATTGTGGCCATCTATGCTTAGTGGCTTTTGACTTGATTTTTGGTTGATTTTTAAGCAATTTTGGATGCCACACAACTCAGGACTGAGACTCAGTCAATCGTAAATCTGCAGGCAATTATCTAATTTCTTCAACATTGCAAGGACCTTGTGTAGTTAAACCAAAGAATGGTTTAAATGGAAAACCATGTGTAGCTGAATATTGGGTTGACTTGGTCTCCAATTTGGCCGATTTTGTAATCTAGCAAAGCTATTAGACCTGTCCAGAATAAATCAACAAGTCAGAAGACCAAAGAATAAAATTTATCCAATTTAATTAATTAATTAAAACCCAAATTATTAATGAAATATTTTAAAATTAATTATTAAATATAATTTTATATTTTATTATTTAATTTAATCATGCATGACCCACTTTATGTCTTAAAAATATAATATATTCAAATTAATATAAAATATGCCATTTATTGCATGAAAACTATATAATAAAGCATAAAATCACAATTTAATAATTTCTATGTCCTAATTTTAATTTTCACATATTTCATTAATTTATTAAACAATTACTTAGTTTTAACAATGGATTTAAGTAAAAAGGTGATAAAGTACATAGGAAAAATCCTATATATTTTTCTGTTTACACCATTACACACAAGCTTCGATCCTAATCCTCGAATATCAACAGGTAAGTTAAAGTAGCACGAGAATTATCAAACCTATAAAGTCCATCATGCATGTGGCCCACTAGCAGAGTTTTCCCTGTCTGAATATCATTCACAAAGTAAAGAAATGGATGAAACTCAAAATAAAATCCATTGTCTCTTGCAAATAGACCTATTGATAGCAAGTTCTTACACACAGTAGGAACATGAATTACATTCTTGAGGTGCAAAATCCTAGGACAAGTCAATAGGGAAGAAGACCCTATGTTAGCTATAGATACAGACCCACCATCTCCCATAGACATCTGATTTGTACCTGTATAGAGCGATGCATTGGTGAGATTAGCCATGTCAGGAGTAATGTGATTAGTTTCTCCTGAGTCAGGATGTCATGTCTGATCATCGATGATAGAAGAAGGATCTCGAAGAGTGTTATGAGTGGACAAAGAGTGAGTCTATGAAGATGAAGGATTTGAGCCATAACAATGAGTCATGGTAGAGAAAGAAAGCCCTTGAGTAGGAAAACCTTTCCCATTAAGCTGAGGATAATTGACTGTCATCGAATAGCCTTGATCAAAACTAGAGAAATTTTCATCAAACCTGTAATAACAGTTTTGAACCACATGACCAATTTTTCCATGCAATTGGAACTATGGTTAAGAACTAGACGAACCACGACCATTACCATAAGTTCTGCCACGAGACTAGCCTCTTCCTTACCCTCTATTTCCATGCCTAAACTCCTGAGAATAGCTTTTGGAATCCTCAGTATGTTTTGGTCTGGTCAGTTCATATTGTTTCTAGTGAGATGCCAAACTTGCCTATAAAGGGACTTTTGTTAGGAGAGCCAACTGTCTTGCATCACAATCAAAATCATCTTAGTCAGTAAGTCAAGTGACATAGGAGTCGCTGAAACTATCACACAGATAGATTTATATTCCATCGAAAGACCTGCTAGAATGATGCTGACTTGTTCCTAGTTAGTCACCATACTTCCAGCTACAATCAGACTATCACACATATCCTTTTTTTTTTTAGCAATACTCTTTGATAGTAAGATTTGCTCTCTTTAAAGAATATAAATCATGACGCATGCTCGAAATTTTGACACTGGACTTTGCACCAAACCTTCTTTCAATGGTTGTCTAGACTTCAAAGCTAGTTTTGGCCTTTGTAAGATACACCAATACATCATCTTTGACCGTAGACAATAACCAAGAAGCTAGAAACTTATCATGTTTCATGTACACAAGAAAATCTGGATTTCCAATTACCTGGCCCTCGTTGCTAGGTACAAATTGAGAAGGAACAACAATCGTGCCCAACATATACCCCTAAAGATCATATCCTTCAAAAATCAATAAAATTTGATACTTCTATAAAAGAAAATCATTTTCACCAAGTTTGATCATGTCATGTTTTGAGAAATAACAAACCGTCTACAAAGTCGTACCACCATTATCTTGAGAACGAACTGCCTCCTCAATACTGGAGAAATGACGAGGATCAACTAGAACATCCTCTGTAGACATGAAATCAGAAAAAAAGAAAGAAAAATTGTTATACTGAGAGAAACCTAGCTCTTGATACCATGTTAGAGTTGGAAAAGATAGAAGAAAAGAAGAATTCTTTATTATATCAGAAAGAGATTCTACTTCAACTGTAGTATTATAGGTATTTAATGCAATCACATATTCATACTAGAAGTAGCAACTTCAGCTAACAATTAATTGCTTTACTTAACAGCTAGCCAACTTGTTTAACTAACTGTATACTCATAACACATCAAAATATTTATAAGGGAAAATAATTGCATCACCTCTGAAATGGTCAACATCATGTCTCAACACCATACATTAAAACTCCCGAACAAAAATAATAGCGTATTTTATATCATATGGTTAATTATTTGATACATCACATATGGAGTTTAAATACAAACGAGTTGAGAATGTGACAAATGTCATATTTATTTATATATTTTGTTTTTTATTTCTTATTATATCTTATAATACACTTGTCAAACACTTAACCTATTTATGAAGTCCAAACAACTCCACACGGTCCTTATTATATTATGTAATAGTATATAATCCATTGTAGTTAACTATTAAAACCAACTTAATTGACCAAATCAAGCAAATTCAAGCAAATCGGTTGATAAATTCAGTTCCAATTTTGGACCAATTAATTGCTATATATGTATTAATAGTTTTAAATTATATTATTACATTATGTAATATTATATCACATAATATAATAGTAATACATAATATATTAATTATTATGTATTATTGCTCATTGTTATATTGGTTTAAATATATTATAAGTTCTTATAGTCTTTTTAAAATTGAAAGTTACCCCTCCTACTATATTATATAATGCTATATCATATCATATCATATCTTATAATATATAAAATATTAATAATTTATATATATGCATTAATGATTAAACATTACAATATTATGTAATATTATATCTTTTATTATAATTTATAACATAATAATAGTTATATATATTAATAGTTCTAGTAATAGTTATATACTATAGGGAGGAATCTGCTTACATCGGTTTAAAGGTGTAAAGCTAAAATAGTTTTACACCATTTTCTATCTATTTGTATGATTAATATTTTAACGAACAATCCAACTATTCATATAGATCATTCATGTCAAATTTTATGCATATTAAAAATTTCTAACAATTTGTTTTATGTAAAAAAAAAATTAACCATTCAATATGATAGAGATATCAGATCAGTTTGAAAATCTACATGCACAATAGGTACAATTATATTGATAAATTCAATGGTTGCATTGTACAAATATTAATCGTACAAAGAGATATGAAAGCATATAGTTTGACGTCGATGTAAGTAGATCCCTCACTATATACTATATTATTATTATGTAACAGTGTATCATCTATTATTGTTGGCAATTAGAATCGAATTAAGGGACCAAGTCGAGCCAATTCAAGCTAACCGATTCGTAAATTTGGTTTTGGATCAGTTAATTGTTATGTCTATGTGTGTGTATGTGTGTTGAGGTAAGATGAGTTGATTGTTGTCGAGTGACACTCAACAGTGGCCACTGTAGGCTTCCACTGAGGTAATTTATTACTTGTCTTATTTCATTTGATAGTTTAATGAAGAAAATCTTTTAATTATTAATGTGTTGTTATATTGAAGATACTATGGTCCATATTTGGAAACCAATCTTTGGCTTTTGAAGGTTAGATTGGATACGAGTGAATCAATTCAACACTTAGAATGTGAAGAATCGATCAAGATTGAGTTGTTGATTTGGAGATCATATCTTCGATTCATTGCACTTTGAGTCACTTGCTGCATTTGTAATTAAGGATAGTAGAATTACTCACTGAACTAGGCTCCACAGATGTAGAAAAATCGAACTACGAAAATAAACCTTGGTGTTCTTTGTATTTTTATATGCACAATTTTTGCAGTGCCAAGCCGTACTGGTCACTGCAATTTAGCACTTCAATTACAGTTTTTTCATCCTAGTAAACAAAAGGTAGCAACAATATGTATTAATAGTTTTAAAATATATGATTACATTACGTAATACTATTTCACATATTGTAATAGTAATACGTAATATATTAATTATCATTATATATTATCGTTGATTACTATATTGGTTGAAATATACTCTAGGTCCTTATACTCTTTATACATTTGAAAGTTAGCACTACTACCATATTATATTATATATTACTACCATATTATATAATATAATATATAATAATTAATAGTTTATATATATATGCATTTTTGATTAAGTATTATAATATTATGTAATACTATATCTTTTATTATAATCTATAATATAATAATAATTTTATATATGTATTAAAGATTTAGTAATAGTTATGTCCTTGTAACACCCACACTTAACCTAAAAGTTATAACCCGAGTGTGAAGGTGGCATTGATAAATTTTAAAACTTTAACCATTTGTTCTCATACCCCATCTTATTTTGGAAAACAAATATTCAAAAAACAAATGGTCAGAAAATAATAATATTTAGCTAAACCTTTTGTGCATTCTTTAGAAAATCTCATTCTAAAAAACTCTTATTTTATAGTAAAATCACTTAATCACTTTCTAGTTTAGCAGTGAAAATTTTTTAGAGTTTTAGTTGAAAACTGAATTTCAATTTGTTAACTCCTATGATTTTACAATTTTACGCTAAAAATACCAAAAATCGATGAATAAAAAAAGTCTAATAACATATTTACGGTCCAAAAGTCCAAAAAAGTTAATAACATAAACCACCATATTTTAATTAACCTAGAAAACAGTCAGAACTCCCACACGCCGTCCGATCCTAAATTTGATGATTACCTGAAAAGCCTGAAAAACTAGGTGAGCTTACAAGCTCATTGTGTAACACAACCTATACAAACAGATCAGATATAGTTGTAGACACAGAAATAGATACAGATACAATTTCAGATACAGATGCAATTTTAGATGCAAATACATATGTAGATACAAATTCAGATACAGATGTAGACACATACAAATATAGATTAATTTATGAAAATTTTAAAGAACTTAAATGAAAATTTTCCATTTTAAAGGTTCTGAGCCCCTGCCAACCCTTTGGATTCGCAATGCTAAAGGTTATGCTACCTTAGTCAAGCTGATCACATTAACCAAATTATATTCATACGATATCTTGGTCAAGCTTAGATTAATTTAAAAAGATTGGATTCATATAAATGTCATCTTAGATATGATTTTAAATTTAAGATACTAAATACCCACTTCGTATTTTATAATAAATATTTATTATACAATTTCATTTTTGCATGTGTCATGATTACATAATACACCTTTAAATTCTATATTTATAGAGATAAATTGAAAATCTTAATCGTAAAAGATTTAATAACTTTTCTGTAACAACCCAAACCCGGCCCAAACACTATGGCCGAATCTAGTTTGTTACGAGGAAAACTTTTTGAAAACCATTTTAAAACCCATTTAAGTTTTGTTGAAAACTTCTCGTATTTGATTATCTTGGTAAAACCATACTTAGTGTTTATTTAAAAAAATAATTAAGTCAAGTTATTAAACAAATTTCAAATGTGCCCGATGGCTCGATAAAAACATTTTTCGGTTTAATCTGGAAAACATGTGATTTTAATTCAATAATAATAATATAGTTTAAAACAAGTATCCAACATATGAAAATAGCAAAAATAAAGTGTCAGGAGGCCTTATTACATCCAAAATAAAATTTAAATCGACAATCCAAAAATAAATAAACTGAAATTCAAGGTCTATTAAAATTTAAATCCCCTTTGCATGGCCACCTCGAGTCAACCAGGCCCACATCCGCGATCTACGTGTCACCGAGAAATATAAAGGAGAAGGTGAGTCACCAAGACTCGATATGTAACCCTTCCCCGTTTAAAAACATTTTCATACACAACATATAACAATTAATATGCGAGAATATTAAGTCCCCAACCTAGCCAACCAAACGCCACTGTCTACCCCGTTGTGGTACCAAACCACTGGTGGTGCCAAACCACTGGTGACATATAGTCACAATGTGTTACCAAAACACTGGTGTCCGTAGACACAAATCGATTGATGGGGCCAACCCATCGTGTGATACCAAATCACTGGCAGACGATCCCATATCTCAAGTGGGGCCAACCCACGGTGGTGTTAACCACGAGGACAAGTCGCTATGAGGTGCCAAACCTCTGGAGGTACCAAACCTCTGGTGACCGTAGTCACTGTGTGTTACCAAAACACTGGTGCCCGTCGGCACAATATCACTGCCCCCTCCACTCATTAATCCCACATCAGTCATATATATATATTTCATGCCATCACATGCTTAAATCTCATGTGTCAATACATCATGCTTTCCAAAAGCAGCAAATAACATATTCATCTTAACAGGTACTTACCTGAATTTCCATCTATACCGATATGGTATATTATCCAATGCTACATAAATTAAGTTAGCGTTCCCGGTATTCAGCACATTTAATAAGTTATACGTGTGTATGTACACACCTGTCACCCACGAATAATCTAAATCCCGAATGAAGAAGTCGGCCTCCCTAGATCTCTCCGCACCTATATTCGGCCAACATAGGATTAGTACTATGGCCTATTCGGCCAAACCAAATATTTAAAAGGGTTCTCTTTTTGAACCCGAATCCTTACCTTTATTCTTTCGGCTACCAACCACAGTACTTAATTTCTCGAATCTGCTTAATCAACTACCACTGATTAGTAAATAAGACTAATAGCCTTCGGCTTAAAACGAATATTAACTAAATTCATTGATCCTTACCAAAATTGCTTGACCGAGAATGGAACTTGAATCGTATACCTTGAGATCCCGGCACCTAAACATAATCGATTCCACCGCTGATTAATCACTGGATTAATTTGGCTTATTCAACTAACCAAATCGACAGAGAAAAGGCTATGGGAGAGGAGTTTCGGCATACTTACCCCTTGCTTCAATATTCGGCCAAGACCTCACAAAGTATGGAGAAGGAAATTCAGCTATGGCTAAGGAGTAGGTTCGGCTAAGGTTGGTTTCCATATCAATCAAGGCTTGACTTTGGGTGAAAACAAAAAGAATGGAGAAGAAAATATGAGAGGAGTTTCGGCCAAGGTTTTAAGTGAATGGAAAAAGAAAACCAAGAAGGAAGGGTTGAGAATTTCGGCTATTTGCATGAATGGCTAAAAGAAAATCAAGAGGGTAGATGGGTGCTTATAAAGGAATTCGGCAAACCCTCCCCTTATGCTTAGTCCAAAGAGTTTAAACTCTAGCCAAATCCTTGTTTTTCTCTAGGCCACTAATTTGATTTAATTTGAATACTCAAATATGATTCAAATAAAGATACTATAATAATCCAAATAATATCCCTTTTATCTACTATTATCTTGTTATCTAATAATAATAAATAAATAAAAACAAAACAAGACCATGTGCCCATCAACTAGCCGAACAAGGAATCCATGTGCAAAGCCATCTCCTTTCACGCCACCAACAAAAAAAGAAAACAAGGTCTTTGCTCTTTTGCTTGAACCAAAGACCTCACTGCAAATGACCCTTTATTCCACGCCCTTGCCAACTCTTCCGGCCCGACTTTCTTGCCCATTTACCCCACCATTTAATTATAAGACCTCCCGGGCCGTTTACCCAAAAATTAAAAATGCCAAACGCCGTCAAAGACTCGAACGTCGCGCCCTTCTCTCTCCTCCAGCGCCTAAGTGACGCACGCTAGCCACTTGACCAACGAGTTCTTTGTGTCTTAAAGTCATGACTCTTTTTAAAGCCTTCCTTCATTTGTAACGCCACACCCAAAAATTAAAACGTCCCTTGCTGCTGCCGTGCCTTGAACCCAGGCCCTTGCTGGCGTTGTTTCTAGCCCTTAAGTGGCACCTTGCAGCCACTTTGCCAAGGCCTACTTTGTGTCATAACTCGCCCAAAAATTTTATTAAAGCCTTCTCTCCTCTAGCTCCCTCCTTTATGGTAAAAAAAAAATGTTCTAACACTAGATCAGGCCTAACTCGGGTTTAATTCTAGACCCTAAAATACGCCAAATAAATCATAATATTTATTCTTCAGGCACACACATGGGAAATTAGCTAAGTTACAAACAACCCCTAATTTAGGGTGTTACAATTCTACCCCCTTAAAATGATTTCGTCCTCGAAATTACTTATTATCGTCTAATCGTGTATCCTTAACTCGTCATCCTACGTTACTGCTGCACACTCTGATCTTAAAGAACTATCATACTCCCTAGAAACATTCCCTACGTTCATAATCCAAATTTATACCCTTTACTAGCAATCATAAGAATGAACCAACGTAACCCTAACCAAGACAATTGAGGGTATTCCGAAAATAAGAAACTTACCCATTGTCATGTCTGGCACCTCTTCCTCCTCGCGACGGCCAACTGCATAAACCAACCTTGGTTGCCTCGCCTCTGCACCTTCATCACCTCGGCCACGCTCGTTACCATTACCATTACCTCTAGCTGCACCTTGATCCCTCCGTGGTTGCTGGCCATCCTTCCTGAATTGGCTACGTCCTTGATCCTCAGCTTGAGTCCTTGCCAACTTCCGCGGACAATTCTTTACACGGTGATCCAACGATCCACACTCAAAGCACCCTCTACTTCCCGCCAAACATTCTCCCGAATGGGATTTCCCGCATCTAACACACTGAGGTGGCCACTGAGTAGGCTTTGTGGTTCTTTCTGATTCCCCAAATCTAGCCCTCTTCTCCATATTACTGCCCGATCCAGACGATCCAAAGCCTCTCTTCTGGTTGTTCCTATCATGCTTCTGTCTTACGGTCTCCTTGATCCCTTCGGCTACCTTAGCCTTTTCCACTAGAGACGAAAACTCATGAACCTGCTGTGGGGCAATCAGCAACCTTAAATCATCTCTAAGCCCGTCCTCAAAGCGGACGCAACACTCATGTTCAGTAGCCACGATGCCTCTAGCATATCTACTCAGGCTTAAAAATTCCGCCTCATACTCCGACACTGACTTAGTTCCTTGCACTAACCCTAGAAAGGCTTTCCTCTGAGCATCCGTATAGCTGGTGCCCACATACTTCTTCTGATAGGTGGTTTTGAAATGATCCCAAGTCAGATCATCTGCCGTGGCTCCATCTTGGACCGTCAGCCACCACTGGTACGCTTCATCCTTTAGAAGCGACACTGCCCCTTTCAGCTTTTCTTCCTCAGACAGGTCAAGATCATCCATGATCCTTTCAGTTGACTCTAGCCAGTACTCCACCGCACTGGGTGCCACTCCTGACACACCCCGGAATACCTCAGCTCCGTTAGATCGGAGTCGCTCGGGAACAGATTTTCGAGCACCGAAATTTCCACCAGCCCCAGCCACCATCTCCAAGACTCTCAGAAACCGCTTGCGTCTGACCTCACCACCGTGCCCGATCCTCGCTCCTCACTCTCTAAAAGTAGGAGGTGGTGGTGGCGGTGGTACCTCGTTTGAGAACCTTGACTGACGACTGACGGGTTCGGACACCGTCATCCTACCCCATCTGCGCCCACACGGCGGCCCACATCCTCTAGAACTCATTCTATCTACCGCGCTTTTAATCTCATTAAGAAAATTTTTATGCGTTAGCATTTGTTCCACTTTATTACTCGCGAAGAAATTTTATGCAGAAAGTTTAGTTAGGGATTCTTTCGAGCAAACAAGTTTTCAGTCTTCTATCCTAGTTCACACAAAGGAGTACATGCATCCATTCCCTAACACTTTCCATACCTATTCGCTCTTCGGACATTTCTGCCCATTTCTAACCCAGGGTATTTTCGTCATTTTCCTACCGGGGGTATTTTCGTAATAAAAGAAGTTGTAAAATTTTAATAAAACAAATCACTTTGAAATTCCCCAAAACTGGGGGATGTTTTCGAAAGTTGGCGAAATTTAAAGATATGGCATCGTTTTGGAAACCAGGAGTATTTTGGTAATTTTGTCATTTAGGGGCAATTTCGTAATTTTAATAAGTCAGGGATATTTTTAACAGTTGCAAAACTCGGGGGTTTCTTTCTGAAAATGTTCCTTTTCAAATAGTGATGTTTGTGAAGATTTCCAAAACCAGGGTCATTTCAGTAATTTTGCAACTTGAGGGCGTTTTCGAAATTTCCAAAACCAAAATATTTTGTTGATGGTTTTCAAGCTAAGTTGTTGAATATTTGTAAAATAGTTGAAATTTTGAGCAAAACCATTGAACTGTTATTTTATGAGCCGAGGGCATTTTAGTAATTTTACCCCTAAGGGCATTTTTGTAATTTTTCACAAATCAAGTTTTTCGAGGAAAACGTTGTAAAAATGACGTTCTCAGATTGGAAAGAGTTATTGCAAAAGTTTTGAAAACATTAGGGTTTTTGTTGTTTCATTCTTTTTTGAAAACATGGCTAATTCCCTTTTTCGGGTTTTAGTCATTATGTTTAGCCTATGACCGAGCCCTCTTGGTCAGGGTGAACCAAAGCTACGCACCAGGCAGGATTCGAGTGAAGAGGAGGTGGGTCACGCGGACCGCTTAAATACCAAGCTCTCACCGAACCTTTCTAGACATGCGCACAGAGGTTACCACACCACTGAGCCCTCTGAGTTAGGGTGAACCGAAGCTACGCACCAGGTAGGATACCTGCGAAGAGGAGGTGAGTCACGAGGACTGCTTAAATACCAGGCTCTTCCGGATCCAATCCTCGACATGCGTACAGGGGTTACCACACCCTAGCTCAATGGCTAAGTCATAGATTGGTTTGGTTCCTTAAGTCTTATGTTTGGTTTGTGTGTTTGAGTACTCTATTCCTAGGGTTCAAGTTCCTATAAATCTATCTACGTTCCATGCTTCCTACCCTTCTACAGAATATAATTCACAAAGAGGATTCGATGTACTTACCTGGGCGGATCGGTGCCAGAGACTCGGGCCATGCTGTTCAAAAACCAAAAATTATTTCATACGGCCTACCAGAACATTTTTGGGCCTTGGGCCCCCACAGCCGAGCTTTGAACTGGGCTCTGATACCAATTTGTAACAACCCAAACCCGGCCCAAACACTATGGTCGAACCTAGTTTGTTACGAGGAAAACTTTTTGAAAACCATTTTAAAACCCATTTAAGTTTTGTTGAAAACTTCTCGTATTTGATTATCTTGGTAAAACCATACTTAGTGTTTATTTTAAAAAAAATAATTAAGTCAAGTTATTAAACAAATTTCAAATGTGCCCGATGGCTCGATAAAAACATTTTTCGGTTTAATCTGGAAAACATGTGATTTTAATTCAATAATAATAATAATATAGTTTAAAACAAGTATCCAACATATGAAAATAGCAAAAATAAAGTGTCAGGAGGCCTTATTACATCCAAAATAAAATTTAAATCGACAATCCAAAAATAAATAAACTGAAATTCAAAGTCTATTAAAATTTAAATCCCTTTGCATGGCTACCTCGAGTCAACCGGCCCACATCCGCGATCTACGTGTCACCGAGAAATATAAAGGAGAAGGTGAGTCACCAAGACTCAGTATGTAACCCTTCCCCCGTTTTAAAAACATTTTCATACACAACATATAACAATTAATATGCAGAATATTAAGTCCCCAACCTAGCCAACCAAACGCATCGCCTACCCCGTTGTGGTACCAAACCACTGGTGGTGCCAAACCACTGGTGACATATAGTCACAATGTGTTACCAAAACACTGGTGTCCGTAGACACAAATCGATTGATGGGGCCAACCCATCGTGTGATACCAAATCACTGGCAGACGATCCCATATCTCAAGTGGGGCCAACCCACGGCGGTGGTGTTAACCACGGGGACAAGTCGCTATGAGGTGCCAAACCTCCGAGGTACCAAACCTCGGTGACCGTAGTCACCGTGTGTTACCAAAACACTTGGTGCCCGTCGGCACAATATCACTTTGCCCCTCCACTCATTAATCCCACATCAGTCATATATATATATTTCATGCCATCACATGCTTAAATCTCATGTGTCAATACATCATGCTTTCCAAAAGCAGCAAATAACATATTCATCTTAACAGGTACTTACCTGAATTTCCATCTATACCGATATGGTATATTATCCAATGCTACATAAATTAAGTTAGCGTTCCCAGTATTCAGCACATTTAATAAGTTATACGTGTGTATGTACACACCTGTCACCCACGAATAATCTAAATCTCGAATGAAGAAGTCGGCCTCCCTAGATCTCTCCGCACCTATATTCGGCCAACATAGGATTAGTACTATGGCCTATTCGCCAAACCAAATATTTAAAAGGGTTCTCTTTTGAACCCGAATCCTTACCTTTATTCTTTCTGGCTACCAACCACAAAAGACTTAATTTCTCGAATCGCTTAATCAACTACCACTGATTAGTAAATAAGACTAATAGCCTTCGGCTTAAAACGAATATTAACTAAATTCATTGATCCTTACCAAAATTGCTTGACCGAGAATGGAACTTGAATCGTATACCTTGAGATCCCGGCACCTAAACATAATCGATTCCACCATTTGATTAATCATGGATTAATTTGGCTTATTCAACTAACCAAATCGATGCAGAGAAAAGGCTATGGGAGAGGAGTTTTGCATACTTTACCCTTGCTTCAATATTCGGCCAAGACCTCACAAAGTATGGAGAAGGAAATTCAGCTATGGCTAAGGAGTAGGTTCGGCTAAGGTTGGTTTCCATATCAATCAAGGCTTGACTTTGGGTGAAAACAAGAAGAATGGAGAAGAAAATATGAGAGGAGTTTCGGCCAAGGTTTTAAGGGAATGGAAAAAGAAAACCAAGAAGGAAGGGTTGAGAATTTCGGCTAATTGCATGAATGGCTAAAAGAAAATCAAGAGGGTAGATGGGTGCTTATAAAGGAATTCGGCACCCCCCTCCCCCTTATGCTTGCCGTCCAAAGAGTTTAAACTCTAGCCAAATCCTTGTTTTTCTCTAGGCCACTAATTTGATTTAATTTGAATACTCAAATATGATTCAAATAAAGATACTATAATAATCCAAATAATATCCCTTTTATCTACTATTATCTTGTTATCTAATAATAATAAATAAATAAAAACAAAACAAGACCATGTGCCCATCAACTAGCCGAACAAGGAATCCATGTGCAGGCCATCTCCTTTCACGTCAGCTTCAAAAAAAGAAAACAAGGTGCTGCTCTTTTGCTTCGAACCAAAGACCTCACTGCAGCAGCCCTTTATTCCACGCCCTTGCCAACTCTTCCAGCCCGACTTTCTTGCCCATTTACCCCACCATTTAATTATAAGACCTCCCCAGGCCGTTTACCCAAAAATTAAAAATGCCAAACGCTGCTTCAGCAGCTCGAACGTGCGCCCTTTCTCTCCTCCAGCGCCTAAGTGACGCACGCTAGCCACTTGACCAACGAGTTCTTTGTGTCTTAAAGTCGCCCCAGCTCTTTTTAAAGCCTTCCTCCATTTGTAACGCCACACCCAAAAATTAAAACGCCCCTTGCTGCTGCCGTGCCTTGAACCCAGGCCCTTGCTGGCGTTGTTTCTAGCCCTTAAGTGGCACCTTGCAGCCACTTTGCCAAGGCCTACTTTGTGTCATAACTCGCCCAAAAATTTTATTAAAGCCTTCTCTCCTCTAGCTCCCTCCTTTATGGTAAAAAAAAAATGTTCTAACACTAGATCAGGCCTAACTCGGGTTTAATTCTAGACCCTAAAATACGCCAAATAAATCATAATATTTATTCTTCAGGCACACACATGGGAAATTAGCTAAGTTACAAACAACCCCTAATTTAGGGTGTTACATTTTCATCATCGATGATGACTTTCAATATAAAACAAATTGTCAAACCACATGCTGGCAACTTTTATGGTTAGAAAGTAGATTGGTAATCAAGCACGTTTTTCATAAGCTTTAGTTTTGCTTGGGAAATTACTTGCCCTTAGTTCTTTTTAATTCATCAACTTCGAATATTTAATTGGATAATTGTCAAATTACATACATCATTACGCATTCAAATAATTACATATTATAGTATTTTTGTTTCATCAATAATCCATCAAGTCATGAGTTTTGACTAGACAAAACACTATTCTAATGTTAATGAAAATGTTATGGTTGATTATATATTTACTTAAGCTCAAAGGTGAGGGTAGATGTCATCATGTGTCGGGTCGGATTTGGGTTGGCCTAAAATATGAGTCTAAAAATTTATCTATATCCAACCCAAAATATAATAATTAAGTCCGATCTCGGCCCGGTCCAACTCATATTAAATTTTTTAAATTATTTTATTAAATAAACAATTTAAAATACAATATATCAAATACACTTAAAAACATAAAAATATAATTTTTTTTCTTCATCAATAATCTATCAAGTCATGAGTTTTGACTTGACAAAACATTATTCTAATGTAATTGAAAATGTTATAGTTGATTATATATTTACTAGCTCAAAGGTGAAGGTAGAGGTCATCATATGTCCGGTCGAATTTGGGTTGGCCTGAAATATGGGTCTAAAAATTTGTCTAAACCCGACCCAAAATATAATAATTTAGTTTGAGCTCGACCCAGTCCAACCCATATTAATTTTTTAGATTATTTTATTAAATAAATAATTTTAAAATATAATATATCAAATACACTTAAAAACATAAAAATATAATTTTTTTTCTTCATCAATAATCTATCCAGTCATGAGTTTTGACTTAACAAAACATTATTCTAATGTTAATGAAAATATTATGGTTCATTATATATTTACTTAAGCTCAAAGGTGAGGGGAAGTCAGAAATTCGATGTTGGAGGAGCCAAAATAATATTTTAAAAGTTTGAACGAATAAATGTAGAAAGAATAATTTAAAGACAACTTAAATTGACTAATTTATAATGGAAAGAAGCTAAAATTGCAATTATATCACTTCGCTTAAAGGGCCCATGCTCGTTGTGTTGACAACCGTGAACAAATGAGGTATCGACTTGTTGCTAATGAGTAAACAAACGAGAATACAATATGGAAAAAATTCACATAAATGTACTAAACATACATTACCCAAAACCTCGAATGCAAAGCTCAAAATCTCAAAAAACAAATCGGTAAACAAAACCCTAAATCTCATAAAGCAATCACAAAATGGATATAAATTATCTCCATAATTACCACGAAACTTTCACCAAAACTCATATGCGACTACATTTTGTCGCCTTTAAAGAAAATCCCTTCCAATAGGTTTAGATTAGAGTTCTAATCATACTAAAATATCCCTGAAATAATTAGAGTCCAACTGGGAGAAGCAGTCTTACTTGAAGTCTAAAATGCGATTGCCAAATGGGAGAACACGTCATGACATCGTGATGTCGTTTGCGCCTCGTGGTTACGTCCCGAGTCATGTGGCCGTGATGTCTCCATCAATTTATTTGAAAATACTAGGCACACCCTACAAATCTCTACCTTGATTCGTATTTATCATGTCTCTTTTTCCATGCCCCGTCATGGGCATAACTCGATTTTGTAAAACGTCAAACAAGCCTAAACTGTGCTCGAAATTGGAAACTGAAAGAATCCTAGTCTTCAAATCAAAGTTGTACAATGCAAAAAGGGCCAGTAATATCCAAACATGAGAAACTCTCTCCACCTGATCGTAACCTTCTGTGACCAAAATTGCCACAAACACTCTATGAACAACTCAAGTCTTAAAGACAAAAAGTGGATGATATTCTTCTCTAAATCAGGCACATGTCTGATATCTGACATGACTCCACCTTCAACTGGATTATATGTAGAGAACAACGAATCGTCACCTTTGTCCTCAAGGACATCAACTACCTCCATAATTATCCGAAAATGCCAAAATTGAAATTCGTGATCCAATCAAACTTCTCAATATATAAATTCTTTGTTGTGTCACCAAACGAGTTGATCTACGAAAGCTGAACCTAACTTTGATGCCAATTTGTTGGGGATCAACTCGTATAAACAATAAGTAAGAAAAGGAAGACAAGATAGAACACAAATACTTACGTAGAAAACTACTCCGAAAAGGATAAAAACCATTGGCACAGGAGGTATCAACTTTTCACTAAATGAGTAAACAAACGAGAGTACAATACGGAGAAAATAAATCTAAATGTACTAAACGTACAATACCACTAAATTTTTTAAAACAATTTCCATGAAAATATTCTAACCAAAAATCATATCCTGAGTTTTGAACCTAGCTCTGATACCACCGAATGTAACACCCCAACCTAGTCTAGACGTTAAGATTGAATTTTGAGAAATTACATTAATTTGTTAAAAACCCAAAATTGATTTCAAAATCATGTGTTATGTTACATTACTTTTGGCAAATCATTTTCCATTTCTTTAAGAAAATACTCGTTTAAATAATTTATTTTATGTTAGAAAAACACTTGAGTGGTTACCTAAATATTGAAAACCATGACTTGGTTTGTAGACAAATAATTTTTTAGTTTAGAAGTATAGTGATAACTCTTGAAAAGAGTTATATTTCATGCTTTTAAACCTATCTAATTGATTGTACTTAAGTACATTTTGTTACATTTTAGGATATTTTAGTTAGCATTTTTAATATTGTATTAGGACTTGGACTGTGTTGGAATTAGGTGCTTTTAATCGCTTGCGACGGAGTTTTTTGTGTGTTGGTTTGGCAAGAACAGGCTTCAGAACGAAGAAATAAAGGATTGAAGTTTTGTCAAGGCAAAGTGCAAACAGTTTGCCAGCACGGATGCCATGGCAATACTAGGAAGACTGAGTTAACACTCAATGTATATCAGTTTCAGCCCAACTATACTTGTACTAAAAAAATCTGCCTAAAAGAAAGGAGAAGATAATCCTGGGTTGTTGGTTTTTATCCTAGAAAAAAAATTAAAAAAATAATCTTAGGTTGTTGAAAAAAGAATTTAAAAAGAGGAGAAGATAAACATGGGTTGTTAGATGCATCCTAGGGAAAACGGTTATAAAAGGCCAAAGGAGGAAACCTAAAAAGACGAACAAAAGAAGAGGAAGAGATCCTTAGGCAAGAATAGAGCGTAGCAACTGAGCAGTGATAGGAAGAAGAAGAAAAAGGCAGTCCCTCTAAGCCATTGCAGGACACTGTGCCACTAGACTGTGAACTGGACATGCGAAAGATGTCTTCTTGAAGTCTTCTATATTTCTTATTTCGTTCTTTCGTGAATTGAATGATGAAAATGGTGTTGGATGTTATTGGTTTTGAATTTTATGTGCTAACCTATGATATAAATCTCATCGGGTTGGGATTACATCATGATGCTTTTATTTTCTTTAATGGTTAAAGCATATATCTGATTCACTTTACTATTTCATTCAATTGTTTTATTTCTAAATTGTATGCGTGCAATCCCTAAACATAGATGACTATTCAGCATGCCTATAAACTAAATTTAATTCTAAAAAGCTTGGATTAGTTAGATCGATATTGAATGATATGAGCAAGTACTCGACCGATACTTGCAGTAGACTCTATACATAGAGTAGCTTTCATACAAAAGGAAAACAATGCAGGGTACCATATTAAGGCCTATAGACACTGGCAAGGTAACTTGAGGTTTTTACTCTCGAAAGAAGTAGACCATTTTAGAACTCTTCTAAGTAGTAAAGTGAGTATGATTTTGCCAAGGCATAATTGACAGTAAGGGTAGATTCTTAGTAATCCCAACCTTCCAAATCAACATCATATATCCTTTATTCTTTGTCGTCGTATCTTTACCATATCATTCTTAGTTATTTACTTGATTGTTTACATAATATTCTCATAGTAATTCTTATAATTTCTATTACATTTCTACTCTCATTTTGCCATAACATTTCCAAGTATTCATTAATTCCACATATTGCATACATCATTATTCCTTTTAATTGCCATTGCACACTTACCATTGCTTTATCATAGTATTAATCGTATTTTATTATAATAAACTGACCACTTTTGTGCCTCAATCTGATCCTCATGGGAATGGTACTCACCCATAACTTTATTACTTGATTCGACATGTATACTTACACAAATTTCATATCATTTCACATGCAACAAGTTTTTGGCGCAGTTGCCGGGGATCGGCAATTCAGTGCAAATTGGTTTTGTTATTTTACATAGTTATATTAGTTTTATTTTAGTTATATTTTTTCTATAGGTTTGCCATCAGTGCATGATAAGAGGCATCCCTGCTAACAGAAAATATCCTTTTGTCTTATAGAACGAAAGAACTTTACAAAGAAGGTGGAAAAAATTATGAAAAATGGCTAAGAATGGGAATGATCTTGGTCTCAATGATGATTCGAATAGCCAAGATGCTAATCCTCCTATTCGTCAAGTGATAGATGACCAAGACAGACCTATTCAAGAGCATGTTGTGCCAATTTTGGATGATTTGGATCTAGGGATAGTCAGGCCACAAATACAAGCTCAGCAATTCGAGTTGAAACCGATAATGTTTCAAATGTTGCAAATAGTAGGATAGTTTAATGCATTACCCTACTGAAGATCCAAGACTGCATTTAAGACTTTTTTCTAGACGTTTGTGACTTGTTTAGACAACAGGGTGTTCCTGAAGATGCTTTGCGACTTAAACTATTTTCATATTCTTTAAGAGATCGTGCGAGAGCATGGTTCAATGCTTTACCATCGGAAACAAAGGCATCATGGAATGATCTTTGCCAAAGGTTTTTGCTATGGTATAATCCACTGAACATGAATTCCAAGCTTAGAAATAACATCACATTCTTTTGGCAATTAGAGGATGAAACACTATATGAAGCTTGGGAACTATGCCGATGCATGGATTTCAACATTGGACTCTGATGGAGATATTCTATAATGGGATGAATGCATATACAAGGATGGTATTTGATGCGTCTGCCAATGGTACATTGTTTGATAAAACTTTTAATGAGGAATATGAGATTTTGGAATAATTACAAAAAATGATTATCAATATCCGACAACGAGAGTTGGCGCAGGTAAGAGAGCTGCTGGTACCATAGAGCTTGAACTAATCACTTCGTTGATAGCTCAGGTATTTTCTTTAGATAATATGATTAAAACAATGAAAAATCCAACTGTAGTCCATAAGATGAAATTAGCTGAGTTGTCATGTTTTTATTGTAGTGAAGACCATATATTTGACGAATGTCCATCAAACCCAGTGTCAGTGTACTACATGGGTAATTTTAACCGGAATAATAACCCATATTCCAAAACTTACAATTTAAGGTGGAACCAGCATGTGAATTTTAGTTGGAATAATCAAGTTGCGGGGAGTTCACACAATGTTGCAAGACAAAATATCCACAATACACTGCCTGGTTATAATCGTCCTATGTTGACGCAAAATGCTTAACAAGGTCAGGTATCATATTCAAATTCCATTGAATATTTGCTAAAGAAATATATGGCCAAAAATGATGCTGTAATCCTAAGTCAAGCTGCATCTTTATGAGCTTTTCAAAATCAAGTGGGGCAAATAGAAAATGCTTTAAATTCGAGGCCATAAGGAGCATTTCCAAGCGATACTAAGAATTAGAGAACATAAGGGAAAGAGCATTGCAAAGTGATCACTCTCAAAAGTGAACTCAATTGAATGATGTTGTTAAAGATGCCACGACAGAAAAGGACAACTAAAGACTCGATCATGAAAAGATCTTGAAATCAACTAAAAAGCATACAACATCTGAAAAGGATAAGGAGAAAAATGTTATGGTAAAATCAAATCATGTTGCCAAAAAAATGCCATAACAAAAGAACATCAGCAACTTGAAGAAAGACCACTTCTACCTTTTTTCTCAATGATTCCATAATTTTTAGTAGGATGTTCAATTCAAAAGATTTTTGGAGGTTTTGAAGCAACTCCATATATATACCGCTAGTAGAAGCTTTGGAGCAAATGCCCAATTACGTGAGATTTATAAAGACTCTCAAAGAAGCACAGATTAGAAGAATTTGAAACTGTTACTCTCATTGAAGGGTGCACGACAATGTTGATGAATAAACTACCCCCGAAGCTGAAGGATCCGGAGAGTTTCACTATCCCCTGTTCAATTGGAAATCTTTATATTGGTAAGACGTTATGTGACTTAGGAGCAAGTATAAATCTAATGCCTATGTCTATTTTCAAAAAGCTAGGAACTGGGAAAGCAAGACCTACTAAGGTTACGTTGCAACTAGCTGATAGATCCTACACTCATCCGAAAGGTAAAATTGAAAACTTGCTGGCAAGAGTAGATAAATTTGTTTTTCCTGAGGATTTCCTTATTTTAGAGTTTGAAAGATGACCGGGATGTACCGGTTATCCTTGGAAAACATTTTTTTTGCTACAGGTAAAACATTAATCGATGAAACAGCCTGATTTTAGGGCTAATCGGAATAGTGGTTTCGGAACTACTAATCCAAAAATATAGAAATTATTTTTAATAATTTTATATGTGTTATATCATGATTATAAGGGTGCATGAAAATTTTGATGCATTAATTTCGGTGATTGGATGTTTAATTACGAAAAAGGACTAAATAGCATATAGTGCAAAAGTTTCATTTTACAAGCTAGAGGTGTCTAATAGCTATGGAATATTAAATTGGAGGTCTTTAAAGAGCAATTAGGCCTTCCTAAAGGTGATGGTCGACCATGGTGGACAAATTAGAGACATGGTCAATGGTTAGGTGAGTTTTGGTGACTTAATTGAATAAAATAAGATAAAATAAAGAGTTACCATCTTTTAATATTCCCATTTCTTCTTCCATCAAAAATTCAAGAAAGAATAGGGGTTTTTCAAGCTCAAACTTTCAGCCAAGCTATCCTCTTGCAAGTAAGTGATTTTAGTGGTCTTTCTTGATAATATTTGTACTTTTGGAACCCCTAAAGCTTAAGCTAGCTAAAGAAGGGACTATTTTGCAAAATGGTTGAAAGTTTAGGGTGTTGCCATGAGAGTACTTATATTTTTTACTGAGTTTTTATGAAAGAAAATGAATCTTGGGTGTTAAATACACAATTTTTGTGAAAGGTGTTTCCATGAAAACACCTAAAAGGACCTTTTTGTAAAGGTTATAAAATAGATGATAAATGCATGAAATAACTGAAATGTGAATTTCTACAAGAGAGGAAATGAATCATCTAGGCTTGGATATGTGAAAAATGAACACATTTCATTTTACGGGCCTAGGGGCAAAATCGTAATTTTGCCAAAGTATAAGGGAAAAACGATCATTTTTGCGAAAGTAGAAATTTTGAAGTGTCTTGATTTATGTAGTGATGGAATGAATAAATTTTATTATTATAGATCAAGAAGAATGCGGAATCAACCTTGGCTGAGGAAAAGGCCAGGTTTCGGACTAAGCTGCAAATTAACATATTTTGCATCGATGTAAGTTTATGTGTAAAAGATACATCCTTATTACATATGTTTTTACCTATTGATGCATTGTATGGATGTAAATGCTTATTGATGAGATTTATTAAAAATGGTAAAAAACGGGTAATTCTCGAATGAACCTTCGGAATAGAAATGTGGGTACAGATAAATATCCATAAATATGTAATTATTGGTGGGCTGAGTGTGATACCACCTTGTTATTTATTCATAATGGGCTATGTGCGATACCATCATATATATTATTATCTTGGTGGGCTATGTGCAATACCACCTATTATTGATTAATGGCGGGCTGTGTTTGAAACCACTGGGTATCTTGTATCATTCCGAAGGGTTTATCGAGAAACTTGTTTAAGTAAATATTTCATGTGGCTTCATGGTGATAAGTGCAGGGTACAAGTGCAAGTAATCGTGGGCAATGTTTATGATGTGGTAAGACTTGAAATGAGTAAGCATGATTATGAGGATATGAATTGTTATTACATAGCATGTAATGTTTGACTGATTACTTTGTGGTATGATGCTTATTGTTTACATGTATACTTACTAAGCTTAAAGCTTACTCTCTTCTCTTTTCCCTTGTTTTATAGTGTCAAAGAGCCAGCTCGGAATATGAAGATAATCAGAAGATTACCCACATTAACAGCATATCTTGGTATATTTAGACTTACATGTATAGGGACTAGACTTAGTTGAATGTCATATTGCTTTGGCCAAATGTGTTGGCTGATTCAAAGATGAACTCTTTTGTATAAGGCCACAGTTGATGGTTCTTTCTTATTAATCTATGAAAAGATGAGGTTATTCATGAATGTGCAAGTTGCATGATTGGTTTACTTATCTTAAATATCCATGATTGGGTTAAAGGTTTGATGTAAATTAGGTTTGTATGAGTTGGGGTGATAGAAAGAGCTTAGCAAATAGCCTTGTTATTGTCCACACGGGTAGACACACGGGCGTGTGTCTAGGCCATGTGTGACACACGGTCAACCTCTTGGGCATGTGGTTAGGCCGTGTATCCCCTTGCATGCTAGTGTTACAAGTCAGTATGCTCCGTAGTAAAAACACGGGCAGAGACACGACCGTATGTCTCAACCGTGTGGAAGACACGACCATGGATATGGGTGTGTGCCCAGGCCGTGTGAAGTCTGCACCTAAAATGAAGAATTTAATTCGCCACACGGCCGAAGGACACGGGCGTCTATCCTGGCCGTATGACATTATGGCGTGATGATGTCAGAAACAAAATGCCAAGGTTTTTGCACACGGGCTAAGATATGGGCATGTTGAGGCCGTGTGAGGGATACATGCCATGAACATGGGCGTGTGTCTGGCCGTGTGAAAACCCCTGTAGGTTCGAATTAAGAAATAAATCCACATGGGTGTGGAACACGGGCATGTGATATACCACACGGGCGTGTCCTTTCCTCCACGCGGGCGTGTCGACTCTTTAGTAAAAATTTTCTAAGATTTTCTAAAGAGCTTCAAGGGAGTTCGATTTGATCTCGAACCATTTCTAATGTGTGATTTGGGCCTAGTAGGCCTGTTTAAGAGATGTTACAAAAAATTTAAATTTTGAATGGAATGTCGTGTCTCGGTATTGCATAACTGTTGGTGTATAAGTCTAGTAATGCCTCGTACCCTATTTCGGTGTTGAATATAGGTAAGGGGTGTTACATTTAATGTATCAGAGCTATGGTTTAGTCGGTTCTCAGACTACTATAGCGTGTGTAAGAGTCTAGCTATACAGACCATAAACATATATCAATAGTGTGGTGACTCCTGACAATTTAAACTGTGTTTTCATATAGTAAATGGATTTTGGTGAAATTTATTCTTTGATGACTTTGCTAGTAATGCGTAATTTAAACATATATACCGTACAAGGGACAGCCGCCTGTAGAAAGTAGACCCGAGACTTTGGGTTAAGGAGAAGAGGCTCGGGAAGCCTTTCTCCACATGATGAGTAATTGGTACACTGAGTTTGTACGAACGAACCCTAATACTCAACCTCCTCCACCACCCCCTATACCTCAGCCAGTTCCCGTGGCTCCTCAAGGTATAAATTTAATAAGGATGACTAAACCTCCGGTCGATAAGATTTGAAAACAAGGGGCCGAAGAATTTAGAGCCAACATAGATGATGACCCTGAGAGAGCAGAGTTCTGGCTTGAGAACTCTATGTGGGTATTCGATGAACTCTTTTGCATGTCTGAGGAGAGCTTAAAATGTGCTGTGTCATTACTAAGGGACTCGGCATATCGTTGGTGGAAAATGCTGACATCTGTAGTACCGATGGAGAGAGTGACATGGGACTTCTTCCTAGAAGAGTTTCGAAAGAAGTATATAAGTCAGTGATTTGTTGACCAGAAACTTAAAGAGTTTCTTGAATTGAAACAAGGCAAGATGACTGTGGTAGAGTGTGAGCATGAATTTGTTAGGCTCAGTAATATGCGCAAGAGTATGTGTCTACGGAAGCTATTTTGTGTAAGAGGTTCGTAGATGGGTTGAATGAGGATATCAGATTACTAGTTGGGATCTTGGAATTGAAAGAATTCATGGTGTTGGTTGATAGAGCTTGCAAGGCTGAAGAGTTGAATAAGGAAAAGAAAAAAAGCTGTGATTGAGGCCTGAGCTGCGAAGAAGAGGCCGATGAGTAAGTCGTTTTAAACTCAATCAAAGAAGTCCAAGGAAACGAACCCTAAGACGACTACTTCAGCTGGGTATTCACACCAAGATCAATGTAATACATATTTGGGCTCGAGAGTTCAAGCCACCTCGATGGCAAGCGTGGGCAATGCAAAGTCAAATAAACTGAAGTGTCCAAATTGTGGTAGACAACATATTGGGGAGTGTTGGGGAAAAAATCGAACTTGTTACAAGTGTGGTTCACCAGACCACTTCATTCGAAACTATCCGGAGAGGGATGAGAAAGATAGAAAAACAAGAAGTAAGAGCGAGCAATATACCTTCGAGGGGTAGACCACAAAAGAACCCGGGAAATGAGACTAGCAGTAGAGGTGCACCTAGAGATTCTGCAGTGAGATCGGAGGGTAGAGCACCTACAAGGAATTATGCCATTCGAGCTCACAAAAGCCATCATCTCCAGATGTGATAACGGGTAAATCAAATAATATGCCTATAGTGATTTCGTATATTGTAACTGAGAAATACATGAGAAAAGGGTATGAGTCCTATATCGCCTTTGTGTTGAATACTCAAGAGTCGGAGGTAAAGATTGAATCAATGCCTGTGGTTTGCAAGTATTCGGATGTGTTTTTGGAAGAGTTACCTAGATTGCCTCCAGTTAGAGAGGTTTAGTTTGGCATTGAGTTAGTTCCGGGTACAACACTTATTTCGGTTGCCCCGTATAGGATGGTGCCGTTAGATTTAAAAGAGTTGAAGGTTCAGTTGCAAGAGTTAACAGATAAGGGTTTTGCAAGACCGAGCTATTCACCATGGGATTGTCCGGTACTTTTTGGAAAGGAAAAAGATGGGTTGATGAGATTGTGTATAGACTACAGACAACTCAATAAGGTGACAGTGAAGAATAAGTATCATTTGCCAAGGATCGATGATTTATTCGACCAATTGAAGGAAGCTACAGTGTTTTCTAAGATAGACCTGAGGTTTGGCTATTACCAATTGAGGGTTAAGGAGCAAGATGTGTCAAAAAATGCATTTTGGATGAGGTATGGCCATTACGAGTTTCTCGTCATGCCCTTTGGTTTAACAAATGCTCCTGTGATCTTTTTGGATTAATGACCCGTATAAATTTGTAGTTGCTTTTATCGATGACATACTAATTTATTCTCGGGATAAAAGTAAGCATGCAGAGCACCTGAGAACTATTTGCAGAATCTAAGAGACAAACAGTTGTATGCTAAGTTTAGCAAGAGTAGGTTTTGGCTCCGAGAGGTCAGATTCTTAGGACACGTTGTGTCAAGAGATGAAATCAGAGTTGATCCGAGTAAGATCTCAACTATTGTAGAGTGGAAACTGCCGAAGAATGTTTCAGAGATTAGGAGCTTTTTAGGTTTAGCGGGTTACTATAGATAGTTCGTTAAAAGGTTCTCCATGATTGCTACACCAATGACGAGATTGTTACATAAAGATGTTAAATTTGAATGGACTGAAAGGTGCCCCAAGAGTTTTGAGAAACTGAAAGCTTTGTTGATTGAAGCTTCGGTGTTAGTACAACCTGAGTCGGGAAAAGAGTTTGTAATTTACAGTGACGCATCAATGAATAGTCTTGGTTGTGTGCTGATGCAAGAGGGAAAAGTAGTAGCTTATGCCTCGAGATAGCTAAAACTGCATAAGAAGAATTATTCGACTCACGATTTAGAGTTGGCTGCGATTGTTTTTGCTTTGAAGATTTGGTGTCATTATTTGTATGGTGAAAAGTGTTGAATCTTCACCGATCATAAGAGTTTGAAATACTTGATGAACCAAAAAGATTTGAATTTACAACAACGGCAGTGGCTCGAATTATTGAAGGATTATGAGTTAGTAATCAATTACCATATGGGGAAAGCGAACGTGGTTGAGGATGCCTTAAGTATAAATCCCTGTATGGTTTGAGAGCTATGAGTACAAGCTTAGCGTTGTCTGATGATGGTTCTATATTGGCTAAGTTGAGGGCTGGACCATTATTTCTTCGGCAGATATGTGAAGCTCAAAAGATTGATAGTGAAATGCAAGTTAAGAGACTCAATGTGAATCGGGAAATAACTCTGACTTTCGGGTTGGTGCAGATGATTCTTTGATGTTTCACGATAGAGTTTGTGTACGTAAAAATGATGAGTTAATTCAGAAAATTTTACATGAAACACACAATGGTTGCTTGTCAGTACATCCGGGTAGCACAAAAATGTATAATGATTTGAAGAAGTTGTATTGGTGGTCGGGTATGAAAAGAGATATCTCCAAGTTTGTTACAAAGTGTTTGATCTGTCAACAAGTGAAAGCCGAGTATCAAGTGCCTTCAGGATTACTTCAGCCAATGATGGTTCCCAAGTGGAACTGGGATCGAATCACGATGGATTCTATAACGGGGTTATCTATGACTCCAAAAAAGAAAGATGTTGTGTGGGTTATTGTTGATAGATTAATGAAATCGGCTTACTTTATACTGGTGTGTGTGGATTACTCACTTGACAAGTTGGCTGAGCTGTATATTGCTGAGGTTGTGAGATTACATGGGGTTGCCTATATCTATTATCTCGAATAAAGGTCCAAGGTTTACTTCGAGGTTTTGGAAGAAGTTGCAGGAAGTCTTGGGTACGAAATTGAATTTTAATACCGTGTTCCATCCACAAACTGATGGCCAATCTAAAAGAGTGATTCAAGTTCTTGAGGATATGCTCCAATGATGTATTTTAGAGTTCGAAGGTAGTTGGGAAAAATATCTATCTCTGGTTGAGTTTACCTACAACAACAATTATCAGTCGAGTATACGGATGGCACCGTACGAAGCCATATATAGTCGCAAGTGTCGAACTCCTTTGTATTGGTCTGAGTTTAGTGAGAAGTAAATTCACGGGATTGATCTAGTTAGAGAAACCAAGGAGAAAGTGAAAGTGATTCGTGATAGTCTGAAAGCTTCTTCAGATTGACAAAAGTCATACGCAAATTTAAAAAGGAAAGAAATTGAGTTTCAGGTGGGCCATAAAATATTCCTGAAAGTATCCCCGTGGAAGAAAATATTGAGATTTGGTCGAAAGGGCAAATTGAGTCCACGATTCATTGGGCCGTATGAGGTTATTAAGAGGTTTGGACTAGTAGTTTACCGATTGGTCTTGCCGACAGAGTTAGAGTGAATACACAACGTGTTTCATGTGTCGATGCTGCAACGATATCATTTCGATCCTTCACATGTGATTCCTTCGACCGAAATTAAGATACGACCAGATATGACCTATGAAGAGGAACCAATTAAGATTTTGGCTCGAGAGGTTAAATAGTTGAGGAACAAAAGTATAGCCTTAGTGAAAGTGTTATGGTAAAACCACGGTGTAGAAGAGGCTACGTGGGAACTGGAAGAAACCATGAGAGAACAACACCCAAACCTTTTTACGGGTAAGATTTTTGAGGACGAAAATCTCTAAAGGGGGGAGAGTTGTAACAGCCCGATTTTGGGGCAAGTCAAAATAGTGGTTTTGAAACTACTAATCTGAGACAAGAGAAATTAATTTCAATAATTTTATATGGGTTATATCATGATTATAAGGGTGCATGAAAATTTTGATGCATTAATTTTGGTGATTGCATGTTTAATTGCGAAAAAGGACTAAATCGCATAAAGTGTAAAAGTTTCATTTTACAAGCTAGAGGTGTCTAATAGCTATGGAATATTAAATTGGAGGTCTTTAAAGAGAAATTAGGCCTTCCTAAAGGTGATGGCCGGCCATGGGGGACAAATTAGAGATCTGGTCAATGGTTATGTAGTTTTGGTGACTTAATTGAATAAAATACAATAAAATAAAGAGTTACCATCTTTTCCTTTTCCCATTTCTTCTTCCACCGAAAATTCAAGCAAGAATAGGGGTTTTTGAAGCTCAAACTTTCAGCCAAGCTATCCTATTTCAAGTAAGTGATTTTAGTGGTATTTCTTGATAATATTTGTACTTTTGGAACCCCTAAAGCTTAAGCTATCTAAAGAGGAGACTATTTTGCAAAATGGTTGAAAGTTTAGGGTGTTGCCATGAGAGTACTTATGTTCTTTGCTGAGTTTTTATGAAAGAAAATGAATCTTGGGTGTTAAATACACAATTTTTGGGAAAGTTTCCATGAAAACACCTAAAAGGACCTTTTTGTAAAGGTTATAAAATAGATGATAAATGCATGAAATAATTAAAATTGTGAATTTTTACAAGAGAGAAAATGAATCAGCTAGGCTTGGATATGTGAAAAATGAACACATTTCATTTTACAAGCCCAAGGGAAAAATTGTAATTTTGCCAAAGTATAAGGGCAAAACGATCATTTTTGCGAAAGTAGAAATTTTGAAGTGTCTTCATTTATGTAGTGATGGAATGAGTAAATTTTATTATTATAGATCAAGAAGAACACGGATTCAACCTTGACCGGGGAAAAAGCAAGGTTCCGAACTAAGCTGCAAATTAACATATTTTGCACCGATGTAAGTTTATGTGTAAACGATACATACTTATTACATATGTATTTACCTATTGATGCATTGTATGGTTGTAAATGCTTGTTGATGAGATTTATTGAAAATGGTAGAAAATGTGTAATTCTCGAATGAACCTTTGGAATAGAAATATGGGTACAGATAAATATTCGTAAATATGTAATTGTTGGTGGGCTGAGTGTGATACCACCTTGTTATTTATTCACGATGGGCTGAGTGCGATACCATCGTATACACACCAACTCCGTCCAACCCTACACACCATGTGGGGGATAAAATCAACCCACCCATCCCTACACACCATGCTCTACCAAGTGTGGCACATAATTAGAGAGCTGCAGCTGAGCTGCCAGATAACAAGCTTAAGAGCCTTTTAGATACTTCCTCCAAATATCATCAACCCACCCCGATGTAATGCAACATACATAATTAGATCACATTAGGTTCACAGTTGACTTGGGTGACCCGTGCAACCTTTTAGAACATTTCATGAAAATGGGCTCACACGCCCATTTTGCCAGCTCGTGTAGGCCCACACGCCCGTGTGGATCACACGGCTTGACCCAAAATTCCACACATTCGTGTGGGCCCACATGCATGTGTGCTCCACACGGCTCAATTGGTCAAGCCTGTGTCTCACACACGGCCTCTCTCGGCCTTCACATGGTCGTGTCACTCACGCACAGCCTAGCTCGTCAATCACATGGCCGTATGGTGACTTACAGTCTTACACACGGCCTACCACATGCCCGTGTGGCATCGACAGTGAGGTTTTTGACTTTCACCGAAACCTCATTTTCTACATTTTCGGATACACACTTGGTTCGTTTTCGCTCTTAACACAATCCTGAGATCACCAGAATTTATAAATCCATAATCGAATCCCAAATTTAGTGTTACTAACAAAGTTTTAGTGAAACTAAAATGAGTCAGTCACACGACACTATCAAATCCTTACCTTTAGTCAAAGTAATGAGAACCACAGCCATTTACTGCACTCCAAAACATGAAAACACTCCTCTTTAGTAACCATTTAAGAGGAACAGATAAACTTACTCAAAAGCATAACTTACTAACCGCGCGCTAGCGTAAAGTGGAAGAGATAGAAAGAAAAAAGGAAAAGAGATGGGTGTGAGAGAACAAGATTTCGGTTGCCAAGGAAAAGGGAAAGAATGCTAAAACTACAGAGAGAATGCAATGTTTTTCGGAAGAGGAGAATGTGATCAGATTTTGGATAACTCCCGCATCCCACACTCCTTACTTCTCTCCTTGAACCACTCCACTGTCAGCATTTAACTAAAACTCAAACTCATACACGACACTAGCAGCAAATTAATTCGCTGGCTCGCGCAGGAATTCGAACTCCAGACCTCCAACAACTATTACACTTCACTTAACCACTAGACTAGCAGGCCCGTTCTGATATTATTTTACCAATAACAACTAAAAGCCTACTGATCAAGGTCAAGTCTTTAATTAGAAAAATACCCAAAATTTTCCCAAGACATGGCTTGAACTTGGCACCTCTCACACACACCCAGAACACATAACCACGAAAGCAGATAGACATTGTGTCATAAATTACTAAAGCCAAAATTAAAGTAAATTTGGGGTGTTACAACTTTACCCCCTAAAAGAAAATTTTGCCCTCGAAATTTTACTTGATCAGAAATGGTGAGGATACTACTGACGCATCGAATCCTCCGGCTCCCAAGTGGCCTCCTCAGTGCTATGATTCTGCCATAACACTTTCACTAAGGGGATAGACTTCCCTCACAGAACATTCATGTCGTGATCCAGGATTTGGACAGGCTCCTCCTCAAACGTCAAATCTGGTCTAACCTCAATGTCCTTAATAGGCACAATATGTGTGGGATCAGAGTGGTAGCATCTCGCCATTGAGACGTGGAACACATCATGTATGCTATCCAGCTCCGGAGGAAGCTCCAACTTATATGCAACTGGCCCCACTCATTTTAGAATACGGTACGATCCAATAAATAGAGGGCTCAGCTTACCCTTACGACCGAACCTCAAGACCTTCTTCCATGGCGAGACCTTGAGAAAAACTAAGTCCCCCACAGAATAGTCAATACTTTTTCTCTTCAGATAAGCATAAGATTTCTGTCTATCAGATGTCGCTTTTAGTCGACCCTGAATCAATCAGACCTTATCTTTAGTTTTAGAAACCAACTCTGGACCCAGTACACATCGCTCCCCCAACTCAGTCCAACATAAGGGAGTACGACACTTACGGCCATACAGGGCCTCGTACTGTGCCATCTGGATGCTAGATTGATAGTTGTTTTTATAGGCGAACTCTGCCAACGGTAAATACTCCTCTCAACTACCTCAGAAATCTGTAACACAGCACCTCAACATATCCTCTAGTACTTAAATCACCCTCTCCGATTGACCATCTGTCTGAGGATAGAAAGTAGTACTGAAGTCCAACCTTGAACCTAGAGCCTCGTGCAATTTCTTCCAAAACCAAAACGTGAAGCGAGGATCCCTATCAGAGATGATCAAAATAGGAACCCCATGCAGTCTCACAATTTCAGATACATACAGCTTAGCTAATTTCTAGAGTGAAAAGTCCGTCCTGACCGGAATGAAGTGAGCAGAATTAGTCAATTGATCCACGATGACCCAGACAAAATCCTTCTTAGTGGGTGTTAAAGGCAGCCTACTAACGAAGTCTATAGTTACTCGTTCCCATTTCCACATCAGTATCTTTACCAGCTGTAGCAACCACGAAGGCAACTGATGCTCAGCCTTAACCTGCTAACAAGTCAAACAATGAACAACGAAATTTGTAACCTCACGCTTCAACCCTGGCCACGAGTACAACTCTCAGAGATCTCGGTACATCTTGTTCCCACCGGGATGCATAGCATAAGGGCTACTATGCGCCTCCCTTATAATCGACTATCTTAACTCCTCATCATTCGACACACAGATCTGACCGCGAAAACGAAGTATCCCATACTATTAATCCCAAAATCAGTAGTATCTCTATTCTCAACCTGACGGAATCATGACTCAAGCGATTTATCCCCCATCTATTTACATCTGATCTGATCAATCCATACAGGCTTAACCTGAAGTTTCTCTAACAGACTCCCATCGTCGCATAAACTCAGTCAAGCTATCATCGCTCTCAAATCAGTCTCAGCCCTACAGCTCAAAACATCTGCCACCACATTAGCCTCACTAGGGTGGTACTCAATGGTGCAGTCATAATCCTTAAGCAGTTCAACCCATATATGCTGCCTAAGGTTTAACTCCTTTTGAGTGAGGAGATACTTGGGGCTTTTGTGATCAGTGTAGATAGTACACTTCTCACTGTACAGATAGTGCCTCTAGATTTTTAGAGAGTACACTTCTCACTGTACAGATAGTGCCTCTAGATTTTTAGAGGGAAGATTACCACTGCCAACTCCAAATCATGTGTAGGATAGTTAACATCATGCGTCTTGAGCTGACGTGACGCATAAGCTACCATCTTACCATCCTGCATCAGTATGCAACCCAGGCCCACATACGACACATCACTGTATACGACAAAATCCTTCCCAGATTCAGGTTGTATCAGAATAGAAGCCTGAGTCAAAACAGATTTGAGCTTTCTGAAGCTCTTTTATTGCTTATTAGTCTAGACAAAGAGGACTCCCTTACTCAGAATCTTGGTCAATGGCGCTGCGATCAAAGAGAACCCTTCTACGAAGCGTCGATAATAACCCGCCAACCCAAGAAAAGTGCATATTTTGGACACATTCTTCGGCTATTTCCAGTCAGTCCAACACAGCCTCAATCTTATGAGGATTAACACGAATCCCCTCCACAGAAACCACATGCCCCAAAAAGGTTACTTTTCGGAGCTAGAACTCACACTTACTGAACTTCGCATACAACTGTTTCTCACGCAGAGTCTGTAATACCATTCAGAGATTCTCATCGTGCTCGGCCTCAGTCTTCGAATACACCAAAATGTTGTCAATGCAGACTACCACAAACCGATCCAGGTAGGGTTGGAACACTAGGTTCATCAGATCCATAAAAGGTGATGGTGTATTCGTCAGTCCAAATGGCATCACTAGGAACTCGTAATGGCTGTAGCAAGTCCTAAATGCCGTCTCATGCACGTCGGCCTCCTTAACCTTCAGTTGATGATATCCTGACCGGAGATCGATATTGGAGAATATAGAAGCCCCTCTGAACTGGTCGAATAGATCATCTATTCACAGAAATGGGTACCTGTTCTTGATTGTTAGCTTGTTCAACTGCCGGTAGTCGATACACATCCTCATTGTCCCATATTTCTTCTTCACAAACAGCACTGGTGCTCCCCATGGAGACACATTGGGACGAATGAATCCACGATCTAACAATTCTTGAATTTCAGCTTTAAGCTCTGTAAGCTCCTTCGGTGCCATTTAATAGGGCACAATAGGCACTGTATTTGTACCTGAAATAAGCTCAATCCCAAATTCTACCTATCGGCTCAGAGGCAAACCTGATAGTTCATCAGGAAAAACATCCGAAAAATCTCTTACGGTTCTGATGCCCTTAACCAAAGAGTCCTTAGAGTCAAAAACACTGATGTAGGCCAAGAATGCCTCACATCCTTTCCGTAACAATTTCTCTACCACCAATACAGAGTCAGATAGTCTCGACGTTCCCCAATCACTACTACCTCGTTATCCACCTCCTTCCTCAAAACAACCCTTTTTGTCACACAGCCCAGACTTACTCGGTGCTTGACCAGCCAGTCCATTCCTAGAATCATATAGAACTCCCCGAATAGAAGCTCCATCAAATCAGCCAGAAATACGGTCTGGTGATCCTCTAACGGGACGTCTCTATATAGTTTACTAACTTGGATAGACTGCTCCAACGGACTCACAACAGTTATCTCACTCGAAGTATTCTCAACAGGAATCCCCAATGTTTCAAACACAGAACTAGCCACATAAGAGTGTGTAGAGTCTATGTCTATCAATGCCAAATAAGGTACATTATAGATTAAAAAGTACCCATGATGATGTCTGGAGCATCTCAGTCCTCATGGTGACGAGCAGCATAAACCAGTGCAGGCTGCCTCGCCTCAGTAGGTCCAGCACCTCTACTCAGTGTTCTTTGCCCTCAGCCCATGCCGTTACCACCCTGGGCTGACCTCGGCCCTTAGGTGGCTATTAAGCTACTCTTGGTGCCTGCGCATTACCAGTATCCTCAGCTTGCATCTGATCAGTTCTCAGCGGACAATCCCTAACATGATGTTCAGTCGACCCACATCTCTAACAAGCCCTATTCATCCTCTAGCACTCGCTCGTATAGTGTCTACCACAGTTCCCACAAAGCGTCACCCCAGTAGGTGGAACAGGATGCCCAAATCTCACTGGCCCATCAGGTCTGGCCTTTTTCTTAGGCCTCATCACAAAATTCAAGGGCTCCGACTCCCTCTTGCTCTTTCCTTTCTCAGTGTTTTAGCGTTCAACACGCTTAACCTCCTCGGCAATCTTCACCTTCTTCACTAAAGTAGAAAAATCACGCTCTCTCTGCGGAGCTATCAATACCCGTAAGCTGTTCCTGAGACCATCCTCAAAAAGGACGTAATACTTATACTCGGTCGCCACCATGCCCCGAGCATACTGGCTCAATCTCAGGAGCTCGACTTCATACTCGGCCACTGAATAGTCCCTTAGGTGAGATTAAGAAACTCATGCCTCCTAGCATCAATGTAGCTGGCTCTGACATACTTACTCTGGAAAGCCGTCTTAAAGTAGTCCCAAGTCAAACGGTCGGGATGAGTGCCCTCCTTAACTGCCAACCACCATTGGTAAGCTTCGTCGCGAAGTAAAGAGACAACCCCCTTAAGCTTCTGCTCCGCGAAAAAATCCAGATCGTCTATAATTCTTTTCGTGGCTTCCATCCAATATTCGGCCACATTAGGGGCGGCCCCAATGACACCCCTAAATAATTCAGCCTTATTTGACTGAAGTCATTTCGTAACCGACCCTCAGCCCCCAGATCCAGTGTTAGGCCCAGTGACCCTCTCTAAAGTTCGTAGCATGGCTCGGGATAGTGCATCATCCCCAGCCTCACGGTCATGAGACATAGTCTCTATAGCAGGTGAGATCAGCGTCTCGCTCATATCCAGATTAGGAAGATTTTTCAGATGCTGAGGACCCAGCTCGAGCCCCCTACGGCCTCTACCGCAACCTCTAGTACCTCGTCCGTGGATACCTCGTGCGCTCATCGTAAATTAAGAGTTTCTCTGTGTTATCAGTTTTATGCATTAGTTATAGTTCCGATATTTATTAACAGATATTTTATACAGAACAGTATCATAAGTTCAGAGTTCATTATCGCGAATCGTAGTCTCACTATGATTTTTAGTTTCGCTACAGTTTCTAGTTTACACTACCTAGAGTGTTTCAGTACAGTATATTACCTATTGGTTGTTTCGAGCATGCAAGTAATATTTTCAGACAAATTTAAACAGAATTTAGAAGACTTACAGAATCAGCACCGAGGACTCGGTGTACCGCATACTCATTTCAGAAATATTTTGAATCACTTAAAAATCATTTCTTTAAAACCAACTTTTAAAACCCAAATCCACAGTCGATTTTTGTAACCTGACTCTGATACCACTAAATGTAACACCCCAAACCTGACCTAGACGTTATGGCCGAATCTGGCGATGTCACATGATAGTGCTTAGAAAAACATAATTACTATAAAACCCTTTTTTGTTGTCTTATGAAACTTTCAAAATGTGTCATTTGTTTCTATCATTATCCATTTTCAAAACGTTGTCCATTTTCTAAAATATTTACAGTTTGCGGAAGCATTTAAATAGGTTTGCGTAATCATGGTGTTTCGGTAAAAACATTTGTTTATTTTGAAAACTCGCGTCATATCCTACTGGTAGCAATTATAAATCAAAATAAAATAATAAAAAATCACAAATTAAAGTAACAACCCATAAAGGCCATTTACAGTAAAATTTTCCATGAATAAAACCAAAAACGTAAGTAAAAATAAGAATCCATAAAAGTCCAGAACCGTGATCGCTGCCGAGTCCTTCGCTGCACCGATCCGTCTAATACTAGGGATTACCTGAACAGATTAAACAGAAAAGGGTAATTTTTTTAAACTCAGTGTGTAATCCCCACAGAAAATATACACACAGTAATATCAGATAACAGACATAAATTCACATTTCGGGTCTGAGCCCATTACAGAAACTGCGGGGACTTTAGCCCACTCAGATACAAAATCAAATATATACTAGGGCCTTAGCCCATTTCAAACATAATATGAAGACCAGAACAGAATAGCAGAATCCTACCCACCAGCGTCTACACACGAACTCCGTCCAACCTTACACACCATGTGGGGATAAAATCAACCCACCTATCCCTACACACCATGTTGTATCCAATGCGACACATAATCAGAGAGTTGCAGCTGAGTTGCCAGATAACAGACTTAAGAGCCTTTCAGATACTTCTTTCAAATATCATCAACCCACCCCGATGCAATGCAACATACATAATATGACATGCTTTTATGCAAATAACAATCCGTACATTCAAATCAGTAGACATGCTAAGTGTAACATTTTCAGTACAGATTTCACATAATCAGATCACATAGCTACGGGTTTAAGTATTGCTTACCGACCCTTCATTAGGTTCACAGTCAACTTGGGCAACCCGTGCAACCTTTCAGAACATTTCATGAAAATGGACTCACATGCCCATGTGGCCAGCCTGTATGGGCCCACACGCTCGTGTGGCCCACACGGCCCAAATTGGCCTTGGTCGTGTGGATCACACCGCCTGGCCCAAAATTCTACATGCTCGTGTGGTTCATCCGTGTGGGCCCACACACCCATGTGGCCCACACAGCCCAATTGGTCGAGCCTGTGTCTAGCACACGGCCTCACTCGGCCCTCACACGGCCATGTCACTCACACACAGCCTGGCTCGTCAATCACATGGACGTGTGGTGATTTACAGTCTTACACACATCCTACCACACGGGCGACCACGCGCCCGTGTGGCATCAACAGTGAGGTTTTCGGCTTTCGTCGAAGCCTCGTTTTCTGCATTTTTAGATACACACCTGGTTCGTTTTTGCTCTCAACGCAATCCCCAGATCACCAGAATCTACAAATCCATAATCGAATCCCAAACTCAGTGTTACTAACAAAGTTTTAGAAAAATTAAAATGAGTCAGTCAAACGATACTTTCAAATCCTTACCTTCAGTCGAAGTAACGAGAACCACAGCCACTTACTGCACTTCTAAACACGAAAACAATCCTCTTTAGTAACCATTTAAGAGGAACAGATAAACTTACTCAAACGCATAACTTACTGACCGCACGCTAGCGTAAAGTGGAAGAGAAAGAAAAATGGAAAAGAGAGGGCTGTGAGAGAGCAAGATTTCGGCAACCAAGAAAAATGAAAGAACTCTAAAACTACAAAGAGAACCCAATGTTTTTCGAAAGAGGAGAATATGATCAGATTTTTGATAACTCCCGCATCCCACACTCCTTACTTCTCTCCTTCAACCACTCCACTGTCAGCATTTAACTAAAACTCATACTCCTACACGACACTAGCAACAAAATTAATTCCCTCGCTCGCATAGGAATTCGAACTCCAAACCTCCAACAACCTTTACACACCACTTAACCACCAGACCAGTAGGTCCATTCTAATATTATTTCACCAATAACAACTTAGAAGCCTACTGATCAAGGTCAAGTCTTTAATTAGAAAAATACACAAAATTTTCCCAAGACATGGCTTGAACTTGGGACCTCTCACACACACCCAGAACACATAACCACTGAAGCAGATAGGTATTGTGTCATAAATTACTAAAGCCAAAATTAAAGTAAATTTGGGGCGTTACATACGCAGCACACGGCCGTGTGGTGGATCGAGTGTGGCCGTGTTGGCCACACGGGTTAGGTCGAGTTGAGAATTTCTCCGAGGGTCGCACGGGTCATCCCAATCGACTGTGGGCCTACCATAGGGTCGGTAAGGGCTAACCAAACCCCAAACCTGTAGATCTGATAGACTGATAATCTGTTCTGGGTATGATTATGCCATGTATATGTGATTGTACTAATATATGTATATAGCATGTTGTGCATGTTGAGTATGTAATATGTATCTGGTTTGTATACGATTGTGGGGTGGGTTTTGTATTGATGGAAGAAGTGTTCTGTACGACGATCATCGCCTATTATTTGGCAATTTGGCTGCACTTTATCTGATATGTGTCGTAACGACACAATGTGGTGTGTAAGGATGGGTGGGTGTTTTTAATCCCATGTGGTGTGATGGGATGGTCAGAGTTGGTGTGTAGAGGATGGGGGTAGGACTTTGCATATATGAAATTTGTTTTCTGATCTGTACATCAGTTCTGTAACTGTATCTGGGATGGGCATAAGCTCGATTCTTTATCCGATTGTCTAAAATGTTTCTGTAAGTTTGCTTGTCTAATTCTGCTGGGTTACACACTAAGTTTACGTAAACTCATATTTATTTGTCTGTTCTGTCAGGTAATCCTCAGAATTAGGCGGATCGGTGCAGCAGAGACACAGCGGTGACCACAATATAGTAAATGATTAAACTTAGTTCTTTTGGTTTATTTTAAATTTTGGACTTATTTGAGAGTTATAATTTTTGTTGACTCTCTGGACTGTTTGGTTCTTAACTGATTATTTTTGGTTTGTTTTTTAATCTGACTACTTTGCTAAAATTATTTTACTAAAACGATGGTTTTTAAGTAAACAACGATTTTCGTAAAAACACAACTGCTTTTTCAGACTATAACGATTAAGGCTTCCGCTGTAATAAGCTTGGTAAAGAAACTGACTAAATTGTGATTTTAGTAAAACATAAATAATGATGGTTTACCAAGTCAACACGGTTTTCAAAACCCATTCCTTGTGACATCACCAGAGTCAGTCATAACGTTTAGGCTGAGTTTGGGGTGTTACATTGAGATGAAAACACGTCAGAGAAAGCTCAGTAAACAAACCAAGTGGAAAAGAAAGTGAAACATGTAATGGGAGAAATGGGAGGAATGGACCATAGAATTGGGGAGAAAACTTTGGAGATTTTTCTGTTCTTACTATTATGTTCTTAAAAAAACCTATTAAAATTCTTAACTCACTAGATTTATTGTTATCCTATTAGATTAACTAGAGCTTCAATTCCACCCAAATCCAACCACACGGTCATACAAGTAGGGAATTGCAAAATTATTTTTGTTTTGTATGACTAGCGGGCTCATTCTTGTCACAATTGGGCGAAAATAATATATAAGCCTGATGTTCACAGATAGGGGTTGAAATAAAAATGACAAATATTTAAGAGAAAGGATTTGAACATAGGAATTCAAGCACACTAACAAAACACTTCACCACTAAACCAAATCAATTTACTTGATAACTTTTAACAATTCAAAAACAAGAAATTTGAGGCTTACAGCTTGGGTCCTTGATAGTTTTGAAAATATACAAACTGGTCTCTCTTAATTTTTTTTAAAAATTCAAAATATTTATATTTTTTCCAAACTTTTATAATATATATAAAATATATAGAACGAAGTGCAGTATTTTCAAGCGAACATGTCAAATTGTAATATAGTTTTATATTACAACAAAACACTGGTAAGTATTATGAGAATCATACCCAAAGGATTGCATATTGGAGAAATTTATTATTAAATTAATTATACAAAATAATGACTAATCTAATTGAGTCACGGGTTAATAATGTTTATTCAAAATTAAAATATTTAATTAAACTAATTAAATTACTTAACCTATATTAACCTAATGGAATTTTCTATTCCTAATGTCAACAATGCGAGTTCTCGGCCTATGATTTATTAAATCCCTAATTATCTAATTAAGTAATTAATTAACCTGAATTGAGTATTTATCATCCTTCTCTAGAATACCTGTCAGGTCTCATCTTCACTAAGGACTACCACCTACATCACCCTTCCGGTCTCTTCCTAGGCATATTGTTCTCTATCATGTCTCACCACTTGGCACAAGTTTATACTCGAAAAGATACCCTTCCGGTCTCACTTGTCTAGATATTCTATTAGGGGTTTCACTTCCTAATATACTAAGTACTTTTGAATAAACACTCAATTTCAGATAAACACTAACTCAATTAATTAATTAGTTCCATAACCAAATATGCCAGATATAAATAATGCACAAGATTTTATCTCAATATTCGTACAACAATTAATTGATCAGGTAAACGAAGTATAAATAAAAGAATAAAAGAAAAGGATAAAGAAATTTCTCATGAATAAATATATAAGCGAGGTTCCGTAGCAATCTCCTCTCACGACCGTCTTCACATCGTAATAGAAAAGATTTCGACTACAAGAACATAAAAAGAAAGCTAAAACTAAAAATTAAAGAAAACTCTTCTGTCACGTCCAACCACTCTAATGATGTTATAGAGTTCTTTAAATAGGCAAACATTAGTGTGCTAGGTGCCTAAAATACCCTTGAAGTAATTAGGGTTTAATTAGGGAAAATAACATTAAGTGATTGTCCAAAATTCAGCTTCTTCTTTCCATGTTTTTTTTGCACCATCATGACGTCGAAAAAACCCTCGTCGTAATGTCACTGTCCAATAGTACAACTGGATCTTTCTAAATTTCATCGCGTTGTCGTGACATGGGAGAAGCGCTCGTCATGACTTGGAGTCTTTTTCAACCCTGGCATCTTGGGAAGTTTTGTGTTGTAACAGATTTCACCCTGTGTCACGATAGGAATATCATCCTTTATGCTCCTTGGCCTGAAATGGCACCCTACACACTCAAATAGCCTATTAGTCGTTCTTGAGACCCGAGTTGGCCTCACGGGTGATCGGAGCACTAAAAAGTATGTAAAAATGCTTATTTTGTAATAATTTGAATCTAGATTAATAAAATAAAAAAATGCAATAAACGATACTAAAATGGGTAGAAAATGAGCTCTTTAAGTACAAAAAAGTACTAAAATTGCCACTACAATTTTCGATAGGTTAGCCCGTGATACAAAGCGATTGTTGGGATTGACTGCAACAAAGTGTAAGACTATTTAGATAGTGGTTTAATTTCTCATCCAAACTCAATTTTTTCGTTGACAGAAATTAGTCATTGGATTGCCTACTAAAGGTATGGTGCATATGTTGAAGGATGTTGGAAATACTCAAGGGTGGATGTTTGATCTTGTTTCTAAGTTCTCGATGGTCTCTTCTGAGTTGTCTGCTAGTGGATCGAACCATTTGCTAGAGTTGATGGTGAAGAAAGGTTTATCGTGTTCTGATTTGTTTTGGGCGTGGCTATAACAAGGCACTCGTTTTTATGTTTTTAGTGCCATGCTAATATGCGTCATGGTGTTTGTTATGGCTATGGTTAGGTGTTATCGTTGAGTCCTTTCTTTCTTTTGTTTAGTTGTTTTATTTTAGGTGTGGGCGCTTCGTATCAAGGGTAGTGTTTCTTGTTTCTAATGTCTTGGTTGGGTTATCTTATTCTGTCTCTTTTGTGGGCTTTGGTTCCTTTGGACCAATTGCCTTTTTGTATCTTTATATGTATGTATTAATAGTTATATATGTATTAATACTTACATTATTTAATACTATATTACATAATATATTAAGTATTATTTATTGTTTTACTAATTGAAATATGCTCTAAGTCTTTATACTCTTTAAACATTTGAAAGTTAGTCATCCTACTATATCATATAATGTTATATAATATAATATAAAATATTAATAGTTTATATATGCATTAAGGTCGAGATAGGTAATTGGTTGATTTGATGTTATTAGTTCAATTTCGGTTTTGATAACTATTTAAACCAAATTAACCAACTTTATATCTATTAAATACTAGAAATTTTATCACATATGTATTTTGAATATAAACTTGTGTTTAAAATAATATGCAATAAATAATGAAACGTATGTTTTGAATCTAATTAATGATAACTCATGAAATATAATATATATAATCCCAAACTCAATACCATCCGAACTTAAACCTAAAACCAATTTAAATTTTATTCAAAACCCAACCTAAATAAAAATAATCTCATTCTAAATTAATAATTAATAATAAAGATAATAATATTAATAAAAACATTAAACACTAATCAATAAAAAAAGTAAAAGTAAAACTTAATTAAGATTAAATTTATTAGAAATATTATTAGTATCGAATAATAAATCATATTTAATTATTTATGATTAGTATAACACTAGTTATCATATTGTTAAAATAATATGTTTAAAAACTACCCGCAGTAACTCTTATTAAATATCCATATCAGATTCTGAGATTAAAACAAAAATAATATCTACTTTGCACACATAAGACTTTGAGGTAAGCTAAAGCCTTACCACTAAACTTTGAGGTAAGCTAAAGCCTTACCACTAAACTAGCAAGCTCATTCTTATCATCAATTAAATAAAAATATTATTTATGTCAGATGATCAAGGATAGAGGTTAGAACAAAAATAATAAAAATTCAAGGAAAATATTTGAACACAAGACCTTAGATGCACATAATGAACACTTAGCCACTAAACCAAATCAATTTTCTTAACATAATTTTCACAATCTTACCTTAAAACTAGAACGTGACCACTCTTGGTTTCACTAACTCAATATCTACTAACCCGGTTTTTGGGATGTGACAATACATTTATTGTTATATTATGTAGTAATATATCATTTGTTATAGTTAGCGATTAAAACTAACTTAATAGCCCAAATCGAGTCAATTCAAGCAAATCGGTTAGTCAATTCGGTTTTGATTTTGCACCAATTAATAGTTAAATATATGTATTAATTTTTTAAATATATTATTACATTATGTAATATTTATCACATGCTATAACAGTATTACATAATAAATTAAATATTAAATATTATTGTTTATTATTATATACTAGTTGAAATATGATTTAAGTCCATATACTCTTCGTACATTTGAAAGTTAGTTATTCTACTATATTTTTTTGATGCTACATCAGATAATATAATATATAATACATTAATATTTTATATATGCATTACAGTCGGGTTCGGTAATCAATTAATTTGATGTTGTTAGTTCAGTTTCGATTTTGATATTCAAAACCGTTTAAATCAAATTAACCAACTTTATACTTATTAAATACTAGAAATTTTATTACACATATAAGTGAAAACTATGTATTTTAAACATAAAAATATATTTAAAAATAATATACAATATATAATAAAATATGTGATTTAATTAATAATAACACATGAATTATAATATATATTTAAACCTAAACTCAACACCATCCATTGGTGGTAGCACATATATATATATATATAAATTTATTAACATAAAAACATAAATTTTATTTATTTACTTTAAAAGGGTCAAAGTTAATATTATACACGTTGCATTTAGTTGCTTATAATATATGGTGTCCAAATATTTCAATAGTATATATTTTTTACATGAAATGATTTCACTCAATTAAAATAAAAGAATGAAACACAAGCATGTAAGACATGTTATATATACCCCCTATTTCTTGCGCCAACTCTTCACATATACTTTGTCAACCTTTTATATAATTGACATTTATCTTGTTATACCGATCCATCGTTTAGGAATAAAAGTGCCCAGAATTCGATTAATTATTATTTTTACTTTTAAGTTAATTAAATTAATTTATTTGAATAAACTTAAATTAAGTAATTTGGTGAGTTCAAAGTCGAGTTGAATTTTATAAGTTGAATAATCTGAACAAATATAATAACAAATTGATATAAATACCCCATGGGTCCTTACTAGTTTTGAATATGTTTAAATTGATCCCTCTCAATTTTTTTAAAAAGTTGCAGAAAATTTATAATTTTTTTCAAAATTATAATATATATGTTCAAAAGAGTGAAAATTATTAAAATTAATAATAAAGATAATAATATTAATAAAAACATTAAGCACTGATGAATAAAAAAACTCAAAGCTTAAATTCCGAAATCATTAAAATTAAATTCATTAGAAATATTATTATATTGTTAGTAAATCATATTTAATTATTTTTGAAACGTATAACACTAGTTTTCGTATTGTTAAGTTAATATGTTGTCATTATATATTTTATATTATCATTAAATTTAAATTTATAGTTTTTAATCATTATTGATATTATATATTTATTATATATATAATCATATTATTAAAAATATTTTATATTCAGTTAATGTTTTTAAAAACTTATTTGACAGTATAATTTCAGGTAAGCTACACTATTAGTCATTAAATTATAAATACATTTTTGTTTTGGTCACTTAACTAAAAAAAGTTACAAATTAGTCTTGAACTATTTGAAAGTTTTCATTTAAACCATTGAACTATTTAAAGGTTTTTATTAAAATCACTGGGTTGTTAAGTTTTTTCTTTAAAAAATAAAAGTTGTCAGGGACCTTTAAGTGACGACTCAATGATCGATACTGTAACACTCTGAATAATTTAATTGTGTTTCAATGAATTTCATATAAATAAGTATTTGCTTCAGTGGTTAAGTGTTCTAGGTGTGTGTATGAGGTCTTAGGTTCAAGTCCCACATTTGCAATTTTTTTTTATCCTAGCCTAATCCCTGCTAGGTAGGCTTTTGTAATTTGTTTGTTAACCTATATTAGAATGAGCCTGTTGGTTCGAGTGGTAATAAGTTAGTTTGTTGGAAGTTTTGCGTTCAATTTCTTGCATGAGCATGGGTTATAATTTTTGGCGACGGTGATTGATAGTGGTTCAATGGTAGTGGGATTCTAAGTTAGTTAGCTGGTTAATGGATGTGAATTTCGTGGGATTTGGCTTAATCTTTTTATTTTATTTTATTTTATTCTATTTTCCCAACATTTCTCCCTTTTCCAGTTACTGACATTCTTTTTCTCTGTGCTTTCTTCCCATCAAAATTTCTTATCTTTTTCCTTTTTCTGTCAAAATTGTTCTTCCAAATTCACGGTGATATGATTTTTTAACTCTTCGTGTGTCTAGTAAGTGAGAGTAGTGAATTTTGTTCGAATTAGGGCTAACTATTTTAATGTTCTATACCAATTCTAGTCCTTTCGGTAATATGATTCTGGGTTGCTTGGCAGCGAATCATGACGAATGAAATTCTTCTCTTGAAAAATTGCAGTCAAGTTTATTCGTGAAGTTGGGTAAGTAACGAGCATTTGAATTTCACTATTGAAGGTTTCGTTGGTTCAGTTTAATTGTTGATTAAAAACTGATTTTAAGAGCGTGTAATGTCATTTGTAGGTTATGGTGGGCTCAAAATTGCTTACGCGTCAAAATTGAACCAAGTGTGTACCCTAAACACGAAAAATTGAGGTTCTACAAAAGCTGAAAAAGGGGCTGTCGACGCCACATGGGCGTGTGCCCGACCGTGTACCAGACACAGCTATGTGACAGCAATAGTGTGGCCGTGTGGGCCACATCGGCTAGGCCAGATTGGGTGTGTGGGTCCATATTTGCAAAAAAAAAATTATCCTAGCCTAATCCCTTTTAGGTAGGCTTTTGTAATATTGTTTGTTAACTCATATCAGAATGAGCCTGTTGGTTCGAGTGGTAATGAGTTGGTCTGTCAAAGGTTCTGTGTTCAAATTCTTGCATGAGAATGGGTTATAATTTTTGGCAACTGTGGTTCATAGTGGTTTAGTGGTAGTGGGATTCTGAGTTAGTCGGGTGGTTAATGGATGTGGATGTAGTGGGATTTGGCTTAATATTTTTATTTTATTTCATTTTGTTCTATTTTCGTGAAATTTATCCATTTTCAAATTTCTGACGTTCTTTTTCTCTGTGCTATCTTCCCATCAAAATTTCTTTTCTTTTTCCTATTTCTGTCAAAATTGTTCTTTCAAATTCGCGGTGATATGATTTTTGAACTCTTCGTGTGTCTGGTACGTGAGGGTAGTGAGTTTTGTTCGAATTAGGGGTAATTGTTTTAACTGTTCTATACCAATTCTAGTCTATTCAGTAATATGATTCTGGGTTGATTGGCAGCGAATCGTGAGGAACGAAATTCTTCTCTTACAAAATTATAGTCGAGTTTATTCATAAAGTTGGGTAAGTAACGAACATTTGAGTTTCACTATTAAAGGTTTCGTTGGTTCGGTTTGATTGTGGATTAAAAATTGATTTTGGAAGCATGTAATGTCGTTTATAGGTTCTGGTCGGCTCAAGATTGCTTACGCGTCAAAATTGAACCAGTGTGTACCCTAAACAATAAAAATTGAAGTTCAACAAAAGCTAAAAAACTAGGGCTATCGATGCCACGCCGTCGTGTGCCCGACCATGTGCTTAGCCTTGTGCGAGACACAGCCATGTGATGGCGATAGTGTGGCCGTGTGGGCCACATGGGCTAGTCCAGATTGGGCATGTGGGTCCACATTTGCAATTTTTTTATCCTAACCTAATCCCTACTAGGTAGGCTTTTGTAATATTGTTTGTTAACTGATATTAGAATGAGCCTGTTGGTTCGAGTGGTAATGAGTTAGTTTGTTGGAGGTTCTGTGTTCAAATTCTTGCATGAGCATGGGTTATAATTTTTTACGACGGTGGTTGATAGTGGTTCAGTGGTAGTGGGATTCTGAGTTAGTTGGGTGGTTAATGGATGTGGATGTAGTGGGATTTGGCTTAATCTTTTTATTTTATTTCATTTTATTCTATTTCTCCACAATTTCTCCCTTTTCTATTTTCTAACGTTCTTTTTCTCTGTGCTCTCTTCCCATCAAAATTTCTTATCTTTTTCATTTTTCTGTCAAAATTGTTCTTCCAAATTCGCGGTGATACGATTTTTGAACTCTTCGTGTGTCTGGTAAGTGAGGGTAGTGAGTATTGTTCGAAATAGGGGTAATTGTTTTAACTGTTCTATACCAAATCTTGTCCTTCTGGTAATATGATTCTGGGCTGACTGTCAGCGAATCGTGAGGAATGGAATCCTTCTTCTGCAAAATTGTAGCCAAGTTTATTCGTGAAGTTTGGTAAGTAACGAGCATTTGAATTTCACTGTTGAAGATTTCGTTGGTTCCATTTAATTGTAGATTAAAAACAAATTTTAGGAGCGTGTAATGTCGTTTGTAGGTTTTGGTGGGCTCAAGATTGCTTACACATCAAAAGTGAACCACGTGTCTACCCTAAACACGAAAAATTGAGGTTCGACAAAAGCTTAAAAAGAGGGTTGTTGATGCCACATGGGTGTGTGCCCGATCGTGTACCTGACCATGTACGTGACACAGCCATGTGACGGCAATAGTGTGGCTGTGTGGGACGCATGGGCTAGGCTAGATTGGGCGTGTGGGTCAACATTTGCAAATTTTCTTTTTATCCTAGCCTAATCCATTTTTGGTAGGCTTTTGTAATATTGTTTGTTAACTCATATTAGAATGAGCCTATTGGTTCGAGTGCTAATGAGTTAGTTTGTTGGAGGTTCTATGTTCAAATTCTTGCATGAGCATGGGTTTTAATTTTTGGCGACGGTGGTTGATACTGGTTCAGTGGTAGTGGGATTCTGAGTTAGTCGGGTGGTTAATGGATGTGGATGTAGTGGGATTTGGCTTAATCTTTTTATTTTATTTCATTTTATTCTATTTTCGCAAAATTTTTCCCTTTTTAAATTTCAGACGTTCTTTTTCTTTGTGCTATCTTCCCATCAAAATTTCTTTTCTTTTTCCTTTTTCTGTCAAAATTGTTATTCCAATTTCCCGGTTATACAATTTTTGAACTCTTCGTGTGTCTGGTAAGTGAGGGTAGTGAGTTTTGTTCGAATTAAGGATAATTGTTTAATTATTCTATACCAATTCTAGTCCTTTCGGTAATATGATTCTGGGTTGACTGGCAGTGAATCGTGAGGAACAGAATTTTTCTCCTGCAAAATTGTAGCCGAGTTTATTTGTTAAGTGGGTAAGTAACGAGCATTTGAATTTCACTCTTGAAGATTTTTGTTGTTTCGATTTAATTGTGGATTTAAAACTGATTTTGGGAGCGTGTAATGTCGTTTGTAGGATCTGTTAAGCATAAAATTGCTTACGCGTCAAAATTGAACCAGATGTGTACCCTAAACACCAAAAATTGAGGTTCGATAAAAGCTGAAAAAGAGGGTTGTCAACACCACATGGGCGTGTGCCCGACCGTGTCCTGGCCATGTGTGAGACAGAGCCATGTGGCGGCGGTAGTGTGCCTGTGTGGGCCACATGCGCTAGGCCAGATTGGGCGAGTGGGTCCCCATTTGTGAATTTTATTTTTATCCTAGCCTAATCCCTTTTAGGTAGGCTTTTGTAATATTGTTTGTTAACTCATATCAGAATGAGCCTGTTGGTTCGAGTGGTAATGAGTTGGTCTGTCGGAGGTTCTGTGTTCAAATTCTTGCATGAGCACGGGTTATAATTTTTGGCAACGGTGGTTCATAGTGGTTCAGTGGTAGTGGGATTCTGCGTTAGTCGGGTGGTTAATGGAAGTGGATGTAGTGGGATTTAGCTTAATTTTTTATTTTATTTCATTTATTCTATTTTCTCAAAATTTCTCCCTTTTCAAATTTCTGACATTCTTTTTCTCTGTGCTATCTTCCTATCAAAATTTCTTTTCTTTTTCCTATTTCTGTCAAGATTGTTCTTCCAAATTCGCGGTGATACGATTTTTAAACTCTTCGTGTGTCTGGTAAGTGAGGGTAGTGAGTTTTGTTCGAATTAGGGATAATTGTTTTAATTATTCTATACCAATTCTAGTCCTTCCAGTAATATGATTCTGGGTTGATTGGCAGCGAATTGTGAGGAACAGAATTCTTCTCCTGCAAAATTGTAGTCGAGTTTATTCGTGAAATTGGGTAAGTAACAAGCATTTGAAATTCACTATTGAAGGTTTCATTGTTTCGGATTAATTGTGAATTAAAAACTGATTTTGGGAGCGTGTAATGTCGTTTGTAGGTTCTAGTGGGCTTAAGATTGTGTACGTGTCAAAATTTAACCAGGTGTGTGCACTAGACACGAAAAATCAAGGTTCGATAAAAGGTAAAAAGAGGGTTGTCAATGCCACACGGGCGTGTGCCCGACCGTGTCCTGGCCTTTTGTGAGACACAGTCATGTGACGGTGATAAAGTGGCCGTGTGGCCCATATGGGCTAGGCCAGAGTGGGCGAGTGGGTCCACATTTGTGATTTCTTTTTATCCTAGCCTAATCCCTTTTAGGTAGGCTTTTGTAATATTATCTGTTAACTCATATCAGAATGAGCCCCTTGGTTCGAGTGGTAATGATTTGGTCTGTCAGAGGTTCTGTGTTCAAATTCTTGCATGAGAATGGGTTATAAATTTTGGCAACGGTGGTTCATAGTGGTTTAGTGGTAGTGGGATTCTTAGTTAGTCGGGTGGTTAATGGATGTGGATGTAGTGGGATTTGGCTTAATCTTTTTATTTTATTTCATTTTATTCTATTTTCGCAAAATTTCTCCCTTTTCAAATTTCTGATTTTTTTTCTCTGTGCTATCTTCCCATCAAAATTTCTTTTCTTTTTCCTTTTTCTGTCAAAATTGTTCTTAGAAATTCGCGGTGATATGATTTTTGAACTCTTCGTGTGTCTGGTAAGTGAGGGTATTGAGTTTTGCTTGAATTAGGGAGAATTGTTTTAATTATTCTATACCAATTCTAGTCCTTTCGGTAATATGATTTTGGGTTGATTGGCAGCGAATCGTGAGGAAAAGAATTCTTCTTCTTCAAAATTCTAGTCGAGTTTTTTCGTGAAGGTGGGTAAGTAACGAGCATGTGAATTTCACTCTTGATATTTCGTTGTTTCGGTTCAATTGTGGATTAAAAACTAATTTTGGGAGCGTGTAATGTCATTTGTAGGTTCTGGTGGGCTTAAGATTGCTTACGCGTCAAAATTTAACCAGGTGTGTACCCTAAACACGAAAAATTAAGGTCCAATAAAAGCTGAAAAAGAGGGTTGTCAATGCCGCACGGGCGTGTGCCCGACTGTGTCCTGGCTATGTGTGAGACACAGCCCTGTGACGGCGATAGTGTGGCCGTTTGGGCCATATGAGCTAGGCCAGATTGGGCGAGTAGGTCAACATTTGTGAATTTTCGTTTTATCCTAGCCTAATCCCTTTTAGGTAGGCTTTTGTAATATTGTTTGTTAACTCATATCAGAATGAGCCTGTTGGTTCGAGTGGTAATGAGTTGGTCTGTCGGAGGTTCTGTGTTCAAATTCTTGCATGAGCATGGGTTATAATTTTTGGCAGCGGTGGTTCATAGTGGTTCAGTGGTACTGGGATTCTGAGTTAGTCGGGTGGTTAATAGATGTGGATGTAGTGGGATTTGGCTTAATCTTTTTATTTTATTTCATTTTATTCTATTTTCGTAAAATTTCTCCCTTTTCAAATTTCTAACGTTCTTTTTCTCTGTGCTATCTTCCCATCAAAATTTCTTTTCTTTTTCCTATTTCTGTCAAAATTGTTCTTCCAAATTCGGGGTGATACGATTTTTGAACTCTTCGAGTGTCTGGTAAGTGAGGGTAGTGAGTTTTGTTCGAATTAGGGATAATTGTTTTAATTATTCTATACCAATTTTAGTCCTTCTGGTAATATGATTCTGGGTTGATTGACAGCGAATCGTGAGGAACAAAATTCTTCTCCTACAAAATTGTAGTCGATTTTATTCGTGATGTTGGGTAAGTAACGAGCATTTGAATTTCACTATTGAAGGTTTCATTGTTTCGGTTTAATTGTGGATTAAAAATCGATTTTGGGAGCGTGTAATGTCGTTTGTAAGTTCTGGTGGGCTTAAGATTGCTTACGCGTCAAAATTTAACCAGGTGTGTACCCTAAACATGGAAAATCGAGGTTCAATAAAAGCTGAAAAAGAGGGTTGTCAACGCCAAACGGGCGTGTGCCCGATCGTGTCCTAGCCATGTGTGAGACACAGCCATGTGACGACGATAGTGTGGCTGTGTGGGCCATATGGGCTAGGCCAGATTGGGCGAGTGGAACCATATTCGTGAAATTTCTTTTTATCCTAGCCTAATCCCTTTTAGGTAGGCTTTTGTAATATTGTTTGTTAAATCATATCAGAATGAGCCTGTTGGTTCGAGTGGTAATGAGTTGGTCTGTCGGGGGTTCTGTGTTCAAATTCTTGCATGAGCATGGGTTATAATTTTTGGCAATGGTGGTTTATGGTGGTTGAGTGGTAGTGGTATTCTGAGTTAGTCGGGTGGTTAATGAATGTGGATGTAGTGGGATTTGGCTTAATCTTTTTATTTTATTTCATTTTATTCTATTTTCCCAAAATTTCTCCCTTTTTCCAGTTTCTGACGTTCTTTTTCACTGTGCTTTCTTCCCATCAAAATTTCTGTTCTTCTTCCTTTTTCTCTCAAAATTGTTCTTCAAAATTCGCGCTGGTACGATTTTTGAACTCTTCATGTGTCTGGTAAGTGAGGGTAGTGAGTTTTGTTCGAATTAGGGGTAATTGTTTTAATTGTTCTATACCAATTCTACTCTTTTCAGTAATACGAATTAGGGGTTGATTGGTAGCGAATCGTGAGTGTCGAAACCATTTTATCGATTTTGAAAAATAGGGTCAACTTTATAACGAAAATGGAGTCGCCACCAATCCATTTTTGTTTAGGTGTGATCGGATCACCTATATAACATTTTATTATATTTAAAAGAAATTAATTTTGGTCTACGAATTCCGAGAAAAACGGGTTCAGGAGTCGGCTACGCATGAGGAAGGGTTAGCAGCCTCGCAATGCCCAAAATTGTTACCTAATTGATTATTTAATGTCTTAATGCCGAAAATTTGAAAAGATTCTAGATTATGATACATTTACTTGAAAGAACACTTGAACAAATCAAAATGAATACTGACACCCGCTTATCTCAAAGAAATAAAAATGCCGTACACAGTAAGTTAGGATACGACATTTCATATTCTCGAAACTGAGCTTGTCTTTTGATTTTAAGAAAAACTCATGCACTTAAATTCAAAAGGATGTTCAAATATTTGGGTCAAATGAAAAATCGGAGCCCAGTAAGTTAGGGCACAACATCTCAAAATTCCAAACATAGAATATTATTTTTATTTCTTAAAAATTCTTATTCCGAGACGATAAAACGTCACATCCAGTGAGTTAGGACACAACATTTCAAACCCTCGAGAATGAGCTTCTATTAAAAATTTATGCGTTTTGATTTAAAAAGATACTTGATGGCTTGGGTTTAACTAGAAAGATTGGAACCTAGTGAGTTAAGGCACGATTTTCTCGAATTTCCCAAACACGAACGTTGCTTTATTTGAAAATCCTTTAAACAGAATGATTTTAAAAACTTCAATGATATTAAGACACGATTTTTTTTTACAATTAAAATGCAATGAAATGATAGTGTTCGAAGCGACACAACAATACATACACAAAATGTTACACTAATGAATCACAATTCACACGATAGTACTTATAACACAATATACAATTTCAATATTAACAATTGAAAAATCAACACAAAAGATATACACAAAATAAAGGATAAAAATAAAAGCAAATGGTATGAAAGATGAAGCAATTTAAAAAAGGTTTGAAACAAATAATGTAACAAAAAAAAAGCAATATAAGTACAAAAAATATAACTATAGTAAGTAAATCTTTAAGCTAATAATATATATAAAATAAGTTTAAATGAAATATTATAAATAGCAATAATATAAAGTAATTTAAAAAAAATTGCAAAACGATTTTAAAACAAGATAATATATAAAATATTTCAAAATAATAATTAAAAAACAACTTAAACTAACACTTAAAATCTTAATCTACTAAGGAGTTTGCCATAAATAATATATATATAAAAACGTCAAATATTTTAATAAAAATAGAATGCAAGATCTTGACATTAATAATTACAAAACAATTTTAAAATGACTAATACATAAAAACTTAGCATAGGTCATATATAAAATAATTTAAACTAACTAATATATATATATGAATGTTAAAAGTATATAATATATAAATTTAATGTAAATAATATACATAAAAGAAATTAAAATGAAAATACCTGCAATAGATAATATGGAATTATTTAAAATAAACTATAATAATAAGACAAAGAAATGACAAATAAGAAAATCAAAACAGATTAAGGGCAAATTTATAAGTAAAACGAAATTCGGGGTCTAAATGCTAAATATTAAATCAAAGAGTGGACCTAAATGGAATACGCGCGCAAAGAATAGGGGCTGAATGCGTAATTACCCCGAACCCTTAAAACACGTCATTTCAACGCAAACCCAAATCAATCAGAAGAAAAAATCAAGGGGCCAAATTACAAAATAAAGAAAAATGCAGGACCACATTGCATCACACTACGAAAGCGAAAGGGTCTACTGCACAAATATCCCTTCACCGCAAAAATACTCGGATCTTGAGGGTTCAAGTCGGGTCAACCCAATCCAGCTCAAAACGACGCCGTTTTGAAGCTATTGCAATTAGCCTTAAACGACGTCGTATCTCTCGCCTATAAAAGGCAAAATTTGTTTAAAGAAAAATAATTTGATGTTTGATTTTCAAAAAAAAAAAAAAAAAAAACCAAAGGGGAGAAGGTTGATTCTCTCTACCTCCCGATTCGTGCCATCGGGCCATCAGTGCTCGCCACCGTCTTTTTCGTATGTGGTGGTGGTGGATACCCCAAAAGATGCCGATTTAAACCCCTGTAGACGGCCTAAACACAAATCTACAAAACCAAATACCCAAATCCCTCACTAAAATCAAAAAATAACCAAAAAACGCTTCGTATTCGGGACTTCGATCGTCATGAAAAGGTAAAAGTTTGCATTTTTATTCTCTTTGTATGTATATACATGACATTCGAAGCAAATAGACTGAAAAATAGACCAAAAAATATACCTTTTTCTATTTGTATTCAAAGAACATAAAAAATTACAGTGGTTTCTTTGGCTCTTTTTATAGCCGATTCAAATAAAAATCAAAATACAAAGTTTTTTCTTTTTTTTATTCTTTTTCTATTCCATATTAGGGTTTCTATTTGCCGAAATTGTGTGGGCCATTCGGGCTCTTCAGATTGGGTCATTTGTAATATTGGGCCGCTAATTGTGTAGGGGTTAGTTTTGTTGGGCTTATTTGGGTTCCATTTTAGGTTGTGTAATGGACATTTGGTTGATTGGATTTTGGACCTTATTTATTTATTTTTTTGTTTTAATTCTGGTTATGGTGTGGGCCTGGGCAGATTGGGCCTGCTATAGCTTCCCCTCTTTACTCATTTTCGTGTAACGAGAATAAAGTAAAGACTTATAAGAAGGGCCAATCTTGCCTGGTCTTGCAGAATCTTAACCTCTTGGCACTTCTTCTCTTCGAGTAGCTTCATTCCGTCCCACTGCATCTTCCAGGGTTTGGGAATTGATGTCTCAACTTACACCAATTAAAATTTCAAGGAGAAGAGATTTGTAACTTTGATCTACTCCGTTGGAACTTCATAAAAAATGTGGTTCCAATGTGATTTCAGGGAAAAGAGATTTGTAGCTTCAATCTTTTCCACTGGAACTTCAAGGAGATAAGAATTCAGAGAGAAGAGATTCGTAACCTCAATTTTCTCTGCTGAAACTTCAAGGAAATAAGGATTGGTCCTCAATATAATCTCAGGGAGAAGGGATTTGTAGCCTCAACCTACTCCACTGGAACTTTGAGGAAATAAGAATTCAGGGAGAAGAGATTCGTAACCTCAATCTTCTTGCTGAAACTTCAAAGAAATAAGGATTTATCCTTAGTCTGCTTCATTGTTACTCCAGGGAGACAGGATCAGTGAATTTGCTGGTGTCGCCATATCGTCCTTAGCAGACACAACCTGTAGAATAAGTTTTATGTGCGTATGTTTATGCAGGATGATTAGGATGCTATGATTAGAATGAATCAAATGCTCCTAACAGCATGTGTTATGAATGATATATGCAAAATGTCATGTGAATGATCCTTTTAAATAATTTAGGGTATCATTGCTCGAATCCCGCCGTCTTTTGCTTGGCTGGTATTTTGGCCCAAAACTAGAAGAAACAATCATATTTTGCTCAACTGGTTTGCCCCTACTGTAACTTCAGGGTCCCTTCCATCATACCTCGAGGCTGCAAGGCTTGTATCATTACAATGCCACTCGCTGTGACTCAGGTGTATAGGATCAAAATGATTTGCTACACCATTCTTTAAGTGTCAAGCATGAACACAGAATTTCTTCTTTAAGAATGGTCCCCTTCTTACTGCTTGTTTTTTAAAGCCTCATCTCTATCGTGATATTTTGATCAAAAATTTGAAGAGATCGTCACGATTTAGACTCCACCTTTCCAGATGTTTCCAAACCTTAGGTCTGGTGAATTTTAGACAATGGTCCTATTTCAGGTTCTTGTATTATTTAGAAACCTCTAGAGTAATATGTAAAACTTCTTCAATGAGAGTATTATTAGTCCATCACTCATTATTTCAATGCAAAATGCTTGTAGAAAGTAATAACAAGATATGATAAAATTGGTGTGAAGTAAAGCTTAAGATAAATAAATTATCCAAAAGCAAACAAAAGAAATTAATTGAAAATGCACATCTTGAAAAGAATATAGTATTCAAAGATAGCACATTCAATGTGAATAAGAATGAACACTAGGCACCCTAGATACTGCAGCCTGAGTTTCTCTGCCCGAGCTTCTGGAAGACTGTTTTGAGTTTGACATGTGTTTAAGAGATCTTGAGTACTTCGTCGATGCACCAAGACGCAGCATACCCCTTCCTTGTTAATTCAAGTATAGCCAGATCACCACATGTCACAATTTGAGCCGTCCTTTTCGGCTTCTCAAGTCAAATCCCGTTTGGTCTCAAAGCGCCCTTTGCGGGTTTTCACCTTGACCTCTCTATTTTTTTAGAGGTCTCAAAGCGCCCTTTGCGGGTTTTCACTTTGGCCTTTTTCTTCTTCACGTGTAGTACTTCTTCACTGAATCAGAATTTACAAGATTGGGCAAGTTTTTCCCATCCATTTCGGCCAAAATCAGTGCTCCTCCGGAGAAAGCCTTCTTTACCACGTAAGGTCCTTCCTAGTTTGGTATCTCTTTTCCTCTGAAATCTTTTTGTATAGGGAGAATCTTTTTCAATACTAAGTCCCCCTCATGATATTCCCTCGGGTAGACCTTTTTATCGTAAGCTTGCATCATTCGTTTTTGATACATTTGACCATGATGGATAGCCCTTAGCCTCTTTTCCTCAATAAGGTTCAATTGATCATATCGAGACTGGATCCATTCTGCTTCATCTAACTTTAGCTCTGACAAAACTCAGAGGGAAGGTATCTCTACTTCAATGAGTAGAATTGCCTCCATCCCATAGACCAATGAGAAAGGTGTTGCCCCAGTAGAAGTTCTGACCGATGTCCGATAGGCATAAAGAGCAAAAGGTAACTTCTCATGACAATCTCTATAAATTTTTGTCATCTTTGCTACAATCTTCTTAATGTTTTTATTGGCTGCTTCTACTGCACCATTCATTTTTGGGCGATACGGCACGGGTTGTGGTGTCTGATCTTGAACTAATTACAGACCTCCGATATCGTACTGTTGTTCAGGTTGAGTGCATTGTCTGATATGATCTTCTCAGGCATCCCATATCAGCATATGATTTCCTTTTTTAAGAATCTGCTAACTATGTATTTAGTGACGTTGGCGTATGAAGCAGCCTCTACCCACTTGGTGAAGTAATCAATGACCACAAAAATAAATTGATGCTCATTCAAAGCTTTCGGTGAAATTGGTCCAATGACATCCATGCCCTACACGGAAAAGGGCCATGGGGAAGTCATAACATGCAGGGGCGAAGGAGGTACATGAATTTTGTCCCTATAAATCTGACATTTGTGACATCTCTTGGCATAGTTGATACAGTCTCCTTCCATGGTAGACCAATAGTATCCGAATCTCATAATTTGTCTGGCCATTGTAAAGCTGTTAGTGTGTGTCCCACAGACACCCTCATGGCCTTCTTCCAAAATTTTCTTAGCTTTAATAGCATCCACACATCTCAAAAGTATTTGATCCTTTCTTCTTTTGTACAGGATCTCCCCATCTAAGACATAATCACAGGCTAGCCTTCTCAATATTCTTTTGTCATTCTAAGTTGCCTGATCAGGATATTCATGATTTCTCACATATCGCAATATATCAAGATAACAAGGGTGATTATCTCTTTCCTCTTCATCCACATTATAACAATAGGCTGGAGCTTCATAGATACTCATTTGAATAGGCTTTACATCCTCCTGTTTGCCTAGTTTTATCATGGAGGCCAAAGTGGCCAAAGCATCTGCCATCTGGTTTTCTTCTCGTGGGAGATAACTAAAAGTGATATCATTAAACTCCTTAATTAACCCCATAACTATCCTTCGGCAATTGATCAATTTGGGGTCTCTTGTCTCCCATTCTTCTTTTAGTTGGTAGATCACTAATGCAGAATCTCTATATACTTCTAGCACTTTGATTTCGCGCTCCACGGCTGCCCGGAGTCCCATTATACACGCTTCATATTCTGCCATATTATTTGTACAATCGAAATCCAATTTGCAAGTAAATGGATAATGATCTCCATTTGGGGATACTAACACTGCCCCAATTCCATTACTAACAACATTTGATGCTCCGTTGAAATTTAGCTTCCAAAGATGATCCTTTAGGGTATCTTCCTTTGCAGCCGCTACATACATTAGATCCTCGTTGGGAAAATCAAAATTCAATGGCTCACAATCCTCCAAAGCTCTGCTAGCTAGAAAATCTACTATTACGCTTCCTTTCACAGCTTCTTGACTCACATAGACAATGTCGAATTTAGAAAGCAGGATTTGCCATCTGGCCATCCTTCCATTTAAAGCAGTTGACTCTAACATATACTTTAGAGGATCCAACTTCGATATCAACCAAGTCGTATGGTATAACATGTATTGTCTCAGCCTCCGAGTTGTCCAAATCAAGGTGCAATACAACCTCTCAACTGGTGAGTATTATATTGCTTTTTCTCTTTGCCTTGACTCGTCATGTTGACCCAGCACACATCCCAAGGAGTTGTAAAACACTGTCAAATATAGTATTAATGGCCTATCTGGGCATGGAGGTGACAATACTGTGGGGACTTGATAGGTATTGCTTAACCTTATCAAAAGCTCTTTGGCATTCATCATCCCACACACTTGGGTTGTGTTTGTTAAGAAGACGAAATATAGGATCACATTTCTTTGTTAGTTGTGAAATGAACCGAACAATGTAATTCAACCTTCCAAGGAAACCTCGAACTTCTTTTTGGGTACGGGGCGGAGGCAATTCTTGTATAGCTCTGACCTTATCTGAGTCAATCTCAATTCCCCTTTCACTGACTATGAATCCCAGTAGTTTTCCAGATCTAGCTCTGAAATTACATTTCACTGGATTGAGTTTTAACTGGAACTTTCTCAATCTCAAGAATAGCTTCCTCAAAACTTGGATGTGTTCCTTTTCTGTTCTAGACTTTGCAATCATATCATCCACATAAACTTCAATTTCCTTATGCATCATGTCATGGAACAAAGTCACCATGGCCCTTTGGTATGTAGCTCATGTGTTTTTCAACCCAAACGGCATCATTTTATAACAGAACGTACCCTATAATGTTATGAAGGTAGTTTTCCCCCTGTCCTGAGGATGCATCTTTATTTAATTGTACCCTGAGAACCCATCCATGAATGAAAACAACGAGTAGCCTGTCGTATTATCCACCAGGGCATCAATGTAGGGTAACAGAAAATTATCCTTTGGCTAGCCTTATTTAGGTCTCTATAATCTACACACATTTGCACTTTCCCATCTTTCTTAGGGACAGGCACGATGTTGGCGACCCATTTCGAATATTTGATCTCTTGCAAGAATCTGGCATCAAACTGCTTTTTGACTTCCTCCTTTATTTTTAGCACAATATCTGGCCTCATCCTTCGGAGCTTCTGCTGAACTGGCTTGCAATCCTCTTTTATGGGAAGGCGGTGTACTATAATTTCGGTATTTAAACCGGGCATATCTTGATATGACCATACGAAGACATATTTGAATTCCTGTAGCAACTCAACGAGATCCCGCTTTATTTCTTTAGCTATGCGCATTCTAATACTTACTACCTTCCCTTCCTCCAGCGTCACAATTTCCATTGTCTCCTTATGAGGTAGAATTTGTTTCTCTTCTTGTTCTACCATTCTTAACAAGTCCGGATATAAGTCACAGTCTATGTCATCTTCAAAGTCATGTGATCCTTCTAAACACATGTCTTGCTCAAAAGGATATTTTGAGTCCCTAGTAGCATCGCTCATATCGTTGACATCCGGGAACCTATTGTAAGTTCAAAAGAATATGGAAAGAACAAATGAATTTATGAATGATTATTTGTATAGTATAATTATGAATAGTTGTGAAAGAATGATTTGAGGGGAATCACAGAATAAAGAATTTGAAATAATATAAAAAGAATGAAAGAATGTTTGCTTCAAATGATAGCAAAAATGTACTTCATTGACATAATGATGTTTGAACATGATCCTATTTCACAAAAGAAATCTTATTGCTTCTAGGCATAAAGCAACAAGTGTGTTTTGAACATTACTCTGAGTAACCTCTAAATACTACAGGAATTTATTCTGCAGTCCAATTGTCTAAAACACTTCCCGGTTCGTAAGGTCGGATATCTGATAAGGTCCCTTCTTCAATTGGCTCATCAGATATGGCATTAATGTAGACATTGCCCAACATTGCTATAATGTCTTCTCCATTTGGCGCCTTCTACTCAGCATGAATAACCCCTACCAACAAAAAGGTTTTGGATATGTGTGGAATTATCATGGATTCCAACTTGATTTCTTCGCCACTCAAGCGTGCCGTTCTTCTTTCTTGCCTTTTTTCCAACTCTTTCCTTTTTTGTTTTGCATCCGGCTTGAATCCTAAGCCAAAGCGATCATGTTTGTCCTTTAACATTGGAACCCTCACCTTTCCCTGGAGATATCTTCCAAGCCCTTTTCTCGGAAAAAGCTCCCTTTCCTACCATCATCTGTAATCCCATTCTTGTGGTCCTAGATATCTTTGGTACTGGGATCCTGTTCCCCTCTATAATAAAGGTTGCATTTATGAATTCCAATGATCAAAAAGAGCACTCGATTGCCTCATCATTCGTCTCTAGATACGATGCATCACTGGTTACAGTTGCGATAATATCCTCTTCGGCATTTACTATCACTAATCGACCCTCTGATACTAGCTTCAGCTTCTGATGTAATGACGAAGGCACTGCCCCTGCTGAATGTATCCACGGTCTTCGTGATATCCATGACCAAGAAATCCACCTCATAAGTAGTTGGGCTAATTAATGAGGGTATTTCAATTCTCCCCATGACTATTCTTTGCGTGCCATCAAATGCCTTCACTATGTTCTGGCACTCTTTCATGTGTAAACTATACACAGGTAATCTGTTTAATATGGATAAGGGTAGTACGTTTAACGCCGACCTGTTGTCTATCAAGAACCCTGGCAGTATGTACCCTTTGCATCTAGTGGTAATATGCAAAGCCTTAGTGGATCCCCTACCGCCTGGTGGAATTTAATCATCGTTGAAGTAAATGAAGTTATCAACACTTATGTTACCAATCAATCGATCCAGTTTATTAACTGAGATATCATTGGCCACATAAGTCTCATTCAAAACCTTCATCAATGCGTTCCGGTGCACGTCTGAACTCAAGAGCAAAGCTAATATAGATATGCGTGCTAGCTATTTATGCAGCTGTTCCACTACACTGTACTCGTTGTGTTTCAAAAATTTCTGAAACTCCTTAGCTTCTTCCTCTTTCACCGGTTCATTGATAGGCGACCCAGGCTCGCCTTATTTTTCCTTCTTTTGTTCTACTATTGGAGCTTTTCCTTTTACTAGTTCTGGTCGGGTATTTACCAAATCATAGCGTCTCCAACTACGAGTATGAGAACCTATACCTTGATCCTCCTTTGAAGCACTTGCTGAATTCTCTTTTCCTTGGATTGTCACATTACAATCATAGTTCCAAGGGACTCTCTTATTATCCCTATACGGAAAAATTGCTGGCTTTTGAATTATTATCTTCAGCGCCGTCTATAGCCCCGCTTTATTGCCTTTGGGTCGCAAAATGAAAACCACTGGAAAGTTGACTTTTGAGCTCTTTGTTGTTGACTCTGACGCGGATATGCTCCACTCTTCTGCGCCTTCTTCACAAAACTCAATTTGTTTATTATTCATCAAATTTTGTACCAAAGTTCTGAATTCCATACAATTCTGAATCCCGTGCCCCATTTTATGATGGTACTCAGAATAATTTATCAACTTTCCATGACTCTCTTCTATAACAATTAGTCTCCGTTTGACCATTTCTTTCCAGACCAATCTTAAAGGAGTCTTAACTTTCGCGACACTTACTTTAATTCTTCTTTCCAAACTTTCACTGATTGCATTGACCTCATTATTAGTATGATTGGGTAATGGATTTTCTTCATTTGGCGCATCATCTAACTCACATTGGGCATTTGAGTCATACCATTTTGGGTATGGAGGTTGCATCGGTTTCAGGTAGTGGGGGGACACAACATACGCATCAAATAAACTTTGATACAACTTCTTATATGTCATTGGGATTGACATAAATTAGAGTTTTTCAATGTTTTGCCTTCTGCCAGATTCCTTTATTGATGAACCCTGATACCCAATAGTTACTGTTTTTGGCGACAAACAGTAATTGACTTTGAGTACCCCATGCTTGTATTATTCACTTCATTTTCTTTCTTCCTTGTGGCCATTCTTTTGTTACTTTCTCCCGCCTCGATCTTTTCACTTTTTATGGCATTCTCAATCATTTCTTCCGTTATTACAAAATCCGAGAAGCTCTTTGTAGCGCTTCCTAGCATATGAGTGATAAACGAGGCCTTCAGTGTTTTAATAAAGATCATTGTGGTCTCTTTCTCCAGAAGTGGTGGCTGGACTTCGATGGCAACCTCCCTCCACCTCTGTGCATATTGTCTAAAACTTTCATTCGCCTTTTTCTCCATGTTTTGAAGAGTAATCCTATCAGGAGTTATGTCTGTCACATGACTGTACTGTTTCATGAATGCTTGAGCCAAATCTCTCCATGAACCAATTCTGGCATGACTTACCTGGTTATACCGTTTGGCTACTGCTCCCACCAAGCTATCTTGGAAGCAATGGATGAACAGTTGGTCATTATTAGTGTACCCCATCATTCTTCTACAAAACATAGTAATATGAGCTTTGGGGCAACTTGTCCCATTATATTTCTCGAATTCAAGCATTTTGAATTTGTATGGGAGCACCAAGTCTGGGACGAAGCTTAAATCTTTGGCATAAGTTCCATAACAGCTATCAGCACTTTCTATCACCTTAAACTTCTCCTCCAACCATTTACATCTATCTTCTAGCTGCTTTGGTAATTCTACTTTTGTCATCTCTCCTTCAGTTATTTCACCCAAATCAGGGACATTAGTATTGATTGGATTATCTCCTGAACCTAAGCCAGTTTGGAGATTCATTGAAGCACCAGTTTGGAACTATTGAGGCCTGATCGTGACAGATGGCCTTTATAAAGTTACTTCAAGTTGTGTTTGCACATGTGGTGGAGTAAAACTAGGGGGATATTGAGGATACTCAGTATTCTCCTCAACATTAACCATGGGGCTCTTTCCTTTATCCATAAACCCATTTAACAGTTGCGTCATCTGAGTCATTTGAGTCATCATATTCCTCTGAGATTCCATCATTTTGTCCATCATGTCCTGCTAGATCTTAACTAGCTGCTCTTACATTTGTGCTTGCATCTGTTCTTGCATCTCCTTCTGCATTTGTTCCAACCTTTCTAGTCTCTTATCCATGCCTTAGTTTTCCTTCGTGTACTGTAAAGATGTGTGTTTGGTTGATTTTTATCCTTTTCCAGATTACTGAAATAATTATTAATGAATTAGAAACTTTTAGCGAACTTTAATGCATATGATGCAATGCAACACAAATGCATGAAATGTAAAAGACGTCGATTCTGATTCAATTCTATTTAGAAAACTTTATTAGAAAATAAAGCTCTTTACATAAAATGGATTACAAATATGACTTTTCCCTAATGCTCAGAGTTTTAACTTTCCTAAACAATGAAGTTAGATCCTGACCCCTGTCTGATTCAAGCTCATACTTTACACTTAGCATGTCAGCCTGAACTGCCAAGGTTTGCAGATGGTCAACTACCTCCCGAATCTGAGCCACGGCTTCGCCCATAATGTAATCTCGGTCCCTAACTTGACTCTGAGAGTGATGAAGCTGTTCCTTCCAACGCTCCTCATTTACTTCAAGAAGCTCTACCCGAAGCTCACAACTTTACAAAACAGACTCTATCTCCTCTATTCTTCTTTTCATTTCTTCAATTTTGTTCAAATTGGTTCTTAGCTCAGCCATAGAATTACGATTTCTATACTGGTAGAGTTCTTTTTCAAGATCTTCCACTCTGGCCTTTAATTCCTCTTTGTCGTTCTAGGCTTCTGATAGATTCCTTTCTAGAGCCTCTCTCTGAGCTTAAGTCTCTTGGAATTTTCTCTTCCACTGATCAGCTTTGGTCCTTTCCGCTTGAATTTCATGCCGCCACTACTCTGAAGTTTTCTCTAATCCAGCGATTCTCATCGATAGATGCAATTTCTTATAATCCGTCTTCAAACTATCCAAGTCTTCCTCGGCTTTATTTTTTCCTTTCTTTTTCTTCTCGGCCTCTACTTTTGAACGTCGGCATTTAACCTTAAATGCATCTTCTCTTCCTCTAATTGCTCTATCCTCTTCTCCAGCTCCCGATTCCTCTTTTCAATATCTTGTTTTATTATCTCCAATTTTGATGGGACTACCTGTAAGTATTCCTCTATCGGTCAAATGCCTTCCAGACTTGGCCCCGGGATGTTGTTATTAACCCTTTTACTGAACCATCCGCTATAGTCAGGAGTAGTCATTGATCCTACTGTCAACTTTTTCATCCGACGAGTCTGATTCCAAGCAGTGGAAATCTCCTTGGCTCTCTTCTTGTAATTATCTCCTTTATATGAGAACTCACATTGCGCTAGACCATGCGTTATCGGTATAAACTTCCTTGATCCGTATTATCTTAGTACCAGTAAAGGAGCATAACCAATGGCTCCCCAAATTTCAGGCAAAGGGACCCAATCAAAACTCCCACATCAGAACAGGATCTCACTGGGCACCAACTAAGGAGCTCTCTATTCAATACCATCTTTCTGAAGATTTTAGAGAAGTGCAACCCAATTCTCTTCTGACAAGTCGTCTCTTTTTGGTGTTGCTGCTATTTCTTTTGGTGGGGAATAATTATCAATAAATACCCGATAAGAAATCTTATCCACCTTCTAGAAGTGGCTGTGAAACCAAACCAACAAAAATTGAGCGCACCCTACGAACCTGCCCTCTCTAGATCTTCTACATGCATTCAATGACCTAAAAGTCTCGGCCAAGATTGCAGGAACTAGCGTGACCCCTTTACCGAGTCAGTCAAAGGGATCAGTGATCGCTTCATCTGCATACCCTAAAGCCCTAGGGAATAGCATCAATCCGTAGATGCTCAATGCAAAGACATCAACTCTCTTCTTCATATCAAGATGAGCTAGAATCAAATCCCTCAAATTCCTCTATGGGATGCACTTACACTCACCCTTTTGCTTAATCCTAGCTGTAATCCACTACTCACTCATTCCCGTAACGTTCATTAACTTCTTTCAAAAGCTGGGACATAAGCAGCTCTCGAATAGACTTTATCAATTTGAGCCTTCGGACAACGCAGTAGAGCAGTGTATTCTTCTACAGTGGGTTCCAAATACACTTTCCCAAAGGTAAAGCAACTATATGCGGGGTTCCAGTACAGAGTGAGGGCTTGAAATAACTACTCGTCTACCTTGATGTCAAGTAAGTACGGCAAATCCCCATAATTATGGTAGAACAACCTCTTGGTCTCATCGTTCCAATGATCCCATATCTCTTTTAACTCTTGAAGATTATTTTGCGTAACACTAATACGAGTGTAGTCGCATAACTCTAACACATGTCCCGCAGCTAGACTATCCCCCTTCTCTAATTGTGTTGTTTCTGACCAAGTCCGGACAATCGTGTTATCTTCTACTTTATCAAGAAATTCGTTTTCCATGACCAGCTTTCTAATTTAGCAACCGAACCCAAATCGACACCTCTTAAATATGAAAATGCATGCAAAATAACAAAGATAAAACACAAAAAGTCAGTACAATATACAGAAACAAAATTCAAAGCATGAAAAAAAAAAGAAAAGAAAGAACAAACAAGCACATATCTGGGTGACCTGATAAGGTTTAGCGTAGCTCTTCCTAGGGTGGGCTCTTAGGCTTTCTATATGCAGTTTGGTTCTAAAGTTGAGGTACCTGAACCAACAGATTCCTTTATCCTCACCCATTATAGGCTCATACGGACCGAGTTTGGTTCAGGGGGACACATTTCCCTATGGCTGCACGGAGATGAAAATCTCACGAAGACATAGGTACGGATGTATCCCGAAAATGATCCACTATCCTGCACGGAGGTGAAAACCTCACGAAGGAGTAGCTTCTCACTCCCACTTAAAAGGGTGTGGCCCGACGATCATGCAATATGATGCAAAAGTATTTTATAAGACTCGAACCATAGCAATCAAATGAGATGATGCAAGCGAATGCAATAAAAGGATCGTAATTTTTCAAATAAAATTTTCAATTTTTCGACAACAGGATAGAAAATAATCAATTTTACGGCTTGACTCTCTTACAAGACCTAGCGGAGTCGCCAAGCGGTCGACACCATTTTTTTCGATTCTGAAAAACAGGGTCGACTTTTAAACGAAAATGGAGTCACCACCAATCCTTTTTAGTTTAGGTGTGATTGGATCACATATAAAACATTTTATTATATTTAAAAGAAATTAATTTTGGTCTACGAATTCGGAGAAAAATGGGCTGGGGAGTTGGTTACGCACGAGGAAGGATTAGCACCCTCGCAATGCCCAAAATTGGTACCTAATTGATTATTTAATGTCTTAATGCTGAAAATTTGAAAAGATTCTAGATTATGATCCATTTACTTGAAAGAACACTTGAACAAATCAAAATGGATACCGAGACCCGCTTATCTCAAAGAAGGAAAAATGTCGTACCCAGTAGGTTAGTATACGACATTTCATATTCTCGAAACTGAGCTTGTCTTTTGATTTTAAGAAAAACTCATGCACTTAAATTCAAAAGGATGTTCAAATATTTGGGGTAAATGAAAAATCGGAGCCTAGTAAGTTAGGGCACAACATCTCAAAATTCCAAACATAGAATATTATTTTTATTTCTTAAAAATTCTTATTCCGAGACGATAAAACGTCACATCCAGTGAGTTAGGACACAACATTTTGAACACTCGAGAATGAGCTTCTATTAAAAATTAATGCGTTTTGATTTAAAAAGATACTTGATGGCTTGGGTTTAACGAGAAAGATTTGAACCTAGTAAGTTAAGGCATGATTTTTTTGAAGTTCCCAAACACGAACGTTGCTTTATTTGAAAATCCTTTAAATAGAATGATTTTAAAAACTTCAATGATATTAAGACGCAATTTTTTTTACAATTAAAATGCAATGAAATGATAGTGTTCGAAGCGACACAGCAATACATACACAAAATGTTACACTAATGAATCACAATTCACATGATAGTAACTATCACATAATATACAATTTCAATATTAACAATTGACAAAAACAACACAAAAGATATACACAAAATAAAAGATAAAAATAAAAGCAAATGGTATGAAAAATATCAATAACAGATGAAGCAATTTTAAAAAGGTTTGAAACAAATAATGTAACAAAAAACAATATAAGTACAAAAAATATAACTATAGCAAGTAAATCTTTAAGCTCATAATATATATATAAAATAAGTTTCAATGAAATATTATAAATAGCAATAATATAAAGTAGTTTAAAAAAATTGCAAAACAATTTTAAAACAAGATAATATATAAAATATTTCAAAATAATTAATTAAAAAGAAACTTAAACTAACACTTAAAATCTTAATTTACTAATATATAAAAAGGAGTTTACCATAAATAATATATATATATATATAATGTGGAATATTTTAATAAAAATAGAATGCAAGATCTTGAATTAATAATTACAAAACAATTTTAAAATGACTAATACATAAAAACTGAGCATAGGTAATATATAAAATAATTTAAACTAACTAATATATATATAAATGTTCAAAGTAAATAATATATAAATTTAATGTAAATAATATACATAAAAGAAATTAAAATGAAAATAGCTGCAATAGATAATATGGAATTATTTAAAATAAATTATAATAATAAGACAAAGAAATGACAAGCAAATCAAAACAAATTAAGGGCAAATTTAGAAGTAAAACAAAATTCGGAGTCTAAATGCTAAATATTAAATCAACGAGGGGACCTAAATGGAATGCGCGTGCATAGAACAGGGGATGAATGGGTAATTACCCAGAACCCTTAAAACGCGTCATTTCAGCGTAAACCCAAATGAATCAGAAGCAAAAATCAAGGGGCCAAATTACAAAATAAAGACAAATGCAGGACCACATTGCATCACACTGCGAAAGCGAAAGGGTCTACTGCACAAATATCCCTTCACTACAAAAACGCGTGGATCTTGAGGGTTCAAGTCGGGTCAACCCGATCCAACTCAAAACGACGCCGTTTTGAAGCTATTGCAATTAGCCTTAAACGATGTCGTATCCTTCGGCTATAAAAGTCAAAATTTGTTTTAAAAAAATCATTTCATGTTTGATTTAAAAAAAACAAAGGTGAGAAGGTTGATCCTCTCTGGCTCCCCAATTCTAGGCCATCGGGCCACCTTGCTCCGCCACCGTCCGCCATCGTGCGCGGTGGTTGGATACCCCAAAAGATACCAATTTAAACCCCTTTAGATTCCCTAAACACAAATCTACAAAACCGAATACCCAAATCCCTCACTAAAATCGAAGAACAACCAAAAACCGCTTCGTATTCGGGACTGAAAAATAAACCGGAAAATATACCTTTTTTCTATTTGTATTTAAAGAACATAAAAAATTACAGTGGTTTCTTCAACTTTTTTATAGCCGATTCAAAAACAAAATCAAAATACAAAGTTTTTTCTTTTTTTTGTTCTTTTTTTGTTCTGTATTTGCTGTTGTCATGGTCTGATTTGTAGGTTCGGAGGTGACGTGGCATTCGACGTGGGGCGTACGAAGGCATGCTGGAGGTATGGAGGCGCGCGGTGGCATGCGTGGTGGCGCGTGTGATGACGTGCGTGGGGGCACGCGCGTGGCGCGAAATTGCTTCTGGAACCCTTAGGGTTTCTATTTGCTGAAATTGTTTGGGCCATTCGGGCTCTTCAAATTGGGTCATTTGTAATTTTGGGCCACTAATTGGGTAGGGGTTAGGTTTGTTGGGCTTATTTGGGTTTCATTTTAGGTTGTGTAATGGACATTTGGTTGATTGGATTTTGGACCTTATTTATTTATTTATTTTTAATTCTGGTTCTGGTGTGGGCCCAGGTAGATTAGGCCTGCTACAGTGAGGAACATAATTCTTCTCCTACAAAATTGTAGTAGAGTTTATTCGTGAAGTTGGGTAAGTAACAAGCATTTAAATTTCACTGTTGAAGGTTTCATTGGTTCAGTTTATTTGTGGATTAAAAACTAATTTTGGGAGTGTGTAATGTCGTTTATAGGTTCTGGTGGGCTCAAGATTGCTTACGCGTCAAAATTAAACAAGGTGTGTACCCTAAACATGAAAATTGAGGTTCGACAAAAGCTGAAAAAAGGGGCTGTTGACGCAACACGGGCGTGTGCCCAACCGTGTGCCTGGCCGTGTGCAAGACACAGCCATGTGACAGTGATAGGGTGGTCGTGTGGGCTTCATGGGCTAGGCAAATTGGGCATGTGGGTCCACATTTGCAAATTTCTTTTTATCCTAGCTAAATCCCTAGTAGGTAGGCTTTTGTAATATTGTTTGTTAACTCATATCAGAATGAGCCTGTTGGTTCAAGTGGTAATGAGTTAGTTTGTTGGAGGTTCTATGTTCAAATTCTTGTATGAGCGTAGGTTAGAACTTTTAGCAACGGTTGTTGATAGTGGTTTAGTGGTAATGGGATTCTGAGTTAGTTGGGTGGTTAATAGATGCAGATGTAGTGGGATTTGGCTTAATCTTTTTATTTTATTTCATTTTATTATATTTTTTCAAAATTTCTCCCTTTTCCAGTTTCTAATGTTCTTTTTCTCTGTGCTTTCTTCCCATCAAAATTTCTTTTCTTTTTCCTTTTTCTGTCAAAATTGTTCTTCCAAATTCGCGGTGATATGATTTTTGAACTCTTCGTGTGTCTGGTAAGTGAGGGTAGTGAGTTTCGTTCGAATTACGCGTAATTGTTTTAACTGTTCTATACCAATTTTAGTTATTTCGGTAATATGATTCTGGGTTGATTGGCAGCGAATCGTAAGGAACGAAATTATTCTCCTGCAAAATTGTAGTCGAGTTTATTCGTGAAGTTGGGTACGAAACGAGCATTTGAATTTCACTGTTGAATGTTTCGTTGGTTCGATTTAATTGTGGATTAAAAACTTATTTGGGGAGTGTGTAATGTCATTTGTAGGTTTTGGTGGGCTCAAGATTGCTTATGCTTCAAAATTGAACCAGTTGTGTACCCTAAGAAAAAATTGAGGTTCGACAAAAGCTGAAAAATGGGGTTGTCGAAGCCACATGGGCGTATGCCCGACCGTGTACCTGGCCATGTGCGAGGGACATCCATGGGACGACGATAGTGTGGCCGTGTGGGCCATATAGGCTAGGCCAGATTGGGCATCTGGGTCCACATTTGCAACTTTTTTTTATCTTAGCCTAATACCTACTAGGTAGGCTTTTGTAATATTGTTCGTTGACTCATATCAGAATGAGCCTATTGGTTCGAGTCATAATGAGTTAGTTTGTTGGAGGCTCTGTGTTCAAATTCTTGCATGAGCGTGGGTTATAATTTGTAAAATCCCTATCCCGTGTCTGTCACTCGATTAAGATTAGGAGCGTTACCGGACAGATCAAAAATATTCACAGACAAAATCATACATTCAATCATCATTCTCAGACATAATGTCCCTTAAACGGGTCCTCGAGACCTTAATCATGCTTAGAAGTCGAGTCGGGGCTAAACTGAAACACATATGAAATTTCCTGAAAATTTTAAACTTTTCTAAACTACATGGGAGACACGCCCGTAGGAGGAGACCGTGTGCCCTCCATGGCTTCTAGACACCCCCGTGTGTCCTTTCATGACTATATACTGACTTGGTCCCCACGGCCACCAGACACGACCGTGTGTCATAGCCATGGTCCTATACTGACATCCCCACCACGGTCACCAAACACGCCCGTGTTAAGGCCGTGTTGCTTTTAGGTTACATTCTGCCAATTCTCCCATGGTCTTAGGCACACCCGTGTGCCACAACCATGAGACATTATAGGCCATCTACAAGGCCAAAATGCCACCCATAAGGGTCAAACCTATAATCAACATATATTATCCCATTTCCTTCACCTATGACCATCAAAAACATACCAAATAGCAAACCAAATCATGCATATTTGTCAACCAAGGTAATCACACTATAATCCATTCAATATTCATTCAATCTAACCATTCAAACCAATTCCAAACATACCAATTTGCATGATCAAATCTCAATTATGCTCAAGCACCAATCATCTATATACTTACTATTTCAAAACCATTTCATATATCTACTAATCATAGCAAAATAACTTCACATATCATACTTCTTTAAGCATATATCAAAACATATCTAGCCAAATCACATGGCTAAGTTCACTTTACAACTTATACCAAGACTAGCCCATACATGCCATATTGAGCTATATACATTTTCAAAGTGTACCAAAATAAGTTTTAGTAGTGTGATGGCGATCCATGATAGTCCCGAGCCTTCAGTAGCTTTGACAACCTATAAAACAGATTAAACACACACAGAGTAAGCTTTCTAAAAGCTTAGTAAGTCATATACAAATAACTTAACATAATTCATTCATAAGTATGGGAATTTGAATTCATTAACATATCTTTAATTCAAGCACATAAATGAACTCTTTGCTCACTTGGTTTGCCATTTCTTACAAATCCACACATCTCAAAGATCTCATTTGCTCATATCTCAAACATACATATATCTCAAATGTTCATTTGCATTAATGCACATACATACTTACCTTCCATGCTTATACAAAGCATATATATATCAACATAGCTAAAACGGATATACATTCACGTATTTGTTCCTAGCTCAGAATTGTAATTCATATCACAGATTTGCCCGTTGAACCATTAGGAATCTAGTAGGATACTCAAAAAGCTCGGGATAGTCGTACAAGGCCAACATCCCAGACGAGGTCTTATATGCACTCAGATATCGATGCCACTGTCCCAGATAGGGTCTTACACAAATTAATACAATGCCGATGTCCCAGACATGGTCTTACACGTAAAACTCATATCGATGCCTACGTCCTAGACGAGGTCTTACACGTAAAGATCAAATCAATGCAACATCCCAGACGTGGTCTTACACGAAATCTCAAATCAACGCCAACGTCCCAGACGTGGTCTTACATGATAAAACAGAACATATACCTATGTCATGACAAAGTTAATCCTATCTATTCCTAGGTTCGAACGAGACTTCTCGGATATTGTCGCTATATCGACCTTATCTCGTAATTCATATACTCAACATCTCATAAACATCATTATCATTATTAGTCATATGAATATTTACAAATTCATATAAATACGTTTATTTGCATAATGACTTACCTCGGATTCGGTTTATCGGAATAGAAACGACTACTCGTTTACTTTCGCCTTCCCACGATCTAAATCTGTTTTCCTCGATTCTTGATCTAAACATATTCAAAATTAACCATTTTATTCACTAATTCATTCAATTCAATCCAATGACACACATTTAGGGCTATTTGCAAAATAACCCTCATATTTGCAGAATTTAGCACTTTAGTCCATTTTTCTCAAAACATCAAATTCACAAAATCCACTTATACACAAGCTTGGCCGAATATATACACATCACATACAAGCCCACAATTTTCATCAAATTTACAATTTAGTCCCTCAATTTGCCATTTTCTCAATTTAGCCCTATTTAGCTAAATTCATCAAAATTTTAAGAACAAAGTATGTTCATCAATTACATATCTATCATTTAACACCATAAAACATCACAAAACTCGACATAGCATCAATGGCATTTTACACAAACATCATCATTTCATGAAATTGAGACATGGGTTTTAAAGCTCTCGAAGCAACGATTAGAAAAACGTAGAAATTATCAAAAATCGACCGAAAACATACCTTGAATTAGACCAAACTATGGCCGAACCCTTGCCTAAATTCTTCTTTTCTTTCTTTGGTTATTCCGTGATAACAATGCATGAATAAAACCCACCATCATGTTTTCTTTATTATTATATAACTATATAACATACATAATATAATTTTAATTTATAATATTTAATATATATATATAAAAACATATATATATATACATATTTCATTACCCATGTCGTCCACTAACCAAAATTGTGGCTAAATTGCCACATAAGTCCTTAACACTTAAAAGCCACATCACTTAAGCACTTTAACAAATAGAAAGCAACTTTCGCATTTAATGCAATTCAATCCTTTTGTCAAATTAAACACACAGACGGAAAAATTAGTTCACGGAAATTTAACACATGTTAAACCACATATCAATGGCTCAAAATATAATATTAAGATAATATTCAGACTCGGATTCGTGGTCCCGAAACCACTATTCTGACTAGGGTACAAACCGGACTGTTACAATTCTCCCCTTAGGGATTTTCATCCCCGAAAATCTTACTGTTAAACAGAGTCGGATATTGTTGTCCCATTGAATCCTCAGGCTCCCACGTAGCCTCTTCGACTCCGTGTTGATTCAACAGTATTTTCACTAACTGAATTTTCTTATTTCTCAATTCTTTCACTTCACGAGCTAAGATACGAATCGGCTCCTCTTCGTATGTCATATCCGATCGGATTTCAATTTCAGATGGAGCAATCACATGTGACGGATCGGATCGATATCTACAAAGCATCGAGACATGGAATACATTGTGTATCTTTTCTAACTCAGACGACAACTTCAATTTATAAGCAACAGGCCCAACACGTTCAATGATCTCATACGGTTCGATGAACCTCGGACTTAATTTGCCTTTACGTTTGAATCGAAGCACTTTCTTCCACGGAGACACTTTCAAAAATACTTTTTCGCCGATCTCAAATTTTATATCTTTTCATTTCAAATCCGCATAAGACTACTGACGATCAGATGCTGCTTTTAAACAATCTCGGATCAGTTTCACTTTCTGTTCTGAGTCTTTTATCAAATCAATCCCATGTAGCTTATTTTCACTGAGCTCAGTCTAATACAAAGGTGTACGACATTTTCGTCTGTACAAAGCTTCATATGGTGCCATTTTAATGCTCGACTGAAAACTGTTATTATATGCAAATTCAATCAGTGGCAGATACTGCTCCCACGAACTATTAAACTCAAGTATACAGTATCTTAACATGTCTTCAAGAATCTGAATAATCCGTTCAGACTGACCATCTGTTTGCAGATGAAAAGCTGTACTGAAATATAATTTTGTGCCCAAAACTTCTTGCAATTTCTTCCAGAATCTCGATGTAAACCTCGGATCTCTATCGGATACAATAGACAGTGGCACCTCATGCAATCTTACAATCTCAGAGATATAAAGCTCAGCTAATTTGTCAAGTGAGTAGTCAGATCTTGCTGGAATGAAATGGGTAGATTTCGTTAATCTATCAACCACGACCCATATCGCATCTTTCTTTCTCGGAGTCTAAGGTAAACCAGAAACAAAGTCCATTGTTACTCTATCGCATTTCCACTTAGGAACCAGAATCGGTTATAACAACCCAGATGGAACTTGATGTTCAGCTTTCACTTGCTGACAAACTAAACATTTTGAAGCAAAGTCAAAAATGTCTCGTTTCATACCAAACCATCAGTAATGTCGTTTCAAATCATGATACATTTTAGTGCTTCCCGGATGAACAGATAGACGACTGTTATAAGCTTCGTTCAAGATCAACTGAATCAACTCTGGATTTCTCAGAACACAGATACGATCCCAGAATCTCAAACAATCATCAACAATTTGAAATTCAGATTCAGAATTCACTTCACACTAAGCTCGTTTCAATAACAATTCATTATCATATTTCTGAGCATCACAAATCTATTGTAAACAATAGCTTGGCTTTTAATTCAGCCATCATAGAACAATCATCGGATAAATCCAACTGAGTACACAAAGCACGTAATGCAAACAATGATTTTCTACTCAGAGCATCTGCAACAATATTTGATTTACCCGGATGATAATCTATCACAAGCTCGTAATCTTTTAACAGCTCTAACCATCTTCTTTGACACAGGTTCAAATCTTTCTGAGTCATCAGATATTTCAAACTTTTATGATCTAAAAAGACATGACATTTCTCACCATACAGATAATGGTCCCAAATCATAAGTGCAAACACAATCGCAACTAGCTCAAGGTCATGCTTCAGATAATTCTTTTCATGAGGCTTTAACTGTCTCGAGGCATAAGCTACAACTTTGCCTTCCAGCATCAAAACACATCCCAACCCATTTAACGAAGCATCACTATATACAACAAATTCTTTACACAATTCCGGCTGTACTAACACTGGAGCTTCTGTTAACAGAGTTTTCAACCGATCAAAACTTTTCTGACATTTATTCGACCATTCAAATCTGACATTTTTCTGAAGTAATCAAGTTAACGGAGTAGCTATTGTCGAAAAGCCTTTCACAAATCTGCGGTAATAACCAGCCAAACCTAGAAAATTGTGGACTTCAGACACATTATTCGGAGGTTTCCAATTTAGAATAGCAGAAATCTTACTTGAATCTACTCAGATTCCAGAAGCTGACACAATATGCCCCAGAAAACTAACCTCTTGCAACCAGAATTCACGTTTCCTGAATTTCGCGTATAATTGCTTTTCTCTCAAAGTTTGCAACACAATTCTCAAATGTTCTGCATGCTCATCTTCATCACGTGAATAAATCAAGATGTTATCTATAAATACCACAACAAAATGATCTAGATACGGTCTGAAAATTCTGTTCATCAGATCCATAAAAACAGCAGGAGCATTGGTTAGTCCAAATGGCATAACTAAAAATCCGTAATGCCCGTACCTCGTTCTAAAAGCAGTCTTCGAAATATCTGAATCTTTCACTCTCAACTGATAGTATCCAGATTTCAGGTCAATTTTTAAAAACACAGTAGCTCCTTTTAATTTATCAAATAAATCGTCTATGCGGGGCAACGGATATTTATTCTTTATTGTCACCTTATTCAACTGACGATAGTCAATACACATCCTTATCGTACCATCTTTCTTTTTCACAAATAGAACAGGAGCACCCCAAGGCGAGAAACTCGGTCTAGCTAACCCTTTATCAGTCAATTCTTGTAATTGTGATTTTAATTCTTTCAACTCTGTTGGTGCCATTCTATACGCAGCTATCAAAATAGGTATAGTACCAGGCAACAACTCAATACCAAACTCAACTTCATGAATCGGAGGTAAACCCGGTAACTCTTCAGGAAACACATCAGAAAACTCACAGACAATCAGTATTGTCTCCATTTTCTTTTCATACACTTTCGTATCGATCACATAAGCGAAATATGCCTCATATCCCTTTTTCACATAACTCTGGGCTTTCAAAATAGATATCACAGTAGGCAATCCATTTAAATCATTCGACTCAACGCGTACAATCTCATCATTTGGACATCTCAAATCTATAGTCTTTCTTTTGCAGTTCACAATAGCATCATGCATAAACAACCAATCCATACCCAGAATAATATCGAATTCATTAAACGAAAAAAGCATTAGATCAGTAGGGAAAACATATATCTCGAAACATTAACGGACAGTTCTTGTATACTTTGTTAACGATGACACTTTTACCTAAGGGGTTCGACACTTTTATAGTAAACTCAGTAGACTCTACAGGCAAAGTCTTGCTGAATACTAAATTCATGCATATATATGAATGCGTAGAACCAGAGTCTAATAAAGCAATCACAGAAGTATCATAAAGAGTAAAAGTACCAGTTATAACATCTGGCGATGAAGCTTCTTCTCGAGCTCGGATAGCATACGCTCTGGCTGGCACTCTAGCTTCAGATCTGACAACATTATCCCTCATAATTCTCTGACTACAACTAACATTTCTGACATTCTTTGATGGCCTATCACTCACAGGTGCATTATCAGATCTCAGATTCTGAATAGTCTCTGGTTTGACAGACTCAGGGCAATCACGTATAAAATGATCAAGTGATCCACATCTAAAGCAAGCTCTGTCGTTTAATCTACAACTTCTCAGATGCCTTTTTCCACAGTGTTTACATTCAGGTCTCTCGGATCGAACATTACTAATGCTGGCCACTGAAGTTACTGGAGCTTTAGAACTCATTTGTGGTCTAAATTGATTTCTTTTCGCATGACCCACGTTATCTCTAGAACGACTCTGGTTATCTCTGAATCTTTTCGTAGCAGACTAATATGATTTACTCTGAAATCTCTTTTTCACATCTCGAGCTTCAGACTCAGTTTTTCTCTTATCTTTCCCAAGTGCCTTAATTTTGCAAGCTCTGTCAACGAGTACAACAAACTTTTTTATTTCCAAAATCCCGACTAGCAGATGAATGTCTTCATTAAGACCATCTTCGAATCTCTTGCACATTATAGCTTCAGAAGATACACATTCCCGGGCATACTGACTCAGTCTGACAAATTCTCGTTCATATTCCGTAACAGACATACGACCCTGCTTTAGTTCCAGAAATTCCTTCGTTTCTGATCAACAAATCTCTCACTGATATATTTCTTCCGGAACTCGACCTGAAAGAAGTCCCATGTAACTCGCTCGTTTGGAACCACAGAAATCAATGTCTCCCACCACTGATAAGCTGCATCTCGAAGTAAAGATACAACACATTTTATACATTCTTTTGGAGTCAGAAACATTTCATCAAATACCCAGATCGTATTTTCAATCCAGAACTCAGCCTTTTCAACATCATCATCTTTAGTAGCACGGAATTCTTCTGCCCCATACTTACGGATCTTGTCAACAGGAGGCTTATTCAACAGATTAGGATGCATAACCGGTGGCACAACTGTAGTCGGAGGGGATTAACAGGGGCGGGGTTATAAAGCGATCGGGTTATTCTTAACAAACTGAGTGAACCACTCACTCATCATCTGGAAGAAAGCTTGTTTAGCTTCTCCCTCGTGATCGCTCATAGCCAGTCTCGACTCAGAGCGTGCTGTCCCTTGCACTGGAGCAGGCGCATTACTTTCTACGTCGTCAGCTACGGCTCTTTCGGGATCCATACTATATGAAAATCACATTTATACATCAGGGTTCATCACACTATCACAGTTCATATATATGGCATGTATAGCTAGACTCTGACACGCTACGTTAGTCCGAGAATCGACTAAATTGTAGCTCTGATACCAATCAAGTTGTAACACCCCTATCCCGTGTCTGTCGCCAGATTAAGATTAGGAGCGTTACCGGATAGATCAAAAATATTCACAGACAAAATCATACATTCAATCATCATTCTCAGACATAATGTCCCTTAAACAGGTCCTCGAGACCTTAATCATGCTTAGAAGTCGAGTCAGGACTAAACTGAAACACATATGAAATTTCATAAAAATTTTAAACTTTTTTAAAATACAGGGAAGACACGCCCGTGGGAGGAGACCGTGTGCCCTCCACGGCTTCTAGACACCCTCGTGTATCCTTTCGTGTCTATATACTGACTTGGTCCCCACAGCCACTAGACACGACCGTGTGTCATAGCCGTGGTTCTATACTAACTTCCCCACCACAGTCACCAAACACGCCCGTGTTAAGGCCGTGTTGCTTTTAGGCTACATTCTGCCAATTCTCCCACGGTCTTAGGGACGCCCGTGTGCCACAACCGTGTGGTATTATATGCCATCTACAAGGCCAAAATGTCACCCATAAGGGTCAAACCTATAATCAACATATATCATTCCATTTCCTTCACCTATGACCATCAAAAACATACCAAATAGCCAACCAAATCATGCATATTTGTCAACTAAGATAATCACACTATAATCCATTCAATATTCATTCAATCTAACCATTCAAACCAATTCCAAACATACCAATTTGCATGATCAAATCTCAATTATTCTCAAGCACCAACCATCTATATACTTACCGTTTCAAAACCATTTCATATATCTACTAATCATACCAAAACAACTTCACATATCATACTTCTTTAAGCATATATCAAAACATATCTAGCCAAATCACATGGCTAAGTTCACTTTACAACTTATACCAAGACTAGCCCATACATGCCATATTGAGCAATATACATTTTCAAAGTGTACCAAAATAAGTTTTAGTAGTGTGATGACGATTCGTGACAGTCCCGAGCCTTCAGTAGCTTTGACGACCTATAAAGTAGATTAAACACACACAGAGTAAGCTTTCCAAAAGCTTAGTAAGTCATATACAAATAACTTAACATAATTCATTCATAAGTATGGCAATTTGAATTCATTAACATACTTTGCTCACTTGGTTTGTCATTTCTTACAAATCCACCCATCCCAAAGATGTCATTTGCTCATATCTCAAACATACATATATCTCAAATGTTCATTTGCATTAATGCACATACATACTTACCTTCCGTGCTTATACAAAGCATATATATATCAACGTACCTGAAACGGATGTACATTCACGTATTTGTTCCTAGCTCGGAATTGTAATTCGTATCACATATTTGCCTGTTGAACCATTAGGAATATAGTAGGATACTCAGAAAGCTGGGAATAGTCGTACAATGCCAACATCCCAGACGAGGTCTTATACATACTCAGATATTGATGCCACTATCCCAGATAGGGTCTTACATAAATTAATACAATGTCAATGTCCCAGACATGGTCTTACACGTAAAACTCATATTGATGCCTACGTCCTAGACGAAGTCTTACACGTAAAGATCAAATCGATGCCAACGTCCCAGACATGGTCTTACACGAAATCTCAAATCAACGCCAACGTCCCAGACGTGGTCCTACATGATAAAACAGAACAGATACCTATGTCATGACAAAGTTAATCCTATCTATTCCTAGGTTCGAAAGGGACTTCTCGGATATTGTCGCTATATCGACCTTATCTCGTAATTCATATACTCAACATCTCATAAACATTCATTATCATTATTAGTCATATGGATATTTATAAATTCATACAAGTACCTTTATTTGCATAATGACTTACCTCGGATTCGGTTTATCGTAATAGAATTAACTATTCGTTTACTTTCGCCTTCCCGCGATCTAAATCCGTTTTCCTCGATTCTTGATCTAAACATATTCAGAAGTAACCCTTTTATTCACTAATTCATTCAATTCAATCCAAGGACACACATTTAGGGCTATTTGCCAAATAACCCTCATATTTGCACAATTTAGCAATTTAGTCCATTTTTCTCAAAACATCAAATTCACAAAATCCACTTATACACAAGCTTGGCCGAATATATACACATCACATACAAGCCTACATTTTTCATCAAATTCACAATTTAGTCCTTCAATTTGCCATTTTCTCAATTTAGCCCTATTTAGCTAAATTCATCAAAATTTTAAGAACAAAATATGTTCATCAATTACATATCTATCATTTAACACCATAAAACATCACAAAACTCAAAATAACATCAATGACATTTTACACAAACATCATCATTTCATGAAATTGAGACATGGGTTTTAAAGCTCTCGAAGCAACGATTACAAAAATGTAGAAATTATTAAAGATTGACCGAAAACATACCTTGAATTAGACCAAACTATGGCCGAACCCTTGCCTAAATTCTTCTTTTCTTTCTTTGGTTATTCGGTGATAACAATGCATGAATAAAACCCACCATCATGTTTTCTTTATTATAATATAACTATGTAATGTACATAATAAAATTTTAACTTATAACATTTAATATATATATAAAAACATATATATATACATATTTCATTACCCATGCCATCCACTAACCAAAAAAGTGGCTAAATTGTCACATAAGTCCTTAACACTTAAAAGCCGCATCACTTAAGCACTTTAACAATAGAAAGCAACTTTTGCATTTAATGCAATTCAATCCTTTTGTCAAATTAAACACACAGACAGACAAATTAGTTCACGAAAATTTAACACATGCTAAACCACATATCAATGACTCAGAAGATAATTTTAAAATAATATTCAGACTCAGATTCGTGGTCCCAAAACCACTGTTCCGACTAGGGTACAAACCGAACTGTTACATAATTTTTGGCGGCGGTGGTTGATAGTGGTTCAGTGGTAGTGGGATTTGAATGTAGTGGGATTTGGCTTAATATTTTTATTTTATTTAATTTTATTCTATTTTTTCAAAATTTCTCCCTTTTCCAGTTTCTAACGTTCTTTTTCCCTGTGCTTTCTTCCCATCAAAATTTCTTTACTTTTTCCTTTTTTTATCAAAATTGTTCTTCAAAATTCATAGTGATACGATTTTTAAACTCTTCGTTTGTCTGGTAAGTGAGGGTAGTGAGTTTCGTTCGAATTAGGGGTAATTGTTTTAACTGTTCTATACCAATTCTAGTTATTTTGGTAATATGATTCTGGGTTGATTGGCAGCGAATCGTGAGGAACGAAATTCTTCTCCTGCCAAATTGTATTCGAGTTTATTCGTGATGTTGGGTAAGTAACGAGCATTTGAATTTCACTATTAAAGGTTTTGTTGGTTCAGTTTAATTGTGGATTAAAAACTGATTTTGAGAGCGTGTAATGTCATTTGTAAGTTCTTGTGGGCTCAAGATTGCTTACATGTGAAAATTAAACCAGGTGTGTACCCTAATCATGAAAAATTGAGGTTCGAAAAAAGCTGAAAAATGGGGTTGTCAGCACCACACATGCGTATGCCAGATCGTGTGCCTGGCGTTGTGCTAGACATAGCAATGTGACGGCAATAGTGTGGCTGTGTGGGCCACATGGGCTATGCCAGATTGGGTGTGTGGGTCCACATATGCAATTTTTTTTTATCCTAGCCTAATCCCTGCTAGGTAGGCTTTTTTAAAATTGTTTGTTAACTCATATCAGAATAAGCCTGTTTGTCCGAGTGGTAATGAGTTAGTTTGTTGGAGGTTCTGTGTTCAAATTCTTGCATGAGCGGGGGTTAGAATTTTTGGCGACGGTGGTTGATAGTGGTTCAGTGGTAATGGGATTCGGAGTTAGTTCGGTGGTTAATGGATACGGATGGAGTGGGATTTGGCTTAATCTTTTTATTTTATTTCATTTTATTCTATTTTTCAAAAATTTCTCCCTCTTCCAATTTCTAACATTCTTTTTCTCTGTGCTTTCTACCCATTAAAATTTCTTTTCCTTTTCCTTTTTCTGTCAAAATTGTTCTTTGAAATTCGCGATTATACGATTTTTGAACTTTTCATGTGTCTGATAAGTGAGGGTAGTGAGTTTTGTTCGAATTAGGGGTAATTGTTTTAACTGTTCTATACCAATTCTAGTTATTTTAGTAATATGATTCCGTGTTGATTGGCAGTGTGTAACACACCTTACCCGTGTTCAAAGCCGGAACCGGATACGAGGCATTACCTAACTAAACCTACTTAAACATGACATTTCGGGATGTAAAATTTCATTTTTTCTTTAAAACTTCCTGTACAATCCCATATCATACTCATCCTGGGTCTACGAGGCCTTAAACATACTTCCGGAAGGTTTTTGGAATTAATCTGAAACTTTTATGCACTTAAAAAATTTTACTTAAACAGGGGCCACACGCCCGTGTGAAATGGGACACGCCCGTTGGGGCAGGCCGTGTGGTCACACACGCCCATGTCCCTCACCCGTGGTCGACACTGACTTATTTCACACGGCCGGACATATGCCCGTGTCCCTGGCCAATGTCCCGTACACGGCCTTGACACACCCGTGCCTCAGCCCGTGTGCCAAAACCTTGGCATTCTATTTATGACGTCATCATCTCACTAAGGTCACACGGCCAACGCACACGCCCGTGTCCTTAGCCCGTGTGTCAAATTAAATTTCTAATTTTAGGTGCAGACTTCACACAGCCTGGGCACATGCCCATGTCCTAGGCTGTGCCTCCCACGTGGTTGAGACACACGGCCGTGTCTCTGCCCATGTGTTTACTACTGAGCATACTGACTTGCAATTCTAGCATGCAAGGGGACGCACGGCCAATCAACACGCCCATAGGGCTGACCGTGTGTCACACACGGCCTAGACATACGCCCGTGTGTCTACCCGTGTGGACAATTAGATGGCTATCTACCAAGCCATTTGCCACCCTATCAAGTAATGACACTCATACTAGAACAATTCAATATATAAGATGACCAAATAGTACCTCTATGAACTCAAAAAGAATCACTACATCCTCAAAAGCATACACTTCATGAAATTCATCTTCATTAAACATAAGAATTAGCCAAGTATTAGCCCAACTTTGATGACCATTTACAAAATGAATTGGAACAACCTTAGTAGCCAACACATTTGTCTTAACAATATGACATAACAAAATACTCAAGTCCTATACATGCCATATTCAAAATAAATTTAATTTGGCTATACCAATATGTGGTTGATAGTGTGATCTCCAATTCCGATGACCACGAATTCTCAAGCTAACTTTGCAATACTACAAGGAAAAAGGGCAATGAAAAGGGGTAAGCATAAAGCTTAGTAAGTTTGCATTGAAATAAATGGCAATAATAAGCTCACAATATAATCCATCCATGGTATTAATTAACCATACACAAGTCATAAGCTTCTTGCCATATTTATACATACTCATACTTGCCCTTATCTAGCACATACCATGCCACATATCGTAATTGTTTCTTCATGAATTACTCATGAGTACATGCGTTAACTCAATCACATAACTATTAGTAACATTCTCTTCACTATTTCTTAGCTAATCAATTCATCCTGATAATTCACTAGGGATACTCAAGGATGTATGTTCATAAACATTAGCGTAACACAAAACCAATACCACATCCCAGATATGGTCTTACATGGGGTCATTTCTGAGTGCCGATGCCATATCTTGGATATAGTCTTATACGAAATCTCTCATTAAACATCGATGCCATATCCTAGGTATGGTCTTATACGACTCTCATACTCAATACCGAAGCCATATCCTGGATATGGTCTTATACGGAATCTCAATTCGGTGCCGAGTGTAACACCCTAAACCCGACCTAAAAGTTAGGCCCGAGTCCGGCATGTCACATTAAAGTGTTTTTTTCGAAAACCTTGTTTTCATTGAAAACCCTTCTAAAGAAAAGTTAAGTAAAATCTAGTTTTCTTTCAAAACGAAGTGTATCCAAAAAACCATTTCCTTGTTACTATGTAAAAAAAATTTCCTTTGACAGCGGAAGCTAGTTCTTAAAACACAATTATTTTCAAAAACTTGAAATATGCCTAAAAGAAATAAATTCAGGTTCCGTTTCAAAATTTCAATGCATAGTGGAAGTAATGGAATAATAACTAGAGGGAAAACCTTATTACAATCCGAAATAAAATAACTTAAAATAAATAACTTAAAATCTAGAATTTAGATATTAAGAAAAACATGTCTAATCGTCTTGCTAGTTCGCCACCTCTGAGTCGCTCCATCCATCGAACAGCCTACTGAGGATCACCTGTGAAAAATAAAAGAGGGAGTGAGTTTTTGAAAACTCAGTGTGTACGACCCTCATCAAACAAATAGCATACATAACATAATAATATCATACATGCAATGCTGTGCAAACCCTCCCCAAATAATCCATCCGATACACTTCGTCTTCGTCCAATCGAAACATTTCTGTGGGGATTTTTAAATCGACCCACCCATCTGACACACTTCAAGGTTAGCCCGGTTACGGTACTACCTAACATTGCAGCAAAGCTGCCTATCATATAATAGGCTTAAAAAGCCATCGGTGGATCCACAATTGTCAAGCAACCATGCGATCCTCATATACTTCCTCCGTTCCATAATTCTCACCCATATGCAACCTAAATAGAATATCATATGAATGCAACAAATGTACATGTAACATCCATAAATCTTACATTCAACACATAGGGGCATTTAGCCATTTCACAAATCAAGGGTATTTCAGTAATTCTTAATAGTATGGGTCTTAATTACGAACCTTGGCCCGTCAACAAGTCCTCGCGGCTAAAGTGAACAGAAACTACGCACCAGGTAGGATTCTAGAGAAGAGGAGGTGGGTCATTAAGACCGCTTAAGTACCAAGCTCTCCCTAGATCCAATCCTAGACATGCATATCCCCATTGCCATACTTAAACCTTATGACTTGTTCACAATCGCACATAATAAATTATTGAAGTTTTATGCAAGTTAAGCAATTTACCAAATATAAGCCCAAGACCCCTTACAAAGCCCAAACAAATTCACATACGTTCATATGGCCCACCAGTCCTAATCTCATTCATATAGCCCATTAGGCCCAAATCATATTCATATGGCCCATCTGGCCCAAATCAATTCCAAGCCATGTAACCAGCATGACTCGTTCATCACTTATTACCAAATCATCAAATTCACCTATTTTAAGCCTTCGGCCCATCGGACCCATTTTGCCCGTTCTGGCCCAATTGACCAAAACACGGCCCAAGTCCATGAGATCGCTCATGAGGTCTCTGTTATCAATTCCATTTCCCTCATACGAGTGTTCGCACACTCGCAAGACTACCAAAGCCAAACTTTTGGGATTTCGGGATTTCCCAATCCACTGTGTGTGTGTAGTGTATGTACACACCTGATAACCAAAATGCGCTATGATCTCTTTAGCCACAATCCTATAAACGATTTCACTCAATAATTAATCACATATACTTATCGAATACTTTACCAAAAGCTGAAGTCTCACCTTAACCTTACCTAAAACACCAAGCTTTAACAGCTTTTCCTCGATTACTAATCATGAGTACTTCCTAAATTTGCATCAATCTGATTTATAAAAACTGAACCATAAGTGACTTATATCCATCTTAAGTCACCCTTACATTACTTACGATCATTCAGCCAACCTTCAAAACAAAAAGTGAAGAATACATACCCAAATCCTGAAACGCATAAAGTGTAACTCAGTAGAGATCTGAAGAATAGAGATTCAATATCAATCCCCTACCAAAATCGATTTAGAGAGAGTAAGGGAGAGGAGAAGTCGGTCCTAGCAAGATCAATTTTGAAGAGTAAAATACTTACACAAGAATTGGCTAGGTTGAAGAAATGGTGACGGCACAAAAAGAATTTCGACAAAGAGAGGGTGGAATTATTCAGTTTTAGAGGGTTTGGAAAAGGTAACAACAAGAAAAGAAAAAGATCCAATGCTTGTGTGAGGGTAACTACAGGATATTTAGTAAAGAAAGAAAGACTGACCTATTTGCAAAACTCTCCAAATGCCGAAAGCCACAATGAAAATTCGTAATGCTCCCTAAAAGACCTAAAAACGACACTCATCTACCCTCCTAAGCCGAATTTATGCACTTCCCACTTCCCAAAATGGCACCAACTCTTCACACTTCTCAGCTCCTAACTTTTCTCCCTGATAACTCCTCAATCTCATCCTAAATGTTCTCCACGATAAGCTCCTACAATCTCTCCATGACCATTTCACACCTCTCATCCACCAGACTTTCACTGCAACACAAACTCTAGCCATCCTGACAGCAAAATAAATACCCCAATAAAATAGCACTCCACTACTCGAACCTTGGACTCCCTTGCCTGCTAATGACGCCACCTCCCTGCTCCCTAAGTGGCGCCACTTTGCCACTACACCACAAGCTCTTTTGTGTCATTTTTCTTCTTTATTTATTTAAAAGGCCTACTAACTGAAGTCACAGTTCCCTTGGGCTAAAACCAAAATTTTTCTATCCCCTTACTTGATCCTTGGACATCTCCAACACCCCTAGACACTCCAAATTCATTAAACCTCAAAGCCCACATGCCAATTGTCATTTTCTCGCTCACATAAAAATATTTTCTGATACCCAAAGCTCAAAGCACAATTCATCTAGGCCCAAAAATTTGGGGCGTTACACGAGGCCATGTCCCGTACATGGTCTTACACGGGACCTTATTCATCTCATATCTTAATGATAACATTTTCACACTTATTATAGTCCCACCGGGACTTTAACATCTCAACTTTTATCAACTTTCTTATATAACACAAATATTCAATTTCATAGAATGTTGTTATAATATCAACCATTCTCAAACATGCTAACATAAATATTGAATCATCACATACAAGCTTACCCCGATTTCAAAATAAGCTAGATCGTCGATCTAGTCCAAGACTTTATTCTTTCCTCGATGGAGGTGGACTCTTGGTTTTTCTTGCTCTATAATAGCAGATTATCTCGTTTTAATCATCACAATAATAAATGTATTTCAAAAATCATGCTTTGGCAAAATTACCATTTCGCCCTTAGACTTTGGCAAAATGGCCATTTTACCCCTATCCTCGGAAATTAATTCTAATCAAATTTCTACCTTTAGTGAGCCTAGGTGAACATTTATTTCTCTTATGGCTATCATCAAAATCCAACATTACACACATTTACTACAAACTTTATAACTTTTACAACAAGGTCCAATTAGGTGTTTTCATGGCAACACCTTTCACAAAAGTTGTTCATTTAACAACCAAGACTCCCTTTCTTCCATAAAAATACAGCAAATAGCAATAAAAGCTCTCATGGAAAATCTTTAAACTCTTCATTATATCACAATTTACTCCCCTCTTTAGAAAGCTTAAGCTTTAGGGGTTCCAAAAGTACAATTATCGTCAAGAAAAACCATTAAAATCACTTACTTGTGAGGAGATAAGTTTGCTAAAATTTTTTAGCTTTCTAACCCTTGTTTTCTACCAATTTTTGGTGGTGATGAAGAGAAGAAAAGATGATACTTTTTCTTTTCTTTATTATTCTTTTATTTTATTCATTAATAACCTAACGCCACCAAAACTTGCCTAATTTACTCATCTTGTCCCCCCTATGACCGGGTATGTCCTTTAAAAAGTGGCTAATTACCTTTTAAAACCCCCAATTAACAATATATGACTATTTGGCAGCTTTACTTATAAAATAAAACTTTCTCACTTTATGCGATTTGGTCTTTTTTCGCGATTAAGCAAGAAATTGTCGAAATTAAAGCACCAAAATTTTCATACACTTATACCATCACACTCTAACTCATAAAATATCATGGAAATAATTTTTACGAACCTCGAATTAGTGATCCCGAGATCACTATTTCGACTAGCCCCTAAATCAGGCTGTTACACAGCGAATCGTGAGAAACAGAATTCTTTTCCTGCAAATTGTAGTCGAGTTTATTCGTGAAGTTGGGTAAGTAACGATCATTTGAATTTCATTATTGAAGGTTTCGTTGGTTTGGTTTAATTTTGGATTAAAAATTAATTTTGGGAGCATGTAATGTTGTTTGTAGGTTGTGGTGGGCTCCAAGATTGATTACGCGTCAAAAATTGAACCAGGTGTGTCCCTTAAATACGAAAAATAGAGCTTCGACAAAATTTGAAAACGGGGGTTTTCGACGCCAAACGGGCGTGTGCCTGGCCGTGTACGAGACACATCTATGTAACGGCGATAGTGTGGCCGTGTGGGCCATATAGGCTAGGCCAGATTGGGCGTGTAGGTCCACATTTGAAAATTCTTTTTTATCCTCGCCTAATCCCTGCTAGGAAGGCTTTTGTAATATTGTTTGTTAACTCATATCAGAATGAGCTTGTTAGTTTGAGTGGTAATGAGTTAGTTTGTTAGAGGTTCTGTGTTCAAATTCTTGCATGAGCATGGGTTAGAATTTTTGGCGACGGTGGTTGATAGTGGTGTAGTAGTAGTGGGATTCTGAGATAGTTGAGTGGTTAATGGATGTGGATGTAGTGGGATTTGGCTTAATATTTTTATTTCATTTCATTTTATTCTATTTTTCCAAAATTTCTCCCTTTTCCAGTTTCTAACGTTCTTTTTCTCTGTGCTTTCTTCCCATCAAAATTTCTTTTCTTTTTCCTTTTTCTGTCGAAATTGTTTTTCCAAATTCGCAGTTATATGATTTTTGAACTCTTCATGTGTCTGGTAAGTGGGGGTAGTGAGTTTTGTTCGAATTAGGGGTAATTGTTTTAACTATTCTATACCAATTCTAATCCTTTCGGTAATATGATTTCGGGTTGATTGGTAGTGATTCGTGAGGAACATAATTCTTCTCCTACAAAATTGTAGTCGAGTTTATTCATGAAGTTGGGTAAGTAACGAGCATTTGAATTTCACCATTGAAGGTTTCGTTGGTTCGGCTTAATTGTGGATTAAAAACTAATTTTGGAGCATGTAATGTCGTTTGTAGGTTCTTGTGGGCTCAAGATTGCTTACTTGTCAAAATTGAACCAGGTGTGTACTCTAAGCACGAAAAATTGCGGTTTGACAAAAGCTAAAAAATGGGTTGACGATGCTACACAAGCGTGTGCCCGACCGTGTGCTTGGCCGTGTACGAGTCACAGCCATGTAACGGTGATAGTGTGGCCGTGCAGGCTACATGGGCTAGGCGAGATTGGGCGTGTGGGTCCACATATGCAATTTTTTTATCCTAGCCTAATCCCTGCTAGGTAAGCTTTTGTAATATTGATTGTTAACTAATATCAGAATGGGCATGTTGGTTCGAGTGGTAATGAGTTAGTTCGTTGGAGGCTCTGTGTTCAAATGCTTGCATGAGCGTGGGTTAGAATTTTTGGCGACGGTGGTTGATAGTGGTTCAGTAGTAGTGGGATTCTGATTTAATTGGGTGGTTAATGGATGTAAATGTAGTAGGATTTGGCTTAATCTTTTTATTTTATTTCATTTTATTCTATTTTTCCAAAATTTATCCCTTTTCCAGTTTCTAACGTTCTTTTTCTCTATTCTTTCTTCCCATTAAAACTTTTTCTTTTCTTTTTCCTTTTTCTGTCAAAATTGTTCTTCCGAATTTGTGGTGATATGATTTTTGAACTCTTCAGGCGTCTGGTAAGAAAGGGTAGTGAGTTTTGTTTGAATTAGGGTTAATAGTTTTAACTGTTCTATACCAATTCTAGTTATTTCGGTAATATGATTCTGTGTTGATTGGCAGTGAATTGTGAGGAATGAAATTCTTCTCCTGCAAAATTGTAGTTGAGTTTATTTGTGAAGTTGGGTAAGTAACGAGTATTTAAATTTCACTGTTGAAGCCTTCATTGGTTCGATTTAATTGTGGATTAAAAACTGATTTTGGGAGCGTGTAATGTCGTTTGTAGGTTCTGGTGGGCTCAAGATTGCTTACGCATCAAAATTAAACAATGTGTACCCCAAACACGAAAAATTGAGGTTCGACAAAAGCAGAAAATGGGGCAGTCGACGCCACAAGGGCGTGTGCTCGACTGTGTGCGAGACACAGCTTTGTGACGGCGATAGTATGGCCGTGTGGGCCACATGGGCTACGCCAGATTAGGCGTGTGGGTCCACATATGCAAATTTTTTTATCCTAGCCTAATCCCTTAAAGGTAGGCTTTTGTAATATTGTTTGTTAACTCATATTAGAATGAACCTGTTGGTTCGAGTGGTAATGAGTTAGTTTGTTGGAGGTTTTGTGTTCAAATTCTTGCATGAGCGTGGGTTAGAATTTTTGGCGGCGGTGGTTGATAATGGTTCAGTGGTAGTGGGATACCGAGTTAGTTGGGTGGTTAATGGATGTGGGTGTAGTGGGATCCGGCTTAATCTTTTTCTTTTATTTCATTTTATTCTATTTTTCCAAAATTTCTCCCTTTTCCAGTTTCTAACGTTCTTTTTCTCTGTGCTTTTTTCCATAAAAATTTCTTTTCTTTTTCCTTGTTCTTTAAAAATTGTTCTTCTAAAATCACGGTGATACTATTTTTGAAATCTTCGTGTGTCTGGTAAGTGAGGGTAGTGAGTTTTGGTCAAATTAGGGGTAATTGTTTTAACTATTTTATACCAATCTTGGTCCTTTCGGTAATGCGATTCTGGATTGATTGGCAGTGGATCGAAAGGAACATAATTCTTCTCCTACAAAATCATAGTCGGGTTTGTTTTTGAAGGTGGGTAAGTAACGAGCATTTGAATTTCATTGTTGAAGGTTTTGTTGGTTTTGTTTAATTGTGGATTAAAAACTGATTTTGGGAGTGTGAAATGTCGTTTGTAGGTTCTGGTGGGCTCAAGATTGCTTACGCGTCAAAATTGAACCAGGTGTGTACCCTAAAAACGAAAAATTGAGGTTTGACAAAAGATGAAAAATGGGGTAGTCGATGCCACACGGGCGTGTGCCAGACCGTGTGCGAGACACAGCTTTGTGACGGCGATAGTGTGGCCGTGTGGGCCACATGGGCTACGCCAGATTAGGCGTGTGGGTCCACATATGCAAATTTTTTTTATCCTAGCCTAATCCCTTTAAGGTAGGCTTTTGTAATATTGTTTGTTAACTCATATTAGAATGAACCTGTTGGTTCGAGTGGTAATGAGTTAGTTTGTTGGAGGTTTTGTGTTCAAATTCTTGCATGAGCGTGGGTTAGAATTTTTGGCGACGGTGGTTGATAATGGTTCAGTGGTAGTGGGATTCTGAGTTAGTTGGGTGGTTAATGGATGTGGGTGTAGTGGGATCCGGCTTAATCTTTTTTTTTTTTTCATTTTATTCTATTTTTCCAAAATTTCTCCTTTTCCAGTTTCTGACGTTCTTTTTCTCTGTGCTTTTTTCCATAAAAATTTCTTTTCTTGTTTCTTGTTCTTTAAAAATTGTTCTTCTAAAATCACGGTGATACTATTTTTGAAATCTTCGTCTGTTTGGTAAGTGAGGATAGTGAGTTTTGGTCAAATTAGGGGTAATTGTTTTAACTATTTTATACCAATCCTGGTCCTTTCGGTAATGCGATTCTGGATTGATTGGCAGTGGATCGAGAGGAGCGTAATTCTTTTCCTACAAAATCATAGTCGGGTTTGTTCATAAAGGTGGGTAAGTAACGAGCATTTGAATTTCACTGTTGAAGGTTTTGTTGGTTTTGTTTAATTATGGATTAAAAACTGATTTTGGGAATGTGTAATGTCGTTTGTAGGTTCTGGTGGGCTCAAGATTGCTTACGCGTCAAAATTGAACTAGGTGTGTGCCCTAAAAATGAAAAATTGAGGTTCGACAAAAGACGAAAAATGGGGCATTCGACGCTACATGGGCGTGTGCCAGACCGTGTGCGAGACACAGCCATGTGACGGCGACATTGTGGCCGCGTGGGCCACATAGGCTAGGCCAGATTGGGCGTGTGGGTCCGCATATACAATTTTTTTTATCCAAGCCTAATCTCTTTAAGGTAGGCTTTTGTAATATTTTTTGTTAACTCATATTAGAATGAACCTATTGGTTCGAGTGGTAATGAGTTAGTTTGTTGGAGGTTTTGTGTTCAAATTCCTACATGAGCGTGGGTTAGAATTTTTGGCGACGGTGGTTGATAGTGATTCAGTTGTAGTGGGATTCTGAGTTTGTTGGGTGGTTAATGGATGTGGACGCAGTGGAATTTGGCTTAATCTTTTTATTTTATTTTATTTTATTCTATTTTTTCCAAAATATCTCTCTTTTTCAGTTTCTGACGTTCTTTTTCTCTGTGCTTTCTTCCCGTCAAAATTTCTTCTCTTTTTCCTTTTCTGTCAAAATTGTTCGTCCAAATTCGCGGTGACATGATTTTTGAACTCTTCGTGGGTCTCGTAAGTGAGGGTAGTGAGTCTTGTTCGAATTAAGGGTAATTTTTTTAATTGTTCTATACCAATTCTAGGCCTTTCGGTAATATGATTCTGGGTTGATTGGCTGCGAATTGTAAGGAACGTAATTCTTCTCTTGCAAAATCGTAGTCGAGTCTATTCGTGAAGTTGGGAAAGTAACGAGCATTTGAATTTCACTGTTAAATGTTTCATTGGTTCGGTTTGATTATAGATTAAAAACTGATTTTGGGAGTGTGTAATGTCATTTGTAGGTTCTATTGGGCTCAAGATTGCTTACGCTTCAAAATTGAACCAGGTGTGTCCCTTAATCACAAAAAACTGAGGTTCAAAAAAAGCTGAAAAAGGGGGCTGTCAATGCCACACGGGTGTGTGCCCAACCATGTGCTTGGCCGTGTGCGAGACACAGCCATGTGACGGAGATAGTATGGCCGTGTGGGCCACATGGGCTAGGCTAGATTAGGCGTGTGGGTGCACATTTGCAAAAATTTTTACCTTAGCCTAATCCCTTTTAGGTAGGGTTTTGTAATATTGTTTGGTAACTCATATCAGAATGAGCATGTTGGTTCGAGTGGTAATGTGTTAGTTTGTTGGAGGTTCTGTGTTCAAATTCTTGCATGAGCGTCGGTTAGAATTGTTGGCGACGGTGGTTTATTGTGTTTCAGTGGTAGTGGGATTCTGAGTTAGTTGGGTGGTTAATGGATGTGGATGTAAAGGGATTTGGCTTAAACTTTTTTATTTTATTCCATTTTATTCTATTTTCCCCAAATTTTTCCCTTTTCCTATTGCTAACGTTCTTTTTCTCTGTGCTTTTTTCCATAACAATTTCTTTTATTTTTCCTTGTTCTTTAAAAATTGTTCTTCCAAAATCGCAGTGATACTATTTTTAAAATCTTCGTGTGTCTGGTAACTGAGGGTAGTGAGTTTTGGTCAAATTAGGGGTAATTGTTTTAACTATTTTATACCAATTTTGGTCCTTTCGGTAATGCAATTCTGGATTGATTGGCAGTGGATCGAGAGGAACATAATTCTTCTCTTACAAAATCATAGTCTGGTTTGTTCATGAATGTGGGTAGGTAACGAGCATTTAAATTTCACTGTTGAAGGTTTCGTTCGTTTGGTTTAATTGTGGATTAAAAACTGATTTTGGGAGCGTGTAATGTCATTTGTAGGTTCTGGTGGGCTCAAGATTGCTTACGCGTCAAAATTGAACCAGGTGTGTACCCTAAAAACGAAAAATTGAGGTTCGACAAAAGATGAAAAATGGGGCAGTCAAGCCACACGGGCGTGTGCCAGACCGTGTACGAGACACAGCCATGTAACGGCGATATTGTGGCCGTGTGGGCCACATTGGCTAGGCCAGATTGGGCATGTTGGTCCACATATACAAATTTTTTTATCCTAGCCTAATCCCTTTAAGGTAGGCTTTTGTAATATTTTTTGTTAACTCATATTAGAATGAACCTGTTGGTTCGATTTGTAATGAGTTAGTTTGTTGGAGGTTTTGTGTTCAAATTCTTTCATGAGCGTGGGTTAGAATTTTTGGCGACGGTGGTTGATAGTGATTTAGTTGTAGTGGGATTCTGAGTTAGGTGGGTGGTTAATGGATGTGGACGTAGTGGGATTTGGCTTAATCTTTTTATTTTATGACATTTTATTCTATTTTTCCAAAATATCTCCCTTTTTCAGTTTCTGACGTTATTTTTCTCTGTGCTTTCTTCTCGTCAAAATTTCTTTTCTTTTTCTGTCAAAATTGTTCGTCCAAATTCGCGGTGACACGATTTTTGAACTCTTCGTGGATCTGGTAAGTGAGGGTAGTGAGTCTTGTTTGAATTAAGGGTAATTGTTTTAACTGTTCTATACCAATTCTAGGCCTTTCGGTAATATGATTGTAGGTTGATCGGCAGCGAATCGTAAGGAACGTAATTCTTCTCTGCAAAATCGTAGTCGAGTCGATTCGTAAAGTTGGGTAAGTAACAAGCATTTAAATTTCACTGTTAAAAGTTTCATTGGTTCGGTTTAATTATAGATTAAAAACTAATTTTGGGAGTGTGTAACGTCGTTTGTAGGTTCTACTGGGCTTAAGATTGCTTACGTGTCAAAATTGAACCAGGTGTGGACCCTAATCACGAAAAACTGAGGTTCAAAAAAACGCTGAAAAAGGGGGTTGTCAATGCCACACGAGCGTGTGCCCGACCATGTGCTTGGCCTTGTGCGAGACACAGCCATGTGACGGCGATAGTGTAGCCGTGTGAGCCACATGGGCTAGGCCAGATTGGGCGTATGGGTGAACGTTTGCAAAAATTTTTTACCCTAGCCTAATCCCTTTTAGGTAGGGTTTCGTAATATTGTTTGTTAACTCATATCAGAATGAGCCTGTTCGTTCGTGTGATAATGAGTTAGTTTGTTGGAGGTTCTGTGTTTAAATTCTTGCATGAGCATGGGTTAGAATTTTTGGCGACGGTGATTGATAGTGGTTCAGTGGTAGTGGGATTCTGAGTTAGTTGGGTGGTTAATGGATGTGGATGTAAAGGGATTTGGCTTAAACTTTTTTATTTTATTCCATTTTATTCTATTTTCCCCAAATTTCTCCCTTTTCCTATTGCTAACGTTCTTTTTCTCTGTACTTTTTTCCATAAAAAATTCTTTTCTTTTTCCTTGTTCTTTAAAAATTGTTCTTCCAAAATCGCGGTGATACTATTTTTGAACTCTTCGTGTGTTTGGTAAGTGAGGGTAGTGAGTTTTGGTCAAATTAGGGGTAATTGTTTTAACTATTTTATACCAATTTTGGTCCATTCGGTGATGCGATTCTGGATCGATTGGCAGTGGATCGAGAGGAACATAAATCTTCTCCTACAAAATAATACTCCGGTTTTTTCATGAAGGTGGGTAAGTAACGAGCATTTGAATTTCAATGTTGAAGGTTTCATTGGTTTGGTTTAGTTGTGGATTAAAAATTGATTTTGGGAGCGTGTAATGTCGTTTGTAGGTTCTGGTGGGCTCAAGATTGCTTACGTGTCAAAATTGAACCAGGTGTGTACCCTGAAAATGAAAAATTGAGGTTCGACAAAAGCTGAAGAATGAGGCAGTCACGTCACATGGGCGTGTGCCAGACCATGTGCGAGACACAGCCATGTGACAGCGATATTGTGGCCGTGTGGGCCACATGGGCTAGGCTAGATTGGGCGTGTCGGTCCACATATACAAATTTTTTTATCCTAGCCTAATCCCTTTAAGGTAGGCTTTTGTAATAGTTTTTGTTAACTCATATTAGAATGAACCTGTTGGTTTGAGTTGTAATGAGTTAGTTTGTTGGAGGTTTTGTGTTCAAATTCTTTCATGAGCGTGGGTTAGAATTTTTGGCGACGGTGGTTGATAGTGATTCAGTTGTAGTGGGATTTTGAGTTAGGTGGGTGGTTAATGGATGTGGACGTAGTGGGATTTGGCTTAATCTTTTTATTTTATTTCATTTTATTCTATTTTTCCAAAATATCTTCCTTTTTCAGTTTCTGACGTTCTTTTTCTCTGTGCTTTCTTCCCGTCAAAATTTCTTTTCTTTTTCCTTTTCTATCAAAATTTTTCGTCCAAATTCGCAGTGACACGATTTTTGAACTCTTCGTGGGTCTGGTAAGTGAGGGTAGTGAGTCTTGTTCGAATTAAGGGTAATTGTTTTAACTGTTCTATACCAATTCTAGGCCTTTCGGTAATATGATTCTAGGTTGATTGGCAACGAATCGTAAGGAACGTAATTCTTCTCTGCAAAATCATAATCGAGTCTATTCGTGAAGTTGGATAAGTAACGAGCATTTGAATTTCACTGTGAAAAAGTTTCATTGGTTCGGTTTAATTATAGATTAAAAACTGATTTTGGGAGTGTGTAATGTCGTTTGTTAGTTCTGCTGGGCTCAAGATTGCTTACGTGTCAAAATTGAACCAGGTGTGGACCCTAATCACGAAAAACTGAGGTTTAAAAAAAACTGGAAAAAGGGGCAGTTAACGCCACACGAGCGTGTGCCCAACCATGTGCTTGGCCTTGTGCGAGACACAGCCATGTGACGGCGATAGTATAGCCGTGTGGGCCACATAGGCTAGGCCAGATTTGGCTTGTGGGTGTAGGTTTGCAAAATTTTTTTACCCTAGCCTAATCCCTTTTAGGTAGGGATTTGTAATATTGTTTGTTAACTCATATCAGAATGAGCCTGTTGGTTCGAGTGATAATGAGTTAGTTTGTTGGAGGTTCTGTTTTCAAATTCTTGCATGAGCGTGGGACGGTGGTTGATAGTGCTTTAGTGGTAGTGGGATTCTGAGTTAGTTGGCTTGTTAATGGATGTGGATGTAAAGGGATTTGGCTTAATTTTTTTTATTTTATTCCATTTTATTCTATTTTCCCCAAATTTCTCCTTTTTCCTGTTTATAACGTTCTTTTTCTCTATGCTTTTTTCCATAAAATTTTTTTTTCTTTTTCCTTGTTCTTTAAAAATTGTTCTTCCAAAATCGCGGTGATACTATTTTTGAACTCTTCGTGTGTCTGGTAAGTGAGGGTAGTGAGTTTTGGTCAAATTAGGGGTAATTGTTTTAACTATTTTATACCAATTTTGGTCCTTTCGGTAATGCGATCCTGGATTGATTTGTAGTGGATCGAGAGGAACATAATTCTTCTCCTACAAAATCATAGTCGGGTTTGTTCATGAAGGTGGGTAAGTAACGAGCATTTGAATTTTCCTGTTGAAGGTTTCGGTGGTTTGGTTTAATTGTGGATTAAAAATTGATTTTGGAAGCGTGTAATGTCGTTTGTAGGTTCTGATGGGCTCAATATTGCTTACGTGTCAAAATTGAACCAGGTGTGTACCCTAAACACGAAAAATTGAGGTTCGACAAAAGCTGAAGAAGGAGGCTGTCGACGCCACACGGGTGTATGGCCTACCGTGTGCGAGACACAGCCATGTGGCAACGATAGTGTGGCCGTGTGGGCTACATGGGCTAACCAAACCTTATTTCATGTGGTCTGATACTCTAATGGTCTGATCTAAGTAGGAAACCGATATGTATATTTGACTGTACTGTTAAGTATGTATTTATCTGTATACGAGCATGTTAAGTAAGTTTATTATGTTATATTTGCATCTGTATTCTGTATCTGTGTTTGGGATGGGATTTGTATATGTGGAGGAAGTGATCTGTACGGCGACCTTTCGCCTATATTCTGGTAGCTTGACTCATATTATTTGTTATGTGTCGCATCGACACTATATGGTGTATAGGGATGGGTGGGTGTTTTTAATCCCACATAGTATGATGGGATGGATCGAAATGGTATGTAGAGGATGGGGGTAGGATTCTGTACGTCTGATCTGTTATCTATTATCTGATTCTGATATCTGTTCCTGTTATGAACTTAGGTCAGAACTTGTATCTGACTGTACATGAAATTTTGTGTATATTGCGTGACTATCTCTGTTGGGTTACACATAGAGTTCACGAAAACTCACATATGTTTGTCTGTTCTGTTCAGGGAATACACATACATAGGTGGGTCAGTGCGACAGAGGCTCAGCGGTGACCACTTAACGAAAACTGTTTTCATTATTATTTTTTAATGGTTTTACTGAAATTTCTGGTTTTCGTGAGAGTTTTGTAATTTTTGGACTCCCCGGACTTTTTGGACTGTTTGGTTTGAATTTTTGGGTTGATTGCGCTATGATTTCTAAACTGGGATGATTCAACAAAATATCGGTTTTAAGAGAACAAATGTTATTTTTGGAAACACAAGTGTGATTTTTTTTAAGGATTTTCAAACTTTCACTGCGAAATGATTGGTTAACTTTAAAGAACAACATGTAATGGTTTTAGTAATATATATAAATGAATATGTTTTATAAAACTTGGACGTTTTATCAAATAACTAAACATTATTTTATTAAAGTATTATCGGTTTCAAAACCCTTCTTTGTAACACTCTCGAATTTGGCCATAACATCTAGGCCGAATTTAGGGTGTTACATTTAATAGTATCAGAGCCAGGTTACAAAACTCGGGCTGTGAATTTTGGGTCCCAAAATTGTATTTTGAAAAAGGACTGGTTTTGAAATAATTTTAATCATTTTGAGTAAGTATGTGGTACTCCGAGTCTTTGGCGCCAATCCTATAAGTGTATCTTCATTTAGAAAACATTGTAGTTAGTACTTTCTAAAACTGTACTGAGTTAGTTAGAGAATAAAACCTCTGAAATACTTGTGAACTTCTCATAACTTGAGCATAAAATATCTGCTAATAAACACTGGAATTGATGCATAAAATTTTATAATATAGATAAAATTCGAATTACGATTAGCACATGTGGAACACGCGGTCGAGGTATTCGTGGGCGCGGGGAGCGTCGTTGGGGGACTCAAGCTGAGTTTTCCTCTTTGGGCAGTATGCCGAATTTAGGCACGAGGGAGACTCTGCCTACACCTTCTGCTGAAACTGGGTCTCAGAGCTGATCGGCTAGGGATGACACACTGTCTCAAGCCATGTTACGAGTGTTGGAGAGGTCATTGGACCCCATTCTGGATTTGGGGGCCATGGGTTAGTAATTGAACGACTCCAGTCTAATGGAGCTGAGTTGTTTAGGGGTGTCACTAGAGTTGCCCTTACTGTGGCCAAGTATTGGATAGAGGCCACCAAAAGGATTATGAACGACATTGACTACACTTCTGAGCAGAAACTGAAGGGTGCAGTCTCTTTGTTTCGAGACGAAGCTTATCAATGGTGGTTGTCGGTTGAGGAGGGTACTCAACCGAATCGTCTGAATTGGGACTACTTTAATACTGCCTTCCAGGGAAAATTTGTGGGCACGAGCTATGTTGATGCTCGTAAGCGTGAGTTCGTGAATCTCACGCAAGGTGAATTTCTGAGTTTGAGTCGTTACACTCAAGGCATAGTGGCATCTGAGTAAGAAATGTGTCCGTTTTGAGGAAAGCTTGAAGGATAGTCAGAGGGTATTAAATGCTCAGCAGAGGGAGCGAGAGTTTGTTGTTTTGGTAGATAAGGTGAAGATCGCTGAAGAGGTTAAGCCTGTGGAGCGCCAGAACAGAGACCGGGACAGATGCAAGAATAAGAAAGATTCAGAGCCCTCTAGTTTTGTTCAGAGGCCTAAGAAAAAAGCCAGACCTAATGGGCCTATTAGAATGGGAGTCCCTGTTGCTCTTGCTGGGATTCAGCCTTGTAGTGACTGTGGTAGGCGCCATCCGAGGGAGTGTTAGAGGAGATTGGAGACTTATCTGTGATGTGAGTCATTAGAGTACCGGATTAGAGAATGTCCACATCATGCTGATCAGATGCAAGCTACGGGACCGGGTTTTGTTCACCCTCAGAGGGCAGTACAATAGCTACCTAAGGGTCGTGGACCAACTAGGGGTGGTAACGGTATGGGCCGAGGGCAGAGAGCACCGGGTAGAGGAGCTAATTAGACTAAGGTGAGGCAACCTGCATTGGTTTATGCTGCTCAACACTGAGAGGATAGATACGCCCCTGATGTGATCACAGGTATGTTTTTAATTTTTGATGCCCTATATACTGCTTTGATAGACATAGGTTCTACACACTCCTATATAGCAGTACTGTTTTCAAAAACCCAAGGATTATTTAAGTGTACTTCTGGTGAGGTTACTGTACTAAGTTCGTTGGGACAATCTGTTTGGGTAAATAGACTTTATAGGGATGTTTCGTTAGAAGTACAAATGGTTATGTTTTCGGCCAATCCAATGGTGCTACCGTTTGGGAGTTCAACTTAATTCTGGGTATAGATTGGTTAGTAGAGCACCGAGTTACTCTAGACTGCATGACTAAAAGGGTCATCTTGAGAACTAAAGACGATAAGGAAATAGTTGTGATCGACAAGCGTCGAGATTATTTATCTAATGTGATCTACGCTCTTGTAGCCGAGAAACTGGTTCAGAAAGGGTGTGAGACGTATTTGGCCTACGTCAGTGTTTTAGTTTCTGGGGACTCTTCTGTTGGGAATATTAGAACAATGAGGGAATTTTCATATATTTTTCCTATGGAGTTATCGGGTTTACATCCGAATCGGAAAGTTGAGTTAGGCATTGAGCTTCTAACGGGTACAGCTCCGGTGTCCATCACTCCATACCGTATGGACCAAAAGAGCTTATAGAGCTTAAAGCTCAACCTTAACAGTTTCTGGATCGTGGTTTCATTTGTTCTAGTGTGTCTCTATGGGATGCACCGGTTCTTTTTGTAAAGAAAAATGATGGTACCATGAGGATGTGCATCAACTATCGGCAACTGAATAAGTTGACAGTGAAGAATAAGTACCCACTTCCGAGGATCGATAATCTATTTGATCAGTTTCGCGGGGCTGTGGTATTCTCAAAAATAGATTTTCATTCTAGCTATCATCAACTTAGGGTTAAGGAAGGGTTAAGGAAGCTGGTATTCATAAGACGACTTTCAAGACTCATTATGGGCACTATGAGTTCCTAGTTATGCCCTTTGGTTTGATGAATGCTCTGACTACATTCATCACTCTGAATAATTGAGTTTTTCAGCCGTATCTAAATCAGTCCATCTTAGTGTTCATCTATGATATTCTGGTGTACTTTAAGATTGAGGACGAGCATGATGGATATCTTAGGGTAGTGCTTCAGATACTTCGAGAGAAGCAGCTCTACGCTAACTTAAGAAAATCTAAATTCTGGTTATGAGAAGCAACATTTCTGGGGCATGTGGTTTCTGTTGAGGGGATTCGAGTTGATCCTAAGAAGAATGAGGTTGTGCTTCATTGGAAACACCTTAAGAACATTTATGAGATCTGCAGTTTTCTTGGTCTTGTGGGTTACTATCAGAGGTTTGCTGAGGGGTTGTCACTAACTGCAACTTCTCTAATTAAGCATATACACAAGAATGTTCCTTCCATCTGGATGATGTGCAAAAATCGAGCTTCAAGAAGCTCAAGTCTGTTCTAACTCAGGCTCCTATTTTGATACAGCTTGAATTTGGTAAGGAGTTTGTGGTGTATAGTGATGCATCGCACGTTGGTTTGGGATGTGTATTGATGGAAGATGGTAAGGTTGTGGCTTATGCGTTCCGATAGCTTAAGTCACACGAGGAAAAGTATCCGACGCATGATCTCGAGTAGCCACTGTGGTGTTTGCATTAAAGATCTGGAGGCATTATATGTATGGTAAGAGGTGTATCATCTACACCGATCATAAGAGCCTCAAGTATCTCTTTACTCAAAAGGATCTGAATCTTAAATAGCGTCGATGGATTGAGCTGATCAAAGATTATGACTGCACGATAGAGTATCATCCCGGTAAGGCCAATGTGGTGGTTGATGCTCTCAGTCGTAGAGTAATGACTGATTTGAGGGCGATGTTCGCTCATCTCATTTTGTTTGATGATGGGGGTCTGTTAGCCGAGTTGCAAGTTAAGCAAACTTGGATTAGGCAGATTCGGGAAAAATAGTTAGGGGTGGAGTCTCTAATTTTTTGGTTTCATCAGGTTGAGAGTGGCAATACTTTTGGTTTTGGACTGAATAAGGATGGAGTTCTATGTTTTTGAGGACGCATTTGTGTATCGAATGATTCTGATCTGAGATAATTAATTCTGAGGGAAGCGCATAGTAGCCCTCATGCTTTGCATCCCGATGGTAATAAGATGTATCAGGATCTTTGTGAACTTTACTAGCAGCCGGGTTTAAAATGTGTGGTAACTGATTTTGTTTCTCGTTAAGGCTAAGCACCAGTTGTCTTCGGGTTTGCTCAAACCCGTTAAAGTTCTCATATGGAAATGGAAGCGTGTGATGATGAACTTCATTAATGTGTTGCCTTTAATACCCATTAAGAAAGATTCTGTATGGGTCATTGTGGATCGATTGACCAAGTCCTCCCATTTTATTTCGGTTCAGACGGACTACTCTATGTAAAAGTTAGCGAAGCTCTACATTTTTGAGATTGTAAGACTGTACGAGGTTCTAGTTTTGATAATCTCTGATAGGGATCCTCGTTTCACTTCTCGATTTTGAAAGAAACTGCATAAAGCTCTGGGCTCGAGATTGGACTTCAGTACTGCGTTCCATCCTCAGACCGATGGTTAATCTAAGAGGGTGATTTAGATACTGGAGGATATACTTCAGAGTTGTGTGATTGATTTTCGGGATAGTTGGGAGGATTTTCTGCCGTTAGCTGAGTTCACCTACAACAATAGTTTCCAGTCTAGTATCTATATGACACTTTACGAGGCTCTGTATGGTTGCAAGTGTCGTACTCCGCTATGTTGGACTCAGTTGGGTGAGCAACGAGTTTTGAGTCCTGAGTTGATTTTCGAGACTGAAGATAAGGTTAGACTAATTTGAGATTGTCTAAAGGCGGCTTATGATAGATCAAACTCTTATGCGGATCTAAAAAAGAGGGATATCGAGTACTTTGTGGGTGATTTCGTATCCCTCAAGGTATCTCTGTGGAAGAAAGTTTTGAGATTTGGTCGTAAGGGCAAGTTGAGCCCTAGGTTAATTGGGTCGTATTAGATTCTGAAGCGCGTGGGAACGGTTGCTTATCAGTTAGAGCTACCTCTAGAGTTTGTTCGTATCCATGATGTGTTTCATGTCTCGATGTTGAGGCGGTATCGATCTGATCCATCTCACATTGTCTCTATTGAAGAGATCGAGGTTAGATCGGACTTGACGTTTGATGAGGAGTTGGTTCAGATTTTGGATCGAGATATTAAGGTTCTGAGGAGGAAGTTCATATTGTTGGTAAAGGTTCTGTGGTGGAATCATGGCATTAAGGAAGCCACATGGGAACATAAGGACTCGATGCGTCAGCAATATCCTCATCTGTTTGGATTAGGTAAATTTCGAGGCTAAAATTTCTTTTAGGGGGTAGAGTTGTAACGCTTTGAATAATTTAATTTTGTTTCTGTGAAACATGACACAAATGAGTATCTACTTCAGTGGTTAAGTATTTTGGATATGTGTATAAGGTCTTGAGTTGAAGTTCCACATTTACAAATTCTATTATTTTTTTTATCCTAGCCTAATCCCTTCTAGGTAGGCTTTTATAATATTGTTTGTAAACTCATATTAGAATGATCTTGTTGGTTCGAGTGGTAAGAAGTTAGCTTGTTGGAGGTCTTGTGTTTGAATTCCCATGTGAGTGTGGGTGATAATTTTTGGCAACAGTGGTTTATAGTGGTTCAGTGGTAGGGGGATTCTGAGTTAGTTGGGTGGTTAATGGATGTGGATATAAAAGGATTTGGCTTAATCTTTTTTATTTTATTCCATTTTATTCTATTTTCCCCAAATTTCTCCCTTTTCCTATTTCTAATGTTCTTTTTCTCTGTGTTTTTTCCATAAAAATTTCTTTTCTTTTTCCTTGTTCTTTAAAAATTGTTCTTCCAAAATCGTGGAGATACTATTTTTGAACTCTTCGTGTGTCTGGTAAGTGAGGGTAGTGAGTTTTGGTCAAATTAGGGGTAATTATATTAACTATTTTATACCAATTTTGGTCCTTTCGGTAATGTGATTCTGGATTGATTGGCAGTGGATCGGGAGGAACATAATTCTTCTCCTACAAAATCATAGTCGGGTTTGTTCATGAAGGTGGGTAAATAGCGAGTGTTTGAGTTTCAATGTTAAAGGTTTTGTTGGTTCGGTTTAATTGTGGATTAAAACTGATTTTGAGAGTGTGTAATTTCGTTTGTAGGTTCTGGTGGGCTTGGGATTGATTATGCATCAAAACTGAACCAGGTGTGTAATCTAAACACGAAAAATCAAGGTTAGCAAAAGCCAAAAAGGGGTTGTTGACGCCACACGGGCGTGTGCCTGGCCATGTGGATGGTTGTGTGCGAGACACGGCCGTGTGATGGCGATAGTGTGGCTGTGTTGGCCACATGAGCTAGGCTAGATTGGGCATGTGGACAACACAGACGTGTGTATTTTGGGCCAAGTCGTGTTGGCCACATGGGCAAGTCCAATTTGGGCGTGTGGGCTCAAAATTCTGAATATTTCCCTAGGGTCGTACGGGTCGTTCTGATCGACTGTAGGCCTATTGTAGGGTCGGTAATGGCTAACCAAACCTTATTTCAGTGATCTGATACTCTGATGGTCTGATCTGAGTAGGAAATTGATATGTATCCCTGACTGTAGTGTTAAGTATGTATTTATCTGTTTACGAGAATGTTAAGCATGTTTGTTCTATTATTTTTGCATCTGTATTCTGTATCTGTGTTTGAGGTGGTATTTGTATATGTGGAGGAAGTGATCTGTATGAAAACCTTTTTCCTAAATTCTAGCAACTTGACTGCATGTTATCCGTTATGTGTCGTATTGACACTATATAGTGTGTAGGGATGAGTGGGTGTTTTTAACCCCACATGGTGTGATGGGATGGACAGAGATGGTGTGTAGAGGATGGGGGTAGGATTCTGTACGTCTGATCTATTGTCTGATTCTAATATATGTTCTTGTTATGGACTTAGGTCCGAATCTGCCTGATTCTGATGTATATGAAATTCTGTGTATGTTGCATGACTATCTCTGTTGGGCTACACATTGAGTTTACGAAAACTCACATCTGTCTGTTTTATTTAGGTAATCCATAGAAATAGGCGGGTCAGTGCGATGGAGGCTCAGCAGTGACCACTTGACATAAATTGTTTTCATTATTATTATTATTTAACGGTTTTACTGAAATTTCTGGGTTTTGTGAGTCTTGTAATTTTTGGACTTTCTGGATTTTTTGGACTGTTTGGCTTGAATTTTTGGGTTGATTGCGTTACAATTTCTAAACTGCGATGATTCGACAAAATACCGATTTTACGCGAACAAATGTTATTTTGGAAAACACGAGCGTGACTTTGTTTTAAAGGATTTTCAAACTTCCGCTGCAAAATAATTGGTTAACTTTAAAGAACAACATATAGTTTTAGTAATATGTAAAAATGAATATGTTTTATAAAACTTAGACGTTTTATCAAATAACTAAACCTTGTTTTATAGAAGTATCATCGGTTTCGAAACCCTTCTTTGTAACACTCCCGAATTCGGCCATAACGTCTAGGCCGGGTTTGGGGTGTTATAGGTACGGTGGATCAGTACCCATCGACGAGTAGAAGAACATACCTTAGATCTAAGTCGATCTGACGGTTAATTTTAAAGATCGGGGAAAAAATGGTTTGAATTTTGGCTCATAGATTCGTGACGTCTAAATCTATTTCATGAAAAAAATTAAACTGTAAAAGAAAAAGAGAAAGAGAGTTTTCAATTGGTATAGGCAATGTGAACAAAGAATGCTATATAGCATCGATTTTAACGATCTAATGACTTAAATAAAAACTTTTAAATAGTTTAATGACCAGATTATAACTTGTATGGTTATGAGACTCTTGGAATTTTTGCATTGTGTTTAGAATATAATCATAATGCCATCAGTTTCGCACAAGCTTTACTTCATTGATATACAAAACCAAAGAAACTATTTTTCTTCTTTTAATTAACTCTTTCTAGCAGAAATACCTTGCTTTGGTTATCCAACAGGCAGAAACCGTCACTTGTTCTTTGACAGTCTATCTTCCAAAAGAAAGGATTATAATAGTGGTAAATAAAGGGTAAATGGTTACCCAACTATATTTAATATTTTCTCACTTAAAATTTTAAAATTTTAGTCATTGAACTGTTCAAAGGTTCTTATTTAAGTCATTGGACTGTTAAAATTTAAAAAAAAAATTTGTCAGGGAGCTTCAGGTCACGATTCAACTATTGATACAGTAGATTAGTACCCATCAACAAGTAAAAGAACATACCTTAGATCTAAGTTGATCTGACCACCAATGTTAGAGATCAAAGAAAAATATTGTTTGAATTTTAACTCACAGATTCATGACATCTAAAACTATTTCATGAAAAAAATTAAACTTTTTAATGAAATGGTGATGTTAATGAAATGGTGATGTAGCATATATAAATTTATTAAGATAAAGACTATAAAATTTTTTATTTATTTAAAAAGGGTCAAAATTAATATAATGCATGTTGCATTAAGTTGCTTATAATATATGATGTCTAAAAATTTCAATAGTATATATTTTTTAAATGAAATGATTTCACTCAATTAAAATAAAAGAATGAAGCACAAGCATGTAACACATGTTATATATACCTCTTATTTCTTGCTCCAACTCTTTACATATACTTTGTCAACTTTTATATATATTTATATATATCTTATTATACTGATCCATCATAGAGAAATAAAAGTGAGTAAAATTCAATTTTAAAATAAAGTTGATTAGTTTTTTTTAAATTTCAAGTTAATTTAATTGAGTTATTTGAATAAAATTGAAAAAATAATTTTGTGAGCTCAAGTAGAGTTAAATTTTACAACTTGAATAATTCGAACAACTGTTATAATAAATTGATATAAGTACGCTTGGGTCTTTGATAGTTTTGAGAATATGCAAATTGGTTAATCTCAATTTTTATTTAAAAAGTTCAAAATATTTTTTCCAGATTTTTATAATATATATAAATTCAAAAAAATTTGAAAATTATTAAAAATTATTTAATAAAAATCTAAATTATAATTTCTTTAAAAAAAAATCCAAGTTGACTAAATAATTAAGTTTATCATACTAATTATCTCCCCCTATTCTATTTTAAAAGAGTTTTCAAATTATGACATTTATGCTGTTTAACTCGGAACTTAGTTATATTATCAACATGATTTTAATGTGGTCATTTTTTAAAATTTAACTTGAACAATTTTTTTCAACTCAACTCAATTTTTTTTTTTACTTGACTCTATTAAAAGAAAATCAAATCAAGGTAAGATTATAAAATAATACTCTCAACTCAACTAACTCAAAAATTTTCACTTGATTTGATCTAACACTCACTCTATATAAGTAGAATTCAAGTAGAATTATCCTTTTTCCCCCACATATTTTGTTTTAAAAGACTTTTCAAATATATGATATTTATATTCTTTAACTCGGAACTCAGTCATATTATCAACATGATTTCGATATGATTTTTTTTTTTAAATTTAACTTGAACATTTTTTTTCAACTTGACTCAGACTTTATATCACTTGACTCTATTAAAAAGAAAATCAAATCAAGTTAAGATTATAAAATAAAACTCATGAGCTTAACTAACTGAAAAACTTTTAACTTGATTTGATTTTTTTGGCAAATAATACTTTGTATATATTGAATATATAGAGAATTATTTATTTTTAATCTCAATTATTCAAATAATATGAAATAATTAAAAGAAAATATTAAAAAGAAAAAAGAAAACATAAGTGCTAACGTCATGAAACCAAATAATTATGTGTTTCCTCTTAACATGGCATTTAGAAGATTACAAATTTATCATTCATGTTTATTTTTTCCTTCACAGAACATGTTTCTTATTTAATTAACAAAGAAAAGTGCAAAATTCATAGCATAATTTTATATTATTTGCCTAATTTTCATTCATGGTTTTGGCACAACTGTAACAACCCAAATTGAGCTTCAATGTTATGGTTGGATTATGAAAGTTACATCGATACATACTCATTCATTTTTGTGAAAACTTAAATTCAAATCGTGAGCAAATAAAATCAATTTATTTAATGAAAAACAAAAGTGTCCAGAAGTCCGTGAGAGAGCGCGTTTTGAAGAAAACTTGTCTTATTAATTATTTTTAAACAAACTCATTCACTTTTACTACTCGATATTACAAAATAGATTTTTCATTAACTTCAAAACTTTTGCAGCGAAAAAGTACTTTGGAGTCCTTAATTTTGAAAATTGTAATGTTTCAACATTTATGTCATATTTGTTAGAAATTCCAATTAATGTTTGCTAATAAAAACAAATAACAAATAAATGTCCCAAACACAGTTTAAAAAGTTCGTAAAGTCTATAATAAATTCAAAACATGCTTAAAATTTAAAGAGTCTAAACCGAGCTCCAAAATCGTCGCCAAATCCTAAGTTTGAGGATCATCTGAAACGAATTAAAACACACAAGCTAGAAGTCCAATGTGTGACTTGGCACACATACATAATTTTACTTATTATGCACACATATGCAAATATCATATCATAATGTCATATATTCAGAAGCAGACATCATATCACAGCAAATCCTACATCATCCACTACACACCATCTCCATCCAACCAATCACACCAATTAGGACTACAAGATTCCATCCATCCAATCACATTGGTACGTGGCATATCCGACTCATAAAAGTGTAGGTGAGCTGCCAGACAGATATTGCGATTTAACTGCCAAAAACTACAGTAATACAGCTAGAGCACACTCCCTCCATCGGATATTAAAACTCACCCCAATGCACATGCATAATCAAACAAATATATATTCATATCACATAGAATGCATGACATGCAAACCTAAACATATTTTTTTTTATAGATCATATCATATCATATCATATCATATTGCTTATATAGAATTAATCATACTTATCATGCTTTCTAAGCATACTAACATGTAACATAACCAATGTATGCTTTTATAGGCCTACAAAATAACCATTGATCCAATTTTAGAGTCTCTTAATTAGGCCGTCAAATTGACCAACAATGGCCTACACGCCTATGTGGCCCACACAATCTACCTGTTAAGATCATGTGAAAAATAATATTTTGATAATGATAATGTATTGCAAAGAAAAAAAGAAAGAAAAATAAATAAAGAACACATAGATTTTACATGGAAACCCTTTCAGGAAAACAACCACGTACAGAGGAGAAGATAATTCACTATGTCGAATTCGAATGATTACAAGAGGAGTAAACTATGTCTATTTACATTTGTGTAAAACCATATTCTAACAAAAATAAAATAGAAGTAATGCAGTAAGGTTAAAACATCTTATTCAAATCAACATTAAATAGAAGAAGTCTACTTCTATTTGAACTTCTCTTACACACTTGTATTTTACCACTTCTATTTTATTTTATCATAAATTTGGGTTACATCTCTAACAATCTCCACCTTAACATGAATTCTTCAACAAACAAGTTCTTTATTGTAAACTCTTAACGAACAAATTCTCCACCTCTTCCATAATGAACATCAATAATGAACACCAACCAAGTCTAAGCAATGCTCAAACTTGGTTATGGGAAGTGACTTAGTCATCATATCTACAGGATTTTTATGAGTAATAATTTTACTTACAAGAATATCACCATGAGTAATAATATTACGAATAAAATGATACCGAACATCAATGTGCTTTGTTCTCTCATGAAACATTTGATCTTTTGTAAGGAAGATGGAACTTTGACTGTTGCAAAATACTATACTGATTTGAAGGTCTTCATTGAGTTCAATAAAGAGTCCATTCAACCAAATGGCTTCTTTACAAGCCTCAGTAATCGCCATGTACTCAGCTTTAGTGGTAGAAAAAGCGATTGTAGTTTTCAAAGTGGCTTTCCAACTGATTGTACATCATCTGATTGTAAAGACATAACCTATGAGAGATCTTCTTCTATTAAGGTCTTCAGCAAAATCAGTATCAACATACCCAATGACATCTCTAGTTCTTCCAAATTGTAAGACAACATCAGTAATACATTGTAAGTATATTAAAATCTACTAAATTCCTTTCTAGTGTTTTTTACCGAGATCTGCCATGTATCTGCTAACTACACTAATTGCATATGATAAATCTTGACATGAACAAACAATAGCATACATGAGAGATCCCACTACACTAGACTATGGAACATGTGACATGTACTCAATCTCATTATCTGCTTGTGGAGACAAAGCCGATGAAAGTCTAAAATGGGCTGCTGAAAGAGTACTAACAGGCTTTGCTCGTGTACAACATCCCAGAGAGTATGCATTAGAAGGATTATGGGCATTATTTTGATTTTATTGGAAAGTTTTAGATGCTTTTATTCTGAACAGGAAAAGTAATAAAGGAAAGAGGTTCAGATTCATGAGGTTCTCAATATCAAGGCTTAATGGGTTTATGATAAGGGGAAGAAAATTTTGGGTAAAAATGGCCAGACTCAGTGGTAAAATGAATATAGGAAAAAAGTTCAGGCAAACATAACTTTAAGTTAAAAGAAGGAGATTCAGTCGAAAGAGGAGGAGTGTGAGGAAGATGAAAGGGGAGAAACATATGGAAAAATTATAAACGAGCTGTTAAAGCCTATTGATTTGGAAAGAAAAATGATGAACCAAATTAAAATTGCCGAAGGCCATGTAGAGAATGAACAACTTTGGAAACTCCAACGCTGCCTGGTGAAGGAGTTGACGTTCTTATGTGACACAAAAGTTTGTCTAAAAGAATTGCTAGATTCGGTCCTGGAGAAATAATAGTAAAGAGAATTCAAGGAAGATTTTTCCTACTTGAAGTTCCCGATGATGAGCTAATGGAAATATTAAAGCAAAATGACTGGGTATATTTGAAAGAATTTTTCATTAATATAGAACCCTGGTCAGAGAAGAATAAGGTAACAGAAAGGGTGGCTTGGATCGATATTTCAGGGATTCCACTACACTGCGGGAAATACAAAACATTCAAGCGAGTTGCAAGATTATGGGGAAAGTTAGTAGCAATGGGAGAAAATTTGACTAAGGTTAACAATTTCGAGAAGATGGAACTTTTAATATTGATTAAGCATCCATATCAACTTGAAGAAGTAATAATGCTAGAAGTAGGCAATGAAATATTTCCAATTAGGATAAAAGAAAGAGGATTGAAGGAAGAGATAAATGAAAAATTAAAAAAAGATGGTGAGTAATTGGAGAAAGAAGAAGGTGCAGATCGGAAGTGGGATCAACAAATAGATTGAAGATGAAGGTATCTCTGAAGGACAGACGAAATAAATAGGAAGTGGAAGTTAATGCACCCAGCATTGAGAATGAAGGAAAGGGCATAGGGGATCAGAGAATGTCGACAGACGCAATTAATGTGGAGAATAATTTTTTCAGTAAAAAAAGTATACTTGATGAAGGGGATGCAACAGATGCCTTAGTGGATCAGGTTCATGAAGATATCTCTAATATGGGCCTGTCGATGGAAATGGATTAGTATAGAGGACTAGAAACCCAAATTGAAGTGGGCAGGGAAGTGGGCTTATTAGAGAAAGAAAGGAAGAATTCAGACAAGGAAGAGAGTCCAAATTCAAAACAAAAATCAACAAAATTTTCAGAAATAGAGAGTTCAAGGGAACGAGGTGCAAGTTATTAATTGAAAAACTTATCCAAACAATACAAAACAAAAGAAAAAAGAAAGTGTTGAATAAGAGGATTCTATCTATGCACGAAATACATGATAGAGTTCTCACAACGAAGGAAAAACTAAAAAAGGGATAGGGGGAGAAGAAAAGAGAAAGGAAAGTAGGATTCTAGGATCGATAAAAGAACTGAAAAGTCATATTAAAGGAAAGAATATTAGCAAATCTGTCGTTATCAGAAAGAATTACAAATCTGTCATTATCAGACAATACAAAACAAAAGAAAAAAGAAAGTGTTGAATAAGAGGATTCTATCTATGCACGAAATACATGATAGAGTTCTCACAACGAAGGAAAAACTAAAAAAGGGATAGGGGGAGAAGAAAAGAGAAACGGAAGTAGGATTCTAGGATCGATAAAAGAACTGAAAAGTCATATTAAAGGAAAGAATATTAGCAAATCTTTCGTTATCAAAAAGAATCTATCGTTATCAGACTCAAATATTAGCAACAGAAGAAAAGTCATATTAAAGGAAGCAAAGAAGACTTGAGAAGTGGGGAAAAATTGGGTTTTAGTGTGCAAGGCGATGAGGAGATTGTAATCAAAGAGATAATGAGGATCAGTGGGCAGCAATAAGAATCTATCGTAGGCAACTTGAAAAAGGAACCCGAAAAACATGTGAGTTATTGGTTTGCTAGTTTTTGTCTGTTTAATTTGCTTGATAGGAACAATATGAGAATTGTCTATTGGAATATCAGAGGGGTGGGGTCGGTAGCTAAAATAGGTTCTGTCAAAAGATTATTGCAAATGACAAGGGCGATCGTATGCTTTTTTAAGGAAACTAAGTTAGCAATGGTGTCAATGGACTTAGTTAGAAAATTTTGGGTCGATGACAACTTTGAATTTAGATTTTCTGCAGCAATAGGAAAGTTAGGGGACTGATTACAGTCTGGGGTAAAGGTTTCTTTAAGGTCAACATTGAGTATTGTGAAAAAAAAAATTTATTATTATCAAAGGAAAGTGGTTGTGTGAAGGGATGTGGGGTATTGATTAATGTATACACACCCAACAATTTCCCAGAACAAAAAAATCTTTGGGAAGAGCTATATGGTTTGAGAAGCCAGCTTAGTAGTACATGGATTGTAAGAGCTGACTTTAACGTGGTGAGAAATAGAAGTGAAAGAATTAATTGTTCGAGCTTAGAGAAGGGTTCTAAGGAGTTTGACAACTTCATTAATAGATGCAAACTGGTTGATTTGCCTTTATTGGGGAAAAAGTTCAATTGGTTGGGGCTGGACAATAAATGGAGTACAGATTTTTACTAGAGGAACTTTGGTTGGTTAAATTGAAAGACTTACAACAGCAAAGATTAAAGAGAACAATATTGGATCACATACAAATTTTGTTGGAAACTGAATCAATTGATTGGGGACCATGTCCATTTAATCATTAATGCATGGTTCTAGAAGGAAGATTGTAAGAGACTAATTGAGAAGGAATGGTCGGAAATGGATAGTCAAAAAGGGCGTATGACAATAAAGTTACAAAAACTCAAGGGAGGTCTCAAGAAGAGGATTAGGGAGAATGCCAGCAATGTATTGGAAAAAAGAATTATAGAAAGTGAAGATAGGATTAGGGAGATCGATGAAGCTAGTGAACATAGATAACTGACCAAGTTAGAGATGGAGGAATTAAAAAAGTTGAATATTGAACTTTGGGAAGCAATTAAATTTAAAGAATCAATTTGGTGCCAAAAATCAAGGATGACATGGTTAAAAAAAGGGGATGCTAATTCAACTTTCTTCCATAGAGCAGTGAAGATCAAAGCTAAAAGGAAGATGGTATATAGATTGAAAATAGGGAGTCATTAGTGCTGTAAAATCCCTCACCCGTATTCAATATGGGAATAGGGTTACGGGAATTGTCGAACATATTACACAATTAAACATACATTTCTCATACAATTAGTCAATTTAAATACAATTCATTCACAACCAATCATATTGTCCCTAATACGAGCCTACGAGGCCCAAAACATGCATTTGGGGTGGTTCGGGACTAAACCGATAACTTTAGAAACTTCTCGAACACTTAGAAAATTTTTCCAAAAACAAGGGTCACACACCCATGTGGCCCAATTGTATGTCTCACACGGCCAAAGACATGCACGTGTCACAGGCCATGTGAACGTTCGAAATGAGAGCACATGGCTGTGTCCCAGCCCATGTCTGACCCAGTGTAACTCTCTAAATTGGGTCACACGACCAACACACACGCTCATATGCCCTAAAAATGGCCACACACGCCCGTGTTCCAGGCCATGTGCTAGGCTGTGCAAAGCCTGTAGGGTATACTAACTTATGCCACACGGTCAAGTCACACGCCCGTGTGTGAGGCCGTGTGGAGCATACTAACTTGGTTTCCAATTCAACACCAAGGGACACAAGGCCGTGTACATGACCGTGTGTCACACACGGTTGAGACACACGCTCGTGTCTCTACCCGTGTGGGAAAAAATAGGCTATTTACCAAGCCATTTTGCCACCCAAACTTGTGCACACCTACATTAACCCAATTGGCACCAAAACATAGCATAATTTTGCATTTAAACCAACCAATTCAAGCCTAATTCATGCATATTCTATACCACCTTTCTCAATACACACAAGTCACAAAATAGACCATACCATTTATACCAAAATCACATGTAAAATTCAACTAATTATACACTTCCAAATATGCATCAATGTGCTCAATTTCACACACATATATGTTCTCTAATTTCAACCATTTAGCATCTACCATATATATATCCATAAGCTTCATAATATAAGTCGTGCACACATATATATACATGATTCAAATATACCAAATAAGCCAACTCCTATGGCAATATACAAAATTAAACATATAACATTTACAAGCCATTTCAAATGACCAAAATCATTATCAACTCATAACTAAAATAAACTTAATCATATACATGCCATATAACCAATAACATAAACTCAAAAGTACCAAAGTGATAGTAGGATAGTGTGACGAAGTCTCCGACGATCCCCGAATCCGAGCTAGCTTTGAAATCACTATAAAACATGAAAAAATAAATTGAGTAAGCTTTATAGTTTTGTAAGCTCGTATGAAATAAACTCAATCTAATTATAAATACACAATTCAAAAATTTGAATATATCAACATGTAGCTCATACAAACCTTTCACATCTTTAATCATAATATTATATGCAAACTTCACAATTTCTTCGATTTAAAGCTTATGTGGTTCATGTACATACATGTACCATCTCATATCAATGTCATACACAACCACGTCTTTCATTTACCCGTTGAACCATTCAGAATACTATCGGATACTCAAGAAACTCGCATCGAAGTGCTACATACATAGCCAATGCTATCTCAATCTCATATCACATATATGCTCACTTTCAAGCTACCAACGTGTCTACTCACACAAGTTGTCAGTCAAGAAGTAGCTACACAGTGTTGCTCACACAAGGTGTCAAGTAACTACAACACATGCCGATATACTCAGCCACTGGTAGGACGTACAGGACCAGCACCCGAATCACAATATCACAATAACCCCTAGTGACATGTCATTCGTATCCTAATCTATTCCTAAGGTTCAACTGGGATTTTGTAACGACCAGAATTTGGGCCTAGTAGAATTGGGCTTACCCGGTATTGACCAGGGGAGCGTTTAAAATTTTTGAGAACAAGAGAACGAAACTAATGCAAGTTGGACCTATTAGGTGAGTGATTTTGGAAGGTTAGAGGGCTTGCATGAAGTCCCGGGATCAAACTTGGGCTTTAGGAAAATTTTGGTTTTAGGTGAATAAAATGTGGAGAAAAACGTGGCCCAAGTAGGCTTTAAGAATAAAATATGGAGAAAATGACACAAAAAAGGGTTGTGGTCTAGTGGCAAATGACCCCACATAAGAGACAAAGGAATGACGCCACAAGGAAGCAAGGGGTCCAAGGTTCAAGTCTTGGCGCTTGGATTTCATTTTGATTTATTTTTAAGTGAATTTAGACTTTGACCCATAGATTTATATTTAGTTGCGCATGATTTTAGACACAGGAGGAGCTTGTAGCCTAGTGGCTAGCGACGTGGATTAAGTTACAGGGGAGCTTGAGTTCGAATCCCATCACAGGCAAAAAGGGATATTTATTTTGCTAAGTTGGGACGGCCAGAGTTTGTGTTGGATTTAAACTCTGCTGAAGGAGGGACCCACATCGGGAAGCTAGCAAGAGCGAAGGTGAGAAGCTGGCTTTAAATAGAGTAATCTATAAGGAGAGTAAGCATACCTGGGTTGGCGTTTGGGCATAGGAGTGGTCAGAGCGCGGATTAGCTCCAGATTCCTATCAGGTGTGTATTTCGCCCTACTCTAGCTGTAGAGCAGCAAATGCCGAAATGCCGGTCACACGGTGATAGTAGCCACACGAGCGTGTGAGCGCACGTGTGGGAGCTTCGACGCGATAATTGAGGCCATCATGAGTGTTCTTGTGGGTTAGGCTGTTTGGGCCTCGATGGGCCAAAATGGGCCATGTGGGGCCAATGGGCCCATATGAATAAATTGTATGATTGCATAGTAAATAGTTAACAAGTGTATGTGAATCTCATACCTGTAGCTAGATTTGGGCTAAATAGGCCACACGAGTGTGTGGGCCCACTTGGGCCGAAAATGGGCCTCAGGCCCATTCACTTTATTATCTCAGTTTAGAATACTTGAAGTCGCTCGAGGCGACTGTAGACCTTCTGAGGGGTTGACAAAGTTACTGAAATACCCTGAGGGGTAAATTACCGAATTACCCTTGGTGGGTAAATTACCAAAATACCCTTGGAGGGTAAATTATCGAAATACCCCTGGGTTGCGATTTACTAAAATACCCTTGCGGGGTAAAATTATCGAACTACCCCTGAGTGGGTGAAAATGACTGTTATACTCTTAATGATGATTGAATATCGTGTGTATGATTTTTATTTACACCTTTACACGTTGATTGATGACATTTTATCATATTGCATGGGGCGGGATAATGATTGAAGAGAAGTGTAGCCTGGTGGCTCTACCACATACTGTTTCGGTGGCCATGCCACATATTGGTATACTATGACTCTGGTGGCTCAGCCACAAATATTGCGATTAGCAGCCCGTCTGCATTATTGGTGTGATTGGTGGGGGTGGGTTGACTTGATCCCTACAGGTGACGATTGGTTGGTAGGGTGTAATTGGTTGGATTGGGTTAGGTTACATGCATTTCATTGTTTGTATTATCCTGATACAAGGGCCTAGGCCCAGTTTGATGTCATGTAGGCTCAGTCCAGTCAGTGACCATTGAGGGGATTACACACTGAGTTCTCGTAACTCACCCCTTTCCCTTAACCTTGCAGGTGATCACCAGCGTTAGAGGATTTGGAATGACGGAGGACTCTGTGGTGGCCATACACCGGGAATATTTCTCGTGACTTAATAAATTTTTGTTTTTGCTTTACTTCAAAATTAGTTTATATTGGGTTAATATTGTTGTAATAAGGCCGCTGGTTTAATTTCTTTTAAGTTTCCATTAATAACCGTTAAATTTATAAATACGTAGTTTTCTTAAAACGATATTACCTGTTTTCAAAACATCCTATCCTCATAATTCACTGAATCCGTTTTCTATAAAAAATAAAGTTTTTCGAAGATAGCGATAATGACATTAATAACAACTTTATAAAAGGGACACTAAGAAAATCGGGGTTTTTACAAACAAACAACGAAACTCAGAGTTTTAAAAGAGACGCAACCTTCTCAACAAATGCTTAATTTTCGATTAACCCTTCTATGTGACATGCTAGATCCGGTCATAACGTCTAGGCCGAGTTTGGGATGTTACATTTTGTGGTATCAGATCCCGGGTCGCAAAACTTGGCTGTGGAATGGGTTTGAAAATTTTTTCCAAATCTATTTAAAAGTGGTTTAAAAAAATGACAGTGTTACTGGAAGTATGGCACACCGAGTCTCCGGCACAAAATCTATAAGTTTCCTGACACTATACTTCGTTATATGCTGAAATGACTGTATATTTTGTATTTATTCTGTGTGCGTTTTGTTTGGATGTGATGTTTGAATATAGAAATTGTACGCGTGTGTGATAAATATCTATTTGTTTCTGTGGTTAGATGGTTGATTGTGTGTAAGAGGTTTCAAGATTAAGTTAGAAGTGTTGTAGTGTTATTGGGATGAGAGTGCACAGCGGAAGAGTGGTGGTGTAACCTGTGTTGTGCGACTATTAGATAGTTGGAAATATCGACGACGAAATTTTTTAAGGGGGTAGATTTGTAACAACCCGAATTTGGGCCTAGTAGAATTGGGCTTATCGGGCCTTGACTAGGGGAGCATTTAAAATTTTTGAGAACAAAAGCTCGGCACTAATGCAAGTTGGACCTATTAGGTTAGTGATTTTGGAAGGTTAGGGGGCTTCTATAAAGTCCCGGGAATAAATTTGGGCTTTAAGAAAATTTTGGTTTTAGGTGAATAAAACCCTGGGAGTCAGTAAGTAGGCTTTAAGAATAAAATGTGGAGAAAAATGACACAAAAAGGGGTTGTGGTCTAGTGGCAAGTGACGCCACATAAGAGACAAGGGAATGCCACAATGAAGCAAGTGGTCCAAGGTTCAAGTCTTGGCGCTTACATTTCATTTTGATTTATTTTTAAGTGAATTTAGACTTTGGCCCATAGATTTATATTTAGTTGCGCATGATTTTAAACACAAGAGGAGCTTATGGCCTAGTGGCTAGCGGCGTAAATTAAGTTATAGGGGAGCTTGAGTTCGAATCCCATCGCAAGCGAAAAGGGATATTTATTTTGCTAAGTTGCGATGGCCAGAATTTGTGTTGGATTTAAACTCTGCTGAAAGAGGGATCCCACATCGGTAAGCTAGCAAGAGGGAAGGTGAGAAGCTGGCTTTAAATAGAGCAATCTATGAGGAGAGTAAGCATACTTGGGTTTGCGTTTGGGCATAAGAGTGGTCAGAGCGCGGATTAACTCCAGATTCCTATCTGGTGTGTATTTCGCCCTACTCTAGCTGTAGAGCGCCAAATGCTGAAATGCCGGTCACACGGCGATGGTAGCCACAAGACGAGTGTGTGGGCCCACTTGGGCCGAAAATGGGCCTTAGGCCCATTCGCTTCATTATCTCTGTTTAGAATACTTGAAGTTGCTCGAGGCGACTGTAGACCTTCTGAGGGGTTGACAAAGTTATCGGAATACCCTTGAGGGGTAAATTACAGAATTACCCTTGGTGGGTAAATTACCAAAATATCCTTGGAGGGTAAATTACCGAAATACCCCTGGGTTGCGATTTACTAAAATTCCCTCGCAAGGTAAAATTGCCAAACTACCCCCGAGTGGGTGAAAATGACTGTTATACTCTTAATTATGATTGAATATCGTGTGTATGATTTTTATTTACTCCTTTACACGTTGATTGATGACATTTTATCATATTGTATGGGGCAGGATAATGACTGAAAAGAAGTGTAGCCTAGTGGCTCTGCCACATACTGTTTCAGTGGCCATGCCACATATTGATATACTATGACTCTGGTGGCTTAGCCACAAATATTGCGATTAGCAGCTCGTCTGCATTATTGGTGTGATTGGCGGGGTGGGTTGACTTGGTCCCTACAGGTGACGGTTGGTTGGTATGGGGGTGTGATTGGTTGGATTGGATTGGGTTACATTGCATTTCATTGTTTGCATTATCCTGATAAAAGGGCCTAGGCCCAGTTTGATGTCATGTGGGCTGGGTCCAGTCAATGACCTTTGAGGGGATTACACACTGAGTTATCGTAACTCACCCCTTTCCCTTAACCTTGCAGGTGATCACCAGCGTTAGAGGATTTGAAGCGACGGAGGACTCTGTGGTGGCCATACACCGGGAATATTTCTCGTGACTTAGTAAATTTTCATTTTTGCTTTACTTCAAAATTAGTTTATATTGGGCTAATATTGTTGTAATAAGGCCGCTGGTTTAATTTCTTTTAAGTTTCCATTAATAACCTTAAATTTATGAATACGTAGTTTTCTGAAAACGACATTACCTGTTTTCAAAACATCCCATACTCATAATTTATTAAATCCGTTTTCTATAGAAACAAAGTTTTTCGAAGATAGTGATAATGACATTAATAACAACTTTATAAAATAGACACTAAGAAAATCGGGGTTTTTACAAACAAACAATGAAACTCGGAGTTTTAAAAGAGACGCAACCTTCTCAACAAACACTTAGTTTTCAATTAACCCTTCTATGTAACATGCTAGATCCGGTCACAACGTCTAGGCCGGGTGTGGGGTGTTACAGATTTCCAATGCCAAATCATCGTCGAATCATTGTCAAACATGTCTGTAGTCTCGTATTCTCAATTTATGTAATGTCCAAGCATTTAAAATACATTTATAATGAAACTATTACATACGAACTTACCTCGGACGCTAAAAATATGGAAATAGGTCAATTAGTCGAGTATTTTGTTTTTCCTCCGATCTTGATCCAAATTTCACTTTTCTTGATCTATATTAATCAAAATTAACTTATTTAATTATCTCTATATTAAATTTAGTCCAAAACTCATATTAAGGCACTTTTACACATTTGCCCCTAATGTTTCACAGTCTTACAATTTAGTCCTTATTTCATAAAATTACAAATTCATGCAATTTAATACCAACCCATGGTAGCTGAATTTTCCTAGTACACATATCAGCCCATATTTTTCATTTATTTCACATTTTAATCACAAAATTTCCACATTTCACAATTTAATCCCTAATTTGCATTTTCACTAAAAATTAGTTAACAAAACTTGTATAACTATCATCAAACATTCATAATCTATCAGCAGTCATGAAAATACATGCTTATTCATCAATGGAAACTTCCTAAGTATTTAACAATTTTGCAAAATAGTCCTTGGGCTAGCTAGACTAAGCTACAACAATATCAAAAACATAAAAATCATTAAAAACGAGACAAAAACGGACTTACAGTTGAGCTAGGAAGCTTGGCCAATTTTAAATCCCTAACAATGGCTTCCCTTCTTGCTTATTTCGGCTAAGGAAGATGAATGGATTCAAATTTGTGTTTTTATTTTATTTAGTTTAACATATATTTACCAATTACAAAATTAACCTTAATAATAAACCATTAATTCACCTAATTAATGGTCATACTTGTCCACGCATGAAAACAATGGTTTAATTATCACATAAGGACCTCCACTATTTAATTTCATAGTCATTTAATACCTTTAGCTAATAGAACATAAGTTTTACACTTTACGCAATTTAGTCATTTTTATCAAATTAAGCACTCCAACAATAAAACTTTTTAACGAAATTTTCACACAACCATACTATCATGCTGTAGGTATTAAAATAATAATAAAATAAATATTTCAACTTTAGATTTTTGGTCCCGAAACCGTTGTTCCGATTTGACTAAAAATGAGCTATTACAGGTGCAGTGGCACCCTCCTCTACAAGGATGTTTAAAGTTTAATGTTTGTGGGATAGCAACGAGGATAATGCAGGTTGTGGAGGTGCTTTAAAAGATATGGAGGGTGTTGCAAGAGCTCTATTTTCAAGTCCTATTGCAACAAATGATGCTGTTTCGCCAGAGGCAGGACTGGTGCTTGTAGTATTGGAAATTTTTACATCTTTGGAATGGAAGATAAATGATCCACTGTTTGTAGAAATTGGTACTAAAGTGTTGTTCAACTGGTGTGCAAACAAGTCGATGAGATCATGGTCACTACAATCAACATTTGTAGATATTGAGAGGAAAATTGAGAAGGTAGGTTGTGTTGTATTTTCGATGGTAGAAAAGAAAGGAAATGAAATGGCATCTACCTTGGCGATAGCAGGTATAAATCGTGGAGACATGTTTAAAGCTTGGTGGTGAGCATTAGATTGCATGTCAAACGTCAGTTTTCAATTATAGAAAATGTTACATTATGGGATGCTGTAAATTTGAACTTTTGATTGTTGTTTTTGCTGTTTTTACAACAAATCAGTTCGAATGAAGCAAAAATAAAAATAAAAAAAGGCTTAGCACTCTGCATATTGAACTTACAAAGAACTTTTTCAATGTACCCCTTCTGACTTAGGTACAATTTACTTACTTTTCTATCTCTGAGAATCTCCATACCAAGTATCTTCTTTGCTGGTCCAAAATCTTTCATATCAAATTATTCACTAAGCTAGTCTTTGACCTTTCTTATCTCTCATTTATCTTTCGTTGTTATCAACATGTCATCAACATAGAGGAGTAGATACACAAAAGAACCATAATTGTTGTTCTTAAAGTAAACACAACTGTCAGAGCTACTTCTTTTGAAATCTTGAGAAGTCATAAAGGAATCAAACCTCTTGTACCATTGTCTTGGTGACTGTTTCAAACCGTAAAGAGACTTTTTCAACAAGCAAACATAGTCCTCTTTTTCTGAGACTGTAAAACCTTCAGGTTGTTCCATGTAAATATCAACTTCAAGTTCTCCAGGCAAAAATGCAGTTTTTACATCTAATTGCTTAAGCTTCAAATCATGCATGGCCACAATACCAAGCAAAGCTCGAATCAAACTATGCTTCACAACTGGGGAAAACACATTTGTAAAGTCCACTCCTAGAATTTGACTGCAACCTTTTGCAACAAGCCTTGCTTTATATCTGGGTTCTTCAGCTCCTGGAGTCCCTTCTTTATTTTTAAACACCCATTTACAATGAATAATCTTTTTGCCTTTAGGAAGTTTTACAAGATCCTATGTTCTATTTTTGTGGAGTGATTTCATCTCCTCTTGCATAGCAAACATCCACTTTTCTGAGTCTTCATAGCTAACTGCCTCAGAATAAGTAGATGGCTCTTGGTTTGTATCTATATCTTTAGCCACACTTAAAGCATAAGGAACTAGATCAGCCTCGGTAAACCTCTTTGGAGATTTACTCTCTCTTTTAGTTTTGTTTTTGGCGATAGAGTATTGTGATGAAGAAGCAACTCTATTATGAATTTCTATACTGACTTGAAGACTCGACTCTATTGTGGATTCTAGATTAATATGATGCTCCACCTGCTTTTTTTGTTCTTTATTAGAAGGGTCTTTAAGAGATAAGTTAGGTAGCATAGCAGTTTCATCAAAAACAACATCTCTACTAATCAAGGAAAACAACTTTTTCTATTTTAAGAACACCATAAATTATACCCTTTTACACCAGCTTTATAACCAAGGAAAACAAACATTTAACGGACAGAGATTAGTTGATCAAGAAACATGCAGTAGAGGCTGCGTCAGCCCAAAATGACTTAGATAAGTTGGCAACATTGGTTTTGCAACATTGTTTTGCTATGGAGTATGACGAACTGTCAAGTGTCTCACGATCTATTCTGACATGCACAGTTCATTAAACTTATTAGAACAAAACTTTAAACCATTGCCTATACAGAGGTGTTTTATTTATTTTCTCGTCTGTTTTTCAATAATAGTTTTCCAAGACTTAAATACAGAAAACACATCACTTTTCTACTTTAGGAAAAATGCCCAAACTTTTCTAGAAAAATCATCAATAAGTGGAAGCATATAATTAGCTCCACCTCTCAAAGGCACTCTGGAAGGCCCCCCACAAATTAGAATGAATATAATCCAATGTTCCCTCTGTGTTATAAATTCCTTTAGTGAATCAAACTCTCTTTTGCTTCCCAAAAATGCAGTGCTCACAGAACTCCAGTTTGCGAATTCCTTTCCCATTAAGAAGTCCTTTTTTGCTCAATTTTGCCATGCCATTCTCACTCATATGCCCTAGGGCATATGCCAAAGTCTAGTAATATCATCACCTGACAAGGAAGAAGAAGCGATCGCTACATCACCAGTAACCATAGAACCCTACAAAACAAATAACTTGGCAGTCTTTCTCTGCCCTTTCATCACAATAAGGGAACCTTTGGAAATCTTCAAAACCCCAAGTTTAGTTGTGTATTTGTACCCTTTAAATCAGAAGTACTCAACGAAATTAAATTTCTCTTCAATTCTGGAACATGTCACATGTCACTAAGTATTTTGACAACTCCCTCAAACATCTTAACTTTAATCGTTCCAACATCTGCGATTATACACAAAGCATTATTTCCCATCAAAACAACACCTTCAGACACTGTTTCGTAAGTTGTAAATCAATCCCAATTGGGACTCATGTGGAAGGATTAACCCAAACTAAGGACCCACTGGCCGCCCATTTTGGAAATATTGACAGAAGCGACTAGAAGCTCACCATCACTGTAGTCTTCTACAACATCAACTTCACTAGATTTTTCTGGTTGTTTACTTTTTTTATTCACAGCCTCCCTTTTGATCTTGTTTTGTAGCTTAAAGCACTCAAATTTAATGTGCCCCTTCTTTTTACAAAAGTTACAAGTTTTACCGCTGTTTGAAGACTTTGATCTTCCCTTAAATTTATCGAGAGGATTCCGTTGTTGTGTCCTTCTATGATCAACATCAACATTCTGATCTTGTCTCCTTGAACGATGAGACCCTTTCCTTGAGAGTTGGGTTTAACCACAAGATGCTTCATCTTATCATACGTGGTCAGAAAATCATAAACCTCATCAATTGTGAGAGACTTGTAGCTATATAAAATCATGTCTCTAAAGGTTGAATAAGAGGGGGCAACGAACAAAGAAGAATCAACCCTAGATCTTCTTTATCATACTGAACCTCCATGGCCTTAAGGTCTGAGAGAATTTATTTAAACGATGAGTATAAAGATACTGCTTCCTATGTAGCTTGCTGGTTAGAGTTTTCAACGCACATAGTTGCTCCAGCCTCTTCCAGAATACAATAGTGGTCTTCTCTTTCATCACATCCTGCAAAATTACGTTAGACAAATGTAAATATAATTACGTCAAAGCCTTTCGATCCTTACGCTTCTTATCTTCATTCGTCAATGTCAAAGGCATCTTATTTATCCCTACCAAGGCATCCTCCAGATCCATCTGCGTAAGAACTGCCTACATCTTAATCTGTCACAGCGTTAATTTGGTGTTGCAATCCAATAGTAAAATTTCATAATTCAGTGACGCCATTACCGTGATCGAGATAAGCAACTCGGAAAGCTCTGATATCAATTTGTGTAAAATAGAATGTCAATAATGACAATGTATCACAAAGAAAAAAAAGACAAATGTCAAATTCGAATGATTACAAGAGGAGTAGACTATGTCTATTTATAGGTGTGTAAAACCATATTCTAATCAAAATAAAATAGAAGTAATGCAATAAGGTTAAAACACCTTATTCAAATCAACATTAAATTGAGGAAGTATACTTATATTCAAACTTCTATTACAAACTTGTATTTTATTTTATCATGAATTTGGGTTACATCAGTAACAGCCAAATTTTGGGTCTATTTAGAATAGTGGTTTCGGGACCACAAATATAACGCAGTAAAATTTATTTTTTATTATATTTTTATGGTCTACAATTTTATGGAATTATTTTGTGAAAATTTCGTTTGAAAATTTTGATGTTTGGGAACTCAATTTAGTTAAAGGGACTAACTTGCAGAAACTGCATAATTTGAGTTCTATGTGGTAAGGGTGTCCAATTGCTATGAGATTTTAAATTTGAGGTCCTTAGACGGTAATTAGACCATTATGTCTTAGTATGGAAAAAAAATGGACATGGTTAGGGAAAAATATCAAAGTTTAAGTGAAGAGCATTTTGGTCATTTGGTAAATAAAGACAAAATAACTTAATAAAAATATTTCATCTTCTCATTTTCATCCCCCCATAGCCAAAATTCACAAGAGAAGACATAGCTAGGGTTTGGCCAAGCTTCCAAGCTCGATTGTAAGTCCGTCTTTGTCACGTTTTTAATGATTTTTACGTTTTTTGTGAATGTTGTAACTTGATCTAGCTATTCTAAGGACTAATTTAAAGGAGAATCAAAGTTTAAAATTTTAACCTTGTTGAGAATGTATGTATTTTGATGTTTTATGGTAGAAAATGTATGTTTGATGTTAGATAAACAACTTTTGCCAAGTGATTTTTGGTAAAAATGTCAAAAAGGACCTATTTGTAAAAGTTGTAAAATGTGTGCTAAAAATGTGAATAAAGGAAAATTGTGGGCTGTTATGAGTATGAAAATGGTTCGGCTAGGTTGGGTTTTGAAGAAATTGAATATATTTCATTTTACGAGCCTAGGGACTAAAATGTAAAATGTTGAAAAGTTAAGGGCAAAAAGGTAATTTTCCATAATGTGATTTTTGGGCTGAATTGAATAATATGTGTATTAAATGAGGTAAATTTGCTATTATAGATAAAGAAAAATGAGATTCGGACCTAGATCGGGGGAAAAACAAGGTGTTTGACGATTAGGTCTATTTCCACTACTTTTTGTACCGAGGTAAGTTTGTATGTTAATAATGCAATGTTACTACTGTATTTATAATGTTTTGATATTGCATGAATTATATGATAGACTCTATGGATGTAATTGACGAAGTTTCGACAAGCGAGAAAATCTGGGTTGAACCTTAACAATAAATTAGGATATAAGTGACATGTCACTAGGAACTCATGTTAATATGTAATTATGTGATTTATGTGTCCCGGGTGCTGGTCTCGTACATCCTACCGGTGGCTGAGTATACCAGCATATGTTACGGATACTTAACAGCTTGTGTGAGCAGCACTGTGTAGCTACGTCTTGACTGGCAGCTTGTGTGAGCAGGCCCATGGATAGGTCGAGAGCAAGCTTATATGTGTTATGAGGTTTGTGGTAGCATTGGCTACATATGTGGCACTTACGTGTAAAGTTTTTCGTGTATTTGATAGTATCTCAAGTGGTTCAACATGTATGTCAAAGATGAGAAAGTATGTGATTATGTTATGAGTTGGTATAGGTATGTACGAAAAACTCAAAGGAAATGGATTCAGTATATGATAAACTATTGTTAAGAATGTGATTGACTAAGTTATGCTCATGAAGTTTTAATGATAATTATGTTGATATATATTATGTTATTCATATGACAAATGTATAATTAATGTTGTTTATTATTTGCATATAAGCTTACTAAGCTATATAGCTTACTCCCCTTTCTTTCCTTTATCTTATAGTGTCACCAAGCTAGCTCGGGATCGGAGACCGTCGGAGATTCATTCACACTATCCATCATTATTTTAAGTACTATTGAAATGTCAATATTTTCAGTTATGGCATGTATGAGGACTTGGTCATTTTGTTATATGTGTCGCCATGATTTGGCCAAAAGTATTGGCTTGTAATTGATAAATGTTTTATTTTGTATAAGGCCTTGAAAGATGGCCTATCTCGGTTAAATTGGATGTGAGTTATGCATGGGCTATTGTTATGCCTTTATTTTGCTTGGTGGATGAATGGTTATGGCTTAATAACTTAGGTGTTAAATGGGGAGAATTGGCTTGATGGTAAGATAGTGAAATTAGGCTAGACTATACATATTGAAAGTAACCATATGGAATGTTTGTGTATGTGCTTGTGGTATGCTTGAGTTTGACAAGTATGAATTTTTTAGGCATGATAGATGTTGGCTTGTAAATGACATGTTTAGGCCTTAGTTACGATGGTATTGGTTGCTTGCTTGTGCTATGAATTATGTCATTGAAGTTGTGCACAAGTGTGTGCAAATGAGGGTGGCAAATGGCTTCGTAAATAGCCTTTATTTTGTCCACAAGGGTAGACACACGGGCATGTGTCTAGGCCGTGTGTGACACACAGTCTGTCCCATGGGCATGTGTTTTGGCCGTGTGTCCCCTGCACCTAAATTTTGAAAAACAGAATGCTCAGAATTGAGCACACGGGCAGAGACACAGGCGTGTGTCTCAGCCATGTGGACGGCACGGCCTCGAACACGGGTGTGTGCCCTGGCCGTGTGAAGTTTGCACCTAAATTGTGAAAATTAATTTTCCACATGACCTAGCACACGGGCGTGTGACTTGGCCGTGTGATCTCAATTTGTTAATGGGTTACAAGTCAGAGAGTTACACGAGGTCGGGACACGGGCGTGTGTGACCACACGTCCTGTCCACACGGGCGTGTTCCAAACCACACGGGCATGTGACCCCGTTAATAGAAAAAAATTTCTAAGTTTTGTAAAAATTTCTAAAGTTCTCAGTTTAGGCCCGAAGCATTACTAAAGCATGTTTTGGGCCTCGTAGGATTGTATTAGGGACTTTATGATTGAATATGAATGGTTTTAATTTGGACTAAAATTTATTGTGATATAAGTCAGGTAATGCCTCGTACCCTGTTTCGGTGTTGAATACGGGTGAGGGGTGTTACAACATCTCTAACATACCGTGTAATCGCACACACCTATATTATTTGCCTAATTTCCGTTCACGGTTTTTAAAGACGGGTACAAGTAGAATTTGATTCACAATTATAAAATTAATACCATTTGAATCGGTATAAGCAAAATTTATCATTGCAAAGCATAAAATGACCATACCAGTTGAGATTTGAATAAAAGAATATACATATTGGTAGTAAAAAAAAGTAAATATAATTATTAAATAGTAAATAAAATTAATATATATTTAAAACTTTGAAATTTATATGATCAAATCTAAGCATACTTTAATTTGTCATTTATAAATATGAATAAATTAAATTAGACCTATATTTTAGGTTAGACTAAAAATGGACAATTATATATGATATTGATACCATTTATATTAAAATTTTATATGAACACCTTTTCATTGCTAATTTTTCACTCTAAGCAGGTAATGTAATGTAGAACCTATAGCACCTTAGTCAAGCTGAGATCACATTTACCAGATTATATTCGTACGATCCCTTGTCAAGCTTAGATTAATTTTAAAAAATTAGATTCATATAAATGACATTCAAGATATGATTCTAAATTTAAGATATTAAATTCACACTTGGTAATTTATGATAGCTAAAAAAAAAAAAAAAAAAAAAAAAAAAAGAAAATTAGAGGAGATTTAATTGTATATTTGTCATTTAAAATACATATCTATCTATTCTATATTATATCTAACCGCCTGTTTCCATTGGTATTATAAATTATTAGGGGATTAACTCAATTCGAGAATGATTAAAATATATTTTTATGTACAAAGTAATTTTTATTATTATAAAAATTAAAAGATATTTAGTTTTATATTTGTTATTTAAAATACATACCTATCTATTTTATATTATATTTAGACTTCTAATTGAGTCGGTATAATGAATTATCGAGAATCAATTCAATTAAAACTGATCAACAATCATTTAAGAATTTTCATAAAAAACTCAAATTTTAATAAAAAAATTTTGATCAGTCCAGTCAAAATATAAAACTCATTTAAAATCTATATTTATAGTGTTGATAAATTGAAAATCTTAATCTAATCCACTTTTAATAAAAGACTTGATAACTTTTCATTATCGATACGACTTCACAGAAAATGGCCATTGAATGATTCATAGCCCCCAAAGTCACAATTAAAAACATGGCTTGCATTTTAAATAATAAACATCTATATCATAAAATGAAAATTGTCAAACCACGTCGACAACTTTATGGTTAAAAAATAGCTTGGTAATCAAGCACGTTTTTTATAAGCCTTAGTTTTGCTTGGGAAATTAACTACCTTAGTTCTTAATTAACCGACTTCGATTAATTAATCGAATAATTATCAAATGACAAACTTCATTATGGATTCAAATAATTATATACTTATAATTTTTTTGTTTATCTATAACCTATCAAATCATGCATATTGACTTGAAAAAACATTATTCTAAATGTTATGAAAATGTTATGATTAATGTATATATTAACTTAAGCTCAAAGGTAAGGCCATGTTAGAAATTCAATATTGGAGGAGTCCAAATAAAAGCTTAAAAGTTTGAAGGATGAAAGGTAAAAGAAATCATTTAAAAAAACTTAAATTAAATAATTTATAATAAAAAGGGATTAACATTACTATTATATGATCACTTAGTTTAAGGGTTCAAGCTCGTTGTTTATCCCTTTTAGTTATGCCTTTACTTGACGGTGTAGATGTAACACCCCTAATCTATATCCGTCGCCGGAACAGGGTTACATAGCATTACCAGAATTTATAGAACAAATACAGTTAATTTATGTCATTTACTATTCCTATTCGAAACTAATCATATTCAATCATATTGTCCCTTAATTGGACCTTCAAGGCCCAATTTATACATTAGAAATAAGTTGGGACTAATTCGAGATCTCAGAGAATTTTTCAAAAAATTTTAAATTTTCTTTATATGCAGGGGACAATGCCCGTGTGATCAGGCTGTGTGGCTCACACGACCAAGTGACACGCTCATGTTTTAGGCCGTGTGGGTATTTGATGTAAGGGCACATGGCTGTGTCCCAGCCCGTGCTCAAAATTAGGGTAGCTACTGACTTGGGTCATATTGCCAGCCACACGCCCATATGCTAGGCCGTGTGGACAATTTAATTTTCAAAAATAGGTGCAAGATTCACACGACCAATACACAAGCCCTTGTATTTCACACGGCCGAGGACGCACCTCTGTGACAAATTCTGAGCATTCTTTTTCTCAATTTTTAAGTTGCAGGGGACATACGGCCAAACTACATGCCCGTGCGTATGGCTGTGTATCACACACGGTTGAGACACACACCCATGTATTTACCCATGTGGACAAAATAAGGTCATTTCCAAGCCTTATTTCTCACCTGAATTTTTCCTTGTACCTATATTAATACTTGCATACATATACCAACCAATTTAAGACGTTAAAAACAAGCCAATATTAACATTACACATGATATATTGTAACACCCCCAGACCCGGCCCAGACATTATGGCCAAATCTGGGAATGTCACATCAAAGGCATAATTCAAAACGATTTTGCTAAGTTAAAATTTAAGACCCAAAAGCCCAAAATCATTGAGTCTTCTTAAGTAATGATAAAATCCCATTTAATTATTTTAAGTTTTCCGAAAACCATGTTTAAACATAAGAAATTTACTCAGGTTCAATAATTAAGTAAACAGTTAAAACAACCAAACTCAAAATCCAAAGTCAAATCGGAGTACAAGGCCTTATTACATCCAAATAAAATAAAGTAATTAAAATCATGTCTTTTGAGACAAAGAAATAAAACTTCTAAGTATCTTGTAGTGTGGCCATCTCCGAGTCCTATCCCATGTCGAGCTGTCTACTGAGGGTCTGAAACACCCCAAACCCGGCCCATGAGCTTTGACCAGATTTGGTATGTTCCTCAAGTAAACCGGTTCAAAGTTCTTTTGTTACTCTGGAAAAATAGTGTGTTTTGAAAGAAATATTTTTTTTTGGGTTGGGCTCGAGTAGAAAACAAAATTGTTTTATAATGAAAACCCTTTTAAATTTTAGGTGATAAAACATATAGAATACATTTAAAGTAAATCACTTAATCTTTAACTTAATAAAAATTTCGTAACATAATAAATAAAAACAGAAATAAAATAGTGCACTATGGCCTTATGGCCTTATTACATCAAGTAAATCCAAATAATTTGGAGTACTTAAAAATTAATAGTCCATTAAAATAAAAACTTCATGTTGAGCATGGCCACCACAAGTTCTGCCATCCCGGTCCATTACTGTTCATCACCTGAAACATGGTCCCCTCAACGGGGTGAGTCAACAGACTCAATGTGTACACAACACTAAATCATAATAGAATCAGGCATAAGAAATATTACACATTCATATCATAGCATACAAATTATGATGCATTCCCAAACCCAAACCTAATAAGCCATTCGCTACACTCCCCCGTACCAACCTGTACACCGTGGGGACTACTAAGTCGACCCTCCTTCCGCTACTCTCCATATCGCAGTCTTAGGTCACCACATTTGTGGTATTAGGTCACCACATTCAGATATCGTGGTCTTAGGTCACCGCATTCAGATTACTGTGGTCTTAGGTCACCACATTCAGATACCACGGTCTTAGGTCACCGTGTTCGTGATCTTAGGTCACCACATTCACTTCCCCTTTCAATAACCCATATGCCCCATTTTGTAATATGCATTAATATGCCAAAGTTCACATTCTTATTCTCATGTAACAAATAACATATTTCATATTCCTAGTAGGAGTAGGAAACGTACCTGAGTACTTTGTACCACATTATGGTACCTTAGCCATATTCACATTCTTAATATCACATATATTAATTAAACATAGCCATAAAACTTATTAAGAATTAGTGTGGGGTTTTTTGATTAGCTTAACGAATTCCTTGAAATCCCGAAAAACCGATCTATCGCTTTAGATCCTAAATCCCTATATTTGGCCACATTTAGTATTTTAGGAAAAAGCCTATTCGGCTAATTTAATCAAACCCCGAAGGACTATCGTATCCACTTTCTTACCTTGCTGCTGATTTGATAATTAATCAAATCCGGAAACTTGTATTCTTTCCTTTGAAATCGGCTAATCACTAGATCCCTTGAATCGTTAGTTTTTGGCTTAAAACACATAAAAATAGATCTAACTACTAAAATAGGCCTTGGCCGAATATTCATAGTCACTTACCTTAAGGATCTTAAATCCCGAAATTATCCCTTGGTTATAGCTTCTATCAAAATCCCTAAAACCACATGTTAGATCAACTTCTAACCTTTAATCACAATCAATGGCCCTTGGCCGAATGTCAGATATGACTTACCTTGATGGTCAAATCCCGAAGATCTTTTCCTTTATAGTCGCCTATGGCAAAAATCCCGAAAGAATCCTTCTAAATTTCAGCAAATAAGAATATTGATGGGATTAGTCCTAGATTTCGACAAATCTAAAAGAAAAGAATAGAAATCAAAACTTGTTCTTACCCTTTCTTGAAGAAATCGATAGCACCTATGCTTGAAGCCCCTCAAAGATTCGGCTTTTGATGGATTGGAAAGAAAAGAAATTGGCTAATGGTGATACCTTGAATTTTCAGCTTTGGCTAACAAAAAGAAGAAGAACAAATGCTCTAGGAAATTCGGTAGAGAGAAGGGTTGACAGAAAGAATGATGAATGGCCCTCTTTTCCTTATATAGCCGAATTTACTAACTTAGAATCCCTTACTTGGCCATCACTCTTCTATTTTGATAGCTTAATCTCTTTAATTATCTCCTAAAATAAAAGATAATTCAGCAACTGTAACACCCCTTACTAGTGTTCGACGCCGGAACAGAGTATGAGGCATTACCAAAGAGTACGAAACACTTACAGATTATTTAAACCATTTATCACTCAAATATCAAAATTGATTATAAAAGTTCCTTTAACGAAACCTTGAAGTCCAAATCATGCATTGGGATTGGGTCGGGACTAAATTAGAATCGTATAATTTTTTTATTTATTTATTTTTTTAAATCCTTAAGTTTATCTCATTTACAAGAGCCCCACGCTCGTGTGGCTCACATAGCCGTGCCTATAGGGCGTATAACTCTCTGACTTGCATCTGTGGAGAAACTTGAGTCACACGGCCTTAGTACACGCCCGTGTTGCTTGGCCGTGTGGTAAAGTTAATTTTCATAAATTATGCTATTTTTCAAGCCATATTTCTCACTCATTTGATCCTTATTCTTCACCTACATTTAATACATACAAAAACCAATTTAAGATATTCAACTGAGCCTTATACTTAATACGATTTGTTAGTCGTACACTTCATATAAATAACAAGAAACATATATGGGCTCAATTCTCATTAAATTTCTCTTGTACTTGTACTTTTTCATCCAATGTATTCATATAGCATATAACAATCGCACCTCTGTTTTTCATATACATTTTTATAACAATTTGTCTTGGTTTCAAACTACTTCATATTTGAGTTTTACTTATCCAATCATTTGAAACATCATCTTTATACATATAGTGCACTTGAGATGCAAAAATTCTATAATTATGAATGGACACATTTATCAAACACATTCCATGTTTTTATATATTATAGTCTCATATTTCTATGTATCATTTACCATCATTTCCTCGTATTTTTGACAAATACATGTAACAACTCATAATCATGCAATTCACTAACTCTTCCTGCCAATTACAATTTAAATTGGCAACTCACTTATTGAGCCCAATTTCAATGTTCTCTAAAATCCATTAGGATGTATGTATCCATCAATAAATACCATGTACAGATATCATCACCTCATATTTTCACAAACATTTACTTTCCATATTATGAACTCAAATAACATACACAAGACATACCAATACATTCCAAGTACATTTTCATGATATTTCATTTCGAATTTAGATTATGTCATTTTCGAACTCTTCTCATTAACTCATTCGGAATACCATTTCATACGGATAATACACTCAAGGATGCACAAATATATAATCACAAATGAGCTCATTCATCAACCAAGTTCTATATTCATGTATCATCAACTCATATTTCCTTATATCACATAATTCTATATAACACTTACCAACTTCATCAAATTAGTGAACGTCTTACGGAATTGTTCTGCGCCAGTATGCATTAAATTTCACTGATAATCACTGATGCCATAACATAGCTATGGTCTTTCATCTTAAACACGTACCACACCGATGCCATATTCCAGATATGGTCTTACACGGAAATCACTTGTCACTTGTAGCCGAAGCTACCTCTTTTCACTGATCAGGTAGCCGGAGCTACCACTTTTCACTGATCAGGTAGTCGAAACTACCACTTTTCACTGATCAGGTAGCCAGAGCTATCACTTTTCAGCGATCGGTAGCGGAGCTACCACTTTTCATCGATCGTGCAGCGGAGCTACCACTTTTCACTTGATCGCAGCGAGCTACCACATGTCACCGATCGGTCGCGAAACTACCACTTTTCACTTGATCGGTAGCGGAGCTACCACTTTTCACTTGATCGGTGGCGAAACTACCACTTTTCACTTGATCGGTGGCGGAGCTACCACTTTTCACTGATCAGGTAGCCGAAACTACCACTTTTCACTTGATCGGTGGCGGAGCTACCACTTTTCACTTTCACTTGTCTTTGATCGGATAAGTGTAGCGAAGCTATCACTTATCACTTGTTGCCATGGTTCAACCATTGTATTTTCCGTCAATTCATGTTGTCATCGAACTGAAATGCTCAATTTGATCATCAATACATATGAAATAACACATCATGAAATTCATAAAATTAACAAATGATCACTAAAATTTAGCCATATAAACTCACAAGTTCAATTTTTGTATTATAACGATAATCATAATTTCATAATAAATATTCCAAATAAAACATTATATCAATAATAATCGAGCATGTAATCAATTTATACACAAGTCATTCATATATTATTTTCCCTCCTCCTCCTCTCCATCCACATCCTTAGTATAAACAACACACTTGTAAGTAACATCTTCTATAATTTTCACTATTTACTCATGTGAATGTTCAAGCTGTCCATCTGTATTATATTCACTAAATTATTTTTATCTGGAGCTACAGAGCTCTAAATTTCAAACCGTTAATTTTCTTTGAAACTAGACTCACATATCTTCTTACCATAATTTTCCAGAATTTTTGGTGTGGCCAATTAGTACAGTTTATTAGTTAAGTTCTCCCATTACACAGTCCTCTTTGCTCGACCTCTCTTCACTAAAAATCAATTATCTCATAGTACGGTTTTCATATAGTGTTTCTGATTATTTATAATGAAAATAGACTCACTAAGGAATACAAGCATATAAATTATAACTCATAATTCTTTTTGTATAATTTTTAGTGAATTTCTAAAGTAAGAACAGGGGATCACGAAGTTGTTCTAAACCAGTCTTACAAAAATTTAAATATCTCAATATGTAGACTTCCTTTACCTGCTTTGTTTCTTTTATATGAAAATAGACTCAACAAGATTTAATTCTATATCTTCGATTTATACAATTTTTGGTGATTTTTCAAATTTAGACAACTGCTGCTGTCCAAAAACTGCTTTAGTATAACATGTTGATTTCTATTTTGTCCCAAATTCCACATTTCATACAATTCAATCCTTGCTCAATTAACCCCTCAATTTAGCTAATTTTCTCATTTAATACTTTTCTCTATCATTTTAAACTACTTTCTAACCTTTGAAAATCAGAATTTTAACTCTAGGCCTTAATTTCAACTCTTTCACAATTAGGTCCTAAAATCAATTTCCATCAATTTTACTTAATAAAATCATCATATAACAAAATTAAAGCTTCAATTCAATATTTATTCATCATATTCTTCCAGCACTAATCCACATCAACTTTAAAAATTAGCTATAGAATCAAAAACTAATGACATAGTAAGTAGGATCCAATTGTAAAAGTCCAAAAACATAGAAATTTCAAGGAGAAAGTAAGAATTAAACTTACATGAAGCTTGAGTATGAAAACCAGCTTGTAACTCTCTCCCATGGCTGTTTTTCAGCTGAAGAAAATGAAGAGAAATGAAGAGAAATCTAGATAATTCCAATTTGGTCCCATACTTATTTAACTAATTTTGGCAATTTTCCAATTTTACCCTTATTTCATCCATTTCCTGATTTTCCTCAGCTAATGCCGCCCAAAATATCTCCTTTGGGCTTATTTTCACTGTAGGTCCTTCCTCATTTGACAATTAGGCTATTTAATCCTTTTAGCAACTTTTGTACACTTTTCATTTTAGTCCTTTTTATTTAATTAACCACCCAAACGTCAAAATTTTCTAACGAAATTTTAATACTACCTTATTGACATTCCTTAAATATTCATAAAAATATTTATGACTCGGTTTATAACACCGAGATCTTGATACCTCTTTTTCTCGATTTCTTGACCAAATAAATCTTTATAAAACACAATTTACTATTTTAAAAACATTTTAAAAGCTACATTTGACTCATAAATATTAAATAAATATAATCTACGAGTCTATTTCTCAGATTTGGTGGTCTCGAACCATTATTTTTGACATCTTTGAAATTTGGGCTATTACAACTCTCCCCTCTTAAGAATTTTCGTCCTCGAAAATTCCTTCAGTGGAGAAATTTAAATATTTTCACCACTTATACCTTTTCCAATATCAATTCCTTACACGAAAATTAGAGAAACCCTGATACTAGAATCACCACGTTTCTATGATCAAACCATAACAGACATAGTTATCACAAGCTAAAGAACACACTTTAAAGATAAGCCATGATTAACAATTTACGAAGTATGAATGATAGGAAAACCAAGATACAATACCATACCAGAAAAATCAGAACATAACTCATAGAAATAATAATAAAGATAATTGATGATTCCTTAGATAAAGCCGAAGAAAAAAACAACGCTTTTGCCGACTCTAGACTTCCATCATAAAGCAATACTGGTAAGGAGGTGGGGTCGTAAAGCCTCTAACTTGACTCTCATAAAAACACACATATGACTCAGCATTCATCATCAACGTAATATCATTATAATCACATAATTCACTCTAAACAAATTTTCATACTTAGTCATGTTACACGAACTTTTCGATTATCTTGTTTAAACAAGTGTACCTAAACATACATTCCATGAATTTTGAGTAAATTTACTCATAACACTCACTTAATCAAGCATGTTAGGCACATAATATCATATGATTACCAACATACATGGATGACCTTATCACAACATAGACTTCCGTTTCATTTCACTTTTCCACATTTCCCAACTTATTGTTATCTCATTAAGCACATTAACACATGCATATCATGAACTTCTATTAATACCTTTCCACATTTCAATACATCGTAAGCACATTTCAATCATCTCAATATCATTTTTAGTATTATCGACAATAGTTCGATTGGAAGTCATTACTGTCTTAACAAAATAATTTCGTTAGAGCTGGGAGATATCACACTATCACAGTTCACATATGGCATGTATAGCTAGACTATTGCACACGCTATGTTAGTTCGAGAATCGACTAAACCATAGCTCTGATACCATTAAATGTAACACCACTTACTCGTGTTCGACGCCGGAACAGAGTATGAGGCATTACCAAAGAGTACGAAACACTTACAGATTATTTAAACCATTTATCACTCAAATATCAAAATTGATTATAAAAGTTCCTTTAACGAACCCTTGAAGTCCAAATCATGCATTGGGATTGGGTCGGGACTAAATTAGAATCGTATAATTTTTTTATTTATTTATTTTTTTAAATCCTTAAGTTTATCTCATTTACAAGAGCCCCACGCCCGTGTGGCTCACATAGTCGTGCCTATAGGGCGTATAACTCTCTGACTTGCATCTGTGGAGAAACTTGAGTCACACGGCCTTAGTACACGCTCGTGTTGCTTGGCCGTGTGGTAAAGTTAGTTTTCATAAATTATGCTATTTTTCAAGCCATATTTCTCACTCATTTGATCCTTATTCTTCACCTACATTTAATACATACAAAAACCAATTTAAGATATTCAACTGAGCCTTATACTTAATACGATTTGTTAGTCGTACACTTCATATAAATAACAAGAAACGTATATGGGCTCAATTCTCATTAAATTTCTCTTGTACTTGTACTTTTTCATCCTATGTATTCATATAGCATATAACAATCGCACCTCTGTTTTTCATATACATTTTTATAACAATTTGTCTTGGTTTCAAACTACTTCATATTTGAGTTTTACTTATCCAATCATTTGAAACATCATTTTTATACATATAGTGCACTTGAGATGCAAAAATTCTATAATTATGAATGAACACATTTATCAAACACATTCCATGTTTTTATATATTATAGTCTCATATTTCCATGTATCGTTTACCATCATTTCCTCGTATTTTTGACAAATACATGTAACAACTCATAATCATGCAATTCACTAACTCTTCCTGCCAATTACAATTTAAATTGACAACTCACTTATTGAGCCCAATTTCAATGTTCTCTAAAATCCATTAGGATGTATGTATCCATCATTAAATTCCATGTACAGATATCATCACCTCATATTTTCACATACATTTACTTTCCATATTATGAACTCAAATAACATACACAAGACATACCAATACATTCCAAGTACATTTTCATGATATTTCATTTCGAATTTAGATTATGTCATTTTAGAACTCTTCTCATTAACTCATTCGGAATACCATTTCAGACGGATAATACACTCAAGGGTGTACAAATATATAATCACAAATGGGCTCATTCATCAACCAAGTTCTATATTCATGTATCATCAACTCATATTTCCTTATCTCACATAATTCTATATAACACTTACCAACTTCGTCAAATTAGTGAATGTCTTACGGAATTGTTCTGCACCAGTATGCATTAAATTTCACTGATAATCACTGATGCCATAACATAGCTATGGTCTTTCATCTTAAACACATACCACACCGATGCCATATTCCAGATATGGTCTTACACGGAAATCACTTGTCACTTGTAGCCGAAGCTACCTCTTTTCACTGATCAGGTAGCCGAAGCTACCACTTTTCACTGATCAGGTAGCCGAAACTACCACTTTTCATCGATCGCAGCCGAGCTACCACTTTTCATCGATCGTAGCCGAGCTACCACTTTTCACTGATCAGGTAGCAGGAGCTACCACTTTTCACTTGATCAGGTAGCCGGAGCTACCACTTTTCATTGACCAGGTAGCCGAAACTACCACTTTTCACTTGATCAAGTAGTCGGAGCTACCACTTTTCACTTTCACTTGTCTTTGATCAGATAAGTGTAGCCGAAGCTATCACTTATCACTTGTTGCCATGGTTCAACCATTGTATTTTCCGTCAATTCATGTTGTCACTGAACTGAAATGCTCAATTTGATCATCAATACATATGAAATAACACATCATGAAATTCATAAAATTAACAAATGATCACTAAAATTTAGCCATATAAACTCACAAGTTCAATATTTGTATTATAACAATAATCATAATTTCATAATAAATCCAAATAAAACATTATATCAATTATAATCGAGCATTTAATCAATTTATACACAAGTCATTCATATATTATTTTCCCTCCTCCTCCTCTCCATCCACATCCTTAGTATAAACAACACACTTGTAAGTAACATCTTCTATAATTTTCACTATTTACTCATGTGAATGTTCAAGCTGTCCATCTGTATTATATTCACTAAATTATTTTTATATCGAGCTACAGAGCTCTAAATTACAATCCATTAATTTTTTTTGAAACTAGACTCACATATCTTCTTACTATAATTTTCCAGAATTTTTGATGTGGCCAATTAGTACAGTTTATTAGTTAAGTTCTCCTCATTTACAGTCCCATCGCTCTAACCTCTCTTCACTAAAAATCAATTATCTCATAGTACAGTTTTCATATAGTGTTTTTGATTATTTATAATGAAAATAGACTCACTAAGGAATACAAACATATAAATTATAACTCATAATTCTTTTTCTACAATTTTTAGTGAATTTCTAAAGTAAGAACAGGGGATCACGAAGTTGTTCTAAACCAGTCTTACAAAAATTTAAATATCTCAATATGTAGACTTCCTTTACTGCTTTGTTTCTTTTATATGAAAATAGACTTAACAAGCTTTAATTATATATCTTACTCAGCTTCTAATTCGATTTATACAATTTTTGGTGATTTTTCAAATTTAGACAACTGCTGCTGTCCAAAACTACTTTAGTATAACATGTTGATTTCTATTTTGTCCCAAATTCCACATTTCATACAATTCAATCCTTGCTCAATTAACCCCTCAATTTAGCTAATTTTCTCATTTAATACTTTTCTCTATCATTTTAAACTACTTTATAACCTTTGAAAATCAGAATTTTAACTCTAGGCCTTAATTTCAACTCTTTTCACAATTAGGTCCTAAAATCAATTTCCATCAATTTTACTTAATAAAATCATCATATAACAAAATTAAAGCTTCAATTCAATATTTATTCATCATATTCTTTCAGCACTAATCCACATCAACTTTAAAAATTAGCTATAGAATCAAAAACTAATGACATAGTAAGTAGGATCCAATTGTAAAAGTCCAAAAACATAGAAATTTCAAGGAGAAAGTAAGAATTAAACTTACATGAAGCTTGAGTATGAAAACCAGCTTGAAACTCTCTCCCATGACTGTTTTTCAGCTGGAGAAAATGAAGAGAAATGAAGAGAAATCTAGATAATTCCAATTTGGTCCCATACTTATTTAACTAATTTTGGCAATTTTCCAATTTTACCCTTATTTCATCCATTTCCGATTTTTTCGGCTATTGCCGCCCAAAATATCTCCTTTGGGCTTATTTTCACTTTAGGTCCTTCTTCATTTGACAATTAGGCTATTTAATCCTTTTAGCAACTTTTATACACTTTTCATTTTAGTCCTTTTTATTTAATTAACCACCCAAACGTCAAAATTTTCTAACGAAATTTTAATACTACCTTATTGACATCCCTTAAGTATTCATAAAAATATTTATGACTCGGTTTATAACACCGAGATCTCGATACCTCTTTTTCTCGATTTCTTGACCAAATAAATCTTTATAAAACACAATTTACTATTTTAAAAACATTTTAAAAGCTACATTTGACTCGTAAATATTAAATAAATATAATCTACGAGTCCATTTCTCAGATTTGGTGGTCTCGAACCATTATTTTTGACATCACTGAAATTTGGGCTATTACAGCAACTATCCTGACTTAGCCGAAATTATTAAACTCAAAGTCCCTTACTTGGCCATCACTTCTCCTTATTTTCCTTATTAAAGAATAATTCCTCATTTATCATCTTTTATCCTTAAATAATAAAAACCAATCATAATCCTTCAATTATCCCTTATCTTAATTATTATAACACCTTTTATCTCTAAATAATAAAAATAAAAGGATTTTAAACTCCTAAAATATAGCCCATGTGCCATCCACCTCTGTCCATCCTTGCAGCAAAATAAAACTTTTATTTTGCTTCCCCTACAGCTCGAACCTTGGCCCAATTTCCCCTGCATGTGGCGTCATTTACAGAGGCCTTAAGTGGCACCTCCAAGCCACTTTTCCAAGCCTATTTGTGTGTCATATTTCACATGCATTTTCTCTTAAGACCACCTTGCTTCATGTCCCTCTTTTAAACTTTAAACTTGACATTTCTAAAGCATTTCCTTACATTTCTAAGACATTTCCTTACATTTCCAAGACAAGACATTTCCTTACATTTCCAAGTCATTTCCTTACATTTCCAAGACAAGACATTTCCTTCCATTTCCAAGTCATTTCCTTACATTTCCAAGACAAGACATTTCCTTACATTTCCAAGTCATTTCCTTACATTTCCAAGTTATTTCCTTACATTTCCAAGTCATTTCCTTACATTTCCAAGACAAGACATTTCCTTCCATTTCCAAGATTCCAAAAATGTTCACCATACATTCATAACACATAAGACATGCCATTTCGTATAATTAAATCAAAAATGCATAGGCCCATTTCTAGGATGTTATAGGGTCACCTGAAACAGTTAATAAGAGGGTGTGAGTTTCAAAACTCAGTGTGTACGAACCTTGGTAACCAATTAACATGCAAATATCACATTCGGCCTAAGACCTATCAAATTCAGTGGTCTTGGGCCTTAGCCCGCAATGACCTCACATCACATCAGTATCACATGAATGCAATGCACCCATCCCAAATCCAACCCTGCACTGCATTTCCCTTCCAACCCTACACTCCTGTGGGGATATAAATATCAATCCACCCATCCCTACACTCCAAAGGTAGCGCCAGCAGCGACACTACTCAAACGTTGTAGCAAAGTTGCTATAATGGGCTTAAAGCCACCGGTAGATCCACGGTCGTCAAGCGACTATGCTATCCTCAAATCTTCCTTCGTATCATCAAAACCCACACAAATGCAACATATATTTCATGAATGCAACATACACAATTTCACACATTAAGCACTTAGGGGTATTTTAGTCATTTCACTACCTAGGGGTATTTTCTTAATTCTACCCTATAGGGGTATTTCGATAATTTTATAAAAATAGGGGTATTTTGGAAATTTTGTAAATCAGGAATATTTTGGTAATTCTGCAAATCAAGGGTATTCTGGTAATTTTACAAATCAGGGGTATTTTAGAAATTTTACAAATCTAAGGATATTTTGGAAATTTTCAAACTAAGGGTATTTTGGTAATATCACAAATCAGGGGTATTTTGGTCCCTATCTGGTTTTAGTTATGAACTTTGGCCCATTAACAAGCCCTTGCGGCTAAAGTGAACAGACACTACGCACCAGGTAGGATTCCAGAGAAGAGGAGGTGGGTCGTTAGAACCGCTTAAGTACCAAGCTCTCCCTATATCCAATCCTAGACATGCATATGTCCATTGCCACACTCTAACCCAGCGACTTGTCCCTGGACATGTTGATTATTAAATTAAGTCTTATGCGGTTTAAGAGTTGTTCAGAACTAGGCCTAAAGTCCATTAAACCCTAGCATACTTGTCTACGTCCCCGTAAAGCCTATCAAGCCCAGTCACGTTCACATAGCCCATTAAGCCCAAATCACATCTATATGGCCCATTAGGCCCAGATCTCATTCATATGGCCTATTAGGCCCAAAACAATTCCAGATCATGTAACATTCATGACTAACTCAATTCATATAACCAAATCAATCAATTTCATCAAACTTAGCCTCAGGGCCCATTTAGCCACTTTCGGCTTTTCAGCTTTCCGGCATTGCCAATATCATGTGTGTGTAGTGTTTGTACACACCTGGTTACTATACTATCCTTGGTCTTAAACCTACAACCAACCAACCTTCAATCAATCACCCATACTTAATCAAAATATTTACCAAAAGCCGAAACCTTACTGTAACCTTACCGTGTGCCACCGGGTTCTAATAGCCCTTCCTTAGCTACTAAACACGAGTATCCCCTAGATCTGCACTCACACATACACCATCAAACTTTGAGTGACTCATAATCCACACAAGTCACCCACATAGATCATACTCACATTCGGCCATTTACGTAAACCATAATCGAGTTGAATACATTTACACTTTGCTAACGATCTTTACCACTCTTGCGATCTCTGAACCTTACCCTTGTTAATACAAGATTAACGAAAATGAGAAGTTAGATAGCCCTTCGGCTTTTAACAAAACACACTAAGGGGTTAACTAAATACTTACCGAATCCACTTTTGATCCTGCGGCCTAGATAGCTACTGAACGAGATTCGGCTTTTAACCTTGACTGATAGTAGATAACAATCGATTTGTGATGGAGGAAAACAACAAAGATTTAGCACTAATAGGGATTTCGGCAAGAGAGGATGATGATACTTCGGCAATAAAAGAGTTTGGCTATGAGAGAATTCGGCAAAAATGGATTCAGCTATAGGAGATTTCGGCAAGAAGGCAAGGTATTTTCAGTTGTGGAAAAATAAGGTTTCGGCAAGGAAAAGAAAAAGAATGGAAAATTCGACATTACTTAGGACCCCAGATTCGGCACACACACGTTTATATAGCCTATAGCCAAAACATAGCCACCCCTAAAGTCCAATTCGGTGCCACTTCACCACAGGCTTCTTTGTGCCATTTTCACTTTATTTTTATTTAAAAGCCCAATACTCACAACCCTGATTCCTTAATTAATTAAATTAAAATCCTCCACCACAAAACTTGAACTTAGAGCTTCTCCAATACACCTAGACACTCCAAATTCATTAAACCTTTAAAGTCATCATGTCATTTGTCATTTTCTTGCTCACTTAAAAATTTTATGAGACCTAAAGCCCAAAGCCAAATAGGCCTAATTCTACTAGGCCCAAATTCGGGGCGTTACATATATCATCACATGTATTCAAACTTACCTTTTTTTTTCCTTTTTTTTAAACATATATGTTTACCATAATTCGATCTAACCATACCAAGTACACATATATTAATCATATTATAACCTCATATACAAAATTCACTAAACATACCATCACTAGTGTAATATCCCGGGTTGGGGGCTATTTTTGTTATGGCATGTTTTGCATATGTTGGTATGCTATGTTGCTATTTTTATGTTTTAGGGGCTTAATTGTAGGCTAGGTGTATGCCTGAGTGTATGGGAAAATTTTGGTTTTTGGGTGTTAAGTCAGGGGAGCTGATGGAGCTGAGGGATGTGTATTTTATTTGGTATTTTGTTTCACAAAAATAAGGCTAGCAAAGTGGCAAGTGTGACGCCACTGGGAGCTAGTGTTTGACGTCAACCTCAAGGAGTGGAGGTCCAGTGTTCGAACAGCAGGATTCCTCTATTTTGGTTTTATTTTGGACGACATGGGGGAAGAGGTTGAGAGCAACTTGAATTCCTCCTATGACTTGGTCTTCATTTTCAAATGGAAGGTGGGGAGTGAAGATAGGAGGATGACTTGGTCCACACATTTCAAATGAGTGGAGGGGAGTTAATGGGGGATTTGGCCGAATGTTGGGGAGTGTGGGGAGAGTTTGGCCGGTTTTGGGAAGTGGGGAGTGAGTAGGTCGAATGTTCCTTGTGAGAGGTAGTGCATATTCGGTCATTAGGAGACCAAACCAAATTCTCTCTTTTGAAAACACCAAAGCCGAAATTCTAAAGGATTCTCTCAAATTTTTCTTCACTTCTTGAAAAAGTAAGACCAAAGCAAGCATTGCCGTTTTCTTTCTCATTTCTTTTGCACTTAGCCAGGTTGTGCATTTGCTCTCTCAACATCTTTTGGGTAGCCGAAATTGCTTTGCTTTCTTTTACTTTGTGTTCAATACTCTCTTCTCTCCCTCTCATAATTCTCTTATTTTCTTAAGAGCCGAACTTACCATTATCTTCCCAACCGATTCTTCCATTCATCCTTCTCAACTCTTGCCGAAACTTTGCTTCCATTTCATATTATCTTTTCTCTCAAAACCGACAAGCACCTACCTCATAATCACTTTCTTTCTTCTTCTCAAAAACCTTGGCCGAATCTTGTTGGTGTGGTGGTTTTGCTTCAATCGTTTGGAGATTGGTAAGTCCTTGGCCGAATGGCCATCTCCTTTTTCTCCTTAGGCTTTGTCGATGTTGGTTGTTTAAGAGCCGAATGTGGCCTTGTTGTTGAGAGTTAACCTTTGGTATTGAAACCGATTGCATTATAGGTCATTTGGATTTTTGGATACGAACAAGTGGAGCCTTCGTTCTCTGATCAGCCAAGTGGGGTAAGTATTGGTAAGGGTCAGTACTATTAGTTGATTCTTTACCTCGTTTAGCCAAGCTATTAAAGATTAACAGTTCTCTTTTGAAGGTAGCCGATTGTTGGAAGGAGAGCCTTTGTGGTTCGGGTTTGATAAGGAATCAAATCAATAGCAAGGTAAGGGTGATTCGACAAACCCTTTTTGGTCTAAATGGTGATGGCCGAATGTCATAGATGCCTAACCCCTATGTTTGGCCGATTGTAGGAGTCAGTACTCGAGGGACTTAGATCGTTTCGATTGGGATTTTAGACTCGTATTATCAGGTGTGTAACTAACACACCCATATTTAGTGATATTGTTATTGAACCTGTTTGCCTATTAAAATTCATGGCAGTTTGATGGATTGATATGATACCCTTTTGGGTATGATCTTGACTCGGGTAAGTCGGTATTGTTACAAGGTTCTCGATGATCTCGTATGATACCATGATTATGGATGTATGATATGGGATATGATGTTAAACATTTTAGCATGATATGCACGATTTGTATGATATGCATGGTTACATGAGTCCGGTATGCTAATGGGTATACTGAGAGTGAGGGAGCGGTGATACTTTGTGGCCGACGAGCACCAGTGCTTTGGTAGCACACTTTGTGACTTTGGGTCACCAGAGGTTTGGCACCTCCAGAGGTTTGGTACCTCAGCGTCTCGTCCCAGTGGCTCAGTACCACAGTGGGTTGGCCCCACAGATGATTATACGGGATTGACGCCAGTGTTTTGGTAACACACGATGGGTTGGCCCCATCACCCGATTTGTGACTACGGTCACCAGTGCTTTGGTAGCACATTGTGTCTTTGGGACACCAGAGGTTTGGCACCTCATTGCGACTTGTCCCTGTGGTTTGACCACCGTGGGTTGGCCCCACTTGAGATATGGGATCGTCTGCTAGTGATTTGGTATCACACGATGGGTTGGCCCCATCATCATTGGATTTGTGACTTCGGTCACCAGTGCTTTGGTAGCACAATTGTGTCTTTGGGACACCAGTGGTTTGGTACCACATTGACGGATATTGTGTCTTTGGGACACGGTGTTTTGGTAACACATTGTGACTATATGTCACGGTGGTTTGGCACCACCAGTGGTTTGGTACCACACGGGGTAGAAAAGGCGATATGGATGGTTAGGATCGGGTTGCATTAATTATGTTGCTATGTATGATGTGTGTTAGCATGTTGTTTCTTCGGGAGCGGGATTTACACACTGAGTCACTCGACTCACCCTCTCCTTTAACATTTCAGGTAACTCTTAGCCGCGGACATGGAGCCGGGACGGACTCGGGATGCTCATGCCATGCTGAATAAAGTTTTACTCAGACATTATATTTTGGGTACTTAGTTATTTACTTTCGGTTGGATTTTATTTCGGATTTGTAAAAGGCTTTTAAATTATGCCTTATGATGTTATGTTTTAAGTTAGATTTTTACATGCTTTAACAAAATAATTGAGTTAATTTGCTAAAACTTAATATGACAACGATTTCAAAATTTCCACGATATGTTTCCAACTATACCATCGGGTATCACACTGACTTTATAAATGAATAAAAATCCATTGTCTCCCAACTTGAAATCAAATTTTTACTAAGATTAAATGTCTTATTAACGAAATTAAACAACTGTTTTTTTTTAACAGAACAAAGTTTTATGAAATCTATTTAGTGCAACCTCGAAATTTTCAAACTCATTTTCCCCGTAACATACCAGATTCGGTCGTGGTGTTTGGACCGGGTTTGGGGTATTACAATTGTGGTATCAGAGCCAAGTTCAAAGCTTCTGTTTGTGGGCCCGAGGCCCAAACTGCTTTCAAAAAGTCTTTTAAATGTTTTGGGTTAAAGACATGGCATGGTTTACAAGGCATGGCACCGAGTCTCCGCACTGGTTCGCCGGGTAAGTAGTTCTAAACTCTTACGTGAATTACTATTTGTAGAAGGGTAGGTGATATGGAACGTAGATAGATTTATAGGACTTGAACCCTAGGATTAGGTCACTCAAACACTCGAACTAAAGCATAAGACTTAAAGCACTAAACTAATCTATGACTCAGCCACGGGGCTAGGGTGTGGTAACTCCTGTACGCATGTCTAGGAAAGGATCGGAAGAGCTTGGTATTTAAGCGGTCCTCGTGACTCACCTCCTCTTCGCAGTATCCCACCGGTGCGTAGCTCGAGTTCACCACGACCAAGAAGGCTCGGTCATAGACTTAACCTAACGACTAAAACCCAAAAGGAAATTAGCCATGTTTTCGAAAATACAACAACAACCCTAACGTTTTCAAACTTTTTGCAATAAACTCTTTCAAAACCGAGAATGTCACTTTTACAACGAATTTCTCGATTTGAAAAAATTACAAAAATGCCCTAGGGGTAAATTTACTAAAATACCGGTTTATGAAATCTCGAACTCAATAAATTTGTACGAAATTCAAACACTCTGTTTTACAAAATATCAATCGAAAATTTTGATTTTGGAAATTTCTAAAACGCCTCGATCTGTGAAAATTACTAAAATACCACGGTTTCCAAAGCGAAGTATTTTACAAAATTTTCAAAGAACACTCTCAAATTTTGGAATTCCAAAGTGACCAGGTTTCTGAAAGTTTAAAATATTTTTTTTTACGAAAATACACCTGTAGGAAAAGGACGAAAATACCCTTGGGCTAGAAATGGGCAAAGAATGTCAGAAGAGTGAATAGGTATGGAAAGGGTTAAGGAATGGATGTATGACCTCTTTTGGGTGAATAGGATAGAAGATTGAAACCTTGGTTGCTCGAAAGAACCCCGATTAAACTCCATCCATAAAATTTCTTTGCGGTTAAGAAAGTGGAAGATACTAATGCATAAAAATCTTCTTAATCGAGACGTAGATCGTTTAGTCATGAGTACTCGAGGTGGACGTGGCCGTAATACTCGTGGTCGAGGTCGAGGTAGGATGACAGTTTCGAACCCGTAGGATCTGGTTAAGGGTCGAAAATGAGATCTGGGCCCGCCACCGGTGGAGGTGGTGAGTTCCAAGATCGGGCAGGGGACGATGCAAAGTGTCACGAGCGATCTTTGCGGGTGTTGGAAAGGGTAGCTGGTGTGGGTGGTGGTGCGGGAGTTAGGAAATCTGTTCTGAGCGACTCGGGCTAACGGGCCGAATTTTTCCGAGGTGTATCGGGTGTTGCTCCTAAAGATCGCTTGAATATTGGTGGAGGCAACCGAGCGGATCATGGATGATCCGGACTTGACGGTGAAGAGAAGTCGAAGGGCATCGACGCTTCTTCGGGATGAGTCATATCGGTGGTGGCTCACGGTTCGGGGACAGTGTGGCGGTGAGGATCGACATGGGATTATTTCAGAGCCGCATATCAAAAGAAATACATCGGGGCTAGTTACATCGACTCCCAATGAAAGGCATTTCGAGGCTTGTTCAGGGAGTAAATCGCATTCCGAGCACGAGGCCGAGTTCCGGCCGAGTAGGTATGCCGGGGGCATTGTAGCCACCGAGCATGAGAGGTGTGATCGTTCGAGGATGGTGCGAGGCGAGTTGAGGTCGCTGATTGCTCCACAGCCAGAGGCGCGAGTTTGTTGTCTTAGTTGAGAAGGCTAAGGTAGCCGAGGGTGTTAAAGAGTCGGTAAGGCAGAGCATGGACAGGAGTAGGCTTAAGAGGAGCTTTGGGTCTTCTCGGATCTTTCGGTAATCCGCGAGAAGAGGCTAGACCGAGTGGGCAAAATCATCCGCTAGGTTTGTTCTCGCGCTGGCGAGGACCGCCCATGATGTAATCGATGTGGGAAATCTCATTGGGGTGGTTGTTGGGTGGTGGAAAAAAGGTTGCTTCGAGTGTGGTTCTACGGATCATCGCATTAGGGATTGTCCGCGTAGGATGGCGTGGATTGATCCCGAGAGTCGGCCGTGTCGGTTCAGAGGTAATGGACCGCCACCACAGAGGGGCCGTGGTAATGGCGAGAGGTGGTAATGGATTTGGTCGAGGTCGTGGAGCACCGCAAAGGTGCGGGTAGTTCGAGGCACGCATACCGTCCGGTGTATGCAAACTAGGCACCGCGAGGAGGGCGACGCACGACGGACGTAATCACCGGTACATTTTTGATTTTTGGTTCTCCTATACCGCTTTAATTGACTTGGGTTCCACGATTCGTATGTTGCTAGTAGTATAGTTGAGACCATGGACTTAGACTTAAACCGCTTCTAGACAAATGATCGTATTTAGCCCTCTAGGTCACTCTGTAGTGGTAGATAAGTCAGTATAAGGATGTACCCCTAGAACTCCAAGGGGGTAGTATTTGTCGCCGATCGATGGAACCGCCGTTTGGGAGTTCGATCGATTCTCGGGATGGGTGGTTGGTTAAGTACCAGTGCCAAGGTGGATTGCGCGCTAAGCGCATGGTTCTATCGACGGATAAGGGAGATGAAGTGATTATGATAGGTAATAGGAGAGATTACTTATCCAATGTGGTGTCGGCATTAAAAGTCTGTAAAGATGGTCGGGAAGAAGTGTGAAGAAGCGTATGTGGTTCATGTGTATGCCTTGGAGGCTAAAGAGTCCTTTGTTGAGAAGGTTCGCATCTTGTTAAGGAATTTGTTAATGTGTTTCAGAGGAGCTTAGGGTTTGCCACCGGATCGTGAGGTAGAGTTTGGGATAGATCTCGCTACCGTGGATCTGCGCGGTGTCTATTGCTCCATATAGGATGGCGCCAAAGGAATTGGTGGAGCTTAAGGCTCGATTCGGGAGCGTTGGATCGAGGCTTCATTAGGCCAAGTGTTTCACCGTGGGGGCGCGCGGTATTATTCGTCAAGAAAAAGGACGGCACGATGCGGATGTGTATAGACTACCGCCAACCGAATAAGCCGACGATTAAAAACAAGTATCCGTTACCACGGATAGATGACTTGTTTGATCACCAAAGGTGCATCGGTGTTTTCAAGATCGATTTGAGGTCCAGGTACCATCGGTTGAAAGTTAAGGAAGCGGATATCCATAAGACGGCGTTTGGACTCGAAGACGGGCACTACGAATTCTCGTAATGCCGTCGGGTTGACTAACGCCCGTGACTTTTATGGATATGATGAATAGGGTGTTTCAAAGAAGATCTCGGACCGTTTCGTCGTGGTTTTTATTGACGACATCTTGGTTTACTCAAGGTCGGAAGAAGAGCATGATGCACACTTAAGAGTGGTGTTGCAAATTTTGAGAGAGAAGTAACTCTATGCTAAGTTCAGTAAGTGCGAGTTCTGGCTTAGTGAAGTGACGTTTTTGGGTCATGTAGTATCAGCTGGGGGGATTAGAGTAGATCCTCGGAAGGGTGAGGCGGTTTTGGATTGGAAGCCTCCTAAGTCAGTCGCTGAGATTCGAAGTTTCCTGGGTTTGGCAGGATACTACCGAAGATTTGTTGAGGGTTTCTCGTTAATTGCAGCACCGATGACTAAGCTGTTAAGGAAGGGAGTTCCGTTCGTTTGGACTGAGAAACAGCAGGAGAGTTTTGATAAGTTGAAGAAGATCTTAACTGAGGCTCCTGTTTTAATTCAACCTGAGGCTGGTAAGGAATTCACAGTGTACTGCGACGCATCACATACGGGATTGGGTTGTGTGCTGATGCAGGAGGGTAAGGTTGTGGCTTACGCTTCTCGGCAGCTGAGGCCACACGAGGCCAACTATCCGACGCACGATTTAGAGCTAGCAGCCGTAGTCTTCGCTCTAAAAATCTAGAGGCATTACTTGTACGGTGAGAGATCAATAGTCTACACAGATCATAAGAGTCGGAAGTACCTATTGACTCAGAAGGATCTGAATTTGAGGCAGCGTAGATGGGTTGAGTTGCTCAAGGACTACGATCGTTCGATTGAATATCACCGGGCAAGGCTAACGTGGTGGCGCGACGCGCGTTGAGCCGTAGGGTTGTTTCGGACTTAAGAGCGATGTTTGCCCATTTGAGTTTGTATGACGATGGGAGTATTCTGGCAGAGCTGCGAGTTAAGCCTACTTGGGTTGAGCGGATCGAGAGAAAAACGATTAGAGGATGAGGTTACGAGTGCGCGAAGGTTACAGTGCGAGAATGGTGGTTTGGAGGTTCTGACTTGTCTAGTGATAAGGTTACGTGTTTTCAAGGTAAGGCTTGTATGCCTAAAGATGTTGAGTCGAGGCAGAAGATTCTTCAGACGCACATGCATGATCCTTATGCTATGCATCCCGGAGGTAGTAAGATGTATAGGGATCTTAGAGAGCGATTTTGGTGGCTCGGCTTGAAGAAAGAGGTGACAGAGTTTGTTGGGAAATGTCGACTTGTCGTAGTCAAGGTGAACATCGATTTGCCGTCGGGTTTGCTTCACTGTAAAAATCCCTCGATGGAAATGGGAAAGGATAACTATGGATTTAAATCGGTGGTTTACCGCTTACGCCAAGCAAGAAAGATTCGATTTGGGTTATTGTGGACCGTCTCGACTAAGTCGGCCCATTTCATTCGGTGAGTGGACTATTCACTTGAGAGATTGGCGAAGCTTTATGTGTCGAGATAGTAAGGCTACACGGGGTACCGATTTGATAATCTCGGATAGGATCCTGTGTTTACGTCGAGGTTCGAGAGCGTTGCATCGCTCTGGCACGCGCTTTGATTTCAAAGATGACTTTTCACCCATGATCGGACGTGGGCGAATGTAAAAGGTCATTCAGATTTTAGAGGACATGCCGAGAGGTTGTGTTTTGGATTTTGAGGTAGTTGGGAGGAGTTTCTACCATTAGCTGAGTTTGCCTACAACAACAGTTACCAAGCGAGCATCAAGATGGCACCGTATGAGGCGTTGTATGGTAGGAAGTGTCGCTCACCTACGTGTTGGACAGAGTTAGGGGAACGTCAGTTGTTGGGACCTGAGTTGGTTGCTGAGACTGAGGACAAGGTTAAAGTGATTCAGGCTCGTTTGAAGGAAGCTTCGGACCGACAAAAGTCTTATGCCGATCTTAAGCGAAGAGATATAGAGTTCACTGTGGGAGATCAGGTTTTCTTAAAGGTCTCGCCTTGGAAGAAGGTGCTGAGGTTTGGCAGAAAAGGCAAGCTAAGTCCGAGCTTTATTGGGCCGTATAAGGTGTTGAGACGAGTTGGACCAGTGGCGTATCAGCTTGAGTTGCCAGCGGAGCTTAGCCAGATTCACGATGTTTTTCACGTGTCGATGCTTCGACGGTACCGTTCAGATCCATCACATGTAGTAGCGGTGGAGGAGATCGAGGTAAATCCAGATTTGACTATGGAAGAGGAACCTGTGCAGATTCTTGATCGGGATGTGAAGGTCCTGCGTAGGAAGTCTGTGCCTCTGGTTAAGGTACTTTGGCGGAACCATGGCGTGGAAGAAGCTACGTGGGAACCCGAGGATGTGATGAGACAGCAATACCCGCAACTCTTTTGACCAGGTAATTTCGAGGCCAAAATTATTCTTAAGGGGGGTAGAACTGTAATATCCCGGGTTGGGGGCTATTTTTGTTATGGCATGTTTTGCATATGTTGGTATGCTATGTTGCTATTTTTATGTTTTAGGGGCTTAATTGTAGGCTAGGTGTATGCCTGAGTGTATGGGAAAATTTTGGTTTTTGGGTGTTAAGTCAGGGGAGCTGATGGAGCTGAGGGATGTGTATTTTATTTGGTATTTTGTTTCACAAAAATAAGGCTAGCAAAGTGGCAAGTGTGACGCCACTGGGAGCTAGTGTTTGACGTCAACCTCAAGGAGTGCAGGTCCAGGTGTTCGAACAAATAGGATTCCTCTATTTTGGTTTTATTTTGGACGGCATGGGGAAGAGGTTGAGAGCAACTTGAATTCCTCCTATGACTTGGTCTTCATTTTCAAATGGAAGGTGGGGAGTGAAGATAGGAGGATGACTTGGTCCACACATTTCAAATGAGTGGAGGGGAGTTAATGGGGGGATTTGGCCGAATGTTGGGGGAGTGGGGGGAGAGTTTGGCCGGTTTTGGGAAGTGGGGAGTGAGTAGGTCGAATGTTCCTTGTGAGAGGTAGTGCATATTCGGTCATTAGGAGACCAAACCAAATTCTCTCTTTTGAAAACACCAAACCGAAATTCTAAAGGATTCTCTCAAATTTTTTCTTCACTTGAAAACAAGTAAGACCAAAGCAAGCATTGCCGTTTTCTTCTCATTTCTTTTGCACTTAGCCGGTTGTGCATTTGCTCTCTCAACATCTTTTGGGTAGCCGAAATTGCTTTGCTTTCTTTTACTTTGTAAGCCGAATACTCTCTTCTCTCCCTCTCATAATTCTCTTATTTTCTTAAGAGCCGAACTTACCATTATCTTCCCAACCGATTCTTCCATTCATCCTTCTCAACTCTTGCCGAAACTTTGCTTCCATTTCATATTATCTTTTCTCTCAAAACCGACAAGCACCTACCTCATAATCACTTTCTTTCTTCTTCTCAAAAACCTTGGCCGAATCTTGTTGGTGTGGTGGTTTTGCTTCAATCGTTTGGAGATTGGTAAGTCCTTGGCCGAATGGCCATCTCCTTTTTCTCCTTAGGCTTTGTCGATGTTGGTTGTTTAAGAGCCGAATGTGGCCTTGTTGTTGAGAGTTAACCTTTGGTATTGAAACCGATTGCATTGTAGGTCATTTGGATTTTTGGATACGAACAAGTGGAGCCTTCGTTCTCTGATCAGCCAAGTGGGGTAAGTATTGGTAAGGGTCAGTACTATTAGTTGATTCTTTACCTCGTTTAGCCAAGCTATTAAAGATTAATGATTCTCTCTTTTGAAGGTAGCCGATTGTTGGAAGGAGAGCCTTTGTGGTTCGGGTTTGATAAGGAATCAAATCAATAGCAAGGTAAGGGTGATTCGACAAACCCTTTTTGGTCTAAATGGTGATGGCCGAATGTCATAGATGCCTAACCCCTATGTTTGGCCGATTGTAGGAGTCGATGACTCGAGGACTTAGATCGTTCGATTGGGATTTTAGATCAGATTATCGGTGTGTAACTAACACACCCATATTTAGTGATATTGTTATTGAACTGTTTGCCTATTAAAATTCATGGCGCGTTTGATGGATTGATATGATACCCTTTTGGGTATGATCTTGGACTCGGGTAAGTCAGTATTGTTACAAGGTTACTGATGATCTGCATGATACCATGATTATGGATGTATGATATGGGATATGATGTTAAACATTTTAGCATGATATGCACGATTTGTATGATATGCATGGTTACATGAGTCTGGTATGCTAATGGGTGATACGAGTGGAGGGAGCAGTGATACTTTGTGCTGATGAGCACCGGTGCTTTGGTAGCACACTTTGTGACTTTGGGTCACCAGAGGTTTGGCACCTCAGAGGTTTGGTACCTCGGCGTCTCGTCCCCAGTGGCTCTCGGTACCACGATGGGTTGGCCCCATGAGATGATTATACGGGATTGACGCCGGTGTTTTGGTAACACACGATGGGTTGGCCCCATCACCCGATTTGTGACTACGGTCACCAGTGCTTTGGTAGCACATTGTGTCTTTGGGACACCAGAGGTTTGGCACCTCATTGCGACTTGTCCCTGTGGTTTGACCACCGTGGGTTGGCCCCACTTGAGATATGGGATCGTCTGCTAGTGATTTGGTATCACACGATGGGTTGGCCCCATCATCATTGGATTTGTGACTTCGGTCACCAGTGCTTTGGTAGCACAATTGTGTCTTTGGGACACCAGTGGTTTGGTACCACATTGACGGATATTGTGTCTTTGGGACACCAGTGTTTTGGTAACACATTGTGACTATATGTCACCAGTGGTTTGGCACCACCAGTGGTTTGGTACCACACGGGGTAGAAAAGGCGATATGGATGGTTAGGATCGGGTTGCATTAATTATGTTGCTATGTATGATGTGTGTTAGCATGTTGTTTCTTCGGGAGCGGGATTTACACACTGAGTCACTCGACTCACCCTCTCCTTTAACATTTCAGGTAACTCTTAGACGCGGACATGGAGCCGGGACGGACTCGGGATGCTCATGCCATGCTGAATAAAGTTTTACTCAGACATTATATTTTGGGTACTTAGTTATTTATTTTTTGGTTGGATTTTATTTGATTTGTAAAAGGCTTTTAAATTATGCCTTATGATGTTATGTTTTAAGTTAGATTTTTACATGCTTTAACAAAATAATTGAGTTAATTTGCTAAAACTTAATATGACAACGATTTCAAAATTTCCACGATATGTTTCCAACTATACCATCGGGTATCACACTGACTTTATAAATGAATGAAAATCCATTGTCTCCCAACTTGAAATCAAATTTTTACTAAGATTAAATGTCTTATTAACGAGAAATTAAACAAATCGTTTTTTTTAACGGAACAAAGTTTTATGAAATCTATTTAGTGCAACCTCGAAATTTTCAAACTCGTTTTCCCCGTAACATACCAGATTCGGTCGTGGTGTTTGGACCGGGTTTGGGGTGTTACAATTGTGGTATCAGAGCCAAGTTCAAAAGCTCGGCTGTGGGCCTGAGGCCCAAACTGTTTTCAAAAGTCTCATTTTAAATGTTTTGGGTTAAAGACATGGCATGGTTTACAAGGCATGGCACCGAGAGTCTCCGCACCGATTCGCCTGTAAGTAGTTCTAAACTCTTCTGTGAATTACTATTTGTAGAAGGGTAGGTGATATGGAACGTAGATAGATTTATAGGACTTGAACCCTAGGATTAGGTCACTCAAACACTCGAACTAAAGCATAAGACTTAAAGCACTAAACCAATCTATGACTCAGCCACGGGGCTAGGGTGTGGTAACTCCCATGACGCATGTCTAGGAAAGGATCAGGAAGAGCTTGGTATTTAAGCGGTCCTCGTGACTCACCTCCTCTTCGCAGTATCCCACCAGTGCGTAGCTCGAGTTCACCCCGACCAAGAAGGCTCGGTCATAGACTTAACCTAACGACTAAAACCGAAAAGGGAATTAGCCATGTTTTCGAAAAATACAACAACAACCCTAACGTTTTCAAACTTTTTGCAATAAACTCTTTCAAAAGCGAGAATGTCACTTTTACAACGAATTTCTTGATTTGAAAAAATTACAAAAATGCCCTTAGGGTAAATTTACTAAAATGCCCGGTTTATGAAATCTCGAACTCAATAAATTTGTACGAAATTCAAACACTCTGTTTTACAAAATATCAATCGAAAATTTTGATTTTGGAAATTTACTAAAACGCTCTACTCGATCTGTGAAAATTACTAAAATACCACTGGTTTCCAAAACGAAGTATTTTACAAAATTTTCAAAGAACACTCTCAAATTTTGGAATTCCAAAGTGACCAGGTTTCTGTAAAGTTTAAAATATTTTTTATTACGAAAATACCACCTGTAGGAAAAGGACGAAAATACCCTTGGGCTAGAATGGGCAAAGAATGTCAGAAGAGTGAATAGGTATGGAAAGGGTTAAGGAATGGATGTATGACCTCTTTTGGGTGAATAGGATAGAAGATTGAAACCTTGGTTGCTCGAAAGAACCCACGATTAAACTCCATCCATAAAATTTCTTTGCGGTTAAGAAAGTGGAACGATACTAATGCATAAAAATCTTCTTAATCGAGGCGTAGATCGTTTAGTCATGAGTACTCGAGGTGGACGTGGCCGTAATACTCGTGGTCGAGGTCGAGGTAGGATGATGAGTTTACGAACCCGTAGGATCCGGTCAAGGGTCGGAAAATGAGATACCGGTTCCGCCACCGGTGGAGGTGGTGAGTTCCAAGATCGGGCCGGGGGCGATGCGGTGTCACGAGCGATCTTTGCGGGTGTTGGAAAGGGTAGCTGTGTGGGTGGTGGTGCGGGAGTTAGGAAATCTGTTCTGGCGACTCAGGGCTAACGGGCCGAATTTTTCCGAGGTGTATCGGGTGTTGCTCCTAGCCTTCTGCTGAATATTGGTGGAGAGGCAACCGAGGCGGATCATGGATGATCTGGACTTGACGGCCAAGAGAAGTGAAGGGCATAGTATCGCTTCCGGGATGAGTCATATCGGTGGTGGCTCACGATTCGGAGACAGTGTGGCGGTGAGGATCGACATGGGATTATTTCAGAGTGCATATCAAAAGAAATACATCGGGGCTAGTTACATCGACTCCCAGTGAAAGGCATTTCGAGGCTTGTTCGAGGAGTAAATCATTCTTGAGTACGCAGGTGAGTTCCTGGTGAGTAGGTATGCTGAGGGCATTGTAGCCACTTGAGCATGAGAGGTGTGTTCGTTTCGAGGATGGTCTCAGAGACGAGTTGAGGCTGCGATTGCTCCACGCGCCAGAGAGCGAGTTTCTTTGTCTTAGTTGAAGGATAGTGTGATGGTGCTCCGATCGATTCCAACCTTTACGAGCTTCCGAGCACTATAAAATAGAGGAAAATAAGACAAAGTAGGCATTTAGTGTTTAATAAGTTTGCAGAACAGGATATTAACTTACCATTTATGTTCAAGTTAAGTAATCATGTAAATGTCATGCATCCCAACAAATTGATCAGTTGCCTAATCACATACACTCAATCAAGCAAGTTAGTCGTGAATTTCTAAATACTTTTTCAAGTAATAAAGATGAGTTCATCATGTAATAACTTTCATACATATATACTTTTCCTATCATATTTCCATATAACATACACATTTCTATGATAAATCATCTCAAGTTCAGATTAGCCATAACAGAACTTTGCCCGTTGAATTTATTTGAAATATCGATGGATACACATATACTATACTTGAAATGTACGACACCGTAAACCATCAACTCATTTTTAGGGGTACCCAATTAGAGCACATAATCAAGAAGCACTCTCTCGAGCTATATAATAGGATGCTTATGTGAGCCATGTAACAGGAAGCTTATTCAGGCTATAACAAGAAACTCATAAGAGTTTAGAACAGGAAGCTCATTGAGCTTAACAGGTAATTCCGAAGAGCTATTATAGGGGGCTCCAGATAGCCATATAATAGAAAGTTCAAGCGAGCCATATCAGGAATCTGAAAAAGAGCATATATCATGACGTTCATAAAGAGCCGCGCTTGTGTCCACAATATATGTAGGATTACAACCGATCATATAACAGGATGCTCATAAAGAGCTGTCGCAGTCCGCAACACATGCAGGCTCACTACTGATTAGGATGCTCGCAAGAACCATATAAGGGGAAGCTTGAGATGGCTTATAACATATGGTGTGTCTGCAACATATGCAAGACCACAACCAATCGAGAAGTCCTGTATCCATCAAATTCCATCTATTCAAACGAGACTTATACATATTAAGCAATATCAGGCATGTACTTAATTTTATACATTAAACATTTATACAATTCACACATATTCAACATTGAATTCCATACATATTAATATACATAATCTAGTTACACAAACTTACCTCGATAAATGTTCATATATAAGGATCTACTAATCCGATACTTTTTATTTTCCTCGATCCGACTTCGTACTAGGTCTATCTATATCTTTATAAATGAATTTAATATTAATTTAATCCATTTCATACTCAATTTAATTCAATTCACAGTCTAGGTAAAATTACCATTTTGCCCTTATACTTTCCATAAATGACGATTTCATCCCTAGGCTTGGAAAATGAAATTCATGCAATTTAATCCTTATTCCAAGCCTAAACAATTTTTACATATAACATTTAAAACACATATATTTCACAAAAATAAGAAATTTTCCATGAATTTTACTTCATTACAATTTAGTCCCTAAATCACAATTTCATGAAAATTCAATTTACAAAAGTTGTTTATCTATCAACAACCTTTCAATTTTTACCATAAATTTCAAAATTTCAGCATATTCATCCATGGAAAAATTTCAATACTTTAATAGTTTTACAAATTGATCCCGAAAATAGATAGATTAAGTTATTATGATCTCGAAAATATGAAAATTGCTAAAAACGGGACATGATTACTTATCTAATTAAGCTCGCTTGATTTTCTTTCTCTTTCCTAGGGTTTTCATATAATATAGAGAAGAAGATGATATAAAATGATGGTAATTTCTATTTAATTAAGTTATCATCTTTTAGTTGTTTCTTTTTCCAATTTAGTCCTTTTCTTTTTCTAATTTCCATGGATCAATCATCAAAAATATCTACTAACTTCTCTTAATGGTCTAATTACCATATAAGGACCTCAAGTTTTGAATTCCATAGCTATTTGATACGTGTAGCTACTAGAACTCAACTTTTGCATTTTATGCAATTTGGTCCTTTTTATAATTAAACATGAAATCGGTAAAAATTTCTTACCAAAATTTTCATACATCTTACCTATCATAATGTAGACCACGCAATAATATTAAAATAAATTTTCTTTCTGGCTCGGATTTATGGTCCCGAACCCACTATTCCAATTACAGTGAAAACGAGCTGTTACAACTCTCCCCCCTTAAAGAATTTTAGTCCTCGAAAATCTTACCAGTAAAGAGGTTCGGATATTGCTTTCTCATGGTATCCTCCAGTTCTTAGGTAGCTTCTTCAATCCCATGTCATTTCCAAAGAACTTTTACTGAAGCTACCTTTTTATTTCTTAATTCTTTTGCCTCTCGTGTCAGGATTTTAATCGGTTCTTTATTGTAAGTCATGTAAGGTTGAATCTTCACTTCTGTCGAAGAGATAACATGTGAAGGATCTGGCTGATACCATCTTAACATAGATACATGAAAAACATTGTGAATTTTATCAAGCTCCGACAGTAATGCCAATCTATATACAACAGGTTTGACTCTTCCTGTGATCTCATTTGGTTCAATGAACTGTGGACTTAGTTTCCCTTTACGGCCAAATTAGAGAACTTTCTTCCAAGGTGGTACTTTCAAGAATACCTTATCACCAATCTAAAACTCTATCTCTTTTCGTTTAAGATTGGTATAAGACTTTTGGTGATCAGAGGTTGTTTTCAAACTATTTCGAATCACCTTCACCTTTTCTTCAGTTTCACGAATCAAATCAAACTCCATTTATCTTTTCCTCACTAAGTTTCGTCTAGTACAACGGAGTTCTACATTTACGACCATACAGAGCCTCATACGGTGCCATTTTAATACTTGACTGATAGCTATTATTGTATGCAAATTTAACTAAAAGCAAATATTTTTCCCAGTTACCTTTGAATTCCAACACACAACACTGAAGCATATCTTCTAAAATCTGTATCACATGTCCGGATTGCCCATTAGTCTAAGGATGGAAAGCGGTGCTGAAATGTAACTGTGTACCCAGAGCTTCTTGCAACTTATTCCAGAATCGGGATGTCAACCGGGGATCTCTATAAAAAATAATAGAGACTGGTACCCCATGTAGTCTAACAATCTCAGAAACATATAACTCAGCCAATCTATCCAGGGAGAAATCTATACGTACCAGAATAAAGTGTGTAGACTTTGTTAAAAGATCGATGATTACCAATGGCATCTTTCTTTTTCGGCGATAAGGGTATCCCTGATACAAAGTCCATAGTAACTCTTTCCCATTTCCATTCTGGTATCTAACTGGCTGTAATAATCCCGAAGGTACCTGGTGTTCAGCTTTAACTTGCTGACATATCAAACACTTATACACAAATTCAAAAATATCACGTTTCATTCCTAGCCACCAGTACATCATTTTCAAATCATTGTACATTTTATTACTCCCAGATGAACAGACATAACACCATTTTGAGCTTCGTACAATATTTTCTGTATAAGTTCTAAATTCTTTGGTACACGTATTCTACCTCTGAATAACAGACAACCATCAGATCCAATCTGAAATTCTGAGCCGGAATTTGACTCACATTGAACCTGTTTAGCTTGTAGTTCATCATCATTTTTCTGAGCTTCATAGATCTACTGTAGAAATGTTGGTTTAGCTTTTAACTCAGCTATGATTGAACCATCATCAGACAAAGACAACCGGTTATTCATTGCTCACAAGGCAAACAGGGATTTTCTACTTAGAGCATCTGCCATTGGCTTTTCCCGGATGATAATCAATAACAAAATCATAATCTTTCAATAATTCAAGCCACTTGCACTATCTCATATTCAAATCTTTTTGCGACATTAAAGAATTTAAACTTTTATTGTATCACCCCTTACCCGTATCCGATGCCGGGATAGGGCACGAGGCATTACCAGACTTATTCACAAGCAAACATTCAAAAACGAGACAGAAATTTCTACTCAAATTTAAAACTTTTCAAAAACATTCATATCGTCCCTAAAACAAGCCTATGAGGCCCAAAACATGCATCGGAAGTGGTTCAGGACTAAACCAATAACTTTGGAAACTTTTGGAGTACTTAGAAAATTTTTCATGAAAAAGGGGTCACACGCCCATGTGACCCTATGACATGCCCGTGCTTCAGGCTGTGTTCAAAATAGGGAGCATTCTGTTTATGACGTCATCATCAAATTAAGGTCACACGGCCAAGTCACACGCCCGTGTGCTTAGGTCGTGTGGTCGATTAAAGTTTTATAATTTTTCATAAAATATGTGCAGACTTCACACGGCCAAGGCACACGCCCATGTTCGAGGCCGTGCCGTCTACACGACTGAGGCACACGCCTGTGTGGTCATTACTGAGGATTCTGTTTTGCAACAATTAAGGTGCAGGGGACAAATGCCCTTGTGTCTACCCGTGTGGACAAATATAAGGCTATTTACCGAGCCTTTTTGCCACCCTTCCATGCACCAACCTACACAACAAAACATAGCACCAATCCAAGCATATTCATACAACCAATTCAACCACAAACAAGATATCAATATATCATTCACACGTTATTTTCTATCACATACAACATCTCAAACTTATCATCTCAAACCATGCAAAATCCACATCCATGAAAGATAGCATCATATGCATATATACTTAACCAATATTAGCCAATTTCAATGACCATTTACAAAATGAATTATCAACTAACATAAGCCAACGCTTTTGGCCAAATCAACTATGACACATAATAAAAAGACCAAGTCCCTATACACACCATAACTCAAAATATTGAATTCATAGGTACCCAAAATGATAATTTGATAGTGTGAATGGGTCTCCAATCGTCTTTGATCCCTGAGCTAGCATGGTGACACTCTAGGACAAGGAAAAAAGAAAGGGAGTAACCTTTAAAGCTTAGTAAGTTCATATGCAAATAATAAACATCATACGCACTTTAACATACATTTAACATAAAGTAAATTAACACAAATATAATTGTGATTTCATAATCAACCTTAGAATAGATGTTATTAAATTCTTAACATCATAACTTACTCAATCAAACCAATTTGAGGTTTCATCACATATCGAGCTCATTAAGCATGAGTTTTATGTACATACTTGTACCAACCTGCAACTTACCATAATCTTTCCCATCATACCATAGTCTTTCACAACTTAAACTTTGTCGTTAAGTTTCCCGTTGAACCACTTGGAATACTAAAGGGTACTCGGAAAATCTCACACACATTTTACTATACCAATACAATATCCCAGATATGGTCTTACATGGGATCTCATATCGATGCCAATAGCCCAGCTATGGTCTTACACGAAATCTCATATCAATGCCATATCCCATATCTAGTCTTACATGTAATCTCTAATAACCCTAATGTCATGACATTTGTATCCTATCTATTCTTAAAGTTCAATCGGGATATTTCTCACTTGTCGAAATTTTTTCGAATTACATTCAAAGAATAAATCACAATTCATGCAATACTAAAGCAATTAAAGCATAAATAATGATGCATTATTTACATACGAACTTACCTCGGTACAAAAATAATAGGAAAGGATTTAATCGTCAAACACCTTATTCTTTCCCTGATCAAGGTCCAAACTTCATTTTTCTTGCTCTATAATAGCAAATTTAACTTATTTATTATTCACATTATTCATTTCAGTCCAAAAATCACACTATAGAAAAATTACATTTTGCCCCTAAACTTTGACTTATTTACATTTTTGCCCCTAGGCTCGTAAAATGAAACATCTGCAATTTATTTAATATACAAACCTAGCCGAACCATTTTTATAACTATAACAGCCCACAATTTCCATTAAAACACACTTTTACTACATATTTTATAACTTTTACAAATAGGTCCTTTTAAGCATTTTCATAAAAAATCACTTAGTAAAAGTTGATTATCACACCTTAAACAATCAATATCTTGCATCAAACTTCAAAATACATGCATGTCACACATGGGTAAATTTTTAAACATGAACCTTACTTTAAAATAATGGTAGAAATAGAAAGATCGGGTGAATACGACTTCAAAAACATAAAGAGCATTAAAAATGGGGCTAGGATGTACTTGCAATCAAGCTTGGAAGTTGAAGAAAACCCTAGATATGGGTGTCTTGTAAAATTTGGCCAAGGTTGAAGAAGATGGACAAAATTTTGGCTTTATTTTCCCTTTTTATTCTTTTATTAACCAAATGACCAAAATGCCCTTTTCTCAAAACACTAAATTTCTCTTACCTCATTCTATTTTTGTCCAGCTTAAAGTAAAATGGTTTAATTACCATCGAAGGAGCTTCAATTTAAAATCCCATAGCAATTGGACAATTCTAAAATGTAGAACTCAACTTTGGTACTTTTTACAATTTAGTCATTTTGACTAAATTGAGTGCACAAACGTCAAAACTTTCAAACGAAATTTTCACGAAATCATTCTGTGAAACTGTTGACCATAAAAATACAATAAAAATGAACTCTGATGTGTTAGAGTTGTGGTCCCGAAACCACTATTTCGACTAGGCCTAAAATCAGGCTGTTACAACTCTCTCCCCCTTAGGGATTTTTTGTCCCCGAAAATCTTACCAGAGAATAGGTTTGGGTATTGTTTTCGCATAGCTTCCTTAGGTTCCCACGTAGCCTCTTCGATTCCGTGTCGTTTCCATAAAACTTTCACTAGTGCTATACTCTTATTTCTTAATTGTTTATCTTCGCGAGCCAAAATCTTGATCGGTTCTTCACCATAAGTCATATCAGGTCGAATCTCAACCTTTGTCGGAGAGATCACATGTGAAGAGTCTAATCGATAACATCGCAGCATAGACACATGAAACACATTATGGATCCTTTCCAACTCTATCGGTAAAGCTAAACAATATGCCACTGGCCCTATTCTTTCAATAATCTCATACGACCCAATAAAACGTGGACTCAACTTGCCTTTATGGCCAAATCTGAGAATCTTATTCCACAGAGATACTTTCAAAAATACTTTATCACTAACTTGAAACTCAATCTCTTTTCTTTTCAAATCCACGTATGACTTTTTTCGATCTGAAGCTGCTTTCAAGCAATCACAGATTACCTTTACTTTCTCTTCAGTTTCCTTAACCAAATCTACCCTGTGAATCTTTTTCTCAATAAGCTCGGTCCAATACAAAGGTGAAGGCACTTGCGGCCATACAATGCCTCATAAGGTGCCATTTTTATACTCGACTGATGGCTGTTGTTATAGGCAAATTCGACCAATGGTAGATATTTTTCCCAACTACCCTCAAATTCTAGAACACAACATCGAAACATATCTTCAAGTATCTGAATTACACTTTTGGATTGACCGTCAGTCTGTGGATGAAATGCAGTACTAAAATTCAATTTCGTGCCCAAGGCTTCTTGCAACTTTTTCCAAAACCCCGAAGTAAACCTCGGATCCCTATCCGAGATAATAGAAATAGGTACTCCGTGCAATCTCGCAATTTCAATAATGTACAATTCAGCTAGCTTATCAAGTGAATAATCAGTACGTACCGGTATAAAATGAGCTGATTTCGTCAATCTATCAACCACAACCCATACGACATCTTTCTTTCTCAGAGTCAAAGGCAAACCCGTTACGAAATCCATCGTCATCCTATCTCATTTCCACTCGAGCACCATCACTGGCTGAAGCAAACTCGAAGGAACTTGGTGTTCAGCTTTTACTTGTTGACAAATCAAATATTTCAAAACAAACTAGGAAATATCTCTTTTCATACTAGACTACCAATACAATTTCTTCAAATCAATATACATTTTCGTACTACCCGGATGCACATATAAACAACCATTATACGCCTCATGAATAATTTTTTGAATAAGTTCATCATTTTTCGGTACACAAACTCTACCTCGAAACATCACACAACCATCGGATCCGGTATGAAAATCTGAAACACTGCCTGATTCACACTAAGCTCTCTTAGCTTGCAAATCACTGTCACACTTTTGAGCTTCGCAAATCTGTTGAAGGAACAACGGTCTAGCTCTCAATTTGACTAGAATCGAACCATTACTGGAAAAGGTCAACCGCGTATTCATTACTCTCAAAGAGAACAAAGGTTTCCTATTCAAGGCGTCGGCGACCAAATTCGCTTTACCCAGATGATAGTCAATCACCAACTCATAGTCTTTTAGTAACTCAAGCCATGTTCGTTGCCATAAGTTAAAATCTTTTTGAGTCATCAAGTACTTCAAGCTCTTATGATCAGTAAAAACATGACATTTCTCGCCATACATATAATGTCTCCAAATTTTCAAGGCAAACACAATAGCAACTAGTTCTAAATCATGCGTCGGGTAATTTTTCTTATGTGGCTTCAATTGTCTCGAGGCATATGCTATCAGTTTGGCATCCTGCATCAACACACATCCCAATCCATTCAGTGACGCGTCGCTATAAATCACAAACTCCTTTCCTGGTTCAGGTTGCACTAAAATTGGTGCGTCAGTCAATAAAGCTTTCAACTTCTCAAAACATTGTTGACATTTTTTGGACCATACAAATTTGACATCTTTTTGCAACAACTTGGTTATAGGGGTAGCAATCATCGAAAACATTTCGACAAACCGACGGTAGTAATCGGCTAAGCCCAAAAACCTTTTAACTTCAGATACATTCCTTGGCGGTTTCCAATAAAAAATTATTGAAATCTTACTTGAATCAACCCAAATACCGTCGCCTGAAACAATGTATCCTAACAATCCGACTTCTCAGAGCCAAAACTCACTTTTAATGAACTTAGCATACAACTTCTTATATCTCAAAGTTTGCAAAATAGTTCTCAAGTGTTCAGCATGCTCAGACTCATTACGAGAATAAATCAGTATGTCATCAATGGACACAACTACAAACTTATCTAGGTATGGTCTGAAAATCCAGTTAATCAAGTCCATAAAAATTGTAGGAGCATTCATCAGTCTGAAGGGCATAACAAGGAATTCATAGTGCCTGTACCCTGTTCTGGAAGCAATTTTTGGCACATCTGACTCTTTAACTCTCAACTAGTAGTAGCCAAATCTCAAATCTATATTTGAGAACACTGTCACTCTTTTCAATTGGTCAAAAAAATCATCGATCCTCGGGAAAGGATACTTGTTCTTAATGGTTACCTTATTGAGCTATCGGTAATCTATATAAAGCCTCATAGTCCCGTCTTTCTTCTTTACGAACAACACTGGAGCACCCCAGGGAAAATAACTTGGTCTCGAAAAACCCTTATCTGTCAACTCTTGCAACTGAGTCTTTAACTCTTTCAATTTTTTCAGAGCCATCCTGTACGGAGCAATCGATATTGGTGAAACACCGGGGATTAACTCAATACCAAACTCAACTTCTCTAATTGGACGCAATCCTGGCAACTCCTCTGGAAAAACATCTGAATATTCACACACCACCGGCACCGACTCAATTTTCAATTCAGACTCTTTCATGTTTAACACATAAGCTAGGTAAGCTTCACACCATTTTCTTATACATTTCTGAGCTAGCATTGAAGAAATCACCATAGGCAATCTATCTGACTCATCTGATTCAACCCAAAGATTTTCACCATTTTCACATTTCAATTAAATAACTTTCTGTCTACAATTTACTATAGTATCATGCAACGTCAGCCAATCCATACCCAAAATGACATCAAACTCATCAAATGGCAACAACATCAAGTCAGCCGAAAAACAGTGACCTCTAATTATCAAAGGACATTTCTTACATACATTGTCATCTAAAACATGCTTGCCTAATGGTTTTGACACCTTAATCACAAATTCAATAAACTCAACAGGCAATTTCTTATTATTTACCAAATTCATAGAAACGTACGAATGGGTAGATCCAGGGTCAATTAATGCAATAACGTCAGTATCATAAAGAGAAAAAGTAATAGTAATAACATCGGGAGATGTTGCTTCTTCGCGAGCACAGATGGCATAGGCTCTAGCAGGTGCTCGAGCTTCAAATCTCACTGCGGTTTCTTTTGTCACAACTTTACTACTAGCTCCATTTCTAGTATTCCTCGGGGGGTCTTCCTCTAGAAGCAATATTACTAGGCCTTCCACTCTTAAATTTCTCTTTCTCTGCCATCTTTGGGCAATCTCTGATAAAATGATCTTGAGAACCACACTTAAAACAAGCCCGGTCATTCATTCTACATTCACTAGGATATCTTCTTCCACAATGTTGACATTTGGGCCTATTAGACTTTACATTACCCACACTTGCCGTCGAAGTAGCTTGAGCTTTAAAACTCGAATGTTGTTTCTCACGATCTCTGCGTGAACACCCCGCTAAAACATTTGAACCGGAATACATCTCTTTCGATTTCTTATACTGAGATGGAAATGACTTACTCATCGGTCTTTTCCTCGAGTCTCTAGCTTCAAGATCAGCTTTCCTCTTCTCTTTGTTCAATTCTTCGGCCTTACAAGCCCGTTCAACCAATACCATAAACTCTTTCAGCTCTAAAATCCCGACTAACACACGAATATCTTCATTCAATCCATCCTCAAATCTTTTGCACATAATAGCCTCCGTAGAAACACACTCTCGAGCGTATTTGCTTAGTCTGACAAATTCTCGCTCATATTCGATTATTGTCATACGACCCTATTTCAGCTCAAGAAATTCTTTACGTTTTAGGTCGATGAACCCTCGTGGAAGAGAATGAACCACTGTTTGGCTTTATACCTCAAAGAAAAGAGAAATAACCGAAGATGGATGGCATCATCAGAAACCCCATTTGTTTTGAAAGTATCGCAAAATTCTAGGAAATTTGCCAAGTGATTGTTTGGATATTTATCCTGCAAACCATCAAACTGAACAAATTGCTGTATCATCTAAATTGTGTTAGGTTTCAGTTAAAAATTATTAGCAGCAATAGCAGGTCTAACAATGCTTGACTCAGTTCTTGTTAAATTAGGTTTAGCGTAATCATACATAGTTCGAGGAGCATGATGTTCAGCCACCACTGGAGGTATCGTATTATTCTCAGCCATCTCTTCGGTGGTATTAATTTCGACTTATTACTCTTCTTCTATGTAATTTAAACTTTGCCTTATTTCTCTATTATTTCTGCGAATAGTACCTTTAATATCACTGTCGTATATCAGGGGTCCTATCGGGTTCCCTCTAGTCATAAACTAGAGGTACCTGCTAAGAACAAATAAAAGAAGAAAAGTTAGCAAAGTTAAAAGAAAAATAAAAATAAAAATAAATTGCAAAAATAAAAATGGCTAAAGTAATAAAAATTGAGCGTTCGTAATATGTTAGTTCCCCGGCAATGGCGCCAAAAACTTGATCAAGTGTCAGAGACTTAAAAATTTATATAAAGAGTGATCGAGCCTAGAAACTAACTGTGACAACGATTGAGGCAAGTGCACATATCGAACAGTAGTATAGTTTGGTGGCAAGACCGGATTGTCGAACCCAAAGGAACCAAAAGTACTATTACTAACTTTCTTTTTATTATTTAGCCTAGAAATTAAAAGATTTATTAATTAATCTAAAATTAACTAACTATTAAGCTAAATATGCAAAGACAAAAAGAATGAATTGAGAAAAATACTTGTGAGAAAAACCAATTGATTAAGACAATACCCGAGGAAGAATCCATCTAGACTTCACTTGTTATTTAACTCTGAACCAAACGATTTATTCACTTGACTTGATCCGTAGGATTCCCTAATGTATATTAATACCTCTTTCGAGACTACTAACGTCTAACCCTAGGTTGATTAATTAAAATCTCTTTCTAATTAAAACCCCTAGAATTGCATTAACTCGATCTATGGACTTCCATATTAGGTTTGACCCTAATCTGGTAGATTTTTGTCATCCTATTTCTAGGGTTGCGATCAACTCCGCTTAATTATACTAGATCTACTATTAAACAGAGACTTTTGCTCCATTTTCTAAGCACATCAATACTTGAATCAATATCCTAAAATATCAAATCAAGAATTAAGAACACATAATTAAGAACAAATCAAGTATTTATCATATAGTTCAGAAAACAATAACAACATCCGTCTTAGGTATCATCCCCCTCATGTATTTGAGGGGTTTAGTTCATAATAAAAGAATACATCTCAGAAGAAAATATAAAACAAAATATAAGAAAAACCCTAAAACCCCCTGAAGGAATTGAAGAGAAGATCTTCCGTCTTGAGTATAACTCTGGCTTCTTGAGATGAACCAACTGGCTTTCTTCGAGTAAATTCCACAATTCTGGCCTCTCTGGCTTGGCTCTTTGGCCTAACTGAAGGTTGGCCTCTAGGGTGTTTATATAGGCTTTTGGAATGGCTTTCTTTTCCTCTAAGTACCCTAATCCAAATGAAACTCTTCTTTGTCACGACAGGGACACGCCCATGGCACACGCCCGTGTAAGTCGTGGCCAGGCCGTGTTCGGGTATGTTGATAAGGCACAACCATGTGGTCTTGGGCTCAGGCTGTGTTGATTTCGTAATATGGCTCATTTACTACATTTTAGGCCCGTTTCTCATTCTCATCATCCTCCGGTGCTTTTCTAAGTATAAAACATGAAAACAAACGATTAAGAGCACCAAATTCCATAAGTCAAGGCTTAAATCATCCAAAAATATGCTAAATGTGGGATTAAAATTTGTTTATATTACGGTTTATCAATGTTCGTTCACTATGGTGGTGTCTAATGGAGTCCGTCGGGACTGAAAACACAAATTATTATATGAACTCTGAAGGAAAAGTCCATGGTCATGGCACCCTTTAAAAGAGAAATAAGGAATGGTGACTACCCAATGGAGTTCTCTGTGTATCCCAAAACGATGATGGGCAAACCCATATGACAACTAAGAATTTGGCTTTAGGCAAATCCATATCATAAACATGACAGATACGAATAGCCTTTTTGGCGAACTATGAAAGAATAGCTTTTGTGGCAAACTCTGAATGGAATGCCTTTGTGGAGAACCCTAAATGGATCGCCTTAGTGGCATTCTTTATCTAATTTATTAGATGGTATATTCTACTAAGTCTATGTAGCATGAACCCTAAATGGATCGCCTTAGTGGCATTCTTTATCTAATTTATTAGATGGTATATTCTACTAAATCTGAATGTTTGTCTCTATGGTAAGATATGAGTAAATTATAGTAGTTCTGTAATAAGTATGACCAAGATAAGGTATCGATATGCTTTGGAGTAAGATTTGAATGAAGTCGTAACAGTTCCATGGAAAAGAAGTGTATATTTGTATGTTAGGAAGGGAATTCTATCATAATGAAATGTAAAAATAGAAAGTACAAGGTATTGCATCTTCTTCTAAAATTATTCTGAATCTGAGTAAATGCTATTTTGAATTACGAGATTCTAATATAACATGATATGAAGTTCATCTAGATGTCATTCAAAGTGAATTATCGGAATGGATATTCGTGCAGAACTAGATTAGGGTATGTCTGAATGTGAACCACTGGTATGAAATTTTGCGTAAGTATTCACCATATATATGAATCAACCCAAGTTAATGCCAGTAAGTAATTCTTTGAAATAAGAGTATAGGATAAGGCATGGATTGTTGGATGTGGTTTCTAAGGACGTGATCTATTAAGTAAGTATTATGGAGGAAGAGATATATGGAATGATTGGAAGGATTCCTCAGTTAATAAGGTATGAAAGATTAAGTATGATAAGGGTATGATAAATGATGTATAAAGAAATGATATATCAGTGATTGTACTAGAAAGAACATAAGTTTTCTCCCTACTTATTGGTTAATTTGTTCCTATTTAGTTATTTTTAGCATACATTTTAGCATTTTCAGTTTAGTAAATTGCATTTTATAACCCAGTGAATCCTAGCCTATTTAATCCTTAATTTTGCTATCTTTCTGCACTAATGTCGCTGCATTAGTTAATTTTAGATTGCGTCCAAAATTGTCGCCGTAGTTAACAGTTTTCTGATAAGAGCCAACCATGCGTGATCTATCCAATCTGGTATATCTGCCCTATATGTACAAGTACAGAAGAATCCCGAGGAAGGACACTTGTAAAGTTGAGGAGAACATAAAAGGTTGACGTGATAGGAGGAAGGGAGAATTTTCTTGTCTAAACAACCATTCTCTTACCCTATTTTGAAGCTTGCGGCCATTGTAGCTTAAGCCTCCTACGGGTGAGCCAACGTGAAGACTGATGCAGATCCATTCCTGACAAGGAAATCTAAGTGCAAAATAAGGAGAAATAGAGAGATCCAGTCGAGTAGCCTAGGAATAGTATTCTCTATTCGATTCTTTTTTATTTCTTTGAAAACGCTAGTGATTACTCTATGTTTTCTACTGTATGGAAGTACAATGAATGCTTTGTTAAATGTTATCTTATTAAATCTTGTTTTTATTGCTTAATCTTAGGGGTTTGAATGTTCTAAACACGAAAGTGTTATTGCAGTCACTAACACTAGATTTGAGCTAATAAGTATTTTAGCGAAAGTTGAGTAAGAATTAAAGGAATTTAGTCCTCTTGTTCTTAATAGTGCCATACTATCATCATCGGAAGGTGAGGTTAACGTGCATGGTTAAGTCCCAGATTAAATAAAATAGTGCCCTTTGGTAAGATATACATTAAATGTTATTGTGTCAACAATCACCTATCTTTTATACCTTGTGAGTACTTAGTATATTACTGAAGATTCATGTTGGGGATCCTAGTTTATCATTACCATATTTTATTTCATTATTTTTAAGATATTACTCCAAAAATTCATTTTTTTAGCTGTTGTATCGACATTAATGGACAAAGAACTACCATCCCTGTGTGATCGATATTCGATAGACTCACATCTGTCTACTATACTTGCACTGACGATGTACGCTTGCACATTTCTGTTGTGATGCTCACAGCCAATCAAGTTTTTTGATCTATTGCTAGTGAATGGCATTTGTTGGATGTTTATTTTTGTTCTTGTGTGTTTTTGCAGTTTGTTTTCCTTATATAATATTTAGTATTCACTAACTTGTTTTCTCTTTGTTGCTATTTTCCAATTTCACTTTAGGTGTTTTATGACCCAAAGCAATTCAAATTTTCTTGCTGGCTTGATCCAAAAATTGAAAGACCTGTTCTGAAAAGACTTCAAGAATGGAGAAATATGTATTTACCAAGGGACAATGTAGATATACCCCAATGCTCCAACAAAATATTAATAATCCACTGGTACCGCGAAATGCTCACATCCACAATAGAACCATACGAGATTGTGTAGTACTTGTTCTAGATGATTAACAACCAGGAGTTGTTAGACCAACAATTCAAGCTAGGAACTTTGAACTCAAGCCAGTGATTTTTCAAATGTTGAACTCCAATGGCCAATATGCTAGGCTACCACATGAAGATACGAGAGAACATCTTAAATACTTTTTATTGATCTGTGCTTCCTTTAGTCAAAAAGGAGTTCCTGATGATGCCTTAAGGATGCAATTATTTCCCTATTCCTTACAAGGTAGAGCTTGCACTTGGTTTCTCGGACTACCTATTAGATCAATTACTTCTTGGAATGCTCTAGTCACGCAGTTTGTTTTGCGATTTAACCCGCCGATAATGAATGCTCATCTTTGAAACAATTTTACTACCTACCATCAATTGGGTTATCAAAATCTTCACACCATGGGAACGATATAAATCTCTACTTTGACGTTGTCCCATGCACGACATTCAACCAAAAACACAAATCGAGATTTTTTATAATGATCTGAATTCTCATTCAAGGAATCTTGTTGACACATCAGCCAATGGACTGCTATTGGACTGTACTGACGATAATGCTGTGAGATTTCTTGAGAGAATTGCTCAAAATAATTATCAGTATCCCATTTCTAGAGCTGCACAAGCAAAGACTACTCTAGGAGTTATTGAATTGGATGTAATATCTGAGCTAAGTGCCCAAGTCTCTTCGCTCACAAACATGATTAAAATTATGCAAGGGACGAGTGACGTTGCACCTATACAGGTTACTCAATAATTGGATATTCCTGCCTTTTGTTGTGAAATTTTTGGTGACAACCATAGTTATGAAGATTATTTGAAACATGCAGAAAATGCCTATTATGTTAGTAATATTCGTAACAATTTTGATGGCAACTCTTACAACAACTCTGCACGCAACCAACAGTTTTGGGGAACTCAGAATGTTGGACAAAATGCTACGACATTCAGATATGGGAATACATCTACTTAGGGCAATTATAATCCATGACAAGAGAATTACAATCAACAATAGAACTACAATCAGCATCCTCAGTTGTATCCACAACAAGGTCAGATACAATCACATCAAACTCAGATGCAACCACAATTGATGAATCCGAGTGATCAAGGACAGTGACAACGAATAGTATACACAAGCTTCTACTTCTGACCCATTAACTGCCCTTGAAGCATTAATGCGGGAGCATATTATGTGAACAGAAGCTATTGTTCAAGGCTCATTACCTAGCAACGTCGAAAATCCCATTCGAGAAGGAAAGAGCACTATAAAGCCATCACTCTTAGGAGTGGTAGACAACTGGCAAGCCAATTATAGATTCTACTATAGCATTGTAAAATCCTTAAAACGGGGTCTTTGCATTTTGTATGTGTGCATGTGTATAGTATGGTTGTCATGTTGGTTTGGGTGTTTTGGGGTCTAGGCATGAGCTAGAGGTAGGCCTGAGCCTTAGCAAAAATTTTTTTTTTTTTTTTTTGAGTACTTAAAAGGGAGAGCTGGTTGAGTTAGGTGTTAAGGGAATTTAGTGGTGTGTTTTGACACAAGAATCCAAGTGGCAAAGTGGTTAGGGAGGCGCCACTTAAGGCGCAAGGGAGTGACGCCACAGGGAGCAGAAGGAGCCTTGGTTCGAGCTGCAAGAATCTCCTTTTGGGCATTCTTTTTGACGCCAGGACAAAGGAAAGTTGTGCCCAGGATGGACATTGGTGGATGAGTGTTGAAGGAGTCAGCAGGATTTAAATCAGTGGAAGAGAGGAAATTTAGGGATTTGAATCATTCAAACAGGTTTGAATGAGTGGTTAGGAGGAAATTATGGAGGAAAAAGGGGGGATGGACACTTGAGCTTAGAGTTGGCCGAATGTCAAACTACGACCTAAATCAGATCTTTCTTCCTTGGAGTCAGAGGCAATCCAGAAACAAAGTCCATCGTTACTCTATCCCATTTCCACGCGGGAACCAAAAGTGGTTGTAGCAACCCCAAGGGAACCTGATGTTCAGCTTTAACTTGTTGACAGACTAAACATTTCGAGACAAAATCGGAAATATCTCTTTTTATGCCATAGCACCAATAATGTTGCTTCAGATCATGATACATTTTAGTTCTTCCCAGATGAACAAGTAGTCGACTATTATGGGCTTCACTCAAAATCATCAAAATCAACTCGGGATTTCTCGGAACACATAATCGATCTCAGAATCTCAAACAATCATTAGCATCCACTCGAAATCCAGAATTAGAGTTCAAATCACGCTGAGCTCGTCTCGCTATTATTTCATTATTCACTTTCTGAGCATCACAAACCTGTTGTAAAAATAACTATTTTTACGTGTTGTAAAAATAACGGGTTTTCTTTCATTTCAGCTACCACTGCACTATTATCAGACAAATCTAATTGAGCATTCAAAGCACGCAGTGCAAATAATGATTTTCTACTTAGTGCATCAGCAATGACATTTGCTTTCCTCGGATGGTAATCTATCACAAGCTCATAATCTTTCAACAATTCTAAGCACCTTCTCTGTCCCAGATTCAAGTCTTTCTGGGTCATAAAGTATTTTAGACTTTTATGATCAGAAAATACGTGACATTTCTTACTGACCAGATAATGTCGCCAAATCTTTAATGCGAAAACAATCACAGCTAGCTCAAGGTCATGAGTTGGATAATTCTTTTCACGAGGCTTCAATTGTCTCGAGGCGTAAGCTATTACTTTACCTTCTTGCATCAGAACACATCCCAAACCTTTGAACGAAGCATCACTGTATACTACGAATTCTTTACCCAATCATGGCTGTACTAAAACCGGAGCTTCTATCAACAGGGCTTTCAACTAATCAAAGCTTTTCTGACACTTATCGGACCATTCAAATCTAACATCATTCTTAAGTAATTTAGTCAACGGAATAGCTATCGTCGAAAATCCTTTTACAAACCAGCGATAATAACTACCTAGTCCGAGGAAACTATGGACTTCAGATAAATTTTTCTGAGGCTTCAAATCTAAGATAGCAGAAATCTTGTTCGGATCAACTCGTATTCCAGAGGCCGATACAATATGCCCCAGAAAACTAACTTCACTCAACCAGAATTCACATTTGCTAAATTTTGCATACAATTGCTTTTCTCCCAAAGTTTGTAACACAACCCTTCAATGTTCAGCATGCTCAGTCTCATCCCATGAGTAAATCAAAATGTCTTCAATAAATACAACAACAAATCGGTCTAGGTACGGTCAGAAAATTCTGTTTGTTAGATCCATAAAAACAGTAGGAGCATTTTTTAGTCCGAAAGGCATAACTAAAAACTCATAATGCCCATACCACGTTCTAAAAACAGTTTTTGGAATGTCTGAGTCTTTCACTCTCAATTGATAGTATCCCAATCTCAGATCAATCTTTGAAAACACAGTAGCTTCTTTTAGTTGATCAAACAAATCATCAATTCTGGGTAATGGATATTTATTCTTTATGGTCACTTTGTTCAACTGACGATAATCTATGCACATACTCATTGTGCCATCTTTCTTTTTCACAAACAGAACGGGAGCACCCCAAGGTGAGAAACTCGATCTAGCAAACCCTCTATTAATCAACTCTTGCAACTGTGACTTTAACTCTTTAAACTCTATTGGTGCTATTCTGTATGGAGCTATCGAAATAGGTGTCATACCAGGTAATAAGTCTATACCAATTTCAACTTCACGAATCGGTGGCAAACCTGGTAACTCTTCAGGAAACACATCAGAAAAATCACAAACCACTGGTACTGAATCAACTTTCATTTTAGGCACTTGCGAATCAATCACATAAGCAATATATGCCTCATATCTGTTTTTCACATAACTTTAAGCTTTCAATACAGATATCACAGTAGGCAATCCATCCAAATCATTAGACTCAACTCTGACTATTTCATCATTGAGACATCTCAAATTGATAGTCTTTCTTTTACAATTCACAACAGCATCATGCAATGTCAACCAATCCATACCCAGTATGATATCAAACTCATCAAATGGTAATAACATTGAATTAGCAGGAAAACAGATATCTCGAAACATTAACGGACAGTTCTTGCATACTTTGTCAACCAGAACACTTTTACCTAAGGGGTTCGATACTTTTATAATAAACTCAGTAGACTCTACAGACAAAGTCTTATTGAATACTAAGTTCATGCATATGTATGAATGAGTAGAACCAGGGTCTATCAATGCAATCACAGAAGTATCATAAAGAGAAAATGTACCCGTTATAACATTTGGAGACGAGGCTTCTTCTCGAGCTCTGATAGCATACGCTCTGGCTGGCGCTATAGCTTTGGATCTCGCAACAGTATCTCTCGTAGTTCTCTGACTACCACTGGCATTTCTTGCATTTCGGATAGATCTACCTCTTACTGGAGCATTATCGGATCTTTGATTTTGAACAGTCTCTTGCTCAACAGATTCTGGGCAATCACGGATGAAATGATCTAATGATCCACATCTAAAACAAGCCCGGTCAATCAATCTACAATTTCTCAGATGTATTTTCCCACAATACTTACATTCAGGTTTCCCACAATACCTTTCCAACACTTGCCACTGATGTTACTAGATCTTTAGAGCTTATTTGTGATCTAACTTGATCTCTATTCGAATGTCCCACATTAAACTTTGAACGGCTATGCTCATCTCAAAATTTCTTCGAAACAGACTGAAATGATCTACTTTGAAATCTCTTTCTCACATCTCTAGCTTTAGACTTAGCTTTTTTTTATCTTTCCCCAGTGCTTCAGCTTTGTACGCTCGATCAACAAGCACAACAAACTCTTTTATCTCGAGAATCCCGTTTAGCAAACAAATATCTTCATTAAGGTCGTCTTTAAATCTTTTGCACATTATTGCTTCAGTAGTTACACATTCGCGAGCACATTGACTCAATCTCACGAACTCTTGCTCATATTTAGTGACAGGCATACGGCTCTGTTTCAATTCCATAAATTCTTTCCGGTTCTGATCGATGAATCTTTCACTGATATATTTCTTCCAAAACTCAATCTAAAAGAAGTCCCACATGACTCGCTCTTTCAGAACAAGAGAAATCAGAGTTTTTCACCACTGATAGGCCGCATCTTGTAATAGTGATAGAACACATTTAATACTTTCTTTCGGAGTCAGACATTTCATCGAATACCTGGATTGTGTTTTCTAACCAGACCTCGGCCTTTTCAGTATCATCATCATTAGTGGCCCCGAACTCTTCAGATTTTGTCAATCAGAGGCTTATTCAACAGATCCGAATACATAGCTAGTGGTTTATCTGAAGTCTGAGGGGGATTAGCCGGGGGCGGAGGTTGTGAAATAGCCGGATTATTTCTAACAAACTGAGTGAACCACTCACTCATCATCTGAAAGAAAGCTTGTTTAGCTTCTCCCTCTTAACCGCTCGTAGCCAGTTTCGAATCAGATGACGCTGTCCCTTACGCAGGAGCAGGAACATTACTTTCTACATCGTCAGCTACGGCTTTTTCAAGATCCATTACTATACGTAAAACACATTTTACACGACAAGATTCACCACACTATCACAGTTCAGATATATGGCATGTATAGCTAGACTCTGATACGCCATGTTAGTCTAAGAATCGACTAAACCGTAGCTCTGATACTAATAAAATGTAACATCTCTAACCTGTATCCATCGTCGAATTAGGGTTAAAGGTATTACCAGACAAATTAGAAACTTTTACAAACATTACACACAATCATATATCAATCGTAATTAAAGTGTCCCTTAAATAGGTCAACGAGACCTTAATCATGCTTTAGAGTAGGGCCGGAACCAAACCGAATACCCATGAAAATTCTCAAAAATTTAAAACTTTTCTAAGTTATGAATGCCACACACCCGTGTGGGAAGGCCGTGTGCCTCCCACGACTACTAGACACAACCGTGTGTCTTGGCCGTGCCAAATCAGGGCATGTATACTGGCTTTTTTACACGGCCACTAGGCACGCCCGTGTACCACGGCCGTTTGCTCATACGCCATATACTGACTTAATCCCACGGTTACTAGGCACGTCCGTGTGCCAAGGCCGTGCACACTTAGCTAGATCCTGTCATTTTCCCACAGCCATTAGGCACGCCCGTGTGCCAAAATCGTGTTGGCAAAACTGGCCATTGCCAAGGCCATAATGCCACCCACAAAATGGTCAATCCCTACAAGTAAACTACCAAATTATTTCATGCATATTTTGCAACCAAAACATATCAAAGAAATTATCAAATCTTCACTTACAATTGCAACTTCAATCATACCAAATTGTACAACTAAACACATAAGCAATTAAGCATGATTCATCCATTTATACTTTTCATTAATTCACTTCTTTGATCAATCAAACATATTCATCAAGCATTCATATGCTCACCATATCTTTAACCATTTCATAAGCTATCATATGACACCAAACATGCATCATTTTCATATATATATTTATATACTCAAGCATATTACCAATACTTATCTAGCCACATCGCATTGCTAATATACACATTTCAAAAGATAACCAAAATGACTAGTCTATACATGCCATAACTAGCTTTATACATATTTCAAAAGTTACCAAAACAAGCTTAGGTAGTGTGATGATGATCGTCGATGGTCCCGAGCCTTCAGTAGCTATGACGATCTATAAAATAGAAAGAACACACACAATAAGCTTTCAAAAGCTTAGTAAGTCATATACAGATAAATATAACAAATGATACGCATATTCAATTTGATAAAATGTCATTTATAGCTCTCATAACAAATTCATCACATATTTATTCGCTTATATGCCTAGCCATATCATACCAAATTCTTCAACTCAAATATCACAAATACACATAGCTCATTTGAGAAGTTATTCACATATCATTCCATCCATTCATAGTACATAATCATCTTAGTAAGTTCATACAGATACTTACCTCCCATACACACTTAGTGTACAAACCAAACGAACCTGAAACGGATATACAAATCGTGTGATCATTTGTATCTCAGATTTGCCCGTTGAGCAGTTCAAAATCTAATAAAAATTTCAGAGTGCTCAGAATATTCGTACAATGCCAACGTCCCAGACGTGGTCTTACATATAATTAGATGTCGATGCCACTGTCCTAGACAGGGTCTTACATGAATCAATACGATGCCGATGTCCCAGACATGGTCTTACACGTAGATCTCATATCGATACCAACATCCCAGGCATGGTCTTATACGAAGTCTCAAATCAATTCCAACGTCCCAGACGTGCTATTACATGATATCGCATAATAGACACCTATGTCATGACATAATTAATCCTATCTATTCATAGGTTCGTACGAGGCTTCTCAGACATTGTCACTATATTGATCTTATTTTAGAATTCATGATCACAACATCTCGTAAGCATTCATCATTATCATTAGTCATATGAACATACATAATTCAATACAAATTCATTTATTTGTATAATGACTTACCTCAGATTCGGATATTCATTCAAACTTGTTTATTCGACTATCTTCGCTTTCCCGCGATCTAAGTCCATTTTCTTCTGTTCTTGATCTATACATATTCAAATTTAACCCTTTTATTTAACAACACATTCAATTCAATCCAAATTCACATATTTAAGGCTATTTGTAACTTAGCCCTCACATTTGCACACTCTATCAATTTATTCCATTTTTCTCAAAACATCAAATGTACAAAATCAACATATACCTATGTTTAGCCGAATACTCGTGTATCCCATACAAGTCCAAACATTTCATCAAATTTACAATTTAGTCCCTCAAAATACTATTTTCACAATTTAGCCCTAATTAGCTAAATTTATCAAAACTTAAAGAACAAAACATGTTCATTTAACACATATCTTTCATATTTCACTATTAAGCATCACAAATCACATGAGTTCGTCAAAATATCATTTCACAAACATCATCAATTCTCAAAATTGAAGCATGGGTTTTGAAGTACACAAAGCAACGATTATAGAAACATAGAAATTATAAAAAACTAATCAAAACATACCTTGAATTTAAGCCTTAAATTAGCCGAATATGAAAAACTCAAACCCTTGCTTTTTCTCTTTTAACAATCGGTGGATGAACATAAAAGATGATGACATTTTGGCTTTTGTTTTTGTTATTAACATTTTATTATCACTTTACCATTTTAGCCCTTTTAAAACATATAAAACAAAATAAATTCTAAGGTTATTTAGTCATTTCTCCATCCACTAACCTTAATATTGGCTTAATTGCCACATAAAGCCTTTACACTTATAAAGACATAAAAAATAAGTATCTTTTTATAAAGCATGCAAATTTGCATCTCAATGCAATTTAATCCTTTTATCAAACTAAGCACACAGACGGACAAATTAACTCACGAAAATTTAGCACATGCTTAATCACATAGCAAAGACATAGAAAATAATATTAAAATATTATTCTAACTCAGATTTTTGGTCCCGAAACCACTATTCCGATTAGGGTCTAAACCAGACTGTTATAGTTGGAAATCACCAAGCTATAGGAGATTCGAAGAAATGCTTATAAAAATGCTGCAATTTATAAGGAAAAGACAAAAGATGGCATGACAAAATAATTTTGCAGTGACAATTTATCACGGGGCAACAGGTTTTATTATTCAATTCTCAACTTAAATTGCACCCAGGTAAATTGCTTTCACATTGGTCTGGACCATTCGAAGTTATCGACGTATTTCCTCATGGTGCAGTCACAGTTTGAGATTTACGTAATGGACACCAGTTCAAAGTCAATGGACAGAGATTGAAACACTATTTTGGAAATAAAAATCAAGAGCAGGTAGAGGCTATTAATTTGGTCCAAACATTTAAAATTTTTAATTTATTACTCCGAGATTTCATCTTATTTTATTCCTATTTTGTAAATCTTGTTTTCTTTCCTTTTTACAGAATAATAAGGTACCAATGTCGACACAACAAGGTTTGGCTGTCAACTCATTCTGTACCACTGTGTTACCATTGATTAGAATTAAGGGAAACTTAATCTTCACCGTTGGATCAAAACCCACCTACCTGTTTGATCTGTTTGAGCAAGCACAATTCCTATTGGACGCAACTCTTCCCGCTAACTTTGTATCTCTCCATAAAACATCACGACTCTACATCTTCCTCTTTCACTCCCTATAAAGTCTACAACACTATGCCGACTGCAAAGCATCCAAGCAACCATTTTTATTCTTTTTCCTTACTCAAGATCCTACCTTTTTCACTTAAAATTGTCTTCCCTCCACAAAGGATGGCAAGAATAAGTGGTTTGCCCAAGGAAGCCAACAAATCTACTGAAGAACATGCATCTTCTGCAATCGCAGTTCGTGAGTCGGAATCCCCCAAGCCAGTGCAGAAAAAGGAACCAATAATCTTTTTTAATAAAGTGACAAGGGAATGATTTCGAGACAACATATTGCGCAGAAAGTTTCACCCCAAACAAGGCATTTCCATATCGCAGCATCAAGAATTGGGCAAACAAATTCACCAAACCATTTCTAAACTGAAATGGGGAAATTTCTGCATACATCTTGGAAGCTATTCCCCTTCCATGGTACGTGAGTTCTATGGCAACCTCTATGACCAAGAATTAGAGTTTACTTTTATTTGTGAAGGTCACATTCCATGGGACGCCAAAACAATCAATGAGTTGTACAACACTCTGGTCGATGTCGACGAACACTCCGATTTCTTTACGAAAATGACAGACAAAAGAAGGAACCTGCTGGTAAAAGACTTGTGTATTGAAAGAGCAGTGTGGACAAAGTCACATCTAAAGAATTTTACGATGCACTATCGTTTCCTAATACTATATAGCAAATTTTGGTTTGACTTTGTTAATTGCATGGTAGAAGAATTTATTTCGGTGCAATACTCCATCTAGAAATTGATGAATATGCCACCAGGTAGACCGGCATTTTGGTTTTCCCATCATTGGTCATGTCACTATGTCAATAGAAAAGAATTGTACCCCGAGTGTAATGCCCTGAATAATTTATTTCTGTACCTGTAAATTTTGACATAAATGTCTATCTACTTAAGTGGTTAAGTGTTCTAAGTGTGTCTGAGAGGTCTTGGGTTCAAATCCTAGATTTGATAATTTTGCTATTTTTCTAATCCTAGCCTTACCCTTATTAAGTGGGCTTATTTAAAATTTTTTGTTAATTCATATTGGAATGAGCCTACTGGTTCGAGTGGTAAGAGAATTGAGGGGTGAGAGGTCTTGTGTTCGAATCCCTGCTTTGGCTAGGGTGTTAATTTTTACTCGATTGTCTGTTAAGAGTTTTGGTGGAGCTAAACTTCTGTGGTGGTTGTGAGTTAATGGGTTAGTGGGAGAGAAATAAAGGATTGTGATGTTTTTTTATTTTATTTTATTTTTTCAATTTTTTTTTTCTCTCATCCAAGCTTTCTGACGTTTCTGCTTCTTCTTCTGCCATTTATTTTGTTTTGCTTTCCTTCCATTCTGTTTAACCAATCATTCGTTTTTGTCGTTAGGGCTCAGTGTTGTAGTTGTGCATCATTCGTCTTGGTAAGTCATAGGTTCATTTTGTTGCTTTCGTTCTTTTGAGTTGGTGTTAATGTTATGGTTTGGGAAAATAATATTTGTGAGTGTGCTGTGTAGAAGAAGACCGTGAAGCTGTGGAATTCGCTACAATAAATCGTAAATCATTAATAATTGGTCACTGGGATTCTATTTTTAGGTGCTGGTGGTCTCAGGGCTGGTTTCACATTGAATCGATACCAAGTGTGTACCCCTTATACGTGAAAATCAAGTTTCCACAAAAGTTGAAAGTGCAATCTGTCGACGGTAGACGAGCGTGTGGTTACTCATATGGTTGACTGTGTGCGAGACATGACCATGTGTCTGATTAAGGTACGACTGTGTGCATAACACGGCCGTATAGGCCACACAGGCTAGGCCAAGTTGGTTTTGTGGGCCACATGGACGAATGGGTTTTGGGCCAGGCCGTGTAGGCCACATGGGCAAGGCCAATCTGGGTGAATGGGCCACACGGGCATGTAAGCCCACACAGGCATGAGGGCTCAAATTTTTGAAATTTTCCCTAGGGTCACACGGGTCGTTCAGATCGACTGTGGACCTACAGTAGGGTCGGTAAGGGCTAACCAAACCCTAAAACTTATGTGATATGATATTCTGCTCTGTATTGGATACTGTTATGTATATTTAATTATTCAATCAATTATATATATGACATTCGTATATGAGCATGTTATGCATGGGATTACTATATCTGTAAATCTGAATCTGTGACTAGGGTGGGTTTTGTATATATGGAGGAAGTGTTCTGTATGGTGACCTTCTCTTATATTTTTACAGCATGGCTACATATTATTTGTAACGTGTCGCATGAACCCTATATTGTGTGTAAGGTTGAATGGGTGTCCTTTTTAACCCCACATGGTGAAATGGGATGGTCGAAGATGGTATGTAGAGGATGGGGGTCGGATTCTGCATATTTTTACTATTACCTGTATCTGAAATGGACATGCGCCCAAATCTGTAACTGATTGTATTTGAAACTTTATGTATGTATTGCATGTATATTTCTATTGTGTTACAAACTGAGTTTACGAAAGCTAATCATGTGTCAGAGTTTTAGAAATTTATAAAAAGAATGATTGAGCCTAGAAACTATATGTGACAACGACTTGAGGCAAGTGCACCTATCGAATAGTAGTATAGCTTAGCGACAAGACCGGATTGTCGAACCCAAAGGAACCAAAAGTACTAATACTAACTTTCTTTTTATTATTTAGCCTAAGAATTAAAGGAATTTTTATCTAGTCTAAAATTAACTAATAACTCAGCTAAAGATGGAAAGACAAAGAGAATGAATTGGGGAAAATAACTTTGAGAAAAACCAATTGATTAAGACAATACCCGATACTTCACTTGTTATCTAACTCTGAACTAGACGATTTATTCACTTGACTTGATCTGTAGGATTCCCTAATGTATATTAATCCCTCTCTCGAGGCAACTAAACCCTAGGTTGATTAATTAAAATCTCTTTCTAATTAAAACCCCTAGAATTGCATTAACTCGATCTATGGACTCCTATATTAGGTTTGACCCTAATCCGGCAGATTTTTGTCACCCTACGCGAGAAACTCCGCTCAACTATGTTGGATCTACTCTTAGGCAGAGTCTAGTCCTCCTCTACCTAAGCACATTAGTACTTGAATCAATATCCCGAAAATATCAACACAAGAATTAAGAACACATAGTTAAGAACAAATTAAGTAGTTATCATATAGTTCAGCAAATGATAACAAGATTCATCTAGATCTCATCCCCCTCAGGTATCTGACGGTTTAGTTTATAATCGTAAAAGAATACATCTCAAAAGAAAAGATAAAACAAAACATAAGAAAACCTTAAAACCCTCTGAAGGGATTGAAGGAGAGATCCTCTATCTTGAGTATAACTCCGGCTTCTTGAGATGAATCAACTGGCTTTGTTCGAGTAAATTCCACAAATCTGGCTTCTCTGGCTCAGCTCCTTGGCCTAGCTGGACGACTAGCTAGACTCCCCATAAAGGTTGGCCTCTAGGGTGTTTATATAGGCTTTTGGAATGGCTTTCTTTGCCTCTAAGTGCCCTAATCCAACTGAAACTCTTCTTTATCATGTCAAGGACACGCCAATGGCACACGCCCATGTGAATCGTGGCCAGGCCGTGTTCGAGTCTGTTGATGAGGCACGGCCGTGTGGTCTTGGGCCCTGGCCGTGTTGATTTCGTATTATGGCCCATTTACTCTGTTTTGGGCTCGTTTCTTGTTCTTTTCATCCTCCGGTACTTTATTGAATATAAAATATGAAAACAAAGGATTAAGAGCACCAAATTATAAAATTCAAGCCTTAGATCACCCTAAAGTATACTAAATGTGGGATTAAAATATGCTTATATTACGGTTTATCAAATACCCCCACACTTAAGCATTTGCTTGTCCTCAAGCAGAATTCTCAACTCACAATTAAAATGAACTTCCTCGATTCATAATATTCATCAATAATGTTTCATCATAATTCAAAGATAATTCATACATTGACAATTTAACTCAAAGGGTCTTAAAGATTCAAACAATCAAAGTTATACATTTATAGCACGAAAACATAAGCGTTTCCTTTTACCCAAATAATTGCCTCTGATTCGGAATTGACAAGAGTTGACATCCTCACTAAAGATTCACTCAAATCACTCAAAGTGTTTAAGGTTCAAAATTAAACACTCAAAAGTCGAACATGAAAGGTTAATCCCATAAGCTTGCCTAAAAATCAAATCTCCACTATTGTAAAATGAGATGATAAATAAATCAAAAGGTCTTTAAAATGGGTTGTAACGAGGCTTAGGTTAAAAGGTGTGGATAAAGGCTGAATTAGAAGGTTAGAATCGAGATTAAATTTGACAATTTACCTAACTAGAAAAAATGAGCTAATCCTAAATAATTACATCAATTGAAAACTAATAATACGAGCTTTTTCTTTAAAATTTGAAATTTAAACATGTAAGCTCACTTACTAGAACTAATAATGAATATACTTAATTTTTTTTAATAACAAATCAAGTAATAACGGATGAATTCAACTACTGGAATAAAATAATTAGGAAACGGATCAATTCAAATATCAATATAAGGGTAGTCCAAAGCAATGGTGGTAACAAATACAAATTGTTATGGGTTAATATGAGCTAGGGAGTCAATAAAAAGGGTTGTTAGGATCAGAGGGGGTTCACCAGAGGTTAATTATGAAGGTAGGCTTTTAGTGGAGTGATTGGGTTAAAACCTAAGTGCCTTTATCATCTCTGTATATCAAATCAAAGGTGTGATCTCGACATGTATAATCAAAACAAGTTCTAAAATAACAGCTCAATGTTGACACACTCATAATCAAAAAGTGAGGACGAAAGAATGTATGCTCTAAAAGGCTTAAAGTCTCACAAGAATTATGGGTTTTTGATATCAATCTTGTAATTTTCAAACTTCAAGGTAATAATTAGATTCAGGTAGACAACCTAACAGAAATTTAATTTTTGAAAATAGAATCATCATGCTTGATTCTCTAGTCTCCTAAAGTTTAAATCATCACTGCACAATTATCAATGATTTAATCAAAAACATATCAATAAAAATCATGAATCACAGGAAATTTCATTCTCATAATAATGTGAGAAAATTACTTAAAGACAAGATATCATTCAGGGATTTGACAATAATGCAGAAAGTTACGCACTTTCTCGAAATAAATATTCACCCCCACACTTAATATGTACATTGCCTTCAATGTACAAAGATTTATATGAAATTTAAGAGAAAGGGAGAGGTGAAACTTCCTGAATTTAGATGGTTTCCTTGAGTTGGGAGTCCCAAGGTGTGGTGGTTGCTATCGAGCTCTGCGCTAGATGAAGAAATTGGGAAGCTCGTGAAGAAATAGCCAAGAAATATTAAGACACATTTAAAATAAACTAATTATGTATTTAAAGACAAGAAAGATAAAGAGAAATAGTTTAAAAATTGAAATAAAACTAAAAAAAAAAAGATGAATGGACCGAAAAGTCCTTATTGTTGGGTGGTTCGCGAGGTGGGTGTGATTTCTAAGGTTGTGGTGGGGTGGTGGTCGTGGTCGAAGTGTGATTCCTTAACAGCCTTTAGAACCTAAAACCAAGAAACTAAAATAAGATAAACTATATTTTGTAGAAGAAAAGTAAAGATAAAGAAAATAAAAAAAAAAGGGAAAAGAAAAATAAAAGTTAAGTGGCCTCAAAGACCCTTGGCTTGTCGAGTGGATGAAGTGGCCGGCATGAAATTATGTAGATCGGCCTCCCACAGGGGGACTCTGCTTGAATCCTTCCGCTTCTTCGACATGGCTATTGTGGAGATCAAGAGTTTAGCTAAGGGTTAAGGAAGAAAAATATGGAAGGGGGGAAGATCTGAAAAATGGGGTAGGTGAAAAGAGGGAGGGGTGGGTTAAATAGATATTTGATGTCTGGTACATCCCCACGCCCGTGTATCGTGGGAGTGTCGAGTCACAGGGTCGTGTCGCACGGCCGTGTTATGCTTCGTTCATTTCTCCCACGCCTATGTACAGGTCGCCACATCTGTTTGTCTGTACTATTCAGGTAATCCACAAACTTAGGCAGATCGGTGCGACGGAGCCTCTTGGTGACCACGAGTTCATAAATGGTTTATGATTATGATTTTATTTTTATTTTAAGGATTATTTCTAGAGTTTTGTAATAATTGGACTATCCAGACTATTTGGTTTAATTTTGGAATTCGGATTTTAAGTTTAACATTTTAGTTGCATCGGATATCTAAAACCATGGTTTTTACGGAAACAAGGGTTTTCCAAAATTACGAATGGAATTTCAAAAATAGAACGTTTTCTCTAACTTCCAGTATAAATAATGTTTTGGAAAATTAATTAATTAAATGACTTTTTTGGCAGTTGGTGTACACGAACACGATACATAAAACTGAAATGGTTTATCGTATCAACTTTGTTTCCAAAACCCTTCTTGGTGACATCTCCAAATTCAGCCATAATGTCTAGGCCGGGTTTGAGGTGTTACATTTAGTGGTATCAGATCCAAGTTGCAAATCTCAAGCTGTGAATTTTGGGTTCCAAAATTGTGATTTAAAAAGAATTAGTTTTCGAATAATTTGAGAAAGTATGTGCTACAATGAATCTCTTGCATCGATCCTGTAAGTATTTCTGAAACTTAGATAGTATATTCTATAACACTGCAGTTAGTACTTTTTGAGACTGAACTGAAATAGTAAAGACTAAAACTTTTGGAAACATCTCTGGTGGGCTCGAGCTGAGTCTTCCCCTTTAGGCAGTATGCCAAACTAAGATAGAAGTGAGACACTTGTTTCACCTGCTACTGAAACTGGGTCTTAAAGCTGTTCTGCTGGGGACAACGCATTATCCCATACCATGTCGAGGATATTGGAGAAGATCGTTGAACCCCATTCTGGATCTAGAGGCCGTGGGTTGGTAACTGTACAACTCCGGTCTAATGGTGCTGAGCTATTTACGGGTGTAACTAGAGTCGCCACTACTGTGGCCGAGTATTGGTTGGAGGCCACTTAGAGGATCATGAATGATATAGATTGTACACCCGAGCAGAAACTTAAGGGTAAAGTTTCTTTGCTTCACGATGAGGCCTATCAGTGGTAGTTATCGGTTGAGGAGGGTACTCAGCTTGATTGTCTGAATTGGGATTTCTTTATGACTGCCTTTTAGCAAAAGCATGTGGGCGCAAACTATGTAGATGCTCACAGGCGTCAGTTCATGAATCTCACTCAAGGTGATAGATCTGTGGCTAAGTTTCTGAGGTTGAGCTGCTACATTTGAGGCATGGTGGCGTCTGAGTATGAGAAGTGCGTCCATTTTCAGGATGGCTTGAGGGATAATTTGAGGGTATTGATTGCTCCACAGAGGGAGTGAGAGTTCGCTGTTCTGGTTGATAAGGCAAAGATTGTCGAAGAGGTTAAACATGTGGAGCGTCAAAATAGGGACCGTGAGAGAGGCAAGAATAAGAGGGAGTCAGGGCCCTCTAATTTTATTCAGAGGCCGAAAAAGGCCAGATCTAATGGGCCTATTAGAGTGGGAGTTCCTGTTGCTTCTACTAGGATTCAGCCTTGTGGGGATTGTGGTAGGCGTCATCCGAGTGAGTGTTGTATGAGAATAGGGGCTTATCTAAGTGTAGGTCCTTGGAGCACTGTATTAGACAGTGTCCACAGCGGGCAGATCAAATGAATGCTTTGGGATTGGGTTCTGTACAGCCTCAGAGGGCAGTTCAACAGCCACCTAGGGGTCATGGACCGGTTAGGAGTGGTAATGGTATGGGCCGAAGGCAGAGAGCACCAAGCATAGGTGCTAATTAGAATGAGGCGAGGCAGCCTACTTTGGTTTATGCTGCTCGACATTGAAAGGATAAGGACGTTCCTGATGTTATCACTGGTACGTTCTTTATTCTTAATGTACCTTATACTGCTTTGATAGGCATAGGTTCTACACACTCCTATGTAGCTAGTTTCATTTGTAAAAACCTGGGGATTTCTATTGAGAACACTTCTAGTGAGATCACTATACTGAGTCTATTGGGGCAGTCTGTCTGGGTTAGCAAACTCTATAGGGATGTTCCATTAGAGGTGCGTGGGGTTGTATTTCTGGCAAATTTGATGTAGTTACCATTTGGGGAGTTCAATTTGATTCTGGGTATGGATTGGCTAGTTGAGCATCGAGTCAGTTTGGATTGCACGTCTAAAAGGGTCATTCTGAGAAGTGAGGAAGATAAGAAAGTGCTTGTGCTCGGGAAGCATCGAGATTATTTGTCCAATGTTATCTCTGCTCTTGTAGCTGAAAAATTGGTTTGAAAAGGATGTAAGGAGTATTTGGCTTACTTCAGTGTTTCTATTTTTGGGGACTCTTCTATTGGGGATACCAAAATAGTGAGGGATTTTTTAGATGTCTTTCCTGAGGAGTTACAGTGTTTACCTCCGAATCGGGAAGTTGAGTTCAACATTGAACTTCTAACGGGTACAACTCCGGTGTCTATCGCTCCATACTGTATGACACCAAAGGAGTTTACAGAACTTAAGGCTCAAATTCAAGAGCTTCTAGATCGTGGTTTCATCCGCCCTAGTGTGTCTCCGTGGGGGGCACTAGTTCTATTTGTAAAGAAGAAGGATGGGATTATGAGGATGTGTATTGATTACCGATAGTTGAATAAACTAATTATGAAGAATAAGTATCCACTTCCGAGGATCGACGATCTGTTTGATCAATTTCGAGGGGATTCTATGTTCTCAAAGATTGATCTTCCTTCTAGGTATCATCAGTTGAGGGTAAAGGAAGCCGATGTTCATAAGACTGCATTTAGGACTCGTTATGGACATTACGAGTTCCTAATTATGCCTTTTGGTCTGACAAATGCTCCAGCTACATTTATGGATCGATGAACTGAGTCTTTCAGCCATATCTGGATCAGTTCGTCGTGGTCTTCATCGATGATATCTTGGTTTATTCTAAGACCGAAGATGAACATGATGAGCATACAGTGCTTCAGATACTCTATGAGAAACAATTCTATGCTAAGTTGAGGAAGTGTGAGTTCTGATTGCGAAAGGTAACCTTTCTAGGGCACGTGGTTTTTGCTGAGGGGATCTGTGTTGATCAAAGGAAGATTGAGGCTGTGCTTGAGTGGAAATAGCCTAAGAACGTATCTCAGATACGCAGTTTTCTAGGTTTGGCGGGGTATTATCGGCATTTTGTTGAGGGGTTCTCTTTGATTGAAGCTCCTTTGACTAAGCTTTTGTGCAAGGGTGTTCCTTTTGTTTGGACTAATACGCAACAATCGAGCTTCGAGAAGCTCAAGTCCTGCTCGACTCAAAGCTTCATTCGACTCAAAGCTTACGTTACGATACTGACTGAAACTGTAAAGAATTTGTGGTCTATAGTGATGCATCACACATCGATTTGGGATGTGTATTGATGCAAGATGGAAAAGTTGTGGCTTATGTATCCTGTTAGCTTAAGTCACATGAAGGGAATTATCTTGACGCATGACCTCGAGTTGGCTACGGTGGTCTTTGCGTTGAAAATCTGGAGGAATTATCTATATGGTGAGAGGTGCATCATCTACTCTGATCACAAGAGTCTCAAGTATCTCCTTACCAAGAAGGAATTGAATCTCAGGCAGTGTTGGTGGATTAAGATGCTCAAAGGTTATGACTGCTTGATTGAGTATCATCCTGGTAAGGTCAATGTGGTGACTGATGCTCTCAGTCGTAGAGCGATGACTGATTTGAGAGCGATGTTCGCTCGCCTTAGTCTATTTGAGGATGGGAGTCTGTTAAATGAGTTGCAAGTTAAGCCGACCTGGATTAATTAGATTCTAGATAAACAGTTAGGGAATGAGTCTTTGAGTTTACGGTTCCGTCAGATTAAGAGTTACAATACTTCAAATTTTGGGCTGAATAAAAATGGAGTTCTATGTTTTCAAGGTCTGATTTGTGTGTCGAATGATTCTGATTTGAGGCAGTCGATTCTGAGGGAGGCACATAGTAGTCATTATGCTATGCATCCAAGTGGTAATAAGATGTATCGCGATCTTCATGAGTTGTACTGGTGGCGAGGTCAGAAACGTGAGGTTACAAATTTTATTGCTTATTGTCTGACGTGCCAGCAAGTTAAGGCTGAGCACCAGTTACCTTCAGGTTTGCTAGAGCCGGTTAAGATTCCCTTATGGAAATGGGAATGTGTGACGGTGGACTTTGTTAGTGGGTTGCCCTTGACACCTACTAAGAAGGATTCTTTTTGGGTCATGGTGGATCGATTGACCAAGTCTGCTCATTTTATTTCGATTCAGACGGACTACTCTCTGTAGAAGTTGGTGAAGCTCTATATCTCTGAGATTGTAAGACTACATGGGGTTCCTGTTTCTATTATTTCTGATAGAGATCCTCGCTTCACTTCTCGGTTCTGGAAGAAATTGCATGAGGCTCTAGGTTTGAGATTAGAATTCAGTATTACGTTCCATCCTTAGACCAATTGTCAATCTGAGAGGGTGATTCAGATACTGAAGAATATGCTTTGGAGTTGCGTAATAGATTTTTGAGGTAGTTGGGAGGATTATCTACCGTTAGCTGAGTTCACCTACAATAACAGTTTCCAGGCTAGCATCCAGATGGCACCTTACGAGGCTTTGTATGGTCGTAAGTGTCGTACTCTGTGAAGTTGGACTGAGTTGGGTGAACGTTGGGTTTTAGGTCCTGAGTTGATTTCTGAGACCGAAAATAAGGTTAGATTGATTCTAGATTGTCTAATGCAGCTTCTGATAGACAGAAGTCTTATGCAGATCTACGTGAATAGTAGCTAAGGAAGGGCTACTAGAACTGGTGGCACACGGTAAAGTTATGGTAAGGCTTCAGTTTTTGGGTAAATACTGTGGTTAAGTGTGTGATTGATTAGAGATTGGTATTGGTTGTAGGTTCAAGGCTGAGGATAGTGTAGCACGTCGCATTAACACTCTCATGGCACACGCCCGTAAGTATCCTAATCCGAGTAGAATTCCTATTATGGTGTTTAAATAGGCTTTGGAATGTGTTTCTTTGCCTCCAAGTATCCTATTCCGAGTGTAATTCCTCTTATTCACGTCAGGGACAGGCCCATCGCACACCCCCATGTGAATCGTGGCCAGGCTATGTTCGAGTCTGTTGAATGAGGCACGGCCGTGTGGTCTTGGGCCCAGGTCATGTTGATTTCGTGATATGACCCATTTACTCCATTTTGGGCCCGCTTCTCATTCTTTTCATCCTCCGATGGTTTCCTGAGTATAAAACATGAAATTCAAGGATTAAGAGCACCGATTTTCACAATTCAAGGCTTAAATCATCCAAAAGCATGCTAAATGTGGGCTTAAAATATGTTACTATTGCGGTTTATAAAATACCTCAACACTTAAGCTTTTGCTTGTCCTCAAGCAAAAATTTCAACTCATAATTAAAACAAACTTCCCCGATTCATAATATTCATTAATAATGTTTTGTCATAATTCAAAGATAATTCATCAATGGATAATTCAACTTCAAGAGTCCTAAAGATTCAAACAATCCAAGTCACAGTTTTTATAGTATGAAAACATAGGTGTTTCCCCTTACCTGAATAATTACCTCTGATTCAAAACCGACAAGGGTTGACATCCTCACTAAAGATTCACTCAAATCACTTGAAGTGTTTAAGGTTCAGAATTAAGCACTCAAAAGTCAAACATGAAGAGTTAATCCCATAGGCTTGCATGAAAATCAAATCTCCACACTATAATATCAGATGATACACAAATCTAAAGGTCTTTAATAGGGTTGTAATGGGGCTTAGGATAAAGGTGTGGATAAAGGCTGAATTAGAGAGTTAGAATCGAGACTGACTTGACAAATTACCTAACTAGAAACATGAACTAATAATGAATAATTACATCAAATGAAAATTTGTACTACTGATACTAATGACACGAGCTTCTTCTTCAACAATTGGAAATTAAACATATAAGCTCATTTAATCACACAACTCATAATAAAAATACTTCGATTTTTTTTATTTTTTTATTTTTTATAACAAGTCAAATAATAATAAAGGATGAATTTACTACTGAAAAAAATAATAAGGCAACCGATCAAATCAAATCTCGATATAAGGTAGTAAAAAAGAATGGTGATAACAAATACAAAGGGTTGTGGGGGAATATCAGTGGGTGAGTCAATAAAAAGGGTTGTTAGGATCAACGTGGTTCACTAGGTGAAACACCCTGTACTCGAGACCGATGCTAGAACTGGATACGAGACTTTACCATGCTTGAACTCATTTAAACTTACAATTACGGGCAGTAAAATTTCGTTCCGACTTAAAAACTTCTCTTTCTTACTCTAATCATACACTTCATGGGCCTACGAGGCCTTAAGCACTTATCTGAAAAATTTCAGGACTAAATAAAAAACTCTACTTTGAAACAGGGTTCACACGCCCATGTGACTTGGAACACGCCCGTGTACCCTTAGACACGCCCAGGTCTTCAAACCGTGAGGAGTTACTGACTATATTCACACAGCCTTGACACGCCCGTGGGCCTAGACCTTGTGCTAATCCTTGGTATACTGACTTGATCACATGGTCCGGGGCGCACGCCCATGTCCAAACTGTGTGTCCAACACGGCTCATACAAATGGCTGTGGGGTTTGTTCGTTGCCTATCCTGACTTAAAACAATAAGGTGCAGGGTACACACGGGCTAGACACACGCCCGTGTGTCTAACCGTGTGGGCACTTAGAGGCTCTTTACCAAGCCATTTGCCACCCTGAAATCAAGATCAATTCGAGCTCAATTTAGTACATTTTTCATAAACAATGCTACATGCTTCATTGAACTCAATACACATGCATACATAGTCAATTTTGGCCAATCACTTAGCCATATACAAAAGAATAATAACTTGATAGTCTATACACTGGCCATTCTTAAAACATATTCTCAAAATGAATGATTCCTATACATGCCATACTTAGTAAAATAACTTGGCTATACCAAAATAGAGATTGATAGTGTGCTACGAGGTCCGACTCCAACGATCCACAAGTTAGCTTGGCAGAACTACATAGAAAGAAAGAATTAAAGATGTAAGCATTTAGCTTAGTAAGTTTGCATGTAAAGCATATATCAATATTTATTTGCTTAATATAAACCATTTGACATAATAATGGTATCATAAACTTCAAATATAGAGCTTACTTACTCATACTAATTCTTACATGTCTTATGATACTTGCTATTCTTATACCTATAAGGTAAACAAGGTACCTGTATCACTTGATCACATTGATCAGCAAACTTTAATATAATAATCATGATCTCTAATTTATCATTCACAGCATAGATGATACTCAATTTCAACATGATAATAACTTTGCTCACTTAGCTTTCTTGTTATCTCATTTTAACTTTACTCATTTTGCCTGATGAATTTTTGCGAATAACCGAGGATACTAAATCTCATATTGGTTTCGAGGCCATATCTTGACATGGACTCATACTAAGTCTGTACTCATGAACTGGACAATGCCAAGCCTTGGCTGGGACTTACATGAAATTTCTTTCTCTTGATAGCTTTTCAATGCCAAGACTTGTCTTGGGCTTACATGATATCTGTTCAATGCCAAGCTTGCCTTGGACTTACATGATATCTGTTCAATGCCAAGCTTGCCTTGGACTTACAAGATATCTGTTCAATGCCAAGCTTGCCTTAGACTTACATGATATCTTTGCAATGCCAAGCTTGCCTTGGACTTCTACGGACTTTCTTATCTCATGGGGTGGATCGAGTATCCTGGGAAATTCATCTTCAATCGGGGCTTGCTCATACTTAATCTCATTGATTTCTTTGTTTAACATAGCTTTAAGCATTCCATGGAAATAATGTACATTATACTAAGCAATTCAGTAATAGAAATCATAGAGTTTAGAAATCATACAAACTTACTTCAATACACAAAATGTATGTAGATATGCAATTTAGTCCTCGACTTTGTTCTTGCCTCGGTTTTGGTCCGGGCTTCGTTTTTCTTGATCTATAATCATAAATAGACCATTTAATACTCACATTAACTAAATTGACTCTTTACTCATACTTTGGCCTAATTACTATTTTGCCCCTAAACTTTTTCATATTTGCACTTTTGCCCCTAGGCTTGTAAAGTGATTTTCATTCATCTTTCTTAAACTTCATGCTTAGCTGATCATTTTCTCTACTATAACAATCATCAATTCTCACTATTTCTAGTATGTATGACGAAATTTTCATAACTATTACAAATTGTTCCATACTATCATTTTTCATGAAATTCACTAAGGAAAAGATGTTTATCTAATATCAAATTCTCATAAACTCCAAAAAAACATCATTTAACATGCATGTCATTCATGGGTAGATTTTTGAACATGCATCTTAGCTCATTTTATAGCTAAAAATAGCTGATTCATATTACGAGAACTTCAAAAATACGAAGAATATTAAAAACGGGGCTAAAATGAACTTACTAGCAAGCTTGAAAAAAAATGAAGAACCCTAGCTATGGAGTCTCCAAAATTTCGGCAATGGGAGGAAGAAGATGAATAGACTTTTATCATCTTTTTCCTATTTAATCATCTGTTAGACAAATGACCAAAATACCCTTCTCTTTAAAAATTTGTATTTTACTAACTCATGCCCAATTTTGTCCAAAAATTATAATTTGGGCAAAGTTCTATTTCAGGGCTTCTAATTGATATTCTAAAGCTATTTCATACAAAAAGCTTCTAGAAACTCATATTTTGCAACTTTTGCAATTTAGTCCTTTTGGATTATTAAATCACAATTTAGCAAAATTGCTTCTTGAAACTTTCATACTAGCATGCAAACATGGCATCAACCTTAAAAACTCAAGAATTCACCTCGGATTCGTGGTCTCGCACCACTATTCTGACTAGGCCCTGAATCGGGCTGTTACAATTCTCCCTCTTAGGGATTTTCGTTCTCGAAAATCTTACCACCAAAAAGGTTTGGATACTGATTTCTCATACTCTCTTCTGGTTCCTATGTAGCTTCTTCTATCCCATGTCTTTGCCACAACACTTTAACCAAATCAACCATGTGAATTTGGTTTTCTTTGAGTTCAGTCCAAAATAAAGGCGTTCTGCACTTACGCCTATACAGAGCTTCATAAGGCGCCATCTTTAAGCTCGACTGGAAAATATTATTATAGGCAAATTCTACCAATGGGAGAAACTTTTCCCAACTGCCTTGAAATTCTAAAATACAACATTTGAGCATGTCCTCGAGTACTTGAATTAACCTCTCTGAACCGTGCTAAAACTCAATCTTGTACCAAGGTTTTTTGTAGCTTCTTCTAAAATCTGGATGTGAATCTCAGATCTCTATCTGATATAATCGATAAAGGAACTCCGTGAAGTCTTACTATTTCTGAAACATACAAGTTTGCTAACTTGTCGAGTGAGTAATCCCTTTGTACAGGTATAAAATGGGATGACTTCATGAGTCTATCAACTACAAGCCATATAGCATCCTTGTTGCTTGATGACAACGGTAAACCCATTACAAAATCTATGGTGATACGGTCCCATTTCCACTCGGGAACCAAGATGAGCTGAAGCAAACCTGAAGGTACTTGGTGTTCAGCCTTTACTTGCTGACAAATAAAACATCTTGAAATGAACTCTGAAATATCTTTCTTCATTTTCAGCCACCAATACAGTTGCTTCAAATCATTATACATCTTTGTACTACCCTGATGTACAGATAAACATCTGTTTTGTGCCTTATACAAAATTCTCTAAAAAAGCTCCTCTTTTCTCGGTACACAGACTCTATCTCGAAACATCAAGTATCCATCAGAATTAATCCAAAAGTCGGATTCAACATCTGTCTCATACTGAGCTTTCTTGATTTGCAATTCGCTATCTTCTTTCTGAGCTTCCATAATCTCTTGAAGAAACATTGGTCTAGCTCTCAATTAAGCTAGAATAGAACCATCGCCAAATAAAGATATCCTTGAATTCAATGCTCTTAAAGCAAATAGGGACTTTTTGCTCAAAGTATCGGCGACCATATTTGCCTTTCCTAGATGGTAGTCAATGACCAACTCATAATCTTTTATCAACTCTAACCATCTCCTTTGCCTTAAATTCAACTCTTTCTATGTCATCAAGTACTTCAGACTTTTGTGATCAGTAAAAGCCCGACATCTTTCTCCATATAAATGGTGTCTCCAAATCTTCAAAGCGAAGACTATGGCAGCTAATTCTAGATCATACGTCGGATAATTTTTCTCATGAGGCTTCAACTGTCTAGAGGCATAAGCAATGACTTTGCTTTCTTGCATGAGAACACAGCCCAATCCAATTAAGGATGCATCACTGTAAATTATAAATTCTTTCCCTGACTCGGATTGTACTAAAATTGGAGCTTCTGTCAACATTGCCTTCAATTTCTCAAAACTTTGTTGGCATCTTTCTGTCCACTCAAACTTCACATTTTTCTATAATAATTTAGTCATCGGGGTTGCAATCATGGAAAACCCCTTGACAAATCATCTGTAATAGCCGGCTAGGCCTAGAAAACTTCTAATCTCAGAGATGTTCTTCGGTGGCTTCCAATCCATTATGGCCGAAATCTTATTTTGCTCTACTCGGACTCCATCTCTCGAGACAATATGCCCCAGAAATACTACTTCCTTGAGCCAAAATTCACTTTTACTAAACTTGGCATACAACTGATTTTCTCGAAGAGTCTATAAAACTATTCGTAGGTGGTAAAACTATCCGTAGGTGCTCAGCATGTTCATTCTCATCTCGAGAATAAATCAGTATGTCATCAATGAAAACGACTACAAACATATCAAGGTACGACCTAAAAATGCGGTTCATCAAATCCATGAATACCGCAGGAGCATTGGTCAACCCGAAAGGCATGACTAAAAATTCATAATGCCCATACCTTGTTCGAAAAGTGGTCTTGGATACATCAGGATCCTTCACTCTCAACTGGTAGTACCCTGATCTCAAGTCTATTTTGGAGAACACGGTGGCTCCTTTCAATTGATCGAACAAATCATCGATCCTAGGCAATGGGTACTTGCTCTTTATTGTCACTTTATTAAGCTGACGGTAATCTATGCACAATCTCATGGTGCCATCTTTCTTTTTCACAGATAAAACCGAAGCACCCCATGGTGAACAACTTAATCTCACAAAGCCTTTATCTACCAACTCTTGCAACTGTGACTTCAGTTCCTTCAACTCCGTTGGAGCCATTCTGTAAGGAGTAATAGATATCAGTACAGTACCGGGAGCTAGCTCAATACTAAACTCAACATCTCTAACTAGTGGTAGTCCTGGTAATTGCTCTGGAAAAACATCCAAGTACTCACATACTATCGGTACTGACTCAATCTTCAGCTCTGTTTCTTTATCATTCATCACAAAGGCAAGATATGCTTTATAACCTTTTCTTATATATATCTGTGCTGTCATATGAGAGATCATTACCAGCGATCTACCTTGTTCATCTAATTCTAAATGAAGAGTATCCCCAATCTCACATCTGATCTCAATGTATTTCTTCCCACAATTAACTATGACATCATGGGTAGTCAACTAGTCTATACCAAGAATAAGGTCGAACTCATCAAATGGTAACAACATAAGATTTGCTTTAAAGCAATGACCTCTAATCATTAATGGACAATCTTTACATACTTTATCAACTAACACACTCTTGCCTAAAGGATTAGACACCTTAATCATAAATTCTGTAGAACCTATAGGCATACTCAAACCGGATACTAATTTCATGCAAATGTAAGAGTGTGTAGATCCAGGATCTATTAAAGCAATAACTTTGATATCAAAAAGAGAACAGGTACCCGTAATAACATCATGGGAAGATGCCTCTCCACGAGCGTGAATGGCATAAGTCCTTGCAGGTGCTCTACCCTCGGGTCTCGCGACCTGCTCTCTAGGGTTACCTCTTCCACTTGCCCCACTTCTCGGGTTCCTCTGAGGTCTTTCTCGGAGCATAATCCCGGATCTCGGGTTCTGAGTTCTTTCTTCTTTCGTTATCTCTGGACAATCTTTTATATAGTGGTCTTTGGAACCATATCTAAAACATATGTTTTCATGCACTGAGCATTCTCCAAAGTGACGTCTGCCACACTATGGGCATTCGGGTCTGTCAGATCTAATATTCCCAACACTTGCAACTGAAGTCGTCTGTGCTTTATTTACCGAATATTGCTTACTCTTATCTTTACTTGAAAACCCAATGGAAATAGCCATCGGATAGGGAAATCTCTTGACTTCTTGGATGAAGATTGGAATGACTTATTCCACTGTCTTTTTCTAGAATCACGAGACACCATTTCAGTCTTTCTCTTCTGTTATACTAATTCCTCGACTTTACAAGCCCTCTCTACTAGCACAACAAATTCCTTTAGTTCTAGGACAGCAACAAACAATTTGATGTCCTCATTTAATCCATCTTCAAATCTTTTACTCATGATGGCCTCAGTAGACACGCATTCGCGAGCGTACTTGCTAAGTCGCACAAACTCACGCTCATAATCAGTCACTAACATCTTGCCTTGCTTTAGTTCTAGAAATTCCTTTCTTTTCTGATCCACAAATCTTTGACTGATATACATTTTCTTGAACTCTTCTTGGAAGAATTCCCATGTGACCCTTTCCCTCGGTACCACCGACACAAGGGTGTTCCACTATTGGTATGCAGAGTCTTTTAAAAGAGAGACTACACACTTCATGCATTCCTCAGGGGTGCATGACAGGTCATTAAATACCTTGATGGTATTTTCTAACCAGAATTTAGCTCTTTCTAGATCATCATCTTTTCTAGCCCAGAATTCTTCTGCCTCATGTTTACTGATCCTATCAACTAGAGGTTTATCTCCTCTTACCACCTCTACTACTTGAGGGGCTATTGGAGCAGGTTGTGGAACAGGCGGGGGTGGAGGGGATTGTGCATTCGGGTTCGTACGAAAAAACTCTGTGTGCCATGTATTCATTATATAGAGGAAGGCTTCTTTAGCCTCTTCTCCTCCTCCTTAACTCACTGTAGTGGGTCTATTCTCATTCTTATTCGACACCATCCCTTCTGCGGGAGTTGGCGCGTTACTTTCTACATCATCCGCCACAGCTCTTTTGGGATCAATTTACTATATGTATAAACATAATTTAAGTCATCAGGAGTTGTCACACTATCATTATAAAAACATTCTTACGTAAACCGTAGCTCTGATACCACTAAATGTAACACCCCATACCCGAGACCGATGCTAGGACTGGATACTAGATATTACCATGCTTGAACTCATTTAAACTTACAATTATGGGCAGTAAAATTTTGTTCTGAATTAAAAACTTCTCTTTCCCAACCTAATCATACACATCATGGGCCTACGAGGCCTTAAGCACTTATCTGAAAACTTTTGGGACTTAATCGAAAACTCTATTTTGAAAGAGGGTTCACACGCCCATGTGACTTGGAACACGCCCGTGTACCCTTAGACACGCCCATATCTTCAAACTGTGGGGAGTTACTGACAATATTCGCATGGCCTTGACACGCCCGTAGGCTTAGACCGTGTGCTAATCCTTGGTATACTGACTTGATCACACGGTCCGGGGTGCACGCCCATGTCCAAACCGTGTGTCCTACACGGCTCATACAAACGGCTGTGGGGTTTGTCCGTTACCTATCCTGACATAAAACAATAAGGTGTAGGGTACGCACGACCTAGACATACGCCTGTGTGTCTAACAGTGTGGGCACTAAGAGGCTATTTACCAAGCCATTTGCCACCCTGATATCAAGATCTACTCAAGTTCAATTTAGTCCATTTTTCATAAACAATACTACATGCTTCATTGACCTCAATACACATACATACATAGTCAATTTTGGCCAATCACTTAGCCATATACAAAAGAATAATAACTTGATAGTCTATACACTGGCCATTCTTAAAACATATTCTCAAAATGAATGATTCCTATACATGCCATACTTAGTAAAATAACTTGGCTATTCCAAAATAGAGATTGATAGTGTGCTACGAGCTCCGACTCCAACGATCCACAAGTTAGCTTGGCGAAACTACATAGAAAGAAAGAATTAAAGACGTAAGCATTTAGCTTAGTAGTTTTGCATGTAAAGCATATATCAATATGCACTCGCTTAATACAAACCATTTGACATAATAATGGTATCATAAACTTCAACTATAGAGCTTACTTACTCATACTGATTCTTACATGTCTTATGATACTTGCTATTCTCATACTTATAAGGTAAACAAGGTACATGTATCACTTGATCACATTGTTCAGCATACTTTAATATAATAATCATGATCTCTAATTCATCATTCATAGCATAGATGATACTCAATTTCAACTTGATAATAACTTTTCTCACTTAGCTTTCTTGTTATCTCATTTTAACTTTACTCATTTTGCCCGATACATTTCTGCGAATAACCGAGGATACTAAATCTCATATTGGTTTCGAGGCCATGTCTTGACATGGACTTATACGAAGTCTTTACTCATGAACTGGCTAATGCCAAGCCTTGGCTAGGACTTACATGAAGTTTCTTTCTCTTGATAGCTTTTCAATGCCAAGACTTGTCTTGGGCTTACATGATATCTGTTCAATGCCAAGCTTACCTTGGACTTACATGATATCTGTTCAATACAAGCTTGCCTTGGACATACATGATATCTATTCAATGCCAAGCTTGCCTTGGACTTACATGATATCTGTTCAATGCCAAGCTTGCCTTGGACTTACATGATATCTGTGCAATGCCAAGCTTGCCTTGGACTTATACGGACTTTCCTATCTCACGGGGTGGATCGAGTATCCTGGGAAATTCATTTTCAATCGGGCTTGCTCCTACTTAATCTATTGATTTCTTTGTTTAACATAGCATTAAGCATTCTATGGAAATAATGTACATTATACTAAGCAATTCAATAATAGAAATCATGGAGCTTTGAAATTATACAAACTTACCTCAATACACAAAATGTATGTAGATATGCAATTTGGTCCTCGACTTTGTTCTTGCCTCGGTTTTGATCCGGGCTTCGTTTTTCTTGATCTATATTCATAAATAGACCATTTAATACTCACATTAACTAAATTGACTCTTTACTCATATTTTGGAAAAATTACTATTTTGCCCCTAAACTTTCACATATTTGCACTTTTGCCCCTAGCCTCGTAAAATGATTTTCATTCATCTTTCTTAAACTTCATGCTTAGCTGATTCATTTTATCTACTATAACAATCATCAATTCTCACTATTTCTAGTATGTATGACCAAATTTTCATAACTATTACAAATTGGTCCATACTATCATTTTTCATGAAATTCACTAAGTAAAAGAAGTTTATCTAATATCAAATTCTCATAAAATTCAATAAAACATCATTTAACATGCATGTCATTCATGGGTAGATTTTTGAACATGCATCTTAGCTCATTTTTATAGCTAAAAATAGCTGATTCATAATACAAGAACTTCAAAAATACGAAGAATATTAAAAACGGGGCTAAAATGAACTTACTAGCAAGCTTGAAAAAAAAATGAAGAACCCTAGCTATGGAGTCTCCAAATTTTCAGCAATGGGAGGAAGAAGATGAATAGATTTTTATCATCTTTTTCCTATTTTAATCATTTATTAGACAAATGACCAAAATACCCTTCTCTTTAAAAATTTCTATTTTACCAACTCATGCCCAATTTTGTCCAAAAATTATAATTTGGGAAAATTGTTATTTAAGGACTTCTAATTGATATTCTAAAGCTATTTCATACAAAAAGCTCTTAGAAACTCATATTTTGCAACTTTTGCAATTTAGTCCTTTTGGACTATTAAACCACAATTTAGCAAAATTGCTTCATGAAACTTTCATACTAGCATGCAAACATGACTTAAACCTTAAAAACTCATGAATTAACCTCAGATTCATGGTCTCGCACCACTATTCCGACTAGGCCCTGAATCGGGCTGTTTCACCGGGGGTTAGTTATGGAGGTAGGCTTTTTAGTGGAGTAAATGGGTTAAAACCTAGGTGCCTTTATCATCTCTGTATATAAAATCAAAGGTGTGGTCTTGACATGTATAATCGAAGCAAGTTCTGGAATAACAAATCAATGTTGACACACTCATAATAAAAAATGAGCACGAAAGAATGTATGCTCTAAAAGGCTCAAAATCTCACAAAAATTATGGGTATTTGATGTCAACCATATAAATTTCGAACTTCAAGGTAATAATTAGATTCAGGTAGACAACCTAACAAAATTTTTAATTTCTGAAAAAGAGACTTATCATGCTTGATTCTCTAGTATCCTTCGATATTAATCATCAATGCACAATTGTCAATGACTTAATCCAAAACACATCAATAAAAATCATAAATCAAAGGAAGTTTCATTCTAATCATAATATGAGAAACTTACTTTAGAACAAGGCATAATTCAGGGATTTTCAAATAATACTATAGTTAACCCCCCGCACACTTAAGATGTACATTGTTTTCAATGTATAAAGATAAATAATAGCAATATAATATTAAAATCATAAGATAGGGAGAGAAGTGAAACTTCTTGAATTTTGGATGGAGTCATTTGAAAAGAAACTGGATAGGATTGGTAGAGTTGAACATGGGGGAGCGCCTTGAACTGTTTGAGTTTGAATTCTCGAAGCAGCAGTCATGATTTTATTTTATCCTAAGCTAAATCTAAATGGTATGAAGAATAAGAATAAAATAATAAAACTAAAAGTAAATAATGGAAAATGAAAGCAGAAAGATAACGGGAAAAGGAAAGGAAGAAGGGGGTTTAAATAAAGATGCGGTCCACACCCATATTCCTACTTGTGGTACCCACACCGCCACGGCCACGGTTGTGTGTAAGGCCGTGTGGGTATGGAGAACCTGCGCCTAAACATGAAAAGAAATAAACTAAAGTAATTAGTAAGGTTAGTGCTCGGGTTGACTCCCGAGAAGCGCTTGTTTAAAGTCTTAAGCTCGACTTACCTGTTATTCACACAACCATGGTGGTTTGAGGAGGTGGAAATCCTTTCTCATGCGATCAATTCGGTTATTGATATAAAGTTTAAGTCGAGTAGTGTTTACCTTAAAGGTGCTGATTTTAGGACTAGTTACCTCGATTGTTCCGTCTGAGAAGATTTTGAGTACTTGATCTCCTATTTTAAGCTGGGTTGTCCCATCATTAAGTTTGTATTGGAGTTCCTCATTTTTGCTTCGTGTGTTTTTAGTTTCTCTTTGAAGTCTGTCTTCCAGTTGTCTAGTTCATCGATCCAAAGCCGTCGTTCCTTATGAATTTCTTCTTTATTGCCACGAGGTCTAGGAGCTGGCATCTGCGAAAGAGCATCAAGAAACGACAAGTTAATAAGAAACTTCTTTGGAGGTTTAAGAAATTTACCGAATTGTTCCTTTGTGTGGTCTTTCTTTATCGCATTGGGGTATGGCACACGAGCTTAGTACTCTGTAATTACCGGGTTTGGTAAATCATGGCTTACCTCAACCTTACCTTCACTTACCATAGGCTCTTGCCTCGGGTCAGATTCCACTAACCTTTCACTGTCATGAGCTATTACGGCTTGAATTTTCTCCTTTGGGTTAGTTTCAGTATTGCTTGGCAAGCTTTCTTATGTTGTTCTAAGATCAGCTTAGCAAGCTGACCTAACTGATCCTCGATCCCTTGAATCGATGCTTCTTAATTTTTGAGTGCTATTTCTATGTTTCCTTTTCCTTCTATCACCGCTATAAATTTTGTTAGCATCTCTTCAAGGTTCGACTCCTCTTTCTGTTGATGAGGTGGTTGCTGAAAATATGGAGGACATTGCGGTCTTTGACTACCTTGATCATCCCACGCAAAATTGGGATGGTACCTCCAACCTGCATTATAAGTGTTACTATAAAAATTATTTTGAGGTCTAGAATAGTTACCCATATAGTTGACTTCTTCGTTTTCCATGCCATGTCCGTAGGGTGGGTACTCAGGATTCGCCACGCCTCCACCTGCGTAGCACTGCATAACTGGATGTGCCTGCGAAGAACCATAAACCATCAATTTTTTTCTGTTACATCTCTACCTGATTTGACAGCATGGTTACTGGGTCGAGGTTGTAGATATCGGCTGCTTTTGTAGGCTTTGTCCTCATAACTTGCCACTGATAGTTATTTAGTGCCATCTCCTCTATCTTCCACAATCAAATAAAAGAAAAATTAGCAAAGTAAAATAATAATAATAATAATAATAATAATGTCTAAAGTAATAAAAATTGAGCTTTCTTAATATTTTAGTTCCCCGGCAACGGCTCCAAAAACTTGATCATTGTTTTATGCGATGTCAAAGTCTTAAAATTTATACAAAGAATGATCGGACCTGGAAACTAACTATGACAACGATTTGAGGCAAGCAGACCTATCGAACAGTAGTATAGTTTAGGCAAGACCGGAATGTCAAACCCAAAGGAACCAAAAGTACTAATACTAACTCTCTTTTTATTATTTAGGCTAAGAATTTAGTGGATTGTTTATCTAATCTAAAATTAACTAACAACTAAACTAAAGACTCTAAGACAAAGAAGAATGAAATTGGGAAAATAACTTTGAGGAAAAACCAATTGATTAAGACGACACCCAAGGAAGAATCCACGTAGACTTCACTTGTTATCTAACTCTAAACCAGATGATTTATTCATTTGACTTGATCCATAAGATTCCCTAAGTTTTATTAATCCCTCTCTCGGGGCGACTAACGTCTAACCCTAGGTTGATTAATTGAAATCTCTTTCTAATTAAAACCCCTGGAATTGTATTAATTAGATCTATGGACTCCAATATTAGGTTTAACCCTAATACGGCAAAATCTCGTCACCCTATCTCTAGGGATGCGATCAACTCCGCTTATGTAACACCCCGTACCCGACACTGATGCTAGGACTGGATACGAGGCATTACCATGCTTGAACTCACTTAACATACACTTACGAGCTGTAAAATTTCATTCTTACTTAAAAACTTCTCTTTCTTAGTCTATTCATATGTGTCATAGACCTACAAGGCCTTAAGCATAACTCTGAAAAATTTCGGAACTTGATCGAAATCCTTTCTTAGAAACAGCGGTCACATGCCCATGTGACTTGGGACACGCCCGTGTACCCCTTGACACGCCCATGTCTTCCAATCGTGGGGAGTTACTGACTATATTCACACGGCCTTGACACGCCCGTGTCTTCCAATCGTGGGGAGCTACTGACTTGATCCACACAGCCTGGCCACACGCTCATGCCCAAACCATGTGTCTTACACGGCTCATGCACACGGCCGTGGGATCTGCCCATGGCCTATTCTAACTGATAATAATAAGGTGGAGGGTACGCACGACCTAGACACACGCCCGTGTGTCTAACCGTGTGGGCACTTAGAGGCTATTTACCAAGCCATTTGCCACCCTGAAATCAAGATCAACACAATACATTTCATGAACTATTCCACATGCTTCATTGAATTTAACAACATACATATGGTAAATTTTGGCCAAACACTTAGCCATATACAAAAGAATATTGGTTTGATAGCCTATACAATGGCCCTTCTTAAAACATGTTTTCAAAATGAATGCTTCCTATACATGCCATACTTAGTGAAATAATTTCTATACCAAAATGAAGATTGATAGTGTGCTACAAGCTCCGACTCCAACGATCCACAAGTCAGCTTGGCGGGACTACATAGAAAGAAAGAATTAAAGACGTAAGCATTTAGCTTAGTAAGTTTGCATGTAAAGTGCATATCAATATACTTGTTTAATAAAAACAACTTGACATAACAGTGGCATCATAACTTCAGCTATAGAGCTTTCTTACTCATGGTGATTCTTACATGTCTCATGATACTTAATGTTCTCATACTTGTAAGGTACACATGGTACATGTATCACTTGATCACATTGATCAGCATATTTTGACATAATAATCATGATTCTATATTTCATCATTCATAACATAGGTAATACTTAATATCAACTCGATAATAGCTTTGCTTTCTTAGCCTCTTGCCATTTCATTTTTAACCTTACTCATTCGCCCGATGAATTTTTGCGAATAACCGATGATACTAAATCTTGACCCACATAACTTAATGGCAAAGCCATATCCTAGATATGGTCTTACATGGAATATCTCATCTTGGTTTCAAGGCCATGTCTTGACATGGACTTATATGAAGTCTTTCTCTTGATAGCTTTTCAATGCCAAGTTTGCCTTGGACTTACATGATAACTTGTTCAATGCCAAGCTTGCCTTGGACTTACATGATAACTTGTTCAACGCCAAGCTTGCCTTGGACTTACATGATAACTTGTTCAATGCCAAGCTTGCCTTGGACTTACATGATAACTTGTTCAATGCCGATGCCATGTCCCAAACATGGCCTTACACTGGCTCTCATATTGTGGTAGATCGAGTATCCTGGGAAATTCATCTTCAATCGGGACTTGCTTATACTTAATGTCATTGGTTTCTTGGTAGAACATAACATTAAACATTTGCATGAAAATAGTGTACATTATATTAAGCATTTCGAAGATATAAATCATAAAGCTTAGAAATCATACAAACTTGCCTCAAAATACAAGATGTATGTAGATATGAAATTTCGTCCTCGACTTTGTTCTTGCCGCGATTTTGATCCGGGCTTCATTTTTCTTAATCTATAATCATAAATAGACCATTTAATACTCACATTGACTAAATTGACTCATTACTCAAAATTTGGCAAAAATTACTATTTTGCCCTATACTTTATCATATTTACACAATTGCCCCTAGGTTCGTAAAATGATTTTCATCCAACTTTCTTAAACTTCATGCTTAGCTGATTCATTTTCTCTACTATAACAATCATCAATTCTCACTATTTCTAGTGTGTATGACTAATTTCATAACTTTTACAAATTGATTCATACTATCATTTTTCATGAAATTCATTAAGGAAAAGATGTTTATCTAACATCAAACTCTTATAAACTTCCATAAAACATCATTTGACATGCATATCATTGATGGGTAGATTTTTTATCATGCACCTTAGCTCATTTTATAGCTAAAAATAGCTAATTCATAATACGAGAACTTCGAAAATACGAGAAATATTAAAAAACGAGACTCAAATGAACTTACTAGCAAGCTTGAAAGATGAACAAACCCTAGCTATGGGGTTCTTCAAAATTTCGGCACCCACAAGGAAGAAGATGAATGATTTTTTTCTCATCTTTTTCATATTTTAATCAATTAATAGGTAAATGACCAAAATGCCCTTCTCTTAAAAAAATTTCTATTTTACTAACTCATGTCCATTTTTGTCAAAAAATTATAATTTGGGAAAATTGCTACTTAAGGACTAATAATTTATTTTCTAAAGCTATTTCATACAAAAAGCTTCTAGAAACTCATATTTTGTAACTTTTGCAATTTAGTCCTTTCTGGACCATTCAACCTCAATTTAGCAAAATTGCTTCATGGAACTTTCATACTAGTAGCAAACATAAATAAACTTTAAAAACTCATAAATTCACCTCGGATTCGTGGCCTCGTACCACTATTCTGACTAGGCCTTAAATCGGGCTATTACAGCTTAATTATGCTAGATCTACTCTTAGGCAGGGACTTTTGCTCCTCCACCTAAGCACATCACACTTGAATTAATATCCCGGAAACATCAAAACAAGAATTAAGAACACATAATTAAGAACAAGTCAAATATTTATCATATAGTTCAACAAACGATAACAAGATTCATCTTAGGTTTCATCCCCCTCAGGTATGTGAGGGTTTAGTTCATAGTAATAAAAGAAAACATCTCAGAAGAAATGATAAAACAAAACATAAGAAATCCCTAAAACCCCCTGAAGGAATTGAAGGAGAGATCCTCTGTCTTTATAGGCTTTGAGATGCCTTACTTGGCCCCTAAGTATCCTAATCCAAGTAGAATTCCTATTAGGGTGTTTAAATAGGCTTTGGAATGTGTTTCTTGGCCTCCAAGTATCCTATTCCGAGTGTAATTCCTCTTATTCACGCCAGGGACACGCCCATGTCACACGCCCATGTGAATCGTGGCCAGGTCGTGTTCGAGTCTGTTGAATGAGGCACGGTCGTGTGGTATTGGGCCCAGGCCGTGTTGATTTTGTGATATGGCCCATTTACTCCGTTTTGGGCCCGTTTCTCGTTCTTTTCATCCTCCGGTGCTTTCCTAAGTATAAAACATGAAATTAAATGATTAAGAGCACTAATTTACACAATTCAAGGCTTTAATCATCCAAAAGCATGCTAATTGTGGGCTTAAAATATGTTACTATTGCGGTTTATCATCAGTTTTCTTGGAATTATTGTATCTACCGAACACATCAGAGTTGATCCGAGAATAATTTTAGCTATTGTTGATTGGAGATCTCCAAGAATTGTGTCCGAAGTTAGAAGTTTTCTGGGATTAGCCAGTTACTATAGGAGATTCGTCAGGGGATTCTCGATGATTGCTACACTGATGAAGAGACTACTACAAAAAGAAGTGAAATTTAAATGGTCTGAGAAATATCAGCAAAGTTTCAATTAGTTGAAAGCACTGTTGACCTAGGCACTGGTATTAGTTCAACCTGAACCAGGTAAAGAATTTGTGATTTTTAGTGATGCATCTTTAAATGGTTTAGGCTGTGTTTTGATGCAGGAAGGCAAAGTGATAGCTTATGCTTCTAGATAGTTAAAGCCACATGAAAAGAATTATCTGACACATGATTTAGAATTGACAGTTATTGTGTTTGCGTTGAAGATTTGGCAACACCATTTGTACGGTGAAAAAAGTCACATCTTTATAGATTATAAAAGTTTAAAGTATTTAATGTCATAGAAAGACTTGAATCTGAGGTAGTGTAGGTGGCACGAGCATCTGAAAGATTATGTTTTGATTATTGATTATCATTTGAGTAAAGTGAATGTAGATGATGATGCTCTGAGTATAAAGTCTTTATTTGCTTTGCAAGCGATGAATATGCAACTGACGTTATCTGATGATGGTTCAATTGTAGCTGAGTTGAAAGCTAGACCAATGTTTTTACAACAGATCTACAAGGCTCAGAAATGTGATGATGTACTATTAGCTAAATGTAAACAGAGTGAGTCAACTTCTGATTCAGAATTTCAGGTTGGATCCGATGATTATTTACCTTTTACAGGCAGAATTTGTGTACCAAAGAATTCAAATCTCATTCTGAAGATTTTGCATGAAGCTGATAGTGGTAGCTTGTCTGTTCATCCTAAAAGCAATAAAATTTATAGTGACTTGAAACTAATGTACTGGTTGTCGGGTATGAAATGAGAGATTTCTGACTTCGTATCGAGATGTTTAGTATGTCAGCAAGTTAAAGTTGAACATCAGGTACTTTCTAGCTTATTACAGCTAGTGATGATACCGGAATGGAAATGGGAGCGAATCACGATAGGCTTTGTATCAAGATTACCTTTGTCTCCGAGAAAGAAAGATGCAATCTGGGTTGTCGTTGATTGTCTAACGAAGTCTGCACATTTTAGTCTAGTACATACAGATTATTCTCTTAAAAGATTAGCTGAGATATATGTTTCTGAGATTGTCAAATTGCACGAGGTGCCAATTTCTATCATTTCAAATAGAGATCCTCGGTTTACATCAAGATTTTGGAGCAAGTTACAAGCGGCTCTAGGTACGCGATAATATTTTAGCACTGCATTTCATCCATAGACCAATGGTCAGTCTGAGCGAGTAATTCAAATACTCGAGGATATGCTTCGTTGTTGTGTGTTAGAATTCGATGGCAATTGGAAGAAATATTTACCGTTGGTTGTGTTAATGTACAATAACAATTATCAGTCGAGTATAAAGATGGCACTGTATAAAGCTTTGTATGGCCCTAAATGCTGAACTTCGTTATATTGGACTGAGCTTAGTGAGAAAAAGATTCACGGGGTTGATTTGATTTGAGAGACTGAAGAAAAAGTGAAAGTAATCCGTTATAGTTTGAAAGCAGCTTCGGATCACAGAAATCATATACGGATTTAAAACATAAACATATTAAATTTCAAGTCGGCGATAAAGCATTTTTGAAAGTATCGCCCTGGAAGAAAGTCCTTCGTTTTGTTCGTAAAGGAAAGCTAAGTCTGTGATTTATCGAGCCGTATAAGATTATTGAAAAAATCGAGCCAATAGCCTATCGATTAGCTTTTCCATCAGAGTTAGAAAAGATTCATAATGTGTTTCTTGTTTCAGTGTTACAGCGATACCGATCAGACCCTTCACATGTTATCTCACTACCGGATGTCGAAATTCAGCACGATATGTCGTACACCAAAGAACCGATCAGAATTTTAGCTCATGAGGTTAAAGAATTGAGAAATAAGAATATATCTTTAGTAAAGGTTCTTTGGAAATGTCACGGTATACAGGAGGCCACCTAGGAACTAGAGGAAGCTATAAGAAAACAATATCCGAACCTCTTTTCTGGTAAGATTTTTAGGGACGAAAGTTTATTTAGGGGGAGAGTTGTAACAGCCCGTTGATCATGTCTGTCGAGTCTTAAAATTTATAAAAAGAATGATTGAACCTAGAAACTAACTCTGACAACGATTTGAGGCAAGCACACCTATTGAACAGTGGTATAGTTTAGGCAAGACCGGAATGTCGAACCCAAAGGAACCAAAAGTACTAATACTAACTCTCTCTTTATTATTTAGCCTAAGAATTAAGAGAACTTTTTTATCTAATCTAAATTTAACTATCAGCTAAACTAAAGATGCAAAGATAGAAAGGATGAATTGAGAAAATAACTTGAGAGAAAACCAATTAATTAAAACTACACCTAAGGAAGAATCCACCTAGACTTCACTTGTTATCTAACTACGAACCAGATGATTTATTCATTTGACTTGATCCGTAAGATTCCCTAAGTTATATTAAACCCTCTCTCGAAGCAAATAACGTCTAACCCTAGGTTGATTAATTGAAATCTCTTTCTAATTAAAACCCCTAGAATCATATTAACTCGATCTATGGACTCTCATATTAGGTTTCATCCTAATCCGGCAAAATCTCGTCACCATATCTCTAGGCGTGCGATCAACTCCACTTAATTATGCTAGATCTACTCTTAAGCAGGGACTTCTGCTCCTTCACCTAAGCACATCATACTTGAATTAATATCCCAGAAATATCAACAGAAGAATTAAGAACACATCATTAAGAACAAGTCAAATATTTATCATATAGTTCAGAAAATAATAACAAGATTCATCTTAGGTTTTATCCCCCTCAGGTATTTGAGGGTTTAGTTCATAACAATAAAAGAAAACATCTCAGAAGAAAAGATAAAACAAAACATAAGAAATCCTTAAAACCCCATGAAGGAATTGAAGGAGAGATCCGCCGTCTTGAGTATAACTCCGGCTTCTTGAGATGGATCAACTTGCTATTTTCGAGTGATTTCCACAAATCTGACCTTTCTGGCTCAGCTCCTTGGCCTAGCTAGCCGTCCTCTTCTAGGTTATACTTAGGGGGTTTATATAGGCTTTTGCAACGGGTTTCTTTGCCCCGAAGTATCCTTTTCCGAGTGAAATTGCTCTTCTCCATGACAGGGACAAGGCTATGGTACACGCCCGTCTGAATCGTGGCCAGGCCGTGTTCTAATGAGGCACAACCATGTGGTCTTGTGCCCAGGCCGTGTCGATTTCTATTTTGGCCCAATTTACTCCGTTTTAAGCCCGTTTCTTGTTCTTCTCGTCATTGGGTACTGCCATAGGTATAAAACATGAAAAGAAAGGATTAAGAGCACCAAATTACATAAATAGAGGCTTAAATCATCCAAAAGCATGCTAAATGTGGGCTTAAAATATGTTACTTTTATAGTTTATCAAATACCCCCACACTTAAGCTTTTGCTTGTCCTCAAGCAAAATTCTCAAGTCACAATTAAAACAAACTTCTTCGGTCTATAAAATTTATCATTTATTTTTCATCATAATTCAAAGATAGTTCATACATGGATAATTCAACTCAAAAGGTCTTAAAGATTCAAACAATCAAATTCATATATTTATAGCCCTGAAAACTTTAGGTGTTGCCCTTCATTTAAATAATTGCCTTTGATTGAAAATCGACAAGGGTTGATATCCTCACTAGAGATTCACTCAAATCACTCAAAGTGTTTAAGGTTCAAAATTAAGCACTCGAAAGTCGAACATGAAAAGTTAATCCCATAGGCTTGCATGAAAATCAAATATCCACCACTATAATATGAGTTGATACATAAATCAAAAGGTCTTTAACAGGGTTGTAACGGGGCTTAGGTTAAAGGTGTGGATAAAGGCTAAATTAGATGGTTAGAATCGAGATTGACCTGACAAAATACCTAACTAGAAAAATGAACTAATCTTAAATAATTACATCAATTGAAAACTAATAATACGAGCTTTTTCTTGAAGATTTGCACTTTAAACATGTAAGCTCACTTAATTATAAAACTAATAATGAATATACTTCTTTTTTTTAAGAACAAGTCAAATAATAATAGGAAAGATCTTTTACAACTAAAATATAGAACATAGTTAGGCAACTACTCAAAATCAAATCTCGACAAAAAGGGTAATCAAGAAGAATGGTAATAACAAATAAAAAAGGCTTTGGGTTAATATTAGTGGGTAAGTCAATGAAAAGGGTTGTTAGGATCAAATGGGTTCACTAGGGGTTAATTATGAAGGTAGGCCTTTTAGTGGTGTAGGTCAGTTAAATCTTAAGTGCCTTTATCATATCTGTATATCAAATCATAGGTGTGGTATCGACATGTATAATCAATGCAAGTTCTAGAATAACAAATCAATGTTGACACACTCATAATTAAAAAAATGAGCACAAAAAAAGAATATATGCTCTATAAGGCTCAAAGTCTCATAAAATATTATGGGTGTTTGATATCAACCTTGTAAAATTCAAACTTCAAGGTAACATTCAGATTTAGGTAGACAACCTAAAAAATATTTTATTCTGAAAAATAGACTTATCATGCTTGATTCACTAGTATTCTTCAAATTTAATCATCAATGCACAATTATCAATGACTTAATGTAAAACATATCAATAGAAATCATAAATCAGGGAAATTTCATTCTAATCATAATATGAGAAACTTACTTTTCGAACAAGGCATAATTCAGGAATTTGAGAATAATGAAGAAAGTTAGGCACTTTCTCGAAATAACTATTCACCCCCCACACTTAAGTTGTGCATTGCCCTCAATGTAAAAATATAGATAATAGCAATAGCACAATCAAAAGATAGGGAGAGAAGTGAAACTTCCTGAATTACGGATGAATTCCTTGAATAGTATTCCATGAAGAAGGTAGAAGTGATTTTTTCGTTCCTTAGGTGGTATATTAAATCTATTTATTCTGCGAAATCATCAATTAATTTGAATGCATGGATGTTACTATGGAGACTTAGGGTTAGATAGCCAATGATGAAGTGAGAATAAACATAAACTAATGAAACTTTTAAGTTTTTAGACAATAAGCTGAAATAGAATCGTCATAAATAAAAGTAGAAAGAAATTTAAAGATAAAAATAAAAATAAAGATAAACAGAAAAGTAAATAACAAAGGAAAAGGACTTAGAAGTCCTCTACATCATCTGGGTCTTGAGGTGGTGGTGATGATATATGGAAGTGATGACAAATTTGCTAAAGGGTGGCCTCGATGCCATCAAAACGTCGGGTGGTGTCATGGAATTGATGAGTACAGTACTGCTCGAACTGATTAAGGCGTGCAGAGATGTCTGATAGTGAAATTGTTGCATGGGAGGGGCATTGGCTCGGGAGTGGTGCATCCTGTGGTGGTGGGACATCATCGGTAATGTCCTCGGGATCCTCCTCGTCAGTGGGTAGTGCGAGCTGGTATTGGGGAGTGGTGCCTCCTGTGGTGGTGGGACATCATCAGTAATGTCCTCGGGATCCTCCTCGTTAGTGGGGAGTGCGAGCTGGTATTGGGAAGGGTCTGTCCCACGTTGATACTAAATCATCCTCATATGTAGCATCGTCTGGATACCCAGTTGGGTCATCCGTCCTATTAGTGTGAGTGAGGAGGTTTGTGCGTCAGTGTTGAGGAGCCCGAAGTACCGAACCAAGCGTGTGATGTAGGGGCCCATAGAATGATCCCTCGCTGATGCTGCTCCATCTGATGTTGAATAGCTCGGGCTATAAAATATGCTAGGTCAACAACATGTCCGTTCGACATGCACCATAGATAGTAGGCACCATGAGTATTGACGATGCCGGTGCTCTCTCATTGACCTGTCAAAGTATGAGCCAAAATGGCGTGTACGTACCTTAGAGACAGAGCCAGGGCTGTTGCTTTTGAGCGACTGGGGTCATAATTGTAGTTGTGGCTAGCTATCTTGTGCCAACATTGGGTAGGGCTGAAATGTATATGGCGATGCAACTTTGAAAGGTCACTTTCTGCTATGAAGTCGTTCGTATAAAGTCCTAAAGTAGTTACGAGCTGCGGCACGTTCAGCTATTGTATAGTGCCACCGAGACGAAATTGTATCGTACATAGATCATCTTAACGACTCATTACTGTTTAAAGTTGAAATGTTGAGCAGAGCTCCAAAGTGAGCTCTAGGTATGTGGGCTCGACAATGATGAAGAATTGCTCTCATGGATCAGTGGTTAGGAGAGCCTGTATGTCACTGTCAAGATGGACCTGCTCTAAAGCGACCCAGTCGATACATCTGCCTATGCTGAGGGGTCGCGAGTGTAGTAATTTATAACGGTCCTCTTGGACCCCTGGAGGAAATTGGAGGAATGGATGGCGCACTTCGGCGGATGCTGTTGTGGATGATGATTTGGGTCCCTTTCGCTTTTTTGAGCTCGGAGCTGCTGTTCTATTTCCTCGAGATGACGACATTGTACCTGAAAACAGTTGATATTCAAGTAATAATAAAGCAATTACTTTGATGGATACCCAAAATATTCAAAGTCTAAATAAGAGCATTTCAACTATGAGAAATTATATTAACAAAATTAACTAATTTAAACAAAAATATAGCAATCAAATTAGTTCTAAAATTCAAGAAATTATACTTAAAACTAAATAATACTAAAAGTAAAAAGAAACTAAATAACATGAAGTTTTAATCAAACAATAGTTAAAATGGATGAAAATGAAATAGTGAAGAGTGACCAGCAATGTTTTGGGGTGTGTGGCGACGTGTACGGTGGTACACGATCGTCTGTTGTAAAATTCTGGGTAGCACGGCGGTGGCAAGGGCGTGGGCTCCTGGTAACACGGGCGTGGCTGCGTTTTGTATGGGTCTTTTAAATGAGGGAAGGTGGAGGGGTTATGGGGGTGAAAATAGGGGTGATTTTTTTTGTGGTGGCCGGATTACGGAAGAAGGGGGTTGAGAGAATCAGTTAGGGTTGTGGTTTGGGGAAGATGAGAGTTTTAAGTTCTTTAAATAGGGGTGAGAGCATGGGTAGGGGCCACGCCCGGGTTAGATTTTAATCAGCCTGTGTTTTTCGTGATTTTGAATTTTTGGGTGCGTTCAGGGTGTTTTGGCCACGGCTGTGGTCATAAGCCGTGTATGATTTTGTTCGCTTCTCCCATGCCCGTGCTATGTTTGCCACACCCGTGCACATGTAGTCAGTGTCGCACACGGTTGGTAGGCACGGGGATGGCCCGTGCCTGTGTTAGTTTAATCAGGATAGACCATGGTCGCTTCGTACGACCGTGGTCTTTTTATCCCAGCCCGTGTTTGGAAAATTTTTTCTTTCTTCTTCTCGTACATCTACCTGCACGCCCATTTTCCATCCCATGGCGACCACACAGCCACGGGCAGCTCGTGTGTAAGGCTGTGTGGTAGGAAATCTGCGCTTTTCTGAATCAGATAGTTTGATTTAGGTGTTAAAAGGGAAAAAAAAAATTAAAATGTGAAAATTAATGGAGTTAGTGAAGTTAGTGCTCGGGTTGTCTCTCGAGAAGCGCTGGTTTAAAGTCTTAAGCTAGACTCACCCTGTTTTTATTCCTAAAAGAAGGTTCACGGAGCTAAAGCTCCTCTCTCAATTCCTTGAAATCTTCACCATTATAAATTTTCAGTCGATGGCCATTTTCCTTGAATGCTCCTTGAGTTGGATGGGTTACCTCGACTGTGCCGTAAGGACAAAATAGATTTTATCACAAATGGTCCTGACCACCTTGATTTTAGCTTTCCAGGAAATAGTTTGAGCCTTGAATTATACAGCAGGACTAAGTCTCCTACTTCAAATTGCTTTGATTGTTTTAAACGAGCATCATGGCATCGTTTTCTTGCCTCCTTATATAGTCGTGTATTCTCATAGGCTTCAGTTCGCCATTCATCTAGTTCGTTTAACTGCATCATCCTTTTTTCACCTGCAGTTTTTAGATCATAATTCAAGAATTTTTTTCGCCTAGTAGGCTTTGTGCTCTAATTCAAATGGTAGATGACAACTTTTTCCGTAAATAAGTTTGCACGGGGATGTTCCTAAAGAGGTTTTAAATGTTGTTCTATAGGCCCACAAAGCGTCATCTACTTTTACTGCCCAGTCTTTCCTATTTGATTCAACTGTTTTCTCCAGGATTCGCTTAAGTTCTCGATTTTCCACTTCCACTTGCCCACTGGTTTGAGGATGATAAGGGGTAGCTGTTCTATGGTGTACTCCATATTTTCTTAAGACTTTTTCAAATTGAGTATTGCAAAATTGAGTGCCCCTATCACTGACGATTGCTCTGGGTGTTCCAAAATGGGAGAAAAGTTTCTTAAGAAACTTTACTATAGCTCCAGCATCGTTCGTAGGTAAAGCTTGGGCTTCCACCCATTTTGACTTGTGATCTACTGCTACTAAGATGTATTTATTACCGAATGAACTAGGGAATGGACCAATAAAGTCAATACCCCATACATCAAACATCTCACATGATAACATATTTGTCTGAGGCATTTCATCGCGTTTAGAAATATTACCTGATCTTTGGCATTTATCACACGAAGCGGCATACCTGTTGGCATCCTTGAAAAGAGTTGGCCAATAAAATCCTGATTCGAGCATTTTGTGGGTTGTCTTAATCCCACTGTAATGTCCTCTTGAAGTCCTAAATGGCAATGTTCCAGGATTTTTCTTGCTTCCGCCCTTGTAATGCATCTCTGAACTACTTGATCTGCACATATGCGGAAAAGAAAAGGATCTTCCGAAAAATAGTTTTTCGCATGAACAAAGAATTGTTTCTTTTGATGATGTGTTACCTTTTTTGGTAAGATGTTAGCAGCTAAATAATTCGTAATATCTGCAAACCATGGTACCTCGAAGTTGGTTATAGAAAAGAGTTGTTCTTCAAGGAACGAGTCGTTTATCTCACTTTCGTCGAGCTCTTCGATATATGGGTTCTCAAGTCTGGAGAGGTGATCTGCTGCAAGGTTTTCAGATCCCTTCTTATCCTGTATTTCCAAATCAAATTCCTGTAAGAGTAAGATCCAATGTAGGAGTCAAGGTTTTACATCAGGTTTAGTTAAGAGATAACGAAGAGCTGAATGATCAGTGTAAACGATAACTTTAGATAATATTAAATACTCCCTAAATTTGTCAAAAGAAAAAACTAAAGCTAGCAATTCTTTCTCTGTGGTGGTATAGTTTTCTTGTGCGGGTGTCAATGTTCTGCTAGCATAATAAATTGGCTGAAAATTCTTGTCTCTTCATTGTCCCACAACTGCACCTACTGCAAAATCACTCGCATCACACTTTAGTTCAAAGGGTAAATTCCAATTTGGTGCAATTATAATCGGAGCATTTATTAGTTTATCCCTGAGGACATTGAATACATCTAAACATTCCTGATCGAAATTGAAAGGAACATCTTTTTCTAGCAATTTTGTTAAAGGCTTAGCTATTTTAGAAAAAATCATTAATGAATCTTCTATAGAATCCTGCATGTCCTGAAAAGCTTCTAATAGCCTTAACTGAACTAGGGGGAGGTAATTTTTCTATGGTTTCAATTTTTGCTTTATCTACCTCAATCCCTCTACTAGAAATCTTATGTCCTAACACAATTCCTTCTCTAACCGTAAAGTGACATTTTTCCCAATTCAAGACAAGATTCGTCTCCTCACATCTTATTAGAACTCGTTTAAAATTTGTAAGGCAAAGGTGGAAAGAGTTACTGAATACCGAGAAGTCGTCTATAAATACCTCCATAATGCCTTCCACAAGTTCATCAAAGATGGCCAACATGCAGCATTGAAAAGTAACAGGAGCATTACATAATCCAAAAGGCATTCTACGATAAGCAAACGTACCGTATGGGCTTGTAAATGTTGACTTCTCTTAATCTTCAGGAGCTATGGGGATTTAGAAGTAACTGAAGAGTCCGTCTAAGAAGCAGTAGTACATATGCCTAGACAACCTTTCTAACATCTGATCAATAAAGGGTAAAGGGAAGTGATCTTTTCTGGTTGCGTCATTCAGCTTCCTATAGTCAATGCAGACTCTCCAACATGTGACTGCTCTTGTAGGAATTAATTCATTATTTTCATTGGCTACAATAGTCATGCCTCCTTCCTTTGGAACTACCTGCACAGGACTTACCCAGGTGCTGTCAGAAATAGGATAAATTATTCCTACATCTAGAAGTTTAATTACCTCAGCTTTGACAACTTCTTTCACATTGGGGTTCAAACGTCTCTGAGGTTGCACACAAGGTTTATACTCATCTTCCATTAAAATTTTGTGGGTGCAGAATGATGGGCTTATTCCTTTAATGTCTGACATTTTCCATGTTATGGCCTTTTTGTGCTTCCTTAGTACATTTAGCAAGTCTTCTTTCTCCTTGGGTCCTAGTTCTGAAGATATGATTATCGAAAGTGTAGAATTTTCCCCGAGGAATGCGTATTCCAAATGTTTTGGCAATTGTTTCAATTCTAACGTGGGTGGCTCATCAATGGAGGGTTTTTGTTTTAGTTCATCATTGATCTCAATGTCCTCTATTTCTGTCTGTCTAGAGGATGATGTATTGGGATTCACTTCATTGATATCGTCATCTTTCCCATCATCTTGTGAAAGACACAGTTCCATCGTGTCACTGTGCATGATTTCCTACAAAGATTCTTGAAAAATGTGATCAGTGGCATCAACAAAGTAACAAGAATCATTTTGTTCTCTAGAATATCACATGGCATCATAAATTTGGAACACAATTTCCTTCATCTCCTACCCTTAATGCGAGTTTACCATCACCAACATTAATAACAGAACAACAAAATCAACGGGAAATATAAATTTATCTAGAAAGGGTCTTGGTTCATCTCCTATACAATTTCTTCATCTCCTACCCTTAGCAGCTAGAAAGGGTCGCCCCAAAATTAAAGGTACCTCTACGTCCTCATTCATGTCAAGCACAACAAAATCAACGGGAAATATAAATTTATCTATTTTTACCAGAACATCTTCAACAATTCCCCTAGGATACTTAACAGATCTGTCGGCTAACTGAATACTCATCCTAGTTGGTGTTGGTTCCCCGAGACCAAGTTGCTTAAACATTTTATAAGGCATTAAATTAATGCTGGCACCTAAATCAGCTAATGCTTTTTCTATACTCAAACTACCAATTAAACAGGGACTAGTAAAACTTCCTGGATCTTTCAATTTGGTTGGCAGCTTGTTTTGAATGATAGCTGAGCATTCTTCATTAAGTTCCACTATTGAAATTTCCTCTAACTTCCTTTTATTTATTAGAAGCTCTTTTAACTTCAACAAAAGGTAAGTTAATATGTAGCTATTTGAAAAGTTCAAGAAATTTACCATATTGTACGTCTAAGCGGTCTTTCTTCAACTTCACTGAATACGGGATTGTTGGTTGAATTTCCTTACAGGTCGAAGTTATCTTTGCCTTATCGGGTTCATGCGGTACCTCCTTCTTTATTTCGATTAACTCCTTTCCACTTCTCAGTGTCACTGCCTGGACCTACTCTTTTTCCTTAGGTAAGATTTCTGATCGTATTTCAGAAACTAACCTAGTAAGTTGCCCGATTTGATCCTTGAGTTCCTGTGACAATGCCTCAAGTTTTGTTTCTATCTTCTAGAAACATGTGTTTCTGAGGCTGCTATGAAGTTTGTCAGGACCTCTTCAAGGTTCGGCTTCTTTTCCTGTGGGTAGGGCTATTGTTGGAAGTTTTGGGAAAGTTGTTGTCTTTGATTTCTTTGACCGCCTTATGAGAAATTGGGGTGGTTCTTCCAACCTGGATTATAAGTATTACTATAAGGGTTATTGTTACATCAGAAATTATTACCCATACAGTTCATTTTTTCGCTCTCCATGCCCTGTCCGTAGGGTGGGTACTCAGGATTTGCCACTACTTCATTTGCGTCGCACTGCATAACTAGATGTGCCTGCGAAGAACCATAGAAACTATCAAATTTTTTATGTAGAAATTCTACCTAATTTGATAGTGCGGTCACTGCATCAATGTTGAAAACTCCAGCTTCTTTGGCTGGCCTTGTCCGTGTAACTTTCCACTGATTCTTATTTAGTGACATCTCCTTTATAAACTCGTAGGCTGCTTCAGGTGTTTTGTTGTTCACGGTTCCGCTGGCGGCTGAATCGATTAATTACCTTGTTGAAGGGTTTACACCGTCGTAAAAAGTTTGAACCTGTGGCCACAAAGGTAATCCGTGGCATGGGCACCTCCTCAACAAATCCTTGTATCTCTCCCATGCTTCGTATAATGTCTCTAAATCTATCTGCACAAAAGAAGAGATATCATTCCTCAATTTGGCCGTTTTGGCCGGTAGAAAATATTCTAATAAAAAATTTTCGGTAATTTGGTCCCATGTAGTGATTGACCCTCGTGGAAGAGAATGTAACCACTATTTGGCTTTATTTCTCAGGGAAAAGGGAAATAACCGAAGAGGGATGGCATTATCAGAAACAACATTTATCTTGAAGGTATCACAAAATTTTAGAAAATTCACTAGGTGTGTGTTAGAATCCTCATCCTGCAAACCATCAAACTGAACAAACTATTGTATCATCTGTATAGTGTTAGGTTTCAGTTCAAAATTATTTGCAGCAATAGTAGGCCTAACAATACTAGACTCAGTTCTTGTTAAACTAGGTTTAGCATAATCATACATAGTACGTGGAGCATGATGTTCGGCCATCTCTGGAGGTGGCGGGTTGTTTTCAGCCATCCTTTCAGTAAGATTGGTTTCATCTTCTTGCTCTTCTTCTATGTAGTTTAAGCTTCGCCTTATCTCTCTGCGATTTCTACGAACGGTACCATCAATATCACTGTCGTAAAGTAGAGGTCCTGTGGGGTTCCTTCTAGTCATAAGCTAGAGGTACTTGAAAGGCAAAAAAGAAAGAAAATTTAGTAAAGTAAAAATAATAAAAATAAATTGCAAAAATAATAAAAATAAAAAAATGGAAAAAGTAATAAAAATTAAGCTTTCTAAATATTTCAGTTCCCCGGCAACGGCGCCAAAAACTTGATCGTGTCTGTCGAGTCTTAAAATTTATAAAAATAATGATCGAACCTAGAAACTAACTCTGACAATGATTTGACGCAAGTGCACCTGTCGAACAGTATTATAGTTTAGGCAAGATCGGAATGTCGAACCCAAAGGAACGAAAAGTACTAATACTAACTCTCTCTTTCTTATTTAGCCTAAGAACTAAGGGAACTCATTTATCTAATCTAAATTTAACTATCAACTAAACTAAAGATGCAAAGACAGAAAGGATGAATTGAGAAAATAACTTGAGAGAAAACCAATTAATTAAAACGACACCCAAGGAAGAATCCACCTAGACTTCACTTGTTATCTAACTATGAACCAGACGATTTATTCATTTGACTTGATCCGTAAGATTCCCTAAGTTATATTAAACCTCTCTCGAAGCGAATAACATCTAACCCTAGGTTGATTAATTGAAATCTTTTTCTAATTAAAACCTCTAGAATCATATTAACTCGATCTATGGACTCCCATATTAGGTTTCACCCTAATCCGGCAAAATCTCGTCACTCTATCTCTAGGCGCGCGATCAACTCCGCTTAATTATGCTAGATCTACTCTTAAGCAGGGACTTTTGCTCCTTCACCTAAGCACATCATACTTGAATTAATATCCCGAAAATATCAACACAAGAATTAAGAACACATAATTAAGAACAAGTCAAATATTTATCATATAGTTCAGAAAACAATAACAAGATGCATCTTAGGTTTTATTCCCCTCATGTATCTGAGGGTTTAGTTCATACCAATAAAAGAGAACATCTCAAAAGAAAAGATAAAACAAAACATAAAAGATCCCTAAAACACCCTGAAGGAATTGAAGGAGAGATTCGCCGTCTTGAGTATAACTCCGGCTTCTTGAGATGGATCAACTGGTTATCTTCGAGTGATTTCCACAAATTTGACCTTTCTGGCTTGGCTCCTTGGCCTAGCTAACTGTCCTCTTCTAGGTTATACTTAGGGGGTTTATATAGGCTTTTGCAACGGGTTTCTTTGCTCCTAAGTATCCTTTTCTGAGTGAAATTGTTCTTCTCCATGACAGGGACACGGCCATGGCACACGCCCGTGTGAATCGTGGCCAGGCCGTGATCGGACTTTTAATGAGGCACGGCCGTGTGGTCTTGGGCCCAGGCTGTGTTAATTTCTATTTTGGCCCAATTTAGTCCATTTTAAGCTTGTTTCTCTTTCTTTTCGTCATTGGGTGCTGCCCTGGGTATAAAACATGAAAAGAAAGGATTAAGAGCACCAAATTACATAAATCGAGGCTTAAATCATCCAAAAGCATGCTAAATGTGGGCTTAAAATATGTTACTTTTTTGGTTTATCACCCATTTTCAGTAAAATGAAAACTAATGGTTTTGGGACCAAAAATCCCTACATAAAATTATTTATTTTATTCATATTTTAATGTCTACATCATGTTAGTATTATCATATAAAAATTTTGTTAAGAAATTTTACCGTTTGCATGCTTAATTTGATGAAAAGGACTAAATTGCATAAGGTGCAAAATTTGAGTTCTATAAGTTAAAGGTATCAAATGATTATGAAATTAATTAGTTAAGGAGTTTATGTGGTAATGATACCATTGTTATATTGAGTGGACAAATATGGACATTAGTTATGAAATTTTAAAGGTTATATGTTAAGGTTAAATTAGTAAATTGGTTAGTAAGTGAATTAATACAAAAGAAATAATGTAACATATTCTTTAATTTGTTAAACACCACGGAAGCTTAAAAATGGAAGCTTAAACATTCAGCCATCCTTATTTTGCTTGCATGTGAGTATTTTTCGTCTCGTTTTTAATGGTTTCAATGTTTTTGGAATCGTTATAGCTTAATCTAGCTAGCTTGGGGACTAATTTGCAAACTGTTAAAAGGTTAGGGTTTTTCCATGAATATATATATGTGGTTTTTGATGTTTGATGGAAGAAAATGGATAGTTGTTGATAGATAAACAACTGTTTAAGTGATTTTTTATGAATTTGTTAATTAGTGATTAATTTGAAAAATAGAAAATATTCATGGTGGAATTGTGAGAAAAAGGAAATGTATGGCTTGCTAGGGACCTATATGAAATTCAGCTATAGTGGGTTAATGGGAAATTGCATGAATTTTCATTTCATGAGCTAGGAACTAAATTGTAATGAAATCAAAATTATAGGGGCAAACTATAATTTTGCTAAAATATGAATTTGAATTGAATTAAATTTATTCATTTAGATGAAGATAAACCTAGTATGACTTTAGATCGAGGCAAAGATAAATTTTTAGATTAATCAACTTCATATTTACGTTTTATTGTTGAGCTAAGTTCGTGAAATTAAATAGTGTTTATATTCTTTTATTTGAAAAATTATATGTGTTGTGGACTACCATGAAATTAATTTTCGCATATCCGATGATGTTACATCGACTACTGAGCCCCGTTTGAACCTTAGGAATTCGTAGGATACAAATGACATGTCATTATGGTTTACATGTTTCGTGTGCTGGTCTTGAATGTCCTATCGATGGCTAAGGCATGGCATGTGTTACGGATACTCCACAGCTCGAGTGAGCAGCACCATGTAGCTTACATCCCAACCTACAACTCGTGTGAGCAAGCTCATTTTCACAGCTCGTGTGAGCATACTGATTCACAGCTCGTGTGAGCATATATGTACAAGAATTGATGGATTACAGTTATATGTGTTAGCACACTTTGTGTGAGCTATCTCGAGTATCCAACGGTATTCTAAACTGTTTAACAGGCATTATTCAGAAAGGTAATGGTAATAGAACGATATGAATTAAGACATGTACATATATGAATTTCTTTGATATGGTGATACATGGAAATTATGTAAGTTAAAATGGGTGAAAAACTTAAATGATACATGTTAGGATTAATGTATATCCAAGTTATTGTGCTTATGACTTTTATTATGTATGCTAACTTGTTTGGTGTGGATGCTTAGGCTTTGGCCAAGCTTTTGTTGGATTATGTCATGCTAAATTTAAATGTTATGTAATGAAATGGTAAGTTAAGTTTTACATTATACGAACTTACTAAGCATTCATGCTTTCTTTGTGTTATTTTCCAGGTTATATAGTGAATCAGGAGCTCGTTCGGGTTAGAAGCTTGTCGGAGACATATCACACTATCCATCGGCTAAATCGGTAGATTTTGATGTTTCTAAGTCATGGTTATACTGGCATGTATAGATGTTTTTGTTTGATGATATAGCCATTTCGGTTGGCTTGTAACTAAGATCTTTTGGGTGATGGAATAGTTGCTATATTGGCATGTATATTTGGCCTTGTAATGGTTGCTATTATGTTGTTTATAGTACTTAAACGATGAGAGTTTGGAATGGCAATTAAAATGCATACTATGAGTTGTTCTTTGATATGATTGAATATGGTCATTTTGGTATATTGGGTGTAGTTGACATATATGTCTAATTTTGCTAATGTTTAGTTAAAAGATGTTAAATGGCCAATTTGGTATTTTGAGTGTGGCTTTGATATGTGAAATTAGTGGTAAGTTTTGGCATGAATTTGGTTACATGTTGGTTGATTTATGCCTAAATTATGTAGTTGTACAATATACGTGGGTTGTTGTGATTGAGGTGCATTTTGGGCATATTTTTTATGAACATATACCATATTGTTTTAGCTTGTTTATGTGTGGTTTAGGTACACCTTGAATTCTTGGTTATATGTGAAAAAGAGTCGTAGGTGTTACATGCTTTGGGTGAGAAAAATGGCTTGGAAATGGCCTATTTTTCATCCACACAGCCAGAGACACGAGCTTTTCTCAATCGTGTGTATCCTGTAGGTTTCAAAGGTTTGCAAGTCAGCCTATTACACAGCCTAGCACACAGCCTAGGACACGGGCATGTGTGGCCATTTTGAAGGGTACACTGCCTGACACACGGGAGTGTGGCTTGGCTGTGTGACTCAAGTCAGAGAGTTACACGGGTACGGACATGGTAGTGTGTCCCTACTTTGAATGCCTACTCGGCCTAAGACATGGGTGTGTGACCCCTACAGTATGAAAATTTTCAATTTTTTCCTAAAATTTCTTTATGTTTTCGAATTAGTCCTGTAACACCCCAAACCTGGCCTAGACGTTACGGCCGTATATGGAAATGTCACACGATAGTGTTTTTGAAACCTCATTGTTACGATAAAAACATTCCATGTTATTATCTTTAGTAAACCTTTCTTAGAACTTAGGAAGTCGTCTTTATTCATTTAAAACATTTGTTTTGAAACATTCCTTATTGTGGAAGCTTTAATAAAATAGTCTAGGTCATCACGCGTTTAGAAATTACTTTAACTTTCTGAAAATCGAATTTCCTACGACTAGCAGGTACAAATTCATAAAGTAAAATAAAATAATAAATAACCAAATTTAAAACCAAAGTCCTAGAGGGTCCTTAAATTACAAACCAAATAATCAATAATAATCAAATCATAAATCGTAAATTGAAAACCATGAAGTCCAAAAATTATTGTGGTCACCGTTGAGTCCTCCCTCACACCGGTCCCTCTAAGTTTGGGAATTACTTTTGCACATTAAACAAAAAGGTGATTTTACGTAAACTCAGTGTGTAATCCTGCAGAAACAAACAAACAACCAGTACTCATATGTTTTCACTATTTACTTATATGTTCATTCAAAGTTGTATACTTGAGTCATTATCACTATATTATTTATATCTTAAGCTACAGAATTCCAAATTAAGATTCGCTTGGTGTTTTTGAAACTAGACTCAAATACCTTTCTGCCATAAAATTTTCAGAATTTATAGTTTATCAAATAAGTACAGTAAAATCTTTAAACTTATCCCTATTCTACTGTTTGACAACTTCATCTTTTCCTTACTAAAAATTATTTATCTCTTAGTACGGAATTTAGATGATGTTTCTGTTTGTTTCTCTGAAAAATAGACTCATTAAAGATTTAAAAATATAAATTTAAGCCCCTAATTATTGTTTTACAATTTCTGATGATTTTCCTAAGTCAGAACAGGGGAACCCAAAATCATTCTGACATTATCACATAAAACTTTTTATTTCTCATGATTTACAATTCCATTGCCTACACTGTTTCTTCCATGAAAAACTAGGCTTAGTAAAATTTAATTTCATATTTTAGTTAACCTCAAACTTAATTCCCACTATTTTTGATGATTTTTCAAAGTTAGACTAATGCTATTGTCCAAAACTATTTTAGTAAATATTGATTTCTAAGTTTATAACACCCTTATTTCCTTTCTCTACAATTTTTTGCATCATTTTTTCTTATTTCTCTTGTTTCTCTACAGCAAGCAATTTTGGCTTTTCATCGAATCTCATTTTTTGCATTTTGGGTACTAACCTGGTATCGTTTCTAATGCGTAAGCACTCCTAAGTCTCCAAAACCTAAAAATTGATCAACATAACTCCAGATTAATCACTTAATTCGTTTTTAATCAACTAATTTCGGAAGGAACTACTCTAAAAACCTAGCAAAACCCTTGTGTCGCTTGAGAAACCACGACTTCGTACAATCACAGCGTTGATTCAGAACCACCAACCCCTTGATCCACTCCTAAACACCAAAAATGAATCCCCCTTTTAGAGATTAACCAAGAACGATTAACAATAGACAAAACCGTTACTTACCGAACATGCGCAAACAACGACAAACAACCAAATCAATTGGAAAAAAAGAAAAAAACGGAAGGGGGAAAAATAATGGAAATTTCGACAGCAACTAGGGGAAAGAATTGGCAGAAGAGGGAAAAAAGAAGAAGAAAACATCAGAAAAAGTTTGGGGAATTGGAAAGAAAATCGAAGCTCTTCTTTTTTTTTCTTTTTACAACAAAAAGATAATCAGATTATTTTCTGATAACCTCTCCCCAATTATCTCCTAGAATCACTCCCTATTAACCCACTAAAACATAACTACTCAGAATTTTGCCCCAACACAACTCTTAGCTAAAATTGGCGTAAAAATACTGTCTCCACGCCATCATAGAGAATTGAACAGAGGACTTCTAACACTCCAACACTCCCCCTAACCACCAGACCAGTAGGCCCATTCTATTATATACTTATCAACAATTAAATAAAAGCCTATTGGCCAAAGATTGGGCTTTATTCATAAAAATACCAAAATTTTCCCAAGTCATGGCTTGAACTTAGGACCTCTCACACACTCCCAGAACACTTAACTACTAAATTAGATACAGATTTGTGTAATACATTCGCAAAAACAAAATTTTAAATTTTAGGGCGTTACAACTCTTCCCCCTAAAAGAAAATTTCATCCTCGAAATTTACCTGATCAGAATAAATAAGGATACTGCTGACGCATTGCATCCTCAAGCTCTCTTGTGGCCTCCTCAGTGCAATGATTATGCCATAGAACCTTTACCAAAGGGATAGACTTCCTCCTCAGAACCTTTATGTCACGATCTAGAATTTAGACAGGGTCCTCCTCAAAGGACAAGTCTGGCCTAACCTCAATCTCCTCAACAGGGACAATATGAGTAGGATCAAAGTGGTAGCGCCTCAACATAGAGACGTAGAAAACGTCATGAATACAATCCAACTCTGGAGGTAGCTCCAACTGATAAGCAACCGATCCCACTCACTTCAAAATACAGTAAGGTCCAATAAACCTAGGGCTTAACTTGTCCTTATGACCAAACCTCGGTACTTTCTTCCATGGTGAGACCTTGAGAAAGATGAAGTCCCCCACAGAATACTCAATCTCATGCCTCTTCAAATCTGCATAAGATTTCTACCTGTTAGAAGCCGTTTTCAAATGATCCCGAATCACATTAACCTTATCCTCTATCTTGGAAACCAACTCAGGACCTAGAACATGTCGTTCGCCCAACTCAGTCCAACATAAAAGAGTGCGACACTTACGACCATACAGTGCCTTTTAAGGTGTCATCTGGATGCTAGATCGGAAGATATTATTATAAGCAAACTCCGTTAACAGTAGATAATCCTTCCAACTGGCTCGAAAATTAATAGCACAGCTCCTCAACATATCCAACAATATCTGAATCACCCTCTCTGACTAACCATCGGTCTGGGGATGGAACACAGTACTAAAGTCCAATCTTGAACTCAAAGCCTCATGAAACTTCCCCCAAAACTGAGACATGAACCGAGGATCCCTATCGGAGACGATCGAAACCAATACCCCATGTAGTCTCACTATCTCCAAAATATAATGCTTCGCCAATTTCTATAGAGAATAATTAGTACGAACTGATATGATGTGTGCTGACTTGGTCAATTGATCCACGATGACCCAAACAAAATCCTTCGTCACACGTTCCCACTTCCAAAGGGGAATCTTAATTGGCTGTAGCAAACCCGAAGGCAACTAATTCTTAGCCTTAGCCTACTTCCATGTCAGACATCTAGCCACAAAATCAGTAACCTCTCGCTTCAATCCTGGCCACCAATATAATATTTGGAGATCTCGGTACATCTTATTTCTGCCAGGATGCATAGCATAAGGGCTACTATGCGCCTTTCTCAGTATAGACTGTCTCAAATCAATATTTTTCGAAACACAAATCCATCCACGGAAACAGAGTACCCCATCACTATTCAGACCAAAATCCGTAGTGCTACCACTCTCAATTTGTCAAAACCGAAGACTTAAAGGCTCGTCCTCCAACTGCTTACCTTAATCTGCTCAATCTATGTCGGCTTAACCTAAAGCTCCGCTAATAAGCTACCATCATCAAATAAGCTTAGGCGAGCAAACATCCCCCTCAAATTAGTCATAACTCTATGGCTCAGTGCATCAGCCACCACATTGGCCTTGCCAGAATGGTATTCAATGGTGTAGTCGTAGTCCTTAAGCAGCTCAATCCATCTACGCTGCCTAAGATTCAGCTCCCTCTGAGTAAGGAGATATTTGAGGCTTTTGTGATTAGTGTAGATGATACACTTCTCACCGTACAGATAATGCCTCCAGATTTTTAGTGCAAATACTACGGCGACTAGCTCAAAATCATGCGTCGGATAGTTCGCCTCATGTCTCTTAAGCTGACGAGACCCATATGCTACCACCTTACCATCTTGCATCAACACACATCCCAAATCGACATGTGCTGCATCAATATAAATTGTAAACTCATTTTCAGATTCAGGTTGTATCGGAATAGGAGCTTTAGTAAGTACAATTTTGAGCTTCACGAAACTCTTTTGATGTGCATCAGGCCAGTTAGACGATACACCCTTACGTAGCAGCTTAGTTAAGGGTGCTGCAATCAACGAGAAACCTTCCACAGACAGCCGATAATAACCCACCAACCCCAGAAAGCTACAGATCTCTGATACATTCCTAGGTTGTTTCCACTCCAACACAGCCACAATCTTTCGAGGATCAGCTCAAATCCCCTCAGCAGAAACCACATGACCCAAAAATGTCACCTCATGCAACCAGAACTCACACTTGCTAAACTTAACATAGGGCTACTTTTCCCTCAAATTCTGTAGGACGACTCGAAGGTGCTCATCATGCTCCTCCTCAGTCCTCGGGTAAACCAGTATGTCGTCAATGAACAATACCACAAACCAATCCAGATAAGGTTGAAATACTCGGTTCATCAAATCCATGAAAGTTGTCGATGCATTAGTTAGTCCAAATGGCATCACTAGGACTCGTAATGACGATAACGAGTCCTAAACACCGTATTATGTAAGTCAGCCTCCTTAACCCTCAACTAATGATACCTAGATCGGAGGTCAATCTTGGAGAATACCAAAGCTCCTTGAACTAGCCAAACAGATCATCTATCCTCGGTAGGGGGTACTTATTCTTAATGGTCAACTTGTTTAGTTGCTGGTAGTCGATATACATCCACATGGATCCATCCTTCTTCTTCGCAAACAATATCGGTGCTTCCTATAGAGACGCTGGATGAACCTACGATTCAATAACTCCTGAATCTGAGCCTTTACCTCTACAAACTTCTTCGGTGCCATTCGATAGGGAGCAATGGACATTAGAGCTGTACCAGGTAGGAGCTCAATACAAAACTCCAACTCGCAATTCAGAGGTAACCCCGGTAGCTCTTCAGGACAAACGTCTGAAAAATCTTTTATCGTTCTGATATCCCTAACTGTAGAATCCCCAGAATCTGAAGCACTTACGTAGGCTAAGAATGCCTCACATCCCTTATGAACCATATTCTATACCACCAGTGCGGAGATCACATTAGATAAGTAATTCCAGCGTTCTCCAATCATGACTACCTCCTTATCCTCTTAAGTCCTCAGTACAACCCACTTAGTCGTGCAATCCAAGCTAACACGATGCTTGACCAACCGGTCCATCCATAGAATTTAATCGAACTCCCCAAAGGGAAGCTCCATCAGATCAGCCAGAAAAATTTCTTTTTGAACCTCTAAAGAAACATCTCTAAATAGCTTGTTAACCCTTATAGACTACCCCAATGATCTTAGTACAATAACCTCACTCATAGTTCTCTCAACCAAGATCCCCAAATTTCCAGACACAGTACAGGTTATATAGGAGTGAATGAATCCTATATCTATTAATGCAGTATATGGTACATCAAAAATAAGAAACGTACCTGTGATGACATTCGGAGCATCTCCATCCTCTCAGTGACGAGCAATATAAACTAGAGCCGGCTACCTCGCCTCAGTTTGTCCGACACCTCTACCCGGTGCTCTCTGCCCATGGCCCATACTATTACCACTTCTAGCCTATCTACGGCCCCCCGATGGCTATATAGTACCTGTACCCGGAGCTTGCCTCTGATCAGCCCTCAGCGAACACTCTCTAATGCGATGTTCAAAAGACCCACATCTCAAGCATGCCCTAGTCCTCTTCCAACACTCACCCTGATGGCGTATACCACAATCAATGCATGTCTGCAGTCCAGTAGCAGCAAAAGGGGGCCCAGCTCTAACTGGCCCATTAGCTCTGGCCTTTTTCTTAGGCCTCTATACATGACTCGATGGCTCCGAATCTCTCCTGTTCCTACCTCTCCCTCTATCATGGTTTTGGTCCTCAGTGCACGTAACCTCCTCGGTGATCTTCGCCTTCTTGACCAAGGCAGAAAAATCTCGCTCCCTCAATGAAGTTATCAGAACTCTCAAGTTATCCCTGAGGCCATCCTCAAAGCGAACACATCGCATATACTCTGATGCCAATGTACCTCGCGCATAGCGGTTCACTCTCAGAAACTTAGCCTCATACTCAGCCACTGATTGATCTCCTTATGCCAGATTCAAAAACTCCCTCCTACGGGCGTCCACATAACAAGCTCCCACATATTTTCCCTGAAAGGCGGTCTTAAAGAACTCCCAGGTTAGTCGTTCGAGCTGAGTGCCCACCTTAACAATAAGCCACCATTGATAAGCCTCATCCCGCAGTAGTGAGACTGTACCCTTTAATTTCTACTCAAGGGTGCAATCTAAATCGTCCATAATCCTCTCCGTTGCCTTAATCCAGTACTCAGCCACATTAGGGACAACTCCAGTGACACCCTCGAAGAGCTCAGCTCCATTAGACCGGAGTCGTTCCGTAACTGACCCTCGGCCCCAGATATAGTATTGGGCCCAACGACCCTCTCCAAAATCCTTAGCATAGCCTAGGACAATGTGTCGTCCCCAGCCATGCGATCTTGAGACCCAGTCTCAGTAGCAGACGACACTGGCGTCTCACTCGTATCCAAATTCAGTATGCTACCTAGTGAAGAGGACTCAGCTCGAGCTCCTCTGCAGCCTCTACTTAGGCCTTTAGTACCCGTCCGCATATACCCCGTGCGCTCATTGTCTAATCATGTTTATCTGTATTAACATTTTTCTGAATCAGTTACAATTCCAGTGTTTATTAACAAATGTTGTATGTAAAACAGTATCGATTATTCAGAGTTCATTTTCATCAATCTCGGTATCACTATAGTTTTCAGTTTCTCTTCAATTTTCAGTATACGTTAACTAGAGTGTTTTCAATACAGTTTACTACCTATAGTAGTTTTAAAATATATTATCGATAACAGTTTTAGTTTAAAACAAATCAAAGTTTAGAATACTTACAAGATTAGAACCAGAGAGTCGGTGTACCACTTACTCAGTAAAAACATTTCACATCATTCGGAAATCAATCAATTTTTTTGAAAGCCCATTTTTTTATATAACCCGTAATCCATAATCGAGTTTTGTAAACTTGCTCTGATACCAGTAAATGTAACACTCCAAGCCTAGCCTAGACATTATGGCAGTATCTGGCAATGTCACAAGATAGTGGTTTTGAAACCTCGTTGTTACGATGAAAACATTCCATGTTATTATCTTTAGTAAACCTTTGTTTGAACTTAGGAAGTCATCTTTATTCCTTTAAGACATTTGTTTTGAAACATCCCTCGTTGCGGAAGCTTTAATAAAACAGTCTAGGTGATCATGCGTTTAGAAATTACTTTAACTTTTTGAAAACCGAATTTTCTACGACCAGCAGGTATAAATCCATAAAGTAAAATAAATAAATAAAAACCCAATTTTTAAACCAAAGTCCCAGAGGGTCCTTAAATTACAACCCAAATAATCAATAATAATCAAAACATAAATCGAAAATTGAAAACCATGAAGTCCAAAAATTAATGTGGCCACCGCTGAGTCCTCTGTCGTACCGGTCCGTCTAAGTCTGAGGATTACATGTGCACATTAAAAAAAAGGGTTAGTTTACGTAAACTCAGTGTGTAATCCCGCAAAAACAAACAAACAATCACTATTCACAGTGCATAGTTGAACAGTCTTGGGCCTAAGCCCTTTTCAGTATCAGTGACAGTTTGGGTCTTAGCCCATCTCAGTACAGTGTCAAAATGTAGTAGGGCCTTAGCCCATCACAGTATTAGTAGCTGTAACAGTTATGCAGTAGCAAAATCCTACCCAACCAGCCTCTACACACCATCTCCGCCCAACCCTACACTCTATGTGGGGATATAATCAACCCACCCATCCCTACACTCCAAGTAGTACTGAATGCGGCACAATACAGTAGTTTGCAACTGAGCTGCCAGTAAATTAGGCTTAAATTCTTTCAGTACACTTCCTCCAAATAACAACCCCCAACCCAATGCAATACAACGCAATGGATGACATGCTATTATGGAATTTCAGTACATATATTCAGTTCAGATATTAACATGCCCGGAACAGATATCATTTAGTCAATTTCACACATTTAGGAGTTTAAGTAGCACTTATCGACCTTACAATAAGTTCACAGTCAACTTGGGCGACCCGTGTAACCTTAAAAACATTTCGGTAAAAATGGGCCCACATGCCCATGTGATCTGCCCGTGTGGCCCGCTCGGCCTTGGCCGTGTGATCCATTTTTAAAGTAACCCACGCTAGCTCAATACTAATATATGTTTTCACTATTTACTTATATGTCAATTCAAAGTTGTCTACTTGAGTCATTATAACTAAATTATTAATATCTTGAGCTACAGAATTCAAATTTAAAATCCACTTGATGTTTTTGAAACTAGACTCAAATACCTTTCTATCATAAAGTTTTCAGAATTTATAGTTTATCAAATAAGTACAGTAAAATCTTTAAAGTTATCCCTATTCTGCTGTTTGACAGCTTCATCATTTCCTTATCTTTTTGTACGGAATTTAGATGATGTTTCTGTTTGTTTCTCTTGAATATAGACTCATTAAGAATTTAAACATATAAATTTAAGCCCATAATTATTTTTTTACAATATCTTTATGATTTTCCTAAGTCAGAACAGGGGAACCTGAAATCATTCTGACCTTATCTTACAAAATTTATTACATCTTATGATTTACAATTCCATTGCTTATATGTTTCTTCCATGAAAAACTAGACTCAATAAAATTTAATTTCATATTGTATTCAACCTCTAACTCAATTCCCACTATTTTTGGTGATTTTTCAAAGTTAGACTACTGTTGCTGTCCAAAACTATTTTAGTGCAAAAAATTGATTTCCAAGTTTATAACACCCTTATTTCCTTTCTCTACAATTTTTTGCATCATTTTTTTATTATTTCTCTTATTTCTCGATAGCAAGCAATTTCGGCTTTTCGTTAAATCTCATTTTCTATGTTTCGGGTACACACCTGGTATCGTTTATGATGCGTAAGCACTCTTAAGCCTTCGGAACCTAAAACCCGACCAACATATCTCCAGATTAATCACTTAGTTTATTTTTAATCAACCAATTTCGAAAGGAACTCGACTAAAAATCTAGCAAAACCCTTACCTCCCTTGAGTAACAACGACTTCGCACAATCACAGCGTCGATTCAAAACCATCAGCCCCTTGATTAACTCCTAAACACCAAAAAAGGAATCCCCCTTTTAGAGATTAACCAAGAACAATTAACAACAGGCAAAACTGTTACTTATCAAACACGCACAACCAACGACGAACAACAGAATCAATTGGAAAAAAGAAGGAAAGAAACGAAAGGGGAAAATAATGGAAATTTCAACAGCAACTAGGGGAAAGAATCGACAGAGAAGGGAAAAAAAGAAGAAGAATAAAACGTTAGAAAAAGTTTGGGGAATTGGAGAGTAAACTAAAACTCTTCTTTTTTTTCTTTTTGCAATAAAAAGATAATCAAATTATTTTCCAATAATCTCTCCCCAATTATCTCCTAAAATCACTCCCTATTAACCCACTAAAACACAACTACTCAGAATTTTGCCCCAACACAACTCTTAGCCGAAATTGGAGCAAAAATACTGTCTCCACGCCATCACAGAGAATTGAACAGAGGACCTCCAACACTCCAACACTCCCCCTAACCACTAGACTAGCAAGCCCATTCTGTTATACACTTATTGACAATTAAATTAAAGCCTATTGACCAAAGATTGGGTTTTATTCATAAAAATAGCAAAATTAAGTCATGGCTTGAACTTAGAACCTCTCACAGACTCCCAGAATGCTTAACCACTGAAGCAAATACAGATCTATGTCATAGATCTGCGAAAACAAAAAATTATATTTGGGGCGTTACAAGTTCCGATTTGTTTCTAATGTGCTTTTAGGGCCTCGAGGGCTCGTATAAGGGATAATATGTATGTCATTGATTGATATTGCTATGAATGATGTTGTAAACTAAATGTTTTAATTTTTTTATAGTTTTGAATCATAAACTCCAATAATGCTCTATAACCCTATTTTGGCGACGGATACAGGTTAGGACTGTTACACACAGTCGATTGGGATGACGTGTACGACCTTAGGGAGAAATTCTGAAGTTTGGGCCCACACGGCCTCGTCCACGGCCTATCACACGACCAAATGTCGCACACGGCCTACCACATAGCCAGGCACACGGCGGTGTGGCGTCGACAAGCCCTAATTCTGTTACACACCTGAATCAAAAATACCCACAAGCCTATCAGCACCTAATTTAACAGTTCACAATTCAATTAATAATTCCCCACATCGAATCTAAATGCAAAAATTCACAACTCAAGAGCCCCAATTTAACGTTTAACAAGTTACCCTAAAATGAACAACAATGACACTTAATTCACTAAAGGAGAACTAATCGTCTATTAACTTTCCCCTATTCGAGTATTAAGACAAACACACCAACGATGAGTTTCCGTTACAAGAGTAACTTAAACCCCCAAAACATATGAATAAAGAATTTCCCAACAACTTACCTATTCTAAATGAATCCAAAAAGCTAAATGGACAGCACCCACCACCACAACAAGATCGATAAAGATCAAGGAAAGCAAACAGAAAGAGAAGGAAACCAGAAGGAAAAATGTAAGCAAAAAATGTAGGAAGAAAGAAAAGAACGTGAAAAGTAGGGAGGATTTTTTTGGGAAAAGAAAAAATTAAATTAACTTAAAATTCAAAAAGAAAAGAATCCAACAGAATTTAAGTTGACCGTAAATAAAATTTAAGTCAAACAATCAAGGATAAGGCTAGGAACAAAAATAGCAAAATTTCTAAAAGTGAGATTTGAACCCAAGACCTCAAGCACACACCCATATCACTTATCCACTGAAGCAGATACTTATTTATGACAAAATTCATAAAAATAGGATTTAAAAATTTGGGCATTACAATGTGTTGATTTCATATATTTTGGCCTTTTGATCTTGGAACCATTGGATATAGTTGGCATGCCATAGAATTGTAAGTACTCACCTATATGTACAGTGATTTTAGGTGTTGATGCCCTGGAACGTGTTGGAGGGATAAGGGAATGTGAGCTAAGCTCCATTTAATAGGACATATGAGGGGAAATAAGGAAAGTGTTAGCTTTATGCTTCACTCTTGGTACATGTTTGACTCTATGAGTCTATGTTTGGTGTCTTGGAGATTCGCGTATCCGATTAGTGATGATAGAGCTCACTTTTATGTTTCATAGCTCAAGTACCAAATTATGTTTAAATGTATATATGTGTAATGTGATATATGCCTAAATGAGTATGTGGTTGCTATGCAAATTATCTTAACTTATGAATGTGTGTATTGTGATATGTGTTTTTATGACATGTGACCATTATGCAAATTAATTATGCAAATTATCTATAAAGATGTTTTAGAGTATTGTGGTATATGCTTGAATGTTATGTGATTTTATGAGTAGTGTGACATATGCTCAAACGTCATGAGTAAGTATATTATGACGCTAAAGTTGGCGCTGTCAAGGTTGTGTTATATGGTTGTTTGGTTAATGCTTGATGAATTGTTTGCATGGTAGTTGTTCTAGGCATTCACTAAGCTTATTAAGATCACCCCCCTTTTAAACCATTGTAGATCAGTAGCGTGCCAGTGTGAGAGGTTTGGTTTCCAATAGGTGATCCAAGCAAGTCTATTTGTTATTTTGTATGTGTTCCACATTTATTTACATTTTGGGGAATGAGGCAATGTGGTAGACTCATTATAGCCCTGTTGATTTCTAGACATTATGCTAGTTTTTGGTTTGGTTTTATAAGGATTACATGTTATTGTTATGCTTGGGCTTATGCACTTGAGGATGGATTGAAGTTACTTGTCGAACACGATTTTGAGATATTGACATGTTAATTAGGTCGTTGAATGATTATTTTTCAAAGTAATTGATGCATTATGTTTAGGAACTAAATTAGAATGGGTTAATTACTTATATATGCAGCCTTTTTTAGGTTTGAAGCAGAGGTATCGATAATCAGGTTTTAAAATCGATTCCTCTATGCTTTAAAATGTGAAGGAAATCAAAATAGAGATTTGGTATCAATACCTTTTCTTGACTATTGGTACTCAGGGTAAATTTACCGATACTTCATGAAGGGTACCGATAATTTTAGAGACTTTGATTTTTAAATCGAGAAATAGAATACAAGTTTGGTATCGTTTTTCCAGGTGGTACCGATACCACACAGAGAAAATGTAACATCCCAAATTTAGCTCCATAAAATTTAGAAATATATCAAAAATAGGAAACTGACCCAATGGTTTGTTATTTATTGTGAAAGCATGAAAGTTAGTTGGAGGTCTCAAGTTCAAGTCTCCACTCTTACAAAATAAATTAATTTTTGAAAAGTCGCTTGTTTTTTTTTTTTTTGTGTGTTGGCATCCAAGCCTAGTAAACCTAGGTATAAATACAATTTTTAATCAATATAATCAGCCTTTTAATCCCTTTTTCTTCTACCTTAGCCGTCCTAACCCCCTCCCCCTCTCTTAATCTTTATTTTTTTTCTTTTCCCTTTATCCTACATTGTTGTCGTTGCGTACACCTCTTTTTTTACCATCTTCTTCTTGTTGTTTTTGCAATAAGATTGTGCACCATCTCCTTTACTATATTTCTGCAATTTTTCCTCAATCAAATTAGCCCCAAATCTGAAATTTTAAACTCCAAGATCGATCCCAAACATCGCTTAGAAATTGTCATTGCCGTTTCTCTTGATTAGCTTGTGTAATGTCTCTTTTCTCTTGAATTTCTTAATTAATCTTGTCCATTAGAAACCTAAATTTCCAGCTCTGGAATTTAGGGGATTTTAAATTTTTTTTAAAGGTATTTTTCCAAATTTTAATGAGGTCTCAAACCATTTTAAAATTTAACCCCAATTTCGGCCACCATGGATGGTGGTGCATGCGCATATCTGTAGAATAGGGGGTTCTTTTGTTTCTTGAATCTTGCCCAATTAATTCCAGCCTTAATTTGAGTTCTTGAACCCTCCTAATCAGCTATTAAACCCATGTCAATAAGGGAAAAACGTTATTGATCATTTGGGCATTCGAAGCTCACAAATTGGGAATCGTAAGTGCAGTTGAGCGTAAAATTAATTGTTATTTCGACATAGTTGTAGGTAGATGTTATGGATTGATTAGATGAAGGAATTTAATAAATATTAGATACTAATTTTCCAATGGATTTAGTTACTGACCCAAACATCCTTAATCAACCGTAAAGCCGAAGAACGATCGTACGTACGGTTCGCGTCTATACAATGTAAGGAATCAAACTAGTTTAATTCGTAAGATAGTTATTAGTTTGACAGTTGGTTTGAACCCATAAGTGGGTATTTGGGAGTTGGTTAGTGTTAATTAATTGAATTTATACTGAATTTTTGTGTAGGATCGTATAAAGGTTTGTTAAGGAAAATTGAAAGATTCACTAGGGTGCTGCGAGAAAGCGAAAAAAAAGGTGTCGGTCCTAAACTTGTTGATAACGGCCCGTCCCGGGTTAGGAGGCGAATCGTTAATGTTGCCCGATCGTAAATTAGACAGTTTCTCGTTCAACTAACAAAGGGATAATTTTGTTGACAAAATAATATCTTCAAAAATAAATAAGGATAGGTGATAGGTTGAATGGATACGTATTTGAAACAAGAAAGAACCTTTAATAAAAATTAAAGACCCGAATCTTATAAGTTTCAAATTGATGGAAGGAGTTTCGGAATTTGAAACAAGAAAGAACCTTTAATAAAAATTAAAGACCCGAATCTTATAGGTTTCAAATTGATAGAAGGAGTTTCGAAATAAAACCGAGACCCACTATCTAGCGAGATAGGAACCGACGGTATGATATTTCGAAATAAAACCGAGACCCACTACCTAGCGAGATAGGAACCAACAGTATAGGTAGATGAACGCCACACCCGTGAGGATGATAAGTTCAAAACAAGGAAAGAACTACGCCACTAGAAAACTAGATAAGTCAATTCAAATCTCGAGAATAAGGAGAGTGAAAACTCACCAAAAGAAATTCTTCTTTTCATTCAAATTCAAGTTGTTTTTTACAAAATGAAATTGCAAAGTATTTATAGGCTCTTTCAAATGATAGCCGAAATAAGGAGGAATAACACTTGAGGGCTTTAATTCCTATTTGTGCGCACGAGTGGTTGACTTGGTGTAGCACCTTGTGAGCATTCGGCCAAGCTAGTCACAATAAAGACAAAAAAATTATGGAATATGAAAGTAGCCACTTGAATTAAAAATAGGCACTTGGCCGTTCAACCTAATTTCAGCAAAGTTTGTTGCCACTTTTATTTGCCATAAAATTATCCTAATTTAAAAGCTTAAACCGTTCACTATGCTTGCTCTTCTTTGTGTGTGCCGTCCACTAGCATCACCATGCTTTGCATATTTTAATTTCAACTATTTGTTTATCACCTTGCCGTCCACTATTGTTCACCAAAAGACAAAGTTTTGATTTTTTTTTTAATGCTCCATTCTTCATGCCGTTCACCATTTGTGATTTTCAATAATTTTATTTCTTTGATTGTTCTCATCCAATTGTGCTTGCTCCAATTAAGAATTCTTTAATTCTTTAATTCCTCCATGGTGCTTCATGCTTGCCGTCCAATGCCTCCATTCTTTTAATTTGAAATTTCAAGCTCCATAAAATCTAAAGTCTCCATATCCTTGAAGCACTACGTATTTTATTCAATCATGCCTTTGCACTTCACTTTAAAAATTCAGCCCCTTTGTGCCATGCATTCATGCTTTTGCCGTCCATGTTCATACCCACTACATGTTCTATTTTTTAATATTCAACTTAGCACATGCTTAATTTTCTTTCTATAGCCGTCCAAGCCTTCATACCTTATGCATTCAATTTTCACCTATTGTTTATTCAACCCACAAACATATTTTTCCATCTTTCACGCATGGTCTATCTTCAAATCCCATCTTTCATGTATTATTTAATTCATGCATCAATTGATCACCTCTAGTTGCTGTGTCTTCCATTCCCTTTAAGTTCCATTAGCCTTTGTTTAAAACGTGAAGCACTACAAAAAAATAATAATAATAATAAAATAAATCACATTAATTAAAATTTGACTAAACATAGTTAAATAGTATTTTATTTTATTATTTTTTTAACCACCTTATTTAAACACTAGTAAGAACATACTAATATTCAACTTTGACAAAGACGAACTTAAAACTTGTACCATCTAAACAAATAAATATGAAATACGAAAATGAAGTTACTACTGAAAATTAAAAATTAAAATACTTTACTTTAGACACTAGACATATTAAAATACTAAGACTAATTATTTGGCAAAATTAATTTGCTATAGAAAATTAATTGAATAAATTAAGATGTTTAATTCATTTAATTAAAATTTAGCAATTTAATTTTCAGCAAATTCAAAGACTCGATTTATTTAAAAGCAATAAAATTAAAATTTGGCGTCGAGCTTCGTCGACTTGAAAATTCGGTGGGTGGCCCGGGCGTGCTCGTATCACTTGTAAAATTTGTTTGATAATGATAAATGTCATGTTATATTTGATAAATTAGCCTGCTGATTGGTTTGGCATAGTAGCCAAAATATTAGTTTTGCGAGTGGCCGAACCAGGTACGTTTCAAGCCTTAAAAGATTGATTTGTTGGCTAAATTGCTAGTTTGACTATATGAATGTGTAATTGAGATTGTTATGCATAATTATATAATGTGATATGAGAATGTTTGATTGAATGTTATGAAATGTGGATATATTAGTTTTATGCATGATTTAAATGCATGAAATATTTACTATGATATATTTATACGTGAAGTTGCTATTGGTGCACAATGAAATTCGTAAAGTATGTGAATTGAACGATATTGATTGATACCATCTTAATGGTAATTTGAAAATTGGAACACTGCTTCATTTTTCTGAAAGTATGTAGTTATTGAGGACATGTTGAACGTGTCGAATAAATGTGAAAAGTATTAAAATATGATTATGTATGGATTTGTATGACATATTGCATGTGCATTGGGATGGGATATTGTTGTTGACGGAGGAGTTTCGTGGAGTACTGGTGGCATATTAAGTCCTTATATATTTGTAGTCAGTGCACTGGCTTTGGAGTACCGAGGGGATTGGTGATTATATCGTATTATTTATTTGGCAGTTTCACTGCATTACTGATTATTTGTGTTTTTACCACATCGAGCTTTGCTCACATACGTTGGAGTTTGGCAAACGGGTTCTGGGGAACTCGTGGAGTGTAGTGGATGGTATGGGTAAGATCTCACATGTGCATTTTTCACGATCATGTCCATTTTAAATTATTATTGATAATGTTTGATTGTGCTATTAGTACCACTATGAAATTGCCTATATGAATGCTTAATACTTGTTTAGTCTCACACTGAGCTTGTTAAGCTCACCACATTATCTCAACTTCTCTGGTAATGATCGAACATAGGATCGAAATTGGTATGTGGACGTATGGTGGACTTCGGACTTTATTTCGTCATATTATTTTAATTTAATTATATTTTTAGGTTATTTAATTATTATTATTCAGTTTTGGATTGTAAAGTTTCTTTAAACTGTGGGTTGGGACTGTTCGAGGTTTTGGGGTTTTTCATGCATGCATAATATGCATATTTGGTATATACACACGGTTTTTATAAATATGTTGAAATGGACTATGCATGATATATGGCTAAATTAATAATTTGACTAGTAATGGTACATTTCTGATGCTAAGAAGATAACAAAATGATTTTTCAAAGGCAACACCGTCAGCGAGGTTTTACAGAAACTCACCTAATTCACGAATTTGACCTAAGCATGGTTGGACCAAGTAAATGGACATTTTCCAAGATAACAATAGAAACCACGGTTTTATGAAAAGGAGTACTTAAAGATTTTTAACTATCGTTAGGGTAGGTTCGACACTACGGTGTCCAATGTGGCCATCCCGATTTGAGCATAACATCTAGGCCGAGTTTGGGAGGTTACAGAAAATATCGATACCCTATTGTCAGTATCGATACCTACGAACATATTTTGGGAATTTTGCTAAATGGACCCTATGCATGTTCTAAGTTATTTATAAGACTAATTATTGTGAATTTAGCATGTAGCAAAGGTAACTATCTTGAATAATTGACTTAAAACCTATAGAAGAATAAAATGATGGATGTTTTGTTTACAATGAGCTTTCTACTTGATGTATGTCACATGAGACGGTGGTGTGACACCCCGTATTTGGGCTTAGCGACCAGGTCGGGTATTGGGTGTTACATTTTGTATTCAAAATTAGATCTAAAAATTGTGGTTTTATACTGGTTTTAATCAAATGATTTCCAGTCCTCAAGCATCCCTTTTGAACTGCTTAAAACTATCCTAGAAACCGTCGCTGCTAATGGTTGTTATCTTTACAGTTTTTATTTTTATAGACAGACAGTATGAGATTTATTTAGTAAAATACATTGTTGTTCCATCCTTGATTTTTATTATTTTTCAAGTCTAAAAATAGTCCTTAATTAGTTCAAAACAAATATCTTTGGTGTTTTTGAAAATAGTCCCATTCGTAGTCAATTTTGGTTGTGTGCCACTCCTAGATCTACCATTGGGGGGTTGCCAGTTTTTAATATTTTACCACTTATTTCTAGCAATGTTTAGTTCTATTAAACCACTTCCTAATAAGTCTTCAATAATGTATGATTTAGAAAAATTTGATCTTAATTGTTTGACAACTCAAATATGACGAATAGGGAAGCGTAAGTGGGGTTGTTTGTGGGTTAGTGCATAGTTTCGACGTGGTTGTTAGGGAATGTGTTAGTTGATTGAATTAAGGTTATAAATATGTTATTAGCTACTAATTTTTTAGTATTTTACTGTGTTAGGCGCTAGCTTAAATGCTTCGGATTAGCAGTGAGACGTTCACCCTTCGTGCCCTCGTTTCTCACTAAATTAGTGTAAGCGAACTAATTGATTTGGATTTTATAATCAAGATATAGTAAAATTGATTTGATAACACCCTTAGAGTGTATTTAAAGTTTGATTTAACAACATCTTAACTCGTTAAATATTGTATTTCAATTTTAGGTTCAATTTAAGTTTAAAGGAGGAATCTCAGGTTTCGAAATAGTGCTACGATTGTGGGAAATTAAGGTGTGGGCTCTAGTATGTACTCTTGAGTGTTTAAATTGTATTTTTTGTGGTTAAATTGATATTTCAGCTTGTTTTTCAGACCTATTTAAATGATAAGTAAGTTTTGAGCCCTAATTAAATGGCATGTTTGGAAATTTTGCATGGTTGATTGATATGTATGAGGGGTTTTGATGTGAAATGAAATGGATGATTTGATTATGAAATTAATGCTGGTTGTATTCTTAGCCTGTATTAATATGGAAATAATGATTGAATGCATGAAATGTATGCTTGATTGAATGCTATTAAATGTATTGAATGAAAGGCTGATACACATGTACTGGAAAAATTGCCTATAAAATGATAATAAAACTGTGGCATGTTAGAATGTCACCGTATTGATGGTGAAACTGAATGCTTGATAAGTGCTATTACTGAATGAAAGCAAATGTTATTATGAGGCCATGTAAGACATACTATTGAAATGTGAATGTAATGGAAACGTGTTCTTGGTTGTGACTTGTATGACATATCACATGTGCATGGGGTGGAATTTTGTGGATGATGGAGGAGTTCTGTGGAGTAATGGCGGCATATTAAGTTTGCATTTATGTTGTTAGTGCACTGCACCAAGCGTAATGAAGAGAATGGTGATTATATCGCATTTTTAATGTTAGTATAACTGCATTACTTATAATGGTGGTTTAACCACATCGAGCTTAGCTTGCAATGTTTGGAGTTTGGCAGACGGGTTTTGAGAAACTCGTGGTGTGTAGCCGATGTTTGGGTACGATTTTTTATGCATTGTTTTATGTTCATGGAATTTTTTAATGATAAAGTTGAATGTTTCATTATGTGTTGAATTAATATTAATGATTGCTATCTGTATGTTTAATTAAGTGTTCTTACTATTTAGACTCACATTGAGCTAGTAGCTCACCTCCATAGTTTCATACATCTCAGGTAATTTTCAAGACTAGGATTGGACTCGGCATGCGAACATACGACGGACTTCGAACTAAATAATTATTCTGTATGATTGTTATTTAAATTTATTTGGATTTAGACTGTAAAAAAATTATTTGGATCGTGGTTTGGGTTTTATTTTTATTTGGGATTTACATACATCCATACTAGTCATGTTAATCAATTTTTAAAGCGCAATTTGAACGTGGATAATGCATGATATTTGACTTAATAATCAATTTGTCATAAAGTGAGTTTTTTACTGCAATAAAAAATATAATGAGGTTTTGTTGGGTGAAACAATGAGCAAAGTGTTTTTCAAAACCATGTTGTTGATAATAAATGACATAAGAACGGTTGACTTAAATAATCAATGTTTCCCAAGATTACAAGTGTAAACCGTAGTTTTTCTTAAAAAAGAATAATTAAGGTTTTCAAAGGACAGTAAGATAGTTTGCCACACAGATGATAATGGGATCTTCACAATTCGGCCACAATGTCTAGACCGGGTTTGGGGGTTACAAATTATGATTGAAAGAGAATCATTGTAAATTGAAAAATATAATGGACTTTTCCCATGCAATTTATCACCTTTTTACATAAATTCATTGTTAAAACTAAGTAATTGTTTAATAAATTAATGAAATATGTGAAAATATGAAATTAGGACATAGAAATTATTAAAATGCAGTTATATGCTGCAGTATATAGTTTTCATGCATAAAATGGCTTATTTTATATTTATTTGAGCATATTATACTTTTAAGACATAAAATGGGCCATGCAAGATTAAATTAAATAATAAATATAAAATTATAATTAATAATTCATTTTAAATATTTCATTAATACTTTGGGTTGTAATTAATTATTTAAATTGGATAAATTTTATTCCACACCTTTAACTTAGTCATTTATTTTGGACAGGTCTGATAGCTTTGTTCGATTACAAAAACCGTCCAAATTGAATACCAAGTCAACCCAAATTTGGCTACACATGGCTGTCCACTTAAACCACTTTTTGTTTTAATTACACAAGGTCCTTGCATTGTTGAAGAAATTAGAGATTTGCCCAAAGATTTACATTGGGCCGAGTCTCAGTCCTGAGTTATTATGGCATTTAAACTACTTAAAAATCTAGCAAAAATCAGCTCAAATTCCACTAATTATGGCCGGCCACTCATGGACGAAGGGTGAAGAGACTGAACCTAGCTATTTTTAGCAAACTACCCACCTCTCTTCACCTATAAATAAGACTCCTTCATTCCCTCATTCATTATCCCTCATCCATCATCATTCTTTCTTCTCTCTCAATTCTCTTAGCATGTTCCGTTTCCCCACGCCTAGCATCATCTTTTCATAGAGATTTTAGCAATTAAGCCTCTTAAAGAGCCCTTGGATAGCCACCTTGGAGAGCCATCAGCAAAGGAGCAAAGCAAAGGAGCGAAGGAGCTTAGTCAGTCAGAGTCTTGGGTGACAGCCACTTTGATTTAGGTTTAATCTTCCCTTTCTTTAATTTAATTTGAAAATGTTTGCTATGTTTTCTTTGTTCTTTTTTACAACAATGTTAGATTAATTTTATTTAAGCTAGGATGATTGCTTTGATTAAATAATATTTATTTGATTCATGCTTATAATGTTTGTGCCTCAATCGATCATATATTCAATTTGAAACACCCCACACCTGGCCCACGAGCCTAGACCGGATCTGGTATGTCCCTCAAGTAAACCGGTTTCAAATTCTTTTGTTACTTAGAGAAAATTTGTGCGATTTTTTTAAAATATATATATATTGTTTGGGTTGGGCTTTTATTGAAAACCAATTTATCTTACATTGAAATCTATTTATTTAAGGTGATAAACATTTAGGGTTTATTTCAAAATAAATTTACTTGAATCCATAAATAATAATTTGTAAACATAATAAATAAGAGTAAAAGAATTAAAGAAAACCAACTATGGCCTTGTGGCCTTATTACATCAAATAATTCCCCAAACTTTAAGTTTAAGTACTTGATAAAAATAAAAATCCACATTAATTAAATTTCTTGCTGTGCATGGCCATCCCTAAGCTTCTGCCGAGCCTGGTCTATTCCTGATCGTCACCTAAAAATAGTCCCACAACGGGGTGAGTCAAACAGACTCAATGTGTACACGACACTTAATCATAATAGAATCAGGCATACAAGAATTACACATTCAAAACATGGAATACAAGTTATGATGCATTCCCGAACCCAAACCTAATTGTCCATCCGCTACACACCCCCGTACCTGCCAATCACACCGTGGGGACTACTAAGTCGACCCTCCTTCCGCTACACACCAAATTGTGGTCTTAGGTCACCGCATTCGTGGTCTTAGGTCACCACGCTCAGACATCGTGGTCTTAGGTCACCACTTTCAGACATCGTGGTCTTAGGTCACCATTTTTTAGATATCACGGTCTTAGGTCACCGTGTTCGTGGTCTTAGGTCACCACATTCACTTCCCCTTTCAAAATAAAACCCATATGCCCCATATAATAATAATATGCATAAATATGCCAGAGTTCACATTCTTATTCTTATTCTCATGTTATACCTAACATATTTCATAATCCTAGTAGGAGTAGGAAACGTACCTGAGTACTTAGTACCATAACATGATACCTTAGCCACTTTCATATTCTTAATGTCACATATTTTAATTAAACATGCCATGAAACGTATTATGAAGTAGTGTGGGTACACACTGATTTGCTTAACCACTTCATTGAAATCCGAAATCGATCTCGCCTTAGATCTCAAGTTCCTACAATTGATTAATCACTTACTATTTAGCACAAAGCCTATTCGGCTATAAAACCAAATCCTAGTAGGATTTGTATTCTTAAAGCTTACCTTGGTGTCTATTTGATGATTTAATCAAATCCCGGATACTTGTATTCTTCCCCTTTGAAAATGGCTAGTCACTAAATCCCTTGAATCGGTTAGTTTTTGGCTTAAAATACATAATAATAGATCGACTACTAAAATAGGCCTTGGCCGAATTTACCTTTGTTCTTACCTTCCAAATCTTAAATCCTGAATTGGATCCTTGCTTCTTTAATGCTATCGAAATCCCTATGTACCCATGTTAGATCCAATCTAACATTAAATCATAATAATATAGCTTATGGCCGAATGGTATTCATAACTTACCTTAGATCTTAGAAGTCCCGAAAGATACCTTCTTGTAGTTGACAATTTCTTAAATCCCGAAACACCCTTCCATAATTCGGCCAAAATCTATAATAGAGATTAGTCCCTAAATTTTAGATAGGTTTAAAATATTAAAGAATTGAAACCAAAATTTGGATCTTACCCTTTTTTAAGAAATCGGTAGCACCTTTGTTAAAAAGCTCCTTAAAGAATCGGCCTTGATGACTAGATGATAAAGTTTCGGCTTTTGAGATTTAATGGAGAAGTCGAATAGGGGTTCTCTTGGGGTATTCGATTTCCACGAAAATAAAGAAAAAAAACTTGAGAATTTTGGCAATGGTGGACTATAGATTCGGCTTGACAAAAGAAAAAGAAAAAAGAAGAGAGGAGAGCAGTCAGAAATTCGGCAGAGAGAAGAGGAGGAAGAAAAATTGGTGAGTAGCCCTGTGTTCTTCCTTTTATAGCCGAAACTACTACTCAGAATCCCTTACTTGGCCACCACTCTTCTTTATTTGATAGCTTTATCTCTTTAATTTAAATTAATAAGAGAATAATCCTTTATTATCTCTTCAAAAATAATCCAAATTAAATCCCTTATTTATCACCTTATTAATCGAATATTAAAGAGAATAAAACTCCTCCTTTCTAGAAGGCTTGTGCCGTCCACCTCAGAGCTTCTTGAAGCAAAAATAAAACTTCCTTTATTTGTTTCCCTAGTGACTTGAACTCGTGCCCAACACTTGCATGTGGCGCCATTTCAGAGGCCCCAAGTGGCATCTTGTGCCACTTTTTCCAAGCCTGTTTGTGTATCAAATTTCACAAACATTTTCTTTTAAGGCCACCCTGCCTTAATTTCCTATTTGAAAACTTAAAACTTGACATTTCTAAGTCACTTCTAAGTTTCCAAAAATTTTCGTTCGGCTCTGTAAACTTGACATTTTCTTACATTTCCAAGTTTCCAGAAATGTTCACTTTCCTCTTTTGAATCATTTCTAGATCATGTCCATACATTTTCAGGTTTCCAAAAATATTCATTTCCAAATCATTTCCATTCATTTCTGGGTTTCCAAAAATATTAAAAATTTATTCTTAGTACATAAATCATGTCACTTCGTACAATTAAACCGAAAATGCATAGGCCCTTTCCAGGATGTTACACAATTAAAATCAAGTCTGTATTTCATTCATACGTGATTAGAATGCACTTGAATTAGCTGAGCGATCCTAACCATACAACGGCTAGTGGACACATAATTGAAATGTGCATGCTCAATTTAGATCCTAACCCGATTAAATTACAGGTTGCATAACAACTCTAACCAAGCTCTGTTATCTGCATAGTTTTTAGATTTTTGTGATTAAACTATTTCAAACCTAACACGTCCCTGTTACCTCACACGAACACTTGGTAAATAAGGATCATTAAAATGTGTATTTACTAAGTAAAGGATTTCGAAACGACCTAATGTGGTTTCCAAACTCATGAAAGACCAAGTTGCCATGGAATGTTTTTCTGAATGTTATTAAGCATGTTGATAATAAATTGAGTTTAATTAAAGTAATTGTCCTAGTTTATTTATGTTATAGTTGTTGCAAATTGTGTTTAATTTTGCTAAAAACTATTTCATTCATATAGTTTGCATATTTAGGATAATTTGCATTAGGGATCATTGCATTTAGTTTAAAATACTTAATTTTAATCATCACTTCTCAATAGTATTGTGTTTTTATTTGCCAAACTGTTAATATAATTTTACAAATTAAGTGACTCAGCACAAATACAATCCTTGTGGAGACGATAACTCGATACTTACTTATTACTTGATAACGACTGTGTACACTTACACAAACCTACGCGTTACAAGTTTATGGCGCCGTTGCTGGGGATTGTTAACTGTCGCCATAGTCATTTTTTGTTCGTGAAATTATTTATTTTCAATTTGGTTTATTTCTAACATTACTAATTTATTCTTTTTAATTTTGTGATTTTCTTTTGAGGTGTTTATGAGCATAGATCGGATTATCGATTTACTCCCTGTAGACCCCGAAATTGAGCAAACTTTTAGACAAACAAGACGTGAACGAACTGCTCAAAGACAAGTCGAGATGGACCTTGGAAATCAGAATCAAGACCAAGGTAATGAAGCCAATCGTGTACGAAATCCCATCCTCATTGCCAATGATAGGGATCGATAGATTAGACAATATGCTGTGCCACTTTTCAGTTAGTTAAATCCAGGAATTAGAAGGCCAGATATTGAGGCAACCCAATTTGAATGGAAACCAGTGATGTTTCAAATGCTCCAAACGATGGGCCAATTCAGTGGTATGCCCACAGAAGATCCACATGTCCACCTTCGATTGTTTATGGAGGTGAGTGATTCATTCAAGATAGTTGGTGTGACTGAAGACGTACTAAGGTTGAAGTTGCTCCCGTACTCGTTGCGAGATCGAGCACAAGAATGTCTAAATTCATTGCCACCAAGTTCCATATCTACATAGAAAGAACTAGCAGAGAGATTTTTGGTTAAGTATTTCCCGCCTAGCAAAAACGCTAAGTTGAGGAACGAGATCATAACTTTCTAACAATGAGGCTTGGGAGCGATTCAAGGAGTTACTTCGTAAGTGTCCTCATCATGAGATTCCTCATTGTATCCAGTTGGAGACATTCTATAATGGTCTCAATGCACATACAAGATTGATGGTAGATGCTTCTGTGAATGGTGCAATTTTGTCTAAGTCTTATAATGAGGCTTATGAGATCATTGAGAGGATCAAGAGTAATAACTATCAATGGCGAATAAATCGAACAGTTTTAGGAAGGCGTGTAGCCGGAGTTTATGAAGTTGACACCCTCACTTCGTTATTAGCTCAGGTATCGTCTATTTCCTCTATAACACCCCTTACCCGTATTCAACGCCGGAACAGGGTACGAGGTATTACCGAACATAAACACAAGCAAACATATAAAATTGAGACATAAATTTCCATCCAAGTTTAAAACCTTTCACATACATTCATATCTTCCCTGTCATGAGCCTACGAGGCCCAAAACGTGTATCAGAAGTGGTTCGGGACTAAACTTAGAACTTTGGAAACTTTTGGGAAACTTAGAAAATTTTTCATGTAAAAGGGGTCACATGGCCATGTGGGTTCGGGACACGCCCGTGTGACCCTAAGACACGGCCGTGCTTCAGGCAATGTTCAAATTAGGGAGCTTTATGTTTATGACGTCATCATCAAATTGAGGTCACACGGCCAAGTCACACGCCAATGTGCTTGGGCCGTGTAATCGATTAAATTTTCATGATTTTTAATAAAATAGGTGAAGACTTCACACGACCAGGGCACATGCCCGTGTTCGAGGCCGTGCTGTCCACACGGCTTAGACATACGCTCGTGTCTCTACCTGTGTGCTCATTACTGAGCATTCTATTTTGCAACAATTAAGGTGCAGGGGACACATGGCCAGAACATACGCCCATGGGACAAGCCGTGTGTCACACACGGACTAGACACACACCCGTGTGCCTACCCGTGTGGATAAATATAGGGCTATTTACCAAGCCCTCTTGCCACATTTTTATGCACATACCTACACCACAAAACATAACACTAATCCAAGCATATACTTACAATCAATCAACCACAAGCATGAAACACCCCACACCCGGCCCACGAGCCTAAACCGGATCTGGTATGTTCTTTAAGAAAATCGGTTTTCGAAGTCCTTTATTACTTAGAGAATATTGGTGTATTTTTAGAAAACTGTTCATTTTGGACTGGGCTTAGGTTAAAGACCCGTTTATTTAATTTAGAAATAATTTAATTAGGGTGACAAAATAATTTAGGGTTTAAATGTAAAGACAAAATTTTAATATCATAAATGTAAAGTATTTCAAAGCATAATAATTGCAAGTAAATAATGGTAACGAAAATAAAACTATGGCTTTTTAGGCCTTATTACATCAATAATTCCCAAACTTAAAATTTAAAGAACTTTATAAAAATGAAGGTCCAATTCATAAATATTTTCTTTGCTACGCATGGCCACCTTAGCTCCTGCCGACCCGGTCCATCACTGCTCATCACCTGAAAAATAGTCCCTCAAAGGGGTGAGTCAACAGACTCAATGTGTACATCAACTAACAAACAATATTTCAGGCATACATATTCATATCAGAACATATACATATCAAAATGATGCAACCCAAACCCAAGCCTAATTATCCATCCGCTACACACCACAGTGCACTTCGCCAATCACACCGTGGGGACTACTAAGTCAACCCTCCTTACGCTACACACCATCGAAGGCAGTCGCTGCAGTCGACGTGCTCATCGCCCATATATGTTGTGTCATTAGACACTATGTTTAGATAATGTAACCGAAGTTACCATGTTCACTTAATGGGACCGTAGCCACCATATTTCGTTGGTGAGACCGTAGTCAACACCTATTCTTCCCCTTTCACATATATCCCATATGCCCCAAATATTTATATCATGCATATCTTATTTCTCATTCATATTACATACTCAAAAATATATATATCGTATTTGTAATCCTCTCGAAAGTAGGAAACGTACCTGGGTACTTTTACCTCATTTGTGACACTTAGCCACATTCTTATTCGCATGCACATTCATATATATACATATAAAATAATTGCCGTACTATATTGGGAGATAGTGTGGGTACACACCTTATTCGCTTAACGGATTCCTTGAATTCCCGAAGTGAATCGATCACAGATTCAGACTTTAGATCTGTTAACTCCTATATTTGGCCCATCATATATAAACATATTAATACCCTTTTGATTTTAAAACCAAATCCTACTTGGAATAGAATTACTAACACTTACCTTGTTTGCCAAATCAAATCCCAAAGTTGTGGTATTCCTCCCGAATTTACTGGCTACCCACTAGATCCATCGATTTGATAAATCTTTGATTAAAACGAATAGATCTAACTATTAAAGAGATAACCTAGGCCGAATATAACTTCTTACCTTGAATCCCTGAGTTCCTGAAAATATTCCTTTTCTTGTATGTCTGTCAAAATCTGATAAACCCCTTGTATATTCGGCCATTCACAACAATAAGATTAGTACCCTGATTTTGGTAAAAAGAAAAAGGAATAGAAATTGATTGACCACAGATCTTACCCTTTTGATGTTGTAGTTGATTGCTCCTTTACTTAGAATCGACAAGAATTCGGCTTTGATAGTAGAAACAGAGAAGAAAATAGAAGAAGAGAAGATGGATTTTACTTAAGGAAAAATTCGATGCAGAGAGGGGAGAGCTAGGGATTTTTAGCAGAGCGTAAAAGAAGCAAGTCGAGGAGTAGCCCTCCTTCCTTCCTTTTATAGACAAAGTTATCAGCCAAGGAGTCCCTTACTTGGCCACCACTCCAAATATGTGATAATATTATTCAAACAAAAAAATATTTAATCCATCATTTATCTCCTCAAATAATCCAAATTCAAAAAGCTAAAAAGAAATCTCTTATTTATCACTTAATAGCCAAATTTTAAAGAGAATAAACCTCTTTTTTTTTTCAAGATGCTTGCCGTCCACTCCTTGTGCTTCTGGAAACAAAATTAAAACCTTCACTTAATTGCTTCCCTTGTGACTCGAACCCAGGCCCATGCCTCTTGCACATGGCGCCATTTCCATAGGCCATAAGTGCCATCTTCAGGCCACTTTTCCTAGCCCGTTTGTGTGTCAAAACTTACCAACTTTTTCTTTTAAGGCCCTCTTGCCTTGATTTCCTATTTTAAACTTTAAAACTCATCATTTTAGGGTCATTTCCAAGTTTCCTAAAATTTTCGATCGGCTCTGTTTACTTGCCATTTTCTTACATTTCCAAGTTTCCTAAAATGTATGCTTTCCATTTTTAGATCATTTCCATGCATTTTCATACATTTCTGAGTTGCCAAAAATATCAAAAATTTATTCATAATGCTTAAGACTTGTCATTTCATACAATTAAACCAAAAATGCATAGGCCCTTCCAGGATGTTCTGATCTACTTCTTTAAACAAAATTTCGTCCTCGAAATTTCCTAACTAAACAATTGAGGGTATTGCTGTCGCATTGTCTCTTCCGTCTCCTACGAAGCTTCTTCCGATCCATGGTTGCGCCATAACACCTTGACTAGAGGTACTGTCTTCCTTCGTAGGACTTTCACATCACGTTCCAAGATTCGAATCGGCTCTTCCTCGTAGGATAGATCTAGCCTTAGCTCCACTTCTTCAACAGGTACCACATGAGACGGATCCGATCGATAGCGGCGTAGCATGGATACATGGAATACGTCGTGCATTTCTTTGCAATGTCTCGTGGCAACTCCACTCGGTATGCCACGCTGGTCCAACTCGCTGTAGTACTCAATAGGGCCCTATAAACCTTGGGCTTAACTTCCCTTTGCGACCGAACCTCATAACCTTCTTCCAAGGTGAGACTTTTAGAAACACTTGGTCTCCAACTTCAAACTCAATTTCCTTCCTCTTAAGGTCAGCGTACGAGTTTTGCCTATCAGAGGCTTCCTTCAACCTTGCCCGAATTATTTCAACCTTCTCTTCAGTTTCTGCCACTAACTCTGGGCCCAACGCGATGTTCTCCTAACTCAGTCCAACAAGTAGGAGTTCTACACTTCCGACCATACAATGCTTCGTATGGTGCCATCCGAATGCTTTCCTGATAGCTGTTGTTGTAGGCGAACTCAGCTAAAGGCAAATAATCTTTCCAACTTCCTCGGAAATCCATCACAAAGCCTCTCAGCATATCCTCCAACACTTGTATAACTCGTTCAGACTGCCCGTCTGATTGTGGATAAAAAGCCGTAGTGAAGTCCAACTTAGTGCCTAAAGCATGATGAAGTGCCTTCCAAAATCGAGACGTAAACCTTGGGTCTCTGTCGGAGATGATCGACATCGGTACTCCGTGTAGCCTTACGATTTCCGCCACATATAACTTGGCTAATCAAGGAATAGTCAATTCTCACCGTAATAAAATGAGCGGACTTGGTCAAACGGTCCACTATCACCCATACCGAGTCTTTCTTAGTAGGCGTAAGGGGAAGCCTACTAAGGAAGTCCATGGTAATTCTTTCCCACTTCCATTGGGGAATCTCAACTGGTTGAAGCAATCCCGATGGAACTTGGTGTTCAGCCTTAACTTGCTGACACGTCGGACACCTTCCCACGAATTCAGTCACTTCCCGCTTAAGATCAGACCACCAAAATTGTTATGTTAGATCTCTATACAACTTGATGCCTCCAGGATGCATAGCATAAGGGCTACCATGCGCTTCCCGAAGAATCCTTTGTCTCAACTCCTTATCCTTCGGTATACAGACCTTTCCTTTGTAGCACAACACTCCTTCTTCATTGACGCCATAATCCCCTAATTCTCCGCTCCGTACTTGTTGAAACTTAGCACTTAGATCTTTATCAGCCATTTGTCCCTCTTTCACCTCATTCAGCCACGTGGGCTTGACTTACAATTCTGCCAACAGGCTTCCATCATCATACAGACTCAAGTGAGCGAACAAAGCCCTTAAATCTGACACAACCTTCCTACTTAGGGCATCAGCTACCATATTCGCCTTGCCCGGGTGATACTCTATCGAACAATCATAATCTTTCAACAACTCCACCCACCTTCGTTGCCTCAAGTTCAACTCCTTCTGAGTCAACAAGAACTTAAGGCTCTTGTGGTCCGTGTAAATTCATCGACCTTTTCTCCATAAAGGTAGTGCCTCCAAACCTTGAGGCGAAAAACCGCTGCTGCTAGTTCCAAGTCATGGGTTGGATAGTTAACCTCATGAGGCCTCGGTTGCTCAGACGCATAGGCGCACCACTTTTCCTTCTTGCATTAGCACACGCCCTAACCGGTATGCGAAGCATCACAAGACACCACAAAGTCTTTTTCCCGCCTCCATTTGAATTAACACCTGGAGCCTCACAACACCTTTTAAGCTTTTCAAAGCTTTCTTGTTGCTTATCCGTCCACACAAAGGGTACTTCCTTCCTTAGCAACTTTGTCAAAGCGCGGCTATTGACGAGAATCCTTCCACGAACCTTACGTAATAGCCGCGCCAATCCTAAGAAACTTGATTTTCACCCACGCACCTAGGTGGTTTCCAATCCAACACTGCTTCAATCTTCCTAGGATCCACTCTTATTCCTTCTGCGGATACCACATGTCCTAGGAATGCCACTTCCTTAAGCCGAAATTCGCACTTTCCGAACTTGGCATAGAGCTTCTTCTCCCTTAACACTTTCAACACAACTCGGAGATGCTCATCATGCTCCTCTTCTAACTTAGAATACACCAAAATATCGTCGATAAACACAATGACGAACCTATCCAAATAGGGTTGGAAAACCCGATTCATCATGTCCATGAACGCGGCTGGAGCGTTTGTCAATCCGAACGGCATCACCACAAACTCAAAATGGCCGTATCTTGTCCTAAAGGCTGTCTTATGGATATCTGCCTCCTTCACCCTTAACTGATGATATCCTGACCTTAGACCTATCTTCGAGAACACAGCTGCCCCTTTTAGCTGATCGAACAAGTCGTCTATCCTTGGCAAAGGATACTTGTTCTTGATGATCAGTTTGTTCAACTGACGATAATCTATGCACATTCGCATAGTTCCATCCTTCTTCTTCACAAATAGGACCGGTGCTCCCCATGGAGACACACTGGGTCGGATGAACCCACGATCCAACAACTCTTGAATTTGAGCCTTGAGCTCCATCAACTCCTTCGGCGCCATTCGGTATGGAGCGATTGACACAGGAACTGTTCTCGGTAACAAATCTATTCCAAATTCCACCTCCCTATCTGGGGGTATTCTGGTAATTCATCAGGGAACACATCTACAAAGTCCCTTACCGTCCTAACTCCATTGACACCTTCATCTTTTCCTCCCAACGCACTTACGAAGGCTAAGAACACCTCGCACCCCTTCCTAACCATCTTCTCAGCCTTTAGCGCCGAAACCACATTAGACAAGTAGTTCCTCCTCTCTCCGATCATCACTACTACCTCATCCTCAGGGGTTCTTAGTTCCATACGTTTAGCCGCACAATCCAACACAGCTCGATGCTCTACTAGCCAATCCATTCCAAGTATAAGCTCAAACTCTCCGAAGGGTAACTCCATTAAGTTCGCCCGAAAGTTCACTCCCTGAATCTCTAGGGGTACATTCCGAAAGATCTTGTCTACCACTGCGGTTTGGCCTAATGGGCTTACTACAGTCATCTGTCTATCGGAGAATTCTAAGTCTAGGCCTAGTGTTTCCACTATACTACATGCAACATAGGAATGGGTCGAGCCCACATCAATCAGAGCAAAATAGGGCCTGTCAAAAATAAAGAGCGTACCAGTTATAACATCCGGCGCATCTCCTTCTTCCCTCCGGTGAACCGCATAAACCAACCCTGGTTGCCTTGCCTCAGCATTAGCAGCACCTCGACCCTGTGCTCCACGGCCTCTGCCAGCCCCATTACCTCTGTTGCCAGAACCACGACCCCGTTGAGGCTGCTGTCCGCCTCTACCAGCCTGACTAGCATTCTGGGCCGTCGGTCGGCCCTCATCTGCTCGCTTGGGACAATCCTTAAGCATATGGTCCTTGGACCCACACTTGAGACATCCACCCGTCTTCCTCCAACACTCTCCTAAGTGCCTCTTTCCACAGTGCTCACAAGGCGTCATCGCCGGCCGTACCCGGCTTGTTGATTCTGTGGGCCGTCAACTCTAGGCCTCTTATTACCCTTTTTCCGGATGGCCCAAAACCTCTTTTGGGCTTATTCCTATCCACACCGCTTGGTAGCATCCTTGATTCCTCGGCCACCTTGGCCTTTTCCACCAAAGCAGAGAATTTCGCTCCCGATGCGGTGCTATCAGCGATCTCGAGTCATCCTCGGTCCGTCCTCAAAATGGACACACAGCGCTCATGCTCGATTGCCACTACTCCCCGGGCATAGCGGCTCAACCTCGTAAATTTCGCCTCATATTCTGCGACATGATTTACTTCCTTGCACCAACCCCTAAAAGCCTTCCTTTGTTCGTCTATATACCGGTTCCCACATACTTCTTCTCTCAAATGCTTCCTTAGCATATTCCTGTGTCAAATCCTCCGCCGTGGCACCGCCCCGACTGATTAACCACCATTGATACGCTTCATCGCGTAACAATGCCACCATTCCTTTCAACTTCTCCTCAGAGGTGAAGTCGAGTTCATCCATAATGCGCTCAGTTGCTTCCAACCAGTACTCAGCTGTACTGGGTGCCACTCCCGATACTCCATGAAACATCTCGGCTCCATTAGCTCGGAGCCGTTCTGGCACAGATTTTCGGGTTCCCGAATTTCCACCCGCACCAGCCACCAATTCCAAAACTCGCAACACAGCCTGCGACACAAAGATATCTCCCCGTCTCGAGCTTCTTGCTTTCGCCAAAGCACCACAAAGGGGGGTGGTGGTGGCGGTGGTATTTCATTGTCAGAACCCTGACCCGATCTAACGGGTTCGGACACAGTCATTCTTCCTCTACCTCTTCAACGACGACCGCGTCCTCTAGAGCTCATTTTCTATCGTCGAGATCTGATTAAGAAGTTTTACGAATTAGTATTCTTGTTTCACTTATTACCCACGAAGATGTTTTATGAAGAAGAATTTAAGAGTGGTTCTTTCGTATTCATACAAACATACAGTCTTTCCATTCATTCATTCATCCATCAAACAAATATGAACTTTCGTTCATCCAGAGAAACGTTGAAATTTTCATTGTTGTTGTTTTGCCGCTACCCAGGGGTATTTTCGTAATTTTGTCCTACAGGGGCATTTTCATAAATTTTTCAAAATGAAAAATTCCTTGATGATTTTGACGGAAGTATTTTGGTACTTTTAAGGTTCCGGAAAGTTTTGGAAGAGTTTTGAAATCCAGGGGTATTTCGGTAATTTTTGACCTCAAGGGTATTTTGGTAAATTTTCACAAATCAGGGAAAATTTGTAAAATTTAATAAATCAGGGATATTTCAAAAGTTTTGAGTATTGTTCCTTCCAAAATGGAGATGTTGCAAATATTTTGGGAATCAGGGTCATTTTGGTAATGTTGTAAGTTAGGGGCAATTTTGAAATTTTCCAAAAATCAAGGTATTTTGATATTTTACAAATTAGGGTTTTTGAATGTTTATAAAATAATGAAGTTTTGGCAAAATCGTTGAGAAGTTTGGCAATTTGTGAATCAAGGGCATTTTGGTAATTTTACCACTAGGGGTATTTTTGTAATTTTAAATTTTTTTTTAAAAAATCGAGAATTCTTCAGAAAACTTTGTAAAGATGGTTTTCACAAATTAAAAGAGTGATTTTAAAATTTTTAAAACTAGGGTTGTTCTTCATAAAAAAACGGCTAAGTCTCTTTCGGGTTTTAGTCTTTGTGTTTAGCCTATGACCGCGTCCTCTTGGTCAGGGTGAACCAAAGCTACGCACCAGGCAGGATTCGAGTGGAGAGGAGGTGAGTCACGCGGATTGCTTAAATACCAAGCTCTCTTTGAAACCATTCCTAGACATGCGCGCAGAGGTTGCCACACCACCTGAGCCCTCTAAGTTAGGGTGAGCCTGGCTACGCACGGGTAGGATACTGCGAAGAGGAGGTGAGTCACTAGGACTTCTTAAATACTGTGCTCTTAGGATCCAATCCTAGACATGCGTCATGTGGGTTACCACACCCTAGCTCAATGACTTAGCCATAGGTTTGTTAAGTTCATTAAGTCTTATGAGTTTCATGTGTTTGAGTAGTCTAATCCTAGGGTTCAAATTCCTATCACACTATTCTACGTTCCATGCCTTTTCTACCCCTATATAAATCACATAATCACACATAAAGTTAGGGGTACTTACCTGGTGGACAGCGGGTCGGAGACTTAGGTGCCATGCCAGAAAACCTGCTTAATTTTTCAAGAAAATCATTTTGGCTCGCTTTGAAAACATTTTGGGCCTAAGCCCACATGCCGAGAGTTTAAAACTGGGCTCTGATACCAAATTGAAACACCCCACACTCGGCCCACGAGCCTGAACCGGATCTGGTATGTTCCTTAAGAAAATCGGTTTTCGAAGTCCTTTATTACTTAGAGAATATTGGTGTATTTTTAGAAAACTGTTCATTTTGGACTGGGCTTAGGTTAAAGACCCGTTTATTTAATTTAGAAATCATTTAATTAGGGTGACAAAATAATTTAGGGTTTAAATGTAAAGACATAAAATTTTAATGTCATAAATGTAAAGTATTTCGAAGCACAATAATTGCAAGTAAATAATGGTAACGAAAATAAAACTATGGCTTTTTAGGCCTTATTACATCAATAATTCCCAAACTTAAAATTTAAAGAACTTTATAAAAATGAAGGTCCAATTCACAAATATTTTCTTTGCTACGCATGGCCACCTTAGCTCCTGCCGACCCAGTCCATCACTGCTCATCACCTGAAAAATAGTCCCTCAAAGGGGTGAGTCAACAGACTCAATGTGTACACCAACTAACAAACAATATTTCAGGCATACATATTCATATCAGAACATATACATATCAAAATGATGCAACCCAAACCCAAGCCTAATTATCCATCCGCTACACACCACCCATACCTGCCAATCACACCGTGGGGACTACTAAGTCAACCCTCCTTACGCTACACACCATCGAAGGCAGTCGCTGCAGTCGACGTGCTCATCGCCCATATATGTTGTGTCATTAGACACTATGTTTAGATAATGTAACCGAAGTTACCATGTTCACTTAATGGGACCGTAGCCACCATATTTCGTTGGTGAGACCGTAGTCAACACCTATTCTTCCCCTTTCACATATATCTCATATGCCCCAAATATTTATATCATGCATATCTTATTTCTCATTCATATTATATACTCAAAAATATATATATCGTATTTGTAATCCTATCGGAAGTAGGAAACGTACCTGGGTACTTTTACCTCATTTGTGACACTTAGCCACATTCTTATTCGCATGCACATTCATATATATACATATAAAATAATTGTAGTACTATATTGGGAGATAGTGTGGGTACACACCTTATCGCTTAACGGATTCCTTGAATTCCGAAGTGAATCGATCACGATTCGGACTTTAGATCTGTTAACTCCTATATTTGGCCCATCATATATAAACATATTAATACCCTTTTTGATTTTAAAACCAAATCCTACTAGGAATAGAATTACTAACACTTACCTTGTTTGCCAAATCAAATCCCAAAGTTGTGGTATTCCTCCCCGAATTTGGCTACCCACTAGATCCACTTATTTGATAAATCTTTGATTAAAATGAATAGATCTAATTATTAAAGAGATAACCTAGGCCGAATATAACTTTTTACCTTGAATCCTCGAGTTCGAAAATATTCCTTTTCTTGTATGTCTGTTTAAAATCGATAAACCCCTTGTATATTCGGCCATTTACAACAATAAGATTAGTACCCTGATTTTGGTAAAAAGAAAAAGGAATAGAAATTGATTGACCACAGATCTTACCCTTTTGATGTTGTAGTTGATTGCTCCTTTACTTAGAATCGACAAAAATTCGGCTTTGATAGTAGAAACAGAGAAGAAAATAGAAGAAGAGAAGATGGATTTTACTTAAGGAAAAAAATTGCAGAGAGGGGAGAGCTAGGGAATTTCGGCAGAGCAGAAAAAGAAGCAAACTGAGGAGTAGCCCTCCTTCCTTCCTTTTATAGACAAAGTTATCAGCCAAGGAGTCCCTTACTTGGCCACCACTCCACATATGTGATAATATTATTCAAATAAAAAATATTTAATCCATCATTTATCTCCTCAAATAATCCAAATTTAAAAATCTAAAAAGAAATCTCTTATTTATCACTTAATAGCCGAATTTTAAAGAGAATAAACCTTTTTTTTTTCAAGATGCTTGCCGTCCACTCCTTGTGCTTCTGGAAACAAAATTAAAACCTTCATTTAATTGCTTCCCTTGTGACTCGAACCTGTGCCCATACCTCTTGCACATGGCGCCATTTCCATAGCCCTAAGTGCCATCTTTGTGCCACTTTTCCTAGCCCGTTTGTGTGTCAAAACTTACCAACTTTTTCTTTTAAGGCCTTCTTGCCTTGATTTCCTATTTTAAACTTTAAAACTCATCATTTTAGGGTCATTTCCAAGTTTCCTAAAATTTTTGATCGGCTCTGTTTACTTGCCATTTTCTTACATTTCCAAGTTACCTAAAATGTATACTTTCCATTTTTGGATCATTTCCATGCATTTTCATACATTTCTGAGTTTCCAAAAATATCAAAAATTTATTCATAATGCTTAAGACTTGTCATTTCATACAATTAAACCAAAAATGCATAGGCCCTTTCCAGGATGTTACAAACCAAGACATTAACACTTCCATCACATGCCACCATTTATCACATACAAACATCATATGCTTAACAACTCATACCATGCAAACTTCCACATCCATGAAAGGCATCATCAAAGCCTATATAAACACCCTAGGAGGAAACCTAAAAGGGAGTTGGACAGAGGTCAGTAGAGTTCGACAGGACGTCGAATAGACGCCGAGTAGAAGGAGAAAATACTCTAAGGCAGCCGTCGGGGACAACTTAGGAGAAGGATCTCCATCAAGACTGAGGATCTCCCATCAAGTTCTTTAGAAGTTTTTGGGTTTTCTTATGTTTTTTTTGTTTTTCCTCTTTTATGATGTTTCCCTCTTTTAGTATGAAATAATTCCCTCAAATACCTAAAGGGATGAAACCTAAGACAGATCTTATTATTATTTGATTTATGAGATAAATACTTGTGCTTATTCTTAATTGTGAGTTCTTATTCTTGTTTTGATAATTCAGGTTATTGATTCAAAATCGAATGTGCTTATTTAGTGGAGTAAAAGTCCCTATTTAAGAGTAGATCAACACAATTAAGCGGAGTTGATTGCAACCCTAGAAATAGGGCTACGAAAATCTATCAGATTAGGGTCAAACCTAATAAGGGAATCCATAGATCGAGTTAATGCGACAATAGGGGTTTAAATTAGAAAGAGATTTCAATTAATCAACCTAAAGTCAGTTGTTAGTAGCCTCGAAAGAGGTATTAATATAATTTAGGGATTTCTACGGATTAAGCCAAGTGAATAAATCGCATGAATCAAAAGTAATAAGTGAAGTCTAGGTGGATTCTTCCTTATTTATTGTCTATCTCATATAAGTTGTCCAAAAGTATTTTCCCAATTTACTCTCTGTCGAGTTCATAGTTAGTTAAATTAGTTAGTTAATTTTAGATTAAAAATAAATCACTTTAATTCTTAGGCTAGATAATAAAAAGATAGTTAATACTAGTACTCTCGGTCTTTGAGGATATGATATTCCGGACTCACCACAGCTATACTACTGTTCGATAGGTGTGCTTGCCTTTGTCAAAATAATACCTAGTTTCGAGCTCCATCAAGTTTTTGGCGTCGTTGGCAGGGACTAAGATATTAGGAATGCTAAAGTTTTATTACTTTAGCTCATTCTTATTTTTTATTTGCAATTTATTTTTTCTCCTAGTTTACTAACTTTTCCTCTTCTTTGCTTCTGGCAGGAACTTTTAGTTTATGACTAGAAGGAACCCGTCAAGACCATTACTTTTTTACAGTGAAATTGAAAGTACAGTTCGCAGAAACCGAAGAGAAATAAGGCGAAGCCTACAGTACATAGAAGAAGAGCAAGAGGATGATACCAACACTACCGAAGAGCTGGCTGATAATAATCCGCTACCTCATGTAGTTGCCGCAAATCCAGTGAATCAAAATCCTGCTCCTCGTACTATGTATGATTATGCTAAACCTAATTTAACAGGAACTGAGTCAAATATTGTTAGACCTGCTATCGCGGTAAATAATTTTGAACTAAAACCTAACACTATTCAGATGATTCAACAGTTTGTTCAGTTTGATTGTTTGCAGGATGAGGATCCCAACAATCACTTAGCAAATTTCCTAGAATTCTGCGACACTTTCAAAATAAATGGCGTTTCTGATGATGTCATTCATCTTCAGTTTTTCCCTTTTCGTTGAGGAACAAATCTAAATAGTGGTTGAACTCGTTACCACGAGGATCAATCACTACATGGGAACAAAGCTAAACAGCTGATTGATTCAGCCGCCGGTGGAACCCTAAATAACAAGACCCCTGAAGTGGCTTATGATTTTATTGAAGAGATGTCACTGAATAACTATCAGTGGAAAGTTACAAGGACAAGGCCAACAAAAGCCGCCAGTGTTTTCAACCTCGACGCAGTAACCATTCTATCAAATCAGGTAGAGATGTTAAATAAAAAGATTGATGGTTTGTGTGGTTCTTAGCAGGTACATCCAGTTATGCAGTGCGATACAAATGGAGGAGGAATGAGCAATACATAATATCAATCCTACAACCCTGGCATAGAAAAAGAACAGATGAACTATATGGGTAATTGTAACACCCCTTACCCGAGACCGTTGCCAGAGTCGAGTATGAGGCATCACTAGACTTGACTACTAATTCGGGGCATAAAAAAAATTTAAACTGTCCAACTGCGTCATGTTGACTAAATTGACCATAACTCGAGTTACGAGACTCAAAATTTAGATCCGTAAATTTTCCTTGAAACTAGACTCATGTATCTTCTCACCATAAATTTTCCAGAATTTTTCATATGGCCAATTAGTACAGTTTATTCATTAAATGTTCTCCTATTTCACAATTTGATGGTTCTGAGCTATCCTTACAAAAAATTAGTTTTCTCATTTTACAGAATTCCAATAATGTTCTTGTTTATTCCAATAAAAAATAGACTCATTAAGGATTCTAATACTATAAACTATGCTCCATGATTATTTTTGTACAATTTATAACAATTTTTCCAAGACAGAACAGTGAATTACGAAGTTATTCAGATCTAGTCTCACTAAAATTTAAATATCTCATAACATACAATTCCTTTGCCTATTATGTTTATTTCATATAAAAATAGACACAATAAGATTTAATTCTATATCTTATTCACTCTCTAATTCCATTTCTCCTATTTTTGGTAATTTTTCAAAATCACATTATTGCTGTTAACCAAAAACTATTTCATTGCAAAGTATGGTTAACTAATTTATAACATCCTTACTCCATTGCATTGAAACTCCATACATTAACCATACTTTTACATATTAAAACCAAAATCAACCAAAACCACAACCAAACATATTCATCAGCCCAAAATATAAATTCTAAGATTAACAAGATAGTCAAGCCATTTTCGCATGGCTATTACTTATATACATCATTAAAATTTACCAAAACGTAGGCTAGCTTATACATGCCATGGACCTTAAGTTATTACATGAAAGAAATACCAAAACTTTGTCGATAGTGTGACGAGCTTCAACTATGATCCTCGAGCAAGAGATGAGCATCCAAAAGAAATCTACAATACATAAGCAACCACAATCGAAATAAGCTTCCCGAGCTTAGTAAGATTTAAGCAATTCACACTCATATATATATATATATATACATATGTTTGTTTGAAAATTTCGAAACCTAGTTTATTGATAACATCCATACCGAATATCCCAACCAATTTAAAAGTTGAATTCGTACCCACATTACATGCTTATACTACCTACCGTATGCCATCATCACATAATAATTAACTAACACATAAATCATAGACTTACCAAATCCTTTACTTACATTTCAAGCTACCAAAAATCTCAAATTAGTAGGTATAATACATACCTCAAGTTTACTTACCTCTCCTAACATTAACCGTTCATGCATGACCTGTCATAATATACTCGCACATTTTCGTATACCAAATATTCTAGTAACGTATCGCTCACATAGAGCCGTTACTTAATATTTCTCGTAACGTATCGCTCACACAGAGCCGTTACTCAACATTTCTCGTAACGTATCGCTCACACAGAGCCGTTACTCAACATTTCTCGTAACGTATCGCTCACATAGAGCCGTTACTCAACATTTCTCGTAACGTATCGCTCACATAAAACCATTACGCAACTTTTCTCGTAACATATTGCTCACATAGAGCCGTTACTAACTTATTCGCACACATAGTGCTAGTTATAAAATTTTCTCCTCTTACACATAATATATATAAATATTCACATTTTATAAATATGATCAAACCTAAATATGCATATTCAAACTAAATTCTTCTTCCTATAATTTACCATTATGTTCGGCTCCACTCGATTTAACACATAATTGTATATTCAATCACCATATTACAATTGGCATCATCAAGAATATATATATGTATATATATACATTCACACATATCCAAATACCGCATTTCCATATATAAATACATATATCTATCCCTTTCCACAATTTTGTATATTTGATCAACTCAATTATTTAATGGTTATACATATGCAAATGTATTTACTAATTCACATCCGGCTATCACCTATAATAATTCCTATGCCTTATTCGGCAATTGAAAATAAAATTATTTATGTCACTCAAACATGTACATTGTAATATAGGAATAATCCAAATTAATCCAATTGCTTAAAGCTTACCTCCAAAAGTCGACAATTTAAGCTCCCCGGCTACTCGTTCAATTTGGCTTTTCCCCGATCCACTCCGGCTTCTTTTTGTTCTTGGTCTAAAACAATTCCAATTAAGCACATTTAATTTCATTTCCATTCAATTTAATCCATGAATACTTGATTGCGCAATTTACCCTTTTGCCCCCCAACATTTACAACTCTTGCAATTAAGTCCTTTAAGCACGAAACACAAATTACATGGAATTTAAATTCATTCCTCAAGAGCCGAATGTATCCCTAGCTAATACAAGTCCTTACAAACTATTTTTTTCTCATTTTAATTCCCCAACTAATTGTTCTAACATCTAAATTCTAATTTCCTCATTTTCACTAAAAGTCCAAGAACAAAATTTATTACTTTATCACCTATCATCAAAATTTTACCACTTAACAACTAAATCATCATGCTTTCTTCCATGGTACTTCATGAAAATCACAACCAAAACACAAATTTTTACATGGGCTATATAAAGCTCTTGATAACCATTTCAAAAATGACATCAATTATCAAAATCATCAAACACACGTACCTAATTTAGCTTGACGTAGCCGAACAAGAGAGAGCTTTTTCTTTTCTTTTTCCTTTAGCAAATTTTCGGTAATAAAGAACAAAGGATAAAAGATGAACCCCCTAGTTGTTTTATGTTTCTTTATTTTATTAACATGCTCACCTTATTAAATTATTATTATAACATATAAACTAATAATTTCTTAGCATGCTTACCGTCCACTACTTTGCTTTTAGGGAAATTTGACATGCAAATCCATTCTTGCAAGAAACATTTCAATTCAACCCTTCTAGCTTAATAAAGGCTATTTTTACTACTTTAACTATTTGGTCCTTCCTCTTAATTTAAGCACACCAAAGCAATTAAATTCACAAATTTCAACACATACCCATTCATAGTTATTACACACGAAAACAAAATAATATTAAAAAAAATTTTCGGCTCAGATTCGTGGTCCCGAAACCACCGTTCCGATTAGGGTCGTAATTGGGCTGTTACAGTAATAATTCTAGACCTCAGAGTAACCCTTATAGTAACACTTACAATCCAGGTTGGAGGAATCACCCCAACTTCTCCTGGGGTGGCCAAGGAAATTAGAGACAACAACCCTTCCCAGGCTTTCAATAGTAACCCTACCCACAAGAGAAGAAGCCGAACCTTGAGGAGATGCTAACAAAATTTTGAAACCGGTTTCCAAAACACCGAAACAGCACTCAAAAATCAAGAAGCATCGATTCAAGGGATTAAGAACCAATTAGGACAACTTGCTAAGATCATATCTGAACAACAACAAGGCAGCTTGCCAAACAACACTGAAACTAACGCAAAGGAGAAACTTCAAGCCATAACTGCTCACGATAGTGAAGGGTTAGATGAACCTAAAGTGAGGCAAAAGAATGTGGTAGAGGAACGTAAGGTTGAGGTAAGCCATGATAAGCCAAAACCGGTAGTTACAGAGTACCAACCTTGTGTGCCATACCCCAATATGACGAAGAAAGACCACACAGATGAACAATTCGGTAAATTTCTTAAACTTCTAAAGAAATTACATATTAACTTACCGTTTCTTGAAGCTCTTTCACAAATGCCAGATTCAAGGAAATTTTTAAAAGAGCTTTTGACAAACAAATGGAAGTTAGACGAGGTGTCGCATGTGGAGATAAACGCAATGTGCTCAGCAACTCTACAAAATAAACTACCACGAAAGTTAAAAGATGCAGGGAGTTTTACAATTCCCTGCTTAATTGGTAGTTTATCTGTTGATAATGCTTTAGCTGATTTAGGGGCAAGCATAAATGCTATGCCTTATAAAATGTTTAAACAGCTAGGTCTAGGGAAACCCAAACAGACTAGGATGAGCATTCAATTAGCTGATAAAACTATTAGAATTCCTAGGGGTATAATCGAAAATGTACTAGTAAAAATTGATAAATTCATATTCCCAGTAGATTTTGTTGTTTTAGACATGGATGAGGACAATAATATTCCTTTAATTTTAGGAAGACCCTTTTTAGCAACTGCTAGAGCTAAAGTTGACGTTGGTACAGGTGAACTCATACTTTGTGTAGGTGACGAGACGATCACTCTTCAGGCTCTTGACTCGGCTAGGACATCAAGTAATAAAGGTGAGAAAATAGATTCTATTAATGACCATTTGGTTCAAACTCTTTTACAGGAAACACCACGAAACTACACAGCTGAGCTACATCCTAGACCTTGTGCCAACAAAGAAATAACTCACGAGGATTGACGGCTTCAGATCGATGAACTAGACGAGTGGAAGACAAATTTCAAGAAGAAATTAGGAACACATGATGCAGAACCAAAGCCACTCCATAGGACAAACAAATTTCAGATCGGGGATCAGGTATTGTTGGATAAGACAAACCCTCGAATCTCCACTTCAGACCTGAATACAAACGAAGAGATTCCTTTCGCGGTACTTATTGTCTTTCCATATGGAACAGTCGAAGTAACTAATCTTAACTTCGACAATTTTAAGGTATCAACCATTCACCACAAGCATTTGTATATATCAACATAAAAAAAGGCCATTTGCATATATATATATACAACCACATCAACCAAAATAAGCCAATTCTCATGGCTATATACAAAACCAAACACTAAACCTTTTCAAGCTAATCCAAATGGCTAATTCCATTACCAAAATATATACCAAATTGATCAGAACTCCTATACATTCCATATAACCATAAACATAAGTTCAAAAGTACCAAAGTGATAGCTTGATGGTGTGATGAGATCTCCGAAGATTCCCAAATCCGAGTTAGCTTTGATTTCACTATAAAACAAAAAAGATAAACAAAGCAAGCTATAAAGCTTAGTAAGCTCGTATGAAATAATAAGCAAAGCTCACCATTCAATTATCATTCAATAATATGAACATAACATGCTACAAAATATTTAACCACATTCTTAACACGTATTCAATCACATAATTAACCATGAACTCACAATTTCCATAGATTCAATGCTTATATAGTTTTCGTACATACCTGTACTGATACGTATCTATTTCTCACCATTTCATATCTTCTATATACCCGTTGAACCATTCGGAATACTATCGGATACTCGGGAATCTCGCACCCTAAGTGCCACATATATAGCCGAAGCTATCTCAATCCCGTATCATATATAATGCTCACTCTCGAGCTATCAACGGGTCTACTCACACAAGCTGATGGTCATGACGAAGCTACACAGTGCTGCTCACACAAGTTGATGAGTATCTGCAACACATGCTGGATAACTCAGCCACCGATAGGACGTACCGACTAGCACCCAAATTACATAACCCCTAATGGCATGTTATTCGTATCCTAATCTATTCCTAAGGTTCAACAGGGATTTTCACATTGTCGAATCATCGTCGAACATTTTTGTAGGATCGTATTCACAATTAATTCAATAATAAAGCATTTAAAACACAATTATAATAATGCTTATTAACATACGAACTTACCTCGATTGCAAAAATGGTGAAATAAGTCGATTAGTTCGATAATTTGTTTTTCCCCCGATCTAAATCCGAATTTCACTTTTCTTGATCTAAATGTAATCAAAATTAACTTATTTAATTATCATTATATTCAATTTAGTCCAAAATACACATTAAGGCAACTTTACATTTTTACCCCAAATATTTTAACATTTTTACAATTTAGTCTTTATCTCATAAAAATATAAATTCATGCAATTCAACCTATACCCATGCTAGCCAAATTTCAATTAAGTCCCTAGCAGCCCATATTTTTCATTTATTTGACAATTTAACCACAAAATTTCAACATTTCTTAATCAAATCCCTAAATGACAATTTTGTCAAAAATTACTTTACAAATGTTGTTTATCTAACAACAAGCATACATTTTCTATCATCAAACTTCAAAATGCACCTATATTCAATAATGGAAAAACCCTAAACCTTTAACAATTTTGCAAATTAGTCCCTATGCTAGCTAGATTAAGTTACAACGACTCCGAAAACATAGAAATTATTAAAAATCGAGTCAAAAATCACTCACATGCATAAAGGATAGTTGGCCAAATGCTTAAGCTCCTCTCATGGAGATTTTCGGTTGAATATTGGTGAAATGAAGAAGATGATACTTTAATTTTTAGTTAATTTTATCATTGTAAACTAATTTACCTTTATACCCTTTAAAAACATTAATAATTACACAAAATACCAAGCCATTATCATCCACTATCTAATTAATGGGCTAATAATCGCATAAATACATCTCTTTAAGGCTTCATAGCTATTAGACACCTTTAGCTAATAGAACACAAGTTTTACACTTTATCATATTTAGTCATTTTTATTAAATTGAGCATTTAAACGATTAAATTTCTTTACGAAATTTTCACACATTCATGCTATCATACTGTAGACCTCAAAATAATAATAAAATAATTATTTTGACATTAGATTTGTGGTCCCAAAACAACTGTTCCGATTTGACTAAAAATCAGCTGCTACATAGACCTTGTCTAAGGCAACCTTAAAAAAAGGTTGGGATAGACTTTTTTAAGGCAACCTTCAAAAAAGGTTGGGATAGACTTGTCTAAAGCAACCTTAAAAAGGTTGGGACAGATTCGTCTAAGGTAACCTTAAAAAGGTTGGGATAGACCTTCTATAAGACAACTTTTAGAAAAGGTTGAGATTGACATGTCTAAGACAACCTTAAAAATGTTGGGATAGAACAGTTTAAAGCAACCTTAAAAAGGTTGGGATAGACCTTTTCCAAGGCAACTTAAAAAAAGTTGGGATAAACCCGTCTAAGGCAACCTTAAAAAGGTTAGGGTAAACCTATCTAAGGGAAACTTAAAAAGGTTGGGATAGATCTTTGTCTCATGTTCAATGTTTTTTTAAGACATTTTCCCCGATTTTTAAGAGCCTATTTTGGTGAAATATGAACAAATTTGTATGCATTGGGTTTGGAAAAGTTTGAGCCAATATTAATTGAACAATTAATTAACATAAAATGATCATATAAATAAAAAATTACCATTGAATAATGCAATTAGTAATTTATATACAAAATCCTAATAGAAGCAGTCAACAAGTTGCAAACATGTTGTCAACCTATTTCACATGACATCAAAAAATTATACAAAATCCTAATAGAAGCAGTCAACACGTTGCAAACTTGTTGTCAACTTGTTTCCCATGACATTAAAAAATTATGGGACAACTGCATTCATCAACCACTGTAACATATATATAATACATAATATACAATATGCCTCATTCATCATCATTCGAATTGAAGGCTTTATCATCAAGTCCGCTACTCTGAAATTCAACTGCAAAAATAGCAATGTACAGTTTCTATTTATACGAGTTAGATGAGAAACAACATGACCACATGGGAAGAATATTTTAGTATTAACCAAAGAACCATAAATTGAAGTTAAATAAAGAATTTTCATTAGTACATCCACAAATTATTAGTTGAGCAAGCAAGGAAGACATCAAATAAGAACCTAGCATTTAGATACAACAATCAATGTCTATTAAACCATTAACAAACTTATTGACAATCTAGTTATAAAATAGTCACCTTACTATGCTTACTATAAAAAACCTTGTACTTACTTGACTTTCCCTTTTTCATACACTCGTTGAAGAGAGCCCTATACTTTTCTCACGAGCATCTATCATATCCATGAACTTTCCCTCTCGAATTTCAGTTCATTTTATAAATCTTTCTACTACCTCAGCTATCAAACGAGCTTTTCGCTTTGCGACCTCCGTACAAAATCGAGATTTTGCTTCCTCGAGTAGAGTTTTCTCTCAACTGCTTGTTCGGCTTGAATTGTTTGTATTTGTTCGACATGTTTAGCACTTATCTCTTTAATCAATGTACTAATGGACGATGTAGATTGGCTTCCTTGAGTGACTGAACCATAGCCAAACATCCTGGATTTGGTCATCCCACGTCCATATCCCAACATTTTTCCATCATTCTTAGGACTAAACACTTGTGTATACACCTCGTTTTCTAATGCAATGTTATCTTAAGGCACGAAAGAACTCTCAAGTGTTGGCATAGAGTCGTTAACCCTCTTGCATGCTTCATTCTACAGTTCTCTTTCATTAGAAAAATCTATTTTGGAAAAAAAAAAGTAAAATTGATGTCAAATAAATATAAATAAATAAATAATACCCATTTGTTTCTTACATAAACTTGTTATGCTGCCTCAATGCTCAATTTGTCACTCCCATCTTTCCGCAAATGTTGAAATCTAAACTGCTCCAAAAAGTGAGGGTTCATGGCCTTCCTTCTTAGCCTAATATACAACAAAACAATAGTTGTTAACAATATTCACCAATGAGCATAGAATAATTAATATAAGTTACATATTGATTAATATGTAATACTTACAAATTGTGCATTGAGGGTCGCATATCCTATGTTACCAATGGTGTGTGCATAACACACCTTTGTTCGGGATTCTTTCGCCTTTTCTGGTTGTGCCTGTTATTTAAATTAATGAGAAAAAAATATGAGAATAATAGGAAAGCTAAGTTTATTATGCCTTATTCAACAAATCACGCATATATGCACCCCTACTTTGATCATACCATAAGTGGAAGCAGAAAAAATGGGACATTTAGTCTAATAAAAGTGCATACCGTAGCTTGCGGTGTTCCCCATCAGTCCACTAGCCACTTCCATTGATCATCATGCACACCGGGAGGATTGCTTTCAGATATTTGTTTAACTGGTTGACCTTCTTGGACCATCTCTTTGTAGTATCCAATTTTCAAAGTCGATTTAAACTCCTTCCAGAGTTTTCCAACATGTGAGAGGATATCAGAGTTCTCCACCTTACCTTGGAGATCAAACTTTTTCTACACATAACCAATTAATATAACAAGTACTCATTACATACAATTTCAAATAATGAAAAATTATTGCAATGCGTTAAATTAGAAAATGATTATGTACTACATACATGAACAATTTTCAATATGTTTTCCAACACATATTTAGAAAGATGTTTCTAATGTTTTGTATTCAAAGGACAGATAGAACCAGTCCTTGCAATTGTACCAAGAAATTCAGCCAATTTGGACGCTTCCTTCCCAATAGGCTGGCCATATTGGTCGGCATCTACTACTATACGAGTTCCAGGTTGAAGATTCCATATATCTTTCATGTTTGTAGGCCCTTGCTTTCTCTTAGTACCCTTAGTAGCCTCTGTCAAAAGTAACAATTATAGTTTAGTTATGAAAATGGAACAAAAAAATTATGTATCAATGTGAAAAAATATATATGATGCAGGAGCAAATTGTGAATATGGTAAAAAAAAAAACATAACAATATTAATTATATAAAAGAATAATAAAAGATTTTATTTATCATCAAAAATACATAAACAAGTTTCTTTTATGCTATTGCTTGTAATATGAAAATGCCTCAAATAAGGCTAAAGCCAGAGATGAAACACCCTATACCTGGCCCACGAGCTGGATAGGATCAGTATGTTCCTCAAGTAAACCTAGGTAAAAATTCTTTTGTTACTTAGGAAAAACTTGTGTGTTTTGAAAGAAAGATTGTGTTGGGTTGGGCTCGAGTTGAAAACAGGGTTATCTTATATTGAAATCCCCTTATCTTAGGTGTCAAAACATTTAGGGTTTAGTTTAAAAGAAATTTACTTAAACTTTAATTGATAAAAATTTCTAAACATAATAAATAAAATAAATGTAAAATAGTTCAACTATGGCCTTATTACATCAAATAAAAACCCAAAATGAAATTTAAAATACTTAGAAAAAAATAAAGAGTCCACATAATAATTTCCTTGCTGAGCATGGCCACCTTTAAGCTCCTACCGACCCGGTCCATTACTGATCATCACCTGAAAAATGTTCCCACAACGGGGTGAGTCAAACAGACTCAATGTGTAACCAACACTAAAATTTAATAGCTCAGGCTTATATAATCATATCACACATCAATTTATATAGTAGATAAAATAATGATGCAACCCGAACCCAAACCTAGATGCCATCCGCTACACATCACCCGTACCAACCTGCACACCGTGGGGACTACAAAGTCAACCCTCCATCAGCTACACACCATCGAAGGCAGTCGTTGCAGTCGACGTGCTCATCGCCCTTATGAGTATCGTGGTCTTAGGTCACCACACTCAGATATCGTGGTCTTAGGTCACCACATTCAGATATCGTAGTCTTAGGTCACCACATTCAGATCTCGTGGTCTTAGGTCACCACATTCAAATATCGTGGTCTTAGGTCACCACATTCACTTCCCCTTTTCAATAACCCATATGCCCCATATCATACATATTATGCATTAACATGCCAAATTTCACATTCTTATCACTTATCACATGTTAAACATAACATATTTCATAATCCTAGTAGGAGTAGGAAACGTACCTGAGTACTTTGTACCATAACATGATACCTTAGCCACATTCACATTCTTATAAACATGCACATATTAAATATTGCCATAAATTTTATTAAAAGTTAGTGTGGGGTACACACCTGATTCGCTTAGCAAATTCCTTGAGATCTTGAAATCTGTTCTACCGCTTAGATCCTTAATCCCTATGTTTGATTAATCACTTACTAATTTAATAAAAAGTCATTCGGCCATAAATCCAAATCCTAGTAGGATTAGTATACTAAAACTTACCTTGTTGCCGATTGACTTAAGAATCAAGTCCCGTAAACTTGTATTCTTCCCCTTTGAAATCGGCTAATCACTAGATCCCTTGAATCGGTTAGTTTTCGGCTCAAAACACATAAAAATAGATCTAACTACTAAAATAGGCCTTGGCCGAATATTCATAGTCACTTACCTTAAGCATCTTAAATCCCGAAATTATCCCTTGGTTATAGCTTCTGTCAAAATCCCTAAAACCACATGTTAGATCAACTTCTAACCTTTAATCACAATCAATGGCCCTTGGCCGGATGTCAGATATGACTTACCTTGATGGTCAAATCCCGAAGATCTTTTCCTTTATAGTCGACTATGGCAAAAATCCCGAAAGAATCCTTCCAAATTTCGGCAAATAAGAATATTAATGGGATTAGTCCTAGATTTCGACAAATCTAAAAGAAAAGAATAGAAATCAAAACTTGTTCTTACCCTTTCTTGAAGAAATCGACAGCACCTATGCTTGAAGCCCCTCAAAGATTCGGCTTTTGGAGGGATTAGAAAGAGAAGAGAAGAGAGCCCTAAAAAAATTCGGCAGAGAGAAGAGGAAGAAGAAAAATTGATGAGTAGCCCTCTTTCCTTCCTTTTATAGCCAAAATTACTACTCAGAATCCCTTACTTGGCCACCACTCTTCTTTATTTGATAACTTTATCCTTTGAATTAATAATAATCCTTCTATTATCTCTTCTTTTATCCATTAAAAAAAATAAAAGGAATTAATCCACAATTATCTCTTGAAAATAATTCAATTTAAAAATCCTTTATTTATCACCTTTTTAATCGAATATTTATGAAAATAAAACACCTCCTTTCTAGAAGCATGTGCCGTCCACCTCAGTCTTCTGGAAGCAAAAATAAAACCTCCTTTATTTGCTTCCCAAGTGACTCGAACTCAGGCCCATTCCTCTTGCATATGACGCCATTTCCATAGGCCCTAAGTGACATCTTCAGGCCACTTTTCCAAGCCTGTTTGTGTGTCAAATTTCACAAACTTTTTCTTTTAAGGCCACCTTGCCTTAATTTCCCCTTTTAAACCTTAAAACTCGTCATTTCTAGGTCATTTCTAAGTTTCCAAAAATTTTCGATCGGCTCTGTAAACTTGACATTTCCTTACATTTCAAGTTTCAGAAATGTTCACTTTCCTTTTTGAATCATTTCTAAATCATTTTCCTAGTTTCCATAAATGTTCACTTTCCTCTTTATTCCTTTACATTTCAGGACGTTTCCCTACATTTCCAAGACAAGACATTTCCTTACATTTCCTTGATTTCCTTACATTTCCATACATTTCCTCACATTTCCTTAGATTTCCTTACATTTCCATACATCCTTACATTTCCATACATTTCCTTACATTTCCTTACATTTCCTTACATTTCCTTACATTTCCATACATTTCCTTACATTTCCTTACATTTCCATACATTTCCTTATTTCTAGAATTCACATAACACATTCATAATTCATAAAACATGCCATTTTACCACATGGTTCCTTGTGTCATGCTTCACACGGAGTTTCTTTTAAAGCCTCATTTACCTAGCTCCCCTTTTTACTTAAAAACCAATAATTTTCCAAAGCTTTCTTCTTCCATCCTAGAATTCTAAAAACCCTTAATACACTTCCAACACTGCCAAAACCTACTAACTCATGAATTAGGCATGAACGCATAACCCCTAATCTAGGATGTTACAATTCTACCCTCCTTAAAAATAATTTCGTCCTCGAAATTACTTACTAACAGTCGTACAATCCTTCTCACCGCACTATGCTTACTCTGCGCACTCTGATCTTAATAGAGCCATCATACCTTCTAGGCAAAATCTCTAAGTTCACGTCCCCTAGAACTTATTTCTAATGTCGCGATCTAATCTGATTAAAAAGTTTTATGCATCAGAATTTTGTTCCACTTATTAACCTCGAACAATTTTATGAAATGAGTTTTAGGAGTGATTCTTTTGTATTCATACATGCACACAGTCTTTCCATCCATTCATACATCCATCAAACAATTATGAACCTTCGTTGAAACACCCCACACCCGGCCCACGAGCCTGAACCGGATCTGGTATGTTCCTTAAGAAAATCGGTTTCAAAATTCTTGGTTACTTAGAGAAAGTTTGTGTAATTTTTAGAAAAATATTGGTTTGGGTTGGGCTTAGATTGAAAGCCCACTTGTCTTACTTAAAAAAGATCATTTAATTAGGGTGACAAAATAATTTGGGGTTTACTAAAAAAAATAATTTTACTTAAACTTAAAATATAAAATGGTTCATAGCATAGTAGTTAAAGAAAATAAAAGTAACTAAATAAAACTATGGCCTTTTCGGCCTTATTACATCAATAATTTCCAAACTTAAAAACTTAAAATACTTAATAGAAATAAAGTCCCAAATATTAAAAATCCTTCTTGCTTTGTGCATGGCCACCTTTAGCTCCCATTGACCCGGTCCATTATTGCTCATTACGAAAAATAGTCCCACAAAAGGGTGAGTCAACAGACTCAATGTGTACACAAACTAACAATCAACAATTCAGCGCGCATGTTCATATCAAAGACATATTCATATAAAAATGATGCAACCCAAACCCAAGCCTAGTTATCCATCCGCTATACACCACCACGTGCACTCGCCAATCACATCGTGGGGACTACTAAGTCAACCCTCCATCCGCTACACACCATCGAAGGCGATCGCTGCGAATGACGTGCTCATCGCCCATATAATTTGTGTCATTAGACACCATATTCGAATAATGTAACGAAGTTACCAAATTCGAGATAATGTAACCGAAGTTACCATATTCAAATTATGTGACCGTAGTCACCATATTCCGTTGGTGAGACCGAAGCCAACACCTTCTTCCCCTTTCACATATAGCCCGAAATGCCCCAAATATTATTATATCTTGCATAACATACTTATTTCTCATTCATGTTACTATTCACATGTTCAAAATATATCATATTCGTAATCCTATCAGAAGTAGGAAACGTACCTGGGTACTTTTTACCACATTTGTGGTACTTAGCCATATTCACATTCTTATACATATTCATATATTAAAATAATTATTGCCATAATATATTGAAAGTTAGTGTAAGTACACACCTGATTCGCTTAATAGGTTCCTTGAAATCCAGAAGAGAATCGATCACAGATTTAGATCTCAAATCCTACATAAGTTAATCACTTACTATTTAAAAGACCATTCGGCCATTATTCCAAATACGACTAGGATTTGTATTTCTTACCTTGTTGCCAAATCAAATCTCGAAATTGTGGTATTCTTCCCTAAAATTCGGCTACCCACTAGATCCACTGGTTTGATTAGTCTTCGATTAAAACAAATAGATCTAATTATTTAAGAGAGAACCTAGGCCGAATATAACTTCTTACCTTGTGATGAGATCCCCAAAATCGATTCCTTGCTCCACTAGGGATGTCAAAATTCCTACAACCCTAAGTTAGATTTTATCTAACTTTAACAAATAGAATATAGCCTTTGGCCGATTATACAGGTGTCTTACCTTAAATCCTTGAATCCCGAAAGATTTCTCCTTGTACTTGACAGTTGTAGACACCTGAGAGATCCCTTGTAGATTCGGCCAAAATTGCTAATAGAATTAGTACCCTGATTTCAATAAAAAGAGAAGGAATACAAATCGATTGACCACAGATCTTACCCTTTTGATGTTGTAGTTGATTGCTCCTTTACTTAGAATCAACAAAGATTTGGCTTTGACAGTAGAAACAGAGAAGAAAATAGAAGAAGAGAAGATGGATTTTGCTTAAAGAAAAATTCGGCAGAGAGGGGGAGAGAGCTAGGAAAATTTCGGCACACTTAAGAAAAGATGAGAGAAAATCCTTAATTCTCCTTCTTTAGCCGAAATTATCAGGCCAAGAGTCCTTGACTTGGCCACCACCCTTCCTGATGATAATATCATCCCTTTTATTTAAAATAAAAGTGTTTAATCCATCTTTTATCTCATAATAAAAATTATCCTTTATTTATCACTTATTTATTCACATATTTATGGAATTAAAACACCTCTAATTCTAGAAGCATGTGCCGTCCACCCTCTAGCTTATGGAAGCAAAATAAAACCTTCATTATTTGCTTCCTACATGACTCGAACTCAGGCCCAACACCTTGCATGTGGCGCCATTTCTCTAGGCTCTAAGTGACATCTTCAGGCCACTTTTCCAAGCCTGTTTGAGTGTCAAATTTTACCAACTTTTACTTTTAAGGCCCCCTTGCCTTAATTTCCTATTTTAAACTTTAAAATTTGACATTTTGGGGTCATTTCCAAGTTTCCTAAAATTTTTGATCGGCTCATTTATTTGCCATTTTCTTACATTTCCAAGTTTCCTAAAATGTATACTTTCCATTTTGGATCATTTCCATTTTCATTTCCTAGTTTCCAAAAATGTGTACTTTCCATTTTTGAACCATTTCTTACATTTCTAGGTTTCCTAAAATGTTCATGTCCTAATGCATTTCTGTGTTTCCAAAATATTCATTTCCATTCATTTTCATACATTTTCGAGTTTCCAAAAATTTCAAAAATTTATTCATAATGCTTAAGACTTGTCATTTCATACAATTAAACCAAAATGCATAGGCCCTTTCTGTGGTGTTACTGATTCTACCAGTTAAACAAAATTTCGTCCTCGAAATTCCTAACTAAACAACTGAGGGTATTGCTGTCGCATTGACTCTTCTGACTCCCACGAAGCTTCTTTCGATCCATGATTGCGCCATAATACTTTGACTAGAGGTACTGACTTCCATCGTAGTACTTTCACATCACGTTCCAAGATTCGAATCGGCTCTTCCTCGTACGATAGATCTGGCCTTAGCTCCACTTCCTCGATTGGTACAACATGGGATGGATCCGATCGGTAGCGACGTAACATGGACACATGGAAAACATCATGCATCTGCTGCAACTCTGGTGGCAACTCTAATTGGTATGCCACTGGCCCAACTCACTTTAGTACTCGATAGGGCCCTATAAACCTTGGGCTTAACTTCCCTTTGCGACCGCACCTCATTACCTTCTTCCAAGGTGAGACTTTCAGGAACACTTGATCTCCCACTTCAAACTCGATCTCCTTCCGCTTAAGATCTGCGTCGATTTACGCCTATCGAGGCTTCCTTCAAGTGCGTGCGAATTAACTAACTTTCTCTTGGCTTTTTGCCACTAACTCTGGGCCTAAAACTCGACGTTCTCCTAACTCGGTCCAACAAGTAGGAGTTCTACACTTCCGACCATACAATGCTTCATATGGTGCCATCCGAATGCTTGCCTGATAGCTATTGTTGTAGGCAAACTCAGCTAAAGGCAAATAATCTTCCCAACTTCCTCGGAAATCCATCACACATCCTCTCAGCATATCTTCCAACACTTGTATAACCCGTTCAGACTGCCCGTCTGATTGTGGATGAAACACCGTAGTGAAATCCAACTTAGTGCCCAACGCTTGATGAAGTGCCTTCCAAAATCGAGACGTAAACCTTGGGTCTCTGTCGGAGATGATCGATGTTGGTACTCCGTGTAACCTTAGGATCTCTGCCACATATAACTTGGCTAACTTCTGAAGTGGATAGTTGATTCTCACCGGAATAAAATGTGCGGACTTGGTAAAACGGTCCACTATCACCCATACCAAGTCCTTCTTAGTAGGCGTAAGGGGAAGCCCACTAACGAAGTCCATGGTAATTCTTTCCCACTTCTATTGGGGAATCTTAATTGGTTGAAGTAATCCCGATGGAACTTGGTGTTCGACCTTAACTTGGCGACACGTCGGACACTTTTCCCACGAATGATCACTTCCCGCTTAAGATCAGACCACCAAAATTGTTCTCTTAGATCCCTATACAACTTAATGCCTCCGGGATGCATGGCATAAGGGCTACCATGCACCTCCCAAAGAATCTTTTGTCTTAACTCCTGGTCCTTCGGCATACAGACTTTTCCTTTGTAGCACAACACTCCTTCTTCATTGACGCCATAATCCCCTAATTCTCCGCTCCGTACTTGTTGAAACTTAGCACTTAGATCTTTATCAGCCATTTGTCCCTCTTTCACCTCATTCACCACGTGGGCTTGACTTTGGTCCGCCAATAGGCTTCCATCATCATACTGAGACTCAAGTGAGCGAACAAAGCCCTTAGATCTGAGACAACCTTCCTGCTTAGGGCGTCTGCTACCACATTCGCCTTGCCCGGGTGGTACTCTATCGAACAATCATAATCCTTCAACAACTCCACCCACCTTCGTTGCCTCAAGTTCAACTCCTTCTGCGTCAACAAATACTTAAGGCTCTTGTGGTCTGTGTAGATAACTGACTTTTCTCCATAAAGGTAGTGCCTCCAAACCTTAAGGGCAAAAACTACTGCTGGTAGTTCCAAGTCATGAGTTGGGTAGTTAACCTCATGAGGCCTTAACTGCCATGACGCATAAGCCACTACTTTTCCTTCTTGCATTAGCACACTGGCCTAACCCCCCATGCGAGCGTCACAAGATACTACAAAATCCTTACCGCCTCTCGGGTGAATTAACACCTGAGCTTAGTCAACACCTCTTAAGCTTTTCAAAACTCTCTCTGCCGCTTACTAGTCCATTCAAAGGGTACTTCCTTTCTTAGCAACTTTGTCAAAGGCGCGGCTATTGACGAGAACCCTTCCACGAACCTTCTGTAATAGCCTGCCAAGCCTAAGAAACTTCGGATTTCAACCACAGACCTAGGTGGCTTCCAATCCAACACTGCTTCGATCTTCCTAGGATCCACTCTTATTCCTTCTGTGGATACAACATGTCCTAGGAATGCCACCTCCTTAATCCAAAATTCACACTTGCTGAATTTGGCATAAAGCTTCTTTTCCCTTAACACTTGCAACACAACTCGGAGATGTTCATCATGCTCCTCTTCCGACTTAGAGTACACCAAAATATCGTCGATGAACACCACGATGAACCTATCCAAATAGGGTTGGAAAACCCGATTCATCATGTCCATGAACGCGGCTGGAGCGTTCGTTAACCCAAACGGCATCACCACAAATTCGAAGTGGCCATATCTTGTCCTAAAAGCGGTTTTATGGATATCAGCCTCCTTCACCTTCAACTGATGATATCCCGAACTTAAGTCTATTTTCGAGAACAGAGCTGCCCCTTTCAGCTGATCGAACAAGTCGTCTATCCTTGGCAAAGGATACTTGTTCTTGATGGTCAGTTTATTCAACTGACGATAGTCTATGCACATTCGCATAGTTCCATCCTTCTTCTTCACAAATAGGACCGGTGCTCCCCACGGAGACACACTGGGTTGGACGAACCCACGATCCAACAGTTCTTGGATTTGAGCCTTGAGCTCCACTAACTCTTTTGGCATCATTCGGTATGGAGCGATTGACACAGGAGCTGTTCCCGGTAGCAAGTCTATTCCAAATTCCACCTCCTATCCGGGGTATTCACGGTAATTCATCCGCAACACATCTACGAAATCCCTTACCGCCCTAACTCCAAGGACACCTTCATCTTTTCCACCCAACGTCATCGACGAAGGCTAAGAACGCCGCACACCTTCCTAATCATCTTCTCAGCCTTTAGCGCCGAAACTACGTTGGACAAGTAGTTCCTCCTTTCTCCGATCATCACTACTACTTCATCCTCTGGGGTTCTTAGTTCCATACGTTTAGCCGCACAATCCAACACGGCTCGATGCTCTACTAGCCAATCCATTCCAAGTATAAGCTCAAACTCTCCGAAGGGTAACTCCATTAAGTCAGCCCGAAAATTCACTCCCTGAATCTCTAGGGGTACATTCCGAAAGATCTTATCTATCATCACTGTTTGGCCTAATGGGCTTACTACAGTCATTTGTCTATCAGAAAGTTTAGAGTCTAGGCCTATTGTTTCCACTACGCTACATGCGACATATGAATGGGTCGAGCCCACATTAATTAAAGCAAAATAGAGCTTGTCAAAAATAAAGAACGTACCGGTTATAACATCCGGCGCGTCTCCATCCTCCCTCCGGCGAACCGCATAAACCAAACCCGGTTACCTTGCCTCAGCATTAGCAGCACCCCGGCCCTGTGCTCCACTGCCTCTGCCAGTACCATTACCTCTGTTGGTCTAACCACGACCCCGTTGAGGCTGCTGTCCGCCTCTACCAGCCTGACTAGCATTCTGAGTTGCCGGTCGACTCTCATCTGGTTGCTTAGGACAATCCTTAAGCATATGGTCCTTGGACCCACACTTGAAACATCCTCCCGTCTTTCTCCAACATTCTCCCAAGTGCCTCTTTCCACAATGCTCACAAGGGTGATACTGCCAGCCCGTACCAGCTTGTTGATTCTGTGGCCCGTCAACTCTAGGCTTCTTATGACCCTTGGTGCTATCAACAGTCTCAGATCGTCCCTCAGTCCGTCCTCAAAACGGACACAGCGTTCATGCTCAGTTGCCACTACCCCTCGAGCATAGCGGCTCAACCTCAAAAATTCTGCCTCATATTCTGTGACAGACTTACTCCATTGCACCAACCCCAGAAAAGCTTTTCTTTGTTCATCCGTATACCTGGTTCCCACATATTTCTTCTGGAATGCCTCCTTAACATATTCCCAGGTCAGATCCTCCGCCATGGCACCATCCCGCACAGTTAACCACCACTGATACGCTTCATCGTGTAATAAAGCCACCATCCCTTTCAACTTTTCCTCTGGAGTCAGATCGAGCTCATCCATAATGCGCTCCGTCGCTTCCAACCAGTACTCAGTTGTACTGGGTGCTGCTCCAGACACTCTACGAAACATTTCAGCTCCATTTGCTCGGAGCCGTTCAGGCACAGACTTACGATTTCCTGAATTTCCTCCTGCACCAGCCACCAAGACTCGCAGCACAGCCTGCAACACAACATCTTCCCCCGTCTGAGCTTGCTGCTCAACATTAATAGCTAGGGCTGGTGGTGGCGGTGGTATTTCATTGTCGGACCCCTGACCCGATCTAATGGGTTCTGACACGGTCATCCTTCCTCTACCTCGTCCACGGTGACCATATCCTCTAGAACTCATTTCCTAGCGTCGAGATCTGATTAAGGAATTTTATGGATTAGTCATTGTTCCACTTATTTACCCGCGAGGGAGTTTTATGAAAAGAGTTTTAGGAGTGGTTCTTTCGTATTCACACAAGCACACAGTCTTTCATTCATTCATCCATCCATCAAACAATTATGAACTTTCATTCATTCAGAGAAACGTTGTAATCTTCATCGTTGTTTTTTTTCTACTTCCCAAGGGTATTTTCGTAATTTTGTCCTACAGGGGCATTTTCGTAATTTTCCAAAACAAAAAATTCCTCGGTGATTTTGTCGAAAGTATTTTGGTAATTTTAAAGTCCCGGGGTAATTTTGGAAAAATTTTGAAATTCAGGGGTATTTCGGTAATTTTCGACCTCAGGGGTATTTTGGTAAATTTTCACAAATCAGGGTAAATTTGTAAAATTTAATAAATCAGGGATATTTCAAAAGTTAAAACTTTGTGGGTTCTTTTTGAGAATTATTCCTTCCAAAATGGAGATGTTGCAAAATTTTTGGGAATCAGGGTCATTTTGGTAATTTTGTAAGTTAGGGCAATTTTGTAATTTTTCAAAATCATGGTATTTTGATAGTTTGCAAATTAGGGTTCGTGAACATTTATAAAATAATGAAGTTTTGGCAAAATCGTTGAGAATTTGACAATTTGTGAATCAAGGGCATTTTGGTAATTTTACCACTAAGGGCATTTTTATAATTTTCACAAATCAGAAATTTTTTTCGGGAAATTTTGTAAAAATAGTTTTTACAAATTTAAAAGAAAGTTTTAAGAATTTTAAAACTAGGGTTCGTTGTTTTGTTCTTTCTTTTTTTTTTAAACATGGCTAGTTCCCTTTCGGGTTTTAGTCATTATGTTTAGCCTATGTCCGAGCCCTCTTTGATCAGGGTGAACCAAAGCTACGCACCAGGCAGGATTCAAGTGAAGAGGAGGTGAGTCACATAGACTGCTTAAATACCAAGCTCTCACTGAAACCATTCCTAGACATGCGCACAGAGCTTGCCACACCGCTGAGCCCTCTGAGTTAGGGTGAACCGAAGCTACGCACCAGGTAGGATTCCTGCGAAGAGGAGGTGAGTCACTAGGACTGCTTAAATACCAGGCTCTTCCGGATCCAATCCTAGACATGCGTACAGGGGTTACCACACCCTATCTCAGTGACTTAGCCATAGGTTTGTTTAGTGCATTCAATCTTATGCGTTTGGTGTGTGAGTAACCTAGTCCTAGGGTTCCATATTCCTATCATACTATTCTACGTTCCATGCCTTTTCTACCCTTACACAGTTCATAAATCATGGAATCACACATAAAGTTAGGGTACTTACGGTGGGGATCATGGGTCGGAGACTTAGGTGCCATGCCGTAAACACCGCTTCATTTCAAAGAAAATCATTTGGGCTCGAATTAAAAACGTTTTGGGCCTTAGCCAATGTGCCGAGAGTTGAAAACGGGCTCGATGCAAACTAAAACACCCCACACACCTAGGCCCACGAGCCCGAGCAGGATCTCTGGTATGTTCCTTAAGAAAATCGGTTTCAAAATTCTTGGTTACTTAGTGAAAGTTTGTGTAATTTTGAGAAAAATATTGGTTTGGGTTGGGCTTAGATTGAAAGCCCACTTGTCTTACTTAAAAAAAAATCATTTAATTAGGGTGACAAAATAATTTTGGGTTTACTAAAAAAAAATAATTTTACTTAAACTTAAAATATAAAATGGTTCATAGCATAGTAGTTAAAGAAAATAAAAGTAACTAAAAAAAACTATGGCCTTTTCGGCCTTATTACATCAATTATTTCCAAACTTAAAAACTTAAAATACTTAATAGAAATAAAGTCCCAAATATTAAAAATCCCTTCTTGCTGTGCATAGCCACCTTTAGGTCCCGCCGACCCGGTCCATTATTGCTCATTACTTGAAAAATAGTCCCACAAAGGGGTGAGTCAACAGACTCGATGTGTACACAAACTAACAATCAACAATTCAGGCATACATGCTCATATCAAAGACATATTCATATAAAAATGATGCAACCCAAACCCAAGCCTAGTTATCCATCCGCTACACACCCGTGCACTGCTAATCACACGCAGTGGGGACTACTAAGTCAACCATCCATCCGCTACACACCATCGAAGGCGATCATTTGCGATCGACGTGCTCATCGCCCATATAATTTGTGTCATTAGACACCATATTCAGATAATGTAACCGAAGTTACCAAATTCAAATAATGTAACCGAAGTTACCATATTCAAATTATGTGACCGTAGTCACCATATTCCGTTGGTGAGACCGAAGTCAACACCTTTTTCCCCTTTCACATATAGCCCGAAATGCCCCAAATATTATTATATCATGCATAACATACTTATTTCTCATTCATGTTACTATTCACATGTTCAAAATATATCATATTCGTAATCCTATCGTAGTAGGAAAACGCACAGGTACTTTTTACCACATTTGTGGTACTTAGCCATATTCACATTCTTATACATATTCATATATTAAAATAATTATTGCCATAATATATTGAAAGTTAGTGTGAGTACACACCTGATTCGCTTAATAGGTTCCTTGAAATCCCAAAGAGAATCGGTCACAGATTTAGATCTCAAATCCTACATAAGTTAATCATTTACTATTTAAAAGACCATTCGGCCATTATTCCAAATACGACTAGGATTTGTATTTCTTACCTTGTTGCCAAATCAAATCCCGAAATTGTGGTATTCTTCCCTGAAATTCGGCTACCCACTAGATCCACTGGTTTGATTAGTCTTCGATTAAAACAAATAGATCTAATTATTTAAGAGCGAACCTAGGCCGAATATAACTTCTTACCTTGTGATGAGATCCCCAAAATCGATTCCTTGCTCCACCAGGGATGTCGAAATTCCTACTACCCTAAGTTAGATTTAATCTAACTTTAACAAATAGAATATGGCCTTTGGCCGATTATACAGGTGTCTTACCTTAAATCCTTGAATCCCGAAAGATTTCTCCTTGTACTTGACAGTTGTAGACACCTGAGAGATCCCTTGTAGATTCGGCCAAAATTGCTAATAGAATTAGTACCCTGATTTCAATAAAAAGAGAAGGAATACAAATCGATTGACCACAGATCTTACCCTTTTGATGTTGTAGTTGATTGCTCCTTTACTTAGAATCAACAAAGATTCGGCTTTGACAGTAGAAACAGAGAAGAAAATAGAAGAAGAGAAGATGGATTTTGCTTAAAGAAAAATTCGGCAGAGAGGGGGAGAGAGCTAGGAAAATTTCGGCACACTTAAGAAAAGATGAGAGAAAATCCTTAAGTCTCCTTCTTTAGCCGAAATTATCAGGCCAAGAGTCCTTGACTTGGCCACCACCCTTCCTGATGATAATATCATCCCTTTTATTTAAAATAAAAGTGTATCCATCTTTTAACTCATAATAAAAATAATCCTTTGTTTATCACTTATTTATTCACATATTTATGGAATTAAAACACCTCTAATTCTAGAAGCATGTGCCGTCCACCCTCTAGCTTATGGAAGCAAAATAAAACCTTCATTATTTGCTTCCTACGTGACTCGAACTCAGGTCCAACACCTTGCATGTGGCGCTATTTCTCTTGGCCATAAGTGACATCTTCAGGCCACTTTTCCAAGCCTGTTTGAGTGTCAAATTTTACCAACTTTTACTTTTAAGGCCCCCTTGCCTTAATTTCCTATTTTAAACTTTAAAATTTGACATTTTGGGGTTATTTCCAAGTTTCCTAAAATTTTCGATCGGCTCTGTTTACTTGCCATTTTCTTACATTTCCAAGTTTCCTAAAATGTATACTTTTCATTTTTGGATCATTTCCATTTTCATTTCCTAGTTTCCAAAAATGTGTACTTTCCATTTTTGAACCATTTCCTTACATTTCTAGGTTTTCTAAAATGTTCATGTCCTAATGCATTTCCAAGTTTCCAAAAATATTCATTTCCATTCATTTTCATACATTTCTGAGTTTCCAAAAATTTCAAAAATTTATTCATAATGCTTAAGACTTGTCATTTCATACAATTAAACCGAAAATGCATAGGCCCTTTCCAGGATGTTACATTTGTTCATTCAGAGAAATGTTGTAGTTTTCGTTGTCGTTGTTTTTCCACTACCCAGGGGTATTTTCGTAATTTTGTCCTACAGGGGTATTTTTTTAATTTTTCAAAAGAAAAAAGTTCCTTAGTGATTTTGTCACAAAGTATTTTGGTATTTTTAAATTCCCGGGGTATTTTAGAAAAATTTTGAAATCCGGAGGTATTTCGGTAATTTTAGACCTCGGGGCAAATTTGTAGAATTTAATAAATCAGAGATATTTCAAAAGTTGCAAAACTTTGAGGGTTCTTTTTGAGAATTGTATTTTCCAAACCGGTGATGTTGCAAAAATTTTGGAAGTCAGGGTCATTTTGGTAATTTTGTAAGTTAGGGGTAGTTTTGTAATTTTCCAAAATCAAGGTATTTTTGATAGTTTGCAAATTAGAGTTTTTGAACATTTATTAAATAATGAAATTTTGATTAAACTATGGGTAGTTTGGACATTTTATAAACCAAGGGCATTTTTGTAATTTCACAATCAGGGGTATTTAGGTAATTTCATAAATCAGAAATTTTTCGAAAAAATTTTGTAAAAATAGTTCTCGCTAATTAAAAAGGTAATTTTAAGAGTTTTAAAACTAGGGTTTTTATAAAAGCACGGCTAGTTCCCTTTTGGGTTTTAGTTATTGTGTTTAGCCGATGACTAAGTCCTCTTGGTTAGGGTGAACGGTTACTACGCACCAGGTAGGATTCGAGTAAAGAGGAGGTGAGTTGCTAGGACTGCTTAAATACCAAGCTCTTACTGAGTCCACTCCTAGACATGCGCGCTGTGATTTACCACACCCTAGCTCGGCGACTTAATCATAGGTTGGTTTAATGGTTCTTAAGTCTTATGCACTTGTGTTTGAGTAGACTAGTCCTAGGGTTCACATACTTAATATTCTAATCTACGTTTCATTTCCACCCTTCTACAAATCATAATATAAATCACACAAGAGATCAAAGTACTTACCTGGTGGACTGCGGGTCGGAGACTTAGGTGCCATGCCAGAAAACCTGCTCATCTTCAAAAATACTTTCATAAAACTCATTTGGGCTCGATTTGAAAACATTTTGGGCCTTAGCCCACAGGCCGAGAGTTTAAAACTGGGCTCTAATACCAAACTAAAACACCCCATACCCAGCCCACGAGCCTGGACCGAATCTGGTATGTTCCTCGAGGTAAACCGTTTAAAATTTCTTTTGTTACTTAGGCAAGACTTGTATGTTTTGAAAGAAAGATTGTGTTGGGTTGGGCTCGAGTTGAAAACAGGGTTATCTTATATTGAAATCCCCTTATCTTAGGTGTCAAAACATTTAGGGTTTAGTTTAAAAGAAATTTACTTAAACTTTAATTGATAAAAATTTCTAAACATCATAAATAAAATAAATGTAAAATAGTTCAACTATGGCCTTATTACATCAAATAAAAACCCAAAATGAAATTTAAAATACTTAGAAAAAAATAAAGAGTCCACATAATAATTTCCTTTTTGAGCATGGCCACCTTTAAGCTCCTACCGACCTTGGTCCATTCTCGATCATCACTGAAAAATGTTCCCACAGCGGGGTGAGTCAAACAGACTCAATGTGTAACCAACACTAAAATTTAATAGCTCAGGCTTATATAATCATATCACACTTTAATTCATATAGCAGATAAAATAATGATGCAACCCGAACCCAAACCTAGATACCATCTGCTACACATCACCCGTACCAACCTGCACACCGTGGGGACTACCAAGTCAACCCTCCATCAGCTACACACCATCGGCGCGTCGGCTGCGATCGGCGTGCTCATCGCCCTTATGAGTATCGTGGTCTTAGGTCACCACACTCAGATATCGTGGTCTTAGGTCACCACATTCAGATATCGTGGTCTTAGGTCACCACATTCAGATCTCGTGGTCTTAGGTCACCACATTCAGATATTGTGGCCTTAGGTCACCACATTCACTTCCCCTTTTCAATAACCCATATGCCCCATATCATACATATTATGCATTAACATGCAAAATTTCACATTCTTATCACTTATCACATGTTAAACATAACATATTTCGTAATCCTAGTAGGAGTAGGAAACGTACCTGAGTACTTTGTACCATAACATGATACCTTAGCCACATTCACATTCTTATAAACATGCACATATTAAATATTGCCATAATTTTTATTAAAAGTTAGTGTGGGGTACACACCTGATTCGCTTAGCAAATTCCTTGAGATCTTGAAATCTGTTCTACCGCTTAGATCCTTAATCCCTATGTTTGATTAATCACTTACTAATTTAATAAAAAGCCATTCGGCCATAAATCCAAATCCTAGTAGGATTAGTATACTAAAACTTACCTTGTTGCCGATTGACTTAAGAATCAAGTCCCGTAAACTTGTATTCTTCCCTTTTGAATAGGCTAATCACTAGATCCCTTGAATCGGTTAGTTTTCGGCTTAAAACACAGAAAAATAGATCTAACTACTAAAATACGCCTTGGCCGAATATTCATAGTCACTTACCTTAAGCATCTTAAATCCCAAAATTATCCCTTGGTTATAGCTTCTATCGAAATCCCTAAAACCACATGTTAGATCAACTTCTAACCTTTAATCACAATCAATGGCCATTGGCCGAATGTCAGATATGACTTACCTTGATGGTCAAATCCCGAAGATCTTTTCCTTTATAGTCAACTATGGCAAAAATCCCGAAAGAATCCTTCCAAATTTTGGCAAATAAGAATATTGATGGGATTAGTCCTAGATTTCGACAAATCTAAAAGAAAAGAATAGAAATCAAAACTTGTTCTTACCCTTTCTTGAAGAAATCGACAGCACCTATGCTTAAAGCCCCTCAAAGATTCGGCTTTTGGAGGGATTAGAAAGAGAAGAGAAGAGAGCCCTAAAAAAATTCGGCAGAGAGAAGAAGAAGAAGAAAAATTGATGAGCAGCCCTCTTTCCTTCCTTTTATAGCCAAAATTACTACTCAGAATCCCTTACTTGGCCACCACTCTTCTTTATTTGATAACTTTATCCTTTGAATTAATAATAATAATCCTTCTATTATCTCTTCTTTTATCCATTAAAAAAAATAAAAGGAATTAATCCACAATTATCTCTTGAAAATAATTCAATTTAAAAATCCTTTATTTATCACCTTTTTAATCGAATATTTATGAAAATAAAACACCTCCTTTCTAGAAGCATGTGCCGTCCACCTCAGTCTTACGGAAGCAAAAATAAAACCTCCTTTATTTGCTTCCCAAGTGACTCGAACCTGTGCCCATTCCTCTTGCATATGGCGCCATTTCCATAGGCCCTAAGTGACATCTTGAGCCACTTTTTCCAAGCCGGTTTGTGTGTCAAATTTCACAAACTTTTTTTCTTTTAAGGCCACCTTGCCTTAATTTCCCCTTTTAAACCTTAAAACTCGTCATTTCTAGGTCATTTCTAAGTTTCCAAAAATTTTCAATCAGCTCTGTAAACTTGACATTACCTTACATTTCCAAGTTTCCAAAAATGTTCACTTTCCTTTTTTGAATCATTTCTAAATAATTTTCCTAGTTTCCATAAATGTTCACTTTCCTCTTTATTCCTTTACATTTCCAGGACGTTTCCCTACATTTCCAAGACAAGACATTTCCTTACATTTCCTTGCATTTCCTTACATTTCCATACATTTCCTTACATTTCCTTACATTTCCATACATTTCCATACATTTCCTTACATTTCCTTACATTTCCTTACATTTCCTTACATTTCCTTACATTTCCATACATTTTCTTACATTTCCTTACATTTCCATACATTTCCTTATTTCTAGAATTCACATAACACATTCATAATTCATAAAACATACCATTTTACCACATGGTTCCTTATGTCATGCTTCACACGGAGTTTCTTTTAAAGCCTCATTTACCTAGCTCCCCTTTTTACTTAAAAACCAATAATTTTCCAAAGCTTTCTTCTTCCATCCTAGAATTCTAAAAACCCTTAATACACTTCCAACACTGCCAAAACCTACTAACTCATGAATTAGGCACGAACGCATAACCCCTAATCTAGGATGTTACTAGAGAAGCATCAAAATTCTTTATTTAAGAGAAGGGTTTTTGAATGATTTTATTTCTGAACTTGATTCACCAATAATAGGAGTCTTCAATAGGAAGCATAGGCGAGTCAAAGAGTACCCTCTTCTCTTGGTAACAAGAAAAGTGGGGACTTTGTGATGCAAATGGCAATGTTCAACAGTTCAAATAACAAGATTCTTTTTAACTCGAACTTAATTTCAAAAACTTGTTAAAATTTTTAATTAGAAAACTAAAATTTTTTTGAACAATAACAAAAATTCTTTGTGTTTGTTCAACTAACAAAAAATTTCATAGCTAAAAAAAAGTGAAATCCGATTAATAAAAAAATTTTGAGTTACATTTTAATTTTATAGATTTATTGTTTGATTTAATAAAAGAGTTAACTTTTGTAATGCGAACTCTATGCGAGTCGTTTGATGAAAAAACTAAAAAGGCAATAAAAGGTAACCTTTGAGGATGCCATATAGAAAAATTGAAAAATGTGTAATTAAACTTCTACAAGCTCAATTGGTTATCACTTTAAAGAGGGCAGAGAAAACTCATCCAAGCTTTATGTTTAATGCAATTTTTTTATATTTGAGAAAGGGTTAAAACAGACTCTCTTTTGATTTCTCTCAAGTTATCAACTATTTGAGATAAAATATTTTATCTTTTTAAAACAAGCTTCTCATCTTCTAAAAATATTTTCAGATTTCTCTAACTCTTAACTTTTTGAGGTAAATTATTCTTGGGTTCTTTTTTCATCCTACCCCTCCAAATATTTACTTAAAAGAGTCACTTCTCTTGGGACAAACCCTTGCATGCAAGGATAAATTTATGGAAAATCCCAAAAAAAAAAAAAATTCTAAGGATACCCAAAAAGAAGTCAATCATTTGTGGAACAGTCAAAGACCAAGCAATCTAAACCAGCCCCATTCCAAATCCTTCCCACTAAAGAACAGCTAAATCTGTGAACAACAAAGAGAAATGTAAAAACCCATCAAGTTTAACAAAGCAAAGAAATGGTCCGAAAGTTGTGAAAAAGGATAATGCAGCAAAAGAATAAGAGGAATCTATGAAGAAAGGAAAACAAAATAAAAATCCGTACAATAATGGAGTGCAAAAGAAGAGCAGTGACAAAATGGTAGCAAATAGAAAGATTAGTAGGGCAAAAAAATAAACACAAAGTTAAAAAAAAATTTTGTTTCTCTGTATATCGTGAACAAAAAGAAAACTAGACTATGAAGCCATTAGCCATTAGTCAACTTAATCAGAGAAAGAATAAGTACCAGCAGAAGGTAATAAACGAGTTTAAAACCAGAGAAAGAATAAGTGAGAAGCAATGGAAGTACCAGCTGGAGTTGCAGGTACTTCTTACACTGATTGAGTTGGAGTTTCTTCTTCTGTGCTTTGACTATCGATAGCAGCACTTCCCAAGGTGTTTGAATCTGTCGTAGAACCCTTTGAAGAGAATCGTACACCTTTTAATGTTCGTGTTTTGCCAATCATTTTCCTAAAAACAAAGTGGTAATGGTTGAGGATGAAGCACCCAACAGAGCACCGAAAAAGTCATGGGTTTTGAGGATGAGGAAAAACTGAGAAAAATATGAATTTTCAACTTCCTGTTGCTGGAAATTTGAAACCGACTGTAAATTTGGATCAAGGTTTGCTTCTTTATTAACTTACCTTTTATTTTAGCTTTTAGGGTTTGGCCAACAATTTTAAAGTCAAAATATGGAGAACATACATTCCATTGCCTTTTAAAATTCAATATATATAATTTAAAACTATTAATGATTAATATGAAATTAAAAATATTTAATTTTTTCACATATGAAATAATCTTGCATTCCAGATGTTTTTGTACTTATTTTTATGTATTTTAATTTTTTTATAAAATATCAATTTTTTAAAGTTATTATTATTTTGAAAATATATAATATATAAATATATAAAATCCTATAACATATGTAAAAATATACAAAAATATAAAAGCGTATACTTCTTAAAATATATATTATAAAATATTATAACATATAAGTTTATAAAAATATATTATAAATTTAGAAAATATATATTTGTTATATAGATTAGTGAATGAATAATTTCAAATGAATGAAATTTATGGGCTTTTATATATTTGAATATTTTTATAAATTTATATTCTATTCAATATTCAAAATAGTAACCTAAAAATTGATTTTTTAAAAAAATAAAAATTAACAAAAAACACATCAAACCTAAACAAATGATTATCAAAATACTTGTCTAAGTTCATTCTTGATGGGCACACGCCCATGCCCAAACCGTGTGTCTTACACGGCTCATGCACACGGCCGTGGGATCTACCTGTGGCCTATTCTAACTAATAATAATAAGGTGCAGGGTACGCACGGCCTAGACACACGCCCGTGTGTCTAACCGTGTGGGCACTTAGAGGCTACTTACCAAGCCATTTGCCACCCTGCAATCAAGATCAACACAATACATTTCATGAACTATACCACATGCTTCGTTGAATTTAACAACATACAGATATAGCAAATTTTGGCCAAACACTTAGCCATATACAAAAGAATAATGGTTTGATAGCCTCTACAATGGCACTTCTTAAAACATGTTCTCAAAATGAATGCTTCCTATACATGCCATACTTAGTGAAATAATTTGGCTATACCAAAATGAATATTGATAGTGTGCTACAAGCTCCGACTCCAACGATCCACAAGTCAGCTTGGCGGAACTACATAGAAAGAAAGAATTAAAGACGTAAGCATTTCACTTAGTAAGTTTGCATGTAAAGCGCATATCAATATACTTATTTAATAAAAACCACTTGACATAACAATGGTACCATAATTTCAGCTATAGAGCTTACTTACTCATAATGATTCTTACATGTCTCATGATACTTAATGTTCTCATACTTGTAAGGTAAACATGGTACCTGTATCACTTGATCACATTGATCAGCATATTTTGACATAATAATCATGATTCTCTATTTCATCATTCATAACATAAGTAATAATTAATATCAACTTGATAATAGCTTTGCTTTCTTAGCCTCTTGCCATTTCATTTTTAACCTTACTCATTTGCCCGATGAATTTCTACGAATAAATGAGGATACTAAATCTCGACCCACATAACTTGATGCCAAAGCCATATCCTAGATATGGTCTTACATGGAATATCTCATCTTGGTTTCAAGGCCATGTCTTGACATGGACTTATATGAAGTCTTTCTCTTGATAGCTTTTCAATGCCAAGCTTGGCTAGGACTTACATGATAACTTGTTCAATGCCAAGCTTGCCTTGGGCTTACATGATAATTTGTTCAATGCAGAGCTTGCCTTGGACTTATATGATAACTTGTTCAATGCCAAGCTTGCCTTGGACTTACATGATAACTTGTTCAATGCCAAGCTTGCCTTCGACTTACATGATAACTTGTTCAATGCCAAGCTTGCCTTGGACTTACATGATAACTTGTTAAATGCCAAGCTTGCCTTGGACTTACATGATAACTTGTTCAATGCCAAGCTTGCCTTGGACTTACATGATAAGTTGTTCAATGCCGATGCCATGTCCCAAACATGGTCTTACACTGGCTCTCATATTGTGGTAGATCGAGTATCCTGGGAAATTCATCTTCAATCGGGACTTGCTTATACATAATCTCTTTGATTTCTTGTTGGAACATAACATTAAACATTTGCATGAAAATAGTGTACATTATATTAAGCAATTTGATGATATAAATCATAAAGCTTAGAAATCATACAAACTTACCTCAAAATAAAAGATGTATGTAGATATGAAATTTAGTCCTCGACTTTGTTCTTACCTCGGTTTTGATCCAGGCTTCGTTTTTCTTGATCTATAATCATAAATAGATCATTTAATACCCACATTGACTAAATTGACTCATTACTCAAATTTTGGCAAAAATTACTATTTTGCCCCTACACTTTCTCATATTTACACTATTGCCCCTAAGCTCGTAAAATGATTTTCATTCAACTTTCTTAAACTTCATGCTTAGCTGATTCATTTTCTCTATTATAACAATCATCAATTCTCACTATTTTCTAGTGTGTATGACCAATTTCATAACTTTTACAAATTGATCCATACTATCATTTTTCATGAAATTGATTAAGGAAAAGATGTTTATCTAACATCAAACTCTTATAAACTTCCATAAAACATCATTTGGCATGTATATCATTCATGGGCAGATTTTTCATCATGCACCTTAGCTCATTTTATAGCTAAAAATAGCTAATTCATAATACGAGAACTTCGAAAATACGAAGAATATTAAAAATGGGTGTCAAATGAACTTACTAGCAAGCTTGAAAGATGAAAAAACCCTAGCTGTGGGGATCTTCAAAATTTCGAAACCCACAAGGAAGAAGATGAATGATTTTTTCTCATCCTTTTCCTATTTTAATCAATTAATAGGTAAATGACCAAAATGCCCTTCTCTTATAAAAATTTCTATTTTACTAACTCATGTCCATTTTTGTCCAAAAATTATAATTTGGGAAAATTGCTAGTTAAGGACTTCTAATTTATTTTCTAAAGCTATTTCAAACAAAAAGCTTCTAGAAACTCATATTTTGCAACTTTTGCAATTTAGTCCTTTTTGGACCATTCAACCTCAATTTAGCAAAATTGCTTCATGGAACTTTCATACTAGCATGCCAACATAACATAAACTTTAAAAACTCATAAATTCACCTCAGATTCGTGGCCTCACACCACTCTTTCGACTAGGCCCTAACTGGGGCTTTTACAACTATATTGGTCAAAATTACCACATCAACACAAACTAAGTTGGTACAAATGGTCAAGTTATGTAACGCCCCAAATTTTGGGCCTAGATGAATTGGGCTTTGGGCTTTGGGTCTCATAAATTTTTTTTTACGCAAGAAAATGAAAAATGACATGTTGGCTTTAAGGGTTTAATAAGCTTGGAGTGTCTAGGGGTGTTGCAGAAGTCCTGGGTTCGAATTTTGAGGAGAAGGAATTTTTAATTAATTATTAAAGGAACCAGGGCGGTGAGTAGTTGGGCCTTTAAATAAAAATAGGGAAAAATGACATCAAAGAGCCTTGTGGTGGAGTGGCTAGGTGACGCCACTTAGGGCATAGGAAGGTGGCGTTATGGGCTAGCAAAGAGATCCTAGGTTCAAATCTTAGCTTAGTATTTTTTTTAGGAGTTTAATTTTGGCCTTCTAGAAGGTTGGAAGTGGTGTGATGATGGACTCTAAGGAGAGTGATTAGAAGAGAAAATTTAGGAAAAGGATTAGGGAGTTATTAGGGAGAAAAACGACGAGATGAGATGGGGAAGAGTTGGAGCCGATTGGGACTTTGGAGGGTAGACAGAGTTTCGGTTTTGTGTAAAAATAGGGGGACCGAATTCCCTCTGTGCTATTTCGGCAATTGGAATTCCCTTTGTGTTATTTCGGCAACTATAGTGCTCTGTCGAATTCTCCTTCACTTTTTCTATTCTAAACCTCGCCTCTTACTTATGTGTTTTCATTTCTTCTAAAGCCTTAAACCGAATATCGTTCTTTTCTTTCTCATTGCTTGTGTCGTCCCACCTTCATCTCAATTATTGGGGACTGAATATTCGTGACTTCAAAAGCTGAAAACCTTTGCTCTTAGAGCCGATTTCTTCATCGCCCCAAAACTTGTGCTGAATACTCTAGTGACCAAATCTCTGTCGTGCTGTCATTATCCCTTTGATTTTTGGTGGATCGAATCGTGGAAAAATCGGAATCAAGCTTGGTTCTACAAGTCTCTGCCGCAAAGCTATCCATACGTTTCGGCTTTTGGGTAAGTGTTCTTGATTTTAGGATAAGTGGGCCGAATAGCCTATAGTAAGTGAAAGGGTGACTTAAGTGGATACAAGTAACCTATTATTTTGTCTTTAACGATTAAGATTGATACAGATCTAGGGGATATTCGTGAGTAGTAGCTAAGGAAGGGCTATTAGGACTGGTGGCACACGGTAAGGTTATGGTAAGGCTTCGATTTTTGGTAAATATTGTGGTTAAGTGTGTGATTGATTGGGGGTTGGTATTTGTGTTAGGCTAAAGGCTGAGGATAGTGTAACACGTCTCATTTACCAGGTGTGTACATACACTTCACACACGACAAATCGACAAAAGCTGAAATCCCGAAAAATCAGAATGCCGAAAAGCCGAAAGGTTGGCGCTGGCAACCACACGAGCGTGTGAACATTCGTGTGGGAACACTAGTATGATTAACGGGGCCAAGAGAGCGATCTCATGGTCTCAGTCCACTATTTGGCCGACCGGGCCAAACAGGATAAATGGGCCTGTCGAGCTCAGGGGACCAAATCGGCAAGAATTGATATGTGAAATTGAATGATGGATTGATATGGATGGTTGTATGATTTGATTGTGATTGGGCCTAATGAGCTACACATCCATGATTGGGCTTAATGGGCTATATGGACATGTTTGGGCTTAGTGGGGCCTTATGGGATTTTAGAAATGCATGCTAGGGTTTTAATGGACTCTAGGCTTAGTTCTGATGAATTCTTAAACAGCACAAAACTTAATTTAATAATCAAACATGTCTATGGACAAGTCGCTAGGGTAGAGTGTGGCAATGGACATATGCATGTCTAGGATTGGATCTAGGGAGAGCTTGGTACTTAAGCAGTCCTAGTGACCCACCTCCTATTCTCTGGAATCCTACCTGGTGCGTAGTGTCTATTCACTTTAGTCGCGAGGACTTGTTGACGGGCCAAGGTTCGTAATTAAAACCCACACTGTTAAGAATTACTAAAATACCCCTGTAGGGTCGGATTACAGAAATACCCCTGAATTGCAAAATTACCAAAATACCCTTAATTTGTGAAATGACTAAAATACCCCTATGTGTTGATTGTAAGATTTGTGGATGTTACATGTACATTTGCTGTATTCATATGATATTCTGTTTAGGATGCATATGGTTGCGTGACAATTGTGGATCCACTAATGGCTTTCTAAGCCAATTATATGATAAGCAGCTTTGCTGCACCATTTGGTAGTACCGCAACCGGCTACCCTTCAAGTGTATCAGATGGGTGGATCAATTTAGAAATCCCTACAGAAGTGTTTCTGTTGGACGGAGACAAAGTGTACCGGATGGATTATTTGGGGAGGGTTTGCATTGCATTGCATATATGATGTTCTTATGTTGATAATATGATATGTATGCTATTTTTTTGGTGAGGGTCGTACACACTGAGTTTTGGAAAACTCACTCCCTCTTTTATTTTTTCAGGTGATCATCAGTAGGCAGTTCGATAGATGGAGGGACTCAGAGGTGGCCAACTAGCAAGACGATTAGACCTGCTTTTCTTAATATCTAAATTCTAGATTTTAAGTTATTTATTTTAAGTTATTTTATTTCGGATTGTAATAAGGCTTTCCTTCTAGTTATTATTCCATTGTTTCTATTATGCATTGTAGTTTTAAAGCAGAACTTGAATTTATTATTCTTTTAAGTATATTTAAAGTTTTTGAAAATAATTGTGCTTTAAGAATGACCTTCCACTGTCAAAAGAAATTTTTACATAGTAACAAGGAAATGGTTTTTGGCTACACTTCATTTTGAAAGCAAAATGGATTTTACTTAACTTTTCTCTAGAAGGGTTTTCAATGAAAACAAGGTTTTCGCAAAAACACTTCAATGTGGCACGCCAGATTCGGGCCTAACTTCTAGGCCGGGTTTGGGTTGTTACATTTAGTGGTATCAGAGCTCGATTACAAAGCTCGGGCTGTGAAATGGGCCTTATTACTTGGGTTTTAAAAAAAGTATTTTTGGATTGTATCGTAATGTTTTGGAAATTCTTGTGATGTGGCACATCGAGTCTCCAACGTCAAACCAAGTAAGTTCTCTTATTATTAAGCTTGTTTAACTTGATATATTGTAGATAGTTAGTAGGCTACTTTAGATGATTATACTAAAGCTTTTTAGTTAGAGTGAAACTAAAGCCCGTAGGAACTTGAAACTGTAGATGATTTACAAAAACAACCTATTTACTTAATACTATAATAAAACATCAGCTTAATTACTGAAACTAACTAAAATTTCATAACATTCTTAATTCATATAATACGAGAATCAACGATGAGAGCTAGAAGAGGTGTAAGGGGTTACGGCAGATGCTGTGGAAGTGTTAAGGCTAGGTCATCAGCATCGGGCAACACATCTGCTGGGGAGGCACCAGCTTCGCCAGAGCATGAGATGGTCCAGGAGACAGAGGTGGGAGTGAGCCCACCAACCTCGAGTAGCAGTAACCTGGAACTCGTTACTGATGTGCTGACTCAGCTAGTAAGGGAGGTACTGGAGGAGGTTAAAGAAATTAATGAAACACTTCGGGTTAGGTGCGTGGACTGTAAGAGAAAAAAAATCGCATTTCTCTAGGGCTGCAGTCTCATCCTGTGAAGCATGTTAAGGTACGTCCAATCTTTCCGGCTTGCGAATATTGCAGAAGGTGTCATCAGGGTGAATGCTGGAGGAAGTTAGGAGCATGTTTCAGATGCAGGTCTGAAGAGCATTAGGCTCGGTATTGTTCAATCACCATTAAGTCGGGTATGTTTTGTGTGGATGCGATATTTTGGGTATAGAAATTGTATGCGTGCAATGTTTTTCTGCTCCAGTGGGTAGGTTTTTCTTGGGTAAGTGTAAGAGGGTTCAACTAGAGTTAAAGTGTGTTAATGTTATTAAAATCAGAATCCGTAATGAAAGCATAGTGGTGTGACTTGAGCGGTGCGATTAATAGTTAGTTTGAAATTTCGAGGACGAAATTTCTTTAAGGGGTATAATTCTAACACCCCGAATTTTGGGCCTAGATGAATTGGTCTTTGGGCTTTGGGTCTCATAAATTTTTTAAGCAAGAAAGTAACAAATGACATGTTGGCTTTAAGGGTTTAATTAACTTGGAGTGTCTAGGGGTGTTGGAGAAGTGCTAGGTTCGAATTTTGAGGAGAAGGAATTTTTAATTAATTATTAAAGGAACTAGGACGGTGAGTAGTTGGGCGTTTAAATAAAAATATGGAAAAATGGCATCAAAGAGCCTTGTAGAGGAGTGGCTATGTAACGCCACTTAGGGTATAAGAAGGTGGCGTTATGGGCTAGCAAGGAGATCCTAGGTTCAAATCCTAGCTCAGTATTTTTTTTAGGAGTTTAACTTTGGCTTTCTAGAAGGTTGGAAGTGGTGTGATGATGGACTCAAAGGAGAGAGATCAAAAGAGAAAATTTAGGAAAAGGATTGGGGAGTTATCAGGGAGAAAAACGAGGAGATGAGATAGGGAAGAGTTGGAGTCGATTGGGACATTGAGGGGGTAGGCAAAGTTTCAATTTGTGTATAAATAGGGGGCCGAATTCCCTCCGTGCTATTTCGACAATTGGAATTCCCTTTGTGCTATTTCGGCAACTATAGGGCTCTGCCGAATTCTCCTTCACTTTTTCTGTTCTAAACCTGGCCTCTTCCTTATGTGTTTTCTTTTCTTCTAAAGCCTTAAATCGAATACCATTCTCTTCTTTCTCCATTGCTTGTGCCATACCACCTTCATCTCAATTGTTGGGGACCGAATATTCGTGACTTCAAAAGCCGAAAACCTTTGCTCTTGGAGCCGATTTCTTCATCGCCCCAAAACTTGTACCGAATACTCTAGTGAACAAATCTCTGTCATGCTGTCATCATTCCTTTGATATTTGATGGATCGAATCTTTGAAAAATCAGAATCAAGCTTGGATTTACAAGTCTCTGCCGAAAACCTATCCATACATTACAGCTTTTGGGTAAGTGTTCTTGATTTAGCGATAAGTGGGCCGAATAGCCTATAGTAAGGGAAAGGGTGACTTAAGTGGATACAAGTAACCAATTATTTTGTCTTTAACGATTACCGAGGCCAAGAGAGCGATCTCATGGTCATGGGCCACTGTTTGGCCAACCGGGCCAGACCAGGGCTAAATGGGCCTGCCCAGCTTGTTGGCCCAAATCAGCAAGAATTGATAGATGAAATTTAATGATGGATTGATATGGATGGTTGTATGATTTGATTGTGATCGGGCCTAATGAACTACATATACATGATTGGGCTTAATGGGCTATATGGACACGATTGGGCTTAGTGGGCCTTATGGGATTTTAGTGGGCCTTATGGGATTTTAAAACAGCATAAAACTTAATTTAATAATCAAATATGTCTATGGACAAGTTGCTAGGGTAGAGTGTGGCAATGGACATATGCCTGTCGAGGATTGGATCTAGGGAGAGCTTGGTACTTAAACGGTCCTAGTGACCCACCTCCTCTTCTCTGGAATCCTACTTGGTGCGTAGTGTCTGTTCACTTTAGCCGCGAGGACTTGTTGATGGGCCAAGGTTCATAATTAAGACCTATACTATTAAGAATTACTGAAATACTCCATTAGGGTAGGATTACAGAAATACCCCAGAATTGCAAAATTATCAAAATACCCTTGATTTGTGAAATGACTAAAATACCCCTATGTGTTGATTGTAAGATTTATGGATGTTACATGTACATTTGTTGCATTCATATGATATTCTGTTTAGGATGCATATGGGTGGGAATTATGGAATGGAGGAAGTATATGAGGATCGCATGGTTGCGTGACAACTGTGGATCCATCGATGGCTTTCTAAGCCTATTATATGATAAGTAACTTTGCTGCAACGTTTGGTAGTACCGCAACCGGGCTACCCTTGAAGTGTATCGGATGGGTGGGTCGATTTAGAAATCCCCACAGAAGTGTTTCGGTTGGACGGAGACGAAGTGTACCGGATGGATTATTTGGGGAGGGTTTGCATTGCATTGCATATATGATGTTCTTATGTTGATAATATGATATGTATGCTATTTGTTTGGCGAGGGTCGTGCACACTGAGTTTTCAAAAACTCACTCCCTCTTTTATTTTTCTCAGGTGATCCTCAGTAGGCGGTTCGACGGATGGAGGGACTCAGAGGTGGCCAACTAGCAAGACGATTAGACATGTTTTCCTTAATATCTAAATTCTAGATTTTAAGTTATTTATTTTAAGTTATCTTATTTCGAATTGTAATAAGGCTTTCCCTCTAGTTATTATTCCATTACTTCCACTATGCATTGTGATTTTGAAACGGAACCTGGATTTATTTCTTTTAAGTATATTTCAAGTTTTTGAAAATAATTGTGCTTTAAGAACGAGCTTCCGCTATCAAAGGAAATTTTTACATAGTAACAAGGAAATGGTTTTTGGCTACACCTCGTTTTGAAAGCAAACTAGATTTTACTTAACTTTTCTCTAGAAGGGTTTTCAATGAAAACAAGGTTTTCGCAAAAAACATTTCAATGTGATACGCCGGATTCGGGCCTAACTTCTAGGCCGGGTTTTGGGGTGTTACATGTTAACCCTAAAACAAATAAACCTACTACTGAGAATGAAGCTTATATATTAAATAAGACTATATTCTTGGCTTCCAACAGTATATAATTTCATAATTTCTATTACCCAAAATGTCTTCAAATGTAAAAATGAACATACATAGATGTTAATATAATATGAATGTCATCTTCATCTAAGTGCTCTGTTCTTTTGGACAATTCATTCTACTATACTGCACTAAAAATGTCAATTACACTAAATCTTTGCACTTCAAAAAAATAATATTTTTAATTAATTTATATTTTTTTTAATTTATGTTTGCTATGTGGCTAATTGAGAAGTTACCTCGTTACACCACTAGATTGGTCAACATTACCACATCAACACAAACTAAGTTGGTACAAATGATCAAGTTAACCCTAAATAAAATAAACCCAGTACTGAGAATGAAGCTTATATGTTGAATAAGACTATCTTCTTTGTAACACTCCGTACCTGAGACCGATGCTAGGACTAGATACGAGGCATTACCATGCTTGAACTCACTTAACATACACTTACAAGCTGTAAAATTTTGTTCCATCTTAAAAATTTCTCTTTCTTAGTCTATTCATATGTGTCATACACCTACGAGGCCTTAAGCATAACTCTGAAAACTTTCGGAACTTGATCGAAATCCTTTCAGAGAAACAGGGGTCACACACCCATGTGACTTGGGACACGCCTGAGTACCCCTTGACACACCCATGTCTTCCAACCGTGGGGAGTTACTGACTATATTCACACGGCCTTGACACGCCCATGTCTTCCAATCATGGGAAGCTACAGACTTGATCCACTCGGCCTGGGCACACGCCCATGCCCAAACCATGTGTCCTACACGGCTCATGCACACGGCCGTGGGATCTACCCGTGGCCTATTCTGACTAATAATAATAAGGTGCAGGGTACGCATGGCCTAGACACACGCCCATGTGTCTAACCGTGTGGGCACTTAGAGGCCATTTACAAGCCATTTGCCACCTTGAAATCAAGATCAACACAAAACATTTCATGAACTATTCCACATGCTTCATTGAATTTAACAACATACATATAGTAAATTTTGGCCAAACACTTAGCCATATACAAAAAGAATAATGGTTTGATAGCCTATACAATGGCCCTTCTTAAAACATGTTCTCAAAATGAATGCTTCCTATACATGACATACTTAGTAAAATAATTTGTCTATACCAAAATAAAGATTGATAGTGTGCTACAAGCTCCGACTCCAACGATCCACAAGTCAGCTTGGCGGGACTTCATAGAAAGAAAGAATTAAAGATGTAAGCATTTAGCTTAGTAAGTTTGCATGTAAGGCGTATATTAATATACTTGTTTAATAAAACCACTTGACATAACAGTGGTATCATAATTTTAGCTATGGAGCTTACTTACTCATAATGATTCTTACATGTCTCATGATACTTAATGTTCTCATACTTGTAAGGTAAACATGGTACTTGTCTGACTTGATCACATTGATTAGCATATCTTGACAAATCATGACTCTCTATTTCATCATTCATAACATAAGTAATACTTAATATCAACTTGATAATAGCTTTGCTTTCTTAGCCTCTTACCATTTCATTTTTAACCTTACTCATTTGCCTGATGAATGTCTGCGAATAACCGAGGATACTGAATCTTGACCCACATAACTTGATGCCAAGCCATATCCTAGATATGGTCTTACATGGAATATCTCATCTTGGTTTCAAGGCCAAGTCTTGACATGGACTTATAGGAAGTCTTTCTCTGAATAGCTTTTCAATGCCAAGTTTGCCTTGGACTTTCATGATAACTTGTTCATTGCCAAGCTTGCCTTAGACTTACATGATAACTTGTTCATTACCAAGCTTGCCTTGGACTTACATGATAACTTGTTTGATTGCCGATGCCATGTCCCAAACATGGTCTTACACTGGCTTTCATATTGTGGTAAATCGAGTATCCTGGGAAATTCATCTTCAATCGGGACTTGCTTATACTTAATCTCATTGATTTCTTGGTTGAACATAACATTAAACAATTCATGAAAATAGTGTACATTATATTAAGCAATTCAATGATATAAATCATAAAGCTTAAAAATCATACAAACTTACCTCAAAATACAAGATGTATGTAGATATGTAATTTAGTCCTCGACTTTGTTCTTGCCTCGATTTTGATCTATAATCATAAATAGATCATTTAATACTCACATTGACTAAATTGACTCATTACTCATATTTTGGAAAATTTAGTATTTTGCCCCTATACTTTCTCAGTTTTACACTATTGCCTCTAGGCTCGTAAAATGATTTTCATTCAACTTGCTTAAACTTCATGCTTAGCTGATTCATTTTCTCTATTATAACAATCATCAATTCCAACTATTTCTAGTGTTTATAACCAATTTCATAACTTTTACAAATTGGTCCATATTATCATTTTTCATGAAATTCATTAAGGAAAAGATGTTTATATAACATCAAACTCATAAACTTCCATAAAACATCATTTAACATGCATCTCATTCATGGGTAGATTTTTTATCATGCATCTTAGCTCTTTTTATAGCTAAAAATACCTAATTCATAATACGAGAACTTCGAAAATACGAAGATTATTAAAAACGGGACTCAAACGAACTTACTAGCAAGCTTGAAAGATGAACAAACCCTAGCTATGGGGTTCTTCAAAATTTTGGCACCCACAAGGAAGAAGATGAATGATTTTTTTCTCATATGTTTCCTATTTTAATCATTTAATAGGTAAATGACTAAAATGCCCTTCTCTTAAAAAATTTTCTATTTTACTAACTCATGTCCACTTTTGTCCAAAAAATATAATTTGGGAAAATTGCTACTTAAGGACTTCTAATTTATATTCTAAAGCTATTTCATACAAAAAGCTTCTAGAAACTCATATTTTGCAACTTTTGCAATTTAGTCCTTTTTGGACCATTCAACCTCAATTTAGCACAATTGCTTCATGGAACTTTCATACTAGCATGCAAACATAACATAAACTTTAAAAACTCATAATTTCACCTCGGATTCATGGCCTTGCACTACTATTCTGACTAGGCCCTAAATCGGGTTATTACATTCTTGGCTTCCAACAGTATATAATTTCATAATTTCTATAACCCAAAAATGCCTTAAAATATAAAAATAAAAATACATAGATGTTAATATAATATGAATGTCATCTTCATCTAAGTGCTCTGTTTCTTTTGGGCAATTCATTCTGCTATATTGCATTGAAAATGTCAATTACACTAAACCTTTGCACTTCAAAACATCGTTATTGTTCAAATTAAAAGTAAAATTATTAAGCTACAATATGATGATCACACGCGGATATTCATCATCTTCTACAGGGGTTTCAACACTTAGATTGTACAAATCTCTTGGCTTTATTCTGATAACATGGAGCCATCCTTCACTCTTGCCATCCCCGACATAAAATACTTGTTTTGCTTGATAAGCCAGTATGTATGGATCGTCCGAATCACGATTCCTTGTATGTATAAGCTCAGAAAATTTCACCATAATAAAACCATTTGCATCCTTCTTTATACTCCCAGGAGATTTAATATTCACCCAATCACATCTAAGCGTGATAACCCAAAACATTTCATAATAGTTCAGCTCAATAATTTCAATGCAATTGCTATAATAGTTTCTCCCGTCAACAAAAACCATCATGCCACTATTTTGAGTCTTACGATGTTGCTCACGTTTTTTAGTATGGACCCTAAAACCATTAATTATAAGCCCATCATATGTGGAAACCACCTTTTGCTGTCCTCGAGCAAGAGTAATTACATCATCATCAACTTGTTCAACTTCTGTATTTGGAATCTAATCATATAGTAGGAAATCAATTAAATCTTACTCTATGAACAAATTTCTACAATGTTCCCTCATTATATAAATAACACGATAATTTTTTTTAACAGTGACAATTTACCTGTTTCGTAAGCCATTTTGGGAACTTTTCAACCAACTTTTGTCCTCTGTGCATTTACTAATTCGAATGCCACCATAAGTAGCTCGCTTAGACTCCAAAAATTACCTATAATATATTCAGTATTTTGCGAAAAATGTTGTCAAACTGTATACAAATTAAGAAATATTACTTTATTTGTCTATTGGTTAAGAAAAAGAACTAACTGACAAGATTTTTCTCAGGAAACTCACTGACGGTATGCTGATAACTTATCGCTATGTAATAGAACATAATGGCTTGCTTGTGCAAGAGATCACATGCCCAATATCTTCATGTTCATGGTGCCAATTGGATGTACTCTAAAAGAGAAAATGTACCATTTTTGAATATTCCCATCATTCCTGGGAGGTCGGAAAAATATAGTCTCCACATCAAAAAAATAACAGGAGCAAAATGTAAGACATTCTAAAACTATGTATCTATAATGCCTTAAAAATTTAAAACCTTGAATTCTACTTATTCTATCACAATTGCATGTTTGGTGTGTTGGTTAGGTGATTTAGGGGTGTTTCCGAGTGTCTGAAAAGTCTTGGGTTCAAGCCCTGGCTTTTGTAAAATCTATGACTTTTCTTTTCAATAAACATTGATGTTAGCTTGTAGGCTTTAAAATAAATTGTGGCGAAATTATGTCACAAGAGGATCTTGTGGCTTAGTGGCAAGTGGTGTGTGACACAACTGAAAGGTCTGAGGTTCAAGTCTTGGGGTGTACAATGAGGGGTTTTATTGTTGTTGATCTGTGCGGCTATAGTTTGTGGTGCAATAGAATTCTGATGGATGAGAGGTTGAAGGGATTTGAGGAATTAATTATGGAGAAAATTGAGGAGGATATCAAGGAGTGGATTATAGAGGGATTTGGGGGAGGAAATTTAGGAGTTTGAATTGGAGAAGGTTGGTGCCGAAAATTTGCTTTGAGAGAGGGGAGTGTTCGGTTTTGGTTACTCTGGGTGCTGAAGCTGAAATCACTAGTAGATAGTTAGGGTTACTCTTTTCTTTCGTGCATTTTGCGTTTTGGTTCTTTTCTCTCGACCCTCTTTTGGTGTGCGGTGTTTCTTCCACACTTTACCTATTCGGAGGTTTTCTCTTGGGTCGAATTGTGCTCCTTTTCCTCTCAACGTCTGAAGACTACCATTCTCTCTTACCATTTCTCCATTTGATTTTTGCTCATAGCCGAACCTCCTCACTTTATTTTCTTTATTCTTGTTCGGCATCCCTCTATTTTTTTTCTTTTTTTTTCACCCTCTTTCATCTTGGCCGAACAGAGTTCTTTTCCCTTCTTCAGCATTTTTTTTTCATTCAAGTGCTGCTCATATCTGATTGCTCCTTTTTCTTCTTAATCCCTTTCGATTCTTCCTATTGGATGGTGTTGGCCGAATGCTTCTTTGCTAACTACTAGTGTCGAGGATTGCTTTTGTAAGGGTGTTATCAAATCGACAGTGAAGTGAAGAAGCACTTACGGTTAGGAAGCAATCACAATCCATATCTCCGTTATGCAATAGGTAAATGGTCACCTTCGTTCTTTTGAGAATGGGCCAAATGTGCCATTTGTCCCTATATCACAATATATGTGGATTTAAGCTACAATGGTGAGTGATTAATTTTGTAAGATCTGTTACATTACAGATTTGTGATAAGGCCGTGAACTGATTGGGGTCAATGATCTTGGATGGATCAAGTTTGTTCGTTTAGACAAGGTAAGGAAGGAGTATTTTGGATTATGTGTTAAAGTGATTAACCCTATTGGACAGCTGACTAATGAATTATTCTAATTGGGTTGTAGGTTGGATACGAGTAGGTAAATCGCGCATCTATCAAACAGGTGTGTTTTTCACACTGTATAGATTAGAATGGAAAAAGCCGAAATACCAAAATGTCGAGAAGTTGAAGAGCCAAAAGATTGGGCTTTTGGCCACATGGGCACGCGAACGCACATGTGATCAGCCGAGCACACAAAATGTGGGCCTACATCGAGAAATGACCACCATGAGCGATTTCATGGGCTTAGGCTGAAATGGGCCGTATGGGCCTATACGAGTGAAACTTACCGTTAGGTGGGTATTACTAGACTGGCTGCGACACACACATGGCTCAGGCCAATTTTGGTCTTGGAGGGCCACACGATCTTGTTGGCCCACATGGGCCTACTTAATGGGCTTGGGCCCAATTCCACTGTCTGCACTATTACGGTCGCATGAGTCACTCGAGACGATAGTGGGCTTACTGATGAGCCTAAGAGTACTTAGGCCCAAACTGATAAAAATGATTGAAATACCCTTGAGGAGTAAAATGACCAAAGTACCCCCATAGTTAAAATGTTTGTTTTGACACTATATCATGTATGGATGATTATGTATGCCTTGATATGACATATATATATATGGTTATGATCTGAATACATGTATAACATTATAATATAGCATGTCACTGATGTATGTTGCATTGAATGAGGGTTGGGTATATATGATTGGAGGAAGTGTACTGTTCTGGCAGCTCTGCTGCATATCTCTGATGGCTATTAGCCTATTATACTGGCAGCTCTACTGCATATTTCTATATAGTACAGCATCGGTACTATTATTTAGAGTGTAGGGATGGGTGGGTCGATATTATATCCCACATGGAGTGCAGGGTTGGACAGAGATGGAGTGTAGAGGCTGGATGGGTAGGATTTTTGCATGCTTGATTATTCTATTTACTGTACTGATTTGGGCTAAGGCCACACTGCATCTGTTCTGAAATGGGCTTAGGCCCGGACTGTCCCTGTTACTTAAATGGGCTCAGACCCAGACTGTTTTTGTATGTTACTGTTTTTATTATTGGGATTACCCACCGAGTTTTCGTAAACTCACCCAGGTATTTTACTGTACAGGTAATCCCCAGGCATAGACGGTTCGATGCTGCGAGGGACTTGGAGACAGCCATACATTTAAAATTACTTTGGATCTGATTTACCTTAATTATTATTTTATATTGGGTTTGTAATAAGGCCTTTACTTAACTTTTAAACTTAAATTCTAGGTTTACTTAATTACATTTTGAAGTTGGTAGAACTAGGGCGCGGTTTTCTTAAAAGATATTTGTTTTCAAAAACATCACGGCTTTACAACAATTAATTTGAAAAGTATGCTTCCGCAATGATCAAGTTTTCAGATATAACTACAATTTTGTTTTGAATAAATAACTTAAAAGGGCTTAATGAGTTTTAACTAAGAGGGCTATTTCAACAAGTTTTATGAGAACTACGTTTCCAAAATTGCACTTCAATGTGGCACTGCCAGATTCGGTCGTAACGTCTGGGCCGGGTTTAGGGTGTTACAGTACCCTTTAACAATGGAACCTTCGGGATAAGCTCTATTTCGCACTGAAACTTTCAATCCCATAAGATACCTACATCACACACATATATTTTTACATACTTATTATATACTATATTAAAATAATAAAAACAAAATATTGTGAAATAATATTGATATATTTGATATACCTTTCAATCAGTTACATCCACCTATACTGAACAGGTCCACCAAGCTTAGCCTCCATCGGAAAATGAATAATCAAATGAATTATGATTGCGAAGAAACTTGGAGGAAATATTTTCTCCATTTCACAAAGTGTTAACACGACTTGTATTTGAAGTTGATCAACTTCTTATGGATCAAGACTTTTTGCACATAATCTCTTGAAGAAATCTGATATATTTGTAATAACACTTAGCACCTTTTTTTCTACAACTCCTCTTAAGCATATAGGAAGCAAATCTTGCATGAGAATGTGACCGTCATAGCTTTTGAGGTTGCTCAACTTGTGCTCTTTCAAATTCACGCATCTAGATATGTTTGATGCATAACCATCGGGTACCTTTAAGTTCTTCATAATGGAAAGAAAAATATCTCTTTACTTTGATGCAAGAGTGTAACACACTTGCGATAGGTACTCTTTCCTTCCTCACTTTTGGATGAAGATAACTTCAGATGCCAATATCTTGTAGGTCCTTGCGTACCTTGATATTATCTTTACCACCATGTGAGAGATTAAGAAGGGTACCAACGACATTGTCACATACGTTCTTCTCGATGTGTATGACATCCAAGATATGTCGAAGTAAATTGTAACGCCAATAAGGCAAGTCAAAAAATATGCTCCTCTTCTTCCATAAAGTCTCGTATTGATTTATTAGATTTCCTTCATCTCCCTCTACCACCAACTCTTCAAAGTTGTTAAACAAATCACACCCCTCATCTACATCAAGTTCTACCAACCCTTCATCTAGTTCTTCTCTATCCCTCTTTCAGGTTTTTCCATAAATGAAATTGACACCTTCAACTTCCCTTAAGATATCTTCCCCAGATCGTGGTATAGGAGCTCCCTCACACTCTATAGTGCCATAGAATTCACTACTCTATTTTCAAAATGGGTGTTCAGTCGATAACCATCCATGATGACCCATATAACAGAACTTTTAACCATACCGTAGCCATCGAGATTCAATTTTTTTAGCACATACTGAGCAAGCAACCCGACCTTTTGTACTCTACCCTGAAATATTAGCGTAAGCTGGGAAATCATTGATTGTCCAAAGAAGACAAGCCCGTAAAGTGAAAGATTCGGAAGTTGATGAATCAAAAGCATCAACTCCTGTCCACAATTGCTTCAACTCTTTAATTAAAGGCTACATGTAAACATCAATGCCGTTGCCAAGTCCTTTCTCACCTGAGATAACCATTGATAATATCATTGATGATTGTTTCATGCATGCCCAAGGTTCCAAATTAAAAGGAATAAGAAGTATGGGCCATGTATTGTGAATTGTACTCATTGTTCGAAATGGATTAAATCCATTACTAGCCAAACCTAGCCTAACATTGTAAGGATCGAATGCACAATCAGGAAACCTCTTATCAAACATATCCCAAGCAGAACCATCGACTGGAAGTCTCAATATACCATATTTGGTTCGTCCTTCTTTATGCCATATCACGGATTGTTATGTCTTGGAGGATTGAACTAATCTTTAAAGTCCTGGAATCAAAGGAAAGTATCGTAATACCTTGGCAGGCTTAGGACGGTGACAATTACCATCAATCTGTTCATCTGCATCCAACTCATTAAAAGATTGCCACCTTGAGCTTTTATAGACATCAAAACTGATTTTTTTTACTAGCATCGCCCCAGTATAATATACAATCATTCGGGCATGCATCAATCTTCACATCCCCAAGATTTAGTGCAGAAATCTTTTTCTTCGCTTCATAGTATGTAGTCGAGATTATGTTCCCATCTGGAAATGCCTTATTTAAAAACTCCAATAACCATGTCAAAGATTTTGTTGACCATCCAAAAAGTACCTTGAAGTGGTAAAGCCAAGTACGAATGAGACGTGTGAGAACTTGGCACAATCGGGATAGAGCGGAATATCACAATCATCTAGAAGAGTTGTTGCTCTCTCTATAGTCCTTTAGGCCTCATTAACATCATACTCCAGACCATCATTCTGAAAGTCACTTGAAACTCCATCAAAGCTCTCATTAAGAGTTGGGATGTTGATACTTAGAGCATCCGTTATGAGATCTCTTAAATCGGCTTCGTTGTCTTGTGACAATGTACAAATTGAAGGATAATTTCTCATCGTTTGGCTGGTTTGCACCGATGTTCTTTCAATGGATTCTCCATGAAAAATCCAATGCTTGTATTCTTTTATTATACCATGAAGACGAAGATACACACACACAATATATGGTTCGTGCAATATCCTATTATTGCAGCTATGGCAAGGACAATATATTTTTCTTTTAAAAAGTGATTTTCCAATTGCAAATGATAGAAATCTTTTTATTCCAGGTAGGTGATTGGTGCTAAGTCTTGGAGCATCCATCCAACTTTTATCAACCATCTGTTAAAGTAATTAATATTAAAATAAGTATGTATTAATTCCTAATCCTAAGGTCCATGTGTGAAAAGAGATGAGCTTTCTGGTGAACTAACAGTAACCAAAACTACCTAATCCAGAAATAAAATAACAAATTTAAATATTAAAATAAATAACATTTATCTTTATGACAATTAAATAATATTTAAATTTATGATAAATAATATTTAAATTCCTAAATAAAATAGTACAAACTACAAAAATAAAAAAATTTAAACCTAAATTTTAAAAACAAAAATAATTAAAAGGAAAAGAAAAGGTTAACTAACCTTTTGGTTATATCAAACTGGTACAGCCAATATCACATATATCTCAATTATAGTAAAAAGGTATATGTCATTATTCATGCTTCGGGATCTTTAATTTAGCCTGAAAAGTTCACAAAAATTATACCATCAACAGCAGAGCTCAAAAAAGCTTCATAGGAGGCAAGCTCGATGCCAATTAAGAAGGGAAAATAGATTGTAAGTAATGAAAATAGCATTTCATCACTTATTCTTCAAATTGATAGTTCAAATTGTAGCATTCAGATTATAACACCCTACATGGCTAACAATCTCAAAGAAACAATTTTGAAGAAAACTAATAATTTTTTTTTTGGTTATATACTCAATTTTAATGAGTTTTTACTTCCCAAAAATTGTTTCCACATATTTAGCTACCCACAAACATCATCACTCCAAAACCAACAACAACAAAGAGAAAAATGTTTCCCCTTTTATATTGCTTTCAAACATTTCAAAAAAGAAGTAATATTTCATTTTACTACTTTTACTTTCCAATGGGAAAGGGAGTGATAATATACATCACTTTTTCACATACATGCATGTATATACATAAAATAAACAGTATGAAAATCATCCAAAAATTATTTTTTTTACAAAATTTTCAACTATTTTTTTTAAATAAGATTTGACTTTACATTAATATTTAGGTATAAAAACATAGATAAGCATAGGAAGAGAACCCAAATTCATGAAAAGTAATGACGTTTAGATGAATTTTTACTCATAAAAAACAAGAAGACTGAGCAATATAAGAAAAACCCATATAGTGAACAGAAAACAAATAAGGTACCGTGACATACCAGTGGCTGGAGCAGGTGGTGGACGACAGATGCAATTGGTTTTCTTGTCCAACAGAGTTTGGAGTGTGAGAGAATAAGTGGTTTTATGTGGGTATGAATCAGGATAAGTTTACCATTTGACCACTAATCTCATGCCATGTCACCATCATTTCAGTCTTTTTTACTAATTATTTATTATTCAAAAATATTTTATTTTATTTTCTTTAATTAAACACTTTATTATTTAATATTATCATAATAATAGTTTTAGTATTCAAATGTTGGAAATTTTTAATAATTTAGCTTTTGTTTTTTAGTTAAATTTGATTCTCAAATTTTTAAAAAGAGTAAATTTATTTTTTTTTTAACCGAAAATGTTTACAAAAACAATAAATTGTTAATAATATTAGGGTGATAACCCACTAATCTACATGTACTTTATACTGACATGATACCATTCATTATATATGTCATATCAGTAAATAACTTAAAAATTATATTCATAAAATAAAAAAATTAAAATTTAAAAAAAGTACACAAATAGTTCATAAAAATTTAAAAAATTAATAACATGGATTACCACACATATTACCATATTTAAAATTTTCACATTTTAACTAGTTTTTCCATTAAAATAATAATAATTTGACTTTTTTTAAAAAGGGTAATAATTAAATTTCACTCTTTTAAAATATTAAGAATTAGATTTAATTAAAAAAATAAAAGCCAAATTGATAAAAAAATTAAACATTAAGAACTAAAATTTTCATTATGACTTTAATATTTCACTCTTAATCTTCAAGTAAATACACAGAAATACACATAAATATGAGGATTCCATAAATATTATGAATTTTTTGTTAGAACTATCCATAATCCCTCCTCAACCTATAAATACGAGGATAATGTGCTTCAGTGCATTTGAACCCATGTCCTTCTGCATTGGCAACATTACTTATACCGATTAAGCTAATACTCAATCGGCAAATTTCAATTTCTTAAAATAAAAGCAAAGTACTAAATTACAAAGGTATGAAGAATATAATCCTTAGAGCATATTTGGTTTATATATTTATCTCTATAATTATTAAAAGGAATATTCCCCAAGTATTTTGGGCATGTTTTTCATATCAAATATTTTGAGAAAATGCAAAGTGTCAAACTTGGCGTTGCTGCTTCAAAGAGAAAGCATTTATCAAAAACTTAGAATTTATCTAACAATTCGATCCTTTTTACAAAATTCCATTAATGCATTAAAGTTCCATCCAAAGAGAATAACAAAGATATTCTTTTCTTGCCCTAATTTTTTTCCTTTTTAACCAAAGAAATAGAATAATAACAATAATATATATTTCCTCAAAATAAATACTATACATTAGATGGCTAACATCTATCAACACAATTATTTTACAAAATAACAAATTCTTTGTAGCCTATTAACAAATTATAATAAGATTCGCGAACTTAATATCTATCATATTTAATATTTTAATTTAAATATTTCAATCAAAACATTTTTTTAGTGTCAATCATTTATGAATATATTTGTTATATAAATTAATTTTTCAATTTAAGTGTTGCCTTCGACATACTATTGGACAAAGCCAACTCTTATTTAAGTATTGCCTTAGGCATACATATACCAACCCTTTTACAAAGAGTTGGCCAAAGCATATGTTGACAAGTCTATCTCAACACTTAGGAAAGTGTTGGCATAGTGTTGGACAAAGTCGACTGTAACACTCCTTACCTGTATTCAACACCGGAACCGAGTACGAGGCATTATCGGACTTAACATGATTGAACATACAACTTTGGGCTATAAAATTTTGTTTCAACTTAAAAAAATTTATTCATATTTATATTGTCCTTATTAAGGGCCTACGAGGCCTTAAACATGCAAATGAAGGGTCTCGGAATCAAACCGGGAACTTTTGTACACTTAGAATTTTTTTGCCTAAACAGGGTCCCACGCCCGTGTGAAATGGGACATGCCCGTGTGGAATTTATTTTTCTTTTCGAACCTACGGGGGTTCTCACACGGCGGGACACACGCCCATTTCTTTGGCCCGTGTCCTCACCTATGTGTGAAAACCTGGGTATTCTGTTTATGACGTTAGCAACCTTATAAGGGGCACATGGCCTAGGCACACGCCCGTGTGTCTAGCCCGTGGTCGACACTGACTTACAACACTAACATGCAGGGGACACACGGCCCATTCAAACACCCATGGGACTGACCATGTGTCATACACGGCCTAGACACAAGCCATTTGCCACCCTTACTTGCACACATTTACTCATCATCACATATCATTCTCAAATCATCAATTGTAATACTTAAATTCTCACATTTAAACCATGGAAACCAAACTATCTTTCCATATACGAGAGAGTACTATCACTAGGACAAATACAATCGACATAAGCCATCATCCATGGCTATACACCATCGAACCATAAACTATTTTAGGCCAATTCATTTGGCTACATTAACTATGACTTAATTAAACAAAAGATAATATCCCTATACATGCCATATCTCAAGAAGACTTTAAAACTTATACCCAAGTGACTGCTAGATAGTGTGAAAGCATATTCGGTGGTCTCCAACCCTAGCTAGTTAAGTTAACCTATAAGAGATAGAGAATGAAGAGGAGTAAGCAATAATGCTTAGTAAGTTCATATGAAAATATAAATCAACTATTGACATTCATTTATTTTACTCTACCACAAAGGAATTATAATGAGATTTACATTTAAGCTCATGCTTACCCAATCAATCATTCATAATGCTTACTCATATCATGTCTTACCACATTCCTACCATATAACAAATATAATGATCACATTTACTTAGTCAAGTTTCTCGATAACACCTCAGAACAATAATAAATACTCGGTGATTTCGCACACAACCCACCATTTAATAATTAATAAGGTGGTATCGCACACAGCCCATTGATAACAAATAATAAGGTGGTATCACACACAGCCCATTGATAACAAATAATAAGGTGGTATTGCACACAGCCCACCATTGATAATAAATACGATGGTATCGCACATAGCCCATCGATAATAAATAATAAGGTGGTATCGCACACAACCCACCATTGATAATAAATACGATGGTATCGCACACAGCCCATCGATAATAAATAATATGGTGGTATCCCACATAGCCCACCATTGTCTCACATTCACGGATAATTATTCACACCCATTTCCTATGTCGAATGTTCATACAAGGATTTCCTCACTCTCTATCATTTTTAGTAGATCTCTACAATGATTATACACATTCAAGCAATGCATTATTAAGTAAAACATATGCCCTGACGTGGTCTTATACAAAATCTCACACCGAGACCATATTCCAAATATGGTCTTACACGAAAACTTAATAACCTTAATAACTTAGTATTTGCATTCTATTAATTCTTAAAGTTCGATTGAAGACTTTCACTCCTTAACATCTCGTCAAAATCATAAATAATATATTTCATAAAGAAAATTTACAATTCATACACTGTCGAAATATCAAATACCTCACGTAGGGTTCCATTATTTGCACACGAACTTACCTCGATACCAAAAATGATAAAAAGGGACCTATTTGTCCATATCTCTCTTTTCTCCCATTCTAGGTCCAAATCTCGTTTGCCTTGATCTATAACAATGAAATTTACTCATTTAATCATCACACTAACCAATACATTTTAAAATTTCTACTTTGGCAAAATTACCATTTTACCCTTAGACTTTGGCATAATTACAATTTTTCCCCTCGGCTTGTATATTGATTTTTATCTAATTTCTTTGCTAATCAAGCCTAGCCGATTCATATTCCCTCCTATAGCAACTCAAGATTTCAACTATTACACACATTTACCACTTATTTCACAACTTCTACAAAAAAGTCCTTTTAGGTGTTTTCATGGTAACACCTTTCACAAAAGTTGTTCATCTAACAATTAAGACTCATTTCCTTCCATAAAAATGCAGCAAACAACTTAATTGCTCTCATTGAAAAACCCTAGAATCTTAACCATTTTGCAAAATAGTCCCCTCATTAGCTAGCTTAAGCTTTAGGGGTTCCAAAAGTAAATTTTTATCAAGAAATGATCTCTAGAACACTTACTTGTAAGGAGAAGAGTGTGCTGAAATTTTCAAGCTTCCATGGCTATTTTTCTTGAGAAAATTCGGTGGAGAGAAGGGAAAGAATAGATGATATCTTTTCTTCGCTTTATTTTATTATAAAAATAATTTTTTATCACCAAATTTCACCTAACCAAATAACAAAGTCTATTCTTTGTCCCCTATGGCCGGCCATCACTTCCCCCATGGCCTATTTGCAATTTAAGGACCTCCAATTTAATATTCTATGCCTATTTGGCACCTCTAGCAAATAGAATAGAACTTTTGCACTCTCAGCGATTTAGTCCTTTTACGCGATTAAGCATAAAATTGCTAAAATTGGAGCACCAAAATTTTCATGCACCCTTATAATCATGCTATAACCCATAAAATAAAATTAAAATAATTTTCTCTGACCCCAAATTAGTGGTCCCGAGACCACTGTTCTGACTAGCCCCTAAATCAGGCTGTTACATCTTCTCCCCCTTTAGGGATTTTCGTTCCGCAAAATCTTACTAGAAGAAGTTGCTTTCAACTTTCATGAAATGTTTCCACCAACTTTTTAGAATAAAAAATCGATTTATCCTCGTATATCTATTGCTAATGGCCTTTAAACTTTAGTACACAATATTGAAGCACATCTTTAATCTCTAAATTACTCTTTTTTTTTTTTTTTGGAAACACACATACTCAGTAACCTGTCAAATAATATTTCTGCACATGCTAACATGATCATACAGGTCTTTACCAAAAAAATTACTGCAATCCAAATGATATCTTTCTTTTTTGGAGTCATAACAATCCAAAGTCAAAGTCTATAGTATTATCAACTCAGTTAGGTACCATTCACTATTACACTTCTGAATTTCTCTGTTTCACAAGGAAAAATTTGCTTTAGCATTTAACGTCGATAAAATGAGGACTTTATCAACTAAGATCAATCGAGTAACTAACTTGCATTGGTTAAACAAGGATTTTCCATCCCGACCTCTGTACTATGTTCGCTTTTCGAAAAGTAATTCAATAACTATACATACTCTTGTAATAACTCAAGCCATTTGCACTGTCTTTCATTCATATTTTTGTGCAACATTAGATACTTTAGCTTATTAGAATTCAGAAAGCATGTGGCGTTTTCCATAGATCATACTATATCATCAATTTCAAAACACAGACATAAAAGTGATCGTCTCTGAATCACCAGTCTAACAGTTCTTTTTAATGTAACTTTAACCATCTAAAGACACAAACTACCTCTTTACACCCTGGCATTAAAACATATTACAATTTATTTAATAGTGCATTACTAATTATCATGAATTCCTTTTCTCAATTCATACTGAACTCAGATCTAGAACTTTCAGTTAATAATACCTTCAATAGCTTTCGACTTTGCCAGCCTACAGCAGACCATTTAAACTTTCATAAAGGTGATAACCTTTCAATCAGAACAACTTCATCTTGTAATTAACATTATCCAATCAGAATATTTCAGTAGGCATATCACTGTATTATGCTTCCTAGAATCTAATTTCCTCATTCAAACTATCCATCTCCATACTCGTGAATACACAGAATTTATTCTCTTTCTTGAAGCACGCGTAAATATACACATATCTCGAATCATATCTCAGCAAATCAATCTACTCTTTTCTCCATATTGAGAATATACTTCAAACATACAATCTTTTGAATTCCTCTTGTTATGCTAATCAAAAACCTTTACTATCGTCTTAGCTCAGAATAAAAAGGATATCTCGATTGAATGCATTGACTTTAATTCGGCTTACCTGAAAAATCCATCGCACATATTGTAACTTGTGATTTCACTACTTATACTTTTGTCGATATTAACTTATTATACGAAAATTAGAGGTATCTAAATATTAGAATCATAACTTTTCTATGATCGAACTTAAAACGTAATCATAGTAGATATAACTATCACAAACTGAAGAATACGCTTTAAAGATAAACCATGATCAGGAGGTACATAATAATAGTCTCACATAAAATTTTTATCACTGACTTCATTCCAAAATATCAAAATAGAATTACGAAGAGATAAAGAAATGCCGATTGCGAACCAACCAAATCGACAACAATTTCGTCTAATTTTACAATCAGCTAACATTCTCACACGATCATAATTTCATAAAATGAACAACCACATAATCCCTGAAGGTAAGTAGATATCTATACAGAATACTCAAAGAGATCGTTATAATATATTCAACCATGATTGTCATAGTCAATCATTTTTACAGCTCAAATATTGTTTCTCTAATCATTTCCGTCATCATAAACCTTTTATTATTCCTTTCAGTAATGAACATCAATTCGGGAAGATCTCGATAAGTACATACCTTAGGCTTCCTAATCAATTGAGTTGAATAGCCGAGACTAGCTTTTTCTTTACTCGTAACATTGCATAATCGGTGTAACCTTTAAAACATTTTAATATTCTTCTCAAAACTATTTTCACTTTCCAACTACTTTCATCTCTATATACATTACTGATTGTCTCACCACCGAAGTCTTTAGTTTCACACTTATGAACTTATTCAACTCGACTCTCATAAAAATCTCTTTATAAATCAACACTGGCAAGGGGGTGAGGTCGTAAAGCCCCTAGCTTGCCTCTCATGACTACACACATATGACTTAACATTCATCATTAACGAAATATCATCGTAATCACACAACTAGCTCCAAGCGAATTTTTCACACTTACTCATGTTACAAATGTTTCTATCACCCATAATTTCAAACAGTGATTTTACTTACTCAATCTTCATATTAATATCTATTCAAGTACTCAACATTTAACCCCAATTTCTCTTACCACCATTTATCAAATTAGAGAACGTCTTACGGGTTTGAGTACGTCGTTTACTTGATTGCCATAGTCCAACTATGGTCTTACTCATATCACAATATCATAGCCCAGTTATAATCTTACATGTCATCATGATGCCATAGTCTTGCTATGGTTTTCCACGAAACCTCATATCAATACCAATGCCATATCCTAGATACGGACTTACATGGAAACACATATCGATGCTGATGCCATATCCTAGATATGGTCTTACACGTTTTAATATCGAAGCCATGTCCCAGACGTGGTTTCACACGGAATCACTATTCGATGTTGATACCATATCCCTGATATGGTCTTATACGAGATCATGTATCGATGCCAATGCCATGTCTCAGACATGGTCTTATATGGGATCACATGTACTGCTATGGTCCAACCATGGTCTTATACATCATTTCTTCCTTGAGCGACCGTACTCATCTCCTGCGTTCTACTTAATTTAACTTCCCAGTTTAACTCCCACACTATTATAATATTTGTGGCTTCATAACAGAGTCACAAAAAAAAAACATTATACATCCTCTAATTTAACAGTCACACATGAGATTCAACTATGTGGACATACTGATTATGCATTATTCAAACAAATATACATACACACATATCCCATTCACTGGGTAAGTTTACTCATCATATTCACTTAATCAAACATGTTGAGCATATAACACTGTATGCATGTCGAACCAAAATGGATAGACTTATCACCATATAACTTTCATTTCATTCCATATTTTTCACATTTCTCAACTTATGATTATCTCTCTTCATACCTTATTACACATATGTCACGAACTTTTGTTCATACCTTTCTGAATTTTGACACATTATAGGCACATTTCAATTATCTCATTATCATTTTTCAACATTATCGAAAATAGTTAAGTTAGGAATCATCTCTTCCTTAACAAAACAATTTCGTTAGAGCCGGGAGATATCACACTATCATAAGTAGTAATATGGCATGTATAGTTAAACTCTCATACGCTAGGTTAGTCCGAGAATTGACTAAAACATAACTTTGATACCACTAAATGTAACACCCCTTACCCGTATTCAACGACGAAACCAGGTACGAGGCATTACCGGACTTAACTTGCTTGAACATACAACTTTGGGCTATAAATTTTTATTTCAACTTAATTTTTTTATTCACATTTATATTATCCTTATTCAGGGCCTACGAGGCCTTAAACAAACAAATAGAGGGTCCCGAAATCAAACTGGGAACTTTTGTACACTTACAATTTTTTTTGCCTAAATAGGGCCGCATGCCCGTGTGAAATGGGACACGCCCGTGTGGAATTTATTTTTCTTTTTGAACCTACGAGGGTTTTCAAACGGTAAAACACATGCCCGTGTCTTTGGTCCGTGTCCTTTATACGACCTAGACACGCCCGTGTCTTCACCAATGTGTGAAAACCTGGGTATTCTGTTTATGTCGTCAGCAACCTCATAAGTGGCACACGCCCGTGTGTCTAGCCCGTGGTCGAGAATGACTTGCAACACTAACATGCAAGGGACACACAGCCCATTCACACACCCATGGGACAGATCGTGTGTCACACACGGCCTAGACACACGCCCGTGTGTCTACCCATGTGGACCAATTCAAGGCTATTTTCCAAGCCATTTAGCCACCCTCACTTGCACACATTCACTCATCATCACGTATTCTCAAATCATCAATTGTAATACTTAAATTTTCACATTTAAACCATGGAAACCAAACTATCTTTCCATATACGAGAGAGTACTATCACTAGCACAAATACAATCCGCATAGCCACCATCCATGGCTATACACCATTGAACCATAAACTATTTTAGGCCAACTTATTTGGCTACATTAACTATGACTTAATTAAACAAAAGATAAGATCCCTATACATGCCATATCTCAAGAAGGCTTGAAAACTTATACACAAGTGATTGTTCGATAGTGTGAAAGCATATCCGGTGGTCTCCAACCCGAGCTAGTTAAGTTAACCTATAAGAGATAGAGAAGGAAAAGGAGTAAGCAATAACGCTAAGTTCATATGAAAATATAAATCAACTATTGACAGTCATTTATTTTACTCCACCACAAAGGTATTATAATGGGATGTACATTTAAGCTCATGGTTACCCAATCTATCATTCATAATGCTTACTCATATCATGTCTTACCACATTCCTACCATAAAATAAATATAATGCTCACATTTACTTAGTCATGTTTCTCGATAACACCTCAGAATAATAATAATTACTCGGTGGTTTCGCACACAACCCACCATTTAATAATTAATAAGGTGATGTCGTACACAGCCCATCGATAACAAACAATAAGGTGGTATCGCACACAGCCCACCATTGATAATAAATACGATGGTATCGCACACAGCCCATCGATAATAAATAATAAGGTGGTATCGCACACAACCCACAATTGTCTCACATTCACAGATAATTATTCACACCCATTTCCTATGTCAAATGTTCATACAAGGATTTCCTCACTCTCTATCATTTTTAGTAGATCTCTACAATGATTATACACATTCAAGCAATGCATTATTAAGTAAAACATATGCAATGAAGAATGCATCATTTACACATAAACTTAATATGGATTCACCATATACCGATATCACTTCATATGAATCCTAGGTACAAACATGTACCACTCATGTCATGTCCACATACTTCCTTAGTTTCAACATACCTGTTGAATCATTCACGATGCTACAAAATACTCTTGAGTCTCATACATATAAAATTGTATGAACGTCATATCCTTAATAGGTTTTACATGAAATATCATATCGATGCCATGTCCCTGACGTGGTCTTATACAAAATCTCACACCAAGACCATATTCCAAATATGGTCTTACACGAAATCTTAATAACCTTAATAATGCATTCTATTCATTCTTAAAGTTCGATTGAAGATTTCACTCCTTAACATCTCGTCAAAATCATAAATAATATATTTCATAAAGACAATTTACAATTCATACAATGTCAAAATATCAAATACCTCACGTAGGGTTGCATTATTTGCACACGAACTTACCTCGATACCAAAAAGGGTAAAAAGGGACCTATTTGCCCATATCTCTCTTTTCTCCCGTTCTAGGTCCAAATCTCGTTTGCCTTGATCTAAAACAATGAAATTTACTCATTTAATCATCACACTAAACAATACATTTTAAAATTTCTACTTTGAGAAAATTACCATTTTGCCCTTGGACATTGGCATAATTGCAATTTTGCCTCTAGGCTCGTATATCGATTTTTATCTAATTTCTTTGTTAATCAAGCCTAGCCAATTCATATTCCTTCCTATAGCAACTCAAGATTTCAACTATTATACACATTTACCACTTTTTTCACAACTTCTACAAAAAGGTCCTTTTAGGTGTTTTCATGGTAACACCTATCACAAAAGTTGTTCATCTAACAACTAAGGCTCATTTCCTTCCATAAAAATGAAGCAAAAAACTTAATTTCTCTCATGGAAAAACCCTAGACTCTTAACCATTTTGCTAAATAGTCCCCTCATTAGCTAGCTTAAGATTTAGGGGTTCCAAAAGTACAATATTTTATCAAGAAATGATCACTAGAACCCTTACTTGTAAGGAGAAGAGTGTGCTGAAATTTTCAAGCTTCCATGGCTGTTTTTATTGAGAAAATTCGGTGGATAGATGGAAAATAAAAGATGATATCTTTTCTTCTCTTTATTTTTTTATAAAAATCAATTTTTATCACCAAATTTCACCTAACCAAATGACAAAGTTTATTCTTTGTCCCTTATGGCCGGCCATCACTTTCCCCATGGCCTATTTGCACTTTAAGCACCTCTAATTTAATATTCTATGCCTATTTGGCACCTCTAGCAAATAAAATAGAATTTTGGCACTTTATTCGATTTAGTCCTTTTTTGCGATTAAGCATGAAATCGCTAAAATTAAAGCACCAAAATTTTCATGCATCCTTATAATCATGATATAACCCATAAAATAAAATTGAAATAATTTTCTCCGACCACATATTAGTGGTCCCGAGACCACTGTTCCAACTAGCCCTTAAATCAGGCTGTTACATTGACTCTTATTGAAGCGTTACCTTAGGCATGCATATCCCAACCCTTATACAAATATTTAGTCGAAGTATATGTTGGCAAGTCTATCCCAACGCTTAGGAAAGTGTCAGCCCAAAAGTGTAAGGATAGTGTTGGACAAAGTCGACTCTTATTTAAGCGTTGCCTTAAGCATACATATCCCAACCTTTATACAAAAAGTTGACCAAAGCATATATCGGAAAGTCTATCCTAGCACTTAGGAAAGTGTCGTCTTAGGAATGGACTAAGCCAACTCTTATTTAAGCGTTGCCTTAGGCATGAATACCCCCAACCCTTATACAAAGAGTTGGCCAGAGCGTATGTTGACAAGTCTATCCCAACACTTAGGAAAGTGTCACCCCAAAAGTGTTGTCTTAGGACTACACAAAAGCCAACTCTTATTTAAGAGTTGTCTTAGGCATACATATCTTAACCTTTATGCAAAGAGTTGGCCAAAGCGTATGTTGGCAAGTCTATCCCAACACTTAGGAAAGTGTCGCCCCAAAAGTGTCATCTTAGGACTACACAAAATCCAAATCTTATTTAAGCGTTTCCTTAGGCATACATATCCCAACCCTTATACAAATAGTTTGCCAAAGCGTATGTTGGCAAGTCTATCCTAACACTTAGGAAAGTGTCGCCCAAAAAATGTCGTCTTAGGACTAGACAAAGCCAACTTTTATTTAAGCTTTGCCTTAGGCATGCATATCCCAACCCTTATACAAAGAGTTGGCCAAAGCGTATGTTGATTAGTCTATTCCAACACTTAGGAAAGTGTCATCCCAAAAGTGTCGTCTTACGACTGTTTTGTTGTAGTATTTTTTTTTCTATTATAAAAATTACAATTTAATTTCAACCCTCCTAAAAAAAATTTCTGGTTTCGCCCCTAACATCAACTTGCACTAAGTGTAGATATATAAATTTATATTCTAACCATCTATTTAACATTTAACACCTCTTTTCCTTACTCCACTTTGATAATTTTGGCCGTTAGTCTTCAACTAAATTATGTTGTTAATTAAAAGTATGCATGCTTATCTTGTAAGCATATAGATATAGTTACTATGCTAAAAATACTTTAAGTGATCAACATTGATCACAGTTTAGTTGTCATCATTGAAGTGATTATAATATGAGATCCCACATAAGTCCATATCTGGATAGCTGGGCTAATATTAGTTAAGTATATATATGCATATGTTGATCTCTTTCATGGATGTGGATTTTGTATGGTTTGAGATGATTAGATATGAGATGTTGTATGTGATAGGAATTAGTATGTAATTGCTGTGTGGATGACATGGTTGTGGTTGAATTGGTTGTATGTATATGCTTGGATTTGTGTTGCTTGTGTTGTGTAGGTTGGTGCAAGTAAGGGTGGCAAAATGGCTTGGTAAATAGCCTTATTTTTGTCTACACGGGTAGATACACGGGCGTGTGTCTAGGCAGTGTGTGCCACACAGTCTGCCCCAAGGGTGTGTGTTCTTGCAGTGTGTCCCTGCACCTTAATTATTGCAAAATAGAATGCTCAATATTGAGCACACAGGTAGAGACACGGGCATGTGTCTCATCTGTGTGGACGGCATGGCCTTGAACACGGGCGTGTGCCCTGGCCTTGTGAAGTCTGCACTTATTTTATGAAAAATGATGGAAATATAATCGAGCACACGGCCTAAGCACACGGGCATGTGGCTTGGTCGTGTGACCTCATTTGATGATGATGTCATAAACAGAATGCTCCCTAATTTGAACACAGCCTTAAAAATGAGCGTGTCTTAGGGTCACATGGGCGTGTCCCCGAACCCACACAGGCATGTCACCCCTTTTGCATGAAAATTTTCTAAGTGTTGTAAAATTTTCCAAAGTTCTCAATTCGGTTCTGGACCACTCCTAATTTATGCTTTAGGCCTCGTAGGCTCATTTAAGGGACGATATGAATGTATGTGAAAGGTTTTAAATTTGGGTGGAAATTCATGTCTCAGTTTTGAATGTTTGCTTGAGTTTAAGTTCGGTAATGCCTCGTACCTTGTTCTGATGTCGAATAAGGGTAACGGGTGTTACAGTGCTTATTGATATATTATGACTAACATGTTGGTTGAGTATGTGTGAATAGGTAAATTACCAAATAGTTGGTTAGCATGCTTTGTATGGTTAATATATTAAATGTAATTGGTAAGCTTAATTTATGTTATATGAGCTTACTAAGCATAATATGCTTACTAGGTTTTATTTTCCCTGTTTTATATTGCTCAAAGCTCTGAGGGTTGGAGATTGGTCGGAGCAAGTCATCACACTATCAACCTGTTATTTTGGTATAAGTGAAAATCTTGTTTTGATAATGGCATGTATAGGCTAACTAAATTAAGTATTGGTATGTAAATGGTGAATGAAATTTAGCCATTTGAATGGCTAATACATTAAGTCTTGATACATGTTATGGTTGAATCAATATATTAACTAAAATGATAAGTATGGATATTTAACTATGCAAATTATGTAAATGACGTGAAGGTAAATTATTAAACACAAATATATGATGAAATGTATCAATTTAGATGATAAAAAATTAGCTTTAATTATACTTGTAATTGGTTGGATTATATTTGTAAGTGTTAGTTCAGGAAATGGAAAAATTTGGGTGAGAAATGAGGCTAGGAAATGGCCTTATTTTGTCCATACGGGTAGACACACGGGCGTGTGTCTAGGCCGTGTGTGACACAGGGAATGATACATGGGCATGTGGTCTGGCTGTGTGTCCCCTGTATTTCAAAATTTTAAAACAGAATGCTCAAAATTGAGCACACGGGCAGTGACATAGGCGTGTGTCTTAGCCGTGTGGGTGACACGGCCTTGAACATGGGCGTGTGTCATGGCCGTGTGAAACCTACACCTAATTCAAATTAAATTAATTAACCACACGGCCTAGCACACGGGCGTGTGGCATGGCTGTGTGGCGCAAGTTAGAGAGCAACCTAAATTGGACACGGCCTGAAGCACAGGCGCGTCTAAGGGTCACACGGGAGTGTGAGCCCTACACCTTAGAAAATTTTTCAAATATCACAAAAAATTTCTAGAGTTTTCGATTAAGTCCCGATTTGATTCTAATGATCGTATTGGGCCTCGAGGGTCCATTTAAGGGACATCCTAAAAAATCTCGGTTAATGAATTATCTGAAAATGTTCTGAAAAGTGCCGGAAACGCTTTGTAACCTTGTCCCGGCGACGGATACGGGTTATGGGTGTTACATTTATTGGCATCAGAGCTACGGTTTAGTCGATTCTCGGACTAACATAGCAAGTATGAGTTTAGCTATACATGCCATTATATAATTGTAATAGTGTGATATCTCCTAACCATTTTTTAAATGTATTTTTCATATAGTAAATATCTTCCAACCGAGCTAGAGCTGATCTTGAGGAAGCTGAGAGCACTGCTCCAAATATAGGTATAGTTACTATGCTAAAAATATTTTTTATTTATTATATTATTATTATTATGATTAAATTGATCACAATTTAGTTGTCATCATTGAAGTGATTATGTGATTTTTTTTATTAAAACAACTTTAAGCATTCAACTGACATGCAAATTTATTATTGGTTCAACATGATTAACTAGATTTCTATGTGAACTTAATTGTGTGACCAAATGATTGTATAATAAAAATTCATGAGCTTTAATGAAAATAACTTACAGTGTTATTAATTTGAACCTACTAATAACATTATAAGAATAGAAGCCGATTGAGTCTTAGTTCAGTTGGCATCGACATTGTTGCCAATCAAAGAGGACATGGGTTCGAGTGTGCTGAAGTGCATTATCATCTTATTTAAATATTAAGTAGGGGCTATGGATATTTTTAGGCATTGTATCACAAAACAAAGACTAAAAATCATGATGCTACACTCATATGAAAGGAAGTAAAAAAAAAAAATCAAATTATGTCAAAAAAAATTAAATCTAACTAAAACCATAATTAAACCTAGAATATATGGTAGGAGATATAAATATCAGTGCAAGACTGATTTCTTTTTATACTAATATTATATACAACCTATATTTTTTAATCCAAATATTCTATTTTATTTCTGTTTGAAGAATTACTCGAATATTATATCCACAGGTTATTAAAATTTTGAATTTATAATTATTAAGTGTGGTATAATATTTATTTATCTTATCTTTTAATCATGATGACGAGAGTTTATGAGAATAAAATATATTTCATCATTAATATTATTTACCTTTTTAAAAAGCATCTGTTGCGAAAAAATTAATTACTATGAACAGCAATGGACACCCTAATTTCAAAAAAATAAAATAAAATTGAATTCATCAAAACAGCTAGAGACCAGCGCTGTTTTCTTCTTTCAATATCTTGTGTTATATATCAACTTAATTCAATACACATTGATATGTCACATACTTGATTAATACAAAATATAAATGCATGATCTAGGGTGGCCCGTCAGCTAGTGCTCATGGACTTTTAGTTAAAATTAATATCACACATCATCATTAGTGTGAAATAAATTTATTAAAGAATTTCAAAATAAATATCATTAATTATATTTAAATATTAATTATAATTATTTTGTTTCTCTCTTAAATTTGAGTTTTTTAAGTTTTAAACTTTGAGTTTTAGATTTGGGGTTTTGATTTTTAAGTTTTGGATTTTGATGTTCACGCTTTGTGTATTTGTATTTATTTATATTCAAAAATTATAATTAATGTTTATTCTTTAAAATAAAAATATTTATATTTATTTTTAAAATTTTAAATATTTTTTTTTTATTTTATAGACATGGCACCAAATATTATCCTATTAATCAATTTGTTAGTAATTGTATATCCTTTCCATTTTTCAAGAACAAGTAATCTAATTTATTTTTTTAAAAAGTCCGCGAATTATTTTCCCTATAAATACTCTTGTAGCGAGTTGGTATTACAAGCATATTGATCAAGTTTAGCAAACATGGTAGCAATATCAAACGTAGAAGATCAATTTAGCGAGTCTTTTTCAGTTCAAGAGTTTGTCAAAGAGTCGATAATAACAATCCCTCAATACTATGTTCGTTTAGATCAGCAAACTCCTTCCCTTGATGCTGCTCCTCCATTCCAAATGCTTCCTGTCATTGACATGAATCCATTGGTTTCTGGGGAGGATTTTGATCTTCAACTCGAAAAGTTGCACTCCACTTGCAAAAACTGGGGTTTCTTTCAGGTTTAATATTCTTCTTTAAATTCACCCTTTCTTGTTCGTTTTATATATAAAATTATATATGGAATTTCTTTGGAAATTCAGATGAAGGAGAGAGAGAGAAAAAAAAGAAGGGTTTGCTTATAAATTTGCATGTGATGTGCATGGAATCATACTTTGTTCCGTACAATATTTTGAAGTTTTGTTTTGTTGAGAGATTCTCACGTAGTCACCTTCTGGACTTATATGTCACTAATTGTCTATATGTATATATATTTATTTTATTAAAAGAAAAAGACAAAGTAAAATTAAAATTGAGAAGAAGGAAAAAACAAAAAAACAAAACAAAACCCTGACAGTTGTGATTGAAATTAATTTGCACTTGCAGTTGCTGAACCATGGAATTAAGGGCTCAGTACTCGAGATGGTGAAGCATGAGGTTGAAGAATTTTATAAGCTCCTACTAGTAGGGAAAATGAAGTATAAGATAAGGGAATGTGAGCAGAGGCGAAGTCAGAACAAATTTTTAGGGGTCAAATGAAATTTTAATTTTTATAGTCTATATTTTTATAAATTTTAAAGAATTAAATTGAAATTTTATAATTTTAGGTGGGCCAAAGTACAATTTTACCTTTACCAATTTAAAATTTTAAAAAACTTTCAACGAACTAAATAAAAATCTTCCATTTTAGTGGGCCAAGGCCCCTGTCAGCCCCTGTATCCGCCTCTGAAGGTGAGGTTAAAGGTTACGGAACTTTAGAGAGAGGTGGCAGAAAATTTGATTGGGCTTATAGGCTTTATATGACGATCAACCCTATTCTCCGACGAAAGCCTCATCTCTTCTAAGAGCTCCTTTCATCCTTGAGGTTCTTCTTTTTTTCAATTGATTGTAAGTTTGATGTTTAATATAAATGCACACTAGTTACAAAGTAATGAGTATTATTACCTTCCCATTTCTTATGTGATGATATTTTTTTGTTGCATGAAGAAATACCATGGAAACTTACATATTGGAACTGCAAAAACTCAGGGCGAAACTTCTGAGTTTAATGGCGAAAGCATTGAAACTTGATGAAAAAGAGATGATAGAATATTTTGAGGATGGGATGCAATCGATTAGGATGAATATACTATCCTCCATGTCCACAACTAGATTTGGTTATGGGCATTACTCCTCACTCCGATTCCACTCTTCTCATCATTCTCCTCCAACCTAATGGTGTTGACGGCCTTCACATTCACAAAGATAATGTTTGGTTCCCCGTTAGCATCCTCCCAAATGCCCTTATCGTCGATGTTGGGGACATTCTAGAGGTTAAATATTTCTCTCAACTCAACTCTTTCTTGTTGATACTACCATATAATAATACATAAACCAAGAATATCATTTTTTAAAGGAACGAAGAATAGTGTTAAGGGACTGATATATATATATATATATATATATATATATATATATATAAGCTAACAAAGTTATACATATTATAGTCTATATAATATAATATCACGAGTCTTATGCAACATACAATAAAACAATTTATTAATGAGTAAAACAAAAACATAGCAAAGTAAATAAATTATAGTTAAATTATAAATATGCTTAAATAATTTTTTTAATATTTTTTTTTATAATTCTTTCATTTTTGATTGATTGATGAGATATTTTAGTATGATTCACTTGTGATGTATAATAATTCATCAAATATCACTCTTATTTATATATACTAGATTATGACTAAATTCATTTAACTTTTTAAAATTTAAATCGGGTTGGATTATTTATAAAATGTAATTGTGAACTATCATTTAAAATTAATGTATAAAAAATTAATATTAAAAAGAAGTATAAAAGTTTAAATGGGCTAAACAAGCAGGCTAAGTAAGAAAACTTTTTTGTTATTTGAATTTGCTCTGGTTTAGTCTTTGTATAATGGAAATATACGTGGTATTTATTTAATATTATATTTAAATTAAAAACAATAATGTATATATAATATATTTTTTCAATTTACATATATTATAATTATGATGGTATAAAAATTTATATAAGTATTGAAACTTCAATGACTAAAAAACTATATCTTAATTAAAATATGGATAAAATTATTTAATATTAGAAAAGAAAATACAATATTATATATTTAGTATAAGTAAAACAAGTAATGTTGGATTTATATTATTGTAATAGTTTAACATATATATTATAAGAGGAAAGGGTATAAGAGGAAAGGGTAGGGATTGTCGAGCGATGGAACATGGATTAGTACTAATTAGAGATGCAAAACTCAAATTGCTTTATGGATTTAGAATCAAGATGGACATTTTTCCGGTGGGTATGGTAAAATTTAACTAAATTTTCTTTTTGAGGAATGAAATATAAAGTTGTAAAAAAGTTAAAGGTAAATATAATTTTCAAATTAAACATTCAATACATAAACAAAACTCTTAAAATATATAAGGAGTGGAGACATCAGTCTTCCCCATTAGTCTACTATGTATATATAATTTAATTATTGAAGTAATGCAGATCTATAGCAATGGGGTTTACCGTAGCATTGAGCATAAGGTGGTACCGAATTCAGAGAAAGAAAGGATGTCAGTAGCTTTTTTCATCAACCCTAAACTAGAAGCAGATGCTGGACCTTCACCTAGCTTGATCAATCCAAACAATCCTCCATTGTTTAAAAGGGTCGGAATGGAGCAATACGTTCAAGGTTTCTTCTCTAACAAGCTCAATGGCAAAACATATCTGGAGCATATGAGGATCAATGATGAAGGAGACGACAACCCTGCTTGATTGATTTGAGTTAAAAACTTCAAAACTACGTCAATATGTATAATAAATAAGCTATGCGAGGTTTGAAAAATAAATGCAGCTTTGATGTTATATATGAGATGTGAGCGCAGCTTTTTCTATCTTTAAGGCTTCCTTAGAAAAATATGATATTTGCGAGTGTATCATTATGAATAATATGTGTGAAAAGTATGAGTATCTTAATGTATTGAATCGTATAATACATTTTATAATAAAATGAGTAAAGAATATGGGTGTTTGTGTATAATTGTGTATACCATATAACATACAAAGAGCGAGCTCCCATTTAAAGCTTTATGACATTTTCCCAGCTATAATTAGAGAAAATTAAGAGTGATGATTAGTGGGTAATTAACCTCTTGATTTTTAAATATTCGACTTGAAATTTGAGTTAGTAAGTCAACCTAACTAAGAATTTTTTAAGTTTTGTCGGTTAAGTATTAACTCGATTGGCATCAGTATTGTTGCCAGTGTAGGAGTGTAACAGCTCGTTTTTGGTAAAATCGGAACAGTAGTTTCGGGACCACCGATCCGATTCCGGAAAAGAAATTTATGTTAATATTATTTTATGATTTACAGTATGATGATAATGTCGTATGAAAATTTCATAAAGAAATTTTACTGATTATATGTTTAATTTGATAAAGGACCAAATTGCACAAAGTGTAAAAGTTGAGTTCTAATAGCTAAAGGGATTAAATAGCTATGGAATTCAATATTTGAGGTCCTTAAATGGTAAATAGACCATTAAAAATGCTTAGTTGTTAAGGATGATGATTCATCCATGAAAAATAAAATAAAGAAAATGATGAAATTGGAAAGTGAAATAATAAAAGATGATAAATGATTAAAAAAATGAAAATGTCATCAATTTTATCATCTTCTTCCACAAAAATACATGGAAACCCTAGGAAAGAGAAACCAAGCTTTCTTGGCTTAATTGGGTAAGTAATCTTGTCCCATTTTTAGTAATTTTTATATTTCTGAGATCGGAATAACTTAATCTATCTATTTTGGGGATTAATTTGTAAATATATCAAAGTATAGAAATTTTGTCATGGATGTCAATGCTGCAATTTTAAAATTTATGGTAGAAAATGAAAGGTTGTTGATAGAAAAACAACTTTTGTAAAGTGAATTTTGATGAAATTATAATTTTAGAACTAAATTGTAAAGTTGTAAAATTTAAGGAAAAATTCTGAATTTTACGAAATACATGGGCTGCAAATTTTAAATGTAAAATTCGGCTAGGCTTGGAATAAGGATTAAATTGCATGAATTTCATATTCCAAGCCTAGGGATGAAATCGTCATTAATTAAAAGTTTAGGGGCAAAATGGTAATTTTGCCTAAGATGTGAATTTGTAACACCCCAAACCCGGCCTAGAAGCTAGGCCCGAATCTGGCGTGCTACATGGAAGTCTTTTTCAAAACCATCTTTGCAATTGTTAAAAACTTGTTTGAGAGTTACAGCCTCTTGGTTAAAACCCAAAACACTTAAGCAATTGTGTTTACGTGAAAACTTAATAAAACTTTTTGGTCCTGAAAGCATATTTGAAATAAGCGATTTACGAAAAAGTGACGTTTGTAATAGAGTTGCAAGGACATCTTGAAACATTGCGGAAACATTGATAAAATACAAGTATTTTTGAAAAATTGATTGATGAATCACAAATCAAGGAATTGAACTTTAAATCCGCGACTTTTAAAAATGTCGTCAATAATTTGAAACAAAGTTCGAGTTAAATCATATTTGTAAAAGTTTATTTTGAAATCCATTTGTTAATCGATTTTGGAAAACCCTTATTTACGTTTTTAGGAAAATTCACGTTTTAAACAATTTAAGCAAGATAATAAATATAACAACCATAAAGTAAATAATAAGATACTCCAGAGGCCCTATTACAACTTAAACCAAAATAGCAAAGTAATAAAATAAACGGAAATAGATAATTTGAAATTCGATAACACCATTTCGGAAGTATAGCCTCCACCGAGTCATCCATGGGCCCAAGTCCTCATTACGGAGCATTACCTACAAGGGTTAAGAGAAAGAGGGGTTGAGTTACAAGAACTCAGTGTATAATCCCCTTACCATCATCCACTGGGTCGGAACACACATAGCAATATTTTGGGCCTAAGCCCATTACAATCATAGCATAATATCATATATAACATGCATGTGTTATGCAATTCCCAACCAAGCCTAAATTTCTATCCGCTACACACCCCCGTACCAACCAACACACCTGTGGGGACCAAGTCAACCCACCCCGCCAACACACCAGTAGCAGGCATTAAGCCAATTATAATATTTGTGGCAGAGCCATTAAACTAGATTTTGGCAACAGGCCTTTATTGTGACAGAGTCACTGAACTAGATTTTGGCAACAGGCCATTTAAAATATTTGTGGCAGAGCCACCGAACTAGATTTTGGCAACAGGCCTTTCTTCTCTTCGTCATTTATCCCAACCCATGCAATCATGTATATATATTAAATGCATAACAATATATTCATAAGGTAAATTTCAACAAAAAGCCCATATTACAAGTTATCAATTTGGCCCATTAGTCAGAAATAGCAATTTGGCCCATTTAACGATCTAGCCAACTTTGGCCCATTTACGATCTAGCAACTTTGGCCCATTTGACGATCTTGCGATTTCTTGGCCCATTATATACATATAAAATTTGGCCCATATAGTAAATATTACACTTGGCCCATATATGAAATATCAAACGGCCCATAAAGCAACATATCACATTTGGCCCATAAAGGGTATTTTCGCAATTCGGTCTATAGAGACATTTCGTAATTCGGCCCATAAGGGCATATTCATAATTTGGCCCGTAAGGGCATTTTCATAATTCTGTAATCGTACCCACTAAGGGTAATTCAGTAATTTACCCTCTAAGGGTATGACGGTAATTTCGCAACCTAGGCTTAATTACTAATTTGGGCATACAAATCGAAACTGTCCAACTGCGTCATACTGACTAAATTGACCATAACTCGAGTTACAAAACTCGAAATCTAAATCTGTAAATTTTCCTTGAAACTAGGCTCATATATCCTTCTCCTATAAGTTTTCAAGAATTTTTAGCTTAACCATTTAGTACAGTTTATTCCTTGAAGTTTCCCTTATTTCACTGTCCAATGATTCTGACCTCTCTTAACTTAATCTCATATATCTTACTTTACACTTTTCATATACTGCTCCCACTTGTTTCTTTTAAAAATAGATTCACTAAGAAATCCATAAATATCAATTATAACTCTTAATCACTTTGTACAATTTTATATGAATTTTCCAAGGCAGAACAGAATACCCCAAAGTCATTCAGAACCAGTCTCACTAAAATTAACATACCTCAGAATATAATATTCCTTTTCCTTCTCTGTTTCTTCCATATTAAAATAGACACAGTAATATTCAATTTGATATATCATTCACTTTGTAATTCCTTTTATCCTATTTTTCGTGATTTTTCAAATACACGTTACTGTTTCTGACTGAAACTGTTATATTATAAAACATGATTACCACTACGAGCATACGCACGTCCGAGTGGTCACGGATGCCGGTTATTGGTTTTCTTCGGTATTTCTACCGAATCATAGAATATTTTATGTAAACTTTCAGAGAGATGTGAGATTTACTCACCATTTCAAACATATATTCGGAAGGGTACGGGATTACACACCTTATTCGGAATCCGTAACGCGATGCTCCCCGCGGCACCAAAAATCTGAGTCACTTATTACGAGATATAGATGTTCGACTTTACCACTATATTTGAAAAATCCACAAGCAAAGAATATCAAGCGATTTAGTGCCTAACAATATAATCGATTAGTCAAACTTTCAATCCGATTAACACCATAACCGAATAGCGATATTGAATGGACTATGAAAAGACTGCTTACCTTAATCGATGATAATCCCGATTTCCACTGATTACCTTATGGCTACGGATGATACACGGATATGAGATTTGACTAACAAAAAGAAAAATGAGCAAGAATGGATTGACGGTTTCGACAAAACAAGGGAGAAAGATGAACAAACGTGCTAGAGTGTTTCGACCAAAACAAGGGGAAAAGAAGTTGGAAGAGAAAAAGTACCCAAAATGCTAATAGAAACCCAAAATCATTCATGCACAAATTTGCACAAAACCATAAGAGAAATCAGCTCCCAAAATCCCTCTACTAAACTGTAACACCCTAAACTCGGCCCATATGTTTCGACCAGATCTGGTATGCTACGGGTTGTACATTGAAAACTTTTGCTTTGTTGGTTTCGAAAATCGTAAGTTAATTAGACAATATTTAAATAAATAGGTGACCTTTTGAAAATAAAACCTTGTATTATTATTATTTTGAATAATTAAACCTTTTGACAAAATTTCTTAAGTTGCAAATATTAAAAACTACTTAGGTGAGTATAAACTATCGGGCCTTATTACATAACTATTCGCGAAATAAAAACCAAAAACTTAAAGAAAACCGAAAATAATCTATAGAAGTAAAACTTGATGGCCCCTCGAGTCCATCTCAGCTCCCATGTCCATGATCTACTGCTCATCTGAAAAGTTAGGAAAAATAATAGGGTGAGTCACCAAGACTCAGTGTGTAAATCCCGAAAACACATAAAAGGCTTGGGCCCACAAACACATTATGAGCCCTGGACCATACACAATGGCAACAATCATAATTACATGATAGATAATAAATGATGCATAGCCCAACCCATCCTAGAATTCCATCCTCTACACACCAACCCGTACCAACCATCACACCTTGGGGATTTCTACAATCAACCCGCCAACCGCTACACACCATATCGACAGTCATACTGCCTATTCCTTATCAATCAGGAATTTTAACATGGGTTTTCTACCACCGATCACCAAGTGACCTAACATTTCATTTCGTGGGTTTTCTACCACCGATCACCATGTGATCTAACATTTCATTAGGTGGATTTTCTACCACCGATCACCATATGATCTAGCATTTCATTAGGTGGGTTTTCTACCACCGATCACCATGTGATCTAGCATTTCATTAGGTAGGTTTCTACCACCGATCACCATGTGATCTAGCATTTCATTAAGTGGGTTTTCTACCACCGATCACCATGTGATCTAACATTTCATTAGGTGGGTTTTCTACCACCGATCACCATGTGACCAATCATGCTTTTCCCCTTTTCATAACAAACCCATCCCATACATACATTCATGCAAAATCAAACAATCTACTACCTAAGAGTTTACAGTCTTTCACATATATCGATACACATAGAGAAGTTCTATGATTACGTACATGGCATTCCTTGCCTAACCTTTTTGGGTTTCATTCGACTGTCTACACAGCCACTTTTTGGCTTTTTAGCCCATAACATAAACATACATATATTCATACAGATTATTAGTGTGTTAGAGATCTACATACAACTGCTCATACAACCTCATTTTCCAGCTTTTCATCCCCTAACAGGTATAATACAAAATAAAACTTATGTGATAAGGATCTACACACCTGATTACCGATAAAACAATGCTTTCTATGTCGACGCTATCCTTAGTCGACACAACTACTATCTGCCTAAGGTGTTGTTCAAAAGCCGGTCTACAACCAAGTGGCCAATCTCGAACGGCAGATACTGCTCGTTTCTTAAATTTAGGGATTCTCTCCTTTGCCTAATCCATATTTAATTCCATCACAAGTCCTAGTCAGAACTACTATCACAATTTATGATCGTTAATCCTCATCATAAAGTTAAGATCTTGCATATAATAAGTGAATCTAGTAAAAATCTGGGGAAAATCTCCTTACCTTAAAATCCCAAAATTGGAGACTAGCGATTTTCGGCTTTTAGATCTAGACAATCAATTTTCGTTCAAATCCCGGAATGCCTGTAACATCCTAGATTAGGGGTTATGCGTTCATGCTAAATTACGAGTTAATAGGCTTTAAGAGTGCTTTGGATGTGTTTTAGAGGTTTTTAATAACCCTAGGGTTAAAATGGAAGTTTTGGAAAATTTTTGGATTTTAGGTTAAAAAGGGGAGCAAGGCATGGAGGCCTTAAAGGAAATATTTTGGCAAAGTATGGCATAAAAATCACCCTGGTAAAGTGGTTTCCATGCGCCACTTAAAGCTTGGGAATGGCGCCATAGCAGGTCTAGGTTCGAGTAACGCGGGGCGCATCAGGGGTTTTTATTTTTGCAAATGGCGTTAAAGTTTAAGGAGGTTTTAAACATAATTGTGGCGGGTTATGTCGCACAAGTCGCCTTGGCCGAGTGGCTAAGGGCGCTGCTTGAGGGCTGCGGCATGGAGGACTCGTGTTCGAGTCCTGAATGTAGTGCGAGGTCGTTTTATTTTTCTTTTTAGCGCTAAGCAAGGGGGAGCCTGGGACTGAATGCTTAAGAGGAAAGTGTGTTGTGATATTGTCATGAAATGACACTGGCCAAGTGGCTGGGGCGCGGGAGTTTCCTCTTCAGGTCTCGGGTTCGAGACCTGGCAACAGCTTAGAAGGGTTATTTTATTTTTCCCTTATGGCCGGCGTGTTTTGGTGGCAGCATGGGCATGGGCGCATGAGGCAAGGCTGAATGGGTTGCTTTCTTTTTATTTTATTTTATTATTTGTATAGGAAGTATGGGGTTAAAAATTTTTTTATTTTATTTTATTGAAAGAAGGACATAAGTGATGGGCATTTTTTATTTTATTTTATTAAACAAAGTTTTGTAATTCCAATAGTGATGGGAGGAGTATTAATCAATGTTTGTTTTTGGGGTGGAAATTATCACACACAAAAAATCATCACCAAAATGCATTGTTTTGTTTTTCCTTCCCTCCCTTTGTGCATGGCCGAATATGAAGCAATTCCTAGGGGCCTCAACTTTCGGTTTTGAGTCTTGCAAGAGTATGCCAAATTTTGCTTCTCCTTTCTCTCCTTGATTTCTTTTGAAGTAGACGACCATTCCATCTTTTCTACAAAGCATGGCCGAATGTTCTTCTTTGCATTTGGTGCATGGCCGAATGAAGCCTTCTTTGGGAGCTTGCTTGGTCGATTTTGAGTAGAGCATGAAGGTGCCGAATGCATGCTTTGTTCCCACATTATTCTTAGCCGAGAGAGAGAGAGAGATAGAGAGAGAGAGAGCAAGGACTTGAGGTTCGGTTTTGGAAGGAGGTTAGGGGGGATATTTTCGGCTTAGAGGTGTGTTCTTTTGGGTGCCGAAATTTGCTTCTTCTTCTCCCTTCTATTTCGTATGGAGTAGACAAAACCTCGTTGCCATTGTTCTCCATCTTTTTGAAGGACCTAGCCGAATCTCCTAGTAAGTGGACTCTCCCTTAACTGTCGGTTTTGACTCACTCTCCTTGAGTATGTCAAAAGCTTGAGGCTAAACCTTAGTAAGGTTGGCCGAATGTGATCTTGAGATATTAAGAGTTTTGCTTTCTTGTGTGTAGTAACGTTAAGGGTGCATTGAAGGAGTGGCTTTCCGGGTTTTCGACTGACAGTTCGGCCAAGGGCCATTTTATCAAAGAAATTATGCTTGAAAGCCAAAGGCTAATTGTTATGTGCAACAGTGAGTGGCCGATTGCAAGTGAGATTCCTCGTGTGGCTTCGGGATTTGATTGGAAACCAAATCGGCTTAGGTAAGTGTTATTTTGGAGCGGCATATCTTGTGGGATTGCTAGTTTAACCGAATAAGGCTTTTGATTACTAACCTATAGTGGCCGAATATAGGAGCAATACGGGAATACGGTTTAAGACTTTTGTGATATCGGATAGATTCGGGTTTTCACTTTAGATCTCCGATTAAACAGGTGTGTAAACTCTTACACACTTTATTAGCATAGACTGCCTATTGTAGTGCTGTATAACCTCTCGTGTAGTAAATTTTTACCTTGTGGGCATAAGCTTGGATTTCGGGTAAGTCCCCTATTATTTGATCTATGTTGTATGATGTGTACGCTATCATATGCTGTTAAATGCTATGCTACATATGAATGCATGATATATGCGATCATGATACTTGTTCCGTGAGCATGATGATGGTGGGGACCGATGAGAGGAGGAGATGATCTCTATGGATCGCCAAGCGGTGGTTTGGTACCACACGATGGGTTGGCCCCATCATTTGATATTTGTGACTTGGCCACGGTGGTTTGGCACCACATATTGATATTTGTGACTAAGTCCCAGTGGTTTGGCACCACCAGTGGTTTGGCACCACATACTGATATTTGTGACTTCGGTTACCAGTGGTTTGGCACCACCAGTGGTTTGGTACCACATGTTGATATTGTGACCTATGGTCATCAGTAGTTTGGTACCACATGATGGGTTGGCCCCATCACTCGATATATTGTGACGTTGGTCACCAGTGGTTTGGCACCACCAGTGGTTTGGTACCACACGGGGTAGAAAAAGGAGTACGGATGGCTAGCTTGGGTTGCATAATTGTATGTCTTACTAATATCTTGTGTATGAGTTGTATTTTCGGGATGGGGATTTATACACTGAGTCTTGGTGACTCACCCCTTCCCATATCACTTCGCAGGTGAGTAGATCACGGATATGGAGCCGGGAGGACTCGAGGGGGCCATGCTGGACTTGAAATTTTATTTCGCCCCGTTTTAAGTTTATTATTCACTAAATTTCGATTGGGTTGTAATATGGCCGCTTATTATTATTCGTATGTTTAAGTAGTTGCTTTTACTTTATTTCTGTCATATTACTAATGAACTTATAAACTGTTAAGCAAATCGGTTAATAGTAACATTTTTAATAAGTACTCGAACGCGTTTTCAAAGATGTTACCACCGGGTAACAAAATTTTCTAAGTTATCGATGACTCCTACGTTTCTAAAAATCTAAATTATCAAATGATTTCAACTAAATCTTGTTTATCAAATCAACCCACCTAAGTGTTAGCAAACACCGTTTTATTCCCTCAACAAATTTTCAAATTTCCACTGTTAATCCAAATCCTTCAAAATGTTTTTTTACCCCGTGACATACCAGATCCGGTCAAGGCTCGTGGGCTGGGTTTGGGGTGTTACAAATTTGGTATCAGAGCCCGGTTCAAAACTCGGCTGTGGGGGCCCAAGGCCCAAAAATGTTTTCTTGGTAGGCCTCTTTGGAATATTATGGAAATGGTTTTGTTTTGAACATCATGGCACCGAGTCTCCGGTACCAATCCGCTCGGGTAAGTACTTCTAACCTCTGTGAGAATGATTATCTGTAAAGGGGTAGGAATGGAACGTAGATAGTATGAAAGGTATGTGAACCCTAGGACTAGTTTACCCCAACAATCGCATAAGATTTTAATTGCCTAATTAAACAAACCTATAACTAAGTCGCCGAGTTAGGATGTGGTAACCCTTGTACGCATGTCTAGGATTGGGTCCGGAAGAGCTTGGTATTTAAGTGGTCCTAGCGACTCACCACCTCTTCGCAGGAATCCTACCTGGTGCGTAGCTTTGGTTCACCCTAACCACGAGAACTTGTTCATAGGCTAAACCCAATTATTAAAACCCGAAAGGGAACTAGCCGTATTTCTATAAAAACTCTAGTTTTAAAACTTTTAAAAGTTTCCCTTAAATTTGTGAGCATCATTTTACAAAAATTTTCGAAAAAATTTTGATTTATAGAAATTACAAAAATACCCTTAGCAGTAAAATTTCAAAAATGCCCCTGGTTTCTAAATTACTAAGCTACCCCAAACTTAACAAAATTTTTCTTATTTTACAAACATGCCCAGAACCTCAATTTGCAAATATCAAAATGCCATGATTTTGGAAAATTACGAAATTACCCCTAACTTATAAAATTACCAAATGACCCTGATTTTCAAAATCTTTGCAACACTGCCAATTTGGAAAACAAATTCTCAAAAAGAACCCCCAAGCTTTGCAAATTTTTAAATCTACCCTTGAATTGTCAAGATTTACAAATTACCCTGACTTATTACCAAAATACCCTTGTAGGGCAAATGATGAAAATACCCCCGGGATAGGAATTGGATAAAAGGGTGATGGAATAAGTGAATGTGTCTTTGAATTAGAATAGAACTTAAAACTTGTTTGATCGAAAGAACGACTTCTAAGCTTCGTTCATAAAATTTCTTCGCTTTTAATCAGTGAAACAATGGCTAACTCATAAAACTTTTTAGTCAGATCGCGCGATAATAGATGAGTTCTAGAGGTCGCGGCCGTCGGGGACGCGGTAGAGGCTGGATGGCTGTGTTAAAACTAGTTAGTTCAGGCCAGGGATCGGATAATGAGATACCACCTCCACCACCACCCCCAACTTTTGGTGTTGGACATTAGGATCGCATGCGGGCGAAGTCGAGATCGCGAGCCGCGCCGCGAGTTCTAGAGATGATGGCTGAGGTAGGTAGAGGTACGAGAGCTCGGAAATCTGTTCCAGAGCGACTCCGAGCGAATGGGGTGAAAATATTTCGAGGTGTATCAGGTGTAGCCCGCAGTACGGCAGAGTATTGGCTGGAATCGACCAAGAGGATCATGGATGACTTGGATTTTTCAGCTGAGGAAAAACTGAAGGGTATAATCTCTCTACTTCGGGATGAGTCATACTAGTGGTGGCTCACTGTAAGGGACGGAGCGACAGCGGAGGATCTCACATTGGAATTCTTTAGGGCAGCCTACCAAAGGAAATATATAGGAGCTAGCTACGTGGATGCACAGCGGAAGGCCTTCTTGAACCTGGTTCAGGGTAATAAGACGGTGGCCGAGTATGAGGCTGAATTTCTCCGATTGAGCGGGTATGCTCGTGGTATTGTGGGTACTGAATATGAACGCTGTGTCAGATTCGAAGATGGGCTGAGAGATGAGCTGAGGATGATGATAGCTCCGCAACAAGAACGGGAGTTCGCTGTCCTTGTAGAGAAGGCTAAAGTTGCTGAAGGGGTAAGAAGTCTTTTAGACGGAATCAAGATAGGAGCTGGAACAAGAGGAACCCCGGATCTTCGAGGTTTTCTGGGGGTCAGCAGAAGAGGACAAGGTATGGTGGGTCGATCAAGTCGCTAGGCTCGCTTTGCATCGCAAATACTCAATGGCCGCCCCGGTGTGCTCAGTATGGAAAGTCTGACATGGGGGAGTGCCGGAATGGTAATCGGGGATGCTTCGAATGTGGATCTGTGACACATCGAGTTAGGGATTATCTGAAAAAGGCAGCGAGGCTGAGGTCTGAGGGTCAAGATCGTCCACTGAATAGGAGGGATAACCAGCAGCCACCGAGGGGTCGTGGTGCAGGAAGAGGAGGAAATGGTACTGGCAGAGGACGTGGGATATCGAGTGGAGGTACCGGTGGTACTGAAGCTAGGCAATCTGGGTTGGTCTATGCTGCAAGGCGTCAAGAGGAGGGCGACGCACTGGACGTCATAACCGGCATGGTTTTGATCTTTCGAGTACCTTATAGCACCTTGATTGATGTTGGCTCGACTTACTCATGCATTGCTAGTAGCATTGTGGAGACTCTGAGCTTAGACTTTGAGCTTACTTCTAAGAAGATGACTGTGTTAAGCCCTCTAGGTCATTCTGTAGAAGTAAATAAACTCTATAGGGACGTACCCCTAAAACTCCAAGAGGTCGTGTTCTTGGCTGACTTGATAGAACTATCGTTTAGGGAGTTCGATCTGATTCTCGGGATGGATTGGCTAGTAAAGTATCAAGTTAGCCTGGATTGCGCAGCTAAGCGCATGGTGTTAAAGACCGTGGAAGGAGATGAGGTAGTGATGATAGGTAAGAGGGGAGATTACCTATCCAATTTGGTTTCTGCATTGAAGGCGGAAAAGATGGTTAGGAAAGGTTGTGAGGCATATGTAGTGCATGTTCGTGCTTTGGAAGCTAAGGATACAGCGGTGAGGGACGTGCGGACGGTAAGGGAGTATGTTGATGTGTTTCCCGAAGAACTCCCGGGTCTACCTCCTGATCGTGAGGTTGAGTTTGGTATAGATTTGTTACTCGGAATCGCGCCAGTATCTATAGCTCCGTATCGGATGGCACCAAAAGAATTAGTGGAGTTTAAGGCGCAAATCCAGGAGTTGTTCGATAGAGGGTTCATCCGACCGACTGTATCGCCTTGGGGAGCTCCAGTACTACAATGAGGATGTGTATAGACTATCGACAGCTGAACAAATTGACAATAAAAAACAGGTATCCCTTACCCAGGATTGATGATTTGTTCGATCAACTCAAGGGTGCATCGGTTTTCTCTAAGCTCGACCTTAGGTCAGGGTATCATCAGCTGAAAGTGAAGGAAGCTGATATCTATAAGACAGCATTTCGTACTCGGTATGGGCACTACGAGTTTTTGGTAATGCCTTTTGGGTTGACAAATGCACCAGCCGCGTTTATGGACTTGATGAACCGGGTCTTCCAACCCTATCTGGATCGGTTCGTCGTAGTGTTTATAGACGACATTTTGGTGTACTCGAAGTCTGAGGAAGAACATGACGTACACCTTCATGTGGTTCTACAAGTTCTAAGGGAGAAATAGTTGTATGCCAAATTCAGCAAATGTGAGTTTTGGCTTAAGGAGGTAACTTTCCTAGGGCATGTTGTTTCAGCTGAGGGGATCAGGGTGGACCCTAGTAAGATTGAGGCAGTGTTGGGGTGGAAACCACCAAAGTCGGTTACGGAAATTCAAAGTTTTCTGGGGTTGGCTGGATATTACAGAAGATTCGTGGAAAATTTCTCCTTAATCACAGCTCCCTTGACCAAGTTGCTGAAAAAAGGAGTTCCGTTCGTGTGGTCTGAGAAGCAGCAAGAGAGCTTCGACAAACTCAAGAAGTTTTTGACAGAAGCGCCAGTCTTGATTCAGCCTGAGTCAGAAAAGGAGTTCATTGTGTATTGTGATGCATCACATACTGGTTTAGGGTGTATGTTGATACAAGAAGGGATGGTGGTCGCTTATGCGTCACGGCAGTTGAGGCCCCACGAGGGTAATTATCCGACACATGATCTGGAATTAGCTGCTGTGGTTTTTGCCTTGAAAATTTGGAGGCACTATTTGTATGGGGAGAAGTCGGTGGTGTACTCGGATCACAAGAGCTTGAAGTACCTCTTGACCCAAAAGGATTTAAATCTAAGGCAGCGGAGGTGGATTGAGTTGCTGAAGGACTACGACTGCTCTATCAAGCACCATCCGGGCAAGGCTAATGTAGTCGCTGATGCTTTGAGTCATAAAGTGGTGGCAGATTTGTGAGCAATGTTTGCTCACCTAAGTCTCTATGAGGATGGGAGTCTTCTGGCGGAATTGCGAGTAAAATCGTCTTGGATCGATGAGGTTAAAGAGAGGCAGTTGACCGATGAAGTTTTGAGTACTCGGAGGTTGCAAGTACAGAGTGGCGAGGCCGAAGGTTTCAGCATGGGTAATGATGGAGTGTTGTGTTTTCAGGGGAGAGTGTGTATGCCTAAGGATAATGTTTTAAGGCAGTGAATCCTTAAAGAAGCGCATAGCAGCCCGTACGCTATGCATCCTGGAGGCAGCAAGATGTACCGGGATTTAAAGGAGTAGTTTTAGTGGCCGGGTCTTAAGGGGGAAATAACCGAGTTACTGGGCAAGTGTCTGGCATGCCAGCAAGTTAAGGCTGAGCATCAGTTGCCATTAGGGCTGTTACAGCCGGTAAAGATCCCACAGTGGAAGTGGGAGAGGATCACTATGGATTTTGTCAGTGGATTACCTCTTACACCTAGTAAGAGGAACTCAGTTTGGGTGATTGTGGATCGTCTGACTAAGTCAGCTCATTTCATTCCGGTAAGAGTGGATTACTCGCTTCAGAAGTTAGCTAAGTTGTATGTGGCGGAGATAGTGAGGTTGCACGGTATGCCAGTGTCGATCATCTCAGACAGAGATCCCAGATTTATGTCGAGGTTTTGGAGAGCGCTACATCAGGCTTTGGGTTCACGGTTGGATTTCAGTATCGCTTTTCATCCACAGTCTGACGGGCAGTCGGAAAGGGTTATTCAGATTTTAAAGGACATGTACTTCAGAGGTAGTTGGAAGAGTTTTTGCCATTAGCTGAGTTTGCATACAACAATAGTTATCAGGCAAGCATTCAGATGGCAACATATGAAGCGTTGTATGGTAGGAGGTGTCGCACACCTACTTGTTGGACAGAGTTGGGTGAGCATCGGATGTTAGGACCAGAATTGGTTGCAGAAACTGAGGATAAGGTGAAGAGGATTCAAGCTTGGTTGAAGGAAGCCTCGGATAGGCAGAAGTCATATGCCGATCTCAAGCGGAGGGATATAGAGTTTGCCGTGGGAGACAAAGTTTTTCTGAAGGTCTCGCCATGGAAGAAAGTGTTAAGATTTGGGAGAAAAGGCAAGTTAAGTCCAAAGTTTCTTGGACCGTTTAAGGTGTTGAAACGTGTGGGACCAGTAGCTTATCAGCTCGAGTTGCCAGCAGAACTGAGTCAGATTCATGATCTGTTCCATGTCTCCATTCTTAGACGCTATCGTTCTGATCCATCGCATGTCTTGGTAGTTGAGGAAACTGAGGTGAGTTCAGATTTGACAGTGGAAGAGGAACCTGTACAGATTCTAGATCGGGATGTAAAAGTTTTGCATAGGAAGTCAGTTCCTTTAATGAAGGTCTTATGGAGGAATCATGGCGTGGAGGAAGCTACGTGGGAGCCCGAGGATATGATGCGGCAGCAATACCCCCAACTCTTCTGATCCAGGTAATTTCGAGGATGAAATTATTTTTAAGGGGGGTAGAATTGTAACATCCTAGATTAGGGGTTATGCGTTCGTGCTAAATTACGAGTTAGTAGGCTTTAAGAGTGCTTTGGATGTGTTTTAGAGGTTTTTAAAAACCTTAGGATTAAAATGGAAGTTTTGGAAAATTTTTGGATTTTAGGTTAAAAAGGGGAGCAAGGCATGGAGGCCTTAAAGGAAATATTTTGGCAAAGTATGGCATAAAAATCACCCTGGTAAAGTGGTTTCCATGCGCCACTTAAGGCTTGGGAATGGCGCCATAGCAGGTCTGGGTTCGAGTAACGCGGGGCGCATCAGGGGTTTTTATTTTTGCAAATGGCGTTAAAGTTGAAGGAGGTTTTAAACATAATTGTGGCGGGTTATGTCGCACAAGTCGCCTTGGCCGAGTGGCTAAGGGCGCTGCTTGAGGGCTACGGCATGGAGGACTCGTGTTCGAGTCCTGAGTGTAGCGTGAGGTCATTTTATTTTACTTTTTAGCGCTAAGCATGGGGAAGCCTGGGACTGAACACTTAAGAGGAAAGTGTGTTGCGATATTGTCATGAAATGAACACTGGCGGAGTGGCTGGGGTGCGGGGGTTTCCTCTTCAGGTCTCGGGTTTGAGACCTGGCAACAGCTTGGAAGGGTTATTTTATTTTTCCCTTATGGCCGGCGTGTTTTGGTGGCAGCATGGGCATGGGCGCATGAGGCAAGGCTGAATGGGTTGCTTTTTTTTTTTTTTTTTTTATTATTTGTATGGGAAGTATGGGGTTAAAATTTTTTTTATTTTATTTTATTCAAAGAAGGACATAAGTGATGGGCATTTTTTATTTTATTTTATTAAACAAAGTTTTATAATTCCAATAGTGATGGGAGGAGTATTAATCAATGTTTGTTTTTGGGGTGGAAATTATCACACAAAAATAATCATCACCAAAATGCATTGTTTTGTTTTTCCTTCCCTCCCTTTGTGCATGGCCGAATATGAAGCAATTCCTAGGGGCCTCAACTTTCGGTTTCGAGTCTTGCAAGAGTATGCCAAATTTTGCTTCTCCTTTCTCTCATTGATTTCTTTTGAAGTAGACAACTATTCCATCTTTTCTATAAAGCCTGGACGAATGTTCTTCTTTGCATTTGGTGCATGGCCGAATGAAGCCTTCTTTGGGAGCTTGCTTGGCCGATTTTGAGTAGAGCATGAAGGTTCCGAATGCATGCTTTGTTCCCACATTGTTCTTAGCCGAGAGAGAGAGAGAGAGAGAGAGAGAGAGAGAGCAAGGACTTGAGGTTCGGTTTTGGAAGGAGGTTAGGGGTGATATTTTCGGCTTAGAGGTGTGTTCTTTTGGGTGCCGAAATTTGCTTCTTCTTCTCCCTTCTATTTCGTGTAGAGTAGACAAAACCTCGTTGCCATTGTTCTCAATCTTTTTGAAGGACCTAGCCGAATCTCCTAGTAAGTGGACTCTCCCTTAACTGTCGGTTTTGACTCACTCTCCTTGAGTATGTCGAAAGCTTGAGGCTAAACCTTAGTAAGGTTGGCCGAATGTGATCTTGAGATATTAAGAGTTTTGCTTTCTTGTGTGTAGTAACGTTAAGGGTGCATTGAAGGAGTGGCTTTCCGGGTTTTCGACTCATCTTGGTAAGAAAAAGGCAGTTCGGCCAAGGGCCATTTTATCAAAGAAATTATGCTTGAAAGCCAAAGGCTAATTGTTATTTGCAACAGTGAGTGGCCGATTGCAAGGGAGAATCCTCGTGTGGCTTCGGGATTTGGTTGGAAACCAAATCGGCTTAGGTAAGTGTTATTTTGGAGCGGCACATCTTGTGGGATTGCTAGTTTGACCGAATAAGGCTTTTGATTACTAACCTATAGTGGCTAAATATAGGAGCAATACGGGAATACGGTTTAAGACTTTTGTGATATCGGATAGATTCGGGTTTTCACTTTAGATCTCCGATTAAACAGGTGTGTAAACTCTTACACACTTTATTAGCATAGACTACCTATTATAGTGCTGTATAACCTCTCGTGTAGTAAATTTTTGCCTTGTGGGCATAAGCTTGGATTTTGGGTATGTCCCCTATTACTTGATCTATGTTGTATGATGTGTGCGCTATCATATGCTGTTAAATGCTATGCTATATATGAATGCATGATATATGGGATCATGATACTTGTTATGTGAGCATGATGATGGTGGGACTAATGAGAGGAGGGAGATAATCTCTATGGACTGTCACCAGTGGTTTGGTACCACATGATGGGTTGGCCCCATCATTTGATATTTGTGACTTCGGTCACCAGTGGTTTGGCACCACATATTGATATTTGTGACTAAGTCCAGTGGTTTGGCACCACCAGTGGTTTGGCACCACATACTGATATTTGTGACTTCGGTCACCAGTGGTTTGGCACCACCAGTGGTTTGGTACCACATGTTGATATTGTGACCTATGGTCATCAGTGGTTTGGTACCACATGATGGGTTGGCCCCATCACTCGATATATTGTGACTTTGGTCACCAGTGGTTTGGTACCACACGGGGTAGAAAAAGGAGTACGGATGACTAGCTTGGGTTGCATAATTGCATGTCTTACTAATATCTTGTGTATGAGTTGTATTTTCGGGATGGGGATTTATACACTGAGTCTTGGTGACTCACCCCTTCCCATATCATTTCGCAGGTGAGTAGATCGCGGAGATGGAGCCGGGAGGACTCAAGGCGGCCATGCTTGTTCCGTGGACTTGAAACTTTATTTCGCCCCGTTTTAAGTTTATTATTCACTAAATTTCGATTGGGTTGTAATATGGCCGCTTATTATTATTCGTATGTTTAAGTAGTTGCTTTTACTTTATTTCTGTCATATTACTAATGAACTTATAAACTGTTAAGCAAATCGGTTAATAGTAACGTTTTTAATAAGTACTCGAACACGTTTTCAAAGATGTTACCATCGGGTAACAAAATTTTCTAAGTTATCGATGACTCCTACGTTTCTAAAAATCTAAATTATCAAATGATTTCAACTAAATCGTGTTTATCAAATCAACCCACCTAAGTGATAGCAAACACCGTTTTATACCCTCAACAAATTTTCGAATTTCCACTGTTAATCCAAATCCTTCAAAATGTTTTTTTACCCCGTGACATACCAGATCTGGTCAAGGCTCGTGGGCCGGGTTTGGGGTGTTACAATGCCGCCCAACATAGAACCATTAAACTATTAGCATTTTGGCTTTTGCCTTTCAAAAAGCAAAATAGAACGTGAGAAACTAACAAAAGTCGACACTTACCTTAACACAGGGAATTCGGCTAGCATTAGAAAGAGGATTCGGCAATGCCAATGTAATAGATTTTAAATGCCGGAAGAATAGATTTAACTCACAAATAGGATGAATAAAGAAAAACTATAGAGGTTTCGGCTTTTTAGAGAAATCGGCACAAGGGAAAGAAGAATGGAGAAAAGGTTTTGGCTTTTAAAGGAATTGAAGAAGAGAAATTGGAGAGGAAGAGCCTAGGGATTTTCGGCACAAGGAATGAGGAAAGAATTAGGGTTTTAAATGTCAAAATCAAGGAGCTATCCCCCCTATTTATAGGATTTTCGGTACCTCCTGTATAAAACCGAAAACACCCTTCCTAATTAATTAAAATTCAAGCTAAATAAAAGGGAAAATTTGGCACCCCTTTGCCATGTAGTAGCCGATTTCTTTACTCCTCTCAGTGGTGGATTTTCGGCCATCACTCTCCTTGTAGATAGGATTTGATTACTTAAATTAAAAGATTTGGGCTTCATTAAACCTAAATTTTGGGCCCCTAACTCCTTGTGTGTGGCGTCACCTTCTAATTCCGTTACAGTGCCACCTTTTGTTGGGCAACAAGCCCACGTTGGTATTTTAAACATAATTACCATTCTTTTAACTCTATAATGCCCAATCTAATAATTTAACCAAGGCCTTTGCCTAATTCTGAGCCCAATTTGGACCCCTATTACTTAAATTAACATATTAAACGCATAGGCCCAAAAATTCAGGATGTTACATAAACCGTGTACTCAAAACACCCAAATTTTCTTCTTTCTTTCTTTCCTTTTTTTTTCCACCTACTCCACTCCCCAAATTCTTTTATTTCTTTTTTATCCACCTACTCCACTCCCCAAATTCTTTTATTTCTTTTTCATCCACCTACTCCACTCCCCAAATTATTTTATTTCTTTTATTTCTTTTTTATTTCTTTTTCCTTGTTTTCCCCCTTACCATACCTTTCCATAATTTAATAAGTCCACCTTACCATAATTTAAAAAGTCCAATTTGCCTTATTTACAAGCTTTGCCAAAATTTAGGGAAAGAGTACAAAAATAATAGTCAAAATTTGCACACAATGGGATTTGAACCTCTTCCCTCAAGGGACTTCACTTGATGCCATAACCTCCTTGCCATATGCTCATTTATGCTAGCAATTTACTCTTTTATTTTCATAAGCCTTGATGCCACTTACTATCTCTCCTTAATAGGCTTAAACACAAAACTTTACTAAGGCCCAACTTGAAACACCCCAAACCCGGCCCACGAGCCTGAACAAAACTTTACTAAGGCCCAACTTGAAACACCCCAAACCCGGCCCACGAGCCTGAACCGGATCTGGTATGTTCCTTAAGTAAACCGGTTTCAAAGTTCTTTTGTAGTTTGGGAAAAATAGTGTGTTTTGAAAGAAATATTGTTTTGGGTTGGGCTTGAGTAAAAAAAAAAACCCATTTATCTTATTTTAAAATCCAATTAATTAAGGTGAAAAAACAATTAGGGTTTATTTTTAAAGAATAAATTTTACTTAACTTTAATTAATAAAAATTTGTAAACATAATAGTTAAAAATAAAAAGAAATAAAGAAATAGAGAAATCCAACTTGGGCCTTATGGCCTTATTACATCAAACAACTCCCAAACTTAAAATTAAAGTACTTAGTAAAAATAAAAGTCCAAATCTTTAGATTTCTCCTTGCTATGCATGGCCACCTTTAGCTCCTGCCGACCCGGTCCATTATTGCTCATCACACGAAAAATATTTCTCACAGCAGGGTGAGTCAAGCAGACTCAATGTGTACACGACACCAAATCATAATAGAATCGGAGCATACAATACATTCAAACATAAAATACAAGTTATGATGCATTCCCAAACCCGAACCTAATTGTCCATCCGCTCCACACCCCGCACTCGCCAAACACACCGTGGGGACTACTAAGTCGACCCTCCTTCCGCTACACACCAAATTGCGGGCTTAGGTCACCGTGATCTCGTGGTCTTAGGTCACCACTTTTCAGATTACTGTGGTCTTAGGTCACCACTTTTCAGATTACTGTGGTCTTAAGTCATTACTTTCAGATTACTGTGGTCTTAGGTCACCACTTTCAGATATCACGGTCTTAGGTCACCGTGTTTGTGGTCTTAGGTCACCACATTCACTTCCCCTTTCAAACAAACCCATATGCCCCATATAATAATAATATGCATAAATATGCCAGAGTTCACATTCTTATCATATTCTCATGTTACTAATAACATTTTTCATATTCCTAGTAGGAGTAGGAAACGTACCTGGGTACTTTGTACCATAACATGGTACTTTAGCCACTTTCATTTTCTTAATATCACATATTTTAATTAACATAGCCATAATACATATTATGAAAAAGTGAGGGGTACACACCTGATTCGCTTAATGAAGTCCTTGAAATCCCGAAGAACTGATCTACTGATTTAGATCTTAATCCCTTGGTGTCGATTTCCTTTTTGTTCAAATCTCGAAAACCTTGCCTTATAAGTCTTGAGTCTTAGAAATCCAGAAACTTCATTGTACTTCTCCTTGTAGTCGACAACTACCAGATCTCGAAGAAAACCTTTTTGAATGAAATCGGCAACACCCTTCTTTCACAACAAAGATTCGGCTTTGGCAGAATTTCGGCTTGGTTAGATTGTGTTTTTGGTTTTGAATAAAAGAGAGGGGAGGCTAGGGAATTCGGCTAGAAAAGAAAAGAGAAGAGGAGAGAACCCTAAGAATTTCGGCAGAGCAGAGAAAAAAAAGAAAACTGATGAGTATCCCTCCTTCCTTCCTTTTATAGACGAAATTATTAGCTAAGGAGTCCTTTACTTGGCCACCACTCTTCAATTTGATAGATTTATCCTTTAATTATCATAAAATAAAAGAGTTTAATCCAGACTTTATCTCATGGAAATTATGATATATAAATTCCCTTTTGAAAATACTAAAGATAAATCATCATTTATTTCTCCAATTAAAAAAATCCTTTATTTATCCTTAATAGCCAAATTTTAAAGAGGATAAACCTCCCTTTTTCTAGAAGCCTCGCCGTCCACTCCTTGCCTTATGGAAGCAAAATAAAACCTCCTTTATTTGCTTCCCAAGTGACTCGAACCCAGGCCCATTCCTCTTGCATATGGCGCCATTTCCATAGGCCCTAAGTGACATCTTCAGGCCACTTTTCCAAGCCTGTTTGTGTGTCAAATTTCACCAACTTTTTCTTTTAAGGCCACCTTGCCTTAATTTCCTATTTTAAACTTTAAAACTCGACATTTCTAAGTCATTTCTAAGTTTCCAAAAATTTTCGCTCGGCTCTGTAGACTTGACATTTCCTTACATTTCCAAGTTTCCAGAAATGTTCACTTTCCTCTTTTGAATCGTTTCCTTACATTTCCAAGTTTCCAAAAATGTTCACTTTCCATTTTTAAACTTAACATTTCCATACATTTCCAGATTTCCCAAAATGTTCACTTTCCTCTTTTGAAACTTAACATTTCTAAATCATTTCCTTACATTTCCAAGTCATTTCCCTACATTTCCAAGACATTTCCTTTCATTTCCAACATTTCTAAATATGCACTTTCCTTACATTTCCAAGGTTTCTAGAATTCACATAACACATTCATATCACAATAGACATGCTATTTCATAAAATTAAGTTCACCAAATTTTTCCTTAAGGCCTCCTTCACCTAACTTCTCCTTTAAAAATAAAATTCCAATACTTTTCCAAGACTTCATCCTACATCCTTGGATTCTCAAAACCCTTAAAACATGCTCAACCACACTTAAAGCCTACTAACACTTGAGTTATGCTCCAAACGCATAACCCCTAATCTAGGATGTTACACAACTTGAACCTGGAACTTCATCGAACCCCTTAACTTTCTAAAATCACCTTCCTAGTAAGTCTAACTTGAAATAATGTCGTTCTTTGTTCTCAAAAATTTTAAACACTCCTATGCCCAAGGCCCAATGGGCTCAATCCTACTAGGCCCAATTTCCGGATGTTACAATTCTACCCTCCTTAAAGAAAATTTTGTCCTCTAAATTTCCAATTAACTACTAAACATACCGCTCAAATCACATCACTATGCTTTCGATGCGCACTCTGATCCTAATAACACTAATGTACTTTTAACATAATCTTGAATCCTCTTTCACAACCAAACATCTAACCACAAAAGCAAGCAGTCATCTACCACTTATACTTAAATCTTTTTTTTTTTTACACTCAATCATCACATCCAACCAAAACATACCTGACTTGATGGTGATAAAACTATCCTGAGCCTTATGCTTCTTAGACCCGTATCTCATACATGCTCCTGACCTCCTCCAACATTCTCCCGGATGACGCCTTTTGCAATAATCGCACGCCGGAAAGTTTGGACATGCCTTAACATGCTTCACAGAACTACATTGGGACCCAAAAGAATCACGATCTATTTTCTTCTTACAGTCCACAGACCCATCTCGAAGTGCTTCTCCAATTTCTTTAACCTTTTCAAATACCTCTTTAACTATTTGAGTCAGCTCATCAACCTTGGTTCGATCATGAGATCCCGTCTCAGGCACTGACGATGCCATTACCTCCCTTTCAGGCACATGCCTCGGTGCCGAAGATCTAGCCCTAGCACCTCAGCCTCTATCACGTCCACATCCCCTAGCACTCATGTTCACTAATGTCAATTTAATCTGATTGTAAGTCTTATGAATCAACATACTATTCAATGTTTAACAACCAGTGTTTGATGAAGTGTGAGTAGAAAAGTTGTTTTCGAGAATCAAATCCGCGTCCTAGAGTTTCAGTCTCTATAGCTTCAACTTCTAAAGCTAACAGTTCTAGAGTATTCTGTTTTGTGGAATTTTCTTACCACAGTAATAACACAATAATCATGGAATGAAAACAAATACTTACTTGACTTGGTGTCGGATACTCGTGGTACCATACTTCCTTTAGAACATATATTTATAAATCAAAATTCTAAACAGCTTTGGAAAACGCTTTTGAATCGAAACCATGGCCGAGTTTTGCAAACCGAGCTTTGATACCATTTAATGTAACACCCCAAACCCGGCCTAGAAGTTAGGCCCGAATCTAGCGTGCTACATAGAAGTGTTTTTCAAAACCATCTTTGCAATTGTTAAAAACTTGTTTGAGAATTATAGCCTCTTGTTTAAAACCCAAAACGCTTAAGCAATTGTGTTTACGTGAAAACTTAATAAACATTTTTGGTTGTGAAAGCATATTTGAAATAAGCGATTTACGAAAAAGTGACGTTTGAAATAGAGTTGTAAGGACATCTTGAAACATTGCGGAAACGTTGATAAAATACAAGTATTTTTGAAAAATTGATTGATGAATCACAAATCAAGGAATTGAACTTTAAATCCGTGACTTTTAAAAATGTCGTTAATAATTTGAAAGAAAGTTCGAGTTAAATCATATTTATAAAAGTTTATTTTGAAATCCATTTGTTAATCGATTTTGGAAAACCTTTATTTACGTTTTTAGAAAAGTTCTCGTTTTAAACAATTTAAGCAAGATAATAAATATAACAACCATAAAGTAAATAATAAGATACTCCAGAGGCCCTATTACAACTTAAACCAAAATAGCAAAGTAATAAAATAAATGGAAATAGATAATTTGAAATTCGATAACACCATTTCGGAAGTATAGCCTCCACCGAGTCATCCATGGGCCCAAGTCCTCACTACGAAGCATTACCTATAAGGGTTAAGAGCAAGGGGGTGAGTTACAAGAACTCAGTGTATAATCCCATTACCATCATCCACTGGGTCGGAACACACATAGCAATATTTTGGGCCTAAGCCCATTACAATCATAGCATAATATCATATATAACATGCATGTGTTATGCAATTCCCAACCAAGCCTAAATTTCCATCCGCAACACACCTCCGAACCAACCAACACACCTCTGGGGATCAAGTCAACCCACCCCGCCAACACACCAATAGTAGGCATTAAGCCAATAATAATATTTGTGGCAGAGCCACCGAACTAGATTTTGGCAACAGGCCTTTATTGTGACAGAGTCACCGACCTTGATTTTGGCAACAGGCCATTTAAAATATTTGTAGCAGAGCCACCGAACTAGATTTTGGCAACAGGCCTTTCTTCTCTTCATCATTTATCCCAACCCATGCTGTCATGTATATATATAATGCATAACAATATATTCTTAAGGTAAATTTCAACCAAAAGCCCATATTACAAGTTATCAATTTGGCCCATTAGTCAGAAATAGCAATTTGGCCCATTTAACGATCTAGCCAACTTTGGCCCATTTACGATCTAGCAACTTTGGCCCATTTGACGATCTTACGATTTCTTGGCCCATTATACACATATCACATTTGGCCCATATAGTAAATATTACACTTGGCCTGTATATGAAATATCAAACGGCCCATAAAGCAACATATCACATTTGGCCCATAAAGGGTATTTTCGTAATTCAGTCCATAGGGACATTTCGTAATTCGGCCCATAAAGGCATATTCATAATTTGGCCCGTAAGGGCATTTTCATAATTCAGTAATCGTACCCACTAAGGGTAATTCGGTAATTTACCCTCTAAGGGTATGACGGTAATTTCGCAACCTAGGCTTAATTACTAATTTGGGCATAAAAATTGAAACTGTCCAACTGCGTCATACTGACTAAATTGACCATAACTCGAGTCAGGAAGCTCGAAATCTAATTCTGTAAATTTTCCTTGAAAATAGGCTCATATATACTTCTCCTATAATTTTTCCAAAATTTTTAGCTTAACTATTTAGTACAGTTTATTCCTTGAAGTTTCCCTTATTTCACTGTCCAATGATTCTGTCCTCTCTTACCTTAATCTCATATATCTTACTTTACGCTTTTCATTTACTGCTCCCACTTGTTTCTATTGAAAGTAGATTCATTAAAGAATCCATAAATATCAATTATAACTCTTAATTTACAATTTTATATGATTTTTCCAAGACAAAACAGAATACCCCAAAGTTATTCAGAACCAGTCTCACTAAAATTAACATATCTCAGAATATAATATTCCTTTTCCTTCTCTATTTCTTCCATATTAAAATAGACACAGTAAGATTTAATCTGATATCTCATTCACTTTGTAATTCCTTTTATCCTATTTTTCGTGATTTTTCAAATACACATCACTATTTCTGACTGAAACTGTTTTGTTACAAAACATGATTACCACTACGAGCATACGCACGTTCGAGTGATCACGGATGCCGGTTATTGGTTTTCTTCGGTATTTCTACCGAATCACAGAATATTTCATGTAAACTTTCAGAGAGATGTGAGATTTACTCACCATTTCAAACATATATTCGGAAGGGTACGGGATTACACGCCTTATTCGAATTCAGAACGCGCGATGCTCCGCATGGCACCAAAAAAACGAGTCACTTATTACGAGATATAGATGTTCGACTTTACCACTATTTCTGAAAAATCCACAAGCAAAGAGTATCGAGCGATTTAGTGCCTAACAATATAACCGATTAGTCAAACTTTCAATCCGATTAACACCATAACCGAATAGCAATATCGAATGGACTATGAAAAGACTCCTTACCTTAATCGATGGTAATCCCAATTTCTACTGATTAACTTATGGCTACGGATGATACACGGATATGAGATTCGACTAACAAAAAGAAAAATGAGCATGAATAGATTGTGGGTTTCGAAAAAAACAAGGGAGGAAGATGAACAAACGTGCTAGAGTGTTTCGGCCAAAACAAGGGGAAAAGAAGTTGGAAGAGAAAAAGTACCCAAAATGCTAATAGAAACCCAAAATCTTTCATGCACAAATTTGCACAAAACCATAAGAGAAATCAGCTTCCAAAATCCCCCTACTAAACCGTGTACTCAAAACACCCAAATTTTCTTCTTTCTTTCTTTTCTTTTTTTTTATCCACCTACTCCACTCCCCAAATTCTTTTATTTCTTTTTTATCCACCTACTCCACTCCCCAAATTCTTTTATTTCTTTTTCATCCACCTACTCCACTCCCCAAATTCTTTTATTTCTTTTATTTCTTTTTCTTTCTTTTTCCTTGTTTTCCTCCTTACCATACCTTTCCATAATTTAATAAGTCCACCTTACCATAATTTGAAAAGTCCAATTTGCCTTATTTACAAGCTTGGCCGAAATTTAGGGAAAGAGTACAAAAATAGTAGTCAAAATTTGCACACATTGGGATTTGAACCTCTTCCCTCAAGGTACTTCACTTGATGCCATAACCTCCTTGCCATATGCTCATTTATGCTAGCGATTTACTCTTTTCTTTCCATAAGCCTTGATGCCAATTACTATCTCTCCTTAATAGGCTTAAACACAAAACTTTACTAAGGCCCAACTTGAACACGAAACTTCATAGAACCCCTTAAATTTCTAAAATCACCTTCCTAATAAGTCTAACTTGAAATAATGTCCTTCTCTTGTTCTCAAAAATTTTAAACACTCCTATGCCCAAGGCCCAATGGGCCCAATCCTACTAGGCCCAATTTCGGGATGTTACAGAATTGGACTGAATTTGAGTATAAATTGTATTAAATTCATGTTAAATTTACTCGTATAGATCCAGATAGACCAAATTCGAAGTTAGAGTGAGGAAAAGAGAAAGTGTCGAATTAGTAGATTTTACGTACACAAACATTTATTGAGGTAAGTTCATGTAACTAAATTATGTTTATTTTTATGCTTGAATTAAGTGTGATATGTGTTTATATGAATTATATAAATGTTATAAATGTATGAAATAATCACATGCCCGTTAATGTTCAGAAAATGATAAGTTCCGTTTGAATAGTTTCTGCGAGCATCCCGATTGGTAGTGATTCTGTATGTGTTGCGCACTACTGCAGCTCTTTGTAAGCGTCCTGTTACATGTTTCGATCGGTTGTGATCCAGCATTTATTGTAAACACAAACACAGCTCTTCATAAGCGTCCTGATATAGGCTCTTATGAGCTTCCTGAGATGGCTTGCTTGAACTTCCTGTTATGCTATCCGGAGCTCCTATTACATGGCTCTTTGGGAGCTTCCTAATAGGATCTTTGTGAGTTTCCTGATTAAAAGTTCTTTGTGAACTTCCTGTTATAGACTCTTATGAGTTTCCTAGTATAGCTTGGATAAGCTTCTTGTTACATGGCTCACATGAGCATCCTGATATATGGTTCGAGAGTGTGCTTCCTGATTATGTACCCTTATGGGCAGCCTTAAATATGAATTGATGGTTTCTGATTTGTACACTTTGAGTGTACTACATGTGTATCCATCGATATTTCAAATAAATTCAACAGGCAAAATCTTGAGATGAGAAAATATGAAGACGAAATGAATTATTACATGTATCTACCTGAAATACATGAAAATGATGATACATGATATATGGAAGTATGAGATGGTGATATATGAACATGGAACTTGTTTGATGGATATGTTCATATAAGATTATAGATTTGTACACTTCGAGTGTATTTTCCCAGGTTTTTATTGATATTTTAATTGTTTTAATGAGCAAAATCCTGACATGAAATAATCTGAACTTGAGACAAAATATTATGAAAATGTACTTGAAATACATGGGTATGAATTATATATATTATTTTAATTCATGATGTGGAAAGTATAGTATATGGGAATTTGGTTGTTATTGAGCCCATTCATGTTTCTTGATGTTTATATGAGATAGTATGACTTAGAAATGAACTATTACCCATATGTACATGAAGTACATGGAAATGACATTACCTGATATAATGATGCATGAATTGGTTGTTACGTGACTGTGGACTATGCTTGATGACTTTGTTCATCCATGATTAAGGACTATTATATGTGATTACTTGGCTAACATGATGAGGATATGTGTTTCGGTCTTTGATAAAATTGGTTGATAGTGCCTTGCATGTTTATTTTGAACATAAATATATGGTAAGTTATTTACCATGTTATATGAACCTACTAAGCATTTCATGCTTACTCTGTTTTATTTTCCCTTGTTCTATAGTAATTCGGAAGCTTGTTGGATTGAAAGCATCGGTGGAGATCACTCACACTATCCATCGACCCATTTTGGTATATATGGTAAATTAATTATGGTTATAACGGCATGTATAGGTTAATTAGCCAATATTGGCATGTATATGTTTGGGTTATAACTAGCAATTGGAATGGCTTGTGATGAGCATATTTTGATATGTAACACCCCAAACCCGTATCCATCGCCAGAACAGAGTTACGGAGTATTACCAGAACTTTTAGAACATTTTCAGATAAATCATGTCAATCACTGTTCATTTTCCGAGATTATTCATAACGTCCCTTAAATGGACCCTCGAGGCCCAATATAAGCATTAGAATCAAGTCGGGACTCAATCGGGACCTCTAAGAATTTTTTTGCGAAATTTCAAATATTTTCCAAGGTGCAGGGCTCACATGTCCGTGTGGTCCAAGGGACATGCCCGTGCTACAGGCCGTGTTTGACCCCGTGTATCTCTCTGACTTGTTACACGGCCATGCCACACCCCCATGTGCTAGGTCGTGTGGTTAATTAAACTTTCATAAAATTGGGTGAAAGTTTCACATGGCCAAGACACACGCCCGTGTTCTAGGCGTGTAGCACACACGACTGATACACACGCCCATGTCTCTGCCCGTGTGCTCAATTCTAAGCATTCTATTTTTTCTCGAATTTAAGGTATAAGGAACACACGGCCTAACTACATGCCCATGTACCAAGCCGTGTGTCACACACGATCTAGACATAGGCCCGTGTGTCTACCCGTGTGGACAAAATAAAGCCATTTCTAGCTTCATTTCTCGCCCAAAATCACACCAATGACCTACACTTAAACTCACATCCAAATGCTAACCATTTCAAGCATTCAAGTTAAGCAAACTTTATCATTCAACATAGCATACCATTACATGCATGCATGTTCATAACCTTGCCTTCGTTTAGTCCATATGTTAGGAATAATTTGATCAAATACTTAACATATATGTAGCTACCATAGTATGACATTACAAATATATCAAAACAAACCATTACTAGGCATTCCAATGGCTAGATTACAAGCATCATTTACATTTACATGCCAATATAGCCAAAATAACCTATACATGCCATTACAACCATAATTGATTTACCATATCGTACTGACATGGGCCGATGGATAGTGTGAGTGATCTCCGTCGAGCTTCCAATCCAATGAGCTTCTGATTTACTCTAAAATAGGGAAATAAAATTAAGTAAGCATAAAATGCTTAGTAAATTTGTATAACATGGTACTTGACTTACCATTCATTTTATTTTGGTGTAACTATGTAAGGCATATTCAATTAATTTGACCTCAAGCCCTACACATGTCCTCATTGCCCTTGTTAGTCATATACTTCATAATAACATCAAAACATATATGGGCTCAACAACAATCAAGTTTCCATGCACATATACTTTCCACAACATGTATTCATTTGACATGTATAAATCATCTCTTTATACTACAAGTATAATTTCATAATAGTTCATCTTGAGTTCATATCATTTCATATCAGAACTTTACCTATATTACTCAGAATATCAAGGTCACAATTTATACATTCAAGGTGTACAAGTCCATAATCAAGGATGTACGTGCTCCTCAAATAAATTCCTTGTGCAATATTATCATTTCCTATTTCCATATATCAGTTATCATGTATCGTCAATTTCATGTATTTTAGGTTGATATGTGTAATAACTCATTTCTTATTCATATCTTCTCCTGTCAACAACTTTTACCCGTTGAATTTATCTGGAATATCGATGGATACACAGGTAGTAGTACACTCAAGGTGTACAAATCAAAATTCATCAATTCATGTCCAATAGTACCCATATGGTACAATTTTAGATAGTACACTGTCGAGCTACACATGTAAACAATATGATTACCAGTCCAGGCTAAATCCTTCTTTATGACACATGCTTTAGAGAGCTTGACCTGGATTACCTGTCCAGGCTAAATCCATTCCATAACATATGCTCGAGAGGACTTATATCAGGATTACCTGTCCAGGCTAAATCCTTTCTGTAATGAAGTCATTAGGATTGCTCGTTCGAGCTTAATCCATTCTGTAACAAATGCAGGACCTCATTTATTTCAGCAATTACATTTATCCATCGATTTTCATTTATTCAAATGGGATTTAACATTTTCAAGCATTTTTCGGTATGTGATTATTTCGTACATCTATAACATCCATATAATTCAAATGATCACATTCCAAGCATAAAATTAACATTTTCATCGTTTATCCTTTATTATCTATCGGGTATTATAATTTAATTTAAACATTTTTATTTATCGGGCTTGATCGGATATATTCATTTCACATATTCATGACATTTATACAATTTACATAAACACAATCAATGCAAGCATGTAAATAAACGGAATTTAGTTACACGAACTTACCTCGACAAAGGTTCGTGTACAAACATCTACTAATCCAACATTTTCTTCTTTTCCTCGTTCTAACTCTGATTTTGGTCTATTTGGATCTATATGAGTAAATTTAACATCAAATTCACACATCTCATACGCATTTGGACTCAATTTACATCATAGGCAAAATTACCATTTTGCCCCTAACCTTTCCATAAATTCCCATGGAAAATAAAACTTGTGCAATTTACTACCTATTCCAAGCCTAACCAAAATCTCATGACAATCTATAGCATATGGTTCATAAAAATTCAGCATTTTTCTTCAATTTTACAACTTTACATTTTAGTCATTAAATAATGTTTTCATCAAAAATCACTTTGTAAAAGTAATTTATCTATCAACAACCTTTCATTTTCTACACTAAATTTATAATTTTCAGCATATATATCCATAACCCATTTTCCATACTTTGATAACTTTACAAATTGATCCCCCAAATAGATAGATTAACCTATCCTAGTTTCGAAAATATCAAAATTACTAAAAATGAGGCTTGATTACTTACCCAAATAAGCTTGATAAGTCTTCTTCCCCTCTCCTAGGGTTTCCATGGAAATATTTAGGGAATATGCTATGAAATTGTTTTCTTTTTCATTTAATTAAATTGTCATTTAATAACTTTTCATCTTTCCAATTTAGTCCTTAAACATTTTTTTATTTTTCCATGGATGAGTCATACCAAAATATCTACATACTTCTCTTTAATGGTCTAATTACCGTACAAGGACCTCTAATTTTGAATTCCATAGCTAATTAATTCTTATAGTTATTAGAATTCAACTTTTGCATTTTATGCGATTTAGTCCTTCCCGTAATTAAACACATAATCGGTAAAATTTTAGTATCAAAATTTTCACATGACTTTTCTAATATAATACAATCCATATAATAAAATAAAAATAAATTTTATTTTCGGCTCGGATATGTGGTCCTGAAACCACTGTTCTGATTTCATCGAAATTGGGCTGTAACAACTCTCCCCCCCTTAAGGAATTTTCGTCCTCGAAAATTTTACCAGTAAAGAGATTCAGATATTACTTTCTCATAGTTTCCTCCAGTTACTAAGTAGCTTCCACTATATCATGTCATTGTCAGGAAACTTTTATTAAAGCTACCTTTTATTTCTCTGTTTTTCTCTTCAAGTGCCAGAATTTCAAACAATCTCTCACTGTAAGTCGTGTCATGTAACGCCCCAAAAGTCCCTTATAGTTATTTTCATATGTTGTGACACAAATCTGTATCTACTTCAGTGGTTAAGTGTTCTGGGAGTGTCTGAGAAGTCTTGGGTTCAAGCCTTAGCTTGGGCAAAATTTTGTTTTTAATTAAGTAAACCCCTATCTTTAGCCAGTAGGCTTATAAATAAATATTGGAAAAATATGACAGAATGGGCCTGTTGGTCTGGTGGTTAAGTGAAGTGTTAACATGCTGGTGGTCTTGATTTCGAGTCCTAGTGTGTGCAAGGGAGTGTTTTATTTTGCTACTTGTGCAGTGTGTGTGTTCTAGTTTGACTGAAATTCTGAGAGTTTAAGGGCGGTGGGAGTGTGTTAGATGGCTTGGGAGGGAAATAAGGGATTTGGGGAGAAAACTAAGGAGTGGAGGCGTTTGAGATTGAATGGGATGCTGAGTGGTTAGAATGGATGTGGTTTAGTGGAGCAAATTAAGGAGTTTAAGGAGTTACCCTTTGATTCTGAAAATCTCTATAGAATTCTCCTCTAGCACCTTTCATTTTTATTTTATTTTTTCTCCCTGCCTCCATAGCTGAATTATATCCCTTTCTCCCCCACCCCCTTTTCGTTTTCTCTTGACTTCAATTCTCTCTTTTTTGTTGCTGAAATTTCAAGTGTTTCCTCTTATCTTTCGTTTTCGGTCTATCTTACTCCTCAGCTTTTGTTTCCGTGTGATAACGATAAGTAGTGTTGTTGTGTTCTTTTAGTTTTGGTTTCGAAAGATTGTGATTCTGTTGTTTGTGCACAGGGGACGATCGTGAAGCGGTTTTTATTCCCAACGAAGTGAATAGTGCGAGTAGTCGGGGCTGATTGCAGTAAGTGAGTGCATTTGGCTTGTTTTGGTGTTGATTAAATTGTGTTTTAGATATTAAATTTGAGATTGGGTATGCTATTTTTAGGATCTAGAAGGTTAGGAAGTGCTTAAGCATCGAGAACGACCCAAGTGTGTAAACCCAACTCTGCAAACGAAAATCGGCAAAAAGCCAAGTGAGACTGTTGACACCGGTAGGCCGTATGATCGGACACGGGCGTGTGATCGACGAGGCAGGCCATGCGCGATTCACGGGTAAACTGAATTGGGCTGTGTGGGCCCCACGGGCTTGTGGGTCCTATACGAGTGTGTGGGATTACTGGGCCAGGCTGTGTGATCCACACGGCTGTGGCCATTTTGGGCCTTGTGAGCCATACAGGCAAATTACATGGGCTTGTAGGCCCATTTTCACTGTTTTGATTACCAAGGTTGCACGGGTCGCCCGAGTCGACTGTGGACCTATTGTAGGGTCGGTAAGATTACTTAGATCCCTAATTGAATGAATAACTGTTACATCTATGTACTTTATATGTATACATGTACGACTATATTGTGAGCATGCAGTTAAAACTGTACTGAATACATATATGATACCATGATTTGGCATGACATGATTGTATGATGCATTACATGGGGATGGGTTTATATGGATCGGAGGAAGTGTACTGAAAGGCTTTGTGCCTAACTTACTAGCAGCTCAGCTGCAAACTACTGTCTAGTGCCGCAATTGGTACTACTTGGAGTGTAGGGATGGGTGGGCTGATTATATCCCCACATGGAGTATAGGGTTAGACGGAGATGGAGTGTAGAGGCTGGCTGGGTAGGACTTGTATACTGCATATTATGATACTATACTGATTACTGTTACTTTAATGGGCCAATGCCCAAATGCATGACTACCTCTATACTGAGATGGGCTAAAGCCCAAATTGATACTGTCACTGATTCCGAATAGGGCTTAGGCCCAGACTGTGATTACCTTATGTCTGTCTGTTTGTGCTATTTGGGATTACATACTAAGTTTTCGTAAACTCACCCTTCTGTTTTAACTTTTAAGGTATTTCCCAAACATAGGCGGATCGGTGTGACAGAGGACTCAACGGTGGCCACATGACCCATTTCGTTTTATTTTAGTACTTAATTATGATTTTTAAGTTTATTTTGGGGTATTTTACTGTAATAACGGCCTTTCTAGATTTTCATGGTTGATTTGGGATTCCTATTATTTTGATTTTCAACTGCTAGTAGTAGGGTTAATCGAGTTTTCAAAGCGAATCAAATGTTTGAACAAAATACACTCAAATACGCAAACTGATTTAAAAAGCTTGCACGATAAGTGATGTTTTGAAAATTAATATCGTTTTGAAAGAGAATGCTTTTGTAATAATGTACTACATTTTGAAAATGAACGACACATCCTAAAATTAACATAAGATTTTGTAATGAGGCTAATTCGAAAAGAGGTTTTTACGACAACTCATTTACTTCCAAAACGCTACCATGTGCATCGCCAAGATTCGGCCATAACGTCTAGGTTGGATTTGGGGTGTTACATGTCAGGCTGAATTCAACATTTATCAAAGCAATAACAGATGATGGGTCTGATTGATACTGTCATAACACATATATTCATAAAAACATTTTGAATTCTGTAGATCTTTGATAATAATACCAATCAATACACAACAGGTCTAATTCTTTTCCATAATCTTATATGACTCGATAGACCACAGGCCTAATTTGCCTTTACGGCCAAACCGGGGAACTTTCTTCCATGGCGAAACTTTCAAAAATATTTTGTCGCCAATCTGAAACTCTATTTATTTCATTTTTAGATTCAAATCGAATTTCAGACAATCAAATATTACTTTTAGATTGTCTTAGATCCCTTACATTTTTCTTCGATTTCAACGAATCAAACCAATTACATGTATCTTTTCTCACTGAACTTAGTCCAAAACACCGGAGTTTTACACTTGTGACCATATAAAATCTCATACGGTAAAATTTTATACTTGACTGTTAACTGTTACTATATACAAATTCAACTAACGGCAAATATTTCTTTTTCAATTGCCTTTGAATTCTAAAATACAGCACCAAAACATATCTTCAAAAATATGAATCATATGTTCAGATTGATCATCCGTATGAGAATGAAATACGGTGCTAAAATGTAATCATATACCTAGAGTTTCTTGTAACTTGTTTCAAAATCGGAACTATAGATCTCTATCAGAAATAACATAATCTAGCACATCATAAAATCTGATAATCTCAGGAATAGATAATTCAAGCAATCTATTAAGTGAGAAATCTATTCATACCAGGATAAAATGTGCAGGCTTAGTCAAACAATCGACAATTACTCAAATAGTATCATTCTTTTTCATAGACAGGGATAATCCTAATATAAAATTCATAGTATCTTTGTCCCATTTCCATTTCGGTATTTTCACTGACTATAACCATCTTGAAACTATCATCTCTATTTTGCTGATACATCCATCATTTAACTATAGATTCAGAAGTACCTTACTTCATTCCGCTTTACCAATACATCTTTTTCAGATCGTTGTGCATTTTATCATTTCCCAGATAAACAGACATAGTACCACTATGATCATAGATGTAAAATTTTCTGTAAAAGTTCCAAGTTCTTTAGTACACAGGCTCTATCTCGAAATAACAGACAATCATCACATTCAAATCTACTATCATGATTCAATAATTATTTCATTTAGTACCTGTTTAACTTACAACTCATTATCATTTTACTAGGCTTCACAGATCTGTTGGAGAAACATCAGCTTAGCTTTAAGCTCAGCTAAAATTATTCTTTCATCAGACAATAGCAATTGAGTATTTATTGCTCATAAAGCAAACAAAGAATTTTCTACTCAAAATATCAGCAACTATATTCACTTTTCCTGAATGATAGTCAATTACCAAATCAGGGTCTTTCAATAATTCAAACCGTCTACTCTGTGTCAGATTCAAATCTTTCTATACCATTGGGTGTTTTAAATTTTATGATCAGTACTTATATGATATTTTCACCATACAGATACTGGTACCAAATTCTCAGTGTAAACACAATAATTGTCAATTCAAGATCATATTTTGGGTAATTCTTTTCCTGTAGTTTTATATGGCTAGAAGTATAGACCATTACTTTACCTTTCTTCATCAAAATACAGTCTAATACATTCAATGATGTATCACTATGATACTAAATTCCTTATCCAATTCAGACTGAACCAGAACTGATGCTTCGGTCATCAGGGCTTCCAATTGATCAAAACTTTACTAACATTTTTCAGTCCATTCAAATCTTACATCTTTCTGTAATATCTATATCATTGATGTAGTTATCATAGAAAACACTTTCACAAGAATAAAAAAGGATATCGAAGCTTTAAATTATTTGAGATCACAATCGTCAGACAGGTTAAAACCATAATACTATAATAGATCTGGCGTTTCCACAATATAAATAGGGCAATACCTCAACTTCAATAATATTTTTCAGATAAAATAGGAAAACCAAGGGTGGCTCCATTATCAACCAGTGCAATAATACAATTTCTATAATATGTGTTCCATATTACCAAATTCTCATGATCAAGTCAGAAGTCATAATAGTAGTAAGTATAATTGTAACACCCCTAACCTGTATCCGTCGCCGGATTAGGGTTATAAAGCATTACCAAACATAACACAATTCAGAACAGACATTCATTTCTTTACATGCTTCGTAAAATTAACCACATCAATACTCTTATCCTATTTAAAATCCGAAGCTTATTACTCTTATATCCATATCATTTGCATACTAAAATTTTCTTCAATCATATCATATTACATCATAGTTGAACATAACCTTGATATTATTATAACATGCGCATGTCACTATAGTCACATTAAACATTTATGAACACAAAAAAAAAAAACAATTCATAGTATACCAAATTCGCATGCTTTATAATCAATCCAAAGTACATTTACCGAACCAATCAAGAAAAATAAAGTTGCATACTTTGCCATTACAACCGAATCAAAATAACCTATGTATATTCGAACATATAATCATCTCATATCTAGCATGCATTAAGACATCCTTTAATTCAATTTTGTTTATCTAACAAATACCAAACTTATCATTTTCCTACTCATAAAACCATTCGAATATAACTTTATAAACTTAAATCTTTTTTAGTACAAATCACAACTGATAGTACATTTAAGTCACATACAAATTTACCATACTTAAATCTCAATTGTATAACCAAAACACCAATCAAATTTTTCGATCCCAATAGATAGGCCTAGTTTACTAAAATGTTCCTTATTCATACATGACATTAAGGACATATACATTTATTCTTATATAATACACATCAAATGACTTTTAAATTAAATCAAACATACATCTTTTCTTATTACATTACTTAATCAATTTATAAGTCACTTATCATAATTCAACAAGCATTCCTTATTTACCTAAATGTCAAAACACATGACTAAATCAACTCAAACATTAGCTTTATAAACAAGCAATTATATCAAAAGCATAAAACATAAACTTTACTAAAGAAACAGGCCATAGACGAATTACCAAAACCAAACACACCAAATACTTAACCAAGTACAATTAAAACCAAACCTAAACAAAATGATCAAGCCATTTTTGCATGGCTGTAACATCCCGAAATTGGGCCTATTAGGATTGGGCCCATTGGGCCTAGAGCGTAGAAGCGTCTTAAAATTTTGAGAATAAGAGAACGGTATTATTTCAAGTGGGACTTATTAGTTAAGTGAATTTGGAAGGTTACGAGGTTTCTAGGAAGTTTCGGGTTCAAGATGGCTATAGGAAAAATTTTATGTTTAAGCATTTAAGTAGAGTAGGCAAGTAGCATCAAGACTTAAGGAAATAAGTGTGCATTTTTTCTAGCACAAGGAGTCTATTGGTAAAGTGGCAAGTGGCATGTGGAGTGTACTAATGGTCTAAGGTTCGAATCCCACCTAGTGCAAATATTTTGGATTAAAATTTTGTGCTATATGGTAAGTGTCGGCCAAGGCTTAAATATGGTAAGTGTCGGCCAAGACTTAAATATGGTGAGTAAGACATTTTAATTATGGTATGATGGCTAAGGAAACAAGGAAAGGATGAAGGTAAGGAAAAGGAATCAAAAGAAAAAGGTAAGATAAGGGAGCAAGTTGGCCTTTTTCATGGGTGATGTTTTGGAAAGATTTTGTTGGTGAATGTTCATCTTTTTGGTAAAGATGAATACAAGGTTTTGGTTAGGGAATGGGGGAAGCCGAATTTTCTTGGGTCATTTTGCAAAGCTTTGTGCATGATAAGGTTTTGGTTCTTTTAGCATTTTGGGTACTCTTCTTTGCCAACATCTTTTTCTTCCCTTTTTGTTTTGGCCTAAACACCTAGTGCATTTGTTTATCTTACTCCTTTGTTTTGCCTTAACCCTCAAATCATTTTTGGTTCATCTTCTTTAGTTGGTCGAAACTAACAAGCACTCTTTCTCTATCTTTTCTTTTTATCATTCTTTCAACCTTTCTTTCGTTTTCCTAAATTGACAGTACCATATGATCGTATCTTATTTATTATTTTCTCTTCAATAGTCGAATTTCTATCATCTTCTATCTTCCCCATTTTTGTTTGTTGGGCATCCCTCCTTGGTTGAATCGGAGTTCTAGTGGGTGGCCGAATACCAAATCCTTGTCGATTCATTCGTAGTCATAAGCCAATTGGTGGGAATCGGGATTATCATCGATTAAGGTAAGGAGTCTTTTCATAGTCCATTCGATATTGCTACTCAATTATGGTGTTAATCGGATTGAAAGTTTGGCTAATCGATTATGTTGTTAGGCACGAAATCACTTGATACTCTCTACTTGTGGATTTTTCGAAAATAGTGGTAAAGTCGAACACCTATCCCTCATAATAAGAGACTCGGATTGTTGGTAAGTGATATAGATTGTTAATCAATTGCAATACTTGGATGAAGTTGTAAATTGGGCTTTGGACTAATTAGGTGCCGCGGAAAATATCGTGTTATGGATTCCGAATAAGGTGTGTAATCCCGTACCTTCCGAATACATGTTTTGAAATGGTGTGTAATGTCAGTTTTGGTCAGCAGGAGTGACTTGATTTAGAAAAATCATAAAATATACAAGAAAGGGAATTAGAAAATGAATAAGATATTGAATTAAATCTTACTGTGTCTATTTTTATATGGAAGAAACGGAGAAGGAAAAGGAATTTTATATTCTGAGATATCTTAATTTTAGTGAGACTGGTTTTGACTAACTTCGTGGTTCCCTGTTCTATCTTGGAAAAATCATATAAAATAGTATAAAGTGAATTATGAGTTATAATTTATATTTATAGATTCCTTAGTGAGCCGTTTTTCAACAGAAATAAGTGGTAGAAGTATATGAAAATCGTACAGTGAGATATTTGAAATTAAGGTAAGAGAGGTTAGAATTGTTGGATAGTGAAACAAGGGAAACTTTAAGGAATAAACTGTACTAAATGGTTCAGCCAAAAATTCTGGAAACATTATAGTAAGAATATATATGAGACTAGTTTCAATGAAAATTTACAGATCTGAATTTTGAGCTTCCTAGCTCGAGTTATAGTCAATTTAGTTAGTATGACGCGGATGGACAATTTAAATTTTTTATGCTCAAATTAGTAGTTAAGTCTAAGTTGCGAAATTACCAAAATACCCTTGGAGGGTAAATTACCGAGTTACCCTTAGTGGGTAAATTACTGAATTTACGAAAATGCCCCTATAGGCTAAATTACGAAAATGCCCCTATGGGCTGAATTGCGAAAATGCCCTTATGGACCGAATTACTGAAATGCCCCTATGGGCCGATGTACTGAAATGTCCTTATGGGCCGATTTGCAAAGTGTTAATGGGCCGAATGATATATTGTTTAATGGGCTGATTTGATATATTACCTTAATGGGCCGATTTGCAAATTGTTAATGGGCCGAACTTTTGTCTGAATTAATTATTGTTGTTATATTTGTAAATATCATGATTTGCTATGTATGATGCATTTACATGATTTTGCATGGGTTGGGAAACTGTTGAAGAGAAGTAATTCCGGTGGCACTGCCACAAATATGTTTATTTTGGGTTAAATGTTGTAATAAGGCCTCTAGTTTATTTTATATTGCTTTATGTTTGATGTATTTTATATTTTGCTCAAATTGTTTTAAATGGTATTTTTCCTAAAAGCTCAAATAAATATTTTCTAAAATGGATTATACAAATGGATTTTTATAAATTATATGAATATTTTAATCCGAAAAGTTCCTCTCGAATTTTCATCAATGTTTTCAATAATCATGGTTGTAAAATAATTAGTTCAAATTTATCGGTTTATTAAGCAAGTTTCGAAGTTAGTAATATATTTTCAATTATTTTAAATTAAAACTTGATTTTCTTGTTTTTAACAAATCCATTTCATGTACGAATGAAAAGGACCTAAATGTATTTTTCTCATGTGACATGTCAGATCTGGCCTTAACGCATGGGCTGGGTTTGGGGTGTTACAATGGCTATATATATATACATGTCCCAAAATCAAACATTCCATCTATGCTATACATGCCATAAGCTCAAATTCAACTTAGTAAAATACAAAAAAACTATTAATAGTGTGATAAGCTTTGCTGATGATCCCCGAGCTCGTAACGTAACTTCAAAAATCTATAAAACAGAGGTAAAGAAGAATACACACAGAGTAAGCTATTTAAGCTTAGTAAGTCATAAGCAAATATATAAATATATATATCAACGATTGTATATTAACACTAAGTTAATAAGGCCGCATATATATATCCTCAAATACAAAGTTATCATTTTAATCATACATACATAAATCATATGGCTAAATGCTTAAATACACATGAACACACATAAATCTCAATATTAATATCACATTACCTCTTTTTGGCCGAATATACACAATCACCTATTCTTACACATAGTTCACATTTATAACTTAAACATTTATGCAATCAATTAAACATTCAACTTACCTTATTTTCACAACTGGGATAAGCATATACCTGAACTTTTTATTTGATTTCACATTCGGTCTTCGTTTAACATTGCCCGTTGAACCGTTCGAAATTAAAAAGGATACGCGGATAGTCTGTAACAGTCCTGTTTATACCCTAGTGGAACAGTGGTTTCAGGACCACGAATCAGAGTCTGAATAATATTTTAATATTATTTTTTGTGCCTTTGATATGTGATTAAGCATGTGGTAAATTTCCGTAAGCTAATTTGTCTGTCTGAGTGTTTAATTTGACAAAAGGATTTATTTGCATAAAATGTAAAATTTGCTTGCTATTTGTTTAAGCACCTATTTGTTGTGGCTTTTAAATCTTTGAGGCCTTAGTAGGCAAATATGCCAATCTATGGATAGTGTATGGACAAAGGTCAGTTATATCCTTGATTTATTTATATGTTTCTTATTATTATGAAAGGTTAGTTTAGTAAATAGATAAATATTATGTTTATAACATAATAAAACATGAAAAATTGGCATGAATCATTCATCTTTCCACCGAATTTTAGAATGAAAAGAAAGAATAAAAGCTTTCAAATTTTCGGCTATTACAAGCTTAAATCCAAGGTTAGTTTTTGATCCGTTTTTGATAATTTCTACGTTTTTAGAATCGTTGCTGTGAGAGCTATCAAACCTAGTTTTCAATTTAATGAATTAATGATGTTTGTGTGATATGCCATTGATGATTTGTTAAGCTTTTTGTTGATTTTTGGTGTTAAATGAAAGATATGAGCTAGATGAACATGTTTTGTCCTTGAAGTTTTGATGAATTTAGCTAAATAGGGCTAAATTGAGAAAATGGTAAATTGAGGGACTAAATTGAAAATTTGATGAAAAATGTGGGTTTGTATATGATGTATATGTATTGAGCCAAACATGTGTATGGGTGGATTTTGTGAATTCGATGTTTTATGAAAAATGGACTAAATTGATAAAAAGTGCAAATGTGAGGGCTAAATTGTAAATGTATGTATGGATTGAATTGAATGAAATAGTGAATAAAAAGATTAATTCTAAATGTTTAGATCAAGAACCGAAGAAAACAGACTTAGATCGCGGGAAAGCAAAAATAGCCGAGTAGCCATTTTCATTCCGATAAACCGAATCCGAGGTAAGTCACTATGCAAATAAACGTACTTGAAAGATATTATATTTGATCATATAACTATTGTTGATTATGGATACTTATGAGGAGTTATGCATATGAATTTTGAGATAAGTCCGATATAGTGGCTAAGTCCAAGAAGTCTCGTTCGAACCTGGGAATAGATAGGATTGAGTATGTCATGACATAGGTATCTATTCTGTTTTATCATGTAAGACCACGTTTGGGACGTTGGCATTGATCTGAGACTCGTGTAAGACCACGTCTGGGACGTTGGCATCGATATAAGCTTTACGAGTAAGTCCATTCTGAGAGTTGGCATCGATATTAGCTTTACGTGTAAGACCATGTCTGGGACATCGGCATCGTATTGATTCGTGTAAGACCCTGTCAGAGACACTGGCTTCGATATCCGAGTGCATGTAAGACCTCGTCTAGGTCGTTGGCATTGTACGACTATTCCGAGCTTTCTGAGTATCCTACTAAATTCCTATTGGTTCAACGGGCAAATTTGTGATACGAATTATAAATCCGAGCTATGAACAACTATGTGATATTAAATCCGATTCAGGTACATTGATTATACACTATTTGTGTATATAAGGTAAGCATCTTAGTGATCTTACTATGATGAGATGTATATGGAATTTTTGATATGATAAGAATTGTTTTGGTTAGATGAGCTATATGTTTATATGATTCTTGAATGGTGAAAATGGCTAATGTGGTTAAAATTGTATGAACCAAAGTAAATATGTGAGATGTTTGCTAAGTGATTGATATGTGCCAAAGTATTTATTTACATATATGCTTTCCATGTCAAGTTAATTTGTATATGACTTACTAAACTTTTGGAAAGATTACTCTGTGTGTGTTTAATCTATTTTATAGGCCGTCAAAGCTACTGAAGGCTCGGGACCGTTATGGATCGTCATCACACTACTAAACTTATTTTGGTACACTTTGAAAATGTATAAAGATAGATATGGCATGTATAGGCTAGTATTTTGGTATAAGTTATGTGATCTTAAGCATGTGATTTGGCTATTTATGAGTTGAGACTTTGCTTAAATGATTGTGATATATGATGCATAGCTTGGTTTGGTTGAAGCATGTGAAATGGCCAAGTTCTGAGTGAGCAAATGAATGAGCTATGCTTGTAATGACATGAGTTTTTGTCTTTGAAATTGTCATGGTTGGAATTGGTATTGAATGCACGGTTTGGATGATTATTTTGGTATGTTTTTTATGGTTATATGTATATGAGATATCTTGGTAAAAATGGCTTATAGGGATGACCCTTATGGGTGGCATTTTGGCCTTGTAAATGGCCTATAATGTCACACAGTTGTGGCACACGGGCGTGCCTAAAGACCGTGGGTGATTAGTAGGATGTAGCTTAGTAGTACACGACCTTGACATGGGCATGTCAGTTGGCCGTGGTATGCAAGTCAGTAACTACCTAAGAGCACACGGCCATGGCACACGGGCTAGGTGGCCGTGGTGGGGAAGTCAGTATATGGGTAGTAGCACACGGCCATGGCACACGGGCGTGCCTAGTGACCGTGTTGATATAGTCAGTATATAGACACGGATGCACACACGGGGGTGTCTATAAGCCATGGAGGGCACACGTTCTTCTCCCACGGGCGTGTCTCCCCTGTATTTTAGAAAAGTTTAAATTTTTCCATGAGATTCTGTATGTGTTTCAGTTTAGTCCCAACTCGGTTTATATGCATGTATAGGGTCTTGATGATTCATCTAAGGGACACTATGATTGTTAATGATAAATGTAATGTATGAAATGTTATTTAAGTTTCTGATCTATCTGGTAGTGCTCCTAACCTTAGTCCAGCGTCGGTTACGGGTTAGGGGTGTTACAGAGTCAAAAACTCGTACAATGCTAACGTCCCAGACGTGGTCTTACATGTAATCACATACCGATGCCACTGTCCCAGATAGGGTCTTACACATAAACACAAGTCGATTCCAACGTCCCAGACGTGGTCTTACACATAAACACAAGTCGATGCCAATGTCGCAGACGTGGTCTTACACGAAAACACATATCAGAATCCTATGTCATGACATATGTATCCTAGCTATTTCCTAAGGTTCGTACGGGGCGTTCGGACATTGAAACTTGATCGAATCAAACTCAAAATATATCTACCTTGCTCAAATCACATTCGGCCAACACAAAATTAAATTCACAAAATTTCATTTATCATGTAACATATATATTATCAAATTTAACAACATTTATGTTCTTATAGACTTTCCTCGGATATCGACGGGCTGTATAATCGACTATTCGATTACTTTTGACTTCCCCTGATCTAATTCTGTTTTCTTCCGTTCTTGATCTAAATAAATTCAAATTTAACTAATTTAACCACATATTCATTCAATTTAATCCAAAAACACATAAATGGGCAAATTACCATTTTGCCCTTAATATTTCACACTTTTTACAATTTAGTCCCTATTGTATAAAACACAAAATACACAAAATATACACATACCATAGCTAGGCTGAATATTCACAAGCATTATACAAGTCCAAATATTTCATTTTTTTTCACATTTTAGTCATTCGATTTTTTTTTTTTACAATTTAGCTCCAATTAATCAAATTCATCAAAAATTCAAAGATAGAACATATTAATCTAACACATATATTTCATAATTCATCAACTAACATCATAAACCTCATAAACTCATCAATGGAACATTTCAAAATCTTCATCAAAATAAAAAATTGAAGCATGGGTCTTGAAGTATTTGAAGCAACTATTACAAAAACGTAAAAACTATCAAAAACCGAAATAAAAACTAACCTCAATCATGACCTTCAATGGCCGAATATTTCAAAGCTTCAAACCTAATTTTCTTTTCTAGTTTCGATGATGAAAAGATGAAGAACATGGCTTTATTCTTTATTGTTTTATGATATATTAACTTAATATACATTTTACATTTTTAACCTTTATTACTAAATATATAAAACATATATAATAAGGTCATTCTTGACCATTGTCGTCCACTATCATTAATAGTGGGCTAATTACCTTTTAAGGACTTTGCATTATAAAGACATTAGCAAATTAGCACTTACACATTAATTAGCCAATTTCACCTTTTACGCTATTAAGTCCTTTTACTTAATCGGACACTCAAACGATGAAATTAAAGCATGAAAATTTCACACAATTAAATTCACACATAATAAACACAGAATATAAATTTTAAAATACTTTTCAAACTCAGATTCGTGGTCCCGAAACCACCGTTTCGAATAGGGTCTAAATCAGGCTATTACAATAATTACCACTGACCAATGAATATATTTCATAGATAATCTATGTTTACATACTAAAGAGATTGTTGATATCTCAAAGAAAATTCTGAAGAATAATATCACACATACTCAATAGAAACAACTGTGATAAAGACAATATAACTTACACATTGGCAATTCAGGGCTTCAATCAGTAGAAGTAGAGAATAATATCATATAAACCTTATCATCAAATCTTATATCAATCATGATGAATTAGCAAACCAAGTAAAATAGAGCAATACCACTCATGAATCAACCAGACTTTCAGTAATTCCATCTATCATAATTTACTAGTCTTTCAATACAATAAATATTGCATCTGTACATGCACAATTTCATATGCCTCTGAAAACAACAGAACATATAGAATACCCGTAAGAGATTGTTGTAATATACTTAATTATAATAGTTGTATTCAAATATCTTTTCAATTTCATCACTATTCCATTGAATAATAAAGTCATCGATAATCTTACATTATTCAGTTCACTGAAACAGTCAATTCAGAAGAATTTTTAGCTAATCCATTTTGTAAATATCATATCTGGATAAGTTGATTATTCATGAATAACTTCTTCCTTAACTATGACATCACATATTCAGAATAACCTTCAGAAAAATTTGATATATCTTTTAATATCGTTTTTACTTATTAACCCATTCTCAATTTTGACTACATTATTAATCATTCAGCCTTTGAACTCTTTAGTTCCACATTCAGGAGCTTAATACATATAAATCTTGTGAATTTCATTGTATAAAACTATAATGGTAAGGGGATGGAGATCGTAAGCCTTAAAATTTAACTTTCATAAATACACACATATCACTTAACATTTATCATTAACATGTCATTTCTACAATATTAATTTCATACCTTTAGAAGTTCCATTTCATCATAATTAACATTTTTACTTAGGCACGTGAGTATCACTTTGAGCAGTATTGAAATTAGATTGGTTGGAAAACATCTCTGCCTATTTGCAAAATAATTTTCATCAGAGTCGGGAGATATCACACTATCATAGGTTTTATAATGGCATGTATTTCTAGACTCTACATATGCTACATTCTGTCCGAGAACTGACTAAACCATAGTTTTGATACCAATAAATGTAACACCCCAAACTCGTATCTGTCGCCGAAACAGAGTTACAGAGTATTACCGGAACTTTCAGAACATTTTCATATAAATAATGTTAATCACTGTTCATTTTCTGTGATTATTCATAATATCCCTTAAATGGACCAAAGAGGCCCAATATAAGCATTAGAATCGAATCGGTACTTAATTGGAACCTCTAAGAATTTTTCGCAAAATTTCAAAAATTTTCCAAGGTGCAAGGCTCACACACCCGTGTGGTCCAAGGGACACGCCCGTGCTACAGGCCGTGTTCGACCCCGTGTATCTCTCTGAATTATGTACACGGCCATGCCACACGCCCATATGCTAGGCCATGTGGTTAATTAAATTTTCATAAAATTGGGTGCAGGTTTCACACGTCCAAGACACATGTCTATGTTCTAGGTCGTGTACCACACACGACTGAGACACACACCCGTGTGCTCAATTCTGAGCAATCTATTTTTCTCGATTTTAAGATGCAGGGGACACATGGCCTAACCACATGCCTATGTACCAGGCCGTGTTTCATACACGATCTAGACACACGCCCGTGTGGACAAAATAAAGCTATTTCTAGCTTCATTTCTTGCCCAAAATCACACCAATGACCTGCACTTAAACTCACATCCAAATGCCAACCATTTCAAGCATTCAAGTTAAGCAAACTCTATCATTCAGCATAGCATACCATTACATGCATACATGTTCATAATCTTGCCTTGATTTAGTCCATATGTTAGGCATAATTTGTCAACTACTTAACACATATGTAGCTACCATAGTATGGCATTACAAATATATCAAAATAAACCATTACTAGGCATTCCAATGGCTAGATTACAAGCACCATTTACATTTACATGCCAATATCGTAAAAATAACCTATACATGTCATTACAACCATAATTGATTTACCACATCATACCGACATGGGCCGATGGATAGTGTGAGTTATCTCTGCCGAGCTTTCAATCCAACGAGCTTCTATTTACTCTAAAACAGGGAAATAAAACTAAGTAAGAATAAAATGCTTAGTAAGTTCGTATAACATGGTACTTAACTTACCATTCATTTTATTTTGAGGTAACTATGTAAGGCATAATCAATCAATTTGACCTCAAGCCCTACACATGTCCTCATTTCCCTTGTTATTCATAATAACATCAAAACATATATGGGCTCTATAACAGCCCATTTTCGGGGTAATTGAAACAATGGTTTCAGGACCACAAATTTGAGCTGAAAATAAATTTATTTGTATTTTATTATATGGTCCATACTATAATAGAAATGTCATGTGAAAATTTTGAAAAGAAAATTTTATCGATTTAGTGCTTAACTACGAGAAGGATTACATCGCATAAAATGCGAAAGTTGAATTCTAGTAGCTAAAACAGGGAAATAGAGTTTCTGATAGTGACAAGGTAATTCTAAAAATTTACCATGAAAGAAAGTTATTCAAATTGGTTGTTCAAGCAAAACTGAGTCTGCGGCTTACTAAGTCATATGAGGATAATGAAAGGAATCAGACTTGTTGCGTATTGATTGGCATTATTGTCAAAGCTTGATAGAATTTATAATGTTTTCTTGTGATTATGTTATGACAGTAACAATCTAATCCATCACATGTTATTTCTCTGATAGATATTGAAATTCAGCCTGACATGATTTACAGTGAAAGATTGATTGAAATTATGGCATGTGAAGTGAAAAAAACAAAAAGTATAAAGGTAGTTTTAGTGAAAGTTCTTTGACAATGATATGATATAGCGAAAGCTACTTGGGAATCAGAAGAAACTATGAGAAAGTAAAGTCTAAATCTTATTACTGATAAGATTTTTGAGGATGAAAATCCTTAAGGGGTAGAGTTGTAATAGCCCATTTTTCGATGAAATCAGAATAGTGGTTTTCGGACCACAAATCCGAACTGGAAACAGAATTTTATTTTATTTTATTATATGGTCCATAATATAATAGAAATGTCATGTGAAAATTTTGAAATGAAAATTTTATCGATTTAGTGCTTAACTACGAGAAGGATTACATCGCATAAAATGCGGAAGTTGAATTCTAGTAGCTATAAGGATTAAATAGCTATGAAATTCAAAACTAAAGGTCCTTATATGGTAATTAGACCATTAAAGAAAGTATGTAGTTATTTTGGTATGACTCATTCATGGAAAAATTAAAAAAGGCTAAGGACTAAATTGGAAAGATGAAAAGTTATTAAATGACAATTTAATTAAATGAAAAAGAAAACATTTTCATATCATCTTACATTTTCATATCATCTTCCCCAAATATTTCCATGAAAACCCTAGGAGAGAGGATGAAAACTTTTCAAGCTCAATAAGGTATGAAATCAAGTCCCATTTTTAATGATTTTTATATTTTTAGAATCGGGATAGTCTAAACTATCTATTTGGGGGATTATTTTGAAAAATTATCAAAGTATGAAAAATGGGTCATGGATGTATATGCTGAAAATTAGAAATTTATGGTAGAAAATGAAAGATTATTGATAGATAAACAACATTTACAAAGTGATTTTTGATGAAAACATGATTAAACTTGTGAAATTGAAGGAAAAATTCTGAACTTTTATGAATACATGTGCTGAAAATTTTGCAATGGGCCTTTGGTTAGGCTTGTAATAGGGAGTAATTTGCAAAAGTTTCATTTTCGGAGCCTAGGGACGAAAATGGAATTTATTGAAAAGTTAGGGGCAAAATGGTAATTTTTCCTAGGATGAAAATTGAGTCCACTTGAATGTAAAATAAGGTAAATTAATGTTAAATCCACTTGAATGTAAAATAAGGTAAATTAATGTTAAATATACTCGTATAGATTCGGATAGACCAAATTCGGAGCTAGAACGAGGAAAGAGGAAAAATGTCGGATTTATAGATTTTACGTACACAAACATTGTCGAGGTAAGTTTGTGTAACTAAATTGTGTTTATTTACATGCTTGCATTGATGGTGTTTATTTGAATTGTATAAATGTCATAAATATGTGAAATGACTACATATCCGATCAAGCTTGATAAATAAAAATGTTCTAATTAATTGATAATGCCCGATAGATGTAAAAAGGGTAAACGATGGAAATGTTGCTCTCATGCTCGGAATGGATATGAAAAATTATCATATGAATTATGTGGTGTTAAAGATGTATGAAATAATCACATACTGGAAAATGCTTGGAAATGTTAAATCCTGTTTGAATAAATGAAAATCTATGGATGAATATAATTGCCTGAAATAAATGAGGTCCTGCATTTGTTGTAGAATGGATTTAGCTCGAACGAGTAGTCCTAATGACTTCATTATAGAAAGGATTTAGCCCAGACGGGTAATCCTAATATAAGTCCTCTCGAGCACATGTTATGGATTGGATTTAGCCCGGACGGGTAATCCAGATCAAGCTTTTTAGAGCGTATGACATAAAAATGATTTAACGTGGACTGGTAATCCTGTTGTATACATGTGTAGCTCGAGAGTGTACTCTTTAAAAATTGTTCCTTAAGGGTACTATTGGACGTGAATTGACGGATTCTGATTTGTACACCCTGGGTGTACTACCTGTGTATCTATCGATATTTCGAATAAATTCAACGGGTAAAGTTCTGACAAGAGGAAAGATGAATTGAAAACAAATTGATATGGAATGATACATATAATATGGAAATATGACATGAAAAGAATATTACATGAAATACAAGAAGATGATATTTGTATATGGAAATTACTTGATGAGAATGTTCATCCTTGATCATAAAACTGTACACCTTGAATGTACTATTACTTGTGCGACCTTAATACTCGAATAAAATGAGTAAAGTCTTGACATGAAATGATCTAAACTCGAAAAGAATTACTATAAAGCTATTCTTGTATTACTAAGAGATGTCTATACATGTTAAATGAATACATGTTGTGGGAAGCATATGTGCATGGGAACTTGATTGTTGTTGAGCCCATACATGTCTTGATGCTACTATGGAATATATGACTAACAAGGGAAATGAGGATGTGTGTAGGGCTTAAGATCAAAGTGGTTGAATATGCCTCACTTAGTTACCTCAAATAGGATGTATGTATGTTAAGTACCATGCTATACAAACTTACTAAGCATTTAATGCTTACCCCCATTTTATTTTCCCCTGTTTTAGAGTAAATCAGAAGCTCGTTGGATTGGAAGCTCGGCAGAGATCACTCACACTATCCATCGGCCTATGTCAGTACAGTATGGTAAATCAATTATGGTTGTAATAGCATGTATAGGTTATAGTGGCTATATTGGCATGTAAATGTAAATGATGCTTGTAATCTAGCCATTGGAATGGCTAGTAATGGTTTGATTCGATATATTTGTAATGTCATACTATGGTAGCTACATATGTGTTAAGTAGATGATCAAATTATTCCTAACATATGGACTAAACCAAGGCAAGGTTATAGACATGTAGGCATGAAATGATATGCCATGATGAATGATGGAATTATCTTAATTTGAATGCTTGAAATGGTTAGTATTTGGATGTGTGATTCAAGTGGAGGTTATGGGTGTGATTTTAGGGTAGAAATGAAGCTAGGAATAGATTTATTTTGTCCACACGGGCAGACACACGGGCGTGCGTCTAGACCGTGTGTGACACACGGCCTACCCCATGGGCGTGTAGCTAGGCCGCGTGCCCCCTGCACCTTAAATTTGAGAAAATATAATGCTCAGAATTGAGCACACGGGCAGGGACATAGGCGTGTGTCTCAGCCGTGTGTGCCACACGGCCTAGAACACAGGCGTGTGTCTTGCCCTTGTGAAACCTGCACCTAATTCGAATTGAATTAGTTAAGCACACAGCCTAGCATACGGGCATGTGGTATGGCTGTGTGGCGCAAGTTAGAGAACAACCTATATCAAACACAGCCTGTAGCACGGGCGTGTCCTAGGGTCACACGGGCGTGTCCCTAGGACCACACGGGCGTGTGAGCCCTGCACCTGGGAAAATTTTTTAAATGTCAGGAAAATTTTTTAGAGTTTCCGATTAAGTCCCAACTCACTTCTAATGCTCGTATGGGGCCTCGAGGGTCCATTTAAGGGACATTAAGAATGATCTCGGTTAATGAATGGTGATTAACATGGTTTAGCTGTAAATGTGTCTGAAAGTTTTGGTAATGCTACGTGACCCTATTTCGGCAATGGATACAGGTTAGAGGTGTAACATTTGGTGGTATTAGAGGCTATAATTTAATTGATTCTCAGACTGAACGTAGGCTATGTGGAGTCTAGAAATACAAGACATAATATAACTTGTGATAATGTGATATCTCCGAACTCTGATGAACATTATTTTACAAATAGACGAAGATACTTTCCAACCGAGCTGATTCTAATATAGCTGAAAGTGACTCACTGCCCAAGTAAAGATGTTACTTATGCTGAAATGAGACTTGTAAGGGTATGAAATAAAAGTATTATAGTGAACATGTTAATGGTACACGTTAAGTGATATGTGTGTATATATGAAAGTTAAAATTTTTCGGCTTACGATATCCACCCCTTCACCAGTATAGTTTTATACGATGAAAATTCACAAGATTTATGTTGGCTAAGTTCACAAGTGCGAAAGAAGGGTTCAAAGGCTGAATGATTAATGATGTAGTCAGGACTGAGAATGGGTTAGTAAGTAAAGACGATATTAAAAGAGGTATCAGATTTCTCTGAAGAGTTTTCTGAATATGTGATATCATTGTTAAGGAAAAAGTTATTCATGAGTAATTGACTTATCCAGATATGATAATACAAAATAGATTAGCCAAAAATTCTTTTGAATTGACTCTCTCAGTGAACTGAATGATATAAGATTATTGATGAGTTTATTGGCCATTGGAATAGTGATAAAACTGCAAAGATATTTGAATACGGCTGTTTTAATTGAGTATATTACAGCAACATCTCCTGGGTACTCCATAAGTTCTGTCATCCTCAGAGGCATATGAAACTGTGCATGTTTAGATGCAATATTATCGTATTCAAAGACTAGTAAATTATGATAGTTGGAATTACTATAAGTCGGGTTAATTCATGAGTGGTGTTTCTCTGTCATACTTGGGCTTACTAATTCATTATGATTAATATAGGATTTGTTAATAAGGTTCAGGTGATGTTATTTTCTACTTCTACTGATTGAAGCCCTGAATTGCAAATGTGCAAGTTATATTGTTTTTATCATGGTGGTTTCTACTAAGTATGTGTGACATTATTCTTCTGAATTTTCTCTGAGATATAATCAATCTCTTTATTATTCAAACATGGTTTATCTGTGAAAGATATTCATTGGCCGAAGGTGATTACATCTATTATCGTTATAAATATTGACTCGATCATGAAGTTTGGTGATAGAGATCAGATATTATAGAAACTGTATTACTGTATTGGTTATTATTGGGGCCACTTTCAATTTTCCCTCTTCAAATTTGAGGTACACTATTGATATTGAAGTGTTGTTTTATCTATATGGTTGAAATGTCGGTCATATTGATGCACTATGGTTTTAAATCTATCTGATGGTCGTGGCTTTGGAAAAATTCAAAGCTTCAATTTTAACAATTGAAATAGCTGCATTGATGATCTAGTCATTAGAGAAAGATGTAAGACTCAAATGGACTGATAAATGTTAGTTAAGCTTTGATCAGTGGGCAGCCCTGATGACCGAAGCATCAGTTGTAACAGCCTGATTTAGGAGCTAGTTGGAACAGTGATCTCGGGATCACTAATTCGAGGCTAGAGAAATTTATTTCATGTTATTTCATGAGTTAGTATATGATTTTATAAGTACATGAAAATATTGGTACTTTAATTTTAGCGGTTTCATGTTTAATCGCGAAAAATGACTAAATCGCATAAAGTGCGAAATTCCATTCTATAAGCTAAAGGTACTGAATAGCCATAGATTGTTAAATTGAGGTCTTTAAAAGGAAATTTATCTCTTTGAAAAGGCCTGGCCAGCCATAGACTAGCATTGGAGACAAATTTGTCAAAGTTGGTCAAAGTTGGTGATAGTAGGTGGACTAATTGATATTTTAATATTAGAATAAGGAAAGAAAAGATATCATCTTTTCTCCTTCACTCTTCCACTGAAAATTAGCAGAAAATAGAGGGTAGAACGCTTCAAAAAGTTCAGCACACTCATCTCTTTACAAGTAAGTGTTCTAGTGATCTTTTCTTGAAAATAGTTGTACATTTGAGACCCCTAGAACTTAAGCTTTCAAATGATGGGACTATTGTGAAATATCGACAAAAGTTTAGAGTTTATGGAAGAAAATGAGTCTTGGTTGTTAGATGAACAACTTTTGTGAAAGGTGTTATCATGAAAACACCAAAAAGAACATTGATGAAAAGGTTATAAAATTTGTAGTAAGTATATGAAATGTTGAGTTTTGATGATAGCTTTAAGGGTATTAAATGTTCACCTAGGCTTGTTGAAGGTAGAAATGTGAGTAGAATATATTTCCGAGCCTAGGGGCAAAATGGTCATTTTGCCAAAGTCTACGGGCAAAATAGTAATTTTACCTAAGCATGATTATTGAAATGCTTTTATTAATATGGTGATTAAAATGACCTAATTTGCTATTATAGAGCAAGAAGAACCGAGAATCCGCCTCGATCGTGGAAAGAACAAAGTCTCGGACTAGACCAACGAGTTAGCTCATTTTGAAATCGAGGTAAGTTTGTATATGATAGATTCAACATTTATGTTAGCATGTTTGAGAATGCTTGGCATTATATCGAGGCATGATGCTCTACTAGATTGAGTAGTTAATGTGGAATGAGATGTTGAAGTCCTAGTGGACCATATTTAATATGAAAATGTTATCATCGAAATATGAAATAGATAAGGTCCTGTATAAGACCATGTCTGGACATGGCCTCAGTACTGAGTTGAAATCTCGTATAAGACCATATCCAGGATATGGCATCGGTAATGAATATGAAAATTGTATAAGACCATATCTGCGATATGGCATCGATACTTGATGTGATAGCCATATAAGACCATATCTGGGATATGGCATTGGCATTTAGAAGTGACTCCATGTAAGACCACTTCAGGGATGCGGCATTGGCTTCGTACCTACATGAATGACAATGAATATACGTCTTTGACTATCCCTAGTGATTAATGGGATAAGTAGATGAGTTTAGAAGTAGAAATTAGAATTGTACTAAAGTCATGTGAATGAGTGAATACAGGTACTCGTGAATGAGTCAAGAAGAAACGATTACGATTTATGGCATGGTATGTGCTAAATAAGGGCACTGTAAGTAAGTATGGCAAGAAGCCTATGACTTGTGTATGGTTAGATAATGCCATGGATGGATTATACTATGAGCTTATTGTTGCTATTTATTTCTATGCAAACTTACTAAGCTTTATGCTTACCCCTTTCATTGCCCTTTTTCTTTGAAGTATTGCCAAGATAACTCATGGAAAGCAGAGAGTAGGAGTCCAAAAATCAGACTATCGACATCACTTTGGTATAACAATTTAGACTTATTTTGAGTATGGCATGTATAGGATTTGGGTAATTTTTTTTAGGTTGTAATTGTTAACCAAAGTGTTGGCCATGTATGGTATTAAAATCATTTTGTAATGGTCTTAAGTTAGGCCGATACTTGGTAAATTCTACTAGATAATGAAGATGATTTATGCCTTTGTGTATGTGTTGATTTGAATTGGAGTATGTATGCGTGCAACTTAGGGTGGCAAAGGGCTTGGTAGATAGCCATCTAATTGTCCACACGGGTAGACACACGGGCGTGTGACTAGGCCGTGTGTGACACACAGTTAGCCCTATTGGCGTATGGATTAACCATGTGCCCCATTGCATGCTAGGATTGCAAGTCTACACATTAATTGTGGAATTTAATTCGACACACGGGCTAAGGACACGGGCATGTGCCTTGGCCATGTGACCATAGTGAGATGATGACATCATAGTCAGAATGCCAAGGTTTTAGCACATGGGCTAAGACACGGGCATGTGTCCGACCATGTGAAATTGGTCAGGATCAACCATGGGTGGAAGACATGGGCATGTCTTAGGGGCACACGGGCGTGTCCCTAGACCAACACGGGCATGTGGCCCCTGTTTTGAAGGAGAGTTTTCCAAGCTTGTAAAAGTTCCCAGGATAGATTTCGAAACCTCTCAGAGGTATGCATATGGCTTCATGGGCCGAGATTGAGCAAGTGATAAGTTTAAATGAAATTTTATAGCCCTATTTGAGACGTTTAAGCGAGATGAATTAGGTAATGCCTTAAACCCAGTTTTAGCTTTGAATACGAGTAAGGGGTGTTACATTTATTGGTATTAGAGCTACGGTTTAGTCGATTCTAGGACTAACGTAGCGTAAGTACGAGTCTAACTATACATGCCATATGTAAAAGTGTATGTGTATTGATAGTGTGATGGCTCCTAACATTTAAAAATCGTGTTTTATGTAGTATATAGATTCTGATCCAGACTGAACTGTAGCCGATGATGCTGTGAGTAACACACCGGCTTTTGCTCAAGGGACCGTGCTAGCGAATTGTAGACCCGAGACCTTGGGTTAGGGGGAAGAGGCACGAGAAGCCTTTTTCTACATAATGAACAACTAGTATACCTGAGCATATCCTAATGCTCAACCCCCTCCACCCCCACCTATTCCTCAACCCGCACTAGTATCTCCTCAAGTGGTTGAGGTAGTGAGAAGAGAAAGACTTCCGGCCGATAAGATCCGGAAGCAAGGAGTTGAGGAATTTCAGGCCAGTAAGGATGATGATCCGAAGAGGGTAGAATTCTGGCTCGAAAATACAATTAGAGTACTCAATGACTTATCCTGCATGCCTTAGGAGTGCTTAAGTGTGCGGTATCTCTTTTGAGAGATTCAGCCTATCGATGGTGGAGCACCCTTGTGTCAGTGGTTCCAAAAGAGAGAGTTAGCTAGGAATTTTTTCAAGAGGAATACCAGAAGAAGTACATCAGTTAGAGGTTCATAGATCATAAGAGAAAGGAGTTATTGGAACTGAAGTAAGGCCGTATGTTAGTGACTGACTACGAATGGGAGTTCGTAAGGCTTAGAAAATATGCCAGGGAGTGCGTGTCTACCGAGGCTATCATGTGTAATTGATTCGAGGATGGGCTGAATAAGGATATCCATTTATATGTTGGAGTTCTTGAACTAAAAGAATTTGTAGTGTTGGTGGATAGGGCTTGTAAAGCCAAAGAGTTGGCTAACGAGAAGAGAAGAGCTGAGAATGAGTCCCGTGACTCGAGAAAAAGGCAGTTGAATAAGTCTTACCAATCCTCCTCTAAGAGGTCAAGGGATTTTGCCGCTTGATCAGTCTCCTCAATTGAGTTTTCAAATCTAAGTAAGGGCAAACAATTTTCGGGGTCGAAAGGGCAGACCATGTTAGTTACTAGTGTGGGCAACGTTCGACCAAGTAGACTGGAATGCCTGTAATGTTGCAGGTGCCATTCTGGTTAGTGTCGAGCAAATAAGAAAGCTTGTTTTAGATGTGGGTCCTTAGACCACTTCATCAGAGATTGCCCCGATGTGGGTGAGAAAGAGAAGTCTAAGAATGCAAGACCGGAAAGTACTGCTAGAGGAAGACAACAGAGAAACTCGAGAAATGGGATGGGTAACAAGAACCCATCCAGAGACAAACTACTAGAGTCGAGGGTAGAGCACCGATGAGAACATATCCCATCCGTGCTCATGAAGAGGCATCTTCCCTCGATGTAATCACGGGTACCTTTTCTCTCCATAATACTCGTGTTATAGCTTTAATTAATCCGGGATCTACCCACTCATATATATGCATGAAATTAGTCTCTAGCATGAGTATGCCTATAGAGTCTACCGAATTCATCATAAGAGTGTCTAATCCTCTAGGAAAGTATGTGTTGGTAGATAGAGTTTGCAAAGGTTTCCCTTTGATGATTAAGGGCCATTATTTCCCGGTTGACCTTACTCTATTGCCATTTGATGAGTTTGATGTTATCCTTGGGATAGATTGGTTAGTTACTCATGGGGTAATTGTGAATTGTGGGAAGAAGCATGTTGAGTTGAAAAATGAAAATGGGAATCTTATTCGTGTTGAATCAGATAAGCTGGATAGATCACCAGCAGTGATATCAACCTTGTCGGCTCAGAGGTATTTGAGGAAGGGGTACGAAGCTTACCTTGCCTTTGTGTTGAACACTAAAGAGATTGATTTGAGAATTGAGTCGGTACCCATAGTATGCGAGTACCTAGATGTTTTCCTGGAAAAGTTGTCAGGGTTACCTTCGGTTAGAGAGATTGAAATTGGAATTGAGTTAGCTCTGGGTACTGCCCCTATTTCTATTGCTCCATATAGAATTGCCCCAACTGAGCTGAAAGAGTTGAAAGCATAGTTTCAAGAGTTAACGGATAAAGGTTTTGCTAGGCCGAGCTTTTCTCCGCGGGGTGCTCCCATTTTATTTGTAAAGAAGAAAGATGGTTCTATGAGGTTATGCATAGACTACCGGCAACTTAATAAGGTAACTGTGAAGAACAAGTACCCGTTGCCGAGGATCAATGATCTATTTGATCAATTGAAGGGAGCCACGGTATTTTCCAAGATAGATTTGAGATCCAGGTACTATTAGCTGAGAGTTAAGGTCTCGGATGTACCGAAAACTGCATTTAGGACTAGGTATGGCCACTATGAATTTTTGGTCATGCCTTCTGGTCTAACGAATGCCCCTGTGATCTTCATGGATTTGATGAATCGCATTTTTCAGTCTTACTTTGATAGATTTTTTGTGGTCTTCATCGACGATATATTGATCTACTCTCGAGATGAGACTGAACATATCGAGCATTTGAGTATGGTTCTACAAGTTTTGAGAGAAAAACAATTGTATGCCAAATTCAGTAAGAGTGAATTTTGGCTCAAGGTAGTGGGATTTTTGGGGCACATTGTCTCGGGAAATAGAATTAGAGTAGACTCGAGTAAAATTTCAGCAATCGTGGATTGGAAATCTTCGAGGAGCGTAACTGAATTAAGGAGTTTTTTAGGCATAGCCGGCTATTATAGGCGTTTTGTCAAGGGGTTTTCCATGATAGCTACCCCGATTAAGAGACTTTTGGAAAAAGATGTGAAATTTGATTGGATAGAAAAATGTCAATAGATTTCGAGAAACTGAAGATGCAGTTGACTAGGGCTCCTATTTTGGTGCAACCTGAACCGTGAAGAAAATTTGTGGTTTACAGTGATACATCCCTAAATGGATTGGGTTGCATACTTATGTAAGTGGGTAAGGTAATTGCATACGCCTCTAGACAATTGAAGCCACACGAGAAGAATTACCCGACTCATGATTTAGAGTTGGCCGCAATTGTGTTTGCGTTGAAGATTTGGAGACATCATTTATATGCTGAAAGGTGTCGAATTTTCACTGACCATAAAAGCCTAAAATATTTGATGACTCAAAAGGAATTGAATTTGAGGCAACGAAGGTGGCTAGAGTTGATTAAGGACTATCAGTTGGTAGTTGACTACCATTTGGGAAAGGTGAGCGTAGTCGCATATGCTTTGAGTAGGAAATCATTGTTCTTACTGAGAGCCATTAGTACTCAGATAGATTTGTTGGATGATGGTTTCATTTTAGCCGAGTTGAGGGCTAGACCATTATTCCTCCAAGAGATTTGTAAAGCTCAGAAAGAAGATAACAGCTGGCAAGCCATAAGAGTTTTATGTGAGTTGAATGTTGAGTTAGACTTTCGGGTAAGTCCTGATGGATGCTTGACATTTCGAGATAGGGTTTGTGTACCCAAGAATGACAAGCTTATTCGTAAGTTCTTGCATGAAGCACATAGCATATGTTTAGCTATGCACCCTGGGAGCACGAAGATGTACAATGATTTGAGGAAATGGTATTGGTGGCCTAGTATGAAGAAAGACATTTTTGAGTTTGTATCGAGATGCCTGGTTTGCCAGCAAGTAAAGGCTGAACACCAAGTACCTTCGGGTTTACTTCAGCCCATTATAGTTCCTGAGTGGAAATGGGACGTATTACCATGGACTTCTTGACATGCTTACCATTGACTCAAAAGAAGAAATATGCAGTATGGGTAGTGGTCGATAGACTCACGAAGTCAGCCTATTTTGTACCAGTACGAGTTGACTATTCACTTGATAAATTAGCGGACTTGTACATGTTCAAGATAACAGCTGGCAAGCCAAAGGAGTTTTATGTGAGTTGAATGTTGAGTTAGACTTTCGGGTAAGTCCTGATGGATGCTTGACATTTCGAGATAGGGTTTGTGTACCCAAGAATGACAAGCTTATTCGTAAGTTCTTGCATGAAGCACATAGCATATGTTTAGCTATGCACCCTGGGAGCACGAAGATGTACAATGATTTGAGGAAATGGTATTGGTGGCCTAGTATGAAGAAAGACATTTTCGAGTTTGTATCGAGATGCCTGATTTGCCAGCAAGTAAAGGCTGAACACCAAGTACCTTCGGGTTTACTTCAGCCCATTATGGTTCCTGAGTGGAAATGGGACGTATTACCATGGACTTCTTGACATGCTTACCATTGACTCAAAAAAAGAAATATGCAGTATGGGTAGTGGTCGATAGACTCACGAAGTCAGCTTATTTTGTACCAGTACGAGTCGACTATTCGCTTGATAAATTAGCGGACTTGTACATCTTCGAGATAGTAAGACTTCATAGTGTATTGTTGTCGATCATTTCAGATAGAGATCCAAGATTCACGTCACGGTTTTGGAAAAAGTTACAAGAGGCCTTGGGCACGAAATTGAGTTTTAGTACAGCCTTCCATCCACAAATTGACGGGCAGTCGGAGAGAGTAATTCAGATACTCGAAGACATGCTTCGATGTTGTGTTTTAGAATTCCAAGGTAATTGGGAGAAATACTTACCGTTGGTGGAATTTGCCTACAACAACAGTTTTCAGTCAAGTTTGAAAGTGGCACCTTATGAGGAGTTATATGGGCGTAAGTGTCGGACGCCATTGTATTGGTCAGAACTCAGAGAGAAACAGATACACGGGGTTGATTTGGTTAAGGAAACTGAAAATAAAGTAAAGGTGATATGTGACTATCAAAAAGTCACCTCAGATAGGCAAAAGTCCTATTCAGATTTGAAAAGAAAGAGATTGAATTCAAAGTTGGTGATAAAGTGTTCTTGAAAATATCACCTTGGAGGAAAGTCCTCAGATTTGGCCAGAAGGGCAACTTGAGTCTGCATTTTATCGGACCTTATGAAGTTACCGAGAGGATATGACAAGTAGCTTATCAATTGGCCTTGCCACCTGAGCTGGAAATGATTCATGTTGTCTTTCATGTATCCATGTTGCACCAATACCGTTCGGACCCTTCGCATGTCATAGTACTGACCAAGGTTGAGATACAACCGGACTTGACTTATGGCGAAGAGCCGGTTAAGACTTTGGCGCGAGAGGCCAAACAGTTAAGGAACAAAAGCATAGCCCTTGTGAAAGTATTATGGCAGAGGCACGGAATAGAAGAGGCTATATGGGAGCCCGAGGAAATGATGACAAACCTATACCCAAACCTTTTCATCGGTAAGATTTTTGGGGATGAAAATCCTTAAGGGGGGAGATTTGTAACAGCCTGATTTAGGGGCTAGTCGGAACAGTGATCTCGTGATCACTAATCCGAGGCTAGAGAAAATTATTTTCATGTTATTTCATGAGTTAGTATATGATTTTATAAGTACGTGAAAATATTGGCACCTTAATTTTAGCGATTTTATGTTTAATTGCGAAAAATGACTAAATCGCATAAAGTGCGAAAGTTCCATTCTATAAGCTAAAGGTACCAAATAGCCATAGATTGTTAAATTGAGGTCTTTAAAAGGCAATTTAGCCCTTTGAAAAGGCTTGGCCGGCCATAGACTAGCATTGGAGACAAATTTGTCAATGTTGGTCAAAGTTGGTGATAGTATGTGGACTAATTGATAGTTTAATATTAGAATAAGGAAAGAAAAGATATCATATTTTCTCCTTCACTCTTCCACTGAAAATTAGTTGCAAATAGAGGGTAGAAAGCTTCAAAAATTTCAGCACACTCATCTCTTTACAAGTAAGTGTTCTAGTGATCTTTTCGTGAAAAAAGTTGTACATTTGAGACCCCTAGAACTTAAGCTTTCAAATGAGGGGACTATTGTGCAATATCGTGGAAAGTTTAAAGTTTTACCATGAGAGCTTTCATTGTTATTTGTTGCATTTTTATGGAAGAAAATGAGTCCTGGTTGTTAGATGAACAACTTTTGTGAAAGGTGTTGTCATGAAAACACCAAAAAGAACCTTGATGAAAAGGTTCTAAAATTTGTAGTAAGTATGTGAAATGTTGAGTTTTGATGGTAGCTTTAAGAGTATTAAATGTTCAACTAGGCTTGTTGAAGGTAAAAATGTTATTAGAAATTATTTCCGAGCCTAGGGGCAAAATGGTCATTTTGCCAAAGTCTAAGGGCAAAATAGTAATTTTGCCTAAGCATGATTATTGAAATGCTTTTATTAATGTGGTGATTAAAATGAGCTAATTTGCTATTATAGAGCAAGAAGAACCAAGAACCCGCCTCGATCGGGGAAAGAACAAACTTTCGGACTAGACTGACGAGTTAGCTCATTTTGAAATCATGGTAAATTTGTATGTGATAGATTCAAAATTTATGTTAGCATGTTTGAGAACGCCAAATCGATGCATGATGCTCTACTAAATTGAGTAGTTAATGTGGAATGAAATGTTGTTGTAACAGCCCGATTTAGGGCCTAGTCAAAATAGTGGTGCGAGACCACAAATCTGAAGTACAAAGATAATATTTTATGGTTTATGAGATGTTTGCATGATAATATGAAAGTTTCATGTAGTAATTTTACCAAATTATGATCGAATTGTCCATTAGGACTAAATTGCAAAAGTTGAAAAATATGAGATTCTAGAAGCTTTTAGTAAATTGCAAAAGTTGAAAAATATGAGATTCTAGAAGCTTTTAGTATGAAATAGCTTTGGATTATTAATTAGAGGTCCTTAAATAGCAATTTTCCCAATTTATAATTTTTAGACAAAAATAGACATGAGTTAATAAATTTTGAAAATTTAGCATAAAAGGGCATTTTAGTCATTTGTCAAATAAATGATTAAAAAGGGAAAAGAAGTCAAAATTTATGTTCATCTTATTCCCCTTAGTGCTGAAAATTTCAAGCCATAGCTAGGGTTCTTCAATTTTTCAAGCTCATAGTAAGTGCATACTAGCCCCATTTTTAATATTCTTTGTTTTTTTTAAGTCCTCGTAACTTGAATTAGCTATTTTTAGCTATAAGTTGAGCTAGGATTCATGTTCAAAACTACACCCATGTATGAAATGCATGTATTTTGATGTTTTATGGAAGATTATGAGAGTTTAATGTAGAATAAACATCTTTTTCGAATTGAGTTTCATGAAAATAGCTTATAAGGACTAATTTGTTAAAGTTAGGAAATTGGTCCTACATGAGAGAAATAGTGAGAATTGAATATTGCTATAGTTGAGAAAATGAATCAACTACGCATGAAATATAAGAAAGCTAAATGAAAATCACTTTACGAGCCTCGGGGTAAAAGTGTAAATATGAGAAAGTTTTAGGGCAAAACAGTACTTTTTCCAAAGTATGAGTATGAGTCAATTTAGTCAATGTGAGTACTAAATGAGTTAAATTATTATTATAGATCAAGAAAAATGATGAAACACCCCACACCCGGCCCACGAGCCTGAACCGGATATGGTATGTTCCTAAACTAAACCGATTTCAAAGTTCTTTATTACTTAGAGAAAATTTGTGTAGTTTTAGAAAAATATCGTTTTGGGTTGGGCTTAGATTGAAAACCCATTTATTTTACTTAGAAATCATTTAATTACGGTGACAAAATAATTTGGGGTTTATATTTTTTTTTCTAAATAAATAATTTTACTTAAACTTTATTCAAAGTATTTTGTAGCATAATAATCAAATGTAAATAAAAGTAACGAAATAAAACTATGGCCTTTTCAGCCTTATTACATCAATAATTCCCAAACTTAAAAACTTAAAATACATAATAGAAATAAAGTCCCAAGTATTAAAAATCCTTTTTTGCTGTGCATGGCCACCTTTAGCTCCTGCCGACCCGGTCCATTATTGCTCATTACCTGGAAAAAAATAGTCCCACAAAGGGGTGAGTCAACAGACTCAATGTGTACACAAGCTAACAATCAACAATTCAGGCATACATGTTCATATCAAAGACATATTCATATAAAAATGATGCAACCCAAACCCAAGCCTAGTTATCCATCCGTTACACACCACCCGTACCAACCAATCACACCGTGGGGACTACTAAGTCGACCCTCCATCCGCTACACACCATCGAAGGCAGTCGCTGCAGTCGACGTGCTCATCGCCCATATAATTTGTGTCATTAGACACCATATTTAGATAATGTAAGCGAAGTTACCAAATTCAGATAATGTAACCGAAGTTACCATGTTCAAATTATGTGACCGTAGTCACCATATTCCGTTGGTGAGACCGAAGTCAACACCTTCTTCCCCTTTCACATATAGCCCGAAATGCCCCAAATATTATCCTATCATGCATGACATACTTATTTCTCATTCATGTTACTATTCACATCTTCAAAATATATCATATTCGTAATCCTATTAGAAGTAGGAAACGTACCTAAGTACTTCTTGTACCACATTAGGGCACATAGCCACATTCACATTCTTATGCATATTCATATAATTAATAATTGCCATATAAGGTATTGAAGGTTAGTATGGGTACACACCTGATTCGCTTAATAGATTCCTTGAAATCCCGAAGAACGATCTATCGATCTAGATCTTTTACTCCTATATTCGGCCAATCATATATAAACGTATTAATAACCTATTTGGCTTAAAAACCAAATCCTATTAGGATTTGTATTACTTACCTTGTTGCCGAATTGGATGATTGTAAAGCAAGTCCCAAGAATTTGCTAGTATCCTTTTCCTTGAAATCGGCTAACACTAAAATGATTAAGCATAGTTAGTTTGACCTCTGAAGATCACAAGATCAGATCTAAATTCCTTGGCCGAATAAATAATGTTTACTTACCTTAAATCCTTGAATCCCGGATCTCTCTTCCGGATTAGCCGAAATTCCTTGAATCTGAAATCCCGAAATTCTTCTTTAATAATCGATCAAGAGACAACAGAAGAGATTATTTCCTAGATCTTGTTTAGAAGAATTAGAAGAACAAAATTGATTGTTCTTACCTTAATACCTTAGTCGATTGCTTCCTTGCCTAGAGCCACAGAGATTCGGCTATGGACTATTAATCAGGGATCAAAAGAAAAGGTTTTTGGTTCGACAATAGCAAAGGAGAGGAGAAGAAAAGATGGAGTTTTGCTTAGGAAAAATTTTGGCGGAGAGAAAGAGGGGCTAGGGAATTTCGGCAGAGCTTAGAAAAGATGAGAGAATAGCCTTAATTCTCCTCCTTTAGCCGAAATTATCAGGCCAAGAGTCCTTGACTTGGCCACCACTCTTCCTTGTGATAATATTATCTCTTTTATTTAAAATAAAAGTGTTTAATCCATCATTTATCACCTCAAATAATCCAATTAAAGAAAATCCTTTATTTATCACTTATTATTCACATATTTATGGAATTAAAACACCTCTAATTCTAGAAGCATGTGCCGTCCACCCTCTAGCCTGGGAAGCAAAAATAAAACTTCATTTATTTACTTCCCTTGTGACTCGAACCCAGGCCCATGCCTTCTGCACATGGCGCCATTTCCATAGGCCCTAAGTGCCATCTTCAGGCCACTTTTCCTAGCCCGTTTGAGTGTCAAATTTTACCAACTTTTTCTTTTAAGGCCATCTTGCCCTTATTTCCTATTTTAAACTTTAAAATTTGACATTTCTGCATCATTTCTAAGTTTCCTAAAATTTTCGATCGGCTCTGTTTACTTGCCATTTTCTTACATTTCCAAGTTTCTTACATTGCCATGTGCTTACTCAACACTTGACCATATCAAAAACTTCAATCTTACCAATATATGCATCATATATCACATTCATCAAGGCATAATATGAAACAAAATAGTCATATCTGATGACTAAGTATATACATCGACTTGTCCAAAACTAGACTATACATGCCATATCTAGCTATATACATTTCCAAAGAGTACCAAAAAGAGTTTAGTAGTGTGATGACGATCCTTCAGTAGCTTTGACGACCTATAAAACAGATTAAACACACACACAGAGTAAGCTTTCCAAAAGCTTAGTAAGTCATATACAAATAAACTTGGCATAGAAAACATATATGTGCATAAGCACAAAGGCACATCTCATCTACTTAGCAAACTATCACATATATGCTTGGGTTCATATAGTTGGCCATAATGCCACATTCATACCTTCAAAAGTTGAATAAACACGTAACTCATCCAACCATAACTTTACATATCATATTATCATTTCTGTATACACATTATCATAGTAAGATCATTTAGATGCTTACCTTATATACGCATATTGTGTATAATTCATACCTGAATCGAATTTATTTATTTAATCTATCAAAGCTCGGATTTGCCAATCTTATCTCAGACTTGCCCGTTGAACCATAGGGAATCCACTAAAACACTTAGAAGCTTAGAATAATAGTACAATGACATCGTCCTAGACGAGGTCTTACATGCACTCGGATATTGATGCCACTGTCCCAGACAGGGTGTTACACGAATCAATACGATGCCTATGTCTCGGACATGGTCTTACACGTAATAATCATAACGATGCTAATGTCTCAGACGTGGTCTTACACGTAAAACTTATATCGATGCCAACATCCCAGATGTGGTCTTACACGAAATCTAAAATAAATGCCAACGTCTCGGACATGGTCTTACATGATAAAACATTACAGATACCTATTCCTAAGTTCATACGGGACTTCTCAAATGTATTCACTATATCAAACTTATCTCGGAATTCAAATTCAGAATCTCTCAAAAGCATCCATTATCAACATTAATCATATGAACAAGTATAAATTCATACAGTACGCTTATTTGCATAGTGACTTACCTCGGATTCAGTTTATCGGAATGAAAACGGCTACTCGTTTACCTTCGCTCTTCCGTGATCTCAATCCATTTTCCTCGGTTCTTGATCTAAACATATTCAGAATTAACCTTTTTATTCACTAATTCATTCAATTCAATCCAAGGACATACATTAGGGCTACTTGCAAAATAATCCTCATATTTGCACAATTTAGCAATTTAGTCCATTTTTCTCAAAACATCAAATTCACAAAAATCCACTTATACAAAATCTTAGCTGAATATATATACATCACATACAAGCCCACATTTTTCGTCAAATTCACAATTTAGTCCCTCAATTTTCCATTTTCTCAATTTAGCCTTATTTAGCTAAATTCATCAAAAATTCAAGAACAAAGTATGTTCATCAATTACATATCTATCATTTAACACCATAAAACATCACAAAAATCAACAGAGCATCAATGGCATTTTAAACAAACATCATCATTTCATGAAATTGAGACATGGGTTTTAAAGATCTCGAAGCAACGATTGCAAAAACGTAGAAATTATCAAAAATGGATCAAAAACTAACCTTAAATAAGACCAAATATGTGCCGAATGTATTGAGAGCTTTTAACCTTTCTATTCTTTTGATTTTTCGGTGGAAGAACACGAACAAAAAGACCACCATTTTGTTTATAATAAACCATAATAACATTAATAAACATTTTCCTATTTTATCATTTAAGAATAAAAATATATAACTTATTACACAAGGTCATTATTGACCATTATCATTCCACTATCTTAAAAGTGGTTCAATTGCCACTTAAGGCCATAACTTTAATAAGCCAAAACACATTGGTATTTAACAAATAGCATACAACTTTCACATTTAATGCAATTCAATCTTTAGCTCAAATTAAACACACAGATGAACAAATTAATTTGCGAAAATTTACCACATGCTTAGTTACATATCAACGACACAGAATATAATATTAAAATATTATTCGAACTCGGATTTGTGGTCCCAAAACCACGGTTCCAACTAGGGTATAATCCAGACTGTTACAATTCTCCCCTCTTAAGGATTCTCGTCCCCGTAAATCTTACCGTTAAATAGATTCAGATATTGTTGTCTCATTGAATCCTTAAGCTCCCACGTAGCCTATTCGATTCAGTGTTGATTCCACAGTACTTTCACTGACGGAATTTTCTTATTTCTCAGCTCTTTCACTTCACGAGCTGAGATACGTATCGATTCCTCTTCATATGACATGTCAGATCATATTTCAATTTCAGATGGAGCAATCACATGCGACGGATCGGATCGATATCTACGAAGCATTGAAACATGAAATACGTTGTGTATCTTTTCTTGTTTAGAAGGCAATTTTAATTTATATGCAACAGGCCCAACACGTTCAACGATCTTATACGGTCTGATGAACCTCAGACTTAATTTGCCTTTACATCCGAATCGAAGAACTTTCTTTTACGGTGACACTTTCAGAAATACTTTGTTGCCGATCTCAAATTCTATATCTTTTCGTTTCAAATCCGCATAAGACTTCTGACGATCAGATGTTACTTTCAAACAATCCCAAAGTTGTTTCACTTTTTGTTCTGAATCTTTTATCAAATCAACCCCATGTAACTTATTTTCACTAAGCTCGGTCCAATACAGAGGTGTACGGCATTTACGTCCGTACAAAGCTTCATAAGGTGCCATTTTGATACTCGCTTGAAAACTATTGTTATACGTAAATCCAATCAATGGCAGATACTGATCCCACGTACCATTAAACTCAAGTATGCAGCATCTTAACATGTCTTCATGAATCTGAATGATTCGTTCAGACTAACCATTTGTTTGCGGATGAAAAGCTGTACTGAATTCGTGCCCAAAGCTTCTTGCAATTTCTTCCAGAACTGCAATGTGAATCTCGGATCTCTGTCTGACATAATAGATAGTGGCACCCCCTGCAATCTCACAATCTTAGAAGTATAAAACTCAGCTAATCTCTCAAGTAAGTAATCAAATCTTACCGGAATGAAATGGGTAGATTTAGTTAATCGGTCAACTACGACCCAAATTGCGTCTTTCTTTCTCGAAGTCAGGGGCAAACCAGAAACAAAGTCCATTGTTACTCTATCCCATTTCCATTCTTGGATCAGAATCGATTGAAACAATCCATACAGAACTTGATGTTCGGCTTTTACTTGCTGACAGACTAAACATTTCGAAACAAAGTCAGAAATGTCTGGTTTCATACCAGACCACCAGTAGTGTCGTTTCAAATCCTGATAGATTTTCGTACTTCCCGGATGAACAGATAGACGACTATTATGTGCTTCATTCAAAATCAACTGAATCAACTCTGGGTTTCTCAGAACACAGATACGATCTTGGAATCTCAAACAATCACCAACTATTTGAAATTCAGATTCAGAAATCACTTCACACTGAGCTCGTTTCGTTAGCAATTCATTATCAAATTTTTGAGCGTCACATATCTGTTGTAAGAACAACGGTTTTGCTTTTAATTCAGCTAACACAGAACTATCATCAGACAAATCTAACTGGGCATTCAAAACACATAATGCAAACAATGATTTTCTACTCAAAGTATCAGCAACAACATTCACTTTACCCGGATGATAATCTATCACGAGCTCATAATCTTTTAACAGCTTTAACCATCTTCTTTGACGCAGGTTCAAATCTTTCTGAGTCATCAGATATTTTAGACTATTATGATCTAAAAAGACGTGACATTTCTCACCATACAGATAATGGCGCCAAGTCTTAAGTGCAAACACAATCGTACCTAGCTCAAGGTCATGCGTCGGATAATTCTTTCAATGAAGCTTTAATTGTCTCAAGGCATAATCTATAACTTTGCCTTCCTGCATCAAAACACATCCTAGACTATTTAACGAAGCATCACTGTATAAAACAAATTATTTACCCGATTCTGGCTGTACTAACACTGGAGCTTCTGTTAACAGAGCTTTCAACTGATCGAAACTTCTCTGACATCTATCAGACCATTCAAATCTAACATCTTTCTGAAGTAATCTAGTCAACAGAGTAGCTATATTCGAAAATCCTTTTATGAATCTGCGGTAATAACCAACTAAACCCAGAAAACTGCGAACATCAGATACATTTCTCGGAGGTTTCCAATTCTGAATAGCAGAAATCTTACTCGGATCCACTCGGATTCCAGAAGCTGACACAATATGTCCCAGAAAGCTAACCTTGTGCAACCAGAATTCACATTTGCTGAATTTCGCATACAATTGCTTTTCTCTCAAAGTTTGCAATACGATTCTCAAATGCTCAACATGCTCAGCCTTATCACGAGAAGAAATCAAAATGTCATCAATGAATACGACAACAAATCGATCTAGGTACGGTCTGAAAATTCTGTTCATCATATCCATAAAAATAGCAGGAGCATTGGTTAGTCCAAATGGCATAACTAAAAACTCATAATGCCCGTACCTCGTTCTTAAAGAAGTCTTTGGAATGTCTGGATCTTTCACTTTCAACTGGTAATATCCTGATCTCAGATCAAACTTGGAAAACACATTAGCTCCTTTCAACTGATCAAACAAATCATCAATTCTAGGCAACGTGTATTTATTCTTTATTGTCGCCTTATTCAACTGACGATAATCAATGCACATTCTCATCGTGCCATATTTCTTTTTCACAAACAAAACAGAAGCTCCCCAAGGTGAGAAACTCGGTCTCGCGAAACCTCTATCAGTCAATTCTTGCAATTATGACTTTAACTCTTTCAATTCTATTGGTGCCATTCTATACGGAGCTATCGAGATAGGTGTAGTTCCAGGTAGCAACTCAATACCGAACTCAACTTCATGAATTGGAGGCAAACCCGGCAATTCTTCAGGGAACACATCAGAAAACTCACAGACAACAGGCACTGACTCAACTTTCTTTTCAGACACTTTCGTATCGATCACATAAGCAAAATATGCCTCATATCCCTTTTTCACATATCTCTAAGCTTTCAAAACAAATATCATAGCAGACAAATCATTTAAATCCTCAGACTCAACCCGTACAATCTCGTTATTTGGACCTCTCAAATCTATAGTTTTTCTTTTGCAGTTCACAACAGCATCAATCATAAACAGTTAATCCATACCCAAAAGAATATCGAATTCATCAAATGGCAGAAGCAACAAATCAGTAGGAAAATAGATATCCCAAAACATTAACGGGCAGTTCTTGCATACTTTGTCAACAAAGACACTTTTACCTAAGGGGTTCGATACTTTTATAGCAAACTCAGTAGACTCTACAGGTAAAGTCTTGTTGAATACTAAATTCATGCATATATATGAATGCGTAGAACCAGGGTCTATCAAAGCAATTACAGAAGTATCATAAAAAGTAAAAGTACCAGTTATCACATCAGGTGATGAAGCTTCTTCTCGCTCGGATAGCATACACTCTGGCTGGCGCTCTAGCTTTAGATCTGACAACATTATCCCTCGTAGTTCTCTGACTACCTCTAACATTTCTTATGTTCTTCGATGGTCTACCTCTCACCGGTGCATTATCAGATCTCAGATTCTGAACAGTCTCTGGCTTGATAGACCCAGGACAATCACGGATACAATGATCAAGTGATCCACATCTGAAGCAAGCTCTATCGTTTAATCTACAGCTTCCTGGATGTCTTTTTCCACAATGTTTACATTCAAGTCTCTCGGATCAAACATTTCCCACACTAGCCACTGAAGTTGTTAGAGTTTTAGAACTCATTTGCTATCTAGCTCGATTTCTGTTCAAATGACCCACATTATCTCTGGAACGACTTTGATCATCTCTAATTTTCTTTGAAGTAGACTGAAATGATCTATTTTGAAATCTCTTTCTCACATCTCGGGCTTCAAATTCAGCTTTTCTTTTATCTTTCCCGAGTGCCTCAGCTTTACATGCTCTATCAACAAGTACAACGAACTCTTTTATTTCCAAAATCTCGACTAGCAGACGAATGTCTTCATTAAGGCCATCTTCAAATCTTTTACACATTATAGCCTCAGAAGATACACATTCCCGGGCATATTGACTTAGTCTCACAAATTCTCATTCATACTCAGAAACAGTCATTCGGCCTGTTTAAGTTCCAGAAATTCCTTTCGTTTCTGATCAACAAATCTCTCACAGATATATTTCTTTCAGAACTCGATCTGAAAGAAGTCCCATGTAACTCGCTCTTTTGGAACCACTGAAATTAGAGATTTCCACCATTGATAAGCTGCCTCTTGAAGTAATGATACCATACATTTTATACATTCTTCCGGAGTCTGAGACATTTCATCGAATACCCGGATAGTATTTTCAATCCAGAACTCGACCTTTTCAGCACCATCATCTTTAGTAGCCCGGACTTCTTCTGCACCATACTTACGAATTTTGTCAATAGGAGGCTTACTTAACAGATTTAGATTTGCAGTCGGAGGTATGTCAGATGTCTGAGGGGGATTAACTGAGGGTGGAGGTTGCGAAACAGTCGGGTTATTCTTAACAAATTGAGTGAACCACTCACTCATCATTTAGAAGAAAACTTGTTTAGCTTCTTCCACTTGACCGCTCGCAGCTGGTCTCGACTCAGAAGGCGTTGTCCCTTGCGTGGGAGCAGGCGCATTACTTTCTACGTCGTTAGCTACGACTCTTTCGGGATCCATACTATATAAAAATCACATTTTACACATCAGGATTCATCACACTATCAAAATTTAGATATATGGCATGTATAGCTAGACTTTGACACGCTATGTTAATCCGAGAATCGGCTAAACTATAGCTCTGATACCAATCAAATGTAACACCCCTAACCCATAACTGACGTCGGACTAAGGTTAGGAGCCGTACCAGACAAATCAAAAACTTACATAGCATTTCATACATTACATTCATCATTAACAATCATAGTGTCCCTAAAATGAGTCATCAAGACCCTAAGCATGCTTATAAATCGAGTCGGGACTAAATTGAAACACACATAGAATGTCTCAAAAATTTAAAACTTTTCTAAATACAGGGGAGACAAACTCGTGGGAGAGGACCGTGTGCCCTCCACAGCCTCTAGACACCCCCGTGTGTCCATCCATGTCTATATACTGACTTGATCCCCATAGCCACCAGACACGCCCGTGTATCCTGAACGTGCTCCTATACTGAATTCCCCACCACGGCCACCAAGCACGGCCGTGTACCATGGTCGTGTGCTCTTAGCTAGCTATTGACTTGTACACCACGGCTAGATGACAAGCCCGTCTCGAGGCTGTGCAATACTAAATTGCATCCTACAATTCACCCACAGTCGTTAGGCACGCCCGTGTGCGACAACCGTGTGACATTATAGGCCATTTACAAAGCCAAAATGCCACCCATAGGGGTCAAACCTACAAGCCATAGTTAACAAGATATCTCATGCACATATAACCATCAAAACATACCAAAATAATCATTCCAACCATGCATTTCAAACTCATATCAACACAAGCATAATTCATTCATGTGCTTACTCAAAACTTGACCATATCAAAAACTTCAATCTTACCAATATATGCATCATATATCACATTCATCAAGGCATAATATGAAACAAAATAGTCATATCTCATGACTAAGTATATACATCGACTTGTCCAAAACTAGACTATACATGCCATATCTAGCTATATACATTTCCAAAGAGTACCAAAAAGAGTTTAGTAGTGTGATGACGATCCTTCAGTAGCTTTGACGACCTATAAAACAGATTAAACACACACACAGAGTAAGCTTTCCAAAAGCTTAGTAAGTCATATACAAATAAACTTGGCATAGAAAACATATATGTGCATAAGCACAAAGGCACATCTCATCTACTTAGCAAACTATCACATATATGCTTGGGTTCATATAGTTGGCCATAATGCCACATTCATACCTTCAAAAGTTGAATAAACACGTAACTCATCCAACCATAACTTTACATATCATATTATCATTTCTGTATACACATTATCATAGTAAGATCATTTAGATGCTTACCTTATATACGCATATTGTGTATAATTCATACCTGAATCGAATTTATTTATTTAATCTATCAAAGCTCGGATTTGCCATTCGTATCTCAGACTTGCCCGTTGAACCATAGGGAATCCACTAAAACACTTAGAAGCTTAAAATAATAGTACAATGACATCGTCCTAGACGAGGTCTTACATGCACTCGGATATTGATGCCACTGTCCCAGACAGGGTGTTACACGAATCAATACGATGCCTATGTCTCGGACATGGTCTTATACGTAATAATTATAACGATGCCAATGTCTCAGACGTGGTCTTACACGTAAAACTTATATCGATGCCAACGTCCCAGATGTGGTCTTACACGAAATCTGAAATAAATGCCAACGTCCCAGATGTGGTCTTACATGTTAAAACATAACAGATACCTATTCCTAAGTTCATACGGGACTTCTCAGACGTATTCACTATATCAAACTTATCTTGGAATTCAAATTCAGAATCTCTCATAAGCATCCATCATCAACATTAATCATATGAACAAGTATAAATTCATACAGTACGTTTATTTGCATAGTGACTTACCTCGGATTCAGTTTATCGGAATGGAAATGGCTACTCGTTTACCTTCACTCACCTGCGATCTAAATTCATTTTCCTTGGTTGTTGATCTAAACATATTCAGAATTAACCTATTTATTCACTAATTCATTCAATTCAATCCAAGGACATACATTTAGGTCTATTTGCAAAATAACCCTTATATTTGCACAATTTAGCAATTTAGTCTATTTCTCTAAAAACATCAAATTCACAAAAATCCACTTATACACAAGCTTAGCCGAATATATATACATCACATACAAGCCCACATTTTTCATCAAATTCACAATTTTGTCCCTCAATTTGCCATTTTCTCAATTTAGCCCTATTTAGCTAAATTCATCAAAAATTCAAGAACAAAGTATGTTCATCAATTACATATCTATCATTTAACACCATAAAACATCACAAAACTCAACATAGCATCAATGGCATTTTACACAAACATCTTCATTTCATGAAATTGAGACATGGGTTTTAAAGCTCTCGAAGCAACGATTGCAAACACGTAGAAATTATTGAAACGGATCAAAAACTAACCTTGAATAAGACCAAATATGTGCCGAATGTATTGAGAGCTTTTAACCTGTCTATTCTTTTAATTTTTCGGTGCAAGGACACCTACCAAAAGACCACCATTTTGTTTATAATAAACCATAATAACATTTTTAAACATTTTCCTATTTTATCCTTTAAGAATAAAAATATATAACTTATTACATAAGGTCATTATTGACCATTATCATTCCACTTAAGGCCATAACTTTTATAAGTGGTTCAATTTCCACACAAGGTCTTAAAAGTGGTTCAATTTCCACTTAAGGCCATAACTTTTATAAGCCACAACACATTGGTATTTAACAAATAGCATAAAACTTTCACATTTAATGAAATTCAATCCTTAGCTCAAATTAAACACACAGACGGACAAATTAACTTACGATAATTTACCACATGCTTAGTTACATATCAAAGACATGGAATATAATATTAAAATATTATTCGAACTCGGATTTGTGGTCCCAAAACGACTGTTCTGACTAGGGTATAATCTAGACTGTTACATGAACACCAAGTACCTTCGGGTTTGCTCCAACCTATTATGATTCCCGAGTGGAAATGGGACTGTATCACTATAGACTTTGTAACGGGTTTGCCGTCGACACCGAGTAAGGAAGATGCTGTATGGGTGTTGTGTCCTCGAATTTCAAGGTTAATACAAGTACTCGATGATATGCTTCGGTGTTGTGTCCTCGAATTTCAAGGTAGTTGGGAAAAGTTCCTACCATTAGTAGAATTTACCTAAACCAATAGTTTTCAGTCAAGCTTAAAGATGGCGCCTTATGAGGCTTTATATGGGCGTAAATGCCGAACGCCTTTATATTGGACTGAGCTCAAGGAAAACTAGATTCACGGGGTGGATTTGGTTAAAGAAATGAAAGAGAAGGAAAAAGTGATTCGGGAGTGTTTAAAGGCTGCTTTTGAGAAACAAAAATCTTACTCAGATCTGAAGAGAAAAGAGATAGAGTATCAAGTTGGTGATAGAGTTTTCATGAAAGTGTTGCCATGGAGAAAGGTTCTTAGATTTTGCCGAAAAGGCAAGTTTAGTCCACGATTTATTGGACCGTATAAGATCACTGAGAGAGTTGGGCCAGTAGCCTATCGATTAGCCTCATCATCTGAGTTAGAGAAGATACATGATGTGTTTCATGTGTCTATGTTGCGACGCTACCGATCAGACCCTTCAAATGTAATTACTCCGGCAGAAGTGGAAATTCAACCCGACTTGACTTATAGTGAAGAACCGATTAAGATTTTAGCTCGGGAAGTCAAACAGCTTAGAAATAAGAGTATCGCCCTTGTTAAAGTATTTTGGCAAAGGCATGGAGTAGAAGAAGCTACATGGGAACCAGAAGAGACCATGAGAAACCAGTACCCAAACCTTTTTGCTGGTAAGATTTTCAAGGATGAAAATCCCTAAGGGGGAGAATTGTAACTACCTGATTTAGGGCCTAGTCGGAATAGTGGTGCGAGACCACAAATCTGAAGTAGAAAGATAATATTTATAAGGTTTATGAGACGTTTGCATGATAATATGAAAGTTTCATGTAGTAATTTTACCAAATTATGATCGAATTGTCCTTTAGGACTAAATTACAAAAGTTGCAAAATATGAGATCTAGAAGCCTTTAGTATGAAATAGCTTTGGATTATTATTTAGAGGTCCTTAAATAGTAATTTTCCCAATTTATAATTTTTAGACAAAAATAGACATTAGTTAATAAATTTTGAAAGTTTAGCATAAAAGGGCATTTTAGTCATTTGTCAAATAAATGATTAAAAAGGGAAAAGAAGACAAAATTTATGTTCATCTTCTTCCTCTTAGGGCCTAAAATTTCAAGGACGCCATAGCTAGGGTTCTTCAATTTTTCAAGCTCATAGTAAGTGCATACTAGCCCCGTTTTTAATATTCTTCGTATTTTTTAAGTCCTCGTAACTTGAATTAGCTATTTTTAGCTATAAGTTGAGCTAGGATTCATGTTAAAAAATATACCTATCTATGAAATGCATGTATTTTGATGTTTTATGGAAGATTATGAGAGTTTGATGTAGAATAAACATCTTTTTCTAAGTGAATTTCATGAAAATAGCTTGTAATGACTAATTTGTGAAAGTTAGGAAATTGGTCCTACATGAGAGAAAAAGTGAGAATTGAATATTGCTATAGTTGAGAAAATGAATCAGCTAAGCATGAAATACAAGAAAGCTGAATGAAAATCACTTTACGAGCCTCGAGGCAAAAGTGTAAATATGAGAAAGTTTAGGGGCAAAATAGTAATTTTGCCAAAGTATGAGTATGAGTCAATTTAGTCAATGTGAGTATTAAATGAGTTAAATTATTATTATAGATCAAGAAAAATGAAGCCCGGATCATAACCGAGGCAAGAACAAAGTCGTGGACTTAGTTGACTATCTTCATACATTTTGTATATTGAGGTAAGTTTGTATGATTTTTAAGCTTCATGAGTATTTTCATTGAATTGCTTACTATATAGTTATTGCACTTTAATTCCATGAAGTTGTTTAAATATGTTTAAACAAGGAAATTAATGAAATTAAGTACATGAAAGTCTCGATTGAAGTGGATTATCGAGGATGCTTAATCTACAACATGATACATGAAAACCCGTATAAGACCATGTCAAGACATGGCATCGATAATCAAGTAAAGATATCATGTAAGTCCAAGACAAGTCTTGGCATTGAAAATTTATCATGAGATAAAGATCACACGTAAGTCGAAGCCAAGGCATGGCATTGGTGAGTACCAAGGAAGATTTCATGTAAGTCTAAGACAAGTCTTGGCATTGAAAAGTTATCATGAGATAAAGATGCCATGTAAGTCCAAGCCGAGGCATGGCATTGGTAGTACCAAGGAAGATTTCATGTAAGTCAAAGCCAAGGGATGGCATTGACAAGTTTCACTAAGTAAAGATACTAAGTAAGACCATGTCAAGACATGGCAGTGGTAAGTTTCCAAGGAAACGCCCAAGAAAGACTTCATATAAGCCCATGTCAAGACATGGCATCGATACCAAGTTAAAAGATCCCTTGTACGACCATATCTAGGATATGGCGTTAGCATCGATACACATGTTTGATAGATTTAGTATCCTTCGCTAATCCGGTAAATTCATCGGGCAAAAGAGTAAAGAATGAATGAGATAACAAGAAGGTTAAACTTATAAAGCTATTATCAAGTCAAAGTTGAATAAGAGTATCCTTCAAGTTAAGAAAGAGGAAGTTTATGTTTCTGCTTACATTAGCAATGTATACTAATCTATATTACAAGCATGAGATGAGTAAGTAATATGAAATGAGCATGAACAAGTAAGAGTAAATAAGCTCTAGCACTTGAGAATTTCGATGCCATTGTTTTATGATGAGTGTGTTATGTTAAGTATTCATATTGCTATATGTATTGCATGCAAACTTACTAAGCTATATGCATTGTTTATTCCCTTCTTTCCTTATAGTCTCGCTAAGCTAATTTGTAGACCATTGACGTCGGAGCTCGGAACACACTATCAATCACTATTTTGGTACAGCCAAGTTGTTTTTATTAAGTATGGCATGTATAGGAAACGTCTCATTTTGAGTGATGTCTTTAGAGCAGCCAAAGTGTTAGACATTAAGTTCATTATTCTTTTGTATATAGTTAAAGAGATTAGCCAATATTTACTAAGTTTATATTTATATAAAGTATGATGAATTATGCATTATTATTCATGTTTTGATGAAGTATTTGAGCTATTGAATTGAGTATATGATTGGTTTTAATTTCAGGGTGGCAATTGGCTTGGAAAATAGCCTTTAAGTGTCCACACGGGTAGACACACGGGCGTGTGTCTAGGCCGTGTGTGACATACGCTCAACCCACATGGGTGTGTTTATAGGCCGTGTGTCCCCTGCACGATAGTGTTTTAAGTCAGATTAGACCACGGGCTATCAACATGGGCGTGTGATGACGACCCGTCTGGGGTTAGGAGGCGAATCGTTAATGTTGCCCGATCGTAAATTAGACAGTTTCTCGTTTAATTAACAAAGGGATAATTTTATTAGAAATAAAATCTCTGAAATACAAGATAGGTGATGGATACGTATTTGAAACAAGAAAGAACCTTTAATAAAAATTAAAGACCCGAATCTTATAAGTTTCAAATTGATGGAATGAGTTTTGGAATGAAAACCGAGACCCACTATCTAGCGAGATAGGAACCAACGGTATAGGTAGATGAACGCCACACCCGAAAGGATGATAAGTTCAAAATAAGGAAAGAACGACGCCACTAGAAAACTAGATAAGTCAATTCAAACCTCGAGAATTAGGAGAGTAAATACTCACCAAAAGAAAATTTTCTTTCATTCAAATTCAAGTTCTGTTTTTTACAAAATAAAATGTGCAAAATATTTATAGGCTCTTGATAGCCGAATAGGAGAAAGGAAAGAGGGCTTCAATCTCTATTTTGTGTGCACAAGTAGTTGACTTGGGTGGCATTTGTGAACCTTCGACCAAGAGAAAAGATGGCCACTTGCAATTAAAATAAAACACTTGAGTTATGTGGCCGTTCAACCTAAACTCCACCAAAGTTTGAATTATCTCAAAATAAATAATTTTTAAACTCCAATTCATGCTCCAAGTGTCTACCGTCCATGCACCTTCATTCATGGTTCTTCCATTTGCATTTGTTCATTCTCCCATTAATCTCCCAATGCCGCCCAATATTCTTTAATTATTTAATTCAAGAGTGGATAACCTTATATACCATGTGTTTTCAAATTTAATTCCCTTGTCATGTTGCCGTCCCATGCTTTGCTTTTAATTAACATTCTTCAATTGTTTACAAAAGACAAAGCTCCACTTTGCCAAATCCACCTAGTTGAGTGTTTGTGCACTCCATGACTTTGTTTAATTATCAATTAATATCCCACTTCTTCATGCCATCACTTTGTTTATTTAACCACACCAAAAACACATGCTTGCCGTCCAACCATGCCTACAAAAGTCAAAGTCCTTATTTTAATGCCCCACCATGCCATAATATTCCTTCAATTTGTTTATTCCATGTGCTTAATATCTTCCACCTTGTTTTAAATATTCAATCAATTTCTTTTATGCTTCATTCTTCATGCCGTTCAACACTTTCTTCACCCACTTGCACTTTGAATTTCATAATTGTTTATTTCCAACATGGTTGTGCCGTCCATTTGAAGCTCCATTTGCTCCAATTCCATGCTTTGTTTTGCTCCATGCATGCTCCAATAATTGAATAAATAATTATCCCCAACAACATTTTGCCCATTTAGTCCATCACTAAGCACACATGCACATTCTCTTATTTATTAATTCTATAGTTTTTCATGTGCTTATTTTCATTTATTTATTCTTCCACCATTCATGCCTTCAATTGTTTAACTATGCTCCATATTTTAATAATCCCAAAGCTCTTCAATTCCAAACCACTTCCATACATAGTGCCGTCCATGCTTGCCACACAATGCTCCATTTTTCAAGCTAGCCGTTCAACATGTTTTAAAAAAATTCAGCCACCATTAAAATATTGTTCCATCAAGCATCATTCCCTCAATATTCGGCCAAGAAGAGTAAGCTCCATAAGCTTGTGTCATCCCATGATCAATGAACCTACCAAGAAAATACGAGAACCAAATTAATTCAAATGTGTGTTCAGCCAAAACAAATACTAATAAAACTTAGACATCGTAATTAACACATAAACTAAGCTAAACAAATTTAATAAAATCTTGAACAAGACATATTAAATTTGGTTATGACCAACACAAACATATTAGAACACGTAATACATATTAAACTAAATTATTTAATTAACTTAAACTAAGTTAATTAATTTTTATTCCAGCAATTAATTAATTAAAATGAGCTAGGAATGAGCTAATAACGAGCTCCACAAATTAAAATTCATGCTGCCCCGGGTGTGCCCGTATCAGCGTGCCTAGGCCGTGCGAAAGAATCAATGTTCACCAAGGGTAGGGAATGCGGGCGTGTTCCTAAGCCGTGTGACATAAACAGAATATCTAAGTTATTGTACACGGGGTAGGGACATGGGCGTGTGTGACCACACGACCTGACCCCACGAGCATGCCTCCTTTCACATGGGCGTGTGACCCTTGCTTTGGTGATTTTTTTTTTTTAAATTTGTAAAGGTTTTCGAATATGAGTTTCAGGCCTCGTAGGCCCATGAAATGCACGTTATGACTAAGAAAGAAAAGTTTTGAATCAAAACAAAATTTTATAGCCCGTAAGTACTCGTTTAAGCATGTTTCAAGTATGGTAATGTCCGGTATCTAGTCCCAGCTTTGATCAAGGGTATGGGGTGTTACAGTTGAATTCATAGTGGACCATATTGAATATGAAAATGTTATCATCAAAATATGAAATAGATAAGGTCCCGTATAAGACCATGTCCAGGACATGGCCTCAGTACTAAGTTGAGATCCCGTATAAGACCACATCCGGGATATGGCTTCGATAATGAATATGAAAATCGTATGAAGACCGTATCTGGGATATGACATTGGCATTTAGAAGTGACTCAGTGTAAGACCACTTCGGGGATGTGGCATTGGCTTCGTGCCTACATGAATGACGATGAATATGCGTCTTTGACTATCCCTAGTGATTAATAGGATAAGTAGATGAATTTAGAAGTAGAAATAAGAATTGTATTAAATTCATGTGAATGAGTGAATACAGGTACTCGTGAATGAGTCACAAAGAAACGATTACGATGTGTGGCACAGTATGTGCTAAATAAGGGCAACTGTAAGTAAGTATGGAAAGAAGCTTATGACTTGTGTATAGTTAGTTAATGCCATGGATGGATTATATTATGAGCTTATTGTTGCTATTTATTTCCATGCAAACTTACTAAGCTTTATGCTTACCATTTTCATTGCCCTTTTTCTTTGTAGTATTACCAAGATAACTCGTGGAACGCGGAAAGTAGGAGTCCGAAAATCACACTATCGACATCATTTGGTGTAACAATTTAGACTTATTTTGAGTATGGCATGTATAGGATTTGGGTAATTTTGTTAGGTTGTAATTGTTAGCCAAAGTGTTGGCTATGTATGGTATTAAAATCATTTTGTAATGGTCTTAAGTTAGGTCGATACTTGGTAAATTTTATTGCTTAATGAAGATGATTTTTATGAAGTGTATGCCTTTGTGTATGTGTCGATTTGAATTGGAGTATGTATGTGTGCAACTTAGGGTGGCAAAGGGCTTGGTAGATAGCCATCTAATTGTCCACATGGGTAGACACACGGGCGTGTGACTAGGTCGTGTGTGACACACGGTCAGCCCTATGGGCGTGTGGATCGACCGTATGTCCCATTGTATGCTAGGATTGCAAGTCAGTATGCCTTGTAGTAAACACACGGGCAGAGACACGGCCATGTGTTTCAGCCGTGTGGGAGACATGGCCTAGGACATGGGCGTGTGCCCAGGCTGTGTGAAGTCTGCACATTAATTGTGGAATTTAATTCGACACACGGGCTAAGGACACGGGTGTGTTCCTTGGCCATGTGACCATAGTGAGATGATGACATCATAGTCAGAATGCCAAGGTTTTGGGACACGGGATAAGACACGGGCGGTTCAATGCCGTGTGAGGGACACGGGCCATATATACGGGTAGGTATCCGGTTGTGTGAAATTGGTCAGGATCAATCACAGATGGAAGACACGGGCATGTCTTAAGGGCACATGGGCGTGTCCCTAGACCAACACGGGCGTGTGGCCCCTCCTTTGAAGAAAAGTTTTCCAAGCTCGTAAAAGTTCCTGGGATAGATTCTGAAACCGCTCGGAGGTATGCGTAGGGCCTCGTGGGCCGAGAATGAGCAAGTGATGGGTTGAAATGAAATTTTATAGCCCTATTTGAGACGTTTAAGCGAGATGAATTAGGTAATGCCTTAAACCCGATTTCGACTTTGAATATGGGTAAGGGGTGTTACATCAGTTCTGGTTCAGTCTGAATCGGGTAAGGAATTTATTATCGCAATGATTCATCATTGAGTGGATTAGTCTATATTTTGATAAAGGTAAAGTAATGGTCTGTAATTCCAATCAGATAAAGCTACAGGAAAAGAATTTCTCGATATCTGATCTTGAATTGACAATTATTGTGATTGCACTGAGAATTTGGTAACAGTATCTATATAGTGAGAATATCATATACGTACTGATTATAAAATTTTAAAACCCCCGAAGGAATAGAAAGATTTGAATCTGACACAAAGTAGAGGGTTTGGATTATTGAAAAACCCTGATTTGATAATTGATTATCATTCAGGAAAAGTAAATATAGTTGCTGGTATGTTGAGTAGAAAATTCTTTGTCTGCTTTATGAGCAATAAATACTTGATTGCTATTGTCTGATGAAAGAATAATTTTAGTTGAGTATAGAGCTTAACTGATGTTTCTACACCAGAACAGTGAAACTCAGAAAAGTGATAATAAGTTGCAAGTTAAATGAATACAGTGTGAAATAATTTCTAATTCAAAATTCCAAAATAGATTCGATAAATGTCTGTTATTCGGAGACAGAGTCTGTGTACTGAAGGATTTGAAGCTTGTACAAAAAATTATACAATAATGATCACAGTGGTACTATGCCGGTTTATCCGAAAAATGATAAAATGAATAATGATTTGAAAAAAAAAAAGATGTATTAGTAGCTCAGAAGTGAAATGTGGTATTTCTGAAATTGTATTTAAATGTTGGATGTACCATTAAGATAAGGATGAAACTTTTAGGATGGTTATAGCTAGCGAAGATACCGAAATGGAAATTGGACAAAGTTACTATGGAAATTTATATCGGAATTATTCCTGTCTATGAAAAAGAAAGATACGATTTGAGTAATTGTTGATTGTTCGACGAAGCCTGCGAATTTTATCCTAACTCTGAAACAAGATATAAGAAACTCTGGGTATATGGTTACATTTTAGTACCGTATTTCATTTTCAGACGGATGATCAATCTGAACATATGGTTTAGATTTTGGAAGGTATGATTCGATTTTGTGAACTTGAATTCAAAGGTAATTGAAAAGGAAATATTTACTGTTGGTTGAATTTGTTTGATATAACAGTTACCAGTCAAGTATAAAATTATATTATATGAGGCTTTATATGGTCACAAATGTAAAACTTAGGTGTTTTGGACGGAGTTCAGTGAGAAAAGATACATATAGTAGGTTTAATTCTTTGAAACTGAATAAAGGTGAAAGTGATTTGAGACAGTTTAAAAGTAGTATTTGATCGTCATAAATCTAATGTTGATTTTAAATGAAAAGAAGTAGAGTTTCTGATAGTCACAAGTTATTTCTGAAAATTTACCATGAAAGAAAGTTATTCAAATTGGTTGTTCTAGAAAAATTGAGCCTGCGACTTACTGAGTCATATGAGGATATTTAAAGGAATCAGACCTATTGTGTATTGATTGGCATTATTGTCAGAGCTTGAGAGAATTTATAATTTTTTCTTGTGATTATGTTATGACGGTAACGATCTAATCCATCACATGTTATTTCTCCAATAGATATTGAAATTCAACCTGACATGATTTACAGTGAAAAATTGATTGAAATTATGGCATGTGAAGTGAAAGAAATGAAAAGTATAAAGGTAGTTTTAGTTAAAGTTCTTTGACAATGATACGATATAGGGAAAGCACACAAAAAGGGACACGGGCGTGTGTCTTAGCCGTGTGTGCTACACGGCCTAGAACACAGGCGTGTGTCTTGGCCGTGTGAAACCTGCACCTAATTCGAATTGAATTAATTAACCACACGGCCTAGCACACGAGCGTGTGGTATGGCCGTGTAGCGCAAGTTAGAGAACAACCTATATCAAACACGACCTGTAGCACGGACGTGACCCTTGGACCACGCGGGCATGTGAGCCTTGCACCTTGGAAAATTTTTGAAATGTTATCAAAAATTCATAGAGTTTTCGATTGAGTCCCAACTCGCTTCCAATGCTCGTATGGGGCCTCGAGGGTCCATTTAGGGGACGTTAAGAATGATCTCGGTTAATGAATGGTGATTGACATAATTTAGTTGTAAATGTTTTTGAAAGTTTCGATAATGTTCCATGACCCTTTTCTGGCAACAGATATGGGTTAGAGGTGTTATATTTTGTGGTATTAGATCTACGGTTTAGTCGGTTCTCGGACTGAACGTAGCATATATGGAGTCTAGAAATATATGTCATTATATAACCTGTGATAGTGTGATATCTCCCAACTCTGATAAAAATTATTTTACAAATAGACAGAGATGCTTTCCAACCAAGCTGATTTTGATATTGCTGAAAGTGATAGTCACGTGCCCGAGTAAAAATGTTACTTATGTTGAAATGAGACTTGTAAAGGTATGAAATAAAAGTATTATAGTGAACATGTTAATGGTACAAGTTAAGTGATATGTGTGTATATATGAAAGTTAAATTTTGCGGCTTACGAACTCCACCCACTCACCAGTATATTTTTATACGATGAAAATTCACAAGATTTATGTTGACTAAGTTCATAAGTGTGAAAGAAGAGTTCAAAGGCTGAATGATTAATGATGTAGTCAGAATTGAGAATGGGTTAGTAAGTAAAGATGGTATTAAAAGAGATATTCGATTTCTCTGAAGATTTTTCTGAATATGTGATGTCATTGTTAAGGAAAAAGTTATTCATGAGTAATTGACTTATCCAGATATGATAATTACAGAACGAATTAGCCGAAAATTCTTTTGAATTGACTTTTTCAGTGAACTAAATGATATAAGATTATTGATGACTTTATTGGTCTATTGAATAGTGATAAAACTGCAAAGATATTTGAATACAGCTATTTTAATTGAGTATATTGCAGCAACATCTCCTGGGTACTCCATAAGTTCTGTCATTCTTAGAGGCATATGAAACTGTGCATGTTTAGATGCAATATTATTGTATTCAAAGACTAGTAAATTATGTTAGATGGAATTACTATAAGTCTGGGAGTGCTATTGCTCTATCATACTTGGGCTTACTAATTCATCATGATTGATATAAGATTTGATGATAAGGTTCAGGTGATGTTATTTTCTACTTCTACTGATTGAAGCCTTGAATTACAAATGTGCAAGTTATATTGTTTTTATCATAGTGGTTTCTACTAAGTATGTGTGATATTCTTCTTCTGAATTTTCTCTAAGATATCATTAATCTCTTTATTCTTCAAACATGTTTTATCTGTGAAACATATTCATTGGCCGAAGGTGATTAAATTTATTACCATTATAAATATTGACTCGATCATGAAGTTTGGTGATAAAGATCACAGATTATAGAAACTATATTACTGCATTGGTTATTATTTGGGCCACTTTCGGATTTCCCTCTTCTAGTTTGAGGTACACTATTGATATTGAAGTATGGCTTTATCTATATGGTTGAAATGTCATTCATATTGATGCACTATGGTTTTAAATCTATCTGATGGTTGTGGCTTTGGAAAAATTTAAAGCTTCAATGTTGACAATTGAAATAGCTACATTGATGGTCCAGTTATGTGTAATAACTCACTTCTTATTCATATCTTCTCCTGTAAAGAACTTTTACTTGTTGAATTTATCTGAAATATTGATGGATACACAGGTAGTACACTCGAGGTCTACAAATCAGAATCTATCAATTCATGTCAATTAGTACCCATAAGGTACAATTTCAGAGAGTACACTCTCGAGCCACACATGTATACAACAAGATTACTAGTCCAGGCTAAATTTTTTTATGACATATGCTCTAGAGAGCTTGACCTGGATTACCCGTCCAGGCTAAATCTTTTCTGTAATGAAGTCATTAGGATTGCTCGTTCGAGCCTAATCTATTCTACAACAAATGTAGGACCTCATTCATTTTGGCAATTACATCTATCCATCGATTTTCATTTATTCAAATGGGATTTAACATTTTCAAGCATTTTTCGGTATGTGATTATTTCATACATCTATAACATCCATATAATTCAAATGATCACATTCCAAGCATAAAATTAACATTTTCATCGTTTATTCTTTATCATCTATCGGGCATTATAATTTAATTTAAACATTTTTATTTACTGGGCTTGATCAGATATGCATTCATTTCACATATTCATGACATTTATTCAATTTAGATAAACACAATCAATGCAAGCATGTAAATAAACACAATTTAGTTACACGAACTTACCTAGACAAATGTTCGTGTACAAACATCTACTAATCCGACATTTTCCTCTTTTCCTCGTTCTAACTCTGAATTTTGCCCATCCAAATCTATATGAGAAAATTTAACATCAAATTGACACATCTCATATACATTTGGACTCTGAAACACCCCACACCCGGCCCACGAGCCTGGACCAGATCTGGTATGTCCCTCGATGAAAACCGGTTCAAATTCTTTTGTTACTTAGGAAAAACTTGTGTGTTTTGAAAGAAAGATTGTGTTGGGTCGGGCTTAAGTTGAAAACAAGTTTATTTCATTATTAAAATCCTTTACTTTAGGTGACAAAACGTTTAGGCTTTGTTTTAAAATAAATCTACTTAAACTTCACTTGATAAAAATTGCATTACATAGTAATTAAAAGAAAAATTAAAGTAATTCAACTATGGCCTTATTACATCAAATAAATCCCAAAATTAAAACCAAAGTACTTAAAATAAAGTAGTCCAAATAAAATGAATTTCTTCCTGAGCATGGCCATCCCTAAGCTTCTGCCGACCCGGTCCATTACTGTTCATCACCTGAAACATGGTCCCTCAACGGGGTGAGTCAACAGACTCAATGTGTACACAACACTAAATCATAATAGAATCAGGCATAACAAATATTACACATTCATATCATAGCATACAAATTATGATGCATTCCCAAACCCAAACCTAACAAGCCATCCGCTACACTCCCCCGTACCAACCTGTACACCGTGGGGACTACTAAGTCGACCCTCCTTCCGCTACACTCCATATCGCGGCCTTAGGTCACCGCATTCAGATTACTGTGGTCTTAGGTTACCACATTCAGATACCACGGTCTTAGGTCACCGTGTTCGTGGTCTTAGGTCACCGTGTTCGTGGTCTTAGGTCACCACATTCACTTCCCCTTTCAATAATCCATATGCCCCATTTTGTAATATGCATTAATATGCCAAAGTTCACATTCTTATTCTCATGTTACAAATAACATATTTCATATTCCTAGTAGGAGTAGGAAACGTACCTGAGTACTTAGTACCATAACATGGTACCTTAGCCACTTTCTTATTCTTAATATCACATATTTTAATTAGACATAGCCATAAAACTTATTAAGAATTAGTGTGGGGTACACACCTGATTAGCTTAACGAATTCCTTGAAATCCCGAAAAATCGATCTATCGCTTTAGATCCTAAATCCCTACATTTGGCTACATTTAGTATTTTAGGAAAAAGCTTATTCGGCTAATTTAATCAAATCCCGAAGGATTATCATATCCACTTTCTTACCTTGCTTCCGATTTGATAATTAATCAAATCTTGGAAACTTGTATTCTTCCCCTTTGAAATCGGCTAATCACTAGATCCCTTGAATCGGTTAGTTTCCGGCTTAAAACACATAAAAATAGATCTAACTACTAAAATAGGCCTTGGCCGAATATTCATAGTCACTTACCTTAAGGATCTTAAATCCTGAAATTATCCCTTGGTTATAGCTTCTGTCGAAATCCCTAAAACCACATGTTAGATCAACTTCTAACCTTTAATCACAATCAATGACCTGACTTACCTTGATGGTCAAATCCCGAAGATCTTTTCCTTTATAGTCGACTATGGAAAAAATCCCGAAAGAATCCCTTTCTTGAAGAAATCGACAGCACCTATGCTTGAAGCCCCTCAAAGATTCGGCTTTTGATGGATTGGAAAGAAAAGAAATTGGCTAATGGTGATATCTTGAATTTTCGGCTTTGGCTAACAAAAAAGAAGAAGAACAAATGCTCTAGGAAATTCGGCAGAGAGAAGGGATGAGAGAAAGAATGATGAATGGCCCTCTTTTCCTTATATAGCTGAATTTACTAACTTAAAATCCCTTACTTGGCCATCACTCTTCTATTTTGATAGCTTTATCTCTTTAATTATCCCCTAAAATAAAAGATAATTCAGCAACTATCCTTACTTAGCCGAAATTATTAAACTCAAAGTCCCTTACTTGGCCATCACTTCTCCCTTATTTTCCTAATTAAAGAATAATTCCTCATTTATCTCTTGAAAATAATCTAAAATAAATCCATTATTTATCCCTTATTTATCCACTATTTTATCTCTTAAAAATAAAAGAATAAAGCCTCCTAAATTATAGCCTTGTGCCGTCCACCTCACTTCTTCTGGAAGCAAAATAAAATTTCTTTTATTTGCTTTCCCTGTGACTCGAACTCAGGCCCAATCCCCTTGCATGTGGCGCCATTTCTAGAAGCCCTAAGTGGCATCTCCAGGCCAGTTTTCCAAGCCTGTTTGCATGTCAAATTTCACATACTTTTTCTCTTAAGGCCACCTTGCCTTAATTTCCTCTTTTAAACTTTAAAACTCGACATTTCTAAGTCATTTCTAAGTTTCCAAAAATTTTCGTTTGCCTCTTTAAACTTAACATTTCCTTACGTTTCCAAGTTTCCAGAAATGTTCACTTTCCACTTTTGAATCATTTCCAAATCATTTCCTTACATTTCCAAGTCATTTCCTTACATTTCCAAGACAAGACATTTCCTTCCATTTCCAAGTCATTTCCTTACATTTCCAAGACAAGACATTTCCTTCCATTTCCAAGTCATTTCCTTACATTTCCAAGACAAGGCATTTCCTTACATTTCCAAGTCATTTCCTTACATTTCCAAGTTTCCAAAAATATTCACCATACATTCATAACACATAAGACATGCCATTTCATATAATTAAATCAAAATTGCATAGGCCCATTTCCAGGATGTTACAGACTCAACTTACATCCTAGGTAAAATTACCATTTTACCCCAAACTTTTCCATAAATTCTCATTTTATCCCTAGGCTCAGAAAATGAAACTTGTGCAATTTACTCCCTATTCCAAGCCTAACCAAAATCCCATGACAAAATTTACAACACATGTATTCATAAAAATTCAGCATTTTTCTTCAATTTTACAACTTTGCATTTTAGTCCCTAAATCATGTTTTCATCAAAAATCACTTTGTAAAAGTTGTTTATCTATCAACAGCTTTTCATTTTCTACCATAAATTTCTAATTTTTATCATATACATCCATAACCCATTTTCCATACTATGACAACTTTACAAATTGATCCCCCAAATAGATAGATTAAGCTATCCCGATTTTAAAAATATAAAAATTATTAAAAACGGGGCTTGATTACTTACCCAAATAAGCTTGATAAGTCTTCTTCCTCTCTCTTAAGGTTTGCATGGAAATATTTGGGGAAGATGATATGAAATTATTTTCTTTCACTTTTAGTTAAATTGTCATTTACTAAGTTTTCATCTTTCCAATTTAATCATTAGCCTTTTTTTATATTTCCATGGATAGGTCATACCAAAATATCTACATCTCTTTAATGGTCTAATTACCATGTAAGGACCTCTAGTTTTGAATTCCATAGCGATTTAATCCTTATAGCCACTAGAATTTAACTTTTGCATTTTATGTGATTTAGTCATTCCCGTAATTAAACACATAATCGGTAAAATTTTCGTATCAAAATATTCACATGAATTTTCTATCATAATACGATCCATATAATAAAATAAAAATAAACTTTATTTTCAGCTCAGATTTGTGGTCCCGAAACTACTGTTCCGATTTCACCGAAATTGGGTTGTTACATGACATGTATAAATGAGGCTATAACATGTTTGTTGTGTGCTTAACTGATTGATTGGTAGAAATCATGTTGGCATATTGAAAATTAATTCTAATATATTTGATAAAATATGCATATAGGTGAATTCGATAAGTTAAGTAAGTTTGTCTATTTCATTACATGATGGTAAAGTGTCATTTGAGGTGTTTAAGAGAACATTAGTTGTATGTGATGATATGTCATGCATGAGACTTGGTTTTGAATTGAATTAATTTTTTTAAAATGGCTTGAAAATATCTTTAAGTATTGGTGTAAGAGGAAGACCAATTGGGTGAGAAATGTGGCATGGAAAATAGCCTATTTTTACGCACACGGGCAGAGACACGAGCGCGTGTCTCTATATCTAGGAAAAATTCTGAGATTTTTCGAAAAAAATTTTGAGTACCTAGTTTAGTTCTGACTCATTTCTAATGAATGTTTTGGACCTCGAGGGTTCATATAAGGGACTTTATGATTGATTTCAAACGTGAATACTGTATGGTGTAGAATACCTGTTTATTTAATCTGGAAGTTCTGGTAATGCTCCGTAACCCTATTCCGACAACGGTATGAAAGAAATGTTTTATAATGAACATGTTGATGGAAAATGTTATGTTATAGTTAACTTTTGAGGCTTTACGACCTCCACCCCCTCACCAGTATAGTTTTATATAATGAAATTTACAAGATTTATATTGATGAAGTTCACAAGTGTTAAACTGAAGAGTTCCGTGGCTGAATGATTAATAATGTAGTTAGAGCTGAGAATGGGTTAGTAAGTACAGAAGGTTTTAAAAGAGATATCAAATTTTTCTAAATATTATTTGGGATACGCAATATCACTATTAAGGAAGAAGTTATTCATAAGTAATCTACTTATTTAGGTATGGTATCTACAGAACAGATTAACCGAATTTTTTTTTAATTGGTTCCTTTAATGAACTAAATAATGTGAGATTATTGATGACTTTATTAGTCAGTGAAATAGTGATGAAATTGCAAAGATATCTGAATGCAGTTGTTATAATTGGGTATTTCATAGTGATTCCCTCTGGGTATTATATATATTCTTTGATGTTCAGAAATATATGTAACTGTTCATTTTCAGATGTGATTCTTATCACATAGAAAGGTTGGTTAATCATGATATTAGACGAAATTATTGTAAGTCTAGTTGATTCATGAGCGGTATTGCTCAAACTTTCTTTAGTTAGAATTATGTTTGAGAAAAGACTTGATGATAAGATTCGTATGATACTATTTTCTACTTCAACTGGTTAAAGCTCTGAATTGAAATATGCAATTTACACTATCTCTATCAAGTTAGTACATATGGGCAACATTATTCTTTTGGACTTTCTCTGAGAAATCATCAATCTCTTTATCATTCAATATAGGTTGTATTTTTAGAAATTCTATATAGCTTCACATTATGGATTTTATTGTCTCGGTATTTTTATCATTCTTATGGCCTAATCTTGTCTATCAAACATGGTTTATTATTGACCGAAGGTAATTACATTTATTACTGTTATAAACTCCAACTCAGTTATGGGAGCTCGGTGATATGGACTTCAGATTATAGAAATTGTATTATGACCCTAGTGGTTATTAGGACTACTATTGAAGCGTTGGCCCTATTGTAACACTATGGTTCTTAATCTATATGATGGTTATGGCCTCGAAATAATTCAAAGGTTCGATGTTAAAAATTGAAATAGCTTTATTATATGATTCCTTTTTAATTTTAGTGGAAAGGTTTTCTATGATAACTATACCAATGACACGGTTATTATAGAAAGAAGTAAGATTTGAATATTCTGATAAATGTCAACCAAGTTATGATCAGTTGAAAGCTCTATGGACTGAAGCATCAATTCTGGTTCAGCCTGAATCAGGTAAGGAATTTCTGAATTACAGTAATACATCATTAAAAGGTTTAGAATTTGTTTTGATGCACAAAGGCAAAGTAATAGCCTATACTTCCAGACAGTTAAAAACCGTATGAAAAGAATTGCACGATACATGATTTAGAACTGACAGTTATTGTATTTGCACTGAAAATTTGGCGACATTATCAGCTGGTGAAAAATGTTATATATTTACTGATCATAAAAGTTTAAATTATTTGATGTCGCATAAAGATTTGAATCTGATACAACATGGATAACTAAAACTGCTAAAAGATTATGATTTGATAATTGACTTTCATTTGGGAAAAGCAAGTGTAATTGTTGATGTTCTGAGTAGAAAATCTCTGTTTGCCTTATAAGTAATGAATACCCAATTATTATTTCCTAATGATGGCTCAATTTTTAGCTAAGTTTAGAGTTAAACTAATGTTTCTACAACAGAGCAATGTAGCTCAGAAAAAGTGATAATGAGTTACAAGTTAAACGGGTATAGAGTAAGTCAACTTCTAACTTAGAAATTTAGAATGGATCTGATAATTTTCTGTCATTCAGAGGTAGAGCCTTTGTATTGAAAGATTCAAAGCTTGTATAGAAAATTTTACACGATTGCTCACAGTGGTACTATGTCTGTTCATCGGGGAAATAATAAAATGCATAACAACTTAAAACAAATATACTGGTAGTTCGAAATGAAATGTGGTATTTCTGAAATTGTATTTAAATGTTTAATATGTCAGCAAGATAAAGCTGAACATCAGGTACTGATATCTTTAGAATTGTTACAACCAGTTATGATACTGAAATAGAAATGGGATAAAGTTATTACGGATTTTATATCGGGATTACCCCTATCTCTGTAATAGAAAGATGTTACCTGGGTAATCATCGATTGTTTGGCAAAGTCTGCATCTTTATTCCTAGTATGAATGGATTTCTCACTTAATAGATTGTCTAAATTATTTGTTTCTAAGATTGTGAGATTTCATGGTATGCCAGTTTCAATTATTTCTGATTGAGATTCACAACTCAAATCCCTATTTTGGAATAAGTTACAAGAAGCTCTGGGTACGTGGTTACATTTTAGTACCACATTTCATCCTCAGATGGATGGTCAATCTGAATGTGCGATTTGGATTTTGAAGATATGTTTCGATACTGTATTTTAGAAGTTGAAGGCAATTGGAAAAGAAATAATTGTCGTTAGTTGAATTCGCATATAATAACAGTTTCCAGTCAGGTATTAAATGGCACTGTACGAAATTCTGTATGATCATGAATATAAAACTCCATAATATTGAACTGAGCTTAGTGAGAAAAAGAATACATGGAGTTGATCTGATCTGTGAAACCGAAGAAAAAGTGAAAGTGATTCAAGATATTTTAAAGGCAACTTTAGATCGTCAGAGAATCTTATGTGGATCTTAAATGAAAAGAAATAGAGTTCTGAGTTAGCAAGAAAATGTTCTTAAAAATTTCGTCACGGAAGAAAGTTCTCTGGTTTGGCCGTAAAGGCAAATGAAGTCCACAATTTATCAAGCTATATGAGATCATTGAAAAGAATAAGACTTGTTACGTACATGTTGGCATTATTGTCAGAGCTTGATAGAATTCATAAATGTTATTTATGTGTATATGCTATGATGGTATCGATCAGATCTGTCACATGTTATTTCTTTGATAGATATTGGAATTCAGCTTGACATGACTCACAATGAGCGACTGATTGAAATTCTGGCATGTGAAGTGAAATAATTGAAAAATAAGAAGGTAGCTTTAGTAAAAACATTCTGGCAATGATATGATATAGAAGAAGAAATATCTGAACCCCACTACTTGTAAGATTTTCGAGGATGAAAATTTTTAAAGGGGAGAGTTGTAACATCCCATTTTCGGTAAACTCAGAACAGTGGTTTCGGGACCACAAATTTGATTATGGAAAGGAAATTTATTTTAATATTATTTTATGATCTACAGTATGATAATAATGTCATATTAAAATTTAATAAAGAAATTTTACTGATTATATGTTTAATTTGATAACGGACCAAATTGCACAAAGTGTAAAAGTTGAGTTCTAATAGATAAAGGGATTAAATAGCTATGGAATTCAAAATTTGAGGTCCTTAAGTGGTAAACAGACCATTAAAATACTTAGTTGTTAAGGATGATGATTCATCCATGGAAATAAAATAAAGAAAAAGATGAAATTGGAATGTGAAATAATAAAAAATGATAAATAATAAAAAAATGAAAATATCATCAATTTTATCATCTTCTTCCCCAAAGATACATGGAAATCCTAGGAAAGAGAAAGCAAGATTTCTTGGCTTAATTGGGTAAGTAATCTTGTCCCATTTTTAGTAATTTTTATATTTCCGAGATTGAAATAGCTTAACCTATCTATTTTGGAGATTAATTTGTAAAGACATCAAAGTATAGAAATTTTGCCATGGATGTAAATGCTGAAGTTATGAAATTTATGGTAGAAAATGAAAGTTTGTTGATAGAAGAACAACTTTTGTAAAGTGAATTTGATGAAATTATGATTTTAAGCCTAAATTGTAATGTAACACCCCAAACCCGGCCTAGAAGTTAGGCCCGAATCTGGCGTGTCACATGGTAGTGTTTTTCCAAACAATATTTCTTGTTGTTAAAACTTGTTTGAGACTTAAAACCCCTTTGTTAAAACTTGAAATACTTAAGCAATTGTTGTCCACTTGAAAACGTAACTACTTTTAAAACCTTATCTGTTGCGGAAGCATATTTAAAATAGACAATTTACGAAAATGTGATGTTTAAAAATTTAGTTGCAGAAGCGTTTTGAAAACGTTGCGAAAACGTAGTGTTTTAAAGTTGGAAGTCGTTTTCCACTTTTAGCAGTTAGAAAACATCATAGATAAATATCACAAATAATAAGCTAAAAATAAAGAGGCCTTATTACAACCCAAATCAAAATATTTAAAAGTAAATAAACAAAACGGAAAGCATAAGCAGTGTGTGGTCTTCTCCGAGTCCCTCGCAGCTCCGAACCTTCTAAGGCTAAGGATTACCTCCACAGTTAAAAATAGGGCGAGTTTACGAAAGCTCAGTGTGTAATCTCTTATTACGGTCACAGTTTAGGCTTGAGCCCATACAGTATCAGTCTGGGCCTAAGCCCTTTTCGGTAACAGTCTGAGCCTAAGCCCTATTCGGTAACAATCTGGGCCTAAGTCCTATTAGGTAACAGTGTGGGCCTAAGCCCTATTTGGTAACAATGCAAATGAACATGTAACCCAACCCTTAACCACCAAACTCTCCATCCGTACCAACCAATCTCTCCTTGTGGGGACCATGTCGACCCACCCAGCCAAACTCTCCAATGGTGCAGCCCAGCTGCTAACAACGGTATACGTGGCTGAGCCACTAGAATTAGAATACATGGCGATGCCACTATAATGATACTTCCTCCAAATCAGAAAAACCCAACCCAATGCAGTATGTCATGTCGTAACTAACCCATGTATGCAGTGCATCACAATCATAATCAATTATACAATTAACACATACAACAATAGTACTACCACAAGGATACAACGATCATTTAATCGGTTAGGGGTAAAATGATCATTTCACCCCTTAAGGGCATTTCGGTAACTTTACCCACTAAGGGTATTTCGGTAACTTTACCCATAGAGGGTATTTCGGTAAAGTTACCCATAAAGGGTATTTTAGGATTTTCGTAAATTGGGGTATTTAGGTAATTTCGCGAACAATGGGTATTTTGATAGTTCTGTAAACCAGGGGTATTTCAGTAGTTTTGTAATATGAGGGTATTTTAGTAATTTCACAAATCAGGGGTCTTTCGGTAATTTCACAAATCAGGGGTATTTCTGTAATTTTACAAATCAAGGGTATTTTGGTAATTTTACAAGTCGATGGTATTTCAATAATCTTATAAATCAAGTGTATTTCAGTAATTTTGCAATCCGAGTGTATTTCGATAATTTTACAAATTAGGGGTATTTTGGTAATTTTGTAATCTGAGCGTATTTCGGTAATTTTACAAATTAGGGTATTCTAAACAGAGATAACAATGCGAATGGGCCTAGGGCTCATTCTCGGCCCAAACGCTCGTGTGGCCCATTGGCCCAAATCTAGCCACAGATATGAGATTCACATAGTCGAATACAATATCTACTACACAATCATACAAGTTATTCATATAGGCCCATGGGCCCATTAGGCCCAAGGCAGCCTAGAATCATGAGAACACTCATGAGGGCCTCAACTATCGCGTCGAAGCTCCCACACGTGCGCTCACATGCTTGTGTGGCTACCATCGCTAGGTGACTAGCAATTCGGTATTTACCGCTCTACAGCTAGAGCAGTGCGAAATACACATCTAATAGGAATCTGGAGCTAATCCGCGCTTCGAACACTCCTATGCCCAAACGCCAACCAAGGTATGCTTACTCTCCTCATAGATCGCTCTATTTAAAGCCAGCTTCTTGCCTACTATGCTTACTCTCCTCAGAGATTGCTCTATTTAAAGCCAGCTTCTTGCCTACTCTCATGTTAGCTTCCCGATGTGGGATCCCTCCTTCAGCAGAGTTTAATTCCAACATAACCACCTGTCGCCCCAACTTAGCAAATTAAACATCCCTTTTTGCTTACAACGGGATTCGAACCCTTGCCTCTCCTATGCTCCAGACGTTACATGCCAGCACAACACAAGCTCCTTTTGTGACTTAAAACATGCGTAACTAAATATAAGCCTATGGGCCAAAGTCTAAGTTCATTTAAAAAGAAATCAAAAAGAAATGAAAGTTCCAGGACTTGAACGTTGGACCCCTTGCTTCCTCTATGGCGTCACTTCCTTACCTCCCATGTGGCGTCATTTTCCACTAGACCACAACTCCTTTTTGTGTCATTTTTTCCACATTTTATTCTTAAAGCCTACTTACTTACTCCTAGGGTTTTATTCACCTAAAACCAAAATTTTTCCTAAGGCCCAGGTTTGATCCCAGGACTTCATGGAAGCCCCCTAACCTTCCAAAATCACTCACATAATAGGTCCAACTTGCACTAGTCTCGTTCTCTTCTTCTCAAAAATTTTAAACACTCCCATGCCCAAGGCCTAATAGGCCCAATTCTACTAGGCCCAAATTCGGGTAGTTACAAATTTACCCCCTTAAAGAAATTTCATCCTCAAAATTTCTAAATATATAATAGTCGCACAACATAGGTTACATCACTACGATGCCGCTGCACACTATGATTCTAATAACACAAGCACGCACCACACTATCTATCGATCAGAGCGGATGGATATCACACGCAAATCATTTCCAGAATATACACAAAATAAATACAAGCCCTAAGTTTAAGTATAGCCATAAAATCTAATATCTAAGATATCATAGTATCTCTAACTCACTGTATTTAAATTTCTAACCAGAAAAAATAAGTATTCAGAAAACTTACGAATTCGGCGCCGGAGAATCGGTGAACCACACTTTCAAAAAACCGGTCAATACAACATTTTAGAACTTCAAATCTTTTCAAGACTTTTTGAAACAACACTTTCAGAACTTCAATTTTGAAAACCCAATCCACTGTTGAGTTTTGCAACTAGGCTCTGATACCATTAAATGTAACACCCCAAACACGGCTTAGAAATTAGGCCCAAATCTGGCGTGTCACATTGAAGAGTTTTTTTGAAAACCATGCTTTTATTATAAACCCTTCTTAAAGAATTTAAAATTTCCTACCATGTAAAACCTCAGATTTCGTTTGCTTATCTTCCAAACGTAGTTTATTAAAAGTTATTCTCTTGCAAAAATCATTATTACTTTCAAAACCTTGTTTGTTGCGGAAGCTTGATTCAAACATTGGGAATATGTGATATTTTGAAAACAGTGGTTATAGTTTTAAAAACCCGTGCTTAACAGACCAGTAGTTTGTAATTTAAAGAAATACCAAATATAAGTTAAAAAGAAAAACCCAATGGCCTTATTATAAAAACTATTATCCCAATAATTTAAAATAAATAAATTAAACTAAAATCGCTAAATTTAGTCTTTAAACCATAGCCGACGTGTGGCCACCTCCCTATACCCTAAGTGGCGTCACTTAGCCACTCTACCACAAGGCTCTTTTTGTGTCATTATTTCCACATTTTATTCTTAAGGCCTACTTACTTACTCCCAGGGTTTTATTTACCTAAAACCAAAATTTTTCCTAAGCCCAGGTTTGATCCCGGGACTTCATGGAAGCCCCCTAACCTTCCAAAACCACTCACCTAATAGGTCCAATTTGCATTAGTGTCGTTCTCTTATTCTAAAAAAATTTAAACGCTCACATGCCTAAGGCCCAATAGGCCCAATTTTACTAGGCCCAAATTCGGGTCGTTGATGTAAAGTTGTAAAAAATTCAAGGAAAAATTTTGAATTTTATGAAATACAAGGGTTTTAAAATTTATATGTAAAATTTGGCTAGGCTTGAAATAAGGATTAAATTGAATGAATTTCATTTTCCGAGCCTAGGGACGACATCGTTATTAATTAAAAGTTTAGGGGGAAATGGTAATTGTAACACCCTATACCCGAGACCGATGCTAGGACTGGATACGAGGCATTACCATGCTTAAACTCACTTAAACATGTACTTACGAGCTATAAAATTTTGAACCAACTTAAAACTTTTCTTTCTTGATCATAACATGCATATTATAGGCCTACGAGGCTTTTAACAATTATCCGAACTCGTTTGGACACTTCATCTAACACTCAACTTGGAAGCAGGGTTCACACGCCCATGTCTAAATCAGTGGGAGGTTACTGACTTTATCCACACGGCCTTGACACGCCCATATCTACCAACCGTGTGAAGCTACTGACTTCAACCACACGGCCTTACACACGGCCGTGTAAAATGACCGTGGTCTAACTTTATTTAAAACATTAAAGTGCAAGGTTAACACGGTCTAGACACACGCACGTGTGTCTAACCGTGTAGGTAACTAGAGGCTATTTACCAAGCCATTTGCCTCCCTGAAATTAATATCAACCCAACTCAAAACAATACAATTCATTAATAACATATTTTCATGAATAATACTACGTATTTCATTGATATCTATATACAAACAACTTAAACAAGTTTGGCCAACCACTTAGCCATATACAAAAGAATAAAAACTTGATGGCCTATACAATGGCATTACACAAAACATGTTCTCAAAATGAATGATTCCTATACATGTAACACCCCAAACCCGGTCAACACACCACGACCGAATCTGGCATGCTACGGAGTGAAAATGTAACACCCCTTACCCGAAGCCCTTACCGGAATCGAGTACGTGGCATTACTAGACTTGACTATTAACTTAAGGTGTAAAATTTTAAAGCTGTCCAACTGTGTCATGCTGACTAAATCGACCATAACTTGAGTTATAAAACTCGAAATTTAGATCCGTAAATTTTCCTTGAAACTAGACTCATATAACATTTCACCATAATTTTTCCAGAATTTTTCATGTGGTCAATTAGTACAGTTTATTCATCAAAGTTACCCTTATTACACTGTCTAACAATTCTGACCTGTCTCTACAAAAATACAGTTATCTCATTGCACAATTTTCATATACTGTTCTAGTTTATACCAATGAAAAATAGACTCAATAAGGGTTTTACACATATAACCCATGCTTCCTAATTATTTTTGTACAATTGTTTACAATTTTTCCAAAACAGAACAGTGACTCACGAATGCATTCAGAGCAGGTCTCACTAAAACTTAATTATCTCAAAATATATAAATCTTTTGCCTACTCTGTTTCTTCCATGTAAAAATAGACACAATAAGGATTAATTCTATACTTCATTCACCATCTAATTCAACTTATCCTATTTTTGGTGATTTTTCTAACTCACATCACTGCTGTAACTAAAGACTGTTTCTATACTAAATATGCTTACTAGCTTATAACCGGATATACTCACATGCAATTCATACTCTCCATGCATTTTTAATCACTACGAAGATAGCTTGTACTTAAAACATTCACATGATATTCTAACATCATCGATTTAAAGGAGTATCACTATTACCCACATTTATGACAAAACCCCAAAACATACATAACCAAATATTTAGCCATATTCGCATGGCTGTTATATACAAGGTCAAACACCGTATGTTTGTAAAACTTCATCTAGCCTATACATGCCTTCTAAACCGCAACCAAAAATTCAAAAATACCAAAGGAAGGCGATAGTGTGGATGACTTCTTGAAGATCCTTCACGAGCCATAGCGTGACCAAAATCTATAAAACAAAGAAGAACATTTCACGTAATTAAGCTTACTAGCTTAGTAAGTCCTAACTCATGATAATAAAACATTTATACTTGAAAACCAATTGTTCCATAATAGCACATTCTAACTCGAATTCCATCATATAACATCCATCAATATTAATTTCAAACACATATAACACAATTCTCACAATATTAATTTAACCCAGGTAATATTAAGCATACATACCTTACATGCTTAACTGAAACGTAAACCCAATAAATTAACTTTAAGTTATCTTGAACAAGGATTCGATTTATCTTTGGTAAAGTACATCACCGGCATCAAGCCTGCTAGACATAAAAGCCCGTAAAGTAACACCGACACAAGGCCTGCTAGGCGTAGAAGCCCGATAAATAACACAGGCACAAGGCACGCTGGGCAAAAAGCCGATAAATAACACCGGCACAAGGCACGCTGGGCATAAAGCCCGATTAATGTCACCGACACGAGGGCACGCTAGGCATAAAGCCCGATTAATGTCACCGGCACGAGGCCTGCTAGGCTCGAAGCTCGAATGTCAGAATATTATTATATGCTTTTCACATTTCACTATCACATATCGAATCATAAACATTTATTCCCATTGCAATAAATAAATTTGAAATCAATCTAATCCATCATTATCACATTCGGCCAACTCATGGTTTTACACCAAGCTTATACAAATTTTATCATTCACTAGATATGTAAATGATCTTTAAATAATAAGTAGCTCAAGAACTTACTCATTCACCTTGCATTAGCCAAAATAATTTCCATCATATACTCAACATAAATCATCAACCAATATGTAGATATACATTCGGCCATGATGCAATTGGATATTAACATTCATCAATTTTTAATAGTCAAGATAACCATAATTTATTCTTTGACATAATTTAACTAAAGGACTTACCTCGGTTTGTCGATAGTCGTCTGAATCGGCTATTCGAGAAACCGTCTTTCCCAGGTCTAATTCGGTCTTTCTTTGCTCTTGATCTAAAACACATTAGAATTTAGCTCATTTAATCTCATTTCATCTCAATTTAGTCCCAAAACACCCAAATGGGCAATTTACCATTTTGCCCCTAATGTTTCCCATTTTACAATTTAGTCCTATTTGCACAAAACACAAAATATGCAAAATTTTCCAACATCCTAGTTTGGCGAATCTTCATTATAGTCATAGGTGTCCATGCATTTCATTTATTTGACATTTTAATCCTTCACAACTTTATTCTTTTCAATTTAGCCCTATATACTCAAAATTATCAAAAATTCCAATACAAAACTTGTAAATCTTTAACATACATTCAATTTAAAACCATCAAACATCAACACTATCCAAGCATGTTAATGGTCGAATCTTAAATACATAGTATTTTCAAAAATTTAAACATGGGTTGTATAGGATTTAAAGCAAGCATTCCAAATATGCAAAAATTTTCAAAACTAAATAAAACACATACCCTTAATTAAGCCCCAAAGTGCGAAATTTTCAAGCTCCTACAATGGAGTTCTTCATCCAAGTTTCGCCAAGAAGATGTGTAAGGTAAGGTTCTCTTTCATCCCACTTGTTTTTATTATTTAATGATAAAACAAACACATTTTTATTAACATTATTTTAACACCTTAACATAACTATCTAATAAGCTAATTTAACAATAATTTGGACTTATAAAGGCCCATTGCCGTCCCTTACTATGGTGAATGGGCTAATTGCCCTTTGGTACACCCACTTAAAAAGCCAAAATCAATTTAGTACTCTTCACTTAAGCATGCAACTTTTTCGCTTTTCTCGATTAAATCCTTTTTATCAAATTGAGCACTTAAAGCGACTAAATTTTTCTCTGAAATTTTCACACTCACTAAATCACATATAACAAACACAAAATATAATATTAAAAATATCTCTCGGGCTCGGATTCGTGGTCCCGAAACCACCGTTCCGATTTGGGTCAAAATTGGTGCATTACAACTCTCCTCCCCTTAAGATTTTTCGTCCCCAAAAATCTTACAGTTAAATAAGTTCGGATATTGTTGCCTCATCGACTCTTGAGTCTCTCCCACGTAGCCTCTTCAACTCCGTGACGATTCCATAAAACTTTTACTAATGGAATTCTTTTATTCCTCAACTCTTTTATCTCCGGGCTAAGATACGGATCGGTTCCTCATCATATGTCAAATCGATTTAATTTCAATCTCTGTCGGTGAAATCACATGGGGACGGATCCGATCTATATTTTCTGAAGCATCGAAACATGAAATACATTGTGTATCTTTTCTAACTCGGAGGGCAATCTTAATCTATAAGCAACCGGTCCAATACGTTCAATGACTTTCGTGCGGTCGATAAATCTCGGACTCAACTTGCCTTTTCGGCCGAATCGGAATATTTTCTTCCACGGAGAAACTTTCAAGAACACCCGATCTCCGACACGAAATTCAATGTCCTTGCGTTTTAAGTCGGCATAGGACTTTTGGCGATCCGGCGACTTTCAAATTACTTCTAATCACAACCACTTTACATTCGGTTTCTTTAATCCAATCAACCCCGTGTATCTTATTCTCACCGAGCTCAGTCCAATACAACGGTGTGCGACATTTTCGACCATATAAGGCTTCATAAGGCGCCATTTTTATGCTAGATTGAAAACTATTATTGTAAGCAAATTCGATCAAAGGTAGGTATCGTTCCCATGTACCTTCAAACTCGAGAACGCAACACCTCAACATGTCCTCAAGTATCAAAATAGTTCGCTCGATGGACCAAATGCTTTTGCGGATGGAAAGCTGTACTAAAATGAAGTTTAGTACCTAAAGCATCATGCAATTTCTTCCAGAACCGTGATGTAAATCTTGGGTCCCTATCTGAGACAATGGAACTCGGTACACCGTGCAATCTTACAATCTGCGACACATACAATTCGGCAAGTTTGTCAAGTGAATAGTCGAAGACGTCTCGGTACAAAATGAGTGATTTAGTCGGTCTATCAGCGATAACCCACACACGGCATCTTTCTTACTAGGTGTCATAGGAGTCGGATACAAAATCCATGGAAATTCTATCCCATTTCCATTCGGGTATCAGGATTGGCTGAAGTAAACCGGATGGTACTTGATGCTCAGCTTTTATTTGTTGACAGATTAAACACTTGGAGACAAATTCGGATATATCTCGTTTCATGCCAGGCCACCAATAGAAGCTGTTTCAAATCATTATACATTTTTGTGCTACCGGGTGTATCGACATTCGCCATTATGGGCCTCACTCGAGAATCATCAGTATCAAATCGTGTTCGAAGGAACACATAACCGACTTTTATAATTCAAGCGATCATTTGCATCTATCTCGAAAAATCGATTCCGTAGCGTTTTCTGCACCGAATCCGAATAGCAACTAACTTTTTATCAACTTTACGTGCATCACAAATTTCTTTGAATAAGCATCGGTCTTGCTTGTAACTCGGCTATGCTTGAACCATCATCAGACATAGCCACCCGTGCGTTTAATGCACGAAGAGCAAATAATGATTTTCGACTTAACGCATCCGCAACAACATTAGCTTTCCCCGGCTGGTAGTCAATCACTAATTCATAGTCTTTCAAACAATTCTAACCATCGGCGTTGTCTCAAATTTAGATCTTTCGAGTCATTAAATATTTTAGACTTTTATGATGCGAATAAACATGACATTTTTCACCGAATAAATAGTGACGCCAAATTTTCAATGCGAATACAATGGTACGCTAATTCCGGATCGTGAGTTGGATAATTCTTTTTATGTGGCTTCAATTGTCTTGAAGCGTAGGCTATCACCTTGCCTTCTTGCATTAAAACACAACCCAACCCATTCAAGGAAGCATCATTAAAAATAGTAAATTCTTTACCCGATTGGTGAGTTAACTGCTGGAGCCTCGGTCAAAAGGGCTTTCAAGCTGTTGAAACTTTTACGACACCTTTTCGACCACTCAAATTTGACATCTTTACGTAGTAGTCTCGTCAAAGGTGTAGCTATTACGGAAAAACCTTTTACAAATCGTCTATAATATCCATGCAAGGCCCAGAAAACTTTGGATCTCGGAAACATTCTTTGGTGGTTTCCAATCAAGTATGGTTGCTATTTTATTTGGATCCACCCGAATACGACACCGAAATCACATGACCAGAAGAAGTGACTTCATTCATCCGAACTCACACTTACCGAATTTTGCATATAACCGTTGGTTTCTCAAAGTTTGTAGTACTACTCTCAAATGCTCAGCGTGTTCGCTTCATTTTTGGAGTAGATCAATATATCATCAATAAATACTACTACAAACCGATCCAAAAGCGTTGGAAGACTCGGTTCATTAGATCCATAAAAGCAGCAGTGCATTTGTGAGTCCAAATGGCATAACTAAAAACTCATAATGTCGTACTCTTCGTAGGAATGCGAGTCTTTGGCACATCTGAATCTCTCGACATAAGCGATAATAGCCCGATCTCAAATCTATCTTGAAAACATGAAGCCCCCTTGGTGATCAAATAAATCATCAATCCGAGGTAACTTGGTACTTATTCTTTATAGTCACCTTATTTAGTTGCGTAATCGATACACATTCTCATAGTCCCATCCTTCTTTTTTCACAAATAAAAGCGGTGCACCCAAGGAGAGAAACTTCGGTCGTGCGAAGCCCTTATCTCATCAACTCTTGCAGCTGCGCTTTCAATTCTTTTAATTCGGTGGCGCCATTCGGTGCGGAGCTATCGAAATCGGGGTCGCCCAGTACCAACTCAATGCCGAACTCAATCTCGCATGCTGAGGGGTAAAGCGGTAGTTCTTCAGAAACACATCGGGGTATTCACATACAAGCGTCTGATTCAATTTGTTTCTCGGACATTTTATTATCCGATTACATAGGCCAAATAAGCTTCACACCCTTTTCTCACGTACTTTTGGGCTAACATTGAAGATATTGCTGTAGGCAACCCATTTATGCCGCAGGATTTAATTCTGATGGTCTCACCGTTTCGACATCTCAAATCGATAAGCTTTCTTTTACAATCCACTCGCCTCATGTGAAGTTAACGGTCCATACCCAAGATTATATCGAATTCGTCAAAGGGCAACAACATTAAATTAGGTGGAAGCAATAATCCCCAATCATCAACGGGCAATCTCTACACACTTTATTAACAAGCACACATCTACCCAAAGGGTTGGACACTCGAATCACAAACTCGGTAGACTCAACTAGCAGAGTCTTTCCGAATTTCAAAGTTTCACACACATATGAATGAGTCGAACCAGGATCAATTAATGCAATCACAGTAGTATCATAAAGAGTGAAAGTACCGGTAATGACGTCGGGGGAGGAAGCATCCTCTCTAGCTCGTGGCAAAGCATATGCTCTAGCCGAAGCTCTAGCCTCGGATCGATCCGTAGTATTCTTCGTTTCTTTCGACTACCACCTACATTGCACAGATATGCGGGTGGTCTACCTCGCATTGACACATTGCTCGGCTTAGTGCTCTGGATCGCATTCTCGCTCGATTAACCGGACACTCTCTAATAAAATGATCTGATGATCCACATTTATAGCAAGACCGGTCGTAAAATCTACAACTCCCTGAGTGCCATTTCCCACAGTGCTTGCACTCGACTCTATTTTGTGGAACATTACCAACACTGGCTATCGAGGTAGCTCGGGAGCTCATAGGAGGTCGATCCCGTCTAGGTGGATCTCGTATTAGCTTTCGTCATTGTGTAGTCGTCTCTAGGCTTCTTGGTCGTGGAATGAAAGACTTTGCAGAAGATCTTTACGAATGTCTCTAGCTTGATCTCGACCTTTCTTTTCTCTTTCCGAGATCTTTGACTTTGCAAGCTCTTTCAACTAAAGTCACAAACTCTTGAATTTCAAGAATACCAACAAACATCTTTATATCTTCATTCGAGGCCATCTTGAATCTTTTACACATAATAGCTTTAGAAGAAACACATTCTCTAGCATATCTGCTTGAGTCGACAAATTTTCGTTCATATTCCGTCACGGTCATTCGTCCTTGTTTATTTCAAGGAATTCTTTTTCGTTTTTGATCGATGAATCTTTGGCTAATATATTTCTTTTGGAATTCATTATGGAAAAATTCCCATGTCACTTTTTCTTCGGAACCATCGATACTAGTGTGTTCCACCGGTGATATCACGAGTGTCCTCGATAAGGATATAGCACATTTCAAGCATTCATCAGGAGTACAAGATAGCTCATCAAGTACCAGTATAGTGTTATCAAGCCACATTTTGGCTCTCTCAGCATCATCATCATCATTGGCTTTAAATTCTTCAGCCCCAAATTTTTGGATTTTATCAAGCTGGGGGCCTACTAGATCTCAAATGGATCTATCATCGAAGTCTTTGAAGGAATCGGATTTGGATTATTCAGGGGTGGAGGTTGGTGTACATTCGGGTTATTCTCGAATAAATTGGGCAAACCACTCATTCATCATCGATAAAAGGCTTGTTTAGTCTCTCCTTCGTGGCTACCGAAACAGGTCGAGAGTCTATCGGCGCTGATCCGTGGCACGGTCAGCGCGACGCTCTCCCCATCATCACTACGGCTCTTTCGGATCGGTGTCCATTTACTATATAAAACAAAGTTCAGCCGCCGAAGTCACCACACTATCAACATATAATAAAGGCATGTATAGCTAGACTCACACGCGCTACGATAGTCCTAGAATCGACTAAACCGTAAGCTCTGATACCAATCAAATGTAACACCCCTTACCCAAGCCCTTACCAGGAATCGAGCACGTGGCATTACTAGACTTGACTATTAACTTAAGGTGTAAAATTTTAAAGCTGTCCAACTGTGTCATGCTGACTAAATCGACCATAACTTGAGTTATAAAACTCGAAATTTAGATCCGTAAATTTTCCTTGAAACTAGACTCATATAACATTTCACCATAATTTTTCCAGAATTTTTCATGTGGTCAATTAGTACAGTTTATTCATCAAAGTTACCCTTATTACACTGTCTAACAATTCTGACCTGTCTCTACAAAAATACAGTTATCTCATTGCACAATTTTCATATACTGTTCTAGTTTATACCAATGAAAAATAGACTCAATAAGGGTTTTACACATATAACCCATGCTTCCTAATTATTTTTGTACAATTGTTTACAATTTTTCCAAAACAGAACAGTGACTCACGAATGCATTCAGAGCAGGTCTCACTAAAACTTAATTATCTCAAAATATATAAATCTTTTGCCTACTCTGTTTCTTCCATGTAAAAATAGACACAATAAGGATTAATTCTATACTTCATTCACCATCTAATTCAACTTATCCTATTTTTGGTGATTTTTCTAACTCACATCACTGCTGTAACTAAAGACTGTTTCTATACTAAATATGCTTACTAGCTTATAACTAGGATATACTCACATGCAATTCATACTCTCCATGCATTTTTAATCACTACGAAGATAGCTTGTACTTAAAACATTCACATGATATTCTAACATCATCGATTTAAAGGAGTATCACTATTACCCACATTTATGACAAAACCCCAAAACATACATAACCAAATATTTAGCCATATTCGCATTTTTCATATATACAAGGTCAAACACCGTATGTTTGTAAAACTTCATCTAGCCTATACATGCCTTCTAAACCGCAACCAAAAATTCAAAAATACCAAAGGAAGGCGATAGTGTGGATGACTTCTTGAAGATCCTTCACGAGCCCGCAACGTGACCAAAATCTATAAAACAAAGAAGAACATTTCACGTAATTAAGCTTACTAGCTTAGTAAGTCCTAACTCATGATAATAAAACATTTATACTTGAAAACCAATTGTTCCATAATAGCACATTCTAACTCGAATTCCATCATATAACATCCATCAATATTAATTTCAAACACATATAACACAATTCTCACAATATTAATTTAACCTGAGGTAATATTAAGCATACATACCTTACATGCTTAATCAAACGTAAACCCAATAAATTAACTTTAAGTTATCTTGAACAAGGATTCGATTTATCTTTGGTAAAGTACATCACCAGGCATCAAGCTGCTAGACATAAAAGCCCGTAAAGTAACACCGACACAAGGCACGCTGGCGTAGAAGCCCGATAAATAACAGGCACAAGGCACGCTAGGCAAAAAGCCCGATAAATAACAGGCACAAGGCACGCTGGGCATAAAGCCCGATTAATGTCACCAACACGAGGGCACGCTAGGCATAAAGCCCGATTAATGTCACGACACGAGGGCACGCTAGGCTCGAAGCTCGAATGTCGAGAATATTATTATATGCTTTTCACATTTCACTATCACATATCGAATCATAAACATTTATTCCCATTGCAATAAATAAATTTGAAATCAATCTAATCCATCATTATCACATTCGGCCAACTCATGGTTTTACACCAAGCTTATACAAATTTTATCATTCACTAGATATGTAAATGATCTTTAAATAATAAGTAGCTCAAGAACTTACTCATTCACCTTGCATTAGCCAAAATAATTTCCATCATATACTCAACATAAATCATCAACCAATATGTAGATATACATTCGGCCATGATGCAATTGGATATTAACATTCATCAATTTTTAATAGTCAAGATAACCATAATTTATTCTTTGACATAATTTAACTAAAGGACTTACCTCGGTTGTCGATAGTCCGTGCTTGAATCGGCTATTCGAGAACCTTCGCGTCTTTCCCAGGTCTAATTCGGTCTTTCTTTGCTCTTGATCTAAAACACATTAGAATTTAGCTCATTTAATCTCATTTCATCTCAATTTAGTCCCAAAACACCCAAATGGGCAATTTACCATTTTGCCCCTAATGTTTCCCATTTTTACAATTTAGTCCTATTTGCACAAAACACAAAATATGCAAAATTTTCCAACATCCTAGTTTGGCCGAATCTTCATTATAGTCATAGGTGTCCATGCATTTCATTTATTTGACATTTTAATCCTTCACAACTTTATTCTTTTCAATTTAGCCCTATATACTCAAAATTATCAAAAATTCCAATACAAAACTTGTAAATCTTTAACATACATTCAATTTAAAACCATCAAACATCAACACTATCCAAGCATGTTAATGGCCGAATCTTAAATACATAGTATTTTCAAAAATTTAAACATGGGTTGTATAGGATTTAAAGCAAGCATTCCAAATATGCAAAAATTTTCAAAAACTAAATAAAACACATACCCTTAATTAAGCCCCAAAGTGCCGAAATTTTCAAGCTCCTACAATGGAGTTCTTCATCCAAGTTTCGGCCAAGAAGATGTGTAAGGTAAGGTTCTCTTTCATCCCACTTGTTTTTATTATTTAATGATAAAACAAACACATTTTTATTAACATTATTTTAACACCTTAACATAACTATCTAATAAGCTAATTTAACAATAATTTGGACTTATAAAGGCCCATTGCCGTCCCTTACTATGGTGAATGGGCTAATTGCCCTTTTGGTACACCCACTTAAAAAGCCAAAATCAATTTAGTACTCTTCACTTAAGCATGCAACTTTTTCGCTTTTCTCGATTAAATCCTTTTTATCAAATTGAGCACTTAAACGACTAAATTTTTCTACGAAATTTTCACACTCACTAAATCACATATAACAAACACAAAATATAATATTAAAAATATCTCTCAGGCTCGGATTCGTGGTCCCGAAACCACCGTTCCGATTTGGGTCAAAATTGGTCTGTTACAACTCTCCTCCCCTTAAGGATTTTCGTCCCCGAAAATCTTACCGTTAAATAAGTTCGGATATTGTTGCCTCATCGACTCTTCAGGCTCCCACGTAGCCTCTTCAACTCCGTGACGATTCCATAAAACTTTTACTAATGGAATTCTTTTATTCCTCAACTCTTTTATCTCCCGGGCTAAGATACGGATCGGTTCCTCATCATATGTCAAATCAGATTTAATTTCAATCTCTGTCGGTGAAATCACATGGGACGGATCCGATCTATATTTGCGAAGCATCGAAACATGAAATACATTGTGTATCTTTTCTAACTCGGAGGGCAATCTTAATCTATAAGCAACCGGTCCAATACGTTCAATGACTTCGTACGGTCCGATAAATCTCGGACTCAACTTGCCTTTCTGACCGAATCGGAATATTTTCTTCCACGGAGAAACTTTCAAGAACACCCGATCTCCGACCTGAAATTCAATGTCCTTGCGTTTTAAGTCGGCATAGGACTTTGACGATCATCCGAAGCGACTTTCAAATTACTTCTAATCACAACCACTTTCTGTTCAGTTTCTTTAATCCAATCAACCCCGTGTATCTTATTCTCACCGAGCTCAGTCCAATACAACGGTGTGCGACATTTTCGACCATATAAGGCTTCATAAGGCGCCATTTTTATGCTAGATTGAAAACTATTATTGTAAGCAAATTCGATCAAAGGTAGGTATCGTTCCCATGTACCTTCAAACTCGAGAACGCAACACCTCAACATGTCCTCAAGTATCAAAATAGTTCGCTCAGACTGACCGTCTGTTTGCGGATGGAAAGCTGTACTAAAATGAAGTTTAGTACCTAAAGCATCTTGCAATTTCTTCCAGAACCGTGATGTAAATCTTGGGTCCCTATCTGAGACAATGGAACTCGGTACACCGTGCAATCTTACAATCATGACACATACAATTCGGCAAGTTTGTCAAGTGAATAGTCGATGCATCACGGTACAAAATGAGTGATTTAGTCGACCTATCAACGATAACCCACACAGCATCTTTCTTACTAGGTGTCATAGGGAGTCCAGATACAAAATCCATGGAAATTCTATCCCATTTCCATTCGGGTATCAGGATTGGCTGAAGTAAACCGGATGGTACTTGATGCTCAGCTTTTATTTGTTGACAGATTAAACACTTGGAGACAAATTCGGATATATCTCGTTTCATGCCAGGCCACCAATAGAACTGTTTCAAATCATTATACATTTTTGTGCTACCCGGGTGTATCGACATTCGGCCATTATGGGCCTCACTCAGAATCATCTGTATCAAATCTGTGTTCGAAGGAACACATAACCGACTTTTATAATTCAAACAGTCATTTGCATCTATCTGAAAATCTGATTCCGTAGCGTTTTCACACTGAATCCGAATAGCAACTAACTTTTTATCAACTTTACATGCATCACAAATTTCTTTGAATAAGCATCGGTCTTGCTTGTAACTCTCGGCTATGCTTGAACCATCATCGGACATAGCCACCCGCATGCGTTTAATGCACGAAGAGCAAATAATGATTTTCGACTTAACGCATCCGCAACAACATTAGCTTTCCCTACTGGTAGTCAATCACTAATTCATAGTCTTTCAAGCAATTCTAACCATCGGCGTTGTCTCAAATTTAGATCTTTTCGAGTCATTAAATATTTTAGACTTTTATGATCCGAATAAACATGACATTTTTCACCGAATAAATAGTGACGCCAAATTTTCAATGCGAATACAATGGTGCTAATTCGGATCGTGAGTTGGATAATTCTTTTCATGTGGCTTCAATTGTCTTGAAGCGTAGGCTATCACCTTGCCTTCTTGCATTAAAACACAACCCAACCCATTCAAGGAAGCATCATTAAAAATAGTAAATTCTTTACCCGATTCAGTGAGTTAACACTGGAGCCTCGGTCAAAAGGGCTTTCAAGCTGTTGAAACTTTTTCGACACCCTTCGACCACTCAAATTTGACATCTTTCTGTAGTAGTCTCGTCAAAGGTGTAGCTATTACGGAAAAACCTTTTACAAATCGTCTATAATATCCCGCAAGGCCCAGAAAACTTTGGATCTCGGAAACATTCTTTGGTGGTTTCCAATCAAGTATGGTTGCTATTTTATTTGGATCCACCGAATACGACACCGAAATCACATGACCCAAGAAGCTGACTTCATTCATCCAGAACTCACACTTACTGAATTTTGCATATAACCGTTGGTTTCTCAAAGTTTGTAGTACTACTCTCAAATGCTCAGCGTGCTCCGCTTCATTTTTGGAGTAGATCAATATATCATCAATAAATACTACTACAAACCGATCCAAAAACTGTTGGAAGACTCGGTTCATTAGATCCATAAAAACAGCAGGTGCATTTGTGAGTCCAAATGGCATAACTAAAAACTCATAATGTCGTACCTCGTTCGGAATGCGATCTTTGGCACATCCGAATCTCGACTCATGGAATCGATAATAGCCCGATCTCAAATCTATCTTGAAAACACCTGAAGCCCCTTTGGTGATCAAATAAATCATCAATCCGAGGTAACGGGTACTTATTCTTTATAGTCACCTTATTTAGTTGCCGGTAATCGATACACATTCTCATAGTCCCATCCTTCTTTTTCACAAATAAAACTGGTGCACCCCAAGGAGAGAAACTCGGTCGTGCGAAGCCCTTATCTGTCAACTCTTGCAACTGCGCTTTCAATTCTTTTAATTCAGTAGGCGCCATTCGGTGCGGAGCTATCGAAATCGGGTCGCCACGGTACCAACTCAATGCCGAACTCAATCTCTCGTGACCGGGGTAAAGCGGTAGTTCTTCAGAAACACATCAGGTATTCACATACAAGCGTCTGATTCAATTTGTTTCTCGGACATTTTATTATCCGATTACATAGGCCAAATAAGCTTCACCCTTTTCTCACGTGCTTTTGGGCTAACATTGAAGATATTCTTTGTAGGCAACCCATTTATGCCGCAGGATTTAATTCGATGGTCTCACCGTTCGACATCTCAAATCGATAAGCTTTCTTTTACAATCCACTCTTGCGCTCATGTGAAGTTAACGGTCCATACCCAAGATTATATCGAATTCGTCAAAGGGCAACAACATTAAATTAGCTGGGAAGCAATAATCCCCAATCATCAACGGGCAATCTCTACACACTTTATTAACAAGCACACATCTACCCAAAGGGTTGGACACTCGAATCACAAACTCGGTGGAGACTCAACTAGCGAGTCTTTCCGAATTTCAAAGTTTCACACACATATGAATGAGTCGAACCAGGATCAATTAATGCAATCACAGTAGTATCATAAAGAGTGAAAGTACCGGTAATGACGTCGGGGGAGGAAGCATCCTCTCTAGCTCGTGCAGCATATGCTCTAGCGAAGCTCTAGCCTCGATCGATCGATCTGTAGTATTCTTCGTTCCTTTTCGACTACCACCTACATTGCACGAATATGCGGGTGGTCTACCTCGCATTGACACATTGCTCGGCTTAGTGCTCTGGATCGCATTCTCGCTTTCGATTAACCGGACACTCTCTAATAAAATGATCGATGATCCACATTTATAGCAAGACCGGTCGTAAAATCTACAACTCCACGAGTGCCATTTCCCACAAAGTGCTTGCACTCGACTCTATTTTGTGGAACATTACCAACATCAAGCTATCGAGGTAGCTCGGGAGCTCATAGGAGGTCGATCCGTCTAGGTGGATCTGTATTAGCTTTACGTCGGCTGTTTGTGTAGTCGTCTCTAGGCTTCTTGGTCGTGGAATGAAAGACTTTACCAGAAGATCTTTTACGAATGTCTCTAGCTTGAGTCTCACCTTTCTTTTCTCTTTCCGAGATCTTGACTTTGCAAGCTCTTTCAACTAAAGTCACAAACTCTTGAATTTCAAGAATACCAACAAACATCTTTATATCTTCATTCAGGCCATCTTGAATCTTTTACACATAATAGCTTTAGAAGAAACACATTCTCTAGCATATCTCTTTGAGTCGACAAATTTTCGTTCATATTCCGTCACACGGTCATTCGTCCTTGTTTCATTTCAAGGAATTCTTTTTCGTTTTTGATCGATGAATCTTTGGCTAATATATTTTCTTGGAATTCATTATGGAAAAATTCCCATGTCACTTTTTCTTTCGGAACCACTGATACTAGTGTGTTCCACCAGTGATATGCAGTGTCCCTCAGTAAGGATATAGCACATTTCAAGCATTCATCCGGAGTACAAGATAGCTCATCAAGTACCAGTATAGTGTTATCAAGCCACATTTTGGCTCTCAAAGCATCATCATCATCATTGGCTTTAAATTCTTCAGCCCCAAATTTTCGGATTTTATCAACTGGGGGCCTACTAGATCTCAGCGGATCTATCATCGGGGGTGCTGAAGGAATCGGAGCTGGATTATTCAGGGGTGGAGGTTGGTGTACATTCGGGTTATTCTGAATAAATTGGGCAAACCACTCATTCATCATCGATAAAAGGCTTGTTTAGTCTCTCCTTCGTGGCTACCCGAAACAGGTCGAGAGTCTATCGGCGCTGATCCGTGGGCACGGTCAGGCGCGACGCTCTCCCCATCATCAGCTACGGCTCTTTCAGGATCAGTGTCCATTTACTATATAAAACAAAGTTCAGGCTGTCAGAAGTCACCACACTATCAACATATAATAAAGGCATGTATAGCTAGACTCACACGCGCTACGATAGTCCTAGAATCGACTAAACCGTAAGCTCACGATACCAATCAAATGTAACACCCCTTACCGAAGCCCTTACAGGAATCGAAGTACGTGGCATTACTAGACTTGACTATTAACTTAAGGTGTAAAATTTTAAAGCTGTCCAACTGTGTCATGCTGACTAAATCGACCATAACTTGAGTTATAAAACTCGAAATTTAGATCCGTAAATTTTCCTTGAAACTAGACTCATATAACATTTCACCATAATTTTTCCAGAATTTTTCATGTGGTCAATTAGTACAGTTTATTCATCAAAGTTACCCTTATTACACTGTCTAACAATTCTGACCTGTCTCTACAAAAATACAGTTATCTCATTGCACAATTTTCATATACTGTTCTAGTTTATACCAATGAAAAATAGACTCAATAAGGGTTTTACACATATAACCCATGCTTCCTAATTATTTTTGTACAATTTTTTACAATTTTCCCAAAACAGAACAGTGACTCACGAATGCATTCAGAGCAGGTCTCACTAAAACTTAATTATCTCATAATATATAAATCTTTTGCCTACTCTGTTTCTTCCATGTAAAAATAGACACAATAAGGATTAATTCTATACTTCATTCACCATCTAATTCAACTTATCCTATTTTTGGTGATTTTTCTAACTCACATCACTGCTGTAACTAAAGACTGTTTCTATACTAAATATGCTTACTAGCTTATAACCGGATATACTCACATGCAATTCATCCTCTCCATGCATTTTTAATCACTACGAAGATAGCTTGTACTTAAAACATTCACATGATATTCTAACATCATCGATTTAAAGGAGTATCACTATTACCCACATTTATGACAAAACCCCAAAACATACATAACCAAATATTTAGCCATATTCGCATGGCTGTTATATACAAGGTCAAACACCGTATGTTTGTAAAACTTCATCTAGCCTATACATGCCTTCTAAACCGCAACCAAAAATTCAAAAATACCAAAGGAAGGCGATAGTGTGGATGACTTCTTGAAGATCCTTCACGAGCCCGCAACGTGACCAAAATCTATAAAACAAAGAAGAACATTTCACGTAATTAAGCTTACTAGCTTAGTAAGTCCTAACTCATGATAATAAAACATTTATACTTGAAAACCAATTGTTCCATAATAGCACATTCTAACTCAAATTCCATCATATAACATCCAACATCCATCAATATTAATTTCAAACACATATAACACAATTCTCACAATATTAATTTAACCCAGGTAATATTAAGCATACATACCTTACATGCTTACCTGAAACGTAAACCCAATAAATTAACTTTAAGTTATCTTGAACAAGGACTCGATTTATCTTTGGTAAAGTACATCACCGGCATCAAGCCTGCTAGGCATAAAAGCCCGTAAAGTAACACCGACACAAGGCCTGCTAGGCGTAGAAGCCCGATAAATAACACCGGCACAAGGCCTGCTAGGCAAAAAGCCCGATAAATAACACCGGTACAAGGCCTGCTAGGCATAAAGCCCGATTAATGTCACCGGCACGAGGCCTGCTAGGCTCGAAGCCCGAATGTCAGAATATTATTATATGCTTTTCACATTTCACTATCACATATCGAATCATAAACATTTATTCCCATTGCAATAAATAAATTTGAAATCAATCTAATCCATCATTATCACATTCGGCCAACTCATGGTTTTACACCAAGCTTATACAAATTTTATCATTCACTAGATATGTAAATGATCTTTAAATAATAAGTAGCTCAAGAACTTACTCATTCACCTTGCATTAGCCAAAATAATTTCCATCATATACTCAACATAAATCATCAACCAATATGTAGATATACATTCGGCCATGATGCAATTGGATATTAACATTCATCAATTTTTAATAGTCAAGATAACCATAATTTATTCTTTGACATAATTTAACTAAAGGACTTACCTCGGTTGTCGATAGTCCGCAATGAATCGGCTATTCGAGAACCTTTGTCTTTCCCAGGTCTAATTCGGTCTTTCTTTGCTCTTGATCTAAAACACATTAGAATTTAGCTCATTTAATCTCATTTCATCTCAATTTAGTCCCAAAACACCCAAATGGGCAATTTACCATTTTGCCCCTAATGTTTCCCATTTTTACAATTTAGTCCTATTTGCACAAAACACAAAATATGCAAAATTTTCCAACATCCTAGTTTGGCCGAATCTTCATTATAGTCATAGGTGTCCATGCATTTCATTTATTTGACATTTTAATCCTTCACAACTTTATTCTTTTCAATTTAGCCCCTATATACTCAAAATTATCAAAAATTCCAATACAAAACTTGTAAATCTTTAACATACATTCAATTTAAAACCATCAAACATCAAAACTATCCATGCATGTTAATGGTCGAATCTTAAATACATAGTATTTTCAAAAATTTAAACATGGGTTGTATAGGATTTAAAGCAAGCATTCCAAATATGCAAAAATTTTCAAAAACTAAATAAAACACATACCCTTAATTAAGCCCCAAAGTGCCGAAATTTTCAAGCTCCTACAATGGAGTTCTTCATCCAAGTTTCGGCCAAGAAGATGAGTAAGGTAAGGTTCTCTTTCATCCCACTTGTTTTTATTATTTAATGATAAAACAAACACATTTTTATTAACATTATTTTAACACCTTAACATAACTATCTAATAAGCTAATTTAACAATAATTTGGACTTATAAAGGCCCATTGCCGTCCCTTACTATGGTGAATGGGCTAATTGCCCTTTGGTACACCCACTTAAAAAGCCAAAATCAATTTAGTACTCTTCACTTAAGCATGCAACTTTTTCCCTTTTCTCGATTAAATCCTTTTTATCAAATTGAGCACTTAAACGACTAAATTTTTCTACGAAATTTTCACACTCACTAAATCACATATAACAAACACAAAATATAATATTAAAAATATCTCTCAGGCTCGGATTCGTGGTCCCGAAACCACCGTTCCGATTTGGGTCAAAATTGGTCTGTTACAGAAAACATTTTGAAACCACCCGTTGGTTGGATAATTTTCATGAAAACTCTTTTTTTCGTTTGAAAGGTTAGAAATCCCTGTTTGAAAATGATGTTGAAATTGATTTATAGTTGTTTTAAAACTTGGGAATAACCCATAGTTGAAAATCCCTTTTGCTAATACAAATTTTAGAAAACATCTCAGACTTAGTAATAATCTGAATGTGATGACTATGATTGAGTTAAACCCGTTTACTTTCAAAGTTATTTGGAAATTTAAGTTATAAAAACATCCGAGTTACTTTATTATTTTGTGAGCTCTGTTACCCGGTGGTAACGTTTGAAAACTCGAGGAGATATAGTTTAGAAAACCTTGCCTTTTTTTACCGGTTAATTATATCATATCCATAAATCCAACATGTAATTTATAAGCAGAGTAAAATCAAGTAATAATAAAACCAAAATTAACTTAGCGGCCTTATTACAAAACCAAAACCGAATTTAAGGAAAGACCAATAAACTGAAATAATAAGTTAAAGTCAAAAACCAGAAAACAAGTCTGCATGGCCATCTCGAGTCCTCCCCGGCTCCATATCCGCGATTTATGCCTCATCTGCAAAATGTAAGGGAAGGGATGAGTCACCATGACTCAGTGTATAAATCCCCAACCCGATATTCCAACCACTTACACAGATCATTAGCAAAATAATGCAAATCATGCACCCTATAACCTAACCATCCAATCTCCTTTAACTACCCCGTGTGGTCAAAACCATTGGTGGTCAAAACCACTGGTGACCAAAGTCACAAATATATCGGTGTGGTCAAAACCACTTGTGACTGTAGTCACAAATATCAAGTGATGGGGCCAACCCATCGTGTGGTGAAAACCATTGATGACGATCCCGTAATATATCACGTGGGGCCAACCCACTGTGGTACCAAACCACTGGGACAAGTCACAATAATCAATGTGTGGTCAAAACCACTGGTGATCGTAGTCACAAATAACAATCGTGTGGTCAAAACCACTGGGACTTAGTCACAAATCATATCAATAGTGTGGTCAAAACCACTAGTGACCATAGTCACAAATCAACTGATGGGGCCAACCCATCTTGTGGTCAAAACCACTGGTGATAGTCCAAATAAATCATCCCCCTCCTCTCATCAACCCATCATCATGTTCATCACATACGTGTCATAATATCAAATGGTCATGCAAATCATATATATCATAGCATTTAGCAGAACATGATGACATAGATTTATATATCGTAAATCACATAATAGGGGACTTACCCGGCATCCATGCTTATGCCCACAAAACAAAGTCACCAATACACAAAGTTATCTGATAACATAATAAGCACCATTAAACTAATAAAGTGTGTAAGCGTTTACACACCTGGCTAATCGTAAATCTAAGCGAATCCCGAAACTACGCAAACTACGAAATCCCGAAGATTGCTCCCTCCTACAATCGGCCAGCATTGATTAGTAACTTAAAAGCCTATTCGGCACACATAGAAGTCCCGAAGGGTATGTCGCATGAACCCAATTCCTTACCTTAGTGATAGATCCCCCTTGTAATCGGCCAACCACTAGCACACATAAAGGTTAGCCTTCGGCTTTAAAACAATTAAGAACTGAATCTTGAAACATTGAGACCTTACCTAGATCGACCACCAAATCCCGCAGGTTCATAGAATTCGGCTATAGTGCTCCCTGCAATCAATTTCATCATTCCACTAAGCATCCAAAGGCCATTCGGCCATAACATAAATCCAACAGAACCTGGCACCCTCTCACCTTAATGACGAAGCCGGCTTCTAATCACCAAAGATCGGTACCCCTTATTGATGTTAGGGGTTTCGGCTACCCTTAAAGAACAAGAATGGGAGTTAAGATCCGATTAATAAAGGTTGAAAGAGTAACAAAGAAGACAAAAGAGATTCGGCATTACCCAAACTGATCAGGGAAAGAAAATGAATAGATAGTTCCCTTACCAGAGTTTCGGCTATTATCCACAATGATGGGTAGATTCGGAACTTGATAAAGGGGGCTAGTTTTCGTGAAAAGAGAGGAAGAACACGGACTAAGGATATTTGGCCAAAGTGACATTCAAGGGAAAGAAGTAGTAAAGAAGTTTCGGCTATGGTTTATGAATCCAAGAGAGAAGAAATAAAGGAAGAAGAAAATGCAGGAGATGAGGAATGATGTTGCCGAATGGAAGAGGAGAAGAGAGTTGGGTGTTACAGCACAAGTATTTTGAAGGAGAGGAGAAAAGATGTCAAGTGAGGGAGGGGTTTTTAGTTTCGGCCTTGAGCAAGAATAAGAAAAGAAGAAGATGGACAAGGTGGTTTCGGCAATTGAAGACTAACCAAAGAGAACTGAAAAGAAAAAGGAGAGCGAGAGGCTACCAAATTCGGCTCTTCAAAGAAAATGCACAAAAGATTCGGCCAAAACCAAACTTACCGAAAAGAAAAGAAAGAAAAGGAGAGCACCTTGGTGTTTCAGCTTTGGCAAAAATTGTCAGAGAAGAGTCGGCTAGAATTTGCACCAAGGAGAAAGAACTGAGAGGGAGGGTTCCAAACATACCCCTAGCTTGCCAATTTTTGCTACTAACCCAAAGCACATTCGGCCACTCCCCCTTAACCACAAAACCGATTACACCCTCTCCCCCAATGCCTAAAATTTGGCCAACACCCTTCAAATGTGTTTGAAAATATTCAAACACCTAAGTTTCCTCCCCTCCACCAAATTCAAATTTGTTTGAACAAGTCAAACTCCTCAAATTTCTCCTCTCCATCCATATCCCCTAGAGTCCATCCTGAGCACTCCACCTCCTAGCTTGTGGCGTGAAAAAGAAAGAGCAGGGAAGGGATTTCTGTAGCTCGAACACAGGCACTCCCTCCCTGCAGATGGCGTCATCTTCCTAGTGCTTAAGTGGCGCCTCCTTGCCACTTTTCCCATGGATTTCTTGTGTCAAACTTCCCCAACAAAATCTCTTAACCCGTATCACCCTTAGCTCCATTTCCTTAAATGCCAAAGCAAAATTCTTAGCCCTAACTCAGGCCTAACCTAGGGTTATAACTAGACCCCTAAACATGTTAAATCAACATTATAAACCATTCATCACATACAACACAAGCAAAATGCAGAGTCCCTGATTTAAGGATGTTACATCTCTACCCCCTTAAGAATAATTTCGGCCTCGAAATTACCTGGTCAGAAGAGTTGAGGGTATTACTGCCGCATCACATCCTCTGGTTCCCACGTGGCCTCCTCTGTACCATGGTTTCGCCATAATACTTCCACCAAGGGCACCGACTTCCGTCGCAGGACCTTCACATCCCGATCCAAAATCCGTACTGGTTCTTCCTCGAAAGACAAATCAGGACTCACCTCTATCTCCTCAACAGGTACAACATGTGACGGATCTGATCGATAGCGCCTCAGCATTGAAACATGAAAGACATCATGAATCTGACTTAACTCTGCCAGTAACTCGAGCTGATAAGCTACCGGTCCTACTCGCTTCAACACTGTATATAGCTCGATGAACCTAGGGCTTAGCTTGCCCTTCCGACCAAATCTCAACACTTTCTTCCAGGGCGATACCTTCAGAAAGACCTTATCACCCACTGCATACTCAATATCCCTACGCTTAAGACCAGCATAAGATTTTTGCCTGTCTGACACTTCCTTAAGACGAGCCCGAATTACCTTAACCTTATCCTCTGTTTCAGCCACCAGCTCCGGACCCAACATCTGTCGTTCACCCAGTTTTGTCCAACACGTAGGAGTACGACATTTCCGTCCATATAGCGACTCATATGGTGCCATCTGAATACTCGCTTGATAACTATGGTTATAGGCGAACCCTGCCAATGGAAGATACTTGTAACATCCTAGATTAGGGGTTATGCGTTCGTGCCTAATTCATGAGTTAGTAGGTTTTGGCAGTGTTGGAAGTGTATTAAGGGTTTTTAGAATTTTGGCATGGAAGAAGAAAGCTTTGGAAAATTATTGGTTTTTAAGTAAAAAGGGGAGCTAGGTAAATGAGGCTTGAAAAGAAACTCCGTGTGAAGCATGACACAAGAAACCATGTGGTAAAATGGCATGTTTTATGAATTATGAATGTGTTATGTGAATTCTAGAAATAAGGAAATATGGAAATGTAAGGAAATGTAAAGAAACGTATGGAAATGTAAGGAAATGTAAGGAAATGTATGGAAATGTAAGGAAATGTAAGGAAATGTATGGAAATGTAAGGAAATATATGGAAATGTATGAAAGTGTATGGAAATGTGTGGAAATGTGTGGAAATGTATGGAAATGTAAGGCAATGTAGGGAAATGTAAGAAAATGTAAGGAAATGTAAGGAAATGTATAGAAATGTATGGAAATGTAAGGAAATGTAAGGAAATGTATGGAAATGTAAGGAAATGCAAGGAAATGTAAGGAAATGTCTTGTCTTGGAAATGTAGGGAAATGTCCTGAAAATGTAAAGGAATAAAGAGGAAAGTGAACATTTATGGAAACTAGGAAATGTAAGGAAATGATTCAAAAATGGATAGTGAACATTTGGAAACTTGGAAATGTAAGAAAATGGCAAGTTTCTGAGTGATCGAAAATTTTAGGAAACTTGGAAATGACTTAGAAATGTCAAGTTTTAAAGTTTAAAATAGGAAATTAAGGCAAGGTGGCCTTAAAAGAAAAAGTTGGTGAAATTTGACACACAAACAGGCTTGGAAAAGTGGCCTGAAGATGTCACTTAGGGCCTATGGAAATGGCACCATGTGCAAGAGGAATGGGCACTGAGTTCGATTCACTTGGGAAGCAAATAAAGGAGGTTTTATTTTTGCTTCCGTAAGACCGAGGTGGACGGCACATGCTTCTAGAAAGGAGGTGTTTTATTTTCATAAATATTCGATTAAAAGGGTGATAAATAAAGGATTTTTAAATTGGATTATTTAGAAGAGATAAATATTGGATTAAACTCTTTTATTTATGATAATTAAAGGATAAAGTTATCAAAATAGAAGAGTGGTGGCCAATTAAAGGACTCTAGCTAGTAATTTTGGCTATAAAAGGAAGAGTAAGGCTATTCTTCATTCATTCTTTTCTCTTCAAGAAAACCTCTGCCGAAATTCTTTAAAATTTCTCCTATTCTCTCTGCCGAATTTTCTCTGCCATTATTCTCTTTTTTCTCTGTTCTTTTCTTCTTCTCTTTTCTTCTTTTTTTTTCTTCATCTGTCAAGCCAAAACCCTTTTCTTTTGATCCCTGACTTAAACCCCATAGTCGAATCTCTGTGGCTCTAGGCAAGGAAGCAATCGACTAAGGTATTAAGGTAAGAACAATCAATTTTGTTCTTCTAATTCTTCTAATCGAGATCTAGGGAATAATCTCTTCTGTTGTCTCTTGACCGATTATTAAAGAAGAATATCGGGATTTCAGATTCAAGGAATTTTGGCTAATCAAGAAGAGAGATCCGGGATTCAAGGATTTGAGGTAAGTAAACATTATGTAATCGGCCAAGGTTCTCTCTTAAATGTCTAGATCTATTTGTTTTAAATCAGAGACTAACCAAATCAATGGATTTAATGGTTAGCCGATTTCAAGGAAGAACACAAATCTTGGGATTTGATTATCAATCCAATTCGGCAACAAGGTAAGTAATACAAATCCTAGTTGTATTTGGAAAAGTGGCCGAATGGTCTTTTAAAGTGATTAACTTATGTAGGATTTGAGATCTAAATCTGTGGTCGATTCTCTTGGATTTCAAGGAACCTATTAAGCGAATCGGTGTGTACCCACACTAACTCTCAATATATTACGGCAATTATTTATATATATAAATGTGCATGCGAATAAGAATGTGGCTAAGTGCCACAAATGTGGTAAAAGTACCCAGGTACGTTTCCTACTTTCGATAGGATTACGAATATGTTATATATATATTTTGAATATGTAATATGAATGAGAAATAAGATATGTATAAATATTTGGGGAATATGGGATATTTGTGAAGGGGAAGAGTAGGTGTTGACTTTGGTCTCACCAACGAAGGTGTTGACTTGGTCTCACTAACGAAATATGGTGACTACGGTCACATTATTTGAATATGGTAACTTTGGTTACATTATCTCAAATTGGTAACCGGTTACATTATTTGAATATAGTGTCTAATGACACAACGTATATGGGCGATGAGCACGTCGACTGCAGCGACTGCCTTCGATGGTGTGTAGCGGAAGGAGGGTTAACTTAGTAGTCCCCACGGTGTGATTGGCAGGTACGGGTGGTGTGTAGCAGATGGATAATTAGGCTTGGGTTTGGGTTGCATCATTTTGATATGTATATGTTCTGATATGAATATGTATGCGAAATATTGTTTATTAGTTGGTGTACACATTGAGTCTGTTGACTCATCGCTTTGAGGACCATTTTCAGGTGATGAGCAGTAATGGACCGGGTCGGCAGGAGCTAAAGGTGGCCATGCGTAGCAAAGAAAATATTTACGAATCGGACCTTTATTTTTATAAAGTTCTTTAAGTTTTAAGTTTGGAAATTATTGATGTAATAAGGCCATAAGGCCATGATGAACGATTTTATTTCTACTTGTTGTTTTATTGTGTTACAAATTTTGATTAAGTTAAAGACTAAGTATTTTATTTTAAAATATACTCGATATATTTATTACTTAAAATAAAAAAAAAGGTTTTCTAATATAAAAATCAAATCTGTTTTTAACACAAGCCCAACCCAAACAATTTCTTTTAAAATCACACAAGTTTTTCACAAAGTAACGAAAGAATTTGACTCGGTTTACTTGAGGAACATACCAGATCAGGTCCAGGCTCGTGGGCCGGGTGTGGGGTGTTTGAATACTCCTCCAAACTACCACTGAAATCCAGAACACAGCCCCTTAACATGTCTTCTAAAATCTGAATTACCCTTTCAGACTGTCCATCAGACTGTGGATGGAAAGCTGTGATAAAATCCAACCTTGTACCCAAAGCCTGATGCAACGCTTTCCAAAACCTCAACGTAAACCTGGGATCCCTATCCGAAATAATTGACACAGGCACTCCATGCAATCGTACTATCTCTGCCACATACAACTTGGCTAACTTCTAAAGCGAATAGTCAACCCTTACCAGAATGAAATGAGTTGACTTAGTCAAACGATCCACTATTACCCATACCGAGTCCTTCTTACTAGGCGTAAGGGGAAGGCCACTGACAAAATCCATCGTAATCCTTTCCCACTTCCACTGTAGAATCTTTACCGACTGCAATAGCCCCGATGGCAACTGATGCTCAGCTTTAACTTGCTGGCATGTCAAACACTTGCCCACAAACTCAGTTACTTCCCGCTTAAGACCCGGCCACCAGAATTGTTCCCTTAAATTACGATACATCTTACTGCCCCTAGGATACATAGCGTATGGGCTGCTATGAGCTTCCTATAGAATCCGCTGCCTCGACTCAAAGTCCCTCAGCATACATACCTTCCCTTGAAAACACAACACCTTCTCCCTCAGCATACATACCTTCTCCCTTCTGCACTTGTAATCTCCGAGCATTCAAAACCTCATCTGTCAGCTGTTTCTCCTTAACCTGATCAATCCAAGACGGCCTTACTTGCAATTCTGCCAAGAGGCTCCCATCATCATAAAGACTAAGGTGAGCAAACATCGCTCGCAAGTCTGCTACCATCTTACGGCTCAACGCATCAGCCACTACATTAGCCTTACCCGGGCGGTACTCAATCAAACAGTCGTAATCTTTCAACAATTCGATCCACCTTCGCTGCCTCAAATTTAAATCCTTCTGAATCAAGAGGTACTTCAGACTCTTGTGATCCGTGTAAACTATCGACTTTTCTCCATATAGGTAATGCCTCCAGATCTTCAAGGTAAACACCACTGTAGCCAATTCCAAGTCGTGAGTCAGATAGTTACCTTCATGAGGCCTCAACTGCCTAGATGCATACACTACCACTTTTCCATCTTGCATCAACACACACCCTAAGCCAGTATGTGATGCATCACAATAAACCGTGAATTCCTTTCCTGCCTCAGGTTGAATCAGAACCGGAGCTTCAGTCAGAATCCTCTTCAACTTGTCAAAACTCTCTTGCTGTTTCTCAGTCCACACAAAAAAAATTCCTTTTCTCAATAGTTTAGTCAACGGTGCTGCAGTCAACGACAAACCTTCCACGAACCTCCTGTAGTATCCTGCCAACCCCAGAAAACTTCGAATCTCTGCAACCGACTTGGGTGGTTTCCAATCCAATACCGCCTCGATCTTACGAGGGTCCACCCTAATTCCCTCAGCTGATACCACATGACCCAAGAAAGTTACTTCCTTAAGCCAGAACTCGCACTTACTAAACTTGGCATATAACTGCTTTTCCCTCAAAACTTGCAGAACTACCCGGAGATGCGCGTCATGTTCCTCCTCAGATTTTGAGTACACCAGAATGTCGTCTATAAATACTACGACAAATCGGTCCAGATACGGCTGAAACACCCGATTCATTATGTCCATGAATGCTACCGGTGTGTTGGTCAAACCAAAAAGCATTACCAGAAACTCGTAGTGCCCATACCGAGTACGGAATGCCGTCTTATGGATATCAGCCTCCTTCACCTTGAGCTGATGATACCCCGACCTAAGGTCGATGTTAGAGAAAACCGATGCACTCTTGAGTTGATCAAACAAGTCGTCAATCCTGGGCAACGGATACTTGTTCTTTATAGTCAACTTGTTCAACTGGCGGTAGTCTATACACATCCACATCGTACCATCCTTTTTCTTGACAAAAAGCACTAGAGCTCCCCAAGGCGATACACTCGGTCGGATGAAACCTCTATCCAATAATTCCTGAATCTGAGCCTTCAACTCCACCAATTCTTTTGGCGCCATCCTATATGGAGCAATAGATACCGGCGCTGTTCTGGGCAAAAAGTCTATACCGAACTCAACCTCGTGGTCAGGAGGTATACCCGGGAGCTCCTCTGGAAATACATCAGCAAATTCCCCTACAGTTCGGACGTTCTTCACAGCTGCATCCTTAGCTTCCAAAGCACATACATGCACCAAAAATGCTTCACAAACCTTACTAACCATTTTCTCAGCCTTCAATGCAGAAACCACATTGGATAAATAATCTCTCCTATTACCTATCATCACCACCTCATCACCTTCCATGGTCTTCAACACCATGCGCTTAGCTGCACAATCCAAGCTAGCCCTGATATTTTACTAGCCAATCTATCCTGAGAATCAGATCGAACTCCCCAACGCGGTTCCATCAAGTCACCTGTAAATACGACCCTTGAAGTTCTAGGGTACATCCCTATCTGATGTACTTACTTCTACAGAGTGACCTAGAGGGCTTATCACAGTCATCTTCCTAGAAGTAGTCTCAGAGTCTAAGTTCAGAGTTTCCACTATACTACTAGCAACATACGAGTGCGTCAAACCGACATCAATTAAAGCATTATAAGGTACTCCAAAAATTAAGAACGTACCGGTTATGACATCCGGTGCGTCGCCCTCCTCTCGACGCCTCGCAGCGTAGACCAAGCCAGGCTGTCTCGCCTCAGTACCACCTGTACCTCTGCCCGGTGCTTCTCGGCCTCTACCAAAGCCATTACCTCTCCTGCCTGAACCACGGCCCCTCTGTGGCTGCTGATTATCCCTCCTAAACTGTGTGCGATTCTGATCCTCAGACTGCAGCCTAGCTGATCTCTATGGATAATCCCTAACTCGATGCCCCATCGAGCCACACTCAAAGCATCCCCTGTTACCAGTCTAACACTCTCCCGTGTGAGACTTTCCACACCGAGCACACCGCGGCGGCCACTAAGTATTAGTAGCAGCAGGCCTAGCAGCTTGATTCGGCCCACTATATCTACCCTTTTTCTGCTGATTCCCAGAAAACCCAGATGATCCAAAACTCCTTTTATTCCAACCCCTATCCTGATTCCGCCTTACAGGCTGTCTTACCACTTCAGCAACCTTAGCTTTCTCCACTAGAACAGCAAACTCTCGTTCTTGCTGTGGGGCAATTATCATCCGCAGCTCGTCTCTCAGCCCATCCTCAAATCTGACACAGCGCTCATGCTCGGTACCCACAATACCCCGAGCATACCTACTCAACCAAAGGAATTCTGCCTCATATTCCGCTACAGTCTTATTACCCTAAACCAAGTTCAAGAATGCCCTGCGCTGCGCATCAACATAGCTAGCCCCTATGCACTTCCTCTGATAAGCTGCCCTAAAGAACTCCCAAGTGAGATCACCTGCCATCGCTTCATCCCTAACTGTGAGCCACCACTGATATGACTCATCTCGCAGTAGAGATACTATACCCTTCAGCTTTTCCACAGCTGAAAAATCTAGGTCATCCATAATACGTTCGGTAGCCTCCAACCAATATTCCGCAGTAGTAGGTGCCACACCAGACACACCTCTGAATACCTCTGCACCATTAGCCTTGAGTCGCTCGATCACAGATTTTCGAGCTCTAGTTCCAACTCCTGCACTCGCAACCCTCTCTAACACCCGCAGATGATGCGATGTAACACCGTGTCGTTACCACCGCATCGATCTCGATATTCTGCGCGCCCACGTGGCGGCTGTGGTACCTCATTTTTCGAACCATGTCCGGACCCTACTGATTTTGAGACCGTCATTCTACCCCTACCTCGTCCACGAGTGTTACGTCCACGTCCACGTGCACTCATATCTACCGATATATTCAAGCTGATTAAAAGTTTTATGCGTTAGACTCTTATTCCACTGTCTTTTAAAGCACAGTCTTATGAAACGTTTTAGTAAGGGGGTTGTTTCGTGAGTACACACCATCCTATAGTTCATGTCTCTAAAGTAGTTCCTACTACTACTCAATCATGCCATCGTCATAGCCATATAATCATATCATCACAAGCAATAGTTCGGGGTACTTACCTGGGCGGGTTGGTGTCGGAGACTCGGTGCCATGCTTTTACCACTATACTTTTTCCATAGAAACCTTCCTTAATCCTTTTGTAAAACATTTTTGGGCTTCGGGCCCACAACCGAGCTGTTGAAAGTGGCTCTGATACCACAATTGTAACACCCCAAACCCGGTCAACACACCACGACCGAATCTGGCATGCTACGGAGTGAAAACATTTTGAAACCACCCGTTGGTTAGATGATTTCCATGAAAACTCTTTTTGTCATTTGAAAGGTTAGAAATCCCTGTTTGAAAATAATGTTGAAATTGATTTATAGATGTTTTAAAACTTGGGAATAACCCATAGTTGAAAATCCCTCTTGCTAATACAAATTTTAGAAAACATCTCAGACTTAGTAAAATCTGAATGTGATGACTATGATTGAGTTAAAACCGTTTGCTTTCAAAGTTATTTGGAAATTTAAGTTATAAAAACATCCGAGTTACTTTATTATTTTGTGAGCTCTGTTACCCGATAGTAACGTTTGAAAACCCGAGGAGATATAGTTTAGAAAACCTTGCCTTTTTTTACTGGTTAATTATATCATATCTATAAATCCAACATGTAATATATAAGCAGAGTAAAATCAAGTAATAATAAAACCAAAATTAACTTAGCGGCCTTATTACAAAACCAAAACCAAATTTAAGGAAAGACCAATAAACCGAAATAATAAGTTAAAGTCAAAAACTAGAAAACAAGTCTGCATGGCCACCTCGAGTCCTCCCCGGCTCCATATCCGCGATTTATGCCTCATCTGCAAAATGTAAGGGAAGGGGTGAGTCACCAAGACTCAGTGTATAAATCCCCAACCCGATATTCCAACCACTTACACAGTTCATTAGCAAAATAATGCAAATCATGCACCCCATAACCTAACCATCCAATCTCCTTTAACTACCCCGTGTGGTCAAAAACACTGATGGTCAAAACCACTGGTGACCGAAGTCACAAATATATCGGTGTGGTCAAAACCACTGGTGACCGTAGTCACAAATATCAAGTGATGGGGCCAACCCATCGTGTGGTCAAAACCACTGATGATGATCCCGTAATATATCATGTGGGGCCAACCCACTGTGGTACCAAACCACTGGGACAAGTCACAATAATCCATGTGTGGTCTAAACCACTGGTGACCGTAGTCACAAATAACAATCGTATGGTCAAAACCACTGGGACTTAGTCACAAATCATATCAATAGTGTGGTCAAAACCACTGGTGGCCGTAGTCACAAATCAACTGATGGGGCCAACCCATCTTGTGGTCAAAACCACTGGTGACAGTCCAAATAAATCATCCCCCTCCTATCATCAACCCATCATCATGTTCATCACATACGTGTCATAATATCGAATGGTCATGCAAATCATATATATCATAGCATTTAGCAGAACATGATGACATAGATATATATATATCGTAAATCACATAATAGGGGACTTACCCGGCATCCATGCTTATGCCCACAAAACAAAGTCACCAATACCACAGGTTATACAGTAACATAATAAGCACCATTAAACTAATAAAGTGTGTAAGCGTTTACACACATGGCTAATCGTAAATCTAAGCGAATCCCGAAACTACTCAAACTACGAAATCCCGAATGTTGCTCCCTCCTACAATTGGCCAGCATTGATTAGTAGCTTAAAAGCCTATTCGGCACACATAGAAATCCCTAAGGGTATGTCGCATGAACCCAATTCCTTACCTTAGTGCCGATTTGGTTTCCAACCAAATCCGAAACTTGGTGATAGATCCCCCTTGTAACCACTAGTACACATAACGGTTAGCCTTCGGCTTTAAAAAAATTAAGAACTGAATCTTGAAACATTGAGACCTTACCTAGATTGACCACCAAATCCCGAAGGTTCACAGAATTCGGCTATAGCCCTCCCTGCAATCGATTTCATCATTCCACTAAGCATCCAAAGGCCATTCGGCCATAACATAAATCCAACAGAATCTGGCACCCTCTTACCTTAATGACGAATCCGGCTTCTAATCACCAAAGATCGGCACCCTTTATTGATGTTAGGGGTTTCGGCTATCCTTAAAGAACAAGAATGGGAGTTAAGATCCGATTAATAAAGGTTGAAAGAGTGACAAAGAAGACAAAAGAGATTCGGCATTACCCAAACTGATCAAGGAAAGAAAACAAATAGGTAGTTCCCTTACCAGAGTTTCGGCTATTATCCACAAAGATGAGTAGATTCGGCACTTGACAAAGGGGGCTAGTTTTCATGAAAAGAGAAGAAGAACATGGATTAAGGATATTCGGCCAAAGTGACAATCAAGGGAAAAAAGTAGTAAAGAAGTTTCGGCTATGGTTTATGAATCCAAGAGAGAAGAAATAAAGGAAGAAGAAAACGCAGGAGATGAGGAATGATGTTGCCGAATGGAAGAGGAGAAGAGAGTTGGGTATAACGGCACAAGTATTTTGAAGGAGAGGAGAAAAGATGTCAAGTGAGGGAGGGGTTCTTAGTTTCGGCCTTGAGCAAGAATAAGAAGAGAAGAAGATGGACAAGGTGGTTTCGGCAATTGAAGACTAACCAAAGAGAACCGAAAAGAAAAGAGAGAGCGAGAGGCTACCAAATTCGGCTCTTCAAAGAAAATGCACAAAAGATTTGGCCAAAACAAAACTTGCCGAAAAGAAAAGAAAGAAAAGGAGAGCACCTTGGTGTTTCGGCTTTGGCAAAATTGTCAGAGAAGAGTCGGCTAGAATTTGCACCAAGGAGAAAGAATTGAGAGGAAGGGTTCCAAACGTACCCCTAGCTTGCCAATTTTTGCTACTAACCCAAAGCACATTAGGCCACTCTCCTTTAACCCCAAAACCAATTACACCCTCTCCCCCAATGCCTAACATTCGGCCAACACCCTTCAAATGTGTTTGAAAATATTCAAACACCTAAGTTTCCTCCCCTCCACCAAATTCAAATTTGTTTGAACAAGTCAAACTCCTCAAATTTCTCCTCTCCATCCATATCCCCTAAAGTCCATCCTGAGCACTCCACCTCCTAGCTTGTGGCATGAAAAAGAAAGAGCAGGGAAGGGATTTCTGTAGATCGAACGCAGGCACTCCCTCCCTGCAGATGGCGTCATCTTCCTGGTGCTTAAGTGGCGCCTCTTTGCCACTTTTCCCATGGATTTCTTGTGTCAAACTTCCCTAACAAAATCTCTTAACCCCTATCTCCCTTAGCTCCATTTCCCTAAATGCCAAAGCAAAATTCTTAGCCCTAACTCAGGCCTAACCTAGGGTTATAACTAGACCCCTAAACATGTTAAATCAACATTACAAACCATTCATCATATACAACACAAGCAAAATGCAGAGACCCCGATTTAAGGATGTTACAATACATACCATACTTAGTAATATAATTTGGCTATACCAAAATAAGGGTCGATAGTGTGCTATGAGCTCTGACTCCAATGATCCACAAATTAGCTCGGCAGAACTACATAGAAAGAAACAATCAAAGGCGTAAGCATTTAGCTTAGTAAGTTTGCATGTATAACACATAATAAATAACTTGCTTCAAATAAACCATTTCACATAAGATTGGTATCATTATCTCATCTATTACGATTATTTACTCATACATTATTCTTACTTATCTCATGGTACTTACTAATCTCATACGTGTAAGGTAATAAGGTACCTATATCACTTGATCACATTGATCAGCATGCTTAAACATAATAATTATGTCTTCTAATTCATCACTCATAACATGAATAATAGCTATGCTTTCTTAACATTCTTGTTTCATATTTTAGCTTACTCATTTGCCCGATGAATTTCTATGAATTACCGAGAATACTAGATCTCTTGTCATGTACTTCATATCAATGCCATACTCTAGATATGGACTTATATGGAAGATCTCTTCTTGAATCAATGCCAAGCTTGCCTTGGTCTTACACGATAACTTATTCAATGCCAAGCTTGAGTCCTTGGACTTACATGATAACTTGCTTGATAACTTGTTCAATGCCAAGCTTGGGTCCTTGGGCTTACATGATAACTTGCTTGATAACTTGATCAATGCCAAGCTTGAGTCCTTGGGCTTACATGATAACTTGCTTGATAACTTGATCAATGACAAGCTTGAGTCCTTGGGCTTACATGATAACTTGTTTAATGCCAAGCTTGGGTCCTTGGACTTACATTATAACTTGTTTGATAACTTGATCAATGCCAAGCTTGAGTCCTTGGGCTTACATGATAACTTGCTTGATAACTTGATCAATGCCAAGCTTGAGTCCTTGGGCTTACATGATAACCTGTTCAATGCGAAGCTTGAGTCCTTGGGCTTACATGATAACTTGCTTAATTGCCGATGCCATGCCTTGGCTTGGTCTTATACGAACTTTCTTATCTCATGTAATAGACCGTATCTCCCGGGTAATTCATCTTCAATCGGGAGTTTCTCTTGTTTAATCTTATTGACTTCTTTGTTTAACATAACATTAAACCATTCATGATAACAATATATATTATACTAAGCAATTAAATGATAAAATCATAAAGCTTAGAACTCATACAAACTTACCTCAATATACAAAATGTATGTAGTTACGCAATTTAGTCCTCGATTTTATTCTTGCCTGGGTTTCGATCCAGGCTTCATTTTTCTTGATCTATAATCATAAATAGATCATTTAATAATCATATTGACTAAATTAACTCATTACTCATACTTTGGAAAAATTACTAATTTGCCCTATACTTTTTCCTATTTACACTTTTTCCCCTAGGCATTCAACTTTCTTAAACATCATCCTTAGCTGAATCATTTTCTCTACTATAGCAATCATCAATTCTCTCTATTTCTAATAGGTATGACCAAATTTATTACTTTTTACAAAATGGTTCATACTATCATTTTTCATGAAATTCACTAAGAAAAAGATGTTTATCTAACATCAATATCTCATAAACTCCCATAAAATATCATTTATCATACATGTCACTCATGCGTAAAATTTTTAAACATGCATATTCGCTCATCAAATAGCTAAAAATAGCTTACTCCTGCTACCGGGACTTCAAAAATACAAATAATATCAAAAACCGGGCTTAGGAGCACTTACTAGCAAGCTTGAAAAATTGAAGAACCCTAGCTATGGCTTCTTTCAAGTTTCGGTATTGGGGGGAAGAAGATAAGGATATTTTTATCATGTTTTTCCTATTTTAATCACTTATTAGACAAATGACAAAAATGCCCTTATTACTAAAATTTTCTATAATACCATCTCAAGGCCAATTTTGTCCAAAAATAAAATTTTGGGCAAATTGTTACTTAAGGTCTCATAATTCATATTCTAAAGCTATTTCATACAAAAAGCTTCTAGAAACTCAAATTTTGCAACTTTTGCAATATAGTCCTTTTTGGACCAATCAACCTCAATTTAATAAAATTGCTTCATGAAACTTTCATACTAGCATGCAAACATGACATAAACCTTTAAAAACTCATAAATTCACCTGAATTCGTGGTCTCGCACCACTATTCTGACTAGGCCCTAAATCGGGCTATTACAATTGTCCCCCACTTAGGGATTTTCGTCCTCGAAAATCTTACCAGCAAAAAGGTTGGGATACTGGTTTCTGATACTCTCTTCTGGTTCCCATGTAGCTTCTTCTATTCCATGCCTTGGCCACAATAATTTCACTAAGGCAATACTTTTATTTTGTAACTGCTTGACTTCTCGAGCTAAAATCTTGATTGGTTCTTCACCATAAGTCATGTCGGGAAGAATCTCTATTTCTGACGGGGTAATTACATGTGAAGGATCTGATCGGTAGCGTCTCAACATTGACACGTGAAACACATCATGTATCTCTTCTAATTCTGACGGCAAAGCTAAGTGGTAAGCTACTGGCCCAACTCTTTCAGTGATCTCGTAATGTCCTATGAAACGTGGGCTTAGTTTACCTTTTCCGGCCAAATCTGAGAACTTTCCTCCATGGTGACACTTTCAAGAAAACTTTATCCCCGACTTGATACTCTATCTCTTTTCTTTTTAAATCCGAATAGGATTTCTATCTATCTGATGCAGCTTTCAAACATTCTCGTATCACTTTAACTTTCTTTTCAGCTTCTCTAACCAAATCAACCCCATGAATTTGGTTTTCCTTAAGTTCAATCCAAAACAAAGGTGTTCTGCACTTACGCCCATATAGAGCCTCATAAGGCGCCATCTTTAAGCTCGACTGAAAGCTATTATTGTGGGCAAATTCTATTAATGGGAGAAGCTTTTCGCAACTGCCTTGAAATTCAAGAACACAATACTGGAGTATATCCTCTAGTATTTGAATTACTCATTCTGACTGTCTGTCAATTTGAGGATGAAAAGTCGTCCTAAAGTTTAACTTTGTACCCAAGGCTTCCTGTAGCTTCTTCTAGAATCTGGATGTGAATCTCGGATCTCTATCCGATATGATCGATAAGGGAATTCCGTGAAGCCTTACTATTTCTGAAGCATACAAATTTGCCAACTTGTCAAGTGAGTAATCCACCCATACGGGTATAAAATGGGCTGACTTAGTGAGTCTATCAACTACAACCCATATAGCATCTTTCTTGCTTGGTGACATCGGTAAACCCGTTAGAAAATCCGTAGTAATACGGTCCCATTTCCACTCGGGAACCAAGATGGGCTGAAGTAAACCAGAAGGTACTTGATGTTCAGCCTTTACTTGCTGGCAAATCATGCACTTGGAAACAAACTCTGAAATGTCTTTCTTCATTTTCGGCCACCAAAATCGTTGCTTCAAATCATTATACATCTTAGTACCGCCCAGATGTACAGATAAACATTCGTTATGTGCTTTATGTAAAATTCTCTAAATAAGCTCCTCTTTTCTCGGTACACAGATTCTATCTCTAAACATCAAGTATCCATCAGAATTAGTCCGAAAGTCGGATTCAAAGATCGACTCATGACCGAGCTTTCTTGAATTGCACTTCACTATCTTCTTTCTGAGCCTCTAAGATCTCTTGAAGAAACATTGGTCTAGCTCTCAACTCAGCTAAAATAGAATCATCGTCGGATAAAATCATTCTTGAATTCAATGCTCTTAAAGCAAAAAGGGACTTCCTACTCAAAGCATCGACGACCACATTCACATTTCCTGGATGGTAGTCAATGACTAATCCATAGTCTTTTATCAACTCTAACCATCTTCGTTGCCTTAAGTTTAACTCTTTCTACGTCATCAAGTACTTCAGACTTTTGTGATCAGTAAAAATCCGACATCCTTCACCATATAAATGGTGTCTCCAAATCTTCAAAGCGAGGACTATGGCAGCCAACTATAAATCATGCGTCAGATAATTTTTCTCATGAGGCTTCAACTGTCTGGAGGCATAAGCAAACACCTTGCCTTCTTGCATGATTAAACAACCTAATCCATTTAAGGATGCATCACTGTAAATTATGGATTCTTTCTCCGACTCGGGTTGTACTAAAACTGGAGCTTCTATCAACATTGTCTTCAATTTTGTGAAACTTTGTTGGCATGTTTTTGTCCACTCAAACTTCACATTTTCCTGTAACAATTTAGTCATAGGAGTTGCAATCATGGAAAACCCTTTGACAAATCGTCTGTAATAGCCGGCTAGGCCCAAAAAACTTCTAATCTCAGAGATGTTCTTCGGTGGCTTCAAGTCCATTATGGCCGAGATCTTACTTGGATCTACTCGAACTCCATCTTTCGAGACAATATGTCCCAGAAATCCTACTTCCTTGAGCCAAAACTCGCTTTTACTGAACTTGGCATATAACTGATTTTCTCGAAGTGTCTGCAAAACTGTCCATAGGTGCTTAGCATGCTCATTTTCATCTCGGGAATAAATCAGTATGTCTTTAATAAAAAACGACCACAAACTTGTCGAGATATGGTCTAAAGATGCGGTTCATTAAATCCATAATTACCGCAGGAGCATTGGTCAACCCAAATGGCATGACTAAAAATTCATAATGCCCATACCTCATTCGAAAGGCAGTCTTGGATATATCTGAATCTTTTACTCTCAGCTGATAGTACCCTGATCTCAAGTCTATTTTGGAAAACATAGCGGCTCCTTTCAATTGATCGAACAAATCATCGATCCTAGGCAATGGATACTTGTTCTTTACTGTCACTTTATTAAGCTGACGATAGTCTATGCACAATCTCATGGTGTCATCTTTCTATTTTACAAATAAAATCGGAGCACCCCATGGTGAACAACTTGATCTTGCAAAGCTTTTATCTGTCAACTCTTAAATTGTAACTTCAATTCTTTCAACTCTGTTGGAGCCATTCTGTAAGGAGTAATGGATATAGCTACGGTACTGGGAGCCAACTCAATACTGAACTGAACTTCTCTATCCGGCAGTACTCCTAGCAATTCCTCAGGAAAAACATCCCGATACTCATATACTATCGGTACTGACTCAATCTTTAAACCTATTTCTTTGTCATTCATCACAAATGCCAAAAATGCCTCATACCCCTTTCTCAAATATCTCTGTGCTATCATGTGAGAAATCATTACCAGCAATCCATCTTGTTTATCTGATGGCACATGAAGATTATCCCCATTTTTACATTTCATCTCTAGGCACTTCTTCCCACAATTGACTATTACATTATGAGCAGTCAACCAATCCATTCTAAGAATGAGGTCGAATTCATCAAATGGTAACAACATAAGATTTGCTTTAAAGCAATGACCTCTAATTATTAATGGACAGTCTTTACATACTTCATCAACTAACACGCTCTTGCCTAAAGGATTAGACACTTTAATCATAAATTCTGTAGAATCTATAGGCATACTCATATCGGATACTAGTTTCATACAATTGTAAGAGTGTGTGGATCCGGGATCTATTAAACCAATAACTTTGGTATTGTAAAGAGAAAAGTTACCCGTAATAACATCAGGGGAAGATGCCTCTTCCCGAGTGCGAATGGCATAGGTTCTTGCAAGCGCTCTACCCTCAGGTTTTGTGGCATGCTCTCGAGGGTTACCTCTTCCACTTGCCCCACTTCCTGGGTTCCTTTGCGGTTTCCCTCTAACTATACTCCCAGATCTCGTGTTTGGAGTTCTCTCTTCTTAAGTCATCTCTGGACAATCTTTTATGAAATGGTCTTGAGAACCACATCTAAAACATGCATTTTCATGTGCTTGGCATTCTCCAAAATGACGTCTGCCACACTGTGGGCATTCAGGTTTGTCATATCGAATATTTCATACATTAGCAATTGAAGTCGTCTGTGCTTTATTTCCCATATTTTGCTTACTCTGGGCTTTTCTTGAAAATCCTGTGGAAATAGCCGATCGGGCAAGGAAATCTCTTGACTTTTTGGACAGAGATTGGAATGACTTATTCCACTGTCTCTTTCTAGAGTCACGAGACTCCATTTCAGACTTTTTCTTTTCTTTTACTAGTTCTTCGGCTTTACAAGCCCTTTCTACTAGTACAACAAATTCATTTAACTCTAGGACAGCAACTAACAACTTTATATCTTCATTTAATCCATCTTCAAACCTTTTACTCATGATGGCCTCAGTGGATACACATTCGCGAGCATACTTGCTGAGTCGTACAAACTCTTGCTCATAATCAGTTATTGACATCTTGCCTTACTTCAGCTCTAGAAATTCATTCCTCTTCTGGTGTACAAGCCTTTGGCTGATATAATTTTTCTTGAACTCTTCCTGGAAGAATTCCAATGTGACCCTTTCCCTCGGTACTACTGACACAAGGGTGTTCCACCACTAGTAAGTAGAGTCTCTTAAGAGAGAGATCACACACTTCATGCATTCTTTAGGGGTGCATGACAGCTCATTAAATGCCCTGATGGTATTTTCTAACCAGAATTCAGCTCGTTCTAGGTCATCATCTTTTCTAGCCCATAATTCTTCTGCCCCATGTTTCCTGATCCTGTCAATTGGAGGTTTATCTCCTCTTACCACCTCTACTACTGGAGGGGCTGCAGGGATAGGTTTTGGAACAGGCGGGGGTGGAGGGGGTTGTGCATTCGGGTTCGCTCGAACGAACTCTATATACCAGGCATTCATCATATGGAGGAAGGCTTCTCTAGCCTCTTCTCCTCCTTGACTCACCGTAGTGGGTCTATTCTCATTCTCGTTTGGTACCGTCCCTTCTGCGGGAGCTGGTGCATTACTTTCTACATCATCCGCCATAGCTCTGTTGGGATCCATTTTCTATATGTAAGAACATAATTTAAATAGTCAGGAGTCGTCACACTATCATTATAAAAACATTCTTATCTATGGCATGTATAGCTAGACTCGTGCTCATGCTATGTTAGTCCTAGAACTGACTAAACCGTAGCTCTGATACTACTAAATGTAACACCCTATACCCGAGACCGGTGCTAAGACTGGATACGAGGCATTACCATGCTTAAGCTCACTTAAACATGTACTTACGAGCTGTAAAATTTTGAACTAACTTAAAAATTTTCTTTCTTGATCATAACATGCATATTATAGGCCTACGAGGCCTTTAACAATTATCTGAACTCTTTTGGACACTTCATCTAACATTCAACTTGGAAGCAGGGTTCACACGCCCATGTTACTAAGAGACACGCCCGTCTACCCATAGACACGCCCGTGTCTACATCCGTGGCAGGTTACAGACTTTATCCACACGGCCTTGACACGCCCGTATCTACCAACCGTGTGAAGCTACAGACTTCAACCACACGGCCTAGCCACACGCCCATGCTTTGAACGTGTGTCTTACACGGTCCTTACACACGGCCGTGTAAAATGACCGTGGTCTAACTTTATTTAAAACATTAAGGTGCAGGGTTAACACGGTCTAGACACACGCTCGTGTGTCTAACCGTGTAGGCAACTAGAGGCTATTTACCAAGCCATTTGCCTCCCTGAAATTAATATCAACCCAACTCAAAACAATACAATTCATTAATAACATATTTTCATGAATAATACTACGTATTTCATTGATATCTATATACAAACAACTTAAACAACTTTTGCCAACCACTTAGCCATATACAAAAGAATAAAAACTTGATGGCCTATACAATGGCATTACACAAAACATGTTCTCAAAATGAATGATTCCTATACATGCCATACTTAGTAATATAATTTGGCTATACCAAAATAAGGGTCAATAGTGTGCTATGAGCTCCGACTCCAATGATCCATAAATTAGCTCAGCAGAACTACATAGAAAGAAACAATCAAAGGCGTAAGCATTTAGCTTAGTAAGTTTGCATGTATAACACATAATAAATAACTTGCTTCAGATAAACCATTTGACATAAGAATGGTATCATTATCTCATCTATAACGCTTATTTACTCATACATGATTCTTACTTGTCTCATGGTACTTACTAATCTCATACTTGTAAGGTAATAAGGTACCTATATCACTTGATCACATTGATCAGCATACTTAAACATAATAATTATGTCTTCTAATTCATCACTCATAACATGAATAATATTCAATTTCAACGTGGTAATAGCTATGCTTTCTTAACATTCTTGTTTCACATTTTAGCTTACTCATTTGCCCGATGAATTTCTATAAATTACCGAGAATACTAGATCTCTTGTCATGTACTTCATGTCAATGTCATTCTCTAGATATGTACTTATATAGAAGATCTCTTCTTGAATCAATGCCAAGCTTGCCTTGGTCTTACACGATAACTTATTCAATGCTAAGTTTGAGTCCTTGGACTTACATGATAACTTGCTTGATAACTTGATCAATGCCAAGCTTGAGTCCTTGGGCTTACATGATAACTTGTTCAATGCCAAGCTTGGGTCCTTGGGCTTACATGATAACTTGCTTGATAACTTGATCAATGCCAAGCTTGAGTCCTTGGGCTTACATGATAACTTGCTTGATAAATTGATCAATGCCACGCTTGAGTTCTTGGGCTTGCATGATAAGTTTTTCAATGCCAAGCTTGGGTCCTTGGACTTACATGATAACTTGCTTGATAACTTGATCAATGCCAAGCTTGAGTCATTGGGCTAACATGAAAACTTGCTTGATAACTTGACCAATGCCAAGCTTGAGTCCTTGGGCTTATATGATAACTTGTTCAATGCCAAGCTTGAGTCCTTGGGCTTACATGATAACTTGCTTAATTGCTGATGCCATGCCTTGGCTTGGTCCTATACAGACATTGTTATCTCATGTAATAGACCGTATCTCCCGGGTAATTCATCTTCAATCGGGACTTTCTCTTGTTTAATCTTATTGACTTCTTTGTTTAACATAACATTAAACCATTCATGATAACAATGTATATTATACTAAGCAATTAAATGATAAAATCATAAAGCTTAGAACTCATACAAACTTACCTCAATATACAAAATGTATGTAGTTACGCAATTTAGTCCTCGACTTTGTTCTTGCCTCGGTTTCGATTTGGGCTTCATTTTTCTTGATCTATAATCATAAATAGATCATTTAATAATCATTTTGACTAAATTAACTCATAACTCATACTTTGGGAAAATTACTAATTTGCCCCTATACTTTCTTCTATTTACACTTTTACCCCTAGGCTCGTAAAATGATTTTCATGCAACTTTCTTAAACATCATGCTTAGCTGAATCATTTTCTCTACTATAGCAATCATCAATTCTCTCTATTACTAATAGGTGTGACCAATTTTATAACTTTTTACAAAATGGTCCACACTATCATTTTTCATGAAATTCATTAAGAAAAAGATGTTTATCTAACATCAATCTCTCATAAACTCCCATAAAAAATCATTTATCATACATGTCACTCATGGATAAAATTTTTAAACATGCATCTTAGCTCATCAAATAGCTAAAAATAGCTTACTCATGCTACTGGGATTTCAAAAATACGAATAGTATCAAAAACCGGGCTTAGGAGCACTTACTAGCAAGCTTGAAAAATTGAAGAACCCTAGCTATGGCTTCTTTCAATTTTCGGCAATGGGGGGAAGATGATGATGAGATTTTTATCATGTTTTTCCTATTTTAATCACTTATTAGACAAATGACAAAAATGCCCTTATTTCTAAAATTTTCTATAATACCATCCGAAGGCCAATTTTGTCCAAAACTGAAATTTTGGGCAAATTGTTACTTAAGGTCTCATAATTCACATTCTAAAGCTATTTCATACAAAAAGCTTCTAGAAACTCAAATTTTACAACTTTTGCAATTTAGTCCTTTTTGGACCAATCAACCTCAATTTAATAAAATTGCTTCATGAAACTTTCATACTAGCATGCAAACATGACATAAACCTGTCATAAACCTCAATTATATAAATGTTATAAATGTATAAAATTATAACAATCTCATTAATGTTCAGAAGATGATAAGTTCTGTTTGAATAATGAAATTCGATGGATACATGATTTCCCGTATTGAATGTGGTCCTGCATATGTTGTGGACATAATATAGCCAAGATAAGAAATCCTGTTAGAAGCCCTCTCGAGCATCCTGTTATATAGTTCCTACGAGCATCCTGATCGATAGTGATTCTGCAATTGTTACGCACTACCACAGCTCTTTGTGAGCGTCCTATTACATGATTCGATCGGTTGTGATCCAACATTTATTGCAAACACAAATGCAGCTCTTCGTGAGCGTCCTGACATAGGCTCCTATGAGCTTCCTGAGATGGCTCACTTGAACTTATTGTTATGCTATCCGGAGCTCCTATTACATTGCTCTTTGTGAGCTTCCTGATAGGCTCTTTATGAGTTTTCTAATAAAAGTTCTTTGTCAACTTCCAGTTATAGACTCTTATGAGTTTCTTGGTATAGCTCGGATAAGCTTCCTGTTACATAGCTCAAATGAACATCCTGATATATGGCTCGAGAGTGTGCTTCCTAATTATGTGCCCTTACGGGTACCCCTGAATATGAATTGACAGTTTCTGATTTGTACACTTCGAGTGTACTAGATGTGTATCCATCGATATTTCAAATAAATTCAACAGGAAAAATCCTGACATGAGAAAATATGAACACGAAATGAATTATTACATGTATATGCCTGAAATACATGAAAATGATGATACATGATATATGGAAGTATGAGATGGTGATATATGAATGTGGAACTTGTAACACCTTGGTTTTCCATTAATTTCGTGTTTTGTAATTTGAAGACAAATACATATCTGCTTCAGTGGTTGAGTGGTTTGGGTGTGTTTGAGAGGTCCCAAGTTCAAGTCTCAACTTGCGTAAATTTTGTTATTTTTATGAATAAAGCCCAAACTTTGGTTAGTAGGCTTTTAAGTAAAAGTGGGTAGATAATTAGCAGAATGGGCCTGCTGGTCTGATGGTTAAGCGGAGTGTTAAGTTGTTGGAGGTCTGGGGTTTGAATTCCTGTGCGAGTAGGAGGAATTATTTTTGCTATTTGTAGCAGGTAGGAGTTTGAGTTTTAGTTAAATGCTGATAGTGGGAGTTGGGAGAAAATCTGATAGGATTTGTTTTCGTTTTGAAAATAATTTTCCATCAAAAAAAATTCCCTCTCTCTGTCATTCCATCTCCTCCTTTGCTGCCAAATTTTTCCCCTTTGCACTTGATCCTAACCGTTTTCTTTTTATTGTTTAGTATCTGCGATCTTTCGCTTCGGTTCTTTGTGTCTTGGTAAGTACAGTATTTTAGTTTTGATTGGATTGATGGATCCCTGCTTATAGGGGTTTTGATTGATGATTAGGAGATAACCAGAGGGCTGGAGATCGTTAATTGACGAGCTACGTGCACGAAACCCCACTTGTTGATTGAAGGTAACATTTTTGTAAGTTAGCGTTCGATCATCTAATGCGTTTTTGATTGAGTATAGCTTTAAGTGACTAAAATGGTGTTCTAATGATCGAATATAGGTGCTGGAGTTCTTGGGAGTCGTTTTAGCTTTAATCGGAACCAGGTGTGTACCTGAAAATGTAGAAAACCAGGTTTCGGCGAAAGCCAAAAACCTTACTGTCGATGCCACACGGGCGTGTGGTCACCCGTGTGGTAGGCTGTGTGCAAGAGTGTTAGTCACCACACGCCCGTATGATCGATGAGCCAGGCCATGCGCGAGCGACACGGCCGTGTGATGGCTGGGCAAGGCCTTGTGTGACACATGCGCTTGACCAATTGGGTCGTGTGAGCTACACGGGCGTGTGAGCCCATACGGGTGAACTACATGGGCCTGTGGGATTTTAGGCTTGGCCGTGTGATCCACGCGGCCAAGGCCAATTTGGGCCATATGGGCCACATGGGCGTGTGAGCCTATTTTTTTGGGAAAACTTTGTAAGGTTACACGGGTCGCCCAAGTCAACTGCACCATCGACTGCACTATCGAGTACCACCCTGGTAAGGCAAATGTGGTGGCAGATGCTTTGAGCCATAGGGCAATGACTGACCTGTGAGCGATGTTTGCTCGACTTAGCTTATTCGACGATGGGAGTCTGTTAGCAGAGCTTCAAGTTAAGCCTACGTGGATTGATCAGGTCAGAGGTAAACACATGGTGGATAAGTCTTTGGAGTTGAGGTTCTGTTAGGATTAGAATGGGGATACGATGGATTTTGGAATTCATAGTAAAGGGGTACTTTGTTTCCGCAGTCGGATTTGTTTGTCGAATGATGAGGATTTGAGACAGTCGATTCGGAGGGAGGTGCATAGTAGCCCTTACGCTATGCATCCCGGCGGAAATAAGATGTACCGAGATCTACGAGAGTTATATTGGTGGCCAAGGTTGAAGCGTGAGGTTACTAACTTCGTTGCTTGTTGTCTGACTGGTCAGCAAGTTAAGGCTGAGCATCAGCTGCCTTTGGGGTAACAATGGATTTTATTTGTGGGTTGGCCTTAACACCCACTAAGAAAGATTCTGTCTGGGTCATCATGGATCAATTGACCAAATCTGCTCACTTCATTCCGGTCAGGACGGACTTTTTACTCTAGAAATTGGCTAAGCTATATGTGTCTGAAATAGTGAGACTACATAGGATTCCTGTCTCGATCATCTCTGATAGGGATCCTCACTTCACGTCTCGATTCTGGAAGAAATTATATGAAGCTATGTGTTCGAGGTTAGACTTCATTACTGCTTTCCATCCTCAGACAGATGGTCAGTCAGAGAGGGTGATTTAAGTACTGGAGGACATGTTAAGGAGCTGTGTTATAGATTTTCGAGCCAGTTGGGATGAGTATTTGACATTGGCAGAGTTTCTTATAACAACAGCTATCAGTCTAGCATTCAAATGGAACCTTACGAGGCCTTGTATGGTTGTAAGTGTCGCACTCTCTTGTGCTGGACTGAGTTGGGTGAGCGACGTGTTCTGGGTCAGGAATTGGATTCTAAAACTAATGATAAGTCTGATTGATTCCGGATCGACTGAAAGCGACATCTAATAGGCAGAAATCCTACGCTGATCTGAAGAGAAAGGATATTGAGTATTGCATGGGAGACCTAGTCTTTCTCAAGGTCTCACCATGGAAGAATGCTCTGAGGTTCGGTCGCAATGGTAAATTGAGCCCTTGGTTTGTTGGGTCGTACCGTATTCTGAAACAAGTAGGGCCAGTCGTTAGAACTTCCTCCAGAGTTGAATTGCATACATGATGTGTTCCACGTCTCAATGTTGAGACGCTACCGCTCTGATCCCACGTATGTTTTTCCTATTGAGGACATTGAGGTTAGACCAGATCTGAGATTTGAGGAGAAGCCTGTTCAGATCCTGGATCACGACATTAAAGTGCTTCAAAGGAAGCCTATCCCCTAAGTGAAGGTGTTGTGGCGAAATCATAGCATTGAGGAGGCCACTAGGGTGCCGGAGGATGCGATGCGTCAACAGTATCCTCACCTTTTCTAATCAGGAAAAATTTCGACAACGAAATTTTCTTTTAGGGGGTAGAGTTGTAATGCCCCGGTTTTCCATTAATTTTAGCTCTGTAATTTCAACACACAAACACCTATCTGCTTTAGTGGTTGAGTGATTTGGGTGTGTTTGGATGTGTCTGAGAGGTCCCAAGTTCAAGTCTCAACTTGGGTAAATTTTTTGTATTTTTATGAATAAAGCCCAAACTTTGGTTAGTATCCTTTTAAGTAAAAGTGGGTAGGTAATTAGCGGGCCTGCTAGTCTGGTGGTTAAGCGGACTGTTAAGTTGTTAGAGGTCTGGGGTTCGAATTCCTGTGCGAGTAGGAGTTGGGGGAAATCTGATAGGATTTGTTTTTGTTTTGAAAACAATTTTCCATCAAAAAAAATTCCCTCTCTCTGTCGTTCCATCTCCTCCTTTGCTATTGAAATTTCCCCTTTGCACTTTATCCCAACCGTTTTCTTTTTATCGTTTAGTATCCATGATCTTTCGCTTCGGTTCTTTGTGTCTTGGTAAGTATAGTATTTTAGTTTTGATTGGATTGATGGATCCTTGCTTATGGGGATTTTGATTGATGATTAGGGGATAACCAGAGGGCTGGAGATCGTTAATTGATGAGCTAAGTGCACGAAACCCTGATTGTTGATTCAAGGTAATGGTTTTGTGAGTTAGCGTTTGATCATCTCGTGTGTTTTAGATTGAGTATAGCTTTAAGTGACTAAAATGATGTTGTAATGATCGAATATAGGTGCTGGAGTGCTTGGGAGTCGTTTTAGCTTTAATTAGAACCAGGTGTGTACTCGAAAATGTAAAAAACAAGGTTTCAACAAGAGCCAAAAACCTTACTGTCGACGCAACACAAGCGTGTTGTCGCCCGTGTGGTAGGCTGTGTGCATGACTGTTGGTCACCACACGACCGTCTGATTGACGAGCCAGGCCGTGTGCGAGCGACACAACCGTGTGATGGCTGGGCAAGGCTGTGTTCAACACACGAGCTCAATCAATTAGCTCGTGTTGGCCACACGAGCGTATGGGCCTGCACGAGCCTGTGGGATTCTGGGCTAGGCCGTGTGATCCACACGGCCAAGGCCAATTTGTGCCGTGTGGGCCCACACGGGCAGGCCACATGGATGTGTGAGCCCATTTTTCTGGGAAAACTATGTAAGGTTACACGGGTCGCCCAAGTCGACGTGGACCTACCGTAGGGTCGGTAAGCAATGCTTGGACCCCTAAATTAACGATCTGACTGTTTGATTTCCGTACTAAGCGTGTATGATGATATGAATGTATGAACCGTTATCTGCATATTGGCATGATATTTATATATGTTGCATTGTATCGGGGTGGGATTGATAATATTTGGAGGAAGTATCTGAAAGGCTTTCAAGCCTGTTATCTGGCAGCTCAGTTGCAAATATTCTGATTATTTGCTGCATTCGGTACAACATGGTGTGTAGGGTTGGGTAGGTTGATTTTATCCCCACATGGTGTGTTGGGTTGGACGGAGTTGGTGTGTATAGGCTGGTGGGTAGGACTCTCTGTATCTGCATTTCTGTCAGAAATGCGCTAAGGCCCTGAAATATGTCCGAATCTATATCTGAGTGGGCTAAGGTCCACACCGTTTCTGTAATCGGCTCAGACCCGAATTATGAATCGATGTCTATTGTCTGATATTTCTATGTGTGTATGTTCTCTATAGGGATTACACATTGAGTTTGCGAATACTCCTCTGTTTAATATGTTCAGGTAATCCCCAGCAGTAGACGGATCGATGCGGTAGAGGACTCGGCGGTGACCACGGTTCTGGACATTTTAATTATGGTTTTATGGTTTGATTAAATCTGGGTAATTTTTATGCAATAAGGCCTTTACGTATTTTGTTTTAAATATGGAATTTATGACGTAGTGGTACTGCGGTTAGAAATAGGAAAATTCAAGTTTTCAAAGTAAACAAAGGTTTTATTAAAATACATACGAATTCGCAAATTATTTTTAAAACCTTCCGCGAACGTATAAGGTTTTGAAACTGGATAATAAATAAATAAATGACACATCTTGACGATAGCCTAAGATACCTAAAATTGGTTTTAGTGCAGTTATGTTTTCTAAAGCACTATCATGTGACGCCGCCAGATTCGGCCATAACATCCAGGCCGGGTTTGGGGTGTTACAGAACTTGTTTGATGAATATGTTCATCTAAGATTATAGATTTGTGCACTTCGACTATATTTTCTCGGTTTTTTATTGTTATTTTATTTAATTTAATGAGCAAAATCCTGACATGAAATAAGCTGAACTTGAGACAAAATATTATGAAAATGTACTTGAAATACGTGGGTATGAAATATATATATTATTTGAATTCATGATGTAGAAAGTATATGTATATAGGAATTTGGTTGTTATTAAGCCCATACATGTTTCTTGATGTTTATATGAGATAGTATGACTTAGAATACACTATTACCCGTATGTACATGAAATACATGGAAATGACATTACTTGATATAATGATACATGAATTGGTTGTTACGTGAATGTGGATCATGCTTGATGACTTTGTTCATCCATGATTAAGGACTATTATATGTGATTACTTGGCTAACATGATGAGGATATGTGTTTAGGGCTTGTGATAAAATTGGTAGATAGTGCCTTGCATGTTTATTTTGAACATCGATATATGGTAAGTTATTTACCTTGTTATACGAACTTAATAAGCCTTTCATGCTTACTCTATTTTATTTTCCCTTGTTCTATAGTAATTCAGAAGCTCATTGGATTGAAAGTATCTGTGGATGTAACAGCCCGATTTTGGGGCTAGGTGGAACAATGGTTTCGGGACCACTAATCCGAGGTTGAAGAAATTATTTTTTTATATTATTTTATGTGTTATAGCATGTTTATAAGGATGTATGAAAATTTTGGTGCCTTTATTTTAACGATTGTATGCTTAATTTCAAAAAAGGACTAAATCGCATAAAGTGCGAAAGTTTCATTTTACAAGCTAGGAGTGTCTAATAGCTGTGGAATATTAAATTGGAGGTCCTTAAAGTACAATTAAACCACTCTAAAAGTGATGGACGGCCAAGGGGTCAAAGGCATTATTTTTGGTCAAATATTGGTGAAATTAGGTGACTAAAAGTGAATAAAATAAAATAAATGAAGGAGATATCATCTTTCACTATTCACCTTCCTTCTTCCATCGAAAATTGAAGAGAAAGTAGAGGTTTTTGGAGCTCAAACTTTCGGCCAAGCTATTTCCTTACAAGTAAGTGGCTTTAGAGGTCTTTCTTGATAATTTTTGTACTTTTGGAACCCCCAAAGCTTAAGCTAGCTAATGAGAGGACTATTTTGCAAAATGGGTGAAAGTTTAGGGATTTGCCATGAGAATGTTTATGTTGTTTGCTGAGTTTTTATGGAAGAACATGAATGTTGGTGGGCTAAGGAATAACTTTTGTGAAAGGTGTTATCATGAAAACACCTAAAAAGGGGTTTATTTGTAAAGGTTATAATTGAGTAATAAATGCATGAAATGATTGGTTTTGTGAATTGTTGTAAGAGAAAGAAATGTTCAGCTAGACTTTTTTAATTATAAAATGTGATGTAAAGTGATTTACGAGCCTAAGGGCAAAACTATAATTTTGCCAAAGTATAAGGGCAAAATGGTCATTTTTCCTAAGTAGAAATTTTTATGTATCATGAGTTATGTAGTGATTAAATGAGTAAATTTTATTATTATAGATCAAGAAGAGCATGAAAACAACCTTGACCGAGGAAAATACAAGGTTACGGACTAAATCATCAATTAACACATTTTGCACCGAGATAGGTGTAACGCCCCAAATTTAGGCATAGTAAAATTGGGCCTATTAGGCTTTGGGATTTGGGTCTTAGAAAATTTTTAAGTGAGCAAGAAAATGACAATTGGCTTGTGGGCTTTGAGGGTTATTGAATTTGGAGTGTTTAGGGGTGTTGGAGATGTTCTGAGATCAAGTAAGGTATAGGAAAAATTTTGGTTTACGCCCCAACAATCTGAAACTCTAAATTTATGTGAATTGAGGTTGGTATGTATGAGTAGAACTTAGAATATTAATTTTAAGGTATTATTGGGATTATTTGAAGTCTTAGAGATAGGGAAGACCATAGGGAAAAATTTATTTTTCTTTGCTTTAGTGGACCCTAGTCTCAGGCATTAGGCCTCTTAAATAGATTAAGGGAAAAAAAGGACACAAATGGGCTTGTGGTCTAGTGGAAAGTGGTGTCACTTGGGGAGCTATAAGGTGGCGTGTTTTCAGCTGAGGAGATCCAAGGTTCAAGCATTAGGAGTGGTATTTTTGGAGTGTTTTATTTTGCATAGGTGGACAACCAGAGTTGTGTTGAATATGACCTCCTGCGTTGGAGTGTTTGATGAGGGAAACTAATAATGGAGGGAAATTCGGATAAGGCTAAGGTGTTATCAGGGAGAAAAGTTAGGAGCCGAGAAGTGTGAAGAGTTGGTGCTGTTTTGGGAAGTGGAGAGCGTATAAATTCAGCTTAGGAGGGTAGATGAGTGTCGTTTTTGGGTCTTTTAGGGGGTATTACGAATTTTCATTGTGGCTTTCGGCATTCGGAGAGTTTTGCAAATAGGTCAGTCTTTCTTTTCTTTACTGAATCCTTTTGAAAGGTTCCTTGGGTTTCCATTACTTTTCTTTTCTCCCCCTCAACCGAATTCTTCCATTTGTCGAAAAGAAAACCCATCATTCTTTTTGCCAAAATTCCTATTAGAGTTGTGTTCTTCTTCTTTCTCTGAAAGCCAGATTCCCCTATAGCCAAATTTTCTTCTTTGTCGAATTACCATCATCCTTCCTTGCCAAAATCCCATTAGTGCCGAATCTTTGTTGTTTTTCTCTATCACAAATCAGTTGGTAGGTACTCTCAGTAAAAGTTAAAAGCCGAATCTTATTCGATAGTTATCTAGGCCGCAGGATCTAAGGTTGAATTCGGTAAGTATTCTGTTAACTCCCCTTAGTATGTTTTGTTAAAAGCTGAAAGGCGATCTAATTTTTCATTATCGGTGATCTTGTATTAACAAGGGTAAGGATCGAAAATCGCAAGCGTGGTAGGATCATTAGCAAGGGTAAGGATACTCAACTTGATTATGGTTGAAGTGAATGGCCGAATGTGTGGATGACTTGTGTGGATTACGAGTCACTCAAATTTTGATGGTGTATGTGTGACTGTAGATCTAGGGAACACTTGTGATTAGTAGTGAATGAAGGGCCATTAGAACCCGGTGGCACACGGTAAGGTTACGGTAAGGTTTCAGCTTTTGAGTAAATGTTTTGATTAAGTATGAGTGGTTGATTGAAGGTTGGTTGGTTGTAGGTTCAAGGCTAAGGATAGAATAGCACTTCAAGGTAACCAGGTGTGTACAAACACTACACACACGATATCGGTAATGCCAAAAAGCCGAAAGTGGCTAAATGGGTCCAGTGGGCCCTAAGGCTAAGTTTGATGAGTTTGTTTGGTTTGGTATATGAACTGAGTTAGTCAAGCATGTTACATGATCTGGAATTGTGTTGGGCCTAATAGGACATAAGGATGTGATTTGGGCCTAATGGGCCGTAAGGATGTAATTTGGGTTGATGGGCTTTATGGGGACGTAGACAAGTATGCTAGGGTTTAATGGACCTTAGGTTTAGTTTTGAACAACTCTTAAACCGCATAAGACTTAATCTAATAATCAAACATGTCCATGGACAAGTCGCTGTGTTAGAGTGTGGCAACGAACGTATGCATGTCTAGGATTGGATCTAGGGAGAGCTTGGTACTTAAGCAGTCTTAGCGGCCCACCTCATCTTCTCTGGAATCCTACCTGGTTCATAGTGTCTGTTCACTTTAGCCGCAAGGGCTTGTTAATGGGCCAAAGTTCTTAACTAAAACCCGAGATGGACCAAATACCCTAGATTTGTAAAATTACTAAAATACTCCTGATTTGAAATTACCAAAATACTCTTGGTTTGAAAAATCACTAAGATAGCCCCGAATTGTGAAATTACCAGGATACCCTTAATTTGCAAAATTACCAAAACATCCTTGATTTACAAAATTTCCAAAGTACCTCTCATTTGCAAAATTACCTAGATACCCATGTAGAGTATATTTACGAAAATACCCTTGGGTTGTGAAATGACGAAAATACCCCTATGTGATGAGTATAAGTTTATGGATATTACTTATGTGTTTGATGCATTCATATGATATTCTGCTTAGGATGTATATGGGTGGGAATTATGGTACGGAGGAAGATTTGAGGATCGCATAGTCGCTTGACGACCATGGATCCACCGATGGCTTTAAGCCCATTATATGATTAGCAGCTTTGCTGCAACGTTGGGTAGTGCCGCTGTGAGTGCTACCTTTGGTGTGTAGAGTATGGGTGAGTCGATTTAGAAATCCCCACAGGTGTGTAGGGTTGGAAGGGAAATGGTGTGTGTAGCGGATGGATTTTTGGGAGCGTTTTGCATTACCTTGTTTTGCATATGATATGTTATGATGTGATATGATATGAGGTCATTGTGGGCCAAGGCCCAAGACCACCGATTTGGTTAGGGCTCAGGCCAATGTGATAATTATATATTGAATTGAATGCCAAGGGTTGTACACACTGAGTTTTGAAACTCACACCCTTTATTTAATGTTTCAAGTGATCCTTGGTAAATGGCTCGGCGTAGGAGAGGACTCAGAGATGGCCACACTATAAGATGTTTAAATTTTATTTATTTGTTTCAAAAAACATAATTTTAATTGCTTATTTTCGTTGGATGTAATAAGGCCTTGTACTCCGATTTGACTTTAGATTTTGGGTTTTGTTGTTTTAACTGTTTACTTAATTATTAAACCTAAGTAAATTTCTCACGTTTAAACTTGGTTTTCGAAATACTTAAAGTTATAAAATGGGTTTTGTTTTTCATTACTTAACAAGACTCAAGGATAAAGGGGCTTTTGGGCCTTAAATTTTTAATTAGCCAAATCATTTGAATTATGCCTTTAATGTGACACGCCGGATTCGGGCCTAACTTCTAGGCCGGGTTTAGGGTGTTACAATAGGTTTATGTGTAAATGATACATCTTCACTACATATGTTGTTACCTATTGATGTATTGTATGGATGGAATTGCATATTGATGAGATTGGTTGAAATTTGTAGTTAATGAGTAATTCTCATATGAACCTTAGAATAGAAATGTAAGTACGGATAAATACCTGTAATTATCATTTGGTGGGCTGTGTGCGATACCACCTTAATATTTATTCTCGATGGGTTGTGTGTGATACCATCGTTTATATTATCATTTGGTGGGCTGTGTACGATACCACCTTAATATTTATTCACGATGGGTTGTGTGCGATACCATCGTTTATATTATCATTTGGTAGGTTGTGTGAGATACCACCTTAAAATTTATTCACGATGGACTGTGTGCGATACCATCATTTCATTTGGGGGGCTGTGTGCGATACCACCCTATTATTGACTAATGGTGAGCTGTATGCGAAACCACCAGGTACTTCTATCTTTCCGAATAGTTCATCGAGAAACTAGTTTAAGTAAAATGTTTCATGTGGCTTGTGTGATAAGTGCAGGGTATATGTGCAAGTAATTGTGAGCAATGTTAAGATATGTGTTTGGGCTAAAGTTTTATGTGGTATGATGTTTATTGTTTACATATAGACTTACTAAGCTTAAAGCTTACTCCCTTTCCTTTCCCTTGTTTTATAGTGTTAAGGAGCCAGCTCCGGATACGAAGATAATCAGAAAATTTCCCACACTATTAACACATCTCGATATAGTTAAACTTATCATTTTGAGTATGGCATGTATAGGGGCTAGACTTAGTGAAATGTCTTGTGGTTTTGGCCAAGTATGTTGGCTTTTTTTAGATAAATTCTTTTGTATAAAGCCATAATTGATGGCTCATTATCATTAATCTATGAAAAGATGAAGTATGTATGAATGGGTTGATGATTAAATATGATTCATCTTTGTATGAGTTAGGGTGACAAAAAGAGCTTTGCAAATAGCCTTGTTCTTGTCCACACGGGTAGACACACGGGTGTGTGTCTAGGCCGTGTGTGACACAAGGTCAGTCCCATGGATGTGTGGCTAGGCCGTGTGTCCCATGCATGATAGTTTTGCAAGTCAATATGCTCAATAGTAAACACACAGTCAGTCCCATGGGTGTGTGGCAGGCCATGTGTCCCATGCATGATAATTTTGTAAGTCAAAATGCTCAGTAGTAAACACACGTGCAGAGACACGGCCGCGTGTCTCAGCCGTGTGGAAGACACGACCACATATATGGGTGTGTGCCTAGGTCGTGTGAAGTCTGCACCTAAATTTTGGAATTTAATTTGCCACACGATTGAAGGACACGAGCGTGTGTCTGGCCGTGTGATGCAAGTCAGTGTCGACCACAAGCCAGACACACAGATGTATGACAGGCCGTGTGATGAAAGTCAGTGTCGACCACGGGTGTGGAACACGGGTGTGTCCCTTCCTGGACATGGGTGTGTGGACTATTTAGAGAAACTTTTCTAAGGTTTTTGGAAGAGTTTCAAAAGAGCTCGATTTGATCCCGAACCATCCTTAAACCGTGAATTAGACCTAGTAGGCTTGTTTGGGAGGAATTAGTAAGGGTTTTGAATTGGAGAGAAAAGTCAAGTTTCTAAATTGCATGATTGATTACATGTAAGCTTAGTAATGCCTCGTACCCTGTTTCGGCGTTGAATACGGGTAAGGGATGTTACAGTGGAGATCACTCACACTATCCATCGGCCCATCTTGGTATATATGGTAAATTAATTATGGTTATAATGACATGTATAGGTTAATTAGCCAATGTTGGCATGTAAATGTTTGGGTTATAACTAGCCATTGGAATGGCTTGTGATTAACATGTTTTGATATGTATAAACAAAGCTATAACATGTTTGGTGTGTGCTTAAATGATTGATTGATAGAAATCATGTTGGCATATTGAAAATTAATTCTAATATATTTGATAAAATATGCATATAGGTGAATTCGATAAGTTAAGTTTGTATATTTAATTACATGATGGTAAAGTGTCATTTGAGGTACTTAAGAGCACATTGGTTGTATGTGATGATATGTCATGCATGAGACTTTATTTTGACTTGAATTAATTGTATTAAAATGGCTTGTAAATATGTTTAAGTATTGATGTAAGAGGAAGACCAATTGGGTGAGAAATGTGGCTTGGAAAATAGGCTATTTTTATCCACACGGGAAAAGACACAGGTGTGTGTCTCTGCATCTAGAATTTTTTTTTTTTTGAGATTTTGCAAAAAAAAAAAAAAATTTGAGTACCTGGTTTAGTCCTGACTCGTTTCTAATGCATGTTCTGGACCTTAAGGGTTCATATAAGGGACTTTATGATTGATTTTCAGACATGAATAATTTATGGTGTAAAATATCTATTTATTTAATCTGTAAGTTCTGATAATGCTCTGTAGCCTTATTCTGGCGATGGTTTCAGGTTAGGGGTGTTAAATTTATTGGTATCAAAGCTACGGTTTAGTCCGCTGAACGTAGCATATGAGAAGTCTAGAAATACATGCCATTATATAACATGTGATAGTGTGATATCTCCCGACTCTGATGAGAATTATTTTATTAATAGACAGGGATGCCTTCCAAACGAGCTAATTCCGATAATGCTGAAAGAAATACTCATGTTTCTAAGTAAAAATGTTACTTATGATGAAACAAAACTCATAACGGTATGAAGGAAATGTTTTATAATGAACATGTTGATGAAAAATGTAATGTTATATGTGTATATTTATAAAAGTTAACTTTTGAGGCTTTACGACCTCCACCCCCTCACTAGTACAGTTTTATATAATGAAATTCACAATATTTATATTGATTAAGTTCACAAGTGTTAAACTGAAGCATTCAGTGGCTGAATGATTAATAATGCAGTCAGAGCTGAGAATGGGTTAGTAAGTAGAGACGATTTTAAAGGAGATATCAGATTTTTCTGAAGATTATTCGGGATACGCAATATCACTATTAAGGAAGAAGTTATTCATGAGTAATCGACTTATTTAGGTATGGTATCTACAGAATGGATTAACCAATTTTTTTTTTTTGAATTGGTTCCTTTAATGAACTAAATAATCTGAGATTATTGATGACTTTATTAGTTAGTGAAATAGAGATGAAATTGCAAAGATATCTGAGTGCAGTTGCTATAATTGGATATTTCACAGTGATTTCCTCTGGGTATTATATATATATATATTCTTCGATGTTTAGAAATATATGTAACTGTTCATTTTCAAATTTGATTCTTATCACATAGAAAAGTTGTCTAATCATGATATTAGATGGAATTATTGTAAGTCTGGTTGATTCATGAAATGTATTGCTTAAACTTTCTTTAGTTAGAATTATGTTTAAGAGAAGACTTAATGATAAGATTCGTATGATACTATTTTCTACTTCAACTGGTTAAAGCTCTGAATTGCAAATATGCAATTTACACTACATCTATCACGTTGTGCATATGAGCAACATCATTCTTCTGGACTTTTTCTGAGAAATCATCGATATCTTTAACATTCAATATAGGTTGTATTTTCATAAATTCTATATAGCTTCACATTATGGATTTTATTATCTCGATATCTTTATCATTCTTATGGTCTAATCATGTCTATCAAACATGGTTTATCCGTAAAAGATATTCATTCGCCGGAGGTAATTACATGTATTACTATTATAAACTCTAACTAGATTATAGGAGCTCGGTGATGTGGATCTCAGATTATAGAAATTGTATTATGACCCTGGTTGTTATTTGGACTACTATTGAAACGTTGGACCCTATTTTAGCACTATGGTTCTTAATCTATCTGATGGTGGTAGCCTCGGAATAATTCAAAGCTTCGGTATTAAAAATTGAAATAGCTCTATTATATGATTCCTTTTTAATTTTAGTAGAAAGGTTTTCTATAATAGCTATACCAATGACATGGTTATTACAGAAAGAAGTAAGATTTGACTATTCTGATAAATGTCAACAAAGTTATGATCAATTGAAAGCTTTATGGACTAAAGCATCAATTCTGGTTCAGCCTGAATCGGGTAAGAAATTTGTGAATTACAGCGAAACATCATTAAATGGTTTAGATTTTGTTTTGATGCGCAAAGGCAAAGTAATAGCCTATACTTCCAGACAGTTAAAAACGTATGAAAAGAATTACCTGATACATGATTTAGAATTGATAGTTCTTGTATTTGCACTGAAAATTTGGTGACATTATCAGCTGGAGAAAAAGGCTATATATTTCCTGATCATAAAAGTTTAAATTATTTGATGTCGCAAAAAGATTTGAATATGATACAGTACAGATAACTAGAACTTCTAAAAGATTATAATTTGATAATTGACTTTCATTTGGGAAAAGCAAGTGTAATTGCTGATGTTCTGAGTAGAAAATCTTTGTTTGCCTTATAAGCAATGAATAACCGATTATTATTGCCTGATGATGGCTCAATTTTTAGCTGAGTTTAAAGTTAAACCAATGTTTCTACAATAGAGCAGTGAAGCTTAGAAAAAGTGATAATGAGTTACAAGTTAAACGGGTACAGAGTAAGTCAACTTCTGACTTAGAATTTTAGAATGGATCTGATAATTTTCTATTATACAGAGGCAAAGCCTATGTATTGAAAGATTCAGAGCTTGTACAAAAAGTTTTACACGATTGCTCACAATGGTACTATGTCTGTTCATCCGGGGAAATAATAAAATGCATAACGATTTAAAACATATATACTATAGCCCGGAATGAAATATGGTATTCCTAAAATTGTATTTAAATGTTTAATATGTCAACAAGATAATCTTTGAACATCGAGGATTGATATCTTCGTAATCACATAACCGATTTCGATACCGAGATAGAAATGGGATAAAGTTACTATGGATTTTATATCAGGATTACCCCTATCTCTGAAATAAAAAGATGTTACCTGGGTAATCATCGGCCGTTTGGCGAAGTCTGCATATTTATTCCTAGTATGAATGGATTTCTCACTTAATAGATTTTCTGAATTATCTGTTTCCATGATCCTCAGATTTCATGGTATGCCAGTTTCCATTATTTCTGATTGAGATTCACAATTCAAATCCCTATTTTGGAATAGCTTACAAGAAGCTCTGGGTACGTGGTTACATTTTAGTACCACATTTCATCCTCAGATGGATGGTCAATCTGAATGTGTGATTTAGATTTTGAAGATATGTTTCGATACTGTATTTTAGAAGTTGAAGGCAATTGGAAAAGAAATAATTGTCGTTAGTCGAATTCGCACCGTACGAAATGGCACCGTGCGAAACTCTGTATGATCACGAATATAAAACTCCATAATATTGAACTGAGCGTAGTGAGAAAAAGAATACATGGATTTGACCTGTTCTGTGAAATCGAAGAAAAAGTGAAAGTGATCCAAGATATTTTAAAGGAAACTTCAGATCGTCAGAGAATCTTATGCAGATCTTAAATTAAAAGAAATAGAGTTCCGAGTTAGCGACAAAGTGTTCTTGAAAATTTTGTTATGGAAGAAAGTTCTCTGGTTTGGCCGTAAAGGCAAATGAAGTCCACAGTTTATCATGTTATATGAGATCATTGAAAAGAATCAGACTTGTTACTTACATATTGGCATTATTGTCAGAGCTTGATAGAATTCATAAATTTTATATATGTGTATATGCTATGACGATATCGATCAGATCTGTCACATGTTATTTCTCTGATAGATATTAGAATTCAACTTGACATGACTCATAGTGAGGGACTGATTGAAATATTGGCATGTGACGTGAAAGAACTGAAAAGTAAAAAGGTAGCTTTAGTAAAAATTTTCTGGCAATGATATGATATAGAAGAAGAAATATCTGAACCCCATTACTGGTAAGATTTTCGAGGATGAAAATTTTTAAGGGGGAGAGTTAGAACAACCCATTTTCAGTAAAATCAGAACAGTGGTTTCGGGACCACAAATCCGATTCTGGAAAGGAAAATTATTTTATTATTATTTTATGATCTATTGTATGATAATAACATCGTATGAAATTTTCATAAAGAAATTTTACTGATTATATGTTTAATTTGATAAAGGACCAAATTGCACAAAGTGTACAAGTTGAGTTCTAATTGCTAAAGGGATTAAATAGCTATGGAATTCAAAATTTGAGGTCCTTAAATGGTAAATAGACCATTAAAAATGCTTAGTTGTTAAGGATGATGATAAATCCATGGAAAATAAAATAAAGAAAATGATTAAATTGGAATGTGAAATAATAAAAAAATGATAAATGATAAAAAATGAAAATATCATCAATTTTATCATCTTCTTCCCCAAAGATACATGGAAACCATTGGAAAGAGAAAACAAGCTTTCTTGGCTTAATTGGGTAAGTAATCTTGTCCCGTTTTTAGTAATTTTTATATTTCCGAGATCAGAATAGCTTAATCTACCTATTTTGGGGATTAATTTATAAAGATATCAATGTATAGAAATTTTAACATTGATGTAAATGCTGAAATTTTGAAATTTATGGTAAAAATGAAAGGTTGTTGACATAAAAACAACTTTTCTAAAGTGAATTTTGATGAAATTATGAATTTAGGCCTAAATTGTAAAGTTGTAAAATCTAAGGAAAAAATTTGAATTTTTATGAAATAAATGGGCTGTACATTTTATATGTAAAATTTGGCTAGGGTTGGAATAAGGATTAAATTGCATGAATTTCATTTTTTGAGCCTAGGGATGAAATCGTCAGTAATTAAAAGTTTAGGAGCAAAATGGTAATTTTGCCTAAGATGTGAATTGAACTGAATTTGAGTATGAATTGTATTAAATTGATGTTAAAGTTACTCGTATAGATCTGGATAGACCAAATTCGGAGTTAAAGTGAGGAAAAAAGAAACTGTCGAATTAGTAGATTTTACGTACATGAACATTTATTGAGGTAAATTTGTGTAACAAAATTGTGTTTATTTTTATGCTTGAATTGAGAGTGGTATGTGTTTATATGAATTATATAAATTTTATAAATGTATGAAATAATCACATGCCAGATAACGTTCAGAAAATGATAAGTTCCGTTTGAATAATGAAATTCGATGGATACATGATTTCTCGTATTGAATGTGGTCCTGCATATGTTACGGACAAAATATAGCCCAGACGAGCAATCCTATTATAAGCCCTCTCGAGCATCTTGTTCTATAGTTCTTGCGAGAATCCTGATCGGTAGTGATTCTGCTTGTGTTGCGTACTACCGTAACTCTTTGTGAGTGTCCTGTTACATGATTCGATCGGTTGTGATCCAGCATTTATTGCGGACACAAACACAATTCATCGTGAGCATCCTGATATAGGCTCTTACGAGCTTCCTGACATGGCTCGCTTGAACTTCCTGTTATGCTATCCGGAGCTCCTGTTACATGGCTCTTTGTGAGCTTCCTAATAGGCTCTCCTTGAGTTTCCTAATTAAAAGTTCTTTGTGAACTTCCTGTTATAAACTCTTATGAGTTTACTGGTATAGCCCGAACAAGCTTCTTGTTACATTGCTCACATGAACATCCTGATATATGGCTCGAGAGTGTACTTCCTGATTATGTGCCCTTATGGGTACCCCTAAATATGAATTGATGATTTTTTTATTTGTACACTTTGAGTGTACTACATGTGTATCCACCGATATTTCAAATAAATTCAACAGGAAAAATCCTGACATGAGAAAATATGAACACAAAATGAATTATTACATGTATCTGCTTGAAAAACATGAAAATGATGATACATGATATATGGAAGTATGAGATGGTGATATATGAACGTGGAACTTGTTTGATGAATATGTTCATCAAAGATTATAGATTTGTACACTTCAAGTGTATTTTCTCTGGTTTTTATTGTTATTTTATTTAATTTAATGAGCAAAATCTTGACATAAAATAATCTAAACTTGAGACAAAATATTATGAAAATGTACTTGAAATACGTGGGTATGAATTATATATATTATTCGAAATCATGATATGGAAAGTATATGTATATGGGAATTTGGTTGTTATTGAGCCCATACATGTTTCTTGATGTTTATATCAGATAGTATGACTTAGAAACGAACTATTACCAGTATGTACATGAAGTACATGGAAATGACATTACCTGATATAATGATGCATGAATTGGTTGTTACATGAATGTGGATCATGCTTGATGAATTTGTTCATCCATGATTAAGGACTATTATATGGGATTACTTGGCTAACATGATGAGGATATGTGTTTTGGCCTTGTGATAAAATTGGTTGATAGTGCCTTGCATGTTTATATTGAACATAAATATATGGTAAGTTATTTACCATGTTATACGAACTTGCTAAGCATTTTGTGCTTACTCTGTTTTATTTTCCCTTGTTCTATAGTAATTCGGAAGCTCGTTGGACTGAAAGCATTAGTGGAGATCACTCACACAAACTATCGGTCCATGTTGGTATATATGTTAAATGAATTATGGTAATTGTAACACCCTTAACCTAAATCCGTCACCGAAACAGGGTTATGGAGCATTAACGAAGTTTACAGAACAATTTTAAATAATTCTAGAAAATTTACTATACATATTCTGAGAGTATGCATAATGTCCCTTATATGGACCCTCGAGGCCCAATATGAACATTAAAATTGAATCAGAACTACATCGAGATCCCTAAAAATTTTTGCAAAATTCCAAAATTTCTCTTATGAACAATATCCACACTCCCGTGTGGTCTAGGGACACACCCGTGTGATCATGTTGTTGGGCTATACACGTTTGTGTTCCTAACTCATGCATAGGTTCTCGCCGATGCTCGTGCCTCAGATTTAACTTTTGAGTCTTTTGTAGAGCTTCGGCTACCACCCACGTTTGCAGGGTGTCAAGGTGGTCTACCTCTAGAGACTGTATTACTCAGCTTTGAAATCTATTCAACCTCTTTTTCCCCTTTTTCTGGACAATCTCTGAGAAAATGATCAAAAGAACCACATCTATAGCAAGCCCCACTTCTTAGACGACATTCCCCAAAATGAAACTTATTACAATGTTTACATTTTGGTTTTGGATTGCCGACACTACCAACACTGGTTACTGATGGAGACGATGATATCGAATTAAAGCATTGAGAACCTCGCTCTTTACCATAATATCCCTTAGATGTGGTGAAATGATTAGAGTATTTCTTTAATTTCTTTGAAGCAGATATTGGGACTTTCCCATAGATCTCTTACCAGAAAACCGAGCTTCTCTTTCAGCTTGTTTCTTTTATTTGCTCAATTCTTCTGCTTTTAGTGCTCGGTCAGCCAGTACTACAAATTCTCTTATTTTAAGAATACCAGTCAACAAGTTAATATCTTCATTCAACCCTTCTTCAAATCATTTACACATTTCAACCTCAATTTGAACCCATTCTTGAGCATATTTACTCAGTCGAACAAATTCCTGTTTATATTCTGACCTTGTCATGTTCCCCTATTTAAGTTCTAAGAATTCTTTTCTTTTCTGATCCAAAAATCTTTGACTAATATATTTCTTTTTGAATTTTGTTTGAAAAATGTAATGTTTTCTCTCAGAAGAACAGAAGTTATATTTTTTCGCAATAATAGGCTATGTCTTTTAACAAAGAAACCACACATTTCAAACAGTCGCCTGGTGAACAAGACAATTCATCTAATACCCGGATAGTATTCTTTAGCCAAAACTCAACCTTTTCTGCATCAACATCTATAGTAGCTCTGAATTCCTCAGCCCCATATTTTATGATTTTATCAACCGGAGCCTTACCAATTCTAACTGATTCAGTACCCTGTGGTATCTCAGGAATCAGTTGAGGAGCAGGTGGGGGGAGGTTGCTGAACAACATGATTTTTTCTTATATATTTTCTCAGCCCTCAGACTCGGGCCTTCAACTACTAGATGTAGCTCTTTGTACGAAAGCTTGAGCAGTACTTTCAGCTTATTCAGGATCAGCTCTAGCTCAGTTGAAAGGCATTTACTATATGAAAAATATATTTAAAAATGGTCAGGAGATATCACAATATCACAATTCATATAATGGCATGTATAGCTAAACTCATACTTCCTACATCAGTTCGAGAATCGACTAAATTGTAGCTCTGGTATCAGCAAATGTAACACCCCTAACCAATATTCGTCGCCGAAATAGGGTTAGGGAGCATTACCGAAGTTTACAGAACAATTTCAAATAATTCTAGAAAATTTACTATACATATTCCAAGGTTATGCATAATGTCCTTTAAATGGACCCTCGAGATCCAATATGAACATTAGAATCGAATCGAGACTAAATCAGGATCACTAAAAATTTTCGCAAAATTTCAAAATTTCTCTTATTAACAGTATCCACACATCCATGTAGTCTAGAGACATGCCCGTGTGATCAAGCTGTTGGGCTATACACGCTCGTGTTCCTAACCTGTGTAAATCTCTGACTTATAAGGCATTAAGAGATTGATGTCACACGGCCAAATCATACACCAGTGTGCTAGGCCGTGTGGTTAATTTGATTTTTACAAATTAGATGTAGTTTTCACACGGTCGTATAGCACACGTGTTCAAGGCCGTGTGCATCCACACGGCTGAGACACACGTCCGTGTCTCTGCCCGTGTGTTCAATTCTAGGCATTCTGTTTAGCAATTTTGAAATACAGGGGACACATGTCCAGACCACATACCCATGTACCAGGCCGTGTGTCACACACGGCCTAGACACACGCCCGTGTGTCTACCCGTGTGGACGAAATAAGGCCATTTCATAGCCTCATTTCTCAGCCAATTTTGCCATTTTCCTGCACCAACAGTTACAAATATTTTCCAACGAACTCAAGCATCAATACAAAGCCACTATACAATTTGTTATTGTATAAAATCACTTACCTTCATCCTAATTTGTTTACGTTACTTACATCTTATGTAACTTGAATTGCTCATTATAGTTTCATACTTATATACATACGTGAACATATGATATTTCATATCCATATTTAACATCAAAACAAGTTTCTCTAGCCATTCCAATGGCTAGGTTAGGTTCAGCATATACAAACCATAATTTGATCAAATTTTACTATACATGCCATTATACCAAACAAGATTTTCATCTATACCAAAATAACAAAAGGACAGTGTGATGAATGCTCCGACCGTTTTCCAACCTTCACGAGCTTCGAGCGCTATAAAACAGGGAAAAATAAACCTAGTAAGCATTATATGCTTAGTAAGCTCGTATAACCAGAATTTAACTTACCAATCATATTTAACATTTAAACCATTCATAAGCATACTTCCCATTCGATTTGGCATTTTGCCTAACCACATGCATGCAATCAAACATGTTAATCTTAAATACACCATAATGCATTGATGAGCTCATCATGCCATATTCCATCAAGTTTTCCTCTTTTCATTTCATAATCCTCATGTCTCATTAATCATTTTATCCGTTGAACTATTGAATTCTCCAACGAATATTTCCGATAGTACATTCAAAGTATACAATTCCATTGTCTGTCAATTTATATCCAGTAGTACCCATTAAGGTACACTCTCGAGCCACATAACATATAGTAGAATTACCGGTCCAAACTAAATTCTGTTGTAACATACACTCTAAAAGCTTTCTCAGGATTACCAGTCCAGGCTAAATCTTTTCAATGACAGAGAATTCTCTATAGAGTTTATTCTGCATTACCAGTCCAGGCTAAATCCGGTCAATTAGGATTACCAGTCTAGGCTAAATCCTAATTGAAACATATACTCAAGAGGCTCATTTCGGATTTCCTGTCCGGGCTAAATCCATTCTACAACACATGCAGTTTTATCAGGGAAATCACCTTTATCCATCAGAATTCAATATTCACACAGAATTTAACCCTTTTTAATAAATTTTCCAACATATACCATTTCTTTCATTGCAGTATCCATACATTTCATATATACGATCTCATATAACATATTCAATGTAATATAGCTTTCAAAATAACACATTTTTATGCTCATTTAAGTTATACAAACTTACCTTGATATTTGTTCGTAACTGAAATCTACTAATTCGAAATCTTTTCCTTTCATATTCCATTGAACTCAATTTACACCCTAGGAAAAATTACCATTTTACCCCATACTTTTCATAAATTCCAATTTCGTCCCTAGGCTCGAAAAATGAAATTCATGAAATTTAATCCTTATTTCTAGCCTAGCCAAATTTCATATACCATAATAGCAGCTGATGAATTCCTTTAAAATTAGAATTTTATAATGGGTTTTCACCATTTTTCAAATTAGTCCCTAAATCATGTTTTCATGTAAATTCACTTTGTAAATTTTTTTATGTAACACCCCAAACTTGGCCTAGACGTTATGGCCGAATCTGGCGATGTGACATGATAATGCTTTTGAAATCACAACGACGCTAAGACCTTTTCTCCGTTCAAACCACTCTTCATTATCTTATGTTAACTCCAACTCGTATCATTTGTTTTCAAAATGCTATCCATTTTCAAAACGTTATTTATTTACAAGTTGTCATTCATATCCCAAAACGTTATACTTTACGGAAGCTTTTAAAGTAGTCTGTGTGGGCGTAGTATTTTGATAAAACATTCATCTCTTTTGAAAACCCAAGTTTCTCCTACCACTAGCAGTTATAAAACATAAAGCAGTATAAAATCCAAATTTAAACCAAAAATCCGTAAAGGCCATTATTACAGAAAAATACCCACATAAACTTAAAATCATGATTAAGTATTAAACAATATAGAAGGAGTCGTGTGGCCATCACTGAGTCCTCTGCCACACTGATCTGCCTATGTTTGGGGATTTCCTGTACAGATTAAACAAAAGGGTGAGTTTTCGTAAACTCAGCATGTAACCCTCATTCAAAACAAACAGTCAATATACAAATAATCATAGTTTGGGACTAAGCCCTTTTTTAGTATCAGTATCAGTCTAGTTTGGGCGTTAGCCCATTTCAGTAACAGAATGCAGTAAGGCCTTAGCCCATCACAGTATAATAACAGTAACAGATATGCAATCAAAAAATCCAACCCAACCAGCCTCTACACTCCATCTCCGTCCAACCCTACACTCTATGTGGGGATATAATCAACCCACCAATCCCTACACTCCAAATAGTACCGAATACGACACTAGACAGTAATTTGCAGCTGTGCTACCAGTAAATTAGGCTCGAAGCCATTCAGTACACTTCCTCCAATCAATATTAACCTATCCCCATGCAATGCATCATGTAGTTATGTCATGCCTAATCATGGTATATCACATATATACAGTACAATACAAACAATATGCTTAATATACAATCATATATATACATATCAAGTATGGATATAACAGTCATTCAGTTAGGGGTCTAGGCAATCTTATCGACCCTACAGTAGCTGCACAGTCGTCTCGAGCAACCCGTACAACCTTAGCAATAAATCAGTGAAAATGGGCTCACACGCCCATGTTGTCTACTTGTGTGGGCTTACAGGCCCGTGTGGCCCTCACAGCCCAATTTGGCCTTGTCTGTGTGGATCATACGGCCTGGCCCAACATCCCACACACCCGTGTGGCCCACACAGCCCAATTGGTTGAGCTTGTGTCTCGTACACGGCCTCACCAGCCATCACACGGTCGCGTCGTATGCGCGTATCAAGCTCGTATGGCCTAGTTCGTCGATCACACGGCCATGTCCCCTCACACGGCCTACCACACGGCTACCACATGTCCATGTGGTGTTGACAACATGCTTTTTCGGCTTTTCACCGAGAACTCGTTTTCAGTGATGTGGTTACACACCTGTAGAGTTTTCGACACCTAAGCCCTCTTGAGCAGTTCAATACCTACAATTGACCAATCCAACACCATAATCAATCTTTCTTTACAATGAAACAACAAATCCTGAAACCAACGGACTCCTCTAAAAAATAATGAACATTTACTATAAGGTTTCCAATCGACTTGCTAAGAAATAGTACAAAGGGAGCCTCAATCCACACGATATGCTGCTGCCAGAACCCCATAGTTAGTTTACCGAAAATTACTCAATCAAAACAATGTCAACAACTTACCAATTACCACACGAATGGCTAACATTTGCACAAAAGAGAAGAACGAAACACATTCAGAAGGAAAAGGGGAGAAATAAGGGAAACCAAAGAAGAAAAACAAGAAGAAAGGATGATGAAAGGCAGAGTTTCGGTAGTGGGTAGAGATAAAGAACAAAAACTATGTAAAAGAAAAGATGAAGAAAGGGAGGGAGAGAGCAAAACGTCAGAAACTTTGAGGAAATTTTGGGGAAAAATTGATCACTCAATCCCTCAAATTTCTCCTATAATCGTCCAACCACTCCCACTATCCAAATCCCTTAATTTTCTCTCCACACTTCCCACTACACCTCTACCACTTCGGCATTTTAGTTGAGTTCAAACACTACACGACACCACTTAGCAAAAATAATACTCCAGCAACAGCTCGAACCCAAGACCTCTAGCATAATGACACTCCACTTATCCACCAAACCAGTAGGCCTATTCTAACATGTTTTACCAACATTTATTTATAAGCCTACTGATTAGGGATAGGGGTTTATTCATTTAAAAACAAAAATTTGCCCAAGCTAATGCTTGAACTTGGGACCTCTCAGACACTTCCTAGAACACTTAGCCACTGAAGCAGATATACAATTGTGTCCCAAACATATGAAAGTAAATATATAAGAGATTTTTGGTGCGTTACAGTTTATCTATCAACAACCTTTCATCTTCTACCATTAACTTTTAAATTTCAGGATATTCATCCATGGAAAATTTTCTATACTTTGATACCTATTCAAATTAATCCCCCAAATAGGTAATCTAAGCTTCTCCGATTTCCAAAATACAAAAATTACTAAAAACAGGACATGAATTCATACCTTTTCAAGCTTGATTAGTTTCTTCTCTCTCCTAAGGTTTCCATGTATTTTTGGGGTTGATGGTATAAAATGATGTTATATCAGTTTAATTTAATTATCATCCTTTAATTTTTCCCTTTTCCAATTTAGCCCTTAGCCTTTTCTAATTTCTCAATGGATGATTCACCAAAAATATCTACATATTTTTCTTCAATGGTCAAATTACCAAATAAGAACCTCAAGTTTTGAATTCCGTAGCTATTTAACCCATATAGCTACTAGAATTCAAATTTGACATTTTATGCTATTTAGTCCTTTCTACAATTAAGCATATAATTGGTAAAAATTTCTTATCAAAATTCTCATGCAAGCTTTCTATCACATTACTAATCATTTCATAATATTAAAAAATTTTGTCTTTTTGACTCGGATTTGTGGTTACAAAACCACTATTCCGACCTTACTGAAATTAGGCTGTTATAGTTATAATGGCATGTATAGGTTAATTAGCCAATGTTGGCATGTAAATGTTTGGGTTATAACTAGCCATTGGAATGGCTTGTGGTTAACATGTTTTGATACGTATAAATGAGGCTATAACATGTTTGGTGTGTGCTTAAATGATTGATTGATAGAAATCATGTTGGCATATTGAAAATTAATTCTAATATATTTGATAAAATATGCATATAGGTGAATTTGGTAAGTTAAGTAAGTTTGTATATTTAATTACATGATGGTAAAGTGTCATTTGAGGTGTTTAAGAGCACATCAGTTGTATGTGATGATATGTCATGCATGAGATTTGGTTTTGACTTGAATTAATTGTTTTAAAATGGCTGGTAAATATGCTTAAGTATTGGTGTAAGAGGAAGACCAATTGGGTGAGAAATGTGTCTCGGAAAATAGCCTATTTTTATCCACACGGACAAAGACACGGGCGTGCATATCAACCGTGTGTGACACACGGCCTAGCACATGGGCATGTGATCTGGGCGTGTGTCCCCTGCATCTTTAAAATGTTAAAACAGAATTCTCAAAATTGATCACACGGCCTAGCACACGGGCGTGTGGATTGGCCTTGTGACCCCTGCACCCACACACGACTTAGCACATGTGCGTGTGGATTGGCCATGCGACTGAAGTCAGAGTGTTACACGGTCTAAAACACGGGCGCGTAACCCCACAAGCGTGTGACCCCTGCTTCTAGGAAAAATTTTGAGATTTTGCAAAAAAAATTCCGAGGACCCGGTTTAGTCTTGACTCTTTTCTAATGCATGTTTTGGACCTCGAGGGTTCATATAAGGGACTTTATGATTGATTTCAAACATGAATATTGTATGGTGTAGAATATTTGTTTATTTAATCTGTAAGTTTTGGTAATGCTCCGTAACCTTGTTTCGGTGACAATTTTTGGTTAGGGTGTTCCAAGGAGGACGTGGGTTCGAGTGCGTTGAAGCGCATTATCCTCCTTTTAAGAGTTGCGAAGGGGCTATGGATAGTTCTAGGCATTGTATCAAAATGAGCAGATATGATAAAAACCTATCTATTCCATTCATAGCTTTCAAAATGTTTTTGAAACATTTTATCAATAATAAATAAAACTAATAAAAAATCAAAATTTAAAAAAAAAATACTACTAAAAGGTAAAATGTGAAAAAACTTATTAAAATAAAAAAAATATTAATTTTGCATATTATCCTTTTTAAAGAGTTTAAAAGCTTATGAATATTAATAAAAATTGTATAAAAATATATTATTCTTCTAATATTGTAACACCCCTTACCTGTGTTTGACGCTGGAACAGGGTACGAAGCGTTGCCTAACTTAAACACAACTAACATACATTTTCGGGTTATGAAATTTCATTTAAATTTAAAACTTTTCAATCTTCATCTTAAAGTCCTTAATATGGGCCTACGAGGCCTAAAACACACTTTGGAAATGTCACTAAAAACAAGGGCACACGCCCGTGTGACCTAATAACATGGCCATGTTGATGGACCATGTAACTCACACGGCCTAAGCATATAGGGACACACCCGTGTCCCGTGTGGATTTATTTCTCGATTCGAACCTACAGGGGTTTTCACATGGCCTAGCACATACCCTTATTCATGGCCTATGTCCCTCACACGGCCATGACACGCCTGTGTTTGGCCCGTGTGCAAAAACCTTCACATTCTATTTCAGACGTCATCATTCATTTAGGGACACATGGCCAAGGCACACGCCCGTGTGCTAGGCCGTGTGGCGAATTTAATTTCTCATTTAAGGTGCAAACTTCACACGGCCTAGGCGCATGTCCATGTCCTATGGCTGTGTCCACCACACAGTTGAGACACACGGCCGTGCCTCAGCTCGTGTCGTTACTTCTGGGCATTCTGTTTTGCTAACTTAGGGTGTAGGGGGACACACGGCTGATCTACACGCCTATGGGGCAGACTGTGTGTCACACACAACCTAGACACATGCCCATGTGCCTACCGTGTGGACAAAAACAAGGCTATTTACCAAGCCCTATTGCCACCCTTGCTTGCACCTACATAAGCCACAACTAAGACATACACACATCAAGGCTACTACACTCCTTTCACATGCTAAACTTATCACATACTTTATCAATCCAATCATACAACTTACTCATTCATGCATTAGTACACCATATATTTCACAATGCAAATTGCATGTTCATGAAAAACATCATCATTTACTTATATCAATAACAAGCATTAGCTACCATCCATGGCCTTATACAAATTGAATCAAGTTTCAAGACAAGCCAACACATTTGGCCAAAACAATATGACATATGATAAAAGACCAAGTCCCTATACATACCATACTCAAAATGATAAATCTAACTATACCAAATGTTCAGATTGATAGTGTGATCGAGCCTCCAACATCCTTTGATCCCCGAGCTAGCTTGGCGACACTATAAGAAAATGGAAAGGAAAGGGAGTAAACATAAAGCTTAGTAAGTCGCATGTAAATAATTAACAACAATTACCATGCATTATCATACTCATAACATATTATAAACTTGCACATGATTCTCGAATAATTAACGGCATAACTTACTCATTTTCACCTAATTATACAACATAATTCGAGCTCATTTCTCATGAATCTCATGAAGGTACCTGTATCACATACAACATAGTCGTAACTTTTCTCACTTTTGACACAAGCTTTAATTTACCCGGTGAACCCATTGGAATACCTAAGGATATCCGATAAGCCTCACACAAGAGGGTAAAATGCTGATGCCATGTCCCAGACATGGTCTTACACTGGCTCACATGTCGAGGCCGATGCCATGTCCCAGACATGGTCTTACACTATCTCTCGTCTCAATGCCGATGCCATGTCCCAGACATGGTCTTACACTGGCTCTCATATTGTGGCCGATTCCATGTCCCAAACATGGTCTTACACTAGCACACATATCAACGCCGATGCCATGTCCCAGACATGGTCTTACACTGTCTTACATTTCGAGGCCGATACCATGTCCCAGACATGGTCTTAAAGTAGCTCTCATATATACCTAATGTCATGGCATGGATATCCGATTTATTCCCAAGGTTCAACTGGGATTATATCACGTCAAATTTCGTCTCGCACATTCATAACAATAATCAAACATTTCATGTCATATCAATTGTTTAATGCATAACAAAAATAGAGTTGTATTATTTACGTACAACTTACATCAGTATACAAAAAATGGGCGACTAGATTGAATTAGTCTACTAGCTTGGTTTTCCCCCAGTCTAGGTTCGGACTCTGTTTTCCTTGATCTATAATGACAAATTCACTTATTTAATCACTACATAAATCAAGACATTTCAAAATTCCTACTTTTGTAAAATTATCGTTTTGCCTTTAGACTTTCACATAATTACGATTTTGTCCCTAGGCTCGTAAAACGATTTTCATCAAATTTCCTCCTTTAACAAGCCTAGCTGAACCTTTATTACTCCAATTATTTCACACATTTACCGCCTATTTTATAAATTTCACAAAATGGTCCTTTTAAGTGCTTTCATGAAAACCCCTTTCACAAAAGTTGTTTATTTAACAACCAAGATTCATTTTCATCCATAAAATTTTAGAAAACAACATGAATACTCACATGGTAAAACCTTAGACTCTCAACCATTTTGCAAAATAGTCTCCTCATTAGTCTTCCAACATTAGGATTCCCAAACATACAATCCCAAACCAACCCTTTACCCTTACTCTAAATGAGCGAAAAAGGCTTTATTGCTCTTAACGCTGACTAAAGATCGATCTCGATGATTATCTGCTCAGGCAATGAACCTTGTTAGGCAAAACTATTTTCAAGAATATGACTTAAAGTCCCAATATTAAGTCATAGAGTATTCGGCCAACACCACTTACCCCCAAAATGATTGAATACCGAAAGAAGGATTTAAGCACACCGAATCAACTGATAAGAAGGGTAGAACAATGAAGTAGTTGGCCACTTGTCAAAGCGATTACCAGAGAAGAACCACTAAATCGAAATTAAGTGAATAGGTAAGGAGGGGAGAATTAGTCACAAAGGAGCAAGAGGAAAACGAGTAGTGTGATTCGACAAAATGTAGAAGAAAGTAAGTTGAGAATAGGGATTTCGACACTAAAACTTACACTAATCAAATCCCGAAAGAGCACGAAAGGTAACTTGCGGACTCACCACTAGGGAGAAAAGAAGCTAGAATCACCAAAAAGAAAAAAACCCCAAATGATAGAGAGGAAATTCGACACCTATTCACTCACAAATTACCGAAAATGTATACCCAAAGACCCCCTTAGCCGGATTGCATAAACAAGTTTCCTAATCGGCTACAACACTCCCTAATTTGAATTCCTTAACTTTCTCCTAAAATCTCACCCATTATCCCTCCTCGATATCCTTCATAACACCCTCCAAGACCCATTCAAACTCTCACCCAACAGAGTTTGAAACCACCTCAAACTCCTACCGCCTCATCTAGCAAAATAAATATCATTTTTGCTTGCAATGGGATTCGAACCCAAGCCTCCTCAGTAGCTCAACATGCCACTTACCTCCTGCCACAAGCTCTTTTGTGTCACATTTTATCTTCAATTAATTAAAAGATCTAAAGGCCAAAGTCCAGGTTCCTTTAAAAGAAAAACCAAAATAAATTGCAAGAGCCAACACTTGAACCCAGGCTCCCTTACAACCTTAATGACGCCACAAACACTAGACCACATGCTTCCTTGTGTCATTTCTGTAACACAATAATTTAAAAGGCCTACATCCAAGCATCCAGGGTTTTATCCCCTTAAAACCAATTTTTTTGCTAAAGCCTAGGTTTAAACCCAGGACTTTTCCAACTCCTCTCAGGACCCTTAACCACTTGAGCAGACATTTAATTATGTCATTTCCTAGCTCACATAAACTTTTATGCACAGTTTCCCAACCGTTCCCTTGCTCAAGGCCCAATACTTCTAGGCTCATTCTGGGGTGTTATAATTCTACCCCCTTAAAGAAATTTCGTTCTCAAAATTTCCAACTATATTAACAACCGCTTAGCTCAATCTACACCACTACGCTCCTACTGCGCACTCTAGTTCCAAATTAAGTGTAGTACACTATGATTTAAGTGTGTAGCAGTATCCACATCTAGAGCGTCTCTAACCTCTCGGCGACGTGCTGCATAGACCAAAGCTGGTTGCCTCGCATCAGCTTGACCAGCACCTCTGCCTGGTGCTCCACGACCCACTCCATTTCCACCCCTGGCTGGACCATGTCCTCCTGGCGGCTACTGTCCACCTCTCGCTGGTTGAGCAAAACCCTGCCCTGTAGCCTGCATTTGTCCAGGCCTCTATGGACAATTTATCACAAAGTGCTCTACTGATCTACACTTGAAACACGTCCCAGTCTTTTTCTGATAGTCACCTCGATGTAAGCTCCCACAACCCGTACAAGGCTGTGATCCAGTAAGAGCAACAGGGGCCCTAACCCGAACTGGCCCTTCCATTCTGGCCTTTCTCTTAGGCCTCCGATCCGAACTGAAGGGTTTTAAATCCCTCTTATCTCTGCTCCTTTCCTTTTCCCGATTATGAAGCTCGACGCACTTTACCTCCTCAGCAATCTTAGCTTTCTCTACTAACGCAACAAAGTCCTGCTCCCTCTGTGGAGCTATCAACACTCGGAGGCTATCCTTGAGACCATCCTCAAACCGAACACAGCGCTCGTATTTTGCTGCTACTATTCCTCAGCCATACCGACTAAGTCACAAAAATTTTGCCTCGTACTCAGCCACAGATCTGTCATTTTGAACCAAATTCATAAATTCTTTCCTACGAGTGTCGACATAGCTGGCGCCCACATACCTTCCCTGAAACGTGGACTTAAAGAATTCCCAGGTCAATCGGTCAAACAGAGTGCCGTTTTTCACCGTAAGCCACCACTGATAGGATTCATCTCTCAGCAGGGACACAGCACCCTTCAATTTTTGTTCCGATGTACAGTAGAGATCATCCATAATTCTTTCGGTGGCCTCCAACCAGTGTTCTGCCACACTCAGGGCCATCCCAGAAACTCCCTTAAAGATCTCTGCTCATTTGACCAAAGTCGTTTTGTAACTGACCCGCTGCCCACAGTAACAGAATTCGACCCAGTAGTACCCGCAACCCTTTCTAGAATCCTCAACATTGCTTGGGACAATGTGTCATCCCCAACTGCAGAATTAAACGACCCTGTCTCAGCTACCAGTGAAGCCGAAGACCCAGCCCTAGCACTACCACAGCCTCTATTATGGCCTTTTGTACCCCTTCTAGCGCTCATTTTCTCTTTGCATATTATCTGAATAAAAAAATTTTATGCAATTTAGTTACAATTTCAGTAATTAAGCGGATGTCTTATGAGAAACATTAGTTTAGAGTTTGTCTTTGCATTCGCAAGCTCACTATAGTTTTTTCCAGTTTACTCTATCTATGGAGTTTCAGTGTAGTGCTACTATCTATAGTAGTTTCTCAGTATAAGTCTAGAACAGCAAACAGAGTCAGAGAACTTACAGATTTGGTGCCAGAGACTCGGTGTGCCACACTTTTTAGAAAAATACCTCAAAACACTTCACATATTTGAAACCAACCTCTTGTAATACAAAATTTTGAAAACACATTCCACAGCCAAGTTTTGCAACTAGGCTCTGATACCACTAAATGTAACACCCCAAACCCGGCACAGACATTATGCCCAAATTTGGCGTGTCACATCAAAGAGTCGTTCAAAAACTAAATTTGTCATTAAAAGTTCATTTCTATTTTTAAATCCTTTTGCTCGAGTTTAGCAAATCATCTCATCAAAAATGTTTACTTAATGTCTGGAATTGATACTTTTGGTTATTCCAATCGTGGAAGCTCCTAAAGTTTGAAATATAAAAATGTCTATTTTTAAGTGATTTTGAAAATAGTTGTTAATTTTGAAATTTGTGTTTAGCAGCTTTAAATAAGGAAATCTAAAGCCCATTTAAAAATTTAATCCCTCAAAGGCCTTATAACAGAATTAAAACCCAAAATATAAAATTCAAATAAAAAGTCTACAGCAGAGCATCAACGGACGTGTGGCCACCTCCGAGTCTCTCGCGGCTCCAAATCGCCTAAGGCTGGGGATTACCTGTACGGTTAGATAGAAGGTTAAGTTTGCAAAAACTCAGTGTGTAATCCCTTATAATACAAACAGTCAGATATACGGTATGCAGAAATAGACTGGGCCTGAGCCTATCACAGACACAGTATTAGGTGGGCCTTAGCCCATAACAGAACTAGGTGGACCTAAGCCCATTACAAAATCAGTATCAGATGCAGATATGCAGACAAAAATCTAGCCCAATCCAACCAATACACCACCCGTACCAAACAACACACCATGTTGGGATAAAATCGAGCCACCCAGCCAATACACCAAGCTTAGAACGGCTTGGCACCGTAGACAGAACGACAGCCATAAATATCACAGAAAGGCTAGAAGCCTTGTACAGAATGACAACGGGCCGTACACTTCCTCCGTAACAATGTCCCAACTCCATGCAATATGTCGTGTATGTCATGCTCAATCACCACAGGTGTATGCAGAATGGCCATGCTCAGTAATAGTCATTTAAACATATATTAAAAGCATATCAGTCACACGACCATAGTCAAGTCAGTTAAAACACAGTCATAAGATCACAGTCAAACCAATCAAATTCATAATCTAAGTCAGTCATTTACCCAAAAGGGCAAAATAGTCATTTTATCCTACAAGGGAATTTTAGTAATTTTACAAATATTGGGGTCTCGGTACTTATTACAACCTCTTAGAGAGTTTATCATTGCTTCGAGCGACTCAGATAACCTACACGGCTAGAACAGTGTATATGGGCCCAAAACCCACTATTGGCCCAAGTAGGCCCGCACGCTCGTGTGGCCCATTTAGTCTAGATTCACACACGGCATCGTGAGCCTCATAAACCACCCTATCAATGATAACTTATCGAGGATTTTACCCATGTGGACCCACAAGCCCATTGGGCCCTTGTGGCCCATTTCGACCCATCGAGGCCCACAATGGCCCTAGTCCACGAAAACGCACGTCGTGGCCTCTGTAGTCTGCTACCCACGATTTTGGCTTGGTTTACCCCACGTATGTTCGCACGCTCGTCAGGCCTCGAATGTCAAGGTTCCGACATTTCAGCTTATCGACTTTTGCCGATTCACAGATAGACAGGGATGTGAATACACACCTTTATCCCGCGTTTGACAGTCACGAAATCGGGCGTACGATTACACACTTGATTGCAAAATGTACGAATTGTCCACGTGCTCCAAGCCTATTTTCCATCAAATCATATTGTTAGTCTTCCAACATTAGGATTCCTAAACATACAATCCCACACCAACCCTTTACCTTACCCTGAATAAGCGAAAAAGGCTTTATTGCTCTTAACGCTGAATAAGGATCGATCTTGATGATTATCTGCTCAGGCAACGAACCTTATTGGGCAAAACTATTTTCAAGAATACGACTTAAAGTCCCAATATTAAGTCATAGAGTATTTGACCAACACCACTTACCCCCAAAATGATTGAATGCCAAAACAAGGATTGGAGCATACAAATCAACTGATTGGAAAGGTAGAACAATAAAGCAGTCGACCACTTGTCAAAGTGATTACCAGAGAAGAACAACTAAACCAAAACTAAGTGAAGAGGTAAGGAGGGGAGAATCGATCAAAGGAGCAAGAGGAAAAATAGTAGTGTGATTCGGCAAAAATTAGAAGAAAAGAAGTTGAGAATAGGGATTTTGGCACTAAAACTTACACTAATCAAATCCCGAAAGAGCATGAAAGGTAACTTACAGAATCGACACTAGGGAGAAAAGAAGGCAGAATTGCCAAAAAAAACAAACTAATCAAATCCCGAAAGAGCACAAAAGGTAACTTGCGAAATCGGCACTAGGGAGAAAAGAATCCAGAATCGCCAAAAAGAACAAAAACCCCAAATGACAGAAAGGAAATTTGGCACCTATTCACTCACAAATTGCCGAAAATGCATTCCCAAAGACCCCTTAGCCGAATTGTACAAACAAGTCCCCCAATCAGCTACAACACTCCCTAATTTCAATTCCTTAACTTTCTCCTAAAATCTCTCCCCTTATCCCTCCTTGATATCCTCCATAATACCCTCCAAGACCCATTAAAACTCTCACCCAATAGAGTTTGAAACCACTTCAAACTCTTGCCGCCTCATGCTAGCAAAATAAATATCCTTTTTGGTTGGAATAGGATTCGAACCCAAGCCCCCCTCAGTAGCTCAACATGCCACTTGCCTCCTTGCCACAAGCTCTTTTGTGTCACATTTTATCTTTAATTAATTAAAAGATCTAAAGGCCAAAGTCCAGGTTCCTTTAAAACAAAGACCAAAACAAATTGCAAGAGCCGAGACTTGAACCCAGGCTCTCTTGCAACCTTAATGATGCAACAACAACTAGACCACATGCTTCCTTGTGTCATTTTTTTAACACAATAATTTAAAAGGCCTACATCCAAGCATCCAGGGTTTTATCCCCTTAAAACCAAAAATTTTTTCTAAAGCCCAGGTTTGAACCCAGGACTTTTCCAACTCCTCTCAGGACCCTTAACAACTTGAGCAGTCATTTAATTGTGTCATTTCCTAGCTCATATAAACTTTTATGCATAGTTTTGCAATCATTCCCTTGCTCAAGGCCCAATACTTCTAGGCCCAATTTTCGGGGCGTTACACTCGACCCCTTTCTAATGCATGTTTAATATCTAGTAGACCTATATAAGGGAATCTATGTTTGTGAATGATAAAGTTAAGATGAGAAATGATTATAAATGTTCTGAATGTTCAGTAATGCTTCTCAACCCTATATAAGGTATTTTGAATTAACGTAATGTTTAGGTGTGTTTAAATAGGTTTTGTGTAATAGCTCGTTTTTAGTGATATCGGAACAGTTGTTTTGGGACCACAAATCTGAAGTCAAAAATTTATTTTATTATTATTTTATTGGCTACAACATGATAGTAGTATCGTATAAAAATTTCGTTAAGAAATTTTACAGTTTACATGTTCAATTTGATAAAAAAAAGACTAAATAGCGTAAAATGCAAAAGTTAAGTTCTAGTAGCTAAAGGTATTTAATAACTATAGAACCTTTAAGTATGAGTCCTGATATGGTAATTAGACTATTAATGAAGATAGTGGAATGTGATGGCTTGGTATAAGTGAAATTTGTGATGTTTTAAAAGGTTAATTTTATAATTAGTATAATAAGTTAATTTAATTAAAGAAAAGATGAAATAAAACACTTTCCTCTTCACATTTTAACCTAAGAACCTGCCACCATAGATAAAACAAGGAGAAGGTTTCGGCTAGGCATTTTTCTTTGCATTGTAAGTTATTTTTGTCTCGTTTTTATTGATTTCTATGTTTTCAGAATTGTTGTAGCTTAGTCTAGCTAGCCCGGAGACTAATTTGTAAAATTGTTAATCTCTTAGGGTTTTACCATTAATGAATATTCATGAGTTTTGATGTTTGATGATGGAAAATAGATAGTTGTTGATAGATAAACAACTTTTGTTAAGTGATTTTTGGTGAAATTGTCAAATAGGGATTAAATTGAAAAATAAAAAATTTTACATGGAGAAATTGTGAAATAAATAAAATATAGGGCTTGTTAGGGACCTAATTGATATTCGACTATAATGGGTTGTGGTGGAATTTCATGTATTTTCATTTTTACGAGCTAGGGACCAAATTGCAAACAAAATAAAAGTATAGGGGCAAAATGGTAACTTTTCCAAAATATGATTTTGGGTTAAATTGAATGTAACATATATTGATTTGGGTTAAATTTATCCCTATAGATCAAGACAGACCTCGTACAACTTTAGATCAGGGCAAAGAGAAAGTCTCGGATTAATCGCCTCCGTATCTACGTATACTCATCGAGGTAAGTTTGTGTAAATAAATTGTGTATATATGATTTTGATTGAAATATACTTGTGTTTTGAATTGCTATACGTAAATATCGGTTGCATATCAATGATGTACGACTAGTACCGAGCCCCGTTTCAACCATAGAAATTCATATGATACAAATGACATGTCATTAGGGTTTACATGATTCGGGTGCTGGTCCTGAACGTCCTACCGATGGATGAGGTCTGGCATGTGTTGCAAATACTCCAAAACTCGTGTGAGCAGCATTGTGTAGCTATGTTCCGACCCACAGCTCATGTGAACATACCAATTCACAGCTTGTGTAAGCATACATCTACATGATTTGACGGATTAAAGTTATATGAGTTAGCACATTATCTATGAGCTATTCCTGGTATCCAACGGTATTCTAATGGTTCAACGGGCATTATTCTGATACGAAATGGTAAGGGTTCATTATGGACTATTATAGGGATATATATGAAATATATGGAAATGTTGTTACATGGTATATGGAAAATTGAATTGGATGATACATGTACATGAAACTTAATCAATTGTTGTGCTCGTCCATGATTATTGGTTTGCATATGTATTTACATAGTTAACATGGTTGGTGTATATGTGCTTAGGCATTTAGCCAAGTTATGTTGGCATGTGCTATGTTTATCATACCTATTTTGTGATTCAATGGTAAGTTATGTTTAAAATTATACGAACTTACTAGGTTAAATGCTTACTCTATGTTTTTTTCGTGTTTTATAGTGAATCAGAAGCTCGTTCGGGTTGGAAGCTTGTCGGAGATATATCACACTATCCATAGGCTCTTTTGGTACATTCGATTGTTAATTTTGGCTATAATGGCATGTATAGCTATTTTAGGTAATGTTGGCCATGGGTTTTGAAGTTGAAATGGACATTTGGTTTATCTTAAGTTATGGTATTTTGGTGGTGTAATAGATATAGATTTGGCATGTAAATATTAGCTTTAAAATGGTTGATGCTTGGCTTGTTATGTTTGAAAGATGGATGATGGAATGATAGTTCAAATATGCATATGGTAAGTGTCATTATGAAGCATAGGAATATGGTTATTTGGTGCATTAGTTATAAGTGAGTTATATGATTACTTGGTGATAATTCTTGAATGACATTTTGGTATGTTTTTCATAGGTAAAATAAATGGTACAATATGGTATCAAATTTGTTAAGCCTTAGTTGATCATTTGATCAATTTGGGTTTATATTGGTACATGTTTTGATATTGTCATTTGAGGTGCCTTTTGGCATATTGGTTGTATGATATTATACCATATGTATATGACTTGTTTATGCATGATTTTGATGCCTTGTAATGGCTTGTGTATATGTGTAATTTTGGTTGTAGGTATGTGCTAAGTTGGGTGAGAAAAATGGCTTGTAAAATGGCCTATTTTCGTCCACACAGGCAGAGACATGGGAATTTGTCTCAATCGTGTGTGACACATGGCTGTATGTTCCCTGTAGCTTTCAAAGGGTTGCAAGTTAGGCTATTACATAGCCTAGCACACGACCTAGCACACGGGCGTGTGAGGTTATTTCCAAAGGTACACGGCCTAGCACACGGGCGTGTGGCCTGGCCGTGTGACCCAAGTAAGTAAGTTGCACGGGTATGGACATGGGCTGGGACACAACCGTATGTCCCTACTTCGAATGCCCACACAGCTGTGTAACCCTTGTAGTGTTGAAAATTTTCATTTTTTTCTGAAAAATTCTCTGAGTTTTCGATTTAGTCCTGACTTATTTCTAACGCGTATTTAGGGCATCAAGGGCTCATGTAAGGGACAATATGTATGTTTTGACTTGGTTTTAATATGTTTAATGATATGATATGAATTATTTATAAATATGTGTTCGTATGATTTGAAAACTCCGGTAATGCTCCGTAACCTAGTTCTGGTGACGGATACGGGTTAGGGGTGTTACATTTTGGTCATGATTGAATACCTTTGGAATGTTCAACTTAGGAAAATTTATTTAGTCTTAAGATAGTAAGAACACCTTTCGACACCCTAAGCATAAAATGTACCAATTGAGATGTTGTATTGGCCATGATCTCTAGAGAATTGGACGTATGTCTCTAGACAGAGTGGCCTTTTTTCTCGAGACAGGTACACAATGACGTTAAATTAGTTTTGTCCTCTTTCAAGTCTCGAGATAAGAAGCCCTTGTCTCAAGACATCCAAACATGGAAACTAAAATTAAAAAAAAAACATGGTAGTCTGTCTCGAGACCAAGTCTCTAAAGATGATGGACTTTGTCTCGAGACATGTCTTCTAACGCCTTGAGACATGCTATCATCAAAGAACAAATTTCTCAAAATAAAATGAGGCCTATCTCAAGAATTGAAGCTCCCTGTCTCGAGACACAACATTGAAATTTGATAATTGAGTTTGGATTCGAGTCCTAACTCTGGATTTGACCTTGCATAACCTTTTAACTAGATGAATTAGAATCTTTGACATTATGAATATACATGTGTGATTAAGATAAATGATTAATTTAATATGAAAGATAATTATGAAACTAAATTTATAAATATGTATTAAGTTAGTTTGAGTTGCTTCAACAACGTAATTTGACATCACACATTTGGATCCAGCGACCAGCTCGAGTGTGGGTATTACACGCTAAGTTAGCTCCTTTTTTTTGGGGGATCAGTTGACCTTCATTCAATATCAACTTATAGGATTGTAATTCCTTCATGTGTTATATAAGCGTCAATTGCTTGTTCCCAAAGTTATATGTCGCACCCGAAAAACTCAAAGTTTAAATTGTAATAGTGACTTTGGGGACTAAATTCAATAACTTCTATGTGGGCGGGATCTAACATAAATAAGAGCAATTGCCATACGGGATAATAAAAGACTGGATTTCAACCTTTAGTTCTGTTGCGTTTGAACTAGAAGTCTCTTAGTGGGAAACATGATGATTAGGGATGTCTACACTTGGTTGTTGAATTGATATTAGAGTATTAGATAAGGAATAGACATTATCTTCTGCTGTTCTTCTTTCATTTTTCTATTCTTTCTTCATATTCTTCATTAGTTTGGTTGTAGGAGAGAAATATTAAAGAACGGTCTGCATGGAGGAAAGAATCTAAAGTTTTTGCATAAGTAACTAAAAATTTATCAAGTTGGTAAGCTTACTAACCTTTCTATATTCATGGATTTAAGAAAAAGGAAGAAAGTTAAGGATTTCAATTAATCCATTGATTATGTTCTGTGTTGGGTAAGGTTATGGATAATCATTTAAAAGCTAAGTAGATGGATTTGGCATTAGCTTTTAGGTGAGTTTTAGAACTCAGGTCTTAAATGGATGTTTACTTTTTCAGTATCATGTATTGGGTATGTTAACTTTTGTTCTGCAAATGATTAAATTTCTACGTTTGAATAATGACATATCGTGATGCATGTTGTGTGTAAATATGAAAATGCATGACTTGTTGTAAGTTTAACCATGTGGTATAGATGAAATGCTTGGTATAATATATGTCATGTATTAAACAATAGTATTGGCTAAGTGCTTGTGTATGAATTGCATGTATATATGATTATGTAGAGTAATTGAGGGCTATCGAAGTGTGATTGAGATGGAAGGAGGAGCAGAGAATATGATATGTTAAATGTTTTGCCTATGGTATGGCATGTGAATGCAAACTGATACTGGTGAATGACCTCGACTGTTACAGTCCTTTTTCGGTGAGATAGGAAAAGTGGTTTCGGGACCACAAATCCGAGCCAAAAATAAAAATTTATTTTATGGTTGGTATCATGATAGGAAGGTCACATGAAAATTTTGATACGAAAATTTTACCGATTGTATGTTTAATTGGAAAGGACTAAATTGCATAAAATGTAAAAGTTGGGTTCTAGTAGCTATAGGTATCAAATAGCTATGGAATTCAAAACTTAAGGTCCTTATATGGTAATTAGACCATTGAAGAGTAGTTAGTAGAAATTTTAATGACTCATCCATGGAAAAATTAGAAAAGGGTAGGGATTAAATTGGAAATCAATAAAATTAATAGATGATAATTAATTAAAAAGAAATAAATCATCTATTTTCATATCATCTTCCCCAATATTTCTATGGAAACCTTAGGAGAGAGGAAGAAAAATTTTCAAGCTTAATAAGGTATGAAATCAAGTTTTGTTTTTAGTAATTTCTATATTTTTAGAATCGATATAGTCTAATCTTTATATTTAGGGGATTTATTTTAAAAGTTATCAAGGTATGAAATTTGGGTCATGGATGAATATGCTGAAAATTAGAAATTTATGGTAGAAAAGGAAAGGTTGTTTATAGATAAACAACATTTACAAAGTAATTTTTGATGAAAACTTGATTTAGGGACAAAAATGAAAGTGGTAAAACCCATGGAAAATTCTGAAATTTGTGAAATGTATGTGCTGTAAATGCAGTATATAAATTTCGGCTAGGCTTGGAAAGAGGGTTAAATTTCATGAATTTCATTTTCCGAGCCTAGGGACAAAATCAGAATTTTTGAAAATGATAAGGGCAAAACGGTAATTTTGCCTAGGATGTAATAGAATGCAAATGTAAATAAAATGTGATAGATTAATAGTTAAATTTATCCATATATATCTAAAAAATACCAACTATGGAACTAGATCGAGGAAATCAAAATGTTTTGGATTAGTTGACATTCAAATACAAACCATTTTCAATGTAAGTTCGTGTAACTTAAATATGTATGTTAATATGCTTGAAATGAATTGTATGATTGTGTGAGATGATATATACATAAGAAAATAGTCCTAAGTTGTGAAATATGGACAAATTGTCATGTTCCGGTTGAATGTTGAAATTCTATGGATTAAGGTGATTTATTAAATAAGAATAATATTGCATATGTTGCAGAGAGAATTTAACCCGGACAGGTAATCCAAATTAAGCTCTCTAGAGCATATGCTACGAATAAGATTTAGCCTGGACTGGTAATTCTGTCGTAAAATGTATGGCTCAAGAGTGTGCCTTTTTATTTTGTACCGTAATGGGTACTTTTGCACATGAGTATATTACCCGAATATCCATCGAAATTTCAATAGTTCGACGAAAAGGACTCTTGAAGTATGGAAAGGTGAAATTAAGCGAAGCTTGTAATCTTCATATGATATTATGTGACTAACTTGTTTGAATAAGTGTATGTGCTTAGGTAACTTACCCAAAATTTATGGAATGTAAATTTCTGTATGCTTGTATTAATAAATACGACCGGTAAGTTTGTTTTCCTTTATACGAACTTACTAAGCATAAAATGCTTACTCCGTTTAACTTTTCCTGTTTTTATAGTGCTCAAAAGCTCGCGAAGGTTGGAGGTTGGTCGGAGCATCAATCACACTATCCACTATCTCATTTTGGTATAAGTAGAAATCTCATTTTGGTATAATGGCATGTATAAGCTTATTTGGCCAATGATGGTTTGTAATTGTTGTTTTGTAATCTAGCCATTGGAGTAGCTAGTGATGGTCTAAGTTTGGCCATTTTGAAGTAGTATTTTGGTAATCACATAAGTGTTTATTACATGTTAGTTTGTTAGAATTATGTTAGTATACAAGTTTATGATAAGAGTAAGTTTATATCCTTTGATGCATGAGATTATACCACATGATTGATGGCTAATTTTATGTGAATATCATGTGAGATTAGTGGATATATGCTTGTGAGTTTTGGTGCAGGAAAATGATAAGTTTTGGGAGACAAATGAGGCTAGAACTGGCTTTATTTTGTCCACACAGTAGACACACGGGAGTGTGTCTAGGCCTTGTGTGACACGGCCTACCCTATGGGCGTGTGGCCTGGCCGTGTGTCCCCTACACCTAAAAATTTAGAAACAGAATGCTCAGAATTGGACACACGAGTGTGTGTCTCAGCCGTGTGGTTCCATAAACACAGGCGTGTTACATGGCCGTGTGAAAACTGTACCTAAATTTTGAAAATTAAATTCGCCACACAGCCTAGCACACGGGTGTGTGACTTGGCTGTGTGACTTCAATTTCTTCATGCTTGCAAGTCAGAGAGTTACATGGGTTAGGGACATGGGTGTGTGTGACCACACGGCCTGATCACATGAGCGTGTCCCTAGACCACACGGGCGTGTGAGCCCTACAACCTTGGAAAATTTCAGAAATGTCGTGAAAAATTTTATGAGTTTCCAATTAAGTCCCGACTTGATTCTAATGCTTGTATTAGAACACGAGGGTCCAATTAGGGGACGTTTTGAATGATATCAGTAAATGAATAGTAATATACGTAAATTATTTGTAAAATTTTCTGAATGTTTTGGTAATACTCTGAAACCCTATTTTGACTACGGGTACAGGTTAGGGGTGTGATATCGACGTTTTGGCAGAACAAGTATGTGTTCTTTAACAAAGGAAGATTTGAAAAAGTTCGGGCAGACTATACAGAAAATGACTATTAATGGTATTCGGCTTTACGGAGGTTCGACTGGTTTGTACAGAGAATATGTGCATATAGTTATGAAAGCCCTTTAAGGGTAGTATGAGACTCTGCAGAATCTAAGGCTTTAAGTCGTATATTTGAAATTCAAGTCCATGGCCATGGCATAATCTAGGGAGGTCCGCAAGACTTGCTAATATGGCATGATCTAGGGTGATCTACCAAACTTGCCTACATGTCATGATCCAGAGAGGTCCGCCAGACTCGCCTATATGGCATGATCAAGGGAGGTCCGCCAGACTCGACTATATGGCATAATGTAGTGGAGGTCAGTGAGATAATTCACATATCTGAATTTGCAACTCTTGTGAATCCTTGAATATGTCCACATCAATGTTTTCGCAAATATTGCATCTGCTTTTAAAAAGTCCACCAAGAATAAGTGAAACACCCCAAACCCGGCTCACGAGCCTTGGCCAGATTTGGTATGTTCCTCAAGAAAACCGATTCAAATTCTTTTGCACTTTGAAAATCTTCAAATGATTTTTGGGAGAGAGTTCGAGTTGGGTTGGGCTTGAGTTGAAAACAAGTTTAATTTATTATTTCAAATCCTTTACTTTAGGTGACAAAATGTTTAGGCCTTGTTTTAAATTAAATTGACTTAATCCTTGATAAATAAAAATTTGAAATACAATAAATAAAACCGAAACAAAATAGTTCACTATGGCCTTATTACATCAAATATAACTCAAATTTAAAAGAAATATACTTAAAATAACAAGAGTCCAAAATAAAGAAAATCTGAACTTCGCATGGCCACCACTAAGCTCCTGCCGACCCGGTCCATTACTGTTCGTCACCTAAAACATGTTCCCACAACGGGGTGAGTCAATAGACTCAATGTGTACACAACACTAAGTCCAAATAGATTTAGGCATACCATACATAACATATTCACATAATAATTCAAGATAATGATGCAATCCCGAACCCAAACCTAGTTAGCCATCCGCTACACTTCCCCGTACCAACCTGCACACCGTGGGGACTACTAAGTCAACCCTCCATCCGCTACACACCATCGAAGGCAGTCACTGCAGTCGACGTGCTCATTGCCCTTATGAGTATTCGTGGTCTTAGGTCACCACACTCAGATATCGTGGTCTTAGGTCACCACATTCAGATATCATGGTCTTAGGTCACCACATTCAGATCTCGTGGTCTTAGGTCACCACATTCACTTCCCCTTTTCAATAACCCGTATGTCCCATATCATATTATGCATTAATATGCCAAATTTCCCATTCTTATCTTTATTCACATGTTACATATAACATATTTCATATTCCTAGTAGAAGTAGGAAACGTACCTGAGTACTTTGTACCATAACATGGTACCTTAGCCACATTCTTACACTTTCGTATTCTTAATATCACATACAAATATTTATTAAACATGCCATAAAACTTATTGAGAAATAGTGTGGGGTACACACCTGATTAGCTTAACGTATTCCTTGAAATCCTGGAAAAATCGATCTACTGCCTTAGATCTCAAGTTCCTACATTTGATTAATCACTTACTATTTAGTAAAGCCTATTTGGCCATAAGACTAAATCCCGAAGGATTATTGCAACCAAAACTTACCTTGTTGCCGATTGGATTAGAAATCAAATCCAAACCTTCTTTGAGTTCCTTCTTGTATTCGGCTAAACACTAGATCTCTTCATAGGTTAGTTTTAAACTTGTGAATAAATAAGAAACAGTTTTGAATACCAAAAATAGGCCTTGGCCAAATACCTTATATGCTTACCTTGTGGATTCTAAAATCCCGAAAAGATTCACTTGCTTAGGAAGTTGTCGAAATACCTATAGACTCATGTTAGATCCGATTTCATCCTTAAACATAATAAATGGTGAAACACCCCAGACCCGGCCCACGAGCTTTGATCGGATCTGGTATGTTCCTTAAGTAAAGCGGTTTCAAATTCTTTTGTTACTTAGAGAAAAACTTGTGTGATTTTAAAAAAATATATATTGTTTGGGTTGGGCTTGTGTTGAAAACAAACTGGATTTTTATATTAGAAAACCCCTTTTTAATATTAAGTGATAAAACATATAGAGTATATTTTAAAATAAAATACTTAGTCTTTAACTTAATCAAAATTTGTAACACAATAAAACAACAAGTAGAAATAAAATCGTTCATCATGGCCTTATGGCCTTATTACATCAAATAGTTTCCAAAATATTTCAAAGTACTAAAATAAATTCAAGAGTCCATAAAAATATAAACTTCATGTTGAGCATGGCCACCACAAGTACTGCCGTCCCGGTCCATCACTGTTCATCATCACCAAACATGGTCCCACAGCGGGTGAGTCAAAGCAGACTCAATGTGTACACGACACTAAATCATAATAGAATCGGGCATACAATAGTTACACATTCAAAACATAAAATACAAGTTATGATGCATTCCCAAACCCAAACCTAATTGTCCATCCGCTACACACCCCCGCACTGCGGTCACACACCGTGGGACTACTAAGTCGACCCTCCTTCCGCTACACTCCAAATTGCGGTCTTAGGTCACCGCATTCGTGGTCTTAGGTCACCACGCGTCAGACATCGTGGTCTTAGGTCACCACTTTCAGACATCGTGGTCTTAGGTCACCACTTTTCACTTCCCCTTTCAAACAAACCCATATGCCCATAACATATTATGCAATCACATGCCAAAGTTCACATTCTTATCATATTCTCATGTTACGAATAACATTTTTCATATTCTTAGTAGTAGTAGGAAACGTACCTGAGTACTTTGTACCACAACATGGTACTTTAGCCACATTCTTTTCATATTCTTAATTTCACATACAAATATATATTGCATGCCATAAAACATATTAAGAGTTAGTGTGGGGTGCACACCTGATTCGCTTAGCAAATTCCTTGAGATTTCGAAATTTGATCTACCGCTTAATTCCTTAATCCCTACATTTGATTAATCACTTACTAATTTAATAAAAAGCCATTCGGCCATAAATCCAAATCCTAGTAGGATTAGTATTCTTAAACTTACCTTGTTGCCGATTGGGACACCAACAAATCCCGAAATTGATCCTTATTTTCCTAGGAATGTCGATATTCTTATAACCTTGCGTTAGATTCAATCTAACCATTAAAACATAAAACATGGCCTTTGGCCGAATATACATATGTCTTACCTTAATCTTAGAAATCCCGAAACTCACCGAATAACTAGGGAACACGTGGCCTATGGTGTACCTTCGGGAAAAGAACTTCTCCTTCCTTGTAGTCGACACTTAGTAAATCCCGAAAGATCTCTTCAAAGTTTCGGCAACAAGATATTAATGGGGTTAGTCCTAGATTTCGGCAAATCTTAAAAGAAAAAGGATGAAACCGAATGAGATCTTACCCTTACTTGATGAAATCGATTGCACCTTCACTTCAACCTTCAGAGATTCGGCTATGGCTAGATGATGATCTCACAACTTTCGATTTTGGAGGGATTAGAAAGATAAGAGAAGGAAGAATAAAGATGGAGGATTCGGCTAGCACACAAGGTATTTCGGCTTGGCAAAAATAAAAGAAGAAGAAGATTTGGTGAAGAGAATTCGGCAGAGGCTTTCAAAGAACAGAAAATAATGCAGAATGGCCTCTCTTTTCCTTTTATAGCCGAAATTACTAACTTAGAATCCCTTACTTGGCCATCACTCTTCTATTTTAATAGCTTTATCTCTTTAATTATCACTAAAATAAAAGATAATTCAGCAACTATCCTTACTTAAATAAATTATTAAACTCAAAGTCCCTTACTTGGCCATCACTTCTCCCTTGTTTTCCTAATTAAAGAATAATTCCTCATTTATCTCTTTATTCAAATTAAAAGAATTTAATCCAACAATTATCTCTTGAAAATAATGATAAATAAATCCATTATTTATCCCTTATTTATCAACTATTTATCTCTTAAAAATAAAAGAATAAAAGCTCCTAAATTATAACCCATGTGCCGTCCACCTCTGTCCATCCTTGTGACAAAATAAAACTTTTATTTTGCTTCCCCTGCAGCTCGAACCTTGGCCCACTACCCCTGTATGTGGCGCCATTTCTAGAGGCCCTAAGTGGCATCTTCAGGCCACTTTTCCAAGCTCGTTTGTGTGTCAAATTTCACATACTTTTTCTTTTAAGGCCACCTTGCCTTAATTTCCTCTTTTAAACTTTAAAACTCGACATTTCTAAGTCATTTCTAAGTTTCCAAAATTTTCGCTCGCTCTTTAAACTTGACATTTCCTTACATTTCCAAGTTTCGAAATGTTCACTTTCCTCTTTTGAATCATTTCCAAATCATTTCTTACAATTCCTAGTTTCAAAAATGTTCACTTTCCATTTTTAAACTTAACATTTCCATACATTTTTGATTCCAAAATGTTCATTTCACATCATTTCCATTCATTTAAGGATTCAAAAATGTTCAAAATTTATTCTTAGCACATAAAACATGTCACTGCACAATTAAACCGAAAATGCATAGGCCCTTTTCAGGATGTTCTGATTCTACCCTCCTTAAAAATAATTTCGACTCGAAATTACTTACTAATCGTACAACAATCCTTCTCACCGCACTATGCTTACGCTGCAAGACTCGATCTTAATAGAACCATCATACTTTCTAGGCACAATCTCTAAGTTCACGTCCATTAGAACTCATTTTCTAACGTCGCGATTTAACGATTTAAAAGTTTTATACATTAGTACTTTTGTTTCACTAATTAACCACGAACAGTTTTATGAAAAGAGATGTTTAAAAGTGGTTCTTTGGATCAATCAAAGTTCTCAGCTCAAGTTCACTATTCAGAAAGTCACGTTCACATTCATCAACCAATTATGAACTTTCGTTCATTCAGAGAAATGTTGTAGTTTTCATTGTTGTTGTTTTTCCACTACCCAGAGGTATTTTCGTAATTTTCCCTACAGGGGTATTTTCGTAATTTGTCAAAATAAGGTTCCTTGGTGATTTTGTCAATAAGGGTATTTTGGTAATTTTGAAATCCCGGGGCCTTTCGGTAATTTTGAAATTCTAGGGATATTTCGGTAGTTTTTTTACAAACCAGGGTAAATTTGTAAAGTTTAATAAATCAGGGATATTTCAAAAGTTGCAAAACTTTTGAGGTTCTTTTTGAGAATTGTTCGTTCCAAAACGGTGATGTTGCAAAAAAAAAAAATTTGGAAATCAGGGTCATTTTGGTAATTTTGTAAGTTAGGGGCAATTTCGTAATTTTCCAAAATTAAGGTATTTTTGATAATTTGCAAATTAGGGTTTTGAACATTTTATAAAGTAATGAAATCTTGATAAGAACTGTGGGTATTTTGGGAATTTCATAAACCAAAGGCATTTTTGTAATTTTATCACTAGAGGTATTTTAGTAATTTTGCAATTCAGAAATATTTTGGGAAAAATTTTCCAAACTAAATTCTGCTATACTTTAAAAGGGTAATATGGTGATTTTAAAACTAGGGTTTTCATAAAAACACGGCTAGTCCCTTTCGGGTTTTAGTTATTGTGTTTAGCCTATGACCAAGTCCTCTTGGTTAAGGTGAACCGAAGCTACGCACCAGGTAGGATTCCTACGAAGAGGAGGTGAGTCACTAGGACTGCTTAAGTACCAGGCTCTTCCGGATCCAATCCTAGACATGCGCACAATGGTTACCACACCCTAACTCGGCGACTTAGCCATAGGTTTGTTGAGTGCATTAAGTCTTATGTATTTGTGTTTGTGTAGACTAGTCCTAGGGTTCGAGTTCCTATCATGCTATTCTATATTCCATGCCTTTTCTACCCTTCTAATATTCATAACATAATTCACATAATCACCCAAATAGTTAGGGGTACTTACCTGGTGGACTGCGGGTCGGAGACTTGGGTGCCATGCCCGAAAACCTGCTCATCTTCAAAAATACTTTCATAAAACTCATTTGGGCTCGATTTGAAAACATTTTGGGCCTTAGCCCACAGGCCGAGAGTTTTAAAAGCGGGCTCGATATTCAAAATCGAAACACCCTGCACTCCGACCACGAGCTTTGACCAGATCTGGTATGTTCCTTAAGTAAACCGGTTTCAAATTCTTTTGTTACGTAGAGAAAAACTTGTTTGATTTTAAAAAAAATATATTGTTTGGGTTGGGCTTGTGTTGAAAACAAACTGGATTTTTATATTAGAAAACCCCTTTTTAATATTAAGTGATAAAACATATAGAGTATATTTTAAAATAAAATACTTAGTCTTTAACTTAATCAAAATTTGTAACACAATAAAACAACAAGTAGAAATAAAATCGTTCATCATGGCCTTATGGCCTTATTACATCAAATAGTTTCCAAAATATTTCAAAGTACTAAAATAAATTCAAGAGTCCATAAAAATATAAACTTCATGTTGAGCATGGCCACCACAAGTATCGCAGTCCGGTCCATCCTTCATTCATCACTCAAACATGGTCCCACAACGGGGTGAGTCAAATAGACTCAATGTGTACACGACACTAAATCATAATAGAATCAGGCATACAATAGTTACACATTCAAAACATAAAATACAAGTTATGATGCATTCCCAAACCCAAACCTAATTGTCCATCCGCTACACACCCCGCACTGCCGGGGCCACACCGTGGGGACTACTAAGTCGACCCTCCTTCCGCTACACTCCAAATTGCGGTCTTAGGGCACCGCATTCGTGGTCTTAGGTCACCACGTTCGATTCATCGTGGTCTTAGGTCACCACTTTCAGACATCGTGGTCTTAGGTCACCACTTTTCACTTCCCTTTCAAACAAACCCATATGCCCATAACATATTATGCAATCACATGCCAAAGTTCACATTCTTATCATATTCTCATGTTACGAATAACATTTTTCATATTCCTAGTAGTAGTAGGAAACGTAGCTGAGTACTTTGTACCACAACATGGTACTTTAGCCACATTCTTTTCATATTCTTAATTTCACATACAAATATATATTGCATGCCATAAAACATATTAAGAGTTAGTGTGGGTGCACACTGATTCGCTTAGCGAATTCCTTGAGATTTCAAATCGATCTACCGCTTAATTCCTTAATCCCTACATTTGATTAATCACTTACTAATTTAATAAAAAGCCATTTCGCCATAAATCCAAATCCTAGTAGGATTAGTATTCTTAAACTTACCTTGTTGCCGATTGGGACACCAACAAATCCTAAATTGATCCTTATTTTCCTAGGAATGTCGAAATTCTTATAACTCATGCGTTAGATTCAATCTAACCATTAAAACATAAAACATGGCCTTTGGCCGAATATACATATGTCTTACCTTAATCTTAGAAATCCCGAAACTCACCGAATAACTAGGGAACACGTGGCCTATGGTGTACCTTCGGGAAAAGAACTTCTCCTTCCTTGTAGTCGACACTTAGTAAATCCCGAAAGATCTCTTCAAAGTTTCGGCAACAAGATATTAATGGGGTTAGTCCTAGATTTCGGCAAATCTTAAAAGAAAAAGGATGAAACCGAATGAGATCTTACCCTTACTTGAAGAAATCGATTGCACCTTCACTTCAACCTTTAGAGATTCGGCTATGGCTAGATGATGATCTCACAACTTTCGATTTTGGAGGGATCAGAAAGATAAGAGAAGGAAGAATAAAGATGGAGGATTCGGCTAGCACACAAGGTATTTTGGCTTGGCAAAAATAAAAGAAGAAGAAGATTTGGTGAAGAGAATTCGGCAGAGGCTTTCAAAGAACAGAAAATAATGCAGAATGGCCTCTCTTTTCCTTTTATAGCTGAAATTACTAACTTAGAATCCCTTACTTGGCCATCACTCTTCTATTTTCATAGCTTTATCTCTTTAATTATCACTAAAGTAAAAGATAATTCAGCAACTATCCTTACTTAGCCGAAATTATTAAACTCAAAGTCCCTTACTTGGCCATCACTTCTCCCTTGTTTTCCTAATTAAAGAATAATTCCTCATTTATCTCTTTATTCAAATTAAAAGAATTTAATCCAACAATTATCTCTTGAAAATAATGATAAATAAATCCATTATTTATCCCTTATTTATCAACTATTTATCTCTTAAAAATAAAAGAATAAAAGCTCCTAAATTATAACCCATGTGCCGTCCACCTCTGTCCATCCTTGTGACAAAATAAAACTTTTATTTTGCTTCCCCTGCAGCTCGAACCTTGGCACACTACCCCTGTATGTGGCGCCATTTCTAGAGGCCCTAAGTGGCATCTTCAGGCCACTTTTCCAAGCTCGTTTGTGTGTCAAATTTCACATACTTTTTCTTTTAAGGCCACCTTGCCTTAATTTCCTCTTTTAAACTTTAAAACTCGACATTTCTAAGTTTCCAAAAATTTTCGTTCGGCTCTTTAAACTTGACATTTCCTTACATTTCCAAGTTTCCAGAAATGTTCACTTTCCTCTTTTGAATCATTTCCAAATCATTTCCTTACAATTCCTAGTTTCCAAAAATGTTCACTTTCCATTTTTAAACTTAACATTTCCATACATTTTTAGGATTCCAAAAATGTTCATTTCCACATCATTTCCATTCATTTCCGGGATTCCAAAAATGTTCAAAATTTATTCTTAGCACATAAAACATGTCACTTCGTACAATTAAACCGAAAATGCATAGGCCCTTTTCAGGATGTTACAGTTCTACCCTCCTTAAAAATAATTTCGTCCTCAAATTACTTACTATGATCGTATAATCCTTCTCACCGCACTATGCTTACGCTGCGCACTCTGATCTTAATAGAACCATCATACTTTCTAGGCACAATCTCTAAGTTCACGTCCATTAGAACTCATTTTCTAACGTCGCGATTTAATCTGATTTAAAAGTTTTATACATTAGTACTTTTGTTTCACTAATTAACCACGAACAGTTTTATGAAAAGAGATGTTTAAAAGTGGTTCTTTCGATCAATCAAAGTTCTCAGCTCAAGTTCACTATTCAGAAAGTCACGTTCACATTCATCAACCAATTATGAACTTTCGTTCATTCAGAGAAATGTTGTAGTTTTCATTGTTGTTGTTTTTCCACTACCCAGAGGTATTTTCGTAATTTTCCCTACAGGGGTATTTTCGTAATTTGTCAAAATAAGGTTCCTTGGTGATTTTGTCAATAAGGGTATTTTGGTAATTTTGAAATCCCGGGGCCTTTCGGTAATTTTGAAATTCTAGGGATATTTCGGTAGTTTTTTTACAAACCAGGGTAAATTTGTAAAGTTTAATAAATCAGGGATATTTCAAAAGTTGCAAAACTTTGAGGGTTCTTTTTGAGAATTGTTCGTTCCAAAACGGTGATGTTGCAAAAAAAAAAAATTTTGGAAATCAGGGTCATTTTGGTAATTTTGTAAGTTAGGGGCAATTTCGTAATTTTCCAAAATCAAGGTATTTTTGATAATTTGCAAATTAGGATTTTGAACATTTTATAAAGTAATGAAATCTTGATAAGAACTGTGGGTATTTTGGGAATTTCATAAACCAAAGGCATTTTTGTAATTTTATCACTAGAGGTATTTTAGTAATTTTGCAATTCAGAAATATTTTGGGAAAAATTTTCCAAACTAAATTCTGCTATACTTTAAAAGGGTAATATGGTGATTTTAAAACTAGGGTTTTTATAAAAACACGGCTAGTCCCTTTCGGGTTTTAGTTATTGTGTTTAGCCTATGACCAAGTCCTCTTGGTTAAGGTGAACCGGTTACGCACTGTGCAGGATTCTCGCGAAGAGGAGGTGAGTCACTAGGATCGCTTAAGTACTGTGCTCTTAGGATCCAATCCTAGACATGCGCACAATGGTTACCACACCCTAACTCGGCGACTTAGCCATAGGTTTGTTGAGTGCATTAAGTCTTATGTATTTGTGTTTGTGTAGACTAGTCCTAGGGTTCGAGTTCCTATCATGCTATTCTATATTCCATGCCTTTTCTACCCTTCTAATATTCATAACATAATTCACATAATCACCCAAATAGTTAGGGGTACTTACCGGTGGATCATGGTCTGAGACTTGGGTGCCATGCCGTAAAAACCCGCTCATCTTCAAAAATACTTTCATAAAACTCATTTGGGCTCGATTTGAAAACATTTTGGGCCTTAGCCCACAGGCCGAGAGTTTTAAAACTGGGCTCTGATACCAAACTGAAACACCCCAGACTCGGCCCACGAGCTTTGACCGGATCTGGTATGTTCCTTAAGTAAACCGGTTTCAAATTCTTTTGTTACGTAGAGAAAAACTTGTTTGATTTTAAAAAAAATATATTGTTTGGGTTGGGCTTGTGTTGAAAACAAACTGGATTTTTATATTAGAAAACCCCTTTTTAATATTAAGTGATAAAACATATAGAGTATATTTTAAAATAAAATACTTAGTCTTTAACTTAATCAAAATTTGTAACACAATAAAACAACAAGTAGAAATAAAATCGTTCATCATGGCCTTATGGCCTTATTACATCAAATAGTTTCCAAAATATTTCAAAGTACTAAAATAAATTCAAGAGTCTATAAAAATATAAACTTCATGTTGAGCATGGCCACCACAAGCACTGACGTCCCGGTCCATCATTGTTCATCACCTGAAACATGGTCCCACAACGGGGTGAGTCAAACAGACTCAATGTGTACACAACACTAAATCATAATAGAATCAAGCATACAATACTTACACATTCAAAACATAAAATACAAGTTATGATGCATTCCTAAACCCAAACCTAATTGTCCATCAGCTACACACCCCCGTACCTGCCAGTCACACCGTGGGGACTACTAAGTCGACCCTCCTTCCGCTACACGTTACTATGGTCTTAGGTCACCACTTTCAGATTACTGTGGTCTTAGGTCACCACTTTTCACTTCCCCTTTCAAACAAACCCATATGCCCATAACATATTATGCAATCACATGCCAAAGTTCACATTCTTATCATATTCTCATGTTACGAATAACATTTTTCATATTCCTAGTAGAAGTAGAAACGTTCCCTGAGTACTTTGTACCACAACATGGTACTTTAGCCACATTCTTTTCATATTCTTAATTTCACATACAAATATATATTGCATGCCATAAAACATATTAAGAGTTAGTGTGGGGTACACACCTGATTCGCTTAGCAAATTCCTTGAGATTTCGAAATCTGATCTACCGCTTAATTCCTTAATCCCTACATTTGATTAATCACTTACTAATTTAATAAAAAGCCATTCGGCCATAAATCCAAATCCTAGTAGGATTAGTATTCTTAAACTTACCTTGTTGCCGATTGGGACACCAACAAATCCCGAAATTAATCCTTGTTTTCCTAGGAATGTCGAAATTCCTATAACCTTGCATTATATTTAATCTAACCATTAAAACATAAAACATGGCCTTTGGCCGAATATACATATGTCTTACCTTAATCTTAGAAATCCCGAAACTCACCGAATAATCTGGGAACACGTGGCCTATGGTGTACCTTCGGAAAAGAACTTCTCCTTCCATGTAGTCGACACTTAGTAAATCCCGAAAGATCTCTTCAAAGTTTCGGCAACAAGATATTAATGGGGTTAGTCCTAGATTTCGGCAAATCTTAAAAGAAAAAGGATGAAACCGAATGAGATCTTACCCTTACTTGAAGAAATCGATTGCACCTTCACTTCAACCTTGAGAGAGATTTGGCTATGGCTAGATGATGATCTCACAACTTTCGATTTTGGAGGATTAGAAAGAAAAGAGAAGGAAGAATAAAGATGGAGGATTAGAAGCTAGCACACAAGGTATTTTCGGCTTGGCAAAAATAAAAGAAGAAGAAGATTTGGTGAAGAGAATTCGCAGAGGCTTTCAAAGAGCAGAAAATAATGCAGAATGGCCTCTCTTTTCCTTTTATAGCCGAAATTACTAACTTAGAATCCCTTACTTGGCCATCACTCTTCTATTTTAATAGCTTTATCTCTTTAATTATCACTAAAATAAAAGATAATTCAAAGCAACTATCCTTACTTAGCGAAATTATTAAACTCAAAGTCCCTTACTTGGCCATCACTTCTCCCTTGTTTTCCTAATTAAAGAATAATTCCTCATTTATCTCTTTATTCAAATTAAAAGAATTTAATCCAACAATTATCTCTTGAAAATAATGATAAATAAATCCATTATTTATCCCTTATTTATCCACTATTTATCTCTTAAAAATTAAAGAATAAAAGCTCCTAAATTATAACCCATGTGCCGTCCACCTCTGTCCATCCTTGTGACAAAATAAAACTTTTAGTTTGCTTCCCCTGCAGCTCGAACCTTGGCCCATCGCTCTGTATGTGGCGCCATTTCAGAGGCCCTAAGTGGCATCTTCAGCCACTTTTCCAAGCCCGTTTGTGTGTCAAATTTCACATACTTTTTCTTTTAAGGCCACCTTGCCTTAATTTCCTCTTTTAAACTTTAAAACTCGACATTTCTAAGTCATTTCTAAGTTTCCAAAAATTTTCGTTTGGCTCTTTAAACTTGACATTTCCTTACATTTCCAAGTTTCCAGAAATGTTCACTTTCCTCTTTTGAATCATTTCCAAATCATTTCCTTACAATTCCTAGTTTCCAAAAATGTTCACTTTCCATTTTTAAACTTAACATTTCCATCCATTTTCAAGTTTCCAAAAATGTTCATTTCCACATCATTTCCATTCATTTCCGGGTTTCCAAAAATGTTCAAAATTTATTCTTAGCACATAAAACATGTCACTTCGTACAATTAAACCGAAAATGCATAGGCCCTTTTCAGGATGTTACAAATGGCCTTTGGTCGAATATTCACATGTCTTACCTTGAAGCTTTAAATCCCAAAAAATCCTCCTTTTAGCCACCTACTCTGATAATCCCGAAAGATCCTTCTATATTTTGGCGAAAATCAATAATAGGGATTAGTCCCTAAATTTTGATAAGTCTAAAATATAAAAGAATAGAAACCAAACTTGGATCTTACCCTTATTTAAAGAAATCGATTGCACCTTCACTTCAACCTTCAGAGATTCGACTATGGCTAGATGATGATCTCACAACTTTCAGCTTTTGGAAGGTTGAGAGAAAAGGAAAAGGAAGAGGAGAAAGGTAAAGAAATCGGCTTGCTTTGCTAGAGATTTCGGTTTTGACAAAATAGTAGAGAAGAGAGGATTTTGCCAGGAAAATTTGGCAGAGAGAAAGAGAATGAATGAATGGCCTTAGTTCTCATCCTTGTGCCGAAATTACTAGGCCAAGACTCCCTTACTTGGCCACCAGTCTTCTATTTTGATAGCTTTATCCCCTTAATTATCACTTTATTCAAATTAAAAGCATTTAATCCAACAATTATCTCTTAAAAATTAATAATAAATAAATCCATTATTTATCCCTTATTTATCCACTATTTATCTCTTAAAAATAAAAGAATAAAGGCTCCTAAATTATAGCCTTGTGCCGTCCCTTCTGCTCTCTCTCTGTTTGCAAAATAAAACTTTTTTTATTTTGCTTCCCCTGCAGCTCGAACCTTGGCCCAATACCCTAGTATGTGGCGCCATTTCCTGAGGCCCTAAGTGGCATCTTCAAGCCACTTTTCCAAGCCCGTTTGTGTGTCATATTTCACATACCTTTTCTCTTAAGGCCACCTCGCCTTAGTTCCCTCTTTTAGACTTTAAAACTCAACATTTTCTAAGTCATTTCCTTACATTTCCAGGTTTCCAAAAACGTTCGTTTCCCTCCTTTAAACCGAAAATGCATAGGCCCTTTTCAGGATGTTACAATGAGTTCCTTTACTTGTAACCTATTGTTATGCACGAATTAAAGGTATGAGCTATCTGTTTATACGAGTTGAATGCAAGATATGATAGTCTGCCAGATTCGTCTACCTGACCGTTATGAGTTTATTTTCTTTATTAATTCGTAATGGTGGCCTTATTTTATGAATTTTTCGATATGTTCCACAAGTATGAATGCATATACTTCGGTCTAAAATATGAATCCACAAGGATCGTACTACGAATTTGAGTCCACTAGGACAAGCTACTACTAGCAGTCCCTAGCTAGAACCATTCATCAAGATCTATCACATCTGGTTATCTATAATTATTGGTGCAATACATGCTATGGGAATTATCTATGGGTCTTCTTTCATAAGTCTTCATGTTAGAATTCGCAAGAATTCTCTCTCAATGAAGTATTTTCACAAGAGTCTGCAAAGACAACTATCGAAGAAAGAATCTGTGGGTATTATCTGCCACAATGTTAAAACATTTATACACCAATATTCCTGATTATATGTCTATGGAATCCCATAAGTGGAATTTTTATATGGTCAATACTGTAAATAGCCTGAACGTGTAATCTCCTATTTTCGGGTTATCCATGATAGATCCAAGACTGTTAGGCAAGCCGAATTGTTCTCCAATATGCACAATTAAATAACTGATAGTGTTATCAAGATAATGTATGAAGTACAAGTCAATTTGTATGATGTTAAGACTACGCCAGTAAGATTGACGAACTATCCTAGTACAGACAAAGCCAAACATGAATTCAAAACCATGAAGTACCATTTTATTAGCATTACACTGATGTAAGGTATGGACAACTGATTAAGTTCATTTGAACTTACTTGTGTGTTATTATGTACTTCAGGTAAAAAGGAAATTCGAGGATTTGAGGAGGGACCAGGCTAGAATCTGTTGTGCTTAGATGAACATGCTTCTTAGTTGTAATATGCATATAGCGCAGCAACCTAGAGGCGGAGCCTTAGGGTCATAGTCGAATTTGTATTTAAATATGGTCAGAATGTTATTTTCAAGACTAAATAAATATTTCTTTATAGTAAAGCTACGTTTGTAAACTTTTATATCTTAAATTAAAAGTATATAATTGAAATAAATTCATGTATGTGGCGAAGTCAATTAGCTAACCATGTTTAAATAATTTTGTATGAAAATGAAGAATATGAACTGTGGCATATATTAAAGAATGTGTTAGTTAAATCTGGATCTAGAGCATAGCATCTTGTAGTCCAGATCCAACGATCAGGTCGGGTATGAAATGTTACACTATATGTGACCGCATAGCTAGCAAAATCCTTCAACAAGGTTTTCAACACAATATCAATTTGTGTGTTCTGGTCCAAGTTGGCCCATTGTCCTCAACCTCGAGAAAATAACCCATAAGAGTAATGATGTAACATTCTAAAACCCGGCCTAGAACTTTAGACCGAATATCAGAGGTTACATTGACCACCGAAATGATCCTGGAAAAGTTTACAAAAGAATTGTTTGATGCTTAATTCGAATATAATTCACTTGAATTGAACTAAATTATTTAATGATTTGTACGCTGAATTTGAAAACATATGGATTTGGAAACTTAAAAGATTGGCATTATGAAAAATAATTCACAGCAGAAAGCATAATACTTACCGTTTAAAACTTAAGTTGTAATAAGGTTTAAACTAAAGATTTTAGGTTAATCAAAGCCGTTTACGAAAAAGATACCAAAGAGATTTATACCACAGTCCATAAAACAATATTACTAATCATTCCAGTAGAAATGATCTTACAAAATTATTGAAAACTTTATTAAGTCCAATCCGAAATGAGAAAAGAAAACCCAAGTTGGAATTCTGAGATCACCGATGCGCTGAGTCCAACACCAAAACATGAGAATTACATGAAAGGAAGCAATACTAAAGGGATGAGATACGCGAGCTCAGTGTGAGTCTGACATCCAAAAATAATAAATGAAACAAAGTTCACATCGAATATTCCAAATGCATGCACACGATTCACATACCAACGAAAACCCAAATCGACAATTCAGTATACAAAACTATATTCCAAGCATACCAAATGCATATAAATTGTCGCACTAATTATAATATAACAGACATATTTCCATATTTCGATGTTCATATATTCAGACATACATTCAGATACGCAACGAATGTAACGAGTGAAAAACCCCTCTCAACTATCCAAAGACCACTTCGAACACCCTGCACAGCACAATAGGGCCATAATAGACCCATCCACCCTGCACACCACATAGAACCATAATTGGCTCATCCACCCTACACACCACATATTATCGAACTAAGCCACTGAAATAATGATATGTAGCTGAGCTTGCATATGTACAGTATATTGAGGTAATCTACTATACAAATGTATTACAATTAAAACTGCCAAGTCAGATCAGTCTTCCTTCTTTCTATATACAAACCCCAATGTTTTCATGCTAATGTAGTCATGCACACAATACACAAACATACGCATAGACATAGACACTCACATTTTCAGTTACACAGAATCAAATTTGATTACACTAATGTTTCAATGCTCAGTCATGAAAGCAATAATAAATTCAGACTTCTACACCGTTTACACGAACAATTAAATTAAAGCCCATAACTGCACAAATATTCACGAATCTAGACTTAACCGAGTCCCAAACACATTTACTGAGGCTTAACTGAGGGCCGAAACATACAGAAATAGAAAACAAGTCAAATTTTAACACAGAACAAAACCTTAAGGAATAGGGACTATGCCCCGACCGTGTGGTGGTCTACACGCCCATGTGCAAGTTGCACACACCCATATGGAGGAAACACATGCCCGTGTGACCGATTTACATGGTTGTGTGAGTAGCCCGTGTACTCACTGTCCAAAATTAGAAAAATAAGGCACAAATAGACACATCCATTTGGAAATCTCAGACGCCCATATGGCTAAAGGACACAGCCGTGTGTCTAAGGCATACGCCTGTGTGAAAAATGACAAAAATCCCCAAATTGAAGCCACACGGCCATGTGTCCAGGTCATGTGGCACCAAAATTTACCCAAAATGAAACACCCCATACCTAGCCCACGAGCCTGGACCGGATCTGGTATGTTCCTCGATGAAAACCGGTTCAAATTCTTTTGTTACTTAGGAAAAACTTGTGTGTTTTGAAAGAATGATTGTCTTGGGTCGGGCTTGAGTTGAAAACAAGTTTATTACATTATTGAAATCCTTTACTTTAGGTGACAAAACATTTAGGCTTTGTTTTAAAATAAATATACTTAACCTTCACTTGATAAAAATTCGTACATAGCAATTAAAAGAAAAATTAAAGTAATTCAACTATGGCCTTATTACATCAAATAAATCCCAAAATTAAAACCTTAGTACTTAAAATAAAGTAGTCCGAATAAAATGAATTTCTTCCTGAGCATGGCCATCCCTAAGCTTCTGCCGACCCGGTCCATTACTGATCATCACCTGAAAAATGTTCCCACAACGGGGTGAGTCAACAGACTCAATGTGTAACACAACACTAAGTCTTAACAAATTTAGGCATTTCATAGCATACAAATTCATATATCATTAAATTAAAATGATACAACCCAAACCCAAACCTAGATGCCATCCGCTACACATCACCCGTACCAACCTGCACACCGTGGGGACTACTAAGTCAACCCTCCATCCGCTACACACCACCGAAGGCAGTCGCTGCAGTCGACGTGCTTATCGCCCTTATGAGTATTCGTGGTCTTAGGTCACCACACTCAGTTATCGTGGTCTTAGGTCACCACGTTCAGATATCGTGGTCTTAGGTCACCACATTCAGATCTCGTGGTCTTAGGTCACCACATCACTTCCCCTTTTCAATAACCCATATGCCCCATATCATACATATTATGCATTAACATGCCAAATTTCACATTCTTATTACTTATCACATGTTAAATATAACATATTTCATAATCCTAGTAGGAGTAGGAAACGTACCTGAGTACTTTGTACCATATCATGGTACCTTAGCCACATTCTTACACTTTCATATTAACACATATATCAAGTTTAAGCCATAAATCTATTAAGATTAGTGTGGGGTACACACCTGATTAACTTAGCAACTTCACTTCAAATCCTGAAAATCTGATCTAAAGCCTTAGGTCCTTAGTCCCTACATTCGGCCATTACTTAAAAATTTAATGATGACCATTCGGCCATAAAACCAAATCCTATTAGGAATGTTGTAACCCAAAACTTACCTTGGTGCCGATTTCACTATAAATCAAATCCCGAAAACTTTGTGCTACTCTTCCCTTCAATCGGCCAATGCTAGATCATTTAACTTGATTAGTTTCAGCTTTTTAAACAAATAAAGAATAGATCTAATTACCAAAATAGACCTTGGCCGATTGTACTTATGCATTCACCTTGCGATTTCAAATCCCGAAAGTATCCCTTGTCTTAATTATCTGTCGAAATACCTATACACATATGTTAGATTCAATTCTAACATTAAATCATCATAGATGGCCCTTGGCCGAATGCTATAGACACTTACCTTGTGGATTTTAAATCCCAAAACTCACCGAATAACTAGGGAACACGCGGCCTATGGTATACCTTCGGGAAAAGAACTTCTCCTTCCTTGTAGTCGACACTTAGTAAATCCCGAAAGATCTCTTCAAAGTTTCGGCAACAAGATATTAATGGGGTTAGTCCTAGATTTCGGCAAATCTTAAAAGAAGAAGGATGAAACCGAATGAGATCTTACCCTTACTTTAGGAATTGACAATCCTTGCTTGAACCTTTAACAATATTCGGCTATGTAGGCTAGAAGGATCTTGATTTTGGCTTTTTGATTGGTAGAAAGAAAAGAGAAAGAAGAATAAAGATGGAGGATTCGGCTAGAGCACAATGTATTTCGGCTTGGCAAAAATAAGAGAGAAGAGAGGAGTTATTTGCTAGAGAGAATTCGGCAGAGAGAAAGTTGAAAGAAAGAATGAATGGCCCTCTTTTCCTTTAGTAGCCAAAATTACTAACTTAGAATCCCTTACTTGGCCATCACTCTTCTATTTTGATAGCTTTATCTCTTTAATTATCAATATATTCAAATTAAAAGAATTTAATCCATCAAATATCTCTTATCTCTTAATAAAAATAATACTAATAATAACCCATCAGTATCTATCTATTTGCCGAATTTTAAAGAGAATAAAACTCCTCTTTTAAGAGCCTTAATGCCGTCCACCTCTCTGCTCCTTGTAGCAAAAATAAAATTCTTTATTTGCTTCCCATGCGAGTCGATCCTTGGCCCATTTGCCTATGTATGTGGCGTCACTTGCTAGGCCCTTAAGTGGCGCCTTGTAGCCATTTTAGCAAGGCTATTTGTATGTCATATGTCACATACATTTTCACTTAAGACCACCTTGCTTCATGTCCCTCTTTTAAACTTTAAACTTGACATTTCTAAAGCATTTCCTTACATTTCTAAGACATTTCCTTACATTTCCAAGACATTTCCTTACATTTCCAAGACAAGACATTTCCTTACATTTCCAAGTCATTTCCTTACATTTCCAAGACAAGACATTTCCTTCCATTTCCAAGTCCTTTCCTTACATTTCCAAGTTTCCAAAAATGTTCACCATACATTCATAACACATAAGACATGCCATTTCGTATAATTAAATCAAAAATGCATAGGCCCATTTCCAGGATGTTACACAAAAACCTTAATTCCAAAAATTACACGGCCATGTAAACCGGCCATGTGTGGTACACGTCGGTGTGGCCACCCATGTGGTCACGAAACCACACTGAAATAAGCTTAGAACATGCAATTGCTATCTAAACGAACCCAACCTTTAGTAACTCGAAAATAAATAAAAATATACAGAATTCCATACAATTCAACAGCAACACAGTACATCGCTTAATAAATTTCCAAAACACATAGAAATTGAGGATTTCCACATGATCCACTCAGCAATTCGATACCGAAATTGAAGAGCTTTCAAACACACCCCTGATTTCGGGTTGCAAAGCGCCCGAAAGGATCGAATGTCACCACCTACCTAACAAAAATCACAATCCATAAACATACTAGTCTAAGAATTCAACAAATTAATATGAAAGTCACAACGAAATATACCAATCAGCAAACCAAAATAAGACACTTACCCTGTACAACACTCAATGGAACAACAAATGACTTGAGAAGCAAAAACTAGCGACAACAGCTCTGAAATCAACAGAAAAATTGAGGGACAAAAAGAGGAGAAAACTTTTAAAATAAAAACTAGAGCAAATTTTGGAACAGAGAAGTATGACAGAAGAAGAATGTCAGAAAAGTTATCCCAAAAACTTCCCATTTCAAATAAAATAAAATTATATTTATTATTCCTAAATCATTCATTGGGTCTTCTGGGTGCAAGCTGAATATCTTTTAGGTTTCGAAAAATATAACCTAAATGTGCTAAAGGTTCCCAAAACCTGAAAAACTTGAACAGCCTACCAATAAGGTCTATCATCGAACCATCAGCACCATGGGTCAGTGTCGCCACTGGCCATCATTGGCTACCTCCGCTACGATCAACCACCATCGACCACCCAACCCCGCCAATGACCACTGCCAATCAAACCACCACAAGTCTCTGTTGATCTCCTATTGGTTGGTTCAGTCGTATTCTTCTCGATCATTTTGGGATTTTTCTCATTTATTTGGGTTTTGCTGGAAAATTTAGGTTACATGTATTCCTAGTCAATTTTTGACTCACATGGATTATTCTACAAAATGAAATTAAATAAAACCTGCATAGGGATAATACTCCATGGTCTAATTACATATCCCAAAAAAATTATATAAAACTTAAAATACACCCTATCTAATTTTTAGGAATCACAACTTTTGGCAAAATTAGTTTATATATAATAAAAAAATCATACATTCAATCACATATATTCCAAAACATGCATATAATTAAACAATATCACATCTCATCTAATTTAATCAAACAAGAAAGATAAAGAGAAAATCCAATATCGATTTATACTATAAATATAGCACAACCTACCTCTGATACCAACTGTTGAAAAAATCTGGCTAAGAAAATAGTTATTTAGTTACAATAGAAGTTTAAATTTTTTCTTAAATCGAGATGTTGTGTTATTTATAGCAATAAACCTAAACCAAAATTATATATGTGCTTTGTGCGAGGTAGAATTAAGTCGATCTTGGCTTTCAACCAAACGACCTTCTCCACTATCCTCGAACCACGAATTACATTAAATGTAAGCTTAAGCAACACAAACCAAATCACAGAAAAAAATGATTTTTTACTTATTTTTAGTAGGAAAGTAAGCTCTTTATAAATCGATAAAAGCTGTAATTCCCAGAAAATATAATTTATTCTTTGTGAATAAATTACTACTACTTTCTGCAAAATAATAGTGTATGAATGTATTTTGTAAATAGCTCAACCGGTGCTCTCTATTTACAAGGAGAAGTAAAAGAGTGTTGGTTGAATATGTACTAACTAAATACTATTATTTAAATAGAAAATAAAATCCTACTCCAACTAGAGTAGGGAGGAACACCCTTGTATTTTCTACTAGGGTTGTCACCCCTGATATTATATAAGGGCTAATTGTAACATCCCGAATTAGGGCCTAGTCGAAACAGTGGTTTCAAGACCATGAATTTGAAGTAGAAATAAGTATTTTATGATTATTATAAAGTCTATGATATGTTTACATGCTTGTGTGAAAATTTCATGAAGAAATTATATGTCTAAGGTGCTCGATTAGACCTTAAGGACTAAATTGAATAAGTTGCAAAATGCATGTTCTAGAAGATTTTTGTATGAAATTGCTTTGGATTATGAATTAGGAGCCCTTAAATAGCAATTTTACCAAATTCTAAAATTTTGGACAAAAAAGGGCTTGTGTGGTAAAATATCTAAGAAAGGCATTAAGGGTATTTTATTAATTTGGCATATAAAGCTAAAATAGCCTAAAAAAAGATGTCATCTTCTTCATTCTTTTGGGGTTGCTACCGAAAATACCATGGAAGCCATGGTTGAGGTTTTGTCCAAGCTTTCCAAACTTAATAGTAAGATCGTTCTTGTCTCGTTTTTATTGATTGTCGTATTTTTGAAATCCTTATACTTTAATCTACCTATTTCTAACCATATTTTGAGATATAGTTAAAGTCAAAAAATTTACCCATGATGGATAATTGTGTCTCTTGATGTTTGATGGTAGATTATGCATGTTTATGAGCAGAGGAACGATTTTTACTAAGTGATTTTCGGTGAAAACGAGTAAAACGAGCTAATTGGTAAAAGTTGTTACTGTTCATAGTTATGTGTTATAGTAAGAATTTGAAGTTGCTATAGAAGGGAAAAATGTTCAGCATTTCATAAAACATAAGAAAAAGGAATAAAGTTTAATTTTTGAGCCTAGGGTTAAAATCGTAATTATGCAAAAGTTTAGTGGCAAAATTGTAATTTTGCCGAAGTTTGAGTTAGGGACTGTTTTGAGTAGTACATTAATTAAATAAGTGAAATTTGATGTTTTAGACCTCGAAAAACGAGATTTGGACCTAGAACTAGACGAAAATCGAAAATCAAGAAAGTTGGTAAAATGGTCGTTTCGGCATTCGAGGTAAGTTCGTGTGTTAATAATAATGCAACACCATGCTTGAATTGTAATTCTTTATTGATATGACATAAATTGTATGATTTAATATGTTTATGAGAAGTTGATGTATTGTATGGAAAATGTGATGTTTGTTGTGTTATGTGAAATTGAATGGCAAATTAATGTTACATGAATTGAATGTTAAATTAATATTACATGGGTTGTATGAGTCGCTACACGGTTGTACCTGACGAGATTTTGACAAGTAAGTTCGAATAACCTAAAGTAATCCCATAATATGCCTAAATGCATGTTTTATGAATGTATGATAATTGTATAAAATGATGGCATGAAAATTTATGAATTGGTAAAATGTTGAAAAGTGAGAATTCCCGGTTGAACCTTCGGAATAGAAAAGATACGAATAAGGTAGCTAGGTCACATGTGCGGTACTAAGTGTAGGCCACTATGTGTACAAGAGAGCTACAAGATGGTTTTAGGTCACGTGTGTAGTACTAAGTGCAGGCTACTACGTGTACCAGACGGATAGGTCGCATGTGTAGTACTAAGTGCAGGCTACTATGTGTACCCTATAGTTTCAATCACATGTGTGGTACTAATTGCAGGCCACTATATGCAAGTGATAGTTTTGGTCACATGTGTAGTACTAAATGCAGGCTACTATGTGTACCAGATAGCTTCAGCTACAAGGGTGGTACTATGTGTAGGCCACCATGTATCTGTTATTATTCCAATGAGTTCAACGGGAAGTTGACTAAGTGAAAATACATGTGATTGTGTAACGACTAAGTGTAATTGAATACGATCATGTTATGAATAAGTACAAGTGTGAATGTGACCAATTGAGAAATGTGGCAAATGCACGCATGAACAATATGTTCGATATGTAATCAGAAATTGGAAAGATTGATATAGGCAAGTGATGAACACAACTAAAGTGAAAGAGTGCAAAAATTTACAATAAAACTGTTTTGACAGCAGTAGTGACACGAGTTTGAAAAATCACCAAAAATATTAGAAATTGAATTATAAGTTGCATGAGATATTGATTTAAAGCTTATTGAGTCTATTTTCATATAAAAGAAACATAGAAAACAAATGGTTTTTATATTTTTAGATATTTGAATTTTTGTGAGACTTGTTCAGAATGATTACATGATCCCCTGTTCTGCCTTTGAAAAATCATTAAAAATTGTACAAAAATAATTGTGGGACATAATTTGTATGCCTGAAATCCTATCTTCAAATGCACTAAATAATAAGGTCATATGAACTCTGTACGAGGAGAAAATTGATTCGTAGTGAAGAGAGGTTAGAATAGTAGAATAGTAAAACAGGGGAAACTTTAATGAATAAACTATACTAATTGGCTAAGCCAAAAATTCTGAAAATTTTATGGTAAAATGATAAATGAGTCTAGTTTTAGGGAAAATTAACAGATCTTAATTTGAATTTCCGTAGCTCCAGATATAAATAATTTAATGACTATGAGTAGAGAAAACAGCTTAACTGGAATTTGAATAAATAGAAAGAATATGAAAATAGTATGTTATCGCATTACTTATTACTTTCATGCGAGCTTACTAAGCGTAATGCTTACTCCCTCCTTTCCATTTATTTTAGTTTTGTCAGGTCAGCTCAGGGTTGGAGATCGTCGGAGGCAGCGTCGAACTATCGAGCCATTATCCTAGGAGTATTGGCATGTGTATGTTAAATGTTTCAAGTGAGTGGCATGTATAGGGACTTAGTTTTTCTATAATGGATGTTGTTGTGATTATCCAAATGTATTGGCTTATATTGATTTGTTGATTATAGCCATGAGATGTATAAGTGAAAAAATATAAGACAAGGTTAAATGCATGTATTTGAAAAGTTTTAATTTTGGGTGAAACTTGGTAACCCAGTTTTGTATGATTGTGAATGTTTAAGTCTGGTAACGCCTCGAACCCTGTCCCGGTGTTGGATACGGGTGAGGGTGTTACATTTAGTGGTATCAGAGCTATCGTTTAGTCAGTTCTCTGACTAACCTAGCATGAATGAGAGTCTAGCTATACATGCCACCAATCCGTGATAGTGTGATGTCTCCCAACGCAAATGAGAACCATCTTATTTGGGCAGAGTTACTCTCCAACCGAGCTACACCAGCCATGTTAAATGTTATGCTAAGCTATTCGGGTATAGTCATGATAAGCCTGGATTCAGAAAATTATGAATAAAAGTTCATGATATACGTGATAACATGTGAGATAGAAATTCATGTTGCGTTGAATACCCATGCTTGTTTAATGCTCATATGATGTTGTACACTTGACTTACTTGATTAAGTGAATGTGATAAATAGAAATTCACAAAGGTGTGAATAAAGGATTATACTATGATGAGCTTACATATGTTTAAATAATGATTCCATGGTGCTTATGATTGATTTACTTGAACGAATGCATATGTTTGGGTGACTTATCATAAATATTGATAGAACAAATGTCCACGTATGCTTGTTTGAATAAGTATGATTGAAAACTTGCATAGCTTAAATAAATGTGTTAAATTGATTGAACTGAGTTATATGACTATAATGATGAAATAGTGTCAATGTACATGTGTATGAGAGACGAGTTAGGGATCTTACGACCCTACCCCCTTACCAGAGTAGTGTTTTGTGAAGGAATTTCACGAGATTCGTATTGAATAAGTTCACAAGTATGATACCAAAGGGTTCAACTATAGAATGATTATGAATATGATCAGAGATTAAATTGGATTGATAAGTAACGACAGGACTAGTAAGAAATAATTGAAGGAATAATGTTGAAAGGTAAGATACCAGGTTATGGCAGTCTTTTCCGAGGTATTCTGTATGTTTAACTATTCTTGGAAATATATTTTTGTGGTTACTGCCCCACTGATAAAATCCTTGCATTATGGGAGTGCTTTCTAATCACGATGTATAGACAAAAGTATTGATAGCCGACTGGTACATAATCTGTATTGCTCTATGTCTCTTTGGCATTCCATTACATTCCATCTAATGGGACTTCATGAAATAATACTCATAATGATATAAATCTATTTTTCCTAATTGATGCTCTATTCAATATACATATATGGGAAGGTATATTATCCTTATTGCATTTCATCCCAGTTGCTTAGATTGATGTATTTATCTAGTCTTCTTTTTTCTGAAGAATTATCAAGATCCTTCATATTTTTCTTATGAACATTTTTCTGGGTCTTTCTTTATGATATGGTATCTGGATTTCTCTAAATTTTCATCTAAAGAACTGATATCAATAAAAGCATAAATGATGAAATTACATTCTCAAAAAAAAGATTATAATTAGTTTAGCTTTTCGCTTTTTAATTATAACATTATTTAACCACGAAGTCATTCCACTAAAGGATCGTGGTTGAGTTCACCCTTATTATATACCATTACAAAAGCTACGTAATAACTACTCGTCTAATGACTTTTTCATAAGTGTGATACCCTTATAGGATATCTGTAATCTTTTTTTCGTTCTCCTGATATAATCCTATTCTATTTCACAGTAACCATCACATATTCCTTCCTGAAAAGTTAACTACTATCAAATAATAATTAAATAATTTATCATAAAGATAAATGACCCATGGTCATGTTTACTTTTCATTTATCATGTAATGATGATGAGAGCATATCATTTACCCTTTTGTTAGGCTATGAATTCCATTGTTGTGGAATAATGTTACATACTACAGAAGTCGTATACCTAATGTACCAGCTTTCGATTCCTCGTCTATTTGAACTTAGACTTTCATTTATTTTATAATAAAGTATATGATTCACGCATACATAGTCCATCATCCATTCAGGATTAAGGTATGCCACATTATGAACGTCACAAGTGAATAAATGTAATATCCTGAAATAGGGGTAAAATTTTTATTAATTATTTTGCATAAGTATGGTCATCATGGTGTTGATTGAGGTATTTTAGGTGCTAATGATAAGCTAAGGGAAGGCCCGAGCTATAGGAGAAATTTTATTTTTTAAGTGTTAATTAGGGGGAGCTAGGCTAAAGGGGCTTTAAGAAATGTTGTTGGGGGTTTATGGCATAAGAAATGCCTTGGTAAAGTGGCTTCCATGCGCCACTTAAGGGGCTAGATATAACGCCAACAAGGGCCTGGGTTCGAAGCACGGCGGCAGCAAGTGGTGTTTTATATTTGGGTTTTGGCGTTAAAAAGGAAGGGGCTGAGTTAAGGAGAGTTTAAAGGATTTTGTGGGCATTGGTGGACAAGAAAGACGGGTTGGTAGAGCGGCTTGGGACGCCACTTAAGGGTCTTGGCGAAGGGACTCAAGTTTGAGCCATGAGGGAAGCGCCTGGTGTGTTTTACTTTTGTTTTGGCGTTAAGGCAAGGGTGAACTAAGGAAGGAGGTCTTAAAAGAATATGTGGCGGGTTTATGTCACAAAGAATGCCTGGGCAGAGTGGCTTGGGGCGTTATGGCAGCTTGCAGCAGTGAGGGATGGGGTTCGATTCACGTGGGCAGCAATGGATGGTTTTATTTTTATTTTTGGCTTTTTGCTTCAGGTGGAGAGTAGTTGAACGGCACATGGGACCTTAAAATGGATAAGGATAAGCTTGGTGTTTAGCTTTTGAATTCAGCTGGAAGAGTGGATTATTATTATTTTATTTTGTATTTTATTTGTAGAGGTGATATTGGATAAAAGGTGGTTTTTATTTTATTTAGTTTGAATGTATGATAAGAGATAAATTAGAGAAGAAAGTGGGATTTGATAAGGAGCATAGTGGTGGCCGAATGAGGGACACCTTGGGGGCTTGTAGTTTCGGTCATGAAGGTTGGGGGGAGTAGCCGAATATTATAAAAGGGTGGTAAGCTTTCTTTTGCCGAATTTTAGCCCTTTTCTTCTACACCTTCACTTTTTCTTCTCAAACACTACTCACATCAAAAACACATTTCTTCCTCTACTTGTTCTCTTGGCCGAATCCATCTCTCCTTTTCAATCTCTTTGCTTTTCTTTTCTTTTCCTAACTAGAGCCGAAACTCTAGAAAGCCTCATCAGCACCCCTTTTTTCTTCTCTTATTTTCATCAAAACCGAAAGCACTCTTAGCCGAAACCTTTCTCTTCTCTTGCTGTTTTGCTAAAGCTGATTCTTTGGGGCCGTCAACTACTCTCTCTTAATCTTTTCAAGCGTATGGTAGTAAGTAATCTCTACTTTAGTGGTTGGTTTTGCTTCTTTCTATTTAGGTGCCGAAACAAAGTGGTTGGTATTGGGTTTTTATGGATGGCTGAAGGTGTTTAAGACCATAACCTGATGTTTCTTTTGTGTATAGCCAGCGGGGAGGAGTATTAAAGGGGACTCTTAGGTTCAATCACTCAAGGTAAGGGTAGGTTCGGCCAAAGGCCACTTTTTGATGCTTTTTGGGTATAGAGGCCGAAACTAATATGGTTTCCTTTAGTGATTTCGGCAGACTTCTGGGTACAACGTGTGACTTTGAGATTTAGTTGATTGTATCAAACAGGTGCGTAGTTATCGCACTGTCTTTTGGATTAATTTAAATATATTAAAATGTATATGTTCTATGTTATGAATGATAGCCGAGATAAGGGCTAAAATGGTGGATACCCCTGATGGGTAATCGATTAACAAGGTCAGTGTTTTATGTTATTAAATAATTATTGATGACTATGTGAAATGGAGATGAGCATGTTGTATATCTTTTATTAAATGATGTTTTATCATGATATATATATGTGCATGAAGGCTTGGGATATGAATGTTGGAGGACAGGGTGTACATATTTATGTACGTGGTCTAATGTCAGCCTTGTGCTACATTGGCGCTTGATGTTAGCTATGTGCTTCATCAAGGGAGGTGTTGGCTAGGTGCCCATCTCGGCGGTTGATAGCTATATGCATCACCGTGGATTGATTGATATGTGGGATTCCTACGGGATCGGTGGCTCAGCCACGGCCTTGAGCAGCAAGTCTGCCAAGGTAAGATATGTGGATCACAAGGTGATCGGTGGTGGATTAGCCACGGCCTTGGGCAGGGAGTCTGCTAAGGTAGGTGTAATGGATGGACTTAGGTTGGGTTGGGCTTCATAATTGCATATTTATGTGTATGGACTGTGTGGATATGGGCCAAGCCCATATGTATGGAGACATGTGCAATGACTATGCACTGAGTCGGTTTGACTCACCCAATATTTTTATTAAACCTTACAGGTGACGCTTGAAGCTCGGACCGGGTTGGAGTGGATACAAAGGTGGCCATGCAGAAGCAGATTTTCATGCAGAAAGATATTTTTAATTAATTAAGCATTTATATTTCCAGTACTTTGATTATTCAATCATTGTAATAAGGCCCCTAAAAGTATTTAAAGTTTGTTTAAGTGCTTTTCATTAAGTTTATTATTATGTTTTATTATGGATTGGCAATTGAAGAATCATTTGCCAATGATTTTATTTAAATCTATATATACTAAAGTTTTAATCCGGATATTTTTATAAACATCACACCTTACTTAAGAATTTTAATGAACACTGTTTTCTAAACCGAACAAAATTTTAATGTTTTATCTTAAGTCAAAAATATTTTCAAACATTTTCCGCAGTGGCATTTCAAATTCGGTCGTAACGAATGGGCCGGGTTTGGGGTGTTACAAATTGGTATCAGAGCCCCGTTCAAAACTCGACTTTGAGGGTTTTGGGCCCAAAAACATTTTTTATGGGCTTTTCAAAGATTTGGGCTTTCATAAAATTTTTCAGGTTATTCTGGCATGGCACCTGTATCTCCGAACCATGATCCACTGTAAGTAAGTACCCTATTTGTTGAAGTGATTTATATGTGAATGTTATGGGCTTTTATGGAACGTAGATTAGTGAACTAAGATCTATTGAACCCTAGGACTACTCTACTCAAACACATGCATAAGACTTAAATACAATCAAACAAACCTGTGAAGTAAGTCGCCGAGTTAAGGTGTGGCAACCTGTGTGCGCATGTCTAGGATTGGTATTCGGTGGGAGCTTGGTATTTAAGCAATCTGCGTGACTCACCTCCTCTCCACTCGAATCCTACCTGGTGCGTAGCTACGGTTCACCCTAACCAAGAGGACTTATTCACGGGCTAAACCCGATAACTAAAACCCAAAAGGGACTAGCCATGCAGTTTTATAAAATTCCTAGTTTTAAAGTTCCTAAATTACCCTTTTAATTATAGTAAAAGATTATTGTGAAAATTTTTCCAAAATATTTCTGATTTGCAAAATTACGAAAATACTCATGTGTTGTAAATTACTAAAATGCCCCTGACTTTCAAAATTTCTGTTTTAACCCTAATTTTAATAAAATTTCCCTACCTTGCAAAAGTATTCAAAAACTCTGTTTTGCGAAAATTCAAGATACTCTGATTTGGAAAATTTACAAAATTACCCCTGATGAACAAAATTACCAAAATAACCCTGAAATCCAAAATTTTTTTTCATACCTTTGATTTGAGAACAATTTCAAAAACAAATACCCTAGTGTTTTGAAATTCAAAATATCTTGATTTATTAAGATTTTCAGTCGACCCCGATTTATTACCAAAATACCCTTGTAGGAAAAATGATGAAAATACCCCTGGGATAGAAACGGGCAGAAATGTTCGAATAGTGAATGTGGGTGGTGGATACCACTGAAAGAATGTGGCCTTATTAAGAAATGAAGATATCTCCATTATGAATGTGATTGTGAAGGTGATTCTTTGAATTAGAGTAGTGAACTCGAACTGAAACTCTGATTGATCGAAAGAACAACTTTTGAAAACTTCATTTCATAAAATTTGCTCGTGGATAAATAGTGGAACAAAATTTCTAATGCATAAAATTTCTTAAATCAGACTAAATCGAGGCGCTAGAAATGAGTTCCAGAGGACGTGGTCGTCGTGGACGTGGTCGAGGCAGAATGGCCGTATCGGAACCTGTTAGATCGGGTCAAGGGTCTGATAATGAGATGCCACCACCACCCCGACTTTTGCACCGGCAAAGCAAGATCGAGACGGGGTGATCTTTGTGTCGTCGCAGTCGGCCGCGAGTTTTGGAGTTAGTGGCTGGAGCAGGTGGAAATATGAGAGCTAGGAAGTTTGTACCCGAGCGACTCCGAGCTAATGGAGCTGAGGTATTTCGGGGCGTGTCAGGTGTGGCACCCAGTACGGCTAAATATTGGTTGGAAGCAACTAAGCGAATTATGGATGAGCTCGATCTGAGCCCTGAGGAGAAAGTGAAAGGAATGGTGGCGCTGCTTCGCGACGAGGCATATCATGGTGGCTAACAGTTCGGGATAGTGCCACAGCTGAGGATCTCACTTGGGAGTATGTCAAGACGGCATACCAGAAGAAGTATGTTGGAACTCATTATATTGATACGCAGAGGAAGGCATTTTTGGGGCTGGTTCAAGGGAACAAGTCCGTAATGAATCAATCAGGTCGAATTCCTAAGGTTAAGCCGATATGCTCGAGGAGTAGTTGCTACGAAACATGAACGATGTGTCCAGTTTGAGGACGGATTAAGGGACGACCTGAGGTTGTGGATAGCTCCTCACCAGGAACGGGAGTTCACTGTGTTAGTCGAAAAAGCTAAGGTAGCTGAGGGAATTAAGGACTCTGTGAGGCAGAACAGAGATAAGGATAGGAACCGGGACAGGAGGAATTTTGGATCGTCCGAATCATCTGAGGGTCTTCAGAAAAGACCGAGGGTTAAGAATTCTGTTCGTGTTGCTAAGCTAGCTACGGAAAATTCGGACCGTTCGTGTGCTCAGTATGGAAGGTATCATGTTGGCAAGTGCTGGAACTGAGAACGGGAATGTTTTAGGTGTAAGTCTAAGTCTCACCTGATCAAAGACTGTCCTCAAGATCCGAATAGGGCTCGGACAATAGGCCAGAGTTATGTACAGCCGGGTAGAGATGGTCAGCAAGCGATAAGAGGTCGTGGTCCGAACCATGGAGGAAATGGTTCAGGCTGAGGTCATGGAGCACCAAACGGAGAGGCTGAAGGTGCAGATGCAAGGCAGCCGAGATTGGTTTACGCAGTCGGCCGTAGCGAGGGGGAAGATGTGCCAGAGGTGACAATGGGTAAGTTCTTATTTTTGGAATACCTTCAATTGTCTTGTTTGTGGTTAAGTTAGTTCGTTTTTATGTTGCTAGTAAAGTGTATGGAATTTTGATTATGAACTTAGAGAATGTATCTAGAAAGCATGATAGTTCTTTAAGATCAGAGTGCGCAGCAGTAGTGTAGGATGATGAGTTAAGGATGCACGATTGAACAATAGTAAGTAATTTCGAGGAAGAAATTATTTTAAGGGGGTAAAATTGTAATATCCTGAAATAGGGGTAAAATTTTTATTAATTATTTTGCATAAGTATGGTCATCATGGTGTTGATTGAGGTATTTTAGGCGCTAGTGATAAGCTAAGGGAAGGCCCGAGCTATAGGAGAAATTTTATTTTTTAAGTGTTAATTAGGGGGAGCTAGGCTAAAGGGGCTTTAAGAAATGTTGTTGGGGTTTATGGCATAAGAAATGCCTTGGTAAAGTGGCTTCCATGCGCCAGCAGGGGCTAGATATAACGCCAACAAGGGCCTGGTTCAAGCACACGCAGTGCAGCAAGTGGTGTTTTATATTTGGGTTTTGGCGTTAAAAAGGAAGGGGCTGAGTTAAGGAGAGTTTAAAGGATTTTGTGGGCATTGGTGGACAAGAAAGACGGGTTGGTAGAGCGGCTTGGGACGCCACTTAAGGGTCTTGGCGAAGGGACTCAAGTTCGAGCCATGAGGGAAGCGCCTGGTGTGTTTTACTTTTGTTTTGGAGTTAAGGCAAGGGTGAACTAAGGAAGGAGGTCTTAAAAGAATATATGGCGGGTTTATGTCACAAAGAACGCCTGGGCAGAGTGGCTTGGGGCGTTATGGCGACTGCGATGCAGTGAGTGGGTTCGATTCATGTGGGCAGCAATGGATGGTTTTATTTTTATTTTTGGCTTTTTGCTTTAGGTGGAGAGTAGTTGGACGGCACATGGGACCTTCAAATAGATAAGGATAAGCTTGGTGTTTAGCTTTTGAATTCGGCTGGAAGAGTGGATTATTATCATTTTATTTTGTATTTTATTTGAAGAGGTGATATTGGATAAAAGGTGGTTTTTATTTTATTTAGTTTGAATGTATGATAAGAGATAAATTAGAGAAGAAAGTGGGATTTGATAAAGAGCATAGTGGTGGCCGAATGAGGGACACCTTGGGGGCTTGTAGTTTCGGTCATGAAGGTTGAGGGGAGTAGCCGAATTTATAAAAGGGTGGTGAGCTTTCGTTTGCCGAATTTTAGCCCTTTTCTTCTACACCTTCACTTTTTCTTCTCAAACACTACTCACATCAAAACGCATTTCTTCCTCTACTTGTTCTCTTGGCCGAATCCATCTCTCCTTTTCAATCTCTTTGCTTTTCTTTTCTTTTCCTAACAAGAGCCGAAACTCTAGAAAGCCTCATCAGCACCCCTTTTTTCTTCTCTTATTTTCATCAAAACCGAAAGCACTCTTAGCCGAAACCTTTCTCTTTTCTTGCTATTTTCCTAAAGCCGATTCTTTGGGGCCGTCAACTACTCTCTCTTAATCTTTTCAAGCATATGGTAGTAAGTAATCTCTACTTTAGTGGTTGGTTTTGCTTCTTTCTATTTAGGTGCCGAAACAAAGTGGCTGGTATTGGGTTTTTATGGATGGCTGAAGGTGTTTAAGACCATAACCTGATGTTTCTTTTGTGTGTAGCCAGCGGGGAGGAGTATTAAAGGGGACTCTTAGGTTTAATCACTCAAGGTAAGGGTAGGTTCGGCCAAAGGCCACTTTTTGATGTTTTTGGGTATAAAGGCCGAAACTAATATGGTTTCCTTTAGTGATTTCGGCAGACTTCTGGGTACAACGTGTGACTTTGAGATTTAGTTGATTGAATCAAGCAGGTGCGTAGTTATCGCACTGTCTTTTGGATTAATTTAAATATATTAAAATGTATATGTGCTATGTTATGAATGATAGCCGAGATAAGGGCTAAAATGGTGGATACCCCTGATGGGTAACCGATTAACAAGGTCGATGTTTTATGTTATTAAAATAATTCATGATGACTATGTGAAATGGAGATGAGCATGTTGTATATCTTTTATTAAATGATGTTTTATCATGATATATATATGTGCATGAGGGCTTAGGATATGAATGTTGGAGGACAGGGTGTACATATTTATGTACGTGGTCTAATGTCAGCCTTATGCTACATTAGCGCTTGATGTTAGCTATGTGCTTCATCAAGGGACGTGTTGGCTAGGTGCCCATCTCGGCGGTTGATAGCTGTGTGCATCACCGTGGATTGATTGATATGTGGGATTCCTACGGGGTCGATGGCTCAGCCACGGCCTTGAGCAGCAAGTCTGCCATGGTAAGATATGTGCATCACGAGGTGATCGGTGGTGGATTAGCCACGGCCTTGGGCAGGGAGTCTGCGAAGGTAGGTGTAATGGATGGACTTAGGTTGGGTTGGGCTTCATAATTGCATATTTATGTGTATGGAATGTGTGGATATGGGCCAAGCCCATATGTATGGAGACATGTGCAATGACTATGTACTGAGTCGGTTTGACTCACCCAATATTTTTATTAAGCCTTACAGGTGATGCTTGAAGCTCGGACCGGGTTGGAGTGGATACAAAGGTGGCCATGCAGAAGCAGATTTTCATGCAGAAAGATATTTTTAATTAATTAAGCATTTATATTTCCAGTACTTTGATTATCCAATTATTGTAATAAGGCCCCTAAAAGTATTTAAAGTTTGTTTAAGTGCTTTTCATTAAGTTTATTATTATGTTTTATTATGGATTGACAATTGAGGAATCATTTGCAAACGATTTTATTTAAATCTATATATACTAAAGTTTTAATCCGGATATTTTTATAAACATCACACCTTACTTAAGAATTTTAATGAACACTGTTTTCTAAACTTAACAAAATTTTAATGTTTTATCTTAAGTCAAAAATATTTTCAAACGTTTTCCGCAGTGGCATTTCAATTTCGGTCGTAACGAATAGGCCGGGTTTGGGGTGTTACAATAAATCCATAAATGGATCTAGGATTTATTCTACTTGGGTCTTGCCTGATATATTGTCGAGTCAGTCATACCTATGTTTTTATCTTTTGAGAGTCATCCGCTCTAATACCCAAGAAAAGGTATCTCTGAAATTAGACTTGATAGATAACATATTAGTCTTCCAATTGTTTTGCTAATTTTTTTTTATTAGACTAAGGACATGTTTAGATTATCTACTAATATAAGTTGTCTTTCCGTATTACGATCAGACCATATAATACAACTTAGTATTAGTTAAACGTTAGATAATCAGTGAACCAATATTTTCTTTCATTTTCTTTTGCATGTAAAAACATTTGAAGAATATATATAAAGAATATTAATGCAACTAATGGATATTTTATTAAACCAATTTCTTCAACAAAAATAGAAGTATACATAGATGAAAATACTACACTATGTTGGATCTGGTGCCTTAAGTATAGTATTTTCGTCTATTTACACTTGCAATTTTTCCGAACAATTTGGTTACTAAATTTATTCATGATTACATTAATACCATTTGTATATTGTCCTCACATGGTTTTTGCATTTAAAGAAAAATATAAGCAAATATTAACTCATTGGTTGTCTAATGTTTAAACTAATACTAAGCAGTATTACATGGTCATATCATAATACGAAAAGACAACTTATATTAGTAGATGAACCTAAACATGTCCTTAGTCTAATAGAATGTAACACCCCAAACCTGGCCTAGAAGTCTAGACTGAATTCGGAACGCTACATTGATCACCAAAATGATCGTGAGGAAATTTTTCAAATCAAGTCGTTTAAAATTTAATTCCGAAAATGTTTATCCCGAATCAATTCAAAAGCGTTTAATCATTTAAATTCCCCAATAAGTTCAACAGTATAACACCTATGAATGAAAACTTTAAACAAAAGTTGTACAACAATATTATGAAACTTTACAGTTCAACTTAAATGAATAACAATTAAACCAGAAAATAAAAGCTTATAACTCATTTCCACCAAAACTGTCTGAGTCCTCCGCGTAGTGAGTCCAGCATCTAGAATCCAAAACTGTACCTAAAAGGGGAAACAAAAGAGGGGGTGAGCTACTCGAGCTCAGCGTGAGATCAAAATCAATTAAACTACAGAAATGGAAATAGTGAACTAGAAGCAATTCAGAAGAAGAACATACTTACAGACAGATAACAGTTAAGCGAGTTCACCCAACATCAAACACACACCATATGTACCTTACAGTCATATGGAACAAACAAACACACCTAACCTCATCTGCTATTCAAATACAATAGCAACAGTTCATAAGTCAGTCACACTATCACAATAACAGTTCAGTCAGACATTTATAGAGAAAGTCTACAGAAATCACATAGGCACACGTGCCTTTCAGTTGATCAGTATCACATTCAGTCATAGTATCTCATTCAGCCAAACTGATCAATCAGACATTTTAGTCGAATAGTACAGTCACATTTAGTCACATAGATTCATTCAGATGCATATGAGTGCAAATGAGTTATAAAATAACCCATCCATCCAGCCAACACACCATCTCCATCCAACCCTACACTTACTGTGGGGATTTAATCAATAAACTCATTCATACACTCCGAGTAGGACCTCGAAAAACCCATCCAAACTTATACTCCATAGGATGTCATCCCGGGTTGCCCGTCAACGATGATCATCAGCATTTTCCTCGACCATTTGGGAATTGGGGCTAACAATGTGCAGATAAACTACCAATCTCATATATTACGCAGCAAAGCTAGTGTATAAGCTGTACTATGCAATACGGTAAACCGTGGTATAGACGTGCAGCATGAACTGCCAGATCAGATAGTGGTACGTAGCGTAGCTAACGTACATGCGGTATAGTGCAATGCGATAATCCGCTATACCGATGAGTTACAGTAAAATAGCCAGATCAATCAATGATACATAGCGATGCTGATGTATGTGTTGTACAGTGCAGTGCGAAAATCTGCAGTACAGTCAAATCATCCACAACCTTCAGGGTATTGGGACTGCCCTCGACCTCTGGGTATTAGGGGCTTCAGTATGCAGTTAAACTGCCAAATCGTAAATCTTCCTTCTTTTCAAAATCCCAACCCAAAATACTTTATATGCAGATGTATGCATGCGAATATATGTATGTAGATGTATGAAAACAGATGCACCAATTCAGAATATAATTTCAAGCGATCATTGAAGCGATCACTTACGATCGATCAATCGATTGTAAATGTGCACACTTATGCACTCAGATTCAGTACATAGCATAGCACACATTCACTTACAAGCAGTACATACTTCGAAGTCAAAATAGAATCGTATTCACCCTCAGTAAGCTTAGTTGAGGGGTTACAACACATAGACTCACAATGGCATTCGATTTGCCCTAAAATTAGAATTTGGCGAGTTAGGGCCACACGCTCATGTGCTCCGACCGTATGGAGCAATCCAGGTCATGTGGATATCCAAAAGCCCATTGAGGGGTGGCACACGGTCGTGTGACAGAGGCAGACGCTCGTGTGGTGCACGGACACGGCCGTGTGACAGGTCGTGTAACTCACTGTCCAATTTCCCTAATATTAGGTGTAAGGCAGACACGGACGTGTGAAGGTGTCACACGCCTGTGTGGCCATCAGACACGGCCGTGTGTCCCATAACACACGCTCGTGTGAAATCTCTAGGCCGTAAATCAGTCACACGGTCATGTGTCCCGAAGTACACGCCCGTGTGGGAACCCTAATTTTCCCAAATCTATCACAGGGCTGTGTGGCCAGGCCATGTGACTCCAAATCCCTAATTCCCCAAACTCGCACGCCCGTGTGCTTAGAGGAAACGACCATGTGGATTTCGACAAAAATCCCCAAATCGGCCACACGCCCGTGTGGCCAGGCTGTCGGACACCCAAAATCGACCGAAAACTCTAATTCACAAATCCACACGGCCTTGTGGCCGTTGGGGAGGCTAGAAACCACCCTATTTCAGCCCCCAAAACACCGTTTTAGCCACTGTAATACTCCCTAACCTTTACCTTATCAACATATATTAGAAAACAACGATTTCCCTTCACTTCTATCGTCTAAAAACTCAAAAACGAAGGGGTAATGCATAACTACGAAAAATCTAAGGAAAGAGATTCTTAAAACAGGATAGCAATCAATTTAAAAATAGAAAGTAGTAACCAGATTCGAATCCCACACCTGATTTGAACAATCCCGAACCCGCAGTTAAAAATGGTTGAACAATGAGAAAAACAAAAGAAAGAAAAACAGATAGGAGAAGGGAGAAAGGAGAAGAAATGTCAAAATAGAAAATTAAAATGATAAAAAAATAATAATAATTGTAAACATAAAAAATATCAAATAATTATTATAATAAAATAATATCTAAATGACATAAATAAAAAATGCACAAATTTCTCCCTAGCTCACGTAGGGATTTGAACACAGGACCTCAAGTATTATAACACTCCACTTATCCACCGGACCAGCAGGCCCATTCTTGTCACTAAATTGCACTACTCACTACATATGTGCGACTCCTCACTGCCCCTATGCCCAAGACCCCATACCTCTAGGCCAAAAATTTACGGCGTTACATAGGAAATGAGAAAACCAATTGAAAAACTAAGTTGTCATCTATTAGGTCCAATTGGGTAGATGTCTTAACTTGGGCATCGGAGCGGATGACTCCTAGAAATAAAGACATAGATGTGACTGATTGGACTGACAGTACATCAGACTGGACCCAAAAAGAATATATCCTGAATCCATTTATGGATTTTTTTCACTTGTGACGTTCAAAGTGTGACATGCCTTAATCCTGAGTGGATGACAGGATCTGTATGCATGACTTCTATACTTCGATGTAAGTAAAAGCTTAAGTTCAAATAGATAAGGAACCGAAAGCTGCTGTGTTGGGTATATGACTTCTACAGTATGTAGAGTTATTCACAACAATGGAATTCATAGCCCAAAATATGGGCAAATTATATCCTCTCATTGGCATTACATGGTTGATGAAAAGTAAACGTGGTCGTGGGTTGTTCATCTTTGTGATGAATGACTTGATTACTATTTGATAGTAAGTGAGTATTCATGAAGAAAGATGTAATGACTATCATGAGATAACATGGTATCATATTGGGAGAATGAATTTATCTCAAAGAGATTAAGGATACCATATGAGGGTAACACACTTATGATAAGATCATTAGATTAGCATTGGTTAAGTTGTTTTCATAATGGTATTCCATTAGCGAGAGCTCAGTCACGATACTACAGTGGAATGACTTTGTGACTAAATGAGTTTATAATTAATAAGTGAAAAGCTAGAACTTAATTATAAATCATTTGAGCCCTAATCACATATGTCCAATTGGTCCCTCCACTAGCTCGTTGAAACCATAAATGAATTGAATGTTACATAAAATGAACATATATGGTAAAAATGGAGAAATTAGAAACATTTAGAAATGAATGTTGTTTTCTCCAAAACGAAAATGACCTGAAAATGAATTTATGGTTTTTGAATTAAATGAAGTTCGAAAATAGAAATAAACCATTTAGTAGTGTATCTATTGAATGTAGAAATGTTAAATATATTTTCTCAGATTCTTTTAAGGTAAAGTCATCATGATTTTAACGAAATTGGGATTAGGTTAAGAAAATTATTTAATTGGAAATTTAATTTGAGATGTTTATTTTGGGAAATAGAAAAATAAATATTAGGTTGGATTGAATTATGAAGTACTGAGTTAAAAGTCCTCAAAGTACTTATAATTGGACCCGATATGGGAGAGGCCCAAAAGCCCTCATGTTTAAAGAAAGGGATGACAAACACTAGTTTATTTTATTAAGGTTGTCGCCCCCTATACTCCTAGTTAGACTAGGAGTTTGTTTTTCTATTTGAAATAGACTTCTGCAATTCAACTAGGTTTTCATCTCTTCTCCCTATAAATATATGGCACTAGTAAGTTGAAATAAGAGAACTTTGAGATGTTGTTATTTTTCCTAAAAATAGTAAGATTTTATTCTCTAAGTATTAACTCTATTTTTTCAAAATAACAGTTTTGTTAGTTTCTATTGAGAGAAGTTTTGCTTTCACATTGAAAGAAAGAAAACTATTTATGCTTTTGTTGATGTGAGCATGGTCACATCATATGACTTAACAAGAAGGACTCGAAGTTGGCCTAAGCTCGAAGGGCCCAAATGAAAGATGAAATTGTTCAAAACCCATGCAACATTTGCATGTGGCTATTCATATGGATCAAGAATGATTCTTCAAGTCTATTTTGATTTCAAGCACTCAAAGTTCATTATGGTGGTTGTTCAAATGGACAAAGAGTGGCTTTTCAACTTCTGATCAGTTTTGGTGCACTTCAAGCTAAATCATGGCACCAATAAAAGAGATGAATACACAAGCATTGAGGCATTTAGTTTTAAGGGAGATGGAGGGACTACAAAATAGCACAATTAAGAAGCATTAACCCTTCATCAAACTGAAGAGACATGACTTTTCAACTACACATAAATCAAGTGAAAAGACATGACTCTTTGGCTACCCACTATGAGTTATAACCAAAATTAAATGTTTGTTTTAATAGATAGTTAAATGTTGAATTTGAAAAGCCCTTTATAGAAATTTGAAAGGACATTTTGCAGGCCTATAAATTTCGTCTAAGTTACTTATGTAAGGTTAGACTATGATGAATGAATTTGCGCATATTGTGATATTTCTCTCTTGAGTTCTTAAAGAACATACAAACTGAACTTATCAAGGCTTACTGTTTTGTGGCATTCTTCTTTCTTTTCTATACCTTTGGTTCTTATTTCCTTCATAAACAATAGGTTAGAGTTTGTTCAAATTCTAATTCTTGTTTCCAATTTTTTTTCCTATACAAAATGAGTCATATTCAATAGCTTCGGTTCTTTTCTCATACGAATGATTGATTCAAGGATTCCTATCTTATTTTCTTTCATAACAAGTACCTGTTTAGAAACGATCAGACAATCAAGTGACTTGTAATTCTAAATCAATTACGAGCTCACATCATTTGTGTGTGATTTGAATCGTTCGAGCCCACCCTCAAAGAAGTTCATGGTACAAGAATAGCCAAGAAGACCGTTTGGTTGAGATCCTAGAACGACAAGGATTTGTCTTGCTAAAAACACAAGTGTGATTTTAGTAAATGGTTTATTGCTATAAATATCAAAAACCAACTTGGTTTTCAAAATTTTATTTTCTGCTGTGCAAGAAACTCATTTTGAATATTTAATTAACTCTCACTTTGAACCTCAATTTTACACTTGATTAAATAATAATTCAAAGAAATTAAATTAATTTTCAAAGCATCTTTTGTATTTAGAGAGAAAATGAATTTTTTATGGATAGTGATACATATGATCAATTTCTCTTAGTTGTCATTTTCATTCATTCTATAGTTGTCAGTTCTACATGTAATTTGTTTTGAGTTATCTTCAGATAACGGAAGGACCAATTAGACATATATAATTAGGGATCAAATAATTTGTAATTAAGTTCCAACTTTTCCCTATTAATCACAATATTATTTAATCATGAAGTCATTCCACTATACTACCATGACTAACTCTATATATCATTACAAAAGCCACTCAATAAGTGTTTGTCGATGACCTTGTCATAAATATGTTAGCTTCATATAATATCCTTAATCTTTTTGGGATAAAATTCATTCTCCCAATATGATCTTATTTCATCCATTGGTTTTTATTACGTCTTTTGATATGAAAAAGTCAATTACTAACACATTATAACTAAATCATTTGTGTTATGCAAAATTACCCGTGACAACATTCCTTTTTCATCAATCATGTAATGCTAATGAGAGGATATCATTTACCCTTATAGGGTTATAATTCACTTTTGTGGAATGATGCAACATCATGTAGAAGTCGTGTAACACCCCTAACTCGTATCCGACGCCAGAATAGGGTTATGAGGCATTTTCGAACTTACAACACAACAATTATACAATTCAAATCATAATTCCTCATCCAAATGAAAATCATTCCAACACATACACATTGTCCCTAATACGAGCCTAAAAGGCCCTAAACATGCTTTAAAAGTGGTTCAGGACTAAACCGATAAGTCAACAAACTTTTTCGAAACTTAGAAATTTTTCAAACTACAGGGGTCACACGCCCGTGTGCCCTGGCCGTGTGTCTCACACGTCTAAGAGACACGCCCGTGTCTCAGGTTGTGTGGGCATTCAAAAATGGGATCACATGACCGTGTCCCAGCCTGAGTCTGACCCCGTGTAACTCTCTGACTTGGCTCACACGACCATACCACACGCCCGCATGTCTAGCCCATATGCCCTTGAAATGGCCACACACCCAGTGTCCAGGCCATGTGCTAGGCCGTGCCAAAACTAGGGAGTATACTGACTTGAACCACATGGCCAACCACACGCCCGTGTGAAAACTGGGTGCCACACGGCCAAGCCACACGCCCGTGTGGTAGGCCATGTGAACAAAAATAGGCTATTTACGAAGCCATTTTACCACCCACACTTGTGCACACCTACACCATACCAAAAGATACCAAAACATGGCATAAAAAGGACATTCCAAATATCCTCAATCAAGCCTTTATCTTGCATAAATCCAAACCAAAATTCACTAGATACCAAGTATCCTAATAAGCCATTTACAAACATACCAAATGCATAATCTCAATTCATCAACATGGTCATTTCCAATCATGCATTATTTTACCTAATTTCACAAACATACCGATTTCAAGTCTCAACCATTTAGTATCTTCAATACTAAATATCAATAAGCCATTTACAAGAAACTATAAACCACATATCTAAGGCCATTGCACATATATGTTGTAACTGTAACACCCCAAACCCGGTCAATATGCCATGACCGAATCTGGTATGTCACTAAGGAAAATACTTTGAAGAAAAACGAGTTAACGATTTATTTTTTTGTGAAGAACCCTTTTGAAATTCTATATTTGAAGAAATCAGATATATAATAAGTTAAAACTAATAATTTACTTTGAAATTACGTAAAACTTTAAAATAGGCGAATAAATCATAGGTTAGAAAACATTTATACCATTTTAAGAAAACTCGAATTATTACTTTGAAAGCCATTTGCATTTGAATGTAGAAACTTAATATTTGAAAATCATTTAAATTATCGAAAACACTTAAGTTGTTAAAATTGTTAAATAATTTAGGTTACCCGATGGTAACGTTTTTAAAACCATCGCGTTGTGTAGTTTAGAAAACATTGTGCTCAATTTATTATAATAATCAAGAAATTCATAACCCATATTTAAAACATACTCAAAACATAAAAATAATCTAAACCATAATTTAGAGAGGCCTTCTTACAAACCCACAAAATATAAAACCAAATTTAAATAATGAAAAGTTTTCAAACCAAAGTTCACGTAGAACCGAAATTTATTGCATGGCCTCCTCGAGTTCATCCGGCTCCTCATCCGCGAACTCACGAATCACCTGAAATGATAAGGGAGAAGGTGAGTCACCAAGACTCAGTGCATATTCCCTCTCCCGGGTAAATGCTACATACTTACACAAAATTATAACAAAGCATATATATATGTATAATGCACCCAACCTAGCCATCCATAACTCCTTTTCTACCCCGTGTGGTACCAAACCACTGGTGGTGCCAAACCACTGGTGTCCCGAGGACACAAATGTGATACCAAATCATTGGTGACCAAAGTCACGAATAATCAAGTGTGGGGCCAACCCACGTGTGATACCAAATCACTGGCGACGATCCCATATCTCAAAAGTGGGGCCAACCCACGGTGGAATTAATCCACAGGGACAAGACGCTATGAGGTCCCAAACCTCCGTGTCAGAAGACACGAATGTAATACCAAATCCTTTGGTGGTGCTGGACCACCGTGACCGAAGTCACGAATCATCAAGTTGTGGGGCCAACCCACGTGTTATACCAAATCACTGGCAGACAATCCCATATCTGAAAAGTGGGGCCAACCCACGGTGGTGTTAACCACAGGGACGAGTCGCTATGAGGTCCCAAACCTCTGGTGTCCGAAGACACGAATGTGATACCAAATCACTGGAGGTACCATACCTCTGGTGTCCAAACACACGATATCAATCTTCCCCCTCCTCTCATATTGCCCATATCAATGCAATAGATAAACAAATCATGTCACATACTTTGATATGTATCTCATAACAAATATCATAAATCGTAGATCATGATTTCAATCCACATATATTAACAACATAATGAAACGGACTTACCCAAATCCTCATTCATACCATCATGGTATCATATCCAAATCTCATCGATTTTCCCACTTTCATAATATGATTAGTCATAACACACATAAACATACATATATAAACCAAGTAATAAAGTGTGTAAGATACACACCTTTCACCAAAGCAATAACTAACGTCCGAAGATCCGATCTACCACTAGATCACCTTGTCCTACAATCGACCAATATTAAGATTATGAACAAAGGCCATTCGGCCATATCACTAAATCCCAAAAGCCTTAGACTTTCTCAACCAACTTAAATAATATCGAATCCTTACCACTTGACTTACCAACTTCGATCGCTAAAGGAATGAGACTTAGATCGATTGCTTCCAATGTCCGAAGAGCCTAAAAGAAATCGGTTCCTAAAATGGTTAGAACCTTGCAAACCAGTGCCCATAGATTCGGCCTTAGTCCACAAGAAAAATAACATAGAGATGAGAAAAGAATTAAAGAGAATCGGCCATGAATACTTACCCTTTTCCAAAATCGATTGAAGAAAATCAAAGAGAGTTTCCCCTTGAATATTCGGCCAAAAATAAAGACTAAAAGAGAGGAAGAAGGTTCGGCTATGGTTGATTTGTATTAGCAATAAGGATTCAATTAAAGTTGAGAAGAAGAAAGGAAAACAAAAGAAGAAGATGGAAGAGATTTCAATGGAAAGGAATGTTTATGGCTTTGAATAAAAATAAAAGAAAGTAAAGAGAGATGGAGAGAAGGAAGTTTCGGCCAAGAGAGAATAGGAGGAAATTGTGATTTGAACAACATTGAAAGAAAGAAAAAGAGAGAGATGTGGGAGAGAGAGGTTCGGCCAACACCTATTTTGCCTAATAGAAATGTGCACAAAATGCCCAAAAATCAAATGTTGATTCGGTTTCAAAAGAGCAAATGAAAGAAAGGGAAATGGTATGGTTTGGTTCAACAAAAAGAGGCTAAAATCAAAAGCAAAAATGCACCAAAATGCACAAAACACATTTGGCCAAAGGAGAGTTTTTGGAGAGGGAAAACAAAAATGCCAAAAAGATGATCAAAAGGAGAAATTGACCAACTATTTCCCCCCAAGCTACTTACAAAATTCGGCCACCCCCCTAGACACCCATACCGTCCACATTCATGCAATAAAGGCCATCAAAGAGTTTCCAAAACATTCTCCATATACCAAGCCTTTTGTCCCCTCTTAATACCATAACTTCAAGATTCTTATCCCCTATCTCAAGCTTCCCTTTTCCAAAATTCAACTTACCAAAAACAATAGTCCAACCTATCATAAACATAGGTTGACCGTCCATCAATGCTAGACACAAAAATAAAGTCTTCAAAAATGCTTTCCATGATACTCGAACCTCTAACCTCAAGCCACCTTTCAAGCTCCTTAACCAACTTGCCACTCACTCCTCTTATGCTTTAATTTAACACTTAAATTAACTTAAGTGCTAAGCTCACTTAATCCACTTCATTAAATAAACCATACTAAAAATTTATTCTAGCTTCCTAAAATAAAATCAAGCCTTCACAAGACTATACTAACACACAAAATTCATACTCTAGCCAACACAAATGATACTCAAATTTTGGGATATTACAGTAATGCCCCAAAAATCCCGAAACTCTAAATTTCTGTGCACTGAAGTTGGTATGTATGAGTAGCACTTAGAATATTAATTTTGAGGTATTATCGGGATTATTTGAAGTCTTAGGGATAGGGAAGACCATAGGGAAAGATTTATTTTTCTTGCTTTAGTGGACCCTAGTCTCATGCATTAGGCCTCTTAATCAGATTAAGGAAAAATAGGACACAAATGGGCTTGTGGTCCAACGGCAAGTGGCTTCACTTAGGGAGTTATAAGGTGGCGTGATTGCTAGCTGAGGAGGTCCAAGGTTCGAGCATTAGGAGTCATACTTTTGGAGTGTTTTATTTTGCATAAGTGGACGGCCAGAGTTGTGTTGAATATGAACTCTTGCATTGGAGTGTTTGAGTGGTAAAGAAAACTGATAATGGAGGGAAATTCGAATAAGGCTAAGGTGTTACCAGGGAGGAAAGTTAGGAGATGAGGAGGGGGAAGAATTTGTGCCGAATGGAACTGTGGGGAAAGGAGTATTCAGCTTATGGCTGTAAAAGGAGAGGGCCGAATGCTTTGAAAGCTTCTTTGAGCTTTCATTAGTTTTTCTTTTTCCCCTTAATCAGTTTTCCTATAGTTGAATTCTCCCTATTGCAGAAATCTCCTATAGCCCAATTCTTTTTTCTGAATTCTCTCATAGCCAAACTCTCCTATTACCGAATTACCACCATCCTTCCTTTCCGAAATTCCTATTTGTGCCAAACCCTTGTTGTTTTCCTCCATCACAAATTGATTATTATCAATATCAGTCAAGCTTAAAAGCCGAATTTAGGCCGCAGGATCGAAAGTGGATTTGGGAAGTATTCGGTTAACCTCTCTTGTACGTTTTGCTAAAAGTTGAAAGGCTATCTAACTGTCCTGTCGTTAACTCTGTGATAACAAGGATAAAGTTCAAAGATTGCAAGCGTGGTAAAATCATTAGCAAGGGTAAGTGTACTCAACTCGGTTGTGGTTTAAATGAATGGCCGAATGTGTGTATGATCTATTGGGGTGACTTGTATGGATTATGAGCCACTCGGATTTTGATGGTGTATGTTTGAGTGCAGATCTAGGGGATACTCCTGATTAGTAGCTAAGGAAGGGCTATTAGAACTCGGTGCCACATGGTAATGTTACGGTAAGGTTTCAGCTTTTGGTAAATGTTTTGAATTAGTGATTGATTGAAGGTTGGTTGGTTGCAGGTTCAATACCAAGGATAGTATAGCACATCACAGTAACCAAGTGTGTACAAACACTACACACACATGATATCGGCAATGCTGGAAAGCCGAAAGTGGCTAAATGGGCCCGGTGGGCCCTGAGGCTAAGTTTGATGAAATTGTTTGGTTGGTTATACGAATTGAGTTAGTCATGCATGTTATATGATCTGGAATTGTTTTGGGCCTAATAGGCCATATAGAGGAGATTTGGGCCTAATGGGCCGTAAGGATGTGATTTGGGCTTGATGGGCTTTATGGGGATGTAGAAAAGTATGCTAGGGTTTAATGGACTTTAGGCCTAGTTCTGAACAACTCTTAAACCGCATAAGATTTAATCTAATAATTAAACATGTCTGTGAACAAGTCGTTGGGTTAGAGTGTGGCAACGGACATATGCATGTCTAGGATTGGATCTAGGGAGAGCTTGGTACTTAAGTGGTCCTAGTGGCCCACCTCCTCTTCTCTAGAATCCTACCTGGTGCATAGTGTCTGTTCGCTTTAGCCGCAAGGACTTGTTAATGGGCCAAAGTTCATAACTAAAACCTGAGAGGGACCAAATACTCATGATTTGAAAATTACCAAAATATCCTTAGATTTGTAAAATTACTAAAATACCTCTGATTTGAAAATTACCAAAATATCCTTAGATTTGTAAAATTACTAAAATACCTCTGATTTGAAAATTACCGAAATATCCTTAGATTTGTAAAATTACTAAAATACCCCTAATTTGTAAAATTACCAAAATACCCCTAATTTGTAGAATTACCAAAATATCCCTGATTTACAAAATTTCCAAAGTACCCCTGTTTTGCAAAATTACCTAAATACCCCTGTAGGGTAGAATTACGAAAATACCCCTGGGTAGTGAAATGACTAAAATACCTCTAGGTGCACTTGGGTGGATTTTGATGATACGGAGGAAGATTTGAGGATCGCATAGTCGCTTGACAACCGTGGATCCACCGGTGGCTTTAAGCCCATAATAGCAGCTTTGCTGCAACGTTTGAGTAGTGCCGCTGTTGGTGCTACCTTTGGTGTGTAGGGATGGGTGGGTTGATATTTATATCCCCCCAGGTGTGTAGGGCTAGAAGGGAAATGGTGTGTAGGGTTGGATTTGGGATGGGTACATTGCATTCATGTGACTCTGATGTGGTATGAGGTCATTGTGGGCTACCAAGACTACTAATTTTGATAGGGCTTAGGCCCAATGTAATATTTGCATGTTGATTTGATTGCCAAGGGTCGTACACATTGAGTTTCGAAACTCACACCCATTTTATTAAATGTTTCAGGTGATCCTCAGTAAACGGCTCGACGTGGGAGAGGATTCAGAGATGGCCACAGTACAAGATATTTAGAAGTTTTAATTATTTGTTTCAAAAGATATGATTTTAATTACTTTATTTTCATTGGATGTAATAAGGCCTTGTACTCTGTTTTGACTTTGAATTTTGAGTTTCGTTGTTTCAACTGTCTACTTAATTATTAAACCTGAATATTTTCTTATGTTTAAACATGGTTTTCGGAATACTTAGAATAATTAAATGGGCTTTTATCATTACTTAACAAGATTCAAGGATTTTGGCCTTTTAGGCCTTAAACTTTAACTTAGAAAATTTGTTATGAATTGTGTCTGTAATGTGACATTCCCGAATTCGGCCATAATGCCTGGGCTGGGTTTGTGGTGTTACATATATGTACATCACAAAATAAGCCAAATCAAATGTTCTAAAAGAATAACAATACATGTTGGCTATCATTAGCCAAAACGACCTATACATGCCATTATAACCGAAATTAACAAACCATGAGTACCACAATAGTCGATAGATAGTGTGATAATGTCTCTATCATCTTCCAACCCGAACGAGCTTCCGATATGTATAAACACAAAGAGATTAACACAAAGTAAGCATAAAATGCTTAGTATGTTCGTAATTCAAAGAAATAAAGGTTATAACTTCTCTTTACAAGCATAATCCACTTTAGCCAATTCAATATGTCTTGGCCTTAGCCTAGACAACATTAGCCTTTCAATTTTAGTTAGCACATAAACTAGTAAATCATCTCAAAACATCATAGCATAAGCACCCACTACTTTGTATAATCATATTTTCAAACCTGTGTCGAAGCATATTTGGATCATCTAATAACTCATGCTCTTTCCATGCCTTTGATAGCAATTCATATGGAGAATCTGCCGATCTTTACCTCTTTCTCATATTCATTGAACCATAATTTAATTTAACATAATCAATGCATAAGAAGCTTGCAAATCATCTCGAAGCTTAACACATAATCGTATTAGGTTAACCATGCATCACTATTACTACTATGAATTACTTTCCGTAATTCTCATGAATACCTGCATTGATTTCCATTAACTCGGATCAATTCCTATTGTCATTGAGCTCAGTAAATTATTTAAATATCAATGAACACACTTACCTCATGTTTCCAAATTTGAGATCAGCTTAAGGGTATGAGTACATTGTTTTTCCTTGTGCCATAGTCCAACTATGGTCTTTTACGTGAAATGTCATGGCCCTATCATGGTCTTACATTCATAGTGCCATAACCTGGTTATGGTCTTATCATCAAAATGCCATAGCCCAGCTATGGTCTTACATACTAATGTTACCATGGTCCAACCATGGTCTTATCCGACGATACCTCATTTGCAGAAAACAGTTGTACTTAATCCTGCGATGAACTTATTTGAGCATTTACTTGTATTTCAAGTTCAATAATAGATATGAACAATTTCATAATATCATTCATCAATTTTATAAATAAACATTAAATGTTTAACTATACGAACTTACCTCAATCTCGTATGACGGAAAATGATCATTTAATCAATAATTTGTCTTTCCCTCGATCTAATTCCGTACGTCATTTTTCTTTATCTATATAATCAAATTTAACTCATTTAATCATTATTCTATTCAATTTAATCAAATTTCATATTATGGAAAAATTACCATTTTGCCCCTATATTTTTAACTTTTTTACAATTTAGTCCCTAAGCTCGTAAAATGAAATCCTTGCAATTTCATCAACATATAAACCTAGCTAAATTTATTGTATACTTATACCAGCCCATATATTTCACAATTTCTCACATTTAACACCCAATTTTCACATTTCTCAATTTAGCCCCTAATTGACAATTTCATTGAAAATCACTTAACAAAAGTTGTTTAACTAACAACAAAGATTCATTTTCTTCCATTAAAATTAAAAACCCTAACATTTTGATCAATGAAAAAACACAAACCATTCCATATTTTTACAAACTAGCCCCATCATTAGAAAGATTAAACAACAACGATTCCAAAAACATAAAAATCGATAAAAACGAACATCAAATTCACTTACATGCAAGAGGTTTAATAAGCTGAAATTTTGAGCTCTCCCATGATTTTTTCTTGCTGTAAAAATTGGTTCATGCATGTGGGAAGAAGATGGCCTCTTTGTTTTATTCTTATTTATTCATTAATTAGCCATTTACTATTTTAACCTTACCAAACATTAAAAATAACAAAATTGCCAAGCCATGCTCATCCACTATCACCTTTAATGGTCTAATTACCATATAAGGACCTCCAATTTAATGTTCTATAGCTATTTAACACTTTTAGCTAATAGAACCCAACTTTTGCACTTTACGCGATTTAGTCCTTTTTATCAAATTGAGCATTCAAACGGTAACATTTCTTAACGAAATTCACACCTCATATTTGTGGTCCCAAAACCACTATTTTGATTTGACTAGAAACGGGTTGTTACAAGTCGTATATCTAACGAACTAGCTTTTGGTTCTTTATATATTTGAACTCATGGTTTTGATATATCAAAGTATATGAGTCACGTATACATAGTCCATCATCCACTCGTGAATAAGGTATGTCACACTATGAACATCACGAGTGAATAAATCCATCTAGGCTAATTTGATCTTGGATATTGTCCAATGTATTTTTGAATCTGTCGATTCTATTGTGGTTATTTGGTGCATTTTGAAGGAGTTTTATTGATTCTCTTATTTATAGTTCAATGCTTGTAAGAGTGACTTGTTTGTTATTGATGTGGTTGAAGAAGAATTAGGGATTATGAAAGTATTATTGGTTACAATATTGGCAAATTTTGTCTAGAAAGTTGTCCTTTGATTGATAATATTTTTAGCTAAGGTTAATGGTTGGTCTACTAGGCATTTGAGTTATGCTAGTAGGTAAACAATTTCTTTTGCCTAAAGTTGTTCTTAAAATGATTTCTCATATTTATATTAGTTTTTTTTTTTTTTTTGGAAAGGTAGGGATTGTACTATAACAACTGCAAGAGTTTGTTAGTAGTTGATTTGTTCTCCTAAGTCAAAAGGTGGATTGGGTATGAGGTATCTTGGAGTGTAAAATAAGGCTTGTACTTTGCAAGAAGTTCAAAGTGTTCTTGTAAGAGAAGGTTCACTTTGGATTTCCTAGATCAAAGAGTACATTTTGAAGGGGAGAAGCTTTGGGGATATCAGTCCTGATTTTGTTAGTAGATGGAACTACAGAAGAATGCTCAAATTGAAGGAAGTAGCTACTTGTAAAAATTGTAGTTTTCCTATTGGTAGCAAGGTTGATACTACAAAATTATGGAAAAATATTAGAGTGAAAGGTAGAAATGTCTCCTGCCAAGACTGTGACCAATCATAATAAACTTGGTTTTTTTATTTAAATCCAACCTTTTTATGCTTGTCTCTTATGGAATGATAAGCAAAATTTTTGTCTCGTTTATCAACCAGAACCTGAAGGGATCAACCATGTTCCAGTACTAAGCCTAAAGCTTTCATAAATTTTCTAAGGATCTTCCTTGTTTCTGATTTCTCAAAGTAGGAGATATCAAGATCTGTACACCAATCATATGCATTGAACACTTCAATTCCTTTAAAGGATTCTGCTATCGTATTGACCCTTTGATTATAAACACGAAGGCCTAAGCATGGTAATTCTCTAGATAACCAATCAAAATTAAATATAATTAATTTTGTTAATGTCTGAGATTTGTTTAGTGCAATTGTGACACCCTCTGCCTGACCTGTTTGCCAGGTTCGGGTATCGGATGCTATAGTAACCCGAGGGACTTAACAAAATTTATTTTCTTGACTTAAATTACATACTTAAAAAATTTTCACTAAATTTCCTTAACATCATAAGTTTATAGAATTTTTGAACAAGGGATTGAGAAAGTCAAAGAATAACTAGAACCCTAAGGCAAAGCCTCTACGGGTGCCCCTCTATAAACATTCACGGTTGTTGCGTTTCACCCAGCTCCTAATGAAGTCTGGCTTGGTCCCTCTCAATTTCTGAATCTTTAATTGACCTGTATTTAAGCAATAAACTTATAAGTTCAGGCCAACTTAGTGAGATCCACATATAAATTTTAAAAAGAATGAGAGACATCCAGCTCAAGTTTTAACTCACTGGTAACCGTATTCAATACCTCTAGCGAGCGATGCTTGGAAATTGCCCAAGTGATTACTACATCTGTGATTTTTTTCTCAAAATTCAATGTCCTCACTTACTTGGAGAACTAAGGCTCCCTAGCAACGTCAAGACCCTTGCTTTTAAAAAAACAATTTCTCGAAGAAGGCTTCTTCACATATGTAGTTCCTACCTTGGGAGCAAAACGAAATACTTACGATTCTCCTTAGAAAGATTTGACCTCTACTTTCCACTATGCTTCAGTGGACTTTACTGGCCATCCGACCTTAGGCATACCCTTCCTTTCAAGAAGACCTGATTCAGCTTATTAAACCCTTTAGCTAATTCATTTTTTCCATCCCCTTAATATATGTACACTACTGCGTATTAGTGCATGTTAACCATCCCTGTTAACATTGCATGGGGTCCACAACTTCCCTCGTGGACTGTATTCTCTCTTCTACCACCTTTTCCCTATTTTGTAGATTTTCTCAAGCTCTTTAGCCAATACTTGCATTTTCCTTTCTGAGTGACTTTCCACAATTTTCATCGTAGTGTTCCACCCCATTTTTAATGTCCCAACAAACTCTGTTGGTTGTCATCTCCTAAGTAGAGCCTTAGTCCCTTTCATCTCGTATATATTGTCCTGACAGTCTATCCCGTGTTTATTGTCCCGCTTGACTATCAATGTTGTCATAGCTGTGCTATGGTCTTTGTAACATCCCGATTTAGGGCCTTACCAGAATAGTGGTGCGAGACCACAAATTCAAGGTATAGATATGAGTTTTGAGTTTTATGCTATGTTTGCATATTAATGTGAAAGTTTCATAAAGCAATTTTGTTAAATTGTGGTTGAATTGTCCAAAAAGGACAATTGCAAAAGTTGCAAAATGTGAGATTCTAGAAGCTATTCGTATGAAATAGCTTTGGATTATCAATTAGAGGTCCTTAAATAGTAATTTTCCAAATTTCTAATTTTTGGACAAAAATGGGCATGAGTGGATGAAATTTAAAAGTTTGGCATGAAGGGTATTTTGGTCATTTGTCAATTAAGTGATTAAAAAGTGGGAAAAGATGACAAAATTCATTCATCTTCTTCTCCAAGCTGCCGAAAATTTCAATAAGCCATTGTTAGGGCTCTTCAATTTTTCAAGCTTGCTAGTAAGTACATCCAAGCCCCGTTTTGATACTCTTCGTATTTTTGAAGGCCTAGTAGCATGAGTAAGCTATTTTTAGCTATATGTTGAGCTAATATGGATGTTCAAATGCATGTATTTTGATGTTTTATGAAAGTTTATGAAAGCTTGATGCAGTAGAAACATCTTTTGCAAAGTGAATTCCATGAAAAATGCATAAAGGGACTAGTTTGTGAATGTATTGAGTTTAGTCATACATGTGTGATTTAGTAAGAATTGATGATTGCTTTAGTTGAGTAAATGTTTTGACTAAGCATGAAATGTTAGAAAGTTGAAAGAAAATCACTTTACGAGCCTTGGGGAAAAAGTGTTAATATGAGAAAGATTAGAGGCAAAATGGTAATTTTTGCTAAAGTATGAGATAAGGGTCAATTTAGTCGATGTGTGTATTGAATGAGTTGATTTATCATTATATATCAAGAAAGATGAAGCCCAGATCGAAATCGAGGCAAGAGCAAAGTAGTGGACTAAATTGCAAGTCTCCATACTTTTGAGTATCGAAGTAAGCCTACGTATAAACGATGCATTTATGCGTATACATTTTTAATGCTAGCTAGTGTGTAGCATGATTGAGAACCTATTCGATTATAGTGGAATGAATGAAATAGTAATTGTGAATGGATGAATGTATTACCAAGTAGACGTGTGAATGTGTAGTGACAATGCTTGATGGTGGACTAAGTGTGATACCACCTTGATACTTAACAATGACGGGTTGTATGCGATATCATTATTAAGAATATTATTTAGTGATCTATGTGTGGAATCACTATAATTATCCTTTATGGTAGGCTATGTGCGATACTCCCTCATGATTTAATTCTGGTGGGCTAAGTGGGAAATCACCGAGTAAATTAGCTGTGTGGATGTATTATTGAAAAATAATGATGTGTTGTATTTTGAGTAATTGTGATATTGAGTGCAGGGGAGCATGTCAATGATCATGAGTATGTGACTCATGATGTGTTGGAGATGTGGTAAGGGATAGAAAGAGTAAGCATAGTAGTGGATGTGAATTACACATGTTAGTATAATGCTAATTATTGTTTAGCCTATACTAGAATGCTTAAATTGTTTATGTGTAAACTTACTAAGCTCAAAGCCTACTCCTTTCTTTTCCCTTGTCTTATAGAGAAAAAGGATTGAATCGTGATACGCGGATTAATCGGAAGATCGCCTACATTATTAGTACACTCCGGTAAATTAGACTTAATGTTTTGTATATGGCATGTATAGGGGCTAGATAAGTTAGTGAATTTCATTGTATTGGCTAAGATGTATTGGCCATTAGATGGATAAACTATTTTGCATAATGCCATGGTTATTGGCTACTTTATTATATGAAAAGATGTAGTTATCCATGAAAGAATATGTTTCAATATGAGTTGTCTATGGATGAGTAGAATGAGTACATGTTGTATGAGATTGAGGGGTGAGAAGAGCTTAGCAAATAGCTTTGTTCTTGTCCATGTGGTTAGATACACGGGCGTGTGTCTAGGCCATGTGTGACACACGGCCAGCCCACAGGCGTGTGACTTGGCCGTGTCTCTTTGGCAGAATTAAGTAGTGTAGGCCACGGGCTAGCCACACGGGCCCGTGTCTAGATTCCAGGCCTTGTAAAGTAGTCAGTATTCACCACAGGTGGAGAACACGGGCGTGTGCCCTAGACGTAGGACATTGGCAGAATGCTTGGGTTTTCATGCACGGGATGGGGGCATGGGCGTCTGTTACCTCCACGGGCGTGTCTAATCTTACACGGGCGTGTGGTCCCTGTATAGATGGTAAAATTTTAAGATCGTAAAAGTTTTCGATATGGTCTTGAGAGCCTTCATGTGTATGATTCAGATCTCGTAGGTCAAAAAATGAGGTTGTTGTGATGTCTTAAAGAGAGTAGTCACGTTGAGCCTAAGTGGAGATCAAGTGGTTTTAACCTAGTAATGTCTCGGATCCGGTTCCGGCATCAAATACGGGTAAGGGGTGTTACAGTCTTACACAATATTGTCCAAGTTTAATGTCCTGGTGGACTCCATTGGTTTCCATAAGCTAACTATGGTCTTATACCTCATGGTCCCCATGTTTATTATCTCGGTAGACTATTTATGATGTCATAGTGTCTTCTAGTTATTGTCTTACTCAAATATAACCCCGTGTTTAATGTCCCAGCAAACTATCTATGGTGTCATAGCTGTTAGGACCTCTGGTATGCCCCGTGGCGCAAGGAAAAAAATATTCTAGCAATCCACAGCCAAGGATCCATGTACGAGGAACAAATCAGGTTGAAAAAATACCTTTTTTACTAAAACATTGAAAGGATACTGTTGAATCACTATCGTTTCCAAGCCTCTACGTAGTCCACCCTGTCAAAAACGAACAACCACTTTCTCTTGAATTTTTAGAGAGAGAGTTAAAAATTGTTGCTAGACCTTTATTTTATTAAGTTGGTAACGTTGACACACAAAGGGATTATCATCCTTTTATCTTTTTTTCATATCACACGCTAAAAAGGAAAACCAAAATTATTCTCTTATTAATAGAGAAGGCAAATGGAAAGTTAGAAAAATGAATTATATTCTTTTGGAATCCATATCTTTTATATTTTGACTGAAATTATTTAATATAATTGTTTATGTTAATAAATTCAGTAAAATATATAAAAATAATATTTTATACGAATCAAATACATATAATAATTATATTCTTTCCAAAAGAATATTAATTTCCATGTCTTTTATATTTTGGCCAAAATTAATTATTATAACTATTATATTAATAAATTCAGTAAAATATATATAATTAATATTTTGTATGAATTAAATTCATATATTAATTATATTCTTTCCAAAAGAATATTAATTTCCATATCTTTTATATTCTAACTGAAATTAATTAATATAATTGTGTATATTAATAAATTCAGTAAAATATATACAATTAGTATTTTATATGAATCAAATTCATATATTAATTATATTCTTTCCAAAAGAATATTAATTTCCATTCCTTTTATATTTTGACCTAAATTAATTAATATAACTGTTTCTATTAATAAATTCGGTAAAATATATACAATTAATATTTTGTATGAATCAAATTGATATATTAATTATATTTTTTTGAAAAGAATATTAACTTCCATGTCTTTTATATTTTGACCGAAATTAATTAATATAACTGTTTATATTAAAAAAATTCGGTAAAATATATAAAATTGATATTTTGTATGAATCAAATTCATATATTAATTATATTTATGTTCTCTATTTGTGTACGACAAGTTTGTACATAAAATGTGTTTAATATTTAACTATCAAATTAAATTAGTTCAACAATTAATTTAATTCATGTGACAATTAAATACAATACAAAATGTGTTTGGATTCTGTTCATTTCAATTATAGGGTGTGACCTTGTAGGCTCTTGTAACGTTGGTAGTTATACTAGAACGTTTCTAACATTACAAGCAATGAGTGGCATCTAGCAATGCATCATTGCCACCCAAGTTAGAAGAAGTCGTTATTCGACATAACCTTTCTATGAGAATCTTTTTCATGTATTATATCCTTTTATCCTTAATATCTAAGTTGGACACAAGTCATGGAATAGTCACACTTGTATAGCCCAATATCATATTTCTTCATTTTCTAAGTATACTATAATAAACAAATAAGTGCGATATCTCATATCAACTTATTCGAGTATAGCCGTGCATTTCTAGTCTCACTCCATTAAGAGGCCTGAGATATTGCTTCTATTATGTAGGAGAGATAAATCCTATCTTGATCAACCATATCACACTACATGAATTGTTGTATATCGAACATCATTCTTTATAGTACAACCTGTTACGATAGACGTTTTGGCTGTATCAAAATTTACGACTCACGATGTTGGGACAATGATGATCTCAAGTCTGAGGATCATATACATAGTTATCACTGTGAGTAATATTGTGACTATTATATAATAATCCAAGAAACATACTCATAGCAGGTCTGTCTAATACATTGGTCTCAATGCATTATTGCTGTCCAAGCCCACAACAATACTTGACTAAGGACCTTTTAAAAATAATCATATTTTCTTAGGACTTTATTATAATTTAGTTTATTTATATATACAGAAAAAGAAACTAAATAATAATGGCAATGTCTTATATTAATAAACAAGGTAAAGCGAGTATATGATTATAATCATCTCATGATTGGTCATTGGGCATACTCTAACAATAACGTCTTCTAGCTATGGTCTTACTCAATATAACCCCGTGTTTACTGTCCCGACGAACTATCAAAGGATGCCATAGCACCTTTCAACTATGGTCGTAGTCTTATTTACCATTCTAGAGCACATTTATCTGATGCCATAGATTCTTCTAGCTATGATCTTACTTATTTCTATCATGATGCCATAACATCTTTCAGCTATGGTCTTACTCATTTTAGGCGTACAGCCTTTGATTGGACTCATGGCCTAGCCATGATCTTTCTTATTTACTTTCTCGTTGCATTCCGTCCATTCCTCTATTTGATCATTCTTAACCTTGATGCTAGAACACCATAGTGTCCCTTCCGTAAGGTTCAGAGGTTCACTCATCACAATTTACACTCAGTAATACCGTATGACAGTATCTAACAAAAACACCCCTTTTTCTCATTCTTAACTTCGTCTAACCCATTATTAGTCTCCCCTCTCATACCATGCATACACTAAACATGCATACCATACAAAACATAGTTATGCAATGCACTACGCCAGATAATCATTCCATAATTATCTACTATTACAATCAACATTAGCATAGCGATTTCTTATAACAACATTTAGCAACTAGAAGACAAAGTGCAAATACTCACCTTGTTTTTTTTATCCTTGACAGCTTAGCTAGTCGAAATGGCAGGGCATCCTTCATCTTGGCAGCAGTTCATCCATTCTCCATTACTAGCCTTAAACTCACACCTTTCCTAAAGAAGATGGTGCAAGGGAAAGGAGAAACTCTATCAACAAACTTCAATAAATTCTACCTCTGCTAATTTCATATATATATACTCCTTAGGCATGGTCCATACCGACCATATCTACCATCCATTCTTAATCATTGTCTCCTATTTTGGAACCAACTGATTCCATCCTAATCGAACTAGAGTTGGGATCCAACTAATCTAAATTTGGCGACTTCAATTTCTAAATTACCTGGTGGGCTATTCCTATCAATTTATTCATAGCTTCCTTAGTTTGGAATTAGTAATGATATTTGGGTGTTACAACTCCCCCTCCCTTAAAGAAAATTTCATCCTTGAAATTTTCTTTTGTGCCTAGCTCTGGAAGTGGACTCTGGTTGTACTAATTCCATACTATAAAAAAGGTCACTATTACATATCCTTGTCACCATAGTCTTAACTACTATCCCATTTTGATTCTTTGAAACTAGTCCACTGGAGTTTTTCCCTGAACCTTCTGTCATTTGAGTTCATTTCTGGGCCCTAATTTTCCTTTATTCATCTTTTACGTATCGTTCCTCTCTCCCTTCATTGTAACGCCGCCAGACCCGACCCAGACGTTACGGCCAAATCCGGTGAAGTCACATCAAAAGAATAATTCAAAACGACTTTGCTTAGTTAAAACTTTAGTTTAAGGCTTAGAAACCCAAAAATCTAAGCAACTTGTTAAGTAATGATAGAAGCCCATGTTTTAAGTATTTCAAAAACAATGTTTAAACTTAAGAAATTTATTCAAGTTTAACAATTACGCAGTTGAAAACATAAGGAAACCCAAATGTAAAGTCTAATGGAGATACAAGGCCTTATTACAAATGAAATAATTAACAATAAGTCATTCGAAAACAAATAAACAAAAACTTCTAGGTAACTTATAGTGTGGCCATCTCCTAGTCCTCTCCCACGTCGAGCCTTCTACTGAGGGTCACCTGAAACATTTAATAAAAGGGTGTGAGTTTCGGAACTCAGTGTGTACAACCCTTGATAATCCAATTAACATGCAATTATCACATTGGGCCTAAGCCATATCAAAATCGGTGGTCTTGGGTTTTAGGCCACAATGACCTCATATCACATCAGTATCACATGAATGCAATGTTCCCATCCCAAATCCTACCCTGCGCTCCATTTCCCTTCCAACCCTACACTCCTATGGGGATATAAATGTCAATCCACCCATCCCTACACTCCAAAGGTAGCACCAACAGCAGCATTACTCAACGTTGCAACAAGGCTGCTAAGCATATAATGGGCTTAAAGCCACCGGTGGATCCACGGTCGCCAAGCGATATCTTCCTCCGTATCGTCAAACCCACTCAAGTGCAACATACATGAATGCAACATACACATTTTCACACATTAAGCACCTAGGGATATTTTAGTCATTTCACTACCCAGGGGTATTTTTGTAATTCTACCCTACAGGGGTATTTTGGTAAATTTACAAATTAAGGGGATTTTGGTAATTTTTCAAATCAGCGGTATTTTGGTAGTTTTGCAATTCGAGGGTATTTCGATAATATTGCAAATGGGGGTATTTTAGTAGTTTTGCAAATCAAGGGTTTTAGTTATTTTACAAATCCAGGGTTTTAGTTATTTTGCAAATCAAGGGTTTTAGTTATGAACTTCGGCCCCTTAACAAGTCCTTGCGGCTAAAGTGAACAGACACTATGCACCAGGTAGGATCCCAGAGAAGAGGAGGTGGGTCGCTAGGACCGCTTAAGTACCAAGCTCTCTCTAGATCCAATCCTAGACATACATATCTCCATTGTCACCCTTTAACCTAACGACTCGTTCACAGACATGCTTGATTATTACATTAAGTTTTATGATATTTAAGAATTTATCAGAACTAGGCCTAAAGTCCATAAATCCTAGCAGGCATTTCTAAAGTCCCATAAGGCCCATTAAGCCTATTTATGTCCATATAACCCTTTAAACCCCATCATGTTTATATAGCCCATTAGGCTCAATTTTATTCAAATCACACAACCATATCAATCCATCATTCAATTTTCACATATCAATTCTTGCCGATTTGGGCCCACGAGCTCGGCAGGACAATTTAGTCCCTCTTGGCTCGGTCGGCCAAATAGTGGCCCAAGACCATGAGATCGCTCTCGTGGCCACGGAAATCGTATCGGTGTCCCACACGAATGTTCGCACGCTCGTGTGGTTGCCGGCGCCAGCCTTTCAGCTTTTCAACATTTTCGGCATTTCAGCTTTTCAGGATTTCAGCTTTTGTCAATTTGTCGTGTGTGAAGTGTATGTACACACCTGGTTACTGTGACGTGCTATACTATCCTCAGCCTTAGCCTACAATCAATACCAATCTCCAAGTCAATACACCCTTAACTACAGTATTTACCTAAAAACTGAAACCTTACCATAACCTTACCGTGTGCCACCAGTTTTAGTAGCCCTTCCTTAGCTACTATTCACGTAGATCTGCACCCACAAAAATATTATCAAAGATCGAGTGACTCATATTCCACACAAGTCACCTCTATAAGCCATACTTACATTCGACCACCATCATTAAAACGAATACACTTGCATCCTTGCTAACGATCCTTATCACGTTTGTGATCTTTGAACCCTACCCTTGTTAACACAAGGTTAACAACAAGGAGATGTTAGATAGCACTTCAGCTTTTAACAAAACACACTAAGGAGACTGAGTACTTACCCTTTGATCCTGCGGCCTAGATAGCTACTGAATAAGATCTGACTTTTAATCACTTGATCTACAGATTTGTGATGGAGGAAAGACAACAACGAATCGGCACAAACAGGGATTTCGGCAAATAAGGATGATGGTATTCGGTAATGGAAAAAAAAGATGAAGGGAAGAAAAGAAAGAAAGATGGAAACTTAAAGAACCCTTCTAATTAATTCGGCACCCCCTTTTATAGCCAAAGCCGAACTACCTTCCCCCCGTAGCCCCATTTGGCACCAACACATCCACACCTTAATCCCCTATCTTTTCTCTCTTATATTTACCATAAATTTCTCTCCTGAACTCTCCCTTTTAGAGTCCACTCTAGCGCCACTACCTTCCTTCCATGTGCAAAATAAAACCCCTTAATTCATCACTCTTAAGCGTTGAACCTTGGACCTCCTCACCTGCTAGTAACGCCACCTTGTAGCTCCCCAAGTGATGCCATATTGCCACTAGACCACAGGCCCAACTGTGTCCTATTTTCCCTTAATCTATTTAAGAGGCCTAATACCTGAGACTAGGGTCCACTAAGGCAAAAATTAAATTTTTCCCTATGGTCTTCCCTATCCCTATGACTTCAAATAATCTAATAATACCTTAAAATTAATATTCTAAGTGCTACTTATACATACCAACTTCAGTGTACAAAAATTTAGAGTTTCGGGATTTTGTGGCGTTACAATTCTACCCCTCTAACAAAAATTTAGTCCTCGAAATTTACCTGTTTGAAACAAGTGAGGGTATTGTCGTCGCATTGCCTCCTCAGATTCCCAAGTAGCCTCCTCGGTATTATGGTTATGCCAAAGCACTTTGACCAGAGGGACAGGCTTCCTTCTTAGCACCATAACATCTTGATCAATTACTCGAACTGGCTCCTCTTCGAAAGTTAGGTCAGGTCTAACTTCAATTTCCTCGACTGACACGATGTGAGAATGGTCTGAGTGGTAATGCCTTAGCATTGATATATGGAACACATCGTGTATTTGGCTCAGTTCAAAAGGCAACTATAGCTAATAGGAAACTGGCCCAATTCGCTTCAACACCCGGTATGGCCTAATGAACCTAGGGCTTAACTTGCCCTTCCGACCAAACCTTAACACCTTCTTCCAAGGGGAAACCTTGAGAAAAGCCAAGTCCCCCACCGCATACTCAATCTCTCTCTGTTTGGTCTGCATACGACTTTTGCTTATCTGCCGCCTCCTTCAACCGATCCCGAGTCAACTTTACCTTATCTTCGGTGTCTGCTACCAACTCTGAACCTAATACTCGCCGCTCACCCAACTCAGTCCAACAAGTCGGATTACAACATCTTCGCCCATACAGTGCTTCATATGGTGCCATTCCAATATTTTCCTGATAACTATTGTTATACGCAAATTCAGCTAGCTGCAAGTAATCCTCCCAACTACCTCGAAACTTAATTATACACCCTCTTAGCATATCCTCCAAAACTTGAATTACCCTCTCCGACTGACCATCAGTCTGAGGGTGAAATGCTGTACTAAAATCCATCCTCGTACCCAGTGCTTCATGCAACTTCTTCCAAAAGTGAGACGTAAAATGAGGGCCTCTATCAGATATAATAGAGACTGGAACCCCATGCAATCTCACAATCTCCGCCACATACAACCTTGCCAACTTCTGTAATGAGTAATCAGTGCGAACCGGTATAAAATGGGTAGACTTAGTTAACCGATCCATAATAACCCACATAGAGTCCTTCTTAGCAGGTGTCTAGGGTAGCCCACTAACAAAATCCATAGTAACCCACTCCCACTTCCATAGTGGGATCTTAATCGGCTGGAGTTACCCTGATGGTAGTTGATGTTCCACTTTCACTTGTTGACATACCAAACATTTGCCCACAAACTTCATAACCTCGCATTTCAATCCCAGCCACCAATAAAGCTCTCGTAAGTCCCAATACATCTTGTTACCTCCAGGGTGCATAGCATAGGAACTACTATACGCTTCCCGTAGTATAGACTTCCTTAACCCAAAATTCATCATTTTCCCATTCTCAATTTGCTTGAATCGAGAACCCAGAGTTTCATCCAATGACTGCTTATCTTTAATCTGCTCAACCCACAGTGGCTTCACTTGCAACTCGGCTAACAAACTCCCGTCGTCATACAAACTCAACTGAGCAAACATCGCCCTCAAGTCTAACATAGCCCTACGGCTTAGCGCATCAGCGGCCACATTTGCTTTTCCTGGGTGATATTTGATCGTACAATCATAATCCTTTAACAACTCAATCCATCTGCATTGTCTCAAATTCAACTCCTTCTGAGTTAAAAGGTACTTCAGACTCTTATGATCCGTATAGATGGTGCACTTCTCCCCATACAAATGATGCCTCCAAATATTAAGTGCAAATACCACTGTTGCCAACTCCAAATCGTGGGTTGGGTAATTTCTTTCCTGAGTCTTAAGCTGGCGTGAGGCATATGCAACCACCTTTTCTTCCTGCATCAAAACACTACCCAAACCCACGTGTGACGCATCGCTATAAACCGTAAACTCCTTCCCAGGTTCCGGCTGAATCAAAATAGGGGCCTCCGTTAAAACCTTCTTAAGCTTCTCAAAGCTTTCTTGCTGTTTATCAGTCCACACAAACGACACCCCTTTCTATAGCAGCTTGGTCAAAGGTGCAGCGATTAGGGAGAACCCTTCAACAAATCACCTACAGTACCCTTCCAGGCTTAGAAAAGTCTGAATTTCTAACACCGTCTTAGGTCGTTTCCAATCCAACACTACTTCCACTTTTCGAGGATCAACTCTAATCCCCTCAGGTGAGACCACATGCCCTAAGAAAGTGACTTCCTTTAGCCAGAATTTGCACTTGCTAAATTTAGCATAAAGTTGCTTATCCCTTAGAATCTGCAATACAATCCTTAAGTGTGCATCATGATCATCCTCCATTTTCGAGTATACTAAGATGTCATCTATGAAAACCACTACGAACTGGTCTAGATACAGTTGAAAGACCCGGTTCATAAGATCCATAAAAGCAGCAGGTGCGTTCGTTAGCCCAAAAGGCTGTCTTATACACATCTGTTTCCTTAATCCTCAGTTGATGGTACCCTGAACGCAAGTCAATCTTCGAAAAAATTGATGCTTCCTTAAATTGATTGAAAAGGTCATCGGCAGAGGGTACTTATTCTTAATGGTTAACTTGTTTAACTACCGATAATCGATGCACATCCTTATGGACCCATCCTTCTTCTTCACGAATAACACCGTGCTCCCCATGGAGACACACTTGGTCTAATAAATTCACGGTCCAATAACTCCTGAATCTGGGCCTTCAACTCTAATATCTCCTTCAGTTCCATCCTATAAGGTACGATAGACACTGGAGCCGTACCAGGTAACAGTTCTATTCCAAACTCCACCTCTCTATTGGGAGGTAACCCAGGCAATTCCTCCGAAAAAACATCAGGGAATTCTTTTACTGTTCTCAAATCCTTGACGGTAAAACTCTTAGATTCCAAATCACTAATATAGGCTAAGTAAGCTTCACAACACTTCCTCACCAACTTCTTTACCCTTAAAGCCGAAATCACGTTTGACAAGTAATCACGTCGTTCCCCGATCACTACTACTTCATCACCTTCCACAGTTCTTAACACCATCTGCTTCGCAGTACAATCTAAAGTTGTCTGGTGCCTAATCAACTAATCCATGCCTAGAATGAGGTCGAACTGATCAAATGGTAATTCCATCAAGTCCACTAAGAAAGTAACTCCTTGAACTACCAATGGTACATTCCTAAACAACTTACTAAATTTCACCGACTGGCCTAAAGGACTTAACATAGTCATTTCATTTGCACTGGTTTCAAACTCATCCCCTACAGTTTCTGCCTTATTGCATGCAATGTACGAATGTGTTGAACCCACATCAATTAGCGCAATATAAGGTAACTCACGAATAAGTAACATACCTGTTATCACATCTGGTGCATCTCCTTCCTCTCTGCAACGAGCAGCATAGACTAAAGCTGATTGCCTCGGCTCTGCCTGTTTTGCACCTTTGCCCGATGCTCCCCGTCCTCGTCCTCCACTGTTGCCGCCTCTGGCTTGTCCATGGCCCCTTGGTGGTTGTTGATCACCCCTCTGTAGTTGAAAGTTACCTTTTCCATCGGCTCATACCTAATCTGGCCTTCTCGGACACTCTCTAATCTTATGTTCCATAGATTCGCAGCTCAAACAAGCTCCTATTCTCCTCCAACATTCGCCCATATGCCCTTTTCCATACATAGCACAAGGTGGTATCCCGATATTAGTAGTAGCAATAGGGGCCCCAGCTCTAACCGGCCCATTCACTCTGGCCCTCCTCGTAGGCCTCTGTCCAGCCCCCATAGCTTCCACGTTCTGTTTGTTCTTGCCCTTCTCCTTCTCTCGGTTGAGGCGCTCCGTGCACTTTACTTCCTCCGCTATCTTTTCTTTCTCCACCCAGACCACAAAGTCCCGCTTCCTCTATAGAGCTATAAGAACCCTGAGGTTCTCTCTTAACCCATCTTCGAACTGTACGCACCTCTCATGCTCTGTTGTGACTATTTCTTTGGCATATCGACTAAGGCACAGAAACTCAGCCTCATATTCTGCTACAGACTTATCTCTCCGAGTCAGACTCAAAAACTCCTTCCTTCGAGCATCCACATAGCCTGCTCCAATGTACTTCCCCTGGAATGTCGATTTGAAGAACTCCCAGGTGATCTACTCCGGTTGGTTGCCCTCCTTTACGGTCAACCACCACTGATAAGCTTCCTCCCTAAATAAGGATATCACCCCTTTCAACTTTTGTTCCACCGTGCAATCCAGGTCATCCATTATTCTTTCCATAGCTTCCAACCAGTACTCCGCCACACTCGAGGCCACCATAGCTACTCCCGAAAATCTCTGCCCCATTAGCTCGGAGTCGCTCTGCGGTCGACCCACAACTTCCCGTACCATTATTCGACTCAGCTACCCTTTCTAAAATCCTCAACATGGCCTACGATACTACATCTTCTGTAGCGGCAGCCCGTTCATATGGTCCCATTTCAGCTACTGGTGAGGCCAGAGCCTCCTCTACTCCAACATTGGGTATATGGCCCGACACCGAATATCCAACCCTAATACTTCCACGGCCTCTGTCGAGGCCTCTTGCACCTCTTCTAGCACTCATCATTGCGTGCGTATTTCTGGATTTAGATTTTTATGAAATTAGTTCATAGTTCCACTGTTTAAAGCACATGCCTTATGCCAGTAAAAATTTAAAGGTTGTTTCGCAGGCGTAAATCCACTACAGGCTTAAGTTTTCTATGGGCATTAGCCTCTAAGAACCTATTGTTTAAAGTAGCCCAATATCTAAATTCAGTTTAGTAATTTAAACAAGTGTAATAACAGAAAAACTTACTTGGCTTGACGTCGAGGGCTCAGTGAACCACACTTCAAGAAGCCTACAAAAACTTTTTAATCTACTTATTTTAAAACCCAAAATCTAAGGCCCATTTCATAGCCCGAGCTTTGCAACCTAGCTCGGATACCACTAAATGTAACGCACTTAGACCCGGCCCAGACGTTATGGCCGAATCCGGTGAAGTCACATTAAAGGAATAATTCAAAATGATTTTGCTTAGTTAAAACTTAAGTTTAAGGCTTGGAAACCCGAAAATCTAAGCAACTTGGTAAGTAATGATACAAGCTCATGTTTTAAGTATTTCTAAAACCATGTTTAAACTTAAGAAATTTATTCAAGTTTAACAATTACGCAGTTGAAAACATAAGGAAACCCAAATGTAAAGTCTAATGGAGATACAAGGCCTTATTACAAATGAAATAATTAACAATAAGTCATTCGAAAACAAATCAACAAAAACTTCTAGGTAACTTGTAGTGTGGCCATCTCCTAGTCCTCTCCCACGTCGAGCAGTCTACTGAGGGTCACCTGAAACATTTAATAAAAGGGTGTGAGTTTCGGAACTAAGTGTGTACAACCCTTGATAATCCAATCAACATGTAATTATCACATTGGGCCTAAGCCCTATCAAAATCGGTGGTCTTGGGTTTTAGCCCACAATGACCTCATATCACATCAGTATCACATGAATGCAATGTTCCCATCCCAAATCCTACCCTGCACTCCATTTCCCTTCCAACCTTACACTCCTGTGGGGATATAAATATCAACCCACCCATTCCTACACTCCAAAGGTAGCACCAACAGCAGCACTACTCAATGTTGTAGCAAGGCTCTAAGCACATAATGGGCTTAAAGCCACTGGTGGATCCACGGTCGTCAAGCGACTATGCGATCCTCACATATCTTCCTCCGTATTATCAAACCCACCCAAGTGCAACATATATCCCATGAATGCAACATACACATTTTCACACATTAAGAACCTAGGGGTATTTTAGTCATTTCACTACCCAAGGGTATTTTGTAATTCTACCCAACAGGGGTATTTTTGTAATTTTAAAAATCAAGGGTATTTTGGTTATTTTGCAAATCAGGGGTATTTTGGTAGTTTTGCAATCCGAGGGTATTTTAGTAATTTTGCAAATCAATGGTTTTAGTTTTTTTACAAATCCAGGGTTTTAGTTTTTTTACAAATCCAAGGTTTTAGTTATTTTACAAACCAAGGGTTCTAGTTATGAACTTTGGCCCATTAACAAATCATTGCGGCTAAAAGGAACAGACACTATGCACCAGATAGGATCCCTGAGAAGAGGAGGTGGGTCACTAGGACCGCTTAAGTACCAAGCTCTCCCTAGATCCAATCCTAGCCATGCGTATGTCCATTGCCACCTTTTAACCTAACGACTCGTTGACAGACATGCTTGATTATTACATTAAGTTTTATGAGATTTAAGAATTTATCAGAACTAGAACTAGTTTCCATAAACCCTAATAGCCATTTCTAAAATCCCAAAAGGCCCACTAAGCCTATTTATGTCCATATAACCCTCTAAAGCCTATCATGTTTATATAGCCCATTAGGCTCAATCTTATTCAAATTACACAACCATATCAATCCATCATTCAATTTTCACATATCAATTCCTGCCGATTTGGGCCCACGAGCTCGGCAGGCCCATTTAGCCCCTTTTGGCCCGGTCTACCAAATAGTGGCTCGAGACCAGGAGATCACTCTCGTGGCCTCGGAAATCGTATCGATGTCCCCACACAAATGTTCATACGCTCGTGTGATTCCCGACACCAACCTTTCGACTTTTTCGCCTTTTGGGATTTCGGCTTTTACCGATTTGTCGTGCGTGAATTGTATGTACACACCTGGTTACGGCGACATGCTACACTATCCTCAGCATTAGCCTACAATCAATACCAATCTCCAAGTCAATACACCCTTAACTACAGTATTTACCTAAAACCCAAAACCTTACCATAACCTTACCTTGTGCCACTGGTTTTAGTAGCCCTTCCTTAGCTACTATTCACGTAGATATGCACCCACACAAACATTATCAAAGATCGAGTGACTCATATTCCACACAAGTCACCTCTATAAGCCATATTTACATTCGACCACCACCACTAAAACGAGTACACTTACCTCCTTGCTAACGATCCTTATCACGCTTGTGATCTTTGAACCTACCCTTGTTAATACAAGGTTAACGACAAAGAGATGTTAGATAGCCCTTCGGCTTTTAGCAAAACACACTAAGGAGACTGAGAACATACCCTTTTATCTTGCGGCCTAGATAGCTACTGAACAAGATCCAGCTTTTCATCACTTGATCAACAGATTTGTGATGGATGAAAGACAACAAAGAATCGGCACAAACAGGGATTTCAGCAAATAGGGATAATGGTATTTGGCAGTGGAAAAAAAAAAGATGAAGGGAAGAAAAGAAAGAAAGATGGAAACTCAAAGAACCCTTCTAATGAATTCGGCACCTCATTTTATAGCCAAAGCCGAACTACCTTCCCACCACAGTCCCATTCGGCACCAACACATCCACACCTCAATCCCTTATCTTTTCTCTCTTATATTTACCTTAAATTTCTCTCATGAACTCTCCCTTCCACAGTCCACTCTAGCGCCACTACCTTCCTTCCATGTATAAAAATAAAACCCCTTAATTCACCACTCTTAAGCCTCGAACCTGGGACCTCCTCACCTACTAGTAACGCCACCTTGTAGCTCCCCAAGTGAGGCCATCTTGCTACTGGACCACAGGCCCAATTGTGTCCAATTTTCCCTTAATCTATTTAAGAGGCCTAATACCTGAGACTAGGGTCCACTAAGGCAAAAATTAAAATTTTCCCTATGGTCTGCCCTATCCCCAAGACTTTTAATAATCCTGATAATACCTTAAAATTAATATTCTAAGTGCTACTTATACGTACCAACTTCAGAGCAAAGAAATTTAGAGTTTCGAGATTTTGGGTCGTTACATTCATAGCGGTTACTCGCTCATTGTAGTTAGTTTTAAAATTTTGGGCAATCCTTTGCCTTTCCTTTACTTCATTTTATATTATACAACTATGTCTGAAATTGCTCTTATATCAGATGGAAGGTTAGAACCTTCCTTCCATGTGTAAAAATAAAACCCCTTAATTCGCCACTCTTAAGCCTCGAACCTTGGACCTCCTCATCTGCTAGTAACGCCGCCTTGTAGCTCCCCAAGTGAGGCCATCTTACCATTGGACCACAGGCCCAGCTGTGTCCTATTTTCCCTTAATCTATTTAAGAGGCCTAATACCTGAGACTAGGGTCCACTAAGGCAAAAATTAATATTTTCCCTATGTCTTCCCTATTCCTAAGACTTTTAATATTCCTGATAATACCTTAAAATTAATACTCTAAGTGCTACTTATACATACCAACTTCAGTGCACAAAAATTTAGAGTTTCGAGATTTTAGGTCGTTACATTCATAGTGGTTACTCGCTCATTGTAGTTAGTTTTAAAATTTTCGACAATCCTTTGCCTTTCCTTTACTTCATTTTATATTATACAACTATGTCTGAAATTGCTCTTATATCAGATGGAAGGGTCAGAGGCACCAGTCCCTAAAGTTCAAGGGGTTGCTAAAGGAAAATTATTGAAGATAAAAATGCTCCAAAGTTCCAAGGGACGATCACTTCATTGAAAACACTCGTATACAGTTGCATATCCACCACGGAAAATATTTTACATCATTTGGTAGCCTAGGATATCCAGCTACATGACTTCGCCTACCACTTCGACATTGTTACAGGTGGGAGATGTTTGATGGTTCTGAGGAGGGCTTCATTCTACCTCTCTACTTGTTGGAAGCTGGCTTCCATCTCCTTTTACATAATTTTTCGATATTGTACTCAAAGAGTACAAGATTGCACCAGGGAAATTGACTGGTTTATCCTGGTGGATGTTAATGGTGTACTTCTTGCACTGTAGTATCTGTAATGAGCCACCCTTTCTTGGCTTCTTCCAACACTTTTACCAATTGGAGGTCCCAATGACGGGGCTTTCGATTGGGATGGTCCACTTCATTGTTCACCAAGGTCGCAAACCTTTCCTCAAAGATTGGCCCCCAAACCTAAGTCTGGACCACAATAAATTTATATTAGTGAAAGACCAGCTTTCTCATAGTTTCAATTTTTCCATGAGGTGTTTACTTCCTATCGATTCCACTTGTCGCCAATCCCAGCCCCGGGACACAGATACCGCTGCGGTGCAAGTTGAAAGATTAAATCTGAGGTGGATATTAGAGTTAAAAAGACTTCTCGTTGTTAGAAACATCTTTCACTTCTATTTAGATGGGAGGAGCCCAAATGGTTGGTGAGCTTCGAATTGCCATCTTGGTGTGAATCCCAAGATGATTCTGTGTGTCGATGAGGCATGCTATTTGGGGCTGAGAGCTAGTTAGCCAGGGCTCTTACAGGAAAATGAAGGGAGTCCACTAATTTCTTTTCCACTGTTTCCAATACACCTCCCCATAACTAGTTAACCTCGAGTCCAAGACTCATGAGCGAATCAACTAATAGAGACTTAGCCGAAAGCATTTCTGAACTCACTGTACATTCCACGGGTCCTACTCACCTCTTTCCCTTGACACCAGTATCCCAACCCAAATTCATTGATTTAGAGGTATTGTTCGAGAGTGCCTAATAGGTCATAGATGTTGCAGATTTGAGAATGCGAGCTAGTAGTAGTAGTCATAAGAGATGAGATTTAAAGAGAGGCCTTCTAATGCTAGGTAGAGTAGGGACCATAGGTTATCCTACCACAAGCCTGACAAACAACCCATCATTCCAAACATTTGACTCCCCAACATTCCCTCTTCTCTTTCCCCAAACCTTTCTGATCCTCCTTTTGAGTCTGCCCATGCTGATGGCCCATCTACTTACCTTAGCTCCCCTTGCTTCACCTTTTGGTACCCTCTTTCATGCTCCCCTTCCAGAATAAGTTCAAACCTCCAAATCATAGTGGCATCATATCCACGTAGGCCAATATCAATTGTCCCACTTTATTTTCCAGCGTCACCAAGATAGGGAATTGACCTTAGAACTGAAGGAGATTGTTTATGCTTCCTCCGATTTTTTTGGCGCTCACAAGCCTACTTTATTTAAGTTGGTTATCTCTCTTGCCATGTTGTCTGTAGAATGTAACCTTACGAAATGGGCTCTACAGAAGACTTGTAATGAAGCCAAGACCAAATAGGCTGACTCTGAAAGAGCCCTTCTTTTTAGCAAACAATCTCTTACCCAGCTTTGGCTGTTACATGAAACTTCTATTTAGCAAACTGTTGAACTCTCAAAGTTTGACTCCTCATTGGAGTCTGAATGTTAATCCTTGGAAACCCAAGTAAGTGAGTTGGAGGAGAGAGTTTGCCAGTTGAAGACCCTCGAGAAATGAAACCTTGCTAATATCAAGCACATTTGGAAGGAGAATAAGGAGAACTGGTGAAGTTCAATTCGGACACTCAGCAAGGCATTCAAAACTTTCTACCTAAGTTAAGCGCTAACCTAGTCTTACACACACAGGTACCCCTGACTTAAGTTAAGTAAACTTTAGTTGTATTCGCCAGTATACCCATGCTAATCTTGGATTTAATGTTTACAACCCTTCCGGAGCTACCTGGGAGGAATTCTAGAGAGGGTCGAGGGAATCTGGAGAACTTTTTTACGTTCAAAACTCAAAAGTAACCTACGCAGAATCTTTGAAACATAGTCTACCCGACCTGTTCACCATGTTTGGGTATCGGATGCCATAGTAACCCGTGGACTTAACAAAAAAAATTTTCTTGACTTAAATTACATACTAAAACAATTTTCACTTATTAGTACTGAAACTTAAAAATTCCTTATCATCATAAATTTACAGAATTTTTGAACAAGGGATTAAAAAAGTCAAAGAACAACTACAACCTTGAGGCGAAACCACTACGAGTGCCCTTCTATAAACATGCACGGTTACGCCCAACTCCCAGTGAAGTCTAGCTTGGTCTCTCTTAATTTCTAAATTTTTAACTAGCCTACATTTAAGTAGAAAACTTATAAGACCGGGCGAACTCAGTGAGATCCGTATATAAAATTTAAAATTAATGGAAGGCGTTGAGCTCAGGATTTAACTTCTTTGTAACACCCCTTACCCGTATTCTATGCCGGAACCGGGCACGAGGCATTACCGGATTTATTCTACTTAATCACACAACTTTAGGCCCAACTTGACATGTCTCTATCAATAATATAATGGCCTCATTAAGGACCAACGAGGCCTTAAACATCCATACAAAGGGTTTCGAAACCCAACCGAAAACTTTTACGATCTTGAAAATTTTTCACCTAAACAGGGGCCACACGCCAGTGGGACATAGGACACGCCCGTGTGGGCAGGCCGTGTGGTCACACACGCCCATGTCCCTACCCTGTGTGAAATTTATTTTCATTTCGAACCTACAGGGGTTTTCACACGGCTAGGTACACGTCCATGTCTATAACCCGTGTCTTTCACATGGCCTAGACACGTCCGTGTCTTCTACCCATGGAGCTCTCTGACTATGACATCATCAACCCTTAATTAGCTCACGGCCAAGGCACACGCCCGTGTGGCTGGCCCGAGGTCGACACTGACTTATAACACCAACATGCAGGGGACACACAACCAAGTCACACACCTATGGGGCTAACCGTGTGTCACACACGGCCTAGACACATGCCCGTATGCCTACCCATGTGGACAAGAACAAGGCTATTTCCCAAGCTATTTTTATCCTCCTAACTCCCACAACTTGGGGTCCATTCAACATATCATCAAACAATTCATATTTTGCAATATAAACTTCCGTGAATGACTACATCTTTTCTTATATATAACAAGGTGAGCCATCAACCATGGCAATATACAAAGTAGTTTGGCTAAAAAGAAGGGCCAACACACTTTTGGTCAAAATAGCAAAACAATCTAATTAGTCTAGCCCCTGTACCTGCAATACTTAAAATCACTAAGTCTAGATATATCGAGGTAGGCTGATAGTGTGGGCTATCTTCTGGTTATCTGCGTGTCCTGGCTCGGCTCTTAAACTCTATAAAACAAGGGAAAAGAGAAGGGGAGTAAGCTTTAAGCTTAGTAAGTTTACATGTAAACAACTAACATCATAGTATGAACTAAACAACAATTAGCATTACATTAAACAAAGGCAATCCACATTTGCATTCATGCTTACTTATTTTATCCATTACCATATTCCAACCAAATCACAAGCTTAATGCATAGATTCATTCACTTGCATCCCTGCACTTAACACCACAATTTCTCATGATACAACGCATAATAATTTCTTGCTAATCCGACCACAATGCCAAATCACTCAGTGGTTTTGCACTTAGCCCACCATCAATTGTTAATAGGGTGGTATTGCACAAAGCCCACCAAAAAGGATAATTACAGTGGCATCGCACATAGCCTACTAAATAGTGATATAAACAATTGTATCGCAGACAGCCTATCGTAGTCAAGTAACAGGGTGGTATCGCACTTAACCGATCGACAAGTGTTGTTATTACACAAATACATATCTATTTCGTAATTCATACGATAATTATTCAATAACTACCAAATTCCATCATGCCATGTACCAATTAGCAACAATAATGTGTATATAAAATGCATTGTTTACACATAAACTTACGTCGGCGCAAAACGCGTCAACTAGTGATTTAATCTACAACCTTGCTTTTTTCCCGGTCAAGGTTAACTCCACACTCTTCTTGATCTATAACAATAAAATTCACCCATTTAACAAATTTCTGATCATAATGCATTAAAATCTATAATTAGACAAAAATGACCCTTTTGCCCTTACACTTTGGCAAAATTACGATTTTGCCCATGCGCTCATAAATCACTTTTCAACTCATTTTCTCAATAAACAAGCCTAGCTGAGCATTTATTTCTCTTAAAACTACCCACAATTCCAACTATTTCATGCATTTATGACACAAATCCATTCTTTGCATACAAGTCCTAATTAGGTGTTTTCATGCTAACACCTTCCACAAGAGTTGTTTCTCACCTCCCTAATATTCATTTTCTTCCATAAAAACTCAGGTAACATTATAACTACTCTCATGGCAAGTCCCTAGACTTTCAACCATATCTCAAATTAGTCCCTTCATTAGCTAGCTTAAGCTTTGAGGACTCCAAAAGTATAAAAATTATCAAATAACTCCACCAAAATCACTTACTTGTAGGGAGATAACTTGGCTGAAACTTTAAAGCATTCAAAATCCCCTTAAAGCTGGTATTTTTTGATGGATATGAAGAGTGAATAGTGAAAGATGATATATTTCCTTTTTATCATATTTTATTCACCTTTTATCACCTAATGTCACCAAATTTTGACCAAAATTAATGCTTTTGTCCCCTTTACTTTCTATGGCCGGCCAACACACTCCCTATGGCCTAATTGCACTTTAAGGACCTCTAATTTACATTCTACAGCTATTAGGTACCCCTACCTTATAAAATAGAACTTTCGCACCTTATGCGATTTAGTCTTTTTTCACAATTAAGCATGCTATCATTAAAATTAAAGCACCAAAATTTTCACATAGCCATATATTAATGCCATAACACATAAAATAACATCAAAATAATTTTCCCTAACCTCGGCTTAGTGGTCTCAAAACCACTGTTCCAACTAGCCCTAAAATCGGGTTGTTACAACTCTCGCCCTCGAAAATCTTACCGATAAAAAGGTTTGTATATTGCTCCCTTATGGCTTCCTCCGGTTCCCATGTAGCCTCTTATACACCGTGTTTTTTTTCCATAACACTTTTACTAAGGCTATGATCTTATTCCTCAACTGTTTCACCTCTCGAGCCAAAGTCTTAATTGGCTCTTCCTCATATGTCCTATCTGGTCGTATCTCAATTTCTGTTGGAGGAATCACATGCGAAGGATCAGAGCGATATTGCCTTAACATTGATACATGGAATACATTGTTTATCTTTTCTAACTCTACCGGCAAAGCCAACTGGTATGCTACTAGCCCAATTCTATCGGTAATCTCATACGACCCTATGAATCGCGGACTCAATTTCCCTTTTCGACCAAATTTCAGTATTTTATTCCACGGGGATACTTTCAGAAATACTTTCTTGCCCACTTGAAACTCGATTTATCTTTTTTCAAATCCGCATACGACTTTTGTCGGTCTGAAGCATCTTTCAAATTGTTTCGAATCACTTTCACTTTCTCCTCGGTCTCTTTAAACAGATCGACCCCATAAATTTGCTTCACACTAAGCTCGGTCCAGTACAAGGGAGTTCGACACTGATAACTATTGTTGTAGGCAAACTCAAGCAAAGGTAGGTATCTCTCCCAACTACCTTCAAATTCCAGCACACAGCATCGGAGCATATCTTCAAGAACTTGAATTACTCTCTCAGACTGACCGTCAGTTTGAGGATAGAATGCTATACTAAAATTCAACCTTGTACCCAAGGCCTCTTGCAACTTCTTCCAAAACCTCGAATTAAATCTCGGGTCTCTATCCGAGATAATAGATACAGGCACTCCATGTAATCTTACCACCTCCGTAATATACAACTCGGCCAGCTTATCCAGTGAATAATCAATACGCAGTGGTGTAAAGTGAGCCGACTTCATTAGTCTATCAACGACAACCTATACAACATCTTTCTTTTTCGGAGTCATAGGCAACCCCGACACAAAATCCATGGTGATCCGATCCCACTTCCACTCGGGAACCATCATTGGCTGAAGAAATCTTAAAGGTCTTGATGTTCGGCTTTCACTTGTTGACAAATTAGACATCTTGTTACAAATTCAGAGATGCCTTTTTTCATGCCCGACCACCAATAAAACCTCTTCAGATCGTTGTACATTTTCGTACTGCCTGGATGTACTGACAAATAACCACTATGTGCTTCATTTAATATCTTTCGGATCAACTCATCATCTTTAGGTACACAAATCTTGTCATGAAACATTAAACAACCATTCGAACTCACCCGAAAATCAAAATCATTTTCTGCTACACACTTAGTTTTCTTAGCTTGCATTTCATCATCATTCTTTTGAGCCTCACATATTTGTTGAATAAATAGCAGTCTAGCTCTCAACTCGGCCAATATCGTACCATCATCCGACAATGCTAAGCTCGTGCTCATAGCTCTCAAAGCATACAGGGATTTCCTACTCAGGGCATCTATGACCACATTCGCTTTCCCTAGATGGTAACCGATCGCTAGCTCATAGTCCTTCAATAATTCAAGCCATCGTCGTTGTCTCAAATTTAAATCCTTTTGATCCATTAAGTACTTCAAACTCTTATGATCCATAAAGATTCGACACTTCTCACAATATAAATAATGTCGCCAAATCTTTAATGCGAAAACAATTGCAGCCAACTCTAAGTCATAAGTCGGATAATTTTTCTCGTGTGGTTCTAGCTGCCTTGAGGAGTAAGCGACTACCTTAACCTCTTGCACCAACACACAACCGAGACCATTTAACGACGCTTCACTATAGACCACAAACTCTTTTCTCGATTCTGGCTAAACCAACATCGGCACCTCATTCAACAATGTTTTCAATTTCTCAGAACCCTATTGACATTTCTCAGTCCATCCAAACTTAACATCTTTGTGCAATAGTTTCATCATCGGGGTAGCAATCATGGAAAATCCCTTCACAAACCATCTATAGTACCCCGCTAAACCCAAAGAGCTTCTAACTTTCGACACGTTTCTCAGCGGTTTCCACTCCACAATAGCCAAGTTCTTTCCTGGATCGACTCTAATACCATCGTTCGACACAATGTGTCCTAGGAATCCGACCTCTCTGAACCAAAACTCACTCTTACTGAACTTAGCATACAACTGTTTCTCTCTTAAGGTATGCAAAACAGTTCTCAGATGCTCTGCATGATCACTCTCATCCCTAGAATAAATCAATATATCATTGATAAAGACAACTACGAACTTGTCTAAATACGGTCTAAAGACATGGTTCATTAGAACCATAAAAATCGCAGGAGCATTTGTTAGACCAAATGGCATTACAAGAAACTTGTAATGGTCGTACCTCATCTGAAATGCAATTTTCGGCACATCTTGCTCCTTAACCCTCAACTCGTAATAGCCAGACCTCAAGTCTACCTTCAAGAACAACGTAGCTCCTTTCAGTTGATCAAATAAATCATCTATCATTAGTAAAGGATACTTATTTTTCACCATCACCTTGTTGAGTTGTCGGTAGTCTATGCACAATCTCATCGACCCATCTATCTTCTTCACAAATAGAGCACCCCACAGTGAATAGCTCGGTCTTGAAAACCCTTATCCTTCAGCTCTTGCAACTGAACCTTCAGTCCCTTCAACTCTAATGGTGTCATCCTAAACGGAGCAACTGAAATAGGTGCCGTCCCTGAAACTAACTCAATCCCAAACTCAACCTCTCTAACTAGAGGTAATCCGGGTAACTCTTCTGGGGATACATTCGGATACTCACATACCACCAGCACTATTTCAATCTGTACCTCCGACTCTTGAGTATTTAACACGAATGCGAGATAGGACTCGTATCCTTTTCTCAATTATTTCTCAGCCACCATAGAAGAAATTATCACCGGTAGACTATCTGACCCACCTGATTCAACCCGAATAACATCTCCATTTTCACATTTCAATTCAATATGTTTGCTACAACAATTCACTAAAACACTATGATACTCAACCAGTCCATACCAAGAATCAAGTCAAATTCATTAAACGGAAACAACATAAGGTTTGCCGGAAAACAATGTCCTTTAATTGTCAAAGGACAATTCCTACACACTTTATCAACTAACACATGTTTACCTAATGGGTTTGACACCTTTACCACAAATTCTATGGACTCAACAATTATGTTCATACTAGATACCAATCTCATGCAAATATAAGAATGGGTAGACCCCGGATCAATCAAAGCAATAACAAAGGTGCCATGAAAAGATAAAGTACCCCTTATTACATCTGGCGACGATGCCTTTTTGTGAGCGTGAATGGCATAAGTCCTTGCAGGTGCTCGACCATCTGGCCTCACAACAGAGTCTCGTGATGCATCTCTACTACTAGCCCCACTTCCCGGGTTCTTTTGTGGCCTACCCCTAGAAGATACATTGCTTGATCTTATCTCCTGCTTCTTCTCCTTGTCATCTCTTTCATAGCAGTTTCAGATGAAATGGTCGGGGGAACCACACTTATAACAATTCTGGTTGTTTCCCCAACACTCCCTAGTGTGATATATGCCACATTTTGGGCACTCCAATTTGGACTTTGGATTGCCCACACTTGCCATCGAGGTGGCCTGAATTCTTGGACCAGAGTACATGTTGCCTCGCTCTCTTTGCGAATACCCAACTGATGTAGTCATCCGAGCGTTCACTTCCCTAGACCTCTTCGATTGAGCTTGGTAGGATTTACTCATCGGCCTTTTTCTTACATCCCGGGCCTCACTTACGACTTTCCTCTTTTCCTTATTGAATTCTTCGGCCTTATTTGCCCTATCCACCAATACTACAAATTCTTTTAGTTCTAAAATCCAGACTAAAAGTCCAACATCTTCATTCAGCCCATCTTCAAACCTCTTGCATAAAATGGCTTCTGTAGACACGCACTCTTACGCGTACTTGCTGGCCTAACAAATTCGTGGTCATATTCCGCCACAGTCATTTTTCCTTACTTTAACTCAATGAACTCCTTTTGTTTCTGGTCCACAAACCTCTGACTTATATACTTCTTTCGGAACTCTTCCAAAATGAAGTCCCACGTCACTTTCTCCTTCGGAACCACTGATGTTAGCATTTTCCACCAATGATATGCCGAGTCCCTCAGCAAGGACACAGCACATTTTAAGCTCTCCTCAAGTGTTCAGGAGAGATCATCAAATGCTCTCATCGAGTTCTCAAGCAAGAACTCTGCCCTCACAGGGTCATCATCTATATTAGCTCTAAAATCCTTAGCCTCTTGCTTCCGAATTTTGTCTACCGGAGGCTTGGTTGTCCTTACTAATTCTATACCTTGGGAAGCCACAGGAACTGGCTGAGGTATAGGAGGGGGTAGAGAGGTTGAGCATCGAGGTTAGCTCATACATACTCTGTGTACCAGTTACTCATCATTTGGAGAAAGGCTTCTCGAGCCTCTTCTCCTTGACCCCTAGTCTCGGGACCGCTCTGCACAGGCGCGGTCCCTTGCACTGGAGCCGGCACATTACTAGCTGCATCATCAGCAGCCGCTTGATCAGGATCCATTTACTATATAAAACAAAGTTTACAATTGTCAGAAGCTACCACACTATCATTATACGCTTATGACATGTATAGCTACGGTATACGGTAGTCCGAGAACTGACTAAACCATAGCTCTGATATCACTAAATGTAACACCCCTTACCCGCATTCTATGCCGAAACTGGGCACGAGACATTACCGAATTTATTCTACTTACTCACACAACTTTAGTCCCAACTTGACATATCTCTATCACTAATACAATGGCCTCATTAAGGACCTATAAGGCCTTAAACATCCATACGAAGGGTTTCAGAACCCAATCAGAAACTTTTGCGATCTTGAAAATTTTTCACCTAAACAAGGGCCACACGCCCGTGGGAAATGGGACACACCCGTGTGGGTAGGTCATTTGGTCACACACGCCCATGTCCCTACCCCGTGTGGAATTTATTTTCATTTTGAACCTACAGGGGTTTTCACACGGCTAGGCACACGCCCGTGTCTATAACCTGTGTCCTTCACACAGCCTACACATGCCCGTGTCTTCTACCCGTCGAGCTGTCTGACTATGACATCATCAACCCTTAATTAGCACATGGCCAAGGCACACGAACATACCCCACTAAATAATGATATAAACGATGGTATCGCAGATAGCCCATCGTAGTCAAGTAATAAGGTGGTATCGCACTTAGCCCACCGACAAGTGTTGTTATTACACAATTACATATTTATTTCGTAATCCATACGATAATTATTCAATAACTACCAAATTCTATCATGCCATGTACCAATTAGCAACAACAATGTGTATATAAAAGGCATTGTTTACGCATAAACTTATCTTGGTGCAAAACGCATCAACTAGCGATTTAATCCATAACCTTGCCTTTTCCCCGGTCAAGGTTAATTCTGCTCTTTCCTTGATCTATAAAAATAAAATTCACCCATTTAACAAATTTATGATCATAATGCATTAAAATCTATAATTAGACAAAAATGACCCTTTTGCCCTTACATTTTGGCAAAATTACGATTTTGCTCCTAGGCTCATAAATCATTTTTCAACTCATTTTCTCAATAAACAAGCCTAGATAAGCATTTATTTCTCTTACAACTACCCACAATTCCAACTATTTCATGCACTTATGACACAAATTCATTCTTTGCATACAAGTCCTAATTAGGTGTTTTAATGCTAACACCTTCCACAAGAGTTATTTCTCACCTCCCTAATATTCATTTTCTTCCATTAAAACTTAGGTAACATTATAACTACTCTCATGGAAAGTCCCTAGACTTTCAACCATATCTCAAATTAGTCCCTTCATTAGCTAGCTTAAGCTTTGAGGACTCCAAAAGTACAAAAATTATCAAATAACTCCACCAAAATCACTTACTTGTAGGGAGATAACTTGGCTGAAATTTTAAAGCATTCAAAACCCCCCTCAAAGCTGGTATTTTTCGGTGGAGTTAAAGAGCAAATAGTGAAAGATGATATCTTTCCTTTTTATCATATTTTATTCACCTTTTATCACCTAATGTCACCAAATTTTGACCAAAATTAATGCTCTTGTCCCCTTTGCTTTCTATGGCCGGCCAACACACTCCCTATGGCCTAATTGCACTTTAAGGACCTCCAATTTACATTTTATAGCTATTAGGTACCCCTACCCTATAAAATAGAACTTTCGCACCTTATGCTATTTAGTCCTTTTTCATAATTAAGCATGCTATCATTAAAATTAAAGCACCAAAATTTTCACATAGCCATATATTAATGCCATAACACATAAAATAAAATCAAAATAATTTTTCCTAACCTCGATTTAGTGCTCTCAAAACAACTATTCTGACTGGCCCCAAAATCGGGCTGTTACATTCTTGGTAACCCGTATTCAATATTTCTAGTGGGTGACAATTGGCAATTGTCCAAGTGATTTCTACATCTGTATTTTTTTCTCAAAATTCAATATCCTCGCTACTTTGGACAACTAATGCTCTCTAGCAACACTGGGACCTTTGCTCTGACAAAATATTCCCAAAAAAGGCTTCTTTACATATGCAGTTCCTACCTTGGGAGCTTAACGAAACCCTTGTCATTCTCATTGCTTAGATCTGACCTGTGCTTTCAACTACGCTTTGGTGGACTTTATTGGCCATCTGGTCTTGGGCATACCCTTCCTCTCAAGAGGACCTAGTTTAGCTTATTAAACCCTTCAGTTGACTTTTTTTTTCCTTCCTCTTAATATATGTACATGGTTGCGTATTAGTGCATGTTAACCATGCCTGTTTACATTGCATGGGGCCTGTAACTTCCCTAGTGGACTGTATTCTCTCTCATACCACTGTTTCCCTATTTTACGAATTTTATCAAGCCCATTCCCCAATATTCATATTTTCTTTTCTGTGTAACTTTCCATAATTTTTGTCCTAGCGTTCCACCCCATTTTTAATGTCCTGGTGGACTTTGTTGGTTGTCATCTCCTAATTAGAGCCTTACTCCCTTTCATCCTGTGTTTACTATCTCGACAGACTATCCCGTGTTTACTATCCCAATGAACTATCCCATGTTTACTATCCCGATGGACTATATATGTTGCAGTATATGAGCTATGGTCTTACAAAATATTCCCCATGTTTAATGTCCTAGCAAACTCCATTGGTTGACATAACCTAAATATGATCATGTACCTCGTGGTCCCCGTGTTTATCATCCCGATGGACTAACTATGATACCATAGCATCTTCCAACTATGGTCTTACTATAACACCCCTTACCCGTATTCTATGCCGGAACCGGGCCCGAGGCATTTCCGGAGTAAAACCACTTAATCGCCACTTAGGCTCAACGTGAATACTCTCTTTCTGTCACCACAACAACCTCATTCTCGACTTATGAGGCCTCACTCATACACACGAGGGCTCTCGAGACCATATCAGAAACTCTTACGAACTTAAAAATTTTCTCCATCTAGATAGGGACTAAACGCCCGTGTAAGATGACACACGCCGTGTGTAGACACACACGCCTATGTCCATAAACCGTGCATGAAAACCCAAGCATTCTGTCAATGCCCCACGGCTATGGAACACGCCCGTGCTCTCCACCCATGGGGAACACTGACTACTTCCCACGGCCTGAAGTCTAGACACACGCCCTTGTGGCTAGCCCGTAGCCTATACTGCTCGAATCTGTTAATGTGACACGGCCAAGGCACATGCCCGTGGGTTGACTGTGTGTCACGTATGGCCTAGACACATGCCCGTGTGTCTATCCACATGAACAAGAACAAAGCTACTTGCTAAGCTCTTCTCACCCCTATAGCATACACAACATGCACTCAATCAACTCATCTATAATCAACTCATATTGAAACATAATCTCTTATGGATAATTACATCTTTTCATATAATAAAGTAGCCAACAATTATGGCATTATACAAAATAGATTATCCATCTAAAGGCCAATACAACTTAGCCATTTACAACCAAATTCACTAACTTTTCTAGCCTCTATACATGCCATAGACAAAACATTAAGTCCAATGCACCAGAGTGTGATGATAGTGTGGGCAATATTCCAATTGATCCATGTATCTCGAATCAACTCTTTTATTCTATAAAACAAGGAAAGGAGAGGGAGTAAGCTTTGAGCTTAGTAAGTTTACACCTAAACAATTTAAGCATCATAGTATAAGCTAAACAACAATTAGCATTATAATAACATAAGTAATTCACAACTATGCTTACTCTTTCTATCCCCTACCACATTTCCAACACATCATGAGTCAAATACTCATATTCCTTGACATGCGCCCCTACATTCAATACCACATTTACTCGTAATACAACACATCATTATTTCTTAATAATACATCCACACAGCTAATTTCTCGGTGTTTTTGCACATAGCCCACCAAAATCAATTTATCGGGTAGTATCGCACTTAGCCTACCAACAAGGATAATCATAGTGGTTTTGCACTTAGCCCACTAGACAATACACTTAACGATAGCATTGCACACAGCCCAACTCATCATCGTTAAGTATTAGGGTGGTATCGCACTTATCCCACCATCAAGCATCATCACTACACATCCACATATCAACTTACTCATCCATTCATTCATTCATGATATCTACCACATTCATTCCATTTGAATCACATAGGTTCTCAATTATTCACAATAATTCACAATCATGCTACACACTAGCTATCATTTATAAAGTATACATATAATGCGTCGTTTAGACGTAAACTTACCTCGATACTCAAAAGTATAGAGATGTGCAATTTAGTCCGCCACCTTGCTTTTTCCTCGATTTCGTTCCGGGCTTCGTCTTTCTTAATCTATAATGAATAAATCAACTCATTCAATAGACACATTGACTAAATTGACCCTTATCTCACACTTTAGCAAAATTACCATTTGCCCTTAAACTTTCTCATATTTACACTTTTGCCCCAAGGCTCGTAAAGTTATTTTCATTCAACTTTCTAGCCTTTCATGCTTAGCCAAATTATTTCCTCAACTAAACCTATCATCAATTCTTACTAAATCATACATGTATGACCAATCTCAAGACTTTCACAAACAAGTCCCTACATGCATTTTTCATGGAATATCACTTAGCAAAAGATGTTTCTACTACATCAAGCTTTCATATTCTTCCATAAAACATCAAAATACATGTATGTCATACATGGGTACATTTTTGAACATCCATCTTAGCTCAACATATAGCTAAAAATAGCTTACTCATGCTACTAGAACTTCAAAAATACGAAGAATATCAAAAACGGGGCTTAGATGCACTTACTAGCAAGCTTGAAAATTTAAAGAGCCTAACAATGGCTTCTTGAAAATTTCAGTAGCCTTGGAGAAGAAGATGAATGAAATTCTATCATCTTTTCCCATTTTAATCATTTAATTGTCAAATGACCAAAATGCCCTTTTTGACAAACTTTCTATTTTAACTCATTCATGCCCAATTTTGTCCAAAAAATTAGAATTTGGGAAAATTACTATTTAAGGACCTCTAATTGGTAATCCAAAGCTATTTCACAAAAATAGCTTCTAGAACCTTACATTTTGCAACTTTTGTAATTTAGTCCTTTTGGACAATTCAACCGCAATTTCACAAAATTGCTTCATGAAACTTTCACACTATCATGAAAACATAGCATAAACCTAAAAAACTCATACTAGAACCTTAAATTTGTGGTCTCGCACCACTATTTCGACTAGGCCCTAAATCAGGATGTTACAACTCTCCCCCTTTAGTGATTTTCGCCCTTGAAAATCTTACCAATAAAGAGGTTTGGATGTTGCTCTCTCATAGCTTCTTCCGGTTCCCACGTAGCCTCTTCCACACCGTGTTTCTGCCATAATACTTTCACTAGTGCTATGCTCTTATTCCTAAACTATTTCACCTCTCTAGCCAAGATCTTAATCGTCTCCTCTTCATAAGACATATCCGATCTTATCTCAATTTTCGATAAAGGAATCACATGTGAAGGATCGGAGCGATACCGTCGCAATTTAAACACATGGAACACATTATGAATCTTTTCCAACTCTAACGGCAAAGCCAACCTATAAGCTACTGGCTCAACTGTGTTTGTAATCTTATACGGTCCTATGAATCTTGGACTCAATTTCCCTTTTGTCCAAATCTCATGATCTTCTTCCACGGGGACACTTTCAAAAACACTTTGTCACCCACCACAAACTCAATTTCTTTTCTTTTTAAATTTGCGTTCAACTTTTGTCGGTTCGAAGTAGCATTCAGATTATCACGAATCACTTTCACTTTTTCCTCGGTCCCTTTTACTAGATCGACCCCATGAATTCGCTTCTCACTAAGGTCGGTCCGATACAATAGAGTCTAACACTTACGACCATACAAGGCTTCATACAAAGACATTCGTATATTTGACTGATAACTGTTGTTGTAGGCAAATTTGACCAGAGGTAGATATCTCTCCTAACTACCTTCGAATTCCAACACATAGCATCGGAGCATATCTTCAAGAACTTGAATTACTCTTTTAGACTGACCATCAGTTTGTAGATGGAATGCAGTACTGAAATTTAAACTCGTACCCAAGGCTTCCTGCAACTTCTTCCAAAACCTCGAAGTAAACCTCAGATCTCTATCTGATATTATAGACACAGGCACACCATGTAATTTCACTATCTCTACAACGTACAATTCGGCTAACTTATCTAGTGAATAATCAACACGCACCGAAATAAAATGAGTCGTCTTCGCCAATCTATCCACAACAACCCACACAACATCTTTCTTTTTTGGAGCCATAGGCAACCCTGTCACAAAATCCATGGTAATCTGATCCTACTTCCATTCGGGTACTATCACTGGCTGAAGCAATCCCGAAGGCACTTGATGCTCATCTTTCATCTGTTGACAAATTAGACACTTTGTCACAAACTCAGAGATGTCTCTTTTCATACCCGACCACCAATAAAACTTCCTCAAGTCGTTGTACATTTTCGTACTGCCCGGATGTATTGATAAGTAACCACTATATGCCTCATGTAAAACCTTTCGAATCAACTTTTCACCTCTAGGTACACAGATTCTGTTATGGTACAATAAACAACCTTTCAAACTCACTAGAAAATCAGAATCACTTTTCGATCCACACTTAGCTCTCTTAGCTTGCATCTCACTATCATTTCTCTGAGCCTCACATATCTATTGAACAAATAGTGGCTTAGCTCTCAACTCTTCCAAAATAGCGCCATCATTAGACAATGCTAAACTTGTGCTCATAGCTCTTAGAGCATGCAAGGATTTCCTACTCAGGGCCTCCGCAACCACGTTTGCTTTTCCCGGGTGGTAATCAATGACTAACTCATAGTCTGTCAACAACTCAAGCCACTGCCTCTGTCGCAAATTTAAATCCTTTTGATCCATCAAATACTTCAAACTCTTATGATCCATAAAGATTCGGCACTTCTCACCATATAAGTAATGTCGCCAAATCTTTAATGCGAAAACTATCGCAGCCAACTCCAAATCATGAGTCGGGTAATTCTTCTCGTACGATTTTAGCTGCCTCGAGACATAAGCGACTACCTTACCCTCTTGCACCAACACACAACCAAGACCATTAATCGATGTGTCACTATAAACCATGAACTCTTTCCCTGGTTCTTGTTGAATCAAAACCGGTGCCTCAGTCAACAATGTTTTCAGCCTCTCGAAACTCTGTTGATATGTCTCAGTCCAATCAAACTTGACATCCTTATACAACAATTTCGTCATCGGGGTAGCAATCACAGAGAACCCCTTCACGAAACGTCTGTAATATCCTGCCAAACCCAAAAAGCTTCTAACTTCTAACACGTTCCTCGGTGATTTCCAATCCACAATATTCGATATCTTACTCGGGTCAACTCTAATACCAGCATCTGACATAATGTGTCCTAGGAATCCGACCTCTTGGAGCCAAAACTCACTTTTGCTAAATTTAGCATACAACTGCTTATTTCTTAATGTCTGCAAGACAATTCTCAAATGTTCAGCATGATCACTCTCATCTCGAGCATAGATCAAAATGTTGTCTATGAAGACAACTACAAACTTGTCAAAATACGGTTGGAAGACGCAGTTCATCAAATCCATAAAAATCGCAGGTGCATCCACTAAACCAAACGGCATGACCAGAAACTCATAATGGCCATACCTCATTCGAAATGTAGTTTTCAACACATCCTGCTCTTTCACTCTCAATTGATAATAACCAGACCTCAAGTCTATCTTGGAGAACACTGTAGCTCCTTTCAGTTGATCAAATAGATCATCTATCCTTGTCAAAGGATACTTATTCTTCACCGTCACTTTGTTGAGTTGCCTATAGTCTATGCATAATCTAATCGACCCATCTTTCTTCTTTACAAATAGTACCGGAGCACCCCACAGTGAGTAGCTCGATCTTGCAAAATCCTTATCTGTCAACTCTTGCAACTGAACCTTCAGTTCTTTCAACTCTAAAGGTGTCATCCTATACGAAGCATTTGAAATAGGTGCCGTTCCCAGAATTAAATCAATCCCAAACTCAACCTCACTCATTGGAGGTAATCTGGGGGAATACATCCGGATACTCGCATACTACCGGTACTATTTCAATCTTTACCTCAACTTCTTGAGTATTCCACACAACAGCAAGATAGGACTCACATTTTTTTCTCAAGCATTTCTCGACCACTAAGGAAGAAATCATCACTGGTAGACTATCCAATCCACCTGATTCAACCCGAATAACATCTCCACTTTCACACCTCAATTCAATAAACTTACTACCACTGTTCACTAAGACACTATGTGTAGTCAACCAATCTATACCAAGGATTAAATCAAACTCATCAAACGGCAACAACATAAGGTTTTCCAGAAAACAATGACCTCTAATTGTCAAAGGACAATTCTTATACACCTTGTCCACTAACACATGCTTACCTAACGGGTTTGACACCTTAACCACAATATCTGTAGACTCAACGGTCATACACAAACTAGATGCCAATCTCATACAAATATAAGAGTGAGTAGACCCTGGATCAATTAAAGCAATAACAAAGGTGTCATAGAGAGAAAAAGTACCCGTTATCACATCTGGGGAGGATGCCTCTTCGCAAGCACGAATGGCATACGTCCTCACAGGTTCCCTACCCTCCGGTCTCACAGTAAAGTCTCTGGACGCACCTCTACCACTATTCCCACCTCTCGGGTTCTTTAGTGGTCTACCCCTTGCAGACACATTGCTAGATCTCATATCTTGCTTCTCTTCCTTATCATCCCTCTCGGGGCAATTTCGGATAAAATGGTAGGGGGAACCATGCTTATAACAGTTTTGACTGTTTCCCCAACACTCTCCGGTGTGATATCTACCACAACTTGGACAGTTCGATTTATTCTTCGAATTGCCCACGCTTTTCATCGAGGTAGCTTGGACTCTCGAACTCGAATGAGTGTCGCCCAAGCTCGATGTAAATATCCCACTGGTGCTATCGTCCGAGGATTCACTTCCTTGGATCTTTTTTACTGGGCTTGATATGATTTGCCCATCGTCAGTTTTCTCATATCTCGGGCTTCACTCACAACCCTTCTCTTTTCCTTACTCAATTCCTCGGCCTTACTTGCCCTCTCAACCAACACAATAAACTCTTTCAACTCCAAAATACCAAGTAGGAGTTTGATATCTTCATTTAGTCCATCGTCGAACCTTTTACAGAAGATGGTCTTCATCGACACACATTCTTGAGCGTACTTGCTAAGTCTAACAAACTCACGCTCATATTCTGCTACTGTCATTCTTCCTTGTTTCAACTCAAGGAATTCCTTCCTTTTCTGATTAGTAAATCGCTGGCTTATATACTTCTTCCGGAACTCTTCCAGAAAGAAGTCCCACGTCACCTGCTCTTTCAGGACCACTAACATCAACGTTTTCCACCAAGGGTATGCCGAGTCCCTCAGCAAAAATACTGCACACTTTAAGCTCTCTTCAGGTGTACATGAGAGTTCATCAAATACTCTTATAATAGTCCAATTTAGGGCCTAGTCGAAATAGTGGTGCGAGACCACAAATCTGAAGTAATAATATGAGTTTTTAAGGTATTTGAGATGTTTGATGATAATATGAAAGTTTCATGTAGAAATTTTATGAAAATTTCTATTAAAGGGTCCATTAGGACTAAATTACAAAAGTTACAAAATATGAGTTTCTAGAAACTTTTTGTATTAAATAGCTTTAGAATATTAATTAGAAGTCCCTAAATAGCAATTTGCCCAAATTATAATTTTTGGACAAAAATGGACATGAGTTAGTAAATGGTGAATTTTTAAAGAGAAGGGCATTTTGGTCATTTATCTATTAAATGATTAATAAGGGAAAAAGATGACAAAAATCATTCTCATCTTCCTCCCCAAGTGCCGAAAATTTGAAGGAAGCCATAGCTAGGGTTCTTTAATTTTTCAAGCTTGCTAGTAAGTTCATTTTAGCCTCTCTTTTTAATATTCTTCGTATTTTTGAAGTCCTCGTATTATGAATTAGCTAATTTTAGCTATAAAATAAGCTAAGATGCATGTTCATAAATCTACCCATGTATGACATGTTTGTAAAATGATGTTTTAAGAAAGATTATGAGAGTTTGATGTTAGATAAACATCTTTTCCTAAATGAATTTCATGAAAAATGCTAGTAAGGACTAATTTGTTATAGTTATGAAATTTGTCATACATGGTAGAAATAGTGAGAATTGGTTATTTCTATAGTTAAGACAATGAATCGACTAAGCATGAAGAGTTAGAAAGTTCAATGAAAATCACTTTACGAGCCTAGGGGAAAAGTGTAATTATGAGAATGTTTAGGGGCAAAATTATAATTTTTCTAAAGTATGAGTTAAGAGTTAATTTAGTTAATGTATTTTTTTAAATGATATAAATTATTATTATAGATCAAGAAAAACGAAGCCCAGATCGAGACCGAGGCAAGAACAAAGTCGAGGACTAAATTGCATATCTACATACATTTTTTATATCGAGGTAAGTTTGTATGATTTCTAAGCTTTATGATTACTATCATTGAATTGCTTAGTATAATGTACATTATTACCATAGAAATGCTTAATGTTATGTTAAATAAAGAAATCAATGAGATTAAGCATGAGAAAGTCCCGATTGAAGTTGAATTACTTAGGATACTTGATCTACCACATGAGATAAGAAAGTCCGTATAAGACCAAGCCAAGGCATGGCATCGGCAATCAAGCAAAGTTAACATGTAAGTCCAAGACAAGTCTTGGCATTGAAGAGTTATTATGAGATGAAGACCCATGTAAGCCCAAGCCAAGGCATGGCATTGGTGAGTCTCTAAGCAAAGATGTCATGTAAGTCCAAGACAAGTCTTGGCATTGAAAAACTATCATGAGATAGAGATCCCATGTAAGTCCAAGCCAAGGCATGGCATTGGTGAGTAACAAGGAAGATTTCATGTAAGTCTAAGCCAAGGCTCGACATTGACCAGTTCATGACTAAAGATACCAAATAAGACCATGTCAAGATATGGCAATGGTAAGTTCCCAAGGGAACATACAAAGAAAACTTTGAGTAAGTCCATGTCAAGACATGGCATCGATACCAAGATGAGAGATCCCATGTAAGACCATATCTAGGATATGGCTTTGGCATCGAGTTATATGTGCGATGATATTCAGTATCCTCGGTTATTCATAGAAATTCGGAGGGTAGAATTGTAACATCCCGAAATTGGGCCTAGTAGAATTGGCCCCAATGGGCCTTAGGCATAGGAATGTTTAAAATTTATAAGAACAAGAGAATGGCATTATTGCAAATTGGACTTATTAGTTAAGTGAATTTGGAAGGTTACGGGGTTCCTATGAAGTCTCGGGTTCAAGTTAGGCTATAGGAAAATTTTTGTGTTTAGGTACCTAAAGGAGAGAAGGTAAATGGCATTAAGGCTTAAGGAAATAAAAGTGCATTTTGTAAGCACAAGGAGTCTATTGGTAAAGGTGGAAAGTGGCGTGTGGAGTGTACTAATGGTCTGAGGTTCGAATCCCACCTATTGCAATTTTATGCTCATCTTGTGGAAGATGGTAAGTGTTGGCCAAGGCTCTTAATAAGGTAAGTAAGACTTTTTGTTTAAGGAAAGGAGGCTAAGGATTATGGAAAGGAGGAAGATAAGGGAAAAAGAATGAAGGAAATCAAAAAAAGGGATAAGGTTGGGGGACATGTTGGCCAAAAATTAGGAGTTGCCTAGGATAGAAATTTGGTCAACACTCATCTTTTTGGTAAAGATGAATGGATGGTTTTGTTGGGGAAAAAGGAGGAGCTGAATTTTCCTAGCCTATTTGCAAGTTTGTGCTTGAAAAAGCCAATTTTCTCTTTTGAACATTTTTGGTACTCTTTTCCAACCTTTTTTTTCTTTTGTGTTAGCCGAATTACCTAACATTTTCTTCTCATATCTCTTCTCTTCTTTTTATCATTCCTTCAACCTTTTTTCCTTTTTCCTAAATCGACATTACCATATGATCGAATCTTATTTATTATTTTCTCTTCAATAGCCGAATTTCTATCATCTTCTATCTTTCCCATTTTTATGTGTTGAACATCTCTCCTTGGTTGAATCGGAGTCCTAGTGGGTGGCCGAATACCAAATCCTTGTCGATTCATTCGTAGTCATAAGCCAATTGGTGGGAATCAGGATTATCATCGATTAAGGTAAGGAGTCTTTTCATAGTCCATTCAATATCGCTACTCGGTTATGGTGTTAATCAGATTGAAAGTTTGGCTAATCGATTATGTTGTTAGGCACGAAATCACTCGATACTCTCTACTTGTGGATTTTTCGAAAATAGTGGTAAAGTCGAACACCTATCCCTCGTAATAAGAGACTCGGATTGTTGGTAAGTGATATAGACTGTTAATCAATTGCAATACTTGGATGAAGTTGTAAATTGGGCTTTGGACTAATTGTTGACCAATTGTATCTTTCGGTGCCACGGAGAATATCGTGTTACGGATTCCGAATAAGGTGTGTAATCCCATACCTTTCATAATACATGTTTGAAATGGTGTGTAATCTCACATCTCTCTAAAATTTTGTATGATATGTTTTGTGATTCGATTGAAATACCGCAGAAACCAGCATCCGTGATCACTCAAGCGTGCGTATGATCGTAGTGATAATCGTATTTTGTAATAAAACAGTTTCGGTTAGAAGTAGTTATGTGTTTTTGAAAAATCATGAAAAATAGGAGAAAAGAAATTAGAAAGTAAATAAGATAGCAAATTAAAGCTTATTGTGTCTATTTTGATAAGAAAGAAACGGAGAAGGAAAAGGAATTCTATATTCTGAGATATCTTAATTTTAGTGAGACTGGTTCTGAATGACTTCGTGGTTCTCTGATCTGTCTTGGAAAAATCGTATAAAATTGTAAAAAGTGAATTATGAGTTATAGTTTATATGTACAGATTTCTTAGTAAGTCTATTTTCAATAGAAACAAGTGGGAGCAACATATGAAAACTATACAATGAGATATTTGAATTTTGGTTAAGAGAGGTCAGAATCATTGGTCAGTGAAACAAGGGAAACTTTAAGGAATAAACTATACTAAATGGTTAAGCCAAAAATTCTTGGAAAATCGTAGTAACAAGATATATGAGTCTAGTTTCAAGGAAAATTTACGGATTTAGTTTTTGAGATTTCTAACTCAAGTTATAGTCAATTTAGTTAGTATGACACAGATGGACAGTTTAAATTTTTATGCCCAAATTAGTAGTTAAGTCTGGATTGCGAAATTATCGAAATACCCTTGGAGGGTAAATTACCGAATTACCCTTAGTGGGTAAATTACCGAAAGTATGAAAATGCCCTTATGGGCTGAATTATCGAAATGCCTTTATGGGTCGATTTACCGAAATGCCCTTATGGGTCAAATTACTAAAATGCCCCTATGGCCCGAATAATCGTACTGCTTTAATGGCCTGATTCATAAAAAGTATTCAATAGGTTAATGGATGTTATTTTTATATGGATGTTTTACGATTATGTATGATGCATCTTTACATATTGCATGGGATGGGAAAATTTGAATGAAGAGAAGTATTGGCCGGTGGCATTGCCACAAATTCTGATAATGGCTATGTGCCTAACATATGAATTAACAACTCTGTGTCGATCATTTTACCATATATGAATCTGGTGGCTCAGCCACGAATATATTATAAATGGCAGCTTGACTGCAAATTGGAGAGACTGGCGGGGTGGGTTGACTTGATCCCCACAGGAGAGATTGGCTGGTACGGGGGAGAGATTGGCTAGATGGGATGAGTTGCATACATTATTATAATTGTCTCATTTATTTATTATTTTGTAAATGGGCTTAGGCCCAAGATGTTGCTATGCGGGTTCAGGCCCAGTGGATAATGGTAAGGGGATTATACACTGAGTTCTTGTAACTAACCCCCTTTTCCTTAACCCTTGTAGGTAATGCTCAGTGGCGAGGACTTGGGGCCATGGATGACTCGGTGGAGGCCATACTTTTGGAATGTGAATTTTGAACTTTAGTAAACTTCTTTTCCGTATTATTTCATTGCTTTTACTATTTCGGGTTTTAAAGGCCTCTGGGATGTTTTAAATTGCTTTTTGTTTTGGTGTATTTATTATTTTGCTTGAATTGTTTTAAATGGGGGTTTTCTAAAATCATAATAAAGGTTTTTCCAAAATATATTAATAAATATATTTCATAACAAACTTTTACAAATAAATTAACACGGAAATTCTCTTTCGAATTTTCAACGTCGTTTTCAAAAGTCACGGTTTATAAGATCTCTACTTCAAATTTATCGATTTATCAATCATTCTTTGAAGTTAGTAAAATTTTATCAAATATTTCAAATCAAATTTGGTTTCTTGTTTTCTAATAAATCAATACCTATTTTAGTACGAATAAAAAGGATTTAACATGTTTTTCTCATGTGACATGTCAAATCTGGTCATAACGCATGGGCCGGGTTTAGAGTGTTACAGCAAATGAGTAAAGCTTAAATGAGATAGCAAGAAAATTAAGTAAGCAAAGCTATTATCAAGTTGGAAATGAGTATTATTCAAGTAATAAATGATGAATTAGAGATTACGATTATTATAGTAAAGTATGCTGATCTATATGATCAAGTGATACAGGTACCTTGTTTACCTCACGAACATGAGACTATAAGTATCATGAGATATGTATGAATCAGTAAGAGTAAGTAAGCTTAATAGCTGAATTTTATGATGCCAATGTTTATGCCAAATGGTTTATGTTAAACAAGTATGTTGCTATGTGCATTATATGCAAACTTACTAGGCTAAATGCTTACGTCTTTTATTCTCTCTTTCCATGTAGTCCCGCCAAGCTAATCTCGTGGATTATCATCATCGGAACTTGGAGCACACTATCAATCGCTATTTTGGTATAGCCAAGATGTTTATATTAAGTACGGCATGTATAGGAAACATTTTATTTTGAGAATATGTCTTAAAAAGGGCAAAAGTATGGGCTATCAAATTTATTATTCTTTTGCATATGGCTAAGTGATTGGCCAAGATTGACTAAGTATGTATGTTTATTGATATTAATGAAGCATGTAGTATTGTTCATGAAAGATGTAGTGAATTGAGTTGTTGAATTGAATATGAGATTGACCTTGATTTCAGGGTGGCAATTGGCTAGGTAAATAGCCTTCAAGTGCCCACACGGATAGACACACGGGCTTGTGTCTAGGCCGTGTGTTCCCTGCATGTTAGTGTCTTAAGTCAGTATAGACCACGGACTAATCCCAAGACCGTTTGTATAGGCCGTGTGAGACACACGGTTAGCCCATGGGCGTCTGCCCTAGGCTGTGTGAATAAGTCTTTATATCAAGGTATGGCACATGGTTTAAGCCCACGAGCGTGTCAAGACCGTGTGTAATTAGTAAGTGTCGACCACGGGTGGAAGACATAGGCGTATCTAAGGGGTACACGGGCGTGTCCCAAGCCACATCGGCATATGACCCCAATTTTAATGAAAATTTTTTGGTTAAGTTTCGAAAGTTTCCAGATATGTGTTGAAGGCCTCGTAGGCCTATGAAATGTATGATTAGACTAAGAAAGAGAAGTTTTTAATTTGGAACAAAATTTTACAGCCCGTAAGTGCATGTTTGGGAAAGTTCAAGCATACTAATGTCTCATATTCGATCTTAGCCTTGGACTCGGGTATGGGTGTTACATTTGGTGGTATCAGAGCTACGGTTTAGTCGGTTCTAAGACTAACATAGCATGAGCACGAGTCTAGCTATACATGCCATATGTAAGAATGTTTTTATAATGATAGTGTTACGACTCCTGATGACTTAAATTATGTTTATACATATAGTAAATTGATCCCGAAAGAGCTGTGGTGAATGACGTAGAAAGTAACGCGCCGGCTCCCGCTGAAGGGGCAGTGCCGAATGAGAATGAGAATAGACCCACTACAGTGAGTCAGGGAGGAGGAGAAGAGGCTAGAGAAGCCTTCCTCCATATAATGAACACATGGTATACGGAGTTCGTTCGTACAAACCCGAATGCACAACCCCCTCTACCCCCGCCTATTCCACAACCTACCCTGTAGCCCCTCAAGTAGTAGAGGTGGTAAGAGGCGACGAACCTCTAGTTGATAGGATCAGGAAACATGGGGCAAAAGAATTCTAGGCTAAAAGAGATGACGATCCAGAGAAGGCTGAATTCTGGTTAGAAAATACCATCAGGGTATTTAATGAGTTGTCATGCACATCTGAAGAATGCATAAAGTGTGTAGTTTCTCTTTTAAGAGATTCTGCCTATCATTGGTGGAACACCTTGGTATCGGTAGTACCAAGAGAGAAGATTACTTGGGAATTCTTCCAAGAAGAGTTCAAGAAAAAGTATATCAGTCAAAGGTTTGTGGACCAGAAAAGGAAGGAATTTCTAGAACTGATGACATCAAGATGTCGGTGACTGATTACAAGCGTGACTTTGTGTGACTCAGTAAATACGCTCGAGAGTGTGTATCCACCGAGGCCATTATAAGCAAGAGATTTGAAGATGGACTAAATGATGACATCAAATTATTTGTTGCTATCTTAGAATTAAAGGAATTCGTTGTGCTAGTAGAGAGGGCTTGTAAAGTCGAAGAGCTAGTAAAGGAGAAGAGAAAATCTGAAATAGAGTCTTGTGACTCTATAAAGAGACAGCGGAATAAGTCATTCCAATCCTCATCCAAGAAGTCAAGAGATTTCTCCACCTAATCGGCTATTTCTTGTAACATCCTAAATTAGGGGTTATGCGTTTGGAGCATAACTCAAGTGATTAGTAGGCTTTAAGTGTGGTTGGATATATTTTAGGAGTTTTTGAGAACTTTAGGTGAAGGGGAAAAACTTTGGAAAATATTAGAATTTTAAGTGAAAAGGGGAAACTAGGCAAGAAGGCCTTAAAAGAATTTTATGGAGTTTAGGACACAAGAAATTAATTGGCAAAGTGGCTTGAGGCGCTAAGGTGCAAGGGAGTGCAGGAGGGAAGAGGTTCGAGTAACGCGGGGCGCATCAAAGACTTTTTATTTTTTTGCGTCAAAAAGGGAGCTGGGCTAAAAAGGCCTTAAAAATAAATGGCAAGGTTTTAGGACATAGAGATGGGCTTAGTAAAGTGGCTTAAGGACGCCACTTAAGGGCACAGGAATGACGCCAACAAGGGTCCTGGAGTTCGAGTCTTGTTGGCGTGGAAGGAGTTTTTATTTTACAAGTTGGCGTTAAGGGTAAAGGAAGTCTTAAAAGAATTTGTGGCGGGTTTATGTCATAAAAACCGCCACGGCAGAGTGGCTTGGAGCGCTATATGCGGCTTGCGGCAACAAGGGCCTTGGTTCGAATCCCGTTGGCGGCAGGGGGCGTGTTTTTATTTTGCTTTGGCGCTAGGACAATGGGGAGCTTGGGAAAGAGGTGTTAAAAGAAGTTCATGGTGAATTATATCACAAAGAGGCGTCTTGGTAGAGTGGTGGGAGTTATCTCTGCGATGAAGCTCCAAAGAGTCCCGGTTCAAAGCGCGGAGAGCAGTGATTAGGTGTTTTAACTTTGGCTTTTGGCGCCAGGAAAGAAGGAAGCAGTGGATGGCACTTGGGACTTCCAATTGGAGGAGGATTCTAATTCTTCTATCAAATTTCGGCTAGATAAGTAGCAGATAATTGTTAATTTATTTTATTTAGATTATTCTTTTATAGGTAGATAAGAGATGATTTAGGAGGGATTAATGATGGATAATTTTTCTTCTATTAATTAAAGTGGATTTATTTTAAGTTGATAAATAGAAGATAATTATAGATTTATTTTATATATTTTGAATATGTGTTCAAGAGTTATTATAGGAGAAGGAAGTGGAATTTGAGAGTAGGTAGGAGTGCCGAAATTGAGTAGTATAAATAGGGGTGACCATCCTTTAACTATTCTTTTCTTCATTTTATTTTCCTTGGCCGAAAATTGTTCCTCTAATTCTCTCTTTGAGCCGAATTGCTTCTCACTTCTTCTCCCTATTCTTTCTCTTTTCTTCAACTTTCATTCTACATATTTTCTTGGATAGCCGAATAACCCCTTGCCATTTAGAAGCCATAGCCGAATTCCATAGTGTCCTCATTCTCTCTTCTTGTCGCAAGACTTAAGAGCCGAAAGCGTTAGTGTGAGTCTTTCTTCTAGCCTCTTCAAGTAACGTGTAGTGGTAAGTGTTTTCACCTTTCATAATTGGCTTTCTTTTCTCTTCTTGGTGGTGTCGAAATCAAGGGTAGGACCTTGATTTTTAGGAATGGCCGAATGGTCTTAGGGCCTTATTAATGCGTTTCTTTTGTGTGTCGACGTTAGGGACCGTTAAAGAAGCTTATAAGGATTCGACTATAGCAAGGAAAGCCATTGTAGTTTCGGCCTAAGGCCATATTTTGTCTTTTAAGTGTGACCGATTTGACTATGATGGAATAGGACAAATCGACAGTGGTTAAGAGGAACTTTCGAGATTTCTATTCATTTTGGGTAAGATTATTCAATAAGCCCTTGGATTCGTTATGTTAGATTATAATATGGATGATTAACCGTTTGATGCTATTAAGTGTTGTCGATGGATTCGAGTGCTAGTCAAGGAGGACAAGGGATAACTCCTATCCCTAAGTTTAAGAGAAGAGCAGTCTCTGCAGTTCGGGATTGGCCACCGGGGTGTGGACCAGCGTCAGAGCAGCAAAATAGGCAGATAGCCGTAGTATCACTTAATGATAGTGTCGATCTTGAAAGCGTAGTTCTACAAGTAATCAGGTGTGTGATTAACCCACCGTTTTCCGGGTTTTTGCTATAATTGCATGTATGATTTATTATGCTAACTAAAGGCGATGCGAAGCGATTTATGTGGTAATTACCCTAAAAAGGGGTATATCGATATTCAGGTTAGTATTATCTGTTGATAAGAATGTGAAAGTGCCGATGTGAATGTGACTATGCCTATGGAAATATGATTGATTGCCTTAATAACATGTGCATGCATTTATTATTATGTCACTATTACATGTGCATGTACATGGGGTGGGATATGAAAGAAGGTACGGGTGTACTTCGAGTACGTGGTTTTGTGATGGCCATGAGCCTCACGTGGATTGACGTTGACTGAGGTCACGTTGTGGATTATTTGCGATTAAGTTCGCGTGGTTTGATGAGTAGCTATGTGCCTCATCATGGTTGATATCGGCTATGTGCCATATCGTGGTTGATGAGTGACTATGTGTCCCATCGTGGTTTTGGTGTTAGCTACGGCTACATCGTGGATTGGCATTGACTGAGGTCGCGTTGTGGATTATTGTGCTTAATTGCACGTGGACGGCATTGAATGCCTTTTAGAGTGAAAAGGAGAGGGTGATTTGATAATCCCTTGGTGTGTGGTAGGCTGGATAAGGGGGTGTGTAGCGGATGGACCCTAGGTTTGGGTTGGGTCTCATTATTGCATGATTTCGTATGTGAACATATGTGAAAATGGGCCAAGCCCAGTGATATGTGGACTAATGTGGAAATGGGCCAAGCCGATATGAATGTGGATCAGTGTGGAAATAGGCTAAGCCCGATATGTGTAATTATGTGGTTAATTACCCTGTTACTTGATAAGTGATTTGAATGTGGGCCAAGCCCAGAATGTGATAATATGTGAATATGATAATTGTTATCTGATATATGGGATATTATGTGGTTAACATGTGGGTGGAATTCAGTGGTTTAATTACACCGAGTCCGTATGACTCACCCAATTATTTATCAAACATCGCAGGTGATATGATGATCGGACCGGGTTGGAGTGGATATGAGGTGGCCCATGCAGAAGATGTTTTGATTATTTCAATCAGTTTATTATTAAGTATTTTGGTTTAATTATTTATTGTAATAAGGCCCATTAAAGTATTTAAGTATTTTTATTAAGTATTTTTATTATTATGTTCTATTATGGATTGGCAATTTAAATATTAATTGCAAATGATTTTATTTTATTAAGTATGTATAATAAAGTTTTGAATCCGGTATTTTCATAACAATTTAATTTTTACTTAGAATATTTTAAGTCACGAAAATGTTTTATTAAAGGCAACAAATTTTTAACGGGTTTTTACTCTTAAGTAAGAATATTTTCGAACGTGTTCCGTAGTGGCATTTCAAATTCGGTCGTAGTGAATGGGCCGGGTTTGGGGTGTTACACTTCTACTGGGTTTTCAAGGAAGGACAAGAGTAAGCAGTATTTGGGAAATAAAGCACAGACGACTTCAGTTACTAGTGTGGGGAACATCCGATCGGATAGACCCGAATGCCCACAGTGTGGCAAACTTCATCTGGGAGAATACCGAGCACATGAAAATACGTGTTTTAGATGTGGTTCCCAAGACCACTATATAAAGGTCGTGGTGTACAAGTCAGTAGCTAGCTAAGAGCACACGGCCATGGTACACGGGTGTGCTTGGTGGTCGTGGTGGGGAAGTCAGTATAGGACCACGGTCAGGATACACGGGTGTGTCTGGTGGCCGTAGGGATCAAGTCAGTATATAGACACGAAAGGACACATGGGGGTATCTAGAAGCCATGGAGGGCACACGGTCTCCTCCCACAGGCGTGTCTCCCCTGTATTTTAGAAAAGTTTCAAATTTTCATGAAATTTCATATGTGTTTCAATTTAGTCCCGACTCGACGTCTAAGCACGATTAAGGTCTCGAGGACCCGCTTAAGGGACATTATGTCTGAGAATGATGATTGAATGTATTATTTTGTCTGTGAATGTTTCCGATCTGTCCGGTAACGCTCCTAACCTTAATCCAGCGACGGACACGGGATAAGGGTGTTACATAAGTAATTCACAACTATGCTTACTCTTTCTATCCCTTACCACATTTCCAACACATCATGAGTCAAATACTCATATTCCTTGACATGCACCCTTGCATTCAATACCACATTTACTCGTAATACAACACATCGTTATTTCTCAATAATACACCCACACAACTAATTTCTCGGTGGTTTCGCACTTAGCCCACCACAATCAATTTATCGGGTAGTACCGCACTTAGCCTACCAATAAGGATAATCATAGTGGTTTCGCACTTAGCCCACTAGACAATATACTTAGCGATAGCATCGCACACAGCCCAGCTCATCATCGTTAAGTATTAGGGTGGTATCGCACTTAGCCCACCATCAAGCATCATCACTACACATCCACATATCTACTTACTCATCCATTCATTCATTCACGATATGTACCACATTCATTCCATTTGAATCACATAGGTTCTCAATTATTCACAATCATTCTCAATCATGCTACACACTAGCTAGCATTTACAAAGTATACACATAATGCGTCGTTTAGACGTAAACTTACCTCGGTACTCAAAAGTATAGAGATGTGCAATTTAGTCCACCACCTTGTTTTCACCTCGGTTTCGATCCAGGCTTCGTCTTTCTTGATCTATAATGAATAAATCAACTTATTCAATACCCATGTTGACTGAATTGACCCTTATCTCACACTTTAGCAAAATTACCATTTGCCCTTAAACTTTCTCATATTTACACTTTTGCCCTAAGGCTCATAAAGTTATTTTCATTCAACTTTCTAGCCTTTCATTCTTAACCGAATCATTTACTCAACTAAAGCTATCATCAATTCTCACTAAATCATACATGTATGACCAATCTCAAGACTTTCACAAACAAGTCCTTACATGCATTTTTCATGGAAAATCACTTAGCAAAAGATGTTTCTACTACATCAAGCTTTCATATTCTTCCATAAAACACCAAAATACATGCATGTCATACATGGGTACATTTTTTAACATCCATCTTAGCTCAACATATAGCTAAAAATAGCTTATTCATGCTACTAGAACTTCAAAAATACGAAGAATATCAAAAATGGGGCTTAGATGCACTTACTAGAAAGCTTGAAAATTTGAAGAGCCTAACAATGGCTTCTTGAAATTTTCGGCAGCCTTGGAGAAGAAGATGAATGAAATTCTATCATCTTTTCCCATTTTAATCATTTAATTGTCAAATAACCAAAATGCCCTTTTTGACAAATTTTCTATTTTAACTCATTCATGCCCAATTTTGTCCAAAAAATTAGAATTTGGGAAAATTACTATTTAAGGACCTCTAATTGGTAATCCAAAGCTATTTCAACAAATAGCTTTTAGAACCTCACATTTTGCAATTTTTGCAATTTAGTCCTTTTGGACAATTCAACCACAATTTCACAAAATTGCTTCATGAAACTTTTACACTATCATGCAAACATTGCATAAACCTCAAAAACTCATACTAGAACCTCGGATTTGTGGTCTCGTACCACTATTCCGACTAGGCCCTAAATCAAGATGTTACACTTACTCAATATAATCCCATGTTTATTGTCTCGATGAACTATCAAAGGATGTCATAGCATCTTCTAACTATGGTCTTAGTCCTATTTACTGTTCTAGCACGCTTTTATATAATACCACATCATCTTTCAGCTATGGTCTTACTCATTTCTGTCATGATGCTAGAACATCTTTTGTGACAGACCAATTTTGACCTTAACTGGAACGGTGGTTTCGGGACCACGAATCCGAGCCTAAGAGATATTATAATATTATGTTTTGTGTTTGTTATGTGTGTGTTTTAGTAAGTGTGAAAATTTCGTGGAAAATTTTAGCTATCTGAGTGTTTAATTTGTTAAAAAGGTCTAAATTGCAAGAAGGACCAATGTAGTGGGCATTAATAAAAAGGGAGCTAAGTGAATTGTCCATTAAACATGGGGATTTGCATGTCAAATTCCCCATAATTAAACAAGGTGGACGGCAAGCATGCAAGAGTATTATGCTTTCTATGTATTTTTTTTATCTTAAGTATTATTATATGATAAGCATGCTAAATGGGTGAATATATTGATTTAAACAAAAAGAAAAATTTCTTTCTTCTTCCCTTATTCATCATCTACCCGAAACACCATCAAGGAAAGGGAAGAACCTTCATCTTCTTCATTCGGCCCTTGCATGTATTAGGATAGGTAAGAGTTTGAACTTTACTTTAATAACCTATCTTGATATGGCTTGATTTCTTGATTATTTTTCTTTGGAAACAAGCAAAGCTTGTTAATTTTGGTAAGATGAGATTCGGCCATGGGTGCTAATTTTGTAGTTTGTTGTGTTAATAAGTTAGATAATATGAGAAGAAATGGCATGAACTTGTAAGAAGATTATGTTGATTTTACCATCATAGTTGGCCGAATAATAAGATAGATATTCATGAAAACATCTTTCTTGTGTTTTGATTTTCGGCTATGGGTGTAAATCTATAGTTATTGTGCAAGTGAAAATCTAGATACATGAGAAGATGTGGCATAAATTCGTAAGGAAATTAATTTAGTTTACACAAGGGAATGTTTTCATCCTTGGCCGAATGTGAGGAATTTATTCATGAATCCTATTCTCTAGTTTTGGTGTTCGATCAATTACCTATAGTATAGTCGACCATGGATGAGAAATTATAAATTGTTGTATGAAAATAAATTTAGGCAAATTAAGAAGAAGTAGCTTGAGTATGTTAAGGAGATTGTTTTGATTTGGGCATGAAGATGCCCTTGTTTACTAATCGAATGGGAGACAACCATTCTTGAATTCTTTTCACTTGTTTTAATGTTCGGTTATACACTTGTTTTGTAATTGGACATGGATGAATGATTATAATTAGGTATAGTTATTGGGTAAATTAAGTAATGAAAAGATCTTAGCAAGCTAATATTTGGTGGGAAAATGGAAACAAGTTGTGAGTAGTTAGCTTGGTACTTGGCTTTATGTTTAAGAAGATGTATGAGTGCATTAACTTGGCATATTCGGTCATAAGAGGGAATAAAAGAAAAACACAGCCATGTTATTCGGTTATGTGTATATATATAGGTAATGTATGGCCATAGATAAGAAGGTAAGATATAAATTAAAATAAAGCATCAATGAGGTTATTGCCAAAGTGTTCCCAAATATTATTGAATCCATTTGAACAAAGTAGTGCATGGATGCGAATGCAAATGTTTAAGTCTTGAAATTTTATATTATATGATTTTGCATTCGAATTGAATGGAAGTGTGGTTTAATTGGTTTAAGTTGAACCAAATTAGATCAAGATCAAAAGGAGAAGAAATTGGAGCGAGGAAAAGCTATACTAAGCGAATAGTTGGAGATATCGATCTATCGGCCTCCAAGGTAAGTCCTTAAACTATAGTATATTGAAGAACTAGTTATGAACCTATTATACGATATTGTGTGATAAAATTTTAGTAAGTAATCATGCCATAGCCGAATGTGTATAAGTCTATTTGGAATGATTTTGATTGGTTGATGTAAGTGAGTCAAGTACTTTTATTATGTGATCTAGTATAAAAAGGTATTAGAGACAAATTATACATAAATGTGTTTGGGCTTTATGCCTATGAGGCCTTGTGCCGGTGTTATTTATCGGGCTTTAAGCCTATGTGCCTTGTGCCTTAGGTGTTATTTATCGAGCTTTAAGCCTAGCGAGCCTTGTGCCGGTGTTATTTATCGGGCTTTAAGCCTCCAGCGGGCCTTCTTGGCGGTGTTATTTATCGGGCCTTTATGCCTAGGTGCTTGATGCCTGGTGTTATACTTCACAAGCTAGAAACCAAAATTTTACTCAAGGCGAACTTACGCAGATTTATCGAATTAATGGTTCCTGGGAGTATATGAAGTAAGAATGATCTTCATACTTAATTAAGAGATCGAGTAAACTAGTGAATTATTACCAATGGTATGTGTTCTCGGCTTTATTGATGAATGATGTGGTTGTATGATTGTTGACATGTTATATTGAATTGAAGATTAAATTATGACTGGACCACCATTATGTGTGGCGAAGATAAATTTACCTACGAATTTATCTTTGAGTCACATCGACATGAAATTGAAGGTTGATAATAAATAGGAGTACAAACCTACAAGTTGAGTTATAGAAATTATAAATTGTTAATATTTAAATTGTTATTTTTTTTTATGAAATTAGGACTTACTAAGCTAGCAAGCTTATTGTGTGAATGATTCCTTTGTTTTATAGATTTTGGTTACGTAGCGGGCTCGTGAAGGATCGTCAAGAAGCTCATCACACTATCGCCTTCCTTTGGTATTTTGAATTTTGGTTACGAATTAGAAGGCATGTATAGGCTAGATGAAGTCTTAGAAATATGCGATATTTAACCTTGTAAGTGTTTATGATAGCCATGGCGAGAATGGCTAAAATTTATTTTTAGTAAATATGATGTTGGGTTACTATATGTATGTTGGTACATGACGGCAATGTTTATGAAATTTTAAATCCAGGTTTAATCGTCTTTGCTAAGAAATATTTGCATACATATAAATCCTTGAAATTGGGAAGTAGGTAGGTTCGGCTAGAGGTTAAACTTTCATAAAATTTAGCAGAACAGCTTGTAGTGGCAGCATTGTTGTAAGTTAGAAAATCACTAAAAATTGGGTACATTGAATTTGAAAGTGAATGAGATATGAGATTAAACCTTATTGTGTCTATTTTTATATGAAAGAAACAGAGTAGGCAAACGATGTATATATTATGAGATAATTGAATTCTAGTGAAACCTGCTCTGAATGCATTCGTGAGTCACTGTTCAGTTTTGGAAAAATTGCCATAAATTGTACAAAAATAATCAAGAAGCATGGTTTATATGTGAAGAGTCCTAAATGAATCTATTTTTCATTGGTATAAACAAGAACATCATAGGAAATTTATGCAATTAGATAACCGTATTTTTGTAAGGATAGGTCAGAATTGTCAAGCAGTGTAATAAGGGTAACTTTGATGAATAAACTGTACAAAATGGCTACATGAAAAATTCTAAAAATTTTTTGTGAAAAGTTATATGAGTCTAGTTTCAAGCAAAATTTACGGATCTAAATTTTGAGTTCCGTAGCTCGAGTTATGGTCGAATTATCCAGCGTGATGCAGTTTTGACAGCTTTAAGTTTTTATGTCCCGAAATTGTGGTCAAGTCTAGTAACGCCTCTTACTCAATTCCGCGACGGTCTCGGGTCAGGGGTGTGACAATTTTATTGGTATCGAGCTTACGGTTTAGTCGATTCTAGGACTACCGTAGCGCTGCGCGCAGTCTAGCTATACATGCCTTATTATATGTTGATAGTGTGGTGACTTACTGCATGACTGAACTTTGTTTTATATAGAAAATGGACACCGATCTGAAAGAGCCGTAGGCGATGATGTAGAGAGCGTGGCGCTGACCGTACCACGGATCAGCGCCGATAGACTCTCGACCTGTTCGGGTAGCCACGAAGGAGAGACTAAACAAGCCTTTTATCGGATGATGAATGAGTGGTTTACCCAATTTGTTCAAAATAATCCATTGTACCACAACCTCCACTCCCGAATAATCCAACTCCGATTCCTTGGCTCCCCAATGATAGATCCGATGAGATCTAGTAGGCCCCCAATTGATAAAATCCAAAATTCGGGCCGAAGATTTTAAAGCTAATGATGATGATGATCTTGAGAGAGCCGAAATGTGGGTGGATAACACTATTCGGTACTTAATGAGTATCTTGTACTCCGGATGAATGCTTGAAGTGTGCTATATCTTTCTTTGCGGGGCCGCTGCATATCACCAGTGGAATACACTAGTATCGGTGGTTCGAAAGAAAAAGTGACATGGGACTTCTTCTAGAATGAATTTCGTAAGAAGTACATCATCAAAGATTTATTGATCAAAACGAAAGGAGTTCTGGAGTGAAAACAGGGACGAATGATCAGAACGGAATATGAAAGAAAATTTGTCGCTCAAGTGAGATATGCGAGAGTGTGTTACCACCAAGCGATTATGTGTAAAAGATTTGAAGATGGTTTGAATGAAGATATAAGGATGTTCGTTGGCATTCTTGAAATTCAAGAGTTTGTGACCTTAGTTGAGAGAGCTTGCAAAGCCGAAGAGCTCGGGAAGGAGAAAAGAAAGGTCGAGACAGAAGCTAGAGACTTTTCGTAAAAGATCTTGGGTAAAGTCTTTCATTCCACGAACAAGAAGCCCAGAGATGACTACGATCGACGATGAAAAGTCGCTACTGATCGCCCTAGACAAGATCGACTCTCCTATGAGCTCCCGAGCTACCTCGATAGCAGTGTTGGTAATATTCCACAAAATAGAGTCGAATGCAAATCTTGTGGGAAATGGCACTCGGGAGTTGTAGATTCCGTGATCGGTCTTGCTATAAATGTGGGTCGTCGGATCATTTTATCGAGAGTGTCCAGAAGTTAAGCGAGCGAATGCAATCCGAACACTACACCGAGCAAAGTGCCAATGCGAGGTAGACCACCTGAGCATTCGGGCAATGTAGGTGGTAGTCGAGAAAGGAACAAAGAACACTACTGGATCGATTCGAGGCTAGAGCTCGGCTAGAGCTTATCTTTGCACGAGCCGGAGAGGATGCTTCCTCCCGACGCGTCATTACTGGTACTTCCACTCTTTATGATACTACTATGATTGCACTAATTGATCTGGTTCGACTCATTCTTATGTGTGTGAAAATTTAAAATTTGGCAAGACTCGCTAGTCGAGTCTCACCGAGTTTGTGATTCGAGTGTCCAACCCTTTGGGTAGATGTGCGCTTGTCAATAAAGTGTGTAGAAGTTTGCGTTGATGATTCGAGATTATCGCTTCCCCGGTGATTTAATGTTGTTGCCCTTTGACGAATTCGATATCATCACCGGTATGGATTGGTTAACTTCACATGAGGCAATAGTGGATTGTAAAAGAAAGCTTATTGACTTGAAATGTCGAAAGCGGTGAAACGATCGAATTAAATCTTGTGACATAAATGGGTTGCCTCTGATAATATCTTCAATGGTAGCCCAAAAGTATGTGAGAAAAGGTGTGAAGCTTATTTGGCTTATGTCTATGGGAAATAAAATGTCCAGAAAAACAAATGGAATCGGTACGCGGTTATGCGTGAATACGCCGATGTGTTTCTGAAGAGCTACAGGGCTTACCCCCGAGACGAGAGATTGAGTTCGGTATTGAGTTAGTGCAGGGGAGCGGCTCGATTTCGATAGCTCCGCATCGAATGGCACCTATTGAGCTAAAAGAATTGAAAGCGCAGATTGCAAGAGTTGTGAGATAAGGGCTTGCGCGACCGAGTTTCTCTCCGTAGGGTGCACGGTTTTATTCGTGAAAAGAAAGATGGAACTATGCGAATGTGTATCGACTACGAGCAACTAAATAAGGTAACCATAAAGAATAAGTACGTTACCTCGGATTGACGATTTATTTGATCAATTGAAGGGGGCTTCAGTGTTTTCGAAAATAGATTTGAGATCGGGCTATTATCGACCATGAGTCGAGAGATACAGATGTGCCAAAGAGCGCTTCCGAGAGGTACGGACACTATGAGTTTTTGGTTATGCCTTTTGGACTCACTAATGCACTGCTTTGTTTTTATGGACTTAATGAACCAAGGTCTTAAGCGGCAGTTTTGGATCGGTTTGTAGTAGTGTTTATTGATGATATCTTGATCTACTCCAAGAATGAAACGGAACATCTTTGAGCATTTAAGATTAGTACTACAAATTTTGAGAGATCAACGATTGTATGCAAAGTTCGGTAAGTGTGAGTTACGGATGAAGGAAGTCAACTTCTTGGGTCATGTTGTTTGATTGTCGGTATTGGGTGGATCCAAACAAAATAGCGACCATACCCGATTGGAAACCACCAAAGAATGTTTAGAGATTCGAAGTTTCCTAGGCTTTCGCGAGATATTACTGAGCGGTTTGTAAAAGGTTTTTACGTTATAGCTACACCGTTGTGAGACTACTACGAGAAAGATATCAAATTTGAGTGGTCGAGAAATGTCGAGAAAAGTTTGAGCGGTTGAAAGCCTTTTTAACCGAAGCCCGAGTATTAACTCGGCCAAAGCGGGTAAAGAATTTACTATTTTTAGTGATGCTTCCTTAAATGGGCTGGGTTGTGTTTTAATGCAAGAGGAAAGGTGATAGCCTACGCCGAGACAATTGAAGCCTTGACGAGAAAAATTATCCAACTCACGACACAGGAGTTAGCGACCATTGTATTCGCCTTAAAAATTTGGCGTCACTATCTATTTGGCGAAAAATGTCACATTTATTCGGATCACAAAAGTTTGAAGTATTTGATGACTCGAGAAAGACTTAAACTTGAGACAACGTAGATGGTTGGAATTGCTAAAAGACTATGAATTAGTGATTGACTACCATCAGGGAAAAGCTAATGTTGTTGCGGATGCGTTAAGTCGAAAGTCATTATTTACTCTTCGTAATCGAATGCACGGGTGACTATGTCGATGATGGTTCGATCATGGCCGAGTTACAAGCAAGACCAATGTTTATTCAAAGCAAGTTTGTGGACGCACGAAAGTTGATGAAAGGTTAGTTGCCATTCGGACTCGGTGAAAACGCTACGAGAATCGATTTTTAGATCGATGCGAATGATTGTTTGAATTATAAAGGCCGATTGTGTGTTCCTAAGAACTCGATTTGATCTGAGATGATTACGAACGAGGCCCATAATGGCCGAATGTCGATACACCGGGTAGTAACGAAAATGTATAATGATTTGAAAGCTTGATTCTATTGGTGGCACGGCATGAAAGCGAGATATATCCGAAATTGTCTCCAAGTGTTTAATCATCAACAAGTGAAAGCGGAGCATCGGTACCATCCGGTTTACTTGACCAATCATGATACACGAATGGAAATGGGATAGAATTACCATGGATTTTGTATCAGGTCTCCCTATGACACCTAGTAAGAAAGATGCCGTGTGGGTTATCGTTGATAGACCCGACAAAATCAGCTCATTTTGTGCCGATGCGCGCACCGACTATTCACTTGACAAACTTGCCGAAGTGTATGTGTCGCAGATTGTGAGATTGCACGGTGCACCGAAGTTCCATTGTTTGAGATAGGGACCCAAGATTTACATCGCGATTACGGAAGAAATTGCAAGATGCTTTAGGTACTAAACTTCATTTTAGTACGACCTTCCATCCTCAAAGCGGACGGTCGGTCGAGCGAACTATTTTGATACTTGAGGACATGTTGAGGTGTTGCGTTCTCGAGTTTGAAGGTGCGTGGGAACGATACCTACCTTTGATTGAATTTGCTTACAATAATAGTTTCCAATCTAGTATAAAAATGGCGCCTTATGAAGCCTTATATGGTCGAAAATGTCGCACACCATTGTATTGGGTGAACTCAGTGAAAATAAGATACGGGGTTGATTGGATTAAAGAAAGCGAAGCGAAGGCGGTACTTATTAGAAATAACTTGAAAGCTGCTTCGGATCGTCAGAAGTCCTATGCCGATTTGAAGCGTAAGGATATTGAATTTCAGGTCGGAGATCGGGTGTTCTTAAAGGTTTCTCCGTGGAAGAAAATACTCCGATTTGGCCGAAAAGGCAAGTTGAGTCGAGATTTATTGGACCGTATGAAATCATCGAAGCGAATAGGGCACTGTTGCTTATCGATTGAAAGCGCCCCTTGACTTAGAAAAGATACACAATGTGTTTCACGTTTCGATGCTTAGCAGATCTGATCGGACCGTCCCATGTGATGATCACCGTCGAGAGATTGAAATTCGATCCGATTTGACCTATGATGAGGAACCGATCCGTATTTTAGCTCGGGAAATGAAAGAATTGAGAAATAAGAGGATTCCATTAGTGAAAGTATTATGGAATCGTCATGGAGTTGAAGAGGCTACGTGGGAGCCCGAGGAACCAATGAGGCAACAATATCCAAACTTATTTAACGGTAAGATTTTTTGGGACGAAAATTCTTAGGGGAGAGTTGTGACATGACACAATTTTGACCTACTTAGGAGCGGTGGTTTGGGACCACGAATCCGAGCCTAAGAGATATTATAATATTATGTTTTGTGTTTGTTATGTGTGTGTTTTAGTAAGTGTGAAAATTTCGTGGAAAATTTTAGCTATCTCGAGTGTTTAATTTGTTAAAAAGGTCTAAATTGCAAGAAGGACCAATGTAGTGGGCATTAATAAAAAGGGAGCTAAGTGAATTGTCCATTAAACATGGGGATTTGCATGTCAAATTCCCATAATTAAACAAGGTGGATGGCAAGCATGCAAGAGTATTATACTTTCTATGTATTTTTTTATCTTAAGTATTATTATATGATAAGCATGCTAAATGGGTGAATATATTGATTTAAACAAAAGAAAAATTTCTTTCTTCTTCCCTTATTCATCATCTACCCAGAAACACCATCAAGGAAAGGGAAGAACCTTCATCTTCTTCATTCGGCCCTTGCATGTATTAGGATAGGTAAGAGTTTGAACTTTACTTTAATAACCTATCTTGATATGGCTTGATTTCTTGATTATTTTTCTTTGGAAACAAGCAAAGCTTGTTAATTTTGGTAAGATGAGATTCGGCCATGGGTGCTAATTTTGTAGTTTGTTGTGTTAATAAGTTAGATAATATGAGAAGAAATGGCATGAACTTGTAAGAAGATTATGTTGATTTTACCATCATAGTTGGCCGAATAATAAGATAGATATTCATGAAAACATCTTTCTTGTGTTTTGATTTTCGGCTATGGGTGTAAATCTATAGTTATTGTGCAAGTGAAAATCTAGATACATGAGAAGATGTGGCATAAATTCGTAAGGAAATTAATTTAGTTTACACAAGGGAATGTTTTCATCCTTGGCCGAATGTGAGGAATTTATTCATGAATCCTATTCTCTAGTTTTGGTGTTCGATCAATTACCTATAGTATAGTCGACCATGGATGAGAAATTATAAATTGTTGTATGAAAATAAATTTAAGCAAATTAAGAAGAAGTAGCTTGAGTATGTTAAGGAGATTGTTTTGATTTGGGCATGAAGATGCCCTTGTTTACGGCCGAATGGGAGACAACCATTCTTGAATTCTTTTCACTTGTTTTAATGTTCGGTTATACACTTGTTTTGTAATTGGACATGGATGAATGATTATAATTAGGTATAGTTATTGGGTAAATTAAGTAATGAAAAGATCTTAACAAGCTAATATTTGGTGGGAAAATGGAAACAAGTTGTGAGTAGTTAGCTTGGTACTTGGCTTTATGTTTAAGAAGATGTATGAGTGCATTAACTTGGCATATTCGGTCATAAGAGGGAATAAAAAGAAAACACAGCCATGTTATTCGGTTATGTGTATATATATAGGTAATGTATGGCCATAGATAAGAAGGTAAGATATAAATTAAAATAAAGCATCAATGAGGTTATTGCCAAAGTGTTCCCAAATATTATTGAATCCATTTGAACAAAGTAGTGCATGGATGCCGAATGCAAATGTTTAAGTCTTGAAATTTTATATTATATGATTTTGCATTCGAATTGAATGGAAGTGTGGTTTAATTGGTTTAAGTTGAACCAAATTAGATCAAGATCAAAAGGAGAAGAAATTGGAGCGAGGAAAAGCTATACTAAGCGAATAGTTGGAGATATCGATCTATCGGCCTCCAAGGTAAGTCCTTAAACTATAGTATATTGAAGAACTAGTTATGAACCTATTATACGATATTGTGTGATAAAATTTTAGTAAGTAATCATGCCATAGCCGAATGTGTATAAGTCTATTTGGAATGATTTTGATTGGTTGATGTAAGTGAGTCAAGTACTTTTATTATGTGATCTAGTATAAAAAGGTATTAGAGACAAATTATACATAAATGTGTTTCGGGCTTTATGCCTAGCAGGCCTTGTGCCGGTGTTATTTATCGGGCTTTAAGCCTAGCGGTGCCTTGTGCTGGGTGTTATTTATCGGGCTTTAAGCCCAAGGAGCCTTGTGCGGTGTTATTTATCGGGCTTTAAGCCTAGCGGGCCTTCTTGTAGGTGTTATTTATCGGGCCTTTATGCCTAGCGGGCTTGATGCTTGGTGTTATACTTCACAAGCTAGAAACCAAAATTTTACTCAAGGCGAACTTACGCAGATTTATCGAATTAATGGTTCTGGGGAGTATATGAAGTAAGAATGATCTTCATACTTAATTAAGATCAGGTAAACTAGTGAATTATTACCAATGGTATGTGTTCTCGGCTTTATTGATGAATGATGTGGTTGTATGATTGTTGACATGTTATATTGAATTGAAGATTAAATTATGGTGGACCACCATTATGTGGCGAAGATAAATTTACCTACGAATTTATACTGAGTCACATCGACATGAAATTGAAGGTTGATAATAAATAGGAGTACAAACCTACAAGTTGAGTTATAGAAATTATAAATTGTTAATATTTAAATTGTTATTTTTTTATGAAATTAGGACTTACTAAGCTAGCAAGCTTATTGTGTGAATGATTCCTTTGTTTTATAGATTTTGGTTACGTAGCGGGCTCGTGAAGGATCGTCAAGAAGCTCATCACACTATCGCCTTCCTTTGGTATTTTGAATTTTGGTTACGAATTAGAAGGCATGTATAGGCTAGATGAAGTCTTAGAAATATGCGATATTTAACCTTGTAAGTGTTTATGATAGCCATGGCGAGAATGGCTAAAATTTATTTTTAGTAAATATGATGTTGGGTTACTATATGTATGTTGGTACATGACGGCAATGTTTATGAAATTTTAAATCCAGGTTTAATCGTCTTTGCTAAGAAATATTTGCATACATATAAATCCTTGAAATTGGGAAGTAGGTAGGTTCGGCTAGAGGTTAAACTTTCATAAAATTTAGCAGAACAGCTTGTAGTGGCAGCATTGTTGTAAGTTAGAAAAATCACTAAAAATTGGGTACATTGAATTTGAAAGTGAATGAGATATGAGATTAAACCTTATTGTGTCTATTTTTATATGAAAGAAACAGAGTAGGCAAACGATGTATATATTATGAGATAATTGAATTCTAGTGAAACCTGCTCTGAATGCATTCGTGAGTCACTGTTCAGTTTTGGAAAAATTGCCATAAATTGTACAAAAATAATCAAGAAGCATGGTTTATATGTGAAGAGTCCTAAATGAATCTATTTTTCATTGGTATAAACAAGAACATCATAGGAAATTTATGCAATTAGATAACCGCATTTTTGTAAGGATAGGTCAGAATTGTCAAGCAGTGTAATAAGGGTAACTTTGATGAATAAACTGTACAAAATGGCTACATGAAAAATTCTAAAAATTTTTTTGTGAAAAGTTATATGAGTCTAGTTTCAAGCAAAATTTACGGATCTAAATTTTGAGTTCCGTAGCTCGAGTTATGGTCGAATTATCCAGCGTGATGCAGTTTTGACAGCTTTAAGTTTTTATGTCCTGAAATTGTGGTCAAGTCTAGTAACGCCTCTTACTCAATTCCGGCGACGGTCTCGGGTCAGGGGTGTGACATCTTTCAACTATGGTCTATGCTAAAACATCTTTCAACTATAGTCTTACTCATTTTAGGCATATAACCTTCGATCTCTCTTATTTACTTTTCCATTGCATTCCGCCCATTCCTCCATTTCACCATTTCTAACCTTAATGCTCGAACGTCGTAGTGTCCCTTCTGCAAGGTTCAAAGCTTTGCTCATCACAGTTTGCACTCAACAATACCGTATGGCGATATCTAACAAAATCACCTCTTTTTCGCATTCCTAACTTCGTCTAACCCATTATTAGTCTCCCCTCTCATACCATGCATACAGTAAACATATATACAATACAAAACGTCGTTATGAAATACACTACACCAGATAATCATTCAACAATAATTTACTATTATGATCAGCATTGGCATGACAATTTCTCATAACAACATTTAGCAACCATAAGATAAAGTGTAGATATTCACCTTGTTTTGTTATCCTTGACAGCTTAGCTATTCCAAATGACAAAGTTTCCTTCATCCTGGTAGCAGTTCCTCCATTTTCCATTACAAACCTTAAACTCACACCTCTGCTGCTACATGCAGAGCTACCTTTATCTGCATCCCCCTTCTTCTTCAGGATGACTAAAGAAGATGATGCTAGGGAGAGGAGAAAATCTATCAACAAACTTCAAAAAAACCTGCCTCCACTAATGTCTTATATATATACTCCTTAAGCATGGCCCACACCGATCATATCCACCATCCATTCTTAACCATTTTGTCTCCCACTTTGGAACTGATCGGTTCCATCCTAACCAAACCAGAGTTGGGATCCAACTAATAGAAATTTGGCCACTTTAATTTCTAAATTACCTGCTAGGGTTCTATGATTCGCTATTCCTCTCAATTTAGTCCTAGCTTCCTTAATTTCGAAATAATAATGATATTCAAGTGTTACAACAATGATTTGGTTCCTAGGTTTCGAACTCACCAAGTTAGAACTAAAATTTCAACACAAAATAAAAAATTAAAATAAAAGGAAAACTAAATATTTAACCAGTAAAATGATATTCATCCAAATAAAAGGAGGCTTTACATGGGAGAATGTTTGGGTGAGCAACAAGAAAGGATAAGAGAAGAGAAAAAGGAAGAAGACAAGAAGAAACGAATATGAAAAACAAGAATCATATAATTTTTATAACTAAGACCACATTAAGACAATGTGTAAATGCTAAAGGTTATTTTTCTAAAATTAGGACCAAATTGAAACAACGTGTAAGTGTTAAGGGCTAAATTTTTTATTATAACATTTTTTAATTGCCACATCATCTCTCTATCACAAAGTTAACAATAGTTAATGGAACTGGACCAAAAAAGACAAATGCGATTAGTTGGGTGACTATTTTGTAACTTTTTATAGTTATATGACAAAAAAAAAAAGAAATTTAAGCATAGTTGAGTGTTTTGCAATGTGATTTACCCATAATAATAACCTCTACTATTACAAAACCCCAAACTAAGTTGGTGTCACCCATGAACCGAGTCCCTATAATGATATTTAAACCAAAGCAACATTATGTATATCAAACCTTTAACTTTACCATTACAACAAAATTAACATTTAGTTTTATATAAATTTTTAATAAATATATTCATGACCAATATTGTATGTAAAGGAGCAGATCGATTAGATCAAGAACCGATTGGATACCGTTTCTGAGAGGTGCTTTGAACTTGTTGACTTGGACTAATTAAGTCAGTCGAACCGGTGAATCAGTGATTTGATCGGTTCAAGTACTAGTCCGATTAAAAAAAAAAACATTGTTTATTACATAATTTTCCACCCACATAATTGGTCTGACATATTTAGTTATAATAATTCTATATTATAAAATATTTAATCTTTATTTTTCTAGGTTAAAATATCTTCCAAGTCGATGTACTTTTTAAAAATTACGAATTTAGACTCTCTACTTTTATTTCTAGGATTTAGTCTTTCTACTTTTTAATTTTCAAAATTTAGGTCTAATTATTAATTTTGCTAAAATTTTTCTGTTAAGTTTAAGTTCATTACAATAATATTCTTTTTATTACATAGCTATCAAAGTGAGTATTTTGTTATTTCAAAATGTTATACCAGTGAATTTAACAAAAGAATTTTAATGGTGTTAACAATTGATATTAAATTTTGAAATCTAAAAAATAGAGGAGCTAAATTACTAAAAATAAAATTTGAAACACTAAATTTTAAATTTCTAAAGGATACAAGGACTTAAAGTATATTTTAATAATTTTTATATCAACGTATATAATATTCCATGTTCCGTAACAAACTTAAAACTTAAGATCCCTTGGACGCACTTTTATCTCCAGTACGGTGCATTTAACTATCACATGCTAGAATATTTAATTTAATGAGTACCGCTATTTTTATACTAATAGCACGCACCGCTGTTCAAATCTACTTTAATATCAAAATCCCAACTATAGTCATCGATACCGTTGATTCAAACACATTAATTTACAAAATATGCTGAAATACACTGAATCCTCCTCTCCTCTCTCACGCTTTCTCTCCTCTGAAGGCTTGAATGAATTTTCTAATGATCTGAATCTCCGTATATTTTCTATTTAATTCTTTTCGTTCATGTCTTATATGAACATTTCGTTGAACCCAACTCATTTCAGAACAGCTCCCATCATCCAACTCAGTGACTCAGCTGACTTAAATAGCTCCGAGTGTGATATTCAAAGATCATCAGCTGTTAAACCCAGGTCTTTTTTTCCCCTTCTTCTCTAAATCTCATTTTTTTCGTATTTCATATTTATTTGGTTTCGTTTTTAGAGTCATCATCTTGATGACTTAAAGTTATATATATATAGTTTTGGGAGGTTGTGAATTCGGGATTTAGATCTTGGTTTCTTGATAATTGTATGAAATTGTGATAACGAAAGAGGTTTTGCATCTGGGTTTTATTTGTTTTGAGTCTAAATGCAAGCAGTCTTTTAATATAGGTTTAATTTTAGGGTAAATTTAAGGTTTTCATATCTGGGCGCCTTAAAATTATAACAACTGTAAGGAGGGTTTATCTGGTACAAAAGAGTGGGTTATTTTGGGATCATTTGTAATGGGGGAGGAAGCACCTGAATCAATGAACCTTGATTTGAATCTGGATCCTACTCCTGAGCCAGGGCCGGGATTGGTTTCGGTTGAAGGTGTGATTTCGGATGCTTTTGTTGATAGCCGCCCGGTTACTAGGATTAGAGAAGCTGTTAGGCGAAGGCGATGCCGACAGATTTTTGGAAGTCCTGCTGAAAATGTGGAATTGAATCAATCTATTGGGAGTTCAGGCGATTTGAATACATTGCAGGTCGGTGAATGCAGTCTTGTTACGGATGAAAGTACGATTGATGTAAGGAAAGCATCTGAAAATACCATTGGATTTTCAGAAGATGAGGTTTCAGAAAAGAAGGTTGATGTTGAGAAGGGTGTTAGCAGTGATGGCAGTTTTTTTGACTGTAACATATGCCTCGGTTTGGCCCGGGAACCTGTTGTAACTTGTTGCGGTCACCTGTTTTGCTGGTCTTGTCTCTACCGATGGTTAAATGTACATTCCAAAGCAAAGGAATGTCCTGTCTGCAAAGGAGAGGTTACGGTTAAATCCGTGATCCCGATTTATGGGCAGGGGAAGATTACCTATGAGCCAGAAGTGGATTTGGGTCTTAAGATCCCCCCTCGGCCTACTGCTTGGCGGGTGGACAGTTGGAGGCAAATTATACAAAGGAGTGCTTTTAATCTTCCCATAGGTGAGATGATTCGCAGCATTGGAAGCAGATTTCATTTGACTCGTGACCCGACTCCATCGCAGCTTGCTAATACTGCCCAGGAAACTGCTGAAAGAACTCATTCTGTTCTTAACAGGATAATGACATCCCGCAGACTCCATAGAGCACAAAACACAGTTGCATCCCTTGATGATGTTGACTTGATGCCTAGCAGTTCAACCAGTACCGATGTTATGTCTTCCCGGATTCATTCTTTGTTTCTTGAAAGACAATCACAACTGCGAAGATCCGCAAGAATTACTTCATTGTCATCTGCATTGACTTCTGCAGAGAGATTAGTTGAGGCATATTTTCGAAGAAATCTGGTGGGAAGAAATCAGGAGCAGCCACCACCGGTTAACGATAGAGATTCTTTGTCGATCGATGTTGCGGTAATAAACACGGAGAGTCAATTAGATGCTGCAGTAGAAATAGACTCTGCGATATCAGTCTCAACTTCATCTTCTAGTAGAAGAAACAATGTTTCAAGGGTTTTGGATGTGGACGGCGTCAACCCTCGATCGGTTAGGAGAAGACTGAACTAGGAGCTAGAAAGAGTTTTTATCATATCTCAATGTCATGAAATTGCCCAGCATTGCGCTTGTATTGCTTTTTCTGTTTTACAAAGAATTTATTTAATCATAAAGCTTTCAAATATGTTATGCTCACATTATGACAATTAAATTGTCAATCATCCTTTCGTAATGATCCGGCAATTAACGAAGGGATTGTGAAGTTAGAAATTTAATTCGAGGTTATGCAAGGTTGGGTTATTTTTCTGAGCTTGTAGATCCGATCAAATATTTATATGGGTTTGAAAAATGGAATTGGGTGTGGAGTTGAATTTTAGGATTCAAATTAATTCGAATATTATTAGTTTAAATGTTTGTTTGATACTTGTAAATTAGTAATTATAAAAATTCAAAATAAATTTTAAAAGTTCAAGATATTAATATCAATTCATATTTTAAAAAAAAAAATAGAAAAAAAAATTCAAAGGAATATATAAAAGATTAAAGAAATTTAAAACATTTGTAGCATATTCAATTTACATTCAAAAATAATAAGAAAAAATTTCAAATTATGATTAAAACATTTGTACCATATTTAATGTAGAATATAGGTTTACTTCACTTAGTTAATGCAGGTAACATTATTCAAATAAAAACTAATTATTTTGATAATTTAAATATAGTGCTAATAATTTTTTTAACGATTATTAAAGCATTTTAAACTATAAAAATAGATATTTTCTAAATTAAATTCTTCATATTATATTTTTTTTACTTACTTCTAAGAAAATATTATATAATTAATATGAATATAACAACTCAATTTTTAGTAGTGTCGAAAAATGCGGTTGTGGAATCATTTTTCTGTAAACCGAGTCCGTAAATATTAAATATGGATATTTACAAAGTTAATATATAAATATATTAAAATTCAATTAAGCAATTTAGCAGAAAATATAGTTTAACGCCGAGAGACAAATTATCCAAAAGACTAATTTGTAAAAGTTTAATATCTATAGTGCTTTAATTAGAAAAAGACTTGATGACGTAAATAATAATTATTCAAAGGAGTAAAATGATTAATAAACCAATTTTAAACAGATAATAATGGATGATGATGGTGAATGCCATTATATTTAGTTAATTGAAGATTAATGTATAATTAATTAAGATTAAACTAATTAAATATGTTTATTTACAAATTAAGTTAGAGAAAAGTCATCATTTATGCAACACGCCTTACTCGTATCTGACGTCGAAATAGGGTACGAGGCATTACCGGAACACATACACTTCTAAACATATTAAACCGAGTCATAAAATTCCATCCAAATTAAAATTTTTCAAATTTTTATCTTTGAGTCCCCAAATAGGTCCTACGAGGCCCAATACATACCTTAGAAATGGTCCGGGACTAAACCGAGAACTTTTGAAAGCACTGAAAAATTTCTTGAAAAACAGGGGCATACGCCTGTGTCCAAGGCCATGTTCTTCACACAGTCGAGATACACACCCGTGTGTTAGGCCGTGTGGCGTTTCGAATTTTCGAAAATCAAGTGCAGATTTCACACACCTTAGGCACATGGCCGTGTGGCTGCCCGTGTGGCCACAAGTAAGATTATTTACAAAGCCCTTTGCCACCCCAAAACACTTATACATTTATACAAATTTATCATCACACAACACGACATTATTAAGCATTCTAACATCCACATACCATTTACAAACCACATTCATCATGCATAATCACACACACTTAACCATTCACATCATGCAACTTACACAACCAATCACATTTATCACTCATAATTATCACACATTTACTCATCCAACACATGCAAGCATACACATTCTTGAAATGCATTATCATAGACTTATAACATAACAATTATTAGCCACATTAAACGGTCTTATACAACAATAACCTTCTAATAACATAGGCCAACATTCTAGGCCAACTCAAATTAACATATACACACATAATCAAGTCCCTATACATGCCATAGACTTAAAATTACTTGAAAATTGTTGATACAATACCAATCAATAACTTGTTAGTGTGATAGAATCTCTGACGACCTCCGACTCGAGCTAGCATTTGTAACACTATAGGAAAAAGTAAAAGAAGGGGAGGGGTAAGCATTATAGCTTAATAAGTAGGTATGTAAATAATAAGTAATTTATTAACATGCTTTTATAAGTCTTCACAATATGTTTCCAAGATAATACAATCATAATTGCACATAGTCTCACTATTACTCATGTTCATCTCAAGCTGTCTACTCGAGTTACAGTCACTAAATTATTTATATCTTGAGTTACGGAATTCCAAATTAAGATCCGCAAATTTTTCCTAAAACTAGACCCACATATATTCTTACCATAAATTTTCAGAATATTTTTGGTTTATCCAATATGTACAATTTATTCATTAAAGTCACCCTTGTTATGTTGTGTGACAGTTCCGACCCCTCTTCACTAAAAATTAATTATCTCCTCGTTCGGATGATGTTTCTGTTTCTTTATTTTGAAAATAGACTCATTAAGGATTTTAATCATGTAAATTATAACCCATAATTATTTTTGTACAATTGTTAATGATTTTCCCAAATAAGAACATGAGATTCTGAAATCATTCTAACTCTGTCTTACAAAAATTCAAATATCTCATAATATGAAATTCTTTTGCTTACATCGTTTCTTTTATGTAAAAATAGACTCAATAGGATTTAATTTCATATCTTATTCAACCTCTAATTTGATTTTCAACATTTTTGGTGATTTTTCAAATTGATACAACTGCTGCTGTCCAAACTGTTTTATTGCTAATTTTACTCTATCATGTTTTCTTTGTATTAATTCTCATTTACACACATATAACACTAAAGTATATCCATAGTTAGCCATGCCAATAGCTAGTCATTGTAACACTTACTCCATATCAACCTTACCAAAGTTCGATCACATATCGAGCACATTGCTCATGAATATAAATACACATGTACCTGCACTTGTTCATCACATAATCACATTCGATTACACTTAGTTATTTCCCCATTGAACACATCGGAATATTATTCGATACATCAGAAGTTTGTACATAAGTACCACACTTGTAGGCAAAGTTACTTCACATCACTTTTCACATAAAGGCTCATTCTCGAGCTATTCACTTTCACGGGTTTGCTCACACAAGCTGTCAGTCATTCGTTACTACTCAATGCTGCTCACACAAGCTGTCAGGTATCCGTAACACATGCCGATATACCCAACCATTGGTAGAACTTAATACTGGGACCCGTATTCACTTATTTCACTTAGATTTCACATAGGCTTCTAGTGAACATGTCACTCGTATCCATTTTTATTCCTAAGGTTCAACTAGGAAATTTCTCACTTGTCGATATTTTGTCGATTACATCAAATATTCAGCCACAACTCATACCATTTATCAAAATATGAAAACGTAAGTAAAAACGATGCATTATTTACATACAAACTTACCTCAATACAAAATAACTAATTTTTCGGTTTAGTCCAAAACCTTTTCCTTTCCCCGATCAAGGTCAATTCCTCGTCTTTCTTGATAATCGAGTTTGGAAGCTTGAAAAACCCTAGCCATGGTTTCCCCTTGTGAAATTCGGCTATGGGGTTGAATATGGACAAAAATTGGCTTTTAATTTTTTTATTTAATCATTTAATCACTAAATGACCAAAATCCCTCTAACTTAAAAATATTCTATTTCACCTATTTCATGTCCACTTTTGTCCAACAAATTAACCAATGAACTAATTACAATATTAGGACCTCTAATTTAAAATTTCATAACAATTGGACACCTATAGCATGTAGAACTCAACTTTTGCTATTTTTACAATTTAGTCCTTTTGACTAAATTGAGTGCCCAAACGTCGAAATTTTCGAACGAAATTCTCATGAAATCATTCCATGAAATTGTAGACATAAAAATATTAAAAAATAATTTTTTCCTCGTCGGATTTGTGGTCCCGAAACTATTGTTCCGACTAGGCCGAAGTTCAGGCTGTTACAATTCTCCCCCTTTAGGGATTTTCGTCCTCGAAAATCCTACCCGAATGAGGTTTAGCATCTTTTCTCAAAGTTTCCAACACGTTACCAAATAATCCTCTTCGAGGGCGATCCTTTCAGGAACACTCTGTCATCGATCTGGAATCCTATATATTTAGATTTTGCTTCTGTATAGCTTTTTACGTCGATATGAAACTGTTTTCAAATTTTACAAATTGCTTCTACCTTTTTATCAAAATCACAATTCAATTCAACCTCGTGCTCAGAATTTCCTGTAGCTTTTTCCATAGCCAAGGATATAACCCTCGGATTTCCAAATAGTTGTACGGACTTTTATCATCCATCAATCATAATTCTAGTAGCATCTCTCTTTTTCCAGGGATAAAAGACATCTTGATACAAAATCCATGGTATCTTTTTCCCAACATTACACTAGTATCCTTGTGGAACATAGTAGTCCTGATTGCATTTGATATTCGGCCTTACTCTGACGACAAAAATGACATTTGAACATAGAAATAAAAAATATCGGTTTCATATCCGTATACCAGAACATTTACTTCAAATCACTGTACTTTCTATTTCTCTTTGGATGAACAGATAAGATATTACGGTGAGCTCTGAACGGAAACTCTCTGCATAAGCCCTGAGTTCCCCAGTACATAAATCCTATCTCGGGATAATAGTAACAGTAATCAGATCTGATCTAAACTTCAGAATCAAAAGTCAGTTCATACTGTATTCATTTAATTTACCACTTACCATTCCATTTCTGAACTCTTCTGATTTATAATGGCAACATCATTTTAGCTTTCAGTTTAGCTAGAATCCGGACACCATCAATAAGGTAAATCTTGAAACCACACTCACAAAATAAACAAAGATTTTTCATTCAAGTATCTGCAAGTATTTCTGCTTTACCCAAAGGTAAGTCAATATTCACACAAAATCTTTCAGCATGCTAGTCACAGATATTTACTAACTGCATTAACTCAGACGAAACATGACAGCTTGTTTTGAACTCACTGAGAATAATCAGAATTATCCGAAGAAAGAAAATCAATATACAATTTAAACTTGATTTGTCATAATCTACACTTTTGCCGATATCAACTTTAAAGATAGACCATGCTTGATCAATTAAACAATAGGGATGATAAGAAGACTAAGATAATGAAATCCAAGATACAATACCATACTGAATGCCCAAGAATACTACTTATATGAAATAATAGAGATTCTGACAATTCCTCAGAGAAAACCAGAAGAAAGAGAAACACTGTTCATATATTTTGAAATCAATTACGATAGAGATAATATATATTCCATACAGATATAAACAGAACAATAGCCAAAAGAAATAGAAGAATAGTTTCATATGAATTCACCGTCAACTTTTTATCTCAGACGTAACGGAATAGAATACCAATAGAAGATAGAGGAATGTCGATCATAAATCAATCAGACCAACATGCCTTCATCAGAAAATGAGCAATTACAAATACCTTTAAGAATGTAAGAATACATAGAATACCCAGAAGAGATAGTCATAAATTACTCAACTGTAGCTGTCATACACAAACATCTTTACAATTCAAACATCATTTTTCTGACTAATTCTATCGTCACTAATTCCATAATATTCCATTCATTAACAAAAATCAATTCAAAAGAATTCTCGATAAGTACAGTCTTTAGACATCATACTTGAATGAGTCGATTAGTCGAGATTAACTTCTCCTCTAACCGTGGCACTGTACATTCCAAATAATCTTTAGAATAATCTGATATCTCTCTCATAATTGTTTTCTACTCATTAAGTCATTCCCATATCTAATCACATTATTAATTATTCCACCACTGAACTCTTTAGTTCCCTACTTGTGAGCTTATTCAATGTAAATCTCGTGAACTTTGTCATATAACACTATACTGGTAAGGGGGTGAAGATTGTAAAGCCTTTAAATTTCTGACTCTCATACATACACACATATAGCATAGCATTCAATACCAACACAATATCATGTACTTTAATTACACATCTTTAGGTTTCTACTAATCATGAATACATTTTCAAATATCTTAGTAACACATTCAACATTATCACATATGAATATCAACTAATCGTAATAAGCTCATCTCAAAACAAATTTTTCATGTTATTCACTGCAAAAAGTCACTCTAATTTATTGAAATGCAATGTTCAATTGGAACGATAACATTTTATCCATATTCTTCAACTTATGGTTAATTCATTGTATCCATTGACACATAAATATCATCACAAATCATAGAGAATCAATTCAGGCAAATCAGTATATTCTCTAAGTTACACGAACTTACTTAATCCCTTTTCAACATTATCGATGGTAGCTCAGTTGGAAAGCATCCCTGCTTTAACCAAAACAAAATTTATTGGAGTCGGGAGATATCACACTATCATAGTTCACTAATGGAATGTATAGCTAGACTCTTGCACAAGCTATGTTAGTCTGAGAATCGACTAAATCATAGCTCTGATACCACTAAATGTAACACCCCTTACCCGTATCTGATGCCAAAATAGGGTACGAGGCATTATCGGAACGCATACACTTGTAAACGTATTAAATTGAGTCATAAATTTATATCCAAATTAAAACTTTTCAAATTTTTATCTTTGAGTCCCTAAATAGGTCCTGTGAGGCCTAATTTATACCTTGGAAGTGGTCCGAGACTAAACCGAGAACTTTTGAAAGCATTGAAAAATTTCTTGAAAAATAGGGGCACACACCCGTGTCCAAGGCCATGTTCTTCACACAGTCGAGATACACGCCCGTGTGTTAGGCTGTGTGGCGTTTCAAATTTCTGAAAATCAAGTGTAGACTTCACACACCCTGGGCACATGGCCGTGTGGCTGCCTGTGTGGCCACAAGTAAGATTATTTACTAAGACCTTTGCCACCCCAAAACATTTATACATTTATACAAATTTATCATCACACAACATGGTATTATTAAGCATTCAAACATCCACACTAAGACATCCATATACCATTTACAAACCACATCCATTATGCATAATCACACGCATACACTTAACCATTCACATCATGCAACTTACACAACCAAACACATTTACCACTCATAATTATCACACATTTACTCATCCAACACATGCAAGCATACACATTCTTGATATGCATCATCATAGACATATAACATAACAATTATTAGCCACATTAAACGGTCTTATACAATAATAACCTTCTAATAACATAGGCTAACATTCTAGGCCAACTCATATTGACATATACACACATAATCAAGTCTCTATACATTCCATAAACTTAAAAATACTTAAAAATTGTTGATATAATACCAATCAATAACTTGTTAGTGTGATAGAATCTCTGACGACCTCCAACTCGAGCTAGCATCTGTGACACTTTAGGAAAAAGGAAAGGAATGGGGGTAATCATTATAGCTTAATAAGTAGGTATGTAAATAATAAGTAGTTTATTAACATACGTTTATAAGTCTTCACAATATGTTATCAAGATAATACAATCATAATTGCACATAGTTCCACTATTTACTCATGTTCATCTTAAGCTGTCTGCTCGAATCACAGTCACGAAATTATTTATATCTTGAGTTACGAAACCCCAAATAAAGATCCAAAATTTTTCCATGAAACTAATCTTACATATATTCTTACCTTTAAATTTTCAGAATTTTTTTGGTTTAGCCAGTAAGTAGAGTTTATTCATTAAAATCAACCTTGTTCTGCTGTCTGACAATTCCGACCCCTCATTACTAAAAATTAATTATCTCCTTGTACGGTATTTGGATGATGTTCCCGTTTTTTCTTATGAAAATAGACTCATGAAATATTTTAATCATGTAAATTATAACCAATAATTATTTTTGTACAATTTTTAATGATTTTCCCAATTCAGAACAGGGGATTTCGAAATCATTTTAACTCTGTCTCGCAAAAATTCAAATATCTCATAATATGAAATTATTTTGCTTACACCGTTTCTTTTATGTGAAACTAGACTCAATAAAATTTAATTTTCTATCTTATTTAACCTATAATTCGATTTCCACCATTTTTGGTGATTTTTCAAAGTGATACAACTGCTTCTGTCCAAACAGTTTTATTGTTAATTTTACTCTATCATGGTTTCTTTGTATTAATTCTCATTTACACACATATAACACTAAAGTATATCCATAGTTAGCCATGCAAATAGCTAGTCATCATCAAATATTTACAAGTCTTCATTGTAACACTTACTCTTTATCACCCTTACCAAGGTTCGACCACATATCAAGCACATTGCTCATGAATATAAATACACATGTACCTGCCCTTGTTCATCACATAATCACATTCGATTACACTTAGTCATTTTCCCGTTGAGCACATCGAAATATTATTGGATACATCGGAAGTTTGCACGTAAGTGCCACACTTGTAGCCAAAGCTACTTCACATCACTTTTCACATAGAGGCTCGTTCTCGAGCTATTCACTTTCACGGGTTTGCTCACACAAGCTGTCAATCATTCGTTACTACTCAGTGCTGCTAACACAAGCTGTCAGGTATCCGCAACACATGCCGGTATACCCAGCCACTGGTATAACTTAAGACCAGCACCCGGATTCACTTATTTCACTTAGATTTCACATAGGTTTCTAGTGAACATATCACTCGTATCCATTTTTATTCCTAAGGTTCAACCAAGAAATTTCTCACTTGTCGATATTTTGTCAATTACATCAAATATTCAGCCACCATTTATCAAAATATAAAAACATAAGTAAAAACTATGCATTATTTACATACAAACTTACCTCGGTACAAAATGACTAATTTTGCGGTTTAGTGCAAAACCTTTTCCTTTTCCCGATCAAGGTCAATTCCTTGTCTTTCTTGATAATCGAGCTTGGAAGCTTGAAAAACCCCGGCCATGGTTTCCCCTTGTGAAATTCGGCCATGGAGTTGAAGATGGACAAAAATTGGATTTTAATTTTGTTTATTTAATCATTTAATCACTAAATGACCAAAATCCCCCTAACTTAAAAATATTCTATTTCACCTATTTTATGTCCATTTTGGTCCAACAAATTAACCAATGGTCTAATTGCCATTTAAGGACCTCCAATTTAAAATTTCATAACATTTGGACACCTCTAGCATGTAGAACTCAACTTTTGCACTTTTTACAATTTAGTCCTTTTGACAAAATTGAGTGCCCAAATGTCGAAATTTTCGAACGAAATTTTCACGAAATCATTCCGTGAAATTGTAAACCATAAAAATATAATAAAATAAATTTTGTCAGATTTGTGGTCTTGAAACCACTGTTCCGACTAGGCCTAAGTTCAGGCTATTACAATTTTCCCCTACTCTACCGTCCACCATTTTTGTTAAAGAGAATTTTTTTTAAAAAAAACCCTAATATTTTTAGTCACTTATTTCAAGTAAGTCCTTAGCCACTTTTCTTTGACTTCTATAGATTTTTTTTTTTTTTTTTGTCTTTGGAGCTTGATTAAGCTAACCCATGTATCAATTTGTTCAATTGGTGAAATTTGGATAAGTGAACATTGTTGAGAAATTGAAGAATTAGGTATGAAATTGATAGAAATTAAGCTTAGATTATGCAAATGACTAAAGTGTAAAACATATCAAGATTTTTTTGTTAGTTTTGTTACACTAGGAACCAAACTGAATAAAATGAAAATGTAAAACCCCTAACCCGCAACCATCGCATGTCTAGGGTTGAGAAGCATTACAGATCAATCCAGAACATTTACAATCATTTTACAACACAAAGTCAATCATCTTTCAAACATATCAAAATATAAGCATATAGTCCCTTAGTGAGGTCTACGAGACCTTAAACACGTGTTAGAAAGGGGTCAGAACTAATCCGAACACATACAAAAAAATTAGAAAATTAAACATTTTTCAAAGCTACAGAGGTCACAAGCCCATGTGGGCAGGCCATGTGCCTCACACGGCCTCGGACACACCCATGTATCCAAGCCGTGGCAAAATAGCGCATACATACCGACTTATCCATAAGGCCTGAGACACACCCTTGTGCCTCAGCCATGGTCGACACTGACTTGCACCACACAGCCAGTCACACGCCCGTGTGTTTAGCCCGTGTGTGAGCCTGACTTATCTCAATTTACAAACTTAAAAGACACGGTCGAGCCACACACCTGTGTGCCCAACCATGTGGGCAATTATAGGCCATTTGCAAGGCCAAATTACCATCCACACATTGAAATCACCTACAAACCTCAATACATATGCATTTATACCTCAAAATTGCAATCCAAACATACCAATATATGCATCAATTAATCATCCATTACACCATTTATTTCCTTACTCAATTTCAACTCAAACAAGTCCATCTAAAATACCAATTTCACATTCTACATCATATAAATCAAGCATCATGTAATCCTTACCACAAGTTCACATTTAAACCACATTTCTCATCAACCAATTTCAACATGAAACATACATATCCATTTTTCAGTAACTCATACCATTTCTATCATTCACATAACTCACACATAAGAACCAACATCATTCAACTTCCAAGCCATATCACATGGCAAAGCTTAAGCATTTCAATATATGCCATATCTACTAGCCTATACATGCCATATTCAAATATATACATCTTTCCAAAAATACCAAAATAGACAGCCGATAATATGATTGAGTCGTTGACGATCCCTGACTCCGAGCTAGCTTTAAATACACTGTAAAACAAAAAAACACTTCACACAGTAAGCTTTATAGCTTAGTAAGTTCGTCATATAATGCATTTAACTCAATAATTGAATTACAATATACAAATTAAACCATCACATAGATCAACTCACAAATATACACACCATATCATCCATAGCTAATATGCTCACTTAATCATCCATATATTCATTTACAAATTCATCAACCATATAGGTTCCGTATGTACCTTAGCCAACACTTAGTTATTGACCATTCTTGCTACTCAATGCTCAATACTTCATTTCGACCAACCTTCATTATTCATTCAATTTAATCGCACACTTAGTGCCAAGTTCTTAACCGAAGCTTACATATCATCGCACACTTAGTGCCTTCTCTTTAAACCAAATTTAACTCGGTTTCGCACACACAGTGCCAATCAATAGTCGAGGTTTCCTATATTTTGCACACACAATACTATTCACTTTTATCTCAATTCTAATTACGCACACTTAGTGCCACATTTCTCAATTCACATATAGCTTCACTAATTCATTCATTTCATAACACATGAATATAAATTAAATGATTCGTATTATATACGAACTTACCTCGGACGTCGAAATAACAAAGCGAGTCGATTAATCGAGCACTTTATCTTTGCCTCGATCTCGATCCAAATCCCTCTTTTCTTAATCTATACATACTCAAATTTAACTCATTCAATTACCAAGTCATTCAATTTAGTCCAAACACACATATTTAGGGCATTTTACAAAATAACCCTCACATTTTCAAATTTGGACACTTTAGTCCCTATTTCATAAAATCATTAAATTCACATAATTTCAATTCACATATGCCTAGCCGAATTCTCCTTGTGCTCATACAAGCCCATATATTTCATTTATTTCACATTTAAGTTCTCCAATTTCGCATTTTCAAAATTTAATCCAAATTACTCAAATTCACCAAAAATCCAAATACAAACTATGTCAACCCAACATTAAGCTTTCATATTTCACCAACTATCAACATAAAGCTCACATATTCATCAATGGCACATCTCAAAATCTTCAAAAAATTCTAGAATTAAAACATGGGCTTGATAGAACAGAAAGCAATGATCACAAAAACATAGAAATCATAAAAAGCAAACCAAAACACATACCTTAATCAAAGAGAAACCATGGCCGAACCTAGCTATCTCTTTTTCTTTTCTGTTCTTTCAATTTTCGGTGGACAAAGATGAACACTTCCACTATTCTTTTGTTTTATTTTCATTTATTAACATTATTACACCACTTACGATTTTGCCCTTTTATTAGTTCATTTAAAATTCCACTAACCTTAGGCATTTTTGTCTATCCATTTAGCATATGGAATAATAACAACCTAAGGATCTTCTATTTAAAAAGCCATGAAAATTAAGAACTTTAGCAATCAGCACACAACTTTTGAATTTTATACAATCAAGTCCTTTTTCATATTCGGCATACAAACGATAAAATTTTCACATAGAATCTTCACACGATGAAAAGAAATTTTCTTGTTTCTTAACTCTTTAATCTCTCGTGCCAAAATTCGGATCGGTTCTTCACTAAACGGTAAATCTGACTGAATCTCAACCTCAGTAAGAGTAGTCATATGAGATGGATCAGATCTGTATCGTCGAACCATCGACATATGAAACACATTATGAATCTTTTCTAATTCAGGTGGCAAAAACAATTTATAAGCAGCCGTCCCAATTCGTTCCATAATTTCATACGACCCGATGAATCTCGGACTCAACTTGCCTTTTCTTCCAAAACAAAGTATTTTCTTCCACAGTGACACATTCAAAAGCACTTTATCACCAATTTCAAATTCAATATCTTTCCGTTTCAAATCTGTGTAAGATTTCTAACGATCTGATGCCGCTTTCAAACTATCACGAATCACTTTCACTTTCTGCTCAGTCTTTTTGATTAAATCAACCCCATGAATCTTATTCTCACTAAGCTCAGTCCAGTATAATAGAGTTCGGCATTTACGATCGTAAAGAGCCTCATATGGTGCCATTTTGATACTTGACTAAAAACTATTATTGTACGCGAATTTAATCAACGGCAAATGCTTTTCCCATGTACTATCAAATTCAAGAATATAGCATCTCAACATATCTTCGAGAATCTGAATGATCCACTCGGATTGACCATCCATTTGCGGATGAAATGCAATACTAAAATACAGCTTTGTACCCAAGGCCTCTTGCAGTTTCTTCCAAAACCGCGAGGTAAATCTCGGATTTCTGTCAGACACAATGGATAATGGTACCCCGTATAGTCTCACAATATGAGAAATATACAATTCTGCTAACTTATCAAGTGAATAATCTATTCTCACTGGAACAAAATGAGCTGACTTCGTCAATCTGTCAACTATCACCCAAATTGCATCTTTCTTTCTCAGGGATAAAGGCAATCTGACACAAAGTTCATCATAATTCTCTCCCATTTCCACTCAGGAATCATAATTGTTTGTAACAAATCGGATGGAACCTGATGTTTAGCTTTAACTTGTTGACAAATTAAACACCTCAAAACAAACTCTGAGATATCTTGTTTCATACCATGCCACCAATAAAACTGTTTCAGGTCGTTATACATTTTTGTACTCCTCGGATGAACAGCCAAACGACTATTGTGAGCTTCGTTCAAAATCAACTGAATCAACTTTGAATTCCTCGAAACACAAATTTGATCTCTGAATCTCAAACAATCATCATTATCCACTCAAAATTCTGAATCAGAATTCAAACCAAATTGATCTCGTTTTGCCATTATCTCATCATCACTTTTCTAAGAATCACAAATTTGACGTAAAAACATTGGCCTCACTTTCAACTCAGCCAAAACCAAACCATCATCACACAGATCTATTTGAGTACTCATTGCTCGGAAAGCAGATTTTCGGTCAAAGCATCAGCAACAACATTAGCTTTACCCTAATGATAATTAATCACTAATTCATAGTCTTTTAGTAATTCTAACCATCTCCGTTGTCTCAAATTCAATTCTTTTTGAGTCATCAGATATTTCAAACTCTTGTGATCCGTATAAATGTGACAGTTCTCACCAAATAAATAGTGACGCCAAATCTTCAACGCAAATACTATAGCTGCTAATTCAAGATCATGCATCGTTTCATGTGACTTTAACTGTCTCGAAGCATAAGCTATAACTTTGCCCTCTTGCATCAACACATAGCCCAAACCATTCAACAATGCATCAGTGCAAACTATGAATTCTTTACCCGATTCTGGCTGAACTAACACTGGTGCTTCTGTCAATAATGCTTTCAACTATTCAAAACTCTGCTGGCACTTTTCTGACCACTCAAATTTAACATCTTTCTGTAGCAATTTCGTGAACGGAGTCGCAATCATCGAGAAGCCTTTCACAAACCGCCTATAGTATCCCGCTAGTCCCAGAGAACTACGGACTTCAGACACATTTCTCGGAAGCTTCCATTCTAAAATTGCTGAAACCTTGCTCGGATCAACTCGTATTCCCGCAGCTAATACAATATGTCCTAGAAAACTAACCTCACGTAACCAAAACTCACATTTGCTAAATTTTGCATACAATTGCTTTTCACGCAGAGTCTTTAACACAATTCTTAAATGCTAGGCATGTTGCATCTCATCACAAGAATAAATCAAAATGTCATCAATAAACATACAACAAATCGATCCAAATACAGTCTGAATATCTGATTCATCAAATCCATAAACACCGTAGGAGCATTCGTTAGTCTGAAAGGCATAACTAAGAATTCATAATGTCCGTACCTCGTTCCAAAGATAGCTTTTGGCACATCTAATTCTTTAACTCGTAGCTGATAGTAGCCCGATCTCAAATCTATTTTAGAAAACACTGTAGCTCCTTTCAGCTGATCAAACAAATCATCAATACGAGGCAAAGGATATTTATTCTTTATAGTTACCTTGTTCAATAGTCGGTAATCAATACACATCCTTATAGTTCTATCTTTCTTTTTCACAAACAACACATGAGCACCCCATGGCGAGAAACTTGGTCGTGCAAATCCTCTATCTGTCAACTCTTGCAACTACAACTTTAACTCTTTCAATTATGTCGGTGCCATTCTATACGGAGCTATTGAAATAGGAGTCGTTCCCGGCACTAAGTCAATACCAAACTCGACTTCTCATAACGGAGGTAATCCCGGTAGTTCTTCAGGAAACACATCTGGGAACTCACATACCACAGGTACAGATTCAACTTTCTTTTCTGACACTTTTGTATCTATCACATATGCAAAATAAGCTTTGTAACCCTTTTTCACATAATTCAAAGCTTTCATCAATGATATAATAGTCGGCCATTCAAATCTCTAGAATCAATTCAAACTATCTCACCATTCTGAAACTTCAAATCAATACTCTTCCGTTTACAATTCACAATAGCATTTATGCAAAGTGAGCCAATTCATACCCAGAATTATATCAAATTTATCGAATGGTAGCAGCATCAAATTAGTCGAAAAACAGATATCCCGAAATATCAACAGACAGTTCTTGCATACTTTATCAACCAGACACTTGTCTAAGGGGTTCGATACTCTAATTACAAATTCAGTAGACTCAACAGGCAGAGTCTTACTAGATACTAGATTCACTCACACATATAAATGAGTAGATCCTAGATCTATTAATGCAATCACATCAGTAACAAATAGAGTAAAAGTACCAGTAATGACGTCTAGAGATAACGCTTCTTCTCGAGCTCGAATAGCATAAGCTCGGGCAAGTGCTCTCACCTTTGATCTCACAGTTGTATCTGTCGTCCTTATCTGACTACCACTTACATTTCCAGTGTTTCTGGGAAGTCTACCTCTAGCCGCCATATTACTCGGCCTTACACTCTCAACATTATCTCTTTCGGCTAACTCTGGACAATCCCGAATAAAGTGATCCCATGATCTACATTTATAGCAAAATTTATTATTGTACTTGCCCCAACATTCTCCAACATGTCGCCTCCTACACTGTCTACACTTATGCTTTTTGCTCTTGACACTTCCAACACTCGATTCAATCGGAATTTGAGTTCTTGGACCAACACTTTGTTTCACACAATCTCTACCCGAATGTCCAAACGAAACATTTAAGCGATTAGCTACATCTCTGAATCTCTTTGACAAAGGTTGATTCGAGTTACTCATTGATCTTTTTCTTTCATCTCTAGCTTTAGAATCTACTTTCTTCTTTTCTTTGCTAAGTTCTTCAACTTTGCAGGCTCTTTCAACTAACACTACAAATTCTTTCAAATTAGGTATTCCAACCAACAATTTAATGTCTTCAATTAGCCCTACAATGAAACATTTACACATAGTAGCATCAGTTGTAACACATTCCTGCGCGTATTGGCTCAATCTCACAAACTTCCGTTCATATTCAGTAACTGACATACGACCCTGTTTTAGCTCTAAAAACTTCTTATGTTTTTGATCTATGAATCGTTGACTAATATATTTCTTCTAGAATTCAACTTGAAAGAAATCCCAAGTGATTCTCTCTCTCAGAACCATAGATATCAACGTCTTCCACCAAATATACGCCATATCTCAACACAATGAAATAACATATTTCAAACATTCATCAGGAGTCAATGACATCTCATTAAACACTCAGATTGTGTGCTCGAGCCAAAACTCAGCTCACTTGGCATCATCATGAACTGTAGCTCTAAACTCTTCGGCCCCATACTTTCGAATTTTATCCACATGAGGCTTACTCAATCGGATCAGATCTGGAACTTGTGGCACTACAGGGACTTGTGGGGGTGGAGGTTGTTGAGGAGCCGGATTCATTCGAACGAACTCTGAAAATGTCTAATTCATCAGTTGGAAGAAGGCTTGCTTAGCCTCTCCTTTGTGGCTACTAGCAATCGGCCAAGATTCAGCCGGCGCTGTCCCTTGAGCGGGAGCAGGTTCATTGCTCTCAACATTATCAGCAACTGCTCGATCGGGATCCATTTGCTATACAAAAATACATTTTTAACTGTCAGGATTCATCACACTATCGCAATTATATATATAGCATGTATAGGTAGACTCACAAGCGCTACGTTAGTCCTAGAATCGACTAAATTGTAGCTTAGATACCAATAAAATGTAACACCCCTAACCCATAACCATCGCTGGACTAGAGTTAAGAAGCGTTACCGATCAATCCAGACCATTTACAATCATTTTACAATACAAAGTCAATCATCATCCAAACATATCAAAATATAAGCATATAGTCCCTTAGTGAGGTCTATAAGGCCTTAAACACGTGTTAGAAAGGGGTCAGGACTAATCCGAACACATACAAAAAATTTATAAAATTAAACATTTTTCAAAGCTACAGAGGTCACATGCCCTTATGGGTAGGCCATTTGCCTCACACGGCCTCGGACACACCCGTGTGTCGAAGTCGTGGCAAAACAAGGCACACATACTGACTTATCCACACTGCACGAGACACACCCGTGTGCCTCAACTGTGGTCGACACTAACTTGCACCACACGGCCAGTCACACACCCATGTGTTTAGCCCGTGTACGTGCATGACTTATCTCAGTTCACAAACTCGAAAGACATGGTCGAGCCACACACCTGTGTGCTCAACTGTGTGGGCAATTATAGGCCATTTTCAATGCCAAATTACCATCCACACATTGAAATCACCTACAAACCTCAATACATATGCATTTATACCTCAAAATGGTAGTCTAAACATACCAATATATGTATGAATTAATCATCCATTACACCATTTATTTCCTTACTTAATTTCAACTCAAACAAGTCCATCTAAAATACCAATTTCACATTCCACATCATAGAAACCAGGCATCATATAATCTTTACCACAAGTTCACATTTAAACCACATTTCTCATCAACCAATTTAAACATGAAAAATACATATCCATTTTTCAGTAACTCATACCATATCTATCATTCACATAACTCACACATAAGAACAAACATCATTCAATTTCCAAGCCATATCACATGGCAAAGCTTAAGCATTTCAATATATGCCATATCTACTAGCCTATACATGCCATATTCAAATATATACATCTTTCCAAAAATACCAAAATAGAAAGCCGATAGTGTGATTGAGTCACTGACGATCCCCGAATCCGAGCTAGCTTTAAATACACTATGAAACAGAGAAACACTTCACACAGTAAGCTTTATAGTTTAGTAAGTTCGTCATATAATACATTTAACTCAATAATTCAATTACAATATACAAATTAAACCATCACATAGATCAATTCACAAATATATACACAATATCATCCATAGATAATATGCTTACTTAATCATCCATATATTCATTTACAAATTCATCAACCACATAGGTTCCGTACGTATCTTAGCCAACACTTAGTTATTGACCATTCTTGCTACTCAATGCTCAATACTTTATTTCGACCAACCTTCATTATCCATTCGATTTAATCACACACTTAGTGCCAAGTTCTTAACCGAAGCATACATATCATCGCACACTTAGTGCCTTTTCTTTAAACCAAATTTAACACTGGTGCTTCTGTCAATAATGCTTTCAACTGTTCAAAACTCTGCTGGCAATTTTCTGACCACTCAAATTTAACATCTTTCTATAGCAATTTCGTCAACGGAGTCGCAATTATTAAGAAGTCTGTCACAAACCGCCTATAGTATCCCGCTAGTCCCAGAAAACTACGGACTTCAGACACATTTCTCGGAGGCTTCCATACTAAAATTGCTGAAACCTTGCTCGGATCAACTCGTATTCTTGCAGCTAATACAATATGTCCTAGAAACCTAACCTTACGTAACCAAAACTCACATTTGCTAAATTTTGCATACAATTGCTTTTCAAGTAGAGTCTTTAACCCAATTCTTCGGCATGTTGCATCTCATCACTTGAATAAATCAGAATGTCATTAATAAACACTACAACAAATCAATCTAAATACGGTCCGAATATCCGATTCATCAAATCCATAAACACTGCAGGAGCATTTGTTAGTCCGAAAGGCATAACTAAGAATTCATAATGTCCGTACCTCGTTCCAAAGACGTTTTCGGCATATCTAATTCTTTAACTCGTAGCTGATAGTAGCCCGATCTCAAATCTATTTTAGAAAACACTGTAGCTCCTTTAAGCTGATCAAATAAATCATCAATACGAGGCATAGGCTATTTATTCTTCATAGTTACCTTGTTCAACAGTCAGTAATTAATACATATCCTTATAGTTCTATCTTTCTTTTTCACAAACAACACATGAGCACCCCATGGCGAGAAACTTGGTCGTGCAAATCCTCTATCTGTCAACTCTTGCAACTACAACTTTAACTCTTTCAATTCTGTCGGTGCCATTCTATACAGAGCTATTGAAATAGGAGTCATTCCTGGAACTAAGTCAATACCAAACTCGACTTCTCGTAACGGAGGTAATCGTGATAGTTCTTCAGGAAACACATCTGGGAACTCACATACCACAGGCACAGATTTAACTTTCTTTTCTGACACTTTTTGTATATATCTATCACATATGCAAAATAAGCTTTGTAACCCTTTTTCACATAATTCAAAGTTTCATCAATGATATAACAGCCGGTAACCCATTTAAATCTCTGGATTCAATTCAAACTATCTCACCATTCTGACTTCCCAAATCAATACTCTTCCGTCTACAATTCACAATAGCATTATGCAAAGTGATCCAATCCATACCCAGAATTATATCAAATTCATCGAATGGTAGCAACATCAAATTAGTCAGAAAACAGATATCCCAAAACATCAACAAATAGTTCTTGCATACTTTATCAACCAGAACACACTTGCCTAAGGGGTTCGATACTCTAATTACAAATTCAGTAGACTCAACAGGCAGAGTCTTACTAGATACTAGATTCACACACACATATGAATGAGTATATCCTGGATCTATTAATGCAATCACATCAGTATCAAATAGAGTAAAAGTACCAGTAATGACGTTTGGAGATGACGCTTCTTCTCGAGCGTGAATAGCATAGGCTCGGGCAGGTGCTCTCACCTTTGATCTAACTACCACTTACATTTCCAGTGTTTCTGGGAGGTCTACCCCTAGCCGCCGTATTACTCGGCCTGACACTCTCAACATTGTCTTTTTCGACTAATTAATCATTTGGAAGAAGGCTTGCTTAGCCTCTCCTTTGTGGCTACTAGCAATCGGCTTAGATTCAGCCGATACTGTCCCTTGAGCGGGAGCAGGCTCATTGCTCTCAACATCATCAGCAACTGCTCGATCGGGATCCATTTGCTATACAAAAATACATTTTTAACTGTCAGAATTCATCACACTATCGCAATTATATATATGGCATGTATAGCTAGACTCACAAGCGCTATGTTAGTCCTAGAATCAACTAAATCGTAGCTCTGATACCAATAAAATGTAACACTCCTAACCCGTAACAATCGCTGGTCTAGAGTTAAGAAGCATTACCAATCAATCCAGAACATTTACAATCATTTTGCAACACAAAGTCAATTATCATTCAAACATATCAAAATATAAGCATATAGTCCCTTAGTGAGGTCTATAAGACCTTAAACATGTGATAGAAAGGGGTCAGGACTAATCCGAACACATACAAAAACTTTAAAAAATTAAACATTTTTCAAAGCTACAGAGGTCACATGCCCGTGTGGGCAGGCCGTGTGCCTCACACTGTAACATCCCGGTTTAGACCCTTGTCAGAACAGTGGTTCGAGGCCACAAATCTGAGGTCATAAAAAAATATTTTAATGATATTTTCTATGTAAATGATATGTGATATAGTCTGTGTGAAAATTCTGTGTGATAATTTGATCGTTTGTGCGCCGAATTATGATAAAGGACTAAATCGCGTATTGAGTAAAAGCTATATGCTGAATTTATAAATACCTAAGTGAAGATGTCTTTATATTGTGAAGGCCTTATGAGGTAATTAGCCCATTTCTATGATAGTGGATAGTTGTTGGACAAATATGTCCTTAATGTTTATTTGTTTAATTATTAAATGAAAGGTTAATAAGGTAAATGAATAATCATATATGTTATAATAAAGCAAAACAATGAATTGTTCATCCTTTATCCACCTTGGTGTCGAAAATAGAAAAGAAGAAAAGAAAGGAGAAATACTTTGAGCATTCAGCTAGGGTTTGGCTAAATTAAGGTATGGATTTTGATTTGTTTTTGATAATTTCTACGTTTTTGTAATCGTTGCTTAGTGCTCCAGCTAACCCATGTTGTAATTTTGTGAATTGATGATGTTTTTGTGATGAGCCATTGATGAATACTTGAGCTATGTGTTAGTTGATAGTGAAATGTAACATCCTAGAAAGGGCCTATGCATTTCCGGTTTAATTGTACGAAGTGACATGTTTTATGTAATAAGAATAAATTTTGAATATTTTTGGAAACCTGAAAATGAATGAAAATGATTTGGAAATGAACATTTTTGGAAACCTGAAAATGTATGGAAATGATCTGGAAATGAACATTTTTGGAAACCTGAAAATGTATGGAAATGATCTGGAAATGAACATTTTTGGAAACCTGAAAATGTATGGACATGATTTAGAAATGATTCAAAAGAGGAAAGTGAACATTTCTGGAAACTTGGAAATGTAAGGAAATGATTCAAAAGAGGAAAGTGAACATTTCTGGAAACATGGAAATGTAAGGAAATGTCAAGTTTACAGAGCCAAATGAAAATTTTTGGAAACTTAGAAATGACTTAGAAATGTTGAGTTTTAAGGTTTAAAAGAGGAAATTAAGGCAAGGTGGCCTTAAAAGAAAAAGTTGGTGAAATTTGACACACAAATAGGCTTGGAAAAGTGGCCTGAAGATGCCACTTAGGGTCTCTGGAAATGGCGCCACATGCAAAGTGTTGGGCCTGAGTTCGAGTCACTTGGGAAGCAAATAAAGGAAGTTTTATTTTTTGCTTCCAGAAGCCTGAGATGGACGGCACAAGCCTTCTAGAAAGGAGGAGTTTTATTTTCATAAATATTCGATTAATAAGGTGATAAATAAGGGATTTAATTTGGATTATTTTTGAAGATATAATAAAGTATTATTCTCTAATTATTTTAAATTAAGCAGATAAACTTATCAATAAAGAAGAGTGGTGGCCAAGTAAGGGATTCTGAGTAGTAGTTTCGGCTATAAAAGGAAGAACACAGGGCTACTCATCAATTTTTCTTCCTCCTCTTCTCTCTGCCGAATTTCTGAGTGCTCTCTTCTCTTCTCTTCTCTTTTTCTTTTGTCAAACAGAATCTATAGTCCACCATTGTCAAAATTCTCAAGTTTTCTTTTATTCCTATTTCTTCTTACCAATCCATTCAAAAGCCGAATCTTGGAAGGGCTTCAAGCATAGGTGCTGTTGATTTCTTCAAAGGTAAGAACAAGTTTGATTTCCATTCTTTTCTTTTAGATTAGCCGAGAGATAATCTAACCCCATACATATTATGGTTGCCGAATATGGAAGGATCTTTCAGGATTATCAGAGTAGTCGACTAAAAGGAGGAGTATTCAGAATTTCTAAGATTAAGATAAGACATGTGAATATTTGGTCAAAGGCCTTGATTTATGTTTCGATGATTAAGATTAAGTCTAACGTAAGGTTTTAGGGATTTCGACATTCCTAGGGAAACAAGGAACAGTTTTGGGATTTGTTGGTGTTCCAATCGGCAACAAGGTAAGAATACTAATCCTACTAGGATTTGGAATTTTGGCCGAATGGCTTTTTATTAAGGTAATAAGTGATAAATCAATGTAGGGATTAAGGATCTAAGCATTAGATCAAGCTTTTCGGGATCTCAAGGAAATTTTAAGCGAATCAGGTGTGTACCCCACACTATTTCATAATATGTTTTATGGCTATGTTTAATTAATATGTGTGATATTAAGAATGTGAATATGGCTAAGGTACCATAATGTGGTACAAAGTACTCAGGTACGTTTCCTACTCCTACTAGGAATATGAAAAATATTATTAGTAACATGAGAATATGATAAGAATGTGAACTCTGGCATATTTATGCATATTATTATTATATGGGGCATATGGGTTTGTTTGAAAGGGGAAGTGAATGTGGTGACCTAAGACCACGAACATGGTGACCTAAGACCGTGATATCTGAAAGTGGTGACCTAAGACCACAGTAATCTAAAAGTGGTGACCTAAGACCACAGTAATCTGAACGTGGTGACCTAAGACCGCAATTTGGTGTGTAGCGGTAGGAGGGTCGACTTAGTAGTCCCCACGGTGTGACTAGCAGGTACGGGGGTGTGTAGCGGATGGACAATTAGGTTTAGGTTTGGGAATGGATCATAACTTGTATTCATTGTTCTGAATGTGTAACTCTTGTATGCCTAATCCTATTATGATTTAGTGTCGTGTACACATTGAGTCTGTTTGACTCACCCAGTTGTGGGACCATGTTTCAGGTGATCAACAGTGATGGACCGGGATGGCAGAACTTGTGGTGGCCATGCTCAACATGAAGTCTTTATTTTTATGGAACTATTAGTTTTTTTTAAGTACTTGAATTATTTGGAAATTATTTGTTGTAATAAGGCCATAAGGCCATAGTTGAATCATTTTACATTTATTATTATTTATTATGTTTAGGAACCTTATTTATTAAAGTTTAAGTAAAAATTTCTTTAAACTAAATCCTAATTGTTTTATCACTTAATATTAAAAAGGGATTTCCAAAAATAAAATCGAGTCTGTTTCAACACAAGCCCAACCCAAACAATAATTTTTTTTTAATTGCACAAGTTTTCTCTAAGTAACAAAATAATTTGAAATCGGTTTTCTTGAGGAACATACCAGATCCGGTCAAAGCTCGTGGGCCGGGTTTGGGGTGTTTCAATTTGATATCAGAGCCCAGTTTCAAACCCTCGGCCTAGGGGTTTAAGGCCCAAAACATTTTCAAAGCGAGCCCAAATGAGTTTTATGAAAATATTTTTGAAATAAGCAGGTTTCTGGCATGGCACCTAAGTCTCTGACCCGCAGTCCACCAGGTAAGTACTCCTATCCATTGTGTGATTTATTGTATGATCTGTATGATCTGTAGAAGGGTAGGAATGGAACGTAGAAATAGTATGATAAGTACTTGAACCCTAGGACTAGTTTTCCCCAACATTTACATAAGACTTAATGCCTAATTAAACAAACCTATGGTTAAGTCGCCGAGTTAGGGTGTGGCAACCATTGTGCGCATGTCTAGGATTGGATCCGGAAGAGCCTGGTACTTAAGCAGTCCTAGTGACTCACCTCCTCTTCGATGGAATCCTACCTGGTGCGTAGCTTCGGTTCACCCTAACCAAGAGGACTCGGTCATAGGCTAAACACAATAACTAAAACCCGAAAGGGAACTAGCCGTGCTTTTATAAAAACAACAAAACCCTAGTTTTAAAACTCTTAAAATTACTCTTTTAATTTGTGAAAACAATCTTTATAAAATTTTCCGAAAAATTTTTGATTTATGAAATTACAAAAATGCCCTTAGTGGTAAAATGACAAAAAATACCCTTGGTTTATAAAATGTCCAACTACTCAACAATTTTTCTAAAATTTCATTATAAACATTCAAAAAACCCTGAATTGCAAACTATCAAAAATACCTTGATTTTGGGAAAAATTACAAAATTGCCCCTAATTTACAAAAATTACCAAAATGACCCTAATTTTCAAAATTTTGAAAACATCACTGTTTTGGAAAGTACAATTCTCAAAAAGAACCATCAAAGTTTTGCAACTTTTGAAATATCCCTGATTTATTAAATTTTACAAATTTACCCCAACTTGTGGAAAATTACCGAAATACCCCCGGATTTCAATTTTTTTCCAAAATACCCTGGAAGGTTAAAAAAATACCAAAATACTTTGTGGCAAAATCACCAAAGAACTTTTTCTTTTGAAAAATTTCGAAAATACCCCTGTAGGACAAAATTACGAAAATACCCCTGGGTAGTGGGAAAAGCAATAACAATGAAAACGACAACATTTCTCTGAATGAACAAAAGTTCATAATTGTTTGATGGATGGATGAATGACTAAAAAGACCGTGTGCAAGTATGAATACGAAAGAACCACTCCTAAAATTCTCTCCATAAAACTTCTTCGCGGATAATCAAGTGAAACAAAAATACTAATTCATAAAACTTCTTAATCAGATCACGACGTAGAAATGAGCTCTAGAGGACGTGGTCGTCGTGGACGAGGTAGAGGAAGGATGACTGTGTCAGAACCCGTTAGATTGGGTCAAGGGTCTGACAATGAGATACCACCGCCACCACCACCCTCCGGCTGTGGGTGTTGAGCAGCAAGCTCAAACGGGAGAAGATGCTGTATCGTAGGCTGTGCTATGAGTTTTGGAATTGGTGGCTGGTGCAGGAGGAAATTCGGGAAATCGAAAGTCTGTGCCTGAACGGCTCCAAGCTAATGGAGCCGAAATGTTTCGTGGAGTATCGGGTGTGGCACCTAGTAACCGAGTGATCTTGGTTGGAAGCAATCAACGCGCATCATGGATGAGCTTGACTTGACCCCCGAGGAGAAGTTAAAAGGAATGGTGGCACTGTTACGCGATGAAGCGTATCAGTGGTGGTTGACTGTTCGGGATGGTGCCACGGTTGAGGATTTGACCTGGGAGTACGTTAAGGAGGCGTATCAAAAGAAGTATGTGGGGAACGGTATATTGATGAGCAAAGAAAGGCTTTTTCGGGTGGTTCAAGGAACAAGTCTGCATTGCGAATATGAAGTGAATTCACGAGGTTGAGCCAGGTATGCTCGAGGTGTAGTGGCAACTGAGCATGAGCGCTTTGTGTCCGTTTTGAGGATGGACTAAGGGATGATCTGGAGATTATTAATAGCACCGCATCAGGAGCGGGAATTTTCTGCGTTAGTGGAAAAGGCCAAGGTGGCCGAGAAATTAAGGATTCGCAAGCGCGACAACACCGATCGAATAGGCGAGAAAGAGGTTTTGGATCGTATAGATCATCTAGGAATAAGAGGCCTAGAGTTGATGGGCCGCGAGGTCAGCAAGTTGGTTCAGAAGGGCGGTATCGACCTTGTGATGGGTGTGGAAAGAAGCACTTAGGAGAGTGCTGGAGGAAAACAAGAGGATGTTTTAGGTGTGGGTCCAAGGATCATGTGATCAAGCATTGTCCTAAGAACCTAGATGAAAGTCGACCAGCAACTCAGAATGTTAATCAGGCTGGTAGAGGTGGGACAGACCTCTCAGAAGGTCGTGGACCAAACCATGGAGGAAATGGTTCAGGCCGAGGACGTGGAGCACCAAGCAGAGATGCTGAAGGTGCAGACGCGAGGCAACCAAGGTTTGTTTATGCAGCTGGCCATCGCGAGGAGGAAGATGTGCCAGATGTGACAACGGGTACGTTCCTTATTTCTGGAATACCCTTAATTGCTTTGCTTGTTATAGGGTTAGCTTATTCTTGTATTGCTGGTGAAGTGACTGAAACCTTGGATGTAAACTTAGAGAAGGTGCCTAGAAAGTATGATAGTTCTTTAAGATCAGAGTGCACAGCAATAGCGTAGTGGGGTGAGTTAGACCGTACGATTGTTCGTTAGTAAGTAATTTTGAGGACGAAATTATTTTAAGGGGGTAGAACTGTAACATCCTGGAAAGGGCCTATGCATTTTCGGTTTAATTGTACGAAGTGATATGTTTTATTTAGTAAGAATAAATTTTAAATATTTTTGGAAACCTGGAAATGAATGAAAATGATTTGGAAATGAACATTTTTGGAAACCTGAAAATGTATGGAAATGATCTGGAAATGAACATTTTTGGAAACCTGAAAATGTATGGACATGATTTAGAAATGATTCAAAAGAGGAAAGTGAACATTTCTGGAAACTTGGAAATGTAAGGAAATGTCAAGTTTACAGAGCCGAATGAAAATTTTTGGAAACTTAGAAATGACTTAGAAATGTCGAGTTTTAAAGTTTAAAAGAGGAAATTAAGGCAAGGTGGCCTTAAAAGAAAAAGTTGGTGAAATTTGACACACAAATAGGCTTGGAAAAGTGGCCTGAAGATGCCACTTAGGGTCTCTGGAAATAGCGTGAAACACCCCAAACCCGGCCCAATGAGTTTTGACCAGATTTGGTATGTTCCTCAAGTAAACCGGTTTCAAATTCTTTTGTTACTTAGAGAAAAACTTGTGTGATTTTGAAAAAAAATATTGTTTGGGTTGGGCTTGTGCTGAAAACCAATTTATCTAACATTGAAATCCATTTATTTAAAGTGACAAAACATTTAGGGTTTATTTTAAAATAAATTTACTTGATCTTTACTTAATAAAAATTCGTAAACATAATAATTAAAAGTAAAAAGAAATAAAGAAATCCAACTTGGGCCTTATGGCCTTATTACATTAAACAAAACCCAAAATAAAATTATAAAGTACTTAAATGAAATAAAATGTCCATATTCAATAAAACTTCAGGCTGAGCATGGCCACCTTTAGCTCCTACCGACCCGATCCATTACTGCTCATCACCTGAAAAATATTCCCCAATGGGGTGAGTCAAACAGACTCAATGTGTACACGACACTAAATCATAATAGAATCAGGCATACAATAGTTACACATTCAAAACATAAAATGCAAGTTATGATGCATTCCCAAACCCAAACCTATTTGTCCATCCGCTACACACCCCCGTACCTGCCAAACACACCGTGGGGACTACTAAGTCGACCCTCCTTCCGCTACACACACCAATTTTTGGGCTTAAGGCTCGTGATCCGTGGTTTTAGGAAACCACTTTTCATATTACTGTGGTCTTAGATCACCACTTTTCAGATTACTGTGGTCGTAAGTCACCACTTTTCAGATTACTATGGTCTTAAATCACCACTTTTCACTTCCCCTTTCAATATACAACCAAATGCCCCATTAATATGCATAATATACCATAGTTCAAATTCTTATCATATTCTCATGTTACGAATAACATTTTTCATATTCCTAGTAGAAGTAGGAAACGTACCTGAGTACTTAGTACCACAACATGGTACTTTAGCCACATTCTTTTCATATTCTTTATTTCACATACAAATATATATTGCATGCCATAAAACATATTAAGAGTTAGTGTGGGGTACACACCTGATTCGCTTAGCAAATTCCTTGAGATCTCGAAATCTGATCTACCGCTTAGATCCTTAATCCCTACATTTGATTAATCACTCACTAATTTAATAAAAACCATTCGGCCATAAATCCAAATCCTAGTAGGATTAGTATACTTAAAACTTACCTTGAAATTCTCAAATCCCAAATCCTTGTATCCCTTCTGTCGAAATCCCTATAACTACATGTTAGATCAATTTCTAACATTTATTCACAACAAATAACCCTTAGCCGAATGTTAAATATGACTTACCTTAGATTCTTAAATCCTGAAATTCACCGAATAACTAGGGAACACGCGGCCTATGGTGTACCTTTGGGAAAAGAACTTCTCCTTCCTTGTAGTCGACACTTAGTAAGTCCCGAAAGATCTCTTCAGCAACAGACATTAAGGGTATTAGAATCTTAATTTAGACAGCCTTAAAAGAAATAGGATGAGAATCTAACCTAATCTTACCCTTACTGAACAATTTGATGGAATTCTTGCTTGAACCCTTAGCAGTATTCGGCTATGGCTTTGATGTGGATAACAATTTCGGCTCTTGAGGCTTAGTGAGAAATCGACTAGGGCTATTGGTATCTTCGGCTTTTGATTGTGTTTGTAATAGAGGAAGAAAAGAAAAGAGAAAAAGAGAATAATGGCAGAGAAAATTCGGCAGAGAGAAGAGGAGAAACTTTAGAGAATTTAGGCAGAGGTTTTTTTTTTGAAGAGAAAAAGAATGAATGAAGAATAGCCTTACCCTTCCTTTTATAGCCAAAATTACTAGCTAGAGTCCTTTACTTGGCCACCACTCTTCTATTTTGATAGCTTTATCTTTTAATTATCATAAATAAAAAGGGTTTAATCCAATATTTATCCCTTCTAAATAATCCAATTTAAAATTCCTCTATTTATCCTCTTATTAATCAATATTTATGAAAATAAAACACTTCCCTTTCTAGAAGCATGTGCTGTCCACCTCAGCCTTCTGGAAGCAAAAAATAAAACCTTCTTTATTTGCTTCCCAAGTGACTCGAACCCAGGCCCATTCCTCCTGCATATGGCGCCATTTCCATAGGCCCTAAGTGGCATCTTCAGGCCACTTTTCCAAGCCTGTTTGTGTGTCAAATTTCACCAACTTTTTCTTTTAAGGCCACCTTGCCTTAAATTCCTATTTAAACTTTAAAACTTGACATTTCTAGGTCATTTCTAAGTTTCCTAAAATTTTCAATTGGCTCTGTAAACTTGCCATTTTCTTACATTTCCAAGTTTGCAGAAATGTTCACTTTCCATTTTTGAATCATTTCCTTATATTTCCTAATTTCCATAAATGTTCACTTTCCTCTTTTTAACTTAACATTCCTTTACATTTTCAGGACATTCCCCTACATTTCCTTGCATTTACTTACATTTCCATACATTTCCATACATTTCCTTACATTTCCTTACATTTCCATACTTTTTCTTATTTATAGAATTCACATAACACATTCATAATTCATAAAACATGCCATTTTACCACATGGTTCCTTGTGTCATGCTTCACACGGAGTTTCTTTTAAAGCCTCATTTACCTAGCTCCCCTTTTTACTTAAAAACCAATAATTTTCCAAAGCTTTCTTCTTCCATCCTAGAATTCTAAAAACCCTTAATACACTTCCAACACTGCCAAAACCTACTAACTCATGAAGTAGGCACGAACGCATAACCCCTAATCTAGGATGCTACATAGCGCCACATGCAAAGTGTTGGGCCTGAGTTCGAGTCACTTGGGAAGCAAATAAATGAAGTTTTATTTTTTGCTTTCAGAAGCCTGAGGTGGACGGCACAAGCCTTCTAGAAAGGAGGAGTTTTATTTTCATAAATATTCGATTAATAAGGTGATAAATAAGGGATTTAATTTGGATTATTTTTGAAGAGATAATAAAGTATTATTCTCTAATTATTTTAAATTAAGGAGATAAACTTATCAAGAAAGAAGAGTGGTGGCCAAGTAAGGGATTCTAAGTAGTAGTTTCAGCTATAAAAGGAAGAACACAGGGCTACTCATCAATTTTTCTTCCTCCTCTTCTCTCTGCCGAATTTCTGAGTGCTCTCTTCTCTTCTCTTCTCTTTTTCTTTTGTCAAGCTGAATCTATAGTCCACCATTGTCAAAATTCTCAAGTTTTCTTTTCTTCCTATTTCTTCTTACCAATCCATTCAAAAGCCGAATCTTGGAAGGGCTTCAAGCATAGGTGCTGTTGATTTCTTCAAAGGTAAGAACAAGTTTGATTTCCATTATTTTCTTTTAGATTAGCCGAGAGATAATCTAACCCCATACATATTATGGTTGCCGAATATGGAAGGATCTTTCAGGATTATCAGAGTAGTCGACTAAAAGGAGGAGTATTCAGAATTTCTAAGATTAAGGTAAGACATGTGAATATTCGGTCAAAGGCCTTGATTTATGTTTCGATGATTAAGATTAAGTCTAACGTAAGGTTTTAGGGATTTCGACATTCCTAGGGAAACAAGGAACAGTTTCGGGATTTGTTGGTGTTCCAATCAGCAACAAGGTAAGAATACTAGTCCTACTAGGATTTAAAATTTTGGCCGAATGGCTTTTTATTAAGGTAATAAGTGATAAATCAATGTAGGGATTAAGGATCTAAGCATTAGATCAAGCTTTTCGGGATCTCAAGGAAATTTTAAGCGAATCAGGTGTGTACCCCACACTATTTCATAATATGTTTTATGGCTATGTTTAATTAATATGTGTGATATTAAGAATGTGAATATGGCTAAGGTACCATAATGTGGTACAAAGTACTCAGGTACGTTTCCTACTCCTACTAGGAATATGAAAAATGTTATTAGTAACATGAGAATATGACAAGAATGTGAACTCTAGCATATTTATGCATATTATTATTATATGGGGCATATGGGTTTGTTTGAAAGGGGAAGTGAATGTGGTGACCTAAGACCACGAACACGTTGACCTAAGACCGTGATATCTGAAAGTGGTGACCTAAGACCACAGTAATCTGAACGTGGTGACCTAAGACCACGAATGCGGTGACCTAAGACCGTAATTTGGTGTGTAGCGGAAGGAGGGTCGACTTAGTAGTCCCCACGGTGTGACTGGCAGGTACGGGGGTGTGTAGCAGATGGACAATTAGGTTTGGGTTTGGGAATGCATCATAACTTGTATTCATTGTTCTGAATGTGTAACTCTTGTATGCCTAATTCTATTATGATTTAGTGTCGTGTACACATTGAGTCTGTTTGACTCACCCCGTTGTGGGACCATGTTTCAGGTGATGAACAGTGATGGATCGGGACGGCAGAACTTGTTGTGGCCATGCTCAACATGAAGTCTTTATTTTTATGGAACTATTAGGTTTTTTTAAGTAGTTGAATTATTTGGAAATTATTTGTTGTAATAAGGCCATAAGGCCATAGTTGAATCATTTTACATTTATTATTATTTATTATGTTTAGGAACCTTATTTATTAAAGTTTAAGTAAAAATTTCTTTAAACTAAATCCTAATTGTTTTATCACTTAATATTAAAAAAAGGTTTCAAAAAATAAAATTGAGTCTGTTTCAACACAAGCCCAACCCAAACAATATTTTTTTTAATTGCACAAGTTTTCTCTAAGTAACAAAAGAATTTGAAACCGGTTTTCTTGAGGAACATACCAGATCCGGTCAAAGCTCGTGGGCCGGGTTTGGGGTGTTTCATGTGATATGAGAACTTGGTGTTGGATTAACACGTGTTGCTTTTGAATTTTTGGTGAATTTAGCTAATTAGGGCTAAATTGTGAAAATAGAAAATTGAAGGGTTAAAATGTGAAATAAATGAAATGTGTGGATTTGTATAGGTATAAGAAGAATTCAGCTAAGCAAATGTATATTGGAATTTGGTGAATTTGATGATTTTGTGAATTAGGGACTAAAGTGTCGAAATATGAAATTATGAGGACTATTATGCAAAATGCCTTAAATGTGTGTGTGGACTAAATTGAATGAAATGTGATTGAATGGATTGAATTTAAATGTGTATAGACCAAGAGAGAAGAGGTTCGGATCGAGATCGAGGCAAAGATAAAGTGCTCGATTAATCGACCGTATCGATAGTCGACGTCCGAGGTAAGTTCGAACATAATACCTGTATTTAGCTATGTTTTATGTTATGGAATATATGGTATGATATTAGTACTATGTGAATGCATGTGAGAGATTGAGTTAAATGGCACTGAGTGTGCGAATTCAAAAACGTGATCAAGATAAACAACACTGTGTGTGCGGAATAATTAAGCTTCGGCTTTGTGGTTGGCACTGTGTGTGAGATGCCGTTTTAAGATCAGTTTGGAATAGATGTACTAGGTGTACGATGTTAATTAAGCTTCGGCTAATTATTTATGCACTAAGTGTGCGAATGAATTGAGGAAGAAACGAGAGTGGATCGAAATGAACCGTGATTATTGATTAGCAAAAGTATTTGACAACTAAGTGTTGGCTAAGGTACGCTCGGAATCTATGTGGTTGGTGAAACTATGAATGTGGGTGTGGATGAGTTAATTGAACATATTGGTTGTGGATGGTATTATATTTCTAGTAGTAAATATTAATCTATGTGATGACATGTTGATATTATGTATTATGTTATGAACTTACTAAGCATTATAAAGCTTACTGTGTGATTTGTTTCTCTACTTTGCAATGTCAATAAAGCTAGCTCGGATCAGGGGATCATCAGCTTCTCAGTCACACTATCGGCAATCTATTTGGGGTATTTTGGAAAGATGTATATAGTTAAGATATGGCATGTATAGGCTAGTCATTTGAATTATGGTTGAGAATTGTAGTAGCCATGAGATGTGGCTAGATATGTGTTAGTTTTAGCATGAATGACTTGGTATATATGTGATGCATCTTTTGGTATGGTTTGTGGTTTGAGAAGTTGATTTATAAATGGTAACTTGGTGTTGATAAAATGCTAATATGAATTAGTGATATTGAGAAGAAATGATGTTTGGTATTGAAAGTAATATGCTTGTGATGATATGAGTTTTAGTCTTTGATATTGACATGGTTGGAATTGGTATTGAATGCATGATTTGAATGGCTATTTGGTATGTTTTTGGTTGCTATATATGCTTGATAAGTGTTGGTAAATGATGCTTATATGTTTGAACCATTTGGTTGGCATTTTGGCCTTGTAAATGGCCTATAATGTCACAGGGTTATGGCACACCGGCGTACCTTAGACCGTGGGTAAATTGGCAGGATGCAACATAAAATCACACGGCCTCGACACGGGCGTGTCATCTGGCCGTGGTGTGCACATCAGTAGCTAGCATAAAAATACACGGCCTCGACACGAGCGTGCTTGGTGGCCGTGGTGGGGAAGTCAGTATATGGCTTAAAAGTACACGGCCATGGCACACGGGCGTGCCTAATGACCGTGTTGGTATAGTTTGTAAACAAGGTTGAACACGGGTGTGTCTAGAAGCCGTGGAGGGCACACGGTCTCCTTCTACAGGAGTGTCTCCCCTGTATTTTAGAAAAGTTTCAAATTTCATGAAATTTTGTATGTGTTTCAGTTTAGTCCCGACTCGGTTTATAAGCATGCTTAGGGTCTTGATGACTCATTTAAGGGACACTATGTTTGTAAATAAATGCGAACAGTAATGATTGACTTTGTGTTGAAATTTCTAGATGTTAAAGGTTCCGTTTGATTGGTAATGCTTCTTAACCCTGTTTCGGTGACTGTCTCGGGTTAAGGGTGTTACATTTTATTGGTATCAGAGCTACAGTTTAGTCGATTGTCGAACTAACGTAGTGAGTGTGAGTCTAGCTATACATGCCATATTTGAAATTGCGATAGTGTGACTAAATCTGACATTTGAAAATGTGTTTACATATAGTAATGGATCCCGATCGAGCAGTTGCTGACGATGTAGAAAGCAATGTGCCTGCTCCCGCCCAAGGGACAGTGCTGGCCACATCAAGGCCAAATGATAGTGGTGAGGGAGGAGAGGCTAAGCAAGGCTTCTTCCGAATGATGAGCGAGTGGTTTACGGAGTTCGTTCGAACGAATCCGACTGCTCCACAATCTCCACCCCCGCAAGTACTTGTTGTGGCTCAAGTTGTAGATCCAAATAGATTGAATAAAACTCCTATGGATAAGATTTGCAAGTATGAGGCCGAAGAGTTTAGGGCCACATCAGATGACGATGCTGAACGAGCCGAGTTTTTGCTGGAGAATACAATCAGGGTATTTAATGAGATGTCGTTGAACCCTGATGAGTGCATTAAGTGTGCAGTTTCCTTGTTGAGAGACACAGCTTACAACTAGTGGAAAACATTGATATCTATGGTTCCGAGAGAGAGAATCAACTGGGATTTCTTTCAAGTTGAGTTTAGAAAGAAGTATATCGGTCAACGCTTCATTGATCAGAAACGTAAAGAGTTTCTAACAGGGCCGGTTGTCTGTTACTGAGTACGAGCAAAAATTCGTAAGATTGAGTCAATATACGAGAGAATGTGTCTCGATCGAAGCTACTATGTGCAAATGTTTCATAGAGGGATTGAATGAAGACATCAAGTTATTGGTTGGAATACTCGATATAAATGAATTTGTTGTGTTAGTTGAAAGAGCGTGCAAAGCTGAAGAGCTCAGTAAGGAAAAGAAGAAAGCTAATTTAGAAGCTCGTGATGAGAGAAAGAGATCAATGAATAAATTTTTCTCAACCTTCTTCTAAGAGATATAGAGATGCAAATAACCGTTCCAATGCTTTATTTGGACATCCAAGTAGAGATCGTTTGAGACAAAGTGCTGGTTCGCGAATTCAAGCTCCGAATGAACCAAGTGTTGGCAGTGTTAAGAGTAACAAACCTGAGTGCAGACAATGTGGAGACGACATGTGGGAGAGTGTTGGGGCAAGTACAATAATAGAGTTTGTTATAAGTGTGGATCTCGAGATCATTTCATTCGAGATTGTTCGAAGATGGTTGAAGAAGAAAATATTCAGAATGAAAGACCGAGTAATGTGACAGTTAGGGGTAGACCACCCAGAAACATCAAAAATGTTAGCGAGAGTCAGAGGGGGGGACAAATGACATAGCTACGAGACCAGAAGTGAGAGCACCTGCTCAAGTCTATACTATACGTGCACGAGAGGAAGCATCATCTCCAGACGTTATCACCGGTACTTTCACTTTATTCGATATTGATGTTATTGCATTGATAGATCCGGGGTCAACTCATTCCTATGTGTGTATGAATTTAGTATTGAATAAGACTCTACCTGTTGAGTCTACTGAATTCGTGATTAGAGTATCGAACCCTTTAGGAAAATGTGTCATGGTGGATAAGGTGTGCAAGAATTGCTCATTGATGTTTCGTGATATATGTTTTTCGATTAATTTGATGTTACTTCCATTTGACGAATTTGACATAATTCTGGGCATGGATTGGCTTACTCTACATAATGCCATCGTGAATTGTAAAAGAAAGACTATTGAATTGAAAAGCCAGAACGGTGAGCTAGTTAGAATTGAATCCAGTGATATGAAAGGATTACCAGCTGTTATATCTGCAATGAAAGCCATGAACTATGTGAAAAAGGGTTGTGAAGCTTATTTGGCATATGTGATAGATACAAAAGTGTCGGAAAAGGAAGTAGAATCCATGCCTGTGGTTTGTGAGTTTCCAGATGTGTTTCCTAAAGAGCTGCCAGGATTACCTCCGATCCGAGAAGTGGAATTTGGTATCGAATTAGTACCGGGGACTACTCCTATTTCTATAGCTCCGTATAGAATGGCACCAACATAATTGAAAGAGCTAAAGTCGCAGTTGTAAGAGTTGACTGATAGAGGATTTGCACGACCGAGTTTCTCACCCTGGGGAGCTCCTATGTTATTTGTGAAAAAGAAAGACGGAACTATGAGAATACGTATTGATTATCGACAGTTGAATAAAGTGACGATAAAGAACAAATATCCGTTGCCTCGTATCGATGATTTGTTTGATCAGCTGAAGGGAGCCACAATGTTTTCAAAGATAGATTTGAGATCGGGCTACTATCAGTTGAGAGTTAAAGATTTTGATGTGCCGAAAACTACTTTTAGAACGAGGTATGGACATTATGAATTCTTAGTGATGCCTTTCAGATTAACAAATGCTCCTGCAGTGTTTATGGATCTGATGAATCGGATATTGAGACTGTATTTGGATTGCTTTGTGGTGGTGTTCATTGATGATATTTTAATTTATTCGTGTGATGACACGCAACATGCCGAACATTTGAGAATCGTGCTACAAACACTACGTGAGAAACAATTGTATGCAGAGTTTAGCAAATGTGAATTTTGGTTGCGTGAGGTTGGTTTTCTGGGACATGTTGTATCAGCTACTAGAATTCGAGTTGATCCAGGTAAAATCTCTGCTATTTTGGAATGGAAACCTCCGAAAAGTGTGTCTGAAGTCCGTAGTTTTCTGGGACTAGCGGGATTTTATAGACGATTTGTGAAAGGTTTTTCGATGATTGCGACTCCGTTGACAAAGTTGTTACAGAAAGATGTTAGATTTGAGTGGTCAGAATAGTGCCAGCAAAGTTTTGAGCAATTGAAAGTGTTGTTAACAGAAGCTCCAGTGTTGATTCAACCTGAGTCAGGCAAAGAGTTCATAGTTTATAGTGATGCATCATTGAATGGTTTGGGCTGTGTGCTGATGCAAGAAGGGAAAGTCATTGCTTATGCTTCGAGACAGTAAAAGCCGCACGAAAAGAACTACCCAACGCATGATCTTGAATTGGCAGCGATTGCTTTTGCACTGAAGATTTGGCGTCACTATTTGTTTGGAGAAAAATGTCACATTTATACTGACCATAAGAGTTTAAAGTATTTGATGACTCAGAAAGATTTGAATTTGTGACAGAGAAGATGGTTAGAGTTGTTGAAAGATTATGAACTTGTGATACATTACCACCCGGGTGAAGCTAATGTTGTAGCTGAGGCCTTGAGTCGAAAATTGTTATATGCTTTGCGAGCTTTGAGTAATCAGATAGATCTGTGAGATGATAATGCGGTGGTAGCTGAATTGAAAGTAAAACCCTTATCCTTACAATAGATTTGTGAGGCTCAGAAGAGTGATAATGAGTTGTTAGCAAAAAGAATTCAGTATGAATCAGATGCTGTATCGGAATTTCGAGTTGGCAGTGATGATTGTTTGAGATTTAGAGATCAGATTTGTGTTCTGAGAAATTCAGGGTTGATTTCGAAGATTTTGACTGAAGCTCCCAACAGTCATTTGACTGTACATCTGGGGAGTATAAAGATGTATAATGATCTCAAACAGATTTATTGGTGGCATGGCATGAAAAAGATATTTTACGACTTTGTGTCGAAATGCTTAGTTTGTCAGCAAGTCAAAGCTGAACATCATATTCCATCTGGTTTATTACAACTGATTATGATTCCTGAGTGGAAATGGGAAAGAATCACGATGGACTTTGTGTCGGGATTACCCTTATCTCCGAGAAAGAAAGATGCAATCTGGGTGATAGTGGACAGATTGACGAAATCAGCTCATTTCATTTCAATGAGAACCGATTATTCTTTAGATAAATTAGCTGAATTGTATGTCGATGAAATTGTGAGATTGCACGGAATACCATTGTCTATAGTGTCTGATAGAGATCTGAGATTTACCTCACGATTTTGGAAGAAATTGCAAGATGCTTTAGGCACGAAATTGCATTTCAGTACTACTTTTCATCTGCAAATAGTTGGTCAATCAGAGCGAATCATTCAGATTCTCGAAGACATGCTGAGATGTTGCATACTTGAATTTGACAATACGTGGGAAAAGCACTTATCCTTGATTGAGTTTATGATAACAACGTTTTCAATCTAGTATTAAAATGGCACCATATGAGGCTCTTTATGGTCGGAAGTGTCGAACTCCATTGTATTGGACTGAGCTGAGTGAGAATAAGATTCACGGGGTTGATTTGATAAAAGAGACCGAACAAAAAGTGAAGATAATTCGTACTGTTTAAAAGCATCCTCAGATCGTCAGAAATCTTATGCAGATTTGAAACGAAAAGATTTTGAGTTTGAAGTTGGTGATAAAGTGTTTTTGAAAGTGTCTCCGTGGAAGAAAATACTTCGATTTGGCTGAAAAGGTAAGCTGAGTCCGAGGTTCATTGGACCGTACGAGATTATTGAACGAGTTTGGCTGGTTGCTTATAGATTGAGATTGCCATCTAAGTTAGAAAAGATTCATAACGTGTTTCATGTGTCAATGCTTCGACAGTACAGATCAGACTCGTCTCATGTGATTGCTCCTACTGAGGTTGAAATTTAGTCAGACTTGTTGTATAGTGAAGAACCAATCCGAATCTTGGCGCAAGAGATTAAAGAGTTCAGAAAGAAAAGAATTTCCTTAGTGAAAGTATTATGGCACAAACACGGGATTGAAGAGGCTACGTGGGAATCTGAAAATGTTATGAGAGAGCAATATCCACACCTATTCACTGGTAAGATTTTCGGGGATGAAAATCCCTAAGGGGGGAGAGTTGTAACATCCCGGTTTAGACCCTAGTCAGAACAGTGGTTCGAGGCCACAAATTCGAGGTCGTAAAAAAATATTTTAATGATATTTTCTGTGTAAATGATATGTGATATAGTTTGTGTGAAAATTCTATGTGATAATTTGATCCTTTGTGTGTCGAATTAAGAGAAAGGACTAAATCACGTATTAAGTAAAAGCTATGTGCTAAATTTATAAATACCTAAGTGATGATGTCTTTATATTGTGGAGGCCTTATGAGGTAATTAGCCCATTTCTATGATAGTGGATAGTTGTTGGACAAATATGTCCTTAATGTATATTTGTTTAAATTATTAAATGAAAGGTTAATAAGGTAAATGAGTAATTATATATGTTATAATAAAACAAAACAAAGAATTGTTCATCCTTTATCCACCTTTGTGCCGAAAATAGAAAAGAAGAAAAGAAAGGTGAAATACTTTGAACATTCGACTAGGGTTTGGCTAGGTATGGATTTTGATTTGTTTTTGATAATTTCTACGTTTTTGTAATCGTTGCCTAGTGCTCTAGCTAACCCATGTTGTAATTTTATGAATTGATGATGTTTTTGTGATGAGCCATTGATGAATACTTGAGCTATGTGTTAGTTGATAGTGAAATATGAGAACTTGGTGTTGGATTAACATGTGTTGCTTTTGAATTTTTGGTGAATTTAGCTAATTAGGGCTAAATTGTGAAAATAGAAAATTGAAGGGTTAAAATGTGAAATAAATGAAATGTGTGGATTTGTATAGGTATAAGAAGAATTCGGCTAAGCACATGTATATTGGAATTTGGTGAATTTGATGATTTTGTGAATTAGGGACTAAAGTGTCGAAATGTGAAATTATCAGGACTATTATGCAAAATGCCTTAAATGTGTGTGTGTGGACTAAATTGAATGAAATGTGATTGAACGGATTGAATTTAAATGTGTATAGACCAAGAGAGAAGAGGTGACGGTCCGGGTTAGGGGTGTTACAGACACGGCCTCGGACACACCCGTGTGTCCAAGTCGTGGCAAAATAGGGCATACATATTGACTTATCCACACTGCCTGAGACACACCCGTGTGCCTCAACCATGGTCGACACTGACTTGCACCACACGGCCAGTCACATGCCCATGTGTTTAGCTCGTGTGCGAGCCTGACTTATCACAGTTTACAATCTCGAAAGACATGGTTGAGCCACACACCCGTGTGCTCAACCGTGTGGGCAATTATAGGCCATTTTCAAGGCCAAATTACCATCCACTTATTGAAATCACCTACAAACCTCAATACATATGCATTTATACCTCAAAATGGTAGTCCAAACATACCAATATATGTATCAATTAATCATCCATTACACCATTTATTTCCTTACTCAATTTCAACTCAAACAAGTCCATCTAAAATACCAATTTCACATTCCACATCATATAAATCAAGCAATATGTAATGCTTACCACAAGTTCACATTTAAAACACATTTCTCATCAACCAATTTAAACATGAAACATACATATCCATTTTTCAGTAACTCATACCATATCTATCATTCACATAACTCACACATAAGAACAAACATCATTCAACTTCCAAGCATATCACATGGCAAAGCTTAAGCATTTCAATATATGCCATATCTATTAGCCTATACATGCCATATTCAAATATATACATCTTTCCATAAAATACCAAAATAGACAGCTGATAGTGTGATTGAGTCGCTGACGATCCCCGAATCCGAGCTAGCTTTAAATACACTATGAAATAGAGAAACACTTCACACAGTAAGCTTTATAGCTTAGCAAGTTCATCATATAATATATTTAACTCAATAATTCAATTACAATATACAAATTAAACCATCACATAGATCAACTCACAAATATATATACCATATCATCCATAGATAATATTCTCACTTAATCATCCATATATTCATTTACAAATTCATCAACCACATAGGTTCCGTACGTATCTTAGCCAACACTTAGTTATTGACCATTCTTGCTACTCAATGCTCAATACTTCATTTCGACCAACCTTCATTATCCATTCGATTTAATAGCACACTTAGACACATGACACATTTCTCGGAGGCTTTCATTCTAAAATTGCTGAAACCTTGCTCGGATCAACTCGTATTCCCGCAGCTAATACAATATGTCCTAGAAAACTAACCTCACGAAACCAAAACTCACATTTGCTAAATTTTGCATACAATTGCTTTTCACGAAGAGTCTTTAACACAATTCTTAAATGCTTGGCATGTTGCGTCTCATCACAAGAATAAATCAGAATGTCATCAATAAACACTACAACAAATCGATCCAAATACGGTCTGAATATCCGATTCATCAAATCCATAAACACTGCAGGAGCATTCGATAGTCTGAAAGGCATAACTAAGAATTCATAATGTCTGTACCTCGTTCCAAAGACAGTTTTCGACACATCTAATTCTTTAAATCGTAGCTGATAGTAGCTCGATCTCAAATCTATTTTAGAAAACACTGTAGCTCCTTTCAGCTGATCAAACAAATCATCAATACGAGGCAAAGAATATTTATTCTTTATAGTTACCTTGTTCAACAGTCGGTAATCAATACACATCCTTATAGTTCCATCTTTCTTTTTTACAAACAACACATGAGCACTCCATGGCGAGAAACTTGGTCGTGCAAATCCTCTATCTGTCAACTCTTGCAACTACAACTTTAACTCTTTCAATTCTTTCGGTGCCATTCTATACAGAGCTATTGAAATAGGAGTCGTTCCCGGTACTGAGTCAATACCAAACTCGACTTCTCGTAACGGAGGTAATCCTGGTAGTTCTTCAGGAAACACATCTGGGAACTCACATACCACAGGCACAGATTCAACTTTCTTTTCTGACACTTTTGTATCTATCACATATGCAAAATAAGCTTTGTAACCCTTTTTCACATAATTCAAAGCTTTTATCAATGATATAACAGCCGGTAATCCATTCAAATCTCTGGATTCAATTCGAACTATCTCACCATTCTGACTTATCAAATCAATACTCTTCCGTCTACAATTCACAATAGCATTATACAAAGTGAGCCAATCCATACCCAGAATTATATCAAATTCATCGAATGGTAGCAGCATCAAATTAGTCAGAAAATAGATATCTCGAAACATCAACAGACAGTTTTTGCATACTTTATCAACCAGAACACACTTGCCTAAGGGGTTCGATACTCTAATTACAAATTCAGTAGACTCAACAGGCAGAGTCTTACTAGATACTAGATTCACTCACACATATGAATGAGTAGATCCTGGATCTATTAATGCAATCACATCAGTATCAAATAGAGTAAAAGTACCAGTAATGACGTCTGGAGATGACGCTTCTTCTCGAGCGCGAATAGCATAGGCTCGGGCAGGTGCTCTCACCTTGATCTCACAGTTGTATCTGTCGTCCCTATCTGACTACCACTTACATTTCCAGTGTTTCTGGGTGGTCTACCCCTAGCCGCCGTATTACTCGGCCTTACACTCTCAACATTGTCTTTCTCGGCTAACTCTGGACAATCCCGAATAAAGTGATCCCGTGATCCACATTTATAGCAAAATCTATTATTGTACTTGCCCCAACATTCTCCAACATGTCGCCTCCTACACTGTCTACACTTAGGCTTTTTGCTCTTGACACTTCCAACACTCGATTCAATCGGAATTTGTGTTCTTAGACCAACACTTTGTTTCACACAATCTCTACCCGAATGTCCAAACGAAACATTTAAGCGATTAGCTACATCTCTGAATCTCTTTGACAAAGGTTGATTTGAGTTACTCATTGATCTTTTTCTTTCATCTCTAACTTCAGAATCTGCTTTCTTCTTTCCTTTGCTAAGTTCTTCAACTTTGCAGGCTCTTTCAACTAACACTACAAATTTATTCAAATTAGGTATTCCAACCAACAATTTAATGTCTCCATTCAGCCCTTCAATGAAACATTTACACATAGTAGCTTCGGCTGAAACACATTCCTGCGCGTATTGGCTTAATCTCACAAACTTCCGTTCATATTCAGTAACTGACATACGACCCTGTTTTAGCTCTAGAAACTCTTTATGTTTCTGATCTATGAATCGTTGACTAATATATTTCTTCTAGAATTCAACTTGAAAGAAATCCCAGGTGATTCTCTCTCTCAGAACCACAGATATCAACGTCTTCCACCAATTATACGCCGTATCTCTACATAATGAAATAGCATATTTCAAACATTCATTAGGAGTCAATGACATCTCATCAAACACTCAGATTGTATTCTCGAGCCAAAACTCAGCTCACTCGGCATCATCATCAACTGTAGCTCTAAACTCTTCGGCCCCATACTTTCGAATTTTATCCACATGAGGCTTACTCAATTGGATCAGATCTGGAACGTGTGGCACTACAAGGACTTGTGGGGGTGGAGGTTGTTGAGCAGCCGGATTCGTTCGAACGAACTTCGAAAACGACTAATTCATCATTTGGAAGAAGGCTTGCTTAGCCTTTCCTTTGTGGCTACTAGCAATCGGCCTAGATTTAGCCGGCGCTGTCCCTTGAGCGGGAGCAGGCTCATTGCTCTCAAATCATCAGCAACTGCTCGATCGGGATCCATTTACTATACAAAAATACATTTTTAACTGTCAGGATTTGTCACACTATCGCAATTATATATATGGCGTGTATAGCTAGACTCACAAGCGCTACGTTAGTCCTAGAATCGACTAAATCATAGCTTTGATACCAATAAAATGTAACACCCCTAACCCGTAACCATCGCTGGTCTAGAGTTACGAAGCATTACCGATCAATCCAGAACATTTACAATCATTTTACAACACAAAGTCAATCATCATTCAAACATATCAAAATATAACTATATAGTCCCTTAGTGAGGTCTATAAGATCTTAGACACGTGTTAGAAAGCGGATCAGGACTAATCCGAACACATACAAAAAATTTAAAAAATTAAACATTTTTCAAAGCTACAGAGGTCACATGCCTGTGTGGGCAGGCCGTGTGCCTCACATGGCCTCGGACACACCCGTGTGTCTAAGTCGTGGCAAAACAGGGCATATATACTGACCTATCCACACTGCTTGAGATACAGTCGTGTGCCTCAACCGTGGTCGACCCTGACTTGCACCACACGGCCAGTCACCCGCCCATGTGTTTAGCCCGTGTGGGAGCCTGACTTATCTCAATTTACAAACTCGAAAGACATGGTCGAGCCACACACCCGTGTGCTCAACCGTGTGGGCAATTATAGGCCATTTTCAAGGCTAAATTACCATCCACACATTGATATCACCTACATACCTCAATACATATGCATTTATACCTCAAAATGGTAGTCCAAATATACCAATATATGTATCAATTAATCATCCATTACACCATTTATTTCCTTACTCAATTTCAACTCAAACAAGTCCATCTAAAATACCAATTTCACATTCCACATCATATAAATCAAGTGTCATGTAATCCTTACCACAAGTTCACATTTAAACCACATTTCTCATCAACCAATTTAAACATGAAACATACATATCTATTTTTCAGTAATTCATACCATATCTATCATTCACATAACTCACACAGAAGAAAAAATATCATTCAACTTCCAAGCCATATCACATGGCAAAGCTTAAGCATTTCAATGTATGCCATATCTACTAGTCTATACATGCCATATTCAAATATATACATCTTTCCAAAAATACCAAAATAGATAGCCGATTGTGTGATTGAGTTGCTGACAATCCCCGAATCCGAGCTAGCTTTAAGTACAGTATGAAACAGAGAAACACTTCACACAGTAAGCTTTATAGTTTAGTAAGTTCATCATATAATACATTTAACTCAATAATTCAATTACAATATACAAATTAAACCATCACATAGATCAAATCACAAATATATACACCATGTCATCCATAGATAATATGCTCACTCAATCATCGATATATTCATTTACAAATTCATCAACCACATAGGTTCCGTACATATCTTAGCCAACACTTAGTTATTGACCATTCTTGCTACTCAATGCTCAATACTTCATTTCGACCAACCTTCATTATTCATTTGATTTAATCGCACACTTAGTTCCAAGTTCTTAACCGAAGCTTACATATCATCGCACACTTAGTGCCTTTTCTTTAAACCAAATTTAACTCGGTATCGAACACAGTGCCAATCAATATAGCTAAGGTTTCCTATGTTTCGCACACACAATGCCATTCACTTTTATCTCAATTCTAATTACGCACACTTAGTGCCACATTTCTCAATTCACATATAGCTTCACTAATTCATTCATTTCATACCACATAAATATAAATTAAACGACTCGTATTATACACGAACTTACCTCGGATGTCGAAATAACAAAATGAGTCGATTAATTGAGCAGTTTATCTTTGCCTCGATCTCGATCCAAATCCCTCTTTTCTTGATCTATTCATCTTCAAATTTAACTCATTCAATCACAAAATCATTCAATTTTGTCCAAACACACATATTTAGGGCATTTTACAAAATAGCGCTCACATTTTCAAAATTTGGCACTTTAGTCCATATTTCATAAAATCATCAAATTCACATAATTTCACTTCACATATGCCTAGCCAAATTCTCCTTATTCTCATACAAGCCCATATATTTCATTTATTTCACATTTAAGTCATCCAATTTCTCATTTTCACAATTTAATCTAAATTACTCAAATTCACGAAAAATCCAAATACAAACTATGTCAGCCCAACATTAAGCTTTCATATTTCACCAACTATCAACACAAAGCTCACATATTCATCAATGGCACATCTCAAAATATTCATCAAATTCTAAAATTAAAACATGGGCTTGATAGAACATCAAGCAACGATCACAAAAACGTAGAAATCATCAAAAACAAACCAAAACACATACCTTAATCAAAGAGAAACCATGGCCGAACCTAGTGGCTGAACCTAGCTATCTCTTTTTCTTTTCTTTTATTTCACTTTTTCGTGGACAAAGATGAAAATTCCACTATTCTTTTGTTTTATTTTCATATATTAATATTAATACACCATTTACCATTTTGCCCTTTTATTAGTTCATTTAAAATTTCACTAACCTTAGGCATTTTTGTCCATCCATTTAGCATATGAAATATAACAACATAAGGACCTTCTATTTAAAAAGCCATGACAATTAAGCACTTTAGTAATAAGTACACAACTTTTTCATTTTATACGATTAAGTCCTTTTTCATATTTCGGCACATAAACGATAAAATTTTCACATAGAATATTCATACATGCTCAATCACATACTGTAAACACAAAAAATAATATTAAAATATTTTTCTGACCTCAAGTTTATGGTCCCGAAACCACTATTCTGACTGAGGTCTAAACTGGGCTGTTATAGAAAGCTTGTTATGAAATTATGCTAGGAACAAAGAGTATAGGGTCACTAATGAGTAAATGTGAAATCAAATTTTAATCCAAAGTTCTATACCAAAAGTTATGTTTGTATCAAATTTAGGGACTGAATTGAATAAATTACAAAATATGTTTGATTTTGTATTTGAATGAGAATTGATGGAAATCGATATATATTTTTTAATCTTTTGTGTTATCATACATAGCTAACATTGACGTGGAACCTTCGAGAGGGAAAGGAAAAATGAACGTTATTGACGAGTGATGCGAAATCTCGATTTGTAGTTTTATGATTTGGGATTGTTTAATTTGCTTACATATTCATGTTTATTGTATAATTGAATATCAAGGTGAGTATATGGTGTTAGTATGAATTGTTTTAATTAAGTTAATATGGAATATCGAAATGGAGGACTAAAATGAATAAAGTAGAAAGTGGCATGAATTGCTTGAAATATGATATGTGATATGTAAGTTGGATAGATATTTGTTATATAGCATGGAATACATATGTAGTAATGACAAATTGTATTGTGATTACAAACATGATTGGGAAATGATATATATATTGAATTGTAAAGTGGAATTAAGCATTGGTACCCTATTAGCAATTTTAGTTGTGTCAGATATAGTTGACATGCCATAGGATTGAACTATGTATAGGTTTATGCGCGTATACGCCAGGATGCACTCTGTGTACCAGGATATGCTTCGTGCACTAGGATGCACTTTATGCGACAAGATGCGCTTCGTGCACCAATATGCACTATATGTGCCAGTTTTCCCTACTTCGATTTATCCAATGATGCACTTCGGTGCCAGTTGGTATGTTGGTTGGATGATCTGTGTATACGTCCAAGTCTGAGTCATATTAATAGGGATTATAAATGGTAAACTTGGTAAATGGTAACAAAATGAAATGGTCTGATGATATGGAATCACTTGTGTACATATATGAATCAAAATAATGGAAGTATGAAAAAGGTTATGTGTATTAGTTGAAAATGAGCTTTAAAGGTAGAAATGAAAGTAAATGTGTAACATTCCGAGATAAGGACTAGAAGTTTTGGCCTCGCCAATCAATGTTCTCCAATGTTTTGACGAACTAAGGGTACGCCAAAAAAAATCAGTAAGAAGTACGCCAGAGAGATTATGAAACAATGTACACTAAAAGATGCGGTAAAGGGGTTCACCAGATTCATTGTAAGTTTTGTTCACTAGTGAGTGGAGAACTGGGGTTCGCCAGTCAAAGTTAAGTCAGACTTAAGTTAGGAATGTAACAGCCCGATTTTGGAGCTAGTCGGAACAGTGGTTTCAAAACCACTAATTTGAGACCAGAGAAATTATTTTTAATATTATTATATGTGTTATATCGTGATTATATGAGTGCATAAAAATTTTTGGTGCATTAATTTTGGTGATTGCATGCTCAATTGCGAAAATCGAATAAAGTGTGAAAGTTTTATTTTTTAAAGCTAGAGGTGTTAAATAGCTATAGGACCTTAAATTAAAGGTCCTTAAAGTGTAATTAAACCCTTAAGGGAGAGTTGGCCGGCAATGGGGGACAAATTAGAGACATGGTCAATGGTTAGGTGAGTTTTGGTGACTTAATTGAATAAAATAAGATAATATAAAGAGTTATCATCTTTCCCTATTCCCGTTTATTCTTCCACCAAAAATTTAAGTAAGAATAGGGGTTTTTGAAGCTCAAACTTTTAGCCAATCTATCCTCTTGCAAGTGATCTTGATGGTTTTTATTGATAAATTTTTGTACTTTTGGAACCCCTAAAGCTTAAGCTAGCTAAAGAGGGAACTATTTTGCAAAATGGTTGAATGTTTAGGGTGTTTCCATGAGAGTGCTGCTGTTGTTTGCTGAGTTTTTATGGAAAATTTCGAAGTACCTGATGAACCAAAAGGATTCGAATTTGCAACAACGGCGGTGGCTCGAATTATTGAAGGATTATGAGCTAGTAATTGATTACCATCCGGGAAAAGCGAATGTGGTTGCAGATGCCTTGAGCAGAAAATCCTTGTATGCTTTGAGAGCTATGAGTATGAGTTTAGCATTGTCTAATGATGGTGCAATATTGGCCGAGTTGAGGGCTAGACCATTATTTCTTCAGCAGATACATGAAGCTCAAAAGAATGATAGGGATATGCAAGTTAAGAGAGCTCAGTGTGAATCCGAAAATAACTCTAATTTCCGGGTTGGTTCAGATGATTGTTTGATGTTTCATGATAGAGTTTGTGTACCTAGAGATGGTGAGATGATTTAGAAAATATTACATGAGGCACACAAAGGTTGCTTGTCAGTACATCCTGGTAGCACAAAAGAGTATAATGAATTGAAGAAGTTGTATTGGTGGTCAGGTATGAAAAGAGATATCTTCAAGTTTGTTACTAAGTGTTTGATCTGTCAACAGGTGAAAGCCGAACATCAAGTACCTTTGGGATTACTTCAGCCAGTGATGGTTCCCGAGTGGAAGTGGAACCGAATCACGATGGATTCTGTGTGGGTTATCATTGATATATTAACGAAATCGTCTCACTTTCTACCGGTACGTATTGATTACACACTTGACAAGTTGGCTGAACTGTATATTGACGAAATTATGAGATTACATTGGGTGCCTATATCCATTATCTCGGATAGAGATTTGAGGTTTACTTCGAGGTTTTGGAAAAAATTGTAAGAAGCCCTGGGTACGAAATTGAATTTTAGTACCGTATTCCATTCGTAAATCGATGGCCAATTCAAAAGAGTGATTCAGGTTCTCGAGGATATGACTTATGAAGAGGAACCAATTAAGATTTTGGCTCGAGAGATTGAACAATTGAGGAACAACAAGTGTTGTGGCAAAAACACTGTGTAGAAGAGGCGACGTAGGAACTGGAAGAAGCCATGAGAGAGCAGTACCCAAACCTCTTTACTGGTGAGATTTTCAGAGACGAAAATCTCTAAAGGGGGAGAGTTGTAATAGCCCGATTTTGGGGCTAGTGGAAACAGTAGTTTTAGAACCACTAAATCGAGACCAGAGAAATTATTTTTAATATTATTATATGTGTTATATTGTGATTATGTGACTGCATTGGTGCATTAATTTTTGTGATTGCATGCTCAATTGCGAAAAAGGACTAAATCGCATAAAGTGTGAAAGTTTTATTTGTCAAGCTAGAGGTGTTAAATAGCTATAAGACCTAAAATTAGAGGTCCTTAAAGTGCAATTAGACCCTTGAGAGAGAGTTGGCCGGCTATGGGGGACAAATTAGAGACATGTCAATGGTTAGGTGAGTTTTGGTGACTTAATTGAATAAAATAAGATAAAATAAAGAGTTATCATCTTTTCTTATTCCCATTTCTTCTTCCACCAAAAATTTAAGCAAGAATAGGGGTTTTTGAAGCTCAAACTTTCAGCCAAGCTATCCTCTAGCAAGTAAGTGATCTTGGTGGTTTTTATTGATAAATTTTTGTACTTTTGGAACCCCTAAAGCTTAAGCTAGCTAAAGAGGGGACTATTTTGCAAAATGGTTGAAAGTTTAGGATGTTTCTATGAGAGTGCTTTTGTTTTTTGGTGAGTTTTTATGGAAGAAAATGAATCTCGGGTGTTAAATACACAATTTTTATGAAAGGTGATTCCATGAAAACACCTAAAAGGACTTTTTTGTAAAGGTTATAAAATAGATGATAAATGTGTGAAATAATTGAAATCTTGAGTTGCTATAAGAGGGAAGATGAATCGGCTAGGCTTGAGTGTGTGGAAAAATAAACACATTTCATTTTATGAGCCTAGGGGTAAAATCATAAATTTGTGAAAGTTTAGGGGCAAAATGGTCATTTTTACCAAATTAAGAATTTTTGAGTAATTTGATTAATGTGATTATTTAATGAGCTAAATATGTCATTATAGATAAAGAAGAACGTGGAATCAACCTTGACTGGGGAAAAGGAAAAGTTTCAGACTAAACCTCAAACTGACATATTTTTTATCGAAGTAAGTTTATGTGTAAACGATACATCCTTATTACGTATGTTTTACCCACTAATGCATTGTGTGGGTGTAATTGATTATTGGTGAGATTTATTGAAAATAGTGGAAAATGAGAAAACTCCTGGATGAACTTTCGGAATAGAAATATAGGTACGGGTGAATATCCGTAAATATGTAATTATTGGTGGGCTGTGCGTGATACCACCTTGTTGTTCATTAACGATGGTCTGTGTGCGATACCATCGTATTTATTATCATTGGCGGGCTGTGTGCAATACCACCGTAAACATGTAAATAAATGGTGGGCTGTGTGCGATTCCACCTTGTAAATTATTAAATGGTGGGTTGTGTACGAGACCACCAAGTATCTAACAATATTCCGAAGTATTCATCGAGAAACTTGTCTAAGTGAAATTTCACTTGGCTTTGTGGTGATAAATGCAGGGTATATGTGCAAGTAAATGTGAGCAATGTTTATGATATGTGGTTGGGATGCGGTAATGGTTGAAATGAGTAAGCATGATTATGAGGATATGAATTGTTTTTACATAGTATGTAATGTTTTTGGTTGACTAGCATGTGATATGATGTTTATTGTTTACATATAGACTTACTAAGCTGAAAGCTTACTCCCTTCTCTTTTCCCTTGTTTTATAGTGTCGAAGAGCTAGCTCGGGATACGAAGATAATCAGAAGATCACCCATACTGTAACACCCCTTACCCGAAGCCCTTACCGGAATCGAGTACGTGGCATTACTAGACTTGACTATTAACTTAAGGTGTAAAATTTTAAAGCTGTCCAACTGTGTCATGCTGACTAAATCGACCATAACTCGAGTTATAAAACTCAAAATTTAGATCCGTAAATTTTCCCTGAAACTAGACTCATATAAAATTTCACCATAATTTTTCCAGAATTTTTCATGTGGTCAATTAGTACAGTTTATTCATCAAAGTTACCCTTATTACACTGTCTAACAATTCTGACCTGTCTCTACAAAAATACAGTTATCTCATTGCACAATTTTCATATACTGTTATAGTTTATACCAATGAAAAATAGACTCAATAAGGGTTTTACACATATAACCCATGCTTCCTAATTATTTTTGTACAATTTTTGACAATTTTTCCAAAACAGAACAGTGACTCACTAATGCATTCAGAGCAGGTCTCACTAAAACTTAATTATCTCATAATATATAAATCTTTTGCCTACTCTGTTTCTTCCATGTAAAAATAGACACAACAAAGCATTAATTCTATACTTCATTCACCATCTAATTCAACTTATCCTATTTTTGGTGATTTTTCTAACTCACATCACTGCTGTAACTAAAGACTGTTTCTATACTAAATATGCTTACTAGCTTATAACCGGATATACTCACATGCAATTCATACTCTCCATGCATTTTTAATCACTACGAAGATAGCTTGTACTTAAAACATTCACATGATATTCTAACATCATCGATTTAAAGGAGTATCACTATTACCCACATTTATGACAAAACCCCAAAACATACATAACCAAATATTTAGCCATATTCGCATGGCTGTTATATACAAGGTCAAACACCGTATGTTTGTAAAACTTCATCTAGCCTATACATGCCTTCTAAACCGCAAACAAAAATTCAAAAATACCAAAGGAAGGCGATAGTGTGGATGACTTCTTGAAGATCCTTCACGAGCCCATAACGTGACCAAAATCTATAAAACAAAGAAGAACATTTCACGTAATTAAGCTTACTAGCTTAGTAAGTCCTAACTCATGATAATAAAACATTTATACTTGAAAACCAATTGTTCCATAATAGCACATTCTAACTCGAATTCCATCATATAACATCCATCAATATTAATTTCAAACACATATAACACAATTCTCACAATATTAATTTAACCTGGTAATATTAAGCATACATACCTTACATGCTTACGAAGCGTAAACCCAATAAATTAACTTTAAGTTATCTTGAACAAGGATTCGATTTATCTTTGGTAAAGTACACCACCGGCATCATCAAGCACGCTAGGCATAAAAGCCCAGTAAAGTAACACCGGCACAAGGCCTGCTAGGCGTAGAAGCCCGATAAATAACACCGACACAAGGCCTGCTAGGCAAAAAGCCCGATAAATAACACCGGCACAAGGCCTGCTAGGCATAAAGCCCGATTAATGTCACCGGCACGAGGCCTGCTAGGCATAAAGCCCGATTAATGTCACCGGCACGAGGCCTGCTAGGCTCGAAGCCCGAATGTCAGAATATTATTATATGCTTTTCACATTTCACTATCACATATCGAATCATAAACATTTATTCCCATTGCAATAAATAAATTTGAAATCAATCTAATCCATCATTATCACATTCGGCCAACTCATGGTTTTACACCAAGCTTATACAAATTTTATCATTCACTAGATATGTAAATGATCTTTAAATAATAAGTAGCTCAAGAACTTACTCATTCACCTTGCATTAGCCAAAATAATTTCCATCATATACTCAACATAAATCATCAACCAATATGTAGATATACATTCGGCCATGATGCAATTGGATATTAACATTCATCAATTTTTAATAGTCAAGATAACCATAATTTATTCTTTGACATAATTTAACTAAAGGACTTACCTCGGTTGTCGATAGTCCGTGCGAATCGGCTATTCGAGAACCTTCGTCTTTCCCCGGTCTAATTCGGTCTTTCTTTGCTCTTGATCTAAAACACATTAGAATTTAGCTCATTTAATCTCATTTCATCTCAATTTAGTCCCAAAACACCCAAATGGGCAATTTACCATTTTGCCCCTAATGTTTCCCATTTTTACAATTTAGTCCTATTTGCACAAAACACAAAATATAATATTAAAAATATCTCTCGAGCTCGGATTCGTGGTCCCAAACCACCGTTCGATTTGGGTCAAAATTGCTCACATACAACTCTCCTCCCTTAAGGATTTTCGTCCCCCGAAAATCTTACCGATTAAATAAGTTCGAATATTGTTGCCTCATCGACTTTGAGCTCCCACGTAGCCTCTTCAACTCGTGACGATTCCATAAAACTTTTACTAATGGAATTCTTTTATTCCTCAACTCTTTTATCTCCGGGCTAAGATACGGATCGGTTCCTCATCATATGTCAAATCGATTTAATTTCAATCTCTCGTCGGTGAAATCACATGGGACGGATCCGATCTATATTTCATGGAAGCATCGAAACATGAAATACATTGTGTATCTTTTCTAACTCGGAGGGCAATCTTAATCTATAAGCAACCGGTCCAATACGTTCAATGACCCGTGACGGTCCGATAAATCTCGGACTCAACTTGCCTTTCTCGACCGAATCGAATATTTTCTTCCACGGAGAAACTTTCAAGAACACCCGATCTCAGCACGAAATTCAATGTCCTTGCGTTTTAAGTCGGCATAGGACTTTTGATGATTCAAGCGACTTTCAAATTACTTCTAATCACAACCACTTTACATTCGGTTTCTTTAATCCAATCAACCCCGTGTATCTTATTCTCACCGAGCTCGGTCCAATACAACGGTGTGCGACATTTTCGACCATATAAGGCTTCATAAGGCGCCATTTTTATGCTAGATTGAAAACTATTATTGTAAGCAAATTCGATCAAAGGTAGGTATCGTTCCCATGTACCTTCAAACTCGAGAACGCAACACCTCAACATGTCCTCAAGTATCAAAATAGTTCGCTCGGTGATCAAATCTGCTTTTGCGGATGGAAAGTCGTACTAAAATGAAGTTTAGTACCTAAAGCATCTTGCAATTTCTTCCGAACCGTGATGTAAATCTTGGGTCCCTATTCGAGACAATGGAAACTCGGTACACCGTGCAATCTTACAATCTGCGACACATACAATTCGGCAAGTTTGTCAAGTGAATAGTTAGTACGCACGGTACAAAATGAGTGATTTAGTCGATCTATCAACGATAACCCACACAAAGCATCTTTCTTACTAGGTGTCATAGGAGTCCGGATACAAAATCCATGGAAATTCTATCCCATTTCCATTCGGGTATCAGGATTGGCTGAAGTAAACCGGATGGTACTTGATGCTCAGCTTTTATTTGTTGACAGATTAAACACTTGGAGACAAATTTGGATATATCTCATTTCATGCCAGGCCACCAATAGAACTGTTTCAAATCATTATACATTTTTGTGCTACCCGGGTGTATCGACATTCGGCCATTATGGGCCTCACTCAGAATCATCTGTATCAAATCTGCATTCGAAGGAACACATAACCGACTTTTATAATTCAAACAGTCATTTGCATCTATCTGGAAATCTAATTCCGTAGCGTTTTCACACTGAATCCGAATAGCAACAAACTTTTTATCAACTTTCTGTGCATCACAAATTTGCTGAATAAGCATCGGTCTTGCTTGTAACTCGGCTATGATTGAACCATCATCAGACATAGCCACCCGTGCGTTTAATGCACGAAGAGCAAATAATGATTTTCGACTTAACGCATCCGCAACAACATTAGCTTTCCCCGGATGGTAGTCAATCACTAATTCATAGTCTTTCAGCAATTCTAACCATCGGCGTTGTCTCAAATTTAGATCTTTCTGAGTCATTAAATATTTTAGACTTTTATGATCTGAATAAACATGACATTTTTCACCGAATAAATAGTGACGCCAAATTTTCAATGCGAATACAAAGGTTTGCTAATTCGGATCGTGAGTTGGATAATTCTTTTCATGTGGCTTCAATTGTCTTGAAGCGTAGGCTATCACCTTGCCTTCTTGCATTAAAAAACACAACCCAACCCATTCAAGGAAGCATCACTAAAAATAGTAAATTCTTTACCCGATTCAGTGAGTTAACACTTTGGAGCCTCGGTCAAAAGGGCTTTCAAGCTGTTGAAACTTTTACGACACCTTTCTCGACCACTCAAATTTGACATCTTTCTCGTAGTAGTCTCGTCAAAGGTGTAGCTATTACGGAAAAACCTTTTACAAATCATCTATAATATCCCGCAAGGCCCAGAAAACTTCGGATCTCGGAAACATTCTTTGGTGGTTTCCAATCAAGTATGGCTGCTATTTTATTTGGATCCACCCGAATACCTGACACCAAAATCACATGACCCAAGAAGTCGACTTCATTCATCCGAACTCACACTTACCGAATTTTGCATATAACCGTTGGTTTCTCAAAGTTTGTAGTACTACTCTCAAATGCTCGTGCGTGCTCGCTTCATTTTTGGAGTAGATCAATATATCATCAATAAATACTACTACAAACCGATCCAAAAACTGTCGGAAGACTCGGTTCATTAGATCCATAAAAATAGCAGGTGCATTTGTGAGTCCAAATGGCATAACTAAAAACTCATAATGTCCGTACCTCGTTCGGAATGCAGTCTTTGGCACATCTCGAATCTCGACTACATGAATCGCAACTGATAATAGCCCGATCTCAAATCCATCTTGAAAACACTTTGAAGCCCCCTTGGTGATCAAATAAATCATCAATCCGAGGTAACGGGTACTTATTCTTTATAGTCACCTTATTTAGTTGCCGGTAATCGATACACATTCTCATAGTCCCATCCTTCTTTTTCACAAATAAAACTGGTGCACCCCAAGGAGAGAAACTCGGTCGTGCGAAGCCCTTATCTGTCAACTCTTGCAACTGCGCTTTCAATTCTTTTAATTCAGTAGGTGCCATTCGGTACGGAGCTATCGAAATCGGGGTCGCCTCGTACCAACTCAATGCCGAACTCAATCTCTCGTGATCGGGGTAAGTAAGCGGTAGTTCTTCAGAAACACATCGGGGTATTCACATACAAGCGATCTGATTCAATTTGTTTCTCGGACATTTTATTATCCGAAGACATAGGCCAAATAAGCTTCACACCCTTTTCTCACGTACTTTTGGGCTAACATTGAAGATATTCTTTGTAGGCAACCCATTTATGTCGCAGATTTAATTTCGATGGTCTCACCGTTTCGACATCTCAAATCGATAAGCTTTCTTTTACAATCCCTCTACCGCCTCATGTGAAGTTAACGGTCCATACCCAAGATTATATTGAATTCGTCAAAGGGCAACAACATTAAATTAGTGGGAAGCAATAATCCCCAATCATCAACGGGCAATCTCTACACACTTTATTAACAAGCACACATCTACCCAAAGGGTTGGACACTCGAATCACAAACTCGGTAGACTCAACTAGCGCGAGTCTTTCCGAATTTCAAAGTTTCACACACATATGAATGAGTCGAACCGGGATCAATTAATGCAATCACGAGTAGTATCATAAAGAGTGAAAGTACCGATGAATGACGTCGGGGGAGGAAGCATCCTCTCTAGCTCGTGCAAACATATGCTCTAGCCGGAGCTCTAGCCTCGATCGATCTGTAGTATTCTTCGTTCCTTTACGATTACCACCTACATTGCACGAATATGCGGGTGGTCTACCTCGCATTGACACATTGCTCGGCTTAGTGCTGCTGGATCGCATTCGCTTTCGATTAACCGGACACTCTCTAATAAAATGATCGATGATCCACATTTATAGCAAGACCGGTCGTAAAATCTACAACTCCACGAGTGCCATTTCCCCACGTGCTTGCACTCGACTCTATTTTGTGGAACATTACCAACATCGGCTATCGAGGTAGCTCGGGAGCTCATAGGAGGTCGATCCGTCTAGGTGGATCTGTATTAGCTTTACATGGTCACTGTAGTCGTCTCTAGGCTTCTTGGTCGTGGAATGAAAGACTTTGCCAAGATCTTTTACGAATGTCTCTAGCTTGAGTCTCAGCCTTCTTTTCTCTTTCCGAGTTCTTGACTTTGCAAGCTCTTTCAACTAAAGTCACAAACTCTTGAATTTCAAGAATACCAACAAACATCTTTATATCTTCATCGAGCCATCTTGAATCTTTTACACATAATAGCTTCCGGAAGAAACACATTCTCTAGCATATCTCTTTGAGTCGACAAATTTTCGTTCATATTCCGTCACGGTCATTCGTCCTTGTTTCATTTCAAGGAATTCTTTTCGTTTTTGATCAATGAATCTTTGGCTAATATATTTCTTATGAATTCATTCGGAAAAATTCCCATGTCACTTTTTCTTTCGGAACCATCGATACTAGTGTGTTTCCACGGTGATATGCAAAGTGTCCTCGCGAAGGATATAGCACATTTCAAGCATTCATCAGGAGTACAAGATAGCTCATCAAGTACCAGATAGTGTTATCAAGCCACATTTCGGCTCTCTCGGCATCATCATCATCATTGGCTTTAAATTCTTCAGCCCCAAATTTTCGGATTTTATCAAGCTGGGGGCCTACTAGATCTCAATGGATCTATCATCGAAGTCTTTGAAGGAATCGGATTTGGATTATTAGAGGTGGAGGTTGGTGTACATTCGGGTTATTCTCGAATAAATTGGGCAAACCACTCATTCATCATCGATAAAAGGCTTGTTTAGTCTCTCCTTCGTGGCTACCCGAAACAGGTCGAGAGTCTATCGCGCTGATCCGTGGCCACGGTCAGCGGTATGACGCTCTCCCCATCATCGCCTACGGCTCTTTCGGGATCAAAGTGTCCATTTACTATATAAAACAAAGTTGGTGTCGAAGTCACCACACTATCAACATATAATAAAGGCATGTATAGCTAGACTCACACGCGCTCACGATAGTCCTAGAATCGACTAAACCGTAAGCTCGATACCAATCAAATGTAACACCCTTACCCAAGCCCTTACAGGAATCGAGCACGTGGCATTACTAGACTTGACTATTAACTTAAGGTGTAAAATTTTAAAGCTGTCCAACTGTGTCATGCTGACTAAATCGACCATAACTCGAGTTATAAAACTCAAAATTTAGATCCGTAAATTTTCCCTGAAACTAGACTCATATAAAATTTCACCATAACTTTTCCAGAATTTTTCATGTGGTCAATTAGTACAGTTTATTCATCAAAGTTACCCTTATTACACTGTCTAACAATTCTGACCTGTCTCTACAAAAATACAGTTATCTCATTGCAAAATTTTCATATACTGTTCTAGTTTATACCAATGAAAAATAGACTCAATAAGGGTTTTACACATATAACCCATGCTTCCTAATTATTTTTGTACAATTTTTGACAATTTTTCCAAAACAGAACAGTGACTCACGAATGCATTCAGAGCAGGTCTCACTAAAACTTAATTATCTCATAATATATAAATCTTTTGCCTACTCTGTTTCTTCCATGTAAAAATAGACACAATAAGGATTAATTCTATACTTCATTCACCATCTAATTCAACTTATCCTCTTTTTGGTGATTTTTCTAACTCACATCACTGCTGTAACTAAAGACTGTTTCTATACTAAATATGCTTACTAGCTTATAACTTAGGATATACTCACATGCAATTCATACTCTCCATGCATTTTTAATCACTACGAAGATAGCTTGTACTTAAAACATTCACATGATATTCTAACATCATCGATTTAAAGGAGTATCACTATTACCCACATTTATGACAAAACCCCAAAACATACATAACCAAATATTTAGCCATATTCGCATGTTGTTATATACAAGGTCAAACACCGTATGTTTGTAAAACTTCATCTAGCCTATACATGCCTTCTAAACCGCAACCAAAAATTCAAAAATACCAAAGGAAGGCGATAGTGTGGATGACTTCTTGAAGATCCTTCACGAGCCCATAACGTGACCAAAATCTATAAAACAAAGAAGAACATTTCACGTAATTAAGCTTACTAGCTTAGTAAGTCCTAACTCATGATAATAAAACATTTATACTTGAAAACCAATTGTTCCATAATAGCACATTCTAACTCGAATTCCATCATATAACATCCATTAATATTAATTTCAAACACATATAACACAATTCTCACAATATTAATTTAACCTGTAATATTAAGCATACATACCTTACATGCTTACTCAAACGTAAACCCAATAAATTAACTTTAAGTTATCTTGAACAAGGATTCGATTTATCTTTGGTAAAGTACATCACCGGCATCAAGCACTGCTAGGCATAAAAGCCCGTAAAGTAACACGGCACAAGGCACGCTAGGCGTAGAAGCTCGATAAATAACACCGCACAAGGCACGCTAGGCAAAAAGCCCGATAAATAACACCGGCACAAGGCCTGCTAGGCATAAAGCCCGATTAATGTCACCGGCACGAGGCCTGCTAGGCATAAAGCCCGATTAATGTCACCGGCACGAGGCCTGCTAGGCTCGAAGCCCGAATGTCAGAATATTATTATATGCTTTTCACATTTCAATATCACATATCGAATCATAAACATTTATTCCCATTGCAATAAATAAATTTGAAATCAATCTAATCCATCATTATCACATTCGGCCAACTCATGGTTTTACACCAAGCTTATACAAATTTTATCATTCACTAGATATGTAAATGATCTTTAAATAATAAGTAGCTCAAGAACTTACTCATTCACCTTGCATTAGCCAAAATAATTTCCATCATATACTCAACATAAATCATCAACCAATATGTAGATATACATTCGGCCATGATGCAATTGGATATTAACATTCATCAATTTTTAATAGTCAAGATAACCATAATTTATTCTTTGACATAATTTAACTAAAGGACTTACCTCGGTTGTCGATAGTCCGTGCGAATCGGCTATTCGAGAACCTTCGTCTTTCCCCGGTCTAATTCGGTCTTTCTTTGCTCTTGATCTAAAACACATTAGAATTTAGCTCATTTAATCTCATTTCATCTCAATTTAGTCCCAAAACACCCAAATGGGCAATTTACCATTTTGCCCCTAATGTTTCCCATTTTTACAATTTAGTCCTATTTGCACAAAACACAAAATATAATATTAAAAATATCTCTCAGGCTCGGATTCGTGGTCCCGAAACCACCGTTCCGATTTGGGTCAAAATTGCTCTGTTAAACATACTATCAGCACATCTTAGTATATTTAGATTTAGCATTTTGAGTATGGCATGTATAGGGACTAGAATTAGTTGAATGTCATATTGTTTTGGACAAATGTGTTGGCTCATTTAAAGATGAACTCTTTTGTATAAGGCCATAGTTGATGGCTCTTCCTTATTAATCTATGAAAAGATGAGGCTATTCATGAAAGTACAAGTTGCATGGTTGATTTACTTGGTTTAATTATGCATGAATGGGCTGATGGTTTGATGTGATTTATGTTTGTATAAGTGGGGTGGTAGAAAGAACTTGGCAAATAGCCTTGTTCTTGTCAACACGGGTAGACACACGGGCGTGTGTCTAGATAGTGTGTGACACACGGTCAGCCTCATGGGTGTGTAGCTAGGCCATGTGTCCCCTCTGCATGCTAGGTTTGCAAGTCAGTATGTTCAGTAGTAACCACACGAGCGGAGACACGGCCGTGTGTCTCAACTGCGTAGAGGACACGGCCTTAGGACACGGGCATGTGCCTTGGCCGTGTGAAGTCTGTACTTGAATTAGGAATTTAATTCGCTACATGGTCGAAGGAAATGGGCGTGTACCTTGGCAGTGTGACATTTATGGGGTGATGACGTCAGAAACAGAATGCCAAGGTTTTTGCACACGAGCTAAGAGACAGGCGTGTCGTGGCTGTGTGAGGGACACGGGCGTGTGTCTGGCCGTGTGAAAACCCTTGTAGGTTCGAATTGAGAAATAAATCCACATGGGTGTGGAATACGAGCATGTGATATGCCACCCGTGTGTGTCCCTTCCTCTTCACGGGCGTGCGAACTGTTTAATAAAAATTTTCTAAGTCTTTCTAGAGATCTTTAAAAGAGTTCGATTTGATCTCGAACCATTGCTAAAGTGTGATTTAGGCCTCGTATTTAGGCCTCGTAGGCTTGTTTAAAAGGTGATATTTAAAGTTTTAAAACTTGAGTAGAAAATCTTGTCTCTGGTTGTATAATGGTTTGCGTATAAGTCTAGTATGCCTCGTACCCTATTCCGATATTGACTACCGGTAAGAGGTGTTACATTTAGTGGTATCAGAGCTATGGTTTAGTCGGTTCTTGGACTCCCGTATCGTGTGTGAGAGTCTAGCTATACATGCCATATATATATTTATAGTGTGTGACTCGTGACAATTTTAAACTGTGTTTTCGTATAGTAAATGGATCCCGATCGAGCTGCTGCTGATGACGTTGCTAGTAATGAACCGTCTCCCTCGCAAGGGACCGCGCCTGTAGAAAGTAGACCCGAGACTTTGGGTCAAGGAGAAGAGGCTCGGGAAGCCTTTCTCTATATGATGAGTAACTGGTACAATGAGTTTGTAAGAGAAAACCCTAATGCTCAACCTCCTCCACCCCCACGTATACCTCAGCCAGTCCCTGTGGCTCCTCAAGGTATATATTTGGTAAGAATGACCAAACACCCGGTTGATAAGACTCAAAAATAAAGGGCTGAGGAATTTATAGCCAACATAGATGATGAACCTGAGAAAGCAGAGTTCTGGATCAAAAATTCTATGAGGGTGTTTGATGAACTTTCTTGCACACTTGAGGAAATATGTGCTGTGTCATTACTGAAGGACTCAGCATACCGCTGGTGGAAAATGTTGACAGCGGTAGTTCCAAGGGAGAGAGTGACATGGGACTTCTTCTTAGAAGTGTTCTAAAAGAAGTACATAAGCCAGCGATTCATTGATTAGAAACGGAAAGAGTTTCTTGAATTGAAGTAAGGCAAAATGACTGTGGCAGAGTATGAACGTGAATTCGTCATATTCAGTAAGTATGCTCAAGAGTATGTGTCTACAGAAGCTATTATGTGCAAGAGGTTCAATAATGGGCTGAATAAGGACATTAGAATACTAGTTGGGATCTTGGAGTTGAAAGAATTCATAGTATTGGTCGATAGAGCTTACAAGGCTGAAGAGCTGAATAAGGAAAAGAGAAAAGCTATGATTGAGACCCGAGATGCAAGGAAGAGGCCGATGAGTAAGTCGTTCCAAACGAAATCAAAGAGGTCCAAATAAAGGAATCCTCGGACGACTGCTTTAACTAGGTATTCACACCGAGATTGTGGTAACACATATTCAGGTTCGAGAGTTGAAGCCACCTCGATGGCAAGTGTGAGTAACGCAAAGCTAAATAAACCGGAGTGTTTAAATTATGGTAGATGACATACTTGGAAGTGTTGGGGAAATAATAGAACTTACGACAAGTGTGGTTCACCAGACCACTTCATTCGAAACTGTCCTGAAAAGGATGAAAAGGATAGAAAACAAGAAGTAAGAGCAAGCAATGTACCTTCGAGGGGTAAACTACAAAGGAACCCAGGGAGTGGGACTAGTAGTAGAGGTGCGCCTAGAGATTCTACTGTGAAATCAGAATATAGATGTAACACCTCTAACCCATATACGTCGCTGGATTAGGGTTACAAGGTATTACTGGACATAGCACAGATCAGGACATACATTTACTACCTTTCTTGTTTCGTAATTCAATCACATCAATACACATACATTTTATATCTAATAACAATAGTACACAACTTATAAATCAAAACACATTCAAATAATTATTATACAAATAGTTCACTTGACCAACTAAAACCCGATCATGCTTCACTACTTAAAATTCACCAGCAAATCATGCTTTAAAACTTTTAAGCATGTCAATATCAATTATTTATCCACATATTCGAAATAACTAATATGCAACAAAGCCACGTTACATGTACTTAATACATATAAGGTTCGAACTATATGACGACAACAGTATTGGCATTTGCTTCCTGAATACATGTTCAAACATATATCCTTACATTTCATGCATCGAACAATTGTCAGTAAAATTATCTCATAGACTAACTATTAATCATATCATTATTTTTATTTAATTTTCTGTACATGCACATATTAAAAACATAACAACCATATTACATGGCCTAGTTTCTATTTTGTTCTTATTCATGCATGCGGCATTAATTAATATAATACCATTACCGAACATATTATATACAATTTTTTAAGTCACAAAATAATGCACCATGTTTGACCACAAATAATAGATTAATAATATACATAATCTATTAGCATATTATATGCACATGCACTGTACGAAATATATAGTCACTATTACAATGATATTCGAATAATAATTACTAAAAATCCTTTTTGCTTAATAGTATACCTACTTTTAGTAGGTTTAACAAATCGTTACATAAAGCTTAATGACCAAGATCATAAGTAACATACACAATTATTTAACCTTTCAAAGAACCAAAAACATGCATACTTCCCATTTACAAGCTTGCTTAAATGTGTACACAATAGAGCCATTTTCGAGTGTCCATATTTCATTATCACTACCAAGCTAGTCATTACAAATTCGGTATTGTATATCATCCAATCCATAGTATCTTTATATAATGCTATAAGCCAAATATCATGCTATCATTTTAAGCCATAGTTTCAAAGAAATTTCAGCTTATAAAATACCGAAGTTAGTCGATAGTGTGATAGACTTTGCTGACGGTTCCCGAGCTCGTAACTTATATCCAAATCTATAAATAAAAATACACACAAAGTAAGCTATTTAAGCTTAGTAAGTCTTAAGCAAAAGTATTAAATCAAATAATCATTCAAGCATTATCAAAGCCATAATTAATACTATAAGATTTTTAAAGCTTAGCACATATATGACCCACTAATGCCAAATGCCATTTCCTTTTCTTTAACATCCTCAAAATTATTCTTATCTCACCTTAATGGTGCAAACTCACCAAATGCACTTATATGTAATATGTATCCATATATAAAATCCGATCAAGTAAGTACAATTTACATTTAACTACAAATAATCAATCATACACATATGCAAACATATCCATTTGCCCTCACATAAGCATTTACACATATAATCGAATCTCAAGGCACATCCAAGATTAAGTTCCAATTTATCATACTCATTATTTTTAAGACCAAATGCACATATTTAAAAATCTTATAATAATACTTCAACTATATCACATATTGCTCACTTCGAATAGTAATATAATAACTTACCTTAATCATTGCAACTATGAAGCTTATACTTACCTGGACATTTAGCTTACTTACCGTAATTGCATTCCACCTTATTAGTGATCCATGTATCCTCTATTTAAAATATATCACCGGCATTAAGCCTGCTAGGAAATAAAGCCAGAATACACACCGGCACTAAGCCTGCTAGGCAATAAAGCCTGAATACACACTGGCACTAAGCTTGCTAGACCTGAGGTCTGAAATTTAATCATCGGCATTTTGCCTGCTAGGCAATAAGCCCGATACACTTCACCGGCACAAGGCCTGCTAGGCTCGAAGCCCGAATATCAATATAAATAAACCATTTCATACACAGTACATATTACCACTATCACATCTCACACATAATTCATATTATTTTCACATATCAACTTCAATTAAATATAACTACATTTCACTATTAAAATCACCTATCATATTAGGCTTTGGCCTATTTTGCACTTATATATTCATAATTCAAAATGTAATCAAGGTTGTAACCAATGTTAACGATATTAAATTGCTTAAAGGCTTACCTCGGAAATCGTCGGACAGCAAAATCTGACTATTCGATAATTTTTATTTTTCCCCTATCCAAGTTTGTTTTTCTATGTTCTTGATCTAAACACATTAAATTTAAACTCATTCAATCACATTTCATTGTAATTTAATCCAAAAACACCTAAATGGGCAAATTACCATTTTGCCCTTGATATTTAACATTTATCACAAGTTAGTCCAAATAGCATAAAACACAAAATATTCAAAATCTAGCTTCACCCTAGCTTGGCCGAATTTCACTAAGGTCCCTAACAGCCCATTTCTTTCATTTATTTCACATTTTGACCCCTCAATTTATAAATTTCACAATTTAATCCTATTTAGGCATTTTTACCAAAAATGCCTTAATTAAACTTAACAATCTAAAAACCTATATTTATTTTCCATCACTAAACACCAATTTCATCAAGCTATCAACAATGGCATTTCATGAATATATCATCAAATTCAAAAATTAAAGCATGGGTCTTGAAGATTACTAAGCAACAATCTCAAAAACGTAGAAATTATCAAAAACCGAGCTAGTTACATACCTTAATCAAACCAAAATATGGCCGAATGTGGCTTTCTTTTCTTTTTTTCTTTCCTTAGCTAATTTCGGCAGCTCCAAAGATGAACATGCATGTCTTCTTTTTTTTTTTTAATTATACTAACTTATTTAATATATTATTACATAATTTTCCATTTATTTAACATTTGCTTTCTTTCAATATCATTTAATAAAACATATAAAACATGTTCATTTAATGGCCTTGCCGTCCACTCACATACTTTTGGCTTAATTGCCACATAAGTCCTCCTATTTAAAAAGCCACAACACTTTAATACCTTTAAAAATAGCAAGCAACTTTCACTTTTAATGCATTTTAATCCTTTTGTCAAATTATACACAGATTTAACAAATTAACTTACGGAAATTTAACACAAGCAAATTCACAGATAATAAATACTGAAATAAATTTTTTTAAAAAAAATATTTTTTCGGACTCAGATTTGTGGTTTCGAAACCACTATTCCGATTAGGGTTAAAATTGGGCATTACAATTTCTCCCCCTTAGGATTTTCGTCCCGAAAATCTTACTAGCGAATAGCTTTGATTATATAACCCAATAAATCTCGAACTCAACTTGCCTTTACGATCAAATCTGAGTACTTTCTTCCATGGTGAAACTTTCAAAAATACTTGATCTTCGATTTGATATTAAATATCTTTACATTTCAAATATGCATATAACTTTTGACGATATGATGTAGCTTTCAAGCTATCACGGATCACTATCCTTTTCTGTTCTGTTTCTTTGATCGAGTCAACCTCGTGTATCTTATTTTCACTGAGTTCAGTCCAATACAATGATGTACGACATTTACGACTGTACAAAGCCTCATAGGGTACCATTTTGATACTAAATTGAAAGCTACTATTATGAACAAATTCAATCAAAGGTAAACCAGATTTAATCATTCTATCCACAATAAGCCAGATAACTTCTTTCTTGCTCAGTGTCAACGATAAATTAGATACAAAATCTATCATGACCCTATCCTATTTCTACTGTATCATCATAACCGATCGCAATAACCTAAAAGGTACCGATGCTTGGCCTTTACTTACTAACAGACTAAGCATTTCGAAACAAAGTCAGATATGTCTCATTTTATACCAGACCACAAATAGAACTGTTTCAAATCATCATACATATTCATACTTGTAAACTTCATTCAAAATCATCTAAATTAACTCTGAATTTCTCTGAACCCATACTTGGTTTCTGAACCTCAAACAATTTTTTTTATCAACTCAGAATTCAAATTTAATAATCGTTTCACATCGAGCTCACTTTTAACTAACAATTCATTGTTAACTTTCTAAGTATCACAAATTTGTTGAACAAAAACAATCTTGCTTTTAATTCGCTATAACCTAGCCATCATCGAGAGAGATCACTATATACGTATTCATTGCACACAAAGTAAATAATGATTTTCTACTCAAAGCATCAGCAACAACATTAGCCTTTCCGGATGATATTCAATCACTAGCTCGTGGTCTTTTAAAAACTCTAATCATCGACGTTGGCTCAAACTCGGATATTTGTAATCATTAAATACTTCGGACTTTTATGATCAAAACAAATGTGACATTCTCACCGAACAGATAGTAATGCCAAATCTTTAATGCGAACACAATAGCTGCTAACTCCAAAACCCGAATACCCGATGTAGATACAGCATAACTTAAAAAAAAAAATAGACTATGCGTAAACGGATCTCACATTTACTGAATTTCGCATACAACTGTTTATCTCACAAAGTCTGTAACACAATCTCAGATGTTCGGCATGCTCGGTTCCATCACGGAAATAAATCAAAATGTCATCTATGAATAATATCACAACCCGATCAAGATACTATCTGAAGATTTGATTCATCAAATCCATAAAATAGTAGGTGCATTAGTAAGTCCAAAAGACATAACCAGAAACTTATAGTGTCCGTATCTCGTTCTGAAAGATACATCAGAGTCTTTAAGGATACAAATTCTTCTTTCAATCCATCCTTTAATTCATACATGTACATTAAAAGTTTGTTTCCAATTCATAGGTAGATTCAAGCACATACATCCCAATTAACCTTTCAATCAAATAATTCTAATCATATTAACTACTGAATCAGTCTTTTCAAGTAAATCTTTCTTCTTATTAGAAGGATGACCCCAGACATATATTTATACAAATTTGTCTTGATCTTCTATCATTTTCACTTTTATCACTATCAAACTTTCACGAGAACTAGAAAAGAGTTTATAATAAAGTTGTCTCATACATTAATCATCGAAACTCTGAATTATACTAAAATCACCTTAACCACATAGAAATAATTGAACTTTATTAGGAACTATGTCTCAATCCTATAATGAGTATTATCTCAGCTGTTAATGAAGTATCTGAACATAGAAAGGAATCAAATACGATTTAGATAGCAACCATTGTAGAATCACATCTTCTATAATTCTAAAGAAGGTACCATTGTATTCTCACATTTCAAGCCAAAAATTATAATTGCAATAGACATAGTCATCTCTCACAAATAGAAATCGCTATGTGTAATCACATGGAATCATAAAAATACCGTAACAGAAAAATTTCAACATTTGGAGTTACACAGAATATCTGAAAATTACAACTCATATAAAATAATATTTGTTCCGATGATATCCCGAAATATCCAGAAAAATTCAATGCGCTCATAGAATACTGAAATTCATAGTAATAGAAGTAATATAATCTTCACATATTTTCAACAGGGAAATAATCATTAGGAACAGAATATTAGTCTCCTACAGATTTTATCGTCGACTTTCGTATCCACACCATGGAATAAATTTTTCAAAGGAAGAAATAACAGTGTCGAATATAACCCAAACAGATCAACAATATTTTTGTCTATTGATATGCTTAGCTAATGTTCTTATACGATAAAACTTTTTTTTTTTAAATAAACAGTCACATATACTTCTGAGGATAAATGTACACATAGAATGTCCGAATGGAATCATAATAACTGCTCGACTATAACCATTGTATTCAACTGTCAATAGAATTCAAACATCAATCCCCTGTCTAATTCTGTCATCAGAAATTTTCATATTATCCCATCATTAACAGAAATCAATTCAAGGAAGCTTTCAGTTAATACTTTATTTAGCTAACATACCTGAATAAGTCATTTGATCGGAGTTAACTTCTCCTTTAGCAGTGACTTTGCAAAATCTGAATAGTCTTCAGAACTGCCCAATATCTCTTTTAGTACTATCTTCATTTGCTGATTCATTCTCTTTTCTAACCACATTACTAGTCTTTCAAGCACGAATTTTTCTAGAACTTCACATTAGTAAGCTTATTCATTCCAACTCTTATAATAAAATTGAAACATTTTCTAACAAGGGGGGTGAGGGTAGTAGAGCCTCAAATTTACTCTCACATAATTGCGCATAATACATACTATCACTAATAGTCAATTCATTGCTAATTTCACATTCTCAAATCATTTAATAAACCTTTTCTTTAAATCACTTTTATTATTATCACATTGTTCATATGCCAACTCAAATCACCATTTCAAAATCATAGCATTTCAAATAGCAATCATAACTCAAATATAATATCATAACTCAAATGTAATTACCACATTTATCAATAACAACATGTCATATGATTTGATTCTTACCTTTATGAGTCTCAACTCATCATCAACACATCTCCACTCAATTATTTAAATATTTATTTATGTACCATCTGAATTAGCTCAATTGGAAATCTTATATATGTCATAAAAAAAAAAATTCTTCGTTAGAGTCAGGAGATATCACACTATCGCAGATTTAATATGGCATGTATAGCTAGACTCACATACACTATGGTAGTCCTAGAACCTACTAAACCATAGCTCTGATACCAATCAAATGTAACACCTCTAACCCATATACTTCGCCGGATTAGGGTTACAAGGTGTTACTAGACATAGCACAGATCAGGACATACATTTACTACCTTTCTTGTTTCATAATCCAATCACATTAATACACATACATTTTATATCTAATAACAATAGTACACAACTTATAAATCAAAACACATTCAAATAATTATTATACAAATAGTTCACTTGACCAACTAAAACCCGATCATGCTTCACTACTTAAAATTCACCAGTAAATCATGCTTTAAAACTTTTAAGCATGTCAATATCAATTATTTATCCACATATTCGAAATAACTAATATGCAACAAAGCCACGTTACATGTACTTAATACATATAAGGTTCGAACTATATGACGTCAACAGAGATTGGCATTTGCTTCCGGAATACATGTTCAAACATATATCCTTACATTTCATGCATCGAACAATTGTCAAAAAATTATCTCATAGACTAACTATTAATCATATCATTATTTTTATTTAATTTTCTGTACATGCACATATTAAAAACATAACAACCATATTACATGGCCTAGTTTTTTTTTTGTTCTTATTCATGCATGCGGCATTAATTAATATAATACCATTACCGAACATATTATATACAATTTTTTAAGTCACAGAATAATGCACCATGTTTGACCACAAATAATAGATTAATGATATACATAATCTATTACCATATTATATGCACATGCACTATACGAAATATATAGTCACTATTACAATGATATTCGAATAATAATAATTACTAAAAATCCTTTTTGCTTAATAGTATACCTACTTTTAGTAGGTTTAACAAATCATTACATAAAGCTTAATGACCAAGATCATAAGTAACATACACAATTATTTAACCTTTCAAAGAACCAAAAACATGCATACTTCCCATTTACAAGCTTATGTAAATGTGTACACAATAGAGCCATTTTCGAAAGTGTCCATATTTCATTATCACTACCAAGCTAGTCATTACAAATTCGGTATTGTATATCATCCAATCCATAGTATCTTTATATAATGCTATAAGCCAAATATCATGCTATCATTTTAAGCCATAGTTTCAAAAAAATTTCAGCTTATAAAATACCAAAGTTAGTCGATAGTGTGATAGACTTTTCTTGATTTGGTTCCCGAGCTCAGAACTTATATCCAAATCTATAAACAAAAATACACACAGAGTAAGCTATTTAAGCTTAGTAAGTCTTAAGCAAAAGTATTAAATCAAATAATCATTCAAGCATTATCAAAGCCATAATTAATACTATAAGATTTTTAAAGCTTAGCACATATATGACCCACTAATGCCAAATGCCATTTCCTTTTCTTTAACATCCTCAAAATTATTCTTATCTCACCTTAATGGTGCAAACTCACCAAATACACTTATATGTAATATGTATCCATATATAAAATCCGATCAAGTAAGTACAATTTACATTTAACTACAAATAATCAATCATACACATATGCAAACATATCCATTTGCCCTCACATAAGCATTTACACATATAATCGAATCTCAAGGCACATCCAAGATTAAGTTCCAATTTATCATACTCATTATTTTTAAGACCAAATGCACATATTTAAAAATCTTACAATAATACTTCAACTATATCACATATTGCTCACTTCGAATAGTAATATAATAACTTACCTTAATCATTGCAACTATGAAGCTTATACTTACCTGGACATTTAGCTTACTTACCGTAATTGCATTCCACGTTATTAGTGATCCATGTATCCTCTAATTATAATATATCACCGGCATTAAGCCTGCTAGGAAATAAAGCCTGAATACACATCGAGACTAAGCCTGCTAGGCAACAAAGCCTGAATACACACCGCAAGACTAAGCCCGCTAGACCGAGGTCCGAAATTTAATCACCGGCATTTTTGCTCGCTAGGCAATAAGCCCGATACACTTCACCGGCACAAGGCCTGCTAGGCTCGAAGCCCGAATATCAATATAAATAAACCATTTCATACACAGTACATATTACCAATATCACATCTCACACATAATTCATATTATTTTCACATATCAACTTCAATTAAATATAACTACATTTCACTATTAAAATCACCTATCATATTAGGCTTTGGCCTATTTCGCACTTATAAATTCATAATTCAAAATGTAATCAAGGTTGTAACCAATGTTAACGATATTAAATTGCTTAAAGACTTACCTCGAAAATCGTCGGATAGCAAAATCTGACTATTCGATAATTTTTATTTTTCCCCTATCCAAGTTTGTTTTTCTTTGTTCTTGATCTAAACACATTAAATTTAAACTCATTCAATCACATTTCATTGTAATTTAATCCAAAACACCTAAATGGGCAAATTACCATTTTGCCCCTAATATTTAACATTTATCACAATTTAGTCCAAATAGCATAAAACACAAAATATTTAAAATTTAGCTTCACCCTAGCTTGGCCAAATTTCACTAAGGTCCCTAACAACCCATTTCTTTCATTTATTTCACATTTGACCCCTCAATTTATAAATTTCACAATTTAATCCTATTTAGGCATTTTTACCAAAAATGCCTTAATTAAACTTAACAATCTAAAAACCTATATTTATTTTCCATCACTAAACACCAATTTCATCAAGCTATCAACAATGGCATTTCATGAATATATCATCAAATTCAAAAATTAAAGCATGGGTCTTGAAGATTACTAAGCAACAATCTCAAAAACGTAGAAATTATCAAAAACCGAGCTAGTTACGTACCTTAATCAAACCAAAATATGGCCGAATGTGGCTTTCTTTTCTTTTTTCTTTCCTTAGCTAATTTCGGCAGCTCCAAAGATGAACATGCATGTCTTTTTTATTATTATACTAACTTATTTAATATATTATTACATCATTTTCCATTTATTTAACATTTCCTTTCTTTCAATATCATTTAATAAAACATATAAAACATGTTCATTTAATGGCCTTCATTGCCCACTCACATACTTTTGGCTTAATTGCCACATAAGTCCTCCTATTTAAAAAGCCACAACAGTTTAATACCTTGAAAAATAGCAAGCAACTTTCACTTTTAATGCATTTTAATCCTTTTGTCAAATTATACACACTGATTTAACAAATTAACTTACGGAAATTTAACACAAGCAAATTCACACATAATAAATACTGAAATAATTTTTTTTTTAAAAAATATTTTTTCGGACTCAGATTTGTGGTTTCGAAACCACTATTCTGATTAGGGTTAAAATTGGGCTGTTACAATAGAGTACCTACAGGGACTTATGCCATTCGCGCTCGCGAACAGACGTCATCTCCAGAGGTGATAACGGGTACTTTTTCTCTTCATGATATCTCTGTTGTTGCTTTGATTGATCCGGGGTCTACCCATTCTTATATTTGTATGAAATTAGTATCTAGCAGGAGTATGATTGTTGAGTCTACAGAATTTGTGATAAAAATGTCAAACCGTTAGCAAACATGTGCTAGTTGACAAAGTGTGTAGAGATTGTCCCTTGACAATTAGAGGTCATTGGTTTCTGGCTAATCTCATGCTATTTCCGTTTGATGAATTTGACCTGATTCTTGGTATGGATTGGTTGACTTCTCATCATGGTTTAGTAAACTATGGTTGTAAGTTTATTTAACTTAGATGTGTAAATGGAGATGTCATTCAGGTTGAATCAGGTAAATCAGATAGTTTGCCTGTAGTGATTTCGTCTATGGTAGCTGAGAAATACATGAGAAAAGGGTATAAGTCCTATCTCGCATTTGTGTTAAATACTCAATAGTTCGAGGTAAAGATTGAACCAGCGCCTATGGTGTGCGAGTATCCGAATGTGTTTCTGGAAGAGTTACTCGGATTGTCTCCAATTAGAGAAGTCGAGTTTGGCATTAAGTTAGTTTCGAGTACAGCACCTGTTTCAGTTGCCCCATATAGGATGGCCTCATTAGAGTTAAAAGATTTCAAGACTCAGCTACAAGAATTAACAAATAAGGGTTTTGCAAGACCGAGCTATTCACCGTGAGGTGCTCCAGTACTTTTTGTGAATAAGAAAGACGGGTCGATGAGACTGTGTATAGATTACAGACAGCTCAACAAGGTGACAGTGAAGAATAAGTATCCTTTGCCAAGGATCGACAATTTGTTTGACCAATTGAAGGTATCCACAGTGTTTTCTAAGATAGACCTAAGGTCAAGCTATTACCAGTTGAGAGTTAAGGAGCAAGATGTGCCGAAAACTACATTTCGACGAGGTATGGACATTATGAGTTCCTTGTCATGCCCTTTGGCTTAACAAATGCTCCTGCAGTATTTATGGATTTAATGAATCTTATTTTTCGATCGTACTTGGATAAATTTGTAGTTGTTTTTATCGATGGCATACTAATTTATTCTCGAGATGAGAGTGAGCACGCGGAGCACCTGAGAACTGATTTGCAGACTCTAAGAGATAAGCAGTTGTATGCTAAGTTTAGCAAGAGTGAGTTTTGGCTCCGAGAGGTCAGATTCTTAGGACACATCGTGTCGGGCGATGGCATTAGAGTTGATCCGAGTAAGATCTCGGCTATTGTACAGTGGAAACCGCTGAGGAATGTGGCAGAGATTAGGAGTTTTTTTGGGTCTAGCAGGTTACTACAGACGGTTTATTAAAGAGTTCTTCATGATTACTACACCAATGACGAGATTGTTACATAAAGATGTTAAGTTTGAATGCACTGAGAAGTGCCAACAGAGTTTTGAGAAACTGAAAACATTATTGATTGAAGCCCCAATTTTAGTACAACCGGAGTTGGGAAAGAAGTTTGTAATTTACAGTGACGCATCAATGAGTGGTCTTGGTTGTGTGATGATGCAAGAGGGAAAAGTAGTAGCTTATGCCTCAAGACAGCTAAAACCGCATGAAAGGAATTATCTGGCACACTATTTGGAGTTGGCTGCTATCGTTTTTCTTTGAAGATTTGGTGTCATTATTTGTATGGTGAAAAGTGTCTAATCTTTACCGATCACAAAAGTTTGAAATACCTAATGAACCAAAAGGGTTCGAATTTGCAACAACGACAATGGCTTGAATTACTGAAGGATTATGAGTTAGTAATTGATTACCATCTGAGAAAACCGAATGTGGTCGTGGATGCCTTGAGCAAAAAATCCTTATATGCTTTGAGAGCTATGAGTACGAGTTTAGCATTGTCTGATGATGGTGCTATATTGGCCGAGTTGAAGGCTAGACCATTGTTTCTTCAGTAGATATGTGAAGCTCAAAAGAATGATAGTGAGATACAAGTTAAGAGAGCTCAGTGTGAATCTGAAAATAACTCTAATTTCTAGGTTGGTTGAGATAATTGTTTGATGTTTCATGATAGAGTTTATGTACCTAAAGATGGTGAGTTGATTCAGAAAATATTACATGAGGCATACAATGGTTGCTTGTCAGTACATCCTGGTAGAACAAAAATGTATAATGAATTGAAGAAGTTAAATTGGTGGCCAGGTATGAAAAGAGATATCTTCGAGTTTGTTACTAAGTGTTTGATCTGTCAACAAGAGAAAGTCGAACATCAAATACCTTTAGGATTACTTCAGCCAGTGATGGTTCCTGAGTGGAAGTGGAACGAATCACAACGGATTTTGTAGCGGAGTTACCTATGACTCCAAAAAAGAAAGATGCTATGTGGGTTATCGTTGACAGATTAACGAAATCGTCTCACTTTCTACCAGTAGGTGTTGATTACACACTTGACAAGTTGGCCAAACTGTATATTGATGAAATTATGAGATTACATGGGGTGCCTATATCCATTATCTCGGATAGAGATCCGAGGTTTACTTCGAGGTTTTAGTAAAATTTGCAAGAAGCCTTCGGTACGAAATTGAATTTTAGTACTGCATTCCATCCGCAAACCGATGGCCAATCCGAAAGAGTGATTCAAGTTCTCGAGGATATGACTTATGAAGAGGAACCAATTAAGATTTTGGCTCGAGAGATTAAACAATTGAGGAACAAAAGTATAGATTTAGTGAAAGTGTTGTCACAAAAACACAGTGTAGAAGAGGCGACGTGGGAACCGAAAGAAGCCATGAGAGAGCAGTACCCAAACCTTTTTACAGGTAAGATATTTGGGGACAAAAATCTTTAAAGGGGGAGAGTTGTAATAGCCCGATTTTGAGGCTAGTGGAAACTGTAGTTTCAGAACCACTAATTCGAGACCAGAGAAATTATTTTTAATATTATTTTATGTGTTATATCGTGATTATATGAGTGTATTGGTGCATTAATTTTGGTGATTGCATGGTCAATTATGAAAAAAAACTAAATCGCATAAACTGCGAAAGTTTTATTTTTTCAAGCTAGGGGTGTTAAATAGCTATAGGACCTTAAATTGGAGGTCCTTAAAGTGAAATTAGACCCTTAAGAGAGAGTTGGCCGGCCATGGGGGACAAATTAGAGACATGGTCAATGGTTGGGTGAGTTTTGGTGGCTTAATTGAATAAAACAATATAAAATAAAGAGTTATCATCTTTTCCTATTCCCATAGGCAAGAATAGAGGTTTTTGAAGCTCAAACTTTCAGCCAAGCTATCCTCTTGCAAGTAAGTGATCTTGGTGGTTTTTATTGATAAATTTTTGTACTTTTGGAACCCTTAAAGCTTTAGCTAGCTAAAGAGGGGACGATTTTGCAAAATGGTTAAAAGTTTAGGGTGTTTCCATGAGAGTGCTTATGTTGTTTGGTGAGTTTTTATGGAAGAAAATGAATCTTGGGTGTTAAATACACAATTTTTGTGAAAGGTGTTTCCATAAAAACACCTAAAAGAACCATTTTGTAAAGGTTATAAAATAGATGATAAATGTGTGAAATAATTGAAATCTTGAGTTGCTATAAGAGGGAATATGAATCAGCTAGCTTGAGTGTGTGAAAAAATGAACACATTTTTATTTTACGAGCCTAGGGGTAAAATCGTAATTTTGTGAAAGTCTAGGGGCAAAATGGTCATTTTTACCAAAATAAGAATTTTGGAGTAATTTGATTAAAGTGATTATTTAATGAGTTAAATATGTCATTATAGTTCAAGAAGAACGTGGAATCAACCATGACCGGGGAAAAGTCAAGGTTTCGGACTATACCTCAAACTGACATATTTTGTATCGAGGTAAGTTTACGTGTAAACGATACATCCTTATTACGTATGTTTTACGTACTAATGCATTGTGGGGATGTAATTGATTATTGGTGAGATTTATTGAAAATAGTAGAAAATGAGAAAACTCCCGGTTGAACCTTCAGAATAGAAATATGGGTACCGATGAATATCCGTAAATATGTAATTGTTGGTGGACTGTGTGCGATACCACCTTGTTATTCATTAACGATGGACTATGTGCGATACCATCGTATTTATTATCATTGGAGGGTTGTGTATGATACCACCGTAAACATGTAAATAAATGATGGGCTGTGTGCGATACCACCATGTAAATTATTAAATGGTGGGCTGTGTGCGAAACCTCCAAGTATCCAACAATATTCCGAAGTATTCATCGAGAAACTTGTCTAAGTGAAATTTCATGTGGCTTTTTGGTGATAAGTGCATGGTATATGTGCAAGTAAATGTGAGCAATGTTTATGATATGTGGTTGGGATGTGGTAAGGGTTGAAATGAGTAAGCATGATTATGAGGATATAAATTGTTCTTACATAATATGAAATGTTTCTTATTGATTAGCATGTGATATGATGTTTATTGTGTACATATATACTTACTAAGCTGAAAGCTTACTCCCTTCTCTTTTCCCTTGTTTTATAGTGGCGAAGAGCCAGCTCGGGATACGGAGATAATCAGAAGATCACCCACACTATCAGCACATCTTGATATAGTTAGATTTAGCATTTTGAGTATGGCATGTATAGGGACTAGACTTAGTTGAATGTCATATTGTTTTGGCCAAATGTGTTGGCTCATTCAAAGATGAACTCTTTTGTATAAGGCCATAGTTGATGGCTCTTCCTTATTAATCTATGAAAAAATGAGATTATTCATGAATGTGCAAGTTGCATGGTTGATTTACTTGGTTTAATTATGCATGAATGGACTGATGGTTTGATGTAATTTATGTTTGTATGATTGGGGTGGTAGAAAGAGCTTGGCAAATAGCCTTGTTCTTGTCCACACGGGTAGACACACGGGCGTGTGTCTAGACAATGTGTGACATAGGGTCAGCCCCATGGGCGTGTAGCTAGGCCGTGTGTCCCCTTGCATGCTAGGTTTGCAAGTCAGTATGCTCAGCAGTAACCACACGAGTGGAGACACGGCCGTGTGTCCCAACCGTGTGGAGTCTGCACCTGAATTAGGAATTTAATTTGCTTCACGGTCGAAGGACACGAGCATGTGACAGTTATGGTGTGATGACGTCAGAAATAGAATGCCAAGGTTTTTGCACACGGGCTAAGAGACGGTCGTGTTGTGGCCATGTGAGGGACACTGGCGTGTGTCTAGCCATGGGAAAACCCCTATAGGTTCAAATTGAAAAATAAATTCACACGGGTATGGAACACGGGCATGTGATATGCCACACGGGTGTGTCCTTTCCTCTACACGGGCGTGCAGATTGTTTAAAAAAATTTCTAAGTATTTCTATGGATCTTTAAAAGAGTTCAATTTGATCCCGAACCATTCCTAAAGTGTGATTTATGCCTCGTAGGCCTGTTTAAAAGGTGATATGCAAAGTTTTTAAATTTGAGTGGAAAATCTTGTCTCAGGTTGTATAATGGTTTGCGTATAAGTCTAGTAATGCCTCGTACCCTATTTCGATGTTGACTACGGGTAAGGGGTGTTACAAGGAAATTAAGATATTGTGTATTTAGGATACTTTTCGTGAACATATCCTTCCTGTAAACCTACTAGGGTTTCTTAAGTCAAGTAAGATATCCTAAGAATACTAAAACACTTAGTGCCTAAAAATAAGTCCTTTTTCAATTAAAATTCTCTCATTGATTATTATGTTGTCAAGTCTTTGTTCAGAATCAAGTTCATAGCAACCAAGCAGGTCTTTACCCTGCTAGGTTTGATTGTCTAGAAAGGTAGGTTCGCTTATGTCTTAGTGTATGTTCTATTTGTTTAGTAATTTGTGTATCTATTTATGTATGTTGCGAACCAGTCGGACCATCTACCATCAAGGATTAAGGCAAAACAAAACTCATTTATAATTGTCAGGTTTTCTGTGAGTATTCTGGAATCACCACTCGTATGTTTAAATGATTCACGATGGAATGTGCAAGTATACACAGTCGTTATCAAGTAGTAAGTGAGTAAAAAGAGTATCGTCTCCATAGGGATTGTATTGAAAATCAATAATTGTAAAATTATTATTTCACAAGTTGGTTAATAAAATAAAATAATTGAGGGTGATGGATGTTTTAATTAACTTAAATTAACAGTTAATATGCAAATGAGAATGAAATGCAATGAAATAGTTAGGTAATAATTCACGTGATTTAACGATAATAACATGAATAAGCTAGAACAATTACAACTCTTGATTTAATACATTCATAATCATGTTTAACAAATTTCCCAAAAAAAATTCCATGGCAACTCGATTATTTATTAACTCAGAATAAAAAAATTATAAACTTTTGTCGAAGTCTTATACTTACCACTTAGAAAAAAACTTGCATATGTCTATGTAATAATTTAACTATGGATTATATTTGAAGTCACCATTCCTTAAAATTTATGCAAAGTAACAAGGACATGTTTGTTTGAAACAATTTAATCACATAAATCTAAAGTTATGGAATGTAATAGGTTTTTTTTTTTTTTTCTAATTATTACAAACCTTTAACTTATCTCTGTCGAATATAGATTAAACATACATCTTCCAATTATTATGTCCATTAATCACCATCCGATTCTGATTAAGCAATTAATTCAAATGTTTTCAAACATATATTAATGCATGAACAACATAAATGATTTTAATTCGAAGCATAAATAATTGAGGCACATAAAATCATAAACATAATTTGAACTAAATTAATCAAGAAATTGCAATCATTCTAGGGAAAAAAAAAAGTCATCATCATTAAATGAACAATAATCAAGTAATTTGCAATCATGTTTTCCAACTTAAAATAATTTAAAGAGAAAGGAAGGAAAACTCTAAGAAGATTTTAGTGATTATTCGAAAATTGTCCGTGGTGGTTTCCTCTTATTTACTTTATTACTCCAATGCAAACTACTCCCCAAGGTGGCCAACCGCGAGAGGTTTCAACTCAAGAATTTCTAACTAGGTGAACTCTCAAAGAGAGTAAAGGGGAAGATGAAAGAAAATGGAAGGCTTAGGCTTGAGAGAGAAGAGAGAATGGTGAGTGAATGAGTGTTGATGAGTGCCTTGAGAGGTGAATGAGGGGTGTTATTTATACATGAGGGAAGGCTTGAGAGTTTGCTAAAAAATAGCATGAACATCCCTTAGAAATCTCTCATGCATGGCTGACCATATTTTGTGGAAAGAGGGTTGATTATTTCATGATTCTAGCTTGATTTTTGCTTGATTTAAGGGCATGGGTTGGATGACAAACATGGGATTTTTTGGGGGCTATGTTTTGATTTTTTTACACTTGTAGGGACCTTTAATTAATTATTCCAAAGCTGGTTGGGTTGCTCAGTGCCGAATTTGGACTCTTTTCCCCTTAATGGATGGTTTGGGCTTTAATGTGAATAGCAGACTTGTTCCTTTTATCAATCCACTTCCAAGCTAGGTTAGAATTAATTTCCTTGAGTCCAATACTCAAGCTTTGTCACCCCATGCTGATTGACATTCAGCTCATGTGCATGTGTCATCCATACTAGCTTCGAACATTGAACAAATTAGTGTACCAAGCTGTAACAATTTTAGCAAAAATTATGAAAATTTCAAAATGCAACAACATAAAGTAAAATTATGTAATATTAGCACCTAATTACTCAAAAATTACAATCTTACTTTAATTATGTAAATATTCTCGATATGTATTAAAAACACATAAGTAGCTATCAAAATACTAGGGATTTGCACAAATTCTAAGTTAAAAGGTACCCTAAAAATCTATATAATTCAGAGTTATCAGTAAACCACTATGTTTTTAGAAAATCATGGGTTTAAAAGAGTGTTATTTAGTATTATGTTATTTAGTATTTGTGTATTGCTATGTTTTCTAAAAACTTAAGGTTTTAAACTAATCTCCAAGAGTAAGCTTTTCTATAAACTATGTTTTCATGTTATGTTTTCAAGTTATGTTTTATATGAGCCTATGTTTTAAAGATATGTTTTTAAAGTACGGTTTTATAAACTATTTTTTATGAGATTTTGTGCTATCTTTATGAGAACAAGTGTTTTAAAAAAAGCTCCATATGCATGTTCTATGTGATAAGTACTCTGTACAAGCTCCTTTCTGAGCTTTATGCTGGATATATTGGTATACCAAGGAATTGCGAGTACTCACCTACAAGTTTTGTGATTTGGGCGTTCAGGCCATGGGATACGTAGAGAGATAAGGGAATGTGAAGCTGTGCTCCATTAATCTCCCAACCTAACCTCCAACACACCACTTAGGTCTTAGCAAAATTTGTGCTATCTCGAAACACAACAGTGGAATCAACAAACAAACATGCGAGCTACAAAAACGTCATAAGCAGGTTCGCATGTCTCATACCAATATACCTAAGATTTCTCAGCACAACTTAGACTTTCATTAAAGGTCATCATAGTTCACATTTGTATTCTCATCTTAGTATAACACATAGGCTCGCATACATAAAAGACTTCGCATGAAAACACATAGCGTAGGTATGAGCTTCGCAGTTAAAAGGATCATGCATGCAAGGCTTTTAAACTTTAGTAGGGTTCATGAAAATACACAAGTTCGCACATTTATGGATTCGCATGCATGCATACAAAGGTTCACATATTTTACTAGTGGTTCGCAAGTGATAAAATAAACACTATAGTGGTACACATGTAAATTTAGCAATGATTATAGGGTTTCGCTTGTAAATATAGCATGCAGCATACAGAGTATGAAATAATTTATAAGTCTAACTTAGACGTATCCTAACATAGTACTCTCATCATGAATAACATTGGCTTTATTTATGAAATGTTAAGTACTTAAAACATGTTTGCAATAATGTAGAAAACTAAACAGAATAGATTAACCAATCTTTAAATAACATTGTTAGAGTCATGAAATCATAAACATATCTCAAACCCATAACAAAAATCCCATCGGTGTTAACCCAGGTTCGTCGATATCTGCTCAGGAACATCCTTGCCCAATCATCAACCTTGCCTATGACATCCGCGACCTATTTACTTAAGAAAGAATAATAGATGTGTTTGTGAGTTCATTGAGAACTCAGTGAATAATCACTTAAGCTTACATGAGGAGCTTCACTGATACACAACTTTATCACTTAAGCTTACATGGGGAACCTTATTGATACACAAGTCATCCTTAGCTCACAGAGGAGCTTTGTTGATACACATCTTATCCATAAGCTCGTAAGGGAGCTTCGTTGATACACAACCTGTCCATAAGCTCACAAAGGAGCTACGCTGATACACAGCTTATCCTTAGCTTATGGTGAAGCTTTGCTTGTACTCAACTTATAAAACTATTTTTGAAACATTAAGAGCACGCACAAACTGTGCTAAAATTATATTTTCAAATCGTAATTGAAAAAAGAGTATCATAGTCTAAAACATAGCTTTTTAGTGACTTGCCTTTAAACTTGTTTCGAAATCATAATTCTTAGAAAACATATTCAGTTAAACTGAAAATCATAGCAATTAACATACTCAAATAATTCCAAACCACATACACATTTAAATTATTAGTAAAGAATATACTTTGTAATGGAGCCTGATCACTCACAAAAAAAATGGAGAACTTAAACAAGTTAAGCTTTGCCCTTATCCTTGCTGGTAGACGGTTTGACTAGTTTGCAACAATACGCACATATATTACTTAGACAAAACAAAACATTCATAATTCATGCAATGCAAACTTGGACAATCACACCTAAAAAGACAGGGACTTACCTTGAGAGCTACATTCTGAACTAGGAACAGAGACTTTGACGACAGAGTATTTAATGAAGAATTCACGGAATTCAAGTATCTTATTTATAGACCTAGGAGTCTTGGAAATCTTAAGATACCTTAATTGGATTAGAAAAGTTGTTACTAGCACATAAAGAATTCATAGATACACTAAATCCATGTTTCCTAATTTAAGTTTGATCGTATCTTAGATCGTCGAACACAAGTTCACAACTTTAACTGATGAACACGAGTTCGCAACACAGATTGGCAAACCTCCCTCACAGAGAAACTAGCGAGTCCCCTTTCTATTAATTTTGTGCATTGCTACTGGTGAACGCCCTTGTTGATACTCTTCTACCGAACTCCTTGCTCACACAACTTTTGGCGAACACTAGCTTGTATAAATTTTGGCAAATCCCCGGTTCCCCAGAATACTGGCGGACCTTCTCTTCACATGATCGAAACTTCTAGGTTCGGCTAGGGGGTGTTATAGTTTAGCTTTATTCTACACTTATGGCACATGTTAAGGACTCTTTGAGTCATTCTAAGGCGTTATAAGGAGACCCGCATATCCAACAGATAAGATAAGACAAGTTATGATAAGTGTTGAAAACATGGTATATGTTCTTCAATGATTTTAATAAGACAAGCATAAGAGTATATTTCATGCTATATAAGATCTGTTTGTGAGGAAGAATAAGCCAAAGTTTTTAAGTATGATTTTTAACAAGCACATTTGAAGCTTTTTTACAAACTTATATGTTTTCTGACAAGCATGATCTACGAACTAGGTCTCGCACCTTCGCAGCGAACATTACACGTAAATCGATTTTCATACTAAGTCCTTTTATGTTTTATTCATCGTATTTTAAGCATACTATGATGTTTTCTGCATATTCACTAATTTCTCAATGAACTTACTAACTCCTTTCTTACTTTGTAAGTAAGTAGGTCGCGGATTGCAGTGGCGAGGTAGATGACTTAGGAGTGGCTAGATCTTGAAGAGATACTAGGGAACCCGAGGATAAAGGCGATGAGATTAATTGTGTGAGCTTAGTCTTATTATAGTTGCTTCTATTGTTGGAACAATTTTTCTTAAATTCGATTTATTTTACTTTATGAAATCTTAAATTAATCCCATGTTGTTAATTTCTTCTCTTTGGTATAAACAAAGTTTGATGTTTCCTTATTTTTCATTGCATGTGTACCATGTTGTATTCTTTTAATTTTTCTAGAGTATGACTCAATATCATATACGAGCCAGTTTTATTGCAACCTTTGTATGTTTGCAACCACATTATGCATGTGAACCCTTAGTTGTGATAACCCTATTATTTAGTAAACCCTATATAAATACGATAACCTTGCAAAAATAAACTCTTTTGTTGTGAAGCCCGTTTGCATGAGAACCTTTTTCTTTATTTGTTGGATAAGCTTGCATGTTTTATATTCTATGCATGATTTAATTCCCTTGCTGTGTTATAACATAACACATTATATATTGTAATTATTTGGTGTGTTGGAGGTTAAGTTGGGAGTTAACAGAGAGTCACTTCGGTGGCTAACGTAGCTCACCAAATTTGGGTTAAACCAACTCAGCCGAGTTTTGGGTGTTACATTGGTTGGTATCAGAGCTAGGAAGGTTTAAGTCCACCAAGCCTGAGCCAGCTAAGTTGATTCACCAGGTTTATAGGTGATTTCGCTAGAGTGGTAAGACACTTTCACTAGTTTGGCGTAGTAAGTTCGCCATGATTGATAAGGTAAGTCTGTCGGATTATGAAATTTGAAGTGCTCTGTAGGTATGCGTGTGAGTGCTTGGTTGGGGTGGGACTAGAATAGATCACCTTGGTTTGATTGCATCTTTTTCAATTTTTTTTTGGATCATCCCTCCGTTGTTCTCCATTCCAATAAGTAGTAGTGTTTTAGCGAACTATGTTCGCGTGTATATCTGTTGTGTGTGAACTGTGTTTGAAAGTAGGTCTGTAAGTATGGATACCCTGTTAAATGTATCTTGTGCATTTAGAGTAAGTAAGAATGCCTCCCCGTAGAGTGAATGTGAACCATGTGAATAAGGCTGCAAACCCCTTTGAAGGTGACAGGACTTCGGCTACCCATGAGTGACCTCACAGGGAAAAAGTCCTGGAAGGTGGAATGGAGCCACTAGTGCAAGCTATGGTTTGGGCTTTTCATCAAGCTGTTAGTTCCAACATTGCTCCTGCGGATCATGGATTGCCATTGGAGCGTCTGTGAGCTCTATATACTAAATAATTAAGTGGTGTTAGAGGATCTAATCCTACCAAGGATGAATATTGGCTTGAGGGTATTGAGAAAATCCTTGAGCAGATGGCATGTTCTTATCATGAGAAGTTGGGATGCACTGTGTCCTTACTCACCAAAAAAGCTCATCGTTGGTGGAACACTGCAAAGAAAGTAACCGTTGTGAATACGTTAACATGGGAGTTCTTCTTGGGAACTTTTAAGAAGAAGTTCATGGGCGAGCATTATATGGAAGCTCGCAAACGTGAATTCATCAATTTAGCACAATGCAGGCTATCTGTTGCTAAGTATGGGGCAGAATTTGTGCGACTAAGCTAGTATACAACAGAGATGGTCTCATGGGAGAAGGATCACTGTCAGAGGTTTTTCTCTGGACTGCATCGTGATATCCAACATTATTTTATGACTCATAACGCTCTGAACTTCGACAAATTAGTTGACAACGCCAAAGCCATTGAGGAGATTAAGTCTTCAGAAATTGAAGTTTGAGTAGGAAAACAAGTGTCTAGAAGAGCATCCAAAAAGGATCGTGACTTGTGAAATTTCGGCAGGAATGTTAAGAGAAGTTTAAACTTGGATCATTATTGGGAATGGAACAACACCTAGGATAGAAAGAAGGGTCCACACCAGTCTGTGAGTTGTCCAATTTGCAAGCAATGTGAGCGAAGACATCCTAGTGGATGTTGTAAAGTGATTGTGGGCTATTTTATGTGTGGTTCTAAGGACCACTTGATTAAGGATTGTCTAGAACGACAGAAGAGATCACAGGTTCAGACTATGACCCCTACTTAAGTGTGAGCTAGTGCTCATGGATGAGGAAAAGGTAGATGTGGTGAAACAAGAAAAGTTGGGCAACAAACTTTGGCTTCACTGTTACGACCCAAGATGAGACACGAGGCCTCGCATGAGTTTGTGCTGTGAGGGAACGAAATGAGCAAGGTGCCACAAATGTCATTATAGGTACCTTCACTCTACGAACTATTATATTACTTTCCTTCATTGACACTATTTCCACACACTCGTATGTTTTAAAGAAGCTAGCTTGTGAGTTGGGAATCCTTGTGGAAACCATAGATAAGGGTGTGACTATCACTAGTTCCTTTGGGGACAGTGTGTTGGTAAATAGAGTGTATCGTAGGTGTCCATTAATGACTCAATGTCAAGTCTTTTATGCTAACTTGATGGAGTTACCATATTATTGATTCAACGTGATCTTGGGGACGGATTGGCTGATTGAACATAAAACCATAATCGACTCCGAGTTGAAAGGAGTCACTTTGTGAAGTAGTAAAGGTAAAGAGATTGTTGTGGTTGGTGAGAAAGTTCAATTTATGTCTAACATAGTCTTAACATTAAAGGTAGAAAAGATGTTAGGAAAGGGCTGTGAAGCCTGAAAAGATGTTAGGAAAGGGCTGTGAAGCCTATCTCTCTTTTGTGATGGGTTTGCAGGATTTGGTTAAAAGAGTTTGCGAGATACGAACCGTCAAAGACTTTCCTGATGTGTTTCCTAACCAGTTACCTATGTTACCTCTAGACCACGAAGTTGAGTTTGCCATTGAGTTGTACCTTGGTAGTTCACCAGTTTCAATTACATCGTATTGCATGGCACCCAAGGAGCTTAAGGAGCTAAAGATACAAGTTTAGGAGTTGCTTGACAGAGGCTTCATTCGACCAACTACTTTTCCATGGGGGTCGCCAGTGCTATTTGTGAAGAAAAATGATGGTAGCCTAAGAATGTTCATCAACAACAAGCAGTTGAACAAACTTATTGTAAAAAACCAGTTCCCTTTGCCAAGAATTGATGATCTTTTTGATCAACTGCGAAGTGCCATAGTGTTTTCAAAGATCGATTTAGATCTAGTTACTACCAACTTAAGGTGAAGGAGTCTGGTGTGCTGAAGACAACATTCAGAACGAGTTATGAACATTATGAGTTTCTAGTGATGCCATTTGGGTTAACAAATGCACCTGCTATATTCATGGACCTGATGAATCGAGTGTTCCATGAATACTTGGATTACTGTCTGGTGGTGTTCATAGATGACATTCTGGTGTATTTGTGAAATAAGGAAAAGTATGGTACTCATTTGCGAACTGTGTTGCAAGTTTTGTGAGAGAAGTAATTGTTTGCAAAGTTCAGTAAGTTTGAGTTTTGACTGAAAGAAGTTTTATTTTTTAGGGCACATGGTTTCATCTTAAGGGGTTCACGTAGACCTAAAGAAAATCAAATTCATTGTGGAGTAAAGATCACCAAGAATTGTTAATGAAGTGCGAAGCTTCTCAGGGCTTGCAGGGTACTCTCGCGGGTTTGTTGAGGGGTTCGCCGCTATAGCGGTGCCTTAAACAAAGTTGCTCCAGAAGAAAGAAGAGTTTGAATGGACAGAAGCAAGGCAACAGAGCTTTGAAAAATTTAAAGTGCTACTCACCAAAGTACCTATGTTGATTCAACCAAAATGAGAGAAGGAATTTGTGGTTTACAATGATGCCTCACAAACCGGGTTGGGTTGCGTGCTGATGGAGGAAGGCAATGTGGTAGCTTATGCTTCCAGGCAACTGAAGGTTCATGACTGAAACTACCCAACCCATGATTTGGAGTTCTATGGTGATGTTCACAGATTACATTCTGGTGTACTGACGAACTGAGGAAGAGCATGATACTTATCTGCGAACTGTGTTGCAAGTTCTCTGAGAGAAGGAATTGTTCACAAAGTTCAGCAAGTGTGAGTTTTGTCTTAAAGAAGCTGTACTTTGGGGGTACATAGTTTCAGCTAAAGGGGTTTGCGTAGACATAGAGAAAATAGAAGCCATTGTCAAGTGGAGATCACCAAGAAGTGTTACTGAAGTGTGAAGCTCCTTACGGTTCACAGGGTACTACTGCGATTTGTTGAGGGGTGCACCAATATAACGACACCCTTAAAAAAGTTTCTCCAAAAGAAAAAAGAGTTTGAGTGGACAGAATAATGATAAGAGAGCTTCGTAAAACATAAAACGATACTCAGAAAAGCACCTGTGTTGATTCAACCATAACTATAGAAGGGATTTGTGGCTTACAACAATGCCTCACATAGGGGGCTGGGTTGCCTTGTGATTCAGGAAGGAAAGGTAGTCACTTATGCTTCCGTGCAACTGAAGGTTCATGAGAGAAACTATCCAACCTACAATTTGAACATACATGTTACATAAATCTGACTGGAACCTTCATATTATTGCTAAATAAATTTGTGTATTATAGCAAAGAAAGAAAGAAATAAGAATGTTGATAAATTCTACGAATGCTGAAAGGGAGGAAATCGAAACCAATGCCCCGCTACCAGTAAGTAGCCCTATGCTTTCTGTGTGTCGTGAGTTTTTGGAACAGAGGCTAAGAAGGCCTTAATGGAAATGATGGGCCATGTTGTGGGACAATGGTTCGAATGATACATGGGAGTTGCACCAACCTCATCCCATAGACATCATGATGAGTTGATGAGACCCGAGAAGACGATGAGGACAACAAATGTTACACCACCAGTGAACCCTGCACCTCTAGTCTCAATTGTAGTAGTGCTTATATAGGACCTTGTAGAAGTCATAAGTAAGAGGGGTGCCAAGGAATTTAGAGGCGATAAAGAAGACTATCTAATCATGTCATAAAACTAGATTTTTAAAGTTAATCGTGTAACAGAAGAGATGCAGTGCTATCTAACTAAGAGTTTGAGATGCGTCATCTCCTTGCTTGAAAATGAGGTGTATTAGTGGTGGACCATAGTAACTGGTATAGTCCCAATAAAGGAAGTAAATTTTGACTTTTTCCTAAAGAAGTTCAGAGAAATTTCATCAATAGACTCTTTGTCGACCAGATAAAGAAAGAATTTTTAGAACTCAAGCAAAGAAGGATAATCATGTTTGAATATGAGAAGGAGTTTATTGGATTGAATAAGTACACTAACTGTAACATCCCATTTTCAGTGGTTTCGAGACCAAAATTTTGACGAGTGAATTATTATTTTATTATTTATTTAATGTCTACAAAGTTATTTTAAGGTCGTGTTAAAATTTCGTTAAGAAATTTTGAAGTTTAAATAGTTAATTAAGTAAAAAGGGCTAAATTGTAAAGGTGTAAAAGTTGATTTCTATTAGTTAAAAAGGGCTATATGGCTATGGAAAGGAAAGCTACTCGACGTATATGGTAAATATACCATATTGCATGTTAGTGGATGTGCATGGATAGGTTTTGATGAAATTTTAATAGTTTCTAAAGGTTATATTTGTAATTGAATAAATAAACACCTAATTAAAATAATCAAATAGTACCATCTTCATCACTTAGTTTCTCCACCGAAAATTGAAGAAGAAAATAGCCATTTTTAGGGTTTTAAGGTTCTGTCATCATAGGTGCTTGCATGATCAAGATAAAAAACAACTAGACCTAAATCGAGGAAAGGCTAAATCTTCAGACTAGTGTTCAACTTTACTTCTATGACCAAAGTTATCGAGGTAAGTTCGTATAAATTATAATCATATGAATGATAGCTAAATTAATTATTTACTATATTATGTTAATATAAACGAACTTGAAATTGTATATGTATTGATATATGAATAATTGACGGACAACAAATCCTGTTTGAACCTTAAGAATTCATAGGATACAAATGACATGTCATTAGGGATTTCATGTTTCGGGTGCTGGTATTGAATATCCTATCGTTGGTTGAAGTCCTTCATTTGTTGCAGATTTTCCATAACTCGTGTGAGCAACATCATGTAGCTAACATTCAGAGCCATAGCTCGTGTGAGCACTATTAAAAAGGAAAGGTTACAGTTATATGGAAAGACACACTATGTGTGAGCATTCCTGAGTATCCAATTCAATTCTAGATGGTTTAAAGGGTAAGTAAAGGAAATGGAATGGTTCATAGTCTTATAAAAAGGTTCATGAATAAATGATTTATCTTATGAAATCTACTTATGTTATAAATGAACTTATATGTATTATGGATGAAACTACTAACTTGTGAGTTTGATGGTGCTTGAATAGGCTTTTACTAAGATATTGGTCTTGGTAATGATATTATGTTTATTCTATAAATTATGCTAATGAAATGGTAAGTTTTGCTTGATTTTATACGAGCTTACTAAGCACTAGTTGCTTACGTAGTTACTTTCCTTTGTTTGATAGATTATCGAAAGCTCGATCGATTAGAAGCTTGTAGGTGATTAATCACACTATCCAGCAACTATTTTGGTAGTTTTTGAGTAACTTGGCCAAGGTTATATACGGCATGTATAGGACCTTGTGTAATGGTAGTTCATGAATGTGTTAATGGTTGATTTGGCATGTATATGCTTTTGAAGTTATGTTTGGTTTGATGGACTTTTAAATCTTGTTCAAGTTAGGTCATTTTGGCCATTCTTAAGTGCTTGTATATAAGACTCTTTTGGTATGTTTGTGATGGCTTGGAAATGGTCATTTGTGATATAATGTGGTAGTTAAATGAACTAGGTTTTGTGCTTGAAATATGGTCAAATTGATTTCTTGGTTAATGATGTTTTGATATACATATGTGGTGCCTTTGAATGGCATATTGCTTAAATAAAATTGGATGTTTGATATGGTATGTTTAAATGTGTTTGAATGATGTTTAAGTCTCTTGAATTTGTGCACAAATGGAAAGGTTGGTTAGGTATGGTTTGGCCTTGAAATGGCTTGACTTTAAGGTCAACTTTTAGATCACACAGCCTGAGACACGGGTCATTACACGATGGTGTAACACACACAGCCTGGCTACACGACTGTGTGTCATGTGTAAATTCATAGTGTATTAAGTAAGTGAGTTACACGGCCTAGCACATAGTTTGCGACATGACCGTATGTTGTAAGTCAGAGAGTTACACGGTCTGGCACATGGCCATGTGACCCAACTCAGTGAGTTACACGGATGAGGAAATGGGCTGGGACATGGCCATGTGTCCCTTGTTCGATTGTTACATGGTCTGGGCTATGTCACACGACCTGGCCACATGGCCGTGTGTCCCCTGTTTTCAAATTTTGTAAATTTTCCACTAATCTTCTGTTTTGTTTCAAATTAGTCCCGAATTGCTTCTAAGCTAATTTTAGGGCCTCGAAGGCTCAATTTAGGGACAAAATGCATATGATTGAGTGGTTTATAATAAGATTAATTTGTTATGATGTTAAATTATTTCTGATTATTCGGTAATGCTACGGAATCCTAATCCAGCGACGGACACGGGTTAAGGGTTTTACACTTAGGACCTGGTTTCAGATGAGGAAAACTTATGTATTAGGTTCGAATGAGGGTTAAATGACTGCCCTTGAAATTAGAGATTTTGTTTCCTTATTTGCAATGTAACACCCCAAACCCGGTCAAAACGCTACGACCGAATCTGGTATGTCACAGGGAAGAAAATGTTTTTGGAAAACAAGTTGTCGTCTCAAGTTGGAAAGAGAACCCTTGGTATTTATAAAAAACAGAGTTTGTACTGTGTGAACTTGTTGAAAACATTTTGAAACTTAGTTTTAAAGATGATAGAGTTGTCTCGTTGTTATTACACGTTTGCTGAATACCCGATGGTAAAATTTTGGTAATCCCAAAAATTCGTTAAAGCTTTGAAAACGTCCATCTTATGAGTTTATTAAGCATGCCACTCGTGTTTAAGCAAATTTTAAGGAAATTTAAGCAGATAAATAATCCCAAAATAACATCTAATGGCCTTATTACATAATTGAAAACCGAACTTAGAATAAAATAAATCTGAAATTAACCATTAAATCAAAATCCAAACTGTTGAGCATGGCCACCTCGAGTCCATCCCGGCTCCGTGTCTGCGATCTAGGAATTATCTGCAAAATGTAACGGAAGGGGTGAGTCATCAAGACTCAGTGCATCAATCCCCATGCAGAAGATGTTAAGCTCTTACACAGTTTCATATGCAAACATGTATGTTATGCAACCCATCCAACCTATCCATCCGAGTCTTCTAAGTCTACCCCTTGTAGCACCTAGCCATTGGGGTACCTAACCACTGGTGGTTCCAAACCACTGGTGACCGAAGTCATAAATAACCGTTTGTGGGGCCAACCCACTTTGTGGTACCGAACCACTGGTGACAATCCCTTATCTCGATATGTGGGGCCAACCACTGTGGTACCAAACCACTGGGATGAGTCACAGTATTATATATGTGGTACCTAACCATTGGTGGTTCCAAACCACTGAGACTTAGTCACAATATGACGTATGTGGGGCCAACCCACTGTGTGGTACCTAACCACTGGTGACAGTCTGATAGATCATTCCTTCCCCCTCCTACCATCAACCCAATTTCATGTACATGTATTGCAACATAAATGGTCATGCTTAATGATTTAACCTACATAGCACACTCATGTTGTGATATACATACACCAAATGATAGCAGAATGTAACAGACTTACCCGGAGTCTTTGCTTTTACCCACAAGGGTAAACATAATGATCCATACCAACATTTCGACTTTTAACAAAACACAGATAACAACATACTTACATATGAACTGTATAAGAGTTACACACCTGAGTACCCGTAACACGACACTCTCTACGTCGACACTCTCCTTAATAGGCACTACCGCTATCTGCCTATTATTCTGCTCAGATGCCAGCCCACAACTTGGTGGCCAATCACGAACAGCAGACACAACCCTCTTCTTAAACTTAGGGATCAAACCCGAAGGTTGACTTCCCTCACCTTCTCGTATATTTCTTGTATCCATTACAAACTTCGATCAATAAATCACTATGAGAGATACGATTTCGGGATATACACCCCGCTAGATTAACAGTAGATATCCAACAGATCGATTAATAGAACCACTTAGAAAGAATTTTCTTACCTAAATCAGTTGAATCCCAGAGTTAACGAACTTGGCTAAAACGTTGATTGAACCCCTATACCAAAAACCAAGTGAGATTCGACTAATGGAGATTGGACTAAAGAGAATTGGCCTTTTGGCCAAACAGGGGACATAAGTCCACCCTCCACCATATTGCCACACAGAAACCTTATCTCCTTACCTTCAATCTTCTTCAAAATTTGGCACAGGCAGACACCACAGAGGGAATTCGGCTTCTAGGAAATAAGGAGTGAAAAGAAAGGAACAACCATCAAGATAATAAGGAAGTGATTCGGTTTAAAATAAAAATGAGAAAGGAAAGAGATTGCAAAGAAGAAAATGACAGAGATCTTACCAATCCTGGAATGATTCGGCTATGGTGAAGCTTCGGGAAAAGAGGTTAAACTTTGGAGATTTTGACTATATGAAGAAATGAGAGTGTGGTTTCGGCTTTTGTGAAGGGAAAAGAACAACCCCACTTCAAACGAAGAAGATACGGCTAGAGAGAGTTTCAAGAAAGAAACTGGAAATAACAGTGAGAAGGGAGGAAGATGTGATATTTTTGGCTTTAGAAAGTGAGAAGAAAAGATGAACCGAAAGTGACCCTAATGGTTTTCTGAGTTTCAGCTTTGGATCAAAAGAAGAGAAAGAAAAGAAGTTGAAAGAGAGGGAGGAGTGACGATTTCGGCTTTGGGACAAGATGGAGAAAAAGAGTAGAAGGGATTCGGCTATGGCTTTTGAGAGAAAAGAAAATGAGGAATGAAGTCTCGACACAAAAGAAAATGAGAGAAAGGAGTTCTAAATGCTCCCCAACTAGCCGAATACTCACACTTCACCAAGACCTACACCACATTTGGCCACCTCCCTCACTAGCACCCAAAACCGAATGCTCCTCTACCCTAAGCCACCTTCAAAATTCGGCTAAACACAATCCTCTCCAATCCCTTCTTTTACTCCTCACTTTCTTCCTGATCACACATTCAAATGAATTTCAATACTTCAAATTCCTACATTTTCTCTCCTCCACTTATTTAAATCTGTTGACTCCTTTAACACTTATCCACCAAAGTCCATCTTGAGTACAACTCCTCCTGGTCTTGGCGTCAAAAATAACAAGCAAAAAAGGGATTCCTGCAGCTCGAACCAAGGCTCTATCCACTCACCTAAGGGTGACTTCCCTGAGCCTTAAGTGGCGCCTCCCTTGCCACTTTACCAAGGCTCTTCCTGTGTCAAAACATGCCATTAATTTCCCTCAACTCCTGTCGCATTCAGCTCCCCCTTCCAAGTGCCCAAAAAGAAAATTTTCGCTCAGGCTCTGGCCTACCTCTAGCTCATGCCTGGTCCTTAAATTACCCTAAACTAGCATGACATCCATACTATCTACATGCAATCAGATAAAATGCAAAGGCCCCGATTTAAGGATGTTACAGTTCTACACCCCTTAAAAATAATTTTGGCCTCGAAATTACTTGGTCAAAAGAGTTGAGGGTATTGCTGCCGCATCACATCCTCTGGCTCCCACGTGGCCTCCTCTGATCCATGATTCCTCCATAACACCTTCACCAAAGGAATGGTTTTCCTACACAACACTTTGACATCCCAGTCCAAGATCTGCACTGGTTCCTCCTCAAAAGACAAGTCTGGGCTTACTTCGATTTCTTCTACCGGCACAACAGGAGACGGATCTAAACGATAGCATCTAAGTATTGAAACATGGAATACGTCGTGAATTTGAGTCAATTCTGATGGTAACTCAAGCTGGTAAGCTACTGGTCCTACCCGCTTCAACACTCGATAAGGCCCGATAAACCTAGGGCTCAGCTTGCCCTTCCGACCAAATCTCAGCACTTTCTTCCACGGCGACACCTTTAAAAAGACCTTGTCACCCATTCCGAATTCTATATCCTTTCGCTCAAGATCGGCATAAGACTTCAGCCTGTCTGAAGCTTCCTTCAAACGAGTTCGAATCAGCTTAACCTTACCTTCCATTTCAGTAACTAACTCCGGACCCAACAATTGCCGTTCACCCAACTCTGTCCAACACATAGGGGTACGACACTTCCGCCCATATAACGCTTTATACGGTGCCATCTGAATACTTGACTGGTAGCTATTGTTATACGCGAACTCTGCCAATGGTAGAAATTCTTCCCAACTACCTCTGAAATCCAAGACACAACCCCTTAACATATCCTCTAAAATCTAGATTACCCTCTCCGACTGCCCATCTGACTTCGGATGAAACGCCGTACTGAAATCCAACCTCGTACCTAATGTTTGATGTAACGCTTCCCAAAATCTTGATGTAAATCTAGGGTCTCTGTCTAAAATAATCGACACTGGCGCCCCATGCAACCTTACAATCTCTGCTATATATAATCTGGCTAACTTCTGAAGAGAGTAATCCACACGCACAGGTATGAAGTGAGCAGACTTTGTTAGCCGATCAACAATCACCTAGACCGAATCCTTCTTGCTAGGCGTAAGGGGTAGCCCACTGACAAAAATCCATCGTAATCCTTTCCCACTTCCACTGCGGAATCTTCACCGGTTGCAACAATCTCGAGGGTAACTGATGTTCTGCCTTTATCTGCTGACACGTCAAACACTTGCCCACAAATTCAATTACCTCTCGCTTTAGACCCGGCCACCAGAACTGTTCCCGCAAATCCCGGTACATCTTACTACCTCTAGGATGCATAGCGTATGGGCTACTATGAGCTTCCTGAAGAATCTTCTGCCTTAACTCAACATCTTTTGGCATGCAAGCTTTCCCCTGAAAACATAGCACTCCATCGCTGCTTAAGCAATATCCCTCCAATCCACCATTCTGCACTTGTAAACATCGAGCACTTAAGACTTCATCCACTAGTTGTTTCTCCTTAACCTGGTTTACCCACGTCGACTTCACTGGCAGTTCCGCTAACAAACTTCCGTCATCATACAGACTAAGGTGGGTAAACATTACTCTTAAGTCTGTTACCACTTTGCGGCTCAACGCGCCAGCCGCTACGTTAGCCTTACACGGATGGTATTCAATCGAGCAGTCGTAATCCTTCAACAACTCGATCCACTTCTGCTGCCTTAAATTTAATTCCTTCTGAGTGCGAAGATACCTTAAACTCTTATGATCCGTGTAGACAACAGACTTATCCCCATACAAGTAGTGTCTTCAAATTTTCAGAGCAAAAACCTCTGCAGCCAACTCCAAATCATGCGTCGGGTAATTCACTTCGTGAGGTCTCAATTGTCGAGAAGCATACGCCACTACTTTCCCCTCTTGCATCAGCACACATCCCAGACCAGTATGCGACGCATCACAATAAACCGTAAACTCCTTCCCTACTTTAGGCTGAATCAAAACCGGAGCTTCTGTCAGAATCCTTTTTAACTTGTCAAAACTTTCTTGCTGTTTGTCTGTCCAGACAAATGGAACCCCTCTCCTTAACAACTTGGTTAGCGGTGCTGCAATCAAGGAAAAACCTTCCACAAACCTCTTGTAATACCTCGCTAATCCCAGAAAACTTCGAATCTCTGCCACAGACTTAGGTGGTTTCCAGTCCAGTACAGCTTCAATCTTCCGAGGGTCTACCCTAATCCCCTCAGCTAACACCACATGACCCAAGAAAGTTACTTCCTTTTACCAGAATTCGCACTTACTAAACTTTGCGAATAACTGTTTTTTTCCTCAGAATTTGCAAAACTACACGAAGATGTACATCATGCTCCTCCTCAGACTTCGAGTGCACCAGTATATCATCATATCCATAAACGCTGTCGGTGCGTTGGTCAACCCAAACGTCATCACCAAAAATTCATAGTGACCATAACGAGTACGAAACACCATCTTATGAATGTCCGCTTCCTTGACCTTAAGTTGATGATACCCAGATCTCAGATCTATCTTTGAGAAAACTGATGCTCCTTTAAGTTGATCGAACAGGTCGTCTATCCGGCAATGGGTACTTATTCTTAATCGTCAACTTATTGAGCTGACGGTAATATATACACATTCACATCGATCCGTCCTTCTTTTTAATAAAAAGCACGGGTGCTCCCCAAGGAGACACACTCGGCCGGATAAAACCCCAGTCCAACAACTCCTGAATCTGTGCTTTCAGCTCTACTAACTCCTTCGGCGCCATTCTATACAGGGCAAACGACACTAGCGCGATTCTAGGTAGTAGGTCTATACCAAACTCAACTTTGCAATCCGGAGGCAGACCCGGAAGCTCTTCTGAAACACATCGGTAAATTCCTTCACCGTTCAGACATCTCCTGCAGTTGATTCCTTAGCCTCCAATGAGCAAACATGAACCATGAACGCCTCACATCAATTCCTCACCATTTTCTCGGCCTTCAAAGCAGATACTACATTAGACAGGCAGTTCCTTCTCTCACCTATCATCACCACCTCTTCACCTCGACAGCTCTCAGCACCATGCGCTTGGCTGCACAGTCCAAACTCACTTGATACTTTACTAACCAGTCCATCCCTAAGATCAAATCGAACTCCCCAAATGGCAGTTCCATCAGATTAGCCAGTAACATGACCCCTTAAAGTTCTTGAAGTACATCCTTATATAGTTTATTCACTACCACCGAGTGACCTAGAGGGCTAATTACAGTCACCTCCCTAGAAGTAGTCTCATAGGCTAAGTTTAGAGTTCCCGCTATACTACTAGCAACATAAGAGTGCGTAGAACCAACATCAATCAAAGCAGTATAGGGCAATCCATAAATTAAGAACGTACCGATTATGACGTCCGATACGTCGCCCTCCTCTCTACGCCTTGCTGCGTAGACCAACCCAGGCTGTCTTGCCTCAGTATTCCCAGCACGTCTGCTCGGTGTTCTACGGCCCTGACCATTACTGTTACCACCCCCGGCTGAACCTCGACCCCTTTGCGGTTGCTGACCATCTCTCCTAAATTGTGTGCGTCCTTGACCCTCAGACTGAGTCCTAGTTGGACTCCATGGACAATCCCTTATCCGGTGATCCATTGACCTACACTCAAAGCACCCTCTTTTACCTGTCCAATACTCCCCCAAATGAGACTTCCCACATCGAGCACACCGTGGTGGACACTGAGTAGCAGCAGCAGGCATTGCAGCTTGATTCGGCCCGCCAAATCTAGCTCTTTTCTGAGAATTCCTAGCAAACCCTGATGGCCCAGAACTCTTTTTATTCCAATTCCTATCCTGATTCTGTTTCACCAACTGCTTTACCTCCTCGGCTATCTTGGCCTTTTCCACTAGGACAACAAACTCTCTCTCCCGCTGTGGAGCAATCAATACCCGCAGTTTATCCCTCAGTCCGTCCTCAAACCTAACAAGCGCTTATGTTCCGTAGCCATGATAACCCTAGTATAACGGCTTAACAGTAGAAATTTTGCCTCATATTATGATACTGACTTACTCCCCTGAACCAAATTCAAGAACCCTTACGCTGCGCATCTATATAACCAGACCCGACGTACTTCCTCTGATAAGCTGCCTTAAAGAAATCCCAGGTGATATCATCGGCCATTGCACCATCCCTGACCATGACCACCACTAATAAGACTCATCCCGAAGAAGAGACACTATCCCCTTCAACTTCTCCTCAGGCTGAAATCTAAATCATCCATTATGCACTCCGTCGCCTCTAACCAGTACTCAGCTGTGTTGGGAGCTGCACCAGAAACACCCCTAAATACTTCTGCTCCATTAGCCTGGAGTCGTTTGGACACAGATTTTCAAGCCCCCATACCTACGCCTGCTTCAGCAACTCTCTCCAGAACCCGCAGTATCGCCTGAGACACCGCGTCATCACCTCCCGTTTGATCCTGAAACTCAGGGCCCACGGCAGGCGACGGCGTCACCTCATTCTCTAACCCATGGCCAGACCCTACTGGTTCTGACACGATAATCCTACCCCTACCATGTCCACGTACATTACGCCCGCGTCCTCGAGTGCTCATGACTAGCATTCACGAATTAATCTGATTTAAGAATTTTATGAGTGAGCTTTCATCACTGTTTATTACAGCACAGTTTTATGAACAATTTATTATAGTAGTTGTTCTCGCAAGTTCACACAGCCCTACGGGTTTCAGTCTCTAAAGTGAATTCCTCTCACTAGCTTTCATATCACAATCATTTAAAGAATAGTAACAACAATTAGGAGACTTACCGTTGTAGATTGGTGCCGGAGACTCAGGTGCCATGCTTTCCCAAAACATGCATTCTCCATTAAAATCATTTTGTAACCCCTTTATTGAAAACATTCTGGGCCTTATACCCACAACCGAGTTTTTGAACCTGGCTCTGATACCATAATTGTAACACCCCAAACCCGGTCAAAACGCTACGACCAAATCTGGTATGTCATAGGGAAGAAAACGTTTTTGGAAAACAAGTTGTCATCTCAAGTTGGAAAGAGAACCCTTGGTATTTATAAAAAATCGAGTTTGTACTGCGTGAACTTGTTGAAAACATTTTGAAACTTAGTTTTAAAGATGATAGAGTTGTCTCGTTGTTATTACACGTTTGCTGAATACTTGATGGTAAAAATTTTGGTAATCCCAAAAATTCGTTAAAGCTTTGAAAACGTCCATCTTACGAGTTTATTAAGCATGCCACTCGTGTTTAAGAAAATTTTAAGGAAATTTAAGCAGATAAATAATCCCAAAATAACATCTAATGGCCTTATTACATAACTGAAAACCAAATTTAGAATAAAAGAAATCTGAAATTAACCATTAAACCAAAATCCAAACTGTTGAGCATGGCCACCTCGAGTCCATCCTGGCTCCGTCTCCGTGATCTAGGAATTATCTGCAAAATGTAATGGAAGGGGTGAGTCACCTAGACTCAGTGCATAAATCCCCATCCAGAAGATGTTAAGCTCTTACATAGTTTCATATGCAAACATGTATGTCATGTAACCCATCCAACCTATCCATCCGAGTCTCCCAAGTCTACCCCTTGTGGCACCTAGCCACTAGTGGTACCTAACCACTGGTGGTTCCAAACCACTGGTGACCGAAGTCACAAATAACCGTTTGTGGGGCCAACCCACTTTGTGGTACCTAACCACTGGTGATGATCCCTTATCTCGATATGTGGGGCCAACCCACTGTGGTACCAAACCACTGGGACGAGTCACATAATTATATATGTGGTACCTAACCACTGGTGGTTCCAAACCACTGAGACTTAGTCACAATATGATCGTATGTGGGGCCAATCCACTGTGTGGTACCTAACCACTGGTGACAGTCTGATAGATCATTCCTTCCCCCTCCTCTCATCAACCCAATTTCATGTACATGCAATGCAACATAACATGGTCATGCTTAACGGTTTAACCTACACGGCAGACTCATGCTTTGATATACATACATGAAATGATAACAAAATATAACAGACTTACCCGGAGTCCTCGCTTTTACCCACAAGGGTAAATATAATGATCCATACCAACATTTCGGCCTTTAACAAAACACATATAACAACATACTTACATATGAAGTGTATAAGAGTTGCACACCTGATTACCCGTAACACGACACTCTCTACGTCGACACTCTTGTTAATAGGCACTACTGCTATCTGCCAACTATTCTGCTCAGATGCCGGCCCATAACCCAGTGGCCAATCATGAAAAACAGACACAGCGCTCTTCTTAAACTCAGGGATCAAACCTGAAGGTTGACTTCCCTCACCTTCTCGTATATTTCTTGCATCCAATACAAACTTCGATTAATAAATCACTACGAGAGATACAATTTCTGGATGTTCACCCCACTAGATTAACGATAGATATCCAACAGATCGATTAATAGAACCACTTAGAAAGAATTTTCTTACCTAAATCGGTTGAATCCCAGAGTTAACGAACTTGGCTAAAACGTTGATTGAACCCCTATACCAAAACCAAGTGAGATTCGGGCAATGGAGATTGGACTAAAGAGAATTGGCCTTTCAGCCAAACAGGGGACACAAGTCCACCCTCCACCATATGGCCACACAGAAACCTTATCTCCTTACCTTCAATCTTCTTCAAAATTCGACACAGGCAGACACCATAGAGGGAATTCGGCTTCTAGGAAATAAGGAGTGAAAAGAAAGGAACAACCATCAATATAATAAGGAAGTGATTCGGTTTAAAATAAAGATGAGAAACAAAAGAGATTGCAAAGAAGAAAACGACAGAGATCTTACCAATCCTAGAATGATTCGGCTATGGTGAAACTTTGGGAAAAGAGGCTGAACTTCGGAGATTTTGACTATATGAAGAAATGAGAGTGTGGTTTCGGCTTTTGTGAAGGGAAAAGAACATCCCCACTTCAAATGAAAAAGATACGTCTAGAGAGAGTTTTAAGAAAGAAAGTGAAAATAACAGTGAGAAGGGAGGAAGATGTGATATTTTCAGCTTTAGAAAGTGAGAAGAAAAGATGAACCAAAAGTGACCCTAATGGTTTTCTGTGTTTCGGCTTTGGATCAAAAGAAGAGAAAGAAAAGAAGTCAAAAGAGAGAGAGGAGTGACGATTTCGACTTTGGGACAAGATGGAGAAAAAGAGTAGAAGGGATTCGGCTATGGCTTTTGAGAGAAAAGAAAATGAGGAATAAAGTCTTGGCACAAAATAAAATGAGAGAAAGGAGTTCTAAATGCTCCCCAACTAGTTGAATACTCACACTTCACCAAGGCCTACACCATATTCGGCCACCTCCCTCACTAGCACCCAAAACCGAATGCTCCTCAACCCCAAGCCACCTTCAAAATTCGGCTAAACACAATTCTATCCAATCCCTTCTTTTTCTCCTCACTTTCCTCCTGATCACATATTCAAATGAATTTGAATACTTCAAATTCCTACATTTTCTCTCCTCCACTTATTCAAATCTGTTGACTCCTTCAACACTTATCCACCAAAGTCCATCCTAAGTACAACTCCTCCTGGTCTTGGAGTCAAGAATAACAAGCAGAAAGGGGATTCCCACATCTCGAACCAAGGCTCTATACACTCACCTGAGGCGTCACTTCCCTAAGCCTTAAGTGGCGGCTCTCATTCCACTTTACCAAGGCTCTTCCTGTCTCAAAACATGCCACTAATTTCCCTTAACTCCTGTCCCATTCAGCTCCCCCTTCCAAGTGCCCAAAAAGAAAATTTTCTCTAAGGCTCTGGACTGCCTCTAACTCATGCCTGGTCCCTAAATTACCCTAAACTAGCATGACATCCATACTATCTACATGCAATCAGATAAAATGCAAAGGCCCGATTTAAGGATGTTACATGCAAAGTCTCAAAGAATGGAGACAACCATTCAAGGGACAAATAAGGTTAGGGACGGAGAAAGGAGAAAGCACGAAGCTTTCGATGCAGTGTCTAATGTTGGGTTCAAAAGACCTAAGGATGTAAATGGGTATTCTACTGCCTTAGGAAGGCAGTCACAGAGGCTTCAATCGAGAGTAGAGTGGACACCAGGTGACATTCATGGCCAGCACGTGAAGATCTTGAAGGATGAAGGTTCTTGTGTGTAATAGTTACAGGAAGAACTATACTGGTATATTTTGGAGGACCATCGAGGGATGTTACAATTTTGTAGCCCAGAACCATTATAAGAAGGATTTTCCCATGAGAAGATGATGAAATACTGAATAATCTATTTAGGTAGCTAAGGAATTCCAACCTAAAGTGAAGACTGGGATGGCAACGAAGTCAGGATCAGTCCAAGGAGCTTCGAGAAGAAATATAGTTAGGCATAGTCTGGAAGCATCAACAAGGGTATATGCAATGTAAGCAAAAGTGGACGTTGAAGCCCTCGACATCATTATGAGTAAATTCTCTTTATTTGACACCTGCATATATGCATTAATAGACCTTGGGTCTACTCATTCTTACATTTTCTATAAGTTTGTGGCTATGAGGAGTCTTAGAGTTGTTGTCGCGTGTGAATATAGTAAGTGAATTGTGCAAGTATACACGTCGGATCAAGTAATAAAGTGATAAGTGAGATTGTCTCTACAGGGAACGGATTAGGTATACAAATGGTCAAGTTATTATAATAAAGTTAGATTAATGTTATAGCAAAATAATAAGAATGCCATGGTAAACAAAAGGAATATTAATGTGAACAAAATGTGTAATTGATGAATAATTGAAAATGCTATGGCAATGTAAGGTAAAAATGAAATAACAATTATGAAAATAATTATATGAGTAATATGTAACTGAACAAATAAACAACTAAGGATGAGAAGGCAAAGATATTACAGCAAGGGATAATGGATATACAATGTTGATAAGGAAGGTTGGAATTACTAAGAATCTACCCTTACTGTTATAAATGCCTCGGCAAAATTGTAATCAATCTACTTCACAGAAGAGTTCTAAAGTGGTTTGCTTCTTTCAAGGGAAAAAATATCAAGTTACCTTACCCATGTCTATAGGCCTTTAATATGATACTTTACACTATTTCCTTTTGTATGAACGTTGCTCTATGTCTAAAGTCTTACAATTATCTGTCAAGTACTTGCTCATATCATTCAATTTCAGTCCAACTAATCCAACCTTTTTAGAGCTAAATTAATATATGAGCATGCTGCATAGTCCTCTATGTCTAAGGATTACACGCATAATATTTAGAAATAAAAACAATTGAATGAAATAATAAATTAATTTAGATCTAGGTTTCATCATGTAATCCCAATCCTATGAAATTTAGCTCATGGGTTGGCAAATAAAGTTCAAAACCAAAATATTTTCACCATCGTTTTCATCAAATCAATTCATTGAGAAATAGTTAAGTAATAATAACAACGGAAAGACAACTTTCACATGTCCAGTTCACACTCCAACGACACAGTGTCCTATGGTGGCTAAGATAGACTGCTTTTGTCTTCCTCTTTTTGTCTCTACTCAACCGCTACCCTCTAGTTTCGCCTATAGATCTCCACCTTTGTTTGTCGTTAAGGGTTTTCTCATTTGGCTTTTTATAAGCATTTTCGCTAGTGTAAATCCAACAACCCAATATATCTTCTCCTCTTTTTTAGATTTCCTTTTTGGTTTAAAATCCTTTCCTTTTGGGTAGGCGGTTATTAGCCCATGATCTTGATATATTTTTTCCTCTTTTTTAGGCAGATTTTTTAGTACAAGTAGAGTTGGGCTAAAGCTGTTATGAGTTGAGTGTTGACCCCGTCTTCTTGGAATTGACACAGCATTTGTGTTTGCAAACTATCTAACCTTTTGCCACAACAAACCTTCATTCCTTTATTTCATTCTCTGCATCCTGCACCTGCCAATTACTACCAAACAAATCCTTATCGAAAACAAGTAAAAGTAACATATAATAAAATTTATGCATAGTCCAATCTTCTTAACGTAATGTAATGAAAATTACGAATGGAATGTCCTAAAATGCAACTAAATTTACTTAAGTACTGGAAATTAGCTAGGTTTAAAGGCATGAAATATAACTCTTTTGAAGAGTTATCACACTCTCAAATTGAGTTATTGCTTGTCCTCAAGCAAGATATGCATGAACGTAAGAATTTCCATAGCAACATAATCACCTTTGCATTGTGAGATCCTTAAGAGATCATTTTGTACTTCACTTCTCAGCAATCCTTTATGTCTAAAAATTTGATCAAGTTTCATAAGCTTATTTAGCAAAGGCAGTGCAGAAAATATTGCCCTAAAAGAAAGAAAAATCTAAAGAATTCATGCAATTTTCACTATAACAAGTACCCCATAATTTACTTAGTTCATCTTATAACTAACTCAATTTTCCCTTTTTTATCTCTAGCCTTACACATAGTCAAATACATAAATATCCATTTATTATTCCTCTTTTATTTTCACTAGAGGAATCAGCTTGTCACATGATTCTTTGACTCAACAATTACAATAGAGCATACACTAAATTGCCGAATACTCAATCATGTCACGATTTGAATACTCACTCATAAAGCTAAGGCTTTTGACTAGAAAGATGGGTGGAGCAAACAACTATCTCCTTAGCTACTTATGTAACAGCCCAATTTTGGGTCTAGTAGGAACAGTGGTTTTGGGACCACAAATCTGACGAAGAAAATTTATTTTTATTATATTTTTATAGTCTACAATTTTATGGAACGATTTCGTGAAAATTTTGTTAAAAAATTTTGACGTTGGGCACTCAATTAAAAAGGACTAAATTGTAAAAAGTGTAAAAGTTGAGTTCTACACGCTAGATGTGTCTAATTTCTATGAAATTTTAAATTGAAGGTCCTTAGATGGTAATTAGAGCATTTGTTAAGTTAGTGGAAAAAAATGGACATGGTGAGATAAAATTTCAAAGTTTTAAGTGAAGGGCATTTTGGTCATTTGGTAAATAAAAGAATAAAAAGGGAAAATAAGGCCAAAATTTGCTCATCCTTCTTCAACCTTGGTCGAAACTTGGAAGAACACCATAGCTAGGGTTTTGTCATCTTTCAAGATTGATTGTAAGTACATCCTAGGCCTATTTTTAATGCTCTTTATGTTTTTGAAGTCGTATTCACCCAATCTTTCTATTTCTACCATTGTTTTGAAGTAGGGTTCATGTTTAAAATTTTACCCATGTATGATATGCATGTGTTTTGATGATTTATGGTAGAAAATGAAAGTTTGAGGTGTACGAACAACTTTTACTAAGTGATTTTTGATGGAAATGCATTAAAGGACCTATTTGTAAAAATATTATAAAATGTGTGTAAAAGTGTGATTAAATGAAAAATGTGGACTGCTATCAGTATAAAAGAGGATCAGCTAGGCTTGGGAATCAAAGAAATTAAATACATATCATTTTACGAGCCTAGGGACTAAAATGTAAATATGTCAAAGTTTAGGGGCAAAAATGGTAATTTTTCCATAGTGTGATTTTCGGACTGAATTGAGCAATGTGATAATTAAATAAGTTAAAATTTCTATTATAGATCAAGAAAGACGAGGTTCAGACCTTAATCAGGGGAAAATAAGGTTATTCATGATTAGGTCCATTTTCGCTATTTTTGTACCGAGGTAAGTTCATATGTAAATGATGCATTGTTATTTATGCTTTAATTGCTTTATTATTATATGAATTGTGATTTACTCTTGAATGAAATAAAAAAAAGTTTGACAAACGAGAAATCCCGATTGAAGCTTAGGAATAGGTAGGATACAAATATCATGACATTAGGGTTATTTAAGATTACGTGTAAGACCATATATGGGATATGGCATTGGTACGGTACTGTGCGTAGAGATCCCCTAGTATCCTTTAGTATTCCAAATGGTTCAACGAGAAATTCAATGGGCATGTCAAAGATGAGAAAGTATGTGAATTAGTTATGTAATGGTACAGATATGTACATAAAACTCAAAGAAAATGAGCTCAGTATATGATGAACCAGTGGTAAGATTGTGACTAAGTTGTGCTTATGAAGCTTAAATGACAATTATGTTGACATGTGTTATGAAATTCATATGATGAGCTATTAGTATAGGACAATTATGTTGACATGTGTTATGTTGATATTAAATGACATTTATGTTCATATGACATTTATGAAGTTTTAATGACATTTATGTTGATATGTGTTATGTTATTCATATGATGATCTAAGGGCAAGAATGTGATTGATTAAATTATACTCATGAAGTTTAATGACATTTATGTTGAAATATGTTATGTTATTTATATGAGGAGCTGTTGGTAAGATTGAGATTGAGTAAGCTGTGTTCATGAATCTTTAATGACATTTATGTTAATAATTGTTAAGTTATTTATATGTCAAGTGTATGAATTATGTTTTGTATTATTGCATATGAACTTACTAAGCTATATAATATAGCTTACCCCCTTCCTTTCCCATGTTTTATAGTGTCATTGAGCTAGCTCGAGTTGGAGATCGTCGAAGATTCTATCACACTATCAATCTATCACTTTGAGTATAAATGAATTCAAGCATTTTGAGTCTATGGCATGTATAAGGACTTATTCATTTTGTTAAATGTGTCATTGTCATTGTAGCTAATGTGTTTGCTTGTGATTGTCAAAGGCTTGTTTTGCTATTTGGCCATGTAAGTTGGCTAATATTGACTAACATGGTTGTAATCCAAGTATATTCATATATGTGTCAATGTCTATGGTGATATGATCATGGTATGCTTGGCGAATGTGAAATGCTTGGAATTGTGATTTATGGCATGATTATGTGATTTTTGGAAATGTGACCTACTGATGAGATGAGGAATTTGAGTATCAGTTGGTAACTTGAAAGTAGTTGAATGAAGCCTATTGAATGTGAAATATGTATGTTTGATTTAGGGCTTAATATATGTAGGGTATATGTTAGACAAAGATATAACGATATGTTTTAACCATGAATGTGGAATCTTGCATAAATTGGTGTGGAAAGGTTAATGTTCTAAGCATGATAAATAAAGGCATGAGAATGACATGTTATTGTCTTGGTTGTAGTTATTTGGTTGCTCTCACATGCCTGATTTTGTGCCATGAGATGTTCGGTAGATGTGTGCAAGTGAGGGTGGCAAAATGGCTTGGTAAATAGCCTTCTTTTTGTCCACATAGGTAGACACACGGGCGTGTGTCTAGGTCGTGTGTGACCCACGGTCTACCCCACGGGCATGTGTTTCGGCCGTGTGACCCCTGCACCTTAATTGTTGCAAAACAGAATGTCCAGAATTAAGCACACGGACAGAGAGACGAGCGTGTGTCTCAGCCGTGTGTGCTACACGGTCTATCACATGGGCGTGTGGCACGGCTGTGTGGCACAAGTTAGAGAGCACCCTAAACTGAACATGACTTGTAGCACGGGCGTGTCTAAGGGTCACACGGGCGTGTCCCTTAGACCACACGAGCGTGTGAGCATTGTAACATGAAATTTTTTTCTAAGTGTTGTAAAAATTTCTAAAGTTCTCAGTTTAGTCCCAAACCACTTCCAAAGCATGTTTTGGGCTTCGTAGGCTCGTTTTAGGGACAATATGGATGTGTATGAAAAGTTTTAATGGAAAGTACGTCTCGATTTTGTATGTTTGCTTCTGTTTAAGTCCGGTAAGGCCTTGTACCTTGTTTCAGCGTCGAACACGGCTAAGGGGTGTTACAACTTAGCTCATTACTACAGTGGAGTATCCCTAATTTTCTTTATTACGCACTCTTACTCAAACTCACCTTTCTAATCAACAACACAATGGATCAAACAAAGTGGTGCTGACTTACTCGGCAATTCTAAGCATTGGAGTATTTGATGGCATTTTTTAAAGAATTTTCTTAGAAATTTCCACTTTATTCATTATTAAGTATTGTCATGTTATCGAATATAGCTTCAAGAGTCTTTAAGTTTATCAAAAGAAACTTACTATGGATCAATTGTAATTAGAATTAGGACATCCTAATTCTAGGAATCAATTTACAAGCAAACTAACCTAAGCTAACGTCACCTAATCCACTGTCACAACTTTCTAAGTTTTATAGAAGAATTAAGTTCCTCATTGAACATTACAGACAAAAATACACTCATCACAGTCTAAACAAATTTTTTTGGCAATAATGCGTGCTATGGAAAAATTAATGGCAAATGAACAAAAATACTAAAACACGTATGCATAACTAAATATCTAATGCAGTCTAGATGCACAATACACCCCCAACGTAAGGTATGCATTGTCCTCAAAGCATATACATATATGTAACAAGAAACAAAAAGATAGATATGCACAGACAATGTCATGGCAAAAGAAATAAAATGCATAAGATAGGGAAAGAAAACTTCCCTGCATTGGACTGAAATGTAGGTACTTCATTCGACCCTACGAGTGGATTTACGGGCACTATGTTTGTTAGTCTCTGTGAATCTAGAAAAAAACTGCTCATTTATTTAAAAAATTAAAGTAGAAATGAAAACAACATGAAATAATTAAATGTAACCAATAATAACAATGGAATTAAAGTAAAACAATTAAATAAAGAAAAAGAAAAAAAAAACAAATATGCTAACTCAAACATCCCAATGAGCACCCCATGGGACTGACCGTGCGTCACACATGGCCTAGACACACGCCCGTGTGCCTACCCGAGTGGACAAGAACAAGGCTATTTTCCAAGTTCTTTTTATCACCCTAACTCATACAACATCAATCACATTCAACCATTTACCAAACAACTCAATCATGTATCATCCACATTCATGAATAACCTCATCTTTTCATATATATAATGATAGAGCTATTAAATATGGCCATTTACAAAAGTGTTCATCTTTAAAAGAGCCAACACACTTGGCCAAAACAACAAAACATTTAATTATGTCTAGCCCCTATATATGCCATACTCAAAATGCTAAGTTTAATATACCGGGATGAGCTGATAGTGTGGATGATCTTCAAATTATCTTCGTATCCCGAGCGGTCTCTTTGACACTATAAAACAAGGGAAAAGAAAGGGAGTAAGCTTTAAGCTTAGTAAGTTTACATGTAAACAATAAGCATCATAGCATGTTCTAATCAGTCAATAACATTTCATAGTAAACAAGAATAATTCACATTTTCATAACCATGCTTACTCATCTCATCTCTTACCACCTTCCAACCGTATAACATTTATATTGCTCACATATCCTATACTCATCACCACAAAGCCACATGAAACATTTACATAGACAATTTCTCGATCAACCATTCGGAATAATACTAAGTACCTGGTGGTTTCACACACAGCCCACCATTAATCAATAATAGAGTGGTATTGCACATAGCCCACCAACAAGAATTTTTACGGTGGTCACGCACATAGCCCACCAAATAATAATACAAACGATGGTATCGCACTCTACCCATCGTGAATAAATAATAAGGTGGTACCGCACACAGCCCACCAAAAAGAATAATTACAGTGGTATCGCATATAGCCCACCAATAAGAATATTTACGGATATTTTTCCGCACTTACATATCTATTCCGAGGTTCATATGAGAATTATTCACTATCTATCAATTTCAATCAATATCAAACATAATTGATCTCATTTATACAATGCACCAATGAGTAACAACATATGTATTAGAGATGTACCGTTTACACATAAACTTACCTCTGTGCAAAATGTATTAATCGACTTTTAGTCCGTAACCTTGCCTTTTCCTCTGTCAAGGTTGTTTCCGCGCTCTTCTTGATCTATAATAATAAAATTCACTCATTCAATCAATTTATAATTCATGATATATCAATATTTCTACTTAGGTAGAAATGACCATTTTGCCCTTCTATTTTGGCAAAATTACGATTTTGCCCCTAGGCTCGTAAATCATTTTCATCACATTTTCTCATTAAACATGCCTAGTTGAACATTTATTTCTATTACAACAACTCATTTTCATGCATTTATTACACAAAATCAACCTTTACTAATAGGTCCCATTGAGGTGTTTTCCTGGTAACACCGTTCACAAAAGTTATTCCTTAACTCACTAACATTCATTTTCTTCCATAAAAACTCAGAAAACAATATGAACACTCTCATGGAAAGTCCCAAAACTTTCAACCATTTTGCAAAATAGTCCCCTCATTAGCTAGCTTAAGCTTTAGGGGTTCCAAAAGTTCAAAAATGATCAAGAATGACCTTTAAAATCACTTATTTGCGAGAGAATAGCTTGGCTGAAAGTTTGAACTCCTAAAACCTCTAATTTCTCTTCAATTTTAGGTGGAAGAAGAAGGGTGAATAGTGAAAGATGATATCTTCTTTCTTTGCCTTATTTTATTCATTTTTGGTCACCTAATTTCACCAATTTTTTGGCCAAATTAATGTCTTTGTCCCCTTTGGCCGGCCATCACTCTTAAGATGGTCTATTTGCACTTTAAAGACCTCCAATTTAATATTCCATAGCTATTAGGCACTCCTAACTTGAAAAATGGAACTTTCGCAATTTATACGATTTAGTCATTTTTCACAATTAAGCATACAATCATTAAAATTAAAGCACCAAAATTTCCATGCAACCTTATAATCATGCTATAACACATAAAATAATATCAAAATAATTTTCTTCAACCTCGGATTTGTGGTCCCGAAACCATTGTTTTGACTAGCATTAAAATTGGGCTGTTACAACTCTCCTCCCTTTTAAAGATTTTCGCCCCCAAAAATCTTACCGGTAAAAGGTTTGGGTATTGTTCCCTCATGGCTTCTTCCGGTTCCCATGTAGCCTCTTCCACGCCGAGTTTTTGCCATAACACTTTTACTAAGGCTATGCTCTTGTTCCTCAACTATTTAACCTCTCGAGCCAATATCTTAATTGGTTTCTCTTCATAAGTCATGTCCGGTCGTATCTCAATTTCTGTTGGAGGGATCACATGCGAAGGATCGGAACGATATCGCCACAACATCGACACATGAAACACGTTGTGTATTCTTTCTAACTCTGTTGGCAAAGCCAACCGGTATGCTACTGGTCCAATCTTTTCAATAACCTTATACGACCCTATAAATCGTGGACTTAATTTGCCCTTTCGACTAAATCTCAATAATTTCTTCCACGGGTATACCTTCAGAAATACTTTGTCACCCACTTGAAACTCGATTTCTTTACTTTTTAAATCCGCGTATGACTTTTTTCGATCTGAAGCCGCTTTCAAACTATCACAGATCACTTTCACTTTCTTTTCGGTCTCTTTAACTAGATCGACCCTGTGAATTTGCTTCTCACTAAGATCAGTCCAATACAAGGGAGTCCGACACTTTCGACCATATAAAGCTTCGTACGGTGCCATCTGTATGCTCGACTGATAACTGTTGTTATAGGTAAACTCAATCAAAGGTAGATATTTTTCCCAACTAGCTTCGAACTCTAACACATAGCACCTGAGCATATCTTCAAGAACTTGAATCACTCTTTCAGATTGGCCATCGGTCTGAGGATAGAACGCTGTACTAAAATTCAATTTTGTACCCAAGGCTTTTTGCAAGTTCTTCCAAAACCTCGAAGTAAATCTCGGATCTTTATCCGAGATAATAGATATGGGCACCCCATGCAATCTCACCACCTTAGCAATATACAACTCGACCAGCCTATCAAGTGAATAATCCACACGCACCGGTATAAAGTGAGCCGACTTCGTTAATCTATCAATAATGACCCACACAACATCTTTTTTTCTCGGAGTCATAGGTAATCCTGTTACAAAATCCATGGTGATTCGATCCCATTTCCACTCTGGAACCATCACTGGCTGTAGTAATCCTAAAGGTACTTGATGCTCGGCTTTCACTTGTTGACAGATCAAACATTTTGTAACGAACTCAGAGATGTCTCTTTTCATACCCGGCCACAAATACAATTTCTTCAAAACATTGTACTTTTTCATTCTGCCTGGATGTACTGACAAGCAACCACTGTGCGCTTCATGTAAAATTTTTGAATCAACTCATCATCCCTAGGTACACAAATCCTGTCATGGAACATCAGACAACCATCTGAACTCATCCGAAAATTAGAGTCATTTCCCGATTCGCGCTGAGCTCTCTTAGCTTGCGTCCCACTATAATTCTTTTGAGCTTCACATATCTGCTGAATAAATAACGGTCTAGCCCTCACCTCGACCAATATAACACCATCATCAGACAACGCTAAGCTCGTACTCATAGTTCTCAAAGCATACAGGGATTTTCTATTCAAGGCATCCATAACCACATTCACTTTCCCCAGATGGTAATAAATTACTAACTCATAATCCTTCAATAATTCGAGCCACCGCCGTTGTCGCAAATTCAAATCCTTTTGGTCCATCAAGTACTTCAAACTCTTCTGATCGGTGAAGATTCTACACTTCTCACCATATAAATAATAACACCAAATCTTTAAAGCGAAGACGATCGCAGCGAACTCTAAATCATGAGTCAGATAATTCTTCTCATGCGGTTTTAGCTGTCTCGAGGCATAAGCTACTACCTTACCCTCTTGCATCAACACACAGCCAAGGCCATTTAATGACACATCACTATAAACCACAAACTCTTTCCTTGACTCAGGTTGCTCTAAAATCGATGCCTCAGTCAATAATGCTTTCAATTTCTCAAAACTCTGTTGGCATTTCTCAGTCCACTCAAATTTAACATCTTCATCATCGGGGTAGCAATCATGGAGAACCCCTTTATGAAACGTCTGTAGTACCCTGCTAAACCCAAAAAGCTTCTAATTTCTGATACATTCCTTGGCGGTTTCCACTCCACAATAGTCGAGATCTTACTCGGATCAACACTAATGCCATCACCCGACACAATGTGTCCTAAGAATCTGGCCTCTTAGAGCCAAAACTCACTCTTGCTGAATTTAGCATACAACTGCTTGTCTCTTAAAGTCTGCAAAACAATTCTTAGGTGCTCTGCATGCTCATTCTTACCCCGAGAATAAACAAAAATGTCGTCGATAAAAATAACCACAAACTTATCCAATACGGTCGGAAGATGCGATTTATTAAATCCAAAAAAATTGCAGGAGCATTCGTTAAGCCAAATGGCATGACAAGAAACTCATAATGGCCATATCTCACTTGGAATGCAGTTTTCGGCACATCTTGCTCCTTAACCCTCAATTGGTAGTAGCCAAACCTTAGGCCTATCTTAGAGAATACCGTAGCTCCCTTCAATTGGTCAAATAAATCATCTATCCTTGGCAAGAGATACTTATTCGTCACAGTCACCTTGTTGAGTTGTCTGTCGTCTATGCACAATCTTATCGACCCATATTTCTTTTTCACAAAAAGTGTCGGAGCACCCCACGGTGAATAGCTCGGTCTTACAAAACCCTTATTCGTTAACTCTTGCAACTGAACCTTCAATTCTTTTAGCTCTAATGCTGTCACCCTATACAGGGAAATCGAAATAGGTCCTGTACCTGAAACTAACTCAATCCCAAACTTGACCTCTCTAACTGGACGCAATCCAGGTAACTCTTCCGAAAACACATCTGGATACTCACATACCACCGACACTGATTCAATCTTTACCTCTGACTCTTGAGTATTTAGGACAAATGTGAGATAGGACTCATACCCTTTTCTCAAGTATCTCTCGGCTACCATAGATGAAATTATCACAGGCAAGCTATTCGATCTACCTGATTCAACTCAAATGACATCTCCATTTACACACTTCAATTCAATAAACTTACTACCACAATTTACTAAGACATTATGAGTAGTCAACCAATCCATGCCAAGAATCAAATCAAATTCATCAACCGGCAACAACATGAGATTAGCTGGAAAACATTGACCTCTCCTACACACTTTGTCAACTAGCACATGTTTGCCTAACGGGTTTGACACTTTTATCAAAAATTCCATAGACTCAACAATCATACTCATGCTAGATACCAATTTCATGCAAATATAAGAATGGTTAGACTCCGGATCAATCAAACCAACAATAGAGATATCATGAAGAGAAAAAGTACCTGTTATCACATCTAAGGATGATGCCTCATCACGATGGCATAGGTCCTTGCAGGTGCTCGACCCTCTGATCTCACAGCAGAGTCTTTAGGCGCACCTCCACCACTAGTCCCACTCCCCGAGTTCCTTTGTAGTCTACCCCTCGATGATATATTGTAACATCCCAAAAAGGGGGCTATTTGGAATTTAATTATTTTTCTTATGTATGAACTGCTGTGATATTATTTATGGAATAATAGAGTTTAATTAAGACTTTGAGTTGGCACGGTTTGGTAGAAAATTTCAATTTTTTTAACTTTAAAGGCGTGGAGCCTTGGCGAGGAGGGTGTTATAAGAATAAATGGGGATAATTTGACACAGAAATCAGCTTGGAAAAGTGGCAAAAAGAAGGCCACTTAGGAGCTAGTGTTGACGCCACCAAGGGAGCTAGGGAGCTTGTGTTCGAGTCGCAGAAATCCCTCTTTTTGTCATTTATTGGGACGGCACAAAGGGAGAGATTTTCTCCTTAAATTCTTTTTATTTTGGATAATAAGGAGGTATTTTTTTTTAAAATTACCATGGGATAATCAAGGATTTTATTTGATTAAAAAGGGATATTATTTTGGATATTAAGGATATTGGTGGATTAAATGAATTATTATTTGATTAAAAGAGAATTAATTCAAATTAGTTTGAATTAAGTTAAATGTGTGGCTTGGAGTAAAATAAGGAGTTGAGCCGAATTTGAATTCCTTAAACAAGGAAGAGTGGACGGCAAGGAGTATTAGGGAGGGCCAAATTCTCTTTTCATCTTTGGTTCTTTTCTCTATTAGCCGAATCCTCCCAAAAAGGTTTCCCATTCTCTATTTTCTTTTGCTTCCACTCTCTCTCAAAAAAAACCGAAAACCCCTTTTGCTTTCACCTTTTCTTTTTTCTTCTTCTGACTTTTGGCCGAACCTCTAATCCTCTCATCCATCTCCTTCTTTAATTCTTTTCTTTCTTTCGTAAGACTCTACTCCTCCTTGCCGAATTCTTTTTCTTCTCTTTTGTCAAACCGTAGCCGAACTCAAGCAAGGGGCAACCTCCGTCGATTTCTTCTTCAAACGATCCTAAGGGTAGGTAAGTAGCTATAGCCGAAACTCCATAGTCTCTTCTTAGTCTCTTGCCGATTTCCATTAAGGGGGTCAGTGCCAATTTTTATATTGGTTAACGGGGCTTCTAAACGCTTTGTGATAACGATTCTTTTCCTAGGTACTCCGGATTCGTAAAGCAATCAACCCAAGCCATAATCTTTAGTGACCGGGTTGGTAAGGTGGTAAGAACGACCCTCTTTATTGATAGTATTTAAAAGCCGAAAGCTTTGGGTTATGAGTATTAGTGATTAACCGGTTATTTTGGTTAAGCAGATTTGTGTATCAAGTGCTGTGGTTGGTAGCTAAAAGGGTAAAGGTAAGGATTTGGGTTCAAAGATAACCCCTTTAAATAATTTGGTTTGGCCGAATAGGCCATGGTACTAATCCTAATGATTGGCCGAATATAGGTGCAAATAGATCTAGGTGGCCGACTTCTCCTTCCGAGATTTAGACTTCTCGTTGGTGATGTGTGTGTACATACACACCATATAACTTATTAACTATGCTAAGTAATGTGAATGCTAACTTGATTTATGTAGCAATGGCTTGAATACCATAACGGTATAAGGGGGTGAATCAGGTAAGTACCTCTACATTTGATTTCGCTATTTTATGCTTTTGGGAAGCATGTTGTGTTGATACATATGATAAATCTATTGTTGACTATGTGGGTTGATTGAGTGGAGGGGGCGGTGATATGTGTGCCGCGGGCACCGTGTTTTGGTAACACACCGTGACTACGGTCACCGAGAGGTTTGGTACCTCCAGAGGTTTGGCACCTCTTAGCGACTTATCCCCGTGGTTAACACCACCAGTGGGTTGGCCCCACTTGAGATATGGGATAAATCCGCGGTGATTTGGTATCACACGATAGGTTGGCCCCATCACCCGATTCGTGTCTACGGACACCGATGTTTTGGTAACACATCGTGACTATATGTCACAAAGTGGTTTGGCACCACCGGTGGTTTGGTACCACAGCGGGGACACGAGTGGCGTATGGCTGGCTAGGTTGGGACACATAATATTTTGCATATTAATTGTTATATGTGGTGTATGAAAATGTTTTTAAAACGGGGGAAGGATTACATACTGAGTCTTGGTGACTCACCTTCTCCCTTACCTTTTTCAGGTGACACGTAGATCGCGGATGTGGAGCCGGGTTGACTCGAGGTGGCCATGCAGTGATTTTAATTTAAATGAACTTAAATTTTAGTTGTGATATTTTTATTTCAGGATTTTATTCTATTTGGATGTAATAAGGCCTCCTGACACTTTATTTTTGTTATTTTTCTCATGTTGGATATTGTTTTAAACTATGTTATTATTATTGAATTTAAATCACATGTTTTCCCAGTTAAAACGAAAATAAATTTTAAAGTGCCATCGGGCACGGTTGAACCTTGTTTAGTAACTTGACTTAATTATGTTTTAAAAAAAATAAGCACTAAGTATGATTTTACCAAGATAATCAAATACGAGGAGTTTTTTCAACAAAACTTAGTGGGTTTCAAAATGGGTTTCAAAAAGTTTTCCTCGTAACAAACCAGATTCGGCCATAGTGTTTGGGCTGGGTTTGGGTTGTTACAAAACTGGTATCAGAGCCCAGTTCAAAGCTCGGCTGTGGGGGCCCAAGGCCCAAAAATGTTTTGGTAGGCCTTATGGAATGATTTTTGGTTTTTGAACAGCATGGCCTGAGTCTCCGGCACCGATCCGCCCTGGTAAGTACTACTGAACTTTTTTGGAATTATATTCTGTAGAAGGGTAGGAAGCATGGAACGTAGATAGACTTATAGGAACTTGAACCCTAGGATTAGACTACTCAAACACACAAACCAAACATAAGACTTAAGGAACTTAACCCACCTATGACTTAGTCGGTGAGCTAGGGTGTGGTAACCCCAGACGCATGTCTAGGAGTGGATCAGGAAGAGCACGGTATTTAAGCGATCCGTGTGACTCACCTCCTCTCGCGCAGTATCCTACCGGTGCGCGACTTCGGTTCACCCTAACTCGGAGGGCTCGGTGGTGTGGCAACCTGCATGCGCATGTCTAGAAAGGTTCGGTGAGAGCTTGGTATTTAAGCGGTCCGCGTGACCCACCTCCTCTTCACTCGAATCTCGCTGGCAGTGCGTAGCTTTGGTTCACCACGACCAAGAGGGCTCTCGGTCATAGGCTAAACCTAATGACTAAAACCCGAAAAGGAACTAGCCATGTTTTGAAAAAAAGAATGAAACAACAAACCCTAATGTTTTCAAAACTTTTGCCATAACTCTTTCAAATCGGAGAACATTATCTTTACAACGTTTTCTTCGAAAAACTTGATTTGTGAAAAATTACAAAAATGCCCTTAGGGGTAAAATTACCAAAATGCCCCTGACTCATAAAACATCAGTTCAATGGTTTTGCTCAAAAATTTCAACTATTTTACAAGTACTTAACAACTTAGCTTTGAAAATCATCAACAAAATATTTTGGTTTGGAAAATTACGAAAACGCCCTCAAATTGCAAAATTATCGAAATGACCCTGGTCTTGGAAATCTTTACAAACATCACTATTTGAAAAGGAACATTTTCGGAAAGAAACCCCCAAGTTTTACAACTGTTAAAAATATCCCTGACTTATCAAAATTACGAAATTACCCCTGAATGACAAAATTACCAAAATACCCCTGGTTTCAAAACGATGCCATGTCTCTAATTTTTTTTTTCAAATTTTTTAGAAAAACCCTCCAGTTTTGGGAATTTCGAAGTGACATGCTTTAACAAAGTTTTAAAAAAATTTTCTTTTATAACGAAAATACCCCTGTAGGAAAAATGACGAAAATACCCCTGGGTTAGAAATGGGCAGAAATGTCCGAAGAGTGAATAGGTATGGAAAGTATTAAGGAATGGATGCATGAAATCCTTTGTGTGAACTAGGATAGAAGACTGAAAACCTTGTTTGCTCGAAAGAATCTCTGATTAAAACTCTATCCATAAAATTCTTCGCGAATAATAAAGTGGAATCAACGCTAATGCATAAAATTTTTCTTAATCAGATTAAAAGCGCGGTAGATAGAATGAGTTCTAAAGGACGTGGACGCCGTGGACACGGTAGGGGTAGGATGACGGTGTCAGAACCCGTCAGGTCGGGGCAAGGTTCAGAAAACGAGGTACCACCGCCACCACCACCTCCTACTTTTGGGTGAGGAGCGAGGATCGGGCGGTGGTGGAGGCCGTGTCGCAAGTCGCTTTTTTGCGAGTCTTGGAGATAGTGGCTGGGGCTAGTGGAAATTTGGGAGCCCGGAAATCTGTTCCCGAGCAAATTCGGTCTAATGGAGCTGAGGTATTTCGGGGCGTGTCGGGAGTGGCACCTAGTGCAATGTGAGTCTTGGCTAGAATCTCTGAGAGGATCATGGATGATATTGACCTGACTGAGGAGGAGAAGTTGAAAAGGGCGGCGTCGTTTCTAAAGGATGAAGCGTACCAGTGGTGGCTGACAGTCCGGGATGGAGCCACGGCTGATGATCTCACGTGGGACTACTTTAAAACCGCACCGGAAGAAGTATGTGGGCACTAGCTACACTGATGCTCAAAGGAAAGCCTTTCTAGGCCTAGTGCAAGGAACTAAGTCAGTGGCCGAGTATGAGGTGGAGTTTTTAAGGCTGGGTAGGTATGCTAGAGGAATCGTAGCCACTGAACATGAGCGCTGCGTCCGCTTTGAGGACGGACTCAGAGATGATTTGAGGTTACTAATTGCCCCGCAGCAGGTTCGTGAGTTCTCGTCCTTAGTGGAAAAGGCCAAGGTAGCCGAAGGGATCAAGGAGGCTGTGAGACAAAATTATAGTAAGAATAACCAGAAAGGAGGATTTGGATCGTCTGGGTCGAGTGGTAGTGTTCAGAAAAAGGCTAGGCCAAGTGGGCCAAATCAGGCAGCAAGGCCCATGGCTACTAATCAGAGGCCGACTCAGTGCAACCGCTGTGGAAAAACCCATTGGGGAGGTTGTTGGACCAGTGATAGGGGTTGCTTTGAGTGTGGGTCTTTAGAGCATCGGGTAAGGGACTGTCCCCAAAAGTCAGCTAGGAATCAGCCTGAGGGTCAGAATCGCGCTTAGGGCAGAAATGTTGGACCACCGCAAAGGGGTCGTGGTAATGGCAAAGGAAACAACGGTTCTAACCGAGGTCGCGGAACTCAGGGCAGAGGTTCAGGCAACACAGAGGCTAGGCAGCCTGGCTTAGTCTATGCAGCGAGGCGTCACGAGGAGGGTGACGCACCGGATGTCATAACCGGTACGTTTCTAATATTTGGTTTTCCTTATGTTGCATTAATTGATGTGGGTTCGACGCACTCGTACATTGCTAGTAGTGTGGTAGGAACTATGGACATAGACTCTGAGACTACTTCTAGAATGATGACTGTACTAAGCCCCCTAGGTCACTCTATAGTCGTAGATAAACTTTATAGAGAGACGCACTCTAGAACTCAAGGGGTAGTATTTGTGGTCGATCCGATGGAACTACCGTTTGGGAGTTCGATTTGATCCTTGGAATGGACCGGTTGGTTAAGTATCGCGTAATTTGGATTGCGTGACTAAGTGCATGGTTCTTAAGACGGCTGAAGGTGATGAAGTGGTTATGATAGGTGATAGAAGGAATTACCTATCCAATGTAGTGTCTGCCTTGAAGGCTGAAAAGATGGTCAAGAAGGGTTGTGAGGTGTACTTGGTTCGAATCTGTGCTTTGGAAGCTAAGGAGTTGGTAGTTGGAACGGTCCGAACGGTTGGGGAATTCACTGATATGTTCCCAGAAGAGCTTCCGGGTCTGCCTCCAGATCGGGAAGTTGAATTCGGTATAGACTTGCTACCCGGAACGGCACCTGTGTCTATGGCACCATACCGAATGGCACCAAAGGAATTGGTGGAGCTTAAGGCTCAAATTCAGGAGCTTTTGGATAGAGGGTTTATTCGACCAAGCATATCTCCGTGGGGAGCACCGGTGTTGTTTGTCAAGAAGAAGGACGGTTCAATGCGGATGTGTATCGACTACCGCCAATTGAACAAGTTAACGATCAAGAACAAGTATCCGTTGCCTCGGATTGACGACTTGTTCGATCAACTGAAGGGTGCCTCGATGTTCTTGAAGATAGACCTTCGGTCGGGTTACCATCAACTTAAGGTGAAAGAAGTTGATGTTCACAAGACGGCATTCAGAACTCGGTATGGACACTACGAGTTCCTAGTAATGCCATTTGGATTGACCAACGCGCCGGCAGCATTCATGGACCTAATGAACAGAGTATTTCAGCAGTACTTAGACCAATTTGTCGTGGTGTTCATAGACGACATATTAGTTTATTCTAAGACGGAGGAGGAGCACGATATGCATTTATGTATAGTTCTACAAGTGTTGATGGAGAAGCAGTTGTACGCCAAATTCAGTAAGTGCGAATTTTGGCTTAGGGAAGTGGCTTTCTTAGGCCACGTGGTGTCAGTAGAAGGGATTCGAGTGGATCCCCGCAAGATTGAAGCGGTGTTGGATTGGAAACCGCCTAAGTCGGTGGCCGAAATTCGAAGCTTTTTGGGTTTAGCGGGGTACTACCGGAGATTTGTGGAAGGATTTTCTCTTATTGCAGCGCCATTGACTAAGTTATTAAGAAAAAGGTGTTCCATTTGTATGGACAGAGAAGCAGCAAGAAAGCTTTGATAAGCTAAGAAAAATTCTGACGGAAGCTCCGGTTTTAGTACAGCCTGAAGCAGGAAGGTTGTTTACCGTCTATTGTGATGCATCCCATACTGGTTTGGGATGTGTGCTGATGCAAGAAGGGAAGGTAGTAGCCTATGCATCTCGGCAATTAAGATCGCATGAGGTTAACTACCCAACTCACGACTTGGAGTTAGCGGCAGTCGTCTTTGCTCTGAAAATATGGAGACATTATCTGTACGGGGAGAAGTCGTTAGTCTACACAGATCATAAGAGTTTGAGGTATCTTCTGACCCAGAAGGATTTAAACCTGAGACAGCGTCGATGGATCGAACTTTTGAAGGACTACGATTATTCAATCGAGTATCATCCGGGCAAGGCCAACGTGGTAGCTGACGCGTTGAGCCAGAAGGTTGTGACGGACTTAAGAGCAATGTTCGCTCGGTTGAGTCTATATGACGATGGGAGCCTTTTGGCGGAACTCCAAGTTAAGCCAACGTGGATTGAGGAGATTAAGGAAAAGCAGTTAGTGGATGAAGGCTTGAACGCTAAGAGGGCACAAGTTCAGGATGGTGGTTTGGAAAGTGCACTGATGCGTCTAGTGATGGAGTGCTCTGTTTTCAAGGGCGAGCATGTATGCCGAAAGATGTGGAGTTGAGGCGGAAAATTCTTCTCGATGCACATAGCAGTCCATATGCTATGCATCCGGGAGGAAGCATGATGTATGGAGATCTACGAAGACAGTTCTGGTGGCCGGGGTTGAAGCGTGAGGTAACTGAATTTGTGGGAAAGTGTCTGATGTGTCAGCAGGTTAAGGCTGAACACCAATTGCCATCAGGGCTACTTCAACCGGTAAAGATCCCTCAATGGAAGTGGGAGCGGATCACCATGGATTTCGTCAGTGGGCAACCCCTTACGCCCAGCAAGAAGGATGCAGTTTGGGTAATAGTAGACCGTCTAACTAAGTCAGCTCATTTCATACCGGTGAGAATGGATTACTCACTCCAGAAGCTAGCAAAGTTGTATGTGGCTGAGATAGTGAGGTTGCATGGTGTGCCAATATCGATCATCTCGGATAGGGATCCCAGATTCACGTCAAGGTTCTAGAAAGCGTTGCATCAAGCTTTGGGTACACGGTTGGATTTCAGTACAGCTTTCCATCCACAGTCTGACGGACAATCGGAAAGGGTGATACAGATCTTAGAAGACATGTTAAGAGGATGTGTCTTGGATTTTAGTGGTAGTTGGGAGGAGTACCTACCATTAGCGGAATTCGCTTATAACAATAGTTATCAAGCGAGTATTCAGATGGCTCCGTATGAGGCACTGTATGGACGAAAATGCCGTACTCCTACATGTTGGACGGAGTTGGGAGAACGACAAGTCTTAGGTCCAGATTTAGTTGCGGAAACTGAAGACAAGGTAAAGGCGATTCGGTCTCGTCTCAAGGAAGCATCAGATAGACAGAAGTCTTATGCCGATCTCAAACGCAAGGAAATGGAGTATGCTGTGAGAGATAAGGTTTTTCTGAAGGTGTCGCCTTGGAAAAAGGTGTTGAGATTTGGCCGAAAGGGGAAGCTGAGCCCAAGGTTCATCGGGCCATATAAGGTGATTAAGCGAGTAGGACCGGTAGCTTATCAGCTTGAGTTACCGGTAGAACTGAATCAAATCCATGACGTCTTTCACGTATCAATGCTGAGACGGTACCGGTCAGACCCATCGCACGTGGTGCCAGTGGCAGAGATTGAGGTGAACTCGGATTTATCTTTTGACGAGGAACCGGTTCAGATCTTAGATCGAGATGTGAAGGTTCTACGAAGGAAGTCAGTGCCTTTAGTGAAAGTGCTATGGCGGAACCATGGTACAGAGGAAGCTACGTGGGAACCTGAGGATGTGATAAGGCAGCAATATCCCCACCTTTTTTTAGCTAGGCAATTTCGGGGACGAAATTTATTTTTAGGGGGGTAGAACTGTAACATCCCAAAAACGGGGCTATTTGGAATTTAATTATTTTTCTTATGTATGAAGCTCCGTGATATTATTTATGGAATAATAGAGTTTAATTAAGACTTTGAGTTGGTACGGTTGGTAGAAAATTTCAATTTTTTTAACTTTAAAGCGAGGAGCCTTGGCAGGAGGGTGTTATAAGAATAAATGGGGATAATTTGACACAGTAAATCAGCTTGGAAAAGTGGCAAAAGAAGGCCACTTAGGAGCTAGTGTTGACGCCACCAAGGGAGCTAGGAGCTTGTGTTCGAGTCGCAGAAATCCCTCTTTTGTCATTTATTGGGACGGCACAAGGGAGAGATTCTCTCCTTAAATTCTTTTTTATTTTGGATAATAAGGAGGTATTTTATTTTTTTAAATTACCATGGGATAATCAAGGATTTTATTTGATTAAAAAGGGATATTATTTTGGATATTAAGGATATTGGTGGATTAAATGAATTATTATTTGATTAAAAGAGAATTAATTCAAATTAGTTTGAATTAAGTTAAATGTGTGGCTTGGAGTAAAATAAGGAGTTGAGCCGAATTTGAATTCCTTAAACAAGGAAGAGTGGACGGCAAGGAGTATTAGGGAGGGCCAAATTCTCTTTTCATCTTTGGTTCTTTTCTCTATTAGCCGAATCCTCCCAAAAAGGTTTCCCATTCTCTATTTTCTTTTGCGTCCACTCTCTCTCAAAAAAAACAGAAAACCCCTTTTGCTTTCACCTTTTCTTTTTTCTTCTTCTGACTTTTGGCCGAACCTCTAATCCTCTCATCCCTCTCCTTCTTTAATTCTTTTCTTTCTTTCGTAAGACTCTACTCCTCCTTGCCGAATTCTTTTTCCTCTCTTTTGTCAAACCATAGCCGAACTCAAGCAAGGGGCAACCTCCTTCGATTTCTTCTTCAAACGATCCTAAGGGTAGGTAAGTAGCTATAGCCGAAACTCCATAGTCTCTTCTTAGTCTCTTGCCGATTTCCATTAAGGGGGTAAGTGCCAATTTTTATGTTGGTTAACGGGGCTTCTAAACGCTTTGTGATAACGATTCTTTTCCTAGGTACTCCGGATTCGTAAAGCAATCAACCCAAGCCATAATCTTTAGTGACCGGGTTGGTAAGGTGGTAAGAACGACCCTCTTTATTGATAGTATTTAAAAGCCGAAAGCTTTGGGTTATGAGTATTAGTGATTAACCGGTTATTTTGGTTAAGCGATTTGTGTATCAAGTCTTTGTGGTTGGTAGCTAAAAGGGTAAAGGTAAGGATTTGGGTTCAAAGATAACCCTTTAAATAATTTGGTTTGGCCGAATAGGCCATGGTACTAATCCTAATGATTGGCCGAATATAGGTGCAAATAGATCTAGGTGGCCGACTCCTCCTTCCGAGATTTAGACTTCTTTGTTGGTGATGTGTGTGTACATACACACCATATAACTTATTAACTATGCTAAGTAATGTGAATGCTAACTTGATTTTGTAGCAATGGCTTGAATACCATAACGGTATAAGGGGTGAATCGTGTAAGTACTGTACATTTGATTTCGCTATTTTATGCTTTTGGGAAGCATGTTGTGTTGATACATATGATAAATCTATTATTGACTATGTGGGTTGATTGAGTAGAGGGGGCAGTGATATTGTGCCGACGGGCACCAGTGTTTTGGTAACACACCGTGACTACGGTCACCAGAGGTTTGGTACCTTCAGAGGTTTGGCACCTCTTAGCGACTTATCCCTGTGGTTAACACCACCGTGGGTTGGCCCCACTTGAGATATGGGATCGTCTGCCAGTGATTTGGTATCACACGATGGGTTGGCCCCATCACCCGATTCGTTTCTACGGACACCAGTGTTTTGGTAACACATCGTGACTATATGTCACCAGTGGTTTTGCACCACCAGTGGTTTGGTACCACAACGGGGTAGACAGTGCTGTATGGCTGGCTAGGTTGGGTCACATAATATTTTGCATATTAATTGTTATATGTGGTGTATGAAAATGTTTTTAAAACGGCGGAATGATTACATATACTGAGTCTTGGTGACTCACCTTCTCCCTTACCTTTTTCAGGTGACACGTAGATCGCGGATGTGGAGCCGGGTTGACTCGAGGTGGCCATGCAGTGATTTTAATTTAAATGAACTTAAATTTTAGTTGTGATATTTTTATTTCGGGTTTTTATTCTATTTGGATGTAATAAGGCCTCCTGACACTTTATTTTTGTTATTTTTCTCATGTTGGACATTGTTTTCAACTATGTTATTATTATTGAATTTAAATCACATGTTTTCCCAGTTAAAACGAAAATAAATTTTAAAGTGCCATCGGGCACGGTTGAACCTTGTTTAGTAACTTGACTTAATTATGTTTTAAAAAAAAAAGCACTAAGTATGATTTTACCAAGATAATCAAATACGAGGAGTTTTTTCAACAAAACTTAGTGGGTTTCAAAATGGGTTTCAAAAAGTTTTCCTCGTAACAAACCAGATTCGGCCATAGTGTTTGGGCCGGGTTTGGGTTGTTACATATATTGCTTGATCTTACTTCTTGTTTTCTATCCTTCTTATCCCTCTCTGGATAGTTCCGAATGAAGTGGTCGGGTGAACAACACTTGTAGAAATTACAGTTGTTTCCCCAACACTCCCCAATGTGTTTTTCACCACAATTTGGACACTTCGGTTTATTTAACTTTGGATTGCCCACACTTGCCATCGAGGTGGCTTGAACTCTCGAGCCCGAATATGTATTACCTCGATCTCGGTGTGAATACCCAACTGAAGCATTCGTTCGAGGGTTTATTTCCTTGGATCTCTTTGATTGAGCTTGGATCGATTTACTCATCGATCTCTTCCTTACATCTCGGGCCTCAATCTTAGCTTTTCTCTTGTCCTTATTTAGCTTCTCCGCCTTACATGCCCTATCAACTAACACCACAAATTCTTTCAATTCTAAAATCCCAACTAGCAGTCTGATATCCTCATTCAGCCCGTCTTTGAACCTCTTGCACAAAATAGCTTTCGTAGACACACTCTCTTGTGCATACTTGCTGAGCCTAACAAACTCGCGCTCATACTCTGCCACAGTCATTTTGCCTTACTTCAATTCAAGAAATTCTTTCTGCTTCTGATCTACAAATCTCTGACTTATGTATTTCTTTCAGAACTCTTCCAAAAAGAGGTCCCATGTCACCCTCTCCCTTGGAACTACTGATGTCAACGTTTTCCACCAATGATATGCCAAGTCCTTTAGCAATGACACAGCACATTTCAAGCTCTCCTCAGGTGTGCAGGAGAGTTCATCGAATACTTGTATTGAGTTCTCAAGCCAGAACTCCGCCCTCTCGGAGTCATCGTCTATATTAGCTCTAAATTCCTCAGCCCCTTGTTTTCAAATCTTATCAATCGGGGGTTTAGTCATTCTCATCAAATATATACCTTGAGGAGCCACAGGAACTGGCTGAGGTATAAGAGGGGGTGGAGGAGGTTGAGTATTCGGGTTCGCTCATACAAATTTGGTGTACCAGTTACTCATCATGTGGAGAGAGGCTTCCCGAGTCTCTTCTCCTCGACCCATAGTCTCAGGCCTACTTTCTACAGGCACGGTCCCTTGCGCGGGAGTCGGTGCGTTACTAGCAGAGTCATCAGCAGCGGCTCGATCGAGATCCATTTACTATACGAAAACATAGTTTAATAGTTGTCAGAAGTCACCACACTATCAATATACGTTTATGGCATGTATAGCTAGACTCTTACACACGCTACGATAGTCTGAAAACTGACTAAACCATAGCTCTGATACCACTAAATATAACACCCCTTACCCGTAATCAACTCTGGAACCGGGTACGAGGCATTACCAGAATTAACGCACTTTAACATACAACTTTGGGCTATCAAATTTCATTCCAATATAAAATCTTTCATTCACATTCATAACATTCTTATTATGGGTCTATGAGGTCTTACACCTGCAAACGGAGGGCTTTGAAATCAAACCGGGATCTTTTGTATACTTAGAAAAAATTTATCTTCATAGGGCCACACGCCCTTATGAAATGGGACACGCCCCTGTGGGCAGGCCGTGTGGTCAAACACGCCCATGTCCTTATCTCGTGTGGAATTTAATTTCTCTTCGAACCTACAAGGGTTTTCACACGGCCAGACACACGCCCATGTCTTTGGCCCGTGTCCTCCACACGGCCTAGGCATGCCCGTGTCATCACCCGTGTGTGAAAACCTAGGTATTCAATTTGTGACGTCAGCAACCAAATAAGGGGCACACGGCCTAGACACACACCTTTGTGTCTAGCCTGTGGTCGACACTGACTTGCATCACTAACAACTAGGGGACACACGACCTGGTCATACACCCATGGGACTGACCGTGCGTTACACATGGCCTAGACACACTCCCGTGTGCCTACCCATGTGGACAAGAACAAGGTTATTTGCCAAGCTCTTTTTATCACCCTAACTCATACAACATCAATCACATTCAACCATTTACCAAACAACTCAATCATGTATCATCCACATTCATGAATAACCTCATCTTTTCATATATATAATGATAATGAGCCATTAAATATGGCCATTTACAAAGGTGTTCATCTTTAAAAGAGCCAACACACTTGGCCAAAACAACAAAACATTTCACTATTTCTAGCCCCGATACATGCCATACTCAAAATGCTAACTCTAATATACCTAGATGAGCTAATAGTGTGGATGATCTTCAAATTATCTTTGTATCTCAAGTCGGCTCTTTGACACTATAAAATAAGGGAAATGAAATGGAGTAAGCTTTAAGCTTAGTAAGTTTACATGTAAACAATAAGCATCATAGCATGTGCTAATCAGTCAATAACATTTCATATTAAACAAGAGTAATTCACATTTTTATAACCATGCTTACTCATCTCATCTCTTACCACCTTCCAGCCGTATAACATTTATATTACTCACATATCCTCTACTCATCACCATAAAGCCACATGAAACATTTACATAGACAATTTCTCGATGAACCATTCAGACTACTAAGTACTTGGTGGTTTCGCACACAACCCACTATTAATCAATAATAGGGTGGTATCGCACATAGCCTACCAACAAGAATATTTACGGTGGTTACACACATAGCCCACCAAATGATAATACAAACAATGGTATCGCACACAAGCCATCGTGAATAAATAATAAGGTGGTATCGCACACAACCTACCCAAAAGAATAATTATGGTGGTATCGCACATAGCCCACCAATAAGAATATATACGGATATTTTTTCGCACTTACATATCTATTCCGATGTTCATACGAGAGTTATTCACTATCCATCAATTTCAATCAATCTCAAACATAATTGATCTCATTTATACAATGCACCAATGAGTAAGAACATATGTATTAAAGATGTATCGTTTACACATAAACTTACCTCTGTGCAAAATGTATTAATCGATGTTTTAGTTCGTAACCTTGCCTTTTCCTCGGTCAAGGTTGTTTCTGCTCTCTCCTTGATCTATATAAAATTCACTCATTCAATCACTTTATAATTCATGATATATCAAAATTTCTACTTAGGCAAAAATGACCATTTTGCCCTTCTACTTTGGCAAAATTATGATTTTGCCCGTAGGCTGGTAAATCATTTTTCATCACATTTTCTCATTAAACAAGCCTAGTTGAACATTTATTTCTCGTACAAGAGGTCACAAAACCTGTTATTTCATGCATTTATTACACAAATTCAGCCTTTACTAATAGGTCCCATTTAGGTGTTTTCATGGTAACACCTTTCACAAAAGTTGTTCCTTAACTCACTAACATTCATTTTCTTCCATAAAAACTCAGCAAAAAACATGAACTCTCATAGAAAGTCCGTAAACTTTCAACCATTTTGCAAAATAGTCCCCTCATTAGCTAGCTTAAGCTTTAGGGGTTCCAATAGTACGAAAATTATCAAGAAAGACTCTAAAATCAGTTACTTGTAAGTGTAACACCCGAAAATTTGAGTACCGATTTATTGCATGTCTTGGTGTTTAGATTATGAAGGAAAAATTTTTCTTATTTCTTTTTGTGTTTATTATAGCCCTGAAGAAGAGTATAGAATTATTCGGGTATGGAATAATTTTTAGTTTTGAGAATTTATTGAAGTGGATCAAGTAACATTGATACTTAAGTTAATTTAAGTGTCAAAAAGTAGCATAAGATGAGTATATGGCAAGGTGGTGTTGGCGCATGAGTAAGTGCATGAGGGGAGAGGTTCGAATCTCTTGGTTAGCATCTAGAGAACTTTTATTTTTGCACTTGTATGGCAAGTGTCGGCCAAGCATAATTATGGTAAGTGTTGACTTTGTCATTTTTGGTTAGTAGACTAAAGGAATAAGGTAAGTGTTAACTTATGGTATGGAATCAAGAAAATTTGGTAAGATAAGGGGACATAAGGCATGTATCAAGGTAAATGTTTTGGAAACAAATTCATGGCCATTTGACCATGAATTTGGACGGCATTGTGGACAAAGTGGGGGTTGGCCGAATATGTTAGTAGCTTGGCTAGGATTAGGAGTTAGCTTTTGGTCAGTCCTAGCATTTTTGTGCAAAGTTCTGCAATTCTTTCTCAACCTTTCTCCCTTGGCCGAAATTGAGCTTTTGGTAAGCCTTATTCTTTTGACCATTTGGTCATTTTTGCCTAACATTCTAAGTATTCTATTTTGTGCCTTTTCTCATAGTGCCGAAATTACCAACACCAAAAAGGCCATTCTTTTCCTTTCTTTTTTACCATTGCCGAATATACATTGCTCCTAAACTCATCTTTTTCTTTCTCTCTTCTTCTCTTTGAAAACCGAATCCTCATCATCATCTTTTACTTCCACCTTTTATTTCTTTTCAATCAATACTTTCTCCAATAATTTCTCTCATGGCCGAATGTTAGTGTGCCCATAGCCGAACCATTTTATCTTTTCTTTGGTTATACATAACCGAATCCTCCATCATTCACAAACATCATTCTCAATCCTTTCTTTTCAATCGTAGATAATAGGTAAGGGTTCTTTTTAGTTTACGATTAGTTAATAGTTATTTTGGCCGAATCTTGATGGTGGTAAGAAGGATCTTTTGGATCGAAATAATCGTTCATTCTATTAACGTTTTCATACGTTATATTTTAGTACAATAGTGGAAGACCGGAACTCAAGTGTTCGTGAGTATCATAGAACGTTGGAATCGATTTAAGGTGTTAAGGGAACGTTTTGGTCGATTCTCTTTTGTGGAACAAGGATATTTGTAGTAAGCAAATCTCACCCTTAAAAACCCTTAGTTATATTTTCGATACAATTCTAGATTGGACTAATGATTTTTGTCAACGAAGACAATCAAGATAGGGAAGAAAAGGGCGGTGAATAGTGTTCGGAAGAAGGGTGGTTCCGTTAATCCCCTAAGTTTAGACAAAGGGCTATTTCGGGTATCCGAGATTTTCCACCGGGTTGTGGACGCTCATCTGAGGAGAATCAATTGTTTGAAGTCGTTTGTACTCCCGAACCTTTGTTTGTTCGTGGATTTGCATCGGTTAACAAACCATCAATCGGGGAGAAACCGCAAGTAGAAGTAGTTCGAAATTCTGAGGGTAAAAGTTTAGATCGTTATTTCTAAGATTGATTTTATTAATAAATTATAGTGTTTTAATATAACGTGATGCGTTTAGGTATCGACGAGCGGGAAAGTCTAGTTCTCACTATAACCAGGTGTGTAACTTCACACTTATCTCTCGGGTTAGATACTAAACCGTAAGTATTTTGATAAATCGTAAAAATGACAAAATTGGAAATTATGTAGTAATTAATACTTTTGTATAAATACATGAAAACGGTTAAAACCAAGAAATTTATGAAAAACTGCTAGATTGTTAAATTGGGCCGAAAAACTGCTAGATTGCTAAATCGGGCCGGAAAACTGTTAGATTGTTAAATTGGGCCAAAAGATTGCTAGATCGATAAATTGGGCCAAAAGACTGCTAGATCGCTAAATGGGCCAAAAACCTTCTAGTTCGAAATATGGGCCAAAGTTCGCTAGATCGCTATATGGGCTAAATACTATTTTGTTTAATAGGCCCACATGAAAAGTTTAAGTATAATCTCATTTGCAATATGGGTTATTTTAATAAATTAATATATGACTAAAGTTTGTTATGCATACATAATTGCATGGGACGGGATATATGATGAAGAGAAGAAAGGCCTGTGGCCACGAATCTAGTTCGGTGGCTCTGCCACAAAATTTTTATGGCTTAATGCCTCTAGTTCGGTAGTGCACTACAATATTATTTAAAAGGCTTAATGCCTACGATTGGTGTGTTTGGCGGGGTGGGTTGACTTGATCCCTACAGGTGTGTTGGTTGGTACGGGGGTGTGTAGCTGATGGAAATTAGGCTTGGTTGGGAAATTCATTTTACATGCACTTTATTTATTTTATTTTATTCTATATTGTTAAATCTACAATTGGGCTCAATTGGGCTCAAGTTTATTTTAAACTTAATGTCTTAATGATCTGGCCCAATAATGGTGGTAAGTGAGTTACACACTGAGTTCTTAGTAACTCACCCCGTTTTATTATCCATCTCATGTGATGGAAATTGATGTGGACTTGGGCCGGGAATGACTTTGTGGAGGCCATACTATGAGCATGGGTTTTATAAACTATGAACTTTATTTAAGTTACTTATTTTAATTATTATTTTAGGTATGATGTAATAAGGCCTCTATTTATGTTTTATGGATTTTTATGTGTGGATGGATTTAATTTTGTTTTAAGACTCTTAATATAGGCTTATGTTTAATCTATAAGGTTTTCTTAAAAACATTGTGTTTTATAACAATTTGGACATCCTTAATCATTTTTAAATTCTTTCGAATGGTTTTAAAACTAATTAAAGTTTTTGACAATTATGATAAGATTTCAAACAAGTATTTCTTAATTCTCCAATTTTAAATCATTGTTCTTAATTTTTATTAATCTTTATTTTCAAAAGGTTTTGTATTACTGTTTTACTTAAATTATTAGAGAATTGAATAGATGTTCGATCGGTGTGACAAACCAAATCTCGTCTTAACGCATAGACCTGGTTTGGGGTGTTACATTTAATGGTATCAAAGCCAGTTTCAAAACTCGACTGTAGTTTGGGTTCAACAACGATATTTGTCTGAAAAATAATTCAAATTTCTAGACTTTTTGATTTAAAGGTAGTATGGCATCATGAGCATCCCGCACCAAGTCAAGTAAGTATCTGTATATTGATTGTTTATTATTACTGTGATATGATCATAGAAACACTCTAGAACTTCTAGTTTTAGGTGTTGAAAAACCGTAGAGATTGAGACAATAAGGATATGATTGCGAAAACAACTCTATCTCTTTCATATCATAAAATATCGTTAATAAACACTGAAATAGTATTTTGATTCATAAAACTCTTAATCAGATTAAATCGAATTAGTCATTATGAGCACTAGAGGACGTGGTCGTGGACGCGGTAGACACGGTCGTGGTAGAGGACGAGGTGTTAGGGGCGCAACTGAAGCGCCGGATCATATGCCAGAAATAGATGCACCTGCATCACTCGAGAGTGACACGGGATCACATGATCATATGGAAGAAGATAATGCTTTGACATGAGCAATGTTGCGAGTCCTTGAAAGGGTCGCTGGAACCAGAACTGGACCAACAGCTCGTGGGTCAATATCGGAACGATTGAAATCAAGTGGTGCTGAGGTTTTAAGAGGTGTTTCTGGTGTAGCTTCAAATGTTGCTGAATATTGGCTTGAGGCAGTGGAGCGAATTATGGACGATCTTGAGTGCACGGTGGAACAATAACTAAGAGGAGCGGTGTCCTTGTTAAGGGACGAAGCATACCAATGGTGGCTTACTGTCCGAGAAGGCACTGAAGCTGCATTAGTTAATTGGGAATTCTTCAAAGCTTCTTTTCAAGGGAAATATGTACGAACAAGTTATGTGGATACCCGAAGAAAGGAATTCTTGAATCTAGTCCAAGGAAATAAGACAGTGGCAGCGTATGAGGCTGAGTTTTTACGTTTGAGTCGCTATGCTCGAATAATAGTATCAACGGATCATGAGCGTTGTGTACGCTTTGAGGATGGGTTGATTGATGAGTTGCGGGTTCTGATATCCCCACAACAAGTTAGAACTTTTGCCACGCTTGTGGAGAAAGCCAAGATAGCCGAAGAGGCTAAGAACTCAGAACGTCAGAATCGGGAACGAGTTAGAGGCAAGAGAGATATGAAGTATTCGGGTTCTTCAAAAAGGTTTCTGAAGAGGCCTCGGAATGATGAGCCAGCTCAAGGTAGAACACCTGTAGCTGTTAATCAGAGTCAAGACTGTGCTGAATGTGGGAAACGGCATTCTGGAGGGTGCTGGAAGAAAACAGGAGCTTGCTATAAATGTGGTTCAATGGATCATCAATATAGGAATTGCCCTCGACGAATGGATATAACTCAGGAAGCTCGTAATATTGATGCGCAACCGGCAAGAGGAGCTCAGCAACCACCGAGAGGTCGTGGATCAGGTCGTGGTGGTAATGGGGCTGGGCGTGGTCAAGGTGCAGGGGGTCGAGGCAATGGTTCTAGAGGTAACACGGATGCAAGACAGCCAGGGTTGGTGTATGCAGTCAGACGCCGTGAGGATGGCAATGCACCTGATGTGATAACTGGTACGTTCTTCATCTTTGATGTACCTATTATTGCTTTGATAGATATTGGTTCTACCCATTCGTATGTTGCTAGCACCATATCTGAAAACTTGAATTTAGAATCTGAAATTTCCGATAGTGAGATGAGGGTAATTAGTCCTTTAGGACAGTCGGTGTTGGTAAATAAACTGTTTAGAGATGTGCCTTTAGAAATTCAAGGAGAAATATTTTTTGGCGAATCTGATGGAATTGCCTTTCGGCGAGTTCGATATCATTTTGGGCATGGATTGGTTGGTTAATCATCGGGCGCAATTGGATTGTGCTGAAAAGCAAATGTCAATAAGAACTGTAGAGGATAAGGAAATAGTTATGATAGGCGAACGAAGGAATTACTTAGCAAATGTGGTATCTACGTTAAAGGCAGAAAAGTTGGTGCGGAAAGGGTCTGGAGCATTTTTAGCTTTTATTAGTGCTTTAAATGCCAAAGAGTTATCAGTGGAAGATGTGAGAACAGTAAAGGAATTTTCAGATGTATTTCCTGAAGAACTTCCTGGTATACCTCCGGATCGGGAAGTGGAATTTGGTATTGAGCTTTTGCCCGGAACGTCTCCAGTGTCCATTGCTCCTTATAGAATGGCACCGAAGGAGTTGACGGAGCTAAAAGCTCAAATTCAAGAATTGTTAGATCGGGGTTTTATTCGACCGAGTGTGTCCCCGTGGGGAGCACCGATTTTGTTTGTTAAGAAGAAAGATGGGTCGATGCGTATTTGTATTAATTACAGGCAATTAAATAAATTGACGATCAAGAATAGGTACCCTCTGCCGAGAATTGATGACCTGTTTGATCAATTGAAGGGAGCTTCAGTTTTCTCCAAAATTGATTTGAGATCGGGTTATCACCAGCTTAAGGTGAAAGAGGTGGATATTCACAAGACGGCTTTCCGAACTCGTTATGGACATTATGAGTTTTTGGTGATGCCGTTTGGGTTGACCAATGCACCAGCTGCATTTATGGATATGATGAACCGGGTCTTTCAACCATATTTAGACCGGTTTGTAGTAGTATTCATAGATGACATTCTGGTATATTCAAGGAATGAAGAGGACCATGACTCGCATTTGTGAATTGTATTGCAGTTACTTCGAGATAATCAACTATATGCCAAATTCAGTAAATGTGAATTCTGGTTAAGGGAAGTGACTTTCTTGGGTCATGTGGTATCAGCCGAAGGAATAAGGGTGGATCCTCGAAAGATTGAAGCTGTATTAGATTGGAAACCACCAAAGTCAGTAGCTGAGATTTGGAGTTTCTTGGGTTTGGCTGGTTACTATAGACGCTTTGTTGAGGGGTTTTCGTTGATTGCTGCACCCCTAACTAAGCTTTTGCGAAAGGGAGTACCGTATGTATGGACCGATAAACAGTAAGAAAGTTTCGAGAAATTGAAAAAGATTTTGACGGAAGCGCCAGTATTGATTCAACCTGAGGCTGGAAAGGAGTTTATAGTTTATTGTGATGCGTCACATACGGGTTTAGGTTGTGTACTAATGCAAAATGGGAAAGTGGTGGCTTATACTTCTCGTCAGCTGAGACCGCACGAAGTAAACTACCCTACTCATGATTTGGAGTTAGCTGCGGTAGTCTTTGCTTTAAAGATTTGGATGCATTATCTTTACGGTGAAAAGTCTATCATCTATACGGATCACAAGAGCCTTAAGTATCTTCTTACTCAGAAGGAATTAAACTTGAGACAACGAAGATGGGTGGAGCTGTTAAAGGACTATGATTTCTCAATCGAGTATCATTCTGGAAAAGCTAATGTGGTAGCAGACGCGTTAAGTCGTAAGGTGGTATCTGATTTGAGAGCAATGTTTGCCCATTTGAGTTTGTACGAGGATGGTAGTCTGATAGCGGAACTTCAGGTGAAGCCTCTGTGGGTAGAACAAATCAAGGAAAAACAGATATCAGATAAGAAGTTGGGACTTTTAATTCAACAAGTGGAAAATAGTGGAATAGAGGATTTTGGAATAAACACGGAAGGTGTGTTGTGTTTTCGTGGAAGAGTTTGTATGCCTAAGGACTCGGATCTTAGATAAATGATTTTACGGGAGGTGCATAGTAGCCCTTATGCTATGCATCCCAGAGGAAATAAGATGTATCGGGATCTTCGTGAACAGTATTGGTGGCTAGGGTTGAAGCGTGAGATTTCTAAATTTGTGGGAAGATGTTTAACTTGTCAGCAATTGAAGGCGGAGCATCAATTGCCGTCAGGTTTATCACAACCGGTAAAGATTCCTCTTTGGAAATGGGAGCGGATAACAATGGATTTTGTTAGTGGGTTACCTTTAACACCTACTAAGAAAAATTCTGTTTGGGTAATTGTTGATCGTTTGACGAAGACTGCTCATTTCCTACCAGTTCGTACGAATTACTCGTTACAGAAGTTGGCTAAGCTGTATGTATCTAAAATTGTGAGGTTGCATGGGGTACCCTTGTCTATTATATCAGATAGGGATCCTAGGTTTACATCATAGTTTGGAAAGCTTTGCATGAAGCTCTGGGAACAAAGCTTAACTTCAGTACGGCTTTTCATCCTCAGTCAGATGGTCAATCGGAAAGAGTAATTCAAATTCTGGAAGATATGTTAAGGGGATGTGTAATCGACTTCAAAGGTAGTTGGGAGGATTTTCTACCGCTGGCAGAATTTGCTTATAACAATGGCTATCAATCTAGCATTCAGATGGCACCCTACGAGGCATTGTATGGTCGTAGGTGTCGTTCTCCTATTTGTTGGACTGAATTGGTGTAACACCCCAAACCCGGTCCAAACACCACGACCGAATCTGGTATGCTACGAGGGAAAACGTGTTTGAAAATTTTGATTTCGTACTCAAAAGGTTTGATAAAACTTTATTCTTTTTTTTTTTTTAAACAAATTGTTTAGTATTATCACAAAACTTTCAGTCTTAGTAAAAATTTTTGGTTTCAAGTTTGAATCCGGTTGTTTTTCAAACAATTATAAAATTGGTGTAATACCCGATGGTATAGTTTAAAAACAATCTGCGTTATAATTTGAAATCATTATCTTTCCAAGTTTTAGTAAACTTCATCTCAGTTAATTTACTAAGGCATATTAAAATCAAACTTTAAACATAATATCAAAAGGCAGAATTTAAAGGCTTTTTACAATCCGAAATAAACCCAAATGAACGTAAATAACTAAAATACCCAAAGCAATATCTGAGTAAAACTTTTATTCTGCATGGCATGAGCACCCCGAGTCTACCCCGGCTCCGAGTCCGCGTCTACGAGTCACCTGAAATGTCAAAGGAGAGGGTGAGTCGAGTGACTCAGTGTGTAAATCCCGCTCCCGATAAAACAACATGCTAACACACATCATACAAAGCAACACAATTAATGCAACCCGATCCTAACCAACCATATCGCTTTTCTACCCGTGTGGTACCAAACCCTTTGGTGACATACCGTCACAATGTGTTACCAAAACACCGATGTCCCAAAGACATAATATCCATCAATGTGGTCCCAAACCACTTTGGTGTCCCAAAGACACAGGTTGTGCTACTAAAGCACGGTGACCAGAAGTCACAGATCCGATGATGATGGGGCCAACCCATCGTGTGTTACCAAAACACTAGCAGACAATCCCATATCTCAAGTGGGGCCAACCCACGGTGGTCAAACCACGGGGACAAGTCGCAATGAGGTGCCAAACCCTCGGTGTCCCAAAGACACAATGTGCTACCTAAGCACCGTGACCGTAGTCACAACGGTGATGGGGCCAACCCATCGTGTGTTACCAAAACACGGCGTCAATCCCAGTATAATCATCCGTGGGGCCAACCCATCGTGGTGCTCGAGCCACACGGGACGAGACGCCGAGGTACCAAACCTCTGGAGGTGCCAAACCTCGTGACCCAAAGTCACAAAGTGTGCTTGCAAAGCAGCGGTGCTCGTCAAAGACAAAATATCACGGCTCCCTCCACTCGTATCACCCAACAACATGCCATACTCATGTAAACATGCATATCATACAATCATGAATATCATGCCAATATGTCTAATCTCTTACCCCATGTCACATATATCCATAGTCATGATTTCATACAAATTATCAATAGCTCATAATACCATTAACAACGACTTACCCGAGTCCACGATCATACCCATTAGGGTATTATATCAATCACCACTGTTTCATAAGTCGTCACACACGGTTATCAATCATATTACTAAGTATAAGTGTGTTAGTATACACACACGATAACTACGAGTCTAGAATCCCAACTAAAATGATCTAAGGCCCTTGATGGCTAGCTCCTACAATCGGCCAACATAGGGGTTAGGCACTTACAATATTCGGCCATCAATCATCAACCAAAGGGGTTAATTTCAATCCCTTACCTTGAAGGTGATTTGGTTTCCTACCAAATCGAGTCAAGCGATGACTCTCCTTTAACAATCGGTACTCTATAAAACCAATAGTTAACCACTAGCCATTTTTAACTTAATCAAAATCAACTGATTGTACTAGCACAAATACTTCAACTGCTTACCCTTTACTTACCAATCGGCCACTTGCAGTCAAGGCTTCAATTGACTGCCTCACCTAAAAACCACCACGATCAAAAGCCCTAACACAAGATAATTAATACCATTAATTCCCTTCCAACCACAACCAAATGTAAGCTTTTATTCCAATCGAAATCAAGCATAGGACTATAAAAAGATGGACATGGCTGTTCGGCCAAACACTTACCAATATCCAATATTCGGCCAAAAGAGGACTTCTAGAGAGAAGGTAGATTCGGCTACCAAGTTAAACACACCCCCAAATTCGGTCTTTGAAAAGTAGAAGAGAAAGAATAGGAATGAGAGGAAAATATGGGTTACTGTAACAAAGTGCTCTTGGAAGAAAGTTTCAACAATGAGCAAATGAGGAGAAGAAAGAAATACTGAGAAAGAATAGAGGAGGGTACCTTCGGTTTTGGAAAGAAAAGAAATAGATGAAGAAATGTCTTGGGTAAGATTCGGCTACAAAGGTTCCAAGCAAAAGAGGAGAAAACAATTAAAAGCAAAGAAGAAGTAGTTTGGCTTGCAAGATTGAAAGAAAAGAAAAGATGGAAAGGGGTATTCGCCACAATGTATTCTAGGAACCAATGATGCAACTTTCTGTGACTTGTTGAGGTTTGGTCTTTAAGTTTCAAAAGATGCAAAACCGAACAAAGAAAATGAAGGACACCCTTAGAATATTCGGCTACAAATGACCCCAAGAAGAGACTTTTTGCTTGATATTCCAAAGACCGAAATTGCACCCAATATGCCAAAAATGCAAAAATGAATTTCTGGCTAGCCCTCTCCCCACTATGCCGTCCACTTCCCCATTCCAAGCCCCAAATATTCGCCATGATCCCCAAACAACTCCCATCCACACATTCAAAAATTTTGAATAAGTCTCCTTCCTAAATTCACTCTCCACCCTCTTTTAAACCATTTGACTTGGTCCAAGTAGAATTTAAACTACATACAACTCTCCCCTATGCCGTCCCCAAAAGAAATAAAAGGAGTACTCTGAGTTCTAACACTTTGGACCTCCACTCCCCCTGCAGATGACGCCACACCAAACTCCAAGTGGCGCAAGCTCGCCACTTTGCTAGCTCCTCATTTGTGCAATAAAATCCCATTTTATTTTCTTAAACCCCAACTCTATCACCTCCCATACCTCGGGCCAAAAACTAAAATTTTCCTACCTACTCGTGCATATACTTAGCCTATAATTAAACCCCTAAAACACCGAAATAGCAACACAAAGACACCAAACACATGCAATATCATGCAACACAAAATAGCCCCTAACCAGGGATATTACGAGTTCTACTTTCTTAAGAATAATTTCGGCCTCGAAATTACCTCGATCAAAAGAGTTGCGGGTATTCTTTGTCTCATCGTATCCTCGGGTTCCCATGTGGCTTCCTCCACACCATGATTCCGCCAAAGTACCTTAACCAAAGGCACAGACTTTCTACGCAGAACTTTCACATCCCGATCAAGAATCTGCACAGGTTCCTCCTCTATGGTCATATCTGGATTTACCTCGATCTCCTCCACTGCTACTACATGCGATGGATCCGAGCGGTACCTCCAAGCATCAAACGTGAAAAACATCGTGAATCGGCTAAGCTCTGCGGCAACTCAAGGCGATACGCCTTGGTCCAACTCGTCTCAATACCTTATACGCCCAATGAACCTCGGACTAAGCTTGCCTTTTCTGCCAAACCTCAGCACCTTCTTCCAAGGCGAGACCTTTAAGAAAACCCGATCTCCCACAGCGAACTCTATATCTCTTCGCTTAAGATCGGCATAAGACTTTTGCCGGTCCGAAGCTTCCTTTAAACGAGCCTGGATCACTTTGACCTTGTCCTCGGTCTCAGCAACCAACTCAGGTCCCAACAACTGACGTTCACCTAACTCTGTCCAACATGTAGGTGAGCGACACTTTCTGCCATACAACGCCTCATACGGAGCCATCTTAATGCTCGCGATGATAATCGTTGTTGTAGGCGAATCGGCTAGCGGTGAAACTCTTCCCAAGCGCCTCAAGTCGAACACAACCTCTCTCGCATGTCTTCCAAGATCCGAATAACCTTTACATCGCCGTGCCGATCAGGTGAAAAGGCCGTCTTTGAAATCAAACGAGTACCCGAGCCCGATGCAAAGCTCTCGGAACCTCGGCGTGAACCTCGGATCCCTATCTCGAGATTATCAACCCGGAACACCGTGTAGCCTTACTATCTCTCGACGACACATAAAGCCGCCAACCTCGAAGTGAATAGTCCACTCTCCAGGAATGAAATGGGCCGACTTAGTCGGACGATCCACAACAACCCAAATGAATCCTTCTTGCTTGGCGAAGCGGTAAACCACCGATTTAAATCCATAGTTATCCTTTCCCATTTCCACCGAGGATTTTTTCACAGTGAAGCAAACCCGACGCAGAATCGATGTTCCGCCTTGACTGCCGACAAGTCGGACATTTTCCAACGAACTCTGTCACCTCTTTCTTCAAGCGAGCCACCAAAAGCGCTCTCTCGAGATCCCTATACATTTTACTACCTCCGGGATGCATAGCATAAGGATCATGCTATGTGCGCCTGAAGAATCTTCCGCTCTCACTCAACATCTTTAGGCATACAAGCCTTTCCTTGGAAACACAGAACCTCATCATTAGACAAGTCAGAACCCTCCAAACCACCATTACGCACTTGTAACCTTCGCGCACTCGTAACCTCATCCTCTAATCTGCTTCTCTTTGATCTCGCTGCTCAACCCAAGTAGGCTTAACTGCAGATTACGCCAAAATACTTCCGTCGTCGTACAAACTCAAATGGGCAAACAAAGCTCTTAAATCCGAAACAACCCTACGGCTCAACGCGTGCGCCACCACGTTAGCCTTGCCGGATGATATTCGATCGAAGCGATCGTAGTCCTTAAGCAACTCAACCCATCTGCATGCGCCTCAAATTCGGATCCTTACGAGTCAATAGGTACTTCAAACTCTTATGATCTGTGGTAGGCGATTGACTTCTCACCGCATGTAGTGCCTCCAGATTTTTAGAATAAGACTACATTTGCTAGCTCCAAGTCGCGTGCGTCGGATAGTTGACCTCGTGTGGCCTCACCGCCGAGAAGCATAAGCCACCACCTTACCCTCCTGCATCAAAGACACAACCCAAGCCCGTGTGTGATGCATCGCGAGAGACCGTGAATTCCTTACGGCCTCGGGTTGAATCAAAACAGAGCCTCTCACAAGATCTTCTTCAACTTATCAAAACTCTCCTGCCGCTTCTCACCCAAACAAACGGAACTCCCTTCCTAATGACTTAGTCGCCGGTCTTTGCAATTAACGAGAAACCCTCAACAAATCTTGGTAGTATCCCCGCAAAAACCGGAAACTCCGAATCGACTGATCGACTTAGGAGGCTTCCAATCCAAAACCGCCTCAACCTTCCGAGGATCTACTCTAATCCCCTCCGATACTACATGACCCAAAAGCGTCACTTCACTAAGCCGAACTCGCACTTCATCGAACTTAGCATAGAGTTGCTTCTCCCTCAGAACTTGCAACACCACTCTTAAGTGTGCATCATGCTCTTCTTCCGACCTTGAATATACCAAGATGTCGTCAATAAAAACCACGACGAACCGATCCAGATCATCTTTGAAACACCTATTCATCATATCCATAAAGGCGCCGGGCGTTAGTCAACCCGAACGGCATTACAGAATTTGTAGTGCCCGCATCGAGTCCAAACATTTGTCTTATAGATATTCGCTTCCTTAACTTTCAACCGATGGTACCGGACCTCAAATCGATCTTGAAAATACCGATGCACCTTTCAGCTGATCAAACAAGTCATCTATCCGTGGTAACGGATACTTGTTTTTAATCGTCAGCTTATTCAGTTGGCGGTAATCGATACACATCCGCATCGAACCGTCCTTCTTCTTGACGAATAACACCGGCGCTCCCCACGGCGAAACACTTGGCCTAATGAAGCCTCGATCCAACAGCTCCTGAATCTGAGCCTTAAGCTCCACCAATTCCTTTGGTGCCATCCTATATGGAGCAATAGACACCGCGCGATCCACGGTAGCAGATCTATCCCAAACTCTACCTCACGATCGGGTGGCAAACCCGGAAGCTCCTCTGGAAACACATCAACAAATTCCCTAACAGTACGAACCTTCTCAACAGCAGACTCTTTAGCCTCTAAGGCATGCACATGAACCACATAACCGCGACCTTCTTCCCCGACCATCTTTCTGACTTTTAAAGCCGATACCACATTGGATAAGTAATTTCTCCTATTACCTATCATACTTACTTCATCACCCTTATCGATCGATAGAACCATGCGCTTTAGCCAGCGCGCAATCCACCTTAACTGGTACTTCACCACCGGTCCATCCCGAGAATCGGATCGAACTCCTTGCGGCAGTTCCATCGGATCAAGAAGAAAACTACCCTTGGAGTTCTAGGGGTACATCCTTATACAACTTATCTACCACTACAGAGTGACCTGAGGGCTAAAACGGTCATCCGTCTAGAAGATATCTCGAGTCTAAGTCCATGGTCTCAACTATACTACTAGCAACATACGAATCGTGGAACCCAAATCAATTAAAGCGGTATAGGAGAACCAAAAATCAAAAAGCGACGGTGATTACGCCCGGTGCGTCGCCCTCCTCGCGGCGCCTCAAAGATACACCAAACCAGTATCGTCGTGCCTCGGAACTACCCGCACTGCGCGGTGCTCCACGACCTCGACCAAATCCATTACCACCTGCGCCATTACCACGGCCCCCTGCGGTGGCGGTCCATTACCTCGAACCGACACGGCCACGACTCTCGGGCCGAATCACTCGCCATCCTACGCGGACATTCCCGATGCGATGATCCGATGAACCACACTCGGCGACCTTTTCCACCGGTCCAACAACCACCCCAATGAGATTTCCCACATCGCGATTATCTGCGGTGGTCCTTGCCTAGCAAAGCACCAAATCTAGCAGACCCGATTCGCCCCACTCGGTCTAGCTCCTCTACGCGGATTACGAAGCGATCCGAAGACCCAAAGCTCCTCTTAAGCCTACTCCCGTCCATGTTCTCGCCTCGCGATTCCTTAACACCCTCGGCTACCTTAGCCTTCTCGACTAAGACAAGAAACTCGCGCTCTGGCGAGGAGCAATCAGCGACCTCAACTCGTCCCTCGCAGACCATCCTCAAACGAACACACCTCTCATGCTCGGTGGCTACAATGCCCGGGCATACCTACTCGACTTCAAGAACTTCGGCCCGTGATAGACAATGATTTACTCCACGAACCAGCCTCGGGAATGCCTTTCTTTGGAGTCGATGTAACTAGCTCCGATGTATTTCTTTTGGTAAGACTCTGAAATAATCCCATGTCGGATCCTCACCGCCACATCGTGTCCCGAACCGTGAGCCACCACCGGTATGACTCATCTCGGAGAAGCGATACAATCCCCTTAAGTTTCTCCTCAGTCGTCAAGTCCAAATCGTCCATGATCCGCTCAGTTGCCTCTAGCCAATATTCAGCGATGCTAGGAGCAACACCCGATACACCTCGGAAAAATTCGGCCCCATTAGCCGAAGTCTCTCAGAACAGATTTCTAACTCCGCACCACCACTTACACCGGCTACTCTTTCCAACACGCGAAGATCGCTGCGACACGCATCGTCTCGATCGATCTTGGAACTCACCACCTCCGGTGGTGGCGGGCCAAGCATCTCATTTTACGAACCCCGCCCGGATCCTACGGGCTCGTAAACCGTCATCCTACCCTACCTCTACCACGAGTATTACGACCACGTCCGCCTCGAGTGCTCATGTCTAAACAATCACGTATTCGATTAAAAGGATTTTTATGCATTAGTAACGTTCCACTTTCTTAACATGCAGAGAAATTTTATGGATTGAGTTTATTCAGGGGGTTCTTTCGAGCAATCAAGGTTTCAATCTTCTATCCTATTCATAAAAAGAGATTATACATTCATTCCTTAAACCTTTCCATACCTATTCACTCTTGGACATTCTTTGCCCATTCCTAGCCCAAGGGTATTTTCGTCATTTTCCTACGAGGTATTTTCGTAATAAAAGATATTTTTAAACTTTTCAGAAACCGGTCAATTTGAAATTCCAAAAATTTGAGAGTGTTCTTTGAAAATTTTGTAAAATACTTCGTTTTGGAAACCAGGGGTATTTTAGTAATTTTCACCAACTAAGGGTGTTTTCGTAAATTTTCCAAAATCAAAATTTCGATTGATATTTTGTAAAACAGAGTGTTTTGAATTTCGGTAACATCATTGAAATTTTGGGGCAAAATCATTGAGTTGATATTTCATAAACCAAGAGGCTTTAGTAAATTTACCCCCTAAGGGCATTTTTGTAATTTTCCCATAAATCAGGTTTTTCGAGAAAATTGTTGTAAATGTGACATTTTTAGTTTTGAAAGAGTTTATTGCAAAAAGTTTGAAAACATTAGGGTTGTTGTTGTATTTTTGAAAACATAGCTAATTCCCTTTTTCGGGTTTTAGTCGTTAGGTTAAGTCATGACCTAGCCTTCTTGGTCGGGGTGAACTCGAGCTACGCACGGTGGGATACTGCGAAGAGGAGGTGAGTCACGAGGATCTGCTTAAATACCAAGCTCTTAGGGTTCCTCTCCTAGACATGCGCATGCAGGAGTTACCACACCCTAGCCCCGTGGTGAGTCACGATTGGTTTAGTGCTTTAAGTCTTATGCTTTAGTTCAAGTGTTTGAGGATCTAGTCCTAGGGTTCAAGTCCTATAAGTCTAACTACGCACCATATCACCTACCCTTCTACAAATAGTAATTCACGTAAGAGTTAGAATTACTTACAGGCGAATCAGTGTCTTAGGAGACTCGGTGCCATGCCTTGTAAACCATGTATTCAATCCCAAAATACTTAAAACGAATTTTTGAAAAGCAGTTTGGGCCTCAAGCCCACAAAAGAGCTTTTGAACTTAGCTCACGATACCACAATTGTAACACCCCAAACCCGGTCCAAACACCACGGCCAAGAATACGGTATGCTACGAGGAAAAGCGTGTTTGAAAATTTTGATTTCGTACTCAAAAGGTTTGATAAAACTTTATTCTTTTTTTTTTTTAAACAAATTGTTTAGTATTATCACAAAACTTTCAGTCTTAGTAAAAATTTTTGGTTTCAAGTTTGAATCCGGTTGTTTTTCAAACAATTATAAAATTGGTGTAATACCAGATGGTATAGTTTAAAACAATCTGCGTTATAATTTGAAATCATTATCTTTCCAAGTTTTAGTAAACTTCATCTCAGTTAATTTACTAAGGCATATTAAAATCAAACTTTAAACATAATATCAAAAGGCAGAATTTAAAGGCTTTTTACAATCCGAAATAAACCCAAATGAACGTAAATAACTAAAATACCCAAAGCAATATCTCGAGTAAAACTTTTATTCGCATGGCATGAGCACACCGAGTCCACCCCTGGCTCCAGAGTCCGTCTCACGAGTCACTGAAATGTCAAAGGAGAGGGTGAGTCGAGTGACTCGATGTGTAAATCCCGCTCCCGATAAAACAACATGCTAACACACATCATACAAAGCAACACAATTAATGCAACCCGATCCTAACCAACCATATCGCCTTTTCTACCCAGTGTGGTACCAAACCTTTGGTGACATACCGTCACAATGTGTTACCAAAACAACGATGTCCCAAAGACATAATATCCATCAATGTGGTCCCAAACCACTTTGGTGTCCCAAAGACACAGTTGTGCTACTAAAGCAGCGGGTGACCGAAGTCACAGATCCGGATGATGATGGGGCCAACCCATCGTGTGTTACCAAAACACTAGTGAGACAATCCCATATCTCAAGTGGGGCCAACCCACGGTGGTCAAACCACAGGGACAAGTCGCAATGAGGTGCCAAACCTCTGGTGTCCCAAAGACACAATGTGCTACCCAAGCACTGGTGACCGTAGTCACAATCTGGTGATGGGGCCAACCCATCGTGTGTTACCAAAACACTGGCGTCAATCCCGTATAATCATCCGTGGGGCCAACCCATCGTGGTGCTTGAGCCCTGGGACGAGATTTGAGGTACCAAACCTCTGGAGGTGCCAAACCTCTGGTGACCCAAAGTCACAAAGTGTGCTACCAAAGCACTGGTGCTCGTCAGCACAAAATATCACGGCTCCCTCCACTCGTATCACCCAACAACATGCCATACTCATGTAAACATGCATATCATACAATCATGAATATCATGCCAATATGTCTAATCTCTTACCCCATGTCACATATATCCATAGTCATGATTTCATACAAATTATCAATAGCTCATAATACCATTAACAACGACTTACCCGGAGTCACGATCATACCCATTAGGGTATTATATCAATCACCCTTGTTTCATAAGTCGTCACATGGTTATCAATCATATTACTAAGTATAAGTGTGTTAGTATACACACACGATAACTACTGAGTCTAGAATCCCAATGAAAGCAGTCTAAGGCCCTTGATGGCTAGCTCCACAATCGGCCAACATAGGGTTAGGCACTTACAATATTCGGCCATCAATCATCAACCAAAGGGTTAATTTCAATCCCTTACCTTGAAGGTGATTTGGTTTCCTACCAAATCCGAGTCAAGCGATGACTCTCCTTTAACAATCGGTACCTATAAAACCAATAGTTAACCACTAGCCATTTTTAACTTAATCAAAATCAACTGATTGTACTAGCACAAATACTTCAACTGCTTACCCTTTACTTACCAATCGGCCACTTGCAGTCAAGGCTTCAATTGACTGCCTCACCTAAAAACCACCACGATCAAAAAGCCCTAACACAAGATAATTAATACCAGTTAATTCCCTTCCAACCACAACCAAATGTAAGCTTTTATTCCAATCAAAAATCAGCATAGGACTATAAAAGATGGACATGGCCGTTCGGCCAAACACTTACCAATATCCAATATTCGGCCAAAAGAGGACTTCTAGGAGAGAAGGTAGATTCGGCTACCAAGTTAAACACACCCCCAAATTCGGTCTTTGAAAAGTAGAAGAGAAAGAATAGGAATGAGAGGAAAATATGGGTTCTGGTAACAAAGTGCTCTTGGAAGAAAGTTTCGGAAACAGGCAAATGAGGAGAAGAAAGAAATACAGAAAGAATAGAGGGAGGGTACCTTCGGTTTTGGAAAGAAAAGAAATAGATGAAGAAATGTCTTGGGTAAGATTCGGCTACAAAGGTTCCAAGCAAAGAGGAAGAAAACAATTAAAAGCAAAGAAGAAGTAGTTTCGGCTTGCAAGATTGAAAGAAAAAAGAAAAGATGGAAAGGGGTATTCGGCCACAATGTATTCTAGGAACCAATGATGCAACTTTCGGCAGCTTGTTGAGGTTTGGTCTTTAAGTTTCAAAAGATGCAAAACCGAACAAAGAAAATGAAGGACACCCTTAGAATATTCGGCTACAAATGACCCCAAGAAGAGACTTTTTGCTTGATATTCCAAAGACCGAAATTGCACCCAATATGCCAAAAATGCAAAAATGAATTTCGGCTAGCCCCTCTCCCCACTATGCCGTCCACTTCCCCCCATTCCAAGCACCAAATATTCGGCCATGATCCCCCAAACAACTCCCATCCACACATTCAAAAATTTTGAATAAGTCTCCTTCCTAAATTCACTCTCCACCCCTCTTTTAAACCATTTGACTTGGTCCAAGTAGAATTTAAACTACATACAACTCTCCCCCTATGCCGTCCCAAAAAGAAATAAAAAGGAGTACTCTGTAGCTCGAACACTGGACCTCCACTCCCCCTTGCAGATGACGCCACACCAAACTCCAAGTGGCGCAAGCTCTGCCACTTTGCTAGCTCCTCATTTGTGCAATAAAATCCCATTTTATTTTCTTAAACCCCAACTCTATCAGCTCCCCATACCTCAGGCCAAAATCTAAAATTTTCCTACCTACTCAGGCATATACTTAGCCTATAATTAAACCCCTAAAACACCGAAATAGCAACACAGCACACCAAACACATGCAATATCATGCAACACAAAATAGCCCCTAACCCGGGATATTACAATTGGGCGAACGACAGATGTTAGGTCCTGAGTTATCTCTGAAACGGAAGAAAAAGTAAAAGCTATTCGAGCATGGTAAAAGGAAGCTTCGGATAGACAGAAGTCGTATGTAGATCTGAAGCGTAGAAGTATCGAGTATGCTGTGGGGGATCAAGTTTTCTTGAAGGTCTCGCCTTGGAAGAAGATTTTCAGTTTTGGAAAGAAGGGCAAATTGAGTCCTAGATACATTGGACCGTATCGTGTGGTGAAGCGTGTTGGTCCAGTGGCCTATCAGATCGAATTACCTCCGGAGTTGAAATTCATAATGTTTTTCATGTTTCCATGTTGAGGCGCTATAGATCGGATCCTTCGCACATAGTATCGGTAGAAGAAGTGGAGTCGAATTCGGACTTGTCTTTTGAGGAGGAACCAGTGGAAATCTTAGACCGAGATGTTAAGGTGCTAAGAAAGAAAACCGTACCGTTGGTCAAAGTTTTATGGCGTAATCACGGAGCGAAGGAAGCTACGTGGGAGCCTGAGGATGCAATTCGGCAACAATACCCTCACCTTTTTCAACCAGGTAAATTTCGAGGACGAAATTTTCTTTAAAGAGGGTAGAGTTGTAACACCCTAAAATTCGAGTACCGATTTATTGCATGTCTTGGTGTTTAGATTATGAAGGAAATTTTTTTCTTATTTCTTTTTGTGTTTATTATAGCCCTGAAGAAGAGTATAGAATTATTCGGGTATGGAATAATTTTTAGTTTTGAGAATTTATTGAAGTGGATCAAGTGACATTGATACTTAAGTTAATTTAAGTGTCAAAAAGTAGCATAAGATGAGTATATGGCAAGGTGGTGTTGGCGCATGAGTAAGTACATGAGGGGAGAGGTTCGAATCTCATGGTTAGCATCTAGAGAACTTTTATTTTTGCACTTGTATGGCAAGTGTCGGCCAAGCATAATTATGGTAAGTGTTGACTTTGTCATTTTTGGTTAGTAGACTAAAGGAATAAGGTAAGTGTTAACTTATGGTATGGAATCAAGAAAATTTGGTAAGATAAGGGGACATAAGGCATGTATCAAGGTAAATGTTTTGGAAACAAATTCATGGCCATTTGACCATGAATTTGGACAGCATTGTGGACAAAGTGGGGGTTGGCCGAATATGTTAGTAGCTTGGCTAGGATTAGGAGTTAGCTTTTGGTCATTCCTAGCATTTTTGTGCAAAGTTTTGCAATTCTTTCTCAACCTTTCTCCCTTGGCCGAAATTGAGCTTTTGGTAAGCCTTATTCTTTTGACCATTTGGTCATTTTTGCCTAACATTCTAAGTATTCTATTTTGTGCCTTTTCTTATAGTGCCAAAATTACCAACACCAAAAAGGCCATTCTTTTCCTTTCTTTTTACCATTGCCGAATATACATTGCTCCTAAACTCATCTTTTTCTTTCTCTCTTCTTCTCTTTGAAAACCGAATCCTCATCATCATCCTTTACTTCCACCTTTTATTTCTTTTCAATCAATACTTTCTCCAATAATTTCTCTCATGGTCGAATGTTAGTGTGCCCATAGCCGAACCATTTTCTCTTTTCTTTGGTTATACATAACCGAATCCTCCATCATTCACAAACATCATTCTCAATCCTTTCTTTTCAATCGTGGACAATAGGTAAGGGTTCTTTTTAGTTTACGATTAGTTAATAGTTATTTTGGCTGAATCTTGATGGTGGTAAGAAGGATCTTTTGGATCGAAATAATCGTTCATTCTATTAACGTTTTCATTCTTTATATTTTAGTACGATAGTGGAAGACCGGATCTCAAGTGTTCGTGAGTATCATAGAACGTTGGAATCGATTTAAGGTGTTAAGGGAACATTTTGGTCGATACTCTTTTGTAGAACAAGGATATTTGTGGTAAGCAAATCCCACCCTTAAAAACCCTTAGTTATATTTTCGATACAATTCTAGATTGGACTAATGATTTTTGTCAACGAAGACAATCAAGATAGGGAAGAAAAGGGCGGTGAATAGTGTTCGGAAGAAGGGTGGTTCCGTTAATCCCCCTAAGTTTAGACAAAGGGCTATTTCGGGAATCCGAGATTTTCCACCGGGTTGTGGACGCTCATCCGAGGAGAATCAATTGTTTGAAGTCGTTCGTACTCCCGAACCTTTGTTTGTTCGTGGATTTGCATCGGTTAACGAACCATCAATCAGGGAGAAACCGCAAGTAGAAGTAGTTCGAAATTCCGAGGGTAAAAGTTTAGATCGTTATTTCTAAGATTGGTTTTATTAAGAAATTATAGTGTTTTAATATAACGTGATGCGTTTAGGTATCGACGAGCGGGAAAGTCTAGTTCTCACTATAACCAGGTGTGTAACTTCACACTTATCTCTCGGGTTAGATACTAAATCGTAAGTATTTTGATAAATCATAAAAACAGCAAAATTGGAAATTATGTAGTAATTAATACTGTTGTATAAATACATGAAAGCGGTTAAAACCGAGAAATTTACGAAAAACTGCTAGATTGTTAAATTGGGCCGAAAAACTGCTAGATTGCTAAATCGAGCCGGAAAACTGCTAGATTGTTAAATTGGGCCAAATGATTGCTAGATCAATAAATTGGGCCAAAAGACTGCTAGATCGCTAAATGGGCCAAAAATCTTCTAGTTCGAAATATGGGCCAAAGTTCGCTAGATCGCTATATGGGCTAAATACTATTTTGTTTAATAGGCCCAAATGAAAAGTTTAATTATAAACTCATTTGCAATATGGGTTATTTTAATAAATTAATATATGACTAAAGTTTGTTATGCATACATAATTGCATGGGACGGGATATATGATGAAGAGAAGAAAGGCCTGTGGCCACGAATCTAGTTCGGTGGCTCTGCCACAAAATTTTTATGGCTTAATGCCTCTAGTTCGGTGACTATGTCACAATCTAGTTCGGTAGTGCACTACAATATTATTTAAAAGGCTTAATGCCTACGATTGGTGTGTTTAGCGGGGTGGGTTGACTTGATCCCCACAGGTGTGTTGGTTGGTACGGGGGTGTGTAGCGGATGGAAATTAGGCTTGGTTGGGAAATTCATTTTACATGCACTTTATTTATTTTATTTTATTCTATATTGTTAAATCTGCAATTGGGCTCAAGCCCAACTTAATGTCTTGATGATCTGGCCCAATAATGGTGGTAAGTGAGTTACACACTGAGTTCTTAGTAACTCACCCCGTTTTATTATCCATCTCAGGTGATGGAAATTGATGTGGACTTGGGCCGGGAATGACTTCGTGGAGGCCATACTATGAGCATGGGTTTTATAAACTATAAACTTTATTTAAGTTACTTATTTTAATTATTATTTTAGGTATGATGTAATAAGGCCTCTATTTATGTTTTATGGATTTTTATGTGTGGATGGATTTAATTTTGTTTTAAGACTCTTAATATGGGCTTATGTTTAATCTATAAGGTTTTCTTAAAAACATTGTGTTTTATAACAATTTGGACATCCTTAATTATTTTTAAATTCTTTCGAATGGTTTTAAAACTACTTAAAGTTTTTGACAATTATGATAAGATTTCAAACAAGTATTTCTTAATTCTCCAATTTTAAATCATTGTTCTTAATTTTTATTAATCTTTATTTTCAAAAGGTTTTGTATTACTGTTTTACTTAAATTATTAGAGAATTGAATAGATGTTCGATCGGTGTGACAAACCAAATCTCGTCTTAACGCATAGACCTGGTTTGGGGTGTTACAGTAAGAGAATAGCTTGGATAAAAGTTTGAATTCCAAAAACCTCTAATTTCTCTTCAATTTTCAGTGGAAGAAGAAGGGTGAATAGTGAAAGATGATATCTTCTTTCTTTGTCTTATTTTATTCATTTTTGGTCACCTAATTTCACCAAATATTTGACCAAATTATTGTCTTTGTCCCCCTTGGTCGGCCATCACTCTTAAGGTGGGCTATTTGCACTTTGAAGACCTCCAATTTAATATTACATAGCTATTAGACACTCCTAACTTGAAAATTGGAACTTTCTCACTATATGCAATTTAGTTATTTTTCACAATTAAACATACAATCTTTAAAATTAAAGCACCAAAATTTCCATGCAACCTTATAATTAAGCTATAACACATAAAATAATATCAAAATAATTTTCTTCAACCTCGGATTAGTGGTCCCGAAACCATTGTTCCTACTAGCCCTAAAATCGGGCTATTACATTGCTCATATCATTCAATTTTGGTCCAACTAATCAAACATTTTCAGAATTAAATTAGTTTATGGGCATGTTGTACAATCGTCTATGTCTAGGGATTGTTGTAAACAGAAAAATATATAGGATTTTTCTTATATAATTTATCACCTTTTTACTTAAATTTGTTGTTAAAACTAAGTAATTGTTTAATAAATCAATGAAATATGTGAAAATATGAAATTAGGACATAGAAATTATTAAAATGTGATTTTATGCTTTACTATATAGTTTTCATGCATAAAATGGCTTATTTTGTGTTAAATTGAGCATATTATATTTTTAAGACATGAAGTGGGCCATGCATGATTAAATTAAATAATAAAATATAAAATTATATTTAAATATTCATTTTTAGATATTTCATTAATAATTTGGGTTGTAATTAATTATTTAAATTGAATAAATTTTATTCTTTGGTCCTCTAATTTATTGATTTATTTTGGACAGGTCTGATAGCTTTGTTTAATTACAAAACCGTCCAAATTGGAGACCAAGTGAACCCAATTTTTGGCTACACTTGGCTATCCACATAAACCACTTTTTGGTTTAATTGCACAAGGTCCTTGCAATGTTGAAGAAATTAGAGATTTGCCTGAAGATTTACACTTGACCGAGCCTCAGCCCTGAGTTGTTGTGGCACTTAAATTGAGCAAAAATCAAGAAAAAATAAGCTTAATTTCCTCAATTCATGGCCGGCCACCCATTGAAGATGCTTGAAGAGATTGAACCTCCTATTTTTAGTAAACTATCTCCCTCTCCTCACTTATAAATAAGACCCCTCATTCATTCATTCATCATCCCTCGTCCTTCATCATTCTCTCTTCTCTTTCAATTCTCTTAGCATTTTCCATTTCCCACGCCTAGCATCATCTCTTCATAGAGATTATAGCAATTAAATCCTCTTAAAGAGCCCTTGGCCAGCCAACTTGGAGAGCCATCAGCAAGGGAGCAAAGTGAAGAAGCGAAGGAACCTCGTTAGTCAGAGTCTTCGGTGACAACCACTTTGATTTGGGTTTAATCTTTATTTTCTTGAATTTAATCTGAAAATGTTTGCTATGTGTTCTTTGATCTTGTTTACAACAAAGTTAGCTTAATTTTATTTAAGCTAGGATGATTGCTTTGATTAAATAAAATTTATTTGATTTATGCTTATAATGTTTGTGCCTTAATCGATCATGTTTTCAATTAAAATCAAGTTTGTATTTCGTTCGTACGTGATTGAAATGCACCTGAATTAGCTGAGTGATCTTGACCAGACGACGGTTGGTGAACACATAATTGAAATGTGCATGCTCAATTTAGGTCATATCCCGATTAAATTGCAGGTTGCATAACAACTCTGACCAAGCTCTGTTAACTGCATAGTTTTTAGATTTGTGTGATTAAACTGTTTCAAACCTAGCACGTCCTCCTGTTACCTCACACGAATGCTAAGAAACCCTTAGTAAATAAGGATCAGTAAAATGTGTATTTACTAAGAAAAAGATTCCGAAAGGAGCTAATGTGGTTTCCAAAGTCATGAAAGATCGAGTTGCCATGGAATGTTTTTCCGAATGTTATTAAGCATGTTGATAATAAATTATGTTTAATTAAAGTAATTGTCCTAGTTTATTTATGTTATAATTGTTGCAAATTGTGTTTAGTTTTGCTAAAACCTATTTCATTCATATAGTTTGCATATTTAGGATAATTTGCATTAGGGATCATTGCATTTAGTTTCATATATTTAATTTTAGTCATCACGTCTCAACCATATTGTGTTTTTATTTACCAAATTGTAATATAATTTTACAAATTAAGTGACTTAGCACAAATACAATCCCTGTGGACATGATAACTCGATACTTACTTATTACTTGATAACGACTATGTACATTTGCACAAAACCTACGTTACATAAGTTTTTGGCGCCATGTTTTAGGACATTGTTAATTGTTGCCATAATCATTTTTTCAGTGAAATTATTTACTTCCAATTTTGTTTATTTCTAACTGAGAAAAATATCGTCGGTAATGACAAATATATATCACAAAGAAAAGAAAAAAAATAAAGAACACACAGATTTTACGTGAAAACCCTTTCGGGAAAAAAAACACTGGCAGAGGAGAAGAAAATTCACTATGTCGAATTCGAATCAATTACAAGAGGAATAGACCATGTCTATTTATAGGCTTGTAAAGCCATATTCTAATAGGAGTGTAGTAAGATTGAAAACTCCTTATTCTAATCAATATCAAATAGATGGAGTTTAATAAGGTTTAAAAACCTTATTTAAAATAAAATAAAAGAAGTGTAATTCTATAGGGATTCTTCTTTTATTTTATTTTACCATGTATTTTATTTAAATAATGATTCGGGTCACTTAATTCTAATAATCTCCACCTTGACACAAATGCTCAATAAACAAGTTATTTATCGTGAACTCTCAACGAATAAGTTCTCCACCTCTTCCATAAAACCCCGTAAGGGTTTAACTTCAACAATGAACACCAACCAAGTCTAAGCAATGCTCAAACTTGGTTATAGGAAGTGACTTAGTCATCATATCTGCAGGATTTTCATGAGTACTAATTTTGCTCACAACTATATCACCACGAGCAATAATATCACGAACAAAATGATACCGAACATCAATATGTTTTGTTCTCTCATGAAACATTTGATCTTTTGTAAGGAAGACGGCACTTTGACTGTCACAAAATACTGTGCTGATTTGAAGGTCTTCATTGAGCTTACTAAAGAGTCCCTTCAACCAAATAGCTTCTTTACAAGCCTCAGTAATCACTATATACTCAGCTTCAGTGGTAGACAAAGCGACTGTAGTTTGCAAAGTAGCTTTCCAACTGATTGCACAACCTCCTATTGTAAAGACATAACCAGTGAGAGATCTTCTTCTATCAAGGTCTCCAGCAAAATCAGCATCAACATACCCAATGACTCTATCTCTAGTTCTTCCAAACTGTAAGCAAACATCAGTAATACCTCGTAAGTATCTTAAAATCCACTGAACTGCTTTTCAATGTTCTTTATCGGGATTCTCCATGTATCTGCTAACTGCACTGACTGCATGTGATAAATCTGGACGTGAACAAACCATAGCATACATGAGAGATCCCACTGCACTAGAGTATGGAACATGTGACATGTACCCAATCTCATCATCTGATTGTGGAGACAAAGCCGATGAAAGTCTAAAATGGGCTACTAAAGGAGTACTAATAGGCTTAGCACTCTGCATATTGAACCTGCAAAGAACTTTCTCAATGTACCCCTTCTGACTTAGGTACAATTTACTTGTTTTTCTATATCTGAGAATCTCCATACCAAGTATCTTCTTTGCTGGTCCCAAATCTTTCATCGCAAATTCTTCACTTAATTGGGCTTTGACCTTTCTTATCTCTGCTTTATCTTTTGCTGCTATCAACATGTCATCAACATAAAGAAGTAGATACACAAAATAACTATCACTATTTTTCTTAAAGTAAACACAGTTGTCAAAACTACTTCTTTTAAAATCATGAAAAGTCATGAAGGAATCAAACCTCTTGTACCCTTTGTCTTGGTGATCAATTTCAAACCAGTAAAGAGACTTTTTCAGTAAACAAACATAGTCCTCTTTTCCTAAGACTGTAAAACCCTCTGGTTGTTGCATGTAAATATCCTCCTCAAGTTCTCCATGTAAAAATGCAGTTTTTACATCTAACTGCTCAAGCTCCAAATCATGCATGGCCACAATACCAAGCAAAGCTCGAATCGAACTATGCTTCACAACTCGGGAGAACACATCTGTGAAGTCCACTCTGGAATTTGATTGTAACCCTTCGCAACAAGCCTTGCTTTATGTCTGGATTCTTCAACTCCTGGAGTCCCTTTTTTCTTTTTAAACACCCATTTACAGCGAACAACCTTTTTACCTTTAGGAAGTATCACAAGATCCCATGTTCTATTTTTGTGGAGTGATTCCATCTCCTCTTGCATGGCAAACATTCACTTTTCTGGATCTTCACAGCTAACCGCCTCAAAATAATTAGATGGCTCTTGGTTTGTATCCATATCTTCAGCCACATTTAAAGCATAAGCAACTAGATCAACCTCGGCATAATTCTTTGGAGGTTTAATTTCTCTTCTAGTTCTATTTTTGGCGATAGAGTATTGTGGTGAAGAAGCAACTCTATTCTCAATTTTTGTACTGGCTTGAGGAGTCGACTCTGTATTAATCTGATGCTCCACCTGGTTTTGATTTTCTTTATTGGAAGAGTCTTTAAGAGATATGTTAGGTATCATAGCAGTTTTATCAAAAGCAACATCTCTGCTAATCACAACTTTTCTATTTTCCAGACACCATAACTCATACCCTTTTACACCAGCTTTATAACCAAGAAAAACACATTTAATGGATCTCGGTTCCAATTTTCCATTATCAACATGAGCATACGTAGGACACCCAAAGATCTTTAAATCAAAATAATTAGAAGGATTACCTGACCATACCTCTTGTGGAGTCTTTTTCTCAATGGCAATGGATGGAGATCAGTTGATCAAAAAAAATGCAATAGAGGCTGCTTAGGCCCAAAACGACTTTGGTAAGTTGGCATTTGACAACATACATCGAACCTTCTCCATGATCGTTCTGTTCATTTGTTCTGCAATGCCATTTTTCTGTGGAGTATGACGAACTGTCAAGTGTCTCACGATCCCTTCTGACTTGCACAGTTTATTAAACTCATCAAACAAAACTCTAAGCCATTGTCAGTGTGGAGGTATTCTATTTGTTTTCCCGTCTGTTTTTCAATCATAGTTTTCCAAGACTTAAATGCAGAAAACACATTGCTTTTCTGCTTCAGGAAGAATGCCTAAACTTTTCTGGAAAAATCATCAATAAAAGTTAGCATATAATTAGCTCCACCTCTCGAAGGCACTCTTGATGGCCTCCACAGATCAAATGAATATAGTCCAACATTCCCTTCGTGTTATGGATTCCTCTGGTGAATCAAACTCTCTTTTGCTTCCCAAAAATACAATGCTCACAGAACTTCAGTTTGCAAATTCCTTGCCCATCAAGAAGTCCTCTTTTGCTCAATTATGCCATGCCATTCTCACTCATATACTCTAGGCGCATATGCCAAAGTTTAGTAATATCATCATCTGACAATGAAGAGGAAGCGACAGCTGCATCACCAATGACAGTAGAACCCTGCAAAACATATAACTTGGTAGTCTTTCTCTCCCCTTTCATCACAACGAGGGAACCTTTGGAAATCTTCAAAATCCCACTTTCAGCTGTGTATTTGTACCCTTTTGAATCAAAAGTACTTAACGAAATTAAATTTCTCTTAAATTCTGGAGCATGTCGTATGTCACTAAGTATTCTGACAACTCCATCAAACATCTTAACTTTAATTGTTCCAACTGAAACACCCCAAACCAGGCCCACGAGCCTGAACCGGATCTGGTATGTTCCTTAAGTAAACAGGTTTCAAAGTTCTTTTGTACTTTGGGAAAAATAGTGTGTTTTGAAAGAAAGATTGTTTTGGGTTGGGCTTGAGTTAAAAAAAACCCATTTATCTTATTTTAAAATCCAATTAATTAAGGTGACAAAACAATTAAGGTTTATTTTTAAAGAATAAATTTTACTTAACTTTAATTGAAAATAATTCGTAACATAGTAATTAAAAATAAAAGTAAAGAAATGTAACTTATGGCTTTATTACATCAAGTAAAATCCCAAAATAAAATTCTAAAATACTTAAATAAAATTAAATTTCCATATTGAATAAAACTTCAAGCTGAGCATGGCCATCCCTAAGCTTCTGCTGAACCCGGTGCATTATTGATCGTCCCCTAAAAAATAGTCCCACAATGGGGTGAGTCAACATACTCAATGTGTACACAACACTAAAGTTCAATAGATCAGGCATGCATTTTCATATCAAATACTTATTCATATAACAGATAAAAATGATGGTGCAACCCAAACCCAAACCTAATTGTCCATCCGCTACACACCCCCATACCTGCCAGTCACACCGTGGGGACTACTAAGTCAACCCTCCATCCGCTACACACCATCGAAGGCAGTCGTTGCAGTCGACGTGCACATCGCCCGTATAAAATTTGTGGCATAGCCACCAGATAATTGTGTCATGAGACACCACATTCAGATAATGTAACCGAAGTTACCACATTCAGATAATGTGACCGAAGTCACCACATTCAGATAATGTGACCGAAGTCACCACATTCAGATAGTGAGACTGAAGTCACCACATTCACTTCCCCTTTCTCATATAACCCGAATGCCCCATATTATTCATATTATGCATATCATACTTAAATTCACATTCTTGTCACTTTTCACATGTTAAATATAACATATTTCGTAATCCTAGTAGGAGTAGGAAATGTACCTGAGTACTTTGTACCATAACATTGTACATTAGCCACATTCTTATATTTTTATATTAGAACATATAACAAGTTTAAGCCATACATCGTATTAAAAGATAGTGTGGGGTACACACCTGATTCGCTTAGCAAATTCTTTGAGATCTCGAAATCTGATCTACCCTTAGGTCCTTAATCCTTACATTGATTTATCACTTATTACCTTAATAAAAAGCCATTCGGCCAAAATTCCAAATCCTACTAGGATTAGTATACTTAAACTTACCTTGTTTGCCGATTTGATTAATAATCAAATCCCGAAATTTGTAGTATTCCTTCCTTAAAAATCGGCTAGCCACCAAATCATTTAACTAGGTCAGTTTCCAGCTTTTGAATAAATAGGAAATAATTCTAAATACCAAAAATAAGCCTTGGCCGAATACTTCATATGCTTACCTTGTGGATTTTAAATCCCGAATCTCACCGAATAACTAGGAACACGTGGCCTATGGTGTACCTTTGGGAAAAGAACTTCTCCTTCCTTGTAAATCCCAGAAAGATCTCTTCAAAGTTTGGCAACAAGACATTAATGGGGTTAGTCCTAGATTTTGCAATTCTTAAAAGAAAAGGATGAAACCGAATGAGACCTTACCCTTACTTGAAGAAATCGATTGCACCTTCACTTCAATCTTCGAGAGATTCGACTATGGCTAGATGATGATCTCACAACTTTCGGCTTTTGGAGGATTAGAGAAGGAAGAATAAAGATGGAGGATTAAGCTAGAATACAAGGTATTTTTACTGGGCAAAAATAAAAGAAGAAGAAGATTTGGTGAAGAGAATTCGCAGAGGCTTTCAAAAGAATGTAAAATAATGCAGAATGGCCTCTCTTTTCCTTTTATAGCCTAAATTACTAACTTAGAATCCCTTACTTGGCCATCACTCTTCTATTTTAATAGCTTTATCTCTTTAATTATCACTTAAAATAAAAGATAATTCAAAGAATCGAACACCCACACCCGGCCCACGAGCCTAGACCGGATCTGGTATGTACCTCAAGTAAACCAGTTTCAAATTCTTTGTTACTTAGAGAAAATTTGTGTAATTTTAGAAAAAATATCGTTTTGGGTTGGGCTTAGATCGCAACCCACTTATTTACTTAGAAATCATTTAATTACGATGACAAAACAGTTTAGGGTTTATTTTTAAATAAATAGTTATAACTTGAACTTAATCAAAAATAGTCGTAACATAGTAAATAAAAAAAAAATTAAACAGAAATAAAGAAATCCAACTTGGGCCTTATGGCCTTATTACATCCATCAAATCCCAAAATAAAATTTAAAGTACTGAGAAAAATAAAAGTCCAAATCTCTAAATTTCTCCTTGCGATGCATGGCCACCTTTAGCTCCCGCCGACCCAGTCCATTATTGCTCATCACCTGAAAAATATTTACCACAACGGGGTGAGTCAAACAGACTCAATGTGTACACGACACCAAATCATAATAGAAACAGGCATACAATACATTCAAACATAAAATACAAGTTATGATGCATTCCCAAACCCGAACCTAATTGTCCATCCGCTACACACCCCCGTACCTGCCAAACACACCGTGGGGACTACTAAGTCGACCCTCCTTCCGCTACACACCAAATTGCGGGCTCAAGGCTCTGATCTCGTGGTTTTAGGAAACCACTTTTCAGATTCTTGTGGTGTTAGATCACCACTTTTCAGACATTGTGGTAGTAAGTCACCACTTTTTTCAGACATCGTGGTTTTAAGTCACCACTTTTCACTTCCCTTTCAATATACAACCAAATGCCCCATTAATATGCATAATACACCATAGTTCACATTCTTATTATATTCTCATGTTACGAATAACATTTTTCATATTCCTAGTAGAAGTAGGAAACGTACCTGAGACCTTAGATCTGAAATCCCGGAATTCCTCCTTTAATATTCGGCCAAAAGACAACCAAAAGAATCAGTTCCCAAATCTTGGTTGAAAGAGAATAAACAACAAGAATCCATTATTCTTACCTTATCACCACAGTCGACGGCACCCTTCATTGAAGCCACAGAGATTCGGCTATAAAGACTTAGACAAAGATGAAAGAGGTTTCGGCTTGACAGTAGAAGAGAAAAGAAGAAGAAAAGAGGAGAAGAAAATTCGGCAGAGAGGGAGAGAGCTAGGGAATTTTCGGCAGAGCAGAGAAAGAAGCAAAACTGATGAGTAGCCCTCCTTCCTTCCTTTTATAGACAAAGTTATCAGCTAAGGAGTCCCTTACTTGGCCACCACTCCTCTATCTGATAACTTTATCTTTTTAATATGATAAATAAAAGGATTTAATCCAGTATTTATCTCTTCTAAATAATCCAATTTAAAAATCTAAAAAAAAATCCCTTATTTATCACTTAATATTTAATTTTAAAGAGGATAAACCTCTTTTTCTAGATGCCTTGTCAGCCCACTCCTTGTGCTTACGGAAAGAAAAATAAAACTTTCTTTATTTGCTTCCCAAGTGACTCGAACTCAGCCCAACACCCTTGCATGTGGTGCCATTTCCGAGGCCCTAAGTGGCATCTTCAGCCACTTTTCCAAGCCTGTTTGTGTGTCCAATTTCTCCAACTTTTTCTTTTAAGGCCTCTTGCCCTAATTTCCTATTTTAAACTTTAAAATTTGACATTTCTAGGTCATTTCCAAGTTTCCTAAAATTTTCGATCACTCTGTAAACTTGCCATTTTCTTACATTTCCAAGTTTCAGTAAATGTTCACTTTCCATTTTTGAATCATTTCCTTACATTTCCTAGTTTCCAAAAATGTTCATGTCTATGCATTTCTAGGTTTCAAAAATGTTCATGTCCATGCATTTCTGTGTTTCAAAAATGTTCATGTCTATGCATTTCCTGTGTTTCCAAAATGTTCATTTCCATTTCATTTTCATACATTTTTGAGTTTCCAAAAATATCAAAAATTTATTCATAGTGCTTAAGACTTGTCATTTCGTACAATTAAACCTAAAATGCATAGGCCCTTTCCAGGATGTTACAGCAACTATCTTTACTTAGCCAAAATTATTAAACTCAAAGTCCCTTACTTGGCCATCACTTCTCCCTTATTTTCCTCTTTATCTCTTTATTCAAATTAAAAGAATTTAATCCAACAATTATCTCTTGAAAATAATGATAAATAAATCATTTATTTATCCCCTTAATAGCCGAAATTTAAAGAGAATAAAACTCCTTTTTTTTTTGAAAAGCTTGTGCCGTCCACCTCACTTCTTCTGGAAGCAAAATAAAATTTCTTTTATTTGCTTCCCATGTGACTCGAACTCAGGCCCAACACCCTTGCATGTGGCGCCATTTCCATAGGCCCTAAGTGACATTTTCAGGCCACTTTTCCAAGCCTATTTGTGCGCCAAATTTCACCAACTTTTTCTTTTAAGGCCACCTTGCCTTAATTTCCTCTTTTAAACTTTAAAACTCGACATTTCTAAGTCATTTCTAAGTTTCCAAAAATTTTCATTCGACTCTGTAAACTCGACATTTCCTTACATTTCCAAGTTTCCAAAAATGTTCACTTTCCTCTTTTGAATCATTTCCTTACATTTCGAAGTTTCCAAAAATGTTCACTTTCCATTTTTAAACATAACATTTCCATACATTTCCAGATTTCCAAAATTTTCACTTTCCTCTTTTGAAACTTAACATTTCTAAATCATTTCCTTACATTTCCAAGTCATTTCCCTACATTTCCAAGACATTTCCTTTCATTTCCAACATTTCTAAAAATGCATTTTCCTTACATTTCCAAGGTTTCTAGAATTCACATAACACATTCATATCACAATAGACATGTTATTTCATAAAATTAAGCAAGAATTCACAAGCCCATTTTCATGTCCATAAACTCCTAAAAATTTTCCTTAAGGTCTCCTTCACCTAACTTCTCCCTTAAAAATAAAATTCCAATACTTTTCCAAGACTTCCTCCTACATCCTTGGATTATCAAAACCCTTAAAACATGCTCGACCACACTTAAAGCCTACTAACACTTGATTTATGCTCCAAACGCATAACCCCTAATCTAGGATGTTACAGTTCTACCCTCCTTAAAAATAATTTCGTCCTCGAAATTACTTACTAACGAACGATCATACATCCACTACGCTATCTGCTGTTGCAAGACTCGATTTTATAAAACTATCATACTTCCTATGCACAATCTCTAAGTTCACGTCCCCTAGAACTCATTTCTAACGTCGTGATCTGATTAAGAAGTTTTATGAGTTAATACTTTTGTTTCACTTGTTTACCCACGAAGAAATTTTATGACAAGAGGTGTTTAAAAGTGGTTCTTTCGATCAAACAAAGTTCTCAGCTCAAGTTCACTATTCAGAAAGTCACGTTCACATTCATCAACCAATTATGAACTTTCGTTCATTCAGAGAAATGTTGTAGTTTTCATTGTTGTTGTTTTTTTCCACTACCCAGGGGTATTTTCGTAATTTGTCCTACAGGGGTATTTTCGTAATTTTTCAAAAGAAAAAGTTCCTTGATGATTCTGTCATAAATTATTTTGGAATTTTTAAATTCCTGGGGTATTTTGGTAAATTTGAAATCCGAGGGTATTTCGGTAATTTTGAATCTCGGGGGTATTTTGGTAATAAACCAAGGTAAATTTGTAAAATTTAACAAATCAGGGATATTTCAAAAGTTGCAAAACTTTGAGGGTTCTTTTTGAGAATTGTACTTTCCAAAATAGTGATGTTGCAAAAATTTTGGAAATCAGGGTAATTTTGGTAATTTTGTAGTTTAGGGGCAATTTTGTAATTTTCCAAAATCAAGGTATTTTTGGATAGTTTGCAAATTAGGGTTTTTGAACATTTATTAATGAAATTTTGGTAAAACTGTTGGGTAGCTGGTCGTTTTATAAACCAAGGGCATTATGATAATTTTACCACTAAGGGTATTTTTGTAATTTTCATAAATCAGAAATTTTTCGAAAAATGTTGTAAAGATGGTTTTCACAAATTTAAAAGGTAATTTTAAGAGTTTTAAAACTAGGGTTTTTATAAAAATACGGCTAGTTCCCTTTCGAGTTTTAGTTATTGCGTTTAGCCCTGTGGATGAGTCCTCTTGGTTAGGGTGAACCAGTAGCTACGCACTGTAGGATTTCTGCGAAGAGGAGGTGAGTCACTAGGATCGCTAAGTACTGTGCTCTTTAGGATCCAATCCTAGACATGCGCATGTAAGGTTACCACACCCTAACTCGGCGACTTAACCACAGGTTTGTTTAATTAGGCACTTAAGTCTTATGTAAATATTGGGGAAAACTAGTCCTAGGGTTCAAGTACTTATCATGCTAATCTACGTTCCATTCCATTTCTACCCTTCTACAGATCATTCAATAAATCACACAAATGGATAGAAGTACTTACCGTGGATCATGGTCGGAGACTTAGGTGCCATGCCAGAAACCTGCTTATTTCAAAAATATTTTCATAAAACTCATTTGGGCTCGCTTTGAAAACGTTTTGGGCCTTAAACCCCTAGGCCGAGGGTTTGAAATGGGCTCTAATACCAAACTGAAACACCGCAAACCAGGCCCACGAGCCTGAACCGGATCTGGTATGTTCCTTAAGTAAACAGGTTTCAAAGTTCTTTTGTACTTTGGGAAAAATAGTGTGTTTTGAAAGAAAGATTGTTTTGGGTTGGGCTTGAGTTAAAAAAAACCCTTTTATCTTATTTTAAAATCCAATTAATTAAGGTGACAAAACAATTAGGGTTTATTTTTAAAGAATAAATTTTACTTAACTTTAATTGAAAATAATTCGTAACATAGTAATTAAAAATAAAAGTAAAGAAATGTAACTTATGGCTTTATTACATCAAGTAAAATCCCAAAATAAAATTCTAAAATACTTAAATAAAATTAAATTTCCATATTGAATAAAACTTCAAGTCGAGCATGGCCATCCCTAAGCTTTCACTGAACCAGGGTCCATTATTGATAGTCCTCGAAAAATAGTCCCACAATGGGGTGAGTCAATGCACTCAATGTGTACACAACACTAAAATTCAATAGATCGTGCATGCATTTTCATATCAAATACTTATTCATATAAAAGATAAAAATGATGATGCAACCCAAACCCAAACCTAATTGTCCATCCGCTACACACCCCGCACTCCGCCACACACCGTGGGACTACTAAGTCAACCCTCCATCTCGCTACACACCATCGAAGGCGATGCGTTGCGATCGACGTGCTCATCGCCCATATAAAATTTGTGGCATAGCCACAGATAATTGTGTCATGAGACACCACATTGAGATAATGTAAACCGGTTACCACATTCGGATAATGTGACCGAAGTCACCACATTGGATAATGTGACCAAGTCACCACATTCGGATAGTGAGACCAAGTCACCACATTCACTTCCCCTTTCTCATATAACCCGAATACCCCATATTATTCATATTATGCATATCATACTTAAATTCACATTCATCTCACTTTTCACATGTTAAATATAACATATTTCGTAATCCTAGTAGGAGTAGGAAACATACCTGAGTACTTTGTACCATAACATGGTACATTAGCCACATTCTTATATTTTCATATTAGAACATATAACAAGTTTAAGCCATACATCGTATTAAAAGAGAGTGTGGGGTACACACCTGATTCGCTTAGCAAATTCTTTGAGATCTCGAAATCTGATCTACTGCTTAGATCCTTAATCCATACATTGATTTATCACTTATTACCTTAATAAAAAGCCATTCGGCCAAAATTCCAAATCCTAGTAGGATTAGTATACTAAAACTTACCTTGTGTGCCGATTTGATTAATAATCAAATCCCGAAATTTGTAGTATTCCTTCCTTAAAAATCGGCTAGCCACCAAATCATTTAACTAGGTCAGTTTCCGGCTTTTGAATAAATAGGAAATAATTCTAAATACCAAAAATAAGCCTTGGCCGAATACTTCATATGCTTACCTTGTGGATTTTAAATCCTGAATCTTACCGAATAACTAGGGAACACGTGGCCTATGGTGTACCTTCGGGAAAAGAACTTCTCCTTCCTTGTAAATCCCGAAAGATCTCTTCAAAGTTTCTAAGCAACAAGACATTAATGGGGTTAGTCCTAGATTCGGCAATTCTTAAAAGAAAAGGATGAAACCGAATGAGACCTTACCCTTACTTGAAGAAATCGATTGCACCTTCACTTCAATCTTCAGAGATTCGGCAATGGCTAGATGATGATCTCGCAACTTTCGGCTTTTGGAAGGATTAGAGAAGGAAGAATAAAGATGGAGGATTCGGCTAGAACACAAGGTATTTCGGCTGGGCAAAAATAAAAGAAGAAGAAGATTTGGTGAAGAGAATTTTAGAGGCTTTCAAAGAATAGAAAATAATGTGAATGGCCTCTCTTTTCCTTTTATAGCCGAAATTACTAACTTAGAATCCCTTACTTGGCCATCACTCTTCTATTTTAATAGCTTTATCTCTTTAATTATCACTTAAAATAAAAGATAATTCAGCAATTATCCTTACTTAGCCGAAATTATTAAACTCAAAGTCCCTTACTTGGCCATCACTTCTCCCTTATTTTCCTCTTTATCTCTTTATTCAAATTAAAAGAATTTAATCCAACAATTATCTATTTTAAAGAGAATAAAACTCCCTTTTTTTTTAAAAGCTTGTGTCGTCCACCTCACTTCTTCTGGAAGCAAAATAAAATTTCTTTTATTTGCTTCCCATGTGACTCGAACTCAGGCCCAACACCCTTGCATGTGGCGCCATTTCCATAGGCCCTAAGTGACATTTTCAGGCCACTTTTCCAAGCCTGTTTGTGTGCCAAATTTCACCAACTTTTTCTTTTAAGGCCACCTTGCCTTAATTTCCTCTTTTAAACTTTAAAACTCAACATTTCTAAGTCATTTCTAAGTTTCCAAAAATTTTCGTTCGGCTCTGTAAACTTGACATTTCCTTACATTTCCAAGTTTCCAGAAATGTTCACTTTCCTTTTTTGAATCATTTCCTTACATTTCGAAGTTTCCAAAAATGTTCACTTTCCATTTTTAAACATAACATTTCCATACATTTCCAGATTTCCAAAATGTTCACTTTCCTCTTTTGAAACTTAACATTTCTAAATCATTTCCTTACATTTCCAAGTCATTTCCCTACATTTCCAAGACATTTCCTTTCATTTCCAACATTTCTAAAAATGCACTTTCCTTACATTTCCAAGGTTTCTAGAATTCACATAACACATTCATATCACAATAGACATGTTATTTCATAAAATTAATCAAGAATGCACAAGCCCATTTTCATGTCCATAAACTCCTAAAAATTTTCCTTAAGGCCTCCTTCACCTAACTTCTCCTTTGAAAATAAAATTCCAATACTTTTCCAAGACTTCCTCCTACATCCTTGGATTCTCAAAACCCTTAAAACATGCTCAACCACACTTAAAGCCTACTAACACTTTAGTTATGCTCCAAACGCATAACCCCTAATCTAGGATGTTACAACAACACCTGCGATTTTACACGCAGCAGTATTTTCCATCAAAACAACACATTCAGACACTGTTTCATAAGTTGTAAACCAATCCCGATTGGGACTCATGTGGAAGGTGCAACCCGAATCAAGTATCCACTCCTCGCTCACTTTAGAATTGTTGACAGAAGCGGCTAGAAGTTCACCATCGCTGTAGTCTTCTACAACATCAGCTTCACCGAAATTTTCTGGTTGTTTTCCTTTTTGATTCACAGCCTCCCTTTTAATCTTGTTCTGTAGCTTATAACACTCAGATTTAATGTGCCCTTTCTTCTTACAGAAGTTACAGGTTTTACCTCTGTTTAAAGACTTCGATCTACCCTTAGAATTTACCACGAGGATTCCGTTCCTGTATCCTTCCACGATCATCATCAACATTTCGATCTTGTCTCCTACGAACAATGAGACCCTCTGCCTGAGAGTCGAGTTTAACCACAAGATGCTTCATCTTATCATACGAGGTCAAAGAATCATAAACCTCATCACCTGTAAGAGACTCTCAGCTATATAAAATCGTGTATCTGAAAGTTGAATACGACGGGGGCAACGAATAAAGTAGAATCAACCCTAGATCTTCCTTATCATACTGAACCTCCATAGCCTCCAACTTTGAGAGAATTTCTTTAAACACTGTTAAGTGTTCATGCACAGACGCACCTTCCTCCAAATGATGAGCATAAAGACGTTGCTTCATATGCAACTTGCTAGTTAGAGTTTTCGACATACATATTTGTTCTAGCCTCTTCCATAATGCCGCGGCAGTCTTCTCCTTCATCACATCTTGCAAAATTTCGTTAGACAAATGCAGATGTAACTGTGTTAACGCCTTTTGATCCTTGCGCTTTTTCTCTTCCTCCGTCAATGTCGAAGGCATCTTATCTACCCTTAGCAGGGCTTCCTCTAAATCCATCTGTGCAAGAACTACCTGCATCTTTATCTGCCACAACGCGAATCTGGTGTTGCGATCCAACAGCGAAATTTCATAGTTCAAGGACACCATTACCGTGATCAAGATGAAAAACCCGGTAGCTGTAATACCAATTTGAGAAAAATATCGTCGGTAATGACAAATATATATCACAAAGAAAAGAAAAAAATAAAGAACACACAGATTTTACGTGGAAACCCTTTCGGGAAAAAAACCACGGGCAGAGGAGAAGAAATTTCACTATGTCGAATTCGAATCAATGACAAGAGGAATAGACCATGTCTATTTATAGGCTTGTAAAGCCATATTCTAGTAGGAGTGTAGTAAGATTGAAAACTCCTTATTGTAATCAATATCAAATAGATGGAGTTTAATAAGGTTTAAAAACCTTATTTAAAATAAAATAAAAGAAGTGTAATTCTATAGGGATTCTTCTTTTATTTTATTTTACCATGTATTTTATTTAAATAGGGATTCGGGTCACTTAATTCTAACACTAACATTATTAACTTATTCTTTCTTTTTAATTTTTTTTATTCTCTTTTGAGGTGTTTATAAGCATAGATTGGATTATCGATTTCCTCCCTGTAGACCCTGAAATTGAGTGAACTTTCAGACAAAGAAGACATGAACGAATAGCACAAAGAAAAATCGAGATTGACCTTGGAAATCAAAATCAAGACCAAGGTAATGAAGCCTATTGTATACGAAATCCCATCCTCATTGCCGATGATAGGGATCGATGCATCAAACAATATGCTGTGCCACTTTTCAGTGAGTTAAATCCAAGAATTAGAAGGCCAGATATTGAGGCAACCCAATTTGAATTGAAACAAGTGATGTTTCAAATGCTCCAAATATTGTGCCAATTCAGTGCTATGCCTACGGAAGATCCACGTCTCCACCTTCGATTGTTTATGGAGGTGAGTGATTCATTCAAGATAGCCATTGTGACTGAAGACGCACTGAGGTTGAAGTTGTTTCCGTACTCGTTGCGAGCTCGAGCACGAGCATGGCTCAATTCATTGCCACTAAGTTCCATATTTACATGGCAAGAATTAGCAGAGAGATTTTTGGTTAAGTATTTCCTGCCTAGCAAAAATGCTAAGTTAAGGAAGGAGATCACAACTTTCCAACAATTGGATGATGAGTCTTTGTATGAGGATTGGGAGTGATTCAAGGAGTTACTTCGTAAGTGTCCTCATCATGAGATTCCTCATTGTATCCAATTGGAGACATTCTACAATGGTCTAAATGCACATACAAGATTGATGGTAGATGTTTCTGCGAATGGTGCAATTTTGTCTAGGTCTTATAATGAGGCTTATGAGATCCTTGAGAGGATCGCGAGTAATAACTATCAATGGCCAACAAATCGAATATCATCAGGAAGATGTGTAGACAGAATTCATGAAGTTGACGCCCTCACTTTGTTATCAACTCAGGTATCATCTATTTCCTCTATGTTAAAGCAATTTACCACTAATAGTGTTAATAATTTTGCAGCTCAGCCACCAAGTCCGTTTGAAGTAGTTTCCTGTGTGTACTGTGGGGAGGGTCATTCTTTTGAGAATTTTCCATCAAATCCCGAGTCAATGTACTATGTGGGGAACCAACATCAAAATAGGAGTGGACAAGGACCCCAGTCCAACTTCTACAATCCTTCATGGCGTAATTATCCTAATTTTTCTTGGAGCAACCAAGGAAATGGACTGAACAAGAACTTATTGTAGCATAAAGCCAACCAATCTCAAGGGTTTAATCAGCAAGCTCCAAGACCACCTCAAGCTGAGGCATCAAATGGTTTAGAGAACTTTACGCTTTGATCCAAAGCCAAGCAGCAACATTGAAAAATTTGGAAAACCAAATGGGTCATTTAGCTACAGAACTTCGTAATAGACCGTAAAGAAACTTGCCAAGCGATACTGAGAATCCAAGAAATTTGGGTAAGGAACATATCAAGGCAGTGGCATTGCGAAGTGGTAAAATTCTAGAACCCCAATTGATTGATGTCGAAGATAAGCCCGTTGAGAAGAATCAACCAACTATTGAAATGAATCAACCAACTATTGAAATTCCTACACCAAAAGAGTTGAATCTGCAAAGATTGCCGAGGTAAATCCTAACTTAGTGAATTCAGATACTTTAACGTCTTCTTTGGAAGCAGATTTACGTACTCAGAAGAGTTGTCTAATTCAACTGAAAGTTCCATCACCTCCATATCCACAAAGATTGCACCAAAACAAGCAGAAACAAAAGGTGCAATTCAAGAAGTTTTTAGAAGTTCTGAAGTAGTTACACATCAACATTTCGTTGGTGGAGGCTTTAGAAAAAATGCCGAAGTATGTGAAGTTTATGAAGGATATATTGTCCAAGAAGAAACGACTGAGTGAGTATGAGACTGTTGCCTTGACAAAGAAGTGCAGTGCTTTCCTGCAGAACAAACTGCCACCGAAAATGAAAGACCCAGGAAGCTTTACTATACCTTGTAACATTGGTGAATCTTACTTTGGTAAAGCTTTGCGTGATTTAGGAGCGAGTATCAACTTGATGCTAATTCTATTATTAAGATGCTAGGGATAGGTGAAGTACGACCTACAACTATGACCTTCAGCTAGCGGACCGATCTCTAGCATATCCCGAGGGAAAGATCGAGGATGTTTTGGTAAGAGTCGATGAATTTATTTTTCCTGTTGATTTCATTGTCTTAGATTTTGAAGCAGATAAGGAAGTGCCGATCATCCTTGGAAGACCTTTATTAGCCGCGGGAAGAATGTTAATTGATGTGCAGAAAGGTGAACTTACCATGCGAGTTCAAGACGATCAGGTAACCTTTAACATTCTTAAAGCGATGAAATTTCCTGATCTAGAAGAAGAGTGTTCAATAATGGAAGAGATAGAAAACTTGGTTTCTATGGAAAGCAATTTTGAAGAAGATCCATTCGAAAAAGCCTTAGATCTTGACCTTTTGGAGGATGAAGAAAACATGGCTTTGATGGAAGCCAATCCGAGAAATTTTATTCAATCCACACAATTTTAACTATTAGAGTTAGAAGTCAGAGAATTTGTGCAACCCAAGTTGTCAATTGAAGAACCACCTAAACTCGAACTAAAGGTACTTCTTTTCCATTTGAAATACGTTTATTTAGGTGACTGTTCCACTTTGCTTGTGATTATTTCAGCAGAACTGACGAAAGATCAAGAGGAGCAACTAATTGTTGTTCTAAATAAATTTAAGAAAGCAAGTGGTTGGACCATAGCTGATATTTGAGGTATAAGCCATTTTTTTGCATGCATAAAATTATTTTAGAAGAAGGTGAAAGAGCTCGAATTGATGGGCAAAGGAAGCTCAATCCTATTATGAAAGAAGTTGTCAGAAAGGAAGTGATCAAATGGTTACATGTAGGAATCATCTATCCTATTTCAGATAGTTCGTGGGTAAGTCCGGTGCAGTGTGTTAAAAAAAAAAAGTGGAATCACGATTGTCGAAAATGAGCGTAACATGTTAATTCCAACGAGAACTGTTACTGGTTAGAGAATTTCTATTGATTATAGAAAGTTAAATAAAGCCACTCGGAAGGACCATTTTTTGTTTCCTCTTATGGATCAGATGTTAGATCGATAGGCAGGTAATTAATTCTATTGGTTTTTAGATGGCTATTTGGGATATAACCAAATAGTTGTAGCTCTGGAGGACCAACATAAAACAACCTTTACTTGTCCATACGGTACGTTTTCTTTTAGGCGAGTACCTTTTGATTTATGCAATACACCTGAAACATTTCAACAATGCATGATGGCAATATTCACTGATATGGTTGAAAATTTTGTTGAGGTTTTCATGGATGATTTTTTTGTTTTTGGTAACACTTATGATATTTGTTTGAGTAATTTGGCTAAGGTACTGAAGAGATGCGAAGAGACAAATCTTGTCCTTAACTGGGAAAAATGTCATTTTATGGTTATGGAAGGGATTGTCTTAGGGCATAAAATCTCAAACAGAGGAATTGAAGTCAATAAAGGAAAGGTGGACGTAATTGAAAGATTACCAGCCCCAATTAATGTGAAAGGAGTTAGAAGTTTCTTAGGCCATGCTGATTTTTACTGAAGGTTTATCAAAGATTTCTCAAAAATTTCTAAACTGTTGTGTTTGTTGTTAGAGAAAGATATAGTGTTTGATTTCAACAAAGCATGTTTGGAAGCTTTTAAAGATCTAAAAAAATTGTTAATCTCAGCCCCAATAATCATTACACCTGATTGGAACTCACCTTTTGAGTTGATGTGCGATGCAAGTGGTTATGCTGCTGGAGCTGTTATGGGTCAAAGAAGAAACAAAGTGTTTCACCCTATTTACTATGGTAGTAGAACTTTTATGGGAGCCCAACTCAATTATACGGTAACTGAAAAGGAACTCTTTACTAAGGTATTTGCTTGTGACAAGTTTCGCTCATATCTTATAGGTACCAAAGTTGCAGTATTTACTGACCATGCAGCTATTAAATACTTGCTCACAAAGAAAGATGCGAAATCGAGGCTAATTCATTGGATACTTTTACTCTAAGAATTTGACCTTGAGATCTAAGACAGAAAAGGTGTCAAAAATCAAATAGCTGATCATCTGTCAAGGTTGGAGCAAGATAAGGTAACTCGATCATGTGCGCCTATCAACAAGAATTTCCCAGATGAACACTTATTTGAGGTAAGTTAAATACATGCTGATTTTGCCAATTATCTTGCATGTGGAATAATTCCTCGAGAAAGGACAAACCAACAAAGGAAAGAATTCCTTCATGATAGTCGGTATTAGTTTTGGGAGGATCCGTTTTTTGTTTAAATAATATGCAGATAATATAATCTGAAAGTATGTAGCTGAAAGTGAGATTGATGAGATCTTGTATCATTGCCATTCATCTCCAAGTGGGGGACACTTTGGTGGTTCACGTACTGTAGTAAAGTGTAACACCCCAAACCCGGTCAATGCGCCATGACCAAATCTGGTATGTCACTGAGGAAAATACTTTGAGGAAAAACGAATTAACGATTTAATTTTTGTGAAAAATCCTTTGAAAATTCTATATTTGTAGAAATAAGTTAAAACTGAAAATTTACTTTGAAATTACGTAAAACTTTAAAATAGGCGAATAAATCATAGGTTAGAAAACATTTATATCATTTTAAAAAAAAACTCGAATTATTACTTTGCAAACCATTTGCATTTGATTGTAGAAACTTAATATTTGAAAATCATTTAAATTATCGAAAACACTTAAATTGTTAAGATTGTTAAATAATTTAGGTTACCCGATGGTAACGTTTTTAAAACCATCGCGTTGTGTAGTTTAGAAAACTTTGTGCTCAATTTATTATAATAATCAAGAAATTCATAACCCATATTTAAACATACTCAAAACATAAAAATAATCCAAACCATAATTTAGAGAGGCCTTATTACAAACCCACAAAATATAAAACCAAATTTAAATAAAGTAAAGTTTTCAAACCAAAGTTCACGTAGAACCAAAATTTATTGCATGGCCTCTTCGAGTTCATCCGGCTCCTCATCCGCGATCTCACGAATCACTGAAATGATAAGGAGAAGGTGAGTCACCAAGACTCAAAGTGCATATTCCCCTCCGGGTAAATGCCACATACTTACACAAAATTATAACAAAGCATATATATATGTATAATGCACCCAACCTAGCCATCCATAACTCCTTTTCTACCCCGTGTGGTACCAAACCACTGGTGGTGCCAAACCACTGGTGTCCCGTGGACACAAATGTGATACCAAATCACTGGTGACCAAAGTCACGAATAATCAAGTGTGGGGCCAACCCACGTGTGATACCAAATCACTCGCGACGATTCCATATCTCAAAAGTGGGGCCAACCCACGGTGGAATTAATCCACAGGGACAAGACGCTATGAGGTCCCAAACCTCTAGTGTCCGAAGACACGAATGTGATACCAAATCACTGGTGGTGCCAAACCACTGGTGACCGAAGTCACGAATCATCAAGTTGTGGGGCCAACCCACGGTGATACCAAATCACTGGTAGACAATCCCATATCTCAAAAGTGGGGCCAACCCACGGTGGTATTAACCACAAGGACAAGTCGCTATGAGGTCCCAAATCTCTGGTGTCCGAAGACACGAATGTGATACCAAATCACTGGAGATACCAAATCTCTGGTGTCCGTCGACACGATATTAATCTTCCCCCTCCTCTCATATTGCACATATCAATGCAGTAGATAAACAAATCATGTCACATACTTTGATATGTATCTCATAACAAATATCATAAACCGTAGATCATGATTTCAATCCACATGTATTAACAACATAATGAAACAGACTTACCCGAATCCTCATTCATACCATCATGGTATCATAACCAAATCTCATCGAATTTCCCACTTTCATAATATGATTAGTCATAACACACATAAACATACATATATAAACCAAGTTATAAAGTGTGTAAGATACACACCTTTCACCAAAGCAATAACTAACGTCCGAAGATCCGATCTACCACTAAATCACCTTGTCCTACAATCGACCAATATTAAGATTATGAATAAAGGCCATTCGGCCATATCACTAAATCCCAAAAGCCTTATACTTTCTCAACCAACTTAAATAATATCGAGTCCTTACCACTTGACTTACCAACTTCGATCGCTAAAGGAATGAGACTTAGATCGATTACTTCCAACGTCCGAAAAGCCTAAAAGAAATCGGTTCCTAAAATGGTTAAAACCTTGCAAACCAATGCCCATAGATTCGGCCTTAGTCCACAAGAAAAAAAATAACATAGAGACGAGAAAAGAATTGAAGAGAATCGGCCATGAATACTTACCCTTTTCCAAAATTGATTGAAGAAAACAAAAGGAAATCCACCCTTGAATATTCGGCCAAAAATAATACTAAAAGAGAGGAAGAAGGTTCGGCTATGATTGATTTGTATTAGCAATAAGGATTCAATTAAAGTTGAAAAGAAGAAAGGAAAACAAAAGAAGAAGATGGAAGAGATTTCAATGGAAAGGAATGTTTATGGCTTTGAATAAAAATAAAAGAAAGAAAAAGAGATGGAGAGATGGAAGTTTCGCCAAGAGAGAATAGGAGGAAATTGTGATTTGAACAATATTGAAAGAAAGAAAAGAGAGATGTGGAGAGAGAGGTTCGCCAACACCTATTTTGCCTAATAGAAATGTGCACAAAATGCCCAAAAATCAAATGTTGTTTCGGTTTCAAAAGAGCAAATGAAAGAAAGGGAAATGGTATGGTTTGGTTCAACAAAAAGAGGCTAAAATCAAAAGCAAAAATGCACCAAAATGCACAAGACACATTCGGCCAAAGAGGGAATTTTTGGAGAGGAAAGACAATTGCAAAAAGATGTTCAAATGACAAAAATTGGCCAATATTCCCCCAAAGCTACTTACAAAATTCGCCACCCCTAGACACCCATGCCAGTCCACATTCATCCATTAAAGGCATAGGAATTGTTTCCAAAAGATTTCCCACAAGCCAAGCCTTATGTCCCCCCATCTTACCATAACCTTAAGATAACCTTCCATAACTTCAAACTTCTTATCCCCTATTTCAAGCTTTCCATAAACTAAAATTCAACTTACCAAAAACAATAGTCCAACCTATCATAAACATAGGTTGTCCGCCCATTAATGCTAGACATAAAAAAATAAAGTCTTCAAAATGCTTTCCATGATACTCGAACCTCTAACCTCAAGCCACCTTTCAAGCTCCTTAACCAACTTGCCACTTACTCCTCTTATGCTATAAATGAACACTTAAATTAACTTAAGTGCTAAGTTCACTTAATCCACTTCATTAAATGAACCATACTAAAATTTATTCTAGCTTCCTAAAATAAAATCAAGCCTTCACAAGACTATGCTAACACACAAAATTCATACTCGAGCCAACACAAATAATACTCAAATTTTGGGATATTACAATTCTACCCCCTTAAGAAAATTTCGTCCTCGAAATTACCTGATCAAAAGAGTTGAGGATACTGTTGCCTCATTGCATCCTCCGGTTCCCACGTAGCTTCTTCTACGCCATGATTCCGCCATAAGACCTTCACTAAAGGAACTGTCTTCCTACGCAAAACTTTCACATCTCGATCTAGAATCTACACAGGTTCCTCTTCCACCGTCAAATCTGGATTCACTTCTATTTCCTCAACTGCCACGACATTTGATGGATCAGAACGATAGCGTCTAAGCATGGAGATATGAAACACATTGTGAATCTGACTCAGTTCCGCTGGCAACTCAAGCTGATAAGCTACTAGTCCCACTCGTCTCAACACCTTGAACGGTCCAATAAACCTTGGACTTAACTTGCCTTTTCTTCCAAATCTTAACACTTTCTTCCATGGCGAGACCTTCAGAAAAACTTTGTCACCCACGACAAACTCTATATCTCTCCGCTTGAGATCGGCATATGACTTCGGCCTATCCGAAGCTTCCTTCAGATGAGCCTGAATCATTTTAACCCTATCCTCAGTCTCTGCAACCAACTCTGGTCCTAACTACTGACGCTCACCCAACTCTGTCCAACACGTAGGTGTGCGACACCTCCTACCATACAACGCCTCATATGGGGCCATCTTAATGCTTGACTGATAACTATTGTTGTATGCGAACTCAGCTAACGGCAAAAACTCTTCCCAGCTACCTCTAAAGTCCAAAACACATCCTCTCAACATATCCTCCAAAATCTGAATAACTCTTTCGATCGCCGTCGTTTGTGGATGAAATGTCAGATCAAATCCAACCGCTGCACTAACACACCGATGTAACGCTCTCCAAAACCTCGACGTAAATCTGGGATCTCTATCTGAGATGATCGACACAGGCACACCGTGCAACCTCACCATCTCACCACAAACAACTTAGCTAACCTCAAGCGAATAATCCATCCTAACAGGAATGAAATGAGTCGACTTAGTCAAACGATCCACAATCACCCATATCGAGTCCTTCTTACTAGGCGTAAGAGGTAATCCATTGACAAAGTCTATAGTAATCCTCTCCCATTTCCACTGTGGAATCTTCACCGGCTGAAGTAACCCAGACGGCAATTGATGTTCAGCCTTGACTTGCTGACACGTCAGACATTTGCCCACAAACTCAGTTACCTCCCACTTCAGACCTGGCCACCAAAACTGCTCTCTTAAATCTCGATACATTTTGCTACCTCCAGGATGCATAGCATATGGGCTGCTATGTGCATTCCGAAGAATCTTTTGTCTCAACTCAACATCCTTCGGCATACAAGCTCTCCCTTTAAAACACAAAACTCCATCACTGGACAAACTATAATCCTCTAAACCACCATTCTGAACCCGCAACCTCCGATCATGCAAACCATCATCCTCCAACTGCTTCTCCTTGATCTGATCTAACCAAGTCGGCTTGACTTGCAATTCTGCCAAAAGTCTCCCATCGTCATATAAGCTAAGACGAGCAAACATCGATCTTAAATCTGATACAACCTTACAGCTCAACGCGTCTGCCACCATGTTAGCTTTGCCGGGATGATACTCGATCGAACAATCATAGTCCTTCAACAACTCGATCCATCTACGCTGCCTCAAGTTCAAGTCCTTCTGAGTCAAAAGGTACTTAAGACTTTTGTGATCCGTGTAGACTATCGACTTTTCTCTCGCACAAATAGTGTCTCCAAATCTTCAAAGCGAAAACCACACAGCAGCCTAATTCCAAGTCATGCGTCGGATAATTAGCCTCATGTGGTCTCAAGCGCAGAGATGCATAAGCCACTACCTTCCTTTTTGCATCAAGACACATCCTGCACAAGTATGTGATGCATCACAATAAACCGTGAATTCCTTGCTCGCCTCAAAGTTGAGTCAAATCGAAGCTTGATCGAAACTTCTTCAACTTGTCGAAACTTTCTTGCCGCTTCTCGGTCCACACAAATGGAACTCCTTTCCTCAACAACTTGGTCATCGGTGCATCGGTGCGGCGATCAAAGAAAATCCTTCCACAAATCTTCGATAGTACCCCACTGCATCTAGGAAACTCCGATCTCAACCATCGACTTAGGCGCTTCGGTCCAACACCGCTCGATCTTCCGAGGATCCACTCTAATCCCCTACGATACAACGTGACCCAAGAAAGTCACCTCCCTAAGCCAAAATTCACACTTACTAAATTTGGCATACAACTGCTTTTCCCTCAGAATCCGCAACACTACTCGCAAATGCGCATCATGCTCCTCCTCTGACTTCGAGTATATCAAAATATCGTCTATAAAAACCACAACAAACTGATCCAAAAGCTCTTTGGAATACCCGATTCATCATATCCATGAATGCTGCCGGCGCGTTAGTCAATCCAAATGGCATCACCAGAAACTCGTAATGCCCGTACCGAGTGCGAAAAGCCATCTTATGGATATTAGCCTCTTTCATCTTTAGCTGATGATATCCAGACCTTAAATCAATCTTGGAGAAAACCGCAGCCCCTTTAAGTTGATCAAACAAGTCATCTATCCTTGGCAAAGGATACTTGTTTTAGATCGTCAACTTATTTAACTGGCAGTAGTCAATACACATCCGCACCGAACCATCCTTCTTCTTGACAAAAAGTACCGGCGCTCCCCAAGGCGAAACACTTGGTCGAATGAAACCTCGATCCAACAGCTCCTGAATCTGAGCCTTTAATTCCATCAATTCCTTCGGTGCCATCCTATACGGAGCTATAGGCACTGGCGCCGTTCCGGGCAACAGATCTATACCAAATTCAACTTCACGATCCGGAGGCAGTCCCGGAAGTTCTTTAGGAAATATGTCAGCATATTCCCTTACAGTTCGGACATTCTCCACCGAAGATTCCTTAGCTAACAAAGCACACATATGAACTACAAACGCTTCGCAGCCCTTCCTGACCATCTTCACAGCTTTCAACGCAGATACCACGTTAGATAGATAATCTCTTCTATTACCTATCATGACCACCTCTTTACCATCAACTGTCTTCAAGACCATGAGCTTAGCAGCGCAATCCAAACTCGCTTGGTACTTGACCAACCAATCCATTCCAAGAATTAGATCGAACTCCTCAAATGGCAGTTCCATCAGATCAGCTACAAACACTACCCCTTGGAGTTCTAGGGGTACATCCCTATATAGCTTATCTACTTCTACAGAGTGACCTAGAGGACTAAGTACGGTCATTTTCCTAGAAGCAGTCTCAGAAACTAAACTCATAGTCTCTACAATACTACTAGCAACATACGAATGAGTTGAACCCACATCTATCAAGGCAGTATATGGAACACCAAAGATTAAAAACGCACCGGTTATGACATCCGGTGCGTCACCCTCCTCTCGACGTCTCACAGCATACACCAAACTAGGCTGCCTTGCCTAAGTGTTGCTTGCACCTCTGCCCGATGCTCCGCGACCTCGACCAGAACCATTACCACGACCTCTCTGCAGTGGTGGTCCCTCCTTCCTGAACTGAGCACGACTTTGACCCTCAGACTGATTCCTAGCTTGCTTACGTGGACAGTCTCTCACACAATGATCCAGCGAGCCACACTCGAAACATCCTTTCCCTCCGGTCCAACATTCGCTCCAATGATACTTCCCACATCGGTCCACATTGCTGCGGCTGGCCTCGATTAGCGATGAATGAGACCTTCCGCATTGATTCGCCCACTGCGCTAACTAACCTCTTACGAGCACTACCGGTGACTCGGATGATCCATAACCTCTCTTATGCTTGTTCCGGTCGTAGCTCTGTCTTCCAGACTCCTTTATTCCTTCGGCTATCTTAGCCTTTTCAACCAAAGCAACAAACTCTCGCTCCTGATGTGGAGCAATCAGCAATCTTAGCTCATCTCTTAAACCATCCTCGAATCGAACACAATGCTCATGCTCCGAAGCCACAATACCTCTAGCATATCGGCTCAATCTTAAAAATTCCGCTTCATATTCTGACACAGACTTACTGCCTTGGACCAAACTCAGAAATGCCTTACGTGCACATCAATGTAATTAGACCCAACGTATTTCCGCTGATACGCTGCCTTGAAATAATCCCAAGTGAGATCCTCCGCAGCAGCACCATTCCGAACCGTGAGCCACCACTGATATGACTCATCCCGAAGAAGCGATACAATCCCTTTCAACTTGTCCTCAGTACTCAAATCCAAGTCATCCATGATTTGCTCCTTCGCCTCTAGCCAATATTCACCGGTTTGGAGCTACACTGAAACACCTCGAAATACCTCGGCTCCGTTGGATCGTAGTCGCCGGTCTGATTTTCGAGCTCCCGTGCCTCCACCCATTCCGGCTACCCTCTCGAGGACCCGTAGCACCGCCCGAGACACTACATCATCCCCGTTTGATCTTGATGCTCAACTCCAATTGCCGGTGGTGGAACCTGGTGGTACCTCATTCTCGGATCCTTGACCGACCTCACCGGCTCGCATACGACCATCCTACCCCTACCAAGGCCCACGAGTAGTACGACTCGACCACAGTACTCATGTCTAACATCTCTTCTTATCTAAGTTAAAAGTTTTATGCATTAGTCATTATTCCACTTTCTTTAAAGCACGTTTTATGAGAAAAATTTTAAGAAGGGTTGTTTCATGCAGTACACACAAAACCTATAGTTTTGGGTCTCTAAAGTAGTTCCTACTACTATCTGATCATGCCAATATCATCATAACATAACATCAAAATCAACAGTTTGATGTACATACCAGGGCGGATTGATGCCGGAGACTCGGGGCCATGCTTTTCCAACCATAAAATTTTATACAATAACATTTTAAAATCATACTTTAAATCATTTCGGGCCTCGGGCCCACAGTCGAGCTTTTGAACTTGGCTCTGATACCAATTTGTAACACCCCAAACCCGGTCAATGCGCCATGACCAAATCTGGTATGTCACTGAGGAAAATACTTTGAGGAAAAATGAATTAACGATTTAATTTTTGTGAAAAATCCTTTGAAAATTCTATATTTGTAGAAATAAGTTAAAACTGAAAATTTACTTTGAAATTACGTAAAACTTTAAAATAGGCGAAAAAATCATAGGTTAGAAAACATTTATATCATTTTAAAAAAAACTCGAATTGTTACTTTGCAAACCATTTGCATTTGATTGTAGAAACTTAATATTTGAAAATCATTTAAATTATCGAAAACACTTAAATTGTTAAGATTGTTAAATAATTTAGGTTACCCGATGGTAACGTTTTTAAAACCATCGCGTTGTGTAGTTTACAAAACTTTGTGCTCAATTTATTATAATAATCAAGAAATTCATAACCCATATTTAAACATACTCAAAACATAAAAATAATCCAAACCATAATTTAGAGAGACCTTATTACAAACCCACAAAATATAAAACCAAATTTAAATAAAGTAAAGTTTTCAAACCAAAGTTCACGTAGAACCAAAATTTATTGCATGGCCTCCTCGAGTTCATCCGGCTCCTCATCCGCGATCTCACGAATCACTGAAATGATAAGGGAGAAGGTGAGTCACCAAGACTCGAGTGCATATTCCTCTCCCGGGTAAATGCCACATACTTACACAAAATTATAACAAAGCATATATATATGTGTATAATGCACCCAACCTAGCCATCCATAACTCCTTTTCTACCCCGTGTGGTACCAAACCACTGGTGGTGCCAAACCACTGGTGTCCCGTGGACACAAATGTGATACCAAATCACTGGTGACCAAAGTCACGAATAATCAAGTGTGGGGCCAACCCACGTGTGATACCAAATCACTGGCGACAATCCCATATCTCAAAAGTGGGGCCAACCCACGGTGGAATTAATCCACAGGGGCAAGACGCTATGAGGTCCCAAACATCTGGTGTCCGAAGACACGAATGTGATACCAAATCACTGGTGGTGCCAAACCACTGGTGACCGAAGTCACGAATCCTCAAGTTGTGGGGCCAACCCACTTGTGATACCAAATCACTGGCAGACAATCCCATATCTCAAAAGTGGGGCCAACCCACGGTGGTATTAACCACAGGGACAAGTCGCTATGAGGTCCCAAACCTCTGGTGTCCGAAGACACGAATGTGATACCAAATCACTGGAGATACCAAATCTCTAGTGTCCGTCGACACGATATAATCTTCCCCCTCCTATCATATTGCCCATATCAATGCAATAGATAAACAAATCATGTCACATACTTTGATATGTATCTCATAACAAATATCATAAATCGTATATCATGATTTCAATCCACATGTATTAACAACATAATGAAACGGACTTACCCGAATCCTCATTCATACCATCATGGTATCATAACCAAATCTCATCGAATTTCCCACTTTCATAATATGATTAGTCATAACACACATAAACATACATATATAAACCAAGTTATAAAGTGTGTAAGATACACACCTTTCACCAAAGCAATAACTAACGTCCGAAGATCCGATCTACCACTAGATCACCTTGTCCTACAATCAACCAATATTAAGATTATGAATAAAGGCCATTCGGCCATACCACTAAATCCCAAAAGCCTTATACTTTCTCAACCAACTTAAATAATATCGAGTCCTTACCACTTGACTTACCAACTTCGATCGCTAAAGGAATGAGACTTAGATCGATTGCTTCCAATGTCCGAAAAGCCTAAAAGAAATCGGTTCCTAAAATGGTTAAAACCTTGCAAACCAATGCCCATAGATTCGGCCTTAGTCCACAAGAAAAAAATAACATAGAGACGAGAAAAGAATTGAAGAGAATCGGCCATGAATACTTACCCTTTTCCAAAATTGATTGAAGAAAACAAAAGGAAATCCACCCTTGAATATTCGGCCAAAAATAATACTAAAAGAGAGGAAGAAGGTTCGGCTATGATTGATTTGTATTAGCAATAAGGATTCAATTAAAGTTGAGAAGAAGAAAGGAAAACAAAAGAAGAAGATGGAAGAGATTTCAATGGAAAGGAATGTTTATGGCTTTGAATAAAAATAAAAGAAAGTAAAAAGAGATGGAGAGATGGAAGTTTCGGCCAAGAGAGAATAGGAGGAAATTGTGATTTGAACAATATTGAAAGAAAGAAAAAGAGAGAGATGTAGGAGAGAGAGGTTCGGCCAACACCTATTTTGCCTAATAGAAATGTGCACAAAATGCCTAAAAATCAAATGTTGTTTCGGTTTCAAAAGAGTAAATGAAAGAAAGGGAAATGGTATGGTTTGGTTCAACAAAAAGAGGCTAAAATCAAAAGCAAAAATGCACCAAAATGCACAAGACACATTCGGCCAAAGAGGGAATTTTTGGAGAGGAAAGACAATTGCAAAAAGATGTTCAAATGACAAAAATTGGCCAATATTCCCCCCTCAAAGCTACTTACAAAATTCGGCCACCCCCTTAGACACCCATGCCGTCCACATTCATCCATTAAAGGCATAGGAATTGTTTCCAAAACATTTCCCACAAGCCAAGCCTTATGTCCCCCCATCTTACCATAACCTTAAGATAACCTTCCATAACTTCAAACTTCTTATCACTTATTTCAAGCTTTCCATAAACCAAAATTCAACTTACCAAAAACAATAGTCCAACATATCATAAACATAGGTTGACCGCCCATTAATGCTAGACATAAAAAAATAAAGTCTTCAAAATGCTTTCCATGATACTCGAACCTCTAACCTCAAGCCACTTTCAAGCTCCTTAACCAACTTGCCACTTACTCCTCTTATGCTATAAATGAACACTTAAATTAACTTAAATGCTAAGTTCACTTAATCCACTTCATTAAATGAACCATACTAAAATTTATTCTAGCTTCCTAAGATAAAATCAAGCCTTCACAAGACTATGCTAACACACAAAATTCATACTCGAGCCAACGCAAATGATACTCAAATTTTGGGATAGTACATAAAGATTATGCAAGCAAGGTTCTTTTGGCTTACACTATTTAAAAATGCTTATGCTTATGTGAAGGATTGTTATAATTGCCAAAGTACCGGAAATATATCACGAAGGAATGAGATGCCCTTGAAAAACATTTTGGAGATTGAATTATTCGACGTATGGAGCATTGACTTCTTAGGCCCATTTCCTTCTTCATATGGGAACAAATACATCTTAGTTGTTGTGGACTATGTATCAAAGTGGGTTGAAGCTGAAGCATACCCTACAGATGATGCTAAGGTAGTCATGCAATTCCTACATAAGCATGTGTTTACACGATTTGGGACACCTAGAGCTATTATTAGTGATGATGTAAACAAATGCCTTAAGTGGTTGCTTGAAAAATATGATGTGAAGCACAAGATTGTTACTGCCTATCACCCCCAGTCCAATGGGCAAGTTGAGAGAGTGAACCGTGAAATCAAAGGTATCCTTGAAAAGGTAGTAAGCCTTAGCAAAAAAGATTGGTCTCGAAGGCTCGATGATGCATTATGGGCCTATCAAACAGCATTTAAGACTCTGTTAGGAATGACTCCTTATCGGTTAGTGTTTGGAAAGGAATGTCATTTGCCATTAGAATGCCAAAAATGTGCAAAGAAAGATCAAAGAGATGGCATGATAGTCATATACAACCTCGCGAGTTTAAAGAAGGTCAAAAGGTTTTATTGTTTAATTCAAGGTTGAAGTTATTTCCTCGGAAACTTAAATCCCGATGGAAAAGACCCTATACCATCTACCGAGTTTATCCTTATAGAGCTATTGAATTATACGACAATTACAGAGGTACGTTTAAAGTTAATGGTTAACGTCTAAAAGACTACTGGGATGGTGAAGTTGAGCGAGTTGAATCCTTGTTCAAATTAACAAGACCTTTGATTTTTCATGAACTTGTTTTGTAAATAAATAAATAATTAGAACTTATTTTCTTAACTTATTACATTTAATTAATTCTGTCTGAGGAGATTGGAACGTAAGCGGGACAGCTGTGACCCCTCCAACCTTTCCTAGGAATTAATTTAATATAATTTTTTAAGAATAATTTTTCTAATTAAAAGTTAAAATTTTTAAGTTTTATTTATTCTGTTTAAATTTTAAATTTTTATGTTAATAAAGGGGGTCAAATTTGGCCCAAGTACTAATCAGTTTTTTTTTCTTGAGTAAGTTATTAAATACAGTCTGAGTTTGAGGCCCAAGACAAAAAAAAAGGAGGGAAAAATCCACACTTTGCCGTCACTCCTATTACTTGTTGCCCAAGTAACCCTAATGTAGCTAAATTTTCGCAACATGTTGCCCTAATTCTTCCCTATATAAAACCCCCTCCATTCTACTATTTTTCATATCCTTCAAAGTAATTTGCTTAAACCCTAAAAATCCTTAAACCTCCCTCTTATGCTGCCAACCTTGTAACATCCCGAAATAAGGCCTAAACGGAACATTGGTTTCGGGACCACAAATTTGATTCTGAGAAATTTATTTTATTTATATTTTTATGGTCTACAATTTCACGGAATGATTTCGTGAAAATCTCATTCGAAAATTTTGACGTTTGGGCACTCAATTTAGTCAAAAGGACTAAATTGTAAAAAGTGCAAAAGTTGAGTTCTACATGTTAGAGGTGTCCAATTGTTATGAAATTTTAAATTGGAGATCCTTAAATGATAATTAGACCATTGGTTAAGTAGGTGGACAAAAATGGACATGGATGGGTATGTTTCAAAAGATTTTTTTAAGGGGCATTTTGGTAATTTAGTGAATTAAATGAATTAAAAACAAAATTTAAATGCCAAATATGTCCATCTTCTTCTTTATGACGAAATTAAAAGGATTCTCCATAGCTAAGGTTTGTTTCAAGCTTCCAAGCTCCATAGTAAGTGATTCCACGTCCCATTTTTAATGTTCTTTACGTTTTTGGAGTCCTGGTAACTTGATTTAGCTTATTCTAGCAATAATTTAACCTAGGGTTCATATTTGGAAAAATACCCTTAGGTGAAATGTGTTTATTTTGATGTTTTATGATAGGATATGAAGGCTGAAATAATGTTAAACAACTTTCACTAAGCGATTTTACGTGAAAACGAGTAAAACGACATAATCGGTAAAAATACCTAATGTTCATAAGTACATGTTAGAGTGATAATTTGATGTTACCATAGAAGAGAAAAATGATCAGCATGTTATAAAACATAAGAATAAGGGTTGAAGTTTAATTTTCGAGTATTGGGACAAAAGTGTAAATATGTAAAAATTTTAGGGGCAAAATTGTAATTTTGAAAAAGTTGAGTTAAGGACTGTTTTGAATAGTATGTTAATTAAATAAGTGAAATGTAATGTTTTAGACCTCAAAAAATGAGATTTGGACCTAGAACGGGAGGAAAATTGAAAATCGGGAAAGTTAGTAAAATGGCCGTTTTGGTATCGAGGTAAGTTCATATGTTTAATAAGCATTTAATGATGCAAGTTTGAATGTTAAATTGAAATACTAGTTATGAATACTTTAGTATTGATTTTCCAATATAATTATAATGTTCGATATTGACTCGACATTTTAATGGATGAATTGCTAAAATGTTGAAAAGTGGGAATTCCCGATTGAACCTTTGAAATAGAAAAGATACGTATGAGGTAGCTATGTCACATGTGTGGTACTAAGTGCAGGCCACCATGTGTACAAGAGAGCTACAAGATGGTTTTAGGTCACGTGTGTAGTACTAAGTGTAGGCTACTACGTGTACCAGATGGATAGGTCGCATGTGTAGTACTAAGTGCAGGCTACTATGCGTACCCGATAGTTTCAATCACATGTGTGGTACTAAGTGCAGGCTACTATGCGTACCCGATAGTTTCAATCACATGTGTGGTACTAAGTGCAGGCCAGTATGTGTAAGTGATGTTTTTGGTCACATGTGTAGTACTAAGTGCAGGCTACTATGTGCACCAGATAGCTTCGGCTACAAGGGTGGTACTATGTGCAGGCCACCGTGTATCTGTTATTATTCCGATGAGTTCAACGAGAAATTGACTAAGTGAAAATACAATGTGGCTATGTAACGACTAAGTGTAGTTAAAATGATTATGTGATGAATAAGTGCAAGTATATGCATGTAAACTTATAAGCGATGTGCTCGATATGTGATCGAACTTTGGTAAGATTGATACGGAGTAAGTGTTCCAATGAAAGTTACTATAAAGAAAACATGAAAGAGTGAAATTTAGAAATAAAACAGTTTTAGATAGCAGCTGTAGAGTAACTTTGAAAAATCACAAAAAATGGTAGAAATGGAGTTAGTAGTTGAGTGAGATATGAAATTAAATCTTATTGAGCCTATTTTCATATGAAAGAAACCTAGAAATCAAAGAAAATCTTTATTTTGAGATATTTATATTTTTGTGAGACTGGTTCAAAGTGATTTTGGGATCCCCTATTTTGAATTAAAAAAATCATTAAAAATTGTAAAAAACTAATTTTGGGACATAATTTATATGGTTAGATTCCTTAATGAGTATAATTTCAAGTGAAATAAATTATAACATCATTTGAATTCTACATAAGGAGAAAATTGATTCATAGTGAAAAGTGGTTAGAATAGTTGAATAATGAAATAGAGGAAATTGTAATGAATAAACTATACTAATTGGCTAGGCCAAAAATTTTGAAAATTTTATGGTATGAAGATTCGTGAGTCTAGTTTCAGGGAAAATTAGCGGTTTGAAATTCAGAGCTCTGTAGCTCAAGAAATAAATAATTTAGTGACAGTGATTCAAGTAGACAGATTAATGTGAACATGAGTAATAAGGTATAAGCATGTGATTTTATGATTGTATCAATTTGAGAACTTGTTGTGAGGATTTGTCATGTTGAGGCTTTGATAACGCTACAAATGAGTAAGTTGGGAATGTAAGAACTTAGCATTATTTATGCAAGTTATGACAGCTTAGTAGTAAGCTAAATTCATTGCTAATGCTTATTATTTTTACATGTGAACTTACTAAGCTTTATAAGCTTACCCCCTTTTCTTTCCCATGTTACAGAGTCCTACTAAACAAGATCGGGTTGGAGGTCGTCAGAGATCGCTTCACACTATCAAGATATCTATGGGTATCTTTATTTATAGATGATTTAAGTTATGGAATGTATAGGGACTTGACTAAGTCATTTTATATATGTGTTAATTAATTTGACAAAATGTATTATTAAGTCTGGTAATGCCTCGTACTCGGTTCCGGCATAGGATACGGGTAAGGGGTGTTACAAACCTCAAATCCCGAAAGAAACCCTAGTTTTCTTCCCCTTTTGGCGAAATCTCTTATTACTGTCGCAAAGAGATTGCCGAAGCACCGTCCTTGCTGTCACACACCATTGTCGCTGTCGCATCCCGCCGTTGCTGTCGCACGTCTTTTGAGAGAAAATACCTCAAGTTACCTTACCCGTGTCTATAGGCCTTTAATACAGTACCTTGCACTATTTCTTTCTGTATGAATGCTACTCTATGTCTAGACTATACTACAAGTATCTGTCGAGTACTTGCTCATATCAATCAATTTTGGTCCAACTAATCAAACCTTTCCAGAATTAAATTAGTTTATGGGCATGCTATACAATCGTCTATGTCTAGGGATTGCTGTAAACAGAAAAATATATAGGATTTTTCCGATATAATTTATCACCTTTTTACTTAAATTTGTTGTTAAAACTAAGTAATTGTTTAATAAATTAATGAAATATGTGAAAATATGAAATTAGGACATAGAAATTATTAAAATGTGATTTTATGCTTTATTATATAGTTTTCATGCATAAAATGGCTTATTTTATATTAAATTGAGCATATTATATTTTTAAGACAAGAAGTGGGCCATGCATGATTAAATTAAATAATAAAATATAAAATTATATTTAAATATTTATTTTTAGATATTTCATTAATAATTTGGGTTGTAATTATTTATTTAAATTGGATAAACTTTATTCTTTGGTACTCTAATTTATTGATTTATTTTGGACAGGTATGATAGCATTGTTGGATTACAAAACCATCCAAATTGGAGACCAAGTGAACCCAATTTTCAGCTACACTTGGCTGTCCACATACACAACTTTTTGGTTTAATTGCAGAAGGTCCTTGCAATGTTGAAGAAATTAGAGATTTGCCTGAAGATTTGCACTTGACCGAGTCTCAGTCATGAGTTGTTGTGGCACTTAAATTAAGCAAAAATCAGCTCAATTTCCTCAATTCATGGCTGGCCACCTTTTGAAGATGCTTGAAGATATTGAACCTCCTATTTTTAGCAAACTATCCCCCTCTCCTCACCTATAAATAAGACCACCCTCATTCATTCATTCATTCATCATCCCTTGTCCTTCATCATTCTCTCTTCTCTCTCAATTCTCTTAGCATTTTCCATTTCCCACGCCTAGCATCATCTCTTCATAGATATTGTAAAATTTTTAATATTTTTAATTTTAATCATCACTTCTCAACCATATTGTGTTTTTATTTACCAAATTGTAATACAATTTTAAAAATTAAGTGACTTAGCACAAATACAATCCTTGTGGAGACGACAACTCGATACTTACTTATTACTTGATAATGACTATGTACACTTGCACAAACCTACGCGTTACAATTGCATGCATACAATTTAGAAGTAAAAACAATTGAATGAAATAGTAAACTAATTTAGATCTATGCTTCAACCATTAAAGAAAATAAAGATTTCATCATGTAATCCCAGCCCAATGAGATTTAGCTCATGGGTTGGTCAATAAAATTCAAAACCAAAATATCATTCAACATCATTTTCATCAAATAAATACACGGAGAAATAGTTAAGAAATAATAGAATAACGATGGGAAGATAGCTTTTGCGTGTCCAGCTCACACTCTAGTAGCACAGTGTCCTGTGGTGGCAAAGAGGGACTGCCTTCATCTTTCTTTTTCCGTCTCTACTCAACTGCTACCCTCTAGTTTCACCTATGGATCTCCACCTTTGCTCATCGTTAAAGGTTTCCTCCTTTGGTTTTTTATAAGCTTTTTCCATAGGGTAAATCCAACAACCCAAGATATCTTCTTCTTTTTTTAATTTTTTTTTTTTGGTTTAAAATTCCTTTTTTAGGGTAGGTGATTATCAGCCCATGATATCATTATTTTTTTTCTTCTTTTTTAGGCAGATTTTGTTGTACAAGCAGAGTTGGGCTAAAGCTATTATTTGTTGAGTGTTGACTCTGTCTTTCTAGTATTGCCACGAGATTCATGGTGGCAAACTGTCCAACCTTTTTCCATGACAAACCTTCATTCCTTTATTTCTTTCTCCGCATCCTGCACCTGCTAATTACTACCAAACAAATCCTTCCCGCAAACAAGTAAAAGTAACATATAGTAACATTTATGCACAATCCAATTTTTTTAATGTAATGCAATGAAAATTATGAATGGAATGTCTTTAAATGCAACTAAATTTTCTTAAGTACTGATAATTAGCTAAGTATAAAGGCATGAAATATAACTCTTTTCAAGAGTTATCAGTTGTCCCCATAGAGGTTAGCATGACAGTCATTAATCCATTAAGCCAGAGTACTATAGTAAGTAAAGTGGTAAAGAACTGTTCGTTGAGTTATGGCGGGCATGTATTCGTGGAGGAATTAATGTTGTTGAGTTTCAACAAGTTTGTTGTCGTATTGGTGTTAGACTAGATAACAAGACATATTGCAGTAGTCGAGTGCAAGTCTAGAGGGTTATGATTAGTATCTGCCGATGGCAAAAAAGGTGTACGTCTTGGGAATAGATCGGGATATTAGAAACAGTTTAGTATCAGTTTAGAAAGTTATTACTAATGCTAGAAATGCGTACTTAGTGTATATCTTGGACTCTAAGATAGTGAGGGAAGACTTTGGGCTTAGTGTATATCTTGGACTCTAAGATAGTGAGCGAAGACTTTGGGCAAGTACCAGCTGTGAATGATTTTCCAAATGTCTTTCCAAAGGAACTTCTGAGGATTCTGCCAAACAGAGACTTGGAGTTCTCTATTGATGTAATGTTAAGGACTGCTCCCATATCAAGTGCGTCGTACAGAATGGCTCTACTAGAGCTAAAGGAGTTCAAAGCTCAGTTGTAAGAACTGTTGGGTAAGGGGTTCATTAGACCAAGTGTATCGCCTTGGGGTGTAACCAATACTGTTTGTCAAAAAGAAGGATGGGACCTTCCGATTGTGTATTGGTTTTAGGCAGCTGAACAAGCTTTGCACATCATGGTTTGTGTACTAGTTTGATTTTCAGTGGTGATGGAACAATGGTTCAAGACCACAAATTTCCATCGCGTCGACTCGTAAATATAATTTTTAGAATATTTATGGAGTCACTAAAGTTGTATTAAAATTTGGTTCAGAAATATTTATGTTTAGTTAGCTAATTTAATAAAAAGACTAAATTATAAAAAGTTCAAAATATGCTAATTATAGTATTTCAGTTATGAAATAGCTTAATTAATAAAGGAGAAATGACTTAAATAGCAGATATACCCTTGTTATTATAGTGGGGTGGCAACAAAGTAGAAATTGATAATAAAAAATTATGTAATAAATGGAAAAATTTGTAAATTAAACTTAATTATAACAAAATTAATTAAAGAAGAAAACAAATTCACTTTCATTTTCTTCTTCCAATGGCCGAAAGCCATAGTTAGGGTGAGGAAAAAGTTATGGTTTGCTTAAATTCTTGCATGTATGTCCATTTTGATTTTGTTTCTTGTAATTTTTATATTTTTGAGATCGTTGCAATTTGGTCCAGCTAGCCTGTACCTTCATTTTTTAATATGTTAAAAATTTTAGAAGTTGCCATTGATGAATCTTGAATGTTTTTTTATGAATACCATGTATTTAGAGCTTTGATTGTGTTATTTGACGAATACCATGTATTAGGGTTTGATAGTGAATTTAATGTTCATTAGGGACTTTTTAAGGATCTAGTATATTTGGATGGAATATTGACTTGAGAAAAATGGTTAATTTGATGAATTTCGATTTAAGGGACTAAATTGCGAAAATTATAAAAGTTTGGGGTAATTATGTAAATTTAAAAATTATAAGGGTATAAACTGTAAAATGGATTGAAATGTGAAAAGTAAGCTGATAATTGAGAATTTTTACATTTTAGATCAAAATCCAGTTGATACATCTGGAAAAGGAAAAATAGTAGAATAATCCCTAAACTTCTGCAACTATTATAATTTAGTCCAGGTAAGTTTGTACAGTTTAAAATTTAACATCTATATGAATTGTTAAATAGTATAACATGGTACAATAGATATATTCTATTGTTGATAATGAATGGTTATTTGAGAAATGTTATTGAATTTGATGTTTGGATTTGATTAAATGCGGGATAGAGTACTGCCGAGATACGGTGTGTTATAGGGGATTGGAGTGGAGATGATTATGGAGTGGTGCATATATATATTTTTTCCCAGTAAACAGAGGTTCAACATTTGTTGCAAACTCTCGTGTTATACTCTTTGTTTGGTGTGTTTCCGTTAGACTAGCTCTTATGAGCATTGGTGTGTTTCGATTGGATTCGATCTTATGAGCATTTGTGTGTTTTGGTTGGATTGACGACGTACTCTTATCTCGATAAGGTAATTTTTTTAATGATTTCAGTGAACGACAAGATATATTTGAGTATTGAGTTAAACGTTTGTAATTTATCGGTTGAAATCGTGGATGACAAGGAGTTTTCATGGTTGAATTGTTATTGTTTGAATTGTTGTACTTACTTTGGTAAGATTTTGATGTAGCTCGAAACTAACTATAATTTCGACAAAGGCAAGCGCACCTATCGAACAGTAGTATAGCTATGGTGAGTCTGGAATATCGTATCCTCAAGGACCAAGAGTACTAGTATTAACTATCTTTTTATTTTCTAGCCTAATAATTAAGGGGATTTATTTTTAATCTAAAATTAACTAACTAATTTAAATGAGTGTGAACGCGACAGAGAGTGAATTGGGAAAATACTTTTGGACAACTTATATGAGATAGGCAATACCTAAGGAAGATTCCACCTAGACTTCACTTATTACTTTTGATTCATGTGAATTATTCACTTGACTTAATCCGTAGAAATCCCTAAATTATATTAATACCTCTTTCGAGGCTACTAACAACTGACTCTAGGTTGATTAATTGAAATCTCTTTCTAATTACAACCCCTATTGTCGCATTAACTCGATCTATGGATTCCCTTATTAGGTTTGACCCTAATCGGGCATATTTTCGTCGCCCTATATCTAGGGTTGCAATCAACTCTGCTTAATTGTGTTGATCTACTCTTAGACAGGGACTTTTGCTCCACTGAATAAGCACATTCGACTTGAATCAATAACTTGAATTATCAAACAAGAATAAGAACTCACAATTGAGAATAAGCACAAGTATTTATTTCATAAATCAAATAATAATAAGATCTGTCTTAGGTTTCATCCCCGTAGGTATATAAGGGATTTAGTTCATACTAAAAGAGGGAAACATATTAGAATAGGGAAAAACAACAAAACATAAGAAAACCCAAAAACTTCTAAAGAACTTGATGGGAGATCCTCAATCTTGATGGAGATCCTTCTCCTAAGTTGTTCCCGACGGCTGTCTTGGAGTAATTTCTCCTTCTACTCAATGTCTATTCGATATCATGTCGAACTCCCTTTTAAGTTGCCCCCTAAGGTGTTTATATAGGCTTCGAGATGCCTTTCTTGGCCCACAAGTATCCTATTTCGAATAGAATTCATCCTAGTTTTGGCAGGGACACGCCCGTGTGGTCCGTCCGTGTGCAGTGGTCCATGCCGTGTAGGCCCATTTTGTCCCTTTTTGGCCTATTTCTCATTCTTTTCAACTCCTAAGTCCTCCTGAGTATAAAACATGAAATTTAAAGGATTAGGAGCATCAAATTCATTAAATCTAATGAATATTCATCTAAAAGTAAGCCAAGCATGGGGTTAAAATATGTGTAAATTATGGTTTATCAGATTTATTGTTTTAATATGTCGAACCTACTAAGTAGCATTGAGCTTACTTGTGTTATTTAATGTTCTTGTAGATACTCAGAAGGTTGGGTGATTGGATTGACACTCAAGTCACACTATCCAGCATAATTCGATAGTTTTTGGAACGTTCATTTCAGATTATATGGCATGTAATAGGCTTTTGTGTTACTACTACTAATGTTTTAGGATAAGTAAAATGTCAAGTATGATATTATGTGTAAATTGTCAACTTATATGATACATGTGAGTGAGGTATGGTTTCAATCCAAATATGAATTATGTGTTAATGGTATGTTGTGATTGAGGTACCTATGATAGGTACATTGGTTAGGTATTTTATTGGATGAATTTATAAGTTGTGTTTGACGTTTTATTATATACTTGTGGTATCAATGAGGATACATTGGTTAGACACTTAGGATGTTGACTTGGCTTGTTGTTGTCTAGTTTAATGTCACTTTGAATAGGTCTTTTGGCTTTTAAATGGTTTTCTTAGAACCCAAGTAAGCTTGTAATGGTAAACTTGTTGTTTACGGTTCATTTTGGGTCCACCAGCCTGAGACACGGGCGTGTGACTCAGTCATGTGCGACACGGCCGTGTGTCCCCTGTAGGATTCATTGTATGCAAGTCAGGTAGCACACGGCCTAGCACATGGGTGTGTGAAGCTATTTCGAAGGTTGCACGGCCTAGCACACGGCCTGGCAAACGAGCATGTGGGGCTATTACAAGAATTACATGACCTGACACACGAGCATATGACACAACCTTGTGACCCTACTCAGAGAGTAACATGGGTTAGGACATGGCCGTGTGTCACTATTTCGAAGGTTACACGGCCTGAGACATGGGCATGTGTCTCAGCCGTGTAACCCTTACATTCAAATTTTTCTAACTTGTTCTTTAACTTTCCAAATGTTTACAATTTGGTCGTAAATTGTTTCTAAGGTGTTTTTAAGGGTGTTCAAGTTTGCACCTAGCAACATTGGATTGCAATACACAAAAACGCCATTTCCCAAATCCTAATTCCAACTAACTCATTGATAATTTCCCCTCCATTCTCTACCATTATAAACATGAAAATCATGCATTGCAATATAGACTATGTCACTATATACTCACAAAATGTACACCAAGTATACAAACATCGAGAAGTATTCACAAACAAACAAAAATCGTGCTTACAACATTCACAATAAAGTTTCAAGTCACACTACGTAACAGACAATGAGGTGTTTTGGTCTAGAAGCATAGCACTTTAGTTTACCCAAAAGGTAGCGCACAAAAACTCACTTTGCTTCCTTATCTTTGACAAGTTAGTTTGTCCCTATGCCAAAGACTCTTTTGTCCTGGCAGTTAAGCATGACAACCATTTATCGATTAATCTAATAGTGGTAAGTCATTAGAAGCCCAAAATCTTTAATTTTACAAAAGCTTTGAGATTCCTTACTCTACTTAATCCTTTAATCCATGATGAGTAAAAAGAGATAGAAAGCTTACCATTTTCCCCAATTTCTCTAGTCCCAGACTTTAATACATACAACAACTATGACATGTAGAGCTTCCTTTAGCTACATCCTCTCCATCAAAATGACTAAAGATGGCAATGCCTCAGAAAGAAAAATTGGTAAATAAAATTGAGAAAATTCTTTCTCCACGCACACTCATATATATACTCCTTCGGCATGATTTTCACTAACCAATACAACCATTCATCCTTAACCATTTTGTCTCCCACTATGGAACCAGTCGGTTCCATTATAATTAAACTAGAATTGAATTCTAAAAAATCACAATTTACCAATAAATATGTTTGAATTTCCAATGAAGCCCGAAAATTCACTAGTCCTTTCAAATTAATCCTAAATTTCCTTAGTTTTGGGTCAATAAAGATAACCAAGTGTTACAGTTTCAGTTTTACGAGCCAGTCGATAACATTTCGCGACACCACCCAATCTCCCTTGAATTCCTATTTCAATCCACCCATTCCTCCTAATATGCCAAATTTTCCTATCTCCATCAACTCAATCAAGAAAGTTTCCTCCACAATCCACATGCAATAAAAAAAACTTTAAACACATAACAATGCACTTATTTCTATGACATATAGTACGCCACATATCAATATGATAGGGCTCACCACATCTTGCATGCTAAGAGAAAACTTGCAAGCATTCGTATTTTCCATAGTCTAATGCATACTTACTCTACTCATTCATCGTAATCACACACAACTATGATCTTTAGACTGAATTCACAACAAGTATACGAACAAGACACTCCAGCACTACAACAAACACCCAAGGGTGTGCAGAATCTCACCTAAACTTCTACATTATCGACAGCCTAGCCTTTCCAAATGCAGGAGTATCCTTCATCCTGAAAGCTAAGCATGAAAATCATATTACAAATTAACTGTAAATTATTCATCCTCTAAAATCATATGTAGAACCTTTTCAAAGTTTTTCCAAAAATCCTTAACTCCCTTCTCTTTCCTAAGATCCGTGAAGGCAAAAAGATTAAGAATTTTACCTATTGTGATATTCTCAACTGTTAGACATCAAAATCTAGTTCCAATTCATCATGCAGTGCTTTCCCTTAAACCCTTTCATCATCTAGGCAGACTTTTGAAAAAAATGAAGAAGATGAACCAGAAAGGAAAATAATTCCCTTGTAGAAAAACACTTCTAACATATATATAGCTCCTAAACATGGTCTCCCAATCTCATTTAACGAATCATCGACAATCATTTTGTTTGCCACTATAGAACCAACCCAGAACCGAAACCTAATTATTTGCTCAACAGTCACAAATTTATCCCAAATTCTTGGTAGAGCCTGCCAACTTACTATACGTTCCATCAAGTCCCAAAATTTCTTTACATTAAAGTCCCTAAAGGAATTTGGGTATAACAACTCCCTGATAGCACTAGAAAGAACATAGGTTTTCCTCCTTACTCATTGGTTAAAATGTTCCTATTTAGTTATCCTTAGCATATATTCTAGCATTTTCTGTTTAGTAAATTGCATTTTATAACTCAGTGAATCCTAGCCTATTTTATCCTTAATTTTGCTATTTTTTTTGCATTAATGTCACAGCATGAGTTAATTCCAGATTACGTCCAGAATTGTCCCCGCACTTGATAGCTATCCGGATAAGAACTAAAAATGGATGAGCTGTCCAGTCTAGTATGACCAACATGTACGTACAAGGACATAATAATTCTAAGGAAAGGACACTTGTACTATTGGAGGAGGACATAAAAAGTTGACGTGAGAAGAAAAATAGGGAGAGAAGAGTTTTTTTTTCTCGACCATCATATTTTTCATCCTATCTAAACGCTTGCGACTATGGCAGCTTAAGCCTCTCACGAGTGAGCTAACATGAAAACTAATGTAGATTAGCTTCTGACGAGGAGACCTAAGTTCGAGATAAGAGGGAATAGAAAGATTCAGTCGAGTTGTCTAGGAATAGTATTCTCCACTCTATTCTTTCTTATTTCTTTCTAAATGCTGGTGATTACTCTCAGTTTTCTGTTTGTATGGAAGTACACATTAATTCTTGGTTAAATGTTATCTTATTCAATCTTGCTTTTATTGTTTAATCTTGGGGTTTGAATGTTTCTTAACACAGAAGTGTTATTGCAGTCACTGACACTAGAAAGTATAATGGCAGTTAGAGCCAACAAGCATTACACGAAAGTTGCATGAGGATTAGAGAAATTTAGTCATTTGTTCTTAATAGTGCCATATTGCCATCATGGGAAAGTGGGGTTAATGTGCATGTTTAAGTCTTAGAATAAATAGAGGAGTGACGCTTGGTAAGATATACATTGAAATTTATTGCCTCGACAATCACCTATCCTTTTATACCTTGTGAGCACTTAGTATTCTACTGAAGATTCATGTTGAGGATCCTAGTTTATCAATATCATATTTTATTTTATTGTTTTCAAGTTATTGCTCTAACAACTATCCTCACAATTTATCTCATTTCTATCTAGTTATTGCACCGACATTAATAGAAAAAAGACAACCATCCTTATGGGATCGATATATGACAAACTCACATCCACACAGTCCATACACATGATTATGCAATTTCGAATATACAACTATGAATATACAATTATGAATATACAATTATGAAGCCCAAATCCACATAGTGATCCACATATTAATTGATCCACAGTGATGCACACAGCTATAGACTGCCGAAATGAGCACTTAGCCAACACCTCTTTTGAGGAAGCACATAACTAAACATCAAGCGCTAATGTAGCACGAGGCTAGCATTAGATCCCACACATAACGTACATCCTTTCCTCAAATAGTCACATCCCAAATCCCATGCATAGATATATATATATTATACACCACGGCCACATATTACTCAAAACAATATACATCACATGTCATCACTTTATTACACATTCATCAATATTCAATTATTATCGAAATTCACTGAAAGATTAATACCAAAACTACTAACCTAATTATTTGATCACTCACCTTGGGTATCCACACTTTTAACCTTTATTTCGGCTAACATGCATAACACATACGTTTACATAAAATAATACATACAACACATATAACAAATAACAAACAAGAGTACAGTGCGATAACTACGCACCTGACTATAGCGAGATTCTGATTTATCGAATCTAACAAAGTCTAAAATCCCGAAAGCTTCTGTTACTTCTATTGATTTGCCCCTAGAACACATAACCGAAATCGGTCACACTTAGCACCAAAATGGCCTAAGGCCGAATGCCAAGAGTCATTTACCTAGCTTATTTTGATCCCGAAACACCACTTGTTCTTGTTGATTTGCTCCCGAAGTTATCGAAATTCCTATTAAAACATTGTTTAAAAATGGCTATTACACAAATCTATGAGCAAAGCCCTTGGCCGAATATTACTCTTATTATTTACTCTTATTATTTACCTTGCTCGACAAAGTCCCTTGAGCACTTCAACTCCCGAAAGACTCCTTTTTAAAGCCCTAACACTTGCCACACAAAAGGACACTTAGAATATCTTATTGTACATTCGGCCCTCCTTAGAAATCAAGGTTTAACCATTGATTTTGGGTACTTTAATGGAAAGAAAATCCAAACCGATTGCTAGGAGAGAATTTACTTACCAAAATGATTGAAGAGATCACAAACACGTAGTCGATAGCACCTTCAAAACAAAGGTTCGGTTATGGCTCCTCAATCGTAAAAGAAATATTCGGCAATGGCAACTTTAAGAGAGGCTTGATTTAATCAAAGTAAAAGAAAGGAGAAGATGTGGTAGAAGAAGAAAAATAATGCATAAAAAGGGGTCTAACTTTCGGCTTTTGTCAAATGAAAACTAAAGTGCAAATTTGGCAAAACACAAGGATGAAGAAGAAAGGTTTTGAAAGAGGACATTTAGCACATACTAGCACCATACTTAAACCTAAAATACTAGCCTTAGGAGGCTCCCTAATCCGACCAAGGCAAAATGGCAAGACAAACAGAATAGGAAGTTTCGGCCAAGAAGAATTTGGAAGGAAAATGAAAGGCAAAACAAGAATTTCGGCCAAGCTCCCTATGCTACACCCAAGGCCGACCAACAAGGTCCCAAAGAGCTTCATTCGGCCATGATTTTGCAGCCCCAAGGCTGCCCATACTCCCAACGGCCATGCCTCCCACTTTTGCTAATTTTTAACCCCAAAACAATAAAAAAGTAGCCCATCACCTTTGAAATAAACAATTTATTGTTTATTCATTCTTTCATTACCTTACCCATCTCTAAAATAATAATAATAATAATAATAATAATAATATATAAACTTTCCCATCATTCTAAGTAAACAAATTAATAAAAATAATGGTTTAAACCCATGCTCTTACAGCTTTGAAACAACAAAAATAAAATAAAAGCAATACCCATTTGTTTCACGCGCGTGCATGGGCCATGCCTCCTCCTCACTATTGGCGTGAAAAAGAAAACCATGCACTGCTCCTGGGTTTCGAACCCCAAACCTGAAGCAACCCTCTCCACGCCTCAGCCACTCGGCCCTTTGCGCATTTCATGCAATAATCTCATCGGAATTTCTTTTAAGCCTTACGTTGCCAGTTCCCAGGTCTGAATGCTAACATAAAAATAAAGCGCCTCATGCGCGACTCCCAGGACTCGAACGCGAGTCCTCGAGAAGTTACCCTGGCTATAAGCGTCCCAATCACTCGGCCAGTTTGAATTTTATGCCAACAGACGCATTGAAAATTCTTTTAACCCTTACATCTCAAGCTTCCCTGAGACTTAACGCCCAGAAAAATAAAAACACTAGTGCGCCTTCATCAGGTCTCGAACGCCCGACCTCATGGAGCTCCCCTGACCGCAGATGCCTCAACCACTTTGCTACTGGTGCGTTGATGTCAAAATCCCGCCACAATTTATTTTAAAGCCTCCTTCAAAGTAGCACCCTTTTTCAAAATAAAATGCTTATGCCGCGCCCGAGACTCGAACCCTTGACCTGATTGTGGCGTCACTCCCAAGCCTTAAGTGGCGCATAGAAGCCACTTTACTACCTGGACTTTCATGTCCAAAACCTTCCAAAAATTTTACTTAAGGCCTCCCTCACCCAAATTCCACTTTTAACCCAAAATTTTCAAAATTTTCAAAATACTCCCTTTTTAATCCGAGAGTTTTAGGAACTCTAAAAACACATCAAACCACTCTTGAGGCCTACTAACACTCGAGTTATTTACCAAACTCGCAACCCCTATTTCGGGATATTACACTCGAAATCTCGAATAACTACTATTTTTCGGTTCTCTCCAGTTGACGGTTCACAACCCGTTGGAAAATCCCGAATAACTAATGGCTCAGAACTACAAACAACCTCGAATAACTGGTTTTCACCGGGTTAGGGTCCACAATCCGGTGGAAAATCTAAGATTATTGAAACAGCCCTTCGCTTGAATCTTGTGGGAATAGCGAATCCGCCCCTCTTCTGATCACTATTCACCACCCTTTTTGACCCTATCTTGCTTGCCTCCATTGACATAAGAATATTAGTCCAACTATTATTTTGAAAATTAAGACGATTGATTTTAAGGGGCAAAATCGGCTTACCACAAAATCCTTACGTTCAAAGGATGAAAATCAAGCGATAGCGTTCCTAAGATAAAATCGATTAGTAAACCCCATGATTAACAAAATAATGAGTAATATGGAATTCCTTGATAAAAACCCTTACCTTAAAACGTTGGACCGAATCCTAGCGATTCACGATGATTTCGGACACTCCAAATTTTGGCCTTCCACTAAGTTTCTAAAATAGAGAAAAGATTCGAGTGAGTCATGGTATGATGATGATATCGATCCAAAAAGACCATCCCACACCAACATGAAATTTCGGCACAAAGGAAAAAGGGAAAAATAAAAATGAGGTTTTGGTTTTGGTTTAGGACAATTAGATGTTTCGATTTTGGTTCATTTCAAGAATAGAAGATGAACAAAGAGAGCGGTTTGAGACTAGAGAGCATTCGGCAATGGAGGAAGAAAAGAAAAGAGAAAATGGCCTTCAAGGTTCTGGTGTTTTCGGCACTTGGGGAAATAACTTGAGAGAATAGGCAAATTTACACCAAAATGGTCAAAATGGAATGACCAAAAGAAAAACGAAAGATGCTTACCTAATGCTCAATGTGCATTTGGCTAGGGAGAGAAAAGACGAAGAGAAAATGTTTTGAGAGAAAGCAAAAATGACCCAAAAAGAAATGTGCCCAACAAGCACCTATCCTTACTCAAAACTCTTCAAAAATTCGGCCACCCCCTTAGACCCTAAAACCGTCCAAGTACATGGACACCAAAGTCAAAGTTTGGCCATTCCAAACTTTCCAAAACACATTCTTTAAAACGTGCCTTGTGTTCCCCCTACATACCATAATCTCATGATTCCCTACCTTAAGTTCAATTCTTGCCTTAATCCATTAGCCACCTTGCCATAAACTAAAAGTCCAACTTTCCAAAAATAAAGCTTGGCCGAAACATGCTAGATGAGTGCAAAAATTAAAAAAAATTTCTCATGCATAACAAGGGATTCGAACCTCTTCCCTCTAAGTATGCTTATGGCGCCAACTCCTCTTTACTACTAGCTCATCTTATGCTAACTTTTGCCACTTAATTTCCTTAAACATCAAAGTTACTTGTTCCACTTCAATAAAGTTCTATTTACCAAAATTTATTCCAAAATCCAATTAAATCCCGAACCTTCTCAGGACTATTTTAACACACACATAGGATAAATAAACTAGCTGAGCACCAAAGTAATGTAACATATAAAAATTCAAATTTTAGGATGTTACAAGTCAGATAAAGATTGTGGAAAAGGTAAAGTAGCTAAATAATCATCCACCTTGTTTCTGTGATTGTTTTTATTTAGGTAAGCTAGTAAATTAGTTCAATTGAATATTCATTGTTTTTCGATTTAATGCTTATCTATCTGATAATTGAATTCGTTGGTTGAAAAATGAGTAATACCATAGCTGAAATACGCTATGGCATCACGACTCAAATGAGGAAGACCATAACTAAAAGACGTTATGGTATCATGATTCAAATGTGTAAGACCATGGTTGTAAGACACTATGGCATCAGGTCGAGAAGAAATAAGACCGTGGCTAAAAAACATCATGGCACCCTTCAACCAATTGTTACTCAGGTGATATGTCTCGAGTGAAGTATGAATTATATGTTATGAGCATGAGATGAATGTTTTGATCTGTATAGGTTTTTGATGAATGTTAAATGACATGGTGTGATTATATGTTTCATATGTATAGAAATTTACTAACTTATGGAAATTGTATTGTGTTTAGGAATTATATGGTTAAATGAGCTTATTATAATTTGTGCATAAATTGATTTTTGTTAGGTAAGATATGTTTAAATTTGTACTAGTTTACTAAGCATTAGTTACTTACGTTAGTTTTTCTATTTTCTTGTAGATCAATGGAAAGCTTGATCGATTGGAATCAAGTTGTAGCACATACACACTATCCATCATTGATCATGGTAAAAGATTTGGTCATTTTGATGTTGGTTATAAATGGCATGTACTAGGAGCTTTTCGGTTATTTTGTTCATGTTGATACTGTTTGAATGTTGATTTGGGAAATCTTTGTGGTTATGTCAATATGTTTATTACCTTTGGCTTAAGGTTTTGATTATAAATGTTTTTTGGTCATTTTAGAAACCTTTATGGTTATGTAAATATGTTGTTATTCTCGGCATGGATCGAATAACCTTACATAATGTAGTTGTGAATTGTAGAAGAAAATAGATTACCTTAAGAGGTTAGAATGGTGAAACAATCAACGTTGAATCAGACAAATTAGATAGAGCTGCCAATATTTTTTTGCTTTGTCAGCTCAAAAACTTGTACGAAAAGGATGAGAGGGGTATTTAGCATATATTTTAGATAACATGGCTTCAGGATCGAAGTCGAAATTAGTTCCAACTGTTTGTGATTTTGCGAATGTGTTTCCAGAAGAGTTGCCAAGGTTATTGCTAGTAAGAGGTTGAGTTTGCTATTCAATTAGTACCGAGAACTTCTCTAGTATCAATTGCTCCATATAAAATGGCTCCAGCTGAATTAAATTAATTAAAAGCATAGTTGCCAGAGTTGATGGATAAAGTATTTGTTCGGCCTAGCATCTTTCCCTGGGGTGCACTTGCATTATTTGTTAAGAAAAAGGAAGGCTCAATGCGCTTGTGTATTACTTATTGGTAGCTTAATAAAATTACAATTAAGAATAAATACTCATTGTCTTGTATTGATGATTTAGCTGACTAGCTGAAAGGTGCAACAATATTTTCTAAAATTGATCTCCGTCTTGGATATTATCAACTTTGAGTTAAAGATTCAGATGTGCCGAAAACAACTTTTAGAACCAAGTATAGACATTATGAATTTTTAGTTATGTCATTTGGATTAAGAAACGCTCCTACTATATTTATGGACTTGATGAATAGAATATTCCAGTCGTATTTAGACAAGTTTGTTGTTATTTTCATTGATGACATATTGGTTTATTCGAGAGATGATATTGAGCATGCCCGACATTCGAGTATCGTGTTATAAATATATCGTGAGAAACAACTATTCTTGGAATTCAGCAAATGCAAGTTTTGGGTTTGAGAAGTCATTTTCTAGGTCACGTGGTATGAACAGATGGTATAAGACTGGATCCGGGTAAAATTTCAACTATATTGAATTGGAAACCTTCGAGAAATGTCATTGAAAGAAAATGTTTTTTGGGTCTGGCAGGATGTTTTCGACATTTTGTTAAAGGATTTTCGATTATTGCTTTATCAGTGATGAAGTTGCTACAAAAAGGTGTTAAGTTTGTTTGGTCTGATAAATGTTAACAGAGTTTCGATTAGTTGAAAGTGATATTAACTAAAGCCCCTGTGTTGACTCAACCAAATTCCGGGAAAGAATTTGTGGTATACAATTTAACGGTTTAGGTTGTGTTTTAATGCAGGAAGGCAAATTTGTAGCTTATTCTTCTCGACAGTTGAAATCGCACGAGAAAAATTATCTGACACATGGTTTGGAACTTGAAAATGGTTGGAGTTGTTAAAAGATTATGATTTAATCATCAGTTACCACCTAGATAAAGCTAATGTGGTTGCGGATACTCTGAATCAGAAAATAATGTTTGCATTGAAAACTTTGAATACTCGTTTGACGTTGGTTGATGATGGATCAATTTTAGCTGAGTTAAAATCTAAACCGATGTTTTTACAACAAATTCGTGAGGCTTAGAAAAATGATCTTGAATTAATTATGAAACAGGAATAAATTGGAAAAGTGCAAGACATTGAATTTCACATTGGTGCTTATGATAGCTTATACTTTCAAAACAGATTGTGTGTATCGAAGAATTCTGAATTTAAACAAGAGATTTTGCGAGAAGCTCACAACAACAGTTACTCAATTCACCCTGGTAGTAATAAAATGTACAGTGATTTGAAAAAAATAAACTGGTGGTCAGGTATGAAATATGAAATCTCAGATTTTGTATCGAAATGTTTGATTCATCAACAGGTTAAAGCCGAGCTCAACTACCTTTAGGTTTATTACAGCCTGTTATGATTTCGGAATGGAAGTGGGAACGAGTTACCATGGACTTCGTATCGTGGTTACCATTACCTCCGAGGAAGAAAGATGCAATTTGGTTTATTTTCGACCGTCTGACTAAATTCGTACATTTTATTCCCATTCACATTGATTTTTTACTAGAAAGATTAGTAAAGTTATATGTTTCTGAGATTGTTATATTCTACAGGGTTTCACTATCGATTTTTTTACCTAGATCCACGATTCACCTCAAAATTTTGAGGTAAGTTACACGAAGCTTTGGGCACTAAATTAACCTTCAACATAACGTTTCATCGATAGACAGACGACCAATCTAAGAGAGTGATTCAGATACTTGAAGATATGCTTCGTTGTTGCATTTTTATGTAGCAGCTCGAATTAGGGCCTAAACAGAATAGTGGTTTTGAAACCATGAATCTGAGGTCAAAATATTTATTCTGATTGAGTTTTAGTGTTTATTGAGTGATTGAATGTTTGTGTGAAATTTTGGTTGAGAAATTTTATTGGTTGGATGTCCAATTTGATAAGTTGGACTAAATTGCAATTAGTGAAAAGTGTTTATTATAATCCATAAAGGTAATTGATTAAGATGGGTTTTTAAATTGCGAGTCCTTAGTTGGTAATTAGACCATTATATTATAGCTTGGACACAAAATGCCCATAGAGGGATAAAATATCTAAAGGATTAATGAAGGTCAATTTGGTCATTTGGTTAATAAATTAATAAATTGGGGAAAAGAAGTCAAAATTGGTGTCCATCTTCTTCCCTAAGTGCCAAAAATTTCAAGGAGCCATATCTAGTGTTTTGCTTCACTTTTAAGCTTGATTATCAAGAAGAACATGGAATCAACATTTACCAAGGAAAAGGCAAGGTTTCGGACTAAATAGCAAATTGACAGATTTTGTATCGAGGTAAGTTTATATGTAAATGATACATCCTTTATATTTATGTTTCTACATATTAATGTATTATGTGAAATGTGATTGAATATTATTAAAATGACGAAAAGTAAGGAAATTCTCGGATGAACCTTCGGAATAGAAAAAGGATATAGATGAACACTGTATTTATTATTATTGGTGGGCTGTGTGCGATACCACCGTATTTATTATTATTGGTGGGCTATGTGCGATACCACCGTATTTATTATTATTGATGGGTTGTATGCGATACCACCATGTTTATTATCATTGGTGAGTTATGTGCGATATCACCGTGTTTATTATCATTGGTGGGCTGTGTGCGATACCATAGTGTATCCAGTATTATTCCGTAGTGTTCATCGGGAAAGAATGACTAAGTGAAATTATGTGTAATAATGTGGTGACAAGTGCAGGGTTATAAGTTTATGTAATTATGAGCAATGTCTATGATATGTATTTGGAATATGGTAAGGTTTGAAATGAGTAAGTGCAACTACAAAGATCTGAATTATTCTTAATTAGTATGAAGTGTTTTTGATTGATAAGTATGTGGTATGATGGTCATTGTTTACATATAGACTAACTAAGCTTAAAGCTTACTCCCTTCTCTTTTCCCTTGTTTTATAGTGTCGCCAAGCTAGCTCGGGACGTATAGGAATTATGGCATTTTGTAAGTGTCATAATGGTTTGGCATTTTGTATAGTGTCGCCACACTATCCACACATATTGGTATATTGAGGTTTACATTGAATTATGGCATGTATAGGAATTTGGTATTTTGTAAGTGTCATAATGGTTTGGCCAAGATTGTGGTTTATATCATTTGATATGTCATTTTGTATATGGCCATGTGATGTGGTTAATATTGATTGTGCTATAAATCTATGATGAGGCATTTCATGAATGAGTTTGCTTGCCTAAGTGGGAAAGAATGATAGCATGAAATTGAAGTGTGGGAAGTGTAACATGTGAATCGATGTATAGCTGCATGTGTGATGGCTAAGTATAAGTGTGGTTATACATGATGAGTATGGTTAGTAAATGGTGCATGAATGATCTTAATGTGGACAAATAGAGGTCTAATAATAGTATGTTAAGTTTGGTTGGAAATGGTATAAGTGTGGATGCTTTTTAGGGTGGCAAAAGGCTTGGTAAATATCCTTATAATTGTCTACACGGGTAGTCACACGGGTGTGTGTCTAGGCCATGTGTGAGACACGGTCTGCCTCATGGGCGTGTAGCTTGGCCGCATGTTCCCTGCACCTAATTTGTGAAAAATTCAGTACGTTACATGGGCTAGCACATGGGAATGTGCCTTGGCCATGTGAAAACCCCTGTAGGGTCGAAATGAAAAAAATAAATCCACACAGGCTGGGGACATGGCCAAGTTTTTGCACACGGGCAAAGACACAGGCGTGTGTTTCGACCGTGTGAAGGACACGGGCGTGTGCTTGGCCGTGTGAAAACCCCTGTAGGTTCGAAATGAAAAAAATAAATCCACACAGGCTGGGGACATGGGCGTGTGCGACCACATGGCCTGCCCACACGGGCGTGTCCCTGTGCCACATGGGCTTGTGTCCAGTTTTTATGTAAAATTTCTAAAGTTCTCGATTTGGTCTCGGACAGTCCCCCAAGGTATGTTTTGGGCCTTGTAGGCCCATTTTAGGGACTTTATGATAAAATATGAAAATTTTAAACTGAAAGAAATTTTATGGGCTGGTTTTACATTAATGTTTGTGTTATTGTCTGGTAATGCCTCGCACCCTGTTCCGGCGTCAAACATGGGTAACGGGTGTTACATTTTAATTCGAAGGAAATTGGGAGAAATTTCTTCCAGTGGTGGAGTTTGCTTATAACAATAGTTACTAGTCGAGTATAAAAATGACCACGTACAAAGCTTTGTATGGTTGAAAGGTAGAACTCTATTATACTGGACTGAATTGAATGAGAAAAAGCTTTTGGGTACTAATTTGATTCGGGAAACTAAAGAAAAAGTGAAGGTGATACTAGATTTTTTAAAAACTGCTTCTGATCATGTTTACATTTTAGTCCTTAAATCATGTTTTCATCAAAAATCACTTTGTAAAAGTTGTTTATCTATCAATAATATTTCATTTTCTACAATAAATTTCAAATTTCCAGCATATACATCCATGACCCATTTTTCATACCTTGATAACATTTAAAATTAATCTCCCAAATAGAGAGATTAAACTATCCCGATTCTTAAAATATCAAAATTACTAAAAATGGGACAAGGAAACTTACCCAATTAGGCCTTGAAAGTTTCTTTTCTTTCACCTAGGGTTTCCATGTGTTTTTAGGTTGAAGATGACATAAAATAATATGATATATTTTATCATCTTTTTTATTAATTAAAATATTTTGCTATTTCCAATTTAGTCCTTGCCCTTCTTCTATATTTCCATGGATAAGTCACCAAGAAAAATCTACATACTTTTCTTAATGGTCTAATTACCATATAAGGACCTCTAGTTTTGAATTCATAGCTATTTAATCCTTATAACTACTAGAATTCAACTTTCGCTTTTTATGCGATTTATTCCTTCTCGTAATTAAGCATTGAATCGATAAAAATTTCGTACCAAAATTTTCACATGTTATATCTATCATAATACGGACCATAAAATAAAATAAAAATAAATTATATTTTTGGGTCAGATTTGTGGTCCTGAAACCACTGTTCTGATTTCACCAAAATCTGGGCTGTTACAAAAATAGAACTTTAAAAGAAATGGCTAGAACCATACTTTGTGAAAATAACTTACCAAAATATTTTTGGGTGGAAGACAAAAAACACCGTGATGGAGCTCGAAACTAACTATTATTTCGACAAAGGCAAGCGCACCTATCGAACAGTAGTATAGTTGTGGTGAGTTCGGAATATCGTATCCTCAAGGACCAAGAATACTAGTATCAACTATCTTTTTATTATCTAGCCTAATAATTAAAGGGATTTATTTTTAATCTAAAATTAACTAACTAATTTAACTAACTATGAACGCGACAGAGAGTAAATTGGGGAAAATACTTTTTGGACAACTTATATGAGATAGGCAATAACTAAAGAAGAATCCACCTAGACTTCACTTATTACTTTTGATTCATGCGATTTATTCACTTGGCTTATTTCGTAGAAATCCCTAAATTATATTAATACCTTTTTCGAGGCTACTAACAACTGACTCTAGGTTGATTAATTAAAATCTCTTTCTAATTGAAACCCCTATTGTCGCATTAACTCGATTTATGGATTCCCTTATGAGGTTTGACCCTAATCCGATAAATTTTTGTCGCCCTATATCTAGGGTTGCAATCAACTCCGCTTGATTATGTTGATCTACTCTTAGACAGGGACTTTTGCTCCACTGAATAAGCACATTCGACTTGAATCAATAACCTGAATTATCAAAAAAGAATAAGAACTCACAATTAAGAATAAGCACAAGTATTTATCTTATAAATCAAATAGTAAAAAGATTCGTCTTAGGTTTCATCCCCTCGGGTATTTGAGTGATTTAGTTCATAGTAATGAGGGGAAACATATTAGAATAGGGAAAACAACAAAACATAAGAAAACCCAAAAACTTCTAAAGAACTTGATGGGAGATCCTCAGTCTTGATGGAGATCCTTCTCCTAAGCTATTCCTGACGGCTGTTGAACCCCCATTTTAGGTTGCCTCCTAGGGTATTTATATAGGCCTCGAGATGCCTTTCTTGGCCCACAAGTATCCTATTCCGAATAGACTTCATCCTTATTTTGGCATGGACACTCCTGTGTGACACGCTCGTGGTCAATAGCCCATGTCCTGTTCGATTCGGCTTGCCACACACGGCCGTGCGGTCCGCCCGTGTACAGTGGTCTAAGCCGTGTAGGCACATTTTGTCCCTTTTTGGCCCGTTTCTTGTTCTTTTCGACTCCCTAAGCTCTCCTGAGTGTAAAACATGAAATTAAGAGATTAGGAGCATCGAATTCATCAAATTCAATGGAAAATCATCCAAAATTAAGCCAAGCATGGGTTAAAATATGTGTAAATTATGGTTTATCAAATATCCCCACCTTAAGCCTTTTCTTGTCCTCAAGCAAAATCCTCAACACACAATTAAAATATATTCTTTAATTCAGAATTCTTATCAATAATGTTTCATCATAATTCATAGATAATTCATACATTGATAATTTAACTAAAAAAAGTCATAAAGATTCAAACAATCTAAGTCATAAACTTTTATAGCACGAAAATATAGGTGTTTCCCTTTACTTAAATAATTACCTCTAATTCAAAACCGACAAGAATTGACATCCTCACTAAAGATTCACTCAAATCACTCAAGGTGTTTAAGGTTCAAATTAAGCACTCAAAAAGTCAAACATGAAAAGTTAATCCCATAGGCTTGCACGAAAATCAAATTTCCACCACTGTAAAATGAGATGATACACAAATCAAAAGGTCTTAAAAAGGGTTGTAATGGGGCTTGGGTTAAAGGTATGAATAAAGGCTGAATTAGAGGGTTAGAATCGAGATTGAATTGAAAAATTACCTAACTAGAAACAATGAACTAATGGTGATAATTACATTAATAACAAGAGTTTCTTCTAAAGATGTGAATTTAACTTTTTAAGCTCCTAATCACTAATAATGAATAAATCTTCAACTTTTTTTTAAGAATATACAATGATAAGAAAGAACTTTAACAACTAAAATAGAGAACATAGTTAAGCAACTGCTCAATTCAAATCTCGACAAAAAGGGACGTAAAAAGGTTAGGGGAATTAAAAATTTGGTTTTCGGTTTAATATTAATGGTTGAGTCAAGAAATGGTTTATTAGGCTAAAAAGGGGTTCACTAGGGGTGAATTATGGAGGTAAGCTTTTTATGGAGTAAGTGGGTTAAAACCTAGGTGCCTTTATCATCTCAGTATATCAAATCAAAAATGTGGTCTCGATATGTGTAATCGAAGCAAGTTCTAGAATAACAAATCAGTATTGACACACTCATAATCAATAAAGTGAGCAAGAAAAGATATATGCTGTAAAAGGCTCAAAATCTCACAAGAATTATGGTTTTTAATGTCAACCTTGTAAATTTCAAACTTCAAAGTAATATTTAAGATTAGGGAAACGACCTAATAAATTTTTAAGTCTGAAAATAGACTTATCATGTTTGATTCTCTAATGTCTTAAAGTTTAAACCATCTTAATTCAAAACATATAAATGAAAATCATAAATCAATAGAAGTTTCATTCTAATAGTAATATGATACAATTACTTAAGAATAAGGCATAATTTAGTAATGTTGACACCTCCCCACACTTAAGATGTACATTGTCCTCAATGTACAAAGATAGATATCTACAATATATAAAATCATAAGATAGGAAGAAGTGAACTTCCTGAATGTTGGATGGATTCAAGGAAAAGGAACGGTAAGTTGGGCATAGATAAAGGTGGCAGTGGATACTAGGGTCGTGGTGTGGTGATTCCCAATAGCCTTTTAAACCTAAATTAAAGAAATCAAAAAATAATAAAATAAATTAAAGACAAGAAAGATAAAGTGAAGGAAAATAAAGGAGAAGAGAAGAGAAAAATAAAAAAATGAATGGATTTAAAGGTCCTTGTTTTATTGAGTAAATGAAGCAGCCGGTATGAACTTATGTAGATCGGTCTCCCCCGGGGAGACTGTGTTAGGGTCCTTTCGCTTCTTCGACATGGGGATGGTGATGTAGAGAAAGAGTGAGGGAAAATGAAAGAGGAAAGATAAAAAAAGAAATGAAATGAAAGGAGTATGGTGGTTTGGGTTTGGGAAAAGAAGAATTTGGGGAGAAAGTGAGAAGAAGGGGGGGTTAAAATAGAAATTCGGGACCTAGGGGCTTCCCACGGCCGTGTGCCATGGGCGTGTTAGGTCACACGGTCGTGTCACATGGCCGTGTTGTGTTTCGTTCGTTTCTCCCACACCTGTGTAGACGTTGCCACGCCAATGTGGATTACTTAGTGTCAGCCACGGCTTAGAGGCATGGGCGTGTCTCACACCCGTGGTGGTTTATCAGTGTCGACCACGACCATATTACACGGTCGTGGCATTTTATCACTGCTCGTGGTTTTGAGTATTTTTCGTCCTTAATTTGTACAATTTCTGCCACACCGGTGTGCAAATTCATGGTATCCACACGGCCACGGCCACGCCTGTGTGCAAGGCCGTGTGGTAGGGAAATCTGCATTTTATTAATGTGGTTAGTTTTTAGTTAGATGCTAAAAATTGAAAGTAATGACATTAGTGAAGTTAGTGCTCAGGTTGCCTCCTAAGAAGCTCTCGTTTAAAGTCTTAAGCTAGACTTACCTCTCATTCGCATAATCATGGTGGTTTGAGCAGTTGAAACTCCTCTCCCCTGGTAGCAGTTCTATGATCACTATACAGTTTGAGTCGAGTAGTGTTTACCTTAAAAGTGCCGAATATATGATTAGTTACCTCGACTGTACCCTATGGGAAGATATTCAGTACCGTGAAAGGGATCTTTTCGTTTGTATCAAGGTCTAAAGTGGCGATTCGAGGGTCTGTTTTATCCAACAATTCTTGATCTCCGATCTTAAATTGGTTTGGCTCATCTTTAAGCTTGTCATGGAGTTGCCTCGGTTTTGCTTCGTGTGTTCCTAGTTTCTCCTTGAAATGTGTCTTCCACTCGTCTAGTTCATCGATCTGAAGCCGTCATTCCTCATGAGTTATTTCTTTGTTGGCACGAAGCCTAGGATGTGGCTCAACTGTGTAATTTCGTGGTGCTTCCTGAAAATAAGGTTGAACCAAATGGTCATTAATAGAATTTATGTTTTCACCTTTATTACTCGATGTCCTAGCTGAGTCAAGAGCCTGAAGAGTGACCGTTTCGTCACCTACACGAAGTATGAGTTCACCTCTACGAACATCAATTTTAGTTCTAGCAGTTGCTAAAAAGGGTCTTCCTAAAATTAAAGGAATATTATTGTCCTCATCCATGTCTAAGACAAAAAAGTCTACTGGAAATATGAATTTATCAATTTTTACTAGTACATTTTCGATTATACCCTAGGAATTCTAATAGTTTTATCAGCTAATTGAATGATCATCCTAGTTTGTTTGGGTTTCCCTAGACCTAGTTGTTTAAACATTTTATAAGGCATAACATTAATGCTTGCCCCTAAATCAGCTAAAGCATTATCAATAGATAAACTACCAATTAAGCACGGAATTGTAAAACTCCCTGGAGTTTTTAACTTTCGTGGTAGTTTATTTTGTAGAATTGCTGAGCACACTGCGTTTAGCTCCACAAGCGACGCCTCGTCTAACTTCTGTTTATTTGTCAAAAGCACATTTTAAAATTTCCTTGAATCTGGCATCTGTGAAAGAGTTTCAAGAAATGGTAAGTTAATATGTAATTTCTTTAGAAGTTTAAGAAATTTACCGAATTGTTTATCTGTGTGGTCTTTCTTCATCGCATTGGGGTATGTCACACAAGGTTGGTACTCTGTAATTACCAGTTTTGGCTTATCATGGCTTACCTCAACCTTACCTTCTTCTACCACATTCTCTTGTCTCACTTTGGGTTCATCTAACCCTTCAATATCATGAGCAGTTATGGCTTGAAGTTGCTCCTTTGGGTTTGTTTCAGTGTTGCTTGGCAAGCTACTTTGTGGTCGTTCAGAAATCAGCCTAACAAGTTTTCCTAATTGGTTTTGGAGCCCTTGAATTGATGCTTGCTGATTTTTTGAGTGTTGTTTCGATATTTTTGAAACGAGTTTCTAACACCGCGATGAACTTTGTTTGCATCTCTTCAAGGTTCGGCTTCTTTTCTCGTGGGTAGGGTTGCTATTGAAAGCCTGGGAGGGGTTGTTGTCTCTGATTTCCTTGGCCACCCTATGAGAAGTTTGGGTGGTTCCTCCAACCTGGATTGTAAGTGTTACTATAAGGGTTATTTTGAGGTCTAGAATTGTTACCCATATAGTTCATCTGTTCACTTTCTATGTCATGGCTGTAGGGTGGATATTCTGTTTTGTTCATTCCTCCCCCATATGTATCACACTGCATCACTGGATGTACCTATGAAGAACCACACAAACCATCAATTTTCTTACTGAAAAGTTCTACCTGATTTCATAGCATGGTTATTACATCGAGGTTGAAAACACTAGCGGCTTTTGTTGGCTTTGTTCTCATAACTTGCCACTAATAGTTATTCAGTGCCATCTCCTTTATAAACTCATAAGCCGTTTCAGGGGTCTTGTTATTTAAGGTTCCACCAGCGGCTGAATCAATCAACTGCTTAGTTGAGGGGTCCACACCATTGTAAAAGGTTTGAACTTGTAGCCACAAGGGTAACCCATGGTGAGGGCACCTTCTTAGTAGATCCTTGTACCTCTTCCATGCATTGTAAAGTGTCTCTAAATCCATCTGTACAAAAGAAGAGATATCATTCCTCAACTTAGTCGTTTTAGCCAGCGGAAAATATTTTAACAAAAATTTTTCATTCATTTGTTCCCATGTAGTGATTGATCCTCGTGGTAACGAGTTCAACCACTGTTTAGCATTGTTCCTCAATGAAAAGGGAAACAACCGAAGGCGAATGGTATCATCAGAAACGCAATTGATTTTGAAGGTATCGCATAATTCTAGGAAATTTGCTAAGTAATTGTTGGGATCCTCATCCTGCAAACTATCAAACTGAACAAACTGTTGAATCATCTGTAGTTGAAAATTATTTGCAGCAATAGTATGTCTAACAATACTTGATTCGTTTTCTGTTAAATTAGGTTTAGCATAATCATACATAATACGAGGAGTAGGATTTTAATTCACCAGATTTGCGACAACCACAGGAGGTAGTGGATTATTATCAGCCATCTCTTCGGTAGTATTGGTTTTGTCCTCTTGCTCTTCTTCTATGTATTGTAAGCTTCGCATTATTTCTCTACGGTTTCTGCGAATGGTACCTTCTATATCACTGTAAAAAATCAAGGGTCCTGACGGGTTTCTTCTAGTCATAAACTAGAATTACCTGCCAAAAGCAAATAAAGAAAAATTAGCAAAGTTAATAATAAAATAAAAATAAATTGCAACTAAATAAAATGGCTAAAGTAATAAAAATTTACTTCTCCTAATATCTTAGACCCCAGAAATGGTGCCAAAAACTTGATGGAGCTCGAAACTAACTATTGTTTTGACAAAGGCAAGCGCACCTATCGAACAGTAGTATAGCTATGGTGAGTCCGGAATATCGTATCCTCAAGGACCAAAAGTACTAGTATCAACTATCTTTTTACTATCTAGCCTAACAATTAAGGGGATTTATTTTTAATCTAAAATTAACTAACTAATTTAACTAACTATGAATGAGACAGAGAGTAAATTGGGGAAAATACTTTTTGGACAACTTATATGAGATAGGAAATACCTAAGGAAGATTCCACCTAGACTTCGCTTATTACTTTTGATTCATGCGATTTATTCAATTGGCTTAATCCGTAGAAATCCCTAAATTAAATTAATACCTCTTTCGAGGCTACTAACAACTGACTCTAGGTTGATTAATTGAAATCTCTTTCTAATTAAAACCCATATTGTCACATTAAATCGGTCTATGGATTCCTTATTAGGTTTGACCCTAATCCGGCAGATTTTCGTCGCCCTATATCTAGGATTGCAATCAACTCTGCTTAATTGTGTTGATCTACTCTTAGACAGGGACTTTTGCTCCACTGAATAAGCACATTCAACTTGAATCAATAACCTGAATTATCAAACAAGAATAAGAACTCACAATTAAGAATAAGCACAAGTATTTATCTCATAAATCAAATAGTAATAAGATTCGTCTTAGGTTTCATCCCCTCGGGTATTTGAGTGATTTAGTTCATACTAATGAGGGGAAACATATTAGAATAGGGAAAACAACAAAACATAAGAAAACCAAAAAACTTCTAAAGAACTTGATGGGAGATCCCCAGTCTTGATGGAGATCCTTCTCCTAAGCTGTTCCCGATGGCTGTCTTGAAGTATCTTCTACCTTCTATTCAGCGTCTATTCGACGTCCTGTGAAACCCCCATTTTAGGTTGCCTCCTAGGGTGTTTATATAGGCCTCGAGATGCCTTTCTTGGCCCACAAATATCCTATTCCGAATAAACTTCATCCTTATTTCGGCAGGGACACACCCGTGTAACACGCCAGTGGTCGTTAGCCTAGGCTGTGTTCGATCCTGCTGGCCACACACGACCGTGCGGTCTGCCCGTATGCAGTGGTCCAGGCCGTGTAGGCCTATTTTGTCCATTTTTGGCCCGTTTCTCATTCTTTTCAACTCCCTAAGCTCTCCTAAGTATAAAACATGAAATTAAGAGATTAAAAGCATCGAATTCATCAAATTCAATGAAAAATCATCCAAAATTAAGCCAAGCATGGGGTTAAAATATGTGTAAATTATGGTTTATCACACTACTTGTTATATTGTTAATAGAGTGATGATTAGGCATATTTTAAAGAAACTCCATATAAACTTTTCAAAAATAAAAAGCCTAACATTAGCTATTTTCATCCCTTTGGATGCAAATGTTTTGTTTTAAATAATGTCAAAGATAATCTAGGTAATTTGATGCTAATAGTGATGACAGAATTTTTCTTGGTTATTCTTTAAATTCTAAAGCTTATCGAGTTTTTAACAAAAGACCTTTAGTAGTAGAAGAGTTTATACATGTTATTTTTTATGACTCTAATCTTCCTCTTGGAAAGGATTCTTGTGTTGATGATGATAATGCAGAATTTTTTAACAATCATAAAGAGGATCAATCATCAAATGAAAAAGTTCAAGAACAAACACAAGGTGCTTTTGAAGAATTTTTAATTGAGAAAAGGGAAGTCACTTATCCAAGAGAGCTCAACTATGTGTAGGATGGTATGATTTTGGGAAATCCACCCCAATGGGTAATTACTAGACCTTTTCTTAGAAATACTTGTAAGTATGTTGCATTTATCTCATGCATTGAGCTTAAAAATATCAAAGAAGCATTAAATGATGAATATTTGATATTGTCCATGCAGGAAGAGTTAAATCAATTTGAGAGAAGTAAAGTATGGACCTTAGTTGATAGACCTAGTAATAAATCTACTATAGGTACTAAATGGGTTTTTAGGAACAAGCTAGATGAGAGTGGTAACATAGTGAGGAACAAGACTAGACTTGTTGCTCAAGGTTACACTCAAGAGGAAGTAATAGATTATGATGAAACTTATGCTCCCGTAGCTAGGATGGAAGTCATTAGAATGGTTTTAGCTTTTGCATGCTTTAATGATTTCAAATTATATCAAATGGATTTCAAAAGAGTTTTTCTAAATGGTTTTAAAAATAAAGAAGTGTATGTTGAACAACCACCCGGTTTTGAAGATCTAAAATTTCCAAACCATGTTTTCAAACTTCCAAAAGCTTTATATGGTTTGAAACAAACTCCTAGAGCTTGGTATGAAAGATTATCAAATTTTCTTATTGAAAAAGGTTTTATAAAGGGAAGGTTGACACGGTACTTTTTATTAAAAAAACAAAGATTTATTGGTAGTTCAAATTTTATGTCAATGATATTATTTTTTGTTCTACTAATGATCTTTGTCAAGAATTTTCTAAGCTAATGCAAGTTGAGCTTGAGATGAGCATGATGGAAAAACTAAATTTGTTTTTGGGACTCCAAATCAAGTAAAGAAAGGATGGCATCTTCATAAATCAAGCTAAATACACAAAGTAAATGCTCAAGAAGTTTGAGATGGACACTTTCAAACCACAAGCTACTCCTATGAGCCCTTATACAAAGCTTAATAAAGATGAGAAAGGTAAATGTGTTGATCTAAAATTATATAGGTTAGTGATTGGTTCTTTGATTTATCTTACCGTAATTAGACCCGACATTATGTTTAGTGCATGCTTGTGTGCTAGATATCAATCTTGTCCTAAGGAATCACATTTACAAGCCTTTAAGAGAATCTTTATGTAACGCCCCAAATTTAGGCCCAGAAGAATTAGGCCATTTGGGCTTTGGGCTTTGGATTTCAGAAATTTTTTTTAAGTGAGCGAGAAAAATGACAATTGGCATGTGGGCTTTAAGGATTAATGAATTTGAAGTGTCTAGGGGTGTTGGAGATGTCCTGGGATCAAGTAAAGGTAAAGGAAAATTTTTGATTTTAGCCTTAGGGAACAGTGACTTCAGTTAGTAGGCCGTTTTAATAGATGAAGAAGAAATAGGACACAAATGGGCTTGTGGTCCAGTGGTAAGTGGCATCACTTGAAAGCTATAAGGTTGCGTGTTGTAAGCTGAAGAGGTCCAAGGTTCGAGGCTTAGGAGTGGTATTTTGTGGGGTGTTTATTTACTGTATGGACGGCCAGAGTTATGTTGGTTTTAAACTCTTGCCTTGGAGAGTTTGAAGTAAACATGTGTGCTGGATGTGGAGGAAATTTCGGATAAGATTAAGGTGTTATCAGGGAGAAAAGTTAGGAGATGAGGAAAGGGAGGAGTTGGTGCTAAATGGGACTGTGAGGGGAAGGTAGGATTCAGTTTTGGCTATAAAAAGGGGCTGACGAATTCATTGAAGGGTTCCTTGGGTTCTTTTATTTCTTCCTTTTCTCCCCCTCGGTCGAATTCTTTCATTTGCCGAAAAGAAAACCCATCATTCTTTTTGCCGAAATTCCTATTAGAGTTGTGTTCTTCTTCTTTCTCTGAAAGCCAAATTCCCTTATAGCCAAATTCTCTTTTTTATCAAATTACCATCATCCTTCCTTGTCGAAATCCCAATTAATGCCGAATCTTTGTTGTTTTTTGATAAACCATAAAAGTAACATATTTTAATCCAACATTTAAAATATTTTTGGATGATTTATCCCTTGATTTATGTAAAAAGGTGCTCTTAATCCTTTCTTTTCATGATTTATACTCAGGAAAGCACCAGAGGATGAAAAGAATGAGAAACGGGCTTAAAACGAGCCAAATTAGGCCAAGTGAAGAATCGACATGGCCTGGCCCAAAGACCACATGACTGTGCCTTATTAAAAGGTCGAACATGGCCTGGTCACGATTCACACGGGTGTGTGCCATGGCCGTGTCCCTGTCGTGGAGAAGAGCAATTCCATTCAGATTTGGATACTTGGGGGCAAAGAAACCTATCTCAAAAGCCTATATAAACCCCCTAAGTATAACTTGAAAAAGGGGGCGGTTAACTAGGCCAAGAAGCCGAGTCGAAAAGGTCAGATTTGTGGGAAACACTCGAAGATAGCCAGTTGATCCATCTCAAGAATCCGAAATTCTACTCAAGACGGAGGATCTCTCCTTCAATTCCTTTAGGGGGTTTTAGGGATTTCTTATATTTTATTTTATATTTTCTTCTGAGATGTTTTCTTTTATAGTTATGAACTAAACCCTTCAGATACCTGAAGGATGAAACCTAAGACAGATCTTGTTATTATTTTCTGAACTATATGATAAATACTTGATTTGTTCTTAATTATGTGTTCTTAATTCTTGTGTTGATATTTCCGGGATATTGATTCAAGTATGATGCGCTTAGGTGGAGGAGAAAAAGTCCCTGCCTAAGAGTAGATCTAGCATAATTAAGCGGAGTTGATCGCATGCTAGAGATAGGGTGACGAGATTTTGCCGAATTAGGGTGAAACCTAATATGGGAGTCCATAAATCGAGTTAATGAGATTCCAGGGGTTTTAATTAGAAAGAGATTTCAATTAATCAACCTAGGGTTAGACGTTATTCACCTCGAGAGAGGGTTTAATATAAATTAGGGAATCTTACGGATCAAGTCAAGTGAATACATCGTCTAGTTCAGTGTTAGATAACAAGTGAAGTCTAGGTCGATCCTTCCTATGGGTATCGTCTTAATCAATTGAGTTTTTCCAACAGTATTTCCCCAATTCATTCTTTTTGTCTTTGCGTCTTTAGCTTAGTAGTTAATTAAAATTAGATTAAATAACAACTTCACTTATTTTAGGCCAGATAATAAAAATAAAGTTAGTATTAGTACTTTTAGTTCCTTTGGGTTCGACATTCCGGTCTTGCCTAAGCTATACTACTGTTTGATAGGTACACTTGCCTTAAGTCATTGTCAGAATTAGTTTCCAGGTTCGATCATTCTCATTTATAAATTTAAAACTCTGAAAAATAAACGATCATTTTTCTCTATCACAAATCAGTTGGTAGTTACTCTCAATCAAGGTTAAAAGCCTAATCTCATTCGATAGTTATATAGGCCGCAGGACCTAAGGTTGGATTCGGTAAGTATTCTGTTAACTCCCCTTAGTGTGTTTTGTTAAAAGCAGAAGGGCGGTCTAATTTTTCATTATCGGTGATCTTGTATTAACAAGGGTAAGGATCAGAGATCGCAAGCGTGGTAGGATCATTAGCAAGGGTAAGGATACTCAACTCGATTGTGGTTGAAGTGAATGGCCGAATGCGTGGATGACTTGTGTGGATTACGAGTCACCCGATTTTGATGGTGTATGTGTGAGTACAGACCTAGGGAACACTTGTGATTAGTAGCGAAGGAAGGGCCATTAGAACCCGGTGGCACACGGTAAGGTTACGGTAAGGTTTCGGCTTTTGAGTAAATATTTTGATGAAGTATGAGTGGTTGATTGAAGGTTGATTGGTTGTAGAATCAAGGCTAAGGATAGAATAGCCCGTCACGGTATCTAGGTGTGTACAAACACTACACACACATGATTTTGGCAATGCCGGATAGCCGAAAAGCTGAAAGTGGCTAAATGGGCCTGGTGGGCCCTGAAGCTAAGTTTGATAAAATGGTTTGATTTAATTATATGAATTGGGTTAAGCAAGCATGTTATATGATTTGAAATTGTTTTGGGCCAAATGGGCCATATGACTGAGACTTGGGCCTAGTGGGTCATAAAGATGTGACGTGGCCATTATGGATTATATACGTGAAATGGGTTTGATGGGCTTTAGGGGGACGTAGACTAGTATGCTAGGGTTTTATGGACTTTAGGCTTAGTACTGAACAACTCTTAAATCGCATAAGACTTTCTAATAATTAAACATGTCCGTGGACAAGTCGATAGGTTAGAGTGTGGTAACGGGCATATGCATATCTAGGATTGGATCTAGGGAGAGCTTGGTACTTAAGCGGCCCTAGCGGCCCACCTCCTTTTCTCTGGAATCTTACCTGGTGCATAGTGTTTGTTCACTTTAGCCACAAGGACTTGTTAATGGGCCAAAGTTCATAACTAAAACCCGAAAGGGACCAAATACCCCTAGATTTGTAAAATTACTAAAATACCCCTAATTTGAAATTACCAACATACCCTTGGTTTGAAAAATCTCTAAGATAGCCCCGAATTGTGAAATTACCAGGATAACTTTAATTTGCAAAATTACCAAAACATCCTTGATTTACAAAATTTCCAAAGTACATTTGATTTGCAAAATTACTTAAATACTCCTAGAGAGTAGATTTACGGAAATACCCTTGGGTTATGAAATGACAAAAATACCCCTATGTGATGAGTATAAGTTTATGGATGTTACTTATGTGTTTGATGCATTCATATGATATTCTGCTTAGGATGCATATGGGTGGGAATTGTGGTACGGAGGATGATTTGAGGATCGCATAGTCTGAGCGGCCAGTGGATCCACCGGTGGCTTTAAGCCCATTATATGATTAGCGACTTTCTTTGCATCGTTGAAATCTTTGCATTGTGAGTGCTACCTTTGGTGTGTAGAGGATGGGTGGGTCGATTATCCCCACAGGTGTGTAGGGTTGGAAGGGAAATGGTGTGTGTAGCGGATGGATTTTTGGGAGGGTTTTGCACTACCTTGTCTTGCATATGATATGATATGATATGAGGTCATTTGGGCTAAGGCCCAAGACCACCGATTTCGACAGGGCTTAGGCCCAATGTGAATATTTGTATGTTGATTTGATTGCCAAGGGTTGTACACACTGAGTTTCGAAACTCACACCCTTTATTTAATGTTTTAGGTAATCCTCAGTAAACGGCTCGACGTGGGAGAGGACTCGGAGATGGCCACACTACAAGATGTTTAAATTTTTATTTTTATTTATTTGTTTCCAAGGACATGGTTTTAGTTGCTTTACTTTCATTGGATGTAATAAGGCCTTGTACTTTGATTTGATTTTAAATTTTGGTTTTTGATGTTTTAACTATTTACTTAATGATTAAACTTAAGTAAATTTCTTATGCTTAAACTTGGTTTTCGAAATACTTAAAGCTATAAAATGGGTTTTTATCATTACTTAACAAGACTCATGGCTTTTGGGCTTTTGGGCCCTAAAATTTAACTTAGCAAAATCGTTTTGAAATATGCCATTGATGTGACACGCCGGATTTAGGCATAACCTCTACAAACTCAAAACTCTTGATTTTACATTTTTCACTGCACTTGGAAAACAGAATCGCAAATTGGTATCAATACCGGTTTAAAAATATTGATACTCGTGAAAAACTATCGATACCATAGGTTGTATTTAGGTTCTACACCAATTTTCTAATACATTCAAAACCTAAATATTTCCCCCACTGAAATCCTCTCAAATCCTCTCCAAATTTTCTTTAATTTCTTCATTTTTTCGACAAATCTTGGTCTTTTAACATCTTCAAACATCTGAAGCTGCCAATCTTAAGCTTCCTTTAATAAGAAAGAGAGACTTGACTCGAATGAAGATTAACGGAGACAAATTCTAGTATTTAATAGTTTGATGCATGTCTGCGTTCTATCTTTCTATCTATTAAGAGTTCGCCTAGCTAAGAACGGCACCTAGAAAAGTTCTCCTGGACTCCAAATATCATGTTTTATTGTAGGAGTTCACCTATTCTTAAAGGTTTTCTTAAATTTTTTACCCAAAACCCTTGCCCACCAAGTGTTTGCTAAAATTTCCTAGAGAGTTTTCCATTGAGTTTTAGTGCTTCTAAGTGTCTTTTTAGCTAGTATGGCCCTTAAGAAAAGACCTAGATCCGGTACATCATCTTCCCATACATCTAGTGAGTTGGACTCGTCCTTTAGCGAATGTTTTCAAAACTCAAACTCTTTATCTCATTTTAACTCACATTTTGCCTTAAAAACGGTTTGCGAGTTTGGGAAAGTGGATTTAGCCATGTTAGAGGCTATTAATTTTGTTTATCTCTCTATTTTACAAAATTGGGGTTGGATGGAATTTTTAAATATTTCTTCACTGACTTACCTTAATCTTGTTCATGATTTCTTTTCAAATGCCAAACTCGAACATGATGAGTTTGGCGATACTATTTTACCCATCACATCGCTTTTAATGAAAACCCTATACTCCTTATTGTCGATGATTTTGGCGATTATCTTTATTTGCCTCCTGGAGGTAACTACGATGAAAAAGGTTTATTTGATGTTTGATATAACAAAAAGGGGGAGAAGAAAAGGTAAATTAAGGTAAATGGATTGATTGTTCTTTGATTGTTTTTTGATGACAATTAAATGCAAATTTTTGTGATTAATTTTCCTTAAAGTAAAAATGAATGCTAACTTGAATGACAAATTTTCTTTTAGCCTCAAATTTAAAATGTCTTTTATTAAAGAGGAGCAGTTATTCAAAAACAAATTTACCAAATGTTTTGTTATATCAAAAGGGGGAGGTTGTTAAACCAAGCTTTATTTGATAATAGATTTTGATATTACCAATTGAAGTGTTTTTAAATATAAGTTAAAACTGACCAAATGATTTTTAAATTTGAAATCTAAGAAATAAAAATTTGAATATTTACATTAAACTCTTAGAAAATTTTGAAACAATTTTAAAATCAAGTGAAAATGATTTTAACCAAGTGAAGATGATTTCAATCAAGTTAAAATAATTTTAACACATCAAAATGATTTTCAAAGAAGTCAGAATTGCTCCAAGCCAAAATGTATTGATACCAGTTGGCCAAGTATCAATATTTTTGGAATTATCCATACCCTTTGAAAAATCGAGAGCAAACATGCATTCTATTTTTAGAAACCCTAAAAATTACCGATACCATTTTTTTGGTATCGATACTTTCTGAAAATAATCGATACCTTTCTTAAAAACGATATCAAAATAGCATTATGTTTCTTATAAACCCTATAAAGTATTGATCATGTATCGGTACCTATTTCAAAAAGTATCGATCGAACATTTTTTTGGTATCGATTAATAAATCCAAATGGTCATTGAATTAGCATTTATTACATCGATACCCTTTTATTTGGTATTGATACTCGTAGTTGCAGGTGAAATAAATGCTCTGGTTTTACATCCCCAACGACCATATTCACTACACCAACAACCTCAACGGTTGGAAATCTATTAGGGGTATAAAAACCATCTTCCAAATACCTACAACCACAATGACCCAAATATAAAAGCTCTCATCAAGCTACCATTATATACACCATGACCTAAAACATAGTCTTAAGGATTACAACCTAAACACTTCAAATACATACATTCAAAACTAGCCATTTAACTAGAAGAACTATTATAGAATAACATTTACATATTCACAAAAAAAATACTTATATACATGCCACATCCCAAAATGAAATATAAAAGTTACCAAATAGCTGGATAGTGTGAGCTTCCAGTCGATCCGTCCGATCAGTCCTCAAGTTTGGTAACTACAAAAGAACCAAAAACAATATAAGTAAGCTAAAGAAGCTTAGTAAGTTCATAGTTTTAAAACATCAAACTAACTTACCTTAATTGACATCAAAATACAAAAAGATAATTTACAATTCTTGATAGCCAAATACACATTCACAACTCAAATTAGTTCTTGATCATTAATCAAAATATACCATGATAATTCTCCTCTCAAATAACTTTGTAATTCGATAAACAACAATTTATCAATAGAAATGTACTCACATATAAACAAGTAGTACATTGAACAGCAATATCTTGAATATGCATCAACATTTAAGAACATAAGTAAACTATACATTCCATTAACATGTAGCCCGATGAACTAAGTAATCGACTCGAATACTCAGGTAACTACACCACACCAGAGGTATCATAGATGCATAATAGAGGTACCGAAGTGCAGACAGGGGCACGAATGTGCACTCAAAGGCACCAAAGTGCAAATCCCGTACAAGCGCACATACTAACCCTATTGGCATGCCAATTATATCATACGCGATTACTATGTTCAATGAGGGATTATACATGATTTCATTACTTAAATACTTTTCCATCATTCAAAGGCACTTCATCAATTCCGTACACATACAATAAACTCATTACATTCATATCTATAATATGCAGCTCCCAGATATGCTACTATCAATTTCTCAACTTCGTATGTGTTTATTTGTAATACTCCAATATATAAATAACTAATGGAATTACACATACATACGAACAACTAAGTAGAAAACAATAATACAATGACAAGTAACGTACATTTACATAACAATTGATTATGAACTTACCTACGTTCACTTCCAATCTTAAAGTAGGGACTACTCTGTAATTTTCCCTTTTCTTCGATTATTGTCTTTTTTTATTCAAGTCTTGATCTATAGAGTGATTAAATACAATCTATTAAATTCATATGCATTTCACATTCAATTAAATACATATGACTCTTAACTTTTTATCATTCACATATTTTCCCTAAACTTTTACATTTTCACAATTTAGTCCCTAAACTTAAAATCTCCAAATTTAGCAAAATTTGCCAAATACCCATACTAGCCAAAATTATTCCCATATTAGTACAGTCCATAACTATGAAAAATCACAAGAATACCATGTCAATTTTAATATTTTATCAAATTAATCCTTAACTCAAAAACTAATAAAATTACTTAATAAACTAATTATAATCAACATCTGAAACCTCCATTTCATCAATTAACATCTAAAATAATAAGAACTCATTAATGGTACATTTCAAAATTCTTAACAGTTTCAAAAACGATGATACAGGTTAGTTGGGCCTAGTTGCAACGATCCTAAAAACACAAAAAATTAAAAAAAAAAGCTTAAAAGAACTTACATGCAAGGGAGACTGTCCGAACCTCCCTAAGCCCTTCTATGGTGTTTTTGTCTTCAAAATTTCGGTGGAACTCTCGACTAAAGAAGATGATGTTTGTTTTAATTTAATTTGCTTCTTTAGTTAATTTATTCATTTACACATTTACCCTTTAATTAAACATATATTTTTAGCTAAATTATATCCTTAATCGTCTATATAAAACATGAATGGTATAATTTTCAATTAAACCACTCCACTTATAGGAATTACCCATTTAATCACTATAATTTAGCTATAGCTAGAGTTTTACATCTGTTGCAATTTAGTCCCTTTTCTTAAATTAACTAAGAAAACATTAAAATTTCTTTACCAAAACTTAATACGACTCTAATGTACATCCATAAAGATTAATTCAATATTAAAATTGACCTCACATATCAAAATTTGTTTCCCAAAACCACTAAAAAACGAGATATTACAGATCATGTCGTATCGATTATTACTACAAGTCGGGTTTGTTTTGATTTACAAGGTATAACAATAGTGTTACTCAGTGCTAAAGCTCAACACCAAGCTCATTTTTCTCACATCCTATTCTCGACCAATCTTGTTGAGGCCAACAAATCTTTTTCACCAACTTTCCCATTGTATGCTGGACAACTACTACCTTAGGCTTTTTGGTCACATGAACGACTAGGTCTTTACATGGTCGTGGATGGGGACTGATTTGGTGGTGGAACACAGCCACAATGTCAAGTTTGTGGCAAAATCTATCACGTCACCCGTCGGTGCTTTTACATATGATTCCACCTATGATAAGGATGAAGATGCAAACCCTAATTCAGGTATTGGGCATATAGGCTCATCTTTTAGTGGATCGGTTTCTCACGTGAGTCGCAAGCTTGAATCAGCCTATATGTGTTACACTCACCATGGGTCATCTGAATGCTCTTATTTTGGGCTTCACTCTCACCATTCTGGTATGGGTTATTCTAGCTCGTCCAAGGCTGCTTGTGTGTCTGCAGGAACTATATGTTCCATACCAACAACTGTTGCATTAACAACCTACCAATAACTGTTGCATTAACAAACTCGTCTATTGTGGCTAACCCTGCCTGGTGTCCTAACAATGGGGCCACGACACATATGGTGAGTGACCTTGCTCATCCGTACCATGGGTCAGGTAAGGTAATCATAAGTAATGGTCACTTCATTGACATCTCTCAAATTGGTGACTCTTTTTTTCCTCTTGATTCTGATTCATTGTTGCTTAAAGATCTATTCTATGTACCAGATAATCACAAAAATATACTATCAGTTTCAAATTTTGCTAAGGATAACAAAGTGTTTTTTGAATTTTATTTGAATCATTGCTTTATAAAGGACATGGAGACTTAGCGGATATTTTTTTGAGGCATTAAGAAAGATAGTTTGTACTAGTTTTCATCTTACGCCACCTCTTATTTTACATTGTTTGCTTCACATACAGTTGCCGCTCAGTATGTAGCTGTTGATTAGTCTCTTCCACAACTAGCTATAGTCTTAACATTTGGTCAGTGGCATTGACGACTTGGTCATTCATCACTCCCTATTGTAAACTAAGTACTAAATGCTTCTAATATTCAAATTCCTATAAATAAGACCTATTCCCTATGTAATGCTTGTGAACTAGGTAAAAGTTATAGATTGTCATTTGTTGCCACTAATATTTTGTACTCTGCTCCCTTAGAATTGGTTGTTGTTGATTTGTGGGGGGCTAGCCCCTTATTATTCTTCTGGTCACCAATATTATATTTCATTTGTGAATGCATTTTCAAGGCACATTTGGGTTTATTTTCTTAAAAGGAAAATTAGATGCATTGCAAGCATTTTTGTTCTTTAAAACATAAGCTGAGTTACAACAATGACTGAAGCTCAAACAACTCCAGACTAATAATGGTGGAGAGTTTAGGAGCTTTGACCACTATCTCAAGGATTCTAGCATAGATCATCATTTCTCCTACCCTTACACGTTTGAACAAAATAGCCTAGTGGAACAACGCCACCGACAAATCGTGGAAACTAGTCTGGTTCTGTTAGAGCAAGCATCCTTGCCTTTCTTGTCTTGGATAGATTAATTTTACTCTATTATTCACCTCATCAATATGCTTCCTATGAAGGTGTTGAATGGGATCTTTCCGGTTGAGAAGCTCTTCGGTTGACAACTTGAATATCACCTATTCAAAATTTTTGGGTGTGTCTGTTATCCCTTGTTTCGACTATATAATTGTCACAAACTTCAGTACAGGTCCACACTTTGTACCATTCTAGGTTATGCTCCCAATCACAAAGGTTATAAATGTTTTGAATAGTCTGGCCGAGTTTACATCTCCTGGTATGTGCATTATGATAAAAGTGTTTTTCCTTTTGCTACGTTCATCCCTCTCACCTTCACTTTAGCGCCAGATACTACAAGCTCAGTGATAACACTTCTAATTGAGGTTTCATTGGTAGTAAATACTCAAGTTGTGTTAGTTGCGTCCTCAGCTTTTGGGTTTTCCATGTCACCAACTAATGACCCTTTTGTATCTCATCAATGTGTAACTTTAACAGTCCGGTTTATACCCTACTCAGAATAGTGGTTTTGGGACCATAAATCTGAGTCCGTATAAAATTTTAATATTATTTTCTGTGCCGTTGATATGTGGTTTAGCATGTAGTAAATTTTCGTCAGTGAATTTATCTATTCGTGTGTTTACTTTGTACAAAAGAATGAAATTGCAATGAGTGAGAAAATTGTATGCTATTTGTTTAAGTATCAAAGTGTGGTGGCTTTATACAATTGAAGGACTTATGTGACAATTAAGCTATTACTATAGATAGTGGACGGCTATGGTCCATATTAACCTTTGAAAATATGTTTTATAAGTTTATATTATAAGGGTAATTATGTCATTCATGTATTAAGTATATTATGGTTTAATAAAAGTATGAAATTAGACATTATTTCATTCATCCTTTGACCGAATATTAGAGGAAGAAGAAAGGCTTTAGTTTTTTTGATTTTTGGCACTTCTAAGCTTGAATTCAAGGTATGTTTTCAGCCGATTTTTGATAATTTCTACGTTTTTGTAATCGTTGCTTCGAAAGCTATCAAACCCATGTACTAATTTTGAGTATTGATGATGTTTGTGTGAGATGTCATTGTTGATATGTTGAGTTTTGAAATGTTTTATATTGTTAAATGAAATATTTAAGTTTGATGAACATGTTTTGTTCTTGAAGTTTAGATAAATTTAGCTAAATAGGGTTAAATTGAGAAAATGGCAAATTGAGGGACTATTTTGTAAATTTAATGAAAAATGTGGGCTTATATGTGATGTATGAATATTCGGCTAAGCATGAGCATGGTTAGATTTTGTGAATTTGATGTTTTGAGAAAAATAGACTAAATTGATAAAGTATGCAAATATGAGGGTTATTAATTGCCCTAAATATGTGTCCTTGGATTGAATTGAATGAATTAGTGAATAAAAGGGTTAATTCTTAATATGTTTAGATCAAGAATCGAGGAAAATGGACTTAGATCGCTGGAAAGCAAAAGATATCGAGTAATCTTTTTCATTCCGATATATCGAATCCGAGGTAAGTCATTATGCAAATAAACGTACTTGTATGATATTATAAATGATCATATGACTAATGTTGATTATGGATACTTATGAGAGGTTATGCTTATGAATTCTGAGAAAAGTACGATATAGTAATTAAGTCTGAGAAGTCCCGTTCGAACCTAGGAATAGATAGGATTGAGTATGTCATGACATAGGTATCTGTTCTGTTTTATCATATAAGACCACTTCTGGGACGTTGGTGTTGATTTGAGACTCATGTAAGACCACGTCTGGAACGTTGGCATTGATACGAGCATTACGTGTAAGACCACGTCTGAGACGTTGGAATCGATATGAGCATTACGTGTAAGACCATGTCTGGGACATCGGTATCATTTTGATTCGTATAAGACCCTGTCTGGGACAGTGGCATCAATATCCGAGTGCATGTAAGGCCTCATCTGGGACGTTGGCATTGTACGACTATTCCGAGATTTCTGAGTATCCTACTGAATTCCTTATGGTTCAACGAGCAAGTCTGTGATATGAATTGTGAATCCGAGCCATGATCAAACAAGTGAACGAATGTATGTTTCAGGTACGTTTGGTATATATATATACACACACAAGTGTGTATAAAAAGGTAAGTACCTATAAGACTTTGACTCGAATAAGTGTATGTTTAAATGTGAGAATAAGAATCTTAAAATGATAAATGTCGCAAATGTGGCCTCAAGTATGCGAAAGAAAGCATAATTGTGATATATGCTAAATGATTGGAATGTGCCTATGTATCTATTTGCAATATTTTCATTTTATGCTAAGTTTTTTTGTATATTGACTTACTAAGCTTTTTGAAAGCTTATTCTGTGTGCGTTTGCTCTGTTTTACAGGTCGTCAAAGCTACTGAGGGCTCGGGACTGTCACAGATCATCATCACACTAATAGACTCATTTTGGTACATTTTGGGAATGGTTATATCTAGATATGGCATGTATAGTCTAGTTTTTGGTACAAATTGATGTATATACTTAGTCATGAGATATGACTATTTTGGTTCATATTATGCCTTGATGAATGTGGTATATGTATAGTTTTGGTATGGCTTAATGCCCATAAATTAGTCAAGTTTTTGGTTAGTTAAATGATGAAGATATGCTTTGGTTATGTATATGTTTTGTCTTGGAAGATGGCATGAATGAATTAGATATTAAATGCATAGATTGAATAGAGAAATTGGTATGTTTTGCTTGCTATATGTTCAAGATATGTCTTAGGTTGTGATACTTGTAGGTTTGACCCTTATAGGTGGGAATTTGGCCTTGTAAATGGCCTATAATGTCACACAGTCAAGGCGCACGGGCATGCCTAATGACTGTGGGTGTATAACAGGATGTAGCTTAGTAGTACACGGCCTCAACATGGGCGTGTCATCTGGCTGTGGTGTGCAAGTCAGTAGCTAGCTAAGAGCACATGGCCTTGGGACACGGGCGTGCTTGGTGGCCGTGGTGGGAAAGCCAGTATATGGCCTAATCGTACACGGCCATGGCACACGGGCGTGCCTAGTGACCGTGGAGATATAGTCAGTATATAGACACGGATGGACACACGGGGTTGTCTAGAAGCCGTGGAAGGCACACGGTTTCCTCCCATGGGCGTGTCTCCCCTGTAGTTTAGAAAAGTTTTTAAATTTTTGAGAACTTCTATATATGTTTTGTTTTAGTCCCGACCTGGGTTATAAGCATGTTTAAGGTCTCGATGACCTATTTCAGGGACATTATGTTCGAGAATGATAAATGTATGTATGAATTTTCTATAAATGCTTTCTGATCTATCTGATAAAGCTCCTAAGCCTAATCCGGTGACAGACTCGGGATAGGGGTGTTACAGTAACAGGATCAGCTATTGATTAACATTATTTAGGTCCACTTTCTTCAACAGTTCGTACAAGTGTGCCTCCTATAGTTGCTATTCAGGATCCTTTTGGTGGGCTAGCTTCCTCTTCTAATGTTATCTAACAGATTTCTGTTACTAGTAGAATTTTTCCTATGGTAACTCGAAGCAAAGTCAAGACATACAAACCAAAGGCGTACACTACAACTATTAGCTCTATGGTAGTTGCTGACATCCATGAGGCCATGGCCATTCCCTCGTGGCAGGTTGCTATCCATGATGAGATACTGATAAACCATAATTTATACATATTTTAACCCTATGCTTGGCTTATTTTTGGATGAATTTCCATTTGATTTGATGAATTCGATGCTCTTAATTCGTTAATTTCATGTTTTACACTCAGGAGAGCTTAGGGAGTCGAAAAGAATAATAAATGGGCCAAAAAGGGACAAAATAGGCCCACCTCAGAAATAGAACACGGCCTAGACTATCACACATGGCCAGACCACACGGCCGTGTATGACGAGCAGAATTAAGCATGGCCTAAGTTATCAAACACAGCCGTGTGGGACAAACAGAATCAAGCACGACCTAAGACTATCGAACACGGACGTGTCCTTGCCGAACCCAAGTCTAATTCTATTGGGAAAAGGCTACTTGTGGGCCAAGAAAGGCGTCCCAAAGCCTATATAAACACCCTAGGGGAGGACCTAAGGGAACATGCAGAGTAGAAAGCTTAAAGTACTCGAAGACAGCCATTGGGAGCCGCTTGGAAGAAGGATCTCCATCAAGACTGAAGATCTCCTATTAATTTCTCTTGAAGTTTTTGGGTTTTTTTATGTTTTATAGTTTTCCTTATTTTAAGATGTTTCCCTCTATCAGTATGAACTAAATCCCTTAAATATTTCAATTAATCAACCTAGAGTCAGTTGATTTTAGTCTTGAAATAGATATTATAATAAATCAAAGATTTCTACGGATTAAGTCAAGTGAATAAATCATATGAATCAAAAGTAATAAGTGAAGTCTAGGTGGATTCTTCCTTGGGTATTGTCTCTCTCATAAAGTTGTCCAAAAATATTTTTTTCCAATTCATTCTCTGTCGTGCTTTTAATTAGTTCTAGTTTAAACGAATTCACTCCAATTCTTAGGCTAGATAATAAGAAGATAGTAATTACTAGTACTCTTGGGCCTTGTGGATACGATATTTCTGGTCTTACCATAACTATATTATTAAACGATAGGTGCGCTTGCCTTTATTGTGATCATAGTTAGTTAGAGACACATCAGATACAAGTGTTAGGTAGAAATAATATATGGGATTTAGTTCCTTTGCCACCTAATCAATCACTTGTTGGCTGCAAGTGGTTGTTTAAAGTCAAGACAAATCTAGATGGAAATATTGCCCGTAATAAAGTTTACCTTGTTTCTCAAAGATTCTCGCAAGCACTGGGTCTAGATTATAATGAGACGTTCAGTCTTGTTGTGAAAGCCAACACAAATCTCACGATTCTTGCTTTAGTTGTGTCAGGTGGGTGTTAACAATGCGTTCTTAAACAAAAATTTGGCTGAGGACATTTATATGAAACAATTTCCTGCGTTTGAGGCTCTTGATAGCGATGGGAATCCCCTAGCTTGTAGACTAAACAAAGCAATATATGGACTCAAACAAGCATCAACAGCTTAGTTTGAGAAATTAAGAGGCTTTCTAACTCAAAATTTGCAATTCCAAACCTGACGAGCCGATCTATTGTTGTTTTTCAAACACATTTCATCTAGTAATATGTTCATTCTTATGTATGTAGATGATATAATTATAACTGGTGATTTAATGCCTTGATAAGAAGTTCACTTTGAAAGATTTAGGGGAGCTAAATTACTTCTTCGGTCTCAAAGTTACACGATATGGAGATTCGTGCATGTGTCTCAACAAAAGTATGCTTGTGAATTACTTGAGCGAGCTCACATGGCAAATGCCAAGCCTATGAACACTCCTATGGTAAGTTCTCCTACTCTTATATCTCTGTTTGGCTCCCCTCTTCTAGATGGAACCTTGTATCGACAAATTGTTGGCAACTTGCAATACCTATGCTTGACCAGACCTAACATATCGCTTGCTGTCAACAAAATCAACTAATATATGCACTTGCCACATGATATTCACTGGAATACTGTTAAACAAATCTTTCAGTACATTCATGGCATAATTGGTCATGGACTAGTGTTTCGACCGTCTGGTGTGGCCTTAACGGGTTTCTTTAATGCTGACTAAGCCAATTCTCTTGAAGATCGTAAGTCCACCTCTGGCTTCTGTCTATATCTTGGGATAATATAATTTTTTGATCGTCAAAGAAACAAAGTGTTGTGTCTTGATCCATCTCTGAGGCCAAATATAATAGCTTAGCAAATGTTGCATCTGAACTAACTTGGTATTGCTCAATGCTTGATGAGATAGGTGTAAAGGTCACTGGTACACCAATAATCTGGTGCGACAATTCCAGCACAATATCTTTTGCAGCGAATCCCATCTTACATGATCGAGTTAAGCATGTAGAGCTTGACATGCATTTTGTTCGAGAGAAGGTGCTTAGTGGGCAATTACAGGTGAATTATGTTCCTGGATATTATCAAGTTGCTGACGTGCTGACTAAACCATTAACCATAGGAGCCTTTACTCGCTATCGAGGTCATATGAATGTTGTTCCTGCTAATTCCCTTTGTCGAGAACCTGAAGGGGGGATATTAGATTAAGTATTGTAGCTAGGTGATAACCCATAATTATAACATATTTTAATCTCACATTTAGTATGCTTTTGGATGATTTATCCTCTGTTTCATATAAAAAGGTGCTCTTAATCCTTTCTCTTCTTGTCTTATACTCAAGAAAGCACCCAAGAATGAAAAGAACATAAAACGGGCTTAAAACGGGCTAAATGGGCCAATTCACGAAATCGACATAGCCTGGACTTCAAGCCACACGGCCGTGCCTCATTAAATTACTAGAACACGGCCTGGACCCCGATAAACACGGCTGTGCCTCATTAAAAGTCCAAACACGGCCGCGCCACAATTCACACGGGCGTGTGCCATGGCCGTGCCCCTGACACTGGAAAGAGCAATTTCATTCAAGAAAGGATACTTGGAGGCAAAGAAACATATTCCAAAGCCTATTCAAGCACCCTATTAGGAATTCTACTTAAATTAGGATAGTTAGAGGCCAAGTAAGGCATCTCAAAGTCTATATAAACACCCAAAGGGGCAACTTGAAAGGGAGTTCGACAGAAGCCGAAACCGAAGGCGAGCTAGGCTAAGGAGCCAAGCCGGAAAGGTCAGAATTGTGGGAATCGCTCGAAGTTAGCTAGTTGATCCATCCTAAGAAGCCGGAATTATACTCAAGACGGTGGAATCCTCCTTCAATTCCTTCAGGGAGTGTTAGGGATTTCTTATGTTTTGTTTTATCTTTTCTCTTGAGATGTTTTCTTGTTTAGTTATGAACTAAACCCCTCAGATACCTGAAGGGGATGAAACCTAGATCAATCTTGTTAATTGATTTCTGAATTTTATGATAAGTACTTAGTTTGTTCTTAATTATGCATGCTTAATCCAAATCTGATGTGCTTAGGTGGAGGAGGAATAGACCCTGCTTAAGAGTAGATCTAGCGTAATTAAGCGGAGTTGATCGGACGCCTAGAGATAGGGTTACGAGATTTTGCCGGATTACTAATATGGGAATGCATAGATCGATTTACTGCTATTCTAGGGAGTTATTATAAGAGAACGAGAGTTCCACTAATTAACCTAGGGTTAGACGTTATTCGCCTCGAGAGAGGGTTTAGCATAGGTTAGGGAGTCCTATGGATCAAGCTAAGTAAAGAAATCATATAATTCAGGGTTAGATAACAAGTGAAGTCTAGGTGGATTCTTCCTAAGGGTATCATCGTGATCAATTGAGTCTTTCTTCAAGTTATTTCTCAATTCGTTCTTTTTGTCTTTGTCCTTAGCTTAGTTATCGTTAATTTAGATTAAAACAACTTCACTTTATTTTTAAGGCTAAATAATAAAAAGAAAGTTAATATTAGTACTCTTAGTTCCTTTGGGTTCGATATCCGGTCTTGCCTAAGGTATACTACTGTTCAATAGGTACACTTGCCTTTAATCGTTGTCAGAGTTAGTTTTCAGGTTTTGATCATTCTTTTATAAATTTTAAAACTCTGATTTACAGCGATCATTAGGAAATGGTTAAGTAGTTAGTAGTAGTTGTGTGATTCGAGTATTTTGTTTTATATTAGTCATTACCGATTATATCGGTATAAATACAGAACCTCTGTACTCACGATTGATCAAGATTAATGAGTTACTCATTTTAACCTATTCTTCCAATATGGGTTGACCCAATGGGTGTATATTTATGGAGATGGAAAAAGTCTTCATACAATTGTTATTAGACTGACATGGAACTTCGAGGCTACATGGAGGAACTCAACAAAAAGCTGAGGATCTTTTCAACCATGTAAATGAGACCGTACAGATTAAGCTTGTTAATAATAAACACATTGTAATTAGCACCATAAAACTTATTAGGAACAGGGGTTTAAATGTATAGATATTGGTGGGGTAGGAAGATATCAGTATTATTGTAGCAACATTTTGCTTTCTTTTTGGATATAATGAACTCTCTACTTATAATTTAAAAAAAAAAAAAAAAAAACTATGAAAATCGTAGGCATGACTGGTTGACTACGCTGTGGTTGATGATGGTGGCGATTTCAGTAAAGATGAAGACGAAGATAATAATGATGGTTATGATGATAGTTATAATAGTAAGCTTGGGAAAATAGAAAGAAATTAAATTAATGATAGCTGCATTCAAAGAGAATGATCGAGGAGACGAGAGATGTATGTTTAAAGGCATAAAAAAAGGGTCAACATTCCTTATTATTAATTTTTTGAAATCAACATCTCTATCTAATGTTGGTTCTTGGCCTTCTAGACATAATAATTTTATTTTGATTTTTTTGTAAAATTATGTTTAATGGAATTAAATTTTATATAGTTATATATATTTTGAGAGATATAGTTATATATTAAAATTTTAAATCTAGTATGTTATAAAAGTTTATTAATTAGTATTGGAAAAAAATGTTATAAGCATATAAATTGAATTATGGGTGAAGTGACGAAGGAATTGATATTAAATTTTTAATTGAAGTACAGTTTAATTTTAATAAAATTTTAAATTTGAAGGCCAAATTTAATAAAATTAAAACAAATAAAATGTTGAGTAGTTGAATATGAGTTTGGTTTATGTGGTTTTTTTTTTTAATTAAGGTATACTCATTGTTTGCATTATAATTAATGGAGTTTTTTTCGAGATTTATGCTCACTCTTTTTAATAAAGTTATTTTTAAGATTTGAACTTGGATTCTTCTATTAATTATGTCATATGCATTAGTATGTTGTACTCAACCCTTAATAGTGGATGTAAGCAAAATTATTACTACAATAGAATATTAAAATAATATAATTATTTTATAAGTAATTGTTGCTCAATATTTTACTAACTTTTTGTATATAAATTTTTATACGAATAACAAATATTAATCTAATTTAATTACTTAAATTTGATGCACAGTCACTAAATTAGGTCATATAAATTTATTATCTAATAAAAATCTTAAAATATTTTCATTTATATTAAAAAAAAGTACAACAAAATAATTATTAAATGGAGATTGTTTTTCAAACTTTGGGGAAAGTGGAAAAATTCACAATTGTTTTTCAAACTTTGGGGAAAGTGGAAAAATTCACATAGAGAATTTTTTTCTTCTTCTTTTTTACTAGGGTGAAAATGTTAAATTATTATAAGCCTATAATGAAGGATGTTCATGATGATGATCATCATTTTTCTCTCGCTAAAATAAAATGCTGTAAATTTAGGGACTTTTGTCCCATACTTTTTCAGCATCGAACAGCATCAAATATGATGGTGATGATTATGATTATGGTAAATTATCCAAATAGTCACTCAAAATTTAGGGTGCTCTTCTTTTGTTCATCGAATTTTTTTGTAATTTTTGTCAATTTTATTAGGTGAATTTCAAATTCTAATTACTTCACTATTAAATTTTATTTAGTCACTAAACGAAATGTTGACATAGTAATTTTTATTGGTATAATAATAAATTTTGACCTTTTAGTTTACACTTTTTATTAATTTAGTCTTGATTTTAAAAATTTTATCGAATTTAACCTTCAACGTTTACAAATTCTTTTAAATTTGCCCGGATTCTAAATATTCAAGAAATATAAAAAATTCAAAAAATATATATGTAAAAAATTCAAAAATTATTAAAATTTATAAAATATTAAAAATAATTGTAAAATATTAAAATAATAATAAAAATTCTTAAATTTTTTTAAAAAAATCAATATATTATTTAAAAATATATAATGTCCTTAAAATTTAAAAGATAGTTAGAAAACATATTTATGGTATAATATATACTAATCATTTTTAAATCACATTCTAAAATTTGTAGAAGATGTATTTTTAATAATTTCTAATAGAAGTTTAATATAATACTATTAATGTGTTTTCTCTCTTTTACATTAAAAGTTAAATTTATTATTATATCAATAAAATTGACCATATAAATATCTCATTTGATGGCCAAATATATTTTAATAGTAAAATGACAACAATTTAAAATTAACCTAATAAGGTGATGAAATTAATAATAAAAAATTGATGAGCAAAATAAAAGCATTCTCAACTTTATGTGATTATATGAGTAGTTTATCCAAAGAAAGAAAGCATGGAAAATGCTTAATGATTATGTCTAGGAAGGGAACATGCAAGAAGATGCTTTTTTCCATGGGATTGCAATCTTCATTCCTTTCTTTTAAGTAATAAAATATAAAAATTATGTATTTAAACCCATGGATTTTTATGATTATTTTAACTTAACAAGTGTATAACATCAAATAAAGAAAGAAAGAAAGAAAATTCAATATTTATACCTCAAATATTTGTTTTAATCCTTGGTAATATTGGTTAATGCAAATGTTTAGAATCTTTAAATATCCATTTTCGAATTCCTCAAGTCTAAAATCTTCAGAATCTTTTAGAAAAATCAATTCGAATAAATAAAATTTTCAGTTTTTTTAATATCGAAAAAATTGGATTGGATCAAGAAGTTTAAATGGTTGAATAAAATCCAATGTATGTCTGTTTGGTACATAAAATAAAATAAAAACAGATTTTTTTTAAATGTTAAAAGCTCCAAAAATTTGAAAATTAGAACCGATTCAACCAATTGCGTGGATAATAAATGACTTGTTCTGTTCCGTACATAATAGAAAATTAAAAAATATAATAAAATTTCAAACTGGTAAAAGAAAAAAATTATAGAATTTGTAAACACGTAAAAACTAAAAAAAAAATTGAAAAAAAACTAATTTATCTTTTAAATAATATCATATGCGAAAACATTTGAATCTTTTACACTTCATCACATATTAAAGATTATAGTATTTTGTGAGATAATTTTTTTATATTTTTGTGTTTATTTTACGATTTATTTTTAAAAATTGTAATTATCTTTTTTAATAATATTATCTTCAAAATTTAAATATACATTCTTTCCTTCAAAATTCAAACATACATCTTTTATTAAGTATATACTAAATTTAATATTTATTTTATATTTAAATTATTATTTAATGCAACATATTAATAGATTAAATTGATTGATTTATATTCTGATAGAATTTTTAAATCATTGACCCTTTCTATAAAGTGGCTGTTTTTTTTTTTTTTTTTTATCATTGATATGTTAATTAGTAGAGGCTTACCATGTTTGAAATTCTAGATTAAGTAGGGTTGTAATGTTACATAAATCAGTAATCAGATCATTAGTAATTAATCCAAAGATGATACTATCAAACATGATCCTTGTGACGAACTTTTATTGTTATAATTAATGCGAAACAATAGGCAAGAAATCATTATTGGGTTGTTTTATGCATCTAATTAAATATTTGTCGACCAATAATTTGACTTAGTCCGTAATTATTCCACTTTATTTCATGATTTTATTTGATTATGCAATTCAATTATTCATAATCAATCACATCCATTATATTATGTTATTATTGAGTGACTTTTATTATCCAATAATAGTAATCAATTCGGTTAATAAGAAGTATCTTTGAAAAAGAATAAATGAATGGAGATTTGACTGCTTCAAAATTTGCTATCAGAGCTAATCCGATTATCTTGAACTCTGGGGTGAATAGGGTTATGAAGAAAGTCAAATGTCGACCTGATATGCTGATGGATAAAGATGATCCAACATTAGATGCAAAATGGACAAAAGGTAATGGAGGATGTTGCACCAAAAGTTTCCTACAGGAACAAGTTGATGGGTTTGCAAAACTCAATGGATCCTTTTCAAGCGTTGGAGAACTTTGAAGTACAAGAAGGCGATGTTAAAACAGAAGTTATCAGTGGAATTCCATCGATTATTTTCTCTAAGAGACTGCATAAATTTATTGAAAGGAAAATGGCCAAGACAGTGGTCATTAAACTTTTAGGGAGAAAGATTGCTTTCAATGCTATACTGAACATAATTACGATACTCTGGAAAACTAAAAGTCCTTTCCAATTGATGGACCTGGAAAATGACTACTATCTTGTACAGTTTAATGACGAGGAAGATTTTAAGAATGTGTTAACAAAAGGTCCCTGGGTGATTTTTGGACAATATTTAACAATAAGGCCTTGGTCGCCAAACTTCTCGACGGCACAAGTGAGGTGGAATCTCAAGTGGTCTGGGTGTGGTTACATGGGCTGTCAGAAGGGTATTATTCAACCTTTATCCTACAAGCGATTGGCCAAGCAATTGGCCCAATGGTCAAAATAAATGATAATACGAAGAATGCAAGCAAGGGACGGTTTGTATGAATGGCTATTTGCGTAGATCTAAAGAAGTTGTTACTTTCAAAGATCAAAATCAATGGATGAACGTAGAGGATAGAATATGAATCCTTACCTAATGTGTGTTTTGGTTGTGGGTTGTATGGAGATAGCATTGATGTTTTCCCAAAGGATCAAGCACCGGATTCGATGGAAGAAAACATCTATAATGCACCGACGCCGAATAAACAGGATCTACAAAGGAGAGCTACGGGCTTTGGATGCTTGTTGAACACTGATAGCGGCTGAAAAGAATGGAAACGAATGCTAATAGAGGTGAGAATCAAGGAAAATCTATTGGTGGATCTAGGTTTAATGTGCTAAACGAGAATCATGGATGAGATGGTATGGTTGAACCGGTTATGGAAAAGGAAAGAATAACTGAAAAAGATAAGGGCAAAGAAAATAGGGGTAAAACGGGCTCAAAAAAATTAGCAAGCCATAGGAAAAATGGAGTAAATTTAAAGGGGAAAGGATTGGTAGGCATTAGTGGACCAAAAGTGGGTCTTAAAGTTTTGAAACAGATTTCTAATGCTAGTGGGCTATAGTTAGGGAAAGGGCAAAAAGGCTTAGATGATGGGTCAAAAAAGGGATTTGACCCATCATTCTAGCCTTTTTATAAGACATTTGGCCCCATTTTGAAGTACAACCAATGTGGGATGCCATTCGGAACACACCATTCTTCTTAAGTTGCCGCTCAACTTTTATGGTCATATGAACCATATCCGTCAACTCTACGTAGTGTTGGAGTTCAACTACATTAGTTATTTCTCTGTTTAATCCTAAACAAATCTTGCCATGGTAGCCTCTCAATCTTCATAAACATTGGCTTGGATCATAGCTATCTCCATCTCCTTGAAGTAATCCTCCATGCTCTAATTACCTTGTGTACGGTTTTGGAGTTTCTAAAATAAGTTTCAATGGTAGTGGCTAGGAACAAATCTTTTTCACATGAGTGCCTTCATTTTAGCCCATGTTTCCACGGATCGTTCTCCATTTCATCTCCTATTCATGGTTAATTGATCCCACCATATAATACCGTAATCTGAAAATTCAATAGCTAAGAGTTTTACCATTTTTCAGTTTTGAATAGTTGTGACACACAAAAACTAATTCTATCTTCTTTTCCCATTCCAAATAGGCTTCAGGATTGACTCTTCCTTGAAATGAAGAAATCTGCACCTTAATATTTCCAAGTTTGTCATTAATTTGCTCTCGTCCCCTTGGCTCTTGATTTCTATGACCATACTTTCTCACACTTCGTTTTGATGACGGATTGCTTCCCACTTTACTATTGTCGTTGTCGTTGAACATTAGGAACACAAGGTGAACAACCTCGTTGTGGAAGTGGACGACCTTGTTATGGTCATCTCTCTAACTGATCAAGTCGCTCTTGGATGGGCTCCAATTAATTTTGCATCATTCGTTCCATCACCCTCAACAATGCTAAATAAGCCAAGTTTGGAACTCCTCTACCTTCATTAGGATTATTCCATTCAAGACTCCTTGACATGATATCTGTCAGTCACAAGCTAACGTTAATTACAAGATGTTCCTCACACTTAGCAAACTTCACAAATTTCTCTCGCAAGGAAAAATTATTTTTGTTCGCTCCATTCGTGTTTGCACTCAGTTTGGCTTCTTCTCGCGCTTTCAATCTCACCTTTCGTGCCTATTTCCATTCAAAGCTCTAGACTAAACTAATTATGACTTGAACAAGGAATGCTTGCAACAGTCGGTTTAAAATGTACGGATGGTATGTGGTAAGATAGATTCAAAAGGGTAAGTAAGGTTAAGGGTATTTTGGGTATATATATATTTTAGAAAAAATTCTTTTGACCTAAAGTTACAAAAAGATGGAAAATGGATTAAAAATGGGTTTTATGAAAACTTTAGGTTTATGGGTAAAAAGATACTTTTTATGATCGAAAAATTTTCGATATTGTGAAAATTTGTCAGAAGGTGTAAAAAATGCTCTAGAATATTACTCGAATAAAAATTTTCTTGAAGGGTCTCCAGACCCTTTTTCCCTTTTGTATCCGTAAACTGTCTTTTGCTTCCTTTCTTTTTTTTTTTCCTCGCATTTTTTTAACCCAAGATCTTTAACATGACACCTGATTAGATTTTCAAATCTCTGATACCAAATGATGCGTGCTCGTATTCGTGAATTTGATTACAAGTCGCTAAAGTGCCCGATCTTCTAATTCTATACCATTTCTAAATAATTTTAACAATGAAAATGAGAATAAAGAATATTTGTTTAATGGTTAGAACAGAAGTGATATTGGATGGATAACTTGCACAAATAAGCACTTAGAAATGAACCAATCGATACCAAAGATTGTGACTCGATTTTTATAAAGTGATGAAACGAACAGTTTCGAAAAAGGAAAACTGTGACCCATTATTTAGAAAAATAGGAACCAACAGTATACGGTTTTGATGCCACAAGGTAAACCTTGATAAGTCCAGATAAGTTCTTTCAAGAACAAAGAGATAGAATTCTCACAAAAATAAAAATAAAAATGGTCATTCGCCAATAATGTCCTTTTACAAGTTATTTATAGGCCCTAATATGGCTACTCAAATTTCTATATAGGACCTTTCAAATTTGACATTTACTAGTTGTTATTACAAGTATTTAAATTCAATTTAACTCATGTAAGGCAACCAATGAGTCATGTCTTTTCACTTGATTCATGTATAGTTGAAAAGGCATGTCTCCTCACTTGTTGATGAAATAATGTTCCCTTAATGTGCTATCTAGTGTCCTTTTATCTCCCTTAAAACTGAATATCGAAAGACTTGTGCAAAAACCTCTTAAAATGGTGTCATAATGAGTTTTGAAGGCTCCAAAACTTATCAGATTTGAATAGTCTTCCTTGGTCCATTTGAACAGCCACCATAATGAGCTTTAAAAGCTTGAGAACAGTCCAAACTTGAAGAGTCATTAGTCCTATGAATAGTCACCTACAAGATAGATAATTAATCATTAAATAATTACTAAAGACACACATAAAAATCAGCATATTAAACACTTATACACAGGAATTTATTAATGAACATGCAACTCAAACCTAAACTTTTTTAACATATGAGATGCTTTAATGCATAACTTAATTAATATGCAGAACACATAATGCAAGTATTAAAAGATGCAGATGTATAATGCAATACATTAATCAAATATGCATATAATAAACAAGACATAATTAAAAGTTGTATGATTAATTAAACTAAACAAACAACCACATGCAAAACATTGCATTGACTTAGGACGTTATCTTGGGTCTAATAAGGGTTGGACTTCTCATGTTTGACTCAAACTTGTTGAATCAGGCCCATCATCGCCTCTTTAAACTTATTGGATCTAGCCTGAGTCATAGCTCCAATAGGAATTTCAATTGGATTCTCTCTTGAATTCTCCTCATCTTTCAGCCCAAATGGTATAGACATGGACAACTTGGTATTTGGCCCATTCGAGATTACATCAGACATTCCCATGCATGTATCATCCCCTCCCTCTTCAAAACGATTTGTCCTCAAACTGTCACTTACATCATAAGGAGACAAATCAAATACATTAAAACTAGCACTTATGTTAAACTCACTTGGAAGGTCTAGCTTATAGAAGTTGTCATTAATTCTCTCCATGACTTGGAAAGGACCATCTCCTTCCAGAAGGAGCTTTAATCGTCATTAGGTTGGGAATCGTTCCTTATGCATGTGTACCCAAACCCAATCTCCAAGTTCAAACAGAACTTTCTTGCAACCCTTGTTTTCTTTTGACTCATATTGTTTAATTCTCTTCTCGATATTTTTCCTTACCCTTTTATGTAATTTCTTAACAAATTCAGCCTTCTTTTTGCCATTTAAGTTAACAATCTTATTAGAAGGAAATGGCATTAAATCTAAAGGTGTAAGAGGGTTAAAGCCATATACAACCTCAAATGGTGAAAACTTTGTAGCAGAATGAATAGTGCGGTTATAAGCAAACTTGACATGAGGTAAGAAATCTTCCCACGTTTTCAAATTCCTTTGTATGATCACCCGTAACAATGTAGAAAACGTTCGATTAACTACTTTAGTTTGCTCGTCCATTTGTGGATGGAAAGTAGTTGAAAACATTAGCTTTTTGATAGTTGGCGATTCCTAGGTTGGGCCAGAAAGAGGGTGGATTAAACTCAACACTGATGGTGTAGTTTTAGCCCATAATGGTTTTGCTTCGATTGGAGAGCTTTTCAGAGATCATGGTGTTAGATGGATTTTTGGATACAGTATAAATACTGGGGATGAATCAGTTTTTAAAATTGAGGCAAAAGCTATCTTGAAAGGTCTAAATATAGCATGGGCTTTTGAATTTAGACAAGTAGATGGAGTGTGATAATGCTTTGTTAATTGAAACTATCCTAGCAAGAGATGTTGCAAATAGAAAGATGTTAGAGTTGCGTCTGATTCATCAACTCTTAAGTCATAATTGAAGAGTTCATCTTCAATATATTCCAAGGGACCATAAAAAAGGTTACTGACCATACGGCTAAACTTCCAAGTACGTATTGCAATGAGATGCGGATTTTTGTAGAGAGCTTAGAGTCGATTAAAAATTTACCCAAGTTAGATTTTGACTGTTTAACTAATGTCACTTAGTCGTATTTTTTTTATCACATTAGTGTTGTCTTTGTTCACCAAAAATATAGTAATTAATTTGGTTTAAGTTAACTAGTGCATGGATAAAAGACGTATATTTAAATTTTCAAATGCCATTCGAATTGATTAAGTTAACTATCGCTGACTGAGTATTATTTTAGTTGCCATCAACACTATTACTAGTGCAGGAAGATGCAGACTCGAATACGTTAAAGTGCACTATCCTCTTATTTAAGGGTTGAGAAAAGGTTATGGGTAATTCTAAACTTTGCATCAAAAAATCTTCAAATGATATAAATTTTGGATTCAACCCTTGAACAAACCACGCTCTTACCCCTTATAACAATAATTTGGGTAATAAAAAAATTTTAGTTCAATTAATGGAAAAAAATTAAAATTTTTTTGTTATATATAATTTGAGCCAATTAAATAATATTAATTGGATTAACCAAATTGGCCAAAGTTAATCACTATAATATTTTTGGTAACTCAAACCCTCCCAACTTGAAAATTTGAAATGAATCAAATCCAAAATAACTTAAATTTAATATGACATTAACAGTCATGAACTATGATGACTCAACCTGGAAATAAATCCATTTGACAAACCCAAATATCAAATTGAACAAGCCCGACTGGCAAGCTTGAAATGAATAGAAAATTTTAATATATGAATTGACCTAACCCAAATTGACATGACCTAAAAGTAACCCAACCCTTTCTTAACAACACTACTTATACCTAAATAAACTCTTAACTTGTAGTTTATACTTATCTTTAACATAAATACGTTATTTCTTATTTAGATAAAAATTAAGTAATGAAAGCTTATTTAAGTGTAAGAAATAGAAACTTATATAAATAAGTGATAAATTTGAATGGTTTTATAATTTGGCCATTTTGGAGATGAAGATGAAGATGAGTATCATGCACAGAAGTGGAAGGCTGAAGAACAAGCCCTCTTTTAAGGCCAATGATGGGTATTATAGGCAAGGGTAACCATCCCTTGGCCCTAAGTCTTAACATGTGGTTTACAACTATCTTATCATGATTGGCTATAAAGTATATTAGCCTTCTAGATAAGTGGCGATAAGATTGAAATAAACCAAGTAAGGTCCATGTGTGCTCCATAAAAAAGATGGATCTAACACCTATAAATGGCAAGGTAGATCAAAGGTGCTCTACGTGTTATATATATACATTTGGAGGTCTATAATCAGTGAAGTGTTGCCTTCAGGTGAAGTTTTAGTCAACAAGATTGAATTGGGAGAAGTGTGGGTGGTAAAGCCTCTTCTAATGAGATTCTGATAATAATTTCCACCCAATTGAGAGGAAGGTTATAAAGTGACTTACCTCAATACAAGTTGTCTACTTGTTTGTTAAAGGTGAAAGGGTGTAAGGTATACACGTGGTGAGGAAAATGTGTGTTTTGTGAACATAAGAATTTTTGTAGTGGATTTAATTTAAATTAAGAAGGCTTCAATTAATTTTTTCTATTTAAAGAAACTAACACATGTTAGGTGTTAATAAGCTACCTATTAAGCAGGTCATAATGTATATGGTACATGTCAAAACCATATTCAGCGTTCTAAATTGTGATGTTTAAATATTCCCTTGGACATCTTAGTTTATATAAATAGCACATAAGAATTTGTTTGAACTATTTTGTTATTTTCTTTGAGACCTTAAGAGTTTAAGGAAATCTTTCGAGAAACCATTTGTTGTTTAAGATATTTGTTAAATCTTTTGTGTTCAATTTCCTTTGGTAAGTTTTAAAATATTATTTTTTTTTCATTTTAGGGGTTTAAGGAAAATAGTAGATTCAAGCTTTAGGTTTTAGATACAATGGCTAGTGGTGGTAACCAGATGAGTAAGAATAATGTGGCTAAAGGATAAGGGAAAGGGTAAAGCAAGTTTAAAAATAGAACAATAGTGAAGAATGTAGACAAATATAAGGAGTTCTCTATGGTTGTTTTCTCCAACGAATAGGAATGTAAAACAATCAAGGAGATGACATGGATGTTGGAACTGTAAGGAATTAAACTGCTAATTATGCATTTGATTTTTCAATCCATGCCAGAGTGAACTGTATGAGTGACGTGTTTGAGGGTTTCTTCATGGAATTATATGTCTTTGAGGAGGTTTCTATCTCCTATTGCATCCATTCTTTAGAAAGGTGCTAAAAAAATATAGAATAGCCCCTAGTCAACTAATGATCTTTTCTTGGTGGACCTTAGTCTGTTTCTTTATCTATCATAATGAATGAGGCAAGCTTCGAATATTAAATGCCTTCTAGAATATTTACAACTTCACTACACTCACAATGTATGGTGCAGACACAAGCAACATATAATAAGCAACACGATGAGCTTCATCTTGACAAGAAAAAATATTTTTTTTATCAAGCAAAAGAATAAAAAGTTGTATGATTTTTCCCATTTTGTAGTTCAAACCAAGAAGTGAATGATGCAATAAGATTCCAAACTTAGATAGCGTAATTGTAATAGCTCGCCTGGCAAAGTCTCTGTATCTGATTATTGTGTATTGCGACACTTGGTGAACTCTTTGTTTTGGCGGGATCTATGGTTTAACGAATCCTTCTGTTAAGAATACGCCACCCTAGATGCTCTAGCGAACTCATCAAGCTCGCAATTGTTTAGATTTGTTTATTATTTCAAAAAGGTAATTTAGTTAGTTACGTTGAGATTCAATTAGAATAGAACTAGGCTACTGTAGCTGAAAAGACTGATATTATGATAAGCGCACCTAATTACGAGAATCAAGAGTGTTAGTGGAATTTTATGATTCTTCCACTAATCTTTATCTCGTGCTTAAGTATATAAGGATCGGTAGGTTCTCTGAAAGTCTTTGCAACTTCTTTGTTTTCTTCTTTCTTCTTGATTTTTTTTAATTCAAAAATAATCCAAACCTTCAATAGAACTTGTATATATATGCATTTGGATACAATTTAACAATTTAAAATTATTTATATCATATGAACTTACTTGGAAAAACAACAATTTAGGCTTTAGGGACTATTCAACAATTTCCTTTTTTCCTCGTATATCCTTTGGTTGTTGTAAATATCAATTTAAACCATAAACTAATTCAGTTATATATTCCAAACATCAATTAAAAATATACTAGAGTTATGTGACAGTTTAATTTCATTTATGTAATCATACCTCATTTAACACCCCCTACACGTATTCAATGCTAGAACTGGGTATGAGGCATTACCGGACTTATCTCGCTTCAACATACCAACTTTGGGCTATCAAATTTCATTCCAATATAAAATATTTCATTCACATTCATAACATTCTCATTATGGTCCTACAAGGCCTTACACATGCAAACGGAGGGCCTCGGAATCAAACTGGGATCTTTTGTAAACTTTGGAAAATTTCGCCTTAACAGGGCTACACACCCATGTGAAATGGGACACGTCCATGTGGGCAGGCCATGTGGTCACACAAGCCCATTTCCCTAACCCGTGTGGAATTTATTTTTCAATTCAAACCTACAAGGGTTTTCACACGGCCGAACACACACCTGTGTCCTTGTCCCGTGTCCTCCACAGGGCTTAGACGCGCCCGTGTCCTCACCCGTGTATGAAAACATGGGTATTCTGTTTGTGACATCAGCAACCAAATAATGGGCACACAGCCTAGGCACACGCCTGTGTGCCTAGCCCTTGGTCGACACTGACTTGTAACACTAACATGCAGGGCACACACGGCCTGGCCACACACCCATGGGACTGACCGTGCGTCACACACGACCTAGACACACGCTCGTGTGCCTACCAGTGTGGAGAAGAACAAGGTTATTTTCCAAGCTCTTTGAATCACCCTAACTCATACAACATCAATCACATTCAACCATTTACCAAGAAACTCAATAATGTATCATGTACATTCATGAATAACCTCATCTTTTCATATATATAATGATAATGAGCCATTAAATATGGTCATTTACAAAAGTGTTCATCTTTAAAGGAGCCAACACACTTGGCCAAAATAACAAAATATTTCGCTATGTCTAGCCCCTATACATGCCATACTCAAAATGCTAATTCTAATATATCGAGATGAGCTAATAGTGTGGATGATCTTCAAATTACCTTCGTATCCCGAACCGGCTCTTTGACACTATAAAACAAGGGAAAAAGAAAGGGAGTAAGCTTTAAGCTTAGTAAGTTTACATGTAAACAGTAAGCATCATCACATATACTAATCAATCAATAACATCACATAAGCAAGAACAATTCACATTTCCGTAATCATGCTTACTCATCTCATCTCTTACCACATTCTAATCACATAACAATTATATTGCTCATAATTGCTTGTACACATTCCCTGCACTCATTACCACAAAGCAACATGAAATATTTACTTATACCATTTCTCAATGAACCCCTCAGAATAATACTATGTACCCGGTGGTTTCGCACACAACCCACCGTTAATCAATAATAGGGTGGTATTGCACATAGCCCACCAACAAGAGTAATTAAGGTGGTTTCAGACATAGCCCACTTAATGATAATATAAACGATGGTATTGCACACAACCCATTTTCAATAAGTAATAAGGTGGTATCGCACACAACCCACCAAAAAGGATGATTACGGTGGTATCGCACACAGCCCACCAATTAATTATTACGGATATTTTTCTGCACTTATGTATCTATTCTGAGGTTCATACGAGAACTACTCACCATCTATCAATTTCGATCAATCTCAATCATAATTGATCTCATTCATACAATGCACCAATAAGTAACAACATATGTATTAAAGATGTATCATTTACACATAAACTTACCTCGGTGCAAAATGTGTTAATCGACGACTTAGTCCGTGACTTTGCCTTTCCCTCGGTCAATGTTGTTTCCGCGCTCTTCTTGATCTATAATAATAAAATTTACTCATTCAATAACTTTATAATTCATGATACATCAAAATTTCTCCTTAGGCAAAAATGACCATTTGGCCTTATACTTTGGCAAAATTACAATTTTACCCCTAGGCTCGTAAATCGTTTTTCATCATATTTTTTCATTAACCAAGCCTAGCTAAACATTTATTTCCCTTACAACAACTCAAAAAACCAATCATTTTATGCATTTATTACTAAATTACAATTTTTACAACTAAGTCCATTTTAGGTGTTTTCATGGTAACACCTTTCACAAAAGTTGTTCCTTAGCTCACTAACATTCATTTTCTTCCATAAAAACTCAGCAAAAAACACAAACACTCTCATGGAAAGTCCCTAAACTTTTAGCCATTTTGCAAATTAGTCTCCTCATTAGCTAACTTAAGCTTTGGGGGTTCCAAAAGTACAAAAATTATCAAGAAAGACCCTAAAATCACTTACTTGTAAGAGAGAAGCTTGGCTGAAAGTTTGGACTCCAAAATCCTCTAATTTCCTTCAATTTTCAGTGGATAAGAAGCATGGATAGTAAAAGATGATATCTCTTCTATTTAACTTATTTTATTCATTTTTTACCATCTAATTTCACCAAAATTTGACCAAAATTTAGTGCCCTTGTCTCCTTGTTTCCTATGGCTGGCCACACCCTCTTAATGGCCTAATTTTACTTTAAGAACCTCCAATTTAATATTCTATGGCTATTAGACACCTCTACCTTGTACTATAGAACTTTCAAACTTTATGCGATTTAGTCCTTTTCCACAATTAAGCATACAATTGCTAAAATTAAAGCACCAAACTTTTCATACATCCTTATAAACATGCTATAACACATAAAATAATATCAAAATAATTTTCTTCACCCTCAGATTAGTGGTTCCGAAACCACTGTTCTTACTAGCCCCAAAATCAAGCTATTACACCTCAAGTTTTACATTTATTTCAATTTAGTTCCTAAAACCAAAATACTATAACTTTCAAATTTGAGCTTCGATTTCGAAATCGATCTCAATTCCATCCTTCTAAATTCCATCAAAACCTATATTTATAGAAATTTCAAGCCGAATTTAAAACATTTTTCATATCTAAGCTTCAAATCTAACTCAATAACCATAAAAGCTTTAAGAATACGTCAATGGTAACTTTTCAAAACTTTAACAACTTTGCAAATAGTCCCTGGGGTAGCTAAATCAAGCTCTTGGGATCTCAAAAACATAAAAATTATAAGAAAATAACTACATTAAGCCTACCAATCAAGGACTTGAAACTTAAAGCCATAGGATCGATTCTCCCCTCGCAAAAATGGTCTAACTGATGTTTAGACCTTAACTTATTTACTTAGATCCCCAGGATCGATTTAATAAAATTACCAAACCAAAAATCAATTCAACACTATAATAGACTTGTAAATATTAAATAATAATATTTATGGACTTGATAATCAAAAAATAGGGTTCCAAAATTATCGTTTTCAATATCATTAAAAAACGAGCTATTACAGAAACATTTGGAAAAAAAAAAAGTAAGGTTTTCTCCAAAATGAAAATAAAAATTGAGAAAATGGAATCATTTGGAAATGAATGTTGTTTTCTCCAAAATGAAAATGACCTGGAAAATGAATTTATGTTTTTAATTTAAATGAAGTTTGAAAATGGAAATAAATCATTTGGTCAGAGTGAACCATTGAATGCGGAAATATTAAATATATTTTCTCATAGAATTTTTTTAACGGTAAAGTTTTCATGATCTTAACGAACTTAGAATTGGGTTGACAGAATTATTTAATTAGTAATATATTGAAGTTTATGGGAAATAGAAAAACAAATATTGGGTTGGATCAAATTATAAACTATTGGGTTAAAAGCCAGGGAAGTACTTGTAATTGGATCTGATATGGAAGAGGCCCAGAAGCCCCTTGTGTAATAAAAAGAGATGACAAACCCTAGTATAATTAACTAGGGTTGTCGTCCCCTTTATCCTAGTTGAACTAGGATTTTGTTCTTCTAGTTGAAATAAACTTCTATAATTCAACAAAGGTTTTATTTTCTCTCCCTTTAAATTGATGGAATCGGTAGGGCGATTAACACAACTTTCAGATATCGTTATTCTGCCAAAAATAGAGAGAATTTTATTCTTTTAGATTTAAATATATTTTCCAGAATAACGATTCTATCGGTTTCTATTTCAGAAGAGAATTTTTGTTTTTACCCAAAAGAAGTGAAAACTATTTCTAGTTTCTATGCTTGGCTCATTTTGTTCAAGTCCACATTTGAAGCAATTTGTGGTACGAGAATAGAGAATAATAACATTTGATTGAAAGTTGGGAACGACAAGGATCCATCTATCCGAAAACACATGTACGATTTCAATATATGGTTTATTGTTATAAATACCATAAACTGGGCCGGTTTTCAAAATTTTTATTTTCCGCTATGTAAGAAAACTGTTTTCAAATCAAATTTTTTTTTTATAAGAACATCAAAGGCGAAAGGAAAAGAAAAGGTGAATGTCAAATTGCTATTGCAGTTTGTGCTTTTATAATTCAATTTCAATAACATGTTCTTAGTCTAGTATTGAGTATCCAATACTCAACGTACGGTTATGTTTGTTTTCGTGCACAGGTCTCAAACGTGAGTAGATGTAGATTTAAAGTGGTCAAGCATCCAACTCAACAACTCGTCTCGGGATATGCCTTATTACCTCTTTTGTATGTATATATAAGTTTTGGGTCATATGGCATGTACCTAGGATATTCGTGACTTGGTGTTGACTTTGCATTTTGGTATATTTTGTAATTGGCCTAAAAGAGTTATAAAATTGAATTTTATCCTTAAATTAGTAGATAATTATGATAGCTTATATGAGTTTGAATATATGAACTAGTTGGTTAGATATTGATGCATTGATGGTTACGATTTAATGATGTTTGTTTTTGTTTGTATGTGTTAAATTGGTTATCTTACATTGAGGTAAGGTTTAGGTATGTTTAAACACTTGAAAATGTGCATTAGGGTCATTTAGCCGTTGAGTCTCAAGACAACATGAACATGTTTCGAGACTATAAGAATAAAATTTACCTCATTGTCTATCTATATGTTTAATGTCTCAAGACATTGTCTAAATAGTCTTAAGACAATTCCATTTAGGTCTTGAGACAGAGTGGCCTATGTCTCAAGATAAGAAAACATCGAAGCCAATTAAGTTTTGCCTTGTCTCGAGTCTTGAGACAAGAATCCTTTATCTCGAGACATTTAAACATCAAAGCTAAAATAAGAAAACAGGGGAGGTTGGTCTCAAGACATAAAGGATCACGCTTCGGGACACAATTTTTAGTGTATCGAGGCATATTAACTTCGAAGAAAAAATCATTAAAATAAAATGACAACATTGAAATTTAGTGATTAAGTTTGGATTCGATTCCTAACTTTAAATTTAACCTTTCATAACTCCGTAAAATGAGGAATTTGAAACTTAGACATTTTGAATGTATAATTGTGAATATGATTTATGATTAAATTGGTTTGAATGATAATTATAAATTAAATTTTACTATTATGTAATGAGATAGCGTGAGTTGATTTAGCAATGTAAGGTGACATCACACATTTAGATCTGGCACTGGGTCCGATCTAGGGTGTTTGTAATGACTCAGTTTCCAACGGTGTCGAAAAATGCGATTTTAAGACCCTTCCATAAACAAAGTTCGTAAATAGTAAATAGGAATATTTATGGAGCTATTATATTGATGAATTGAAATTTAGATAAGCAATTTAGCCAAAATGTGGTTAATTAAGGTCCAGGTGCTAAATTTTAAAAGTTCATTTTATTTAGAAAAAGGCTTGGGGACGTAATAACAATTATCCAAAGAATTAAAATGGCTAATAGACCTATTTTAAATGGATGATAGTGGGATGTGATGTTAATTGTCATTAGCTTAATTTAATTAAAGATTAAGGTTTAATTCAAATTAGGTGCAGGCTTCACACAGCCAAGAAACACGCCCATGTTCTAGGTCATGTAGCACACACGGTTGAGACACAAGTCCGTGTCTCTGCCCGTGTGCCCAATTCTGGACATTCTGTTTCTCAAAATTAAGGTGTAGGGGACACATGGTTGAAACACATGCCCGTGGGACAAGCCGTCTGTCACACACGGCCTAGACACACGCCTGTGTGACTACCCTGTGGACAAAATAAGGCTATTTACCAAGCCATTTGCCACCCTTATTTACACACATTTGTACACAACTTTAATGGCATAATTCATAGCACAAACAAGCAACCAATACCATCATAACTAAAGCCTAAACATGTCATTTAAAAGCCAACATCCATTATGCTTAAAACATCATACTTTGCCAAACTCAAACATACCACAAGCACATCCACAAGCATTCAATATGATTACTTTCATTATGTATAGTCTAGCCCAATTTCACTAACTTGCCATCAAGTCAATTCTCCCCATTTAACACCTAAGTTATTAAGCCACAATCATTCATCCACTAAGAAAATAAAAGGCATATCACAAATAACATTAGCCCATACATAACTCACATCCAATTTAACCAAGACAGGCCATCTTTCAAGGCCTTATACAAAATAAAACATTTATCAGTTACAAGCTAATACTTTTGGCCAAATTATAATGACACATATACCCAAAATGACCAAGTCACTATACATGCCATATACTCAAAATGCTAAATTTCATCAATACCCAAAATGATAATTTTGATAGTGTGAGGCGAATCTCCAACGATCCCCAATCCAAGCTAGCTTGGCGACACTATAAAAACATGGCCAATAAACGGAGTAAGATAGATAGCATAGTAAGCTCATATGAAAGAAATAAGCAAACCCTACCATACATTAACATGCAAGTAATGTAACATAAGATAATGTAATTTTCCATAATCTCATTATCATAATTCTCTTCCATCACAAACTTACCTTATAATCGTCATTTCACTAGTTAATAATCATAAGCTTTGAGTACATACCTGTACCATCTTGAAATGAATTTACACATATTCGCGTCTTTGACATACACGTGAACCACTCGAAATAATAATGTTGGATACTCAGGAATCTTGCACACTAAGTGCCACATATGTAGCTAATGCTACCTAAATCTCATATCACATAGTTGCTCGCTCTCGAGCTAACAACGGGCCTACTCACACAAGCTGTTGGTCAAGACATAAGTATGCGGTGCTGCTCACACAAGCTGTCAAGTAACCGCAACATATGCCAGTATACTCAGCCACCGGTAGGACGTACAGGACTAGCACATGGATCACATAATCACATAACACATGGTAACCCTAGTGACATGTCACTTGTATCCTAATCTATTCCTAAGGTTCAAACGAGATTTCTTATTTGTCGAAACATTGTCGGACTCGTCCATAAAATTAGACTCGTCCACATAATCAGTCATACAGTTCATGCAATATTAAAGCATTTAAATACAATTATATTAAAGCTTATTTAACATACGAACTTACCTCGGTTACAAAAATGGCCAAACAGGTCTATTTGTCAATTACTTTGGTTTTCCCCGATCTAGACCCGAACTTCATTTTTCTTGATCTATAACACCACATTCATCTCATTTAATTATCACATTATTCAATTTAGCCCAAAAACGCCTTATGGAAAAAATTACATTTTTACCCCTAAAATTTTAGCGTTTCACATTTTAGTCCCTAGGCTTGTAAAAATGAATTTCATTCAATTTCATAAAAACCCAGCCTAGTCGAAACTTATTCATACTCATAACAGACCACATTTTTCATTTATTCACATTTTAACACACATTTTAGAACCTTTTACAAATAGGCCCATTTTTGACATTACCATCAAAAATCACTTTGTAAATGTTGTTTTCCTAACATCAAACATGCATTTTCTACCATCAAACATCAAAATACATACATGTTCAACATGGGTAAAATTTTAGACTTTGACATCTTTTCAAATTAGTCCTTGAAATAGCTAGATTAGGTTAAGACAACTTCAAAAACATAAAAATCATCAAAAATGGGACAAGAACGGTCTTACAATCGAGCTTGAAAGTGGACAAAACCCTAGCTATGGACTCCTTGTGAAATTCGGCTATGGGAGGATGAAATTGGGAAGATGGACATCTTTTTATTTGTTAATTTTGTCTTTATTTACCAAATGACCAAAATGTCCTTCACTTAAACTTTGAAATTTTACTTATTCCATGTCCATTTTTGTCCATCTTAAGGTATAATGGTCTAATTAACATTTAAGGACCTCCAATTTAAGAATTCTTTACAATTAAACACCCTTAGCTTCTAGAACACTCATTTTGCACCTATTGCAATTTAGTCCTATTAGTCAAATTGGACACTCTATCGGTAAAATTTTTTAACCAAATTTTCACACAATCATTCAATCATACTGTAGACCTTAAAGAAATAATAAAATAAATATTTCTACTTTGAATTTTTGGTCCTGAAACCACTGTTCTGATTTGACCCAAAAACGGGTTGTTACAACTCTCCCCCCTTTAGGGATTTTCTTCCCCGAAAATCTTACCAGAAAAAGGTTTGGGTACTGTTTTTATTTTTCAACTATTTAACTTCTCGAGCCAAAATCTTTGCCACAAAGCATTCTCAGGTTCCCACATAGCCTCTTCGACCCCATGTCTTTGCCACAAAACTTTCACTAGGGTTATGCTTTTATTTCTCAACTATTTAACTTCCCGAGCCAAAATCTTGATCTGTTCTTCACCATAAGTCATATCGGGTCGAATCTCAACCTCCGTCAGTGAAATTATGTGTGAAGGATCTGATTGATAACAGTGTAACATCGATACATGATACACATTTGTAGATCATTTCTAACTCTGTCGGTAAAGCTAACCGATATACCACCGACCCTATTCTTTCAATAACCTCATACAGACCAATAAAACATGGACTCAATTTACCCTTGCGATCGAATCTAAGGATTTTCTTCCACAGAAACACTTTCAGAAATACCTTATCACCGACTTAAAATTCAATTTCTTTTCGTTTTAGATCCGCGTATGATTTCTGTCTATCCGAAGCGTTTTCAAATAATCACGAATTATTTTCACTTTTTCTTCGATTTCTCAAACCAAATCAACCCCATGAATCTATTTTTCACTAAGCTCGGCCCCGTATAACGGAGTTCGACAGTTGCGACCATACAATGCTTCATACGGTGCCATATTTATACTCGACTGAAAACTGTTATTATAAGCAAATTCAACTAATGGTAAATATTTTTCCCAACTACTTTTGAACTCTAAAACACAATAGCGAAGCATATCTTTGAGAACCTGAATCATTCTTTCAGATTGACCGTCAGTTTATGGATAAAATGCGGTACTAAAGTTCAACTTTGTACCCAAAGCTTCTTACAACTTCTTCCAAAATCGAGACGTAAACATCGGATCTCTGTCTAAAATAATAGAAATAGGCACCTCGTACAATCTAACAATCTCAGCAATGTACAATCCAGTTACCTTATCAAGTGAATAGTCGGTACGTACCGAAATAAAATGAGCCGATTTCGTCAATCTATCAACAACAACGCAAACAACATATTTATTCTTCGGAGTCAGAGGTAATCCAGTTACGAAATCCATCGTAATCCTGTCCCATTTCCACTCGGGAATCATCACAGGCTGGAGTAAACATGAAGGTACTTGATGTTCAGCCTTTACTTATTGACAAATCAAACATCTCGATACAAATTTAGAAATATCTCTTTTCATACCTGACCACCAATACAATTTCTTCAAATCATTGTACATCTTCGTACTTCCTAGGTGAACAAACAAACAACCACTGTGTGCATCATGAAGAATTTTCTGAATAAGCTCAATATCTCTCAGTACACAAATCCTACCTCGGAACATCAAACAGTCATTGGTCCTAATCTAATATTCTGAATCACTAGTCAATTCGCACTGAACTCTTTTAGCTTGAAGTTTTTTGTCACTTTTCTGAGCTTCGCAAATTTGTTGAAGAAATACCGGTCTAGCTTTTAACTCAGTTAGAATCGAACCATCATCAGATAAAGTCAATCGTGTATTCATTGCTCTCAAGGCAAACAAATATTTCCTACTTAAAGCATCGGCGACTACGTTCGCCTTTCCCAAATGATAATCGATTACCAACTCATAATCTTTCAACAACTCAAGCCATCTCCGTTGTCAAAAATTCAAATCCTTTTGAGTCATTAAATACTTCAAACTCTTGTGGTCGGTAAAGATGTGGCACTTTTCACCGAATAAATGGTGTCGCCAAAATTTTTAATGCAAACACAATGGTAGCCAATTCTAAGTCATGCGTCAGATAGTTCTTTTCGTACGGTTTCAACTGTCTCGAGGCATAAGCTATCACTTTGCCCTCTTGCATCAACACACAACCAAGACCTTTCAAAGACGCGTCGTTGAAAATTACAAACTCTTTTCCCGACTCAGGTTGCACTAATACCAGTGCCTCAGTCCACAATGCTTTCAACTGTTCAAAACTCTTTTGACATTTCTCGGTCCATTCAAACTTAACATCTTTCTGTAACAATCTTGTCATAGGTGTAGCAATCATCAAAAATCCCTTAACAAATCACCGATAATAACCAGCCAAGCCCAAAAAGCTTCTAAACTCGGATACATTCCTCTGCAGTTTCCATTCAACAATTGCCGAGATCTTACTCAGATTAACCTGTATGCCTTCCGCTAAAACAATGTGTCCCAAAAATCCAACTTCTCAGAGTCAAAACTCACTTTTGCTGAACTTAGCAAACAATTTCTTATCTCTCAAAGTCTGTAATACAATTCTTAAATGTTCGTCATGCTTAGACTCATCTCGAGAATAAATCAAGATGTTATCAATAAACACGATTACAAACTTGTCCAAATACAGTTTGAAGATTCGGTTCATCCAGTCCATAAAAATGGCAGGAGCATTAGTTAATCCAAAAGGCATAACAAGAAATTCATAATGCCCATACCTCATTCTGGACGCGGTTTTTGACACATCCGAGTCCTTAACTCCCAGCTGGTAGTAACTGGACCTCAAATCTATCTTCCGGAACACTGTTGCCCCTTTCAACTGGTCAAAAAATTGTCAATTCTTGGTAAAGGGTACTTGTTCTTTATTGTAACCTTGTTGAGTTGATGATAATCGATACAAAGTCTCATGGATCCATCTTTCTTCTTGACGAATAACACTGGTGCACCCCAGGGAGAAAAACTCGGTCTCGTAAAACCCTTATCTGTAAACTCTTGCAACTGAGACTTAAATTCTTTCAATTTGTTTAGAGGCATTCTATACGGAGCTATCAATATCGGTGAAGTTCCCGGTATCAAATCAATAGCAAACTCCACCTCTCTGATCAGTGGTAATCCAAGCAACTCTTCTGGGAACACATCCGGATATTCACAAACTACCGGTACAAATGTGATCTTTAATTCAGACGCTTTTGTATTTAGTACGTATGCAAGAAATGCTTCACAACCTTTTCTTACATACCTCTAAGCCAACATTGACGAAATCATAATAGGCAACTCACCCGACTCATCTGGTTCAATTCGAAGAATTTCATTATTCTGACATTTTAATTCAATAATCTTTCTTCTATAATTCACTACGACATCATTCCAAGAATTACATCGAACTCATCAAACATCAAAAGCATTAAGTCAACCAGAAAACAGTAACCCTGAATCATTAAAGGACAACTCTTGCAAACTTTATCAACTAAAGAATACTTGCCTAAAGGGATCGACACTTTAATCACAAACTCAGTAGACTCAACGGGTAAATTCTTACTAGTTACCAAATTCATGCAAATATAATAATGAGTCGATCCAGGATCAACCAATGCAACTACATTAGTATCATAGAGAGAAAATGTACCAGTGATCACATCAGGAGATGACGCATCTTCGCGAGCGCGAATAGCGTAGGCTCTAACAAGTGCTCTGAGCTCTAACCTCACAGTTAATTCTTTCATCACACCTCTGCTACTGTTCCCACTTCTAATATTTCTCGGTGGCCTCCCTCTAGTGGCAGTGTTACTCAGCCTTGCATTCTGAAAACTATCTTTCTCAGTCATTTCAAGGGAATCTCAAATGAATTGATCTTGGGAGCCACATTTAAAGCAAGCCTGGTTATTCATCCTACATTCATCGGGATGTCGTCTACCACAGTGCTGAATTTCAGGTCTATTAGACTTGGCATTAACAATGCACGTTATCGACGTAGTGTGGCCTTAGAACCTGAATATTGCTTCCTACGATCTCTGTTGGGATACCTAGCTGAAGCATTTGAACGAGTATACAAATCCCTTGATTTCTTTAACGAAGATTGAAACGACTTATTCATCGGTCTCTTTCTCAAATCTCTAGTCTCAAACTCACCTTTTCTCTTTTCTTTGATCAACTTTTCGGCTTTATAAGCTCGTTCGATTAGCACAAAAAATTCTTTCAGCTCTAAAATCCCAACTAATAGTATGATATCCTCATTCAATCCATCCTCGAATCTCTTGCGCATGATAGCCTTGGTGGAAACACATTCCCAAGCATGCTTACTGAGCCTAACAAACTCTCGCTCATATTCAGTCACTAACATATGGCCTTGTTTCAGCTTTAGGAACTCTTTGCATTTCTGATCAATGAACCGCTAACTGATATATTTCTTTCTGAACTCATCTTGGAGGAAATCCCAGGTAACTCTTTCTCCTAGTATCACAGATATAAGAGTATTCCACCACTAATATGCCGAGTCTCTCAGAAGTGATATAGTACATTTCAAACACTCCTCTGTTGTGGAAGAAAGTTCATCAAATACTTTGATAGAGTTCTCAAGCCAAAACTCTACTCTCTCGGGATCATCGTCAACATTACCTCTAAATTCTTCAATCCCTTATTTCTAGATCTTAACAACTAGAGGCTTGTTCAATCTTACCAATTCCACACCATAGGGAGCTACGGGAACCGGTTGGGGGTTAGGTGGGGGTGGAGGATGTTGGGCAGCCAGATTTGTTCGAACAAACTCGGCAAACCACTCATTCATCCTTTGAAAGAAGACTTCCCTAGCCTCTCTCCCCTAGCCCGATCATCCTTTGGTCTACTTTGGATGGCGCGCCATTTTAGCGGGGCAGGCACATTACTTTCAACATCATCAGCTACTTCTCGGTTGGGATCTATTTACTATATGAAAACACAATTTAAATTTTCAGGAGTCGTCACACTATCACAATTTATATATGGCATGTATAGCTAGACTCTTACACATGCTACGTTAGTCCAAGAATCAACTAAATTTTAGATCTGATACCACTAAGTGAAACACCTTTTACTCGTATACAACACCAGAACAGGGTACGAGGCATTACCGGACTTAAAACATAAGCAATCATACAATTCCAAATCATAAATTTACGTCCAAATTAAAACCATTTGTATTCAATCATAAAGTCCTTGATACGAGCCTACGACGCCCAAAACATTCTTTAGAAGTGGTTTGGGACTAAACCGAGAAAATAGATAATTTTTACAAAACTTAGATATTTTTTGCTAAAAGCAGGGCTCACATGCCCGTGTCGTCCGAGGGACACACCTGTTTGACCCTGGGACACACCCGTGCAACAGGTCGTGTTCAATTTAGGTAGCTGTCTAGCTTGCGCCACACAGCCATACCACACGCCCATGTGCTAAGTCATGTGGTTAACTAATTTAATTCGAATTAGGTACATGTTTCACACAGCCAAGACCCATGTCCGTGTTCTAGGCCGTGTAGCACACACGGTTGAGACACACGCCCATGTCTCTACCCCTATGCTCAATTTTGGACATTCTGTTTCCCAAAATTAAGGTACAGGGGACACACAGCTGAAATACATGCCCCTAGACACACACTCCTGTGTCTACCCTTGTGGACAAAATAAGGTTATTTACCAAGCCATTTGCCACCCTCATTTGCACACACTTGTACACAACTTCAATGGCATAATTCATACCACAAACAAGCAACCAATACCATCATAACTAAGGCCTAAACATGTAATTTAAAAGCCAACATCTATCATGCTTAAACCATCATACTTTGCCAAACTCAAACATACCACAAGCACATCCACAAGCATTTAATATGATTACTTTCATTATGTATAGTCTAGCCCAATTTCACTAACTTGCCATCAAGCCAATTCTCCCTATTTAACATCTAAGTTATTAAGCCACAATAATTCATCCACCAAGCAAATAAAAGGCATATTACAAATAACATTAGCCCACACATCCAATTTAACCAAGACAGGCCATCTTTCAAGGCCTTATACAAAATAAAACATTTATCAATTACAAGTCAATACTTTTGGCCAAATCATAATGACACATATACCCAAAATGACCAAGACTTTATACATGACATATACTCAAAATGCTAAATTTCATCAATACCCAAAATGATAGTTTTAATAGTGTAAGGCGAATCTCTGACAATCCCCAATCCGAGCTAGCTTGGCGACACTATAAAAACATGGAAAATAAACGGGGTAAGCTAAATAGCCAAGTAAGCTCGTATGAAAGAAATAAGCAAACCCTACCATACATTAACATGAAAGTAATGTAACATAAGATAATGTAATTTACAATAATCTCATGATCATATTTCACTTCCATCACAAACTTACCTTGAAATCGTCATTTCATGAGTTAATAATCATAAGCTTTGAGTACATACTTGTAACATCTCGAAATGAATTTACACATATTCGCGTCTTTGACATACTCGTGAACCACTCGGAATAATAATGTCGGATACTCGGGAATCTTGCACACTAAGTGCCACATAGGTAGCTAATGCTACCTAAATCTTATATCACATAGTTGCTCGCTCTCGAGCTAACAATGGGCCTGCTTACACAAGTTGTTGGTCAAGATGTAACTACGCGGTACTGCTCACACAAGCTGTCAAGTAACCGCAACATATGCCAGTATACTCAGCGACAGGTAGGATGTACAGGACAAGCACCCGGATCACATAATCACATAACACATGGTAACCCTAATGACATGTCACTTGTATCCTAACCTATTCCTAAGGTTCAAACGGGATTTCTTATTTGTCGAATCATCATCGGACTCGTCCACATAATCAATCATACAGTTCATGCAATATTAAAGCAGTTAAATACAATTATATTAAAGCTTATTTAACATACGAACTTACCCCGGTTACAAAAACAGCCAAACGGGTTTATCCGTCAATTACTTTGGTTTTCCCCCGATTTAGACCCGAACTTCATTATTCTTGATCTATAATACCAAATTCATCTAATGTAATTATCACATTATTCAATTTAGCCCAAAAACTCCTTATGGCAAAAAATGCATTTTTGCCCCTAAACTTTTGACATTTTACATTTTAGTCCCTAGGCTCGTAAAAATGAATTTAATTCAATTTCTTAAAAACCCAAGCCTCACCGAAACTTATACATACTCATAACAGCCCCCATTTTTCATTTATTCACATTTTAACACACATTTTACAATCATTTACAAATAGGCCCCTTTTTGACATTTCATCAAAAATCACTTTGTAAATGTTGTTTTCCTAACATCAAACATGCATTTTCTACCATCAAACATCAAAATATATACATATTCTACATGGGTAAAATTTTAAACTTTGACATCTTTTCAAATTAGTCCTTGAAATAGCTAGATTAGGTTAAGACAACTTCAAAAACATAAAAATAATTAAAAACGGGACAAGAACGGACTGACAATCGAGCTTGAAAGTGGCCAAAACCCTAGCTATGGACTACTTGTGAAATTCAGCTATGGGAGGATGAAATTGCAAAGATGGACATCTTTTTATCAGTTAATTTTGTCTTTATTTACCAAATTACCAAAATGTCCTTCACTTAAACTTTGAAAGTTTACTTACTCCATGTCCATTTTTGTCCATCTTAAGGTACAATGGTCTAATTAACATTTAAGGACCTCCAATTTAAGAATTCCTTACAATTAGACACCCTTAGCTTCTAGAACACACATTTTGCACCTAATGCAATTTAGTCCTATTAGTCAAATTGGACACTCTATCGATAAAATTTCTTAACGAAATTTTCACACAATCATTCAATCATACTGTAGACCTTAAAGAAATAAGAAAAAAATATTTCTACTTCGGATTTGTGATCCCGAAACCACTATTCCAATTTGACATAAAAACGGGCTATTACACACCTCGTATGGCAGTATGTGCTTTATGCACCAGTGATACGCTTCGAGCACCAGTATTCCTTTCGTTACTAGTTTAGTTTATCTGATAATTCACTTCGATTCTAGTTTGGTGTGTTGGCTGGACAATTTGTGTATCCGTCTAAGTCCAAGTCATGCTAATATGGTTATAAATGGTAAATTTAGGAAATGGTAGTGGAATGAAATGAGATGATGATATGTGATAAAAATGTGTATTTTTTAGCTTAATAAAAAAATTTTATATCTTATTGTACAAATCAATTGGAAACAAGCCCTAGGGGCCGAATTGAATACAAATGGATCGATGGACTCCAAAAACGAGAATGAATGGTAAGATAACAAGGTAAATGGTATGAATATCATAGAACATGAATAGTATATTGCTTATGGTAGATAAAGATATGTGATTATATGATTGAAAATGATAGTAATAGGGTATAAGAAATGGTACTTGCCAAATGGTATGCATTGATCAATTACCTTGTAAACATTGAAGAATGAGTTAGTAAATTGTTATATTCATGTACTCACTTGTATCTAGGACATGAAATTTAGTTGGTTTGATAGATTATAACATGCATAGATTATGTGATTATGTTATGTATGACTATTGTAAATGTTTTGTTATCTTGAATCAAGAAAGAACCACTGAGCCCTACCGCTCAACGTACAGTTTGTTTACTCTATGCACAAGTTCAGGTAATCTCGAAGCCCTGGGAAAATGAGGTCAGCATCCAGAAAGCAACAATCGACTCAACCTAAGTTTGTATAACCTTTTTCATTATGTCAATGGCATGTACTGAGGGATAATTGATATAATGTTAGATATGGTTGAAATGGTTGTATAAATATTATGATTTTGTGAGTTTGGTTTTGTTCATACATGAAAATGATGTTAATAGCTTGGTAACTATGTTTTGAACATGTTTTAATAGTATGGAATGGTTGAATTAGGGCATTGGTGTCAAATGATGATAAGCATGCTAAGTAGAAATCATTTGAAATAAGGACTTAATGGTTTGCCTACAATGTCGCGACATTAGGTCATCTCGTTGTGACGTCCCTTGCTAGAGGTTGCGACACCAATTCTGTTTTATTTTGAAAAGTTTACAATTTGGTCCTCAAGTGGGGAAGCTTGGCTACTGTCTTCAATGTCACGACACCAAGCCTTGGAAATTGGGACATCCACTTGAAATGTTTTGAAAACTTTTTAGTTTAGTCCTAGTTCGACCCCAGGATGGTATTGAGCTTTTGTAAGCTCATATACAACCTAAAAATAATTATATATCGTGTTTTACACTTGTAATACCTATAATTTAATTATTAATGATGAAATTTGTATGTAATTGATTATAGTTGTTCCAACAACGAATGTAGCACCTCGTAACTTAGAATCGACAATCGAGTCGAGTATAAAGTGTTATAATGTTACAAAAGATCGTGCACTTGAATCCAAAATTCTGCAAAAGAAAACTTGATCTCATTGGGATTTTCACCTTTAGCTAGTTGGTAAATAAGCCAAAATACAATTATTGAAACACCAAGGAACTCCCAAAATCATCTTCCTTAAATCCACAATATGGAAAAATTGGATCAAATAAAGACTATTATCTACAATAATCTTGATACTAGAACCGTAAATTGAATGCCAAAAAGATAAAAGCGTATGTTCGATCACTTTAAAGTTGATGGCCTTTTCACCCACAAACTTACCTACACAATGGTCGTAATCAAATTCTTCCCATGGATTTCTTCAGAATTAACCACTAACTTAGCATTTTCCTTCTTTTCAATTGGAAGACCCCTAAAATTGACTCCCATGCTCAAACACAACCGAACAACAAATTAAACAAAAAGAAACTTGACAAGCTATACAAACATGCACAACGGCATGACTGAAACTTACACTCTAAATAGGCTTGAAAGGGAGAGAGCAAAACAAGGAAACAAGAGAAAAAAAAATTCTCAACATTTTTTGGATGTTAATATATTTATATAATCTAACCTAGTATTAATTTAAATTTTTTTTAAATTAGTAAAACTATATTTGTTCTACCAATCTTCTATCTTCTATTAATATATTGTTTTTCAAGAACTTATTGATTTATTTTAATTTTTTTCATATTCGTGTCTTAAAATTCTATATGAAATTATTTTAGTGGGCAAATGGGGGCTTTAAAGGTGGCTAGGTCGGGACTTAGGCAGGTGCTTGGTGCATGAGGCTCTGGGGCCACAACTTTACTGGTGTGAGGCAGGTGAATTGTCCGACGTCAAATGGTTAGACGATGGTACGTTAAATGCACTCGAGACTCGGAATCAAGGGGGGCGCTCCAACATTTGAAGGTTGGATGCTGAGCAGGCAAGTGACGGGGGCTTTGTGATTGGCAGTGGATTTTGGAGATAAAGTAAACAAATTAACCTAAAAGATAATAGGTTAATCTCTCCCCCCTCCCTCTTTTTTTTTTCTTCAATCATTATTACTTTTGTACATCATAATTAATCCTCGTATCTTAGTCTCACACGAAAATTAGAATCTATTTAAAATTCAAATACAGGTAAAAAGAAAATTGTAGAAAACCTATAACAAGGTAACCTTGTCAAGGGGGTTTATTTTTTATAAAAATTAGTTCTTTTATGAATTAGGGTCTGGTAAAAACTAAATTTTACCAAAAGAAAAATAATTAGCAAATGCAACTACTGCTCTGGGTTTTAGAAGGAGTGAGAGTTAAGGGAGTTTAGTGAGTGTTTTTCTTCTGAATCAGGGCCAAATTTTATTTAAATAACATTTTTAAACCGAACCAGCATCATATTAATAGAAAATATAAATTTGGGGTTAAATTTACTTGTTCCTTAATTAAAAACCTGTCATATAATCTTTCTATCACGAGTGAAAGTTAATATAATTAAAACAAAAAAAAAAACAAAGTCAATTGGGTGACAAATAAATGCTACAAAAAAATAGGGTTTTAGCGGCATTTCAAAATGCCACAAATATTATACATTAGTGGCGTTTTCAAGAAAACACCACTAAAAACTAAGCAATATCGGCGCTTTTAGTCCAAACGCTGCAAAAAACTGAGTAATAGCGGCGTTTTTGGTCCAAACGCCGCTAAAGGTTGAGCAATAGTTCCATTTTTGTCTAGGGTAACCGACACTCGTTTCGATTTGATTCGATTTGATTTTCATTTTTTTCTTATTTTTGTTTTGAATTTGATTTTATTTTGATATTTGAAACTGACTTAGCTATGAGAAAGTTTCATTTTAGTTACTTAATTATGAAAATTTACAAATTGATAACTAAACCATTTAGAAGTTTTCATTTAAGTTACCAAGCTGTTAAAACCGACGCCATATGGCTTTCTCTAAACCCTTAAACCTTAAAAACATAATCCTTCAAACCCTAAACCCCCCTAAAAATTTCATATGGATATTGGTGTACATGTATATACATAGATATATATTAATGTAAAAGCTTATATATGTTTTTAAAAAATGGTGGAAGCAGTACTTAATATTGATTAAATTTTTTTTGGGTTTAAGGTTTAAGAGGTTTAAGGGCTATAGTTTAAGGGTTTTATAGTTTAAGGTTTAATGTTTAGTATTTTAAGTTTATGGTTTAGGGTTTGTTATATTGGGTTTGGGATTTAGTGTTTTAAAGTTTGTTGTTTGGGAGTTTTTATAGTCAAAGTCTTAGTGTTTAATGATGGTTTTAAGGGTTAGGGTATAGGGTTTAAGGGTTAGGGATTTTGATAAAAATGACAAAAAATAAAGTTATTTGGGGGTTTAAGCAAGCAATAATATTCTTTTTTAATTACTTTTAACTGTACCATGTAATATATATTTATGGTTTAGGGTTTAGGGTGTTAGGGTATATCATATTAGAGTTTAGGGTTTAATGTTTAGTATTTTAGATTCAGTGGTTAATGTTTGTTATTTTGGGTTTGGGGTTTAGGATTTAGGGTTTGGGTTTAGGATTTAGGAGTTAGTGTCTTATTGTTTATGGCTCTAAGGGTTTAACGATTATGGATTTTGATAAAATGACAAAAAAATAAATTTATTTTAGTGTTTATGCATTAGTGGCGTTTTAGTAAAAAAATGCCACAAATATGTCAGAGTATGCAAAACGTTGACGTTTTATTCTGTGTTTTTAGTGGTGTTTATTAAAAAAAAGCGTTAGTGGTGTTTTAGTAGAAACGCCGTAAAATTGTTTCAGAAATGGCAAAACATTGCGTTTTGATCTGTGTTCTTAGTGGCGTTTTTAATAAAACACCGCAAAAGGATAGAAATTAGTGGGGTTTTTGTAAAAAACGCCGCAAATATGTGCATGATACTGCAAAGCGTTACGTTTGGATGCAAGATTTTAGTGGCATTTTTTGGAAAACGCCGCAAAGGACTATGCTTTAGTAGCGCTTCAGCAGAAAACGCCTCAAATATGTTTTAATAGCTTCCCAAATGGTGCCGTTTTTGCTTATGCTTTTAGTGGCGCTTATTAGGAAACACCGTAGAAAAATTTTTTAGTTTCCGAAACAGTGCCATTTTTTGTCTGTACGTTAGTGGCGCTTTTTCTAAATGTTGCAAAATTTAGTAAAACTAACCTAAACAACGTCGTTTTATTAACCCCGAATTTCCTTTAGTTTTCCCCAAGTCAGATTTCTCCAACTTCATTTCCCCAATTTTCCAACTTCGTTTCCTCTAAATTTCCCTAAGTTATTCTTCCCCAAATTATTTTCCCCAATTCCCAAACTTCCAATCCCTTTGTGATCCAAAGCCCTAATTTTCCAGATCCCTTTATTTCTTATCGGGTTACTCCATGCTACGCCCTCCATTTTCTCCCTAATTCAAACTTTTCCTTTCAAAATTTCAGCTCCCAATCCGCCGCAAAGCTCGATTCTTCAACAAAAAGGTGTTGGAACTGCAACACCCAAACCAGGTCTATCCGTTAAGACAAGATTTGGTTTGTCACACCGATCGAACATCCAAAATTCTCTAATGATTTAAGTAAAACAGTAATGCAAAAACCTTTAAAAAAATAAGGTTTAATAAAAACTAAGTACAATGATTTAAAATTTATGAATTTGGAAAAAATATACTTGTTTGAAATCTTATATATATTTGTCAAAACCTTAACGTAGTTTTAAAAGAATTTAAAAGAGATTGAAAAGTAATTAAGGTGTCTAATTTGTAATAAAACCCAATATTTTTAAGATAATCTTATAGATTTAACATAAGCCCATATTAAAACAAAATTTAAATCCATCCACACATAAAATCCATAAAAACATAATTAGAGGCCTTATTACATCATACCCAAAATAGTAATTAAAATAAGTAACTTAAATAAAGTTCATAGTTTATAAAACCCAAGCTTGTAGTATGGCCTCCACCAAGTCATCCCCGGCCCAAGTCCACATCAATTTCCATTACCTGAGATGGATAATAAAACAGGGTGAGTTACAAAGAACTCAGTGTGCAACTCACTTACAACCATTTTTGGGCCAGACCATCAAGGTATTAATTTGGGCTTGAGCCCAATTTACAAATTTTAACAATATAAAATGAAATAAAATATATAAAATGCATGAAAAATGAATTTCCCAACCAAGCCTAATTTCCATCCGCTACACACCCCCGTACCAACCAGCACACCTGTGGGGATCAAGTCAACCCACCCCGCCAAACACATCAATCATAGGCATTAATCCTTTTTAATAATGTTGTAGTGCACTACCGAACTAGATTGTGACATAGTCACCGAACTAGAGGCATTAAGCCATAAAATTTGTGGCAAAGACACCGAACTAGATTCGTGGCCACAGGCCTTTCTTCTCTTCATCATATATCCCGCCCCATGCAATTATGTATGCATAACAAACTTTGGTCATATAATAATTTATCAAATAACCCATATTTCAAATGAGTCTATAATTAAACTTTTCTTTTGGGCCTATTAAACAAAACAAAATAGTATTTAGCCCATTTAGCAATCTAGCGAACTTTGGCCCATATATCGAACTAGAAAGTTTTTGGCCCATTTAGCGATCTAGCAGTTTCTCGGCCCAATATATCGATCTAGTAATATTTCGGCTCAATTTATCGATCTAGCAATATTTCGGCTCAATTTATCGATCTAGCAAAATTTCGGCTCAATTTATCGATCTAGCAATATTTCGGCTCAATTTATCGATCTAGTAAGTTTTCATAATTTTCCCGACTTTAACCATTTTCATGCATTTACACAAAAGTGTCCATTACTACGTGTTTTTCGATTTTGCCATTTTTTATGATTTTATCACAATACTTACGGTTTGATATCTAACCTGAGAGATAAGTGTGAACTTACACACCTTGTTATAGTGAGAACTAGACTTTCCCGCTCGTCGATACCTATACGCATCACGATAAAATAAAACGCTATAATTTATTAACGAAACCAATCTTTAAAATAACGATCTAAACTTTTACCCTCGAATTTTTGAACTACTTCTACTTGCAGTTTCTCCCCGATTGATGGTTCGTTAACCGATGCAAATCCATGAACAAACAAAGGTTCGGGAGTACGAACAACTTCAAACAATTGATTCTCCTCGGATGAGCGTTCACAACCCGGTGGAAAATCTCGGATTCCCGAAATAGCCCTTTGTTTATACTTAGGGGGATTAACGGAACCTCCCTTCTTCCTAACACTAAACACCGCCCTTTTCTTCCCTATCTTGATTGTCTTCAAAGACAAAAGATCATAAGTCCAAACTAACATAATATCGAAAACAATATGACCAAAGGTTTTTAGGAGTGAGATTTCCTTAACACAATATCCTTGTTCCACAAAAAGAGAGTCGACCAAAACGTTCCCTTAACGCCTTAAATCGATTCCAACGCTCTATGATACTCACTAACACTTAAGTTCCGATCATCCACTATCGCACTAAAGTATAACAAATGAAAGCGTTAATAGAATGAGCGATAATTTTCGATCCAAAAGATCCTTCTTACCACCATCAAGATTCGGCCAAAACAAATATTAACTAATCGTAAACTAGAAAGAACCCTTACCTATTGTCCACAATTGAAAAGAAAAGATTGAGAATGATGTTTGTGAATGATGGAGGATTTGGTTTTGTATTCCCAAAGAAAAGAAAATGGTTCGGCTATGGGCACACTAACATTCGGCCATTGGAGAAATAATGGAGAAAATATGATTGAAAAAGAATTAAAAGATGGAAGAAAGATATAATGATGATGGTGTTTCGTTTTTCAAAGAGAAGAAAAGAGAAAGAAAAAGATGTGATAAGAAGCAAGGCACAATCGACAATGGGGAAAAGAGAAGGAAAAAGAATGGTCTTTTTGGTGTTAGCAATTTCGGCACTATGACAAAGCAAACAAAAGAGTACTAGAGTGATGAGCAAAAATGACCAAATGGTCAAAATAATTAGGCTTACCAAAAGATCAAATTCGGCCAAGGGAAAAGAGGTTGAAAAGAGAATTGCAAAACTTTGTACAAAATGCTAGAAATGACCAAAACAAACTCCTAAACCTTGCCAAACTACTAGCATATTCGGCCAACCTCCCCCCTAGCCACATTTCCGTCCAAATTCATGGTCAAATGGCCATGAATTAGTTTCCAAAACATTTTCCTTGATACATGCCCTATGTCCCCATATCTTTCCAAAAGTTCTTGATTCCATACCATAAGTTAACACTTACCTTATTCTTTTAATCTACTAACCAAAAATAACAAGGTCAACACTTACCATAATTAAGCTTGGCCGACACTTACCATACAAGAGCAAAAATAAAAGTTATCTAAACGCTAACTAAGGGATTCGAACCACTCCCCTCATGCACTAACTTATGCGCCAACACCACCTTGCCATTACTCATCTTATGCTACACTTTGACATTTTAATTAACTTAAGTGTCAATGCCACTTGCTCCACTTCAATAAATTCTCAAACTAAAAATTATTCCATACCTGAATAATTCTATACTCTTCTTCAGGGCTATATAAACACGAAAAGAAAAAAATAAAATTTTTCCTTCATAATCTTAACACCAAAACATGCAATAACTCGATACTTGAATTTTAAGGTGTTACAACTCTACCCTCCTTAAAGAAAATTTCGTCCTCGAAATTTACCTGGTTGAAAGAGGTGAGGGTATTGTTGTCGAATTGCATCCTCAGGCTCCCACGTAGCTTCCTCCGCTCCGTGATTACGCCATAAAACTTTGACCAACGGCACGATTTTCTTTCTTAGCACCTTAACATCTCGGTCTAAGATTTCCACTGGTTCCTCCTCAGAAGACAAGTCCGAATTCAACTCCACTTCTTCAACCGGTGCTATGTACGAAGGATCTGATCTATAATGCCTCAACATGGAAACATGAAAAACATTATGAATTTGGCTCAACTCCGGAGGTAATTCGATCTGATAGGCCACTGGACCAACACGCTTCACCACACGATATGGTCCAATGTATCTAGGACTCAATTTGCCCTTCTTTCCAAACCTGAGAATCTTCTTCCAAGGTGACACTTTCAAGAAAATTTGATCCCCCACAGAATACTCGATATCCTTATGCTTCAGATCTGCATACGACTTCTGTCTATCCGAAGCTTCCTTTAACCGTGCTCGAATAGCTTTTACTTTTTCTTTCGTTTCAGAGATCATCTCAGGACCTAGCATCTGTCATTCGCCCAATTCAGTCCAACAAATAGGAGAACAACACCTACGACCATACAATGCCTCGTAGGGTGCCATCTGAATGCTAGACTGATAGCTATTGTTATAAGCAAATTCTGCCAGTGGTAGAAAATCCTCCCAACTACCTTTGAAGTCGATTACACATCCCCTTAACGTATGTTCCAGAATCTGAATTACTCTTTCCGATTGACCATCTAACTGAGGATGAAAAGCCGTACTAAAGTTAAGCTTTGTTCCCAGAGCTTCATGCAAAGCTTTCCAAAACCGTGATGTAAACCTAGGATCCCTATCTCGATATAATGACACGGGTACCCCATGCAACCTCACGATTTGAGATACATACGACTTAGCCAACTTCTCGTGCGCGAGTAATCTGCATTTAACCGGTAGGAAATGAGCGATCTTCGTTAATCGATCAACAATTACCCAAACAGAATTTTTCTTAGTAGGTGTTAAAGGTAACCCACTAACAAAATCCATTGTTATTCGCTCCCATTTCCAAAGAGGAATCTTTACCGGTTGTAATAAACCTGACGGCAATTGATGCTCCGCCTTCACTTGCTGACAAGTTAAACATTTTCCCACAAATTCGTAAATCTCACGCTTCAACCACGCCACCAATCATCATTTCACGAAGATCCCGATACATCTTATTTCCTCCGGGGTGCATAGCATAAGGGCTACTATGCGCCTCCCGTAAAATCATTTGTCTAAGATCCGAGTCCTTAGGCATACAAACTCTTCGACGAAAACACAACACACCTTCCGTGTTTATTCCAAAATCCTTTATTCCACCATTTTCCACTTGTTGAATTAAAAGTCCCAACTTCTTATCTGATATCTGTTTTTCCTTGATTTGTTCTAACCACAGAGGCTTCACCTGAAGTTCCACTATCAGACTACCATCCTCGTACAAACTCAAATGGGCAAACATTACTCTCAAATCGAGATACCACCTCCTACGACTTAACGCGCGTGCGCTACCACATTAGCTTTTCCGGGATGATATTCGATTCGAAATCATAGTCCTTTAATGACTCCACCCATCTTCGTTGTCTCAAGTTTAGTTCCTTCTGACTAAGAAGATACTTAAGACTCTTGTGATCCGTATAGATGATAGACTTTTCACCGTAAAGGTAATGCCTCCAAATCTTTAGAGCAAACACTCACTGCAGGCTAACTCCAAATCATGAGTAGGGTAGTTTACTTGCATGCGGTCTCGGTGCCGAGAAGCATAAGCCACCACTTTCCCATTTTGCATCAAGACACAACCTAAACCCATATGCGATGCATCACGAAGAAACTATAAACTCCTTTCCGGCCTCGAGTTGAATCAACATCTGGCGCTCAGTCAAAATCTTCTTCAATTTCTCGAAACTTTCTTGTTGTTTATCGGTCCATACATACGGTACTCCCTTTTCGCAATAGCTTAGTTAGGGGCAAAGCAATCAACGAAAACCCTCAACAAAAGCGTCTATAGTAACCACCAAACCCAAGAAACTCCGAATCTCTCACTCATCGACTTTGGTGGTTTCCAATCCAATCTGACCTCAATCTTCCGAGGATCCACCCTTATTCCTTGGTGATACCACATGACCCAAGAAAGTCACTTCCTTAACCAAAATTCACATTTCTTCGAATTTGGCATACGATTGGTTATCTCAAGTAATCGCAATACAATTCGTAAATGTGAGTCATGCTCCTCTTTATTCCTTGAATATACCAGAATATCATCTATGAATACCACTACAAACCGGTCTAAAAATGGTTGAAAGACCCGGTTCATCATATCCATAAATGCAGCTGGTGCATTGGTCAACCCAAACGGCATCACCAAAAACTCATAATGTCCATAATGAGTTCAGAAAGCCGTCTTGTGAATATCCGCTTCTTTCACCTTAAGCTGGTGATAACCCGATCTCAAATCAATTTTGGAGAAAACTGCAGCTCCCTTCAACTGATCAAACAAGTCATCAATTCTCGGCAGACGATACCTATTCTTAATCGTCAGTTTATTCAATTGCCTGTAATCAATGCACATACGCATCGACCCATCCTTCTTCTTAACAAACAAAACCGGTGCTCCCCAAGGAGACACACTCGGTCTAATAGAACCCCGATCTAGCAATTCTTGGATTTGAGCTTTAAGCTCTGACAACTCCTTCGGTGCCATTCTATAAGGAGCAATGGACACTGGAGCCGTTCCGGGCAAAAGCTCAATACCAAATTCCACTTCCCGATCTGGAGGTATACCAGGAAGTTCTTCGGGAAATACATCTGGAAATTCCTTCACTGTTCTCACATCTTCCACTGATAACTCTTTGGCATCTAACGCACTAATAAAAGCTAGAAATGCTCCATACCCTTTCCGTACCAACTTTTTCGCCTTTAACGCAGATACCAAATTTGCCAAATAATTTTTTCGTTCGCCAATCATAACTATTTCCTTATCTTCCACAGTTCTTATTAACATTCGCTTTCCAGCACAATCCAATTGGGCCCGGTGCTTAACCAACCAATCCATGCCCAAAATGATATCGAACTCGCCAAAAGGCAATTCCATCAGATTCGCCAAAAATATTTCTCCTTGAATTTCTAAGGGCACATCTCTAAACAGTTTATTTACCAACACCGACTGTCCTAAAGGACTAATTACCTTCATCTCACAATCAGAAATTTTAGATTCTAAATTCAAGTTTCCAGATATGGTGCTAGCAACATACGAGTGGGTAGAACCAATATCTATCAAAGCAATAACAGGTACATCAAAGATGAAGAATGTACCAGTTATCACATCAGGTGCATTGCCCTCCTCGCGACGTCTGATTGCATACACCAACCCTGGTTGTCTTGCATCCGTGTTACCTCTAGGACCATTGCCTCGACCCGCTACACCTTGACCACGTCCAACCCCATTACCACCACGACCTCTCGGTGGTTGCTGAGTTCCTCTTGCCGGTGGTGCATCAGTATTACGAGCTTCTTGAGTTGTATCCATTCGACGAGGGCAATTCCTATATTGATGATCCATTGACCCGCATTTATAGCAAGCACCCGTTTTCTTCCAGCACTCTCCAGAGTGCCGTTTTCCACAATTATTACGGATCTCGACTCGATTATGCGGCTCATGGTGTTCTACCTTGAGCTGGCTCATCATTTCGAGGCCTCTTCAGAAACTTTTTTGAAGAATCCGAATACTTCATATCTCTCTTGCCTCTAACTCGTTCCCGATTCTGACGTTCTGAGTTCTTAGCCTCTTCGGCTATCTTGGCCTTCTCCACGAGCGTGGCAAAAGTTCTAACTTGTTGTGGGGCTATCAGAACCCGCAACTCATCGTTCAACCCATCCTCAAAGCGTACACAATGCTCATGATCCGTTGCCACTATTGTTCGAGCATAGCGACTCAAACGTAAAAACTTCGACCTCATCACGCCGCCTTTGTCTTATTTCCTTGGACCGATTCAAGAACTCCTTCCTTCGGGCATCAACATAACTCGTTCCTACATATTTCCCTTGAAGGAAACTTTAAAGAATTCCCAATTAACTAATGCGACGGTACTTTCGGACGAAGAAGCCACCATTGGTATGCTTCATCCCTTAACAAGGACACCGCTCCTCTTAGTTTTTGTTCTTAGTGCATTCAAGATCGCCCATAATTCACTCCATCGCCTCAAGCCAATATTCAGCGACATTTGGAGCTACACCGAGACACCTCACGAAAACCTCAGCACCACTTGATTTCAATCGTTCCGATATCGACCCACGAGCTGTTGGCCCAATTCTAGCTCCAATGACCCTTTCAAGGACTCGCAGCATTGCTCGTGTTAAAGCATTATCTTCTTCCATATGATCATGTGATCCCGTCTCACTCTCGAGTGACGCAGGTGTATCCATTTCCGGCATATGATCCGGCGCTTCAGTTGCGCACCTAACACCTCGTCCTCTACCACGGCCACGCCCACCGCGTCCACGACCACGTCCTCTTGTGCTCATAATGACTAATTCAATTTAATCTGATTAAGAGTTTTATGAATCAGAATACTATTTCAGTGTTTATTAACGATATTTTATGATATAAAGAGATAGAGTTGTTTTCGCAATCATATCCCTATTGTCTCAATCTCTACAGTTTTCAACACCTAAAACTAGAAGTTCTAGAGTGTTTCTATGATCATATCATAGTAATAATAAACAATCAATATACAGATACTTACTTGACTTGGTGCGAGATGCTCATGGTGCCATACTACCTTTAAATCAAAAAGTCTAGAAATTTGAATTGTTTCTCAAACAAATATCATTGTTGAACTCAAACCACAGTCGAGTTTTGAACCTGGCTCTGATACCATTAAATGTAACACCCCAAACCAAGTCTATGCGTTAAGACGAGATTTGGTTTGTCACACCGATCGAACATCCAAAATTTTCTAATGATTTAAGTAAAACAGTAATGCAAAAACCTTTAAAAAAATAAGGTTTAATAAAAACTAAGTTCAATGATTTAAAATTTATGAATTTGGAAAAAGTATACTTGTTTCAAATCTGATATATATTTGTCAAAACCTTAACGTAGTTTTAAAAGAATTTAAAAGAGATTGAAAAGTAATTAAGGTGGCTAATTTGTAATAAAACCCAATATTTTTAAGATAATCTTATAGATTTAACATAAGCCCATATTAAAACAAATTTTAAACCCATCCACACATAAAATCCATAAAAACATAATTAGAGGCCTTATTACATCATACCCAAAATAGTAATTAAAATAAGTAACTTAAATAAAGTTCATAGTTTATAAAACCCAAGCTTGTAGTATGGCCTCCACCAAGTCATCCCCGGCCCAAGTCCACATCAATTTCCATTACCTGAGATGGATAATAAAACAAGGTGAGTTACAAAGAACTCAGTGTGTAACTCATTTACCACCATTTTTGGGCCAGGCTATCAAGGTATTAATTTGGGCTTGAGCCCAATTTACAAATTTTAACAATATAAAATGAAATAAAATATATAAAATGCATGAAAAATGAATTTCCCAACCAAGCCTAATTTCCATCCGCTACACACCCCCGTACCAACCAGCACACCTGTGGGGATCAAGTCAACCCACCCCGCCAAACACACCAATCGTAGGCATTAAGCCTTTTTAATAATGTTGTAGTGCACTACCGAACTAGATTGTGACATAGTCACCGAACTAGAGGCATTAAGCCATAAAATTTGTGGCAAAGACACCGAACTAGATTCGTGGCCACAGGCCTTTCTTCTCTTCATCATATATCCCGTCCCATGCAATTATGTATGCATAACGAACTTTGGTCATATAATAATTTATCAAATAACCCATATTTCAAATGAGTCTATAATTAAACTTTTCTTTTGGGCCTATTAAACAAAACAAAATAGTATTTAGCCCATTTAGCAATCTAGCGAACTTTGGCCCATATATCGAACTAGAAAGTTTTTGGCCCATTTAGCGATCTAGCAGTTTCTCGGCCCAATATATCGATCTAGTAATATTTTGGCTCAATTTATCGATCTAGCAATATTTCGGCTCAATTTATCGATCTAGCAATATTTCAGCTCAATTTATCGATCTAGCAATATTTCGGCTCAATTTATCGATCTAGCAATATTTCGGCTCAATTTATCGATCTAGTAAGTTTTCGTAATTTTCCCGACTGTAACCATTTTCATGCATTTACACAAAAGTGTCCATTACTACGTGTTTTCTGATTTTGCCATTTTTTACGATTTTATCACAATACTTACGGTTTGATATCTAACCCGAGAGATAAGTGTGAAGTTACACACCTGGTTATAGTGAGAACTAGACTTTCCCGCTCGTCGATACCTATACGCATCACGATAAATTAAAACGCTATAATTTATTAACGAAACCAATCTTTAAAAAAACGATCTAAACTTTTACCCTCGAATTTTCGAACTACTTTTACTTGCGGTTTCTCCTCGATTGATGGTTCGTTAACCGATGCAAATCCACAAACAAACAAAGGTTCGGGAGTACGAACAACTTCAAACAATTGATAGGTTCGGGAGTACGAACAACTTCAAACAATTGATTCTCCTCGGATGAGCGTCCACAACCCGGTGGAAAATCTCAGATTCCCGAAATAGCCCTTTGTTTATACTTAGGGGGATTAACGGAACCTCTCTTCTTCCTAACACTAAACACCGCCCTTTTCTTCCCTATCTTTATTGTCTTCAAAGACAAAAGATCATAAGTCCAAACTAACATAATATCGAAAACAATATGACCAAAGGTTTTTAGGAGTGAGATTTCCTTAACACAATATCCTTGTTCCACAAAAAGAGAGTCGACCAAAACGTTCCCTTAACGCCTTAAATCGATTCCAACGCTCTATGATACTCACGAACACTTAAGTTCCGATCATCCACTATCGCACTAAAGTATAACAAATGAAAGCGTTAAAAGAATGAGCGATAATTTTCGATCCAAAAGATCCTTCTTACCACCATCAAGATTCGGCCAAAACAAATATTAACTAATCGTAAACTAGAAAGAACCCTTACCTATTGTCCACGATTGAAAGAAAAGATTGAGAATGATGTTTGTGAATGATGGAGGATTCGGTTTTGTATACCCAAAGAAAAGAAAATGGTTCGGCTATGGGCACACTGACATTCGGCCATTGGAGAAATAATGGAGAAAATATGATTGAAAAAGAATTAAAAGATGGAAGAAAGATATAATGATGATGGTGTTTCGGTTTTCAAAGAGAAGAAAAGAGAAAGAAAAAGATGTGATAAGAAGCAAGGCACAATCGGCAATGGGGAAAAGAGAAGGAAGAAGAATGGTCTTTTTGGTGTTAGCAATTTCGGCACTATGACAAAGCAAACAAAAGAGTACTAGAGTGATGAGCAAAAATGACCAAATGGTCAAAATAATTAGGCTTACCAAAAGATCAAATTCGGCCAAGGGAAAAGAGGTTGAAAAGAGAATTGCAAAACTTTGTACAAAATTCTAGAAATGACCAAAACAAACTCCTAAACCTTGCCAAACTACTAGCATATTCGGCCAACCTCCCCCCTAGCCACATTTCCGTCCAAATTCATGGTCAAATGGCATGAATTAGTTTCAAAACATTTTCCTTGATACATGCCCTATGTCCCCATATCTTTCCAAAAGTTCTTGATTCCATACCATAAGTTAACACTTACCTTATTCTTTTAATCTACTAACCAAAAATAACAAGGTCAACACTTACCATAATTAAGCTTGGCCGACACTTACCATACAAGAGCAAAAATAAAAGTTATCTAAATGCTAACTAAGGGATTGAACCACCCCTCATGCACTAACTCATGCGCCAACACCACCTTGCCATTACTCATCTTATGCTACACTTTGACATTTTAATTAACTTAAGTGTCAATGCCACTTGCTCCACTTCAATAAATTCTCAAACTAAAAATTATTCCATACCCGAATAATTCTATACTCTTCTTCAGGGCTATATAAACACGAAAAGAAAAAAATAAAATTTTTCCTTCATAATCTTAACACCAAAACATGCAATAACTCGATACTTGAATTTTAGGGTGTTACAGGAACTATGTCGCATACAAGACTGGAACAACGTCGTTCCTCTATTCTGATTCCTGCAGGAGCATTCAACCTGTTGCTTTATCCATCGATTACTTTCAGATTTTTGGGCTGTAAGTGTTCTTCCTTTTTTTTCTTCTAGTATAGAATTTTAATTTTACTTTTTTATTCTATAATTGCTTTTTTTTAATTAACAAAGAAAATAAGCATGAAACTGAGGTTGACGGTTTAGAAGGGAAGTACGAGGTTTGGCAGAGGAAATTGCATCCTGACCTTGTTCTCAAAATCCACCAGGTTCAAAATCCCTCAACTTAACCATTGTCTATTTTTATTTTTCTAAAAATTTTATAATTTTTAAACTATTTTTTTCTTAAAATGTTACATATATATGAAAGGCATAAATGCCTTTACAATAAGAACTGTTGATTTTAAATTTTTGTAATAATTAAATTAGCATTAGATTTAAATGTAATTGAAAATTTTATAAATAGTACAATGATGTCTTCCATGGTCAAGCATGCAAGAAAAAATAAAAACAAAACCATATGTTTGAAAGGGAAAAAGAAGTGTCTCTTAATACGTTACAACCTTTTTCTGTATAGGCATTTTTCTTGTGATATAGCTTTCTTATGCATGTATGTTTGTGTTAAATTTTTTTATTATATCAAGTCATAAAAGTGATCTTTTTTGTACATATGCCTTTATGCTTAATAAATTGTTATGTTTTACAGAAGTTAAGTGCCCTTCATGGTACCCTCATGACAAATTTGGACATGTCCGTGATGTGTCATTTCAACATCCAATAAAAATTTACTTTGGTATTATTCTTTTTTTCTTCCTGGAGTTATTATTTTATGCTGAGATTAGCATCATTTCTTATACTTGTTGTAGTTAATTAAAAAATTTTTGAAATAAGAAGAAAAATCTTAATGCCACAAAAAGCTTATTTTTCTTTGTTCTTTTGATGGATAAGTATCGAGTCAGTTTAATGCTACCTTGGCTATGTTTCTTTTGGTGTTAACTGTTTTTTGTTTTGATGAAGGTGCAAAATTTGATAGCTGTCAGGAGGCCCAGAAATTTCAATTTTACAGAAACAGGTTTATTGTATTTTATGGTGCCTTATATGCTATTATATAGTTAAAGGCACTATTTATTTGTTATTGTTATTTCTTTAAAAGGATGCATCATTGGAATGAACCATTTTCTCTTGATATCTTTGGTAGTCCAAAACAACAAATGAAATTTAACATTTGTAGGTCTAAGTATATCATAAAACTAGGGCCATTCGTATGTCTATAGTTTTAGTTAATGGGAAATATTATTGAAGTTGCAGTTGTTGATGCACTGAACTATCAAAATATTGTTGTTTTTGGTTCATATGGTAAAACCAAAGTTTTATCCTAGTAGTTTTCTACCCTTAGATTTCATAAGTAGTTTATTATTCCATCCTTTAAACATAATGCTCAAACTAGGAATAGGCATTACCTTATAATTCTTTGAGTTGGCTGCATCTTTTTTTTACTCCTTTAGATCTTCTATATTATTTTTATTCTTGTATATATTCGACATGTGGGAATCGGTAGCCCTCTCTTTGCATTTAATCGCCATCGCTTTCTCGCTCCTCCCGCAACTATTGGTTCAACTCAAGAAACTGCTGTTTAATCTTGAATTAATATTTGGTAGTGATATTGATAAAGTTTTTATATTTGGTTCAACTGAATTAATAATATTTGGTGCTAATCTTATAATCTTACATCTGTTCTAGGTACTATCGAGCACCTGAATTAATATTTGGTGCATTTGAATACACCACAGCCATTGACATCTGGTCTGCTGGTGTGTTTTAGCTAAGCTATTGCTTGGGCCGGTACATGTTTCGTTGCAAAATTTTTTTGCTTATTTATGTGCATTTTCCTTTAAATTACTTAACAAATATTATTTTTCTGACTCCAGTCTCTGTTTGCTGGTAAGAGTGGAGTAGACCAGGTTGTTCAAATTATTAAGGTACCTTTTAGTTCAAAATTCTAATCAATAATAGTTTTATCATGATGATTTTTGAAAATTTAATCGTTTGGGGCTCCGATTTTGTATAGATTTAATTCCTGGTTTTCCTTTCAAATATTGGATCATTTTACTTACTTAAATTTGCCATCTAGTTTTTTGCCTTATATTTTCTGCTATAATCTGGCATCCAGTTTGCCATGTTTTTTTATTAAATTATTTTGTTCTTTCACAAATCAAAGACAGTATATTAATGTATAGGGACTAATTGATGATACTTTTACTAAAGGAATCTAAATATAATGTTTTCATGTGTCCTGCCATCACCATTCTTAGTTAATTACTGACATCACTCATTGCATAGGATTCTAAGGACCCAAATATAATAAATAATTAAATTACATAATTTTATAAAATTGAAAATATCCTTTTTCAATCCACTTTCTTTTCACATTTTACTTTCAGTAATATCAATTATGATATCCCTGATTAAATCTTCTTCCATTTCTCGAGTAATTCATTTCCAAAATCCCATTTTAAATGTGTAAATAATATTAACATTTATAATTAAATTGGTCCAAACTATACAAATATTTATATGTTTTCTTTTTTCTTTATCTTATTTTATTTTATGCTATTTTAATCACGAAAAATATATTTTGTTTTATTTTTAACTTACCTATTAAACAAATTGTATTTAAAGTTATATTTTAAATATTTTAATTTATTTTAATCACGAAATTTTTTTAATATTTTAATTTATTTTAAAGTTCAAATTTACATAACTTACATAATTTAAAGTTTAAATTTCATAACTTACATAATTTAAAGTTCAAATTTCATAACTTACAGAATTTACATAACTTACATAATACGTAACTTACATAATTTAAAGATCAAATTTCATAACTTACATAATTTACATAATTTACATAATACATACATAATTTACATAACTTACATAATTCATAACATACATAATTTTAAGATCAAATTTCATAACTTACATAATTTACATAACTTACATAATACGTAACTTACATAAATTTAAGATCAAATTTCATAACTTACATAATTTACATAACTTACATAATACGTAACTTACATAATTTAAAGATCAAATTTCATAACTTACATAATTTACATATTTTACATAATACATACATAATTTACATAACTTACATAATTCATAACTTACATAATTTTAAGATCAAATTTCATAATTTACATAATTTACATAACTTACATGATACATAAATATATATCATATCATAACTTATATAACTTAATTACACTTATAAATAAACAACTTACCCCGTGTAATTTATTGTCAACTTTAGACTTAAACAACTACGAAATGGATAGGACTTCGATGAATTTGGCAAGGGTAAGCAACGACTATCGAAATGGAGTAGAAATTTTTCTAAATTTTGCATTTCAAAATGCAAGCCAAGAGAATATGATTCTTTTCCCGTGTAAGAAGTGTGGCAATATCAATTGGAATTATCGTGAAGTTGTCTACGAACATCTAATTGTTGATGGCTTTATTCGGGGGTATAAAAAATGGATTTTCCATGGAGAGTGTACACCTAGTGGAACCTCTTCAACGATTAATCCAGGTTATCCTCATAGTGCTTACCATCAGTCTGTTAGAGAAGATGACATGGAAGGTATGTTGCGGGATGCATTTAATATGCGCAGTGATGGTTTGCAATCATTTCCACTTGACTTGATGGCATCCGGTGATTATAATTTTGGTGGAAATACTTTCACCCAAACGGAAAGAAGTGTACCTGATGAACAACCAAATGAAGAAGCGGCGAAGTTCTACAAGTTACTTGGTGAAATAAATGAAGAACTTTATGAGGGATCAAAATTTTCAAAAATGTCCTTCTGTATTCGTCTTTTTCACTTAAAATGTTTGGGAGGATGGACCGGAAACTCTTTGACAATGCTGTTAGAGTTTTTGAGAGATAAGTTTCCATTTGCAAAAATCTCTCATTCATGCAAAGTTATGAAGAAACTGATAAAAGATTTAGGCCTTGGGTACAAAAAAATTCATAGTTGCCCAAACGACTGCATGTTGTATTGGGGCGATCGGAAAAACCAAAAGTGCTGTCATGTATGCGGTCAATCCCGTTGGATGAATAGAAATACAGAAGATGGTAACGAGGATGAAAATGATGCACAGTCAAGGAAGAAGCCAATTAAGATTTTGCGATATTTTCAACTAATACCAAGGCTTCAAAGGTTTTTCATGTCATCAAAGACAGCCAAGTCTATGACGTGGCGCCATGATAGACGAACCAATGATGGATTGTTAAGGCATCCTGTGGATTCTTTAGCTTGGAAATCATTTGACAGTAAATTTTCAAGCTTTGCAAGCAATCCTCAGAGTGTGAGACTTGGGCTAGCATCTGATGGATTTAATCCTTACAAAATCATGAGCACTGCGTATAGTACTTGGCCTGTAGTGCTTGCTCCTTACAATTTGCCTCCATGGATTTGCATGAAACAATCATCTTTTATCTTATCTATGATTATCCCTGGACAGAGAGGTCCCGAAAATGATATTGACATTTATTTGCAACCACTTATTGAAGAGTTAAAACAATTATGGGCTGGTGTTGAGACATATGATGTACTGAGAAAGGAGAACTTTAATTTACGTGCAGCTTTGATGTAGACTATTAATGACTTCCCGGCTTATGCCAATTTATCTGGTTGGAGTACCAAGGGACATTATGCTTGTCCTTGTTGTGCTGCACAAACATGTTCACAATGGTTATATAATGGGAAGAAGTTCTCTTACATGGGGCATCGTCGATGGTTACCGAGAAATCATAGATTTAGATTTCAGAGTACTCTGTTTGACAATACTAAAGAGTTCAAAGAAGCTCCTTCGCAGACCAGTGGATCTAAAATCTTGTTCATGTTGAAATATATGAATTTCATTTATAGGAAGATGAATCAACCACCCAACACGCAAAGAAATAGATGATCAACGGATGAATCTGATGAAGAGGATGATCTTAATGAGGCGGACTTATGGAAAAAAGAAGTATTTTTTTTTTAGTTACCTTATTGAGAGCATCACATTTTATGACATAATCTTGATGTTATGCACATTGAGAAAAATGTCTGCGAGAACATCATTAGAACTATTTTGAATGTCGATGGAAATCAAAAGACAATTTTCAGGGTCGACTGGATTTACTCCACATGGGAATTCGGCGTGAGCTTCATCCCCAAGCACTTTCGAATAGGAAATATCGGTTGACGTCTTCTATTTTTTCAATGTCGAAGATGGAGAAAGAAGTGTTCTGCATGGATTTGAAGGATATAAAGGTCCCAAATGCGTATGCATCAAATATATCTCGATGTCTGAGTCTTAAAGATTGAATACTATATGCCTTAAAATCACATGACTATCACATCTTAATGCAAGATTTACTGTCAGTTGCTATGCAATGTTGTATGTCAAAAAAGGTGATGTCTTGTATAATTGAACTATCCAATATAATGGAAGGCATTTGTGGCAAAGTTTTGGATGTTCAAGAACTTGAGACACTACAAGATCGAGCCGCATTGACTTTATGCAACTTGGAGAAGATCTTCCCACCTTCCTTCTTCACTATTATGGTGCACTTGATAATTCATCTCCCTTATGAAACAATACTTGGTGGACCTGTTTTTTATCGATGGATGTATCCCATAGAAAGGTGTTAATTTATTTGTAAATTATTCCTTCATTCACCTCAATGCCTTTAGTTGCAACTTTTGATAATGTTGTATATCGTGTTTAGGTTCCTATCCAAATTGAAGTCTTACTGCCGTAATAAGCGTTATCTAGAAGGATCAATTGCTGAAGGCTACTTGGCAAAGGAATGTATGACTTTCTGTTCAAGATATTTGTAAGATGTTAAAACAAGACTGAACAGACCAAGTAGAAACGCTAGGCTCATTGATCATAACTTGGCTGAAACTTATTTATTTCAAAGTTATGGAGAACCAATCGGCAAAGTTGAGTTTGCAGAATTAGATGATAGATCGTGTGTACAAGCACATCGATATGTTCTTTTTCACCACGATTCAATGGAACCATTACACAAGTAAGTTCTAGAATTTGATAAATATTCATCAATTATAATTTGTTTATCTTCTAACAAAGTAAACCTTTTTTCAACATAGTGAGTACAAACAAATCTTGAGATCTCGTTCATAGTCCCAAAGATTACAACATCAAGAAATTAATAAGTTATTCACAGAATCTTTTCATGAATGGTTAAGCCAAACAGTATGCAATTGAAGCTTTCATTGACAAATAATAATATTTTCTCATAACATTTATAATTACTCAATTTACTTTCGATTCAATAGGTTTGGAGTCAGAAGGACGTCAATGACGAAATTAAATGGCTTTCCCAGGGTCCGAATAGAATAGTAAAAAGATATAGTGCCTTCCTCATCAATGGATTCAAATTTCATACAAAATATCACGAGAGATTGAGGAGAACTCAAAATTGTGGAATTGTTGTTAATTCTTCAATTACAAGTTATGCTAGTGCTAGGGACAGTATTCCTGTTGAGGGAAATGTGGAGTATTATGGACTTCTTACTGACATAATTGAGTTGGATTATTATGGCAAATGGAAAGTTGTCTTATTTTGATGTGATTGGGCTGATGTTAATACTGCTTGCGGAATTAAACAATATCAATTTGGTTTTACAATGGTGAACTTCTCTCGATTGATTCACACTGGACAACAATTGATAGATGAACCGTATGTGTTTTCTTCTCAAGTGAAGCAAGTTTTTTACTCGAAAGATCCAACTGATGAGAGTTGGTGCATTGTACTCCGAAACATCCCTAGAGACTTATTTGAAATGGGCAATGGAAGTAGAGATGACATCATCGAAAGATCAAAAACTTTGTCTTTTCCAAAACAAAACTTAAATGAAAATATCCCTAGTACTAGTACACAATTTCAATGGGTTCGTCAGGATGTGGGCGAAGATATTTACGAATTATGATGTAGTAAGATTTTACGATTTTTTAAATATATGTAATATTATAATTTTAATATTGGTCATGTTATATAATTTAACTATTTTATATGTACTATTATTGTTGTTGTTTGTTACTAAAATTTCAACTATTTTATGTGTATTGCAGGAAAAATGCATAGAAGAAGATTATGAAATTTAAGTGTTGTCCAGAATACTCCAAATTCAGAAGAAGGAAATAGTGAACAGTAGATAGCTATTGGATCTTCGAATGTGCCGGAGACACTTGACGAGCCTGCAGAATTTCAAAGTAATGTTAAGTTTATTTTACATGGGTGTTGACTTTTATTATTGCTCGTATTTCTCAATTTCAATATAATAATATATTATTTTCCAGCTGAAAGTGGTGGGATGCGCAGAGGTCGAGGACGTACGCTACTTAAAGATTTATACGACTTAAATCTTGTCGAGCATGTCAGAGTAAGTAGAAACAGTCATGGTCAGCCTGTTGGATCAGAAGCTCGACTTTTAGCATGCTATTTGGGCATTATAGCATGAAATGCCACTATGTTGCCCATCAACTACAAATCATGGCATCACATGCCTGATAGCAACAAAAATCAAGCTCTCGATAATATTAAGATAACAAAACGTGAATGTAATTTATAATACTTTGGTTTAAGTTTCATTTTACTTACTTTCCAAACTTGTGTTTTTTAGGAGAGATTTGCTTTGCAGGTCTCTAATGTCTATATCAAGAAGGCATTGGGTAAAAAATGGAGAGACCATAAAAGCACTTTAAAAAAAGATTATTTTAAGAAAGACATAAGCCTCGAAGAAAAATTGCGAAATGTCCCGCCGGGAATGCTGAGGAACCAATGGGAAGATGCAGTTAGATTCTGGAATTCAAAGAAAGGAGAGGTATTACGTACTTCCAAACTCTTATAAATTTTTCAGTTTATAGTATTTACTATATACGTAATAATAATTTTATTATGTAGGACCGTGAGCGAGTTGGAACAAGTAGCAGGCAAAAAGAAAAATTCACGCACACAGTAGGGTCGAGAAGTTTTTCTTGTGTAACTGAGGCCCAAATATTATGAATTTATTAATTCTGTCAAATAATAATGAACTTCTACTATTAAATAATATTTTTACTACTATATTGTAGGAAGTCTCGTCTAGTCAAAAAGTTGGACGCCTTCAGCTTTTTGACATTACGAATAGGAAGAAAGATGGATCCCCGATGACATCCGAAGCTGGAGAAATTATGGTATATTTACTTAATAAAATTTGATTTATTCTAAATATTTATAATGTTTAATTATAATGGTTTAATTCGTCTTTAGTAGTTTTAAATAATGTTAAGTTATGTTGCATTCCTTTTTTATTTTATATTTGGTTTTTAACTCTTTAATTGATTTATTAGGAGAAACTAAAAGATAAGTGATGGCTGTCGATTCCACCAATATAAACCTACACCTAGTTGCAAATTTAAGCAGTATAGGGAGTAAGGTCGATCCCACAGAGACTGGTTTACTCAAAAATTATTTCTCGCTCGACTAGAATTTTATCTAGGCAATTGTCGTGCCCACGACTTCAAGCGAACCTAAAAAAAAGGAAAATAAATAAATCAGGGGGGTTTTAAGATGTTAAAAAAAACTAAATAATTGAAACAGAATAATTAAATGAATTAGAAATCAAATAAAAATTAAACTTGGATTTATAATCAAAGTAAATAAGCCTCAGCCTTAGACTCGGTAAATTTTGAGTCAAGAATCGATCCTCAAAAATTGATCTTCTCCTCTAAACGATAAGCTGGTTATAGCGGTTAAGAACGTCCTAACCACCAATTCCTCCTTCCGTAGCTGGTTTTGGTACGACCTACAAACCAACCCTTACCGATTATCTAACTGAGATACACGCGTTCCCGATTGAAGATTTCGGTAGCCTTGCGTTCTGAAGAACCCAACTCGAACCAACGGCCTCAACCGTATGGGTCGTTTAAACCCGATCACCTCTTCCTTGATTTGTTCTCGGAAACTCAAATACAGCATGGCCGACTCGAATTTCCAACTGTCGGCAAATACGACCCCAATCCAACGTGCACTTTGACTTGGAATCAAATTCAACCTTAAGGGATGATTTATCTATCCCGATACTTAGGAAAAAGGTGAATACTGGTTGGAAGGATTATTTGTGGGGATACAAATCTCACGATTCTCGATCGAACAGAGTACCGGCCTAAGGCTAAGATAGAATTTAGTGTGGCATGAATTTAATCATGCTTGAAGGTTGTGAAAGGTGTTTTGGCTTGGTGTGAAAGTGTTTGGAATTTGGAAAGGAAAGGGGTTTGGAAGGTAATTAAACCAATTTTAGGGAAAGAAACAAAAAGAGTTGAAATGGGCAGAATGTTGGACGTTGCTTGAAGGAGGAAAAAAAAAACAAAAGAAATCCTATTCTAAATTGAAATAGGAAAAGAGAGAAATTAAACACCAAATAGGAATAGAAAAGAGCTAATTGATTGATGATTTTCCAAATACAAATAACCCCTATTTATACATATGGGGTTTACTAAAAATAGACTTAATTAATTTAATATAAAATCTTAAATAATTAAAAATAAAAATAAATAAAAATAAAATAAACTAAAAATAGGATTTTCCATATTTGGCTTTTTACAAAGTCAAATTGCTTGATGAGTCCTTAGCTTCTTCCATCTTTTTGATTTGGCCCCATTTCCATGATTTTCTTTCAATTTGGCCTTTTTTAGCATGCTTTTGATCAATTGCATCCATGACAAGAATTAAATCATAAAAATACAAATTAGCAGGGATTAATTCAGAAATAATCCGAATTAAATACAAGAAATCATGCAAATAATCATGTTATCAAATCCCCCTACTTAGCTCATGCTTGCCCTCAAACATGTTGTTCTTTCAAACATTGGAATTAATTCTACAATTTATTAAAAACCGAGCCTCTTTTCTGCATCCTTACTCAATGTAAACAACATAGGCAAAAATAATTAAATAAATGCTCAAAATATATAGTTTAATCAACAAGACAAGTGTCATAAAATTCAACATATGCGGACTAGATAATTTCATGGAATAGAGTTTGAATCCAATAAATTTCAAGGCATTATTAATATACTTTTAGAAAAAATAAACTAGACATGGTCAAACATTTTTACGCGAACTAGGATGACAACCAAAGCACCCTATCCCGGTTACTCAGTTTAAGCAGTCTTTATTATTGGGCTCTGTTAGCGGAATGTTATTAAGTTATCGACTAGTCACTCAAACCTTTTTATGCGAGATGAGATGACAACCCAAGCACCTCACCCTGGTTACTCAATCCGGTCACATTTTCGGGACTTTCACTCATAACTTGAGCCTTTATTTATTTATTTATTTAATTTACTTTTTTTCTCTTTTTTTTTTTCCATGCACAAGCAAATACTTTTCAAACAATCAATTCATGAAAATCTAGTTACATACATCAACCTTAAAACACAAGTTTCGATTAATCTATATACTTGATGAAACACCCCAAACCCAGCCCACGAGCTTTGACCAGATTTGGTATGTTCCTCAAGTAAACCGGTTCAAAGTTCTTTTGTTACTTTGGGAAAAATAGTGTGTTTTGAAAGAAATATTGTTTTGGGTTGGGCTCGAGTAGAAAACAAAATCGTTTTATAATGAAAACCCTTTTAAATTTTAGGTGATAAAACATATAGAATACATTTAAAGTAAATTACTTAATCTTTAACTTAATAAAAATTTCGTAACATAATAAATAAAAACAGAAATAAAATAGTGCACTATGACCTTATGGCCTTATTACATCAAATAAATCCCAATAGTTCAAAGTACTTCAAAATTAATAGTCCATAAAAAATAAAAACTTCATGTTGAGCATGGCCACCACAAGCTCTGTAGTCAGGTCCATTATTTCATTCATCACTGAAACATGGTCCCACAGCAGGGTGAGTCAATGAGACTCAATGTGTACACAACACTAAATCATAATAGAATCAGGCATAACAAATATTACACATTCATATCATAGCATACAAATTATGACGCATTCCCAAACCCAAACCTAACAAGCCATCCGCTACACTCCCCCGTACCAACCTGTACACCGTGGGGACTACTAAGTCGACCCTCCTTCCGCTACACTCCATATCGCGGTCTTAGGTCACCGCATTTGTGGTCTTAGGTCACCACATTCAGATATCGCGGTCTTAGGTCACCGCATTCAAATTACTGTGGTCTTAGGTCACCACATTCAGATACCACGGTCTTAGGTCACCGTGTTCGTGTCTTAGGTCACCACATTCACTTCCCCTTTCAATAACCCATATGCCCCATTTTGTAATATGCATTAATATGCCAAAGTTCACATTCTTATTCTCATGTTACAAATAACATATTTCATATTCCTAGTAGGAGTAGGAAACGTACCTAAGTACTTTGTACCACATTATGGTACCTTAGCCATATTCACATTCTTAATATCACATATATTAATTAAACATAGCCATAAAACATATTATGAAATAGTGTGGGGTACACACCTGATTAGCTTAACGAATTCCTTGAAATCCCGGAAAACCGATCTATCACTTTAGATCCTAAATCCCTACATTTGGCCATATTTAGTATTTTAGAAAAAAGCCTATTCGGCTAATTTAATCAAATCCGAGAAGGATTATCGTATCCACTTTCTTACCTTGTCATCGATTTGATAATTAATCAAATCCGGAAACTTGTATTCTTCCCCTTTGAAATCGGCTAATCACTAGATCCCTTGAATCGGTTAGTTTTGGCTTAAAACACATAAAAATAGATCTAACTACTAAAATAGGCCTTGGCCGAATATTCATAGTCACTTACCTTAAGGATCTTAAATCCGAAATTATCCCTTGGTTATAACTTCGCCGAAATCCCTAAAACCACATGTTAGATCAACTTCTAACCTTTAATCACAATCAATGGCCCTTGGCCGAATGTCAGATATGACTTACCTTGATGGTCAAATCCCGAAGATCTTTTCCTTTATAGTCGACTATGGCAAAAATCCCGAAAGAATCCTTCCAAATTTCGGCAAATAAGAATATTGATGGGATTAGTCCTAGATTTCGACAAATCTAAAAGAAAAGAATAGAAATCAAAACTTGTTCTTACACTTTCTTGAAGAAATCGACAGCACCTATCCTTGAAGCCCCTCAAAGATTCGGCTTTTGATGGATTGGAAACAAAAGAAATTGGCTAATGGTGATATCTTGAATTTTCGGCTTTGGCTAACAAAAAGAAGAAGAACAAATGCTCTAAGAAATTCGGTAGAGAGAAGGGTTGAGAGAAAGAATGATGAATGGCCCTCTTTTCCTTATATAGCCGAATTTACTAACTTAGAATCCCTTACTTGGCCATCACTCTTCTATTTTGATAGCTTTATCTCTTTAATTATCTCCTAAAATAAAAGATAATTCAGCAACTATCCTTACTTAGCCGAAATTATTAAACTTAAAGTCTCTTACTTGGCCATCACTTCTCCCTTATTTTCCTAATTAAAGAATAATTCCTCATTTATCTCTTGAAAATAATCTAAAATAAATCCATTATTTATCCCTTATTTATCCACTATTTATCTCTTAAAAATAAAAGAATAAAGGCTCCTAAATTATAGCCTTGTGCCGTCCCTTCTTTGCTACTCTCACTGCAAAATAAAACTTTTTATTTTGCTTCCCCTGCAGCTCGAACCTTCGCCCAATACCCAAGTATGTGGCGCCATTTCCTGATGCCCTAAGTGGCATCTTCAAGCCACTTTTCTGAGCCCGTTTGTGTGCCATATTTGACATACATTTTCTCTTAAGGCCACCTTGCCTTAATTTCCTCTTTTAAACTTTAAAACTCGACATTTCTAAGTCATTTCTAAGTTTCCAAAAATTTTCGTTTGCCTCTTTAAACTTGATATTTCCTTACATTTCCAAGTTTCCAGAAATGTTCACTTTCCTCTTTTAAACCATTTCTAAATCATTTCCTTACATTTCCAAGTTCCCAAAAATGTTCACTTTCCTCTTTTAAACCTAACATTTCCATACATTTCAGTTTCAAAAATGTTCACTTTCCTCTTTTAAACCTAACATTTCCATACATTTCAGGTTTCCAAAAATGTTCAAAATATATTCATAACACACAAGACATGTCATTTCGTACAATTAAACCGAAAATGCATAAGCCCTTTTCAGGATGTTACAGTTCTACCCCCCTTAAAATAATTTCGTCCTCGAAATTACTTACTAATGAACAATCGTACGGTCTAACTCACCCCACTACGCTATTCTTTGTGCACTCGATCTTAAAGAACTATCTTACCTTCTAGGCACGATCTCTAAGTTCACATCCAAAGTTTCAAGCAGTTCACTTGTAACACAAGAATGAACTATCTCTAAAACAATAAATAGTACTCCAAAACAAGGAACTTAATCGCTATCATATCCTTGGTTGTCTCATATCTCGAACCTCAAGCACTCTCACTGGGTGTTCCATGACCATTTCCTCCATGGTTTAAACCACAAACCTTCGTTGCACGAGGGCAATTCTTAACCAAATGAGCCTTAGACTTACATCTAAAACATTCCCGATCTCGGTTCCAACACTCGCCAACATGATACCTTCCACACTGAGCACACGGATGGTCCGGATTTTTAGTAGTTGGCTTAAAAACACGAAAGCGAAATTCTCAACCTTTGGTCTTTTCTAAAGACTCTTAGGCGATTCTCGACGGTCCAAGACTCCTCTTATCCACGTCCGCAGCGACCACGTCCCCTAGAACTCATTTTCTAACGTCGCGATTTAATCGATTTAAGAGTTTTATACATTAGTACTTTTGTTTCAGCGATTAACGCATGACAGTTTTATGAAAAGAGATGTTTAAAAGTGGTTCTTTCGATCAAACAAAGTTCTCAGCTCAAGTTCAATATTCAGAAAGTCACATTCACAATCATCAACCAATTATGAACTTTCGTTCATTCAGAGAAATGTTGTAGTTTTCATTGTTGTTGTTGTTTTCCACTACCCAGGGGTATTTTCGTAATTTGTCCTACAGGGGTATTTTCGTAATTTGTCAAAATAAGATTCCTTGGTGATTTTGTCAAAAAGTATTTTGGAATTTTTAAATTCAGGTATTATTTTGGTAATTTTGAAATCAGGTGGCATTTTCGGTAATTTTGAATCTCTGGGGTATTTTAGTAATAAATCAGGGTAAATTCGTAAAGTTTAATAATTCTGGGGTATTTCAAAATTTGCAAACCTTTGAGGGTTCTTTTTGTGAGTTTGCTTTCTATTTTGGTGATCTTGCAACAATTTTGGAAATTAGGGTCATTTTGGTAATTTGTAAGTTAAGGGCAATTTCGTAATTTTCCAAAATCAAGGTGTTTTTGATATTTTGCAAATTAGGGCTTTTGAACACTTAGTAGAGAAATGAAATTTTGATAAAAACTGTGAGTATTTTGGAAATTTCATAAACCAATGGCATTTTTGTAATTTTACCTCTAGGGGTATTTTTTGTAATTTTACAAACCAAAAATTTTTCGGAACAATTTTGTAAAAATAGTTCTCACAAATTAAAAAGGTAATTTTAAGAGTTTTAAACTAGGGTTTTAATAAAAACACGGCTAGTTCCCTTCGGGTTTTAGTTATTGTGTTTAGCTTTATGACCGAGTCCTCTTGGTTAGGGTGAACAGAAGCTACGCACTGGTAGGATTCAAAGAAAGAGGAGGTGAGTCACTAGGGATTTGCTTAAGTACTGGGCTCTTAGAATCCAATCCTAGACATGCGCACAGGGGTTACCACACCCTAACTCAGCGACTTAGCCATAGGGTTGTTTAGTTAGGCACTTAAGGCTTTTGTAAGTGTTGGGGAAAACTAATCCTAGGGTTCAAGTACCTATCATACTATTTCTACGTTCCATTCCTACCCTTCTACAGATCATACCATAAATCACACAATGGATAGGGGTACTTACATGGTGGACTGCGGGTCAGAGACTTAGGTGCCATGCCAGAAAACCTGCTTAACTTTAGAAATACTTTTCATAAAACTCATTTGGGCTTGCTTTGAAAACGTTTTGGGCCTTAAACCCCTAGGCCGAGGGTTTGAAACTGGGCTCTGATACCAAACTGAACACCCCAAACCCGGCCCACGAGCTTTGACCAGATTTGGTATGTTCCTCAAGTATACCGGTTCAAAGTTCTTTTGTTACTTTGGGAAAAATAGTGTGTTTTGAAAGAAATATTGTTTTGGGTTGGGCTCGAGTAGAAAACAAAATCGTTTTATAATGAAAACCCTTTTAAATTTTAGGTGATAAAACATATAAAATACATTTAAAGTAAATTACTTAATCTTTAACTTAATAAAAATTTCGTAACATAATAAATAAAAACAGAAATAAAATAGTGTACTATGGCCTTATGGCATTATTACATCAAATAAATCCCAATAGTTCAAAGTACTTAAAAATTAATAGTCCATAAAAAATAAAAAATTCATGTTGAGCATGGCCACCACAAGTTCTGCTAGTCCCAGGTCCATTATTGTTCATCACTCGAAACATGGTTCCACAACGGGGTGAGTCAACAGACTCAATGTGTACACAACACTAAATCATAATAGAATCAGGCATAACAAATATTACACATTCATATCATAGCATACAAATTATGATGCATTCCCAAACCCAAACCTAACAAGCCATCCGCTACACTCCCCCGTACCAACCTGTATACCGCGGGGACTACTAAGTCGACCCTCCTTCCGCTACACTCCATATCGCGATCTTAGGTCACCGCATTTGTGGTCTTAAGTCACCACATTCGGATATCGCGGTCTTAGGTCACCGCATTGATTCTTGTGGTCTTAGGTCACCACATTCGAGATACCACGGTCTTAGGTCACCGTGTTCGTGTCTTAGGTCACCACATTCACTTCCCCTTTCAATAACCCATATGCCCCATTTTGTAATGTGCATTAATATGCCAAAGTTCACATTCTTATTCTCATGTTACAAATAACATATTTCATATTCCTAGTAGGAGTAGGAAACGTACCTGAGTACTTTGTACCACATTATGGTACCTTAGCCATATTCACATTCTTAATATCACATATATTAATTAAACATAGCCATAAAACATATTATGAAATAGTGTGGGGTACACACCGATTACATTTAACGAATTCCTTGAAATCCCGGAAAATTGATCTATCGCTTTAGGTCCTAAATCCCTACATTTGGCCACATTTAGTATTTTAGGAAAAAGCCTATTCGGCTAATTTAATCAAATCCCAAAGGATTATCGTATCCACTTTCTTACCTTGCTGCCGATTTGATAATTAATCAAATCCCGGAAACTTGTATTCTTCCCCTTTGAAATCGGCTAATCACTAGATCCCTTAAATCGGTTAGTTTTCGGCTTAAAACACATAAAAATAGATCTAACTACTAAAATAGGCCTTGGCCGGAATATTCATAGTCACTTACCTTAAGGATCTTAAATCCCAAATTATCCCTTGGTTATAACTTCTGTCGAAATCCCTAAAACCACATGTTAGATCAACTTCTAACCTTTAATCACAATCAATGGCCCTTGGCCGAATGTCAGATATGACTTACCTTGATGGTCAAATCCCGAAGATCTTTTCTTTTATAGTTGACTATGGCAAAAATCTCGAAAGAATCCTTCCAAATTTTGGCAAATAAGAATATTGATGGGATTAGTCCTAGGTTTCGACAAATCTAAAAGAAAAGAATGGAAATCAAAACTTGTTCTTACCCTTTCTTGAAGAAATCGACAGCACCTATGCTTGAAGCCCCTCAAAGATTCGGCTTTTGATGGATTGGAAAGAAAAGAAATTGGCTAATGGTGATATCTTGAATTTTCGGCTTTGGCTAACAAAAAGAAGAAGAACAAATGCTCTAGGAAATTCGGTAGAGAGAAGGGTTGAGAGAAAGAATGATGAATGGCCCTCTTTTCCTTATATAGCCGAATTTACTAACTTAGAATCCCTTACTTGGCCATCACTCTTCTATTTTGATAGCTTTATCTCTTTAATTATCTCCTAAAATAAAAGATAATTCAGCAACTATGCTTACTTAGCTGAAATTGTTAAACTCAAAGTCCCTTACTTGGCCATCACTTCTCCCTTATTTTCCTAATTAAAGAATAATTCCTCATTTATCTCTTGAAAATAATCTAAAATAAATCCATTATTTATCCCTTATTTATCCACTATTTATCTCTTAAAAATAAAAGAATAAAGGCTCCTAAATTATAGCCTTGTGCCGTCCCTTACTGCTACTCTCTGCTGCAAAATAAAACTTTTTATTTTGCTTCCCCTGCAGCTCGAACCTTGGCCCAATACCCCGGTATGTGGCGCCATTTCCTGAGGCCCTAATGGCATCTTCAAGCCACTTTTCCAAGCCCGTTTGTGTGTCATATTTCACATACATTTTCTCTTAAGGCCACATTGCCTTAATTTCCTCTTTTAAACTTTAAAATTCGACATTTCTAAGTCATTTCTAAGTTTCCAAAAATTTTCGTTTGCCTCTTTAAACTTGACATTTCCTTACATTTCCAAGTTTCCAGAAATGTTCACTTTCCTCTTTTAAACCATTTCTAAATCATTTCCTTACATTTCCAAGTTCCCAAAAATGTTCACTTTCCTCTTTTAAACCTAACATTTCCATACATTTCCAGGTTTCCAAAAATGTTCACTTTCCTCTTTTAAATCTAACATTTCCATACATTTCCAGGTTTCAAAAAATGTTCAAAATATATTCATAACACATAAGACATGTCATTTCGTAGAATTAAACCGAAAATGCATAGGCCCTTTTCAGGATGTTACACTTGAGCATTTAAATTCAAAAAATTTTACCCAATTGTCCAAGTTGACTAAGTATGAGATTAAAGGCTCATCGTCAAAATAAACTGTTGAATGAATTCAATGCAAGATTGAACATATGCAAAAGAGAATCATGCAGCAAAAATCAATCAACCATCCATGCATACTTACTATATTCATCCCCCCTACTTATTCTATGCTTGTCCTCAAGCATGCATCATATAATAGAAAAGAAAAACAGTAGCTCAAATAACTAGTAAAAATGAAAAGTTCGGAGTACTCCCCATATGTGTCTTCAATGATTTTGTCGATGTTGGGGGTAACGGCTTTGCAGGATATCAAGGATTGTGCAGACTTAATTAAAGTGAACAGATACTATGCACCAAATAGGATTCTAGAGAAGAGAAGGTGGGTCATTAAGACCGTTTAAGTACCAAGCTCTCCCTAGATCCAATCCTAGACATGCATATACCCATTGCCACACCTTAACCTTATAGCAAAGAGGGGGGAGACGGTGATGGTAGTGCAGTGGCATCGGTGATGGTAGTGCGACGGCGACGGAGATGGTGAAGGCAGCGGGGTTGGTTGTGGGGGAGAGGGTTTGTTTTGAGGGTGTTTTTAGGTAAGTATGGATGGGTTTTTTTAGGTAAATATTTGTCACCAAATTAGCATGTCGTGCCCGCACCATCACTATTATCCGTCTTTCACAAAAAATTCATGATCTCTATTATGTTCCTGGAAACATCAAATCAACTGAATTAAATAAAAATTTATTTATTTACACCCTAAATCTTACTAAAACTTAAAATTAAATAAATGAAAAGAAATTTGGGTTGCCTGCCAAAAAGTGCTTTTGTTTAACGTCGTTAGCTCGACTACCTTAAATGTTATCCGTTTGGCTTATTGATAATTAAGTTCTCCATCTTGTGCATTTGGATGTCCTTGCAGAAAGGTTTCGACCTTTTTCCATTATCCTTGAAGCCCTTCCCAGGTTCCTCTATCATTAGTGGATTGAGGAGTATTTGAGCTTCTTCGTTCAAGTATGCATTTTTCTCTGTCGAAATACTTGTACGTTCTAGAAATGATTTCAGCTCTAATTTCGAGGCTTTCATGACAGCTTCACGTACTGGTTTTTGAATTATCGATAATTCCTCTTGCTTAACATCAAGATCAGCATTCCTGCAAGGTACGGTTTGTAACTTATCATTGGGATGTCCCATATCCTCATAAACATTAAACCTAACCACTTCGTCATCAAATTCCATGGTGAGTGTTCCACTCCAAACGTCAATTTTTGTTCGTGCGGTACTCAAGAATGGTCTTCTAAGCAAAATGTCAGACGAATTAGTTGAGTTATCATCTTCCATATCAATAATGTAGAAATCTACAGGGAAAACTAATTCGTTAACTTTAACAAGGACGTCTTCAAGTAACCCTTCGGGATAGACGACTAACTTTGTCCATGTTGGATTATTACTCCTGTTTCTTTTAAAGGACCCGCGTTAATCAACTTATAAGTAGAATAAGGCATAACATTAATGGAAGCCCCTAAATCACACATGGCTTTCTTAATGCCTACATTACCTATCTCACAAGAAATAACAAACATACCTTGGTCCTTGTATTTGAGCAGAACTTTCTTTGCAGTACCGCGGAGACATTTTCTTCTATATTTACTCTTTCGTTCCCTATCAACCTTCTCTTTCTAGAACACAATTCTTTAAGGAATTTCGCATACCGAGGGATTTGTTTGATAGCATCGAGTAAATGGATATTTACCTCCACCTTCCTGAATGTCTCGAGGATTTCTTTTTCCTCTTTCTCTTTCTTATCCTTTGCAAGCCTCCCTGGAAAAGGAGGTGGCATCACAACTGATCTCTGAATTTCTGATTCTAGCCTAGCTTTTGGATCTGAGATTTGCTTTTCCCGTTCCTTGTCTTGCCTACGATTTTTGGCTGGCACTGTTTCCAAAACCTTTCTGCTACGAAGAGTTATTGCACTTACATTCTGTCGAGGATTCGACTCTGTCTGGGAAGGTAATTTACCTTGAGATTTCAAATGATTAACTGCCATCGAGAGTTTACTAACTTGATTAGTTAGTTCTTTTATTGATGCATCTGTCCTCTATTGATATTTTGCAGCATCGGCAACAAGTCTTTCCACAATAGCTTCTAGAGATGGCTTGGGTTGCTGTTGTGGTGGTTGCAGAGGTCTCGGTTGGTACGATGGATTATATCAGGGATTACCTCCATAATTCAGGTTGAGATGGTCCTTCCACCCAAGATTGTAGGTATTGGAGAAAGGATCATAACGTCTTTGAGGAGGTCCCGGAAAACCTCCGACAGTATCTACATGTGCCATTGAATTGTTGTTAAGGATTGGGCGCGAATCCGTCTGATGTTCAGATGTAGCGCAAATTCTGAACAGTTGGGTCGGATTCTTTTTCTCTATAAGCAAAGATTGAACAACATTGGTAAGTTTATCCAATTTATCTTCCAAAGATGAAACGTTTACCCCATGAACCCGTCTTGTGGGTTCCAAATTCGGCCCATATTATTGAGAATTTACCGCCATGGTGGATATCAGTTCTCTCGCCCTTTGGGGAGTCATATTGACAAGTGCCTCTCCACTAGCAGCATCGATCATTTTCATTTCCATAAGGAGCAATCCCTCGTAGAAATACTGAAGGAGTGATTGTTCGGTCAACCCGTGTTGAGGACAACTTGCATATAGTTTTTTATACCGCTCTCAATAGTCGTAGAGCGATTCATTATCCATTTGGCAAATTCCCACTATGTCCCTCCGAAGTTCAGCTGCTCGTGATGCTGGGAAGAACCTGTCAAGAAAGACACGAGATAAGTCATTCCATGTTGTGATAGAACCGGGGGGTAAGTAAAATAACCATTCTTTTGCTGTATCAACTAAAGAAAAAGGAAAAGCCCGAAGTTTGATTTCATCTTCGGGTACTCCCTGCAGTTTCATGCTTGAGCAGACCATGTGGAATTCTCTTAAGTGGTTGTGTGGATTTTTATTCTTCAAGCCTCGAAAGGTGGGCAAAAGGTGAATCAAGCCTGATTTCAGCTCGAACGGGGTTCCTCCGATTGGATAGTTGATGCATAACGGTGTTTGCTCGTTGGGAGCAGCGGCTAGTTGACGAATGGTTCGGTTCACCATCCTTTCTGGTACACCGAGGTTGCCTTTTGCTTCTTTTTTTTCAAAAACTGGTTTGGTCTCAAGTTCAACCACTTCGACTTGTTTCCTGCATCGAATTGCCTCAGTACGAATTGCTTCGCTTAACTTTTCGACGTTGGATTCTAAGATCCCTTGTCCTAATTCAGCTTTTACTTTACTTGCGCGTTTAAGAGCTTTTGTCTCCTTTCGTCGCGCTCGCGCTGATTTATCGATCTCTGGATCGTATTCGAGATCTCCTGATGAAGATCTGGTCATGAAGACGATTAAACAATTGTAAGTGTTGCCAGTCCTCGGCAACGGCGCCAAAACTGATGGATGTCGATTCCACCAATATAAATCTACACCTAGTTGCAAATTTAAGCATTATAGGCAGTAAGGTCGATCCCACAGAGACTGGTTTACTTAAAAATTGTTTCCCGCTCGATTAGAATTTTGTCTAGGCAATTGTCGTGCCCGCAACTTCAAGCAAACCTGAAAGAAAGGAAAATAAATAAATCAGGGGGTTTTAAGATGTTAAAAAAAACTAAATAATTGAAACAGAATAATTAAACGGATTAGAAATCAAATAAAAATTAAACTTGGATTTATAATCAGAGTAAATAAGCCTTAGCCTTAGACTCGGTAAATTTCGAGTCAAGAATCGATCCTCGAAAATTGATCTTCTCCTCTAAACGATAAGTTGGTTATAGCAGTTAAGAACGTCCTAACCACCAATTCCTCCTTCCGTAGTTGGTTCCGCTACGACCTACAAACTTACCCTTACCGATTATCTAACCAAGATACATGTGTTCCTGATTGAAGATTTCGGTAGCCTTGCGTTCTGAAGAACCCAACTCGAATCAACGGCCTCAATCGCATGGGTCGTTTAAACCCGATCACCTCTTCCTTGATTTGTTCTCGGAAACTCAAATCTGAGCAGTGACTCGAATTTCCAAGCGTTCGGCAAAATACGACCCCAATCCAACGTGCACTTTGACTTGGAATCAATTCAACCTTAAGGGATGATTTATCTATCCCGATACTTAGGAAAAAGGTGAATACTGGTTGGAAGGATTATTTACGCGGATATGAATCTCACGATTCCCGATCGAACAAAGTACCGGCCTAAGGCTAAGATAGAATTTAGTATGGCATGAATTTAATCATGCTTGAAGGTTGTGAAAGGTGTTTTGGCTTGGTGTGAAAGTGTTTGGAATTTGGAAAGGAAAGGGGTTTGGAAGGTAATTAAACCAATTTTAGGGAAAGAAACAAAAAGAGTTGAAATGGGCAGAATGTTGGACGTTGCTTGAAGGAGGAAAAAAAAACAAAAGAAATCCTATTCTAAATTGAAATAGGAAAAGAGAGAAATTAAACACCAAATAGGAATAGGAAAGAGCTAATTGATCGATGATTTTCCAAATACAAATAACCCCTATTATACATATGGGGTTTATTAAAAATAGACTTAATTAATTTAATATAAAATCTTAAATAATTAAAAATAAAAATAAAATAAACTAAAAATAGGATTTTCCATATTTGGCTTTTTACAAAGTCAAATTGCTTGATGAGTCCTTGGCTTCCTCCATCTTTTTGATTTGGCCCCATTTCCATGATTTTCTTTCAATTTGGCCCTTTTTAGCATGCTTTCGATCAATTGCATCCCTAACAAGAATTAAATCATAAAAATATAAATTAGCATGAATTAATTTAGAAATAAACCGAATTAAATACAAGAAATCATGCAAAATAATCATGTTATCAATAATAAGGCGGAGTATGAAGTGATTGCTTCGACTGATAGTTCTGTTAATTTTGAGGATATTGATAACATAATTATTATTGAAGTTTTGGGTCCTGAAAGGTATGGTCGGGTTCGATTTCAAGGATCTGGTGTTAACCCAACCCAATATTTTGGATCTAGCTCGCAACAATACATGTCTTCTGAGAGTCAAGCTCAAGCTGAAGTTCAGAGGCTAAGAGACCAGATAGCTTAGATACAAGCGAGCATAGTTGAGCAAATTTCTCAACTTAAAGCGGAGGCAACATCGAGAGAAGCTGAGGTTCAAAGAAAGTATGAAGAACTCCAGCTACAACTTAAAGCAGAGGCAGCAATGAGGGAAGCAAAGGCAGCAGCGAAGGAAGCAGAGCAGAGCAGAAAGTATAATGAACTCCAGCTACAGCTTCAGACTTTGATGAAGATGTTCCAGCAGTCGCAAATGCCGCCATATTAGACATTTGTTTTCTTGTAACTTTTAACATTATTGTAAGAAAACTTTGAATTATACTTCATTTATAATTTATATCATATATTCATATAATTTTGTATCATTTAGATTTGTTGTTTTTGGTTGGATTTCATGCTATATTTGCTGTTTTTGGTTGGATTTCATGCAGGAAGGGTTGGATATTGGTAAAAAATGTATACTGCAAATCTGCCCAAATTAGCGGCGTTTGTAAATAAAGCGTCGCTAAAGGCAATTACTTATAGCGGCGTTTTATAAAAAAAAAAGCGTCACTAAAGACCACAACTTATAGCAGCGTTTTCTTAGAAGTGCCGCTAAAGACCAAGACTTTTAGTGACGTTTTCCGTAAAAGCGCCGCTAAAGACCACGACTTTTAGCAGCGTTTTCTATAAAAACGCCGCTAAAAGTCATGATCTTTAGAGGCGTCTTTTGCGGCGCTTGTGAAATAGTTTTAGCGGCGCCTAAAGGCGAAAAAAAACGCCGCAAAAAATTTATTTCCTCTAGTGAAACTTTAAACATAGTTATGTAACCTGCTGTAAATTAGAGACTAAACATAAACCCCAATTTATTAGTGGTCAATAAATAGAGTATAGGAGAAGGTGGAGAAGCCTGAGGGCCCCTTGGATCATGTTGATGCGCTCTTCGAAGGCAAGGGTCCCTTTCAAATTATCTTTGGGTTACCACATGCACATAGGATACAATATCTTTTCTGAAATGATTGATTCTTTGATTTTCCAAATATTAGGCCCTATTTTCACTTTAATTATTTTTTCATAGCTAACAAAATTATCGAATTGTTTACATCTATTTTTCATTGTTCCCATTCTTTAGTAATTTAATGAGCTACCAAATTTTAATTCAGTCTTCACTTTATTTATTATCTAATTTTAAATTAATCTTTTAACTGTTCAAATTAAACCCTTAAATTAATATTTATTATACTAATAATATATCTTTTTATTTTATAAATAATCTTAAAAAATTAATATATATTATTTTTAAAAATATTTTTATAATAGTTCTGATTTTATTTATGGAATTTTAAACCTTCCTCTACCACTTACCAAATAACTTTTCAAAATCTAATACACATCATGTCAAATTTGACAAACTGTTTTTTCTTTCCAATGGGTTAATGCACCAAGGAAGTATCTAGTAAAGCAGCATTTTTAAGGTTAAATTATTTGATGTCTTCCTATATTTAGTCCTTTTACGATAAAAATAATTAATAATTTAAGTTTTATACCTTTAATTTTAAAGTAAACTCGATTGTAAATGAAGTAAAATTAAAGGATTTGTCATGTTAGAAATTTTGTCTTTTCTTTTTTAAAATGCTAAATTGTTTTGATACGTCATTTAAACAGCTGTTTATAATGTTTAAGTTTATCATCATTTAGAATTTTATATTTTTCAATTCAAAAATAAATTAAAAAAATTATATTTTTTTATAGGGTAAACTACACCCAAAGTCACTAATAAGTTTATGTTTTAGTCATTTAATTTCAAAAGATTACAAAAATGATCATTGAGCTATTCGAAAGTTTTTATTGCTATAAAAATCGTTCTTGTATGGCTTTTTCTATTCGCACTTCTGAACCAAGTGAAAGTTCTCATTTCCTTTCTCTTCTACAGCCTAGGTTTTTTCATAAAACAGCTTTGAATGTCACGAAATTGCAAACCAAAATCTAAAGAACTTTCTTTTCTAGTCTCCAATATTAACCATTAGATTGATTTAGATCAAATCTATATTATTATATTCATTGATGGGTACAAATCTACTGTATTAATTGTTAAATTATTGCTTGGAGCATGTTACTTAAACTTTTAGGAAAAAAAGTTAATAATCTACTAATTTAAATAAAAGTTCTTAAATAATTTAATGACTTAAATAAAAATTTTGAAATAGTTAGATAAAAAAAAAAACTCACATTTACTTTGAGAGTCCGCGATTGGCCTTCATTTAAGTTTACGTCATTGGAAGATACGTTAATTGACCACTCGGAAAACTGCAAATCTTGAGATGATTAAAAATGGCTATCATTTCCAAAACCAAAAACAGTGACAGTAATGCTGAATAATTGTGTTCGGTAAAACAACACATTTTAATCATTATTTTCTTTTTTTTTTTCAGTTTTATCATCATTATGAGCATGTAAGTAAACAAAATTTTAGTCAGAGAAAATAATTTTCTCATGTTGGGGGTGATGATGATCAGAATTTTTCTGGCCCCTTCTTTGGTTACAACGTAATAATCACTCTTACTTGTCTATTTATTGCACCATTAATTAACTTAATAATCTTTCCACCAAGAAACGGGTGATGCTGCTCAATTTGTACCAAAAAATACGTTAAATGAGATGATGATAATAAAATTTTAAAATTAAATATAATAAAAAAATAAATACAATCAATATCGTATTAGTGAATATATTATTTTTCTATTGATTTTAACACATATCGATATTAATTTGTTTTGATATATTATTTTAAATTTATTAATATTTTAAAAAAATTATTTGTATATTTACAAATGTAAAATAAATTTAAAATATAAAATATTTATCAAATTTGTATATTATAAATAAAATTTACCAAATATAGTCCGTTAAATAAATCTAAAATATACAACGAATATATTTTTTTTGTTTACGTTACTTTTTTTTATTAAATTTCACTTTTACATTTTCTTCAGTCTTAAACAAATATTTTTTTATTAATTCTTTCTCTTTTTTTAAACAAGAGATACATTTATTAAAAGGGTTGAAATGTTATTTAATATAAGAGTGTTTAGTGTTTTTTCATGTTATGATTTCAATAGAATGCGATTATTGAGAGTGTGATTACAGGAAATATTACTTTACAACATTGGGTATAAAAGATAATTTATAAATTTACCCTTATTAAATAAAGGATAATATTCATGTATTTAATTTTTATAATGAACTTTATTCTTAATAAATATTTGGATTAAATATTTAATAATAAAATTTATTTGATGGTTTTTAAATTATTTTTTAATTTATAATTTTAATTGGAAGCAACTTTTTTTTGCATATATATTTCTAATTATAATAATGTACATATAAATACTTAAAAAATATTTGAAATCACATTTTATTTTAACTAAAAGCTAACCCATAGGAATGTTTAAAAAAAAAAAAACAAGTTAATTCCAAGTACTACTTTGGGCAAAACTACAAATTCTTTAAAGATAAATCATGCAGAAAAAAAAGTTATGATTAAATTAGTGAGCTAAATCTAAACCTTAATTTTTTTCTGCTTTTGCTCGTAAATAAAGACTATAATAAAATTGAATTTTCAATTAATATACCGGAAAAAAATGAGAGAAAACCAATAGAAAATAAAGATAATATGTAAATAATATACTATATAAATAATTAAATATGCATATAAAAAATAAAATTAGAAAAAAAAATTACTTGCAAAAAATCCTTTGAAGTAATAGAGAAGAGGAATACAATACTTTTTTTTTTAATATAGAGAAAAAGGATACAATACTTATTTTTTACATTTATTAATAGATTAGTACCCTAAACCAATGTAAAATATAATTAATTTTGTCTTAATATTGTGAGAATCACATTGTCATATTCATAAAAAAGTAACTCTCAAAGAAAAATTAAATTTTAAAAAAAGTTAAATTTAAAATTTATATAAAAATCGAAATTTAAAATCTTCAAAATCTTGATGTGTATGGCAAGAAAATCTTTTTATATTACTAGTCTGCTAGGTGAGATAGAGTTATAAGAACATATAGTTAAAGTGTCAATTTATTGAAGTCCCAATGGTTAATTACCGAAGGTTTTACCCTAGTTACTTAGAAAAAAAAAACATATATCCTTCTCCCCCTTTGTCCACCGTGATGGTGTATGAAGTGGTGTGTATATTTATATATATTCACGTGCGTTTGTCAACCTGGATTTGTTGGTCAATCTTTTACTCTCTCTCAAGGCAAAATAGAAAAGGAATGTTACAAAGGAAGGGGACGGTGGGTCTTATGTGTTCTTCAGAATTGTTCCATTAAACAGCATCCATACCTTCTCTGTCTCTAAGGAACAACAATACATAAGATCAATTCAAAGCTTCTTCTTTTTGTTTCTCGAGTGCTGTTTTTGTAAGAAAAAAGAAAAGGCTGACATGGAGTTGGCTTTGAGCTTGGGTGATCCCTCCAAGCCATTTTCGTTGCTTGGAAATACCCCAAAGCTATCAAGAAGCAAGGATCTAGGGTTTTGTATGGGGCTTGGAGATGGGTTCAAATCACAACATAAAATCGATGCTTTTGAAGCTCAAAGTAAAGGAGGAGATAGTGATGAAAAAGGGGTTCCTTCAGATCCACCTCTTCACCTTCATCTTCTTCCTTCTTCCCAAACTCATCTTCGTATCCCTTGCCTCACTCATAAATGTACGTCACTATATTCTCTATTTGCCCAAAAAATGATTATCATTATAGGATATTTGGATCTTTTTTTATTTTTGGATTTTGATTATTAACTTTTGCATTGTTACATTAGATGGAGACGGCAGAGGGCTAGACGTGAACCAGTTGCCACCGGCAGCGGCGGCGGAGGAGGAGGATGAGGAGGAATCTGAGGAAGGAGCGGCGATTTCATCTCCGAACAGCACGGTGTCGTCTTTTCGAATGGATTTTGGGATTAGAAATGGAAAAAGCAAAGGGAAGAGAGACCTTGAAGTTGAAAGAGTGAGTGACGATGACGATGAGAATGGGTCAACTCGGAAGAAACTCAGGCTCTCTAAAGAGCAATCTGCTTTTCTCGAAGAAAGTTTCAAAGAACACAACACTCTAAATCCTGTAAGTAAAAAATAAATAAATAATCTCCATGCTTTAGGGTTTTAATTTGTTCAAACATTTTTATTGATTTTTTTGGGGGGAAATTTTGAATGTTGGTTTAGAAGCAAAAGCTTGCTTTGGCCAAGCAATTAAATCTTCGTCCTCGACAAGTGGAAGTTTGGTTTCAGAATAGGAGAGCAAGGTATTCTTTTTTATATATATAAAAATTTATAAGATCATATTAGAGTAAATTATAGTTTTATTATTAGTCTAAATTATAGTTTTATATAAATAAAATTTTGGTAAAAGTACAAACCGTCTAATACTAGGGTTCAGAATGAATTTTGCTTACTTGACTAGAAAATGACAAATTAATCTCTATATTTTTAATCAAAGAGCAAATTGGTTTTTATATTAAAAATTTCATCTATTTTTATTATTAAAAACCGAATCCTTTATGTCAATATGATGTATATATGGCATATTACATGTTACTGCTTTGATTATTCTGTCAGTTACGTTAGTTTTTAACAGTACAAATGGATTGAGTTTGTAATAGAAAGAACCAATTTGCTCTTTGATATAACATATATAGATTAATTTACTTATTTTTAAATAGAAAAATAAAATACAATCTGAATCCTAATATAGGAGGCTAAAAGGTATTTTACCGTAAAATTTTGAGATTTGGATTTTTTTTAATGATTTGAATTAAGGTATAATATAATTGAAATAATTTACAAGTTTTTTTAGAAATATCTTATGGGACAAAACAGGACAAAACTGAAGCAGACCGAGGTAGATTGCGAGTATTTAAAGAGAAGTTGCGAGACACTGAGAGAAGAAAATAAGAGGTTACAGAAGGAACTGCAAGAATTGAGAGTTTTAAAAACTCGTCAACCATTTTATATGCAGTCACCTGCCACCACCCTCACCATGTGCCCTTCATGTGAGCGCCTCGCCACCAAGGGCTCCGCCGCCACCGCCGCCACTGGATACCCACCCTTTTTCTCCTCTGCAAACACATGTTACCCTGAGACATCCCCAAGCCCACCCGGCAATTTCTTCAAGCCACTGGATGTGACCTCTGAAAAAACATGAACACCCCCCATTTTTTTATTTTGTTGTAAATGATTTTGGCTTGCATGAATTTTTCTAGGGGCTGTCTTGTTTGAACGATGGGAAGAGTAAAAAAAAAAAAAAAAAAAACTAGACTTGAGGTATTGATAGATTTTTATAATTTCATAGAAAGTTGCCACCTGTCAGTTTTGTTTTCACTATGGAAAGAAATTAAATTCATTTAGTTAGGCTTAAGTGTTAAAAAAAAAACTCGTAAAACAAGAAGATAAACTAAACTCTTAACAAAAAATTTTAATAAATTTAATTTTTAATAGTTGACTTTTTTTGTTATTTTGATGGATTGATAAGTGATGACGTAACTATTGGTGTAGAAGTTGATTGTGAAAAATGATACCATGATGGTTGATGTAATGTTATGCTCGTATAAGACGGCTTAAATTAAAATTTATGGACTGTTTGAACTATCGGATAATGTTTTGGACTTTATTTTTAGTTTTGGGTTTTGTTGGGTTTTTAGTTAACTAGTTTAAATAATCTTCATGATTTATTTTTAAGTAAATTAGTTGTTCAGTTTCAAAATTAAATAAGTTATAGATGTTTCCACTGTAAATCAAAATAAGCAATTGGGTTTCTTTTGAAAGATAAATAAGTTAATAACATGTCTTTTAATTAAACTCGGTGATAAAGAACAAATGATTTAGAAAACACCTATTAGACAATGGTTAACGAGTTATTTTTTTAAAAATTTGCTAACACAGAAAAAAAATCAGCAAAGGTTTTTTAGAAAGCAGACAATTTTTTTTTTTTTGAATTGTTAATGTTACCTTTATGATCCTATCATAATGTCTAGGCTGAGTTTAGGATGCTACAATTATAATTGTTTTATGAAATGATAATATGAAGAAATAATAGTATTTATAATTACTTAAATCAATAAAATTTTGAGGACAAAAATTTTGTTTTAGGGGAGGAATTATAACACCTCAAAAATCTTAGTGTCACTAATATTGGTATTTCGAAAGATAAATAATATTTTTTTCCCAAAAAGTAAGAGTTCATCAATTGAATAATGATAGTGAGGTCAAATTTTGACATTGAAAAAGAAAGTATCAATAGTAAAATTTTAGTAAAGATTAAAATAAAAAAATTATGAAAGATGGACTAAATTTGCAGATTTACTATTGTATAAAAAAGGGAAAATTTAAAGAAATATATTTTTTATGAATATCACATGGATATGAATTGATAGGTGGAGTTAAAAAATTTAGATATGAATTAGATTGAAAAGTGGTGAAGAGAATGAGGACTAAAGTGTAATTTTATCATTTTATGAGAAAATGGCTTAATTGTAATTATACAATAAATAAATAATATCTATATAAGTAATAATTACTTGGGACACATAAGTATGCCATGTCTCAAATAAATGAGTAATGGAAAAGGGTAAAATAGTCATTTTACCCTTATGTCTTAAATAACACAAAAAAAATATTTTTAAAGGATAATTTGGTCATTTTATTCATTAAATATTATTTTTGAATTTTAAATTATAAAAAGAGAGAAATTTTTTATGGGAAAAATTATAACCATTAAATTAAAATCATTTGATTAAATGTTAAGCATTGATTTAATTAATTAAATAATTCAATGTTAAATAAAGAAAAATAAAGGAAAGAATAGAGATATGAAAAGAAATTATTCTCATCTGTAAAAACCCCAACGTGGGTACATCGAGGGAGGAGACAGGTAAAAAAGTTTTCCATTTTCTTATTTAAGCATATTTCTAACTTAAAATCCTTTGGATATAATGCGAGGTATCACATTAAATTCTAATTTAAGAGTATTCTTTCACATGAAACCAACCATGGAGGCTTAAAGATTAGGACGAATGTGGGAGAAAGCATGAGTAAGTTGTTCCAATTATTATGTTATGTTTATTTGAATGTATAATTTGATGTGAAAATTGTAAGGATTAAGTGTATAATTAATTTTTTTATGTTTGTGTGTGATGTGAATAGAGAATGATTTTATGAATGATTTGGTGGATGATTTTAAGTGATTAATTTGATAAATATTTGATAAGGATTAAATTGAAAATTATACAAAATTTCAAAAATCAAGGAATTAAATAGAGAAATTCAAGTTTGGGTTTTTATGATAAGACTATAACAACATGATATAAAGTATTTGAAATTTTGTACTTAAATTAGCATGTTTTAAATTTAAAAAGACCAAATTGTAAGGATTTGAAAACATGAGTTTTAGGACTAGTTTATATTATTTGGGAATTTAAAATTCTGAAATTAGAATATGAGAGTTTAATGGTTTGAAAATTAGGGACTAAATTGTAAAAAATTAAGAAAATATTTTAATAGTAAGGATTAAAGTATAAAATCTTGTAATTTAAAAAGGGACTATTTTACAAAACTATATAAACTGAAATTTAAGATCAAATTGTAAAATAAGAAAATATTATTTCAGGGACTGAATTGTAAGGCATTGTAAATTTTAGATTTTAGGGACTATATCATAAAAATTGTAAAATTTTAATTTCAGGGACTATTTTGTAAAAAAACTATAAAATTTGAGGTATATGGGCTAAATATGGACTTGATAGTTATATTCTTGATTCCACGAAATATTTGATAAATAATTATGTATGAAATTAAATAGTAGAAAATTGAAATTTGTAAGTTAGATTGGTTGTTATTTGTATGTGATTTGAAATATTTGTTTGAGTTGTGTATACAAATTTATAAATTAGTGTGAATAAGTAAAATTACATTTTAAGGCTACCAAAAAGCTTGGATGGTGGATATATGTATAAATTTTGATATAAAATACGAAAGTGAATTTCAAAAGTTGAAATTAAGTCCAATAATAGTAAATTGTCTCAATGTTATGAAAAGTTATTGAAACTTTTTAATGTGACATATTTTGTCCAAGTTTGTTATTAGATCGAGTAAGGGGTGTTACAGTCATTAATTCTCCCCCCTACTCAACATTCTCAAAGAATGGACATTATATGTCTTAAAAATAGCCTTAATAGTGGGATCATAAAATTTGTAACCCATAGACCTTCCGAAGTATCCTATGAAATAGCAACTAATAGTCTTTGAGTACACTTTCCTTTCATTTGGCTTATATGGCCTAGCCTTAGTTGGACATCCCCAAATGTGCAAATTCTTTAAGCTAGTCATTTTACCTATCCATAACTCATAAAGGGTCTTTGTAACACCCCAAACCCGGCTTGGACGTTATGGCCGAATCTGACGATGTCACATGGAATGGGATTTGAAAGCGAATTTATCAAGTTAAAACTGTTTCCATTTATTATCTTCTATTAATCTCTCGTTGATTTCAAAATCATTTTCTCGTTAATTTGATTCATTTAAAAACATATTCTATGGCGGAAGCTTTTAAAACCATGATATTTACAGAAAATCGTTCGCATTTAGGAAAATGTTACTTTTAATTAAACCGAGTTTTCGTTGAGTTTGCAGTATAAATATCCATGAAAACGGTTAAAATCCAAAGTAAAGGCCAACAGTTCAAATTACATCAAAATGCCCTAAAAATAATAGAAATTAAAAACCTTAAAAGAAATTAAATTAGTTCAATAGTCATGTGGTCACAGTTGAGTCCTCCGCCATTTCGATCCGTCTAAGTCTGGGGATTACCTGTACAAATAAAACAGAAAGGGGTGAGTTTACGTAAACTCAGTGTGTAATCCCCACAGAAGACATGCATACAGTCAAACTATAGTTATCAGTCTAATGCGCACCTGGGCCTAAGCCCATTCTGATTCGATTCTGATTTAGGCCTTATCCCATTCTGGATCTGATGTGTCAGACATAAATTAGGGCCTTAGCCCATCCCAGGTACAATATGCATACAATAACGGAAATCAATATCCTACCCACTAGCCTCTACACACAATCTCTGACCATCTCTACACACCATGTGGGGTTTAAAACACCCACTCAGCCCTACACACCAAGTCGTACCGAATGCGGCACATATCAGTAATATCGCAGTTGAGCTGCCAGATAATAGGCATGAAAACCTTTCAGTACACTTCCTCCAATAATCAATCATCCCACCCCAATGCAAATGCAACTAAACATGCTTAATGCAGACATACAAAATTACATGTTTACATGTTACAGTTCAGTTATCAGTCATACATACAGATCAGTAAACATGCATAAATTTAACATGCTCAATACATACAGTATATAGTCAAGTCACACGATTTAGGGTCTAAGTAGCGCTTACTGACCCTACAGTAGGTTCACAATTGACTTGGGTGACCCGTGCAACCTTAGGAAACATTTTAGCTAAATGGGCCCACATGCCCATGTGGTTTGCCCGTGTGGGCCCACATGCCCATGTGGTTTGCCCGTGTAGGCCCACATGCCCAAATTGGCCTTGCCCGTGTGGATCACACGGCCTGGCCCAAATATCACACGCCTATGTGAAACCACACGCATAGTTCGGTTTAGCCCGTGTGGCCCACACAGCCACACCTCGGTTATCACGGTGGCCGTGTCTTACGTCACGGCCGCCGCCGTCGATCACACTGCCGCGTGTAATCGCACTGACCTACACACACGACGACGACCACGCCCGTGTGGTGTCGACAGTTTATAATTTTGGCTTTCGCTGAGTCCCCTTTTTTGCGTTTTCGAGTACACACCTGGTTCGTTTTCACTGATATTGCAATCTCAAGATCACCAGAACCTATAATCGACATTACCAAAAACCGAATTCAGTAACACAACAAAAACTAAACCGAGAATATCTCACAACGAAACCTTAGAACATCAAATAGTGAACTCGGTCACTTACCGACAACAAACTGAATCCTAAATGTTCAAATCTCTATAGAAGCACTAGTCGCCGCTTAATCTTCACCTAATCCGAAAGAACAAAAAACAACCATCTTTTTGAAAACCAACTATGGAACGATAAGACAGAGACAAAATGGGTACTTACTGAATGAGTGAATTCAATCGTTGAAAAAGGAGGAGGTAAAACAGAAATCTAAAGAATAGAGAAAGGAAACAAGGGAAATTCTGCAGAAGAGGGGAAAGACTAACGTTTGAAAGATGGAGAGATTTTTGGGGAAAATAATTGAAAAAAAAAACAAAATAATAATTCAACAACCATTATCCCCAAATCACTTTCCACTAAATTACTACTCAACCTCCTCAGAGTTCCTATTTGATTGAAACTCTTTCTATCAAACGAGCAAAAATAAACTCCCATGCTCGCGTAGGGATTCAAACACAAGACCTTTAGCAAACTAACACTCAACTTAACCACCAGACCAGCAGGCCCATTTTTGATATGATTCTACAAATAATTTAATATAAGCCCACTGAGCAAGTATAAGGCTTAAGTCAAAAAAATACCAAAATTTACCAAAGGTAGGGCTTGAACTTGGGACCTCACACACTCACCCAGAACACTTAACCATTGAAGCAGATGCACAATTTGCCAAAATTATTCAGAAACATAAAAAGAATTTTGGGGCGTTACAACTCTACCCCTTAAAAGAAAATTTTGACCTCGAAATTTACTTAATCAGAACATATGAGGATACTGCTGACGCATCGCACCCTTAGGCTCCCACGTGGCCTCCTCAGTGCTATGATTCCGCCACAGCACCTTCACTAAAGGAATAGACTTTTCCGAAGAACCTTTACATAGCGATCCAGAATTTGAATCGGCTCCTCATCGAATGTCAAATCTGGTCTAACCTCAATTTTCTCAACAGGGACAATATGAGTAGGATCAGAGCGGTAACGCCTCAACATCAAGACATGAAATACGTCATGAATACGGTCTAGCTCTGGAGGTAATTCTAACCGATAAGCTACCGGTCCCACTCGCTTCAGAATTCGGTAAGGCCCAATAAACCTAGGGCTCAACTTCCCCTTGCGACCTAACCTCAGAACCTTCTTCCATGGAGAGACCTTAAGAAACACGAAGTCACCCACAAAATACTCAATCTCACGTCTCTTCAGATCAGCATAAGACTTCTGTCTGTCAGAAGCAGCCTTTAGACGATCCCGAATCAATTGAACCTTATCCTCAGTTTCAAAAACCAACTCCGGACCCAAAACTTGTCGTTCGCCCAACTCAGTCCAACATAAAGGAGTATGACACCTACGACCATACAGAGCCTCGTAAAGTGCCATTTGAATACTCGACTGGAAAATGTTATTATAAGCGAACTCGGCTAACAGCAGATAACCCTCCCAACTGCCTTAAAAATCAATCACACAACTCCTCAACATATCTTTCAGTATCTGAATCACCCTCTAAGATTGACCATCGATTGAGGATGGAACACAGTACTGAAGTCTAATCTAGAACCCAGAGCCTCATGTAACTTCTTCTAGAACCAGGACGTGAAGCAAGGATTCCTATCAGAAATAATCGATACTAGAACCCCATGCAGTCTTACTATCTCAGAAATGTAGAGCTTCATCAATTTCTGAAGAGAATAGTCAGTCCTAACCGGGATATAGTGCTCAGACTTGGTCAATCGATCCACGATGACCCAAATAAAATCTTTCTTAGTGGGTGTTAGAGGAAACCCACTAATGGAGTCTATCGTTACTCACTCCCACTTCCATAACAGAATCTAAACCGGTTGTAGCAATCCTGAAGATAACTGATGCTCAGCCTTAACCTGCTAGTATGTCAGACATCGTGCCACAAAATTAGTAACCTCCCATTTCAATCCTGGCCTGTAACACCCCAAACCCGGCTCAAACACCACGACTGGATCTGGTATGTCACATAAAAAGATTCTTATAAAACTTCGTGAACGTCCGAAAAATTTTTAACATCTCTTTTGAAAACTTCAAGTTCAGTAGTTCATTTTATAAAAGTTGTAATTAGCCCAAATCTTACGTTTAGGTGACATTTGAAAACACTTGATGTTGCGTTAAGTTAACTTGAGATTGATGCCTAGTTTCGTTCGAAAATTCATTGGTTAAGTTGTGAGAAAAGCTTTTGTTCACATTTTATAAAGAAAAACGTCTTACCGATTAAATTATAATTAATGTGTCTAAAGTTTAAACCAAAAGTAAACCATAAATTATTAATGGCCTTATTACAAAGCAAAGTTTAATTTTCAATTGAAACTGTACATGGCCACCTCGAAGTCCACTCCAGCCCAAGTCCACTGAGCTAAGAATTACCTGAAAAAGTTTAAGCAGAAGGAGTGAGCCACGAAGACTCAGTGTGCAATTACCTCACATAAACCCCACTGGGCCTAAGCCTGTAGGAGTATGCCCAAAGATCAATCATGAGATGGTTGTAATAACATACTTAATTTACTATGTTTATTAATATAAAGCGTTGTCATTATTATTTCAGTTTTTCTTTCTGTGTGTATAAATAAACTGTTTTATAAGAATGTCCTGAGAATAATATGATTATTCTTAAAAGATCCTTAGTCGAGTATTATTGTTGACTAGGACAACAATAATGCATTAAGACAAACATGTAGTTGATTGATGATAAAGAGTTGTCATTGATATGGAGTATCAAAATCAATGCATGAATATGTGTGTTAGAGAACAACATATTGGATTGACCCGCTATGAGTATGTTTCTTGGATTATTATGTAATTGTCACAACATTACTCATAGTGATTAATATGTACATGATCCTCGGACTTGAGATCATTATTATATCAATGCGTCGTGAGTTGTATATTTTGATACTGATCAAACGCATAATCGTAATAAAGTTGTTCTATAAAGGGTCGATGTTGGATATACAACAATCTATGTAGAGGATATGGTTGATCAATAAAGGATAAGTCCCTCCTACATAATAGGAGTAATATCTTAGGCCACTTGATTGAGTGAGACTAGAAATGCATGGCCATGCTCAAATAAGTTGATATAAGATGTCATACTAATTTGTATATCATAGTCTACTCAAGATATCAAGAAACATGGGATGGACTATGCAAGTGTGACTATCCCATGACTTGTATCCGTTCCAGAGATAAAGGATTTAAGGATTAATACATGAAAGGTTAATCACGAATGGTTATGTCGAATCATGACTTCTTGTAACTTAGGTAGCAATGATGCATTGCTAGATGCCACTCATTGTCCGTGACAATAGAATCGTTCTAGTATTATCGCTAACATTGCAAGAACTACAGGTCACACCTATGCATTTGAAATGAACGGAATAAAACATAGTTGGTATTGTGTTTGGTTGTCACATGAATTAAATTAATTAAAGAATTAATTTAATTGGGCAATCAAATATTGAACATATTATATGTACAAGGATGTTGTACACATAATGATAACATAATTTTATTAATATATGAATTTGATTCATATATAAATTTAAATAAATATAGTTTACAAGAAATCCTTATTATAATTAATGTAATTATAATTTTCGAGATATAATTAATGTAATTATAATTTTTGGTTAAAAACTTTATTGTATTTATTTAATCTTGTAATACATTCAAGAGATACCAATTATAAAAGGCCCAATTAAGAGGATACCTATTATAAAAGGCCCAATGAGAAAGGCACCCATTATAAAAGGTATTAAAAGGAGTCAAAGCTGAAAATGAAAAACCCTAAGTGATTGCTTATTAGGTCTAGCAGCCGTCAAGCAAATAAACCTCTAAAATAGTTTTGGAGATTTCTTCCGTTCATAGTCAAACCGGGTGGATCACGTAGAGGCCGACATCGGAAAAGGTTGTGGCTTGATTCGATGATGAGATCAAAACTCTTGTTGCCAAGGCATCGCTGTCTACTCAGATTGAAGTTTTGGTAATTTCGAAACCTTTATTTCACCCCGATTCGTTCCTTACACATGGATTCCTGATTTGGATCGCTGGATCTAATTTTATTCTGCTGCTCCATGAGGTTCCGGTGATACAACAGTGGTATCAGAGCCACTTGTGTGATACGAACTCGGGTTTAAATACTTCGGTGATGCAATTGTATGAGATTCATGTTTTGATCTTATTGTATTTTCGATTGTTTAAATCGTTTAAGCATAACCTGATAACTGTTTCTTTCGGTAATTGATTAAATGTTAATCATGTGTTGTGGCCTACTTGATTTTATGTTATTACTGTTAACTATTAACAAATCTGTAATAATACGACGGTGGTATTTATAGTTTCCAGTAAGTGTTAACTGGCTAGTGGAACAAGGGTTATTCCGATATGAAACCTCAAGGATTAAAATCCTAAAAACATGATTCTGTTGATAAAAAGTTATCAAATCGTGAGGTTTTATTTGGTAGGGGGTATGCGATTAAATCAGTAGGGCTTTGCTCTGTTCCTCGAGACTCGCAAAAAGTTTTGTTAATAAAAGAAATTTATAAACTTGATGGGCCACAAAAGGTTGAAAGGATATTTTATAATTCACCTTAAAAAAATATATATTGAATTATGTATGCTATTTTTGACATGTACGGTGTTTGAAATGCATAGTTATAGCCCAATGACCCATTCGATAAAAGGTTGTATTTTTTTTTTAAATACGGCCTGCGTGTCGTGCCTTACTACTATTCTCTTGTATTTCTCTTCTCATCTTATTCACTCGTATGTAAAACGAGTTTCTACATATTGTAATTTGCAAGAGTTGCTGTGGGCCAAACGAGAAGGAAGGTGGGACAATGATTGAGAATGATAGCTTGTGAAATGGCTTACACCTTTAGGTTTCTTTTTGGTTTTCCCATTGGCTTGGGTTGAACCACCTTAGTTTATGGGCTATAACTATTGCATTTATTTATTGCTTTATTTATTCATGTATGAGATGTTATGGATGTCTAAAGCATGCCAATTATATATATTAAAACTTGAAGATAATAAACCCTATTAATTGATGAGATCAATTAGAAGACTAAATGGGCTAAAGTAGACCATAATTGGTGAGATGCAACAACCATAATAAAATCCCTCTATTAAAATATTAAGTCAGCATGGCCTTCCAATTTTGCCCTCGTTAAGGCCTCGATCAATACTATGTAGGTTCTACCAAAGCGAAGTACTAGTATTTATCTTGGTTAAACGCGAAGAATAAACAAGTGATATTCGCAGGTTAAAAAATTGGTTAATGACTTAACTAGGTTACTCTAATAGGATTAGAAACCTAGAGGCAAGTAAATTGGATAAATCATAAGATGATTAGAACAAGAGTTGTTCACCAAATATTAGGAGTTACATATGATGTAATTAGCAAATGTTGCTTACCTAAATAACCGTAATCTTAAGAGTAAAGCCAAAGCTGACTTAAGAGGTGGTGAAATATGGATCATTAACCTACTAGAAATACTTTTGAGAAAGTTTTTCCGAAATTAATATACGAGGGTTATTAATTTTGAAATAAAATAGTGGGAATATCATTTAATAAAATCTTTTTAATGATTGATATAAAATTGGTAAATTTACTCACATGCATATTTAATTGTTGTAGATATATTATGGCTGCAAACACTAGCACACTCTCATTGCGATCGGTCCTTGAGAAGGACAAATTGAATGGTTTGAATTTTCTTGATTGGTTTCGTAACTTGAGGATTGTCCTTAAAAAAAGAGCGGAAATTATATGTCATTGAACAACCACTTCCTAATGAACCACCCGCTAATGCCTCGAGGACTGATAGAGATGCTTACAAGAAGTATCTCGATGACATGATAGATGTTGGATGTCTTATGCTTGCCACTATGAATCTCGAACCGGAAGCAACATGAGGACATGGTTGCTTATGATATGATCGAGCACCTGAAAGAACTTTATCAGGGGCAAGCACGGCAAGAGAGGTTTGATATCTCTAAGGCCCTATTCCAATGTAAGTTGGTGAAGGAAGCCAGTGGGACCTCATGTCCTTAAGATGATTGGCTATATTGAAAGCCTATCTAAGCTTGGGTTTCCATTGAGCAAAGAGTTGGCCATCGATGTTATTTTACAATCGTTGCGGATAGCTACTGACCAGTTTGTCCTCAATTTCAATATGAATGAAATTGACAAGACTCTACCACAATTGCTCAAGATGTTACGAAGTCGTGAAGGCAACTTGAAAAAGGTTGGAACCAAGCCCATACCGATGGTCCATAATAACAAGGGCAAGGGAAAGGCCAAAGTCCAAACAAAGCCTAAGGGCAAAGGTAAGCCCAAATTTGGAAAAGGAAAGTGACTTTGAAACCTAAAGGTGGGGTGTCTAAGGAAAGAAGCTATTTTCATTGTGGTGTGATTTGGACATTGGAAAGCGAGGCTATACTGTCTATCTTGAAGAAGTCAAGAAGGCTAAAGCAAGCGGAATGTCCGCTTTGGTATTTATGTTATTGATATTAATTTATCAACTACTACTTCTTGGGTATTAGAGATCTTGGTTGTGGTTCTCATATTTGTGTACATGCGGGGACTACAAAGGAGTAGGACTTTGGTTTGGAGGAGATGTGGACCTACGAGTTGGAAATGGAGCAAAAGTTCTTTGCATTAGTTGTGGGAACACATACTTTATCTTTCTTTGGTGGACTTGATTTATGTTTAGAGGATTGTTATTTTGTGCCTTGATTTGACTAAAAACATTATTTCAATTTCTTGTTTAGACAAAATTGGTTTTGAGATAATTATTAAGAATAATTGTTGTTCATTTTATCTCAATAATGTTTTCTATGGTTCAAGCACAATTAATTAATGGCCTCTATATTTTAGATCAAACGAATCCCGTTTACAACATAAATACTAAAAGATCTAAAATAAATGACTCAAATCAAACTTATCTTTGGCATTGTCGTTTGGGCCACATAAGTGAGAAATGCATATCCAAACTCCATAAAGATGGTCTCTTGAATTCATTTGTTTTTGAACAATTTGAAGTATGTGAATCTTGCTTATTGGGAAAAATGACTAAATCTCCTTTTTCTTGGTAAAAGTGAGCGAGCTAGTGATTTATTGGACCTAATACATTCGATGTATGTGGACCAATAAATACTGAGCCAAAGGTGGATTTCACTACTTCATTACTTTCACCGATGATTTCGGTAGATATGGGTATGTTTATCTCATGCGCCATAAGTCCGAGTCCCTAAAAAGTTCAAGGAATTCAAAATGAAGTACAAAATCAACTAGGCAAAACTATCAAGTCACTTCGATCCGATCGAGGTGGAGAGTACTTGAGCCTAGAGTTTGATGATCTTTTGAAAGAATGTGGGATTGTCTCACAACTTACTCCTCCCGGTACTCCTCAATGGAATGGAGTATATCGAGAGAAGAAATCGAACTTTATTAGACATGGTTCGATCTATGATGAGTTATTCGATCATCGACTTCCTTTTGGGGACATGCACTTGAGGCAATTTGCTTTCACACTAAATCGTGTTCCATCTAAATCGGTTTAAAAGACGCCATATGAGATGTGGGAGAAACGTCCTAGTATGTCTTTTATGAAAATTTGGGGCTATGAAGCTTATGTTAAGCGTCGACGCGTCTACTAAGCTTGAACCCAGATCGAAAGGTGTATTTTTGTGGGGTATCCAAAAGAAACCAAAGGATATTATTTCTTTAATCCCATCGAGAACAAAACGTTTGTTGCTCTGGATTGGTGTCTTCTTAGAGAGAGAATTTACTTCTAGAAAAGGAAGTGGGAGAAAGATTGAACTTGAAGAAATTCGAGAATCACAAGATACCATTGAACCGTAGAGATTGAACAACAAAAATTCCACAAGAAATTGAGGAACAAACAAGCTGCTTGTAGAAACACAACCACCGCATGCAGATCTTTAAGAGAACGCCATGTGCACACGAGAGATATGGATTTCTCATTACAACGCATGGTGATGTTCTTCTTATAGATCAAGATGAGCCTAGGACTTATCAAGAAGCGGTGACGAGCCCAGATTCTGAGAAATGGCTTGAGGCCATGAGATCTGAGATGGATTCCATGTATGAAAACCAAGTATGGACTTTGATTGATCCACCCGAGAAGGGGTTAAACCTATAGGGTGCAAATGGGTTTTCAAAAGAAAAGTGACATGGATGGTAATGTACAAATATACAAAGGGCGATTAGTCACTAAAGGTTTTCGCCAAATTCATGGTGTTGACTATGATGAAGCCTTTTCTCTTGTAGCTATGTTTAAATCCATCAGGATCTTGCTCGCCATAGCTGCATCTCATGATTATGAAATCTGGCAGATGGACGTCAAAACAGCTTTCCTTAACGGGAAACTTGAAGAGGATATGTATATGACACAACCTGAAGGTTTTGTAAATCCAAAGGATGCTAGAAAGATATGTAAGCTGCAAAGATCCATTTATGGATTAAAGCAAGCTTCTAGAAGTTGGAATCTTCGTTTTAACGATGCAATCAAAGAGTTTGGTTTTGTCAAAAATGAAGATGAACCATGTGTTTACAAGAAAGTTAGTGGGAGCACTATCACATTCTTGGTACTATATGTGGATGACATACTTATCATGGGAAATGACATACCTACCTTGCAGTCTATTAAGACTTGGTTAAGAAGTTGTTTTTCTATGAAGGACTTGGGCGAAGCCACTTATAGGAGTCAAGATCTATAGAGATAGATCAAGACGACTACTAGGTCTAAGCCAAAGTACATACATAGATAAAGTACTGAAAAGGTTCAGTATGGAAGAATCTAAAAGAGGATTTCTACCTATGAGACATGGTATTTCACTCTCAAAGGAAATGTGTCCTTCAACTCCACAAGAGAGAGAACGTATGAGTAAAATTCCATATGCTTCCGCTATTGGATCTATCATGTATGCTATGTTATGTACCCATCCAGATGTCTCGTATGCCTTAAATGTGACGAGCAGGTATCAAGTAGATCCCGGTGAAGGTCACTGGACCACAGTCAAGAGTATCCTTAAGTACTTAAGAAGAGCTAAGGATACGTTCCTATTATATGGAGGTGAGGAAGAGTTAAGTGTCAAAAGGTTACACTGATGCCAGCTTCCAAACCGACAAGGATGATTCTCGATCGCAATCAGGTTTTGTGTTTTGCCTTAATGGTGGTGCTGTGAGCTGGAAGAGTTCAAAGCAAAGTACAGTAGCCGATTCTACAACAGAGGCTGAGTATATTGCAGCCAGTGAGGCATCAAAGGAAGCCGTTTGGATCAAGAAGTTCATTACTGGACTAGGGGTTGTGCCTAGCATATCAGATGCTCTGAGCTCGATGTGATAACAATGGAGCTATTGCACAAGCTAAGGAACCCAGATCTCACCAGCGATCCAAACATATACTTAGACGCTACCATCTTATTCGAGAGATTATCGATCGAGGGGATGTAGAGATATGCAGAGTACCTTCAGATGATAACATTGCTGATCCCCTAACCAAGCCTCTGACACAGCAGAAGCATGATCGTTACACTAAGTCACTTGGTATTAGATATATGAGTGATTGGTCTTAGTGCTAGTGGGAGATTGTAAGAGTATGCCCAAAGATCAATCATGAGATGGTTGTAATAATATACTTAATTTACCATGTTTATTAATATAAAGCATTGTCATTATTATTTCAGTTTTTCTTTCTGTGTGTATAAATAAACTGTTTTATAAGAATGTCCTGAGAATAATATGATTATTCTTAAAAGATCCTTAGTCGAGTATTATTGTTGACTAGGACAACAATAATGCATTGAGACTAACATGTAGTTGATTGATGATAAAGAGTTGTCATTGATATGGAGTATCAAAATTAATGCATGAATATGTGTGTTAGAGAACAACATATTGGATTGACCCGCTATGAGTATGTTTTTTGGATTATTATGTAATTGTCACAACATTACTCATAGTGATTAATATGTACATGATCCTCAAACTTGAGATCATTATTATCCCAGTATCGTGAGTTGTATATTTTGATACAGTCAAACGTACACCATAACAGGTTGTTCTATAAAGGCTGATGTTGGATATACCACAATCTATGTAGAGGGATATGGTTGATCAATAAAGGATAAGTCCCTCCTACACAATAGGAGTAATATCTTAAGCCACTTGATTGAGTGAGACTAGAAATACATGGCCATGCTCAAATAAGTTGATATAAGATGTCATACTAATTTGTATATCATAGTCTACTCAAGATATCAAGAAAAATGGTATGGACTATGCAAGTGTGACTATCCCATGACTTGTATCCGTTCCAGAGATAAAGGACTTAAGGATTAATGCATGAAAGGTTAATCACGAATGGTTATGTCGAATCATGACTTCTTGTAACTTTGGTAGCAATGATGCATTGCTAGATGCCACTCATTGTGCGTGACAATAGAATCGTTCTAGTATTATCGCTAACGTTAAAAGAACCTCTGTGGTCACACCCTATGGTTGAAATAAACGGAATAAAATATAGTTGATATTGTGTTTGGTTGTCACATGAATTAAATTAATTAAAGAATTAATTTAATTGGGCAATCAAATATTGAACATATTATATGTACAAGGATGTTGTACACATAATGATAACATCATTTTTTTAATATATGAATTTGATTCATATATAAATTTAAATAAATATAGTTTCTGAAATCCTTATTATAATTAATGTAATTATAATTTTCAGATATAATTAATGTAATTATAATTTTTGGTTAAAAACTTTATTGTATTTATTTAATCTTGTAATACATTCAAGAGATACCAATTATAAAAGGCCCAATTAAGAGGATACCTATTATAAAAGGCCCAATGAGAAAGGCACCCATTATAAAAGGTATTAAAAGGAGACAAAGCTGAAAATGAAAAACCCTAAGTGATTGCTTGTTAGGTCTAGCTAGGCCGTCAAGCGAGATAAACCTCCAAAATAGTTTTGGAGATTTCTTCCGTTCATAGTCAAACCGGGTGGATCACGTAGAGGCCGACGTAGGAAAAGGTTGCGGCTTGATTCGACAGTAGATCAAAACTCTTGTTGCCAAGGCGTCGCTGTCTACTCAGATTGAAGTTTTGGTAATTTCGAAACCTTTATTTCACCCCGATTCGTTCCTCATACATGGATTCCTGATTTGAATCGCCGGATCTAATTTTATTCTGCTGCGCCATGAGGTTCCGGCGATACAACAAAGCCCTCATATTTCAATCGGCCGAAGCCCAATACACTATAACATATCAGATAATCAATATGATAATCCCATCCTAATATTCCATGATAATCCCATCCTAATATTCCATCCTCTACACTCCGCTCCATATATCCAACCTTAGCACACTGTGGCGATTTCTACAATCAACCCTCCATCCACTACACACTCCTCTTTTTTGACCATGTTGTGATCATCATGTCGCTCAAAGTCGATAAAATGTGACAGAGTCACCGATATAAAAATATGTGGTCTAGCCACTGAAACAATGTGACCAAGTCACCGATAAACATGTGTGGCACCGAGCCATCAGAATAGTGTGACAAAGTCACCGATATACACTGCCCCTTTACATCATCATGATTTCCCAAATCCCATGCATATGCGATCATAGTGAAACGAATACATCATATAACAGCATACATAGAATGTGTAAATCACATGCATATCCATGCTAACAATAATATTTATAAAGCATAATCAGAGAATAGCTAACCTGGTATTTCGATTTTACCCTCCAAGGGTAACTCAATAGCCACTACTGAATTCTCGACTTTCAAACAACACATATACTTTTTATAACAAACATGAAAAGATGTGGGAATTACACACCTGTAAACGCGAAGAACTAAGTACTCCCGATCAACTTCCTCCTCACTATTACGAACCACCACAATCTGTCTATTCAGATTTGGAGTCGGCCCACAACCCGGTGGAAAATCCCGAACGACTGTCACTGCACGCCGTTTGAACTTAGGGGCAGAGACTACGAGTCCAACCCCCTCTTTCACTTGACTGGCATTCGTATCCATGAAAAGATCTTGATTAGGAAACTAGATTAAGGCAATTGAAAAGGCAGAGAGAATAGGTACCCAAATCAAAGAAGTTTCTTACTTTGATCAACAGAAACCGAATGCTAGCGGACTTGGCCTATGAACCTTATGAGTCCCTAATCAACGTCCAAATTAGAAACGATTCTCAAAATAGAATAAAGGAAGTGGCCTTTCAGCCAAACAAATCGATAAAGACCCTTTACCACCCATTCGGCCAATATCCCACTTACCAAGATTCTCTCGAAAGTAGGCCACACGAAGAAGAGATGATGGTCAACCATCGACCAATGCCCAAAGAAGCGATTCAGAACCTTCGATTAGCCCAACCAAAGAGAGAGTAGAGAAAAAAAATGAATAGTAATAAAAAAGAAAGAAGGCTCCTTACCGAAGAACAAGAGTATGCCGATTGAAGAGGCTATATTCGGCTACTGGCTCAAAACAATGGAAAAGGTGCCTTCAATTGACGTAAAAAGAGATTCAGCTTCTCAAAATATGAATAAAGAAGAGAAAAGAGAAAGTAAAGGTAAGGGATAAGATTCGGCTAAGGCACATACAAGTTCGGTATGAAGAAGAAACAAGTAGTAATTGGACTAGAGAGATTCGGCTATGAAGGGAAACAACTAGCAAATGGAGGAAGAAGGAAGAAAGAAAGCACAAGAACCACTCTAACATTCGGCTATGTTCAAAGAAACAAGAAGGAGAAGAAATGGAATAAGGGTGTTGCGGTTTTAGTAGCAAAGTGATGAATCAATGTTTGAAAGAAGAAGTGCAACAGAAGTGAAAGAGAATAATATTGGAAGAAAATGAAAAAGAACCAACACAAGCACCTATTTGGGAACAATTTTGGCACTTCCCTCTAGATGACCGAACATGCCCAACAAAAATGCCTAAGAGCTCCCAATGAAGGTTCGGCCCCTACCTAGCCAACCTAAACCGTCCACACACCCCCTACACCTTCCCAAATTCGGCCAACCTCTCTCCCTCTCTCCACATCCCACAACTTCCTCCACCTTTCACTCTCCACTTCCCATTCAAAAGTGTTGACCGATTCTTACTCCTCCAACACCTCTCCTCCTTTGATTTCAAATGTGTTGACCCATTCCACAACGTAGATATGGCTATGACCGACGATGGTGTAATTATAACAGAATTGAAAGCGAGACCGTTATTTGTTCAACAGATTTGAGAAGCTCAAAGGGTTGATGATAATTTGATGACAAAAGGAATCACTGTGGTTCAAATGCTGACTCGGAGTTTCAAGTTGATGCTGAGGGATGTTTGCGGTTCAGAAACAGAATATGTGTACCAAAGGACCCTGAATTGATTCGGATGATTTGTAATGAACCTCATAATAGTAGATTGTCTGCTCACCTAGGTTGCACGAAGATGTATAATGATTTGAAACAATACTACTGATGGCACGGTATGAAAGGAGATATTTCAAACTTCATGTCGAAATGTTTGATATGTCAGCAAATAAAAGCCGAGCATCAAGTGCCATCTGGATTACTACAGCCAATTATGATACCCAAATGGAAATGGGATCGAGTTACGATGGATTTTGTATCTGGTTTACCGTTGACACCGAGTAAGAAAGATGTAATCTGGGTTATTGTTGATAGATTGACGAAATCGGCTCACTTTATTCCGGTCTGTACAGATTACTCGCTTGATAAGCTAGCTGAATTGTACATTTCTCAGATTGTACGATTGCACGGGGTACCTATTTCTATTGTTTCGGACAGAGATCCGAGGTTTACATCGCGATTTTGGAAGAAACTGCAAGATGCATTACGTACTAAATTGCATTTTAGCACAGCTTTTCACCCCAAGACGGATGGTCAATTCGAGAGAATTATTCAAACGCTTGAGGATATGTTGAGATGTTGTGTTCTCGAGTTCGAGGGTATGTGGGAACGATACTTGCATTTGATTGAATTTGTCTACAATAATAGCTTTCAATCGAGTATCAAAATGGCACCTTATGAAGCTTTGTACGATCTTAAATGTCGTACACCTTTCTATTGGACCGAGCTCAGTGAAAATAAGATATACGGGGTTGATCTGGTTAAAGAAATCGAACAGAAAGTAAAAGTGATCCGAGAAAGTTTGAAAGCAGCGTCAGATCGCCAGAAATCATATGCGGATTTGAAATGTAAAGATATAGAGTTTCAGATTGGTGATCGTGTGTTTTTGAAAGTCTCACCGTGGAAGAAAATACTCAGATTTGGTCGCAAGGGCAAATTGAGTCTGAGATTTATTGAACCATATGAGGTTTTGGAGCGGATTGGGCCGGCTGCGTATAGATTGCTATTACCACCTGAACTAGAAAAGATCCACAATGTTTTTCATGTTTCGATGCTCCGACGGTATAGATCTGACCCTTCTCATGTGATTAGTCCATCAGAGGTTGATATACAGTCTGATTTAACTTATGAGGAAGAACCGATTCGTATCCTAGCTCGTGAAGTGAAAGAATTGCGAAATAAGAAAATATTGTCCTTAAAAGTGCTTTGGCTTAAGCACGGAATGAAGGAAGAAACTTGGGAGCTTGAGGATTCAATGAAAGAACGTTACCCAAACCTATTCATCGGTAAGATTTTCCGGGGACGAAAAATCCTTTAAGGGGGGAGAGTTGTAACGGCTCGATTTTGACCCTAATCAAAACAGTGGTTATGGGACCACGAATCCAACTCAGAAAAATATTTTAATATTATTTTCTATGTTTATTATCTGTGAATTGGTGTGTGTGAAATTTTCGTATTAAAATTTGGTCGTTTTAGTGCTTAATTTTGAAAAAAGGGTTTAATCGCGTAAAATGAAAATTTGATGGTTTAATGAGATAGTGCCTAATTATTGTTGTCTTTATAAATTGGAGGCTTTAAGTAGAAAATTTACCATAAAAAATAAATAGTGGCCGGTTGGTAATGCATGTAATAGTGATTTGATTTGTTTGTTTTATTTTATAATATAATGTTATAATTTAATATATGTTAAATATTATATTTGGTAAAAAAGATGAAAGTGTTCATCTTTTTTATTTCTTTTTGACCGAAACTAAGAGAAAGAAGAGAAAGTTTAAGCTTTAAACTTTCGGCCCTTGCATGCTTGATTTAGATCAAGAATAAAAAGGATCGGGATTGGATCGGGAAAAAGCAAAGTTAGTCGAATAGTCGAAAAATATAGTTCGTCGATACTCGAGGTAAGTTTTTAAGAAATTGAATTGAATTGGATTTATTTATAATGGTGTACATGAGTTTAATGTGATATCTATAGATGTGAATAGTATAGCCGAATGTGAGGTATGTATAAATGCCATTGGTACACCCGAATAGGATGTTGATTATTGAGATCGAAATAAGCTAGTTTGTATATTTATAGTTGAGGTTTAATTCTTATGTGTGTGTCTATATAAATGTGTAACAGGATTGAGAAATGCAAAAAGTGTGCGAATTTAAAATACAGAGCACTAAGTGTAACACCCCAAACCCTACCCATGCGATATGACCGGATCTGACATGTCACATGAAGAAAGCATAAACATCGTGTGATTCTTACTAAAATAGGCGTTACTTGGTTGTGTTTAAGTAAACAAGTTTTGTATGTAAATATTTGATAAAATACAGCTATTTTGAAAGATCGTTTGATGAGTCAAAAATTGAGGTAGTGAGCTTTAAAACTGTGACTTTTGAAAATGTCGTAGATAAATTTTGAAAGAGAATCCGAGTTAAATCATTTGTAAAAGTTTGCTATAAAATCCATTTATTAGTCAATTTTGGAAACCATTATTTATATTTTTAGAAAATTCCCTTTTTAAACAATTTAAGAAAAATAATAAAAACATCCCAAACATAAAGCAAAATAAAAATAGTCCAGAGGCCTTATTACAACTTAAAAACCCAAAATAGTAAAAGTAATATAGTAAACGGAAATAGAAATCTAAAGTTCAAAAACTCCATTGCTGAAGTATGGCTTCCACCGAGTCATCTATGGCCCAAGTCCACATCACTGAGCATTACCTACAAGGGTTAAGAAAAAGGGGGAGTGAGTTACAAGAACTCAGTGTGAAATCCCCTTACCATCATCCACTGGGCCTGAACCCATATAGCAATCATCTTGGACCAAAGCCCATTAACATAACAATGTTAAAATGAAGCAAATGTATGCAACCCAACCCATCCAACCAACACACCCTCGTACCATCCAATCACACCTGTGGGGATCAAGTCAACCCACCTCGCCAATCACACCAATTCGCAGGCAAGTTGCCATTTATAATATATTTTTATTGTGGCCAAGCCACCAGAATCATAAGAATATACGTGGCATAGCCACTATTGACGGTAATATAATCGGCACACAGCCTTGGATAAATATGATCGACACAGAGTCATTGATTCATATGTTAGGCACATAGCCATTATCAAAATTTGTGGCAGAGCCACCAGGCTACACTTCTCCTCGACATTTTTCCCATCCCATGGAAACTATGTAAATGCAACATACATCATAAAGCATAATATCCACAAATATAAACAACAATAATTAATCCAATGATTTATTACGGTAAATTGACCAATTATAGAACTTTGTAATTCGGCCCACTAAGGCATTCTAGCAAACCGGCCCTGTAGGGGCATTTCCGTAATTCAGCCCATAGGGGCATTTTTGTAATTCGGTAATTTACCTACTAAGGATAATTTGGAATCTCGCAACCCGAGGGTATTTCAGTAATTTACCCTCCAAGGGTATTATGGTAATTCCGTAACCTAGACTTAACTACTAATGTAGGGCATAAAAATTGAAACTGTCCATCTACGTCATACTGACTAAATTGACTATAACTCGAGTTAGGAAACTCGGAATTTAGATCCGTAAATATTCCTTGAAACTAGACTCATATATCTTCTTACTACAATTTTTCCAGAATTTTTGGCTTAGCCATTTAGTACAGTTTATTCATTAAAGATTCCCTTGTTCCACTGACCAATGGTTCTAACCTCTCTTACCCTAAATTTAAATATCTCACTGTACGGTTTTCATATATTGCTCCCACTTGTTTCTATTGAAAATAGGCTCACTGAGGAATCTATACATATAACTTATAACTCATAATTCACTTTGTACAATTTTAAATGATTTTTCCAATACAGAATAGGGAACCACAAAGTCAATCAGAACCAGTCTCACTAAAATTAAAATATCACAGAATATAAAATTCCTCTTTCTCCTCTATTTCTTTCATATAAAAATAGACACAGTAATCTTTATTTTCATATCTTATTCACTTTCTAATTTCCTTTCTCCTATTTTTCGTGATTTTTCAAAATCATGTCACTGCTGCTGACCAAACTGTTTCATTGCAAAATATAGTTACCACTACGAATATACGCACGCCCGAGTGGTCACGGATGCCGGTTTCTAATTTTCTTCGGTATTTCGACCGAACCACAGAACATTTCATGCAAACTTTCAGCGAGGTATGAGATTACACACCATTTCAAATAGGTATTCGGAAGGGTACGGGATTACACACCTTATTTGGAATTCGTAACACGATACTCTCTGCGGCACCTAAAGGTACAATCGGTCAACAATTAGCCCAAAGCCTAATTTACAACTTCAACCAAGTATTGTGATTGATTAACAATCTATATCACTTACCAACAATCTGAGTGTCTTATTACGAGGGATAGGTGATCGATTGGCCCTCTGATAAAGTACTTCGAGATTCTACTTACCAACCCTCTTCCGAAAGCCAAAGGTTAGAAAGAAGACAAGAGTGTAAGCTAACACTCTACCGATTCGGTCAAGGAAGAGAGAGTGTCCAAAACCCAAAAGAAAAAGAAAAGAAAAAAGGATATAGTGTTATGTGGTTCGGCTATTGGAGAAAAAGAACAAGGATGATTCGGCCTCTGTGTAAAATCGATTAAAGAAAATGAGAGAAAGGTTGGAGAAATAATGAGGAAGGAAAATAAGAGATGGACATAAGAAGTGTCAAAATTTTGGCTAATACCATGAAGGAGATGAACAACAAGAGGGACTTGTTTTTTCGGTAACCAAGGAAAAAGATTGGAAGGTAAGCACCAAAATGTTAAAAGAATAAAGATAGCTATGGCAAAGATGAAAAGAAGAAAGAAGAATTGCTCTCAAATGGTCTCGGTTTTAGGTAAGGAAAAAGAGGTACCAAATGAACAAAGAAAAGACTTTCAAAAAGAAATCAAAAGCTCCTCAAAATGCCTAACAAAATTCGGCACACCCCCCTTACCGAAACTGATTTCATCTTTGCCAAAAAGATGCATTTTGACCAAAAATTCCTTCCTTTGGCAACTCCTAATATTCAGCCAACATGTTCCCTCCTTTGCCTTTTTCTTTGATTCCGTTCCCTCTTTTCCCCTAGTATTCCTCCTTACCATATTCCTTAGCCATCTTTCCATCAATAAAAAGTCTCCCTTTCCATAATAAAGCCATGATCGACACATGGAAAATGAAGCACAAAAATTAATCAAAAAATGAAATAGATGGGATTCGAACCTCAGACCATTAGTACACTCCACACGCCACTTTCCACCTTTACCAATAGACTCATTGTGCTAGAAAATTACTTACTTATTTCCATAAGCATTGATGCCACTTACCTTCTCTCCTTAAAGTGCTTAAACATAAAAATTTTGCTAAGGCCTAATTTGAACCCGGAACTTCCTAGAACCCCATAACTTTCCAAAATCACTTTCCTAAAAAGTCCAACTTGAAATAATGCCGTTCTCAAATTCCCATAAAATTTAAAACGCTTCTACGCTCAAGGTCCAATAGGCCCAATCCTACTAGGCCCAATTTCGGGTCGTTACACTAAGTGTGCGAAATCAGTTACTATGCACTAAGTGTGCGAACTCAATTACCGAGCATTATGTGTGCGAAATTGGTCAATGAGCACTAAGTGTGTGAAGTTAATTATCGAGCACTATGTGTACGAAATCGATTAATGAGTAATAAGGGTATGAGTTAATTTTGAATTCAAAGATCAACTTTGGTAAGTATTGAAACAACGAGAAGTGGTATTTGAAATCAAGAGTAGATGATTATTTGTGGACTGGATGGAATGTTTCTTTTAAATGTATAGTTTGGATAATATAAATTGAGATGTGCGAATGTTTACAAAATCATATTGATTGTTATATGAATTATAAAATGTGATTCGGATATGTGGAATTTTGGTATAAGATATATGCTTGAATAATTTGGAACTTGAATTTACGGATAATGCATGGGAATGAAATATTTATATTAGGTTCGTCTTGAATTTGAGAGATACAAAATATTTTTGTGGTTGCACAAGTAAATGAGTAGTTGATGGATCTTTGTCTATTAAATTTTTATTAAATTTATGATATAATGATATAATGCATTTGTCACGAAATTGCTTATATCTTACTAAGCTATGATAGCTTACTGTATGTGTTTAAATGTATTGTTTTATAGATTTTGGAGACAAGCTACGAGCTCGGGGATCATCGTCAAAGTCTATCACACTATCTACTAACTTTGGTATTTTACAAGCTGAATTTTTGAAACTATGGCATGTATAGGCTGGGTTATATTTTGAAATGATTGTTTTGGGTTATGTATATGTATATATTATGCCATGCGAAAATGGCTAAATATTAATACTTAAGACTTATGCGAATTTGGTCATGGTGTTGGCTTATTATAGAAGTATATTTTATAGTGTAATTATGCTTGTGTTGGTAGTATGGTTGATAATGATATTATTCATGATATGTACTTGATTATGTAATTAGCTCATTTTAGGAGTATATCATATAGTATATTATGTGTGATGGATGTTCTTATGACTCGATTTAAATGTTGAGGTAGTTGATGAATGTGATTTTGATTGAGTATGGCTTTATAAACTATGGATGAAAATATCATTGTTTGTTAGTTGGTCATATTGATACGGTTTGAAATGAAAAGGAATGCTGTGATTCATGAAAGATTTGATGGATATTTGGGTTGGTATAATGTGTAATAATATTAAGGCTAATTTGATAGTCGAATATATGGTAAGTGAATTGGTTGTTTATAAGAAATTTTGGTATAATGTTTAGGCATATTATTTGACTTGTAAACTAGATATGCTATTAATTATCGTTTGTGACCGAAAATGATTAATGATATTATAGTGAAAGATGTATAAATTAGTAAGTTTAAGATTATATTGGACCATTTAGTAATGTTTGCTATTGTTGTATAAATAAATGTTGTAAAATATACGCTTGGTTTATGAAATGAAATATGCTTGTTTATTAACTAGGAATTCGAAAATCATGCTTGTAATATTTGTATGTTTCGAACTTTATGTCTATTAAGTATAAGTAGTTTAGCTTTGATGCATGTTAGTTGGATTGCTAATTTGATTAAATAAATGATAAGTATATGTTTGAACTTTGAAGCATGGATTGTTTATGTATTATTAGTAATAAAGCACGAATAAATTTTTGTTGGTTAAGTGATCTATATATGATAAAATGATTTATATGAGCGTGCTGAACTGTGTTATGTCAGGTAATGCCTCGTAACCTTAATCCGGCGACGGATATGGGTTAGGGGTGTTACACAAAGTACATTAAATAATATAAATATAAGATAACAAAATACATTAAATCTCATGCCATCAAATGGTCATTCACATAACTTACCAAGAAACTCATCAATTCCATAGTTTTGATACTCAATTCATTACCGTACGTACATGTACCATCTCGTACCAATCTCATACTCAACCACATCTTTCATTTACCCTTTGAACCATTCGGAATAGAAGTTTGATATTCAAGGATCTCAATCGATAAGTACCTATACCATGACCCGTAGGCAAATAGGGTAACTTATCCTGGAGTACCTATACTATGACTTGTGGACAAATCAAGGTAACTCCTCTCCAAAATACCTATACCATGGCCTAAAACAAAATCAAGGTATAACTCGCACCCTAAGTGCCGATATCATGGCCCAAAGCCAACTAAATACCCTAATGACGTGTCATTACTATCCTAGAGTATTCCTAAGGGTCAACCGGGAATTTCCAATACCAAATCATAGTCGAATCATTCCGAATTACTGTTGAATCGTTGTCAAGTCATGGTCGAGCAAGTTCATAGTCTAGTATTTACAATTTATGCATAGTCAAAGATTTAAATACAATTACAATAGAGCTCGTTACATACGAACTTACCTCGTATTCGGAATTGACGGATCGGATCAAATACTCGATAACCTTGCTTTTCCATCGATCTAAATCTGAATTCTTTCTTTCTTGATCTATATGTATTCAAAATTAACTCATTTAATCATCTACTCATTCAATTTAGTCCAAAAATACACATTTGGGCATTTTTACACATTAACCCCTAAACTTTCACATTTAGTCAATTTAGTCCCTACTTCACAAATATACAAAATTCACACGATTTAACTTAACCCATGCTTGGCCGAATTATACATAGGTCCCTAGTAGCCCAAAACTTTCATTTCAACCACACAATTTTCACATTTTACAAATTAATCCCTTTTTGACATTTTTGTCAAAAATCACTTTACAAAACATGAAAATCTATTATCAAAAATTCATATTTCAACTTCAAACACCAAAGAACACATAAACTCATCAATAGAAACTCTTAAAATCTTTAACAATTTCGAAATTAAGGGTACGGGCTAGCTAGATTGAGCTGCTACGATTACAAAAACATAGAAATCATTAAAAACCGAGCTTAAAACACTTACCAATCAAGCCTTGCAAGTGCCGAACCCTAACAAGATTCCCACCTCTCTTTTTTTCTTTGATATTCGGTTCCCAAGAAAAAGATGAACACAATTTATGAATATTTTTTTGTTTATTAACCTTTATTATCCAAATTACAAGTTTAACCTTAATGAATAAGCATAGAAATTTATAATGCATGTCCATTAACGTCCATTAACACTACCAATGGTCTAATATCACCATAAGGACTTTTAATTTAATCAACCATAGCATTTAAGTGCTATAAACAAATAGTATGCAACTTTTGCATTGTACGTAATTAAGTCTTTTTTCTCAAATTGAGCAATTAAACGATAAAATTAGCTCACGAAATTTTCACACATACATGCTATCATGCTGTAAACAACAAAAATAATATTAAAATAATTTTCTGACATCGGATTTGTGGTTCCAAAAGCACTGTTCCAATTTAGCTAAAACAGGGCTGTTACAGATGCATAGCACAAGGGCTACTATGCGCCTCTTTTAGAATAGACTGCCCCAGATTAGTATTATTCGGTACACAAATCCGAGCACAGAAATAGAGTACCCCATCATTATTTAGCCCAAAGCCCGTAATGGTGCCACTCTCCATCTGATGAAATCGAAGACCAAAAGATCCATCCTCTAACTGCCTATCCTGAATCTGTACTATCCTAGTCGGCTTAACTTGTAGCTCAGCCAACAAACCTCCGTTGTCGAACAAACTAAGTCGATCAAACATCGCTCTCGAATCAGCTATCGCCCTACGGCTCAATGTATCGGCCACCACATTGGACTTGCCAGGATGGTACTCAATAGTACAGTCGTAGTCCTTAAGCAGTTCAATCCATCTACACTGCCTAAGATTCAACTCCTTCTGAGTCAGGTGGTACTTGAGGCTTTTGTGATCAGTGTAGATAATACACCTCTCACCGTATAGATAGTGCCTCTAGATTTTCAAAGTAAAGACTACGGCGGCCATTTCCAAATCATGCATCGGATAGTTTGCCTCATGCGTCTTGAGCTGACGAAATGCATATGCCACAACCTTACTATCCTGCATCAGAACACATCCCAAACCGACATACGGCGCATCACTGTATACCATAAACTTCTTCGCAGATTCAGGCTGTATCAGAACAGGAGCTTAAGTCAGAATAGTCTTGAGCTTCTCGAAGCTCTCCTGCTGCACAACAGTCCAGACAAACGGAATACCCTTACGTAACAAATTAGTTAAGGGCACTGCAATCAGTGAAAAACCTTCCACAAACAGCGGATAATAACCACCAGACCCAAAAAATTATGGATCTTAGGCACGTTCTTCGGCTGTTTCCAATCTAGCATAACCTCAATTTTCCTAAGATCCACTTGGATCCCCTCAGCAGACACTACGTGTCCTAGAAAGGTTACTTCACATCCACAATTCACACTTGCTAAATTTAGCATACAGTTGCTTCTCACGCAGAATCTGAAGCACCACTCTAAGATGCTCATCATGATCATCTTCAGTGTAAGAGTATACCAAAATGTCGTCAATGAAAACCACGATGAACTGGTCAAGATAGGGTTGAAACACTCGATTCATCAGATCCATGAATGCGGCCAGTGTATTCTTTAATCGAAAAGGCATAACTAGGAACTCGTAGTGCCCATACCGAGTCTTAAATCGGTCTTATGCACATCCACCTCCTTAACCCACAACTGATGGTACCCTGAATGGAGATTGATCTTAGAGAATACTGAAGCCCTTCCGAACTGATCAAATAAGTCGTCGATCCTCGGAAGTGGATACTTATTCTTAATGGTCAGCTTGTTCAACTACTGGTAGTCAATGCACATCCTCATGGTCCCATCCTTCTTCTTAACAAACAAAACCGGTGCTCCCCACGGAGACACACTAGGATGAATGAAACCACAGTCTAAAAGTTTCTGCAGTTGAGTCTTAAGCTTTGGAAGCTCCTTCGGTGCCATTCGATAGGGAGCGATAGACACCGGAGCTGTACCAGGAAGAAGCTAAATCCCGAATTCCACTTCTAGGTTCCAAGGTAAACATGATAGCTCCTCAAGAAAGACGTCCGAAAAATCCCTTACAGTTTTGATGTCCTTTACCGTAGAGACCCTAGAAACAGAAACACTAGTATAGGCCAAGAATGCATCACATCCCTTACGGACCAGTTTTTCAGCCAGCAGTGTAGAGATCACATTAGCCAAATAATTCTGACGTTCTTCAATCATGACTACCTCATTATCCTCCTCAGTTCTCAAGACGACCTTCTTAGTCACACAGTCCAGACTGACACGGTGCTTGACCAACTAGTCCATACCTAGAATCAGGTCGGACTCCCCAAACGGAAGCTCCATCAAATTAGCCAAAAAAACCGACCTTTGAACCTCTAGTGGAACATCTCTATAAAATTTTCTAACCCAAACCGATTGCCCTAGCGGACTCAGTACAATCACCTCACTAGAAGTGCTCTCAACCAACATCCCCAAGGTTTCAGACATAGTGCTAGATACATAGGAATGTGTGGAACCTATGTCTATCAAAGGAAAGCAAGGTACTTCATAAATAAATAACATACTGGTAATGACGTTTGGAGCATCTCTGTCCTCTCGGTGATGAGCAGTATAAACAAGAGTAGATTGCCTCGTCTCAGCCTATCCAGCACCTCTGACTGGTGCTCTTTGTCCACGGCCCATAATGTTACCACCTCTAGCCTGACCACGGCCCCTCGGTGGCTGCTGAACTACACTCTGTGGCTGCGCAGTACTAGAACCCAGAGCTTGCACCTGATTGGCCCTCAGCGGACACTCTCGAACATAGTGCTCTAATGACCCACACCTCAAACACGCCCCAATCCTCCTCCAACACTCACCTTGATGGCATTTACCGCAGTCTCCACACAGCTACAATCCAGTAGGAGAAATAGAAGGCCCAGCTCTAACCGGCCTATCAGTCCTGGCCTTTTTCTTAAGCCTCTGTACCGAGCACGAGGGCTCCGAATCCCTCTTATTCTTACCCCTCTCACGATCTCTGTTTTGGCGCTCAGCACGCTTAACTTCTTCGGTGATCTTCGCCCTCTCTACCAGAATGGAGAACTCTTACTCCCTCTGTGGAGTTATCAGTACCCTCAGATTATCCCTGAGATCGTCTTCAAAATGGACACATCTCTCATATTCAGTCGCCACCATACCTCGCGCATAGCGGCTCAGTCTCAGAAATTCGGCCTCATACTCGACCACTAATCGATCTCCCTGAGTGAGGTTCAGAAATTCACGCCTACGAGCATCGATGTGGCTTGCTCCCATATACTTTCCTTGGAAGGCAGACTTAAAGAACTCCCAAGATAGACGATCGGGATGAGTGCCCTCCTTAACAGTCAGCCATCACTAATAGGCCTCATCGCGAAGCAACGAGACATCCTCTCAGTAGCCTTCATCCAGTACTCAGCCACATTAGGGGCGACTTCAGTGACACCCCTAAAAAGTTCAGCTCCATTGGATTGGAGATGTTCCGTAACCAACCCTCGGCCCCAAGATCTAGTATTCGGCCCAACAACCCTCTCCAATATCCTCAGCATGGCTTGGAACAGTGCGTCATCCCCAGCCGATTGAATCTGAGACCCAGGCTCAATAGCAGGTGACACAAATGTCTCACTCATGTCTAGATTCGGCATGCTGCCCAGAGAAGAAGACTCAACTCGAGCCCCCTATGGCCTTTCCCTCGGCCTTGAGTACCCCGTCCAAGGATACCTCATGCGCTTATATCTATTCAGATTTATCTGTATTACAAATTTTATGAATTAGTTACAGTTTTAGTATTTATTAACAGATGTTTTATGTAAGCAGTATCATAAATTCAGAGTTTGTTTTTCACAAGTACAGTCTCTATCAGTTTCAGTTTCACTACAATTTTGGTATACACTAACTAGACTGTTTTCAAAATAGACTATCTACCATATCATAACGGTTTATCAAAATACTTACAAGATAGCGCTGGAGACTCGGTGTACCACATTCTCAGTCAAATCGTTTCAAATCATTTGAAAATCAGTTCTTTAAAAACCAAGTTTTAAAACCCAAAATCCACAGCCGATTTTTGCAACCTAGCTATGATACCACTAAATGTAACACCCCAAACCTGACCTAGACGTTATGGCCGAATCTGACGATGTCACATGGAATGAGATTTGAAAGTAAATTTATCAAGTTAAAATCGTTTCCATTTATTATCTTCTATTAATCTCTCGTTGATTTCAAAATCATTTTCTCGTTAATTTGATTTATTTAGAAATATATTCTATGGCGGAAGCTTTTAAAACCGTGATATTTAAGAAAATCGTTCGCGTTTAGGAAAATACTATTTTTAATTAAACCGAGTTTTTGTTGAGTTTGCAGTTTAAATATCCATGAAAACAGTTAAAATCCAAAGTAAAGGCCACAGTCCAAATTACATCAAAATGCCCCAAAAATAATAGAATTAAAAACCTTAAAAGAAATTAAATCAGTTCAATAGTCATGTGGTCACTGTTGAGTCCTCCGCCACTCTGATCTATTTAAGTTTGGGGATTACCTGTACAGATAAAATAGAAAGGGCTGAGTTTAGGTAAACTCAGCGTGTAATCCCCACAGAAGACATGCATATAGTCGAACTACAGTTATCAGTCTAATGTAGTTTGGGGCCTAAGCCCATTACTGATTCAGTTACAGTTTAGGCCTTAACCCATTCAGATATAGTGTCAGACATAAATTAGGGCCTTAACCCATCTCAGATACAGTATGCATACAGTAACAGAGATCCTACCCACTAGCCTCTACACACCATCCCCGACCATCCCTACACACTAAGTCATATCGAGTGCAGCACATATTAGTAATATCACAGCTGAGCTACCAGATAATAGGCATGAAAGCCTTTCAGTACAGTTCCTCCAATAATCAATCATCCCACCCCAATGCAAATACAAGTAAACATGCTCAATCCAGACATACAGAATTACATGTTTACATGTTACAGTTCAGTTATCAGTCGTACATATGGATCAGTAAACATGCATAAATTTAACATGCTCAATACATACAGTATATAGTCAAGTCACACAATTTAGGGTCTAAGTAGCGCTTACTGACCCTACAGTAGGTCCATAGTTGACTTGGGTGACTCGTGCAACCTTAGGAAACATTTTGGATAAATGGGCCCATATGCCCATGTGATTTGCCCGTGTGGGCCCACACGCCCAAATTGGCCTTGCCTGTTTGGATCACACGGTCTAGCCCAAATACCACACGGCCGTGTGGCATGCTCGTGTAGGCCCACAAGCCCTTGTGGCTGACACGTCTAGTTCGGTTTAGCCCGTGTGGCCCACACAGCCACACCCCGGCTATCACATGGTCATGTCGTGCGCACGACCCGGGCTTTATCAATCACACAGTCATTTTATCATACACGGCCTACCACACGGACGACCACACACCCGTGTGACGTCAACAGTTTGTAATTTCAGCTTTTGTCGAATCCCGTTTTCTGTATTTTCGGGTACACACCTGGTTCGTTTTCACTAATATTGCAATCTCGAGATCACCAGAACCTATAATCGACATTATCAAAACCCGAATTCAGTAACATAATGAAAACTAAACCGAGAATTTATCAAAACGAAACCTTAGAACATCAAATAGTGAACTTGGTCACTTACCGACAACAACTGAATCCCAAACGTTCAAATCTCTACAGAAGCACTAGTCGCCGCTTAATCTTCATCTAATCCAAAAGAACAAAAAATAGCCCTCTTTAGAAAACCAACTATGGAACGATAAGACAGAGAAAAAACGGGTACTTACCAAACGAGCAAATTTAATCGTTGAACATAGAGGAGGTAAAACGGAAATCAAAAAAATAGAGGAAGGAAACAAGGGAAATTCGGCAGAAGAGGGGAAAGACTAACGTCAAAATGATGGATAGATTTTTGGGGAAAAAAATTGAAAAAAAAAATCAACAACCATTATCCCCCAAATCACTCTCCACTAAACCACTACTCAAGCTCTTCAGAATTCCTATTTGACCTAAACTCTCTCGGTCAAACGAGCAAAAATAAACTCCCACACGCGCAGGGATTCAAACATAATACCTTCAGCAAACTAACACTCAACTTAACCACCAGATCAGTTGGCCCATTCTGATATGATTCTACAAATAATTTAATATAAGCGCACTGAGTAAGTATAAGGCTTAAGTTAGAAAAATATAAAAATTTACTAAAGGTAGGGCTTGAACTTAGGACCTCACACACACACTTAGAACACGTAACCACTGAAGCAGATGCACAATTATGCCAAAAGTATCCAGACACAGAAATAAGAATTTTGGGGTGTTACAGTCTTTTCAGTCACTTTAGTCGGAACTCTATATGTGTGCTAACAATAATGACATTGAATTGGTTAATGATTAAAATGGTATGTTTGATATTTAGTTCATTATTTGGTTTTGTTTTGTTTATAATTGAATTCAAATTAGGCTAGTACCACTGAGTATACATTACTCAACATACAGTTAAGTTTGCTTTCGTGTGCAGGTTTTAGACGAGAGCTTTAGTAGACTCAAGATCAAGCATCCAATTTCTCCAGTTAAGCTCAAATGCCATCTTGTTGCTATTTTGCATGTATATAAGTGTTTTGAGTTGTATAGCAGGTTGGTGGACACTTAAGTAAGTCTTGGTACTTTTGGTAATTCGGCTTATAATGTTAATATGGTTGAATTTTATCTTTTGATTATTAGCTATTTATTCTTGATAATATAGGTTTGAATGTGCAAATTAGTTGTTTAAGTATTTATGTGTTGGAAGTCATGAGTTGGTGGTGATTGTATGGGTTTCTGATATGTTGAATTGATGATTTTGTATTGAGGTAGGTTTAGGTATAAGATGACAAGGTTTTGGATACTTGGAAATGTGAAATTTGAACTATTTGACCATTAAGTCTTAATGCAACAATAGCATGTCTCGAGATTTCTAAAAACAAATTTTACCTTATTATGAAATTAAGTGCTTAATATCTAGAGACCTGTCAAGCTGATCTCAAGACAAGCTCATATAGGTTTTGAGACAAGTGGCATTTGTCTTGAGACAATGCCACATTGAAGATAAATAAATTTTACCCTACACTAGGTCTCAAGACAAGAACCCCTTGTCTCGAGACATCCAAACATCAAATCTAAAATAGTAAAACAGGGGAGACCTGTCTTAAGATCCAATCTCGAGACTTGAGGATCTTTGTCTCAAGAATGAACTTCTTTGTCTCGAGATTTGTTAACATCAAAGTAAAATTTCCAAATTGAAAATGAAGTCTGTCTCAAGACATGAGGTTTTTTGTCTCTAGACAGTAGGTTAAAATTTGATACTTGAGTTTGGATTTGAGTCCTAACTTTCAAATTTATGTATCATAACCCTGCAATTAGATGTAATTGATTATTATGTATTATGAATGTACGTATACTCATAATGAATGGATTAATTGCTATGAATGATAATTATGAATTTAATTTTGTGAATTTATGTCAAGTTAAACTGAGTTGTTTTGGAAATATAATGTGATGTCACATATTTAGATCTGGTGTGGAGTGTCACACGTGATGTAGGAAAGTTACGTATGTGTAATTTAGGGACCACAACCCTAACATAACACTCTTGCACATTAAGCTTAATTTCTAATCAATACATCATCAATTTGAAATTAGTTGTTAGAGTGTCTATATATATTTGACTCATACTTTATTTAATAACTGAAGCCCAATAAACCTTAACTAAATTAGATCCCTTTTAATTTGGATGAACTTTTTATGATAGTAAATAATATTTAATTATTTTTATTATATATATGAGGTCTATATTATCCAACATGAGAAAGTTTGGTTATAATATTGTAATTCCTTTTAAAACAAGAAACCTGTTCAAGATTATTGGTTTCTCTGAAATGATGGAGTTATGAAAAATTAATAAGGATTTGTAGTAGTGTAGGGACAGAAGTTTGGAGGGTGTTGTGTTGTAATGGAAGATGCAGAGGTGGTATAAAATTGGAGAAGACAAATTACAATTGAAAATGGAGAAGGTAGAAAGAAAAATTTTAAAGCATGTAGATTTATAAATGGTTAATTGTTAATGTTAGTACATGATTTGCAAAAATATCAAGTAGGAAATATTTACTAGATAGGTAAGATTTTGTGATGGTAATTCAGGCAATTCATTATTGTAAGTAATATAATTTATTATGGAATGAAATATAAGTTTGATACACAGCTGAATTTGGCCGACTTTAATCAAGTAAATGGTAAATTTGGATTGATAGGAGTAATTCTCGTATGAATTTTATATAAAAAAATTGCATGATTGGATATGTTGTGAATGTTTAATAATAATATAATTTGTACAAAATAAATTAGTTAAAATATTATAACTACCGTGTATGAAATTTGGTTGCTTGCATTCCAAAGAAATTCGTTTTGAATAAATTGCTCCATTCATTTTAATTGATTTATGATGTTGAATAATTTGTTTAACTAAAAACTCAAGGATCTCAATTTGTGACTACAATGATTGGTCAGTTGAGATGGCGACAACTAAAATAATGAGATATGTCAAAAGTTTTTAGGATATATATGACAAGAGGGAAGTCGATTATGATTGAGGTCCTAATAAATAAATGTTAACGAATTAATTTTTTTACGTAATGTGTAAACTTATTTCTTATAGGTTTGTGAATGCATAAGAATCAATTGAAGATGATAGCATAGATTTTAGTACTATTGATAAGTGTTAAAAGTAACATTTTTTAATCTCATTCTTAATGCATTTTTGGATAATTATTTGATATAAAATAGTAAATTTTATGCTCATAATCCTTTAAATTAATGTTTCTATACTTAGGAGAGCATTTGGGAGCAAAAGGAGCGAGAAACAAGTGAAAATTAGAAAATTGGAGCAAGGTACATTGCTGTGTGAGCAACATGGGTGTGTGCCAGACCGTGTTAGTTTTGCAAACTACACTCCAAACACGTGGAAAAACGTAATTTTTAGGTTTTTCAGGCATTCTAAGACCTATATATGAGAAAAATAAGAATATGGGAAAAAAACTGTTAAAGAATATTTAAGAAAACAACTCGAAAAACACCATTGAAGTCGACTTTGGAGCAGATTTCCATCAAAATTGAATATCTCCTTTTGATTTCTTTGAAGTTTATTATGAGTTTCTTTATTTCTTGTGGTTACACTATCTTTTAGATGTCTTTATTTGTGATTATGAACTTTCTAAATACCTAGGGGAGATGAACCCTACGATGAATTCTATCTTTTAATTTCTATTTTTACGTAATAAATAGTTAGATATTGTTCTCAATTATATGTGCTTAATTCTTGGTTTAATATTTCTAGTCTATTAATCCATTTTTGATGTGCTTGAATCAGAGGACGAATAGACCCTGTTTAAGAGTAGATCTAGCATAATTGAGTGGAGTTGCATGCAATCTTAGAAATAGGATGACATAAATCTACTAGATTAGATTCAAATCTAATAAGGGGTCTATAGATCGAGTTAATGCAATAATAGGGGTTTTAATTAGAAAGAAATTTCAATTAATCAACCTAGAGTTAGTTGCTCTTAGTCTTGAAGAGAGATATTAGTATAATTTGGAGATTTCTACGGATCAAGATACTAAGTGAAGAAATTACGTAATTTAGATTGATAGTGACAGATGAAGTCTAGGTGAATTCTTTCCTGGGTATTGCGTTGCTTCTTGGTTGTTAATAGATTATTTTCCTGATTTGTTCTTTGCTGTGTTTTTTAGCTAATTAATTTAGTTAATTTTAGTTTTAATCAATCACTCCAATTTATCGGTTAAATAATAGAAAGATGGTAATTACTAGTACTTTTAGTCTTTGTGGGAACGATACCTTCGCTCACTGTAGCTATACTATTAATTGATAGGTGCACTTGTCTTTGTCAAATTCTTAGTTGGTTTCGTTGACATAAAGTTTTCGGTGTCATTGCCGGGGACTCAAATATTAGGAAAACTTTATTTCTATTAATTTAGCCATTTTATTTTAATATTTTTAATTTAATTTTTACATTCTAATTTTCGTTTGTTTGCTTCTAGCAGGTTCTTTTGGTTTATGACTAGAGGGAACTCGTTGGATCCATTAATTTTTGATAGTGAGATTAAAAAGATTGCTCGTAGAAATCGTAAAGAGGTTAGCAAAGCAAGACAAAGTCAAAAGAATATAGTAGATGATCAAGAGAAAAAGGATATTACTGTGCAGATGGGTGATAATCAAAATAATTAGCTACCTCTTGCAGGTCCTGCTTCTTGGACTACGTATAATTATGCTAGGCCTACTCTTATTGGGACTGAACCGACTATTGTGAGACCTACCATTACTGCAAACAATTTTGAACTAAAGCCAAACACAATTCAGATGGTATAACAATATGTTTAGTTTGATGGTTTGCAAGATGAAGATTCAAATACTCATTTGGTAAACTTTCTAGAGATTTGCAACACATTCAAGATCAATGATGTTTCTGATGATGCCATATGCTTACGGATTCTCATTCTCTTTGAAGAGTAAGACAAAACAGTGGTTGAATTCACTTCCACGAGGTTCTATCACGACTTAGGATCAAATGACTAAAAAGTTTCTATTTAAGTACTTCCCACTGGCCAAAACAGGTAAGTTGAGAAACATCTCTTCTTTTATTCAATTTGATATGGAGACATTATATAATGCAATGGAGAGATTTAAAGATCTTTTGAGAAGATGCCCTCATTATGGGTTACCTTTGTGGTTACAAGTTCAAACCTTCTACAACAATTTGAATCCCTCAACTAGGTAATTAATTGATACAACAGTTGGTGGAATACTGAATAATAAAACACCTAAGAAAGCTCAAGAGTTTATTGAAGAAATAACACTGAAAAACTATCAGTGCAGGCGATGAGAACAAAACCGCTGAAAGCAACCATTGTTTTTAATATAGATGCAGTTGTTATGTTGACAAGCCAAATGGAAGCACTGAATAAAAGATTTGATTGTTTGAATTTTTCTAAGCAGGTAAATCCGATGATGCAATGCGATGCGAATGGAACGAAGATGATTAATCAAGAATATTCACTGTTCAAGTCTAACATGGAGCATGAGCAAGTCGACTTTTTGAGTAATAATTCTAGACCTCAAAATAACCCCTATTGCAATACTTATAATGCAGGATGGAGGAATCATCCAAATTGTTCTTGGGGTGGTTAGGGAAATCAAATGTCAGAACCCCCTCTAGGTTTTTAGCAACTTTATCAGCAAGAAAAGAAACCGAACCTAGAGGAAATGTTAGCTAAATTTATTTCGATGTCAAAAACTCAATTTCAAAACACTGAAACAACACTAAAAAATTAGCAAGCATCGATTCATGGACTTGAAAATCAACATAGACAGCTTGCCAAACTTATTTCGAAAAGACCACAAGGGAGCTTACTTAGCAACACTGAAACTAACATAAGGGAGAAAATCCACGCAATCATTATTTGAAATGTGGAAAGTTAGTCAAGGTAGAAAAGAAGTCGAAGCTAGAAGCTGTTGTGAAAAGTGATGAAGTTGAGGAAAGTAAGAAGGAGCATTAACTGGTAATTAGAGAATACAAACCTCGAGTTCCATATCCAGTAGCATTGAAGAGAGTCCACATAAAAGAACAATATGATAAATTTCTCGAACTTTTAAAAAAATTGCACATTAACTTACCGTTTGTGGAAGCCCTTTCGTAGATGCTAAAGTATGTAAAATTTTTAAAAGAGTTGTTAACAAATAAAAGGAAGTTAGACGACTTGTTGACTATGGAGCTCAATGTAGTTTGCTCGACCATTCTCTAAAACAAACTACCCAACAAACTTAAAGATACAACGAGTTTTACTGTTCCTTATCTCATTGGTAGTTTAAGTTTTGAAAGTACTTTGGCTGATTTGGGGGCTAGTATAAATGTCATGCCTTATAAGTTGTTCAAACAACTTGGTCTTGGGGAATCCAAACCCACTAGGATGAGTATTCAATTAGCGGATAGATCAATTAGATATTCGAGGGATATTATTGAGGATGTACTTGTGAAAATTGATAAATTTATATTCCCTATTGATTTTGTTGTATTGGACATAGATGAGGACATTGAGGTGCCTGTGATCTTAGGTTTACCCTTTTTTGCCACTGCTAGAACTATTATTGATGTGAGTATTGGTGAGCTTGTGCTTCATGTAGGTGATGAAAAGATTACTCTTCAAGCATGAGATTTTCTGAGAGTCCCTAGTGAGTGAGATGATACTAATTGTTCTGTTAATGTTAGTAATGATGCAACTTAACATTCTTTGCAGGAAAACCCTCATGAAAACATGTTTGAGCCATATTTTAATCAAAGTGACAGAACTCAAGGGACAAATGAAGAGCGAATGGTGCAACTTGACGAACTAAATGAATGGCGACCGAAGGTTGATGAGATCGAGAAAACAAAAAGAAGAAATAAAACATCGCCATGATGTGCATGTGAAGAGAATGAACAAATTCAAAGTTGGGGACAAAGTACTATTAGACAAATTGGATCCATGAATCTTTCCGCTAGAATTTAAGTCAAAAGGGGCCAATAAATGTGTGGTAAAAATCATTTTTCCTTACGGTACAATTGAGGTAACACATTCTGAATTTGACACGTTCAAGGTAAACAGTACTCATCTCAAACCTTAATTTGGTGGTAAAACTTAGAGCTTCAGCCCCGAGATCCACCTTAATCGTGAACTTAAAAAAGGAAGTCGAGCTTAGACTCTAAGTGTTTTTGTGTTATTTATTTATTTTACTTTCTTTAAAAAATAAAAAAAAGTTTTAAAATTAAACTAATTACATTCGTTTTTATATTTATTACTTAAAAAAAATTTAAAAAAAGAAGGTCACATGGCCTGGAAACACGGGCGTGTCTCAGGCCATGTGGATACTGGAGCTAATTTTTTAATGTTAATTTGCCACACATGGGCATAGAGAGCTACATGGGCTGGAGAATCTCACACGTCCTGTCATATGGGTGTATGTGAGATTGTGTGACCCACACAACCTATCACATTGGCAGGAGAGAAGTAAAGGGTGATCGCACATAGCCCTGTAGGTACTGGGAATAATTTTTTCTGAATTTTGAAGTATCACACGAGCTGAGACTGACCACACATCCTGGTGACACGATCGTGTGGGGGACACGGCCTAGTGTCTCAGGCCGTATGAGTCTTAAAACTTAATTTTTTAAAACTTTTGAAGTGTCACACGGGCTATGGGCCTGTATACGATTTTCAGACACGGTCGTGTGGCCCAATACGGGCCTATACATTACCGTGTCTTCTATTTCTAGTATAGGGTTTTTCACATTTTTTTACTTTTGTTCTTCACCCTTTTCACAACACTCTTCTGACTTTTTTTTCTATCGTTCATCCCTAGCCACCGTTGCCCATTCCAGCCACTTTCTCCTTCCTTACCGTTGTGCCCTTTCCAGCCTCATCGACGATTACTCATCCCCCCTCACCGATCGAACCAGCAACCAACACCTTCACGTCAGCGATCCCTCCTCATTAGCTACCTACGTGCACCCCTGAATCACTTTCCCCTTGTTTACTTCCGTCTCCCTTTCACATCACCTTTCATATCTCCTTTCTCCCCGAGTGCTCCCACGCTCTCTTCTGTTCCCTATTTCACCAAGCCCTATAGATAACTGCTTCCATCAACTCGATCTACCTTCATCGCTTCTCACACCCTCATCATAGTCCCTGTTTCTCATGGAACATTTCCCCATTATTCCATCTGCCACCACCTTGCGCCCTCCATCGATAATCCTACACCACTGCCGTTTTAGCCCCACCATTTGGTTCCACCCTTTTACTTTTTCTTGTTATTGTTTTGATTAGTATTAGTTTTTAGTTTATTTAATTTAAATTTAGTTTTGTTTATTAGTTGTTATTCATATTATTATTGTTGTTATTATTATTAGTGTTAATATTAGTAGTCTATTTAGTAGCACTAGTTTTAGGTTGTTTACTATTAATATTAGTTTTATTATTTCGTTCATTATTAGTATATTTTCTTTTTAGTTAGTTGGTTAGCTAACTTAATTTATTTCTACTTGCTTACTATTAGTATTAGTTTTAGTTTCATATTAGAAGTTTGTCTTAGTTATAAATTGTGTGATTTGGCTCTCGTCATGAGATAGGTTGGTCGTTGATTTGTGCTTATGCTATTTTGTATTGCTATTGATTCTTTTTGTTGGTTATCTTTTCTTTTAGGTACATATGACGAATACTCGTAATAAATCTAAGGTCACTGTTCCCGCTTTGAGAAATAAGAAGACACCGGGCGTGACCTCATATTCAGGCCCCACCTCAGCCGCATGCAATCCATGTCTACAGTTTCCACCGGGTCCTCACGAGGACCAATATTAGCACCTTAGGCAGTGACCTTTGAGTTTAGGTCATTGCATAGATTGGGAGGCATTACAGGTGGTCCACTTAGCTAATAGAGTGTGGGCACTGATTGATACAGCTCCATGGGACCGATTTTCCACCAACATCGAGCCTACTTATTCAAAACTCACGCTGGAGTTTTGTTTGCCATTCTCTTTATAGTAAGTTATGTCGCAATGGGATGAGTCACGCATTGTTTTCTTCAGACTTGGTGGTACGATGTGCTATCTGAGCATCCCAAGTTTTGGGGCCGCCCTTGGACACTATTCTGAGGAGTTCATGAGTACTGAGTAGTTCCAACATTATACCGCCACATTCATTAGTCACCTTCCTTGTTGGACTGATATTGCTACGACTACGACACCATACAACCCAAGTCAGTTGAAGGCAACTTCATTACCTTTGGCACTGCACTATATCCATGCCATTTTGGCGTACTCATTGACCAGTCGGAGGGAGAGCACCGGGGTCGTCGGTACTTATGATGCATACCTTCTTTGGAGCATCGCGATGCAATGCCCATTTGATCTTGCATACTTCATCACCCTATCTTTTTGCCACCAGTTTGACCATAGTAGGAAGGGTTTTATCTGTTTGGGCCCTTACATGAATTGCCTAATGAGGAACATCCATCTTTACACTGATTGGACAGATGATCCCGCAGGGATTATCAATTATGAGTCAGATGAGGATGATTAAGCGATAGCATGGAATGGGTCCCCATCAATATATACTGTCTCATTTCGATCCTCAGGATAAGCACAATGAGTTTCCATATGACGATCCTCCTCGCCATGCGGACACACCTCATTCCCCTCCACCTCCAAGTTTCCCTATCGTTGCTCCCACTATTACACTCGAGGACCTCTCTGAGTGGTTTGACCGTTTTGAGCATTGATGCTTTGAGCAGTTTAATAGTATTGACGCAGCTTTGCATCAGATTCACCAGCACCTTCATATCTCCCATTCTAATTATGCAGCATACGATCCTGACACCTCTCACGACGACGATCATGAATCTATTTCGTTTTATTTGCTTTATTTATATTATTTTCGGTTGTACTTTTATTTTTATTTTTGTTGTTTTATTTTGATTTGTAGACTTCTTTATTTTTATTTTTCTTTTGAGCTATGCTATCATTTTTATTGTTTTGATGGTTGTCTTTATTCAAGTTTCTAATCTTTTTGTTTTCTGATTTATATTTTTTTATCTTCTTATTAGTTTGCTCTGAAACATGCACTATATTTAGATTTAACCACAATTTCAGTTTTCACTATTCTGGCGTTCATCCAAATCAGGGTAGTTTCAGTCCTCCCCCTCTCTTTTGATATTGTGCTTATTTTGTGCTTATATCTATTTGTACATTGAGGACAATGTACATCTTAAATGTGGAGAGGTTGTTTGTATATTTGTGATAAAATCCCTAAATTATTTCTTGTGTTTAAGTAATTTTCTCATACCCTCCATTAGAGTGAATTTTTTTATTTGGGATTTTTATTGATGTTGTTTTGGATTAATTTGTGGATTTTTATGTATTAGTTGATTTATACTTTAAGACATGAGAGAGTCAAACATGATAAGTTGTTTTTCAAAAATAAATATTTTAGGTTGTTTCCCTGAATTAAGTTATTATCTTGAAATCTTGAAAATTTGAAATTGCAAGTTTGACATCAAAATCATAATTTTTTGTGAGCTTTTGAGCCTATAGAGCATATATTTTATTTCGTGCTCATTCTATTTTTGGTTGTGGGTATGTCAACTTGATTTTTTATTCTAGAACTTGCTTCGATTATGCATGTCGAGGCCACATTATTGATTTAATATACTGAGATGATAGAGACACTTAAAATTTAACCCACTTAACTTGTAAAAAGCTTACCTATTGAATTAACCCTTAGTAAACCCCATTGATTCTAACACATTTTCTTTTCTAACTCGTTAATATTAACCTATAACTCATATGTATGTTGTAAAATTATCCTTTTTGTTACTCCCTTTTTTGTCAAGAGTATATTTCATTATCTGAATTGCTGAATTATATTTTGTTTAAAAAATTGAAAGAAGAAAAAAAATGAAAAAAATGATGAAAATGAAAAAAAAAAGCTATTTTTGATTGATCTTGAATCGTTAGTTGCATATTCTGTTGAAAAGCTCATTTTTATTCTTGGTTAGTCTTGTTGATGTAAATTATGTTAATTTAGCAACTGATTGGTTTTCTAGTTTGGTAACTTATCAACTCGATCTCGATTATAACTGACTTTTCTGACCTTTTCCATACCCTTAACCTAAGTCCCATTATAACCTTTTAAAGACCTTTTGATTGGTGTGTCATCTCATTTTATAGTGGTAGAGATTTGATTTTTAAGCAAGCATATGGTAATGACATTTCTTGTTCGACTATTGAGAGCATATTACTTAAACCTTAAACATTTTGAGTGTTTTGAGTGAATCTTTAGTGAGGATGCCAATTCTTATTGATTTTGAATTTAAGGTAATTATTTAGATAAGGGGAGACAATTATGTTTTTGTGCTTTAAAAATTTTAGCTTGGACTGCTTGAATCTTTATTGTCTTTTTAGTTAAATTTCTAATGCATGATTATCTACGAATTGAGAAAGTTAACTTTAATGTGGGTTGAGGATTTTGTTTGTGTAACACCCCTTACCCGTATTCGAAGTCGAAACAATGTATGAGGTATTACCGGGTATAAACACAAGCAATCATACAAACTCGAGAGGTGAATCTCCATCCAAATTTAAAACTTTTCATTTACATTTCTATCGTCCCTAAAACAAGCTTACAAGGCCTAAAACATGCTTTGGAAGCGGTTTGGGACTAAACCAGAAACTTTTGAAAGTTTTATGACACTTAGAAAATGTTTGCTAAAAGAATGGCCACACACCCGTATAGGTTCGGGACACGCCCGTGCTACAGGCCGTGTTCAAAATAGGGTGCTCTCTGACTTTGCGACATGGCTGTGCCACACGCCCGTGTGCTAGACCGTGTGGTTGATTTAATTTTTATAATTTTTCATAAAATAGGTGCAGACTTCACATAGTCAGGGCACACGCCCGTGTCCAAGGCCGTGTAGCACACACGGCTGAGACACCTGTCTCTGCCCGTGTACTATATTTTGGACATTCTGTTTTGTATCAATTAAGGTGTAGGGGACACACGGCCAGAACACATGCCCGTGGGGCAGACCGTGTGTCACACATTGCCTAGACACACGCCCGTGTGTCTACCTGTGTGGACAAAACAAGGCTATTTGCCAAGCCATTTTGTCACCCTTCCATGCACATACCTACACAACAAAGCATAACACCAATCCAAACACATACACTTAACCAAATCAGCCACATCATTCACATGCTATTTTCTATCACATACAACATCACATGCTTGTCAACTCAAACCATGCAAATTCTCACATCCATGAAGGACATCATCATATGCATATATAACTAAACCAATATTATCCAATTCCAATGGCCACTTACAAAATGAATTATCCACCATACTTAACATTTAAGAAGTTGGACATACATTAACATCATACATGCACCAATTGAACATCCTTAGCCATTCCAATGGCTAAGTCACAAAATATTACTCTCAAGCCTTCATCTAAGCCAAGTAGCTTATACATGCCATTATACCTAAATGAATCATTTAGCTATACAAGAAAGGAGATTTGCGGATAGTGTGGTCTTGCTCTGACCGAATCCTCCAACCTTCGCGAGCCTTACGAGCACTATAAAACAAGGAAAAGTAAAACGGGGTAAGCATTTTTATGCTTAGTAAGTTCGCATAATAGAAAGAAACTTACCGGTTATAATTATTCAAATAAGCATATATATATGCATTCATTCCATCAACATTTTGACAAGTTACCTAAACACATTCACTCATTAAACAAGTTAGTCATACACATCATGACGTTATCAAACTAACATAGATAAGCTCACCATAGTATAAACTTTCATATCATTTCACTATTCCATTTTTCAAGATTGCTTTTCATTGAACTATTGTAATTTCGATGGATACTCGGGTAGTATACTCGAGGTATACATGTCAATCGTTTGTCAATTCACATCCAAAGTTCTCCTCAAGCACATATTCGTAGATCACACTTGTAAGCCACATTTATATAACAGGATTACCAGTCCATGTTAAATCCCGTCTTTAACATTCGCTCTCAAGAGCTTATTTAAGATTACCAGTCTAGGCTAAATCCTTTCGATAATGTTAGCTCTAATGAGCCTACTATGGATTTCCCGTCCGGGCTAAACCTATTTCATAACATTTACTCAAGAGAGTGTAGCTCAGGATTACCCGTCCGGGCTAAATCCTTTCTATATCATTTTGTTCATTTCAAGGAAATTATTATAATCCATCGAAATACAATGTTCAACCAGGACAATGACATTTTATTCGTGTTTATCATCTTGTGATTATTTCATAGGGTATATCATCACATATATATTATCTCAATTACACAATTCAATTAAAACATAATAACATATCAAATTAAATTACATGAACTTACCTTGAGAATGGGTCGTATTTGAAACTCAACTAATCTGAGACTTTTCGTTTTCCTCCATCTAGTTTCATAATCGGTTGTGTCGAAACCATTTTTTTGAAGACGGGAATCGACTCTTGGGTTTTGAAAATAAAAACGGGAGTCGCCACCAACCTTTTATTAGGTGCGATCGGGTCACCTATAAAATATTTTGGTCTACGAGTTTTGAGAAAACGGGCTCGGAAGTCGGTTATGTGCGAGGAAGGATTAGCACCCTCGTCACGCCCAAAATTGGTACCATATTGATCAATTAATGTCCTTATGTCGAAAGTTGAAAATATCTAAGGTATGGAAATTTTAAAGAAGCATTGACTAATCCTGAATTGAATTCCAAGATGAACTCATTTCAAAGGGGCAAAAAATGCCATACCCAGCACGTTAGGATATGACACCCTTACACTTTGACACCGAGGTCATCTTGGATCTTCAAAACATGTAAAAGAAAGGGGTACTTGAGTATTTAGTCGAACAAAAAATCGACACCCAGCACGTTAGTATGTAATTTTTCGTGCTTCAAAACACACAAATGTTGCCTTGTTTTTTTTTTATATGAAATCTTAAAATTCATTCAAGATTCATTTTTTTGTACTAAAATATTTGGAAAAGGCTTGAACGTGCTGAAGTTTGAAATACAGCACAAGGATGAGATGCGTAAACATTAACCGTAAAATACACAAATTTAAAATATTGACCGACAAGCTGTACAAGATTCTACATAATAAAATAAAGAAATAAAAAAAAGATCAGTAATAGAAATGACAAGTAATAAACAAGTAATAATATATACACATACATATGAAAATAATGTAATGACAGTGATAATAATAATACAAATACTAATAATAACAACAATGATGAAATAATAATGATAATACGAAACATATATAATATACTCATAAGAATACAGTAAAAAGTAATAATAATAAAATAATAATGATAATAATAATAATAATAGTAATAATAATAATAATAATAATAATAATAATAATAATAATAATAATAATAATAATAATAGTAATACAATAAATAACAAAATAAAATAAAAACAAATAAACATATAACATTTTAAACCAGTTAGAAACTAAATTGAAGTGAGATTGAAGCAGCGAGGACCAAATTCGTAATAAGTCATAAAAGAGGGCAAGGATCAGATTGAAGCAGCGTAGAAATAATAGGGTCAGATTTTGAAAAAGGAGAAAGAGTGCGCAATGTGATTTAATCAATTAACGCCGAAGGAATGGGGGACTAGGTGCACAATTATCCCTTTTAAGGGATATGCGTAGCTTTATCCTTAGCAAAAAGCATCGTTTCGTTTGATACCCCTTTTTAGACAATTTAACCCTAACTAGAGAACCAAAACAGCTACACAACCCCCCTTTCATCCTCCTCACTTCCTCACAATCAGAACGGTGCCTCCTTCTTTTACCCTTGCTCTCAGCCGAAACCCAAACCTTCCTCTTTATTGGTTCCTAAATCGCCACTATAACTAGTGAAAGACAGACAACAACCCCTCCGATCTGACCCATCTGCTTCTTCGCCCGATCCCGATTGCGACGAGATGGACGAGGGCAAGGTTTTTTTGCGCAGGTAACCCCCTATTTCTTGCACTCTATCCTTTCCCTTTTGTTTTTCTTTTTTCCTAAAACGTTACAGTTAGTGGTACGATAGGATATTCGAAACCCCGATGCTCGACAAAAAAACAAAATCGAAGGCTCTCAACCACCTTTCCCTAAATCTGACTTGCGGCAGCGGTACGGGGCTTCTAATTCGACGTCTATTGACTCAGGTAAAGCCCTTTCATTTTTTTTATTCGCGTTCTGTTGTTAGTCTTTTTATTAGATTTTGAAACCAATAAGTAAAAAAAACATGGAAGAGTAAGAGACGGTATTAAATCAAAGAAAAAAAAACAGAGAGAAACTGAACGACAACCTTATGCTTTGTTTCTTGGATTTCTGATAGTAGTTTTTCGTAAAAAAAAGAAGTTACAAAGTTTACTTCGGTTGTTTTATAACCGATTTACAAAAGCATCGGTTCCTATTTCTGCCATATTTTTTTGTTGTTCGTTGTTGTTTTCTCTGGCAGGGCATGGGCGATGCGCTTGTACAGACGGAGGCCGAGGCGCACGGGTGCTGAAGAGTCAGAAGCATGGGGCACGGGGAACGACGCGCGCGTGAGGGACGCGCGGATCAGAAAAGGCACGCGTGGGAGTGGCCGTGGGCGACGCGCATGGTGCTCGCGGTGGAAAAGGTCGGCGGCGCATTAGGGAAACCTTAGGGTTTCTACTGGCTTATGACTTTGGGCCATTGGGCCCCTGCAGTTTTGGGTTAATTGGGCTGATTTGGGCTCCGAGCTTGGGTTGTGTAGCTGGGCTTGGTGGGTTGTTAATGGGTTTAGGGGTATATCAGGCCTTGTAAATGGACCTTTTATGGACTGTTTTAATTTCGAGTTTTATTTATTATTATTATTATTTTTTCTTTTTTTATATTTATTATTTTTTCCTTATTGAATCATCGATGGGCCCCGAGTTTTGTAATTGGGCCGGGCAAAAATTGGTCATTACGGCTGCCCCTCTTTGCTCATTGTCGTGAAACGAGGATAGAGCAAAACAATAGAAGGACCAATTTTGCCCGGTCTTGGCTAAGCCTTGACTCTTTGGTCTTGGTCTTCTTCAAACAGCTTCAAACTTCACTATAACTCTTTACTTTGATCCATTCTACTGGAGATTTGGGGTGATAAGAATTCAGAAAGAAGAGATCCGTAACTTTGATCTTCTCACTGAAATTTCTCGGAAATAAAGGTGATAAGAATTCAGAAAGAAGAGATCCGTAACTTTGATTTTCTTACTGAACTTCTCGGAAATAAAGGTGATAAGAATTCAGAAAGAAGAGATCCGTAACTTTTATCTTCTTACTAAAACTTCTCGAAAATAGGAGGTGATAAGAATTCAGAAAAAAGATATCCGTAACTTTGATCTTCTTATTGAAACTTCTCGGAAATAGGAGGTGATAAGAATTCAGAGAGAAGAGATCCGCAACTTTGATCTTCTCGCTGAAACTTCTCGAATTCAGAGAGAAGAGATCCGCAACTTTGATCTTCTCGCTGAAACTTCTCGGAAACAGGAGGTGAGAAGAATTTAGAGAGAAGAGATCCGTAACTTTGATCTTCTCGCTGAAACTTCTCGAAAATGTTGATCCTCAATACACTCAGGGAGTAGGGATTAGCAGCTTTGTCCTGCTCCACTAGGACTTTGAACCTGAACTTTTCAATTTGCTTCCTTACTCTCTTCAGGAAGACTTAAACATTCAGTCCGCTCTACGGGGACTGAATCTGAACTTCGATATTGTTATGTTTTTTTCTAAGGAGCCGGCCCTGCAGAATGTGCTTATGCTTATGCAAATGATGAGGATGTCATGATCGTGATGAGCCAAATGCTCCTAACTACATGTGCCACGGATGACATTTATATGAATGCTGAATGTTGCGAGAATGATGATTTTTCTCAATGTCCATATGACTAGGTTGTAATGATCGTGATGAATCAAATGCTCCTAACTGGATGTGTATGAATGCATGAGGAGGACCCCTTTTATTGTTTGGGTCGTTATTGCTCATCGTTCCAGCAAGGTTCTATCACTGATGCATTACGATGCTTTCTTGTTCAGCAAATATCTTTGACAGGAAACCCAAAGGAACGATCGGACTCTATCAGCAAGCTTGCCCCGCTGTAATTTCATTGTCCCTTCCACGGTAATAAAATTTGGTTTCTTCCGGCCCTTTTGCTGCAACTCTGAGGTATAGGATTAGTCACTGTTTGTTGGATATAATGGTATCATGATTTCACTGTGGACCTAGATCGACATTGCTCATTACTTGTCAAGGTCGCATCGCCGACGAGATGTCTGGTCTTTGTTCAAAGAAATAATCATTTTTCTTCGATGTTTCTAAACCTTAGATGGAATGAATTTTGAACAATAGTCATGTTTCAGGTCCTTGCATTATTCAGAGACTTTCAGTATAATATATAGGACTCCTTTTATGAAAGTATTATTAGTTCCGTAATCGTCATTTCAATGTAAAATGCCTAGAAAGGATTGTAGGGAGGAGATTGATTGGGAGTATAGCTTGAAACAGGTTAATCCAAACTGGCAAATGCAATCAAGAAAGAAATTCATTGAATAAGATAATCACAAATTACAAACTTAAAATGGGTAGAATAGAAATTGGGTGTCCCGGATATCCCAGCCTAAGCTTCTCTGCCTAAGCATTTGGAAGACCATTTTGAGCTTGATATGTGCTTAGGAGATCTTGAGTATTTTTTTGATGCACCGAGACGCAACATACCCCTTCCTTGTCCATTCGAGTGCAGCGGAGTTCTTCCTTCTCAGTTCAAGCCGTCTTTTTTAGGTTTTCGACTTAAATCCCTTTTGGTCTCAAAGCGTCCTTTTGCGGGTTTTCGCCTTGGCCCCTCCTTTTTTTTATGGAATCGAGGTGTCTTCGGCGGGTTTTCGTCTTAGCTATTCAAGCGAAGTATCTTTTGACTGAATCTGAGTTCACGGGGTTGGGCAAGCTTTTCCTATCCATTTCTGTTAGAATCGGTGCACCTTCGGAGAAAGCCTTCTTCACCACGTACGGTCCCTCCCAATTTGGCATCCATTTTCCTCTAAAAATCATACGTATGGGAGGATCTTCTTGACCAGTCTCCTCGTGAAACTCTCTTGGGCGAACTTTTTTATTATAGGCTCCCATCATACATTTTTGATACATCTGACCGTGCCGGATAGCCCTTAGCCTCTTTTCTTCGATTAGGTTTAATTGATCGTATCGAGCCTGAATCCATTCTGCTTCATCCAGCTTTACTTCTATCAAAACTCGAAGAGAAGGTATTTCCACTTCAACGGGTAGGACTGCCTCCATCCCGTAGACCAGTGAGAAAGGTGTTGCCCCGGTGGAAGTCCTGACGGACGTTCGATAAGTATAAAGTGCAAATGGTAGTTTTTCATGCCAATCCTTGTAAGTCTCTGTCATCTTCCCCACTATCTTCTTGATGTTCTTATTTGTCGCTTCCACTGCCCCATTCATTTTTGGTGATGCGGAGATGAGTTATGATGTTTAATGTTGAATTGACGACAAACATACGCTATCGTCTTTGTTGTTCAAATTCAATGCGTTATGCGATATGATCCTTTCAGGCATCCCATATCGGTAAATGATTTCCTTCTTTAAAAATTGACTAACCGCTGATAGTGACGTTAGCGTATGAAGCAGCTTTTACCTATTTCGTGAAGTAGTCAATGACTACGAAGATAAATCGATGCCTATTTGACACTTTCGGTGAGATCGGTCCGATAACATCCATGCCCCACATGGAAAAGGGCCATGGGGAAGTCATAACGTGTAGGGGGGACGAAGGTACATGAATCTTATCTCCATAAATCTGGCATTTATGACATCTCTTAGCATAGCTGATGCAATCTCCCTCCATGGTGGACCAGTAATATCCAAATCTCATTATTTGCCTGGCCATTGTGAATCCGTTAGCATGCGTTCCGCAAACGCCCTCATGAACTTCCTCTAGAATCATCTTGGCTTTTAAAGCATCGACGCATCTCAACAATACTTGATCTTTTCCCTTTTTGTACAAGATGTCCCCATCCAAAACATATTCGAGGGCCAATCTCTTGAGCGTCCTTTTCTCATTCTCAGTTGCATGATTTGGGTATTCGTGATTTCTCACATATCGCAGTATATCTTGGTACCAGGGGTAATCTCCCTTTTCTTCTTCTTCTGCGTTGCAGCAATAAGCTGGGGCCTAGTAAATACTCATTTGAATGGGCTTTACATCTTCTTGCTTACTCGCCTAAATCATGGAAGCTAAAGTAGCCAAAGCATCTCCCATCTGGTTCTCTTCTCGTGGAAGATAATTGAAGGTGATGTCGTCAAACTCCTCAATTAACCCCATGACTATCCTTCGATAATTGATCAATTTGGGGTCTCTTGTCTCCCATTCACCCTTTAGTTTGTAGATCACTAATGCGGAATCTCCGTATACTTCCAGCGTTTTAACTCTACGTTCTATAGTAGCGTTGAGTCCCATGATACAGGCTTCGTATTCTGCCATATTGTTTGTACAATCAAAATCCAACTTGCATGTGAATGGGTAGTGATCTCCATTTGGGGATACCAAGACTGCCCCAATCCCATTTCCAATAGCATTTGATGCTCCATCGAAATTCAATTTCCAAAGGTCATCCTTTGCAGTATCCTCTTCCGTAGCTGCCACGTACAATAGATCCTCATTGGGGAAATCAAAGTTCAATGGCTCATAATCTTCTAAAGCTCTGCTAGCTAGGAAGTCGGTTATCGCGCTTCCTTTTATAGCTTTCTGGCTCACATATATAATATCAAATTCAGACAGTAGGATTTGCCATCTGGCTATCCTCCCATTCAAAGCGGTCGCCTCCATCATGTACTTTAGGGGGTCTAACTTTGTGATTAGCCAGGTCGTGTGATACAGCATGTATTGTCTCGATCTCCGAGTCATCCAAATCAACGCACAACACAGTTTTTCAATTGGCGAATATCTCATTTCGCACTCGGTGAATTTCTTACTGAGGTAGTATATTGCCTTTTCTTTTCTTCCTGAATCGTCATGTTGACCTAGCACACATCCCATAGAATGACTAAGCACCATCAGATATAAGATTAATGGCTTGTCGGGGTGTGGAGGTGACAGTACTGGAGGGTTTGACAAGTACTATTTGACCCGATCGAAAGCTTCTTGACATTCATCATTCCACATGTCTGGGTTATGTTTCTTCAAAAGAAGAAATATGGGATCGCATTTCTCGATTAACTGTGAAATAAACTGAGTGATGTAATTTAGTCTTCCTAGGAAACCTCGAACTTCTTTTTGAGTACGCGGCAGAGGCAATTCTTGTATAGCCTGGACTTTGTCTGAGTCGATCTCGATCCCCTTCTTGCTGACTATGAAGCCCAATAGTTTGCCAGACCTAGCTCCGAAGGTACATTTAGTGGGATTGAGTCTCAATTGGAATTTCCTTAACCTCAGAAACAACTTCTGCAAAACTTGGATATGTTTTTCTTCTGTTCTAGACTTTGCAATCATGTCATCCACGTAAACCTCGATTTACTTATGCATCATATCGTAGAACAGGGTCACCATGGCCCTTTGGTATCTATCTCCTGCGTTTTTCAACCCAAATGGCATTACTTTATAACAGAATATGCCCCACAATGTTATGAAGGTAGTCTTTCCCATATTTTTAGGGTGCATCTTTATCTGATTGTATCCGGAGAAGCCATCCATGAAGGAAAATAGTGAAAAGCCCGCTGTGTTGTCTATTAGAGTATCAATATGAGGCAGAGGAAAATTATCCTTTGGGCTAGCCTTATTTAGGTCTCTATAATCCACACACATTCGCACCTTTCAGTCTTTTTTAGGGACAGGCACGATATTGGCTACCCATTCTGAATATTTGATCTCCTGCAAGAATCCAGCATCGAATTGCTTTTGGACCTCTTCCTTTATTTTCAGCACAATACCCGGTCTCATCCTTCGGAGCTTCTGCTGAACTAGCTTGTAATCCCTCCTTATGGGTAAGCGGTATACTGCTATATCGGTGCTTAAATCGGGCATATCTTCATAAGATAATGCAAAGACATCCTTGAATTCCTGCAACAGTTTGATAAGATTCCGCCTTGTTTCCTCTGCTATCCGTGTTCCAATATTTACCACCTTCCCTTCTTCTAACGTCACAGTCTCTACTGCTTCCTTATGAGGCCGAATTTGTCTCTCCTCCTACTCTACCATTCTTAACAGATCAGGGGATAGGTCATTGTCTGTGTCATCTTCAAAGCATATGTCTTGCTCAAAAGGATATTTCGAATCCAAGGCAGCGTTGCTCAACTCATTGATATCTAGGGACCTGTTACAGTTTAAGAAAATACGGGCGAAATGAATGAATTTGTAAATGAACAATTGTATGTATGATAATGCTGAAAGAATGATCGGAAAGAAAAGAAAGGAGATGTTTGCTTTAAACGATGATGAAAATACATTTTATTGATATAACGATACTTGAACATGCGCCTATTTCACAAAAGAGATCTTGCTGCTCTTAGGCTTAGAGCAACAAGTGTCTTGGACATTACTCTGAATGAGCCCTAAATACTACAGGGATTTCTTCCGCAGTCTAATTGTTCAAGATGCTTCCCGATTCATAAGGCTGAATATTTGGCAAGATTCCTCCGTCAACCGCCTCCTCAGATATGGCACTAATGCAGACATTGCCTAACATTACTGCGATGTCCTCTCCCTTCAGTGTCTTCAGCTCAGAGTGGATTACCCCTCCCGACACAAAGGTCTTGGATATGTGCGGGATTATCATGGGTTCCCACCTGGTTTCCTTCCTACCCAAACGAGCGCGTCTTTTTTCCTGTCTCCTTTCTAGCTCCTTCTTCTTTTGTCTTGCATCTGGTCTGAATCCCAGGCCAAAGCGATCTTGTTTTCCTCTCAGCATCGGGGCCGCCATTCTCCCCTGAAGGTACTTCTCAAGCCCTCTTCCCGGTAAAGTGCCTTTCCCCACGGTCATTTTCAGTCCTATCCTTGTAGTCTTGGAGATTCTTGGTTTCAAGATTTTGTTTCCTTCCATAATAAAAGTTGCGGTCACAAACTCGAGAGATCAGAAAGAACATTCAGTTGCCTCGTCGTTTGTCTCCAAATAGGGCATATCACTAGTCACGGCGGCAATAATGTCCTCCTCAGCTTTTATTGTTACCAATCGGCCATCCGCTATTAACTTCACCTTCTGATGTAATGATGAAGGTACTGCCCCGGACGAATGTATCCATGGTCTCCCCAATAGGCAGTTGTAGGACGGTTCGATGTCCATCACCAGGACATCTATTTCGTAAGTGGTTGGGCCAATTAGCAAGGGTACCTCAATCCTCTCCATAACCCTTCTTTGGGTGCCGTTAAAGGCCTTTACCACGCTCTGGCATTCCTTCATGTGCGAACTGTCCACCGGTAATCTGTTGAGGGTAGACAAGGGCAACACATTTAACGCAGACCCGTTGTCTATCAAGACCCTTGGTAGTATGTGCCCTTCGCATCTAGCGGTAACGTGCAAAGCCTTGGTGGATCCTCTACCACCTGGTGGTATTTCATCATCACTAAAATGAATGAAGTTATCCACACTTATGTGGCTGATCACTCGATCCAACTTATTAACCATGATGTCGCTAGCGACGTAAGTTTTGTTTAAAGCTTTCATCAGTGTGTTCCTGTGTACTTCTGAGCATTGGAGCAAAGCCAATACGGATATGCGCGCCGGCTATTTTTGCAGCTGTTCTACCATGCAATATTCACTGTGTTTCAAAAATTTCAGGAACTCTTTAACCTCTTCCTCAGTCACTGGCTCCTTGGTCCTCGGCTTGGGCTCAGCTGGCTTTCCTTTCTTTTGTTCCACCATAGGGGCTTTCCCCTTTATTAAGTCGTAGCGTCTCCCGCTTCGATTATGGAAGCCTTCATCTGAATCCTCCTTCATCACATTAGTCGAGCTCTTTGTTACTGCTACATTACACTCATAGTTCCAGGGAACTTCCTTGTTATCTTTGTAAGCGAAGGCAGTGGGCCTCCGTATTATTACTTTCGGTGTTACCCGTGTTCCCACCTCATTGCTAGCTGAATTCTCCCTTTCGGAGACTACTACATGATTTCGAGGGGCCTCCCTATTATCTTCAACGACAGTGGGCCTCCGTATTACCACTTTCGGCGCTAACTGTGTCCCTGCTTTATCACTTTTGGGACGTGAAATAATGATCATTGGAAGGCTAACTTTCGTACTTTTTACTGTTGACTCTGACGTGTATATGCCCCTATCTTCTGTGCCTTCATCATAAAATTTGACTTCTTTATTGTTCATTAAGTTTTGCACCAGGGTTCTGAATTATCCACAAGTCTGAATCTCATGTCCCAACTCCTGATGGTACTCACAATAATTTGCTAGATCTCCTTGACTTTTTTCCGCAATGATTAGTCCATGCTTGACCATTTCTTTCCAGACCCATCTTAAGGGGGTTCTGAACTTCGCGACATTTGTTTTGATCCTCTTTCTGAACTTTCACTAATTGCATTGACTCTGCCTTTAGCGTGATTGGGTAAAGGATTTGTTACATTTGGCATGTCATCCAACTCAACTACACCCATATTGATGAATTTTTCCACCAATTTCTTGAAAGCCAGACAATTATCTATTGAGTGTCTCGTGATTCCTATTTGGTATTCACACTGTGCGTTCGAGTCATACCACTTGGGATACGAAGGTTGCATTGGTTTTAGGCGGTAAGGGGACACAATATGCGTATTGAACAGGGTTTGATACATCTCCTTGTACGTCATCGAAATCGGTGTGAATTGGGGTTTCTCATTATCTTGTCTTGAGGTGCCAAGTTCTTTCTTGGGTAACCCCTGCTGCCCCGTGGTTGTTGCTTTTGGCTGATTAATGGTGATTGACTTCGGGTGTCCTATGCTTGTGTTATACACCTCACTTTCTTTCTTCCTTAGGGGCATTCTTTTGGCACTTTCCCTCGCTCGATCCCTTCGCTTTTTATAATGTTCTCAATCATTTCTCCGATCGTTACGATGTCTGAAAAGCTCTGGGTTGCACTTCCTATCATATGCATGAGGAATGGGTCCTTCTGTATGTGGATGAAGAGCATTGTGGTTTCTTTCTCCAGAAGTGGTGGCTGGACTTGGATGGCAACCTCCCTCCACCTCTGTGCATATTGCCTAAAGTTTTCGTTCCCTTTCTTTTCCATGTTTTAAAGAGTGATCCTATCGGGGGTCATGTCTGTTAGTTTCTGTACTGCTCCAAGAATGCTTGAGCCAAATCATCCCATGAACCAATTTTGGCACGACTCAATTGATTGTACCATCTGGCTGTAGCTCCCACCAGGCTGTCTTGGAAACAATGGATCAGCAGTGGGTCATTATTAGTGTAGCCTGTCATCCTTCTACAAAACATAGTAATATGGGCCTCTGGGCAGCTTGTCCCATTGTACTTTTCGAACTCAGGCATCTTAAAATTGTACGGGAGCACCAAGTCGGGGACCAAGCTTAAGTCATTGGCATTTATTCCCCGACGTTTACCGGCATTTTCTAGAGGTTTGAATTTCTCCTCCAACCACTTATATTTATCCTCTAGCTGTTTTGGTAGTTCTAATTTTGCCTTTTCAGCCATCTCATCCAAGTCAGGGACATTGGGATTGATCAGACTTTCTCCTAGGTTGGTACCCGAACCCGTCGGGAGGTGTGTCGATATTGCGGTATCGGCCTGATATTGCGACTTGATAGTGATAGATGCCCTTTGGGGATACGTGTCTGGTGGCGTTTGGGCGTTCGGTGGGGTAAGAGAGGGGTTATCACTGTCGTTCCCTCAGCTGGTGGCAATGCCTCTCTCTTTTTCGCGCTCTTTAGACATCAATTGCATTAGCTGGTTTATCATGTTATTCTGGGATTCTTGCATCCGCTCCATCATGTCTTGCTGGTTTTTTGGTCAGTTGCTCTTGTAATTGCGCTTGTCCTTTTATTTGATCCTGGATTTCTTTTTGCATCTGTTCTAGTCTTTCCATTCTTTGATCCATTATTCTTATTTTGCCTCTTGTACCGTAGTGATGTTCCAGGGTAACTGCCATAATTTTAGGGTTCTTGTGAGATTTGATATGTATGATGCAATGTAATGCTGATGTATGAGATGAATGCAAAAAGGTGTCAACTCTGATTCAATTCCACATAGGAAACTTCCTTAGAAAACAAAGCTCTTTACATAAAATAGATTACAGGAACAGCTTTGCTCTAACGCCTAAGGCTTTAATCTTCGTCAGTAGGGAAGCTAATTCTCGTCCACGATCTGACTGCGTCTCGAACTGTATGCTCAATGTGTCAGCTTGTATAGCTAGAGTCCATAAATACTCAGCTATCTCTCGTATCTGGGTTATAGCCTCCCCCATGAGTTAATCTCTATCTTTGACTTGATTCTGGGAATGGTACAGCTCCACTTCTCTTTGTTCTTCATTCTCTTGTAAATATCCAATATAATTCTGACAATTCTGCAGCTCTATTTCTAACTCTTCGGTCTTCTTCTCCATTTCTTTGATTCTATTTAAACTTGCTTTCAATTCTAGCACCGAGTTGCGATTTCGATAGTGATTCAAAGACCTTTCTAACTCTGCCACTCTAGTCTTCAACTCATTTCTTCCGCTTTGGCCTTCTGACACTTGCTTTTCTAAGATCTCTTTCTGAGCTTTCATTTCTTGAAATTTCTTTTCCCGTTGCTCGGCTTTAGCTCTTTCTTCTCGTAACTCTTGTCGCCATTGACCCGAAGTCTTTCCTAGCCCCGCAGTTCTTATTGAAATACGCATCTTTTTGTAGTCCCCCTTTAGGCTATCCAACTCTTCTTCGGGTTTGCTCTTCCCCTTTTTTTTATCTTTTTTGCTTCTGATTTCTGTATCTCTACATCAAACTTCAAAAGCATCTTCTCTTCCTCCAACTGATCAATTTTTTTCTCAAGATCTGAACTTCATTTTACAAAATCTTGCTTTATAATTTCTAATTCTGTTGGTATCATTCGCGAACGTTCCTCCATAGACTGAGCATTATCTGAACCTGGTCCCGGGATATTATCGTTGATTCTTTTGTTTAGCCACACCTTGTACTCAGAAGTCGCCGTCTCGCCTACAGTTAACCTCTTCATCCGATGAGTCTGTTTCCAAGCATTTGCCACTTCCTTAATCTTCTTCTTATAATTTTCTCCTGTATAAGAGAATTCACTTCGATTCAACCATGTGTGTCATTGCACGAGCTATCTAGGCCCGGTATTGTCTTGTTGCTAGCAGAGGGGCGTATCCGATGACTCCCCAAATTTCGGGTAGAGGGACCCAATTAAAGCCTCCGCATCTGTAAAGAATCTCGCCAGGTACCATCCACGGGGCTCTCACTCAATGTCTCCCTCCTGAAGACTCTAAAGAATTGTCCTCCATCCTTCTGTCGTTATATCTTCTCGCCTTGTCATGGCCACTTCCTCTTTTATCGGTGAATAATCCTTATAAAAGGGTCGACAAGAGACTTTATTCATCTTCCAAAAATGCCCATAAAACCATACCATCAATAGCTGTGCGCATCCGATAAACCTTCCTTCTCCCGATTTTCTGCATGCATTTAATGACCTGAAAGTCTCGGCTGAAATTGTTGGGACAGGTGTGACTTGTTTATCCAAACGGTCGAATAGATCCACTACTGCCTCATCCATGTGCCTTAGGGCTATTGGGAAGATGACTAATCCGTAGAGGCTTAAGACGAAGATATCAACTTTCTTTTGCACATCAGGATGCGTCAGAATCAGATCCCTTAAATTTACCCAAGGAATGCACCTCCCTTCACCTTTCTGTTGAATCTTGGTCGAGATCCACTGTTCACTCATCCCCGTAATTTTTACCAATTTCTTCACGAGAGGAGGAACATAGGCAGGCCTGATATAAACCTTGTCAGCTTGTATCCCGGGAATACAGAGTAAAGTGGTGTATTCTTCTATTGTTGGCACCAAGTCCACCTTCCCAAAGTGAAGCAACTGTATGCGGAATTCCAAAACTGGACTATAGCCCTAAACAAGTGTTTGTTTATCTTGACATCCAATAAGTGAGCGATATTGCCATAACGGTAGTAGAACATCTGTTTAGCTTCATCTTCCCAATAGGCCCAGATATCTCGCAACTCTTGAAGCTCGTTTTGTGTCACGTTAACACGGGTGAAGTCTCTCAGTTCTGACGTATAACCCTCGACTAAGCTATCTCCTTTTTCCAACTGCAACTTTTCTAACCATATGCGCACGGTCGCATTGTCCTCTACTTTATCAAGAAAGTCGTTTTCCATAGCAAACTTCCTATTTCAGCAACCGAACAGAAATTGACGCCTCTACTACATGGAATGTCATGCAAATCAGACAAACCAACACAAGTTAGTATTGTATAATAAAAACCAATAAAATATCATTAAACACTTATCTGGATAACTATTTCGACATTCTACCTAGGGTAGGCTTCTAGGTTTCTCTATATGCGGTTCGGTTCTATAGAGGGGTACCTAAACCAGCCGATTCCTCGATCCTCACCCATTATTGGCTCATATGGACCGAGTTCGGTTCAGGGTGATACATTTCCCTATGGCCATACAAAGGTGAAAACCTCACGAAGCACATAGGCGCGGATGTATCCCGGAAGCAATCCACTAGCCCATGCGGAGGTGAAAATCTCATGAAGGCTTAGTTTCTTACTCCACTTAAAGGTGTGACCACAATGGTCGTGCAATGTGAGTGCAAGTACTATGAGACTAGATATTATTGCAGTTATAGCACAAACAACGCTTTAGAAGAAACATGTTTTTTTAATTAAAAAAAACAAATTTCCAAGTTTTCAATCACAAGGACAAAAATCAATCAATTTACGGCCTGACTCTCGAGTCCCCAGCGGAGTCGCAAAGCTGTCGAAACCATTTTTTTGAAGACGGGAATCGACTCTTGGGTTTTGAAAAGAAAAACGAGAGTCGCCACCGACCTTTTATTAGGTGCGATCGGGTCACCTATAAAATATTTTGGTCTACGAGTTTCGAGAAAATGGGCTCGGGAGTCGATTACATGCGAGGAAGGATTAGCACCCTCGTCACGCCCAAAATTCGTACCATATTGATCAATTAATGTCCTTATGTCGAAAGTTGAAAATATCTAAGGTATGGAAATTTTAAAGAAGCATTGACTAACTGAATTGAATTCCAAGATGAACTCATTTCAAAGGGGCAAAAATGCCATACCCAGCACGTTAGGATATGACACGCTTGCACTTTGACACCGAGGTCATCTTGGATCTTCAAAACATGTAAAAGAAAGGGGTATTTGAGTATTTAGTCAAACAAAAAATCGACACCCAGCACGTTAGGATGTAATTTTTCGTGCTTCAAAACACACAAATATTGCCTTGTTTTTTTTTTTATATGAAATCTTAAAATTCGTTCAAGATTCATTTTTTTTGTACTAAAATATTTGGAAAAGGCTTGAACGTGCCGAAGTTTGAAATACAGCACAAGGATGAGATGCGTAAACATTAATTGTAAAATACACAAATTTAAAATATTGACCGACAAGCTGTACAAGATTCTACATAATAAAATAAAGAAATAAAAATAAAGATCAGTAATAGAAATGGCAAGTAATAAACAAGTAATAATATATACATATACATATGAAAATAATGTAATGACAGTGATAATAATAATAATACAAATACTAATAATAACAACAATGATGAAATAATAATGATAATACGAAACATATATAATATACTAATAAGAATACAATAAAAAGTAATAAAAATAGTAATATAATAATAATAATAATAATAATAATAATAATAATAGTAATAATGAAATAATAATCATAATAATAATAATAACAATAATAATAATAGTAATACAATAAATAACAAAATAAAATAAAAACAAATAAACATATAACATTTTAAACTAGTTAGAAACTAAATTGAAGTGAGATTGAAGCAGCGAGGACCAAAATCGTAATAAGTCATAAAAGAGGGCAAGGATCAGATTGAAGCAGTGTGGAAATAATAGGGTCAGACTTTGAAAAAGGAGAAAGAGTGCGCAATGTGATTTAATCAATTAACGCTGAAGGAATGGGGGACTAGGTGCGTAATTATCCCAGCTTTATCCTTAGCAAACGGCGTCGTTTCGTTTGATACCCCTTTTTAGACGATTTAACCCTAAACTAGAGAACCAAAATAGCTACACAACCCCCCTTTCATCCTCCTCACATCCTCACAATCAGAACGGCGCCTCCTTCTTTTACCCTTGCTCTCAGCCGAAACCTAAACCTTCCTCTCTATTGGTTCCTAAATCGCCACCATAACCAGTGAAAGACAGACAACAATCCCTCCGATCTGACCCATCTGCTTCTTCGCCCGATCCCGATTGCGACGAGATGGATGAGGGTAAGGTTTTTTCGCGCAGGTAACCCCCTATTTCTTCCACTCTCTCCTTTCCCTTTTGTTTTTCTTTTTTACTAAAACGTTACAGTTAGTGGTACGACAGGATATTTGAAGCCCCGATTCTCGACAAAAAAATGAAACCGAAGGCTCTCAACCACCCTACCCTAAATCTGACTTGCGGCGGCAGTACGGGCCTTCCGATTCGGCGTCTATTGACTCAGGTAAAGCCCTTTCATTTTTTTTATTCGCGTTCTGTTGTTAGTCTTTTTATTAGATTTCGAAACCAATAAGTAAAAAAACATGGAAGAGTAAGAGACAGTATTAAATCAAAGAAAAAAATAGAGAGAAACTGAACGACAACCTTATGCTTTGTTTCTTGGATTTCTGATAGTAGTTTTTCGTAAAAAAAAGAAGAAGTTACAAGGTTTGTTTTGGTTGTTTTATAATCGATTTACAAAAGTATCAGTTCCTGTTTTTGACATATTTTTTTGTTGTTCGTTGTTGTTTTCTCTGGCAGGGCATGGGCGAGGCGCTGATGGAGACGGAGGCCGAGGCGCAAGGGCGCTGAAGAGTCAGAAGCATGGGGCACAGGGAACGACGCGCGTGCGAGGGACGCGCGGATTTGAGAAGGCGCGCGTGGGAGTGGCTGTGGGCAACGCGTGTGGTGCTCGCGGGGGAAAAGGTCAGCGACGCATTAGGGAAACCTTAGGGTTTCTGCTGGCTTATGACTGTGGGCCATTGGGTTAATTGGGCTGATTTGGGCTCTGAGCTTGGGTTGTGTAGCTGGGCTTGGTGGGTTGTTAATGGGTTTAGGGGTATATCAGGCCTTGTAAATGGACCTTTTATGGACTGTTTTAATTTCGGGTTTTATTTATTATTATTATTTTTTTCTTTCTTTTATATTTACTATTTTTTCCTTATTGAATCATCGATGGGCCCCGGGTATTGTAATTGGGCCGGGCAAAAATTGGTCATTACAGGTTGTTCCGCGTCTTTATTAGCAAATTTGACTATAAATTCATCATTTTACACATAAATTTACATTAATTTGCATCCTAGACAAAATAACTATTTTGTCCCTAATTTTTTGACATTTTATATTTTAGTCCCTAGGCTCGTAAAATGAAATATGTTCAATTTCTTGGTAACCCAAGCCTAGCCGAACTATTTTCATGCTTATAGTAGTCCACCTTTTCCATTAAATCAGATTTTTACTACCCATTTTATAACTTTTTTGTACAATTAGGTCCCTTTTATGCATTTTCATCAAAAATCACCTAGTAAAAGATGTTTATCACACATCAAACATGTATAATCTACCATTAAACATCAAAATACACATATGTCTAACATGGGTCAACCCTAGACATCAACCACATCTTAAATTAATGGTAGAAATAGGTAGTTTGGATGATAACAACTTCAAAAATGTAAAGAGCATTAAAAACGGGGCTAGGATGTACTTACAATCAAGCTTGAAAGATGACAAAACCCTAGATATGATGTTCTCCCAAGTTTCGGCCAAGGTTGAAGAAAGATGAGCAAATTTTGGCTTTATTTTCCCTTTTTATTCTTTTATTTACCAAATGACCAAAATGTCGTTCACTTAAAACTTTGAAATGTTATCTCACCATGTCCATTTTTGTCCACTAACTTAACAAATAGTCTAATTACCATCTAATGACCTTCAATTTAAAATTTCATAGAAATTAGACACCTTTAACATCTAGAATTCAAAATTTGCACTTTTTACAATTTAGTCCTTAAAACTAAATTCAGTGCCCAAACGTCGAAATTTTCGAACAAGATTTTCATAGAATAGTTCCATAAAACTGTAGACCATAAAAATATTATAAAAATAAATTTTACTGTGTTGGATTTGTGGTCTCAAAACCACTATTTTGACTAGACCTAAAATAGGGATGTTACAGTTTGAGGACAAGTAAACACTTAAGTGTAGGGATATTTGCTAAGTGCTAAAAGTAACATGTTTTAATCCTGTTCTTAATATGTTTTTGGATGATTATTTGATTTAAAATGGTGAATTTTATGCTCCTAATCCTTTCTATTTATGTTTTTATACTTAGGAGAGCATTTGAGAGCAAAATGAGCGAAAACCAAAAGGTTGGAGAAAGGTACAGGGGCCACACAGGCTGGACTCTCCCATCCGGGCTGGGCACACTGTAACACCCCTAACCCGTATTTGTCGACAGAATAGGGTTACAGAGTGTTACCAGAAATTTTCAGAACATTTACGGACATGTCATGTTGATCACTATTCATTCACCGAGATTATTCATAACGTCTCTTAAATGGACCCTCAAGGCCCAATATGAGCTTTGGAATCGAGTCGGGACTTAATCGGAAACTCTAAGAATTTTTTGCGAAATTATAAAAATTTTTCAAGTTGCAGGGCTTACACGCTTGTGTGGTCCGATGGAGACGGCCGTGTGACCCTAGGACACGCTAATGCTACAGGTCGTGTTTGACCACGTGTAACTCTCTGACTTGTGCACATGGTCATGCCACACGCCCGTGTGCTAGGCAATGTGGTTAAATAAATTGATTCGAAATTAGTTGTAGGTTTCAAACGGCCAAGACACACACCCGTGTTCTAGGTCGTGTGGCACACACGACTGAGACACCACGCTCGTATGCTCAATTCTGAGCATTCTATTTCTCAAAATTAAGGTGCAGGGGACACACGGCCTAACTACACACCTGTGCACCAGGCCGTGTGTCACACGCAGTCTAGACATATGCCCTTGTGGACAAAATAAAACCATTTCTTAGCCTTATTTGTCTCCCAAATTTACCATTTACCTACACTAAAACATACCAAGTACAACTCATCCATTCCAAGCATTCAATTTAAGCAAATTCCATCATTCATCATGGAATGCCATTACATGCATATGTGTTTATAAACTTACCTTGGATTAACTTAGGCTTTAATATCATTTGATCACATATACTTAACATAACACATATGAATATATCATAATAGCCTACTTAATCATACCAAAATAAGCCATTACTAGCCATTCTAATGGCTAGATAACAAAACATCATTTTCAAGCCACTATTCGCAAAGTTGTCCTATACAAACATTATACCAAAATAATTTTACTAAGTATACCCAAAATAAGCTAGTTGATAGTGTGACGATGCTCCAATAATCTCCAACCGCTGCAAGCTTCCGAGCACTATAAAACAGGGAATTAAAACGGAGTAAGCAATACATGCTTAGTAAGTTCGTATAACAGAAACTAAACTTACCAATCCCGTTTATTAAATCTAAGCATAAAATAGCATGTTTTCCATACATTAACAAAATTTACCTAAACACATGTATTCAATCAAACATATTAGTCACCAAAATATTCATATCAATCAAGTAAACATAGATGAGCTCATCAAGCAATATTCTTTCAAGTCATTCTCATTTCATCACAAAATTCTCATACCAGGTCAAGAGTTGTGTCCGTTGAATCATTGAAATTCCGATGGATACTCAAGTAGTACACTCGAGGTGTAGGATTTGATAATCCATCAATTCTTATTCAAAGGTACCCATTAGGGCACTTAACCAAGGAACACACTCTCGAGCCACATATCGTATAACAGGATTACCAGTCCAGGCTAAATCCTTTATATAATGTATACTCAGAAGAGCTCGATTAGGATTACCAGTCCAAGCCAAACCCTAATCATAACATACGCTCTAGAGGTATTATATCAAGATTACCCCTCCGGCCTAAATCATTCCTATAATAAGGCTAATAGGATTACTCATCCGAGCTAAATCTCGTCCATAAAAAATACATGACCTCATCCATTTCGAGAAAGCATATATATTCATTGGAATTCAATATTCAATCGGGGCTTAACCCTTTATCACCATTCAAGCATGTATTAAATTTCTCCTTATAACATTCAAGTAATGTACATCAATATAAGTCACATTCCATACAAGCACAACAGTCAATTAAACATATTTACATGCCCGATTAAGTTACACGAACTTACCTCGACACTTGTTTGCATAAGTAATCTACTAATCCGAAACCTTTTCTTTTCCTCGATCCAACCTCGAATTTGAGTTGTTCGGATCTATATAAATAACTTTAATCATCAATTTCACACATTTCATACTCATTTGGACTCAATTTACGTCCTAGGCAAAAATTCATACGTATTGGAATAAAGTGTGCAGACTTTGTTAATCGATCAACAATCACCCAAATGGCATCTTTCTTCTTTGGAGACAGGGGTAACCCCGATACAAAGTCCATATTAATTCTTTCCCATTTCCATTCCGGTATCGTATTCGGCTGTAATAGTCAAGAAGGCAACTGATGTTCAGCTTTTACTTGCTAAGATATAAAACATTTAGATACAAACTCAGAAATATCCCGTTTCATTCCAAGACACCAGTACATCTTTTTCAGATCATCATACATTTTATTACTACTAGGATGAATAGACATGTTACCATTATGAGATTTATTCAAAATCTTCTGTATGAGTTCTGAACCTTTCGGTACACATACTCTGCCTCTGAATAACAAACAACCATCAGTCCCGATCTAAAACTCTGAGTCAGGTGTCGATTCACTATGGATCTGTTTTGCTTGCAACTTACTATCATTTTTCTGAGCTTCAAAGATCTACTACAAAAGCATTGGTTTAGCTTTTAACTCAGTTATAATTGAACCATTATTAGGTAATGACAATCAAGTATTCATAGCTCGCAAGGAAAATAGGGATTTTCTGCTCAAAGCATCAGCAACCACATTGGCTTTTCCCAGATGGTAATTGATAACAAGATCATAATCTTTCAGTAACTCAATCCATCTATGTTGTTTCAAATCCAAATCTTTCTGTGACATCAAATATTTCAAACTTTTATAATCAGTGAATATGTGACATTTTTCACCAAAATAGTAATGCCACCAGATTTTCAATGCCGGCACAATGGTTGCCAATTCAAAATCATGTGTCGGGTAGTTTCTTTCATGTGGTTTTAGCTGTCTTGAAGCATAGGCTACTACTTTACCTTTCTGTATCAAGACACAGCCTAAACCATGCAATGACGCATCACTATAAACTATAAATTCCTTACCTGATTCAGGCTGAACTAACACTGGTGCTTCTGTCAATAAAGCCTTTAATCTGTCAAAACTCTTCTGGCATTTATCACTCCACTCGAACTTTACATCTTTCTACAACAACCGGGTCATCGGAGAAGCTATCATCAAAAAACTTTTTACAAACCTCCGATAATAACCAGCTAGTCCCAGAAAACATCAGACTTCTGACGCATTCTTCGGTGGCTTCCAATTAACAATGGCTGAAATTTTATTCGAGTCTACCCTGACACTTTCAACAGATACTATATGCCCCAGAAAACTAACTTCTTGTAGCCAAAATTCACATTTACTAAATTTGGCATACAATTATTTCTCTTGCAAAGTTTGCAACACTATTCTCAAATGCTCAGCATGTTCATTTTTATCTCGGGAGTAAACCAAAATATTATCTATAAATACCACCACAAACTTGTCTAAATATAGGCTAAAAATTTTATTCATCATATCCATAAACACTGCAGGTGCATTTGTCAAGCCGAATGGCATTACAAGAAACTTATAGTGTCCATTCCTGGTTTTGAAAGTTGTCTTTGGTACATCTGAATCTTTTACCTGTAATTGATAGTAACCAAAATGGATATCAATCTTTGACAATATAGTGGCACATTTTAACTGGTCAAACAAGTCATCAATACGAGGCAAAAGATTCTTGTTCTTTATTATAACCTTGTTGAGCTATCTGTAATCAATACACAGCCTCAACGATCCATCTTTCTTCTTTACAAACAGAACTGACGCACCACAAGGTGAAAAACTAGGTCGAGCAAAACCTCTGTCAATCAATTCTTACAACCGTGCTTTCAGCTCTTTCAATTCGATAGGAGCCATCCTGTAAGGTGCTATAGATATAGGTGTTGTATCCGGAACAAGATCTATGGAGAATTCTACTTCTCTATCCAGTGGTAAATTAGGTAATTCTTCTGGGAATATATCAGGAAATTCACATACAACCGGTACCGATTGAATCTTTGACTCAGATACTTTAGTATCCAACACATATGCATGGTAAGCATCATAACCCTTTCGGACGTATTTCTGTGCCGTTATTGTTGAAATCACATTAGGTAATCCATCCAGTTTATCATATTCAACATGAAGTAATTCACCATTCTCACATTTCAATACAATATATTTCTGCTTACAATTCACCACTGCATCATATTAGGTTAACCAATCCATTCCCAAAATCACATCAAATTCATCGAATGGTAGTAACATCAAATCTGCCGAAAAGTAATAACCTTTTACCATCAATGGACAGTTTTATAGGCTTCATCCACCATAACACACTGGCACAGGGGGTTTGAAACTTTAACCACAATTTAGTGAATTCAACAGGTAAATTTTTAATAGTCACTAAGTTCGTGCATTTGTATGAATGCGTGGAACTAGGATCAATCAAGGCAGTAATTAGTATCAAGTAGAGAAAATGCATCAGTAATGATGTTTGGTGCAGAAGCATCTTTCTAGCACGAATAGCATATGTTCTTGCCAGTGCTTGTGCTTCAAATCTAATTGTTTTATCCTTGGTAGTACCTCTACTAATCCGAAACCTTTTTCTTTCCTTGATCTAACCTCGAATTTGAGTTGTTCGGATCTATATAAATAATTTTAATTGTCAATTTCACAAATTTTATACTCATTTGGACTCAATTTACGTCCTAGGCAAAATTACCATTTTGCCCCTTACTTTTCCATAAATTCCAATTTTATCCCTAGGCTCGGAAAATGAGATTTGCGCAATTTACTCTCTATTCCAAGCCTAACCAAAATCCCATTACAAAATTTACAGCACATGTATTCATAAAAATTTAGAATTTTTCATCAAATTTTACAACTTTACATTTTAGTCCCTAAATTATGTTTTCATCAAAAATCACTTTGTAAAAGTTGTTCATCTATCAACAACCTTTCATTTTCTACCATAAATTTCTAATTTTCAGCATATTCATCCATGACCCAAATTTCATACCTTGATAACTTTTCAAATTAATCCCCCAAATAGCTAGGTTAGACTATCCTGATTCCAAAAATATAAAAATCATTAAAAAAGGGACTTGATTTCATACCTTAGTGAGCTTGAAAAGTTTTCATCCCCTCTCCTAGAGTTTGCATAGAAATTTTAGGGAAGAAGATCAATAAAAAGATGATAGTTTCCTTTTTAATTATTTGTCATCTTTTAATTTTATTGATTTCAAATTTAGTCCCTTGCCTTTTCTAATTTTTCCATGGATGAGTCATTATAATATCTACATACTTTTCTTTAATGGTCTAATTACCATATAAGGACCTCTAGTTTTGAATTTCATAGCTATTTAGTCCTTATAGCTACTAGAATTCAATATGCGATTTAGTCCTTCTCGTAATTAAGCACTTAATCAATAAAATTTTCGTATCAAAATTTTCATACGACATGTCTATCATAATACGGACCATATAATAAAATAAAAGTAAGCTTTATTTTCGGATCGGATTTGTGGTCCCGAAACCACTGTTTCGATTTCACTCAAAAATGGGCGATTACACATACGGTCATGTGAGCAGCACGAGCATGTGCCAGACCGTGTCAATTTTCCAAACTACACTCAAAACACGCGAAAAACATAATTTTTAGGTTTTTCAGGCATTCTAAGACCTTTATATGACAAAAATAAGAAGATAGGGAAAAAGCCGTCAGAGAATATTGGAGAAAACAACTCGAAAAACACCATTGAAGCTGACTTTGAAGTAGATTTCCATCAAGATTGAATATCTCATTTTGATTTCTTTGAAGTTTATTATGAGTGTCTTTATTTCTTATGGTTATACTATCTTTGAGATGTTTTTATTTGCTATTATGAACTAACTTTCTAAATATCTAGAGGAGATGAACCCTATGATGAATTATTTGTTTGGATTTCTATTTTACGCAATAAATATTTGGATAGTATTATTAAGTCTATGTGCTTAATTCTTTTTTTAATATTTCTAGACTATTGCAACTCGATTAATACTCGTATATAGTTGCATTTCATATACAGAATCAGATGCATTTTCCATAATCAGACACAGATTCAAAATGAGATACATATTCATATTCAGAATCAGATATAGATTGTGGCCCTATCCGCTATACATCATCTCCAACAATCCCTACACACCAATTAGGGTAATGAGTACCAATCCAATCGCACACACCTATAAGTGAGCATGTCACTTTTCAGAATAATGCAGGCAAGTTGCCAGATCAGATACATGTGGCCAAGCCACCAAAACAGATATATGTGGTTTAAACTACTAGATAAGGCAAATTATTAAACTGCAAACACTTCCTTCGTCACATCATTATCCCACCCCACTCCACATGTACATACTAACAGATATCAAATGCACATATGTCATACATGTTTTCCACATCAAAACGTGCTAATAAAATTATCTGATGACAAATCATATATATATTTCACAAACCATATCCATATTACATAAAGTAGCAATATATCAGATTTAATGTTTCATAGTCATTTTTCTACAAGACGGACCTTACAAAGTGCCTAAATACGAATCACACATCATTACGGCTCTAAGTAAAATTTCAAGAACGTGTGGTCGAACGGCCCAACTAGCACAACTCGTGTGGTCCACATGGTTTGACACACAGCCTAACACAAGTCTGTATGGCCCACACGACCTAATTGACTAGCTCATGTGACCCACACGGTTTGTCACACGGTCGTGTGGCTCACATGGCTTGACACACGACCATATGGTGTCGATGGTCCATTTTTTTGGCAATGTATTGTTCACTATTTTTCAAGTTTTTTGTTACAGACCTTATTATTTTTTGAAGCAATCACAATAGTGAGAAATCTTGTTCCTAAAATGACGATTAAAACCAGCCGTTTAATACCAATTTACTAAATTTAAGCCACTAATTCGACCACAACCGCCAACAAAAAGCCTCAACCAAATGAGTCAACCCCAAAACAAAGCATATTTCACTTACCTTTGAAAGAAACAATAGCCAAACAAACCTTTCAGTTCATCGAAGGGATGTCGTACGCCTCACAGTTTTCTTCTAACGAAAAGACAAAACAATCAGTTCCTAATCGAACAACTGACCAATAAAGTATACCTAAAAAATTCAAGGAAAAAGATACATAACTAAAGTGAAACAACAACTACTTACTAACCTGCACAACACTTAATAGTGTGGAAAAAGAATGGATTATCGAAATTGAAATAGGAGCAGAAGAAGAATGGAAAAATTTAGAAGAAGGAAGAAACCAGAAAATTTTCTTTGACAGTATACAACTAACGTGAAGAAAGGGAATGAGGAAAAATGGGACGACAAGTGGAGAAGAATTTGGGAAAAAAATTTGCAGACAATTTCAAAAAGTATTTTAAATTAAACTAACCACCTCCCTACTAGATCCCACTAAATCAGGTACACTAACTTAATCAGCTTTCCTCTAAAATTCGAATTCCATCCAACTAGTCCAACATGTGTGGCACAGTAACATCCTGAAATTTGGGAATTTATGTTTTGTGTTATATCATGTGATCGACTAGTTTAAAATGTTAATTGTGTATGTTTAGGGGTCCTGAGAAGGCTTGGGGTTGAATTGGGCCATAGCAAAATTTTTGTGTTTAAGCATTTTAAGGAGAGAAGGTAAGTGGCATCAATGCTTATGGAAATAAGTGAGTAATTTGCTAGCATAAGTGAGCATATGGCAAGGAGGTTGTGGCATGTAACATCCTGAAAAGGGCCTATGCATTTTCGGTTTAATTGTACGAAATGACATGTCTTATGTGTTATGAACATTTTTGGAAACCTGGAAATGTATGGAAATGTTAGGTTTAAAAGAGGAAAGTGAACATTTTTGGAAACACTGGAAATGTATGGAAATGTTAGGTTTAAAAGAGGAAAGTGAACATTTTTGGAAACTTGGAAATGTAAGGAAGTGATTTAGAAATGATTCAAAAGAGGAAAGTGAACATTTCTGGAAACTTGGAAATGTAAGGAAATGTCAAGTTTAAAGAGGCAAACGAAAATTTTTGGAAACTTAGAAATGACTTAGAAATGTCGAGTTTTAAAGTTTAAAAGAGGAAATTAAGGCAAGGTGGCCTTAAGAGAAAAAGTATGTGAAATTTGACATAAACAAGGCTTGGAAAAGTGGCTGGAGATGCCACTTAGGGTCTCTGGAAATGGCGCCACATGCAAGGGATTGGGCTGAGTTCGAGTCACGGGGAAAGCAAATAAAAGAAATTTTATTTTGCTTCCGAGAAGAAGTGAGGTGGACGGCACAAGGCTATAATTTAGGAGCCTTTATTCTTTTATTTTTAAGAGATAAATAGTGGATAAATAAGGGTTAAATAATGGATTTATTTTAGATTATTTTCAAGAGATAAATGAGGAATTATTCTTTAAATAGGAAAATAAGGAGAAGTGATGGCCAAGTAAGGGACTTTGAGTTTAATAATTTCGGCTAAGTAAGGATAGTTCTTTGAATTATCTTTTATTTTAGGAGATAATTAAAGAGATAAAGCTATCAAAATAGAAGAGTGATGGCCAAGTAAGGGATTCTAAGTTAGTAAATTCGGCTATATAAGGAAAAGAGGGCCATTCATCATTCTTTCTCTCAACCCTTCTCTCTCGCCGAATTTCCTAGAGCATTTGTTCTTCTTCTTTTGTTAGCCAAAGTGAAAATTCAAAATATCACCATTAGCCAATTTCTTTTTCTGTCCAATCCATCAAAAGCCGAATCTTTGAGGGCTTCAAGCATATAAGTCTTTGTCGATTTCTTCAAGAAAGGGTAAGAACAAGTTTTGATTTCTATTCTTTTCTTTTAGATTTGTCGAAATCTAGGACTAATCCCATCAATATTCTTATTTTTGCGAAATTTGGAAGGATTCTTTCTGGATTTAAGATCCTTAAGGTAAGTGACTATGAATATTCGGCCAAGGCCTATTTTAGTAGTTAGATCTATTTTTATGTGTTTTAAGCGAAAACTAACCGATTCAAGGGATCTAGTGATTAGCCGATTTCAAAGGGAAGAATACAAGTTTCGGGATTTGATTAATTATCAAATCTGGCAAAGAAGGTAAGAAAGTGGATACGATAATCCTTGGGATTTGATTAAATTAGCCGAATAGGCTTTTTCCTAAAATACTAAATGTGGCCAAATGTAGGGATTTAGGATCTAAAGCGATAGATCGGTTTTTCGGGATTTCAAGGAATTCGTTAAGCTAATCAGGTGTATACCCTACACTATTTTATAATACGTTTTATGGCTATGTTAATTAAAATATGTGATATTAAGAATATGAAAGTGGCTAAAGTACCATGTTATGGTACAAAGTACCCAGGTACGTTTCCTAATCCTACTAAGAATATGAAAAATGTTATTAGAAACATGAGAATATGATAAGAATGTGAACTCTGGCATATTTATGCATATTATTATTATATGGGGCATATGGGTTTGTTTGAAAGGGGAAGTGAATGTGGTGACCTAAGACCACGAACGCGGTGACCTAAGACCGTGATATCTAAAAAGTGGTGACCTAAGACCACGAATCTGACGCGTGGTGACTTAAGACCACGAATGCGGTGACCTAAGGCGCAATTTGGTGTGTAGCGGAAGGAGGGTCGACTTAGTAGTCCCACGTGTGTGGTGACGGCAGTGCACGGGGGTGTGTAGCGGATGGACAATTAGGTTTGGGTTTGGGAATGCATCATAATTTGTATTCATTGTTTCGAATGTGTAACTCTTGTATGCCTAATTCTATTATGATTTAGTGTCGTGTACACATTGAGTCTGTTTGACTCACCCCGTTGTGGGACTATTTTCAGGTGATGATCAGTAATGGACCGGGCTCTGCAGAAGCTTAGGAATGGCCATGCACAGCAAGGAATTTAATTAATGTGGATTTTTATTTTTATCAAGTACATAAACTTAAAGTTTGGGGAATTATTTGATGTAATAAGGCCACAAGGCCATAGTTGGTTTTCTTTAATTCTTTTACTCTTATTTATTATGTTTACAAATTATTATTTATGGATTCAAGTAAATTTATTTTGAAATAAACCCTAAATGTTTATCACCTTAAATAAATGGATTCCAATGTGAGATAAATTGGTTTTCAATAAAAGCCCAACCTAAACAATATTTTTTTAAAAAAATCGCACAAATTTTCTCTAAGTAACAAAAGAATTTGAAACCGGTTTACTTGAGAGACATACTAGATTCGGTCCAGGCTCGTGGTCCGGGTGTAAGGTGTTTCAGTTTGGTATCAGAGCCCATTTCAAACTCTCAGCCTGTGGGCTAAGGCCCAAAACATTTTCAAATCGAGCCCAAATGAGTTTTATGAAAGTATTTTGGAAGACGAGCAGGTTTTCTGGCATGGCACCTAAGTCTCCGACCCGCAGTCCACCAGGTAAGTACTTCTATCCATTTGTGTGATTTATAGTATGATGTATAGAAGGGTAGAAATGGAATGGAACGTAGATTAGCACGATAAGTACTTGAACCCTAGGATTAGTTTTCCCCAACACTTACATAAGACTTAAGTGCCTAACTAAACAACCCTATGGCTAAGTCGCCGAGTTAGGGTATGGTAACCCCTGTGCGCATGTCTAGGATTGGATCAGGGAGGAGCACAGTATACTTGATCCTTGTGACTCACCTCCTCTTCACTGGAATCCTACCAGTGCGTAGTTTTCGGTTCACCCTAACCAAGAGGACTCGGTCATAGGATAAACACAATAACTAAAACCCGAAAGGGAACTAGCCGTGTTTTTATAAAAACCCTAGTTTTAAAACTCTTAAAATTACCTTTTTAATTTGTGAGAACTACTTTTACAAAACAATTTCCAATTTATAAAAATTACCTAAATACCCCTGATTGTGAAATTACAAAAAATGCCCTTGGTTTATAAAATGTCCAAACTACCCATAGTTTAATCAAAATTTCATTACTTTATAAAATGTTCAACAAACCCTAATTAGCAAATTATAAAAAATATCTTGATTTGGAGAATTACAGAATTGCCCCTGACTTACAAAATTACCAAAATGACCCTGATTTCCAAAATTTTTGCAACATCCCCGTTTTGGAAAATAGAAGTCTCAAAAAGAACCCTCAAAGTTTTGCAAATTTTGAAATACCCCTGAATTATTAAACTTTACAAATTTACCCTGGTTTATTACCGAAATACCCTCGAGTTACAAAATTACTGAAGTACCCCCGGATTTTAAAATTTCCAAAATACCCTCGGGAACGCAAAATTACCAAAATACCCTTAATGACAAAATTACCAAGGAAACTTATTGTGAAAAATTACGAAAATACCCCTGTAGGACAAATTACGAAAATACCCCTGGGATAGGAATAAGGCAAAAAGGGTTCGAATAGTGAATGTGGGTGTGGTAGATACCACTGAATAAATATGTCTATATTGATGAATGAATGTGCCTCTATTGAGGAATGAAGGTGTCTCTGTTGATGAATGTGAATGTGATTCTCTGAATTAGAGTAGTGAACTTGAACTGAAACTTTGTGTGATCGAAAGAACTACTTCTAAATATCTTTATTTCATAAAATTTGTTCGCGGATAAACAGTGGAACAAAATTTCTAATGCATAAAACTCTTTAATCAGATTACATCGCGGCGTTAGAAATGAGTTCTAGGGGACGTGAACTTAGAGATTGTGCCTAGGAAGTATGATGGTTCTATTAAGATCAAAGTGCGCAGCATAAGCGTAGTGCGGTGAGTTAAGATGTACGATTATTTGTTAATAAGTAATTTCGAGGACGAAATTATTTTTAAGGAGGGTAGAACTGTAACATCCTGAAAAGGGCCTATGCATTTTCGGTTTAATTGTACAAAATGACATGTCTTATGTGTTATGAACATTTTTGGAAACCTGGAAATGTATGGAAATGTTAGGTTTAAAAGAGGAAAGTGAACATTTTTGGAAACACTGGAAATATATGGAGATGTTAGGTTTTAAAAGAGGAAAGTGAACATTTTTGCAAACTTGGAAATGTAAGGAAATGATTTAGAAATGATTCAAAAGAGGAAAGTGAACATTTCTGGAAACTTGGAAATGTAAAGAAATGTCAAGTTTAAAGAGGCAAACAAAAATTTTTGGAAACTTAGAAATGACTTAGAAATGTCGAGTTTTAAAGTTTAAAAGAGGAAATTAAGGCAAGATGGCCTTAAGAGAAAAAGTATGTGAAATTTGACACGCAAACGGGCTTGGAAAAGTGGCCTGGAGATGCCACTTAGGGCCTCTGGAAATGGCGCCACATGCAAGGGGATTGGGCCTGAGTTCGAGTCACAGGGAAAGCAAATAAAAGAAATTTTATTTTGCTTCTAGAAGAAGTGAGGTGGACAGCACAAGGCTATAATTTAGGAGCCTTTATTCTTTTATTTTTAAGAGATAAATAGTGGATAAATAAAGGATAAATAATGGATTTATTTTAGATTATTTTCAAGAGATAAATGAGGAATTATTCTTTAAATAGGAAAATAAGGGAGAAGTGATGGCCAAGTAAGGGACTTTGAGTTTAATAATTTCGGCTAAGTAAGGATAGTTGCTGAATTATCTTTTATTTTAGGAGATAATTAAAGAGATAAAGCTATCAAAATAGAAGAGTGATGGCCAAGTAAGGGATTCTAAGTTAGTAAATTCGGCTATATAAGGAAAAGAGGGCCATTCATCATTCTTTCTCTCAACCCTTCTCTCTGCCGAATTTCCTAGAGCATTTGTTCTTCTTCTTTTTGTTAGCCAAAGCCGAAAATTCAAAATATCACCATTAGCCAATTTCTTTTCTTTCCAATCCATCAAAAGCTGAATCTTTGAGGGGCTTCAAGCATATGTGCTGTCGATTTCTTCAAGAAAGGGTAAGAACATTTTTGATTTCTATTCTTTTCTTTTAGATTTGTCGAAATCTAGGACTAATCCCATCAATATTCTTATTTGCCGAAATTTGGAAGGATTCTTTCGGGATTTAAGATCCTTAAGGTAAGTGACTATGAATATTCGGCCAAGGCCTATTTTAGTAGTTAGATCTATTTTTATGTGTTTTAAGCCGAAAACTAACCGATTCAAGGGATCTAGTGATTAGCCGATTTCAAAGGGGAAGAATACAAGTTTTCGGGATTTGATTAATTATCAAATCGGCAGCAAGGTAAGAAAGTGGATACGATAATCCTTCGGGATTTGATTAAAATAGCCGAATAGGCTTTTTCCTAAAATACTAAATGTGGCCAAATGTAGGGATTTAGGATCTAAAGCGATAGATCGGTTTTTCGGGATTTCAAGGAATTCGTTAAGCTAATCAGGTGTGTACCCCACACTATTTTATAATACGTTTTATGGCTATGTTAATTAAAATATGTGATATTAAGAATACGAAAGTGGCTAAAGTACCATGTTATGGTACAAAGTACCCAGGTACGTTTCCTACTCCTACTAGGAATATGAAAAATGTTATTAGTAACATGAGAATATGATAAGAATGTGAACTCTGGCATATTTATGCATATTATTATTATATGGGGCATATGGGTTTGTTTGAAAGGGGAAGTGAATGTGGTGACCTAAGACCACGAACACGGTGACCTAAGACTGTGATATCTGAAAAGTGGTGACCTAAGACCACAGTAATCTGAACGTGGTGACTTAAGACCACGAATGCGGTGACCTAAGACCGCAATTTGGTGTGTAGCGGAAGGAGGGTCGACTTAGTAGTCCTAAGCACACTAACTTCTTTTACCTTTAACTTATGGTACTCAAAACGAAGGTCAAAATTGAGGAAACCCGACGCCCTGCGAAATTGGTCGAACATATCATTAATTCTCGAAAGTGATTACTTACCCTTTATCGTCAACTTATTCAACTATTGATAATCCACACACATCTTCGTAGCACTATATTTATTTTTAACAAAGAGTACTGGTGCTACCCACGATGACACACTAGGTCTGATAAACACTCTATCAAGAAGTTCCTGAAGCTGAGCCTTTAGTTTCATAAGCTCCTTCGGTGCCATGCGGTAGGGAGCAATAGACACCGGAGCTGTCTTAGGCAATACATTAATTCTGAACTCAGCTTTCCTATCCGGTGGTAACCCCAACAATTCCTCAGGAGAGAAGTCCTAAAATTCTCTAACCATTCGAATGCTCTGAATAGCAAAAACCTTATTACTTGGGTCATGCACATAAGTTAAGAATGTATTACACCCTTTTCAAACTAACCTTTCAGCTACCAAAGCGAATATTACATTAGAGAGGTAACCTTGATGCTCACCTACAATAACAATCTCTACACCATCATCGATTTTCAGATACTCTTTTCATTGCACAATCCAAATTAACCCAATACTCCACCATCCAGCTCATGCCCAAAATCAAATCAAACTCCCCAAAAGGTAACTCCATCGATCATTCTGGAATACAATCCATTGTATCTCTAATGACTCCTATAGACCTTACTGACTTGCACTGACTGACCCAACGGACTAATTACAAAAATCTCACTAGAAGTACTATGAATAAAACTTCCCAAATTAACAGAAACATAAATAGCTACATATGAATGTGTCAAGCCAATATCAATCAATGCGAACTAAGGAAGATAATGGATAAAAAATGTACTGGCTGTCACATGGACCTCATTTTTGTCCTTGTGGTGCCTATCCATATACAGTAATGCACACTGCCTCACCTCAGTCTGATTAGCACCTCTACTTGGTGCCCTCTACCTATGACCCAAAGCATTACCACCCTTAACCTGACCACAGCCCCTAGGTGGTTGTTGTACTACCTTCTATGGCTAAACCTGACCTTGAAATAGAGGTTGCATCTGATATACTCTATAAGAACAATCCTCAATACAGTGCTCCATAGAGCTACATGGAAACAAGCTCCCAACCTCCTTTAACACTCGCCTAGATGATATTTACTATAATCCCCACAGACCTGAATTCCAACAGTACTAACTAGTGCCCTAACCTTCTGAGGGCTATCAAACCTGACCCGGTTCTTAGGTTGTTGAACTGAACTCGAAAGACCCGAATCCCTCTTATTCTTATTCCTACCTCTCTTTTGATCCATCCTCTCATGCTCCACACGCTTAATCTTCTCAGTTATCTTTTCCTTCTCTACTAAAGTTTCGAAGACTCGCTGCTGCTGTAGAGCTACCAACACCTTAATATCATACTTCACGCCATCTTTAAATCGGACACTCTTATCATATTCTGTCTCTACCAAACTTTGAGCATACCTACTTAGTCATAGGAATTCGACATCATACTCGGCAACATATCTCTTTCTCTAAGTCAACCCAATAAACTCAAGCGTATGGGCCTCGATATACCTCACCCCCACATACTTTTTCTGGAAGGCAATCTGAAACAAAGCCAAGTCACTCGCTCAAGCTGGGTGCCTTGATCAACCAATTTCCATAACTAGTATGCCTCATCACGAAGCAAAGATACCGTACCCTTCAATTTTTACTTAGGGGTGCAGTCCAAGCCATTCATAATCCTTTCGGTGACCTCCAACAAATACTTAGCCAGAGTCGGGGTGATCCTAGCAACACTCCTAAGTAATTTTGCCCCATTTGACCGGAGTCGTTCAGTTATTGACCGTCAACTCCCAGATCCAGTTTGGACCTCAGCAACCCTCTAAAGTGCCCTTAACATAGCTTGGGACAGTTCATCGTCCCCTACAATCTGGTTCGGGATTCAGTCTCTGCAGTAGGTGTCCCTTCCGCCTCACTCCTTTCTAAATTAGGCATGTTGCCCATATATGACGGCTCAGCTTAAGCCCCTCTACGACGCCAACCGCACCCTCGGGGACCACATCCACGTGTTTCTCGTGTACTCATTAAGCTTAATTATATTCATTTAAGAGTTTTATGCATTAGCTTAGGTTTATTATTGAAAACCCTAAGTCTAAATTTTTTATCAAAAGTTTTTACAAAGTTGTCACAATCTTTAGCTAAAGTAAAGCAATTCTAGCACTACAATGTTTACTAGATTATCAAGTATAGCTAAAGTAGAAGTGCTTATAGGATCAACGCCAGAGACCTGTATTCAATTTTATAAACTCAATTTTTAGAATTATTAAAAAATAAACGGTATTTAAAATAGTTTTCTTAAAAATTTTGAACCCAAAAACCACAGCTCGAGTTTTTAACCTAGCTCTAATACCACCAAATGTAACACCCCACACCCAACCTGGACGTTATGGCTAAACCTGGAGAAGTTACACCAGCTCGTTTGAAACCCAGAAAACCCAAAAATCCAATTTGAAATCATAAGGTAAAATAGTGCCAAGTTTGGTAATTTGTTTTCCAATTTTAGGGAGAAATCCTCGCTAAAACCATTTATATTATTACAAAAAACCATTTAAGTGATCATTTTGATTTGCAGCGGAATTTTCTAAGTTAAGAAGTTTTGAAAACCATGGTTTGACTTGTAAACAAATAGTTTTGCATATAGCAATATAAAAGCACAAAATCTGTAAAAACAGTCCACAAAGCGAAAACAAAGTCCAAAATAATAAAAATGTAATCCAAAAGTTTGAAAAATTCCAAATTAAGACATAAAGTTCATTTAAATAATTTTAAACAGAAATTGATTCTGAGTTCATGTGCGTCATCCGATCCTAAGTTTGCTGATTACCTAAGAAGAAACATACAAAAGGGTGAGCTAACTAGCCTAGTGTATAACTTAACCCAATCGCAGATCAGATGCATACAAAATATCATATGAGCATACAATTGCAACTCAGATACATAATCAGATGCATTTTCATAATTAGACACATATGTAAAATCACATACATATTCAGATTTAGAAATAGATATAGATCCTACCCCCATCCGCTACACACCATCTCTGACCATCCCTACACACCAATTAGGGTAACGAGTACCCATCCAACTGCACACACCTATAAGTGAGTGTCTGTCACATTTTAGAATAATGCAGATAAGTTACCATATCAGATATGAGTGGTCAAGCCACTATAACAGGTTTTAGTCATAATCGTAAACAAAAAGCCTTAACCAAATGAGTCAGCCCCAAAACAAAGCATAGTTCACTTACCCTTGAACAAAACAACAGCCAAACAAATCCCTTAATTTGCTGGAGGGACATCGTACACCTCATGGTCTTTTCCTAACGAAAGACAAAAACATCAGTTCTTAATCGAACAATTGACCCGAAAAGTATACCTAAATGATTCAAAGAAAAAGATACACAACTAAAACGAAACAATAATTACTTACCAACCAGCACAATGCTTGACAATGTGGAAAAAGAATGGATTATCAAAATAGAATAGGAATATAAGAACATAAAAATTTAGGAAAAGGAAGAAATTGAAAAATTTTCTTTAACAGTATACAACTAATGTAAAGAAAGTGAATGAGGGAAAATGAGACAGTAGATCAAGAAAAATTTGGGATAATGTCAAAAAGAATTTTAAATTAAACTAACCATCTAACTACTCCTACATGTGCGGCACACTCATTGGGAAGCAAAAATAATTCTTGTTTGCACGCTCAAAGATTGGAACATAAGATCAAATGGTAAGCTAAAGCCTTACCACTAAACCAACAGACTCATTTTGTCATCAGTTGAGCAAAAATAATATATATCTCTAATATCCAAAGTCAGGGGTTGGGAAAAAATTAACAAAATTTAAAGGGACAAGGATTCGAACCCAGAACCTCTCACACACCACTCACAACACTTAACCACTAAATCAGATTAATCACATTTGAATTTTTTTAATAATTTAAAAATTAAAATTTTGGGGACTTACAATTAGTTGGGAAATTGGTGAATTACAATTTTGCATTATTGTTGACGAAGCAAGGGATGAATCTAAAAGGGAACAAATGGCCATTTTAAAGTTTGTGGATAAAGTTGGATGTGTAAAGGAATATTTTTTGATCTTGTTCATGTTTCTAACACTACCTTATTAAGTTTAAAAAAGGCAATATTTGATGTTCTTTTTCGACACGATCTTAATGTACGATATATTTCTGGTTAGGGATATGATAGAGCTAGTAACATGTGTGGAGAATGGTCTGGGTTGCAAGCTCTTGGCTCTAATGAGTGTCTATATGCTTATTACATATATTGTTTTGCTCATCGTCTTTAATTGGCTTTAGTAGCAGCATCTCGAGAGGTTATTATAATCCATCAAATTTTTCAAAGTTAACTATTGTTGTCAATATAGTTGGTTCTTCTTACAAATGACATGATCAGTTACAAGCTAATCAAGTAGCTGAAATTGAATGGATTCTTTCTATTGATGAATTGGAACTGGTAAAGGATTGAACCAAATATGCACTTTAAAGCAATTTGGGGATACTAGGTGGAGTTTTCATTTGAGCTCTCTTTGAAGTTTGAAGATTATGTTTGAAGCTACTTGTTCAGTTTTAAGAAAACATAATCTTTGATGTGGCAACCTATGCTCAACGAGGAGATCCAGATGCAGCTTATGATGCAATTACATCATTTGAATTTGTGTTCATTTTACACATTATGAATGATATCATGGAAATTACTCATGACCCTTGTCAAGCTTTGCAATGTAAGTCTCAATATATTATGAATGTTATGCGTCTTGTTTCTACAACAAATATAATTTGATTCAAAGATTAAAAGAAGATGTGTGGGATCTTTTGTTTGAAAAAGTGAAATCTTTTTGTGAGAAGCATGGAATAGATGGTCTTGATATGAATGCTCCTTTACTTCAAGTCGAGGCCGATCTCATCTTCAAAAGGATCCAATTACAATGAAGCATCACTTTCATGTAGATATATTTTATGCTATAATTGACTCTCAATTGCAAGAATTGAATGAGAAGTTTAAAAAAGATATGGCGGAATTGTTTATGCTTTGTTTAGTTTGGATCCTCCGGATGACTACAAATCTTTCAATATTGATAATATTTGTACACTTGTAAAGAGATTCTATCCTGAAGACTTTTCAGAGAAAGTGAAGTTGCATTTGTGATGTCAACTAGTACACTTTGAGCTTGATATTCGTCGACGTACAACTTTGCAACATTTTTCTTCAATTCATAAATTACGCTAAAAGTTGATGAACACAAGAAAGTTAGTCATTTACTAACTTTTTGATAAATTAATTCTACTTTTGTTGACTCTTCCTATTTCAACAGCTACTATTGAGTGTGCATTTTCTACTATGAAGATTGTGAATACAAAACTTCAAAATAAAATAGAAGATGATTATTTGGGGAGTTACTTGATCACATACATTGGAAAAGAAATTGCGCTGATCTTTGATGATGATTCAATTATTAATGGTTTCTGTGACATGAAAGAAATGAGATTACAATTTAAAATGCCCAAATTGTTCAAATAGGTGAGTGATTTCTCCTTCTTTTTTTAGATCATATGATTTCTATATGCAAAAATTATATTTTAACTTTGGTTTCTTTTTTCGTAGATGGTAGAAGATCGTACTAGATTCTGGATTTTGATAAGTTGGTATTACTTATTAGAAATTGAAAGCATAATGCAATTATCAAGGCTATAAGGTTAAACTTTAATTTTATTCATATTTAAATCATAAATATATATGTATACATTAATTATTGAATAATTATACATGAAAATTAATAGTAAAAGAAATATGTAGTCGACAATACTAATATAAGTTTGCCCCTAAGTTGTATTTCTGGATTCGCCACTGTATATATATATAAGGGTGGGATTTCGCTACTTAAGGTATATGCAAAAGTTTTGAGGGTGAAATACATATAAATTTCATTTAATTGTGAGAGAAATTATAGTACTAATATATATAAATATATATATAAATCAACGTAATTATAGTATCAATTAGTTTTAAAAAGGAATCAATGAAATGTAGTAAAAGAAAGTTAGTCAGTAATTATAAAATATTAATATATAAAAATATTTTTTTCAATGAAAGGTTGTAAGATTTTAACATATAAAAGAGAATAAAATTTTTATTAAATGTTTTATTTTGTAAACGAAATTATAGTATCATTTTTAATGAAATATTAATATTTATAAAGTGTAATTTATTTCAATAACAGCAGTCTCTCAACCTATCAACTTTAACCTAAAAAGGATAAACAAGTCTTCAAGTTAGGATGCTACTTGGCATACATATCACCATGAAACCTAGGTTATCTTTCCAAATTTGTATCCTTATATATATATATATGATTTGTGTAAAGCCCGAATTTTTGGGCTTAGAAGTGTTGGGCCTTGTGCAAGGTAGCCGCTAAGAGACTGCACATAAAAGTTTATGCGTGTAAGAAATATCACAATTGATTGTTTGCTTTAATGGTTAAGTGATTTGGTGTGTTTGGGAGTGTCTGAGAAGTCTTGGGTTCAAACCTGGACTTTAGCAAAAATTTATGTTTTTCTCTTAGAGGAGCCTTGATGTTAGAGGGTAGGCGTTAAGAATATTGTTGAGGAAACCATGACACAAGGAAGTGAGTGGTCTAGTGGCAAGGCATCATTAAGGTTGCAAGGGAGCATGGGTTCAAGTCTTGGCACTTGCAATTCATTTTAATTTCCTTTTAAATGTACTTAGACTTTGGCCCATAGGCTTATATTTAGTTGTGCTTGTTTTGTTACACAAGGAGTTAGTTGGTAAGGTGGCTAGCGGCGTGGATTAAGTTATAGGGAAGCCTGAGTTCGAAACCCTTTGCTTGCGAAAGGTGACTATTTTGCTAATTTGGGACGGTTTGGAGGATTAATTGAGCGATCCCACATTTGGAAGCTAGCATGAGAGTAGGCGAGAAGCTGGCTTTAAATAAAGCGGTCTATGAGGAGAGTAAGCATACCTTAGTTGACGTTTGGGCATAGGAGCACGGATTAACTCCAGATTCCTATCAGGTGTGTATTTCGCACTACTCTAGCTGTAGAGCGGCAAATGCTGAAATGCCGGTCACACGACGATGGTAGCCACACTAGCGTGTGAGCACACGTGTTGGAGCTTTGACGCGATAGTTGAGGCCATCATGAGTGTTCTTGAGGGTTTAGGCTGTTTGGACCACGATGGGCCAAAAGGGGCCATGTAGGGCCAATGGGCCCGTAGGCCCATATGAATAAATTGTATGATTGTGTAGTAGATATTGGACTGGTCTATGTGAATCTCATATCTGTGGCTAGATTTGGGCTAAATGGGCCACATGAGTGTGTATGCCCATTTGGGCCAAGAATGGGCCCTAGGCTCATTGGCATCATTATCTCTGTTTAGAATACCTTAGTTTACAACATTACCGAAATACCTTGGTTTACAAAATTACTGAAATACCTTGGTTTACAAAATTACTAAAATACCTTGGTTTACAAAATTACCGAAATGCCCTTGGTTTACAAAATTACTGCAATACCCTTGGTGTTTACAAAATTACTGAAATACCCTTGGTTTACGAAATTACTGAAACACCTTTGTTTATAAAATTACTGAAATACCCTTGGTTTAAAAAATTACTGAAATACCTTGGTTTACAAAATTATTGAAATGCCCTTGGTTTACAAAATTACTGAAATGCCCTTGGTTTACAAAATTATTGAAATACCCTTGGTTTACAAAATTACTGAAATACCTTGGTTTATATATGTACATGTAGGTGAAATAATTTATGGTAATATATTTTGGTTGGAGTAATATTGTATGTGTTGAAAAAATTCATTTATGGAATATGATTAAATTGGGTACCTTATTATCTGCTATTTTATTTTTTAAGATGAAATAATTAACTATATTACAAAATTACTAAAATACCCTTGGTTTAAAAAATTACTGAAATACCTTGGTTTACAAAATTACTGAAATGCCCTTGGTTTACAAAATTACTGAAATACCCTTGGTTTACAAAATTACTGAAATACCCTCAGTTTGCAAAATTATCGAGGTACCCCAGTTTGCAAATTTACCGAAATACCCTTAATTTGTGAAATTATCAAAATACCCTCGGATTGCAAAATTACTGAAATACCCTTGATTTGTGAAATTATAGAAATATTCTCGGTTTATAAAATTACTAAAATACCCCCAATTTACAAAATTACTGAAATATCCCCGGTGTACAAAATTACCGAAATACCTCTACAGGGTAGAATTACCGAAATACCCCTGAAGGGTAGGATTACCAAAATACCCTTATAGGGTAAATGATTGTTTTGCCCGTGTGGGTAAATGACTGACTTGTGCTATGATTTGACTGATCTGACTGTGATCATATGACTGTGATCATATGACTGTGTTTTAACTGACTTGATTGTGGGCGTGTGACTAATATGCTGTTAATATGTGTTGAAATGACTGTTACTAGGCATGGTCATTTTGCATACATGTGTAATGATAGAGAATGACATACACGACATTGCATGGGGTTGGGACATTGATACGGAGGAAGTTCTGATAGGGTCGCACGGATCGCCTGACGATTATGGATCCAGTATTGATCTGATAGGGTCGCACGGGTCGCATGACGACTGTGGATCAAGTATTGATCTGATAGGGTCGTACGGGTCGCCTGAAGACTATAGAATTGATCTGTTAAGGTCGCACGGGTCGCATGACGACTGTGGACCAACGGACGGCTTAAAGCAGCGTAATCTGATTATGGCTCTGTGCCATCTTGATTGTGGCTTTGTGCCAATCGTACTTACCCGTGGCTATGTGCCTAACATATATATCGATGAATCTGTGTCGATCATAGTTACCTAAGGTTGTGTGCCGATTATATTACCGTCGCTGATGGCTATGTGCCAAACTTATTATAGTTACCGATAGCTTTGTGCCATCCTGATTATGGCTCCATGCCATCCTGATTATGGTTTATAACCATTATGTTTATGGCTTTTAGTCATTCATTAGCGCGGCGTTCTTTGGGATATCTATGGCTTTTAGCCATTCTGTCCCACGACGCCGAAGCCATTCTGTTGACTTAGTGCTGCAACCGGTGCTAAGCTTGGTGTGTTGGTTGGGTGGGTCGCTTTTATCCCCAAGTAAGTGTAGGGTTGGTACGGGTGGTGTGTGTTGGAACGCCGATACCCTATGGCGCAGCAGAATAAAATTAGATCTGGCGATCCAAACCATGGATCCATGTGTGAGGAACGAATCGGGGTGAAATAAAGGTTTCAAATTACCAAAACTTCAATCGAGTAGACAATGACGCCTTGGCAACAAGAGTTTTGATCTCTTGTCGAATCAAGCCACAACCTTTCGATGTCGGCCTCTACGTGATTCACCCGGTTTGACTATGAGCAGAAGAAATCTCCAAAACTATTTTGGAGGTTTATTTGCTTGACCAATTTGCTAGACCTAACAAGCAATCTCTTAGGGTTTTCTCATAAGCTTTGCCTTTTTAAATACCTTTTATATTGGGTATCCTTTTAATTGGGCCTTTTATAATGGGTATTTTTTTCATTGGGCCCATTATTTGGTATCCTTTTAATACCCTTTTATAATTGGTATCTCTTGAATGTATCATAAGATTAAATAAATATAATAAAGTTTTTAACCGAAAATTATAATTACATTAATTATATCAGAAAATTATAATTACATTAATTATAATAAGGATTTGATAAACTATATTTATTTAAATTTATATATGAATCAAATTCATATATTAATAGAATTATGTTGTCATTATGTGTACAACATCCTTGTACATATAATATGTTCAATATTTGATTGCCCAATTAAATTAATTCTTTAATTAATTTAATTCATGTGACAACTAAAAACAATACCAATTATATTTTATTCCGTTCATTTAAACCATAGGGTGTGACCCCAGAGGTTCTTGCAACGTTAGCGCATGTAATAATAGAACGATTCTAATGTCACAAACAATGAGTGGCATCTAGCAATGCATCATTGCTACCTAAGTTACAAGAAGTCATGATTCCATATAACTTTTTGTGATTAACCTTTCATACATTAATACTTTGATTTGGGTTGTAATCAGGCCTCTCTATTTTTAACTTATTATTTGTGATATTTGTTTATGATGTTTTCTAACTGCTAAAAGTGGAATACGATTTCCAAAACGATAACTGTCTTCAAAACACTACGTTTCCGCAACGTTTTCAAAATGCTTCTGCAACCCAATTTTTAGATATCATGTTTCCATAAATCATTTATTTTAATTAAGCTTCCGCAATTGAAAAAGATTTTACTAAGTGATTAATAACATTTTGAAAAGGGAATAGTTTTTTTATAAACCACGTTTTTAAAATAAACGAACGCAAATGAAAACATAGTTTTTGAGAAACACTTCAATGTGACATGCCAGATTCGGCCATAACTTCTAGGCCAGGTTTGGGGTGTTACAATTTGACTTAGAATAATTAAATATTTATTAAGATTAAAATTAGATTAATTGCAAAGAAATTAATAACTTAGATTTAGTTTTAATAAATTCATACGTTTTTCTACACTGAAGTGAAAAAGGTAGACGAATCGTCGAAAGTGAAGGTCATTGACACTTGGAATTAAAGTTTGTGATCTCTAAATTTCTGTTACCTTTTATTGTGGTTAATTTAAATGCATGAATTCTTAAAATTTATTTTGTGAAATTAATTTAAGTTGGTTTTGAACGTGCCTATAAATTGTTATTATCATTATAGAATTGTTTGGTAAAATGTGTCGGACTTTTTTGGACATAGCCGATGTACTGTAGAGAATATGGGCCCTCATGTTGTTTATTGTATTATGTGAATTGCCTTGTGCATTTCAAAGTATTTCTATAAACTTAATTTGAAACATCGTAAAAGTAATATAAAAAAATTATGGACATTACACGAATAGTGAAATGAAAAAATAGTTAAAATTTGATTATTACAAATTTATCAAGATTAATTTAATTATTACAAAAACAACTTCGATTTTGTAATGGAATATGATTAATTTGTCATTTTTTTAAGGTAATGACGACTAGGTAATTTGTGGGACTTTTATATTGTATCCCATTGATTCCAACAATAAGAGTTAGTCTTCTATTTGGAATGACTAAAAGGTAATTTGTCATATGTTTTGATCTCACAATAAATAAATTTCAAGGACAAACAATCGTAAATGTTGGAATCTTCCACCAAAATGATATTTTTTAGTCATGGAGAATTATATGTAGCACTATTAAAAAGGATTTTAAAGTCCAACAAAGTTTTTTTAGTTAACGCACACAAGTTGATATTGTGTACAAAAGGGCAAAAATCCCATATATACCAAAAAAAATAAAATTACCGGATTATACCAGTTTCAAAAATATTTACCAGAATGGACCAGTTTCCCCAAAAATTGCGCTGACGTGGACGCGTTTTTGGGGTTCCTTCCCGTCCACTTGCAATGTGAAAAATGAATTGAGTTTTTGGCCAGTAGTCTCCTGCAAAATAATTTTGAGGAGACGTTTCTGAATAAATAGTGGCCAAAAACGCTCCCACGTGGACGCTCTTTTGCTATAGTGGTCTCCGGCAAAATTATTTTGAGGAGACGTTTCTGAACAAACAGTGGCCAAAAATGCTTCCAGTAGGGTGCACTGTGAGCATGAGTATCGAAAAGAGCTCCCACGTGGACGCTCTTTTGCTACAGTGGTCTCCGGCAAAATTATTTTGAGGAGACATTTATGAACAAATAGTGGCCAAATACACTTCCAGCAGGGGGCACTGTGAGCAAGAGTACTGAAAAGCGCTCCCACGTGGACGCTCTTTTGCTACAGTGGTCTCCGGCTAACTTAGGCTATAAATCAGCCAAATTTCATTCTCAGGTTGCAGAAGGCAAATTCAGGCAAAAGAAAAAAATTAAAAATGAGTGAACGTATTAATGCTGTTATTTACTATGATGGTGAAGTTCGTGACACTGAAAATGGTGTTGTTTTCTTATCGGAGAACACAGCGCGATTGAGTTTTAATCAGAACGTCGATTTGGTAGAACTTCGCAAAAGAATTAGGCGTAAAATATTCGGAACAACGCTAATAAAAGTTCAGTCTATTAAGTATAGATTTTGCGCTTCGGTTGATCCGGTGAGATATGACTCATTCGACATCAAAGGTCCTCGGAGCCTTGAGGCAATGGTGGAGACTCATCTTGCCAGTGGTTCACCCTATATCGAGGTATATGTAGAATTTTCATCTCCAAGTGATCTTTCTGCGACCTCAACATCTACTATCGTTCGAGGGGAATACACGACCCCAAGCCGACACTCTGTAAGTGGGAGGCAAAACACAGAAGTGCCTGTGTGCGGTGGTAGTATGGAAAACATAACTCCTGCACGACACTCGGTTGGTGGATGGGACATGCATATCCGTCATTCGACGTCCGATGATAGAAATACGTATTAGGCGACGTCATCAACTTCTAGTGGTTGGCAATCCACATATGATTGAGATCTTTACGAAAGATGTTTAAGGATGGATGATGTACTCCCGACGACATCCACCAGCGAGGGGCCCTCGTTTGTTGCAAGAGTTATGGGGCGGACGATGAATCGATGTGGATCCACCTTGAGAGCGAGGGCACGGCGGTGCGAAGTTGGATTATTTTCTGAACCGGAGCCCGTTCCAATTGTACCTGAAGATGTTGAGGGCGGTTCAGACGAAAAAGAAGAAGATCCGCTATTCAGGGCATACTCACCTCCAGCCCACATGCACAATGTCGATCTATCTCAAGATGATGCATTGGAGTTTCCTGAACTACCACACCGGACGCGTGACCATACAAATTCTTCATTGAATTCGGACCAATTAGAAGTTGGTAACCAGTTTTCCAACAAGAATACTTTTCTTGTTGCATTGAAACAATACAGCATCAGCAACGGGGTTAACTACAATGTGGTTAAATCCAAGCTGGATAAGTACAAGGGGAAGTGTGCAGTGCAAGACGGCACATGTTCATGGAAAATCATGGCGTCGTTGAGGAAAAGGACAGGGTTGTGGGTGGTGAAAAAGTACAAAGGTCCGCATACATGTCTTACCGGTACAATACCACTATGTGTTCAATGATTTCGAATAACACTGAGTAGGCACTGTTGATGGCCCCGTCTCATCACCCCTTCTCCTTAGATGTAAAGGGGCCCGACATTCCCTTCGCTCGTAAATTTGCCGTCGCCTCTCTTCATCCAACAACAGATACGGCTTGCCATGGATTCTAAACCATGGCATGTACTTCGGCATGCACGCTAACTCAGGAACGATGATCGGTTCCCGGTTAGGTAAAAAGTCATACCGGTTCTCCCACGTCTCGATATGACCTAACCAAAATCTTGGCCAATCCGTGTGAGGCTGCCGTAAGTCCACTATGTGCTCATCATCGAGCACTCAGGTGGCACGGGAATCGGTTGCCGGAATCCAAATTGTCGCGACACCGTCGGTGGTGTATCTCCCCACGATCGCGTAGGTGATTAGTGGGACCTTAACGTGCCAACTGTTCGGATTTTGGAGGAACTCCTTCGGAATTACTGCCCGAATTTCGAGATCCTCGTACGGTGTCTATTGAAACTATATTAACATTGCCAAAATATTAGTTATATACATAATACTAGACACTACATATGAAATACTAAATTATAATAACGAAATTCGAAACTTACTTGTGATTCCGACCATTGTTCCAATAGGAGCCGTATATCCTCAAGCGAGTTAGGTATTCCAACATGACTTGCCGAATGGTTCCACCTAATTAAATAAACTTTTAGCATGCAATTATACTATAAATCTACGAAATAATTGTAAAATATAATATTAAATTTACCTCATTATCAGTGGGAATGAATATGGCTGGTCGAGTCGAGGACGTAAAAATGGAAATCGAAACCATGCCCATGACTGCAGTAGTGATAGGCAACCTCCGATTTTTGCTTTACTCGGCGGCGTCGCCCCACACATCTCCCGGTACAACCTCGATAGCACAGCAGACCCCCAACTCAATTCACCGGCTGCTCTGAAATCAACAAGTTTCAGGAGCCATCTCAGGTGGACGAGGTTTCTAGAGAGGTCCGGCATCAGATAGCCTCCAAATATCTGAAGAATGTATGCCCAAGCATACCGTATTCTTTCTTCTTCATTAGAACCCTCGTTCAGCTCAGGAATGCATCTCGTAACCAGGCCATATCGATCCGAACTCCTTGAATTCTATCCAGAATGGCACCCAGAAGCTCGTAGCATACGGCCATCCAATCGATAGATGTTGCAGACCCGGTGACTACCGACCCGTCCACCGGTAATCCCAACTGCAACTGCACATCTTCTAGGGTGATGGTACACTCTCCGTATGGCAGATGGAAAGTGTGCGTCTCGGGTCTCCACCTCTCTATCAACGCGCTGATTAAAGTCGGCTCCAACTTGAACCCCCGGCCTATCGTGGCCACGTGCCAAAAACCCGCTTCCCGCAGGTAATTCTCGATCAACGGCGATGGGGGACCAGGCATGTTGCGAATATAACATTCCAACAACCGATCTACAGACTGTTTAAAAAATTATAAAATTCAAAATTAATTAAAATTGTATAATTAAAAAAATTAATAATATTGAAAAATTAACATTAAAACTTACCATTTTCATTTGCTCGACGGCAATGTGCTTGTTGTCTAGGCGACGTAATTCCCCGGCCATTGTAATCCGATAAAAATTTTAAAATTTTCCAAAAAATAGATATATTAAAAAAATTATAAAGTGCTTTTTCGTAAATAGTAAAGGACTATTTTGAATTTTGAGCGTAAATTTCAAGGACTTTGAGAGAAATTTGAGAGAAAATTGAGAGAAAAATGAGAAAGGATTGAAGTGTGAAAAAAATAAAGGGTTGGGGGGTCAAAAAAAATTTGACCGTTACACGGGCTAAAGCGCGCCCTCAGGGTCGCGCTTTAGCCATTTTTCCCCAAAAAACGCGTTTTTGGAGAAACTGGTCCATTCCGGTAAATATTTTTGAAACTGGTATATTCCGATAATTTTAATTTTTTTTTTTGGTATATATGGGAGTTTTGCCCGTGTACAAAATGTCTTCATAAATACAAGTTACCTATGTAACTTTTCCCTTTTTTTATTAATATTTACAATTCCAATGCTTTTTTCTATTACTATATAAGGTTTTTCATTTCTATTTTTTTGATTTTGTGGAAGATACTGTCGAAATTTGATGAATTGCTGAAAATAATTCATAATTTAAAACACTCAAACATTGAAGTTGAAATAAGATAAAAAAAATATTAGAATATGATTAAAAAAATTTAAAATTAATTTTTGTATTTAGTTATTTTTAATTCATCGTGATATTAACTTTATCTAAGTTTTCTTTGAACGAAATAGTCAAATAGATTTATGAAAAGATGAAATTTGTTTGTCCCAAACAACTAAAGAAGTTGATCGCTCGATCTCATTTTTAACTACAGTTTATAAATTCATTGATCTTTATTATTCAATAAATTTACAAAATTGAACTAATCTAATTCCATCCTATATATGTACATGTGGGTGAAATAATTTATGGTAATATATTTTGGTTGGAGTAATATTGTATGTGTTGAAAAAATTCATTTATGGAATATGATTAAATTGGGTACCTTATTATCTGCTATTTTATTTTTTAAGATGAAATAATTAACTATATTACAACTATTCGCTTTTGAAAGGAATGACATTGTATCAACATTTGAGTATGATGCTACAAAGGTATGTCATGATTTGTACTTTTTAAGAATAAACCCACATAAATATGCATATCAAGTCAACATATTAAATTCAAGTACTACGATTAGGTAAAATATATAGACGTTATATTCACAAAAGCCCATGGTTGTATTCAAATATAGCTCATGAAAGGTATATTTTCTACTCTATTTTTACACAGAATTCATTAATTCTAACCATCATAAATTAGTTTTATTGTAACATTTTTATGTTTTTTTTTTATTTTTGTTTGAGTTTTTGTCTTGCTGGATCTATGTTCAATTAGAATGAGAACAAATTTCTACTCTGGTCATGGATGTTTTAACCTCAAGGATGTTTGATGTTTTTACCCTAAAAAGCATTAGCATGTTTAAAAAAACAACAGTTGGTGTTCGATTAGGACTCTTTAACTCTTCAACCAACTCTCTTGATGAAGCTCAGAGTCTATTGGATAAGGGTTGTGTCCTTATTCATATAACCTTAGTTAGATGAAGGGTTGACCAAAAGATTTTTATAAGATTTATCCAAGGGATTTCTTGTGGTATCAAGCTACTAATTGATACTATAAATAGGTGTCTAATTCTTTTGGTGCTACACGACTTGAAGAGTTGGAAAGCTACAAAATTCTTAAGCATTTTTGCAACCAACTTTTGCTTTTTGTTCATGTGTTGAGCATTTCATATTCTTTATTGATTATTGATCAACTCTCTTGAGTGGAGTTGGGAGTTATCTTTAATGAATGTTGACTGTGATATTGTTTTCTATTAGGGTTGTATGAATTTAACTTGTAAAGGGGTTATGGGCTTTAGCAGATAGAGATGAATTACTGCGGTTGATTAAATAAGAGTATATCTTGAGCGAGGCTCCACAAACGTAGGACCATTGTGTTTGCAATGCGATAACAAAGCTTGGTTTTATTGATTCTTCTTCCTCTTACTTATTCCTTTTACAAGTTCAATTCTCGTTCTATTTAACGTTGCAATGAACTTTAGTAAAGTTTAGTGTTCCATTATTGCCAACTAATCTTTTTTTAATTAGCATTAAAACATGGATTCGTAAGGTACTTGAAGGTGATCTAGTGATAAGTTTTAAGTTATGAAACCTATCAGAGAAGGAAGTTCAGTATCTCGAGCTTCGCTTCTAGCAGAATCACCAAACTATGCCTATTAGAAAGAACATATGAAAGCATTCATTATGTCTATGCTAATGCTACTTAGGAGCCATTGAAGAAGGTTGGACCCAACCAATAGTTACTGGAATGGATGGAACTAGTCACCCAAAAGAAAAGGCACAGTACACTACCGGAGAAATAAGTCTAGCTACCAAAATTTCCAAAACATTAAATGAAATTTTTAGTGACGTAGATATGGAGAAATTTAAGGGTATATCAATGTGTGAGACTACCGAATAAGCTTTGACAATTCTTCAAAATAAACATGAAGGAAAAGTTGTTGTAAGGATGTCAAAGCTACAAATACTGACTACCAACTTTGAGAATTTAAAGATGAATAAGGAAGAAACCGTTTGAATTCTACGCTCACTTTTGTGATACCTTTAATAATGCTTTTTGTCTTGGCAAATGATTTTTTGAGACCAAAATGGTGCAAAAGGTTCCACGGTCACTGCCGGAACAATTCGCTATTAAGGTGATGATGATTGAAAAGCCAAAGACATTACTACGCTCAAGTTGGATAAGCTGATTGACTCCCTTATAACTTTTGAACTGAATCTAATGGAAGCTAAATAGGACAAGGTGAAATCGAATATGGTTTTTGATGTTCAAAATACTGTTGCAATAAAAAACAAACTATAAAAGTCATTGAAGAGATCAAGGAATAAATATCACTGCTTTCTAAATATTTCAACAGAACGTTGAAATATTTCTCTGAAAAGAAGATAGTCACCGATGGTTATGAATAAGAAGGTGCCAAGAAAACTCAAACAAAGAGGGAATATGTGTCGTTGAGAAGGAAATCCATGCAATGTTACAAATCTAAAGGGTTTGGACACATTCAAACCGAATGTGCGAATACTAAGAAAAAATTGAAAAATTTGGTCGCCACTTGGAGTAATAAAGAGATTGATAATGAAGTGTCAGATTTAAAGGAAGAGATAAATAACAGTGGCATTTACTCTCATAGTTGATGATGAAGACAAAAGTGATAGTGGTGAGGCTCTATCAAACATGCATATTTTCACTTACTGAAGAAAATGGAATTGATGTGTGAAATCAACAAAAATCTAATTGAAAAAGTGTTAATTCTCAATAGTGAAAAAGAATCTTTAGAAATAGAAGTTCTTGAAAAGAATCGAACTATGGACAAGATCAACGAGGAGTTAGATGAAGCCAAGGTGACTCTTGAAAAGTTTAGAGGACAAAGTGCAAAGTTGGATGGGATTTTCGCCACATGAAGATTTGAACATGTTCATCATTGTCTTAGTCATCCAAAAGATGGTATGAACACTAGTGTTTTTCATTACTTCCTTCAAGGATAACAAAGGTGCTTCTACCATGATAAATTCAAGTTGTAGGAGGTAAAAAATTGTTTGTGTGTCACTACTATGGAAACGAGGGTCATATAAGACCCTATTGCTATAAACTTTTAGAAGATTTCCAGAAGTTTAATCGTAGTGTAAGTGCTGCTCTAACAAGCTTTGGGATGAAACAACAATAGTCAAGGCAAATTTGGGTTAACAAAGGTGAAAATAGTTTGCTGGTTGGTTACACGTCTTTGAAGGCAGTTACTAAAGAAGTCTACCATTATGATAGCGGGTGTTCAAGCCGCACAACCAAAAATGAAGATTTTCTAAAGGATCTACATGAATATTGTGTCAAAAAATTTACCTTTGGAGATGGCCACAAAGGGAGGATCATTAGAAAATAGATGCTGAAATTAAGTGGCTTTCAAAGCTTGAGAATGTACATCTCATCAAAGGTCTTCAAGAAAATATTATCAGTGCAAGTTAATTGTGTAAGGATGGGTATATCGTCAGTTTTACCAATGATGGTTGTGAGGTCAAGAACACAAAAGAAGAATGCGTGATAAAAGGTTCTCTATCTTTTGATAATTATTATAGACTTTTGAAGAATGAAATTGTAATATGTTTACCATGAATGAACTTGATTTATGGCATAGACAACTGAGTCATGTTAACTAAAGAGTTTCAAAAGATTTTTTTTCATAGTCTCATTGAGCTATTCGAGGACTGCCTAGACTTGGAATTGTCATCACTAAATCTTGTGGTGATTGCTTGAAAGACAACAACTTGATGATAGTTTTAAGGAAAGTTTTGACGTTACACGTTTCAAAAACCTGAAGAAATTCTTTCGGGTTGCGTTGATTTTGATTCAAAAGTAGCTTCCAAGTGATTTTCCAAGAGGTTTATATAATATTTTATTGAATATTATCTTGGGATATCAATTGTTGAGTAACACTATAAATTTAACACCCTAAGCCAGGTCAGAACGGTCTGACCCTAACGTGGAATGTTACATTAGCTACCGGAGTGACTCTCTATTTCATCTCCTATCGAACCTACAGCACACCATCATACCATGTGAATAGTAAGAGGCATGTGAGCTCTAAGATTTTAACTCACAATACTTAGCTTTCGCAGGCAAAGGGGTTCGCATTGTAACACCTTTAACTCGTATCCATCACCGAACTAGGGTTAAAGGCGTTACCGGACAGATCGGAAACATTTACAGACATTGAGTAAAACAATTTACCAATTTCAATCAAAGTGTCCATTATATAGGTCAAAGACTCCTTAATCATGCTTTAGAGTAGGGCCAGGACTAAACTGAATACATACGAAAATTCTTGAAAATTCAAGATTTTTTCGAAGCTGTCAAAGTCACACGCCCATGTGACCAGACCGTGGGCCTCCCATGGCTACTAGACACACCCATGTGTCCTGGTCGTGCCAAATTAGGGCATGTATACTGACTTATCCACACGGCCACCAGACACGCCCGTGCCATAGCTGTGTAAAATTATGTTAGCTATTGACTTGATCACACAGCTACTAGGCACGTCCGTGTGCCATGGCCGTGTATACTTGGGCTAGCTACTGACTTAATCCCATGGTTATGCAAAACAGGCCATTTGCAAGGCCAAAATGCCACCAATTCATTTCATGCACAATTAACAACCAAAAACATATCAAACTAATCCACAAAGCTTTGTATCCAATCTCATTTTCAAACATGCCAATTTACACAACTAAAAACATATATACATTCAAGCATGATTCATCTAGATTTACCTTTCATAAGATCATTCCTTTGCTCAAACATTCAAACTCATAATGTACTTATAAGCTTACCATAGTCTTGGCCATTTCATTAACTAACAAGCCATACCAAACCATGCATCATATAACATAATTATTCAAACATATAACCAACATTTATCTAGCCGCATCTCATGGGTATTTATATATATACACATTTCAAACATAACTCAAAGTGACTAGCCTATACATGCCATATTTAGATATATATACATTTTCAAGGTACCAAAATGAGTTTGTATAGTGTAATGATGATCCTCGACTGTCCCTTAGCCTTCAGTAGCTTTGACGATCTATAAAATAGAGAAAACACACACAAAGTATTTTCCACAGAATTCCATATGTATCTATGAGATCAAGTATGGAATTCTATTTACTCACTTTAAATTGAGTATCCGTTTCTCTCCCTTTCCTACTAGGACTGGAAATCCTGTATTTTACATATCCATACGATTGAGTCCCTGGGATTCCGAAATAGTGTAAAAAGAAGTGCTTTGAATCATTGCTATTTGACCCGGACCTATTCTAAAAGAGTCGAGGCATTTCGAATTGTTTTTTGACACGGACAAAGTCTGGGAAAACCTCTGAAATTATGTCAATATTGGACCTTGGTATAAAACAGAGAAAACACACACAAAGTAAGCTTTCAAAAGCTTAGTAAGCCATATACAAATAATCTTAACATAAAAATGCACATAGTCGTATTGATGCAATAACAACAATGGTTCTCATAGCATATACATCTCATATAGAGTTTGGCTCACTTGCTTAGCCAAATCTTACCACATTCTTCAACTCAAATGCCACATATACACATAGCACATTTAAGCTTATTTTCACATATCATTTCATCATTCCATTGTACATATTCATCTTAGTAAGTTCATATAGATACTTAGCTTTCGTACACACATAGTGTACATACCAAATGTACCTGAAACGGATATATAATCTCATAATCATTCGTATCTCGGATTTGCCCGTTGAATCGTTCGAAATCTAATAGGTTACATAGAGTGCTCAGAATAGTCATACAATGCCAACATCCCAGACGTGGTCTTACATGTAATCAGATATTGATGCCACTGTCCCAGATAGGGTCTTACTCGAATCAATACGATGCCAATGTCCCAGACATGGTCTTACACGTAAATCTCATATCGATGCCAGCGTCCTAGACATGGTCTTACTTGAAATCTCAAATTAATGTCAATGTCCCAGACGTGGTCTTATATGATATAACATAACGGACACCTATGTCATAATAGGTTCAAACTGGACTTCTCGAACATTAATCCTATGTCGATTTTATCTCGAAATTCATGCTTGCAACATCTCATATACATTCATTAATATGGATAGTCATAAGAACATACTTAATTCCATACCAAATACATTTATTTGTATATGGACTTATCTCGGATTCAAATATTCGTTCGGACTCGATTATTCGACTACCTTCACTTTCCCATGATCTCAGTTTGTTTAATTTAGTTCTTGACCTATACATATTCAAATTTAACCCTTTTATTTACCAACATATTCATTTCAATCCAAAAACACATATTCAGGGCTATTTGGAACTTACCCCTCACATTTACACATTTTATCAATTTAGTCCATTTTTCTCAAAACATCAAATATACAAATTACCATATAACCATTCTTAGACGAATGCCCATGTATCTCATACAAGTCCAAACATCTCATCAAATTCACAATTTAGTCCCTCAAATTGCTATTTTCACAATTTAGCCCTAATTAGCTAAATCCATCAAAAATTCAAGAACAAAACATGTTCATTTAACACATATCTTTCATTAAACATCTAAACTCATCACAAAGCTCACTATTTCATCAATGAAACATTTCATAAACATCATCAATTCTTCAAATTACAACATGGGCTTGATAGTAGACTAAGCAAAATTTTCAAAAACATAAATATCATTAAAAACCAAAGTCAAAACATACCTTAATTTTGGCCACAAGAGTGCCGAAACCTAGCTTGTGTTTTCTTTTCTTATTTTATATTTTCGGTCAAAAGATGAATGAATATAGCCATTTTTTTTCATGTTTTATCATATTATAACATACATATTAATATATTTACCTTATTAACCTTTCATTTAATAATTAAAACAATCATACATTAAGGATATATTTGACCTTTGTCCATCCACTAACTAATTAGTGGTTTAATTGCCTCATAAGGCCTCCTCTTTTAATAGCCACAACACATAGGTGCTTTAACATATATCATGCAAATTTTGCATTTAATGCAATTCAATCCTTTTGTCAACTTAAGTACATAGATAGAAAAATTAACTTACAGAACTTTAACACATGTTTAATCACATATCAACGGCATAGAAAATAATAATAAAATATTTCACTGACTCGGATTTGTGGTCCCGAAACCACTGTTCCGATTAGGGTCTAAATTGAACTGTTACAATTCTCCCCCTTAGGGATTTTCTTCCCCGAAAATCTTACCGTCAAATAGGTTCAGATAATGCTATCTCAATGAATCTTCAGGCTCCCACATTGCCTCTTCTATTCCGTGTTGATGCCATAACACTTTTACTAACGGAATTCTTTTGTTTCTCAACTCTTTTACTTCACGAGCTAAGATACGGATCAGTTTATCTTCGTAAGTCATATCAGATTGGATTTCAATCTCAGACGGAGTAATCACTATGACGGATCAGATCTATAATTACGGAGCATCGAAACATGGAATACATTGTGAATCTTTTCTAGCTCAGATGGCAAGAACAACTTATATGCAACAGGTCCAACACGCTCGATGATTTCTTATGGCCCGATGAATCTTGAACTCAATTTTCCTTTTCGTCCAAATCTGAGTACTTTCTTCCAAAAAGATACTTTTAAGAAAACTTTGTCATCGATTTCAAATTCAAAACACGCTACTTTCAAACTATCTCTGATGACTTTCACTTTCTGTTTTGTATCTTTTATCAAATCGACCCCGTGTAACTTACTTTCACTGAGCTCAGTCCAATACAGAGGTGTTCGACATTTACGTCCGTACAAAGCTTCGTAAGGTGCCATTTTCATACTCGACTGAAAACTATTATTATACGCAAATTCAATCAATGGAAAATACTGTTCCCACGAACCATTAAACTCAAGTATGCAACATCTCAGCATGGCCTCGAGAATCTGAACAATCAATTCGGACTGACCGTCCGTTTGTGGATGAAAGGCGGTACTGAAATGCAACTTAGTGCCTAAAGCTTCTTGTAATTTCTTTCAGAATCGTGATGTAAACCTCGGATCTTTATCTGACACAATGGATAGTGGCACCCCGTGCAATCTCACAATCTCAGAAATGTAAAGCTCGGCTAATCTATCAAGTGAATAGTCAGATCGTACCAAAATAAAATGGGCAGATTTCATCAATTGATTAACTACGACCCAAATTACATCTTTCTTTCTTGGAGTCAGGGGCAATCTTGAAACAAAATCCATCGTCACTCTATCCCATTTCCACTCAGGAATCAAAATCGGTTGTAGCAACCCAGACGGAACCTGATGTTCAGCTTTAACTTGTTAATAAACTAAACACTTCAAAACAAAGTCAGAAATGTCTCTTTTCATACCAGACCACCAATAATGTTGCGTCAGATCATGATACATTTTAGTGCTTCCTTGATGAATAGATAGTCGACTATTATGAGCTTCACTCAAAATAAATTGAATCAACTCTGAGTTTCTCGGAACACAAACTCGATCTCGAAATCTTAGACAATCATTAGCATCCATTTGAAATTCAGAATTAGAATTTCACTAACATTTCATTGTCCATTTTCTGAGCATCACATATCTGTTGTAAAAACAACGGTTTCGCTTTTAATTCAGCTAACACCGAACTATCATCAGACATGTCTAAATTAGCATTCATAGCACGTAATGTAGACAGTGATTTCTGACTCAAAGCATCATCTACAACATTTGCTTTACCAGAATGATAATTAATTACAAGTTCATAATCTTTCAATCGCTCTAACCATCTTCTCTGTCGTAGATTCAAATCTTTCTGAGTAATCAGATATTTCAGACTTTTATGATCTAAAAACACATGGCATTTTTCACCAAACAGAAAATGACGCCAAATCTTTAATGCAAATAGAATCGCAGCTAGCTCAAGGTCGTGTGTCGGATAATTCTTTTCATGCGATTTTAGTTGTCTCGAGGCATAAGCTATAACTTTTCCTTTCCTGCATCAGTAAGCATCCCAGACCATTCATCGAAACATCACTGTATATCACAAATTCTTTACCCAGTTCTGGTTGTACTAACACTGGAGCTTGAGTTAACAGAGTTTTCAACTGATCAAAACTTTTCTGGCATTTATCGGACCATTCAAATTTAACATCTTTCTGAAGCAATCTAGTTAACGAAGTTGCTATCATTGAAAAGCCTTTTACGAACCTTCGTTAATAACCCGCAAGTCCCAGAAAACTACAAACTTCAGATACATTCTTCGGAGGCTTCCAATATAGAATAGCAGAAATCTTCCTCGAATCAACTCGTATACTAGAGGCCGATACAATATGTCCCACATAAATTCTTGAACGACTTTGTTCATCTGTGAATTTCTTTGAATTAAACTGAAATGATTTACTCAGAAATCTCTTTCTCACATCTCTAGCTTCAAACTCATCTTTTCTTTTATCTTTCCCGACTGCCTCAGCTTTGCACACCCGATCAACAAGCATTAAGAACGCTTTTATTTCTAGAATCCCGACTAGCAAGCGGATATCTTCATTAAGACCATCTTCGAACCTCTTACACATTATTGCTTCTGACGATACACATTCTCGAGCATAAAGACCAATCTCACGAATTCTCGTTCATATTCAGTGACAGACATGCGACCCTGTTTAAATTCCAGAAATTCTTTCCATTTTTGATCAATGAATCTCTGACTAATGTATTTCTTTCAAAACTCTGACAGGAAGAAATCCCAAGTGAACCGCTCTTTCGAAACAACATAAATCAAATTCTTCCACCACTGGTAAGTTGCATCTCGTTGCAGGGATATGACACATTTTATACATTCTTCCGAAGTCAAAGACATCTCATCAAATACTCGGATTGTGTTTTCTAACCAGAACTTGGCTTTCTCGGCATCATCATCACTAGTAGCCCTGAACTCTTCAGCCCCATACTTATGGATTTTGCCAACCGAAGGCTTATTCAACAAATTTAGATTCGTAATCGGAGGCATAGCAGATGCCTGAGGGGGATTAAGTGGGGGCGGAGGTTGTGAAATAGCTGGATTATTTCTCATAAATTGAGTGAACCATTCACTCATCATCTGGAAGAAAGCTTGTTTAGCTGCTCCTTCTTGACCGCTCGTAGCTGGTCCTGAATCAGATGGTGTCGTCCCTTGCACGGGAGCAGACGCATTACTTTCTACATCGTCAGCTACGGCTCTTTCGGGATCTATTACTATACGAAAGCCACATTTTACACATCAGGATTCATCACATTATCACAGTTTAGATATATGGCATGTATAGCTAGACTCTTACATATTACGTTAGTCAGAGAATCGGCTAAACTGTAGCTTTAATACCAATCAAATGTAACAACCCTAACTCGTATCTATCATCGGACTAGAGTTAAAGGCGTTACCGGATAGATCAGAAACATTTACAGACATTGAGTAAAAAATTTTACCAATTTCAATCAAACTGTCCCTTATATAGGTCAAAGAGACTTTAATCATGCTTTAGAGTAGGGCCGGGACTAAACCAAATACATACAAAAATTCTTGAAAATTTAAGATTTTTTCGAAGCTGTCAAAGTCTCACGCCGATGTGACCAAACCATGGGCCTCCCACGGCTACTAGACACACCCATGTGTCCTGGACGTGCCAAATCAAGGCATATATACTGACTTATCCACACGGCCACCAGATACGCCCGTGCCATAGCCGTGTAAAATTATCCTAGCTACTGACTTGATCACACGGCTACCAGACACATCCGTGTGCCATGGCCGTGTACACTTGAGCTAGCTACTGACTTAATCCCACGGTTACTAGGCATGCCCGTGTGCCTCCACCGTGTATGCAAAATAGGCCATTTGCAAGGTCAAAATGCCACCGATTCATTTCATGCACAATTAACAACCAAAAACATATCAAACTAATCCACAAAGCTTTGCATCCAATCTCATTTTCAAACATGCCAATTTACACAACTAAAAACATATATACATTCCAGCATGATTCATCTAGATTTACCTTTCATAAGATCATTCCTTTGCTCAAACATTCAAACTCATAATGTATTTATAAGCTTACCATAGTCTTGGCCATTTCATTAACTAACAAGCCACACCAAACCATGCATTGTATAACATAATTATTCATACATATAACCAACATTTATCTAGCCACATCTCATGGCTATTTATATATATACACATTTCAAACATAACTCAAAGTGATTAGCCTATACATGCCATATTTAGATATATATACATTTTCAAGGTACCAAAATGAGTTTGTATAGTGTGATGACGATCCTCGACTATCCCTGAGCCTTCAGTAGCTTTGACGATCTATAAAACACATAAAACACACATAAAGTAAGCTTTCAAAAGCTCAGTAAGCCATATACAAATAATCTTAACATAAAAATGCACATAACCGTATTGATGCAATAACAATAATGGTTCTCATAGCATATACATCTCATATAGAGTTTGGCTCACTTGCTTAGCCAAATCTTACCACATTCTTCAACTCAAATGCCACATATACACATAGCTCATATAAGCATATTTTCACATATCATCTCATCATTCCATTGTACATATTCATCTTAGTAAGTTCATATAGATACTTAGCTTTCGTACACACTTAGTATACATATCAAACGTACTTGAAACGAATATACAATTGCATAATCATTTGTATCTCGAATTTGCCCGTTGAACCGTTCCGAATCGAATAGGTTACATAGAGTTCTCAAAATAGTCGTACAATGCCAACGTCCTATACGTGGTCTTACATGTAATCAGATATCGATGCCACTGTCCCAAACAGGGTCTTACACAAATTAATATGATGCCAATGTCTCAGACATGGTCTTACATTTAAATCTCAGATCGATGCCAACGTCCTAGACGTGATTTTACTCGAAATCTCAAATCAATGCCAACGTTCCAAACGTGGTCTTACATGATATAACATAACAGACACCTATGTCATAACATAGTTAATCCTACCAATTCCTAGGTTCAGACGGGACTTCTCGAACATTAATGCTATGTCGATTTTATCTCGAAATTCATGTTTGCAACATCTCATATACATTCATTAATATGGATAGTCATAAGAACATACTTAAGTCAATACCAAATACATTTATTTGTATATGAACTTACCTCGGATTCAAATATTCTTTCAGACTCGCTTATTCGACTACCTTCGCTTTCTCGCGATCTAAGTTCATTTTATTCAGTTCTTGATCTATACATATTCAAATTTAACCCTTTTATTTACCAACATATTCATTTCAATCCAAAAACACACATTCAGGGCTATTTGGAACTTACCCCTCACATTTGCACATTTTATCAATTTAATCCATTTTTCTCAAAACATCAAATATACAAATTACCATATAACCATGCTTAGCCGAATGCCCATGTATCTCATACATGTCCAAAAATTTCATCAAATTTACAATTTAGTCCCTCAAATTGCTATTTTTTCAATTTAGCCCTAATTAGCTAAATCCATCAAAAATTCAAGAACAAAACATGTTCATTTAACATATCTTTCATTAATCATCTAAACTCATCACAAAGCTCGCTATTTCATCAATGACACATTTCATAAACATCATCAATTCTTCAAATTACAACATGGGCTTGATAGTAGACTAAGCAACAATTTCAAAAACATAAAAATCATTCAAAACCAAAGTCAAAACATACCTTAATTTTGGCAGTAAGAGTGCCGAAACCTAGCTTGTGTTTTCTTTTCTTCTTCTTTTATATTTTTGGTCAAAAGATGAATGAATATAGCCTTTTTTTTTCAAACATACATATTAATATATTTACCTTATTAACCTTTCATTTAATAATTAAAACAAACATACATTAAGGATATATGTGACCTTTGTCCATCCACTAACTAATTAGTGGTTTAATTGCCTCATAATGCCTCCTCTTTTAATAGCCACAACACATAGGTGCTTTAACATATAGCATGCAAATTTTGTATTTAATGTAATTCAATCCTTTTGTCAACTTAAATACACCGATAGACAAATTAACTTACAGAACTTTAACACATGCTTAATCTCATATCAACGACACAGAAAATAATATTAAAATATTTCACTGACTCGGATTTGTGGTCTCGAAACCACTGTTTCGACTAGGGTCTAAACTGGACTGTTACATGCATGTTGAAGAAGTAAGACATGTAAACAAAAGGAGAATTCATGCCTGTATGTACAGATGTGGAAAAATGCTATCAAACATTAACTTACTTCTAGGGCTTTCAACTCACACAAATCGCGAATTCTAGTTTTCTCGAGATAAGTCTTCTAAAATAGGGTAGGCCTCGCGAACGATCCTTTTGTTTTTAGAGTCTACAAACTCATATCGTAGGGTTTCTATTATTACACACATTGAAAATTTATTAAGGGCTTGTAGGTGGCAACTCGCTAAACATTAGGGTTCGTACATTGCACAATTCAACAACTTTGTTGCTTCATAGCAACTTTTGCGAATTTTATGAATATTAGTCAGTTTTATTTAATTCATACTTATGACGAACATTCTGATTAGAAATTAAATACCTAGACATGAACTCTTAAGTTAATGAAACATCAAACATGGTTTCGAATTATTTTCATACCGACAAGAAATTAACATACTTAACATTCACGTACATATATAGTTTTATCGATTCGTGAAAACATAGAAACAACTAAGCCTTAGATCAATCAAAGAAGTCAGCAGAGAGAAAGGTATTTCTATACCCAAGCAGAGTCCATTTCCTTCAATTCTAGTGTTCGTTTGTACCACCTATTTAGTGTTTATGCCTCACTTGGATCACTCGCTCTGTCGCTAAGCACCGTGCGATCTAACTGTTTATAGTTTTTAGAAAAGAGTGTGTGAGCTCTTCCGAACTCAGTGAATGTACAGGAAAAGCACATAGCATGTAACTCCCCAAACCCGGTCAACACACTAAGACCGAATCTGGCATGTTACGGTGTGAAAACATTTGAATAAAACAAGTTACCAATTAAATTTCATTGAAAACTCTTTATTGTTTTTAAAGTTTAGAAAACCTCTTATAAAGTGATGTTGAAAACCATTTTTATTCTTGTTTTAAAACCCGGAGAACTCATGCTTGAAAACCCGTTCGTTATTACTAGTTATTAGAAAATCATGCGATACTTATTATAGACCGAGTGAGTTGAGCATAATCACGCTTGACACCGTTTGTGTTATGAGTTGGCTAAAAATTCATTTGAAAATCGTCTAAGTTACTTTGAAATCGGGTTGTGAATGATGTTAACCGATGGTAACAATTGAAAACCCGACATTGAGTATAATTTTGAAAACATTGATTAAATCCCGATTACTTAGCAATATCAATTTGTTAACCACATGCATAAAATAATTAACTTAAAATCAAGTAATTAAAACCCAAATAATAACTAGCGGCCTTATTACAAAACCAAAACAAAATTTAAATAAAATAAGTAAAACCGAAACATAGTTTATAGTCAAAACTAGAAACTAACATGCATGGCCACCTCGAGTCCTCCCCGGCTCCATTTCCGTGATCTATGCCTCATCTGCAAAATATAAGGGAAGGGGTGAGTCACCGAGACTCAGTGTATAAATCCCCAACCTGATGGTTCAAGCACTTACACAGATCATCAGTAAAACATGCAAATTATGCAACCCATAACCTAGCCATCCGATCTCCTTCATCTACCCCGTGTGGTCAAAACCACTGGTGGTCAAAACCACTGGTGACCGTAGTCACAATATCATATATCGGTATGTTCAAAACCACTGGTGACCGTAGTCACAAATCAAGTGATGGGACGAGTCACAATATCCATATGTGGTCAAAACCACTGGTGATCGTAGTCACAAATATCATCAATATGGTCAAAACCACTGGTGGTCAAAACCACTGGGACATAGTCACAAATAATAGTATCAATGACGGGGCCAAACCGTCGTGTGGTCAAAACCACTGGTGACAGTCCAAATATATCATCCCCTCCTCTCAACAATCCCAACATCATGTCGATATTAATCGTGGCATAATAGCATATGATGATGCAAATAACACATGGCATAACTTAAACAATAACATGATAGCATATATTGAGATCCATAATCAGGGGACTTACCCGGAATCCATACTCATGCCCTTATGGCATAATCACCGGTTTTAATGGCTATTACAGTAACATAATAAGTATGTCATACTAATAAAGTGTGTAAGCGATACACACCTGACTATTCGTAGATCTAGCGAAATCCCGAAATGTTGCCTTCACTTTTCCTACAATCGGCCAACATCACACTTTTAGATCTAAAGCCATTTGGCTTAGTCCCAAAATCCCGAAGGATATGTCGCACAAAGGTAATACTCACCTTAATGCCGATTTAGTTTCCAACCAAATCCCAAAGCTACGCAATGAATCCCCCTTACAATCGGCCTAATGCTGGCACACACAAATGGTTAGCCTTCGGCTTTTAAACAATTGAGAAATAGATCCAACGCTAGAGCCCTTACCTAGATCGGCAATCGAATCTCGAAAGTTCACTGAATTAGATTGTACTCCTCCCTACAAATCGACCTTAATACATCATTAGAAACTAAAAGCCATTCGGCCATGGCATGAATCCTGAAACCAATTGAGTTTGTCGCCCCCTTACCTTAATGACTGATTTGGCCTTTAACACCACAGATCGGCACCCCCTATTGATGTTAGAGGTTTCGGCTATCATCAAAAAAAAAGAATGAAGTTTTAGGATCCCGATTAATAACGATTGAAGAAAAAGAGAGAGACTAATAAGATTCAGCATTAACCAAATCAATCAAGAAGAGAAGAAGAATAGAAAGTTTACCCACCAGAGGATTCGGCTATAACCTAAGAAGAAGAGAACTTGATTTCGGTGCTTCAATGAGGGCTAGATCACGTGAGAAGAGAAAGGAAATAAACTAGGAGTATTCAGCCAAGAAGGGAACAACAAGGTTTAGGCTTCCTTGAACAATGGAAAGATGAAGAAGAATAATGCAATGGAAAAGAAGGAATACGGCAAAGGTGAATGAAAGAACTTTCGACACAAGGGGTTTTGAGAGAGAAAAGAAGAGATGCCGAATAGGGGGTGAGGTTATTGGTTTCGGCTTTGAGCAAGAATAAGAAAAGGAGAAGTGCCAGGGTGATTTCGGCTAAGAGAAGGCTAACTAAGGTGAACCGAAAAGAGAAGAGGAGAATGGCTATTGAAGTTTCAGCTATTCAAAAATAATGCACAAGTAATTCGGCCAAATACAAGAGCTGCCAAAAAAAAAAAGAAAAGAAAGAAAATGCACTTTGATGCTCGATTTTGAAACTGCACGAAAATGAGAAGCCTTCTAAGCTAGCCGACCCTAGCTAACACTCATAGCACATTCGGCCACATCAAAGGATCCCCAAAACCGATTACACCCCTTCCCCAAAGTCCAAAATTCAGCCAATACTTCAAATGAGTTTGAAATAATTCAAACTCCTAGATTTCCTCCCTTCCATTAGTTCAAATTCGTTTGAATGAGTCAAACTCCACATTTTCCTCCCCTTCATCCATTCAAGAGAGTCCTACCTGTGCATTCCTCTCCTTGCTTGTGGCGTGAAAAAGAATAAGTAGGAGTGCAATTCCTGCTGCTGGAACACAGGCACTCCCTCCCTGCATGTGCCGTTATCTCCCTTGTGCTTAAGTGGCGCCTCCTTGCCACTTTTCCACTTGATTCTTTGTGTCACAAACTTTCAATAAATTCTTTTAACCCCTACTTCATCTAGCTCCTTCTTCTTAAGTACTTAAAACAAAATTTTTTTGCCATGACCCAGGCCTTATCCAAAGTCATGCCTAGACCCCAAAACATCTCAAACAAATACAACAGACACACCATCACATGCAAACACATACAAAATACAGAGACCCTAATTTAAGGATGTTACAGTTCTACCCCCTTAAAAATAATTTCGGCCTCAAAATTACCTGATCAGAAGAGTTGAGGGTATTGCTGTCGCATTACATCCTCTGGTTCCCACGTGGCCTCCTCCGTACCATGGTTCTGCCGTAATACTTTCACCAAGGGAACTGACTTTCTACGCAGAACCTTGACATCCCGATCCAAGATCTGTACTGGCTCCTCCTCGAAAGACAAATCAGGGCTCATCTCTATCTCCGCAACTGGCACAACATGTGACAGATTTGATCGATAGCACCTGAGTATTGAAACATGAAAGACATTGTGAATCTGACTTAACTTTGCTGGTAACTCGAGCTGATAAGCTACCGGTCCCACTCGCTTCAACACTGTATACGGCCCGATAAACTGAGGGCTTAGCTTGCCTTTTCACCCAAATCTCAACACTTTTTTCCATGGCGATACCTTCAGAAAGACCTTATCACCCACTGCATACTCTATATCCCTGCGTTTAAGGTCGGCGTAAGACTTCTGCCTGTCCGATGCTTCCTTAAGACGAGCCTAAATCACCTTAACCTTATCCTCTGTTTCTGCCACCAACTCCAGACCCAACATTTGCCGTTCACCCAGTTCTGTCCAACACATAGGAGTACGACATTTCCGTCCATATAGTGCCTCATATGGTGCCATCTGAATACTCGCTTGATAACTATTGTTATAAGCGAACTATGCCAAAGGTAGGTACTCCTCCCAACTACTGCTGAAATCCAGAACGCAACCTCTTAACATGTCCTCCAGAATCTGGATCACCCTCTCAGACTGTCCATCTGACTGAGGATGAAAAGCCGTGCTGAAATCCAACCTTGTACCCAGAGCCTGATGCAAAGCTTTCCAGAACCTCGACGTGAACCTGGGATCCCTATCCGAAATGATTGACACTGGCACGCTATGCAACCTTACTATCTCTGCCACATATAGCTTGGCTAATTTCTGGAGTGAATAATCCACTCAGACTGGAATGAAATGAGCTGATTTAGTCAGACAATCCACGATTACCCAGACTGAGTCCTTCTTGCTAGGCGTAAGGGGAAACCCACTGACGAAATCCATCGTAATCCTTTCCTACTTCCACTGTGGGATCTTTTTTTGTCGCAATACACAGCAAAGAATCGATGCTCAGCTTTAACTTGCTGGCATGTCAAACACTTGCCCACAAACTCAGTTACTTCCCGCTTAAGACCTGGCCAACTAGAACTGTTCCTTCAAATCATGATACATTTTTCTGCCTCCAGGATGCATAGCGTATGGGCTACTATGAGCTTCCTGAAGAATCCGCTGTCTCAATTCAACATCCTTAGGCATGCATACTTTTCCCTGAAAACACAGTACTTCATCACTACCCAAGTTGTAACCCTCAGACTCACCATTCTGCACTTGCAACCTCCGAGCACTCAAAACCTCATCTATCAGTTGTTTCTCCTTAACCTGATCAATCTAAGACGGCTTTACTTGCAATTTCACCAAAAGACTCCCATCATCAAAAAGACTGAGGTGAGCAAACATCGCTCGCAAGTCCGCCACCACCTTACGACTCAACGCGTCAGCTACTACGTTAGCCTTACCCGGATGGTACTCAATCGAGTAGTCGTAGTCCTCCAACAACTCGATCCACCTTCGCTGCCTCAAGTTTAAATCTTTCTGAGTCAAGAGGTACTTCAGACTCTTGTGATCCGTGTAAACTATCAACTTTTCCCTATACAAGTAATGCCTCCAAGTCTTCAAGGCAAAAACCACTGCAGCCAATTCCAAGTCGTGCGTCAGATAGTTACCCTCATGAGGCCTCAACTGTCGAGATGCATACGCTACCACTTTTCCATCTTGCATCAGCACACACCCTAAGCCAGTATGTGATGCATCACAATAAACCGTGAATTCCTTCCCTGCCTCAGGCTGAATCAAAACCAGAGCCTCAGTCAAAATCTTCTTCAATTTGTCAAAGCTCTCTTGCTGTTTCTCAGACCACACAAATGGAACCCCTTTTCTCAGCAACTTAGTCAACGGCGCTGTAATTAAAGAAAAACCCTCTACGAACCTTCTGTAGTATCCTGCCAAACCTAGAAAACTCTAAATCTCTGCAACAGACTTAGGTGGTTTCCAATCCAGCACTGCCTCGATCTTTCGAGGATCCACCCTAATCCCCTCAGCTGATACAACATGACACAAGAAAGTTACCTCCTTAAGCTAGAACTCACACTTACTAAACCTGGCGTATAACTGCTTCTCTCTTAAAACCTGCAGAACCACTCGAAGATGCGCGTCATGTTCCTCCTCAGATTTCGAGTACACCAAGATGTCGTCGATAAACACTACGACAAATTGATCCAAATACGACTGAAACACCCAATTCATCATATCCATAAATGCTGCCGGCGCATTAGTCAACCCGAATGGCATTACCAAAAACTCGTAGTGCCCATACCGAGTATGAAATGCCGTCTTATGAATATCGGCCTCTTTCACCTTGAGCTGATGATACCCCGACCTGAGGTCTATCTTAGAGAAAATCGATGCACCCTTAAGCTGATCAAACAGGTCGTCAATCCTGGGCAACGGGTACTTGTTCTTTATCGTCAACTTATTCAGTTGGCAGTAGTCTATACACATTCGCATCGTACCGTCTTTCTTTTTAACAAAGAGCACAGGTGCTCCCCAAGGAGATATACTCGGCCGGATGAAACCCCTGTCCAACAATTCCTGAATCTGTGCCTTTAACTCCAACAATTCCTTTGGCGCCATCCTATATGGAGCAATAGACACTGGCGCGGTTCCTGGCAACAGATCTATACTGAACTCAACTTCACGGTCTGGAGGCACACCCAGAAGTTCCTCTGGGAACACATCAGCAAATTCCCTCACCTTTTGAACATTCTCCACAGCTGAATCCTTAGCTTCTAAAGCACAGACATGTACCATAAATGCCTCACAACCCTTCCTAACCATTTTCTCTGCTTTCAGCGCAGAAACCACGTTGGATAGGTAATCTCTCTTATTACCTATCATCACCACCTCTTTGCCTTCCGCTGTCTTCAACACCATGCGCTTAGCTGCGTAATCCAAACTAGCTTGATACTTTTCCAGCCAATCCATCCCGAGAATTAGATCGAACTCCCCAAACGACAGTTCTATCAAGTCAGCCAAGAACACGACCCCTTGAAGTTCTAGGGGTACATCCCTATACAGTTTACTTACTTCTACTGAGTGACTTAGAGGGCTTATCACTGTCATCTTCCTAGAAGTAATCTCAGAATCTAAGTTCATGGTTTCCACTATGCTACTAGCAACATATGAGTACATCGAACCAACATCTATTAAAGCATTATAAGGTACACCAAAAATTAAAAACGTACTGGTTATGACGTTCGGTGCGTCCCCCTCCTCTCGACGCCTCGCTGCATAGACCAATCCAGGCTATCTCGCCTCTGTACCAGCTGCACCTCTGCCCGGTGCTGCACGGCCTCTACCAGATACATTACCTCCCCTGGCTACACCACGACCCCTCTGAGGCTGCTGACCATCCCTCCTGTCCTGAGTATGATTCTGGTCCCCAGACTGCAACCTAGCTGTCCTTTGTGGACAATCCCTCACTCGATGCCTCATCGATCCACACTCAAAGCAACCTCTGTTTCCAGTCCAGCATTCCCCCGTGTGAGACTTTCCACACCAAGCACATCGTGGCGGCCACTGAGTATTAGTAGCAGCAGGCCTGGCAGCTTGATTAGGCCCACTATATCTAACCCTTTTCTGCTGATTCCCGGCAAATCCGGATGACCCTGAACTCCGTTTATTCCAACTCTTATCCTGGTTCTACCTTACAGACTGTTTTACCCCCTCAGCAACCTTGGCTTTCTCCACTAAAATGGCAAACTCTCGTTCCTGCTGTGGGGCAATTATTATCCGCAGCTCGTCTCTCAGTCCATCCTCAAATCTGACACAGCGCTCATGCTCAGTGCCCACAATACCACGTGTATAGCGACTCAGTCGAAGGAATTCCGCCTCATATTCCGCCACAGTCTTATTACCCTGGACCAAGTTCAAGAACGCCCTGCGCTGCGCATCAATGTAGCTAGCCCCTATGTATTTCCTCTGATAAGCTGCTCTAAAGAATTCCCAAGTGATATCATCTGCTATCGCTCCGTCCCTAACCGTGAGCCACCACTGATATGACTCATCCCGGAGCAGAGAAACAATCCCCTTCAGCTTTTCCTCTGCTGAAAAATCCAGGTCATCCATGATGCGTTCCGTCGCTTCCAACCAATATTCTGCCGTACTAGGTGCCACGCCGGATACACCTCTAAATACCTCTGCATCATTAGCCTTGAGTCACTCAATCACAGATTTTCGAGCTCCTGTTCCAATGTCTGCACTCGCAACCCTCTCTAATACTCGCAGCACAGCCTTTGACACTACGTCATTACCACCCGTCTGATCTTAATATTCCACGCCCATAGCTGGCGGCGGTGGTACCTCATTTTTGGATCCATGACCAGACCCTACCAGTTCCGAGACCGTCATCCTACCCCTACCTCGTCCACGAGTGTTACGTCTACGTCCACGTGTACTCATGTCTACCGATACAATAAGAGCTGATTAAAAGTTTTATGCATTAGACTTTTATTCCACTATCTATTACAGCACAGTTTTATGAGAAGTTTAATCAGATATTGTTTCGTGAGTACATCCATCCTATAGTTCAAATCTCTAGAGTAGTTCCTACTTCTATTAGTCATGCCAATATCATCATAATCACATCATCAAAACAACAGTTTGGGGTACTTACCTGGCGGATTGGTGCCGGAGACTCGGTGCCATGCTTTCACCACTGTATTGTTTCCCATAAAAGCCTTTCTTAAACCATTTTAAAAACATTTTTGGGCCTCGGGCCCACAGCTGAGCTGTTGAAACTGGCTCTGATACCATAATTGTAACACCACAAACCCGGTCAACACACCCGACTGAATCTTGCATGTTATGGAGTGAAAACATTTGAATAAAACAAGTTACCGGTTAAATTTCATTGAAAACTCTTTATTGTTTTTAAAGTTTAGAAAACCTGTTATAAAGTGATGTTGAAATCCATTTTTATTGTTGTTTTAAAACCCAGAGAACTTATGCTTGAAAACCCGTTCGTTATTACTAGTTATTAGAAAATCATGCGATACTTATTATAGACCGAGCGAGTTGAGCATAATCACGCTTGACACCGTTTGTGTTATGAGTTGGTTAAAAATTCATTCGAAAATCGTCTAAGTTACTTTGAAATCGTGTTGTGAATGTTGTTGCCCGATGGTAACGGTTGAAAACCCGACATTGTATATAATTTTGAAAACATTGATTAAATCCCGATTACTTAGCAATATCAATTTGTTAACCACATGCATAAAATAATTAACATAAAATCAAGTAATTAAAACCCAAATAATAACTAGCGGCCTTATTACAAAACCAAAACCAAATTTAAAGAAAATAAGTAAAATCGAAACGCAGTTTATAGTCAAAACCATAAACTAACATGCATGGCCACCTCGAGTCCTCCCCGGCTCCATTTCGTGATCTATGCCTCATCTGCAAAATATAAGGGAAGGGGTGAGTCACCGAGACCCAGTGTATAAATCCCCAACCCGATGGTTCAAACACTTACACAGATCATCAGTAAAACATGCAAATTATGCAACCCATAAGCTAACCATCTGATCTCCTTCATCTACCCCGTGTGGTTAAAACCATTGGTGGTCAAAACCACTGGTGACCGTAGTCACAATATCATATATCGGTGTGGTCAAAACCACTGGTGACCGTAGTCACAAATCAAGTGATGGGGCCAACCCATCGTGTGGTCAAAACCACTGATGATAATCCCGTATCAATCATGTGGGGCCAACCCACTGTGGTACCAAACCACTGGGACGAGTCACAATATCCATATGTGGTTAAAACCACTGGTGACCGTATTCACAAATATCATCAATGTGGTCAAAACCACTGGTGGTCAAAACCACTGGGACATAGTCACAAATAATAGTATCAATGACGGGGCCAACCCGTCGTGTGGTCAAAACCACTGGTGACAGTCCAAATATATCATCCCCCTCCTCTCAACAATCCCAACATCATGTCGATATTAATCGTGGCATAATAGCATATGATGATGCAAATAACATATGGCATAACTTAAACAATAACATGATAGCATATATTGAGATCCATAATCAGGGGATTTACCCGGAATCCACACTCATGCCCTTATGGCATAATCACCGGTTTTAATGGCTATTACAGTAACATAATAAGCATATCATACTAATAAAGTGTGTAAGTGATACACACCTGACTATTCGTAGATCTAGTGAAATCCCGAAATGTTGCCTTCACTTTTCCTACAATCGGCCAACATCACACTTTTAGATCTAAAGCCATTCGGCTTATTCCCAAAATCCCGAAGGATATGTCGCACAAAGCTAATACTCACCTTAATGCTAATTTGGTTTCCAACCAAATCCCGAAGATACGTAATGAATCCCCCTTGCAATCGACCTAACTCTAGCACACACAAATGGTTAGCCTTCGGCTTTTAAACAATTAAGAAATAGATCCAACGCTAGAGCCCTTACCTAGATCGGCAATCGAATCCCGAAAGTTCACTGAATCAGATTGTACTCCTCTCTACAAATCGACCTTAATACATCATTAGAAACTAAAAGCCATTCGGCCATGGCATGAATCCTGGAACCAATTGAGTTTGTCGCCCTCTTACCTTAATGATTGATTTGGCCTTTAACACCACAGATCGGCACCCAATATTGATGTTAGAGGTTTCGGCTATCATCAATAAACAAGAATGAAGTTTTAGGATCCCGATTAATAACAATTGAAGAAAAAAAGAGAGATCAATAGGATTCGGCATTAACCAAATCAATCAAGAAGAGAAGAAGAATTGAAAGTTTATCCACCAGAGGATTCAGCTATAACCCAAGAAGAAGAGAACTTGATTTTGGCGCTTCAATGAGGGCTAGATCACGTGAGAAGAGAGAGGAAATAAATTAGAAGTATTCGGCCAAGAAGAGAACAACAAAGTTTCGGCTTCCTTGAACAATGGAAAGATGAAGAAGAATAATGCAATTGAAAAGAAGGAATTCGGCAAAGGTGAATGAAAGAACTTTCGGCACAAGGGGTTTTGACAGAGAAAAGAAGAGATGCCGAATGGGGGGGTGAGGTTGTTGGTTTCGCTTTGAGCAAGAATAAGAAAAGGAGAAGTGCCAAGGTGATTTCGGCTAAGAGAAGGCTAACTAAGGTGAATCGAAAAGAGAAGAGGAGGATGGCTATTGAAGTTTTGGCTATTCAAAAATAATGCACAAGTAATTTGGCCAAATACAAGAGCTGCCGAAAAAAAAAAGAAAAGAAAGAAAATGCACTTTGATGCTCGATTTTGACACTGTACGAAAATGAGAAGCCTTCTAAGCTAGCCGACTCTAGCTAACACTCATAGCACATTCGGCCACATCAAAGGATCCCCAAAACCGATTACACCCCCTTTCCCAAAGTCCAAAATTTGGCCAACACTTCAAATGAGTTTGAAATAATTCAAACTCCTAGATTTCCTCCCTTCCATAAGTTTAAATTCGTTTGAATTAGTCAAACTCCACATTTTCCTCCCCTTCATCCATTCAAGAGAGTCCCACCTGAGCACTCCTCTCCTTGCTTGTGGCGTGAAAAAGAATAAACAGGAGTGCAATTTCTGCTGCTCGAATACAGGCACTCCCTCCCTGCATGTGGCGTTATCTCGCTTGTGCTTAAGTGGCGACCCCTTGCCACTTTTCCACTTGATTCTTTGTGTCAGAAACCTCCAATAAATTCTTTTAACCCCTTCTTCATCTAGCTCCTTCCTCTTAAGTACTTAAAACAAAATTTTTTTCCCATGACCCAGGCCTTATCCAAAGTCATGCCTAGACCTTAAAACATCTCAAACAAACACAGCAGACACACCACCACATGCAAACACATACAAAATGCAGAGACCCTAATTCAAGGATGTTACATAGAATGTACAAAAACATAAGTTAAACAAAAGCGTTATCAGGGTTACTATTCTACGAACTAGGTTAGCCATATTTATGTAAAGCCTGGTTCAAGGTTACTCGCTGTCAGTTAAAATAAATCAGTAAAACATAATATTTTGGAAAAACCCAATCTTATTCACATGTTCTTTTCTTTTGGATAAAGGAATCTCCTTATGACTCCCCACTTTAACTCAAGGAATCCGACATATCCGATAAGTGTGGCATTAAGCTAAAACTCTCCATCACACCAGCTCGTCATTCCCTTATTTCTCCTAACCTTTCCCAGAGCTTCTTACCCAAATCACAAAACACAAAGGTGAGTACTGACAATCCTATGGCATGCCATTATATCCAATGATTACAAAAAATTATAGTGTCAATACATTTACTTAAACATAGAGCTCGCAAATCAGGAGGAGCTCGCAAAATGTTGTTCATAACTAGATCTCATATCACTGTTCATAAAAATACATATTTAAACACAATCATAAAACAAAGTTTAGAGAAGACTTACTCTTAGAACTTAGGATAAAGCCTTAAACTCTTCATTAACACTATGGTTTGCACATACAAGTGGCTATCCTTGAACACTCACTAGTTTACTAAAAGCTTTAAACAAGCTTTGCCTTTCCCTTGTCTTTACTTGTAGACTATTCTATTAGGTTTGCAATTTCAGAAACATACACAAGTCACTAACAGTGGAAGCACATTAAAAATCTTACATAAATACAAACGAAGCTAGGTTCATACATGCTAGTATTTTAGCGAACCTAGTTTCCTTTATTGTGAAGTTTCTTAATTACTTCTAAACATCTAAACCAATAGAGAAACAAAGTCTTACCTTTAATCCTAAGGGATAAGTTCTAGGTTCTTGTTTTCCTAGAAAGTTGACAATAATAGAAAGAAGTAATCGATGAAGAAGTTTGAGAGATTTCTGCCGTTCAAAAGAATATGGAATTTTTAATGAAAAGAGTTTCATTTATAGGCACTAGGTGTTTTGATGTTCTTAGGATGCCCTAGTGGGTGTAGGAAAGAACTACGTGCATGAGTGGTGTTGTGAAGAGGAAAAATAAGTTGGCTTTCAAACTTTGTTATAATTGTCCTTTTTATACTCCTCATTTTAACTTTTTTTCCACAGTTGAAACCTTACTTTTACTCTCGACCAAAACCAGCATTCGTAGCTTGCTAGGCCAACAAACGACCCCAGCTCATCAAGCCCCAAACTCCTACGCCCTATTCTAAGATGTTACAACTCTCCCCCTCTTAAGGAATTTCTTCATCAAAATTACATATGTCAAAACAGATAACGATATTGATGTCTCATCGCTTTTTTTTCTCTAATGTGACTTTGTTGGTTTTGTGGTTTCGCCACAACACTTTGACTAAAAGAATTCTTTTGTTTCATAAGAGTTTTCCTCATGAGTTATAATTTCAATTGGTTCCTCATCATAAGGTAGGGTCACACCTCAATTTCATCCATTGTTACTACATGGGATGGGTACGCATGGTACTTTCTTAGCATGTATACATGGAAAACATCAGGGATTAGTTCAAGTTCTGGCAGTAAGTTGAGTCAATAAGCCATTGGACCAATCCTTTGAACCACTTCGTAAGGACCAATGAATCTTAGGCTTAATTTCCCTTTTCGCCCAAACCTCAAAACTTTTTTCAATGGTGAGACCTTTAGAAACACTTGCTCCCTTACTTGGTATTCAATGTCTCATCATTTTAAGTCAGCGTAGGATTTTTATCTATCTGAATTAGTTTTTAGTCGTTTATATATAATATTTACCTTTTCCTCTATTTTGTGAAGCAATTCTAGTCCAACTACCTGTTTTTCATCTAGTTCTACCCAACACAAGGGGGTTCTACACTTTCTTTCATACAACACTTCGAAGGGTGCCATTTGGATGCTTGCTTGATAACTATTATTGTATGGGAAATCTGCTAATGGAAGATAGCATTCCCAACTTCCCATGAACACTAACACACAACTTCGCAGCATGTCGTCAAGTACTTGTGTCACCTTCTCTAATTGACCATTAGTTTGCAGATGCTAAACACTGCTGAAGTTAAGTTTTGAACCCAAAGCTTCTTGCAGAATTTTCCAAAATCTTGAAGTGAATCAAGGATCTCAGTCGGAGGTAATGGAGATTGAGACACCATGGAGACAGACTATCTCTGTGATGTACAATTTAACTAGTTTTTGCAAGGTATAATTTATGTGAACTACCATGGAAGTGCGAACCCTTTGTAACTGCATCCTTCTTTGTTTAAGTTAGAGGCAAGCCCAAAACAACGTCCATGGTGATCCTTTCCCACTTCCAGTCTAGAATTTAGAGTGGTTGCAGCAATTTTGAGGGAAATTGATGCTTTGCTTTCACCTTCTAAGTTTATGACATCTCGCTTCAACCCAAGCCACTAGTACAGTTCGCAAAGGTCACGATACATCTTATTACTCCTTGGGTGCATTACATAAGGGCCATTGTGAGCTTCAATAAGGAACACATGTCTAAGCTCTTTGTCACAGGGTACGCAGAGTCTTCCACGAAAACAAAGTATCAATTCTTCATTTAATGTCAAGTCCCCCTGAAGCCCCCACTCTATTTTGTGAACCCACCTCACCAAGTCCTTATCTGTTACTTGCTTCTCCTTTATTTGATGTGAGAGAGTTGGTTTTACTTGCAATTTGGCCAGTAGTCCCCCATCACTCATCATACTTAAACGTGTGAACAGAGCTCGCAGTTCACTCATCGACTTCCTACTCAAGGCATCCACAACCATGTTCGCCTTTTCAGGATGATATTCTATCACATAATCTTATTCCTTTAGTAGTTCTATCCACTTCTGTCACAAGTTTAGCTCTTTCTACGTGAGAATATACTTGAGGCTCTTATGGTTTGTATAGATGGTACATCGCTCACCATACAGTAGTTTTACTAGATTTTGAGTGCAAACACTACTAATGCAAACTCCAGATTATGGGTTGGGTACTTTTTCTTATAAGGCTTCAGCTATCTAGAGGCATAAGCCACCACCCTGCCTTCTTGCACTAGGACATAACCAAGTCCTTTGTACAAAGCATCACTGTAAACTAAAAAGTCCTTTCCAAATTCTAGTTGAATCAATACAGGTTCTTTAGTGAGTATTTCCTTAAGTTGTTCGAAACTTTTTTGTCCTTCATTTATCCATACAAACTCCACATCCTTTTGTAGCATTTTCGTTGAGGGTGCCGCTATGGTGGAGAACCCTTCATCAAACCTGCGACAATATCTTGCTAAACCTAGAAAGCCTTGCCCTTTGGTAACATTCTTTGGTGGTCTCCCCTCTAAAATTGCCTTGATTTTTTTTGGGTCTACAAGAACTCCCTCTACTGAAACTACATGACCTAAGAATGCTACTTCCCTTAGCCAAAATTCACACTTGCTGAGTTTCACGAACATTTTCTTCTATCGCAGGATCTGTAACACAATTCACAGGTGAACATCATGCTATTCCTCAGTTCACGAGTACACCAAGATGTCATATATGAAGACTACCACAAACTGATCAAAATACTCATGGAACACTCAATTCATCAAGTCCATGAATGCAATAGATGCATTAGCTAAACTGAAGGGCATGACCAAAAATTCATAATGCTCATACCTTATTCTAAATGTGGTCTTCAAAACATCTAACTCCATCACCTTAGGCTGATAATACCCTGATCACAAGTCTATTTTTTAAAGCACTGTGGCACCTCGCAGTTGGTCAAACAAGTTATCAACATGTGGCAATGGGTACTTTTTTTATAGTCAGTTTATTTAACTATCTATAGTCGATACACAACCTTAAGATACCATCCTTTTTCTTAAACAAACAAAACTGGCTATCTCCAAAGTGATACACTTGGCCAAATGAAACCTTTGTCTAGCAACTCCTATAGTTTTCCTATAGTTGTATCTTTATTCCTTTAAGCTCTTTTGGTGTCATGCGATATGGTGTAAAGGACATTGGTGAACTACCTATCATTCAAAACCAAACTTCACCTTGTGATCTAGTGGTAAACTAGGTAGCTTGTCTGGAAATACGTAATGAAAATCCTTTACAATGTGAATATCTTGAACCCTTATCTCTTTGTCCAATAAAACCTACCTAGCTTTTGTGATGGTAGACAAAAATTGTGAACCCATCACAAAAGCTAGGTAGCTTCACATCATTTACCCATCATCTTCTCAGCTTTAATTGTCGAGACCATTATCTCCAACCACAAAAATTTCCATCCCATCTTCTCCTTGTAAAGTAACTCATTTCGAGTCAAATTCTATCTTGGCTTTATGCTCAATTTGCCAGTCCATTCCTAGAATTACATCAAAACCATAAAAGGGTAATTCCATCATATCAGTGAAGAAATGTTCTTGGATCATCAATGGACACCTACTATACACTCTGATGGTCTCGAAACTAACTAATAATTCGACGAAGGCAAGCGCACCTATCGAACAGTAGTATAGTTATAATGAGTCCGGAATATTGTATCCACGAGGACTAAAAGTACTAGTAGTTACTATCTTTTGTTATCTAGCCTATAATTAAACGGATTGCTTTTAATCTAAAACTAAACTAATTAACTGTGAATGCGACAGAGAGTGAAGAAAGTACAAAGACAATACCCAAGGAAGAATCCACCTAGACTTAAATTGTTGCCATGACTCTAAATTAAATGATTTATTCACTTGTCTTGTTCCGTAGAAATCCCTAATTTATGTTACTATCTCTTTCGAGACTAAAAACAACTGACTCTAGGTTGATTAATTGAAATCTCTTTCTAATTAAAACCCCTATTTTCGCATTAACTCGATCTATGGATTCACTTATTAGATTTGACTCTAATTCGGAAGATTTATGTCGTCCTATTTCTAGGATTGCAATCAACTCCGCTCAATTATGCTAGATCTACTATTAAACGGGGACTTTTGCTCCACTGAATAAGCACATCAAACTTGAATTAACATCCCGAAAATATTAAAGCAAGGGTTAAGAACACATAATTAAGAGTAAGAACAAGTATTTATCATATAATTCAGATAATTAAATAGTAAGATTCATCATAGGTTTCATCCTCCCTAGTTATTTAGAGAGTTTACTTCATAACGTAAAAGGAAAACATCTCAGAATAAAGAAAACAACAAGACATAAAGAAACCAAAAAATTCTTAGGAAAATTTATGGAGATCTTCAATCTTGAATGAGATCCTACTTTTGAATTGATGCCAACGGCTTCCTTCGAGTAATTTCTTCGTTCTACTCTGCGTGCTCCCTTAGATCTTCCTTTGGTGTGTATTTATAAACTCTAAAATACCCATAAACCTTAAAAATTGACTTTTTCTGTGTGAAAATAAAGCAGGGTGCTACAGGGATAGAGGCGTGTAATCAGCCCGTGTGAGAATGCTCAGGCCGTGTACAAATTTGGGTGGCTTACGATTGACACGGGCTGGCACACGGGCATGTGTCCAGCCCGTGTGGTTCACACGGGCATGTGTTCAGCCCGTGTTGTAATACCCTGAATTTGGTCCTAGTAGAATTGGGCCTATTGGGACTTGGGCATGGGAGCGCTTAAAACTTTTGAGAAAAAGAGAATGCAACTAATGCAAGTTAGATCTATTAGGTGAGTGATTTTGGAAGGTTAGGGGGCTTCTATGAAGTCCTGGGTTCAAGCCACGTCATTTGGAAAATTTTTATTTTTAGCATTAGGGGACCTGACTCCTGGTATTAAGCCTTATATGTATTTCTGATTAAAAAGGAGAAACAAGAGAGCCTGTGGTGGAGTGGTTGTGGCGTCACAGGTATGGCAAGGAGGGCAGAGGTTCAAGTCTCAGTGCATGCAAAATGGGATTATTTACTTTGCTCATGAGTGGGCAAGAGTTGGTGTTGGATTCGAACTCTATGTTGGAGAGTTTGAATGAGTCAATTGAGGGATTTAAAGAGTGGATCATGGAGGAAATCAAGGAGAGGGAGGTGGAGATTTTCAAGGAGTTGGAGGCTTGAGGAATTGGTGCCGAAATAGGGTTTTTGATCTTAGAAATTCGGTCAAAGGGGTTTTGGGGTATATTTTGGACTTTGATGAGTTTTTTCTATTCTTTTTTTTTTTGGTCATTTTGGTTACCAAAACTGAAGTTGCTTTTTATTCTTTTCTGTGTTGCCAAATTTGCGCAAAAGTGACCTCTCGTGCATGCTTCTTGCTTGGTTTCACCCTACTTTCTTATTAGCCGATTTTGTGTTACCATTTAGGCAACTTTCGTACCATTTCTATCTATTTCTCCTTGGGTCAATTGCATCGTCCTTTGTTCTTCTTCCTTGTGCCGAAAAATGATCTTCTATTCTCTTCATCTCTTCTACCCTCTTCTCCAATCGCATTCGTTCCTTAATCAGAAGAGTTCAACTTGGGGGTTTGTTTCGATTGTTTGGATTGCACTTTCATTTTCTTCTTCTCTTTTTGCCGTGGGAAAGTGTAAGTATTAATGACTCTTTTTATTTAGGAATCTTCGTTACAGGTTCTATTTACTTTCTCTTCTGTCGAATCTCCCCCTCTTCTCATATTTTGATATTGGTTAATACCTAGGTCTTCTCGAGGATTGATAGAGGGACAAGCAACTTGAAGTAAGCAACATTCCACTCTCAGTTCTTCACCAAGGTGAGTGTTCTTGCCTTGTTGGTTAGGGCCGAATACTCTTGATGGCTTGTAAACGGTCAAGTGTGGTTTTAATCACAAGGTCATTCGTTCCTCTTAATAAGGCTTGATGTAATGCAGAATCTGTCAAGGGGTTTAACCTTACTAACGATTAGAGAGAATTTAACAAGGTTCGGTCGATTAAGGTAAGTGATATTGTGGTTTCGGCTTTTAGTTGGAAAAGGAGGATAATTGTATAGATCAAATGGCTAACTGTTAGTCTTAAATGTTGTAGGTTCGATGCTAGGGATTCGTAAGGGGCTTCTTAATAGGTGTGTAGCAATACCCTGTGATCGGTAATCAGCAAAAGAGGCGAAAAGCGTGTGTACTCACACAATTCCAACTATAGATCGGCAAATGCTAAAATGCTGAAAAGTTAAGTACCGGCCAATGATGCCACACGAGCGTGCTATTGCACGTGTGGTGGATCGAGCCCATGAATGTGGCCGTAAGACAGTTGAGGCCACCATGAGCGTTCTCATGGGCTTAGGTCGTTATGGGCCTCGTTTGGCTGAAATGAGTCGTGTGGGCCCAACAGGCTTGTAGGCCCCACACGAATTAAATTTACGAAATGTGGCAGAAATTGAATTGGGCTATAGTGTTCACATAGCCATGATTGAAAATGGGTCGAATGGGCCACACAAGAGTGTGGGCCACCTGGGTCGAGTATTGGGCTTTGGGCCCAAATTCACCGTTTTGATGAAAGATGTTATCTGTGTCGCTCGAGGTGATTGTAAACCTTCGGGAAGGCTATAAATTGACTGAAATACCCTTGGAGGGTAAAATGATCGAAATACCCCTAGAGGGTAAAGTGACCAAAATACCCTCATAGGGTAAATGACCGTTATGCCTCTGAAGGGAAAATTAACTAAAATGCCCCTACATGTTATATGATTGTTATTGTATGCTATTTATGATATGTTTGCATTCACGTGATATTATGCTGCATGGGAGATGGGATTATTGATACGGAGGAAGTTCTGATAGGATCACATGGTCGCTTGATGACTGTGGATCCACCGATGGCTTTAAGACGATTATGTGATTGGTAGCTTTGCTGCAACATTGGTTAGTGCCGCATCCGATGCTACATAAGGAGTGTAGGGATGGATGGGTCGATTAAATCCCCACAGGAGTGCAGGGTTGGACAGGAGACGGAGTGCAGGGTTGGTATGGGCATTAATGCATTACATATATGGATTTTAATATTGAGATGGGCTTAGGCCCAGATAAATATGATATGTGACATTTGACATGGGTTAAGGCCCAACTGAGGCTACTATGGGCTAAGGCCCAAATGCCACCGCTACTGTGTTGGGCTTGGGCCCACATTGATGACTGTAATGGGCTTAGGCTCGAATTGTTGTGATGCATGTTTTTTACTGATGAGGGTTGTACACATTGAGTTTTCATAAACTCGCCCCCTCTTTTTAATTTTTCAGGTAATTCTCAGTAGGCGGTTCGACGTACTGGAGGACTCAGAGGCGGTCACACTACGAACAACTTTAAACTTAGTGTTCTATTTCACCTTAATTAAACTGATATTTTATTGGGTTGTAATAAGGCAGCTTTTAATTTCTGGTTTTTACTTGGGATATTTATCTATGATGTTTTATAACTGCTAAAAGTAGATCGCGACTTTTCTAAACAAAACTGTTTTCAAAACATCACGTTTTCGTAACTCAATTATTCTTGAATTAAGCTTCCGCAACAAATAAGGTTTTTATGGTAATAAATTTTTTTTATAAACCTCAGGAAGTTTTAATTAAGAAGGGTTTTCAATGAAAACATGTTTTTCGAAAAACACTTCAATGTGGCACGCCAGATTCGGGCCCAACTTCTAGGCCGGGTTTGAGGTGTTACACGTGTGGTACGGGCTTGGCCGTATGGATCCTTAAGATGGCCTATTTTATCTGATTTTGGCCCCTTTTTTGTTCCTTTCACTTCCCTATACTCTTCTAAGTATAGAAACATGAATTTAAAGGATTAGGAGCATCAAATTCATAAAATTGTATAATAAAACATCCAAAAACATGCTAAGCATGGGATTAAAATGTGTTACTTTTATGGTTTATCAAATATCCCCACACTTAAACATTTGCTTGTCCTCAAGCAAAATCCTCAACTTACAGTTAAAATTAAATTTCCTCAATTCATAATTCTCATCAATAATGTCTTATCATAATTCACAAATAATCACACATTGATAACTTAACTAAAAGAGCACTAAAGATTCAAACAATCCAAGTCATACATTTTTATAGCATGAAAACATAGTCGTTTCCCCTCGTCTAAATAATTTCCATTAATTCAAAACCGACAAGATTCGACATTCTCACTAAAGATTCGCTCATATCACTCAATGTGTTTTAAGGTTAAAAAAAATAAAATTAATCACTCAGAAGTCAAACAAAGTTATTACCATAGGCTTGCATGAAAATCAAATCTTCACCACTATAAAATGAGATGATACATAAATCAAAAGGCCTTAAAAAGGGTTATAATGGGGCTTGAGTTAAAGGTGTGGATAAAGGCTAAAATAGAGGGTTAGAATCTAGATCGAATTGATAAATTATCTACTAGCAAAAATACTAAAACTGAAAAGGTACATCAAACGAAAATCACAAGCTTCTTCCCGTAAAATGAAATTAATTACTTAAGCTCGAACTCTAATAATAATCAACATAAATGAATATAAATATTTCCACTTCTTTTTTTTTTTTAAGAACAAGAGAGAATTTAACAACTGAAATTAAAAGAACATAGTTAGGCATCTTAACCAAATCAAATCTCGACAAAAAGGGAGTCAATAAAATGGGAACAACCAATCAAAAATGAGTTTTGGGTTAATATTAATGGGTGAATCAATAAATGGTTTATTAGGCTCAAAGGGGTTCACTCGGAGTTAATTATAAAGGTAGGCTTTTAATGGAATAAGTGGGTTAAAACCTAGGTGCCTTTATCATCTCAGCGTATCAAATTAAATGTGTGGTCTCGACATGTATAATCGAAGCAAGTTCTAAAATAACAAATCAATATTTGACACAGTCATAACCAAAAATAAAGTGAGCAAGAAAAGTGTATGCTCTAAAAGGATCAAAATCTTACAAAAAAAATTATGGCTTTTGATGCCAATCTCGTAAATCTCAAACTTCAAGGTAATATTTAAATTTAGGGAAAACAACCTAACAAAATTTAATTCTGAAAATAGACTTATCATGCTTGATTCTCTAATGTCTTGAAGATTAAAGAATCAATGCACAATTACCAATGAATTAATCCAAAACATATCAATAAAAATCATAAATCAATAAAAATTTTCATTCTAATAGTAATATGAGAAAATCACTTAAGAACAAGACATAATTCAGGGGTTTTCTGATAATGATATAATTAACCTCCCCACACTTAAGATGTACATTGTCCTCAATGTACCAAAATAGATAAAACAATATAATGAGAAAATCATAAGAGAGGGAGAGAAATGAAACTTCCTGAATTTTGGATGAAATCCGTGGGATAATTAGCACGAAATTGTGGATCTAGCAAATTGAAGTGCATGATTATAAGTGTAACATCCCAAAATTGGGCCTAGCAAAATTGAGCCCGATGGGCCTTAGGCGTAATAGTGTAAAAAAAAAAATAAAGAATACAAACTTTTTAACGAACGCACAGTTTTTAGACATTCCTTTCATGTGACATGCCAGATCCGATCGTAACGTCTAGGCCGGGTTTGGGGTGTTACAATTATGGTATCAGAGCCCAGTTTCAAAACTCGGTTGTGGCATGGGTTCAAAAACATTTTTTTCAAAATTGGTTTGAAATATGGTTAAAAAAAACATGTTTTCTGAAAGTATGGCACCTGAGTCCCCGGCACCAAATTCGCCAGTTTCCTTTTTACTATATTCTATTATATGTTGAATGATTGTATTTATTCTGCGATGTGTGGATGTGATGCTTGAATATAGGAATTGTATGTATGTGTGAAAATATATGTTTGCTTCGGAGTTAGATAGTTGGTTATATGAAGGCGTTCCAAGATTTAGTTAGAACGTATATTAGTTTTATTAAGATTAGAGTGCGCAGCGTGGGTGTAGTGTTGTAAGTTAGGATGTATGACTGGTAGTTAGTTGGAAATTTCGGGGACGAAATTTCTTTAAGGAGGGTAGATTTGTAACATCCCGAAATTGGGCCTAGCAGAATTGAGCCCGATGGGCCTTAGGCGTAATAGTGTAAAAAAATATATAAAGAATACGAACTTTTTAATGAACGCGCAGTTTTTAGACATTCCTTTCATGTGACATGCCAGATCTGGTCGTAATGTCTAGGCCGGGTTTAGGGTGTTACAATGAGCAACTATTAAGAAAAAAACACAACTGTGGAAGAAGATTAAGGGATTACTCTATTAGGAATATTTATAAAAACTAAAATAGATATTAAAAGATAAAAGACAAATCGTTGAAAAGATTAAATAAACATAAAAGGGAAATAGACGAAAAATAAAAATAAAATAAAAAATAAAAAGAAAGATAAAATAAAATAAAATAAACGGAATCAAAGGTCCTCATCGTTAGACGCGTCGTGAGTCATCGACGTCAAAGATGAAATACGAAGATGGTGGCAGATCTGCTGCAATGTGGCCTCGAGACTGTCGAATCGCTAAAAGCACTGCTGCTCGAAGCGAGTGAGACACTCGAATATGTCTGTCAAAGTAAGAGTAGATGAAGGAGGTCAGTGACTCGAAGGTGGAGGATGAGGTAGATCCTCGTGAGAGAGAGGAACATCATCAGTGATGTCCTCGGGATCATTCTGATCATCAGAACGAAAGAATCGTTACTAGGGAGGATCAAATCCAAGACACTGCTCGATCATCCTCATGTGTAGCATGCTCGAGATGTCAGTGTGGAGAACTACTCTGGTGTGTCGAAGAGACCGAAGTGTCGAGCGAGGCGAGTCACATAAGGGCCTAAGCAGATGGGGCCCTTCCTATGGCGGTCAGCCTGATGGCAGAAAGATAAACTGATGAAGTACGCCAGATCAAATATGTGGCCATCAACCATGCTCCATAGAAAGTAAGCGTCATGAGAGGTGACAACTTCGATGCTCTCTCTTCGTGCTGTCAAAGTATGAGCTAAAAGGGCGTGAATATACTGTAGAGCTGGAGAGAGAGAAGTCGCCTTTCGAGCGACTAGTGTCATAGTTTGTCAGGTTGTCCATGAGGTCAGTCCAACAACGCGAGGGCGAGTGATGAATATGGCATGGAGCTGAAGAAAGACCTCGATGCTCATAAACTCCTCTGTGTATAGTCCCAAAGCAACACCGAATTCTAGAGTGCTCATATGACGCACCAAACCACCAAGGCAAAAAGTGATGGTGCCTGGCTCATCATGGATCGACATAACGTGCTGAAGGTGAAACGTCGAGCAAAACTCCAAGGTAAGCTCCATATATGTGGGCTCGATGATACTGAAGAAACGGTCCCATGGGTCTGTGATGATGAAAACACGAACCTCATCAGCGAAGTGGACCTGCTTCAACGTGGCCCAATCAATGCATCGGCCCAAACCTAAGGGTCGTATGCAAATGAGCTAAAATAAGTCCTCCAGTGGGTCTGCGAAATATAACAGCCGGGTTTAGAGCCTAGTCGAAATAGTGGTTTTGAGACCACAAATCTAAGGTCGTAAAAATATTTTAATATTATTTTCTGTGTTTACAGTATGTGAATTAGCCTGTGTGAAGATTTTTATTGATTGTATGCTTAATTAGCAAAAAGGACTTCATCGCGTAAAATGTAAAAGTTGTGTGTTGATTGTTAAAGTGTTAATTTGACATGGCTTATTAAATGAGAGGTCCTTATGTTGATATTACACCATTAAATAGTTAATGGATGATAATGGCATGGCATTGGTTGTTATTATTAATGTTCATTAAAGGCAAATTGGCAAAATGTTTAATAAGGTAAAAATAAAACAAAAACATGAAATTAGAGGAGTGTTCATCTTCCACCCACCGAAATTAGAAAAGAAAAGAGGGTTACTGAGCTTTGAAGGTTTTGGCAAGCTTAGGCTCAAATTGGTATGTGATTTCAACTCGGTTTTTGATCATTTTTACGTTTTTGTGATTGTTTCTTTTGTGTTCTTTCAAACCCATACTTAAATTTTAGAAATTGATAGAGATTTTGAGATGTGCCATTAATGAACGTGTGAGGTTTGTGATTTTAGTTGGTGAAATATGAAAGCTTGGTGTTGGATTAACATAGTTTGTATTTGGATTTTTGGTGAAATTGAGTATTTTCGGCTAAACTGAGAACAGTGAAAATGGAATGATTAAAATGTGAAATAAATGAAATGTGTGGACTTGTTTGATCATAGTGAATATTCGGCTAAGCATGGGTGATATGAAATTATGTGTATTTGATGAATTTATGAAATAGGGACTAAAGTGTCAAAATACGAAAATATGAGGGCTATTTTGTAAAATGCCTTAAATATGTGTGTGTGGACTAAATTGAATGAATTGGTGTTTGAATGGACTGAATTTGAATGTGTATAGACCAGGAAATGAGAGGTTTGGATCGAGATCGAGGCAAAGACAAAGTGCTCGATTAATTAACCGTTTCAGTATTTCGACGTCCGAGGTAAGTTCGGATATAATACTGGTTGTTAAATTATATCTATGTGATGTGAATTGAATGAATTTATATATAACTAAGAGATTAGAAATGTTATGTGAGGAATTGAATTAGATGGCACTAAGTGTGCAAAATTAGAAACGAGACAGAGATGAGTAGCACTGTGTGTGTAAAAAGATAGAGGCTTTGGATTATTGATATGGCATTGTGTGTGCGATACCGATATAGTTCGGTTTAACTTATAGGTACTAGTGTGTGATGACGATTATGTTTCGGTTATGAAACTGGCACTAAGTGTGCGAATAAATCAATAAAATAGCAAAAGTTGAACGAGATGTTATATCAAGCAATTGAGTAGCATGAATGGTGAGTAACTATGTGTTGATCAAGGTACATTTGAACCTATGTGGTTGGTGATAGTTTTAAAAGTTGAATAAATAGATATTTGTGTTTGTGGTTGAGATTGATAATGTGCCTAGTTGTGCCTTTATCTATATGATGGCTTAAGTATATATTGTTGTGGTATTATTAAGTAGTAGGTATTTTATTTCATACTTACTAAGCTTTTGAAAGCTTACTGTGTGATTTGTTTCTCTGTTTTACAATGTCAGTAAAGCTAGCTCGGATCCGGGGATTGTTGACTCCTGATGAATGTATTAAATATGCTATTTCGTTGTTGAGGGATACGACTTATCACTGGTGGAAAATGTTGATTTTTGTGGTTCCGAGAGAGAGGATTACCTGAGACTTCTTTTAATTTGAATTATGAAAGAAATATATTAGTCAATGATTATTGATTAGAAACATAAAGAATTCCTCGAGTTGAAAAAAGGTAGCATGGCAGTTACGGAATATGAATGAGAATTTGTGAGACTGAGCCAATACGAGAGGGAATGTGTTTTGACCAAAGCTACTATGTGTAAACGTTTCATTGAAGGGCTGAATGGAGACATTAAATTGTTGGTTGGGATACTTGACATAAATGAATTTGTTGTGTTAGTGGAAAGAGCCTGCAAAGTCGAGGAGATCAGTAAAGAAAAGAAAAAAGCCGATTCTGAAGCTCGAGATGAAAGAAAAAGATTGATGAGTAAGACATCTCAACCTTCGATGAAGAGATTTAAAGATGTAAGCAACCGATCAAATGCTTCATTTGGACATCCGAATAGAGACCGCGCAAGACTAAGTGATGGTCCACTAACTCAAGTTCCAATTGAATCAAGTGTTGGCAGTGTTAAAAGCAACAAGTCTGAGTGTAGACAGTGTGGAAGATGACATGTAGAAGAATGCTAGAGGAAGTATAATAATCAAACTTGTTATAAGTGTGGATCACAAGATAACTTCATTCGAGACTGCCCAAAGTTAGCTGAGGAAGATAATGATCAGAATGCGAGACCGAGTAATGTGACGACAAGGGGTAGACCACCCAGAAATACTGGGAATGTAAGTGGAAGTCAAAGAGGGACTACCGATACAGCTGTGAGATCGAAGGTGAGAGCACCTACCCGAGCCTATGCTATACGTGAACGAGAGAAAGCGTCATCTCCAGACGTCATTACTGGTACTTTTACTCTATTTGATACTAAGGTGATTGCATTGATAGCTCCAGGTTCTACTCATTTCTATGTGTGTGTGAATCTAGTATCAAGTAAGACTCTACCGTTGAATCTACTGAGTTTGTGATTAGAGTATCAAACCCCTTACGCAAGTGTGTCTTGGTGGATAAAGTGTTCAAAAATTGTCCATTGATGTTTCGGGATTTTTTTCTGGCTAACTTGATGTTGCTACCATTCGATGAATTCGATATAATTTTGGGAATGGATTGGTTCACTATACATAATGCTATTGTGAACTGTAACGAAAGAGTATTGAATTGAGAAGTCAGAATGAAGAGATAGTTGGAATTGAACCCAGTGATATAAAAGGGTTACCAGCTATTGTATCTTCGATAAAAGCTTTAAACTATGTGAGAAAGGGTTCTGAAGCTTATTTGGCATACGTGATTGATACAAAGGTAACCGAAAAGAAAGCTGACTCTGTACCTATGGTATGTGAATTCCCTGATGTGTTTCCTCAAGAACTATCGGGATTACCTCCAATACGAGAAGTGGAATTTAGTATTGAATTGGTGCTGGGAATGACTCCTATTTCAATAGCTTCGTATAGAATGGCACCAACAAAATTGAAAGAGTTAAAGTCTCAGTTACAAAAGTTGACTGATAGAGGATTTGCACGACCGAGTTTCTCACCCTGGGGTGCTCCTGTGTTGTTTGTGAAAAAGAAGGATGACACTATGAGGATGTGTATTAATTACCGATAGTTGAACAAAGTGACAATTAAGAACAAATATTCGTTGCCTCGTATTGATGATTTGCTTGATCAGCTGAAAGGAGCTACATTGTTTTCCAAGATGGATTTGAGATCGGGCTACTAGCAGCTACGAGTCAAAGAATCAGATGTACCAAATACTACTTTCAGAACAAGGTACAGACATTATGAATTCTTAGTTATGCCTTTCAGACTGACGAATGCTCCTCTAGTGTTTATGGATTTGATGAATCGGATATTCAGACTGTATTAGGACCGTTTTGTTCTGGTGTTCATTGATGATATTCTGATTTATTCTTGCGATAAGATGCAACATGCCGAGCATTTTAGAATTGTGTTACAGATCCTACGTGAGAAGCAATTGTATGCAAAATTTAGCAAATGTGAGTTTTTGTTGCGAGAGGTTGGTTTTTTGGGATATATTGTATCAGCTGCAGGAATACGAGTTAACCCGAGTAAAATCTCAGCTCTTTTAGAATGGAAGCTTCCGAGAAATGTGTCTAAAGTCCGTAGTTTTCTGGGACTAGCGGGATATTATAGGCGATTTGTAAAAGGCTTCTCGATGATTGTGACTCTGTTGATGAAGTTATTACAGAAAGATGTTAAATTCGAGTGGTCAGAAAAATGTCATCCGAGTTTTGAGCAGTTGAAAGCATTATTGACGGAAGCACTAGTGCTAGTTCAACCTAAATCGGGTAAAGAATTCATAGTTTACAGTGATGCATCATTGAATGGTTTGGGCTATGTGCTGATGCAAGAATGCAAAGTCATTGCTTATGCTTCGAGGTAGTTAAAGCCACATGAAAAGAACTATTCGACGCATGATCTGGAATTAGCCGCAATTGTGTTTGCGTTAAAGATTTGGCGTCACTATCTATTTGGTGAGAAGTGTCATATTTATACTGATCATAAAAGCTTGAAGTACTTGATGACTCAGAAAGAATTGAATTTGCGACAGAAAAGATGGTTAGAATTGTTGAAAGATTATGAACTTGTGATTGATTATCATCCGGGCAAAGCTAATGTTGTTGCTGATGTCTTAAGTCAAAAGTACTTATGTGCTTTGCTAGCTATGAATTCTCAGATAGATCTAAGTGATGATGGTTCAGTTTTGGCTGAGTTGAAAGTGAGACCGATGTTCGTACGTCAGATTTGTGATGCCCAGAAAACTGATGACGAGATGATAGCAAAACGAGCCCAATGTGATTTGAATTCAGATTTAGAATTTCGAGTTGATAGTGATGATTGTTTGAGATTCAGAGATCAGATTTGTGTTCTGAAAAATTCAGAGTTGATTCAGTTGATTTTGAACGAAGCTCACAATAGCTGTATGACTGTTTACCCTGGAAGTACAAAAATGTATAACTATCTGAAACAGTTTTACTGGTGGCATGGTATGAAAAGAGATATTTCTGACTTTGTGTCGAAATGTTTTAGATGCCAGCAAGTTAAAGCTGAACATCAAGTTCCATCCGGTTTGTTACAGCCAATCATGATTCCTAAGTGAAAATTGGAGAAAATCACAATGGACTTTGTGTCAGGATTGCCTTTATCTCAAGGAAAGAAAGATGCAATATGGGTGATAGTTGATAGATTGATGAAATCATCTCATTTCGTTCCGGTGAGAACAGATTATACACTTGATAAATTAGCTGAATTGTATATTGCTGAGATTGTAAGATTGCACGGGGTGCCACTATATATTGTATTTGACAGAGCTCCGAGATTTACCTCACGATTTTGGAAGAAATTGCAAGAGGTTTTAGGTACAAAATTGTATTTTAGCACTACATTTCATCCGCAAATGGATGGACAATTCGAGCGGATCATTTAGGTTCTCGAAGATATGTTGAGGTGTTGTATTCTTGAATTTGAAAGTACGTGGGAAAAGCATTTACCATTGACTGAATTTGCGTATAATAACAGTTTTCAATCTAGCATTAAAATGGCACTATATGAGGCTCTTTACGGTCAAAAATGCTGAACTCTATTGTATTGGACTGAGTTGAGTGAGAATAAGATTCACGGGGTTGATTTAATTAAAGAGACTGAGTAGAATGTGAATGTGATTCGAGACAGTTTGAAAGTGACTTCAGATCATCAGAAATCTTATGCAGACATGAAACGGAAAGATATTGAATTCGAAGTTGGTGACAAAGTGTTTTTAAAAGTGTCTCCGTAGAAGAAAATACTTTGATTTGGCCGCAAAGGCAAGCTGAGTCCGAGATTCATCGGGCCGTATGAGATCATTGAATGAGTTGGGCCGGTTGTTTATAGATTGATGTTGCCAACCGAGTTGGAAAAGATTCATAATTTGTTTCATGTGTCAATGCTTCGACGGTACAGATTTGATCCATCTCATATGATTGCTCCTACTGAGGTTGAAATTCAGTCAAATTTGTCGTATAGTAAAGAACCGATTCGAATTATGGCACGAGAGATCAAAGAGTTGAGAAACAAAAGAATTTCCTTAGTGAACGTGTTATGGCACAAACACGGAGTTGAAGAGGCTACGTGGGAGCCTAAAGATTGTATGAGAAAGCAATATCCACACCTATTCTTTGGTAAGATTTTCGGGGACGAAAATCCCTAAGGGGGAGAGTTGTAACAGCCCAGTTTAGACCCTAGTCGGAGCAGTGGTTTCGAGACTACAAATTCGAGGTCGTAAAAATATTTTAATATTATTTTCTGTGCTTACAGTATGTGAATTAGCCTGTGTGAAATTTCTGTGTGAAGATTTTTATCGATTGTACGCTTAATTAGCAAAAAGGACTTAATCGTGCAAAATGTAATAGCTGTGTGCTGATTGTTAAAGTGTTAATTTGACATGGCTTATTAAAGGAGAGGTCCTTATGTTGATATTACACCATTAAATAGTTAATGGATGATAATGGCATGGCATTGGTAGTTATTATTAATGTTCATTAAGGGCAAATTGGTAAAATGTTTAATAAGGTAATAATAAAACAAAAACATGAAATTAGATGAGTGTTCATCTTCCACCCACCGAAATTAGAAAAGAAAGGAGGGTTAGTGAGCTTTGAAGGTTTCGGCAAGCTTAGGCTCAAATTGGTATGTGATTTCAACTCGATTTTTGATAATTTCTATGTTTTTGTGATTGTTGCTTTTATGTTCTTTCAAACACAAGCTTAGATTTTAGAAATTGATAGAGATTTTGAGATGTTCCATTGATGAACATGTGAGGTTTGTGATGTTAGTTGGTGAAATATGAAAGCTTGGTGTTAGGTTAACATAGTTTGTATTTGGATTTTTGGTGAAATTGAGTATTTTGGGCTAAATTGAGAAATGTGCAAATGGAAGGATTAAAATATGAAATAAATGAAATGTATGGACTTGTTTGATCATAGTGAATATTCGGCTAAGCATGGGTGATAAGAAATTGTGTGTATTTGATGAATTTATGAAATAAGGACTAAAGTGTCAAAATATGAAAAAGTGAGGGCTATTTTGTAAAATGCCCTAAATATGTGTGTGTGGACTAAATTGAATGAATTGGTGTTTGAATGGACTAAATTTGAATGTGTATAGACCAAGAAAGGAGAGGTTTGGATCGAGATCGAGGCAAAGACAAAGTGCTCGATTAATCAGCCATCTCGGTATTTCGACGTCCAAGGTAAGTTAAGATATAATACTGGTTGTTAAATTATATCTATGTGATGTGAATTGAATGAATTTATATATAATTAAGAGATTAGAAATGCTATGTGCGGAATTGAATTAGATGGCACTAAGTGTGCGAAATTAGAAACGAGACGTAGATGAGTAGCACTGTGTGTCCGAAAAGATAGAAGCTTCGGCTTATTGATATGGCACCGTGTGTGCGATACCAATATAGTTCGGTTTAACTTATAGGAACTAAGTGTGAGATGACGATTATGTTTCGGTTATGAAACTGGCACTAAGTGTGCAAATAAATCAAAAGAATAGCAAAAATTGAACGAGATGTAATATCGAGCAATTGGGTAGCATGAATGGTGGGTAACTATGTGTTGATCAAGGTACGCTTGAACCTATGTGGCTGCTGATAGTTTTAAAAGTTGAATGAATAGATATTTGAGTTTGTGGTTGAGATTGATAATGTGCCTAGTTGTGCCTTTATCTATGTGATGGCTTAAGTATATATTGTTGTGATATTATTTAGTAGTAGGTATTGTATTTCGTACTTACTAAGCTTTTGAAAGCTTACTGTGTGAGTTGTTTCTCTATTTTATAGTGTCAGTAAAGCTAGCTCGGATCCAGGGATTGTCAGCATCTCTATCACACTATCGGAAATCTATTTGGTATTTTTGAAGATGTGTATATTTGGATATGGCATGTATAGGCTAGTTGTTTTGAAACATATTTGAGATGTGTAAATAGCCATGTGATGTGGCTAGATAAATGTTGGTAATATGCATGAATGATTATGGTATACGAAGTATGTTTTGGTATCGGTTGATGGCAATGAAATGGTCTTAAGAATGGTAAATTTATTAATGGATTGATGCCATAGTGATTTAGTGAAATTGTATATGAATCATGCTTGGTTTTACATGTGAATTGGTTGAGCTATTTAGCATATAAGATGGTAAGCTAGAAGTGAGATTGAATTGGGTTGATATGATGGACATTTTGATGTGTTTTTGGTTGCTATTGATACATGGAAAGATTCTTAATTGTGCTTGTAAGGATGATCCTTGTGTGGGTGGCAAATTGGCCTTGAAAATGGCCTATATTTTCCCACATGGTTGAGCACACGGGCATGTGGCTCGACCGTGTCCCTTGTGGTTGAAATTCAAAACAAGTCAAGATCGACCACGGGCTAGACACACGACCACGGGGTGAAGTCAATAGCGACCACGGGTGAGGCACACGGGCGTGTCCACGGCCATGTGGACAAATCAGTATGTATGCCTTGTTTTGGCATGGCTTAGACACACGGGCGTGTCGAGGCCGTGGGTGGCACACGACCTTCCCGCACGAGCGTGTGACCTCTGCAGTTTGAAAAAAATCTTTAAATTTTTGAGAATTTTTGTAAGTATTTAGTTTGGTCCCGACCTCTTTATAACACGTGTTTAAGATCTCGTAGACCTCGATAAGGGACTATATGTTCGTATTTGCATATGATTGATTGGTGATTGACTTTGTGTTGATTAAATGGATGTGAAATGTTCCGATTGTTCATGTAATGCCTCTTAACCTTATTCCGGCTACGGTTTCGGGTTAGGGGTGTTACACGAATAATCTAAGGTAAGGATGGTGAACTTTAGCGGAGGTACTGGAGGAGGTCACGCCATAACCCTTTCGCTTTTTCAAGGCGGAGACGGCGACCTTAGTCTTGCCACGAGTTTTCATCATGATGCACCTGAAAACGTAGAAGATTTTCAATACAGTAATCAAGCATCTCCAAAGTCAAGGATGTAAGATCCCATTAGTCCGAAATAGCAATGTACTGCTAAAAGAATAGAGAATCATTATATTCTATTAACAAAAATAAGAATTAAATAAATAATCCTAATGCCAAGAACTAAAAACACATCATTTAACCTAATAAATTAAGAACTAGTAAGCAAAGAAATTGAAACAATACACTAAGAATGCATCATGACTAAAAAATTAATATTAACAATGAGTTACTAAAAAATAATAGTAAATAGCAAATATATGGAGAAAAAAAAGATTAAATAGCTAACAAGATACTAAGAATAAATAATTTAAGGAAATAATAATAAGAATAAAATAACTAAAAAAAGAAAACAATAATAATAATAAGCCCAATCTAAGAAGAAATAATAATAAAGATAATAATAATAAACAAAATAAAGAAAGATAAAAATAAAAATAAATAATAGAATAAAATAAATAAAAAATGAACTAAAAATGGAGGAAAAAAAAGGGTGACCGACAGGGCGGTGGTCGGCGGCGCGGCGGTCGGTATGGGCAATGGCGAGAGGGAAGTCGGTGATGGCGGGTGTGGGTGTGGAGTGGTTGTGGTGTTTGGGGCGGCGGCTTTGAAGACGAAATCAAGAAAAAAAGGGGGAAAAAGGAAAGGAGAGATGGGGGGCCAATGGTGGAGGTTTTTAGGTTGGGGAATAAGGGAAAATGAGAAGCAAAGGGAGGGGGTCGATGGTGGCCGGAAGTGGGGAGCGGCGGCTAGGGTTTAGGGGGAGTTTTGGAAGAAGAAGGAAAAGAAAAATAGGTATCTTATAGGTGACACAGACGTGTAACGGCCCGTGTTGGGCCACATGCACGTGTGATCTAGCCCCAACCTGTGATTGTCGCAAAATTTAAAAGCCCAATGTTCATACGGCCACGTCGCACGGCCGTGTGCGAAGTCCTTCGCTTTTCCCACGCCCGTGTGACCTCGTACATGGCCGTGTGTATTGCCCGTGAAGCCCCCTGACTTGTTTTAAAATTTTTAAATTTTGAAAAATTAGGCTCCAGTTTTCACACGGCCTAGGACATGCCCGTGTGTCCAGGCTGTGAGGTCCACATAGCCGCGTCGCACGCCAATGTGGACTATATTTAGGTCGTGTCTCTGTCGAGTTTTGGGAATTTGAAGCTCCAAGATCCACACGGCCAAGGACACGCCCGTGTGTCGAGGCCGTGTAGCTCTCTGTCGATTTATTTAAGATTTAAGAACTAAGTCCCAGGATCCACACTGCCAGGGACACACCCGTGTGTCCAGGCCGTGTGGGTTTTTAAAACATGAATTTTTTATCTATTTAATTTCAAAAATATCATAAAATATAATTAGTCAATTAGGCATGTTAATGCTCGGGTTGCCTCCAAAGAAGCGCTTGTTTAGAGTCTAAGCTCGACTTACATTGTTTTCGCTTGGTTACGATGGTTTGCGGAGTTGAGACTCCTTTTTCTCGCTATCAATTCTATTATGAACATACGGTTTGAGTCGAATAGTATTTACCTTAAAAGTGCCAAAATTAGAATGAGTTACCTCAATTGTTCTGTATGGAAAGACATTGAGTACCGTAAAAGGAGTCGCTCCGTTTGCATTAAGCTCTGAAGTGGTTATTCGAGGGTCAATTTCATCTAATAGTACCTGGTCCCCATTCTTGGAGTGCTTCGTTCCATCCTTAAGCTCATCATGGAGTTGCTTCGTTTTTTCTTCATGCATTCTTGGTTTCTCCTTGCCATGTGCCCTCCATTCGTCTAGTTCATCGATCTGAAGCCTTCACTTCTCATGAGTAGTTATGTGTTTGTCACATCAGATAGAATGTGGCTCCATTACTTTCTTCCTAGGGATTTCCTGTAAACAAGTTTGAGCTACAATGTTACTCACATTAATTGAACTCATAAAATCATCTCGAATACTAGATATCCTAATAGAATCACGAGCTTGGAGTTTAATCATGTCATCACCTACACGAAGTGTCAATTCACCTGTGCCAACATCAATGATAGTTCTAGCAGTTGCTAAAAAGGGTCGTCCTAAGATTAAAGGTGCGTCACTATCCTCATCCATGTCTAGAACAACAAAGTCAACTGGGAATGTAAATTTATCGATTTTTACAAGCACATCCTGGACAATTCCCCTAGGAAATCTAATAGTTTTATCTACTAGTTGAATTCTCATCCTAGTTTGTTTAGGTTTCCCAAGACCTAGTTGCTTAAACATTTTATAGGGCATGACATTAATACTTGCCCCTAAATCAGCCAAGGCATTATTAACATCTAAACTACCAATTAAACAAGGAAGAGTAAAACTCCCTCGATCCTTTAATTTCTTGGGTAGTTTATTCTATAAAATGGCCAAGCAGACTGCATTTAGCTCCACGTGCAACACATCATCTAACTTTCATTTGTTTGCTAAAAGCTCCTTTAAAAATTTAACTGAGTTGGGCATCTGTGAAAGAGCTTCAGTAAATGGTAAGTTTAATATGTAATTTTTTAAGGGTTTAAGAAATTTACCAGATTGCTCAATGGTATGGTCTTTCTTCTTCGCGTTAGGATAAGGCACACGAGGTATATGATCTTTACTTGCCGGTTTTTATGCACTGTGGCTTACCTCGACCTTTCCTTTACTTACCACAATTTCTTGTCTCGGTTTAGGTTTAGATTCTACTAACCCTTCTTCATCATGCACGGTGGTGGCATGGAGTTGCTCCCTTGGGTTAGGTTCGATATTACTCGGCAAGCTACCTTGTGGTCATTCTGAGATTAGCTTAGCAAGCTGACCTATTTGGTTCTTGAGCCCTTAAATCGACGCTTGTCGATTTTTTAGTGCTGCTTCAGTGTTTTGAAATCGAGTTTCTCACACCGAGATGAATTTTGTTAGCATCTCCTCAAGGTTCGGCTTTTCTCCTGTTGGTAGGGTTGTTGTTGAAAGCCTAGAGGGGGTTGTTGTCTCTGATTTCCCTGACCACCTCATGAGAAATTGGGATGGTTCCTCAAACCTGCATTGTAAGTGTTACTATAGGGATTATTCTGAGGTCTAGAATTGTTACCCATATAGTGAGCTTGTTCATTCTCTGTGCTAGGGTTGTAGGATGGATATTTTGTGGTGTTCATCCCTCCTCCATTTGTGTCGCATTGCATCACCGAATGTACTTGCGTAGAAACACATAAACTATCAATCTTTTTGTTTAAGAGCTCTACTTGGATTGATAACATGGTGACCGTGTCGAGGTTGAAAACACCGGTGGCTTTTGTCAGCTTTGTTCTCATGACTTGCCACTAATAGTTATTCAATGACATCTCCTCTATAAACTCATAAGCCGCTTCAGGTGTTTTGTTATTTAGAGCTCCACCAGTGGCTGCATCGATTAGTTGCCTAGTTGAGGGTTCAAACCGTTGTAGAAGGTTTGAACCTGTAGCCATAAAGGTAACCCATGGTAAAGGCACCTTCCCAATAAGTCCTTATACCTCTCCCATGCATCGTAAAGAGTTTCTAAATCCATCTGTACAAAAGAAGAGATATTATTCCTCAACTTTGCCGTTTTAGCTGGCGAAAAATAATTTAATAGGAATTTTTTGGTCATTTGCTCCCAAGTAGTGATGGAACCTCGTGGTAACGAGTTCAACCACTATTTAGATTTATTTCTCAAGGAAAAAGGAAACAACCAAAGACGAATGGTATCATTAGAAACTTCATTAATTTTGAAAGTGTCGCAAAATTCTAGAAAGTTAGCTAAATGAGTATTTGGATCTTCATCCTGTAAACCATCGAATTGAACACATTGTTGGACAATTTAAATAGTGTTCGACTTTAGCTCGAAGTTATTCGCAGCAACAGCAGGCCTTACAATACTCGATTCAGCCCCAATCAAATTAGGCTTAGCATAATCGTACATAGTACAAGGAGCAGGATTTGCGGCAACCACTGGAGGTAGCAGATTATTATCATCCATCTCCTTGGTACTATTGGTATCGTCCTCTTGCTCTTCCTCTATATACTTTAGACTTCGCCTTATTTCTCTACGGTTTCTGCCAACTATACTTTCAATCTTACTGTCAAAAAGCTATGGTCCTGACGGGTTCCTTCTAGTCATAAACTAAAAATACCTGCCAGAAGCAAATAAAAGAAAAGTTAGTAAATTAAAATAGAAACAAAAATAAATTGCAATAAAAATTAAGCATTCCTAATATTCTAGTCCCCGACCATGGCGCCAAAAACTTGATGGTCTCGAAACTAACTAATAATTTGACTAAGGCAAGCGCACCTATCGAACAGTAGTATAGTTATGGTGAGTCCGGAATATCTATCCACGAGGACTAAAAGTATTAGAAGCTAATATCTTTCTATTATCTAGCCTATAATTAAATGGATTATTTTTAATCTAAAACTAAACTAATTAACTGTGAACGCGACAAAGAGTGAAGAAAGTAATCGAATAAACCAAGGACAAAGGCAATACCTAAGAAAGAATCCACCTAGACTTCAATTATTATTATAACTCTAAATTAAATGATTTATTCACTTGTCTTGTTCCGTAGAAATGCCTAATTTATGTTAATATCTCTTTCGAGACTAAGAATAATTGACTCTAGGTTGATTAATTGAAATCTCTTTCTAATTAAAACCCCTATTGTCGCATTAACTCGATCTATGGATTCCCTTATTAGATTTGACTCTAATCCGACAGATTTATGTTGTCCTATTTCTAGGATTGCAATCAACTCTGCTCAATTATGCTAGATCTACTCTTAAACATGGACTTTTGCTCCACTGAATAAGCACATCAAACTTGAATTAACATCCTGAAAATATTAAAGCAAGGGTTAAGAACACATAATTAAGAAAAAGAACAAGTATTTGTCATGTAATTTAGATAATTAAATAATAAGATTCATCATATGTTTCATCGTCCCTAGGTATTTAGGGAGTTTAGTTCATAACGTAAAAGGAAAACATCTCAGAATAAAGAAAACAACAAAACATAAAGAACCCAAAAAATTCTTAGGAAAATTTATGGAGATCTTCAATCTTGAATGAAATCCTACTTCTGAATTGATTCTGACGGCTTCCTTCGAGTAATTTCTTCGTTCTACTCTGCGTGCTCCCTTAGGTCTTCCTATGGTGTGTATTTATAGACTTTAGAATACCCAAAAACCCTAAATATTGGCTTTTTCCGTGTGAAAATGAAGTAAGGTGTGACAGTGACACGGGTGTGTGATCAGCCCGTGTGAGAATGCCCGCGTGAGAATGCCCAGGCCGTGTGCAAATTTGGGTGGCTCGCGATTGACACGGGCTAGCACACGGGCGTGTGTCCAGCCCGTGTGGTTCACACGGGCATGTGCTCAGCTACGGGCTTAGCCGTGTGGATCCTTAAGATGGCCTGTTTTATCTAATTTTAGCCCGTTTTCCATTCCTTTTGCTTCCGTATGCTCTCCTAAGTATAGAAACATGAATTTAAAGCATTAAGAGCATCGAATTCATAAAATTGTATAATAAAACATCCAAAAACACGCTAAGCATGGGATTAAAATGTGTTACTTTTATAGTTTATCACACTCTATTGACCAAAACACTCTCACCAAACGAATTAGTGGCAGTCGTACTGTTATCAATGATTCCTACTAGAATTCCCAACTCAAAAGCCAGTTCGCTCAAAATGTACGAGTATGTAGAACCAAAATCAATTAAAGAAAACAATGGAATAGTTCACAAAGTGAAGGTACCTATGATGATGCAGGTTGTTCCCTGGTTCTATGGTTTCTTAACAACATATACTCATGCAAACCTTCCTATCTCGGTATGTATGGAAATAGTATGCACTAGGGTTCACTGCCCAGCTTGTCTTGTATCACTCCCTCTACCTTGAACTCGTACTAGTGTAGGGGTTAAATTCTGAGCTAGCAAACTTTCTACTCGTTCTGGTCAGTCCCTTAGCATATGCTCTTTGGATCCAAGAAACACAAAAATATACACACTTTTCCATGCCCTTTTTAACTAAAATTCATGCAGTTTCGGCAAAATTATTGTCGAAAAATAATTAATTTTTATAAAATAATTAAATTGAACTTAAACTATGAATATTTTGAATTTTAATTAATTTTATAATTAATTTTAATTAACTTTGATCATTTTTCGACAGATTTGCACAAAGGGCAAATAACGACTTAGCAGACACTGCTAGAAGTTAAAAAACCAAAAAGCAATTTGAAGTATCAAGGCGAATTAATTTTCAACCTAAGTCGGTCCAATTATGTGTATTAATTCATGATATAATTAATTTTAATTTATATCCAATTTAATTTGGATTAAATAAATTATTATTAATTAATTATGAAAAAATGGTCAAGTTGAGCCGAACCGAGTGAACCGAATCAACCAAGAAGTGGACAGCCCAAAGCCGTCCATATGCTGACCCAAATCAGCTTATTGGCTGATTATTTATCTTACAAAGAGGCCCTTGAAGACTTGTTCAAGTTGCAAACAAACCCCTCGACAATTGGTGGCTTTATAGATTTGCCCTAAGCCTTAATTAGCAAAGTTGAAACTATCAACCTTGCCACATGTGTGGCCGGCCAAGGGAGGGCTCTTTGGCTGATAATTTTAGCTATTTTTAGCAGCCTTCTTCAGATATAAAAACCCCCTTAGGCTGGTCATTTAAAACGCATCTCAAGCATTCACTTCTTTTCTCTCTTCTCTCCACTTTCTCTCTTCTTTTCCATTCCAAATTCCCTTACTCTCTTGTCGATTTCTCCTCTTGGAAAAAGGGCATTCATCAGCCATTTGGATCAGAAATTAAGTGTTCATAGCAGCTGTAACACCCCAAACCCGGCCTAGACGTTATGGCTGAATCTGGCATGTCACATCAAAAAGGTTATATAAAATCTCACATTCATTAAAAAAAACTTTCCTCAATTCAAAAACTGGTTATCAATGAAAAACTCTTAGTCTCGTTGCTTATCAAATAAGGTTTGCTTAAAGTTTTTTCCTGTAACACCCCTTACCCGAAACCCTTGCCGGAGTTGGGTACGTGGCATTACTAGACTTGACCATTAACTCGGGAAGTAAAAATTTTTAAAGCTGTCCAACTGCATCATGCTGACTAAATCGACCATAACTCGAGTTACAAAACTCGAAATTTAGATCCGTAAATTTTCCTTGAAACTAGATTCATATAACTATTCAGCATAATTTTTCCAGAATTTTTCATGTAGCCAATTAGTACAGTTTATTCATCAAATTTACCCTTATTACACTGCTTGACAATTCTGACCTGTCCCTACAAAAATGCAGTTATCTCATTGCACAAATTTCCTATGATGTTATTGTTTATACCAATGAAAAATAGATTCATTAAGGGTTCTACACATATAAACCATGCTTCTTAATTATTTTTGTACAATTTATGGAAATTTTTCCAAAACAGAACAGTGACTCACTAATTCATTCAGAGCAGGTCTCACTAAAACTGAATTATCTCATAATATATAAATCTTTTGCCTACTCTGTTTCTTTCATGTAAAAATAGACACAATAAGGTTTAATTCCATATCTCATTCACCTTTTAATTCAATATACCCTATTTTTGGTGATTTTTCTAACTCACATCACTGCTGTTACAACAAGCTGTTTTGTTGCATTTTATGAAAGACTAGCTTCTAACCGAACCTACCTACATTCCTAATTCAAGGATTCATTTCGTATATAAACATTTCCTTAACAAAATGATTAAACTTTGATTAAGAAAGCATAAACCTTGCCATCATGAACCAGCATACATATCGAAACCCAACATCATACTTACTAAAAATTTAGCCATATTCGCATGGCTATTACATACATAAACCTTAAGAGTTCATCAACAAAGACTAAGTCTTCCCTATACATGCCTTCGTTTAAAACCAAAATGAAAGAGTACCAAAATGTAGATTGATAGTGTGGGCGACCTTCCGAACGATCCCGACGAGCTTGTAACTTGCCTAATCTATAAAACAGAGGAAACATTTCACACGATAAGCTCGCTAGCTTAGTAAGTCCTAATTTCATAAAAATATAACATTCAAACACTAACAATTCAATTTCTACAACTCAACTTATACTTATGCTCATTTTCATTATCAAGCTTTCAATTTCATATCCATGTAACTAAGTATGAAATTGATAGGAAAGTTTCTCCTTACCCACATATTTATGATCAAAATATTCGTTCGTAATCCGATCTTTAAGACCCAATGTGTCATCATATAACCATAGGTACCATTATTCATATACTTGGATATCAATTATTATAACATGTTATTAATTATACAACCACCCTTGTGGCCGAATACACCTAGTCTTATATATTTACATATTAAACGGCCAAAGTCACGATACCACATCATTTATCAATAGAACCAGAAATACATACCATTGGTAATAATCACTGAATCACTAGTTTACCTTATCTTAATTAAGTAAGAAACTCATTCCTACTTTACATACTCACCTGAGCCGTTAACTCGATATATTTGCTTTAATTCGCCTTGAACATAAATTTTGGTTTCTATTTTGTAAAGCACATCAGGCATCATCAAGCTCGCTAGGCGTAGAAGCCGAATAATAACACCTGGCACAAGGGTCGCTAGGCATAAAGCCCGATAAGTAACACCGGCACAAGGCTCGCTAGGCATAAAGCCCGATTATGTCACCAAGACACGAGGCACTGCTAGGCTCGAAGCCCGAATGTCAGAATATTTTTACATGCTTTTCACATTTCACTATACATATCGAATCATATACATTTATTCCCATTGCATTAAATAAATTTGAAATCAATCCAATCCATCATTATCACAATCGGCCAACTCATGGTTTTACACCAAGCTTATACAAATTTTATCATTCACTAGATATGTAAATGATCTTTAAATATAAAGTAGCTCAAGAACTTACTTATTCACCTTGCATTAGCCAAAATAATTTCCATCACATACTCAACATAAATCATCAACCAATATGTCAATATACATTCGCCATGATGTAATTGGATATTAACATTCATAAATTTTTAATAGTCAAGATAACCATAATTAATTCTTTGACATGATTTAACTAAAGGACTTACCTCGGTTGTCGATAGTCCGTGCGAATCGGCTTATTCGAGAACCTTCGTCTTTCCAGGTCTAATTCTGTCTTTCTTTGCTCTTGATCTAAAACACATTAGAATTTAGCTCATTTAATCTCATTTCATCTCAATTTAGTCCCAAAACACCCAAATGGGCAATTTACCATTTTGCCCCTAATGTTTCCCATTTTTACAATTTAGTCCCATTTGCACATAACACAAAATATGCAAAATTTTCCAACATCCTAGCTTGGCCGAATCTTCATTATAGTCATAGGTGTCCATGCATTTCATTTATTTGACATTTTAATCCTTCACAAATTTATTCTTTTCAATTTAGCCCTATATACTCAAAATTACCAAAAATTCCAATACAAAACTTGTAAATCTTTAATATACATTTAATTTAAAATCATCAAACATCAAAACTATCCAAACATGTTAATGGTGAATCCTATATACATAGTATTTTCAAAAATTTAGACATGGGTCGGGTAATACACGAAACAACGATCTCAAAAACGTAAAATTTATCAAAAACTAAGTAAAATACCTACCCCAAATCAAGCCTTAAGTTGCCGAAACTTCAAGCTCCAAAAATGGAGTTTTTCTCCTCAAACATTCGGCCAAGAAGATGAACAATGTGATGTTCTCTTTCTTCCCACTTAACTTTATTATTTTATGTTATAATAACACATTTAATATACCTTATTTACTAATATATCAACATAACATATAATAGGCTAATTTAACATATAATTTGGACTTATAAAAGCCCATTATTCAGTCCCTTACTATGGTGAATGGGCTAATTGCCCTTTGGTACACCCACTTAAAAAGCCACAATCAATTTAGTACTCTTCACTTTAGCATGCAACTTTTGCGCTTTTCTCGATTAAATCCTTTTTATCAAATTGAGCACTTAAACGACTAAATTTTTCTACGAAATTTTCACACTCACTAAATCACATGTAACAAACACAAAATATAATATTAAAATATCTCTCAGGCTCGGATTCATGGTCCCGAAACCACCGTTCCGATTTGGGTCAAAATTGGTCTGTTACAACTCTCCCCCCTTAAGGATTTTCGTCCCCGAAAATCTTACCATTAAATAAGTTCGGATATTGTTGCCTCATTGTCTCTTCAGGCTCCCACGTAGCCTCTTCAACCCCGTGACGATTCCATAAAACTTTTACTAATGGAATTCTTTTATTTCTCAACTCTTTTATCTCCCGGGCTAAGATACGGATCGGTTCCTCATCATATGTCAAATCAGATCTAATTTCAATCTCTGACGGTGAAATCACATGGGACGGATCCGATCTATATTTGCGAAGCATCGAAACATGAAATACATTGTGTATCTTTTCTAACTCGGAGGGCAATCTTAATCTATAAGCAACCGGTCCAATACGTTCAATGACTTCGTACGGTCCGATAAATCTCGGACTTAACTTGCCTTTCGGCCAAATCAAGTATTTTCTTCCAAGAAGAAACTTTCAAGAACACCCGATCTCCGACCTGAAATTCAATATCCTTACGCTTCAAATCGGCATAGGACTTCGACGATCCGGCGACTTTCAAGTTATTTCTAATAAGTACCACCTCTACATTGCGCTTCTTTAATCCAATCAACCCCGTGTATCTTGTTTTCATTGAGTTCGGTCCAATACAACGGTGTGTGACATTTCGACCATATAAGGCTTCATAAGGCACCATTTTTATGCTAGATTGGAAACTATTATTGTAAGAAAATTCAATCAAAGGTAGGTATCGTTCCCACGCACCTTCAAACTCGAGAACGCAACACCTCAACATGTCCTCAAGTATCAAAATAGTTCGCTCGGATCGACCGTGATGCTGCTTTTGCGGATGGAAGGTCAGTACTAAAATAAAGTTTAGTACCTAAAGCATCTTGCAATTTCTTCCAAAACCGCGATGTGAATCTTGGGTCCCTATCAGAAACAATGGAACTCGGCACACCGTGCAACCTTACAATCTGCGACACATACAATTCGGCAAGTTTATCAAGTGAATAATCGGCACGCATCGCGGCACAAAATGAGTGATTTAGTCGGTCTATCAACGATAACCCATACGACATCTTTCTTACTCGGTGTCATAGGAAGACCGGATACAAAATCCATTGTAATTCTATCCCATTTCCATTCGGGTATCATGATTGGTTGAAGTAATCCAGGCGGTACTTGATGCTCACTTTCACTTGTTGATGATTAAGCACTTGGAAACAAATTCGGATATATCCCATTTCATGCCAAAGCCACCAATAGAAGCTCGTTTCAAATCGTTATACATTTTCGTGCTACCGGGTGTATCGACATTCGAACATTATGGGCCTCCTCGAATCATCACGTATCAAATCGAGTTCTTAGGAATACACAATCGACTTTTGTAACTCAAACAATCATTTGCATCAATCGAAAATCGATTCTATACCATTTTCACACCGAATCCGAATAGAAATCAACTTTTCGTCAACTTTACATGCATTACAAATCTGCTTTGAATGAACATCGGCCTTGCTTGTAATTCGGCTATGATCAAACCATCATCAGATATAGCCACCCGTGCGTTCAATGCACGAAGAGCAAATAATGATTTTTGACTTAACGCATCTGCAACAACATTAGCTTTCCCCGGATGGTAGTCAATAACTAATTCATAGTCTTTCAACAATTCTAACCATCTACGTTGTCTCAAGTTCAAGTCTTTTCGAGTCATCAAATACTTCAAACTTTTGTGATCTGAATAAATATGACTTTTTTCGCCAAATAAGTAGTGACGCCAAATTTTTAATGCGAACACAATGGCTGCGAACTCCAAATCATGAGTTGGATAATTTTTCTCATGCGGCTTCAATTGTCTCGAAGCGTAGGCTATCACCTTGCCTTCTTGCATTAAAACACAACCCAATCCATTCAAGGAAGCATCGCTAAAAATAATAAATTCTTTACCCGATTCAAATTTGAGTTAACCTGGGCTTGGTCAAAAGGGCTTTCAACTGCTCGAAACTTTTTTGACACTTCTCTGACCACTCAAACTTGACATCTTTCTGTAGTAGTTTCGTCAAAGGTGTAGCTATTACAGAAAAACCTTTTACAAATCGTCTATAATATCCCGCAAGGCCTAGGAAACTTCGGATCTCAGAAACATTCTTTGGTGGTCTCCAATCAAGTATATTTGTTAATTTATTTGGATCCACCCGAATACGACGACATTGAAACAACATGACCCAAGAAGCCGACCTCATTCATCCGAATTCACACTTACTGAACTTTGCATACAATTGTTGATCTCTCAAAGTTTGTAGTACTAATCTCAAATGCTCAGCATGTTCCGTTTCACTTTTGGAATAGATCAATATATCATCAATAAACACTACTACAAACTGATCCAAAAGCGCCGGAAGACCGGTTCATTAGATCCATAAAACAAAGCGAGTGCATTAGTGAGTCCAAAAGGCATAACCAAAAACTCATAATGTCCGTACCTAAATGCGAAATGCGATCTTTGGCACATCTAAATCTCGACTCGTAATTGATAATAGCTTTGTTCTCAAATCTATTTTCGAAAACATCAAGCCCCCTTCAACCGATCAAATAAATCATCAATCCGAGGTAATGGGTACTTATTCTTTATAGTTACCTTATTTAGTTGCTTGTGTAGTCGATACACATTCACATAGTCCCATCTTTCTTTTTCACAAATAACAGGTGCACCCCTAAGGAGAGAAACTTCGGTCGTGCAAAACCCCTATCTGTCAACTCTTGCAAGCTGCGCTTTCAATTCTTTTAATTGATGAGGTGCCATTCGATGCGGAGCTATCGAAATCGGAGTCGCACGGCACTAACTCAATGCCGAACTCAATCTCTCATACACAGGGGTAAACCCGGTAGTTCCTCGAAACACATCGGGGTATTCACACACAAGCGTCTGATTCAATTTGTTTCTCGGACATTTTATTATCGATTACATAGGCCAAATAAGCTTCACACCCTTTTTCACATACTTTCGGGCTAACATTGAAGATATTATTTGTAGGCAACCCATTTATGTCACAGATTTAATTCGATGGTCTCACCGTTTCGACATTTCAAATCAATAAGCTTTCTTTTACAATCCACTACGCGCCATAAAGGCGAAGTTAACCAATCCATACCCAAGATTATATCAAATTCGTCAAAGGGCAACAACATTAAATCGGTGTGGAAGCAATAATCTCGAATCATCAACGGGCAACCTCTACACACTTTATTAACAAGCACACATCTACCCAAAGGGTTGGACACACGAATCACAAACTCGGTAGACTCAACTATGAGTCTTGCCGAATTTTAAAGTTTCACACACATAAGAATGAGTCGAACGGGATCAATTAGTGCAATCACAGTAGTATCATAAAGAGTGAAAGTACCGGTAATGACGCGTCGGGGAGGAAGCATTCTCTCTAGCTCGCGCGCGCGCATATGCTCTAGCCGAGCTCTAGCCTCGAATCGATCTGTGGTGTTCTTCGTTCCTTCGACTACCACCTACATTACCCAGATATGCGGGTGGTCTACCTCGCATTGACACGTTGCTCGGCTTAGTGTTACGGGTCATTCTGCTCGGCTAACCCGGACACTCTCTAATAAAATGGTGCGATGATCCACATTTATAGCAAGACCGATCATGAAATCTACAACTCCCGAGTGCCATTTCCCACAATGCTTGCACTCAACTCTATTTTGTGGAACATTACCAACACGGCTATCGAGGTAGCTCGGGAGCTCATAGGAGGTCGATCCCGTCTAGGTGGATCTCGTATTAGCTTTTACGTCAGTTTGTGTAGTCGTCTCTGGGCTTCTTGGTCGTGGAATGAAAGACTTTACTCGAAGATCTTTTACGAATGTCTCTAGCTTGAGCCTCGACCCTTTCTTTTTCTTTCCAGAGCTCTTGACTTTGCAAGCTCTTTCAACTAAAGTCACAAACTCTTGAATTTCAAGAATGCCAATGAACATCTTTATATCTTCATTCAAGGCCATCTTCAAATCTTTTACACATAATAGCTTGGAAGAAAACACACTCTCTAGCATATCTGCTGAGTCGACAAATTTTCGTTCATATTCCGTCACGGTCATTCGTCCTTGTTTCAAATTTCAAGGAATTCTTTTTCGTTTTTATCAATGAATCTTTGGTGATATATTTCTTGCGAATTCATTCTCGGAAGAAATCCCATGTCACTTTTTTTCTTTCGGAACCGCGATACTAGTGTATTCCACCGATGATATATCGAGTGTCCATGATGAAGGATATAGTACACTTCAAGCATTCATCCGAGTACAAGACGACTCATCAAGTACCGAATAGTGTTATCAAGCCACATTTCGGCTTTCTCAGCGTCATCATCGTCATTAGCTTTAAATTCTTCGGCCCCATATTTTCGGATTTTATCAACTGGGGGTCTACTAGATCTCATCCGATCTATCATTGGGGGAGTGAAGGAATCGGAGTTAGATTATTCGGGGTGGAGGTTGGGGTAGTGCAGTAGGGTTATTTTGAATAAATTGGGCAAACCACTCATTCATCATCCGATAAAAGGCTTGTTTAGTTTATCCTTCGTGGCTACCCGAAACAGGTCGAGAGTCTATCGGCGCTGATCCATGGGTACGGTCAGGCACCACGCTCTCCACATCATCAGCTACAACTCTTTCAGGATCAGTGTCCATTTACTATATAAAACAAAGTTCAGGCTGTCAGAAGTCACCACACTATCAACATATAATTAAGCCATGTATAGCTAGACTCACACGCGCTACGGTAGTCCTAGAATCGACTAAACCGTAAGCTCTGATACTAATCAAATGTAACACCCTTACCCGAAACCCTTGCCGAGTCGGAGTGCGTGGCATTACTAGACTTGACCATTAACTCGGGAAGTAAAAATTTTTAAAGCTGTCCAACTGCGTCATGCTGACTAAATCGACCATAACTCGAGCTACAAAACTCGAAATTTAGATCCGTAAATTTTCCTTGAAACTAGACTCATATAACTATTCACCATAATTTTTCTATAATTTTTCATGTAGCCAATTAGTACAGTTTATTCATCAAAGTTACCCTTATTACACTGCTTGATAATTCTGACCTGTCCCTACAAAAATGCAGTTATCTCATTGCAAATATTTCCTATGATGTTCTTGTTTATACCAATGAAAAATAGATTCATTAAGAGTTATATACATATAAACCATGCTTCTTAATTATTTTTGTACAATTTATGGCAATTTTTCCAAAACAGAACAGTGACTCACGAATTCATTCAGAGCAGGTCTCACTAAAACTGAATTATCTCATAATATATAAATCTTTTGCCTACTCTGTTTCTTTCATGTAAAAATAGACACAATAAGGTTTAATTCCATATCTCATTCACCTTTTAATTCAATATACCCTATTTTTGGTGATTTTTCTAACTCACATCACTGCTGTTACTACAAGCTGTTTTGTTGCATTTTATGAAAGACTAGCTTCTAACCGAACCTACCTACATTCCTAATTCAAGGATTCATTTCGTATATAAACATTTCCTTAACAAAATGATTAAACTTTGATTAAGAAAGCATAAACCTTGCCATCATGAACCAGCATACATATCGAAACCCAACATCATACTTACTAAAAATTTAGCCATATTCGCATGGCTATTACATACATAAACCTTAAGAGTTCATCAACAAAGACTAAGTCTTCCCTATACATGCCTTCGTTTAAAACCAAAATGAAAGAGTACCAAAATGTAGATTGATAGTGTGTGGCGACCTTCCGAGCGATCCCGACGAGCTTGTAACTTGCCTAATCTATAAAGCAGAGGAAACATTTCACACGATAAGCTCGCTAGCTTAGTAAGTCCTAATTTCATAAAAATATAACATTCAAACACTAACAATTCAATTTCTACAACTCAACTTATACTTATGCTCATTTTCATTATCAAGCTTTCAATTTCATATCCATGTAACTAAGTATGAAATTGATAGGAAAGTTTCTCCTTACCCACATATTTATGATCAAAATATTCGTCAGTAATCCGATCTTTAAGACCCAATGTGTCATCATATAACCATAGGTACCATTATTCATATACTTGGATATCAATTATTATAACATGTTATTAATTATACAACCACCCTTGTGGCGAATACACCTAGTCTTATATATTTACATATTAAACGGCCAAAGTCACGATACCACATCATTTATCAATAGAACAGAAATACATACCATTGGTAATAATCATGAATCACTAGTTTACCTTATCTTAATTAAGTAAGAAACTCATTCCTACTTTACATACTCACCTGAGCCGTTAACTCGATATATTTGCTTTAATTCGCCTTGAACATAAATTTTGGTTTCTATTTTGTAAAGCACATCAGGCATCAAGCACGCTAGGCGTAGAAGCGAATAATAATAACTGCCGGCACAAGGCACGCTAGGCATAAAAGCCCGATAAATAACACCGGCACAAGGCACGCTAGGCATAAAAGCCCGATAAATAACACCCGGCACAAGGCACGCTAGGCATAAAGCCCGATAATGTCACCGCACGAGGGCTGCTAGGCTCGAAGCCCGAATGTCGAATATTTTTACATGCTTTTCACATTTCACTATACATATCGAATCATATACATTTATTCCCATTGCATTAAATAAATTTGAAATCAATCCAATCCATCATTATCACAATCGCCAACTCATGGTTTTACACCAAGCTTATACAAATTTTATCATTCACTAGATATGTAAATGATCTTTAAATATAAAGTAGCTCAAGAACTTACTTATTCACCTTGCATTAGCCAAAATAATTTCCATCACATACTCAACATAAATCATCAACCAATATGTCAATATACATTCGGCCATGATGTAATTGGATATTAACATTCATAAATTTTTAATAGTCAAGATAACCATAATTAATTCTTTGACATGATTTAACTAAAGGACTTACCTCGGTTGTCGATAGTCAAATGTGAATCGACTATTCGAGAACCTTCGTCTTCCCAGGTCTAATTCGGTCTTTCTTTGCTCTTGATCTAAAACACATTAGAATTTAGCTCATTTAATCTCATTTCATCTCAATTTAGTCCCAAAACACCCAAATGGGCAATTTACCATTTTGCCCCTAATGTTTCCCATTTTTACAATTTAGTCCCATTTGCACATAACACAAAATATGCAAAATTTTCCAACATCCTAGCTTGGCGAATCTTCATTATAGTCATAGGTGTCCATGCATTTCATTTATTTGACATTTTAATCCTTCACAAATTTATTCTTTTCAATTTAGCCCTATATACTCAAAATTACCAAAAATTCCAATACAAAACTTGTAAATCTTTAATATACATTTAATTTAAAATCATCAAACATCAAAACTATCCAAACATGTTAATGGTCGAATCCTATATACATAGTATTTTCAAAAATTTAGACATGGGTCGGGTAATACACTAAACAACGATCTCAAAAACGTAAAATTTATCAAAAACTAAGTAAAATACCTACCCCAAATCAAGCCTTAAGTTGCCGAAACTTCAAGCTCCAAAAATGGAGTTTTTCTCCTCAAACATTCGGCCAAGAAGATGAACAATGTGATGTTCTCTTTCTTCCCACTTAACTTTATTATTTTATGTTATAATAACACATTTAATATACCTTATTTACTAATATATCAACATAACATATAATAGGCTAATTTAACATATAATTTGGACTTATAAAAGCCCATTGCCGTCCCTTACTATGGTGAATGGGCTAATTGCCCTTTTGGTACACCCACTTAAAAAGCACAATCAATTTAGTACTCTTCACTTTAGCATGCAACTTTTGCGCTTTTCTCGATTAAATCCTTTTTATCAAATTGAGCACTTAAACGACTAAATTTTTCTACGAAATTTTCACACTCACTAAATCACATTTAACAAACACAAAATATAATATTAAAATATCTCTCAGGCTCGGATTCATGGTCCCGAAACCACCGTTCCGATTTGGGTCAAATTTGGTCTGTTACATTTCCCTTGCGAACCCAGTATTATTTTCAAAACGTTATTTGTTGCAGAAGACTGACTTTTAAAGTTGCGGAAACGTGATATTTGGAAATAGCAGTTGTTAGTTTAAAAACTCGTGTTTCAATGTTTGACAGTTCATAACTAACGAATTAACGAATGAAAGTTAAAAGAAAATCCCAATGGTCGTATTACATAAATTATTAAACCAAAATAATATAAATTAAATTAAACCCAAAAATTACTAAGTTCTGTTTATTGACAAATCCAACGTATGGCCACCTCCGAGTCCTCCGCCGCTCCAAATCCTCTAACGTTGGGGATTACCTGCACGGTTAAAAAGAAAAGGGGTGAGTTACGAGAACTCAGTGTGTAATCCCTTATAACGTCAATCTGGGCCCGAGCCCATACGGTGTTGGTCTGGGCCTAAGCCCTATTCAGTATCAAGCTGGGCCTTAGCATCAAATCAAAATCAATGCAATGAATGTGTACCCACCCCAATCCAACCAAACTCTCCACCCATACCAACCAATCTCTCTGTGGGGACCAAGTCAACCCACCCAACCAAAACTCTCCAATAATCTAGCCATGCTACTAAAAACGGTATGTGGCTGAGCCACTAAAATATGAATATATGGCGATGCCACTGTAACGGTATGTGGCGATGCCACAATAACGGTATGTGGCAGTGCCACTAAACGGTACTTCCTCCGATCAACAAATCCAACCCACTGCAAGATGTTATGAATGCAGTGTATTACAATTATAAACAGATATACAAAATCACATAAACGATGTTTAACCATCACTAAGGGTATAACGGTCATTTAGTCATTTATGGGTAAAACGGTCATTTCACCCTTTAAGGGCATTTCAATAATTTACCCATCGAGGGTATTTTGGTAACTTATCCACTAAGGGTATTTCGGTAACTTAACCATTGAGGGTATTTTGGTAATTTACCCACTAAGGGTTTTCGGCAATCTATCAAGTAACGGCCTTTTCGGAGGCCCACTGTCGCCTCGAACGACACAGGTTCCCTTTTGATCATTAAGGTGTAATTAGGCCTAAAATCCAATTTCGACCCAAATGGGACCACAAGCTCGCGTGGCCCATTCTGCTCGTTTTCGGTCTCAGTTCTGTAGACTTCACAGTCGCATCCATTATTCAGCATTTTTTATTGATTTCGCTCATGTGGGTCGTTAACTCATTGGGCCCACTTAGCCCGTTTTGGCTCAACAAGGCCTATTACGGCCTTAGTTCCATGAGAGGGTTCGTGGCACTCTCGACGATCTAACGCCATCACTAGTGGCTCGATTTATCTCGGCGAGCATTTGCACGCTCGAGAGATCTCAATTGTCGATATTCGGCTTTTCGTATTTCATCTTTCGACCGATTCACATACCAGCGCATACAACACAAGCAAGGGTATGAGATTACACACCTTAATCTCTGGATTGTTCCTCGAATTCACACGCACCAACCTAGAACCATCGAAACCATTGTTAGCCTTTAATTGTTATGGTAACACCCCCCTTAAAACACATACTCCCACATGTCACCCTTACCTTGTTTTACCGGGTTTTGCTAAGTCCTTCCCGAACCTAGTGAAGATTACGAATCCCGGAATCGATCCTACCTTACAGCACACTCTTATTAAAAGAGTTGAATAACGATGTGGTTAACATCCCCCTTGACAAAAACAAAGCAAAAGTGCTTACCTACTTGCTCAATGCCTAGAGTACGAACCAATTGCTTCCGAGCGCTAATCTCTCCCCCTCCTCGAGTGACCCTAACACCAACCCATATTAACTTAAGAAGAAGGGAAGATTCAGTAATAGGGAGAAATCTAGAAAATGATTAGTACTACTTACCCTCAGATTCGGCAAAGATAGATTCTTTAAGAAAAAAAGGAGTTGAACATGCACGACCCTCAGAGATGATAATAAACTAGAAAGGAAAGGGAGAGATTAGTTTCGGCTTAACCAATTAGAGAACAAGAGATGAGGTGTTGGGGGAGGATAGATTGGCTAAGGAAAGAAGAGATTAGAAACACGAGAAGAATAAAAGAAATAGATTCGGGCTACCTTAAATCAGCTAGCTTTGTATCATGAAGAGAGGAGCATCAAGAAAACAAGAAACTAGTTGAAGAATAGAAGAATAGGGAATAGGTTCAGCTATGTAGAGGAGACAAGAAAAGAATATGAGAGAAAAAAAAAAAAAGAAAGAACGGATGAAGAGAGGTGGGAAGAAGAGTTTCGGCCAACAGGTGTTTAGGCTATCCGTACAAAGAAAAAGACACGAAAGGTAAGATGGAGATGAGGAGAATAGACTAAGAATTCAGTAGAAGTAAATTGAAGAGAAACTGACCCGAAATGCTAGAGAAAATGTAACCCAAAATGTAGGAACTCACCAAAGAATACTAGAGAGTAATCGGCACACTCTCCCCTCTCCCTACCGGAAATGCTATCAGAACACCCCTCCTCAGTCGAAATTCCCCTTAGCTAGACCCCCACTTTTGGCCAACAGTTCCCACACCCATCCACTCCTAGATTTTCTCCCCTTTTTCCTTCTACAACTCCTCTCCTTCATCCATTTGAACCGTTTGACCAGTTCTTCAACTCCCATTGAAGAGTTTGATTCAGACTCTGCTTCCTCCCCTCTCAAGCCACAAAATAAAATCCTTCATTTTCCACTTTAGGGATTCGAACCCATTCCCACCTTGCTCTCCACTTGACACCACACCACTACACCACACACTCCACTTGTGTTAGCAAACCACACTCAAATATACTTAAGTCCAACCTCAACCAGCCCTCTCCTCTTAAGGGCCAAAAACTAAAATTTCTCCAAGGCTCAGATTCGGTCCAAAGCCTCCCTAGAACCCCCAAATACATTCAAATAACCAGCTGAACAAGCACAACATGCAATTATGCAAAAATTGCAACCCCTAACATTTGGGATGTTACAGCAGCCTTGGTCCATAAGGACAACGGAGAAGGAAGAACGAAGCAAACTAGTCAAGCCACGGAAAAACACTGGATTTTATTCTTGTTCCCTATCTCTTTAATTTTTGTTGTTTTTATGATTAACATATTTATGAATATTTATGTTGTTGGAATGGTTAATTTAATTAATTTAGCTTGAATTTAATTCGTGTTAGGTTGATTGCATTTCGTTTGTTAAAATTATTAAAATTGTGTTTATGTTGTTATAGGCCTCGGTAAGATGCTTGATTAAGTAAAATCATGACTAAGTTATTCTTGCATTACAATTGTGAGGTAGCTAATGAATTAATTATTTAAATGGATTGAAATTGTAATTAATGGACATGGTACTTAATCGATGCATGTTTAATCATCTAAGGTAGCTAAGGGTTAAATTAGCAACGGTATTTGACAATACAATTGCCTTGCATAACTTGCAAGATTATTGTGATTAAATTGTTTCAAGGTATGGATACTTTGTTACCTCACGTATTCTTTTATGTGCTTATTAGATTAAAATTAATCGTTTGAATTGACATAGGGATATGTACAAGAGATTATTTCGATTTAATAAGTATGTATGTGCAATAACATATTTTCCTATTAAGATTTGTTTAATCGGTCGAATTAACATAGGGATATAGTCAAGAAATGAATGGATTTTGGTAGGTGAGTATGTTCATAAGTTAGCAAATTATTGAGTTGCTGTGAATTTATTCGTAACAATATAAACATGAGCTTTATAATTCTAAGTTAAGAAATGTAATTAATCTAACACAATTATGTCATCTTGATTAAAATCATATTTTGAAATCGTGCATTTGAGATTTATTTATTTAGTTTACTTAGTTTAAAATCTTAGTTTTTAATAACCCTCTTCAAACAAAATATTTTCTTCACCATAGTGTTTTAAATAGCATTCATAAATAATTCTTTTCACAGTCCCTGTGGGTATGATAACTCGACATTACTTGTCACTTTATTACTTGTCGTGATTGTGTACACTTGCACATTTCCATCGTTCCAAGTTTTTGGTACAGTTACCGTGGATTGTTTTAAAAAGTCATTCTTTGTGAATTTGTTAGTTTTGCAGTTTGGTTTAATTTTCTGTTTAAATTTTAACTTAATTATTTTTCTTTGATTATTTTAGGTGTTTATGAGTATTGACCGACTTATCGATTTACTCATTGTAGACCCTGAGATTTAACGAACTTTTCAACAGCGAAGAAGATAAGCAAGTCAGAGAAGGACCAAAGAGATGAACTTCGAAAATCTGAATCAAGGAAACGCAGCAGACCCTGCTCAAAATCCTATCCTTGTTGTTGATGATAGGGATAGAGCTTTAAGATAGTATGTAGTGCCAGTGTTTAATGATCTTAATCCGGGTATTAGGAGACCAGAAATCGAAGCACAACATGTAATAGCCCGATTTAGACCCTAGTTGGAATAGTGGTTTCGGGACCACAAATTCGAGTTAAAAAAGTATTTTAATATTATTTTCTGAGTCTACAGTATGTGAATTGGTATGTGTGAAATTTGAGTGATTAAATTTGATCGTTTATGTGCTCGATTTGAGAAGAAGGACCTAATCGCATAAAGGTAAAAGTTGTGTTCTAATTGCTTATGTGTTGAATTAACATGGTTTATTAAATGTGAGGTCGCTATGTTGTAAATAGACCATTTTGTAAATAGACCATTTGAATATTGGATGGACATAAATGCCTAAGGATAGTGGATTTTAAGTGAAAATAAAAAGGCTAATGTAGTAATTTGTTAAATAAAAGATAAATTAATTAAAACAAAGACAAATTATTTGTCATTTGTGTTCATCCACTGATTTTAGAAGAAAAAGAAAGGGTTTTAAGCTTTTACTTCACTCGGCCATTGCTAAGCTTAATTGAGGTATGATTTTTTATCCGTTTTCGATAATTTTTACATTTTTGTGATCATTGTTTTGTGTTCTATCAAGCCCATGCCTAAATTTCAGAAATTTTTGATGATTGTGTGATGTGCCATTGATGATTTTGTGAGCTTAATGATGTTATTTGGTGAAATATGAAAGTTTGGTGTTAGATAAACATGTTTTGTATTGGGATTTTTGATGAATTTGTTTATTATGGATTAAATTGAGAAAGGTATAAAATGAGGGGATAAAATGTGAAATAAATGAAAGATATGGGCTTATATGGACTAATGGAATATTTGGCCAAGCATGTGTATAAGGAAATTATGTGTATTTTGTGATTTCATAAAATAGGGACTAAAATGTCAAAATGTGAAAAATATGAGGGCTAACTTTTAAAATGCCCTAAATATGTGTATAGGGATTGCATTGAATGAATTGGTGAATAAAGGATTTAAATTTGAATGTGTATAGATCAAGAACCAAAAAAAAAAACGAAATTAGATCGGGGGAAATCGAAAGTAGTTGAATAGCTGTTTGTTTTCATTCTTTCCCGTACGAGGTAAGTAGATATACAAATAAATGTGTTTGAATTGAATTATTATTGCTTATATGTGAATGAATTGTGATATATGACTATTTGAGCTGAATATGTGAAATTCAAGAAAGTTCCAATAATGTGATGACGTCCGAAAAGTCTCGTACGAACCATAGGAATAGTTAGGATACATATGTCATGACATAGGATTCCGATATGTGTTATCGTGTAAGACCACGTCTGGGACATTGGCGTTGATTTGTTATTTACGTGTAAGACCATGTAACATCCTTAAATCGGGGCCTTTGCATCTTATTTGTTTGCATGTAGATGGTATGGATGTCATGCTAGATCAGGCTATTTTAGGGCCTAGGCTTGAGCCAGGGGTAGGCTAGAGCCTTATCAAAAATTTTCTTTTTGGGATACTTAGAAGGGAGAGTTGATTGGGTTAGGTGTTAAGGGCTGTTGGTGGCAAGTTTTGACACAAGAAGTGCCTTGGAAAAGTGGCAAAGAGGCGCCACTTAAGGCTCAAGGAGGTGATGCCTCATGTGAGTGGATAGAGCCTTGGTTCGAGCTACGGAAATCTCCTTTCTACTTATTATTTTTTGATGCCAATACCAGGAGGAGTTGTACACAGGGTGGACTCTGGTGGATGAGTGTTGAAGGAGTCAACAGGATTTGAATGTGTGGAAGAGAGAAGATTTAGGAGTTTGAATCATTCAAATTCGTTTGAATGATTGGATGAGAAGGAAGCAAGGAGAAAAAGAAGGGATTGAGTTCGAGTGTGTGTTAGTCGAATTTTGTAGTGGTTAAGGTGTGGTAGAGCATTCGGTTTTGGAGTTTGGGGAGGGGTGTGTCGAAACTCAAAGGGAAACTAGCTATAGGTGCTATTTAGGTTGGTAATTTTGCATTTCAGCATACCAGTGCATCTTTTGGGAGTGGCCGACGTTGTTAGGAGATGATATTTGTTTTTTTTCTAAGCGATCAATTCAGTTTCTTATTTCTCTTCCTCTCTCCCTGAACTTTCGGTAACTTGGGTTATTGCTTCCATTTCACTTTTACTTGGTAGCCGAACCTCTCCATTACTGTGCCATTCTTTCTTTTTCTTCTATTCGTGCTAGCAAAAACCAAAAGCTTATTCTCTATTTTCTACTCACATCTCTTCTTCTTGCTTCTTTCTTTCATTTCAAAGCCGAAAACCCCTAACTCTATGCCATAGCCAAATATCCCCATCCAAGGTTCTCATCTCTGGTTTTCCTTCATAAACTGAATTCCCGTGGTCTACTCTTCTTCATCTTTTTCTTTTGCTACTTCTAAAACCAAAAACTTCTAAGATCCATTGGGGGGCTCCTTTTCGATTCTTGCATCTTCTCCTTCTGATTTGCCGAAATCTATTTCCCTTCTTTGGTTCTCAAAGCCAAAATCTCAACCCATAATCAGGTAAGATCTCATTGATTTCTTCTTTCTCTTTTTCTTCTCTTTCTTTCTCTTTTGTTTTTATGGCTGAATCTCCCTAGCATTCTCACATCTCTATTCCTTTCTCTATTTCGATTGCTATTGTAGGAAAAGCCGAGATCTCTAAGTGTCCTATTGAAGATCGATACTTCTAGTTTCGGTTTCTTATTTGGTTTACCTCTTATTTTAACCTCGCCAAATCTTGCTGGAGGGTGATCGAATCTATTAGGAAGGTAAGGGCCGATTTCTCTATTTCGTAATATCTCTTTTGGATTTTGAGGAGCCAAAGCCGAATGGCTAATTGGTCAATTGTTGGGGGCTTGGCTGAATGTAGGTGGAGAAGGGGGGTGTCACTTTTCAGTGAAGATATTCGGGATTCGCTTGACTTATGGATCAAACCCAACGTTTCGGGGTTTATCGATCTAGGTAAGGGTTTTTGCTTTAAGTCTTGAATTAATCTTTTAGTTTTGATTTCATTGCTTTGATTCGGGTTAGTGACCAAGTATTGTTATGGACTCAAATTAGCCAAGCATTGGGAGGGGTTGGATCGGTGAACCCAGCCCTTAAGTTCAAGAAGAGGGCTGTGTCTGCTGTTCGTGATTGGCCACCTGGATGTGGGCCAGCATCTGAGCATGGAAATAGGCAGATAGCGGTAGTGCCTATCAACGAGAGTGTCGACGTAGATAGTATCGTGTTACGGGTAATCAGGTGTGTGACTCTTACACACTTCATATGTATAATATGTTATTCTTTGTGTGCTGTTAAAAGCCGAAGTGCTAGTGGAAATCTTACGTTACATTTATGGGTGAAAGCAAGGACTCCAGGTAAGTCCATTTTGGTGGTTTTGCGATGTGATGATACTAAATCTGACATGTACCATGTTTTATTCTATTAAACGTTAGACATGATCATGATATATCGAAAAGTAAGTGCATGAAACATGGGTATGACGAGAAGAGGGGGAAGATATGATTATCAGACTGTCACCAGTGGTTTTGTACCACACAGTGGGTTGGCCCTGTTTATTATTACTTTGTGACTAAGTCTCAGTGATTTGGAACCACCAGTGGTTTGGTATCACATATGCTTATCTTTATGACTCGTCCCAATGGTTTGGTACCACAGTGGGTTGGCCCCAAAAGATATCAAAAGGGATTGTCACCAGTGGTTTGGTATCACAAAGTGGGTTGGCCCCACATATGATTAATTGTGACTTCGATCGCCAGTAGTTTGGTACCACATATGTTATTTGTGACTTCGGTCACCAGTGGTTTGGGACCACCGGTGGTTTGGTACCACACGGGGTAGATTTGGGAGTTTCGGATGGATAGGTTGGATGGGTTGCATGACATGCATATTCGCATATGAATTTCTGTATGAGCTTAACAAATTTTTGATGGGGATTTACACATTGAGTCTCGATGACTCACCCCTTCCGTTAACATTTTACAGGTGATTCTTAGATCGCGGATGGGGAGCCGAGGTGGACTCAAGGTGGCCATGCATGATATTTCGGTTTTTAATTTAATAGTATTTCGGGTTTATTTTATTTTAAGTTGGATTTTGGTTATGTAATAAGGCTGCTTAAATTTTAACTTAAGATACTTACTTTGTTAATTTCTTAAAATACATTTTGATCATTGAGGCATGCTTAACAAACTATTAAATGGACATTTTCAAAAACTTAAATGAACTTTTGGGTTTTTCCAAAATTTTACCATCGGGTAATTAACCTGTACGTAATAAAAACAAAGTACTCTACTTTCTTTCAAACTAAGTTTCACAAATAATGTCAATAAATTCGCTTATTACAAGTTTTACTCTTTAATAAACACAAAGGTTTTCTTCCCCACCCAAGATGACAACTAGGTTTCAAAACATTTTCGTTCCTGTGGCATGCCAGATTCGGTCGTAGCGTTTGACCGGGTTTGGGGTGTTATAATTGTGGTATCAGAGCCAAGTTTAAATTATTTTCAATAAAAGGGTTTGCAAAATGATTCCAATGGAAATACATGTTTCGAAGAGTATGGCACTTGAGTCTACGGTACCGTTCCGCAACGGTAAGTCTGTTAAACTGATGTTTATATGGTTAAAATGTTTGGGATGTGAATGCTAGTAGTAAAAACTTATACTGTAGAGTCTGAAACCTGTAGGACTGTGAGAACTTGCGAGAACAACTATTTTAATAAATTGCTCATAAAATTGTGCCGTAATAAACAGTGGAAAAAAACTAACTCATAAAATTCATAAACCAGATTAATTCGTGAGCGTTAGTCATGAGCACTTGAGGACATGGACGTAATACGTATGGTCGTGGTAGGGATAGGATGACTGTGTCTGAACCAGTAGGGTTTGGTCATGGGTCAGAGAATGAGGTACAACCGCCGCCGCCAGCTGTTGGCGCTGAGTATCAAGACCAAACGGGTGGTGATGACACTGTGTCGTAGGCAATGCTGCGGGTTCTGGAGAGAGTTACTGGAGCAGGAGGAGGTGCGGGGGTTAAAAAAATCTGTGTCTGAACGACTCTGAGCTAATGGAGCAGAAGTATTTCAGGGTGTTTCTGGTGTAGCTCCTAGCACAACTGAGTACTGGCTTGAGGCGACTGAGCGCATAATGGATGATTTAGACTTTACGGATGAGGAGAAATTGAAAGGGATAGTGTCTCTTCTCCGGGATGAGTCTTACCAGTGGTGGCTCACAGACAAGAATGGTGCGATGGTCGATGATATCACTTGGGATTTCTTTAAGGCGGCTTATCAGAGGAAGTACGTCGGGTCCAGTTACATAGATGCGCAGCGTAAGGCATTTTTAAGTCTGGTTTAGGGGAGTAAGTCAGTATCTGAGTACGAGACAGAATTCTTAAGGTTGAGCCGTTATGCTTGGGGTATCGTAGCTACAAAACATGAGTGTTGTGTTAGGTTTGAAGATGGTCTGAGAGATGAGTTGCGATTGTTGATTGCTTCACAGCAAGAGAGGGAATTTGCTGTTCTTGTGGAGAAGGCCAAAATAGTCGAGGGGGTGAAGGAGTCCACGAAGCAGAACCTGGATAGAAATTGAAACAAGAGCAGTTTTGGGCCATCAGGGTCAGCTGGAGGTTTTCAGAAGAAGGCTAAAACAGGCGGGCCGAGTCAAGCTGCAAGGCCTGTTGCGGCTCAGTGGCCACCGCGGTGCACTCGATGCGGAAAGTCTCATTCGGGAAAGTGTTGGTTTGGTAGCAGAGGGTGTTTCAAGTGCGGGTCGATGGATCATCGAGTAAGGGATTGTCCGCGTAAGCTAGCCAGATCTGATTTGAGAGTCGGCGTGTTTTCGTTTAGAAGCGGTGGACAGCAACCGCAAAGGGGTCGAGGTTCAGCCAGGGGTGGTAATGGTAACGGACGAGGCCTTGGAGCACCGGGCAGAGGTGTTAAAAATACTAATGCAAGATAGCCTGGGTTGGTCTATGCAGCAAGGCGTCGAGAGGAGGGTGACACACCAGACGTCATAACCGGTACGTTCTTAATTTGTGGATTGCCATATACTGCTTTAATTGATGTTAGTTCGATGCACTCTTATGTTGCTAGTAGTATAGTGGGAACTCTGAACCTAGCCTATGAGATTTCTTCTAGGGAGATGACTGTAGTTAGCCCTCTAGGACACTCTGTGGTAGTGAACAAATTGTATAGGGACGTACCCCTAGAACTCCAAGGGGCAGTGTTTTTGGCTGATCTGATGGAACTGCCATTCGGAGAGTTCGATTTGATCTTAGGTATGGAGTGGTTGGTAAGGTATCAGGCGAATCTAGACTGTGCAACCAAGCGTATGGTGTTGAGAACCGACAAGGGAGAAGAAGTGGTGATGATAGGTGAGAGAAGGAACTACCTAGCTAATGTGGTGTCCGCCTTGAAGGCCGAGAAAATGGTGAAAAAATGATGTGAGGCATTCGTGGTTCATGTTTGTGCTTTGGAAGTCAAGGATTCAACTGTGGGGGATGTCCGAACGGTGAAAGAATTTATCGATGTGTTCCCAGAAGAGCTTCCGGGACTGCCTCCAGATCGCGAAGTTGAGTTTGGTATAGACCTGTTACCCGGAACCGCGCCAGTGTCTATTTCCCCATATAGAATGGCGCCAAAGGAGTTAGTGGAGTTGAAAGCGTAGATTCAAGAGTTGCTGGATCGAGGTTTTATCCGGCCGAGTGTATCGCCTTGGGGAGCGCCCGTACTTTTTGTTAAAAAGAAGGACAGAACAATGCGGATGTGTATTGATTATTGTCAACTGAATCAGTTAACGATTAAAAATAAGTATCCGCTACCGAGGATAGACAACCTGTTCGATCAACTTAAGGGAGCATCAGTTTTCTCTAAGATTGATTTGAGGTCGGGGTATCACCAGCTTAAGGTAAAGGAGGCCGATATCCATAAGATGGCGTTTTGCACTCGTTATGGGCACTACGAGTTCTTGGTAATGCCGTTCGGGTTGACCAACATGCCAGCAGCGTTCATGGACATGATGAATTGGCTTTTTCAGTCGTACTTGGACCGGTTCGTCGTAATGTTTATAGACGACATTTTGGTGTACTCGAAATCTGAGGAGGAGCATGATGCACATCTGCGTGTGGTTTTACAGATTCCGAGGGAGAAGCAGTTATTCGCAAAGTTTAGTAAGTACGAGTTTTGGTTAAAAGAAGTAACCTTCTTGGGTCATGTGGTGTCAGCTGGGGGAATTAGGGTGGACCCTCGGAAGATTGAAGCGGTATTGGACTGGAAACCACCTAAGTGCGTGGCGAGAGAGGTCGAGAGTTTTCTCGGGTTTAGCAGGTATTATGTGAAGGTTTGTGGAAGGGTTTTCTTTGATTGCAGCACCGTTAACAAAGTTACTAAGGAAAAGGGTTCCGTTTGGGTGGTCAGACAAGCAACAAGAGAGTTTTGAGAAGTTAAAGAGGATTTTGATGGAAGCACCAGTTTTGATTCAGCCTAAAGCAGGGAAAGAGTTTAGAGTTTATTGTGATGCATCGCATACTGGGTTAGGATGTGTGCTTATGCAAGAGGGGAAAGTAGTGGCGTATGCTTCTCGACAATTGAGACCTCATGAAATGAATTACCAGACGCATGATCTGGAGTTAGCTGCTGTGGTTTTTGCCTTGAAGATTTGGAGACATTACTTGTATGGGGAGAAGTCTATCGTGTACACGGACCATAAGAGTTTGAAATACCTCCTTACTCAGAAGGAGTTGAACTTGAGACAGCGAATGTGGATAGAGTTGTTGAAGGACTACGATTGCTCGATTGAGTACCATCTGGGGAAAGCCAACTTGGTGGCAGACACATTGAGTTGTAAGGTGGTGTCAGACTTGAGAGCAATGTTTGCCCACCTTAGTCTGTATGATGACGGAAGTCTGCTAGTGGAACTGCAAGCGAAGCCGACATGGGTAAACCAGGTAAAGGAAAAACAATTGGTGGGCGAAGTTTTAAGTGCTCGAGGTTTGCAGGTGTAGAATGGTGGATTAGAGGGGTATAGTTTAAGCAGTGAGGGTGTGTTGTGTCTTCAGGGGAAGGTTTGCATGTCGAAGGATGTGGATTAGAGGTGTGTTGTGTCTTCAGGGGAAGGTTCAAGAAGCACATAGCAGTCCGTACGCTATGCATCCTGGAGGTAGTAAGATGTACCGAGATCTGCAGGAGCAGTTTTGGTGGCCAAGTCTGAAGTGAGAAGTAACGGAATTTGTAAGTAGGTGTCTGACATGTCAGCAGGTCAAAGCCGAACATTAGTTACCTTCGGGATTGTTGCAACCAGTAAAGATTCCTCAGTGGAAGTGGGAAAGGACTGCGATGGATTTCGTCAGTGGGCTACCCCTCACGCCTACTAAAAAGGATTTGATTTGGGTGATTATTGACCGTTTGACAAAATCAGCTCATTTTATACTGGTTCGGGTTGATTACTCACTTCAAAGGTTGGCTAAGTTGTATGTGGCAAAAATCGTTAGACTATATGGAGTGTCAGTGTCGATCATCTCAGACAGGGACCCTAGGTTCACGTCAATATTTTGGAAAGCGTTGCACCAGGCATTGGGTACAAGGTTGGATTTCAGTAAGGTGTTTCATCCTCAGTCAGATGGGCAATCAGAGAGGGTAATTCAGATTTTAAAAGATATATTGAGGGGTTGTGTCTTGGATTTCGGTGGTAGTTGGGAAGAATTTCTACCGTTGGCAGAGTTCGCGTATAACAATAGTTACCATACAAGTATTTAGATGGCACCATATGAATCGTTGTACGGAGGTGTCGTACCCCTACATGTTGGACAGAGTTGGGTGAACGTCAGTTGTTGAGTCCAGAGTTGGTTACTGAAACAGAGGAAAAGGTTAAGCTGATTCGAGCTCGTCTGAAGGAAGCTTCGGATAGGCAGAAATCCTATGCCGATCTCAAGCGGAGGGATATAGAGTTTGCAGTGGGTGACAAGGTTTTCCTGAAGGTGTCACCGTGGAAGAAGGTGCTGAGATTTGGTCGGAAGGGCAAGCTGAGCCCTAGGTTTATCAGGCCTTATAAGGTGTTGAGGCGTGTGGGACAAGTAGCTTATCAGCTCGAGTTACCATCAAAATTGAGTCAGATTTATGACGTGTTTCATGTTTCCATGCTTAGACGTTATCGTTCAGATTCGTTGCATGTTGTGTCGATAGAGGAAATTGAAGTGAGCCCAGATTTGTCTTTTGAGGAGGAACCAGTGCAGATTCTGGATCAGGATGTCAAAGTCTTGCGTAGGAAATCAGTTCCTTTGGTGAAGGTGTTATGGCAGAATCACGGAACGGAAGAAGCCACGTGGGAGCCAGAGGACGTGATGCTACAGCAATACCCTCAACTCTTTTGACTAGGTAATTTCGAGGCCGAAATTATTTTAAGGGGCAGAACCGTAACATCCTTAAATTGGGGCCTTTGCATCTTATTTGTTTGCATGTAGATGGTATGGCTGTCATGCTAAATCAGGCTATTTTAGGGCCTAGGCTTGAACCAGGGGTAAGCTAGAGCCTTATCAAAAATTTTCTTTTTGGGATACTTAGAAGGGAGAGCTGAGTGGGTTAGTGTTAAAGGTTGTTGGTGGCAAGTTTTGACACAACAAGTGCCTTGGAAAAGTGGCAAAGAGGCGCCACTTATGGCTCAAGGAGGTGACGCCTCATGTGTGTGGATAAAGCCTTGGTTTGAGCTGCGGAAATCTCCTTTCTGCTTATTATTTTTGACGCTAATACCAGGAGGAGTAGTACTCAAGGTGGACTCTGTGGATGAGTGTTGAAGGAGTCAACAGGATTTGAATGTGTGGAAGAGAGAAGATTTAGGAGTTTGAATCATTCAAATTCGATTGAATGATTGGATGAGAGGGAACCAAGGAGAAAAAGAAGGGATTGAGTTGGAGTGTGTGTTAGCCGAAATTTGTAGTGGCTAAGGTGTGGTGGAGCATTCGATTTTGGAGTTTGGGGAAACTAGCTATAGGTGCTGTTTTGGTTGGTAATTTTGCATTTTGGCAGACCAGTACATCCCTTGGGAGTGGCCGACGTTTTTAGGAGATGATATTTGTTTTTTTTCTAAGCGATCAATTCGGTTTCTTATTGCTCTTCCTCTCTCTCTGAACTTTCGGCAACTTGGGCTATTGCTTCCATTTCACTTTTACTTGGTAGTCGAACCTCTCCATTACCGTGCCATTCTTTCTTTTTCTTCCATTCGTGTTAGCAAAAACCGAAAGCTTATTCTCTATTTTCTACTCTCATCTCTTACCGAAAACCCCTAACTCTGTGCCATAGCCGAATATCCCCATCCAAGGTTCTCATCTCTGGTTTTCCTTCATAAACTGAATTCCCGTGGTCTACTCTTCTTCATCTTTTTCTTTTGCGACTTCTAAAATCGAAAACTTCTAAGATCTATTGGGGGGCTCCTTTTCGATTCATGCATCTTCTCCTTCTGATTTTCCGAAATCTATTTCCCTTCTTTGGTTCTCAAAGCCGAAATCTCAACCCATAATTAGGTAAGATCTCATTGATTTCTTCTTTCTCTTATGGCCGAATCTCCCTAGCATTCTCACATCTCTATTCCTTTCTCTATTTCGAATGCTATGGTCGGAAAAGCCGAGATCTTTAAGCGCCCTATTGAAGATCGGTACTTCTAGTTTCGGTTTCTTATTTGGTTTCCCTTTTGTTTTAGCCTCGCCAAATCTTGCTGGAGGGTGATCAAATCTATCAGAAAGGTAATGGGCGATTTCTCTATTTCGTAATATCTCTTTCGGGTTTTGAGGAGCCAAAGTCGAATGCCTAATTGGTCTATTGTTGGGGGCTTGGCCGAATGTAGGTGGAGAAGGCGGGTGTTGCTTTTCAGTGGAGAAATTCGGTATTCGCTTGACTTGTGGATCAAACCCAACGTTTTGGGGTTTATCGATCTAGGTAAGGGTTTTCGCTTTAAGTATTGAATTAATCTTTTAGTTTTGATTTCGTTCCTTTGATTCGGGTTAGTGACCAAGGATTGTTATGGAATCAAATGATAGCCAAGCATTGGGAGGAATTGGATCGGTGAACCCATTTCTAAGTTCAAGAAGAGGGTCGTGGTCTGCTTTGCTCGTGATTGGCCACAGGTGTGGGGCAAGATTCGAGCAGGAAATAGGCAGATAGCGGTAGTGCCTATCAACGAGAGTGTCGACATAGATAGTATCGTGTTACGGGTAATCAGGTGTGTGACTCTTACACACTTCATATGTATAATATGTTATTCTTTGTGTGCTGTTAAAAGTCGAAGTGCTAGTGGAAATCTTACGATACTTTTATGGGTGAAAGCAAGGACTCCGGGTAAGTCCATTTTGGTGGTTTTGCAATGTGATGATACTAAATCTGACATGTACCATGTTTTATTCTATTAAATGTTAGACATGATCATGATATATTGAAAAGTAGGTGCATGAAACATGGGTATGACGAGAGGAAGGGGAAGATATGATTATCAGACTGTCACTAGTGGTTTGGTACCACACAGTGGGTTGGCCCCGCTTATTATTACTTTGTGACTAAGTCTCAGTGATTTGGAACCACCAGTGGTTTGGTACCACATATGCTTATCTTTGTGACTCGTCCCAGTGGTTTGGTACCACAGTGGGTTGGTCCCACATAATATCAAAAGGGATTGTCACCAGTGGTTTAGTACCACAAAGTGGGTTGGCCCCACATATGATTAATTGTGTCTTCGGTCACCAGTGGTTTGATACCACATATGTTATTTCTGACTTCAGTCACCAGTGGTTTTGTACCACACGGGGTAGATTTGGGAGTTTCAGATGGATAGGTTTGATGGGTTGCATGACATGCATATTCACATATGAATTTGTGTATGAGCTTAACAAATTTTGGATGGGGATTTACACATTGAGTCTCGATGACTCACCCCTTCCATTAACATTTTGCAGGTGATTCTTAGATCGCGGATGGGGAGCCGAGGTGGACTCGAGGTGGCCATGCATGATATTTCAGTTTTTAATTTAATAGTATTTCGGGTTTATTTTATTTTAAGTTGGATTTTGGTTATGTATTAAGGCCGCTTAAATTTTAACTTAAGATACTTACTTTGTTAATTTCTTAAAATACACTTTGATCTTTAAGGCATGCTTAACAAACAATGAAATGGACGTTTTCAAAAACTTAAATGAACTTTTGGGTTTTTCCAAAATTTTACCATCGGGTAATTAACCTGTACGTAATAACAACAAAGTACTCTACTTTCTTTCAAACTAAGTTTCACAAATAATGTCAATAAATTCGCTTAGTACAAGTTTTACTCTTTAATAAACACAAAGGTTTTCTTCCCCACTCAAGACGACAACTAGGTTTCAAAACGCTTTCGTTCCTGTGACATGCCAGATTCGGTCGTAGCGTTTGACCGGGTTTGGGGTGTTACAGACCATGTTTGGTACATCAGCATCGTATTTGGTTTCATGTAATACATTGTCTGAGACAATTGCATCGATATTTAATTACATGTAAAACCACGTCTGGGACAATTGGTATTGTACGAGCTTTACGAGCTATCCGAGTATGCTTATTGATTCCGAATGGTTCAACGGGCATTTTGAGATATGATTGAATATGTGAATATGTATCCATTTCAGGTACATATGAAATGTTTATGAAATTTGGCAATGGAAGATAAGTATGAATATGTTCATTTGATATGTGAGCTACATGAAATTGTGATATGTTTACGAGCAAGTGGTTATGAACAATTGAGCTAGATGAGAAATATGAATTTGCTATTGTGATTGCCATAGTTTATATGAAAGAAATAGTTTGTTATTGTTTATGTGATAAGTTTATTTGTATATGGCTTACTAAGCTTTTATAAGCTTACTTTGTGTGTGTTTCAAATGTTTTATAGATTATCGAAGCTACTGGATGCTCGAAAATCATCGAGGATCATCACCACACTATCGAACTATAATTTGGTACCTTTTGAAAATGTACATATAGAAGTATGGCATGTATAGGCTAGAGAACTTTGATTATGTTTTGAAATGTGTAAATATAGCCATGTGATATGGCTTGATAGTGAATGTAACTAAGGAGTGAAATTAGTGCATGTTATGTGATGCAAATTTGGTATGTTTTGGCTGCCTTTGGGACATGAATTGATGTTTGTTTGATGCTTGTAGGTATGATCCAAAATGGGTGGCAATTTGGCATTGTAAATGGCCTATAATTGTCCACACGGGTAAGCACACAGGAGTCTGTTTCGACCGTGTCCTTCAATGTCCCAATTCGAAGCAAGTTAGGCTTGCACACAGGCCAGACACACGGGAGTGTGACAGGCTGAGACATGGTCCAAGGCACAGCCATGTGAGGCACATGGCCTAGCTACACGGACGTGTGCCCTGTTTTGAAAGAAAAATTTTATGAGTTCCGCAAAGTTCCAATATGAGATCGGTTAAGTCTTGAACCTTTTTTAAAGCATGTTTAAGGTCTTGTAGACCTTTTAAAGGGACTATACAAGTATGAATTATTATGAAATGATGTTGTATGATTGATGTTGTGAAATGAGCGTAAAATGTCTTGAGATGTCTGGTAATGCCTCTTAACCCTAGTCCGGCGACAGATACGGGTTAGGGGTGTTACACAACAGTTTGAGCTGAAGCCAGTCATGTTCCAGATGCTTCCGACAGTGGGCCAATTCAGTGGAATGCCTGCCGAAGATCCTCACCTACACTTAAGACTATTTATGGAGGTGAGCGACTCTTTCATGTTAGTCGGAGTACTCGAAGATGCATCACAATTGAAGATGTTCCTGTATTTGCTAAGGGACAGAGCTCGAGCCTAGTTGAACTCATTGCCACCAAATTCAATTTCCACGTGGCAAGAGTTCGCAAAAAGATTTCTCATGAAGTATTTCCCGCCTAGCAAGAATGTTAAGTTGAGGAATGAGATCATTGCCTTCCAACAAATCGATGATGAGTCCTTGTATGAGGCATGGGAAAGGTATAAAGAATTATTACGAAAGTATAAAGAATTATTACGAAAGTGCCCTCATCATGGAATCCCATATGCATCCAACTTGAGATGTTTTACAATGGTCTCAATGCTCACACGAGGATGGTAGTGGACGCTTCTGCTAATGGTGCTCTCCTTTCTAAGTCTTATAATGAGGCTTATGAATTCATTGAGAGGATTGCCAGCAACAATTATCAATGGCCAACCAATCGAGCAGCGTCAGGAAGATGAGTTGCTGGAATACATAAAGTAGATGCTCTTACTTCACTCGCATCTCAGGTATCATCAATATCCTCAATGCTAAAAAATCTTACTACTAATGGGTCTAATAGTTTTGCAACACATCCACCAAATCAATTTGAAAATATAGCATGTGTCTACCGTGGGGAAGGACATTTGTTTGAAGAATGTCCATCGAACCCAGAATTTGTATATTACATAGGTAACAAGAACCAAAATCGAGGAAGGCCAGGACTGCAATCCAATTTCTATAACCCATCATGGCGAAACCACCCGAACTTTTCCTGGAGTAACTAAGGGGCTGGAACCAGTAACACTTACGTCCAACCTAGATCGACCCAGCCACCTAGTTTTGCCCAACAAGTTCAGAAACCAACCCAAGCTGAACCATCCAATGGCTTAGAAAATTAGTTAAAGGTATACATGGCGGAGAATGATGCCTTAATTCAAAGCCAAGCAGCTACATTGAAAAATTTGGAGAACCAAATGGGCAAGCTTGCTACTGAACTCACGACCCGACCACAAGATGCTTTACATAGTGATACAGAGAATTCAAGGAATCCAGGCAAGGAGCATTGTAAAGCATTGACATTGAGGAGCGGAAAGACTTTAGATCCCAATTTCGTCGAAGTTGAGAAGGAGCCAGCTAACGCTCAAGACTCAGAGGAAGTTCAACTGAGTGTTGAAATTCTAGTTTCACAAGAACCAGAATCTGCAAAATCCGACAAGGTAACTTCAGAACCAACTAATTCTAATAAACTAACAACTTCGTTAGATGTAGAATTACCACAGAAGATGAATCTACCAGTTCTAGTAAAGAAACCTCCACCACCCTACCCTCAAAGACTTCAGAAGCAGAAAAAGGAAATTTAATTCAAGAAGTTCCTAGATTACTCAAGCAACTTCATATCAACATTCCGTTGGTTGAAGCACTTGAACAAATGCTGAACTATATCAAATTCATGAAGGATATCCTGTCTAAAAAATGAAGACTTTGAGAATCTGAGACGGTAACTTTGACAAAGGAATGCAGTGCATATCTTCAAAACAACCTACCCCCAAAGTTGAAGGATCCTGGATGTTTTACCATACCTTGCAATATTGGAGCAACATATTATGGTAAGGCACTATGTGACTTGGGTGCAAGTATCAACTTGATGCCTATGTCAATATTTAGGAAGTTAAGGATAAGTGAAGTTAGACCGACTACGGTTTCACTTTAATTAGCATATCGATCCTTAGCACATCCAAAAGGAAAAATCAATGACGTATTGGTACGTGAAGACAAATTTATCTTTCCTGCTGACTTTGTGATTCTAGACTTTGAAGTAGACAAAGAGGTGCCAATCATCCTAGGTAGACCGTTCTTAAAAACCGGAAGGACCCTTATTGATGTGCAGAAAGGTGAGCTTACTATGCGTGTTCAGGATGATCAGGTAACATTTAACGTTTTTAAGTCTATGCAATTTTCTGACACAATTGATGATTGTTCTACAGTGTCCGATTTAGAGAATTTAATCGTGGAGAAGGAACTCAACTATGTTGAGGATCCATTAGAACAAATTTTGACATCAGACCCTCAAATGATAAAGAGGAGGATAAATACTTAGCTTTTGTAGAAGCTAATTAAAGGAGATTTAATCTGCAATCCTGTTTTGAATCTTTGGAGTTAGAGGAAAGGGATTATGCCAAACCAAAAGCGTCAATGGAGGAGCCACCTAAATTAGAACTCAAGGTACTTCCTTCACATTTAAAATATGTTTATTTAGGTAACGCTTCTACGTTGCCTGTGATTGTTTTAGCAGAATTAACCAATGAGCAAGAAGAGAAACTCATCCTTGTATTGAAACAATTCAAGAAGGCTATCAGATGGACCATAGCCGATATTCGCGGTATTAGTCCATCTGTATGCATGCACAAGATCATAGTAGAAGATGGTGAGAAAGGGACGATTGATGGATAACGAAGACTGAATCTCATCATGAAGGACGTAGTCAAGAAAGAAATCATCAAGTGGTTAGATGCGGGTATAATTTACCCCATCTCAGACAGTTAATGGGTAAGTCTAGTCCAGTGCGTGCCAAAGAAAAGAGGTATTAGGGTCATTGAAAACGAGAATAACGAGTTGATACCAACTAGAACGGTTACGGGATGGAGAATTTGCATCGATTATCGAAAGCTAAACAAGGCGACTAGGAAAGATCACTTTCCTTTGCCGTTCTTAGACTAGATGTTGGATAGACTCACGGGGCGAGACTATTACTATTTTCTTGATGGATACTCGGGGTATAATTAGATTAAGTAGCACCAAAAGATCAACACAAAAGGCACATGCCATTTGGTTTATGTAATGCACATACTACATTTCAAAGAAGTATGATGTCTATTTTTACTGACATGGTTGAGAAATATTTGGAAGTTTTTATGGATGATTTTTTAGAATTCGGGGATACATGTGATGATTGCCTAGCCAATACAGCCAAGGTACTAAGGCGATGCGAAGAAACAAATCTTGCACTTAACTGGGAAAAGTGCCATTTCATGGTACGAGAAGGTATTGTTCTAGGGCATCAGATAACGAGACATGGAATCGGGGTAGATAAAGAAAAGGTAGATGTTATTGAGAAACTCCCACCTCCAACATCTGTAAAGCGTGTTAGGATCTCTTTGGGCCCGGCCGGTTTCTATTGAAGATTTATCAAGGACTTCTCCAAGATTGCTAAACCTTTATGCAAATTATTGGTGAAGGGCACGATATTCAAATTTGATGAAGAGTGCTTAAAAGCATTCAAAGATTTGAAGAGTCAATTAGTTTTGGCACCCATAATCGTCACACCAGACTGGGATTTGCCATTTGAATTGATGTGTGATGAAAGTGAGTACGCGATAAGAGCTGTCACGGGCCAGCGAAGGAACAAAGTTTTTCATCCCATCTACTATGCAAGTCGAGCTCTGACAAGAGCTCAACTAAATTATACCGTAACAGAGAAAGAGTTACTTGCTATTGTGTTTACTTTTGACAAGTTTCGATCCTATCTTATAGGCACCAAGGTGACTGTCTATACGGACCATTTGGCAATTAAGTATTTACTTGCAAAGAAAGACGCTAAGCCGAGACTGATCCGATGGGTACTTCTATTTCAAGAGTTCGATCTAGAAATTCAAGATCGAAAGGGAGTAGAAAATCAAGTAGCAGATCACTTGTCCAGATTGGAGCTGTAAGAAGGGAATTCTCCAGTTATACCAATTCAGGAGACATTTCTAGATGAACACATACTAAAGGTAAATCATGTCCATAATACCCATTGGTTTTCTGATATTGCTAACTATTTAGCTTGTGGTTTGATGTCGATTGATAAGACATATCATCAAAAGAAAAAAAAATTCACGATGTGAAGTACTATTTCTGGGAAGAACCATATTTGTTTAAAAAGTGTGCAGATCAAATGATCAGGAGATGCGTGGTAGAAGATGAAGTACATAAGATTTTATACCACTTTCACTCAGCTCCGAGTGAGGGACACTTCGGAGGAACACGTACTGCGGCCAAAGTATTGCAAGCCGGATTCTTTTGGGCAACACTATTTAAAGAAGCATATGCTTACATAAAGAGTTGTGATCGATGTCAAAGGGTCAAAAATGTCACCAATAGAAACGAGATGCCTCGAACAAACAACATTGAGGTAGAATTGTTTGATGTTTGGGGTATTGACTTTCTCAGTCCTTTCCCTCTATCTTTTGGTCACAAGTACATCTTGGTAGCTGTAGACTACGTGTCTAAGTGGTTTGAGGCTGAAGCATATCTGACAAACGATGCTAAGGTTGTGATGAAGTTTTTGCAGAAGCATATGTTCACAATGTTTGGAACCCCACAAGCCAACATCAATGACGAAGGGTCCCATTTTGTGAACAAGTGGTTGAAATGGTTACTTGACAAACATAGAGTGAAGAACAAGGTTGCCACAGCTTACCATCCGCAGATGAATGGTCAAGCTGAACTGGCAAACAAAGAGATCAAAGGCATACTTGAGAAGGTAGTTTGCTTGAACCAATGAGATTGGTCCAAAAGACTGGATGATGCTTTATGGGCCTACAGGACAGCATACAAGACACCTTTAGGGATGTCACCCTATAGGTTGGTCTTTGGGAATGTAACACCCCTAACCCGTAATCGTCGCGGATTTAGGGTTAAGAAGCATTACCAATCAATCTGGAACATTTACAGTCATTTTACAACACAAAGTCAATCATCATCCAAACATATCAAAACATAAGCATATAGTCCATTAATGTGGTTTACGAGACCTTAAACACGTGTTAAAAAGGGGTCGGGACTAAACCGAACACATACAAGTTTTTCAAAAAATCAAACATTTTTCAAAGTTACAGAAATCACCCTCAAACGGCCTAGGACATGCCCATGTGTCCAAGCCGTGGCAAAATAGGGCATACATACTAACTTGTCCACACGGCCTGAGACACGCCCGTGTGCCTCACCCGTGGTCGACATTGACTTGCACCACACGGCCAGTCACACGCCCGTGTGCTCAACCGTGTGGGCAATTATAGGCCATTTGCAAGGCCAAACTTGCCACCCACACTAAGGATCACCTACAAACATCAAACCATATGCATTTATACCCCAAATGGCAACCAAAACATACCAATATATGCTCTAATTATTCATCAACAACACCATCTATTTCCATACTCAATTTCAACTCAAATAAATCCATCTAAAATACCAATTTTACATCCCAAATCATATAAGTCAAGCATCATATAATCCATACCACAAGTTCACATTTAAACCACATTGCTCATCAACCAATTTAAGCATCAAACATACATATCCATTTTCACTAACTCATACCATAACTATCATTCACATAACCCACACATATGAACCAATATCATTCAACCTCCAAGCCATATCAAATGGAAAAGCTTATACACTTCAAAACATGCCATATCTACTAGCCTCTACATGCCATATTTAAATATATACGTCTTTCCAAAAAAACCAAAATAGATAGACGATAGTGTGATTGAGTCGCTGATAATCCCCAGATTCTAGCTAGCTTTAAATACATTGTAAAACAGAGAAACAATTCACACAGTAAGCTCTAAAGCTTAGTAAGTTCGTAATATAATACATTTAACTCAATGATTTAGAATCAATGGACAAATTAAACCATCACATAGATTGTTTCACAAGAATGCACAATTTCATCCATAGTCAATACTCACATAACCAACCATTCATCCACATCCAAAATCATCAACCACATAGGTTCCGTACATACCTTTGCCAACACTTAGTTATGAACATTCTTGCTACTCAATGCTCGTTACCATATCTCGATCAATCTTCCTTATTCATTCGATTTAATCGTACACTTGGTACAAATTTCTTAACCGAAGCTTAAATGTCATCGCACACTTAGTGCCTTTACTTTAAACCGAATTTAACTTGATATTGCACACATAGTACAAATCAAAGTAATCGACACAATCTTTATTTCGCACACACAGTGCCATTCTCTACTGTATCAATTCTATTTCGCACACTTAGTGCTACACCTCTCAGAACCTCAACTAACATTTCTAATTCATCAATTACATAGTCTTTCATTGCACAGCACATGAGCATAAATTAAACACTTCGTATTATAAACGAACTTATCTCAGACATCGAATTATCAAAACAGATTTATTAATCGAGCACATTATCTTTGCCTCGATCTCGATCCAAATCTCTCTTTTCTTTATCTATACATATTCAAATTTTAACTCATTTAATCACCAAATCATTCAATTTAATCCAAACACACATATTTAGGGCATTTTACAAAATAGCCCTCACATTTTCATATTTCGACACTTTAGTCCCTATTTCATAAAATCACAAAATACACAAAATTTCCATTCACACATGCTTTGCCGAATTTTCCTTATGCTCATACAAGTCCACATATTTCATTTATTTCACATTTTATTCCCTCAAAATATTATTTTCACAATTTAGTCCAAATTACTCAAATTCACCAAAAATCCAAAGATACAACATGTTAATCTTTCCCATATCTTTCATATTTCACCAACTACTAACCCAAAGCTCAAGCATTCATGAATGGTATTTCTCAAAATCTTCATCAAATTCTAAAATTAAGGCATGGGCTTGATAATAGACTAAGCAACAATCAGAAAACGTATTAATCATCAAAAACTGAAACCAAAACATACCTTAATCAAAGAACATCAATGGCCGAATATCATAAAGCTTCAAACTTTCTTTTTCTTTTCTAGTTTCAGTGGAAGAAGGATGATAATGGCCATTAAAATGTGTTTATTTTAATTATATTAGCATTAATAATCATTTTACCATTTTGTCCTTTTATTATTTCATTTAAAAATTCCACTAACTATGTACATATATGTCCACATCCACTATCTATGGTCTAATTGCAACATAAGGACATTTCATGTATTATGCCACGCCAAATAGGCACTTTAACAATCAGCACACAGCTTTTGCATTTTATGCGATTAAATCTTTTTTGCAAATTAAGCACACAATTAATAAAATTTTCACACAGAATTTTCACACATGCTCAATCACATATTGTAAACACCAAAAATAATTTTAAAAAATATTTTCCCAACCTCGTATTTGTGGTCCCGAAACCACTATTCCGACTAAGGTCTAAACCAGGCTGTTACAGGGAAAGCCTGTCACCTACCTTTAGAGTTAGAGCACAAAGCTTACTGGGCTCTCCAACGACTCAACTTGGATCTTAAAATTGCTAAAGAGAAACGGATGCTTCAACTTAACGAGTTAGAAGAATTGTGAATGTCTTCATACAAGAATGCCAACTTACTTAAAGAAAGACTCAAGAAATGGCATGACAAATACATTCGAGTTCGAGAATTTGAAGCAGATCAGCAGGTCTTGTTATTCAATTCTAGATTAAGGTTCTTTTCAGGTAAGTTAAAATCACATTGGTCCGGTCCATTTATGATTCATCGAGTCTATCCATACAGAGTTGTTGAACTTCAAGGTAAGGGAGGTAATTTTCGAGTTAATGCTCAACGCTTGAAACATTACTGGGGAGATAAAATTGAACGGGATCAATTCTCGTTAATTTTATCAAATGATTAAATTTTCTTGTTTTCTTTTTAAATAAATGATTTAGGATGCATTTTCGGGACTAGTATGTTTAAATAAATTCTGTCTTGAAGATTGGAACTTAAGCGAGACTGCATGTGACCCCTCCAATCCTTCCTAGGAATTGGTTTTGACATAATTTTTCGAGAAATTATTCCCTAAATGGCAAAATAAATTTTCAACTTTTCAAATAAAAGGGGCAATTTTGATCCAAGTTTAAAAATTGGAACTCAATTTCAAATTTTCATTAAGTTCAGGACTTAATTGAACTATTTTTTAAAAGTTGGTTGCTCTTTTTGTAAATATTAAAAATTAGATGCCTCTTTTTGTAATATTTTCAAAAGGCTTCTAGAATAAATATTTTTAATTTAATAAAAAATATGATAATTATTAATATATAATTATATCTATTATAATATATATTAATTATTATCAACTTTCCATAGAGTTAGGATTAGTTTTACTTTAATCATATTTTATTTTAATCAGTTTTTATCTTTAATAAATTAATAACAAATAATAATTTAATATGCTTTATATTAATTATTAAATGTTGTTAACTTTGTATAGGATTAGAACTTAGAATAATTTAATTAGTAAATTGCCCTAAGAATTCTACTTTGATTCCTACTTCTCTCATTATAAATACCATCAACCTTCTCCATCATTCATCACTCAAAATCCATTCCCACCAAATACCGAGTCATCTAATGCTGCAAGCTTCCAACACTACCTAGCTACTCGGCACCCTCACCCAATCGGCCAGTAGCCCCACGCCCACCGTGCGCACCCAAAGCTGCTCCTTAGCGCCACACCTGTGCACGTCCAGCTCCAGCACTCATCAGGTCTGTTCGAACCCGCAAGGATCCACGCGCCTAATGCTGCTTGCTCCCAAGCTGCTATCTCCTCCCACGAACATCCATGCGGGCACACCAGCCCCGCACCAACATCCTTAGCTTTCAACCCTCCAATCTACCCTAAATCGACCTCTTTTGTTTTCTAATTATTTTTTAGGAGTTTTTAATTGTTATAAAAAGGTGGTAAGACAAATTTTTCTCTTAAATTTTAAATTTTATTTAATCATTTAATTTTTCAATTTATTGAATTTAATATTTTAAATTAATTAAATTTTTGAGAAATTCTTTTCCATCTTATGTTTAGGTTAATCATGCCTCGCAAAAGAACTCGTGCCTCTGCCCAAATTGACGAATCACAAAGCAAATTCCACTGTGTAGAAGCCAAAGCGTGATACAAAAGTGTTTTCAAGAATCAACAAATGCATCTAGAAAAAGGCTTCACATTGAAAGAAAGCAACTATATTGATTTTATGGTGCGTATTTGTCAGGTTGCTGAAACTCTCAATTGGGAGTTGTTTTGTGATAAGAGACCTAGTGTGGATGAAGAGTTGGTGCATGAATTCTATACGAATTTAACCTCAAGTGAATCGTCAGAAGTTCCAATTCACAGAATCAAGGTACCAATAACTTCAAATGCTATTAATAAGTTCTTTGAATTACCTGATTTTGAAAACGATGAATATTCTTCCTTAATGAGCAATATCGAGCCTGAAAATTTGCAAGAAATACTCGAGGAACTTATAGTTCTAGGTTCTAAGTGGACTATGTCAAAGTAAGGAATCCACACTTGTAGAAGAGAATATTTGACACCACTCGCAAAGGTATGGTTCTATTTTATCCATTTCAGCCTTATGCCTAGTTCGCATGGGACAACAATCTCATTAGAGCGAATGGCCTTATTATACTCGATTTTAACTGGAAAGACCATTGATGTGGGAAAAATCATCCTAGGAGAAATGCAAAATTGTGCCGTTAGACGTTCTGGCCCAGCTTACTTTTCGTTTACAATAACAATTTTGTGCTTGAAAGCTAAAATTCTTGCAAACATAAAGAAGACAGGATATAGCCAAGGCACAATCACAGATTGGGACCTCTATCAAATAGCTGGAGACTCTATTCTACAGCAACAAGTTGAAGAGAGTGAGGATCCCGAAGAAGAAGAAGAAGAAGAAGATCCCACAGAGATCAAGCTAGTGCAATCGGCTGAAGTCCCTAATAAGGTGGAACCAATGGAACTAGAAGCTGAACCTAATGTCGAGACTTCAATGTTTAGAGCTCAACCGCCTCGCCCAGATCTTCGAGATGAGCTGTCAAAGTTGATGGACATAATGCAACATATGCAGTGGCAGCAACAAGCTTACTGGAGATACTAAAAAATAAGGGATGACTCGATGAGAAGTGCTCCTACGGAAATTTACAATAACCCATTTATTTTTGTGCCTGAGTTTCCAGATTACATATTTGAACCATGGAGCCCATTATCAAAAAAAGAGCTAAGCAATTAATGCAAAGACAATAATAATGGAGCATAATAAAATAAGAGATGGAAATCATTAATAAAATTGAACAAGTTGCGAAGTATAAAGTGTGGCAATAGATATATACATGTCTAGGATTGGATTTAGAAAGAGCTTGGCACTTAAGCAGTCAAATTGACTCACCTTCTCTTTTCTAGAATCCTACCTGGTGTATAGTATCTATTCACTTTAAACAATGAGGACATTGTTCATTTTAAGTAGGGGGACTGAAAAATTGAAATTATTTCCACTCAAAATAAATAGTTCTTTTAATTATGATTAGGATATATTTTGTTCAATAATTTAAAATTTTGTTAAGTATGCTAAACTTTAGTATAAATAAAGTTCTATTATTTCAATAAACTGTTATGTTAGCTTAATAATGATATAAATGTATTTTTAATAAAGCATGCAAATTGTACCATAAAACTTTTAGTTCCTTAAGAAAGTTAGGCATGCATGAAAGTTTAAGTCTCTAGAATTGACTTAGTAATTTCTTGAGGCGAAATCATAGGAAGCATGGAATGTTGAAAATAATTTAGGCAACTCTTGTTTGGACCGTTTGAGCCTTTCAAGCCAACCTTGATGAAATTTTATCCTTTGAAACCCAAATTTAAGACTATATGGCCTAATTTTATTTGAACCCTTGCAATATTTAACCATCACTTCTCTCTTAATTATCTTTAAATTGTCCCAAACACTAGAATCAGTACTATTCAGAATATTCTTTGAAAATAAGTTTGGGGGAGCTGAAAAGAAGTATTAGATGCTCAAAATTTTGTAGTACATAAGCAAAATGCTCGAAAAAAAAAGAGCATACGTACTTGAAAGAAAATAGATGTACAAAAAGAGCATGTGAAAGAAAAGTAAGTTGGTGTATTGAAGGTAATTATTCTGAAGGTCCGATTGAAGCTGAGCCTAGGGTTTTTTAGCCTATATTTATCTATCTTTTACCTACCCCTAGCCTAGCCTCGTTACAACCTTTTTAAAGACCTATTGATTTAAGTTTTCTATGCTACCTACATTAGTAGAGAGAAATTGCTATGTTCCACATATGAAGGCATAAGTTAAGCTTAATGATTGCAGCTTAATCTTGAATAAGGAAATAAAATCAAATTGGTAAGGTTAACATGTCTTTGTTAAGGAAGCATTTAGTCTAATTTTGCTATCATAATAATTGTTGAGACTAATTTGAACGATATGTATACTTAAATTAATTTATATTTATTAATTTTGCTCTAACCCGACATGACTTATTCAGAGGAACCGGTGAAAATTCTAGGTCGCGAAGTTAAAGAGTTGAGGAATAAATGTGTACCACTAGTTAAAGTGTTATGGAATCGACATGGATCGGAGGAGGCAACCTGGGAGATGGAGGAATTGATAAGATTTCAGTATCCAAATTTATTTACAGGTACGAAATTTCTAGGACGAAATTTCATAAAAGGGGGGAGAGTTGTAATGGCCTGAATTTTCAGTGATGTCAGAACGGTGATTCGAGGTCACTAAATTTGACAAGTGAGTAGAAAATATTATTAATTTAGTGAGTATAAGTTAAATGTGAAGTTAGGAAAATTTTTCAAATAGTGAATAGTGTACTAGAAATAAATATTAAAATAATTAGAATCAAAAATGAGGTATCAAGACCTCGGAGAGTTTTAATCTAGCCATGGAGTGTTAATAAGTTAGTATTAAAGTTTCGTCAAGAAATTTTAAAGTTTCGATAGTTAATTAAACAAAAAGGACTAAATTGTAACAAATGCAAAATTATGGGAAATTATTAAATAGCTTAAATGATAAAAGAAAGGGGGCTTAAAAGGAAAATAGACCAAAGGTCTATTTGGGTTGGACAGCAAGGGCATGAAATCAGCAAGAAAAAAAGGAGAATTAAGGGCAAAATTGGAATATTGCAAAATTTACTTAATAAAGCTAGGATTAAAGTGGAATTATCTAGATTTCTCGTTATTTTTCTGCATTCTCATCAGGAAAAACACCACAGAAGGGTTTCCTTAAGCTGGTTTTTCTTATTTTTACTGCAAATCGAGAACCTGAAGCAAGTCGAGGAAAAGAAAAAGTAGCTGATTAGTCCCTAAACTTTCACAAATTCTAAAAATTGACCCAGGTAAGTTCATATGACTGAAATTTAATGATTAAATTTTAATTTCATGAATTATATCATGTATGATGAGATATATTTGTTGATGAACTGAGAATAAAATAACAATGTGAAAACCAAATAAATGATCAAATTGAGCGGAACATCAGATTTGAGTACTTCTGATCAGTGACAAGTGATAAGTAGTAGATTTAGCTACACTTATTTGATCAGTTACAAGTGACAAGTGATAAGTGGTAACTTTAGTTACATTTATCATATCAGTGACAAGTGACAAGTGATAAGTGGTAGCTTTAGCTACACTTATCTGATCAGTGATAAGTGACAAGTGATAAATGTGATCAGTGTAAGACTGTGGCAGGGCTATGGCTTCGGAAAGTGATAAGTGATCATAGTAAGACCATAGTTATACTATGGCAAAGTGGAAGTGAAGTACTAATTTTTTCCTTAACCGTTCCCTAATTTGATTAAGGATGGTAAGTGACAAATGGGCCCAAAGGAGTTAAAGTAAATGGATAAGTGGTAGTGAGTTTATACAAGGGGACTCACCAATGATTGTGGTTGACAGGTGAACTTAGTAATTGTGATTAATGCATAAGTTTATGAATGTTTGGTAAGATTTATATTTTACACCTATGAACTTACGAAGTTTCTATAAACTTACTTGAGTGTATTCAATGTCTCATGTAGATTGACGTAAAAATATACGAAGGATCGGATCAACACTGAGGATCACACTATCCAGATTATCTCTGGTAGCTTTTGTAAATTCCCTTTTTGATTTATATGGCATGTACATGGTTTGATGATTATATAAATACCAAAACTTGTTTAATGAATATGCTAAATAGTATAATTATAATAGAAGTATGATTTGGTATCAAATTGATTGAATTGGATTGGATTGGTCTCGGTTTTAAATTTGCAGGGAAGATTGGATATTTATAAAGGGACTATATTGAGTTCATAAAAAAATAATAATAATTCGGTAAACTTTGGTAATGCCTCATACCCTATTCCGGTGACGAATACGAGTAGGAGGTGTTACATTTAGTGGTATCAAATTTCTTGTTTTTGATTCATTCTGAAAGAATTTTTCAAAGGTGTTTGAGAAATTCTATTCAATTTGTGCATTGCTCAGGACGAGCAATGAATTAAGTTTGGGGGTGTGGAAACACAAAAATATACATACTTTTTCATGCCCTTTTTAACTCAAATTCATGCAGTTTCGGCAAAATTATTGTCAAGAAATAATTAATTTTTATAAAATAATTAAATTGCACTTAAATTATGAACATGTTGAATTTTAATTAATTTTATAATTAATTTTGATTAATTTTGATCATTTTTTGACAGATTTGCACAAAGGGCAAATAACGACTTGGCAGACTTACTAGAAGTTCAAAACCGAGAAGCAATTTGAAGTATCAAGGCGAATTAATTTTCAAACTAATTCGGTCCAATTATGTGTATTAATTCATGATATAATTAATTTTAATTTATATCCAATTTAATTTGGATTAAATAAAATATTATTAAATTAATTACGAAAAAGTGGTCTAGTTGAGCCGAACCGAGTGAACCAAGTCGACCAAGAAGTGGACAGCCCAAAACCGTCCATATGCTGACCCAAATCAGCTTATTGGCTGATTATTTAGCTTACAAAAAGGCCCTTGAAGACTTGTTCAAGCTGCAAACAAACCCCTCCATAATTGGTGGCTTTATAGATTAGCCCCAAGCCTACATTAGCAAAGTTGCTACTATCAACCTTGCCACATATGTGGCTGGCCAAGGGAGGGCTTTTTGGCTGAAAATTTTAGCTATTTTTAGCTGTAACACCCCAAACCGGGTCAAACGCTATGATCGAATCCGGCATGTCACAGGGAAAAATCGTTTTTGGAAAAACAAGTTGTTGACTTAAATTGTAAAGAAAATGTTTCATTTTATGGAAACCGAAGTCAAGTTAGGTAAATTGCCAAAATCATTTCAAAGTTTGTTTTAAAGAAAATCGAGTTAACCCATTGTTGTTACATGTTCACTATTTACCCGATGGTAAAGTTTTGGAGAATCCCAAAAATTCATCAAAGTTTGTGAAAACATTCATTTTATAGGTTCTTTTCCTTTTTAATCATGCTTTAATGTTTAACGCAAATTCAAAGGTATTCAACAGGATAAATAAACCCAAAACAAAATTTAGATGGCCTTATTACATAACCAAAAACCGAAATTTAAAGCAAATAAATCTGGAAGTTAACCATAATAAAATAAAAGCAAACTGTTGAGCATGGGTACCTCGAGTCCATCCCGGCTCCATATCCTCGATCTAAGGATTATCTGCAAAATGTAAGGGAAAGGGGTGAGTCACCGAGACTCAGTGTATAAATCTCCATCCCGAAAATAATAAGCCCTTACACAGTTTCATAAGCAAAAATGCATGCCATGCAACCCAAAATCTAACCATCCGAAACCCCCAATTCTACCCCGTGTGGTACCAAACCACCGGTGGTCCCAAACCAGTGGTGACTGAAGTCACAAATAACATATGTGGTACCAAACCACTGGTGACTGAAGTTACAAATAACATGTGTACGGCCAACCCACTTTGTGGTACCGAAACACTGATGACAATCCCGTATATCGATATGTGGGGCCAACCCTCTGTGGTACAAAACCACTGGGACGAGTCACAAAAATATATGTGGTACCAAACCACTGGTGGTTCCAAACCACTGAGACTTAGTCACAATATCATAGTAAGCGGGGCCAACCCACTGTGTGGTACCAAACCACTGGTGACAGTCTAAAAATCATACCTTCCCCCTCCTCTCATCAACCCATTCTCATGAACACGCTATCAATGCAATATACTCATGTTTGACATTTAGAAATAATATAACATGGCACATGCAGTTTTAACAGAGGCTTTTAATGTTAGCCAATCAAAGTGGACTTACCCGGAGTCCTCGCTTTTACCTACAAGGGTAACATACTGATTTCTACAGTTATTCCGGCTTGTGACAGTAAACAAGATGTTAACATATTACATACGAAGTGTGTAAGAGTTACACACCTGATTACCCGTAATACGACATTCTCTATGCCAACACTATCGTTAACCAACACTACCGCTATCTGCCTACTACTTTGCTCGGGCCGTGACGCCGCCACCGCGCGACTGCGATCTTGCATCGCTCGCTTAAATTTGAAATTCGGGTTCCACAAATACAACCCAGTCCATGAACACCTTGGTCATTAAATCGAATCAAAGTAGTGAAACAAATCGTAAAGAACAAAGACCTGAAGTTAGATCCCTTACCTAAATCGAAAAAAACCCGAGGCTCTATACACGACTCACAACCCAACGAATCCCGGAAGTCTCCACAAGATGGCGTCACTACACCCCCTGCATTCGGCCAAGCATCAAATAACTTTGGATCTCTGCCTTCGGCATTTAACACAATAAGAGATGTCGAAACAACAGAAACACTAACCACACACTAGCAGAACCGATTGGAAGTGATGGCAAATCAACGACAGCCATCTACTGCAAACAAGAGTCCAACAAGAAGGTTTGAGTGCCAGAGATTTTGGCTTTTCTTACCATAGCAATCGAAATAGAGAAAGGAATAGAGATGTGAGAATGCTAAGAAGATTCGGCCATAAGAACAAAAGAGAAGAAAGAGAAGAAAAGAAAGGAGATAGCAATGAGATCTTACCTGATTATGGGTGGAGATTTCGGCTTTGAGAACCAGAGAAGGGGAATAGATTTTGGGACTAAGGAGATTAAGAGAAACACAAGAAGAGAAGAAAATATGGGCAAGGATATTCGATTTTTTTCAAGAAATCGAAGGTGAGAAGAGGGTTAGGGAGTTTCGGCCTTAAGAAGCAATTGAGAGAAGAAAGAATAACTTACCCCAATCAAGAAGAAAGGTTCGGCCTTGATGCCTAGAGGCCAGGGAAATGAACGAAAATGAGGAGTAAAAGAACTTAGAAGACCGTTTTGGTTTTGAGCAGATGAGAGAAAAGAAGAGAGAAACAAAATGCAAAGTTTGAGATATGAAAGTGGTTCAATTTCGGCACAAAAGAAAAAAATAAAAAGAGAAGACCCCAAATACTCCCTACTAGCCGAATGCTCACCCCTCACCAAAGCCAACTTACCACATTCGGCCACCCCCTTAGCAACACTCAACCGAATGCCCAACCCCCTTCCAACTCTTTTGAAATTCGACTAACACACCTCCCACTTCAATCCCCCTTTTCTCTCCTTGTTTTTCTCCTGACCACATATTCAAACAAGTTTGAATACTTCAAAATTTCTACATTTTCTCCTCTCTACAAATTCAAATGTGTTGACTCCTTCAACACATATCCACCACAATCCATCCTGAACACAACTCCTCCCTAGTCTTGGCGTCAAAAATAACAAGAAGAAAGAGGATTCCTGCTGCTCGAACCAAGGCCCCATCCACCCACATGAGACGTCACCTCCTTGAACCTTAAGTGGTGCCTCCCTTGCCACTTTACCAAAGCTCTTCCTGTGTCATAACTCATCATCAACTACCTTTAACACCCAGCTCAAACAGCTCCCCTCTTCTAGAAGCCCAAAACACAAATTTCACATAAACTCTGGCCTATCCCTAGCTCATGCCTAGACCCTAAAATAGCTTAAACTAACATGACATCCATACTATGTACATGCAACAGATAAAATGCAAAGACCCCATTTTAAAGATGTTACATTAGCAGCCCTCTTCAACTATAAAAACCCCCTTAGGCTGGTCATTTAAAACACATCTCAAGCATTCACATCTTTTCTCTCTTCTCTCCACTTTCTCTCTTCTTCTCCATTCCAAATTCCCTTGCTCTCTTGCTGATTTTTCCTCTTGGAAAAGAGTAGAAATTCAATGTTCATAGTAGCCTTGGTCGACGAGGACAATGGATAAGGAAGAATGGAGCAAACTAGTCAAGCCACGGGAAAACATGTGATTTGATTCTTGTTCCCTATCTCTTTAATTTTTGTTGTTGTTATGATGAACATATCTATGAATATTTATGTTGTTAGAATGGTTAATTTAATCAATTTAGCTTGAATTTAACTCGTGTTAGGTTGATTGCATTTCGTTTGTTAAAATTATTAAAATTGTGTTTATGTTGTTATAGGCCTCGATAAGATGCTTGATTAAGTAAAATCATGACTAAGTTATTCTTGCATTACAATTGTGAGGTAGCTAATGAATTAATTATTTAAACAGATTGAAATTTCAATTAATGGACACAGTACTCTTTCAGTGCATGTTTAATCATCTAAGGTAGCTGAGGGTTAAATTAGCAACGGTATCTGACGATACAATTGCCTTGCAAAACTTGCAAGATTATTGTGATTAAATTGTTTCAAGGTAGGGATACTTTGTTATCTCACGTAGTCTTTTATATGCTTATTAGATTTAAGTAATCGTTTGAATTGACATAGGGATGTACAAGAGATTATTTCGATTCAATAAGTATGTATGTGCAATAACATATTTGCCTATTAAGATTTGTTTAATCGGTTGAATTGACATGGGGATATAGTCAAGAGATGAATGGATTTTGGTAAGTGAGTATGTTCATAAGTTAGCAAATTACCGAGTTGCCCTAAATTTATTCGTAACAATATAAACATGAGTTTAATAATTCTAAGTTCAGAAATGTAATTAATCTAACACAATTATGTCATCTTGATTAAAATCATATTTTGAAATCGTCCATTTGAGATTTATTTATTTAGTTTACTTAGTTTAAAATCATAGGTTTTAATCACCCTCTTCAAACAAAATATTTTTCTTCACCACAGTGTTTTAAATAGCATTCATAAATAATTCTTTTCACAGTCCCTGTGGGTATGATAACTCGACATTTACTTGTCACTTTATTACTTGTTGTGATTATGTACACTTGCACATTTCCGTCGTTCCAGATCCACACTTAAAAGATCCCATGGTCAATTTCTGACATTCCCCTGGATAACTGCAAACACAATGTTCAGCATTGGTGTTACCCTGCTACAACGTCTAATTTGATCAAAAGTTGAGTCTAATGTTTCTTCCAAAGTTATGTGATTCGTAATCTCTCTTGGACATTCATCCAGACTATCAAGACATTCATTTCCCAGACTTCGTTATAGTTCATGGAGCATCTATCCTTATCTCCTTGATAGCCTTCACTTTTTCAACCAACTCATCGAAGATTTTCGTGTCATAGGCTACCAGATAAATTTGAATGTCGGGATGCAATCCAAAGTGAAATATCTTGCAGCGGTTCCTTTCCAAAAAAAAAAAAAACCATCTTAACAGTGTATTGGCTGAGTCACACGAATTTTACCTCGTACTCATCTAGTGACATTTCGCCATGCACCAGATTGATAAATGCACACTTGTGAGCTTCCGTATACTTTTCACCCATGACTTTCTTCTTAAGAACTTTCAAGAATAAGTTTTAAGTCAAGCGGTTCATAGCAGTTCCCTACTTCATAGTATTCCACCGGTGATGGGCTTCGTCAGTGAGCCAGGACATGGTACATCCCAGCTTTTCTTCCTCAGTACAGGCTATTTTCTCAAGGATATTTTCAATAACCTTAAGCCAATACTCTACCTTAGTAAGATTAGATCCCCTAACACCACTGAGCTCCTTAATACCTAGAGCTTGGAGGCGCTCTAGTGGCAATCCTCAATTGGCAAGAGTAGCATTGGTACTAGCAATACATTGGAAAGCCCTGATCATGGGTTGTACTAGCGGTTTGACACTCTCATCCAGTACATTTGCCCTGCGAGGTTGCACAGGTGGTGCCGAAGTCTTGTCACCCTTTGGAGGATTCACAGCTCCATCACTGCAATTCGCGTTTGGTCATTTAGTCTTCTGAAAGGCATTTTACTAACTGTAAACATACATAAGAAACAAGTTTAAGTGAGAAAAGTAAGCATTTACATTTATGCATCTTATGCTTGACGATACAAATGCGAGCATAGTTTGCCAAAACATATATACGAGCATAGCTCGCACATCACATCTGTGAGCACAATCACTAAGAATATGAGTAATGGAAAGTGATCCAAGGCATCATCAGATCTGTGACCATAGTTCGCATGTCGCAGTAGCAAGACATGTAAACAAAATGAGAACTCATGCGTACACGTAAACATGCAAAAGACTACTATCATACAGTAACTTACTTCTAGGGCTCGCAACTTACATAGCTCCTGGATTCTAGTCTTCATGGAATAAACCTCCTAAAACAGGGTAGGGCTTGTGAACGATCCTTTTTTGTTTAGAGCTTGTGAACTTGTATCGCACGGTCTCTCCTATTCCACACATTGCAAATTTAATAAGGGTTCATAGGTGGTAGTTCGCTAAACGTTAGGGTTTGCACCTCGCACAATTTGACAACTTTGTAGCTTCGCAACAACTTTGGCAAACTCTATGAAAATTAGTCAATTTTATTTAATTCATACATTAACTTATGGCCAATATTTTGGTTAGAAATTAAATGCATAGACATGAACTCATAAATTAAGGAAACATCAAACATGGTTTTGAATTATTTTCATATCGACAAGAAATTGACATACTTAGCATTCAGGTATATATATAGTTTTATCAGTTCGCGAGCTTGAAATAAAAGAAAACATAAAAAAAAACTAGGCCTTAGATTAATCAACGAAATCAGCAAAGTAAAATGTATTTCTACGCCCAAGTGGAGTCCCACATTGCCTTTAAGTCTATAGTTCGTTTCTACCACCTATTCAGTGTTTATGCCTCCTACTGGATCACTCACTTCGTCGCTACGCACCGTGCGATCTAGCTGTCTATGGTGTTTAGAAAAGAGTGTGTGAACTCTTACTAACTCATTGAATTTACAAGAAAAACACTTAGCACGTACAAAAACATAAGTTAAACAAGAGCGTTATCAGGGTTATTGTTCTGTGAACTGGGTTCGCCATATTTACGCAAAACCTAGTTCGTGATTACCTACTATCTGTTAACTTAAATCAATAAAACATAATATTTTGGAAAAAAACACAATCTTAACCACATGTTCTTTTTTGTTGGAAAAATGGATCTTCTTATGACTCCCTAATTTGACTCAAAGAGTCCAACATTGTGGCGCCTCAAACCTGGTCAAGACGGTCCGACACGAATTTTGAGCGTCACATTGGCCACCAAAGTGACTCTAAGTCAAAACACCACAAAAAAACCATTCAACCAATCACACCTCACACAATTATTCATTTAAATTTGAAAAATCCTAAATTCATGCTTTCGTTGCGCTACTCTGATCATCAGGTCATTAGCATAATTTATAAATTGAATTATTAACAAGAAAATATTCTAAAAGCTTCAATTGAACATTCATGCAAGTGATAGTGTATTTAAAAGGATATATTTGAAAAGGTTTTAGAAGCCATTTTATTTAAAAAACAAATTATTAGATCTAAATTGTAATGTAGTAAAATGTTGGAAAACACCATTTCACAAGGTTGAAAATAGTATAGTTCATAGGCCACCTATTATTTACATAATTTTTCCAATTTTACATTTCATGCAAACTAATTATTTAATTAGTTCATAGGCCACCTGCTATTTACATAATTTGCCCAATTTTACATTTCATGCAAACTAAACTCATGATTAATTTCCAAATCACACATAAAACATATAAGACTTACCTCAATAATCAGCAGCTCTTCAACCTACACTTACAAGTTAATTAAACAATTACTCATACCATTCATTAAGCATTCACAATCTACCATTCAATCATTTATCTGAAGCAATAATAGGAGTTCCAAATCAAACCAATTAAAGAGTCCATAATATCCAATTACAACTCAACAATTATAACTAGTTCTAATTCTAAATCCCATAATTTGGTCTCATATTGCCTTCTTGAATTGGGTTTGGAAACATATTAACATACCAAGGTATAGCCTCATTATGGATCACTATGATGGCTCACTTCCCCACCTCTTCACAAGCTAAATCACTGCAATGATATAAAAGAGTGGGTGAGCATATAAAAGCTCAGTGAGTGCTCAAACATACTAAAAATAAACACATTAGTCAAGTTAGGTGAAATAGGCATACTTAAACGATTCACTTTTTATCACATCTCTCACAAGAGAATAGTTCACTCAAATTAAACGATTCACATAGAATAGGCAGTTAAGATAAAACAATAGTTCATATAATATAACAGTTCGTTCAATATAATAATCCATTCATACCACATCGTAACTCATATATCTCAAACAATGATAAATTGGCATTTTTGTGATTATGAAACATATTGGGGACTCTATCACCACCTATAAGTGGACTTTATGACCATACATTGGATACAAAGATCTCCTTATAATGCCTCACTTTTGGATTCAAAGAGACCTACGCTATCTCTGATATAAGTGTAACACGAATGCTCACACTCTCGAACACTCTCGACTCATAGAGCCCTACACTATCTCTGTTGAATGGAGCTATGGTTGACATTTCTTTACCTCTCCAACATTATCTCCGGGCACAATGCCCATCACAATAATGATGGTGAGTATTCACAATCCTATGGCATGCCAACTATATTCAATGGTTCCATAAAGTTACAATGCCAGCATATCTCTGTAACACATTCATAATATTTAGTATAATAGGGCTCGCAATTAAGCAGATCTCACACATTATAACACAATTCATAATTCATAATTCGCAATAGAGCATGGTTTGCAAATAATATAACTTTCATGCAACTTATATTACACACATAACGTAGTTCACATATCATTCATGACATAGCTCACATAAATCATTGTTCGCATATTTTATTTAGCATAGGGCACACAATAGCTTAGCTTACATACAATACAGCTCAAAATCTCACAATACACATTTTGGAAAATTAAAACAGTTCACCATATTAATACAGATCACCAAATTAACACAGTTTGCCATAATAATATAATTCGCTAAGTTAACATGATTCACAATATAACACAATACACAAATGTAATTGGCTTGGACTACAGTTGAGCTCGCACCTAGCATTTCACGATAATATAATTTTGCACTAATCAAAGCTTGTTGTCATAATGTTGCCTACATAAGGGTACGAGGACCTAGTAAGCAAAGCTAGACATGGAGACCCTAAATTAACGTAGAGTCTCCACTAACCAATTAGGGCTAGGTTGGTTAGCCACCTATCATCTAAAAGTTTTGAACTAATACTATGAAATATCCTAAAATTCTAGACTAGATCTCATCACCAAATTTTAGGTTTGAGAGTACAGTTACGTGTGGGGAAGGTTATAGCACCCCCACAACGCCTATCCGGGGATAGTCCTATAGGGTCTTAGGAGCTAGGTTTTTTTTATTTAAGCATATTAATGTTTTAATCTAGGTCAAAATCTTATAGAAACCTTAAATAAAAATTCTAAAGAAAGTGTCTTCGGTTTACTTGTAACTCAATTAAGATTTGTTCACAAAACTTATCTAATTTGAAACTTAAATTAGAGATTTTTATTTTTAACGGGAACCCTAAAGGATACCTAAATAATTCTAGTAAAATACCTTCAATTCCTAAAATTAATTCTATCTTAGAATTCTAAAAAAAACCTAGAAATTACCAATGAATTAAGAGAAATATTAAAATCCATCTACAATTTATTCAATCTTTTATTATTATTATTTTTTTAAAAGATTTAATTAATAACATTGAACTTATCAAGATCTTATGAAAGTATCTTATGTCGGATTTGTGATTTATCTTACTTTAAAATTCTTTATCTAAACTTTAAATTCTTCAAAATTCTAAAAATATATATCTTAAATAACATTTATTAGCTTTCTTAAAAAGTTTCTAAAATAAAATACTTAGAAAGGCATACTCATGATTTACAATTCACCTACAAAAATCTTTAGTTTTAATCTTAAATAAAGTCATAAAGAATATTTAAATATTAATTTAAGATTCTAATGAGAATCCTATACGATATTTAAAAATAGTTTAAAACCCTAAAAAAATCTTACATCTTATTTATAATTTTTCTAGGGTAAATGGTAGATAAGATCTTAAAGACTAACCTAAATTCAAATGTAAAAATATTATGGTTTTATTAAAATGTAATACCTACTTAAATAACTTCATGTCAACAATTATAGGATAGAAAAAAAATGACTTAAAGTTCCCTCTTTTAAAACGAATAGTAATAAAATAGGAAAATTAATTAAATTGACTAAAGTTAATGAAAAGTTAACTCTTTCAAAATGGCAATAATGAAAAAGAAAACTTAAATAAATGAAATAAATTAGACATTGACATGATGATGATAATAATAACAATAATACACCTTATTCATAATACAATAAAAGAATCAAAGTAACATAAATAAATAATATTAAAATGTATGTAAGGGGAATGTGTGAAAAAAAACATAAATATAAATGGACATGAAAATAAATAAAGACAAAATAAGAATAAATAAAAATTATAAAAGTGTGAATAAATATAAAATATTAAAATAAAGTGCATAATTAACATTAAATATATAAGGTATAAATGCAAATGAAAGGGAAGATATAAGTGTAAATAATTTATTAAATATGGAAACAAAATGACAAAGCTTGATTTTGGGACTAAAAGATAAAAAATGTTGAAGACAGAGGACTGATGTAGCAATTAATTTGCTTTTAATTTTGAAATCTCGGATTAAATCGAATGTTTGAATAAGCAAAAGGATTACGGGTATAAATAGGCCAGAGAATGAGGGCGCTGCCGCAAAAAATAGGGTATTTTTGTAAAATCTAAAAAGTAAGGGGTGGGAATAAATTATCCATTTTTTACACCTACAAATGAAAAAAAAAATTCATTCTTTCAGTTTTAACCTCATTTTTTCCAAAAAAAAAAAAAAACCTCTTTCTCTTTCCATTCCTCCTTCTATGTTGGTCATGGCTCCACCACCGGAGAGCCGGCCTCTGGTGGTGGAGCCGTTCCGTACATGGCCAGAATTTTTTATTTTTTATTTTTTGCAAAATCAAAGTTTTATTTAAAAAAAATCACTACTTTTCTAAAAAATCAAAACTTTATTTCTAAATAGTTGAAAAAGACCAAAACTTTGTTTTAAAAAATTTAAAATTTTCCTTTAAAATGATTAAAAAACATATTTTTATATTAAAAATCTAAACTTTCTCTTTTTACAAAAAATCACTATTTTTCTTAAAAATCAAAATTTTATTTCAAAATAGTTGAAAAATATCAAAACTTTATTTTAAAATTTAAACTTTTCCTTTAATATGACTAAAAAATATTTTTTTATTTAAAAAATCTAAACTTTCTCTTTTTAAAAAAAGAAATCAAAACTTTTTCCAAGATCAAGCCTTTTTAAAAAAAGAAATTTATTTTAGAAAGGAGAAGGGAAAGAACAGGATTTTCAGGGCTACTATGGGCTAAGGATTGACGTTTCAGTGACTTCCCCTTCATCGGAGCTCAAACCCGATCCCTCAAGATATGTATATGGCAAAAAAAAAAAGAAGAAAAGAAAGAAACTAGAATGATTTTTTATTGTTTTTTTTATTTTTACCTTTTTTAATAACAAAATATGAAAAGCCTCCCTTTTTTTTCTTTCATTTCATTTCATGTATATATATTGTTTTTTGATCTTGTTTATTTGTAAAAAATGATGATGATGATAATAATAATAATAATAATAATAATAATAATATTTAATAATAATAGTAGTAGTGTTGATAATAATAATTTGGGGCCCTTAACATGCCCAAAAAAGGAAAGAAAAAAAAAAGAAAAACAAAGATCTCAAATTTACCAAAATTTGGTGGGCTTCGAACTGTCCAAGAGAGAACAAAAATTTAAACGGGCCTCTAATTAGGCTCGGATAAAATGGGTGTCTACACTTGCATTATCATAGAGCTCATAATTCACATACTGGTTAGTGCATGCATAGTGTAACACCCCGAATTTTGGGGCTAGAAGTTTTGGGTTTTATGGTTAAGGTCAGAGACAGGGGTGTGCTATTGTGTTTAGTTGTGTGTTTAAGAAACTGAAAGGGCCTGTTGGTCTGGTGGTTGTGTAAGTGATAGTTTGTCTCTTGGTCCCTGGTTCAAGTCCTTGTGTGCGCTTTTTGGGAGGAATATTTTTGTTTTGTTTTAATTTAATATATAAATTTTTAATTATTTACTCTCTTTTTTTGGCTGGGATGTTATTTTTGGCTCTTCTCTTTTTGGTTTTATTTTATTTTTCTTTTTCCTTTGGTTGTGGCTTTCTCTTTGATTTTCCTTTCTTTCTTTGGGAAGTAGTTTTCGCTGCACGTATATTGAAGAATTTCGCTCCGCCGTCGTCGAATCAGGTGTGGGTTTCGTATCTCCTTCTGCTTTTTTATGAATTCTTTTTCGACTTTATGAAAAGTCGACATAGTGTGCGTATGTGTTCGTAACTTGCTAATTCTGATGTTGTGTCGCTGTGTAATGCTTAGAATTTGCATGTTTTGGCATAATTTCAAACTAGCGAGGGCTAGAGAGTGCTTTGTGGCTGAAAGCACATTTTTCAAGGCTATTTTAGGGTGGTTTCATGACTACATGGGTGGCCACACGGGCGTGTGCCTGTACACACAGCCGTGTGCATTTGTGAATGAAGGTTTCAGGGCTAATTTGGGTGCCACACAGTTTGTGGCCAATTTGAAGATTTTTTTTATTTGCACACAGTCGTGTCCCTTGAGCACATGGACGTGTGAATTTGGGAATTAGGTTTGAGTGATTTGGTGTTACACGGCTGTGTGGCTAATTTGAGGATTTAGGGATCCCACACGAACGTGTGTTTTGGACACACGGCCGTGTGTGGTAGGCACACGGGCGTGTGAGACCCTTACACAATCGTGTCTGCCCTATACTCTAATTTAGTACAAACGGACAGAGAGTTACACGACCTGTTCCCACAGCCATGTTCCTGGTCCACACGACCGTGTGCCCTTTTTTACACGGGCTTTTAACCTCCTACACATCCTAGGCATTTCCACCCGGCCAGAGCACACAGGCGTGTGGTCCTAAGGCACTTATATTGGTTTTGAGTGCGTTTCTGATATGAAAATGTGTTTCTGTGTGCTCTGACCCTTAGCTAAGTTTAGTGAGGGTGCTTAAGACTCGATATCTGTGATGATTGTGTGATATGTATGATTCTGAATCTGGTCTGTGGGGTGTGTTGCATATATGTTCTGTCTGACTATCTATTAAAGTGTCTCTGTTCTTTGAATTTTTGCGCATGCATACACTTGCATAAATTTAAAGATTTTGGGTGGGTTCGTGAAGAGAAGGGAGTCTAATTCTGATCTGATCTGGCAGTTTTACTGCAAATTATAAGTACAGCGATTTATCGCACTGTACCATGTGCGTCAGCTTTGCTATGTACTATTATCTGATATGGCAGTTCAAACTGCAACACGTCTATACAGTAGATTTATTGCATTGCACTGTACAGCTCATATGCCAGCTCTGCTGCGTATTGATATATGTGTCGCTTAGTCCACATATGTGGTGTGTAGGGTTGGATGGTCCTTTCGAGGTCCTATTTGGTGTGATTGGTTGGATGAGCTTTAACAGCTCTTTTGGGGTGTGATCGAGGGACGGTGAGGTGTGTTGGCTGGATAGGTGGTTATTTTATTTAACTGCATTTCATCTGCATCTGTCTATGAGTTCTGACTGTAAGATTAGTTGTCTGTAATCTGTTTGTTTGAATAGCATTTGTGCTGAGACTTTTGTGTGAACTTGATGTGCGCTGATTGTTAAGTTCTGTTGGGACACTAGTTCCAAGTATGCTTTCTGACTCTGTGAGTATTTGAAAATATGATGCACTACTGATTTGAAATCTGTAATTCTGTCTCTTGTCTTGTTTCGAACTCACACTAAGCTCGAGTAGCTCACCCCCTATTAGTGTTTCCTTTCAGGTACCTTTTCTGTTTTCTGGCGCTGGGCTTGGTATGGGGAGGTCCCAGATAGTCTTAGTGGGAAATAAACTACTAGTTTGTGTTTTCAGTTTCTACTTAGTTATTCGATTTTGAAATGTAAGGTTTTATGAAACTATGGTACACATTCCGTTTTAAGTTTTATTCGTTTTATTCCGCTTATTTATGCTACCTTATTTGTAATTTTACTGACTGGATTTTAAACGATAAAATATTACGACTCAACATGTCAATTGTTTCGTAAAGTTTTTCCTGCGATCACTTTGGTGATCAATGTAACATCAGGATTCGGTCTAAACTTCTAGGCCGAGTTTAGGGTGTTATACATAGATGTACATTATTAGTAAAATTTGTATGTTATAAGATTTCACATTATATTTTTTTTATTAGTTTGCAAGCATTACAAAACCCATATACATATATATGATATAAAACAAGACCCATATATGCATATATATATGATATACATATATATAACAAAACCCACGCATATATATTGTATATATACGCATACATTTTTAGTAAATTAGCTCACCTTTAATATTATGCTCACACACACAAAATAATTAAATGCACAATTGACACACACTTATCACGTCAAGAACATGGTTTACAGCTACGACCTACCTATTTTATTCATAACTACATGCACGTTATAAATTCATGCATTTGGCTCATTAAAATCGCACAGCATGCATACCCTACACTCAAACAAAATTACAATGGTTTGCATCAGGAGAAATCAATGTTCGCATATTAATTAAGCAGGGGATTCACATATGATACCTTAGTATGTGTACTGGAGTTTAAATGCAGTATATTAGACCACTCACCTTAGCAACCATTGCTTCAACTACCATGCTTAAGTAAGCTTTAATTTGCCTTTGTCCATGCTTGTGGGGCCTCCCAAATGAATTGGGACTTTTTATACACGTCAAACACATTACAAAGGCATTACTAACATTAGCAAACACCATTAAATCATTCCAAACTTATAGATCAAATCCTCTCAACCTCTATACTGAAAACTTAACTAGTTTTACCAAAATAGGTGTTTAACCACTCAAATCTCACTTCTAAGCTTAGATTTCAACTTCATACATCCTAAATATCATCTAATTGCATATCAAAACCATCAATTTTATCCAATTTCACCAATCTATTTTTTCCAGAAAAAATCAAGCTTATGTGATCTTTTAAAAGGGGAAAACATTCAATTTGCTTAAATTCGTTAAGGATTTGTTAAATTAATATCAAATACCTTTTAATTAGATCAAAATGAGTTAGAAATCACTTTAAAACCAAAGCTTAAACAATTTTCAAGAAAAAAATCAACTCATTTTGTAACATCCTAGATTAGGGGTTATGCGTTTGGAGCATAACTCAAGTGTTAGTAGGCTTTAAGTGTGGTTGGTGATGTTTTAAGGGTTTTTAAAACTCTAGGATTAAAAGGGAATGCACTGGAAATTTTTTAAATTTTAAGTTAAAAGGGGAAATTGGGCTAGGGAGGCCTTAAAGAAAATTTCAGGAGTTTAGGGACATGAACTTGGGCTTAGTAAAGTGGCTTGGGACGCTACTTTAGGGGCCTTGGGGGCTTGCGCAGGAGGGAAGAGGTTTGAATAACACGGGGCGCATCAGAGGCTTTTATTTTTGCGTCAAAAAGAGAGCTAGGCTAAGGGGGCTTTAAGAGAAGTCATTGGGGGTTTATGGCATAAGAAATGCCTTGGTAAAGTGGCTTCCATGCGCTACTTAAGGGCCTGGATATAACACCAACAAGGGCCTCGGTTCGAAAACACGGCGGCAGCAAGGGGTGTTTTATTTTTGTTTTGGCGTTAAGGTAAGGGGGAGCTAAGGAAGGAGCTCTTAAAAGGAGTTGCAGAGAGTTTATATCACACAAAGACGCCATAACAGAGTGACTGGAGGCGTGGGGTGTTTCCAGCAGGTCTTGGGTTCGAAACCTAGGGGCAGCAACATGGATGGTTTTTATTTTTAGCGTCCAGGAGAAGAGGTCGTGGCCTGCACATGGGACTTTTAATTTGATAAGGATTTAAGCTAGTTTTGGTTTTTAAATTCGGCTGGGATAATGGGTATATGCTGGCTTTTATTTTTTTTTTAATTATTTTAAGATAGAAGACAAAGTTGGCCTTATTTTATTTGTTTTTGAAGAGGTGATAAGGGGATAATTGCTATTTTATTTATTTGAATGGGTGTTAAGAGATAAGGTAGGAGGTTATCTTGGGATTTAATAAGTATGGATAAAGTGGCCAAATATGGGTCTCTTTTTGAAGTCAATTTCGGTCATGTGGGGGGAAGTATTAAGTACCGAATTATAGTTGCATGAGAATTCTTCCTTTTGTCGAATCTACACCCTTCGTCCCAAGCTTCTTCTTTTATTTAGTGATTAGCCAAATACTCCATTATCATTTAGGAACCTTAGCCGAATCTTTTTAGTCCCACATTCTCTATTCTTTGTCACAAGTTTTGAAAGCCGAAGCCCCAAGGAAGGTGCTGTCGACCCCTCTCTCTTAGCCTCTTCAAGTAGCGTGTAGTTCTAGCATAAAAGCGATCTTCTGGGATTTGAAGTCATTAAGGTAAGGGGTTGTCGTTCTATTAGTTTCTCGTTATTTTATCAAATCAAGGAGACTAACTCCCTTCTCTTGTGATGGCCGAATTCATGGAGGGTGTTATCGGCTAACGTTAAAGGTATAGGGGACCTTCGGGAGTTGGAGCATTCAAGGTAAGGCAAAGTGCTATTCGGCCAAGGGCCCATTATTCATGGATTTAAGTATTAAAACGATTCTAACAGGTGACTGTAGGGATTTCGACAACTCAAGGGGCAAGCCTATATTTCGGGGTTTGATAGAGCGAGGTAATTGTTTGATAATATTCGGCCATAGGCCATTTTATGAGTTTTAGTGTGACCGATTGTGTACTATGGTTCTTAAGGGCAAGTCGGCACAAGGGCAAGTTTCGGGATTTTAGATTGTGTTAGATTCAATAGATTGGGATCTCGCTAAATAATCAGGTGCGTAGTTATCGCACTGTCTCTTGAATGTTTATATGTGTTATATGAGTTATTTCATGTATGTGTATAAAGTGAATGATAGCCGAAATAAGGGCTAAGATTGTGAATACCCGTGGTGGGTGATTGAATAATCAGGTTAGTGATTTACGATAATAAATGATTATTGATGAATGTATAAAAATGTGATGGCATGTGATGTATATTTGTTTCAAGTAATATGTTGCCATGGTACATATATATTATGCATGGGACTTGGGATGTGACTATTGGAGGAAAGGGTGTACATTATGTACGTGGTCTAATGCTAGCCTCGTGCTACATTAGCGCTTGATGTTAGCTATGTGCTCATCAAGGGAGGTGTTGGCTAGGTGCCCATCTCGGTGGTTGATAGCTGTGTGCATCACCGTGGACCGATTGCTATGTGGGATCACTTAGGTGATCAGTGGCTCAGTCACGGCCTTGAGCAGCAAGTCTTCCAAGGTAAGATATGTGGATCACGATGTGATCGGTGGTGGATTAGCCACGGCCTTAGGCAGGGAGTCTGCTAAGGTAGGTGTAATGGATGGACTTAGGTTGGGTTGGGTCATAATTGCATATTTATGGGTATGGACTGTGTGGATATGGGCCAAGCCCATCTGTGGAGACATGTGTAATAACTATGCACTGAGTCTGTTTGACTCACCCAATATTTTATTAAACCTTACAGGTGATGCATGATGCTCGGACCGGGTTGGAGAGGATACGAGGTGGCCCATGCAGAAGAAGATGTTTTCATTATTTTATGCATTTTAATATTAAGTACTTTGTTTAAGTATTGGTTGTAATAAGGGCCTTATAATATTTGTTATTATTTTTATTATGGCTTGATTTAATTAAATTACTATATGCAAATGATTTTGTTTTTAGCAACTTATTTACTCAAAATATATATATTAAAGTTTTAATTCGGGTATTTCGTAACATTAAAGCTTTACTTAAAATTTCAAATACACAATGTTTTATTAAAGACAAAAATTTTTAATGTTTTTCCCAAAAGTGAAATCAGTCTCCAAACGTTTTCCGCAGTGACACACTAGATCCGGTCAAGACTCGTGGGCCAGGTTTGGGGGTGTTACACATTTTGCCAAAATATAAGGTTTCCTCACTCGATTTTTGTTCCTAAAACTTAATTAAGTTTTTAAACATCTTATTTACTCTATTATTTCAAATATAAAAATTTAATTTTATCTAATCTCACGAATTTAAGATTTCTGGAAATTTAAGCTTATATGATCACACAAAAGTGGGAAACTCAAAATTCATTAAAATTGGATACCAATTTAACAAATTGAGTTCAAATACCTTCATTTAGTTAAAAATAGATTAGAAATCAATAAAAAATAGTAGGTTTACTCATTATTTCGGATTTTACAATTGTTGAACTAAAATTTAATTAAAAAGCTTTAAATATTAAAAAATATTAACACACTTGATTAAATTTCGAATTACAAAAATAGTAACCTTAATCTAATTATAATAAGTCAAGACATTACCTCAATTTGAAGAAAACAACAAATTGCGGAGCTAATTCGAAGTTGAACGTGAGAAGAATAATGACGAATTTCATGAAGATTGTAACACCCTAAATCCGGCCTAGAAGTTATGGCTGAATCCGGAGAACTTACATCAACTCGTTTGGAAAACTGTTTTCAGTAAGTATTTAGAAAATACAAAAATGGAAAACAAACATAAAAAACTATTTGGCATTTACGGAAACACTTAAGAAATTACTTAATTTGTAGCAGAAAATTTTTTCGGAGTTTTAGTTTTGAAAACTGAAATCCATTTTGTTGACTTAAGTGATTTTGCAGTTTCATGTTCGAAAACATCAATTACCAATATTAAACAAAAAACCCAAACAAGTTCTGAAACAAATTACAAACCCCAAATTCCAAAACTAATAATTATGAAAATCACCTTATTTACATTAAGTGCAAAAATAATTCGAGCTCCCACACACCATCCGGTCCTAAGTCAGGGGGTTACCTGAACAGTCAAAGATAAAACAAAGGGGTGAGCTATTAAGCTCAGTGTATAACTAAACTTAGATAGAGATCGTACAAAACACAATATACAAATCATAGTAACGGGGAGAATTTCGTAACAATCATAAATCCAGAACAGATCAAATTAGAGTGATCAAATTCAAGTATCACAAAGATTTTCATAACAATCATATAAACATAATGGAGAATGCATGACTATGCCAATACGATATTTTTCAAAAAATCAGAATACAAATTTTGCAGAAAACATCCTACCTAACTCCGCTACACACCAAAATAGAGTTCCCTAGAATTCATCCAACCAAATCACACCAACAGATAATTGTGGACAGTACCACCAGAATTGCAGTTAAAACTGCTAGATCATATATATGTTGTCAAGCCACTATGTTACAGCCGAGCTACCAGAAAAGATGTATTTGGTCGAGCCACCATAATTGCAGACAAGTTACCAAACAGAATTGTGGATAAACCACCAGATATTGCAGATCATTAAACTACTAGAAACTTCCTCCTTAAACATCATCCCAAACTCCATGCAATGTGTCATGGCATGCATATATTGAACCAGTATGGTAATCATGTAGGACATGCTGTCATACAATAATAGAAACAGAAGGCATAGGAATCCACGCTTTGCAGAACAAATTTATCAAATCTCAACGAATCATATCAGATTTTCCATGAAGTCACGTACATGGTTATATATCGAAATCAGTATCAAACAAAAGAACGTATTCGAATATCACATGTTCTCATCCAACAAAGTAACACAAAAACGTACCATCAAAATTAACAGAACACGGATCATACCTGAATAAATCTCATACCTTAAACACATCCCTAACAAAAGCACATTATACGCTAACGGGTCATACTTAGTTTACATCCTATAAGACATACATACAAATACAGACTATACACAAACAGATCACCAAATATTGAGATGTATAGCTTAATCCATATCATACGGGCTGTACAGAAGGCCTACATTCAATCCAAATGACATTTACGGCCCTATGAAAAATTTTTAAATTTTGGTCCTCACACTCGTGTGGCTTCACACGGCCTACATGTCTGGCCGGTGTGGCCCACACTGTCGTGTGGCTCAAGTTTGTGTCTCTCACATGGCCTAGGCACACGAGCATGACACACGTTCCTGTGACTCAAGTTAGTGCCTCACACGGCTTAGGCCCAAGGCTGTGTGGCTCAACATAGTGCCATACATGGCCTAGCAAACAGTCGTGTGACATCGACAGCCCTATTTTTGGCTTTCTTCGTTCGTTGATTTTGTGTTTTTATTACACACCTTATATAATTTTGATGTAGAATCAAAAATGGTGATATCAAAACTTACAAACAACGTTCAAACATCCAATCAGACGATTTATTTGCAATCAAATCAGTAAACTAACATCCAAAACCAAAATTACATCGAAGAATGTCGACACAAAACCTCAAATGGAAACTTACACTTACCTTCAAGAAACAGCAACACACCAACTCAATTCGCTAGAGTATCATCAAAGGTTAATCGTTCCTCACCTAATTTGTAACACCCTGGTTCTAGGGGTTAGGCTTTTGGTGCTTAGCTCAGGTGTTGGCACACTTTAGTGTGTGGTTGGGTAAGTTTTAGGGGTCCTGAGAACCCTAGGTAGTGGTGGAATGATTTGGAAAATTTTTAGTTTTAGGGGTTAAAAAGGGAGCTTGGATAAAGGGGGCCTTAAGAGAATTTTTGGTGGAGTTTTGGCACTAAGAGTAGCTTGGCAGAGTGGCAAGGAGGCGCCACTTAGATCATGGAGAAGTGACGCCATTTGCAGGGGGAAGGGGCTCAGGTTCGATTCGCAAGGGCAGCATTTGGGGCCTTGTTTTTGCGTCAAAGAGGAAAGAAGTTGGGTGGCTTTTGGATGCTAAAATGATGGAGGAAGACTTGGTCTTTTTTTTTAAATTCGGCTAGGTAGAGGTTTGACTCATTCAAACTTTTGAATGAGTGATAGGGAGGAATTGTAGGAGCAAATATTGGGATTTGAAGGGGGAGTTGAGTGTTTGGCCGAATCTTGTTTCTTTAGGGGAGCTTGGCGAATGTTATAAATAGGGGTGAATGGTTCATCTTTTGGTTTTCCCATTTGTTTGCTTATCGAAAAAAGTGCCTCACAATTTCTTCATTTACTTGATTCATTTGCACTTGAGCGAAACCTCCATTGCCATCCTCTCTTTCTTTCTTTTGGACCCTTGGCCGAACCACTCACCTTTCATCCCTCTTCTTCCATTTCGTTAAACCGAAAGTACATCCCCACACTTTTCTTTTCCTCTCCTCTAACCTTTGGCCGAAACCCCTATTCCCTTTCCTTGTTTTTTTTTTTATTGATAGCCGAACCTTACTACCTTGGTGGTGGCCAATTTTGTTGGATCAAAGGGTAGTGGTTAGCAAGGTAAGGGTGTGTGTTAATGTTCTATGCTATAGTTTCTTGACTTGGCCGAATGGCCCTAAGTGTTCCTTGTTTTGTGCTAAGGCCGATTATAGGGGAGAAGAGCCCAACGCAGGAGACTTTCTTTGGAGTGGTTTAGTCAGTTTTTGCAGAGGCATTAAGTAGCATTTTGAGGTTTGATCGGTGGTGCTATTAAGGTGCATAATCAACGCACTATTTCTTCGGTCTTTGGTTTGTTAAATGTGTTTACATATGCGTGATATGTGATGGCCGATTATAGTGGCTTGAATGGTGAGTTATTTATGATATATACATGATATGATAATCCACATGTGATGCTTACTCTTTTGTTAATCTGACATGTTGAACTTATGCATGCATACATGGGATTTGGGCTTGATTCGATGAAGGAGGAAGAGTACACAAGTTGTACGTGGTCTAATGATAGCTCCGGCTACATTAGCGCTTGATGGTTAGCTTTGTGCTACCTCAAGGGAGGTGTGGCTCGGTGCCCATCTCGGCGGTTGATGGCTATGTGCATCACCGTAGGCGGTTTACGATATTGGATCACTTGGGTGGTTGATCGGTGGCTCACACGGCCTTGAGCAAATGAGCTTGCCAAGGTAAGATGTTATGGATCACTATGTGATCGGTGGGAGTTTCCACGGCCTTAGGCGGGAGTCCGCTAAGGTTGGTGTCACGGTTGGACAATGGGTTGGGCTGAGATGCATTCTTGCATGATTTGTTTCGATGGCTGTGTGGGTATGGGCCAAGCCCATACGGATGGAAATATGTGTTGTGGTTATGCACTGAGTCAGTGGACTCACTCTTTCATTAACCATTTGTGTGACGCGTAGTTGAATCGGGTTCGGAGAGGACACATGGTGGCCCATGCAGAAGAAGAGATTAAACGTTTTAGGCTTACTTTAAGTATTTGTTTTAAAATAGAATATGTAATAAGGCCCTTTTGATTTTTATTTACTCTGGAAATTATTTAATTATTATTTTAAATTATGTTTGGATTATATTAAATTACTAAGTGGAAACGAATTTATTTTGACAATATTTATATGATATCAAAGTTTTTCTCATACAATATTAAATAAACATGGATTTTCAAAAGTTAACAAGCTCGAATAAATTTTTCTAAGTTAAATAGATTTTCCACCGTCTTTTTCGCACTAACATAACAGTGATCGATTTGTAGTGAATGGGCCGGGTTTGGGGATGTTACAGCTGATTTGATATCGAGCCGGTTCAAAAACTCGGCTTTGAGGGTCTTGGGTTCAAAGCAGCTTTTCAAAATGGGCTTTTGAAATGTGGGCTTTTATAAACAATATTTTTCAAAGTTATTCGGCATGGCACCTGTGTCTCCGACCTGAAGTCCACCAGGTAAGTACTTCGGACTTTCTTTAAGTGATTTGTTTGTATGAATTGATTTGGGCTTAGTTTGGGCTCGTAGAATAGAATAATAGGATCTGTTGGACCTTAGGATTAGTCTACTCAAACATATGCATAAAACTTAAAACTCTTAAACAAACCTGTGAAGTAAGTCGCCGAGTTAAGGTGTGGTAACCTTGGTGCGCATGTCTAGGATAGGATCCGGAAGAGCTTGGTACTTAAGCAGTCCTCGTGACTCACCTCCTCTTCGCAGGAATCCTACCTAGTGCGTAGCTACGGTTCACCTTAACCAAGAGGACTTGTTCATAAAGCTAAATCGATTATTAAAACCCGAAAGGGATTTGGCTCGATTGTTTTAAAATCCTTCGTTTAAAATTTTTCAAATTTACCCCTTTTGGTTTGTAAACCCTAATTTCAATTTTGAAAGACGTTTTCTCGATTTACAAAATTACCAAAATGCCCCTAGTGGCAAAATTACAAAAATACCCTTGTGTTATAAAATTTTCGTACTACCCTCACCTTTTGATAAAATGATTTTCACTTTACAAAATACCAAAATTTTGAGGTTTTGGAATATTAAGTTTGTGGAAATTTACGAAAGTACCCCTGGTTGATAAAATTACCGAAAAGCCCTTGGTTTCTAAATTTTCAGGTTTCTCTCAACCTTTACTGAAATATTCCTATTATACTAAATATTCAAAAAAAATTCTATTTTATAAAATATTGTGATAGTCCGATTTTGAGAATCTACAAAAGCGCCCATTATTTCCAAAATTACGAAAATGACCCTACTTTTTGGAATTCTTGCAACACACTTTGTTTGAGAACCAAAATTTTCAAGATAACTCCTGAGATTTGCAAATTTTGAAATATCTTTAAGTTGGAAAACTATTTTCAAAATTGACCCAGAGTTATTACCAAAATACCCCTCTTTAGGAAAAATGACGAAATTACCCCTGGGTAGGGAAGGAAACTTTGATTGCTCGAAAGAACTACTCTCGGAAACTACTTTTCATAAAATTGCTCGTGGATAAAACAGTGAAACAATAATTTCTAATGCATAAAACTTTCTGAACAGACTAAATCGAGGCGCTAGATATGAGTTCTAGAGGGCGTGGTCGCAATACTCGTGGACGTGGTAGAGGCGGGATGTCGATGTCGGAACCGGTTGGTCACGCCATGGGTCAGAGAGCGATGCACCGCCACCAGCTGTTGAGGTTGAACAGCAGGATCAGACTGGAGGAGACGACGCAGTGTCACAAGTGTCTTTGCGAGTGCTCGAACGAGTGGCGAGGAGCCAACGTGGGCATTAGGACTCAAAATCGATGACAGAAAGGCTTAGGCGAATGGAGCCGAGGTTTTCGTGAGGAGTGTCGGGGTAGCTCCAAAGCGTGCGCGAGTATTGGCTTGAGGTCATTGAAAGGATTATGGACGACTTAGACTTAAGCTGCCGAGGAGAAGCTTAAGGGTGTTGTTTCGTTGCTACGGGATGAAGCCTACCAGTGGTGGCTCATTGTTATGAAAGTACCCTGCGGATCGAGTGGGATGGGGTTACTTTAAGGTCAAGTTTGAGGAAGTATGTCGGAGCGAGCTATGTGGATGCTCGGAGGAAGGCGTTCCTTAACTTGGTGCAAGGAAGCAAGTCAATAGCGAGTACGAGGCCGAGTTTTTTGTTGTTGAGTCGGTATGCTCGAGGCATCGTGGCCTCGATTATGAGAGATGCGTCGATTTGAAGATGGTCTCGGGATGAGTCTGCGAGTTTTGATTACTCCGCATCGTGAAAGAGACTTCGCCATATTAGTGGAGAAAGCTCGAATAGCCGAGGAGGTCAAGAAGGTGAAAGGCACAACAGAGAAAGGAACCGTGATAAGAGAAGCGCTGGATCGCCGAAGGGGTTGAGAGGGTTCGAGAAAAGACCGAGAGTCGAGGCCTCGCTCATGTTTCTAAGCCACCGTAGAAAATCCAGATCATCCGTAAGCGCGTGATGCGGAAGGTATCATGTTGGCGAGTCTTTGGAATCGAGTTTGGGAGTGCCGGATGTAAGTCCAAGACTCATCTCGATTAAGGATTGTCCCCGTAATCCGAATAGGACCGGACGTAAGGTCAAGGTTATGTGCAACCAGCGCAGAGGTGGTCGACAGTTTACGAGAGGTCGTGGTTCGAACCATGGAGGAAATGGTTTCGCCGGGTCGTGGAGCTTTAGGCCGCGTGTAATGGTGGCACTGAGGCAAGACAGCCAGGTCTGGTTTATGCGATCCGTCGGAGAGAGGATAATGATGTGCCTGATGTGTCAGCTGGTAAGTTTCTTAAGCCTGGAATATTCTGTATGGTTTTGTTCGCTATAGTGACAGGTTGTTATGTTGCTTGTAAAGTATCTAGAACCTTGAGTATGATTGGTACTGTGCCAAGAAATAGGTTAGCTCTTTAAAATCGGAGTGCGCAGCTATAGTGTGGTAAGGTGAATTAAGATGTTCAATCAGTAGCCTAACCAAGTAATTTCGAGGACGAAATTATTTGTTAGGAGGGTAAAATTGTAACACCCTGGTTCTAGGGGTTAGGCTTTTGGTGCTTAGCTCAGGTGTTGGCACACTTTAGTGTGTGGTTGGGTAAGTTTTAGGGGTCCTGAGAACCCTAGGTAGTGGTGGAATGATTTGGAAAATTTTTAGTTTTAGGGGTTAAAAAGGGAGCTTGGATAAAGGGGACCTTAAGAGAATTTTTGGTGGAGTTTTGGCACTAAGAGTAGCTTGGCAGAGTGGCAAGGAGGCGCCACTTAGAGCATGGAGAAGTGACGCCATTTGCAGGGGGAAGGGGCTCAGGTTCAATTCGCAAGGGCAGCATTTGGGGCCTTGTTTTTGCGTCAAAGAGGAAAGAAGTTGGGTGGCTTTTGGATGCTAAAATGATGGAGGAAGACTTGGTCTTCTTTTTTTTTAAATTCGGCTAGGTAGAGGTTTGACTCATTCAAACTTTTTGAATGAGTGATAGGGAGGAATTGTAGGAGCAAATATTGGGATTTGAAGGGGGAGTTGAGTGTTTGGCCGAATCTTGTTTCTTTAGGGGGGGAGCTTGGCCGAATGTTATAAATAGGGGTGAATGGTTCATCTTTTTGGTTTTCCCATTTGTTTGCTTATCGAAAAAGTGCCTCACAATTTCTTCATTTACTTGATTCATTTGCACTTGAGCCGAAACCTCCATTGCCATCCTCTCTTTCTTTCCTTTTGGACCCTTGGCCGAACCACTCACCTTTCATCCCTCTTCTTCCATTTCGTTAAACCGAAAGTACATCCCCATTCTTTTCTTTTCCTCTCTTCTAACCTTTGGCCGAAACCCCTATTCCCTTTCCTTGTTTTTTTTTTATTGATAGCCGAACCTTACTACCTTGGTGGTGGCCGATTTTGTTGGATCAAAGGGTAGTTGTTAGCAAGGTAAGGGTGTGTTAGCTGTTTCTTGTGCTATAGTTTCTTGACTTGGCCAAATGGCCCTAAGTGTTCCTTGTTTTGTGCTAAGGCCGATTATAGGGGAGAAGAGCCCAACGCAGGAGACTTTCTTTGGAGTGGTTTAGTCAGTTTTTGCAGAGGCATTAAGTAGCATTTTGAGGTTTGATCGGTGGTGCTATTAAGGTGCGTAATCAACGCACTATTTCTTCGGTCTTTGGTTTGTTAAATGTGTTTACATATGCGTGATATGTGATGGCCGATTATAGTGGCTTGAATGGTGAGTTATTTATGATATATACATGATATGATAATCCACATGTGATGCTTACTCTTTTGTTAATCGACATGTTGAACTTATGCATGCATACATGGGATTTGGGCTTGATTCGATGAAGGAGGAAGAGTACACAAGTTGTACGTGGTCTAATGATAGCTCCGGCTACATTAGCGCTTGATGGTTAGCTTTGTGCTACCTCAAGGGAGGTGTGGCTCGGTGCCCATCTCGGCGGTTGATGGCTATGTGCATCGAAGTAGGCGGTTTCACGATATTGGATCACTTGGGTTGATCGGTGGCTCACCACGGCCTTGAGCAGCGAGCTTACCAAGGTAAGATGTTATGGATCACTATGTGATCGGTGGGGAGTTTCCCACGGCCTTAGGCGGGGAGTCCGCTAAGGTTGGTGTCACGGTTGGACAATGGGTTGGGCTGAGATGCATTCTTGCATGATTTGTTTCGATGGCTGTGTGGGTATGGGCCAAGCCCATACGGATGGAAATATGTGTTGTGGTTATGCACTGAGTCAGTGGACTCACTCTTTCATTAACCATTTCAGGTGACGCGTAGTTGAATCGGGTTCGGAGAGGACACATGGTGGCCCATGCAGAAGAAGAGATTAAACGTTTTAGGCTTACTTTAAGTATTTGTTTTAAAATAGAATATGTAATAAGGCCCTTTTGATTTTTATTTACTCTGGAAATTATTTAATTATTATTTTAAATTATGTTTGGATTATATTAAATTACTAAGTGGAAACGAATTTATTTTGACAACTTATTTATTCAAAATTAGTCTTATATATTCATGTAATGTTTATATGATATCAAAGTTTTTCTCATACAATATTAAATAAACATGGATTTTCAAAAGTTAACAAGCTCGAATAAATTTTTCTAAGTTAAATAGATTTTCCACCGTCTTTTTCGCACTAACATAACCAGATTCGGTCGTAGTGAATGGGCCGGGTTTGGGGATGTTACATAATTGGAAAACCAATAATCGAAACCACTTAATGTTTAACCCAAAAAAGGGAATCTCATAAAACCAAAACAACTCAAACTCCTTAACCAGCAAAACCAAAATCACTTACCCGATAGGAGTGCTCGTCAACTAAGCAAAGAAGAGGAGTTGACAAAAAATACACTAGTACATCACTAAACCAAAAGAAAAGAAAAGATCAATTGAGAAGGAGTGCAAAAAGAAAAGGCAGAACGGAAGAGACGGGAAAAACAAATTGAGAAACATGGGAGTTTTGGGGGAATAAATAAAAATATAATTTAATTAAAAAACTAATTTACAAAAGCATTTCCTTATTGCTTTCGTAGAGACTCGAACAGTAGACCAAAGGGTAATCTGAAATCTTACCACTAAACCACTAGGCTCATCATTGACATTAGTTGATCGAAAATATTATTTATGCCAGATGATTAAGGATAGAGGTTAAAAAAAATAAAAATAATTCCAAAGAATGGATTTGAACACAGAACCTTAGACACACTTCCAGAACACTTAACCATTAACCAAATCAAATCTTTTTGCAAAATTTTCAAAATCTTAACTCGAAATCAAGACATAACCACTCTTGGTTTCACTAACTCAATTTCTTCTAACCCAATTTTTGGGTTGTTACAAGGATTTAATGATTTTTCTTTAAAATTGAAAGGTGTTGAGGTGTTTGGATAGCTTGAACATCACTAAAGATAAGATAATTTTGAGAGAAAATATCAAATTTGAACTTGGGGAAATTTTTAAATGTGAAGCTAAATGGGAGGGAAGGGGACGGGTTGTTTAAAGAAGCAAGAAAGATGAATAATTTTTTGAAATAAGGAAAAATTCTCTTTTAAAGACTCATTATTTTCCCTTGTTTTTAAAATCAGTCCTTAGTTTAATTAAAACACATTTTTTCTCAATTATTTTCAAACCCAATTCTATTTTTAAAATTTGTTTTAAGTTATTTAATAACTGATCACCTAATCCAAATTTTCACCACCTAATTTTAAACCCAATAATCATTTTAATATTTTATTATTAACATTATTATTTAATTAATTATTTTATCCTATTTTAATTTCTATGATATTAAACCCATTTTTTCTTTCAAGCCCATAACCTAATACCCAATTCTATTAACCTGATTTTCTGAATGTGACAGACATATCCCATAAGTGTGGTATCAAGCTAACACTCTCCATCACACCAGCATATCCCATTGAATGAAGCTTAGCTCGTCATTTCCTTCTTTTTCCTAACATGTCCAAGGGACTCGCCCAAATCACAAAGCACAAAGGTAAGTGCTAACAATCCTATAGCATGCCACTATATCCAATGGTTACAAAAGATTATAGTGTCAATACATTTACTTAAACATAAAGCTCACAAATCATGAAGAGCTCGCAAAACACTGTGTACAACTAGCTCGCAATATAGAGCTCACATGTTCATAAAAACACATATTTAAACACAATCACAAAACAGAGTTTAGAGAAGACTTACTATTTAAATTTAGGATAAATGTAACACCCTCAATCCAATTCGATTTGCAGGATTCGGATCTTGGGCATTACCAACTAATATAGGTGAACTTAATCTACTTATACTTATTACAATTTCTTGACAGCTTACTTAATTACAAAATTTCAACTAAAATACATGAATACATATACAGTAGGTAATCACGACTACATCATGTGATAATTAAATTACAACAATATCTAAATTGAAATCACTTTCCACTACAGATGCCCCAAGATAGGGTCTTCTGAGTGATAATTCAGACCTTGAACAAGCCACTAAGCTCGCTCTGTATGCATAATAACCCGATACGCCATTTCCTTTGGCGTAGTCCTGGCATTGCTCCTCCTGGTGTATACTCACATTCAACCTAAAACAAAAGTATAAACTCATGTAAACTCATAAGAACTTAGTAAGGAGAACATCATCTACCTAAGTCATATTTGCACATTGCAATCGATAATTTGTATAGACGATCTTATCGTTCTTGACCTTCAATTTTGTTTTTGGCAGATACCTATTCCTTCATACTTGTCTAATATTATTCCTCATTCTAAAATTATTTCCTTTTTCTTAACAAATGTCTCTGATGCATCACTTACATTCTTCATTCTCTGAGCCATCCCTTCATCACGATTCTAGGAGAAACATACACAAAGATCACAGATACTTCCTTTAATCATACAAATTCATGCCCTAAATCAGAATACATTTTTAATGCTAACACCTTACATCTCTATGTCTTTTCAATTCATTATTTCCATGTAGTCCACAGATACACCTTCCCCTTAACAACTTCATTGATTACACTTAAGGTTCATACAAAACGTGTGATACTAATAAAAAGAACATTTGTTTTCTCCATAATTATTAGTTAATTTGTCCCCATTTAGTTATCTTTAGCACATATTTTATCATTTTCAGTTCAGTAATTTACATTTTATAACTCAGTGGATCTTAGCTTAGTTATCCTTAATTTTGTCATGTTTTGGTACTGATGTCGCTATATAAGTATTTTCAGATTGCGCCCAGAATTGTTGCCGCACTGACAGTTGTCCGGATAGGAACAAAAATGCGTGACCTATCCAGTATGGTACAACTAACTTGTACGTACATAGGCAGCATGATTCTGATGAAAGGACACCTAGGCTATTTGGAAAAAAAATATTCACATAAAAAGAAGAAAAGAAGGCTTTTAGGGAGAGCTTTTGTATTATTATCTTCTTCAACCTATCCTTTGAAGCTTTCGGCTATGGCGGCTTAAGTCCCCTACGGGTGAACCAATGTGAAAGGGATGCAGACTAGCTTTTAACAAGAAGCCTTGAGTGCGACATAAGAGGGAATAGAGAGATTCAATTCGAGTTGTCCAAGAATAGTATCTCTACTTGTTTCTTTTATTTTTATTTCCTAAACACTAGTGATTACTTTCTATTTCATGTTAGAATGAAAGTACACATGATTTTTACGTTAAATGTTATTTTATTCAACCTTGCTTCTACTGCTTAATTGTAACACCCCTAACCTGAGACCGTCACAGGAACAAGGTAAAGAGGCAATACCAATCATTACTGTTGGCATTCAATTACAAACATAGTGTCCCTTAAATGAGTCATCAAGACCCTAAGCATGCTTATAAACTAAGTCGGGACTAAACAGAAACACATACAAAATTCCATGAAAATTTTAAACTTTTCTAAAATACAGGGGAGACACGCTCGTGGGAAGAGATCGTGTTCCCTCCACGACTTCTAGACACCCCCGTGTCCTTCCGTGTCTATACAACTATACCAACACTGTCATTAGGCACGCCCGTGTGCCATGGTCGTGTACTTCTAGATCATATACTGACTTCCCCTCCACGGCCACCAACCACGCCCGGGTCTATGCCGTGTATTTTTATGTTAGCTACTGACTTGCACACCACGGCTAGATGACACGCTCGTGTCGAGGCCGTGTGATTTTAGGCTGCATCCTATCAATTTACCCACAGTCTAAGGCACGCCCGTGTGCCACAACCGTGTGACATTATAGGCCATTTACAAGGCCAGCATGCCAACCAAAAGATTCAAACCTATAAGCATCATTTACCAACACTTATCAAGCATATATGGCAACCAAAAACATACCAAATTTCCATTCAAATCATGCATTCAATACCAATTCCCACCATGTCAATATCAAAGACTAAAACTCATATCATCACAAGAATATTACAATCAATAATAAACATCATTTCTTCTCAATTCACTAATTCATATTAGCAATTTATCAACACCAAGTTACCATTCATAAATCAACTTCTCAAACCACAAACCATGCCAAAAGATGCATCACATATATACCAAGTCATTCATGCTAAAACTAACACATATCTAGCCACATCTCATGGCTACTACAAATCTCAACCATGATTCAAAAGACTACACTATACATGCCATATCTTAACTATATACATCTTTCCAAAATACCCCAAAATAGATTGCCGATAGTGTGGTGAGAGAAGTCGACGATCCCCGAGATCCGAGCTAGCTTTCTTGACCGACATCGCAGAGAGAAACAAATCACACAGTAAGCTTATAAAGCTTAGTAAGTTCGAAATAAAATACAACCATATCATCGAATCAAACAAATTCATATACTAATCATCACATAGATCATTCTTCTTGTACATATACTATACTATCAATAGCTAAAATACTCATTCGTTCGCCCATAACATCATCTATAAACTCATCAACCCCAAAGGTTCGATACATAACTTGACAAACACATAGTTATTCAATCTCCAAGCTATTCAATGCTCAATTATATTTGTTGACCATCATTTGAAATTCATTCAACTTAATCGCATACCCAGTGCTTAATACACGGTCGATACATATTAGTCATCGCACACTTAGTGCTCAAATCTCTCAATCGACTTATCTCGGTAACGCATACTCAGTGCCAATTCAATAAACCAAAGCTTTTATAACATCGCACACACAGTGTTATTCATTCCGGTTTCGATTTTAAAATCGCACACTTAGTGCCCTTAATTTAAACTTACACATAGCATCTCAATTTCATACATATATACACATTCATCTCATAATACAAAATCATATGTTAACAACATGTATTATATCCGAACTTACCTCGGACGTCGACTATCGATACGGTCGATTAATCGAGCACTTTATCTTTACATCGATCTCGATCTGAACCTCTTCTCTCTTGGTCTATACACATTTAAATTCAATTCATTCAATCACTATTTCATTCAATTTAGTCCACATACACACATTTAGGGCATTTTGCATAATAGCCCTCATAGTTTCACATTTTAACACTTTAGTCCCTAATTCACAAAATCATCAAATTCACCAAATTTCACCTAGCACAAGCTTAGCCGAATTTTACTAATATCGATACAAACCCACACATTTCATTTATTTCACATATTAACCCTTCAATTTACTATTTTCACAATTTAGCCCTAATTAGCTAATTTCACCAAAAATTCAAAAACAACACATGTTAATCAAGCACCAAGTTCTCATATTTTACTAACAAATAGCACATAGCTCAAATGTTCATCAATGGCTCATCACAAAACATCATCAATTCATGAAATTTCAACATGGGTTAGCCAAAGCACAAAGCAACGATTACGAAAACGTAGAAATTATCAAAAATCAAAGCCAAAACATACATTAATTAAGCTAAGCAAGTGCCGAATATCATGGAAACTTAAACCCTTTCTTTTTCTTTCTAAAATCGGTGGAACATGGAGAAGATGATAACTATTTCATGTTTTACTATGTTATAACAACCATAATTATTAAATTACAAAACTAACCTCTAGTATAAAATATATATAACATATGATACAAGGTCATGCTTGACCATTACCACCCACTTTCTTTAGTAATGGGCTATTTGCAACATAAGGCCTCCTCTTTATAAAGACAACAACACTTAGGTAATCAAAAATCAGCACATAGCTTTTATACTTTGCGCGATTAAGTCCTTTCTCTTAATTTGACACACAAACGATCAAATTATCACATAGAATATTCACACAGAATATATTACATATCATTCACACAAAAAATATCATTAAATTATTTTTACGACCTCGGATTTGTGGTCTCGAACCACTATTTTGACTAGGGTCTAAACCGGGATGTTACAACTCTCCCCCTTAGGGATTTTCGTCCCCGAAAATCTTACCAGTAAATAGTTGAGGATATTGCTGTCTCATAATGTTTTCAGATTCCCACGTAGCCTCTTCAATCCCGTGTTTGTGCCATAATACTTTCACTAAGGAAATTCTTTTGTTTCTCAACTCTTTAATCTCTCGTGCCAAGATTCGGGTCGGTTCTTCACTATACGACAAGTCTGACTGAATTTCAAACTCAGTAGGAGCAATCACATGAGAGGGGTCTGATCTGTACCGTTGACACATGAAACACGTTATGAATCTTTTCTCACTCAGATGGCAATCTCAATCTATAAGCAACCGGCCCAACCCGTTTAATGGTCTCGTACGGTCCGATAAACCTCGGACTCAGCTTGCCCTTTCGGCCAAATCGAAGTATTTTCTTCCACGGAGATACTTTCAAAAACATTTTATCACCAACCTCAAACTCAATATCTTTTCCTTCCAAATCTGCATAAGATTTCTGACGATCTGAGGCTGCTTTTAAACTGTCACAAATTATCTTCACTTTTTGTTCGGTCTCTTTTATCAAATCAACCCTGTGAATCTTATTCTCACTCAGCTCAGTCAAATACAATGGAGTTCGACATTTTCGACCGTAAAGAGCCTCATATGGTGCCATTTTAATGCTAGATTGGAAACTGTTTTTATACGCAAACTCAATCAAGGATAAGTGCTTTTCCCACGTATTGTCAAATTCAAGTATGCAACATCTCAGCATGTCTTCGAGAATCTGAATGATTCGCTCGGATTGACCATCCGTTTACGGATGAAAAGCAGTACTGAAATGCAATTTCGTGCCTAAAGCATCTTGCAATATCTTCCAAAATCACGAAGTAAACCTCGGATCTTTGTTAGACACTATAGATAACGGTACTCCGTGTAATCTCACAATTTTATCGATATACAATTCAGCTAATTTATCTAAAGAATAATCAGTTCTCACCGGAACAAAATGAGCTGATTTTGTCAATCTGTCCACTATAACCCAGATTGCATCTTTCTTTCTCAAAGATAAGGGTAATCCCGACACAAAGTCCATCGTGATTCTTTCCCATTTCCACTCAGGAATCATAATCGGTAGTAATAAACCAGATGGAATCTGATGTTCAGCTTTGACTTGCTGACAAACTAAGCAATTCGACACAAAGTCAAAAATATCTCTTTTCATGCCATGCCACCAATAGAACTGTTTCAGATCATTATACATATTTGTACTCCCTGGATGTACAGTCAAATGACTATTGTGAGCTTCAGTCAAAATCTTTGAAATCAACCCTGAATTTCTTGAAACACAAATCCGATCTCTGAATCTCAAACAATCATGACTATCGACTCGAAATTCCGATACAACATCTGAATCATACTGAATTCTTTTTGCTAACAACTCATTATCACATTTCTGAGCCTCACAAATCTGTTGTAAGAACAAGGGTTTTACTTTCAATTCAGCTACCACCACATTATCATATCACAGATCTATCTGATTACTCAAAGCTCGCAAAGCATATAACAATTTTTGGCTCAAGGCATCAGCTACAACACTAGCTCTACCCGGGTGGTAGTCTATCACAAGTTCATAATCTTTCAACAACTCTAACCATTTTCTCTATCGTAAATTCAAATCTTTCTGAGTCATCAAATACTTTAAACTCTTATGGTCAGTATAAATGTGACATTTTCCCCAAACAGATAGTGACGCCAAATCTTCAATGCGAATACAATTGCAGCCAGTTCAAGATCATGCATTGGGTAGTTCTTTTCGTGCGGTTTTAACTGTCTCGAAGCATAAGCAATGACTTTCCCTTCTTGCACCAGCACACAGCGCAAACCATTCAACGATGCATCACTGTAAACTATGAACTCTTTGCCTGACTTAGGTTGAATCAACACTGGTGCTTCTGTTAACAACGCTTTCAATTGCTCAAAACTCTGCTGACACTTTTCTGACCACTCAAATCTAACATCTTTCTGTAACAACTTTGTCAACGGAGTCGCAATCATGGAAAAATCTTTCACAAATTGTCTATAATATCCTGCTAGTCACAGAAAACTACGGACGTCAGACATACTTTTTGGAGGTTTCCATTCTAAAATAGCGGAGATTTTATTCGGATCAACTCGTACCCCGGCAGCTGATATAACATGTCCCAGAAAACCAACCTCACGCAACCAAAATTCACTTTTGCTAAACTTTGCATACAGCTGTTTCTCACGTAGAGTTTGTAGCACCATTCTCAAATGTTCGGCATGCTGCGTCTCATCACATGAATAAATCAAAATATCATCAATGAACACCACCACAAAGTGATCCAAATACAGTCTGAATATCCGATTCATCAGATCCATAAACACTGCAGGAGCATTTGTTAATCCGAAAGGCATCACTAAGAATTTGTAATGCCCGTACCTTGTTCTAAAAGTAGTTTTCGACACATCAGATTCTTCAACTCTCAACTGATAGTAGCCCGATCTCAAATCTGTCTTTGAAAACACTATAGCTCCCTTCAGCTGATCAAACAAATCATCGATACGAGGCAATGGATATTTGTTCTTTATCGTTACTTTGTTCAACTGTTGATAATCAATACACATTCTCATAGTTCCATCTTTCTTTTTCACAAATAACACAGGAGCTCCCCAGGGTGAGAAACTCGATCGTGCAAATCCTCTGTCAGTCAACTCTTGTAACTGCGACTTTAGCTCTTTCAATTCTGTTGGTGCCATTCTATACGGAGCTATAGAAATAGGAGTAATCCCCGGCACTAATTCGATACCAAATTCCACTTCTCGGATCAGAGGTAATCCCGGTAGCTCTTCAGGAAACACATCTGGAAACTCACAAACCACAGGCACGGATTCCACTTTCTTTTCCAATACTTTTGTATCTATCACATATGCCAAATAAACTTCACAACCCTTCCTTACATAGTTCATGGCTTTCATCGCAGATACAATAGCTGGTAATCCTTTCATATCACTGGATTCAATTTGAACTAGCTCACCGTTCTGACTTCTCAATTCAATACTCATTCTGTTACAATTCACGATGGCATTATGTAAAGTAAGCCAATCCATACCCAGAATTATGTCGAATTCGTCAAATGGAAGTAACATCAAATTAACCGGAAAACATATATCACAAAACATCAATGGGCAATTCTTGCACACCTTATCCACCAAGACACATTTGCCTAAAGGGTTCGATACTCTAATCACGCATTCAGTAGACTCAACAGGTAGAGTCTTATTCAATACTAAATTCATACACACATAGGAATGAGTTGACCCCGGATCTATCAATGCAATAACATCAATATCAAATAAAGTGAAAGTACCAGTGATGACGTCTGGAGATGATGCTTCCTCTCGTACGCGTATAACATAGGCTCGAGCAGGTGCTCTCGCTTCTGATCTCATTACTGTGCCATTTGTCCATCTCTGACTTTCACTCACATTTTTGGTGCTTCTGGGTAGTCTACCCCTAGCTTTTACATTACTCGGTCTTTCATTCTAAACATTTTCTTCTTCAACCATCTTCGGACAATCTCGAATGAAATGATCTCCAGATCCACACTTATAACAAACTCTATTGTTATACTTGCCTGAACACTCCCCCACATGTCGTCTTCCACACTGTCTGCACTCAGGTTTGTTACTCTTAACACTGCCAACACTTGGTTCATTCGGAGCTTGAATTCGTGGACCAGTACTCTATCTCAAACGATCTCTATTTGGATGTCCAAACGAAGCATTGTAACGGTTACTTGCATCTCTGTATCTCTTAGAAGAAGGTTGAGAAAATTTATTCATTGATCTCTTTTGTTCATCACGAGCTTCTAAGTCAGCTTTCTTCTTTTCCTTACTGAGCTCTTCAGCTTTGCATGCTCTTTCTACTAACACAACAAATTCATTAATATCGAGTATTCCAACCAATAACTTGATGTCTTCATTCAATCCCTCTATGAAATGTTTGCACATAGTAGCTTCAGTTGAGGCACATTCTCTCGCATATTGACTCAATCTTACAAAATCTCGCTTGTATTCAGTAACAGACAACCAGCCTTGTTTCAATTCTAGAAACTTTCTGATCAATGAAGCGTTGACTGCTATACTTCTTTCTGAACACAGCTTGAAATAAATCCCAGGTGATTCTCTCTCTCGAAACCACAGATATCAACATTTTCCACCAATTGTAAGCTGCGTCTCTCAACAAGGAAACTGCACACTTAATGCACTCATTAGGGTTCAACGACATCTCATCAAATACTCTGATTGTATTTTCAAGCCAAAACTCAGCTCGTTCAGCATTGTCATCTGATGTGGCCCTAAACTTTTCGGCCCCATATTTTTGATTTTGTCTACAATAGGCTTATTCAATCTGATCGGATCTACAACTCGAGGCACAACAGTTACTTGCGGGGGTTGAGGTTGTGGAGCGGCCAGATTCGTTCGAACGAACTCCGTAAACCACTCGCTCATCATTCAGAAGAAGGCTTGCTTAGCCTCTCCTCCCACACCACTATCATTCGGACTTGAAGTGGCCGGCGCTGTCCCTTGACCGGGAGCAGGCACATTGCTTTCTACATCGTCAGCAACTGCTCGATCGGGATCCATTACTATATGTAAACACATTTTTAAATGCCAGATTTAGTCACACTATCGCAATTTCAAATATGGCATGTATAGCTAGACTCATACACACTACGTTAGTCCAAGAATCAACCAAACTGTAGCTCTGATACCAATAAAATGTAACACCCCTAACCCGAGACCGTCACCGAAACAGGGTTAAGAGGCATTACCAATCAAACAGAACCTTTAACATCCAGAAATTTCAACACAAAGTCAATCATTACTGTTCGCATTCAATTACAAACATAGTGTTCCTTAAATGAGTTATCAAGACCTTAAGCATGCTTATAAACTGAGTCGGGACTAAACCGAAACACATACAAAATTCCATGAAAATTTGAAACTTTTCTAAAATACAGGGGAGACACGCCCGTGGGAGGAGACCGTGTTCCCTCCACGGCTTCTAGACACCCCCGTGTCCTTTCGTGTCTATACAACTATAGCAACACGGTCATTAGGCACGCCCGTGTGCCATGGCCGTGTACTTTTAGATCATATACTGACTTCCCCTCCACGACAACCAAGCACGCCCGTATCTAGGCTGTGTATTTTTATGTTATCTACTGACTTGCACACCACGGCCAGATGACACGCCTGTCTCGAGGCCGTGTGATTTTAGGCTGCATCCTGTCAACTTACCCACCGTCTAAGGCACGCCCGTGTGCCACAACCGTGTGACATTATAGGCCATTTACAAGGCCAACATGCCAACCAAAAGATTCAAACCTATAAGCATCATTTACCAACACTTATCAAGCATATATGGCAACCAAAAACATACCAAATTTCCATTCAAATCATGCATTCAATACCAATTCCCACCATGTCAATATCAAGGACTAAAACTCATATCATCACAAGCATATTACAATCAATACTAAACATCATTTCTTCTCAATTCACTAATTCATATTAGCGATTTATCAACACCAAGTTACCATTCATAAATCAGCTTCTCAAACCACAAACCATGCCAAAAGATGCATCACATATATACCAAGTCACTCATGCTAAAACTAACACATATCTAGCCACATCTCATGGCTACTACAAATCTCAACCATGATTCAAATGACTACCCTATGCATGCCATATCTTAATTATATACATCTTTCCAAAATACTCCAAAATAGATTGCCGATAGTGTTACTGAGAAGCTGATGATCCCCTGATCCGAGCTAGCTTTACTGACATTGGAAAGCAGATAAACAAATCAGACAGTAAGCTTATAAAGCTTAGTAAGTTCGAAATAAAATACAACCATATCATCGAATCAAACCAATTCATATACTAATCATCACATAGATCATTCTTCTTGTACATATACCATACTATCAATAGCTAAAATACTAAATTGTTCGTCTATAACATCATCTATAAACTCATCAACCACAAAGGTTCGATACATACCTTGGCAAACACATAGTTATTCAATCTCCAAGCTATTCAATGCTCAATTATACTTGTTGACTATCATTTGATATTCATTAAACTTAATCGCACACTCAGTGCTTAATACACGGTCGATACATATTAGTCATCGTACACTTAGTGCTCAAATCTCTCAATCGACTTATCTTGGTAACACACACTCAGTGCCAATTCAATAAACCAAAGCTTTTATAACATCGTACACATAGTGCTATTAATTCCTGTTTCGATTTTAAAATCGTACACTTAGTGCCCTTAACTTAAACTTACACATAGCATCTCAATTTCATACATATATACACATTCATCTCATAATACAAAGTCATATGTTAACAACATATATTATATCTGAACTTACCTCGGACGTCGACTATCGATACGGTCGATTAATCGAGCACTTTATCTTTACCTCGATCTCGATCCGAACCTCTTCTCTCTTGGTCTATACACATTTAAATTCAATTCATTCAATCACTATTTCATTCAGTTTAGTCCACATACACACATTTAGGGCATTTTGCATAATAGCCCTCATAGTTTCACATTTCGACACTTTAGTCCCTAATTCACAAAATCATCAAATTCACCAAATTTCACCTAGCACAAGCTTAGCCGAATTTGACTAATATCCATAAAAACCCACACAATTCATTTATTTCACATATTAACCCTTCAATTTACTATTTTCACAATTTAGCCCTAATTAGCTAATTTCACCAAAAATTCAAAAACAACACATGTTAATCAAACACCAAGTTCTCATATTTTACTAACAAATAGCACATAGCTCAAATGTTCATCAATGGCTCATCACAAAACATCATCAATTCATGAAATTTCAACATGGGTTAGCTAGAGCACAAAGCAACGGTTACGAAAATGTAGAAATTATCAAAAACCGAAGCCAAAACATACATTAATTAAGCTAAGCAAGTGTCGAATATCATGGAAACTTAAACCCTTTCTTTTTCTTTCTAAAATCGGTGGAACATGGAGAAGATGATAACTATTTCATGTTTTACTATGTTATAACAACCATAATTACTAAATTACAAAACTAACCTTTAGTATAAAATATATATAACATATGATATAAGGTCATTCTTTACCATTACCACCCACTTTCTTTATTAATAAGCTATTTGCAACATAAGGCCTCCTCTTTATAAAGACAACAACACTTAGGTAATTGAAAATCAGCACATAGCTTTTACACTTTACGCGATTAAGTCCCTTCTCTTAATTCGACACACAAACGATCAAATTATCACACAGAATTTTCACACAGAACATATCACATATCATTCACACAGAAAATATCATTAAAATATTTTTATGACCTTGAATTTGTGGTCTCGAACCACTGTTCTGACTAGGATCTAAACCAGGATGTTACAACTCTCCCCCTTAGGGATTTTTGTCCCCAAAAATCTTACCAGTGAATAGTTGAGGATATTGCTCTCTCATAACGTTTTCAGATTCCCACGTAGCCTTTTCAATCTCGTGTTTGTGCCATAATACTTTCACTAAGGAAATTCTTTTGTTTCTCAACTCTTTAATCTCTCGTGCAAAGATTCGGATTGGTTCTTCACTATACGAGAAGTCTGACTGAATTTCAACCTCAGTAAGAGCAATCACATGAGACGGGTCTAATCTATACCGTCAAAGGATTGACACATGAAACTCATTATGAATCTTTTCTAACTCAGATGGCAATCTCAATCTATATGCAACCGACCCAACTCGTTCAATTATCTCGTACGGTCCGATAAACCTCAGGCTCAGCTTGCCCTTTCGGCCAAATCGAAGTATTTTCTTCCACGGAAATACTTTCAAAAACACTTTATCAGCAACCTCAAACTCAATATCTTTCCGTTTCAAATCTTTATAAGATTTCTGACGATCTGAGGCTGCTTTTAAATTGTCACGAATTATCTTCACTTTCTGTTCGGTCTCTTTTATCAAATCAACCCCGTGAATCTTATTCTCACTCAGCTCAGTCCAATACAATAAAGTTCGACATTTTCGACCATAAAGCGCCTCATATGGTGCCATTTTAATGCTAGATTAGAAACTATTGTTATACGCAAACTCAATCAAGGATAAGTGCTTTTCCCACGTATTGTCAAATTCAAGTATGCAACATCTCAGCATGTCTTAGAGAATCTGAATGATTCGTTCGGATTGGCCATCCGTTTGCGGATAAAAAGTAGTATTGAAATGCAATTTTGTGCCTAAAGCATCTTGCAATATCTTCCAAAATCACGAAGTAAACCTCGGATCTCTGTCAGACAATATAGATAACGGTACTCTGTGTAATCTCACAATTTCATTGATATATAATTCAGCTAATTTATCTAAAGAATAATCGATTCTCACTGGAACGAAATGAGCTAATTTCGTCAATATCTTCACTATCACCCAGATTGCATCTTTCTTTCTCGGAGATAAGGGTAATCTCGACACAAAGTCCATCGTGATTCTTTCCCATTTCCACTTAGGAATCATAATCGGTTGTAATAAACCAGATGGAATCTAATGTTCAGCTTTGACTTGCTGACAAACTAAGCATTTTGACACAAAGTCAGAAATATCTCTTTTCATGCCATGCCACCAATAGAACTGTTTCAGATTATTACACATCTTTGTACTCCCCGGATACAGTCAAATGACTATTGTGAGCTTCAGTCAAAATCTTTGAAATCAACCCTGAATTTCTCAGAACATAAATCCAATCTCTGAATCTCAAACAATCATCACTATTGACTCGAAATTCCGATACAACATCTGAATCATACTGAATTCTTTTTGCTAACAACTCATTATCACATTTCTGAGCCTCACAAATCTGTTGTAAGAACAAGGGTTTTACTTTCAATTCAGCTACCACCGCATTATCATCACACTGATCTATCTGATTACTCAAAGCTCGCAAAGCATATAACGATTTTTGGCTCAAGGCATCAGCTACAACACTAGCACTACCCGGGTGGTAGTCTATCACAAGTTCATAATCTTTTAACAACTCTAACCATCTTCTCTGTCGTAAATTCAAATCTTTCTGAGTCATCAAATACTTTAAACTCTTCTGGTCAGTATAAATGTGACATTTTTCCCCAAACAGATGGTGACGCCAAATCTTCAATTTGAATACAATCCCAGCTAGTTCAAGATCATGTGTTGGGTAGTTCTTTTCGTGTTGCTTTAATTATCTCGAAGCATAAGCAATGACTTTCCCTTTTTGCACCAGCACACAGCCCAAACCATTTAACGATGCATCACTGTAAACTATGAACTCTTTGCTGACTCAGGTTGAATCAACACTGGTGCTTCTATTAACAACGCTTTCAACTGCTCAAAACTCTGCTGACACTTTTCTGACTACTCAAATCTAACATCTTTCTATAACAACTTTGTCAACAGAGTCGCAATCATCGAAAAATCTTTCACAAATCATCTATAATATCCCGCTAGTCCCAGTAAACTACAGACTTCAGACATACTTTTCGGAGGTTTCCATTCCAAAATAGCAGAGATTTTATTCGGATCAACTCGTATCCCGGCAGCTGATATAACATGTCCCAGAAAACCAACCTCACGCAACCAAAATTCACATTTGCTAAACTTTGCATACAACTGCTTCTCACGTAGAGTTTGTAGTACCATTCTCAAATGTTCGGCATGCTGCGTCTCATCACACGAATAAATCAAAATATCATCAATGAACACCACCACAAAGCTATCCAAATACGGTCTGAATATCTGATTCATCAGATCCATAAACACTGTAGGAGTATTTGTTAATCCGAAAGGCATCACTAAGAATTTGTAATGTCCGTACCTTGTTCTAAAAGCAGTTTTTGACACATCAGATTCTTTAACTCTCAACTGATAGTAGCCCGATCTCAAATATATCTTTGAAAACACTAGCTCCGTTCAGCTGATCAAACAAATCATCGATACGAGGCAATGGATATTTGTTCTTTATCGTCACTTTGTTCAACTATCGATAATCAATACCCATTCTCATAGTTCCGTCTTTCTTTTTCCCAAATAACAAAGGAGCTCCCCAGGGTAAGAAACTCAGTCGTGCAAATCCTCTATCAGTCAACTCTTGTAACTGCGACTTTAGCTCTTTCACTTTTGTTGGTGCCATTCTATACGGAGCTATAGAAATAGGAGTAGTCCCCGGCACTAATTTGATACCAAATTTCATTTCTCGGATCGGAGGTAATCCCGATAGCTCTTCAGGAAACACATCTGGAAACTCACAAACCACAGGCGCGGATTCCACTTTCTTTTCCAATACTTTTGCATCTATCACATATGCCAAATGAGCTTCACAACCCTTTCTTACATTGTTCATGGCTTTCAACGCAGATACAACGGCTGGTAATCCTTTCATATCACTAGATTCAATTTGAACTAGCTCACTGTTCTGAGTTCTCAATTCAATACTCATTCTGTTACAATTCTCAATGGCATTATGTAGAGTAAGCCAATCCATACCCAGAATTATGTTGAATTCGTCAAACAGAAGTAACATCAAATTAACCGGAAAACATATCTCACGAAACATCAATGGGCAATTCTTGCACACCTTATCCACCAAGACACATTTGCCTAAAGGGTTCGATACTCTAATCACGCATTCAGTAGACTCAACAGGTAGAGTCTTATTCAATACTAAATTCATACACACATAGGAATGAGTTGATCCCGGATCTATCAATGCAATAACATCAATATCAAATAAAGTGAAAGTACCAATGATAACGTCTGGAGATGATGCTTCCTCTCGTGCGCGTATAGCATAGGCTCGAGCAGGTGCTCTCGCTTCTGATCTCATTGCTGTGTCATTTGTCCATCTCTGACTTTCACTCACATTTTTGGTGCTTCTAGGTGGTCTACCCTTAGCTTTCACATTACTCGGTCTCTCATTCTGAACATTTTCTTCTTTAACCATCTTCAGACAATCTCGAATGAAATGATCTCGAGATCTACACTTATAACAAACTCTATTGTTATACTTGCCCCAACACTCTCCCACATGCCGTCTTCCATACTGTCTGTACTCAGGTTTGTTACTCTTAACACTGCCAACACTTGGTTCATTCGGAGCTTGAATTCGTGGACCAGTACTCTGTCTCAAATGATCTCTACTTGGATGTCTAAACGAAGCATTGAAACGGTTACTTACATCTCTGTATCTCTTAGAAGAAGGTTGAGAAAATTTATAAATTGATCTCTTTCGTTCATCACGAGCTTCTGAGTCAGCTTTCTTCTTTTTCGTACTGAGCTCTTCAACTTTGCATGCTCTTTCTACTAACACAACAAATTCATTAATATCAAGTATTCCAACCAGTGACTTGATGTCTTCATTCAATCCCTCTATGAAACGTTTGCACATTGTAGCTTCAGTTAAGACACATTCTCTCGCATATTGACTCAATCTTATAAATTCTCGTTCGTATTCAGTAACAGACAACCGGCCTTGTTTCAATTCTAGAAACTCTTTACTTTCTGATCAATGAAGCGTTGTCTGATATACTTCTTGCTAAACTCAGCTTGAAAGAAATCCCAGGTGATTCTCTCTCTCGGAACCACAGATATCAAACGTTTTCCACCAGTTGTAAGTTGTGTCTCTCAACAAGGAAACAGCACACTTAATGCACTCATCAGGGTTCAATGACATTTCAACAAATACTCTGATTGTGTTTTCAAGCCAAAACTCGGCTCGTTCAGCATCGTCATCTGATGTGGCCCTAAACTCTTCGGCCCCATATTTTTGATTTTGTCTACAATAGGCTTATTCAATCTGATCGGATCTACAACTCCAGGCACAACAGGTACTTGTGGGGGTGGAGGTTGTGGAGTGGCCGGATTAGTTCGAACGAACTCCGTAAACCACTCGCCCATCATTCGGAAAAAGGCTCGCTTAGCCTCTCCTCCCTCACCACTATCATTCGGCCTTGAAGTGGCCGGCGCTGTCCCATGAGCGGGAGCAGGCGCATTGCTTTCTACATCATCAGCAACTGCTCGATCGGGATCCATTACTATATGTAAACACATTTTTAAATGTCAGATTTAGTCACACTATTGCAATTTCAAATATGGCATGTATAGCTAGACTCATACACACTACGTTAGTCTGAGAATCGACTAAATCGTAACTCTGATACCAATAAAATGTAACACCCCTAACCCGAGACCGTCGCTGGAACAGGGTTAAGAGGAATTACCAATCAAACGAAACCTTTAACATCAAGAAATTTCAACACAAAGTCAATCATTACTGTTCGCATTCAATTACAAACATAGTGTCCCTTAAATGAGTCATCAAGACCTAAGCATGCTTATAAACTGAGTCGGAACTAAACCGAAATACATACAAAATTCCACGAAAATTTGAATTTTTTCTAAAATACAGGGGAGACACGCCCGTGGGAGGAGACCGTGTTCCCTCCACGGCTTCTAGACACCCCCGTGTCCTTCCGTGTCTATACAACTATACCACAACGTCATTAGGCACGCCTGTGTACTTTTAGATCATATACTGACTTCCCCTCCACGGCCACCAAGCACGCCCATGTCTAGGCCGTGTATTTTTATGTTAGCTACTGACTTGCACACCACGGCCAGATGACACGCCCATGTCGAGACCGTGTGATTTTAGGCTGCATCCTGTCAATTTACCCACGGTCTAAGGCACGCCCGTGTGCCACAACCGTTTGACATTATAGGCCATTTACAAGGCCAACATGCCAACCAAAAGATTCAAACCTATAAGCATCATTTACCAACACTTATCAAGCATATATGGCAACCAAAAACATACCAAATTTCCATTCAAATCATGCATTCAATACCAATTCCCACCATGTCAATATCAAAGACTAAAACTCATATCATCACAAGCATATTACAATCAATACTAAACATCATTTCTTCTCAATTCACTAATTCATATTAGCAATTTATCAACACCAAGTTTCCATTCATAAATCAACTTCTCAAACCACAAACCATGCCAAAAGATGCATCATATATATACCAGGTCATTCATGCTAAAACTAACACATATCTAGCCACATCTCATGGCTACTACAAATCTCAACCATGATTCAAATGACTACCCTATACATGCCATATCTTAACTATATACATCTTTCCAAAATACCCCAAAATAGATTACCGATAGTGTAACTGAGAAGCTGACGACCCCTGATCCGAGCTAGCTTTACTGACACTACAAAGCAGAGAAACAAATCACACAATAAGCTTATAAAGCTTAGTAAGTTCGAAATAAAATACAACCATATCATCGAATCAGACTAATTCATATACTAATCACCACATAGATCATTCTTCTTGTACATATACCATACTATCAATAGCTAAAATACTCATTCGTTCGTCCATAACATCATCTATAAACTCATCAACCACAAAGGTTTGATACATACCTCGGCAAACACATAATTATTCAATCTCCAAGCTATTCAATGCTCAATTAAACTTGTTGACCATCATTTGATATTCATTCAACTTAATCGCACACTCAGTGCTTAATACACAGTCGATACATATTAGTCATCGCACACTTAGTGCTCAAATCTCTCAACCGACTTATCTCGATAACGCACACTCAGTGCTAATTCAATAAACCAAAGCTTTTATAATATCGCACACACAGTGCTATTCATTCCTATTTCGATTTTAAAATCGCACACTTAGTGCCCTTAACTTAAACTTACACATAGCATCTCAATTTCATACATATATACACATTCATCTCATAATACAAAATCATATGTTAACAACATGTATTATATCCGAACTTACCTCGGACGTGGACTATCGATACGGTCGATTGATCGAGCACTTTATCTTTACCTCGATCTCGATTCGAACCTCTTGTCTCTTGGTCTATACACATTTAAATTCAATTCATTCAATCACTATTTCATTCAATTTAGTCCACATACACACATTTAGGGCATTTTGCATAATAGCCCTCATAGTTTCACATTTCGACACTTTAGTCCCTAATTCACAAAATCATCAAATTCACCAAATTTCACCTAGTACGAGCTTAGCCGAATTTTACTAATATCAATAGAAACCCACACATTTCATTTATTTCACATATTAACCCTTCAATTTACTATTTTCATAATTTAGCCCTAATTAGCTAATTTCACCGAAAATTCAAAAACAACACATGTTAATCAAACACGAAGTTCTCATATTTTACTAACAAATAGCACATAGCTCAAATGTTCATCATTAGCTCATCACAAAACATCATCAATTCATGAAATTTCAACATGGGTTAGCTAGAGCATAAAGCAACGGTTACGAAAACGTAGAAATTATCAAAAATCGAAGCCAAAACATACCTTAATTAAGCTAAGCAAGTGCCAAATATTAAATTACAAAACTAACCTTTAGTATAAAATATATATAACATATGTTATAAGGTCATTCTTGACCATTACCACCCACTTTCTTTATTAATGGGCTATTTGCAAAATAAGGCCTCCTCTTTGTAAAGACAACAACACTTAGGTAATTAAAAATCAGTACATAGCTTTTACACTTTACGCGATTAAGTCCTTTCTCTTAATTCGACACACAAACGATCAAATTATCACACAGAATTTTCACACAGACTATATCACATATTATTCACACAAAAAATATCATTAAAATATTTTTACGACCTCAAATTTCTGGTCTCGAACCACTGTTCCGACTAGTGTCTAAACCGGGATGTTACATTAATGTTTGGGTTTGAATGTTTTTAGCACGGAAGTGTTATTGCGGTCACTGACAGTTCAAGCTAACTAGCATGACAAGGGAAGTTGCTTGAGGATTAGAGGAATTTAATCCACTTGTTCTTAATATTATTCCATTGCCATCATCGGAAGGTGTGGCTAATGTGCTTGTTCAAGTCTGTGATTAAATATAGAAGTTAAATTTTGTAAGATATTCATTGCAATTTATTGCATAGACAATCACCTAACCTTTAATACCTTATGAGCACTTAGCATTCTATTGAATATTCACGTTGGGGATCCCAGTTTATCATTATCATATTTTATCTTGTTTTTTTCGAGTTATTGCTTTGACACCTACTCTCACAATTTATCTTGTTTCTATCCATTTATAGCACTGACATTGATAGACAAAAGACAACCATCCTTGTGGGATCGATATCCGACAAACTCATATTTGTTACTATACTTGCATCAACAGTGTACGCTTGCACATTATTGTTGTGACATTAAATAATCGATTAACGCGTCACTAGGAAATTTCATTAAAATATGCCATAAAGGCCTTACCATAACACGCTGCAAATAACATCCTTCAATCTCTTCACTGTGAGTCCTATTAAGACACGCCACAGGGTAGTTGTAACAGTCCGTTTTCAGTGAAATCGGAATAGTGGTTTGGGACCACAAATCCGAGTCGGAAAGAAAATTTATTTTAAAATTATTACATGGTCTGCATCATGATAGGAAAGATGTATGAAAATTTTGATAAGAAAATTTTACCGATTTCATGTTTAATTATGGAAAGGACCAAATTGCATAAAATGCAAAAGTTGAGTTCTAATAGCTATAAGTATCAAATAGCTATGGAATTCAAAAATTGAGGTCCTTATATGGTAATCAGACCATTAAGAAAAGTTAGTAGATATTATTTATGATTCATCCATGGAAATGTAGAAAAGGAAAAGGACTAAATTGGAAATGGAAATAAATAAAAGATGATAAATTAAATAAATGTTTAATATCATCATTTTATATCATCTTCATCCCCAAATGCTATGGAAACCCTAGGAAAGAGAAAGAAAATCAAGCAAGCCTAATTGGGTAAGTAATCCTGTCCCATTTTTAGTAATTTTTATATTTTTGAAATCAGAATAACCAAATATATCTATTTTGGGGATTAATTTGTAAAGTTATCAAAGTATTAAAATTTTTCCATGGATGAATGTGCTGAAATTTTGAAATTTATGGTAGAAAATGAAAGGTTGTTGATAGATAAACAACTTTTGTAAGTGAATTTTCATGAAATTGTGATTTAGGGACTAAATTGTAAAGATGTAAAATTTGTAAAAATTTCTTATTTTTATGAAATATATGTGTTGTAAATGTTATATGTAAAAATCAGTTAGGTTTGGAATAAGGATTAAATTGCATGAATTTCATTTTCCTAGCCTAGGGACCAAAATAATCATTTATGAAAAGTATAGGGGCAAAATGGTATTTTTGCCTAGGATGTGAGTTGAATTAAATTGAATATGAAATGGATTAAATGAACGTTAAATTCATTTATATAGATCCAGATAACTCAAATATAAAGTTAGATCGAGGAAAAGAAAAAGTATCGGATTAGTAGATTTCCATATACGAACAAGTGACGAGGTAAGTTCGTGTAACTAAAATTATATACATTTATATGTTTAAATTAAATGTTGTATATGTGAATTATATTATTGCTATGTATATGAAATTTATTGAATATCGATAATGTCCAGTAAATGTTTAATGTATGAAATTAATTACATGCCCGATATTGCTTAATAAGTAATAAGTCCTGTTTGAATAAATCAAATTCAATGGATACAGGATTTCCCGTATTGGTTGTGGTCTTGCATATGTTGCAGACACACCATAGCTCGAAAGAGCATCCTGTTATAACCCCTCTCGAGCTTCATGTTACATGGTTCCTGCAAGCATCCTGATCGGTAGTGATCCTGTATGTGTTGCGGACTATCGCAGCTCTTTGTGAGTGTCCTGTTATATGATCAGTTGTGATCCTACATATATTGCGGACACAAACCCAGCTCTTTATGAGCATCCTGATATAGGCTCTTTATGAGCTTCCTGACATGGCTCGCTTGAACATCCTGTTATATGGCTATCCGAAGCTCCCTGATAATAGCTCTTTGGAGTTACCTGTTAAGCTCAATGAGCTTCATGTTCTAAACTCTTATGAGTTTCCTGATTTAGCCTGGATAAGCTTCTTGTTACATGGCTCACATGAGCATCCTAATATATGGCTTAAGAGAGTGCTTCCTGGTTATGTGCCCTATTTGGATACCCCTGGATATGAATTGACAGATTTTAATTTTGTACACTTAAAGTGTACAACATGAGCGTATCCATCGATATTTCAAATAAATTCAATGGATAAAGTTTTGACATGGCTAAACTGAACTTGAAATGATTTGTCATGGAAATTTGTATGGAATATGGAATAATGATATGGAAAGCATATGTATATGAAAGTCATTAAATGATGAGCTCATCCATATTCTTGGTATTATGTGAATTACTTGACTAACATGATTGGTGAAGTTGTGTGTTTTAGGCTATTAGCCAAATTGCTTGGATGCATTTTTGTATGCTTATCTTAAATGGTAAGTTAAAGTCCTGTTATACGAACTTACTAAGCATTTGAAATGCTTACTCGATTTTCTTTTCTCTGTTTTCTAGTGCTCGAATGCTCGTAAAGGTTGGAACCGGTTGAAACATCCTCACGCTATCCTTCAGCACATTTTGGTATAAATAGCAAACTTATTTTGGTATTATGGCATGTATAGGCTAACTTGGCCAATATGGGCATGTAAATGGTTGTTTGTAATCTAACCATTGGAATGGCTAGTAATGGTATTTTTAGTGAATATATACTTGAGATTTTAATATGGTTAATATATGTGTGTTTGGTATGGTTAGACTGAAATATGGTAAACGTATATATCTTTCAAAAGGTAAGTTTGAATACATGTGATGATATATCAATTATAATGCTAATGTTTGCTTGGTTTTAACATCTTGAATTGGTTGGTATATGTATGCAAGTATTAATGTAGGTACAAGGCAAAATTTGGGTTAGAAATAAGGCTTGGAAATGGCCTTGTTTTAGTTCACATGGGTAGACACACAGGCGTGTGTCTCAACCGTGTGTGACACACAGTCATGCGCACGGGCGTGTGGTTTGGCCGTATGTCCCCTGCATCTTAAAAATTGAAAAACAGAATACTCAGAATTGGTCACATGGGCAGAGACACGGGCGTGTGTCTCAGCCGTGTGAAGCACACGGCTCAACGCTCGGGCATGTGTCTTGGCCGTGTGAATCCTGCACCTAATTTTTTAAAATTAAGTTGTCCAAACAGCCTAGCACACGGACGTGTAGTTGGTCGTGTGACTCAAGTTAGAGAGTTACATGGGTATGAACACGGGTTGGGATATTGCCGTGTGCCTCACAAGAATGCCCACACAGCCTAAGACACAGGTGTATCACTTGGCCGTGTGAGCTACACGGCTTGACCACACGGGCGTGTGTCCCCTACACCTAAGAAAAATTTTGAAATTTTGCAAAAAATTCTCTGAGTTCCCGATCGGTTTAGTCCTGACTTGTTTCTAATGTATAAATAGGACCGCGATGGTCCATTTCAGGGACAACATGATTGAATTATGATTTGTTTTAGATATGAATAGTAAAAGACATGAATTAATTGTATTTGTTATGTAACTTTGGTAATGCTCTTTAACCTTGTTCCAACGACGGATATGGGTTAAGGGTGTTACAGCAATCCATCCGAAGTACGCCACAAAGGCTATCCTTGTAGGGTTCACCATAATGACTTTCCTTTTGTATTACACCATAAAGGCTACTCTTTCGTATTTTTCCACAAAGGCGTTCCTTTCATATTGCGCCACAAAGGCATTCCTTTCATATTTCAATTAGTATCCTACATATCTCTTTGCATGAACAATACATATGTAAGAGTCAACATAGAGACTCACCTGACAACCTCAAATAGCTGCTTCAACTCAATATCCGGCAAGAAACTGCAGCAACCACTACTTATAAAATAGAAGGACACTATTAAAACTCGTTCGTAACCTTTATCATTATCTGAAACCCAGATAACCCTCAAATTAAGCATTACTTCTTAATTTAACTATTCATGCACTTATTCAGACTTAATCTTTCATAACTTTAACATGTAGAGTCACAATACTCACCTTGACATGGAGTAGCCACTAACAAAGATCCAGATTTACAACTCCAGCTTAAAGGAGAAATAGATACTTTTTAGTTCCTCCAGTTTCATATAATAATACTCTAAAAAAAAGGAGGACAACTTTCCCTTCTCTTCCTATAATATCCATATATTTAACCTAAGTCCTTATTAGAACTTGACACGTGTCACAACTTTTAGGACTGCTTTTATAAATGGTTTACAGTTGTAGAGAGAATCTGAATAAAAATCTAATAAATTATATTATTGGTTCTTCTTTTCTATCCATTTCTAACCAAATAATTTTTAATGTAACTAGCATAGTAACTCAATGAACTTGGCATATAACACCTTCGACGATAACTTCAACTTACAAAATTCTCAAAACTTTTACCAAACCCCTATTCCTTATAGCACAACACATTTTGAATTTAACCCTTGTATAATATTCTAATATCTACTATGCATTCAATCTTATACATGAAAAACAACTATTGGGCGGATAGAGCTACGTCCCACGAATTATTCTTAACCTACTCACCAGAACATAGGACTCGCCAAAACTGGGTGTTACAATAAAGCCCTAAACTCCTACTTAACATTACGGTTTGCATATACAAATGGCGATCCCTGAACACTCACCAGTCTATTGAAAGCTTTAAAAAAGCTTCACATTTCCCTTGTCTTTGCTTGTAAACGATTCTGTTAGGTTAGCAATTTCACATACACAAGTCACTAACAATCGAAGCACATTAAAACTCTTACATAAACACAAGCGAATCTAGGTTTGCACTGCTAGTCTTTTTGCGAACCTAGTTTCCTTTGTTGCAAAGTTTCTTAATTACTTCTAAATGTCTAACCCAATAGAAAAATAGGGTCTTACCTTTAATCATAAGGGCTATGTTCTGGATTCTTGGTTTCATAGAAACTTGACAACAAGAGAAAGAAGTAATCGATGAAGAAGTTTGAAAGAGTTTTGTCGTTCAAAAGAATATGGAATTTTTAATGAAAAGAACTTAATTTATAAGCACTAGGTGTTTTGATGTTCTTAGGATTCCCTAGTAGCCGTAGGAAAGAGTTACGTGCATGAATGGTGTTGTGAAGAGGAAAAATAAGTTGACTTCTAACTTTATGTAACTGCTCTTTTTCTACTCCTTATTTTAACATTTTTTTCACAGTCGAGACCTTACTTTTACTCTCAAACCAAACCAACGTTCGAAGCTCATTAGGCCCACTGGCAACCCCAGCTCACAGGCCCCAAACTCCTAGGCCCTATTCTGGGATGTTACAATAAATAGGTGTATAATTCTCTTGGTGCTACATGACTTGAAGAGCTAGAAAGCTACAAAATTCTAAAGCATTTTCGCAACCAACCTTTGCTTATTTTTCTTGTGTTGAGCATTCCATATTCTTGATTGATTATTGATGAATTCTCTTGAGTGGAGTTGAAAGTTATCTTTGGTGAATGTTGATTATGATATTGTTCTTTATTAGGGCTACATGACCTTAGTTTGTAAAAGGGTTGTGGGCTTTAACTGATAGAGACAGATTGTTACGATTGATTGATTTGGTTGATTGAATAAAAGTATATCTTGAGCGAGCCTCCACAAACGTAAGACCATTGTGTTTGAATCGTGTTTACAAAGCTTGATTTTGTTGTTTCTTCTTCCTCTTACTCATTTATTTTACAAGGTCAATTCTCATTCTATTTAATGTTGCAATGAACTTTAGTAAAGTTTAGTGTTTCGTTGCTGTAAATTTTTTTTTCAATTTTAATTGGGTCTTTAATATTATAATTAGGCGTAAAAATCATATCGGAGAGGAAGCTTACACAATGAAGGTAAAATTTCAAAAATTTTAATAAATTTTGTAGTGTATACATTTTGATTAAGAATTTAATGTTCAGAAAAATATTTTCCAGATTTTTGAACAACATGAAACCATAAGAAGGACAACATATAAAAAATTGTATAAAATTAATATACCGTACATAATATCTCTTTATTATCTTCAACATATTTATTCAAAATTATTTTATTATGATATATGCATTTTAAAGTGTTCTAACATAACAACATTGATATGATATAAACAAACGATAATACGAGTTAGAAAATAATTAAAGTATATTTAATATTTTTAATTATATGTATTTATCTATTTATATATGAATTTAAAAACTATATATTTACAACACTAGCATGCGTCATCAAATAAACCTAAAGTTTAAATTTAGTTTAAATAAAAATTAGTTTAAATTGTATAATGAACCTAAAGTTTTAGACCCATTGTTCCGGCAAATAATTAGAAAAATATTAATTATCTACAGACGGTGGATAAATTTAGGCATATAATTACCTACCCACATAGGGGCTATTATTTAAATCGTTTCTCAAATTATACTACTTTTAACTATTTGATATATTAAGAAATGACATTCATAACTAGATTTTTGGAAAGTAGGGATTAGTTCCGACTTTGTTATTTATTTTTATTTTGATAATAAAGATTTAAATATACAAATTCGTTTATTTGCTTTATTTTATAAAATGCTTATTTTTTTTTTTAAAATTTACGAAATCCGAGTACTAAATAACTTCACGTATGTGATGAATTAAATTAATTATTGATTTAAAATTCAATAGAATAAAAAGTGGGGTAAATTACCAAAATATGCCCTTTTTTTCAAAATTTATGGAAAATGATATTTTTTCCAATTATTTACCAGAATGGGCCGTTTTTCCCGAAAATGCGTCTACGTCAGCGCAATTTTAGGGGATGCAACAAGAAAACGCGTCACTGAGGGAGCGTTTTCTACCACATCAGCAGAAATCGCGTCCTTGAGGGCGCGCTTTGCTAATGTGGCAAAAACGCTCCCTCAGGGACGCGTTTTTGACCTTTTCCTCCGTTAGGGTTTTCAACTATTTTTATGGTTAGGGCTAGGGTTTTTAGGGTTTTAGGGGTAGGGTTTAGGGTTTTTATGGTTTTTAGGGTCTTAGGGTTTAGGGCTTTTAGGAAAAAATTACTGAACCAAAGTTTAGGGTTAATTAATTAAAATAATTTTAAGTTTAGGGTTTTGGAAAAAATATATCAGTAATATAAAAATTATTTTTTTTACAGTAGTATCTGGTAAAATAATTTTGAGAAGACGTTTCTGAACAAATAGTGACCAAAACGCTTCAAGCAGGATGCATTGTCAGCAAGAGTACTAGAAAAAGCTCCCACGTGGACGCTTTTTTGCTACAGTAGTTCCTGAAAAGATAATTTTGAGAAGATGTTTCTAAACAAATAGTGACCAAAACACTTCAAGCAGGATGCATTGTCAGCAACAGTACTGGAAAAAGCTCCCACGTGGACGCTCTTTTGCTACAGTAGTTCCTGAAAAGATAATTTTGAGAAGACTTTTCTGAACAAATAGTGACCAAAACGCTTCAAGCAAGATGCACTGTCAGTAAGAGTACTGAAAAAAGCTCCCACGTGGATGCTCTTTTGCTGCAGTAGTTCCTACAAAGATAATTTTGAGAAGACGTTTCTGAACCAATAGTGACCAAAACGCTTCAAGTAGGAAGCACTGTCAGCAATAGTACTGAAAAAAGCTCCCACGTGGACGCTCTTTTGCTACAGTAGTTCCTGAAAAGATAATTTTGAGAAGACATTTCTGAATAAATAGTGACCAAAACGCTTCAAGCAGGAAACACTGTCAACAAGAGTATTGAAAAAAGCTCCCACATGGACGCTCTTTTGCTATAGTAGTTCCTATTTGTCCTTAGACTATAAATGAGCCAAATTTCAGTCCCAGGTTGCATAATAGAAATTGAGGCAAAAGTATAATAGAAACTGAAGATGAGTGAATGTATTAGTGTTGATATTTACTATGATGGTGAGGTTCATGACACCGAAAATGGTGTTATTTTTTTATCGGAGAATACAACGCGACTGGTTTTTAACCAGAACATAGATTTGACAGAACATCACAAAAGAATTAGGCGTAAAATCTTCGGAACAACGCCAATGAAAGTTCAGTCTATTAAGAATAGATTTTTGTTTCGGTTGATCCCGTGAGATATGACTCATTCGACACCAAAGGTACTCGGAGCTTGGAGGCAATGGTGGAGACTCATCTTGCTAGTGGATCACCCTATCTTGAGGTATATATACAATTTTCATCGCCAAGTGATCTTCCTTCGACTTCAACATCTACTGCTGTTCGAGGGGAATATACGACCCCAAGCCGACACTCTGTTAGTGGGAGGCAGAATACAGAAGTGCTCGTGTTTGGTGGTAGTATGGAAAACACAACCCCTGCACGACACTCGGTTGGTGGATGGGACATGCATATCGGTGGGTCGACGTTCGATGCTAGAAATACTTATTGGGGAACGTCATCAAATTCTAGTGGTTGGCAATCCACATATGATTGGGGACGTTACGAAAGTTGTTTAAGAAGGGATAATGTACTCCCCATAACATCCACCAGTGAGGGGACCTCATTCGTTACAGATGATGGTGGGTCGAATGATGAGTTCGATGTGGATCCACCTCGAAAGCCCGGCCCCGATGGTGCAGAAGTTGCATTATTTTCTGAATTGGAGCCTATTCCAATCATACCTGAAGATGTTGAAGGGGGTTCAGATGAAGAAGAAGAAGAAGATCTGCAATTCAGGGCGTACTCGCCTCCAGCCCACATACATAATGTCGATCTATCTCAAGACGATGCATTGGAGTTTCCTGAACTACCACACAGAAGGCGTGACCGTACAAGTTTGTCGTTAGATTCAGGTGAATTAGAAGTTGGTAAAGAGTTTTCCAACAAGGATAGTTTTCTTGGTGCATTGAAACAATATAGTATCAAGAACGGGGTTAACTACAACATGGTTAAATCCAAACTCGATAAGTACGATGCCAAGTGTGCAGTGCAAGATGATACATGTTCATGAAAAATCATGGCCTCGTTGAGGAAAAGGACAGGCTTGTGGGAAATTAGAAAGTACAAAAATGCACATACATGTCTTACCGGTACAGTATCACTAGGTGTTTATGGTTTTTGAATAATACTGATATTACGTAATGTTGTATTATTTAACGTACTTCATTGACAGGTGTTTCACAAGATCATCCCAAGATGGATTCAGATATGTTGGCGGGGTTAATAATACTGATGATAAAGGCGGATCCCAAGACTTCAGTGCCGGTCTTAATTTCCAATATTCGTAGCCAATTGGGGTACACGCCCTCTTACCGCAAGACTTGGATAGCTAAGCAGAAGGCGTTGAAAAAGTTGCATGGTCGGTGGGATGCTTCATATAATGAAGTGTGGCAATGGTGTCAGGTGCTGGAGAGATATGTCCCAGGCAGCATAACAGACCTTGAAACGTACCTTCATACTACAACGATCGATTGCTCCATGGATGCCAAGTGTTCAAAACATCTGTTCTGGACATTTAAGTAATGCTGAAACGCATTTCTATACTGCAAGTCATTGGTACAAATTGACTGTACCTTTATATATGGTAGATATACGCATCGACTATTGCTAGTTGTGGCACAGGATGGCAGTGGGAGAATCCTTCCAATTGCGTTTGTAATAACACCAGGGGAGTCAGCTAATGACTGGGATTTCTTTCTATCTAGGTTAAGGAGGCATGTCTGCTCCCAACCTGATATATGCGTTATATCGAATCGGGGCTCTGGAATACTAGCCGCAATAGAGCAACAGGGAAGCCTATGGCATCGCACACACCATCGATATTGCCTAAGGTATGTTGAGTCCAACTACTACGGGCAACATCAATCTACAAGTGAACGACGACAAGTGACCAATATAGGTATGTAATATCTATCAAAATAATTTCGTTTGTAATATTCAATTTATTCTTAATTGAAGAGTGGTATGTAATATTCGCTATCAACTTATATTGGCAGGGTACGAGATCAATAAGGACCGTTTTTATTAGATGTTGGCGATTTTGCACTCAGTTAACGAAAAAGGCGCAAACTACCTATACAACATACCTTTCGAACAGTGGACACAAGCATACGATGGCGGCCTACGATATGGTCATATGACCTCAAACCTGGCTGAATGCATAAATTCTATTCTAAAAAGAACGCGTCATTTCCGATAACATTGGTTGCACGAGAGACATAGCGGCACTATTTTCGAAGCAAGCAGCGAGTTATAAAGGCCAAATACAGGGAGGCCATGTATGGTGCGTGAAGGTATTAGGAGAGATTAACAAGGCGAAGGCACGGGCCAACACCATGCACACGGCGTGTAACGATCGCGACAACCTATGGTTTCGTGTGACGGAGTTTGACAGACCGAACCAAGGTATTGTTGGCGGGTAATATCGTGTACACTTGAGAAATAAGACCTACGACAGTGGGATATTTGACGCACTTCATTATCCATATGCTCATGTAATTGCAGCTTGTCAGAATCTCCGTCTGGATCCCATGAGCTATGTCGACGAAGTGTACAAAATAGAATACATGTACAACGTGTAGAGACACGTATTCCCACCAGTCCCAGATGAACGTAAGTGGCTGTCTGTATCACTTGCTCTGTTTAAGCTGTTACCGGATAGAGAATTACGTCGCAAACCAAAGGGTCAACCTTACTCGACTAGAATACGCAACAATATGGATATTCGAGAAACAGCCAACCAACGGAAGTTATGCGGATGGTGTAGGAACCTAGGCCACACATCTCGCTCATGTCCAAATCGGAATAGTTGATAGTCTCCTTATCATTTTTGTCTCTTGGTAGCTATGAAAATTTTTCTAATTTCTTGATGAAAATGGTGAACTTTTGTAAAAGGACTAAGTTGCAAAACAAGAAAAAGTTATTCAAGTAATCTAAAATATCACCATCATCATTATTCTTCAAAATTATCATTCTTGCTAAATGATTATTTTGCCCCTTACAGTCCTTCAAAATTCCTACATTAGATCAACACTCATCTTGATAAAATTAAAAATTATCCCCTCATACTTTTTCACTTATTCAATTTAGTCCTAATTCATCCATTTCTTCTTAGTTTCTAGATCCTTCCACCCTTAAAATATTTACACCATTGGCCCTTCAAATTTTTTCATAATTACATTTTAACCCCTCAAATTTTGAATATATACTATTGAGCCGCAAAACTTTTCTCACATTTCTGATTTAGTCCTTACTTGAACCAATACAATTAGGATATTAAAAACAACTTTTATTTTATTAAAAATATAAAAACTAAATTACAATAAAAAAATAAAAAACAACTTTTATTTTATTAAAAAAATTAAATTACAATTAGGATATTAAAAACAACTTTAATTTTATAAAAATTATAAAAAATTAAATTACAATAAAAAAACTTTTATTTTATTAAAAATAAAAAAATTAAATTACAATTAGGATATTAAAAATAACTTTAATTTTATTAAAAATAAAAAAATTAAATTACAATTAGGATATTAAAAACAACTTTTATTTTATAAAAATTATAAAAATAAATTACAATAAAAATAAAAAACAACTTTAATTTTATTAAAAATAAAAAATTAAATTACAATTAGGATATTAAAAAAATTATTTTATAAAAATTATAAAAAATAAATTACAATTGAAATATTAAAAACAACTTTTATTTTATAAAAATTATAAAAAAATATTAGCAATCTTTTTGCCTTATTCAAAATAAATTGATTTTATTAAAAATATACAAAATAAATTACAATTAATATATAAACAACAACTTTTATTTTATTAAAAATATAAAAAGTAAACTACAATTAAAAAATAAAAACAACTTTTTCTTTTATTAAATGAAACAATATTAAAAAGTTTATACAAATATATTAAAAAAATCAATGTTAGTGCAGGTCGGAATTAGTGCCACATGGGGGTGGTCGACGGTTACGCGTTGGATTCCTCCTTGTTCCAGCTTTTGGCGGGGGTTGTGGTTGCTCCGGGGGGATTTTGGTTCCTCCGGCAGAGGGTCTGCGGAGGTGTTTGCGTCACCCATGGCGGAGGTGTTTGAATCCCATAAGGCATCGGAGATTGGTAAAAAGAAGAGCTCTCCGATGGCGCTTCGTGCGATCCTTCATGTGATGGCGGCCTATAGATCGACAGTCCACTCGGAGTAGTCGGGAACGGACTCGAACCGGGCCATGCATGCCAACCTGCCATAGGACTGGGAAAAGGAAACATATAAAGGTTAGGATACATATAAGGGCTAGGATACGCACCTGGCATAACCGGAAAAGGCTGGGATGTGGGTACCGTCGGCTGAAGTGTTGGGCCCGGTGACTATGTGGGCGCTGCTGATGGGCTCGTCCCATCATCCCTTCTCCTTGGATTTAAAGGGCCCCGTCGTTCCCTTTGTAAACAAAGTTGCCGTTGCCGCTCCTTTTCTGACAATAAATACGGCTTGCCATGGAACCTAATATTGGTCAATCCGTATGCAACTGCCGTAAGTCAACTTTGTGCTCATCATCGAGCACCTTAGGTGCCATAGGAATCGGTTGCCGGATCCAAATTGATGCAGAACCCGATCTGACTGGTGCATCTCCACGGTGGCATAGTTGACCAATGGGACCTTCACATGCCAAATGTTCGGATTTTGAAAGAACTCATCCGGAATTACTGCCCGAATTGACGGATCCTCATATGGTGTCCACTGAAACTATAGTAACATGATAAAAATATTAGTTATATACATAATACTAAATACATAATACTAAATACTAAATACTAAATAATAAATACGAAACGACTATTTTATTACGAAAATATATTTTATTTCATACTTACTTGTGCTTCCAACTATTGGTCTAATAGAAGCCGTATATCTAGGTAGGTATTCCAACATAACTCGCCGAATGGTTCCACCTAATTAAATAAATTTTTAGCATACAATTATATTTTAAATTTACGTAATAATTGTAAAATCTAATATTAAATTTACCTCGTTATGAGTGGGAATGTATATAGGTGGTCCACTCGAGGACGTAAAAATGAAAAGTGAAACCGTGCCCATGATTGCAGTAGTGATAGGCAACCTCCGATTTTTGCTTTATTCTGTCGCCTCACCCCGCACATCTCCCGATACAATTTTGCTAGCACGGCAGACCCCCAACTCAATTCACTGGCTGCTCTAAAATCAATGAGTTTCAGTAGCCATCTCAGATGTACGAGGTTTCGTGACAAGTCCGGCATCAGATAGCCTCCAATCATCTCAAGAATGTATGCCCGAGCATACCGTATTCTTTCTAATTCAGTCGAATCATTATCTGGTTCCGGGAATGTGTCTCGTAACCAGCCCATCTCGATCCGACCTCCATTAATGTTATCTGGAATAGCACCCAAAAGCTCGTAGCATACGGCTCCCCAATCACCAGAAGTTGCGGACCCTGTGACTACGTACCCATCCACCGGCAATCTCAATTGCAACTGCACGTCTTCCAGAGTGATAGTACACTCTCCACACGGAAGATGGAAAGTGTGCGTCTCGGGTCTCCACCTCTCTATCAATGCACTGATTAGCTTCGAGTCCAACTTGCACCCCGGACCTATCGTGGCCACGAGCCAAAAACCCGCTTCCCGCAGGTAATTCTCGATCAACGGCGACGGCGGACCAGGCATATTGCGAATATAGCATTGCAACACCCGATCTCTGATTTGTTTAAAAATTATAAAATAAAAATTAATTAAAATTGCATAAACCTAAAAAATATTAAATAGTATTGAAAAATTAAAACTATAACTTACCATTGTCATTTGATCTACGGAGATGTGTTTATTGTCGAGATGAATTAATTCTCCGGCCATTGCTAATATGATTGAATATTTTTGAATTTCAAAACAAAAAAAAACTATTTCAAAAACTTTTAAACATGACTTTTTTGTAAAAATTAAAGGATTTTTTTTGAAATTTGAGAGGAATTTGAGAGAAAGTTGAGAGAAATTAAAAGAGAAAATTGAGTAAGGACCTTTGTGTGAAAAAAATGAATGCGGGTTTTATGATTATTATTTTTTTACCGTTGGAGGCCCAACGGCCAAAAAAAATATGGCCTTTGGAAGCGGGCAAAACGCGTCCCTGAGGGAGCGTTTTTGCCACATCAACAAAGCGCGCCCTCAAGGACGTGATTTTTGCTGATGTGACAGAAAATGCTCCCTCAGAGACGCGTTTCCTGCTGCATCCCCTTAAATCGTGCTGACGTGGAGGCGTTTTCGGGGGAAATGGCTCATTCCGGTAAATAACTGGAAAAAATGGCCCATTCCATAAATTTTGAAAAAAAAAGGGTATTTTTTGGTAATTTACCCTAAAAAGTGAGTTTAAATTTAAATTATAATACTTAAAATTTATATAAATATTAAATATTAGAAATTTTATCACACGTGTATGCATGTGGAGACTACATATTTAGAATATGTATGTTTAAAAATAATATAAAATTAATAATAAAATGTATGATTCAAAACTAATTAATTATAATAGCATATGAAATATGTACGATATTAAAATAAAAAAATTAATTTAAATCGTGAGTAAAATAAAATTTAAATATATACATTCTATTAAAAACATTAAATGCATCTACAATTGTTGTCATGGTGTTATCTTTAATCATGAGTTAATGTCGAGTTGTCTTTTGACACTAAATTAATTAACAATATTATTAATATATATAACTAATGGGATAATAAATTATGCATATTAAAATAAAAATATATAAATTATATTAAAATGAAGTTTGGTTGAGTGGTAAATTAAGATTTATTAATTCAATAATAATTTGTATGGGTTCAAATCTTATCATTTTAAAAATAAAAGGACCAAAATACTTTTAAATAATATAATTTATTTTAATTACAAAAGAATATTTTCGTAATTTTCTTAATCGGATTAAAATTCATGATATTAATTTAAATAAAATTTTTATTAATAATATAGATATTCAAATTTTAAATTCAAAATTTACAAAAATCACATGTTAAAAGTTGATTCTCATTGTACAAATAAACCCAATGATCAAAACTATTACATGAAATACTGACATGATTTAATTGACAGTACTAAGTTGTCAAGTTAAATCGCTACAATATCAGTACTTAAAAAATTAGTTAATTCTCCATATCCGAATCTCATGATTTATATGTAGTGACAAAAGAAATAGAGAATACTCAATTTCAAGTAATTTTTTCATTCCAAATCTAAATTTGAATGATTTATTTACCTAAACTTGTGTTTGATGTTGCCTCATCTTATATTGTTTAACAAGGAGCTCGGAATAAAGGAGCTCATTCCATGTATCCGGCACACCAGGAAGGCACCAATGGCTGCAATCCTGGTACTTTACACTCTCCGTTCTTTCCTTCCCCGTAATACCATGCTTATGGTATCTCCTATAGATCGATGGGTGACCGTCCTTTCGAAAATCGGTCAATCTAGTAATGTTTAAGTAGGTGACATGTGTTTTCATCCCCTCCAGCACCGATTCTAACACCGCCATCATAGGCATGTACGGCCTTAGCAACGTCTCGTTCTTTATCGGCTCCATCTCGGAATCGCACACTCCTCCGGAATTCCATTGCCCACCACTGCATAATAGATTCAACCTCCGTTAAAACATAAAACCTTTGTTGCCATTGATGAAGGGATAAATAGCGAAAGTGTATTGAAAACGATTGAGGGAAACCAGACTTGCTTTAGGAAAAATATTTGAAGTGTCATTTGTAGGGAGTCAACAAATCTCGCAACGGTGATTAGTATTGTAATCGAGGTGATTATGTTTGGTTTAATTCCAATTTTGTCTCCTAATTTCGTAAAGAGACTCGAGGGATTCACAAAATAAGAGCACCTCAGCTGCTAAAGAAATGTGAGCTAGTGGTAACTATCTTACCCATAAATAACATATAAGATCATGGATTCAAACTTCACTAAGAACAAATATTAAAATATCCTTAGTAGATGAGACGCTCTCACTCTGTGAAATCTTTAAAGTTTTTCGTAGAGTCAAGAAACAAAACCCAGAGATAAAATTGAGTATAAACATCTTGAGCACAATATCAACCACTACTGAGGGATTTATCGACTCCCAACAAATGACACGGTGAATATTTCTCCTAAAATCCAACCTTCCCTCAACAAAAACTTACCTGAAATGAATAGCAGAGTAACCCCTGAAGAACACCATAGTCTTGGAAGGATTTACATTGTCATCCACCCATTTAGACCACGTCGTCAGGGCTCTTCGAAACGCCTCAACAACGTTCAATTCCTCGTAAACATGATCACCTTCTTGGTAATAATCTTCCCTATAATTTCCACACCAAAAACAAGCATTAAAATCCAAAGTTAAATGGGAAATATAAAAGCACATAATATAATCCAAAACCAACCCTTTGGATGTTTTCTCATGATTCCACCAATGTCCGGTGTTGAATACCAGGATATCTGCGGATTTATATATCTCCGATGATCTTCCAATAAGATCGAGCCGAAGTGTATTTTTCTTTGTCCCGTTTTTGCCCGGCATTTGCCATTGTCGGACCAAGAACGGAGATACAAAAAACTCGACGGAACAATTATAATCCTATTCAACATCATCATAGCCAATCATAAGTTTAAGCAAACATGATTCGATGTGTAACGAAGATTAGCAATTAAAAAACCATGGATGACCTACATTGAAAATGATACTAGAGGAAGGTTCCCCTCGAAAATAACGTCCTCCGGGAACTTTATGAACAGTTTTTGGATTTTTTGCAGCACTTTTCAAGATGCAAAGTAGAGATTCCCACATATTTCTGTTCAAGGAATCCCCCACAAATACCAGTCGTTTCCCCCTCAATATCTCCAACATGTGCCCGCCATTCAACCTTTCCAAAACAAAATAATTTTAGCTTAATAGAAGTTTTAATTTTGACTTCAACATCAAAATTTACTTTGATGTGATTAAACTCGATTTTATTTTATTATAAAAAAGTTAACAATTTAAATTTTTCTAATTTAAATCTAAAAATAACTCCACACGAAAATGTCTTAAAATAATTCAACAAATAATTTAAAATGATTGAACTCGAAAGCCAAACTCAAAATAATTAAAATAATCCAAGCATCCAAACTTAAAATAATTTAAATTTTCTCTTTAAAAAAATTAAATTAAAATTAATCCCATTTATATTTACTCGATTAAAGTTAACCCAGTTATATCCAATTGATAAATCAAAATATAAGATCAGATTTTCTATAAAACAAAAAATTCATGCATGATATTCAGGTCAACAGAATAATAGAGACTATTTTTTTATAAGAGTTTAAGTATCGTCAACATGTAGATTATGAATAAATTAAATGAATTTACCTACATGACTAATTCAAAGACGGAAACATAAATACAAAATTTGCTAAATTCGATTGACTTTCCATTAATGAAAAATGTACTCAAGTTATGCTGAAATTACTTAGTTGATTGATCAATCAGTAAAAAAAGAATATTAAAAAATAGAAAACCCAAAAATAAAGAAATAAAAAATTATACCTTGGCAAAGTGCAGCCTTTAGGCTTCCATTTCCATTTGAGATAACCTATATCACGCCTTCCATGGGCGAAACAACTAAACTGGTGTTCGACAAAGGAACATGACCCAGGTTCATAAAGCGGATACGAGCCATCCTTCACCCAGTTTCCATCAAACAAATCGCACATCTTCAATGATTCAACCAAACTCTCATTCCCCTTCCCCTTCTTAAATCTTACCTTATTGGAATTATCAGGTTTAGCTGGAAAATTAGTGCTCTGATTAGCTAAAACGGCAGCGCTTGCATCAGCTATTGTACTCTGATTATCGGGTTCCTCGTTCTTTTCACCTGGGGTGCTTGTACTAGGCGGATTTGCATGCAAAATTGAACTCTGGGTATAGTTTATATTCGTGTTATTCGAACTGGGAAGTTGTTCACTGTTGTTGAAAGGTTGGGTGCCTTTGTTTTTGTGGTTGGGTAATGGTTGCAGAGTGTGATTAGATGATGAAGGAGATGAAGTGTTGGGAAATAAGTAATCAAAAAGGGAAGGGAATTGGGATCTATAAGAGTCAGAGGAAGTGGTAAACCAAGGAGAAGAAGGGCCAAAAGCTAAGAAAAGAGTGAAACCAACGAAGGAAAGAATGAAGAGAGCCAGTGTTCTACTCGTTTTAACGATCGAAAACAGGTTCTTAAACTCTGTTTTGATGGTTGTTCCATTGAATGGCAAGCACTTTGCGATATCCACCATGGAAGGCAAAGCTTTAATGAATCCTTTTTTCGAGTCTAACACAAGAAAGAAATGGAAGTGTTGCGGAGGAGGAGAAAGTGGGAGAGAAAATGGTGTTTGGGGAGAGAAAATGAATGGAAAGGGAATATGATATCATATCTTGTACGAAACACAAAAAGGAAAATAAATAAAGAATAAATGATTTTAAGGAAAAGGAATCGTTTCCACTTTCCACGGAATTCACAGTTCTACCATTTCAGATTGGTAAAATATGTTGTTGGTACTTGTACTTTTTAAATAATTTTATATACCTCCTATTTCAATTACTAACATTGTTAGTAGTTTCAGTAAAAAATTTGAACTTAATATTATATCATATCAGTGTAATCTAATCAACCTGCTAAAAAAAAATAGTAACAATACTAATAATTATAACAACTGATTGAGTCTTAGCTTAATTAGGTACCATTATTATTATAGTAATTAGGACACAAATTTAAACACGTATTTTTTTTCAATTTAAGAGTTGAAAAAAGATTATGTGTAGAAATAGGTATTGTATAAAAAATTAATAATTAGAATGACACTTTCAAATGTAACAGTAAGACAATTGTTAACTTCTTAAACACACGACTTAAATGTCTAATTTTATCAAAATATGAGGAAATGCAAAATTGACTTTCAAATTATATCATTTTTACCATTAAGTATTTCAAGATTTTGTCTATATTTACCCCTAAAAATACGATATTATCCAATGAGAACGGTTATATATGACAAGTTCCTATTAGACATTATACACTTTTTAAATGAAATGAGATGAAATTAATAATTTAAGTATCACTTTTAGTCGAAAAGAACTTTAAATAAAATTGATTATGGAATTTTGTATTAAGCACTCTTTAAAATTAAAGAAAAAAACAATGAAAAAGCCTAGGGCGAAAATATTCAGATTTGACCTAATGGACGGTTTTTTTTTCCTTAGAAAATCAGATTCTGGGGCAAGCAAGTTGGTTTTTATAATAAAATTTTCAGGCTCGACTCAAGGTTTTATTTAGATTAAATCTATCCCTTTTTGAAAAATTTATTTCAATGCCTCACTTTTTATTTCTGTAATACCTATTAAATGTTATAAGATTTTTATTATATATAGTAGGTTTAGTCTTATAAAATTAATAAAAACATGAAACATTATGTAATCTTTTAAGAGGAAAAATCATCGTATTGGGATCAAAGTCAAAATATTAAATAATTTTTTATAAGTAGAAATGAAAATACATATTGTTCTATCATTATTTTGTTTGTAAGCTTTGAGTATACCCCTTAGCAAAAGATAAGGTTCTATTCCGTCACAAATATTTGATCTTTATAATTTTACATAATTTTTTTTGGAAGGAATTTATAAAACATGTTTTTGTAATTTTTTGTACTATTAATATTTTAACAATTCAAAAGTTATATTTTATGTTACAGTCATGTGAATATTCATATCAAGTTTGACATAAATTAAAATTTTCTAAATATTTATTTTATGAAAAAAAACTTTTAATTGTAAAATATGTATTACTATAGATAATATTTTAAATAGATAAGATAGAAATATCGGATTGATTCAAATTTTTACATACATGATACATACAGATATATTGATAAATTTAAAAAGTTACAATATACATACATATATATAACCATTTAAATTTCACCGATTTTTTTTTTTACATTTAATATTTATTTTCTTTTATCATAAGACATTACCGCAATTACAATCACATTTTTTGTCATTTGCATTTTGTTTCATAGTACTTTCAATCGCATTGTAACCATTGTTTTAATTTTTTTTTTAAAAAAATTTAAAATAAAATACCAACTATATTCAAATTTACCAATTAAAATTATACTCATAACTACAAATTTATAAAAAGATATTATAAAAAAACTAAATATAATTTTGATTGAAATAAAAAAATTGAGATAATGAAACACTGATTCAAATATTATATAAATTTATTAAAATATAAAAAAGACATAAATGTTATTAAAAAAAAGAGAGTTGGAGAGAATAAAGAAAATATGAAAGCAATAAAGAATGTAATTTATTGATCAAAGGTATCTGAATCTCTTCTGGAGTTTTATTTTTTAGTTATGTCTTGGGTCTCTTCTGAAGCATCCGCCTCCACTATATGGCCATCTAGAAGAATTTTCATATTTGGAACCGATCAATCTATTATTTTATTCCAACTGATTGTCCTATTGGGACTTTGATTCAAATAAAAATATTAGATTATATATAACACTTGGTTATTCTTATTAAGTTTGTAAATACATCTAACAGTTAACTTGTAATGAGTTATCCTTATTTAACTTCTTTGAGGATTCACTAATCTTTGTGCATTGTGATGGAGCAATTGAAACATATATGCACATACAAAAATTCAAAGATGAGAAATATTTAGCTCTTGATCAAAAACCAACTGTAATGGGGAGTATTTATAACTTATTGGTTTGATGCATACAACACGTAAATCAACATAATCTCATGTTGAAATAGGAAGTTTAGTTCTTATAAGTAATTGTTTAGACGTTAAACAGAGGTGTTCAATCAATAATTTCTCTAAACCATTATGCGCAAACTTTTACAAAAGTTTTTCAAACTCAATCAATAAAAGATTGAGACATAAACTCGTCAGTATTAACAAGATGAATTGTCTTAATTGCATGATCTGAAAATTAATTATTTAAACAATCAATCTTGCAAACGACAGGTTGCAAACTGATAAAAACATATGCGGCATCTACCAAAATCATATAATATCAAAACCATCCATATAGTGGATGAATGAGCCCATATTCATTTTAGAAATGCAAGACATTAAATTTCAACTTTAACTAGTGAGTTTTTAAGAATCAATTTTCATTGAGAACAAATAACAAATAAGAATACTTTAAATCAAAGAACCTTCTAGTTCTTTAATGAATGTCTATATAAATTCTCAATTAATTGCTGCATCATTTATGATTCAGGATGGTCTAACTGGTAATGCATTTGTATCAGTAAACTTCTAGTTTACTTTAACATGTGTTTCAATTGTACTAAATTGTAACAAATTAATAATTTTACTATCATTCTTTTTACTTTGTATCCACATATAAGTGCTATTGTGACATTTACTACTGGAAATGTCTAAAACAATGTGAATATTATAATGTCACTAAGTCAACAAATAAATATAATTTCCAAACAATTATATGCAATATTCGCTTCAGGGAATATGCCAAAATCTTCAAATATATATCTTTCACAGTCAAATATTTTGCTTCCAACCCCTTAATGGGGATGATGACAAAAGAAGATCACAAAGATAATTACAATCAATTCACTTTAATAACAAGAGTAATCAATAACTCAATCCTCTCATTTTCATCCTTTCAAAATAGATATTTATAGCAATAGTGATTCATATGAAATATAACATTTTCCTCATTCAAAATCTCAATATAAGATCCATTACAAATATCTTTTAAAACCAATAGATTAACCATCACAAGATATTAATATATTAGCTCTTCTAGATATTTCAACTAATTTTGTACTATCAAATATTGAAATAATATTTATTTGTTTTAGTCTCAAATAAGATAAACACTTTCTATCTATAATGATAGAATCTATTACTACATTCTCATATCCAGTTATCTTTACCCTTTGAAGAGTTATCTTGAGAACTCTTATTGTTCTCTTATTTATTACTATGTTCCCACCACTTTTAGTGGTCCATAAGTATATATTTTATTTTCTTTATGTTTACATTCACTTCGGGGAATGCAACAAATCTGGTAGGACAGACTTCTAAACATCTCTATTGATTTTTTATTTTATAATCAACATCGTAAACATACGTAGATTTTAAATCAGAATCTTTCCATTCATGTTGTCATGATTATTCTCTAATTATAATAAATATGATATAATAAATAAAACATAGTAAAATATATCTGAAGATCTTTAACATCATCATCATCACCTTAACTATTGTCACGAGCATCCATTCTGAGATTGAATCTTTCAACATCCTAAAGATTGATTTGTGGGACGACTTTAAAAGATTTGAAAAAATAGAAAATCATCGTGCTGATAACGTGTTATAAAATAAAGAGAGATGGAGAGAATAAAGAATAAAGAAAATATAAAAGCAATAAAGAATGTAATTTATTAATCAAAAAGAGTGATTACAATACTTCATCAGAGTCTCTATTTATAGGTATAAGAAGTACAGAAGAAGTAGAGATCTAATTCTAATAACTATTAGAATTTAAAATACACCAAAATTTTATCTTAATCATGATGAACATCCACTTAATAAGATATTCATAACAATAAATACTTTTAAAATACTATTTGCTATTTTATTATTTACAGACTATCAGCTATATATAAATAGATAATTGATCGGTACTTAATATTTTAATTTATTAAATAAATTTCCTTATTTATTTTGTGTAAATGAGTGGCAATCTTATAAAATTAAAAGATGAGAGGTGGCAGCCATCGCACTCAATGAATGTACCTTTCAACTTTTATATATTAACAACATTTCGATTCATGACTTTATTTTTTTTTAAAAAAAAACACTGATATTGTTCCAGAATCATATTAGATTTAAAATTGATTAAGTAAATGAAATTTGTGACTGTTTTAAATATTGATAGATTGAGAGGATTAAAATTAAAACTCTAAATTATCTTACGGGACAAGACGATTAGCCCCCCAAAAGCATGTCGGTCATTCATGACATCTTTTACTTGTCTAAGCAATCAACATTTTATAAATGGCCACTCCTTGTTGGACCTATTATCACCTTTCCTTCATTTTCTTTGCCAATTATTAACCGCATTATTTTTATTTTTCTCATTAAATTGCTTTCAAAAACTTGATCAAGTATTTACTTATATTAGAATCATGAGAGGTACTCGGTAGGGAAGTTGAAACTCATTCCAATTTGTATAAGATGACACTTGAGAAAAATTCAGTTGATTGTTATTGTACTTGTTGAGGGGGATTGGTTCTTCTTGGAAAAATCTTTAAAGTGCTGTTTTTAAGAGCGTCGGCTCGGTTCCTCAAAATGTCGTTAAGTCAAATATATTTTAAAAAATAGTAAATTAATATTATTTAAACCACTATTGAAATTTGTAATTTTTGTCTTTATATTAAATTTAGAGATTTTATCCATATATTTTAGTTTTATATAATTTGTTCCTCTTACCATTATTAATATTATGTGTTAGTCTAAATCACAATGTAGAAGTTTTTTTGTAGTTAGATTATGTGAATTTAAAAAAAAAAAAATAATAAGACACGAAGTTTTATGTGTAATTTAAACGATGAAATTGTTTTTTTTTTTATCAAAATAGTAATTTCTACTAATTTGTCAGTTAAAAAATTCTAACTGATCTTTATGATTTGTGCTATTTATTTAAAAAAAATTAATATCTATGGACAAAAAAATATCTTATTCATATATTGCCAATAGTGTATTGGCTATGTAGGTAAATATTAAGGTATGAAATCTTAAGTTTCATATTATTTAAATAATGTATGGGTTTATTTAGATTTGTTTTGTTTTAAATTTCATTAAAATGTGAGTTTTGTTTAAAATTATTCTTTTCTAAGTTATGTTTGATATCAACTTTATAATGATTAATTTTACTTGTAGTAATTAAGATTATGCAAAATCTTTGTAATTATGGATCATATAATTATACTTCAACCTTTTCTTAAAAAATAAATAGGAGGAAATTTAACTCATATCAAATAAAAATGCATATGATCTAAGAACAAGAGTCTTTTTCTTTTACATTAGTAAAGTACTTCATACAAAGCAAAGATGACAAATATCAACAATAACCGTACAAATCTCATCTCTAATAAAAGACCAACAAAAATCATAATTTCACTACTGACTTTTTGGGGATAAATAGGTAAATTAGGCGTAACTCTTCAATTCCTAAATTAATGTTGTTTGGATTGGATTCGTTAGTCGAATTAGATAGGTTATTGGTCCGATTAAAGAGGTTAGATCGGTTAACTCACGAATTAGTATAAATTAGTTGGATCGAAGGTTTAATATTTTTTATTTAGATAAAATTTTTAATGATTTATTTATCTAATCAAAAATTGATGATTTGATCAGTTCAAGCATTAGTCTGGTTTTGAAAATCTTACTTTAAAATGAAATATATCATATACTTAAGGTTAAAATGTGCTTATAGTCCCAATACTTTTTGAAAATTAGGAATTTAGTCTCTATACTTGTATTTCTAGGTATTCAGTCCCTCTATTTTTCAAAATTTAAAATTCAAGTTCAATTGTTAATTTGTTAATTTTTTTTTTTTGCTAAATTCAAGTTAATTACCACACCTTTTTTTAATTACATGACTACCAAGTGAATAGGTGTTTTTATTATTATTTCAAAATGCAGAAACAGAAAATTTAACAAAAAAAATAAAATAAAAGTGTTAACAATGAGACCTAAAATTTGAAATCTAAAAAATAAAAGGACTAAATTTAAAAAAAAATCTTAATATCCAAAAGGTAATATACTTAAATGCATTCAAATTTATATATATTTTTTAAATGGGTACCACAACAATTATAGTAAGTTAAGATTGCTGTTTGTTAGAAAATAAAATCAATTAGCTTGAATATTAAAATTGAAGTTTAATACGTTCAATCATTTACCATAGTAACAAAAATATTTATATTGTGGTATAAAAACTTAAGTTGAATCCTTACTAAGTCCACCCTTATCTCATTATAAAAAAATTGAAATTTAAACATTGTTTTTAATCAAACGTCGTATCCCCTGGAGTGGGCCCCTTTTTTCTGTTAACAACGTGGGCTGTTGTTTTAACCGTTTGTGCCAAACAGTACGGCGGTTGATAAGAAATATAAAGAAAAAAGGGACGGTTAAGATGGAGCGAGTGTGACGCATTTTTATTGACAGAAGGCCCATCCTACGGACAAAACTGTGCATCCAATTATCTACTTTTTTTGGAATCACCGCCCAGCCGACAAAACGTGGCAACAGGACTTGCTTTATGGTTTTGCCAATGTCTTCGCCTATGATAAGTTCTTATGTTGTGGATTGATTGCCTTTTTGGCTCTTTCTACCTGCGTTTGCTTCGACTTCAACTTATATATAAATTTTTGATTCAATAAAGTATTAAAACGATCCAATTTAAAGATTCTGTATATTAATACAAGGAATAGTGGAATGATACGTGTTCTTTAAATTCATATTTAAAAATATGTGAGATTTTATTAGCCTCGCTTGTACACTCTGTATATGTTGAATTATTTTCTTATACATCTTATATTTTATATTTATTATGTGAAAGAAAAAAATATTAGTGATAAAAAATTATATTTTACGTTAAAGAAAAACCATTTTAAATGACGATTTATAGTTTTTCTTACATGGGAATTGGGATTGGTAGTGTTTTAGGGGGAGTGAGTGATTAATTAATAAAAGTAGTTATTTATGGCAGTAAATTTTTTTGTTTATTATTGATAAAAAATATTAAGTTTAACGTGAAAGGAAAAAAAAAAAAAAGGAAATAGATGGTTTATAGTTTTTTTTTAATGACAGTGGTAGGGTTTTAAGGGGAGTTAGTGATTAATTTAAAAAATAGATATTTAAATCAATTAAGTTTTAACTCAAGTGATTGAAATACATTATTTTCTTATTTATAAGTTGAGAAGGAATTATAGATATTTCTAATTATTGTGTCAGAAAAAACATATAAAATCAAAATTTATAATAAAATTATTTAAAAAAATAACAGGTTTTTAATATAATTAGATGCTGTTTTTAAATAAATATTATGTAAATATACTAAAATATGACATATCCCTATAATTTTTCTTAATTATTTCAGATAGAGCTTAGCCATAGCAGTAGGTAGGGTGTTGGCCCCTTTTGGCTCAGTAGAAAAATTGTTTTATAATCCTTCAATTTAGTTTTTTTAAGTATTTGGTTAAATAGGAAATTTATAAATTTAATCTTTTTAAAAAATTAGTAATTTAATTTAAATATGTTTAATATAAAATTTTAGTTTTACCTTTCAAATTTTATATTCTTATTTTGATCTTTTAAACAAAATTTTTAACTTCGCTCATGATTTTAAATTTTAATTTTTTTAATTGAGTTAATGTCACTTTATTTATAACATTAAACTCAGTTAAGACTTTAATAATAGTAGAGAAACATACATACAGTGAACGTTTTTAATTTGAAGATGAGATTCAAAATTAATTAAAAAGACTTGGTTTTTTTTAAATGGTAATAGATATATATGTCAAAAATTTGAAGAAAAACTCCACTTTACATAAATAATATATATATAAAAAATTAATTATTAAAATATTATACGGTGAAAATTATTTATCATAATGCCTTGATAAATTTAGTACAAAATTTTCGTTTTTAATAGTGATTTGAAATCTCGAGATAATAAAAGATGACAAGTTAATTGAAAAGTTAAAAAAAGAAATCGAAATAAAGTCCAAAAACTGTTAAAGATATGATATTTTAGTAAAGAAATTGATAAATAATTATTGTTGTCATATTATATCAATTTAAATAAAATATTAACAATAAATATAATCCATTTTATTTTGCTTTAGGTCTAATATTATACTCTTGATGGGAGTCTGAGTTTGTTTTGAAAGCTATGAATGAATGCTTCACCTACCGAGAACAATAAATGTGTTGTAATTACTAAATGATATGAAGTTGTTTCATTAAATGATTTGACATTTTTAATGTGGCAAAATGGAAAAGACATTAATGAAACAAAACTTCCATCATTGCCCATTAAATTATTTATGCTTTCTATTTTCTCATTTTTGTATTGGATAAAGAAAACCTTATAGTGAACCAAATTAAATTAATTATTTATGAAAATAATTAAGTGTAAAATTTTATACGAAAATGTCATGCTTTTTATAATGTATATTAGTAGGTTTTTTTACCAAAATAGGATAGAAAAAAAGAAAATGTTCCAAAATAGGATGCCATACCAATTATTTACGGAAATGGGTTAAATGGGTGGTCTTTGCCTCGCCACACCAGCTGCACCTCTCGACATCGCCACCTTTGGGTGCGCTGTGTGGAGACCATCAACCCCCAATTTTGGTTTTTGTTTTCAGCAGATTTCTTGAGGACCAATTAAGCAATTTTTCCAATTTTTAGAAAAGGGAGGGAAAAAGTCAAAGTTTGCCACAAACCAACTTTAAATTTGAATAATTGCCTTCTAAGCCCTCCCTATTTATTATTTTTTTTATTCCCTATTTGTTTTTTTAAACAACTAATATTTTATAAATAAGATATTCAACGTTAAAAACAAATAAAGCTTTAAATCATAAAAGAAAAAAAAGAAATGATACTTATCATTTTGAAAAAAAGTTGTAAAAAAGTGTAATATGTTAATTTCAAGTGTTTAATATTATTATCGTAAAATTACGGTTGAAAGTTAAAATATCTATTTTAGAAATAATGATGGGAAGTAAAAACAGTAAATAATTTAATATAATGATATATGACATATAAATTTTAAATATCTAAATTATTTGTAATATTTAATTTAAATATACAAATAGATATTATTAATAATATAATATCAATTACTCTTAGTAATATAATAATAACTATTAAATCTATGCATATATGAAATTTGAAGAATGCAAAAATGTATATCATACTATTTACGATTCCCAAACATGTGCCCTAAGAGTAAAGTATTGTTAATTGTGTAAAGTAAAGTTAAAATAAAGCTATTTAAAAAATATAAACTAATTTACATCTTATATTGTTGTAAATTTGATGAGAATAATTTATTAAATAAAAAATATATATTTAATTTAATCAACAAGTTTTTGAATTTTATAAGTAAAAACCATAAGTAAGGGGTTTATTTAACTATAAAAATAGATTAATTGTTTGTTTAAACACAATATCTTTTGAGTTGAAGGGAATAAAAAAGAAAATAATAAATAGGAGGGCTTAGAAGGCAATTATTCAAATTTAAAGTTGGCTGTGGCAATGTACTCTCTCCCTCCCTTTTCTAAAAATTGGAAAAATTACTTAATTGGTCCTCAAGAAAGCTGAAAAACAAAAACCAAAATTGGGGTTGATGAGTCACACACAGCGACACCCAAAGGTGGCGATGTCGGAGGTGCCGTGTGGCAGAGGCGGCACCACCCATTTAACCCATTTTCGTAAATAATTGGTATGGCATCCTATTTTGGAACATTTTCTTTTTTTCTATCCTATTTTGGTAAAAAAACCTATATTAGTACCAACCATCTTACTGTAGACACTACTCTCTATCATTCCTTAATGATTGTAAAAAATAATTTTTTTTATGACGACATCGTGTTTATCGATATCAGTATGTATTTTGTCAAATACACTTAAAAATATGGTTATTTCAAGATTAAAAAAAAGATTATTTTAATAGGTTTTGGCGTTCTCATTGCTGGTTCAAATTTAAAAAATAATATTTTAATAGATTTCAGCTTTTTTTTTTTTTTTTTTGTCGACATTGATGTTTTTAAAAAAGGTTCGCAATGGTGCTCTAATTGCCGGGATCAATGAAAAGAAGAGAGAAAGCTAACATGGTCAAACAAAAAGACAAATCTAAAACAAAAGGAGATTAATTAATTGTGAAATAAATAAGAAGCCATTACGGTTAAACGCAAGGGCAAATAAAAAATAAAAAGATATAGTAAAATAATTATTCTCGAAAAGAAAATAATTGGGTTGATAAATTTAGCTTTAAATTTTATGATTTTAATGTACTTTACTTAATATAAAAGATTTTTTATTTTCTAAAAAAATATGCATATGAGAATTAAAAATTTAAGAAATTGCAGAGTTTGAAATGAAATTTTTATTGTAATTAAATTCTATTAATTAATGCAGTTAAACCATTTAAACGTTAAAAAGAACCATGGAAAGTTTAAAAAGTTTTTATGCAATTAAAACCATTTAAATGTTAAAAGAACACCTAATATTCATTCAATAAAAAGCTGTATATGGTTTGAAATATTAAAAAACCATTTAAATGGTAAAAAGTTGTATATGGCTTCCATGCAAAAAGCCATTTGAACGTTAAAAAAAAAAAATCATTAATTCCATTAATGATTTCCATGCAATTTAATTAATGAAAACTTTTTAAACTTTCCAATTCTTAATTAATGGAGTTCATTAATGTAATTAAAACACTTTGCATTAATTAAATAAACTTACAAGATTTTGCTTCAATACAAAGAATTGAAGAGTTTAAAAAAAGATAGTATGCTAATGTAATTTTCTTCTATTAGTTTCTACCAAACTGATGATTAAAGTGTGATAATTATAAATTTAATTAAAAGGCGAAGTAAAAATAGATTCTCTCCTTGATAACATTATCCTTGGTGATTGTTTTGCAGAAGGCTTAATACCTAAAAAGATCCAACTGAGCAACCAATAGCGTCATGGAAAGATAAATTAGTTGGTACTTTTCCTATCAAAGTTGAGGAAGATTTAGAGGTGAATGAGGATTTTGAAGTGTTGGAAGGAGACATCCAAAAAACCATTATCAATGGTATTCCCTCTATCAAATTCTTAGATAATATTCAGCAGATTTTTATCTAAGAAATGGACAATACAGTAATCTTGAAGCTTCTGGGACATAATATTGGTTTCTCAGTTTTACAAAACAGAATTTATAGTTTATGGAAACCATCGTCGACATTCCATCTGATGGATACCGAGAATAGATACTTCTTGGCCAAATTTGAGAATAAAATTGACTGCGAAAAGGTATTTTTAGAAGGTCCTTGGATTATTTTTTTGTCAAAATCTAATGGTGCAACCTTGGACGGTATCCTTTGATCTAGCCCAAACATTCCTGAGCATAGTGATGTGATGGATCAGATTTCCAAGGCTATCTGGTTACAAGTTGTAACAGACCAATTTTGACCCTAATCGGAACGGTGGTTTCGGGACCACGAATCCTAGCCTGATAAATATTTTAATATTTTATTTTGTGTTTATTATATGTGATTTAGTGAGTGTGAAAGTTTCGTATAAAAATTTAATCGTTTAAGTGCTCAATTTGATAAAAAGGATTTAATCGAGAAAACGCGAAAGTTTCATGCTAAAGTGAAAGGTACTAATTTGAGTGTGGCTTTTTAAGTGGGTGTACCAAAAGGGCAATTAGCCCATTAACCTTATTAAGGGACGGCAATGGGCCTTTATAAGTCCAAATTATATGTTAATTTAGTCTAGTATATAGTTATATTAATGTGTTAAAATAATGTTAATAATATATATGTTTGTTTTAACATAAAATAAAAAGGTTAAGTGGGAAGAAAGAGAACTTCACTTTGTTCTTCTTCCTTGGCCGAATATAGGAGCTAGAAACTCCATTTTTAGAGCTTGAATTTCGGCACTTTGGGGCTCAATTAAAGGTATGTGTTTTGTTTAGTTTTTGAAAATTTTTGCATTTTTGGAATGTTTGCTTTAAATCCTATACAACCCATGTTTAAATTTTTGAAAATACTATGTATATAAGATTCGGCCATTGACATGCTTGGGTAGTTTTGATGTTTGATGGTTTTAAATTGAATGTATGTTAAGGATTTACAAGTTTTGTATTGGAGTTTTTGGTGATTTTGAGTTTATAGGGCTAAATTGAAAAGAATAAAATTGTGAAGGGTTAAAATGTCAAATAGATGAAATGCATGGACACCTATGGCTATGGGGAAGGTTCGGCCTAGCCATAGTGTTAGGAAATTTTGCATAATTTGAGTTTTGTGTAAAATTGGACCAAATTGTAAAAAATGGAAAACATTAGGGGCAAAATTGTAAATTGCCCATTTGTGTGTCTTGGGACTAAATTGAGATAAAAAGAAATTAAATGAGCTAAATTTTAATGTGTTTTAGATCAAGAGCAAAGAAAAACGGAATTAGACCGGGGAAAGACGAAGGTTCTCGAATAGCCGATTCGCACGGACTATCGACAACCGAGGTAAGTCCTTTAGTTAAAATATGTCAATAAATTAATTATGAATTTAGTGAATGATGAATTGTGGAAAATTAGAGTATAAATTCATGATATAGCCGAATGTGAATGTATAGTATTGAAGTGAATTTATTTTGGCTAATGCAAGGTGAATAAGTAAGATCTGAGCTACCTTATGTTTAAGGGCTATTTATAAATCTAATGAATGATAAAATTTATATAAGTTTGGTGTAAAATCATGAGTTGGCGAATGTGATGATTATGGATTGGATTGGTTTTCAATATTTTAATGCAATGTGAATAAATACATATGATTCGATATGTGATAATGAAATGTGAAAAGCATGTAAAACCATTCGACCTTGGGCTTTGAGCCTAGCAGGCCTCGTCTGGTGGTGACATAATCGGGCTTATGCCTAGCAGGCCTTGTGCGGTGTTAATTATCGGGCTTTATGCCTAGCGTGCCTTGTGCGGTGTTACTTTTCAGAGCTTTTACGCCTAGCGGGCCTTGTGCCGGTGTTACCTTTCAGGCTTTTACGCCTAGCAGGCTTCATGCTGGTGATGTATTTTACAAAAGAGAAGTTGAATCTTAACTCAAGACAATTTAAAGCTAAGCGATTGAGTATACGGTTCAGGTAAGTATGTAAGGTATGTTATGCCTACTACTACTATGGAAATTCGGTTTGCATGTATAAATGCTTGGAATACAAGAAATTTTAATATGGTAGTGTGGTTGATATGAATGCTATAGTTACACAACTTGGGGTATGTGATACTTGTAAAATATATTAAGTCGTGTTAAGTAATAATACTGAGTTTATGGAATCAAGTATAATTTCTTGGTTAATGTACTAATAAGATTTGGCTTTATGGAGATAAATTATCATAATTAAATGTTTGTGGAAAATGTCATAAGTTGATTAATTTAAATGTTATGCTATTATAAATTTAGGACTTACTAAGCTAGTAAGCTTAATTATGTGAAATATTTCCTCTGTTTTATAGATTTTGGGTTACGCTCACGGGCTCAAGACGGATCGTCAAGGAAGTCGCCAACACTATCAATCTATATTTTGGTACTCTTTCATTTTGGTTTTAAACAAAGGCATGTATAGGAAAAAGGCTTGGTTTTTGTTCGATAAAAATTTCACGGTTCATGTATATAATGGCCATGCGAATATGGCTAAATTTCTAGTTAAGTACGTTGTTGTGTTTTTTGATGTGTATGTTGGTTCATGATGGCAAGGTTTATGCTTTCTTAATCAAAGTTTAATCATTTTGTTAAGGAAATGTTTATATACGAAATGAATCCTTGAATTAGGAATGTAGGTAGGTTCGGTTAGAAGCTAGTCCTTCATAAAATGCAACAAAACAGCTTGTAGTAACAGCAGTGATGTGAGTTAGAAAAATCACCAAAAATAGGGTATATTGAATTAAAAGGTGAATGAGATATGGAATTAAACCTTATTGTGTCTATTTTTACGTGAAAGAAACATAGTAGGCAAAAGATTTATATATTATGAGATAATTCAGTTTTAGTGAGACCTGCTTTGAATGAATTCGTGAGTCACTGTTCTGTTTTGGAAAAATTGCCATAAATTGTACAAAAATAATTAAGAAGCATGGTTTATATGTGTAGAACCCTTAATGAATCTATTTTTCATTGGTATAAACAAGAACATCATAGGAAATTTGTACAATGAGATAACTTCATTTTTGTAGGGACAGGTCAGAATTGTCAAGCAGTGTAATAAGGGTAAATTTGATGAATAAACTGTACTAATTGGCTACATGAAAAATTCTGGAAAAATTATGGTGAATAGTTATATGAGTCTAGTTTCAAGGAAAATTTACGGATCTAAATTTCGAGTTTTTTAACTCGAGTTATGGTCGATTTAGTCAGCGTGATGCAGTTGGACAGCTTTACAAATTTTACTTCCCGAGTTAATGGTCAAGTCTAGTAATGCCACGTACCCGACTCCGGCAAGGGTTTCGGGTAAGGGGTGTTACATTTGATTGGTATCAGAGCTTACAGTTTAGTCGATTCTAGGACTACCGTAGCGCGTGTGAGTCTAGTTATACATGCCTTTATTATATGTTGATAGTGTGGTGACTTCTGACAGCCTGAACTTTGTTTTATATAGTAAATGGACACCGATCCGAAAGAGCCGTAGTGATGATGGGGAGAGCGTGGCGCTGACCGTGCCCACGGATCAGCGCCGATAGACTCTCGACTGTTTGGGTAGCCACGAAGGAGAGACTAAACAAGCCTTTTATCGGATGATGAATGAGTGGTTTGCCCAATTTATTCAGAATAACCCGAATGTACACCAACCTCCACCCCGAATAATCGGCTCCGATTCCTTCAAAGACTTCGATGATAGATCCGATGAGATCTAGTAGGCCCCCGATTGATAAAATCCAAAAATTTGGGGCTGAAGAATTTAAAGCCAATGATGATGATGATCTTTGAGAAGTAGAAATGTGGCTTGATAACACTATCTGTACTTGATGAGCTATCTTGTACTCCGGATGAATGCCCGAAATGTGCTATATCCTTAATGAGGACATTTGCATATCCTTTGGTGGAACACACTAGTATCAGTGGTTCCGAAAGAAAAAGTGACATGGGATTTTTTCCAGAATGAATTCCGCAAGAAATATATCAGCCAAAGATTCATTGATCAAAAACGAAAAGAATTCCTTGAACTGAAACAAGGACGAATGACCGTGACGGAATATGAGCGAAAATTTGTCGACTCAAGTGAGATATGCTAGAGAGTGTGTTTCTTCCAAGCTATTATGTGTAAAAGATTTGAAGATGGCCTGAATGAAGATATAAAGATGTTTGTTGGCATTCTTGAAATTCAAGAGTTTGTGACTTTAGTTGAAAGAGCTTGCAAAGCTGAAGAGCTCGGGAAAGAGAAAAGAAAGGCTGAGACTGAAGCTAGAGACATTCGTAAAAGATCTTCGGGTAAAGTCTTTCATTCCACGACCAAGAAGCCCAGAGACGACTACAGCCGACAGAAAGCTAATACAGATCCACCTAGACGAGATCGACCTCCTATGAGCTCCCGAGCTACCTCGATAGCTTGATGTTGGTAATGTTCCACAAAATAGAGTTGAGTGCAAGCCTTTGTGGGAAATGGCACTCGGGGAGTTGTAGATTTCATGATCGGTCTTGCTATAAATGTGGATCATCAGACCATTTTATTAGAGAGTGTCCGAAGTTAGCTGAGCAGAATCTGATCCGAGAACACTAAAGCCGAGCAACAGCGTGTCAATGCGAGGTAGACCACCCGGACATTGAGGCAATGTAGGTGGTAGTCGAAAGAACGAAGAACACCACAGATCGATCGACCGAGGCTAGAGCTCCGGCTAGAGCATATCTTCGCGCGAGCTAGAGAGGATGCTTCCTCCTCCGACGTCATTACCGGTACTTTCACTCTTTATGATACTACTGTGATTGCACTAATTGATCCTGGTTCAACTCATTCTTATGTGTGTGAAACTTTAAAATTCGGCAAGACTCTGTTAGTTGAGTCTACCGAGTTTGTGATTCGTGTGTCCAACCCTTTGGGTAGATGTGTCCTTGTTAATAAAGTGTGTAGAGGTTGCCCGTTGATGATTCGAGATTATTGCTTCCCAGCTGATTTAATGTTGTTGCCCTTTGACGAATTTGATATAATCTTGGGTATGGATTGGTTAAACTTCGCACGAGCGCGTGAGTGGATTGTAAAAGAAAGCTTATTGATTTGAAATGTCGAAACGGTGAGACCATCGTAATTAAATCTCGTGACATAAGTGGGTTGCCTACAAAGCAATATCTTCAATGTTAGCCCGAAAGTATGTGAGAAAAGGGTGTGAAGCTTATTTGGCCTATGTCTTTGGATAATAAAATGTCCGAGAAACAAATTGAATCAGATCGATTGTGTGTGAATACCCGATGTGTTTCGAGGAACTACCAAGGGTTTACCCTGTATGCGAGAGATTGAGTTCAAGATTGAGTTAGTGTAGATGCGACTCCGATTTCGATAGCTCGCACCGAATGGCACCATCGAATTAAAAGAATTGAAAGCTTGATTGCAAGAGTTGTGAGATAGGGGTTTTGCACGACCGAAGTTTCTCTCCTTGTGGTGCACCGGTGTTATTTGTGAAAAGAAAGATGGGACTATGCGAATGTGTATCGACTACAAGCAACTAAATAAGGTAACTATAATGAATAAGTACCTAATTACCTCGGATTGATGATTTATTTGATCGGTTGAAGGGGGCTTGATGTTTTCGACAATAGATTTGAGATCGTGCTATTATCAATTACGAGTCGAGAGATTTAGATGTGCCAAAGAGCGCATTTCGCACGCAGGTACGGACATTATGAGTTTTTGGTTATGCCTTTTGGACTCACTAATGCACTGCTTTGTTTTTATGGATCTAATGAACAAGGTCTTGAAGACGTTTTGGATCAGTTTGTAGTAGTGTTTATTGATGATATATTGATCTATTCCAAAAGTGAAACGGAACATGCTGAGCATTTGAGATTAGTACTACAAACTTTGAGAGATCAACGATTGTATGCAAAGTTCAGTAAGTGTGAGTTCTGGATGAATGAGGTCGGCTTCTTGGGTCATGTTGTTTCAGTGTCAGGTATTCGGGTGGATCCAAACAAATTAACAGCTATACTTGATTGGAGACCACCAAAGAATGTTTCTGAGATCCGAAGTTTCCTAGGCCTTGCGGGATATTATAGACGATTTGTAAAAGGTTTTTCTGTAATAGCTACACCTTTGACGAAACTACTACAGAAAGATGTCAAGTTTGAGTGGTCAGAGAAGTGTCAGAAAAGTTTCGAGCAGTTGAAAGCCCTTTTGACCGAAGCCCCAGTGTTAACTCAGCCTGAATCGGGTAAAGAATTTATTATTTTTAGCGATGCTTCCTTGAATGGATTGGGTTGTGTTTTAATGCAAGAAGGCATGGTGATAGCCTACGCTTCGAGACAATTGAAGCCGCATGAGAAAAATTATCCAACTCATGATTTGGAGTTAGCAGCCATTGTGTTCGCATTAAAAATTTGGCGTCACTACTTATTTGGCGAAAAATGTCATATTTATTCAGATCACAAAAGTTTGAAGTATTTGATGACTCAGAAAGACTTGAACTTGAGACAACGTAGATGGTTAGAATTCTTGAAAGACTATGAATTAGTTATTGACTACATCCCGGGAAAGCTACCGTTGTTGCGGATCGTTAAGTCGAAAATCATTATTTACTCTTCGTGCATTGAACGCACGGGTGGCTATATCTGATGATGGTTCGATCATAGCCGAATTACAAGCAAGGTCGATGTTCATTCAGCAGATTTGTGATGCACAAAAAGTTGACAAAAAGTTGATTTCTATTCGGATTCAGTGTGAAAATGGTATAGAATCAGATTTTTAGATTGATGCAAATGATTGTTTGAGTTACAAAAGTCGATTGTGTATTCCTAAGAACTCAGATTTGATCTGAGATGATTCGAGGGAGGCCCATAATGGTCGAATGTCGATACACCCGGGTAGCACAAAAATGTATAACAATTTGAAAGCAGATTCTATTGGTGGCACGGCATGAAACGGATATATCCGAATTTGTTTCCAAGTGCTTAATCTGTCAACAAGTGAAAGTTGAGCATCAAGTCACCGTCCGGATTACTTCAACCAATCATGATACCCGAATGGAAATGGGATAGAATTACAATGGATTTTGTATCCGGTCGCCCTATGACACAGAGTAAGAAAGATGCCGTATGGGTTATCGTTGATAGATCGACTAAATCAGCTCATTTTGTGTAGAGACGCATCGATTATTCACTTGATAAACTTGCCGAATTGTATGTGTCGCAGATTGTAAGGTTGTACCGCAGTGTGCCGAGTTCCATTGTTTCGATAGGGACCCAAGATTCACATCAGCGGTTTTGGAAGAAATTGCAAGATGCTTTAGGTACTAAACTTTATTTTAGTACAACCTTCCATCCGCAAACAGATGGTCAGTCTGAGCGAACTATTTTGATACTTGAGGACATGTTGAGGTGTTGCGTTCTCGAGTTTGAAGGTACGTGGGAACGATACCTACCTTTGATTGAATTTGCTTACAATAATAGTTTCCAATCTAGCATAAAAATGGCGCCTTATGAAGCATTATATGGTCGAAAATGTCGCACACCGTTGTATTGGAGTGAACTCAACGAAAACAAGATACACGAGGTTGATTGGATTAAAGAAACAGAATAGAAGGTGGTACTTATTAGAAATAACTTGAAAGTCGCCGGATCGTCGGAAGTCCTATGCCGATTTGAAGCGTAAGGATATTGAATTTCAGTCGGAGATCGGGTGTTCTTAAAGGTTTCTCCGTGGAAGAAAATATCTCGATTTGGCCGAAAAGGCAAGTTGAGTCCGAGATTTATTGGACCATATGAAATCATCGAGCGAATAGGGCTCGTTGCTTATCGATTGAAACTCGTCCATTGACTTAGAAAAGATACACAATGTATTTCACGTTTGATGCCGTGAGATACTGGATCGGATCCGTCTCATGTGATTACCCCGTCAGAGATTGAAATTCGACCTGATTTGACCTATGATGAAGAACCGATTTGTATCTTAGCTCGGGAAACCAAAGAGTTAAGAAATAAAAGAGTTCCATTAGTAAAGATTCTATGGAATAAATCACGGAGTTGAAGAGGCTACGTGGGAGCCTGAAGAGTCGATAAGGCAACAATATCCGAACTTATTTAACGGTAAGATTTTCGGGGACGAAAATCCTTAAGGGGGGGAGAGTTGTAACAGACCAATTTTGACCCTAATCGGAACGGTGGTTTCGGGACCACGAATCCGAGCCTGATAAATATTTTAATATTTTATTTTGTGTTTATTATATGTGATTTAGTGAGTGTGAAAGTTTCGTATAAAAATTTAATCGTTTAAGTGCTCAATTTGATAAAAAGGATTTAATCGAGAAAACGCGAAAGTTTCATGCTAAAGTGAAAGGTACTAATTTGAGTGTGGCTTTTTAAGTGGGTGTACCAAAAGGGCAATTAGCCCATTAACCTTATTAAGGGACGGCAATGGGCCTTTATAAGTCCAAATTATATGTTAATTTAGTCTAGTATATAGTTATATTAATGTGTTAAAATAATGTTAATAATATATATGTTTGTTTTAACATAAAATAAAAAGGTTAAGTGGGAAGAAAGAGAACTTCACTTTGTTCTTCTTCCTTGGCGAATATAGGAGCTAGAAACTCCATTTTTAGAGCTTGAATTTGGCACTTTGGGGCTCAATTAAAGGTATGTGTTTTGTTTAGTTTTTGAAAATTTTTGCATTTTTGGAATGTTTGCTTTAAATCCTATACAACCCATGTTTAAATTTTTGAAAATACTATGTATATAAGATTCGGCCATTGACATGCTTGGGTAGTTTTGATGTTTGATGGTTTTAAATTGAATGTATGTTAAGGATTTACAAGTTTTGTATTGGAGTTTTTGATGATTTTGAGTTTATAGGGCTAAATTGAAAAGAATAAAATTGTGAAGGGTTAAAATGTCAAATAGATGAAATGCATGGACACCTATGGCTATGGGGAAGGTTCGGCCTAGCCATAGTGTTAGGAAATTTTGCATAATTTGAGTTTTGTGTAAAATTGGACCAAATTGTAAAAAATGGAAAACATTAGGGGCAAAATTGTAAATTGCCCATTTGTGTGTCTTGGGACTAAATTGAGATGAAAAGAAATTAAATGAGCTAAATTTTAATGTGTTTTAGATCAAGAGCAAAGAAAACGGAATTAGGCAGGGGAAAGGCGAAGGTTCTCGAATAGCCAGATTCGCACGGACTATCGACAACCGAGGTAAGTCCTTTAGTTAAAATATATCAATAAATTAATTATGAATTTAGTGAATGATGAATTGTGGAAAATTAGAGTATAAATTCATGATATAGCCGAATGTGAATGTATAGTATTGAAGTGAATTTATTTTGGCTAATGCAAGGTGAATAAGTAAGAGATCTGAGCTACCTTATGTTTAAGGGCTATTTATAAATCTAATGAATGATAAAATTTATATAAGTTTGGTGTAAAATCATGAGTTGGCGAATGTGATGATTATGGATTGGATTGGTTTTCAATATTTTAATGCAATGTGAATAAATACATATGATTCGATATGTGATAATGAAATGTGAAAAGCATGTAAAACCATTACGACCTTTGGGCTTTGAGCCTAGCAGAGCCTCGTCTGCCGGTGACATAATCGGGCTTATGCCTAGCGTGCCTTGTGCCGGTGTTAATTATCGGGCTTTATGCCCTAGCGTGCCTTTGTGGTGTTACTTTTCGAGCTTTTACGCCTAGTAGGCCTTGTGCGGTGTTACTTTTCAGGCTTTACGCCTAGCAGCCTTGTGTGCCTGTGGTGTTACCTTTCGAGCTTTTACGCCTAGCGAGCTTCATGCCGGTGATGTATTTTACAAAAGAGAAGTTGAATCTTAACTCAAGACAATTTAAAGCTAAGCGATTGAGTATACGGTTCGAGGTAAGTATGTAAGGTATGTTATGCCTACTACTACTATGGAAATTCGGTTTGCATGTATAAATGCTTGGAATACAAGAAATTTTAATATGGTAGTGTGGTTGATATGAATGCTATAGTTACACAACTTGGGGTATGTGATACTTGTAAAATATATTAAGTCGTATTGCGAAATAATCTGAGTTTATGGAATCAAGTATAATTTCTTGGTTAATGTACTAATAAGATTTGGCTTTTTGTAGATAAATTATCATAATTAAATGTTTGTGGAAAATGTCATAAGTTGATTAATTTAAATGTTATGCTATTATAAATTTAGGACTTACTAAGCTAGTAAGCTTAATTATGTGAAATATTTCCTCTGTTTTATAGATTTTGGGTTACGCTACGGGCTCAAGACGGATCGTCAAGGAAGTCGCCAACACTATCAATCTATATTTTGGTACTCTTTCATTTTGGTTTTAAACAAAGGCATGTATAGGAAAAAGGCTTGGTTTTGTTCGATAAAAATTTCACGGTTCATGTATATAATGGCCATGCGAATATGGCTAAATTTCTAGTTAAATCACGTTGTTGTGTTTTTGATGTGTATGTTGGTTCATGATGGCAAGGTTTATGCTTTCTTAATCAAAGTTTAATCATTTTGTTAAGGAAATGTTTATATACTGAAATGAATCCTTGAATTAGGAATGTAGGTAGGTTCGGTTAGAAGCTAGTCCTTCATAAAATGCAACAAAACAGCTTGTAGTAACAGCAGTGATGTGAGTTAGAAAAATCACCAAAAATAGGGTATATTGAATTAAAAGGTGAATGAGATATGGAATTAAACCTTATTGTGTCTATTTTTACATGAAAGAAACAGAGTAGGCAAAAGATTTATATATTATGAGATAATTCAGTTTTAGTGAGACCTGCTCTGAATGAATTCGTGAGTCACTGTTCTGTTTTGGAAAAATTTCCATAAATTGTAAAAAAATAATTAAGAAGCATGGTTTATATGTGTAGAACCCTTAATGAATCTATTTTTCATTGGTATAAACAAGAACATCATAGGAAATTTGTGCAATGAGATAACTGCATTTTTGTAGGGACAGGTCAGAATTGTCAAGCAGTGTAATAAGGGTAACTTTGATGAATAAACTGTACTAATTGGCTACATGAAAAATTCTGGAAAAATTATTGAATATTTATATGAGTCTAGTTTGAAGGAAAATTTACGGATCTAAATTTCAAGTTTTGTAACTCGAGTTATGGTCGATTTAGTCAGCGTGACGCAGTTGGACAGCTTTTAAAATTTTACTTCCCGAGTTAATGGTCAAGTCTAGTAATGCCACGTACCCGACTCCGGCAAGGGTTTCGGGTAAGGGGTGTTACAATGTATAAGCGAAAAATTTTAGTGGAATTAGGGAAAGGTGGCCAAGCTGGATATGAATACAGACAACAGAGTTAAATACATTTGAATTGCATGACTATTTATGTTAATTTGAACAGACCATTGGTGTCCCAAATTCTAATTAATGATAAAATATAGAGAGTTGAGTATGAAATTTTACCGACTATCTGTTTCCACTGTGGAAGATATGGCTACATGAAGGATGTATGTCCTTTTACGATTTTTGAACCCAGAGTTGAAAAAAAACCTACCACCATCAGAAACGGTGCTGGAAGTAGAAAGTATGACCATTGATGGAACGGGTGAGAATGAAGGTTCATACGGGCTATGGATGCTCATTGAGAAAAAATCACGGCAAAAATCAATAGATTCTCCACAGTCTATCACTGGAATCACGAAAAAAAATGAGGGGTCTCGTTTTAGAGCTCTTACTGAAATGGAAGCTATTGCCAGATTTGAACCAAGAGATAATGATGAATATTTGGTGATAAACCATAAAATAATCCCATGCTTGGCATGTTTTTGGATGATTTATTATATAATTTAGTGAATTTGATGCTTGTAATCCTTTAATTTCATATTTCTATACTTAGAAAAGCATAGGGAAGTAAAAGGAGCGAAAAACGGGCCAAAATCAGACAAAATGAGCTATTTTCAAGAACCACATAGCCTGGGCATTCCCACACGGGCTGGCAACAGGCCCATGTGCCAGCCTGTGTCAATTTTGAACCTTGTTTCCCTAATACACAGAAAAACCCAATTTTTAGGGTTTTTGAACATTCTAAAGTTTATAAATACACACTAGAAGAAGACCTAATGGAGCACGCAGAGAAGAACGGAGAAATTACTCGAAGAATGCCGTCGGAATCAACTATAAAGCAGGATCTCCTTCAAGATTGAAGATCTCCAATCAACTTTTCTAAAAGCTTTTGGGTTTCTTTATGTTTTATTGTTTTCCTAATTTAGAGATGTTTTCCTCCCAAAGTATGAACTAAATTCCCTAAATACCTAGGGAAGATGAAACCTATGATGGATCTTGTTATTTAATTTCTGAATTACATGATAAATACTTGATTTCGTAATCTCAATTATGTGTACTTATTCCATGTTTTAATATTTTTAGGATATTAATTCATGATTGGTGTGCTTATTTTAATGGAGAAAAAGTCTTTGTTTAAGAGTAGATCTGGCATAATTGAGTGGAGTTGCATGCAATCCTAGAAATAAGACGACATAAATCTACCGGATTATAATCAAATGTAATAGGGGAATCCATAAATCGAGTTAATGCGACAATAGGGGTTTTAATTAGAAAAAGATTTCAATTAATCAACCTAGAGTCAGTTATTTTTGCTCTCGAAAGAGATATTAATATAATTTAGAGATTTCTACGGATCAAGGCAAGTGAATAAATCGTTTAATTTCTATGGGTATTATCTCTCTCATTGGTTCATTCGAATATTTTCTTACTTAATTCTCTGTTGCGTCTTAATAATTAGTTTAGATCATTTTAGATTAAAAATAATTCCTTCAATTTATCGACTAGATAATAAAAAGATAGTAATTACTAGTACTTTTAGTCCTCGTGGATACTAGTAATTACTAGTACTTTTAGTCCTCGTGGATACTATATTCCCGACTCACCATAACTATACTGCTATTCGATAGGTGCGCTTGCTTTTGTCGTGATTTTAGTTAGTTAAGTGAGTCATCATCAAGTTTTTAGCGCCGTTGCCGGGGACTAAGATATTAGGAACACTAGATTTTTATTACTTTAGCCATTTTTATTTTATTGTATTTTATTTCTGTTTTCTATTTTTTCTTTTGTTTATTTTTGGCAGGTTCCTTTAGTTTATGACTAGAAGAAACCCGTCAGGACTTTTAGTATTCGACAGCGAAGTAATGCGATTTTATATAGTAAATGGATCCCGACGAAGCAGTGGTGAATAATGTCGAAAGTAATGCGCTGGCTCCCGTAGAAGGGACCGTGACACTGAGTCAGGGCGGGGGGGGGGGCTAGAGAAGCCTTCCTCCATATGATGAATGTTTGGTATTCAGAGTTTGTTCGTGCAAACCCGAACGCTCTACCTCCTCCACCCCCTCCAATCCCTCAGCCTACCCATACAGCTCCCAAAGTAGTGGAAATGATCAGAATGGAAAAACCTCCAGTTGATAGAATTCGTAAGCAAGGGGCTGAGGAATTTAGAGTGAATATAGATGATGACCCAGAGGGGGCAGAGTTCTGGCTAGAAAATACCATTAGGGTATTCGATGAGTTTTCTTGTACACTTGAGGAGTGCATGAAGTATGTTGTGTCACTTCTGCGAGACTCGGCCTACCAATGGTGGAACACCTTTGTATCGGTTGTACCAAGGGAAATGATTACATGGAAGTTTTTCCAAGAGGAATTCCAAAAGAAGTATATTAGTCAGATGTTTATAGACCATTAGAGGAAGGAATTTCTATAATTAAAGCAAGGCCGAATGACAGTAGCAGAGTATGAGCGCGAGTTCGTGAGGCTTAGCAAATACGCCAGGGAGTGCGTATCTACTGAAACAATCATGTGTAAGAGATTTGAGGATGGATTGAATGAAGACATTCGACTTTCAATTGGCATTCTAGAGCTCAAGGAATTTGTGGTGCTCGTTGAGAGAGCTTGTAAGGCCGAGGAATGTGTCAGAAATTAGAAGCTTTTTGGGTTTAGCCAGATACTACAGACGGTTTGTTAAAGGATTCTCCATGATTGTTACACCGATGACGAGATTGCTACAGAAAGATGTCAAGTTCAAATGGACAGAGAAATGTCAACAAAAAGTTTTGAGAAACTAAAAGCATTGTTGACTGAAGTCCCAATTTTAGTGCAATCGTAATCGGGAAAGGAATTTGTGGTGTATAACGATGCATCCTTAAATGGATTGGGGTGTGTGCTTATGCAAAAAGGCAAGGTAATAGCATATGCCTCGAGACAACTGAAGCCGCATGAGAAAAACTATCTGACTCACGACTTAGAGTTAGTCGCCATAGTGTTCGCATTAAAGATTTGGAGACACCATTTGTATGGCGAGAGATGTCGAGTATTCACCGACCATAAAAGTCTAAAGTATTTGATGACTCAAAAGGAGTTAAACCTACGACAGTGGAGATGGTTAGAGTTGATAAAGGATTATGAGTTGATGATTGAATATCGCCCTAGAAAGGCGAATGTGGCCGCCGATGCTTTGAGTAGGAAGTAATTGTTTACCTTGAGGGCTATGAGTACCCAGTTGTCTGTGATTGACGATGGTTCAGTCATAGTAGAGTTAAGAGCTAGACCGATGTTTCTACAAGAGATTTGTAAAGCTCAAAAAAGTGATAAAAAGTTACAAGCCAAGATAACTCAGTGCGAGAAGGGTATTGAATCAGATTTTTAGATTGGTACTGACGGTTATTTGATGTTCCGAGAAAGGATTTGTGTACCTAAGAATGAAGAGCTTATTTAGAAGATTTTGCAAGAGGCTCATAGTGGTTGTTTGTCTATCCATCCGGCTAGTGTGAAAATGTATAATAACTTGAAGAAAATGTATTGGTGGTTGGGAATGAAAAGAGACATCTCAGAGTTTGTCTCTAAGTGTTTAATTTGTCAGTAAGTGAAAGCCGAACACCAAGTACCTTCGGGTTTACTTCAGCCCGTGATGGTTCCCGAGTGGAAATGGGACCGTATTACCATGGATTTTGTATCTGGATTACCGTTGACACCAAAGAAGAAAGATGTTGTATGGGTTGTGGTTGATAGGCTAACTAAGTCAGCTCATTTTATACCAGTGCATACCGATTATCCACTTGAGAAATTGGTCGATTTGTATGTTTTTGAAATTGTGAGACTTCACGGGATACCTTTATCGATCATTTCGGATAGAGATCCAAGGTTCACATCACGATTTTTGGAAAAAGTTACAAGAAGCTTTGGGGACAAAGTTGAATTTTAGCACGGCTTTCCATCCGCAAGCCGACGGTCAGTCGGAGAGAGTAATTCAAATTCTTGAAGACATGTTGCAGTGTCGTGTCCTTGAGTTTCAAGGCAGTTGGGAAAGGTAGTTACCGTTGGTAGAGTTGCCTATAACAATAATTATCAATCAAGTTTGAAAATAGCGCCTTATGCGGCATTGTATGGGCGTAAGTGTCGAACGCCCTTGTATTAGACTGAACTCAGAGAAAATCAGATTCACAGGTTGACTTAGTCAAAGAGATCGAAGAGAAAGTAAAGGTAATTCGTGGCTGTTTGAAGGCCGCTTCAGATAGACAGAAATCCTATGTAGATTTGAAATGAAAAGAAATTGAGTTTCAAGTCAGTGCTAAGGTGTTTTTGAAAGTATCCCCGTGGAAGAAAGTCCTTAGATTTGGTAGGAAAGGCAAATTAAGTCCACGTTTTATTGGGCCTTATAAGGCGACTGAGAGAATTGGACCGGTAGCATACCAATTAGCTTTACCGTCGAATTAGGGAAGATCCATGATGTTTTCCATGTGTCTATGTTGTGCTATTATCATTCTAACCCTTCACACGTTATTTCATCAGCAGAGGTTGAAATTCGACCGGATATGACCTATGGCGAAGAGCCGGTTAAGATTTTAGATCGGGAGGTCAAGCAATTGAGAAATAAAAGTATAGCACTCGTGAAAGTACTATGGCATAGACATGGGGTTGAAGAGGCCACATGGGAGCCCGAGGAGACTATAAGAGGTCAATACCCAAACCTTTTTAACGGTAAGATTTTTGAGGACAAAAATCCCTAAAAGGAGGAGAATTGTAACAGCTCGATTTTGGGCCTAGTTGGAATAGTGGTTTTGAGACCACAAATTTGAGGTTGGATAAATTATTTTAATATTATTTCAAGTGTCATGGCATGATTATATTAGTGTTTGAAAATTTTGGTAAATTAATTTTAGCAATTTCATGCTTAATTTTGAAAAAGGACTAAATCGCATAAAGTGTGAAAGTTTTGTTCTACAAGCTAAAGGTGTTAAATAGTGAGAGAACCTTAAATTAGAGGTCCTTAATGTGCAAATAAGACTTTTAGAGGGTGATGGCCGGCCATAGAGATAAGGAAATGAATTGATCAAAGGCTAGGTAGATTTTTGGTGACTTAATTGATAAAATAATCATAAAATAAAAAAGAAAGGTTCATTCTTTTCATTCTTTCTCCTCTCCATCAAAAATATTAGCAAAAATAGGGGTTCTGGAAGCTTGAAATTTCAGCAACTCTTCACCCTTGCAAGTAAGTGATTTTAATGGTCATTCTTAATGATTTTTGTACTTTTGGAACCCCTATAACTTAATCTAGCTAATGAGAGGGCTATTTTGAAAAATAGTTGAGAGTCTAGGGTCTTGCCATGAGAGTATTTATATTGTTTTCTAAAATTTTATGAAAGAAAATGAAACTTGGTTGTTTAATAAACAACTTTTGTGAAAGGATTTTTCATGAAAACACCTAAAAGGACCATTTTGTGAAGTTTATAAAATAGGTTGTAAATGTGTGAAATAATTGAAGATTTTGAGTTGCTATAAGAGTAATAAAGGTTCGGCTAGGCTTGTTAAAGGAATAAATTTGATTAAAATCGTTTTACGAGCCTAGGGGCAAAATTGTAATTATGTGAAAGTCTAAGGGAAAAACGGTAATTTTGCCAAAGTAGGAATTTTAAAATGTCTTGATTAATGTGGTGATTAAATAAGTAAATTTTGTCATTATAGATCAAGAAAAACAGAATTCAGACCTAGACTGGGGGAAAACTAAGCTATTGGACTAAATCGAACCAGTCGCCATATTTCGTATACCGAGGTAAGTTGTACATAAATAATACAACTCTATTATTATTATGCATTAAACAATTGATATTGCATAAAATGTTTGATTATTGTTGTGAATATGCATGATGAGAATTGATGTAATAAAAACTCCCGGTTGAACCTTAGGAATAGATTGGATATCCATGCCATGACATTAGGGATATATGAGAGCCAGTGTAAGACCATGTCTGGGACATGGCATCGGCCTCGATATGTAAGCCAGTGTAAGACCATGTCTGGGACATGGCATCGACATTGATATGAGAGCTAGTGTAAGACCATGTCTAGGACATGGTGTCAGCCTCGATATGTGAGCCTGTGTAAGACCATGTCAGGGACCTGGCATCGACATCGTACCCTCTTGTGTGAGGCTTATCGGGTATCCTTTGGTATTCCAACTGGTTCAACGGGTAATTTAAATCTTGTGTAAAAAGTGAGAAAAGTTAGGACTATGTTGTAAGTGATACAGGTACCTGTATCAAGAAAATCAAAGACCACAACCCCCTTCAGGCTTCCAACAACAACCTTACTCACAAAAGAAGAAGCCGAACATTGAGGAGATTTTGACGAAATTTATTTCGGTGTTAGAAGCCCATTTCCAAAACATTGAAACTGCATTCAAAAATAAAAAAGCATCGATTCAAGGACTCGAGAATCAGATAAGACAACTTGCTAAGATGATTTCAGGAAGTCCACAAGGTAGCTTGCCTAGCAACACCGAAACTAACCCAAGAGAGAAGCTTCATGCGATTATTGTTCGAGATGAAGAAGAGTTAGTTGAAACGGAACCAAAATTAAGGCAAGAAAATGGGGTAAGTCAAGGTAAGGTTGAGGTAAGCCACAACGAACAAAAATCGGTAAGTAAGGAGTATAAACCTCGTGTGCCATATCCAAGTGCGACAAAGAAAGACCACAGAAATGAACAATTCGGTAAATTTCTTAAAATTTTGAAAAAGTTTCATATTAACTTACCGTTTATTGAAGCTCTTTCGTAGATGCCAAATTCAGTAAAATTTTTAAAGGAGCTTTTAGCAAACAAGCGGAAGTTAGATTCTTCGTCGCATGTGAAGCTAAATGTAGTTTGCTTAGCTATCTTATAGAATAACTACCTAACAAATTGAAAGATCTAGGGAGTTTCACTATTCCTTGTTTAATTATGAGTTTAAGTGTTAATAATGCTTTTGCTGATTTAGGGGCGAGTATTAATGTCATGCCCTATAAAATTTTTAAACAAGTAGGTCTTGGAAAACCCAAACAAACTAGGATGAGTATTCAATTGGCAGATAGAACTATTAGATTTTCTAGGGGTATTGTGGAAGATGTACTTGTCAAAATTGATAAATTCATATTCCCAGTTGATTTGTTGTCCTAGACATGGATGAAGATAGTGACGTACCTTTAATTTTAGGTCGACCCTTTCTAGCAACTACTAGAACTATTATAGAAGTTGGTACAGGTGAGTTAATACTTCGTGTAGGTGATGAAACGATTAAACTCCAAGCTCGTGATTCTGTTAAGACATCTAGTGATCGAGATGATTATATGAGTTCTATTAATATAAATAACACCGTGGATCAAACTTCTTTGCAGGAAACCCCTTGAAAAAATGTGATGGAGCCACGTTCTAGTCCATGCGATAAAAACAGAACAACTCATGAGAAACGAAGACTACAAATTGATGAACTAGATGAATGGCAAACACATGTCAAGGAGAAACTGAGAATACACCAAATAAATGTTGGGGATAAGGTACTGCTTGATAAACAGATCCTCGAATTGCTAATTCATAGCTTACTACAAATGGAGTGACTCTTTTTACGGTAATCAATGTCTTCCCATACAATACAATCGAGGTAAATCATTCCGAATTCGGTACTTTTAAGGTAAATATTACTCGACTCAAACCTTATTTTAATAAAAGAATTAACATTGAAAAAGAGGGGTCTCAACTCCACGAACCACCGTGACCATGCGAATACGAGGTAAGTTGAGCTTAGACTTTAAATAAGCGCTTCTTGGGAGGTAACCCGAGTGCTAACATTGCTAATTTCTTAACTTTATCTCATGATATTTCTTAAAATTAATTAATTTAAAAAAAAGTTTTTTTTTAAAACCCACATGGCTTGGACACATGGGCGTGTCCTTGGCTGTGTGGATCTTTTGACTTAGTTTTAAAATTTGAAAAACGAATCAAAAATGAGTTACACGGCCTGGTGACATGACTGTGTAACCCACACGGGCGTGTCCTTGGCCGTGTGGACATGGGACTTAATTTTTTCAAAATTCGACAGTATCACGGCCTTGTGGACCATACGACCCGGACACACGGGCGTGTCCTAGGCCATGTGAAACCTAGAGCTAAAATTTTCAATTTTAAAACAAGTTAGAGAGTTACACGGGCAAGGTACATGGCCGTGTGTGAGACACGGCCAAGCCATACGGGCGTGTGGGAGGTCACACGGGCATGAGAGAAGCAAAGGACGTAGCATATGGCCATGCGACATGGCCGTGTGCACTACACGGGCGTAAGAGAAGTAAAGGACGTAGCACATGGCCATGCGACATGACCGTGTGCACCACACGACCTGGACACACGGGCGTGTCTGAGGCTGTTTGTAGACAGGGCATGAATTTTTAACACACACAGACTAAACACATGCCCGCGTGGCCCAACACAGGCCTAACACGACCGTGTCACCCTTTTAAAACAAACCCTAAAATTTTATTCTTTTTTTTGTCTTATTCTTTCTAACTCTCCAAACCCCACATACAAACCCTAGCCGCCGCACCCTTTAACTGCCTCCCTCCGACCACTGTCTCCCATCTCCCTTATCCCTTCTTCGTCGTTCGTCCACGCTCCTCCCTCCTTTTCTCTACCATGCATGACCACGCAATCTGCCCCCTCTCTTCCCTAGCCAACACCCCGCGCCAGAAGCACCACCCTTTGACCCAAACTCGAACCCCTCGATCCCTCCTCCTCTCCTTCGTCGGCCTCTCACATTACCAACAAGCAAGTCCCTCAACGCTCCACTGTCCCTAACTCTGGCCACCGCCCTTGACACCGTCTGTAACAGTCCGATTTATACCCTAGTCGGAACAGTGGTTTCGAGACCACGAATCCGAGTCTGAATAATATTTTAATATTATTTTCTGTGCCGTTGATATATGACTAAGCATGTGTTAAATTTTCGTAAGTTAATTTATCTGTCTGTGTGTTTAATTTGACAAAAGGACTAAATTGCATAAAGTTGAAAAGTGACTTTTCATATGGTTAATGATTCAATTGAGATGGCTTTATTAAAGTGAAGTCCTTAAAGGACAATTAGTCTATTATTATTCATAGTGGACGGCAACATGGTTTTATAACATGTTTTTATATGTTATTTTTATTAGTTAAAGTTTTATTATATTTAGTTTATAAGTTATGTTTATATTATAATAAAAGAAACATGAGTGGATGGTTTTCATTTTACCATCTTCTTGTCGAAACCATAAAAGAAAAAGAAAGAAGAAAGCCAAGCAAGGGTTCGGCCATTTGAAAGCTTGAATTAAGGTATGTTTTGAGTTGGTTTTTGATAATTTCTACGTTTTTGTAATCGGTGCTTTGAGAGCTATCAAATCCATGTCTCAATTTGATGAATTGATAATGTTTGTGTGAGATGCCATTGATGATATGTTAAGCTTTTTGATGATTTTTGGTGTTAAATGAAAGAAATGAGTTAGATGAACATACTTTGTTCTTGACTTTTTGATGAATTTAGCTAAATAGGGCTAAATTGAGAAAATGGTAAATTGAGGGACTAATTTGTGAATTTGATGAAAAATGTGGACTAGTATGTGATGTGTATGCATTCGACTAAGTATGTGTATTGTGGATTTTGTGAATTTGATGTTTTGAGAAAACTGGACTAAATTGATAAAATGTGTAAATGTGAGGGCTAATTTGCAAATTGCCCTAAATGTATGTCCGTGGATTGAATAGAATGAATTAGTGAATAAAAGGGATTAATTCTGAATATGTTTAGATCAATAATCGAGGAAAACAGACTTAGATAGCGGGAAAGCGAAAATAACTGAGTAGCCGTTTTCATTCCGACATACCGAATCCGAGGTAAGTCACTATGCAAATAAATGTATATGTATGCATTTGTAAATGTTCATATGATTAATGATGATAATGAATGTTTATGAAAGGTTATGTATTTGAATTCCGAGATAAGTTCGATATAGTGACTAAGTCCGAGAAGTCCCGTACGAACCTGGGAATAGATAGGATTGACTAAGTCACGTCATAGATATCTGTTCTGTTTTTATCATGTAAGACCATGTCTGGGATGTTGGCATTGATTTGAGATTGATGTAAGACCCTATCCGGGACAGTGGCATTAATATCTGATTATGTGTAAGATCACGTCTGGGACGTTGGCATCAATATGAGCTTTACGTATAAGACCATGTCTGGGACGTTGGCATCATTATGATCATTATGTGTAAGACCATGTCTGGGACATCGATATCGTTCTGATTCGTGTAAGACTCTGTCCGGGACAGTGGCATCGATATCTGAGTACATGTAAGACCTCGTCTGGGACGATGGCATTGTACTACTATTCTAAGCTTCTGAGTATCCTACTAGATTCCTTATGGTTCAACGGGCAAGTCTGAAATATGAATGACAAATCCAAGCTTTGATAGATTAAGTAAATTAATGTCTGACTCAGGTACGTTGATTATACACTAGTTGTGTATACAAGGTAAGTATCTATGTGATCTTACTACGATGTTATGTATATGGAAATGATGTTACAATATGTTAAGTTTGATTTGATGAATTATGTGCATACATGGCATGTGATTTGGAATTTGGTAAGTATTGGTTAAACAAATAAGTTTAAGAAAGAATGAGATGATTTATATCATGGGAACCAAATCGGTCATTTTATTGAATTGGTTATGTACAATTCATGCTAAGTTTATTTGTTATTGACTTACTAAGCTTTTGGAAAGCTTACTCTCTGTGTGTGTTTTCTCTATTTTGTAGGTAGTCAAAGCTACTGATAGGCTCGGGACCGTCTCGGATCGTCATCACACTACTAAAACTAATTTGGTACACTTTGAAAATGTATAAAGCTAGATATGACATGTATATGCTAGTATTTTGGTATAAGTTGTTATATGATTTTAGCCATGTGACTTGGCTATTTATGAGTTGAGACTTTGCTTAAATGAATGTGATATATGGATAGTTTTTGTATGGTTTAATGCCTATGAAATAGTCAAGTTTTGGTTGGTTAATTGATGAAGATATGCTTTAGTTATGTATGTGTTTTTGTCTTGAATGTTGGTATGAATGAGTTAGTTATGAAATGCATAAATTGAATGGACAAATTGGAATGGTTTTGGTTGCTATATGTTCATGATATGTCTTGGTTTGTAATGCTTGCAGGTGTAACCTTCATGGGTGGCAATTTGGCCTTGTAAATGGCCTATAATGTCACACGGTTGTGGCACATGGGCGTGTTTATAGACCGTCGGTGAATTGGCAGAATGTAGCCTAGAACAACACGGCCTTGACACGGGGGTGTCAACTAGCCGTGGTGTACAAGTCAGTAGCTAACTAAAAGTATACGGCCACGGCACACGGGCGTGCCTGGTGGCCGTGGTGGAGAAGTCAGTAGCTAGCTGAAAGCACACGGCCATGGCACACGGGCGTGTTTTGAGGCCGTGGAAGTATAGTCAGTATATAGACACGGATGGACACAGGAGGTGTCTAGAAGCCGTGGAGGGCACACGGTTTCCTCCCACGGGTGTGTCTCCCCTGTAGTTTAGAAAAGTTTTTAAATTTTTGAGAACTTCTGTATATGTTTCGTTTTAGTCCCGACCCGAGTTATAAGCATGCTTAAGGTCTTGATGACCTATTTAAGGGACATTATGTTCGAGAATGATAAATGTATGTATGAATTTTCTGTAAATGCTTTTCGATCTGTCTGGTAACGCTCCTAACCCTAATTCGGCGACGAACTCGGGATAGGGGTGTTACACTGTCGGTCCTTCTCCTTCCCTTTTTTCCCATTATCCTATTTCTTTTTTTTTTTTTATTTCTTTATTATTTTTATTATTTATTATTTATTTATTATTTAGTTATTTATTTATTTCTTTAATTGATTTTACTGATTTTAGTTAGTACGTCATTCATACTGTTTCTTTAATGTTGACTCTTTGTTCCTTCTTGAAGCTCTAGACATTTTTTTATATTGGTTTTGATCTGATGTTATTTTATTCTATTTTATTCAGCAGTATTGTGCATGTCTTTAGTTTAGTTGGTTTGATTTGTGTTTTGATTGCTAGTATGCTTCTTCATGTTTATTCTTACTCATTATCAGCTCTTTGAATGGTAATAGCATGCTATTCCTTAGTTTTATTATTTTCTACATCTATTATTCCAATTTTGAAACTTCATTTAGATTTTTATTGTTTCTTAGTGTGCATACCTTATGTTGGTTCGTCTATTTAATATATTTTAATTGCTTTATTGCAGATCTGCTATGAAGAACACTCGTTAGACGAACACTCGGATCGACCTCCTCTTCGAAAAAGCGAAAGGGCCCAAAGCGACCTCCTCATTGAGCGCATCTACTAAGGCCCACCACCCCTACATGTGATTTGTGGCGGGCCCCCAGGACGATTTATATCAGCTCATTCGAGCACGACCACTCAACCTAAGCTATTGTATTGATTGGACCGCTTTGGAGCAGGTCTAACTTGCTGATGACTATGCGCCATTATCGCCGCATCTCCGTGGGATAGATTCTTTGCCATCATCGAGCCCACTTACAAGGAGCTGACATTGGAGTTTTTCTTGACGTTTCTAGTACAGCAGGTCATGACGGTTCATGACAAGCTCAGCACCATCACTTTTCGACTTGGTGGTTTGGTGCGCCACATGAGTGTCCCTGAGTTCAGTGCTGTTATAAGACTTTACACAGATGACTTTATAAGCGCTGAGGACTTCCTTGGACTTCATCGGCATATCCATCATTCGCATCATGTTACTGGGTTGATTTTACAGCTAGTCAGATACCATATGATGCGAGTCGCTCGAAGGCGACTTCTCTCTCTCTGGCCTTACGGTATATTCACGCCTTTTTAGCTCACACTTTAACAGGTTGGAGAGAGAGCACCGGAGCCGTTAGCACTCACGGCACTTACTTTCTATGGAACATGGCTCACGGTCATATATTTGATTTGGCGTACTTCATCACTCTATCCTTCCGCCATCAGACTGACCACTACAGGAAAGGCCCCATCTGTTTAGCCCCATACGTGACTCAGCTCGCTCGACACTTCAGTCTCCTAGACACATCGAAGTAGTCCTTTACACTCACACTTATCGGCCAGATGTCCCCACAGGACATCTCGCTCATGATACACATGAGGATGATCGAGTGGAGTCGTGGAGTGGATACTCCTCAGTATAGATTGTTTCATTCTGACGCTCAGAATGAACCCGAGGACTTCACTCATGATGTTCCTCCCTATCACGAGGACCCACACCAGCCTCCACCTTCGAGTCATCGACCTGTTCCTTTTGCTACTAGCTTCCGAGGAGTATCTACTGAGGAGTTCACTAGCTTTCGTCAGTACTGCGTTCAGAGGTTCAACAGTATTGATACGACATTGCAATAAATTTGTTAGCATTGCCATATTTCTCCTCCAGCACCAACGACTTACGATGTTGATACGTCTAATGATGAGGACCATTGAGTCCATTTATTTTTATTTTATTTTATTTTTATTATTAGTTTTTATTTTTATTTTTCTATTTATTTGTATTTTCCTACACTTTTTGACTTTTATATGTTGAACTATATTTTATTTATTATGGTTATTTCTAATCGAGTATCCCTTTAATCTTCTTCAGCATTGTGTTTATTTTCTTATCAGCTTCTTAGAATCCTACACTACATCTACATTTATCTACAATTCCATTTTTCACTATTTTAGAGATCTCACCCAATATTCAGGGCAGTTTCAATTTTCTCCCTCTCTTTTGATATTCTGTTTCTACTGTGCTTATTTGTATTTGTACATTGAGGACAATGTACATCATAAGTGTGGGGAGGTTATTTATATGATTATTAGAAAATCCCTAAATTATGTCTTGTGTTCAAGTAATCTTCTCATATTACTATTAGAATGAATTCTTATCGATTTATGATTATCATTGATATGTTTTAGATTAGAGTCATAGATAATGGTGCTTTGATTGTTTAAACTTTAAGACATGAGAGAATCAAGCATGATAAGTCTATTTTTAGAATTAAAAAATTGGTAGGTTGTTTTCCTGAATTGAGGTATTACCTTGAAGTTTGAAATTTGCAAGATTGATATCAAAAACCATAATTTTTTGTGAGATTTTGAACCTTTAGAGCATACACTTTTCTTGCTCATTTTATTATTGGTTTTGAATGTGTCAATATTAATTTGTTATTCTAGAACTTGCATCGATTATGCATGTTGAGACCACACCTTTGATTTGATATATTGAGATGATAAATTCACTTAGGTTTTAACCCACTTATCCCATAAAAAGCCTACCTTTATAATTAACCCTTAGTGAACCCTTTTGAGCCTAACGAATCGTTTCTTGTTTTACCCAGTAATGTTAACCCATAACTCATTTTTGATGCATTGAGAATTATTCTCGTTTTATTAACTCCTTTTTTGTCGAGATTTAATTTGGTTAGTTACCTAACTATGTTCTTTTGTTTCAATTATTAAATTATCTCTTATGACCCTTGCTAAAAAGAAAATACATATATGTTGATTACTACTAGTTCTATTTTTGTTGAGCTTAAACAGTTAATTTCATATCTTGAGAAGAAGCTCGTGTTATTCTTGATAAGTTTTCAATTGATGTAATTATTCAGCTTTAGTTTATTTTTCTAGTTTGGCAATTTAATAATTCGATCTTGATTCTAACCTTCTTTTTCAGCCTTTATCCACACCTTTAACCCAAGCCCCATTACAACCCTTTAAAGATCTTTTGATTTGTGTATCATCTCATTTTATAGTGGTGGAGATTTGATTTTCATGCAAGCCTATGGTAATGACTTTTTATGTTTGACTTTTGAGTACTTAATTTTTGAACCTTAAACACTTTGAGTGCTTTGAGTGAATATTTAGTGAGGATGTCAGTTCTTGTCGGTTTTGAATTAAAGGTAATTACTTTGATAAGGGGAAATCCTATGTTTTCATGCTTTAAAAATGTGTGACTTAGATTGTGTGAATCTTTAGTGCTCTTTTAGTTTAATTATCAAGTGTGATTATTTGTGAATTATGATAAAACATTATTGATGAGAATTATGAATTGAGAAAGTCTAATTTTAATTTTGAGTTGAGGATTTTGCTTGAGGACAAGAAAACACTCAAGTGTGGGGATTTTTGATAAACCATAAAAGTAACATGTTTCAATCCTATGATCGGCATGTTTTTGGATGATTTATTATATAATTTAGTGAATTTGATGCTCCTAATCCTTTAATTTCATATTTCTATACTTAAGAGAGCATATGGAAGAAAAAGGAGCAGAAAATAGGCTAAAATCGAACAAAACGAGCTATTTTCAGGAACCACACGACCTGGGCGTTCCCATACGGGCTGAGCACATTTCCGTGTGATACACACGGGCTGGCCACACGCCCATGTGCCAGCCCATGTCAATTTCGAACCCTATTTCCCTAATACACAGAAAAAGCCAATTTTTAGGGTTTCTGAGTATTATAAAGTTTATAACTACACACTAGAAGAAGACCTAAGGGAGCACGCAGAGAAGAACGAAGAAATTACTCAAAGAACGCCGTCAGAATCAACTCAAAAGCAGGATCTCCTTCAAGATTGAAGATATCTAGTAAACTTCTCTAGAAGTTTTTGGGTTTCTTTATGTTTTGTTGTTTTCCTCCCAAAGTATGAACTAAATTTCCGTAAATACATTGGGAAGATGAAACTTATGATGGATCTTGTTATTTAATTTCTGAATTACATGATAAATACTTGATTTCTTGATCTCAATTATGTGTACTTATTCCATGTTTTAATGTTTTCAGGATATTAATTCATAATTGATGTGCTTATTTCAGTGGAGCAAAAGTCCTTGTTTAAGAGTAGATCTGGCATAATTGAGTGGAGTTGTATGTAATACTAGAAATAGGATGACATAAATCTACCGGATTAGAGTCAAATCTAAAAGGGGAATCCATAGATCAAGTTAATGCGAAAATAGAGGTTTTAATTAGAAAGAGATTTCAATTAATTAACCTAGAGTTAGTTATTTTTTCTCTCGAAAGAGATATTAATATAATGTATAGATTTCTACGAATCAAGGCAAGTGAATAAATCGTTTAATTTAGATTTAGAATAATAAGTAAAGTCTAGGTGGATTCTATCCTGGGTATTATCTCTCTCATTGGTTCATTTGAATATTTTCTTACTTAATTCTCTGTTGCGTCTTAATAATTAGTTTAGATAATTTTAGATTAAAAAAAATTCCTTTAATTTACCGGCTAGATAATAAAAAGATAGTAATTACTAGTACTTTTACTCCTCGTGGATATGATATTCCCGACTCACCATAACTATACTACTATTCGATAGGTGCGCTTGCCTTTGTCGTGATTTTAGTTTGTTAAGTGAATCATCATCATTTGGATAATCGTAATAAGAAAGGGAAAGAAATCTTACCTAGAGGAAATTAAGGGATTGTGAACCCTTTGCAATAGTAGCTATTTGGATATATGGCCCAAAATAGAGGCCCATTTAACGAATTAGGCTTCTAAAATTTAGTAGGCCCTTCAAGATTATCTCATAATGTTAACGATTCAGGTGTCGGGCTCGTTTGGTCCAAAAAGCACGCAAATGGCTCAAAGGCTATGTATAGTGGGGTTGCTAAGGGCCTAGGGGAGAGCAGCTTAATGTTGGGCTTTAAACCGAATCAATGAAACGGGTCAACTAACGGATCAACGGTTAGTACAGGTCCATCGTTGGAAGTTCGGGGAGTGGAGGAATTAGGTAAGGAAAAATTGTCTATAATGACTTCTGAAAATGGGGAAATTTTTAGGGTCATAGATGATGGGTCCTCAGATTCGGGATTAGTTACCTCTTATGGCGATGGCTACAGCATATCCAGATTCTTCACTAGTTCGAGAAATGGGTGGAGGGACCTATATCTATTGCAGCTTCTAGTGAAACGAATGACAGTTTCAACCTTTGTAGTCATACAATGATCACGTTTAAGGAAATCAAAGGCACATCCAACATTGATTCGAAGGAGGGAGGCATCGCCTCAGCTTCAGTGAGAAGAAGAACAAAGGCATCGAGGAACATTTTTTGGGAAAAAGCAGAGAGCTCATGCGTTTCAAAGAAGCTTAACAAAATTATACTGGGTAAATGAAACAGATTCAAAGCAAACAATAATACCAAAGTTAGTGTGCGTGGTTCCATGGCTCAATTGGCCAAGGAAATATCTTCCCAACAAGCTGAGGTTTTGGGCTCAAGCAATCTAGATAAAGAAATTTAGGCTTGAATTGTTTATCTTGGGCGGTAAGAATTTAATTTTTATTACATTATTTAATTTTTATTGGTTTTAATGTAACAAATTTTTTGTGGAATTGTCAAGGCTGTGCTAGAAGTAAATTTCCTCAGTTCATTCTCCTTTGTGTTTCTAGTAGTGTTCCTTCTAATTCTATTTACATCTTTTTTGTTTATGGTAGTCCAAATAGGAGGAAAAGGTCATTGTGGGACGAGATGAAAGTAGGTTTACCACAAAAACCCTTTCTGTGGATGTTAAATGGGAGACTTTAATGCCATCCTCTCACCTGAAGATAAAAAAGCAATTATGTTTTATGTACGAGGTGTAATTTTTTTGACAATTTTTTTGATTCTTGTAATTTGCAGGATTTGGGGTACATTGGGCCATCCTTTACTTGGCAAAGAGGTAGTACATCTGTAAGGCTTGATCAAGCTTTAGCTAATAATTCTTGGGTCTCTATTTTTCCACATTGCCGTGTATATCATCTCTCACGTGTTAAGTCAGATCATAGGTTCATTCTTTTAAGGACCACATCAAAAATTAGTCTGCTTAAAGGTAGACCATTTTGATTTCTTGTAGGGTGGACCAAACACAATAATTTTCCTAATTTGGTCAAGGATAAGTGGAATTATTTAGATAAAATGGCTGACTCTCTTTTTGATTTTACCTCACACATTAAGGATCGGAACAGGTCAATTTAAGGGTTTATAGGTACTCGCAAAAGGCACCTTATGATATTGCTTTTGAATATTCAAAAGGCGTTGGATCATTGGAACTCCAACCAGTTAGTCAAAATTGAAAAGGATGTCTGTGATGAATTGGAAAATCTTCTCACTCATGAGGAACTTCTTTGGCAACAAAAGGCTAGATATGATTGGCCCCAGTTTGGGGATCGTAACACTAGTTTTTTTGATAGTTGCATGATCTAAAGAAGGAAACTTAATCGTATCATGGCTTTACACATTGATAATAAGGACTAGTGTTCTGACAAGAAAATTCTTAAAGATAGGCAGTTAGCTTTTCTGAAAGACTTTACGGATAAGTCTCTCAACCTATAAGAAGTCTCCCTTATAATATTTTTCCCTTATCTTAATTCTCATGATGTTTTTTTTTGGAAAAGGTAATATCGAATGAAGAGATCAAGAGGGCCTTATTCGACATGGACCCATTGAAGGCTCTAAGAAGTGACGGTTTCCATGCACACTTCTTCTAAAGTCAATGGGATATCGTTGGCAATGTGTGTCTATGATTCAGTTCAAGGTGTTTTCGCTGGCAATAATATTTAACCGAGTCTTAATAATACTCTGTTAGTGCTCATTCCGAAGAAAGATAGTCTTGAGGATTTCAGTCAATTTTGACCAATTAGCCTCTACTCGGTTTTGTAAAAATTAGTGATGAAAGTGATTGCTAATAGATTCAAATTAGTATTTTTGAATTTCATCTCACAGGAACAAGCTGGTTTTATTGCTGGTCGCAATATGTGATAACATTACTATAGCGCAGGAAGTCATTCACTCTATGTGCTGCAAACGGAACAGCAAAAATTGGATAACGATCAAATTAGATTTAAAAAAGGCTTACGACAGAGTGATTTTGGATTTCATTAGTTCTTCTATGCAGGCTACTGAGATTCCTAAATTTAAGCCATTACTTCTTCTTCTATGCAGATCCTTTGGAATGGAGTCCCCACACAAAGTTTAAGTCAGTTAGAGGGATTTGGCTTGGATGTTTACTTCAATGCTGGTAAGTGGTGTCCAATTCGTTTCTTAAGAATGGGTCTGGCTTTATCTCATCTATTCTTCACGAATGATTTGGTTATATTATGAGATAGGGCAAGCTTATATTTTAGCATACTGAAGCAATTTTGTGATTTCTTTGGGCATAAGATCGGTGCACAAAAAAGTAATATGTGTTTCTCCAATAGAATTGATGCTGGTCTTAGCAATCAGATTAGGCAGTTATTTGGATTCCAGGAAGTTCGAAATCTTTTTATTTACTTGGGAGTGCCTGTTCTCTATGATTGGGTTACTAAAAGTACTATTAATTTTGTTGTGGAAAAAGTGAGGTGCAAGCTGCAAAGTTGGGAAGCTAGAAAGTTATCCATTGTGGGAGGAGTCACTTGGCTCAGTCGGTTCTCTTGTCTATACTTAACTACTTCATGCAGTCCATGTTTGTAACACCCCTTACCTGGATTCTATACCAAAACCGGGCACGCGGCATTACCATACTTGACTTGCTTGATCATTCCTCTTTAGACTATAAAAATTCTCTCCAATTTAAAACTTTTCATTCACCATCGTAACATCCCTATCATGTCTCAACGAGACCCTTTACACCTGCTCGGGATGTCGTGGAACCAAACCAAAACTTTTCAAACACTTAGAAAATTTTCACCTAAACAGGGGCCACACGCCCGTGTAGGTAGGCCGTGTGGTCTCACACGCCCTTGTCCCTACCCCGTGTGGGATTTATTTTCATTTCAAACCTATAGGGGTTTTCACACTGTTGGTCACACGCCCGTGTGCTTGGCCCGTGTGCTCCACACGACCTAGACACGCATGTGTCCTTGCCCGTGTGTAAAAACTTGGGTATTCTGTTTGTGACGTCAACAGCCTCATAAGGGTCACACAGCCTAGGCACACGCTTGTGTGGCTAGCCCGTGGTCGACACTGACTTACAACACTAACATGCAGGGGACACACGGCCAAGTCACGCACTCATGGGACAGATCGTGTGCCTCACACGGCCTAGACACACGCCCATGTGTCTACCCGTGTAGACCGATTCAAGTCTATTTTCCAAGCCATTTAGCCACCCTCACTTGCATACTTTCATACACCATCACATAAACTTCACATATCATCAGTTATAACTCTTGAATTATCACATTTAATCTGTAAAATGAAGTCTTCACCCCATACACGAGGGAGAACTAATTCTAGTATAATTACAATCGACTTAAGCCATCATCTATGGCTATACACAACCGAACCATAAACTCTCTTAGGCCAACACATTTGGCTATCTCAACTATGACTTAATCAACTATAAATACTATCCCTCTACATGCCATAACTCATAAGGATTTGAAACCTCATACCAAGTGTCTGCTCGATAGTGTGAAAACATCTTCGGTGGTCTCCAACAGAGCTAGTTAAGCTAACCTATAAGAGATGGGAAAAGAAAAGGAGTAAGCAATAATGCTTAGTAAGTTCATATGCAAATAATAATCAATTATTGATATCCATTAACTATACTCAATCACAGGCTATTATAATGAGTTTTACTTTTAACTCATGGTTACCTATCCAATCATTCATAATGCTTACTCATTCCATCTCTTACCACATTCTAACCATATCTCGAGCTTAATGATCACATTCATTAACATACATTCCCCGCACTTATCACCCCATTTTCTCATGATACATCACATCATAATACCTCACTAAACCAATCACAACGTCAATTCACTCGGTGGTTTCACACTCAGCCCACCATCAATCTTTAATAGGTCGGTATCGCACATAGCCCACCATTTGATACAAAACTCGATGGTATCACACACAGCCCATCAGTAACAAATGATAAGGTGGTAACGCACACAGCCCACCATTTGATACTAAGCTCGATTGTATTGCACGCAGCCCATCAGTAACAAATGATAAGGTGGTAACGCACACAGCCCACCATTAATAATGTTGTTGATGGTATCGCACTCAGCCCATCACTAACAATTAATAAGGTGGTATTGCACTTAGCCCACCATTATTATACATTCATAGATATTTATCTGCATACATTTCCCTATTTCAAATATTCATCCGGGAACATCCTCACACACTATCATTCTACTTAGATTTCTACAATAATCATTTTCTTTCACGCAATGCATTTATAAATACAACATATGTGTAACGCTCCGAATTTGGGCTAGTAGAATTGGGCCTATTGGGCTTTGGGCTCTAGGTCTCAGAAAATATTTAAGTGAGCGAGAAAATGACAATTGGCATGTGAGCTTTGAGGGTTAATGAATTTGGAGTGTCTAGGGGTGTTGGAGATGTCCTGGGATCAAGTAAGGGTATAGGAAAAATTTTGGTTTAAGCCCCAAGGGAACTGTGACTTCAGTTAGTAGGCCTTTTAAATAAATGAAGAAGAAAAATGACACAAAAGAGCTTGTGGTGTAGTGGCAAAGTGGCGCCACTTAGGGAGCAGGGAGGTGGCGCCATTAGCAGGCAAGGGAGTCCAAGGTTCGAGTAGTGGCATGGTATTTTAGTGGAGTGTTTATTTTGCAGATTGGATGGCCAGAGTTTGTGTTGGATTTGAACTCTTGCATTGGAGAGTTTGAATTGGTCTTGTGAGATGGTTGTGGAGGAAATTTAGGATGAGATTGAGGAGTTATCAGGGAGAAAAATTAGGAGCTGAGAAGTGTGAAGAGTTGGTGCCGAATGGGACTTTAGGGGAAGGTAGTTTCGGCTTTTGGCTATAAAAGGGGGGTGCCGAATTCCTTTGAAAGGTTCCTTGGGTTTTCCATAACTTTTTTTTCTCCCCCTCATTCTATTTCTTCCATTGCCGAATTTTTCCATTGCCGAAAAACCATCATTCCTTTTTGCCGAAATCCCTATTGGTGTTGCGTTCTTCTTCTTTCTCTGAAAGGTGAATATTCCCTTATAATTGAATAGCCCTATCTTTTTGTTGATTTCTTTTTGTTTTTCCTCCATCACAAATCAGTTGTTGTTATCTACTCTTAATCAAGTTTTAAAAGTTGGATCTCGTTCAGTAGCTATCTAGGCCGCAGGATCAAAGGTTGAATTCGGTAAGTACTTAGTCAACCTCGTTTAGTGTGTTTTGGTAAAATTCGGAGGGCTATCTAACTCTTTCTTGTTATTAACCTTGTATTAACAAGGGTAGATTTCAAAGATCGCAAGCGTGGTAAGGATCGCTAGCAAGTGGTAAGTGTACTCGTCTCAATTGTGGATTAGTAAGTGGCCGAATGTAAGTGTGGCTTATAGAGGTGACTTGTGTGGAATATGAGTCACTTGATTTTTGATAGTATATGTGTGGGTGTAGATCTAGGGGATATTCGTGAATAGTAGGTAAGGAAGGGCTACTAGAACTGGTGGCACATGGTAAGGTTATGGTAAGGCTTCGGTTTTTGGGTAAATATTGTGGTTAAGTGTGTGATTGATTGGAGATTGGTATTTGTTGTAGGTTCAAGGCTGGGGATAGTGTAGCACGTTGCATTAACCAGGTGTGTACATACAGTTCACACACGACAAATCGATAAAAGCCGAAATCCCAAAAAAAACTGGAATGCCAAAAAGCCGAAAAACCGAAAGGTTGGCCCCGGCAACCACACGAGCGTGTGAACATTCATGTGGGAACATCGATACGATTATCGGGGCCAAGAGAATGATCTCATGGTCTCGGGCCACTATTTGGTCGACCGGGCCAGACGGGGCTAAATGGGCCTGCCGAGCTCGTGGGCCCAAATCGGCAAGAGTTGATATGTGGAATTGAATGATGGATTGATATGGATGGTTGTATGATTTTATTATGATCGGGCCTAATGGGCTACATAAACATGATTGGGCTTAATGGGCTATATGGACATGATTGGGCTTAGTTGGCCTTATGGGATTTTAGAAATGCACGCTAGGGTTTTAATGGACTCTAGGCCTAGTGCTGATAAATTCTTAAATAGCATAAAACTCAATTTAAGAATCAAACATGTCTGTGGACAAGTTGTTAGGTTAGAGTGTGGCAATGGACATATGCATGTCTAGGATTGGATCTAGGGAGAGCTTGGTGTAACATCCCGAAAGAGGGCCTATACGGAACAGTGGTTGCGAAACCATGAATTCGAGATAGAAAAGTTTATTACGATTAATTATTATGATTTATCGAGTGATTAGATGCATGTGTTAGAATATCGATAGAAAATTTCATGAATTGCATGTCTAATTTGCCTATTAGGACTTAATTGCAAAAGTTGATAAATATGAGTTTTAGATGTTAAAGGATTTAATTGAAGAGCATAATTGAAGTAGAGGCCTTAAATGGTAATTATACCATTAGGCTTTCATGGACAAAAATGGACATATATAGGTAGAAAGAACCAAAGTTTTTAATGAAGGGTAATTTAGTCATTGGGTAATAAAAAGATATTAAAAGGGAAAAAGATGGCAAAATATGCTCATCTTCTTCATTAGGCCGAATTTTCAAGGGTTCACCAAAGCTAGGGTTTGTTTCAAGCTTCCAAGCTCCATCGTAAGTGATTCCAAGCCCCGTTTTTAGTGTTCTTTACATTTTTGAAGCCCCGGTAGCTCGATTTAGCTTATTCTATCAATAATTCATGCTAGGGTTCATATTTGGAAAAATACCCATAGGTGAAATGTGTTATTTTTATGTTTTATGATAGAATATGAAGTGTAAAATTATGTTAAACAACTTTTGCTAAGTGATTTTAAGTAAAAACGAGTAAAACGGCTTAATCGGTAAAAATACCTAATGTTCATAAGTACATGTTAGAGTGAGAATTTGATGTTGTCATAGAAGGGAAAAATGATCAACATGTCATAAAACATAAGAATAAGGGATAAAGTTTAATTTCCGAGCTTTGGGGCAAATGTGTAAATATTAAAAGTTTAGGGGTAAAATCATAATTTTGCCAAAGTTAGAGTTAAGGACTGTTTTGGTAAATGTGAGTACTAAATAAGCTAAAATTTCTATTATAGATCAGGAAGAACGAAATCCAGAGTTAGATCAAGGAAAGAAAAAGATAGTGGACTAAATCGATATAGTTTATCGTATTTTGTTTCAAGGTAAGTTTGCGGTAAATAAATGCAATATTCTATTATTTTACATTTAATACTATTAAATTCCAGCATTTACATATTTATTCTATAAATTTATCATTCAAAGACTCAAGTATGAATTGACGGAAAAGCTATCTCAGAAAGTTCCGGTTGAACCTTAGGAATGTGTAGGATACAAATGTCTTGACATTAGGGTTTAAGGAAATCATGTAAGACCATGTCAAGACATGGCATTGATAAGTTTCTATAAGGCAAAGGTCCCATGTAAGACCATGCCAAGGCATGGCATTGGTGAGTTCATAAGGCAAGGATACCACGTAAGACCATGTCAAGACATGGCAATGATTAAGTTTCATAAGGAAAGGTACCCGCGTATCCTTAGTATTCCGAGTGGTTCAATGGGAAAATTCAAAGAGTATACCAAAGGAAAGGTAAGACAAGTTCATGTTAAAAGGTACAGGTAAGAATGAAATTTTAAGTACATTGAGTTAAAAGCTTAAGTGATCTTGATAAGAAAAGAATAAAATAATTTATTATGAATGTTGTTATTTATTTACATGCAAACTTACTAAGCGTAATGCTTACTCCCATTCTTTTCTCTCTTTTTATAGTATTACAAGCCAACTCGGGGATCGAAAGGACGTCGGAGATCGTTACACACTATCAAAGGATTATATTGGTATTTTGTGACTCGAATGTTTTAAGTTATGGCATGTATAGGGACTTAGCCATTTTGTGTGTATGACCTTATGATATGGCTTAAGATTGGCTTGTAAATGCTTGGTAATAATTAGCTATTAAAATGGCTAATTAAGAGCATGTTTTGGATGTTTTGTAATGCCTAGTTGATAGTTATTATAGAAAAATCATGTAATTATATGCAGGGGAACAGTTTGGATAGCAACTGTAACGTGATTTTGAAAAATCACTAAAATTAGTATAAATGGAATTATGGTGTGAATGAGATATATAATTAAATCTTATTGAGTCTATTTTTATATGAAAGAAACAGTGTAGGAAAAAGAGTTGTATATTATGAGATAATTGATCTTTTGTGCAGAGGGGTCAGAACTGTCGAACTGTGTAACAGGGGAGACTTTAACTAATAAACTGTACTAATTGGCCATACCAAAAATTCTGGAAAAATTATAGTAGGAAGATATATGAGTCTAGCTTCAGGAAAAATTTAAGGATCTAAATTTCGAGTTTCGTAACTCGAGTTATAGTCAATTTAGTGAACATGACGCAGATGGACAGTTTCAATTTTTATGCCCTGATTTAGTAAGTTAAGTCTAGTAATGCCTCGTGCTCGACTCCGTCAACGGTCTCGGGTAAGGGGTGTTACACTTGGTACGTAAGCGGTCCTAGTGACCCACCTCCTCTTCTCTGGGATCCTACCTGGTGCATAGTGTCTGTTTACCTTAGCCGCAAGGACTTGTTGATGGGCCAAAGTTCATAACTAAAACCCGAGATGAAAAAGATTACAAAAATACCCCTATAAGGTAGAATTACGAAAATACCCCTGTAGGGTAGATTTACAAAAATACCCCTGGATAGTGAAATGACTAAAATACCCCTAGGTGCTTGCTTATGTTGCATTCATGAGATATATGTTGCACTTGGGTGGGTTTGATGATACGGAGGAAAATATGTGAGGATCGCATAGTCGTTTGACGTTTGTGGATCCACCGGTGGCTTTAAGCCCATTATATGCTTAACAGCCTTACTGCAACGTTTGAGTAGTGCCGCTGTTGGTGCTACATTTGGAGTGTAGGGATGGGTGGGTTGATATTTATATCCCCACAGGAGTGTAGGGTTGGAAGGGAAATGGAGTGTTGGGTTGGATTTGGGATGGGAGCATTGCATTCATGTGATACTGATTTGATATGAGGTCATTGTGGGCTAAGGCCCAAGACCACCGATTTTGATAGGGCTTAGTCCCAATGTGATAATCGCATGTTCGTTGGATTACCAAGGGTCGTACACACTGAGTTTCGAAACTCACACCCTTTTTTTTATGTTTCAGGTGACTCTCAGTAGACGGCTCGACGTGGAAGAGGACTCGGAGGTGGCCACACTACAAGCTACTTAGAAGATTTTAATTAGTTTCGAATGAATTTATTTTAATTACTTTATTTTCATTGGGATGTAATAAGGCCTTGTATCTCCAATTTGACTTTACATTTGGGTTTTATTATTGTTTCAACTGCCTAATTATTAAACTTAAATAAATTTCTAATGTTTAACATGGTTTTCGAAATAACTATAACATATGGACGTTTTCTTAAAACATGGGCTTTCATCATAACTTAACAAGTTGCAAGGGTTTTGGGTTTCTAAATCTTAAACTTAAGTTTTTAACTATGCAAATTTCCTACTGAACATAAATTTAACTAAAACAAAGTCGTTTTGGAGTTATCCATTTGATGTGACATCACCGGATTCGGCCATAATGTCTGGGCTGGGTCTGAGGGTGTTACAATATGCAATTAGGATGCATCATTCACACATATCTCACCATGGGTTCCTCATATACCAAATTCACTCCAAAAGAGTTCTGTCACATACCTGTATCTCTCATGGTATAATCACATACTTCTTCATTTTTTAACATACTTGTTGATTTGTTCACAATACTAAAGAACACTTTTGGATCTCATATATTTACGTATAGTATCTCATCAACATCATACCCTCAATAGGGTCTCACATGAAATATCATATCGATGCCATGTCCTGGACATGGTCTTTTACAAATTCTCACACTGAGGCCATATTCCAATATGGTCTTACACGAGACCTTGACTACCATCGTATCATGCTATTTGCATCTCCACTATTCATGAACTAAAGTAAGACTATCGTTTCTTGACATCCCGTCAAAACGTATTTAACGTATACATGAAGATAACAACCAATTTATACATCATCGAAATATTAAAAGATTTCACTTAGAGTTGTATAATTTAGCACATGAACTTACTTCGATACCGAAAAGGGTAACAAAGGATCTATTTGCCCATATTTCTCTTTTCTCCCGTTCTATGTCCAAATCTCATTTCCTTTGATCTAGAATAATAGAATTTACTCATTTAATCACTTATAAATCATAATACATCATAATCTACGCTTAGGCAAAAATGACTATTTTGCCCTTATACTTTGGCAAAATTATGATTTTGCCTCTAGGCTCGTAAATCACTTTTCATCATATTTTCTTATTAAAAAAGCCTAGCTGAACATTTAATCCTCTTACAACTATTCATAATCCCAACTATTTCATGCATTAATGAACAAATTACAACATTTGCATCTTAGCCTTAATTAGGTGTTTTCATGACAACACCTTTCACACAAGTTGTTTCTCATCTTCCAGCATTCATTTTCTTCTACAAAAACTCAGAAATCAACATAAACTCTCTCATGGCAAGTCCCTAGACTTTCTACCATATTGCAAATTAGTCCCCTCATTAGCTAGCTTAAGCTTTGGGGACTCCAAAAACACAAAAATCATCAAAAATTATCATCAAAAGGACTTACTTGTAAGAGAATTGTTTGGCTGAAAGTTTGAGTTTCAAGAACCCCCATTCTTGCTTGTATTTTCAGTGAGAGAAGAGAAGAAAAATGAAAAGATGATAGCCTTTGCTTATATCATCTTATTTTATTCATTTATTCAACTAATATCACCAACTATTGACTAAAATACATGCTCTTGTTCCCTGTGCATACTATGGCTGTCCAACTCACTTAAAACAAGGCCAAATTGTACATTTGGGACCTCCAGTTAATATTCTATAGCTATTTGGCACCTCTAGCAAATAAAATAGAACTTTCGCACATTATGGGATTTAGTCCTTTTTCGCGATTAGGCATGAAATCGCTAAAATTAAGGCACTAAAATTTCCATGCGTCCTTATAAACATGTTATAACACATAAAATAACATGAAAATAATTTTCTCTAACCTCGGATTAGTAATCTTGAAATCACTGTTCCGACTAGCCCCTAAGCCGGGGTGTTACAATGTTGATCCCGAAAGGTGTTTGTGTTGAGATTGAACGTATTGTAAGGCAGTTTATATAGGGTTCTTCTAGTGGCCATCCAAAACTTACCTTGGTCGGGTGGGACTCTATTTCTCAGCCAAGATCTCGTGGTGGTCTAGGGCTTTGACATCTTCATGACCAAATAACTCGTTTCACATGAAGGTTGGATTTCAGTTAGTGACTAAAAAGAATGCTCTTTGGGTACATGTAATAACCCAATTTCGGTGAGATCAGAACAGTGGTTTCAGGACCACAAATTCGAGCCAAAAATAAAATTTATTTTAATATTATTTTATGATTTGCATTTTTATAGGAAGGTCATATAAAAATTTTGGTACGAAAATTTTACCGATTGCATGTTTAATTAGGGAAAGGACTAGATTGCATACAATGCAAAATTTGCCTTCTAGTAGTTATAAGTATCCAATAGCTATAGAATTCAAAACTTAAGGTCCTTATATGGTAATTAGACCATTAAGGAAAAATTAGTAGATATTTTAATGACTCATCCATGAAAAAATTAGAAATGGGTAGGCACTAAATTGGAAGTTAATAAAATTAATGGATGATATTTAATTAAAAAGAAAAAAGTAATCTATTTTCATATCATCTTCCTCAAAATTTCTATGGAAACACTAGGAGAGAGGAAAATAACTTTTCATGCTTAATAATGTATGAAATCAAGTCCCGTTTTTAATGATTTTTATATTTTTAGAATCAAGAGAGTCTAATCTATCTATTTGAGGGATTTATTTGAAAAGATAACAAAGTGTAGAAACTTTGCCATGGATGAATATGCTAGAAATTTGAAATTTATGGTAGAAAATGAAAGGTTGTTTGTAGATAAACAACTTTTACAAAACAATTTTTTATGAAAACTTGATTTAGGGACTAAAATGAAGAAAATGCTGAAATTTGTGAAATGTAGGTGCTATAAATGTTGTACATAAATTTCGGCTAGGCTTGGAAAGAGGGCTAAATTCCATGAATTTCATTTTCCGAGCCTAGGGACGAAATTGGAATTTCTGAAAAGTATAGAGGTAAAATGGTAATTTTGCCTAGGATGTAATTGAATGCAAATGTATATGAAATGTGATAAATTGGTAGTTAAATTTGTTTATATAGACCCGGAAAGACCAACTACTAAACTAGATCAAGGGAAACAAAAGGTTTCGGATTAGATGAAATTCAAATACGAACAATTGTCAAGGTAATTTCGTGTAACCTAAATATGTATGTTAATGTGCTTGAATTGAATTGTATGTTTGTGTTGATATGTATGTGAATATATACATTATGAAATGACCACAAATTGGAAAATAATGATGAAATGCTATGTCCCAGTTGAATGTTGAAGTTCAATGGAATAAGGTGATTTCTTGAAAAGAGTATAATACTGCATATGTTGCAGATAGGATTTAGCCCGGACGGGTAATCCTGAAATAGGCCCTCTCAAGATTATGTTATAGATTGGATTTAGCTCAGATAGGTAATCCTAATCAAGCTCTTTAGAGCATATGCTACGGGAAAAATTTAGCCTGGACAGGTAATCCTATTATAAAATATGTGGCTTGAGAGTGTGCTATATGATCATGTGCTAAATGGGTACTTTTGAACATGAATTGACGGATATGTGATATGTATACTTTGTGTATACTACCTGACTGTCCATCTTTTCAATAGTTCAATGGGAAAGATTCATGAAATGCAGAAATGTGAAACTAAATAGAAATTTATAATGTGATGAGCTCATCTATGTTACTTGATTATTCATATGATGTTATGTGACTAACTTGTTTGATTAAGTGTATATGTTTAGGTAAATTTACCCAAAAAATTTAGATGGTACGGTTATGTATGCTTGTATGGATAAATATAACTGGTAAGTTTAATTCTCGTTATACGAACTTACTAAGCATGAAAATGCTTACCCCACTTAATTTTCTTTGTTTTATAGTGCTCGTAAGCTTGTGAAGGTTGGAGGTTGGTCGGAGCATCAATTACACTATCCACTATCTCATTTTGGTACAAATAGAAATCTCATTTTGATATAATGGTATGTATAAGCTTATTGGGCCAATGATGGCTTGTAAGTGATGTTTTGTAATCTAGCCATTGGAATGGCTAGTGATGGTTTACTTAGAATGTTTATAAAGTTATTCCATGATTAAATTCCTATGTTCTAAGTTGGTTGATTGGATTATGCTTAAGGTGTATGCTCCTTATAATAAAGTTATAAACATGAATTGTATGTGATAATATACCATGCTAAGTACTAGAATTGGCTTGGTTTTAATGTTTGGGTTGGTGGATATATGTTAGTGAGTATTAGTGCAGGAAATGGGAAAGTTTTGGGTGACAAATGAGGCTAGGAAATGACTTTATTTTGTCCACACAGGTAGACACACAGGCGTGTCCGTCTGTGACACATAACTTACCCCATGGGCGTGTGGCCTGGCTGTGTGTCTCCTACAACTTAAAAATGAGAAATAGAATGCTCAGAATTGGGCACAAGGGCAGAGACACGGGCCTGTGTTTCAGCCGTGTGGTTGACACAGCCTTGAACACGGGCGTGTTACATGGCCGTGTGAAAACTGCGCCTAAATTTTGAAAATAAAATTCGCCACACGGCCTAGCACACGGGCGTGTGACTTGGTCGTGTGACTTTAATTACTTCATGCCTTATAAGTGAGAGAGCTACATGGGTTAAAGACACGGGTGTGCGTGACGACACGTGTAACACCCTTAACCCCGTATCCATCGCCGGATTAGAGTTACGGAGCATTACCTATCCAAACATAACCCCAAAAAAAGCATTCATAAATAAATATTATATACCTATAAATGTTTTATATAAACATATCATATTTCTTTACTACCAATTTGAATCAAATAAACTTCCATCGCAAAATTTTCAAATGCCTAATTCATTATCAAACATATACTTATCATTTAATTAATCAATATTAACATAGAAATCTATCATTTAAATAGTTTTGAATGTACTATGGATAAATTTATACTTTCATAGTAAGCTTAAACCTTAAAGAACATATCACAAATCTATATCACCAAAATTTAATACCAATTGCCGAAAGCATTCATCCTTTGCATTGACCACATCTCTTATAATTAACATAGTCAATTTTATCTTATAAATAACCTAAAACATATAAGTAACCAACCAAAACAATTACCCAGTCATTTTAATACCTCTCATACCCGAGTACATGAGCACATTTTAATCAAATTATTAAAGAAACTAACAAGGCCGAATATGTACAAGATATTGCATTTCCAATAATCTAATCTAATGAACACTTACATTAATAACATACTTAACTTCTCACAACATTCATAAGATGCTATATGGCATATCTCTAAAATGAACCAAACACTTGACCGATTATGCATCATATATATAACATCATTATCACGCCATAACACCAATCACAAGCATATATATATACACATCATGTAATATACTTCCATATCACTAATACCATAACTGACCTCACAATTATCCATAATATCAAGAGTTTTAACCTTATGATCATTCGAGCCACCTTTTCATACATCCAACACAAACACATAAAAAAGAACTTTCATTTTAAACAAACATCAAGGCCGAATTCACACAAGACCAAGTTACCATAACTTAGCCATTTTCGCATGGCATAAATACACATACACACTATTTGAAATCAATTCAAAAGTATCTTAGCCTATACATGCCATAATGGTCAAAGTTCACTACTTCAAAAGAGTACCAAAAGAGATGATAGTATGAAGAGCTTCCAAAGTGATTCCCGAGCACAAAATGAGCTTCTGAAAGTAACCTACGCATTTAGAAAATAACCAAAACACAAGGTAAGCTTTTATAGCTTAGTAAGAATTAAGCAATTAGTTTCTATTCCCATGATCTTATACAAATGAAATAAATAATTTATTTATCACTGTAATATCCCGGGTTAGGGGCTATTTTGTGTTGCATGATATTGCATGTGTTTAGGGTGCTGTGTTGCTATTTCGGTGTTTTCGGGGTTTAATGGTAGGCTAGGAGTAAGCCTGAGTAGGTAGAAAAATTTTAGTTTTTAAGCTTTGAGTCAGGGGAGCTGATGGAGCTGAGGGATGTGTAGTTTATGTTGTGTTTCTGAGCACAAAAGAGGAGCTGGTGGAGTGGCAAAGCATGCGTCACTTGGGAGCATGGTGTGGCGTCAATTCCATGAGGTAGAGGTCTAGTGTTCGAGCTGCCAAAATTCCCTTTTTGGCTTCTTTTTGGGACGGCATGGAGGAGAGGTAGAAGGCTAGTGAAACTCTAGCTTGGACCAAGTCTTCACATTCAAATGTTAGGTGGAGAGTAATTGTAGGAGGAAGACTTGGTCATGGTTGTTTGAATGTGTGGTTGGGAATTATTGGAGGGATTTTTGGCCGAATTTTTGGGTGTTTGGAGTGGGGGAGTGGACGGCTTAGTGTGGGAGAGGGGGGAGGCCGAATGTACTTTTGCTTATGGTACATTTTCGGTCTTCTTTTTGGTAAGCAAAAGTGTCCATTTTGGTTCGGTTAGCTGAAATTGTACCAAGGTTTTTCTCTCGTTTTTCTTCATTTGTTAAAACCGAAAGTCCAAGTGAGTTCTCCATCATTTCTTTCACAAACCGAAAGTCCAGGCAACTTTGTTGATTTTGTGCTTTGTTTTCTCTCAATTATTTTGGTAGCCGTATGCTCTCTCTCTCCCTTCTCTTTCAGTTAAGTAAACCGAAACTTCTATCATCCTTTGTCATATTCATTTTCTTCTTTCTTGCTTAAACATTGTAGCCGAAACCTCCTGTTCCAAATACTTTCTCTATTTTTTTCTTCTTCAAAACCGAAAAGCACCTATCCCTTTTCCATTTTCTTCTCTTCTCAAGACCATTGGCCGATTCTCTTCTTCTTCTTGAACACATCTTTCTTTTGCTTCACTTTTAAGATACTAGCCGAACCCTCCCTTGGTGATTGCCGAAATTTCCCTCTAGCTTGTGTTTTCATCTTGACCGAATCCTCTTCTTTTGAAGCCTTGGCCGAACCTCCTCTCTTTCCTGGTGTTAGGTTGGCCGAATATTGGTGTTGGGTGTTGGTAAGTGCAAGGCCGAATGGCCATAACTCCCTCTGTTGTTTCTTTGTTGGTTGTGGTTGGAAGGATATTAAGCTTTTGATAATCATCTTGTGTTAGGGTCTTTGGACGTTGAAAAGTAGCCGAGAAGAGCCTTCACCCTTGTTAACCGATTGGTAGGTGGTGGTAAGTATGGGCTTGTGTTTATTCTTTCAGTTCGATTAAGACAAAGGACTAACTGTTTGTTGTTAGGGACTTGACCGATTGGCAAAAGAACCACTGTTGGTTCGGATTTGGGAGGAAACCAAATCTATCGAAGGTAAGAGTTTAAAAGTAAGCCCTTTGGTGTGATAGCTTTGGCCGAATGCTATGGATGCCTAATCCCTTTGTTTGGCCGATTGTAGGAGTCAGATTCGAGGGACTTAGCATTCGTTCTCGTTGGGATTTCTAGGCTCGTAGTTATCAGGTGTGTAAACTAACACACTAATACTTGGTAATGTTGTTAATTAAACTCGCTTTGTTTGCTGTTAAAAACTATATAGATATGATGGATGATGGGATACCCAAATGGGGTATGTGTACGGATCCGGATAAGTCTATTTTATTACCAGTCCTATTATGGATACTTTGGGTATGATGATCTATGCTACATATGTATATGCTATGAGATGCTATGTTGGGCATGGTTGCATGAGTTACATGAATTGCATATTGCACATGAGTTAGTATGTCATGTATGGGTGACATGAGAGAGAGGGAGCGATGATATTTGTGTCGACGAGCACCCGGTGCTTTGGTAGCACAACTTTGTGACTTTGGGTCACCAGAGGTTTGGCACCTCCAGAGGTTTGGTACCTCAAAGCGTCTCGTCCCGAGTGCTGGCTCGGTACACAGTGGGTTGGCCCCACAGATGATTATACGGGATTGACGCCAGTGTTTTGGTAACACACGATGGGTTGGCCCCATCACCCGATTTGTGACTACGGTCACCAGTGCTTTGGTAGCACATTGTGTCTTTGGGACACCAGAGGTTTGGCACCTCATTGCGACTTGTCCCTGTGGTTTGACCACCGTGGGTTGGCCCCACTTGAGATATGGGATTGTCCGCTAGTGTTTTGTAACACACGACGGGTTGGCCCCATCATCGTTGGATTTGTGACTTGGTCACCGGTGCTTGGGTAGCACAATTGTGTCTTTGGGACACCCGGTGGTTTGGGACCACATTGACGGATATTATGTCTTTGGGACATCGGTGTTTTGGTAACACATCGTGATCGTATGTCACCAGTGGTGGTTTGGTACCACACGGGGTAGAAAAGGTGATATGGATGGTTAGGATCGGGTTGCATTAATTATGTTGCTATGTATGATGTGTGTTAGCTTGTTGTTTTATCGGGAGCGGATTTACACATCGAGTCACTCGACTCACCCTCTCCTTTGACATTTCGTGTGACTCGAGACGCGCGGACTTGGAGCCGGGATGGACTCGGGGTGCACATGCCATGCTATAATAAAAGTGTTGCTTGGACTATTGAATTTGGGTACTTTAATTATTTACTTTCGGTTGGGTTTTATTGGATTTGTAAAAGGCTTTATAATTTATGTTTTATAATTGTTTATGTTTAAATTTTAATATGCCTTAACAAAATAAGTTGGAATGAATTCTACTAAAACTTGGAAAGATAATGATTTCAAAATTTTAACGCAAGGTGTTTTCAACTATACCATCGGGTATCCCACTGATTTTATAAACCAATAGAGATCAAATGGCTTCAATCGTGAAATCCAATTTTATTAAGTCTAAATTTTAAACAACTTGTTTTTCACAAAGGAACATAGTTTTATCAAATTTATCTAATGCAACCTCGAAATTTTCAAACACGTTTTCCCGTAACATACCAAATTCGGTCGTGGTGTTTGGACCGGGTTTGGGGTGTTACAATTGTGGTATCAGAGCTAAGTTCAAAAGCTCTATTTGTGGGCTTTGAGGCCCAAACTGTTTTCAAAAGTTTGTTTTAAGTGTTTTGGGATTGGATACATGGTTTACAAGGCATGGCACCGAGTCTCCGGCACCAGTTCGCCCAGGTAAGTAATTCTAACTCTTCTGTGAATTATTATTTGTAGAAGGGTAGGTGATATGGAACGTAGTTAGATCTATAGGACTGGAACCCTAGGATTAGATCACTCAAACACTCGAACTAAAGCATAAGACTTAAAGCACCAAACCAATCTATGACTCACCACGGGGCTGGGGTGTGGTAACTCTGCACGCATGTCTCAGGAGAGGATCCGGAAGAGCTTGGTATTTAAGCAGTCCTCGTGACTCACCTCCTCTTCGCAGGTATCCCACCTGGTGCGTAGCTCGAGTTCACCCTGACCAAGAAGGCTCGGTCATAGACTTAACCTAACGACTAAAACCCGAAAAGGGAATTAGCTATGTTTTCAAAAATACAACAACAACCCTAATGTTTTCAAACTTTTTGCAATAAACTCTTTCAAAACCGACAATGTCACATTTACAACAATTTTCTTGGAAAAAAACCTGATTTATGGAAAATTACAAAAATGCCCTTAGGGGTAAATTTACTAAAATGCCCTCGGTTTATAAAATAGCAACTCAATGATTTTTGCCCCAAAATTTCAATGATGTTACGAAACTCAAACACTCTGTTTTACAAAATATCAATCGAAAATCTTGATTTTGGAAAATTTACGAAAACACCCTCAGTTTGTGAAAATTACTAAAATACCCCTGGTTTTCAAAACGAAGTATTTTACAAAATTTTCAAAGAACACTCACAAATTCTTGGAATTTCAAATTGACCGGTTTTACGAAAGTTTAAAATATCGTTTATTACAAAAACACCCTGTAGGGAAAATGACGAAAATACCCTTGGGCTAGAATGGGCAGCAATGTCCGAAGAGTGAGTAGGTAGGGAAAGGCTTAAGGAATGAATGTATAATCTCTTTTGGGTGAATAGGATAGAAGATTGAAACCTTGTTTGCTCGAAAGAACCCCTGATTAAACTCTATCCATAAAATTTCTTTGCGGTTAAGAAAGTGGAACGATACTAATGCATAAAAATCTTTTTAATCAGAAACGTAGATCGTTAGATATGAGCACTCGAGGCGGACGTGGTCGTAATACTCGTGGTAGAGGTAGGGGTAGGATGACGGTTTCTGAGCCCGTAGGATCTGGGCAGGGTTCAGAAAATGAGATGCCGGCCCGCCCACGGTGGAGGTGGTGAGTTCCAAGATCAGACTGGAGATGATGCAGTGTCACAGGCGATGCTGCGGGTGTTGGAAAGGGTAGCTGGTGTAAGTGGTGGTGCGGGAGTTAGGAAATCTGTTCCTGAGCGACTCGGGGCTAACGGGCCGAGTTCTTCCGAGGTGTATCGGGTGTTGCTCTAGCATCTGCGAGTATTGGCCGGAGGCAACCGAGCGGATCATGGATGATCCGAACCTTTCGCCGAGGAGAAGCTTAAGGGCATCGTAACGCTTCTCCGAGATGAGTCATATCAATGGTGGCTCACGGTTCGGGACAGTGTGGCGGTGAGGATCCGACATGGGATTATTTCAGAGTCGCATATCAAAAGAAATACATCGGGGCGAGTTACATCGACTCCCGTGAGAAAGGCATTTTCGAGGCTTGTTCAGGAGTAAATCTGCATGGTCGAGCACGCAGGTGAGTTTCAAGCCGAGTAGGTATGCCGAGGGCATTGTAGCCACCGAGCATGAGAGGTGTGTTCGTTCGAGGATGGTCTACGAGACGAGTTGAAAGTGGTCTTGATTGCTCCACAACAGAGAGCGAGTTTCTTTGTCTTAGTCGAGAAGGCTAAGGTAGCCAGAAGGTGTTAAGGAGTCGGTAAGGCAGAGCATGGGCAGGAGTAGGCTTAAGAGAAGCTTTGGGTCTTCGGGATCGCCCGCAATCCATGAGAAGAGGCTAGACCAAGTGGGCGTAATCATCTGCTAGATTTGTTGCCGCTAGCGAGGACCGCCGCAGTGATGTAATCGTGTGGGAAATCTCATTGGGGTGGTTGTTGGGTGGTGGGAAAGGTTGCTTCGAGTGTGGTTCTCTCGGATCATCGCATTAGGGATCGCCCGCGTAGGATGGCGAGGATTCGATCACGAGTCGTGGCCGTAATCGGTTCGAGAGGAATGAACCGCCACCACCACAGAGGGCCGTGGTAATGGCAGAGGTGGTAATGGATTTGGTCGAGGTCGTGGAGCAGGCGAGAGGTGCGGGTAGTTACGGCACGCACGACTGATGCGTGTATATGCGGCTAGGCGCCGCGAGAGAGCGACGCACCGGACGTAATCACCCGACGTTTTTGATTTTTGGTTCTCCTATAACGCTTTAATTGACTTGGGTTCCACGATTCGTATGTTGCTAGTAGTATAGTTGAGACCATGGACTTAGACTCGAGATAACTTCTAGGCGGATGACCGTACTTAGCCTCCAGGTCACTCAGTAGTGGTAGATAAGTTGTATAAGGATGTACCCCTAGAACTCCAAGGGGTAGTTTTTCTTCTGCCGATCCGATGGAACCGCCGTTTGAGGAGTTCGATCTGATTCTCGGGATGGACTGGTTGGTTAAGTACCAGGCCAAAGTGGATTGCGCGGCCAAGCGCATGGTTCTATCGACGGATAAGGGAGAGGAAGTGATTATGATAGGTAATAGGAGAGATTACTTATCCAATGTGGTATCGGCATTAAAAGTGTGAAGATGGTCGAAGGGCGTGTGAAGCGTATGTGGTTCATGTGTATGCTTTGGAGGCTAAGGAATCTGCTTTGTTGAGAAGGTTCGCATGTTAAGGAATTTGTTGATGTGTTTTCGAGGAGCTTAGGGTTTACCACCGGATCGTGAGGTAGAGTTTGGGATAGATTCGCTACCGGGGATCGCGCCGGTGTCTATTGCTCCATATAGGATGGCACCAAAGGAATTGGTGGAGCTTAAGGCTCGATTCGGAGTCTGTTGGATCGAGGCTTCATTAGGCCAAGTGTTTCGCCGTGGGGAGCGCGCATTATTCGTCAAGAAGAAGGGCGGCTCGATGCGGATGTGTATCGACTCATCGCCAACCGAATAAGCGGCGATTAAAAACAAGTATCCGTTACCACGGATAGATGACTTGTTTGATCAGCTGAAAGGTGCATCGGTGTTTTTGAAGATCGATTTGAGGTCTGGGTACCATCAGTTGAAAGTTAAGGAAGCGGATATCCATAAGACAGCGTTTCGGACTCGATGACGCACTACGAATTCTCGTAATGCCGTTCGGGTTGACTAACGCGCCCGGCGGCTTTTATGGATATGATGAATAGGGTGTTTCATTTGAAGATCTGGATCGCTTCGTCGCGTGGTTTTTATTGACGACATCTTGGTCTATTCAAGGTCGGAGGAAGAGCATGATGCACACTTAAGAGTGGTGTTGCAGGTTTTGAGGGAGAAGCAACTCTATGCTAAGTTCAGTAAGTGTGAGTTCTGGCTTAGTGAAGTGACGTTTTTGGGTCATGTAGTATCAGCTGAGGGGATTAGAGTAGATCCTCGGAAGGTTGAGGCGGTTTTGGATTGGAAGCCCCTAAGTCGGTCATTTGAGAGATTCGGAGTTTCTGGGTTTGGCGAGGATACTACCGAAGATTTGTTGAGGTTTCTCGTTAATTGCAAAGACCGGATGACTAAGTCGCAAGGAAGGGAGTTCCGTTCGTTTGGACCGAGAAACAAAGCAGGAGAGTTTTGATAAGTTAAAGAGGATCTTGACTGAGGCTCCTGTTTTGATTCAACCTGAGGGTGGTAAGGAACTCGGTGTCATCGCGACGCATCACATACGAGATTGGGTTGTGTGCTGATGCAGGAGGGTAAGGTTGTGGCTTACGCTTCTCGGCATTGAGGCCACACGAGGTCAACTATCTCGACGCACGACTTGGAGCTAGCAAACGTAGTCTTCGCCTAAAAACTGGAGGCACTACTTGTACGGGGAGAAGTCAATCGCCTACTACGCAGATCATAAGAGCACAAGTACCTATTGACTCGAAGGATCCGAATTTGAGGCGGCGTAGATGGGTTGAATTGCTCAAGGACTACGATCGCTCGATCGAGTATCATCCGGGCAAGGCTAACGAGTGGCGCACGCGTTGAGCCGTAGGGTTGTTTCGGACTTAAGAGCTTTGTTTGCCCATTTAAGCTTGTATGACGACGGAGTATTTCGCAGAGCTGCAGTTAAGCCTACTTGGGTTGAGCAGATCAAAGAGAAGCGATTGGAGGATGAGGTTACGAGTGCGCCGAAGGCTACAAGTGCGTAATGGTGGTTTTGGAGGTTACAGCTTGTGCGTGATGAGGTTCTGTGTTTTCAAGGAAAGGCTTGTATGCCCAAAGATGTTGAGCCGAGGCGGAAGATTCTTCAGACGCACATATGATCCTTATGCTATGCATCCGGAGGTAGTAAAATGTATAGGGATCTTAGAGAGCGATTTTGGTGGCTTTGCTTGAAGAAAGAAGTAGACGAGTTTGTTGGGAAATGTCGACTTGTCGGCAGAGTCAAAGCGGAACATCGATTACCGTCGGGTTTGCTTGACTGTGAAAATCCCTCGATGGAAGTGGGAAAGGATAACTATGGATTTCGTCGGTGGTTTACCGCTTACGCCAAGCAAGAAGGATTCGATTTTGGGTTATCGTGGACCGCTTGACTAAGTCGGCCCATTTCATTCGGTGAGAGTGGACTATTCACTTCGAGAGGTTGGCGAAGCTTTATGTCGTCGAAATAGTAAGGCTACACGGTGTTCCATTTCGATAATCTCGGATAGGGATCCCGAGTTTACGTCGAGGTTACGGAGAGCGTTGCATCGAGCTCTGGTACTCGTTTGGATTTCAAAGACGGCTTTTCACCCGATGATCGGACGGGCAATCGAAAAGGTCATTCAGATCTTGGAAGACATGTTGAGAGGTTGTGTTCGGACTTGAGGGGGATTTAGGATGAGTTTCGCCGTTGGCGAGTTCGCCTATAACAACGACTACCAAGCAAGCATCAAAATGGCACCGTGAGAGGCGTGTATGGTAGGAAGTGTCGCTCACCTACTTGTTGGACAGAGTTAGGTGAACGTCGGTTGTTGGGACCCGAGTTGGTTCTTTGAGACGAGAAGACAAGGTTAGGTTGATTCGGCCTCGTTTGAAGGAAGCTTCGGACCGGCAAAGTCTTATGCCGATCTTAAGCGAAGAGATATAGAGTTATTTGTGGGAGATCGGGTTTTCTTAAAGGTCTTGCCTTGGAAGAAGGTCTTTGAGGTTTGGCGAAAAAGGCAAGCTAAGTCCGAGGTTTATTGGGCCATATAAGGTATTGAGACGAGTTGGACCGATGGCGATCGCTTGAGTTGCCAATGAGCTTAGTCGATTCACGATGTTTTTCACGTGTCGATGCTTGGAGGTATCGTTGAGATCCATCGCATGTAGTAGCGATGGAGGAGATTGAGGTAAATCCAGATTTGACTATGGAAGAGGAACCAGTGCAGATTCTAGATCGGGATGTCAAGGTTCTACGTAGAAAGTCTGTGCCTTTGGTTAAGGTTCTTTGGCGAAATCATGGCGTGGAAGAAGCCACGTGGGAACCCGAGGATACGATGAGACAGCAATACCCGCAACTCTTTTGACCAGGTAATTTCGAGGCCGAAATTATTCTTAAGGGGGGTAGAACTGTAATATCCCGGGTTAGGGGCTATTTTGTGTTGCATGATATTGCATGTGTTTAGGGTGCTGTGTTGCTATTTCGGTGTTTTCGGGGTTTAATGGTAGGCTAGGAGTAAGCCTGAGTAGGTAGAAAAATTTTAGTTTTTAAGCTTTGAGTCAGGGGAGCTGATGGAGCTGAGGGATGTGTAGTTTATGTTGTGTTTCTGAGCACAAAAGAGGAGCTGGTGGAGTGGCAAAGCATGCGTCACTTGGGAGCATGGTGTGGCGTCAATTCCATGAGGTAGAGGTCTAGTGTTCGAGCTGCCAAAATTCCCTTTTTGGCTTCTTTTTGGGACGGCATGGAGGAGAGGTAGAAGGCTAGTGAAACTCTAGCTTGGACCAAGTCTTCACATTCAAATGTTAGGTGGAGAGTAATTGTAGGAGGAAGACTTGGTCATGGTTGTTTGAATGTGTGGTTGGGAATTATTGGAGGGATTTTTGGCCGAATTTTTGGGTGTTTGGAGTGGGGGAGTGGACGGCTTAGTGTGGGAGAGGGGGAAGGCCGAATGTACTTTTGCTTATGGTACATTTTCGGTCTTCTTTTTGGTAAGCAAAAGTGTCCATTTTGGTTCGGTTAGCCGAAATTGTACCAAGGTTTTTCTCTCGTTTTTCTTCATTTGTTAAAACCGAAAGTCCAAGTGAGTTCTCCATCATTTCTTTCACAAACCGAAAGTCCAGGCAACTTTGTTGATTTTGTGCTTTGTTTTCTCTCAATTATTTTGGTAGCCGTATGCTCTCTCTCTCCCTTCTCTTTCAGTTAAGTAAACCGAAACTTCTATCATCCTTTGTCATATTCATTTTCTTCTTTCTTGCTTAAACATTGTAGCCGAAACCTCCTGTTCCAAATACTTTCTCTATTTTTTTTCTTCTTCAAAACCGAAAAGCACCTATCCCTTTTCCATTTTCTTCTCTTCTCAAGACCATTGGCCGATTCTCTTCTTCTTCTTGAACACATCTTTCTTTTGCTTCACTTTTAAGATACTAGCCGAACCCTCCCTTGGTGATTGCCGAAATTTCCCTCTAGCTTGTGTTTTCATCTTGACCGAATCCTCTTCTTTTGAAGCCTTGGCCGAACCTCCTCTCTTCCCCCGGTGTTAGGTTGGCGAATATTGGTGTTGGGTGTTGGTAAGTGCAAGGCCGAATGGCCATAACTCCCTCTGTTGTTTCTTTGTTGGTTGTGGTTGGAAGGATATTAAGCTTTTGATAATCATCTTGTGTTAGGGTCTTTGGACGTTGAAAAGTAGCCGAGAAGAGCCTTCACCCTTGTTAACCGATTGGTAGGTGGTGGTAAGTATGGGCTTGTGTTTATTCTTTCAGTTCGATTAAGACAAAGGACTAACTGTTTGTTGTTAGGGACTTGACCGATTGGCAAAAGAACCACTGTTGGTTCGGATTTGGGAGGAAACCAAATCTATCGAAGGTAAGAGTTTAAAAGTAAGCCCTTTGGTGTGATAGCTTTGGCCGAATGCTATGGATGCCTAATCCCTTTGTTTGGCCGATTGTAGGAGTCAGATTCGAGGGACTTAGCATTCGTTCTCGTTGGGATTTCTAGGCTCGTAGTTATCAGGTGTGTAAACTAACACACTAATACTTGGTAATGTTGTTAATTAAACCTGTTTGCCTGTTAAAAACTATAACAGTATGATGGATGATGGGATACCCAAATGGGGTATGTGTACGGATCCGGGTAAGTCTATTTTATTACCAGTCCTATTATGGATACTTTGGGTATGATGATCTATGCTACATATGTATATGCTATGAGATGCTATGTTGGGCATGGTTGCATGAGTTACATGAATTGCATATTGCACATGAGTCGATATGTCATGTATGGGTGACATGAGAGGAGGAGCAGATGATATTTGTGCCGACGAGCACCGGTGCTTTGGTAGCACAACTTTGTGACTTTGGGTCACCAGAGGTTTGGCACCTCCAGAGGTTTGGTACCTCGTCTCGTCGTCCCGAGTGGCTCAGTACCACGATGGGTTGGCCCCACAGATGATTATATGGGATTGACGCCGAGTGTTTTGGTAACACACGATGGGTGGCCCCATCACCCGATTTGTGACTACGGTCACCGGTGCTTTGGTAGCACATTGTGTCTTTGGGACACCAGAGGTTTGGCACCTCATTGCGACTTGTCCTCGTGGTTTGACCACCGTGGGTTGGCCCCACTTGAGATATGGGATTGTCTGCTAGTGTTTTGGTAACACACGATGGGTTGGCCCCATCATCGTTGGATTTGTGACTTTGGTCACGGTGCTTGGGTAGCACAATTGTGTCTTTGGGACACCGGTGGTTTGGGACCACATTGACGGATATTATGTCTTTGGGACATCAGTGTTTTGGTAACACATCGTGACTGTATGTCACCAGTGGTTTGGTACCACACAGGGTAGAAAAGGTGATATGGATGGTTAGGATCGGGTTGCATTAATTATGTTGCTATGTATGATGTGTGTTAGCTTGTTGTTTTATCGGGAGCGGGATTTACACACTGAGTCACTCGACTCACCCTCTCCTTTGACATTTCAGGTGACTCGTAGACGCGGACTTGGAGCAGGATGGACTCGGGGTGCACATGCCATGCTATAATAAAAGTGTTGCTTGGACTATTGAATTTGGGTACTTTAATTATTTACTTTCAGTTGGGTTTTTATTGGATTTGTAAAAGGCTTTATAATTTATGTTTTATACTGTTTATGTTTAAATTTTAATATGCCTTAACAAAATAAGTTGGAATGAATTCTACTAAAACTTGGAAAGATAATGATTTCAAAATTTTAACGCAAGGTGTTTTCAACTATACCATCGGGTATCCCACTGATTTTATAAACCAATAGAGATCAAATGGCTTCAATCGTGAAATCCAATTTTATTAAGTCTAAATTTTAAACAACTTGTTTTTCACAAAGGAACATAGTTTTATCAAATTTATCTAATGCAACCTCGAAATTTTCAAACACGTTTTCCCGTAACATACCAAATTCGGTCGTGGTGTTTGGACCGGGTTTGGGGTGTTACAATCACCATTAGACCGAGTAGTCAAAACTCCAAAAGTTGAATACATAACCACCTTCTATATAATTTATATACATAATACATATTTAACAAGTATTCAACTTACACATCAACCTCTATCACTCTTAAATTTATAGAGATGATACTTACCTCTAGTATACATACCGACCCCAAACATAGTCATGCATGTATATACTTAGGATAATATACTCAATCATTCTTGTATACTTATTTGCATTTATAATAGAAGTCTTTAAAACGAACCTCACACCTACACATTGTCAATATGGTTAGCAGCATCTCACACACTTAGTGTTATTCCTTAATACTTCTTGTAACGTATCGCTCACATAGAGCCGTTACTTCATACCTATCGTACCGTATCGCTCATATAGAGCCATTACTTCATGCTTATCGTAACGTATCGCTCACATAGAGCCATTACTTCGGAGTTTCCATAACATATCGCTCACATAGAGCCGTTACTTACAAATTTGCACATATAGTGCTCATTGAACCATTTCACCCAACTTATGCTTCTCATAACTTGTTATTATTTCGATATGCATACTTTATATATATAATTCACATTCACTTTACACACAAGAACATACACTTATATATGTATATATTAAAGTATTCAGTATCCCAAGTACTATATTGCATTCGGCCTATACCACATCAAGCCATCATCAACTCCATTTAGTATGCCTGAATCTCATTATAATGTCATTATTAAAATTTCCTATTTCATGCATCTAATTACAACAACCAAGTACCATCACCATCGACTATCTCTTATCTATTTCATATATATATGTATATTCGGCAATACATTGAAAGAAACTATCACCATTCAACTTAAACTTGTAAGTAAGTATTATTTCAATTTAATTCCATTGCTTAAAACTTACCTTTATGGTTGAAGGGTAAGGATGTCTCGGCTACTCGTCTAGTTTAGCTTTCCCCCGATCTTTTTCCAACTCTTTCTTCCCTTGATCTAAACAAAGTTCGAAAAGAGCCTATTCAAATAAATTTCATTCATCTCAATTCGAAACACATCATTGTACTATTCTCTCAATTGATCATTCATAGTTTCGAAATCCTTACAATTTAATACCAATTATTTTCATTCATTCGAATATATGAAAATTCATACACATTTAAGCTAATGCCGAATACTCCTCAAGATGAATTAATTCTCTTTATACACTAAAATAGCTCATAACATGTAATTTTACCAATTTACAAATTTACCCCTCTAATTTCAATTTTCTCATAATTTAGTCCCCTAATATAAAACACAAGAATTACATGAAATTCGGACTAGCCCCTTAAGAATCGAATTTTCTTCATTCCTATTCAAGTCTATATAAGCCATTTATTTTTACATTTATACCCTCAACTATTTAATTTCATAATTCAAGCTTTCACTCATCCATTTTATCCAAACTCCTACTCAAACATGTTTATGTCTAGCTCATACTTAAAAATCTTCTATCAAACATGACTAAATCGATGTACTCATCCATGGCCGAACCTAAAATAAGTTTCAAACTCCAAAATTTCCATATGTATTTTAAAGTATTCATGATAGCTAACACAACCATGCAAGAATTTACAAAAATGAAGCTTAATTACTTACCTTAAGAGGACATGCAAGGACCGACTATGGAGCTTAAAATTTTCACTTCTTTTCTCTTTGTTTTCGTGGAGAAGATGAAGTAAGTGGGAAGAAAATATGTTTTTCTTATTATTTCTTTAACCAAATAATACTTTATTAATTATCACCCCACTAACTAATAATAATAATATATAATATATGATATATAATATATGCAATACTCATGGTCAATGCCGTCCACTAGGAGGAAAATATGGGTAAATTGCAACTTAAATCCCATGTGAAAAGAAATCCAATCAATTTAACCCTAATTTCCACAATAGCTACTTTCTCATTTACTCATTTTAATCCTTTTCTTAAATTAACCACTCAAACATACAAATAACTCCAAAATATTTTAACACACAGTCGAACGCATAATTTAGCTATCAAATAAAATATTTAAAATATTTTTAACTTGAAATCGTGGTCTCGAAACCACCATTCCGATGAGGGTCACATACGGGCTGTTACAACTCTCCCCCCTTAAGGATTTTCGTCCCGAAAATCTTACCGATAAATAGGTTCGAATAATGCTCTTTCATCGTATCCTCTGATTCCCAAGTTGCTTCTTCAACTCCGTGCTTTTGCCACAGTACTTTAACTAAGGGAATTTTCTTGTTTCTAAACTCTTTCATTTCACGAGCTAAAATACGGATCGGTTCCTCCTCATACGTCATATCGGATCGGATTTTAATCTCAGACAGAGAAATCACATGTGACGGATTTGATCGATATTTACGAAGCATCGAAACATGGAAGACATTATGAATCTTTTCTAGTTCAGAGGGCAACTTTAATCTATAAGCAACAGGTCCAACACGTTCGATGATCTCATACGGTCCGATGAACTTCGGATTTAATTTGCCTTTTCGACCAAATCGAAGCACTTTCTTCCACGGAGAAACTTTCAAAAATACCCGGTCTCCGGCCTGAAACTCAATGTCTTTACGTTTCAAATCCGTGTATGACTTTTGGCGATCTGATGCAACTTTCAAACTATCTCGGATTACTGCCACTTGCCGTTCAGTCTCCTTAATCAAATCAACCCCGTGTATCTTGTTTTCACTGAGCTTGGTCTAGTACAATGGTGTACGACACTTGCGGCCGTACAAAGCTTCGTAAGGTGCCATTTTGATACTAGATTGAAAGCTATTATTGTAAGCAAATTCAATCAAAGGGCAAGTATTGTTCCCACGTACCTTCAAACTCGAGGGCGCAACATCTCAATATATCCTCAAGTATCTGAATGGTTCGCTTAGAATGACCATCTGTCTGCGGAGGAAAAGCTGTGCTAAAGTGTAGTTTGGTGCTTAAAACATCTTGCAATTTCTTCCAAAACCGCGACGTGAATCTCGGGTCTCTGTCCGAAACAATGGAAATCGGCACCCCATGTAATCTTACAATTTGAGATACATACAACTCAGCAAGTTTATCGAGCGAATAGTCCGTACGAACTGGAACAAAGTGAGCTGATTTGGTTAGTCTATCCACTATAACCTAGACTGCATCTTTCTTACTCGGTGTCGTAGGCAAACCAGATACAAAATCCATAGCAATTCTATCCCATTTCCATTCAGGTATCATAATCGGCTGAAGTAGTCCTGATGGAACTTGATGCTCGACTTTCACTTGCTGATAAACTAAGCACTTCGAGGCAAATTCAGATATGTCCCCGTTTCATACCAGGCCACTAATAGAACTATTTCAAATCATTATACATTTTCGTGCTACCTGGATGTACAGATAATCGACTATTATGAGCCTTATTCAATATCATCTGAATCAACTCCACATTCCTCGGAACACATAATCGGCTTTTGAATTTCTGACAGCCATTCTCATCAATCCAAAACTCTGATTCAATGTTACTTTCACATTGAACTCGTCTTGCCAACAAATCTTTGTCAACTTTCTAGGCATCGCTAACTTGTTGAATAAACAACGATCTTGCTTTTATTCGGCTACTATCGAACCATCACCCGACATAGCCATATGTGCGTTCAACGCACGAAGAGCAAATAATGACTTCCGACTTAAAGCATCTGCAACAACGTTAGCCTTTCCCGGGTAATAATCAATCATGAGCTCATAATCTTTCAAAACTCTAACCATCGTCGCTGTCTCAAAATCAAGTCCCTTTGAGTCATTAAATACTTTAGACTCTTAGGATCTGAATAGATGTGATACTTCTCACCGAATAAATAGTGACGCCATATTTTCAAAGCAAAGACTATAGCAGCCAATTCAAGATCATGAACCGGGTAATTCCTCTCGTGCGGTTTCAACTGTCTTGAGGAATAGGCTACGACTTTGCCTTCTTGCATCAATACACAACCCAGTCCATTTAAAGATGCATCACTGAAAACAAAAAATCCTTACTCGATCCTAGCTGAACGAGTACCGGAGTCTCCTTCAACAAGGTCTTCAGTTGATCAAAACTCTTCTGAAACTTTTCCGACCACTCAAAATTTACATCTTTCTGAAGTAGCTTTGTCATCAGAGATGCTATAATAGAAAACCCTTTCAAGAAGCGTCTATAATATCTGTCTAGCCCCAAAAAGCGACGAACCTTAGAAACATTCTGTGGAGGTTTCCAATCGAGTATTGCTGAAATTTTACCCGGGTCAACCCGAATACCTGACGCTGAAACAACATGTCCGAGAAAACTAACTTCACTCAACCAGAATTCACACTTGCTAAATTTCACGTACAATTTCTTATCACACAAAATCTGCAACACTAACCTCAAATGCTCATCATGTTCAGTTTTGTCTCGCGAATAAATCAGTATATCATCAATGAAAACAACTACGAATTGATCTAAATACAGTCTAAATACCCGATTCATCAAGTCCATGAAAACAGTAGGGGCATTAGTGAGCCCAAACGACATCACTAAGAATTCATAGTGATCGTATCTTGTCCGAAAAGCAGTCTTTGGTATATCCGGTTCTCGAATTCGCAGCTGGTAATATCCAGACCTCAAATTAATTTTTGAGAACACTGAAACTCCCTTAAGTTGATCGAATAAATCGTCTATACGTGGCAACGGGTATTTATTCTTTATGGTAACTTTATTGAGCTGTCGATAGTCAATACACATTCTCAAAGTTCCGTCCTTCTTTTTCACAAAAGAACAGGCGCACCCCAGGGAGAAAAACTAGGTCGAGTGAAACCTTTATCTGACAATTCTTGCAACTGAGCCTTCAATTCTTTTAATTCAGTCGGTGCCATTTTGTACAGAGCTATCGAAATTGGGGTAGTTCCCGGCACTAACTTAATCCCAAATTCTACCTCACGAACTGGTGGCAGTCCTGGTAATTCCTCTGGGAACATATCTGGATATTCATTCACAACAAGTACTGACTCAATCTTCCTTTCGGTTACCTTGCTATCAATTACATATGCAAGATAGGCTTCACAACCCTTTCTCAGATATTGTCGAGCCAACATCGAAGATATCACAGTAGGTAGTCCACTCAAATCCGCCGACTCAATTCAGATTATCTCGTTATTCTGGCATCTCAGATCAATAGTCTTCCATCTACAATTGACTGCTGCATCGTGAACAACCCATATCGAGAATAATGTCAAACTCATCAAAAGGTAATAGCATCAGATCAGCCGGAAAACACATCTCTCGAATCATTAAGCGGCAGTTCTTGTACACTTTATCAACTAATACCCACTAACCCAGAGGGTTTGAAACCTGAATCACAAATTCAGTAGACTCAACAGGTAGAGTCTTACTGGATACTAATGTCTCATACACATATGAGTGAGTTGAACCAGGGTCAATCAAAGCAGTTACATTAGAATCAAAGAGGGTGAAAATACCTGTAATGACATCTGAAGATGAGGCCTCCTCTCTAGCACAGATGGCGTACGCCCTAGCCGGTACACGAGTATCTGATCGAACAACTGCATCTGAAGTCCCTCTCTGTGCAACACTTTTACCTCCCCCATAACGAGACAATTTGCCTCTAGCTGATATGCCGCTAGGTTTCGCACCCTGAGCAGTACCCTTTCCAGTAGTCTCCGAGCAATCCCGAATGAAATGGTCCTGCGAGCCACACTTGTAAAAAGTGCGAGAAATGGATTTGCCCCAACACTCTCCAAAATGTCGTCTGCCACACTGCTTACACTCAGGTTTGCTTGATCGATCATTGCCAACACTAGCCACCGATGTAGCCTGAGAACTCACTAGTGGTCGCTCTCGTATAGAAATCCCGGTGTTGGGTCTGAATCGGCTACCATCATTCTTAATCTTCTTTGTTATCATCTGTAAATGTTTACTCGCCGATCTCTTCTGAAAGTCTCTAAATTCAAGTTCAACCTTTCATTTTTCTTTCCCCAGTTCTTCCGCTTTACAAGCTCTTTCAACTAGCACTACGAACTCGTTAATTTCAAGAATACCAACCAAAAGCTTTATATATTCATTCAAACCATCTTCGAACCTCTGACACATAACCGTCTCTGATGAAACACACTCGCGAATGTAGCGACTGAGTCGCACAAACATTCACTCGTATTCAGATATGGTCATACGACCTTGCTTGAGCTCGAGAAATTCTTTACGCTTGGAGTCAATAAAGTGTTGACTTATATACTTCTTGCGAAATTCAGTCTGAAAGAAGTCCCAAGTAATCCTTTCTTTCGGGATAACTAACACCAGCGTGTTCCACCAGTAATAGGCAGAATCCTGTAACATAGATATAGCACACTTCAAACATTCATCGGGTGTGCAAGATAATTCATCGAAAACATGAACGGTGTTATCAAGCCAAAATTCAGCTCGCTCAGCGACATCATCATCCTCGGCTCTAAATTCCTGAGCTCCATGCTTCCTAATGCGATCAACCGGAGGTTTAGTTACTCTTTCAAGATTGGCAACTGGAGGAATCACCGGTACTATAGGGGGTACATTCAGATTTTGGGGTGGTTGAACAGCCGGATTGGTTGGTATGTAATGGCTGAACCAATCGTTCATCATACTATAGAAGGCATTTCTAGCCCCCTCACCAGGATTACTCGTTGCCGGTCGAGATTCTTCTGGCACGGTCCCTTGCGCGGGAGTGGCCGCTACACTCTCGACGTCCTTGGCAACAGCTCGCTCGTGATCGGAATCCATTACTAAATAAAAGAGCAAAAACATTACACTGTTAGAAGTCATCATACTATCATTTATATATTATGGCATGTATAGCTAGACTCACACAAGCTACGTTAGTCCAAGAACCGACTAAATCGTAGCTCTAATACCAATCAAATGTAACACCCCTAACCCCGTATCCGTCGCTGGATTAGAGTTACAGAGCATTACCTATCAAAACATAACCCTAAAAAAAGCATTCATAAATAAATATTATATACCTATAAATGTTTTATATAAACGTATCATATCTCTTTACTACCAATTTGAATCAAATAAACTTCCATCGCAAAATTTTCAAATGCCTAATTCATTATCAAACATATACCAATAATTTAATTAATCAATATTAACATAGAAATCTATCATTTAAATAGTTGTATTCGAATGTACTATGGATAAATTTATACTTTCATAGTAAGCTTAAACCTTAAAGAACATATCACAAATCTATATCACCAAAATTCAATACCAATTGCCGAAAGCATTCATCCATTGCATTGACCACATCTCTTATAATTAACATAGTCAATTTTATCTTATAAATAACCTAAAACATATAAGTAACCAACCAAAACAATTACCCAGTCATTTTAATACCTCTCATACCCGAGTACATGAGCACATTTTAATCAAATTATTAAAGAAACTAACAAGGCCGAATATGTACAAGATATTGCATTTCTAATAATCTAATCTAATGAACACTTACATTAATAACATACTTAACTTCTCACAACATTCATAAGATGCTATATGGCATATCTCTAAAATGAACCAAACACTTGACTGATTATGCATCATATATATAACATCATTATCACGCCATAACACCAATCACAAGCATATATATATACACATCATGTAATATACTTCCATATCACTAATGCCATAACCGACCTCACAATTATCCATAATATCAAGAGTTTTAACCTTATGACCATTCGAGCCACCTTTTCATACATCCAACACAAACACATAAAAAAAAAACATTCATTTTAAACAAACATCAAGGCCGAATTCACACAAGACCAAGTTATCATAATTTAGCCATTTTCGCATGGCATAAATACACATACACACTATTTGAAATCAATTCAAAAGTATCTTAGCCTATACATGCCATAATGGTAAAAGTTCACTACTTCAAAAGAGTACCAAAAGAGATGATAGTATAGAGAGCTTCTGAAGTGATTCCCGAGCACAAAATGAGCTTCTGAAAGTAACCTACGCATTTAGAAAATAACCAAAACACAAGGTAAGCTTTTATAGCTTAGTAAGAATTAAGCAATTAGTTTATATTCCCATGAACTTATACATATAAAATAAATAATTTGTTTATCACCATTAGACCGAATAGTCAAAACTCCAAAAGTTGAATACATAACCACCTTCTAAATAGTTTACATACATAATACATATTTAACAAGTATTCAACTTACACATCAACCTCTATCACTCTTAAATTTATAGATATGATACTTACCTCTAGTATACTTACCGACCCCAAACTTAGTCATGCATGCATATATTTAGGATAATATACTAAATCATTCTTGTATACTTATTTGCATTTATAATAGAAGTCTTTAAAACGAACCTCACACCTGCACATTGTCAATATGGTTAGCAACGTCTCACACACTTAGTGTTATTCCTTAATACTTCTCGTAACGTATCTCTCACATAGAGCTGTTACTTCAGAGTTTTCGTAACGTATCGCTCACATAGAGCCGTTACTTACAAATTTGCACATATAGTGCTCATTGAACCATTTCACCCAACTTATGCTTCTCATAACTTGTTATTCATTCGATATGCATACGTTATATATATAATTCACATTCACTTTACACACAAGAACATACACTTATATATGTATATGTCAAAGTATTTAATATCCCAAGTACTATATTGCATTCGGCCTATACCATATCAAGCCATCATCAACTCCATTTAGTATGCCTGAACCTCATTATAATGTCATTATTAAAATTTCCTATTTCTTGCATCTAATTATAATGTCGCTCACATAGAGCCATTACTTCATGCTTATCGTAACGTATCGCTCACATAGAGCCATTAATTCGGAGTTTCCATAACATATCGCTCACATAGAGCCGTTACTTACAGATTTGCACATATAGTGCTCATTGAACCATTTCACCCAACTTATGCTTCTCATAACTTGTTATTATTTCGATATGCATACTTTATATATATAATTCACATTCACTTTACACACAAGAACATACACTTATATATGTATATATCAAAGTATTCAGTATCCCAAGTACTATATTGCATTCGGCCTATACCACATCAAGCCATCATCATCTCCATTTAGTATGCCTGAATCTCATTATAATGTCATTATTAAAATTTCCTATTTCATGCATCTAATTACAACAACCAAGTACCATCACCATCGACTATCTCTTATCAATTTCATATATATATGTATATTCGGCAATACATTGAAATAAACTATCACCATTCAACTTAAACTTGTAAGTAAGTATTATTTCAATTTAATTCCATTGCTTAAAACTTACCTTGATAGTTGAAGGGTAAGGATGTCCCGGCTACTCGTCTAGTTTAGCTTTCCCCCGATCTTTTTCCAACTCTGTCTTCCCTTAATCTAAACAAAGTTCGAAAAGAGCCTATTCAAATAAATTTCATTCATCTCAATTCGAAACACATCATTGTACTATTCTCTTAATTGATCATTCATAGTTTCAAAATCCTTACAATTTAATACCAATTCTTTTCATTCATTCGAATATATTAAAATTCATACGCATTTAAGCTAATGCCGAATACTCCTCAAGATGAATTAATTCTCTTTATACACTAAAATAGCTCATAACATGTAATTTTACCAATTTACAAATTTACTCCTCCAATTTTGGTTTTCTCACAATTTAGTCCCCTAACATAAAACACAAGAATTACATGAAGTTCGGACTAGCCCCCTTAAGAATCGAATTTTCTTCATTCCTATTCAAGTCTATATAAGCCATTTATTTTTGCATTTATACCCTCAACTATTTAATTTCATAATTCAAGCTTTCACTCATCCATTTTATCCAAATTCCTACTCAAACATGTTTATGTCTAGCTCATACTTAAAAATCTTCTATCAAACATAACTAAATCGATGTACTCATCCATGGCCGAACCTAAAATAAGTTTCAAACTCCAAAATTTCCATATGTATTTTAAAGTATTCATGATAGCTAACACAACCATGCAAGAATTTACAAAAATGAAGCTTAATTACTTACCTTAAGAGGACATGCAAGGACCGACTATGGAGCTTAAATTTTTCACTTCTTTTCTCTTTGTTTTTGTGGAGAAGATGAAGTAAGTGGGAAGAAAATATGTTTTTCTTATTATTTCTTTAACCAAATAATACTTTATTAATTATCACCCTACTAACTACTAATAATAATAATATATAATATAATATATAATATATAATACATGCACTACTCATGGTCAATGCCGTCCACTAGGAGGAAAATATGGTTAAATTGCAACTTAAATCCCATGTGAAAAGAAATCCAATCAATTTAGCCCTAATTTCCACAATAGCTACTTTCTCATTTACTCATTTTAATCCTTTTCTTAAATTAACCACTCAAACAAACAAATAACTCTAAAATATTTTAACACACACTCGAACGCATAATCTAGCTATTAAATAAAATATTTAAAATATTTTTAACTTGAAATCGTGGTCCCGAAACCAACATTCCGATGAGGGTCACATTCGGCCTGTTACAACACGGCCTAACCACACGGGCGTGTCCCTACCCCACATGGGCGTGTGGACACTGTATATAAGGAAAATTTTAGATTTTTGCAAAAAAAATTATGAAATCTCGATTTGGTCCCAAATCGATTCCACCGTTATTATTAGGCCTTAAGGGTCCATTTAAGGGGCAATATGATTGATGTTGCACATGAATAGTATTTTGAACTTGATATATTTGTAATTGTTTAATAAGTCCCGGTAATACTCCGTAACCCTATTTCGGCAAGAGATACGAGTTAGGGGTGTTACAGTACAAGTCCTTCGTGTAAAATATGGTTAGAAGGATCAAATTCTGGAATCCATTGGCAAAAGCAAGTGCTCAGACTTGTGGCGATCTCTAACTAAGGTTTACTCTCTCTTCCGCAAAAGAATTAGCTTGGTCTATTGGTGATGGCACCGATATTCGTTGTTGGAAGGATCTATGGGTTCCAAAAGTAGGCCCTTTACTCTCTTTTGTTCCTGCTCATGTAAATTTAGATTCGGATTGCATCCTAAGGGATTTGGTCTTTCCTGATAGTTCTTGAATCTGGATTTGTTTCGCATATGACTACTCGAAGGAGTGATCAAACGTATAGTTAGCATGCCCCCTCCGCTTCCTGCTTCCAGATTAGATAGGGTGTCTTAGGCTTATTCGAGTTCAGGAGCCTTTTCTATTTGTAGTGCCTTTTGGATCCTAAAAGAGGAGTCCTGGAACCCTAAAGAGGGTTGTTGGAAGGACATTTGGAAATATTAAGGTCCCGAGAGAGTATGATTTTTTCTTTGCCTGGCTTCTAAATAGGGACTTCTTGCTAACTCAGAACGCACTCGGAGAGGAATCAATCATAGAATTTCTTGTCAACTTTGTGGCCATGATATAGAAGATATTCTCCATGTACTAAGGGACTGCTCGATAGCAAAGGAAGTGTGGAAGCTAGTGATTCCATTTACACAACAACACAGGTTCTTTTCTAATTCCTTTTAGGTTTGGTTTTCTTCTAATCTTGGCTATCATTTGAGATTGCAGGACCAGGGAGTTATGTGGTCATGTTTATTTGGACTAATCGTTTGGCAAATTTTTGAAGAACTTGAATTTATTCATCTTATAGAACGTCAATTGGTCAGCTTATGACATTCTCAAGTCTCTCTCAGTTGGGCGAGGCAATACCAAAGTACCTATAATAGATACATGATAAAATCACCTACTTTGGTTGCTCAATCAAACTCTAATGGAACGTGGGTACATTTATTTTCTAATGGTATAGTGGCCAAAGAATCCGAAAGTGCTTCTGCTAGAGGTGTGATATGCGTTCCAAGTAGTAACTGGATTTTGGGTTTTAATTGATATCTAGGAAGCTGTGCACCATTTGAGACGGAACTTTGAGGTATTCTGGACGAGCATCTTATTCTGTTAAGTAAGGGATACATGCGTGCCACAATTCAGACAAATAACCTGGAAGTGGTTAATGTATTTACTAGTAATATGTTAGAAGATTCAGGTATTACCTTGCTCATAAGGATTCATTGGATCATGAGTTTTGAAGGTCAGTGGGTGATCAAATATGTTCTGAAAGAGTGCAATTTGATTGCAAATTGACTGGCAAAGCTCAGTTTAATATGGAAGTCAAATTTACAGATTCTTAATGTGCCTCCTGATGATGTATCGGGGATTCTTTAATAAGACAAAGCGTGTGACATTTTTGAACATTTGATTTGATGTAATTTCATTTTATTTTTTTACCAAAAAAAAGATAGTATGTTAATGAAATCTTGCATTAATTAAATAAACATACAAGATTTTGCACCACAATTTTATTTTGATTAAAATATTGTCTATGTATTAATTTTTATTGTAATTACCCATGATATTTTATTGATGCACCACAATTACTATTAATTTTAAAAAAGGTCAATTCCTGTTATCATTTTCTTGTAATTACTTATGCAATTGAATTGGTGCTCCACAATTTTGCATTACTTAAAAGATTTTTCATTAATTAATTTTTATTGTAATTACCCATGCAATTTAATTGATGTAACACAATTACTAAGATATTTTTATTGTAATTACCTATGCAATTAAATTGATGCACCACAATTAAGTTAAAAAACTTTGTCTTCATTTCCTTAGCTTCTTAGCTTCCTCTCTTCTTTTCACCAGTTCTGGCAACCACACTGCGTCAGCACCAAAAAAGCAAAATATCATTTTTTTAAAAAAAAAACAAGTGCTAACAATGTGAACTCTGTCACCAAAAAAAGCAAAAGAGCAATTTTTTTTTAAAAAAATTTGAACTGGTTTTGGCAATGAAAACATTAGCACCTATTAATTTTTTTTTGTTTTTTTAATCCCGGAAGACCCTTATTTTTAAGTGTATTTGAAAAAATAAATATTGATGCCGACGAACACAGTGCCGATAGAAAAAAAAATCATTTTTTTTATAGATCAGATAATCATTAGGAAATGATGGAGGGTGGTGCTGACGGTGAGATGCCCAACACCAACATGGACTGTAGAAAACAAGTCACTTTTGTGCAAGATTTTGCACCTGGGTCATATTTGTAAATAATCAATTTATTTGAGTCAAATATGAAAAAAAAAACCTTATAGGGCAAGGAGTGAAACTGGTTCGATGAGGATCGTGAATCTAGTAAGGCTCTGTTTGTTTCATTAAAAATGACTTTCAGAAAATAATTTGTGAAAATTGAAAATTGACTTTTTTGAAAAAACTAATATTTTTTGGTATTTGGATGAATCTATGTAAAATATTTTCTGTTACTTGACAGATTTCCTAAAAATATTTCATAAAAGTTTGTTGTCAATTAAGCAAACATAATTTTGAGATTTTCTTATATTTTCATTATTTAATTGTGTTTATTTTATATCTATAAATTTATATTTTACATTGTTTTTTGCAAATATTACAATGATTTATTTATAAAGAAATACATCAAATTAAACATATAATATTACTTAATTATTAAGATAGAATATTAACAGTCATAATTTAAAAACAACCAAAGCGAATATATGATTCCTAATTGTGTTAAAAATTTTAAAAAAAAGATTGAATAATATTAAATTAGCTTCTAAACCACAATTAGTACTATAAAACATTAAATTAATAATATTATCCAAGTGCATAATTAGTAATGCACCACATGATGACTACAATATTGCCCAAGTGTATATTTAGTACTACCACATAATAAATAGTTCACCACATAATAATATTGTCCAAGTGCATTACTAGTACTACACTACATAATTAGTACTACACCACATTAAAACATCGATATCTTTAACCTCGAGAATACTTTTGAAACCAAATTTTTCTATGCATCATACTTTTAGCCAAGAAAGCTTTAAAATCAGATTCACGACCAGCAAGATAATTAAACACACTACAAAGGAAGTTGTCATCAAATCATTTTACCTCCATTGACATCACTTGTAACACCCCTCACCTGTATTTAGCGTCAGAATAGGGTTACGGAGCATTACTGGACTTACAACACATTTAAACATAAATTTCATATACAATTTATCAATTCAAATACAATTCAATCACAATCAATCATAGTGTCCCTTAAACGAGCTTACGAGGCCTTAAACAAGCATTGATAGTGGTTCGGGACTAAACAGATAACTCGGGAAATTTTTTCAAAACTTATAAAATTTTTCTCCAAAACAGGGGACACATGCCTGTGTGGTTAGGCCATGTGTCTCACACGACTACCAGACACGCCCGTGTCACAGGCTGTGTGGACATTCGAAATGGGAGCACATGGCTGTGTCCTAACCTGTGTCCTACCCCGTGTCCAAACAAGTGAGGTTACTGACTTGGGTCACACGGCCTGCCACACGCCGGTGTGTCTAGCCCGTGTGGCCTTCGAAGTGGCCACACACGCCCTTGTGCCAGTCCGTGTCAAATCTGTAGGGTATACTGACTTATGCAACACGGCCAAGTCACATGCCAGTGTGCTAGGCCGTGTGCCAATTAGGGGTATACTGACTTGTTCCACATAGCCGATCACACGACCGTGTGTGAGACCTTGTGGAGCATACTGACTTCACTTCAATTTCAATATCAGGGGACACACGGTCGTGCAATACTGTCACACACGGCTGAGACACACGCCCTGTCTCTGCCCTTGTAGACTAAAATGGCACCAATTCAAAGCATAAATAAACATCCAATTTAGCCACAATTAAGGCTAATTCATACCATATCCAATACCAATAACTAACATGCTAATAACTCATGTTTTTCTCAATCAAAACATACCAAAACATATACACCAATCAACTAGGTAAACCTTTACCAATCTTACATCATTTTGTACCATTTCACAAGCATGTTACCAATCCACAAATCATCAATTTACCATCCGTGGTACCTATTATAAACAATCATCACAACCAACTCAATATACACAAGACATAAGCATATATATTTGCACATGATTCAAACATACCAAATTTATGCCATCACCCATGGTTATATATATACAAACCAAAATATAAACATTTACAATGCCAATTCATTTGGCCAACATCATTACCAAAATATAATCCACATGACTCAAAATACCTATACATGCCATATAATTAAAATACCAAAGTTCAAAGGTCCCAAGTGATAGGTGGTAGTGTGAAGTGATCTCCGATGATCCCCAAATCCGAGCTAGCTTCGATATCACTATAAAACACGAAAAATACACAAAGTAAGCTATAAAGCTTAGTAAGCTCGTATGTTAACAATGAGAAAATGTCACCATTCATTAATCATTCAAATAATAGAAAACAATATAAAACAATTCTAATAAATCTCAAAGGTATCAAATGATCATTCACATAACTTACCAAGGAACTCATCAATTCCATAGTTTCAATACTCAATTCATTACCGTACGTACTTGTACCATCTCGTACCAATCTCATACTCAACCACATCCTTCATTTACCCATTGAACCATTCAGAATAGAAGTTGGATACTCAAAGTCTCACTCGATAAGTATCTATACCATGGCCTAAAGCCAAATGAAGGTAACTTATCTGAAATTCTGATATCATGGCCCGACGCCAACTCACTATATCCCCTAATGACATGTCACTAGCATCCTAAACTATTCCTAAGGTTCAACCGAGATTTCAAATGTCGAATCATCATTGAATCACTATCGTTCATATCCATAGTCTCGTATTTGCAATTCATGCAATATCAAAGCATATAAAATACATTTATATTGAAGTTTATCACATACGAACTTACCTTGGATGTTAAAACGGTGAATCTAGTTGATTAGTCAATAACTTTATCTTTTTCCTGATCCAAGTCCATATTTCACTTTTCTTGATCTAAATTTATTCAAAATTAACTCATTTAATCAACCATTTATTCAATTTAGTCCAAATCACACTTTAAAACACATTTACACTTTTGCTCCTAAACTTTCACATTTTTCACAATTTAGTCCTTATTACACACAACCTCAAATTCATGAAATTCAAGACTAACCCATGCTAATTAAATTACCATTATTCCCCTAGAACCCATATTTTTCATGTAACACCCCAAACCCGGTCCAAACACCACGACCGAATCTGGTATGTTACGGGAAAAACCGTGTTTGAAAATCTCGAATTTGTCCTAAATAGAATTGGTAAAGCTTTGATCCGTTTAGAAAAAAAACAAGTTGTTTAATATCGTTACTAAAACATTTAGACTTAGTAAAATTTGCATTCAAGTTTGAAAACAATTGATTTTCATAAACTTATAAAATCAGTGCGATACCCGATGGTATAGTTGAAAACATATCGTTAAAATTTTGGAATCGTTGTTATGCCAAGTTTTAGCAAATTACCCCAATTAATCATAAGGCATATTAAAATCAAACTTAAAACATAGTATCAAAAGACATAATTTAAAGGCTTTTTACAAATCCAAAATAAACCCAACTGAACGTAAATAACTAAAATACCCAAAGCATAATATCTGAGTAAAACTTTTATTCTGCATGGCATGAGCACCCCGAGTCCATCCCGGCTCCAAGTCCGCGTCACGAGTCACTGAAATGTCAAAGGAGAGGGTGAGTCGAGTGACTCTAAGTGTGTAAATCCCGCTCCCGATAAAACAACAAGCTAACACACATCATACATAGCAACATAATTAATGCAACCCAGTCCTAACCATCCATATCGCTTTTCTACCCCGTGTGGTACCAAACCACCTGGTGGTGCTAAACCACTGGTGACGATATAGTCACAATGTGTTACCAAAACACTGGTGTCCCAAAGACACATTATCCATCAATGTGGTACAAAACCTTTGGTGTCCCAAAGACACGATTGTGCTACTAAAGCACCGTGACGAAGTCACAAATCCAACGATGATGGGGCCAACCCATCGTGTGTTACCAAAACACTAGCAGACGATCCCATATCTCAAGTGGGGCCAACCCACGGTGGTCAAACCATGTGGACGAGTCGCAATGAGGTGCCAAACCTCTCGTGTCCCAAAGACACAATGTGCTACCAAAGCATCGGTGACCGTAGTCACAATCTGGTGATAGGCCAACCCATCGTGTGTTACCAAAACATCGGCGTCAATCCCGTATAATCATCGTGGGGCCAACCCATCGTGGTACCGAGCCATCGGGACGACGCCGAGGTACCAAACCTCGAGGTGCCAAACCTCGTGACCCAAAGTCACAAAGTGTGCTACCAAAGCACTGGTGCTCGTCAGCACAAATATCACTGCTCCCTCCACTCGTATCACCCATCAACATGCCATACTCATGTAATCATGCATATCATACAATCATGCATATCATGCCAATATGTCTAATCTCATACCCCATGTCACATATATCCATAGCCATGATATCATATAGATCATCAGTAACTCATAGTAAAATTAACACTGACTTACCCGAGTCCAGAATCATACCCATTAGGGTATCATATCAATCATCACTGTTTCATTAATCATCACACAGGTTATCGATCATATTACTAAATATAAGTGTGTTAGTATGCACACCTGATAATACGAGTCTAAAAAATCCCAAAGAAAACGATCTAAGCCCTCGACACAGATCCTACAATCGCCAAACATTGGGGTTAGGCACTAAGACCATTCGCCAACACCACTTAACCAAAGGGGTTAATATCGAACCCTTACCTTCACTTGGTTTGGTTTCCTACCAACCCGAACCACAATGGTTCCTTCTTTAATCAACAATCGGCTACACCTTAAGAGAGAATGGTTAATCATTTGTAACTCCTGATTTAAACGAAACTAAAAGAATGAACTAATAACCCAATCGCCACCCCAACTTACCAACAAAGATTCGGCCAACACCACACTAGGAGAGAACCACCAGAGATTCGGCCTTACTCACAAAAAGAACGCAAGAAAAAGATGGAGAAGGGATGGGTTGATATTCGGCCAAAGCTTCAACAAAAAGAAGGGAAAATTCGGTTTAGAGAAGATAAGAAATAGAAGGGATGAATGGAGATTTCGGTTTGAGTAGCAAAAGAGAGGGAAGAAGGTGAGAAATGCAAATAGAGTTTCGGCAATATGGCTTTGGGAAGAAAAGAAATGGAAGGAGGTATTTTTTTTTGTAGAGTAGACTTTCGGCTATGAAGGCTTCCAAAAGGTGGGAAAAATATGACAGAAAAGAAATGCTAGTTTCGGCAACCAAATGATCAAAAGAACAAAAGGGAGGGGCATTCGGCTATGATGGAATTAAAAAGAAACAGAGGCAAGTTTCGGTTATGATATATGTTGCTTACACTTTCGGTTTCAAGGAAGAAATAGGAGACTATTTCAATATTGGTAACAAAGAAGAAATTATTTTGACATTCGGCTAGCAACATAACCAAAAGGGAAGAATTTTAGCTAGACATACCAAGGCCGAAAATGAAAGAAAAACAAAAGAAAATGCCTAAAGCATTTTCGGCATAGCCACTTCTCCCACCAAGCCGTCACTTCCCCACTCCCACACTCCCTAGAATTCGGCCAAAATCCCCCAAAATACTCCAAGCCACAAGTTCAAATTATTTTGAACAAGTCAACATCCTAAAATTCCTCTCCACCCACCATTCAAATGTGAAGACCAAGTCAAAGGCGAGTTTGAAGCGCTACAAACTCCTCCCTCCATGCCGTCCCAAAAGAAACCAAAAAGGGACTTTTGCAGCTCGAACCCAAGGCCTACATCCTTGCTTTAGGCGTTATCCATTCCAAGCCTTAGTGGCGCCTACATTGCCACTCCACCAACTTGTTTCTTGTGCTAACAAACACCCAAAATAAATTTAAAAGCCCCAATTTTCCTCACTCCTTATACCTTAGCTCAAAAACTAAAAATTTTCTACCTACTCAAAGCTTACTTCTAGCCTACAATTAAACCCGATTCTACACAACAACAATACTGACACACCAACACATGCAATATTATGTAACAATAAATAGCCCCTAACCCGGATATTACGCTTTCTACCCTCTTAAAAATAATTTCGGCCTCGAAATTACTCCGGTCAAAAGAGTTGCGGGTAATGCTGTCTCATCGTATCCTCGGGTTCCCACGTGGCTTCCTCCACGCCATGATTCCGCCAAAGAACCTTAACCAAAGGCACGGACTTCCTACGCAGAACCTTCATGTCCCGATCAAGAATCGCATGCAGAGTTCCTCTTCCATAGTCAAACTGGATTTACCTCAATCTCTCCATCGCTACTACATGTGATGGATCTCGAACGATACCTCCAAGCATCGAAGCGTGAAAAACGCCGTGAATCGACTAAGCTCGCGGCAACTCAAAGCTGATACGCCATCGGTCCAACTCGTCTCAATACCTTATATGGCCCAATAAATCTCGGACTTAGCTTGCCTTTTCTGCCAAACCTCAGCACCTTCTTCCAAGGCGAGACCTTTAAGAAGACACGATCTCCCACAGCAAACTCTATATCTCTTCGCTTAAGATCGGCATAAGACTTTTGTCGGTCCGAAGCTTCCTTCAAACGAGACTGAATCAATCTAACCTTGTCCTCGGTCTCAGCAACCAACTCGGGTCCCAACAACTGACGTTCACCTAACTCTGTCCAACATGTAGGTGAGCGACACTTCCTACCATACAAACGCCTCATACGGTGCCATCTTGATGCTCGCTTGGTAACTGTTGTTGTAGGCAAACTCAACTAATGGTAGAAACTCCTCCCAATCGCCTCAAGTCCGAACACAACCTCTCAACATGTCTTCCAAGATCGAATAACCCTTTCCATCGTCCGCCGATCGCGGGTGAAAAGTCTTTGAAATCCAAGCGCGCACCAGAGCCCGATGCAACGCCTCTCGAACCTCGACGTAAACTCGGGATCCCTATCCGAGATTATCGAAACGGTACACCGTAGCCTTACTTACTATCTCGACACATAAAGCTTCGCCAACCTCTCAAGTGAATAGTCCACTCTCACGGGATGAAATGGGCCGACTTTCGTCGAGACGGTCCACAATAACCCAAATCGAATCTTTCTTGCTTGGCGAAGCGGTAAACCACCGACAAAATCCATAGTTATCCTTTCCCATTTCCATCGAGGGATTTTCACAGTGAAGTAAACCCGACGGCAATCGATGTTCAGCCTTGACTACGACAAGTCGGACATTTCCCAACAAACTCTGTCACTTCTTTCTTCAAGCCAAAGCCACCAAAATCGCTCTCTAAGATCCCTATACATTTTACTACCTCGGGATGCATAGCATAAGGATCATGTATGTGCGTCTGAAGAATCCTCCGCCTCGACTCAACATCTTTAGGCATACAAGCCTTACCTTGAAAACACGTAACCTCGTCACTAGACAAGTCAGAAACCCTCCAAACCACCATTCTCGCACTTGTAACCTTCGCGCACTCGGAACCTCATCCTCTAATCTGTTTTTTTGATCCGCTCAACCCAAGTAGGCTTAACTCGCAGCTGCGCGTAATACTCCGTCGTCGTACAAACTCAAATGGGCAAACATCGCTCTTAAGTTCGAAACAACCCTACGGCTCAACGCGCGTCGCCACCACGTTAGCCTTGCCGGATGATATTCAATCGAACAAATCGTAGTCCTTGAGCAACTCAACCCATCTCGCGCCGCCTCAAATTCGGATCCTTCGAGTCAATAGATACTTCAGACTCTTATGATCTGTGTGTAGACTATTGATCTCTCACCGTACAAGTAATGCCTCCAGATTTTTAGACCAAAGACTACTACCGCTAGCTCTAAATCGTGCGTCGGATAGTTAACCTCGTGTGGCCTCAGCTGCCGAGAAGCATAAGCCACAACCTTACCCTCCTGCATCAACACACAACCCAATCCCGTATGTGATACGTCGCAATACACTGTGAATTCCTTACCAGCCTCAGGTTGAATTAAAACAGGAGCCTCTGTCAAGATCTTCTTCAACTTGTCAAAACTCTCCTGCTGTTTCTCAGTCCACACGAACGGAACTCCCTTCCTTAACATGACTTAGTCATCGGTCTGCGCAATTAACGAAAAACCCTCAACAAACCTTCGGTAGTATCCCGCCAAACCCAGGAAACTCCGAATCTCAGCGACTGACTTAGGAGGCTTCCAATCCAAAACCGCCTCAACCTTCCGAGGATCTACTCTAATTCCCCCAGCTGATACTACATGACCCAAAAACGTCACTTCACTAAGCCAAAACTCGCACTTACTGAACTTAGCATAGAGTTGCTTCTCCCTCAAAATTTGCAACACCACTCTTAAGTGTGCATCGTGCTCTTCTTCCGATCTTGAGTAAACCAAGATGTCGTCAATAAAAACCACGATTTAAACGATCCGGATCATCTTTGAAACACCCTATTCATCATATCCATAAAAGGCTGCGAGCGTTAGTCAACCCGAACGGCATTACTGTGAATTCGTAGTGCCCGCATCGAGTCCAAACGCATGCGTCTTATGGATATCCGCTTCCTTAACTTTCAACCGATGGTACCTGGACCTCAAATCGATCTTGAAAACACCGATGCACCTTTGGTGATCAAACAAGTCATCTATCCGGTAACGGATACTTGTTTTTAATCGTCGACTTATTCGGTTGGCGATGAGTCGATACACATCGCGCATCGCATCGCCCTTCTTCTTGACGAATAATACCGGCGCTCCCCACGGCGAAACACTTGGCCTAATGAAGCCTCGATCCAACAGCTCCCGAACCGAGCCTTAAGCTCCACCAATTCCTTTGGTTCCATCTCGTATGGAGCAATAGACCGCGCAGCGCGATCCCGGTAGCAGATCTATCCCAAACTCTACCTCACGATCCGGTGGCAAACCCTAAGCTCCTCCTGGAAACACATCAACAAATTCCTTAATGAAGACGAACCTTTCTCAACAAAGCAGACTCTTTAGCCTCCAAGGCATACACATGAACCACATACGCTTCATGACCCTTCCCGACCATCTTACTGACTTTTAATGCCGACACCACATTGGATAAGTAATCTCTCCTATTACCTATCATGATCACCTCATCTCCCTTATCCGTCGATAGAACCATGCGCTTAGCCGCGCAATCCACCTTGGCCTGGTACTTAACCAACCAGTCCATTCCAAGAATCAGATCGAACTCCCCAAACGGCAGTTCCATCCGATCAGCAGCAAAAATGACCCCTTGGAGTTCTAGGGGTACATCCTTATACAACTTATCTACGACTACAGAGTGACCTAAAGGGCTAAGTACAGTCATCTGTCTAGAAGCGGTTCGAGTCTAAGTCCATGGTCTCAACTATACTACTAGCAACATACGAATGCGTGGAACCCAAATCAATTAAAAAGATATAGGAGAACCAAAAATCAAAAACGTCACGGTGATTATGTCCGTGCGTCGCTCCTCTCGCGGCGCCTAGTCTGCATACACCGCCCAGCAGTCGCGTGCCTCGTAACTACCCGCACCTCCGCCCGGTGCTCCACGACCTCGACCAAATCCATTACCACCTCTCGCCATTGCCACGGCCCCTCTATGGTGGCGGTCTATTACCTCCGAATCGACACGCCCGACGACTCGGATCGAATCTCGCCATCCCTACGCGGGACACCCCTAATGCGATGATCAGAGAACCACACTCGGCAACCTTTTCCACCACCCAACAACCACCCCAATGAGATTTCCCACATCGATTACACTGCGGCGGTCCCTGCCTAGCAGAAGAACAAACCTAGCGGATCGATTTCGCCCACTCGATCTAGCCTCTTCGCGGGTTACTGGGACGATCCGAAGACCCAAAGCTCCTCTTAAGCCTACTTGCCCATGCTCGCTCTTACCGACTCTTTAACACCCTCGGCTACCTTAGCCTTTCTCAACTAAGACGAGCAAACTCGCTCCCGCTGTGGAGCAATCAACGACCTCAACTCGTCTCATGCAGACCATCCTCAAACGAACACACCTCTCATGCTCGGTGGCTACAATGCCCCGGCATACCCGCTCGATTTCAAGAACTCACCTCGTACTCAAGAACAGATTTACTCCCGAACAAGCCTCGAAATGCCTTTCATTTGGGAGTCGATGTAACTAGCCCCGATGTATTTCTTTTGATATGCGACTCTGAAATAATCCCATGTCGATCCTCACCGCTACACTATCCCGAACCGTGAGCCACCATTGATATGACTCATCCCGAAGAAGCGACACGATGCCCTTCAACTTCTCTTCACCGTCAAGTCCAGATCGCCCATGATCCGCTCGGTTGCCTCCGGCCAATATTCAGCAGATGCTAGGAGCAACACCCGATACACCTCGGAAAAATTCGGCCCCATTAGGCGAGTCGCTCAGAACAGATTTCCTAACTCTGCACCACCACCTACACCGGCTACTCTTTCCAACACCCGTAGCATCGCTGTGACATCGCATCGCTCTCGATCGATCTCGGAACTCACCACCTCCACGGTGGTGAATGCAAGCATCTCATTTTCGACCCTTGACCAGATCCTACGGGTTCGTAAACTCGTCATCCTACTCGACTCGACCACGAGTATTACGCCACGCCCACCTCGAGTACTCATGACTAAACGATCTACGTTTTCGATTAAGAAGATTTTTATGCATTAGTATCGTTCCACTTTCTTAACCGCAAAGAAATTTTATGGATGGAGTTTAATCAGGGGTTCTTTCGAGCAACCAAAGTTTCAATCTTCTATCCTATTCACCCAAAAGAGGTCATACATCCATTCCTTAACCCTTTCCATACCTATTCACTCTTGGACATTCTTCGCCCATTTCTAGCCCAAGGTATTTTCGTCATTTTCCCTACAGGGTATTTTCGTAATAAAAGATATTTTAAAACCTTCTTAAAACCGATCACTTTGGAATTCCAAAAGTTTGAGAGTGTTCTTTGAAAATTTTGTAAAATACTTCGTTTTGGAAACTAGGGGTGTTTTAGTAATTTTTCACAAACTGAGGGCGTTTTCGTAAATTTCCAAAATCAAAATTTTCGATTGATATTTTGTAAAACAGAGTGTTTAAATTTTGTAACATCATTAAAATTTTGGGCAAAATCTTTGGGTTGCTATTTTATAAACCGAGGGCATTTTAGTAAATTTTACCCCTAAGGGCATTTTTGTAATTTTCACAAATCAAGAAATTCGTTGTAAAAGTGGCATTCTCAATTTGAAAGAGTTTATTGCAAAAAGTTTGAAAACATTAGGGTTGTTGTTGTATTTTCGAAAACATGGCAAATTCCCTTTTCGGGTTTTAGTCGTTAGGTTAAGTCTATGACATAGCCTTCTTGGTCAGGGTGAACTCGAGCTATGCACCAGGTGGGATACCTGCGAAGAGGAGGTGAGTCACGAGGACTGCTTAAATACCAAGCTCTTCCGGATCCTCTCCTAGACATGCGTACAGGAGTTACCACACCCTAACCCCGTGGCTGAGTCATAGATTGGTTTAGTGCTTTAAGTCTTATGCTTTAGTTCAAGTGTTTGAGTGATCTAACCCTAGGGTTCATGTCCTATAAATCTAACTACGTTCCATATCACCTACCCTTCTACAAATAATAATTCACAGAAGAGTTTAGAATTACTTACCTGGGCGAACTGGTGCCGGAGACTCGGTGCCATGCCTTGTAAACCATGTATTCAATCCCAAAACACTTAAAACGAACTTTTGAAAACAATTTGGGCCTCAGGCCCACAGCCGAGCTTTTGAACTTGGCTCTGATACCACAATTGTAACACCCCAAACCCGGTCCAAACACCACGACCGAATCTGGTATGTTACGGGAAAAACCGTGTTTGAAAATCTCGAATTTGTCCTAAATAGAATTGGTAAAGCTTTGATCCGTTTAGAAAAAAAACAAGTTGTTTAATATCGTTACTAAAACATTTAGACTTAGTAAAATTTGCATTCAAGTTTGAAAACAATTGATTTTCATAAACTTATAAAATCAGTGCGATACCCGATGGTATAGTTGAAAACATATCGTTAAAATTTTGGAATCGTTGTTATGCCAAGTTTTAGCAAATTACCCCAATTAATCTGTTAAGGCATATTAAAATCAAACTTAAAACATAGTATCAAAAGACATAATTTAAAGGCTTTTTACAAATCCAAAATAAACCCAACTGAACGTAAATAACTAAAATACCCAAAGCATAATATCTGAGTAAAACTTTTATTCTGCATGGCATGAGCACCCCGAGTCCATCTCGGCCCAAGTCGCGCTCACGAGTCACACTGAAATGTCAAAGGAGAGGGTGAGTCGAGTGACTCGATGTGTAAATCCCGCTCCCGATAAAACAACAAGCTAAACACACATCATACATAGCAACATAATTAATGCAACCCAGTCCTAACCATCCATATCGCCTTTTCTACCCCGTGGTACCAAAACCTTTGGTGGTGCCAAACCACCGGTGACGATATAGTCACAATGTGTTACAAAACACTGGTGTCCCAAAGACACATTATCCATCAATGTGGTACCAAAACCTTTGGTGTCCCAAAGACACGATTGTGCTACCAAAGCACCGTGACCGAAGTCACAAATCCAACGATGATGGGGCCAACCCATCGTGTGTTACCAAAACACTAGCAGACGATCCCATATATCTCAAGTGGGGCCAACCCCACGGTGGTCAAACCACGTGGACGAGTCGCAATGAGGTGCCAAACCTCGGTGTCCCAAAGACACAATGTGCTACCAAAGCCTTTGGTGACCGTAGTCACAATCGGTGATGGGGCCAACCCATCGTGTGTTACAAAACACTGGCGTCAATCCCGTATAATCATCTGTGGGGCCAAACCCATCGTGGTACTTGAGCCATCGGGACGACGCTGAGGTACCAAACCTCTGGAGGTGCCAAACCTCTGGTGACCCAAAGTCACAAAGTGTGCTACCAAAGCACTTGGTGCTCGTCAAGACAAATATCACCGCTCCTCCACTCAGTATCACCCATCAACATGCCATACTCATGTAATCATGCATATCATACAATCATGCATATCATGCCAATATGTCTAATCTCATACCCCATGTCACATATATCCATAGCCATGATATCATATAGATCATCAGTAACTCATAGTAAAATTAACACTGACTTACCCGAGTCCAGAATCATACCCATTAGGGTATCATATCAATCATCACTGTTTCATTAATCATCACACAGGTTATCGATCATATTACTAAATATAAGTGTGTTAGTATACACACCTGATAATACGAGTCTAAAAAATCCCAACGAAAACGATTTAAGCCCCTCGATTACCAGATCCTACAATCGGCCAAACATTAGGGGTTAGGCACTAAGACCATTCGGCCAACACCACTCAACCAAAGGGGTTAATATCGAACCCTTACCTTCACTTGGTTTGGTTTCCTACCAACCCGAACCACAATGGTTCCTTCTTTAATCAACAATCGGCTACACCTTAAGAGAGAATGGTTAATCATTTGTAACTCCTGATTTAAACGAAACTAAAAGAATGAACTAATAACCCAATCGCTTACCCCCAACTTACCAACAAAGATTCGGCCAACACCACACTAGGAGAGAACCACCAGAGATTCGGCCTTACTCACAAAAAGAACGCAAGAAAAAGATGGAGAAGGGATGGGTTGATATTCGGCCAAAGCTTCAACAAAAAGAAGGGAAAATTCGGTTTAGAGAAGATAAGAAATAGAAGGGATGAATGGAGATTTCGGTTTGAGTAGCAAAAGAGAGGGAAGAAGGTGAGAAATGCAAATAGAGTTTAAAGCAATATGGCTTTGGGAAGAAAAGAAATGGAAGGAGGTATTTTTTTGTAGAGTAGACTTTCGGCTATGAAGGCTTCCAAAAGGTGGAAAAATATGACAGAAAAGAAATGCTAGTTTAAAAACCAAATGATCAAAAGAACAAAAGGGAGGGCATTCGGCTATGATGGAATTAAAAAAGCAGAGGCAAGTTTCTGTTATGATATATGTTGCTTACACTTTCGGTTTCAAGGAAGAAATAGGAGACTATTTGAATATTGGTAACAAAGAAGAAATTATTTTGACATTTGGCTAGCAACATAACCAAAAGGGAAGAATTTTAGCTAGACATACCAAGGCCGAAAATGAAAGAAAAACAAAAGAAAATGCCTAAAGCATTTTCGGCATAGCCACTTCTCCCACCAAGCCGTCACTTCCCCACTCCCACACTCCCTAGAATTCGGCCAAAATCCCCCAAAATACTCCAAGCCACAAGTTCAAATTATTTTGAACAAGTCAACATCCTAAAATTCCTCTCCACCCACCATTCAAATGTGAAGACCAAGTCAAAGGCGAGTTTGAAGCGCCTACAAACTCCTCCTCCATGCCGTCCCAAAAGAAACCAAAAAGGGGACTTTGCAGCTCGAACCCAAGGCCTACATCCTTGCTTTAGGCGTTATCCATTCCAAGCCTTAGTGGCGCCTACATTGCCACTCCACCAACTTGTTTCTTGTGCTAACAAACACCCAAAATAAATTTAAAAGCCCCAGCTTCCTCAGCTCCTTATACCTTAGCTCAAAAACTAAAAATTTTCTACCTACTCAGGCTTACTTCTAGCCTACAATTAAACCCCGATTCTACACAACAACAATACAGCACACCAACACATGCAATATTATGTAACAATAAATAGCCCCTAACCCGGGATATTACATTTCATTTATTTCCCATTTTAACTACTAACTTTACACATTTCTCAATTCAATCCCTATTTTGCATTTTCACTAAAAATCACTTAACAAAACTTGTATATCTATCAACAAGCATTCATAATCTACCAAGAAACTTCAAAATACACATGTATTCACCAATTACATCATTCAAAATCTTTAACATTTTTGCAAAATAGTCCCTGGGCCAGCTAGTACTAGTTGCAACGATCTCAAAAACATAGAAATCATTAAAAAAGAGACAAAAATCATACCTTAATTAGCTATTAAAGCTTGACCGAATGAAGAAGATAAAAATGGTGTTCTTTCACCCTAATTTCGGTTGAAGCATCAAGAAATAAAAGATGATATCTTTGTTTCTTTTATTATTATTAACCTTAATTACTAAATTACATAGATAACATTAGTATAAAACTACTAATATCACTTAATGGTTGTCCATAATGGTCCACTTACCTTTCAAATGGTTTAATTACCACATAAGGACCTTAACTTTAAGGTTCTATAGCTAATATACACCTTTAGCTAATAGAACACAAGTTTTATACTTTACGTAATTTAGTCCTTTTTATCAAATTGACCAATCAAACGATAAAATTTCTTAATGAAATTTTTACACAAATATATTATCATGTTGTAGACATTAAATTAATAATAAAATAAACATTTAAACTTTGGATTTGTGGTCCCGAAACCACTGTTTTGATTTGACTAAAAACGGGTTGTTACATCACTTTTCTATAAAGATGTGGTGTCTTATCCTTAGTAAATTATTCCAATGCATAAGCAATCCTACCAAGTTTCTCACCCACAAATTGAATTAGTTCATTAGCGACAATTTCTTGAGTATTTTTCCTTCTACGGTTAGATGTGCCAGATGATGTTTTTGTTCTTACCTCCTCAACATCTTCATTGTTTCAGTCTAAAACATTGAATCCTCGTTACCATCATCCAATGTCAGAAAATGTTTTGGCAAAACTTCTTGTTGTCATATCGTTTCCAACAACCAAAGCCATTTCATTATAATGATCAATGCTTTTGTTCAAAACTGGTTCATACTTCATTTCTGCATGTTGGATGTTATACACAATTAGAATAACAAGTAAAAAGCAACTGAAATATATTTAACATATACATATTACTATCATTGTTGCATCATATGTCACTTGATCACATGTAATCATTTTCATGTTATCATCCCATTCAAAATTACTTTCGACCTGGATTGTGCATGTAAATTGCCATGTTTTTTTTATAGTCCTTAAATGATTTTCCACATTCTTAACATCACATTGAACTTGGAATCTTTCAGAAATAACTGCAGCAACTCGATTAATAGAAACTACTCTGAAAGTGTTAGAAGGCTTATTTACTTTTTGGGCCTCCCTTGCTAGAATTTCAAGAAAAGATTGTTGCATTGGTTTTGTCCACCTGAATTGTTTTATTGTCCTTTCTTTGTTGCCCTTACCCATTCTGCATTAATAATTTACATTATCAATCATTTTAATATCCAACAATATTGATATGCCAAAAGCTATCAAGCCCAAAGAAATGAGTATGAAGCCTAAATACATTACCGAACTCAAACGAAAGGAATTTCCATAAGTAGATTGTCTTGACATAATGGATAGTTCAGAAGCCTATATTAAAGACCAACAATAGTACTTGCTAAGGATAAGCAAGTAGAGGTGTAACACACAAATGTCATAAGCAGCTTTTCCAATTAGGGACAATGATATCAACCAATCACAAGCAATGAACGGTTAAGTTTTAGTCCTTCATGTACTTTCATGCAACTTAAGCACTCACAACACCTCTAATATAAAAAGAATAGGTATATATAATTTTTTGAGGTATGAGCTCATCCATTGCTCATACTTTTCTTGAATATTTCCTTAAACTCCTCTATAGTCTCTCATCTAACTTAAGCAACACAAGCTTCAACGCCTTATAGTCTTTTTTTGTAGAAATAAGAGGGCAAACCTTATATTACATTATCTTAAAGAGAATAGTTCCTCCCATAAGTAATTCCTAGGCTATCGTTAAGTAGTTTCTATCCTGCAACTATTGGTGGCCTATCAAATATACATGTCGAGTAAACTATTAGTAGACCAATTAGCCACTTAAGTTTCCTCCTCGATGAGCTTAATGATTACCTCCATTGCTTGTTTCTCATCTCCTGGATGCTTTTAGCCAGAGAAAAACTACTCATATTCTTATTTGTTCCATTCAATATATGAATGACTAAACTATTATTAATTTTAAGTATGACTTTCTTGTAACCCTTTCCCATGCTAGTAATAAACCATCATAACATTCCCATAACTCAACATGTGTGATTGTACAAACTCCTACATTCCTACTAAGTCCAAAAATTCAGCTTCTATTAGCGTACCCGTTATAGGCAATCATCCAAAGCTCATTTTAACAATGCCATTATAATTAATATTGATCCAACTAGGGACCAGTGGTGTCCAACCAATGTGCTCGAGTACTTGGTTGTTTTCTTACTTGCTTAAATATGCTTTATGACAAATAGTTCTTGACCAGGTTATACACTATGTAATAACCTCATTTACATTGATTTTCATTATAATTACTCTTAAGTCTCTTAATTTTTATGACCATCAAGAAATCATCCCAAAGAGAGTAACTCATTCCATGTTATGTAAAATAAAACAATTTTGAACATTTTCTGTAACACCCCTAACTCGTATTTGTCGTCAGAATAGGGTTACGAGCATTACCGTAAATACGTAATTCAAAACATTCATTTCCAACATTTCATAATCATTGCAAAATCCCATCTAACACATGTATAACGTCCTTAATTCGAGCCTTCGAGGCCTTATAAACTCTTTAGAAATGATTCAGGACTAAATTAGAAACATCTAAAACTTCATTGAAAAAGATAGAAAAATTCACACTGTAGGGGTCACACGGTCGTGTGGCCAGGCCATGTGACTCATACAGCTGAGACACATGCCCGTGTTTTAGACCATGTGGACATTCAAAGTAGGGACACACGGTCGTGTCCCAGCTCGTGTAACTCTCTAATTTGGGCTACATGGCCAAACCACACGCTCGTGTGCCAGCCTGTGCAACATTCGAAATACAACCTTTTAAACCTACAGGGGACACACAGCAGTGTCGCATGGCCGTGTGTCACACACGGCTAAGACACACGCCCATGTCTCAGGCCGTGTGGACAAGAAATAGGCCAAATTTAAACCATTTCTTTCACCCATTCAAAGCACGCTCTTACAAGCCATTTGCACTTTTAACCGAAGCATCAAAACATGCATATTAAGACCAATTCAATAGGTCATTTATCCATACAACCAATATGCCGAAAGGCACCACAATCATAAACCATAAAATCAACCTAAACATGTGCACATTTACCATTTATCAACTAATTTTTTTCCATGCCAAATCATATCACAATGACCACATGCCAAAATCATATTCAAATATACCAGTTTGGTCATTCAAGACATAACTTCACTTGACCATTTCAACACATGCATCAAAACCATCAAAGTGATACATAACTAGCTATTTCCAAATGGTTCCAACAACAATATATATACAAATCATATTTCAATCATGCATCTCTATTTAAAAACTTTCCAAAGCATACCATAACTTGACCATATTCAGGTCAATTCATTATCTACCATTTTGGCCACTCGAACATGCATTAACACATTGTCAAAAAAACACAAATCAATAAGGCAACAAAAGTACCAAGGTTAAATCAACCAAAATGACATATACATGCCAAACTCATCAATTAACGTAAACCAAAAGTCCACCTATACATGCCATTATAACCTTGATCAAACCATCAAAATCTACCAATATAATCGCTTGATAGTGTGATAATTCTTCGACTAGCTTCCAACCCAATCGTGCTTCTGATAATCTGTAAGGTAAAGGAAAATAATTACGTAAGCAATGGAAGCTTAGTAAGCTATGAATGCTTAGTAAGCTCATATAAACTTTAAGCATAATATTCCATTTCAATAATAAACTTTATAGAATATACATAGACTTATTCCAATGCCATAAGATTCATAAATCTATATGATCATCAATTCAAAAATGAGTAAGTTCATTAAAGTCGCATATTTTTATCACTCATAACATGATGGGATTTTATGGGACGTAATGTATAATCATCAACCTTTCTATAAGATTATACACCTTTCAATTTACTTACTTTCCATTCCATTTCCAATGCTTATCATAAGCCTAAACGATATTATCAATTCCCAACTTAGTGTATTTATCCATGATATAGGTATATTCATCCATAGCATACATCAATTTCTCACAAATAAGTACATCTTCCACCTCATTATTCTGTTTTCATTATATTTCATTTCAACTATGAAATTACCATCTCATTACCTTTCCTCACTCGTTTCATATTCATAACACACAAGATATAAGCATAACATCAACCATGATTACAAGTTAGTGCATTTAAACATAGCACTTTTGGAATCAATCTTTACGATTAACCATTTCATAAGAAATTTCATACTTTTCTTTATACCACCTTTTCATGTACATAAGCATATAAAGCATTGAACACTTACCATTTCAATGTATTTCATTAAGGTTAAGCATGATATAAATCCATTCATAATCTTAGCACAAGCCTAAGCACATCAACAACACATGTCAGTTCATTTAAACATAATTCGTATGAATTCAACATGAATAGCCTTTATACCTGAGCATCATTCAATTGAATTTATCATTCATCATAACATAACATGTTTTTCCATGTAGCTCACCATTTTAATGTATTTTATACATACATGTTTTGGTTTGTATAGAACACTTACCATTTCCTTGTAAATTCATATCCGTTGAACTGTTCAGAATATCAAAGGAAACACGGGATGCTAAACATATAACCGTAACCTTTCCTTTCCTTTACATATTTTCTCACACGAGCTGTGGGTCAGAACGTAACTACACGGTACTGCTCCACAAGTTGTCGAGTATCTATAAAAAATGCCAAAACTCAGCCACCGGTAGGACATTCAAGACCATCACCCGAAACATGTAAACCCTAATGACATGTAATTTGTATCTTACGAATTTCTAAGGTTCAAATGGGGCTCGATAGTCATCGTACGTCGTTGAATTTCCATCATCTCATGACATGATATATTTCATAATAACATATATATATTAATTCGTTTACATTAGAATATTCAATTTAACCAACATTTAAGTAATTATAGTTCATACAAACTTACCTGGCTAAAATACAGAAATATCAAAGTACAAGGGCTTTTTGGTAATTTTCCATTCTCCTTGATTTTCCACTCGATCTTGATCTAAATTAATAATTTCACTCAATTTATTAATTTAGATAGTAAAACAATTTATTTTACACAATTTAGTTCTTTTGACATTTTTACACAATTGCGACTAGCATTATACTTTTATTCAATTTAGTCCTTGAGCCTAAAACATGCAACTTAACCATTTTTATTGCAATTTCCCACTAGATGAATATCATAGCCTTCAGCCCATTTTTTTAATAGTTTCCCATCAAATCCTTGTACTTTTAATCCCTAATCGTAAAATTCATAAAAATCACTTAACAAAATACTTATAAATCACAGCTAATACTTCAAATTCATCATTTAGTATCTAAAATCATATAGATTCATCAATGGAAACTTTTAGTATCTTTAACATTTTCAGAATTGAAGGTACGAGCTAGTTGGACCTAGTTGCAACGATCTAAAAAACATCAACATTACTAAAAAGGGATAAGAATTACTTACCATGCATGAGGAAACCACCATGGCCGAACCTAGCTTAAAGCTTTCATGGATATTCGATTGAAACAAAAGAGAAAAGAATATGACAACCATTTATCTTTACTTATGTTTTTTTTAATTTAATTAATGTATCAAACTACCAATTTAACCTTTGGTAATAACTAATTAAAATATCAAATCCATGTCCATATTAGTCCACTAACTACTTAAATGGTTTAATTTCCATTTAAGTCCTTTTTCCTTTATTCAATAAACCATTTAATCACTCAAATCAAATAGTGATCAAATTTTATATCTTTTACGATTTAGTCCTTTTAGCTTAATCAACTATCGAAACATTAAAATTTCTCAACGAAACTTTATTACGACCTTAATAACACTCTGTAAATACTTATAAAAATATTTACGGCTCGATTTATAGAAACGAGGTCTCAACACCTCATTTTCTAAAACCGCTTGACTCTAAGTCTTACCAATTCAACTTAATTAATCATTCGAATAACATAAATTACAATATCAAAAACCTTTTAAAAACCATAATTGACTCATAAATATTAAATATTAGTATTTACAAACTTATTCGTTGGACTTGTGGCCCCAAATCCACTGAAAAACGGGCTGTTACATTTTCCAGTAACCATGCATCAAACAGTAAAGAAAACAACCTAACTTGTTGATATTGGGAAACTAGCTTTCTTCATCCTGTACTTGCAATGTAATAATCTTGTGTTAAGATTTTGTTCCCTTAACGCAATTATTTCGTTATTCTACTTGTAATCTTTCAAATTGATTCATAATTAATTTATTATATCTTTGAATGATTGCGCTAGATGGTTTTTGCAAGAAAAGAAAAATGTATAACAAATATTAGCTCATTGATAACCTAAAGGTTTAACTAATATTAAGTTTCACTATATAAAAGGATTATGATACTAAAAGACAATCAGTAGGTAATTTGAATTGTTTGTAGTCCAAAGGAATCAAAATGAACAACTGATTTATGGGGAGTATTATGTTGTTCATAATTCCAATTGAGGAGATACCTTGTCTTAGGCATTAGAGTAGTTGACTCCCAGAGATAAAAACATTGATATTATTGTCTAGATCAATAATACCTTGGACTGGACCCAAGTAGATTTTATCTTAGATTTATTTATGGATTCATTCTCTTATGTCATTGATAGTATGACTTACCTCAATCTTAAGTCACTTACCATGTGTACATAACTCATATACTTTGATATATTGAAAACTTGTGCTCACTTGCTATCGGAGAGAAAAGTTGGTATATTGGATACATGAGTTATGTAACGTCTTGAAAATTGTGATATGACACATGACATAAATACAACCTCGAATATTTTAAAAATTATTAGAATTTATGGAATGAATTGGATAAGAAACTTTATGAGATGAATTTGATATTCGAAATAGAAATATATGAAAGTAGTTTAAAGAGTGAAAATATGTAAAAAAAGGACTAAATTGTAAATTTTGAAAAGCATGAGGATCAATATGCAAAATCATGTAAATATGGAAAATATTAATTATTATATATTATTTAACATGAAATAGATTGGAATGTGATTTGGTGTGATGAAAATTACTTTTGAGACTAAATTGGAAAAATTGAATAATATAGGGACTAAATTGTATTTTACATTGTATCGGGAAAAGAGAAAAAAAAGAGGTTTTCATTACCCATGGAGTTATCATAAAGATTTATGATAAAATTTTAACTTAAATTGGTCTTAAATTGGTCCAAGTATTGAATTTTTGAGAAGAAATCTCTAAAAAGACAAAAAAGGGGCAAAACAATAATTTTGCCAAAAGGGTAATTATTTTTGATCGTTTGAACCTCATATTAATAGAATTGTGCTTTAAATTGGCATAAAATGAACTTGAAACATGGAAGGGTGGGCCCAAAGCCCATTTTTTGGTATTTTATAGATGGGAAATTGATAAACCATAAATGTAACATATTTTAATTCCATGCTTGGCATATTTTTGGATGATTTATGATGAAAATTACTGAATTTGATGCTCTTAATCCCTTAAATTCATGTTTCTATACTTAGGAGAGCATTTGGGAGCGAAAGGAGGGAAAAAGGGGCTAAAATTGGAGTTTTCAGGATCCACACAAGCCACACGGGCTGGCTATACACCCATGTGCGAGCCCGTGTCAATTTCGTACCTTACTTCCCTATACGCGGAAAAGCCCAATTTTTAGGGTTTTTAAGCCTTCTAAAGTCTATAAATACACACTAAAAGAGGAAAAAAGGGGGCACGTAGAGTAAATCGAAGAAAGAAGCCGTTGGAATCATCTAGAAGGCGGATTCACGCCAAGATTGATGGTCTCCATCAAGTTCTTTAGATTTTTTTGTGTTCTTTATGTCTTGTTCTTTTCTTAATTCTATGATGTTTTCCTTTTACATTATGAACTAAACTCCCTAAATACCTAGGGAGGATGAAACCTAGATGAATCTTATTATTTAATAAATCTGAATTACGTGATAAATACTTGATCTTGTTCTTAATTATGTGTTCTTGATCCTTGTTTTGATGTTTTCAGGAATATTAATTCAAGTTTAATGTGCTTATTCAGTGGTGCAAAAGTCCCTGTTTGAGAGTAGATCCAACATAATTAAGTGGAGTTGATTGCAATCCTAGAAATAGGACGATATAAATCTGTCGGATTAGAGTCAAATCTAATAAGGGAATCCATAGATCGAGTTAATTTGATGATAGGGGTTTTAATTAGAAAGAGATTTCAATTAATCAACTAGAGTCAGTTTTTCTTAGTCTTGAAAGAGATATTAACATAATTTATGGATTTCTAAGGATCAAGTCAAGTGAATAAATCATTTAATTTAGAGTCAGAATAATAAGTGAAGTGTAGGTGGATTCTTCCTTAGGTATTGTCTTTATTCATTCGATTATTCTCTTCACTCTCTGTCGCGTTCATAGTCATTTAGTTAATTAGTTAGTTAATTTTAGATTAAAAATAAATCCCCTTAATTATTAGGCTAGATAATAAAAAGATAATTAATACTAGTAATTTTAGTCCTTGAGGATACAATATTTCGGACTCACCACAACTATACTACTGTTTGACAGGTGCGCTTGCCTTTGTCGAAATATTAGTAAAGTTTCGAGCCCATTAAGTTTTCGGCGCTGTTGTCGGGGACTAAGATATTAGGAACGCTTAATTTTTATACTTTAGTCATTTTTTTATTTGCAATTTATTTTTGTTTTTATTTTACTAACTTTTCTTTTATTTGCTTCTGGTAGGTTTTTTTAGTTTATAACTAGAAGGAACCCGTCAGGACCATTGCTTTTTGACAGTGAGATGGAAAGTACAGCTCGCAGAGACCATAGAGAAATAAGGCGAAGTCTACAATATATAGAGGAAGAGCAAGAGAACGATACTAATACTACCGAGCAGATGGCTGATAATAATCCGCTACCTCCTGTGGTTGCCGCAAATCTGGTGAATCAAAACCCTGCTCCTCGTACTATGTACTATTACGCTAAGCCCAATTTAACTGGGGCTAAATCGAGTATTGTTAGACCTGCTATTGCTGCAAATAATTTTGAACTGAAACCTAACACTATTCAAATGATTCAACAGTTTGTTCAGTTTGATGGTTTGCAGGACGAAGACCCAAATACTCATTTAGCTAATTTCTTAGAGTTCTGCGACGCTTTTAAAATTAATGGCGTTTCTGATGATTTCATTCGCCTTCGGTTATTTCCTTTTTCATTAAGGAATAAAGATAAATAGTGGTTGAACTCATTACCACGAGGTTCCATCACTAATTAGGAGCAAATTACCGAAAAGTTTTTATTAAAATATTTTCTGCTGGCTAAAACGGCAAAGTTGAGGAATGATATCTCTTCTTTTGTGCAGGTGGATTTAGAAACTCTTTATGACACACGGGAGAGATAAAGACTTATTGAGAAGGTGCCCTCTCCATGGGTTACCTTTATGGCTATAAGTTCAAACCTCCTACAATGGTTTGAACCCCTCAACTAGGCAACTAACCGATGCAGTTGCCGGTGGAACTCTAAATAACAAAACACCTGAAGCGGCTTATGAGTTTATAGAGGAGATGTCACTGAATAACTATCAGTGGCAAGTCATGAAAACAAAGCCGACAAAAGTCGCCGGTGTTTTCAACCTCAAAGCGGTCACCATGTTATCTAACCAGGTAGAGCTTTTAAATAAAAAAAAATTGATGGTTTGTATGGTTCTACGCAAGTACATCCGATGATGTAGTGCAATACAAATGGAGGAGGGGTGAACAACATATAATATCTATTCTACAATCCTAGCACAGAGAACGAACAAGTCAACTATATGGGTAACAATTCTAGACCTCAAAATAATCCCTATAGTAACACTTATAATGCAGGTTGGAGGAACCATCCCAATTTCTCGTGGGGTGGTCAAGATAATCAAAGACCACAATCTCCTTCAGGTTTTCAGCAATCACATTACCAGCAGGAGAAGAAGCCGAACCTTGAGGAGATGCAAATGAAATTCATCTCAGTGTCAGAAACACGTTTCCAAAATACTTAAACAGCGCTTAAAAATCAGCAAGAGTCGATTCATGGGCTCGAGAACCAAATAGGTGAGCTTGCTAAGCTGATCTCAGAAAGAGCACAATGTAGCTTGCCTAGCAACACCGAAACTAATCCAAGAGAGCAGCTTCATGCGATTACTGCTCGAGATGAAGAAGGGTTAATTGAGTCCAAACAAAAACCAAGGAAAGAAAGCGTGGTACGTAAAGGTAAGGTTGATGTGAGCTATAGTGCACAAAAACCGGTAAGTAAAGAGTATACACCTCGTGTGCCATATCCCAATGCGACAAAGAAAGACCGCAGAAATGAACAATTCGGTAAATTTCTTAAACTTTTGAAAAAAAGTTACATATTAACTTATCATTTATTGAAGCTCTTTCGCAGATGCCCAACTCAGTTAAATTTTTAAAAGAGCTTTTGGTGAACAAACGGAAGTTAGATGATTTGTCGCACGTGGAGCTAAATGTTGCTCAACTATCTTACAAAATAAACTACCCAAAAAATTAAAGGATCCAGGGAGTTTTACTATTCCTTGTTTAATTGGTAGTTTAAATGTGAATAATGCTTTGGCTGATTTAGGGGCAATTATTAATATTATGCCCTATAAAATGTTTAAACAACTAGGTTTTGGGAAACCCAAACAAACTAGGATGAGCATACAATTGGCAGATAAAACTATTAGATTTCCTAGGGGTATTATTGAGGATGTGCTTGTAAAAATTGATAAATTTATATTCCCAGTTGACTTTGTTGTTCTAGACATGGATGAGGATAGTGACATACCTTTAATTTTAGGACGACCCTTTTTAGCAACTGCTAGAACTATCATAGATGTTGGTACAGGTGGATTGATACTTCGTGTAGGTGATAACATGATTAAACTCTAAGCTCGTGATTCTGCTAGGATATCTAGTGATCGATATGACATTACGAGTTCTGTTAATGTGAGTAACCTTGTGGTTCAAACTTCTTTGCAGGAAATCCCTAGGAAGAAAGTGATGGAGCCACATTCTATCCCATGTGACAAACACAGAACAACACATGAGGAACGAAGGCTTCAGATCGATGAACTAGATGAATGGAGGACACATGTCAAGGAGAAACCAAAAATACACGATGCAGAACCGAAACAAAGCCATGATGAACATAAGGATGGAACGAGTCAATTTAAGGTTGGGGATCAGGTACTGTTAGATAAAATGGATCCTCGAGTTGTCACTTCAAAGCCTAATGCAAACGGAGCAACTCCCTTTTACGATACTAAATGTCTTCCCATACGGTACAGTCGAGGTAACTCAGTCTAAACTTGGTACTTCTAAAGTAAATAGTACTCGACTTAAACCTTATTTTGATGTTAGAACTGATAGTAGGAGAGGGGAGTTCCAACTCCTCAAACCACCATGACCATGCAAATGAGAGGTAAGTCGAGCTTAGACTCTAAATAAGCGCTTCTCGGGAGGCAACCCGAGCACTAACCCCACTATTTAGTTTATTTTTAATTCTTTTCATGTTTAAATGCAGGTTTTTGACCTACAAAGCCTGGACACATGGGCATGTTCTTGGCCGTATGGAAACAGGGCTAAAATTTTTCCAAAAATCGAGAGAGACACAGCCTTAAACTAAACCACAAGGGCGTGCGACATGGCCGTGTGGACCACACGGCCTAGACACACAGTCGTGCCCTAGGCCGTGTGAAACCTGGAACAATTTTTTTTGAATTTTAAAATAAGTCAGAGAGTTACACGGGCAGGGCACATGGCCGCGTGCGAGACACGGCCTAGCCACACGGGTGTGTGGTAGGTCACACGGGCGTGGGAGAAGCAAAGGATGATATACATGGCCGTGCGACTCAGCCGTGTGAACCACATGGCCTGGACATACGGGCATGTCCAAGGTCGTGTGAAGACTGGGCTATTTTTTCCCTCGACGAACACGGGTTGAAAACAAGCCACACGGGTGTGTGACAGGGCCGTGTGGCCCAACAGGGACCCTCACACAACCGTGTCACCCCGTAAAAACCCTAACCCCTTTTCTCTTTCCTTATTTTCTCTTCTTGTTATATCTTATTTCTATTTCTATTTTCATTTTCATTTTCATTTTTATTTTATGTTTCTTATTATCTTTTAAAGACTTGCCTAATGTATTTTGAACTCTATTTTAATTTTTTATGATTGTTCCTAATCGAGTAATCTTTTAATCTTCTTCCACAGTTGTGTTTATTTTCTTAATAGTTGCCCAGAATCATGCACTTCACTTAGCTATGTCCACAACTCCGCTTTCACTATTCCACAGAATTCATCCAAAATTCAGGGCAATTTCACTTTTTCTCCCTCTCTTATGATATTCGACTTATACTGTCATTATGTATATTCATACATTGAGGACAATGTATATCTTAAGTGTGGGGAGGTTATTGATATGATTATTAGAAAATCCTTGAATTATATCTTGTTCTTAAGTAATTTTCTCATATTACTATTAGAATGAATTTTTATTGATTTATGATTTTTATTGATATATTTTGGATTAAATCATAGGTAATTGTGCATTGACTGTTTAAACTTTAAGACATTAGAGAATCAAGCATGATAAGTCTATTTTCAGAATAAAAAAAATTGCTAGGTTGTTTCCCTAAATTTAAATATTACCTTGAAGTTTGAAATTTGCAAGATTGACATCAAAAACCATAATTTTTGTGAGATTTTGAGCCTTTAAGAGCATACAATTTTCTTGCTCACTTTATTATTGGTTATGAGTGTGTCAATATTGATTTGTTATTCTAGAACTTGCTTCGATTATGCATGTCGAGACCACACTTTTGATTTGATATAGTGAGATGATAAAGGCACTTAGGTTTTAACCCACTTATCCCATTAAAAGCCTACCTTCATAATTAACCCTTAGTGAACCCCTTTGAGCCTAATAAATCGTTTCTTGATCTACCCTTAATATTAACCCATAACTCATTCTTTTTTGATTCATTGAGAATTTTTCCTATTGTATTGACTCCCTTTTTGTCGAGATTTGATTTGGTCAGTTGCCTAACTATGTTCTTTTGTTTCAGTTATTAAATTATCTCTTTTTATCCACAAGTCAAAAAAAAAAAGAAGTGAAAAAAAGTAAAAGTAAAAAAAGCGAAATATATATATTTATTTTAATTATTACTAGTTCTATGTTATTTAAGCTTAAACGGTTAATTTCAAATTTTGAGAAAAAGCTCGTGTTATTATTGATAAGTTTCTAATTGATGTAATTATTCAGTATTAGTTTATTTTTCTAGTTATGTAAATTGTCAATTCGATCTCGATTTTAATCTTCTTTTTTCAGCCTTTATCCAGACCTTTAACCCAAGCCCATTACAACCCTTTAAAGACCTTTTGATTTGTGTATCATCTCATTTTATAGTGGTGGAGATTTGATTTTCATCCAAGCCTATGGTAATAACTTTTCATTTTTTGACTTTTGAGTGCTTAATTTTTGAACTTTAAACACTTTTGAGTGATTTGAGTGAATCTTTAGTGAGGATGTCGAATCTTGTCGGTTTTGAATTAAAGGTAATTATTTAGATAAGGGGAAATATACCTATGTTTTCATGCTTTAAAAATATATGACTTGGATTCTTTGAATCTTTAATGCTCTTTTAGTTAAATTATCAATGTGTGATTATTTATGAATTATGATAAAACGTTATTGATGAGAATTATGAATTGAGAAAGCTTAATTTTAATTGTGAGTTGAGGATTTTGCTTGATGACAAGTAAATGCTTAAGTGTGGGGATATTTGATAAACCATAAATGTAACATATTTTAATTCCATGCTTAGCATATTTTTGGATGATTTATGATGAAAATTAGTGAATTTGATGCTTTTAATCCCTTAAATTCATGTTTCTATACTTAGGAGAGCATTTAGGAGCAAAATGAGCGAAAAAGGGGCCAAAATCGGAGTTTTCAGGATCCACACAGGCTAGGCACACGCCCATGTGAGCCACATGGGCTAGCCACACACCCATGTGCCTTGATTTAATGTTGTAAAGCATCCATTGAGTTAAGTATCATGGAACCTAATTTAGTAAGCTTAGGAATAGTTAAATTAATGTTATAATGAGGTGTTTAATTGTGTTAGTATTAGTTTGAAATTTATAGAAAATGTGAAAAGATAAGTAATTAAAATGTGGTAGAAAATTTGTGTGACCAGTGAGGCTTTATAGTCAATAATGTGAAAATGTTATTAAATTTGCCATGGAAGAAAATATGAACTTAATAGGATTTATATGTATGTCAAGAAACTGCGCCAACACTATGAAAAATATGCCACTATGGGAAAAAATATGTCAATGTGCAAATTCCTACTTTAAGTGGAAAAATGTCGATACAAGTCTAAAGTACCGAAATAACCAAAAGATTATGTCAATATTTCATAAATACTTATTTATTCGTATGTTTGAAAAATGTTGTTTCAAACAGGTAAAGTTTGATTATATCGAACAATATTACTGATTATTAACGTGGAAATGACTTTAAGAAACTTGTAAAATATCTCTTTATGGAGATGAAAATGAAAACTTTAAAATCTTGTATAGTGGAATAATGCCATATTTAAATTATTGATATAAATTATGGTGGTTTATGCCATGAATACTAACATTAAGTTGTAATTTGGTTATATACATGAGTTTACTAGTACTTTGAAAAGCTTGAAATAAGGATCTGGTAGCTTGGATAAATAGTTGGGATGTGATTGGTATGTCAATAGGGAACTCGAGATTTGCACTTCGATGCTCCTGTTACTTGCACTTAAATGCTCCTATTCTAAGTGTTAGAATTAAGTGACCCGAACCCTTATTTAAATAAAATAAAATGGTAAAATAAAATAAAATAAGAATCCCTATAGAACTACACTTCTTTTATTTTATTTTAAATAAAGTTTTTTAAACCTTATTAAACTCCATCTATTTGATATTGATTAGAATAAGGTGTTTCAATCTTACTACACTCTTATTAGAATATGATTTTACAAGCCTATAAATTAGACATGGTCTATTCCTCTTGTAATTAATTCGAATTCGACATAGTGAATTTTCTTCTCCTCTGCCTGTGGTTTTTTTCCCGAAAAGGTTTCCACGTAAAATATGTGTGTTCTTTAAATTTTTATTTCTCTTTTCTTTGCGATATATTTTCATTACCGACGTTATATTTTTTTTACAAATCGTTATCCGAGCTTCCAGGTTTTTTTTTTCATCTCGATCACGGTAATGGTGTCTTTGAAGTATGAAATTCCACTGTTGGATCGCAACACTAGATTCGCATTGTGGCAGATAAAGATGCAGGCAGTTCTTGCACAGATGGATTTAAAAGAAGCCTTGCTAGGGGTAGATAAGATGGTTTGGACATTGACGGAGGAAGAGAAGAAGCGCAAGGATCAAAAGGCGTTAACACAGTTACATCTGCATTTGTCTAACGAAATTTTGCAGGATGTGATGAAGGAGAAGACCGCCGCTGCATTATGGAAGAGGCTAGAAAAATATGTATGTCGAAAACTCTAACTAGCAAGTTGCATAATAAAGCAATGTCTTTATGCTCATCGTTTGGAGGAAGGTGCATATGTGCACGAACACTTAACAGTGTTTAAAGAAATTCTCTCAAACTTGGAGGCCATTGAGGTTCAGTATGATAAGGAAGATCTAGGGTTGATTCTACTTTGTTCGTTGCCCCCGTCTTATTCAACCTTTAGAGACATGATATACAACCGCGACTCTCTCACAGTTGATGAGGTTTATGATTCTTTGACCTGGTATGATAAGATGAAGCATTTTGTGGTTAAAACTGACTCTCAGGGAGAGGGTCTTATTGTTCGTGGGAGACAAGATCGGAATACTGGTAATGATCGTGGAAGGACACAGGAACGGAATCCTCGCGGTAAATCTAAGGGTAGATTGAAGTCTTCAAACAGAGGTAAAACTTGTAACTTCTTCAAGAAGAAAGGGCACATTAAATCTGAGTGCTATAAGCTACAGAAAAAGATTAAAAGAGAGGCTACAAATCAAAAGGGAAAACAACCAGAAAATTCCGGTGAAGCTGATGTTGTAGAAGACTACAGCGATGGTGAACTTCTAGTCGCTTCTATGAATAATTCTAAAGTGAGCGAGGAGTGGATACTTGATTTGGGTTGCACCTTCCACATGTGTTCCAATCGAGATTGGTTTACAAATTACAAAACAGTGTCTGAAGGTGTTATTTTGATGGGAAATAATGCTTCGTGTAAAATCGTAGGTGTTGGAACAATTAAAGTTAAGATGTTTGATGGAGTTGTCAGAATACTTAGTGACGTACGACATGTTCTAGAATTGAAGAGAAATTTAATTTCGTTAAATATTCTTGATTCAAAAGGGTACAAATACACAACGGAAAGTGGGATTTTGAAGATTTGCAAAGGTTCCCTCGTTGTGATGAAAGGGCAGAGAAAGACTGCCAAGTTATCTGTTTTGTAGGGTTCTACTGTTATTGGTGATGCAGCTGTCACTTCCTCTTCCTTGTCAGATGATGATATTACAAAACTTTGGCATATACACCTAAGGCATATGAGTGAGAATGGCATGGCAGAATTGAGCAAAAGAGGACTTCTTGATGGGCAAGGAATTTGCAAGCTGAAGTTCTGTGAGCACTGCGTTTTTGGGAAGCAAAAGAGTGTTCGATTCACTAGAGGAATCCATAACACGAAGGGAACGTTGGAGAATATTCATTCTGATATATGGAGGCCATCAAGAGTGCCTTCGAGAGGTGGAGCTAATTATATAATAACTTTTATTGATTATTTTCCAAAAAAGTTTGGGCATTCTTCTTGAAGCAGAAAAGTGATGCGTTTTTCGCATTTAAGTCCTGGAAAACTATGATTGAAAAATAGATGGGAAAACAAATAAAATACCTCCGCACAGACAATGGCTTAGAGTTTTGTTTTGATGAGTTTAACAAACTATGCAAGTCAGAAGGGATCGTGAGACACTTGACAATTCGTCATACTCCACAGCAAAACAGCGTCGCAGAACGAATGAACATAACGATCATGGAGGAGGTTTGATGCATGTTGTTAAATGCCAACCTACCAAAGTCGTTTTGGGCCGAAGCAGCCTCTATTGCATTTTTTTGATCAACTGATCTCCATGCATTGCTATTGAGAAAAAGACTCCACAAGAGGTATGGTCTGGTAATCCTGCTAATTATTCTGATTTAAAGATCTTTAGGTGTCCTGCGTATGCTCATGTTGATAATGGAAAATTGGAACCGAGATCCATTAAATGTGTTTTTCTTCGTTATAAAGTGGGTGTAAAGGGTATAAGTTCTGGTGTCCTGAAAATAGAAAAGTTGTGATTAGCAGAGATGTTGTTTTTGATGAAACTGCTATGCTACCTAACTTATCTCTTAAAGGATCTTCCAATAAAGACAATCAAAAGCAAGTGGAGCATCAGATTAATACAGAGTAGACTCCTCAAGCCAGTACAAAAATTGAGAATAAAGTTGCTTCTTTATCACAATACTCTATCGCCAAAAACAGAACTAGAAGAGAAATTAAACCTCCAAAGAAGTATGCCAAGGCTGATCTAGTTGCTTATGCTTTAAATGTGGTTGACGATATAGATGTAAACCTAGAGCCGTCTAATTATTTGGAGGCGGTTAGCTGTGAAGACTCAGAAAAGTGGATGTTTGCTATGCAAGAGGAGATGGAATCACTCCACAAAAATAGAAACATGGGATTTTGTGAAACTTCCCAAAGGTAAAAAGGTTGTTCGCTGTAAATGGGTGTTTAAAAAGAAAGAAGGGACTCTAGGAGTTGAAGAACCCATATATAAGGCAAGACTTGTTGCAAAGGGTTACAGTCAAATTCCAGGAGTGGACTTCACAGATGTGTTCCCCCCAATTGTGAAGCATAGTTCGATTCGAGCTTTGCTTGCTATTGTGGCCATGCATGATTTGGAGCTTGAGTAGTTAGATGTACAAATTGCATTTTTGCATGGAGAACTTGAGGAAGATATTTACATGCAACGACCAGAGGGTTTTACAGTCTCAAAAAAAAAAAGGACTACGTTTTCGTGCTGAAAAAGACCCTTTATGGTTTGAAGCAGTCACCAAGATAGTGGTACAAGAGGTTTGATTCCTTTATGACTTCTCATGATTTTAAAAGAAGTAGTTTTGACAGCTGTGTTTACTTTAAGAAAAATAATGATGGTTCTTTTGTGTATCTACTTCTTTATGTTGATTACATGTTGATAGCAGCAAAAGATAAAGGAGAGATAAGAAAGGTCAAAGCCCAACTAATTGAAGAATTTGAGATGAAAGATTTGGGACCAGCAAAGAAGATACTTAGTATGGAGATTCTCAGAGATAGAAAATCAAGTAAATTGTACCTAAGTCAGAAGGGGTACATTGAGAAAGTTCTTTGCAGGTTCAATATGCAGAGTCCTAAGCCTGTTAATACTCCTTTAGCAGCCCATTTCAGACTTTCATCGGCTTTGTCTCCACAATCAGATGATGAGATTGAGTACATGTCACATGTTCCATACATTAGTGCAGTGGGATCTCTCATGTATGCTATGGTTTGCTCACGTCCAGATTTATCATATGCAACTAGTGCAGTTAGCAAATACATGGCAAATCCTGGTAAAGATCATTGAAAAGCAGTTTAGTGGATTTTAAGATACTTACGAGGTACTACTAATGTTTGCTTACAGTTTGGAAGAACTAGAGATGGAGTCATTGGGTATGTTGATGCTGATTTTGCTAGAGACCTTGATAGAAGAAGATCTCTTACCGGTTATATCTTTACAATTGGAGGTTCTGCAATCAGTTGGAAAGCTACTTTGCAAACTACAGTTGCTTTGTCTACCACTGAAGCTGAGTACATGGCGATTACTGAGGCTTGTAAAGAAGCTATTTGGTTGAAGGAACTCTTTTAGTGAGCTTAATGAAGACCTTCAAATCAGCACAATATTTTGTGACAGTCAGAGTGCCATATTCCTTACAAAAGATTAAATGTTTCATGAGAGAACAAAACACATTAATGTTCGGTATCATTTTGTTCATGATATTATTGCTCATGGTGATATTGTTGTGAGCAGAATTAGTACTCATGAAAATCCTGCAGATATGATGACTAAGTCACTTCTTATAACCAAGTTTGACCATTTCTTAGACTTGGTTGGTGTTCATTGTTGAAGTTAAACCCTTAAGGGGTTTTATGGAAGAGGTGTAACGCCCTGAATTTGGGCCTAGTAGAATTGGGCCTATTGGGCCTTGGGCATGGGAGCGTTTAAAATTTTTGAGAACAAGAGAACGGCACTAACCATGTTGTAATGCCCCAATATCTTGAAACTTTAAAATTTTTGTGCACTGAGGGTGGTATGTATGAGTAGCACTTAGAATATTAATTTTAAGGTATTATCGGGATTATTTGAGGCCTTAGAGATAGGGAAGACCATAGGGAAAAATTTATTTTTCTTGCTTCAGTGGACCCTAGTCTCAAGCATTAGGCCTCTTAAGTAAATTAAGTGAAAATAGGTCACAAATGGGCTTGTGGTCCAGTGGCAAGATGGCGTCACATGGGGAACTGCAAGGTGGCGTGAAGAGGTCTAAGGTTCGAGCAGAGGTAGGGCATTTTGGGAGTGTTTATTTGCTTAGTGGACGGCCAGAGTTGTGTGGGAATGGAACTCTTTCGTTGGAGTGTTTGTGTAACATCCTTAAATCGAGGTTCTGCATTTTGCTTGTGTTGTATGTGATGAATTGTTTAAAATGTTGATTTAACATGTTTAGGGATTAAGTTGTAACCCTGGGCTAGGCCTGAGTTAGGGCTAAAACTTTCTTTTAGTACTAAGGAAGAGGGAGCTAGGTGATATAGGGGTTAAGAGAATTTATTGGGGGAATTTGGCACAAGAAATCAACTGGAAAAGTGGCAAGGAGGTGCCATTTAAGAGCAAGGGAGATGACGCCATATGCAGGAGGGAGTGCCTGTGTTCGAGCAGCAGGAATTGCACTCCTGCTTATTCTTTTTGACGCCAAAGCTGAGGAGGTGGAGTGCTCAGGTGGGACTCTCTTGATGGATGAGGATCAAGCTATCAGAATTTGAATGGATGGAAGAGAGAAAAAGGTGGAGTTTGACTCATTCAAACCGATTTGAATGAATGGACGGGAGAGCTTGGGAGTGTTGGCCGAATTTTGAATTGTGGGAGGAGGGTGGTGATTGGTTTGGGAGCTAGGGGTAGGCCGAATCTCCTTAGCCAATTAAGAGAGCATTTTCGGCAAGGCATTGGAGGGTGGCATTATGCTTGTGATAAACCGAAACACCAAAGAGCATCTTCTTTCTTTTCTCTTTTCGGCAACTCTTGATTTTGGCCGAATCATCTTTGTTTTTCCTTGTAAAGTCGAAACCTAAATGGCCATTCCTTCACCTTTTCTTTTCGGCTCTCCTTGGTTTGTCTATAGTGCCGAAACCACCTGTGTTCATCTTTTCTCCTCTTATTTTTGCTCAAGCCGAAATTTGACCCTCCCATCTCCTCCTTCATTTTTCTTTCTAATCCATCTTTTCTTCTCTCAATCTCCTTTGTTCTGAAAACCCTTTCATCCACATTTGCCGAATCACTCTTTCCCATTCTCATTTGTTTTCTTCTTTCTTCCCTAGTAGATTCATAAGCCAGAGCCGAAACCTTGTTGTTCTCTTCTTGGCCGAATACTCTGACCATAAGACTCTCTCTTTTTTCGTTTTCTTTCTTCACCATTAAAGTGCCGAAACACCATCTCTACTTTGGTTCTCAAAAGAAATCGAATCTCAATCTTAGTGTGGGTCGACTCTTTGTAAAAGCCGAAGGGATCTACCATTAAGGTAAGGTTGCGACAACTCCTCTTCGTTTTCGGGATTTATGCCATGGTCGAATGGCCCTATGATTCTTACTGATGTGTTAAGCCGATTGTAGGCAGAAGTACAGTGTAACGCGGTGGATCTTCAGGTTTCGATCTCTGATCTAGGTAAGGGTTCAACGTTTAGATATATTTCTTATTCTTACAAAGCCGAAGGCTAATTGTTTCTATGTGTTAGTGGTTGGCCGATTGTGAAGGAGATCAGCATGTAGCTTCGGGATTTGGTTGGAAACCAAATCGGCTTAAGGTAAGTGCTATACTTGGGCGACACATCCTTCGGGATTTCTATTTGAGCCAAATGGGCTTTTTAGTCACTAACAAGTGTTGGCCGATTGTAGGGGGGAAAACTACATTTCGGGATTTCGCTAGATTCGAGTAGTTTCGGGATTCTTACTTAGATCTGCGATTAGCCAGGTGTGTAAACGCTTACACACTTTATTAGTTTAATGATGCTTATTATGTTACTGTATAACCTTCGATATTAGTGACTTTGCCTTGTGGGCATGAGCTTGGATTCCGGGTAAGTCCCCTACTATGTGGAGTGTGGATGTATTGGTGCTGATTTGGACTCTGGGAAAGGAAGTTCCAGCTAGGGGTTATAGATAGGTGCCAAATTAGGTTCCTAGGGTAATGCTAAAATTTTATTTTTCCCTCTAGCCAAATTCTTCACTTGTGAGTTGCCCGAACATACCCTCTCTTCTCAAATTCCCTTTTTGGCTCACCTTTGGTTCTAGCTGATCACCTCTTTTCTTTCTCTTCCTATTGGTGCCGAATTGCCTCTGTCACCATACTAATCTCAAAAGCCGAATCTAAGCCACAGAATCAAAGGAGGATTTTAGTAAGTGCTTAGTTGATCTTTTTAGTGAGTTTTGTTAAAAGCCAAAGGGCTATCTAACCCCTCCTTATCGTTAACTTTGTATTAACAAGGGTAAGGCTCAACAATCACAAGCGTTGTAGGTAAGGATCGTTAGCAAGGTGGTAAGTGTTCTTGACTCAGTTACGGTTTAGTGGATGGCCGAATGTAATATGGCTTATAGGGGTGACTTATGTGGAATACGAGTCACTTGATTTTGACTATATATGTTTGGGTGTAGATCTAGAGAATATTCGTAAATAGTAGCAAAGGAAGGGCTACTAGAACGTGTGGTACATGGTAAAGGTACGGTGAGGTTTCAATTTTTGATAAGTATGCGTTAAGCCTTGGTTAATCACTAGTGATGTCGATTGTAGGTTCGTGATTAAGGGGTTTGCAGCACGCGAGGTTACCAGGTGTGTACAAACACTACTCACACGATATCGGCAACGCTGAAAAGTTGAAAAGCCGAAAGTGGCTAAGTGGGCCTGCTGAACTTGTGGGCCCAAACGGCAATGTTTGATATGTGAGCATGAATAATGATATGGCATGAACATTTGTATGATTGGATCGTAATTGAGCCCAATAGGCTATATGACATGAAATGGGCTTGATGGGCTTTTGGGGACGTAGGCAAGTATGCTAGGGTTAGGCCTAGTTTGAACAACTCTGAAATTTCATAAGACTTAATTGAATTAAACACGTCTGTGAACAAGTGGCTGGGTTAGAGTGTGGCAACGGACGTACGCATGTCTAAGATTGGATCTGGCGATTTCTTGGTACTTAAGCGGTCCTAGTGGCCCACCTTCTCCTCTCTGGAATTCTACCTGGTTCGTAGTGTTTGTTCACTTTAGCTGCGAGGAATTGTTGATGGGCCAAAGTTCATGAAACACCCCACACTCGGCCCACAAGCCTGAACCGAATCTGGTATGTTCCTTAAGAAAATCGGTTTTCGAAGTCCTTTATTACTTAGAGAATATTGGTGTATTTTTAGAAAAAAATTCGTTTTGCTTTGGGCTTAGGTTAAAGACCGTTTATTTAATTTAGAAATCATTTAATTAGGGTAACAAAATAGTTTAGGGTTTAAATGTAAAGACATAAAATTTTAATATCATAAATGTAAAGTATTTCGAAGCATAATAATTGCAAGTAAATAATGGTAACGAAAATAAAACTATGGCTTTTTAGGCCTTATTACATCAATAATTCCCAAACTTAAAATTTAAAGAACTTAATAAAAATGAAGGTCCAATTCATAAATATTTTCTTTGCTACGCATGGCTACCTTAGCTCCTGCGAGGCCCGGTCCATTCTCGCTCATCACGAAAAATAGTCCTCAAAGGGGTGAGTCAATGAGACTCAATGTGTACACTAACTAACAAACAATATTTCAGGCATACATATTCATATCGAACATATACATATCAAAATGATGCAACCCAAACCCAAGCCTAATTATCCATCCGCTACACACCACCCCACGTGCACTGCTAAACACACCGTGGGGACTACTAAGTCAACCCTCCTTCCGCTACACACCATCGAAGGCAGTCGCTGCAGTCAACGTGCTCATCGCCCATATACGTTGTGTCATTAGACACTATGTTCAGATAATGTAACCGAAGTTACCATGTTCACTTAATGGGACTGTAGCCACCATATTTCGTTGGTGAGACCGTAGTCAACACCTATTCTTCCCCTTTCACATATATCCCATATGCCCCAAATATTTATATCATGCATATCTTATTTCTCATTCATATTACATTTTCAAAAATATATATATATCGTATTTGTAATCCTATCGGAAGTAGGAAACGTACCTGGGTACTTTTACCTCATTTGTGACACTTAGCCACATTCTTATTTGCATGCACATTCATATATATACATGTAAAATAATTGCCGTAATATATTGGGAGTTCATGTGGGTACACACCTTATTCGCTTAATGGATTCCTTGAATTCCCGAAATGAATCGATCACAGATTCAGACTTTAGATCTGTTAACTCCTATATTTGGCCCATCATATATAAACATATTAATACCCTTTTGATTTTAAAACCAAATCCTACTAGGAATAGAATTACTAACACTTACCTTGTTTGCCAAATCAAATCCCAAAGTTGTGGTATTCCTCCCCGAATTTGGCTACCCACTAGATCCACTCGATTTGATAAATCTTTGATTAAACGAATAGATCTAATTATTAAAGAGATAACCTAGGCGAATATAACTTCTTACCTTGAATCACGAGTTCAGAAAATATTCCTTTTCTTGTATGTCCGTGAAAATCGATAAACCCCTTGTATATTCGGCCATTTCACAACAATAAGATTAGTACCACGATTTTGGTAAAAGAAAATAGAAATTAATTGACCATGATCTTACCCTTTTGATGTTGTAGTTGATTGCTCCTTTACTTAGAATCGACAAAGATTCGGCTTTGATAGTAGAAACAGAGAAGAAAATAGAAGAAGAGAAGATGGAATTTACTTAAGGAAAAATTCGCAGAGAGGGGGAGAGCTAGGGAATTTTACAGAGAGTAAAAGAAGCAAAGCGAGGAGTAGCCCTCCTTCCTTCCTTTTATAGACAAAGTTATCACCAAGAAGTCCCTTACTTGGCCACCACTCCACATATGTGATAATATTATTCAAATAAAAAATATTTAATCCATCATTTATCTCTCAAATAATCCAAATTTAAAAATCTAAAAAGAAATCTCTTATTTATCACTTAATAGCCGAATTTTACTGGAGAATAAACCTCTTTTTTTCAAGATGCTTGCCGTCCACTCCTTATGCTTCGGAAACAAAATTAAAACCTTCATTTAATTGCTTCCCTTGTGACTCGAAACCTGTGCCCATGCCTCTTGCACATGGCGCCATTTCCATAGCCCTAAGTGGCACCTTCGTGCCACTTTTCCAAGCTTTGTTTGTGTGTCAAAACTTACCAACTTTTTCTTTTAAGGCCCTCTTGCCTTGATTTCCTATTTTAAACTTTAAAACTCATCATTTTAGGGTCATTTCCAAGTTTCCTAAAATTTTCATGTCCTAATGCATTTCCAGGTTTCCAAAAATGTTCAGGTTTCCAAAAATGTTCAGGGTTCCAAAAATGTTTATTTTCATTTCCATGCATTTTCATACATTTCTGAGTTTCCAAAATATCAAAAATTTATTCATAATGCTTAAGACTTGTCATTTCATACAATTAAACCAAAAATGCATAGGCCCTTTCCGGGATGTTCTGATTCTACCTTTTCTTAAACAAAATTTCGTCCTCGAAATTTCCTAACTAAACAATTGAGGGTATTCTTTGTCCCATTGTCTCTTCTCGTCTCCCACGAAGCTTCTTCTGATCCATGGTTGCGCCATAACACCTTGACTAGAGGTACTGTCTTCCTTCGTAGGACTTTCACATCTCGTTCCAAGATTCGAATCGGCTCTTCCTCGTAGGATAGATCTGGCCTTAGCTCCACTTCTTCAACGGTACCACATGAGAGACGGATCCGATCGATAGCGACGTAGCATGGATACATGGAATACGTCGTGCATTTTGCACTCGGTGGCAACTCCACCTCGGTATGGCATTTGGTCCAACTCATCGTAGCACTCGATAGGGCCCTATAAACCTTGGGCTTAACTTCCCTTTGCGACCGAACCTCATAACCTTCTTCCAAGGTGAGACTTTTAGAAACACTTGGTCTCCCACTTCAAACTCAATTTCCTTCCGCTTAAGGTCTGCATACGACTTCTGCCTATCAGAGGCTTCCTTCAACCTTGCCCGGATTATCTCAACCTTCTCCTCAGTTTCTGCCACTAACTCGGACCCAAAACGACGCGGCGTTACGCTAACTTTCGGTCCAACAAGTAGGAGTTCTACACTTTCGACCATACAATGCTTCGTATGGTGCCATCCGAATGCTTGCACGATAATTTGTTGTTGTAGGCGAACTCAGCTAAAGGCAAATAATCTTCCGAACTTCCTTGGAAATCCATCACACAGCCTCTCAGCATATCCTCCAACACTTGTATAACTCGTGCATTTGCCGATCGATTGTGGATGAAAAGTCGTAGTGAAGTCCAACTTAGTGCCTAAAGCTTGATGAAGTGCCTTCCAAAATCGAGCGTAAACCTGGGTCTCACGTCGGAGATGATCGACATCGGTACTCCTGTAGCCTTACGATCTCTCGCCACATATAACTTGGCTAACCACAAGGAATAGTCGATTCTCACCAGGAATAAAATGTGCGGACTTGGTCAAACGGTCCACTATCACCCATACCGAGTCTTTCTTAGTAGGCGTAAGGGGAAGCCCACTAACGAAGTCCATGGTAATTTTTTCCCACTTCCATTGGGGAATCTCAATTGGTTGAAGCAATCCCGATGGAACTTGGTGTTCAGCCTTAACTTGCTGACACGTCAGACACTTTCCCACGAATTCAGTCACTTCCCGCTTAAGATCAGACCACCAAAATTGTTCTCTTAGATCTCTATACAACTTGATGCCTCCGGGATGCATAGCATAAGGGCTACCATGCGCTTGCTAGAAGAATCCTTTGTCTCAACTCCTTATCCTCTGGCATACTGGACCTTTCCTTTGTAGCACAACACTCCTTCTTCATTGACGCCATAATCCCCTAATTCTCCGCTCCGTACTTGTTGAAACTTAGCACTTAGATCTTTATTAGCCATTTGTCCCTTTTCACCTCATTCAGCCACGTGGGCTTGACTTTGGTCCGCCAACAAAGCTTCCATCATCATACTGAGACTCAAGTGAGCGAACAAAGCCCTTAAATCCGACACAACCTTCCTACTTAGGGCATCAGCTACCACATTCACCTTGCCCGGGTGATACTCTATCGAACAATCATAATCTTTCAACAACTCCACCCACCTTCGTTGCCTCAAGTTCAACTCCTTACGAGTCAACAAGTACTTAAGGCTCTTGTGGTCCGTGTAAATTCATCGACCTTTCTCCATAAAGGTAGTGCCTCCAAACCTTGAGGCGAAAACCACCTGCTGCTAGTTCCAAGTCATGGGTTGGATAGTTAACCTCATGAGGCATCAGTTGCCTAGACGCATAGGCGACCACTTTTCCTTCTTGCATTAGCACGGCCCTAACCCCGTATGCGAAGCATCACAGTACACCACAAAGTCTTTTCCTGCCTCCTTTGAATTAACACTGGAGCTTCCGTCAACACCTTTTTAAGCTTTTCAAAGCTTTCCTGTTGCTTATCCGTCCACACAAAGGGTACTTCCTTCCTTAGCAACTTTGTCAAAGGCGCGGCTATTGACGAGAATCCTTCCGCGAACCTTCTGCAATAGCCTGCCAATCCTAAGAAACTTCAGATTTCAGCCACAGACCTAGGTGGTTTCCAATCCAACACTGCTTCAATCTTCCTAGGATCCACTCTTATTCCTTCTGCGGATACCACGTGTCCTAGGAATGCCACTTGCTTAAGCCAAAATTCGCACTTGCCGAACTTGGCATAGAGCTTCTTCTCCCTTAACACTTCCAACACAACTCGGAGATGCTCATCATGCTCCTCTTCTGACTTAGAATACACCAAAATATCGTCGATAAACACAACGACGAACCTATCCAAAATAGGGTTGGAAAACCTGATGCATCATGTCCATGAACGCGGCTGAAGCGTTCATCAACCCGAACGACATCACCACAAACTCAAAATGGCCGTATCTTGTCCTAAAGGCCGTCTTATGGATATCTGCCTCCTTCACCCTTAACTGATGATATCCTGACCTTAGATTTATCTTCGAGAACACAGCTGCCCCTTTCAGCTGATCGAACAAGTCGTCTATCCTTGGCAAAGGATACTTGTTCTTGATGGTCAGTTTGTTCAACTGACGATAATCTATGCACATACGCATAGTTCCATCCTTCTTCTTCACAAATAGGACCGGTGCTCCCCATGGAGACACACTGGGTCGGATGAACCCACGATCCAACAGTTCTTGGATTTGAGCCTTGAGCTCCACTAACTCCTTTGATGCCATTCGGCATGGAGCGATTGACACAGGAGCTGTTCCCGGTAGCAAGTCTATTCCAAATTCCACCTCCCTATCTGGGGGTATTCCTGGTAATTCATCTGGGAACACATCTATGAAATCCCTTACCGTCCTAACTCCCTGAACACCTTCATCTTTACCTCCCAACGCACTTACGAAGGCTAAGAACGCCTCGCACCCCTTCCTAACCATTTTCTCACCTAGCCGGTCGCGAAACTACGTTAGACAAGTAGTTCCTCCTTTCTCCGATCATCACTACTACCTCATCCTCGGGGGTTCTTAGTTCCATACGTTTAGCCGCACAATCCAACACGGCTCGATGCTCTACTAGCCAATCCATTCCAAGTATAAGCTCAAACTCTTCGAAGGGTAACTCCATTAAGTCAGCCCGAAAATTCACTCCCTGAATCTCTAGGGGTACATTCCGAAAAATCTTATCTATTACTACAGTTTGGCCTAATGGGCTTACTACGATCATCCATCTATCGAGAGTTACGATTAAAAAGTTTTATGAATTAGTATTCTTGTTTCACTTACTACCCGCGAAGATGTTTTATGAAAAAGAATTTAAGAGTGGTTCTTTCGTATTCATACAAAACATACAGTCTTTCCATTCATTCATTTATCCATCAAACAAATATGAACTTTTGTTCATCCAGAGAAACGTTGAAATTTTTATTGTTGTTGTTTTTCCGCTACCAAGGGGTATTTTCGTAATTTTGTCCTCTGAGGGCATTTTCGTAAATTTTTCAAAATGAAAAATTCCTTGTTGATTTTGTGAGTAGTATTTTGGTACTTTTAAGGTTAGGGAAGTTTTGGAAGAGTTTTGAAATCCAGGGTATTTGGTAATTTTTGACCTCGGGGTATTTTGGTAAATTTTCACAAATCGGGGTAAATTTGTAAAATTTAATAAATCAGGGATATTTCAAAAGTTGTAAAACTTTGTGGGTTCCTTTTGAGTATTGTTCCTTCCAAAATGGAGATGTTGCAAAAATTTTGGGAATCAGGGTCATTTTGGTAATTTTGTAAGTCAGGGGCAATTTTATAATTTTCCAAAAATCAAGGTATTTTGATATTTTACAAATTAGGGTTTTTGAATGTTTATAAAATAATGAAGTTTTGGCAAAATCGTTGAGAAGTTTGGCAATTTGTGAATCAAGGGCATTTTATAAACCAAGGGTAATTTTTGTAATGTTACCACTAGGGGGTATTTTTGTAATTTCAAAAATCTAAAATTTTTTAGAAAATTTTGTAAAAATAGTTTTCACAAATTAAAAAGGTAATTTTAAGAGTTTTAAAACTAGGGTTTTTGTAAAAACACGGCTAGTTCCCTTTCGGGTTTTAGTTATTGTGTTTAGCCTATGACTGAGTCCTCTTGGTTAGGGTGAACCGAAGCTACGCACCAGGTAGGATTCCTGCGAAGAGGAGGTGAGTCACTAGGACTGCTTAAGTACCATGCTCTTCCGGATCCAATCCTAGACATGCGCACAATGGTTACCACACCCTAACTCGGCGACTTAGCCATAGGTTTGTTGAGTGCATTAAGTCTTATGTATTTGTGTTTGAGTAGACTAGTCCTAGGGTTCGAGTTCCTATCATGCTATTCTACGTTCCATTCCTTTTCTACATAACATAATTCACATAATCACCCAAATAGTTAGGGTACTTACGGTGTGGATCATGGGTCGAGACTTAGGTGCCATGCCAGAAAACCTGCTTAACTTTAAAGAAACTCATTTGGGCTCGATTTGAAAATGTTTTGGGCCTTAGCCCAAAGGCCGAGAGTTTAGAACTGGGCTCTGATACCAAACTGAAACACCCCACACCCGGCCCACGAGCCTGAACTGGATCTGGTATGTTCCTTAAGAAAATCGATTTTCGAAGTCCTTTATTACTTAGAGAATATTGGTGTATTTTTAGAAAAACTATTCATTTTGGACTGGGCTTAGGTTAAAGACCCGTTTATTTAATTTAAAAATCATTTAATTAGGGTGACAAAATAATTTAGGGTTTAAATGTAAAGACATAAAATTTTAATATCATAAATGTAAAGTATTTCGAAGCATAATAATTGCAAGTAAATAATGGTACTTGAAAATAAAACTATGGCTTTTTAGGCCTTATTACATCAATAATTCCCAAACTTAAAATTTAAAGAACTTTATAAAAATGAAGGTCCAATTCATAAATATTTTCTTTGCTACGCATGGCCACCTTAGCTCCCGCCGACTGGTCCATTCTTTGCTCATCACCGAAAAATAGTCCTCAAAGGGTGAGTCAACAGACTCAATGTGTACACTAACTAACAAACAATATTTGAGGCATACATATTCATATCGAACATATACATATCAAAATGATGCAACCCAAACCCAAGCCTAATTATCCATCCGCTACACACCACCCGTACACGCCAATCACACCGTGGGGACTACTAAGTCAACCCTCCTTCCGCTACACACCATCGAAGGCGATCATTTGCGATCGGCGTGCTCATCGCCCATATACGTTGTGTCATTAGACACTATGTTCGAATAATGTAACCGAAGTTACCATGTTCACTTAATGGGACCGTAGCCACCATATTTCATTGGTGAGACCGTAGTCAACACCTATTCTCCCCCTTTCACATATATCCCATATTCAAATATTTATATCATGCATATCTTATTTCTCATTCATATTACATATTCAAAAATATATATATATCGTATTTGTAATCCTATCAGTAGTAGGAAACGCACAGGTACTTTTACCTCATTTGTGACACTTAGCCACATTCTTATTCGCATGCACATTCATATATATACATATAAAATAATTGCCAGTAATATATTGGGAGTTCGTGTGGGTACACACCTTATTCGCTAATGGATTCCTTGAATTTCGAAGTGAATCGATCACGCATCGGACTTTAGATCTGTTAACTCCTATATTTGGCCCATCATATATAAACATATTAATACCCTTTTGATTTTAAAACCAAATCCTACTAGGAATAGAATTACTAACACTTACCTTGTTTGCCAAATCAAATCCCAAAGTTGTGGTATTCCTCCTGAATTTTGGCTACCCACTAGATCCACTTCGATTTGATAAATCTTTGATTAAAACGAATAGATCTAATTATTAAAGAGATAACCTAAGCGAATATAACTTCTTACCTTGAATCCACGAGTTCAGAAAATATTCCTTTTCTTGTATGTCTGTCGAAATCGATAAACCCCTTGTATATTCGGCCATTCACAACAATAAGATTAGTACCACGATTTTGGTAAAAGAAAATAGAAATTGATTGACCACAGATCTTACCCTTTTGATGTTGTAGTTGATTGCTCCTTTACTTAGAATCGACAAAGATTCGGCTTTGATAGTAGAAACAGCAGAAGAAAATAGAAGAAGAGAAGATGGAATTTACTTAAGGAAAAATTTGTGAGAGAGGGGAGAGCTAGGGAATTTGGTGAGTAGAAAAAGAAGCAAGCGAGGAGTAGCCCTCCTTCCTTCCTTTTATAGACAAAGTTATCGACCAAGGAGTCCTTACTTGGCCACCACTCCACATATGTGATAATATTATTCAAATAAAAAATATTTAATCCATCATTTATCTCCTCAAATAATCCAAATTTAAAAATCTAAAAGAAATCTCTTATTTATCACTTAATAGCCGAATTTTAAAGAGAATAAACCTCTTTTTTTCAAGATGCTTGCCGTCCACTCCTTGTGCTTCTGGAAACAAAATTAAAACCTTCATTTAATTACTTCCCTTGTGACTCGAACCCAGGCCCATGCCTCTTGCACATGGCGCCATTTCCATAGGCCCTAAGTGGCACCTTGGACCACTTTTCCAAGCTTTTTGTGTGTCAAAACTTACCAACTTTTTCTTTTAAGGCCCTCTTGCCTTGATTTCCTATTTTAAACTTTAAAACTCATCATTTTAGGGTCATTTCCAAGTTTCCTAAAATTTTCTATCGGCTCTGTTTACTTGCCATTTTCTTACATTTCCAAGTTTCCTAAAATGTATACTTTCCATTTTTGGATCATTTCCATTTTCATTTCTTAGTTTCCAAAAATGTGTACTTTCCATTTTTGAACCATTTCCTTACATTTCTAGGTTTCCTAAAATGTTCATGTCCTAATGCATTTCCAGGTTTCCAAAAATGTTCAGGTTTCCAAAAATGTTCAGGTTTCCAAAAATGTTTATTTTCATTTCCATGCATTTTCATACATTTCTGAGTTTCCAAAATATCAAAAATTTATTCATAATGCTTAAGACTTGTCATTTAATACAATTAAACCAAAAATGCATAGGCCCTTTCCAAGATGTTACAGTTCATAACTAAAACCCGAGAGGGACCAAATACCCTTAGATTTATAAAATTACTAAAATACCTTAGATTTGTAAAATTACTAAAATACCCTTAGATTTGTAAAATTATTAAAATACCCTTAGATTTGTAAAATTACTAAAATACCCCTATTTTGCAAAAGTACCAAAATACCCCTATTTTGTAAATAACCAAAACACCCCTATTTTGCAAAATTACCGAGATACCCCTATCTTGCCAAATTACCAATATACCCCTATAGGGTAGAATTACAAAAATACCCCTGGGTAGTGAAATGACGAAAATACCCCTATGTGACGAATATGAGTTTGTGGATGTTACTCATGTGTTTGATGCATTCATATGATATTCTACTTAAGATGCATATGGGTGGGAATTATGGTACAGAGGAAGATTTGAGGATTGCATAGTCGCTTAACGACCATGGATCCACCAGAGGCTTTAAGCTCATTATATGATTAGCAGCTTTGCTGCAACGTTGAGTAGTGCCGCTGTGAGTACTACCTTTGGTGTGTAGAGGATGGGTGGGTTGATTTAGAAATCCCCACAGGTGTGTAATGGTTGGAAGTAAAATGCTGTGTGTAGCAGATGGATTTTTGGGAAGAGTTTTGCATTATCTTGTTTGTATATGATATGATATGATATGATATGGTATGATATGATATGATATGATATGAGGTCATTATGGGCTAAGGCCTAGGACCACGTATTTTGATAGGGCTTAAGCCCAATGTGAATATTTGTATGCGATTTGATTGCCAAGGGTTGTATACACTGAGTTTCAAAACTCACACCCTTTTATTTAATGTTTCAGTTGATCTTGAATAGACGGCTCGGCATGGGAGAGGACTCGGAGATGGCCACACTACAAGCTGATCAGATGTTTTCAATCTGTTCAAATCAATTTATGTTAAATACTTTGTTTTTCATTAAATTGTTATAAGGCCATGTATTTCCTAATTGACTTTAGAATTTGGGTTTTATTATTATTGTTTCAACTATCCAGTTAATAAACTTAAATAAAATTTCTAAAGTTAACATGGTTTTCGAAATAAACATATGAATGTTTTCCTAAAATATGGGCTTTTCATCTTAACATAACAAGATACAATGGTTTTGAGCTTTTGGGCCTTAAATGGTTAATTAGTAAAATCGTTTTGAAGTGCGCCTATAATGTGACATTCCGGATTCGGGCCTAACTTCTAGGTCGAGTTTGGGGTGTTACATGGGGAACTTGTTCGTTGAGAGTTTGCGATGAAGAACTTGTTCATTGAAAATTCGTGTTAAGGTGGAGATTGTTAGAATTAAGTGACCCGAATCCTTATTTAAATAAAATAAAATGGTAAAACAAAATAAAAGAAGAATCCCTATAGAACTACACTTCTTTTATTTTATTTTAAATAAGGTTTTTTAAACCTTATTAAACTCCATCTATTTGATATTGATTAGAATAAGGTGTTTCAATCTTACTACACTCCTATTAGAATATGATTTTACAAGCCTATAAATAGACACGGTCCATTCCTCTTGTAATTAATTCAAAATCGACATAGTGAATTTTCTTCTCCTCTGCTCGTGGTTTTTTCCCGAAAAGGTTTCCACGTAAAATCTATGTGTTCTTTAGATTTTTATTTCTCTTTTCTTTGCGATATATTGTCATTACCGACGTTATATTTTTTTACACTAAGCACTTCAGTGTGATCCTGATCAAGTCTTCGAACATCTTCAGCACTTCTGGTATTGTAGTTCCAGATAACTCATCCCTAGTATCCCTTCTTTATTTTTCTAGGCTTACTAAGGGCTGAATTTAAATTGATTTAGTCATTGTATGAATATATTCTTGAAATTTTCTGATGCCATTGTCTACTTATGAACTTTATGGAACTAAACTAGTATCTATTTTTTGAACAATTAAATAGATGTTATCAGCACTACTTTCAAATGATTTATAAATCATTGTATGAAGTTTAAATTATTGTTTAAAAATGTATTAACTAAAAAGAACTGAATGGAGAAGCAAGCCTCTAAGAAAATGCTATGATACAATAAATTCTGGTATATTTGAAAGCTTTAATGTGTTATTAAGATGAGTTAATAATTGTGTAAGTACTTTAGATGAAAATTGAAATTGAAATTGAAATGTGAGATTCATAAATGAATCAAATGTCAAAACTGGGAACACATGCATAATGAGAATTGTTAATAAATCATCAAAGTATAAGTTGAGGCTTAACTTGCAAAATCACATGAGAGGGTTAAAATAGTAACAATGTTGCTTAAATAAACTTAAAATGATGATTCGTCTGAAGGAATCAAGGTTAATAAAGAATTAGGAAGAAGTTTGATTATCGTTGTTTGTAACACCCTGAATTTGGGCCTAGAAGAATTGGGCCTATTGGGCCTTGGGCGTAGGAGCGTTTAAAATTTTTGAGAATAAGAGAATGACATTAATGCAAGTTAGACCTATTAGGTGAGTGATTTTGGAAGGTTAGGGGGCTTCCATGAAGTCCCGGGTTCAAACTTGGGCTTTAGGAAAATTTTGATTTTAGGTGAATAAAACCCTGGGTGTAAGTAAGTAGGCTTTAAGAATAAAATGTGGAAAAAAATGACATAAGGAAGGGAGTGGTCTAGTGGCAAGGCGTTATTAAGGGTGTAAGGGAGAGCTTGAGTTCAAGTCTTGGCGCTTGAAATTCATTTTGTTTTCCTTTTAAACGAACATAGACTTTGGCAGATAGACTTATATTTAGTTGCGCATGTTTTAAGTGACAAAAGGAGCTTGTGTTGTGGTGGCATGTAACGTCTGAAGCATAAGAGAGGGCAAGGGTTCGAATCCCATTACAAGCAAAAAGGGATATTTATTTTGCTAGGTTGGCACGGCAAGTGGTTGTGATGGAATTAAACTCTGCTGAAGGAGGGATCCCATATCGGGAAGCTAGCATGAGAGTAGGCGAGAAGCTGGCTTTAAATAGAGCAGACCTAGGAGGAGAGTAAGCATACCTTGGTTGGCATTTGGGCATAGGAGTGTTCGGAGCGCGGATTAACTCTAGATTCCTATCAGGTATGTGTTTCGCACTACTCTAACTGTAGAGTGGCAAATGCCGAAATGCCGGTCACACGAATATGGTAGCCACACGAGCGTGCGAGCGCATGTATGGGAGCTTCGACGCGATAGTTGAGGCCATTATTAGTGTTTTTGAGGGTTTAGGCTATTTGGGCCACGATGGGCCGAAAGGGGCCATGTGGGGCTAATGGGCCCGTGGGCCCATATGAATAAATTGTATGACTGTGCAGTAGATATTGGACTGGTCTATGTGAATCTCATATCTGTGGCTAGATTTGGGCTAAATGGGCCACACGAGCGTATGAGCCCATTTGGGCCGAGAATGGGCCTTAGGCCCATTCGCATCGGTATCTCTGTTTAGAATACCTTGGTTTGCAAAGTTACCGAAATACCCCTGGTTTGTAAAATTACCGAAATACCTCCGATTTGGAAAATTATCGAAATACCCCTAGTTTGCAAAATTACCGAAATAACCCCAGTTTGTAAAATTATTGAAATACCCCTAGTTTGTGAAATTATCGAAATACCCTCGATTTACAAAATTACTAAAATACCCTCGATTTGCAAAATTACTAAAATACCCTTATAGAGTAGAAATACTGAATTACCCTTGTAGGGTAGGATCACCGAAATACCTTTATAGGGTAAGATGACTATTTTGCCCTTAGGGGTAAATGATTGGCTTAGACTATAAGTTGACTAATTTGACTGTGGTTGTATGGTTGCTATACCCTAAGTGGTAGTACCAGCGATGTATGTGTAATAATTGTATGATTAATTATGATTATGATGCACTGCATACATGGGTTAGTTACGACATGACATACTGCATTGGGTTGGTTTTTCCTGATTTAGAGGAAGTACCGTTATAGTGGCATTGCCACGTATTCTGATTCTAGTGGCTCAGCCACGTATATCGTTGCTAGCAGCTAGGCTGCATTATTGGAGAGTTGTCTGGGTTGGTCGACATAGTCCCCACATGGAGTGCTGGATGGTATCTTTGGAGAGTTGGCTGAGTGGGTCGACATGGTCCCTACATGGAAAGCTTGTAACACACCAAACCCGGCCCATGAGCCTTGACCGGATCCAGTATGTTCCTCGGGTAAAACGGTTCAAAACTTGTTTGTTTCTTTGGAAAACTTTGGGTGATTTTGGAGAAATTTTGATTTGGGTTCAAATTGAAAACATCGTTATTCTTGAAGATTAGGTTTTATTAAAACTTTATTGTTATATTTCAAACCCATAAGTTAAAGGTAAATGTCGAGTTTTTAGAGTTTACTATTTAAATTGAAAAGTGCCAAAACATTTAGAATTTATTTTTAAGAAAAGTTACTTGAACTTTAATTTGATGAAAATCGTATCATACTAAATAATTAAAATGCATGCATAAACAGTTTAATATCAAGTGGCCTTATTATATCAAAACAAACCCGATTAAATCCAAAATACTTGAAAATAGAAAGTCCAAAATAAAATAAATTCTGAGCTGTGTATGGTCACCACTAAGCTCCTACCGACCCGATCCATCACTGAGTGTCACCTAAAAAGATATCCCACAACAGGGTGAGTCAAACAGACTTAGTGTGTAACAACCAACACTAAGTCCCACGATTCAGGCATATCAGATCATTCATATACATATAGCAATTAAATATAATGATGCAATCCGTAACCCAAACCTAGATAACCATCCGCTACACATCACCCATACCAACCATCACACCGTGGGGGCTACTAAGTCGACCCTCCATCCACTACACATCATCGAAGGCAGTCGCTGCAGACGACTTGCTCATCGCCCTTATAAATTTTGTGGTATAGCCACCAGATAATATTTTGTGACATAAGTCACCACATTCAGATTATGTGACATGAGTTACCAGATATTATGGTAAAAACCACCAGATCACTTCCCCTTAAAATATCACCCATATGCCCCATGCCATACAAATCATGCAATATCATGCCTTATGCCTTATTTCACATTCTTATCAATATTCATATATATGCCATATTCCAAATATCCATATCATTTATTAACATAATGTTAAGGTTACGTACCTGAGTACTTTGTACCATTGTATGGTACCTTTAGCCATATTTTACATATTCTTATTAACACATTTATTAAAATAATACCGTAAACCAATCGAGATTCAGTGTGGGGTACACACCTGATTTACTTAACGAGTTCACTCAAATCCTGAAAATCCCGAGCTAATGCTTTAGATCTCAAGTTCCTATTTTCGACCAATACTAAGTATATTAGCAACAATCCATTCGGCCAAATAATCAAATCCCAAAGGATTATGACAACCAAAATCCTTACCTTACTGCCGATTGGGTTACCAACCAAATCCCGAAATTTCGTGCTATTTCTCCCTTGAAATTGGCCAACCACTAAATCACTTAATCGGTTAATTTCAATTTTTGAACAAATAAGAAACAGATCCGAAACATCAACTATGGCCTTAGCCGAATGTCACATACACTTACCTTGTGGATCTAAATCCCGAAATTGTTAATTACTCTTGGTATCTGTCGAAATCCCTACAAGCACTATGTTAGATTCAACTCTAACCTTTAATCTCAACAAATGGCCCTTGGCCGAATATACACATGACTTACCTTAGATCTTTAAAATCCCGAAGGTCTTCCGCTTGTAGTCGACAATCACAGAATCCCGAAAACCTCCTTCTGAGTTTCGGCCAAGATACATTAATAAGATTAGTCTTTAACTTTCGGCTAAAAGAAAAAGAGAAGAAATTAAATAGCATCTGATCTTACCCTTAATGCTGTAGTCGACTGCTCCCTTACTTGAATCCACAGAGAAATTCGGCTATGGCTAGATGTTAATCAACAGATTTTGGCTTTTGGGGCTTTGAGAAATCGGCTTCAACAAGAATGAAAAGAAAAGTATAGAACTTAGGGAGAATCAGCAAGGGCTAGGGGAATCCTATTTTCGGCTTTTGGAGAATTGAAAAGAAAAGAGAATGATTTGCAGAGAGATTCGACTATGTCAGTGAGTAGCAAAAAGGAAGAAGAGAGAAAGAACACAAGTTGCTCTTTCTTTGGGAAATTTTCGGCACAAGTGAAACAAAGATGAGAAGAAGAGAAATTTCGGCATATATCCCCCTTAGCATGACTGATTGCCTCACTTACTCCCCCTCCTAAATTCGGCATGCATTCAAACACTTAGCCATTCCTTGCTTTTCTCCTATTTTCTCTCTTCTTTGCCTATTCAAAATTAGTAAAAATAAATCAGCATTTATCTCTTATCTTTAGCCGAATTTTAAAATGAATTTAGCCTTATCTTATGCTCATCCTCCTAGTGTCCTATTGCCGTCCATCTCTCCTGCTGCCTGACGCAAAATAAAACACTTTTCTTTGCTTCCCTTGCGGCTCAAACCTTGGCCCTGCACACTGCCTGTAGCGTCACACCCCAAGGCTTTTAGTGGCGCCTCCAAGCCACTTACACAAGCCCGTTTTTGTGTCATATTTCCCCTACTAATTCTCTTAAGGCCACTCTTGTTCAATTCCACTTCAAGGCTTAAAATCTGATATTTTCTAAAGCATTTTCCTATATTCTAAAGTCCTCAAAATTCATGAAACATACTTATAATACACATAGGCATGCTTTCACATAAAATTCAGCAATAATTCATAAGCCCAAAATCCCGGATATTAAAGTTCTACCCCCTTAAAATAATTTTAACCTCGAAATTACCTGGCTAAAATAAGTGAGGGTATTGCTGTCGCATTGCTTCTTCTGGCGCCCACGAAGCTTCCTCCGATCCATGATTACTCCATAACACTTTGACTAAAGAAAGTGACTTCCTCCGTAACACTTTCACATCTCATTCCAAGGTCTGAATCGGCTCCTCCTCGTAGGACAAATCTGGCCTTAATTCCACTTCTTCAACTAGAACTACATGAGATGGATCCGATCGATAACGACGTAGCATAGAAACATGGAATACATCATGCATCTGCTTCAATTCCGGAGGCAACTCTAACTGGTATGCCACAGGTCCAACTCGCTTCAATACCTGATAAGGTCCTATAAACCTTGGACTTAACTTCCCTTTGCGACCAAATCTCATCACCTTCTTCCAAGGCGATACATTAATAAACACTTGATCTCCCACATCAAATTCTATTTCCTTCCGCTCAAGATCTGCGTACGACTTCTGCCTATCAGATGCCTCTTTTAACCGTGCCCGAATTACCTCAACCTTCTCCTCGGATTCTGCCACAATCTCTAGACCCAAAACTCGACGTTCCCCTAATTCCGTCCAACACGTAGGAGTGCGACACTTCCGTCCATACAGCGCTTCATACGGTGCCATCTGAATACTAGCTTGGTAGCTGTTATTGTATGCAAATTCCGCTAAAGGCAAATATTCTTCCCAACTTCCACTGAAGTCTATCACACAGCCCCTCAGCATATCCTCTAACACTTGGATCACTCGCTCAGATTGACCGTCCGACTGTGGATGAAATGCCGTCGTGAAATCCAATCTGGTGCCTAAAGCTTGATGTAGTGCTTTCCAAAATCGAGACGTAAACCTTGGATCCCTATCTGAAATAATTGACACCGGTACTCCATGCAATCTCACAATTTTCGCCACATACAACTTCACCAACTTCTGCAAGGAATAGTCAACCCGCACTGGAATGAAATGCGCAGACTTTGTCAACCGATCCATTATCACCCATACAGAGTCCTTCTTAGTAGGCGTAAGGGGAAGCCCACTAACGAAGTCCATGGTGATTCTCTCCCACTTCCACTGCGGAATCATTATCAGTTGAAGGAATCCTGACAGAACCTGGTGTTCAGCCTTAACTTGCTGACACGTCAAACATTTCCCTACAAATTCCGTAACTTCCCTCTTAAGACCAGGCCACCAAAACTATTCCCTTAGATCCCTGTACAACTTGGTACCTCCAGGATGCATAGCATAAGGGCTACTATGCGATTCCTGAAGTATCCTCCGCCTTAACTCCTTATCCTTAGGCATACAGACCTTGCCATGAAGACACAGCACTCCTTCACTTTTAACACCATAATTTTCCAACTCCCCATTTTGCACTTGCCGTAACTTAGCACTTAGATCATCATCTGCCAACTGACTCTCTTTCACCTCATTCAACCACGTTGGCTTAACTTGCAACTCTGCCAGCAAACTTGCATCGTCATACAAGCTTAGATGCGCAAACATCACTCTCAGATCCGACATTACTTTCTGACTTTGAGCATCTGCTACTACATTCGCCTTGCCCGGATGATACTCTGTGGAATAATCGTAGTCCTTCAATAATTCCACCCACCTTCGCTGTCTCAGATTCAACTCCTTCTGAGTTAACAGGTACTTAAGGCTCTTGTGGTCTGTGTAGGTCATTGACTTTTCTCCATAGAGATAGTGCCTCCACACCTTAAGAGCAAAAACCACTACCGCCAACTCCAAGTCATGCATCGGGTAGTTAACCTCGTGTGGCCTTAATTGCTGAGACGCATAAGCGACTACTTTCCCATCTTGCATCAATACGCATCCCAATCTTGTGTGAGAAGCATCACAGTACACCACAAAATCCTTCCCTGCCTTCGGCTGAATCAAAACTGGAGCTTCAGTCAAAACCCTCTTAAGCTTCTCAAAGCTATCCTGTTGCTTATCTGTCCATATGAAAGGTACCTCCTTTCTCAACAACTTTGTCAAAGGTGCGGCTATCGATGAGAACCCTTCCATGAACCTTCTGTAGTAGCCTGCTAAACCCAAGAAACTACGAACCTCAGCCACAGACGTAGGTGGTTTCCAATCTAGCACTGCTTCAATCTTCCTAGGATCCACCCTTATCCCTTCTGCAGACACCACATGTCCTAAGAATGCGACCTCTTTCAGCCAAAATTCACACTTGCTGAATTTGGCATAGAGCTTCTTCTCCCTTAACACTTGCAACACTATCCGGAGATGCTCATCATGTTCCTCTTCAGACTTGGAATACACTAAGATGCCGTCTATGAACACAACGATGAACCTATCCAAGTAAGGTTGAAAGACTCGGTTCATCATATCCATGAACGCGGCTGGGGCGTTCGTCAATCCAAACGACATTACTAAAAACTTATAATGCCCGTACCTTGTCTGGAAAGCTGTCTTATGGATATCTGCCTCCTTCACCTTAAGCTGATGGTATCCAGACCTTAGATCTATCTTTGAAAATACTGCGGCCCCCTTAAGCTGATCGAACAAGTCATCTATCCTTGGCAACGGGTACTTGTTCTTGATGGTTAGCTTATTCAACTGACGATAATCTATGCACATACGCATGGTTTCGTCCTTCTTCTTCACAAACAAGACTGGTGCTCCCTATGGAGACACACTAGGTCAGATAAACCCACGATCAAGCAACTCTTGGATTTGAGCCTTAAGCTCAACCAACTCCTTCGGTGCCATTCTATACGGGGCAATTGACACAGGAGCTGTACCAGGTAGTAAATCAATTCCGAACTCCACCTCCCTATCCGAGGGTATTCCAGGTAACTCCTCCGGAAAAACATCCACAATTCCCTTACGGTTCTAACTCCACTAACTCCCCCTTCTTTTGCATCCAACGCACTAACGAAAGCTAAAAATGTCTTGCACCCTTTCTGAACCATCTTATCAGCCTTTTGAGCAGAGACTACGTTAGACAAGTAGTTTCTTCTTTCCCCTATCATAATTATCACCTCATCCTCCTGGGTCCTTAATTCCATTCGCTTAGCTGCACAATCCAATATAGCCCGATGTTCCACTAGCCAATCCATGCCAAGTATGAGGCCGAATTCTCCGAAGGGTAATTCCATTAAGTCGGCAGGGAATATCACTCCCTGAATCTTTAGAGGTACACTCTGAAATATCTTATTCACCACTATAGTTTGACCTAATGGGCTTACTACAGTCATCTCCTTATTAGACAGTTCAGAGGCTATGCCTAATGTTTCAACTACTCTACATGCAACATATGAGTGAGTCGAGCCAACATCAATCAAAGCAAAGTAAGGCTTGTCAGCTATAAGGAACGTATCGGTTATGACGTCTGGTGCGTCTCTATCCTCCCTCCGGCGAACTGCATACACTAGACCCGGCTGCCTTGCCTCCGTATTACCAACACCTCGGCCCGGTGTTCCCCATCCTCTTCCATAACCATTACCTTTGCCAATCGGACCACAGCCTCGTTGAGGCTGCTGTCCACCTCTTCTAGCCTGGTTAAAACCCTTACCTGTTGGTCGGCTCCCGTCTATCTTTATAGGACAGTCTTTAATCATGTGTTCTTTAGACCCACACTTGAAACATCCTCCTGTCTTTTTCCAACACTCTCCTAGGTGCATCTTTCTACACTGAGTACAAGTATGGTATTGCCCTCCTGCACCAACTTGCTGACCTCGCGACCCATCAGCTCTAGGCCTCTTGTGAACATTTCTTAATGCCCCTGATGGTCCAAAACCTCTCTTTTGCCAGTTTCGATCAGTGTTCTGCCTTACAGAGTCTTTAATCCCTTCAGCTACCTTAGCCTTTTCTACCAACACGGCAAACTCTCGCTCCTGCTGCGGAGCTATCAACAACCTTAGATCATCCCTAAGTCCATCCTGAAACCGGACACATCGCTCATGCTCCATAGCCACGATTCCTCGAGCATACCGGCTCAACCTTAAGAATTCAGCCTCATATTCTGCCACGGACTTGTTCCCTTGAACCAGCCCCAGAAATGCCTTCCTCTGTGCATCCGTATAACTAGTACTAACATACTTCTTCTGGTACGCCACCTTAACATACTCCCAAGTGAGGTCTTCAGCTGTGGCACCATCCCGAACTGTGAGCCACCATTGATATGCCTCATCGCGAAGTAGCGACACCATTCCTTTCAGTTTCTCCTCAGCAGTCAGATCCAGCTCATCCATAATTCACTCTGTTGCTTCCAACCAATACTCAACCGTACTGGGTGCCACACCAGATACGCCACGGAATACTTCAGCTCCATTGGCTCGGAGTCGCTCGGGTATAGATTTTCGAGCTCCCATACCTCCACCGGCTCCAGCCACCATCTCAAGAACTTCAAAGACCGCTCGCGCATCGCATCATCCCCGTCGATCTTGCTTCTCAACACCAACAGCTGGTGGTAGGGGTGGTGGTGGTACCTCGTTTTCAGACCCTTGACCAGACCTAACGGGTTTCGATACGGTCATTCTGCCTCTACCACATCCTCGCACATTACGACCACGTCCCTTAAAACTCATTTCTACGATCACGCTTTAATCTGATTAAGAAATTTTATGCATTAGCCTTTGTTCCACTAATTACCCGCGAAGAAATTTTATGCAAAGAAATTTAGTAGTGGTTCTTTTGATCATTTTAGAGTTTTCGTTCAAGTTTTCTGTCCTAATTCAGAGAAACACATCCATTCAGTAGTGTCTACACACATATCCACCATTCGAATATTTTTGTCTATTCCTATCCTAGGGGTATTTTTGTAATTTGTCCTACAGGGGCATTTTGGTCACAAATCGGGGTCAATTTTGAAAATCTTAATAAATCAAGGCTCTCTGAAATTTTCAAAATTCAAGGGTATTTTAAAAAATTTTTCCCAAATCACAGATATGGCAGGAATTTTGGAAATTAGGGTTATTTTGGTAATTTTGTACTTCAGGGGTAATTTAGTAAATTTTCCAAATCAGGGAATTTTAATATTTTGCAAAATAGGGGTTTCTGGTATTTTGTAAAGTAAGAATATCTTAGTAAAAAGTCGAGGGTAGTATGGTAATTTTATAAACCAAGGGTATTTTAGTAATTTTACAACCAGGGGTATTTGGGTAATTTTGTAAATCGGGAATATTTTGGAAAAATTTTCAAAATAGTTTTTCCACAAATCAAAGGGGTAGTTTGGTGATTTTAAAACTAAGGCTTTTATAAAGCAACATGGCTAGTCCCTTTCGGGTTTTAATTATTGAGTTTAGCCTGTGAATGAGTCCTCTTGGTTAGGGTGAACCGTTACTACGCACCAGGTAGGATTCAAGCGAAGAGGAGGTGAGTCACTAGGACTGCTTTAATACCAGGCTCTTCCTGAATCCAATCCTAGACATGCGCACAATGGTTGCCACACCCTAACTCGGCGACTTAGTCACAGGTTTGTTTTAATTAGGCTTTAAGTTTTATGTGATTCTATGTTGGGGTAACTAATCCTAGGGTTCAAGAACTTAATATACTAATCAACGTTCCCATTATACCCACATACAGATCATACAATAATTCACCCAACAGTTGGACGTACTTACCTGGTGGACTTCGAGTCGGAGACTCGGGTGCCATGCTAGAAATCCTGCTCATTTCACAAAAATTTTCACAAAATTCATTTGGGCTCAAATTTGAAAATATTGTGGGCTTTAAACCCAAGGCCGAGAGTTTAAAATTGGGCTCTGATACCAAGCTATAACACCCCAAACTCGGCCCACGAGCCTTGACTAGATCCAGTATGTTTCTCGGGTAAAACGGTTCAAAACTTGTTTGTTTCTCTGGAAAACTTTAGGATGATTTTGGAGAAAGTTTGATTTGGGTTCAAATTGAAAACATCGTTATTCTTGAAGATTAGGTTTTATTAAAACTTTATTGTTATATTTCAAAACCATAAGTTAAAGGTAAATGTCGAGTTTTTACAATTTACTATTTAAATTGAAAAGTGCCAAAACATTTAGAATTTATTTTTAAGAAAAGTTACTTGAACTTTAATTTGATGAAAATCATATCATACTAAATAATTAAAATGCATGCATAAACAGTTTAATATCAAGTGGCCTTATTACATCAAAACAAACCCGAATAAATCCAAAATACTTGAAAATAGAAAGTCCAAAATAAAATAAATTTCGAGTGTGCATGGCCACCACTAAGCTCCCGCCGAGGCCGATCCATCACCGAGTGTCACTGAAAAGATATCCCACAACGGGGTGAGTCAAACAGACTCAGTGTGTAACAACCAACACTAAGTCCCACGATTCAGGCATATCAGATCATACATATACATATAGCAATTAAATATAATGATGCAATCCCGAACCCAAACCTATATAACCATCCGCTACACATCACCCGTACCAACCATCACACCGTGGGGATTACGAAGTCGACCCTCCATCCGCTACACATCATCAAAGGCAGTCGCTGCAGAGGACTTACTCATCGCCCTTATAAATTTTGTGGCATAGCCACCAGATAATATTTTTGGACATAAGTCACCACATTCAGATTATGTGACATGAGTCCCCTGATATATTGTGGTAAAAACCACCAGACCACTTCCCCTTAAAATATCACCCATATGCCCCATGTCATAGAAATCATGCAATATCATGCCTTATGCCTTATTTCACATTCTTATCAATATTCACATATGTGCCATATTCCAAATATCCATATCATTTATTAACATAATGTTAAGGTTACGTACCTGAGTACTTTGTACCATTGTATGGTACCTTTAGCCACATCTTACATATTCTTATTAACACATTTATTTAAATAATAACGTAAACCAATCGAGATTCAGTGTGGGGTACACACCTGATTTACTTAACGAGTTCACTCAAATCCTGAAAATCTCGATCTAATGCTTTAGATCTCAAGTTCCTACATTCGGCCAATACTAAGTATATTAGCAACAATTCATTCGGCCAAATAATCAAATCCCGAAGGATTATGACAACCAAAATCCTTACCTTGCTGCCGATTGGGTTACCAACCAAATCCAGAAATTTCGTGCTAGTTCTCCCTTAAAATCGGCCAACCACTAAATCACTTAACCAGTTAATTTCGGCTTTTGAACAAATAAGAAACAGATCCGAAACATCAACTATGGCCTTAGCCGAATGTCACATACACTTACCTTGTGGATCTAAATCCTGAAATTGTTAATTACTCTTGGTATCTGTCGAAATCCCTACAAGCACTATGTTAGATTCAACTCTAACCTTTAATCTCAACAAATGGCCCTTGGCTGAATATACACATGACTTACCTTAGATCTTTAAAATCCCGAAGGTCTTCCCCTTTTAGTCGACAATCACAGAATCTCGAAACCCTCCTTCCGAGTTTCGGCCAAGATACATTAATAAGATTAGTCTTTAACTTTCGGCTAAAAGAAAAAGAGAAGAAATTAAATAGCATTTGATCTTACCCTTAATGCTGTAGTTGACTGCTCCCTTACTTGAATCCACAGAGAAATTCGGCTATGGCTAGATGTTAATCAACAGATTTTGGCTTTTGGGGCTTATTGAGAAATCAGCTTCAACAAGAATGAAAAGAAAAGTATAGAACTTAGGGAGAATCGGTAAGGGCTAGGGGAATCTTATTTTCGACTTTTGGAGAATTGAAAAGAAAAGAGAATGATTTGCAGAGAGATTCGGCTATGTCAGTGAGTAGTAAAAAGGAAGAAGAGAGAAAGAACACAAGTTGCTCTTTCTTTGGGAAATTTTTGACACAAGTGAAACAAAGATGAGAAGAAGAGAAATTTCGACACATATCCCCCTTAGCATGACCGATTGCCTCACTTACTCCCCCTCCTAAATTCAGCTTGCATTCAAACACTTAGCCATTACTTGCTTTTCTCCTATTTTCTCTCTTCTTTCCTATTCAAAATAAGTAAAAATAAATCAGTATTTATCTCTTATCTTTAGCCGAATTTTAAAAGGAATTTAGCCTCATCTTATGCTCATCCTCCTAGTGTCCTATTGCTGTCCATCTCTCCTACTGCCTGACGTAAAATAAAACACTTTTATTTGCTTTCCTTGTGGCTCGAACCTCGGCCCTGCACACTACCTATAACGTCACACCCCAAGGCTTTGAGTGGCGCCTCCAAGCCACTTACACAAGCCCATTTTTGTGTCATATTTCCCCTACTAATTCTCGTAAGGCCACTCTTGTTCAGTTCCACTTCAAGACTTAAAATCTGATATTTTCTAAAGCATTTTCCTATATTCTAAAGTCCTCAAAATTCATAAAACATACTTATAATACACATAGGCATGCTTTCACATAAAATTCAGTAATGATTCATAAGCCTAAAATCCCTGATATTACAGAGCTGGAGGGTATTATTGGAGAGTTGGATGAGTGGGTCAACATGGTCCCCACATAGAAAGCTGGATGGTATTATTGGAGAGCTGGTTGGTATTATTGGAGAGTTGGCTGGGTGGGTCAACTTGGTCCCCACATGGAGAGATGGTTGGTACGGGTGGTGAGTTGGCTTTTAAGGGTTGGATTACATGTATGCTTGCATTTGATATGATGTAGGGCTTAGGCCCAGATTATTATCAAATAGGGCTTAGGCCCAGACTGATATCATATGGGCTCGGGCCCAAACTGTGACCGTATTAGGGGATTACACACTGAGTTCTCGTAACTCACCCTTTCTTTTAACTGTGCAGGTAATCCTTAGCCTTAGAGGATTTGGAGCTGCGGGGGACTCGAAGGTGGCCACACATCGGATATGGTTTAAAGATTAAACTTAGCGATTTTAGTTTAATTTAGTTATTTTAAATTATTGGGTTAATAATTTTTGTAATAAGGCCATTGGTTTTTTTTTCTTTTTAACTTTTATTTGGTATTCCTTTAAATTACAAACTGCTGGTCTGTTAAACACGGGTTTTTAAAACTATAACCACTATTTTCAAAATATCATTTATTCGCAAATGTTTGAATCAAACTTCCGCAACAAACAAGGTTTTGAAAGTAATAATGTTTTTGCAAGAGAATGACTTTGAGCAAATTGTGTTTTGTTAATAAGCAACGAAAATCGGGATTATTTTTTAAAGATAGAAAGTTTTGATTCGTAGAAGGGTTTTTCAATGAACGTATAGTTTTCAAACAACACTTGATATGGCACGTTAGATCCGATCATAACGTCTGGCCGAGTTTGGGGTGTTACATTGTTACTTAATGAGCTTTATAGCTCATGTGTTAGATGTTTAAAATGCATAGGTATGGACTTGCCAATAAGTTGCTATGATAGTTAGAGAGTATCACATCACCCAACAATCTTATAAGGTTGTTTAGCAAATGTTAAAGTGTAATTTGTATTATATTAGTGACATGTATACTACGTATCAAAATGAATATAAATATTGTAATGTGAATGACATGCACTTAGGGTATCAAAATATTTGAAATGCTTTTTTCATATGTCAAATAGTACTTGAAACTTGGAATATGGTATAGTGGTTGAAGGCTTAAGAAATTAGCCAAAATATAATAATGTGTAAAGTTGTAAATAGTTCTAGTACCGTCTGAATAGTAGCTTAACAACATTAATATTAACTACATTACCACCTAAGTGGTAACTTGAGTCGCCTGAACGACTTCTTAACGAAAAAAAAAAAACTAAATCGCCTAGGCAGGAGTTGTTGCCATTTGGGCAGCAACTTAACATACTATTACTCTTTTTGGTTTTACTTAAGTTCTTATAAATTCCTTAAAGATTTGAGTAACCTTTAACAAATTAAGTAACATTCCTATATTTTACGAATTACCTAGTTATTTTGTTCTAATTGACAATATACGATTTTTAAACTTTGTTTTGAAAGCATAAGTCTCATTTTGACTAGAATTTAAATAATTTTCCATATATTAATAAAATTTTTTTGCCATTTATTGTCTTAAATAAAGTGTTGGTTTAACTCCGAAAGTCCTGTTAGTGTCTCATGTTCATACCTGCCATTGAGACGGGCAAGAGGCATAACAACTTATGTATAGCATGACATCATTTACAATAGTTGAATTTCATTGCGGTGAAAGAGTAAATGATATCATTTTATCAGCTTTGCAAGAATTATGAAAAAAATGTGCCTACGTGTCATTTGTGTAGGATGAATTATTATCTTCAATTTTTGTAAGCAATGATTTTTTTTATCTTAGAAGGTGCAATGGTGACCGTGAGATAAAATAGGATTGGATTGGGTAAACGAATTTAACCTAAAGGGATTAAGGATATTATATTATGATAACATAGAAATGAAAAGGTCATTGAACAAAAATAGAAATCTAAGTTGCTTTCGTAATGATATATAATGGGGAGATCAATTATGACACTTTTAGTGGATTTACTCTATGACAAAATAATATGTTATTAATAGATGTAGAGTTGGAACTTGATTAAAAATTATTTAAGCCCTTATTAAATATGTCTGACCATTTCCTCCCTTAGTTTAATATAAATATGAATGGCTTGCATGACAAGAATCATTTTGTTGAATGAATGAAAATGATATATGAGAAATAGATTTCTTGAATTATTGTCCACAATAAATGCATTTTCTTGAAGTAACAAAACATGCCTTAGAAATTAATTTAATTTCTTTGGATTATTATTTAATTGAATGCAATTCAATAATTGAATCCAAAGTAAAAAAAAATTAGATTCATTAGTCATTGTAGTTATATCGAATAAGACAATTAAATTTAATTACCCATAGGCTCTAATACGGTAAAGTCATTATAATTTTTTATGAAATTAGAATAAGGTTGAGAAAATAATTTAATTATATTAATTAATTAAAAATTAAATAAATAAATTTTAGGGAATAGAAATCTAATTATTGATTTGAATAATTATATGTCTTGTTTTAATTTAATTTAAAATTGGATTGCATATATAATTGTATCTAATACATGAAAGGCCTAAGGAGCCTAGTATCTAGGCAAGTGGGTGGCACACTAGAGAGAGATTCCAGTGTTTTTCACCCACCCTATTAGAGTTATGGTAGAACTCTAGTTTTATTTTAAAATGTTATTTTTCCCTTTTCTTATTCTAGTAGAATTCTTGTGATTTTTTCATATATATAGGTAGTAGGGGCTATAAAAAATCATAAGGAAATATACGAGATTACTCTACTGAATTTGTAACACCCCAAACCCGACCTAAAAGCGAGGCCTGAATCCGGAATGTCTCATTAAAGGCACAATTCAAAACGGTTTTGCTAATTAAAAATTTAAGGCCCAAAAGCCCAAAATCTATTAGTCTTATTAATTAAAGATAAAAAAACCATTTTATTATTTTAAGTATTTTGAAAACCAACTTTGAACATAAGAGCTTACTTAGGTTTAATAATTAAATAAACAATTAATCTCAAAACCCAAAATAAATCTGAAGTCAAAACGGAGTACAAGGCCTTATTATATCTACCGAAAATTAAGTAACTAAAAACATGTATTTTGAAACAAATAAATGAAAATTCAAGCCTCTTGTAGTGTGGCCATCTCCGAGTCCTCTCCCACGTCGAGTCGTCTATTCGGGCTTTACCTAAAACATTAAATTAAAGGGGTGTGAGTTTCGAAACTCATTGTGCACAACCCTTGGCAACCAAATCACTTAAAAATATTCACATTGGGCCTAAGCCCTATCAAAATCGGTGGTCTTGGGCTTTAGCCCACATTGACCTCATATCATATCGTAGCATATACAAACAAGATAATGCAAAACCCACCCCAAAAATCCATCCGCTACACACACCATTTCCCTTCCAACCTTATGACTCTTGTGGGGAATTCTAGCTCGACCCACCCCTCCGCTACACACCAAGTGTAGCACGTTGCGGTACTATCGAACGTTGCAGCAAAGTTGCTAATCATATGTTGGGCTTAAAGCCTTCATTGGATCCATACCATACGGCCATGCGATCCTCAAATCCTCCTCCGTACCATAATTCCCACCCATATGCATCTTAAGCAGAATATCACATGAATGCATCAAACATACGAGTAACATCCATAAACTCATATTCGTCACATAGGGGTATTTTCTTCATTTCACTACCCAGGGATATTTTCGTAATTCTACCCGACAGGGGTATTTTGGTACTTTCACAAACCGGGGATATTTCGGTAATTTCACAAATCAGGGGTATTTCGATAATTTCGCTAACCGGGAGTATTTCAATAATTTCACAAACCGGGGGTATTTCGATAATTTTACAAACTAGGGTTATTTCGATAATTTTGCAAATCGAGGGTATTTCGATAATTTTACAAATCGGGGTATTTTAGTAATTTTGCAAACCGGGGGTATTTTGGGAATTTCACAAATCGGGGGTATTTCGGTAATTTTACAAATTAAGGGTATTTTAGTAAATTTACAAATATAAGGGTAATTGCTGCCTCTCGGGTTTTAGTTATGAACTTTGGCCCATCGACAAGTCATCGCAGCTAAAGTGAACAGACACTACGCACCATGTAGGATTCCAGAGAAGAGGAGGTGGGCCACTAGGACCGCTTAAGTACCAAGCTCTCCCTAGATCCAATCCTAGACATGCGTATGCCCATTGCCACACCCTAACCCAGCGACTTGTTCACAGACATGTTTAATTAGATTAAGTCTTATGGAATTTAAGAGTTGTTCAAACTAGGCCTAAGGTCCATAAACCCTTGCATACTTGTCTACGTCTCCATAAAGCTCATCAAACCCAAATTACAACCTTACGGCCCATTAGGCCAAAATCTCATCATATAGCCTATTAGGCCCAAAACAAATCCAAATCGTGTATCATGCGTGACTAATTCAATTCGTATAACCATCCAAACTATTTCATCAAACTTAGCCTCAGGGCCCACCGGCCCCATTTAGCCACTTTCGGCTTTTCGGCATTGCCGATATCGTGTGTGTAGTGTTTGTACACACCTGGTAACCACGCGCGCTGCAAATCCCTTAGTCACGACCCTAAAATCGACATTACTAGCGATTAACCAAGATTTAACGCATACTTATCAAAAATCGAAACCTTACCGTACCCTTACCGTGTACCTCACGTTCTAATAGCCCTTCTTTTGCTACTATTGGCGATTATCCTCTAGATCTGATAGGAATCGAAAGCTGCTAATCCACGCTCCGAGCACTCCTATCCCAACGCCCACCAAGGTATGTTTTCTCTCCAATCATAGATAGCTCTATATATAGCCAGCTTCTCACCTTCCTTCTTTGTATCTTTCCGATGTGGGATCCCTCCGCTAGCAGAGTTTAAATCCAACTCAAACTCTTGCTGTCTAGTCTGCAAAATAGATACTCCTTTGCTTGTCATGAGATTCGAACCCAAGCTCTCCCATCAGCTTATTCACGCCACTTGCCACTAAGCCACCAGCTCCTCTTGTGTCTTAAAACATGCCCAACTAAAGCTAAGTCTATGGCCAATGTCTCAATCCATTTAAAAAAAAATAATCTAAAAGAAATGCAAGTGCTACAACTTGAACCTTGGACCTCCTTCCTTCCCTGTGGCGTCACTCCCTTGCTCCTTAAGTGGCGTCACTTTGCCACTACACCACACACCCCACTTGTGTCGTTTTTCTCCACATTTTATTCTTAAAGCCTACCAACTAACTCCCAGGGTTTTATTCACCTAAAACCAAAATTTCCCTAAAGCTAAAGTTTGATCCTTGGACTTCATAGAAGCCCCCTAACCTTCCAAAATCACTCACCTAATAGGTCCAACTTGCACTAAAGCCGTTCTCTTATTCTCAAAAATTTAAAAAGTTCCTACGCTCGGGGCCCAAAAGGCCTAATTCTCCTAGACCCAATTTCGGGATGTTACAGAATTCTAGTGAAAAATTTGTTTTGGTTATTTTATTGAACTCATATAAATTTTATCTTTCATAAGTTCTTCAAATTTACGAGATTATAACTGCATACTCCTTGGAAATTATAATTCAAATCTGTGAAATTAAATTTTTCGATTTGGATTTTTCCTAGAGAAAGTCAACTTTCCCCACTAGAAAGTCTCGATTTCATTCTATGTTGGGTTTGTTTTTTTTAAATAGAGCCCACTCTCTAAGCATTTGAGGATTTGAGTATGGCGGAGAAGATCATTCGACTGAAATCCAAAAGGATTTGAATGTTGAATATGAGATTTGACAAATCTCCCTATCTCGAAAAAAATAAGTACTAGATTTGGCGAAGTTTGTTATTATAAATATCACAACCAACCTCTAGTTTTATAAAAAAGAGTTTTAAACTTTAGTGTGCAAGAGTTTTCATAAATATTTTTCCAATACTTGATACCAAAGCCAAGTTGTGCTATGTCTTTCTTTTTTTTTAAAAAAAAAAGCAAAAGGCCACAAAGGGCAATCCATTCAACTATTAAGAAACATCATTAAGCATAAGAGTATGAATAATAGGCGGATAATCCAATCTAAAGGTGAGTTCAAGCTCACCATTTAAGCCTTCACAGTTAAGTAAGTTGCAAAATTATAACCCAAATGAACTGTTAAACAAAACTTTAAAAAATCAAATAAAACATTCAAAGTTTTAGCCTTATTTAACAAATGATAAGTGCATAATCACTCTCAAATATGTAGAAATCTCATTGAATGCACAAGCCTTAATTTGCATATGGCCACCTGAGCCACCACCTAAGCCAGTTTCTTAAAATCTCCTACCCTATGCTCTATACTCCCATGAATGAGCCCATCTGCATCAACCCGATCCTTGATTGGTTATTCACTGGTTCATAGGTCACATTAACATTCACCTTGTACACCCTTCTAGTTGGTGGCTTCCATTCTTTCTATCTCCTATAGTGAGGTATTATAGGATGATGAATGTAACACCCCCTACCCGTATTCGACGCTGGAATAGGGTACGAGGCATTACCAGAACACACACACTTGTAAACGTATTAAATTGAGTCATAAAATTTCATCCAAATTAAAACTTTTCAAATTTTTATCTTTGAGTCCCTAAATCGTCCTACGAGGCCCAATATATACCTTGAAAGTGGTCCAGGACTAAACCGAGAACTTTTGAAAGCACTAGAAAATTTCTTGAAAACCAGGGGCACATGCCCGTGTCCAAGGCCATGTCCTTCACACAGTCGAGATACACGCCCACGTGGTAGGTCTTGTGGCGTTCCGAATTTCTAAAAATCAAGTGCAGACTTCACACACCCTGGGCACATGGCCGTGTGGCTGCTCGTGTGACCACAAGTTTGGCTATTTACCAAGCCCTTTGCCACCCTAAAACACTTATACACTTATACAAATTTATCATCACACAACATGGTATTATTAAGCATTCAAACATCCACACTAAGACATCCATATACCATTTACAAACTACATTCATCATGCATAATCACATACACACTTAACTATTCACATCATGCAACTTACACAACCAATCACATTTACCACTCATAATTATCACACATTTACTCATCCAACACATGCAAGCATACACATTCTTGAAATGCATCATCATAGACTCATAACATAACAATTATTAGCCACATTAAATGCCCTTATACAACAATAACCCTCTAATAACATAGGACAATGTTCTAGGCCAACTCATATTAAAATATACACACACAATCAAGTCCCTATACATGCAATAGACTTAAAAATACTTAAAAATCCTTGATACAATACCAATTAATAACTTGTTAGTGTGATAGAATCTCCGACGACCTCCAAATCGAGCTAGCATCTGTGACACTATAGGAAGAAAGAAAGGAAGGGGGTGCAACACCCCTAACCCATATCCGTCGCCAGATTAGTGTTACAAGGCATTACCGATAATGACACAACTCCAAAACAGGCATATATATAATTTTTTATCAATTCAGATACACATGCCTAAGATTCAAAATGTAGATAATATTTGCGAGTTGAATCTTTCATACAGATTTATCACACAATTTGTCAATACATCTAAAAACATAGTAGTCAATAAATGTGTTCATACATATAAAACCTTATACATATTCATGCAGAAAATCATCTCTTAAATTGACTTCCATATTTTAATTAATCAACAATTTATTTTGTTTTTAAACATTGAATTCAAAATAATTTAACACTTAAATCATACTAGCCCATATATGCACAACTAACCTGTATAAGTATCATGTCATTGCTGAACTTATAAACATTAACATCATTATTTCAAGCAAATTATCATAAGGACATAATAACTACTAATATTTTCATATCTCTATATCACATGCATAATCATGTATCATTAATTTAAATATCATCAACCATATTATTTTAAATTACATTTGACTTTAATCTATTTAATTAACAATTCTAACTATCACATACCTCATAAATTCATTAACAAATTATAAAACCAAATTCAAATATGTTACACATATTCATTCATTATTTTACCACTACATTGCCGAATACACCTAAATTCACTAATTTAGTTACTTCAATTTCATATATTAAGAATTTACGAACAATATAAAACTTCTCAATTAATATAAGTCAAATACATATAATCATATCTGTACATCACCGTAAGTAATTCCATCATACTAACTCTCTTACTTGCCATTACCAAAGTGCATACACAATTTATTAATCACAATTCAATTAACACCTAAATACATACTCAAAGATTCATTCGATTATAGTTCACATAACAAGTAAGTCATCCTTACATATTATATGTCAAACATATCATTATTTAACATCTAAATACATTCAACTTACCTAAAACTTCATTACCTAACATAGACAAAATTACAACCATTACATGTAATCCAAATTCACATATTATCTAGACCATTCCATCAAAACAGACACAACTAAGATTCATGTATCAACCTTATAGTCAAAGTCACTATACCTAATTTTCAAACATCAGACAAAACATACTTATTACTAACACACACTCAATTACTTATACCTATTTAATATTTCATTCACATCAACCACAGCAAATCATCAACAAAGAAAACAGACTAATCAAATGAGAATAAGCCATTTTCGCTGTAACATCCCGAATTTGGGCCTAGTAGGATTGAGCCCAATGGGCCTTGAGCATAGTAGTGTTTAAAATTTTTGGAGAACAAGAGATCGGCTTTAGTGCAAGTTGGACCGATTGGATAAGTGATTTTGGAATGTTAGAGGGCTTCTATGAAGTCCGGGATCAAACTTTGGCTTTAAGGAAATTTTGGTTTTCTTTTTAAATGGACTTTAGAATTTGGATATAGATTTAAAATTAGTTGTGCATGGTTTAAGATACAAATGGGCTTGTGGCCCAGTGGCTAAGTGGCGCCACTTAGAGAGCAGGGAAGTGGCGTCAACTGAGGAGGCCCAAATTCAAGTTGCATAAAGCCCAATTATTTTAATTAAAATTTTTGCATTAGGGTTTTATTCTTCCATTCTCTTCTTTATTTGTGGCATTTAGGGTTTTCATCTTCTCTCTTTTCCTTCTTTTCTGAATAAGAGTCGAAAACTCCCTTAAGCATTCTTTCTTTTCACATTTGTCTGCCATAGCCGAATCTGCCCTAGCCTTGCCGAAATTCTTCTTTTTCCTATACCGCTCCTATCACTTCTTTACGTTTGATATTACTCTTTTCTCTCAATCATCTCCTTCTCAAAAGCCAAAACTTTATAGATCTCTTGAGATCATCTTTTCTTTTTGATTTTCGCAAAGAGCCGAAATCTTCTAGGAGTTGCCGAATTCTCTGTAAAGGTAGGTGTCGATTTCTTCTGATCTATTCTTTTCCTCTTTCAGTTTTTAGAAGACAAAGCCGAAAGGCTAATGGATTGTTGGTTTCTTGTGTTTACGTGTTGGGTGACATTCTGGAATTGAAGTAAATCGTTTAGATCTAAAAGCCGGAACCGCTAGTCTCTGAACCTCATATCTCTCTTTTCGGGATTTCAAGGTAAGGGGTTTTCGTTAGATTTTTGCTAGGTTTGTTTTCGTAATTGTAATTTTAACCCTATGATATGGATTAACAACCATATGTTGTGATGGTAGCAACTGATAAGGTCTTGTGATGGAATCACATGTCGTTCAGGCGAAGGAGGGGATTGGATCTGTAAACCCAATCCCTAAGTTTAAGAAACGAGCGGTGTCAGCAGTTCAGGATTGGCCACTGGGTTGTGAACCCGCATCAGAACAAAATCTTAGACAGTTAGCAGTCGTATTGGCTTCTGATAATGTCGACATAGAAGGTCTTGTCTTGACTGTAATCAGGTGTGTAGATCTCTAACACACTAACTAATCTGTATTATATATGTTATGGGCTAAAAGCCAGAAAAAGGCTGTTTAGACAGTCGGATTACCCAAAAAGGGTAGGCAAGGGATGCTAGGTACGTAACCATAGAAACTTCTCTATGTGTATCGGTGTATGTAACTGTGATCTTTTAGGTAGTATATTGTTTTGATTCTGCATGGATGTATGCATGGGATGGGGTTAATATGATGAAGGGGAAGAGCATGTTAATAGGTCACTTGGTGATCGGTGGCTGAGCCACGTTATATTATGAGGTCACATAGTGATCGGTGGCTAAGCCACGTTAAATTTATTCCTGATTGATAGGAATAGGCAGCATGACTGTCAATATGGTGTGTAGCGGTTGGTGGGTTGGTTGTAGAAATCCCCAAGGTGTGTTGGCTGGTACGAGCTGGTGTGTAGAGGATGGACTTTTAGGTTGGGTTGGGCCATGTTGCATGTAAATATTTTGTTGCCATTGTGTATGGGCCAAGGCCCATAATGTATTTGTGGGCCTCAAGCCTTTTATGTGTTTCGGGATTTGTACACTGAGTCTTGGTGACTCACCCCTTTATTTTCCCTGACTTTTTAGCTGAGCAGTAGATCGTGGACATGGGAGCCGAAGCGGACTCGAGGGGCCATCAAGTCTTTTTATTTTCATAAACTATTTTCGATTTTTCTTTAAGTTTAAATTTTGGGACAATTTATGTAATAAGGCCTCTGTAGCTTAGGTTATCAATTTATAATTGTTAATGTCTTCATTTATTTTTTTAAACTTATGTTCAGCAAAAGAGCAAAGGTTTTCTTCCAATATCACTTACTTAACGAATACTTGTATAAAGAAACTGAATTTCCAAAGATCATCCAAGTGAAGTTTCTAACATAAACCTCGTAGCATACCAGATCCGGTCGTAGCGTTTGGGCCGGGTTTGGGGTGTTACATTCGCATGGCTATATATATTATATACATAGATACTCAATTCATATGCACCCTCTTTCTATGCTATACATGCCATATGTTCGCAATTAACAAAGCCAAAATACCAAAAGGAGATGTCGATAGTGTGATAGCTTTTCTGACGATCCCCGAGCTTGTAACAATTCCAAAATCTATAAAACAAAAACAGACAAAGAAACACATGGTAAGCAATTTAAGCTTAGTAAGTCAATAGCAAGGTAAAGTTAATTAACTTAGCTACTTCACAAAAACAAGTTTAAATCACATAACAACTTATACACATTCATTACTAGCTAATCAAATCTAAATTTCAAGTCACATAAATCTATTTTTGACCGAATACACATAATTAGGCTTATCCAAAATTCATATACTTATGCATTAACTCTAGTACAATGTAATAAACGTATAACTTACCTTTTTAAAAAAAAAAATTATATATGTACCTGAGTTCTTTTTTACTCACATGATACATTGGCCTTCACATATACATGCCTGTTGAACCATTCGAAATTCAAAAGGACACTCGGACAGTTAGAAGCTCGTACAATGACAACGTCCCAGACGTGGTTTTACATGTAATCAAATATCGATGCCATTGTCCTAGACAGGGTCTTACACGAATCAAATATGATGCCAATGTCCCAGACATGGGCTTACACGTAAATACAAGTCGATGGTAATGTCCTAGACGTGGTGTTACACAATAAAATATATCGGATATCCTATGTATTCCAAAGATTCACACGGGCTTATGGACGTCAAATCTCGATTGAATCAAACTCAGAATATATGCAAACATACATACCACATTCGGCTATTGACAAGATAAATTCAACCAATTTATTTCATTTCATAACTAATACTTAGTCACTATTATATTAACATTTAAATGCTAATTGACTTACCTCGGATGTCGTCGACTGTTAAATCGGCTACTCGACCACTTTCGTCTTTCCCCGATCCAATTCCTATTTCTTTAATTCTTGATCTAATCATATTCAAATTAAACTTATTTAAACACCAATACACTCAATTTAGCCTAAAAACACATAAATGGGCAAATTATAATTTTGCCCCTAACATTTTACACTTTTTACAATTTAGTCCTTTTTGCACAAAACACAAATTACACAAACTTTGACCACACTTCATTAGGGCCGAATATTCATAGCATTATTACAAGCCCATACATTTCATTTATTTTGCATTTTAGTCCCTCAAAAATTTATTTTTGCAATTTAGTCCTAATTACTCAATTTCATCAAAAAATCAAAGACAAAACCTGTTAATCTAACACATATAATTCATATTTCATAATCAAACATCAAAAAGCATAAGGTACCATCAATGGAAAAACACAAAATCATCATCACAATAAAAAATTAAGACATGGGTTTTGTTCATTTCTAAGCAACGATCTCAAAAACGTAAAAATTATCAAAATGTAGCAATTAACATACCTTAATTTTAAGAATACCAAGCCGAACGCTAGGTGTTTTTGTTTCTTTTTGTTTTGTTGATATTCGACCAAGAGAAAATAAAGATGATAATGGCCTTATTTTTGTTTTATTATTACATATATTATGTTTTAATTAGATTACATTTTTAACCTTTTAATTAACAAAATTTTAACATATAACTCAAGGGTATTTTTGTCCTTAGCTGCCCACTATCTTGTAAAATGGGCTAATTTCCCTTTAAGGACTCCATATTAAACAGCCACTATAAAATAAGCACTTTACACTTTAGTTTGTAACTTTTATATTTTATGCGATTAAGTCTTTTTATTTAATCGGGCACCTAAAGGATAAAATTAAATCACAAAAATTTAACACCCTCAAATTCACACATAATAAACACAGAAAATAATTTTTAAATATTTTTCTGACTCAGATTTTTGGTCCCGAAATCACTATTCCGATTAGGGTCAAAATCGGGCTGTTACAACTCTCCCCCTTAGGGATTTTCGTCCCTGAAAATCTTACCGGTGAATAGGTTTGGATAACATTCTTTCATCGTATTCTCCGACTCCCAAGTTGCTTCCACAACCCCGTGCTTTTGCCACAATACTTTGACAACAGAATTTTCTTATTTCTCAATTCTTTTATCTCACCAGTCAGAATACAAATCGGTTCCTCGTCATATGTCATATAAGGCTGAATCTCGACCTTTGTCGGACTAATCACATGTGAAGGATCAGATCTGTAACACCCCAAACCCGGTCGAAACGTTACAACCAAATTTGGATTGCTACAAAATGAGTAGATTTGAAAAACTTTGGAAAACTTCGCGAATTGAGAATTTTGTTTGGAGAGATTCAGTTAAGAGCCAAAACTGTTTTGTTAATATCAACCTTACCATTATAACCAAATATATTCTTTTTAATTAATCAAGCCGATTGGATGCTAAAACAAACTTATTTTGTCAAAAACCGAACTTTGAAGAATATTTGGAAGGTGAGAATTTAAAATGAATTTTTAGGTGCTTGATTTCTTTGAAAACAACATCTGAAATGTTAAGAAAATTCCAAGTTTTATTTGTTAATTGCTTAATATCTGTTTGTCGTGAATTTGGAAAACTTCTTGCTACGTTTTTAGGAAAAACCCCATTTACAATGATTCAAAGCACGAATAAAATAGCTTAAAAACAAATCCCAAATTAAGGTTAAGCGGCCTTATTACAAATCCAAAAATCCCAAAATAAAAATAAATTAAAGCTAATGTTTGAGTTTACTAAAGAAACCGCAATGCATGGCCACCTCGAGTCCGTCTTGACTCAAAACCCGCTATCTACTGATCACCTGCAAAATTAGCAAAGGGGTGAGTCATCGAGACTCAGTGTGTACATTTCCCCATGTAATACAATTTGGGCCTTAGCCAACTAAATACAGTTTATGTTTGTAATATCCGGTATTTTAGGGGTTTTGCATTTTAATTCATATCTATGTGTTGGTATGCTCGGTATGCTGTTTGAATGTGTTTGGGGGCTTTGGGAAACCTTGGGGTTCGATAGGGGCCTTAGTGGAAACTTTTGGTTAAAGCTGATTAGGGGAGAGCTAGGAGAGCTAGGCCTTAAGGGATTTAATGTGGTGTTTAGGGACACAAGAATTGAAGTGGTAAACTGGCAAGAAGGTGCCACTTGAGGCACATGGGGGTGACGCCTCATGCAGTTGGAAGGACCTTGGTTCAAGCAGCATGGGCAGCATTTTGGGGATTTGTTTTTGCATCGGAAGGGGAGGTGTTGGAGATTGGCTAGGACACTTCAAGGATGAAGTGTGGATTGAGTCAAACAACTCAAATATGCGGCTTAGAGGGGAGATAGGAGTTTGACTCATTCAAACTCATTTGAATGAGTGATGTTAAGGGAATTTAGGAGGAAAACGTGGGGGGTGTTGCCTAGGGTGATGCTAGCCGAATTTTTGAGCGGTTGAGGGGAGGGGAATAATCGGTTTTGAGCTTAAGGTGAGGGTGCCGAAAGTTGGGTGCTAGTGTATAGGGTATAGTGCCGAAATTTGTTTTCTCTCTTCTTATTCTCTCTTGTGCCAAAATCACTTAGCTTGGCAACTCTTCATCTCTTGTTGACCCATAGCCGAAACTTAGAGGACCATTAGGGTCACTTTAATTCATTTTCCGTTCTCCTCTTCAAAAGCCGAAAGTGTCAACTTTAGGAGTTCTACATTGTGTCAAAGCTGAAACCTTCATCACTGTTTTTCTTTAATTTTCTTTTCTTTCTTAGGCCGTACCATCTATTGATCATTCTTCCTTTTTCCATACCTTTTGTCTTTGCTACTTGTTCTTCATAGCCGAAAGTTCATACCTTATTTCTCTTCTCTTGGCCGAATCTTCTAAACCATCTCTTCTCTTTCTTCTTCATGTTCTTTTCTTATTATATTTACTTCTCAAGCTGTATAATATAGCCGATTCTTCCTTGAGTGTGGTGGTCACTCTCGTTCAATAATCTCTGAGGGAAGTACCATCGTTCGTATTCTGTCAAGTCTCAATCGATTGCTAGTAATCACGGTAAGGGTTCTCTGTTATTTGAATCTTTCTTCCTTTTCTTTGGTTTGCTGAAATCAAAAAGCTTAACCCTGTATTTATGTGTGTGGCCGAATCTATACAAGGTCTTAGATTCATGACTCTTTTATTGGAAGCCAACATTAGGGGTATCTAGAAGCTTTCGGGATTTGATCGAGTAAGGTAAGATGGTATTTGGGTTGGCCGAAGGCCATTTCTTTTGTCCATAAGTGTTAGAGCCGATACTAACTTGGCTCATGTAGGGATTTCAACAACCTTCAAGATCAAGTGATAGCCTTCGAGATTTGGGTCGACTTTGGTAAGGTTATTCGATTGAGATGTTATTTAGTCTCGTTTAGACCTGATTTAATGTTTTACCTGGGTCTTCTGATTAAGTTGTTACTCGATGGATGCGAGTACCAGCCAAGGAGAGAAAGGGTTTGGACACGTAGTCCCTACCCCTAAGTTCAAGAAGCGGTCTGTTTCAGCAGTTCGGGATTGGCCACCAGGGTGTGGGCGAGCATCGGAAAAAGATAAGTAGATCACTGTAGTCTCTTCGAGTGAGGACGTTAGGGAGATCGATAGTCTAGTACTTCAGGTACTCAGGTGTGTAATTAACACACTGTTTATTTACTTGTCTTAATTAAAATATGTAATATGAGTTGTAGTCGAAATAGTGGTTGTGGTGATGCTATTACCTGATTTAGGTAACCCGGTAACCAGGTTAGTATACTATCTATGTTGTGGTTGTGGTTAATTATTATGGATACATGTAAGCATGACATATGTGCCTATCTGGTATGTTCATACGTTATTGCCATATCATTATAATATACTGCATGTGCATGGGGTTCGGGAAATATTGATTAAGGGGAAGTGTGTACATTTATGTACGTGGATTGATGTGGGTTTTATGCCTCATCGTGGATTGATGTTAGCCCTGAGCTACATCGTGGATTGGTGATGACCTTGAGTCTCATCGTGGATAATTGTGATTTTAATCACATGGATCAGTGGCTAGACTACTAAGTGGACTTTGAGCAGCGTTCTGCCAAAGAGGTGTGCAGCGGATGGAGGGTCGATTTATTAATCCCCTGGTGTGTGGTGGATGGATATACGGGTGGTGTGTAGCGGTTGGATACTAGGTTGGGTTGGGTTAGCATTTTGCATTATTCTGCGTGGTATGTGGTTATATGTGTGAATTTGGGCCAAGCCCATTGGTGGAAACATGTTGATTAATTGCACACTGAGTCGGTTTGACTCACGCTATCTTTCCTAAAAACAATGCAAGTGACTCATGATACGTTGGACCGGGCTGGAGTGGATTCGAGGTGGCCATGCAGAAGCTGTTTTATTTTTATATATACGTTTTAGATTTTCAAGTTACTTTTTGGATATTTTTATTGTAATAAGGCCGCTTTAATTATTTCGGGATTATTATCATGGTTTTTATGATTGGGATTTATAACGGATTATTAATTAAGAATGACTTGAAACACTTGCAACTTAAAAATCGAATTAAGGTTTTCAAATTTGGATTACTGCTAAATAACTCGTTCCCATAAGTTTTTTTTATAACAACTTAGCCTTTTACACAAATATGTAGGTTTTATCCCCCGGTAAACTACTATTTTCGAAACAACAAACCCTTTAAAAACTGAATATTCATTTTTAAAACTTAACATGTGTTTTCACCTTCAAAACCGAACTCTTTACAAACATTTTTCCCAGTAACATTCTGAATTCGGCCATGGTGTTTTGGGCCGGGTTTGGGATGTTACAATGTTATGTGCACGCAATGCAACCCATCCCAGATCAACTCTCCATCCAAACACCCGTGGCATCATGCCACTGTGGGTCATAACCACCGTGGTCCTAGACCAGTCGTGACCGTAATCACTCGTGACAAAGTCACTGTAATATAATCGTGGGGCCAACCCACCGTGGTCATAGACCACTGTGATGATCTCTAGCAATAAGCACACATGGGGCCAACCCACTGTGATCATAGACCACTGAGACAAATCACTAATATAAGCAATCATGGTATTAACCACCGTGGTCATTGACCACTCGTGACAATAGTCACTCATTAGTTTATCCATGGTTTAACCATCGTGGTACTTAGACCACTCGTGACAAAAGTCACTCGTGACCGTTATCACTGATTCTCCCTCCTTCTCCATTCAATCTCGAGCCCATGCTCTTTCATTGTGCACAATATGTATGGATGCCATGCATTATATCAGCGTATACAGATTATATTTCATACATGACTAACATCAAAATATACATACGAACATATTAAGAGTAATATCAGTATCGAAGAACATACCCGACGTCTCCAACCTGTACCCGTAAGGGTATTTAATCTATCATATCAATCATTTCGGTTTTTTGCCCATTTTTGTTAACAACATAATAACAACATAAATGAAGGCGTGTGTGAAACACCCCACACCCGGCCCACGAGCCTGAGCCGGATCTGGTATGTTCCTTAAGAAAAACGGTTTTGAATTCTTTATTACTTAGAGATAATTTGTGTATTTTTCGAAAGATATTGGTTTTGGGTTGGGCTTAGGTTGGAAACCCGTTTACTTAATTTTAAAAGAACAATTATTTAAAGTGACAAAAAAAAAACAATCTAGGGTTTATTTAAGAAATATGTTTTTAAACAATCATTAATTTTAAAGTAATTCGTAACATAATAATAAAAATTTAAACAGAAATGAAGCAATCAAACTTGGGCCTTATGGCCTTATTACATCAAATAATTTCCAAAATTAAAATGAAAAGTACTTAGCAAAAATAAAGTCCAAATCGTTTATTTTTCTCCTGCATGGCCACCTTCGACTCTCCCGCGAGGCCGGTCCATTATATCATGCTCATCACTTGAAAAATAGTCCCACAAGGGGTGAGTCTACAGACTCAATGTGTACACAAAACTAACAATCAACAGATCAGGCATACATATTCATATCAAGTACATATTCGAATCAAATGATGCAACCTAAACCCAAGCCTATTTGTCCATCCGCTACACACCACCCGTACCTGCCAGTCACACCGTGGGGACTACTAAGTCGACCCTCCATTCGCTACACACCATCGAAGGCGCGCCATTGCGATCGGCGTGCTCATCGCCCATATAATTTGTGTCATTAGACACAATATTCAGATAATGTAACCGAAGTTACCAAATTCAGATAATGTAACCGAAGTTACCATATTCAAATTATGTGACCGAAGTCACGATATTCCGTTGGTGAGACCGAAGTCAACACCTTCTTTCCCTTTCACATATAGCCCAAAATGCCCCAAATATTATTATATCATGCATAACATACTTATTTCTCATTCATGTTACTATTCACATGTTCAAAATATATCATATTCGTAATCCTATCTGAAGTAGGAAACGTACCTGGGTACTCTTTACCACATTTGTGGTACTTAGCCACATTCTCATTCTTATGCATATTCATATATTAAAATAATTATTGCCATAATATATTAGCCAGGAATCAGTCTGAGGGTCAAGGTCGTGCTCAGTTCAGAAAGGAGGGACCGCCACCGCAGAGAGGTCGTGGTAATGGTAGAGGAGGTAATGGTTCTGGTCGAGGCCACGGAGCATCTGGCAGAGGCACTGGCAACACTGAGGCAAGACAGCCTGGTTTGGTGTATGCAATGAGACGCCGAGAGGAGGCGGCGCTTGACCGGACGTCATAACCGGTACGTTCTTAATCTTTGGTGTACCATATACTGCTTTGATAGATGTGGGTTTGACACATTCGTATGTTGCTAGTAGCATTGTAGAGACCATGAACTTAGACTCTGAGACTTCTTCTAGGAAGATGACAGTACTTATCCCTCTAGGTCACTCTGTTGAAGTAAATAAGCTGCATAGAGATGTACCCCTAGAACTTCAAGGGGTAGTGTTTGTAGCTGATCTGATGGAACTGCCATTTGAGGAGTTCGATCTGATTCTTGGGATGGATTGGTTGGTCAAGTACCAAGCAAGTTTGGATTGCGCTGCTAAGCGCATGGTTTTGAAGACAGCTGAGGGCGAAGAGGTGGTCATGATAGGTAATAGAAGAGATTATCTATGCAATGTGGTATCTGCGTTGAAAGCTGTGAAGTTGGCCAGGAAGGGCTGTGAGGCATTAGTGGTCCATGTGTGTGCGTTGGAGGCTAAGGAGTCTAATATGGGGAATGTTCGAACGGTAAAGGAATATGTTGACGTATTTCCTGAAGAACTTCCGGGACTGCCTCTGGGTCGTGAAGTTGAATTTGGTATAGATCTGTTACCCAGAACTGCACCAGTGTCTATTGCTCCATATAGGATGGCGCCAAAGGAATTAGGGGAATTGAAGGCTCAGATTCAGGAGTTGTTGGATCGAGGTTTCATTCGACCTAGTGTTTCGCCTTGGGGAGCACCGGTACTCTTCGTCAAGAAGAAAGATGGTACGATGCGAATGTGTATTGACTATCGCCAGTTGAATAAGCTGACGATCAAAAACAAGTATCCTTTGCCGAGGATAGATGACTTGTTTGATCACCGGCAAAAGCAGCGTATTTTTTCTCAAGATTGATTTAAGGTCCGGATATCATCGGTGAAGGTGAAAGAGGCTGATATCCAGAAGACGGCATTTCGCACTCGGTATGGGCACTAAGAGTTTCTGGTAATGCCGTTTGGGTTGACTAACGCACCGGCAGCATTCATGGACATGATGAATCGGGTATTTCAGCAGTTTTTGGATCAGTTTGTTGTGGTATTTATAGACGATATTTTGGTATACTCAAAGTCAGAGGAGGAGCATGATGCGCATTTGCGACTAGTGTTGCAGATTTTGAGGGAAAAGCAGCTTTATGCCAAATTTAGTACGTGCAAGTTCTGGCTTAAGGAGGTGACTTTCTTGGGTCACGTAGTATCGGTGAGGATTAGAGTGGATCCTCGGAAGATTGAGGCGAAGATTGGATTGGAAGCCGCCTAAGTCGATGGGCATTTGAGATTCAGAGTTTTCTAGGTCTATGGGTATTATCAAGATTTGTGGAAGGATTTTCTTTGATCGCCGCACCTATGACCAAGTTATTGAGGAAATGAGTCCCATTTGAGTGGACCGAGAAGCAGCAAGGAAGTTTCGACAAGTTGAGGAAGATTCTGACTGAAGCTCCAGTTTTGATTCAACTCGAGGCGTGCAAGGAATTCACACGGCGCATTGTGATGCATCACATACTGGTTTGGGATGTATGCTGATGCAGGAAGGGAAGGTAGTGGCTTATGCGTCTCGACAGTTGAGACCACATGAGGTTAACTATCCGACGCATGATTTAGAATTAGCTGCAGTGGTTTTTGCTCTGAAGATATGGAGACACTATTTGTATGGAGAGAAGTCGATAGTCCATACGGATCACAAGAGTTTTAAGTATCTTCTAACTCAGAAGGATTTAAACTTGAGGCAGCGCAGATGGATTGAGTTGTTGAAGGACTACGACTGTTCGATTGAGTACCATCCGGGCAAGGCTAATGTGGTGGCAGACACGTTGAGCCGTAAGGTTGTATCAGATTTAAGATCGATGTTTGCTCGTCTTAGCTTATATGACGGTGGAAGTCTTTTGGCAGAATTGCAAGTCAAGCCGACCTAGTTAGAGCAGATCAAGGAGAAACAGTTAGAGGATGATGGTTTGAATAATCGGAGGTTGCAGGTTCAGAATAGAGGTTTAGAGGATTATAGTTTGTCCGGTGCTGGAGTTTTGTGTTTTCAAGGGAGAGCTTGTATGCCGAAGGATGTTGAGTTGAGGCAAAGGATTCTTCGAGATGCACATAACAGCCCATACGCTATGCATCCTGGAGGTAGCAAGATGTATCAGGATTTAAGAGAGCAGTTTTGGTGGCCAGGTCTGAAGCAGGAGGTAACTGAGTTTGTGGGCAAATGTCTGACGTGTCAGCAGGTCAAGGCGGAGCATCAGTTACCGTCTGGGTTACTTCAGCCGGGGAATATTCCACAGTGGAAGTGGGAAAGGATCACTATGGACTTTGTCAATGGATTACCTCTTACGCCAAGTAAGAAGGACTCAGTTTGGGTGATTGTGGATCGTCTGACTAAGTCATCTCATTTCATTCTGGTAAGGGTAGATTACTCGCTTCAGAGGAGGCTAAGTTGTATGTGGCGGAGATAGTGAGGTTGCACGGTGTGCCGGTGTCGGACAGGGATCCTAGATTTACGTCGAGGTTTTGGAGAGCGTTACAACAGGCTTTGGGTACGCGATTGGATTTCAGTACCGCATTTCATCCACAGTCTGACAGGCAGTCGGAAAGAGTTATTCAAATTTTAGAGGATACGTTGAGAGGATGTGTTTTGGACTTCAGAGGCAGCTGGGAAGAGTTTTTGGCATTAGCTGAGTTCGCATACAACAATAGTTATCAGGCAAGCATTAAGATGGCACCATATGAGGCGTTGTATGGTAGGAGGTGTCGCACACCTACTTGCTGGACAGAGTTGGGTGAACGTCAGATGTTAGGACCAGAGTTGGTTGCAGAGACTGAGGATAAGGTTAAGATGATTCAGGCTCGTCTGAAGGAAGCTTCAGATAGGCAGAAGTCTTATGCCGATCTCAAGCGGAGGGATATAGAGTTTTCTGTGGGTGACAAAGTTTTTCTAAAAGTCTTGCCATGGAAGAAAGTGTTAAGATTTGGGAAAAAAGGCAAGTTAAGTCCAAGGTTTATTGGGCCGTATAAGGTGTTGAGATGAGTGGGACCAGTAGCCTATCAGCTCGAGTTGCCAGCAGAGCTGAGTCAGATTCACGATGTGTTTCATGTCTCCATGCTTAAATGCTATCGTTCTGATCCATCGCATGTCGTGGCAGTAGAGGAAATAGAGGTGAGTCCAGATCTGACGGTGGAAGAGGAACCAGTGCAGATTCTAGATCGAGACATGAAAGTGTTGCGCAGGAAATTAGTTCCATTAGTGAAGGTTTTATGGCGGAACCATGGCATAGAAGAAGCTACGTGGGAACTAGAGGATGCAATGAGGAAGCAGTACCCTCAACTCTTTTGATCAGGTAATTTCGAGGACGAAATTTTCTTAAGGGGGTAGAATTGTAACATCCTAAAAAATTAGAGTATCATTTTGTTACTTGTGTTAGCTCGGATAGGATGTTTATTGTGTGCTTAGTATATTTGTGTGAAGGCTTGGAATTATTAGCTAAGCTAGAATAATTTTTTAGTATTGAAAATTTAGTGAAGTGAATTAAGTGAACTTGACACTTAAGTTAATTTAAGTGTTAAATTCTAGCACATGAGGAGTTAGTGGCAAGGTGGTTATGGCGCATGGATGGTTGCTTGAGGGAAGTGGTTCTAGTAGCATGGAAGGCATATTAAGGATTTTATTTTTATGCATCCTAGCATTAAGTGTAGGTCAAGTTCTAGTTATGGAAGGTTGGACTTTCAATTTTTGGCAAGTTGAATATTGGTTTAGGAAAGTTTGTACTTTGGGAAAGGAATCTTAAGGTTTATGGAAGGATGGGGGGACATAAGGCTTGGCTTAAGGGAGTTGTTTTGGAAACTCTCTTATGGCCATTTGTGCATGACTGTGGACGGCATGTGTGGCTAGGGGGGGTGGCCGAATGTTGATAGGAAGTTTGGGGGGGAAATAGTTGGCCAACTTTAGCATTTTGTGCATCATTTGGCATTTTTCTCTTCCTCTCCAAAAACTCGCTCTTTGGCCGAATGTACCTTAGGCATTTTTGTGCAATTTTGCTTTTGATTTAGCTCTCATTTGTGTTTGAATCAAATTCTAATTTCTTTTTATCATTTCCCATTTGAAATCGAAACCACATTTTGCATTTTTGTGCACTTTTCTTTTCGGCAAACTAGGTGTTTGGCCGAACCTCTTTCTCCCATTTCTCTCTTTTCTTTCTTTTGATAGTTGCTCAAAAAACCACATTTCCTTTTCACTTCCCCTTGGCCGAATCTTTCTCCTTCCCAAATCCCATTTCTTTCATTTTTTTTGTTCAAAGTTAAAAACATCCATTATCATTCTATTTTCTTTTTCTATTTTCTTCTTTCTTCCATTTCCGAATCATCCTTCTCCTATTTCACTTTCACTTTTATTTTTTCCTTTCTTTTTACTCCACCATAGCCGAATCTTCTTTCTCTCTTTTGGTGTTATATTGGTCGAATATCATCAAAGGTAGATAATCTTTAGGTTTTCTTCAATTGGTTTTGGAAGATAGGTAAGTGTTCATGGCCGTATTTCCGTTATTTCTTTCTCCTTTCTAAGTCGTTTTCTTGTGGACAAAGGCCGAATCTTTGGGCATTTGTTTGCAAAGTTCTAACCATTATTAGGAATCGATCATTCTTTTAGGCTCTTTGGGATTTTGGAAGCAATCGATCTAAGCCTACTTCTCTAGCAATCAAAGTTGGTAAGTTAAGTGGTAAGGATTCATGATTCATTATTCTTTTTGAGGATGAAAAGCCTAAGGCTATTGGGATTAAGGTGTGATGTTGGCCGAATGGTCTTGATTATAGTTTTGTGGTTTGGTCGAATGTAGGACAAGGTGATCTAGTGCGGTAGATCGGATCTTCGAAAGTTAGTACTTGTGTTGGTGAAAGGTGTGTACATTACACACTTTATAACTCGGTAAAATGTATATATGTGTTAAATAACTATTCATGTTGTTAAAGCCGAAAACTATGAGATCTTGATATGATACCTTGATGGGTATGAGCATGGATACGGGTAAGTCTGTTTCGATATGATGTTGCTATATGTTGTTAATTATCACGATCTACGATATACATATATATTGGTTATATATTCATATCAAAGTATAATGACATGATTTGTTTATCTATTGCATTGGTATGGGTGATATGAGAGGAGGGGGAAGATTTGATATCCGTGTCCTTGTGACACCAGAGGTTTGGCACCTCCAGTGGTTTGGTACCACATATTTCATGTCGTTGGGACACCAGAGGTTTGGCACCTCATAGCGATTCATCCCAGTGGTTTCACACCACCGTGGGTTGGCCCCACATTTGATGTATTAGGATCGTCGCCAGTGATTTGGTATCACACGTGGGTTGGCCCCACACCTAGATCGTTGATATTTCGTGTCTTTGGGACACCAGAGGTTTGGCACCTCATAGCGACTCGTCCCAGTGGTTTCACACCACCGTGGGTTGGCCCCACATTTGATGTATTGGGATCGTCGCCAATGATTTGGTATCACATGTGGGTTGGCCGCACAACTTGATTTTTCGTGACTTTGGGTCACCAGTGATTTGGCATCACATTATTGGATATCGTGACTTTGGATCACCAGTGGTTTGGCACCACCAGTGGTTTGGTACCACACGGGGTAGAAAATGGCGTTATGGATGGCTAGGTTGGGTGCATCATATGTATACATTGCTTGGTTATAATTTGTGTAAGAATGTGGCATTTACCCAGGAGAGGGATTATGTACTGAGTCTTGGTGACTCACCTTCTCCCTTACCTTTTCAGGTGATTCATAAATTCGCGGATAAGGAGCCGGATGAACTCGAGGAGGCCATGCAATAAAAATTGGTTTTACATGAACTTCCATTTGGGTACTTTATTTTAATTTGGTTTCCATTTTTTTATGGATTTGTAATAAGGCCTCTTTAATTATATTTTTGGAATATTTATATGCTTTGGATTTGTTTTAAATACGGCTTATAAATTACATGGTTCATATAATAATTTGAGTACAAAGTTTTCTAAACTACAAAACGCGATGGTTTTCAAAACGTTACCATCGGGTAACATAAATCATTTGATAATATTTAACATTTTAAGTGTTTTTGATAACTCAAACTATTTTCCAAAACTTAAGTTTCCAAATTTCAATTAGAAACGGTTTTCAAAATAATCGCTTGGGTTTCTTTTAAAATTTTAAAAGGTTTTTCTAATCTATGGATCTCAGAACTAAGTTTTAAAGATTTATTTCGGAATTTCAAAGTAAATTATCAGTTTTTAACTTATTATACATCTGATTTCTACAAACATAGAACAACAAAGAGTTTTTCACAAAAATTTAAATCGTTAATTCGTTTTACTTAAAAATGTTTTCGTCTGTGACATGCCAGATTCGGTCATGGCGTATTGACCGGGTTTGGGGTGTTACACATTCTCTTATAATAACCCCCTAGAGTAGCAGTAAATCGATCTATGGATTCCCATATTAGGTTCCATCCTAATTCGGGAAAATCTCGTAACCCTATCTCTAGGCGTTCGATCAACTCCGCTTAATTACGCTAGATCTACTCTTAAGCAGGGTCTATTCCTCCTCCACCTATGTACATCAGATTTGGATTAAGCATGCAGAATTAAGAACAAACTAAGTATTTATCATATAATTCAAAAATCAAATAACAAGATTCTTCTAGGTTTCATCCCCTTCAGGTATCTGAGGGGTTTAGTTCATAATTAATAAAGAAAACATCTCAAGAGAAAAGATAAAACAAAACATAAGAAATCCCTAAAACTCCCTGAAGGAATTGAAGGAGAATTCCCCCGTCTTGAGTATAATTCTGGCTTTTTGGGATGGATCAACTGGCTAACTTCGAGCTATTCCCACAATTCTGACCTTTTTGGCTTGGCTCCTTGGTCTAGCTCGCCTGCCCCTCAAAGGTGGCACTTAGGGGCTATATATAAGCTCTTTGAAATGCGATTCTTTCTCCCTAAGTATCCTCTTCTGACTGAAATTGCTCATTCCAGTGACAGAGGCACGGCCATGGCACACGCCCGTGTGGCTCGACTTCAAGCTGTGTTTGGATTTCTACTTTGAGGCACGTCCGTGTAAATCGGGGGAGAGACCTTGTTCTAGATGCTCAACAAGGCACGGCCGTGTGGTCTTTGGGCCAGGCCATGTTGATTTCGTGATATGACCCATTTACTCCATTTTGGGCCCGTTTTACGTTCTTTTCATTCTCGGGTGCTTTCCTGTGTATAAGACATGGAAAGAAAGGATTAAGAGCACCTTTTTACATAAATCAAAGGATAAATCATCCAAACGCATACTAAATGTCGGATTAAAATATGTTATAATTACGGTTTATCATGAGACACTTGACAGTTTGTCATACTTTACAACAAAACGTCATTGCAAAATGGATGAATAGAACCATCATGAAAAAGGTTCGATGTATGTTATCAAATGCTAGTTTGCTGAAGTTGTTTTGGGTTGAAGCAACCTCTACCGCATGTTACTTAATAAACTGCTCTCCGTCCGTTGCCATTGAGAAAAAGACTCTGCAAGAGGTATGGTCTGATAATCCTATTGATTAATCTGGTTTGAAAATTTTTAGGTGTCCTGCGTATGCTCATGTTGATAATGGGAAATTGAAACTGAGATCCATTAAATGTGTTTTTCTTGGCTATAAGATTGGTGTTAAAGGATATAAGTTATGGTGTCCTAAAAATAAAAAAGTTGTGATTAGCAGAGATGATATATTTGATGAAACTACTATTCTATCTAACTTATCTCTTAAAGACTCTTCCAGAAAAGAAAAGCAAAAACTGGTCGAGCTTCAGATTGATCCAGGATGTCGGCTACTCAAGTTAGTAAAAGAAATTAGAATGTAGCCACTTCTTCACCACAATATTCTATTGCAAAAAACAAAGCTAGAAGAGAAATTAAACCTCCAAAGAGGTATGCCGAGGCTTATCTAGATGCTTATGCTTTAAATTTGGCTGAAGATATATATGCAAATCAAGAGTCATCTACTTATTCTGAGGTAGTTAGCTGTGAAGATTCAAAAAAATGGATGTTTGCCATGTAAGATGAGATGGAATCGCTCAACAAGAACAGAATATGGGATCTTTTGAAGCTTCCTAAAGGTAAGAAGGCTGGTTGTTGTAAATGGGTGTTCAAAAGAAAAGAAAGGACTCCAAGAGTTGAAGAACCTAGATATAAAGCACGACTTGTTACAAAAAGTTACAGCCAGATTCTAGGTGTAGACTTCCCAGATGTGTTTTCTCCAATTGTGAAGCATAGTTCGATTCTAATCTTACTTGGTATTGTGGCCATGTATGATTTGGAGCTCAAACAGTTAGATGTGTAAACAACGTTCTTGCATGGAGAACTTGAAGAGGATATTTACATTAAACAACTAGACAGTCACAAAAAAAGAAGGACTATGTTTGCTTGTTGAAAATGTCCCTTTATGGCTTGAAATAATCATCAAGGAAGTGGTACAAGATGTTTGATTCTTTTATGACTACTCATGATTTCAAAAGAAGTAGCCTTGATAGTTGTGTTTATTTTAATAAAAACAATAGTAGAAATGGGACCTATTCGTCAAACACCTTATTTTTCCCTTGATCTATGTCTAAACCTCGTTTCTCTTGATCTATAATAGCAAATTTAACTAATTTATTATCCACATTTCTTAATTCAAATCCAAAAATTACATTATGAAAAAATTATATTTTTACCCCTAAACTTTGACATTTTTACAAATTAGTCCCTAGGCTCGTAAAATGAAATCTATTTGATTTCTTCAAGACCCAAGCCTAGCCAAACCTCTTTCATGCTTATAACAGCCCACATTTTTCATTAAATCAGATTTTTACTACCCATTTTACAACTTTTTACAAATAGGTCATTTTTAGGTATTTTCATGAAAAATCACTTACTAAAAGTTCTTTATGTAACATTAAACTTGCATAATCAACTGTTAAACATCAACACACATACATTTCTAACATGGTTCAAACCCTAACATCAACCATAACTCAAATTAATGGTAGAAATAGATAAATCGGATGAGAACGACTTCAAAAATGTAAAGAGCATTAAAAACGGGGCTAGGATGTACTTACAATCAAGCTTGGAAGTTGAACAAACCCTAGCTATGGTGGCCTTCAAGTTTTCGGCTATGGTGAGGAAGATGGACAAGGATTTTGGGTTGATTTTTGGTTTTTAATTCATTTAATTACCAAATGACCAAAATGCCCTCCACTTAAAACTTTAAAATTTTCCATTTTTGTCCACTAATTTATCCAATGGTCTAATTACCAACTAAGGACTTCTAATTTAAAATTTTATAGCAATTAGACACCTCTAGCATGTAGAACTCAACTTTTAAACTTTTTACAATTTAGTCTTTTTTTACTAATTTAAGTGCGTAAACATCAAAATTTTCAAACGGAATTTTCACAAAATCTTTTCGTAAAAATGTAGACCATAGAAATGGAATAAAAATAAAATTTATTACGTCAGATTTGTGGTCCCGAAACCACTATTCCAACTATACCCAAAATCGAGCTATTTCAACTCCCCATTAGGGATTTTCGTCCTTGAAAATCTTACCAGAAAATAGGTTTGAGTACTGTTTTCGGATAGCTTCCTCAGGTTTCCACATAGCCTCTTCGACTCCTTGTTGTTGCCACAAAACTTTAACTAGAGCTATGTCTTTATTTCTCAACTGTTTAATTTCCCGAGCTAAAACTTTGATCGGTTCTTCAGCGTAAGTCATATCAGGTCGAATCTCAACCTCTGATGGAGAAATCACATGTGAAGGATCGGAACGATATCGTCGCAACATCAACATATGAAACACATTATGAATTCTTTCTAACTCTGTCGGTAAAGCTAACTGATATGCCACTGGCCCTATTCTTTCAATAACTTCATACGGCCCGATGAAATGTGGATTCAACTTGCCTTTACGGCCAAATCTAAGAATCTTCTTCCATGGAGATACTTTCAGAAATACTTTATCACCAATTTGAAATTCGATTTATTTTCTTTTCAAATCTGCGTACGACTTTTTTCGATATGAAGCAGCTTTCAAGCAATTACATATTACCTTTACTTTTTCTTCGGTTTCCCTAACCAAGTCAACCCCATGAACCTATTTCTCACTAAGATCAGTCTAATACAAAGGTGTTCGGCACTTGCAACCATACAATGCCTCATGAGGCGGCATCTTTATACTCGATTGAAAACTATTGTTATAGGCAAATTCAACCAATGGTAGATATTTTTCCCAACACCTTCAAATTCTAAAACACAACAATGAAGCATATTTTCGAGGACCTGAATCATTGTCTTTGATTGGCCCTCGGTTTGCGGATGAAATGCGGTACTAAAGTGCAACTTTGTACCCAAAGCTTCTTGTAACTTTTTCCAAAATCGATACATAAACCTCGGATCTCTATCCAAAAATAGAAATAGGCACTCCGTGTAATCTTACAATTTCAGCAATGTACAATTTAACTAGCTTATCAAGTGAATAATCAGTACGTACTGGTATAAAATGAGCCGATTTCGTCAATCTATCGACACCAACCCAGACGACATCTTTCTTTTTTGGAGTCAAAGGCAAACCCGTTACAAAATCCATCGTAATCCTATCCCATTTCCGCTCTAGCACCATTACTGGCTGAAGTAAACCTGAAGGTACTTGGTATTCGACTTTCACTTGCTGAAAATCAAGCATCTTGAAACTAACTCTGAAATATCTCATTTCATACCTGACCACGAATACAATTTCTTCAAATCATTATACATTTTTGTAGTACCCGGATGCACAAATAAACAACCATTATGCGCCTCATGAAGAATTTTCTGAATAAGTTCATCATTTTTCGGTACACAAATTCTACCTCAGAACATCAAACAATCATCGGATCCGATGTGAAAATCTGAATCACTACTCGATTCACAATGAACTCTTTTGGTTTGCAAATCACTGTCACATTTCTGAGCTTCAAAAATTTGTTGAAGGAATAACGGTCTAGCTCTCAACTTGGCTAGGATCGAACCATTATCGGACAAAATCAACCGTGCATTCATCGCTTTCAAATGAAACAAAGTCTTTCCACTCAAAGCATCTGCGACTACATTTGCCTTACCCGGGTGATAGTCAATCACTAGCTCATAATCCTTTAGTAACTCGAGCCATCTCCGTTCTCACAAGTTCAAATCCTTTTGAGTCATCAAATATTTCAAACTCTTGTGGTGGGTATAGATGTGGCACTTCTCACGGTACAAATGATGACTCCCATTTTTCAAAGCAAAAATAATGGCGGCTAATTCCAAATCATGCGTCGGATAATTCTTCTCGTGCGGTTTCAACTATCTTGAGGCATAAGCTATCACTTTTCCCTCTTGTATCAACACACATCCTAATCCATTCAGTGACGCGTCACTATAAATTACCAATTCTTTTCCCGATTCAGGTTGTACTAAAACCGGTGCCTCAGTCAATAATGCCTTCAACTTCTCAAAACTTTCCTGACATTTTTCGGTCCATTCATATTTGACATCTTTTTGCAACAACTTTGTCATAGGAGTAGCAATCGTCGAAAATCCTTTAACAAATCGTCGGTAATATCCGGCTAAGCCCAAAAGCTTCTGACTTTGGACACATTTCATGGCAGTTTCCAATCAACAATTGTTGAAATCTTACTGGAATCAACCCCAATAACATCACCTAAAACGGTATGTCCCAAGAATCCGACTTCTCGGAGCCAAAACTCACTTTTACTTAATTTAGCAAACAACTTCTTAACTCTCAAAATCTACAATACAGGTTTCAAGAGCTCGGCATGTTCGGCCTCGTCTCGGGAATAAATCAAAATGTCATCAATAAACACAACCATACATTTTTCCAAATACGGTCAAAAAATTCTATTCATCAAGTCCATAAAAATGGCAGGCGCGTTTGTTAATCCAAAAGGCATAATAAGGAATTCATAGTGTCCATACCTTGTTTTAAATGCGGTTTCTGGCACATCCGACTCTTTAACTCTCAACTAATAGTAGCCAGATCTCAAATCAATCTTTGAGAATGTCGTTGCCCCTTTCAACTGATCATACAAGTCATCTATCCTCGACAGAGGATACTTGTTCTTTATAGTCACCTTTTTAAGCTGTCGATAATCGATACAAAGTTTCATAGACCCATCTTTCTTCTTTACAAATAACACTAGAGCACCCGAGGGAGAATAACTCGGTCTCACAAAACCCTTATCTGTCAACTCTTGCAACTGAGCTTTCAATTATTTCAATTCATTCAGAGCCATCCTATATGGAGCAATAGATATTGGAGCGGTTCCTTGTACTAAGTCAATACCAAACTCAACTTCTCTGACCAGTGGCAACCTTGGCAACTTTTTCGGGAACACATCCAGATATTCATAAACTATCGGCACTGATTTAATCTTTATATCAGACACTATTGTATTCAACACATAAGCTATATAAGCTTCACAAGTCTTTCTCAAATATCTTTGGGCTGACATCGAAGAAATTACAACAGGTAACTCATCTGACTGATATGAATCAACCCAAAGAATTTCACCATTTTCACATTTCAGTTCAATAATCTTTCTTTTACAGTTTACTACGACATCATGCAGTGTCAACCAATCCATACCCAAAATAACATCGAATTTATCAAATGGCAACAACATTAAATCAGCCGAAAAACACTGACCTCGAATCATCAAGGGACAATTCTTGCAAACTCTATCAACTAATACATGTTTGCCTAAGGGGTTTGACACTCTAACCACAAACTTAGTAAACTCAACTGGCAAGATCTTACTATCTACTAAATTCACACAAACATAAGAATGAGTCGATCCAGGATCGATCAATGCAATAAAATTAGTATCATAGAGAGAAAAAGTACCACTGATAATATCGTGAGAAGTTGCTTCTTCGCGAATACGGATGGCATAGGCTCTACTAGGTGCTCAAGCTTCAGATCTCACAGTTGTATCTTTCGTCACACCTTTACTACTAGCTCCATTTCCAGTATTTCTCGGTGGTCTACCCCTATTAGTAGTATTACTCGGCCTCGTACTCTGAAATTTTTCTTTCTCAGCCATTTCAGGAAAATCTCGGATAAAATGCTCTTTAAAACCACACTTAAACCAATCCCGGTCATTAATTCTACTCTCGCCGGGATGTCTTCTTCCACAGTGTTGACATTCGGGTCTATTAGACTTTACATTTCCCACACTTGCCATCGAAGTAGCTTGAGATTTAAAACTCGAATGTTGCTTCCCACGATCTCTATGGGAATACCCCGCTGAAACATTTGAACTGGAATACATTTCCTTAGATTTCTTTGACTGAGATGGAAATGACTTACTCATTGGTCTTTTCCTTGAATCTCTAGCTTCAAGATCAGCTTTCCTCTTCTCTTTATTCAACTCTTCGGCCTTACAAGCCCGTTCAACAAATACCACAAATTCTTTCACCTCTGATATCCCAACTAACACATGAATATCCTCATTCAATCCATCCTCAAATCTCCTGCACATAATAGCCTCGGTGGAAACACACTCTCGAGCATATTTACTAAGTTTGAAAAATTCTCGCTCGTACTCTGTCACTATCATACGACTCTATTTCAGCTTAAGAAATTCCTTACATTTCTGGTTGATGAACAGCTGACTAATATATTTCTTTCGGAGCTCCTCTTGAAATAATTCCCATATAACTCTCTCTTGGTACCACCGATACCAGTGTATTCCACCAGTGATATACAGAATCTCTCAGAAGTGATATGACACTTTAAACACTCATCTAGTGTGTAGGACAACTCATCAAGTACCTTGATGGAGTTTTCGAGCCAAAACTCAGCTCTCTCGGGATCATCATCCACATTAGCTCTAAAATCTTCAGTCCCATACTTTCGGATCTTATCAACTGGGGGCTTGTTCATTCTTACAAGTTCCATACCTTGTGGAGCTACGGGAACCGATCGAGGAATAGGTGGGGTGGAGGAGGTTGGGCAATCGGATTTGTTCGAACAAATTTCATATACCACTCATTCATCATGTGGAGAAAGGCTTCCCTACCCCCTTCTCCCTAACTAATCGTAGGAGGTCTACTATCAGACGGCGCTACCTTTTGAGCTGGAGCCGGTGCATTACTTTCAACTTCATCGGCCTCAGCTCGATTGGGATCCATTTACTATACGAAAACACAATTTAAAATTGTCAATAGTCATCACACTATCACAGTTCATTTATGGCATGTATAGCTAGACTCTTACACACGCTACGTTAGTCCGAGAATCGACTAAATCGTAGCTCTGATACCACTAAATGTAACACCCCTTACCCGTTTTTGACCTCGAAATAGGGTACAAGGCATTAATGGACTTAAACACAAGAAAACATACAAAACCGAGTTGTAATTTCCATCCAAATTTAAAACTTTTCACATACATTCATATCATCCTTAAAATGAGCCTATGAGGTTCAAAACATACATTAGAAGTAGTTTGGGACTAAACCGAGAACTTTAGAAAATCACACAACACTTAGAAATTTTTAACTAAAACAGGGGTCATACGCCCGTGTGGCCCAAGGGACACGCCCGTGTAACCCTTAGACAGGCCCGTGCTACAGGCCGTGTCCAAAATAGGCCGTGTTCGATACTGAGCATTCTATTTTGCAACAATTAAGGCGCAGGGGACACATGGCCGGAACACACACCCATTGGGCAAGCCGTGTGTCACACACACGGCCTAGACACACACCCGTGTGTCTACCCGTGTGGACAAAAGCAAGGCTATTTACCAAGCCATTTTTCCACCCTTACTTGCACCAACCTACACAAAAACAAGCAACACCAATCCAAGCATATACATATAACCAAATCAGCCATAGACAAGATATCAATACATCATTTATGCATACTAACATCTATCATGCATAAACATCACATATCCTCTTTTCCATTCATGCCAATTTCATCTTCATGATAGGCATCATCATATAAACATACCAACGACCAATAAAATTAGTATTAGCCAACTTCCAATGGCCATATACAAAATGAATCATTAACCATTACAATGCCAACACATTTAGGCCAAATCATTTATGACACGTAACAAAATGACCAAGTCCCTATACATGCCATAACTCAAAATATTAAAATCAATGGTACCCAAAATACTAAGTTGATAGTGTGAATGGATCTCCGATAGTTTCCGATCTCCGAGCTGGCTTGGTGACTCTATAAGACAAGGGAAAAGAAAGGAAAGTAAGCTATATAGCTTAGTAAGTTCCTATGCAAATAATAAGCATTATAATTACACATGTATCATACAAATAAACATGATGAACTTGGCATAAATAGTATCAAGGTCTTCTAATCATAACTCACTCATTCATAACCCTACCGAGGGATTCATCACATATTGAGCTCATAGTAAATGAGTTTTATCTACGTACTTGTACCAACTCGCAACATAATCATAACCTTTCACAACTTTGACATACTTGTTGAATTTCCCGTTGAACCACTTGGAATACTAAAAGATACTCGGGAAGCTCGCACACACAATACCATATCAATGTCATATCCCAGATATGGTCTTACATGGCATCTTTTATCGATGCCAATAGCCCAGCTATGGTCTTACATGAAGTCTCATATCGATGCCATATCCTTGATATGGTCTTACACGTAATCTCAATAACTCTAATGTCATAACATTTGTATCCTAACTATTCCTAAGGTTCAACTGGGATTTCTCACTAGTCAAAATTTATCGATTACATCCAAGGAGTCAATCATAATTCATACAATATTAAATCATTTAAAACAAAAATAAAACAATGCATTATTTACATACGAACTTACCTCGGTACAAAAATAGTATAAATGAGACCTAATTGTCAAACACCTTATTTTTCACTCGATCTAGGTCCAAACACCGTTTCTCTTGATCTATAATAGCAAACTTAACTTAATTATTATCCATATTTCTCAATTCAGTCCAAAAATTAAAACTATGGAAAAATTACATTTGTGCCCCTAAACTTTAACATTTTTACAAATTAGTCCCTAGGCTCGTAAAATAAAATCTATTCGATTTCTTCAAGACCCAAGCCTAGTCGAACCTCTTTCATGCTTATAACAGCCCACATTTTTCATTAAATCAGATTTTTACTACCCATTTTACAACTTTTTACAAATAGGTCATTTTTAGTTATTTTCATGAAAAGTCACTTACTAAAAGTTCTTTATCTAACATTAAACTTGCATAATCTACCATTAAACATCAAAACACATACATGCCTAACATGGGTCAAACCCTAGACATCAACAATAACTCAAATTAATGGTAGAAATAGATAGATAAGGTGGCATTCAAATTTTCGACTATGGTGAGGAAGATGGACAAGGATTTTGGCTTGGTTTTTTTTTTTTTTAATTCATTTAATTACGAAATGACCAAAATGCCCTTCATTTAAAACTTTGAAATTTTATCTCACTATGTCCATTTTTGTCCACTAATTTATCCAATGGTCTAATTACCAACTAAGGACTTCTAATTTAAAATTTTATAGCAATTAGACACCTCTAGCATGTAGAATTCAACTTTTGCACTTTTTACAATTTAGTCCTTTTTACTAAATTAAGTGCCCAAACGTCAAAATTTTTGAACGAAATTTTCACGAAATCATTTCATAAAACTGTAGACCATAGAAATGTAATAAAAATAAACTTTACTGTATTGCATTTGTGGTCCCGAAACCACTATTCTGACTAGACCTAAAATCGGAATATTACAAGAGCAGCAAAGAAGATACTTGGGATGAAGATCCTTAGAGATAGAAAAACATGTAAATTGTACCTAAGTCAGAAAGGGTACATTGAGAAATTTATTTGCAGGCTCAATATGTAGAATGCCAAGCCTATTAGTACTCCATTAGTAGCCCACTTCAGACTTTTATTGACATTGTCTCCTCAATCAGATGAAGAGATTAACTACATGTCACATGTTCCGTATTCTAGTGTAGTGGGATCTCTTATGTATGCTATGGTTTACTCACATTTAGATTTATCATATGGAGTCAATACAGTTAGTAGATACATGGCGAATCCCAATAAAGAACACTGGAAATTAGTTCAATGGATTTTGAGATACTTACAAGGTACTACTGATGTTTGCTTATAGCTTGGGAAAAAAAATAGAGATGGATTCATTGGGTATGTTGATGCTAATTTTGCTAGAAACCTTGATAAAAGAAGATCTCTCCCAAGTTATTTTTATATAACTGGGGTTGTGCAATCAGCTGGAAAGCCACTTTGTAAACTACTGTCGCTTTGTCTAACATTAAACCTGAGTACATGGCGATTACTGAGGCTTGTAAAGAAGCTATTGGGTTAAAGGGGCTCTTTAGTGAACTGAATGAAGACCTTCGAATCAATACCATATTTTGTGACAATCAAAGTTCCATCTTTCTTACGAAGGATCAAAATTTTCATGATAGAACAAAGCATATTGATGTTAAGTATTGGTTTGTTCATGATATTATTGCTTGTGGTGATATTGTTGTGAGCAAAATTATTACTCATGATAATCCTGTAGATATGATGACTAAGTCACTTCCTATAACCAAGTCTGAGCATTGCTTAAACTTGATTGGTGTTCATTGTTGAAGATAAACACTTAAGAGGTTTCATGGAAAAGGTGGAGAACTTGCTCGTTGAGAATTTTTGTTAAGGTGGAGATTGTTATAGTTGTGTGACCCAAATTCTTGTTAAAATAAAATAAAAGTGGCAAGATAAGGGGATCTGCAAGGGCGAAAGCCTCAGCTCATTGCAGATCCCCAACAAGCAAAATACTGGACTGGGGTCACAAAGGGGGTTTGGGGTTTATGGTTTACGGTACAGGCTGCACAAGTGAAATCTGTATAGAAGTTTACTTCCTGTATTTGATATTTGATTAGAATAAGGTGTTTTAACCTTACTACAATACTTCTATTAGACTTTGATTAGAATATGGTTTTACCAACCTATAAATAGATATAGTCTATACTCCTATTGTGTCATTCGAATTCAACATAGTGAATTTTGTTCTCCTCTGCCAGTTTTTTTTTCCTGAAAGGGTTTCCACGTAAACTCTTGTGTGTTCATTTTCCCTATTTCTTTGCAATTCATTGTCATTATTGATATTCAATTTTAACAATTTTCTCTTTGAAATTTTGAGCTTTATATTCTGGGTTTTAGGTATTGTATGTTTAGTAAATTTAGGTTTATTTTCTCCATATTGTACTCTCGTTTATTTATTTAGTGAAAAGTCGAAAGCTTCTTTCCCCCCCTTTTTTTAATCCTCTTTGAAGGAGTAAAATATTTGTGTTCGTTTTTCTTTACTTCTATTATCTCGTTGATTATACCAATCGATCCCCAACAGAAATCAATTAAGTTAAAGGCTTAATTGAATTTACCTTCATTATTTCTATATTTGGACAACATTTAACATATGAAGCATCCATGCAAATACATATTAAATAAAATCGAACAACATAAATGCAACCATTATCTTACCGAACCACATTCAAATCCATCCATTTTTTTAACAACATAATTTGAAGCAAAAAATTATAACAGCTCATGAAATTATAAAACAGAAAAATAAATCTCAAGGACTTACCCGAATTCACTCCTAACCGTACCTATCTTCAAGCAAGCTCTTTCCCCTTCTTACTACCTTCATCTCTCTCTTTTAGCTAAAAAAACATCAACCATGTTTTATAAGAAGAAACATTTACAACGGCTAATACAAACCCCCAATCAAAATTAATGCACCCCTTTCACTAATCTATGCCATCACCGCTAATACAAACCCCCAAACTTTCCTTTTATAATTTAATTATCTAGTTACAATACATTAGTTAGATGAACAAGCTCTCACCCATCTATAGAAACTTCTACTAAGTCTGTAAAGTAATATTTAAGAGTTAACTCAAAATTTCAAATCGGCTCAAATTCTCGTATGAGAAATGTGTTTAGGAAAGTCTCTCTCTAGGCTCCATTAGGCCATAAAATTTTTTATACCATTTCAAACCTTAATTTAATTATCTTATAAGTCTTTAAGTAATTAAAATCTCAAGGAGTTAACTTTTGTAACTTTTTCAATTTAGTCATTGTACCTTGATTAGTCACTTTTTAGTAAATTACCTACCAAAATTCAATTCACCTATATAACAACTCTATAATGTTTAATAACAATATTTACGAGTTTGATTTACGAAAATGAGGTCCTGATACCGCACTTTCCGACACAATCGACCTTAGGGTCAATACACTGGTACCTTAGTTAATTATCCATTAAATAAAAAACTTCTAACTAAAATTCAATATAATTCAAAATAAAGTAATAAATATTAAATAATAATATTTACGATTTTAATCGTTAGAAATAAAATTCTAAAATCATCGTTTTTTGACACCATTGAAAATCTATGAATGAGTCATTCCACAATATTTGTACTAATGTCACCATAACATAGTACATGATAAGGTTGATGTGCCACATTGTAACCTAGTCTCTACTTAATGTATCTATAAAAAAAAATCCCACTGAATATGATCACATGCCTTTTTTTAAAAAAAATTCAACCTTCATGGTCATCCACACCATTTTAGTTATTGATGTATGTTTTTCATACTAACTAAAATTTACAATAAAGGCAAGCGTACCTATCGAACAATAGTATAGCTACAGTGAGTAAGGATATCGTATCCACAAGGAACAAAAGTATTAGGAATTACGATTTACCTATTATTTACCAGACAATTTGGAGTGACGAGTTTTAATCTAATATTACTAAACTAATTTAACTAAGAACACAATAAAGAATGAATCAGGAAAATAATCAAAAGATAACTAATGAGAGAGACAATACCCAGGACAGAAATCCACCTAAACTCCCTAAATTATTATTAATTTAATTTCAATAATTTATTCACTTGGTGTCTTGATCCGTAGAAATCCATAAATTATGCTAATATCTCTTTCGAGAGTAAGAACAACTGACTCTTGGTTGATTAATTGAAATCTCTTTCTAATTAAAACCCCTATTGGCACATTAACTCGTTCTATAAATTCCCCTATTAGATTTGACTCTAATCCAGTTGATTTATGTCGTTCTATTTCTATGATTGCATGCAACTCCACTCAATTATGTTAGATCTACTCTTAAACAGGGACTTTTGCTCCACTGAATTAAGCACATTAAACATGAATTAATTAATATCTCGGAAATATTAAAACAAGAAATAAGCACACATAATTGAGAACAAGAATCAAATATTTATCATGTAAAACATAAATTAAATAATAAAATTTATCATAGGTTTCATCCTCCCTAAGTATCTAGGGAACTAGTTCATAATCTTGAATAAAAACATCTCAAAGTCAGAAAAACCACAAGAAATAAAGAAACTCATAAAAACTTTAGAAGAAATTAAAAGGAGGTCTTCGATCTTAATGGAAATCTGCTTCAGATGTGGCTCCAATGGTGTTCCTTGAGTGTTTTCTTTGATCTTCTCCGATGGCTGTCATATCTCTTCTTCTAATTGGTATTTACAGACTTTAAAATTCTCAAAAAGCCTAAAAATTGTGTTTTTCTGCGTATTTTGGAAACAGGGTGAAAAATCGACACGAGCTGGCACATAGGTGTGTGTCCAACCTGTGTGGGTCACATGGGCGTGTGCCTGGCCCGTGCGGCTCCTGAAATCTGCTCTTTTTCTTCAATTTTTGCTCCTTTTGCTCCCAAATACTCACCTAAGTATAAGAACATGAATTTCAGGGATTAAAAGTATCAAATTCTCCAATTTGCATAATTAATTATCGAAAAACGCATTAAAATGAGATTAAAATATGTTAGTTGTATCATTTATCAAATATCCCCACACTTAAGCGTTTACTTGTCCTCCAGCAAAATCCTCAACTCATATTAAAATTAATCTTTCTCAACTTATAATTCTCATCAATAATGTTTTGAAATAATTTGCAAATAATCTTTCATTGGCAATTCAACTAAAAGAGCACTAAAGAGTCAAACAATCCTAGTCGAAATTTTTAAAGCATGAAAACATAGGTATCTCCTTTTATCTAAGTAATTACCTTTAATTCAAAATCGACAAGAATCGACATCCTCACTAAAAATTCAATCAAATCACTCAAAGTGTTTATGGTTCAAGAATACTGAACTAAAATAAACAAACTAGAAAATACTGAATTAAAAGTAATTGTATCAATCAAAACAATTCAAGAACAAAAACGAGCTTCTTCTCAAAATATGAATTCAACTGTTCAAGCTCAATCAACATGGAACTAAATAATAATCGATAAATAAATTTTTTTATTTTTTTCTTTTCGATTTTTTCTTTTTTTAATCTAGAATAATTAGAAATAATTCAGCAAATCAAACAAAAGAGCATAGTTAGGCAACTAACCAAATCAAATCTCGACAAAAAGGGAGTTAATAAAACGGGAAAAAAGTTTCAATGAAAAAAATGAGTTATGGGTTAACATTAATGGGTTAATCAAGAAACGGCATGTTAGGCTCAATGGGGTTCACTAAATGTTAATTATGAAGGTAGGCTTTTTATGGGATAAGTGAGTTAAAACTTAAGTGCCTTTATCATATCAATATATCAAAGCAAAGGTGTGGTCTGAACATGCATAATCGAAGCAAGTTCTAGAATAACAAATCAAATTGACACACTCATAACCAATAATAAAATGAGCATGAAAAATGTATGCTCTAAAGGCTTAATGTCTCACAAAAAATCATGGTTTTGATGTCAAACTTGCAAATCTCAAACTTCAAGATAAAACTTCAATTTAGAGAAACAATAAAATTTTTAATTCTGAAAGATAACTTATCATGCTTTATTCTCTCATGTCTTAATGATTAAATCAACCAATGCATAAATATCTACAAATTAATTCAAATCAACAAAAATCCCAAATCGACAAAAAAATATTCTAATGGAAGTATGAGAAACTTACTTAAATACAAGACAAATATCCCATACTTAAGATGTACATTGTCCTCAATGTATAAACAAATATAATCACAGTATAAGCAGAATATGATAAGAGAGGGAGTAAACTGAAACTGCCCTAAATATTGGATGAAATCGCCAGAAAGGTGAAAAGTGGAATTGTAGGAAAATTTAAATGTAGTGCATGGTTCCGAGCATATTAATAAGAAAATAAACACAAATAGTAAAGAAGATAAAAAGGTTACAAGTAGAAACAACCATCAAAATAAAAATATAGGTTAAAAGATAATAAACGAAATAAGTCTAAAAAAATAAAAATAAAACAATAAAAAGAACAATAAAAATAAACATAAAAATAAAAATAAAACTAAAAAGAAAAACAAATTAAATCAATGATCCTCATTATTAGAGGGATCGGTATCGTGAGTCGCCAGTGCTGAAGAGGATATATGGAGGTGTTGACAGGTCTACTTCAAATTCGCGTCAATACTGAAGAACCGTTCGAAGCAGTGCTACTCGAATTGAGTGAACTGATAAGAAAGGTCCGCTAAGGAAGCAACAGAAGAAGTAGTACGGTGACTCGAAGGGGGAACCACGTGGTGCATAGGGATGTCATCAGCGAAGTCCTAATGCTTATCCTGAGGATCAGAATAAGATAATCGATATTGAAGAGGATCCACTCTATGCAGTTGCTCGATCATCCTCATATAGCTCATGCTCGATAATCCCCGCGTGGACAACTGGTCTACTAGTATAAGTGAGGAGGACTGCTCCGGTGTGTCGAGGAGACTAAAGTATCGTGTGAGTTGAGTCACATAAGGGCCTAAACAGTTAGGACCCTTCCTACTGTACTTTGTCTAATGGCGAAATGCGAGAGCGATGAAATAGGCTAAATTAAAAATCCTATGGCCATGCTCCCCAAGAAATATGTGTCGGTCCGGAGGAAGAGAAGTCGCCTTCGACCGGCTCGGGTCATAAGGCATTGTACTCGCCGTGAGGTTTACCCAGTAAAGAGATGGTGAGTAGTGGATGTGCCAGTATAATCGAAGAAACCCCTCAGCACTTATCAATTCTATAGTGTAAAGTCCCAATGCAGCTTTAAACTCTGGGACACTCATATGTCGCGCGGTACCACCGAGTTAGAAAGTAATGGTGCATGGCTCGTCATGGGTCGTCATTACCGGCTGTAGGAGAAATGTTGAACAAAACTCTAAAGTCAGCTTCGAGTAGGTGGGCTTGATTATGGAAAGGAACCTGTCTCATGGAGCTATAGCAATGATGGCACAGACATGATAAGCTAGCTAGACCTACTCTAAAGTATCCCAATCAATACAACGACCTAAACCAAGCGGCCTTTGACGAAGATGATGCTATAAGTCCTCTTGGGGACCCTGTGAAAATCGTAAGAATGGATGGCAAGCATCTGCGAAAATGCTTAAGGAGGAGGTCGCGCCCATAGTCTTCTGCTTTTTCGAAGCAAGTACGACGACCTTAGATTTGCCTCTATTGTTCGTCATGAAGAATCTGCAATAAAAGAAAATGACCAAATTTTAATTCCAGTATCCAATTTAAATTGGATTAAATAAATTATTACTAATTAATTATGAAAAGGTGCCCAGTTGAGCTGAACCGAGAAAACCAATCCAACTGAGCACTGAGCAACCCAAAACCGTCCCACATGCTGACCCAATCAGCTTATTTATCTAATTATTTTTCATGCAAAATTATCCTTGAAGACTCCTTCAATTTGCATTCAAACCCCTCCATTATTCATGCCTTTCAAGATTTGCCCCTACCTAAAAATAGCATGTTTGAAATGTTCAAACATGCCACATGTGTGGCCAGCCATGCGGGGAGTCTTTGGCTGCTTATTTTGGCTACTTTTAGCATCCTTCTCAACCTATAAATACCAGCTTGGCTTCTCACTTCAAACACATCTCAAACCCATTCATTCTTCACTTCTCCCTCACTTTTCTCTCTTCATTGTTCTTCGTGTTCTTCCACATTCCCTTGCCGATTTCACCTCTTGAAAAAGAGTCATTCAACCACCATTTGGAGCAGCATTCAAGTGTTCGTGGAAGCCTCGGTTCAACAAGAACAAGCAGAGAAGGAGGAGCGGAGCAAACTAGTCAAGCCTTGGAGAAGCACTGGATTTGATTCTCGTACCTTATCCTTTTAATTTTATTATTGTTGTTATGAAGATGTCTATGAATATTGTAATGTTGATATGTTTAATTTAATTAATATGACTTAAATTTAATTTGTTTTAGGTTGATTGCATTTCGTCTACTTGAGTTATTAAAATTGTGTTTGTGTTGTTATAGGCCTCGGTAAGAAGTTTGATTAAGTAAAACCATGACTAAGTTATTCTTGCATTACAATTTTAAGGTAACTAAAGAATTAATTATTTAAACGGATTGAAATTGTAATTAATTGACACGATACTTAATCAGTGCATGTTTAATCACCTAAGGTAGCTGAGGATTAAATTAGCAACGGTATCTAACGATACATTAACCTTGCATAACTTGCAAGATTGTTGTGATTAAACTGTTTCAAGGTAGAAATACATTATTACCTCGCGTAATCTTTTATGTGCTTATGAGATTGAATTAATTGTTTGAATTGGCATAGAGATATGTACAAGAGATTATTTTAATTTCATAAGTATGTATGTGCATTAACACATTTGCTTATTAAAATTTGTTTAATTTGTTAAATTGACATAGAGATATAGTCAAGAGATAAATGGATTTTGATAGGTAAGTATGTTCATAAGTTAGAAAATTACCGAGTTTCTGTGAAATTATCCGTGAAATTGACTAAAATCATCTTTTAAAATCGTGCATTGAAACTTTTATTTTATTTTTATTTATTTTACTAGTTAAAATCCTAGTTTTTAATCACCTCCTCAAATCAAAATTTTTTTTTCACCATAGTGTTTTAAAAATTCATAAATAATTCTTTTAACAGTCCCTATGGCTACGATAACTTGACATTTACTTGTCACTTTATTATTTGTTGCAATTGTATACACTTGCACATTTCAACCATTCCAGAAGGAATAAGGGGAAGGGTAGTGCGTGGCTCGAAGGGGGGTGACGAGGTGAGGGGGTGGGGTTATATGGTCGGCACGATAGGAAAGAAAGAAAGGGAAAAGGATGAGCTAGGACGTGAGGGTGTGGGTGGTGGTAGAACGATTGAAAAGGGACGGATGACGGTGGTCGAAGATAGGGAAAGGAGGTCAGACTGGTGAGGGATGACAAGAACGGCAGTTGGGTGGTACTTTGGGGTGAGCAGAAGACAACAAAAAATTAGGTTTTGGGGGTTAAAAGGGGTGACACGGTTGTGTAAGGCCCTTTTTGGGCCACACAGTTGTGTCACATGCCCGTGTGCACCTCCCTTAGGTCGTGAGTTAGTTAAAATTCAAGCATAGTCTTCATACGGCCTCATACATGCCTGTGTGCTAGGCCGCGTGTGATCTTCTTCGCTTCTCCCATGTCCGTGTGCGAGGCTTTGTGGGGCACACAGTCTCACACATGCCCGTGTGTCCTAGCCGTGTCTCACACACGGTCGTGTCCCTTGCCCATGTAACTCTCTCAGTTGAATTAAAATTAAAAATTAGCTCCAGAACTCACACGGCCGTGTCGTACGGACGTGTGGACTATCTTAGGTTGTGTAAATGTCAAATTTTGGTTAGTCCCAGGATTCACATGGCCAAGGACACGCCCGTATGTCCAAGTCATGTGTTCCATACGACTGTGTCGCATGGCCGTGTAACTCACTGTCGAATGCCCCATGGTGCTCACGGCCTGAGACTCGCCCATGTGGGTCAAAAACATTTTATTATATTTTAAAATTTTAATGTAATTAATTTTAAAAATAACATGAAATAAATTTAAGAGAATTAGCAAAGTGTTAACACTTGGGTTGCCTCCCGAGAGGCACTTATTTAGAGTCTAAGCTCGACTTACCTTGTGTTTGCACAGTTACAATGGTTTGTGGAGCCAAAGCTCCTCTTTCTCGTCAACAATGTTATTACCAAAATAATGTTTAAGTCGAGTATTGTTTACCATAAACGTACCAAACTCAGAATGGGTTATCTCAACTATACCGTATGAAAAGGCATTCAGTACCATCCATTTGAATCGAGCTCCGAAGGAAAGATTTGTGGATCCTTTTTGTCCAGCAATACTTTGTCTCCAACCTTAAATTGGTTCGTTCCATTCACATGCTCTTCATGGCTTCGTTTTGGTTTTTCAACGTGTCTCTTCGGTTTCTCCTTGAGAAGTGACCGCCATTCATCTAGTTTATCGAGTTGTAGCATTCTCTCTTTGTATGTTGTTCAGTTTCTGTCACCTTTTTAGTAACATGGCTCCATCATGTTTTCTCGAGGGATTTCCTGCAAAGAAGGTTAAGCCACATGGTTACTCACATTAATAGAATATTAAACTCATCTCAATCACTAGATGTTCTCACAGAATCGCTTGCTTGGAGAATAATTTTCTCGTCACCTGCACGAAGTACAAGTTCACCCATACCAACATCTATTATAGTCCTAGCAGTTGCTAAGAAGGGTCATCTTAAAATTAAAGGTACCTCACTATCCTCATCCATGTCTAATACAACAAAGTCAACGAGAAAAATAAATTTATCAATTTTTACAAGCACATCGTCAATAACACCCCTAGGATATCTGATGGTTCTATCTACTAATTTAATACTCATCCTAGCGTGCTTGGGTTTCCTAATACCAAGTTGCTTAAACATTTTGTAGGGCATGCCATTAATACTAGCCCTTAAATCAGCCAAAGCATTATCAATATTTAAACTACCAATTAATAAGGAATAGTAAAACTCCCTGGATCTTTTAGTTTGTTGGGTAATTTATTTTGTAAGACGGCTGAGCAAACTGCATTGAGCTCCACAGTCGACGAATCGTCTAACTTCCATTTGTTTGCCAACAGCTCCTTTAAAAATTTGACATAACTGGGCATCTACAAAAGAGCTTCAACAAACAGTAAGTTAATATGTAATTTTTTAAGAGCTTGACGAATTTACCAATTTGTTCATTCGTGTGGTCTCTCTTCATCCTGTTAGGATATGGCACTCGAGGTTTATATTCTTTGGCAACTGGGTTTTGCTCTCTCTGGCTTACCTCAACCTTATCGTTATTTACCATAATTTCTTGCCTCGATTCTTGTTCAGATTCAACTAACCCTTATTCATCTCGAACAGTAATTCCATGAAGCTGCTCCTTTGGGTTAGTTTCAGTATTGCTAGCCAAGCTACCTTGTGGTCTTTCTGAAATTAACTTAGCAAGCTGACTAATTTGGTTCTCGATCCCATGAATTGATGTTTGTTGATTTTTTAGTGCTGCTTCAGTGGTTTGAAAATGAGTTTTTGACATCGAGATAAACTTTGTCAACATCTTTTCAAGGTTTGACTTCTTCTCTTGCTGATAAGGTTATTGTCGGAAACCTGGAGTGGGTTGTGCTCTTTGATTTCCGTGACCATCCCAAGAGAAATTGGGATGGTTCCTCCAACCTGTATAATAGTAATTACTATAAGGGTTATTTTGAGGCCTAAAATTATTACCCATATAATTAACTTGCTTGTTCTCTATGCCAAGACTGAAGGGTAATCATTCTGGATTATTTGTTCCACCTCCATTTGTATCGCATTGTAACACCCCTTACCCGTATTCGACGCCGAAATAGGGTACAAGGCATTATCGGAACACATACACTTGTAAACGTATTAAACTGAGTCATAAAATTTCATCCAGATTAACGCTTTTTAATTTTCTTCATAAAGTCCCTAATGTGGACCTACGAGGCCCAAAACATACTTTGGAAGCGGTCCGAGACTAAACTGAGAACTTTGGAAAACATTGAAAAATTTCTTGAAAAATAGGGGCACACGCCCGTGTCCAAAGTCGTGTCCTTCTCACAACCATTCACATGCCACACTATTGTTATTTATTCATCCTACACTCATTCACCCAAATCATGCATCATCACAAACATATAACTTGAATAACACTAGCCAACATCAATGGCCTTATGCAAAATGAACTACTAAATATTAAAGGCCAACATTTTAGGCAAAACCAATTATGACATATACAAATGACTAAGTCCCCTACACATGCCATAAATTTAAGAGGTTTGTATTCACTTTTACCCCACTATGATAGCTTGATAATGTGATTACATCTCCAGCAATCTCCAACTCGAGCTAGCATACAACCCTATAAGATATGGGAAAGGAAGGGTAGTAAGCTACAAAGCTTAGTAAGTAAGTATGTAAATAATAAGTGATTTATTAACAGGCTTTTATAAATCTTCACAATATGTTCTCAAGATAATACAATCATAATTGCACATAGTTTCACTTTTTATTCATGTTCATCTCAAGCTGTCTACTCGAATCATAGTCACTAAATTATTTATATCTTGAGCTACGGAACTCCAAATTAAGATCCAGAAATTTTTCTTGAAACTAGACTCACATATCTTATAACCATAAAATTTTAAGAGTTTTTGGTTTAGCCAATATGTACAATTTACTCATTAAATTCTCCCTTGTTCTGCTGTTTGATAGTTTTGACCTTTCTTCACTAAAAATTAATTATCTCATTATACTGAACAATAATGATGTTACTATTTGTTTCTCTTGAAAATAGACTCATTAAGAAATTCAAGGATATAAATTGTATCCCATGATTATTGTTTTAAAATGTTTAATGAATTTCCAAAGTCAGAACAGGGGATTCTGACATCATTCTGACCTTGTCTCACAGAAATTCAAATATCACAGAATATGAAATTCTTTTGTTTACACCGTTTCTTTTATGTGAAAATAGACTCATCCATATTTAGTTTCATATCTTATTAAACATCTAATTTAATTTCCACCATTTTTGGTGATTTTTCAAAATCACACAACTACTGTTGTCCAAAACTGTTTTGTTACTAAATTTACTCTTGCATAATTTCACTTACTCCATTTCATCTTACCGAAGGTTCGATCAAATATCGAGTACATCGTTCATAAATTTCACACTTATACCTGCACTTATTCATCACATAATTATATTCAATTACACTTAGTCGTTACACGATCACATGTACTTTCACTTAGTCAATTTCCCGTTAAACTCATCGGAATAATAACAGATACACAGTGGCCTGCACATGGTACCACCCTTGTAGCCGAAGCTATCTGGTGCACATAGTAGCCTGCACTTAGTACTACACATGTGACCACAACCATCACTTACACATAGTGGCCTGCACTTAGTACCACACATGTGATCGAAGCTATCGGGTACGCATAGTAGCCTACACTTAGTACTACGCATGCGACCTATCCGTCTAGTACACGTAGTAGCCTGCACTTAGTACTATACACGTGACCTAAAACCATCTCATAGCTCTCTTGTACACATAGTGGCCTACACTTAGTACCACACATGTGACCTAGCTACCTCATTCGTAACTTTTCTATTCCGAAGGTTCAACCGAGAATTCTCACTTTTCAACATTTTACCATTTCATCCATAATCAATCCCAATTCATAATTTACATCAAATAATTACTCCATATTCAACCATATCTCATATAATATAACAAAATATTAAAACATAAATAAAAACGATGTATTATTTACATACAAACTTACCTCGAAAGCAAAATCGGTGAAAATGACTTATTCGTCAATTACTCGTTTTTCCCTTGTTCTAGTTCCAAACCTCGTTTTCCTTGATCTATAACAACATATTTCACTTATTTAATTAATTTACTATTCAAAACAGTCCTTAACTTAACTTTTGAAAAATTACAATTTTACCCCTAAACTTTTACATATTTACACTTTTGCACCAATACTCGAAAATTAAACTTCAGCCCTTATTCTTATGTTTTATAACATGCTGATCATTTTTCCCTTCTATGGAAACATCAAATTCTTACTCTAACATACAGTTATGAACATTAGGTATTTTTACGATTATGTCATTTTAGTCGTTTTCACTTAAAATCGCTTAGAAAAAGTTCTTTAACATAATTTCAAGCTTCATATTCTACCATAAAACATCAAAATACAGACTTTTCTCCTATGGGTAATTTTACAAAGATAAACCCTAGCATGAATTATTGGTAGCATAAGCTAAATCGAGATACCAGGACTCCAAAACCGTAAATAACTTGAAAAACGGGGCTAGAACGGACTTACCATGAGCTTGGAAAGTTGAGAAAACCCTATCCATGTCTTCTCCTGGTAAATTTCATCCATATGAAGAAGATGGACAAATTTGGCATTTTAATGTTGTTTTTAATTCATTTAATTTAAAAAAGGACCAAAATGCCCTTAATAAGTATCGTATCTAACATATACCATATCCATTTTTGTCCAGGCTGTGTCGATTTCTTCCTTGGCCCAATTTACTCCGTTTTGGGCCCGTTTCTTGTTCTTTTTATCCTCGGGTGCTTTCCTGGGTATAAGACATGAAAAGAAAGGATTAAGAGAACATTTTTACATAAATTGAGGGATAAATCATCCAAAAGCATACTAAATGTGGGATTAAAATATGTTACTTTTACGGTTTATCAAATACCCCCACACTTAAGCTTTTGCTTGTCCTCAAGTAAAATTTTCAACTTACAATTAAAACGAACTTTCCATAATTCATAATGCCTAACAACAATGTCTTATCATAATTCATAGATAATTTATACATGGATAATTCAACTCAAATAGTCCTAAAGATTCAAACAAGATAAGTAATGTATTTCTATCACAAAAACATAGGTGCCCCCCCCTTATCTGAATAATTACCTTTAATTCAAAACATACAAGGATTGATATCCTCACAAAAGATTCACTCAAATCACTCAAAAAGTGTTTAAGGTTCAAGGTTAAAAGATCACTCATAAGTCAAACCTAAAAAGTTAATCCCATAGGCTTACCTTAAAATCAAATCTCCACCACTGTAAAATGAGATGATAAACAAATCAAAAGGTCTTTGTCAGGGTTGTAACGAGCCTTCACACAAATATACTAAGCACACAATAAACATCCTATCCGAGCTAACACAAGTAACAAAATGATACTCTAATTTTTTTAGGATGTTACAATTCTACCCCCCTTAAGAAAATTTCGTCCTTGAAATTACCTGATCAAAAGAGTTGAGGGTACTGCTGCCTCATTGCATCCTCTGGTTCCCACGTAGCTTCTTCTATACCATGGTTCTGCCATAAAACCTTCACTAATGGAACTGATTTCCTGCGCAACACTTTCACGTCTCGATCTAGAATCTGCACTGGTTTCTCTTCCACCGTCAGATCTGGACTCACCTCTATTTCCTCTACTGCCACGACATGCGATAGATCAAAATGATAGCGTCTAAGCACGGAGACATGAAACACATCGTGAATCTGACTCAGCTCTGATGGCAACTCGAGCTGATAGGCTACTGGTCCCACTCGTCTCAACACCTTATACGGCCCAATAAACCTTGGACTTAACTTGCCTTTTTTCCCAAATCTTAACACTTTCTTCCATGGCGAGACTTTCAGAAAAGCTTTGTCACCACGGAGAACTCTATATCCCTCCGCTTAAGATTGGCATAAGACTTTTGCCTATCCGAAGCTTCCTTCAGACGAGCCTGAATCATCTTAACCTTATCCTCAGTCTCTACAACCAACTCTGGTCCTAACATCTGATGCTTACCCAACTTTGTCCAGCAAGTAGGTGTGCGACACCTCCTACCATACAACGCCTCATATGGAGCCATCTTAATGCTTGCCTGATAACTATTGTTGTATACGAACTCAGCTAATGGCAAAAACTTTTCCCAGCTGCCTCTGAAGTCCAAAACACATCCTCTCAACATATCCTCTAAAATTTGAATAACTCTTTCCGACTGCCCGTCAGACTGTGGATGAAATGCGGTACTGAAATCCAACCGCGTACCCAAAGCCTGATGTAACGCTCTCCAAAACCTCGACGTAAATCTAGGATCCCTGTCCGAGATAATCGACACTGGTACACCGTGCAACCTCACTATCTCCGCCACATACAACTTAGCTAACTTCTGGAGCGAGTAATCTACCCTTATCGGAATGAAATGAGCTGACTTAGTCAGACGATCCACAATCACCCAAACTGAATCCTTCTTACTAGGCGTAAGGGGTAATCCACTGACAAAGTCGATAGTGATCCTTTCCCACTTCCACTGTGGAATCTTCATCATCGGTTGAAGTAACCTTGAATGATAGCGATGCTCGCCTTGACCTGCTGACATGTCAGACATTTTCCCACAAACTCAGTTACCTCCCGCTTCAGACCTGGCCACCAAAACTGCTCTCTTAAATCCTGATACATCTTGCTACCTCCAAGATGCATAGCGTATGGGCTGCTATGTGCATCTCGAAGAATCCTTTGCCTCAACTCAACATCCTTCGGCATACAAGCTCTCCCTTGAAAACTCCAGCACCGGACAAACTATAATCCTCTAAACCTCCATTCTGAACCTGCACCTCCGATCATTCAAACCATCATCCTCTAACTGTTTCTCCTTGATCTGCTCTAACTAGGTCAGCTTGACTTGCAATTCTTCCAAAAGACTTCCATTGTAATATAAGCTAAGACGAGCAAACATTGATCTTAAGTCTGATACAACCTTACGGCTCAACGCGTCTGCCACCACGTTAGCCTTGCCCGGATGGTACTCAATCGAACAGTCATAGTCCTTCAACAACTCAATCCATCTGCGCTGCCTCAAGTTTAAATCCTTCTGAGTCAAAAGATACTTAAGACTCTTGTGATCCGTGTAGACTATCGACTTCTCTTCATACAAATAGTGTCTCCATATCTTCAAAGCAAAAACCCGCTGCGGCTAATTCCGGTCATGCGCGTCGGATAGTTAACCTCATGTGGTCTCAACTGTCGAGATGCATAAGCCACTACCTTCCCTTCCTGCATCAGCACACATCCCAAACCAGTATGTGATGCATCACAGTAAACCGTGAATTTCTTGCCTGCCTCAGGTTGAATCAAAACCGGAGCTTCAGTCAGAATCTTCTTCAACTTGTCGAAACTTCCTTGCTGCTTCTTAGTCCACACAAATGGAACTCCTTTCCTCAATAACTTAGTCATTGGTGCTGCTATCAAAGAAAATCCCTCTACAAATCTTCAGTAATACCCCGCCAGACCTAGAAAACTCCGAATCTCAGCCACTAACTTAGGCGGCTTCTAATCCAACACTGCCTCAATCTTCCGAGGATCCACTCTAATCCCCTCAGCTGATACTACGTGACCCAAGAAAGTCACCTCCCTAAGCCAGAACTTGCACTTACTAAATTTGGCATAAAGCTACTTTTCCTTCAAAATCTGCAACACTACTCGCAAATGCGCATCATGCTCCTCCTCTGACTTTGAGTATACCAAAATATCGTTTATGAATACCACAACAAACTGGTCCAAAAACTGCTGGAAAATCCGATTCATCATGTCCATGAATGCTGCCGGCGCGTTAGTCAACCCATACAGTATTACCAGAAACTCGTAGTGCCCATATCGAGTGCGAAATGCCGTCTTGTGGATATCAGCCTCTTTCACATTTAGCTGATGATACCCAGACCTTAAATCAACCTTGGAGAAAACCGCTGCCCCTTTAAGCTGATCAAACAAGTCATCTATCCTTGGCAATGGATACTTGTTTTTGATCGTCAGCTTATTCAACTGGCGGCAGTCTATACACATCCGCATCATACCATCCTTCTTCTTGACAAAAAGTACCGGCGCTCCCCATGGCGAAACACTTGGTCGGACAAAACCTCGATCCAACAACTCCACGAACCGAGCCTTCAATTCCCCTAATTCCTTTGGTGCCATCCTATACGAGCAATATATGCAGTGCGGTTTCTGGCCAATGAGATCTATACCAAATTCAACTTCACGATCTGGAGGCAGTCCCAGAAGTTCTTCAGGAAATACGTCAACATATTCCTTTACCGTTCGAACATTCCCCACATTAAACTCCTTAGCCTCTAACACACACACATTACCCCAAATGCCTCACAGCCCTTCCTGACCAACTTCACAACTTTCAACACAGATACCACATTGGATAGAAAATCTCTTCTATTACCTATCATGACCACCTCTTCGCCCTCAGCTGTCTTCAAAACCATGCGCTTAGCAGCGCAATCCAAACTTGCTTGGTACTTGACCAACCAATCCATCCCAAGAATCAGATCAAACTCCTCAAACGGCAGTTCCATCAGATCAGCTACACCTTGAAGTTCTAGGGGTACATCTCTATATAGCTTATTTACTTCTACAAAGTGACCTAGAGGGCTAAGTACTGTCATCTTCCTAGAAGTAGTCTCGGAATCTAAGTTCATGGTCTCTACAATGCTACTAGCAATATACGAATGCGTCGAACCCACATCTATCAAAGCAGTATATGGTACACCAAAGATTAAGAATGTACTGGTTATGACGTCCGGTGCGTCGCCCTCCTCTCGACATCTCGCTGCATACACCAAACCAGGCTGTCTTGCCTCAGTGTTGCCAACACCTCTACCAGATGCTCCGCGGCCTCGACTAGAACCATTACCTCCTCTACCATTGCCCCGACCTCTCTGCGGTGGCGGTCCCTCCTTTCTGAACTGAGCACGACCTTGACCCTCAGACTGATTCCTGGCTAGCTTACGTGGACAGTCTCTCACACGATAATCCAGCGAGCCACACTCAAAACATCCTTTCCCTCCGGTCTAACATTCGTCGTAATGAGATTTCCCATATCGGTTACACCGTCTTTGGTCCACGATTAGCGATGAATGTGCCTCCCTGCATCGATTGACCCACTCGCCTAGCCCTCTTCTGAGAATTACCGGTTGACCTGGATAATCCATAACCTCTCTTATGCTTATTCCGGTCGTGACTCTGCCTTACAGATTCCTTTATCCCCTCGGCTATCTTCGCCTTATCAACCAGCGCAGCAAACTCTCGCTCCTGATATGGAGCAATCAGCAATCTCAGATTGTCCCTCAATCCATCTTCGAACCGGACACATCGCTCGTGCTCCAAAACCACGATACCTCCAAAGATACCGGCTCGGTCTAAAAATTTCGCCTCATATTTCGATCACGGACTTACTACCCTGGACCAAACTCGAAATGCCTTACGCTGCACATCAATGTAATTAGACCCAACATATTTCCTCTGATGCGCTGCCTTAAAATAATCCCAAGTGAGATCCTCCGCTGCAGCACTATTCCGCACCGTGAGCCACTACTGATATGACTTATCCCGAAGAAGCGACACTATCCTTTTCAGCTTTTCTTCAGCATTCAGAACCAAATCATCCATGATTCGCTCCGTCGCCTCTAACTAACATTCGGCCGTACTGGGAGCCACACCTGAAACACCTCGAAATACTTCAGCTCCATTGGCTCGAAGTCGCTCAGGTACGGATTTCCAAGCTCCCGCACCTCCACCTAATCCAGCTACCCTCTCAAGGACTCGCAGCACCGCCTGAGACACTGCGTCATCCCCCGTTTGATCCTGATGCTCAACTCCAACCGCTGGTGGTGGGGGTGGTGGTACCTCATTTTCAGATCCTTGACCAGACCTCACTGGCTCAGACACAGCCATCCTACCTCGACCGCGTCCATGAGTAATACGACCTCGACCTCGAATACTCATGTCTAAAGTCTCGACTTATCTGATTTAAAATTTTATGCATTAGTCATTATTGCACTTTCTTTAAAGCACAGTTTTATGAAAAAAAATTTAATAAGAGGTTGTTTCGCAAGTACATCCAACCTATAGTTTTGGGTCTCTAGAGTAGTTCCTACTACTATACAGTCATATCATCATCATCATATCATCAAAATCAATAGTTTGAGGTACTTACCAGGGCGAATCGGTGCCGGAGACTCGGTGCCATGCTTTTCCAACCATATAATTTAAACAAAAACATTTTTAAGACCATACTTTAAATCATTTTGGGCCTCGAGCCCACAGTCGAGCTTTTGAACTTGGCTCTGATACCAATTTGTAAAACCCCAAACCCAATCAGTATGCCATGACCGAATTTGGCATGCCACGAAGGAAAACATTTCGAAGTAAAATGAATTAACGATTTAATCTTTGTGAAAAGCTCTTTGTTGTTCTATGTTTATAGAAAACAAATGTATAATAAGTTAAAAACTGATAATTTACTTTGAAATTCCGTAAATAGATTTTTAAAACTTAGTTACAATTCCTTATATTAGAAAAACTTTTTTTAAAAATTTTAAAAGAAACCCAAGCGATTATTTTGAAACCCGTTACTAATTGAAATTTGGAAACTTAACTTATGAAAAATAGTTTAAGTTATCGAAAATACTTAAGATGTTAAATATTATCAAATGATTTATGTTACCCGATGGTAACGTTTTGAAAGCCATCGCGTTTTGTAATTTAGAAAACTTTGTACTCAAAATTATTATATCAACCATGTAATTTATAAGCCATATTTAAAACAAATCCAAAGCATATAAATATTCCAAAAACATAATTAAAGAGGCCTTATTACAAATCCATAAAAAGATGGAAACTAAATTAAAATAAAGTACCCAAATGGAAGTTCATGTAAAACCAATTTTTATTTCGTGGCCTCCTCGAGTTCATCCGGCTCCTCATCCGTGAATTTATGAATCACCTGAAAAGGTAAGGGAAAAGGTGAGTCACCAAGACTCAGTGCATAATCCCTCTCCCGGGTAAATGCCACATTCTTACACAAATTATAACCAAGCAATGCATACATATGATGCACCCAACCTAGCCATCCATAACTCCTTTTTCTACCCCGTGTGGTACCAAACCACTAGTGGTGCCAAACCACTGGTGACCCAAAATCACGATATCCAATAATGTGATGCCAAATCAATGGTGACCCAAAGTCACGAATAATCAAAGTTGTGAGGACAACCCACATGCGATACCAAATCACTGGCGACGATCCCAATACATCAAATGTGGGGCCAACCCACGGTGGTGTGAAACCACTGGGACGAGTCGCTATGAGGTGCCAAACCTCTGGTGTCGCAAAGACATGAAATATAAACGATCCAGGTGTGGGCCAACCCACGTGTGATACGAAATCACTTGCGACGATCCCAATACATCAAATATGGGGCCAACCCACGGTGGTGCGAAACCACTGGGACGAGTCGCTATGAGGTGCCAAACATCTGGTGTCCCAAAAACACGAAATATGTGGTACCAAACCACTGGAGGTGCCAAACATCTGGTGTCCCAAAGACACGGATATCAAATCCTTCTCCCTCCTCTCATATTGCCAAACCAATGTAACATTTAACAAATCATGCCATAATACTTTATTAGAATTCACTTAGCAAATATATCATAATTTATATCATCAAGCATCATATTGCAAAAGTCATATCGAAACGAACTTACCCGATTCATTGCTCATACCCTTACGATATCATTTCAAGATCTCACAGTTTCCAACTTTAATAAGATGTTTAGTATATTAATAAATATATATTACCGAATCATAAAGTGTGTAAGATACACACCTGATAATAACGAAAGTACTTAAAATCAGAAGATTCGATCTACCACACTAGATCACCATGTCCTACATCCGGCCAAACCACAAAACTATAAGCAAAACCATTCGGCCAACATCACACCTTAATCCAAATAGCCTTTGGCTTTTCAACCACTAAAAGAATGATGAATCATGAATCCTTACCACTTGACTTACCAACTTCGATTGCTAGAAAAGTAAGGCTTAGATCGATTGCTTCCAAAGTCCCGAAGAGTCTAGAAGAAAATCGGTTCCTAAGAATAGTTAGAACCTTGCTAACAAACGCCCAAAAATTTGGCCTTTGCCCTCAAGAAAACATCATAGAAAAGAAAGAAGAAATAAAGGAAATACGGCCATGAACACATACCTATCTTCTAAAACCGATTGAAGAAAACCAAATGAAATCCTACCCTTGTTGATTTTCGGCCAAGACAAATCAAAAAGAGAATGGGAAGTTTCGGCAATATGTTTTAATGGTGAAGGGAATTTTGGCTATGGTTGATTTGTAATAACAAAAAGGATTTGGCTAGAGTGGAGAAAGAGAAAAGAAAAGGAAGAAAAAGAAGGAAATTGCAATCGAAGAGGGATGTTTTCGGTTTTGAGCAAAAGTGGAAGAAAGAAAAAGAGAAATGAGGAGAAGGAAGATTCGGTCAATCACTGAAGATGAAGAAAGAGATGAAAGGAAAAAGGGTTGGTTTTAGGCTACAAAGAAAATAAAATATGAGACATACTCAAACGAATATTCGTCCAAATGCCAAAGAGAAAAATTTGGTAAACCACAATGGTCTTTTCAGCTTTGACACAAAACAAGAAAACAAGTACCAAAACTAACACAAAATTGTACCTAATGCCTAAGACACAATCGGCTAAGGAGGAAGTTTTTGGAGAGGAAGAGAAAAATGCAAAAAGGTGCATAAAGTGCTAAAATTGGCCAACCAATCCCCCCCAAACTTCCTATCAACATTCGGCCACCCCCCTAGACACCCATGCTGTCCACATTCATGCACTAATGGCCATAGGAGAGTTTCCAAAACAACTCCCTTAAGCCAAGCCTTATGTCCCCCCATCCTTCCATAAACCTTAAGATTCCTTTCCCAAAGTATAAACTTTCCTAAACCAATATTCAACTTGCCAAAAATTGAAAGTCCAACCTTCCATAACTAGAACTTGACCTACACTTAATGCTAGGATGCATAAAAATAAAATCCTTAATATGCCTTCCATGCTACTCGAACCACTTCCCTCAAGCAACCATCCATGCGCCATAACCACATTGCCACTAACTCCTCATGTGCTAGAATTTAACACTTAAATTAACTTAAGTGTCAAGTTCACTTAATCCACTTCACTAAATTTTCAATACTAAAAATTATTCTAGCTTAGCTAATAATTCCAAGCCTTCACACAAATATATTAAGCACACAATAAACATCCTATCCGAGCTAACACAAGTAACAAAATGATACTCTAATTTTTTTAGGATGTTATAACACTTAAGATGTACATTGTCCTTAATGTACAAAGACAGATATGACATTTAAGAGATAAATCAAAAGAGAAGGGGAAAAGAGTACTCCCTAAATTTTGGATAGATTCCTTGAGTCGAAAGTGAAAGGAGGATGGGGAGAGGTCGTGGTGTTGGATGACTTGTGTAATAGTGAATTGCTCCTAGTGATGTGTTTGTGTATATGGAGTGTGCATTTGAAACTGCTAAGTCATCAGTTAGAAACCATGGAGGTGTGATTAAATAAATATATGTTAGGAATACTCCAAGGTTAGATGTGAATGATAATCATGATAAAAGTTTGTAATGTATGAAGAAAAAGTTCAAACTAAGACAAATAGAAATTTAGAGAAGTGAAAAAAATAAAATAAAAACTTAAAATAAGTAAAAAAAAACTAGATAAAAGGACTCAGAGGTCCTCATCATCGACCGGGTCCTGTGGTGGTGTTGGTGATGAGATATGGAGGTGATGGCATATCTGCTGGAAGGTGGCCTCAATCCCATCAAAATGTCTAGCGGTGGCAACGAAATACTGCTCGAACTGGTTGAGGTGTGCAGAGATATCTGCCAATGAGGCTGCTGGATGGGGTGGTCACTAGTTCGGGTATAGTGTCTCCTGTGATGGTGGTGGGACATCATCAGTAATGTCCTCAGGCTCCCCCTCATCTGTGGAGGTCACTAATCAGTATTGAGGAGGGTCGGTCCCTCGATAATGTTTAATCATCCTCATGTCTAACATCATCTGGATGCCCTGAGGTACCATCTGGCCTATCAGTGTTAGGCATGTGGTCTGAGCCTCGGTGTTGAGGAGGCCAAAATGCCGAGCCAACCGTGTGATGTATGGCCCGTTTCTTGTTCTTTTTATCCTCGGGTGCTTTCCTAGGTATAAGACATGAAAAAGAAGGATTAAGAGCACCTTTTTACATAAATTGAAGGATAAATTATCCAGAAGCATTCTAAATATGGGATTAAAATATGTTACTTTTACGGTTTATCACTGAACCATACGATTTATTCACTTGACTTGATCCGTAGGACTCCTTAACGTATATTAAACCCTCTCTCGATGCGAATAACATCTAACCCTAGGTTAATTAACGAAAATCTCTTTCTCACTTAATAACCCCTTAGAATAGCAGTAAATTGATCTATGGACTCCCATATTAGGTTTCACCCTAATCCGGCAAAATCTCGTCACCCTATCTCTAGGCGCGCGAACGACTCCGCTGTAATTATGCTAGATCTATGAATAGGCAGGGACTTTTGCTCCTCCACTTAAACACATCATACTTGAATCAATATCCGCGAAATATCAACACAAGAATTCAGCACACATAATTAAGAACAAATCAAATATTTATCTTATAGTTCAGAAAACAATAACAAGATTCATCTAGGTTTCATCCCCTTCAGGTATCGGAGGGTTTAGTTCATAATAAATAAAGAAAAAATCTCAAGAGAAAAGATAAAACAAAACATAAGAAATCCCTAAAACACCCTGAAGGAATTGAAGGAGAAATCTGCCATCTTGAGTAGAATTCCGGCTTCTTGAGATGGATCAACTGGCTATCTTCAAGTGATTTTCACAAATCTGACCTTTTCGGCTTGGCTCCTTAGCCTAGCTTAACCCCCTGACAAAAACCTTGGGTTTCAGCTTCTGCCGAACTCCCCTTTAAGTTGCCCCCTTGGGTGTTTACATAGGCTGTGGAATGCCTTACTTGGTCCCTAAGTATCCTAATTCGAGTAGAATTCCTTCTAGGGTGTTTGAATAGGCTTTGGACTGTGTTTCTTTGCCTCCATGTATCCAAATCTGAATGAAATTCCTTATTGCCACGACAGGGACACGGCCATGTCACACGCCCGTGTAACTAGTCTTCAAGCCGTGTTCAGATTTCTTTAATGGGGCACGGCCATGTGATTTGGGGGTAAGACAGTGTTCTAGATGATTAGTGAGGCACGACCGTGTGGGCTTAAGTCCAGGCCGTGTCGATTTCTTCCTTGGTCTAATTTGCTTCGTTTTAGGCACATTTCTCATTCTTTTTATCCTCAGGTGCTTTCCTAGATATAAGACATGAAAAGAAAGGATTAAGAGCACCTTTTTATATGAATTAAGGGATAAATCATCCAAAAGCATACTAAATGTGGGATTAAAATATGTTACTATTATGGTTTATCAGATGCATTGATGATTGGTTATTTAACGTCACAGCAATAATGTGCAAGCGTACATCATAAACCGTAATTATAACATATTTGAATCCCGCATTTAGCTTAATTTTGGATGATTTATCCCTTGATTTATATAAAAAGGTGCTTGTAATCCTTTCTTTTCATGTTTTATACCCAAGAAAGCACCCGAGGATGAAAAAAACACAAAATGGGCCCAAAACGGAGTAAATGGGCCATATCATCAATTCGACACGGCCTGGCCCAGAGACCACAAGGGCGGGCCACGCCAAACATCTAGAACACGGCCTCTCCCCCAACTCACACGGCCGTGCCTCAAGTTAGAAATCCGAACACGGCCTGGAGTCGATCCACATGGGCGTGCTACATGGCCGTGCCTTTGTCGTCAGAATAAGCAATTTCAATCAGAAAAGGATACTTAGGGAGAAGGAATCGCATTCCAAGAGCCTATATATATCCCCTAAGTACCACCTTTGAAAAGGCATCAAAGCTAGGCTAAAGAGCCAAGCTGAGAAGGTCAGAGTTAGGGAATAACGCGAGGATAGCCAGTTGATTCATTCCAAGAAGCCGGAATTATACTCAAGACGGCAGAATTCGCTTCCAATTTCTTCAGGGGGTTTTAGGGTTTTCTTATGTTTTTTTTCTCTTTTCTCTTGTGATGTTCTTTTTATTCATTATGAGCTAAACCCTTCAGATACCTGAAGGGGATGAAACCTAGATGAATTTTGTTATTTGATTTCTTAGTTATATGATAATTCCTTAGTTTGTTCTTAATTATGTTGCTTAATCCAAATCTAATGTGTTTAGGTGGAGGAGGAATAGACCCTGCCTAAGAGTAGATCTAACATAATTAAGCGGAGTTGATCGAACGCCTAGAGATAGGGTTACGAGATTTTGCTGGATTAGGGTGAAACCTAATATGGGAGTCCATTGATCGATTTACTACTATCCTAGGGGGTTATTATAAGCAAACGAGAGTTCCACTAATTAACCTAGGGTTAGATGTTATTCGCCTCGAGAGAGGGTTTAATATAGGTTACGGAGTCTTACGGATCAAGCTAAGTAAAAGAAATCATATAATTTAGGGTTAGATAACAAGTGAAGTCTAAGTGGATTCTTCCTATGTGTATCTTTAATCAACTGAGTTTTCCTTCAAAGTTATTTTCCTATTCGTCCTTTTTTTCTTAGTGTCTTAGTTTAGTCTTCTTCAATATAGTTTAAAGCAACTTCACTCTATTTTTAAGGCTAAATAATAAAAAGAAAGTTAGTATTAGTACTCTTAGTTCCTTTGGGTTCGATATCCGGTCTTGCCTAAGCTATACCACTGTTCGATAGGTACACTTGCCTTCAATCGTTGTCAAAGTTAGCTTTCAGGCTTTGATCATTCTTTTATAAATTTTAAAACTCTGATTTACAGCGATCAAGTTTTGGGCGCCGTTGTCGGGGAACTAAAATATTAAGAAAGCTCTATTTTTATTACTTTAGCCATTATTTTAATTTTTCAGCAATTTATTTTGTTTTTAGTTTAATTTTTAATTTTTCTTTTCTTTCTTTCTTTCTTTTCTTTCCAAGTACCTCTAGTTTATGACTAGAAGGAAGCCGAGAGGACCTTTGGTATACGATAGTGATATTGAAGCAATCGCTCACAGGAATCGTCGGAAAACCAAGCGAGCCCTAAATTACACAGAAAGGGAAGCAGAAGACAGATCCAATCCTACTGAAAGGATGGACGAAAATAATCCACCACCACACGATGTGGGGGAACGCAATTCTCCACATTCAATGTTTGATTATGCTAAACCATATTTAACAGGAGCAAAATCGAGTATTGTTAGGCCTGCTATAGCTGCTAAAATTTTGAATTAAAGCCTAACACAATACAAATGATTCAACAGTTTGTTCAATTTGATGGTTTGCAGGACGAAGATCCAAACATGCATATAGCTAACTTTTTAGAGTTCTGTGATACTTTCAAAATAAATGGTGTTTCTGATGATGCCATACGTCTTCGGTTATTCCCTTTTTCATTGAGAAATAAGGCTAAATAGTGGTTAAACTCGTTACAACGAGGATCAATCACTACATGGGATCAGATGACCAAAAAGTTTTTAATGAAGTATTTTCCACCAGCCAAAACAGCCAAATTAAGGAATGATATCTCTTCTTTTGTGCAGATGGATTTAGAAATGCTATACGATGCATGGGAGAGATTCAAAGATCTCTTGAGGAGGTGCCCACACCATGGCTTACCCTTGTGGCTACAAGTCCAAACATTCTATAACGGTGTAAATCCCTCAACGAGGCAACTGATTGATTCAGCAGCCGGTGGAACCCTAAATAACAAAACTCTAGAAGAAGCCTACGAGTTCATTGAGGAGATGTCATTAAACAATTATCAGTGGCAAGCTTCAAGGACCAAACCGACGAAATCAGTAGGAGATTTCAACGTCGATGCCATAACCATGCTATCAACACAAATAGAGATGATGAATAAAAAGCTCAATAGCTTGTGTTCTTCGTAGGTACATCCAGTCATGCAGTGCGACACAAGTGGAACAGTGGCAATCCTAAGTACCCACCCTGCCAACCGGAAGCAGAAAGCGAACAGATGAACTATATAGGTAATAATTTCCGATCCAATAATAATCCTTATAGTAACACTTACAATATAGGTTGGAGGAACCACCCAAATTTTTTGTGGGAAGGTCAAGGCAATCAAGGAAATCAAAGGCAACAACATCCTCAAAACTTTCAAAATCAACCCTATCCACAAGAGAAGAAACCTACCCACGGGGAAGAGTTAACAAAATCGACAAACACAGAAGAACGCCTACAAGATATCGGGAGAGCCCTTAAAGATCAACAAGCGTCAATTGAAAAATTTACTTAGTCATTTGGGGAACTCACTAAGACGGTTGGAATACTTACTAAGCTGATCTGTGAAAAACGAGCAGAAATTTTTCCTGAAAGAACAGAACAGGTAAAAGCAGACACACTAAGAAGTGGAAAGGAATTGGGCGAACCGAAGAAACAAATTCCAGACGAAGGTAACAATGCAAGTGATGAGGGAATCGAGGATGTAACTCCATTACGCAATGAGAACAAACCACCAGTCCTGTATCCAACAAAGTTAAAAAAAGAACGAATTGATGCACAATACGGTAAGTTTCTTGAACTTTTTAAATAAATACATATCAACTTACCTTTTGTTGAAGCCATTTCACAAATGCCGAAGTACGCAAAATTCTTAAAGGAACTTATGACTAATAAACGAAAACTTGAAGAAGTATAAACGGTGGAACTTAATGAAGAGTGCTCAGCCATCCTCCAAAATAAGCTACCAACCAAGTTAAAAGACCCAGAAAGTTTTACTATCCCTTGTTTAATTGGTAGCTTGAATATTAAGAAAGCATTAGCTGATCTAGGCGCTAGTATAAACTTAATGCCTTATAAAATGTTTAAACAATTAGATCTTGGGGAACCAACATCCACTAGGATGAGTATTCAGTTAGCAGATAGATCTAGTAAATATCCTAGAGGAGTTATCGAAGATGTCTTGGTAAAAATTGACAAATTTATTTTCCCTTTTGATTTTGTTGTGTTAGACATGGATGAAGACATTAATGTTCATTTAATCTTAGGGTGTCCTTTTTTAGCCACTGCTAGAGCCGTTATTGATGTAGGTGATGGTAAACTCGCATTGAGGATAGGAGATGAAGAAATCATTTTTCAAATTTATGATACCATGCGATATTCTAAAGAGAAAGATGATTCCTGTTATTTTGTTGATACTACTGATCATATCATTCAAAATTCATTACAGGAAATCATACATGACAACACGATGGAACTGTGCCTGACTTAAGAATAGGGGGAAGAAGATGAAGATAATGAGCTAAATCTAAATACATTGTCATCCAGACAAATAAAAGAAAGCATTGAATATGATGACAAAATAAAACAAAAACCCTCCATCGAAGCGCCACCCAAATTGGAATTAAAACAGTTACCAAAACACTTAGAATACGCATTCCTTGGGGGACAATTCTACGCTACCAGTAAGCATCTTATCAGAATTAGAACCCAAAGAAAAAGAGGAGCTGATAAAGGTACTAAGAGAACACAAAAAAGCCATAGCTTGGAAAATTTCTGACATTAAAGGAATAAGCCCAGCATTCTGCACCCACAAAATTTTAATGGAAGAAGAATACAAGCCATGTGTGCAACCCCAGAGACAGTTAAACCCCAACATGAAAGAAGTGGTCAAAGCCAAGGTAACTAAACTTCTAGATGCAGGAATAATTTATCCTACTTCTGACAGCACTTGGGTAAGTCTTGTGCAGGTAGTTCCAAAGAAAGGAGGAATGACGGTAGTGCCCAATGAAAAGAATGAGTTAATTCCCACAAGAACAGTTACAGGTTGGAGAGTCTATATAGACTATAGAAAATTGAATGATGCCACCAGAAAAGCTCACTTCCCTCTGCCCTTCACAGATCAAATGTTGGAAAGATTATCTGGGCAAATGTACTACTGCTTCTTGGACGGACTCTCCGATTACTTCCAAATCCCCATAGCTCCTGAAGATCAAGAGAAGACGACATTCACATGCCCATACGGTACATTTGCTTATCGTATAATGCCCTTTGGATTATGTAATGCTCCTGCTACTTTTCAGCGTTGCATGTTGGCAATATTTGACGAACTCATGGAAGACATCATGGAGGTATTCATGGATGATTTCTCGGTATTCGGTAATTCTTTCCATCTTTGCCTTAAAAATTTAAAATGAGTTCTAATGAGATGTGAGGAAACAAACCTTGTTTTGAATTGGGAAAAATGTCACTTCATGGTTAAAGAAGGAATTGTGTTAGGACATAAGATTTCTAGTAAAGGGATTGAGGTAGATAAAACAAAGGTTGAAGCCATAGAAAAACTACCTCCCCCTAGTTCTATTAAGGCTATCAGAAGCTTTTTAGGACATGCAGGGTTCTATAGAAGAATAATTAAGGATTTTTCTAAAATAGCTAAGCCTTTGACAAAATTACTAGAAAAAGATGTTCCTTTTGATTTCAATCATGAATATTTAGATGCATTTAATATCCTTAAGGATAAATTAATAAATGTGCAGATTATAATTGCACCTGATTGGAACTTACCTTTTGAACTAATGTGTGATGCAAGTGATTTTGCAGTAGGTGCAGTTTTGGGACAACGAAGAGAGAAGCATTTTTCAGCCAACTTACTACGCTAGCAGAACTTTAACACCCGCACAAGAAAACTACACCACCACAAAGAAAGAATTGCTAGCTGTAGTTTTTGCTTTTGATAAATTTAGACAGTATCTAATATTGTCCAAAGTTGTCGTTTACACTGACCATTCAGCTCTTCGTTATCTTTTAAACAAACCTGATGCAAAACCAAGACTCATACGATAGATTTTACTTTTACAGGAATTCGACTTGGATATACAAGATAAGAAGGGAGCCGAGAATCTTACAGCGGATCACATTTCTAGACTTGAAAATCCACACACCAAAGAGCTCGATGAAAGTGAAATAAATGATGCGTTTCCCGAAGAACAACTCTTTTCTATAACACATTCTAAGGTACCATGGTTTGCAAATATTGTGAATTATTTAACAGCTAACGTCTTACCAAGAAAATTAACAAATCACCAAAATAAGCGATTCTTGGCTGATGTGAAAATTTATTTTTGGGAAGATCCCTTTCTTTTTCGCATATGTGCAGATCAGGTAATTCGAAGATGCGTTACAAAGACAGAAGCAAACAACATCTTGGAGCATTGCCATTCAAGACAGGCAGGAAGACACTACAGTGGTATTAAGACAGCACACAAAATACTCGAATCAGGTTTTTATTGGCCCACTTTATTTAAAGATGCCAATAGGTATGTTACCTCGTGTGATAGATGTCAAAGAATAGATAATATTTCTAAACGTGATGAAATGCCTCAAACATATATGTTATCATGTGAAATATTTGATGTATGGGGTATTGATTTCATGGGACCATTCCCTAGTTTGTTTGGAAACAAGTACATCCTAGTGGCAGTTGATTACATGTCAAAATGGGTAGAAGCAGAAGCTTTACCTACCAATGATGCTAAGGTAGTAGTCAAGTTTCTCAAGAAACTGTTTTCCCGATTTGGCACATCGAGAGCCATCATTAGTGATAGGGGTACTCATTTCTGTAATACTCAATTTGAAAAAGTCCTAAAAAAAATATGGAGTATACCACAAGACAGCCACCCCATATCATCCTCAAACCAGTGGGCAAGTTGAGGTAGCAAACCGAGAACTTAAGCGCATTCTAGAAAAAAATGGTTGAATCAAATAGAAAAGATTGGGCAGTTAAAGTAGATGATGCTTTATGGGCCTATAGAACTGCATTTAAAACACTTCTAGGGACATCCCCATACAAACTTGTAAACGGGAAAAGCTGTCATCTACCATTCGAATTAGAACACAAAGCTTTTTGGGCAATAAAATTTTTGAATTCTGACCTCAAAATTGCAGGAAAGAGAAGAATGATGCAGATGAATGAGCTAGACGAATGGAGAACAGAAGCTTATGAGAACTCAAAACTATACAAGGAAGCAACAAAGCGACGCCACGATGCTCGTCTCAAGAGATCAAAACAATTCAAAGTAGGAGACCTGGTCCTACTATACAACTCAAGGCTTAAACTATTCCCGGGAAAGCTGAAATCAAGATGGCCAGGACCATTCATTATCAAAACAATATTTCCATACGGCACCATCGAGGTAACTCATCCCACTAAAGGCACATTCAAGGTAAATGGTCACCGACTTAAAATTTATAATGGTGCAGATTTTGGAGATATGAGAGAAGAGCTTATGCTTCATGAGCCTTCTTTTAGAACTGAAAACAGGGAAAGTCTAGCTTAAGACTATAAACGAGCGCTTCTCGAGAGGCAACCCGAGCACTAACACACTAACATTGTTTTTTATTTTTTATTTTTTTCTTAACTCTAGACACAAATAATCTAACAGAAATGCAGGACTCATAACACGGCCTTAAACATGGGCGTGTCAATGGCCGTGTGCAAGACAGGGGACACACCACGGGCGTGTCAAGAGCCGTGCACAAATAGAGAAAAATCCCTTTCGACAACACGGGCTGCGATACCAGACCACGCCCGTGCTTCCTAACCGTGTGAAGCTACTGACTTCCACACCACGGGCATACCAAGCCCGTGTCTTCGAACCGTGTGAAGCTACTAACTTGTCGAACATGAGTAAAACACGCCCGTGTGACCTCACTGTGCCAACATTTTGACTTATTGAGCATAGGCGTGCCAAATGAACACACGGCCGTGCCAAAAATCTTAAAGGCACCCAATCTTGAAAATTGCGAAAAGCACAGACGATTTCAAAATGACACGGGCGTGGCGATAAACCGTGCGCGATTCCCTATTTAAGTAATTTTAACCGTCATCTTTCCCAACATTAACCCTAAAAAAATTTTACAGCCTCTTGTTCTCTATTCCCAGCCACATTCATGACCCCAACCCTCTAAAAACACCTTTCAACCTCCATTTTTCCCCAAACCCCTTGTAAAACCACACCACACGCCCCTGCCACAGCCGTGTTGCAACAACCAATATCCCTGTCACAGCCGTGTTCGTGCAGCAGAACCCACACCACCGCCGTGCTCCACCCATGTTGATCATATCACACCATCCCTGGTTTCATTTTCTTGACTTAATCTTATGCCATTCTTGTTTATTTTCAGATTTTATTTAAGATTTAGTTTTAAAAGCATGAATTTTATTTAAGAAATTTGTTTTAGTCCCTATAATATCTATTGGTTGTTAGATTTTATACTCATTTTATTCTTAGACTGTAAACTCATGAAATTAATATATTGCCCCGCTCACTCTTATCCAAGAAAAAATTTTTAGCTGCAAATTAACATTCTCGCAATTATAAATTGACTTAGTGAGGCATATGATGGATGTGCTATTAATGAAGTTGAAACTGCTTTATATTTGATCACAAATTTCAGGTACCATGTCGACATTACGTACCAAACGATCAGTCCCAAGCAAGAAAAGAAAGGGGCCCGGTTCATCCTCCGCAAGTGCCTCTACCGAGCTTCGACACCCATTCCTCAGATTCCCTCAAGCAACTCAAGAAGAACGGTACAAAGCAATCCAGGGTAGACCCCTAGGTGCTGGTAGGCGCATCGACTGGGGCGCAGTGCAGCAAGTTAAGCTCGTCACCGATATTCAAGCACTCCTCTTAACCGACCCACGGGAGAAATTCTTCTCAATCAACGAGCCCACATATTTGGAGCTCACATTAGAGTTCTGCACCACCTTCACTTTCCAAACAGTGACAACTCAGTTCGACGATCCGAGTGCTATCCAATTCCAGTTAGGAGGCACAGTACGACGATTGAGCGTACCACAATTTGGCACAGCTCTAGGACTTTACACACCGAAATTCATAAAATAAAACCCACTTCACTCGAATACTGGCAAAGCCTATGCCCCACTACAAGCGATTACGACCCTAGTGGCTCTAAGGCAACGGCACTTCCCCCAGCCCTAAGGTATATTCATGCCATTATCACGCACACCATCACAGGTCGCAGAGAAAGCACCGGTATTGTAAACAAACAAGACGTCTACTTCCTATCATGCATGTCTGAATGACATGTTTTCAACTGGGCATATTTTATCGCATGCGTGATTCAACATCAAACAGAGAAACATAGGAAGGGGATTTTGTTAATGGGGCCATACATTACGAGGTTGGCTCGGTATTTCAGCCTCCTCAACACTGACTATCAGATCACATCCTTCACACTGATGGGCAACATGGTACCTCAAGGCATCCAGACGATGCTACACATGAGGATGATCAAACAACGTCAAGGGACCAACCCTCCTTAGTACAAACTAAGGACACCCACAAACGAGGGGGAGGCTGAGGACATTCCTGATAATGTCCCACCACCACCAGAGGAGGCACCGAATCCAAGCTAGCATCCGTACTGAGCAACGCCATCATTAGCAGACATCTCTGCCCGACTCGACCAGTTTGAGCTGTACCTCGCTGAAAACACTCGGCGTTTTGATGGACTAGAGGCCACTCTACACCAAATATTCCAGCACCTCCACATTTCATCATTAGCAGCACCACCACCAGACCCAACCAATGATGAGGATCTATGAGTCCTTTTGAATTGTTATCTTTTCATTTTAATTTTCTTTATTTTAAGTTTTTATTTTATGTTGTTTCTTTTAAATTTGAACTTTTAATTATTATTGCAAATTTTTACCATTGGCCATCAAACTATCCGAGCATCCCCTAACCACATATCTAAAGATCATTAACAAGCGACTTTGCAGAATAAATCATACATTCCAATTACACAAAAGCACAACTAGGAGAAATTCAATAAAGTCACCTGATGCCACAAACTGTCCACATCCTCCAAGGATCTCAGCAGTAAATCCAGGAAGTGACACTTTCCCCTCTTATCTTTTTGATTGATCACTAATTATCATTATTTATCTTTGTACATTGAGGGCAATGTACATCTTAAGTGTGGCGGGTGAATAGTTATTCTGAGAAAATGCCTAATTTTTTTCATTATTCTCAAACCCTAAGGATAAAAATGCCTAACTTTCTGCATTATTCTCAAATCCCTGAATTTAATCTTGTTTGAAAGTAATTTTCTCATATTACTAATTAAGATGAAATTTCTGATGATTTATGATTATTATTAACATGTTTTAGAATAAGTCATAGTTAATTGTACATTGATAATTGAATTTAAAGAATACTAGAGAATCGAGTATGATAAGTCTAATTTTCAAATTTTAAAATTTTTAGGTTGTTGATCTAAATTTGAATATTACCTTGAAATTTGAAATTTACAAGGATGATGTCAAAAAACCCATAATTTTTGTGAGACTTTGAGCCTTATAGAGCATATATTCTTTTTTTGCTCACTTTATTGATTATGAGTGTGTCAACATTGAAATGTTCTTCTAGAACTTGCCTCGTTTATGCATGTCAAGACCACAGTTATGATTTGATATACTGAGATGATAAAGGCACCTAGGTTTTAACCCACTTACACCACTAAAAAGCCTACCCGCATAATTAACCCCTAGTGAACCCCATTGATCCTAACAAACCCTTTTTATTGACTCACCCACTAATTTTAACCCAAAACCCTTTGTATCTATTATCACACTTCTTTTTTACTACCCTTTAATCGAGATATGATTTGAGTAGTTACCTATGTTTTTATGAATTATTATTATTTGAATTTGTAATTACTTAGTTTGTTCTTAAAAAAAAATTTCAAAGCAGTCAATATTAGTAAGTATAAAAAGTGAGCTTACACAATCAAAGTCTATTTCCAAAAGAAAAGCTTGTATTAGTAGAATTATTATTTTCAGTGGATGTAATTGTTATCTTAAAAATTCTTAGGTAGGTAACTTATCTATTCAATCTGGATTCTAACCCTCTAATTTCAGCCTTTTATCCACACCTTTAACCCTAGCCCCGTTACAACCCTAACAAAGACCTTTTGATCTGTTTGTCATCTAATATTACAGTAGTGGAGATTTGATTTTCAGGCAAGCCTATGGGATTAACTTTTCAGGTTCGACTTATGAGTGCTTAATTTTGACCCTTAAACACTTTTTGAGTGATTTGAGTGAATCTTTTGTGAGGATGTCAATCCTTGTAGGTTTTGGATTGAAAAGGTAGTTATTTAGATAAAGGGAGACATCTATGTTTTTCAAAGTACAAACTCATGACTTATCTTGTTTGAATCTTTAGGACTCTTTGAGTTGAATTATCCATGTATGAATTATCTATGAATTAGGAGAAGGCATTGTTGATAGGAATTATGAATCATGGAAAGTTCGTTTTAATTGTAAGTTGAGAATTTTGCTTGAGGACAAGCAAAAGCTTAAGTGTGGGGGTATTTGATAAACCGTAATTATAACATATTTTAATCCCGCATTTAGCTTAATTTTGGATGATTTATCCCTTGATTTATATAAAAAGGTGCTTGTAATCCTATCTTTTCATGTTTTAAACCCAGGAAAGCATCCGAGGATGAAAAGAACACAAAACCGGCCCAAAACAAAGTAAATGGGCCATATCATGAATTCGACATGGCCTGGCCCGGAGACCACACGGTCGTGCCAAGCCAAACAACTAGAACACGGCCTCTCCCCCAACTCACACGGTCGTGCCTCAAGTTAGAAATTCAAACACTGCCTGGAGTCGATCCACACGGGCGTGCTACATGGCCGTGCCTCTGTCGTCAGAATGATATTTCAGTCGGAAAAGGATACTTAGGGAGAAAGAATCGCATTCCAAGATCCTATATATATCCCCTAAGTACCACCTTTGAAAAGGCGTCAAAGCTAGGCCAAGGAGCTAAGCCGAGAAGGTCAAAGTTAGGGAATAATGCGAGGATAGCCAGTTGATCCATCCCAAGAAGCCGAAATTATACTCAAGACGGCAGAATTCACCTTCAATTCCTTCAGGGGGTTTTAGGGTTTTCTTATGTTTTGTTTTATCTTTTCTCTTGTGATGTTCTTTTTATTCATTATGAACTAAACCCTTTATATACATGAAGGGGATGAAACCTAGATGAATTTTGTTATTTGATTTCTAAGTTATATGATAATTGCTTAGTTTGTTTTTAATTAGGTTGCTTAATCCAAATCTAATGTGCTTAGGTGGAAGAGGAATAGACCCTCCCTAAGAGTAAATCTAACATAATTAAGCGGAGTTGATTGAACGCCTAGAGATAGGGTTAAGAGATTTTACCGGATTAGGGTGAAACCTATTATGGGAGTCTATTGATCGATTTACTGCTATCCTAGGGGGTTATTATAAGCGAACGAGAGTTCTACTAATTAACCTAGGGTTAGACGTTATTCGCCTCGAGAGAGGGTTTAATATAGGTTACGGAGTCTTACGGATCAAGCTAAGTAAAAGAAATCATATAATTTAGGGTTAGATAACAAGTGAAGTCTAAGTGGATTCTTCCTATGTGTATCGTTAATCAACTGAGTTTTCCTTCAAAGTTATTTTCCTATTCGTCCTTTTTTTCTTAGTGTCTTAGTTTAGTCTTCTTCAATATAGTTTAAAGCAACTTCACTCTATTTTTAAGGCTAAATAATAAAAAGAAAGTTAGTATTAGTACTCTTAGTTCCTTTGGGTTCGAAATCCGATCTTGCCTAAGCTATACTACTGTTCGATAGGTACACTTGCCTTTAATCGTTGTCAGAGTTAGTTTTTAGGTTTTGATCATTCTTTCATAAATTTTAAAAATCTGATTTACAGTGATCAGTACACTGTCGATGCAAGTATAGTAGACAAATACGAGTCTGTCGGATATCGATCCCACAAGGATGGTTGTCTTTTGTCTATCAATGTCAGTGCAATATATAGATAGAAACGAGATAAATTTTTAGAGTAGTTGTCGAGGCAATAACTAGAAAACAATAAGATAAAATATGATAATGATAAACTGAGATCCCCAACGTGAATATTCAACAGAATATTAAGTGCTCACAAGATATAAAAGGATAGGTGATTGTTGATGCATTACATTGCAATGAATATCTTACCAAGCTTAACTTCCATATTTAATCGAAGACTTAAGCATACACATTAGCCACATCTTCCGATGATGGCAATGGAACACTATTAAGAATAAGTAGATTAAATTCCTCTAATCCTAAAGCAACTTCCATTGTCATGCTTGTTAGCTTGAACTGTCGTTGCCTTTTCCAATGTCAGTGATTGCAATAACACTTCCATGCTAAAAACATTCAAACCCAAAGATTAAACATTAGAAGCAAGATTGAAAAAAATAACATTTAACCTATAAATCATGTGCACTTCCATACAAACATGAAATAGAAAGTAATCACCAGTGTTTGGAAAAGAAAAATAAAAGAAACAAATGGAGAATACTCTTCCTAAACAACTCGACTTGAATCTCTCTATTCCCTCTTATGTTACACTCAGGGCTCCTCGTCAAGAGCTGGTCTGCATCCCTTTCGCGTCGGTTCACCTGTAGGAGGTTTAAGCCACCATAGCTAAAAGCTTCAAAGGGTAGATTGAAAAATATGATAATCCAAAAGCTCCCCCATTTTTTTTTCCTTTTCACATGAATATTTATATTCTTCCCAAATAGCCAAGGTTTCCTTTCATCAGAATCATGTTGTCTCTATACATACAAGTTGGTTATATCAGACTGGACAGCGCACACATTTTTGTTCTTATCTGGACAGCTATCAGGTCCGGCGAGAATTCTGGGCGCAATCTGGAAATGCTCATGAAGCGACATTGGTACTAGAACATGACAAAATTAAATATAAATAGGCTAAGATCCACTAAGTTATAAAATGTAATTTATTGAACTGAAAATGCTAAAATATGTGCGAAGGATAACTAAATGGGAACAACCAGTAATTAGGGAGAAAACTTATGTTCTTCCTAGTACTACCACACCTCCAAAATTAAGTTTTTACTTGTCCTCGAGTAAAACAAAAACTAGCAAGGCTACACAAGAATTCACTAAGGGAAATGATCATTCTAGCAACTTGAATCACATAAAATCCCAATGAATGAGTCATATTCAGTTGACAGAATATTGCATCAACAATACATAAGTATGAATTAATAAAATTGCAATTTCATCAAACTAGCATCATTCTTTAAATCCTAAATGCTATCTACCAATATAGCATTTATTGTATAATATACGTCTCTCTCTTTTTTTGTGAATAAGGGATACCGTTGCATTATTGTACCTTTGTTCCAGAAAAGAACGATGGGGTGCAATAAACCCCATGGGTTACATAATTGCACCGACACACACTCATGCAGCGACAACCTTTGGCCAGATTCATTTTTCTAACGCTTGTATTGGAGTGTTCCCTCTTTAACATTTCACAATACACCTACCTTGGAGTGTCTCTTATTCATAACTATATGTATATATAATAAGCTATAAAAGGCAGACTCATTCAAGATTCAAGGAATGCTACTAGTCATCCATTACTAATGCAACCTAAATCATTCGTCAAAGAATTGAAGATACAACATTCAGCCAAATTTATCCAACTCATTCATTGATATTTGCATGATTCAAGAATTAAGCATCAAATGTAACAAAAAATTTCAAACACATTTGAATTAACCACAAATAAACTTTGCATGCTTCATTGAACGCCAATTTTTATTTTTATTTTTTGAAATGTGGGTGTATTCCCAAACCCCATATGCATTCCCTCAAACTTAAAGTTTGCATTTTCCCTAATGCACTAACATTAAAATGTGATGAAAATAAAAATGCAACGACAATGTGCACTAACAAAATAAAAATTACAACTACATGTAAAGCATGAATACTACAGCTAAAACTTAAAATAAACTAACTCAGTTTTCCTCGGCCATCAATATGGATGCACGATGTTTCTTCTTTCTCCTCCTTTTCTCTCCCTTCTTGCGCTTTTTGTCTTTGGAGTGTTTTCTCTTCTTGTATTTGGGCTTCGAACGGTCCTCAGATCGCTCCTCAATTTCTGACGCTGCCCCAGCATCATCGGCTGCTTCCTATGCAAGAGAGGTCACTGTGAGAGGTTCGGTATTGACCACTATCGCCAATGAGTTATGGTGCTTTTTACTGGTTAACTCTACAGCTTCCTTCGGTCTAGCTCCATCTCACTCTAGATTATCATTAGTTGCATCCACAAACTCGAATGCATTGGCAATGTTCTCAACAGATTCTTTCTTAGTAGCTTTTATTTCAGTATGTTCTCAACACGTACTTCCTGCCCTCCCATAGCAACTTTCTCCTGAACAGCAGACGTCTCTTGACAAGCAATGACATCACCCTCGACCAGGCTATCAATCCTTTGCATGCACTTCTCAATGTCCCTTGAGTCCTCTTTTTTGTCTTTATCAGAAACATGCAAAATGGGAGGGGATTCCACCGATCTATCTCGATCCCCTAAGTCATCTTTCTCGGAGGAGGGTTCATAATCTCAGATGATCGGTAAGAACACTGGAAATTCTGGGAGTGGGTTGGGCTTAACTGACTTAATGCGGCTACAATAGAGTTGTTATAAGCTCTGGTATAAGCGTAGAACAAATTTTGTGATCTGTCCATATCATCTATTATAGCAACAAGCCTGATCTGCTTATTGCTGATGGAATTGGCCAACAATGATGTCTCTACAATCAAGTTTATTCCATTGCTTTCTGCTTTGGTTTTGCCTTTCCTTGTCTTGCTAGTTCCTACCTTCTTCATTGTTAATGTATCTTTTCCACGAGTCATTCTTTCAATAAAGGCTTCATTTATTGGGTCCTTATTCTCCAGGATCTCTTCATCATCACGGGGCATGATCCCTTTCTGCTGGCACAATAGCATCACTAACGACGGGAAAACCAAAATTCCAATTTGCCTTGCGGCGCAGTCAACAATTTCCTGGTGGAGTATTCCACTGACATCAATCTTTCTGCCCCTAAAAATTGAATGTATTAGACACATTCTATCAAGGGTGACTGTGGTGTTCTGAGTAGAGGGCAGTAGCCTCCATTTGCCAGATTTTTCTTTTTAGTGTCAGAAAGTGGCGGTGCATCGTGTAATTCTTTTAATGTGAACCCGTCCACAACACTCCTTTGACACATAAATCATTCACAATAGTTCCTTTTTGTCATCGGTGATATCCTCAATAAACTCAAAATGTTCATCTACATCCACTTTAGTGTTGTACAACTCATTGATTTTTTTAGCATCCCATAGGATTAAGCCTTCTCGAAAAAAGATAAACTCTAATCCATGGTCATAAAAGTTAGCATGAAAATCACGTACCAATGAAGGAGAATAGCTTCCAAGATGAGTGCAGAAAGTCTCCCACTTCAGCTTAGAGATGGTTTTGTAGACATGCTTGCCCAAGTCTTGCTGTTACGAAAGGAGAATGCTTTGTTCAGGGAGGAAATGTCGCTTCAAAATGTTGTCTTGAAACCAGTCCTTGGTTGCTTTCATTAAAAAGATCACCGGCTCATTTTTATCCGTTGGCATGGAGGATTTTGATTCCCGAACTGCAGCTGCAGAGGACGAGTGTTCTTCAACAGGCTTGGTGGCTTTCTTGACTGATCCTCTCGTTCTTGCCATATTTTGTTTGTTTTGTGGAGTGAAGATGGTTTAAAGTTGCAAAGGTACTAGCTTGGGGAAGAGAAAGTGAATAAAAATGGCTGCTTTGTATGTGTTACAGTCGGCACAGTGAAGGGGGATTTATAGCGAGTGAAAGAAAAAGATGGAAATGCGTGATTTTTTATGTGAAAAGATATAGAGTTGGCGGGAATAAATATGTCCAATAGGAAATGTGCCCATTCAGACAAATCAGACAACTAGGTCACTTTTGATCAAACGGTGGGATCTAAAATTTCTAATTTTTCGTTCATTCGGGGTGAGTAATACGTGACAGTATAATAGTACGAACTGTGTTCACAATAAAGCCCAAGTGCATCGACAATGGTACCTATTTATTCTTTAATAATAAAAGAAATAAAACAAACTTGAGCAGAAACAAAAATAAAAAAATTGCCTAATAATAAATTCCATAAAAATTAAAATTTTTGACCAATTTAATGGTCTATGCCTACTTTTGATCAATATTCCCAAAATAATGTTTCAATTGCTGGCCATTCACTTTGAATTGGTATCCATCATGTAAATCTCTAATTGTGACTACACCATGAGGAAATACTTCGACAACTTCAAAAGGTCCATATCAACGTGAGCATAATTTACCCGTGTGCAGTTTCAGTTTAAAATTGAATAATAAAACTTGTTGATCCGTGATAAATTGTCGCTGCAAAATAATTCTATCATGCCATTTTTTGGTATTTTCTTTGTAAATTGTCGCGTTTTCATAGACATTTCGCCTAATTTCCTCTAGTTCAATGATATCCAACAGCCTTTTCTTTCTAGCAGCTTCATAGTCCGTGTTCACTTGCTTAATTGCCTACATTGCTTCATGCTCTAGTTTAATTGGCAAGTAACATTCTTTCCCCAAAACTAATTGATACAGCAACATCCCTAATGGAGTTTTGTATGCTATCAGCAATGCCCATTAGGTGTCATCCAGTCTGGAAAACCAATCTTTCCTCGAACGGTACACAACCTTCTCAAGAATGTTTTTAATTTTTCGATTCGATACTTTGGCTTCTCCATTAGTTTGCAGATGATAAGTAGTACCCATTCTATGATTAACTCCATATCTCTTTAGTGCGGCTGCCACTTGGTTGCAATGAAAGTGTGTACCCTGATCACTAATCAATGCCTTTGGTGTGCCAAAGTGGGTGAGTATATGCTTGTGAAAAAAATTAAGCATTGTCTTTGCATCATTCTTTAGGATTGCAATAGCTTCAACCCACTTCGAGATGTAGTCAACAGCTACTAATATATAAAGATTTCCAGATGAACATGGAAATGATCCCATAAAATCCATGCCCCAAACATCGAACAATTCAACCTCCATAATTGGTTGCTGCAACATTTCATTGCCTCGGGATATAGAGCCAATGCGTTGACTCCTATCGCATTGATTCACAAAATTGTGGGCATCTTTGAATATTGAAGGCCAGTAGAATCTTGATTGGAGAACCTTAACAGCATTTTGCATGCCACTGAAATGACCTCCATATGGAGTATCCTGACAGTGCTTTAGGATTGAAAGCATTCTCGCTTCCGGAACACAACGCCGATTGATGTTGTCATTGCATACCTTTAATAAATACGGCTCGTTCCAATAATACTTCACTACTTCACGAAGAAATCTTTCTTTTCTATGGCCCGTGACACTCGATGGGAGTTTTCCACACACTAGATAATTAACCAAATTCGTATACCAATGGGTTGCATCTATAGCAAATAACTTCTCATTTGGGAATGCGTTGACAATTTGAAGTAATTTCCATCTTCACTGCCAACATCCAATCGAGACAGATGGTCTGCAACTTGATTCACTAAACCCTTGTGGCCTTTTATCTCGATGTCAAATTCTTAAAATAGTAAGATTGATAAACCATAAATGTAACTTGTTTTAATCCCATGCTTGGCATGTTTTTGGATGATTTATTACATAATTTAGTAAATTTGATGCTCCTAGTCCTTTAATTTTATGTTTCTATACTTAGGTGAGCATAGAGAGCAAAAACGAGTGAAAAACGAGCCAAAATCAGACCAAACGGGTTATCTTAAGGATCCACACGACCAAGCCAATCCCATACGGGCTGAGCACACGCTCGTGTGAGCCACACAGGCTGGCCACACGCCATGTGCCAGCCCATGTCAATATCGCTCCCTGTTTCTCTTTTACACAGAAAAAGCCAATTTTTAGGGTTTCTAAGCATTCTGAAGTTTATAAATACACTCTAGAAGAAGATCTAGAGGGACATGCAAAGCTGAATGAAGAAAAGACTCGAAAAACGCCAACGGATTCAGCTCAAAAGTAGGATCTCCTTCAAGACTGAATATGTAACATCCCGAAATTGGGCCTAGGAGAATTGAGCCCAATGGGCCTTAGGCGTAGTAGCGTTTAAATTTTTGGAGAATAAGAGATCGGCTTAAATGCTAGTTAGACCTATTGGATAAGTGATTTTGGAAGGTTAGAGGGCTTCTATGAAGTCCCGGGATCAAATATTGGCTTTGGGGAAATTTTGGTTTTAGGTGAAAAAAACCCTGGAAGTTGGCAGATAGGCCTTAAGAATAAAATATGAAGGAAAATGACACAAGTGGAGGCGTGGTGTAGTGGCAAAGTGACGCCACTTAGGGGACAAGGGAGTGACGCCACAAGGAAGGAAGGAGGTCCAAGGTTCAAGTCTTGGCTTTTGCATTTTGGTTTCTTTTTACTTAGATCTTAGAATTTTGGCCATAGTTTATAATTAGTTGTGCATGGTTTAAGACACAAGAGGAGCTTGTGGCCAAGTGGTTAGCGACGTGGATTATGTTGCAAGGGAGCCTGGGTTCGAATCTCATGAGAAGCAAGGGAATATTTATTTTCATGATGCAGACGGTAAGAGTTTTGATTGAATTTAAACTCTCTTGTGAAGGATCCTACATCGGAGAGACACAAAGAATGAAGGTGAAGAGCTAGCTATATAAGGAGCATCCTAGGAGGAGAGTAAACACATCTTGGAGGGCGTTTGGGCACAAGAGTGATCAGAGCGCGGATTAGCCCCAGAGTCCTATCAGGTGTGTACTTCTCTACTCTAACTGTAGAGCGGCAAAATGCCGAAGTGCCAATCACGGCAATAGTAGCCACACGAGCGTGGGAGCGCACGTGTGGGGCTTCGACGTGATAGTTGAGGCCATCAGTAGTATTCTTGTGGGTTAGGCTGCTTGGGCCACGATGGGCCGAAGTGGGCCCAATGGGCCCGTGGGCCCATATGAGTAAATTGTATGATTGGTTAGTATTTGTTGAACTAGACTAGGTGGAACTTATATACGTGGCTAGATTCGTGCTAGGTGGGCCACACGAGCATGTGGGCCCGGATAGGCCGAAATCGGGTTTTAGGCCCAATCGTCCGGTACGACCGAAAATGGTAGCTGAGTCGCTAGTGGCCACATTAGGCCTTCGGAAAGGCCATTGTAGGTGTGAATTTACGAAAATACCCTTGGTGAGTAAATTACGAAAATGCCCTTGGTAGGTAAAATTATGGTTACACCTTAGAGGTTGATTAGCATGATTATGTTGTTTAGTTTTGGCTGATTGTAGGGGAAGGCTTGATCTCGCATATCTCGGGTTGTGACTAGTGCTCGAAAAGCGTTAAGGAAGGGGGATCTAGTGCGTTAGATCTTGATCTACGGGATTTGATAGTCGTGTTAGTAAACAGGTGTGTAAACTTACACACTCTATTACTTAGTAATATGTTTTAATAACTGAATATGATAAAGTGAAAACAAAGATGGATGTTGATATGATACCCTATGGGTATGAGCAGGGATTCTGGTAAGTCCGTTTCGATATGAATTCTGCTATTCGATATGTATGATATTGTGATTTATGACATATATGTATTATGATTCGTAATAAAGCATGATGACATGATTTGCATGATTTACATGAGTATGGCATGACAATGGGTGATATGAGAGGTGGGGGAAGTTGATATCCGTGTCTTTGGGACACCAGAGGTTTGGCACCTCCAGTGGTTCGGTACCACAGATTGATTTAGTGACTTTGGGTCACCAGAGGTTTGGCACCTCATAGCGACTTGTCCCAGTGGCTTAGTACCACAGTGGGTTGGCCCCACAGTTGACATATCGGGATCGTCGCCAGTGATTGGGTATCACACGTGGGTTGGCCCTACACTTGGATATTGATATTTTGTGACTTTGGGTCACCAGAGGTTTGGCACCTCATAGCGAATTGTCCTAATGGCTTAGCACCACAGTGGGTTGGCCCCACAGTTGATATTACGGGATTGTCGCCAGTGATTTGGTATCACACGTGGGTTGGCCCCACAGATGGATTATTCGTGACTTTGGGTCACCCGGTGGTTTGGCACCACATTATTGGATATCGTGACTTTGGGTCACCGGTGGTTTGGCACCACTAGTGGTTTGGTACCACGGGGGTAGAAAAAGGAGTTTCGGATGGTTAGGTTATGGGGTTTGCATGATTTGCATGTTTTATCAATGATTTGTGTAAGTGCTTGAATTATCGGGTTGGGGATTTATACATCGAGTCTTGGTGACTCACCCCTTCCCTTATATTTTGCGAGATGAGGCATAGATCGCGGATATGGAGTAGGGAGGAGTCGAGGTGGCCATGCAAGTTGGTTTCGGGTTTTGACTATAAAATACCTTCTCAGTTTTATTTATTTTCTTTAAATTTGTTATGTTTTTTGTAATAAGGCCGCTGGTTGTTATTTTGGGTTTTGGTTATTTGATTTACTTCTGATGTTGTTATGCATGTGATTAGAACTTGTTTGCTTAATTAACCGTTAAATACAGCATTTTCAAAACTATACCTCTTCGGGTCTTCCAAACGTTACAAGATAATAAAGGTAACTTGGATGTTTTTATAAACTCTCATTTTCAAATCACTTTGAAGGCAAATGGTTCTAAACTTGATTTTTCTTATCGTGTTCAGTTTTAAGAAGTGTCCAATGTTTTCTAAAATCGGCAATCACAAATGGGTTTTTACTCACGGGTTTTCCAAGTATTACGACAACTCCTAAAACAAACTCAGCATCAATTATTACTAAGTTTTCTAAACCCTAAAACAAAACAGAGTCTTCTTTAAACATTTTCGACAAACTTATGATTTTAAGATGTTTTAACTCCGTAACATGCCAGATTCGGTAGTAACGTTTAGGCCGGGTTTGGGGTGTTACAGAATATCTCCATTCAATTTCTCTGGAAGTTTTTGGGTTTCTTTATGCTTTTTTGTTTTCCTAATTTTGAAATGTTTTCTTTCCAAAGTATGAACTAAATTCCCTAGACCTAGGGAGGGTGAAACCTAAGATGGATCTTATTATTTGATTTTTCTGCATTACATGATAAATATTTGTTCTTAATCTCAATTATGTGTTCTTATTTCATGTTTTAATGTTTTTAGGATATCAATTCATGATTGATGTGCTTATTCAATAGAGCAAAAGTCATTGTTTAAGAGTAGATCTGGCATAATTAGGTGGAGTTGCATGCTATCCTAGAAATAAGATGACATAAATCTACCGGATTATAGTCAAATCTAATAGGGGAATCCATAGATCGAGTTAATGCGACAATAGGTGTTTTAATTAGAAAGAGATTTCAATTAATCAACCTAGAGTCAGTTGTTTTTATTCTTGAAAGAGATATTAACATAAGTTAGGGACTTCTAAGGATCAAGACAAGTGAATAAATTGTTTAATTCAAATTTAGAATAATAAGTGAAGTCTAGGTGGATTCTTTCTTGGGTATTGTCTCTCTCATCAGTTTTCTTCAAATATTTTCTTACTTTATTCTCTATTTCGTCTTAGAAATTAGGTTAGTTAAGATTAGGTTAAAATAAATCCCTTCAGTTTATTCAGCTAAATAATAAAAAGATAGTAATTACTAGTACTTTTAGTCCTCGTGGATACGATATTCCCGGCTCACAATAGCTATACTACCATTTGATAGGTACGCTTGCCTTTGTCGTATTTTAGTTAGTTCATGACATCATTAAAGATCCAGTGTATCAATCTTGGTTTTACATATTTCTTCGCAAAAAGATATCTCAACGTTGAGTGATCATTAAATACAGTAACCTTTGCGCCGACAAGATAAGAATGAAACTTGTCGAAAGCAAAGACTACAACCAACAATTCTTTCTCTGTAGTGGTATAATTGATTTGAGCCTCTATAAGAGTTTTGCTAGCATAATAGATGGCGTGAAATATTTTTTCCCTTGCGCTGTCCTAGAACAACACCAATAGTAAAGCGGCTTACATCCCACATAACTTTAGGGTTTTAGGGTTTAAGGTTTAGGGTTTAGGGTTTAGGGTTTAGGGTTTAGGGTTTAGGGTTTAGGGTTTAGGGTTTAGGGTTTCATTCATATCTGAGAATATTGCCATCATGCACCTTTGAAATGTGGCTGGTGCATTGTAAAGACCGAAAGGCATACGACAAAAAGCAAAAGTACCAAAGGGACAGGTGAAAGTTGTTTTCCCTTGATCCTCTAGTGCAATAGCGATTTGATTGTACCCAGAATAGTCATCTAAGAAGCAGTAATAGGCTCTTCCAGCAAGCTTATCCAACATTTGGTCAATGAAAGGAAGTGGGAAGTGGTCTTTCCTTGTGGCAGCATTAAGTTTGCGATAATCCATATAGACTTGCCATCCCGTAGGAATACATGTAGGAATTAATTTGTCTTTGTCATTGCTAACCACAGTGATGCCACTCCTTTTAGGAATCCATTGCTCTGGACTTACCAAATTACTTTCAGAAATAGGGTAAATAATTCCAGCATCAAGCCATTTTATAATTTCTTTCTTAACAACTTCCTTCATCTTCTCGTTTAATCTTCTTTGTTGCTCAATCGATTGCTTGCCTTCATCTTCCAACTTGATCTTGTGCATGCAAAAAGATAGACTAATGCCTCAGATATCAGCAATACTCCAAGCAATAGCTCGTTTATGTTGCTTAAGAATATGGACCAATTTCTCTTTTTGAGTTACATCTAGTGTTGGGAAGACAATAACTGTGAGAGTATTGTTATCACCAAGAAAGACGTATTTAAGATGAGTAGGTAGTGGGTTCAATTCCAGAGTAGGAGCTTCATCGATAGATGGCTTGAAAATTGGAGCTGTTCTGTTGGAAAAGTCTAAGGATTCAATCTGCCATCCATGCCTGAGTTTAACATTATTAGCTTTAACCATGGAATCACAATTATCTAAGAATTCATCATCAAATGTCACTGCAAACTCCTCAGAAAGTATTGTGTTATGGTTATTGAATTCTTCCTTAATTAGACCATCTAGCACATCGACAGTATGGCATTCTTCTTTATCCTTGCATTGAATATATTCGAAAACACTGAAGGTAACATGCTCATCATTAAGTCGAATGGTTAACTTACCTATGTAAACATCAATAAGAGTTTGTCCTGTGGCTAAAAATGGACATCCCAAGATTATGGGAACCTCTTTGTCTACCTCGCAGTCAAGTATGATAAAAATTAACCAGAAAAACAAATTTATCCACACAAACTAAGATATCTTTGATTTGACCTTTAGGTTGAGCCAAGGATCGATCAGCTAGTTACAATATCACTGGAGTAGGTTTCATGTGACCAATTCCCAATTTTCTAAAAGTAGATAGTGGCATTAGGTTGATGCTATCTCCCAGGTCGCATAAAGCCTTGTCCAAATAATGCTTGCCAATTGAACATGGGATAGTAAAGCTCCTAAGATCTTTCATTTTGGGGGCAACTTATTCATCAAAACAGCACTACAGCCTTCTATGAGTGCAATAGTTTCCATATTACTGAGATTCTTCTTCTTGGACAAGAGCTCCTTCAGAAATTTCTCATAATTCAAAATTTCCACAAGAGCGTCTACTAAAGGAATATTGACCTGAAGTTGCTTTAGTGTGTTCAGGAACTGTTGGTACTACTTATCCTGTTCATTCTCCCTAAATTTTTGTGAAAAAGGTAAAGGTGGAGATACATCTGATAGCGCCGACACTTTTGATTATGTCGACAGTTTCGAGGGTCAAACATTAAGCATATGAGTGACAATTTGTGGAAATTCTATCAGATACATCGACAAGCTCTTCAGAATCAACCTCCTCACTAAGGATCACTTCACCGGTATCTTGAGGTACGACAATAGAGTCTGTAGTCGGTTCTCCAGTTTTTTTACCACTCCTAAGCGTGATAGCCTTGCAGTGTTCTTTCCCCCTCGAACCAGGATTTTTTGTGTCACTAGGTAGTGTGCTCGGTGGTTGAGTATTTAGACACGAAGCAAGTTGCCTTAAGTGTGCTTCCAACACCCGAATAAAAGATGAATTCCCTTGCAAAATAGCTTCTATGCGAGTCATATGCTCCCGTATTAAAGCTTCAAGAGCTATTAGTAGGTCAAAAGGAAAAGCTTGCGTGTACTGTTTTCGTCGGTGCTCTTGAACATGCATCTAGCTTTGTTGTGGACTCATCTGAATGCGTTGATTGTACTTCTGCTATTATTGATTGTAATTCTCTTGTCTTGGATTATAATTGCCTTGAGTAGATATATTCCCATATCAGGATGTCGCGGTATTTTGTCCAGCATTCTGAGTTCCCCAAGACTATTGATTGCTTGCAGAATTATTATAAGAGTTGCCATATGAATTATTGCAGATGTTACTGACATAAAAGGCATTCTCTTTATGTTGTGGACAATCTTTTGCTATGGTTGTCACTGCAAATCTCACAACAAAAGGTAGGAACATCAATTTGTTTAGCGACTTGTATAGGTGCAACGTCACAAGTCCCTTGCATAGTTTTTATCATATTTGCAAGAGAAGAAACTTGAGCACTAAGTGCAGATACTGTGTCCAACTCAATAACTCTCGTAGGAGATTTTGCTTGTGCAGCTTTAGAGATAGGATATTGATAATCATTCTGAGCAACTCTCTCTAGAATTCCAATAGCATTATTATAAGTACAATCTAACAAAGGACCATTGGCTGATGCGTCGACAAGATTCCTCGTGTGTGAATTCAGCCCATTATAGAAAATCTCAGTTTGTGTTTCCTGTTGAATGTCGTGCATGGGACAATGTCAAAGTAAATATTTATAACGTTCTCATGTGGAGTGAAGATTTTCATCAGCCAGCTGATGATAAGCTGTAATATCATTTTGGATAGCAGCACTCATTGTCGACAGGTTAAAAATTGCAAAACAAACTGTGTTTTAGTGCATTCTAAGAAATAATTAATCCGATACGTAGCTGATGGTGGTCTGAAAGCTTTAATATTTATAATAAGAATGATTGAGCCTAAAAACTAACTATCAGCATGATTAAGGCAAGCACACCTATCGAACAGTATTATAGCTTAGTGGCAAGACAGGAATGTCGAACCCAAGGGAACCAAAAGTACTAGTACTAACTTTCTTTTTATTATCTAGCCTAAAATAAAGAGGATTGATATCTATCCAACTAATTACTAAACTAAGGATGCTAAGACATAGAGAATGAATTGGGAAAATAATTTTGAGAAAACCAATTAATTAAGACAATACCCGAGGAAGAATCCACCTAGACTTCACTTGTTATTTAACTCTGAACCAGACGATTTATTCACTCAACTTGATCTGTAAGGTATTTATATTAATACCTATTTCGAGGCTACTAACGTCTAACCCTAGATTGATTACTTGAAATCTTTTTCTAATTAAAACTCTTAGTGTTGAATTAATTCGATCTATGGACTCCCATATTAGATTTGACCCTAATCTGACAGATTTTCATCGTCCTATTTCTAGGAGTATGATCAACTCCGCTTAACTATGCTAGATCTACTCTTAAACAAGGACTTTTTCTCCTCAAAATAAGCACATCAATACTTGAATCAACATCATGAAATATTAAAGCAAGAATTAAGAATAAATCGAGTATTTATCATACAGTTCAGAAAACAATAACAAGATTCGTCTTAGGTTTCATCCCCCTCAAGTATTTGAGATGTTTAGTTCATAATTATAAAAGAATACATCTCAGAAGAAATTAAATAACAAACATAAAGAAAACCCTAAAACCCCCTGAAGGAAATTGAAGGGAAGATCCTCAGTCTTGAGCATGATTCCGGCTTCTAAGATGGATCAACTGGCTTTCTTGGAGTAATTCCCTAATTTTAGCTCTCTCTGGCTTTGTTCCTGTCAAAAGCCCTAACAGAGGCCTTCTGCCAAACTCTCCAATGCCCCCTCATATGTTGCCCTCTAGGATGTTTATATAGGCCTTCGGAATATATTTCTTTGCCTCTAAGTATCCTTTTCCGAGTGGAATTAAAACAGGTCACAGCAGGGACAAGCCTGTGTGGCACGCCCGTGTAAATCGAGCTCCGGGCCGTGTTTGAGTCTGCTATAGTGGCACGACCGTGTGGCAAACTCCAGGCCATGTGGATTTCTTACTTTGGCCCATTTTTTTCCTTTTTGGCCTATTTCTCGTTCTTTTCATCCTCCTATGCTCTCCTAAGTATAAAGCATGAAATTAAAGGATTAGGAGCATCAAATTCCACAATTCAAGGGACAAATCATCCAAAAGTATGCCAAATATGGGATTAAAATATGTATATATTACGGTTTATCAGTAGCCTAAGGAACCAAGTACGAGCTCTTCCCTACAAGGAATGAGGAAATAATTGCATCTTCAAAGCGTCATCAAGAACACCTTTTTGACTAAAGGAAGCACAAATCAATAAAAAAGACCTAAGATGTTCTTGTAAATCTTCATGAGACTGTCTAGCATATTGCCCATTAGAATTCAAAATCTGAAAAATTACTTGCTTGAGTTCAAAATTTCCAGCTTGGATTGATGGCCTAACAACTCCCAGTTGTAAGTCATCCAAGACAGGTACTACAAAATCTCGTATAGTCCTGTTTTGTATTAGCGTCTTGTGGCAACGGTGGGTCATTAGCATTTTGTTTCTGCATCGAGGGTATGACTTCATAGTTTCTTGGTAAAGTCATATTCCTTTGTTCTCGAAGTCTCCTACGAACGGTTCTTTCAATTTTTGGATCAAAATCGGCAATAAACTTCTAATTGCTTTAGGTCATACAACACCTAAAATAAAATGTGAAAATAGTAACAAAAACAAAACAAGTTAGTAACAACTAAATATTATGAAATAAAAACAAACAAAAACAAACATCATCCCCAGCAATGACGCCAAAAACTTGATCGATTTCTTAACATCACAGCAATAATGTGCAAGCATACATTGTCGATGCAAGTATAGTAGACAGATATGAGTTTTTCAGATATCGATCCCTCGAGGATGGTTGTATTTTGTCTATCAATGTCAGTGCAATAAATAGATAGAAACAAGATAAATTGTGAGAGTAGTTGTCGAAGTAATAGCTTGAAAACAATAAGATAAAATATGATAATGATAAACTGGGATCCTCAACGTGAGTATTCAACAGAATACTAAGAGCTCACAAGGTATAAAAGGATAGCTGATTGTCGATGCATTACATTGCAATGAATATCTTACCAAGCTTAACTTCCATATTTAATATAAGGCTTAAACATGCACATTAGCTATACCTTTCGATGATGGCAATGGAACACTATTAAGAACAAGTGGATTAAATTCCTCTAATCCTCAAGCAACTTCCATTGTCATGCTTGTTAGCTTGAACTATCGCTTCACTTTCCAGTGTCAGTGACTGCAATAACACTTCCATGTTATAAACATTCAAACCCAAAGATTAAATTGCAATAACACTTCTATGTTAAAAACATTCAAACCCAAAGATTAAATAGTAGAAGCAAGATTGAATAAAATAACATTTAGCCCAGAAGTCATGTGTACTTCCGTACAAACATGAAATAGAAAGTAGTCACCAGCGTTTGGAAATTAAAATTAAAAGAAACAAGTGGAGAATACTATACCTAGACACCTCGACTTGAATCTCTCTGTTCCCTCTTGTGTCACACTCGAGGCTCCTCATCAAAAGCTGGTATGCATCCGTTTCGCGTCGATTCACCTGTAGGAGGCTTAAGCCACCATAGCTGAAAGCTTCAAAGGGTAGGTGGAAAAAGATGATATTCCAAAAGCTCCCTCCCTTTTTTTTTCTTTTCACGTGAATATTTATATTCTTCCCAAATAGCCCAGATGTACTTTCATTAGAATCATGATGTCTCTGTACGTACAAGTTGGTTATACCAGACTAGACAGCGTACACATTTTTTTCTTATCCGGACAGTTATCAGATACAACGATAATTCCGGGCGTAATCTGAAAATACTCATGCAGCGACATTGGTACCAAAACATGACAAAATTAAAGATAAATAGGCCAAGATCCATTGAGTTATGAAATGCAATTTACTGAACTAAAAATGCTAAAATATATGCTAAAGATAACTAAATGGGAACAAATTAACCAATAAGTAGGGAGAAAACATATGTTCTTTCTATTACTATCAGTTGATTAGAAACCAAACTTGGGACTTGATGCCTTTACCTAAACGTGGTAGGGCAATCAATTATAGGTGGATCTTTAAATTGAAAAGAAATTTTGATGGCTTGGTTGCTAGGGACGGAAGGGCAAGTTAAGCCCCAGATTCATCGGACCTTACAGAGTATTAAAATGTGTAGGACCGGTCGCCTATCAGCTTGAGCTACCTCCTGAGTTAAACCGGATACATGATGTATTCCATGTTTTTATGCTGAGGCGCTACCGCTCTGATCCTTCTCATGTAGTGCCAGTGGAGGAGATTGAAGTAAGATCCGACCTGACATTTGAAGAAGAACCGGTGCAGATTATGAATTGAGATGTTAAGGTACTGAGAAGAAAATCTGTTTCGTTAGTCAAGGTGTTGTGGCATAATCACGGTTCAGAGGAAGCTACATGGGAGCCTGAGGAGGCAATGCGACATCAATACCCTCATCTCTTTTGATCAGGTAAATTTCGAGGCCGAAATTTCTTTAAGGGGTTAGAGTTGTAACATCCCAAAAATTAGGGGTTTGTGATTTGTGCATAATTGCATGTGTTGAGCTTATTTAGCTAGTTATTTGAGGGTGCTTTGGGGTTCTAGGGAGGCCTGGGTTCGAGTCCAAGCTCTGGAAAAATTTTGGTTTTTGGCCCTTTAGTGGAGAGAACTGTTGGAAGCAGGACTTATGTAAATTAAAGTGTGTTTTACTAACACAAGTGGAGCACATGGTGGAGTGGTGTGGCGTCAAGTGGAGAGCATGGAGGGAAGGGGTTCGAATCCCACAGATTACAAATGAGGGATTTTATTTTGTGACTTGAGAGAGCAAGAGGTAGAGTTGGGATCAAACTCTACAAGGTTGGTTGGAGACTGGGTCAAACAATTCAAACGGGGGAAGGGGAGCAAAGTTTGGACAAAAAAGTGGAGATAATCAAACAAGTGTGGTGTGAGGAAGTGTTGGCCGTGAGTGGGAGTGTGTTATAGGGGGAGTTCCGGCTGGAGAGGGGTCTTGAGTAGCATATTCGGCTCTGAGAGGGGGTGTCGATTTTCTCAAGTTCTCTTTTAAGAGAGTTATGTTTTTTGCGTTCGACTATAGCATTTCGGGTACTTTTTCCTCAATTTTCTTTTTCCGAAATCTCAGCTTCTCTTTTTCTCTTCTTCTCTCTTTTCAAACATTTTTCTTTACTGGTTAATAGCCTAAGCATTGGTAGGCCGAAACTTTTTTTGCCCATCTCTTCTTATCCATTTATTTTTTTCTTATTTTCCTCTCATCTCCTTTCCTTGTCTTTCTCCATAGCCGAATACATATTTTCTTTACCTTTGTACGGCAACTAGCTTCCTTTCCTCTTCATCTACTGTGCTGCAAAGAGGGTGGCAATTGGTAAGCTAGTTCTTGTGTTCGGTAACTCTGTTTCCATTCGGTTTCTTCTTTAACAACCATATGTTCCTTCTTTAACTCTGAGGCTAAAAGTACATTCTTTTTGTGTTTTGGCCATCTTCGAGTTAGGGATTGTTATAAGGAAAAGAGGAGAAAGTAGTGGTGGTAATCAAAGCTTGATTGTGGACTCACCGTTCGAAGAAGGTAAGGGTGTTGTCATATTACTAGGTTTGGCTGAATGTGCCATGTGTTGTGTTAGGTGGTATGCGGATTTCAATCACACTCATGGGTGTCACTTGGTACAGGTTCGTGTTAAGGACTTGAAGCAAATCAACCGTGCCTAGTAATCTTGGTGTTTGGGGCCGTTTACTCAGACAAGGTAAGGTGAATATTTTGGGGTTAGTTCTTTAGGTGACTAATCTTAAGCAACGTTTGGCTCATAAGGTAATCTGATGGTGTGTAGGTTTGATACAAAGGACTAATCGAGCGGCTAGCTAAGGTGTGTAATCTCACACTACCCCTTATTTTGTGAATGTTGTTTTGTGAATCGGCTAAAAGCCGGAATACCAGATAGCCGAAATACCGGCAACTGAGATCACTCGTACTGCGAGCGCTCATAGTGATAGACCGAGTCTCTAATGACAGCGACAGATGGTTGAGAGAGTGTCAGGAATGCTCTCGTAAAACTGAGGCTGTAATGGGCCTTGTTAAGCCAAGACGGGCCAAATGGGCCCAACGAGTTAATAGGCCCATTTGAGCGAAAACGTTGAAAAATGTAAGTTGATCAATGCGAATGCGAAGTTCGCAGTACCGAGACTGAAACTGAACAGGATGCGCCACACGAGCGTGTGCGCCTGAATGGGCCGAAATGGGGTTTTAGGCCCAATAGCACTGTATTGACCGAAAATGGAAACCAAGTCGCTCGAGGCAACATTGGGCCTTCGAAAAGGCCGTTATAGGGGTAAAATTACCAAAATACCCTTATTGGGTAATATTATCGAAATACCCTTAGTGGGTAAATTACCAAAATACCCTTAGTGGGTAAATTACTGAAATACCCTCAACAGGTAAATTACCGAAATACCCCCAAGGGGTGAAATTACCGTTATACCCTTAGGTGACGACATGACTGTTATACCCTTGATGGTAATTAATTATCGTGTATATGATTATATATATATAACTGTTTAGAGTTGTAATTCACTGCATTCATATCATGTTGCATGCATTGGGTTTGATGATTGGAGGAAGTATCGTTTTAGTGGCTCGGCCACATACCATTTTAGTGGTTCTGCCACATACCGTTCAACCACATATACCGTGATTAGTAGCTTGACTGCAGTATTGGTGAGGATTGGCTGGGTGGGTTGACATGGTCCCCACATGGTGTGATTGGTTGGTACGGGTGGAGAGTTAGTCGCCTGGTAGGATTGGGGTGGGCTCATATCCACATACATTGAAATAAGCCCAGCTTACTACCAAATCGTGCTTAGGCCCAGGCCAATACCGTATGGGCTCAGGCCCAGATAGTGACCGTTATAGGGGATTACGCACTGAGTTCTTGTAACTCACCCCCTTTCTTTTAACTATGCAAGCAATCCCCAGCGTTAGAGGATTTGGAGCTGTGGATGACTCGGAGGTGGCCATACATTGGATTTACTTCTTAACGATATTTAGTAAATTTAGATTTAACTTATTTTATATTATTTTTGGGTTAATATTTTGTGTAATAAGGCCATTGGATTTTTCTTTCTTTTTAAACTTTCGTTTGGTAATTCTACTATTTATGAACTGTTAAATGATTAAACACTGGTTTCTAAAATAATAACTACTGTTTTTCAAAACATCACGTTTCCGCATTTATTTATGTCAAACCTCCACAACAAATAAAGTTTTCGGAAATAGTAGCATTTTTGCAGGAATATATTTTGAACAAATCTTGTTTTCTTATAAGCAACGAAATTCGGAGTTTCAAAAAGGATACAAAGTGTTTAACGAATGCGTAGCTTTTAAACAACCGTTTGATGTGACATGCTAGATCCGGTCATAATGTCTAGGCCGGGTTTGGGGTGTTACACTATCGACCACGGGCGTGTCACACGGACTTGTCCCTGCCAAAACTAGGATGAATTCTATTCGAAATAGAATACTTGTAGGTTAAAAGAGGTATCTCGAAGCCTATATAAACACCGTAGGGGGCAACTTAAAAGGGGAGTTCGACAAGACGTCGAATAGACGCCAAAATAGAAGGAGAAAAATACTCCAAGACAGCCATCGAGAACAGCTTATGAGAAGGATCTCCATCAAAATTGAGGACCTCCCATCAAGTTCTTTAGGAGTTTTTGGGTTTTCTTATGTTTTGTTGTTTTTTCTCTTTTATGATGTTTCCCTCTTTTAGTATGAACTAAATCTCTTTTGGTATGAACTAAATCTTATTAATATTTGATTTATGAGATAAATACTTGTGCCTATTCTTAATTGTGAGTTCTTATTCTTGTTTTGATAATTCAGGTTATTGATTCAAGTCGAATGTGCTTATTCAGTGGAGAAAAATTCCCTATGTAAGAGTAGATCAATACAATTGAGCAGAGTTGATAGCAACCCTAGAAATAGGGCGACAAAAATCTGCCGGGTTAGGGTCAAACCTAATAAAGGAATCCATAGATCGAGTTAATGCGACAATAGGGTTTTTAATTAGAAAAAGATTTCAATTAATCAACCTAGAGTCAGTTGTTAGTAGCCTCGAAAGAGGTATTAATATAATTCAGGGATTTCTACGGATTAAGTCAAGTGAATAAATCGCATGAATCAAAAGTAATAAGTGAAGTCTAGGTGGATTCTTCCTTAGGTATTGCCTATCTCAATAAGTTGTCCAAAAGTATTTTCCCCAATTCACTCTCTGTCGTGTTAATAGTTATTAGTTAAATTAGTTAGTTAATTTTAGATTAAAAGCAAATCCCCTTAATTATTAGGCTACATAATAAAAAGATAGTTAATACTAATACTCTTGGTCCTTGTGGATACGATATTCCAGACTCACTATAGCTATACTACTGTTCGATAGGTGCACTTGCCTTTGTCGAAATAATAGTTAGTTTCAAGCTCCATCATCGCGCACTCAATTTAGTCAAAAGGACTAAATTGTAAAAAGTGCAAAACTTGAGTTCTAGAAGCAAGAGGTGTCAAATTGCTATGAAAATTTAAATTGGAGGTCCTTAAATGGTAATTAGACCATTGGTTAATTTGCTGGGCAAAAATGGACATGAAATAGGTGAAAAGAATATTTTTACGTTAAGGGCATTTAGGTCATTTAGTAATTAAAATGAATTAAAAACAAAATTAAAAGCCAATTTTTGTCCATCTTCAAACCCATGGCCTAATTTCACAAGGGGAAACCATGGCTAGGATTTTTCAAACTTCCAAGCTCGATTGTAAATCCGTTCTTGCCTCGTTTTTAATTATTTTTACGTTTTTGAAATCCTCGTAACAAGATCTATCTATTTCTACCACTAATTTGAGATATGGTTAAAGTCTAGGGTTTTGACCCATGATTAATATGTGTGTATTTTTGTGTTTAACGATAGAAAATGCATGTTTATGGTTAGAGAAACGACTTTTGCTAAGTGATTTTTGGTAAAAATGCTTAAAAGGATTAATTTGTAAAAGTTATGAAATTTCTCATAAAAGTTTGAATTAGTGGAAATTGTGGGCTTTTGCAGTTATGAAAATGGTTCGTATAGGCTTAAGATACAAGGAAATTGAATAAAAATCATTTTACAAGCCTAAGGGCAAAAGTGTAAATATGACAAAGTTTAGGGGCAAAAATGTAAAATTTTCAAAGTGTGAATTGAGACTAATTTGTGTAGAAGGATGAATAAATAAATTAAATGTGTTGTTATAGATCAAGGAAAATGAGGTTTGGAACTAGAACGAGGGAAAAACGAGTAATTGACAAATAAGTCTTTTTCACCGATTTTGATTTCGAGGTAAGTTTGTAAGTAAATAATACATCATTTTTTATTTATGTTTTAATATCTTGTTATGTTATATGAGATATGGTTGAATATGGATTCATTGTTTGATGTAAATTATGAATTGTGTTTGATTATGGATGAATTGGTAAAATGTTGAAAAGTATGAATTCCCGGTTGAACCTTCGGAATAGGAAAGATACGAATGAGGCAGCTAGGTCACATGTGTGGTACTAAGTGTAGGCGACTATGTGTACAATAGAGCTACGAGATGGTTTTAGGTCACGTGTGTAGTACTAAGTGCAGGCTACTATGCGTACCCGATAGCTTCGATCACATGTGTGGTACTAAGTGCAGGCCACTATGTGTAAGTGATGGTCTTAATCACATGTGTAGTACTAAGTGTAGGCTACTATGTGCACCAGATAACTTCTGTAACATCCTGGAAAGGGCCTATGCATTTTCGGTTTAATTGTATGAAATGACAAGTCTTAAGCATTATGAATAAATTTTTGATATTTTTGGAAACTCAGAAATGTATGAAAATGCATGGAAATGAAAATAAACATTTTTGGAAACCTGAACATTTTTGGAAACCTGAACATTTTTGGAAACCTGGAAATGCATTAGGACATGAACATTTTAGGAAACCCAGAAATGTAAGGAAATGGTTCAAAAATGGAAAGTATACATTTTAGGAAACTTGGAAATGTAAGAAAATGGCAAGTAAACAGAGCCGATCGAAAATTTTAGGAAACTTGGAAATGACCCTAAAATGATGAGTTTTAAAGTTTAAAATAGGAAATCAAGGCAAGAGGGCCTTAAAAGAAAAAGTTGGTAAGTTTTGACACACAAACAGGCTTGGAAAAGTGGCCTGAAGATGTCACTTAGGGCCTATGGAAATGGCGCCATGTGCAAGAGGCATGGGCCTGGGTTCGAGTCACAAGGGAAGCAATTAAATGAAGGTTTTAATTTTGTTTCCAGAAGCACAAGGAGTGGAGGGCAAGCATCTTGAAAAAAAGAGGTTTATTCTCTTTAAAATTCGGCTATTAAGTGATAAATAAGAGATTTCTTTTTAGATTTTTAGATTTGGATTATTTGAGGAGATAAATGATGGATTAAATATTTTTTATTTGAATAATATTATCACATATGTGGAGTGGTGGCCAAGTAAGGGACTCCTTGGCTGATAACTTTGTCTATAAAAGGAAGGAAGGAGGGCTACTCCTCAGTTTGCTTCTTTTTCTGCTCTACCGAAATTCCCTAGCTCTCCCCTCTCTCGTCGAATTTTTCCTTAAGTAAAATCCATCTTCTCTTCTTCTATTTTCTTCTCTGTTTCTACTATCAAAGCCGAATTTTTGTCGATTCTAAGTAAAGGAGCAATCAACTACAACATCAAAAGGGTAAGATCTGTGGTCAATCAATTTCTATTCCTTTTTCTTTTTACCAAAATCAGGGTACTAATCTTATTGTTGTGAATGGCCGAATATACAAGGGGTTTATCGATTTAAATGGACATACAAGAAAAGGAATATTTTCGGGAACTCAGGGATTCAAGGTAAGAAGTTATATTCGGCCTAGGTTATCTCTTTAATAATTAGATCTATTCGTTTTAATCAAAGATTTATCAAATCAGTGGATCTAGTGGGTAGCCGAAATTCGGGAGGAATACCACAACTTTGGGATTTGATTTGGCAAACAAGGTAAGTGTTAGTAATTTTATTCCTAGTAGGATTTGGTTTTAAAATCAAAAGGGTATTAATATGTTTATATATGATGGGCCAAATATAGGAGTTAACAGATCTAAAGTCCGACCGTGATCGATTCACTTGGAATTCAAGGAATCCATTAAGCGAATAAGGTGTGTAGCCACACTAACTCCCAATATATTACGGCAATTATTTTATATGTATATATATGAATGTGCATGCAAATAAGAATGTGGCTAAGTGTCACAAATGAGGTAAAAGTACCAGTGCACGTTTCCTACTTCCGATAGGATTACAAATACGATATATATATTTTTGAATATGTAATATGAATGAGAAATAAGATATGCATGATATAAATATTTGGGGCATATGGGATATATGAAAGGGGAAGAATAGGTGTTGACTCTTTGTCTCACCAACGAAATATGGTGGCTACGGTCCCATTAAGTGAACATGGTAACTTTGGTTACATTATTCGAACATAGTGTCTAATGACACAACGTATATGGCGATGAGCACGTCGATCGCAATGATCGCGCCGATGGTGTGTAGCGGAAGGAGGGTTGACTTAGTAGTCCCCACGGTGTGATTGGCGTGTGCGGGTGGTGTGTAGCGGATGGATAATTAGGCTTGGGTTTGGGTTGCATCATTTTGATATGTATATGTTCTGATATGAATATGTATGCCTGAAATATTGTTTGTTAGTTGGTGTACACATTGAGTCTGTTGACTCACCCCTTTGAGGACTATTTTTGTGTGATGAGCAAAGTAATGGACCGGGTGTGGCGGGGAGTTAAGGTGGCCATGCGTAGCAAAGAAAATATTTATGAATTGGACCTTCATTTTTATAAAGTTCTTTAAATTTTAAGTTTGGGAATTATTGATGTAATAAGGCCTAAAAGGCCATAGTTTCATTTTCGTTACCATTATTTACTTGCAATTATTATTCTTCGAAATACTTTACATTTATGATATTAAAATTTTATGTCTTTACATTTAAACCCTAAATTATTTTGTCACCCTAATTAAATGATTTCTAAATTAAATAAACGGGTCTTTAACCTAAGCCCAGTCCAAAATGAACAGTTTTCTAAAAATACACCAATATTCTCTAAGTAATAAAGGACTTCGAAAACCGATTTTCTTAAGGAACATACCAGATCCGGTTCAGGCTCGTGGGCTGGGTGTGGGGTGTTTCAGTTTGATATCAGAGCCCAGTTTTAAACTCTCGGCCTGTGGACTAAGGCCCAAAACGTTTTCAAAGCGAGCCAAAATGGTTTTCTTGAAAAATTAAGCAGGTTTTCTGGCATGGCACCTAAGTCTCCGACCCGCAGTCCACCAGGTAAGTACCCCTAACTCTATGTGTGATTATGTGATTTATATAGGGGTAGAAAAGGCATGGAACGTAGAATAGTGTGATAGGAATTTGAACCCTAGGATTAGACTACTCAAACACATGAAACTCATAAGACTTAATGAACTTAACAAACCTATGGCTAAGTCATTGAACTAGGGTGTGGTAACCCCTATACGCATGTCTAGGATTGGATCTAGAAGAGCCTGGTATTTAAGCAGTCCTAGTGACTCACCTCCTCTTCGCAGTATCCTGCAGTGCGTAGCCGGTTCACCCTAACTCGAGAGGCTCGGTGGTGTGGCAACCTCTGTGCACATGTTTAGGAATGGTTTCGGTGAGAGCTTGGTATTTAAGCAGTCCGCGTGACTCACCTCCTCTCCACTCGAATCCTGCCTGGTGCGTAGCTTTGGTTCACCACGACCAAGAGGACTCTGGTCATAAGCTAAACACAAAGACTAAAACCCGAAAGGGACTTAGTGCTTTTTTTATGAAGAACAACAAACCCTAGTTTTAAAATTTTTAAAATCACTCTTTTAATTTGTGAAAATCATCTTTACAAAGTTTTCCGAAAAATTCCCGATTTTTTTAAAAAAATTAAAATTACAAAAATACCCCTAGTGGTAAAATTACCAAAATACCCTTGATTCACAAATTGCCAAACTTCTCAACGATTTTGCCAAAACTTCATTATTTTATAAACATTCAAAAACCCTAATTTGTAAAATATCAAAATACCTTGATTTTTGGAAAATTACAAAATTGCCCCTAACTTACAAAATTACCAAAATGACCCTGATTCCCAAAATTTTTGCAACATCTCCATTTTGGAAGGAACAATACTCAAAAAGAACCCACAAAGTTTTACAACTTTTGAAATATCCCTAATTTATTAAATTTTACAAATTTACCCTGATTTGTGAAAATTTACCAAAATACCCCTGAGGTCAAAAATTATCGAAATACCCATGGATTTCAAAACTCTTCCAAAACTTCCCCAGAACCTTAAAAGTACCAAAATACTTCCGTCAAAATCATCAAGGAATTTTTCATTTTGAAAAATTTACGAAAATGCTACAGATAGGACAAAATTACGAAAATACCCCTAGGTAGCGGAAAAACAACAACAATGAAAATTTCAACGTTTCTCTGGATGAACAAAAGTTCATATTTGTTTGATGGATGAATGAATGAATGGAAAGACTGTATGTTTGTATGAATACGAAAGAACCACTCTTAAATTCTTCTTCATAAAACATCTTCGCGGGTAATAAGTGAAACAAGAATACTAATTCATAAAACTTCTTAATCAGATCTCGACGATAGAAAATGAGCTCTAGAGGACGTGGTCGTCGTGGAAGAGGTAGAGGAAGAATGACTGTGTCAGAACCCGTTAGATCGGGTCAGGGTTCTGACAATGAAATACCACCGCCACCACCACCCCCCTGGTGTGGGTCTTTGAAAGCGACAAGCTCGGGACGGGGAAGATCTTTGTGTCGCAGTCGTGCTACGAGTTTTGGAATTGGTGGTGAGTGCGGTGGAAATTCGGAACCCGAAAATGCGTGTCGAGCGGCTCAGGAGCTAATGGAGCCGAGATGTTTCGTGGAGTATCGGGAGTGGCACCCGATACTGGTGAGTGCATTGGTTGGGAAGCAATCGGCGCATTATGGATGAACTCGACTTGACCTCACGAGGAGAAGTTGAAAGGAATGGTGGCATTGTTACTGTGATGAAGCATATCAATGGTGGTTAAGCATGGGGACGGTGCCACGGCGGAGGATTTGACACAGGAATATGCTAAGGAAGCATTTGGAAGAAGTATGTGGGAAACGGTATATAGATGAACAAAGGAAGGCTTTTCGGGGTTGGTGCAAGAAAGTAAATCTATCATGAGAATATGAGGCGAATTTTCGAGGTTGAGCCGCTATGCCCAAGGAGTAGTGGCAAGCGAAAGCATGAGCGCCTGTGTCCGCTTTTGAGGACGCGGGTGAGGACGACACGAGACTATTGATAGCACCGCATCAGGAGCGGGAATTCTCTGCTTTGGTGGAAAAGGCCAAGGTGGCCGAGGGAATCAAGGATGCTACCAAGCAGGCTATGGATAGGAATAAGCCCAAAAGAGGTTTTGGGCCATCTGGAAAGGGTTATAAGAGGCCTAGAGTTGACGGCCCACAGAATCAACAAGCTGGTACGAGCTGGCAGTATCGCCCTTGTGAGCACTGTGGAAAGAGGCACTTAGGAGAGTGTTGGAGGAAGACGGGTGGATGTCTCAAGTGTGGGTCCAAGGACCATATGCTTAAGGATTGTCCCAAGCGCGCAGATGAGGGCCGACCGGCGGCCCAGAATGCTAGTCAGGCTGGTAGAGGCGGACAGCAGCCTCAACGGGGTCGTGGTTCTGGCAACAAAGGTAATGGGGCTGGTAGAGGCCGTGGAGCACAGGGTCGAGGTGCTACTAATGCTGAGGCAAGGCAACCAGGGTTGGTTTATGCGGTTCGCCAGAGGGAAGAAGGAGACGCACCGGATGTTATAACCGGTACGTTTTTTATTTTTGACAGGCCCTATTTTGCTCTGATTGATGTGGGCTCGACCCATTCCTATGTTGCATGTAGTATAGTGGAAACACTAGGCCTAGACTCAGAATTCTCTGATAGATAGATGACTGTAGGAAGCCCATTAAGCCAAACCGTAGTGGTAGACAAGATCTTTCGGAATGTACCCCTAGAGATTCAGGGAGTGAACTTTCGGGCGGACTTAATGGAGTTACCCTTCGGAGAGTTTGAGCTTATACTTGGAATGGATTGGCTAGTAGAGCATCGAGCTGTGTTGGATTGTGCGGCTAAACGTATAGAACTAAGAATCTCCGAGGATGAGGTAGTAGTGATGATCGGAGAGAGGAGGAACTACTTGTCTAACGTGGTTTTGGCGCTAAAGGCTGAGAAGATGGTTAAGAAGGGGTGCGAGGCGTTCTTAGCCTTCGTAAGTGCGTTGGGAGGAAAAGATGAAGGTGTCAATGGAGTTAGGACAGTAAGGGACTTTGTAGATGTGTTCCCTGATGAATTACCAGGAATACCCCCAGATAGGAAGGTGGAATTTGGAATAGATTTGTTACCGGGAACAGCTCCTGTGTCAATCGCTCCATACTGAATGGCACCGAAGGAGTTGGTGGAGCTCAAGGCTCAAATTCAAGAGTTGTTGGATCGCGGGTTCATCTGACCCAGTGTGTCTCCATGGGGAGCACCGGTCCTATTTGTGAAGAAGAAGGATGGAACTATGCGTATGTGCACAGATTATCGTCAGTTGAACAAACTGACCATCAAGAACAAGTATCCTTTGCCAAGGATAGACGACTTGTTCGATCAGCTGAAAGGGGTAGCTGTGTTCTCGAAGATAGATCTAAGGTCAGGATATCATCAGTTAAGGGTGAAGGAGGCAGATATCCATAAGACGGCCTTTAGGACAAGATACGGCCATTTTGAGTTTGTGGTGATGCCGTTCGGATTGACGAACGCTCCAGCCGCGTTCATGGACATGATGAATCAGTTTTTCCAACCCTATTTGGATAGGTTCGTCGTTGTGTTTATCGATGATATTTTGGTGTATTCTAAGTCAAAATAGGAGCATGATGAGCATCTCTGAGTTGTGTTGGAAGTGTTAAGGGAGAAGAAGCTCTATGCCAAGTTCGGCAAGTGCGGATTTTGGCTTAAGGAAGTGGCATTCCTAGGACATGTGGTATCCGCAGAAGGAATAAGAGTGGATCCTAGGAAGATTGAAGCAGTGTTGGATTGGAAACCACCTAGGTCTGTGGCTGAAATCTGAAGTTTCTTAGGATTGGCAGGCTATTACAGAAAGTTCGTGGAAGGATTCTCGTCAATAGCCGCGCCTTTGACAAAGTTGCTACCCTTTGTGTGGACGGATAAGCAACAGGAAAGCTTTGAAAAGCTTAAAAAGGTGTTGACAGAAGCTCCAGTGTTAATTCAGCCGGAGGCAGGAAAAGACTTTGTGGTGTACTGTGATGCTTCGCATACGGGGTTAGGCTGTGTGCTAATGTAAGAAGGAAAAGTGGTCTCCTATGCGTCTAGGCAACTGAGGCCTCATGAGGTTAACTATCCAACCCATGACTTGGAACTAGCAGCAGTGGTTTTTGCCCTCAAGGTTTGGAGGCACTACCTTTATGGAGAAAGGTCAGTAATTTACACGGACCACAAGAGCCTTAAGTACTTGTTGACTCAGAAGGAGTTGAACTTGAGGCAACGAAGGTGGGTGGAGTTGTTGAAAGATTATGATTGTTCGATAGAGTATCACCCGGGCAAGGCGAATGTGGTAGCTGATGCCCTAAGTAGGAAGGTTGTGTCGGATTTAAGGGCTTTGTTCGCTCACTTTAGTCTGTATGATGATGGAAGCCTGTTGGCAGAATTGCAAGTCAAGCCCATGTGGCTGAATGAGGTGAAAAAGGGACAAATGGCTGATAAAGATCTAAGTGCTAAGTTTCAACAAGTACGGAGCGAAAAATTAGGGGATTATGGCGTCAATGAAGAAGGAGTGTTGTGCTACAAAGGAAAGGTCTGTATGCCAAAGGATAAGGAGTTGAGACAAAGGATTCTTCGGGAAGCACATGGTAGCCCTTATGCTATGCATCCCGGAGGCATCAAGTTGAATAGAGATCTAAGAGAACAATTTTGGTGGTCTGATCTTAAGCAGAAGTGACTGAATTCGTGGGAAAGTGTCCGACGTGTCGCCAAGTTAAGAAATTTGAACACCAAGTTCCATCGGGATTGCTTCAACCAATTGAGATTCCCCAATGGAAGTGGGAAAGAATTACCATGGACTTCGTTAGTGGGCTTCCCTCACGCCTACTAAGAAAGACTCGGTATGGGTGATAGTGGACCGTTTGACCAAGTCCGCACATTTTATTCGGTGAGAATTGACTATTCCCTTGAGTTAGCCAAGTTATATGTGGCGGAAATCGTAAGGCTACACACGAGTACCGATGTCGATCATCTCGGTGAGAGACCCAAGGTTTACGTCTCGATTTTGGAAGGCACTTCATCAAGCTTTAGGCACTAAGTTGGACTTCACTATGGCTTTTCATCCACAATCGACAGGCGATGCGAGCGAGTTATACAAGTGTTGGAGGATATCTTTGAGAGAGGTCGTGTGTGATGGATTTCGAGGAAGTTAGGAAGATTATTTGCCTTTATTTGAGTTCGCCTACAACAACAAACTATCGAGGCAAGCATTCGGATGGCACCATACGAAGCATTGTACTGATCGGTAGTGTAGAACTCCTACTTGTTGGGTGAGTTAGGAGAACGTCGCGTTTTGGGCCGGAGTTAGTGGCGCGGCCGAAGAGAAGGTTGAAATAATTCGGGCAAGGTTGAAGGAAGCCTCGATAGGAAAAAAAGTCGACGCCGACCTTAAGAGGAAGGAAATTGAGTTTGAAGTGGGAGACCAAGTGTTTCTAAAAGTCTCACCTTGGAAGAAGGTTATGAGGTTGATCGCAAAGAAAAGTTAAGCCCAAGGTTTATAGGGCCCTATCGAGTACTACAATGAGTTGGACGATGGCATACCAAGTGGAGTTGCCACTAGAATTGCAGCAAATGCACGATGTATTCCATGTATCCATGCTACGTCGCTATCGATCGGATCCGTCTCATGTGGTACTGTTGAAGAAGTGGAGCTAAGGCGGATCTATCCTACGAAGAAGAGCCGATTCGAATCTTGGGGCGTGATGTGAAAGTCCTACGAAGGAAGAGCAGTACCTCTAGTCCGGTGTTATGGAGCAACCATGGATCGGAAGAAGCTTCGTGGGGAGGCAGAGAAGAGACAATGCGACAAACAATACCTTAATTGTTTACTTAGGAAATTTCGAGGACGAAATTTTGTCTAAGGGGGGTAGAACTGTAACATCCTGGAAAGGGCCTATGCATTTTCGGTTTAATTGTATGAAATGACAAGTCTTAAGCATTATGAATAAATTTTTGATATTTTGGAAACTCGAAATGTATGAAAATGCATGGAAATGAAAATAAACATTTTGGAAACACTGAACATTTTGGAAACACAACATTTTTGGAAACACTGGAAATGCATTAGGACATGAACATTTTAGGAAACCCGGAAATGTAAGGAAATGGTTCAAAAATGGAAAGTACACCTTTTTGGAAACTAAGAAATGAAAATGGAAATGATCCAAAAATGGAAAGTATACATTTTAGGAAACTTGGAAATGTAAGAAAATGGCAAGTAATGTGAGCCGATCGAAAATTTTAGGAAACTTGGAAATGACCCTAAAATGATGAGTTTTAAAGTTTAAAATAGGAAATCAAGGCAAGAGGGCCTTAAAAGAAAAAGTTGGTAAGTTTTGACACACAAACAGGCTTGGAAAAGTGGCCTGAAGATGTCACTTAGGGCCTATGGAAATGGCGCCATGTGCAAGAGGCATGGGCCTGGGATCGAGTTACAAGGGAAGCAATTAAATGAAGGTTTTAATTTTGTTTCCAGAAGCACAAGGAGTGGACAGCAAGCATCCTGAAAAAAAGAGGTTTATTCTCTTTAAAATTCGGCTATTAAGTGATAAATAAGAGATTTCTTTTTAGATTTTTAAATTTGGATTATTTGAGGAGATAAATGATGGATTAAATATTTTTTTATTTGAATAATATTATCACATATGTGGAGTGGTGGCCAAGTAAGGGACTCCTTGGCTGATAACTTTGTCTATAAAAGGAAGGAAGGAGGGCTACTCCTCAGTTTGTTTCTTTTTCTGCTCTGCCGAAATTCCCTAGCTCTCCCCCTCTCTGTCGAATTTTTCCTTAAGTAAAATCCATCTTCTCTTCTTCTATTTTCTTCTCTGTTTCTACTATCAAAGCCGAATTTTTTTCGATTCTAAGTAAAGGAGCAATCAACTACAACATCAAAAGGGTAAGATCTGTGGTCAATCAATTTTTATTTCTTTTTCTTTTTACCAAAATCGAGTACTAATCTTATTGTTGTGAATGGCCGAATATACAAGGGGTTTATCAGATTTCGACAGACATACAAGAAAAGGAATATTTTCGGGAACTCAGGGATTCAAGGTAAGAAGTTATATTCGGCCTAGGTTATCTCTTTAATAATTAGATCTATTCGTTTTAATCAAAGATTTATCAAATTAGTGGATCTAGTGGGTAAAGAAATTGGGGAGGAATACCACAACTTTGGGATTTGATTTGGCAAACAAGGTAAGTGTTAGTAATTTTATTCCTAGTAGGATTTGGTTTTAAAATCAAAAGGGTATTAATATGTTTATATATGATGGGCCAAATATATGAGTTAACAGATCTAAAGTCTGAATCTGTGATCGATTCACTTTGGGAATTCAAGGAATCCATTAAGCGAATAAGGTGTGTACCCACACTAACTCCCAATATATTACGGCAATTATTTTATATGTATATATATGAATATGCATGCGAATAAGAATGTGGCTAAGTGTCACAAATGAGGTAAAAGTACCAGTGCACGTTTCCTACTCCGATAGGATTACAAATACGATATATATATTTTTGAATATGTAATATGAATGAGAAATAAGATATGCATGATATAAATATTTGGGGCATATGGGATATATGTGAAAGGGGAAGAATAGGTGTTGACTACGGTCTCACCAACGAAATATGGTGGCTACGGTCCCATTAAGTGAACATGGTAACTTCGGTTACATTATCTAAACATAGTGTCTAATGACACAACGTATATGGACGATGAGCATGTCAACTGCAGCGACTGCCTTCGATGGTGTGTAGCGGAAGGAGGGTTGACTTAGTAGTCCCCACGGTGTGATTGGCGAGTGCGGTGGTGTGTAGCGGATGGATAATTAGGCTTGGGTTTGGGTTGCATCATTTTGATATGTATATGTTACGATATGAATATGTATGCCCGAAATATTGTTTGTTAGTTGGTGTACACATTGAGTCTGTTGACTCACCCTTTGAGGACTATTTTTCAGGTGATGAGCAGTAATGGACCGGGTCGGCAGGAGCTAAGGTGGCCATGCGTAGAAAAGAAAATATTTATGAATTGGATCTTCATTTTTATAAAGTTCTTTAAATTTTAAGTTTGGGAATTATTGATGTAATAAGGCCTAAAAAGCCATAGTTTTATTTTCGTTACCATTATTTACTTGCAATTATTATGCTTCGAAATACTTTACATTTATGATATTAAAATTTTATGTCTTTACATTTAAACCCTAAATTATTTTGTCACCCTAATTAAATGATTTCTAAATTAAATAAACGGGTCTTTAACCTAAGCCCAATCGAAAATGAACAGTTTTCTAAAAATACACCAATATTCTCTAAGTAATAAAGGACTTCGAAAACCGATTTTCTTAAGGAATATACCAGATCTGGTTTAGGCTCGTGGGCCGGGTGTGGGGTGTTTCAACTTCGGCTACAAAGGTGGTACTATGTGCAAGCCACCGTGTATCTGTTATTATTTCGATGAGTTCAACGGGAAATTGACTAAGTGAAAATACATGTGATCATGTAACGACTAAGTGTAATTGAATATGATTATGTGATGAATAAGTGAAGGCATAAGAGTAAAAATTTATGAACAATGTGCTCGATATTTGATCGAACCTTCAGTAAGATGAAATGGAGTAAGTGAAATTATGAAAGAGTAAATTTAGCAACAAAACAGTTTTAGACAGCTGCAGTTGTGTGACTTTGAAAAATCACCAAAAATTGTGGAAATAGAATTATAGGTTGAATAAGATGTGAAATTAAATCTGAATGAGTCTATTTACACATAAAATAAACGGTGTAAATAAAAGAATTTCATATCCTGTGATATTCGAATTTTTGTGAGACATGGTGAGAATGATGTCAGAATCCCCTGTTCCGACTTTGGAAAATCACTAAATATTGTATAAATATAATTATGGTTTATAATTCATATGCTTAAATTTCTTAATTAGTCTACCTTCAATAGAAACAAACAAGAATATCATCTAAATCTCGTACGAAGAGATAATTAATTCTTAGTGAAGAAGGGTCGAAACTGTTAAACAGCAAAATAGGGGAGACTTTAATGAATAAACTATACTTATCGGCTAAACCAAAAATTCTAAAAATTTTATGGTAATAGATATGTGAGCCTAGTTTTAGGGAAAATTAACAGATCTTAATTTGTAGTTCTGTATCTCGAGATATAAATAATTTAGTGACTGTGACACGAGTAGACAGCTTGAGATGAACATGAATAAATAGTGGAACTATGTGCAATTATGATTGTATTATCTTGAGAACATATTGTGAAGATTTGTAAAAGCCCGTTAATGAATCACTTATCATTTACATACCTACTTACTAAGTTATAATGTAACGACCCAAATTTGGGCCTAGTAGAATTGGGCCCATTGGGCCTTGGCCATGGGAGCGTTTAAAATTTTTGAGAACAAGAGAACGACACTAAATCAAGTTGGACCTATTAGGTGAGTGATTTTCAAAGGTTGGGGGATTCCATGAATTCCAGGGATCAAACTTGGGCTTTAGGAAAATTTTGGTTTTAGGTGAATAAAACCCTGGGAGTTAGTAAGTAGGCTTTAAGAATAAAATATGGAGAAAAATGACACAAAAAGGGTTGTAGTCTAGTGGAAAATGATGCCGCATAAGAGACAAGGGAATGACGCCACAAGGAAGCAAGGGGTCCAAGGTTCAAGTCTTGGTGCCTGCATTTCTTTTTGATTTATTTTTAAGTGAACTTAAACTTTGGCCCATAGACTTATATTTAGTTGAGGATGATTTTAGACACAAGAGGAGGTTGTGACCTAGTGGCTAGCGGCGTGGATTGAGCTACAGGGGAGCCTAGGTTCGAACCTCATGACAAGCAAGGGAGTGTTTATTTTTCGGATTGGATGGCCAAAGTTTGTGTTGGATTTAAACTCTACTGAAGGACGGATCCCACATCGGAAAGCTATCAAGAGGAAAGGTGAGAAGCTGACTTTAAATAGAGCAATCTATGAGGAGAGTAAGCATACCTGGTTGGCGTTGGGCATAGGAGCATTCGGAGTGCGGATTAGCTTCAGACTCCTATAAGGTGTGATTTTGCACTACTCTAGCTATAGAGCGGCAAATGCCAAAATGCCGGTCACATGGCAATGTAAGCACCCGAGCGTGCGAGCGCACGTGCGGGGGCTTCGACGCGATAGTTGAGGCCATCATGAGTGTTCTTGTGGGTTTAGGCTGTTTGGGCTGAAATGGGCCATGTGGGGCCCGTGGGCCCATATGAATAAATTGTATGATTGTGAAGTAGATATTGAACTGATCTATGTGAATCTCAAATCTTTGGCTAGATTTGGGCTAAATGGGCCACACGAGCGTGTGGGTCCATTTGGGCCGAGAATGGGCCCTAGGCCCATTCACATCATTATCTCTGTTTAGAATACCTTGGTTTACACAATTACTGAAATACCCTTGGTTTACAAAATTACTGAAATACCCTTAATTTGTGAAATTATCGAAATACCATAATTTGAGAAATTACTGAAATACCCTTGATTTGTGAAATTACCGAAATACCCCTGGTTTACAAAATTATCGAAACACCCTAGTTTGTAAAATTACCAAAATACCCCTGGTTTACAAAATTACTAAAATACCCTCTGTGGGTAAAGTTACCGAAACACCCTTTATGGGTAAAGTTACCGAAATACCCTCGATGAGTAAAATTACCGAGATGCCCTTACAAGGCAAAATGACCATTTTACCCCTAACCGATTAAATAACCGTTGTATCCTCGTGGTTGTACTAGTATGTGTTAATTGTATGATTGATTATGTTTGAGATGCACTACATACATGGATTACTTATGAGTATAATTACCGAATTATCCCTGTAGGGTAGGATTACAGGAATACCCTTATAGGGTAAAATGACTGATTTGCCCTTGTGGGTAAATGATTGACTTGTGCTATGATTTGACCAATTTGACTGTGATTGTATGACTGTGTTTTAACCGACTTGATTGTGGGCGTGTCTGATTCGCTGTTAATATGTGTTGAAATGACTGTTACTAAGCATGTCCATTTTGCATACACATGTAATGACTGAGCATGACATACATGACATGTTGCATGGGTTGGGTTTGATGATTGGAGGAAGTGATTGCTCTGTTATGGTCACATGGGTCGTTCGAGACAACTGTGGACCCACAGATTTGTTTGTTAGGGTTGTACGGGTCGCCCGAGACAATTGTGGACCTACCGACAGCTTTAAGCCACTTATATTCTGGCAGCTCGGCTGCGTTCTTGGTGTGTAGGGCTGGGTGGGTTGACTTGGTCCCCACAGGAGTGTAGGATTGGTACGGGTGGTGTGTTGGTTGGATTGGGTTGGGCTGCATTTTTGTTCCGTTTGCATTATCATGTTTATAGGGCTTAGGCCCAGATTGATACCGTAAGGGCTCAGGCCTAGATAGTGGTCGTTTAGGGGATTACACACTGAGTTCTCGTAACTTACCCCCTTTCCCTTAACCTTGCAGGTAATCCCCAGCGTTAGAGGATTTGGAGCTGCGGAGGACTCGGTGGTGGCCATACATTGGAGTTACTTCTCACGAAAATCAGTAAATCCAGTTTTTAAGTTTATTTTATGTTATTTATTACAGGGTAAATATTTTGTAATAAGGCCAATGGAGTTTATTTTCCTTTTAAACTTTCATTTCGGTTATTATCAAACTATTAGATGTTTAAACACTGGGTTTTCTTAAAACGACAATAATTGTTTTCAAAATATCATGTTTCCGCAACTCTTTGAATCTGATTTTTGCTATAAACAAAGTTTTCGAAAATAATAATATCATCTTTACAAGAAAACATTTTAAGCAAATCTTGTTTTCACAAGCAACAAAGCTCGAAGTTTTCAAAAAATAATACGGAGTTTTAACGAGCGCACCATTTTTAAACAACCTTTTGATGTGACATACTAGATCTGGCCATAACGCCTAGGCCGAGTTTGGGGTGTTACATATAATGCTTACCCCCTTCCTGTCCTTTTTCCTATTGTGTCATAGAGGCTAGCTCGGGCTGGAAATCGTCGAAGATTTTATCACACTATCAAGCTTTTGACCAATATCAATGCCTTCAAGCAATTTAAGTCTATGGCATGTATAGGGACTTAGTCGTTTTACGTATGTGCTATTATGTTTTGGCCAAATGTATTGGCTTGTAATGGTTAAAGGTTATTGTAGTTTATAGCCATGTTAATTGGCTTGTATTGGCTAATTGATTGTAAGCCTATATATATTATTCATATGCCAATGTCTTGTGATGGGAGCTGTGTTTGCATGATACATGATGAGTTGTGGGTTATGGCCTAAATACCTAATGGTTGAATGTGCTAGTAATCTTGATGTCAAATGGCTAAGTTTGGCTCAATGGTATGGTATGATAATTAGATATAATTATGCATGTATAAGAGTTGTTGAGGATGCATATTGAGTGTGACCCTGTTTTGAAGAAAAATTTTCTAACTGTTGTGAAAATTTCCAAAGTTCTCGGTTTAGTCCTGAACCGCTTCCAAAGAGTGTTTTGGGCCTCGTAGGTCCATATTAGGGACTCTATGATTGAATATGAAAATTTTTAAATTTGGATGGAAATTTTTGACTCGAAAATGATCGGTTATATGTGATTAAGTCCGGTAATATGTCGTAACCTATTCCGGCGACGGATACGGGTAAGGGGTGTTATAATATCAATAGAGTCAAAAATCATATTCAATACCATAACAATATAGATATGCATCATTTCCAATTTGAATTGTTTGATGCATCAAATTTCATTTTAGCCCTCTGGACTCGTATAATCGGTTCACATAGCGTTTCACATGCTATTGACAATCAAATATCATATATATGTACATGTTGTAAAATTTCATAACATTAAATCATTTCGAGTATCATTTAACCAATTAAATTTTATATCTCCTATTAACATGACTAAAATCAAACGGATACATGTATTCCAACCAACACACCAATTTGGCACCTAGTGCTTCAGTAAAACGTTTGAAGTATATAGGTTGTGCCCAGCGCTCATCGGTATAACCGAAGTAAAAGTTGTGCCCAATACTCATCAGAACATCTAAAGGAAAATGCATCCAACACTCATCGACATATATTCAGAGTAACTTGTACTCTATCAATCCTATTACATGTCAACTATATCCGACTCTGCCCGAACAATTAATAGGATAACCAATAATCCAATTTTCATCATATAGTTCAATCCACATTTAATTATTCTCAATTTATCATCAATTCATCATATAGCATAACATATTTTGTAACACCCTTAACCTGTCTTCGTCGTCAGATTAGGGTTACGGAGCATTACAATACAAATCGGAACATTTAACTTCAAATAGGAACAATTATGAGAATTAATTAGTAACATTCAATAATTTAATTAAACTAAAATTAAATTAAAATTACGGATCTTAAAATGAGCTTACTGGGCCTTAAAAATAGTTGGGGGATGTTTGGGAATCATTTTGAAACAAAACAGAAACTTTTGGGAGAAATTAAAAATTTTGGAAGCATGGGTCACACAGCCATGTGGCGCAGTCCAGACTGTCTAAACATTCGGAGTATGGACACACGACCTGTAACAACCCAAACCCGACCTAGAAGTTAGGCCCGAATTTGCCGTGTCACAGTTGAAGTGTTTTTCAAAAATCGTGATTTCATTGAAAACCCTTCTTGATATTTAAAAAAACTAAACTCTCTATTTGCACTTGTTTAATTAATCAACGTTTATTAAAAGTTATTAATTTCAAAACCTTGTTGTTGCGGAAGCTTCATTTAACATAATGATTTATGTAGACGTGTTATCCAAAAATTGAGTTGCGGAAACGTAGTGTTTAGAAAACAGTTATCGTTTTGGGAAAAACCGTGTTCAACTTTTAGCAAATTTAAAATCATAATAAAATGAAAATCCCAAATTAAAAACCAGAATTTAAGAGAGGCCTTATTACAACCCAATAATAAAATGGTTTAAATAAAGTAGAAAAGAATACTAAAATTCAAGCTGCCCATAGTGTGGCCACCTCCGAGTCCTCCAGTAGGTCGAATCGCCTACTAAGGATTACCTGAAACAATTAATAAAAAGAGAGGGTGAGTTTATGAAAACTTAGTGTGTACAACCCCCATCAGTCCAAAAAAAATGCCTCATATCAATCTGGGCCTAAGCCCATTACAGTAACGGGAGCAATTGGGCCTTAGCCCAAAGTAGCATCGATAGGGCCTTACCCCATAACAAAAGTCACAGATCACTCTACCTGGGCCTAAGCCCATCTCAATAATAGAACAAGTGAATGCAATGCATTAATGCCCATACCAACCCTGCACTCCTGTGGGGATTTAATCGACCCACCCATCCCTACACTCCTTATGTAGCACCGGTTGTGGCACTAACCAATATTACAGTAGAGTTGCCATTCATATAATCGGCTTAAAGCCATCGGTGGATCCACAGTTGTCAAGCGACCATGTGATCCTAACAGAACTTCCTCCGTATCAATAATTCCATCCCCCATGCAGCATAATATCACATGAATGCATACAACCACAAATCGCATACAAAAGTAATCATAAAACATGTAGGGACATTTTAGTCATTCTGCCCTTCAGGAGCATAACAGTCATCTTCCCTTCCAGGGGTATTTCAGTCATTTTACCCTCTAGGGGTATTTCAGTAATTTTACCCTCCAGAGGTATTTCGATAATTTTACCCTCCAAGGGTATTTCGGTAATTTTGCAAACCAGGGGTATTTCGATAATTTCACAAACAAGGGGTATTCTAAACAGAGATAACGATGCGAATGGGCCTAGAGCCCATTCTCAGCCCAAATGGACCCACACGCTAACATAAATATCCCTTTTTGCTTTCAATGAGATTCGAACTCAGGCTCCCCTGTAACTTAATCCACGCCGCTAGCTACTAGGCCACAAGCTCCTCTTGTGTTTAAATTCATGCGCAACTAAATATAAGTCTATGGGCCAAAGTCTAAGTTCACTTAAAAATAAATCAAAATGAAATGCAAGGACCAAGACTTGAACCTTGGACCCCTTGTTTCCTTGTGCGGCGTCACTTCCTTGTCTCTCATGTGGCGCCATTTGCCACTAGACCACATGAAACACCCCACACCCGGCCCACGAGCCTGAACCGGATCTGGTATGTTCCTTAAGTAGACCGGTTTGAACTTGGTTACTTAGAGAAAAATTGTAAATTTTATAAAACATTGTTTTGGGTTGGGCTTAAATTGGAACCCATTTAATACATTTTGAAAATCCAACTTAAATAAGGTGACAAAATAATTTTAGGGTTTATTATTTTAAAAGAAATAAATTTACTTAACTTTAATCAAAAATAAATTGTATCATAATCAAATAAAAATAAACAGAAATAAAGAAAATCCAACTGGGCCTTATGGCCTTATTACATCATTCAAACCCAAAATAAAATTTAAAGTACTAAAATTATATAAAGTCCAAATTTCTAAATAAATTCTTCAAGTGATGCATGGCCACCCTTAGCTCCCGCCACCAGGTCCATTCGCTCATCACCTGAAAAATAATTCCCCAACGGGGTGAGTCCATTGAGACTCAATGTGTACTGATACTAATTTTCAACAAATCGGGCATACAAGTCATATCAATTTCATGTTCATACAAATAAAGGATGATGCAACCCAAACCCAAGCCTATTTGTCCATCCGCTACACACCACCCGTACCAACTTTGTATAACTGTGGGGACTACTAAGTCGACCCTCCATCCGCTACACACCATCGAAGGCATCATTTGCGATCGGCGTGCTCATCGCCCACTTACGTTGTGTCTTTAGACACTATATTCGAATAATGTAACGAAGTTACCATTTTCAATAATGTGACCGTAGTCACCATAATTCGTTGGTGAGACCGTAGTCATCACCTTCACTTTCTCCCTTCACACATATATCCCAAATGCCCTAATTATTACATATCATTCATATCATACTTAAATTCACATTCATGTCACTTTTCAGAATATAACACATTCATAATCCTATCAAAAGTAGGAATACGCACACAGGTACTTTTCGCCACATTTGTGGTACTTAGCCACATTCTCATTCTTATACACATTCATATATTAAAACAATTATTGCCATAATATATATTGAAAGTTAGTGTGAGTACACACCTGATTCGCTTAATAGGTTCCTTGAATCCAGAAGAACGATCTACCGATCTAGATCTTTCACTCCTATATTCGGCCAAACATTAAAATATATTAATAACCTTATTTGGTTTGAAAACCAAATCCTAGTAGGATTTGTATTACTTACCTTGTTGCCGAATTGGATGATTGTAAATCAAGTCCCAAAATTGCTAATATTCCTTCCCTTGAAATCGGCTAACACTAAATCATGTAACCATGTGAGTCTCCGGCTTTTAAAATAAATGAGAAATAACCCTAAATACCAAAATTTAGCCTTGGCCGAATATCACTTACCTTGTTATGGGATTCCCAAAACCGATTTCTTGCCTCCTTTATATCATTGAAATCTTCATGTTAGATCTAATCTAACATATACATCATAACCTTTAATCGAATAAATTTTCTTACCTTAGATCCTTAGATTTCCCGAAAGATCTTTCAAATTTTCGGCCAAATTTGCTAACAGAGTTAGTACCTTGATTTCGATGGAAAGAAGAGAAATAAGAATTGATTGATTACAAATCTCACCCTTTTGATGTTGTAGATGATTGCCCCCCTTTCTTAGAATCCACAAAGATTCGACAGCGAAGAGAAACGGAGAAGAAACTAGAAGAAAAGCAGAGGATTTTGCTTAATGAAAATTCGCGAGAGAGGGGAGAGAGCTTAGAGAATTTCGGCAACACTAGAAAGATGAGAGAAACTCTTTTAGTTTTCCTCCTATAGCCGAAATTATCAATAGGAGAGTCCCTTACTTGGCCACTACTCCTCATAATATTAACCTTTAATTATCACTTTTATTCAAAATTAAAGGTGTTTAATCCTTTATTTATCTCCTCAAATAATCCTAATTTAAAATCCCTTATTTATCACTTTTAATCATGTATTTATGGAATTAAAACACCTTGGTTTCTAGATGCTTCGCCGTCCACCTTTAAGCACGGGAAGCAAAAATTAAACTTCATTTATTTGCTTCCCTTGTGACTCGAACCCAGGCCCATGCCTCCTTCACATGGCGCCATTTCCATAGGCCCTAAGTGCCATCTTTAGGCCACTTTTCCTAGCCCGTTTGTGTGTCAAATTTCCCCAACTTTTTCTTTTAAGGCCCTCTTGCCTTTATTTCCTATTTTAAACTTTAAAACTCATCATTTGGGGTCATTTCTAAGTTTCCTAAAATTTTCGATCGGCTCAGTAACTTGCCATTTTTCATACATTCCAAGTTTCCAAAATGTTCTGAGTTTCCTAAAATGTTGATTTTCAAAATGTTCAGTTTCCAAAAATGTGTACTTTCCATTTTTGAACCATTTCTTACATTTCTAGGTTTCCTAAAATGTTCATGTCCTAATGCATTTCAGTTGCCAAAAATGTTCATTTCCATTCATTTTCGTGCATTACGAGTATCCAAAAATATCAAAAATTTATTCATTATGCTTAAGACTTGTTATTTCTTACAATTAAACCGAAAATGCATAGGCCCTTTTGAGGATGTTCTGATTCTACCCCCTTAAAACAAAATTTCGTCCTCGAAATTTCCTAACTAAACAATTGAGGTATTATGCCGTCGCATTGTCTCTCTCCGACTCCCACGAAGCTTCTTCCGATCCATGATTGCGCCATAACACCTTGACTAAAGGCACCGACTTCCTTCGTAGTACTTTCACGTCACGTTCCAAGATCCGAATCGGCTCCTCCTCGTAGGATAGATCTGGCCTTAGCTCCACTTCTTCAATAGGTACCACATGAGACGGATCCGATCGATAGCGATGTAGCATGGATACATGAAATACGTCGTGCATTTGATGCAACTCTGGTGGTAACTCCAATTGGTATGCCACTGGCCCAACTCGCTTCAGCACTTGATAAGGCCCTATAAACCTTGGGCTTAACTTCCCTTTGCGACCAAACCTCATAACCTTCTTCCAAGGCGAAACTTTCAAGAATACTTGGTCTCCTACTTCAAACTCGATTTCCTTCCGCTTAAGGTCTGCGTACGACTTCTGTCTATCAAAAGTTTCCTTCAACCGTGCCCGAACTAATTCCACCTTCTCCTCAGTTTCCGCCACTAACTATGGACCCAAAATACGGCGTTCTCCTAACTCGGTCCAACAAGTTGGTGTTCTACATTTCCTTCCATACAATGCTTCGTATGGTGCCATCCGAATGCTTGCCTGATAGCTGTTGTTGTAGGTGAACTCAGCTAGAGGCAAGTAATCCTCCCAACTTCCTCGGAAATCCATCACACAACCTCTCAACATATCCTCTAACACTTGTATAACCCGTTCAGACTGCCCGTCTGATTGTGGATGAAAAGCCGTAGTGAAGTCCAACTTAGTGCCTAAAGCTTGATGAAGTGCGTTCCACAACCGAGACGTGAACCTTGGGTCTCTATCGGAGATGATCGACATTGGTACTCCATGTAACCTCACGATCTCCGCCACATATAACTTAGCTAGCTTTTGGAGAGTATAATCCATTCTTACTGGGATAAAGTGCGCGGACTTAGTCAAACGGTCCACTATCACCCATACCGAGTCCTTCTTAGTAGGCGTAAGGGGAAGCCTACTAACGAAGTCCATGGTGATTCTCTCCCACTTCCATTGGGGAATTTCGATTGGTTGAAGCAATCCTAATGGGACTTGGTGTTTAGCCTTTACTTGCTGACACGTCAAACATTTCCCCACAAATTCAGTCACCTCTCGTTTCAGATCTGACCACCAAAATTGTTCCCTTAGATCTCTATACAGCTTGATGCCTCCGGGATGCATAGCATAAGGGCTACCATGCGCTTCCCGAAGAATCCTTTGTCTCAACTTCTTATCCCTCGGCATACAAACCTTTCCCTTGTAGCACAGTACTTCTTCATCATTGATGCCATAGTCCTTTAATCCTCCTTGCTGTACTTGCTGTAACTTAGTACTTAAGTCCTTATCCGCCAACTGTCCCTCTTTCACCTCCTTCATCCATGTGGGCTTGACTTGTAACTCGCCTAACAAAGCTTAGTCATCATACAAACTTAAGTGAGCGAACAAAGCCCTTAAATCTGACACAACCTTCCTACTTAGGGCATCAGCTACCACATTCGCTTTGCCCGGATGGTATTCTATCGAACAATCGTAGTCCTTCAGTAATTCCACCCACCTTCGCTGCCTCAAGTTCAACTCCTTCTGAGTCAACAAATACTTAAGGCTCTTGTGATCTGTGTAGATAACTGACCTTTCTCCATAAAGGTAGTGCCTCCAAACCTTAAGGGTGAAAACCACTGCTGCGAGCTCCAAGTTATGAGTTGGGTAGTTAACCTCATGCGGCCTTAACTACCGAGACGCATAAGCGACTACTTTTCCTTCTTGCATTAGCACACAGCCTAACCTCGTATGCGAAGCATCACGAAGACACCACAAAGTCTTTTCCCGCCTCAACATTTGAATTAACCTGGAGCTTAGTCAACACCTTTTTAGCTTTTCAAAGCTTTCTGTTGCTTATCCGTCCACACAAAGGGTACTTCCTTCCTTAGTAGCTTTGTCAAAGCGCGACTATTGACGAGAATCCTTCCACAAACCTATACATAATAGCACGCCAAGCCTAAGAAACTTTGATCTCAACTACATGGACCTAGGTGGTTTCAATCCAACACTGCTTCGATCTTCCTTGGGTCCACTCTTATTCCTTCTGCGGATACCACATGTCCTAAGAATGCTACCTCCTTAAGCCAAAATTCACACTTGCTGAATTTGGCATAGAGCTTCTTTTCCCTTAACACTTCCAACACAACTCGGAGATGCTCATCATGCTCCTCTTCTGACTTTGAGTACACCAAAATATCATCGATGAATACAACGACGAACCTATCCAGGTAGGGTTGGAAAACCCGGTTCATCATGTCCATGAACGCGGCTGGAGCGTTCGTTAAACCAAACGGCATCACTACAAATTCAAAATGACTGTATCTTGTCCTAAAGGCGGTCTTATGAATGTCAGCCTCTTTCACCTTCAACTGGTGATATCCCGACCTTAGGTCTATCTTCGAGAACACAGCTGCCCCTTTCAGCTGGTCGAACAAGTCGTCTATCCTTGGCAAAGGATAATTGTTCTTGATGGTCAGCTTATTCAACTGACGATAATCTATGCACATACGCATAGTTTCGTACTTTTTCTTCACAAATAGGACCGGTGCTCCCCATGGAGACACACTGGGTCGAATAAACCCACGATCCAACAACTCTTGGATTTGAGAATTGAGCTCCACTAACTCCTTTGGCGCCATTCGATATGGGGCGATTGACACGAGAGTCATTCACGGTAGCAAATCAATTCCAAATTCCACCTCCCTATCTGGGGGTATTCCTGGTAATTCCTCCGGAAATACATCTTCAAAATCTCTTACGGTTCTAACTCCATTGACACCTTCATCCTTTCCACCTAACGCACTTACGAAGGCCAGGTACGCCCTACACCCTTTCTTAACCATTTTCTCAGCCTTTAGTGCCGAAACTACGTTAGACAAGTAGTTCCTCCTTTCGCCGATCATCACTACTACTTCATCCTCCGGGGTCCTTAGTTTCAGACGTTTAGCCGCACAATCCAACACGGCTCGATGCTCTACTAGCCAATCTATTCCAAGTATAAGCTCAAATTCTCCGAAGGGTAACTCCATTAAATCAGCCCGAAAGTTTATTCCCTGAATCTCTAGCGGTACATTCCGAAAAATCTTATCTATTACTACGGTTTGGCCTAATGGGCTTACTACAATTATCTGCTTATTAGAGGGTTCAGAGTCTAGGCCTAGTGTTTCCACTACGCTACATGCAACATATGAATGGGTAGAGCCCACATCAATCAGAGCAAAATAGGGTTTGTCATGAATAAAGAACGATCGGTTATAACATCCGTGGCGTCTCCATCTTCCCTCCAAATGAACGCATAAACCAAACCCGATTTCCTTGCTTGAAGATTAGCGACAACTTCGGCCCTGGGCTCCACGGCCCTGCCGCCACTACCTCTGTTGGCGACCCACGACCCTTTGAGGTTTGCTTTGTCCGCCTCTACCCGGCTGATTAGCATCTGTCTTTGCGGTTGGCTCTCATCTAGTAGCTTGGGGCAATCCTTGCGGATGGTCCTTGGACCCACACTTGAGACATCGTCCCGTCTTTTTCCAACACTCTCCCAAGTGCTTCTTTCCACGGTGCTCACAGGAGCGCGTCTTGCGCGGCCGCACCAGCTTGTTGATTTTGTGGCCCATCAACTCTAGGCCTCTTGTGACTCTTTCCAGCTGGCCCAAAACCTCTTTTGGGCTTATTCCTATCCATAGCCTGCTTGGTAGCATCCTTAATTCCTTCGGCCACCTTGGCCTTTTCCACCAAAACAGAGAATTCTCGCTCCTGATGCGGTACTATCAACAGTCTCAGATCGTCCCTCAGTCCGTCCTCAAAACGGACACAGCGTTCATGCTCAGTTGCCACTACACCTCGAGCATAACGGCTCAACCTCAAAAATTTCGCTTCATACTCTGCGACGGACTTACTTCCTTGTACCAATCCCAGAAAAGCCTTTCTTTGTTCATCCGTATACCTGGTTCCCACATACTTTTTCTGAAATGCTTCTTTAACATATTCCCAAGTCAAATCTGCAGCCGTAGCACCATCTCGAACAGTTAACCACCACTGATACACTTCATCGCGTAACAGTGCCACCATCCCTTTCAACTTCTCCTCGGGGTTCAAGTCGAGCTCATCCATGATGCACTCCGTTGCTTCCAACCAGTACTCAGCTGTACTGGGTGCTACTCCAGACACTCTACGAAACATCTCGGCTCCATTAGCTCGTAGCCATTCAGGCATAGACTTACGGGTTCTTGAATTTCCTCCTGCACCAGCCACCAATTCCAAAACTCGTAGTACGACTGCGACACAAACATCTTCCCCGTCTCGAGCTCTTTGCTCAACATTAACGGTGGGGTGGTGGTGGCGGTGGTATCTCATTGTCAGAACCCTGACCCGATCTAACGGGTTCTGACACAGTCATTCTTCCTCTACCTCTTCCACGACGACCACGTCATCTAGAGCTTATTTTCTATCGTCGAGATATGATTAAGAAGTTTTATGAATTAGTATTCTTGTTTCACTTATTACCCGCGAAGATGTTTTATGAAGAAGAATTTAAGAGTGGTTCTTTCGTATTCATACAAAGACACGATCTTTCATTCATTCATCCATCCATCAAACAATTATGAACTTTCGTTCATTCGGAAAAACGTTGTAATTTTCATAGTTGTTGTTTTTCCACTACCCAGGGGTATTTTCGTAATTTTGTCCTACAGAGGGCAATTTCGTACATTTCAAAATAAAAAATTCCTCGGTGATTTTGTCGAAAGTATTTTGGTAATTTTAAAGTCAGAGGTAATTTTGGAAAAATTTCAAAATCGTGGGTATTTGGTAATTTTCGACCTCGGGGTATTTTGGTAATTTTTCACAAACCTAGGGTATATTTGGAAAATCTAACAAATCAGGGATATTTCAAAAGTTGTAAAATTTTTTGGGTTCTTTTTGAGAGTTTAACCTTTCAAATGGTGATGTTGCAAAAATTTGGAAATCAGGGTCATTTTGGTAATTTTGCAAGTTAGGGGCAATTTTGTAATTTTTTCCAAAATCAGGGTATTTTTGATGGTTTGCACATTAGGGTTTATGGACATTATAAAATAATGGAGTTTTGACAAAACCATTGAAAAGTTTGACATTTTGTGGATCTAGGGCATTTTGGTAATTTTGCCACTAAGGGCATTTTTGTAATTTTCACAAATTAGAAATTTTTCAGAAAATTTTTGTAAAGATGGTTTTCAAAAATTTAGTGAAGTAATTTTAAGAGTTTTGAAATCTAGGGTTTGTTGCTTTGTTCTCTTTTTTTTTTTTTTTAAAACATGGCTAGTTCCCTTTCGGGTTTTAGTCATTATGTTTAGCCTATGTCCTAGCCCTCTTTGGTCAGGGTGAACCAAAGCTACGCACTGTGCAGTGATTCGAATGGAGAGGAGGTGAGTCACACGATTCGCTTAAATACCAAGCTCCCATCGAAACCATTCCTAGACATGCGCATGAGAGGTTGCCACACCACCGAGCCCTCCGAGTTAGGGTGAACCGAAGCTACGCACAGGTGGGATTCTGCGAAGAGGAGGTGAGTCACTAGGGATCGCTTAAATACTGTGCTCTCTTAGGATCCAATCCTAGACATGCGCACAGGGTTACCACACACCCTTAGCTCGATGACTTAGCCATAGGGTTGTTTAGTGTATTAGGTCTTATGTGTTTGTGTTTGAGTAGACTAGTCCTAGGGTTCAAGTTCCTATCATACTATTCTACGTTCCATGCCTTTTCTACCCTTATACAGATTCATAAGTCACGAGAATCACACATAAAGTTAGGGTACTTACCGGTGGATCATGGGTCGAGATCGAGGTGCCATGCCGAAACTCGCTTATTTTCACGAGAAAACCATTTGGGCTCGAATTAAAAATGTTTGGGCCTTAGCTTCCATGTGTCGAGAGTTTAAAAGCGGGCTCGATACCAAATCTGAAACACTCCCACTTTTGCCCACGAGCCGAACCGGATCTCGTATGTTCCTTAACTAAACCGGTTTTCAAATTCTTGGTTACTTAGAGAAAAATTGTAAATTTTAGAAAACATTGTTTTGGGTTGGGCTTAAATTGGAACCCATTTAATACATTTTGAAAATCCAACTTAAATAAGGTGACAAATAATTTTAGGGTTTATTATTTTAAAAGAAATAAATTTACTTAACTTTAATCAAAAATAAATTGTATCATAATCAAATAAAAATAAAATGAAATAAAGAAAATCCAATCTGGGACTTATGGCCTTATAACATCATTCAAACCCAAAATAAAATTTAAAGTACTAAAATTATATAAATTCCAAATTTCTAAATAAATTCTTCAAGTGATGCATGGCCACCCTTAGCTCCCCCAGACCAGGTCCATTATCGCTCATCACACGAAAAATAATTTCCCAACGGGTGAGTCCATGACTCAATGTGTACACTGATACTAATTTTCAACAAATCAAAGTACAAGTCATATCAATTTCATGTTCATACAAATAAAGGATGATGCAACCCAAACCCAAGCCTATTTGTCCATCCGCTACACACCACCCGTACCAACTTTGTACATCGTGGGGACTACTAAGTCGACCCTCCATCGCTACACACCATCGAAGGCGCGATCATTTGCGATCGACGTGCTCATCGCCCTTACGTTGTGTCTTTAGACACTATATTCAGATAATGTAACAGAAGTTACCATTTTCAATAATGTGACCGTAGTCACCATAATTCGTTGGTGAGACCGTAGTCATCACCTTCACTTTCTCCCTTCACACATATATCCCAAATGCCCTAATTATTACATATCATTCATATCATACTTAAATTCACATTCATGTCACTTTTCGAGAATATAACACATTCATAATCCTATCAAAAGTAGGAATACGTACCTGGGTACTTTTCGCCACATTTGTGGTACTTAGCCACATTCTCATTCTTATACACATTCATATATTAAAACAATTATTGCCATAATATATGTTGAAAGTTAGTGTGAGTACACACCTGATTCGCTTAATAGGTTCCTTGAATCCGTAAGAAGCGATCTACCGATCTAGATCTTTCACTCCTATATTCGGCCAATCATTAAAATATATTAATAACCTTATTTGGTTTGAAAACCAAATCCTAGTAGGATTTGTATTACTTACCTTGTTGCCGAATTGGATGATTGTAAATCAAGTCCCAAAATTGCTAATATTCCTTCCCTTGAAATCGGCTAACACTAAATCATGTAACCATATGAGTCTCCCGGCTTTTGAAATAAATGAGAAATAACCCTAAATACCAAAATTAAGCCTTGGCCTAATATCACTTACCTTGTGATGGGATTCCCAAAACCGATTTCTTGCCTCCTTTATATCTGTCGAAATCTTCATGTTAGATCTAATCTAACATATACATCATAACCTTTAATCGAATAAATTTTCTTACCTTAGATCCTTAGATTTCCCGAAAGATCCTTCAAATTTTTCGCCAAATTTGCTATCGAGTTAGTACCTTGATTTCGATGGAAAGAAGAGAAATAAGAATTGATTGATTACAAATCTTACCCTTTTGATGTTGTAGATGATTGCCCCCCTTTCTTAGAATCCACAAAGATTCGGCTTGACAGTAGAAACGGAGAAGAAACTAGAAGAAAAACAGAGGGATTTTGCTTAATGAAAATTCGACAGAGAGGGGGAGAGAGCTTAGAGAATTTCGGCAACACTAGAAAGATGAGAGAAACTCTTTTAGTTTTCCTCCTATAGCCGAAATTATCAATAGGAGAGTCCCTTACTTGGCCACTACTCCTCAAGTGATAATATTAACCTTTAATTATCACTTTTATTCAAAATTAAAGGTGTTTAATCCTTTATTTATCTCCTCAAATAATCCTAATTTAAAATCCCTTATTTATCACTTTTTAATCATGTGTTTATGGAATTAAAACACCTTGGTTTCTAGATGCTTGTGCCGCCCACCTTTAAGCCTGGGAAGCAAAAATTAAACTTCATTTATTTGCTTCCCTTGTGACTCGAACCCAGGCCCATGCCTCCTTCACATGGCGCCATTTCCATAGGCCCTAAGTGCCATCTTTAGGCCACTTTTCCTAGCCCGTTTGTGTGTCAAATTTCCCCAACTTTTTCTTTTAAGGCCCTCTTGCCTTTATTTCCTATTTTAAACTTTAAAACTCATCATTTCAGGGTCATTTCTAAGTTTCCTAAAATTTTCGATCGGCTCTGTAACTTGCCATTTTTCATACATTCCAAGTTTCCAAAAATGTTCGGAGTTTCCTAAAATGTTGATTTCAAAATGTTCAGAGTTTCCAAAAATGTGTACTTTCCATTTTTGAACCATTTCTTACATTTCTAGGTTTCCTAAAATGTTCATGTCCTAATGCATTTCAGTTGCCAAAAATGTTCATTTCCATTCATTTTCGTGCATTTACGAGTATCCAAAAATATCAAAAATTTATTCATTATGCTTAAGACTTGTTATTTCTTACAATTAAACTGAAAATGCATAGGCCCTTTTGAGGATGTTCTGATTCTACCCCCTTAAACAAAATTTCGTCCTCGAAATTTCCTAACTAAACAATTGAGGGTATTCTTTGTCGCATTGTCTCTCTCGACTCCCACGCGAAGCTTCTTCCGATCCATGATTGCGCCATAACACCTTGACTAAAGGCACCGACTTCCTTCGTAGTACTTTCACGCCACGTTCCAAGATCCGAATCGGCTCCTCCTCGTAGGATAGATCCGCCTTAGCTCCACTTCTTCAACGGTACCACATGAGGCGAATCGATCGATGCAGAGACGTAGCATGGATACATGAAATACGTCGTGCATTTGATGCAACTCTGGTGGTAACTCCAATTGGTATGCCACTGGCCCAACTCGTTTCAGCACTTGATAAGGCCCTATAAACCTTGGGCTTAACTTCCCTTTGTGACCAAACCTCATAACCTTCTTCCAAGGCGAAACTTTCAAGAATACTTGGTCTCCTACTTCAAGCTCGATTTCCTTCCGCTTAAGGTCTGCGTACGACTTCTGTCTATCAGAAGCGTCCTTCAACCGTGCCCGAACTAATTCCACCTTCTCCTCAATTTCCGCCACTAACTCTGGACCCAAAACGCGGCGTTCTCCTAACTCGGTCCAACAAGTTGGTGTTCTACATTTCCTTCCATACAATTTGTATGGTGCCATCCGAATGCTTGCCTGATAGCTGTTGTTGTAGGCGAACTCAGCTAGAGGCAAGTAATCCTCCCAACTTCCTCGGAAATCCATCACACAACCTCTCAACATATCCTCTAACACTTGTATAACCCGTTCAGACTGCCCATCTGATTGTGGATGAAAAGCCGTAGTGAAGTCCAACTTAGTGCCTAAAGCTTGATGAAGTGCGTTCCACAACCGAGACGTGAACCTTGGGTCTCTATCGGAGATGATCGACATTGGTACTCCATGTAACCTCACGATCTCCGCCACATATAACTTAGCTAGCTTCTGGAGAGTGTAATCCATTCTTACTGGGATAAAGTGCGCGGACTTAGTCAAACGGTCCACTATCACCCATACCGAGTCCTTCTTAGTAGGCGTAAGGGGAACCCCACTAACGAAGTCCATGGTGATTCTCTCCCACTTCCAATGGGGAATTTCGATTGGTTGAAGCAATCCTGATGGGACTTGGTGTTCAGCCTTTACTTGCTGACACGTCAAACATTTCCCCACAAATTCAGTCACCTCTCGTTTCAGATCTGACCACCAAAATTGTTCCCTTAGATCTCTATACAGCTTGATGCCTCCGGGATGCATAGCATAAGGGCTACCATGCGCTTCCCGAAGAATCCTTTGTCTCAACTCCTTATCCCTCGGCATACAAACCTTTCCCTTGTAGCACAAGATTTCTTCATCATTGACGCCATAGTCCTTTAATCCTCCTCACTTTGTACTTGCTGTAACTTAGTACTTAAATCCTTATCCGCCAACCTGTCCCTCTTTCACCTCCTTGACCATGTGGGCTTGACTTGTAACTCTGCCAACAGGCTTCCGTCATCATACAAACTTAAGTGAGCGAACAAAGCCCTTAAATCCGACACAACCTTCCTACTTAGGGCATCAGCTACCACATTCGCTTTGCCCGGATGGTATTATATCGAACAATCGTAGTCCTTCAGTAATTCCACCCACCTTCGCTGCCTCAAGTTCAACTCCTTCTGAGTCAACAAATACTTAAGGCTCTTGTGATCTGTGTAGATAACTGACCTTTCTCCATAAAGGTAGTGCCTCCAAACCTTAAGGGCGAAAACCACTGCTGCGAGCTCCAAGTCATGAGTTGGGTAGTTAACCTCATGCGGCCTTTACTGCCGAGACGCATAAGCGACTACTTTTCCTTCTTGCATTAGCACACAGCCTAACCCCGTATGCGAAGCATCACAGTACACCACAAAGTCTTTTCCTACCTCCGGCTGAATTAACACTGGAGCTTCCGTCAACACCTTTTTTAGCTTTTCAAAGCTTTCCTGTTGCTTATCCGTCCACACAAAGGGTACTTCCTTCCTTAGTAGCTTTGTCAAAGGCGCAGCTATTGACGAGAATCCTTCCACAAACCTTCTGTAATAGCCTGCCAAGCCTAAGAAACTTGGATCTCGACCATGCACCTAGGTGGTTTCCAATCCAACACTGCTTCGATCTTCCTTGGGTCCACTCTTATTCCTTCTGCGGATACCACATGTCCTAAGAATGCTACCTCCTTAAGCCAAAATTCACACTTGCTGAATTTGGCATAGAGCTTCTTTTCCCTTAACACTTCCAACACAACTCGGAGATGCTTATCATGCTCCTCTTCTGACTTTGAGTACACCAAAATATCATCGATGAATACAACGACGAACCTATCCAGGTAGGGTTGGAAAACCCGGTTCATCATGTCCATGAACGCGGCTGGAGCGTTCGTTAAACCAAACGGCATCACTACAAATTCAAAATGACTGTATCTTGTCCTAAAGGCGGTCTTATGAATGTCAGCCTCTTTCACCTTCAACTGGTGATATCCCAACCTTAGGTCTATCTTCGAGAACACAGCTGCCCCTTTCAGCTGGTCGAACAAGTCGTCTATCCTTGCCAAAGGATAATTGTTCTTGATGGTCAGCTTATTCAACTGACGATAATCTATGCACATACGCATAGTTTCGTACTTTTTCTTCACAAATAGGACCGGTGCTCCCCATGGAGACACACTGGGTCGAATAAACCCACGATCCAACAACTCTTGGATTTGAGAATTGAGCTCCACTAACTCCTTTGGCGCCATTCGATATGGAGCGATTGACACAGGAGCTGTTCCTGGTAGCAAATCAATTCCAAATTCCACCTCCCTATCTGGGGGTATTCCTGGTAATTCCTCCGGAAATACATCTTCAAAATCTCTTACGGTTCTAACTCCATTGACACCTTCATCCTTTCCACCTAACGCACTTACGAAGGCAGTGCACGCCCGCACCCTTTCTTAACCATTTTCTCAGCCTTTAGTGCCGAAACTACGTTAGACAAGTAGTTCCTCCTTTCGCCGATCATCACTACTACTTCATCCTCCGGGGTCCTTAGTTTCAGACGTTTAGCCGCACAATCCAACACGGCTCGATGCTCTACTAGCCAATCCATTCCAAGTATAAGCTCAAATTCTCCGAAGGGTAACTCCATTAAATCAGCCCGAAAGTTTATTCCCTGAATCTCTGGGGTACATTCAAAAAAAATCTTATCTATTACTACGGTTTGGCCTAATGGGCTTACTACAATTATCTGCTTATTAGAGGGTTCAGAGTCTAGGCCTAGTGTTTCCACTACGCTACATGCAACATATGAATGGGTAGAGCCCACATCAATCAGAGCAAAATAGGGTTTGTCATGAATAAAGAACGTATCGGTTATAACATCCGGCGCGTCTCCATCTTCCCTCCAGCGAACCGCATAAACCAAACCCGATTTCCTTGCTTCGGTATTAGCAGCAACTTGGCCCTGGGCTCCACGGCCTCTGCCACTACCTCTGTTGGCCGACCCACGACCCCTTTGAGGTCTGTCGCCTCTACCCACTGATTAGCATGCTCGCTTTGTTGGCTGGCTCTCATCTAGTAGCTTGGGGCAATCCTTAGCAGATGGTCCTTGGACCCACACTTGAGACATCGTCCGTCTTTTCCAACACTCTCCCAAGTGCTTCTTTCCACGGTGCTCACAAGGGCGTCATCGCCGGCCGTACCAGCTTGTTGATTTTGTGGCCCATCAACTCTAGGCCTCTTGTGACTCTTTCCAGCTGGCCCAAAACCTCTTTTGGGCTTATTCCTATCCATAGCCTGCTTGGTAGCATCCTTAATTCCCTCGGCCACCTTGGCCTTTTCCACCAAAGCAGAGAATTCTCGCTCCTGATGCGGTGCTATCAACAGTCTCAAATCGTCCCTCAGTCCGTCCTCAAAACGGACACAGCGTTCATGCTCAGTTGCCACTACACCTCGAGCATAACGGCTCAACCTCAAAAATTTCGCTTCATACTCTGCGACGGACTTACTTCCTTGTACCAATCCCAGAAAAGCCTTTCTTTGTTCATCCGTATACCTGGTTCCCACATATTTTTTCTGAAATGCTTCTTTAACATATTCCCAAGTCAAATCTGCAGCCGTAGCACCATCTCGAACAGTTAACCACCACTGATACGCTTCATCGCGTAACAGTGCCACCATCCCTTTCAACTTCTCCTCGGGGTTCAAGTCGAGCTCATCCATGATGCGCTCCGTTGCTTCCAACCAGTACTCAGCTGTACTGGGTGCTACTCCAGACACTCTACGAAACATCTCGGCTCCATTAGCTCGGAGCCATTCAGGCATAGACTTACGGGTTCTTGAATTTCCTCCTGCACCAGCCACCAATTCCAAAACTCGCAAAGACGACTGCGACACAAGATCTTCCCCGTCTCGAGCCCAGCTCGCTCAACATTAACAGCTGGGGGTGGTGGTGGCGGTGGTATCTCATTGTCAGAACCCTGACCCGATCTAACGGGTTCTGACACAGTCATTCTTCCTCTACCTCTTCCACGATGACCACGTCCTCTAGAGCTCATTTTCTATCGTCGAGATATGATTAAGAAGTTTTATGAATTAGTATTCTTGTTTCACTTATTACCCGCGAAGATGTTTTATGAAGAAGAATTTATGAGTGGTTCTTTCGTATTCATACAGCACACAGTCTTTCATTCATTCATCCATCCATCAAACAATTATGAACTTTCGCTCATTCAGAAAAACGTTGTAATTTTCATCGTTGTTGTTTTTCCACTACCCAGGGGTATTTTTGTAATTTTGTCCTACAGGGGCAATTTCGTACATTTCCAAAATAAAAAAATTCCACGGTGATTTTGTCGAAAGTATTTTGGTAATTTTAAAGTCCCGGGTAATTTTGGAAAAATTTCAAATTCGAGGGTATTTGGTAATTTTCGACCTCGTGGTATTTTGGTAATTTTTCACAAACAGGGTATATTTGGAAAATCTAACAAATCAGGGATATTTCAAAAGTTGTAAAATTTTGTGGGTTCTTTTGAGAGTTTAACCTTTCAAATGGTGATGTTGCAAAAATTTGGAAATCGAGGTCATTTTGGTAATTTTGCAAGTTAGGGGCAATTTTGTAATTTTTTCCAAAATCGGGTATTTTTGATGGTTTGCACATTAGGGTTTATGGACATTATAAAATAATGGAGTTTTGACAAAACCATTGAAAAGTTTGACATTTTGTGGATCTAGGGCATTTTGGTAATTTTGCCACTAAGGGCATTTTTGTAATTTTCACAAATTAGAAATTTTTCAGAAAATTTTTGTAAAGATGGTTTTCAAAAATTTAGTGAAGTAATTTTAAGAGTTTTGAAATCTAGGGTTTGTTGCTTTGTTCTCTTTTTTTTTTTTTTAAAAACATGGCTAGTTCCCTTTCGGGTTTTAGTCATTATGTTTAGCCTATGTCCTAGCCCTCTTTGGTCAGGGTGAACCAAAGCTACGCACCAAGAAGGATTCGAATGGAGAGGAGGTGAGTCACACGGACTGCTTAAATACCAAGCTCCCATAGAAACCATTCCTAGACATGCGTCATGAGGTTGCCACACCACCGAGCCCCCTCCGAGTTAGGGTGAACCAGAAGCTACGCACTGCAGGATTCTGCGAAGAGGAGGTGAGTCACTAGGATCGCTTAAATACTGTGCTCTTAGGATCCAATCCTAGACATGCGCACAGGGGTTACCACACCCTTAGCTCAGTGACTTAGCCATAGGGTTGTTTAGTGTATTAGGTCTTATGTGTTTGTGTTTGAGTAGACTAGTCCTAGGGTTCAAGTTCCTATCATACTATTCTACGTTCCATGCCTTTTCTACCCTTATACAGTTCATAAGTCACAGAATCACACATAAAGTTAGGGGTATTTACTTGGTGGACTGCGGGTCAGAGACTGAGGTGCCATGCAAGAAACCTGCTTATTTTCACAGAAAACCATTTGGGCTCGAATTAAAAATGTTTGGGCCTTAGCCCACAGGTCGAGAGTTTAAAACTGGGCTCTGATACCAAACTGAAACACCCCACACCCCGCCCACGAGCCGGAACCGGATCTGGTATGTTCCTTAAGTAAACCGGTTTTCAAATTCTTGGTTACTTAGAGAAAAATTGTAAATTTTAGAAAACATTGTTTTGGGTTGGGCTTAAATTGGAACCCATTTAATACATTTTGAAAATCCAACTTAAATAAGGTGACAAATAATTTTAGGGTTTATTATTTTAAAAGAAATAAATTTACTTAACTTTAATCAAAAATAAATTGTATCATAATCAAATAAAAATAAACAGAAATAAAGAAAATCCAACTGGGCCTTATGGCCTTATTACATCATTCAAACCCAAAATAAAATTTAAAGTACTAAAATTATATAAAGTCCAAATTTCTAAATAAATTCTTCAAGTGATGCATGGCCACCCTTAGCTCCCGCCGACCGGGCCATTACGCTCATCACACGAAAAATAATTCCCCAACGGGGTGAGTCCACAGACTCAATGTGTACACAGTACTAATTTTCAACAAATCAGGCGTACAAGTCATATCAATTTCATGTTCATACAAATAAAGGATGATGCAACCCAAACCCAAGCCTATTTGTCCATCCGCTACACACCACCCGTACCAACCTGTACACCGTGGGGACTACTAAGTCGACCCTCCATCTGCTACACACCATCGAAGGCAGTCGCTACAGTTGACGTGCTCATCGCCCACTTACGTTGTATCTTTAGACACTATATTCAGATAATGTAACAGAAGTTACCATTTTCAATAATGTGACCGTAGTCACCATAATTCGTTGGTGAGACCGTAGTCATCACCTTCACTTTCTCCCTTCACACATATATCCCAAATGCCCTAATTATTACATATCATTCATATCATACTTAAATTCACATTCATGTCACTTTTCAGAATATAACACATTCATAATCCTATCAAAAGTAGGAATACGTACCTGGGTACTTTTCGCCACATTTGTGGTACTTAGCCACATTCTCATTCTTATACACATTCATATATTAAAACAATTATTGCCATAATATATGTTGAAAGTTAGTGTGAGTACACACCTGATTCGCTTAATAGGTTCCTTGAATCCAGAAGAACGATCTACCGATCTAGATCTTTCACTCCTATATTCGGCCAATCATTAAAATATATTAATAACCTTATTTGGTTTGAAAACCAAATCCTAGTAGGATTTGTATTACTTACCTTGTTGCCGAATTGGATGATTGTAAATCAAGTCCCAAAATTGCTAATATTCCTTTCCTTGAAATCGGCTAACACTAAATCATGTAACCATGTGAGTCTCCGGCTTTTGAAATAAATGAGAAATAACCCTAAATACCAAAATTAAGCCTTGGCCGAATATCACTTACCTTGTGATGGGATTCCCAAAACCGATTTCTTGCCTCTTTTTATATCTCGCCGAAATCTTCATGTTAGATCTAATCTAGCATATACATCATAACCTTTAATCGAATAAATTTTCTTACCTTAGATCCTTAGATTTCCCGAAAGATCCTTCAAATTTTCGGCCAAATTTGCTATCAGAGTTAGTACCTTGATTTCGATGGAAAGAAGAGAAATAAGAATTGATTGATTACAAATCTTACCCTTTTGATGTTGTAGATGATTGCCCCCCTTTCTTAGAATCCACAAAGATTCGGCTTGTGAAGAGAAACGGAGAAGAAACTAGAAGAAAAAGAGAGGGATTTTGCTTAATGAAAATTCGAGAGAGAGGGGAGAGAGCTTAGAGAATTTCGGCAACACTAGAAAGATGAGAGAAACTCTTTTAGTTTTCCTCCTATAGCCAAAATTATCAATAGGAGAGTCCTTACTTGGCCACTACTCCTCAAGTGATAATATTAACCTTTAATTATCACTTTTATTCAAAATTAAAGGTGTTTAATCCTTTATTTATCTCCTCAAATAATCCTAATTTAAAATCCCTTATTTATCACTTTTTAATCATGTATTTATGGAATTAAAACACCTTGGTTTCTAGATGCTTGTGCCGCCCACCTTTAAGCCTGGGAAGTAAAAATTAAACTTCATTTATTTGCTTCCCTTGTGACTCGAACCAGTGCCCATGCCTCCTTCACATGGCGCCATTTCCATAGGCCCTAAGTGCCATCTTGAGCCACTTTTCCTAGCCCGTTTGTGTGTCAAATTTCCCCAACTTTTTCTTTTAAGGCCCTCTTGCCTTTATTTCCTATTTTAAACTTTAAAACTCATCATTTCGGGGTCATTTCTAAGTTTCCTAAAATTTTCGATCGGCTCTGTAACTTGCCATTTTTCTTACATTCCAAGTTTCAAAAATGTTCGGAGTTTCCTAAAATGTTCGATTTCCAAAATGTTGAGTTTCTAAAAATGTGTACTTTCCATTTTGAACCATTTCCTTACATTTCTAGGTTTCCTAAAATGTTCATGTCCTAATGCATTTCAGTTGCCAAAATGTTCATTTCCATTCATTTTCGTGCATTTCGAGTATCCAAAAATATCAAAAATTTATTCATTATGCTTAAGACTTGTTATTTCTTACAATTAAACTGAAAATGCATAGGCCCTTTTGAGGATGTTACACCACAACTCCTTTTTGTGTCATTTTTCCCACATTTTACTCTTAAAGCCTACTTACTTACTCCCAGGGTTTTATTCACCTAAAACCAAAATTTTTCCTAAAGCCCAGGTTTGATCCTGGGACTTCATGGAAGCCCCTAACCTTCCAAAATCACTCACCTAATAGGTCTAACTTGCATTAGTTCCGTTCTCTTGTTCTCAAAAATTTAAACGCTCCCAAGCCCAAGGCCCAACAGGCCCAATTCTACTAGGCCAAAATTCGGGGCGCTACACGACCTTCCAACCTGTGTGTTCGTCTGTGTAGCATATTGACTTAAGTCACACGATCTTGTCGTAGACCATGTGCTAGACCATTTATATATTCGAAAAATGGTCAAATGGCCGTGTTGCAGGCCATGTGAAATCTGCACCTAAAATAAATTGTCATGCAGTGTGATCATCTGTGGCACATGGTCGTGGGATAGCGACCCAGGCCATGTGTAGCTAAATTACTTCATTTTCAAGGAAAAACAACCATTCAAACTTGGACACCAAGCTATCCCATTTCCAACAATAATGACCTATTCAAAAACACATCTAACACATCTAAAACATACCAATTCCAAACAACTTGTGTTCTTAACCAATGTGCCCTTATTAACACTACAATTGATATGCATATACAATAAACAAACCACCTAAGATATCACCATCAAGCACATGTTATTCAATCAACAATGATATTGGCAATTACCAAATACCAAAACCACAAACCAAAGACAAATCAAACTTGTCAATTAACATATATTACCTACCAATTTGACCATACCACATTTCAATCATCATTAAATATACCAACCAAAACAATGCCTAAACAAGTACTCATAATGTGACCAAACAAACTGAGATCACGTGAGGCATAATTTATTACCTCACTTCCACATAAACTTAATTACAAATTTGGCTAACATGATAACCTTGGCAACTTCAAATCCTATGTATACATGCCACATACCAAAATAACCCAAATCAAAAGCTACTAAGAAAGGAGTCCGGATAGTGTGAGCTTTAAAGTTGATCCGTCCAACCAGTTCCACAAAACATTAACTACTAAAAACAAAACAAAACAAAATAAATAAGCTTAAGAAGCTTAGTAAGTCCATAGTTAAAAATTCAATTCAACTTACATTAACTTATAACCGTTTACTAATTGAAATTAAATTATTAAAATCCTGATAACCATTTTCATAATCACACATCATAAGTACCAAAATATTCGAACATATTTTTCAATACACATAATGGTTCAAATCAAGCAATCTATGCTTCATACATGTACATATACATATATATTCATTCAAGTCATTATACAAAAATACAACTCGTAGAACGATTTTACATTTAAACATAAAGTTTCATGGCCCGTTGAACTATAGCAAATTGACTCAGATACTTGGGTTTCTTTCAAAACATACCAGAGGGCATCAAAATGCTAACAGAGGCACCGTAGTGAAAATACAGAGGCACCAAAGTGCAAACAGAGGCACCAAAGTGCAATCCTGTACAAGTGCGCGTACTACCCTATTGGCATGCCAATCGCATCCTAACCGTTTACTATGTTCAGTCAGGCATTATAAGTTAATTCCAACATTTACAACCAAATGCACTTCAAAATTTCTGTACACATGTTATAAATTCATCAACTTATTTCAATAGCATAAAATCATAATATTCTCCATTTATCAAATACTTGTTTCTCACTTGTACTTAATTATGTTGTTTAAGATTTTAATACTTATTAAAAAAATTTCGTATTAACTATAATTAAATTAGCACAAATTAATACAATACAAAAATAAGAACATATGTATATTTTATACTATGAACTTACCTAAACAGTCGACTCGTAAGGATTATTCCGTAATTTTTCCTTTTTTCTCGGTTTTCCTCTGTAAGAATCAAATCTTGATCTATAATAATTAAATTCAATCTTATCAAATTCAAACACTTATTCTAACTCACTTTTATGCATATGACCCTTAATTTTTCATTATTTACACACTTTCCCTAAACTTTTACATTTCTCTCAATTCAGTTCCTACACCCGAAATTCTAAATTTATTAAAATTTCATAAATTTTCCATGCTGGTCGAATTTATTTCTAAACTAATACAGTCCGTATTAAAACAAAATTCACAATAACCCCACATCAATTTTAATATTTTTTTTCAAATTAGTCATTTGACTAAAACTAACAAAAATCACTTTACAAACTAGTCCTAATCAACAACCAATACTTCAAATTCATCATTTAACATAAAAATAATAAATGTTCATCAATGGAAATATTGAAAATCCTTAACAAATTTAAAAAATGGAGGTATGGGTTAGCTGGACCTAGTTGCAACAATCTCAAAAACATAAAAATTACAAGAAACAAGTGAAAATTTTACTCACATGCATAGAATTAAAGGTGGTTGAACTTCAAGCCTTCAATGGAGGTCTCCGCTTTTCAAGTTTCAGTAGCCAAGGCTTTTTTTGGAAGATGATGATTCAATCATTTTTATTTTATTAAAGCTTTAATTACTAAATTACAATTTTACCTTTTACTAAAACATTCATCTTAACTAAAACAAGGCCTCAAATCATCCATTTAAATCCATTATGGACTAATTATCTCATAAATCCTCCCTCTTGTGATAATTAAGTCATTTAATCATTAAAATTCAATAACAACTAAGTTTTACATCTTTTACAGTTTAATCTTTTTTAATTAATTAACTAATCAAACATTAAAATTTTTGAATTGAGCCTTCACATATCTAAATAGTAACCCTGTAAATATTTAATAAAAATATTTAGGAGTTTGGTTTACAGAAATGGGGTCCCTATACCTCACTTTTCGAAACCACTTGGTTTTCAGGACAACCATTTATTCAATTAACTAAAATTCTTCAAATCAAAATTCAATATGAAATTATAATTAACTCATATAACTTAAATACTATTTATTATCGGTTTACTCATCGGACTTATGGTCCTGAAACCATTATTTTTGACACAATTGAAAACGGGTAGTTACATATTTCAACTCAATCCCACACCAAAATATCATATATCCATTAAATCACACTATTTTCAATTCTATTCAATTTCGTCCCTTATCTCGATATCCAATCTCAATTATAACAATTCAACTCAAATAACCATCATCAATTCACATCAATGCCATATTATGCAAAATAACACAATTATGCAATAAATAAATTGATCCCAAATCATAGAAATACAAACCGAAAGCTCACGTCACTCGTCATCGACTTTCGACTTCCTTTCCATCTCAATGGCCCGACATCGTCTTCAGCTATGAATAATGATTCAACAATAACACAATATCAAATTCCATATAAAATCACATTCAAATACAAAGGCTAATTTATTTTCCAATTTATTCAATTTAGTCCCTAAACTTAGGACAAACATAACTTTCAATATAGGTTTTCAATTTAAATTTTGATTTCACATATATGCATTAAGGACCTTCTACTTTCTATTTCTATTGAAACTTCATAAAAAATTTCATTTTATTCAATTTGGTCCCTAATTTATGAAATTAACAATTAAGCTTTACAATTTAGTCATTTTCATAGTCTAAGCTTAATTTCCATCAAATTCACACACATTTCATCCATTTCTCAAAATTTGAAACTTTCAAACTTTAACAGTTTCACAAATTGGAACATGGGCTAGCTAAATTAAGCTCTCATGATTCAATTTCCCTAAAATAAAATGAAAATGACTAAGGACTTGCTTGAATAAGTGGTCAAATGTGAAAATAGGTTGAAAGTTTTCTCTTTTGGCTTTAAAATGGTGGAAAATGGCTTTAGGAAAAAGATGATGGCTTACATCTTTTTCCACCAAAATTTATCTTTTATACATAGGTTTAGTTGTAATTATATTTAATTATTTAGTTTAATCTTATTTATATATCATTTAATTTTAATAAACCATTGTTAATGACATCCACCAATACAATCCATTATCATCAATTTAAATTTGGTCTATTAGCCATTTTAGTCCTTTGGATAATTGCTGTCAAAGTCCCCAAGCCTTGTTCTAATTAAAAATCTATAACAATTAAACTTTTATAACATAGTTCTTAGGCCTTAAGTAACCACTTTTTCAGTTAAATTGTTTAACCAAATTTCAGTATATTTTTATAATAATGCCATAAATATTCCCATTTAATAATTACTAATTCAATTTGTAACACCCCTCACCCATATTCAATGCCGAAATAAGGTTACGGAGCGTTACCGAACATATTATACAATTACACTTACATTTTTTCACATACATTATCAAGTTCCAAATAATCATCATTCAACAACATACATATCATCCCTAGTATAAGCCTACGAGGCCTAAAACATGCATTCGGGGTGGTTTGGGACTAAACCGATAACTTAAGAAACTTTTGAAACACTTAGAAATTTTTTCAAAATACAGGGGACGCACGCCCATGTGGCTCGACCGTGTGGACATTCGAAATGGGATCACATAGTCGTGGCCTATCCCGTGTCTGCCATGTAACTCTCTGACTTAGGTCACACGGCCAACACACACGCCTGTGTGACCTAAATTTGGCCACACACGCCTGTGTACCAGGCCGTGTGCTAGGCCGTTCCAAACCTGTAGAGTATACTGACTTATGCCACACGGCCAAGTCACACGCCCGTGTGCTAAACCTTGTGGAACATACTGACTTGATTTTTAATTCATCACCAGGGGACACACAGCCATATAACCTGACCGTGAGTCACACACGCTCATGTCTCTACCTGTATGGACAAAAATATGCTATTTACCAAGCCATCTTGCCACCCAATTTATATACACCTACACAAAACCCAAATGGCACAAAACATGTCATAACTAGGCAATTTAAATCAACTCCAATTAATCCTAATACATATCAATTCATACCATTTCAATACCAAACATTTCAATTCACACAATTACCACAATACACCAATCAATCTCATACCAAAACTCACTTTTACAATACAACAAAATAACCAATTCCAGTTATGCATTATTTACCTAGATTCACTAGCATACCAATATTTATAACTCAACCATTTGCTATACATATCCTCTATATCAACAAGCATCATATAACCAACATCCAACACATCACACAAGTCATGCACATATATATATGCATGATCAATTATATCAAAATAAGCCAACTCCATGGCTATCTACTAAACCAAATTTTAGACATTTACAAGCCAATTCAAATGGCTAAATTCATTATCAATCCATGACCAAAATGACCATAATCCTATACATGCCATATACTCAAAATATTTAAGTTCAAAAGTACCAAAGTGATAGTAGGATAGTGTGATAAAGTCTCTGACAATTCCCAAATCCGAGCTAGCATTGATTTCACTATAAAACACGGAAAATAAACAAAGTAAGCTATATAGCTTAGTAAACTCGTATGATAATAAACATAATAACCATAAGTATACAACCCAACCAATTAAATATATGAACATATAACTCATATTAGCTAACAAACCTTTCACATATTCAATCATAAGATTTGATATAAAATTCATAATTTTCTTCGATTCAAAGCTCATACAAGTCGTGTACATACCTGTACCATCTCATATCAATCCTATACTCAACCACATCTTTGACATATATACCCATTGAACCATTCAGGATACTGTCAGATACTCGGGAATCTAACACCCTAAGTGCACATATATATAGCTAAAGCTATCTCAATCTCGTATCACATATAATGCTCACACTATAGCTATCTACGGGTCTGCTCACACAAGCTAGCGGTCATGAAGAAGCTACACGGTATGAGGTACAGACTAGCACCCAAATCACATAACCCCTAATGACATTTGATTAGTATCCTAATCTATTCGTAAGGTTCAACCGGGATTTCACACTTGCCGAATCGTCGTCGAACATGTCTATAGTGTCGTAATCACAATTTATACAATATCAAAGTATTTAGAATACAAATATAACAATGTTTATTACATACGAACTTACCTCAAATGTAAAACGACGAGTTAAGTCGATTAATTTGAAACCTTATTCTTTCCCTGATCTAAATTCGTATTTCGCCTTTCTTGATCTAAATATAATCAAAATTAACTTATTTAATCCATGCTAGCAGAATTTCAATTAGGTCCCTAGCAGTCCATTTTTTTCATTTATTTCACAACTTAACCACAAAAATTACACATTTCACAACTTAATCCCTAATTGGATATTTCACTAAAAATCACTTTACAAATGTAGTTTATCTAACAACAAGCATGCATTTTCTATCATCAAACATCAAAAGACATATAGATTCATCAATGGAAAAACCCTAAACCTTTATCAATTTTGCAAAATAGTCCATGGGCTAGCTAGAGTAAGCTGTAATGATCTCAAAAACATAGAAATCATTAAAAACAGAACAGAAATCGTACATAATTGAAGAAAATCAAAATAGCTGAATCCCTAGCCCTATTTTCTCAAAAGAAATTATTTTGGTTTGTCTTTAGAAGAAGATGAACACAAATTAAAATGTTTTCTTTTATTTAATTAACCTTTATTAACCAATTTACCTATTTAACCTTAATGAACATTACAAATTTCAAAATTACCATGCCACATTCATCCACCATTTCATAAATGGGTTAATTACCATATAAGGACTTTTACTTTTAAGTTTTATAGCTATTAAACACCTTTAGCTATTAGAACACAAGTTTTACACTTTACACGATTTAGTCCTTTTTATCAAATTAAACACTCAAACGATATAATTTCTTAACGAAACTTCCACACAATCATACTATCATGCTGTAAATATTAAAATAATAACAAAATAATTATTTTGACTTCTGATTTGTGCTCCCAAAACCACTATTCCGATTTGCCTATAAATGGGCTATTACACAACTTATAGAAATAGGGTCCTAAAACTACAATTTCTGATACCACTGGAAACCAGGTTGTTACAACTTTCTCCCCTATGGGAATTTCATTCTTGAAAATTACATGGAAAAAGGTGGGGATACTAGGATCTCATTGTCTCTTCCGGTTCCTAGGACACTTCTTCCTCATTATGACTTTTCCACGGGATATTACCAATGGCACATGCTTATTTCTTATCTTTTTCGCTTCTCGGGCTAAAATTTCTACCGGTTCTTCTTCATATGACAGATCAAACTAAACTTCAATTGATTCCATCAGAATAACATGGTATGGATCGAACCGATATTGTTGGAACATAGATACATGGAATACATCGTGAACCTTTTGCAACTCCAACGATAGAGACAGATGATATGCAAATCGTTCAACTTCTCTGTAACAGCCCGATTTAGGGGCTAGTCAGAATAGTGGTTCAGAACCACTAATCTGAGGTTAGAGAAAATAATTTTCATGATATTGTATGAGTTATAGCATGATTATATAAGTACATGAAAGTTTTGGTGCTTTAATTTTAGCGATCTCATGCTTAATCGCGAAAAAGGACTAAATCGCATAAAGTGTGAAAGTTCAAAATTACAAGCTAATGGTGCCAAAATGGATATGGAATATTAATTTGAGGTCTTTAAAGGGAAATTAGACCTCTTAAGTGATGGTTGACCAACCATAGGAGACAAAATATGTCAAAATTAGTCAAGTTAGTGGATTAGGTGAAAAATTGTCTAGGAAATAAAATAAAATAAAGAAGAAAAGATATCATCTTTCTTCTCCTTTCCTTCCACCAAAAAGTTGCAGCAAAAGTAGGGGTTGAGAGCTCAAAAATTTCAGCACACTCTTCTCCTTACTAGTAAGTGTTTTAGTGATCATTTCTTGATAATAATTGTACTTTTCGAACCCCTAAAGCTTAAGCTTTCTAAAGAGGGGACTATTTTGTTAAATGGTGAAGAGTTTATAGTTTTTACATGAAATCTTTTAAGTTTTTTTTCTGTATTTTTAAGAAAGAAAATGGGTCTTAGTTGTTAGATGAACAACTTTTGTGAAATGTGTTATTATGAAAACACCTAAAAGGGACCTTTTTGTAAAGGTTGTAAAATGTGAGGTAGAAGTGTGAAATAATGAGTTTTGATGGTTGCCATAAAAGAAATAAATGTTCACCTAGGCTCGTTAAAGAAAGAAATTTGATTAAAATTGATTTCCAAGCCTAGGGGTAAAATGGTCATTTTGCAAAAGTCTAAGGGAAAAATAAAAATTTTGCCAAAACATGATTATTGAAATGCAATTATTAATGTGAATATTAAAATGAGCTAATTTGCTATTATAGATCAAGAAGAACTAAGAATTAACCTCGATCGGGGAAAGAACAAAGTATCGGACTAGATCGACGATCTAACTTGTTTTGAAATCGAGGTGAGTTTGTATGTGATAAATTCAACATTTATGCTAGCATATTTGAGAATGTTTGATATTATAATGATGCATGATATTCTATAAAATTGAGTAATTGGTGTTGAATGAGAAAGATGATAAAAGTTGAGATGTTGAAGTCCTAATGGGACTATAATAAATGTGAAATTACTATCACCGAGACATGAGATGGAAAAGGTCCTATGTAACACCCCCAGGCCCGGCCTAGACGTTATGGCCAAATCCGGTGAAGTCACATCAAAGGAATAATTCAAAACGTCTTTGCTTAGTTAAAACTTAAGTTTAAGGCTTAGAAACCCAAAAATCTAAGCAACTTGTTAAGTAATAATAAAAGCCCATGTTTTAAGAAAACACCCATATGTTATAGGTATTTCGAAAACCATGTTTAAACTTAAGAAATTTATTCAAGTTTAACAATTATGCAGTTGAAAACATAAGGAAATCCAAACGTAAAGTCAAATTGGAGATACAAGGCCTTATTTCAGATGAAATAATTAACAATATGTCATTCGAAAACAAATAATCAAAAACTTCTAAGTAACTTGTAGTGTGGCCATCTCCGAGTCCTCTCTCAAGTCGAGCCGTCTACTGAGGGTCACCTGAAACATTTAAAATAAAGGGTGTGAGTTTCGAAACTCAGTGTATACAGCCCTTGGTAATCCAATCAACATGCAATTATGACATTGGACCTAAGCCCTATCAAAAATAGTGGTCTTGGGTCTTAGCCCACAATGACCTCATATCACATCAATATGACATGAATGCAATGTTCCCATCCCAAATCCAACCCTGCACTCCATTTCCCTTCCAACCCTACACTCCTGTAGGGATATAAATATCAACCCACCCATCCCTACACTCCAAAGGTAGCACCAACAGGGGCACTACTCAAACGTTGCAGCAAGGCTGCTAAGTATATAATGGGCTTAAAGCCACCGGTGGATCCACGGTCGTCAAGCAACTATGCGATCCTCATATATCTTCCTCCGTATCATCAAACCCACCCAAGTGCAACATATATCTAATGAATGCAACATACACATTTTCACACATTAAGCACCTAGGGGTATTTTAGTCATTTCAGTTCCCAAGGGTATTTTTATATATTTACCCTACAGGGTATTTTTGTAATTCTACCATACAAGGGTATTTTCGTAATTCTACCTTACTGGGATATTTTCGTAATTTCTTTCATCTTGGGTTTTAGTTATGAACTTTGGCCCATCAACAAGTCCTTGCGGCTAAAGTGAACAAACACTATGCCCCAAGTAAGATCCCAGAGAAGAGGAGATGGGTCACTAGGATCGCTTAAGTACCAAGCTCTCCCTAGATCCAATCCTGGACATGCATATGTCCATTGCCATATTCTAACCTAGCGACTTGTCCATAGACATGTTTGATTATTAAATTAAGTTTTATGCTATTTAAGAATTTATCAGAACTAGGCTTAGAGTCCATTAAAACCCTAGCAAGCATTTCTAAAATCCGATAAGGCCCACTAAGCCTAATCATGTCCATATAGCCCATTAAGCCCAATCATGTTTATGTAGCCCATTAGGCCCGATCATAATCAAACCATACAACCATCCATATCAATCCATCATTCAATTTCACATATCAACTCTTCTCGATTTGGGCCCACAAGCTCGATAGGCCGATTTAGCCCCGTCTGGCCCGATCGGCCAAAAAGTGGCCCGAGACCATGAGATCGCTCTCTTGGCCCTAGTAATCACATCGGTGTTCCCACACGAATGTTCACACGCTCGTGCGGTTTCCGGCGCCAACCTTTTGGCTTTTTGGCTTTTCGGCATTCCAGTTTTTTTCAGGATTTCGACTTTTGCCGATTTGTCATGTGTGAAGTGTATGTACACACCTGGTTAAAGCGACGTGCTACACTATCCCCAACATTGAACCTACAACCAATACCAATCTCCAATCAATCACACACTTAACCACAATATTTACCCAAAAAACCGAAGCCTTACCATAACCTTACCGTGTGCCACCAGTTCTAGTAGCCCTTCCTTAGCTACTATTCACGAATATCCCCTTTATCTGCACCCACACATATACTATCAAAAATCAAGTGACTTATATTCCACACAAGTCACGTCTATAAGCCACACTTACATTCTGCCACTTACTAATCCACAATTGAGACGAGTACACTTACCACTTCCTAGCGATCCTTACCACGCTTGCGATCTTTGAACCCTACCCTTATTAATACAAGGTTAACGACAAGAAAGAGTTAGATAGCCCTCCGGCTTTTACCAAAACACACTAAAGGAGGTTGACTAAGTACTTACCAAATCCAACCTTTGATCCTGCGGCCTTGATAGCTACTGAACGAGATCCGGCTTTTAAAACTTGATTAAGAGTAGATAACAGCAACCAATATGTGATGGAGGAAAAACAACAAGGAATCGGAAAAAAGATAGGGCTATTCAGTTATAAGGGAGTATTCAGCTTTTAGAGAAAGAAGAAGAACGTAACACCAATAGGGATTTCGACAAAAAGGAATGACAGTTTTTTGGAAAATGGAAGAATTCAACAACAGAAGAAACAAAATGACGGGGAGAAAAGAAAAGTAATGGAAAACCCAAGGAACCTTTCAAAGGAATTTGGCACCCCCCTTTTATAGCCAAAAGCCGAAACTACCTTCCCCTAAAGTCCCATTCGACACCAACTCTTCACACTTCTCAGCTCTTAACTTTTCTCCCTGATAACTCCTCAATCTCATCCTAAATTTCCTCCACAACCATCTCACAAGAACAATTCAAACTCTCCAATGCAAGAGTTTAAATCCAACACAAACTTTGGCTGTCCAATCTGCAAAATAAAGACTCCAATAAAATACCACGCCACTACTCGAACCTTGGACTCCCTTGCCTGCTAATGACGCCACCTCCCTGCTCCCTAAGTGTCGCCACTTTGCCACTACACCACAAGCTCTTTTGTGTCATATTTCTTCTTCATTTATTTAAAAGGCCTACTAACTAAAGTCACAGTTCCCTTGGGGTTTAAACCAATTTTTTTTCCTATACCTTTACTTGATCCCAGGACATCTTCAATACCCCTAGACACTCCAAATTCATTAACCCTCAAAGCCCACATGCCAATTGTCATTTTCTCGCTCACTTAAAAATTTTCTAGGACCCAAAGCCCAAAGCCCAAAGCCCAATAGGCCCAATTCTACTAGGCCCAAATTTGAGGCGTTACATCTCGTGTAAGACCACGTCGAGGACATGGCCTCAGCACCTAATTGAGATTCTGTATAAGACCATATCAGGGATATGGCTTCAGTATTAAGTATGAGAATCGTATAAGACCATATCCGGGATATGGCATCGCTCTAAACATATCCGGTACAGTCCAGGTCATCCATAATACACTCCACCGCTTCTAACCAATATTTAGCTATGTTAGGGGCCATACTAGAAACACCCCTAAACATCTCAGCTCCATTAGCTCTAAGTCGTTCCGACACAAATTTCCGAGCTACTGATCCCACACTCGCTCCAGCTACTCTCTCCAAAACCCGTAACATCGCCTGAGACAGCATCATCTCCCCCAGTTTGATCCTGAAATTCAGCTTCCACAACTGGCGGCACTGGCACTTCACCCTCCAGCCCATGTCCTGACTCCGAAGGTTCAGACCCGACACCAGGCCTCTACCACAGCCTCGCATGCCACGACCACGTCCTCTAGCACTCATGACTATTGTTCCAATTTAATCTGATTAAAAGTTTTATGAGTTAGTTTTTCTTTCTTCCACTATTTTTTACCGAACTATTTTTCTTTCTTCCACTGTTTTTTACCGAACTGTCTTATGAGTATATACTTTTCAAAGTAGTTTCTTTCGCGAACACATATATTCCTACAGGCTTCAATGTCTAAGGTGAAAATTTCTAATACTAGCAATCATATCACAATACAATTACATCATACAACTGATAGTTAGAAAACTTACCATCGCGGATTAGTGTCGAAGACTCAGGTGCCATGCTTCCCGAAAACATTTTATCGAAACCATTTTTTTAAGCTATCTATTAAAAATATTTTGGGCCTTACACCCATAACCGAGCTTTTAAACTTGGCTCTAATACCACAATTGTAACACCCCAAACCCGGTCAAACGCTACGACCGAATCTGGTATGTTATAGGAAAGAAATTTTTAGAAAAATCTAACTAAAAATTATGAGTTGAGAAAAATTTTGCATATCACTACGTCTTTGACGGAAATTTAAAACAATTGTTTAACTTAAGCCGTAATACAATTCAGGTTCCTTAATTCAAAATCGAATTTTAGGAAAATTTCGTTGAGCTGTCAATTGAAAACAATATTGCAGTTTTTGGTTGGAAACTTTAGTCAATTTATTACTTGAAACCCATCTTTTATTAACCAATTGGAAAATAACTAATCCAGAGCTCTTAACTTTAGAAAACTCCCACTTCGATAATTTATTAGGCATGCGATAACAAATTCATAATAAACCCAAGTTAACGTTTAAGCGGCCTTATTACAGCACCAAAATCCAAACTTAAATAATAAAAATTTAAGATAAAAGTTACTTAAAACATTATGCATGGCCACCTCGAGTCCACCTCCGTATCCGCGATCTAAGGATTACTTATAAAATTTAACAGAGGGGTGAGTCACCGAGACTCAGTGTGTAACTCCCGATCCAAACGAGCTTTGGGCTCTCACACAAATTCATATATTATGCATGTATGTAAAGCAGCCCAACCCACCTATTATGTCCATCCTCCACATCTCCTGAATCTACCCAAAATCTCTAGCTCCCAGCCACTGTGATACCAAACCACTGGTGGTTCCAAACCACTGGTGACAAAAGTCACAATAATAATATGTGGGGCCAACTCACTTGTGGTACCAAACCACTGGTGACAATCCCTAATGAATATATGTGGGGCCAACCCACTGAGGTACCAAACCACTGGGACGAGTCACAGAAATAATGTACATGTGGTACCAAACCACTGGTGGTTCCAAACCACTGAGACTTAGTCACAAAATATAATATGTGGGGCCAACCCACTTATGGTACCAAACCACTGGTGATAGTCTAAGAATCATGTTTTCACCCTCTTCACATCATACCCCAAGTCCATGCCTATGTTTAACAATTAATATGGTATGATCATACTTTCAATGCATAACAATCAATCATTTCACTCATACATACATTTGCTAATAATAGAGCATAGTGGAACTTATCCGGAGTCTTTGATCTTACCCACAAGGTTATCTTAGTGACCATTATCGTCACTTCAGCTTTTAGCCATCACAGTTAATAACATAATTAATATACAAAGTGTGTGAGAGTTACACACCTGATAACACGTAACACAATGTTTTCTATGTCGACACTATCACTAACAGGAACTACTGCTATCTGTCTACTATTCTGCTCGAAAGCTGGCCCACAACCCGGTGGCCAATCTCGAACAGCAGACACTGCGCACTTCTTGAACTTTGGGATGGATACCACAGGTACCCTCTCCTTCTCAACTTGACCGGTACTTGTATCCATGGAGAGAACCCTAATTAGTTACTCAAAAGAAGCACTGATTGTCTAGTCGAAAGATTACTTTAGGTAGACTATACGAATATAAACTAGCCGAAATGAACAGAAGAAGAACCCCTTACCTTTACTTCTAACGAATCACACCAGAGGATTCAGCTTGCACTACCGGCAAAAGGGTGATTCGATTCGGCCTTTACCCCCAAATGAAATAAAAATAATTTAGACACCTACAAGTGCAAATAGCTAAACCCAAAAGATTAGAGTATTACAAACAAACACCCTCTCTATTCTGCCAAAGAGAAAGATTTAATATGGCCAAAAGAGGAACGAAGGTTCAACAAAGATGAAGCTTACCAAATCGACAGTTGTCCCAAAAAGTGAACGGCAAAGCAATGAGTATTTGGCACTTGATAAAAATAGGAAAAGTAAGAGTTTGAAGAAAAATAAGAAAGGTAATGGTAGTTTCGGCTACAAAAAGAAACTTGCGAGAGGGTGAGGGATATGTTTCGGCTAAGTAGGGTGGAATCAAAAAGATGAATCAGAGAAATGGAGGATTCGGTCAAGAAGAAGAAATGAAGATGAATAAGGTTTCGGTTTTGGGCAATGAAAAAGAAAAAGAAAGAAATGAGATGTAGAGAGACTGATAGGAGGTTTCGGCTTTTGCAGGAAAGTAGAGAAGAACGAATAAGGGAATGATCAAAGAAGAAATCAGTGAGGGTGCTTTCGGCTATAAAGTTTAAGAGTATGAGTGGAGAGGAGAAAAGATTCGGTAGAGGCTAGAAAAGGTTACGGTTTTAGAAGTCTTTACCAATTTCAGCTAAAGAGCAAAAGAAGAGACAAAAAGAAGTTGGCTCAGCAAATTCGGCACTCACCCCTAATGACCGAAATGCACAAATGACAAGCCTAAGACCTCTAGACTTTCGGCACACCCATAATCAAGCCAAAACCGATTCCTACACTCCCCCCAAGTATTTGAACTTCGGCCACCACCTTTATCACTTGTCAATTCCTTATTTTCCTCCTTAATTAGCTCCTGATCACTCATTCGAAAAAGTTTGAAAGCTTTAACCTCCTATTTCTTCTCTCAGCCACACATTTGAATTATTTGACTCAGTCCACTCTCCCTTCCCAAAGTGTCCTAACCGAACTCTACCTCTACTCCCCTTGACGCCAAAAAGAGTTCTCAAAATGAGAACTATGCGACTTGAACCTGCTCCTTGCCAGCTCTCCAGAGGCGTCACTCACCTGCATCTTAAATGGCGTCTCTTTGCCACTTTACTAAAGCACTTCTTGTGTCAACCAACACAAACAACATCCATTAAGCCCAACTCCGCTAGCTTACCCCCAAAGTGCCTAAAACAGAAATTTTTAGCAAGGCTCAAGCTTAACCCCAACCTTTCCCGGGACCCCCAAACACACTAACACAACCCACTGAACATAACATACACACAAAAACACATCAAATGCACAGCCCCCAATTCAGGATGTTACATCTTTTACTTCCTAAATCAATTTCGACCTGGTAATATTTCTCTCACAATTCTAACCAAGATAAGGGCGTTCTACACCACTTGCCATATAATGCTTCATACGGAGCCATTTTAATGCTCGACTTTTTAGGTGTTGAAGTCTTGAAAGATCTGGCAATGTTATGCTTGTCGAAGTCTCAGATCTTGGATTTGGCTTTCTTTTTCTCGTTACACATGTCCTCCATTTTCTGTGCTCTATTGAACAATACGATAAACTTTTTCACTTCTAGTGCTCCCACCAACATACATATATCTTCATTCAAACCCTAATCAAAATCATTTCATATATCTATTTTGGTGGACACAAGCTCCTGAGCATACTCGCTTAAGCGGACAAATTCTCATCTGTATTCGGCTACCATCATTTCTCCTTACTTCAATTCTATGGATTCTTTCTTCTTTTTCTCTAAATACAACCAACTGATTTACTTCTTTTTAAATTCTATCTCAAATAATTCTTAATCTACCCATCTCTCTGGACTACTGATGTCAGATTTGTCCACCATTGATATGCTACTTCTTTAAGTAGAGATAGGACAAATTTCACGCTATCCTCTAGGAACACATCAACTCATCAAGAACTCTATAGGTGTTTTCTAGCCAATACCCGACTTTTTTCGGGTCATCATCTTTCTTGCCTTTAAATTCCTTTACTCTACACTAGCAGAGTTTTTCGATTGTATGACAAATCACGAGTATCGGATTAGGAACCTAGGGTTGGGGTGGTGTCATTAAGGGCATTACAGATGGAGGAGGGGGCAATTGCTGTTGTCAAGCTGAAGGGGTGGTTCCTAAAAAATTCCTGAACCAGTGATTCATCATATTCATAAAGGCAACTGTGGTCTCAATTTTGAGCCCTTATGCAATGGGAAAACTTCTAGTAGCTCCCTGATCAAAGGTGGGAGAATTACTTTCAACATCATCACTTACGACTCAATTAAAATTGCCTAACACGTTATATCTACATGAAAATCAAAGCCAATTCGGATCAGTATGCATCACACTATCGCAAACTATTGTGGCATGTATTTCTAGACTTGACTTATACTATGATTCAGTCCTAGAATAGACTAAATCATAGCTCTGATACCAATAAATGTAACACCCCTTGCCTGACCCGATCTTAAGATCCGAGTTACAGGCTGTTACTTTTGTTACTGGAGCAACTACAGAAAATCATACTTCATTTAATCATTTAAAAATATAGATAAGCCTAAATCACATTCATAAAATATTACACAATCATTTTTAGGTCTCACACAAGCTTACGAAAGCTCTTTTGCTGACTCGAATATGAATACGAACTAAAACGTAAAGTTTTAAAAATTTTGGATTGTTGTCGTGACTTCATTATCTCCTCGTCCTGGTGTTACCATATTAAAGAGTCACGTCACGATGACATATATAACCACGTCGTGACAACACTCTATGTCGAGTGATGTTGCGATGTTAGAGACCAGTGGTCATGTTGTTACCCTTTTTTTTAAGAAAATACACATTTGGTACCTAAATCAATTGATTTCAACCATTTCTAAGTGTCCCATTCATCAATGCACAAGAATGGAACCATTAAAATAAGCCAATGTCAACCAATTCAAGTATCTAATTATTTAAACTAACCAATCTATGCCATACAATCTAACCATTCCACATTTACATATATTCAATTCATATTTCACCTATCCATACGAAATGTTTTCACTACATTCTTAATCATGTTCATCATTTCAATTAAAACTAAACCATTTCATGGGATTTCCATGAATCAACTAAAGTATACACTAAGCAATTATACACTAAGCTATTCTTAATCCTAAAGTTCAATAACTTAATTTACTAATCTACGTTCCCATCATACCCACATACCAATCATATAATAATTCACACAACAATTAAAGGTACTTACCTGGTGGACTTCGGGTCGGAGATACAGGTGCCATGTCAGAATAAACCTGAAAAATTTATGAAAGCCCAAAGCTTTGATAAGCCCATCTTAAAAATGTTTTTGGACCCAAAACCCTCAAAGCCGAGTTTTGAACCAGGCTCTGATACCAAACTGTAACACCCCAAACCCGGCCCATACGCCAAGCCCGAATTTAGAATGCCACTGCAGAAAACGTTTGAAAAATATTTTGACTTAGAGTGAAAACAGAAAAAATTTATTCTCTTTACTAAAACATTGTATAATTAAAATTCTAAATAAAATTAAGTTGTTACAATATTTCCGACTTGAAAATTTTAATATAGATTTTTAAAACATAATTGCTAAAAATAAAACATTTTCAAATAATAATATAATCGACAATCCAACTTAAAACATAATAAAAATCCTTAAATAATTAAAGTGGCCCTTATTACAAAAAATAACCTTTCATAAATAAAATGTGTAAAACAAATAAAATATCTTCTGCATGGGCCACCTCGTATCCACTCCAACCCAGTCCAAGCTTTATGCATCACCTGTAAGGTTTGAGAAAAATTTGGGTGAGTCACACAGACTCAGTGCATAGTTATTTCACATGTCCCCACATATGGGCTTGGCCTATATCCACACAGTCCACATACAAAATTATGCAAGTATGAAGCCCAACCCAACCTAGTGTCCATCCATTACACCTACCTCGGCACACCTGCTGCCCAAGGCCGTGGCTAATCCACCGATCACCTAAGTGATCCCACATATCTCACCTTGGTAGACTTGCCGCCCAAAGCCGTGGCTAAGCCACCGATCACATAAGTGATCCCACATATCAATTAATCCACGGTGATGCACACAGCTATCAACCGCCGAGATGGGCACCTAGCCAACACCTCCCTTAATGAAGCACATAGCTAACCTCAAGTGCTAATGTAGCACAAGGCTAACATTAGACCACGTACATAAATATGTACACTCTTTCCTTCGATTTTCATATCCCAAGTCCCATGCATATATGTGTACCATGTCAGATTAACATTTAGAGTAAATATTCATCACATGCTCACCACAAATATCACACATATATCATAGGTAAAATAGAGCACTGACCTGATTAATTGATTACCCACTCGGGTATCCACCTTCTTAGCCATTATTTTCGGCTATCATACACACACATATTATATATATCAATATACACAAATAACAGGAGAATAGTGCGATAACTACGGACCTTTTTCGGTACAGTCGACTAAATCCTGAAATCGTCACTTGCTTATGAACTCTGTCGAAATTCCTATATAGTACATACTAGAATTAGATTTGATTGAACAAGATCTACTGAAATGGCCCTTGGCCGATTACTATACTTGCTTACCTTGAGTTAATTGAATCCGAGAAACTCCTTTAAGGCTCCTTAACGTTGACTACACAAAAGAAACACATAACATGGCTTAAAAAAATATTCGGCCATCCCTAAACCAAGGCCTAAACACTTGATTCGGCACACCCAAGAAGAAAGATCAAATCGATCATTAGAGAAGAAGTTTCTTACCACCAACCCACAAGTAGTCCACTAGTTCTAAATGTCGACGAGAGGAAAGGGATGTTGACTTTCGGTTTATGATAGATTGTGAAAAGAAGAAGATGAGGGAAAGAGAGTTACGGCTATGGTGTTTTGGTTTTAGTGATTTGCCAAAAGAAAGAAAAGAGAGAATGATGGCTATAAGTTTCGGCCAAGGTTAACCAAAAGAGAAAGAAAGTTGATCACCAAAGAATTTCGGTAAGAAAGAATAGAATGAGAATAGGTAAATTAAACCAAAATGGTCAAAATGGAATGACCAATAAAAAAATAAAATAAAAGGTGCTTACCTAATGTTAAAAATGCATTCGGCTAGGAGAGGAAAAGTGGAGAGAAAAACATTTGCTTTAGAGAAAACACAAAATAACCCAATTGTCAAAATGACCAACTAGCTACCAACCTACCAAAACCTTCAACAAAATTCGGTCACCCCCCAGCCCCCAAACCGTCCAAATACATGGACTCCAAAGCCAAAGTTTTCCACACAAAACTTTCCATAATCACCTTACATTATGCCTTGTGTTCCTCATCATTCCTTAATCAAAATAATTCTTTTCCCCAAATTCAAGCTTACCTAAACTATCATTCAACATCCCATATTTTTCCTCCTTATTTCCTCCTAATCACATTCAAAATTAAGCCAACCCCCTAGCCCACTATACCGTCCACATTCATGGTCAAAAGGCCATAAAAAAATTTCCAAAACATCACTCCATACTTCAAGCCTTATGTCCCCTTATGCTACCATAACTCCTTAATTCCATACCTTAACTAATAACTTGCCTTATTCCTTAGTCTACTATCTATAAAAGACAATAGTCCGACCTTACCTTAATTAGAGTTGACCAACACATGCCATACAATGTAAAAATAAAAGTCACCTTATTGTCATCCATGGGATTCAAACCTCTTCCCTCATACAATTACTCATGCGCCAACACCACTTTACTACTTGCTCACTTATGCTAACATTAAACACTTAAATTAACTTAAGCATCATAATCACTTGATCCACTTCACTAAATTCTTCATACTAAAAATTATTCTAAACCAATTAATTCCAAGCCTTCACAAGATTATATTAAGCACACAATAAAATCATACCTGAATTAACACAAGCAACCAGATGATACTCAAATTTTTCCTAAAGCCCAAGGCCCAATCAGCCCAATCTTACTAGGCCCAATTTCGGGATGTTACAGTTCTATCCTCCTAAAAAAAAATTTCGTCCTCTAAATTTCCAACTAACTAAAAGTCGTGCATCCTTACTCCTCACTCTATGCTTATGCTGCGCCCTCTGATCTTAATAAAACTATCATACTTCCAAGGCACAATCTCCAAGTTCACGTCCAAGGTTTCAGGCACTTCACTAGCAATACAAGAATAAGCTAACTCTATAACAAGCAAAGCAATTAAGGGTATTCCAGAAATAAGGAACGTACTCGTTGTCATATCTGGCACATCTTCCTCCTCGCGACGGCCAACTGCATAAACCAACCTTGGCTGCCTTGCATCTAAACCTTCAGCACCTCCGCTTGGTGTTCCACGACCTCGGTCGGAATCATTCCCTCCACGGTTCGGACCACGACCCCTTGTTGCTTGTTGACCACCTCCGCCTGGCTGTACATAACCTTGGCCTACTGTCCGAGCCCTAATCGGATCCTGAGGACAGTCTTTAATCAAATGGGACTTAGACTTACATCTAAAATACTCCGATTCCGGGTTCCAAAGACTCGCTAACATGATACCTTCCACACCGAGCACACGTGGGCGGTCCGAATTTCGATGAGTTGGCTTAGAAACACGAGCGGCGAGAATTCTCAACCTCGGTTTTTTCAAGGCTCTCGAGACGATTCGAGCGGTCCAAAACTCTTCTTATCCCGGTTCCTATCCCTATCTGCATTACGCCTCACTCACAGAGTCCTTAATCCCCTCACTACCTTAGCCTTCTCTAACACACGGTGAACTCCCGTTCTTGATGTGGAGCTATCAACAACCTCAGGTCATTCCTTAATTCGTCCTCAAACTGGACACATCGTTCATGCTCCGTAGCAACTACTCCTCGAGCATACCGGCTCAACCTTAAGAATTCAACCAGACTCGCTACGGACTTGTTCCTTGAACGAGCCCCAGAAATACCTTTCTCTGCGCATCAATATAATGAGTCCCCACATACTTCTTCTGATATGCCGCCTTAACATACTCCCAAGTGAGATCCTCAGTTGTAGCACCATCCCGCATCGCGTGAGCCACCAGCGATACGCCTCGTCGTCAAGTAGCGCCACCATTCCCTTCAGTTTCTCCTCAGCAGTTAAATCGAGCTCATCCATAATTCGCTCGGTTGCTTCCAACCAATATTCAGCCGTATTGGGTGCCACACCAGATACGCCACGGAACACCTCAGCTCCATTGGCTCGGAGTCGCTCAGGTACGGACTTCCTAGCTCTCATATTTCCATCTGCTCCAGCCACCATCTCCGTAACTCGCAAAGATCGTCGCTGATACAAAGATCATCCTCATCGATCGATCTTCTCACGCTCAACACCAACACCAGCGGTGGTGGTGGTGGTGGCGGTGGTACCTCATTCTCAGACCCTTGACCCGATCTAACGGGTTCCGATACGGCCATTCTGCCTCTACCGCGTCCACGACGACCAAGTCCCCTTGAACTCATTTCTAACGTCGCGATTTATTCTGATTAAAAAGTTTTATGCATTAGAAATTTTGTTCCACTGATTATCCGCGAACAGTTTTATGAAATAAAGTTTAATAGTGGTTCTTTCGATCAATCAAAGTTTTCATCTCAAGTTCACTATTCTAATTCAGAGAATCACATTCATTCACAATGTTCAACACACTATTATGAGCATCTTTGTCCATTCCCAACCCAGGGGTATTTTCGTTATTTTTCCTATAGGGTATTTTAGTAATAAATCGGGGTCAATTTGAAAATCTTTACAAATCAAAGGCATTCCAAAATATACAAATCTCAAAGTTATTTTGAAAATTCTACCAAATCAATGGTATTGCAGAAATTTCGAAAATCGGGGTTATTTTGGTAATTTTTGAAAGTAAGGGCAATTTAGTAAATTTCCCAAATCAAGGTATCTTACTATTTCACAAAATAGGGGTTTTGGTATTTTTGTAAAGTAAGAGTATTTTCATAAAAGTCGAGGGTAATATGGTAATTTTATAAACCAATGGTATTTTCGTAATTTTTCAACCAGGGGTATTTTAGTAATTTTGTGAATTAAAAAAATTTAGAAAAATTTTCAAAGTCGAAAATGTTTTTTTTTTTTTTTACAAATCAAGGGGTAATTCAGTGATTTTAAAACTGAGATTTTTATAAAAATACAGCTAGTCCCTTTTGGGTTTTAGTTATCGGGTTTAGCAGTGAATAAGTCCTCTTGGTTAGGGTGTGACCAGTTATTACGCACCAAGTAGGATTCCAGCGAAGAGGAGGTAAGTCACGAGGACTGCTTAAATACCAAGCTCTTCTTGAATCCAATCCTAGACATGCGCACAATGGTTGCCACACCCTAACTCGGCGACTTAGTTCACAAGTTTGTTCGGTTGTTCTTAAGTCTTATAAATCTTGTGTTGGAGTAAGCTAATCCTAAAGTTCAATAACTTAATTTACTAATCTACGTTCCCATCATACCCACATACCAATCGTATAATAATTCACACAACAATTAAAGGTACTTACCTGGTGGACTTCGGGTCGGAGATACAGGTGCCATGTCAGAATAAACCTGAAAATTTTATGAAAGCCCAAAGCTTTGATAAGCCCATCTTAAAAATGTTTTTGGACCCAAAACCCTCAAAGCCGAGTTTTGAACCAGGCTCTGATACCAAATTGTAACACCCCAAACCCGGCCCATACGCCACGGCAGAATTTAGAATGCCATTGCGGAAAACGTTTGAAAAATATTTTGACTTAGAGTGAAAACATAACAATTTATTGTCTTTATTAAAACATTGTATAATTACAATTCTAAATAAAATTAAGTTGTTACAATATTTCCGACTTGAAAATTTTAATATAGATTTTTAAAACATAAGTTGCTAAAAATAAAACATTTTCAAATAATATAATGGACAATCCAACTTAAAACATAATAAAAATCCTTAAATACTTAAAGTGGCCCTTATTACAATAAATAACCTTTCATAAATAAAATGTGTAAAACAAATAAAATATATTCTGCATGGGCCACCTCGTATCCACTCCAAACCGGTCCAAGCTTTATGCATCACCTGTAAGGTTTGAGAAAAATTTGGGTGAGTCACACAGACTCAGTGCATAGTTATTTCACATGTCCCCAAATATGCATCACCTGTAAGGCTCCTTAACGTTGACTACACAAAAGAAACACATAACATGGCTTAAAAAAATATTCGGCCATCCCTAAACCAAGGCCTAAACACTTGATTCGTCACACCCAAGAAGAAAGATCAAATCGATCATTAGAGAAGAAGTTTCTTACCACCAACCCACAAGTAGTCCACTAGTTCTAAATGTCGATGAGAGGAAAGGGATGTTGACTTTCGGCTTATGATAGATTGTGAAAAGAAGAAGATGAGGGAAAGAGAGTTACGGCTATGGTGTTTTGGTTTTAGTGATTTGCCAAAAGAAAGAAAAGAGAGAATGATGGCTATAAGTTTTGGCCAAGGTTAACCAAAAGAGAAAGAAAGTTGATCAGCAAAGAATTTTGGTAGGAAAGAATAGAATGAGAATAGGTAAATTAAACCAAAACGTTCAAAATGGAATGACCAATAAAAAATAAAATAAAAGGTGCTTACCTAATGTTAAAAATGCATTCGGCTAGGAGAGGAAAAGTGGAGAGAAAAACATTTGCTTTAGAGAAAACACAAAATAACCCAATTGTCAAAATGACCAACTAGCTACCAACCTACCAAAACCTTCAACAAAATTCGATCACCCCCTAGCCTCCCAAACCGTCCAAATACATGGACTCCAAAGCCAAAGTTTTCCACACAAAACTTTCCATAACAATCACCTTACATTATGCCTTGTGTTCCTTCATCATTCCCTAATCAAAATAATTCTTTTCCCCAAATTCAAGCTTACCTAAACTATCATTCAACATCCCATATTTTTCCTCCTTATTTCCTCCTAATCACATTCAAAATTAAGCCAACCCCCCTAGCCCACTATACCGTCCACATTCATGGTCAAAAGGTCATAGAAAAATTTCCAAAGCATCACTCCATACTTCAAGCCTTATGTCCCCTTATCCTACCATAACTCCTTAATTCCATACCTTAACTAATAACTTGCCTTATTCCTTAGTCTACTATCCATAAAAGACAATAGTCCAACCTTACCTTAATTAGAGTTGACCAACACATGCCATTCAATGCAAAAATAAAAGTCACCTTATTGCCATCCATGGGATTCGAACCTCTTCCCTCATACAATTACTCATGCGCCAACACCACTTTACTACTTGCTCACTTACGCTAACATTAAACACTTAAATTAACTTAAGCATCATAATCACTTGATCCACTTCACTAAATTTCCATACTAAAAATTATTCTAAACCAATTAATTCCAAGCCTTCACAAGATTATATTAAGCACACAATAAAATCATACCTGAATTTACACAAGCAACCAGATGATACTCAAATTTTTCCTAAAGCCCAAGGCCCAATCGGCCCAATCTTACTAGGCCCAATTTTGGGATGTTACAATATTCCTGATAGTTTGCATTATATAATGTTGAGGTGATTTGTCAATTGTTATTGAATTCAAATGGTATGGTTGAAATTGAATATTGAGATAGGGACTAAATTAAATAGAATAGAAAGTTGTATGACTTAACTGATATAGGAAATTGATGTGAAATTAAGTTGAAATGTGTTATACTATATGATGAAATGACCAAGTGATGATGAACTGAGTTAAACTATTAGCTACTCGGACTAAGTCGGATATAGTTGGCATGCCGTAGGGTCAGGATTTTTATTAAAAACCATCGTTTTTAGGTAACCGATGTGGTAGATTTTATATATGACTCATCGTTACTGGAAAACTCGATGTGACAGAACAATCAAATTCTAAAAATCATCATTGCCGAGCAACCCGAGTTGGTAGTATGTACATGTATAGTGTCATTGTTGTCGAGAAACTCAGGGTGACAGATCCATGTATGTTCTGAGTTTGTGTCTAGTTAATAGATTTATAAACACACGAATTGGCTGAATTATATATGAGATAAAATGTGATTGGATTGTGATAAATGTTAGCACGTGAAAGATCGTGCAAAAAGAATTGAAACAAGCTCTGAGGGTCGGTAGAAATGAATGAGCTAATAGGCTCGAAAATTATAGAAATAGCGAGGTTATAATTTAGTAAAAATACATGTATACAAGTTGATGATTGTATAGGATAATGAATGAAAGATGATATGGCAAGTTTATACATATATGACATGGTTTAATTGTATGAAATGGTTATTATGTTTATGTTGTCAGTTGATTTGTTACAAAAGAAAGAAAAGGTAGGTTAGATACTTATGTAATGAATGGAAATGTAAAATGGATTTGTGCAAGTTAAGTGGTAATGAATGCTTGGCATGAGTATTTTGACATGGTTTAATTGTATGTTTATGAAAGGTAGGTCATATACATGTTTATATGGGATGAAAGGCATTAAATTAGGTTATGAAATGAGCTGGAAATAAATGTATGCATTTCTTTAGCTTGTTTATTTATTGAGCTGAATCACGAAAGTACCACTAAGCTTTTTTGCTAAGCGTACGATTTGTTTTCTCTATGCGTAGGTACAATTGATTCCCAAGAGTGCGAGTAGTATGTCCAGCATCCAGGAAACGTTCCTCGACTTAGCAATGTTTGTATAACTCTGATTTGTTTTAAGTATGACATGTACCTAGGTTGAGTCAGTATATGGTATAATTGATGATCATGTTGTATTTGAAACTTGAACTGGTAGTCTAGAAATGGTTAAATGGTGGAATTGCATATTTGAATTTGACATGCATATTTGGATTGTATGGAAGTTGATTATGTTGGGACTTATATATGCTTGTATATATCAAGTTTGATAAAATAATGGTAGTTGACATAGTTGATTAACCTAATGTATGTGATTAGGTAAATTTAAAGATATACATGATAAGGAATTCTAGAATTAAACATTTGTGCATGAGTATTCGGCGAAAAATGTGTTTTGGATGTGCATATTGGATGGTGTTAAGTTGGAATCTTTTAGAAGTAGTGTGTCACATTGAGACGTCAAGCATTTGTCGTCGCGACAAGACCAAGTCACCATGTCACGTTGTGATATCGAGCTTTGGTTGTTGCAGCGAGCCCAATACAGTATGTGGCATTGCAACGAGGAACCCCTGAAGTCACGACGTGAATTCCAAACTTTGAAAACATTACAGTTTAGTCCTAATTCAACCTTAAGTTTGCAATAGAGCTTTCGTAGGCTTGTGTAGGACTGAAGAATGAATGTAAATTGTATAAGATGTTTATAATATTCATAGTTAACTTTTAAATAGTAATATTTGAATGTAATTGTCTGTAGTTGCTCTGGCAACGGATGTGGTGTAACGCCCCAAACCGGCCTAGACATTACGATCGGATCTAGCGTGCCACATCGGGTGATGTTTGAAAACTATGCATATACGAATCAAAACTTCTTACCGATTCAAAATTTTGATTTGTGTTGCTTATTAACAAAACTAGTTTTACTCGAAATTATTTCCTTTTTTTGTAAAACCTTATTATGCATCTACTATTTTGCTTTTAAAAACTTGTCTGTTACGGAAGCTTGATTAAACCGTTGCGGAAACATGATATTTAAAAACCAATATTATTATTTTAAAACCCGTTTTTAATAAATTTGCAGTGATATAAGAAATACCAAATAAAAGTATTAAAAAAAAATTCCAAAGGCCTTATTACATAAAATATTAACCCAAAAATAATATAAAATAAAATAAATCCAAAATTACTATGTTTCGTTAAGAAGCAAATCCAACGTATGGCCACCTCCGAGTCCTCCACAGCTCCAAATCCTCTAACGCTGGGGATTACCTACACGATTAAAAGGAAGGGGTGAGTTGCAAGAACTCAGTGTGTAATCCCCTATCACAGTAACAGTTTGGGCCCAAGCCCATGCAGTATCAGTTTGGGCCTTATGTAACACCCCTAAGCCGTATCCATCGTCGAACTAGAGTTAAAGGCGTTACCGGACAGATCGAAAACATTTTCAGAAGTTAATACATTCATCCATCAACCTCAAACATAATGTCCCTTAATACAGTCAACAAGACCTAAAATATGCTTATAAACCGGGTCGGGACTAAATTTAAACACATACAGACATTCTTGGAAATTTAAAACTTTTCTAAGTTTCAGGGGTTACACGCCCATGTTGGCAGACCATGTGCCTCCCACGGCTGCTAGGCACACCCGTGTGTCCTCCCCGTGGTCGAAACTGACTTTTCTCCCACGGCCACTAAGCACGCCCGTGTACTCTGACCGTGGTCGATCCTGTCAAAAATCACACGGCTACTAAGCACGTCTATGTGCCAAGGCCGTGTACTCTTATACTAGCTACTAACTTAGCCCCACGGTCACTAGGCACGCCCGTGTGCCACAACCGTGTGGCATTATAGGCCATTTTCAAGGCCAACCAAATAACCATTAAATCTAAACATTCAATATCCATTTCAACCATGCCAACTTTCAAGACCAAAACATATGTATATTAAGTATAATTCATCCAAATGCTTACCCAAAAACTTGACCAATTCATGTGCTTCAACCATACCAAAATATACTTCATCTAACACATCCATTAAAACATAATACCAACATATAGCTAACCAAAACACATGGCTAAATTCACTTCATATACAAATACAAAAGACTAGCCTATACATGCCATATCTAGCAACTTATATATATCCAAAATGTACCAAAAACAAGTTGAATAGTGTGATGACGATCCTTTTGTCAAATTAAACACACAGACAGAAAAATTAGCATACGAAACTTTACCACATGCTTAACCACTTATCAAAGACACAGAAAATAATATTAAAATATTATACAGACTCAGATTTGTGGTCCTGAAACCACTGTTCCGACTAGGGTGTAAACCAGACTGTTACACCTTAGCCCCAAAATCATGGTAATACAAACAAAAATGCATCCCAACCCAATCCAACCATCACACCACCCATACCAACCCTACACACCATGTGGGAACCAAGTCAACCCACCCAGCCCCACACACCAAAAGTGCAGATGAGCTGCTAATATTAATGCAGCAAAGCTGCCAGTAACAGTATATGTGGCTGAGCCACTAAAATCAGTATATCATGCCAGAGCCACTGAATCAGTATAACGTGGCATAGCCACCAGTACAGTACTTCCTTTATAAACATTACCCAACCCAAATGCAACATGCAGTGGCATGTTAAAATATTGTATGACATAAATTACCATCATAAACAATTAAACAGGGTACACATACAACACTAGATCTACCACTAGGGGTATAATGGTTATTTGGTCGGTAGGGGTATAACGGTAATTTACCCCACAGGGGTATTCCAATAATTTCATCTAATGAAGGTATTTTAGTAATTTCGCCCTTTAAGGGTATTTTGGTAACTTTACCTGCCGAGGGTATTTTATTACTTTACCCACTAAGGGCATTTCGGTAATTTACCTCGAGGGTATTTCAGTAATTTACCCGTCGAGGGTATTTTGGTAACTTACCCATTAAGGGTATTTCAGTAATTTTACCCACCAAGGGTATTTTGGTAATTTATCAACTAACAGCCTTTCTGAAGGCCCATTGTCGCTTCGAGCGACACAGGTTCCCTTTGGGGTCACTACGATGTAGTTGGGCCTAAAATCCATTTTCGGCCCAAACGGGCCTACACGCTCATGTGGCCCATTCAGCTCATTTTCAGTCTCGGTTTTGCGGACTTTATAGTCATAACAATTCATCTGGTACTTACCATCGATTTCACTTATGTAGGCCCGTCAACCCATTGGGCCCACTTAGCCCACTTCGGCTCAACAAGGCCCAATACGGCCTCAGTTTCATGAGAGTGTTCGTTGCACTCTCCATAGTCTATCACCAATCCTTAGTGGCTCGATTTATCACTACGAGTGCCCGCACACTCAATTGAACTCGATTGCCGATGCTCCGACTTTTCAGCGTACACACCTGTTATGAACGTACATACCGGTTGCTGATTCACAGAACAGTAAATACTATCACAAAAAATAGTGTGAGAGTACACACTTGTTACGAGAGTAGGTTGAAGCTCCCGTGATCACGCACCTATGAAATCAATAAATTCTAATCCATTAGTCTTAACCCTGATAAGACATCTCTAAAGATTGAATCCGAATAATCAACTAACACCACTTACCACCAAATAAGAGGCCTACTGTAAGGGAAGAGTGTTCAGTTGGCTCCTTGATTAAGCAAGTCGAGTCCTTAACAACGTTTAAATAGAGAGGATTTGTTAGCCACATAATACCCACGGCTATAATTGAAAGCATAACAGCCTTTCGGCTTGAGAGAATCCAAACTGATAAGAAAAGAACTCAGCCAACCCATATTCTGCCCTCCACACTTACCAACCACTATCTTAGATTCGAAGGCTAAACGAACGGAGAGAGAGATATGCCTAGATCCTAATAGATTGGGCCCTATTCTCAAATGGTCAAAGTTTAACTGCTTCGGCTTATGCTTTGAAAGAAAAGGAAAAGAACAACAAAAAGAAAAGAAGGTGTTGTATTCCGCCAAAAGACTAACTCACAAAATGCCGTGACTATGCCCAAACAAAAAGTGATAGAGGGTGTTCGGCTAAGAGAATTAAACTGCAAGAATCGAATATTGTGGAAAGAAAAGAAAAAGAATCAACTGAAGAGTAAAGAAAATGGAAAGATTTGGCTATAGAGAGGAAAAAGGTGTCGACTACTAAAGAGGACCAAATAGAACAATGATGAGGGAGGAGGGAACCGTATTTTCCAAAGTTAGAAATGTAGAAGAGAGAGCCAAGAGGAGAAAATAGTTTGACAAAAAGAAAAGAAAAGATGCATGAGTGGTCAATTCACAAGTAGATTTGGCAATTTCAGAGGAAAAGAAAAACAAGAATTTGGCACTTATACTTCCCACTAGCCAAAAATGGCTAACACAACCCCCTTAGCCGAATTTTTCCTACACCAGACCCCTTATTTGGCCATAACACTTCCCCCACTTGAATCACATGATTTTCTCCATGAATCCCTCATTAATTCACTCTCCACCTCCCATTCAAATTCACCCAACAACCTTGACCAATTTAAATACTTCTCCATCAGTATTTGATTTCAACACAACCTCTTGTCTTCTCCTGAGCAAAATAATTACATTTTGCAGTCAAGGGGTTTCGAACTCAAGCTCCCTTGTAACATAATCCACGCCACCAGCCACCTTGCCACATGGCCCACTTGTGTTAGTAAAACACACTCAATTTTATTAAGCCTAACCTCAAATAGCCCTCTCCTCTTAAGGCCAAAAACTAAAATTTTTCCAAGGCTTAAACTCGATCCCGGGACTCCCAAGAACCCAAAAAAAACACTCAAATAACCTGTTGAGCAAGCACAACATGAAATTAAGCAAAAACCACAACCCCTAATTTTTGGGATGTTACATGTGGCACATGTAGCTCAGATCTGACAATTGGGTTAAGTATAGGGTGTTACAATTCATCTATCAAACATCAACAAATACCATTTCATTTCCAATTTACATTTAAGTTTTGATTTCCAATCAATTGAATATTGCTCGATGGAACTTTAGTAAAATAGACTCAAATACATGAGAATAAGTTGCTCACACAAGCTAACAATATAACAGGGTTCTTCACACAAACTAACATTATATCGAGATTACCCTTTCGAGCTAAAACTATGATATGTATAACCCAAAAATCTGCAACAAATGCTAGACTTCATAATAGCATGTAAATCCCTAATCAAGCATGCGTATAACCCTAATGGTATGCCATACGTATCCTAACATTTTACTAAGTTGACACGAACACCATTTTCGTACACATATGTCATTATCAATACCATAACATGATTTTGTATTTCATTTACAAATCCTATAATCAATCAATATTTACATTTTCACTATGTACTATATCATAATAGCCAATATTTATATAACTTTTCAATTTAGTCCATTTAAGCCACACATGCCAAATTCACTAAATCCTAATTAAATCTAAACATATAGATTAATTCAAACATAATTCATACATAAAATAAAATAGGGTAGTAAGTTCTAAATGAACTTGTTCAAAATATGAAAAGTGGATACTTCAATGACTTATTTGCAATTTTAGTTTTTCCCTGATCAATTCCATTTCGATTCGAATCATGACCTGAATAATCATTTATATCATCAATCAATACAAAATATTTTCATTCTATGCTATGTTATGTATGAACATATATGAACTCAATTTTTCAATATCCCTAAAAATTTACATTTTATTTAATTTAGCCCATGAACTCGGGATAGTCATAACTTTGAATTCCTAGTTTCGAATTAAAATCTGATTTCATATATTCTCATTAGCAACCTTATACTTTATATTCTAACATAATTTCATGACAGGTTTTGCATTTATTCAATTTGGCCCCTAATGTAACAGCATTAACAATTAAACTAAATTAACTTTACAATCTAGTCTTTTTCATAATCTAAACTTAAAATCTATCAATTTCAAGCTTAATTCCTTAAGAAATAAATAATGGAAACTTTCTAAAATTCTAATGATTTTACAAATTGGTACATGGGCTAGCTAAATTAAGCTTACATGACCTTGAATACATAAAAAATACAAAAAAAGGACTTGATTTCAATACCTAATTCATGGACAAAAGTTTGAAACCCTTGAAGCTTTCTTCTTTTCTTTTCTTATGGTGGATGGTCACAATCTTGAAGATGAAGAGAAATTTTTCTCTTTCTTTCCACCATACTTATATTTATACCTTAATTGAAGTTTAATTTAACTTAACTAATTACATTTGATTAATATTAATCATGCTTAATAATTCTAACATTACCATCCACTAAAACTTATTTGAAAATGGTTTATTTTCCATTTTGGGCCTTTCTCTATTTGCTATTTTAATCCCCAATTCTATTATCAATTAAAAATATATAGCGATTGGACTTTTACAATTTAGTCCCTAGGCCTCAATTAACCATAAATTCGGTAAAACTTCTAGACCAATCTTTAATATATTTATCCTAGTAAATATTCATATTTAATATTTATGGACTCAGTTTACGATAATAGAGTTTCAAAATCGTATTTTCTAATACCACTGAAAATTGGGATGTTAGAACTCTCCCCTCTTAAGAAATTTCATCATCGAAATTTTTCACAGCTTCTTCAGGCTCCCACGTAGCCTCTTCTGCACTGTACGGTGCCATAACACTTTCACCAACGTCACACACTTGTTTCTTAATTATTTCGTTTCTCGAGCTAGGACTTTAATTGGTTCCTCCTCATATGACAAGTTAGGTTGTAACTCGGTCTCATAAGGGGTTAACATATGAGAGGAATCAAATCAGTATCTTCTTAACATCAACACATGAAAAACATTTGTAACAGTCATTTTCAGTGAAATCGAAACAGTGGTTTTGGGACAAAAAATTCGAAGTAAAAAAAATTATTTTATTATTATTTTATGGTCTACTACATGATAGCATTACTGTATAAAAATTTCATTTAGAAATGTTACCGTTTGCATGCTCAATTTGATAAAAAGGATTAAATCGTGTAAAGTGCAAAAGTTGTGTTCTATTAGCTAAAGGTATTAAATAGCTATATAACTTTAAAGTGGAGGTTCTTATATGATAAATAAAAAGTAATAAAATAAAATTATCATCTTTAATTATCATCTTCCACAGATTTTAGAAGAAGAAAGGAAGCCATGGGAGACCTAGGTTCGGCCAACCTTGTTTTTTCCAATTAGGTATGGATTTTAATCTGTTTTTAGTGATTTCTATGTTTCCGGGATCGTTGTAGCTTAATCTAGCTAGCCAGGAACAAATTTGTGAAATTGTTAAAGTATTTGAGTTTTTCCATTGATGAGCATGTTAGGGTTCTAAAGTTTAATGGTAGAAAATGAATTTTTGTTGTTAGATAAACAACTTTTGTAAAGGAATTTTTGATGAAATTATCAATTAAGGATTAAATTGAAAATGCGATAAATTGTGTGGTAAAATTATGAATTTTTGAAAAATGTGGGCTGTTATAAACATGTATATAATTCAGCTATGATGGGTTGTAATGAAATTGTGCAAATTTCCATTTTTTATGAGATAAGGACTAAATTGTAAAGAATTAAAGTATATGGGCAAAATGGTAATTTTTCCAAAAAATGTGTTGGACTAAATTGAATATGAATTATATTGAATTGAGTTAAATTCATTCGTACAGATCCTATCAGACCTCATACGGAGTTATATCAAGGCAAAGAGAAAATCTCGGATTAGTCACCTGTAACATCCCGGTTTAGACCCTAGTCAGGACAGTGGTTCGAGGCCACAAATCCGAAGTCGTAAAAAAATATTTTAATGATATTTTCTGTGTTAATGATATGTGATATAGTCTGTGTGAAAATTCTGTGTGATAATTTGATCGTTTGTGTGTCGAATTAAGAAAAAGGATTTAATCGCATAAAGTGTAAAATGATGTGTGCTAATTGTTAAGTATTAAATTGTGGTTGTCTTTATAAAGTGAAGGCCTTATGATGCAATTAGGCCACATTTAGTGATAGTGGGTGCCAATGGACTAGAATAACCTTAATGGATAAATGTTTTATAAGTTAAATAAAAGGTTAGTTTGGTAATTAGTAAAATAAGTCATAAATAATTAAACAAAACATGAAATGTTCATCTTTTTACACCACCATTACCGAAATTGAAGAAGAAAAAGAGAAAGAAATAGGGCTTCAAATATTCGGCCATTGCTATCCTTGATTAAGGTATGAATTTTGATCGGTTTTTGATAATTTCTACGTTTTTTATAATCATTGCTTTGTGCTTTACAAAACCCATATTGTAATTTCAAGAATTGATGATGTTTTGTGATGAGCCATTGATGAACATTTGAGCTATGTGCTAGTTGGTAGTAAAATATGAGAACTTGGTGTTGGATTAACATGTGTTGTTCTTGAAATTTTGATGAATTTAGCTAATTAGGGCTAAATTGTGAAAATAGCAAATTGAAGGGTTAAAATGTGAAATAAATGAAATATGTGGATTTGTATAGGTATAAGAAGAATTCGGCTAAGCACATGTATATTGGAATTTGGTGAATTTGATGATTTTGTGAATTAGGGACTAAAGTGTCGAAATGTGAAATTATGAGGACTATTATGTAAAATACCTTAAATGTGTGTGTGTGGACTAAATTGAATGAAATGTGATTGAATGGATTGACTTTAAATGTGTATAGACCAAGAGAGAAGAGGTTCGAATCGAGATCGAGGCAAAGATAAAGTGCTCGATTAGTTGACCGTATCGATAGTCGACGTCCGAGGTAAGTTCGGATATAATACATGTTGTTAACATATGATTTTGTATTATGAAATGAATGTGTATATATGTATGAAATTGAGATGCTATGTGCAAGTTTATGTTAAAGGCACTAAGTGTGCGATATTAAAATCAAGCAGAGAATGAATAGCAATGTGTGTGTGCGATGTTATAAAAGCAGATTTATTGAATTGGCACTGAGTGTGCGTTACCGAGATAAGTCGGTTGAGAGATTTGGGCACTAAGTGTGCTATGACTAATAAGTATCAACCGTGTATTAAGCACTTAGTGTGTGATTAGGCTGAATGAATATCAAATGATGATCAACAAGTATAATTGAGCATTGAATAGCTTGGAGATTGAATAACTATGTGTTTGCCGAGGTATGTATCGAACCTTTGTGGTTGATGAGTTTATAGATGATGTTATGGACGGACGAATGAGTAGTTTAGCTATTGATACTATGGTATAAGTACAAGAAGAATGATCTATGTGATGATTATTATATGAATTGGTTTGACTTGATGATATAGTTGTATTTTATTTCGAACTTACTAAGCTTTATAAGCTTACTGTGTGATTTGTTCCTCTGCTTTGCAGTGTCAGTAAAGCTAGCTTGGATCAAGGGATCGTCAGCTTCTCAGTCACACTATCGGCAATCTATTTTGGGGTATTTTGGAAAGATGTATATAGTTAAGATATGTCATGTATAGGCTAGTCAATTGAATCATGGTTGAGATTTGTAGTAGCCATGAGATGTGGCTAAATATGTGTTAGCTTTAGCATGAATGACTTGGTATATATATGATGCATCTTTTGATATGGTTTGTGGTTTGAGAAGTTGTTTTATGAATGGTAACTTGGTGTTGATAAAATGCTAATATGAATTAGTGGTGTTAAGAAAAGATGATGTTTGGTATTGATGAGGTATGCTTGTGATGATATGAGTTTTAGTATTTGATATTGACATGGTTGGAATTGGTATTGAATGCATGTTTTGAATGGCTAATTGGTATGTTTTTGGTTGCCATATATGATTGATAAGTGTTGGTAAATGATGCTTATAGGTTTGAACCATTTGGTTGGCATTTTGGCCTTGTAAATGGCCTATAATGTCACATGGTTATGGCACACGGGCGTGCCTTAGACCGTGGGTAAATTGGCAGGATGCAACATAAAATCACACGGCCTCGACACGGGCGTGTCATCTGGCCGTGGTGTGCAAGTCAGTAGCTAGCATAAAAATACACGGCCTCGACACGGGCGTGCTTGGTGGCCGTGGTGGGGAAGTTAGTATATGGCTTAAAAGTACACGGCCATGGCACACGAGCGTGCCTAATGACAGTGTTGGTATAGTTTGTAAACAAGGTTGAACACGGGTGTGTCTAGAAGCCGTGAAGGGTACACGGTCTCCTTCCACGAGCGTGTCTCCCCTGTATTTTAGAAAAGTTTCAAATTTCATGAAATTTTGTATGTGTTTCGGTTTCGTCCTAACTCATTTTATAAGCATGCTTAAGGTCTCGAGGACTCGATTAAGGGATATTATATCTGAGAATGATGATTGACGTATGGTTTTGTTTGTGAATGTTTTCGATCTATCCGGTAATGCTCCTAACCCTAATCCGGCGACGGACTCAGGATAGGGGTGTTACATCACCTCTGTATCTACGTACACTCGTCAAGGTAAGTTCATGTAATTAAATTGTACATTTATATGTTTTAAATTGAATTATATGTTTGTGAATTGTGTAATCATAATATATGAATACTAATCGAATATCCGACGATGTACGATGATTACCGAGCCCCGTTTGAACCTCAGGAATTCATAGGATACAAATGACATGTCATTAGGGATACCGATTTCAGCTATTATGAGCTTATCGATACTCAACTCATATGAGCTTACCATTATTCAGATCGGAGGAGCTTACCGTTTACAGCTCGTATGAGCATACATGTACATGAATTGACAGATTACAATTCAGTACACCTTGTATGTACTACCCGCTTATCTAGCTATATTCTAAATGGTTCAACGGGCAATGTTCTGTTATGAGATTACATGAGTTCCATACGAACTACTACATGTATTTACATGAGATATATGAAAATGATTGCTACATGATATATAAATACACGAAGTGGAAATTATATGTACATGGAAGTTTGATTATTGTTGAGCTCATACATGTTTCTTGATATTTTATGGATTACATAACTAACATGGTTGATGAGGATATGTGTTTAGGCTTTTGGCCAAATTGAGTTGGATATGCTTTGTATGCTTACCTTAAATGTGACTAAATGGTAAGTTAATTTCTTTGTTATACGAACTTACTGAGCTCAAATGCTTACTCTATATTATTTTCCGTGTTTTATAGTGATTCAGAAGCTCGTTCGGGTTGGAAGCCTGTCGAAGTTATATCACACTATCTATCAGCTCTTTTGGTACTTCCAGTTATATCACACTATCTATCATATTCATCATCGATACCTTATTAATCAACTTCAAAGAATTAATATACATTTCACGAAATTTCAAACATTTAAAAGTATAATAACATGATGTTGAATTATTACACACAAACTTACCTCGATACCAAAATGGCAAAAAGGGACCTAACGGTCAGTTACTCGTTTTCCCCTGTTCTAAGTCCGAACCTCGTTTTCTTTGATCTATAACATCACATTTAACTTACTTATTAGTCACATTATTCATTGTGACCCAAAAAGCATACTATGGCAAAATTACGTTTTTTCCCCTAAACTTTGTCATATTTACACTTTGGCCCTAGGCTCATAAAATGATTTTTATTCAATTTCCTTGTATTTTAGGCCTAGCCAAACCATTTTCATAACTATAGCAGTCCACAATTTGCATTCATTCACACATTTTCATACATTTTCAACTTTTTACAAACTAGTCCTTTTATGCGATTTCATCGAAAATCACTTAGTAAAAGTCGTTTACTACACACTAAGCATTCATATTCTACCATTAGACATCAAAGCACATGCATGTCATCCATGGGTAAATTTTTAAACACAAACCCTAGCTCAAAATAATGGTAGAAATAGCTAAACCGAGTTACGGGGATCTCAAAAATATAAAGAACATTAAAAATGGGGCTTGGATGCACTTACTATTGAGCTTGAAAGCTTGAAAACCCTAGCCATGGCTTCCCCCATGCTAAATTCGGCCAAGCAAGAAGATGGACAAGGGTTTTTGGCTTTTATTTTGTCTTTTAGTCCATTTAATTACCAGATTACCAAAATGCCCCTAACTTAAAAATATCCTATCTCACTTATCTCATGTCCATTTTTGTCCAAAAATTTAACCAATGGTCTAATTACCATTTAAGGACCTCCAATTTAAAATTTAATAGAAATTGGACACTTCTAACATGTGAGACTCAACTTTTGCACTATTTATAATTTAGTCCTTTTGACTAAATTGAGTGCGCAAACGTCAAAATTTTAGAACGAAATTTTCACGAAATCTTTTTATGAAATCATAGACTATAAAAATATAATAAAAATAATATTTTCCTCGTCGAATTTGTGGCCCCAAAACCACTATTCCGACTAGGCCCAAAATCGGGCTATTACAGTGCAGATTCGAGTGCCACCTCAATAACGAATTCAACCTCCCTTTCAACCAATAGATCTAGTATTCCTCAAGGAATACATCTTTCCCATAAACATACTCAATAGAAGTGGCCCAAAAGATGTAATTATCATTGCCTTAAAGTTTGACAGTGGTAACTGCTTGTGAATTAGAAATTGAAAAGAAATAAGGCTTTATATGACCTGAAAGATCCATATTGAAGGAAAAGAATGAATAAAAGAAATCAAACAGTGATAAAGAGGTACAAAGTCATCTTCAATTGGCTTGAATAGACAAGGCAAAGCTACCAGAACACTCATGACAAGGTATGATGATCAAAGGAGAGCAAACACATTCTCAAGTGTCAAACGTAAGAGACAGGGTAAAAAACTACGGTGGCATAAAAGAGTATATGTGTGGCTTCTGACTGCATCACTTGGTCAAAATGGTCGACTGAGAGTGGGATTTTCAATGGATGGGGTAGTGAGAGTAATTAGGCTTCGCGTGAATTTAAATAGAAAAGAAAGAAGAAAAGAAAATAAGAGAGAAGTAAAGGTTGCTATCAAAGGGGCTATTGTTGTTGAAAAGAAAGCAAAAAAAAAAGAAAGAAGAGGAAAAAATGATTGTAAATTATGAAAAGAATTGCTTGAGTATCCCTCTTACTTGAAGCATATACAAAATAAGGAAAGAAATCTCTATAGTCCTAATTGATAGCTTATTTACATAATTACAATCCCTAATATCGTATAAAGAATCTCTACGTTATGGCATATCATAATAGAAGTTTTTTGACCTCCTACCCAAGATGCAATAACCATTCTGAATCGTTAGAACATATTCTTCTTTTTTCCTCCAACCCAAGAAACTTGGCAAGGTTTGCCATTTTATTATGATCCTAATCTAGTGGGGTTTTCATCCATTGCCTAATGGTGGATTTTGATTCAAGAAATGTTTGTTTTGTCAGATTCTCAACTTGCTCTAATCTTATTACTTTTATTTGCTGGGAGATTTGGAAAGCTTACAATCTCACCATTTTCAAAGGGAAAACCAAATATCTGATCCAAATGGGGAAGGAAGCATTCCAAAATTACTCCTTCTTTCCATCGGTAAATCCACCTTTGACTCTGGTCCAATCCTTTCAAGACTTGAAAGTTACTAATGATTAACTGTGATACGACTATCTCTTCCGCTTCATATAAAGCCAAAAGAGCAACACTAGTACACAACCATCTAGGAAGTGTATTGCTAGAGTCAACATGTAACAGCGCAATTTAGGGGCTAGTCAGAACAGTGATATCGGAATCACTAATTCGAGGTTAGAGAAAATTATTTTCATGTTATGTTATGTGTTATAACATGTTTGTAAAGACGTATGAAAATTTTGGTGCCTTAATTTTAGCAATTTCTAGCCAAATTGTGAAAAAGGACTAAATCGCATAAAGTGCGAAAGTTCTATTTTATTTGCTAAAGGTGCCAAATAACTATGGAATATAAATTGGAGGTCCCAAATGTGCAATTTGGCCTTGTTAATTGAGTTGCCCGGCCATAGGGTGCATAGGGGACAAGTGCACTTATTTTGGTCAAAAGTTGGTGATATTAGTTGGAGAAAATGAATAAAATAAGATGATATAAGCAAAAGTTATCATCTTTTTATTTAGTTTTCTTCTCCAACAAAAAATATCAGCCATGGGAGGGGTTTGAAAGCTTAAAATTCCAGAAAGCTTTACTCCATTCTAGCAAGTCAAATTGATGGTTATTTTTGATGATTTTTGTATGTTTGAAGTCCTCAAAGCTTAAGCTAGCTAATGAGAGGACTAGCTTGCAACATGGTTGAAAGTCTAGGGACTTACAATTATAGATTTCATGTTGTTTTATGAGTTTTTATGGAAGAAAATGAATGATAGGATGTTGATAAATAACTTTTGTGAAAGGTGTTGTTATGAAAACACCTAATTTGGGCTAAAATGCAAAAGTTGTAAATTGTTCACTAAGGCATGAAATAGTTGGCATTGTGGATAGTTGTAAGAGGATTAAATGTTCATCTAGGCTTGTTTAATAAGAAAATGTGATGAAAATTTATTTACGAGCCTAGGGGCAAAATCATAATTTTGCCAAAGTGTAGGGGCAAAATAGTCATTTTTGCCTAAGGTGTAGATTATAGTGTTATATGATTTATAAGTGATTAAATCAGTAAATTTCATTGTTCTAGATCAAAGAAAACGAGTTTCAGACCTAGATCGGATAAAAAGAGAAATGTAGGCAAAAAGTCGCTTTCGACCCTTTCGACATCGAGGTAAGTTCATGTGCAAATGTTGCAATTACGTATGAGTTAATTTAATATTCCAATTTTGTATGGAATGTATATTTACTCTATGAATGTATGAAATATCTTTTAATTAGAGGTTTAGAGAATTGAATTTAAGAGTAATGGGAAATGTATATAGCATGATATGATGATAATTATGGCCCCGTGTAAGACCATATTGGAATATGGCTTCGGTAGAAGAATTCGTATAAGACCATGTCAGGGACATGGCATCGATATGTTTATACAAGTAAGACCCTAATGGGGTAGGATGTCAATATGACACAATGTGTATGAGACTCAAGAATGTTATTTCACAACTTGAGTGATTCAACGGATATGTTGAAAGAAAGAAAGTATGTGGTTGTACCACGAAAAGCACAAGTGTGGGTTAGAATTTAATTGAGATGGATTTAGTATATGATGAACCTTTAGTGGGTTATGTGTAATCAATACATCTTAGTTGCATGAGATAGATTTATTAATGCATTACGAGAATGCGAACGAGTATCGTAAAAAGTTAAGTAAGAATAGCAGTGTGTGAGGATGTTCTCGGATGAACATTTAGAATAGAGAAATACATGTGGATAAATATCCATGAATGTATAATAATGGTGAGCTATGTGCGATATCACCATATTAATGGTTAGTGATGGGTTGTGTGTGATACAATCAACTATATTATTATCAGAGGGCTATGTGCATTACCACCTGATTAAATAGTAATCAATGGGCTATGTGCGATACCATCGCTTATAAATGATTGGTGTGCTGTGAGCGATACCACCCTATTAGAGATTCAAGGGTGGGCTAAGTGCGAAACCACCGAGAGATTAGTAGTATGAGTGGCTTATCAAAAATGCTTGATGTATTGTTTTATATAATCATGTGGTGAACAGTGCAGGAATGTATGCTAATTAAACGAGCAATTGGCTTGTGGCATGGTAAAAACATGGTAAGAGATAGAATGAGTAAGCTTCAGGAATGGTTGAGTAAGTAACCATGAGTTTATGAGAAAAACTCTTTATAATACCTTACAGTTATGTATATTTAATAAATATCAGTATTTGTCAGTTTATGCGGATGAACTTACTAAGCATTATTGCTTACTCCTCTTCCTTTTTCATCTCTTATAGGTTACTTTAGCTAGCTCGGGTTGCAGATCGCCGGAGATGTTTTCACATTATCAAGCAGACACTTGGTATGAGGTATCAAGTCCCTATGAGTTATGGCATGTACAGGGCTAGTACTTAAAGTTGATTAAGTCATTGATGTAGCCAAATTGTGTTGGCCTAAGAGAACTTAGAGTTTGGTTGTGTGTAGCCATAGATTATGGCTTAAGTTGTAATTGTAATTGTATTGAGAATAGTTCTCCCAAGTGTAAGGGATGAAGACTTTATCTCTTTATTGATTAAATGTCATTAATTCATGTATTTTAAATTGATGTTTTGAGAATGTTTGAAATAGCACATGAATGCATGCAATGTAGGGTGGAAAAGGGTTTGGTAGATAGCATGATAATTGTCCACATGGGTAGACACACGGGCATGTGTCTAGATCATGTGGGAAGCACGGCTAGCACATGGGCGTGTGTCCAGGCCGTGTGAAGTCTACACTTTGCACTTGGATCTTGATGTATCCCACGGCTGAAGCACACGAGCGTGTGTATATGCCATGTGGATAAGTCAGAATGCTAAGTTTTAGCACACGGGTTTTGGCCACGGGAGTGTCAAGGCCGTGTGGAATTGGTCAGTGTCGAACATGGGTGGAAGACACGGGCATGTCTTAGAGACACACGGGCGTGTCCCTAGACCCACACGGGTATGTGACCCCTGATTGTTAAAAAGGTTTCTTGAACTCGTAAAAGTTCCCAGAATAGTTTCCAAACTTCTCGGAAGTATGTTTAGGGCCTTTTAGGCCAAGTTTATACAAAGGATGGGTTTAAACGAAATTTTTTTATAACCCTATTTGAGATGTTTAAGTAAGATCAGTTAGGTAATGCTTCAAACCCTGTTCTAGCTCGAATACGGGTAAGGGGTGTTACACAACATACTAATAACTTCCTCTTTGGTATTGGTTACTAAATCCTATGCTTTGAGGCTTAACTCCAAGCTATTGCACGATCATTTATGGTAGCGGGTTATCTTGGAATTTGAGCCAAACTTGGACCACCCACAGGAATCCTTAGCAATCATGGTGACCAGTCTTTCACATATTATAATGGTTACAATCTTTTTTTTTAGTTCACTCCTAAAATGTAACACCCCTTGCCCGGATTCTATGCAGGAACCGGGCACGAGGCATTAACGGACTTGACTTGCTTGATCATTTCACTTTAGACTATAAAAAGTTTTTCCAATTTAAAACTTTTCGTTCACCATCGTAACGTCCCTATCATGGGTCAACGAGACCCTTTACACCCACTCGGGATGTCGAGGAACCAAACCGGAACTTTTCAAACACTTAGAAATTTTTCACCTAAACAGAGGCCACACACCCGTGTGAAATGGGACACGCCCGTGTGGGTAGGCCGTGTGGTCACACAAGCCCATGTCCCTACCCCGTATGGGATTTATTTTCATTTCGAACCTACAGGGGTTTTCACACGGTCGGACACACACCCGTGTGCTTGGCTCATGTATTCCACATGGCCTAGACACGTCCATGTCCTTTCCCGTGTGTAAAAACTTGGGTATTCTGTTTGTGATGTCAGCAACCTTATAAGGGTCACACGGCCTAGGCACACGCCCGTGTGGCTAGCCCGTGGTCGACACTGACTTACAACACCAACATGGAGGGGACACACGACCAATTCACACACCCCTGGGGCTGACCGTGTGTCTCACACGGCCTAGACACACGCCCATGTACCAACCCGTGTGGACCAATTCAAGGTTATTTTCCAAGCCATTTAGCCACCCTAACTTGCTTATAACCATACACCATCACACAACATTCTTCAAATCATCAATTATAACACTTGAATTAACACATTTGATTCATGAAAATGAGGTCTTCATCCCACACACGATGGAGAACTATTTCTAGTACAATTTTAATCTACTTGAGTCACTATCTATGGCTATACACAATCGTCTCATAACTCGTTTAGGCCAACACATTTGGCACATTAACTATGACTTAAACTAAACTAAAATAAGATCCCTATACATGCCATATCTCAAGAAAACTTGAATTTCATACCAAGTGTCTGCTCGATAGTGTCAAAACATCTCCGGCGATCTCCAACCGGAGCCAGTTAAGTTAACCTATAAGAGATAAGAAAGGAAGAGGAGTAAGCAAGAATGCTTAGTAAGTTCATATGCAAATAATAATCAGCTATTAATATTTCATATGATTATACTCAATCACAAGGTATTATAATGAGTTTTACTCTTAAACTCATGGTTACCTATTCAATCATTCATAATACTTACTCATTCCTCTCTTACCATGTTCTAACCATATCTCGAGCTTAATGCTCGCATTCAATAACTTACATCCTTGCACTTAAAATCATAGTCACATGATACAACACATCATAACTTCTCAATGAACCATTCATACTACCAGTCACTCGGTGGTTTCGCACTTAGCCTACCATAAATCTCTAATAGGGTGGCATCGCACATAGCCTACCATTTGATACTAAACTCGATGGTATCGCACACAGCCCATCGGTAACAAATAATATGGTGGTAACTCACACAGTCCACCATTAATAATATTGTTGATGGTATCACACACAGCCCATCACTAACAATTAATAAGGTGGTATTGCACATAGCCCACCGTTATTATACATTCACGGATATTTATCCACATGCATTTCCCTATTTCAAATGTTCATCCGGGAACATCCTCACACACTATCATTCTTACTTAGATTTCTACAATAATCATTTGCTTTCACGCAATGCATTTATAAATACAACAAATGCAATTTGGATACTTCATTTACACATAACCCACTATGGGTTCATCATATATTGAATTCACCTCAATTTAGTTCTAACACATACATGTACCTCTCATGGTACAACCACATACTTTCTCGTTTTCAACATACCTGTTGAATCACTCAAATTGTCAAATAACACTCTTGAGTCTCATACATATAATCTCACATTGACATCATGCTCCAGATAGGGTCTTACATGAAATATCATATCGATGCCAAGTCCCTGATATGGTCTTATTCAATATCTCACACCGAGGCTATATTCCAAATATGGTCTTATACGGGACCTTAATTGTCATCGTATCATGACCTTTGCATTCCCTCTATTCTTAGATTCAATTCCCTTGATATCTCGTCAAAACATATTTAATACATTCGTAGAGTAAATATACATTCCATACAACATTGGAATAATAAATATCCCGCACGTAAATGCAACATTTGCACATGAACTTACCTCAATATCGAAAGGGTAGAAAGGGACCTATTTGTCCATATGTCTCTTTTCTCCCGTTCTAGGTCCGAATCTCGTTTTATTTGATCTAGAACAATAGAATATACTCACTTAATCACTTATAAATCATAATACATAATAATCTACACTTAGGCAAAAATGACTATTTTGCCCTTATACTTTGGCAAAATTATGATTTTGCCCCTAGGCTCGTAAATCGCTTTTCATCACATTTTCTTATTAAACAAGCCTAGCTGAACATTTAATCCTCTTACAACTATCCACAATTCCAACTATTTCATGCATTAATGAAAAACTACAACATTTGCATCTTAGTCCCAATTAGGTGTTTTCATGACAACACCTTTCACAAAAGTTGTCTCTTACTTCTAACATTCATTTTCTTCCATAAAAACTCAGCAACTAACATAAACTATCTCATGGCAAGTCCCTAGACTTTCAACCATATTGCAAATTAGTCCATTCATTAGCTAGCTTAAGCTTTGGGGACTCCAAAAGTACAAAAATTATCAACTAAAACCATCAAAATCACTTACTTGTAGAGAAAATGAGTTGCTGAAATTTTCAAGCTTTCAAAGCCCTCCCTTTGTTGATGTTTTCGGTTGGAGAAGAGAACTAAATAAAAAGATGATAGCCCTTGCTTATTTCATCTTATTTTATTCATTTTGTCAACTAATATCACCAACTATTGACCAAAAATAAATGCTCTTGTCTCCCTTTTCTGCATGGCCGGCCAACCCTTTATTATTGGCCTAATTTCACTTTAAATACCTCCACTTTAACATTCTATGGCTATTAGGTACCTCAACCTTGCATAATAGAACTATCGCACTTTATGCGATTTAGTCCTTTTTAGCGATTAAGCCTGAAATCGCTAAAGTTAAAGCACCAAAATTTCCATGCATCCTTATTAACATGTTATAACACATAAAATAAAATGAAAATCATTTTCTCTAACCTCGGATTAGTGATCCCGAGATCACTTTCCGGCTAGCCCCTAAATCGGCCTGTTACATAGAAATTGTAATATGATTGTGATTGGATTGCTAAACTTTCTTCATATGAAGCTTGTCCCACAAACTGGGTTCTCAACCATCCGACTAAACTACAATCTCTTTTGTGATGAATGCTAGCATGTTAATAATAAAAAAAGTGGCACCTCCTAAAATCTCAGATAATTGTCTTTTTGGTCTTAGAAGTTCACTATTCAACCACTAGGACCAAACTTCCAATATATAGAAATATAAATTGGATTTTCAAATTGGTATTGGATCAAATAAATTTGCATCAAACTAATTTGGGTTTAACTCATTTGGTTTTGAACTATTTCAGGTTCGGTTGATTTGAGTTTAACATTCAAGACTTTTGTATCGGTCATTACATGCTCAAATAATCTCGTTTAAATTTGAATTGTTTTGAGTTATTTATTTGGATTATTCCTTATTTTAGTTTGAATTGGTTCGAGTTAAGTGTGAATTTCAATGAACAGATTCAAATTTAAATTAGGATGAACAAATTCAAATTTAAATTGATGTGAGATCAAACAAATATAAATAGCAGATTCAGTACTTAACAGATGAGCAATAACACTATTTTAATCCACTTTAGAACAATAGAAAAAGTTTATATTGCAATCGGTTTTAAGATGATAATATTGAATATCCAAGAAACAATATAATATCATCTTCAGTCAAAGTAAAACCCTTACAGGGAATTATATTTGATCATAAAATAAAGAGATTACAAAACATGAACAAAGTGTTACTACTACACAAACCTTGCTACTGTTTATTATATATGTCGGAAATATAAAACATATAATGTGTGTTTGTGTGTGTGTGTGTGTATATATTATGACGGAGGTTCTGGTCCTGCTGGTTTCGCATTTAGAAGAGGCTGAAGAGCTTTGACAACAATTGTCATGTTTGGCCGAAAATCTGCCTCATACTGGACACAAAGTGCTGCAACGGCCGCTAGCTGATATAATACAATACCACCATATCCAATTAATATGTTAGAAAAAGCCTCAAGATGTAAACTGAACTTCTTATAAGCAAAAATCATCTAAAATTTTATAAATACTTTTTATATTTTTTATTATAATTTATTAATTTTATAAGATTTTAGAACATATATTTTGTTTAGTTTTGTAAAAGTTGATCTAGTATAAAATAATAAAATATCATGTAAAATTTAGGAAGATAAAGTAGCAGAAGTGAGAAAGACAACCTTGGCGATTGCCTTGGGTGGGTAGTCATTGTTCAGCTTGGGATCCACACATTGTTTGACCTTGTCTTCACTCAATCTTGGAGTTGCCTGAAATCATTGTAAATGAGTTAGCCACACATTTTTAATACAAAAATGTACATACATATACATAGATATAAATAACATACCCAAGTTACAAGACTTTGTTGTCCTTTGGGCATTGTATGATCTACTGGTTTTCTCCCTGTCAAGAGCTCGAGAAGAACAACTCCAAAACTGTACACATCACTTTTCTGTGTTATTTGTCCTGTCATAGCATACCTAAAAGCAAAAAAAAATTTTAATTATGTTACGCTAGCATGTCAAGATATGTGTCAAACACGAGTACTTAAAAGGTACATAGGACATACTCAGGGGCATGGTAACCAAAGGTACCCAAGACTCTGGTGGAATGGAGTCGAGCTGCAGTGTCGGAAGATTGGTTGGTCAAGTTGAAATCGGCAATCTTGGCGACGAAATCATCGAAAAGAAGGACATTGCTTGATCTGACATCACGATGGATTATAGAGGGCTGAACTTTCTCATGCAAATATTCAAGTCCTTTTGCAGCACCGAAAGCTATCTTAACTCTTTCGTTCCATGTTAGAACTGGACCCGGTTCAGCCCCTTGTACACCTTTCCTTCCTAATCCATAAAACAAATAAAATGAAAAACAAAACAAAAGCAAAAGCTCAAAGATATGAATGATGAAACTGAGCGTATACATATATACCATGTAATACATCATGTAAAGAACCCTTGGTTGCATGTTGATATACCAAGATTCTGTTATTATCCTCCAAACAATACCCCAACAACTCCACGAAATGCTCATGTTTAAGTCTTGAAACCACTGACAACTGACCAAAAGAAAAATCATGGTGACAATGGTGTCAGTTGTAGGTTGCAATGTTTTAAGAATAAAAGGGGGGGGGGGAGTGAGACCTGAGAACCGAAGTCAGAATCGGGTTCAGGTGAAGAACTAGTGTCGAGTTTCTTGATAGCAGCAGGCTGACCATCACTTAATGTTCCATAGAAAACCCGGCCATAAGAACCTTCACCAATCAAAGACTTAGTTCCAAAGTTATCAGTCATATTGTTTAACTCATCTAAGGGAATGGCTGGTATTTCAATTGGTAGCACTTTTTGAGGATCCCCACTTTTTGCCGCTCCCCCACCCCTTGGCTCTCCTCTTCCTCTTCCACTCCCTTTTGGGAAATTAAGTAATGAATGAGGAAAAAAATTCATATTATTTTGCATTTTAATTTGAGATTAGTCATTTTTAACCATTATTGATGTTATTTCTTATTTCAAAATATAATCTTGAAGTATGGTTATCAAAATAGTTTTAAGGATATTAAAATCAAGAAAAAAGAATAGAAGGTCAAGTTTAGTTTCGTCCCTGTAGTATATTTAAATTGAAATTTTTATTCTCTTTATTTTTTTTACAATAATTCTCTTTACTTTATTTTGCCATTTACTTATTTGAATTTTTAGTTTGGGATTTCAGAATTTTCTTTTAAAAATTACTAAAAGCATAAAATCTTTTAAGTGTATTAATAAATTTAATTAAAACACAACATTAATAAAAATAAATAAATTATGTCAAATTAAAATATAAAGATTAAGCCTGAAATTTAAAGTATGTAAAGAATGCCAAAAAAAAAAACTAAAAAATAAATGTAAAGAAAAGAGCAAAATACCAGGACCACCAATTTGACTTCCTGCTCTAGGTGGGGTTTGATATTGGTTCGTTGGTGGACCGTCGAGCTCCTCCTCCGCACCTCCGCAGCACGACATAGCTTAGGATGTTCAATTTCCAATATTTTTCATGCACAGAGAACTCTCTTCTTTTCAATTTCAATGCAAATTTCAGATCTTTTTCCCTGCATGGTGATTATAACATAATGAAATTCAAAGCATTTACTATCAAATCAAAAAAAAAAAAAAAACATTAAAGCAATATATACATGCCTGAAAAACACCCAAAGAATGGGAAAAGAAAAAGAAAGAAGCTATGAAAGGCTATTGAGAGGGGGGAGGGGGAGGCTGATGACAGAGAAAAACAAAAACAAAATCTTTATAGGTAAGAAAAACAAAACATAAAAAAAAAAAAAAAAAAAAAAAAAAAAGAGAGAGAGAGAGAGAGAGAGAGAGAGAAAAAGAATTGTTGCAAGGCTGGCTGTTCCAACTTTTCTTCTTCTTCTTCTTCTTCTTCTTCTTCTTTTAGGTTAATTCCCCCCCATTGCTGTGTAATGGTCTGGATTGAAACAGGGACACATGTTTCTTTCATTAGTTTTGCATGAAACTCGGGTCTCTTTATAGTTCAACCGTTAATCTTAAAACTAACCTAATTCTACGTGGATTCACGTTTGCATGTCTCTAAATTGAATCCACCCCCATATTTCCTATTTTTCTTTATTTTCTATTAGTAGTCTGCTTTTTTATACATAGGGTCACAACTTTTCTAGCGTGTGGTATTTCAAAAATCATTTCTATTTCTACATATGGGCTGTCCATGTTTCTTTTTAATATGATTATGTGAAAGTATATTTAATGACAAATTTTGAATAATACTATGGGATGAACAATTAAACTTAAAACTTTTTAAATAAAAAAGAAGCAGAAGAAGAATTTTTTTTTTTAAATTAAATATTTGATCGAAACCTTATTAAACCATGCATTCTGGGTGGGAATATAACATTATAATGATTAAGATTGGGAGATTTTGTTGCATTTTTAATGATTAACAGAAAGAGGGAATCATTTTCAAAAGTGGGAATCATGAACTTTATAATATTTTAATTATAAATCTTTTAAGTTTGGTAACATTAAGGAAAAACATGTCTTCATGTTCTAAACATATATGTGTGTCATGAAAACAAGCACGTCGTATCCACTCTTCCAAAATTAATTTACAAGTCAAGGACAAAGTAAGCTTTACTTTGCATGCAAATTTCTTATTTCATGGTGTCGACTTCCTTAAAAGATAACGTCAAATGTACATTTGATTTACGAATTTTGCTATTTCGAAAATCTCGGTTTTACTTTTTGGTATTGTTTAATGTTTACAAATTTTTTTAATTAGATATTCGGATTTTATCGAGTTGATTTTCATAAAGAATAACATTTAATAGATTTGAATTATGAATCTAAATATTTGTCAACAATTTCTATTTTCTATTAGAGCTTTTGTGTATCAATATCTTTAGGCTAAGCCTATGTATCTCATATTTATATATGTTAAGAGGAGGTCGTTAAACTCACTTTTGAAAAAATCCTTAAAGTGTTGTCCGTCGGGAGCTAACGATTTCTTCAATAGTAAAATATTGTGTCCAGAGTGTCTATGCTCAGTGGTATATATTCAAGTTTTGTTTCCTAACTTCGTGAAGAGCCTTTAACAAATTTATAGAGTGGTAGTGCCTTGCCCACCAAAAAAAAAAAATGAGTATTTGACCTTGGGAAGAGTCGAATCCATGCCCTTATTTCACTAGCTAGCTAGCCAAGTGGTATTGTTCTTAGCCACTAATGCCATATAAGGGCATGGAACCGTACTAGGGCTAAATTCTCACGCTTCCTTGGTGGGAGAGGCCTTCCCATTTCGTGAACTTGTTGAGGGCTCACCATAGAGTCGAGAGACAAAATCCAAGTATAAAATCGAGCATAAACATCTTAGGCACAATACTTCCGCCATTGGCAGGTCCGTCGGCTCTCGATGGACACTACTTCGAAGACATCTCCAAGAGAGAGTCTGACCTCCCCTCAACTATATCTATATAATTAAGTTTATTTGAATTTGAAATAAATTATACTTAAACTTTTAGTTCAACCTTTTTACCAAATTATCATTTGATTTTAAGATAAAATTTCTATAAATATATGTTTACATAGGGTTTTTTATCCACTCACATTATGTATGTGTCATAATCTAGTCATTATAATATGCCTGACTAAGTGAGCGTCACCTATCAGTCGAGTCTGAATTCATTCGTGAAATTATCAAAATCTAGCCCATTTATTTTACAAAGAAACAAATATTATTTTGAGGATATTTATTTCTTTTTATATTTTTATAAATCTAGAAAAAAAAATACATACATATTGTATGGGATGTAACGACCCGGTTTCTAGTCGTTTTAAAAATTACGATTTTCGGACCTCATTTCCGTAAACTGAGTCTGTAAATATTAAATAAAGATATTTAAGGGGTTATTATATAGATGAATTAAAATTTGGATAGTCAGTTTAGTCAAAATTGTGGTTAATTAGGACCCAGCGACTAAATTGTAAAGTTTAATTGCTATAGATTTTTAATTAGTAAATGGCTTGGAAACTTAAATTGCAATTAACCAAAGGTCCAAAATACCAATTAGACCATACTCAAATTAGACTTAGTGGACGGTATGATGATATTAGATTAAAATAAGTAAAATTTAAGTTAATCATAATTAAAACATAATTAACTAAAATTAATCAATCTTTAAACCAAGTATAAAAGTGTGATTTCGGTGGAAAGAAACAAAAAAAATCACCTTTCTTCTTCACCTAAACTGACCACCATTGTTGAACTAAAGAAACCTCCCAAGTTTAAAACATTCAATCATAAATTGGTAAGTTCATTTAGGTCATTTTCTTGTAATTTTTGTAGATTTGAGGTTATGGGAGTTTGATTTAGCTAGCCCATGTACCAATTTGTGAAACTGTTAAAGTTTTAGACAGTTACCATTGTTGAGAATTGGATGAAATTGGCATCAAAATTGCTAGAAATTAAGCTTCGACTAAAAAAGGACTAAATTGTAAAGCTTGATAGTTAGTTTTGTACATCAGGGACCAAATTGAAAAAATGTAAAACTATCATAAAATTTTAGTAGGAGGTCCCTAATGAGTAATTTTCAAAATTGTGAAATCAAATTTCAATCTGAAGCTTTAGATTGAAAATTACGTTTGTCCCGGGTTTAGGGACTAAATTGAATGAATTGTAAAATATCCTTAACATTGTGATTGGTTCCAACTTAAATAAGATTTGATAATAGTATATTTTTTATGGTTTTATTTAGCTAACATTGACACGGAACTGTCGAGAGAGAAACGAAAATCAAAAGTCGTCGACGAATAGCTTGAAAATTCGATTTGTATTTCTATGATTCGAGAACCATTTTATTTTCTGCATGTTCATGCCATTTTGCATAATATTACATCACATCGAGGCCAATTATCATAGGTTATTTGAGCTGAATTGCTATAATTGTGATTGAATATCGAGTCAGGGACTAAATTGAATAGAACAAAAATATTGCATGACTTACTTGATATGTGATGATTGGCATGAAATTGTGTTCAAACATGTTATAAATGTTATGAAATTGTGAATGTTGATGAATGGAGAATATTGATATGTAAATTGAATTATATATAATGAATCATAAATTGGTTACCCTATTAGTTGTTCCGACCGAGTCAGATATAGTTAGCTTGCCATAGGGTCAAATTATTAATTGGAAACTATCATTGTTGGACAACCCGGGGTGACAAATTAATCAAATTGAGAAAGTTATCATTGTCGAGAAATCTAGGGGTGGTAATATGTACTTGTATAGTGTCATTGTTTTTTAGCAACCTGGGGTGACAAATCCGCGTAATAGTTCCTAGTCCATGTATGGGTAATAGGTTTATAAACATGTGAATTTATTAAATGATATGTTAAATGATAAGTGAAATTGAAATTGGAATTTGATATGTGACAATATGCAAAACGAATCGAAAACGAGCCTTGGGGATCAACTAAGTATGAAAAAGTCAATAGGCTCGGTGTAATAGCCCGTTTTCAGTGGTGTCGGAAATAGTGGTTTTGGGACCATGATTCTGATAAGTAACTTAGTATTTTAATGTTTAGTTAATGTTTATAGGGTTATATTAGGGTCGTATTAAATTTTCATTAAGAAATTTTGAGATTTAGACAGTTAATTAGGTAAAAAAGACTAAACCGTAAAAGATACAAAAGTTGGTTTCTATTAGTTAATTGGATTAAATGGCTTTGGAAATGTAAATTAATGGACTTATTTGGTAATTGTGTCTTACATAATGTTAGTGGACAATAATGGAGAAGATTATGGCTAAATTTAAGTTAATTCAGTAAGGGTAAATTGGTAATTAATCAAATAAATACAAACAAGTAACTAAAATGTTATCATCTTCTTTCTTTTACTTTGTTTCAACTGAAACCTCCAAAAAAGGAGAAGTTTGAAGTTTGGCTAGGGTTTAATCAATTGAATGGTAAGATTTTGTGACTCGTTTTTAGTGATTTTTTGTGTTTTTGAGCTCGTTTTAGCTTAGTCTAGTTAGCCTGGGGGTTAATTTGCAAAATTTTAAAGGTTGAGGGGCTTTCCATGAATGATTCTGTAGTTTTTATGGATTTAATTGATAGATAATAAAATTTAGTTGTTAAATGGACATGTTTTGTTAAGTGATTTTTAGTAATTTTAGGGTTTAGGGATTACTTTATTAAAATAGGAAATCCCATGCATATTGTGTGAAATAAGGAAAAATGTGGGTTGATATAAGCCTATGGAAAAATCAGCTAACATGGATTTCAATTAAAAAAGGTTGAATTGCAAGTTTCAGGATTAAGGAGTAAATTGCACAAAGTGTAAAATATTAGGAGTAATTTTGTAATTCACATTAAAGTGGGTTATGAATTAGAATTAATGATTTTCGACTATTTGGAATACTTAATTGAGCTAAATTACTATTTAGATCAAGAAAAGAATCAACCAGACTTGAACCGGGGGAAAACGAAAGTCTTGGATTAGTTTTCGACTTAGTTGTAACAACCATGGTGTTTAAGGTAAGTTCATATGAGTTAAAAACTTATTTACTATTGTTGGATTGATTATTAGATAATGTTATGTTAGATACAACTTAATTCAGTAATATCATGATGTTTTAGGTATTTGACGATTTAATACTCCCGTTTGAACCTTAAGGAATGCTTAGGATACAAATGACATGTAATTAGGGATTATATGGTTTTGGGTGTTGCTCCTGGATGTCCTACTGACGGCTGAGATCTTACATTTGTTGTGGATTCTCCACAGCTCGTGTGAGCAGCATTATGTAGCTAACATCCCGACACACAGCTCGTGTGAGCACTATTGAAAAGGTTACGATTACATGAAAAGGCACACTTTGTGTGAGCATTCCTGAGTATTCGATGTTATTCTATATGGTTCAACTAGTAAGTAAAGGTTAATGGAAAGTCATGTATAAAAACTTATTGTTACTAATGATCATATGAAATGGAAAGATGGTATGTGTAAATGAATTGAAAATGAAGAGAATTTATCATGTGATGAAAGATAGATGTATGATTCATTTCATATTATATGTTATGTTACATAGATGTTATATTTTCAAGTTATCTACTAACCATGTGGATTTTGATGAATAGGAAAGTATAATGTCTAAATGATTTAGTGAGCATGGTTGAATGATTTACCGTTTAATGTTCGATAAGTTTGAGTTTCTCTTATGCGAGCTTACTAAGCATTAGTTGCTTACATAGTTGTTTTTTCTCTGTTTTGTACATCATCGGAAGCTCAATCAGTTGGAATCTTGTTGGAGTCCTATCACACCATCCAACAATCACTTTGGTAATTTTGGTTACTTTGGCTATGGTTATAAATGGCATGTATAGGGCTGATATGTATAGGTGTTTTGAATAAGCTATTTGGTAACTTGATATGAGTATGCTTTTGTGTACATGTTTGTTTCGACTTGAAATGCTTTAGCAAGTATGTGTCTTTTGGTTTCTTGTAAGTGCATTGTAAATATATGACTTGAAACATGTTTATATACGTAACAGCCAGTTTTTAGTGAAACCGGAATAGTGGTTTTGGGACCACAAATCTTATGTGAGAACATTTATTTTATTAATACTTTAGTGTCTATGATATATTAGCAAGGTCGTATAAAAATTTCGTTAAGAAATTTTATCTTTTGCATGTTTAATTTGGTAATAAGGACTAAATTGTAAAAGATGCAAAATTAGAGTTCTATAAGTTAAAGGTACAAAATGGCTATGATATTAAATGGTTAAGAGATTTATGTTGCAATTAAACCATTGTTATTATGAGTGGACTTTTATGGACATCATTTAAATGATTTTAAAGGTTAATGTATAAGGTTGTATAGGTAATTTAATTAATAAGTTAAGTAAAATAATCAAAACAAAGGCCATTAACTTTGTTTGTCCATCTTTGACTGAAATTAGGCCTAACAAAACCTCCATTGAAGGTGTTTGAAGGTTCGACCATTGCTTCCTTGTGCATGTAAGTGTTGTTTTGTCTCGTTTTTAATGATTTTTATGTTTTTAAAGCCGTTGTAGCTTAATCTAGCTAGCCTAGGGACTAATTTGCAAACCTATTAATAGGTTAGGGTTTTATCATGAATGTGTGCATGTGATTCTTGATGTTTGATGGAATAAAATTCATCTTTATTGATAAATAAACAACTTTTGTAAAGTAAATTTTGTTGAAAATGTCAAATAAGGATTTATTTGTAAAATGTGTAAAATACATGGTGAAAATTGTGAGATAATGCATTGCATGAGTTGCTATGGACCTATTTTGAATTCTGCTAGCTTGGGTTAAGGATGAAATGGCATGAATTTCAATTTACGAGCTTAAGGACTAAATTGTAAAGAAATCAAAATAATAGGGGCAAAAGTGTAATTTTGCAAAAAATGAATTTTGGATTGAATTGAATAGAATGGATATTAAATATATTAAATTTATTTATTTAGATCAAGAGACCTCGTTCGGCTCTAGGTCGAGGTAATGATAAAGCTTCAGATTAGTTGACTCTGTTTCTACGCCTTTACTATAGAGGTAAGTTCGTGTAATTGTGTAATGTTTTAATGCTATTTTCTCAGCTATATCTAAATTGTGGAATGTTATGTAAATAATTAATGCAAAGCAAAAGATGTTACGACAACTATCGAGCCCCATTTGAACCTTAGGAATTCGTAGGATACAAATAACATGTCATTAGGGTTTTCATGTTTCGGGTGCTGGTCTCGAATGTCCTACCGATGGTTGAGGTTCGGCATGTGTTGCAGATACTCCACAGCTCGTGTGGGTAGGCTCATTTCACAGCTCGTGTAAGCAACGATGTAAAATAAAGGAAAGGTTATGATTATATGTTTGGCATAGTTCGTGTGAGCTATCCCACATATCCGATGGTATTCTAAATAGTTCAACGGGCATGAATTTGAAAGGAAATGGTAAGTGTTCAATATGAAACAAGACATGTATGTATGAAATACATTGAAATGGTGAGCCACATGGAAAACATGTTTTGTTATGATGGATGATAAATCCAATTGAATCATGCTCAAGTATAATGGTTATTCATGTTAAATTCATATGAATTATGTTCAAGTATGCTAACATGTTTGTGTTGGTGCTTAGGCTTGTGCCAAGCTAAAGGTTGGATTGTGTCATGTTAAATTTTAATGTTATGTAATGAAATGGTAAGTTAAGTTATATGTTATACGAACTTACTAAGTATTATATGCTTACATAGTTTCCTTTCCCATGTTTTATAGATAATTGGAAGCTCGTTCAGTTTGGAAGCTAGTCGGAGACCTATCACACTATCCCACGGATATATCGATAGCTTTTGATGTTTTGGTTATGGTTATAATGGCATGTATAGGTGAACTTCTATTAATGATCTAGTTGTTATGTTTGACATGTATATATGAGGAACGACGGAAATGTGCAAGTGTACACAATCGCAACAAGTAATAAAATGACAAGTAAATGTCGAGTTATCGTACCCATAGGGGCTGTGAAAAGAATTATTTATGAACGCTATTTAAAACACTATGGTGAAGAAAAATATTTTGTTTGAAGAGGGTGATTAGAAACTAAGATTTTAAACTAAGTAAACTAAATAAATAAATCTCAAATGCACGATTTCAAAATATGATTTTAATCAAGATGACATAATTATGTTAAATTAATTACATTTCTTAACTTAGAATTATTAAACTCATATTTATATTGTTACAAATAAATCCACGGCAACTCAGTAATTTGCTAACTTATGAACATACTCACCTACCAAAATCCATTCATCTCTTGACTATATCCCTATATCAATTCAACCGATTAAACAAATCTTAATAGGCAAATATGTTATTGCACATACATACTTATTAAATCGAAATAATATCTTGTTCATATCCCTTTGTCAATTCAAACGATTAATTAAATATAATAAGCACATAAAAGACTACGTGAGGTAACAAAGTATCCCTACCTTGAAACAATTTAATCACAATAATCTTGCAAGTTATGTAAGGTAATTGTATCGTCAGCTACTGTTGCTAATTTAACCCTCAGCTACCTTAGATGATTAAACATGAACTGGTTAAGTACTATGTCCATTAATTACAATTTCAATCCGTTTAAATAATTAATTCATTAGCTACCTCACAATTGTAATGCAAGAATAACTTAGTCATGATTTTACTTAATCAAGCATCTTACCGAGGCCTATAACAACATAAACACAATTTTAATAATTTTAACAAACGAAATGCAATCAAGCTAACACAAATTAAATTCAAGCTAAATTGATTAAATTAATCATTCCAACAACATAAATATTCATAGATATGTTCATCATAACAACAACAAAAATTAAAGAGATAGGGAACAAGAATCAAATCCGGTGTTTTTTCGTGGCTTGACTAGTTTTCTTAGTTCTTCCTTCTCCGTTGTCCTCGTTGACCAAGGCTGCTATGAACACTTAATTGCTGCTCCAAATGGTTGATGAATGGCCCTTTTCCAAGAGGACAAATCGGCAAGAGAGCAAGGGAATTTGGAATGGAAAAGAAGAGAGAAAGTGGAGAGAAGAGAGAAAAGATGTGAATTCTTGAGATGTGTTTCAAATGATCAGCCTAAGGGGGTTTTTATAGCTGAAGAGGGCTGCTAAAAATAGCTAAAATTATCAGCCAAAGAGCCCTCCCTTGGCCTGCCACACATGTGGCAAGGTTGATAGTTTCAACTTTGCTAATTTAGGCTTGGGGCAAATCTATAAAGCCACCAATTGTGGAGGGGTTTGTTGCAACTTGAACAAGTCTTCAAGGGCCTCTTTGCAAGCTAAATAATTATCCAATAAGCTGATTTGGGTCAGCATATGGATGGTTTTGGGCTTTCCACTTCTTGGTCAGTTCGATTCACTCGGTTCGGCTCAATTGGACTACTTTTTCATAATTAATTAATAATAATTTATTTAATCCAAATTAAATTGGATATAAATTAAAATTATTTATATCATGAATTAATACACATAATTGGACCGACTTAGGCTAAAAATTAATTCGCCTTGATACTTCAAATTGCTTCTCGGTTTTGAACTTCTAGTAGTGTCTGTCAAGTCGTTATTTGCCCTTTGTGCAAATCTGTCGAAAAATGATCAAAATTAATCAATATTAATTATAAAATTAATTAAAATTCTACATGTTCATAATTTAAGTGAAATTTAATTATTTTATAAAAATTAATTATTTTTCGACTATAATTTTGCCGAAACTGCATGAATTTGAGTTAAAAAGGGCATGAAAAAATGTGTATATTTTTGTGTTTCCACACCCCCAAACTTAATTCATTGCTCGTCCCGAGTAATGCACAAATTGAAAAGAATTTCTCGGAAACACCTTTAAAAAATTCCTTCAGAACAACATTCTTCCCAAAATTATGAATTTGGTATACTTATGCTCAAAAACAAGAAATTGATATTTATGCTACTTAAGTATACATATCGTTCAAATTAATCTCAACAACTATTATGATAGCAAAATTAGACTAAATGCTTCCTTAACAAAGACATGTTAACCCTTACCAATTTGATTTTATTTCCTTATTCAAGATTAAGCTGCAATCATTAAGCTTAACTTATGCCTTCATATGTTGAACATAGCAATTTCTCTCCACTAATGTAGGTAGCATAGAAAACTTGAATCAGTAGGTCTTTAAAAAGGTTGTAATGTGGCTAGGCTAGGGCTAGGTAAAAGATAGATAAATTTAGGCTAAAAACCCCTAGACTCAGCTACAATCGGACCTTCGGAATAATTACCTTCAATACGCCAACTTACTTTGCTTTCACATGCTCTTTTTTTACATCTATTTTCTTTCAAGTACATATGCTCTCTCTTTTTTCGAGCATTTTGCTTATGTACTACAAAATTTTTGAGCATTTGATACTTCTTTTCAGCTCCCCCAAACTTATTTTCAAAGAATATTCTGAATAGTCCTAAGTCTAGTGTTTGGGATAATTTAAAGATAATTAAGAGAGAAGTGATGGCTAAATATTGCAAGGGTTCAAATAAAATTAGGCCATATAGTCTCAAAGTTGGGTTTCAAAGGATACAATTTCATCAAGGTTCGCTTGAAAGGCTCAAACGGTCTAAACAAGAGTTGCCTAAATCATTCTCAACATTCCATGCTTCCTAAGATTTCGCCTTAAGAAACTACTAAGTCAATTCTAGAGACTTAAACTTTCATGCATGCCTAACGTTCTTAAGGAACTAAAAATTTTATGGTACGATTTGCACGCTTTATTAACAATGCATTTATGTCATTATTAAGCTAACATAACAATTAATTGAAATAATAGAACTTTATTTATACTGAAGTTTAACATACTTAAAAAAATTTCAAATTATTGAACAAAATATATCTTAATCATAATTAAAAGAACTATTTATTCTGAGTGGAAATTATTTCAATTTTTTGGTCCCCTTACTTAAAACGAACAATGTCCTCATTGTTTAAAGTGAATAGATACTATACACTAGGTAGGGTTCTAGAAAAGATAAGGTGAGTCAATTTGATTGCTTAAGTACCAAGCTCTTTCTAAATCCAATCCTAGACATGTATATATCTATTGCCACGCTTTATACTTCATGACTTGTTCAATTTTATTAATGATTTCCATCTCTTGTTTTATTATGTGAGAATAAAAATTCCTAATTAACTTAATCCTAAACCTAAGAACATAAATAAAATAAAGTCGAGATCCCCCCTTTATTTATTTGCAGATCCTTTCGAATTCGACTCATCTTTTGCTCCATCATTATCGTCTTTGCCTGAATAGCTTCGCTCCTTTTTTGATAATGGGCTCCGTGGTTCAAATATGTAATCTGGAAACTCAGGCACAAAAATAAATGGGTCATTGTAAATTTTCGTAAGAGCACTTCTCATCGAGTCATCCCTTATTTTTGAGTATCTCCAGTAAGCTTGTTGCTGCCACTACATATGTTGCATTATGTCCATCAACTTTGACAGCTCATCTCGAAGATCTGAGCGAGGCGGTTGAGCTCTGAGCATTGAAGTCTCGACATCAGGTTCAACTTATGGTTCCATTGGTTCCACCTTATCAGGGACTTCAACTGGTTGCAGTGGCTCGATCTCTGTGGGATCTTCTTCTTCTTCTTCTTCGGGATCCTCACTTTCTTTAACTCGTTGCTGTAGAACAGAGTCTCCAACTATTTAATAGAGGTCCCAATCTATGATTGTGCCTTGGCTATATCCTGTCTTTTTTATGTTTGCAAGAATTTTAGCTTTCAAGCACAAAATTGTTATTGTAAACGAAAAGTAAGCTAGGCGAGAACGTTTAATGGTACAATTTCGCATTTCTCTCAGGATGATTTTTCCCACATCAATGGTCTTTCCAGCTAAAATCAAGTATAATAAGACCATTTGCTCTAATGAGATTGTAGTCCCATACAAACTAGGTATAAGGCTGAAATGGATAAAATAGAACTATACCTTTGCGAGTGGTGTCAAATATACTCTTCTACAATTGTGGATTCCTTGCTTTGACACAGTCCACTTAGAACCTGGAACTGTAAGTTCCTCAAGTATTTCTTGCAAATTTTTAGGCTCGATATTGCTCATTAAGGAAGAATATTCATCGTGTTTGAAATCAGGTAATTCAAAGAACTCATTAATAGCATTTAAAGTTATTGGTACCTTGATTCCGCAAACTGGAACTTCCGTCAACTCACTTGAGGTTAAATTCGCATAGAATTCACGCACTAACTCTTCATCCACACCAGGTCTCTTCTCACAAAATAACTACCAATTGAGAGTTTCAGCAACCTGACGAATATGCGCCATGAAATCAATATAGTTGCTTTCTTTCAATGTGAAGTCTTTCTCTAGATGCATCTATTGATTCTTGAAAAACACTTTCGTATCTCACTTTGGCTTCTTCACAGTGGAATTTGCTTTGTGATTCGTCAATTTAGGTAGAGGCATGGGTTCTTTTGCGAGGCATGATTAACCACCTTTTTATAAAAATTAAGAACTCTTAAAAAATAATTAGAAAACAAAAGAGCATGATTTAGGGTAGGTCGGAGGATTGTCGGCTAAGGATGTTAGTGCGGGGCTAGTGTGTTGCACGGATGTGCATGGGAGGAGGCAGCAGTGTTGGAGCAAGCAGCACTAGGCGCGCGGATCCCTGCGGGTGTGTTGAGCAGGCCCGACGAGTTCTGGAGCTGGACGTGCACAGGTGTGGTGCCAAGGAGCAGCTGCTGGGTGCGCACCGTGGGCGTGGGGTTGTTGGCCGATTGGGTGAGGGTGTCAAGTAGCTAGGCAGTGTTGGAAGCTTGCAGCACTAGATGATACGGTATTTGGTGGGAATGGATTTTGAGTGATGAATGATGGAGAAGGTTGGTGGTATTTATAATGAGAGAAGTTGTAATTAAAGTAGAATTCTTAGAGAAATTTAATAATTAAATCAGTCTAAGTTCTAATCCTATACTAAGTTACCAACATTTAATAATTAATATAAGGCATACTAAATTATTATTTGTTATTAATTTATTAAAGATAAAAACTGATTAAAATAAAATATGATTAAATTAAAACTAATCCTAACTCTATGTAAAGTTGATAATAATTAATATATATTATAATAGATATAATTATATATTAATAATTAATATATATTATAATAGATATAATTATATATTAATAATTATCATCTTTTTAGTTAAATTAAAAATATTTATTCTAGAAGCCTTTTGAAAATATTTACAAAAAGAGGCATCTAATTTTTAATATTTACAAAAAGAGTAACCAAATTTTAAAAAAATAGTTCAATTAAGTCCCTAGACTTAATGAAAACTTGAAATTGAGTTCCAATTTAAAACTTGGATCAAAATCAACCCTTTTATTTGAAAATTTGAAAATTTATTTTTCCATTTAGGAATAATTTCTCAAAAATTTATGTCAAAATCAATTCTCAGGAAAGATTGGAGGGGTCACAAGCGGTCCTGCTTAAGTTCCAATCTCCTAGACAAAATTTATTTAAACATACTAATCCCAAAAATAAATCCTAAATCATTTATTTAAAAAGAAAACAAGAAAATTTAATCATTTGATAAAATGAACAAGATTTGATCTCTTTCAATTAATGTTTCAAGCGTTGAGCATTAACTCGAAAATTACCTCCCTTACCGTGAAGTTCAACAACTCCGTATGGATAGACTCGATGAATCATAAATGAACCAGACCAATGTGATTTTAACTTAACTGGAAAGAACCTTAATCTGGAATTGAATAACAAGACTTGCTGACCTACTTCAAATTCTCGAACTCGAATGTGCTTGTCATGCCATTTCTTGAGTCTCTCTTTAAGTAATTTGGCATTCTCGTATGAAGACATTCAGAATTCTTCTAACTTGTTAAGCTGAAGCATCCATTTCTCTTTAGCAATTTTAAGATCCAAGTTGAGTCGTTAAGAGCCCAATAAGCTTTGTGCTCTAACTCCAAAGGCAGATGACAGGCTTTCCCAAAGACCAACCTATAGGGTGACATCCCTAAAGGTGTCTTGTATGTTGCCCTGTAGGCCCATAAAGCATCATCCAATATTTTGGACCAATCTCGTCGGTTCGGGCAAACTACCTTCTCAAGTATGCCTTTGATCACTTTGTTTGCCAGTTCAGCTTGACCATTCGTCTGCGGATGGTAAGCTATGGCAACCTTGTGCTTCACTCCATGTTTTTCAAGTAACCATTTCAACCACTTGTTCACAAAATGGGACCCTTCAGCACTGATGATGGCTCGTGGGGTTTCAAACCTTGTGAACACATGCTTTTGCAAAAACTTCATCACAACCTTAGCATCGTTTGCCGGATATGCTTCAGCCTCAATCCACTTAGACACGTAGTCTACAGCTACCAAGATGTACTTGTGACCAAAAGATGGAGGGAAAGGACCGAGAAATTTAATATCCCAAACATCAAACAATTCTACCTCAATAATGTTTGTTTAAGGCATCTCGTTTCTGTTGGTGACATTTTCGACCCTTTGACATCGATCACAACTCTTTGTGTAAGCATATACATCTTTAAATAGTGTTGGCCAAAAGAATCCGGCTTGCAATACTTTGGCCGCAGTACGTGTTCCTCCGAAGTTCCCCCACTCGGAGCTGAGTGATAGTGGTATAAAATCTTTTGTACATCATCTTCTGCCACGCATCTCCTGATCATTTGATCTGCACACTTTTTAAACAAATATGGTTATTCCCAGCAATAGTACTTCACTTAGTGAAGAAATTTTTTCTTTTGATGATATGTCTTATCAATCGGCATCAAACCACAAGCTAAATAGTTAGCAATATCAGCAAACCAAGGGGTATTATGGACATGATTTACCTTTAGTATGTGTTCATCTGGAAATGTCTCCTGAATTGGTATAAGTGGAGAATTCCCTTCTTACGGCTCCAATCTGGACAAGTGATCTACTACTTCATTTTCTACTCCCTTTCGATCTTGATTTTCTAGATTGAACTCTTGAAGTAGAAGTACCCATCGGATCAGTCTCAGCTTAACGTCTTTCTTGGCAAGTTAATACTTAATTGCAATGGCCCGTATATATAGTCACCTTGGTACCTACAAGATAGGATTGAAACTTGTCAAAAGTAACACAATAGCAAGTAACTCTTTCTTTGTTACCGTATAATTTAGTTGAGCTCCTGTCAGATTCTGACTTGTGTAGTAAATGGGATGAAAAACTTTGTTCTTTCGCTGGCCTATGACTGCTCCTATCGCATAGTCACTTGCGTCACACATCAATTCAAATGGAAAATCCCAATCTAGTGTGACAATTATGGGTGCCAAAACTAACCGACTCTTCAAATCGTTGAATATTCTTAAGCACTCTTAAATTTGAATATCATGTCCTTCTCCACTAATTTTCATAAAGGTTTAGCAATCTTGGAGAAGTCCTTGATAAATCTTTGATAGAAACTGGCGTGGCCCAAAAAGCTCCTAACACCCTTTACAGATGTTAGAGGTGGGAGTTTCTCAATAACGTCTACCTTTGCTTTATCTACCTCAATTCCATGTCTCATTATCCGATGTCCTAGAATAATACCTTCTCGTACCATGAAATGGCACTTTTCCCAGTTAAGTACAAGGTTTGTTTCTCCGCATCGCCTTAGTACCTTGGCTAGATTGGCTAGGCAATTATCATATGTATCCCCGAATACTGAAAAATCATCCATAAAAACTTCCAAATATTTCTCAATCATGTTAGTAAAAATAGACATCATACATCTTTGAAATGTAACAGGTGCATTATATAAACCAAATGGCATGCGCCTAAATGCAAATGTACTGTACAGGCAAGTGAATATTGTCTTGTGTTGAACTTCTGGTGCAACTGTAATCTGATTATACCCCGAGTATCCATCAAGAAAATAGTAATAGTCTCTCCCTGCAAGTCTATCCAGCATCTGGTCTAACAAGGGCAAATGAAAGTGATCTTTCCTAGTTGCCTTGATCAGCTTCCGATAATCGATGCAAATTCTTCGTCCCGTAACCGTTCTAGTCAGTATCAACTCGTTATTCTCATTTCCAATGACCGTAATACCTCCTTTCTTTAGCACACACTGGACCGAACTTACCCATAAACTATCTGAGATGGGGTAAATTATACCCGCATCTAACCATTTGATGATTTCTTTCTTGACTGTGTCCTTCATGATGGGATTCAGTCTTCATTGTCCATCAATCGTCCCTTTCTCGCCATCTTCTAGTATGATCTTGTGCATGCATACAGATGGAATAATACCGCGAATATCAACGATGGTCCATCCGATATCCTTCTTAATTATTTCAGTACAAGGATAAGTTTCTCTTCTTGCTCATTGGTTAATTTTGCTGAAATAATCACAGGCAAAGTAGAAGCGTTACCTAAATAAACATATTTTAAATGTGAAGGAAGTACCTTGAGTTCTAATTTAGGTGGCTCCTCAATTGACACTTGTGGTTGGGCATAATCCCTATTCTATAACTCCAAAGATTCAAAATAGGATTGCGGATTAAATCTCCTTTGATTAGCTTCTAGCAAAGCTAAGTATTCATCCTCCTCTTCATCATTTTGAGGGTCTGATGTCAAAATTTGTTCTAATGGATCCTCAACATAGTTGAGTTCCTTCTTCATGATTAAATCCTCTAAATCAGACACTGCAGAATAATCATCAATTGTGTCAGGAAATCGCATAGACTTAAAAAACATTAAGTGCTACGTGATCATCTTGAACACGCATAGTAAGCTCACCCTTCTGCACATCATTAAGGGTGTTTCGATTGCTAAGAGCGGTCTTCCTAGGATGATTGGCACCTCTTTTTCTACTTCAAATTCTAGAATCACAAAATCAGCAGGAAAGATAAATTTGTCTACACGTACCAATATGTCCTCGATTTTTCCTTCTGGATGTGCTAAGGATCGATCTGCTAATTGAAGTGTAACCGTAGTCAGTCTAACTTAACCTATCCCTCATTTCCTAAATATTGACATAGACATCAAGTTGATACTCGCATCCAAGTCACATAGTACCTTACCACAATATGTTGCTCCAATGTTGCAAGGTATGGTAAAACATCCAGGATCCTTCAACTTTTGGGGTATTTTTTTTTTTAAGATATGCACTGCATTCCTTTGTCAAGGCTACCTTCTCAAATTCTCCAAGTCTTCGCTTTTTAGACAGGATATCCTTCATGAATTTGACATAGTTTGGCATTTGTTCAAGTGCTTCAACCAACGGGATATTGATATGAAATTTCTTGAGTACGTCTAAGAACTTCTTGAATTGAATTTCCTATTTCTGCTTCTGAAGTCTTTGAGGGTAGGGTAGTGGAGGTTTCTTTACAAGAACTGGTTGATTTGTCTTCTGTGGTAATTCTGCATCTAACGGAGTTGTTAGTTTATTAGAATTAGCTGGTTCTGAAGTTACCTTGTCAGATTTTACAGATTCTGGTACTTATGAAACTAGAATTTCAACACTTGGTTCAACTTCCTCTTAGTCTTGAGCGTCAGCTGGCTCCTTCTCAACTTTGACAGAATTGGGCTCTTAAATTCTTTCCACTCAATGTCAACACTTTACAATTCTCCTTCCCTGGATTCCTCAGATTCTCCGTATCACTAGGTAAAGCACCTTGTGGTCAGTTCCTGAGTTCAGTAGCAAGCTGGCCAATTTAGTTCTCCAGATTTTTCAATGTAGCTGCTTGGCTTTTAATTAAGGCAACATTCTTCACCATGTATACCTTTAACAAAATTTCTAAGCCATTAGATGGTTCAGCTTGGGTTGGTTTCTGAACTTGTTGGGGAAAACTAGGTGGCTGGGTAGATCTAGGTTGGACGTAAGTGTTACTGGTTCCAGCCCCTTGGTTACTCCAAGAAAAAATCAGATGGTTTTGCCATGATGTGTTATAAAAATTGGATTGCAGTCCTTGCCTTCCTCGATTTTGGTTCTGGTTACCCATGTAATATACGGATTCTGGGTTTGATGGACATTCTTCAAACAAATGTCCTTCCCCACAATAGAAACTGGCTATATTTTCAAATTGATTTGGTGGTTGTACTACAAAACTATTAGACCCATTAGTAGTAAGATTTTTTAACATTAAGGATATTAATGATACCTGAGATGCGAGTGAAGTAAGAGCGTCTACTTCATGTAATCCAGAAACTCATCTTCCTAACGATGCTCGATTGGTTGGCCATTGATAATTGTTACTGGCAATCCTCTCAATGATTTCATACGCCTCATTATAAGACTTAAAAAAGAGAGTACCGTTAGTAGAAGCATCCAGTACCATCCTCGTGTGAGCATAGAGACCATTATAAAATGTCTCAAGTTGGATGCAATGTGGGATTCCATGATGAGGGCACTTCCGTAAAAATTCTCTATACCTTTCCCATGCCTCATACAAGGACTCATCATCTATTTGTTGGAAGGTAGTGATTTTATTCCTCAACTTAGCATTCTTGCTATGCAGGAAATATTTCATGAGAAATCTTTCTGCTAACTCTTGCCATGTGGAAATTGAATTTGGTGGCAATGAGTTCAACTAGGCACGAGCTCTGTCCCTTAGCGAATACGGGAATAGCTTCAATCGTAATGCATCTTCGGGTACTCCGACTAACTTGAAAGAATCGTTCACTTCCATAAACAGTCTTAAGTGTAGGTGAGGATCTTTGGTAGGCATTCCACTGAATTGGCCCACTATCTGAAGCATCTGGAATATGACTGGCGTCAGCTCGAACTGTTGTGCCTCGATTTCGGGTCTCCTAATACCCAGATTAAGATCATTAAACACTGGCACTACATACTATCTTAAAGCTCTATCCCTATCAACATAAATAAGGATAGGATTTTGAGCAGGTTTTGCTCCGTTTCCATGATTCGGATTTTTGAAGTTCATCTCTTCGGTCCTTCTCTGACTTGCTTGTCTTCTTCGCCGTCAAAAAGTTCGTTCAATCTCAGGGTCTACAGAGAGTAAATCGATAATTCGGTCAATACTCATAAACATCTAAAATAATCACAGAAAAATTAATTAAGTTAAAATTTAAACAGAAAATTAAACCAAAATGCAAAACTAACAAATTCACAAATAATGACTATTTAAAATAGTCCCCGGGAACGGCACCAAAAACTTGGAACAACGAAAATGTGCAAGTGTACACAATCGAAACAAGTAATAAAGTGACAAGTAAATGTCGAGTTCTCGTACCCACAGGGACTGTGAAAATAATTATTTATGAATGCTATTTAAAACACTATCGTGAAGAAAAATATTTTGTTTGAACAGGGTGATTAAAAACTAAGATTTTAAACTAAGTAAACTAAATAAATAAATTTCAAATGCACGATTTCAAAATATGATTTTAATCAAGATGACATAATTGTGTTAGATTAATTACATTTCTTAACTTAGAATCATTAAACTCATGTTTATATTGTTACGAATAAATTCACGACAACTCGGTAATTTGCTAACTTATGAACATACTCACCTACCAAAATCCATTCATCTCTTGACTATATCCCTATGTCAATTCAACCGATTAAACAAATCTTAATAGGTAAATATGTTATTGTACATACATACTTATTAAATCGAAATAATCTCTTGTACATATCCCTATGTCAATTCAAAGGATTAATTAAATCTAATAAGCACATAAAAGACTACGTGAGGTAACAAAGTATCCCTACCTTAAAACAATCTAATCACAATATTCTTGCAAGGCAATTGTATTGTCAGATACCATTGCTAATTTAACCCTCAGCTACCTTAGATGATTACACATGCACTAATTAAGTATTGTGTCCATTAATTACAATTTCAATCTGTTTAAATAATTAATTCATTAGCTACCTCACAATTGTAATGCAAGAATAACTTAGTCATGATTTTACTTAATCAAGCATCTTACCGAGGCCTATAACAACATAAACACAATTTTAATAATTTTAACAAACGAAATGCAATCAACCTAATACGAATTAAATTCAAGCTAAATTGATTAAATTAATCATTCCAACAACATAAATATTCATAGATATGTTCATCATAACAATGACAAAAATTCAAGAGATAGGGAACAAGAATCAAATTCGGTGTTTTTCCGTGGCTTGACTAGTTTGCTCCATTCTTCCTTCTCCGTTGTCCTCGTCAACCAAGGCTGCTATGAACACTTACTTTCTGCTCCAAATGGCTGATGAAGGCCCCTTTTCCAAGAGGAGAAATCGGCAAGAGAGCAAGGGAATTTGGAATGGAAAAGAAGAGAGAAAGTGGAGAGAAGAGAGAAAAGATGTGAATGCTTGAGATATGTTTCAAATGACCAGCCTAAGGGGGTTTTTATAGCTAAAGAGGGCTGCTAAAAATAGCGAAAATTATCAGCCAAAGAGCCCTCCCTTGGCCGGCCACACATATGGCAAGGTTGATAGTTTCAACTTTGCTAATTTAGGCTTCGGGCAAATATATACAGCCACCAATTATGGAGGGGTTTGTTTGCAACTTGAAAAAGTATTCAAGGGCCTCTTTGAAAGCTAAATAATCATCTAATAAGCTGATTTGGGTCAACATATGGACGGTTTTGGTCTGTCCACTTCTTGGTCAGTTCGGTTCACTCGATTCGGCTCAACTGGACCACTTATTCATAATTAATTAATAATAATTTATTTAATCCAAATTAAATTTGATATAAATTAAAATTAATTATATCATGAATTAATACACATAATTGGACCGACTTAGGCTAAAAATTAATTCGCCTTGATACTTCAAATTGCTTCTCAATTTTGAACTTCCAATACTGTCTGCCGAGTCGTTATTTGCCCTTTGTGCAAATCTGTCGAAAAATGATCAAAATTAATTAAAATTCAACATGTTCATAATTAAGTGCAATTTAATTATTTTATAAAAATTAATTATTTTTCGGCAATAATTTTGCCAAAACTGCATCAATTTGAGTTAAAAAGGGCATGAAAAAGTGTGTATATTTTTGTGTTTCCAATATGTGGTATTATGGTTGATGAACTTTTGGGAATTTTGATGCTTAAATGGTTGGTGATTAAATGGTCAAATGAAAGTATATTATGGATGACCAATTTGGTATGTTTGAGTGTGGTTTGGCATGTGATTATTGTGGTATGACTTGGTATGGAAATATGGAGTTATGTATGGTTGATTCTTAGATATGTATATTTATGTTTAGGTTGATTTGATGACTTGTGATTGAGGTGCCTTTTGGTATATTGGTTGTATGGATAGATACCATATTGAATTAGTTCTTTTATGCATGATTTAAGTGTGTTTTGAAGCTTGATTGTATGTGCAAATGGCTTGTAGGTGTGAGCTTAATTTGGGTGAAAGAAATGGCTTGAAATTTTCCTATTTCTTGTCCACACGGCCTAAGACACGGGCATGTGTCTCAGCCCGTGTGTGACACACAGCCATGCGACACGGTCGTGTGTCCCTGTAGGTTTCAATGGGTTGTAAGTCAAGCAGTTACACCGCCTACCACACGGCCTGGCACACGGGCATGTGCGGCCATTTTAAGAGTTACACAACCTGGCACACGAGCGTATGGCTTGGCCGTGTGACCCAAGCCAATAAGTTAAACGGGCACAGACACGAGCTGGGACACGGCCGTGTGTTCCTACTTTGAATGACCATATGGCTTGAGACATGGGCGTGTATCTCAGTCATGTGAGTCACACGACCGTGTGACCTCTACACTGTGAAAGTTTTTATCTTTTTCCATAAAATTCTAAATGTTTCCAATTTAGTCCCGAATCGATTCTAAAGTGTTTCTAAGGCCTCGATTGCTCAAATAAGGGACAATAAGCATGTGTTTGAATGAATTATGTTATGATTTATGAAATGTTTTGAAATTTATGATTTTAAGTTATGTTTTTACGGTAATGCTCCGTAACGTTATTCCGACGATAGATATGGGTTAGGGTTGTTACATTTTATAGTATCAGAGCTATGGTTTAGTCAATTCTTGGACTGAACGTAGCGTCTACGAGTCCAGAAATACATGTCATTATGATAAACCATAATTTGCACATATTTTAACCCCATCTTGGCTTAATTTTGAATGAATTTTCATTAGATTTGATGAATTCGATGCTCCTAATCCCTTAATTTCATGTTTTATACTCGGAAGAGCTTAGGGAGTCGAAAAGATCGAGAAACGGGCCAAAATGGGACAAAATTGGCATACATTAGAAATTACACGGCCTAGACTATCGTCCACGGGTAGATCACACGACCGTGTGTGGCGAGCAGAATCGAGCATGGCCGAAGGAGTCCACCACGGGCGTGTCACACGGGCATGTCCCTACCGACCCTAGGTTTAATTCTATTCGAAAAAGGCTACTTGTGGGCCAAGAAAGGCATTCCAAAGCCTATATAAACACCCTAGGGGGCAACCTAAAATTGGACGTCGAGTGACGCCGAGTAGAAGGCAGAAAATACTCCAAGACAGCCGTCGGGAACAGCTTAGGAGAAGGATCTCCATCAAGACTAAAGATCTCCCATCAAGTTCTTTAGAAGTTTTTGGGTTTTCTTATGTTTTGTTGTTTTCCCTATTTTAAGATGTTTCCCTCTATTAGTATAAACTAAATCCCTTAAATGCCTAAGAGGATGAAACCTAAGACAAATCTTATTATTATTTAATTTATAAGATAAATACTTGTTCTTATTCTTAATTATGAGTTCTTATTCTTGTTTTGATAATTCAGATTATTAATTCAAGTCGAATGTGCTTATTTAATGGAGAAAAAGTCCCTATTTAAGAGAAGATCAACACAATTAAGCGGAGTTGATTGCAACCCTAGAAATAGGGCGTCAAAAATCACCGGATTAGTGTCAAATCTAATAAGGGAATCCATAGATGGAGTTAATGCGACAATAGTGGTTTTAATTAGAAAGAGATTTCAATTAATCAACCTAGAGTCAGTTGTTTTTATTCTTGAAAGAGATATTAACATATATTAGGGATTTCTACGGATTAAGTCGAGTGAATAAATTGTATGAATCAAAAGTAATAAGTGAAGCCTGGGTGGATTCTTCCTTAGGTATTGCCTATCTCATATAAGTTGTCTAAAGTATTTTTCTTAATTCTTTCTTAGTCGTGTTTTTAATTAAGTTTTAGTTTAAAAAGAAAATCACTCCAATTCTTAGGCTAAATAATAGAAGGATAGTAATTACTAGTACTCTTGGTCCTTGTGGATACGATATTATTGGTCTTACCATAACTATACTATTGAACGATAGGTGCGCTTGCCTTTATTGTGATCATAGTTAGTTTTAGACACATCACATTATATAACTTGTGATAGTGTGATAACTCCTGACATGTTTTGAAATATGTTTTCATATAGAAATGACATCCAACCGAACTGAACCTGATAAAGTTGAAAGTAATGCACAAGCCTCCATTCACGGAGCAGCATCGAGTGTCACTGGGCCCGTATCTAAGGGTCGGGAAGGAGAAGCTAAGAAAGCCTTCTTTCATATGATGAACGAATGGTTTACCGAGTTTGTACGAAAGAACCCGATGGCTCAATGACCTCTACCCCCACATGTTCCCCAATCGGTCCCCGTAGTTCCTCAGAGTTTAGAATCAATACGAGTTAGTAAGATGTTAGTTGATAAAATTCGTAAATATAGGGATGAATAATTTAGAGCTACAGCTGAATATGACCCAGAGAGAGCCGAGTTCTGGTTAGAAAATACTATCAAGGTTTTTGATGAGTTGTCTCGTACACCGATAAAGTGCATAAAATGTGTTGTCTTTTTACTGAAAGATCCAGCTTATCAGTGGTGGAATACTTTGGTTTCAGTGGTTCCAAGAGAACATAAAGATTGGGAATTTTTTCAAACCGAGTTCCAATAGAAATATATAAGTTAGAGATTTCTTGATTAGAAACGCAAAGAGTTTCTTGAGCTTAAATAGAGCCAAATGACAATGTCCGAGTATGAGAGGGAATTTGTTAGACTGAGTAAGTATGCCTGAGAGTGTATATGTAACATCCCTAATTATTGGGCCTGTGCATTTTGTGCAATGTATGCTTAATAGGCTAAATTGAGAATTTAGGTACTAATTGGGCTCAGAAATGGGCTGAGACCTCAGTTAAAAATATTCTGTTTGGGCATTATAAGGTTTAATGGTAAGTATCTATGTTAAAAATGTCAAATTAGGCTTGGGGCCCAAAGATTAGGTGGCGCCACAAGGAAGGGAGAGGGTGGCATCACTAGTGCATGAGGAGGGCCCAAATTTAGGTTGCTTGAAGCCCAAGTTATAGAGCCAAATTTTGGCACTTAAAAGGGGACTAAGAGGGGACGGCACAGGGCTATTATTTATGAGATTTTAATGTTTTAATTATGAGGATAGTAAGCAGATAAAGAAGGGAGGAGTTGGTGCTAATTAGGGCTATTTTTGAGGAATTAATAGATCAAGATAAGGGAAAAGATGAGAGCTCATCCAGGAGGCTAGAGTTGGCCGAAAGTCAAACTCAGTGAGGGGGGAAATCGGTTTTCGTAAAGGCTAGGGGGTGTGCCGAATTTTCATTTGTTTTCTCTGCGAATAGCCTTTAGTTTTTCTCTCTTTCGAATCATCTCTTCTTTTTTTTCTTTTCTGTTAGAAATCGAAACCCCTGAAGTCTCATCAATTGCCGAAATCCTACCAACCACCTTTTCCTCTCCTTAATATTCATTGGCCGAATCTCTCTTGGCCATCTCTTCAATTCTTAGTTCTTTCAAAAGCTGAAAACATGTCAGATCATCTTTCCGGGATTTTTCCTTAAAGAGCCAAAACTCCTAGATCTCTAATCTTCTACAGTTGCCAAATCTTTCTAACGATTTGGGTTTTCTTTTGATTCTTTTCGGCTTTTGGAGGCCATAGCTGAATGGCTATATGGAACTAATATTTTGTTTTCTTTTGCGGCATTCTGGGATTTGAAGGAGGATTCATTTGTTTAGATCTCTAAGTCAGAGTTCAGTAACACTCAAATCGTGTTACTTTTAGGATTTCAAGGTAAGGAGATCTATTGTTTTTAACGTGTAAAATTCAGGATTTGCTAACCCTTGGCCGAATGTAGGGGAGGCCAAATCTTCATGTTCTTCCGGCTTTTGAGCAAGGTTTTAGGCAAAGGGTAGTAGATCCAGATAGCAAAGATATTGACTAGGGGAGTAGAACTACGTGATATCAGGTGTGTAACACATCCACACCATTTAGATTGCCTGTTAAATATATATTTATTAATCTGAAATATTCTGTAAAATGCCAAAATCCCGGCATAACGGATGAAACCCAAGAAGGGTAAAAGCGAATCACCAGGTTAGTAATCTCTGTCATTCCTAAGTGAATGTTCCTGTTAAAATGACATATGTGATAAGTATACCGATTTCTGTGATTGCATAAGGTTGGGTTTGATGAAAGGGGAAGTGTTCTGTTGTAGCGGCTTTTGCCGTGACCTGTTGTAGTGGCTTTTGCCGTGACCTGGTGACTATGTCACAACTTTGATGATGAGCAGCTAACTGTAGCATGATTGCCATCGATGGTGTATAGCGGTGTGGGTTGATTGTAGAAATCCCCAATGGTGTGACTGGCAAGTAAGGGTGGTGTGTAGCGGATGGAAACCTAGGATTTGGGCTGGGCTTTGCATATATTTTTTATATATATTATATTTTGTTATATGTTCTATGGGGTTAAGGCCCAAATCTAATGGTGCACGAGGGTTGCACACTGAGTCTCGCGACTCAACCTATTATTTAACCTTTTCAGGTAGCACCTAGTGCATCGGACTGGGCTGGAGAGGAGCGCAAGGTGGCCACGCAAGAGAGTCATTTGATCCAGTAGAAGATTTTATTTAGAAGTTTTATTTTTAATTAATGGGTTTTAAATGTCTTTGTAATAAGGCCTTGGGCCATTAGCTTTATTTATTCCGGTTTTATTGTGGGCTTTTATTATTATTAGATGTTTAAATTTTTCCTTTAATTAAGTTGAGGCATGTAACAAATTCAATTTTTTTTATTTACCAAGGCATTTCATAAAATTTACTACTTATATGGATTATTACATTATTAAGTTTTCCGGTATAAATGTTTAAACCTGATAAATTGTTTTCCAAAATGCGACATGTTTTATAAAATCTCTTTAGTGACATACCAGATCCGGTTGTAGTGCTAGGGCCGGGTTTGGGGTGTTACAAATTGGTATCAGAGCCAGGTTCAAAACTCGGCTTTAGGGGTTTTGGACTCAAAACGTTTTCTAAAAATAGGTTTTTGAAACATGTATATTTATAAATCATACAGGAAGGTTTTCTCAGCGTGGCACCTGCGTCTCCAGCCCAAGTCCGCCAGGTAAGTATTCTGGACTCACTGTGTGTTATATAAGTATGTGGGCTTGATGGGCTTTATGGGACGTAGACTATCTAGATTAGAACTTGATGGACTCTAGGCTTAGCTGAAACAACTCCTTAAATCTCATAAGACTTAATTTCACTAAACAAACCCGTGAAGCAGTCGCAAGACTAGGGTGTGGCATGCAGCATGCGCATGTCTCAGGATTGGATCGGGAAGAGCACTCGGTACTTAAGCGATCCTAGTGACTCACCTCCTCTTCGCTGGAATCCACAGTGCGTAGTATTTGTTCACCCTAGCCGCGAGGATTTGTTGACAGGCCAAAATCCATAACTAAAACCTGAAAAGGACCAGCCACCCTATTTTCACAAAATTGCTAAAACACCCTTATTTTAAAAATTACCAAGATACCTATGATTTGCAAATATACACCCAGTTATGGAAATACCCCGATTTACAAAGTCAAAGGTTTTAAAAAAAAACATACAACACAACATCAATCAAAAACCACAAACACCTGAACGCTACTACTATTCCTTTTGAAATCAAAATCTCCAAGATACCTCTATTCTGAAAAAAAAATGCCCCCTTAGTTCTGTAAAATTTTTGAAAATACCCCTGATTTGTAAAAAATATTTCAAAATACCCCTGATTTGTAAAAAATATTTCAAAATACCCCTGATTTGAAAAATGACCAAATTGCCCTTGATTGTAAAATAACTAAAACACCCCCGATTTACAAAATTACCGAAATACCCCAGATTGCAAAATTACTAAAATACCCCTATTTCACGAAATCACCACGGAACCCTATTTTTTGAAAGTTACAAAAATACCCCTAGGTAGTGAAATGACGAAAATACCCCTGCACGAAGAATGTAGGTTCATGGATGTACTTGTATGCTAATGTTTGATGATTGAATGTCTGTGCTTCCTAGAATTAGGAGGTAAACTTGAGACTAAAACTGTAGATAGGTTCGAATTCGAAAGAACTACCTTTAAAATTTCTATTTATAAAACTGTTCGTGGTTAATCAGTGGGAAGAATTAATGATTCATAAAATTCTTAATAAGATAAACGCCAATCAGAAGAATGAGTACAAGGGTTCGAGGACGTCCGCCGTATGGACACGGTAGGGGTAGAATGACCGTGTCCGAGCCAGTAGGGTCTGGCCACGAGCTAGAAAAAGAGATGCCGAATATGCCGGCTGTGGAGGGAGAATTTCGGGACCAGGCAGCCGAAGATGATACGAGTCCTTGAGAGAGTTGCTGGGGCAGGTACGGGTTCAGGAGCTCAGAAATCTGTGTCTGAACGACTCCGAGCCAACGGAGCGGAGATGTTTAGGGGTGTTTCTGGTGTAGCCCCTAACACAGCGGAGTATTGGCTAGAAGTAAGTGAGCGCATAATGGATGACCTAGACTTCACGATAGAGGAGAAGTTGAAAGGGGTCGTGTCTCTACTTCGTGACGAGGCTTACCAGCGGTGGCTCACGGTAAAGGAAGGTACTGTTGCAGACTGGATTGATTGGGATTTCTTTAAGGAGTCATTCCAAGGAAAGTATGTTGGGGCCAGCTATGTGGATGTACAGAGGAAGGCATTTCTGAATTTGGTGCAAGGAAGTAAGTCTGTATCTGAATACAATGCGGAGTTTCTACGCTTGAGCCACTACGCTCGAGGAATGGTAGCAACTGAATATGAACGTTGTGTACGGTTTGAGGATGGACTGCGAAATGAGTTAAGAGTTCTGATAACACCGCAACGAGAGAGAGACTTTGTTGTTCTGATGGAGAAGGTTAAGATAGCTGAGGAGGTGAAGCGGATAAGAAAAGGATAAGGATCGGGGTAAGAATAAGAGAAGTTTTGGGCCATCGGGATCATCAGGAAATTTTTAGAAAAGGCCTAGGCCTGATGGGCCAGCTCGTGCTTCGACGGGCCAGAATCGATCATGTCCTTCGTGTGGGAAGGCGCATTATGCTGAGTGCAGAAGGAAAATCGGTGGATGCTTTAGGTGTGGGTCCACAGAGCATCTGATTAAGGACTGTCCATAGGTGGATCAAGTACAGCCAATGGAGCGAGGTTCTGATCAGACTAGGAGAGGTGGTTAGCTTGGACCAAGGGGTCGTGGCGTAGCCAGAGGAGGAAATGGGTCTGGTCGGGGTCGTGGAGCACCTGGTAGAGGTGCAGGTAATGTAGATGTGAGGCAGCCGGGTCTAGTTCATGCAGCTCCCCAACGGGAGGATGGTGACGCACCATATGTTATAACCGGTATGTTTCTTATTGTTGATAAACCATTTCTTGCCTTAATAGATATTGGGTCAACCCACTCCTATGTTGCATGTTCGGTATCTGAGACCCTAAGTATAGATTCTGAAACAACTACTAAGAAGATGACTGTGGTTAGTCTCCTAAGACAATCTAGGGTAGTGGACAAACTATTTAAGGATGTACCTTTAGAAACTCAAGAGGTAGTGTTTCCGGCAGACTTAATGGAATTATCGTTTGGAGAGTTTGACCTTATCATAGGAATGGATTGGTTGACTAAGCATCGTGCTAAGTTGGATTATGGGATTAAGCGCATGGTGTTGAGTACCCCGGAAGGCGGGGAGGTGGTTGTGTTAGGAGAAAGAAGGAATTATTTGTCCAACGTGATTTCTGCATTGAAAGCTGTTAAGATGATTTGGAAGGGATGTAACACATCTCTAGCTTTTATCAGTGCTTTGGATGCTAAGGAGGTGACTGTCGATGAGGTTCGAACAGTTAGGGACGCGGATGTTTTTTCGGAGGAGTTGCTAGGATTACCCCCAGATCGCGAAGTGGAGTTTGGAATAGAGCTACTTCCGGGTACGACTCCGGTGTCCATTGCTCCTTACCAAATGGCGCCGAAGGAGTTGGTGGAACCCAAAGCTCAAATCTAGGAACTGTTGGATCGAGGGTTTATTCGACCGAGTGTGTCCCCGTGGGGAGCGCCGGTCCTATTTGTTAAGAAGAAGGACGGATCTATGCGTATGTACGTAGACTATTGTCAACTGAATAAGTTGACTATTAAGAACAAGTACCCACTGCCGAGAATCGATGATCTGTTCGATCAGCTCAAAGGAGCTTCGGTCTTTTCTAAGATTGACTTAAGTTCGGGATATCATCAGTTAAGGTTAAAGGAAGGGGACATTCATAAGACGGCGTTTCAAACTCGGTACGGTCATTATGAGTTCTTGGTGATGCCGTTCAGGTTGACGAACGCGCCAGCAGCATTTATGGATATGATGAACCGGGTGTTCCAACCATATCTTGATCGGTTCATTGTGGTGTTCGTCGACGACATCTTTGTTTATTCCAAGTCAGAAGAGGAACATGATGAGCATCTTCGTGTGGTGTTGTGAACTTTGAGGGCAAAGCAGTTGTTCGCAAAGTTCAGTAAGTGTGAGTTCTGGCTAAGGGAAGTAACTTTCTTAAGACATATGGTTTCTGTAGAGGGAATTAGGGTGGACCCTCGGAAGATAGAAGCCGTATTGGATTGGAAATCGCCGAAGTCTGTGGCGGAAGTTCGAAGTTTCTTGGGATTGGCCGGGTGTTACCGAAGGTTTGTTGAAGGGTTCTCATTGATAGCGGCACCTTTAACTAAGTTATTGAGGAAGGGAGTATCGTTTGTGTGGACCGACAAACAGCAGGAGAGCTTTGAGAAATTGAAGAGAATTCTAACAGAAGCACCGGTGTTAATTCAGCCAGAGGCGGGAAAAGAATTTACCGTCTATTATGATGCGTCACACACAGGTTTAGGTTATGTGTTGATGCAAAATGGAAAGGTGGTTGCATATGTGTCCCGACAGTTAAGACCACATGAGTTGAACTACCCAACGCATGATCTGGAATTGGCGGCGGTAGTGTTCGCTCTAAAGATTTGGAAGCACTACCTGTATGGGGAGAAATTGGTTATTTATACGGACCATAAGAGCCTGAAGTATATCATTACCCAGAAGGAGTTGAACCTAAGACAGAGAAGGTGGATCGAGCTATTAAAGGACTATGACTGCTCAATTGAGTACCATCCGGGTAAGGCTAACGTGGTGGCGGATGTGTTGAGTCGTAAAGTGATAGCGGATTTAAGGGCGATGTTCACTCACCTTAGCCTGTATAAGGATGGCAGTCTGGTAGCCGAACTTCAAGTAAGACCCATGTGGACAAGTCAAATCAAGGAAAAGCAACTTCTGGATGATGTCTTGAGTACTTGAATTCGGCAAGTGTAGAATGGTGAAGTAGAGGACTACAGCTTGAATTGTGATGAAGTTTTGTGTTTCCGAGGGAGAGTCTGCATGCCTAAGGATGTGGAGTTAAGACAGATAATTTTGCGAGAGGCGCATAGTAGTCCATATGTTATGCATCCTGGAGGAGTTAAGATGTATCGAGATTTGCAAGAGAAATTTTAGTGACCAGGTTTGAAGCGAAAGGTAACGGAATTCGTGGGTAAGTGCTTGACATGCCAACAGGTGAAAGCGGAACACCATTTGCCTTCGGGATTGTTGCAACCAGTGAAAATTCCGCAGTGGAAATGGGAGAGAATCACGATGGATTTTGTTAGTGGGTTACCTCTTACGCCCACTAAGAAGGATTCAATTTGGGTGATTGTGGATCGACTCACGAAGTCTGCTCACTTCATGCCGGTTCATGTTGACTATTCTCTGCAGAAGTTGGCTAAGTTGTACGTGGCTGAGGTCGTGAGACTACATGGTGTACCGGTGTCGATCATATCAGATAGGGACCCTAGATTCACGTCACGTTTCTGGAAGGCTCTTCATCAAGCAATGGGAACAAGGTTAGACTTTAGTACCGCTTTTCACACACAGACTGATGGTCAGTCTGAGAGGGTAATCCAGATCTTGGAGGATATGCTAAGGGGTTGCGTCATCGATTTTAGGGGTAGTTGGGAGGAGTATCTACCTTTGGCAGAATTTGCATATAATAACAGTTATCAAGCTAGTATTTAGATGGCGCTTTATGAAGCGTTATATGGAAGGAGATTTCGTACCCCAATTTGTTGGACAAAGTTGGGTGAACGCCAGGTGTTGGGTCCAGAACTAGTTTTGGAAACGGAGGAGAAAGTTAAGTTAATACTGGCTAGATTAAAGGAGGCGTCTGATCGGCAAAAATCTTATGCGGATCTAAAGCAGAAGGAGGTGGAATTTACAGTAGGAGACCAAGTCTTTTTGAAAGTATCTCCATGGAAGAAGGTAATGAGGTTTGGACAGAAGGGTAAGTTAAGTCCTCAGTTTGTTGGGCCGTATCGGGTACTAGAGCGTGTGGGCCCAGTCGCTTATCAGTTGGAGTTGCCTTCAGGGTTGGAGCAGATACATGACATGTTTCATGTCTCAATGCTAAGAAGTTATCGTTCTGATCCATCGCATGTGGTGCCGGTGGAAGAGATTGAAGTAAAGCCAGATTTATCCTTTGAGGAAGAACCAGTGCAAATCTTGGATCGAGACGTAAAAGAGTTGAGAAGGAAGTCCGTCCCTTTGGTCAAAGTTCTGTGGTGAAATCAAGGCGCAGAAGAGGCGATGTGGGAGCCAGAGGATGTTATTCGCAACAATATCCCATCTCTTTCGATCAGGTAAATTTCGAGGCCGAAATTTATTTTAAATTGGGTAGAACTATAACATCCCGAATTATTGGGCCTGTGCATTTTTGCAATGTATGCTTAATAGGCTATATTGAGAATTTAGGTACTAATTGGGCTCAGGAATGGGCTGAGACCTTAGTTAAAAATATTCTGTTTGGGCATTATAAGGTTTAATGGTAAGTATCTATGTTAAAAATGTCAAATTAGGCTTGGGGCCCAAAGATTAGGTGGCGCCACAAGGAAGGGAGAGGGTGGCGTCACTAGTGCATGAGGAGGGCCCAAATTTTGGTTGCTTGAAGCCCAAGTTATAGGGCCAAATTTTGGCACTTAAAAGGGGACTAGAAGGGGACGGCACAAGGCTATTATTTAGGAGACTTTAATGTTTTAATTATGAGGATAATAAGCAGATAAAGAAGGGAGGACTTGGTACTAATTAGGGCTATTTTTGAGGAATTAATAGATCAAGATAAGGGAAAAGATGAGAGCTCATCCAGGAGGCTAGAGTTGGCCGAAAATCAAACTCAGTGAGGGGGGGAATCAGTTTTGGTAAAGGCTAGGGGGTGTGCCAAATTTTCATTTGTTTACTCTGTGAAGAGCCTTTAGTTTTTCTCTCTTTCGAATCATCTCTTCTTCTTTTTCTTTTCTATCAGAAATCGAAACCCCTGAAGTCTCATCAATTGCCGAAATCCTACCAACCACCTTTTCCTCTCCTTAATATTCATTGGTCAAATCTCTCTTGGCCATCTCTTCAATTCTTAGTTCTTTCAAAAGCCGAAAACACGTCAGATCATCTTTCTGGGATTTTTCCTTAAAGAGCCAAAACTCCTAGATCTCTAATCTTCTATAGTTGTCGAATCTTTTTACAAGGGATAGCCGAAATCTTCTATAGGGTAAGTAGCAATTTGGGTTTTTTTTTTTATTCTTTTCTGGCTTTTGGAAGCCATAACCGAATGGCTATATGGAACTAATATTTTATTTTCTTTTGCGGCATATCGGGATTTGAAGGGGGATTCATTTGTTTAGATCTCTAAGTCAGAGTTCAGTAACACTCGAATCGTGTTACTTTCGGGATTTCAAGGTAAGGAGATCTATTGTTTGTAACGTGTAAAATTTGAGATTTGCTAACCCTTGGCCGAATGTAGGGGAGGCCAAATCTTCGTGTTCTTCCGGCTTTTGAGCAAGGTTTTAGGCAAAGGGTAGTAGATCCAGATAGCAAGGATATTGACTAGGGGAGTAGAACTACGCGATATCAGGTGTGTAACACATCCACACCATTTAGATTACCTGTTAAAAATATATTTATTAATCTAAAATATTCTGTAAAATGCCGAAATCCCGGCATAACAGATGAAACCCAATGAGGGTAAAAGCGAATCACCAGGTTAGTAATCTCTGTCATTCCTAAGTGAACGTTCCTGTTAAAATGACATATGTGATAAGTATGCCGATTTCTGTGATTGCATGAGGTTGGGTTTGATGAAAGGGGAAGTGTTCTGTTGTAGCAGCTTTTGCTGTGACCTGTTGTAGTGGATTTTACCGTGACCTATTGTAGTGGCTTATGCCATGACCTGTTGTAGTGGCTTATGCCATGACCTGGTGACTATGTCACAACTTTGACGATGAGCAGCATAACTGCCATCGATGGTGTGTAGCGGTGTGGGTTGATTGTAGAAATCCCCAATGGTGTGACTGGCAAGTAAGGGTGGTGTGTAGCGGATGGAAACCTAGGATTTGGGCTGGGCTTTGGATATATTTTTTGTATATACTATATTCTGTTATATGTTCTGTGGGGTTAAGGCCCAAATCTAATGGTGCACGAAGGTTGAACACTGAGTCTCGCAACTCAACCTATTATTTAACCTTTTCAGGTAGCACCTAGTGCATCGGACCGGGCTGGAGAGGAGCGCAAGGTGGCCATGCGAGAGAGTCATTTGATCCAGCAGAAGATTTTATTTAGAAGTTTTATTTTTAATTAATGGGTTTTAAATGTCTTTGTAATAAGGTCTTGGGCCATTAGCTTTATTTATTCCGGTTTTATTTTGGGCTTTTACAATTATTAGATGTTTAAATATTTCCTTTAATTAAGTTGAGGCATGTAACAAATTCAGTTTTTTTATTTACCAAGGCATTTTATAAAATTTACTTCTTATATGGATTATTAAATTATTAAGTTTTACGGTATAAATGTTTAAACCTGATAAATTATTTTCCAAAATGCGACATGTTTTATAATATCTCTTTAGTGACATACCGATCCGGTTGTAGTGCTTGGGCCGGGTTTAGGGTGTTACAGTATGCCAACCGAAGTTGCCATGTGTAAACATTTTAAAGATGGGTTAAATGAAGACATAAAGCTATTAGTCGGGATACTTGAATTGAAAGAATTTGTTATTTTAGTTGACCGAGCAGATAAAGCTGAAGAGCTTAGCAAAGAAAAGAGAAAAGTTGACCATGAAGCTAAAGATTCTAAAAAGAGATCAACTAGAAATTCATACCATCCATCATCGAAGAAATCGAAAGAACATCATAATCATTCGACAGCTTCAGTAGAATATTCCAATAGAGATAGAGGTAAACAGCATGCGAGTCCAAAACCTCAAGCTATGTCTATAGTGAGTGTAGGTAGTTTTAAGGGCAATTGGCCTGATTGCCAACAATGTAATATACGACACTTCGGTGAGTGTAGATTTAAAAATGGGTCATGTTTCAGATGTGGTTCATTTGATCATTATCTCAGAGACTGCCCGGAGAGGTTAGAGAAAGAAAAGGCTTAGACTGTTCGACTGAGCAATACTGCCGCAAAAGGTAGACCACCTCAAAGCCTTGGTAATGCGAGCAATAGCCATACTGGAGCAAAAGACTCTATTGTGAGATCCGAGGCACAAGCACCGGCTAGAGCTTACGCGATCCATGCACGAGAGGAAGCTTCAGTGCCAGATATTATTACCGGTACATTTCCTATCTTTGATACTGATGTTACTGCTTTGATTGATCTAGGATCAACACATTCGTATGTATGCACAAGTCTAGTGTCAAGTAAGAATTTACCTGTTGAGTCCACTGAATTTGTGGTTAAAGTAATGAACCCTCAGGTCAATATGTGCTAGTTGATAAGGTTTGTAAAAATTGTCCTTTGATGATTCAAGGTTGTAACTTTCTGGCTGATTTGATGCTATTACCATTTGATGAGTTTGACATGATTTTGGGTATGGATTGGTTGACTCTGCATGATGTCGTTGTAAATTGTAGATGAAAGCTTATTGTGTTAAGGTGTCAGAACAATGAAAAGCTTCAGATTTAATCAGATAGACTGGATAGTATGTCTAATGTTATTTCGGCTATGTCATCATAGAGATATGTTAGAAAAGGCTGTGATGTGTATCTTGCTTATATATCTGATTCTAGAGTTTCTGAGTTGAAGCTAGAATCGGTTCTAATGGTATGTGAGCATCCAGGTGTGTTTTCAGAGGAGTTTCCTAGGTTACTGCTGAGAGGTCGTGTTCGCTATTGAGTTAGTACCGTGAACATCTCCGATATTGATAGCTCCTTATAGAATGGCACCTACAGAGTTGAAAGCGCAGTTGTAAGAGTTGACAAATAGGGGTTTTGCTCGGCCTAGTTTTTTTCCTTAGGGTACACCGTTCTATTTTTTAAGAAAAAGGATGGATCTATACGATTATGTATTGACTATCGCCAGTACAACAAAGTCACGATCAAGAATAAGTATGTGTATTGACTAATACACCTGCAGTATTTATGGATTTAATGAAAGGAATTTTCAGACCGTATTTAGACAGATTCGTTATGATGTTTATTGATGATATCTTGATTTATTCACGAGATGAGATAGAGCAGGTCAAGCATTTGAGAATTGTTTTGCAAACTCTGCGCGAAAAGCAATTATTCGCTTAGTTTAGAAAATGTGAATTCTGGCTTCGGGAAGTCAGATTTCTGGGACATGTTGTATCAGCCAAGGGCATCAAAGTTGATCCGAGCAAAATTTCAGCAGTTGTAGATTGGAAGCCTCTGAGAAATATATCTGAGGTTAGAAGTTTTTTAGGATTACTCGGATATTACAAAATGTTTGTTAAGGGATTCTCAATGATTGCTACACCGATTACGAGATTATTGCAGAAAGATGTTAAGTTCGAGTGGCCTGAGAAATATCAACAAAGCATTGATCAATTAAAAGCATTGTTAACCGAGGCACCGATGTTAGTTCAACCAGAATCAGGTGAAGAATTCATTTTTCATAGTGATGCATCATTTAACGGATTGGGCTGTGTTTTAATGCAGGAAGGCAAAGTGATAGCGTATGCTTCAAGATAGTTGAAATCACACGAAAAGAATTATTCGACGCACGATTTAGAACTTGCAGCAATTGTTTTTGCTTTTATAATAGTCCGGTTTAGACCCTAGTTAGAATAGTGGTTTCGGGACCACAAATTCGAGTCAGAAAAATATTTTAATATTATTTTCTGTGCCTACAGTAAGTGATTAAGCATGTGTGAAAGTTTCGTGAAATAATCTATCTATTTGTGTGTTTAATTTGATAAAAGGACTAAATTGCATAAAAGGTAAAAGTGACATTCTATATGTTTATGTGTTTAATTGAGCTGGCTTTTAAATATAGTGGCCTTATGAGGCAATTAAGCCATTATATAGTAAGTGGATGGTTAATGGACAATTATAACCAACCATAATATATGTTTATATGTTTAATAATAAGGTTAATTTTGTTAAAGGATTAATAATGCTATAATAATAAAACAAAAGAAGGCCATATTATCATTTTTTTGGCCGAATGTATCAAAGCAAGAAATCATCCATGGCTTTTTAGGTTTCGGCTACTATCAAGCAAGATTAAGGTATGGATTTTGATCAGTTTTTGATAATTTCAACGTTTTTGTAATCGTTGCTTCGTGTTCTTCAAAACTCATGCTTTAATTTTTTTTTTTGAATTGATGATGAATATGAAATATGCCATTGATGATTTTGCAAGCTTTGTGATGTTTGAGGATGAAATATGAAATATATGTGTTAGATTAACATGTTTTGTCTTTGGAGTTTTGGTGATTTTGAGTAATTTGGACTTAATTGAGAAAATAATATTTTGAGGGATTAAATTGTGAAATAAATGAATTGTATGGACTTGTATGATTATAGTGAACATTCGGCTAAGCATGGGTATAAGCAAATTATGTGTATTTTATGATTTTGTGAAATAGGGACTAAAATGTGAAAATGTGAAAATGTGAGGGCTAATTTGTAAATTTCCCTAAATAAGTATTTTTGGATTAAATTGAATGATTTGGTGAATAAATGGATTAAATTTGAATATGTATAGATCAAGAACCGAAGAAAACGGATTTAGATCGCGGAAAGTCGAAAGTGATCGAATAGTCGAATCCATACGTTTATCCGAATCCGAGGTAAGTCTATATACAAATAAATGTATTTGCATTTATTTATGTATGTACATATGAAATTTCATTGTGATGAATGTGTATGAGATGACAAATATATGAAATCCGAGAAAGTATCGACAATGTACCAATGTCCGAGAAGTCCCATACGAACCTAGGAATAGATAGGATTACATATGTCATGACATAGGTGTGCGATATGTGATATCGTGTAAGACCACGTCTGGGAAGTTGGCATCGATCTGGGATTTACGTGTAAGACCATGTCTGGGACATTGGCATCATATTTGATTGGTGTAAGACCCTGTCTGGGACAGTGGCATCGATATTTGAGTACATATAAGACCACGTCTGGGACGTAGGCATTGTACAATTATTCTGAGTATTCTGAGCATCCTATTCAATTCTGAATGGTTCAACAGGCAAGTCTGAGAAATGAAAGACTATGTGAATGATAGAATCGTTTCAGGTACATTGATGTATGCTTTGTATAAGCATGAAAGGTGAGCAATTGTGCATAGATAAAATGAATAAAAGGTGATATATGTATGTTTGAGATTGAGCAAAAGAAATTCTTGAGATAAGATATGATGGTAAACTATGGCTAAGCAAATAAGTCAAAGGAAATGTTGTGAATTTTCCATTGGAAAATACATTAATGACATTGTATTATTGTGCTTATATGCATTTATGTTAAGTTTATTTGTATATGGCTTACTAAGCTCTTGGAAAGCTTACTTTGTGTGTGTTTACTTTGTTTTTAGATCGTCAAAGCTACTGAGGGCTCAGGAATCGTCAAGGACTGTCATCACACTACTCAAATCACATTTTGGTACCTTATGATCATGTTTATATAAAGTATGGCATGTATAGTCTAGTTAAAATGGATTATGTTTATGATATGTAATAGCCATGTGATACGGCTAGATAAATGTTGTGATATGTAAGAGTGATCAAGCTATTTGATGCCTAGTTGGTATGATTTGTTAGCTAATGAAATGGTCAAGGTAATGGTAGGCTTTTTGATGCAAAATTTGGTATATATTTGATGAGAAGATGTCTTATAATATGATGGTAAATTTGTGAATAAAACTTGCTTAGGAATGTTTGTCATTTAGTTGAACTAATTGCTGCATAAGATATTATGCTTGAAATGCTTATGAATGCTTGGAAACGTTGATTATTTAAGGCATGAATTGAATTGAATGATGCTTGTAGGGATAGCCCATAGTGTGGGTGGTATTTTGGCCTTGAAAATGGCCTATAATTGCCCACACGATTGAGCACACGGGTGTTTGGCTCGACCATGTCCCTCGTAGTTGTATTTCAAAACAAGTCAGACTCGACCACGGGCTAGACACAAGGGCTTGTGACCGGCCGTGTGGTGCAAGTCAGTAGCGACCACGGGTGAGGCACATGGGCATGTCCACGGCCATGTGGACAAGTCAGTATGTATGCCCTGTTTTGACCCGGCTTAGATACACGAGCGTGTCGGAGGCCCTGGGAGGCACACGGCATGCCCACACGGGCATGTGACCTCTGTAAGTTTGAAAATTTTAAAATTTCCAAGAATTTTCGTATGTATTCGGTTTAGTCCCGGGCCTATTCTTAAGCATGTTTAAGGACTCGATGACTTATTTTAGGGACACTTGGATTGGATTCTTTGAATTAAATTATGAAATGTCTGTTTAAGGTTCCGATTTTTCTGGTAACGCCTTTAACCTTAGACCGGCGATGGTTACAGGTTAGGGGTGTTACAGTTTTGAAGCTTTGCGGCACCATCTATATGGTGAAAAATGTCATATCTTTACAGGTCATAAAAGCTTAAAGTATTTAATGTCACGGAAATATTTGAATTTGAGACAGCGCAGATGGCTCGAGCTATTGAAAGACTATGATTTGATCATTGATTATCATCTGGGTAAAGCTAATGTGGTTGCGGATGCTGTGAGTAGAAAGTCTCTATTTGCTTTGTGAGTATTGAATACTCGATTGACATTGTCTAATGATAGTTCGATCTTAGCTGAGTTGAAAGATAGACTGATGTTTTTACAACAAATTTATGAAGCTCAAAAATGCGATGTTATGTTGTTAGCTAAACGAAAATAGATTGAGTTGACTCCTGATTCAAATTTTCAGGTTGGCTCTAATGATTGTTTGTATTTTAAAGGCCAAATTTGCATTTTGAAAAATCTAGATATCATTCAGAAGATTTTGCAAGAAGCTCACAATTGTAACACCCCCAGACCCGGCCCAGACGTTATGGCCGAATCCGGGAATATCACATCAAAGGCATAATTCAAAACAATTTTGCTAAGTTAAAATTTAAGACCCAAAAGCCCAAAATCCTTGAGTCTTGTTAAGTAATGATAAAAGCCTATTTAATTATTTTAAGTATTCCAAAAACCATGTTTAATTATTAGAAATTTACTCAGGTTTAATAATTAAGTAAACAGTTAAAACAAAAAAAAAACTCAAAATCCAAAGTCAAATCGGAGCACAAGGCCTTATTACATCCAACGGAAATAAAGTAATTAAAATCATGTCTTTTGAGACAAATAAATAAAACTTCTAAGTATCTTGTAGTGTGGCCATCTCCGAGCCCTCTCCCACGTCGAGCCGTTTACTAAGGATCACCTAAAACATTTAATAAAAAGGGTGTGAGTTTCGAAACTCAGTGTGTACGACCCTTGGTAATCCAATCAACATACAATTATTACATTGGGCCTAAGCCCTATCAAAAACGGTGGTATTGGGCCTTAGCCTGCAATGACCTTACATCACATCAGTATCACATGAATGCAATGCACCCATCCCAAATCCAACCCTGCACTCCATTTCCCTTCCAACCCTATACTTCTGTAGGGATATAAATATCAACCCACCCATCCCTACACTCCAAAGGTAGCTACTCAAACGTTGCAGCAAAACTGCTATAATGGGCTTAAAGCCACCGGTGGATCCATGGTCGTCAAGCGACTATGCGATCCTCATATATCTTCCTCCGTATCATCAAACCCACCCAAATGCAACATATATTTCATCAATGCAACATACACAATTTCACACATTAAGCACTTAGGGGTATTTTAGTCATTTCACTACCCGAGGGTATTTTCATAATTCTACCCTACAGGGGTATTTAGGTAATTTTGCAAAACAAAGGTATTTTAGAAATTTTGTAAATCAGGGATGTTTTGGTAATTCTACAAATCAAGGGTATTCTGGTAATTTTACAATTTAGGGGTATTTTAGTAATTTTGCAAATCTAAGGATATTTTGGTAATTTTCAAACCAAGGGAATTTGGTAATTTCTCAAACTAAGGGTATTTTGGTAATTTTCAAATCATGGGTATTTTAGTAATTTTACAAATTTAAGGGTATTTGGTAATTTTCAAATCAGGGGTAGTTTAGTAACTTTACAAATCTAAGGCTATATTGGTAATCTCCAAATTAGGGGTATTTTAGTAATTTTACAAATCTAAGGATATTTGGTCCCTCTCGGGTTTTAGTTATGAACTTTGGCCCATTAACAAGTCCTTGCAGCTAAAGTGAACAGACACTATGCACCGGGTAGGATTCCAGAGAAGAGGAGGTGGGCCACTAGGACCGCTTAAGTACCAAGCTCTCCCTAGATCCAATCCTAGACATCCATATGTCTGTTGCCACACTCTAACCCAGCGACTTGTCCATGGACATGTTTAATTATTAGATTAAGTCTTATGCGATTTAAGAGTTGTTTAAAACTAGGCCTAAAGTCCATTAAACCGTAGCGTACTTGTCTACGTCCCCATAAAGCCCATCAAGCCCAAATCACATCCTTACAGCCCATTAGGCTCAAATCTCATCCATATGGCCTATTAGGCCCAAAACAATTCCGGATAATGTAACATGCATGATTAACTCAATTCGTATAACCAAACCAAACAATTTCATCAAACTTAGCCTCAGGGCCCATCGGGCCCATTTAGCCACTTTCGACTTTCTGACTTTTCAGCATTACCGATATCGTGTGTGTGTAGTGTTTGTACACACCTAGTTACTACGACGTGCTATACTATCCTTGGTCTTGAACCTACAACCAACCAACCTTCAATCAATCACCCATACTTAATCAAAATATTTACCAAAAGCCGAAGCCTTATAGTAACCTTACCGTGTGCCACCAGGTTCTAATAGCCCTTCCTTAGCTACTAATCACGAGTATCCCTTAGATCTGCACTTACACATACACCACCAAGCTTCAAGTGACTCATAATCCACACAAGTCACCCCTATAGATCATACTCACATTCGGCCATTTACTTAAACCATAATCGAGTTGAGTACACTTACACTTTGCTAACAATCCTTACCACGCTTCCAATCTCTGAACCTTACCCTTGTTAATACAAGATTAATGACAATGAGAAGTTAGATAGCCCTTCAGCTTTTAACAAAACACACTAAGTGGTTAACTAAATACTTACCGAATCCACTTTTGATCCTACGGCCTAGATAGCTACTGAACGAGATTCGGCTTTTAACCTTGACTGATAGTAGATAACAATCGATTTGTGATGGAGGAAAACAATAAAGATTTGGCACTAATAGGGATTTCGACAAGAGAAGATGATGATACTTTGGCAATAAAAGAGTTTGGCTATGAGAGAATTTGGTAAAAAGGGATTCGAATATAGGAGATTTCGGCAACAAGGCAAGGTATTTTCGGTTGTGGAAAAATAAGGTTTTGACAAGGAAAAGAAAAAGAATGGAAAATTCGGCATTACCTAAGACCCCAAATTCGGCACACACATATATATATAGCCTATAGCCGAAACTTAGACACCCCTAAAGTCCAATTTGGCACCACTTCATCCACTGCTCATCTCCTAATTTTTCTCCATGATATCTCCCTTATCCTTCTCCTAAATTCTCTCTGCTGATCACTTCTCCTTAGAGTCCTTCTATATGCCACTTCCAGCCTTCTAGAAGCCTAAAATTAAACTCCAAAATAAAACTAAGCTAGCACTCGAACCTCAGACCTCCCTGCATGCATATGTCGCCACTCTCTACACCTTAGTGGCGTCACTTAGCCACTTCACCACAGGCTTCCTTGTGCCATTTTTCACTTATTTTTATTTAAAAGCCCACTACTCACAACTCTGGTTCCTTAATTAAATAAATTAAGAATCCTCCACCACAAAACTCGAACCCAGAGCTTCTCCAACACAGCTAGACACTCCAAATTCATTAAACCTTTAAATCCGTCATGTCATTTGTCATTTTCTTGATCACTTAAAAATTTTATGAGACCCAAAGCCCAATAGGCCCAATTCTTCTAGGCCCAAATTCAGGGCGTTACAACAATAGTAGCTTGTCTTTTCATCCTAGTAGCAACAAGATGTACGGTGATTTGAAATAAATGTACTAGTGGCCAGGTATGAAATGAGAGATTTTTGAATTTGTATTGAGATGTTTAGTGTGTCAGCAAGTTAAAGTTGAACATTAGGTACCTTCTGGTTTGTTACAGCAAATGATGATTCTGGAATCGAAATGGGAATACGTCACAATGGATTTTGTATCGTTTTAATTTGGTGAGAATGACTAAATCGTAAAAGATACAAAATTAGAGTTCTATAAGTTAAGGGTACTAAATGGCTATGATATTAAATGGTTAAGGGGTTTATGTGGTAATTAAACCATTGTTATTATGAGCGGACTTTTATGGACATCATTTAAATAATTTTAAAAGTTAATGTATAAGGTTATATAGGTAATTTAATTAATAAGTTAAGTAAAATATTCAAAACAAAGGCCATCAACTTTGTTTGTCCATCTTTGACCGAAATTAGACCTAAGAAACCTCCATTGAAAGTGTATGAAGGTTTGGCCAATGCTTCGTTGTGCATGTAAGTGTTGTTTTGTCCCGTTTTTAATGATTTTTATGTTTTTGAAGTCGTTGTAGCTTAATTTTGATAGCCTAAGGACTAATTTGCAAAACTGTTAAAAGGTTAAGGTTTTACCATGAATGTGTGCATGTGATTCTTGATGTTTGATGGAAGAAAATGCATCTTTGTTGATAAATAAACAACTTTTGTAAAGTAAATTTTGTTGAAAATGTCATATAGAGATTTATTTGTAAAATGTGTAAAAATACATGGTGAAAATTGTGAAATAATGAATTTTATGAGTTGCTATAGACCCATATTGAATTTGGCTAGCTTGGGTTAGGGATGAAATGGCATGAATTTCAATTCACTAGCTTATGGACTAAATTGTAAAGAAATCAAAATAATAGGGTAAAAGTGTAATTTTGTAAAAATATGAATTTTGGATTGAATTTAATAGAATGGATATTAAATAGATTGAATTTATTTATTTAGATCAAGACAGATCTTGTACGGCTTTAGATCGAGGTAAAGATAAAACTTTGGATTAGTCAACTCCATTTCTACGCCTTTATTATTGAGGTAAGTTCGTGTAATTGTGTAATGTTTTAATGTTATTTTTTGAGCTATATGTAAATTGTGGATTGTCATGTAAATAATTAATGCAAATCCAACGATGTTACGATAACTATCAAGCCCCGTTTGAACCTTAGGAACTCGTAGGATACAAATGACATGTCATTAGGGTTCCATGTTTTCGATGCTGGTCTCGAATGTCCTACCAATGGCTGAGGTCCGGCATGTGGTGTGGATACTCCACAGCTCGTATGAGCAGCATCGTGTAGCTTACATTCTGACCCACAACTCGTATGAGCAATGATGTAAAAGAAAGGAAAGGTTATGATTATATGTTTGGCACACTTCGTGTGAGCTATCCCGCGTATCTGATGATATTCTAAACAGTTCAATGGGCATGAGTTTGAAAGGAAATGGTAAGTGTTCAATATGAACCAAGACATGTATGTATGAAATACATTGAAATGGTGAGCTACATGGAAAACATGTTATGCTATGATGGATGATAAATCCAATTTAATCATGCTCAAGAATAATGGCTATCCATGATAAATTCATATGAATTATGTTCAAGTATGCTAACATATTTGTGTTGGTACTTAGGCTTGTGCCAAGCTAAAGGTTGGATTATTTCGTGTTAAATTTTAATGTTATGTGATAAAATGGTAAGTTAAGTTATATGTTATACAAACTTACTAAGCATTATATGCTTACATAGTTTCTTTTCCCATATTTTATTGATAATCGGAAGCTCATTCGATTTGGAAACTCGTCGAAGACCTATCACACTATCCCATGGATATATGGTAGCTTTTGATGTTTTGGTTATGGTTATAATGGCATGTATAGGTGAACTTGTATTAATAATCTAGTTGTTATGTTTGACATGTATATATGTGGTATTGTGGTTGATGAACTTTTGGCATTTTGATGCTTAAATGGTTGGTGATGAAATGGTCAAATGAAAGTATATTATGGATGACCAATTTGGTATGTTTGAGTGTGGTTTGGCATGTGGTTATTGTGGTATGACTTGGTATGGAAATAGGTCATTATGTATGGTTGATTCTTGGATTAGTATATTTATGTTTAGGTTAATATTAATAACATGTGATTGAGGTACCTTTTAGCATACTGGTTGTATGGATAGATACCATAGTGAATTAGTCATTTTATGCATGTTTTAGGTATGTTTTGAAGCTTGATTGTATATACAAATTGTAACACCCCTTACCCGTTTTCTAGGCCGAAACCGGGTACGAGGCGTTACAGTACTTGACTCACATGGTCATATAACTTTGGGTTATCAAACTCCATTCCAAATTAAAACTTTTCCATTCTCATATCTAACCTCCTTAATGGGCCTACGAGGCCCTAAGCATACTTCTGGAAGGTTTCAAAAATAAATCGGAAACTTTTACACACTTAGAAAAATTTTACCTAAACAAGGGTCACACGCCCGTGTGAAATGGGGCACGCCCCTGTAGGCAGGCCGTGCGGTCACACACACCCATGTACCTCACCCGTGGTCAACATTGACTTATTTCACACGGCCGGACACACGCCTGTGTCCCTAGCCCGTGTCCCTTACACGGCCTCGACACGCCCGTGTCTCAACCCTTGTGCCAAAACCTTGGCATTCGGTTTATGACATCATCACCTCATTATGGTCACAAGGCCAAGGCACACGCCCGTGTGCTTAGATCGTGTGTCGAATTAAATTCCTAAATTCAGGTGCAAACTTCACACGGCCTGGGCACACGCCCATGCCTTTAGCCGTGCCTTCCACACGGCTGGGACACACGGCCGTGTCTCTGCCTGTGTGTTTATTACTGAGCATACTGACTTGCAATTCTAACATGCAAGGGGACACACGGCCTGGTCACACACCCATGCAATTGACTGTATGTCACACACGGCCTAGACACACACCCGTGTGCCTACCCGTGTGGACAAGAACAAGGCTATTTGCCAAGCTATTTCATCATCCTAACTCACTCAAGCATAATTCACCCTCTACCATCAATTTATTCATGCATATTCATACCCAAACAACCCAACCATATACTCTACACACTTATGAATAACCTTTCATTCCATTGATTGATAGTAAAGAGCCATTTACTATGGCAATATACAAAAGATTTCATCTATAATGAGTCAACATATTTGGCCAAAATAACAAAACAATATACCTAGTCTAGCTCCTATACATGCTATTGCCATACTCAAAATGCTAGTTCTAAATATATCGAGATGAGCTGATAGTGTGGGTGATTTTTCAATTATCTCCGTATCCCAACTCGACTCTTTGTCATTATAAAACAAGGGAAAAGAAAAGGGGTAAGCTTTAAGCTTAGTAAGTTTACATGTAAACAATAAACATCATAACATGTGTTAATCAATAAATAGCATTTCACAATCCAAGATCATGCTTACTCATTCATCTCCTACCACAATCCAACCATATCACAACCAAATGCTCTTATTATTTAACATACCTCCTTGCACTTGATCACCACATGATCACATGAAACAACACATCACATGTAACATCCTGATTTAGGGCCTAGTCAGAATAGTGGTACGAGACCACAAATCTGAAGTAGAAATGTGAGTTTTAAGGTTAATGTTATGTTTGCATGATCATATGAAAGTTTCATGAAGCAATTTTGTTAAATTGTGATTGAATTGTCCATTAGGACTAAATTGCAAAAGTGGGCAAAATGTGAGATTCTAGAAGCTTTTAGTATGAAATAGCTTTGGATTATTAATTAGAGGTTCTTAAATAGCAATTTTCCCAATTTCTAGTTTTTGGACAAAAATGGGCATGAGTGGGTAAAATTTGAAAGTTTGGCAAAAATGGCATTTTGTTCATTTGTCAAATAAATGATTAAAAGGATGAAATAAGTCAAAATTTATGTTCATCTTCCTCCCTAAGTGCCAAAAATTTGAGGAACCCCATAGCTAGGTTTGTTCATCTTTTAAGTTTGCTAGTAAGCGCATCCTAGCCCCGTTTTTAATATTCTTCGTATTTTTGAGATCCTCGTAACTTGAATTAGCTATTTTTAGCTATATGTTAAGCTAGGATTCATGTTCAAAAATATACCCATGTATGACATGCATGTGTTTTGATGTTTTATGGAAGATTATGAGAGTTGGGTGTGGAATGAACATCTTTTTCTAAGTGAATTCCATGAAAAATGCATGTAAAAACTAGTTTATAAAAGTCTTGAAAATGGTCACACATGAGTGAGAATTGATGGTTGTTATAGTTGAGAAAATGAATCAGCTAAGCATGAAATATTAGAATGTTGAATGAAAATCACTTTACAAGCCTTGGGGCAAAAGCGTAAATATGAGGAATTTAGGGGTAAAATGGTAATTTTACCAAAGTATGAGTTATGCGTCAATTTAGTCAATGTATGTATTGAATGAGTTTATTTATCATTTTAGATCAAGAAAAACGAAGCCTAAATCAAAACCAAGGCAAGAGAAAAGTCGTGGACTAGATTGCACGTCTTCATACATTTTGAATACCGAGGTAAGTTTATGTGTAAACAATGCATTTAGACTTATACATTGTTGATGCTAACTAGTGTGTAGCATGATCGAAAACCTATACGGTTCAAGTGGATTGAATGTGGTAGTTATTGAGTAATCGATGTATGAATTACGAATTAGATGTGTAAATGTGTAGTAATGATACATGATGGTGGGCTAAGTGCGATACCACCTTAATACTTAATTGTGATGGGTTGTGTGCGATGCTATCGTTAAGTATATTATTTAGTAGGCTATGTGCGATACCAATATGATTACCCTTCTTGGTAAGCTATATGCGATACTACCCTATTATCTAATTGTGGTGGGCTAAATGTGAAACCACCGAGTGATTTAGCTGTGTGGTTGGATTAGTGAGAAAATATGAGGTGTTGTATCACGAGTAATTATGATGTTTAGTGCAGTGTGCAAATGAATGAAGGTAAGCATTTGACTTGTGATGTGTTGGAAATGTGGTAAGGGATAGAATGAGTAAGCATAGTGGTGGATATGATTTATTCTTGTTTAGTATAATGCTAATTGTTGTTAGCTCCTACTATGATGCAAATTGTTTATATGTAGACTTACTGAGCTTAAAGCTTACTCTCCTTTCTTTTCCCTTGTCTTATAAAGATAAAGAGTTGAATCAAGATACGCGGATAAATTGGAAGATCGCCCACACTATTAGGTCTCTTCGGTATATTTAGACTTGGTGCTTTTGTATATGGCAAGTATAAAGGCTAGACAAGTTAGTTTATTTTGTTGTATTGGCCAAGGGTGTGTTGACCCTTTAGATGGATAAACTATTTTGTAAAATGCCTTGGTTGATGGCTTACCTTGTTATATGAAAAGTTGTAGTTATTCATGGGAGTTTATATTTCAAAGTATGTATTGTGTGATGATATGTTGCATGGATCCATATTATGTTTGCTAGAGGGGTGAAAAGAGCTTGGCAAATAGCCTTGTTCTTGTCCATGTGGGTAGAAACACGGACGTGTGTCTAGGCCGTGTGTGACACACGGTTAGCCCATGGGCGTGTGATTTGGCTGTGTATGCCCTGCATGTTATAGTTTTAAGTCAGTATAGACCACGGGCTAGCCACACGGGCGTATGCCTAGACTTTAGGCCGTGTGAGATGGTCAGTGTTCAACATGGGTGGAAAGCACAGGCGTGTTCTTAAACCGTGTGACTCAAACAGATTACCCAAGTTTTTATACACGGGTAAGGACATGGGTGTGTGTGACTACATGACCTAACCCCACGAGTGTGTCCCACTTCACATGGGCGTGTGACCCTTGATTAGGGGAAAGAAACTTTAAGAACGTAAAGCTTTCCGGTAGGGTTTCGAAATCCATCTTATGTATGTTTAAGGCCTTGTGAGTCCTTAATGAGGCATTGTGTTGACTATAGAGAATTGTCAAGTTGGGACTAAAGTGAATTAAGTCATGTAATGCCTCAGGTTCGGTTCCAGAATAGAATATGGGTAATGGGTGTTACATCACAATTGCACAATAAACCATTCTTAGTAATACCAAACACTCAGTGGTATCGCACTTAGCCCACCATTTATTATTAACAAGGTGGTATCTCACATAGCCCACCATTATTTACTACGAATAATATTCCACACCTACATATTTATTTCAATGTTCATATGGAGTTTATTCACTTTCTACTAGATTTCCATCCATCTAAATCGTAAGTGTTCTCAATCATACAATGCTGGCAATTACATGTGTATTTAAGATGCATCGTTTACACATAAACTTACCTCGGTGCAAAACGCGTTAATCAACGGTCTATTCTGTAACCTTGCCTTTTCCTCGGTTAAGGTTGATTCCACTCTCTTCTTGGTCTATAACAACAAAAATCACTCATTCAATCATTTTATAATCATAATATGTCATAATCTCTACTTAGGCAAAAATGACCGTTTTGCCCTTATACTATGGCAAAATTATGATTTTTCCCCTAGGCTCGTAAATCATTTTTCATCACATTTTCTCATTAAACAAGCCTAGATGAACATTTATTACTCTTACAACTACTCATAATTCCAATTATTTCATGCATTTATTACACATTTTCAATCTTTGCATTCAAGTCCTATTTAGGTGTTTTCATGCTAACACCTTTCACAAAAGTTGTTCCTTAACTCACTATCATTCATTTTCCTCCATAAAAACTCAGTAGAAAACATGAACACTCTCATGGAAAGTCCCTAAACTTTCAACCATTTAGCAAATTAGTCCCCTCATTAGCTAGCTTAAGCTTTGGGGACTCCAAAAGTACAAAAATTATTAAATAAAACCACCAAAATCACTTACTTGCAAGAGATTTGTTTGGCTGAAAATTTGAACTCCAAGAACCCTTATTTCCTCTCAATTTTTTGTGGTAGAAGAAGAAGGAATAGTAAAAGATGATATCTCATCTTTTTATCTTTTTTTATTCATTTTTTTATCACCTAATGTCACCAAATTTTGACTAAAATTAATACTCTTGTCCCCCTAAGCTATATGGTCGGCCATCACACATCCAATGGCCTAATTTCACTTCAAGGACCTCCAATTTGATATTCTTTGGCTATTAGACACCTCTACCACTTATAATGGAACTTTCGCACTTTACGCGATTTAGTCCTTTTTTCACAATTAAACATACAATTACTAAAATTAAAGCACCAAAATTTTCATATAGTCATATATTAATGCCATAACACAATAAACAATACTAAAATAATTTTCGTTAACCTCGGATTAGTGGTCTCGAAACCACTATTCCGACTAGCCCCAAAATCAGGCTGTTACAATTTTCTCCTTTAGAGATTTTCGCCCTCGAAAATGTTACCGGTAAAAAGGTTTGGATATTGTTCTCTCATGGCTTCTTCCGGTTCCCACGTAGCTTCTTCCACACCGTGTTTTTGCCATAACACTTTTACTAAAGCTATGCTCTTATTCCTCAATTGTTGAACCTCCCGAGCCAATATCTTAATCAGCTCCTCTTCATAAGTCATGTCCGATCGTATCTCAACTTCCATTGGAGGGATCACATGCGAAGGATCGGAACGATATTTCGCAACATTGACACATGAAACACGTTATTTATTTTCTCTAACTCTACTGGCAAAGCCAACCTGTATGCAACTGGCCCAATCCTTTTGGTAACCTCATACGGTCCTATGAATCGTGGACTCAATTTTCTTTTACGACCAAATCTCAATATTTTCTTCCATGGGGATACCTTTAGAAATACCTTGTCACCCACTTGAAACTCAATTTCTTTCCTTTTTAAATCTGCGTATGACTTTTGTCTATCTGAAGCAGCTTTTAGACTATCTCGGATCACTTTCACTTTCTTCTCAGTCTCTTTAACTAGATTAACCCCATGAATTTGTTACTCACTAAGCTCAGTCCAATACAAGGGAGTTTAACACTTGCGACCATATAAAGCCTCGTACGGTGCCATTCCTGTACTCGACTGAAAATTGTTGTTGTAAGCATACTCAACCAAAGGTAGATATCTTTCCCAATTACCTCCAAACTCTAACACACAGTATCGGAGCATATCTTCAAGGACTTGAATCACTCTTTCAGATTGGCCGTTAGTTTATGGATGGAACGCAGTACTAAAATTCAACCTTGTACCTAAGGCTTCCTATAACTTCTTTCAGAATCTTGAAGTAAATCTAGGATCCCTATCCGAGATAACAGATACAGGCACTCCATGTAATCTCACCACTTCAGCAATATACAACTCAGCCAACTTATCAAGGGTATAATCAACACGCACCGGTATAAAGTGAGCCGACTTCGTTAGTCTATCCACAATAACCCACACAGCATCTTTTTTTCTCGGAGTCATAGGCAACCCCGTTACAAAATCCATAGTGATCCGATCCCACTTCCACTCGAGAACCATTATCGGCTGAAGTAATCCCGAAAGTACCCAATGCTCGGCTTTCACTTGTTGACAGATCAAACATCTCGTCACGAACTCAGAGATGTCTCTTTTCATACCCGGCCACCAATAAAACTTCTTCAGATCATTGTACATTTTCGTGCTACCGGGATGTACTGACAAATGACCACTGTGTGCTTCATGTAAAATTTTCTAGATCAACTCATCATCTTTTGGTACACAAATCCTGTCATGAAACATCAAACAATCATCTGAACTCACCCAAAAGTCAGAATCATTTCTCGATTCACACTTAGCCCTCTTAGCTTGCATCTCATTATCATTCTTTTGAGCTTCACAGATTCGCTGAATAAATAGTGGTCTAACCCTCAACTCGGCCAATATAGCACCATCCTCAGACAACAATAAGCTCGTACTCAAGACCCTCAAAGCATACAGGGATTTTCTACTCAAGGCATCTGCCACTACATTTGCTTTCCCCAGATGACAATCAATTGCTAGCTCATAGTCCATCAATAATTCGAGCCACCGGCATTGTCGCAAATTCAAATCCTTTTAATCCATCAAATACTTCAAACTCTTATGATCAGTGAAGTTTCAGCACTTCTCACCATATAAATAATGGCACCAGATCTTCAAAGCGAAAATAATCGCAGCCAACTCTAAGTCTTGAGTCAGATAATTCTTCTCATTCGGTTTTAGCTGTCTCGAGGCGTAAGTGACTACCTTACCCTCTTGCATTAACATACAACCAAGATCGTTAAATGAAGCATCACTGTAAACCACAAATTTTTTCCCCGACTTAGGTTGTACCAAAATCGGTGCCTCAGTCAACAAGGTTTTCAATCTCTCGAAGCTCTATTGGCATTCCTCAGTCCATTCAAACTTGACATCTTTATGCAACAGTTTCGTCATCGGGGTAGCAATCATGGAAAACCCCGTTACAAACTGTCTCTAATACCCTGCTAAACCCAAAAAGCTTCTAACTTTCGACACATTTCTTAACGGTTTCTACTCCACAATAGCCGAGATCTTACTCGGATTAACTCTAATACCATCACCCAATACAACGTGTCCTAGGAATCCGACCTCTCGGAGCCAAAACTCACTCTTGCTAAATTTAGCATACAGCTACTTGTCTCTTAAAGTCTGCAAAACAATTCTTAAATGCTCCATATGTTCACTCTCATCCCGAGAATAGACTAATATGTCGTCAATAAAAACGACTACAAGCTTGTCCAAGTACGGTTGGAAGATGCGATTCATCAAATCCATGAAAATCGCAGGGGCATTCATCAAACCAAATGGCATAACAAGAAACTCATAATGGCCATACCTCGTCTGAAATGCAGTTTTTGGTACATCTTACTCCTTCACCCTCAACTGGTAATAGCCAAACCTTAGGTCTATCTTGGAGAACACTGTAGCTCCCTTCAGTTGGTTAAATAAATCATTTATTCTTGGTAAAGGGTACTTATTCTTCACCGTCACTTTGTTGAGCTGTCTGTAGTCTATGCACAACCTCATCGACCCATTTTTCTTCTTTACAAAAAGTAAAAGGGCACCCCACGGTGAATAGCTTGGTCTTGCAAATCCCTTATCCGTTAACTCTCACAACTAAATTTTCATTTCTTTCAACTCTAATGGTGCCATCCTATACGGAGCAACCGAAACAAGTGTCGTTCCCGGAATTAACTCAATTCCAAACTCGACCTCTCTAACTAGAGGTAATCTGGGTAATTCTTCTAGGAATACATCCGGATACTCACATACCACCGGTACTAATTCAATCTTTATTTCTGATTCTTGGGCATTCAACACAAAAGCGAGATAGGACTCGTATCCTTTCCTCAAGTATTTCTCGGCTACCATAGAAGAAATTATCACAGGCAATCTATTTGACTTACCTGATTCAACCCGAATAACATCTCCATTTTCATATTCTAATTCAATAAATTTTACTACCACAATACACTAAAACACTATGAGTAATCAACCAATCCATACCAAGAATCAAATCAAACTCATCAAATGGCAACAACATAAGATTTGCCAGAAAACAATGACCTCTAATTATCAAAGGACAATTACACACCTTGTCAACTAGCACATGTTTGCCTAACGGGTTTGACACCTTTACTACAATTTCTGTAGACTCAACAATCATACTCATACTAGATTCCAATCTCATGCAAATGTAAGAATGGGTAGACCTCGGATCAATCAAAGCAATAACAGAGGTATCATGAAGAGAAAAAGTACACGTTGTCACATCTGGAGATGATGCCTCTTCGCGAGCGCAAATGGCATAGGTCCTTGCAGGTGCTCGACCCTCCAGTCTCACAGCAGAATCTCGAGGTGCACCTCTACTACTAGTCTCACCTCCCGGGTTCTTCTGTGATCTACCCTTCAAAGATACATTGCTTGATCTCACTTCTTGCTTTCTTTCCTTGGCTTCAGCAAATTTATGAGCTCTCTCATATAATTCCACAAAAATTTGTTGTCTATTATCAATAAATGAGTACTGAACATGCTCATTTTGAACTTCTATAATGAAGGCATCAATAGCCTATTGATCCCTCAAGTTCTTCGTGTTCAACGTGGCTGCTTGAAACTACTTCACATAATCCTGTAAAGATTCCCCATCTCTCTGCTTCACTGACAGTAAACCCATTGGGGTGCCCATTATCGTTCTATGGGCACAGAACCTACCTAAAAACATTTGTCCCAACTATGAGGAGTTTTAAATGGAACTATGTGGCAAAGATAAGTACCAATCCTTCGTGTTTTCCCTGAGAGTCGTCAAGAATGCCTTACACTTTGTCCCGTTAGCCCCTAACACATTCATATAATCACTATATTGCATGAGATGTTCTCTTGAGTCCCTTTTACCTTCAAACATCTTTTTCATTACTTTGAACTCTGATGGCAGGCCCACAGTTGCAACCTCTGCAGACAAAGGGTGTTAGAACAAAACAACCAATCCATATCTTGTACATCAGGGTGTAACACCTGAATGTCCCTACCCAAAGCATCCATCTCATTTTTCCATTTTGCATGTGCTCCAACAACCTCCTCCTGAGAGGCACAACATTGTCCTAGAGATCGGAATGTCGAATTGCATCTTTCTCCTCAATTCCTCATTCTATCTTAGCAACTCCTAGTGAAACAGTTGTTGCTTCTCAAACCTAGTACTCTATTCATTCATCTACTCTTTCATTAGTTGTAGTTGTTCCTGTAAACTAAATAATTGCTATGGTGATGCTCACTGATCCAAGGGAAAGGACGGGCCCTGACCAGAAGGAACATTGAAATCAAAAGAGTTAGAGGCACCTCCCTAGCCTGAGTTACCTAAGTTTTCTAGTCGATCAGTAACCAGCCAGCAAAAAGGTCCATCTTACGAGGTTGATTGTCGATGTCAAAACCTCCAACTTGATCTAATGGGAAGTTGCTAGGGAAGTTCTCGCTAGGGTGAGTCATATTTGTTTTATGATTTTTTTTTATGGCCGTAAGTCTATCCACGCTCACCGCACCAAATTTTTGAGTGTTTTTGTGAGTCTATCTACTCAAGGAGGATAATTTCCCTATTTATATGATATGGTTCCTAGATGTGACGTCCCAGGTAGGCCCCCATGCATACCAACACGTACCCTATTCTAAGGTCAACACATGTTCCCTAAGTGTGGGCTCACTTGCATGATGATGCGAATCCACCAAGTGCGAACTCATGTAAGTGAACTATGCAGGCGATCACCACTGAAGTAAAAAGGATCGGGACGATCCTAGTCGGGTAAGCGGATAGCGGGTTGGTAATGGCGAACACCATAACAAGTATAAAATTTTGTCCAAACTCATCCATATTTGTAAATGACTAACCCAAACTCATTTTAGGCCTGCTCATAGTTTTTTTAAATTTATATTATTTTAATTTAATATTTAATATTTTAGATGGTTTTTCTTTTATTAAAATTTTAAATTTAGACAACTTAATATATTTTTTAATGTTTACATAGTGTTGCATTATTATACATTTAATTTTATGTAATATAAATCACATAATATATATATAAAAATATCTTATATATTATAAAAAAGGGGTTTATGTTCAAATTGATTAAATTAATTTTTGATTGAGTCTTAATTCGGTTGATTTAATTACTAGTGCAGGAGGATATGAATTCAAACGCGTTGAAGCATATTTATCTTCCTATTTAAGAGTTGGGGTTCTAAATGTTGAAACCTAAGTTTCGCCATATTTTAAACGTACATCATTTTTATTTAAATCCTTCCATATTGCAAATGGACTTTCGAGCTTGAATGGGCAACCCAACTCATAAAAAGTGTAAAGTTAACTATGATTTCAAAATTCCAATTGTTTAATCATAAAATTTGGGTCAAATCATTTTATCGATCCCTATATTTAAATGAAGTTTGAAATTTAATCCCTAATCATAAAAAGTTAGAAATTAAAATATATTCCTCTTTCAATCATTTTTCCTCTAAATTTACTATCAATACCTCAATGCAATCATAGTGAATTCAATAAGCATAATTGACGGTGAGCATTTTTTTAACAAAAGAAAATACGGTGCCAATTATTGGACTAGAAGTTTTAAATAAAAAAGTAATAAGATTAAAAAATTTTAAAGTAAATAAGGTTCTTTTTAAATAAAGGGACTAATTTCAAACTTTGCCAAATACAATGATTAAAGAGCGAAATAGAACTTGATAACAGCCAAAAGATGGCGCAAGACTTTCAAGGATCCAAAAAAGGAACATTGCATACATGTTGCATTAAACTTTAAGCAACCAAGTTTGGTCATGTAAACCAACATTTCCTACACTAAACATTCGGCCGAATAGGACGATACGCAAATACGGAAGAAAGCCATGATCGGATTAACAAAAACAAAAAACCAAAAGATTCATCTATTCAAGAAAAAGACTCAGAAATTTTCAAAACTGTACAAAATCACATGAATTCTCCACGGTTTCATATCTTATGCTTCTTTCCAAATACGGCCACTTACCCTCAACTTCAGCTCTTGCCTATCGCCACCGGAAAAGTATAGAGCTAGATTCCTTTGGATAACAAGCCCATCTTGACTGTCACGAACTTTCCGATAACTGTCACGAATGCTCCTTGGAATCCCCTGCCATGTTAGCTTACGACCGTTGGCACCAACTTCCAAACAATAACTGAACTTTTTTGCTTCACTATCATCACCCATAAAACGTAAAAAGGCCATATAGACAGGTACCGTCCCGATCTGGAAGGACTCGAAATGCAAGCAGAATTGTTTTCCAAAACATTTGAACACCTGCAAAGGATATCAGCGTTCAAAATCTAGATCCAGGATTCATCACAATACAAGATTTAATTTGATCGTAAGAACGGTAGACAAAAACACTACGATCAATTGCATCGAAAGTTAAAATCTAACACTAACTGTAACTTCAACAGTCTGAAGAGAAACCACATTATCTCCTCAGTGATAGTAAGAACCCGATGATTGTTGAAGCACAGTAACAATGATTGTAATGCAAGGTAGCGTAAATGAACTTACAGTAAGCATCCATGCGGCATGTTCTACTTCATGTGGATTCGATTTCACATATCTATGGTTGAAGGTACATCCATCGTGCATGTCGACCTTATGATAATCCTTGAGATGTGCAATGAGGGTTAGGATGTCACCTATGATGGAACAATCAGAACCAGCATAGGGGCAATTGTAAGGACGAAATCGACAATGTTGCTCGTGCTTAAGCTTGCTGTAATATGGGAGAATTTCATGGCAGCCTAGGCTATGATATTTACAAGGGAGTTCCAAGGATTCCGCAAATTTCTCCAAAGCTAAACACCTTATATTTCCGAGATCATACAGGCATGACGGACAACAGTTGTGCACTCTATTCTTGCAATTCAAACACAAAGTGTGTCCATTTGGGCACTGCAATAGAAGATTGAATGCAAAACATATAAATATTTCAGTAACTGAGTAATTTTCTATATTGTAGCCAAATCTCTTACGGTAAAGACCGAATCAGCCTATGTTTCAACAAAACTATCAGAATTCCTTTTGAATGATTTTACAAGCACAAAGATACTGCAGCACCTAAGCTCCAAGATGAAAAGTTATAATCTTTAATAGACATAAATTAGCGTTTTCTTTTTCTCTATAACGCTAAGTCTGTAGCTAACCATTCGATGCTTCTGCCTGATTCCGTAAAACTTAATTCAATAGGGCAGCACAACCAGTTCTTTGCCACCATTTTCACCCCAACATACAGATATCATCACTAAGTTCCATACAAGCATATGAAAGCACAAATCTTAGCATTCATGGTCAAGTAATTTAGAAAATTCAGTAACAGGAAAAACAATAAATAAAGGGTACAAAAATACATCTCTACGGAAGAGCCAGAATGAACCTGGTGAATTGGCGGGTACATCAAGTTTTTGCATACAGGACATTCAAGGAGCTCATAAACACCATTGTTTGACTGAATTCCATGTTTTCCAACAAAACCAAAAGAACTTTTTGTCGTCATAGAATTACTCTCGGGTTTTGTTGTAGCAATGGAGTAATCCGCAACGGCAGGATAAGATTTAACTTCTTTGCAAGCACTGCCTCCAGGAGCCATTGCTACTCCAAATATATTTACCTATTACGGAAAGTCCTCACTCTCTATTTCCCTATAGAGGATAAAAATTAGATGTCATCAGAAAAGAAAATTCCAAATTCATATGCAGTTGAACATCTAGAAGAAAATAAGACAAGCAGGGCATAAAATGCTACATCTTTAAGCAAGCAAAAGGAGAGGATCGCCAATAAAAAAGAACCCACCTTCTCTAATAACATCATCATCTAAGAAAGCAACATTCCCAGTTTTTTTTTTTTTTAATGAAAATCCATTCAATTTCAATCAAATATAAAGTTGAACAATGCAGAAAAAGAAGCAACATAACCATAAAAAAGAAACCAAAATACGAGACTAACGGCATACAGAAAAACAAAACAAAACTTAATCCACCAAATTTCAATTGGATTTTTACCCTGTAAAAGAAATTTAATAGGTTGTAATAGAGAAACCAGAAAATGAGGGGGGAAATGTGAAAGAAGAGAAGGACCTCCCCAACCCAATAATGTTAAACGTTCCAACAAAGTTTCCTCTTTTTCCGTGAAATGTTAAACTAAGTTGGTTCCTACTTGGATTAAGTAAGACACAAAGAACAATGAAGCAAAACAAAAGGACCTATTTTTAAAAAGTTGTCAAACATCACCAATCAAAGAAAGAAACAAAAGCAGAACCAAAGATAAAAATACACGGTTGAGATTTCCAAGCTTAGTAGTGTCATTTAACATCATTAAAATCCCAAAATAAAATCTGGGTTGTGCTCTAAAACAGTGAAATAATAGTAATTAGAGAAAATGGTGAAGGGGGAACAGCCCAAACTTACGAGCTTTAAACCCAACACATGGAAGATATGAAAGGCAAAAACATTTCAAATGATGGCCATCCTTCTTTGAAAATGCAAACGCCTTTCTCCTTGAAATAGACTGCCATGCGATTTAAAACTAAGGTGCTGGCCAAATTCAAAATATATATTTTTTTTTAAAATTTATATTTAAAATTAGAGTTAATTACAACTGACATCCCTAAACTATGATCCTTATTTTAAATTAGTCTTTAAACTTCAAAACATTCTAAAATTTTATATTTATCAAGTCCTTTTATTATTGAAACCGTTAATCTAATAGTTAAATGACACGTCAACTCTTATTTAACTAAATTTAAAATGAAATCTTTAAGTAAATATAAGGTTGTCACATAAACTTTTAAAATAAGGTAAATCTGGAAGAAGCAAAAAAGTAAATGATAAATCTTTTGTAAAATAAACCCTAAGATTGTTCAAAACATCCATTTTTACAATATTCATTTTTTTTAAAATTTTCATGTTAAATTATTTTACATAAGATATTGTGCATCATTCAACATTTAAACTAACGATTTTAATAACAAAAGGACTTAATTGATATAATCTTGATAGTTTAAGGAGATAATTAGAATGATCTGAAATTTAGGAACCAATTTAAAATAGATTATAATTTAGGGATCTTTGATGCAATTAGCGCTTAAAATTGTTATTTTTTATTTATTAAATAATGATTTGTGTCCAAGTTTAAATTCGGTACTCGTACAAATGCAAAAAAAAAAAAATAAAAAATTAAAAGCTAAAAATTAAACTATAAAAATGACCTTGATAAAAAAATTCTTCCTTAAAATATGAGTGGAGATATATATAATTTTTGTTTTCATATATTATATCATTTGTATCACGTAAAGATTATATAATAATATAAGAATTAAAAATTATTAAATTATTAAATTTTAATTTTAATTAAAAATGATATTAAATAATTAATTATAAATATAAATATATTTTAATAAAATTTAATGTTTCTATTTGAACCAAACTTAAGGAAAATATCACATGAATATCATATATAAACGTAAGGGTGATACACAAGGACACCTTTAAGTCCAAGAAGTCAAGTTGTTTTTTTCTTTTTTTCCAAATAAAAAATTAAACTATTATTGGCGATTTTATTCTAAAATAATTTTTCACAAAATAGTTACTACAATTATGATGGCAAAACTTGATTTGCTTCATAGATTTCGAATCAATTTGTTCTAAATGGAGTAAATTTTTTTTATATTTGAAAAATGGTTGTGGGATCGGACGGAATGGATTTATAGTACTATGGAGGGATTGTGGCAATTGCTTGCCTCACCCCAACCTGCTCTATTATATAAAATTACAATTTTGTTCTTGTATATATAACTTATTAAAAGGGTTAAATATAATAATGTAATTTAGAAAAGAAAAAAAAAGTGTATATTTTATGTTTAATTTTTTTTGAAGAATTATGTTTAAATATTTACTTGATTTTAAAAATATTAAAAAAATTAAAGATAAGTAGCAAAAATTAAATTGAAGAGAAGCGTGGTGGGGCGGGACGAGGATGGATGCATCCAACATCCCTAGAGGTGGTAGTAGCTTTCAAGATTATATATCCATAGTGAAGTGAGACGGGTGGTAGAGTAGATTGTGTCAATCGTGGAGTGACAATGAATTTAGTAATATATGCCCCACCCCACTCCATTGTCATCCTTAACTACAATCATATTCACTCGATTATTAGTATATTTTGTAACACCCCATTACCCGACCCGATCGTCGGGTCCGAGTTATGAGGTATCACATTTTTATCCGAAGCAACTACGATCAAACTCTGTTCGATTTATACTGTTAATGATTTATTTCAACCAATACAATCATACAATACGATATAAAGTCGTTTTTGAATTTTTTACAAGCTTATGAATGCTCTAAAGCTAACCCGAGGTCGAATTAGGATCAAATTGTAAAATTTTCAAAATACCGAGTTGATGTCACAACATTGGTCATCGCGGTGCAATATACTGAGTAGGTCTCATCACGACATAAAATACACATCGTCGCAAATATGCTACAATTAAACTAAAATAATTTACATATTCAATTTAAGAATTCTGTTCTCCTACAACATTCCATTTGATAATCCAACTAACATTTATGTCATCCATTATATTAACAAATATGTAACATATCTAATTCAATTACTTACATATTCATTTATGTAACAATAGGATGTTTAATCTTATTTTCATTCAAATTTTAAACAACTTAATCAATTCACATTGTCATCTATAGGCACATAGCTTATTCATTTACTATGACCAACATTTCATTTCACATCTCTGTCATTTCCAAGCTTATAAGCTCATTTAACACAATCAGCCCTTAGGGCATGTTTTTAGCCATTTCATATGGTCTTTCACATTCTATCGAATATCACATTTCATTTCAATCAACCATATAACAAAATCATGTTTATATAACCCTATTAACTTAACTCGAGTTTCAAGACGGATACACAAAATAGACAACATGCATCTCAATCTAACACTGTAGTGCTTCATTGAATATATTGAAGGAAAGATACCAGCAAACATAGTGCATCATTGGGCAAACTGAAGCAATTATACTAGCACACATAGTGCAACATCAAATAAACTTAAGCAATCATGCTGGCACGTAAGTACATTATCAAATGTACCAAAACAAATATACTGGTACGTAAGTGCATCATCGGATAAATCGAAGCAAATATATTGTCACGTAAGTGCATAATCAGATAAACCGAAGTATAAACCCATACAATTAATAAAGTAATCGATTTTCAATTTCATCACATAGTTCAGTTCACATCCCGTCATTCTCAATTCAACACCAGTTCATCATTTCATCATATAATATAACAAAATTCAGCTCAATTTCATACTCATTTTCTATATCAATTAAGTCATACAACTTTCTATTTTATTCAAATTAGTTTCTTTCTCGATATTCAATTTCAATCATAGCATTTCAACTCAATAACCATTAATAATTCACCTCAACTCAATGCAGTAATTAGATTGATCTCAGATCATAGAGATACAAACTGAAAGCTCACATCACTCGTCACCAGCTCTCGCCTTTCATTTCCCTCTCAAACGTGTAACGACCCGAATTTGGGCCTAGTATAATTGGGCCCAATGGGCCTTGACGTTGGAGTGTTTAAAATTTTTTTGAGAACAAGAGAACGACATTATTTCAAGTTGAACTTATTAGTAAGGTGATTTTGGAAAGATACAAGGTTTCTAGGAAGTTTTAGGTTCAAGTTAGGATATAGGTAGATTTTTGTGTTTAAGCACTTTAAGGAGAGAAGGTAAGTGGCATCAAGACTTAAGGAAATAAGTGTGCATTTTGCTAGCATAATTGAGAATATGGCAAGGAGGTTATGGCATCAAGTGGAGAGCATGAAGGGAAGGGGTTCAAATCCCATCAAGTGCAAAATTTTGATTTAATTTTTTTTAGATATCCGTCCATAGTGTCGGCCATGGTTGCATTTTTGGTAAGGTGGACTTTAAATTATGGAAAGGTGGCTAAGGAATAAGGTAAGAATGAGGGTAAGGAAAGAAATGAAAGAAAAGGAGCAAGAAGGGGGATATGTTGGCCTATTATGTGGTGGATGTTTTGGGAAAGAATATTTTGGGGGGGCCAATACTCATCTTTTGGTAAAGATGATACATGGTTTTGAGAAGGAGGGTGTGCTGGATTTTGTTAGGCATTTTGAAGAGTTTTTGATTTCTTTTTGAAAGTCTTTTCCTTGTTCACTTGGTACCTTTTTTCCTTGTCTAAAACCGAGACCATTTGAGAGCAATTTTTCTTTCTTCTTTTCATCTTTTCCATAGCTATCTTTATTCTTTTAACATTTTGGTGCTTACCTTCCAATCTTTTCCCTTGGTTGCTGAAAAACAAATCCCTCTTTTTGTTCATCTCCTTCATGGTATTAGACGAAACCTCAACTTTATCTCATATCCAAAAATTGGTTCTTGTGGTTGCCGAAACTTCTTTGCCTTCTCGGGTTTTTGGTGGTTGCAAGGCCGAATCTATTCCCTGCTACTTCCATCCTCTTGGTTCTCTTAGTGTGGGTCGAATCGGTAGAGTGTTAGCTTACACTCTTGTCATCTTTCTAGCCTTTGGCTTTTGAAAGAGGATTGGTAAGTAGAGTCTTGAAGTACTTTATCAGAGGGCCAATCGAACATCTATCCCTCGTAATAAGAGACTCGGATTGTTGGTGCCGCGGAGAGTATCGTGTTACGGATTCCGAATAAGGTGTGTAATCCTGTACCCTTCTGAATACATGTTTGAAATGGTGTGTAATCTCATACCTCTCTGAAAGTTTGCATGAAATGTTCTGTGATTCGGTCGAAATACCAATGAAAATGGAAAACCGACATCTGTGACCACTCGGGCGTGCGTATGTTCGTAGTAGTAACCATATTTTGTAATGAAACAGTTTGGTCAACAGCAGTGACGTGATTTTGAAAAATCACGAAAAATAGGAGAAAGGGAATTAAAAAGTGAATAAGATATAGAATTAAAGCTTACCGTGTCTATTTTTATACGAAAGAAACAGAGGAGGAAGAGGAATTTTATATTCTATGATATTTTAATTTTAGTGAGACTGATTCTGATTGACTTCGTGGTTCCCTATTCTATCTTGGAAAAATTGTTTAAAATTGTAAAAAGTGAATTATGAGTTATAATTTATATGTATAGATTCCTTCGTGAGCCTATTTTCAATAGAAACAAGTGGGAGCAACATATGAAAATTGTACAGTGATATATTTGAATTTAGGGTAAGAGAGGTTAGAACCATTGGTCAGTGAAACAAGGGAAACTTTAATGAATAATCTGTATTAAATGGCTAAGCCAAAAATTGTGGAAAAATTGTAGGAATAAGATATATGAGTCTAGTTCCAAGGAAAATTAACGGATCTAAATTTCGATTTTCCTAACTCGAGTTATAGTCGATTTAGTCAGTATGGCGCAGATGGACAGTTTCAATTTTTATGCCTCACATTAGTAGTTAAGTCTAAGTTGCGAAATTACCGAAAAACCCTTGGAGGGTAAATTACCGAAATACCCTTGGGTTGCGAGATTACCGAATTACCCTTAGTGGGTAAAATTTTTGAATTACGAAAATGCCTTTATGGGCCGAATTACGAAAATGCCCCTATGTGCCGAATTACGAAAATGCCCCTATAGGCCGATTTACGAAAATGCCCCTATAGGCTGATTTACGAAAATGCCCCTATGGGCCGAATTGCTAGAATGCTTTAGTGGGTCGTATTACAAAGTTCTATAATTGACCGATTTACCGTAATAAATCACTGGATTAATGATTGTTGTTTATATTTGTGGATATTATGCTTAATTATGTATGTTGCATTTACATATTTTGCATGGGATGGGAAAAATGTTGAAGAGAAGTGTAGCCCGGTGGCATTGCCACAAATTCTGATAATGGCTATGTGTCTAACATATGAATTAACGACTCTGTGTCGATCATATTTACCCAAGGCTGTGTGTCGGTTATATTACCGTATATGATATTCTGGTGGCTCTGCCACAATCTGTATAGTGGCTATGCCACACATAATTATGACTCTGGTGGATCAGCCACAAATATATTATAAATGGCAACTTGCCTGCGATTGGTGTGTTTGGCGGGGTGGGTTGACTTGATCCCCACAAGTGTGATGGGATGGTACGGGTGGTGTATAGCGGATGGATTACTAGGATGGGTTGGGTTGCATACATTCATACATTTCATTTTAATATTGTATTGTAAATGGGCTTAGGCCCAAGTTATTGCTATATGGATTCAGGCCCAGTGGATGACGATAAGGGGATTATACACTGAGTTCTTGTAACTCACTCCCCCTTTTTCTTAACCTTGTAGGTAATGCTCAGTGACGAGGACTTGGGGCCATGGATGACTTGATGGAGGCCATACTTTTGAAATGTTATTTTCGGACTTTAGTAAACTTCTTTTCCGTATTATTTAGCTGCTTTTACTATTTTGGGTTTTTAAGTTGTAATAAGGCCTCTGGACTATTTTTATTTTGCTTTATGTTTGGGATGTTTTTATTATTTTTCTTAAATTGTTTAAAAGGGAATTTTCTAAAAATATAAATAATGGTTTCCAAAATTGATTAGTAAATGGATTTTATAGCAAATTTTTACAAATAATTTAACTCGGATTCTCTTTCAAATTTTTAACGTCATTTTCAAATGTCATGGTTTTAAAGTTCACGACCTCGATTTTCGACTCATCAATCAATCTTTCAAAAATAGTTGTATTTTATCGAATATTTACATTCAAAAACTTGTTTACTTAAACACAACCTAGTAACGCCTATTTTAGTAAAAATCACATGATGTTTTACGTTTTCTTCATGTGACATGTCAGATCCGGTCATACCGCATGGGCCGGGTTTGGGGTGTTACAGAACGACTCAGCGTTGTCTTTAGCTAATCATGTGACCGAATCTTAGCTTCAAAATGGTGTTTCTTCCCTATTTTGTCTTCTTCAGATGAAGGCTTGGGAAGATGACAACTTTGTTGTCATCCCACTTACTTTAATATTTATATTAAAATTATATGCTAATAACTTTAATTAATTAGTTTAATTAAGCTTATTATTCTTTAATCTTAATTTGTTTATTTTAAATGTCCATCATCATCAATGTTGACTAACATTTAAAGAAAAATGGTTTAATAACCATTTTGATTCTTCGGATAATTGTTATCTAAGTCCCCAAGCCTTTTTCTAATTAAAACTCTATAGTGATTAGACTTTCACAATTTAGTCCCTAGGCTTTAATTAACGACATTTTTGTCTAAATTACTTAATCGAATTTTAATTCATCTAATATGTAATATTTAATATTTACAGACTTGGTTTATGAAAATAAGGTCCCAAAATTGCAATATTCGTCACCACTGAATTTCAGGTCGTTAGAAATTTACACTTTGGTCACTCAATTATAAAAAAATTATCAGTTGGTCACTCAAGTATTTGAATTTGATCATTTAAGTCACATTTTTGTTAACTTGCTAATGGTCAACATGGGCTATTAAGTCATTATTCCTCAAATATATTCGGGTAAACTGCACTGCTAGTCATCCAATTATTAGTAAATTTTTGTTTTGGCCACCAAATTAAAAAAAAGTTACAAAATGATTACTAATGGACCAATTCCATCAAAGGAAAAGCTAGAAAATTATTTTAGGAGGCTAGAAATGAATAAAAGTTTTTAAGTTCAAAGTGCAATTATATCATTATACTAATTTGTGGTTTTCTAAAGTTAGAAGAGTTATATATAGAATTTTTCATTTTGGGGCCAAGGCCACAGCCCACCGCCCCTATCTCTACCTTTGAATAACATGGCACATTAACTCATAGGTATAATAGTTAATTTGATCCTAAACTATAATTAAAATATTGTTTTGGTACTTTTATAAATTTTTAAAGTTAAATCCTAAAAAAATCTAAAATTATAAAAAAAACTGAAAATTATAGAATTCATAATTTTATTTGTTTGAAATTATAAAAAATATATTTAATTTATAATTATGCAAAAATTAATAAAATTTGTATCACCACTTTTCTAATAGCATGTCCACCACTTTTCCCACAAATTTGATGCATAACCCACTTCTCTCATTGGTGGCAGCCCCATTGATAACTCAACAAGCTTCATACCGATTTTTCGCACCTTTAGCATTTCCAATGAGGTCTCTTAGCACTTCAATTTACCAAGTCAACATTCCCACCACGAGGAGTACCCTTGGCTAGCTGGATTGTCGACAAGATTTTGGTTTTCCCCTCATGTCTAAACTCACCGACACAATGCATTATTGTTGACGAGTATCCAAGATACATATGAAATCGAAAAAAGGAACCAAAAGAGCATTAATCTTGTCAAGTAATTTCAAGCCAAGATCAAAGTCGTAATCATCTAATTGAATTACCACGAAGCCTTCATTGCTTTTTCATTGACCAATCTGTATCTCAACTCATTGTGCTACTCCCACGGTCAATACCTTCTTAGAATTAACAGTCTTTATTCTCTCAGTATTCCTGACATGAACAAATTAGATGCCCTTCAGCTTGCGATGTTGATTTCCACAAAAATCAACTCTTTCTACTTGCGACTCTTTTCACTTTAACAGAATTAAGTATCATTGACCCAAGTTGTTGTATCTGGTGCCCTAAGTGTAGTATTTTCGTCTATATACACTTGTATTTTTTTCGAACATATTGGTTAATAAAAAAATTCATGGATTACATTAATATACTTTGTATAATTGTCTTCATGTGGTTTTTGCATGCAAAGAAAAATATAAGAAAATGTTGGCTCATTGGTTGTCTAATGTTTAAATTAATACTAAGCTGTATTACGTGGTCGGATCGTAATATAGAAAGACAACTTGTATTAGTAGACAAATCTAATACTTAGTCTAATCAGAAATGATCAAACCAATTGAAAGATTAATATGATGTATATCCAGTCCGATTAGGGAGATGCTTTGTCTTGGGCATCAGAGCGGATGATTCCCAAAAGATATAGACATAGATGTAATAGACTAAATTGACAATACATCTGACTGGACCCAAAAAGAATAGATCCTAAATATAATTATGGAATTATTCACTTTCTACGTTCATAGTGCGACATACCCAAATCCTGAATATATTACAAATTATGTATGCATGACTCGTATAATTTGATGTGAGTAAAAGCCTAAGTTCAAATAGATAAGGAACCGAAAGTTGGTGCGTTGGGTATATAACTTCTACAATATGTACCGTTATTCACAACTGCAGAATTCATAGCCCAATACATGGATAAATGATATCCTCTCATTGGTATTACATGGTTGATGAAAAGTACGTGTGGCCACGAGTTGTTTTTCTTTGTAATGAATAATTTGATTACTATTTGATAGTATTTAAATTTTCATGAAGGAAGATGTAATGATTACCATGAGATAAAATATGATCATAATAGGAGAACGAATACTATCCCAAAGAGATTAAGGATATCCTATGAGGGTAACACACTTATGACAAGTTCATTGGACGATCATTGATCGAGTTGCTTTTGTAATGGTATATCGTTAGGGAGAGCTCAATCACGATACTATATTGGAGTGACTTCATGAATGTAACACCCCCTAACCCTTATTGTTTCCAGAACAGGGTTACAGAGCATTACCAGACTTTTCAGATCAAATATGAACATTATATAATCATCTATCAAAACCAATTTACACCATGCCAATATCAACCTAAAATTTTCCTATATTATGTTCATTCATGCATCAACCTAAACATGACATATTATAGCCTTAATAACTCATATATTCATATATAATAAACCAATATCAAGTTATAATATTAATTACAATCTATAATAGCCCGATTTTAGGTCTAGTTGGAACAGTGATTTCAGGACCACAAATCTAAAACAGTAAAATTTATTTTTTATTATATATTTATGGTCTATAGTTTTACAGAATGATCTCGTGAAAATGTCGTTTGAAAATTTTGACGTTTGGGCACTCAATTTAGTTAAAAGGACTAAATTGCAAAAGGTACAAAATTTGTGTTCTAGAAGCTAGAGGTGTCTAATTGCTATGAAATTTTAAATTGGATGTCCTTAGATGATAATTAGACCATTTTAATTTAAGTTGGACAAAAATGGACATGGGTGGGTAAGATTTTGAAGTTAGGCATTAAGGGCATTTTGGTCATTTGGTAAATAAAGACAAATAAAACTAAATAAAAGTCTTCATCTTCATCAATTTAGTCCCCCATAGCCGAATTTCAAGAGTCACCGTAGCTAGGGTTTTGGCCAAGCTTTCAAGCTCGATTGTAAGTCCGTTTTTGCCCCGTTTTTAATGATTTTTACATTTTTGAAATTGTTTCAACCTAATCTAGCTATTTCAAGGACTAATTTGAAGAGATGTCAAAGTTTAAAATTTTACTCATGTTAGATATTTGTGTATTTTGATGTCTAATGGTAGATTATGTATGTTTGATGTTAGATAAATAACTTTTACTAAGTGATTTTTGATGAAAATACCTAAAAGTACTTATTTGTAAAAGTTGGAAAATATGTAATAGAAGTGTGATTTAATGAAAAATTGGGCTGTTATGAGTGTGTAAATGGTTCAACTAGGCTTGGGTTTTGAATAAATTGACTATATTTCATTTTTTGAGCCTAGGGACTAAAATGTAAAATGTCAAAAGTTTAGGGGCAAAAATATAATTTTCCATAATGTGATTTTTGGGTTAAATTGAATAATGTGAGTATTAAATGAGTTAAATTTATTATTATAGATCAAGAAAAACAAGGTTCAGACCTAGATTGGGGGAAAAACAAAATGTTTGACGATTAGGTCTAATTCTACTATTTTTGTACCGAGGTAAGTTCGTATGTAAATAATGCATTGTTGTATTTATGTTTTAAGTGATTTAATATTGAATGAATTGCGATTGACTCTTTGGACGTATTCGACAAAGTTTCGACAAACGAGAAATCTCGATTGAACCTTAGGAATAGAATAGGATACGAGTGACATGTCACTAGGAACCCATGTATATATGTGATTATGTGATTCGGGTACTGGTCTTGTACGTCCTACCAGTGGCTGGGTAGTCCGACATGTGTTGCGGATACCTGACAGCTTGTGTGAGCAGCACTGTGTAACTACGTCCTGACTAACAGCTAGTGTGAGCAGGCCCATGAATAGCTCGAAAGCGAGCCTATATGTATTATGAGATATGAGGTAGCTTTAGCTACATATATGGCACTTATGTGCAAGATTTCTGAGTATCCGTTAATATTCCAAGTGTTCAACGGGAATGTCAGAGTTGTGAAAGGATATGGATATAATGAGATTTGGTACAGGTATGTACGAAAAATTCATAAGTAATGGGCTCAGTATGTGATGAACCCTTGTTAAGGTGGTGATTGAGCAAGTTATGATCATAAGATTATTATAACATTCATGCTAATTTTTATGTAAATTGTATGTTAAATGTGGTTATGGTGCTTATTATTTGCATAGGAACTTATTAAGCTATATAGCTTACTCCCATTTTTTTCCCCTTGTCTTATAGTATCACCAAGCTAGCTCGAGGTTCGAAGATCCATACACACTATCAACAATTTATTTTGGTATCAATGAATTCAACATTTTGAATTATGGCATATATAGGGGACTTGGTCATTTTGTTATGTGTCATAATTGATTTGGCCAAATGTGTTGGCCCATGCTGATTAGAAGTTCATTTTGTATAAGGCCATTTGAAATTGGCTAATATTGGTATAAGTATATTCATATGACGATGCCTTTCATGAATGTGGAAACTTGCATGATATGTGTTGGTAAGTTATGTGATGTTTATGTATGATGGATGTTAGCATATGAATGATGTCTTGATGTCTTGGTTTTGGATGATTTGGTTGTATGTATAAGCTTGAATTGGTGCTATGTTATGTTATATAGGTGTGTGCGATAAAAAGGGTGGCAAATGGCTTGGTAAATAGCCTTTTTTTTGTCCACACTGGTAGGCACACGGGCGTGTGTCTAGGCTGTGTGTGACACACGGTCTGCCCCACGGGCATGTAGTTCAGCCGTGTGTCCCCTGCACCTTAATTGTTGCAAAACAGAATGTCCAGAATTGAGAATACGGGCAGAGACAAGAGCGTGTGTATCGGCCGTGTGTGCTACATGGCCTTGGACACGGGCATGTGCCCCGACCGTGTGAAGTTTGCACCTATTTTAATAAAATTATGAAAATTAAATCGATCACAAGGCCTAGCACAAGGGCGTGTGGCACGACCTTGTGGCACAAGTTATAGAGCTCCCTAAATTGAACACGACCTGTAGCACAAGCATGTCTCAGGTTCACACGGGCATGTCACTTGAACCACATGGGCGTGTGACCCCTGTAACATGAAAATTTTCTAAGTTCTGTAAAAATTTCTAAAGTTCTCAGTTTAATCCCGAACCACTTTCAAAGCATGTTTTGGGCCTCGTAGGCTCGTATTAGGGACTTTATGATTGAATGTGGATAGTTTTAATTTGGACCCAACTTTTATGTCTCAGAATTTCTGGAATGCTTGTGTAATAAGTCCGGTAATGCCTCGTACCCTGTTCCGGCGTTGAATATGGGTAAGGGGTGTTACATAATCACTCTACAAAATGATAAGCTTTAGACAACCTAGGTACATGCCGATACAAAAAGAAGTATACATCACCACATTTTGAGTTTGGGATCGTTGATGGATGCTGAATCGACAATCTGACTTTAACCTAACCTGTGCACGGAAAACAAACCGTACGCTGAGTATAAACTCAGTGGTATTTCTATAATCTGAATACTTAAAGGTAAAATAATATAACATACAATAACTATAGTCATACAATTATTCAATTCATTATTAAGGTATTTATAACACATTCAATTTTTATCATTTGCGATCCCAGATAGTTTTTCACAATATGAACATAAATCATTTGAACAACAATATTGTTCATTCATATTCAATTCATAAATACACAAATCATGTGTCTCTAACCATATTTCAAATCACCACCAATATCAATCATAACACTATTTTATTCAATAACTCCCATTAACATGACACGGACTTGGACGGATACACGAATCCAACCAAAACACACCAATGTGGCACACAGTGCCTCATCGGATAATTCGAAGCAATAAGTTGACACCCAGTGTCTCTCGACCATGCCAAAGTAAATTGGTACCTAGTACCTCATCGAATTTATCCGAAGTAATAATTTTACACCTAGTGTCTTATCGACTCGAAGTCGAAGTATCCCTGAACTCTTCCAATCCTATGGCATGTCATCTATATTCGACTCAGCCCGATACAGTTAATAGGGTTTCAATTCACTTTTCAAATGTCACAATTATCCAATACTCAATTATCACGTTAATCACAATTTCACATACATTCAATTCAATATCAAAAATGCTAACACTTACCTTATTTACTAACCATAAACATTTAAATCAAAACACAACAATTAATAATTAAATTTGAATTATAGAAATACAAACCAGAATTTCCAGGCTATTCCTCGTCGATTTTATCTTTTCCTTTCTTAGTCGAAGTTTCTAGTACAGCGTTAGCTACGGAAATTAAAACAATTAAAATTCATCAATACAATACAATTTCACATTGAATATTTCAATTTTTATTCAACTTTTGTCTAAATTCCAATTTAGTCCCTAAACCGAGTCTAACTTTATTTCTTCAAATCTACTTCCATATTTTCATTCAATTTCTACTTTAGACTAAATTCAACTCTCTAATTTCACTCAAATCCCTAAATTTTGATTTTTTTACAATTTAGTCCCTATTACTCAAAACTTATAATTTATTTTACAATTCAATCCCTTTTCCATTTCTAACTTAAAATTCTATCAATTTAATCTCAAGTACTTAAATTATTCAACATGAACAACATCTAAAAACTCAATAATTTCTAAAATTTTGACATGGGTTGGGTAGTATTTAGTTCTAGGATTCTAAAAATATAAAAATTATAAGAAAAGAGACTAAATTGACTTACCAATTAAGCTTTGAACCCTTGAAAACCCTAATTTTTCTCCTTCTTTCTTTCTCTTTTTCTTTCTTTTTCCCCCTGTTTCGTTCTATTCTCTGTTCTTTTGTTTCTTTTTCTTTTATTTATTTTACTTATTCTTTTAGTTATTATTATAATAGATAATATAATATATATTTTATATATATACTTAAATATTAAGTATACATATATTATTATATTATTATGTATTTTATTTTTACACTTGTATACACAATCACCATATACTTGTTAATTAGGGTTTAATTTCTTATTTAGTTCCTTTACTTTTTCTTTAATCTATAATAACACTTTTACCCTTAATTCAAGCTAATTCACCTAACCAAAACCTAATTAACCACATAACTAACTTCATAAATATTTTTAATAAATATTTACGAATCCGTTTTACGAAAACGGAGACCCGAAAATACACTTTTCGATTACTCGTGACTATCGGATTGTTACAATGAATCAGTGAGTTTATAATTAACAGGAGAAAAGTTGAAACTTAATTATAAATCATTTGAGCCCTAATTGCATATGTCCATTCGGTCCCTTTGTTAAGTTTGTTGAAACTATAAATGAATTGCATGTTAAATCAAATGAACATAAATGGATGGAGATGGTGAAAATGGAGAAATAGGAAAAACTTGGTTATTATGGTTTTCTCCAAAATAAAAATGAAAATGGAGAAATAGAATCATTTGAAAATGAATGTTGTTTTCTCCAAAATGAAAATGAAAATGAAAATGAAAATGAAAATGACCTGAAAATGAATTTTTGTTTTTTGAACTAAATGAAGTTTAAAAATAGAAATGAATGATTTGGCCATAGTAAGCCCATTGAATGTAGAAATATTAAATATATTTTTTCATAGATTCTTTTACAATAAAGTCGTCATGATTTTAACAAAATTAGAATTAGGTTGAGAATATTATTTAATTGGAAATAAATTGAGATGTTTATTTTGGGAAATAGAAAAACAAATATTGGGTTAGATCGAATTATAAAGTATTGGGTTAAAAGTCCGAGAATTACTTATAATTGAACCCAATATGGGAGAGGCTCATAAGCCCCTTATATTAAAGGGAGGGACGACAAATCCAAGTAATATTAATTAGGGTTGCCACACTTATACTTCTAGTTAGACTAGGAGTTCGTTTTTCTAGTTAAAATAAACTTATACAATTTAAGAAGTGCTTTACTTCTTCTTAAAAATAGATACACAACTTTAAGATATTATTACTCTGCCCGAAAATAGAGAGAGTCTATTCTCGACTATTAAATCTATTTTCCATGCTTAATTTAATTCCATTTTTTCTTATATTTATTTTAACCATTGGGCTAGTTCCTCATTCTTGAAATAATTTTGCAATATTATTTAAAAATAAGGCATGTCACATACTAGGGTTTGATGCAAAATTTGCAAAATAATAAAAATAGTGCAGGAGAAGATATTTAAACTTAGGTTTCAATGATAGCTCCACTAACACTTAACCAACAGACCATCATTAACTCGTTTATTTCCTTAAAACGCACAGATAATCTCAAAAATTAGGGCATGACCACTCTCTCTCGATTCACAAACCTGATTCTACTAACCCCCGATTTTTGAGATGTGACATATTGGATCTAATTATATGTGCTTACTAGACTTTTAATCCAACACTTTATAATTTAATCTCACCTAGTACTTGTTTTCTATTTCTCAAAGTAAATCTTATTTATACTATTAACTTATTTAATCAAAACAATTTTCTCAATTAAATTCTTATTTTCTTAAACTCATAACAACTTTACCGTGAAAGAATCTATGACAAAATATATTTAATATACTTATTCAATTGGATTCATAATGACTAATTAATTTAATTTTATTTTTGAACTTTAATTATTTAATATAATTCGAAAACCTTAACTTAATTAAGTTAGTTCCATACTTAGCGAGAAAACGTATTCATTTATGAATGTGACTCATTTCTTTAACTTCATCATTTCTAATCATTTTTGTCCATTTGGTTCTACATACAATTTTTTTTTGTGTGTTTTAGCAAGCTAGCAGAGGGACCAATTGGACATATATAATTAAGGCTCAAATAATTTATAATTAAGTTCCAACATTTTGTCAATTAATTATAAACTTATTTAGTCATAAAGTCATTCCACTAAAGTATCGTGACTTAGCTCTCCCTAATTATATACCATTACGGAAGTTATTTAATAAGTGTTCATCCAATAACCTTGTCATAAGTGTATTACTTTCATAGGATATCCTTAATCTCTTTAAGATAAATCTGTTCTCCCAATATGATCCTATTTTACCTTATGGTAACCATTACATCTTCCTTCATGAAAAGTCAATGACTATCAAAAATTAATTAAGTCATTTATCACAAAGACAAACAACTCATGACCACGTTTGTTTTTCATTTATCATGTACCCATTAGTTGGGCTATGGACTCCACTATTGTGAATGATGCTACATACTGCAAAAGTCGTATACTCAACGCACCAGGTTTGGGTTTCTTATCTATTTGAACTCAGGCTTTTACTTACTTCAAAGCATACGAGTCACACATGCATAGTCCATCATCCACTCAGGACTAAGGTACACTACACTATTAACATCACAAGTGAATAAATCCGTAAACGAATCTATGATCTATTCTACTTAGGTCCTGTCTGATGTATGGTCAATCCAATCAATCACATTTATGTCTCTATCTTTTGGGAGTCATCGACTCCGATTCTCAAGAAAAGTATCTCCCTAATTGGACTTGATAAACGACATATTCGTTTTTCAATCAATTTGCTCATTTTCGATTAGACTAATGACATGTTTAGGTTCATCTACTAATACAAGTTATTTTTTCGTATTATGATCCAATCACGTAATACCGCTTACTATTAGTTAAACATTAGATAACTAGTGAGTCAATATTTGCTTTCATTTTGCTTTGCATGCAAAAACATTGAAGACAATATACAAAGCGTAGTAATGTAATTAATGGATGTTATTATTAAACTAATTTGTTCAAAAATATAAGTATACAAAATAAATATACTACACTTAGGCACCAGATCCAACATTCCTCATATCACTTATGGAACCCTCAAGTTGGGAAACCCTGTCTTCCAAAGTTGACAACATATCTCTTGATTTGCTCGCTTTCCTGCCCTCTTAGGGTCTCCCTAGGCTCAATCTGATTGTTTATTCCTTTCGTCATCTCAACCAGCACTTTACCGGAAACTAGCTCCTGATACCAACTGTCACAAGGGTAGAACTTTAATCTCGCAAACTGCATGACCTTAGGCAGAAACTTATCTTCAAATCTACCTAAGTCAACTTAACTCTTGAAAGTGAGAATTCACAAAGGAAATACTCTAAAGCATCGGAGTAAAGCGGAAGCAAAGTCAAAGCGACGAAGCAACGAAAGAACTAAAAAAGGCACAAGAAAGCAATGCACACTAGCTGTTTGAATAAATGCTATCAAATATATTCAGTAAATCTAAATTGAATGAATACAAATGAGGAGGGAGGCCTCAATTTATAGTTGAGCTCCCCTAGATCCATTGGTATAGATTGAATTACATTAACGACTGAGATTCATGCATATCTACAATATGAGAGTCCTAAGGGATTTAAACACTATACAATCTTATCCCTTAGGATTACAAAATATTCTCCATAGTAACTCTAGTTTTACTAGACCTACTAAAGCTTCAAGTAGATATGCTTTGTCATATATTCTACGAAATGGATCAGTTCAAGTGGGTCAAATGAGCCCCAATTAATCACTTGACTTCTATAAGACGATTTGTGTACATTCATCATGGGCTTTGATTCGCTGCTCATGACACTTTGACATGAGATTAAGAAGAGAATATAAATTATGTTGCCTTAGTATTATTTCATTTAAGTTACAATTGTTATTAAACTTTATTATGTGGATTTTGTTTTTAACTGTAACATCCCGAATTAGGGCCTAGTCGGAACAGTGGTTTCGGGACAATAAATCCGACGTAAGAAAATTTATTTTTATTATATTTTTATGGTCTACAATTTCACGGAACGATTTCGTGAAAATTTCGTTCGAAAATTTTGACGTTTGGCCACTCAATTTAGTCAAAAGGACTAAATTGTAAAAAGTGCAAAACTTGAGTTCTAGAAGTTAGAGGTGTCAAATTGCTATGAAATTTTAAAGTAGAGGTTCGTAAATGGTAATTAGCCCATTGGTTAAATTTTTGGATAAAAATGGATATGGTATATGTTAGATAAGATATTTTTTTTTGTAAGGGCATTTTGGTCCTTTTATAAATTAAATGAATTAAAAACAAAATTAAAATGCCAAATTTGTCCATCTTCTCCATATGGACGAAATTTACCAAGAGAAGACATGGCTAGGGTTTTCTCAACTTTCCAAGCTCATGGTAAGTCCGTTCTAGCCCCGTTTTTCAAGTTATTTACGGTTTTGGAGTCCCGGCAGTTCGATTTAGCTTATGCTACCAATAACTCATGCTAGGGTTCATCTTTGGAAAATTACCCATAGGTGAAAAGTGTTTATTTTGATGTTTTATGATAGAATATGAAGTTTGAAATTATGTTAAACAACTTTACTAAGCGATTTTAAGTGAAAACGAGTAAAACGACATAATCGGTAAAAATACCTAATGTTCAAAAGTGTGTGTTAGAGTAAGAATTTGATGTTTCCATAGAAGGGAAAAATGATCAACATGTTATAAAACATAAGAATAAGGGCTGAAGTTTAATTTTCGAGTATTGGGGAAAAAGTGTAAATATGTAAAAGTTTAGGGGCAAAATTGTAATTTTTCAAAAGTTGAGTTAAGGACTGTTTTGAATAGTAAATTAATTAAATAAGTAAAATATGTTGTTATAGATCAAGGAAAATGAGGTTTGGAACTAGAACGAGAAATTGACGAATAAGTCATTTTCACCAATTTTGCTTTCGAGGTAAGTTTGTATGTAAATAATACACTATTTTTATTTATGTTTTAATATTTTGGTTATATTATATGAGATATAGTTGAATATGGAGTAATTACTTGATGCAAATTATGAATTGTGATTGATTATGGATGAATTGGAAAAATGTTGAAAAGTGAAAATTCCCGGTTGAACCTTCAGAATAGAAAAGATACAAATGAGGTAGCTAGGTCACATGTGTGGTACTAAGTGTAGGCCACTATGTGTACAAGAGAGCTACGATATGGTTTTAGGTCACGTGTGTAATACTAAGTGCAGGCTACTACGTGTACCAGACGGTTAGGTCGCATGTGCGTACCCGATAGTTTCGATCACATGTGTGGTACTAAGTGCAGGCCACTATGTGTAAGTGATGGTTTTGGTCACATGTGTAGTACTAAGTGCATGCTACTATGTGTACCATATAGCTTCGGCTACAAGAGTGGTACTATATGCAAAGCCACCACCGTATCCATTATTATTAGATGAGTTCAACGGAAATTGACTAAGTGAAAATACATGTGACTATGTAACGACTAAGTGTAATTGAATATGACTAAGTGATGGATAAGTGCAGGTATAAGTGTGAAAATTTATGAACAATATGCTCGATATTTGAGCGAACTTTCGGTAAGAGGAAATGGAGTAAGTGAAATTATGAAAGAGTAAATTTAAAAATAAAATAGTTTGGACAACAGCAGCAGAGTAAATTTGAAAAATCACCAAAATTGGTAGAAATGGAATTAGTAGTTGAGTGAGATATGAAATTAAAGCTTATTGAGTCTATTTTCATATGAAAGAAACAGAGAAAGCAAAGAAATTCTTTATTTTGAGATATTTAGATTTTTGTGACACTAGTTCAGAGTGATTTTGAGATCCCCTATTCCGACTTGGAAAAATCATTGAAAATTTTAAAAAAATAATTTTGGGACATAATTTATATGGTTAGATTCCTTAATGAGTCTATTTTTATAAGAAACAAACTAGAACATCATTTGAATTCTGTACAAAAATATAATTAAATTTTAGCGAAGAATGGTCGGAATTGTCGGACAGCAGAACAGGGGAGACTTTGAAGAATAAACTGTACTAATTGGATAAACCAAAAATTCTGAAAATTTTATGGGAACAAGATACGTGAGTCTAGTTTCAGGGAAAATTTATGGATATTAATTTGGAGTTTTTTAGCTCCAGATAAAAATAATTTAGTGACTGTGACTTGAATAGACAGCTTGCTCCAAACTTGAATAAATAGTGAATTTGAATGTAGATATGATTGTGTTATTTTGTAAACATGTTAAATCCATTTCTTATTATTACTTGAATGTAGATATGATTGTGTTATTTTGTAAACATGTTAAATCCTTTTCTTATTATTTACATACTTACTTATTAAGATTTGTAGCTTACTTCCTTTTGTTTCCCATATCTTATAGGTTTGTATGCTAACTCGAATTGGAGATAGTCGGAGATGTAATCACACTATCAAGCTATTATCGTGGGGTAAAAGTGAATACAAACCTCTTAAGTTTATGGCATGTATAGGGACTTTGTAACATCCTAGATTAGGGGTTATGCGTTTGTGCATAATTCATGAGTTAGTAGGTTTTGGCAGTATTGGAAGTGTATTAAGGGTTTTTAGAATTTTAGGATGGAAGAAGAAAGCTTTGGAAAATTATTGGTTTTTAAGTAAAAGTGGAGCTAGGTAAATGAGGCTTTAAAAGAAACTCCGTGTGAAGCATGACACAAGGAACCATGTGGTAAAATGGCATGTTTTATGAATTATGAATGTGTTATGTGAATTCTAGAAATAATGAAATGTATGGAAATGTAATGAAATATGGAAATGTAAGGAAATGTCAGGAAACGTATGGAAATGTGAGGAAATGTAAAGAAATGTATGGAAATGCAAGGAAATGTATGGAAATGTAAGGAAATGTAAGGAAATGTATGGAAATGTAAGGAAATATATGGAAATGTATGGAAGTGTATGGAAATGTGTGGAAATGTGTGGAAATGTATGGAAATGTAAGGCAATGTAGGGAAATGTAAGAAAATGTAAGGAAATGTATGGAAATGTAAGGAGATGTAAGGAAATGTGAGGAAATGTATGGAAATGTAAGGAAATGCAAGGAAATGTCTTGTCTTGGAAATGTAGGGAAATGTCCTGAAAATGTAAAGGAATAAAGAGGAAAGTGAACATTTATGGAAACTAGGAATTGTAAGGAAATGGTTCAAAAATGGAAAGTACACATTTTTGGAAACCTGAACATTTTGGAAACTGAACATTTTAGGAAACCTGAACATTTTTGGAAACTTGGAATGTAAGAAAAATGGCAAGTTACAGAGCCGATCGAAAATTTTAGGAAACTTAGAAATGACCCCGAAATGATGAGTTTTAAAGTTCAAAATAGGAAATAAGGGCTAGAGGGCCTTAAAAGAAAAAGTTGGAGAAGTTTGACACACAATTAGGCTTGGAAAAATGGCCTGAAGGTGTCACTTAGGGCCTATGAAAATGGCGCCATGTGCAAGAGCTGTTGGGCTTGGGTTCGAGTCACTTGGGAAGCAAATAAATAAGTTTAATTTTTGCTTCCAGAAGGCTGAGGTGGACGGCATGGGTATCTAGAAAAGGAAGAGTTTTATTTGCATAAATATGTGAATAATAAGAGATAAATAAAGGAGTTTTATTTGCATAAATATGTGAATAATAAGAGATAAATAAAGGAGTTTTATTTGCATAAATATGTGAATAATAAAAGATAAATAAAGGAGTTTTATTCACATAAATATGTGAATAATAAGAGATAAATAAAGGAGTTTTATTCACATAAATATGTGAATAATAATAGATAAATAAAGGAGTTTTATTCACATAAATACGTGAATAATAAGAGATAAATAGAGGATTATTTTCTAAAGAGATAATTGATGGATTAAAGGCTTTTATTTTTTAAATAAAAGAGATAATATTATCAAAAAGAGGAGTGGTGGCCAAGTAAAGGACTCCTAGGCTAATAACTTTGGCTATAAAAGGAGGCGGAGGGCTACTCATTCACTTTTGCTTCCTCTTTGCCGAAATTTTCCTAGCTCTCTCTCTCTCTCGCGAATTTTTCTTCAAGCAAAATCCATCTTTTCTTCTTCTATTTTTTTTCTCTGTTTTTCACTGTCAAAGCCGAATCTTTGTTGATTCTAAGTAAAGGAGCAATCAACTACAACATCAAAAGGGTTTCTTCAACTGTCGAATACAAGGATCAAGGATCTAAGGTAAGATAAATTTATTTGATTAAAGGTTATGATGTATATGTTAGATTAGATCTAACATGAAGATTTAAATGCATATATATAGGGCAAGGAATCCTCTTGATTTGGAATTTGTATGGTAAGTGATATTCGGCAAAGGCTTAATTTTGGTATTTGGAATTATTTTGTGTTGAAAACTCACATGATTACATGAATTAGTGTTAGCCGATTTCAAGGGAAAGGATACTATCAATTTTGGGATTTGATTTACAATCATCCAATTCGGCAACAAGGTAAGTGTTAGTAGTTCTATTCCTACTAGGATTTGGTTTTAAAATCAATAGGTATTAATGTGTTTATATATGATAGGCCGAATATAGGAGTCAACAGATCTAAAGTCTGAATCTGTGATCAATTCACTTCGGGAATTCAAGGAATCTATTAAGCGAAAAAGGTGTGTACTCTTACTAACTTTCAATAAATTGCATGGCAATCATTAGATATGTAAATATGTAATAAAGTATGTGAATGTGGCTAAGCACCACAAATGTGGTAAGGAGTACCAGTGCGCTTTCTTACTTATGATAGGATTGTGAATGTGATATATTTTGAACATGTGATTAGTAACATGAATGAAAATTTAGTATGTGAAATATGTTATGAAATAATTGGGGCATTCGGGATATTTGTGGAGGAAGAAAGTGAAGGTGATGACTACGGTCTCACCAACGTAAAGTGGTGACTACGGTCACATAAAGTGAAAAGTGGTAACTTCGGTTACATCCAGTGAATACAGTGTCTAATGACACAACATAAGTGGGCGATGAGCACGTCGACTGCAGTGACTGCCTTCGATGGTGTGTAGCGGATGGAGGGTCGACTTAGTAGTCCCCACTGTATGCAAAGTTGGTACGGGTGGTGTGTAGCGGATGGACAAATAGGTTTGGGTTTGGGTTGCATCATTATTTGATTTGAATATGCTTGATATGACTTGTATGCCTGATTTGTTGAAAATTAGTACTGTGTACACATTGAGTCCGTGGACTCACCCCGTTGGGGAATTACTTTTCAGGTGATGAGCAGTAATGGACCGGGTCGGCAGGAGCTAAAGGTGGCCATGCAACACTTGAAGAATTTATTAGAATTTAGACTCTATTTAAATTTAGTACTTTAAATTTTATTTTGGGTTTGAATGATGTAATAAGGCCATAAGGCCTAGTTGGATTTTCTTTATTTCTGTTTATTTTATTTGATTAAGATACAAATTATTTTTTTTTTGAATAAAGTTAAGTAAATTTATTTCTTTTAAAATTATTTTGTCACCTTATTTAAGTTGGATTTTCAAAATTTATTAAATGGATTCCAATTTAAGCCCAACCCAAAACGAATTTTTCTTAATTACACAAATTTTCTCTAAGTTAATCGGGACATTGAAAACCGATTTTCTTAAGGAACATACAGATCCGGTTCAGCTCGTGGGTAGGGTGTGGGTGTTTCAATTGGTATCGAGCCCGATTTTAAACTCTCTACTGTGGGCTAAGGCCCAAAATGTTTTCAAAGCGAGCCAAATGATTTTTTTTTGAAATTAAACAGTTCTCTCTGTCATGGCACTGAGTCTCCGACCCATGATCCACGGGTAAGTACTTCGACTCCTGTAGTGATTTGAATATGTGATCAGTATGGGCTTTTATGGAAACGTAGATTAGTGAACTAGGATCTATTGAACCCCAGGACTAGTCTACTCAAACACAAGTGCATAAGACTTAAGGACAATCAAACAAACCTATGACTAAGTCGCCAAGTTAGGGTGTGGTAACCATTGTGCGCATGTCTAGGATTGGATCCGGAAGAGCCTGGTACTTAAGCAGTCCTAGTGACTCACCTCCTCTTCGCAGGAATCCTACCTGGTGCGTAGCTTCGGTTCACCCTAACCAAGAGGACTCGATCCACAAAGCTAAACTCGATAACTAAAACCCGAAAAGAGAACTAGCCGTGTTTTTATAAAAACCCTAGTTTTAAAACTTTTAAAATTATTTTTTTTAAATTTGTGAGAACTATTTTTACAAAATTTTTCGAAAAATTTTCGATTTATGAAGTTACAAAAATACCCCTAGTGGTAAATTACAAAAATGCCCTTGGTTTATGAAATTCCCAAAATACCCACAGTTCTTATCAAGGTTTCATTACTTTAGAAAATGTTCAAAAACCTAATTTGCAAAATATCAAAATACCTTGATTTGGAGAAAAATTTACTTAAATTGTCCCTAACTTACAAAATTACCAAAATGACACGATATCTAAAATTTTGCAACATCGTCATTTTGGAAAGTACAATTCTCAAAAAGAACCTCAAAGTTTTGTAACTTTTGAAATATCCCTGATTTATCAAATTTTCCCAAATTTACCCTGGTTTGTGAAAAATTACCAAAATACCCCAGAGGTCTAAAATTACCGAAATACCCCGAATTTTAAAAATTTTCTCAAATACCCCGAATTTCAAAATTACCGAAAGGCCACGAGATTTCAAAATTACCAAAATACCCTTATTGACAAAATCACCAAGGAACCTTATTTTGACAAATTACGAACATACCCCTATAGGACAAAATTACTAAAATACCCCAGGTAGTGGAAAAACAACAACAATGAAAACTACAACATTTCTCGAATGAACGAAAGTTCATAATTGATTGTTAGATGTATGAATGAATGAAAAGAGGCGTGTGCATGTATGAACACGAAAGAACCACTCTTAAATACTTTTTCATAAAGCGTTTCATGTTAATCGATTGAAACAAAAGTTTTGATGCATAAAATTAAGTAACTGATTAAATCATGACGTTAGAAATAAGTTCTAGGGACGTGAACTTAGAGATTGTGCCTAGAAAGTATGATGGTTTTATTAAGATCGAGTGCGCAGCGTAAGCATAGTGCGGTGAGAAGGATTGTACAACAGTTAATAAGTAATTTCGAGGACGAAATTATTTTTAAGGAGGGTAGAATCGTAACATCCTAGATTAGGGGTTATGCGTTTGTGCATAATTCATGAGTTAGTAGGTTTTGGCGAGATTGGAAGTGTATTAAGGGTTTTAGAATTTTAGGATGGAAGAAGAAAGCTTTGGAAAATTATTGGTTTTAAGTAAAAGTGGAGCTAGGTAAATGAGGCTTTAAAAGAAACTCGTGTGTGAAGCATGACACAAGGAACCATGTGGTAAAATGGCATGTTTTATGAATTATGAATGTGTTATGTGAATTCTAGAAATAATGAAATGTATGGAAATGTAAGGAAATATGGAAATGTAAGGAAATGTCAGAAACGTATGGAAATGTGAGAAATGTAAAGAAATGTATGGAAATGCAAGAAATGTATGGAAATGTAAGGAAATGTAAGAAATGTATGGAAATGTAAGGAAATATATGGAAATGTATGGAAGTGTATGGAAATGTGTGGAAATGTGTGGAAATGTATGGAAATGTAAGGCAATGTAGGAAATGTAAGAAAATGTAAGGAAATGTATGGAAATGTAAGGAGATGTAAGGAAATGTGAGGAAATGTATGGAAATGTAAGGAAATGCAAGGAAATGTCTTGTCTTGGAAATGTAGGAAATGTCTGAAAATGTAAAGGAATAAAGAGGAAAGTGAACATTTATGGAAACTAGGAATTGTAAGGAAATGGTTCAAAAATGGAAAGTACACATTTTTGGAAACTCGAACATTTTGGAAACCCAACATTTTAGGAAACTGAACATTTTGGAAACTTGGAATGTAAGAAAAATGGCAAGTTACAGAGCCGATCGAAAATTTTAGGAAACTTAGAAATGACCAAATGATGAGTTTTAAAGTTCAAAATAGGAAATAAGGGCTAGAGGGCCTTAAAAGAAAAAGTTGGAGAAGTTTGACACACAATTAGGCTTGGAAAAATGGCTGAAGGTGTCACTTAGTGGCCTATGAAAATGGCGCCATGTGCAAGATTTGTTGGGCTTGGGTTCGAGTCACTTGGGAAGCAAATAAATAAGTTTAATTTTTGCTTCCAGAAGGCTGAGGTGGACGGCATGGGTTTCTAGAAAAGGAAGAGTTTTATTTGCATAAATATGTGAATAATAAGAGATAAATAAAGGAGTTTTATTTGCATAAATATGTGAATAATAAGAGATAAATAAAGGAGTTTTATTTGCATAAATATGTGAATAATAAAAGATAAATAAAGGAGTTTTATTCACATAAATATGTGAATAATAAGAGATAAATAAAGGAGTTTTATTCACATAAATATGTGAATAATAATAGATAAATAAAGGAGTTTTATTCACATAAATACGTGAATAATAAGAGATAAATAGAGGATTATTTTCTAAAGAGATAATTGAGGAGATAATTGATGGATTAAAGGCTTTTATTTTTTAAATAAAAGAGATAATATTATCAAAAAGAGGAGTGGTGGCCAAGTAAAGGACTCCTAGGCTAATAACTTTGGCTATAAAAGGAGGGCAGGAGGGCTACTCATTCACTTTTGCTTCCTCTTTGCCGAAATTTTCCTAGCTCTCTCCCCCTCTCTGCCGAATTTTTCTTCAAGCAAAATCCATCTTTTCTTCTTCTATTTTCTTCTCTGTTTCTACTGTCAAAGCCGAATCTTTGTTGATTCTAAGTAAAGGAGCAATCAACTACAACATCAAAAGGGTTTCTTCAACTGTCGAATACAAGGATCAAGGATCTAAGGTAAGATAAATTTATTTGATTAAAGGTTATGATGTATATGTTAGATTAGATCTAACATGAAGATTTCGACAGACATATAGGGCAAGGAATCCTCTTCAGATTTGGAATTTGTATGGTAAGTGATATTCGGCAAAGGCTTAATTTTGGTATTTGGAATTATTTTGCAAGCCGAAAACTCACATGATTACATGAATTAGTGTTAGCCGATTTCAAGGGAAAGGATACTATCAATTTTGGGATTTGATTTACAATCATCCAATTCGGCAACAAGGTAAGTGTTAGTAGTTCTATTCCTACTAGGATTTGGTTTTAAAATCAATAGGGTATTAATGTGTTTATATATGATAGGCCGAATATAGGAGTCAACAGATCTAAAGTCTGAATCTGTGATCAATTCACTTCGGGAATTCAAGGAATCTATTAAGCGAAAAAGGTGTGTACTCTTACTAACTTTCAATAAATTGCATGGCAATCATTAGATATGTAAATATGTAATAAGTATGTGAATGTGGCTAAGCACCACAAATGTGGTAAGGAGTACCCAGGTACGTTTCTTACTTATGATAGGATTGTGAATGTGATATATTTTGAACATGTGATTAGTAACATGAATGAAAATTTAGTATGTGAAATATGTTATGAAATAATTGGGGCATTCGGGATATTTGTGGAGGAAGAAAGTGAAGGTGATGACTACGGTCTCACCAACGTAAAGTGGTGACTACGGTCACATAAAGTGAAAAGTGGTAACTTCGGTTACATCCAGTGAATACAGTGTCTAATGACACAACATAAGTGGGCGATGAGCACGTCGATCGCAAATGATCGCGCGCCGATGGTGTGTAGCGGATGGAGGGTCGACTTAGTAGTCCCCTGCGGTGTACAAAGGTTGGTACGGGTGGTGTGTAGCGGATGGACAAATAGGTTTGGGTTTGGGTTGCATCATTATTTGATTTGAATATGCTTGATATGACTTGTATGCCCGATTTGTTGAAAATTAGTATCGTGGTACACATTGAGTCCGTGGACTCACCCGTTGGGGGAATTACTTTTCAAGTGATGAGCAATAATGGACCTGCCTCGGCAGGAGTTAAAGGTGGCCATGCAACACTTGAAGAATTTATTAGAATTTAGACTCTATTTAAATTTAGTACTTTAAATTTTATTTTGGGTTTGAATGATGTAATAAGGCCATAAGGCCTAGTTGGATTTTCTTTATTTCATTTATTTTATTTGATTAAGATACAAATTATTTTTTTTTGAATAAAGTTAAGTAAATTTATTTCTTTTAAAATTATTTTGTCACCTTATTTAAGTTGGATTTTCAAAATTTATTAAATGGATTCCAATTTAAGCCCAACCCAAAACGAATTTTTCTTAATTACACAAATTTTCTCTAAGTTAATCGGGACATTGAAAACCGATTTTCTTAAGGAACATACAGATCCGGTTCAGCTCGTGGGCGGGTGTGGGGTGTTTTTCATTGGTATCGAGCCCAATTTTAAACTCTCTCGGCCTGTGGGCTAAGGCCCAAAATGTTTTCAAAGCGAGCCAAATGATTTTTTTTTTTTTTGAAATTAAACAGGTTCTCTGTCATGGCACCTGAGTCTCCGACCCGCAGTCCACCAGGTAAGTACTTCTGACTTCTGTAGTGATTTGAATATGTGATCTGTATGGGCTTTTATGGAAACGTAGATTAGTGAACTAGGATCTATTGAACCCTAGGACTAGTCTACTCAAACACAAGTGCATAAGACTTAAGGACAATCAAACAAACCTATGACTAAGTCGCCAAGTTAGGGTGTGGTAACCATTGTGCGCATGTCTAGGATTGGATCCGGAAGAGCCTGGTACTTAAGCAGTCCTAGTGACTCACCTCCTCTTCGCAGGAATCCTACCTGGTGCGTAGCTTCGGTTCACCCTAACCAAGAGGACTCAGTCACAGGCTAAACTCGATAACTAAAACCCGAAAGGGAACTAGCCGTGTTTTTATAAAAACCCTAGTTTTAAAACTTTTAAAATTATTTTTTTTAAATTTGTGAGAACTATTTTTACAAAATTTTTCGAAAAATTTTCGATTTATGAAATTACAAAAATACCCCTAGTGGTAAATTACAAAAATGCCCTTGGTTTATGAAATTCCCAAAATACCCACAGTTCTTATCAAGGTTTCATTACTTTAGAAAATGTTCAAAACCCTAATTTGCAAAATATCAAAATACCTTGATTTGGAGAAAAATTTACTTAAATTGTCCCTAACTTACAAAATTACCAAAATGACCACGATATCTAAAATTTTTGCAACATCGTCATTTTGGAAAGTACAATTCTCAAAAAGAACCCTCAAAGTTTTGTAACTTTTGAAATATCCCTGATTTATCAAATTTTCCCAAATTTACCTGGTTTGTGAAAAATTACCAAAATACCCCGAGGTCTAAAATTACCGAAATACCCCGAATTTTAAAAATTTTTGAAATACCCTCGAATTTCAAAATTACCGAAAGGCCCCGAGATTTCAAAATTACCAAAATACCCTTATTGACAAAATCACCAAGGAACCTTATTTTGACAAATTACGAACATACCCTATAGGACAAAATTACGAAAAATACCACAGGTAGTGGAAAAACAACAACAATGAAAACTACAACATTTCTCTGAATGAACGAAAGTTCATAATTGATTGTTAGATGTATGAATGAATGAAAAGATCGTGTGTGCATGTATGAACACGAAAGAACCACTCTTAAATACTTTTTCATAAAATCGTTTCGCGGTTAATCAGTGAAACAAAAGTTTTGATGCATAAAACTCGTAAACGAGTTAAATCATGACGTTAGAAATAAGTTCTAGGGACGTGAACTTAGAGATTGTGCCTAGAAAGTATGATGGTTTTATTAAGATCGAGTGCGCTTGACGTAAGCATAGTGCGGTGAGAAGGATTATACTGTTTGTTAATAAGTAATTTCGAGGACAAAATTATTTTTAAGGAGGGTAGAATCTGTAACATCCTAGATTAGGGGTTATGCGTTTGTGCATAATTCATGAGTTAGTAGGTTTTGGCAGTATTGGAAGTGTATTAAGGGTTTTTAGAATTTTAGGATGGAAGAAGAAAGCTTTGGAAAATTATTGGTTTTTAAGTAAAAGTGGAGCTAGGTAAATGAGGCTTTAAAAGAAACTCCGTGTGAAGCATGACACAAGGAACCATGTGGTAAAATGGCATGTTTTATGAATTATGAATGTGTTATGTGAATTCTAGAAATAATGAAATGTATGGAAATGTAAGGAAATATGGAAATGTAAGGAAATGTCAGGAAACGTATGGAAATGTGAGGAAATGTAAAGAAATGTATGGAAATGCAAGGAAATGTAAAGAAATGTATGGAAATGCAAGGAAATGTATGGAAATGTAAGGAAATGTAAGGAAATGTATGGAAATGTAAGGAAATATATGGAAATGTATGGAAGTGTATGGAAATGTGTGGAAATGTGTGGAAATGTATGGAAATGTAAGGCAATGTAGGAAATGTAAGAAAATGTACTGAAATGTATGGAAATGTAAGGAGATGTAAGGAAATGAGGAAATGTATGGAAATGTAAGGAAATGCAAGGAAATGTCTTGTCTTGGAAATGTAGGAAATGTCACGAAAATGTAAAGGAATAAAGAGGAAAGTGAACATTTATGGAAACTAGGAATTGTAAGAAATGGTTCAAAAATGGAAAGTACACATTTTTGGAAACACTGAACATTTTGAAATCGAACATTTTAGGAAACTGAACATTTTGGAAACTTGGAATGTAAGAAAAATGGCAAGTTACAGAGCCGATCGAAAATTTTAGGAAACTTAGAAATGACCCCAGAAATGATGAGTTTTAAAGTTCAAAATAGGAAATAAGGGCTAGAGGGCCTTAAAAGAAAAAGTTGGAGAAGTTTGACACACAATTAGGCTTGGAAAAATGGCCTCAAGGTGTCACTTAGGGCCTATGAAAATGGTGCCATGTGCAAGAGTTTGTTGGGCTTGGGTTCGAGTCACTTGGGAAGCAAATAAATAAGTTTAATTTTTGCTTCTGTATAGGCGAGGTGGACGGCATGGGTTTCTAGAAAAGGAAGAGTTTTATTTGCATAAATATGTGAATAATAAGAGATAAATAAAGGAGTTTTATTTGCATAAATATGTGAATAATAAGAGATAAATAAAGGAGTTTTATTTGCATAAATATGTGAATAATAAAAGATAAATAAAGGAGTTTTATTCACATAAATATGTGAATAATAAGAGATAAATAAAGGAGTTTTATTCACATAAATATGTGAATAATAATAGATAAATAAAGGAGTTTTATTCACATAAATACGTGAATAATAAGAGATAAATAGAGGATTATTTTCTAAAGAGATAATTGATGGATTAAAGGCTTTTATTTTTTAAATAAAAGAGATAATATTATCAAAAAGAGGAGTGGTGGCCAAGTAAAGGACTCCTAGGCTAATAACTTTGGCTATAAAAGGAGGGCAGGAGGGCTACTCATTCACTTTTGCTTCCTCTTTGCGAAATTTTCCTAGCTCTCTCTCCTCTCTCTCTCGAATTTTTCTTCAAGCAAAATCCATCTTTTCTTCTTCTATTTTCTTCTCTGTTTTCTTTTGTCAAAGCCGAATCTTTGTTGATTCTAAGTAAAGGAGCAATCAACTACAACATCAAAAGGGTTTCTTCAATCTGTCGAATACAAGGATCAAGGATCTAAGGTAAGATAAATTTATTTGATTAAAGGTTATGATGTATATGTTAGATTAGATCTAACATGAAGATTTCGATGCACATATATAGGGCAAGGAATCCTCTTGATTTGGAATTTGTATGGTAAGTGATATTCTGCAAAGGCTTAATTTTGGTATTTGGAATTATTTTGCAAGCGAAAACTCACATGATTACATGAATTAGTGTTAGCCGATTTCAAGGGAAAGGATACTATCAATTTTGGGATTTGATTTACAATCATCCAATTCGGCAACAAGGTAAGTGTTAGTAGTTCTATTCCTACTAGGATTTGGTTTTAAAATCAATAGGGTATTAATGTGTTTATATATGATAGGCCGAATATAGGAGTCACAGATCTAAAGTCCGAATCGTGATCAATTCACTTCGGGAATTCAAGGAATCTATTAAGTTTAAAAAGGTGTGTACTCTTACTAACTTTCAATAAATTGCATGGCAATCATTAGATATGTAAATATGTAACAGTATGTGAATGTGGCTAAGCACCACAAATGTGGTAAGGAGTACCCAGGTACGTTTCTTACTTATGATAGGATTGTGAATGTGATATATTTTGAACATGTGATTAGTAACATGAATGAAAATTTAGTATGTGAAATATGTTATGAAATAATTGGGGCATTCGGGATATTTGTGGAGGAAGAAAGTGAAGGTGATGACTACGGTCTCACCAACGTAAAGTGGTGACTACGGTCACATAAAGTGAAAAGTGGTAACCGGTTACATCCAAGTGAATACAGTGTCTAATGACACAACATAAGTGGGCGATGAGCACGTCGACTGCAGCGACTGCCTTCGATGGTGTGTAGCGGATGGAGGGTCGACTTAGTAGTCCCCACGGTGTACAGGTTGGTACGGGTGGTGTGTAGCGGATGGACAAATAGGTTTGGGTTTGGGTTGCATCATTATTTGATTTGAATATGCTTGATATGACTTGTATGCCTGATTTGTTGAAAATTAGTACTGTGTACACATTGAGTCCGTGGACTCACCCCGTTGGGGAATTACTTTTCAGGTGATGAGCAGTAATGGACCGGGTCGGCAGGAGCTAAAGGTGGCCATGCAACACTTGAAGAATTTATTAGAATTTAGACTCTATTTAAATTTAGTACTTTAAATTTTATTTTGGGTTTGAATGATGTAATAAGGCCATAAGGCCTAGTTGGATTTTCTTTATTTCTGTTTATTTTATTTGATTAAGATACAAATTATTTTTTTGAATAAAGTTAAGTAAATTTATTTCTTTTAAAATTATTTTGTCACCTTATTTAAGTTGGATTTTCAAAATTTATTAAATGGATTCCAATTTAAGCCCAACCCAAAACGAATTTTTCTTAATTACACAAATTTTCTCTAAGTTAATCAGGACATTGAAAACCGATTTTCTTAAGGAACATACCAGATCCGGTTCAGGCTCGTGGGCCGGGTGTGGGGTGTTTCAGACTTAGTCATTTGTATACGTCCTAATTGGTTTGGCCTAAAGTGTTGGCCTTTAATATTTAGCAGTTCATTTTGTATAATTTGGATGAAATTTTATGATTCAGTTTAATACGTTTACAAGTGTATGTGTTTTGGTAATGCCTCGTACCCTATTCCGGTGTTGAATACGGGTAAAAGGTGTTACATTAACTATATAAGTTTCATTCAAGCTTTTAAAACATTAACTTTATGTGAATTTATTTTTTAAAAATTAAAATTAAAATTAATATAAAATAAGTCTTAAATAGTTTATAAGTCGGATAGGATGTTGAAAAATATACATTTTCTCTATTGAAGTTTGACCTCTAACCAATAAACAAGTTTAAATATTATATAAAATATTATGATTATAAACCTATAAAACTTTTTTCCAAATAATATTATTAACGTTGCATATGTAAAAAAATTATTATTTCAAAAAATTATATATGTTTGGAGAAAAAGTAAATCATGTTGATATATATTTTTATTAAATATTGTAATTATTTAATTTTTTCTTTCATAAGAATAAAAATATTAATTCAAAAATTAATGTAAATATGTACTTCATTGATTAAAAAGGTAATTCGATAAAATCAAGCTAATAATAAGATTAGACTTTTAAAATAAGAATCATGAGAGTTAAAATGATCTTAATCATTAGATCAAAATAAATGGTTCTAAGCCTTAGATTAATCAATTTGGGTATTAGGGATTTTTTTTTAATTGAAAAAATTGGTCAACCATTTCATTCCAAAAATTTTAGAACTTATCTTTTGATTGATTTCAAGTACTCAAAGAATTTCAAGCATATTCCCAAAAATTATAGAATGAAATGGTTGAAAAAATTTTTAATTAAAAATAAGTACCAAATATTTAAATTGATTAATCTTAATAATCCTAATCTGATCTCGGACTTTCCATTCTAATATTTTTGCTCCCAAAAAGAAATTAAATCTAAAATCCTAATATACACTACGAAAAGAAAAAAAAAGAATGATTAAGTGTTGTTAATTTTATTTTAATAAGGTAAGATAAATACAAAATTCAATGTTTAAAACTATTTATTTTGATCTAATAGTTAAGATAATTTGGGTTCTCGTTTTAAAAGTTTTTACTATAGTTAGCATCATCATTAACTAATGAAATTAACAATTAACTTTAATCAAATCAATCCTAAAATTTAAAAAACAAAATCATAACTATCTAACAAATTCACAATTTATATTAAATAGATTTTATTAACAAAATAGTAAAATTTTAATTTAATAATATTAACCATTATTTTCCATCAAACCAATCAATTAAACTCTAAAATATTAACAGCATTATCTCAGCGTACTAATATGTAAAACTTTTGTGCTATCATTGAATAAAGAAAATTACAAATACCATATTAAATAAAAGGGTCCGTTTGTTTACATATAAAACGTTTTACGGAAAATGTTTTCTATATTTTCCTATGTTTGTTTCACAGAAAATAGTTTGATAAACGGAAAATGACTTACATGTCAATGTAAAATAAGCCATTTTTCTTGTAAAATTACTTACCATTTTGAAAACAGTAAATCATTTTCCGGAAAAGAGCTCATATATAGATAATTTTATTTTTATATAAAATTTAACTTAAATCAAGCTTAATATTATTATATTGATAATAATTTTTATTTTTATTTTAAAATAATTGAAATATTATATTTTTCAATATTATTAAACATACATATTTAATTATTTATATTTAGTCATATAATAAATTATTAATATAATAAATATAATTTATTATTTTAATAAATTATTTAATATTTCAATTTTATTTTTAATAATAAATTTTAAAAATAATAATTTTCAATAATATTATTCACATATTATTAAAAATATTCAATATTAATATTTTAATAATAAATATTTATTATAATTATAAATATATTAATAATAAATATTTTGTAGTATAAAGGTTAAAATATGTCATAAGTCTATGTACACTTCACAGATTTGTAATTTAGTCTTTGTACTTTTATTTTCAGGAATTTAGTCTGTTTACTTTTTAAATTTGAAAATCAAGTCCAATTGTTGACATCGTTAATTTTTTTTTGTCAATTTTGTTGATGTCACATTTTTAAATAAAAATATTCACTTAGTAGCCATGTAATTAGAAAATGACGTTGTAATGAATTTGAATTTAACATAATAATTTTAATATATGCAAAAAAATATAAAATATAAAATTATAAATAAAAATAAATTCAATTAAACAATGAAAAATAAGAAAATCTCAAATATATGTTTGTTTAATTGAAAACAACTTTTATGAAATATTTTTAAGAAATTTACCAAACAACAGAAAATATTTTATAAAGATTCCTTCAAACACCAGAAAATATTAAATTTTCTAAAAAAATAAATTATTTTCTAAAAATTATTTTTAAAAAGTCATTTTTAATGAAACAAATAGAGCTAAAACTCAAATATGAAATAACTCATTAATCCGACCATAAAAATAATTATCTTTTACTGGATTTCGCCGACAAAAAATAAAATAAAAGGAGCACACGTGGATGTTTTTGGTTGGGCATTGACATGTAAAATATGACTATGTAGTGTCTGATTTGACATTTTTCTGGCTGATTCCTGCCCCTAAAATTGGCCCAACAAGATTCTAGCACGTTTAGTTCTTTTGCCCTCACGAAACGGCGTAGCTTTTGTATATCTCTTCAAACTGTGCGTACACTGAAAAAGCTTCCTCTCCACTTCAATAAAAAAGTTTCAATTTCTTTGTACAAGAGTGAGTAATACGCTTTTAATTAAATTATTATTATTTATTTTATAAGAAATTTCAACAAGAAAAAGTGAAAAAAAAAACTTTATTCACCCTTAAAAAAAGTAGCAACAACTTTTATTAAAATAAAATCATTGTAATCTTTAGCTAGTTTGAAATATTTTTTTCATTTTATAAAATATTTTTTTAACTAACAAAGATTAAAGTCAATAAACCTCAATAATTTTCTAAAAAAATATGTCGTCATTATTTCAATTGCATCATTTTTTATAGTAATAATATTTTTTTAAAAATATGTCGTCATTATTTCACATTGCATCATTTTTTATAGTAATTTATGTCCTCATTATTTCATATCTTTGATAATATTTTATTAAAAAGTATGTCGTCATTATTTCACAATGTCCTTGAAATTAAAGTGATATAAGGTAAATATAATTTTTATGGTATTTTAGTTGTATTGGAGTGGAAATTTCGTTAAAAGAAAAGGAAATTCACAAATTTCATTTTAAAAACAAGAAAATTATTTAATACGGAATTTTTGAATTTTGCTAACAAAGTTTAAAGGACCATACATTTCTATAATAAAAAATACATGTGACGATAAAGCCAGAAGTGAAGATATTTCAGTAAAAAAATATCGAATATGGTTGTCTATTATTTACATAAAACTTTGGTTGAATATAGAAATACTTGCCATAAATTCTGAATCATTAATTATATATATAAATATTGTAACAACTTTATTTTTCAAATTTTCTAACAATATAAATTATATTCATAATATCATAAATATATTATATTTAAAAAAATTAAAATATATTTTTTAAGCTGTTTATATCTTTCAAATATTATCTCATTGATAATTTTAATTAATATGTTATTATTTAAGTAATAATAATAATTTTATAAAATACACAAGTAAATTATGTATCTAGATAGAAAACTAATATATATAATATGAAAAAGGCATAAAAGCGCATAATGATGACAAGTGGCGCATCTCTTTTTTCTATTTAATTTCTATCTTACAGTGCACGGGTTAATTATGTGTATTAAATTTATAATATTTTTATAACATTAGTTTTTTAATTTTTTTAATAAATTTCTTCAAATATCATTAATAAATTAAAAAGTGATATAATTACAAAATATATTTAAAAATATTTAATTTTAAAAATATCTAATATTAAAATAATATCAAATTTCATCATGAATTGAAATTAATATTAATATATTTTAATTTAAATAATATTATTAAATTAAATTATTTGAATGTCAAAATTGTTAATATTCTATTTTTTGTAATTCTATATTTATCTATACCCTATTCAATTACTGAATGTAATTAAGTTTTATTTTTTTATAATTTTATATTTATCTTTACTAATAATCATAAAAAAGTATTATTTTATAAGTTTTGTTTTCATCACCAAAAAGTTTGATTTTCACTATTATTTGATATGCTCAATTTTTATTATTCGATTTTTATTTTATTATTATATTTTTATTATTTGATATTTGTAGTATTCTTCTTTTGTGAAGTTGGAAGAAGGAACGGAAGTCAAAATGCTTTTATCTATACTATTAATAAAATCTTTAATTGAGTTGATATTATGAGTACACTAACTCAATTATAAATTTATAAAAAAGACTTTTCATATTTAAAATAAATTATATTATTCAATGGTACTTTAGTTAATTTAATTAAAAAATAAAAATGCATGTATTATGAGATTTGAACTCATGTCAATTACATTGAAAAAAATATACGAGACAATCAGGCATCAACTCAATTATGAATTTACAAAAAAGACTTTTCGTATTTAAAATAAGTTATATTATTCGAGGGTATTTTAGTCACTTTAATTAAAAAATAAAAATATATGTATTATGAGATTTGAACCCATGCCAATTACATTAAAAAAATTTTAAATTTACCACTCAACAAAAACTTTATTTTAATTTATTTTTGCATTTTAATTTTATTATACACATTTTATTGCCTCCATCAATTGTACCTATACTAGCTATTAATAAAATCCCTGATTGAGTTGGTGTCATGAGTCAATCGAGCACCAACTCAATTAGGAAATTACAAAAATGACCTTACAAATTTAACATAAGTTATATTATTTGAAGACGCTTTAGTCTTTTTAATTAAAAAAATAAAAATACATGTATTGTGGAATTTGAACCCATGCTAATTACATTAGAAAAGTTTTAAATTTATCATTTAACCAAAACTTGATTTGGGCTTACTTATACATTTTAATTTCATTATGCACATTTTAATTGTATATTTATACTATTAATAAAATTCCCGAGTTGGTATCACGAATCAATCAAGCACTTACTCGAACAAAAATAACCTTCTGAATTTAAAATAAGCTACATTGTTTGGAGGACTTTCATATTTTTAATTAAAAAAGAATAAAAATGTGTATTGTGGGATTTAAACGAATGCTAATTATATTAGAAAAACTTTAAATTTATCATCTAACCAAGACTTTATTTTGGTTTATTTACACATTTTAATTTTATTATGCACATTTTAATTGTATATCTATACTATTAATAAAATTCCTGAGTTGGTGTAATGAGTCAATTAGGCACCAACTCAATTAAAAAATTACAAAAATAACCTTTCATATTAAAATAAATTATATTATTAGAGAGTGCTTTAATTTTTTTTCATAAAAATATTCATTCCAATCACATTTGAAAAAACTTTAAAATTATACTAAGTTATAGTTTTTAATTAGGACTCCATTTATTGTAACATTTATTAAAAATTTAAGCCAAAGTAGAAGATAATTTTTTAGGGAAAAGTATAAGAATTGAGTACAATACACGAAAACTTTGAAATTAAAAAGGAAAAAGAAAAAGAAATTGTTACTCTATAATATTTATTTATTTATTAGTGCAATATAAATTATTCAATGAAATTTACCTGGGATAGTTAAAAACTGTAATGTAACAGTTTGTTTCCCTTTTAACCGTCCTTCCATTCCCAAACAAAGCATCCTTTTCCTCTCAAAATCTTCCCCTCACCGTCACTGATTTTCTCTTTTACAAATTACATATAAAAATCAAAATCAATAGGAAACAACAACAATATGCATCGTCCTCAATCCTTCAAACCCCATCCTTTTTAATGTTGAATTTCCTCAAATTTAATTCGATTTGGATCATCATCTCCTTATCTCCGATTCATTCTTTTTTGAATTTTATTTCGTTAATTCCGATTCAGTTTTATCGAACCGGTTGTTCCTTTTAGGATCGGTAACGCAAAACGGATTTCAAGGGCGGGAATGGAAAGATTGGTAAACGATTGCAAAGCAAAGAGAGTTTGAGAAATCAAAGGATGCCAGGATTAGCGCAAAGGAATGAGCAATATAGTAATGCCTCATTTGGGTTTTGGTCTAAGCAAAATGACGTTGTTAGCTACAATCAGCTCCAGAAGGTATCTGATTTTAATTTTCTTCGCTTTATTATCTTTTTTTCGGGTTGTATTTTTTTTTTTTGTTTTTATTGAATTGGGATTGGATTGTATCAATTTTTTTGGATTGGGTTTTTGTTTATGTTGACCAGTAGTTTAAGTTTTGATTGGATCTTAATTGATTGGATTTTTAATTCTTTTTTATTGTTTACTAGATCCAGTTTATGGAATTAATTTAATTTTGTTTATGTGCCAATTTTCACTCTAGTAATCTATTTGTTGTTTCATGAAATCTGTCTTTTGCTTAGAAACGCTGTCCATTAGTTACCTAATTTTGTTTAGAGCCGAGGCACTTAAATTTTAGTGTTGTTCCTGGTTTTGAATTGAGTAATGGAAGAAATAGAATCTAGAAGTTTGATTATTAACTTCATCATTGTGGATTTTCTTTTTACACTTTGTTGAGCTCAATGTGGCTTCCGGCTGCTGTCAATGTTCGATTTTATCTTTTTGGCTGTAAAACGAAAGTGATTGAAGAATTGGGAATTCCAGAAACGGTGCTTTTTTTTTTTCCTATTAGCAAATTAGGATGGAGCACCCAAATGGTTAGAATGTGAAACTTCAATTCTGAATCACAGGTTGAGTCCTTGTGCCTGGTGGAGGCATGGTCTATGGCATAAGTTAGAGCTACCTCTTTGTGTAACCCAAGACCTAGCCTTCTCTGCACTATGCTCTCCACGGTCCATATTTTACAGAAAAAAGAGGGGTAGTATTGATTATGCAGTTTAATAATAGATATGATTTATAAATATGTGATTTATTGATTTTATTTTCTGATATATTACTAAGAGCTTTGATTTTGTTTTGTAGTTCTGGAGTGAGCTGTCATTGCAAGCTCGGCAGAAGCTCCTTAGAATTGATAAACAAACACTCTTTGAGCGAGCTCGCAAGAACATTTACTGCTCCAGATGTAATGGGCTGTTGCTTGAAGGTTTTTTGCAGATTGTCATGTATGGAAAATCCTTGCAGCAGGAGGGTGTAGCTGGTAACCTTCATTACAACAGGTCAGGAGCCTCAAAAAAGGGAACTGGTGGCGGATTGAATTTGACAAACGGGACACAAGATGAAATTCAAGATCCATCTGTCCATCCTTGGGGAGGTTTGACAACGACTCGCGATGGTTCACTGACACTTCTTGACTGCTATTTGTGCCCAAAGTCATTTAAGGGTCTACAAAACGTTTGTATTGATCAGATTGTTTTCTCTGACTATATTTTGCCCTTTCTTCTAGTTTTTGATGTTTTAATTGAATCAGGTGTTTGATAGTGCACGTGCAAGGGAGCGGGAGCGTGAATTGCTTTATCCTGATGCTTGTGGTGGGGGAGGTCGGGGTTGGATAAGCCAAGGAATTGCTAGTTATGGAAGAGGACATGGAACAAGAGAAACATGTGCACTGCACACTGCCAGGCTTTCTTGTGACACCTTGGTGGATTTCTGGTCAGCTCTTGGAGAAGAAACTCGGCAATCTCTTTTAAGAATGAAGGAAGAAGATTTTATTGAGAGGCTTATGTACAGGTGTGTTCATGGCTCTTCTTTACGGTTGAATGTGTTTCATTTTCTATATTGTTCAGCTGGCAAACGGTATGAAGTCAGATGATAATTGATCAAGAGGTTCTTATTGGAGCTAGAAAAATAAGACTGATGGTGGGAATGTCAGAACTATAGAGGACAAAATTTTTGTTTGATGATCTTAAAGACATGAAAGTTTCAGTTGTGAGCCATTCAAGCTTTTGATATTCTGTGTTCTCCAAATTGATGACTGATTAGCACTGTGAAGTAAATTCAATTTTGGAGCCTCTGATTTCCTAGATAAGAGAGTTAAGTTTTTAAACGTGTATAATTATTGAAATAAAACTAGTACTCCTGGAAACATGTATTGAGCTTTAGCAGTTCGGTTTTATGCATTCTTAATGGCTTTTGTGCACTATACGAAACCTTTCAAGGTCCAGAAAGCACAACCTTGACAATTCATCCATTTGTTTTGCTAACTTTGGAGGATGGTTAATCCTATTTTTTTAATCAAGACACTAAGTCGGCCAAAATTTTTATATATTGAAGGAGATCAAAAGAAAATTCTACAATCTTTCAGAGAATAGAACATCTTGATCTTAGAACCAAGATTTATGAACAATTGATCTTTGTTTCTGCCCCCCCTCTAGTTATCATTTTTCCTTCCGTCTTCTGAATAGTCAACTGTAGGCTGTCCAGTTCTTTATCAGAGCAGAATTAAGGATTTGATGAAATTGATGGACTCTTTCCTTGTTAAAATAAATTCAAAATAGAACCTTGCTATCTAGAGATTGTGAGAAGACATGGAAACTGTTTTTTTATTTTGAAGCTATCCCAAATATGTCTGATTTGCTTCAATGTTGGTGTTTCCAAGTGATTCTTATGGAAGATAAACGGGGAGGGTGAGTTGGAGTTTGAAATCCCTGAAACGATGGGTGGTGGAAGATGCGCATACACTGTTTGCATCAGTTATCTCCAGTGGATTGCTGGCATGCTTGTTACCCCTCTTGTTACTTCTTCAATTCAGTAAATATTTGCTGTTAGGAAGGAGTCAAATATTTCTCTGTCTTCTTGTCAGGTTTGACAGCAAGAGGTTTTGCAGAGATTGCAGAAGAAACGTTATCCGTGAGTTCAAGGAGCTGAAGGAGCTAAAACGCATGCGTAGAGAACCTCGATGCACTAGTTGGTTTTGTGTTGCAGATACAGCTTTTCTGTATGAGGTGCTTCATTCATATCTTTAACCTTTTAGTGCACTGACTACTATATTATACTACATTATGTTCATCTTTTGATTTACTTGTTCATAATGAATGTATGGCTAAACTTTTTCTTTACTACTACCCAGCTATCTAATGACACAGTCAAGGCTGATTGGCGCCAAACTTTTGCTGACACTGTTGGAACTTACCATCATTTTGAATGGGCGGTTGGAACTGGGGAAGGAAAATCAGATATTAGGGAATTTGAAAATGTTGGCATGAATGGAAGTGTTCGAGTCCATGGTTTGGATCTTGATGGCTTGAGTTCATGTTATATTACCCTGAGGGCCTGGAAATTGGATGGCCGCTGCTCTGAACTTTCTGTAAAAGCCCATGCACTTAAGGGCCAACAATGTGTGCATTGCAGGCTTGTAGTTGGAGATGGTTACGTCACAATCACAAGAGGTGAAAATATTAGAAGGTTTTTTGAGCATGCTGAAGAGGTCGAGGAAGAAGAGGTATTTCAAACTTTGTTAGGCTTAGGAAAAAAATTGTTTGGATATTAGAGATGTTGAAACTTTGACTCATTTCTTCAGGATGATGATTCCATGGACAAGGATGGAAATGAGATCGATGGTGAATGCTTCCGTCCCCAAAAGCATGCGAAGAGTCCTGAACTTGCTCGAGAGTTTCTTCTTGATGCTGCTACTGTTATATTTAAGGAACAGGCATGTTCCCAACCATTCTCCTTTCTTATGCCTTAAAGTCTTGCAATATTGCTGCTCTTCTTTTCAAATATTAACATAAAAACATCATCTGTTTAGAAGAATGTAATGGTGAGGAAGTTAACAAAAATTGGGTTCATATAAATGAGCTATTGTCAATTAGGGCTAGCTATCAATCATAATTCATCCAATTGTTTCTCAAAAGAATATTGTTTGAAATATTTTCTGTTGGCTCTTGCTTTTTAGAGGAGCAGGGCTAATGATAGATGAAAAATTGTCTTCAGTTAAACTTCATGATTGATAAGCAGATGCTTTGAACTTGATGTTCAGAAAGCACCTATATGAGTGATAAATAAAGTTGGGAAGATTGTAATTACTTTGAAAAGTATTACCATCGGAAGTTCATCACAGTATAGCTACTCTACTGGAGTGAAGAATGCAATTAGTTTGTTGTGTAAGCAATGATATCATCAAAAAAGTATGATTGTATTAGGCCAAACTTGCTCCATGTTGTTAAGCTTGCTTGGGGACAAATTCTAATATGATATCTTGTTAGTTTTGTTGAATTGTCAAACAAGTCCCATGCAGGTGTTCAACCTTATTCTTGTTTGCTCACATTCATGTTAATACAGGGGCAGTAGCACACTTTTTACTTGCGGGAATCAAATTTTCTGGGAATAATTAATAGAGTTTCTTCTTTCTAGGAAATTATAAGCAATTGTTGTCTAAAGGTGCAAATGCACACTAGAGGTTTTGATCATTTGGAAACACACCAGGGGATGCATGGTGTGGAAGTGCGAGTTGATCCTAGTTTCACAGTGAACTGCTAATTTAAGTGAGGTCATCTTCAATCAAGGATAATGAATTTAGATTTAAGACTACGTATTTTGGTCCTTTGTTTTGATATAGGTGATTGCCATATTTCACAAACTTTAAAGAAATGGTTTGCTTATATATGTGATTAAGAAGAGTTTTGAAAGACCTTTAAAGTAACTGAATCAAAGAGTCAAAATGAGTTTATGTTGAACATTCTAAAGCTTGGTAGGAATAAACTTGGACTTTGTTTGGTGGTTCTTGTGGGTAGTGGCACTGCCTTTTGCATATTTGCTAAATTTATGTTACAAATTTTAACAACGATTTACCCATTTTGATTTTCAGGTTGAAAAGGCTTTTAGGGAAGGAACAGCACGCCAGAATGCACACAGTATCTTTGTTTGCCTTGCAATAAAGCTGCTGGAAGAACGAGTTCATGTTGCATGCAAGGAAATTATTACGTTGGAAAAGCAGGTCAGAATAATTGGGATATGCTTTCCTTTCTGCATATTAGTAGATATAGGAGGCTATTCTTTAGATATTGATAAGTATTACCAACACTAAATGATTCTACAGATGAAGCTTCTCGAAGAAGAAGAGAAGGAAAAGCGTGAAGAAGAAGAACAAAAGGAGAGGAAAAGAACAAAAGAACGAGAGAAAAAGCTCAGGAGAAAGGAGAGACTGAAAGGAAAAGAAAGAGAGAGAGAGAAAAAATGTGCGGACTCAAGCGTTACTCCTGATTTCTCAAAGGAAGTATCTTCCCCAAATACTAAGGTTGAAGAAAATATTTCTATTAATTGCAGAGACTCGGTGTGCGAGACGAGTGATATAATTGTGTCTACACTTGGTTCTTCAGATGATCAAGGAGAACAGTTTTTAGATGGGCATTTGGCATCAAGTTTACAAAATCACTCTTTTGATAGTCCTGATGGAGAAGATTCAAAGGTAAAAGATGGGAATGGCTCTTTTCCAACAGAACAATCAAAATTTTCTCGACGGAGATTGAAATTTCGCAAGGATGGTCAATTTGATACATCTCTGAAATGGTCAGATCGACATCGATTTCCTGTTGTGTCAGAAAGTGCTTCTGTTAATAGATCTGAAGCTAGATATAAAAGTGAAAACTTTGAGGCTCCTTCAAGGAGCATCAATGGACCAAATAAGCAATTAAGGATAAACAGTGCAAAGTCCAATGGTCGAGATTGTGATGTTAAGTATCCTGAAAAGTTTCAGTGTCCAAACAGCCGGAGTGACAGATATGACATCTACTCTTGCAGCTGCGGCCAACATAATGAGTACAGAGCCAAAATTGAGCCATATGTTTCTGTGACTGGAGTAGGCCAAGAACCCAAGGCTGTAAGCAAGTCAAAATCTGCATTAGATATGTCCAAGCAAGTCTATCGTGGTAACAAGTATAATCAACAGGAGTACATGCATGAAGACTGTGGAAGGCTAAAAAATAAAATTATTGCAGGAAACAATCCTTCCGGTCGAGATTCACTTAATTCCAATAAAGTTTGGGAGCCCACAGAAGTCCAGAGAAATTACCCCCGGACCAACTCTGATACGGATATTACTCTGAGGTCATCTACTTACAACAAAGGAGCTGGACTTGATAATGACTTTGTTAAGTCATCCGGTGAGACATGCACAAGTGAAGCTAGTGTAAATTTGGGTGAAATCGGTCATGAGCATAGCAAGGTTAACACATCAAGCACCAGCCATGCAACAAATGAGAACTGTGATGTTGAAGCACAGGATAAATGCTTTTCACTGAATGCTGCATCCGAGGATGTTGAAGTTCGTCCTAATAGAAACTCTACCTTGAATGAAGTTTCTGATTCTATGATAAGCAGCAGTTCTAGTTCTGATAACTGCTATTCATGCTTTAGTGAAGGAGATAGCAATACCTGCTCTTCAAATAATGGAAACTTAGAATCTTCATCATCAGATTCTGAAGAGGCCAGTCAACGATCAGATGGGAGAGATGCTTCAATCTGCGTTCAAAATGGTTTCTCCGAGTGTCAGGTGAAGGGAATTGATAAAAAAGAGGATGTCAATGGAGTTGTTGCTTTGGAAAGCGAGGCATTGTTTGGACATTCACCTGATGGGAGAGATTCTTCAGTCTGCATTCATGATGGCTTCTCCGAGTGTCAGGTTAAAGGAATTGAAAAAAAACAGGATGTCAATGGGGGGGTTGCTTTGGAATACCAGGCATTGTTTGGGCATTCACCAGACAGTAGAGGGAACAAAGTTTCTGGAAATCCACTGACAACTGTTGCAGTTTCTGATAATGAAAAATCGACTGCTGTTATGAGTTCTCAACATCAAGGCACGTTTACATCAGTCCATAACCAACCTATACAGTTCCCAGTATATCAAGCTCCTTCAACCATGGGTTACTACCATCAGAACCCCGTTTCTTGGTCAGCAACACCAGCCAATGGATTAATGCCTTTCCCTCCAAACCCCTATTTTTATACTGGTCCTCGTGGCTATGATTTAAATGGGAACTCACGTTTATGCATGCCATATGGCACTCTGCAGCATTTTGCTACCCCTCTGTTTAATCCTGGTCCCGTTCCGGTCTATCAGCCAGTTTCAAAGGCCAATGGCTTGTATGCAGAGGATCAACTACAGATTCCCAAGCCGGTTACAAGGAAAGAAGATGCTTTTACCGAAGTTAATTCTGAGATGTTTGCCCCTGGCAGGCTGCATACGGCTGAACAAGCAGCAAATGGAGAAGGTAGGCAAAATGATGTCTCTACCAAACCACACACAGATGACACTAGCTTTTCCTTGTTCCATTTCGGTGGGCCGGTGGCTCTTTCAACTGCATGCAAATCCAATCCTGCCCCCCTGAAAGAAGAGATCGCCGGGGAATTTTCTTCTCAATTTTCAGCTTATCATGTCGAAAACGACCATGCTTGCAATAAAAAAGAGATCACTATCGAAGAGTACAGTTTGTTTGCGGCAAGTAACGGAATAAGGTTTTCATTCTTCTAATATAAGTAGTTAGGTAGAGGTGACTGCTTGGCATTTCAGTCCCTACCCTATTTCCCAGAAATTGGAAGTTTGAGAGTACTTTGTAATTCAGTATACAATGGTCTTTGCTGCGAAAGAAAATCCCAATTTTAGTTTATAGTTTCTTAGTAGATGGTTGCCCAATTTTTCTCATTTCCTTTTTTTTTTTTGGCTTAAATATTTGATGTAGAGAATGAAAATGTTGGAAGAGTGCCTATACGGCTTGAGGGCTTTCTATATTTTTCTTGAGGTTTGAGATTTTGTTTTTGTTTTTCGGAAATTATTTGGATTTATTTTCTTTTTAATTCTCGATTGATTCAGATTTTAATCTATATCAAATATGGTTTGTCGTATATCATTATTTGATAGCACCCTGATTCAAGTAACTTGATTTTAATTTTTTTAATTAGTATTGAATTTAAAAATGAACTCTGTACACAAATAATCAAAATTAAATTCATTTTTATTCAATGACGTTAATTGAATATGATTAAACCAGTTTAAATTTTTAAAAAATGAAACTCAATAAGATCGAACTTATTAGAATCTTAGTGCTTGAACCTAATCAATTTTATTCTTTAGTTTTTAGTATTGATTTCATAATTGAATTCGAGGATAAATAATCAAATTTGAAGTTGATTACGAAAATCAAATCTGCTTTTCGAATTTAATCAAAATAACTAGCTGGACTTTCCAGAAGAAACAGTTTCCAATAAGTAGCTGTTTCTATTAACAAATTAATAATTTACCATCCTTGAAAAACCCTGTGAAGTTCAATTATAGCTTGGACTTTGGACATTGATTAGGGTACATTTTCTCCCAAGACTTTCTTGGGTTAGTATGGGATCTTGTTCACCCATGTAGACCTAATAATAATAATAATAATAATAAACACAAGTTCGAAAAAAATTCAAACCCCAACCTGCCTAAATTTAATTTGATGAAAAAGTACAAAACCCGAACTTAATGTGATTCAACAATGAAGCACCTAGTTTTAAGTAGAAATCCAAAAAAGTTTTTAACTAATTTGCCTCGCTAAACTTCAAAACAGCTAGATAAAACCCAGGCTCATCAACAAATTCAATCATCTGAAAGGAATGGTCAGCTGCAACTTTCTGTAAAGTGGTTTTGTCAGGCAAGTTTCCGTTTACAATGTCGGGAAACTCTTTCCGTTGCTGCTCTAGCACTTCCCTCCCTTGGGGATGGCTAATCACCACTCTTGCACCTATACAACAGTAACGCTCACAATCTCATATTGCAGTCATGGCATAACAGCTCCTAAAAATACTAAATACAGTTCAGAGCCAGGTGTTCAGATATGTAAGTAAAAATTGGGTCATTATCAAGGCAAGCAAAAAACGACCTTTCCCATTGTTATCCCTAAGAAATATCCTCATACGCACATGAAAAAATTGTGTAGGATACAAGTTCTTTTAAGAAAAATGAAAAATAGAAGCAGCATTGCCTCCTTATTCTAGTAATTGCAAAATATACTAAGCCTTGTTTCGTAAAAATACCATTGAGCCGAGTCAAATTGCATTTTACTTCTCTACTAAAAAATTAAACAAATTAGTCCTTACATGTTAAATAAAAAAACAAATTGATCCTTTTATGTTAAAAATTTCATCCAAATTGAATGAAATACAGTGGCATGTGACATCTCAGATATACCTCAAGCTTGGATCTTTATTTCTACGGTACTTTTAACACCTTTGTTTCTTGTTTGTTCCGTATGGTTGAAGTTTCCACTATGATATTCTAATGGTGAAAATGCCTTCTTTTCCCCTTCTGTTTTATTTGACACTTTCAATCACTGAACTCTGATAACTAAAACTAAGAGTCTGAACTCCAAACCCGACATTCTATCATTAGAACACACAGCTATTGGGTTCTAACCGTGGAAATATATTATATGCAGAAATAGTTATAGCAAGCAAACAGTATCTGAACAAAAGTAAAAACTTAAGAAATGGATTACCTGATGAACAACGATTGGCCAGCGCCGCAAATATTTGCTCAAGTTCGAACGGCAAAGCAGGCAGAAAATAGAGAAATATGACATCAAATGGTGTCCATTTTTCCGGCACATAAATCAATTCCCCTTGCCAACACTTAACCTCATCGTATTTCTCCTTAATCCCAGCTAAGAAAAATATAGAATCATGGACTACAAGCAACAATTGGGTAGTTGATGATTCAACTAAATGATCCACAAATCCTTCCGAACCGACCGAAACTAGAACCCTTGACGACTCCGATATTTCTCCGCCAGATGTAATGCGGTCGATATTTCGTTTAGCTTGCTCGGAATTTAACTCTTCCGAATCAAGAAATGACCAATCTTTTTCATTAAAATCTTCGATATTGATAACCGACACCGTCCCCTCGCTTGAAGCATTAAAAGCCCCTGCTAATGACCGATGACTGCATAGTGACTTACGAGGAAAACTGGATTGAAATGAAAGGCGAAAAGGGTATTGATTATATAGGGAAATGCGAGGGCTAATATGTTGAGGCTGAGATTGGAGTTTAGGAAGGAAGCTACGGGAAAGTGAGGGTAGGAGTAGAGAGGAAGGTACTAGGAGTGACCCCATCGAAGTTAAGTATTGTATTCAATTATGGTTATCAAAAGCAAGCAGTTTCACTACACTTAACAATTTCCAATGAAGAAAAAGCTTAACCCCCTTAAGATTTAGGCTTCGTTAGCCGGACTCGGCAATTTGGGATACGGGATACGGGTCAGATCCGCAAAAAACCAGCGGACACGGCGGTGGGTGAGAACTGAGATAAAAGAAGGAAAAGAAAAGAAAAGAAAAACTGATTCGTAGAGACGAGAGACAGAAGAGATAGACGATGGTGGGAGGAAGATGATGATAGAAGAAAGAGAAAAGACTACGGATATATTTAGCCGGGCCGATACAAGCTCCGTTCGAAAAGAGGGAAAATATATGTAAAAAAATAGGTTTGAGCAAAATAATAAGGTTAGTTTAGAAAATCCATCCGCCATTGAACTTAGTTTCGCTTGATCCGAATTTGAAAATAAAATATTGTTTTTTTTATTTTTTTTAAAAAAAATTGTTTTCCAATTGTTTTATTGGTATTTCACTAAAATTTTATTATTATTTTGTTGTTATTATTTGAATATTATAAAACTCTAATTTTATTATTAATTTTGCTATTATTTTATAGCTATTTGCTTGTTAAATTGTGCCTATATTAGTATTATTTAAGTATAAAGATTTTTTTAATTTGTTGAGAAATATTTATTTTAATGTTTTTAGTGTTTTTGATTAATTATATTTTTTTATACTTTTTATATAAAAACAAAATAAAATTTTTTAATATGAACAACTAGGCTTGAGCAAAAATTTAGGCTCATTTTTTGGGTCAAGTCAGGTCCAGGCCTATCAATCGGGCCTAGAATTTTGTTAGGACTCTACCGTATACTATACCCTTTTTTTGTATTTAAGCTTTTTTTTATTAATTTGATTATGTAAACTATATTTTTTTCCCATATTCATACTTCAACCAGTCAACCATCGTCAATAAGATGGAGCCCAATCATATAATGACACATGGAAAAAGATATTTTTATTCCTTCTTCTTCTTCCCTTTCATTATTTATTTTCCTTGTCCCCTTTAATTTTTTCATGTTTACTTTCTCTCTCTCTCTCTCTCTTTTCCCTTCCATTCCCTTCTTTTGTTTTTCCTTTTTTCTCCTCTCCTTTCTTTGTTCTTCTCCTAAACTCCAACGCCGCCGCTGCTACCGTTATCCCCAACCCTTCCTATTTCAATCTTTACCTCTGGTTCTCATACTTGAAATCTTCAGACCCCAAGGATTTAATGGAGGTCGAAGTGGTGGTGCTACTCCTTATGACAGACTTAAACTTCGATAGTTCATGTTCATCGCCGTACATCACAGCTCTTTTAAGCCCTTAACACTCCTTCAACTTATTATGATTCTTCTTTAGACGATGAGCTTAATGGTGTCTCTCACATCATTGGTGTAACACCTTTACCCGTATTCTACGCTGGAGCCGAGTACGATGCGTTACCGTACTTGACTCACATGGTCATACAACTTTGAGTTATCAAAATTCATTCCAAAATAAAATTTTTCCATTCTCATATCTAACCTCCTTATAAGGGGCCTACAAGGCCTTAAACATACTTTCGGAAGGTTTCAGAAATAAATCGGAAACTTTTACACACTAAGAAAAATTTTACCTAAACAGGGCCCACACGACCGTGTGAGATGGGACACGCCCGTGTGGGCAGGCCGTGTGGTCACACACGCCCATGTCCCTCATCCGTGGTCGACACTGACTTATTTCATACGGCCGGACACACGCTCATGTCCCTGGCCCGTGTCCCTCACACGGCCTCGACACGCTCGTGTGCCAAAACCTTGGCATTCTGTTTATGACGTCATCACCTCACTATGGTCACACGGCCAAGGCACACCCCCGTGTCTTTAGACCGTGTGTCGAATTAAATTCCTAAATTCAGGTGCAGACTTCACACGGCCTGGGCACACGCCAATGCCTTTGGCCGTGCCTCCCACACGGCTGAGACACACGGCCGTGTCTCTGCCCATATGTTTACTACTGAGCTTACTGACTTGCAATTCTAACATGTAAGGGGACACACGGCTTGGTCACACACCCATGCAATTGACCGTGCGTCACACACGGCCTAGATACACGCCCGTGTGCCTACCTGTGTGAACATGAACAAGGCTATTTGCCAAGCTCTTTCATCACCCTAACCCACTCAAGCATAATTCACCCTCTACCATCAATACATTCATGCATATTCATACCCAAACAACCCAACCATTTACTCTACACACTTATGAATAACCTTTCATTCCATTGATTGATAGTAAAGAGCTATTTACTATGGCAATATACAAAAGATTTCATCTATAAGGAGCCAACACATTTGACCAAAATAACAAAACAATATACCTAGTCTAGCTCCTATACATGTCATTTCCATACTCAAAATGCTAGTTCTAAATATACCGAGATGAGCTGATAGTGTGGGTGATCTTCCAATTATCTTCGTATCCTAACTCGACTCTTTGTCACTATAAAACAAGGGAAAAGAAAAGGGGTAAGCTTTAAGCTTAGTAAGTTTACATGTAAACAATAAACATCAAAACATGTGCTAATCAATAAATAGCATTTCCCAATCCAAGATCATGCTTACTCATTCATCTTTTACCACAATCCAACCATATCACAACCAAATGCTCTTATTATTTAACATACGTCCCTGTACTTGATCACCACATGATCACATGAAACAACACATCACAATTACATAATAAACCATTCTTAGTAATACCAAACAGTCGGTGTATCGCACTTAGCCCACCATTTATTATTAACAGGGTGGTATCGCTCATAGCCCACCAACAAGAATATTTACGGTGGTATCGCACTTAGCCCACCAAATAATAATACTAACAATGGTATCGCACACAGCCCATCGTGAATAAATGATAAGGTGGTATCGCACATAGCCCACCAACAAAAATAATTAAGGTGGTATCGCACATAGCCCACCATTATTTACTACGGATAATATTCTACACCTACATATTTATTTCAACGTTCATACGGAGTTTATTTACTTTCTACCAAAATTTCCATCCATTTAAATCGTAAGTGTTCTCAATCATACAATGCACCAATAAGCAATTACATGTGTATTTAAGATGCATTGTTTACACATAAACTTACTTCGTTGCAAAACGTGTTAATCAACGGTCTATTCCGTAACCTTGCCTTTTCTACGGTCAAGGTTGATTCCACACTTTTCTTGGTTTGTAGAGATAAGGAGTTGCTGAAAATTTGCAAGCTCCCATGGCGTTTTTGTTTGGAAATTTCGGTGGTGAGAAGAAAGGGAAAATATGATATCTTTTCTTCTCCTTATTTTATTATATTACTAGACAAATTACCACCAAAATCTCATCTAATGCTTTGAAAATTTATTCCTTTGTCCCCTATGACCAGCTATTAACTTTAGCAAGGTCTATTTGCATATTAGGGACCTCCAATTAAAATCTACAGCTATCAGGCACCTTTTTGCGTGTAAAACGATACTTTCACATTTAATGCGATTTAGTCCTTTTTCGTAATTAAGCATACAATCGCTAAAATTAAAGCACCAAAATTTTCATGCATCCTTATAAACATGCTTTAATTCATAAAATATTATGAAAATAATTTTCTTCAACCTCGAATTAGTGTTCCCGAACCATTATTCTGGCTAGCCCCAAAATCGGGCTGTTACAATTGGTTCTTCACTAGTAGTTTTTCTCGAGTGGGAGATAAAGTAGAGAAAAAGCTTTAATGGCAGAGTCACTCAACAAAGAATATCTGTAACACCCCTCACCCGATCCAATCGCTAGACTCGAGCTATAGGATGCTACAACAGTTAACAAAGCATATCACATTCAAATCCAACATTTAACATTCAATTAAACAATAAAACATTTCATAAACCAAGCAAAATATGATTTATAAACAAATCTGAGTCCCAAATGAACTTACGAAAGCTCTAAAACCAATATGGGAACAAATAAGGACTTAATTGAAATCTTAAAAAAATTGTGAAAAATTCTATAAATAGGGGTCACACAGCCGTGTATCCAAGCCGTGTGGTAAGCTGTGACCGTGTGAAAAAGGAGTCGCAAGGTTGTGTAACTCACTGAAGCTGTGTGGGCCAAAATGAAAAAATTCATCAAAAGTCACACGGTTGTGTGCTTGGGCTGTGTAACAATTGAGAACATGTGCAAAACTAAGTGAACATATCTACAGTACTCACATGGATGTGTGGCCAGTCCATGTGACAATTGAGAATTGTGTGGTACAAATGCTTCCTAATTTCTAAAGAGTATATGGTCGTGTCACCAGCCCGTGTGTGACAGCTCATGTGGTGCAAAAATAGGTTATTAGAAGCATAGCACAAACCAATCACTAAAATGCACATTCTAGCCAACACATATTGTAACACCCCTTACTCGTATTCTGGAACACCCCTTACTTAAATTTGACATCGGAATAGGGTACGAGGCATTACCGGAACACATACACTTAACCATTCACATCATGTAACTTACACAACCAATCAAATTTACCACTCATAATTATCACACATTTACTCATCCAACACATGCAAGCATACACATCCTTGAAATGCATCATCGTAGACTTATAACATAAAAATTATTAGCCACATTAAACAGCCTTATACAATAATAACCATCAACTAGCATAGGCCAACATTCTAGGCCAACTCATAATAACATATACACACATCATTAAGTCCCTATACATGCCATAGACTTAAAAATACTTGAAGATTGTTGATGCAATACCAATCAATAACTTGTTAGTGTGATAGAATCTCCGACGACCTCCAACTCGAGCTAGCATCTGTGACACTATAGGAAAAAGAAAGGAAAGGAATGGGCGTAAGCTATATAGCTTAGTAAGTTAGCATGTAAATAATAAGCAATTAATTAATATGTTTTTACCAATCCTCACAATATGTTCTCAAGGTAATACAATCATAATTGCACAAAATTTCACTATTTACTTATGTTCATCTCAAGTTGTCTACTCGAGTCACAGTCACTAAATTATTTATATCTTGAGCTACGTAACTCCAAATTAAGATCCACTAATTTTCCCTGAAACTAGACTCACATATATTCTTACCATAAAATTTTTAGAATTTTTGGTTTATCCAATAAGTACAATTTATTCTTTAAATTCTCCCCTATTTCGTTGTCTGATAATTCCGACCCCTCTGCACTAAAAATTAATTATCTCATCGTACAAAATTTGGATAATGTTCCCGTTTGTTTCTATTGAAAGTAGACTCATTAAGAAATTTAATCATATAAATTATAAACCATAATTATTTTTATACAATTTTTAATGATTTTCCAAATTTGGAAAAAAGGATTCTGACATCATTCTGACACTGTCTCACAAAAATTCAAATATCACAGAATATGAAGTTCTTTTGTTTACACCGTTTCTTTTATGTAAAAATAGACTCATTCAGATTTGATTTCATCTTATTCAACCTCTAGTTCAATTTCCACCATTTTTGGTGATTTTTCAAAATCACACAACAGCTGCTATCCAAAACTGTTTTGTTGCTAAATTTACTCTTTCATAATTTCACTTACTCCATTTCATCTTACCGAGGGTTCGATCAAATATCGAGCACATTGTTCATAAATTTTCACACTTATACTTGAACTTATTCATTACATAACCATATTCAATTACACTTAGTCGTTACATGATCACATGTATTTTCACTTAGTCAATTTCCCGTTGAACTCATTGGAATAATAACAGATACACGGTTGCCTACACATAGTACCACCCTTGTAGTTGAAGCTATCTGGTGCACATAGTAGTCTGTACTTAGTACTGCACATGTGACCAAAACCATCACTTACACATAGTGTCCTGCACTTAGTACCACACATGTGATCGAAGCTATCGGGTAAGCATAATAGCCTGCACTTAGTACTACACATGCGACCTATCCGTCTGGTACACGTAGTAGCCTGCATTTAGTACTACGCACGTGACCTAAAACCATCTCGTAGCTCTCTTGTACACATAGTGACCTATACTTAGTACCATACATGTGACCTAGCTACCTCATTCGTATCTTTTCTATTCCGAAGGTTCAACTGGGAATTCTCACTTTTCAACATTTTACCAATTCATCCTTTTCAACATTTTACCAATTCATCCATAATCAATCACAATTCATAATTTACATCAAATAATTACTCCATATTCAACCATATCTCATATAATATAACAAAATATTAACTGTAATGCCCCAGTTTTCCATTAACTTCGGATTTTGTAATTTCAAGACACAAATACCTATCTGCGTTAGTGGTTGAGTGATTTGGGTGTGTTTGGGTGTGTCTAAGAGGTCCCAAGTTCAAGTATCAACTTGGGTAAATTTTGGTATTTTTATAGATAAAACCCAAACTCTGGCTAATAGGCTTATAAGTTAAAGTGTGTAACTAACTAACAGAATGGGCCTGCTAGTCTGGTGGTTAAGGGGAGTGTTGGTTATGTTTGAGGTCTTGAGTTCGAATCCCTGTGCGAACAAGGGATTTATTTTTGCTACTTGTGTCGTATGAAGAGGTTGAGATGGACTAAAATTCTGATAGTGGAGAGAATTAAGGGGAGAGATTAGGGGATTAGCAGATTTCGTTTTTTGAATTTTTGTCTATCACCCTATTTTCCCCAAATATTTTTCCATTCTTTTTAATGTTTTCTGCCAAATTCCTTGTTGAAATTCCCTTGTCTTCCCCTCTTTTTCAGCTTTTCTCGATTTGTTTCCTCCTTGTGAAACGGTGGTGTGCTATTATGGTAAGTCTCCCTTCGCTTAATCTGTTTGCTTTGAGTTAGGCATTTGATAAGGGGTTTGTTGCGCTCTTTTTGATCAGGTGGAAGGCAATAAGTGATCGGTGCTACTGTAGAGAGTAGGACTTGCGATTTTGGTTGTTAATGGTAAGGGGTTCGTTAGATTCGTTAGATTATCAACGTTAGATTTCGATAGACTTTGATTAATGACGAAACAAGTGGTTAAATGAGTGTTTCGTTGGTTGATTTATAGGTTCTGGAGGCTTAGGACAGCTTATGCATCAAAATTAAACCATGTGTGTACCTGAAAACGCAGAAAATGAGGTTTTGGTGAAAGCCAAAAACCTTACCGTCGACACCACACGGGCGTGTGGTCAGTCGTGTACAAAACTGTAAGTCACCGCACGGCCATGTGATCAACGAGCCCAGTGTGCGCAAGCGCACGACCATGTGAGGGCCGAGCGAGGCCGTGTGCGATACACAGGCTCAACCAATTGGGCCTGGTGGGCCACACGAGCGTCTGGGCCTATACGGGTGAACCACACGGGCGTGTGATCCACACGGCTAAGGCCAATTTGGGCCGTGTGAACCTAGTTTTTTTGAAAAACTTTGTAATGTTGCATGGGTCGCCCAAGTCGACTGTGGACCTACCGTAGGGTCGGTAAGCAATGCTTAGACCCCTAAATGAATGATCTGTCTATCTAATTTCTGTACTAAGCATGTATGCTGATCTGAATATATATGTATGAGTTCTAATTGCATAATAGCATGTCATTCTTGTATGTTGCATTGAATCGGGGTTGGTTGACTATGACTGGAGGAAGTATCTGAAAGGCTCTTAAGCCTGTTATCTGGTAGCTCAACTGCAAATCTCTGATAATGTGCCACATTCGGTACAACCTGGTGTGTAGGGCTGGGTGGGTTGATTTTATCCCCACATGGTGTGTAGGGTTGGACAGAGTTGGTGTGTAGAGGCTGGTGGGTAGGACTCTATTTTCTGCATATTCTATTTGAAATGGGCTAAGGCCCTTAATATGTGTGATTCTGTAACTGAGTGGGCTAAGGTCCACACCGTTTCTGTAATGGGCTTAGGCCCGAACTATGAAATTATTTCTGTCATCTGATATTATTGTGTGTGTATGTTTTCTTTGGGGACTACACACTGAGTTTGCGAAAACTCACCCTTTTTTATTAAATATGTTCAAGTAATCCCCAGCAGTAGATGGATCGGTACGGCGGAAGACTTGGCGGTGACCACGGTTCTGGACATTTTAATTATGGTTTTATTTTTCATTATGGTTTGATTAAATCTGGGTAATTTTTATGTAATAAGGCCTTTACGTATTTCGTTTTGAATTGGAATTTATGACGCTATGGTACTGCGGTTAAAAATAGGAAAACTCAAGTTTTCAAAGTAAACAAAGGTTTTATTAAAATACATACGAATTCGTAAATTATTTTAAAATCTTCTGCAAACGTATAAGGTTATGAAACTGGATAATAAATTAATAAACGACACGTTTTGACGATAGCCTAAGATACCTAAAACTGGTTTTAATGTAGTTGCGTTTTCTAAAGCACTATCATGTGACGCCGCCAGATTCGACCATAACGTCCAGGCCGGGTTTGGGGTGTTACATTAACACAAATAAAAAACTTTGTATTATTTACCTACAAACTTACCTCGGTAGCACAATCGGTGAAAATGACTTATTCGTCATATTTTTTATTTTTTCCTCGTTCTAAGTCCGAATATCGTTTTCCTTGATAATCGAGCTTGGAAGCTTGAAAAACCCTAGTCATGGTTTCCCCTTGTGAAATTCGACCATGAGGTTGAAGATGGACAAAAATTGGCTTTTAATTTTGTTTATTTAATCATTTAATCACCGAATGACCAAAATGCAATCTAACTTAAAAATATTCTATTTCACCTACTTCATGTCCATTTTTGTCCAAAAAATTAAGCAATAGTCTAATTATCATTTAAGGACCTCAAATTTAAAATTTCTTAACAATTGGATACCTCTAACATGTAAAAATCAACTTTTGCACTTTTTACAATCTAGTCCTTTTGACTAAATTGAGCGCCCAAACGTCAAAATTTTTGAACGAAATTTTAACGAAATCATTTGTTGAAATCCCAGACCATAAAAATATTATAAAAATAAATTTTCTTATGTTGAATTTGTGGTCCCGAAACCACTGTTCCGACTAGGCCCAAAATCAGGTTGTTACATATTCAACGCCGAAACAGGGTACTGGGCATTACCGGACATAAACACAAGCAAACATACATTTCCATTCAAATTAAAAATTTTCATACACATCCATACCATCCCTAAAACGAGCCTACGAGGCTCAATACATGCTTTTGAAGTGGTTCAGGACTAAACCGAGAACTTTAGAAAATTTTTCAAAACTTAGTAAAATTTTCATGTTATAGGGCTCACACGCCCATGTGGTCCAAAGGACACGCCCGTGTGACCCTTAGTGTAACACCCCATACTCGATGTCCGACACCAAAACCGAATACGAGGCATTACCATGCTTAATCTTACTGAACTCTTCGAAACGGGCTATAAAATTTCATTGAAGCCTATCACTTACGCAATCTCGGCCTACGAGGCCTTAAACATACCTCAGAGAGGTTTTTGAACTAATCCCAAAACTTTTACAAACTTGAGATACTTTTCCTCAAAACAGGGGCCACATGCCCGTGTTGGTCTAGGGACACGCCCGTGTATGCCTAAGACATGCCCGTGTCTACCAACCGTGGTCGAATCTGTCTAAAACTACATGGCCTTGACACGCCCGTGGCCCTAAATCGTGTGCCTTACCTTGACATTCTGACTTATCTACTCGGCCTGAGGCACACGCCATGTGCTAACCCTGTGTCACACACGGCTTGGACACACGGCCGTGTGTCTATCCATGTGGGCACTTTGAGGCTATCGACCAAGCCTTTTACCACTCTTATATGCATACCTTCATACATCATTACGTAACGCAACATAGCGTCAAAATAACTTTTGAATTACAGACATTTAATCATAAGAGAAGTAAATTCTTCATCCCATACACTAGGGAGAACTATATCCAATACAATTACAAACAATTTAAGCCATCATCTATGGCTATACACAACCAAACTATTAGTTCTCTTAGGCCAACACAATTTGGCTATATCAATTAGAACTTAATCAACTTTAAAAGAATCCCTATACATGCCATGACTCATAAGAACTTGAAACACCATACCAGGAGTCTACTCGATAGTGTGAAAACATCTCCAGCGGCCTTCAACCCGAGCGAGCTAAATAACCTAGAAGAGATGGGAAAAAGGAAATGAGTAAGCAATAATGCTTAGTAAGTCCATCTGCATATAACTGATAAATACTGATATTCATTGAATATACACAACCACAAAGTATTATAATGAGTGTTACTCATAAACTTATGGTTACTTACTCGACCATTCTTGAAACTTACTTATTCTATCTTTTGCCACATTCAAACCATGCCACAAGCTAATTGCTCGTGTTAATTAGCATACATTCCTACACTGATCACAACATGATCAAATAAAACAACACATCAAGCATTTTTAATAAGCCACTCATATACTAATCTCTCGGTAGTTTCGCACTTAGCCCACCATCAATCTCTAATAAGGTGGTATCGCACTTAGCCCACCAATCATTGATAATTATGGTGATTTCGCACTTAGCTCACCAATCATTAATATCTATGGTAGTTTCGAACTTAGCCCACCAAATAATTTCATAGCGATGGTATCGCACACATCCCATCGATTAGTAATTAATCGGGTGGTAACGCACACAGCCCACCGATAATAATATGGTTGATGGTATCGCACACAGCCCATCGATTAGTAATTAGTCGGGTGGTAACGCACACAGCCCACCGATAATAATATGGTTGATGGTATTGCACACAGCCCATCAATTAGTAATTAATCGAGTGGTAATGCACACATCCCACCGATAATAATATGGTTGATGGTATCGCACACAACCCATCGATTAGTAATTAATCGGGTGGTAACACACACGGCCCACTGATAATACCGATAATAATATGGTTGATGGTATCGCACACTGCCCATCGATTAGTAATTAATCGGGTGGTAACGCACACAGCCCACGATAATAATATGGTTGATGGTATCGCACACAACCCATCACTAACCATCAATAAGGTGATTTCACACATAGCTCACCGTTATTATACATTCATGGATAATTATCCTTATGTACTTTTCTATTTCAAATGTTCATACAGGAACATCCTCACACACTACTATTCTTGCTTAACTTTCTATGATTCTCCCTTGCATTCACACAATGCATTTATAAATATAACTTATGCAACTGAGGTGCATCAATTACATATAACCCACTAGGGGTTCATCATATGCCGAATTTACCTCCATTCAATTCTGACACATACTTGTGCTTCTCATGGTACAGCTACATACTCTCTCTCGCTTTGAACATGCCCGTTGAATAACTCAAATTGTTAAATAACACTCTTGAGTCTCATACACATAATGTCATATTGACATTATACCCCAATAGGGTCTTACATGTATTAACATATCGATGCCATGTCCCCGACATGGCCTTACAGAATTTTCACACTGAGGTCATATTCCAATATGGTCTTACAAGGGACCTTAATTATCAACATATCATGCAAATTTCTTTTCCTTCTAGTCTTAAATTAAAATAAGACTCTCATTTCTTGACATTCCGTCAAAATGTACTTAACGTATACATAAAGGCAATTAAACAATCCATACAACATCAAAATGTTAAGTACTTCACTTAGAATTTCATAATTTAGCATATGAACTTACCTCGATGTCGAAAGGGTCGAAAGGAACTTTTTGCCCACATTTCTCTTTTCACCCGTTCTAGGTTCGAATCTCGTTTTTCCATGATCTATCATATCACATTTAGCTCAGTAATTAGTCACATTAATCAGTGTGACCCAAAAATCATCTTATCAAAAATTTATGTTTTTACCCCTAAATTTTCACATAATTACACTTTTGCCCCAAGGCTCGTAAATTGATTTTTATTCAATTTTCTTGTATTTTGGACTTAGCCAAACCATTTTCATAACTATAGCTATCCACATTTCTCACTAATTCATGCACTTAGGACCAATTTTACAACTTTTGCAACTCGGTCCTTTTTGTCATTTTCGTTGAAAATCACTTAGTAAAACTTGTTTCTCTTCTCTTGGACATGCATAATCCACCATTAATCATCAAAATACACACTTAAACAACCATGGCAAACTTTACAAACTTCAACAGTTTTGAAAATGAAGGTACGGGATAGCTAAATCGAGTTACCACGACTCTGAAAATGTAGAAATCATTAAAAACGAGGCAAAAACCACTCACCTATCAAGCTCCCAAGCTTGGCCGAACATGGCTTTCTCCATGGCTGCCCATTTCTTTTCTCACAATCGGCTGGAGAAGAAAATAGAAAAGAATGGTGCCTTTTTACTATTTTTGTCTTATTATACCCATTTAACTTAACTTCCAAATTTGCCCTTTTTCTTTTCAACTAACTTCAAAAATACCAAACAAATATCTTCCATCAACTTATAAGTGGGCTAATCTCTTCATTAGGACCTTCACTTTAAAAACCCATCACAATTACACCCTTTATCATCTAGAACACACACTTTGCACTTATAACAATTTAATCCTACTAACCAAATTAAACACTTTTTCGATAAAATTTCTCAACGAAATTTTCACACAACAATTCAATCACTTTATAGACCTTAAATTGATAATCCAAGCTATTTCATACTTAAAGCATCTAGGACCTCATATTTTGCAACTTATTTAATTTAGTCCAAAAGTCAAATTGGACACTTTATGCCTAAAATTTCTTCATGAAATTTTTACACATGCGTACGAACATATCATAAACCTCATAATAGTCATAAAATAATTATTTCTACTTCAGATTCGTGGTATCAAACCACTATTTTGACTAGGCCCTAACTCGGGATGTTACAATTCTCCCCCTTTATGGATTTTCGTCCCTGAAAATCTTGTCAGGAGAAGTTACTGTCAACATTCCTAAAATGTTTCCACCAATTCTTCAAAATCACAAATCGATTTATCCTCAAGTTTCTTTTGCCAAAAATCTTTAAGTTGTAGTACACAAAATCGAAGCCTAACCTTGAAACCTAGATTACTTTTTCTCCAAAGCATTTATACTCAGTAATTTTACAACTGTGAACTCAGCACATGCTAAAATGATCATTTGGATCTTTATCACACACTTCGCTAAAATTTGGATGACTTCCCCCTCCTTGGAAATCAAGTCACTTCAAATTTGAAATTTATTGTATTTTATCTCACTCTATCACTAGGATATTCACCAACTGTAATTGTTCTGACTTGCATGCTTAGAAAATTCAGCTTTTAGTGGTCGACTACTTCTGACCATAAACTCAATCATATCGTGAAATGTACTCAGTTGTCAAAACATTTATGCATATAACTGCATTTTTTCTGAGTCTTGTATGAGTAGACATGCTATTACTAAGTCTCATACCAAAACCTTCTGTATAAGTTCTGAATTCATCAACATACAAATTCTACCTTAAGGTAACATCAACAATGGAAATCTCATTCGACCTAAATCTTAACGTCTTAATCAAACTCATTTAGAGCTTATTTAAAACACCATTCACTATCTTCCTTCTAAACTCTTTTGTTTCGAGAGGAAAACTCGCTCTAGTCATTAACCTCACTAAAACTAGAATATTACTCACTAAGGTCAATCGATTGACTATCTCGCATGGTTTAACAAGATTCTTCCATCCCAACATATGCGCTATGTCTACTATCTGAGAAGTATTACAATAACTATACACACCATTGTAATGGTTCAAGTCGTTTTCACTATTTCACTTTCAAAATCTTTTGCAGCATAAAATACTCTAACTCATCAAAATTCAGAAAGCACATATCAGTTTTTTTTCCACACTGAGAACATATTTCAAGCACACTCTCATTTGAGTTTCTCTTTCTATGCTAATCTAAAACTTTTTCTATCTTCATATCTCACGATAATAGGGACATCTCGATTGAATTCATTAACTCTAATCAGCTTGCCCGAAAACGCATCGCACAACATGAAACTTGTGATTTCACTTCTTATACTAGAATCATCACTAACTTTGTCTTCAAAGTACCCGAATAAGGTTACAAGGAGATAAAGGAATGTCGATTTCAATTAACTAAATCGACAACCGTTTAGTCTAATTTCTCAGTCAGCCAACATTCTCACACAACCACAATTTCATGAAAAAAATGACCACATCACCCTTGAAGGGAAACAGGTATCAATACATAATACTAAAAGAGATCATTATAACTCATCCATGGCATTAACTAACAATGCACAAATCACAGGCTTCGAGCCAACTTACTCATACTTGCCCTTATATAACATGTTCCGTGCCATATATCGTAATCGTCTCTTCGTGATTCATTCACGAGTACCCGTTTTCACTCCTTCATATGAATTTAGTACTGATTTCATTTCTACTTTTAACTCGTCTACTTATCCCATTGATCACTAGGGACAGTCAAAGATGCATATTCATCGTCATTCATGTAAGTACAAAACCAATGCCATATCCCTGAGGTGGTCTTATATGGAGTCACATCTAAATGCCGATGCCATATCCCGGATAAGGTTTTATATTGACTTCCACATCAAGTGTCGATGCCATATTTCGAATATGGTCTTATACGGTTCTCATATTCATTATCGAATCCATATCCTGGATATGATCTTATACAGAATCATAACTTTATGCCGAGGCCATGTCTCGGACATGGTCTTATACAGGACTTTATCTATTTCACATCTCAATGATAGCCTTTTCATCATAGTCTCCTAGGACTTCAACCTCATGTTCAACAACAATTACTCTATTTAGTAGGGTATCATGTACCAATGTGATACAAAGTATTCTCAATATGCTACATAAATATTGCATTAATCACATACAAACTTACTCAACTCGGCTCTCATAAACATCTTATCATAATTCAACAATGGTAAGGGGGTGAGGTCGTAAAGCCCCTTAACTTGACTCTCGTAACTACATACGTATGATTAAACATTCATTATTAATGAAATATCATCGTAGTCATACAATTTGCTCATGGCGAGTTTTCACGCTTACTCATATTACAATTGTTTCTATCACTCATACTTTCGAACAGTGACTTTACTTACTCAAGTTCCACATTAATATCTACTCGAGTACTCAACATTCAACTCTAATTTCTCTTACTATTGTTTATCAATTTAGAGAATGTCTTATGGGTTTGAGTACATCGTTTACTTGATTTCCATAGTCCAACTATGGTCTTATTCGTATCACAATATCATAGCCCAGCTATTTCCTTAAATGTCATCACGATGCCATAGTCTCTCTATGGGCTTAGACGAAATCTCATATCAATACCAATGCCATATCCCTGATACGGTCTTACATGGAACTCATGTCGATGCCGATGCCATATCCCAAATATGGTCTTATACGAGATCATACTTAGATGTTGATGCCATGTCCTGGACATAGTCTTACACGGGATCGTATATCGTTGCCAATGCCATGTCCCAGACATGGTCTTATATGGGATCACATGTATTGCCATGGTCCTACCATGGTTTTATTCATTAATTTATCATTAAACGACTGTACTCATCTCCTGTATTCTACTTAATCAAACTTCTCAGTTTAACTCCCACACTATAATATGTTTGGCTTCATAACAGCGTCACGAAACAAATCATTATACATTTTCTACTTTAACAGTCACACATGAGATTCAACCATGTGGACATATTTACCATACATTATTCAAACAGTTGTACATACACACATATCCTGTTCTCTGGATAAATTCACTCGTTATATACACTTAACCCAATAGATTGGGTACATAACACCGTACACATATCTAACCAATATAAGTAAGCTTATCACTTTATAACTTTCATTTCATTTCTCAACCTAGAGTTATATCATTCCATAAACTATCATACACATGTCATAAACTTCTATTCATACTTCTCTAAATTTCAACAATGCATAAGCACATTTCAATTACCTCATTTTCACTTACAACCTTATTGAAATTAGCTCGGTTGGGAGTCATCTCTATTTTAACAAAATAATTTTTTTAGGGCCGAGAGATATCACACTATCACGGTCCACCTATGGCATGTATAGCTAGACTCTTACTCACACTAGGTTAGTCTGAGAACTGACTAAACCATAGCTCTGATACCATTAAATGTAACACCCCATACTCGATGTCCGACACCAAGATCGAATACGAGGCATTACCATGCTTAATCTTACTGAACTCTTCGAAACGGGCTATAAAATTTCATTTAAGCCTATCACTTACCGAATCTCGGCCTATTGAGGCCTTAAACATACCTCCGAGAGGTTTTTGAACTAATCTCGAAATTTTTACGAACTTGAGATACTTTTCCTTAAAACAGGGGCTACACGCCCGTGTTGGTCTAGGGACACGCCCGTGTACCCCTAAGACATGCCCGTGTCTACCAACCGTGGTCGAATCTGACTAAAACCACACAGCCTTAACACGCCGGTGGCCCTAAACCGTGTGCCTTACCTTGACATTCTGACTTATCTACTCGACCTGGGGCACACGCCTATGTGCTAACTGTGTGTCACACACGGCCTGGACACACGGCCGTGTGTCTATCCATGTGGACACTTAGAGACTATCTACCAAGCCTTTTACCACTCTTATATGCATACCTTCATACATCATTACATAACGCCACATAGCATCAAAATAACTATTGAATTACAGACATTTAATCATAAGAGAAGTAAAGTCTTCATCCCATACACTAGGGAGAACTATATCCAATACAATTACAAACAACTTAAGCCATCATCTATGGCTATACACAACCAAACTATAAGTTTTCTTAGGCCAACACAATTTGGCTACATCAATTAGAACTTAATCAAATTTAAAAGAATCCCTATACATGTCATGACTCATAAGAACTTGAAACACCATACCAGGAGTCTACTCGATAGTGTGAAAACATTTCCAGCAACCTTCAACCCGAGCTAGCTAAATAACCTATAAGAGATGGGAAAAAGGAAAGAAGCAAAAATGCTTAGTAAGTCCATCTGCATATAACTGATAAATACTGATATTCATTAAATATACACAACCACAAAGTATTATAATGAGTGTTACTCATAAACTCATGGTTACTTACTCGACCGTTCTTGAAACTTAATTATTCTATCTTTTACCACATTCAAACCATGCCACAAGTCAATTGCTCCTGTTAATTAGCATACATTCCTACACTGATCACCACATGATCACATAAAACAACACATGAAGCATTTTTAATAAGCCACTCATATACTAATCTCTCGGTGGTATCGCACTTAGCCCAGCAATCATTGATAACTATGGTGATTTCACACTTAGCTCACCAATCATTTATATCTATGGTAGTTTCGCACTTAGCCCACTAAATAATTTCATAAGCGATTGTATCGCATACAGCTCATCGATTAGTAATTAATCAGGTGGTAATGCACACAGCCCATCGGTAATAATATGGTTGATGGTATCGCATACAGCCCATCGAATAGTAATTAATCGGGTGGTAACGCACAGCCCACCGATAATAATATGGTTGATGGTATCTCACACAGCCCATCGATTAGTAATTAATCAGGTGGTAACGCACACAGCCCACCGATAATAATATGGTTGATGGTATCGCACACAGCCCATCGATTAGTAATTAATCGGGTGGTAACGCACACAGCCCATCACTAACCATCAATAAGGTGATTTCGCACATAGCTCACCGTTATTATACATTCACGGATAATTATCCTTATGTAGTTCTCTATTTCAAATGTTTATATGGGAACATCCTCACACACTACTATTCTTGCTTAACTTTCTACGATACTCGCTCGCATTTACACGATGTATTTATAAATATAACTTATGCAACTGAGGTGCATCAATTACATATAACCCACCAGGGGTTCATCACATACCGAATTTACCTCCATTTAATTCTAACACATACTTGTGCTTCTCATGGTACAGCCACATACTCTCTCTCTCTTTGAACATACCCGTTGAATCACTCAAACTGTTAAATAACACTCTTGAGTCTCATACACATAATGTCATATTGACATTATACCCCAATAGGGTCTTACATGTATTAACATATCGATGCCATGTCCCCGACATGGCCTTACATGAATTTTCACACCGAGGTCATATTCCAATATTGTCTTGCATAGGACCTTAATTATCAACATATCATGCAAATTTCTTTTCCCTCTAGTATTAAATTAAAATAAGACTCTCATTTCTTGACATTCTGTCAAAACGTACTTAACGTATACATAAAGGCAATTAAACAATCCATACAACGTCAAAATGTAAAGTACTTCACTTAGAATTTCATAATTTAGCATATGAACTTACCTCGATGTCGAAAGGGTCGAAAGGAACTTTTTGCCCACATTTCTCTTTTCACCCGTTCTAGGTCTAAATCTCGTTTTTCCATGATCTATCATATCACATTTAGCTCAAAAATTAGTCAGATTAATCAGTGTGACCCAAAAATCATCTTATGGAAAATTTATATTTTTACCCCTAAACTTTCACATAATTACACTTTTGCCCCAAGGTTAGTAAATTGATTTTTATTCAATTTTCTTGTATTTTGGACTTAGCCAAACCATTTTCATAACTGTAGCTATCCACATTTCTCACTAATTCATGCACTTAGGACCAATTTTACAACTTTTGCAACTCGGTCCTTTTTGTCATTTTCGTCAAAAATCACTTAGTAAAACTTGTTTATCTTCTCTTGGACATGCATAATACACCATTAATCATCAAAATACACACTTAAACAACCATGGCAAAATTCACAGACTTCAACAGTTTTGAAAATGAAGGTACGGGATAGCTAAATCGAGTTACCACGACTCTGAAAATGTAGAAATCATTAAAAACGGGGCAAAAACCACTCACCTATCAAGCTCCCAAGCTTGGCCAAACATGGCTTTCTCAATGGCTGCCCATTTCTTTTCTCACAATCAGCTGGAGAAGAAAATAAAAAAGAATGGTGCCTTTTTACTATTTTTGTCTTATTATACCCATTTAACTTAACTTCCAAATTTGCCCTTTTTCTTTTCAACTAACTTCAAAAATACCAAACATGACTTGGAAATTGGCTGCAGTGGTTTTCGCTCTGAAGATATGGAGGCACTATTTGTACGGAGAGAGGTCAATAGTCTACACGGATCACAAGAGTCTGAAGTATCTCCTGACTCAGAAAGACTTGAATTTGAGGCAGCAGAGATGGATTGAGCTGTTGAAGGACTACGACTGTTCAATTGAGTATCATCCGGGTAAGGCTAACGTGGTGGCAGATGCGTTGAGCCGTAAGGTAGTGTCGGACCTGAGAGCGATGTTTTCTCATCTTAGCTTGTATGATGACAGGAGTTTATTAGCAGAATTGCAGGTTAAGCCGACCTGAGTGGAGCAGATTAAGGAGAAATAGTTAGTGGATGAGGGTTTGACTGCTCGGAGGTTGCAAGTACAGAGTGGTGGTTTGGAAGGTTACAGCTTGACCAATGATGGACTGTTGTGTTTCCAAGGGAAAGCTTGTATGCCGAAGGACATTAAGTTAAGGTAGAGGATTCTTTGGGACGCACATAGCAACCCATACACTATGCATCCTGGAGGTAGCAAGATGTACCGGGATTTGTGAGGCAGTTTTGGTAGCCAGGTCTGAAACGAGTGGTAACCGAGTTTGTGGGTAAGTGTCTGACGTGTCAACAGGTCAAAGCTGAACATCAGTTGCTGTCGGGTTTACTTGAGTCAGTAAAGATTCCACAGTGGAAGTGGGAATGGTTTGCTATGGACTTTGTCAGTGGGCTACCTCTTACGCCTAGTAAGAGGGACTCAGTCTGGGTGATTGTGGATCGTTTGATGAAATCAGCTCATTTCATACCGGTAAGGGTTGATTACTCGCTTCAAAAGTTAGCCAAGCTGTATGTGGCAGAGATAGTGAGGTTGTACGGTGTGCCAGTATCGATTATCTCGGATAGGGATCCCAAGTTCACGTCAAGGTTTTGGAAAGTGTTGCATCAGGCGTTGGGTACGCGGTTAGATTTTAGTACGGCATTTCACCCGCAGACAGACGAACAGTCAGAAAGGGTTATACAAATCTTGGAAGATATGCTGAGGGGCTGTGTTTTAGACTTCAGAGGTAGCTGGGAAGAATTTCTACCGTTAGCTGAATTCGCATACAACAATAGTTACCAGGCAAGCATTAAGATGGCACCATATGAGGCATTGTATGGTAGGAAGTGTCGTACACCTACATGCTGGGCAAAGTTAGGTGAGCGTCAAATGTTGGGCCCAGAGTTGGTTGCTGAAACTGAGGATAAGGTCAAGTTAATCCGAGCTCGTCTAAAGGAAGCTTCGGACAGGTAACAGTCCTATGCCGATCTTAAGCGAAGAGATATAGAGTTTGCAGTGGGTGACAGGGTTTTCTTGAAGGTCTTGCCGTGGAAGAAAGTGCTGAGATTTGGAAGGAAAGGCAAGCTAAGCCCAAGGTTTATTGGCCCATATAAGGCGTTGAAACGAGTGGGACCAGTAGCTTATCAGCTTGAGTTGCCAGCAGAACTGAGTCAAATACATGATGTGTTCCACGTCTCCATGCTTAGGCGCTACCGTTCAGATCCATCGCATATTATATCGGTGGAGGAAATTGAGGTGAGCCCAGATTTGACCATGGAAGAGGAACCAGTGCAGATTCTAGATCGAGATGTGAAGGTTTTGTGCAAGAAGTCAATTCCATTAGTAAAGGTGTTATGGCGGAACTATGGCGTGGAAGAGGCTACGTGGGAACCAGAGGGGGTGATGCGGCAGCAATACCCTCAACTCTTTTGAACAGGTAATTTCGAGGCCGAAATTATTTTTTTAAGGAGGGTAGAACTGTAACATCATTAAATAGGGGCTATTATGTTTGAACTGTTTGCATGTCTATGGCTTGATTTCGTTATTAATTGAGGTGTCTTAAGGTCTAGGTATGAGCTAAGAGTAGGCTCGAGCTATAGGAAAATTTTTAATTTTAAGCTTTGGTTAAGGAGAGCTGAAGGAGCTAGGGGTTAAGTGTATTATGTGGTAAACTTTAGCACAAAAATAATCCAGTGGTAAAGTGGCAGAAGGCGCCACTTAGGGCCTTGAGAAGTGACGCCACAAGCAGAGAAGGGGAGCTGAGGTTCGAGCTGCAGGAATCCCTCTTTGGGAATTTCTTTTTGACACCAGAGAGGGGAGGAGTTATGCTCAGTTGGGACTCTGGTGGATAAATGTTGACGAAGTCAACAAATTTAAACGGGTGGAGAAGAGAGAATTTAGGAGTTTGAGCAATTCAAACTTGTTTGAAGGAGTAGACAGGAGGAGTTTGAGTAGTTGGCCGAATTTTGAATTGTGTGAGGAGGAGTATTCGGTTGGGAAGCTGAGTAGGGGTGCCGTTTCTCCATAGACAACTTAGGTGGACATTTTCGGCTAAGTCATGCCTTAGTACATTCGATTGTGAACTAAAAGCCAAAATCTCCTATGCCCTTGTCGATTTCTCCCTTAGTGCACCTTGTTGAAGCAAAAGCCGAAAGTTTTTAGGCTCTTGTCGAATTCTCTTTGAAGCATCTAGCCAAATCCCAAAAGAACCATCTGAGCTTTTCTCTTTTTCTCCTTTGAAACCGAAACCTCTTTGGCCGAATCTCTTCAAGGGCGAATCCCTTTCATTTCTTTCTCTCATTTTTCTCATATTTGTTCAAAACCGCATCAATATCTCTTTTCTCAAATCGACAGCTTTCTTCTCTTAACCCCTCTCTTGTGCCGAAAACAAAGTATTCTCTTCTTGTTGCTTAAGCCAAATCATCTCTCATATTTTGAGAGTTCTCATTCGTTCTTTCTATTTGGATCTTTAACCGAATCTCAAATCTACCGACAGGTAAGGCCTTGTTGTGTCATTTCCCTTTTTCTTCTCTTAATCTATAGCTGAATCTCTCCTATCTTCACTCTCTTTTCTCTATCGACTCATATGGAACAAAAGCCAAATTTTGGCATTTGTCATGATTCTTAATCATCTATGAATCGAATTCTCCTAGGTTCTTTGGGATTTTGAAGCAGTGGATCGTGGTCATCTTCTCTCTATCAATTGGTTTCGTTAAAGACTGTGGTAAGGTTACATAACGATTTAACCTTTCTCTTATTCTTATGAAAAGCCGATGGCTACTACTTCATGTTGGTTAGTTTTGGCCCATTGTAGGGGAAGGTTCATCGTAGTGGGCTTCGGGATTTGCTTAAAGTACAAAAGGAGTCAAGGTAAGGATTATGGTTCTGTGCGTTAACTCTTCGGGATTTATAGGTGTAGTCGAATGGCTTTTTGCTAATAGATTTGATATTGACCGAATGTAGGAAGGGGGATCTTGTGCGTTAGATCTTGATCTATGGGGTTCGGTAGTCGTGTTAGTAACTAGGTGTGTATCTTACACACTTCATAATCTATGTAAATGTGCTAATAACCTAAACTATGTGAAAAGCCGAAAATTGTGTAGATTTCGATACGGTGCCCTTATGGGTATGAGCAAGGATTTCGGGTAAGTCTGTTTTGATGAGTTTAAGATGTATGATTTCTGATGCTATTATCTACGTTATGTTCGATATATGTTTAATGATTAAGCATGTTGGCATGATATGTATATGCATGTGCATTATTGTGGGTGATATGAGAGGAGGTTGAAGATTTTATATCTGTGACTTTGGGTCACTAGTGGTTTGGCACCACCAGTGGTTTGGTACCACAGTTGATAATTGTGACCTTGGGTCACCAGTGGTTTGGCACCACATTCGATTAAGCGACTCGTCCTAGTGGCTTAGTACCACAGTGGGTTGGCCCCACATTTGATAAAAAGGGATTGTTGCCAGTGATTTGGTATCACAATGTGGGTTGGCCCCACATATGGATTATTCGTGACTTTGGGTCACCAGTGGTTTGATACCACATTTATATTGATATCTGTGACTTTGGGTCACCAGTGGTTTGGCACCACCAGTGGTTTGGTACCACACGGGGTAGAAAAAGGAGTTGTGGATGGCTAGGTTTGGGTGCATGATATGTTTGCTTGGTTATGACTTGTGTAGGAATGTTGCTATAATCGGGAGGGGGATTATGCACTGAGTCTTGGTGGCTCACCTCTTCCCTTATCTTTTTCAGGTGACTCGTAGATCGCGGATGAGGAGCCGGGTGGACTCGAGGTGGCCATGCGAAATAGTTTTGGTTTCACATTGACTTTTGACTTGGGTACTTTACTTTAAGTTTCGGTTTTATTTGGGTTTGTAATAAGGCCATTAGTTATTTTTATTTTGGGTTTTATTTTATCTGCTTTAAGTTTTCAAATATTGCTAAGTAAACTACTTGACATGTTTTAATAACTTGAGAATCAAAGTTTTCTAAACTACGCTACGCAACAAGTTTTCTAAATCTTACCATCGGGTAACAATATTCACAAGATGATAACAAAGTTAACTTAAATGATTTTCAAAATCTAAGTTTTCCAAGCTTAAATACAAACAGTTTTAACTAACTATGTTCAATTCACTCGGGTTTTTAACAAACGTGAATGTTTTACTAAGGTTAAGAATGACAGACGAGTTTTTATAGAGAGATCTCTGGGTTTTCAAGGTAACATAACATTTTCAACCATACATGCTCAGGATTTCTCTAAACACGAAGCGATAAAAGAGTTTTCAATGAAAATAAACCGGTAACTTGTTCTTTTCTAAACGTTTTCACTCTGTAACATGGCAGATTCAGTTGTGGTGTGTGTTGATCGGGTTTGGGGTGTTACAGTCTGTTAATGTTTTGAGATATCTATTTTCTTGCTGATCTGATGCTATTACCATTTGATGAGTTTGATATCATTCTGGGTATGGATTGGTTGACATTGCATGATGCTGTTGTGAACTGTAAAAGAAAACTATTGATTTAGGATGTCCGAATGATGAAATAGTTTGGGTTGAGTCTAATGATTTGAATGGATTGCCTGCTGTGATAACTGTATTGAAAGCTCAAAGATATGTGAAAAAGGGATATAAAGCCTACTTTGCTTATGTAATTGATTCAAAAGTGTATGGAAAGAAAGTTGAATCAGTGCCAGTTGTTTGTGAGTTTTCTGATTTATTCCCTGAAGAATTGCGGGGATTGCCTCCAATAAGTGAAGTTGAATTTGGTATTGATCTATTGCCTGGTACGACACCTATTTCGATAGCTCCATATGGAATGGAACCCACAGAATTAAAAGAATTAAAGTCACAGTTGCAAGAGTTAACTGACAGAGGGTTTGCGAGACCGAGTTTCTCATCTTGGGGTGCTCCTGTTCTATTTGTGAAAAAGAAAGATAGCACGATGAGAATGTGCATTGACTATCGTCAGTTGAAAAAAGTGACTATAAAGAACAAATTTCCATCAGGATTGATGATTTATTTGATTAGTTAAAAAGAGCCACTATGTTTTCTAAGATTGATTTGAGATGCGGATATTATCAGTTGAGAGTGAAAGATTCAGACATTCTGAAAACTGCTTTTAGAACGAGATACTGGAATTATGAGTTTTTAGTTATGCCTTTCGGACTAACGAATGCTCCTGTTGTCTTTATGGATCTGATGAACAGAATTTTCAGACCGTACCTAGAATGATTTGTTGTTATATTCATTGATGACATTTTGATTTATTCACGGGATGAAATTGAACATGCTGAACATCTGAGAATTGTGTTGCAAACTCAGAGAGAAAAGCAATTGTATACGAAATTCAGTAAATGTGAATTCTAGTTACGTGAACTTAGTTTTCTGAGACATATTGTATCAGCCTCTGGAATACAAGTTGATTCGAACAAGATTTCTGCTATTCTGGAATGGAAACCTCCGAAAAATGTGTCTGAAGTCTGTAGTTTTCTAGGACTCGCTGGTTATTATCGTCAGTTTGTAAAAGGATTCTCGATGATAGCTACTCCGTTAACTAGATTACTTCAAAAAGATGTGAGGTATGAATGGTCCGATAAATGTCAAAAAAGTTTTGATCGATTGAAAACTCTGTTGACAGAAGCTCCAGTTTTGGTACAGCCAGAATCAGGCAAAGAATTTGTAATTTACAGTGATGCTTCGTTGAATGGTTTGGGATGCGTACTGATGCAAGAAGGCAAAGTTATAGCTTATGCCTTCAGACAACTAAAGTCGCATGAAAAGAACTATCCGACACAAGACCTTGAGCTAGCTGCGATTGTTTTCGCATTAAAGATTTGGCGACATTATCTGTTTGGTGAAAAATATCATATGTTTTCAGATCATAAAAGTCTGAAATACCTGACGACTCAGAAGGATTTGAATTTGTGATAGAAAAGATCGTTAGAGCTGTTGAAAGACATGAGCTTGTGATAGATTATCACCCAGGTAAAGCAAATGTTGTAGCTGATGCTTTGAGTCAGAAATCACTGTCTGCATTTCATGCTATAAATACTCATTTAGATCTGTCTGATAATGGTTCAGTGTTAGCTGAACTGAAAGCGAAACCGTTGTTTTTACAACAATAGTTGATGCTCAGAAAGTTGATAATGAAATGTTAGCAAAGCAAGCTCAGTGTGATTTAGACTTTAATTCTAAATTTTGAGTGGATGATGACAACTGCTTGAGATTCCAAGATCGAATTTGTGTTTCGAGAAACTCAGAATTGACTCAATTGATTCTAAATGAAGCTCATAACAGTCACTTATCTGTTCATCCAGGAAGTACAAAGATGTACCATGATTTGAAACAACACTATTAGTGGTTAGGTATGAAACGAGACATTTCTGACTTTGTGTCGAAATGTTTAGTTTGTCAACAAGTTAAAGCTGAACATCTGGTTCCATTTGGTTTGTTACAACCGATTCTAATTCCCGAGTGGAAATGGGATAGAATGACGATGGATTTTGTTTCTGGATTGCCTCTGACTTCGAGAAAGAAAGATTCGATTTGGGTCATAGTTGATCAATTGACAAAATCTGCCCATTTTATTCTGGTACGATCTGATTACTCACTTGATAAGTTAGCTGAGTTTTACATTTCTAATATTGTGAGATTGCACGGGGTGCCACTGTCTATTGTGTTAGATATAGATTCGAGGTTTACATCACGATTCTAGAAGAAATTGCAAGAAGCTTTGGGTACAAAATTGCATTTTAGTACCAGTTTTCACCCGTAAACGGATGGTCAGATCGAGCGGATTATTCAGATTCTCAAGGATATATTGAGATGTTGCATCCTTGAATTTGATGGTACGTGGGATTAGTATTTACCATTGATTGAGTTTGTATATAATAATAGTTTTCAGTCAAGCATCAAAATGACACCTTATGAGGCTTTGTATGGATGTAAATTTTGAACACCTCTGTATTGGACTGAGCTCAGTGAAAACAAGATACACAGGGTTGATCTGATAAAAGACACTAAACATAAAGTGAAAATGATCCGTGATAGTCTGAAAGCAGCGTCTGATCGTCAGAAGTCCTATGCAGACTTGAAAAGAAAAGACATTGTGTTTCAAATTGGTGATAAAGTGTTTTTGAAAGTGTCTCCGTTGAAGAAAGTACTCAGATTCGGAAGTAAAGGCAAATTGAGTCTGAGGTTCATCGGGCCGTATGAAATTATTGAGTGAGTTGGGCCTATTACGTATAGATTTTTGTTACCCCCCGAGCTAGAAAAGATACATAATGTATTTCATGTTTCGATGCTCCATAGATATCGATTCGATCTGTCACACGTGATTCCTTCGTCTGAGATTGAAATCCGATCTGATATGACTTATGAAGAGGAACCAATCCGTATCTGAGCTCGCGAAGTAAAAGAGTTGAGAAATAAGAAAATTTCGTTAGTGAAATTGTTGTGGCATCGACGCGGAGTGGAAGAGGCTACGTGGGAGCCTGAAGATTCGATGAGACAGCAATATTCGAATCTATTTAACGGTAAGATTTTCGGGGACAAAAATCCCTAAGAGGGGAGAATTGCAACAGTCCGGTTTAGACCCTAGTCAAAACAGTGGTTTTGGGCCACAAATCCGAGCCAAAAAAATATTTTAATATTATTTTCTGTGCTTATTGTATGTGATTAAGCATGTGTGAGAGTTTCGTATGAAAATTTGTCTGTTTGTGTGCTTAATTTGACAGAAGGACTAAATCGCATAAAGTGTAAAAGTGGCCTTTTAATTGATTAAGTGTCTATTTGTTGTGGCTTTTAAATAAGGAGACCTTATGAGGCAATTAAGCCAATATTTAGTTAGTGGATGGTTAAAGGACATTAATGGCCTTATATTTATATGTTTTATATGTTTGTTATTAAGGTTAAAGTTGTAAATTGACTAACAAATGAATTAAAACATAAAACCAAAGCATGAAATGGCCAATATCATCTTTTGTGTCCATCGAATTTAGAAAGAAGAATAGAGTTTGAAACTTTGAAGCATTTGGCCATTACTTAGCTCAATTCATGGTTCGTTTTTGATCCGTTTGTGATAATTTCTACGTTTTTGCAATTGTTGCTTCGTATACTATAAAACCCATGTTGTAATTTGAAGTGTTGATGATGGTTATGAGATGTGCCATTGATGAAAGGATGAGCTTTATGATGAGTATTGGTGTTAAATGAAAGATATGTGTTTAATGAACATGTTTTGTTCTTGAATTTTTGGTGAATTTAGCTAATTAGGTCTAAATTGTGAAAATAATATTTTAGAGGACTAAATTGTGAATTTGATGAAAAATATGGACTTGTATGGTCCCTAGGGAATTTTGGCTATGCATGTGTGTGAATAAATTTGGTATATTTAATGTTTTGAGAAAAAAAGGACTAAATTGTTCAAATGTGAAAATGTGAGGGCTAACTTGCAAATTTCCCTAAATTATTGAATTTGGATAGAATTGAATGATTTGATGAATGAATCGGTTAAATCTATGTATGTATAGATCAAGAACCGAGGAAAACTAATTTAGATCGGGGAAAGTCAAAAATCATTGAATAGTCGCACGTTTCCGTTAAACCGAACTCGAGGTAAGTCAATATACAAATAAATGTATATGCATTGAACTATTTGTGTTTATACAGAATTTAAATTGCTACGAATATCCATTAGGGATGGATTGTATGTGAAATACGAGTTACAAATAAGTCGGCAAGTTGATAATGTTCGAGAAGTCCCGTTTGAACCTAGGAATAGATAGGATAGTTTATGTCATGACATAGGTGTTCGATATGTGATATCATGTAAGACCATGTCTAGGATGTTGGCATTGATTCCAGATTTCGTGTAAGACCTCGTCTGGGACATTGGCTTCGATATGAGATGCATGTCTGGGACATTGGCATCGTATAGATTCGTGTAAGACCCTGTTTGGGACAGTGGCATCGATATCTGATTACATGTAGGACCATGTTTGGGACGTTGGCATTGTATGACTATTCCGAGCACTCTGCGTATCCTATTAGATTCCGAACCGTTCAACGGGCAAATCTGAGATACGAACGACTATGTGATTTTTATATCCATTTCAGGTACGTTTGATATGTACACTAAGTGTGTAAGAAAGTTAAGTGTCTATATGAGCTTACTAAGATGAATATGTGTAGTGAAATGATGAGATAATAAGTGATTATAAGTATGAATGAGATCTGTGTATATGTGATATGTGAGTTGAAGAATGTGGTAAGATATGGCTAAGAAAATGAGCCAAAGAATTTATGTGATGAATTTGCTATGAGAATCATTAATGTCATTGTACCAACATGGTTATGTGCATTTTATGCTAAGTTTATTTGTATATGGCTTACTAAGCTTTTGAAAGCTTACTCTATGTGTGTTTGCTCTGTTTTATAGATCGTCAAAGCTATTGAAGGCTCAGGGATCGTCGAGGATCGTCATCACATTACTCAAACTTATTTTGGTACTTTGAAAATGTGTATATAGTTAAATATGGCATGTATAGGCTAGTCATTTTGGATTATGTTTGAAATGTGTATAAATAGCCATGAGATGTGGCTAGATAAATGTTGGTAATATGAATGAGTGAATATGATATATGATGCATGATTTGATATGGCTTGATAGCTAATGAAATGGCCAAGGCTATGGTAAGCATATGAATGTATTATGAGTATGTATGTTTGAGCAAAGGAATGATTATATGAAAGGTAAATGTAGATGAATCGTGCTTGAATGTATATGTGTTTTAGTTGTGCAAATTGGCATGATTGGAAATGAGATTTGATGTAAAGATTTATTGATTAATTTGACATGTTTTTAGATGTTAATGGTACATGAAATGAATTGGTATATTGCTTGTAGGGTTGACCCAAGTGTGGGTGACATTTTGGCCTTGCAAATGGCCTATTTGCATACACGGCTGTGGCACACGGGCATGCCTGGTGGCCGTGTGAACAAGTCAGTAGGTAGCCTAATTTTACACGGCCATGGCACACGGGTGTGTCTGGTGGCCGTGTGGATAAGTCAGTATACATGTTCTATTTTGGCACCGCTAGGACACATGGGTGTGTCTGGTAGCCGTGGGAGGCACACGGCCTGCCCACACGGGCGTGTGACCCTTGTAATTTAGCAAGAAATTCTATATGTGTTCAGTTTAGTCCTAACCCTATTCTAAAGCATGATTAAGGTCTCATTGATGTATAAAAGGGACATTTTCATTGCGATTGATGAATTGTATTATGAAATGTCTGTCAAAGTTTTCGATCTGTCTGGTAATGCCTTTAACCCTAATCCGGCGACGGATACGGGTTACAGGTGTTACAGGGGGTAAGCTATATATATAGCTTAGTAAGTCCGTATGAAAGTAATATGCAACTTTTACCAATCATTTACCAAGTCCGATAATATAAACACAAGACAATATAAATTGCTATAAAACTCACAGTTATAATTTGTTCAGTCACATTGTTTGCTTTATCAATTTGCAAGAATATTTTAACATGTTTTGACATTAGTTTAGTAACCGTAATCACTCCATTATAACAAATTACCACAATCAATCAATCATTTCATACCTCATAATAAACATGCACATTAATTATTAGTATTCACCTCTCAAGCATATACTTTAACATCTTTCAATTGCTTAAAGCTCATATCTTTTCATACTTCCATAATCATTTTAATAGGCAATTATGCCAATCTTTCCTTTTTCTCATATCCGATAAACCATAATTTGCATGAATAAAACATGCTATATCATAACTCAATTTGGCCTGGAATCCAATCATATAATCGTCAGCCAAGTTTATCATGAATTTCGTATATCACAAGTATAGACTAATAATCACAAGGTTTTCAAAAAATCATTCTCGTGGAAATCATGAACTCACAATTTCATGAACATAACATACTCAATCACATTCTTACCAATGGTTCATCATATACCAAATTCATTTCCTTTGAGTTTTTCGTACAGACCTGTTCCAACTCGTAACATAATCACATACTTTCTCTGTAACGCCCCAAAATTTCTAATTTTATTATTGAAAAAATATGATACAAATATCTGTTAGCTTTAGTGGTTATGTGTTCTGGGAGTGTTTTGGAGGTCCCAAGTTTAAGCCTTCGCTTGGGCAAATTTTTGTATTTTTATGAATAAAGCCCTATCTTTGGTCAGTAGGCTTATAGTTAAAAGTTGGTAAAAATATATCAAAATGGGCCTGCTGGTCTGGTGGCTAAGGTGTGTGTTGGCGTGTGGGAGGTCTGGAGTTCAAGTCCCTACGCGAGCAAGGGAATTACTTTTGTTGCTTGGCCGTATGGCGTGGTGGAGTCCTAGTCAAATTGAAATTTCGAGTAGTGGAGTTGTTGTGGGAGGTTAGGAAGAGAATTAATGAGATGAGTTACCAGATTTTTAGCATTATCTTTTTGTTTAGTTTTTTTTCAGATTTCAGACTCTTTTCCACCTTTTTAACGTTTTCTATCTTCTCCCCCCACTCTCAATTTTCGATTTTCCTCTTTTGTCTAAATAATAAATCCTTGCTGCCAAATTTCCTTTGAATTCCCTTTTTGTTTTCTTTGTCTTTCTTTATCTTTTCCCCTTTGTGCAAGCATGCAATTGTGTTGTACGGCAAGTTTCCGTTTTATTAAACTTGAATGTTACTCTAGATAAGGGATTAAGGGGTGTTTTGTTGACTGTTTAGGAGTTGATCGTGAGTCTGGAATTAATGTTCGTCGATTTGACTCGAAGTGGTGATCGTTTGGTAAGTGTATAAGGTATGCGTTTTCCTGTGTTGTTTGGGCGAGTGGTTTTGGCTTTGAATTCGTTCTTAACTTTGTTGAACTCTTCGTTAATGAGGAATGTTTATTTTTACAATAGCGAATTATTTCGGTTGCTATCTCCCTCGTGTTGAGTAGTGGTGGAATTGTGCGAATTTATAAGGTAAGTGATGAATGTACAAGCTTAGACCCTTTGGTACGTGAATACGATTTAATCTTAGTTTAAGACAGATTCTAAAGTTGGGATTGTCGATTATAGGTTTTTAGTGATCTCGGGATTGTGTAAGCAGCGAAAACAGTACAGGGGTGTACCTAAAATGCAAAAAAGGTGATTCGGCGAAAAGCTGAAATTGCTTGTTGTCGAGAAATAAGAGAAATAAGAGAAAATGATGCGAAAAATTGTAGAGAAAGGAAATAAGGGTGTTATAAACTTGGAAACCAACATTTTGCACTAAAATAGTTTTGGACAGCAATAGTAGTCTAATTTTGAAAAAAATCATCAAAAATAGTGGGAATTGAGTTACATGTTGAATAAAATATGAAATTAAATTTTATTGAGTCTAGTTTTTTCATGGAAGAAACAGTGTAAGCAATGGAATTGTAAATCATGAGATATAATAAATTTTGTGAGACAAGGTCAGAATGATTTCGGGTTCCCCTGTTTTGACTTAGGAAAATCATCAAAAATTATAAAAAAATAATTAGGGGCTTAAATTTATATGTTTAAATCCTTAATGAGTCTATTTTTAAGAGAAATAAATAGAAACATCATCTAAATTCCGTACTAAGAGAGAAATATTTTTTAGTAAGGAAAGGATGAAGCTGTCAAACAGCAGAATAGGGATAAGTTTAAATATTTTACTGTACATATTTGATGAACTATAAATTCTGAAAATTTTATGGTAGAAAGGTATTTGAGTCTAGTTTCAAAAACATCAAGAGGATCTTAATTTGGAATTCTTTAGCTCAAGATATAAATAATTTAGTGATAATGACTCAAGTAGACAGCTTTTAATTAACGTATAAGTGAATAGTGAAAACATATATGAGTATTGAACTAGCATGAGTTACTTTAAAAATGGATCATACGGCCAAGGCCAATTTGGGCCGAGTGGGCCACACGAGCGTGTGGGCCCACAGGAGTAGATCACATGGGTATGTGGGCCCATTTTTACCGAAATGTTTTTAAGGTTGCACAGGTCGCCTAAGTCGACTGTGAACCAACTGTAGGGTCGGTAAGCGCTACTTAGACCCCTAAATGTATGAAATTGATTGAATGATATCTGTACTGAGCATGTTAATATCTGAACTGAATATATGTACTGAAATTGCAAAATAGCATATCATCCATTGTATGTTGTATTGCATTGGGTTGGGGGTTGTTATTCGGAGGAAGTGTATTGAAAGGCTTTAAGTCTAATTTACTGGCAGGTTAGCTGCAAACTACTGTTTTGTGCTGGATTCGGTACTATTTGGAGTGTAGGGATGGGTAGGTTGATTATGTCCCCACATGGAGTGTAGGGTTGGATAGAGATGGTGTGTAGAGGCTGGTTGGATAGGATTTTGCTCTTGCATAATCATTATCGCGCATCGATATTGTGATGGGTTAAGGCCCTACTGTATTTTTGACACTGTACTGAGATGGGCTAAGGCCCTAACTATCACTGATACTGAAAAGGGCTTAGGCCCAATACTGTTCAACTGTGCACTGTGAATACTGCGGGATTACACACTGAGTTTACGTAAACTCATCTGATAAACCGTAATATGTACATATTTTAATACCATATTTAGCATACTTTTGGATGATTTATCCCCTGAATTGTGGAATTTGATGCTCCCAATCCTTTAATTTCATGTTTTATACTTAGAAGAGCATCGGAGGATGAAAAGAACGAGAAACAGGACAAAAACGGAGAAAATAGGCCAAAGTAAGAAGAAGTCCACACGGCCTGGAGATAACCGCACGGCCGTGCCACTTTAGTAGACCCAAACACGACCTGGGCTCGATTTACACGGGCATGCAACACGGGCATGTCCCTGCCGTGACCTATTTTAATTCCACTCGAAAAAGGATACTTAGAGGTAAAGAAAGACATTCCGAAAGCGTATATACACCCTAGAGGGTAACCTAAAGGTGGAGGCCAAAGAGCGAAGCTAGAGAGGGCCGAATTGTGGGATTTACTCAATGATAGCCAATTGATCCATCTCAAGAAGCCGGAATCATACTCAAGACAAAAGATCTTCCCTTCAATTTCCTTCAGGGGGTTTTAGGATTTTTCTTATGTTTTGGTTTATACTTTCTTCTGAGATGTATTCTTTTATAAATATGAACTAAACCCCTCAAATAACTGAGGGGGATGAAACCTAAGACGGATCTTGTTATTGTTTTCTGAACTATATGATAAATACTTGATTTGTTCTTAGTTATGTGTTCTTAATTCTTGCTTTGATATTTTAGGATATTGATTCAAGCATTGATGTGCTTAGGCAGTGGAGGAAAAGTCTCTGTTTAAGAGTATATCTAGCATAATTAAGCGGAGTTGATCGCACTCCTAGAGATAGGATGACAAAAATCTACTGGATTAGAGTCAAACCTAATATGGGAGTCCATAGATCGAGTTAATGCAACTCTAGGGTTTTATATGAAAGAGATTTCAATTAATCAACCTAGGGTTAGATGTTAGTAGCCTCGAGAGAGGTATTACTATAAATTAGGGAATCCTACGGATCAAGTGAATAAATCGTCTGGTTCAGAGTTATATAACAAGTGAAGTCTAGGTGGATTCTTCCTCGGGTATTGTCTTAATCAATTGGTTTTCCCAAAAGTATTTCCCCAATTTATTCTCTATGTCTTAGCATCTTTAGCTTAGTAATTAGTTAGTTTTAGATTAAACATCAATTCCCTTAATCCTTAGGCTAAATAATAGAAAGATAGTAATTACTAGTACTCTTGGTCCTTGAGGATACGATATTTCTGGTCTTGCCATAGCTATACTACCAAACGATAGGTGCACTTGCCTTATTCGTTGTCATAGTTAGTTTGGACACGATCATTACCCTTTTTGTTTAATGTGCACAGGTAATCCCCAGATGTAGACGGATCGGTGTGACAGAGGACTCAGCGGTGACCACAGTAATTTTTAGACTTCAAGGTTTTCAATTTACGATTTATGATTTGATTATTATTGATTATTTGGGTTGTAATTTAAGGACCCTCTGAGACTTTGGTTTTAAATTTGGGCTTTTATTTATTTATTTATTTTACTTTATGGATTTATACCTGCTAGTCGTAGGAAATTCAGTTTTCAAAAAGTTAAAGTAATTTCTAAAAGCATGATCACCTAGACTGTTTTATTAAAGCTTCCGCAACGAGGGATGTTTCAAAACAAATGTTTTAAATGAATAAAGACGACTTCCTAAGTTCTAAAAAACGTTTACTAAAGATAATAACATGGAATATTTTCATCATAACAATGAGGTTTCAAAAACACTATCGTGTGAAATTGCCATAAACGACCATAACATCTAGGCCGGGTTTGGGGTGTTACATTCTCGTCTTTGACATACCCGTTGAATTTCCCTTTGAACCATTTGGAATACTAACGGATACTCGGGGATCTTGTACACATAGTACCGTACCAATGCCATATCCCAGATATGGTCTTACATGTAATCTCTTATCGATGCCAATAGCCCAGATATGGTCTTACTCGAAGTCTCATATCGATGCCATATCCCAGATATGGCCTTACACGAATGTCTCATATTGATGCCATATCCCAGATATGGTCTTACACATAATCTCAGTAACCCTAATGTCATGACATTTATATCCTATCTATTCCTAAGGTTCAACTGGGACTTTCGCTGTATCGAATCTCTGTTGATTAATTCCGTAGTATCGTACTCAATAGCATTCACATTTCATTTCAATAATATAACATTTAACATAATTATATCAATTAAGCATTTATACACAGATAATTTAATGCTTATTAAACATACGAACATACCTCGACATAAAAACAGCAAAAAGGACTAAATAGTCAAATACTCGTTCTTCCCCCGTTCCAGGTTCAAACTTCGTTTTTCTTGATCTATAATATCACATTTAACTTATTCAATAATTATACTATTCAAATTATCCCAAAATCACCTTACGTCAAAAATTGAATATTTTCCCCTAAAGTTTGACATTTTTACAATTTAGTCGTTAGGCTTGTAAATTGAAATTTACTCAATTTCTTCAATACCCATGCCTAGCCGAACCTTATACATGCTTATAAAATTCCACAATTTTCATTTATTCACATTTTTACACCATATTTTATAACTTTTACAAATAAGTCCTTTTAGGCATTTTCACCTTAGCAAAAGTCGTTTATCATACACCAAACATGCATTTTCTACCATTAGACATAAAAATACACAAAAATCCATCATGGGTAAAATTTTAGACCTTGACATCTCTTCAAATTGATGGTAGAAATAGAAAGATCAAGTTACAATTACCTCAAAAATGTAAAGAGCATTAAAAACGGGGCTAGAACGGACTTACAATCGAGCTTGGAATCTTGAAAAACCCTAGACATGGTTTTCCCTTGTAAATTTTGGCCATGGGAGGAAGATGGACAAAAATTGGCTTTATTTTGGCTTTTTAATTCATTTTAATTACCAAATTACCAAAATGCCCTTATGAAAAACTTTAGAAACATGCCAAACCATGTCCATTTTTGTCCACCAACTTAATCAATGGTCTAATTACCATTTAAGGACATCTAATTTAAAATCTCATAGCAATTGGACACCTCTAACATATATAATTCATTTTTTCAATTTAGTCATTTTGACTAAATTGAGTGCCCAAACGTCAAAATTTTCGAACGAAAATTTCACGAAATCGTCGCATAAAATTGTAGACCATAAAAATATAATAAAAATGAATTTTTATTCATCAAATTTGTGGTCCCGAAACCACAGTTCTGACTAGACCCAAGATCAGGCTGTTACAACTCTCCCCCTTCAGGTATTTTGGTCCCTGAAAATCTTACCGGAATCTAAATTTGATTTCCACGTAAGCTCCTCTATCTCGTGACACTACCAAAGAACCATCACTAAGGTTATGCTTTTATTTCCTAACTTTTTAATCTCTCGTGTCAAAATTCCGATCACTTCTTCGTTATACAACTTATCAGCTTAGTCTTAATCTCTATTGGAGAGTTCATATTCAAAGAGTCCAATGATACCATCGCAGCATAGGTACACAAAACACATTTTGAATATTTTTCCAAGGCAATAATTTCGAAAATAAGCTATCGCTGAATGGGAATTTCATATCCTCACGTTTCAAATTCACATACATTTTCTTGCAATCTGAAGTGGACTCTAAACTGCCACGAATTACTTTTACTTTCTGTACGATTTCTGATCGGATAGTCTCTAAAACATATAACTCAACTAATCAATCATGTTACATACCCGATCACTAGAACATCTATTTCAAATAACTGTACATTTTATTACTCTCTGAATGAACAAACGAGCTACTATTGGGCTTCGTACAAAATTTTCTACATAAGCTCTGAATTACTCAGTGCGTAAATTGTGTCTCGGAATAATGATAACAGTCATCAGTCCGACCTGAAATCCAGAATCAAAAGTCGTCTCACACTGTACTTATTTAGTTTACCACTCACTATCAGATTCTTGAGGTTCTCAATCTCGCAAAGAAAACATCATTTTAGCTTTTTATTTAGCTAGATTCAGACTGTCATCAATTAAGATTAATCATGTATCTAGTACTCACAAAATAATCAATGGGTTTCCATTCAAGCATTTGCAACTATATCTGCTTTCCCAAAGGTTAATCGATAACTGCTCGCAATCTTTTGATAGTTTGAGCCATCTATGCTATTTTAAATTCAGATCCTTTTGTGACATTAAATACTTTAAACTCTTAGGATAAGGAAACATATGAAATTTTTCATCGGTCAACCGATGTCATCAAATTCTCAACATAGACATAAAAAGTGGCCGACTTTAAATCACCCGTCAGATAGTTCCTTTCATGTGACTTTAACCGTCTAAAAGCATAAACTATTACTTTACATTCTTGAATTAAAACACATTCCAATCCGTTCGATACTGCATCGCTGAAAAAAAATCACAAATTCTTTACTCAATTTAAACTGGACCCAGAACCAGTGTTTCGGTTAGTAACACCTTCAACTGTTTTCAACTTTGCTAACATTCAACAGACCATTCAAACTTTCAATAATATGATAACTTTATCAATCAAAACAACTTTAACTCATAATAATATCATCCAATTAGAACTGATCTAATAGGTATGTCCTTGTATCACACCCTTTTTGAATATGAATTCTTCATTCATACTGTTCGTCAATTTACCCATGAATATACAAGATTTTATCGTTTTACCTGAGGATAAACTTGAATGCATATGACTCAAATTACCTTTCAACTAACCAGCTCGCTTAGATAAAAACAACTGAGTCGATCTGAACTATCAAATAATATCATATCAATATACTCCCTTCTTCATGCTGTTAAAACAACTCAAACATACAATCTTTCAAAATTTCCTCACATGCTAATTGAAAAATCTTTACAATCATATTAGCTCAAGGAAACAAAATATTCTGATTGAACTCATTGACCTTAATCAAACTTACTTGAGAAAAGAAAACCATCATACAATTTGAGCTTGAGCTCCCATAATCTACACCTTTGCCGATGTCAATTCCTTCACAAAAATTAGAGAAATCCTGATACCAGAATCACTATGTTCCCATAATCGAACCAGAAATATAACCATAATAGACATAGTTATCACAAGCTAAAGAACACACTTTAAAGATGAGCCATGATTGATAATTTACGAAATAAGGATGATAAGAAAACTGAGATAAAGAAATCCAAGATGCGATATCATATTGGAAGTCCGAGAACATAACTTATAAGAAAATAATAAAGATCTTGATGTTTACTCAGAGAATACCAGAAGAAAAACAATGCTTATACATTCTGGAATCAATTGTAACAGAGATAGTATATTTTCCAAATATATATATAAAACAAAAGAACATCCATTGGAAATGGAAGAATAGCCTCACATAAATTTTCATCAATAACTTTTATTCCAAACATAATAGGATAGAATCCCAAAGAAAGAGATAAGAAATGCTGCTCATCAACCAACCAGACTAACAAAGCTTTTATCTATCATTATAAGTAGCTAGCATTCTCATACGATAAGAATTTCATCAGAAAACGAACAATCACAAATATCTCTGAGGATAAATGAATATATAAATACCTAGGAGAGATCATCATTATCTATTCAATTACTATTGTTACACTCAGTCATCTTTACGATTCAAATATCATTTCTCTGACTAATTATGTCATCACTAATCCCGTATTATTCCATTCACTAATGAAAATCAATTTAGAAGAAATTCCAGCAAATATATACTTTAAACATCATACCTGAATGAGTCGATTAGCTCAAATTAACTTTTTCTTTAATCGTGACATCGCGAAATTCGAATGATCTTTAGAATAACCTGGCATCTTTTCCAGAATTGTATTCACTTGCCAAACTATTCTTAACTCTGACCACATTATTAGTTATTCCGCTACTAAACTCTTTAGTCTCTTACTTGTGAGCTCATTCAACTTAAATCTCGGGAAATTTCGTTATAAAATACCACATTGGTAAAGGGGTGAGGTCGTAAAGCCACTAACTCGACTCTCATATATACACACATATCACTTAGCATTCATCACCAACATAATATATTCACAATCATATAATTCACTTCAAGCTAATTAACATACATATTTATGTCACATGGACTTTTTGAGTATATTATTCAAACAAATGTACTTAAACATACATTCCGTAAATTTTGAGTAAGTTCACTTATCGCATTCACTTAATCAAACAAGTCAGGCACATAACATCATATGAATTCCAAACAACATGGATGCTTATCGCAATATAAACTTTCATTTCGTGTCACTTTTCCATATTTCAAGAATAATTCCCATTGAACTATTGTAATTTCGATGGATACTCGGGTAGTATACTCAAGGTATTCACGTTAAAAATCTATAAATTCATATTCAAAAGTGCCATTTTGGCACATATTCATAGAGCACACTCTCGAGCCACATATGACATAATAGGATTGCCAATTCAGGCTAAATCCTTTCGATAACGTATGCTCTAAAGGCTTACTCTGGAATACCTGTTCGGGCTAAATCCATTTTATAACATATGCTCGAGAGGGCTTAATTCAGGTTTACCCTTCTGGGCTAAATCCTTTTTGCAACATTTAAAACATTTTATCCATTTCATAAAATCACCATAATCCAACAAAATACCACGTTCAACAAGAACAACGACATTTTATCCACATTTCTCAACTTATGGTTATTTTATTTTATACATCATCACATACGTACCATGAACTTTTATTCATACCTTTCCAAGTTTTGACTCATCACAAACACATTTTCAAATATCTTAGTATCACTTTTAGCATTTTCAAAAATAGCTCGGTTGGAAAGCATCTCTACCTCAACAAAACAGTTTCATTAGAGTCAGGAGATATCACACTATCACAGGTAGTAATATGGCATGTGTAGCTAGACTCTTACACTCGCTAGGTTAGTCCGAGAATCAACTAAACCATAGCTCTGATACCACTAAATGTAACACCCCTTACCCGTATTCAACGTTGGAATAGGGTACGAGGCATTACAGAACATAAACACAAGCAAACATACATTTTTGAGTCATAAATTTCCATTCAAATTAAAACTTTTCATACACATTCATATCGTCCCTAAAACGAGCCTACGAGGCTCAATCATGCTTTGGAAATGGTTCGGGACTAAACCGAGAACTTTAGAAAATTTTACAAAACTTAGTAAAATTTTCATGTTACAGGGCTCACACGCCCGTGTGGTCTAAGGGACACGCCCGTGCTACAGGCCATGTTCAAAATAGGGTGCTCCCTAACTTGTGCCACACGGCTGTGCCACACGCTCGTGTGCTAGGCTGTGTGGCACACGGCTGAGCCACACGCCCGTGTCTCTACCCGTGTGCTCAATTCTGGACATTCTGTTTTGCAACAATTAAGGTGTAGGGGACACACGGCCAGGACACACACCCGTGTGTCTACCCGTGTAGATAAAAATAAGGCTATTTACCAAGCCACTTGCCACCCTTGTTCACACATAAGCGTACACCAATTCAAGGCACAAACATAACATACTTAGGGAACCAAAACATCCACAATTATGGCCAACACAATAGCAACATCTATCATACTCACAACAATTATTAAGTCACAATTAACTACTTTCAAGGTACCTAATTGTACACCAATTTATCATCTCCTCAATAAACCACATTGCCAAAAATCACACAATCATGCCATAAATCACAATTCCAAACATTTCACATTCACCAACCATACCATGACCATATCACTATAGACATTGAATCGTATATGAATATACCTAGGCTTATAACCATGTTAGCCAATATAAGCCAACTTACTTGGCTATATACATAAATGTACCATAAACTATTATAAGCCAACACATATGGCCAAATTAATCATGATGACACATTTAACAAAATGACTAAGTCTCTATACATGCCATAAACTCAAAATACTTGAATTCATCAATACCCAAAATGATAGCTTGATAGTGTGATAGGATCTTCGACGAACTCCAACCCGGGCTTGCTCAATAACCCTATTAGACATTGGAATGGAAGAGTGGTAAGCTATATATATAGCTTAGTAAGTCCGTATGAAAGTAATAAGCAACTTTTACCAATCATTTACCAAGTCTAATAATATAAACACAAGACAATATAAATTGCTATAAAACTCACAGTTATAATTTATTCAGTCACATTGTTTGCTTTATCAATTTGCAAGAATATTTTAACATGTTTTGACATTAGCCTAATAACTGTAATCACTCATTATAACCAATTACCACAATAAATCAATCATTTCATACCTCATAATAAACATGCACATTAATTACTAGTATTCACCTCTCAAGCATATACTTTAACATCTTTCAATTGCTTAAAGCTCATATCTTTTCATACTTCCATAATCATTTTAATAGGCAATTATGCCAATCTTTCCTTTTTCTCATATATGATAAACCACAATTTGTATGGATAAATCATGCTATTTCATAACTCAATTTGGCCCGAAAGCCAATCACATAATCGTCATCTGAATTTATCATGTATTTCGTACATCACAAGTATAGACTAATAATCATAAGGTTTTCACAAAATCATTCTTGTGGAAATCTTAAACTCACAATTTCATGAACATAACATGCTTAATCACATTCTTACCAATGGTTCATAATTTACCGAATTCATTTCCTTTGAGTTTTTCGTACATACCTGTTCCAACTCGTAACATAATCACATACTTTCTCGTCTTTGACATACCCGTTGAATTTCCCGTTGAACCATTTGTAATACTAAAGGATAATCGGGGATCTCGTACACATAGTACTGTACCAATGCCATATCCCAGATATGGTCTTACATGTAATCTCGTATTGATGCCAATAACCAAACTATGGTCTTACACGAAGTCTCATATCGATGCCATATCCGATATATGGTCTTACACGAATGTCTCATATTGATGCCATATCCCAGATATGGTCTTACACCTAATCTTAGTAACCCTAATGTCATGACATTTATATCCTATCTATTCCTCAGGTTCAACCAGGACTTTCGCTGTACCGAATCTCTATCGATCATTTTCGTAGTATCGTACTTAATAGCATTCACATTTCATTTCAATAATATAACATTTACCACAATTATATCAATTAAGCATTTATACACAGATAATTTAATGCTTATTAAACATACGAACTTAGCTCGACATAAAAATGGCAAAAAGGACTAAATCGTCAAATACTCATTTTTCTCCCGTTCTAGGTCTGAACCTCATTTTTCTTGATCTATAATATCGCATTTAACTTATTCAATCATTTATTTAAATTATCCCAAAATCACCTTATGGAAAAAATTACATTTTTGCCCTTAAAGTTTGACTTTTTTACAATTTAGTCCCTAGGCTCGTAAAATGAAATTTACTCAATTTCTTCAATACCCATGCCTAGCCGAACCTTATACATGCTTATAAAAGCTCACAATTTTCATTTATTCACATTTTTACACCATATTTTATAATTTTTACAAATAAGTCCTTTTAGGCATTTTCACCGAAAATCATTTAGCAAAAGTCGTTTATCATACACCAAACATGCATTTTCTACCATTACACATCAAAATACACAAAAATGCATCATGGGTAAAATTTTAGACCTTGACATCTCTTCAAATTGATGGTAGAAATAGAAAGATCAAGTTACAATTACCTCAAAAATGTAAAGAGCATTAAAAACGGGGCTAGAACGGACTTACAATCGAGCTTGGAATCTTGAAAAACCCTAGACATGGTTTTCCCTTGTAAATTTCGGCCATGGGAGGAAGATGGACAAAAATTGGCTTTATTTTGTCTTTTTAATTCATTTTAATTACCAAATTACCAAAATGCCCTTAATGAAAAACTTTAGAAACATGCAAACCATGTCCATTTTGTCCACCAACTTAACCAATGGTCTAATTACCATTTAAGGACCTCTAATTTAAAATCTCATCGCAATTGGACACCTCTAACATATGAAATTCAAGTTTTGCACTTTTTGCAATTTAGTCTTTCTGACTAAATTATCGTCAAAATTTTTGAACGAAATTTTCACGAAATCGTCCCATAAAACTGTAGACCATAAAAATATAATAAAAATGAGTTTTTCTTTGGCAGATTTGTGGTCGTGAAACCACTGTTCCGACTAGACTAGACCCAAGATCAGGCTGTTACACATATACCTATTCAAACATGCATATTCCATGCCAAAATACAAGTTATAACATCTCCCTAAATTCCTAACCAATATGCCATAATCGGTACAACATCACAACAAAATTAATTCAAGTCATTCACTTTCAAACATACCACAACATTAATGCCTATACAATCACCACACCAATATCATTTCAAGGTGCTAAAGCTCATCAAATCGAGTATGCAAAATTATCCAAGGCATATATGCATCTTTATGATTCAAACCAACTAAGACAACAACATTACTCATATGCATTACACTTATATTCATATCAAGAGAAACCAATTCATAAATTCCAATCTCACACATACATATATCCATTTACACCTAATTACATGCCTTTTATAACTAAGAAAAAATGTTCAAAAGTCTATTGAGTTGATAAGTGGATAGTGTGAGCTTCGATTTAATCCAACCGATAACACGATTCCCAAAAATATACAAAGAAGAAAACAAAACAAAGGTAAGCATACTTAATGCCTAGTAAGTTCGTATGAAAGTTAACCCAACTTACTTGATAATTTCATAACTTAATAATTGAATATAAACATACAAGATGTGATGTTCCTTGACACCTTACACAATTCATGTCATAACCAAAATGGTTAGTACATTATCATATACTATGTATAACATGTATATAAGTAACATAGTAAACATAATGACCATAATTCATGAATACATCTATAAATATGAGCTTTCATTTCAACTCAATTTCATGATTTATTTTTTTGCCCGGAGAACTATAACAATATAGCCTCGGATACACCAGATAGAATTGCTCACACGAGCTGTAAATTATGACATTAACATTTACTTGATGCCGCTTACACGAGTTGTGGAAATACACAACATATGCAGAAACCTCAGCCATCGGTAAGGTATCCAACACCAGTACATCGTACCTGATACTCTTTAGACATCGGTACAAAGTACCTACTACATTTTAGACCCTAATGACATGTCATTTGTATCCTAATCATTCACTAAGTTCACTCGGGCCTTAATTCCATATTCTATCTATTTCAATCCTTTAACATCATCATATTCATGTAATACAACCATTTGCATTTACATATTACTTGCATTTATCAATTAAACCTCAATTTACAATTTAGTTCTTTAATACCAAACTAATTAGTTTAGGTAATTACATCACAAATAACACACACATATATACATACAATACAAACATATCTAATATTAAATAAAGTAAGTATCATACGAAAGACAAGTTTTCCTGATGGCTGCCTCGGGCTTACCACGAGCAAAAATTTCGAGGACAAAATTTTCTTTAAGGGTGGGAGAGTTATCACACCTGGTTATCCTAAATACCCTAACTCGAGGAAGAGTCGGGGATCTAATTGAATAGGAATAGAAATTCATGGACACTAATAAGGCACTTAGAAACTTAAGTGACTGGTTAGGGAAAGTTAGATCTCAAATCCAGTTTAGTTAGATTAGAACCGACTAGTTCCATAGTGGATGACACAATAATTAGGACTGAGTGGTGGTAACAGCCTGTGGAGATTATGCTAAAGGAGTATAAAATGGATAAGTTGGAAACAAAATTCTTTATAATTATGTTTACCTATATTCTCTTTCTCTAAACCAGGTATTATATTCTTCAGACAATCTGAAGAAGAAGAAGAAGAAGAGGATGTAGCTGTAGAAGGCTTTGCATGTTGTTACCATCATGAGAAATAGGAACTACTGCTAGGACGAGGGATGTTTTGGCGAGTTTGACAAGCTAAGCTACCAAGAATAAGGAAACAATGGGAAATTCTATACTCCAACATGACTAGTATGATCTCTGTTGGTTTAGTATGACATGTATGCATGGACATGAATATTTTCCAATGCATATAAATTCCATGAAATGATCATTGCATGATTTAGGGGTTTGATGTACTCCATGTTATTATGTTGTATGGTAATACTTGCATGTGTTGCATGATTACCATAGGGAAAACCATTGAGGGGATAGATGAAGTTAGGAAGGGAAAAGGGGAGTGACCCTATTAGATACCGCCACGGGCGAAGCTTTGGGCCTTGCGGTGGGAACATTGCCGTGTTCGAGCATCAATGTTAGGTAGTGTAAAGGAGGTAATGGGAGGAGGACTCAGGAAATTAGAATCATGGAAAGGTATTTACCGCGACGGTGGTATCGATTGATCTTTTGGGGCAACTTCATGACGACGATATATGGCGTAAGACCATAGATGAAAGATGCTATGGCAATCTAGTATGAGGTACGTAGCATATGACTATGGATGAAAGATGCCATGACAGTACAAGGTATAATGTATATGGTGTAAGACCATAGATAAAAGATGTTATGGTAATCTAGTATGAGGTACGTAACATAAGACTATGGATGAAAGATGCCATGACAACATGGTACAAGGTATAATGTATATGGTGTAAGACCATATATGAAAGATGCTATGGCAACTAGTTATAATGAGTCAGACCGTAGATGAAAAACTCCATGGGATCATATGATAGTAGCCAGGATGGCAGATCGATATAAGATCATGGATGAAAGACTTCACGGCATCCACAAAGATAGTCCACTGAAACAATAAACACAGAACAGGTAGTCCACTGGGACAATAAACATAGAATAGATAGTCCGTTGGGACAATAAACACAGAACATATAGTTTGTTAAGACAATAGACATAGAACAGATAGTCTACTGGGACAATAAAGATAGAACAGATAGTTCATTGGGATAGTAAACATGGGGTGATTTGCCAAGACCAAGGGAATATGTGGTGAGAAGGGTGTAAAACTTTAGCTCGGCTAAGGAAACTAAAAGAGTCTGCCGGGACATAAGAACATATAGTCCACAAGACGTTAAACATGGGCTAAGTAAGACCAAAGCTATATGAAACTAGGGTATCATGGGTAGTTCACAGGGACAGTAAAAGTGGAGATGTCCGTCAAGATGTAATTCATGGTAATCGCAACATGGAAGTTTTCCATTCAGGAGGTACGCCAGGAACTGAATCAGTAAGAGTAACATGATTGGCGTGATAAGTCACAAGTATAGATGAGTGAGGAGTGACCAAAGGCATAGACCATCAAGATAATAAGGGAACTTGCCAAAGGTAATATGAAATGGGGACATGCGCACGTCAACTGAGTTCGCTAAGGAAAACCTAAGAAAGAGTTAGTTGTCGGGTTTACCTCGAAGGAAGATTGTCGATGAGAATGATTGAAAAAGGGGTTTTAACTCGAAAGATGGTTTAAGCATGTGCCAGATTGCAAGAGAGACATAGTAAGGGTAACGTGGTAAGAATCCGCCAATTGGGATGGATCATCTGATAGACCACAACTATAGTACAAGGAATTCTAGGTGCTGGCTATGCTAGGAAATCTGTGGTGCTCCTAACGGTACACAGGGAGTTTTAATTTTGCATCTTATTTCTTGTCTTCTGAACTAGAGAAACTATATGACATTACTGAATGAAATCACACTAAGTTTGTTTAAACTTACGTTTGAAATATACGGTTGTAAGGTCAATGGTTGACTCGAGGATCGTGACGGGGGATCAAGCCCGACATAGCCAGACCCATGTGAATGGTGGTAGCTGTTTCATGCATATAGAAGGAAACCTTTGAGGTCATAGCTCAGGGATTTATTGAGTATAACTGTAGCGAAGTCATAAGTCTCATTAAGCTATAATAACTTTTCGAGTCTCTTGAGTTGGAATGGCGACACGAGTCTAGTACATGTATGGAATAATAATTATTTCAATGTTTAAAATGAGAAGTTATTATTATTACTTATGAAATTGAGTAACGATGATATAACAAATAAAGGTATATAATTTGTCTAGGGTTGCAAATAATCAGCTAGGACCTTATTAAGAAATTCGGGTAATTGTGGCACTTAATATCCAGATTTGGTAGTCAGGTCGGATATAAGGTATTACATGTCTGATGTATTTTTAGTCTAGACAATCACATCTTTGTCTGTATCTTTTGGAAGTCATCACTCTGATACCTAAGGCAAGGTATCTCCTACATGGACTTGATAGATGGCATAATACTATTTTTCAAATAATTTGCTCAATTCTGACTAGACTATGAACCATTTAGATTACCTATAATATCAGCTGTCTTCTCGCATTATGATCTAACCACATTATTCCACTTTAATATTAGTTAAATATTAGGTAATCAGTGAGTTGATATTCGCTTTTTCATTTTGCTTTGTGTGCAAAAACTGTTGAGGAAAAATATAAACTATATTAATGTGAACGATGGAATTTTATTAAATCAAAATGTTCGAAAAAAATTAAAATTACATCTGATGAAAAACTACACTTCCAACATTTTGAACTTTTGGGAGCCCATGTTATATCCTTAAGGATTGAGATCCTAAAGGAAAATTCGATACCAGAAGTGATAATGGGATACTTTTAGGGGACTTAACAAATAGCCGATCATATAGTGTGAATAACATCCACATCGAAACCATCATGGAGTCAATATATGTGGTCATAGATAATTATCCCTCTACTGAAGAAGATTACGTAGAAGATGATTATGTATATGTTCCAGATTTTGTTGAAACAATAGATTGGATAACAGTTGAAACAGATGCACATAAGGCTGCTGAAATAGGGTTAGAGCTTAAACCCCTTCTCAAATTTTCAAAAATATCCTTCGAAGAATGTCATCAACAATCTTACTAATTGAAGAAGAACTAGAGGCAAAAAGATCAACTTTAGAGAAATGGTCAAGTTGGCTTGCTATGTCTCAACCATTGAGCCAAAAATGGTTGAGGAAGTATTGTAAGATAAACATTGGTTGAATGCAATACAAGAAGAGCTACAACAGTTCATCCATAATGGTGTTTGGAAACTTTCCCCTCATCCTCAAGGCTGTAATGTCATAGCAACCTAGTGGGCTTTCAAAAACAAAAGTGATGAACATGGAAATATTACTTAAAATAGGGATCGATTTGTGGTACAAGTCTATACACTATTTCAAAGGTGTTGACTTTAATGAAGCCCTCACACTAGTGGCCATGTTAGAATCCCTTCATATTTTACTTGCCATTGCATGTAACATTTAACTTTTACAAATGAATGTTTAGTGTACATTTTTAAATAGATTTATCAACAAGAAAGTGTATGTGGAGCAACTGAAAGGTTTTATGGATCCTCATAAGCCTAATCATGTAACATCCCACACTCGACCATGTTGTTAGATCCGAGTGTATGATATCACATTATTTTGTCGAAACAAATCAAACTATCTTACTAGATAATCACAAAGTTAAAAAAAAAAATATCATATTAAAATTTTTATTCATCCAACATTTTCATGCATATCCATTCTTATTGTCTAAGACCATAATTTATCAAGTTACAAAATTATATGAGGTCGAGTTAAGAGTTAGGACTCGAATCCAAACTCAAATTCCAATTCCTAACATTATGTCTTGAGGCAAGGATCTCCAAGTCTCGAGATAGACCATATTTATTAGTACTAATTTTTATTTTAAAAAATAACATGTCTCGAGACATTCAAATACATGTCTCAAGGCAAGGTTTCTTATGTCTCAAGACAATCCTCCCCTATTTCCTATTTTTTTTTTTCAATTTTTCCTTATCCCAAGACAATTGCCACTCTGTCTTGAGAAATACATCCAATTGTCTCTAGACTTAAAAGAGTAGTCTTGAAACCTTGGCTATTTTAAACAAATCAAATAGTACTATTTCATTCTTAAGGTATCGAGACATGATCTTCTTGTCTTGAGACTTAATGGTAAAATGTCCTAAAATGCTCAATTTCAAACGTTCAAAACATACCAATTTGTATCTTAAATATACCTAAACTTTACCTCAATCTCCAATTCTCAAATTGACATAAATACATAGAATCAAACACCACCAAATTATAGAAATTCATGTATCCATATTCAAGCAACCTATTACCACATTCAAACTCATATTAACTAACATAACTAGTTACTAATTAAATGATGAGATCCAAATTTACAAACCATTTAGACCAAATTATCAAACATACGAAAATGAAAAACCAATTACATGTCATAAATGCCCTAGGTACATGTCATATAACTCGAACTCATATTCACACACAAAAGATGTAGTAAATAGATACTGAGATGAACTGTTGAGTTGGATGCTTAACTATTCAAAATCTATGTCTACTCATGTCTAAGACTTGCGCCCGGAAACAAACATAATCTTACGCTAAGTATTGAATACTCAGTGGTGCTAATATAATTCAAATTGAATATGCTAAATTAAAGTAAAGCAAACATGAAAAATACAATATGAACTACATTAATTTACACTACTTCTACTTATCACCAAATCAAAAATCGCATCATTCCCAAAGTTTCTCATTCAATATTCATCTTAATATGTCACAATCTCATATCACATTGTTTTAACATATTTCAACATGTCATGCAATATTATTCCAATACTTATTTATTTTAGCCCCTATTAATCGAAGATAGAAATTAGGACGAATACTCAGATCTGTTTAACAAATGATTCCTCCACTATTTGGGAATTGGGACTGTTTTATTTTGCCACTATGGCTTGTCTGGAAACGATGGCTTCTAGTGTTTGTCTAGCTTGTTTTATTCTACCATCCCGAGTTTCCCAACAATGATGGTTTAGTACGTTCTCAATATAACAGCTCGTTTTTCAGTGTTGTCAGAAATAGTGGTTTCGGGACCATAATTCCACGTGTCAGTCCGTAAATATTAATTATTTAATATTTACAAGTCATTAGTGTCGTATTAAATTTTGGTTAAGAATTTTTATTGTTTAGATAGTTAATTAATTAAAAATGATTAAATCGTAAGCTTGAAAAAGTTAGTTCTAATAGTTAAATGTATTAATTGGTTAGTAAAATGTGAGTTGATGGATTTATGTGTTAATTAAACCATATAATAAGTTGGTGGACAATTATGGACTAAGTTTGATTAGTCATTAAGTTATATTTAAAAGGGTAAAATAATAATGGTTATCGTAAACAAAAAATTAATAATGTAAAATTATCATCATCTTCATGCCATAGCTGAAAATAGGAGGAGAAAAACTACCATTTTTAAGCTTAAGTTTCGACAAAGCTTGGAGTAGTGCATGTAAGTGATTTTAATCCCATTTTTAGTAATTTTTATGTTTTTGTAATCGTTTTATCTTAATCTAGTTTAACTCGAGGGTTAACTTGTAAACTTATTAAAAAATTTTAAATATACCATCAATGAGTTTAATGTATTTTTGAAGTTTGATGGTAGAGTATGAAGCATGGGTGTTAAATAGGAATATTTTATTAAGTAATTTTGTATAATTTTTTAGTCTAAGGATTTCATTGAAAATAAATTAAATTAGACATGAGTTTCTTGTGAAATTTTAGCATGTGAGAACTGATTTAGGATATTTATAAATTTGATTTAACGGATATAAAGTTTAATTATGGAAATAATCATGTTTTGGTCTTAGGGACAAAATTGAGTAAAATGTAAAAGTTTGAGGCAAATGTGTAAAATTGTAAATAAGAAATCATATGTATTAAATTTAAATTGTATATGAAATTGAGGCTAATAATTGAAATAAATTATATTATAGATCAAGAACAAGTAGAAAACTGAGGAAAAGGGAAAGTTGCGAAATAGCCTCTGAACTTTCACTGTTTTTGAAGTTTAGCCCTGGTAAGTTCGTAAAATTTAATATTGTATAAATTTAAATATATTATTTGTGAATTGAATTTTTGAATACACTGAAATTTTTGAATAGAAATAAAGAGAATGAGTCAATGAAGTAATTAAATGGATCCTTGATGTTCGATATATATATTTTGAGCAAATGAACATATTATAGGATACAATTGGCATGCCAATATGTTATATCGCTTGTTGTACGAGATTGATTGGTGGTGAGATGATGGTTTCTGATTTATTCTTATTTACTGATTATACTGAAGTCCAACATTTTTTGTGAACTATCATGTTTACAGTGATTCAGGTATGTTACTGGGGGCAAATGTAAAGCCTTCGGGCTTGGCACTCAGTTCCTAGGTGTGTTTCGAAGGGATGTTAGCTTATGGGCTTAGCACTTAGTGCCTAGGTGTCTTTCGAAAGGATGTTAGCCTATGGGCTTGGCATCTGGTGCCCAGATGTGTTCTAAGTTAGATAGCTCATTTGAGCGTTCTGGTGTGTTGTGGATGGTTAACTGAGTATCCGGTATCATTCATCAGGTAGACTTTTATTAGTTATCTGATTTATAATTCATGGTAGAAATGGATATAAGGTTTTCTAATTAATTAATAATAATTGAATTGATTGTTTATTACGAGTATTGACATAAGACTCATCTGTTAAATGGTTGTGTTTGACAGGAATATAGTTATTTAACTGTTATTGTGTGACTTAAATATTTTTACGGTAAGTTATCATTTTAACCATTGAACGTACTAAGCTCTAAAAAGCTTACTCGTGTCTGTTCTCTTATTTCCTTATAGATTATGTATTTTGTGGAAGCGGGCGATTGGACTAAGTCAATAATCACACTATCCGAATATCTTTTGGTAGTTTTTGTTATGTGTATGTTTGGGTAATATGACATGTAATAGGTGTGTTTTGTTAATATGTTGATTACATATTCTATGTGTTACATAATTGGTTGATGTAAGTTGCTAAAACTTGGTTTTAAGTTACTTATGCATGAGTTTTTGGTGTTTGGGATGAAATGTGTATATAACTATGGTTTTTGGTTAGTTGGTATAAATCTTTTGGAAATGTTTGAATTATGGTAGGGTTTAGTGTGAATTGTGACACCTCAAACCCGACCAGGACAAACCGACATGAATTCGAAGCATTACATTAGTCACCTAAGTAACTCTCCGGCTAATGACCACCTAAGACACACCCCGACCTTATAACACCTCAATCTTATCTAATTATTAGTTATTTATTAATGCAAAAGCAAATTATGAGCCAATTTTAAACTTTTACTAGGTACTTTAACCTAAGGGCATTTTTTTCATTTTACCACCTATAGTAAAACTAACCCGATTTTGGATCAAAGTGTTTTCTGAACTTTTTTTAGTCTAAATTATGCAAGCCTAAAAATTTCAGCTTAACTTGAGTTCGTTTAGTATGTCTAATTCAAGTTTTATTACTAGGGACTAAATTGTAACAAATACAAACTATCAGGACCTATTCTGAATTATAGATTAAGTGCGTTTCTATCGAATTTTACCCATTATGAGACTAATCGTAAAATTTTACCAAGTTTCCTTATCATCTAAGGGTCTAATTATACTAATAAAGTTTTAGGACTAAATTGTAACTTAAAAAAATAGAATACCAATTTAAAAAGACAAAAATTCAAACCCCCAAAACCCACATGGCCGTGTCTCTTAGGCCTTGTGTCATTAATTGACTGTGTTCGCGTCGTGAAAAACTTGTAGGTTGATCGCACACGCCCATGTGGAAATCCCACACGTCCATGTATGATAGCTCCAGTCTCCACACGTTCGTGTCACTTACCCATACATAAATATATTCATGGCTTACAAACATTGAATGATATAACAAAAATCACATATAAATATATTGGCATACACTTCTCATGGCTTAATCGGGTGATCATACATCGAACAAATGGATCTCCGAACTCCTACAAATATCAAATACAATCCACCGGGTTGAGCGGGCCGAAGCACACGCTCTCTTATAGCGCCTCAAATAACCCCTTAAGTGGAGACTCATGCTCAACACTCCCTTATCTACTCCAAATAAATCAGTCCACCTAGAGCTATATGCTCACAATGTCACAAATAAAGGTGAATACTCACAAATCCTATGGTATGCCAACTATATCTGATAAACCGTAAAAGTAACATATTTTAATCCCACATTTAGCATACTTTTGGATGATTTATCCCTTGATTTATGTAAAAAAGTGCTCTTAATCCTTTCTTTTCATGTCTTATACACAAGAAAGCACCCGAGGATAGAAAGAATAAGAAACGGGCCTAAAACGGACCAAATTGGGCCAAAGAGGAAATCGACACGGCCTGGACTTAAGCCCACACGACCGTGCCTCATTGATCAACAAGAACACGGCCTGACCCCGATTCACACGGCCGTGCCTCATTAAAGAAATCCGAACAAGGCCTAGCCACAAACCACATGGGCGTGTGCCATGGTTGTGTCTCTGTCGTGGAGAAGAGCAATTCTTTCGAATTTGGATACTTAGAGGCAAAGAAATCCATTTCAAAAGCCTATATAAACCCCCTAAGTATAACATTAAAGAGAGCTGTTAGCTAGGCCAAGGAGCCGAGCCGAAAATGTCAGGTTTGTGGGAAACACTCGAAGATAGCCAGTTGATCCATCTCAAGAAGCCGAAATTCTACTCAAGACGGCAGATTTCTCCTTCAATTCCTTGAGGGGGTTTTATGGATTTCTTATGTTTTGTTTTATCTTTTCTTCTGAGATATTTTATTTTACAGTTATGAACTAAACCCTTCAGATACCTGAAGGGGATGAAACCTAAGATGGATCTTGTTATTGTTTTCTGAACTATATGATAAATACTTGATTTGTTTTTAATTATGTGTTCTTAATTCTTGTGTTAATATTTTCGGGATATTGATTCAAGTATGATGTGCTTAGGTGGAGGAGCAAAAGTCCCTACTTAAGAGTAGATCTAGCATATTAAGCGGAGTTGATCGCACGCCTAGAGATAGGGTGACGAGATTTTGTCGGATTAGGGTGAAACCTAATATAGGAGTCCATAGATCGAGTTAATGCGATTCTAAGGGTTTTAATTAGAAAGAGATTTCAATTAATCAACCTAGGGTTAGACGTTATTCGCCTCGAGAGAGGGTTTAATATAAATTAGGGAATCTTACGGATCAAGTCAAGTGAATACATAGCCTGGTTCAGTGTTAGATAACAAGTGAAGTCTAGGTGGATTCTTCCTAAGGTTGTCGTCTTAATCAACTGAGTTTTTCCCAACAGTATTTCCTCAATTCATTCTTTTTGTCTTTGCGTCTTTAGCTTAGTAGTTAATTAAAATTAGATTAAACAAACAACTTCACTTATTTTAGGCTAGATAATAAAAACAAAGTTAGTATTAGTAGTTTTAGTTCCTTTGGGTTCGACAATCCGGTCTTGCCTAAGCTATACTACTGTTCGATAGGTGCACTTGCCTTAAGTCGTTGTCAAAGTTAATTTCTAGGTTCGATCATTCTCTTTTTATAAATTTTAAGACTTGACAACCATGATCAATATCCAATGGATCCACCATGCATGTTGCCAATATATTCAGTCAAACATAGCATATAAATCAGTCATTATTGTGCTCAATTTAATGTGACAAAATGCTTATATGTAACATGTAACATAGGCATTTAACATCCAATTAAATCAAACATTTCATTTGCCATTTTCCAGTGTTCAATTATCAATTGTAACACCAATATATCATGATCAAAAACTCTTGTAAACATGCTTTAATCATCAATATAATTAGCCTAATTAAATCAGACATTCAACCATAATTAATAAATTGAAATCATCAATTAAGCTACTAATTCAATATAAATGAGGGGCACTTTACCAAATTGCCATTAGAAACACTCACCACACAATTCATTCTACCACAAACAAATGATCAACCAAGCAAATCCAAGTTTCAATTCTGGTTAGCTCGGTCTTCTTCAAGATTCGGAGCTTTAACAGAGTTAAATAGACATTACCACCTTTCCAATGCTATAATAAACATAAAACTTAATTAACTCTACTAATCAGAATCTTCTCACAAAGATACCTTATCGGATTTGCAACATCAAGTCGAAAACTCGATTCCTCACAAAATCGATCTCTCCAACCCTCCTAAACACTTTCAATCATCAGTACTAGACCAAATACACTAATACTAAGCATCAATTTCATCTTTAAATTAATTTCATAAAATTCTGAAAAATCAGTTCATGAAGATGATGAAATTTAGATTTCTTTAAATTACCGCACAAATTATGTTTAATCTTGATAAATAAGATAAAAAACTTTTAATAGATCTATTTTGAGTTGTAACATTCATTAATTTGTGGATTTCCTCTCAAAATTCAAGATCCACCATTAAAGAACCATGTTTTCTTGAAAGAAGATGACAATGATAAAAATCCTTTAATTAACTCTAAAATCATGTAAAAATGTTTCTAATCATCATAAAAACAAGTTTAGGATTGAAGATTACCTTTGATTCGCTCTGAATTCGTTGATTGAAAATCTTCATTCAAGAAACTTGAGAAATTTTAGAATATTTTTGGATACTTTTGAGAATAATTTCGGGTGAATTGAGAGAGTATTTTGAGAAGGAAATTGGTTGGATCTATTCTCTGATAATAGATCTTTAAAATCATGCAAAGAAAATGAATTTTTAAGCTCTCTAATCTGATGTAAAATGTGTGAAAAGTGGGCTAGATGCATTACTTTTAAAATTTAAACCACCCACCAAAAATTTAAAAATTGGGAAATTTGCCTAATGGCCACTCCCACATTTCCCTTGCTTTACCATTTAATCATTTCCCTCCAAAATTCTGAATTTTAAGGTTTATTTTCCATATAAATACTCTAAATTTCCCTTGTTTTATAGTTAAATCCTATTTAATTAATATTAAAATGTTACTCAAATTACTCCCAATAAAAATTATTTTAAAATTCTTTTTCAACCTAAATTGATTATTTTCACTAATAATCATTTAAAATCTTTATAATTAATTTTTCGAAAATATTTTTTTAAAATTTTCTGAATTATTGTTTAATCGATTTTAGATAAAATTAACCTCCTAAATTAAATTAAAAATGACTAGAAACCCTATAAATTCCTAGTTTCACACTCGAAACCCAAAAAAAATACTTGAAACTACTAGACCCTGTTTAGGGATATTACATGAATAGATAGGATGAAATGGTAAGTGTTTTTATGTATGAATCTATAAGTTTTAATGCAACTTATTTAGTATGAATTGTGGATAAATTTGGTTATTGAATTGTGGTGTTAATGAGGGCACATTGGTTAGGCACTTAGGTTGGATGTTTTGACATGTTTTTGAGCATGTTTAATTGTGTTTTGAGTAGGTTTAAATGTTGGTAAATGGGTCACTTGATGTCCAAGTAAGCATGTTTTGTAAACTTACATTTGAAGGCATAGTTAGGGGACACGAGCTACCACACGACCGTGTGCTACACACGGTCTCTTTGCACGGTCATGTCTTTCAGGTTAGTGAGTTACACAGCCTGAGACATGGCCTAGGACACGGTCATGTGACCCAAATTCGAATTGAATATGGTCTAGCACAAGGCCTACGACATGGCTATGTGGGGGTATTTTGAATTTTCACAAGGTCATAGAGAGTTACAAGACCTGGCGACACAGCTATGTGACCAAACTTTGAATGCACACATGGTCTGACACACGATCTGCAACACGGTTATGTGCAATTATTTCAAAAGTTACACAGGATGACACACGGCCATATCCTTGTGCCACACGACCTGAGCTTTGTCACACAGCCTGGCCACATGGCCATGTGACCCCTACTTTAAAAAAAATTGTCAATTTCTTCAAACTTTTCTGATTTGTTTCAAAATGATCCCTGAACATTTCCAAACTATTTTTAGGGTCTCGTAGGCTCGACTTAAGGCCCATAAGTGTATTTCTACTTTGATTAATAAAAATTATTGAATATTGTTATTTGATTTGTATAATTGTTTCTATTTGAAGTTAAATACTCTGATTTGTTCTGTAATACTTTGTAACCCTAATTTGATGATGGAGATGGGTTAGGATTGTCACACTCACGACCCGAGTTGCCTGGCAAGGATGGATTTTAATACCTACTCAACTAATAAAGGTGACCCTATGTCATGCGAACTATACTCAGACTACATCTAACATCGTTTAACAAGGCAATAACATCATAATCATTATTGTTGTAACATCCGGGATTTTGGGAGCTCTGCATTTATTTTATATCTTGTGTGTGTGGTATGCATAGTATGTTGTTTGAGTGTGTTTGGGGCCCCCAGGAAGGCTCGAGGTTGAATAGAAGCCTTGGTAAAATTTCAAGTTTTGGTACTTTAAAGGGGTGATAACTGGTTGGGTCAGGCTTCAAGAGTTTTTGCTTGTGTTTGATGACACAAGAAATGCAGTAGTAAGGTGGCAAGGAGACGCCACCTGGCATGCAGGGAGGTGGCGTCACAAGGGAAGCTGAGGAAGAGGGTTCAAATCCCTGAGGTAGCGCAAGGGAGCATTATTTTTTGGCTCAGGCAAGGGAGGTGGTTGAATAGTAATCAAACTCTGGAGTAGAGAGGGAAGACTTAGTCAAGATATTCAAACAAGTGGTGGAGAGCTATTTGGGGAGTTTGAATAATTCAAACTAAATCGAATGAGTGGAGAAGAGGGGATGTAGGAGAAAATCAAGGAGGAAGCATGGGGAGTGGGGTGAGTAGTGTGTTAGCCGAAATTTTGAGTAGTGTAGGGGGTGGATGCATTCGGTTTTGATGAAGGGAATAGGTGCCGAAACTTTGATAGGTTTGTAGCAAATTGTGTGTGCTAAGGGTTCCACTTTTGGTCTTTGTTAGTATACACATCTTTGAGCATTTTTTTTCTTTTCTACTTTGTCTGTCGAAATATCTGAAGCTGCTATTCGGGCATTTCTTCTTTGGTTAGCCGAACCTAATAGGGATTCTTTTCTTCTATTTTTCCTATTTCTCTCAATTGCTTCATTTTTCCCAAGCTTTCAACTTTAGCCTATTTCTCACAAGCTTCTCTTCTTTTTCTCTTGTTTTGTTTTTCATCTTTTACACAAAGCCGTAGCACCTATTGTTCTATTCTTTCTTTTTCATACTTCATATCTTTGCTATTTGTTCTCCATAGCCGAAGGCCCACCTCTCATTTCTTTTCTTCGAATCGTTTTGTTTGTTAAGCACTAAAGCCGAATTTCATACCCGATTTCTTTTCTCTTGATCGAATCATTATTCTTTGTCACTCCTTCTCTTTGATTTCTTTTCTCCCTTAGCCAAACCTGCTCTCTTCTGTCGATTTCCTGATAGCCGATCATAAACTTCTAAGTGATTCACTCTTGTTCGGTAAGAGACCTTCTTCACTTTCTCATTGCTTTCACTTCTCTTTCTTTTATTATGGCTAATCTAAGGCACTGACTCGTATCCGTGGGCGTTGGTCAGTGGTAGAAGGGCGTATTTTCATCATATCTTCTCAGAGTGGCCTATTTCCAAGAAGGTGTTGGTAAGTGTTATGGCCGAATAGGCTATGAAAGGATTCGGTTTTGTTGGTTGGCCGTAAGGGTCACTTCTTTGCATTCAATCCTTCTTGGAGAACCGATTTCTTATATGGTATTTATGTAGGTACTCAATCGATCTCATAACCAAAGCCGGAAGCTTTCAGTATTTTGTCGATCTAGGTAAGTAGTCTTTTCGTTTGAGTGTGTGCTCTCATATCCATATTCTTCAATACCTTAACCTGGTCTTCTGACCAAGATCTGTTTCATGGAACCAAATCCTAGCCAAACAAAGGAGGGGGTTGGACTCCCAGTCCCTACCCCTAAGTTCAAGAAGTGAGCGGTGTCAGCTGTTCGTGATTGGCCACCAGGTTGTGGGCCGGCTTCGGAGAGGGATAAATAGATCGCTGTGATCCCTGTAAGTGAAAGTGTTAGCGAGATCGAAAGTATAGTTCTTCGTGTTTACAGGTGTGTAATTTCCACACCTTCTTTGTATGTTTTTAACATAATTAAGTATGCTGATTGATAAATCAAAAAAAGCAGTAATAGTTATTATGTACCCTTAAAGGGTAAGGATCGTGGCACCAGGTACGCTCATTCTCTGAGTATGTTGTATAATAATGGTTGTACATATCTATACGTATGCATGGATATCTTTAGTATGTCATGGGATAGTATATGGTATATTGCATTCATATGATCGCATGTCGTATGGGCATAGGGGATATGATTATGATAAGGGGCAGTGTTCCGGTGGTTTTGTCACATACTCTGGTGACTTTTGTCACATTATTATTTCGGTGGCTATGCCACATATTAAGGGCGATGCGCAGCTGACTGCAACGACTGCCATCGAAGGTGTGTAGCGAATGGAGGGTCGATTGTAGAAATCTCCACTGGTGTGATTGGTAGGAACGGGTGGTGTGTAGGGATGGAAATTTAGGCTGGGCTGGGCTTTGCATCATTTTGAATATATGATTTGTTATACTGTGATAATAGGGCTAAGGGCCCAGTTTTGATTTCGTATGGGCTTTGCCCAAAGTGCTTGTGGATAGGGCTAAAAGCCAGATGGTAAGTTGATGGGCTAGGCCTAGTGATGGTGTAGGTAATTGCACACTGAGTCTCTTGACTCACCCTCGTGGATTAACATTTTTGCAGGTGACAAATAGTGCGGGGAACCGGGTCGGAGAGGACTACAAGGTGGCCATACACAGTTTTACTTATTTTCTAAGTAGAACTTTATCTATCATTAATTTTTTGGGATTTTATGTTGTAATAAAGCCACTACTAATTTGGTTTAAATATTCGTTTCAAAGTCTTAAACGCTTTACACATTAGTTAATTAGTATGATGTTTTCTTCAAATGCGAACAAAGTTTTTCTCTCTTTTAGTTTAATTAACTATTTTCAACTGTAAATGGATTTTCTTTCGGTAATTTTCCTAGCCTAATGGGATGTAATAGCAAGTGTTTTCAAAAGTCACCTAAGCATTAAAATCAACGATTTAGAGTCTAACCTAAACGAACAACGAACTCCCATTTGAATCGCTAGATTAATAATAATAACTTAATGTTTTTCTGAAGTTTACGATATTTTATAAAACTCATTTTTGGTGACATGCCAGATTCGGTCGTGGTGTATGGGCCGGGTTTGGGGTGTTACAATTGTAACTCATATCATCATAGTATCAATATCTCATTACTATATATAAATACATTTATATCATACATATATGCAAACATGCATATAAATCACAATTCAATCATTCATAGCTTGACTTCGACATTTGCGATATCAATTCATCATCATAGTTTTAGGGAAAGATATGGTTACCTCAACTTTCATCTCAAATTAGTTATCAACGACTTACTAGACTAGGAAAGAGTTATCGAAAGTGAATTATAAAAGCACAAAACATTTTCGCTATTTTTTGTTGACCTTTGCCTTTGACCCTAAACAATGTAACTGCATCGTTAGCTATGTACAATAATACAGTTATAAAAAAAAGATACTAGTTTATAATTATCAAAGGTATGGCTAACAACCAAGCAAAATTACATCCTTTACAAATAAGTACCTTTTTAATCTAAATATCCCAATGACTTGTATATCTTGATTCTAGTTATGGAATTAAAATTGAATTTCTTATTCTTTCCTTGGGGACCTTTTACTTTTAATTTATAGCATAATTTCTTAATATCTTTCAATTTATTCAATTTAGTCCTGAATGTCATAAAACTAATTAATATTTTGGTTGAATTTTTAATCAAATCTAACACTTTTTACAACTTTCTAACTTAGTCCTGACATGATCAAAGCTTATCATCCATAAATATATGTATACTAAGCTTAAATTGATTAGATTCCTTTATTAGTAACTTGAAATAAAATTGATAATTGAAGAATTTAAGGCATGGGTCTACTTACTCAAGCTTGAAGGATAATGAAAATATAAAATATTCAAAAGAAAACCTTGTATACCTTAATGAACTTGAACGGAAATGGCTATGAAAATATGAAAGATTTTATTTCTTTCCTTCCTAAGTTGGGATGACAAAAATGGAGCATATGATAAACATTCTCTCTCCTAGTTTCTCATATAGTATATATACTTTAATTAATGTAGGATTAAGCTTAAGTGATTATGTCTAGTTAGTTAATCAAAGATTACTATACATTATAAATTATAAGATAATGATAATGGATTTCATCAAAATACTCTCTAACTCATGAAGACTTAATAGTCAAATAACCATTAGGTCCTGTGCTTAATTGCCATTTAAGCTCTCTTGTATTTTCCAAATTAAAATTTATTAGTGATTGCATTTTTACAATTTAGTCCTTGTATTAAAACTAACAATTTTCTCAATTTAATTGTTCGACTAACCTATAACATATTCATACTAGACACGAAGATCTTTTTATCCATAATTTACTAACTCAATTTACAACATTTGACTTCAAAACTTCCTTTTTCTATACCAGTTAAATTTGGGTCGTTCATAAAGCATGTTTATAAACTAAGGTCTTGTATAGATTGAAGCAGGCTTCTAAAGCCTAGTATGAGCACTTGTCATGATTTTTGTTACAACAAAAGTACAACCAAGAGGGTATGGACAAGACTTTGTATTTGAAAAAGACCAAGAGTAACATTACTATTTTCCAAATCTACATTGATGACATCATTTTTGTGTCTACATCCAACAAGTCCAAAGATGAGTTTATCCAGCTTATGCATTCAGAGTTTGAAATGAGTATGGTTGGTGAGCTCACTTACTTTCTTAGCTTGTAAGTTAAGCAATTTGAATATGATATTTTTGTTAACCAAGAAAAATATTTGTTGGATATGGTTAATAAATTCAAGCTTGAACAAGCTAAAGTTGCTTGAACTCTTATAGGCTTAAGTGCAAAGTTGTGTCATGACAGAGATGGTGTTCCAACAAATTGTTTGACTAATGAAAGCGTAATTAGAAGCTTACTTAGTAGCTAGTAGATCAGATATTTGTTATTGTGTTGGAGTTTTTTTGCTCTTTACCAAGCCAAATAAAAAGAGTCTCATCTCAAGGCTACCTAATGGATTATCATATATGTAAAAGGTACATCTAATTTTGACATATGGCTTTCTGAATATACTAATTTAGCATTTGATGATTATAGTGATATAGATTGGTCCAGTAATATCGATGAATGGAAGAGCATGTCCAATGCTTATTATTATGTGGGGAACAATATTGTTTTGCGGCAAAGCAATAAGTAGAATTCCATTTCATTGTCTACATTTGAAGTAGAATACATAGGCGGTTGGAAGCTGTTGTGCACAATTACTTTGAAGAATAAAATGTTTCATGATTATGGGGTTCCATAAGATGTTCTAACAGTGTATTGTGACAATACTAGTGCAATTAAAATTTTTAAAATCCAGTATTGCACTATCGTATGAATCATATCGATATTGACATCATTTTATTCTTGAACTTGTGGAGAGCAAAAAGGTAGTACTTTATTATGTTTCAATTGAAAATCAGCTTGTGGGCATTTTTACAAAGAGCTTTAATGCTAAAAAGTTTGAAACTCCAAGGAGTTGGTGTTTGTTGAATTTGAATTCTTCAGTTGGTGTGGAAGGGCACACAATATTGCTATATGAACATCTACTCTTATGCTTTTTATCTTTATTTGGTTGACATTTATTCTTTTTATTTTGGATTGACCTGTTCTTTTTTTGAGTTATCACATATGTTTTGGGAAGTGTTTGTTTTCTTAATGAGATAGAGGGGTAGCTATTGGAGTTTTTATAAGGTGACTAGGACTCTCTTATAGTTGAAATGAGTGGTTGCTATAGTGAAAATATGGAATTTATTAAAATATGTACAAATGAATTAGAAAATAATAAGATATGCAATAAGGTACCCAAAAAGTGAATATTGTTTATGAATTAGAAAATAATAAGATATGAAATTTATGAATTTATTAAAATATGTACAAATGCATTAGAAAATAATAAGATATGCAATAAGGTACCCAAAAAGTGAATATTGTTTATGAATTACAAGGAAATTTAATTAAATGACTGTTATATAAGCTAACATATTGATCTAATAAAAGAGTTAAAGAAAATCAATAATGAATACTAGAAAGAGTTTGGGATATGTTCTCAAAACGATTAAATTGAAAATTAGAAATGAAAGCGTAACTAACATTAATTAATGTTATGCAAAGTGTAAGGAAATTTATAAGAGAAAATTTATTAAAAATTATAGAGAGATCCACCGGTATAAAATTTAATAGCTCTTATCTAGGATCACTATGGTCTGGTTAAAGGGTGTTATAAGGTTTTGTGTCATAGGTGAGCTCTATTTTATTTATGAAAGTGTCCTCATATCTCTTCTCATAAAAAAATGGTGGAAATTCTTGTGGAATTTGTTTGTGATTCGATAACTCTTGTGAAAACTTGTGTGTAACCTTAAAAGCAAAGTGTAACACCTGAAGTATGAATTTATGAAACCTTAAAGGCAACGTATAAACACACATGGTGTTCTTGATAGTGCTTTTTCCTAAAAAGAAAAATGCTCCTAAAGAGGCTTCACTCTTGAAAGTTTAAGTGACCAAGAAGGCAGGATATGCTTAGAAAGTTTCTACCATAATTGGTGCATAATAAGCCTTTGAAGGTTGAGTGTTTGGTGAGGTTGTGTTTCCTCATTTAAGAGCTTTAGGATGCGAAACTTTTTTTTTAATAAAGTAGAGATTCCAAATGCCTGAGAAATTCAAGTATGCCTTGAAGGCTAAGTGTAGCAAAGGTAGCCTTGAAGGAAAAGTTTCTTGATGATTCGAGCTTGCCTTGAATGAAAAGGTTTTTGATAATCTAAACTCATTGTTGGGGATCGACCTGATTAAGCAGCAAGTAAAAAATAGCGAAAGAAATTGAGAAATTGAACACACAAATTTAACGTGGAAAAACCCCACCAAAGAGGATAAAAAATCATGGGTAAAGATAATTTTACTATCATGGCAAAAAAATGAATAGTACAAAAGATGGAGATAAAAATTAAACCCTGAAAACTCAAAAATAAAGAACCCTCAAAACGTAAACACCGATTTCTCTAAATGTGTTATGAGTTTTGCTCTCTAATGGGTGTATTTTCCAAGGTTGTAAAAGAGCCTATTTATAGGCTAAATTCATAGGTCAAATAATAATAAAATAATCTAAACTAATCAGAGTTTGATTGAAACAAATAAACAAAGTTTAACTAGAAGATTATTTCTTAAATTTGACTGAAATAGGAGTGATACTTAACAAATCTCCACCTTGATTCATATTTCCACAACACCATCTTTGTCAAAGCCCGCCACGAGCCTATCTTGAACTATGTAGGGAATTAACTGAGTCAGATCTGTGCTTAGAAACTGGAAGACTTCTAGCCTTTGACTTGTACACTACCAAATCAAAACTAACTCAAGTCTGATTTTCACGAATACTGTGCCCTGACTTTTCAAAACCGGCATCCAAAAGAGAACCTCTCTTTAACGAAATAATCATACCTTTTTTCCCTCCTATGACCAAGTTGCCTCCGCTGCAAACGAGTTGACTTCGACTCCATAACGGACAAGGGACGTCGGATTTCAGTGGTCACTGTAGAACCTTCCAGAATATAAAGACTGTCGGTCCTTTACCTTTTAACAAAATGAAAGCTTTATGAGATACCTTAATGTCGCTCGACTCGATATTGATTTTGCATCCTTTTGAGTCTAAAATATTCAAAGAGATGAGATTCTTTCATAAAATCAGGTACATACCTAACATCTGAGAGTGTCCTAATCATTCCATCGTGCATCCTAATTTTAACAGTACCAATACCAATTACCTTACTGGATGAATCATTTTCCATGCGCACAACTCCAACTTCAACTGAATTGTATGTGAAGAATCATTCCCTATTGGGACACATGTGGAAAGAACATACCAAATCTAGGATCCATTCAGACGTAAGCTCGGAGTTTTTGCTCGTTGACACTAACAAGAAATCATCACTGCTTTCGTCGGCCAAATTAGCACCAGCTACATCTTCCTCGTTACTCTCAGCAATCCTTTTATTTCGCAATTTATAACAATCTGCTTTGACGTAACCTAACTTCTTACAATAGCGACACCTTTTTTCTTGCTTCTTTGATGCTACCAAAACGGAAGCTTGCCTATCTGCCTTGCTATCCAAACCAAACTCATTGTTGATTTTGTCTCTACTCAACAAATGACCCTTCACATATTTGAATGAGAGTTTGTCTCTACCATAAATTAAGGTCTCCTTGAAAGACTTGAATGAAGGGGGTAAAGAGCGCAATAATAGCATAGCCTAATCTTCATCGTCAATCTGAACATCAATGTTCTTTAAATCATTTAAAAGAGTCATGAATTGACTGATGTGATCTCTAGAAGCTCACATTCGTTCGTGCGAAATGTAAATAGACGTTGTTTCAACACTAAACGATTAGTTAGAGACTTAGTCGCATAAAGAGTTTCTAACCTTTTCCACAAGCGGATGAGGTCTTCTCCATCAATACCTCTGCAATACTGTATTCGCGAGGCACAACTGGATTGCAGACAAAGCTTTTTCATCAAGCTCTTCCCATTCTGTTTTATTTAAATTCTTAGAATTTTTTCCGATAACAACCTTTTTCAAGCCGGATTGAACTAGAATTGTCATTATCCAAACTTGCCACAGATTGAAATTAGTCTCACCATCGAACTTCTCAATTTCAAACCTTGTTGGTTCCATCTCTAAACGGGATGATATATGAAAATTAAACTAGCTCTGATGCCACTTGTTGGGAATCAACCCGATTAAGCAACGAACAAGTAAAAATAGTGAAAGAAATTGAGAAATTGAACACACAAAATTTAACGTGGAAAAACCCCTCCAAAGAGGATAAAAAACCACAGGCAAAGATAATTTTACTATAATAGCAAAAGAACGAAGAGTACAAAAGATGGAGATAAAAACTAAACCCCGAAAACTCAAAAACAAAGAACCCTCAAAACGTAAATACAAAATTCTCTAAATGTGTTATGAGTTCTAATCTCTAATGAGTGTATTTTTCAAGGTTGTAAAAGAGCCTATTTATAGGCTAAATTCATAGGTCAAATAATAATAAAATAATCTAGACTAATCAGAGTTTGATTGAAACAAATAAATAGAGTTTAACTAGAAGATTATTTCTCAAATTTAATTGAAATAGGAGTTATACTTAACACTCACCTTAAAGGCAAAGTTGTAATAGAATGCTTGCCTTGAAAGCAAAGCTATAAACGAACGAAACTTGCCTTAAACATAAAGTCGTAAAAGAGTGATGATCGCCTTGAATGTAGAGTTTGTTTTGATAATTCTATTATCTCCTTGAAGATAAAGTTGTAATATATTGAAGCTCATCTTAATGGTAAAGCTTTCTAATAATATAAGCTTGTGTTGGAGGAAAAGGTATAAAAGAGCGAAGGTCGCAGTGAAGACAAAGCTTTTTGATATCTGATGTCATTTTGATAATTTGACTAACCTGACTAATCAATTTAAAATAATTTATTTCAAGAGACTATTCTAAATTAATTGATAAAAAATAAATTTGAATTACCTCTTTTTTTACTTAAATCAAGTAAAAAGAATTAGAGCAAGGAAATAAATTAAATGCATTAATCGATCTGTTCAAGCTATATCAGATGTTATTCCAAGTTTAAAATAAGTGGTTGTATCTTGAAACACATCTTAAATTTCTCTCGATTAACATTAATATAATGACTAAATATAATTAAATTTGATAACATAAAATTCTCAATTAAAATTTATATTGAAAAATAAATTATTTTAAATATAACATTTGTTAGTTCTTTTTTTTCAGTAACTTTTATATTTAATTATTAGAAAAATTGATTTTTCTGAACAAATGCCAAACTAATTAATTATATAAATAACCAGAAACTATACGAGACTCGCTTGGTTACAAACTTTTTATTACATATATTAACTTTTAACTTTTTAACTTTGGGTAAGAGTTGTTTGTAACAAATAAATACATTTTTTTATGGGCCTTATCAACGTATATTATGTGGAAGTCTGGGTTGAAGAGAGTGTTTAAAACTAATATACATATAAATCAAATACATGTTTAGGAAGTGGTGTAGACAATATTATAGACTAGAGTCCGTATTTCTCAAATTTTTACTAAAAGTAATTTGCAATTGGCTCCCAAATATCACCTAAATTTCTAAAACTCAATCCTTATGTGTGTATATATACACATAAAATATAAACAACATTAGTAACACTCATATATATATATATATATATATATATATATATATCCTGCTAGTTGTTATATATGTTTGGAGAATCCCCTTACAAATTGCTTAGCCAAGTGACGATCAGTTGTCTATGAACACCTACCTATCATATTATATACCACTTAAAAGGATTTGAAAACATGGGAACACTTTTCTTCGATACTGGCAAGATTGGGATCTTTGGGGCAACAACGGATGGGTTCTTTGGAACTAAGGCTTCAGACTCTTCTTCAGCATCGTCCCAATACATTGCAAAAGTTCCCAAACGGGTGTTTATTCAAATAATTTTCCGGGGAATCATAGTTGCAAATAACGCAAGTCCCTTTATTATTTTTACATTTAATGCTAGCACAACCGACCCTAAGCGTATCTTTCCAAACAATTTGTGTATAATGGCCGCACATGTGGTTCTTGGCACACGAGTTTGATTTCGGATCATAAAAGGCTTTCTCTGCCGCCCAAATTTTCACCACCGTGGTGGGGCTCCAATCAGTTGGGCTACCACCCCAAAACAAGTTCTCCCCATAAGGGCCACCTGAATGGATCAAATCGCAGTCGTTTACTCGCTTTCTAGCCCACTGTTCGGCAAAGTAGGCGATAGTGTCATTCCACGTTAAAGGTGAATGTCCGATGAGGAGTCTCACGGCGTTATGGGTTGAAAGGAAATCGGCAACAAATTTAGAAGTACCACTTCTATTTATTGGAACAACATTCTGTTTTGTCTGCAATAAAGACGTCATTGCTGGTGCCCGGCTTAGTGCATTTGCATTACCATTACTAGGATTGAAGTCTTGTCCAGGAACCACGCCAGATGAAATGACAACGTAAAGGGAAAAAAAAAAGTGAAGATGGTGAGGGTTTTTGTCGACAATTATGATTGGCATGACAATCTCTTGATCAGTCGAGTCATTTACAAAGCAATGGAGAAAGCCAAAGTGTATGTATGGCTTATAGAGAAAACAGAAAAACCAAAAGCCATTTCAACTTTTACTCGTATGCCAATGATTGTTGATTTAGTTATTATTTAAATGTATTTACTTCAAATCGAATTCAATTTTTAAATTTAAAGTTCATAATTGTTTGAATCAAATAAATGTTTTATATTTAAATAAGTACAAATAACTTCAAATTATTTTTTAAAAAAACTAAAACAAATAAAATTTAAATATATTATCTTGATTTTAATTCAATTTTTGTTCGATTTTTTAAAAATAAAATTATTATGTAAGAATGTTTTATTTTTCCCTAAAACTAGTCTCAACTTAACCCTTATTTTTAACGAAGGAAAAAATGGTATTTAAAATTACTTTCAAGTTTTAAACTTAGTTAAAGTTAACAATACCTTTTTTTCCTTGAGATACGAAGTTTTTCATGGTTCGCTAAGAATTTAAAAAGTTGTTGAAACAACTTCTTGTTTTAAATAAAAATCTATATTTATTTTAATATCCTTAACTCGTATCCGTCGCTGGAATAAGGTTACAGAGCATTACCATAAAACCGTGACATAAAAACACACATTTTCAATCATTTCATTAAACATAGCATAATCAATTTATATTCATGCATGTCGTCCCTTATTCGAGCCCTCGAGGCCTTAGAAATGTTTTAGAAATGATTCAGGACTAAATCGGAAGCAATTGAAACATTGAGGAAAAAGTTAGAAAAATTTAAACTACAAGGGTCACACGGCCGTCTGACTCACACGGCTAAGACACACGCCCGTGTTTTAGGCCATGTAACAATCGAAATAGGGACACATGGCCGTGTTCTAGCCTGTGTCCCTGCTCGTGTAACTCTCTGAGTTAGATCACACGACCAAGCCACATGCCCATATGCCAGGCCGTGTAATACTCGACATGGCCTCACACGCTCGTGTGCCAGGGCGTGTGCTAGACCGTGTAACTGCCTAACTTTGAACCTTTAAAACCTATAGGGGACACACGACCGTGTCGCATGGTCGTGTGTAACACACGGTTGAGACTCACGCCCGTGTAGACAAGAAACTGGCCAAAATCAAGCCATTTCTTTCACCCACCTAGACATGTACCTAAACACAATTCCACATAAGATCATGGCATCAAAACCTACCCAAAACATGCATAAAAATGACCAATTCACTATATCATTAATCAATATAACCAATATGCCATTAAGGCACCTCAATCACAAATCACCAAAATATCTAAACAAATGCATATTTGGCCATACATCAACCAAACACATCTAACTTATTTCCATACCAAAACATACCACATTTCAAACATACCATACTTGATCCATACCATGTCAAAATAAACTTACCATTCAGACCATTATTCACATGCATCAAAATATCATAAATGACACAAAACAACCACTTCTAAATGGTACCAAACAACCAACAAGTTTATACATACCAAATTCAGCACTTAGCATTCAATCCAAACTTTAAACATAAGTTCCCTATACATGCCATTATAACCTTGGCTAGAACATCAAAAACTATCATATATTCGTTGGATAGTGTGATAAATCTCTGAAGAGCTTCTGATCGCTGAAATCAGAGTTTTAAAATTTATAAAAGAATGATCAAAACCTGAAAACTAACTCTGACAATGATTAAAGGCAAGTGTACCAATCGAATAGCAGTATAGCTTAGGCAAGACCGAATATCGAACCCAAAGGAACTAAGAGTACTAATACTAACTTTCCTTTTATTATTTAGCCTTAAAAATAGATTGAAGTTGCTTTAAACTATATTGACGAAGACTAAACTAAGGACACAAAGACAAAAAGGACGAATAGGAAAATAACTTTGAAGGAAAACTCAGTTGATTACGACGATACCCTTAGGAAGAATCTACCTAGACTTCACTTGTTATCTGACCCTAAATTATATGATTTCTTTTACTTAGCTTGATCCGTTAGACTCTCTAACCTATATTAAACCCTCTCTCGAGGCGAATAACGTATAACCCTAGGTTAATCAGTGGAACTCTCGTTCGCTTATAATAACCCCCTAGGATAGCAGTAAATCGATCAATGGACTCCCATATTAGGTTTCACCCTAATCTGGCAAAATCTCGTAACCCCTATCTCTAGGCGTTTGATCAACTCCGCTTAATTACGCTAGATCTACTCTTAAGCAGGGTCTATTCCTCCTCCACCTAAGCACATCAGATTTGGATTAAGCATGCATAATTAAGAACAAACTAAGTATTTATCATAAAATTCAGAAATCAAATAACAAGATTCATCTAGGTTTCATCCCCTTCAGGTATCTGAGGGGTTTAGTTCATAACTAAATAAGAAAACATCTCAAGAGAAAAGATAAAACAAAACATAAGAAATCCTTAAAACTCTCTAAAGGAACTAAAGGAAGATTCCATCGTCTTGAGTATAATTCTGGCTTCTTGGGATGGATCAACTGGCTATCCTCGCATTATTCCCTAACTCTGACCTTTTCGACTTGGCTCTTTGGCCTAGCTTTGACGTCGGTTTTGGCTTCTGCCGAACTCCCCTTTCAAGTTGCCCCATTGGGTGTTTATATAGACTTTGAGATGCCTTACTTGGCCCTTAAGTATCCTAATTTGAGTAGAATTCCTAATAAGGTGTTTGAAGAGATTTTAGAATGTGTTTCTTTGCCTCCAAGTATCCTTTCCCGAATGAAATTTCTCTTTCCAGCGACAGGGACACGGCCATGGCACACACCCGTGTGAATCGTGGCCAGGCCGTGTTTGGACTTTTAATGAGGCACGGCCGTGTTTATCGGGGTCCAGGCCGTGTTCTAGTAATTTAATTAGGCACGGCCGTGTGGCTTGAAGTCTAGGCCGTGTCAATTTCGTGAATTGGCCTATTTGGCCCGTTTTAAGCCCGCTTTACATTCTTTTCATCCTTGGGTGCTTTCCTGAGTATAAGACATGAAAAGAAAGGATTAAGAGCACCTTTTTACATAAATTGAGGCTTAAATTATCCAAAAGCATGCTAAATGTGGGCCTAAAATATGTTACTTTTACGATTTATCAAATACCCCCCACTTAAGCTTTTGCTTGTCCTCAAGCAAAATTCTCAACTAACAATTAAAACGAACTTTCCATGATCCATAATTTCTATCAACAATGCCTCATCATAATTCATAGATAATTTATACATGGATAATTCAATTCAAAGAGTCCTAAAGATTCAAACAATATAGGTCATATTTTTGCAGCACAAAAACGTAGATGTTTCCTTTCATCTAAATAATTTCCTTTAATTCAAAACCGACAAGGATTGATATCCTCACAAAAGATTCACTCAAATCACTCAAACTGTTTAAGGTTCAAAATTAAGCACTCAATAAGTCAAACGTGAAAGGTTAATCCCATAGGCTTGCATGAAAATCAAATCTCCACCACTGCAAAATGAGATGATACACAAATCAAAAAGTCTTTAACAGGGTTGTAACGGGGCTTAGGTTAAGGGTATGGATAAAGGCTGAATTAGAAGGTTAGACTCCAGATTGACCTGACAAATTACCTAACTAGAAATACGAACTAATGATAAGTAAATGAAAATTTGAAATACCAATACTCTAATACGAGCTTTTTCTTTAATATTTAGAATTTAAACATATAAGCTCCCTTAATTATAGAACTAATACTGAATATACTTTTTTTAAGAACAAACTAAGTATAATAATAAGAAAGAACTTTTACAACTGAAATATAGAACATAGTTAGGAAACCGTTCAAAATCAAATCTCGACAAAAGAGTAGTTAAAAAGGAATGGGGATAACAAATACAAAGGGTTTTGGGTTAAAATCAGTGGGTAAGTCAATAAAAAGGGTTGCTAGGATTAAACGGGGTTCACTAGGAGTTAGTTATGCGGGTAAGCTTTTTATGGAGTAAGTGGGTTGAATCCTAATTGCCTTTATCATCTCTGTATATCAAATCATAGGTGTGGTCTCGACATTTATAATCAATGCAAGTTCTAGAATAACAAATCAATGTTGACACACTCAGAATCAATAAGGTGAGCAAGAAAAAGAATATATGCTTTATAAGGTTCAAAATCTCACAAAAATTATGGGTGTTTTAACATCATCCTTGTAAATTTCAAATTTCAAGGTAATATTCAAATTTAGGTTAACAACCTAGAAAAAATTTTAAATTTCTGAAAAATAGACTTATCATGCTTGATTCTCTAGTATCCTTCAAATTTAATCATCAATGCACAAATATCAATGACTTAATCCAAAACACATCAATAAAAATCATAAATTAAAGGAAATTTCATTCAAATCATAATATGAGATACTTACTTTAGAACGAGGCATAATTCAGGGATTTTCAAATAATACTATAGTTAACCCACCCACACTTAAGATGTACATTGCCCTCAATGTACAAAGATGGATAAAATGACAATATAGTGAGAAAATCAAAAGATAGGGAGAGATGTGAAACTTCTTGAATTTTTGGCTCAAGTCAATGAAAAGGAACCGGATAGGATTGGAGGTGATCATGGGGAAGCTCTCGGACCGTTTGAAATTGAATCCTCGAAGTAGCTGGTCGAATTTTATTGTGCCCTAAGCTAAATCTAAATATCATAAACAATAAGAAGAAAATAAAATAAAATAAAGTAATAATAATAATAATAATGAAATGAAAATAAAATTAAAATAAAAAACAAAAATAAATAATGGAAAATGAAAGACAATTAGAAAAAGGGAGAATGATGTTTAAATAGAGATGTAGCCCGTGTTTTGGGATTTTAAATTTTGAGCGCGTTCAGGGTGTTCGGGCACGGCCGTGAGTGTAGTGGCACGCCAGTTTCTTTCTTCACACGGTCATTTAATACGGGCGTGCTCCTCCCGGGTTTGATAAGTCAGAATGTTGGCATGGCTGGAAGGCACGACAGTGTTTAGCCTGTGCTTAACAAGTCAGTAACCTTGCACGGGGCATCGGCATGGGCGTGGACTATTATCGCCACCCGTATTGGTAAAAGAAATTTTTCTATGTCGTTTACGGCTACTGGCACGCCCATGGTTCATCCTCTTGCTTCCACACGGCCACGGGCACGCCCGTGTGTAGGGCCATGTGGCCTAGAAATCTGCTCTGTGGTTAGTTTATGGTTAGATGCTAAAATGAAAAATAAAATAAAATAAAATAAAATAAAAAATGTAAAAATGGGGTTAGTGCTCGGTTGCCTCCCGAGAAGCGCTCGTTTATAGTCTTAAGCTAGACTTTACCTCTCATTCGTATGGTCATGGTGGTTTGAGGAGGTAAAAATCCTTTCTCATGCGATCACTTCGGTTATGGATATATAGTTTAAGTCGAGTAATGTTTACCTCAAAAGTGTTGAATTTAGGATTGCTTACCTCGACTGTGCCGTATAGGAAGACATTAAGTACCTCAAAAGTGATTTCTTCGTTTTCCTTGAGGTCTGAATTGGTGATTCGAGGGTCTTCTTTATTCAACAATACATGATCCCCTATTTTGAAGTGTTTTGTTGTTCCTATTAACTCATTTGGGGTTTCCTTCGGTTTCACTTTGTGCAGTTCCTGTTCCTTTTTTATTTGTGTTTCCTCCTCTTTTAGTTTGTCAACCCTAAGGCTTTGTTCCTTAGGTATTTCTTCTTTGTTGGCACGAGGTCTAAGATCTAGCTCAGCTAAGTGATTTCGCGATGCTTCTTGTAAAGAAGGTTGAACCAAATAATTATCAATAGAATTAACATTCGTACCTTTATTACTTGATGTCCTAGCTGAGTCAAGAGCTTGAAGAGTGATTGTTTCATCGTCTTCACGAAGTGTGAGTTCACCGGATTCTTCCTCTGTGCGGTCTTTCTTTGTTGCTTGGGATATGGTGCACGAGGTTGATATTCTTTATCACTTGATGTTCTGGCCGAATCAAGAGCTTGAAGAGTGACTATCTCATCGCCTACGCAAAATATGAGTTCACCTGCATAGATATCAATTTAGCTCTGGCAGTTGCTAAAAAGGGTCTTCCTAAAATTAAAGGAATATTATTTTCCTCATCTATGTCTAAAACGACAAAGTCTACTAGGAATATGAATTTATCAATTTTGATTAGAACATTTTCTATTATACCCCTAGGAATTCTGATAGTTTTATCAGTTAATTGAACGCTCATCCTAGTTTGTTTGGGTTTCCCTAAACCTAATTGTTTAAACAGTTTATAAGGCATAACATTTATGCTTGCCCCTAGATCGGCTAACGCATTATCTATAGATAAACTACCAAGTATGCATGGAATTGTAAAACTCCCTGAATTTTTTAATTTCTGTGGTAGTCTATTTTGTAGAATTGCCGAGCACTTTGCGTTGAGTTCCACATGTGATTCCTCGCCTATCCTTTGCTTTTTCGTTAACAGCTCCCCTAAAAATTTTCTAGAGTCTGGCATCTGCGAAAGAGCTTCAAGAAGAGGTAAGTTAATGTGTAATTCCTTTAAAAGTTTAAGAAACTTACCAAACTGTTCTTCTAAATCGTCTCTTTTTAATGCTTCGGGATAAGGAATGCGAGGTTGGTATTCTTTAATTACCGGTTTTGGCTTTTCCTATGTTACCTTTACTTTACCTTCATCTACCTTATTTTCTGGAATTGGATTAGGTTCATCTAACCCCTTATTATCCTGAGCTGTGATGGCTTGAATTTTCTCCTTGTGGTTAATCTCGGCATTACTTGGTAAACGTCCTTGCGTTCGTTCTGCCATGAGCTGTGCGAGTCGTTCAACTGCCTTATTGGCTTCCCTTACTGACTTAGTAACTTCCTCTAATCGGTTCTTGTTCTCTTCAACCGATGTTTGTTGACTTTTAAATGTTTTCTTAGTGTCTTGGAGACGGGTATCTGTGGTTGCCATGAATTTTGTCAGCATCTCTTCAATGTTCGACTCCTCTTCTTGTTGGTGAGGTGGTTGTTGAAAATCTGGAAAAAGTTCCGGCCTTTGGCTACTTTGATCATTCCACGAGAAATTGGGATGGTACCTCCAACCTACATTATTAGTGTCATTATAAAAATTATTTTGAGGTCTAGAGTAGTTACCCATATAGTGGACTTGTTCGTTCTCCATGTCATATCCGTAGGGTGGGTACTCAGGATTTGCCACGCCTCCTGGATTCGAGTCATATTGCATTACTGGGTGTACCTGCGAGAGACTACACAAACCATCGATCTTTTTATTCATCATCTCTAGCTGGGTAGATAACCTGGTGAACACGTTAAGGTCGACGACACTGGCTGCTTTAGTTGGAATTATCCTCATGACTTGCCATTGATAATTATTCAGCGCCATCTTCTCTATAGACTAAAATTATCTGCCAAAAGCAAAATAGAGGAAAAATTAGTAAAGTAAAAATAAAAAAATAAAAAAATAATAATAATGAAAATAAATTACAATAATAAAAAAATGACTAAGGTAATAAAAATAGAGCTTTCTTAATATTTTAGTTCCCCGGCAACAGTGCCAAAAACTTGATCGCAGAAATCAGAGTTTTAAAATTTATAAAAGAATGATCAAAACCTGAAAACTAACTCTGACAACGACTAAAGGCAAGTGTACCTATCGAACTGTAGTATAGCCTAGGCAAGACCGGATATCGAACCCAAAGGAACTAAGAGTACTAATACTAACTTTCTTTTTATTATTTAGCCTTAAAATAGAGTGAATTTGCTTTAAACTATATTGACGAAGACTAAACTAAGGACACAAAGACAAAAAGGACGAATAGGAAAATAACTTTGAAGGAAAACTCAGTTGATTACGACGATACCCTTAGGAAGAATCCACCTAGGCTTCACTTGTTATCTGACCCTAAATTATATGATTTCTTTTACTTAGCTTGATCCGTAAGACACCCTAACCTATATTAAATCCTCTCTCGAGGCAAAGAACATCTAACCCTAGGTTAATTAGTGGAACTCTCGTTTGCTTATAATAACCCGCTAGGATAGCAGTAAATCGATCAATGGACTCCCATATTAGGTTTCACCCTAATCCGGCAAAATCTCGTAACCCTATGTCTAGGCGTTTGATCAACCCCGCTTAATTACGCTAGATCTACTCTTAAGCAGGGTCTATTCCTCCTCCACCTAAGCATATCAGGTTTGGATTAAGCATGCATAATTAAGAACAAACTAAGTATTTATCATGAAATTCATAAATCAAATAACAAGATTCATCTAGGTTTCATCCCCTTCAGGTATCTGAGGGGTTTAGTTCATAACTAAACAAGAAAACATCTCAAAAGAAAAGATAAAACAAAACATAAGAAATCCTTAAAGCTCCCTAAAGGAATTGAAGGAAGATTCCACCGAATTGAGTATAATTCTGGCTTCTTGGGATGGATCAACTGGCTATCCTCGCGTTATTCCCTAACTCTGACCTTTTCAGCTTGGCTCCTTGGCCTAGCTTTGATGCCAGTTTTGGCTTCTGCCGAACTCCCCTTTCAAGTTGCCCCATTAGGTGTTTATATAGACTTTGAAATGTCTTACTTGGCCCTTAAGTATCCTAATTTAAGTAGAATTCCTAATAAGGTGTTTGAAGAGGTTTTAGAATGTGTTTCTTTGCCTCCAAGTATCCTTTCTCGAGTGAAATTTCTCTTTCCAGCGACAGGGACACGGCCATGGCACACGCTTGTGTGAATCGTGACCAGGCCGTGTTTGGAATTTTAATGAGGCACGGCCGTGTTTATCGGGGTCTAGGCCGTGTTCTAGTAATTTAATGAGGCACGGTCATGTGGCTTGAATTCCAGGCCGTGTCGATTTCGTGAATTGGCTCGTTTTGCCCGTTTTAAGCCCGTTTTACGTTCTTTTCATCCTTGGGTGCTTTCCTGAGTATAAGATATGAAAAGAAAGGATTAAGAGCACCTTTTTACATAAATCGAGACTTAAATTATCCAAAAGCATGCTAAATGTGGGCCTAAAATATGTTACTTTTTCTGTTTATCAACTTTCAAACTGAACAAGCTTCTTGTTATCTATAAATCATAGGAAGGAAAACTACGTAAGCACATAATGCTTAATAAGTTCATAAAACATAAAACATAACTTACCATTTCATTAATGAACGTTAAGAATATGTATTATAAAATCCAACCTCAAGCTTGGCACAAGCCTATGTACCATCAACAACACATGTTAGCATATTCAAATACAATTCACTTGGATTTAACATAAGGTAAGCCATTATACATGAACATAGTTCATTTGAATTCATCAATTTTGTTAACATAGCATACTTCTAATGAAACTTACCATTTCAATCCTTTTCATACATGTCATGGTGCATTTTGAACACTTACCATTTCTTTCCTTTTCATGCCGGTTGAACCGTTTAGAATATCATCAGATACGTGGATAGCTCACATGAAGTGTGCTAAACATATAACCTTTCCTTTCCTTTCCTTTATATCATTGCACACACGAGCTGTGAAATGGACCTGTTCACACGAGTTGTGGGTTAGAATGTAAGCTACACGATGCTGCTCACACGAGTTGTGGAGTATCCGTAATAAATGTAGGACATCAGCCATCAGTAGGACATTCAAGGCTAGCACCCGAAACATGAAAACCCTAATGACATGTCATTTGTATCCTACGAATTCCTAAGTTCAAACAGGGCTCAATAATCATTGACTGTAACACCCCAAATCCGGCCCAGACATTATGGTCGAATCTGGCGACATCATATTGAAGTGTTTTTTCGAAAACATCATTTCTTTAGAAAATCCATGCTTATTATTAAACCTCATTTATGCATCTTACAGAAATTTAGGTTATCTTGTTCTTTTAAAACTCGAGTTATTTTAGTAGAACGTTGAGCATTTTTGTTTGTTACTATACCATAAAACCAAGTTTGATGCGGAAGCTATTATTATAAGTTGCGAAAACGTGGTGTTTTGAAAACATCTTTTGAAAAAGGCGTTCTACTACTAATCAAATGTAAATGAAAATAAATAAAATCCCCCAAATTAAAAGTTAAAATTTAGGAGGCCTTATTACATGACGAAAACCCAAATTAAATTTATGGAAAATAAATTAATATATATATAGGTACGGTTGTATGGCCCCCTCCGAATCCCTCGCGGCACCGGTCCGCCTGAGTTTGGGGATTACCCGTACAGATAAATAGAAAGGTGAGTTTACAAAAACTCAATGTGTAACCCCATGCAATTAAACAACCAATCATGCTTTTAAGCAAGGACAGTCTGGGCCTAAGCCCAAGTCAATAACAGTTTAGTCCAGTTGGGCCTTAGCCCATTACAGTATCAGTGTGGCCTTAGCTCATATTAGTATCAGTGTGGGCCTTATCCCATAATAGTATTAGTAACAGTTTAAGCATGCAATCAGAAATCCTACCCATCTAGCCTCTACACTCCACTCTGTCCAACCCAACACTCCATGTGGGGATAAAATCACCCACCCATCCCTACACTCAAAAATTAGCACCGGCTATGCGTCTAACTAAAAGAGATTTTAACATGAGTCGCCAATCTGAAGACACTTCCTCCAATCATATTAATCCCACCCCATGCAACATATCACACATGAATGCAATATACATATATATATATCATGGCATGCTCATATACGGTCATACATAACATAGGGGCATAACAGTTATTTTACCATAGGGTATAAAAGTCATTTTGTCAGTTTTGGGTCTAGGTGTACTTACCGACCCATCAGTAGGTCCACAGTTGTCTCGGACGACCCGTGTAAGCTTAATAGTCATACAGTGCAAATGGGCCCAAGGCTCATAATGCAACCCATGTGGGCCCACACACTCGTGTGGCCCACTTAACCCAAAAATGGGCTCGGCCATGTAACTTACACAACTTGGCCCAAAATTCTCCACATGTTTGTGCGGTTTACCTGTGTGGGTCCATGAGCCTGTTGGGCCTACACGGCCTATTTCGACCCAACATGGCCCAAAATAGCCCAAGACCCCGAAATCGTTCACGGTGGCCACGGTATTCTAACACTCATGTTTTATGCATTCAGTTTACCACACGTGCGAGCGCAGGCTCGTGTAGCGTCAATGTCATACTTTTTTAGCTTTTGCCGACTTACGATTTAGGCAGTGTTTACACTTTTCGGCATTTCACTGATACCGTCTATGAGAGTACTATTACACACCTGGATCCGAAAAATGCACAGACAGTCCTTAATCAATCCAGAACCTATGTTCACCCATAACATTCGGTTACTCACATATCAATTGAATTTAAAACGAACCCAAATCAATATACATAACCACTTAATCGCCTGCCGCTTAGCTTGATTGACAATTGAATCCCTACACACCTTACTCACTGGAAAGCGATGATCACTAGAACTCGGGATTATTACCTGTAATCCAATCAAAACCCCTTAATAACAAGTATCTATAAGCATGATTTAAACCCAAAATGAGTATCAACTTACCGAAAGTACCAAAATGTAGCCTAGCAAGGAACACTAAATCGGCAGAGATCAAAGAAAAAGTCAGCACAGTGAAGGTAGAGGAAGACAGTGTATTCGGCCAAAAGGAGAAAAGGAAAGATGAGAAGAAAAGGAAGGGGATGTTCGGCCAACACAAGCAGGGTGCTAGGAGGAGCAGTCCAAATCAGCAGAAAACTAGAAAAGTGTGGTGGTAGAAGGGAGAAAAAGAAACAATTTAGGGGAGGAGAGGGTTACGGTAGAGGGAAAAGAAAGAAAAAAACAAAAAATGGAAGAAGAGGTTTTCAGCAAAGGAAGAATTCGGCAAAGGGAAAAGCAAAACAGAACCAAAATGAGGAACCCCTCCCTAGCCGAATTTTTGAGTGCCTAAGAGTCCAAATTCAGCACACCTCTACCTCTCCCCTCATCCCTTGATTTCCTCTTAAAATCCCTCCTCAAATCTCTCCACCTGATCACACCCTCCCTCAACCACACAATTTGAATTCTCCTCAACTACTTCAGTGTTTTAGTCAAACTCCATCACCTCCCACAGCACAGCAACAAAATAAATACTCCCTTGCCATTACCAAGATTCGAACCTCAGTCCTTTGGCCTAAGTAGCACACCACTTACCCCTTAGACCAGCAGGCTTTTTGTGACTTATTTTACCCACATTTATTTAAAAGCCTACTAACCAAATGGAAGGGTTTTATTCCCCAAAAACCAAAATTTTACACAAGCCTAGGCTCGAACTCAGGATTTCTCAGACATTCCCAAATACGCCCAAATCACTTAGCCACTAAAGCAGATATGTATTTATGTTAAAAACATGCAAAAATAAATACCTAATTTTTGGGGCGTTACAACTCTGCCCCCTAAAAGAAAATTTTAGCCTCAAAATTTACATGTCAAAACAGATGAGGGTATTGTTGACGCATCGCCTATTCGGGCTCCCAAGTGGCCTCCTCTGAACTGTGATTGAGCCAAAGTACCTTAACCAGTGGGATAGACTTCTTCCTCAAGACTTTCACATCACGATTTAAGATCTGAACCGGTTCCTCCTCAAATGGGAAGTCCGGTCTTACCTCAATCTCCTCAGTCGAAATCACGTGCGTGGGACCAGAGCGATAATGCCTCAACATAGAGACGTGGAGTACATCATGAATCTGATCCAACTCTGGAGGTAACTCAAGTTGATAGGCAACCGGTCCCACACGTTTTAGTATGCGATAAGGCCCAATAAACCTAGTGCTCAACTTGCCCTTCCGTCTAAATCTCAGTACCTTTTTCAATGGTGAGACCTTAAGAAAAATGCAGTCCCCTATAGAATACTCAATCTCTTTGCGCTTCAAATCTGCATAACACTTCTGTCTGTCCGACGTCGCCTTCAATCAATACCGAATTAATCTGACTTTGTCCTCGTATCAGAAACCAATTCAAGGCCCAGAACACGATGCTTGCCCAACTTAGTCCAACACGAAGGAGTACGACACCTACGGCCATATAATACCTCGTAAGGTGCCATCTGAATGCTAGACTGGTAGCTGTTGTTATACACAAACTCTGCTAGAGGCAAATAGTTTTCCCAACAGCCTCAGAAATCTATTACACAATACCTTAACATATCTTCCAGTATTTGAATCACCCTTTCTGATTAACCATCTGTCTGGGGGTGAAATGCAGTTCTGAAGTCCAGTCTTGTCCCCAAAGCCTCGTGTAACTTCTTCTAGAATCGAGACGTAAAACGAGGATCTCTATCTAATATGATGGAAACCGGTACCTCATGCAGTCTCACTATCTCAGCCACATACAGTTTAGCCAGCTTCTGCAAAGAAAAATCAGTACGAACTGGTATGAAATTAGCTAACTTGGTCAACCGATCCACTATGACCCATACTGCATCCTTCTTAGTAGGTTTTAGGGGCAGCCCACTAACGAAGTCCATAGTTACCTTCTCCCACTTACAAAGTGGAATTTTAACTGGCTGAAGCAACCCTAAAGGTAACTGATGTTTGGCTTTAACCTGTTGGCAAGTTAGACACTTACAAAGTCGGTAACTTCACGCTTAAGACCTGGCCACCAATATAACTCTCTAAGGTCTTGGTATATTTTAATCCCTCCAGGATGCATAGCATAAGGACTACTATGCGCTTCTCACAGTATAGATTACCTCAAATCAGTATCTCTTGGTACACAGACTCTCCTACAAAAACACAGTACCCCTTCGCTATTCAGTCCAAAATCTGAAGTTTCCCCATTCTCAATCTGTCGGAATCGAAGACCCAAAGACTCATCTTCCAACTGTTTACCCTTAATCTACTCAACCCATGACAGTTTAACTTGGAGTTCGGCTAACAAACTACCATCATCAAATAAGCTGAGACGAGCAAACATCGCTCTCAGATTCGTCATAACCCTACGGATCAGTGCATTTGCCACCACATTGGCCTTACCAGGATGGTATTCAATCGAACAATCATAATCTTTAAGCAGCTCAACCCATCTATGCTGCCTAAGATTTAGCTTATTCTGAGTGAGGAGATACTTGAGGCTCTTGTGATCTGTGTAAATGATACACTTCTCACCGTATAGGTAATGCTTCCAGATTTTTAGTGCAAAAACCACCGCGGCCAACTCTAAGTCATGTGTCAAGTAATTCGCCTCATGGGACTTAAGCTAGCGAGACACGTATGCCACTACCTTACCCTCTTGCATTAACACACATCCCAAACCGACATGTGATGCATCACTGTAGACAGTGAATTCTTTCCCAGACTCTGGCTGTATTAAGATAGGGGCATCCGTCAAAACCTTCTTAAGTTTCTCAAAACTCTCTAACTGCTTATCAGTCTAGACAAGCGGTACCCCTTTATGCAACAATTTAGTCAGAGGTGCAGCAATTAACGAAAACCCCTCAACAAAACGTTTGTAATACCCTACCGAACCTAGAAAACTTCACATCTTAGATACCGTCTTAGGCAGCTTCCAATCCAAAACAACTTCAATTCTCTGAGGATCCACTCTAATCCCTTCAGTAGATACCACATGACCCAGAAATGTCACCTCTCGTAGCCAGAATTCACACTTGTTGAGCTTAGCGTATAACTTTTTCTCCCTCAGAATTTGTAGAACAACTCGGAGATGTGTGTCATGTTCATCCTTAGTTCTCAAGTACACCAAGATGTCATCTATTAACACCACTACGAATTGATCCAAATAGGGCTGGAAGACTCGATTCATCAGATCCATAAATGCCACCAGTACATTCGTTAGTCCAAATGGCATCACAAGGAACTCGTAGTGACCATAACGAGTCCTAAACGCTGACTTGTGAACATCAGCCTCTTTGACTCTCAGTTGATGGTACCCCGATCGAAGATCAATCTTAGAGAAGACCAAAGCTCCTTGAAACTGGTTGAATAGATCATCAATCCTTGGAAGAGGGTACTTACTCTTAATAGTCAGTTTATTCAGTTGCCGGTAGTCGATGCACATACGCATGAATCCATCCTTCTTTTTTGGAAATAACATCGGTGCTCCTCATGGAGACACACTAGGGCAAATGAACCCTCGATCCAGTAACTCTTGAATCTGAGTCTTAAACTCCACTAGCTCCTTCGGTGCCATTCTATAGGGAGCGATGGACATTGGAACTGTACCTAGAAGGAGCTCAATCCCAAATTTCACCTCACGATTTGGGGGCAATCCAGGTAGTTCATCAGGAAAAACATCCAAAAAATCTCTGACTGTTCTGATATCTTTAGCAGACGAAATCTCATAATCAGCACCATTGATGAAGGCTAAATATGCTTTACAACCTTTACGGACCAACTTCTCGGCCCTCAAAGTGAAAATCACATTGGACAAATAATTCTGACGTTCCCCTATTACCACCACTTCATCCCCCTCTGCAGTTTTCAGTACCATCCGCTTAGCAGCACAATCCAGATTCACTTGATGCTTAACCAACCAATCCATTTCCAGTATTAAGTCGAATTCACCAAAAGGTAGTTCCATTAAGTCGGCCAAAAAGGTGGCTCCTTGCACCTCCAAAGGTACATCTCTGAACAATTTATCTATTTTAACTGACTGCCCTAAAGGACTCAACACAGTGATTTCACTCGCAGTGGTTTCAACCATTATACTCAAAGTCTTAGACACCGAGCATGCTATATACAAATGCGTAGACCCAACATCAATCAGTGCAGTATAAGGTACATTATGGATAAAGAACGTACCAGTAATAACATCTGTGGCATCTCTATCCTCTCAACAACGTGCAACATAAACCAGAAGGATCTGATCGATAACATCGTAACATAGATACGTGACATATATTATGAATCTTTTCTAACTATGACGGCAAAGCTAATCTGTAAGCTACTAGCCGATTCTTTGTGACAACCCAAAATTTACAGCTACCGAAAAAGTGTATTTTCGGGTTATTGTTTTCAAAAAAATAAATTCGTAAATATTTTTAAAAATATTTACGAAGTTAGTTGTATGGTTAATTAGTTTTTGACTAGGTGAATTAGCTTAAATTAAGGTTAATTAGGTAAAAGGGTTAAACTGAATAAAAGAAGAAAGTTTAATTATAGATTAAAGAAAAATGAAGGGATTAAATGAGAAAATAAACCATATGCAACACTTGTATAGTAAAAAGTAAATACAAGTGTACGGTAATTGTAAAATACATGTGTAGTATTTATGTACATACACTTGTAATAATTATATACATTTACTTATTATTTAAGAAATTATTATTATGTTAATATAATATAATATTACTATAATATAACTAAAACATAAAATAAACAAAGAAAAAAAAGATAGAAAAGAAAGAAAGGAACGAAACAGAAAAGAATAGTGGAGAAAGAAAAAAGGAAAGAAAAAGAAAGGAAAAATTAGGGTTTTAATTTCAAAGCTTAAGTGGTAAGTCAATTTAATCCCTTGTCTTGTAATTTTTGAGTTTTTAGAATCTTAGAACAAAATACTACTTGATTTATATTGAAATTTTAGAAGTTAGTGAATTTTAGAAGTTGTTCATGTTGAATAAATTGAAGTGTTAGGGGTTAAATTGATATAATTTCAAGTTAGAAGTGAAAAAGGGATTGAATTTTGAAATTTGAGTAATAGGGACTAAATTGAGAGAATTTTGAAATTAGGGTTTTATGGTGAAATTTGAAGGTTGAAATTAGTCTAAAGTCGGAGTTGAATGAAAATATGAAATTAGTTTTAAATAAAATAATGTTAGCTTTGATTAAGGATTAAATTGAAATGTGAGCAAAAGTTGAATAAAAATTTAAATATTCAATGTGAAATTGTGTGTATTAATGATTTTAAATTGTTTTAATTTCCGTAGCTAAAGTTGTGCCGGAGACCTCGGCTAAGAAAGGAAAAGACAAGATTAATGAGGAGTAGCTCGAGAATTATGGTTTGTATTTCTATAATCCGAATTTAGTAATTTTTATTTGATGTATTTTTAATTGATATGTATGGTAAGTAATTAAGGTGAGTGTGGTTTATTATTAGATTGATATTGAATTAAGATTGTATGAATTTGTGATTGATGAAATTATTGATTGATATTGAAATGTGAATATTGTGATAATTGAATATTAAATATTGGCTGTATTGAAAAGTGAACTAAAAAAACCTATTAACTGTATCGGGCTGAGTCGGATATAGTTGGCATGCCATAGGATTGGAAGTGTTCAGGGATTACTTCGACTTATGAGACACTGGGTGTCATATTATTACTTCGGATAAATTCAATGAGGTACTAGGTGCCAACTTACTTTGGCATGGTCGATGAGACACTGGGTGTCACTCTATTACTTTGAATTATCCGATGAGGCATTGGGTACCATACTGGTGTGTTTTGGTTGGATTCGTGTATCCGTCCAAGTCCAAGTCTTTTATAGGGGTAAATGAATAATAAAGTCTTACAATTGATATTGAAATGAAATGATATGAGAAATGGAAGTGTTATAGTGAATTGAAATAGAATATGAAATATGTTGACAATACATGGAATATATGAGCTATATACTCATAAATTGAGTATGGTATGAAATGATGTATTTATGATTTGAGTACTGCATGACTGATTTCATTGTACGAATAAATATGGTTGATATTTGAATAATCATTTATATAGCAATTGTGTGAATTAGGATATTGTTTATTAAATGAAAAATGATAGTTATGATATGATATTAGACATTAATTTGTTCTTATAAATTTAATTGTGCCTATTATTATATTATATTGTTTTTAAATATTCACATTATAGAATTACCATTGAGTTTTTACTTAGCGTACGGTTTGTTTTCCGTGTGCAGATTAGGCATAGTGATTTTAAAGAGTTGTAATTGAGGTTGTGAGCATTCATCTCATTACATCTCCAAGTGCCAAAAGGGTATCTTCAAAATTTTGAATAGAATGACATGTACTTAGGAAAATCAAGTATGTTCCAAGTAGTAGGAACTAAAATATAAATTATAATTTTTTTAATGTTCAAATATATTAGTGGTTAGCCAAAATCACTTTGGCATCAAATGTATTATTCCTATATCAGGTTCCTTGGGTCGAACCGGGTATAGGGGTGTTACATTCTTTCAATAATCTCATACGACCCAACAAACAGTGGACTTAATTTTCCTTTACGATCGAATCGAAGAACTTTCTTTCAGGGTGATACTTTCAAGAACACTTTGTTGGCGACATGAAATTCAATGTTTTTTCTTTTCAAATCCACATAATATTTCTGTTGATTTGAAGCTGCTTTCAAACTGTCTCGAATCACTTTAACCTTTTATTCGATTTCCCATATCAATTCAACCCCATGAAGCCTTTTCTCACTGAGCTCATTCCAATACAATAAAGTTTGACATTTTCACCCGTATAAAGCTTCGTATGGTGTCATTTTAATGCTCGATTGGTAACTGTTGTTGTACGTAAACTCGATTAACGACAAAATTTTTTCCCAATTACCTTTGAATTCCAAAACACAACATCAAAGCATGTCTTCGAGTATCTGAATTACTCGCTTAGATTGACCATCAGTCTGGGATGAAAAGCGGTGCTAAAATGCAACCAGTACCTAGAGCTTCTTGTAACTTGCTCTAGAATCGAGACGTGAACCACGGATCCCTATCAAAAATAATAGAAACTGGCACCTCGTCCAATCTGACAATCTAGCAATATATAACTTTGCCAATCTCTCTAGTGAATAATTTGTATGCATTGGAATGAAATGCACACGCTTCATCAATCGATCTACAATGACCCATATAGCATCTTTCTTTCTTGGAGATAAAGGTAACCCCGATACGAAATCCATTGTAACACGCTCCCATTTCCACTATGGAATCATCACTATTTGTAACAAAGTAGAAGGTACCTAATGTTTGGCTTTATTTTGCTGACAAACTAAACATCTCGATACGAACTCTGAGACCGCTCGTTTCATTCCTGGCCACCAATACATTTGTTCAAATCATCATACATTTTATTGCTACAAGGATGAACAGACAAGCTACTACTATGAGCTTCCTGTGAAATCTTCTGAATGAAATCAAAATTTCTCAGAACACAAATTCTGCCTTTAAAATACAAACTATCATCGGACCCAATCTGAAAGTCTGAACTAGGAGTCATCTCAATCTGTTTCTGTTTAGTTATCAACATAGCATCATTTTTCTGAGCTTCACAAATCTGTTGCAAAAACATCGATCTAGCTTTCAACTCAGCTAAAATCGAACCATCATCAGTCAACGTCAACCGTGTGTTCAAAGCTTGCAAAGTAAACATGGATTTTCTACTTAAAGCATCAACAACAACATTAGCCTTTCCTGGATGATAATCAATGATCAAGTCGTAGTCTTTCAATAACTCGAGCCATATGCGCTGTCTCAAATTCAAATCCTTTTATGACATCAAATACTTTAGACTTTTATGATCTGTGAATATATGAAATTTTTCCCTGTACAAATGGTGTCACCAAATCTTTAAAGCAAATACACTTGCTGCAAGCTCTAAATCATGCGCCGAATAATTCTTTTCGTGTAGTTTCAACTGTTTAGAAGCATACGCTATTAGTTTTCCCCCTTGCATTAAAACACATCCCAATCCGTTTAATGATGCATCACTATAGATCACAAATCTTTACCCGACTCTAACACTGGTGGCTCTATTAACAATGCTTTCAATTGATTAAAGCTTTGCTAACATTTCTCAGACCACTCAAACTTAACATCTTTTTGCAATAGTCTCGTCAACGGTGTAGCAATCATCAAGAATCACTTGATGAATCTTCTATAATATCCGGCTTAACCTAAAAAACTTCTGACCTTAGACACATTTCTTGGAGGTTTCCAATCTACGATGCTAAAATTTTGCTCAAATCGATTCTGATGCCTTCGGCCGATACAACATGTCCCAGAAATTCAACTTCTGGAAGCCAAAACTCACTTTTGTTAAACTTAGCGAGCAATTATTTTTCGCCCAAAGTTTGCAAAACAATTTTCAAATGCTCGGCATGTTCAGTCTCATCTCATGAATAAATTAGAATATCATCAATGAATACTACAACAAATATTTCTAAATATGATCTGAAGATTTTTTTTTATCAAATCCATAAATATTGTAGGTGCATTAGTCAAACCTAACGACATCATAAGAAATTCATAATGTCCATACCTGGTTCTAAATGCAGTTTTCGGCACGTATGAGTCTTTAACTTCCAACTAACAGTATCTAGAACGAAGATCAATCTTCGAGAATATTGTCGGACCCTTCAACTGATCAAACAAATCATCAATACGCGGCAATGGATACTTGTTTTTTATTGTGACTTTGTTGAACTGTGGATAATCGATACATAGTCGTATTGATCTGTCCTTTTCTTAACAAATAGAACAGGTGTGCCCCAATGAGAAAAAGTGGGTCGAGCAAAACCCCTATCTGTCAACTCTTGCAACTGTGCTTTCAACTCTTTCAACTCTGTAGGTGCCATTCTATAAGGAGCTATCGATATCGGAGACTTTCCTGGTACTAACCCAATAGCAAACTCAACCTTTCTGATTGGCAGTAATCTGGGTAACTCCTCTGGAAACACATTTAGATATTCACATACCACTGGAACTGATTCTAGCTTCAACTCAGAAACTCTAAAATTAAATATGTAAGTGATATATGCTTCACGACCTTTTCTAACATATTTTTGTGCTGACATCGCTGAAATAACATTAGACATACTACTCAATCCATCTGATTCAATCTGAAGCTTTTCACCATTCTAACATTTTAACACAATAAGCTTTTGTCTACAATTCACAATGGCATCATGCAGAGTTAACCAGTCCATACCCAAAATCATGTCAAACTCATCAAAGGGTAATAACATCAAGTCAGCCAGAAAGTTGCAACCCCGAATCATCAAAGGCTAATTTTTACAAACTTTGTCAACTAACACATATTGTCCTAGGGGGTTCGTTACTTTAATCACAAACTCAGTAGACTCGAAAGGCAATTTATTATTTGACACTAAAGTCGTGCATACATATAAATGTGTTGATCCCAGATCAATCAAAGCAGTAATATCAGTGTCAAAGATAGAAAATGTAGCAGTGATAACATCTGGCGCTAACGCTTCCTCTCATGCACGGATCACAGAAGCTCTAGCATGTGCTCGTGCCTTAGATCTCACAGCAGAATCCTTTGTTCCACTACAGCTATTACTCGCGTTTCTAGTGTTTCGAAGTGGTCTCCCTCTCGCCGTAGTATTACTCGATTTGTTAGTTTGAGCCTTTTATTTGTCGGACCTTTTTGGATAATCTCTAAGATAATGTTCATACGAACCACATTTAAACATGATCGGACTTTCAATTTGCATTCACCGAAGTGACATCTATTACATTGCTGACATTTGGGCTTGTTGCTTTCGACACGACCCACACTCACTACAGACATAGCCTGAGGTTTCGAACTTGGATGTTGATTACCTCGATCTTTCCCAGAATAACCTACCAAAGTAGATGAACGACTATCATATTCTTTTGATTTCTTCTGTGGTAACGAGTACGACTTTCCCATATGTCATTTTCCCGAATCACGAGCCTCAGAATCCACTTTTCTCTTTTCTTTGCTAAGCTCTTCAGCCTTGTGTGCTCTGCCAACTAAAATCACAAATTCTTTTAGCTCAAGAATCTTGACAAGCAACTTTATCTCTTCATTTATCCATCTTCAAATCGGCTACACATTGCAACTTTTGATGGTACACATTCTCGGGCATATTTGTTGAGTTGTACAAATTTCCTCTCATACTTCGATACAGACATCTGGCCCTGTTTCAGCTCAAGAAATTCTTTAAGTTCCTTATCAAGAAATCTTTGACACACATATTTCTTCCAGAATTCAGTCTAAAAGAACTCCCAGTTAACTCAATCTCTCGGTACAACCACAATCAAAGTATTCTACCACTGATAAGGTGAATCTTTCAACAATGATACAGCACATTTCAAGCGTTATACAGGAGTACATGATAATTCGTCAAAAACTCTGACCGTGTTTTCTAACTAGAACTCAGCTCTCTTTGGATCATATTTAGTTTTACCTCTGAACTTTTTAGCCCCATACTTATGGATTTTATTGGCTAGAGGCTTACTTGCTTGTGTTGGCTCCAAACCCTGAGGAACTACAAGAACAGGTTGGGGAACAAGTGAGGGTGGAAGTTATTCAGCCATCGGGTTCATTCGTGCGAACCCGATAAATAACTTATTCATCATCTGAAAGAAGGCTCCCTTAGCCTCTCTTCCTCGGCCCTCAGATACGGGCCTACTTCTGCTAAACGCTACCTCGTGCGCGTTACTTTCTACTTCATCGGAGTCAGCTAGGTTGGATGGCATTATTTATATAAAAACAAAATTCAAATCGAGTTAGGATTTATCACACTATCACAGGTTATATAATGGCATGTAATTCTAGACTCGTACACGCTACGTTCAGCCTGAGAACCGGCTAAATCGTAGTTCCAGTACCACTAAATGTAACACCTCTAACCCGTATCTGTCGCCAAAATGGGGTTATGGAGCATTACTGTAAAATCGTAACATAAAAACACACACTTTCAATCATTTCATTCAATATAGCATAATCAATTTATATTCATGCATTTCATCCCATATTCACACCTTCGAGGCCTCAGAAACGCTTTAGAAATGATTTTGGACTAAATCGAAAAAAATTGAAACATTGAGGAAAAAGTTGGAAATTTAAACACAGGGGTCACACAGCTGAGACACACGCCTGTGTCTCAGGCTATGTAACAATCAAAATAAGGACACACGACCATGTCCTAGCTCGTGTCCGTGCCTGTGTAACTCTCTGAGTTGGGTCACACGACCAAGCCACACACTCATGTGCTAGGCCCTGCAACACTTGAAATTGCCTCACACGCTTGTGTGCTAGGCCGTGTAACTTCTTGACTTGTAAACTGTAAAACCTAGAAGGGACACACGATTGAGACACATGCCCGTGTCTTAGGCTGTGTCGAAAAGAAATTGGCCAAAATCAAGCCATTTCTTTCACCCACCTCAACACGTACCTAAACACAATTCCACATAAGATCAAGGCATTAAAACCTACCCAAAACATGCATAAAAATGATCAATTCACTATATCATTAATCCATATAACCAATGTTCCATTAATGCACCTCAATCACAAATCATCAAACATATGCATATATGGCCATACATCAACCAAACACATCTAACTTATTTTCATAGCAAAACATACCACAATTGACCACATTTCAAACATACCATACTTGATCCATACCATGTCAAAATAAACTTACCATTTGGACCATTATTCATATGCATCAAAATCTTATAAGTGACACAAAACAACTACTTCTAAATAGTACCAAACAACCAATAAGTTTATACATACCAAATTCAACATTTAGCATTCAATCCAAACTTTAAACATAAGTTCTCTATACATGCCATTATAACCTAGGTTAGAACATTAAAAACTATCGATATATTCACTGGATAGTGTGATAGGTCTCCGACGAGCTTTCAAACCGAACAAGCTTTCGATTATCTATAAATCATAGGAAAGAAAACTATGTAAGCACATAATGCTTAGTAAGTTCGTAAAACATAAAACATAACTTACCATTTCATTAATAAACACTAAGAATAAACATTATAAAATCCAACTTCAAGCTTGGCATATTCAAATACAAGTCACTTAGATTTAACATAAGTTAAGCCATTATACATGAACATAATTCATTTGAATTCATCAAATTTCTTAATATGGCATACTTCCAATGAAACTTACCATTTCAATCCTTTTCATACATGTCATGGTTCATTTTGAACACTTACCATTTTTTTCCTTTTCATGCCCATTAAACCATTTAGAATATCATCGGATACGAGGTATAGCTCACACAAAGTGTGCTAAATATATAACTATAATCTTTCCTTTCCTTTACATCATTTCTCACATGAGTTGTAAAATGGGCCTGCTCACACGAGCTATGGTTTGGAATGTAAGCTACACGATGTTGCTCACACGAGTTGTGGAGTATCCGCAACAAATGCAGGACCTCAGCCATTGGTAGGACATTGAAGACCAGCACCTAAAACATGAAAACCCTAATGACATGTCATTTGCATCTTACGAATTTCTAAGGTTCAAACGGAGCTCGATAATCATCGAAATTATTGGATTTACATCATTCAGTTACATAGCAATCAACAAACTAACATATAGATCAATACATAACATTAAAATGATATGTAATCATACGAATTTACCTCAACGATTAAGGCGTAGAAACGAAGTTGACTAATCCGAAGCTTTAGCTTTACCTCGATCTAAATCTGTACGAGGTCTATCTTGATCTAAATATGCAAATTCAATCTATTTAATAATTCTGTTATTCAATTCAATCCACATTTCATAGTATTACAAAATTTTAACTTTGCCCCTAACATTTTAACCTTTTTACAATTTTGTCCTTAAGCTCAAAAATAAAAACTTAAACATTTCCATCCCTAATCTATGCTAGACGAATTTATTATGAACCCATATCAACTCATACAAATCATCATTATAATTCCACCATATACTTTTACTATTTTTACAAATAAGTCCCTAATTGACATTTTCATCAAAAATCACATTACAAAACTTGTTTATTTATCAACAAGGACTCATAATCTTTCATTAAACTTTAAAAATCATCCAAGAACATTCATAGAAAAACCTTAAACATTTAACAATTGTGCAAATTAGTCCATGGGCTAGCTAGATTATGCTACAACGACTTAAAAAACATAAAAATCGTTATAAATGGAATCAAAATACTTACCATGCAAGTAAAATGAGATAACTGAACCCTAGCTATTCTCCCATGGTGAAATTCGATTGAAGATGAAGATAGGAAGATGATATCTCATTCATTTCTTTTGTTTTTATTATTTAAACCTTTATTTACTTAATTACATTTTTAACCTTTTTAAATATTCTTTATTTCAATAAAACCAATCCATGAATGTCCACTAACTATATAAATGGTCTATTTACCATCTAAGTCCATTCACTTTAAAGTTTCATAGCTATTTGATACTTATAACTACTAGAACTCTACTTTAAAATTTCTGAACAAAATTTTTATACAGCCTTACTAATAAACCATAGAGATTAAAATAATAATAAAATAAATATTTACTTGTCAGCTTTGTGGTCCCAAAACCATTATTTTGATTTCACTAAAAACGGGCTATTACATCTATCTATGCATTCAAAAATGTTGTGAGTAGGTTAGAGCTGATTCACTCAAAGAGTAGAGAGTAGCAAGTGATTAAATTAAGAGAGGAGAGGTTACAGAGAGCTTCCATGAAGCCTAGATGAGAAAGAGAGAGAAGAGAAAAAGTTCATCTCTCTATTATGAGAGGTTTGTAGAGTATTTAAGGGGAACATTTAAAATTGCCACGTGTTCTCTTTTGATTGGTGGGCTTGCCATTCTACGTGGGCGCAATACTAGGTTAGCCATGTGACTTGATATGATAGGTTTGGATGTTATGGTGAGTGACAATTGTCACATCGGAATGGTTGAACTTGGCTTCCTTATTGGAGATCGAGTCTTGGTGAAGTCTCTAAATATGTGCAATAATTTTTCCCCTCCATTCAAAGGGAAGGTTATAATGTGACCTTACTTGAGAAGAGAAGTAACGATGAGAACTACTGGTATCCTAATAAAGTGTAAAAAATCTCGTACATCTAACATCTAACATGTACAAGTATCTATTATATAAGCATTTTGGGACTTGTTTATATAAAGATCAATTACAATATCAATCCCCACTAAAGTAGTGACTAAAATAGGACTACCAATATCATCTTTATGACATTCACCAAGCCATCTGATAAAATCTTCGTAAAAGAAAGGCTCCAATTTGCATGATTTCGATCGATCCAATCTTGAATGATTTGTTGATCCATTAGACAAATCTTCACATATGAGCCAACACACATCCACGAGATCATCTAAGTCATGACCCTATTGTTTTGGTTCAAAAGATTGCCAAATTTAAGTAGGTCAAGTTATGGATCCTGTTGTGCAATTACATGCACAATTGTAACTACTATTATAGCAACTCCAACAATTTCCCCATTTGAAAATTGTTGAATAAAACCAAATCAATGAATCAAAACATTAAAAAAAAAACTTCTTCTCCTTAGTGACTCCCCTTTAATCAATCAAACCTAACTATAAATTTAATCAAGTAATTCAACCGTTAATGCTTTAGGTAAGTAGGCATTAATATAAAAAAAAACTAAGATCATATTGTAGAAAGTTTAATAAAAAGAAAGTGTTCATACAAAGCAATCTAAAAATTCATCAACATAACCAAAAGAAAAAAGTAGTCCAAACAAGAAACAACAGTATCCACTAAAAAATATATAAAAGTAAAGCCATAAAGTAGTCCCAAGTAACTAAAGCAGTAGCCACCATTAATCTCCCCCTTAGTAACCTTTAAAGTATAGGTAATATTGCACAATGAGTCACATATGGTTCATGCCAATTGTTGTAACACCCTGAATTCTTGGCCTAGAAGTTTTGAGTTTTAAGCGTAGGGACAGTGGAAAGGTTGCACATATGTCTGTGGATGTGCAGTTTAGTGTTAGAATGGGCCAGCTGGTCTGGTGGTTGAGAGAGTGTTAAAGAACGTCATGGTTCTGGGTTCGAGTCTTAGTGTGGACGTTTTGGTAGGTATTTTAATTTTTTATTCAATAATTATAATTACTTAAAATTATTAAATTATTTGTTTTATGACTAAAGCAGCTTTTATTTTTCTTTGTTATTTTTATTTTTTGACTTTTCTGTTTTCACGTTCTCCTTTCCGCCTCTCTCTTCTGCTTTCTAAATATTTCTCAAAATGATTGATTTGTGGATTTGGGAATTTTGCGCCTCTGCCGTCTTCTCTGATCGCAAACAGGTGTGGGATTCGAACCTTGACTACTTTTCTTCTGTTTTGCAAGTAATTGTTTTGGGTTTCTGAGAGGGTGCTATAACTCCTTCGTTTTGGAGTTTTGATGGCTGAAAGGGAGTGCGATACTCCATTTTCTGCTATATTTTTAATATATGTTGATAGGGCAAAGGTTAGAGACAGATCTGATGGCTAAAATGGTGGTTTTGAGGCTATCTTAGGTTGGTTTCGTGACCACCCCGCCAGTCACACAGGCGTGTGTTGACCCACACGGCCGTGTGAAATTATGTGTTAGGGTTTCAGGCCAAATTGGGTGCCACACTACCATGTGGCCAGTTTGGGGTTTTATCAATTTTCACATGACCGTGCCCCTCGGGCACACAGGCATGTGAGATTGGGAATTAAGGTTCAAAGATTTGGTATCACATGGCCTGGCCACACAGCCGTGTGACTGATTTGGGGATTTAGGGATCCCACACAGGGGTGTGTTTCGAAACACATGACCGTGTTTGATGGACACACAGGCATGTAAGGTCCTCACACGGTCGTGTCTGCCCTACATTTGATTTTAGTGAAACTGGACAGTGAGTTACACGGCCTGTTCACACGGCCGTGTCCTTACTTCACACAGGTGTGTGCCTCTATCACATGGTCGTGATGCTACCCTTCACACGGGCATTTGGACCCCCACACGGCCTGGATTACTCCACACAGCCAGAGCACACCGGCGTGTGGCCCTATCTCGCTGAATAATGATTTTAGGTCAAATTTAAGTGCAATTGCAACTCTGTGTGTTCCAACCCCGACTGAACTTTACAGAAGGTAATTATGACTCTGATATGGACTTGATGTGTGTGCTATTTGTGATTGGTTGTGCGGTAAGCTTGATACTAAACTCGAGTTATGAGTGTGCACATGTCTGATTTTATAACTGACTGATTAAATGTGAGTGTCTGCTTCTGATTAATTGTCTGAAACTGGTATTCTGATCGTGTACATCTGACTGCATACATACATATGCATATACTGTTTTGGGTGGGATTTTGAACAGAAGGAAGATTGGCTGAACTGGCAACTTTCTACTAGTTACTGATAGCCACTAATACCCAGAGGGTCGAGGGCAGTCCCAATACCCTGAGGGTTGTAGACTTTACTGATAACGGTGTAGCGCATTACCGCATTGCACTGTACCGCATGTACGTTAGCTACGCTACGTACCACTATCTGATCTGGCAGTTCATATTGTATGCCTGTATCGCGGTTTACCACATTGCACAATACATCTTATACGTTAGCTTTGCTACGTAATATATGTGACTGGCAGTTCATCTGCATACTGTTAGCCCCAATACCCAGAGGTTCGTGGGAAGTTCCAATACCCAGAGGGTTGTGGACAATGCTGATGGCCATCGCTACCGGGAAACTCGGGATAACATCATATGGAGTGTAGGGTTGGATGGGCTTTTTGAGGTCTTATATGGAGTGATTGGGTGGATGGGCTTAATAGCTCTATTGAGGAGTGATGGGGGACAGAGAGGTGTGTTGGCTGGATGGTTGGGTTTTTTTTAACTCAACTGCATTCATATGCATCTTATTAACTGTTTTGTGAGTGCGACTGTCTGTTTTACGGTTTGATTGAAAAGCATTTATGACACTGTGAAATTGTTAATCTCTGATTGTATCTGACTGACTGAATTGAAACTTGTGACTATTGAGAGTTTTGTTACTAGACTGAGTAGTATTTGCAGTTATGTAACTAAGTGTGATTTCTATATGCTCTAAATATGGTTGCTTGCCGGTATGTCCATTTTGAACGTACCAACTATTTCTGTACAACTCTGTAAGTATGTTTCATTTCAGAACTACTACTGATTTTCTGTGTTTGATTCCATAGTTAATTGGTTTTAATCTCACACTGAGCTCGAGTAGCTCACCCCCTCTTCTGTTTCCCCTTTCAGGTACATTTCTGAATTTTGGATGTTGAACTCAGTACGCGAAGGTCTCGTACAGTCTTAGTGGAAATAAACTATCAGTTTGTATTTTTAGTTTTAATTACTATTTAATTTTTGAACTGTAAGGTTTTATAATACTTTGGAACAGTTTCTGATTTATGTTTTTAATCATACAATTTATACGGGTTCTATATTAAGTCTTATTGCGGATTATACTGACTAGATATTAAACGATTCTAAATACTTTTAGTTCACTCAGATAAATGGTTTGTAATTTTTTTCCCACGATCACTTCGGTGATCAATGTAGCATCCCAGATTCGGTCTAGACTTCTAGATAGGGTTTGGGGTGATACATTTAGTGGTATCAGAGCCAGTTTGCAAAAACTCGGCCTGTATTTCTACGTGAACGTGTGCGCAGGAAATTATTTTTGGAAAAGTAATATTTGAAAAAAAAATTTACTACAGGAAGTTGAAATGATTTATGTTTTGAAAATGGTTTATAAAAATGAAATGTTTGAGACTCCGATTCTGGTCCAGGTAAAATTCAGAACTGTAGAAATTAAAAATTGTAGTTTCTATTATTACAACTGTTTCTCTGTTCTGATAATGTAGGCCTTCTAAGTTAGCCATACGCTAGTTATGACTTCTAAAAGTGAGCGTGATCGCGAGGAGTCGTCTGCTCCTCCGGAACGCGTGACTGTTCAGGAGTTGGAGGTTAATGTAATTTTGGATAGCAATAACCCAGAGCGTGGTACTAAGGTACTAACCTGGGTAGCAAGGGAAGTGCAAGAGGAAGTGTTTGGAGCTAGGATAAGGGAGAATAGTGAAGCGCATCAGGCTAGATGCATCTATTGTGGCAAGAAAAGAGATCGCAACCCTCCGAAGTTAGATCCTCGTTCTGCGAAGCATGTTAGGACACAACTGAGTAATAGTAAATGTGGTGCTAGTAGTGTAACACCCCAAACCCAGCCCAACCACCTCGACCGGATCTGGTATGTCACTTGGGAAAAATTTATAAAAACTTCGCGAACTTCAGAAAAACTTTTAAGTCCCTTTTTGAAAACTCCGGTTTAGTAGTTCGTTTGAAAACTCAATAGTCATTTAAGGAAAATTTTTAGTTAACCCAATCCATGTGTTTAAGTGACGTTTGAAAACCCATGTTGTACATTAGATTAAGCTAGAAGTTTGTCAGCAGAATCCGTTTGTAAAATCGTTAATTAAGTTGTGAGAAAAAAAACTTTCAATTGCACTTTGTAAAAACGTCTCGTCGATTATTTTGTATTCAAAATGTCTAAATTTTAAATCAAAATTAAACCAAATTAAAAGTGGCCTTATCATATAACAAAATCCCGAAATTAAAGGAAAGTAAAGTTCTATTAAATAAACCATGCATGGCCACCTCGAAGTCCCCTCCGGCCCGGTCCACTGCACTATGTATTACCTGCAAAAATGTTGAGCAAACAAAGTGAGTCCAACGACTCAGTGTGCAATTCCAAGCACCATCACTGGGCCCCAAGCCTACCCAATCACCTTTTAGGCCTTGGCCCCTTTACCATAATCATATTGGGTGTAGCCCATTCAAAAACAGACTGGGCTTTAGCCCTTTTAGCAGAGTGCAGCAGATAACTAGATAATCAATGCAAAATGATACAAAACCCAACCCAGCCTAAATTTCCATCCGCTACACACCACCCGTACCTGTCAATCACACCAATGGGGATTTCTACAATCAACCCTCACCGCTACACACCATCGATGGCAGTTATGCTGCAGTTAGCTGCTCATCATCAGATTGTAACAGAGTTACCAGATTATGTGGCATGGCCACCAGAACAGAATGTAGCAGAGCCACCAGAATAGAATGTGGCATGACCACCAGAATAGATTGTGGCAAAGCCACCAAAACACTTCCCCTTTCATTAATAACATATGCCCATCCCCATGCAAACATAAAGTCATGATGAATGAATGCAGCAGATTTCGACATACATATGTAGAACATTCAGAGTGTACACATCAACATGTCAACATAATCACATGTATAGCATAGTCAGAAATCACTAACCTGAGATCTCGCTTTTACCCTCCATGGGTAATCCAGCAACCCATACCTAATTCCGACATTTAACAAAGCATACATAAATTAACAGAAACAACCAGAAATGGTGTGGAAATTACACACCTGTAAACACAAATAACTATGCTATCGATCTCACTAATGCTCTCACTCGCAGGGATCACAGCGATCTGCTTATCCCTCTCCGATGCCGGCCCACAACCCAGTGGAAAGTCTCGAACAGCAAACACCGTGCACTTTTTAAACTTAGGGGCTGGGACTACGGGTCCAGCCCCTTCCTTCCCTTGTCTAGCATTTGATTCTATGAAACAGATCTTGGTCAGAAGACCAGGTTAAGGCATTGAAGAATATGGGAATCAGAACACACACTCAAATGAAGAGATTTCTTACCTAGATTGACAATTTACTGAAAGCTTCCGGCTTGGGTTATGAGATCGATTAAATACCTATATAAATACCATGTAAGAATCGATTCCCCAAGAAGAAATGGATCCAAAGAAGTGACCTTTTCGGCCAACCAAACAAACAGAAACCCGTTATAGCCTATTCGGCTAACAACACTTACCGACACCATCTTGGAAACAGGCCACTCAAAGAAAAGATGATGAAGACACGTCCTTCTACCACTGACCAATGCCCATGAATATGAGTCAGAGCCTTCAATTAGTCATAACAAAAGAAAGAGAAGTGAAAACGACAAAGAAAGCGAAGAAGATCCCTTATCGAAAAAGGGTGTACCGCTTAGAAGTTCTATAACTGGCTAACAGCAAGGTCGACAGAAGGGTGCAGATTCGGCTAAAGCAAGAAAAAGAAATCAAAGAGAAGAAATGATAGTAGGTGATGATTCGGTCAAGAGAAAGAAATGAGAGATATAGTTCGGCTTTAGTGATTATCAAAACAATCTCAAGGAAAAGAAATGAAAGGTGGGTTTTTGGCTATGAAGAACAGATAGAAGAAATATGGAGCGTGAAAATGGAAGAGGAGAAACAATAGGTGCTACGGCTTTGAGTAAAAGAGGAAAACAAAACACAAAAAAAAAGAAAAAAGAAAAGAGACTTGTGAGAATTCGCCAAGGGTTGGAAGCTTGGGGAAAAAATAATGTAATTGAGAAAATAAGGAGAAAATAGGAGAAAAGAACGCCCAAATAGGTTTCGGTAAAACAATAAGGAAATGGCCAGGTAGTAGCTTTAGAAATTTGGGCAAACAGAGTAGGAAAATATGCTAAAAGAAGAGCACACTAAAACCGAAGAAATGGAACCCTTAACGCACACAATTTCCTAAAACATATCAAAGTTTCGGCACCTATACCCCTCCATCAAAACCGAATGCCTAAACCTCCTACACCACTCAAAACTTTTGGCTAACACCCTACTCACCTCACTCCCCATGCTTCCTCCTTGACTTTCTCCTAAATCTCCTCTCCTCCACTCATTCAATTTAGTTTGAATATTTCAAACTTCCCCAATGACTCTCCACCACTTATTTGAATTGCTGGACCAAGTCTTCCCTCTCTCCTCCAGAGTTTGATTACCATCCAACCACCTCCCTTGCCTGAGCCAAAAATAATACTCTATTGCGGTACTTGAGAGATTCGAACCCTCTCCCTCAGCTTCCCTTGTGACGCCACCTCCCTGCATGCTAGGTGGCGTCTCCTTGCCACTTTACCACTGTCCTTCTTGTGTCATCAAACCCCAAAACTATAATACTTAAAACCTGCATCAGCCAGCTCTCCCCTAAAATGACCAGAATTGAAATTTTGACCAAGGCTTCGGCTTAACCCCGAGCCTTTCCAGGGCCCCCCAAACATAACAAAATAATAGACAGAATATACCAACACACAGAAACATACTAAATGCAAAGCCCCTAATTCCCGGATGTTACAAGTAGTGGTGCAAGCGTACCGTCTTTCGAGCATTGCAAGAGGCGACATCCAGGTGACTATTGGAGAAAGCTGGGAGTGAGTCTTAGATGCGGGTCTAAGGAGCATCGGATTCGAGATTACCCTCGGTAATTTTGAGTCAGGTATGTTTGGATGTATTGATTTGAGTATAGAAATTGTGTGTGTAGTATCTGTCTGCTTCACTAGTTAAGTGTTCTAGGTGTGTGTGTATGAGGTTACAAGTTTAAGTTTAGTGTGGTAGAGCCTTAGGATTAGACTGCGTAGCGGGAGCATAGTGGTGTAGTTTGTTTATACGACTGTTCTGTTAGTTGGAAATTTCGGGGATGAAATTTCTTTAAGGAATGGGGAGTTGTAATGCCCCGAATTCTAGGCCTAGAAGTTTTGAGTTTTAAGCGTAGGGACAGTGGGGAGGTTGCACATATGTGTGTGCATATGCAGTTTAGTGTCAGAATGGGCCTACTGGTCTGGTGGTTGAGATGAGTGTTAGGAAACCTCATGGCTCTGGGTTCGAGTCTTAGTGTGAATGTTTTAGCAGGTATTTTATTTTGTTTTGTTTTTAGTTAATAATTATAATTATTTATAATTATTAAATTATTAGTTTTATGACTAAAGCTTCTTTTATTTTTATTTTTTATTTTTATTTTTAGGCTTTTCTGTTTTAACATTCTCCTCTCCTTCCCTCTCTTTTGCTTTCTAAATATTTCTAAAAACAATTGATTTATGGGTTCAAGAATTTTGCACCTCTGTCGTCTTCTACGATCACAAACAGGTGTGGGATTCGAACCTTGATTACTTTTCTTTTGTTTAGCAAGTAGTTGTTTTGGCTTTCCGAGAAGGTGCTATAACTCCCTTTGTTTTAGAGTTTTGATGGCTGAAAGGGAGTGCGATACTCTTTTTTCTGCTATATTTTTTATATATGTTAATAGGGCAAAGGTTGGGGACGGATCTGGTGTCTAAAACGGTGGTTTTGGGGCTGTCTTAGGGTGGTTTCATGACCACCCCGACGTCTTCACGGGCGTGTGTCGACCTATAGGACCGTGTGAAATTGGGCGTTAGGGTTTTAGGCCAAATTGGGTGGCACACGGCTTGGCCACACGATCGTGTGGCTGGTTTGGGGTTCTTTCGATTTTTGCACGGCCATGTCCCTCGGACACACGAGCGTGTGAGATTGGGAATTAGGGTTTTAGATATTTGGTGCCACATGGCCGTGTGACTGGTTTGGGGATTTAGGGATCCTACACGGGTGTGTGTTTTGGAACACACGGCCGTGTCTGATGGACACACAGGCCTGTGAGATCCTCACACGGCCGTGTCTGCCCTACACTTGATTTTAGCAAAATTGGACATAGAGTTACATGGCCTGTTCACACGGGCATGTACCTCTATCACACAGTCGTGTGCTACCATTCACACGGGCATTTGGACCCCCACAGGGCCTGGATTGCTCCACATGACCAAAGTACATGGGCGTGTGGCCTTATCTCGCCAAATAATGATTTTAGGTCAAATTTAAGTGTAATTGCAACTCTGTGTGTTCCAACCCTCAACAAATCTTTATTGAGAATAATTATGGCTTAATCTGGGCTTGATGTGTGAGTTATTTGTGACTGGTTGTGCGACAAGCTTGATACTGAACTCGAGTTATGACTGCGCACATGTCTAATTCTGTAACTGACTGATTGGATGTGAGTGTCTGCTTCTGGTTAACTATCTGAAACTGGTATTCTGATTGTGTACATCTGACTGCATACATACAAATGCATATACTGTTTTGGGTGGGATTTTGAAAAGAAGGAAGATTGACTGAAATGGCGTATAAGTTGTATTGTGCAATACTGTTCTGGGTATTGGTGCATAATATACGTGATTGACAGCTCATCTGCATACTGTTAGCCCCAATACCCAAAGGGTCATGGGAAGTCCCAATACGCAGAGGGTCGTGGACAATACTGATGGCCATCATTGCCGAGCAACCCGGGATGACATCATATGGAGTGTAGGGTTGGATGGGATTTTCGAGGTCCTATATGGAGTGATTGGTTGGATGAGCTCAATAGCTCTATTGAGGAGTGATGGGGGACGGAAAGGTGTGTGGCTGGATGGGTGGGTTTTCTTTAACTCAACTACATTCATATGCATCTTATTGACTATTTTGTGAGTGCAATTGTCTGTTTTACGGTTTGACTGAAAGGAATTTATGACACTGTGAAATTGTTAATCTCTGATTGTATCTGACTGACTGAATTGAAACTAGTGACTATTGAGAGTTTTGTTACTAGACTGAGTAGTATTTTCGGTTGTGTAACTAAGTGTGATTTCGATATGCTCTAAATATGGTTGTTTGCTGGTACGTCCATTTCGAACGTACCAACTTTTTCTGTACAACTCTGTAGGTATTTCCAATTCAGAACTACTACTGGTTTTCTGTGTCTAATTCCATAGTTAATTGGTTTTGATCTCACACTGAGCTCGAGTAGCTCACCCCTCTTCTGTTTCCCCTTTTAGGTACATTTCTGAATTTTGGATGCTGGACTCAGTACGCGGAGGTCTTGAATAGTCTTGGTGGAAATAAACTATCAGTTTGTATTTTAAGTTTGAATTACTATTCGGTTTTTAACTATAAGGTTTTATAATACTTTGGTACAGTTTTCGATTTATGTTTTTAATTGTACAATTTATACGGGTTTTATATTAAGTTTATTGTGGATTATACTTACTGGATAGTAAATGATTCTAAATACTTTTGGTTCACTGAGATAAGTGGTTTGTAAATTATTTTCCCACGACCACTTCAGTGATCAATGTAGCATCCCGGATTCGGTCTAGGCTTCTATGCCGGGTTTGGGGTGTTACAATTGTTCTCCATTTCCCTCCTACATCAAAATAGCTTGAAAATCCACCAAATTGTTGTCCTCTTCACTGTTGGAAAAAATTCGGTTCAAAAATGATTTTCTTGAACAGCTAAAAATAAAAATTTTGAAAATGGACCTGGTCTATGATGTTTATAATAATAACCCTAGACCAAAACCATAACTTTTTTTGGATAGACGGATCCTTGGTGTTCCTAGCTTTCGACCAAACGATCTTCTCCACTATTATTGTACCACGAATTATTTCAAGTGTGGGCTCGAACAAAATGAATCAAACGCATAAACCATAAATAGTTCTCTTTTATTTTTGGGTGAAAACGAAAAATTCTCTCTTCAAAATAGAAATCGACAAAATTGTTATTCGAAAAAATATATTTAAGTATCATGGAATAAAAGTTTCTCTATTTTCGAGCAGAATAATGATATCTGAAAGTTGTGTAAATAGCCTTACTAGTTCCATGTATTTATAGGGAGAGAAGGTAGAATCCTTGTTGAATAAGAGAAGTTTATTTCAATTGGAAAAACTAAATCCTAGTTCAACTAGGATGTAGGGGGCAACAACCCTAGTTAATTATACTAGGGTTTGTCGTCACCCATTATTACATAAGGGGCTTTAGGCCTCTTCCATATTAGGTCCAATTACAAACACTTCCTAGGCTTTTAACCTAATACTTTTGTAATTTGATCCAACCCAATATTTGTTTTTCTATTTCCCAAAAATAAACTTCAATATATTTCCAAGTAAATAATTTTCTCAACCCAATTCTAAGTTCATTAAAATAATGACGACTTTATCATAAAAGAATTTATGAGAAAATATATTTAATATTTTCGCACTCAAAGGTTGCACTATGACCAAATGCTTAATTTCCATTTTTGAACTTTATTTATTCGAAAAATATAAATTCATTTTTCAGGTTATTTTCATTTTGGAGAAAACCACATCCATTTCCAAATGATTACATGTTGGAGAAAATCTTAATAATTTCCAAATGTTTCCTATTTCTCCATTTCACCATTTCTATTCATTTTTTTTCATTTGATTCAACATGCAATTCATTTATGGTTTCAATGAGTGATAACTCTAGAATATAAAGTTATCTTTAGTACTTTTAGACTAATAATTCATGCAAATTTTGAGTGGTTGATAACAAATTTTGTAGTTTTTATTATATTTTTTTCCTGTTGGTTAACATTAAGGTAAATTTGTTATATTGATAATTTTATATGCCAAACACATTATTTTTGCAGTTTTGTAGATATTTGGTGCATTGAAAGGAAAGATGGACTTGAAACTCACTTATGGATGCTCAGTGCTACAACATCTCTGCAGCAAAAGCTTTACAAGATTGGGTTGATGTGGTGCCATCTTTGGACACCTCAAGACTCCTCTTGACCTAACTCTAAAGTGGGTTAACAAATATGGACAACTCATTAAGGGAGAAAGGAGCCCAACCCGTCCACTAAGGGAATAAGGAGCTCAACTGTCCACTTGATGTGTCCAAACCGTCCATGTGACTTGGTATCCACCTTACTCAACCACCAATCAGCATGGAGAGAATTAATGATCTCCCTCTCCATAAATTAAGGTGACCGTTCACCTCCCTCCATAATTCAAGCAACTTCTTCCCCTTGAAACAAGCAAACCTCCTCCACAAATCAAGCAACCCCTTCCATGTCGTCCAATCCTCTTCTACAAACCAAGGGTTGGCCACCTACATAAAGAAAAACAAGGGATGACATGCTAAACATAGAGGGATTAAACAAGTATAAATAGGGGCAAGCAATTAGGGTTATTCACTCGTTAATCATTCATTCATCTAGCATTCACTCTCACCACATTTGAGAGAGCAACACACGAGTTTGAGAGAACAATTCAAAGGTTTTTTTTAAAGCAGCCAAATTCAACACTTTAAGAGTACTTTTGTGTCATATCCAAAACTTTAACTTAGTAGTTTCGGGTTAGTGAACCAGGTGTTTTTAATTTGGGTCCATGATTAGTTTTCAGAAGTATGACCTAAATTCGAGAATTTAGAATTAAGTAACCAAAAAATATCCCTAAAATGACTTTCAAAAATAAAATCAATTTTAAAAAGAAACGAGAAAAAGGCTTTTAACTAGATGAAGGGACTGATTTGTAAAAGGGTTAAATTTGGGAGTAGCACAAATATAATTGTACCAATCTTTTAAAAACCAGCCTATTTCCCTTACACCCTACAGTTTCACACAAGTCTCTTCCCTTTTCACTTGTTGTCATTCAAAAATTTTCCTAAACACATATTTTCTCTCTAAATAACCTAATCCTTGTGATTTTCTCATCTCTCAAACACCAAAATCTCTTTCAATTTTAAAGGTAATTGTCAAAAACAACATTAATTTCTTCATTCATTTTCTAAACAATTTTCTCGAAATTCAATCTCCTGTTCATTTTTCTTCTTGATCAAGGTAAGGTTTTATTTTTATATTAGATTTTGATGTATTCTAGCCATTCAAATCAATTTTTGATTCGTTGTAACAAGAATTCTATATTTTAGCCTAAACTGAGACCAATAATGACAGAATTCGGGTTTTCAAGCTAATCTATTATTTCTCAACTTTTTTGTGATGAGATTATAAGGTTTCAAAACTTAATTTAATCAACCGCTAAAAGATTTGAAAGATTTAATGATTTTTCATTCAAAGTGTTCATGAACATCGGATTTTTTAAAAACTTTAAATCTAAATTTCTAGCTATTTTAATTGTTTAGATCTTTTCTAAAGTGAATGATTAGATGTTTAGTATTGATTTTAAACAATAGAAACAAGTTTGAATCAAGAAATCTAGGTTTCAGCTAAACTAGTTAAAATTTTCAGTTTAAAGAGAAGCTAGGATGGATCTGCCTATTTGTATGATTTTTGATGTGTTTGTGACCATTAATAATCTGTATATATTGTGTGTAATATGTTTGTGAGGTCTTGGATCCATCAGAGCCTTTTTCGAGTAAAGTGAAATGCAAGACGAAACTCATTTAAGCTTTCGGCAACCAAGCGAAAGCTATGGTGAGTGTTTCGGAGTCGTTGTTGGTATGTGCGATTCATAGTGTTAATTGGGAGCTTAGGATTAGCCTAAAACCCTATCCTAAGTTTCAAAAGTAAGCATTTCCTATACCTTATTACCCTGTTTGTAAAACCATGCCCAAGTAAAATGAGTTGAGATATGGGATGCTAATGCAAAAAGTAATTTGTGAAAATAAATTAATGTGATATGTGATTTACTAATTTTTAAGCACACATATAAGGTTCGATATATGATAGCTTAAAGAGCACTATTGTGGCACTTGTAAGTGCAATTAAATGTGAATCTGATAAGCATGTATTGTGTATGAGGTTGTGATGTGAAACTGATAAATATGAACAGAGGTTATGTGTATTAAAATAGTAAATAAATAAATGTAATTGTGGATATTTTGGCCTTGTGATCTCTTAAAACCTTTGGATACAGTTGGCATGCCATAGGATTGTGTGTACTCACCTTTGTGTTTTGTGATCGGGCGATTGAAGCCCTAGGACAAGATGGAGAGATAAAGTAATGTTGAGCTATGCTCCATTCGACGAGACATGTTAGTGTGTTTGAGAGTGTTTAGCTTAATTGTTGGGACATGTTAGACCTTTTGAGTCATTGGTGTGATAGAGATCCGTTTATCCAACGTGTGGTGATTGAGTCCACTTATATGTTTCATAATCTCAAGATGTCAATCTATCATTATTTGAAATATGTGAGCTATGATATATGTGATCATATTTAGAATTATATTATAAACTTGTTAGACATATAAAACATGAAAATGATTCTCTAACTTGATGGATATGAATTGTGGATGTGCCTTAAAATACTCTTACTTAACCTATATTATTGTGTATGCTTTGTAGTACTTTTGAACATTCACTGAGCTTGTTTAAGATCACACTCTTTATTTAAATTTTGTAGAAAAGTAGCGCATTAGGGGAGTGGGAAGCAGCCAAGAAAGTGATCCATTCAAGGCATATCATTTGAGTATGTTTTTGTGGTTTGAACAGTTGAAAATAAAGGCAAGATCTTATTTGAGACTAGATTTTTGAACTGTTATTATGGATTTGGAACTTGATTTTAGTTTGTTTTGATGATTGGTGAATGATATGGATGTTGCTCAACATGTTCATTTAATATGCTTATGCTAAAAGAGTTTAGTAAAACGAAGGAAATGTGAGTTAATGGAAAAAACAACATGGTGGTGTTTTTGGCAGGTTTGAATTGATCATTATGTTTGTTTGGTACATATAGGTTCTTATAGAAAAACATGATGTGTTGATTTGACGAGTTGAGTAATTGACTTTGGAAACTATTATTGTATGTAAGCATGAATTGATTACTTGGTATGTCAAATTATGCTAAGATGTGTTATGGTATGTTTGAACATGTTTAGATTGTGTATTGAAAGCAATATGACTTGTATGAACTTAGTTTAGACCTTAAAAGCACGAGACGATGAGTGTGGAAGCATCCAAACCTTGAGTTGTGTAAGAGTATGCCTAAAGATCAATCATGAGATGGTTGTACTAACATACTTGATTTACCATGTTTATTAATATAAAGCATTGTCATTATTATTTCAGTTTTTTTTTCTATGTGTACAAATAAATTGTTTTATAATAATGTCCTGAGAATAATATGATTATTCTTAAAAGATCCTTAGTCAAGTATTATTGTTGACTAGGACAACAATAATGCATTAAGACTAACATGTAGTTGATTGATGATAAAGAGTTGTCATTGATATGAAGTGTCAAAATCAATGCATGAATATGTGTGTTAGAGAACAACATATTGGACTGACCCGCTATGAGTATGTTTCTTGGATTATTATGTAATTGTCACAACATTACTCATAGTGATTAATATGTATATGATCCTCAGACTTGAGATCATCATTATCCCAACATCGTGAGTTGTATATTTTGATACTGATCAAACGTATAACCGAATCTGGTAGTTCTATAAAGGCTGATGTTGGATATTCTACAATCTATGTAGAGGGATATGGTTGATCAATATAGGATAAGTCCCTCCTACATAATAGGAGAAATATCTTAGGCCACTTGATTGAGTGAGACTAAAAATGCATGGCCATGCTCAAATAAGTTGATATGAGATGTCATACTAATTTGTATATCATAGTCTACTCAAGATATCAAGAAACATGGGATGGACTATGCAAGTGTGACTATTCCATGACTTGTGTCCATTCCAGAGATGAATGACTTAAGGATTAATGCATGAAAGGTTAATCACAAAAGGTTATGTCGAATCATGACTTCTTGCAACTTAGGTAGCAATGATGCATTGCTAGATGCCACTCATTGTTTGTAACATTAGAAACGTTCTAGTATTACTGCTAACATTACAAGAACCTACAGGGTCACACCCTATGGTTGAGATGAACGGAATAAAACATAGTTGGTATTGTGTTTGGTTGTCACATGAATTAAATTAATTAAAGAACTAATTTAATTGGGCAGTCAAATATTGAACATATTATATGTACAAGGATGTTGTACACATAATGAGAACATAGTTCTATTAATATATTAATTTGGTTCGTAAATAAATTTAAATAAATATAGTTTACCAAAATCCTTGTTATAATTAATGTAATTATAATTTTGGGATATAATTAATGTAATTATAATTTTCGGTTAAAACATTATTATATTTATTTATTTTTAATTATGATTCATTATACCAATTATAAAAGGTAATAGGTTCAGACAAATTTTAGAGAGAAAAAAAACCCTAAAAATTGCTTGTGAGGTCTAGCAACCGTCAAGCAAATAAACCTCCAAAACAGTTTTGGAGATTTCTTCCGTTCATAGTCAAACCGGGTGGACTACGTAGAGGCCGACATCGAAAAAAGGTTACGGCTTGGTTCGATAGTAGATCAAAACTCTTGTTGCCGAGGCGTCGCTGTCTACTCATATTGAAGTTTCGGTAATTTCGAAACCTTTATTTCGCCCTGATTCATTCCTCACACATGGATTCATGGTTTGGATCACTGAAATTAATTTTATTTTGCTGCACCATGGGGGTGCCGGTTATCCAACAAGTTGCGAAAATTGTAGGATTGTTTGCTACAGAATTGTAGGTGTCATCACGAAGAGGTTCGAAAACTGTTGGGACATGGAATGAGCATTGGGATGCCCCAGTCACATTATCGGGACAAGCAAGGCCCTCCAGACCACGGTGCAACGGCGTGGTTCGCGTTGTCCCAACGTGGTTCAACTTGGTTTTCCCAGTTTTGTAATTTAGTCCCTAGACTTAAGTAGTGTAATTAGAGGTTCAAATGGTTATAAAACACACTTAAAATGCACATACTTGAAAATTAAGTGCTTAATTACATGACTCGTTAGATAATTTGGAAATACGGTTAATTTAATATTTTGTCATTCTTTCAATTTAGTCCCTAAATTACTTGATCTAAAATTAGCTAAGATTTACTAATCAGATTAAAATGATTCTTTCTCTAATGCTCTTAAAAAGATTTTAGAACTGAAAAGCACATTTTTAATTGTTCTTACATGTATGTTTGCATGTTTTGGATGTGAAATGTTGATTGTGCCCCTATGTTTTAATTCCAGTAAAATATGTTAGAAAAGCATGCAACTAGGTTTTAAATATTTTCCTATGATTATGTATGAGCTATTATGCATGCATGAGACTTCCATTAATGGTTGAACTATAACACCCCTTACCCGTATTCAATGCCGGAACAGGGTATGAGGCATTACCAGACTTATCTCGCTTGAACATACAACTTTGGGCTATCAAATTTCATTCCAATATAAAATCTTTCATTCACATTCATAACATTCTTATTATATGCCTATGAGGCCGTAAACATGCAAACGAGGGCCTCGGAATCGAATAGGGAACTTTTGTAAACTTAAAAATTTTTTGCCTTAACAGGGCCACACGCCGTGTGAAATGGGACACGGCCATGTGGGCAGGCCGTGTGGTCATACACGCCCATGTCCCTAACCCGTGTGGAATTTATTTTTCAATTCGAACCTACAGGGGTTTTCACACAGGCGAACACACGCCCGTGTCCTTGGCCCATGTCCTTTACACGGCCTAGACACACCCGTGTCCTTACCCGTGTGTGAAAAACCTGGGTATTCTATTTGTGACGTTAGAAACCATATAACGGACACACGGCCTAGGCACACGCCCGTGTGTCTAGCCCGTGGTCGACACTGACTTGCAACATTAACATGCAGGGGACACACGGCCTGGTCATACACCCATGGGACTGACCGTGCGTCACACACGGCCTAGACACACGCCCCTGTGCCTACCCATGTGGACAGGAACAAGGCTATTTGCCAAGCTCTTTTTATCACCCTAACTCATACAACATCAATCACATTCAGTCATTTACCAAGCAACTCAATTATGTATCATACACATTCATGAATAACCTCTTCTTTTCATATATATAATGATAATGAGCCATTAAATATGGCCATTTACAAAAGAGTTCATCTTTAAAGGAGCCAACACACTTGACCAAAACAACAAAACATTCACTAAGTCTAGACCCTATACATGCCATACTTAAAATGCTAAACTAATATAACGAGACGAGCTGATAGTGTGAGTGATCTTCCGATTATCTTCGTATCTCGAACCAGCTCTTTGACACTATAAAACAAGGGAAAAAGAAAGGGAATAAGCTTTAAGTTTAGTAAGTTTACATGTAAACAATAAGCATCATCACATATGCTAATCAATCAATAACCTCACATACTAAGCAAGAACAATTCACATTTCAATAATCATGCTTACTCATCTCATCTCTTACCACCTTCCAATTACATAACAATTACATGGCTCACAATTGCTCGTACACATTCCCTGCACTCATCACCACAAGACAACATGAAACATTTACCTATACCATTTCTCGATGAACCCCTCGGAATAATACTATGTAACTGGTGGTTTTGCATACAGCCCACCGTTAATCGATAATAGGATGGTATCGCACATAGCCCACCAACAAGAATATTTACAGTGGTTTCGCACATAGCCCACCAAATGATAATATAAATGATGGTATCGCACACAGCCTATCGTGAATAATTAATAAGGTGGTATCGCACACAGCCCACCAAAAAGGATGATTACGGTGGTATCGCACACAGCCCACCAATTAATCATTACGGATATTTTCCCGCACTTACGTATCTATTCCGAGGTTCATACGAGATCTATTCACCATCTATCAATTTCAATCAATCTTAATCATAATCGATCTCATTCATACAATGCACCAATAAGTAATAACATGTATTAAAGATGTATCATTTACACATAAACTTACCTCGGTGCAAAATGTATTAGTCGACAATTTAGTCTGTAACCTTGCCTTTTCCTCGGTCAAGGTTGTTTTCGCACTCTTCTTGATCTATAATAATAAAATTTACTCATTCAATCACTTTATAATTCATGATATATCAAAATTTCTGCTTAGGCAAAAATAACCATTTTGCCCTTCTACTTTGACAAAATTACAATTTTGCCCCTAGGCTCGTAAACCATTTTTCATCATATTTTCTCATTAAACAAGCCTAGTTGAACATTTATTTCTCTTACAACAACTCACAAAACCAATTATTTCATGCATTTATTACACAAATTCAACCTTTACTAATAGGTCCCATTTAGGTGTTTTCATGGCAACACCTTTCACAAAGTTGTTCCTTCACTCACTAACATTCATTTTCTTCCATAAAAAATCAGCAAACAACATGAACACTCTCATGGAAAGTCCCTAAACTTTCAACCATTTTGCAAAATAGTCCCCTCATTAGCTAGCTTAAGCTCTAGGGGTTCCAAAAGTACAAAATTTATCAAGAAAAGCCCCTAGAATCACTTACTTGCAAGAGATTTGTGTTGCTGAAAATTTAAACTCCAAGAAACCTTATTTCCTCTCAATTTTCAGTGGAGAAGAAGCATGAATAGTGAAAGATGACATCTGTTTCATTTAGCTTATTTTATTCATTTTTTTATCACCCAATTTCACCAAAATTTGACCAAAATTTAATGCTTTTGTCTCCCTTGTTTCCTATGGCCGGCCAACACACCTTTAATGGCCTAATTTCACTTTAAGGACCTCCAATTTAATATTCTATGGCTATGAAGCATCTCTACCTTGTATAATAAAACTTTTGCACTTTATGCGATTTAGTCCTTTTTCACAATTAAGCATACAATTGCTAAAATTAAAACACCAAACTTTTCATGCATCCTTATAAACATGCTATAACACATAAAATAATATCAAAATAATTTTCTTCAACCTCGGATTAGCGGTCCCGAAGCTACTATTTTGACTAGCCCCAAAATCGGGCTGTTACATGAACAAGTAAATGAACAGTTTATTGCATGCAAAAATATTGTGTTGTGTTCTAGGTCACTTTAGTGACTAATGTGTCGTGTTGGATTTAGGGTTTGGGGTGCTACATTGTGCATAGGGGCAAAGGAGAAGAAAGAAGGAAAAACAACATGAGCAATGCCACGAAAAATCATCGGAATCGGCTTCTAATTTCCTTCCCTTTAATCTTTTATTTTGTTCAAAGTTGATAAACATGATTTCCATTTACTCTTTTGCTTTCAATTTAATAATAATGACTTAATTTTGTTGATGCTAGATTGATTGCAATCTCTTAGCTTATGTTATTAATACTCTATTGATGTTGCTATGTGCTTTGGTTGTTTATTCATTCAAATGAAATAATGAACATGCTTACTCATACATAATTAATGTAGGGAAGCATACTAATTAGTTATTTAATCCAAACAAGATAGTAATTAGTAAACGCAATATTTGAATGGTCCATATTTGGTCTCTTAATGATTAAATTAGTAATGATATTTAATAATATTGTTACCTTGCATAACCCCTATATGATGTTAAAAAAAAAAAAGGTATGACTTCATAGAAGTATGCTTAATAAACTTAAAGGTTAAAAAAATATGACTTCATAACTTTAAATTATGGGTTAGTAAATAGCCAAATTGCAATGGTTCTATTGTAACATCATTGACATTGCTTTTAATAATTTTAAGTTAAGGAAAGAAATTAATCTAGCTCCTACATGTCATAGTAAATTAATCTTGTGATTTGCTACTTATTATTCTGTATCATTCTTTCATTTGTTTTAGCATACTTAGTAATTTAATTTAGGTTAATAGTTAACTTAGTTCATAGTCTTATTTCTATCACCAACTTATCATTTGATAAATTTCACAATATTTTTCTTTCATATACAGTCATTGTGGAGACAATACTATATACTTACTACTTTGACGACTGTGTACACTTGCACATCATTCGATAATTTCGCAACAATGAGCTAGCGGAGGGACCGATTGGACATATGCAATTGAGACTCAAATGATTTATAATTAAGTTTCAGCTTTTTTTATATTAATTATAAACTTATTTAGTCATGAAGTTATTCCACTATAGTATCGTGACTGAGCTCTCCCCAACGACATACCATTATGAAATCAACTCAATTAGTGCTCGTCCAATGACCTTGTCATAAGTGTGTTACCATCATAGGATATGCTTAATCTCTTTGGGTTAACATTCGTTCTCCCAATATGATCCTATTTTATCTCATGGTAACCGTTACATCTTACTTAATGAAAACTTAATAACTATCAAATAGTGATCAAATCATCCATCACAAAGACGAACGACCCGTGGCCATTTTTACTTTTCATCAACCATGTAATTCCAATGGAGGATATCATTTACCAATGTCTCGGGCTATGAATTCCACTGTTGTGAATGACACTACATATTGCAAAGTCGTACACCCAATGCACCAGCTTTCAGTTCCTTATCTATTCGAACTTAGACTTTTACTTACATCAAAGTGTACGAGACACACATACATAGTCTGTCATCCGCTCAAGATTTAACCTTCAAGATTCTATTCATTCATTCTTATTTTTGTCTAATTGCATTGGTTTGCTAGCGAAATTGCTTATATTCTAACTTAGGTGTTTGTGTCTTTCAGGTTGATTTAAACACCAAGTTTCCTTTGATTTAGTCTAAAGCCCTAAGTCAAACTCACAACTTGGAAAGCTTACAGTCCTATTCTATTGTTCTCTCATCAGTTCCTATACTTTAATTTTGAAACATTGAATCCTCATACTTTTTTTTGTTTAAAAATCTTGGTTCCTTCGTCAATTTTGTAGGTAGAACTTTTTTAACCTTCATCATTTACAGTTTCTTTCAATTTGATCATTACTCTTTAAAAGTACATAAGCAATCACAAAATTTTTTTAAAAAAATTAAAAGCTTTTTTTTGTATTTTTAATAAATATATAAAAAATTTGGTGGAAAATTAAAAACTCTAAAATTAAAAAAATAAAAATAATTTTTAAAAATATGGAAAATATAATTTTTTTCTAAAAATTAAAAAATGTGTTATTTACTCCATGAATAAATCAAATTTGAATAAGTTATTTTAATTAGATTAATTATATATCAAAAATATTTTAATGTAAATTTAATTACAATGCATATAAAATATTAGTATAAAATAATTTTTGAATAATGATACAAACTTTGAACCAATTTAGATTAAATTTAATTATTTGAATTATGATATAACATGTATACAATGGCCTTCGTCAATCATCATAACATTATACTAAACGATTTCTTGATGAAAGATAATGTACTACTATCTAGAAGATAACTTAATATCATAAATAGATATCACTGTCAATGAAACTCATTGATTGTTCCATATAAATTTCCTCTTCCAGATTTTTATATTTGGCCATAATTAAATGCATGAAGGTAAACCTCAACGCAAGAGAAAAAAACCTTTTTATTGTCAATTCTTTTTTGTTGAGTATACCTTTTAACTACATGTCTTGTACTTTCAATAGTCTTAAATAAAATTATAATGATAAAAATGTTTAAAATAAATTATGTGTTACAAGATCTCCCAAAATCGATAACAAAAAATTATCATTCACATCCTGCTTCTTTCATTTATATGTTGAAAATTTATATTTTTATATATGTAAATTATATAAAGAAAAAAACTTGCTTATTAAGGTTTTTTTTTTTTTTTTTTTTAAATATAAAACTTGAAAACCTCGAAGCCTTCTTAAAAAACATTGCCTAAAACTAGAAAGCAATATTTTGGAACTATATAGTTGTTTCAGGGAAGTTAAAATAACGAGCATTTTGCCATTATTAAAGAAACATATTTCATTCTCGATTTTAAAAAATAAAAATTTTAGGATCAAATAAATATGAAATACATTTCTATAATTATCTATAGTTTCCAACAGATTTTAACGTTTTAACAAGATCACATCAAATAGACTAGAAATTAAAATTTAAGAGCTTTGATACCAATCTAAGTTACCGCATAAATAAACTAAACAACAATAACAAAATGCCGTTTTCGTTAATGGATAAATCACATCTCCACCTAACAATTCTATTATTAATGGATAAATCACAAAATGCCGTTTCCGTTAAGATTCATAGCCATATTATCAATGACCAAATTTCATTTTCTTTACGAAGCCGAGTGCCATTAAATAAAAGATGTAAAACTTCCTTTCAATTTACAGTGGCAGAATGCCTGTTTTCTTTATCGGTCCGAGTGCCATTAAATAAAAGATGTAAAACTTCCTTTCAATTTACAGTGGCAGAATGCCTGTTTTCTTTATCGGTTACTTCTCTCAAGAAAGCCATTCTCCTTTTCTTTAATACAAACCGCCTCACGGCAGTTTTTTATTTTTGGAAGTTATTCCATATCAACGTCCTTATGGACGTTTTATTTTCTCTTACAAATTAATTTATCTACAAATATTTAAATCCGCTAAATTCAATAAATCCAAAAAATAGATATTCAAATCTAAATCTATTATCCACCTTTACTCTAAATCCGCTGCAAATGATAATAAAAATATTATCTTAAACCTCAATATCCGAATCCAAGTCCATACTACCATAACTTGCTTTGCCTGCTTCCATCATCGCTAATTGAAAGCAAAGGACCCATGGCAGAGTAGTAGCATCCTAACTCCGCTTGTGGAGTCTTTTACTTAATTAGTAGTAAGCATCATAATGATCCTATATTTATAATATAAACAGAAATATGTAGCAGTTATAAAGATGTGAATATTATCCTCTATATACATACGTAAATATGGCAGTTATAAAGATGTGCATATAAAAAAAGAAACGAAATGCTAATAACGTATGAAAACTATTTGTTCGAATATTAAGACATAAATGATCAGTTCTTCACAAGTGTAAATGAAGAAAAGTATGATATTTCTTCTGCCCTCGCTAGGAATCTAATCCCAACTGTTCAATTTTTTATGTTCTACATTTCATATGATTGGGATAGTTGGCATTGTATTATTTAGAAAGTGATCAAAACTTCAACAGCAAATCACATATACCTATAATAATGACTGGCAATTACACAGTTTTCGTCCTCCTTATCACCTCTTAAGCAGTTACTGAAGAGCTCATCTCATTGAGAACGTTGTAGTACGTAAAGAAATCCGAGGTGCTTCGGAAGCCAGGAATGAAATCTGAAAAGAATCTCAAAACCGCGGCCAGATGTTGCGAGTCGTTGGAGGTACATGCTGCTTCAAGAAATAATGATGGCCGGATAGTAGTGACCTGAACAATTAAAAATATTTCTGTCACAAATCTTTCAAACTTTATCAAACCAAGCTTAGAGTTAGACATGATCATCAAGCATTTGGAAAAATGCCCTATGGCACTCAAACACAGGTATGAGTGTTGGATGTGGGTGGGAATGTGTTCGATACAGGTATGCTCAGATCTTTCTATGATTTTCACGTATTTGGAGGATCCTTAGAGAGTCATCCCTGTACCCAGATCCGGATGTGTGTCGGACATGTGTATTTTGGGAAAAATGACGAACAGGAGCAACAAGGAAATGCCATCAAATACCTATATCTTGCCACAAGTAAAGAATTAGGTAACAACCTAATGTTCAGAAATATGAATAGTTACAGAAAGGGTAATCTGAGATGCAAATTTACCAACATGTTGGTGAAATGTGACAAGGTTGCTTCTCCATTACAGGAAAGCCTAACAGATCTCAAGAAAACTTTACTAACCATGTGTCAATGAAGAAATATTATGCATACAGTTCTAATTCGTAAAACTGGCATTTTACATATACATACAGGTCAATGAAGAAATATTATTTGATGCAGTTATTAAATAAAGGATTACCTTATGCTTCAGTGCATAACGTAAAGCTTCAAGATAATATCCATCCTGCACTAATAACAACACATAATCATGATTCAAAGAAAGCTGTCTTAGCATATCCGAACCCAGCTTCCTAATTTGCAAACTTTGACGACCTGATTCTAGCAGCTGTAGAGCAACTTCTTTTGAGGGCTCAATAACCTGTAACACGAGAATTTAAACTCTTAAAAAATGCCAATCCAGTCAATAACTTTTCATTCTAATTCAAGGCACACTTATTGTGAAGGTAAAGAGATTTGTTAAACCTTGTTTATGATGAACAAACTAAGTTCTGCATATTGCTCACTGCGGGCCAATAGTTGAATAGTTAACACATATAGGCTTGGATGCACTTTGACCCTTTCTAAGTTGGCACTGCAGAAAGGAAATGAATAAGATTTCATGGAGCAAAGTACAAACTACTTCCTCAGTAACCAAGAAATGATTTATTGGATATCCTACGTTTCTATTTACCATATAAATGGCTAAGCAAACATGACTAAACAACCGTTTATCCACAACAGGAAGCTTTGTTTATAAATCCAGATATGATTAGAATAGTTCTTTAGAAGATTCAATCACATTCTAAGAATCCTTTAGAATTGCCATGCACAAGAGTTGTAAACCACTTCAAATCATTACCATACCATCGAAAAAACTCAAGAATGATGGCAACCAGATAAGAAGGCTCCATAGTCATCTCTTCCTCAATAGGAGCAAAGACAGATCTGTACATCTCATCGGGTGAAATTGCAGGTGAAGTGAGCTGAGACTCCTGGTGCTCAGAAACACTAGCATTTAATGGATTATCAGTTGTAGAACTTTCACCACTTGCATCCACTTTGCCACCAACAAACTGAGTATCATTTGAGCTGATTTTCGATGGTTCAAAGCTGCAATTATCCTCCGTCTCTGAAGACGAATAAGTTGAAGGTCTACTAAAAGATACACTGTTGACTCCGGTAGCAGGTTCATGTTGGACAGATTTTCCATCGGTTCTGCTGGTGAATACATCTGTGGCTTGCCCTGGTCCACTCACATTTGGCACACTCGAGGGGATCCTCTCTGTCTTTATTCCCTTGAAATAACTGCCAGTTTTAAGAGAGAGCGAATACGAGGTGACTAATACATCCATTGCCTTGGCAACCATGGTGATAGGTCTGCGTTCTAGAATCATTGTTTGTGTAATTGCCAAACATAGTTGTTTAGCCTGAAATAGCAGGAACAATATATGCTAACACTGGTTAATGATTATATCACCCTTTATTCTGGAAAGAGAAAGAAGATAGCTGAGAATTGACCTTCTTGGCTTCCAACTTTCGTCTTTGCAAGAATTCCAATACCGATGGAACTTCAGAGGAACTAGCAGAAATTGCCTGCAAAGAGAGAAAGGGGGCAGTAATTACGAGAATTAACTATAAAAAAATAACAAAGTATGACCAACAGGATTTACCTCCAAGTCCAAGTGGATCTTCCATAAAAGCTTATTAGCTACATCACATATAAGATCAGGAACCAAGAAGGTCCAGTCAGCTCCATAAATAATTGCTTCATTATCATTTGAATTAGAGGCCTCTGAACTTTCACTTTCCTTGGTGCTAGGTCGAGAATTAGAAATATCGGACCTTTGAAAACCCCTCAATAGTACAGGAAGTGGGGCAGATATGGGAGCTCGAGAATCTGCAAATATGTCATAGAGTATAACAACTTTTGCATCTACTTGGTGCACAAGTAGTACATTATCAACCACACTCACAGCAACCTTGCTCGAGTAAATTGGTAATGAACCCTGCAAATGGAATGAATATGGTTACAATTCCAACTCAAAACCAATTGAATAGAGCCTGTACCTGAAACTAACTAGAGGCAGTTTTGAGTAACCCTCACCTGTTGGATAATAGCATCACGGTAAAACCGATATGAATGCAGTACCATTGCAACTCTATCAACTTGCAAGCAGTAAATTCTCCCGTAACTGTCATAGTATAAAAGCAGATATTAATATATAAATCATTTATCAATCAATTTAGTATACAAGCAAAAACAGGTAAAAGAAACATACACAGTGACAATATAGACATCTTCAGAAGCAAGGACAGGCTTACTGTTAGCTTCAGGTTTAGCCATTACCATCTCAAACTTTGGTAATCGAATAATCCCAGCAGATGAAAGCTGAAGATAAGAGATAGAAACATGTTAAATCAATGGAACTGGGAACAAAAAGGATCATAATCTATCTGTACTGTTCATTAAAGGTATCAGAAGGGAGTTGTGCACTGTGATGCTACATATTCATTTGCACTTAAGTAGTTGAATAATTTCAGTTTTCCATTTTCTCACATTTACCACCAAGACCAATTTCAAAGTTTATTTCGTGCATAGGGTGCATAGCCTAGCCAATGTAGAGACTAAATCTAGGAGGACTCTATAAATTGAGCTAGTGAAGCTCATAACCATACCTGAAATCCATGGAACGTCTTGCACTGCATTCCTGAAGCAAGGAGAATCAATCTGCTCTCATGTGTGTAGACATACCAACTAACAGCCAATTTCTTTGTCTCAACCAAGATAAGTGACTTCGAGGCAGAATCATAAGCAAACAAGTCCAACCCACTGCAATTAAATTCCATTTCAGTAAATAGAGTACATTAAATCTTTGGTGCAAGTAGAAACATGAAAAGGAAAAATAGAATTAAGTATAACAACATAACTCAAAAGGTAAAAGAAGGATGATTATTTTCAATAACATGGACAATGATGATTGCAGGTCTTGAAGGTTGACTTGATTATGTATGATGCACAATCCATTTAAGTTGCTAAATGAAATTTACAAGATGCAAGAGAATTGATTTTGGAATAGGAAATCAGTGCTTAATCAGGATCCATGCTAGAGAAGCATCTCCTCAAAAATAGCTTTCATACTTTGTTCTCCTTCACATAGGCAGATAAAATTTCTAACAACAAATACTTCCCAAAATTAATAATCATTTTCCTTTCTGTTTTCATATTCATTACTTCTGCCTTTGGTCATGCAGAAAAGACAGCAGAGTTCCATAGAATAATCGAAAAAGAAAATGCACAGAGCCATGACTAATACAGAAGTTCTAAAACTTCTTTACCTAGTTGCATGGCCTGAAAGAGTATCATTGCTATAAGTAATTAGGGTAGGATAGAAGGATGTCGAATAGGTGATTTTAACATCCTTTTTATGCATGGTAAGTGTAACTCCAAATTTCACACTGAAGCATAGTTTGAGTAATAAGGGTTGGGTTGGATTTGGACAGAGATTCTAAACTTTAAGCTGTCATGCTCCTCTTTTAGAGAAGTAAAAAAAAGAAAGTAATTACCAATTTGTTGGCAAGTAACAAAAACTTCTAGTAACCAGTATAACCATGGAAACTTTGTACATTAGATACCCAAGTTAGAGTGAAGTGAGAATTCAGCTTCAGAGTAACATTGCTATTATACAAAATTTTATTCCTTTCCAGGAAAATCATATCTCAGTAGAAGCTAAATTCGTACGTAAAACATCAGTTTGAGATATACACAATGACAAAATCATTATCCACTGTACAAGTAAGACAGACAGGAAACTTCTCCCTACCTGGTCTTCACAATTACAATATCACATGATGGACAATCTGTCCAGAAGAACCCCAGTATACTCTCTGACTCGGATTTGCATCTGTGAGTGAAAGTTTCCCCTGTTTCTCTATGCCAAAATTGTATAGAAATATTGGACCGTTGGACTGCTATAATCTTTTCATCTAGAGAATACCGGACAGAACAGATAGGCCCTTCAGTTATCGAATCAGTGATAGGGGCAGCAAGAGGAGAAAATGGAGCAGTTTTCCACGAAAAGATCTGTGCAGAAAAGAATGTAAAATATGGAACTGCAATATCTAAAAAGCTTCTACAATGCTATTTAAGTTCAGAACTATTAAACCTGGTCAGATGTAGGAGAGATGAGTAATTTATTTCCATCATCATAATAGAAACCTCTTGATCCAGGAATGTTGCAACGGAGAGGGGGATATTGTATGAAAACATGTGATAGAGCACCAGATCCCAGACCACCAACACTAGCTTGCGAACTTGAAGCTTTCCAGGCCATCTTTCTAAGGTTATCTTGTATTTTTAGCCTGAAAATTCAAATTGCTGGTGAATAATAACACTAATAAAGCACAAAAGATAGTATCAGTACAAAAGAAAGAATGTATCATAGCTTAAAGACTAGCATCAAAGAATAAACAGAAAAGTTCATTGGGTTTACCTTATCATACAAACTGCAAACCCAAAGCTCCAAATATTACACCTTTCCCCGGAGCTATAAACCAAAAGAAAGTAGAAAACATTAATCTTAGCACAGTTTTTCAAGAAGGAAAAATATAAGATCTTTGCAACCCAATTATCAAATATAAGATCTTTCAAGAAGGATACCGTATTCTGCATGCAAGTCTTTAGTGCAAGAAATTCTTTCAAACACATATCACGTTCAACTTCAGGAACTTTTGCTGCAACACAGGCCCCGTATTCATTCGCCTGAAAAGAGAACATTGTAGTCGAAACAATGAGCTAACCACAAGCAGAATTTAACAGCAGGTTCAAGGTAATATCTTTCTGCAATCATATTTTTGTTCATTTTCAACCTCAAATTACTCATTCATGAACTTAAAGCGTACTGCAAACAAAAACAGAAAATCCCGAAACTAGATGTAATGATACTAAATCAGTAGAACAAATTGAGACTTCATGGACAAACCTGTGCCGTACAATTCACTAAAATGCGCCTAAGTGGAGAGATTGTTTTCTTTTCTTTCATATCCACAGCTCTGATAAAGAACAAAAAAAGTACATATATCATAATTTTCAGAACTTCAAAGATTGATAGAGTGGGAATCGTTCATGAATTGATGAAATTAGGGTTTTCAATTAAATTGATAAGAAAGACTGAAAATAAAAATCAAATCCAAGAACTGGTTAACTTTAAAAAACAAACTAATTAGCAGAATCTAAGACCGAAAACAAAGAAAGAATTACCTGGGAAATTCAACATTTTTATCACGCGGGATTCAGGGAACAAAATTCTATGGTATCAAATCTAAAAGAATTGGGTTTTGATCGTTGTTGAATCGAGTTTACTTGTCAAACTACACCTAACGGTCTTTATCTGAAAATTAGGGGACCTAAAACGCCGTCGTACGGAAGCCACCGCCCAAGTTTTGTTTTTAATTTCCTTTTGGGATTAGTTGAGATGTAATTTACCTCTAAACTTTTATCCCATCGTACAACATTGTATTTTTTAAAGGGTAAACTATGTAATCAAGCCACTATCAAATTTTTTTTATTTTAGACACCTAAAATAAAAAGTTTATAATTTAAGTAATCAGATTATATAATTTAGTTATTTTAGTCACTTTCATTAAAATCACAAGTAACAACTTGATATAACAATTTAAAAAATTGATATAATAGTAAATTTAACTCTCAACTTTTACATATTATATCAATTTAATCATAATTTTAAAAAATTAACCCTTAAAGTTTACAATTGATCTCAATTTGATTCTATTCAAAAAATTTTAAAGAAATATATAAAAATACATAAATATTTTTAAAAAATATAATAATAAATTTAAAAATATATAAAAATAAAAATATATTATTGACAAGAAATCATAATATATAAATTTAAAAATTTAAAAATATATAAAATAAATAAATATTTTTAAAAAATATAATAATAAATATTAATATTAATATTAATATTAAATAAACTGAAAATCTCCCACCCTACACTCGTCCTCTCCCTTTTCCCCAGACCCATCCCTCTCCCTCTTTCCCGCACCATATATATGAATTAATATCATAAACAGATTCTGATACAGATGATGAAGAATATATATTTATGTTAATTCTTAAGAATTTCTTCTAACTGATTATTAGAACTACTTCCTATATTGAACATAAATATATATATTCTTCATCATATGTATCAGAATATATTTCTGATATTAATTCATATAATATTTCGTCAGTATTTATTTCCTCTTCAGAACATATTTCTAAATCTTGTTCTTCAAGTGTATTAATCATTTTTCTTGCACTTTTTATAAGTTTTTCTTCTAACGAATTTTTTCTTCTTACTAGAATTTTTCATCTTATTTTTTGGTTTCCATCTAACTAGCTTATATCTCCTATTTTTCTTTTTATGTTTTCTATAAGTAATAGGACGTACTGATTTACATTCAAATTCCTATTCATTTTCTAGAATTTTTGTACAATGTTTATTACTTAATTTATGCTTAACTTTGTTTAGAAGCTTTACTTTGTAAATAATAACTAGTTATTCTTTCATTCGCAAAATTAATTCTATTTCCTATAAAGTCTATAGTTTATGAATCGACACTAAATATTTTACTCTGTTTTTCTAAATAAGAATCGTACTTTTTTATACATATCTCATCCCATGGTGGTTGTAATTTATGGAAATGTTATTTTTTTTCCAAAATTCTATATTTTAATTTTTTTAGTTTTTGATATTAATGAAGAAATTTTTTAGAAAAATCTTCTAAATATCTAATATCACATAATTTAATTTTTGACAAAGCATAACTAGATAGACTATCTTGATCTTTTTTTATCAATATAGACACAAAGTTATGCTTTTAGAATATAAGTTAATCCTTTTAATACATCTTTGGGAGTTTGAATTTGATTGATTAACTGTCATTTTTGTTCTTTTCCTTTTTCAGATTCTTCCCATCTTCTTAGGAATTGCAGAACGTCTCCTTGAAATGTTCCAACAAAATAATTTAAAAAATTTTCTTTTGACCAAGTATTGTTGTTAACAACTATAGTCATAGATTGTGCCCAATCATATATGCTTTTTTCATAGTCTGCTATAAGAATATTTGTAAGATCTAAATATATTCATCCTTGAACAACATTTCTTTTATTTAGATCGTCTATCCTATATGGAATAGGTTGGTAGACAACTCTCCTAAATTTTCAAATTTTATTTCATTAGTAGCAATATTTTTGGTTTGATTACCAAAAATTCTAGTTGTATTTGCAGCTTGTTCATATTTTTTATTAAAGGATCTTAAATAATCATCTTTTAGAATATCCGAATCTAACTTTCCTTTTCCGTTAGGATCTTGATATGTTTGATCAGTCTCTATTGGTTCTGATATATCTATTTTTTTCATTTTCATTTGTTGAAGTATTTCTTCATCAGATTTATAATTAGAAACATTTATATTTTCTAAGTTTATAGAATTATTAGAATTATTAGAACTACTACTACTATCCGTAGAATCATAGTTTAACATATAATGATAATTAAATAATGCAAATATATCTTTTTGTTTTTCATAAAGTTATTCTATAAGTTTTTTTTCTTTTTGAAAATATCATCTGGATCTTTTATTTATAAAGCTAAACCCAAAACAAGCCCAAAATCAGGCAGAAAATCACGAAACAAACATTACCAGCCGTTAACCTGACAGGCCCAAAACCAAATAGGAAACAAAATAAAAAATGAAACAGTCCAAACAAAAAGATTCGGCTTGCAGAAATGGGGAGCTCTAGAGACTTCATCAGCCTGCTGTTATTCAATAAATAAACCCTTTCCCTTAAAAGCAACAAAAACACATGGGAAACCGCATAGCTTTATAATTACTTTCCATTAATTTTCAACAGCACCCGTCACTTCCCACAGAAAAAATCTATGAAAACACCACACTTCCTAACTTTTCAAAACCCCTTTCCAAAACTTTCCTTCAATAATCCAGACGTTTCATTCCCTCGTGGAATCCATCCATCTTCGACCAACGACCACCATTTCCTCCGCACCAGAAGTAACCATATTCAACAGATAAGTTGTCTCTCTCTTTTGGAGTCCCTCTTTAGCTATAAGATGAGCAACCTTGTTAGATTCTCTATGAATAAACTGAAAAACGCAGAACTCAAAACCTAAACTTAGTTGCTTTGAATCTGTTATAAAAAATTCAATTTATGATTTATTTCTTTTCTCCTCTTATAGTTTATGGATCGCCGAACAGTAATCTCCTTCGATCTCAACCGCCTTTAGCCCGAGAAATAACCCAAGATTAAGCGCCTAAAAACACACCATCGTGAATTTATAAGTTTTAGATATTCTATTATTTCATTTTTATTAGATGTCTTAGTAAATTTATTCTTCCAATGTTCTAATTTATTATTAATTTCAGATAATATGTCTTAAAATTTATTGTTCAAATCTAATTCAGTTACTTCTCGTAAATTATTTATTTGTTATTTTATTTTTCACACATTTCCCTTGTTTTTCAAACTAGTCACATTTAATTAATATTTTAAATCACCCAATTAAAACCCCATTTTAAATTATTTTTAAAATTTAATTTAACCCAAAATATTTATTTTTACCCAAAAAGTATTTAAAATCATAAAATTAATTTTTTTAAAAATATTTTTATTTTCCAAAATATTATTTACTAATTTTTAGATGAAATTAAGCTAACTAATTAAGAATATAAATCGATAATTAACCCAATTAATTTTCAATTTTCACTTGGAACACGATAAACTTACCCGAGACTACAAAACCCATTTTCGAGGCCTTACAGATAGCATAATTAGGAAGTGTGTAGTCGGAATTGAAATTGTAACACCCCTTAACCCTAAACCGTCACCGGAACAGGGTTACGGAGCATTACCGGATATATCGAACAATTTACTAATAATTCACAAATCGATAACATACATAGTATAATTTAATTATTAAGTTCCTATAATGGACCCTCGAGGTCCAAAACACGTATTTAAAGTGGAACGGGACTAGTTCGAGTATTCTGAAAATTTTTTATTTTTTTTTGAACTCAATATAACCCTTTTATAAACATCTAACATTCTCTGCAATTTTCAAACCGTAATTAATTTGCAACCAATATAACAAACCTTACATTTCCACACTCAAACATACCTAATTATGCCTACAACATTAATTTAACAATTCATTCACTTGATCACTCATAAATAACTTTTTAATTGAACTAATAATTTCATTCATTTCCCATTTTAGTTTCATGCCACATTTTACCAAATATGCCATACTAATTCATTTCATATTATAACCTATATTAGACATCATTTTACAACCAAAGTTTCAGGACTTAAGTACACAATTTATACAATACCTAAGTACATGTCACTTTTACCAAAAGAGGGATTACATCACCAAATTGTCTCTGAAGTCGGGATTGATCTGGATGCTAGACAGGGACCTTTGACTTCTACTGACCTACGCACGAAAACAACCGTATGCTATGTATGCCTATACTTAGTGGTATTACCATAATTCAAACTATAATAACAAATAATAATGTATAAACATATAAATATCAAACATATAATAATTTATTAATATATATTAATTCATACTTTAACTTTCAAATTTTCAACAATAACAATTAATCAAATTGATGTCACATATCATCAAACTGAATTCAATCATCTCATAGACCTTTGGTTCATGTCTTTCATTTTCAGTCTCCATTCAATTCACAATTTCAACTTTCTCATTTCTTCAATAAATTAATCGATCAATTTCATTCGTTTTATCATTTCATTTGCTTACCCCTATTAACAAGACTCAGACCTTGGCGGATACACGAATTCCAACCAAACACACCAGAATAAACCAGCTAAACACGCCAGACAATCCACCCAAACACACCAAAACGGTAGCACTCAGTACCTCTTCGGATAGTCTAAAGAAATATAGTGAATTCAGTGTCTCCTTGGCCAAGCCGAAAAATCCTCAAATTCATTCGTTTTATCATTTCATTTGCTTATCCCTATTAACAAGACTCAGACCTTGGCGGATACACGAATTCCAACCAAACACACCAGAATAAACCAGCTAAACACGCCAGACAATCCACCCAAACACACCAAAACGGTAGCACTCAGTACCTCTTCGGATAGTCTAAAGAAATATAGTGAATTCAGTGTCTCCTTGGCCAAGCCGAAAAATCCTCAAATTCTTTCAATCCTATGGCATGCCAACTGTATCCGACTCAGCCTGACTAGTTAATAGGGTATTCAATTTTCATATTTCAATTCAATCACTTTCTCATATTTTCCATTCAAATCATTCTCAATTTAATCACAATTCAATTCAATACAATTTTCTACTTTCTAATCAATATACTATCAAATATTTATACATAATCATACTTTATCTCAATTTTTACCAAATTCAACTTAACTATCTAATGTTCACCATAAAACCCTAATTTCAAATTTCTTTCAATTTAGTCCCTCTAACACAAAACTTATAGCTTACTTAACAATTTAATCATTTTATCAATTCTAACTAGAAATTCTATCAATTAAACCCCTAATTCATCAATTTGTTCAACATGAATTATGTTCAAAAACCTAAGAATTTTCAAAATCTTAACATAAATTCATCAAAACTTTGTTCTAAAGCTTCTAAAACATCAAAATTAAAAGAAAAGGGCTTAATTGACTTGCCAAATTAAAGCTTAAAGCCTCAAACCCTAGTTTTTTCTTCTATTTTTCTTTCTTTCTTTTTCTTTCCCCTATTTCGAATAGTCTCTGTTTCTTTTCTTCTTTGTTTCTTTTATTCTTTTACTTTATTTGTTTTATGTATTAGTTAATAAAAATAAAAATAATAAAAATAATGCATTATAATAATATAATAATATTTAATTCATAAATATCTTTTACTTAAATTATAAATAATTATATATTTATTTTACAATTGTACAAATATTTTTATTACATATGTACATATTCATCACCATACACTTGTCATGATTTTAATTTATTTATCATATAAAAATCTTATAATATAATTAATATACAAATATCTTTTACTTATTATTTATGAAAATATATAAATATTTTACAAGTGTATAAATCTCAGAAAGCTTCTGCAGAGACCAATCGGTTCTAACTGCTATGAAATGAGCTGATTTCGTGAGTCTATCCACAATTACCTAGGTAGCATTCTTTTTACTCGCTAATAGTGGCAGTCCGGTAACAAAATCCATAGTAATGCAATTCTATTTCCACTCGGAAATACTAATAGGCTGTAACAAACCTGTCAGCACCTGATGTTCTACTTTTACCCGTTGACAAGTCAAACATTTACTAAGATACTAGAATATATCTTTCTTCATTCCTGGCCACCAGTATAACTCCCGTAAATTCCGATACATCTTCGTTCCACCAAGGTGTAAAGCAAAAGTACCTGTAACATCCGGGATTTGGGGCCTCTGCATTTATCTTGTTTCTGTGTGTCTGGTATGCTATGTGTATTGTTTGAGTGTGTTTTGGGTCTCTAGGAAGGCCCGAGGTTAAGTCGGAACCTTAGGCAAATTTTAAAATTTTGGGCACTTTAGGAGGGGAGCTGGTTGGGAGCAGGACTTAAGGTTTATTGGTTGTGTTTGTTGACACAAGGAGTGATGTGGTAAGGTGGCAAGTGACGCCATTTAGAGAGCAGTGAGGGTGGCGTCAACAAGGGCGGTGAGGAAGGAGTTCAAGTCTGCTGTGACATTTGGTAGCTCTCTTTTTGCGTCAGGAAGCTAAGGAGGTGGCTTCCAGTGGGACTCTTCAGGGTGGTTGGTGGAATGAGTCAAAGAATTTGAAATGAGTGGATGAGAGGTGATGAAGGAGGTTTGAAGTGATCAATCGGTTTGAATGGGTGTTAGGGAGTGCTTTGTGGAGAAAAATAAGGGATTTGGAGTGAGGCAAATGTGTTAGCTGAAATTTGGTTGGGTGTCAAGGGGGGATCAGTCAAAACTTGTGGGTTCGATTTTGGTAAGTGTAAGTGCCGAAAGTTTGAAGCCTTAGCAACTTGGGGTTATGAGTTTTCTTGAGGAGAGCATTTAGTGTTTTGTTTTGGGTAACCTTTAATTCTTTTCCATTTCTCATTCTTTTCTATCAGAAATCGAAAGCATCTTCTCCCTTTCTTTTGACATTTTCAGTCGCTTGAGTGCAATTGCTTCACCATCAAAAACCGAATATTTCTTTCTTCTTCCTAGTTCGAACAAGTTGTAGTGATAACCTATTGGCCGAAACCTCCTACCAACTCCATCATTTCACCATTTCTTCTTCGTTTGTTTCTTCTTAGCCGAATTTCCATTGCACATCAATCTTTGTTCTCTTTTTGTTCGAACCGAAACCTATTCCATTTTTTCTCGTTGGAAGTAATTCCTCCTCTCTATTTTCTTGTATAAGCCGAATCTACCTAGCCATTCTTTCTTGCATTTTCCCTCGAACTCTCTAAAAGCCGAAACTCTTAAGCCTTCAATTGAGTTCTTTTATCTTCATTTTCGGTTCTTTCATTTTATTCTCTTCCACTCTTGTTCATTGCCGAATCTTCTCTACTGTTGTGCTTGTGCCGAATTCTCTTGGGTGTTATTCGAATCCTCTATGTTAAGGTAAGATCATTCCCTTTCATTTTCTCCTTGATTAAACCCGTATTCCTTCTTTTCTTGGTAGGGTCGAATCTGCCTTGACTAATATTTTAACCTGTTTCTTTCTCTCGGTGTTTCGTCGATTAAGGGGCTAGTGTTAGGCATCTACTTCGGATCATTCTTTGGTTTGGGCTATTAAGGGCGCCTATTCCGGGAAATAGTGCTGTCAAATCTTTGAACCCTACCTCTCTTTTCGGGATTTCAAGGTAAGGGTTTTCTCTTCAGATATTTGATTAGGTTCACTTATTGTTATTCGCTACCTTAACCCTGTGTTGTTGTTAAACAACCATTGTTTCTTTATAGTATCTTCTGACCAAGAACTTTTGATGGAATCCAATACCAATCAGGCAAAGGAGGGGGTTGGACTCGTAAACCCAGCCCCTAAGTTTAAGAAACGTGCCGTGTCAGCAGTGCGAGATTGGCCACCGGGTTGTGGACCGAACAGAGTAGTAGGCAGATGGCAGTTGTTTCTACTATCGATAGTGTCGACGTATAGGACGTGTTATCAGGTGTGTAAAACCTCAATACACTTTATTTTAACTGTAATATTAATTGTATGGGCTGAAAAGCCGGAAAAGGATGGGATAATAGTCTTAATACCCTTGTGGGTAAGGTTAGGAATGACAGGTACGTGATTATAGTATCATTCTTGCGTGTATGGATGTATGTGGTAATCTATTACCTTGTTGATAGCATGTTGCATTCATTATGACATGTATGTTATGCATGGGATATGGGTATGATGTTTAAGGGGAAGTGCTATATTATGAGGTCACGTAGTGATCGGTGGCTAAGCCACGGTATATTATGAGGTCACGTAGTGATCGGTGGCTAAGCCACGCTATATTATGAGGTCACATAGTGATCAGTGGCTAAGCTACGTTATATTACTTGGTCACCTAGTGATCGGCATTATGACTGACAGCATGACTGTCAAAGTGGCGTGTAGCGGATGCAGGGTTGATTATAGAAATCCCCACGATGTGATTGGCTGGTACGGGTTGGCGTGTAGAGGATGGAAAAACTAGGTTTGGGCTAGGACATGATGTATCCATTTATTTTTTTTTTATGTCATCTTGAGTGGGCTAAGGCCGATATACGATTGCGGGCCTCGAGCCGTATATGTGTTATAGGGGATTTACATACTGAGTCTCGGTGACTCACCCCTTGCTTAACCTTTCAAGTGATCAGTAGATCATGGATATGAGAGCCGAGGCAGATTCGTGGAGGCCATAAAGACTTTACTTTTCGTACACTCTTCCTGCTTTACTTTAATTTTAGTTGGAGATTTTATTTGTGTAATAAGGCCTTTCTAAATTAACATTTGGGTTTTATTTTTATTTACTTATTGTTTATTTAAAAGTTGACACTACACAAACTTAATCACGAAATTAGAAATGGAGTTTTCAAAATACGAGTAACTCAAGACACACGTTTTCTTCCAAATATCACCAGGTTAACGAATATTTGATTAACTAAAAGTTGAAATTTCTCCTACACTACCAAACCACTGTTTTCAAGACACCGCCTTAATCGAAAAGATTTCGAATCTACGATTTTTCCTAAATTAAACAAAACTTCATTTTTATTTCACCCTGTAACATACCAGATCTGGTCGTAACGTTTAGGCCGGGTTTGGGGTGTTACATTACCATCGTGTGTTTCTTTAAGAATCAACTCTTTTAACTCAGAAGCAGTTGCATTTAAGGCTCTTATGGTCAGAATAAATGTAACATCTCTCACCATACAAGCAATGCCTCCAAATCTTCAATGCAAAGATTACTGCAGCTAACTCCAAATCGTGTGTCGGGTAGTTGCGCTCATGTGGCTTCAACTGTCGAGATGCATAAGCTATTACTTTTTCGTCTTGCATCAATACATAGCCCAAACCGCTCAAAAAAGCATCACTGTATACAACAAAGTCCTTTCCTGACTCCGGTAAGGTCAGAACTGGTCTCTCGGTTAACATTTGCTTCAATGTCTCAAAACTCCTCTGACACTGATCATCCCAAATGAAAGGAACATTTTTTGTAGCAGCTTTGTCATTGGCAATGCCATTTTCGAAAATCTATAAATCTCCTGTAGTATCCAGTTAATCCCAAGAAGCTACGTACCTCAGATATATTCCTTGGTGCCTTCCATTGAACAATCACCTCAATCTTCTTCGGATCAACTCTAATCCCTTCAGCAGATACCACATGTCCCAAAAACACTACCTCAGATAACTAGAATTCACATTTACTCAACTTCCGGTACAACTGTTTTTCCCGCAGAATCTGTAGCATTATTCTAATATGCTGATCATGCTCTGACCCTGTCTTCGAATAAATCAATATATCATCAATGAAGACCACCACAAACTGATCCAAGTACGGCTGGAAAATACGTTTCATCAGGTCCATGAAAGCAGCTGGGGTAGTAGTCAACCCAAACGGCATCACCAAGAACTCATAATGACCGTATCGAGTATGAAATGCAGTCTTCAGCACATCACTTTCTTTTACTTTCAACTGATAATACCCAGATCTCAAGTCAATCTTTGAAAATACTAAAGTTCCCTTTAACTGATTAAACAAATCATCTATACGAGTAAACAGATACTGGTTCTTGATCGTTACTTTATTCAACTGCCAATAATCAATACAAAGCCACATTGAACCATCTTTCTTTTTAACAAACAGTACCGGAATTCCCCAAGGTGAAATGCTCGGTCTATTAAATCCACGATCTAACAAATCCTGCCACTGTACCTTCAATTCTTTCAATTTGATGGGCGACATTCAGTACGAAGGTATAGATACTAGAGCCGTACCAGGATAGACTTCAATTGCAAACTCAACCTCTCTGTCTGGTGGCAAACCTAGTAATTCTTCAAGAAAGACGTCTGAAAACTCACATACAGTTCTAATTTTGCTGCACTGACTTCCGACTGAATTGAAATTAATAACATAAGCTAAATATGATGCACAACCTTGCTAAAGAAATTTATTGGCTTTAATTTCTAAAATGATACGTGTCGAACCACAAGTACGAATGCCATTTACCTCAATTCTATCTCCATCTTCTGTCTAAATACTGAACCTCTTTTTATAGCAATCCAAAACCACCCCATGTTCAGATAACCAATCCATACCCAAGATTACATCAAAATCGCCAAAAGGCATAATCAACAAATCAACAGAAAACTTCTTACCCTATATTATCAACGGGCATCTTCGGCACACTCTGTCCACAGACACGATTTGTCCCAAAGGGCTAGACACTTCTATTAATATTCTAGACGTCTCATATTTTAATTTCCCCAACTCGACTAGTTTTGAATTAATGTATGAATGAGAAGAACCCGGATCAATTAATGTATAAACAGGTTCAGAATACAATAAAAATATACCTGTCACGACATCATGTGCATCACCTTCTTCCTGAGTCTGAACCACATATGCTCTGGCTGGTGCTCTAGCCTCCGACTGCTGAGTAACTATGTCACTGCCTTTTCTTACACCACTACCTCTAGAAATAAAACCGCCTCTACCTGAGCCTTTGCCTCGAGCAGTAGACACTAATCTCTATGATGCTGCAGGTGCGGTACTTTCACTTTTTGGGTAGCCTCTGATAAAATAATCTGTAGACCCACATCAGAAGCATCGTCTAGTTATTCTCTAACATTCACCTTTATGCTTTTTCCCACAATGTTCCCAGTCCAGCATATTAATGTCTCGAGAAAAGCCTCTTACACTGCCAGTAAAGACTGTAGTCTACTTTCCCCGACTTCTGTCACCTCAGTCTGATCTAAAACTCGGCCTTCAACCACTTCGAGATTCTCTAGATCTTTTTGGCTGAGGAGTAGAACTAGTGGTTTCCGCTCGTTTCCCTGTCGATCTAGCAATTTCTGACTTTTTATCCAATCCTAGAACTTGCTCCACCATTTTTTCCCTGTCAACCAAATCTACAAATTTTGTGATTCGATAGGATACCAACTATACTCTGATTTCATCTCTTAAACCTCGTAGGAACCGCTTACAATTGTCGGCCTCTGTCAGTATAAACTCTGAAGCATATCGGTCGAGTCTAGAAAATTCTCGTTCATAATCTACCACTGATAGATCTTCTTGTTTCAACATCAAGAGTTCTTGCTTTTTGTCTTCAATATATAATTCCCCGACATATTTCTTTTGGAATTCTTTATGAAATAAATCCCATGTTACCTGTTCTATTGGTAGATGTCAAATTACAGATTCCCACCATAAATAAGCTTCACCTTGCAGTAGAGAAACAACACAGATAAGACATTCTCGGTGGGTACATTCTAGTTGTTGCAAAACTCTTTTAGTTGATTCCATCCAATTCTCTGATGTGGATGGATTGATTCCTTTTAGACCCAAAAATTCAGTGGCATTATATTTTTTTTAATTCTTTTATTGGGGCCAATCTTTGAGTAAGTGTGGATGTCGTAGCAGGAGCAGTTTCCGCCAGTGTAACATCCCGATTTTAGGTCTAGTTGGAATAGTGGTTTCGAGACCACAAATCCAAAGTAGAAATATTTTTTTTATGATTTTTGTAACGACCCGAATTTGGGCCTAGTAGAATTGGGCTTATTGGGCCTTGAGCAAGGGAGCGTTTAAAAATTTTTGAGAGCAAGAGAATGGAACTAATGCAAGTTGGACCTATTAGGTGAGTGATTTTAGAAGGTTAGGGGGCTTCTATGAAGTCCCGTGATCAAACTTGGGCTTTAGGAAAACTTTGGTTTTAGGTGAGTAAAACCCTGAGAGTTAGTAAGTAAGCTTTAAGAATAAAATGTGGAGAAAAATGACACAAAAGGAGTTGTGGTCTAGTGGCAAATGGCGCCACATGGGAGACAATGAGGTGACGTCACACAAGGAAGCAAGGGGTCCAAGGTTCAAGTCTTGGCGCTTGCATTTTATTTTGATTTATTTTTAAGTGAACTTAGACTTTGGCCCATAGACTTATATTTAGTTGCACATGATTTTAGACACAAGAGGAGCTTGTGGCCTAGTGGCTAGCGGCGTGGATTAAGTTACAGGGGAGCCTGAGTTCAAATCCCATCGCAAGAAAAAAGGGATATTTATTTTGCTAAGTTGGGACGGCCAGAGTTTGTATTGGAATTAAACTCAGCTGAAAGAGGGATCCCACATTGGGGAGCTAGCAAGAGGGAAGTTGAGAAGCTGGCTTTAAATAGATCAATCTATGAGAAGAGTAAGCATACCTGCGTTGGCGTTTGGGCATAGGAGTGTTCGGAGCGCGGATCAACTCCAGATTCCTATCATGTGTGTATTTCGCCCATCTCTAGCTGTAGAGTGGCAAATGTCAAAATACCGGTCACACGGTGATGGTAGCTACACGAGCGTGTGAGCGGACGTGTGGGAGCTTCGACACTATAGTTGAGGCCCTCATGAGTGTTCTCATGAGTCTAGGCTGCCTTGGGCCCACTAGGCCCATGGCCCATGTGAATAAATCGTATGATCGTGTAGTAGATAGTGACTTGGTCTATGTGAATCTCATATTTGTGGATAGATTTGGGCTAAAAAGCCCACACGAGCGTGTGGGCCCATTTGGGTTGAGAATGGGCCCTAGGCCCATTCACATTGTTATCTCTGTTTAGAATATCTTGGTTTATAAAATTGCCGAAATACCCCTGATTTGTGAAATTACCGAAATACCCTCAGATTGTAAAATTACCAAATTACCTTGATTTATGAAATTATCGAAATACCATCAGATTACAAAATTACCAAATTACCCCTAATTTGTGAAATTACCGAAATACCCCTAGTTTACAGAATTACCAAAATTCCCCGGTTTGTAAAATTATCGAAATACCCTCTATAGGTAAAGTTACCGAAATACCCTTAGTGGGTCAATTACTGAAATACCCTTAGGGGGTAAATTACTAAAATACCCTCGATGGGTAAAGTACCGAAATACCCCTAAAGGGGTGAAAATTACCGTTATACCCTCGATTGTGGTTAAATATCGTGTATGTGATTTATATATATGTTTATAAATGTTTTACACTGCATTCATACCATGTTTCATGGGTTGGGCTTGATGATTGGAGGAAGTGTTGTTGTAAGTGGCTCTGCCACATATCGTTTCAGTGGCTATGCCACATATACCGTGATTAGCAGCTTGACTGCAATATTGGTACGTTTGGCGGGGTGGGTTGACTTGATCCCCACATGGTGCGATTGGTTGGTATGGGTGGTGTGATGGTTGGATTGGGTTGGGCTGCATTTTTGTTTTCATTATCATTATTATAGGGCTTAGGCCCAGACCGATACCGTAAGGGCTCAAGCCCAGATAGTGACCGTTATAGGGGATTACACACTGAGTTCAAGTAACTCACCCCTTTCCTTTAACCGTGTAGGTAATCCCCAGCGTTAGAAGATTTGGAGTTGTAGAGGACTCGGAGGTGGCCATACACCGGATTTGCTTCATAATGAAACTTAGTAATTTTGGTTTTAATTTATTTTATATTATTATTTTTGGGTTAAAATTTCGTGTAATAAGGCCATTGGATTTTTTTTCTTTTTAAACTTTCATTTGGTAATTCTGCTAGTTATGAATTGTTAAAACGATTAAACATTGGTTTTTTCTTTAAAACAATAACAACCGTTTTCAGAATATCACGTTTCTGCAATTCTTTAAGTCAGACTTCTGTAAACAAACAAAGTTTTCGAAAACAATAACATCTTTACAAGAATACACTTAAAGCAAATCTTGTTTGTACAAAGAACGAAATTCGGAGTTTCAAATAAGATATAAAGTTTTTAACGAACACATAGCTTTTAAACAACCCTTTGGTGTGACATGCTAGATCTGGCCATAACGTCTAGGCCGAGTTTAGGGTGTTACATTTTATGGTATTGGAGCCAGGTTGCAAAACTCAGTTGTGTAATGGGTTTGAAAATATTTCCAAATCTATTTAAACTGTGGCTTAGAAAAAAAAGGTGATAATGTTACTGAAAGTGTGGCACACCGAGTCTCCGGCACCAAATCCGTAAGTTTCAAACACTATACATCGTTATATGCTAAAATGATTGTATATTTTGTATGCGTTTTGTTTGGGTGTGACGTTTGAATATAGAAATTGTATGCATGTGTGATAAATATCTGTTTGTTTCTGTGGTTAGATGGTTGATTGTGTGTAAGAGGTTTCAAGATTAAGTTAGAAGTGTTGTCGTGTTATTGGAATGAGAGTGCACAGTGGAAGCGTAGTGGGGTAACTTGTGTTGTGCGGCTATTATATAGTTGGAAATTTCGAGGGTGAAATTTCTTTAAGGGGGTAGATTTGTAACGACCTGAATTTGGGCCTAGTAGAGTTGGGCTTATTGGGCCTTGACCAGGGGAGCATTTAAAATTTTTGAGAACAAGAGAACGAAACTAATGCAAGTTGGACCTATTAGGTGAGTGTTTTTGGAAGGTTAGGGGGCTTCTATGAAATCCCGAGATCAAACTTGGGCTTTAGGAAAATTTTTGGTTTTAGGTGAGTAAAACCCTGGGAGTTAGTAAGTAGGCTTTAAGAATAAAATGTGGAGAAAAATGACACAAAAGGAGTTGTGGTCTAGTGGCAAATGGCGCCACATGGGAGACAAGGAGGTGACGTCACACAAGGGAGCAAGGGGTCCAAGGTTCAAGTCTTGGCGCTTGCATTTCATTTTGATTTATTTTTAAGTGAACTTAGACTTTGGCCCATAGACTTATATTTAGTTGCGCATGATTTTAGAAACAAGAGGAGCTTGTGGCCGGCGTGGATTAAGTTACAGGGGAGCCTGAGTTCGAATCCCATCGCCAGCAAAAAGGGATATTTATTTTGCTAAGTTGGGACGGCCAGAGTTTGTGTTGGAAATAAACTCTGCTGAAAGAGAGGTCCCACATCGGGAAGCTAGCAAGAGGGAAGGTGAGAAGCTGGCTTTAAATAGATCAATCTATAAGGAGAGTAAGCATACCTTGGTTGGCGTTTGGGCATAGGAGTGTTCGGAGCGCGGATCAACTCCAGATTCCTATCAGGTGTGTATTTCGCCCTACTCTAGCTGTAGAGTGGCAAATACCAAAATGCTGGTCACACGGCGATGGTAGCCACACGAGCGTGCGAGCGCACGTGTGGGAGCTTCGACGCGATAGTTGAGGCCCTCATGAGTGTTCTCATGAGTCTAGGCTGTGGTCTATATGAATAAATCGTATGATCGTGTAGTAGATAGTGAACTGGTCTGTGTGAATCTCATATCTGTAGATAGGTTTGGGCTAAATGGGCCAGACGAGCGTGTGGGCCCATTTGGGCTGAGAATGGGCCCTAGGCCCATTCACATTGTTATCTCTGTTTAAAATACCTTGGTTTATGAAATTACTAAGATACCCCTGATTTATGAAATTATCGAAATACCCTCATAATGCAAAATTACCAAATTACCCCTGATTTGTGAAATTAATGAAATACCCTCAGATTTTAAAATTACCGAAATACCCCTATTTTGTGAAATTACTAAAATACCTTCAGATTGCAAAATTACCAAATTACCTTAATTTATGAAATTACCGAAATACCCTCGGATAGCAAAATTACTAAATTACCCCTAATCTGTCAAATTACCGAAATACCCCTGGTTTACAGAATTATCGAAATACCCCTGGTTTACAGATACCAAAATACCCAGTTTGCGAAATTATCAAAATACCCTTTATGGGTAAAGTTACTAAAATACCCTTAGTGGGTAAATTACTGAAATACCCTCGATGGGTAAAGTACTGAAATACCCCAAAATGGATGAAAATTATTGTTATACCCTCGATTGTGGTTAAATATCGTGTATGTGATTTTATATATATATATATATATATATATATGTTTATAAATGTTTTACACTGCATTCATACCATGTTGCATGGGTTGGGCTTGATGATTGGAGGAAGTGTTGTTTTAAGTGGCTCTACCACATACCGTTTTAGTGGCTATGCCACATATCGTTTTGGTGGCTCAGCCACATATACCGTGATTAGCAGCTTGACTACAATATTGGTGCGTTTGGCGGGGTGGGTTGACTTGATCCTCACATGGTGCGATTGGTTGGTACAGGTGGTGTGATGGTTGGATTGGGTTGGGCTGCATTTTTGTTTGCATTATCATGATTATAGGGCTTAGGCCCAGACCGATACCGTAAGGGCTCAAGCCCAGATAGTGACCATTACAGGGGATTACATACTGAGTTCTAGTAACTCACCCATTTCCTTTAACCTGCAGGTAATCCTTAGCGTTAGAAGATTTGGAGTTGTGGAGGACTCGGAGGTGGCCATACGCCGGATTTGCTTCATAACGAAACTTAGTAATTTTGATTTTAATGTTTTTTATATTATTATTTTTGGGTTAAAATTTTGTGTAATAAGGCCATTGGATTTTTTTTCTTTTTAAACTTTCATTTGGTAATTCTGCTAGTTATGAATTGTTAAAACAATTAAACACTGGTTTTTGCTTTAAAACAATAACAACCATTTTCAAAATATCATGTTTCCGCAATTCTTTAAGTCAGACTTCTGCAAACAAACAAAGTTTTTGAAAACAATAAAATCTCTACAAGAATACACTTAAAGCAAATCTTGTTTTTACAAACAACAAAATCCAGAGTTTCAAATAGGATACAAAGTTTTTAACGAACGCATAGCTTTTAAACAATCCTTTGATGTGACATGCTAGATCTGGCCATAACGTCTAGGCCGAGTTTGGGGTGTTACAATTTTTTTGAGGTCCATGACATGTTTGCATGATTGTGTGAAAATTTCATGAAGAAATTTCGTGAATAAGTGTCCAATTTGACTTTTTGGACTAAATTGCAAAAGTTGCAAAATATGAGATTCTAGAAGTTTTAAGTATGAAATAGCTTTGGATTATTAATTAGAGGTCTTTAAATAGCAATTTTCCTAATTTCTATTTTTATGGACAAAAATGGGCATGAGTAGGTAAAATTTTAAAGTTTAATAAAAAAGGGCATTTTGGTTATTTGGTTAATAAAAGATTAAAAGGGAAAAATAAAGCAAAATTTGCTCATCTTCTTTAAGCTAGGGTCGAAACTTTGAAGCTCTCCATAGTTAGGGTTTCTTCATTTTTCAAGCTTGATAGTAAGTACATCCTACCCCTGTTTTTAATGTTCTTTACGTTTTTGAAGTTGTTATCAACTAATCTAGCTATTTTTACCATTTATTTGAGATAGGGTTCATGTTTAAAAATTTACACATGTGTGACATGCATGTGTTTTGATGTTTCATGGTGGATTATGAAAGTTATAATAAACATCTTTTACTAAGTGATTTTTGATGAAAACACATAAAAAGGACCTCTTTGTAAAAGTTGTAAAAATGGGTAGTAAAAAAATCTGATTTAATGAAAAATGTGGGCTGGTATAAGCTTGGTATAGGTTCGGCTAGGCTTGGGTAACAAAGAAAATGGACACATTTCATTTTACGAGCCTAGGGACTAATTTGTAAATATGTGAAAGTTTAGGGGTAAAATTGTAATTTTGCCAAAGCATGATTTTTGGACTGATTTGAACAATATGATAATTAAATTAGCTAAATTTTCTATTATAGATCAAGAAAAACGGAGTCCGGACCTAGACCGGGGAAAGAACAAAGTTATGGACTAAATCGAATTAGTTAGCCATATTTTATACCGGGGTAAGTTCATGTGTAAATGATGCAATATTACATTTTTAAGTATTTAATGCTTTAATATTGCATGAATTGTGTAATTCTCCTTGTGGACTTGATTAATGTTGACTCGATGACGGTTCAACGAAGATTTGATACCTCAAAATCCCAGTTGAACCTTAGGAATAGTTAGGGTACAAATGTCATGACATGAGGGATTGTGTTTACGTGTAAGACCATATTTGGGATATGGCATCGTTATGAGATTTCATGTAAGACCATGTCTGGGACATGGCATTGATATGAGAATCGTGCAAGACTATAGCTGGGCTATAGGCATCAATATGTGATCCCATGTAAGACCATATCTGGGATATGGCATTGGTATGATTCTATGTGTATGTTATTCCCGAGTATCCTTTATTATTCCAAGTGGTTCAACGGGTAATCCAAATATTATGTCAATGAGATGACAAGGTATGATCATGGTGAAAGAGTACAAGTATGTACACAAAACTCATAACTATTGAGATTATAAATCGATGAAACCTTGGTAAGAAGTGAATGAATAAATCATGATCATGAGTTTTATTGTACATTATGTAAATAACATGATTTAAAATGTATCTATGATACTTGATGACATTGTGATAGATTATATTATGTTATGTGTACAATAATGCATGTTTAATGTTAATTATTTACATGCAAACTTACTAAGCTTTATGCTTACTCCCCTTTCTTTTCCATTTTCTTATAGTATTGCCAAGCTAGCTTGGGGATCGAAGGACGTTGAAGACTCGATCACACTATCAATTGGAACTTTTGGGTATAGTTAGTCTCAACATTTTGAGTATGACATGTATAGGGACTTAATCTTTTTATGATATGTCATATTGGTTTAGCCAAATGTGTTGGCTTAAGATGATATTTGATTCATTTTGTATAAGGCCATGGGATGTGGCTCATATTGATTATTGGGTTGTAAACCTATTCATGTATGCATGCATGTGCCAATGTCATTATGATATGGCCTATGGTTATTGTAACAGTCCGGTTTAGACCCTAGTCGAAATAGTGGTTTCAGGACCACAAATCTGAGGTCGAAAAAATATTTTAATATTATTTTTGGTGTTTACAGTATGTGATTGAGCATGTGAAAATTTTGTCGATTGTGTGCTTAATTTGCAAAAAGTATTTAACCGCATAAAATGCAAAAGCTGTGTGCTGATTGTTAAAGTGCTTATTTGGCATGACTTTTTAAATGAGAAGTCCTTATGTTGTAATTTGACCTTTGATAGTGAACATGGACAAAAATGGGCTTATATTAGTGGAATTTAAATGTTATTCAATAAGGGCAAAATGGTAAAATGTCAATTAATGTATATTAAATAAAACAAAACCAAATGCTCATCTTTTTCATACCTTTTTACCATCGAAAATTGAAAAAATAGATAAGGGTTGAAGCTTTTATAATTTCGGCACATACAAGGCTTCATTGAGGTATATTTTGAGCTCGATTTTTGATGATTTCTACGTTTTTGTGATCGTTGCTTAGCGTACTATCAAAGCCATGCTTTAATTTTAGAATTTGATGAAGATTTTAAGAAATGCCATTAATGAATGCTTGAGCTTTGTGCTAGTTGGTGATGAAATATGAAAGATATGTGATAGATTAACATATTTTGTCTTTGAATTTTTGGTGAATTTGAGTAATTTGGCCTAAATTGAGAAAAGTGTAAATTGAAGGACTAAAATGTGAAATGAAATATGTGGGTTTGTATGGACAAGTGGAAAATTTGGCTAAGCATGAGTATAGTGAAATTATGTGTATTTGATGATTTTATGAAATAGAGACTTAAGTGTTGAAATGTGAAAATGTGAGGGCTATTTTGTAAAATGTCCTAAATATGTGTTTGGACTAAATTGAATGATTTAGTGATTGTGTAACACCCCAAACCCGGCCCATGCGTTACAAGCGGATTTGGCATGTCACACAAGTAAAACATGTTAAACCCTTTCTATTCGTGCTAAAATGTTGCTTTGTTAAAATCAAGAAAACAAGTTTGATTTGTTAAAATACTACTAACCTCGAAGATTTGATTGATAAATCGATAAATTTGAACTAATGATCTTACAAAACCGTGACCTTTGAAAACGACGTTGAAAATTCGAAAGAGAATCCGAGTTTTTTGAAAATAGCGTTAATAGTTCGAGAGAAAATATCCGTGTAAAAAAAAAATTTGTACAAGTTTATTTTGAAAATCCATTTGTTAACTGATTTTGGAAACCATTATTTAAGTTTTCAGAAAATTCCCTTTTTAAACAATTTAAGAAAAATAATAAAAACATTCCAACCATAAAGAAAAATAAAAATAGTCTAGAGGCCTTATTACAACATTTAACCCAAAATAGTAAAGTAATTGAAAGTACTAAGAGAAATCCAAATTTTAAATTAAACCATTTTATGAAGTATGGCCTCCACCGAGTCGTCCACAGCCCAAGTCTCCATCGCTGGTCATTACCTAAAAAGAGTAAGGGAAACAGGGTGAGTTACTAAAACTTATTGTGTAACCCACTTACCATTGCCCACTGGGCCAAAATCCCGTTAAGCAATCATTTAGGCCAAAGCCCATTACAATAATATAAATGTATCATATATAAATATTATGCAAATGATATGCAATTCCCAAACCAAACCTAGTTTTCCATCCGCTACACACCACCCGTACCAACCAACACACCTGTGGGAGATCTTTAGTCATCCCACCCCGCCAACACACCAAACGTAGGCATTAAGCCATTTCTATCAATTTTGTGGACAAGCCACCAGAATAGAATTTACATGGCATTGCCATTTTTCAGATTTGTGGCAGAGCCGCCAGATTTATGTAGCAGAGCTACCAGAACTTCTCTTCATCGTTATCCCATCCCATGCAAAACATGTATAAAATGTATAACAATTCACAATAATTTATTGAGATATTTCTTACAACAATTTTCGCCCATTATAACAATTTATCAAGTTGGCCAATTAAGCAAAATATCATCTTGGCCCATTTCACAATTTGTTTCAAATTGGCCCACATAGCAATGTATCGGTTCGGCCCATATAGCAAATATATCGATTTGGCCCACATAGCAATGTATCGGTTCAGCCCGCATAGCAAATATATCGATTTGGCCTACATAGCAAAATATATCAATTTGGCCCTCATAGCAAATATATCAATATGGCCCATATAGCAAAATATATCAATTTGGCCCGCATAGCAAATATATCGATTTGGTCAATTTTACCAAATAATGTGATCTAAGCAAATTTTCTTGGTTTCACCATAATATGATCTTAATCGAACATTTACTATCAATATGACATTAGTCTCTAACCCACGGAAAACGGTGTGAGATTACACACCTGATTACGGTAAGCACTACACTTTCTCGATCGTCGACACCTAAAATTTTATAACGCTCGATTAGTCAACGTACGTGATTTAATAAATCTACTTTAAAACAAACGATCTAAGATTTTACCCTCGGGATCGTGAACAACTACGATTTGTCAGTTTTCCCCGGATAACGGTCCACAACCCGGTGGAAAATCCCGAATCGCTGATGCCTCAGAATTGGGAATAACTTCGAATAGTTGATTCTCACCAGATAAGGGTCCACAACCCGAAGGAAAGTCTCATATCACCGATACAGCCCTTCGCTTAAATTTAGGAGTAGGGATTGTTAATCTGCTCCTTTTGAGATCTCCACACGACTTCCCATTCGAATCAGTACCACAAGTCTCCATTCGGTTAGATCTTACACAGTCGGTATTACGATAAAATATAGACTTATCAAAATGGTCTTTACCACTAATTTCTGAGTGCTCAACGATTGAATAGATCAAGTGTTTAAATCCCTATAAATCGGTCAATCAATACCATACTAATAATCATCTTAACGAATGAAGAAGGATTATAAAATCCATGAAGGACTCTTACTTTAAAGATTTTAGAACCGAATCTTAGCGATTATGCAATGACTTTGGAAGAATGGAGGTTCGGCCTTCCACTATATCACTACGAAGAAGAAAGGGATCTTGTTTAAGAGAGAAAATAAGTGATGATCTCGGTCAAAAGACCTTCCCAAGCCAACATATAGATTTGGCCATAGAAGGAAGAAAATAAAAGAATTGAAAAGAGTTCTTACCGATTGTTCAAAGGTGAGTGACAACTCGAATGAGAAAGAGAGTTTAATGAAGGGATGGAAGGTTCAGCTATAGAGAAATAGTGGACTCAATATTCGGCTATGGTGAAAATATTAGAGGGAAAGTGATGTTTGAAAGATTTTGCAAAAAGAAAAGAAGAAGAAGAAATAGAAAATATGATGGATTAGTTTCGGTTTTCAAGGATGTTGAATGAATAAAGAAATGGTCTCAAAATTTGTATGCATTCGACAAGGAGAAAGAAAAGAAATGGAATATGCCTCTTCAAGGTTGTATGGATTCGGCACAAAGAAGAAAAGGAGTTTGGGGAGCAAAGAAAAATGATACCAAATTGTCAATAAAGAATTGGCCAAAACAACCAAAATTTTACCTATTGCAATTGACCAAATTCGGCTAGGAGAGGGAGTTTTGAGAGAAAAATACAATTAATGGCATTGGTATTTTGACCCAAAACTAACACTTTTGTTTTTACCAAAATATCAAGCACCAAATTGGTTATCATCCTAGCCCCAAGCCGTCCACATTCATCCCCCCTAAGATAAGAGTTTGGCCACCCAAACTTTCCAAAACACCATCCACAAAATAAGCCCCTTGTTCCCTTTACTTACCTATTTCTCTTGATTCCTTTCCCAAACTTCAACCTTGCCTTATTCTTTTAGCCACCTTGCCAAAAATAATGAAGTCAAACTTGCCATAAATACTCTTTGGCCGACACTTTAAGGAAGGGAAGCAAAAATAAAAGTCAAAATGCACACAAAGGGATTCGAACCTCTTATCTCAAGGTACCACAAGTGACGCCATAACCTCTTTACTATTTGTTCAATTATGCTAGCTACTTACTCAATTATTTCCATATGCTTCAAGGTCACTTACTCCATTTCCTTAAAGTTCTAAATGACAAAAATTTTTACTGGGTCCAAATAAATCCCGAGCCTTCTCAGGACCTCCTAAACATACACAATTAATAATTTAACAAGCTTAACACCAAAAACAATGCAACACATAAAATTCCAAATTTTAGGATGTTACAGATTGAATGAGCTAAATTTGAATATGTATAGATCAAGAAAAGAGAGATTTGGATCGAGATCGAGGCAAAGATAAAGTGCTCGATTAATCAACTTGTTTTGTTATTTTGACGTCCGAGGTAAGTTTTTTTTATAATACGAATTATTTAACTTATGCTCATGTGCTATGTAATGAAAGGTTATATGGTTGATGAATTAGTAATGTTAATTGTGGATTTGAGAGATGTGGCACTAAGTGTGCAAATTTAGAATTGATACAGTAGAGAACGACACTGTGTGTGCGAAATAAAGAAAGTATCGACTACTTTGATTGGCACTGTGTATGCGATACTGATTTAAATTCGGTTTAAAGTAAAGGCACTAAGTGTGTGATGATATTTAAGCTTCGGCTATGAAATTGGCACTAAGTGTGCGATTAAATCGAAGGAATAATGAAGATTGATCGAAATGTGGTATCGAGCATTGAGTGGCAAAAATGACCGTTAACTAAGTGTTGGCAAAGATATGTATGGAACCTACGTGGTTGATGAATTTGGAAATAGATGAATGGATCGTCATGTGAGTATTGGATATGGATGAGATTTTGCATTCTTGTGAAATAATCTATGTGATGGTTTAATTTGTATATTGATTTTGAATCATTGAGTTAAATGTTTTATATTATGAACTTACTAAGCTACAAAGCTTATTGTGTGAAGTTTTCTCTATTTTACAGTGTATTTAAAGCTAGCTCGGATCCGAGGATTGTCAGTGACTCAATCACACTATCAGCTATCTAATTTGGTACTTTTGGAAGTTGTATATATTTGGTATATGGCATGTATAGGCTAGTGAATATGGCATGTGTTGAAGTGTAAAAGTTTTGCCATGTGATATGGTTTACTAGTTTGATGATTTTGGTATGTGCCTTAGATGTGTAAAAAGAATGGTTAATGATGTATATATATGTTCTATGTGATTGAACATTTTGGCATAAGTTAGCAAGATGGAAATGGTATGTTTCATGATAGAATTGGTAAGGAATGAATGATGAGTAGATTGAATGTTTTTGGATGAGACTTTAATATCTTGAATTGAGAAATTGAGTTGGAATTATTGAAGTGGATTGAGTAGGGATGTTATGAGGATAAAATAGTGCATATTTGGTATGTTATGAATGCATTTGAGGCTTGTATTTGAATTGGTTTAATGCTTGTAGGTGATCCTAAGTGTGGGTGGCAATTTTAGCCTTGAAAATGGCCTATAATTGTCCACACAGTTGAGCACACGGGCATGTGGATCGACCTTGTCTTTCGAGTTTGCAAAATTGAAACAAGTTAGGCTCGTACATAGGCTAGACACACGGGCGTGTGACTGGCCGTGTAGTGCAAGTCAGTGTCGACCACGGGTGAGGCACACGGGTGTGTCTCAGGCCGTGTGGACAAGTCAGTATGTATTCCCTGTTTTGCCACGGCTTGGACACATGGGCGTGTCCGAGGCCGTGTGAGGCACACGGCCTACCCACACGGGCGTGTGACCTCTGCAGCTTTGAAAAATGTTTGATTTTTTTGAAAATTTTGTATGTGATCAGTTTAGTCCCGACCCCTTTTTAACACGTGTTTAAGGTCTCGGTGACCATATTAAGGGACTATATGCTTATGTTTAGATATGATTGGATAATGATTGACTTTGTGTTGTAAAATGATTGTAAATGTTTCGAATTAGTCGGTAATTCTTTTTAACCCTAAACCGGCGACGGTTACGGGTTAGGGGTGGTACAGTTATTGATGGTCGAATGATAAGGAGTTTCCATGTATGAGTTATGGTTATGAATGTTTAAGTGTTTATGTGTGCCATGTTGGATGTCATTGAGATGTGTAAGTGTGCATGTGTTATTGAGGGTGAAAATGGCTAGAAAAATAGCCTTTTTTTTTTCTATACAGTTAGGCACACGGGTGTGTGTCTAGGCCGTGTGTGGCACACGGCTTGCCCCAAAGGCGTGTGTTCTGGTCGTGTGTCCCCTACACCTTAGTTTTGAGAAACAGAATGCCTAGTATTAAACACACGGGCACGAGACACGGCCGTGTGTCTCGGTCGTGTGAGAGACAATGCCATAGGACATGGGCATGTGCCTAGGCCGTGTAAAGTCTGCACTTAATTTTAGGAATTCAATTCGCCATACAGCCTAAGAACACGGGCGTGTGCCTTGGCCGTGTGACCTTATTTGGTTGAAGGTGTCATAAACAGAATGTCCCCTATTTTGGACACGGCCTGAAGCACGGGCGTGTGATATGCCACAAGAGCATGTCCCTTCACCCACACGGGCTTGTGGACCTTTTTGATGAAATTTTCTAAGTTTTTTCCAGCAGTTTCTAAAGTTCTCGGTTTAGTCTCGAACCACTCCTAATGTATGTTTTGGGCCTCGTAGGCTTGTTTAAGGGTCGATATGAATGTTTATGAAAAGTTTTAAATTTGAGCACCAATTCATGTCTCGGTTTTGTATGATTGCTTACGTATATGTTCGATAACGCCTCGTACCCTATTCCGGCGTCGAATACGGGTAAGGGGTGTTACAACTACCCTTTGTAAGGCATCAAAAATAACTCTTAATAAAAAAAAAAATCATCCCTATCTCTGACATTTCCCCTATCTACTCTAGCGGGTTGATTTCTTATCGGATTTACACTAGGTGTTACTGATTCAGTTTCATCTAATCCATATGATTCTTCGTCTCCAGTGTACATTTCTTGGTCAGTATCATTTATTCGTTTGTCTGACATCTTTAATCTATAAAACAGAAATAAACAAATAGGTCAGCATCCAAATCCCGACTCAATTTTTACTCAACAGTGGCATGTACTTTTAAACTCACTTCAGAGCTCGATTTAGCCCGAGAATAGGCTAAACCTGAATAGATCTAATACCAACAACTGTAACACCCTCTAACCCTAAATCGTCACCGAAACAGGGTTACAGAGCATTACCGGACATATCAGACAATTTACTAATAATTCACAAATCAATAACATACATAGTATAATTTAATTATTAAGTTCCTATAATGGACCTTCGAGGTCCAAAACACATATCTAAAGTGGAACGAGACTAATTCAAGTATTCCGAAAATTTTTCGTAATTTTTTTTGAACACAATATAACCCTTTTATAAACATCTAACCTTCCCTGCAATTTTCAAACCGCAACCAATTTGCAACCAATATAACAAACCTTACATTTCCACACTCAAACATACCTAATTATGCCTACAACATTAATTTAACAATTTATCTACTTGATCACTCATAAATAACCTTTTAATTGAACTAATAATTTCATTCATTTCCCATTTTAGTTTCATGCCACATTTTACTAAATATGCCATACAAATTCATTTCATACTTATAACCCATATTAGACATCATTTTACAACCAAAGTTTCAAGACTTAAGTACATAATTTATACAATACCTAAGTACATGTCACTTTTACCAAAAGAGGGATTACATCATCAAATTGTCTTTGAAGTTGGGATTGATCTAGATGTTGGACGGGGACCTTTGACTTCTACTGACCTGTACACAAAATCAACCGTACACTGAGTATGCCTATACTCAGTGGTATTACCATAATTCAAACTATAATAACAAATAATAATGTTTAAACATATAATAATTTATTAATATATATTAATTCATACTTTAACTTTCAAATTTTCAACAATAACAATTAATCAAATTGATATCACATATCAGCAAACTGAATTCAATCATCTCATGAACCTTTGGTACATGTCTTTCATTTTTAGTCTCTATTCAATTCACAATTTTAACTTTCACATTTCATCAATAAATTAATCAATCAATTTCATTCGTTTTATCATTTCATTTTCTTACACCATTAACAAAACTCGGACATTGGCGAATACAGGGATTCCAACCATACATACCAAAATAATCCAACAAACACACCAGAATAAACTAGCCAAGCACACTAGAATAATTCACCCAAACACACCAGAATAATCCACCCAAACACACCAGAACGGCACTCAGTGCCTCTTCGGATAGTCCAAAGAAATATAGCGACTTCAGTGTCTCCTCGGGCAAGTCGAAAAATCCCCAAATTCTTTCAATCGTATGGCATGCCAACTATATCCGACTCAGCCCGACTAGTTAATAATGTATTCAATTTTCATATTTCAATTCAATCACTTTCTCATATTTTCCAATCAAATCATTCTCAATTTAATCATAATTCAATTCAATACAATTTTCCACTTTCTAATCAATATACTATTAAATATCTATACATAATCATACTTTATCTCAATTTCTACCAAATTCAACTTAACTATCTAATGTTCACCATAAAACCCTAATTTCAAATTTCTTTCAATTTAGTCCCTCTAACACAAAAATTATAGCTTACTTTACAATTTAATCCTTTTATCAATTCCATCTAGAAATTCTATCAATTAAACCCCTAATTCATCAATTTGTTCAACATGAATTATGTTCAAAAACCTAAGAATTTTCAAAATCTTAACATAAATTCAACAAAACTTTGTTCCATAAATTCAACAAAACTTTGTTCTAAAGCTTCTAAAACATCAAAATTAAAATAAAAGGGCTTAATTGACTTACCAAATTAAAGCTTAAAGCCTCAAACCCTATTTTTTCCTTCTATTTTTCTTTCTTTCTTTTTCCTTCCCCTATTTCGAATAGTCTCTGTTTCTTTTCTTCTTTTACTTTATTTCTTTTATGTATTAGTTAATAAAATTATTATTAATAATATATTGTAATAATATAATAATATTTAATTCATAAATATCTTTTACTTAAATTATACACAATTATATATTTATTTTACAATTGTACAAATATTTTTATTACATATGTACATATTCATCACCATACACTTGTCATGATTTTGATTTATTTATCATATAAAAATCTTATAATATAATTAATATACAAATATATTTTACTTATTATTTATGAAAATATATAAATATTTTTCAAGTGTATAAATACAAACATTACACATGTATTTTATCATCACCATACATTTGTCACTATTTGATTTAATTTATAATATAATATCATAATTTTAATTAATATAAATTACATTATCTAATAAAATAATAATAGAACACCCCGAACCCGGCCTAGACGTTACAATCGGATCTGACGTGTCACATCGAAGTGTTGATTTGAAAACTAGTCTTGTCGATGAAAGTTCGTGACTAAAGTTTAAATCCCTTTTAGCTAATTGCTATTGAAAACGTTGTTGTTGTAGAATCAAAACATGTTGATCCCTTTTTGGTCATATCATTTGTTACAAGTTTATTAATCTGAATTAAAAACCGCGGAAGCTTTTCTAATTGCAAACTTTAAAGTTTGAAATGCGTGATTTTCTTTAGAAACAATTATTATTTTGAAACCCGTGTTTCCTAATCTAGCAGGTTGAAGTAAGAAATTAAACCAAATAAAAGTTAAACCCCAAATGGCCTTATTACATAATCAAACCTAAGTATAAATTTAAAATATTTAAGTCTCCAAGTGGAAAATCAGTGTTCACGTGGCCACCTTTGGGTCCCTCGCGGCTCCAAATTAATTAAGGTTGGGGATTACCTGTACAGTTAAAAGAAAGGGTGAGTTTGCGAAAACTCAGTGTGTAATCCCCTATTAGTCAAATAATAATCGGAGGAAGTAGAAACAAACTGGGCCTAAGCCCTATATAGTAGCAGTCTGGGTCCAAGCCCAAAATAATAATAGCACAGTACAGAGATGCAACCCAACCCAATCCAGCGAACACACCACCAGTAGCAACCAACACACCTTGTGGGGACTAAGTCGACCCACCCAGCCAACACACCAATACCGCAGCATAGCTGCTAATAGTAACGCAGCAAAGCTACTAACAATTGTAATCGTGGCCCAGCCACTAAGATCAAAATACGTGGCGAGACCACTGGTATAATACTTCCTCCAAATCAGAATCCCAACCCCAATGTAGAATATCGTGTCATAAATATTACGTGTGCAGTAACCAGTCATATACATATCATATACACATCAATTAAACTACCACTAGAGGTATAATGGTCATTTCGTCGATTAGGGGTAAAACGGTAATTTCACCCCTTAGGGGTATTTTGGTCATTTAACTACTTTTGGGGGTCTCAGCACAGATGACGACCCTTATAAGGTATACAGTCATCTCGAACGACTCAGATAACCTATATGGCCCAAAATAGTGTAATTGAGCCTAAGGTTCATTACTAAGCTCAAGTGGGCCCACACGCTCGTGTGGCCCATTTAGCCCAAATTCTGTCATACCTATACGAACTTCACAGGCCAATCCTTTATGAGTCACATACCGTGGATTTTACCCATGTGGGGTCCATGAGCCCATTGGGCCCACATGGCCCATCTCAGCCCAACGAGGTCCATTACGACCTAAGCCCACGAGAACGCTCGTGGTGGCCTCTACAGTCTGTCACCAATGATTTGTGAGCTAGGTTTACCATACGAGCGTTCGCACGTTCGTGAGCCTTCAGATGCCGAAGTTTTGGCTTTTCGGCTTTTGCCGATTCACAGTAACACAGGGGTATGAATACACACCATTGTCCATCGTTTTAACAGCAACAATACTAGGTGTATGATTACACACCTTTTAGCGACCACTTGCGAAATTCCAACAGTGCCAACCTAGATACAATCCAAAGATTCAATCAGTCCTTAAATCATTAATAAGATTCACAAACCCTGAATCTCTACACTGCCCTTACCACTAACCTTGGTAAAGAGGAGTATAGCCTTTAACCCTAAAATCGCTTGGCTAGACTCCCACAATTGTTGATTGACCACTCCCTGCATAACAACAGATCTCGTTAGAGGGTTGATTAAAGATGTAGTTTACACCCATCACCGAATCCCTCAGAACCGAAAGATGACTTAAAAGAGTGGCACACGTGGGTGGAGTATTGCATTCGATCTAAGAGGATAAATCAAAAGAAAATCATTGAATAATAACAACGATATCCTAAAAGGGAAAATCACAAAGTAACAAGAATAACCCAATCACTTACCCCCAATATTCGGCCTATTAGAGTTTTAGAAGATGTGAGGAGGAGGCAAGGTATTTGGCAATTACTCAAGAAGAGAGGAAACAAATGAAGCTTAATTTGACTTAGCCAAAGAGAAGAAGAAGAATACCAATTCGGCAGAGAGAAAATGTGAAGAAGAAAAAAAAGCTTCAAGGGAGAATTCGACACTTGATATTTGTGTTTTAGAAAAAGTGAATAACAGTTGAGAAATAAAGTTGAAAAGAGAAAGACCCGAATGGTCAAAAATGCTGCACGAAACGCTACAAGGAGCGTATAACCGAAACGCAAAAAGGGAAAAACCCAAAATAACAGAGAGGAAAATCGACTTCTACACTCTCACCAAATGCCGAAAATGCACCAATTGCATTCGTTTAGCCGAAATTCCCCTACTCTAGCTTCCCAATTCGGCTATGACTCCCTTCACATCCCAATTCCTTAAAAATCTCCATCGATTTCTCCTAGATTTATTCCAAGCCCCCATTCAAATCCATTCAAATTCTGATGACCAATTCTCCAACCACCTCTGCAGAGTTTGAATCAAACTCTACCTCTCACACCACAGAGACATAAAATAAAACCCCCTTTTTGCATACCATGGGATTCGAACCCACTCCCTCTTAAATGCCCAACACACCACTAGCCACCACAACACAAGATCTCGTGTCACAAAACAATCACCACTTAATATATGCCCTTTAAGCTAACACCCAAGTTTCCAAAAGAGTAAAAATCAAAATTTTGCCAAAGGCCATACTTGAACCCAGGCTTCGTAAAATCCCCAAAACATGCCCAGATTACCTGACCCACAAGCAACCATGATATTTACGTCTAAGCTTGCAAAAACAATGACCCTAAATTTTTGGGGCGTTACAAATAATATTCATTATAATTTATTAAGATATTTATATAATTAAATCATAAAAATCTAAGATTCTTATGAAGTAATTGCCGCATCAAATTCTTTACCATTGCCATTCATCTCTAAGTGGAGGACACTTTGGTGGTTCCTGCAATGCAATGAAGATCTCACAAGCTGGATTCTTTTGGCCTATATTATTCAATGACGCGTATGCATATATGAAGAATTATGATAGATGTCAAAGAATCGAAAACATATCAAGGAGGAACGAAATGCCCTTGACAAACAATTTAGAATTAGAGTTATTTGATGTATGGGGCATCGACTTTCTAGGTCCGTTTCCTTCTTTTTATGGTAACATGTATATCTTAGTAGCTATTGACTACGTATCTAAGTGGGTTGAAGCCGAAGCATACCCAACGAATGATGCTTAGGTAGTCATGTGATTCCTACATAAGCAGGTGTTTACAAGATTTGGGACTCCGGGAGCTATAATTAGCAATAAAGGATATCACTTTGTAAATAAATGACTTAAGTGGTTGCTTGAAAAGTACGACGTGAAACACAAGATTGCCACTGCCTATCATCCATAGTCAAATGGGCAAGTTGAATGGGTGAACCATTTGATAAGAGGAATCCTTGAGAAGGTGGAGCAACCTAATAGAAAATTTTAGTCTTGAAGGCTCGCTGATACTCTATGGGCCTATCAAATTACTTTTAAAACACCGTTAGGAATGACTCCTAATTGGTTAGTCTTTGGAAATACATGTCATTTGCCGCTTAAGTTGGAGAATAAAGAGATTGGGATTTAAAGTAATTAAATTTGGATCTTAAGCAAGCCGGTAAGAGTAGGATGTTATAACTTGATGAGTTAGAGGACTTGAGGTTATTTTCATACGAGAATTCCAAGATGTATAAATAAAAGACTATGAGATGGCATGACAACCATATACAATCTCGTGAATTTAGATAAGGACAAAAAGTATTGTTATTTAATTCGAGGCTAAGGTTATTTTCGAGAAAGCTCAAATCCTGATGGAAAGGACCTTATACCATCTATAAAGTTTACCTATATGAAGCAGTAGAATTGCACAACAACAAGTGAGGTACGTTTAAAGTTAATTGTCAACGTATCAAACATTATTGGGATAGTGAAGTTGAGCAAGTTGAAACCTCATTCAATTTAATAGACCCTTAATTTTTATGTTCTTATTTTTAATAAATGGCATACTTAGAAATTATTTCCTTGAATAAATACAGTAAATTAAGTCTATCTAAGGAGATTGGAACTTAAGCGGGACCATTTGTGACCCCTCTAACTTTTCCTGGGATATTAATTTGATGTAATTTTTCGAGAAGAAAATTTCTAAGTAATCCAAAAGTTTAATTTTAATTTGTTTATTTTTAATAAAATGGTCAATTTCGCCCAAGTACTAATCAATTTATTTTTCTAGATCAGTTTAGTTTTTTAGTACAACAAAATAATTGCGATTTGGGCTTGAGGTCTAGAACAGTGAAGAGGAGAAATTTACCTACTAAGTGTCGTCTATAGGGTCCCAAAAACCCTAATTTTGCTGCCACTTTTTCCTTCTTTTTTTTGAAACTCTTAGGAAAAATACCATGTCTTGCAAAAGAACTGGATATTCTAAGACTTCTGCTGAAAATCTGATTATGATTCAAGATGAGGAAGCAAGGGAAAGATTTGTTTCTATCTTCAAGAATCAACCTATGATGCTGGAAAAAAGGTTTCAATTTGGAGAGCAATGACAAGATGGTTATGCTATTGTCAATTTGAAAGACAATTAATGCTTTAAATTGGTAGCAATTTTGTGATTCACGTTTAATGCCTGATGAAGATTTAGTGTGAAAGTTCTATGCCAACTTGAAGACACTAGATGCTAATGAAGTTCTTGTTCGTCAGAAGAAGGTACCCCTTACTTCTAAATCCATTAATGATTTGTTTAACTTACCTGATGTTGAAGAAGATGAGTACTTTGCCATGATGATGAATATCAATATGGATTTTCTTCAACAAGTTCTTAATGTGGTTACAAATCTGGGATCCTAATGGATTATAAGAAAGTATGGTAGTCATTCTTGTTGAAGAGAATATTTAAATCTAGTGGCTAAGGTATGGTTCTATTTTATTCGATATAGCTTTATGCCTATCTCACATAGTTCCACCATCTCGATAAAGTGAATACTTTTGTTGTATACGATTATGACAGAAAGGTCTATCAATATTGGGAGAATTATTTTCAAGAAGATTCAAGATTGTGCTAGGAAAAAGGCAGGAAGGGCTTACTTTCCATCATTGATTACTTCCCTTTGCTTGAGGGCCCAAGTAAGATAGAAGGCAAACCTGAAGGACCTTTATGTTCAAGGTTTCATAAAAAGGCATGACCTTGAGAGGTTGGTGGAGAATGTTGGATTATTAAACCAAGTTGAACCAAATGAGCCAAACTAACTAGAATTAGAAGGGTCATCAACCAAATCTAAACCAGAAGCTAACTCAGTTGATGAGACAAAAGAAGCGGAAACTAAAGAGGAACCAAACAACCTTAAATCGAGAGTGGAACCAAATTTTCTTGAACCAGTGGAGTCGAGTTTTAATCCTGAGATGACTATTCCTACTTCCTCAAATACTATGAAAAATTTAGGATTTTCAACTATGATGGATATGTGGAAATTCATCCATAACCAACAACAAGCTTACAGGAGATATGTAAAAGTTAGAGATGATTCCATACGAAATACTCTTAAAAATATATCTAACACTTTTGTTTTAAGTTCCTAGATCATGTCTTCGAGACATGGCAAGAGGAGATTGAGGGATCAAGTGTGACGAAGAAGGGAAAAGGAAAAAGACGTAGAGGATGACGCAAATAAAAAGGGGGAAATTTCTTATCATTAGTATTTATTTTTAGAAGTTTATTTTTATTCCTTAGTTAGTATCTTTTTTTGTATAATAAATAAGATATTGCAAGCGTGAATAAGCTCAATGCCTCTTCATTAGAAAAAAAATGAAGTGATGTGGTAATGGGAATGAACATGCTAGGATTGTATTGTTGAGAAAGAGTTGGTATTTAAGTAGTCTTCATGACTCACCTCTCTTTCTTGCTATCGTACTTGGTGTTCAGTTTTCATTCATTGCTTTGTCTTGGCAATGAGAACATTGCTTCTTTCTAAATGGGGTAAGGCAATATTTGCATAAATTTTTAAAAGTTCAAGTATGTTTCAATCTTTTCCATATAAGTATGTTTCAATCTGTTTCTAAATGAATGTTCAGAAAGAATTTTTGTTCAGAAATTTGTCTAAATGCAAGCATGATTTCTAATTTTATTTGAGCTTTTTTTTATGTTATCTTAAGTTATGGAATGATTCTGTATTTTGATAAATCGTAATAAATACATATTTTAATCCCACATTTAGCATACTTTTGGATGATTTATTCCTTGAATTGTGGAATTTGGTGCTCCTAATCCTTTAATTTCATGTTTTATACTTAGGATAGCACCGGAGGATGAAAAGAACGAGAAACAGGCCAAAAATGGAGTAAATGGGCCAAAATACGAAATCGACACGGTCTGGGCCTGAGCCACACTGCCTTGCCTCTTTAACAGACTCGACCACGGCCTGGATACGACTTACACGGGCGTGTCCCTGACGTGACCTGTTTTAATTCTATTCGAAATAGGGTACTTAGAGGCAAAGAAAGCCATTCCAAAAGCCTATATAAACACCCTAGAGGCCAACCTTCAAGGGGTGGTCTAGTTAGGCCGAAGATCCAAGCCAAAGAGGCCAGAATTGTGGGATTTACTCGAAGAAAGCCAGTTGATTCATCTCAAGAAGCTGGAGTTATACTCAAGACAAGGATCTTCCCTTCAATTTCCTTCAGGGGGTTTTAGGGTTTTTCTTATGTTTTGTTTTATATTTTCTTCTGAGATGTATTCTTTTATTATTATGAACTAAACCCCTCAAATACCTGAGCGGGATGAAACCTAAGACGGATCTCTTTTTGTTTTATGAACTATATGATAAATACTTGATTTGTTCTTAATTATATGTTCTTAATTCTTGTTTTGATATTTCAGGATATTGATTCAAGTATTGATGTGGTTAGGCAGAGGAGGAATATTCCTTGTTTAAGAGTAGATCTAATATAATTAAGCGGAGTTGATCGCAACCCTAGAGATAGGATGACAAAAATCTGCCGGATTAGGGTCAAACCTAATATGGGAATCCATAGATCGAGTTAATGCAATTCTAGGGGTTTTAATTAGAAAGAGATTTCAATTAATCAACCTAGGGTTAGACATTAGTAGCCTCGAGAGAGGTATTAATATAAATTAGGGAATCATACGAATCAAGTCAAGTGAATAAATCGTATAGTTCAGAGTTAGATAACAAGTGAACTCTAGGTGGATTCTTCCTCGGGTATTGTCTTAATCAATTGGTTTCTCCCACAATTATTTCCCCAATTCCTTCTCTGTGTCTTAGCATCCTTAGCTTAGTAGTTCATTAAATAACAAATTCATTTAATTCTTAGGCTAAACAATAAAAAAAAAGGTTAGTATTAGTACTTTTGGTTCCTTTGGGTTCGACAATCCGGTCTTGCCACTAAACTATACTACTGTTTGATAGGTGCACTTGCCTCAATCGTTGCATAGTTAGTTTCTAGGCTTGATCATTCTTTATATAAATTTTTAAGACTCTGACACACGATCAAGTTTTTGGCGCCGTTGCCGGGGAACCAAAATATTAAGAACGCCAATTTTTATTACTTTAGTCATATTTTATTTTTGCAATTAAATTTTATTTTTATTTTTCTAAATTTTCTTCTTTACTTTTGGCATGTATTCTAGTTTATGACTAGAAGAAACCCGTCAGGACCTCTACTCTACGATAGTGAAATTGAAAGCACAGTTCGAAGAAAACGAAGAGAGATAAGGCGTAGCCTACAGTACATACAAGAAGAGCAAGAGAATGAAATTAACACTGCCGAAGAGATGGCTGAAAATAATCCACCACCTTTAGAGGTGACCGAAAATCATGCTCCTCGAACTATGTATGATTATGCTAAACCTTATTTAATAGGAACTAAGTCAAGTATTGTTAGACCTACTATTGCTGCAAATAATTTTGAACTGAAACCGAACACAATTCAGATGATACAGCAGTTTGTTCAGTTTGATGGTTTGCAGGATGAAGATCCAAACAACCACTTGGCGAATTTCTTAGAATTTTGTGATACTTTCAAAATAAATGGCGTTTCTGATGATGCCATCCGTCTTCAGTTATTTTCCTGTTCTTTAAGGAACAAAGCCAAACATTGGTTGAATTCTCTTCCACGAGGATTAGTCACTACATGGGAACAAATGACCGAAAAATTTTTATTAAAATATTTTCCGTCGACTAAAATAACTAAGTTGAGGAATGATATCTCTTCTTTTGTACAGATGGATTTAGAGACACTTTACGATGCATGGGAGAGATACAAGGATCTATTGAGAAAATTACCCTTGTGGCTACAGGTCCAAACTTTTTACAACGGTGTGAACCCCTCAACTAGACAATTGATTGATTCAGCTGTCGGCGGAACCTTGAATAATAAAACCCCTGAGGCTGCCTATGAATTCATTGAAGAGATGTCACTGAATAACTATTAGTGGCAAGTCACGAGGATAAGGCCTACAAAAGCCACTACTGTTTTCAACCTCGACGCAGTAACCATGCTATCAAACCAGGTAGAACTATTAAATAAAAGGATTGATGGTTTATGTGTTTCTTCGCAGGTACAACCAGTTATACAGTGTGATATGAATGGAGGAGGGATGAGCAATATAGAATATCCACCTTACAACCCGAGCACTGAAAACGAGCAAGTTCACTATATGGGTAACAATTTTAAAACTCAAAATAACCCTTATAGTCATACTTATAATCCAGGTTGGAGGAACCACCCCAATTTTTCATGGGGCGGTCAAGGCAATCAGAGACAACAACCCCCTCCAAATTTCCAACAACAACTACCCAAAGGAAAAGAAGCTGAACCTTGAAGAGATGCTGACAAAATTTATCGCGTTGCCAGAAACTCATTTTCAAAACAATGAAGCACCGATTCAAGGGATCAAAAACCAATTAGAGCAACTTGCTAAGTTGATTTCTGAATGACCACAAGGTAGCTTGCCAAGCAACACTGAGATTAACCCAAAGGAGCAACTTCAAGCCATAACCGCTCATGATAGTGAAAGGTTAGATGAAAAAAAATTAAGGCAAGGTAATGTAGTAGAGGAAGGTAAGGTCGAAGTAAGTCATGATAAGCCAAAACTGGTAATTAAAGAATACAAATCTCGTGTGCCATATCCTGATGCGATGAAGAAAGACCACACAGATGAACAATTCAGTAAATTTCTTAAACTATTAAAGAAATTACATATTAACTTACCATTTCTTGAAGTTCTTTCGCAGATGCCAGATTCAAGGAAATTTTTAAAAGAGCTTTTGACAAACAAACAGAGGCTAGACGAAGAATTGTATGTGGAACTAAATACAGTGTGCTCAGCAATGTTGCAAAATAAACTACCACAAAAATTAAAAGATTTAGGGAGTTTTACATTTCCATGCTTAATTGGTGGTTTATCTGTGGATAACACTTTAGCTGATTTAGGGGCGAGCATAAATGTTATGCCTTATAAAATGTTTAAACAACTAGGTCTAGGGAAATCCAAACAAACTGGGATGAGCATTCAATTAGCTTACAAGACTATTAGAATTCCTAGGGGTATAATCGAAGATGTTTTAGTGAAAATTGATAAGTTTATATTCCCAGTAGACTTTTTCATTTTAGACATGGATGAGGACAATAATATTCCTTTAATTTTAGGAAGACCCTTTTTAGCAACTGCCAGGACTAAAATTGATGTCGACGCAGGTGAACTCACACTTCTTGTAGGTGACGAAACAATCACTCTTCAGCTCTTGATTCGGCTAGGACATCGAGTAATCAAGGTAAGAACATAAATTTTATGAATGACCATTCGGTTAAACCTTCTTTTCAGGAAGCACCACGGAACTACACAACTGAGCCAGATCCTAGGCCTCATGCCAACAAGGAAATAAATCATGAGGAACGGAGGCTTCAGATCGATGAACTAGATGAGTGGAAGACACATTTCAAAGAGAAATTAGGAATACACGAAGCAGAACCAACGCCATTTTGTGGGACAAACAAATTTAAGATCGGAGATCAGGTATTGTTAAATAAGGTAGACCCTCGAATACCTCCTCCTGACCCTAATACAAACAAAGAAATCCCTTTAAGGGTACTCAATGTTTTCCCATATGAAACTGTAACATCCTAGAATTAGGGGTTCTACATTTTGCACCACTTCTTGTGTTTGGCTTTAAGCATGTTTTTGGTGTGTTTGGGGGTCCTGGGGAGGCTCAGGGTCAAGTCAGAGCCTTGGTAAAATTTTGCTTTTTGAGCACTTTAGGAGGGGAGAACTGGTTGAGGTAGGCCTTGAAAATAGTTTCTTGTGTTTGTTGACACAAGATGGTGTATGGTAGAGTGGCAAGTGACGCCAATTAAGGAGCAAAGGAGTGGCATCACAAGGGAGCAGGAGGGGGGAAGGAGTTTGAGTCTTGTCAGCAGCATTTGGGAGCTTTATTTTTTGTGCTTAGGGAGGTAAGATGTTGGCATTCGGCTGGACTCTTCTTGGTGGTTGTTGAAGGAGTCAAAGCATTTGAAAAGAGTGGACATGAGGAGCTGGTGGAGTTTGAATTGGTCAAACCAATTCAAATGGATGTTGGAGAGTGAAACAAGGAGAAAAGCAAGGAATTTGGAGTTGGTAGAGTTGTTGGCCGATTGTGGGAAGTATGTGGGGCAGCATTTTGGTTTAGCTGCTTTAGGTGTGTGCCGAAATTTTGGTTAGTCTTAGGCTTTCCATCTTGGTCCACTAGGTCATAAGAGGTTAGTAGAGTGCCGTTTATGCCATTTTAGGATATTGTAGAAACCAAAATTTGGAGGTGCATGTTTGTTCTTTTTCTTATTTTTTTGGCAAACACCTTGTTAGCTAACAAAGCAATTCTCTTCTATTCCATAATACCTGTGTTGAATCCACCATCTTTTCTTTTTTCTCTTTTGCATACCTCTTTCCTATTTCAACAAGCGATAGTCGAATCCCCTTCATCTCCCATTCGAAGTTATTCTTTTTGTTTAGCCTCACATTAGCCGAACCTCTCCCTCACTTTCTACTCACCATAACCGAAATATTCCTTCTTCATTCTCTCTACATCTTTCATTAGGCTGAAACCCCTTTCTCTTTCACATTGTTTCCATTTTCTTCATTCTTGTCCATCTTCTTTGTTTTTCTCTTAAGCCGAACCACCCTTGTATCAACCAAACCTGTGTCTCTCATTTACCATTATCAACCGAGTATCAAGAAGCATCTATGTGGGTTGCCGAAAGTCTCTTCTTCAGTTGGGTCCTATCGTGCAAGGTAAGGGAGATTCTCTCATTTCTTTCTCATTCTTTTTCAATTCTGCGTGGTCATAGCCGAAGGGCTATTTTGGTTTTGATGGTTAGGTTTCGGCTAACCACTCCTCTTCTTTCTCATTTTGGATCACTTACTCCGGGAAACCTTTATAGCCGAGCGTTTTGAAGTCTGAAGCCTGAAGATCTGTAACATCCTAGAATAGGGGTTATGCGTTCGTGCCTAATTCATGAGTTAGTAGGTTTTGGCAGTGTTGGAAGTGTATTAAGGGTTTTTAGAATTTTAGGATGGAAGAAGAAAGCTTTGGAAAATTATTGGTTTTTAAGTAAAAAGGGGAGCTAGGTAAATGAGGCTTGAAAAGAAACTCCGTGTGAAGCATGACATAAGAAACCATGTGGTAAGATGGCATGTTTTATGAATTATGTATGAATGTGTTATGTGAACTCTAGAAATAAGGAAATGTATGGAAATGTAAGGAAATGCAAGGAAATGTAAGGAAATGTAAGGAAATGTCTTGTCTTGGAAAATGCATGGAAATGGAAATGAACATTTTTGGACACCTGAACATTTTTGGAAACCTGGAAATGCATTAGGACATGAACATTTTAGGAAACCCAGAAATGTAAGGAAATGGTTCAAAAGTGGAAAGTACACATTTTTGGAAACTAAGAAATGAAAATGGAAATGGTTCAAAAATGGAAAGTATACATTTTAGGAAACTTGGAAATGTAAGAAAATGGCAAGTAAACAGAGCCGATCGAAAATTTTAGGAAACTTAGAAATGATGCAGAAATGTCAAATTTTAAAGTTTAAAATAGGAAATTAGGGCAAGGAGGCCCTAAAAAGAAAAAGTTGGTGAAATTTGACACACAAACGGGCTTGGAAAAGTGGCTTGAAGATGCCACTTAGGGCCTCTGGAAATGGCGCCACATGCAAGGTGTTGGGCCTGAGTTTGAGTCACAAGGGAAGCAAATAAATGAAGTTTTATATTTGCTTCCAGAAGGCTAAGAGTGGACGGCAAGGCTTCTAGAAAAAAAAGGGAGTTTAAATCCCTTTAAAATTCGGCAATTTATGAAGATAATAGAGGATTTTTTTTAGGATTATTCAGAGGAGTTAAATAATGGATTAAACTCTTTTATTTATGATAAATAAAAGATAAAGCTATCAGATAGAGGAGTGGTGGCCAAGTAAGGGACTCTAGGTGATAATTTCGGCTATAAAAGGAAGCGGGGAGGGCTACTCATCAATTTTGCTTCCTCCTCATCTCTGCGAAATTTTTAGGGTTCTCTTCTCTTTTCTTTTGTCTAGCCGAATCCCTAGCCATCTCTCCCTTTTATTCAAAACAAAAATAAAATCCAACCTAGCCGAATTCTTCATAGCATCAAAGTCAAATTGCACAAAGCCGAATCTCAAGCGATGTGGGGAAAGATCATCGAATTCAAAAGGTAAGAATCTTGTGGTTATCGATTATTCTCCTCTTTAAGTCAAACATAGAGGCTAATGTTATTATTTTGTGGCGAAACTATAAGGAGTGTTTGAATTTCTAGTGCTATCAACTACAAGGAAGAGATCATTGGGATTCAAGAATCTAAGGTAAGATCTACACATATTTGGTCAAAGTTATGGATTATATGTGAGATTTAAGTCTAACATGAAACTATAGGAATTTCGATAGACATACAAGGCAAGGATTACATTCGGGATTTGGAAATTTTAAGGTAAGTCCATAGATCCAATCGGCCAAGGTTTATTCTTTAGAAATACAAATCCTACTAGGATTTGGTTTTAAGGTCAAAAAGGTTTATTTATGTGTTTAAATAATTTGGCCGAATATAGGGATTGAGATCTAAAGCAACAGATCAATTTCTTCGGGATATCAAGGAACCTATTAAGCAAATAAGGTGTGTACCCACACTAACTCCCAATATATTACGACAATTATTTTATATGTATATATATGAATGTGCATGCGAATGAGAATGTGGCTAAGTGTCACAAATGAGGTAAAAGTACCCAGGTACGTTTCCTACTTCCGATAGGATTACAAATACGATATATATATTTGAATATGTAATATGAATGAGAAATAAGATATGCATGATATAAATATTTGGGGCATATGGGATATATGTGAAAGGGGAAGAATAGGTGTTGACTTCGGTCTCACCAACGAAATATGGTGGCTACTGGCCCCATTAAGTGAACATGGTAACCGGTTACATTATCTCGAACATAGTGTCTAATGACACAACGTATATGGGCGATGAGCACGTCGATTGCGCAATGGCGCGCTTCGATGGTGTGTAGCGGAAGGAGGTTGACTTAGTAGTCCCCACGGTGTGACCGCGCGGTGTACGGGTGGTGTGTAGCGGATGGATAATTAGGCTTGGGTTTGGGTTGCATCATTTTGATACGTATATGTTACGATATGAATATGTATGCGAAATATTGTTTGTTAGTTTGTGTACACATTGAGTCAGTTGACTCACCCCTTTGAGGACTATTTTTGGTGATGAGCGAGTAATGGACCGGGTTGGCGGGGAGCTAAAGGTGGCCATGCGTAGTGAGAGAAAATATTTCTGAATTGGACCTTTATTTTTATAAAGTTCTTTAAATTTTAAGTTTGGAAATTATTGATGTAATAAGGCCTAAAAAGCCATAGTTTTATTTTCGTTACTATTATTTACTTGCAATTATTATGCTTCGAAATACTTTACATTTATGATATTAAAATTTTATGTCTTTACATTTAAACCCTAAACTATTTTGTCACCCTAATTAAATGATTTCTAAATTAAATAAACGGGTTTTTAACCTAAGCCCAGTCAAAATGAACAGTTTTCTAAGAATACACCAATATTCTCTAAGTAATAAAGGACTACGAAAACCGATTTTCTTAAGGAACATACCAGATCCGGTTCAGGCTCGTGGGCCGGGTGTGGGGTGTTTCAAGATCTGTGATTGCCGAATCTCACCTTCTCATTCGGGTTTTAAGGTAAGGAGCCCACCTTTGTTCTTCGTGATCAGCCCCAATTCATTACTCTGCCATAATCGAACCCCTTGTTGGGGCAATCCCTGTTTTCACTATAGTATTGTACTGATCAAGACTCTTACCATGGATATGAGTGCTAGACGATTCAAGGAGGGTGCGTCTAAGGAAGGGAGTGGACCCTTAGTCTCTGCTCCTAAGTTTAAGAGACGTACGGTGTCGGCGGTTCAAGACTTTTCACCGGGTTGCGGTGTAGAGCCGACGTCTGCCTGGGATAGGCAAATAGCTGTTATCCCTGCTAGTGAGAGCGTCGACGTAGAAAGTCTAGTCTTACACGTAATCAGGTGTGTAGTACTCACACGTTTCTTTACTTTTTTATGTTAATAACTGTGTTGGCTGAAAGTTGAAATGACTGTTTTGATAGTCGAGATGCCCTCGTGGGTAAGGTTGGAGACACCGGGTAAGTTCTGCTATGATGATACTTTCGTATTATTGAGTGTCTAAATTAACTATATGTTGTACATGGAAAGTATGTAGCATTCATCTCAGTATGATATTATGTGCATGGGTTTTGGGAGATGATGAAAAGGGAAGTGCTATTCAGTGACTATTGTCACAGTGGTCTGGGACCACAGTGGTTTGGAACCACATATACATATGTTATCAGTGACTTGTCTCAGTGGTCTGGGACCACAGTGGGTTGGCCCCACGTATACTTGTCAGAGATTGTCACAGTGGTCTGGGACCACAGTGGGTTGGCCCCACGTTTATATATTCTGTGACTCTGTCACAAGTGGTCTAGGACCACAGTGGCTTGATGCCACGGGTATTCGGCGGATACAGGTGATGTAGTGGATGGAAATCTAGGATGGGCTGGCTTGCGTTGCATACACTATTGATATGCCATGTTATTAGTGCTTAGGCCCAAACTGTGTTCGTAAGAGGAACTACACACTGAGTCTCGGTGACTCACCCCCTGCTTAATTTTGCAGGTAATCACTAGATTGTGAATTTGGAGCCGAGGCAGACTCAAGGTGGCCATGCGTTACTACATCTTCCGTAAACTACGTTACTTTATTTGAACTTATTTTAATTTGGGATTTTATTATGTAATAAGGCCACTATAACTTTAACTTTGGGTTTGGATTTAATGCTCATATCACATATTTTACAAACGGACGAATATGGGGTTTTCTAAAATTAAAAGCATAAGCAAATAGTTTTCAAAACTTTAACAAAAGATGACAAGTGAATAGCCAATTAACTCAGAAGTTTTCTTAAAACCTCAACTTGGTTTTCTAATGACACGTTTATGGATTTCCTTGATTTCAGCTTTTATAAATACAAAATTTGCTTACAGCCTTTTCGATCAATTTAATAAAAGACGGAACAAAACCTTCAAGCAAAAATTTACAAATCATTTTTAAGATGAAGAAACCCCTCGAATTGTTTTCTAATTACGATGTTTTGTTGAGATTTTCAAACTACCCTTCCGGTGCCATACCAGATCCGGTCGTAATGTTTAGGCCGGGTTTAGGGTGTTACAGGAACAGTCGATGTAAGTAATCCTATATTCGGCACTTTTAAAGTAAACACTACTCGACTCGAACTGTACACTAATAATAGAACTGATAGCATGAGAAAGGATTTTCAACTCCTTAAACCACCCTGACTATGCGAATGAGAGGTAAGTCTAGCTTAAGACTTTAAACGAGCACTTCTCAAGAGGCAACCCGAGTATTAACCCATTTAATTTTTACATTTTTTTATTTTAGTTTTAGCACCTAACTATAAACTAACCAAAATGTAAGTTTCTCCACCCACACGGCCTCACACACGGCCGTGGCCGTGGCCGTGTAGATACTACAGATTTTCGTACTGACATGGTAGAGATAGTACGAAACAGAACGAAAAAAATATCTTCAAGCCACGGCCCTCTACTGAACGCCACAGCCGTGCGATGCAGCCATGGTCGACACTGTTTTATCAACACGGGCGTGGTGACCTGCACATGAGCGTGGGAGAAACGAGCGAAGCACAACATGGCCGTGCAACACGGCTGTGTAACTCAACACCCCCACAGTACACGGGCGTGGGAATGTACCAGATTTGAAATCCCTATTTAAAACACCCCTCTACCCTTCTTACCTACTCCCCACTCCCCTTCTTCTTCCATATCCTTTACACCTCTCCATTTTTATTTTCATTTGTTCTTCATCCCCCTAACTCTAGATCTAACCATATCCATGTCGAAGAAACGGAAGGATCCTAGCACAGTCTCCCTTTGTGAGACCGATCTACATAAGTTCATGCCGGCCGCTTCATTAACTCGACAGGACAAGGACGCTTGAGTCCATCTCATTTTTCTTTTTCTTTTCTCTTCTCCTTTATTTTCCATCTCTTTATCTTTCTTGTCTTTAATTTTTATTCTTACATTTTGTTTTCTTTGATTTAGGTTCTAAAGGCTGTTTGGGAATCACTGACCACGGCCTTAGAAATCACACCTACCTCGCTAACGATCTAACGATAAGGACTTTTCAGTCCATTAATCTTTTCTTTTAACTTTATTTTACTTTTTATTTTCTTTATTTTTATCTTTCTTTTCTTTAAATATATATTTAGTATATTTTAAATTATTATTATTATTTCCTGGCTAATTCTTCACGAGTTTCCCAATTTCTTCATCTATGTGAGATTGTTTTGTGTGCCGCCACCACGACACTCCCAACTCAAGGAAGCCACCCAAATTCAGGAAGTTTCACCTCTCCCTATCTCTTAAATTTCATATATATCTTTGTACATTGAGGGTAATGTACATCTTAAATGTAGGGGTAAATATTTATTTCGGGAAAGTTCCTAACTTTCTGCATTATTCTCAAATCCCTGAATGATATGTTGTCTTTAAGTAATTTTCTCATATTACTACTAGGATGAAATTTCCTTTGATTCATGATTTTTATAGTTATGTTTTGGAATAAGTCATTGATAATTATGCAGTGATGATTTAAACTTTAGGAGACTAGAGAATCAAGCATGATGAGTCTATTTTCAAAATAAAAAAATTTGTTAGGTTGTCTACCTGAATCTAGTTATTACATTGAAGTGTGAAATTTACAAAGTTGATATCCAAAACCCATAATTTTTGTTAGATTTTGAGCCTTTTAGAGCATACATTCTTTCGTGCTCACTTTTTGATTATGAGTGTGTCAACATTGATTTGTTATTCTAGAACTTGCTTCGAATATACATGTCAAGACCACATTATTGATTTAATATACTAAAATGATAAAGGCACTTAGGATTTAACCCATTCACTCCACTAAAAAACCTACCCTCACAATTAACCCTTAGTGAACCACTTTGATCCTAACAACCCTTTTATTGACTCACCCACTAACAATAACCCAAAACCCATCTTGTATTTGTTATGACCATTCCTTGACTCCTTTTTTGTCGAGATTTGATTTTGAGCAGTTGCTTAACTATGTTCTATATTTTAGTTGTTAAAGTTCTTTCTTATTATTGTAAATATTGTTTACTTGATTTGTTCTTAAAAAAAACACGAAGTATATTCATTGTTATTTCTATGTTTGAGCTTAAGAAAATAATTCCACATTCTGAGAAGAAGCTCGTGTTATTAGTGTTTCAAGTTGTCAATTGATGTAATTATTCAAGAGTAGTTCATTTTTCTAGTTAGGTAAATTGTCAATTCAATCTCGATTCTAACCCTCTTAATTCAGCCTTTATCCACACCATAACCCCATTACAACCCTTAAAAGACCTTTTGATCTATGTATCATTTCATTTCATAGTGGTGGAGATTTGATTTTCATGCAAGCCTATGGGATTAACTTTTCATGTTCGACCTTTGAGTGCCTAATTTTGAACCTTAAACACTTTGAGTGATTTGAGTGAATCTTTAGTGAGGATGTCAACTCTTGACAATTTTGAATTAAAGGTAATCATTTAGGTAAGGGGAAACACCTAATGTTTTCAGGCTATAAATGTATGACTTAGATTGTTTGAATCTTTAGGACCCTTTGAGTTAAATTATCAATGTATGAATTACCTTTGAATTATGATGAAACACTATTGATGAATATTATGAATCAAGGAAGTTTATTTTAATTGTGAGATGAGAACTTTGCTTGAGGACAAGCAAATGCTTAAGTGTGGGGGTATTTGATAAATCGTAATATATACATATTTTAATCCCACATTTAGCACACTTTTGGATGATTTATTCCTTGAATTGTGGAATTTGGTGCTCTTAATCCTTTAATTTCATGTTTTATACTTAGGATAGCACCGGAGGATGAAAAGAATGAGAAACGGGCCAAAAACGGAGTAAATGGGCCAAAATACAAAATCGACACACTCTGGGCCTGAGCCACACTGCCGTGCCTCTTTAACAGACCGACCACGGCCTGGATACGACTTACACGGGCGTGTCCCTGACGTGACCTGTTTTAATTCTACTTAGAGGCAAAGAAAGCCATTCCAAAAGCCTATATAAACACCCTAGAGGCCAACCATCAAAGGGCGGTCCAGTTAGGCTGAAGAGCCAAGCCAGAGAGGCCAGAATTGTGGGATTTACTCGAAGAAAGCCAGTTGATTCATCTCAAGAAGCCGGAGTTATACTCAAGACAAGGATCTTCCCTTCAATTTCCTTCAGGTGGTTTTAGGGTTTTTCTTATGTTTTGTTTTATATTTTCTTCTGAGATGTATTCTTTTATTATTATGAACTAAACCCCTCAAATACCTGAGGGGGATGAAACCTAAGACAGTTTTTTTTTTTTGTTTTCTGAACTATATGATAAATACTTGGTTTGTTCTTAATTATATGTTCTTAATTCTTGTTTTGATATTTCAGGATATTGATTCAAGAATTGATGTGGTTAGGCAGAGAAGGAATATTCCCTATTTAAGAGTAGATCTGATATGATTAAGCGGAGTTGATTGTAACTTTAGAGATAGGATGACGAAAATATGCTGGATTAGGGTCAAACCTAATATGGGAATCCATAGATCGAGTTAATGCAATTCTAGGGGTTTTAATTAGAAAGTGATTTCAATTAATCAACCTAGGGTTAGACGTTAGTAGCCTCGAGAGAGGTATTAATATAAATTAGGGAATCCTACGGATCAAGTCAAGTGAATAAATCGTCTAGTTCATAGTTAGATAACAAGTGAAGTCTAGGTGGATTCTTCCTCGGGTATTGTCTTAATCAATTGGTTTTTCCAACAAGTATTTCCCCAATTCCTTCTCTGTGTTTTAGCATCCTTAGCTTAGTAGTTAGTTAAATAAAAAATTCCTTTAATTCTTAGGCTAAATAATAAAAAGAAAGTTAGTATTAGTACTTTTGGTTCCTTTGGGTTTGACAATCTAGTCTTGCCACTAAACTATACTATTGTTTGATAGGTGCACTTGCTTCAATCGTTGTCATAGTTAGTTTCTAAGTTTGATCAATTCTTTATATAAATTCTTAAGACTCTGACACACGATCATATTCTTAGGTCTTACGTATCATTTTACCGTGAAAATTAAACTTCTTTTGAAATAAACATGCATGAAGGTTTAAGTTATTAGAATTAACTTAGTAACTTTCTTGAGGCAAAATCCTAGGAGGCATAAGAATCTAAACATGATTTAGGCACATTTTCTTTGGATTGTTTGAGCCTTTCAAGCCTACCCTATATAAATTTGACCCTTAAAACCTTGATTTTACTACATCATAAGCCATGCTACCATCTTTTTGAATTCTATCTTATTTTTGCACTTATCTTACCTATACTTGTCTTTGTGAGAAAAGATCAAGGAAAAATACAAAAAGATGTACATGTTCTTCGTATGTTAAAAAAATCTTTATTCATATGTTAAATAAAAAGAGCAAAATAAATACTCAAAGTATTGAGAAATATTGGGCATATGTTTCAAAATTAAGTTTGGAGGGTAAAAACTCATTAGCAGGAAGGATGTACCTCAAATTGATCCAAGATACAGATAGAGGTTAAGATTATTGAATTTAAAATTCACTTCTCTTTATCCCTACCTTAAACCTAGCCCCATTACAACCTTATAAAAGACCTATTGCTTTGGATGATTATGCTAACTACATTAGTGGAGAGAAAGTGCGAAGTTTAACATATGAGGACCATTAATTAGACCTTGTGAGTGCATTGTTTGATGGATAAGGAAACTTTGATCGAATGGTGAATGTTATGTATGATTTTGAAAAGCATGCACTCTATTACTTATTCTAGCATTTTTCCACACTTAGACTAAATGTTGAAATAATGTTTACATTCGAGCTACTTATCAATAAAAGGAATTTGTGAGCATGATTTTGCTGATGCATGATTATGTGCAAAGATTGATGCTATTTAAACTTGTTGCGAAAATTGCCTTAGCAAAAGTTGTGCTTTACATGAAATGTTACTCGGGATGGGCAATGGATTAAGTTTGGGGTGTGCAAAATCTAAATTGTATAGGTTTTTTCAAGTCCCTTTTTCCACCTTTTTGCTTAAAAATAACATTACTCTCGAGCATTTGTTAATGAATTTAACGAATTTTTTTTATCTCAATCATGGACATGAATTTATGAAATATCCAAATTTGTGCTTTATTATATGGGTTTTTTTGCATAAACTAATTCATTTTCCTGTTATTTATTAATGTTTTATGTTTTAATAATGCATGTAACAACCCGTTTTTCAGTGGTGTTAGAACAGTGGTTTTGGGACCACAAATTCTGACTTGTCGGCTCGTAAATATTCTTTTTATAATAGTTATGAGGTCATTAGGGTCGTATCAAAATTTGGTTATGAAATTTTAACGTTTATGTAACACCCCTAACCCATATCCATTGCTGGAACAGGGTTACAGAGCATTATCGGAGTTTACAGAACAATTATAGATAATTCATGTCATTTACTATTCATATCCGAAACTAATCATATCGTCCCTTAAATGGACCTTTGAGACCCAATTTATCCATTAGAAAAAATTTGGGACTAAATCGGAGACTTAGAAAATTTTTCGTGAAATTTTAAGATTTTTCTTTAATACAGGGGTCACACGCCCGTGTGAGTAGGCCGTGTGGCTCACACGGCAAAGTGACACACCGTGTCTCAGGCCGTGTGGCCATTCGATGTGAGGCACACGGCCGTGTCCCAGCCCGTGTCCATACCCTTGTAACTCTCTAACTTAGATCACAGTTAGCCACACACCTGTGTGCTGGGCCCTGTGGTCAATTAAAGTTTTGAAAATTAGGTGTAGGTTTCACAAGGCCAAGACACACGCCTGTGTGCTAGGCCGTGTCTCTACCCATGTGAACAATTTGAAGCATTCTATTTCTCAAATTTAAGGATGCAGGGGATACATGGCCAAACCACACACCCATGCACATGGCTGTGTGTCACACACAGTCTAGACATACGCCCGTGTTTCTACCCGTGTGGACAAAATAAGGCATTTCCTAGCCATATTTCTCACCCAAATTTTCCATCGACCTACAACAACATTTGAATACATTTACAAACCAATCCAACACATAATTCAAACTAATATTCAAATTTTATATATGACATGTTTGCTCATACTTTCAAGTATTCAACTTACTCTTTTCTAATCATATACTTACCCAAGTGTGATTATATTTAAGATACTAATCCATGCATACTCACATACCAAACATAATATAACATCATGCATAAATATATTAAATATGTTATCAATAGCCATTCCAATGGTTAAATACAACCAAAACATTCACATACCCTCACTTGACACCAATAGCCTATACATGCCATTATGCCAAAATAAGTTTCCTGTTTATATGAAAACAAGCTAGAGGATAGTGTGATGATGCTCTGATCAATCTCCAACCTTTACAAGCTTCTGAGTACTATAAAATAGAGGAAAGAAAACCTAGTAAGCGTTTGATGCTTAGTAAGTTCGTATAACAGGAATTTCACTTACCAATCATGTTCATTTAAAATAAGCATATCAATAACATGCATCCCAACAAAATTAGCCATTTGCCTAATCACGTACACTCAATCAAACAAGTTAGTCCTAAATTTTCTAAATACTTTTCAAATAATAATGATGATGATGAGCTCATCAGGTAATAACTTTGATATACATAATCCTTTCATATCGTATTTTCACATAACTCATACATTTCCATAGCAAGTCATCTTCAGTTTAGTGTATACATATTAAAACTTTACCCATTGAATTTATTTAAAATATCGATGGATACATCAGTAGTACACTCAAAGTGTACAAAACTATAAATTCGTCAATTCGTATTCAGGGGTACTCAATTAGGACACATAATCAGGAAGCACTCTCTCGAGCCATGTAACATGATGCTAATGTGAGCCATGTATCATGAAGCTTATCCGAGCTAAACAGGAAACTCATAAGAGTTTTAATCAGGAAGCTCATTTAGCTTAACAGGTAACTCTAAAAAGTTACTATCAAGGAGCTCTGGATAGCATAATAGGGAGTTCAAGCAAGCCATCTCAGGAAGCTCATAAGAGCCTATATTAGGACGCTCACAAAGAGCTGTGTTTGTGTCCGCAATAAATGCTAGATCACAACCGATCGAATCGTGTAGCATGACTCTCACAAAGAGCTGCGGTAGTGCGCAACACATGCAGGATCACTACCGATCAGGATGCTCATAGGAACCATATAATAGAAATGCTCGAGAGGGCTTTTAGCAGGATGCTCGTCAGAGCTATAATCTCCGCAATATATGCAGGACTATAATCAATACAGGAAAATATTGTATCCATCGATTTCATTATTCAAACGAGACTTATCATTTATTAAGCAATATCAAGTATGTGATTAATTTTAATTTCATACATTAAACATTTATGCAATTCACACAAATACAACATTCAATTCAATCATATTAATATACTTAATTTACATGAACTTCCCAAAAAATTAATGAATTCTACTAATCCGACACTTTTTCTTTTCCTCGATCTAACTTCGTATTTGAGTTTTCTGGATCTATATAAATGAATTTAATATCAATTTAATCCATTTCATACTCAATTTATTTCAATTCACATCCTAGACAAAATTACCATTTTGCCCCTATACTTTTCATAAATGACGATTTCGTCCCTAGGCCCGGAAATTGAAATTCATGCAATTTAATCCTTATTTCAATCCTAACTGAATTTTACATGTCACAATATCAGCCCATGAATTTCACAAAAACAAGAATTTTTCCATGGATTTTACCATTTTTCAATTTAGTCCTTAAATCATAATTTTATCAAAATTCTTTTTGTAAAAGTTGTTTATCTATCAATAACCTTTCATTTTCTACCATAAATTTCAAAATTTCAGCATTTGCATCCATGGAAAAATTTTATACTTTGATATCTTTACAAATTAGTCCCCAAAATAGTTAGATTAAGCTATTACGAACTCGAAAATATAAAAATTACTAAAAATGGGACAAGAATGCTTACCCAATTAAGTCAAGAAAGCTTGCTTGAATGTTTCTCTTTCCTAGGGTTTTCATATATTTTGGGGAAGAAGATGATAATAATAATATGTTATTTCTATTTAATTTAATTATCATCCATTAATTTTTCAACATTCCAATTTAGTCAGTTTCTTTTTCTAATTTTCCAAGGATGATTCACCAAAAATATCTACTAGCTTTTCTTAATGGTATAATTACCATATAAGGACCTCAAGTTTTGAATTCCATAGCTAATTACTCCTTATAGCTGCTAGAATTCAACTTTTGCATTTTATGCAATTTGGTCCTTTCCACAATTAAACATGAAATTGGTAATATTTTCTTAATGAAATTTTCATACGTCATTTCTATCATAATGCAATTCATGCAATAATATTAAAATAAATTTTCTTTCTGACTCGGATTTGTGGTCTCGAAACCACTATTCCGATTTCACTAGAAAATGGGTTGTTACAGTTTAGATAACTAATTAAAGAAAAAGGACTAAATTGTAAAAATTACAAAAGTTAAAACTGTTGATGTTTTTAGGGCTGATTGATTATTTTATCAAATGAGGAGGGTTTGATAGAGTAATTAAACCATCTCAGTGGTTAGTGGACGGTAATTGAAATTAATATTGAGTAAAATATGTTATAATGGTAATTTTGTAATTAAATTGAAGTTAATTTAAAACAAATTAAATAAAATATAATCTTCTTCATTTTTACTTGCTTTTGGCTGAAAACACTATGGGAGAAAAAGCTTGGAGGTTTGGCTAGCATATTTCCTTGCATGAGTGACTTTTTGAGTCTTGTTTTTAATGAATTTTATGTTTTTGAGATCGTTACAATTAGGTCCAGCAAACCTGTACCTTTATTTTTGAAACTGTTAAATTTGATTGTTTCCATTAATAAATGTTGATTGTTCTTGATGTCAATTATGAGTTTGAAGCTTTGGTTGTGATTTTGGGTTGTTTTATAAAGTGATTTTTTGTTAGTTTTTAGTTAAAGAATTAAATTGTTAAAATGTTAAAATCTAATGGTATAATTGTGAAATAATGGTTTTTTTGGGACTGTTTAGAAGCCCTAAAAATTTGGTTGGTATAGTGAGTTTCAAAAGTGGTTAATTTGATGATTTTCGGGTTAAGGGTACAAATTTTAAAATTGATTAATATAAGAAATTTAAGCTAATAAATGAAATAAATTATATTTTAGATCAAGATTTTGTTGATATACGAGAAAAGGAAAAGTAGCAGAATAATCCCTGAACTTCTGCAACTACTGCGATTTAGCCCAGGTAAGTTCGTTCGGTTTAAAATTATATATATATATATAACGCCTAATGAATTATTATTGTATTAGTGGATGTTAAACTACTATAATGGTGATATGAAATTAGTTTGGAAATATGATTTAAAATGTTATTCTTGAGCCAGATGAACGTTGGATAGAGTATTGTTGGTAATGCAAATGGATTATATTGCGTGTTATGTGGGATTGGTGGAGAGAAGGATGTTACATGATTCACAGTTATTTCCTGAGTATACCAATGTTCAGCATTTATTGCGAACCATCGTGTTATACTATCTTGATACTGGCGTGTTACGGGGGCGGATGTATAGCCTATGGGCTGGGCACTTGGTATCAAGGCGTGTTTTTGGTTGGACTAGCTCTTACGAGCATTTGGCATGTTCTGGTTGGTTTACCTGTATACTCATCTCATTATAACATTTATCAGGCAGTAATTCTCGTATTAAAGTATTGTATTGAAATGTTGTATGGTCTTGTATTATCATGAATTCTTGGTAGTAACTTGTGTTGGATATGATAAATCTCTTATGAAATTATTAAATGAAGCTTGTACTCGAAGTGTATAAACTCACTAGATATGAATTGTGTTTGACAGGAAATATTGACCATTAAGTTTTAATAGTTTAAATTATCATGTTTAGTTCGGTAAGATTTACCATTTTTATCCGTCGAACTTACTGGGCTTGATAAGCTTACTTATGTTACTTGTTATTTTCTTATAGATATCATTTTGTGGAATGAGAGATCGGATCAAACTTTGAGTCACACTATCCATTTGAATTAAGTAGTTTTTGGATGTTTATTTTTGGCTTATATGGCATGTAATAGGTTTGAGATGCAAATGTTTTGAGATTTGGTATGTATATATGATGTGGCCTATCATAAGTGCGGTTACTTGTAAGATTAAGATGTGAATGACATGGTAATGTTATGTGTTCACTTGTATTGTGGTTAACTTGTAATCTTTTTGCATTGTTAATGTTTGGAGAAAAACTTTGGTATGTTTAAAATGGGTAGAAATGTGTAGAATTATGCTAGGTGTGATGTAACGTTATATATTTGTGGCATGAAAGTATAACTTTTGTCTTAAATTGTTTCATTTTGATTTGAGGTGCCTTTGAATGGCATGTTGGTTAGAAGTTTTATGTTGTTTTAATTGATATGTTTTTGAATGTTTAAAGTGTTTTTAAGTCAATTAATGCAATATCAATTTGGGTAACCTGTTGGGAAAGTTTAGGTTTTGAATTGGCTTATTTTGAGGGTTCCTAAAGCTCATTTTAAGCCTCGTAAATGTATGCGGTGATTGAATTCATTTATTTATTTTATTTTAGTTAAACTTTTATTAATATAATGACTTGATGTTACTTGTTATGAACTGTTAACGTGTCGTAGCATCCCATAACCTTGAAACGGTGATGGTGATAGGTGAGGGGTGTTAGATTTAATGGTTTCAGAGCTACAGTTTAGTCAATTCTCAGACTGAACGTAGCGTGTTAGAAGTGTAGAATTACATGCCATTTAAACTTGTGATAGTGATGTAATTGATTCGATATAACCCGTGTTTTTCTTATAGATTGTAAAGATGTCGGCTGGATCTGATCGTGCTAATACCAATGAGGTTAATAGTAATGTATCAACTTCGGAACAAGGAATGAGTCATAGTATTTCGATTTTAAAAGTATCTGGAAACAAGATTAAAACTATGTTCTTCAAGCTTATGAATCAATGGTTTACTAAATTTATGGAAACTAATTTTGTGGCTCAACAATCTCCACCCCCTGTTATACCTCCTGTGGCAGCTCCACATTCTGATATGACTGAATCTAGTCAACGACCACCAATTGAAAAAATTAGAAAGTGTGGTGCTGAAGAAAATTGAGGTAGATCGGAAGATGACTCTGTTAAAGCCGAGTATTGGCTTCAAAATATTTTGCGGGTATTTCAGGAAATGGCTTTTTCTATTGACGACTATCTTAGATGTGATGTTTCGTTATTGAAAGAGGAAACATATAATTTGTGGACTACGTTGAAGCAGTAGTACCGAGAGATAAAATTTCTTGGGATTTATTTCAGTCAGAGTTCAAGAAGAAATATGTCGACAAACGGTATCTGGATAAAAAGTAAAAATAAATTCTTGAATTAAAGTAGGGAAATAAATCGATAGCTGAGTACGAGAGAGGATTCGTATATCTCAACAAATATGCTTGTGAAATTGTGCCTACTAAAGAAGAAATGTGTATCTAGTTTGAAGATGGCTTGAATGATGAGATTAGAATGATGATTGGAGGAATTGAAATTCGAGAAGTTTTCGCTGTATTTGATCGTGCACAGAAAATGGAAGAAGTGTATAGTCGCAAGCTGCAAAGAGATAGACGGGCTCGAGAATTTAACAAAAGTTCCTCTAATTCTTTTTCTGTACTGTTTTCAAAGAAAAGCAAAGAAGATATTAATCGTGCCACGTCAGCATCAAAGTATCCGAGTAAAAGTAAGTCGGTTCAACATGATTTAAAGTATCTGTAACAACCCAAACCCGGCCCAAACATTATGGCCGAATCTAGTTTGTTACAGGTTTAAGTTTTGAAAACCTTTCATTTTAGTGGTCTTGCTAAAACCATACTTAGTGTTTATTTGAATATTAATTAAGTCAAGTTACTACAAAATTCCAAATGTGCCCGATGGCACGATAAAACATTTTTCGTTTAAGGTTGGGAAAACATGTGCATTTAATTTAACATTAATAAGATAGTTTAAACAAATTATCCAAAAATGTAAAATAACAAAGTAAAGCATTAGAAGGCCTTATTACATCCGAAATAAAATTTAACCAATGGTAAAGTAAAATAACTAAGTTTATAGTTCATTTAAATCAAGTCCACTGCATGGCCACCTCGAGTCCACCCGGCACCACATCGCGATCTACATGCTACCTGAAAAATGTAAAGGAGAAGGTGAGTCACCAAGACTCAGTATGTAACCCTTCCCCCGATTTTAAGCAATTTCATACACAATATATAATTAACCATCATGTACTAAGTCATGCACCCAACCTAGCCAACCAAACGCCTTTGTCTACCCCAGTGTGGTACCAAACCTTTGGTGGTGCCAAACCACCGGTGACATATAGTCACGAGATGTGATGCCAAATCCTGGAGGTGCCAAACCTGCGGTGTCCGTTAGACACAATCGATTGATGGGGCCAACCCATCGTGTGATACCAAATCACTGGCGTCAATCCCTTAATATAGTCCGTGGGGCCAACCCACTGTGGTGCTAAGCCATTGGGACGAGAGGCGATGAGGTACCAAACCTCTGGAGGTGCCAAACCTCTGGTGACCGTAGTCACAATGTGGTACCAAACCACTGGTGCCCGTCGGCATGGATATCACTGCCCCCTCCTCTCATCAATCCCACATCAAACAATTATATCACATAGTTCATGTCACTATATATTTAATCACATATATCAGATTTATCATCAGCCATATGCCACGTATATCAAATAAATCATGCTTCCCAAAAGCATCATAATAACTCATGATCAACAAGGACTTACCTGGATCCTTGCTTATACCATTCATGGTATTAATTCCAAATCTACATAGATCCAGTTAGCACACACAACAATTTTAGTACAGTTAGTTAATTATAAGTGTGTATGTACACACCTGTCACCACCGAATGATCTAAATCCCGAAGAAAACCGGTTGGCCTCTCTCAAAGTCCTTGCCCCTATATTCGGCCAACTGTCAATGTTAGTACCCAAAGGCCTATTCGGCCAAACCCAAAATTTAAGAGGGTTCTCTTGTGAATCCCAAAACTTTACCTGAATGTCTTGAATACCAGCCCCTTGTTTCACTACCCTATAATCGGCACTCAACCAAGTTAGTAGCCTTCGGCTTAAACGAATACCAAATAAACCTTACCATCACTTACCAAATTCAATTGCCAGAGAATGACGGTTCAGATCTACTAATTTGAGATCCCGGAGTCCTAGGTTAAATCGGCCTCAACAGAAGGATTAGCCACCCATAAGTATATGCCGGATTTCGGCTTTTCCTTAAATCCAAATCGACAGAACACAAGAGAGAATACCAAAACATTCGGCTAGAGCCCCTTACCTTCTCAAACCGATTGGAGAAAAAGTCCCGAAGAGTCTTATACCACCTTTTAGTATCCGGCCAGAGTGCTTCCAAATAAGAGAAAGAAGTTTCGGCACAGGGGTGAGATGTATATTCGGCTAGAGAGAGTTTAATAGGGAGAAAAGGGATTTCGGCAAAGGTTAAGGTGTAGGTTCGGCTATGGTTGATTCTATTATCAATCAAGGCTGGACTTTTAGTGAGAAAAGGAAGAAGAGGAGAGGAAAAAGGGAGTAGATGATTCGGCTAAGGAGCAAAAAGAGTAAGGGAGATATATGGCAATTGGTACTTTCGGTTTGAGAGGGAAAGAAAAGGGAGAACACCAAGATGAAGGCTAGCCGAAATTATGAGGTAACACAGTAGGGAAATTCGGCTCCCCCCTCCTATGCTTGCCGTCCACTCTCCCTAGGGAGAGTTCAAATTTCGGCAAAACACCTAAAACTCCTCTTGGCCACTCACTTGCATTAATTCAAAATAATTTGAATACCCAAAATAATAATCAAATAAAAAATCCCATTTAATCCTGGTAATATCCTTATTATCTCTTATCATTAAAAGAGTTTAAAGAGAGAAAAACTCTCCCCCCCTATGCCGTCCATTCAAAGGGCAAAAAGAGGGATTTTTGTGACTCGAACACAGGATCCCCCTTGCTTGATGTGGCGTCACTTGCAGCACTTAAGTGGCCTCAGTTTTGCCACTTTTCCAAGGCCCTTTTTTTTGTGTCAAATACTCCACATTTATTCTTGTAACCCCTAACTACTAAGGCTATCTACCTTTAAAACTTATAAATAATATTTTCTACTATTCCGAGCCAACTCAAGGCCCCTAATTAAGCCTTATTATTCCACGATTAATACCATAGCAATTTAAACACAAGGAAAATCATTCAATCACAAATAGCCCCATTTTTAGGATGTTACAGTTCTACCCCCCTTAAAAATAATTTCGGCCTCGAAATTACCTGATTAGAAGAGATGGGGGTATTGCTGTCGCATCACATCCTCGGGTTCCCACGTAGCTTCTTCTACACCATGGTTCCGCCACAGCACTTTCACCAAGGGCACTGACTTCCTACGTAGAACCTTAACATCTCGATCTAAAATCTGAACTGGTTCTTCTTCGAAAGATAAGTCCGTATTTACTTCAATCTCCGCCACTGGCACAACGTGCGATGGATCTGACCGATATCGCCTAAGCATCGACACATGGAAAACGTCATGAATCTGACTCAGCTCTGCCGGTAGCTCCAGCTGATAAGCTACCGGTCCCACTCGCTTCAACACCGTATATGGGCCAATGAACCTTGGGCTTAGCTTCCCTTTTCGCCCAAATCTCAACACCTTTTTCCAAGGTGACACCTTCAGAAAAACTTTGTCTCCTACATCATACTCCATTTCTTTGCGCTTCAGATCAGCATAAGACTTCTGTCTATCTGACGCTTCTTTAAGGCGAGCCCAAATCACCTTAACCTTGTCCTCAGTTTCAGCAACCAATTCCGGACCCAAGACTTGTCGTTCTCCCAACTTCGTCCAACATGTAGGAGTACGGCATTTCCGTCCATACAATGCTTCGTATGGTGCCATCTGAATACTCCCTTGATAACTATTGTTATAAGCGAATTTTGCTAATGGTAGATACTCTTCCCAACTACAACTAAAATCCAACACGCATCCCCTTAGCATATCTTCCAAAGTCTGTATCACCCCTTCCGACTGTCCGTCAGACTGTGGATGGAAAGCTGTACTGAAATCCAATCGTGTACCCAAAGCCTGATGCAATGCTTTCCAGAACCTCGACGTGAACCTTGGATCCCTATCCGAGATAATCGATACTGGCACACCATGCAATCTGACTATCTCAGCCACATACAACTTTGCTAGCTTCGGGAGTGAGTAATCCCTTCTCACCGGCACGAAGTGAGCTGACTTAGTCAAACGGTCCACTATTACCCAAATTGAGTCTTTCTTGCTCGGTGTAAGAGGTAGTCCACTGACGAAATCCGTAGTGATCCTCTCCCATTTCCACTGAGGGATCTTCACTGGTTGAAGTAACCCTGATGGCAACTGATGTTTAGCTTTAACTTGCTGACACATCAGACACCTTCCCACGAATTCAGTCACCTCACGCTTCAACCCTGGCCACCAGAACTGTCTCCGCAAATCTCCATACATTTTACTACCTCCAGGATGCATAGCGTATGGGCTGCTATGCGTATCTTGAAGAATTTTTTGTCTCAGTTCCACATCCTTCGGCATACAGGGCCATCCTTGAAAACATAATACACCATGATCCGTCAAACTGTACCCTTCCAAACCACCATTTTGCACTTGCACCCTCTTAGCATTCAATCCTTCGTCTACTATCTGCTTGTCCTTAATCTCCTCGACCCAAGGTGGCTTAACTTGCAGCTCTGCCAATAGACTCCCATCGTCATATAGACTGAGGTGAGCGAACATCGCTCTTAAGTCCGCCACGACCTTCCAGCTCAACGCGTCAGCCACCACGTTAGCCTTACCCGGATGATACTCGATTGAACAGTCGTAGTCCTTCAACAGTTCAATCCATCGGTGCTGCCTTAGGTTCAAGTCCTTCTGAGTCAAGAGATACCTTAGGCTCTTGTGATCCGTGTAGACTATCGACTTCTCCCCATACAAATAATGCCTCCATATTTCCAAAGCGAAGACTACACACCGCAAGCCAAGTCGCGTCGTCGGGTAGTTAACCTCATGCGGTCTTAAGCGGCGGGATGCATAGGCTACTACCTTCCTTCTGCATCAACACACATCCCAAACCAGTATGGGACGCGTCACAATAAACTGTAAACAACTTCCCCGCCTCAGGCTGTACCAAAACCGGAGCTTCCGTCAGAATCTTCCTTAGCTTATCAAAACTTTCTTGTTGCTTCTCCGACCATACAAATGGGACTCCTTTCCTTAATAGTTTTGTCAACGGCGCTACGATTAAAGAGAATCCTTCCACAAACCTCCGATAGTACCCTGCCAGACCCAGAAAGCTTCGAATTTCCGCCACTGACCTAGGCGGTTTCCAATCCAACACCGCTTCAATCTTGCGGGGATCCACTCTTATGCCTTCAGCTGATACTACGTGACCTAAGAAAGCCACCTCCCTTAGCCAAAATTCGCACTTACTGAATTTGGCATATAATTGCTTCTCCCTCAATACTTGTAAAACTATACGCAGATGCCAGTCATGCTCCTCCTCCGTCTTTGAGTAAACCAATATGTCGTCTATGAATACCACGACAAATTGATCCAAGTACTACTGAAATACCCTATTCATTAAGTCCATGAATGCTGCCGGCGCGTTGGTCAGCCCAAATGGCATCACTAGAAACTCGTAATGCCCATACCGAGTTCGGAATGCCGTCTTGTGGACATCCACCTCCTTTACCTTAAGTTGATGATAACCCAACCTAAGGTCTATCTTCGAGAACACCGAGGCACCCTTTAGTTGATCAAACAAGTCGTCAATCCGAGGCAACGGATACCTATTCTTGATCGTTAACTTGTTTAACTGACGGTAGTCGATGCACATCCGCATGGACCCGTCCTTCTTCTTGACAAATAACACAGGTGCTCCCCATGGAGATATACTAGGTCGGATAAACCCTCTATCCAAGAGCTCACGAATTTGAGCCTTGGCTCCACCAATTCCTTTGGTGCCATTGATGCGGTGCTATGACACGAGTTCCGTTCGGGTAGCAAGTCTATCGAATTCAACTTCCCGATCCGAGGGCGGACCGGAAGTTCTTCAGGAAACACATCAGCAAATTCCCCTACAGTTCGGACCTTTCCAACTGCTGACTCCTTAGCCTCCAATACACAGATTCGAACCATATACGCTTCACATCCTTTTCTAACCATCTTTTTAGCCTTCAAGGCCGACACCACATTGGATAGGTAATCTCTTCTATTACCGATCATGACCACTTCATCCCCCTCGGCCATCTTAAGGACCATGCGCTTAGCAGCGCAATCCAACCTCGCCTGGTATTTAACCAGCCAGTCCATTCCGAGGATCAAATCGAACTTCCCAAACGGCAGTTCCATCAGATCAGCTACAAATACGACCCCTTGGAGTTCTAGGGGTACATCCCTATAAGGCTTGTTTACAACTACAGAATGGCCTAAAGGGCTAATTACAGTCATCTCCCTAGAAGCAGTCTCAGAGTTTAAGTTCATGGTCTCTACCTCACTACTAGCTATATACGAGTGCGTCGAACCCACATCAATTAATGCAACATAAGGAAGACCGAAAATTAGGAACGTACCGGTTATGACGTCCGGTGCATCACCCTCCTCGCGACGCCTCGCTGCATAGACTAAACCAGGCTGCCTTGCCTCCGTACTGCCTGCGCCTCTGCCCTGAACTCCGCGACCTCTATTAGCACCATTGCCTCCCCTACCATTACCACGACCCCTCTGTGGTCCCACATTTCTATCCTGAGTACGGCTCTGCCCCTCTGACTGATTCTGAGCTCGCTTCCGGGGACAATCCCTCACACGGTGATCCAAAGACCCACATTCAAAGCAACCCCTCTCACCGGTCCAACAACCTCCCCAATGGGCCTTTCCACGGTTAGTTACGAGGCGGTCTCTGATTAGTAGTCGTGGGCCTTGCTGCCTGATTTGGCCCACTCTGCCTAGCCTTTTTCTGAACATTACCACTTGACCCAGACGACCAAAAGCCTCTCTTCTGCTTATTCCTATCATAGCTTTGCCTTACAGACTCTTTGATCCCCTCGGCTACCTTAGCCTTCTCCACTAGGGATGAAAACTCACGAACCTGCTGTGGAGCAATCAGCAGCCTCAAATCATCTCTAAGTCCGTCCTCAAAGCGAACGCAGTGCTCATGTTCGGTAGCCACGATGCCTCTAGCATATCTACTCAATCTTAAAAACTCTGCCTCATATTCCGCCACCGACTTAGTTCCTTTCACTAACACCAGAAAAGCTTTCCTCTGCGCGTCAACATAGTTGGTACCCACGTACTTCTTCTGAAAAGTAGTTTTGAAGTAATCCCACGTGAGGTCATCTGCCGTGGCTCCATCCCGGACCGTGAGCCACCACTGATACGCTTCATCCTTCAGAAGCGACACTGCTCCATTCAACTTCTCCTCATTAGACAGGTCAAGATCGTCCATAATCCTTTCTGTAGATTCTAGCCAATATTCCGTTGCCTTTGGGTGCCACTCACGACACACCGGAACACCTCGGCTCAGTTTAGACCGAGATTCGCTCGGGGAGCATTTACGAGCTCCCAAATTTCCACTAGCTGACCACACCAACTCGAGAACTCGCAACCACGACTTGTGATATCGCGCTTACCTCCCGTCTGATCCTGTTCCTCAGTTCCAAAAGCTGGGGGTAGTGGTGGCGGTGGTACTTCGTTCTCTGAACCCTGACTCGACCTAACGGGTTCAGACACTGTCATCCTACGCCTACCGCGTCCACGGTGTCCACGTCCTCTAGAACGCATTCTATCTACTGCGCTTTAATCTGATTAAGGAAATTTTATGGATTAGCATTTGTTCCACTTGGTTATCCACGAAGAAATTTTATGGAGAAAGTTTGATTAGGGATTCTTTCGATCAAACAATGTTTTAAGTCCTCTACCCTAGTTCACACAGAAGAGTACATCCATTCCCTAATACTTTCCATACTTATTCACTCCTTGGACATTTCTGTTCGTTTCTATCCCAAGGGTATTTTCGTCATTTTTCCTACAGGGGTATTTTTGTATTAAAAGAAATTTTAAATTTTACTAAAGCATGTCACTTTGAAATTCCCAAAACTTGAAGGTGTTTCTAAAAATTTGCAAAATTTTAAAGACATAGCATCATTTTGGAAACCAGGGGTATTTTGGTAATTTTGTCAATCAGGGCAATTTTGTAATTTTGGTAAATCAGAGATATTTTAAACAGTTGTAAAACTTTGAGGGTTCTTTTTGAGAGTTTCTCTTCTTAAAACGTTGATGTTGCAAAAATTTTAGAATTCAGGGTCATTTTGGTAATTTTACCCCCTAAGGCCATTTTTGTAATTTTCCCACGGATCAAATTTTCTGGAAAACCGTTGTGGAGGTGATTGTTCTCACATTTAAAAGTCTTGAAAAGCTAGGGTTTTGTTGTTTCTTCTTTTTCAAAAACATGGCTATTTCCCTTTCGGGTTTTAGTCATTATGTTTAGCCTACGACCGAGCCCTCTTGGTTAGGGTGAGCCAAAGCTACGCACCAGGCAGGATTCGAGTGGAGAGGAAGTGAGTCACGCGGACTGCTTAAATACCAAGCTCCCACCGAAACCTTTCTAGACATGCGCACAGAGGTTGCAATACCACTGAGCCCTCTGAGTTAGGGTGAACCGAAGCTACGCACCAGGTAGGATACCTACGAAGAGGAGGTGAGTCACGAGGACTGCTTAAATACCAGGCTCTTCCGGATCCATTCCTAGACATGCGTACGAGGGTTACCACACCCTAGCTCAGTGACTTAGCCATAGGTTGGTTTAGTTCATTAAGTCTTATGTTCTGTTTGTGTTTGAGTAGTCTAATCCTAGGGTTCAAATCCCTATAAGCCTATTCTACGTTCCATGCTTCCTACCCTTCTACACAAGAAATAATCCACCAAGAGGTTTAGAAGTACTTACAGGCGGATCGGTCTTGGAGACTTCGGTGCCATCTTTGTTCAAAACCCAAAAATAACTTAGAAAGGCCTACTAGTATAAAAACAAAACATTTTGGGCCTTGGGCCCCCACAGCCGAGTTTTGAACCGGGCTCTGATACCAATTTGTAACAACCCAAACCCGGCCCAAACATTATGGCCGAATCTAGTTTGTTACAGGGGAAAATATTTTGAAATCTTTTAGGAACCGGTTTAAGTTTCGAAAACCTTTCATTTTAGTGGTCTTGCTAAAACCATACTTAGTGTTTATTTGAATATTAATTTAGTCAAGTTACTACAAAATTCCAAATGTGCCCGATGGCACGATAAAACATTTTTCGTTTAAGGTTGGGAAAACATGTGCATTTAATTTAACGTTAATAAGATAGTTTAAACAAATTATCCAAAAATGTAAAATAACAAAGTAAAGCATTAGAAGGCCTTATTACATCCGAAATAAAATTTAACCAACGGTAAAGTAAAATAACTAAGTTTATAGTTCATTTAAATCAAGTCCTTTGCATGGCCACCTCGAGTCCACCCGGCTCCACATCCGCGATCTACATACTACGAAAAATGTAAAGGAGAAGGTGAGTCACCAAGACTCGATATGTAACCCTTCCCCGATTTTAAGCAATTTCATACACAATATATAATTAACCATCATGTACTAAGTCATGCACCCAACCTAGCCAACCAAACGCCTTTGTCTACCTCGTGTGGTACCAAACCACTGGTGGTGCCAAACCACTGGTGACATATAGTCACAGATGTGATGCCAAATCACTGGAGGTGCCAAACCTCTGGTGTCCGTAGACACAATCGATTGATGGGGCCAACCCATCGTGTGATACCAAATCGGCGGCGTCAATCCCTTAATATAGTCCGTGGGGCCAACCCAATCGTGGTGCTAAGCCACCGGGACGAGGCAGCGAGGTACCAAACCTGCGAGGTGCCAAACCTCTCGGTGACCGTAGTCACGGTGTGGTACCAAACCATCGGTGCCCGTCGGCACGAATATCACCGCCCCTCCTCTCATCAATCCCACATCAAACAATTATATCACATAGTTCATGCCACCATATATTTAATCACATATATCAGATTTATCATCAGCCATATGCCACGTATATCAAATAAATCATGCTTCCCAAAAGCATCATAATAACTCATAATCAACAAGGACTTACCTGGATCCTTGCTTATACCATTCATGGTATTAATTCCAAATCTACATAGATCCGGTTAGCACACACAACAATTTTAGTACAGTTAGTTAATTATAAGTGTGTATGTACACACCTGTCACCACCGAATGATCTAAATCCCGAAGAAAACCGGTTGGCCACACTCAAAGTCCTTGCCCCTATATTCGGCCAACTGTCAATGTTAGTACCCAAAGGCCTATTCGGCCAAACCCATAATTTAAGAGGGTTCTCTTGTGAATCCCAAAACTTTACCTGAATGTCTTGAATACCAGCCCCTTGTTTCACCACCCTATAATCGGCACTCAACCAAGTTAGTAGCCTTCGGCTTAAACGAATACCAAATAAACCTTACCCTCACTTACCGAATTCGATTGCCAGAGAATGACGGTTCAGATCTACTGATTTGAGATCCTGGAGTCCTAGGTGAATTCGGCCTCAACAGAAGGATTAGCCAACCATAAGTATATGCCAGATTTCGGCTTTTCCTTAAATCCAAATCGACAGAACACAAGAGAGAATACCAAAACATTCAGCTAGAGCCCCTTACCTTCTCAAACCGATTGGAGAAAAAGTCCCGAAGAGTCTTATACCACCTTTGAGTATCCGGCCAGAGTGCTTCCAAATAAGAGAAAGAAGTTTCGGCACAGGGTGAGATGTATATTCGGCTAGAGAGAGTTTAATAGGGAGAAAAGGGATTTCGGCAAAGGTTAAGGTGTAGGTTCGGCTATGGTTGATTCTATTATCAATCAAGGCTGGACTTTTAGTGAGAAAAGGAAGAAAAGGAGAGGAAAAAGGAGTAGATGATTCAATTAAGGAGCAAAAAGAGTAAGGAGATAGATGGCAATTGGTACTTTCGGTTTGAGAGAGGAAAGAAAAGGGAGAACACCAAGATGAAGGCTAGCCGAAATTATGAGGTAACACACTAGGTAAATTCGGCTCCCCCCTCCTATGCTTGCCGTCCATTCAAATTTCGGCAAAACACCTAAAACTCCTCTTGGCCACTCACTTGCATTAATTCAAAATAATTTGCATACCCAAAATAATAATCAAATAAAAAATCCCATTTAATCCTGGTAATATCCTTATTATCTCTTATCATTAAAAGAGTTTAAAGAGAGAAAAACTCTCCCCCCTATGCCGTCCATTCAAAGAGCAAAAAGAGGGATTTTTGCGACTCGAACACAGGATCCCCCTTGCTTGATGTGGCATCACTTGCAGCACTTAAGTGGCCTCACTTTTGCCACTTTTCCAAGGCCCTTTTTTTTATGTCAAATACTCCACATTTATTCTTGTAACCCCTAACAACTAAGGCTATCTACCTTTAAAACTTATAAATAATATTTTCTACTATTCCGAGCCAACTCAAGGCCCCTAATTAAGCCTTATTATTCCACGATTAATACCATAGCAATTCAAACACAAGGAAAATCATTCAATCACAAATAGCCCAATTTTTAGGCTGTTACAGTATCAAACAAAGTTTGTTGGTAGTGTAGGAAGTATTCAGAACGCTTCAAAGCCAACCTGTAAACACTACGGAAACTTCATACTAGTGAATGCATAACTAAATTGGGAGCATGTTGTAGATGTGGTTCAACTGATCACTTTTTACGGAACTGTCTAAGACTAGTTGGAGATAGCGAGGATCGGAGTGAAAAAAAAGTTAACATTTTAGAAAGATAGACGTCTTGGAGAGAGCAGTAATACTAGGACTCCTCATACTAGAACGAAAGACATAGTTGTCTGGTTAGAAGTTAGGGTACCAGCTCAAATATATGTTATTCGAGTCAGTAAGGAAGTTGCTGCACCTGTTGTGATTGTTGATACATTCTATCTCTTTGATGTTACTATATATCCATTGGTTGACCTTGGGTCAACCCACTCTTGTGTAACACATCAAAACTCAACTTAGAAGTTTAGACTGAATCTCGGAGGTTACATTTGCCACCAAAAGTGGCGCAAACAAAAACTCTAATTAAAACTGAGAAACTTCTTTGTTTGCTTCATTTTTAGGAAATTAGATAAAAATTATTTAGCTTTTTGAAACAATAACTAATTTTCGTTAAAAGCAACTAGAAATAAATCAATTTAATATTTCTTGCACAGCTCCATAACATACCAAAAGTTGCCATTCGTAAGTCAAAATCTCAAAATAAATGTTGTACGAAAAATATATGATTTTCTCAAATATGTGAGAACCTTGTTCAATAGCAGAAAACTTAACTAATAACCGTGCACGAATCTTTGAAATGTTGTTCAAAAGCAAAACACGTAGTTTAACTATAAATCCCAACCCAAATTCATACCATAATTTGTATAATCGCCTTACAGATTGATTAAAATCACCACGTTAAACTTATGAAGAACTTATTTATACCAAACCAACGTGAAACATTCTGAGGCATTCTGAGACCTCACCATTTTATTTCTTAATTCTTTTATCTCTCGTGCTAAGATTTTAATCGGTTCTTCACTATAAGTCATGTCAGGCTGACTTTCCACTTTAGTCGGAGATATAACATGTGAAGGATCTAACCGATACCGCTGTAACATAGACACATGAAAAACATTATGAATTCTGTCAAGCTCTGGTGGTAATGCTAATCGATATGCAACAGGCCCGACTCTTTCTGTGATTTCATATGGTCCAATGAACCATGGACTTAGTTTTCCTTTATGGCCAAACCAGAGAACTTTCTTCCAAGGTGATACTTTCAAGAATACCTCATCACCAACTTGAAATTCTATCTCTTTTCATTTTAGATCAGCATAAGACTTTTAACCATCAGAGGCCACTTTCAAACTATCTCGAATCACTTTCACCTTTTCTTCAGTTTCACGGACTAAATGAACTCCGTGTATCTTTTTCTCACCAAGCTCTATCCAATACAATGGAGTTCTACATTTACAACCATACAAAGCCTCGAACGGAGCCATTTTAATACTTGACTGATAGCTATTATTGTATGTAAATTCAACTAAAGGTAAATATTTTTCCCAATTATCTTCGAATTCCAACACACAACATCGAAGCATATCTTCTAAAATCTGTATAGCACGTTCGAATTGTCCATTAATCTAAGGATGGAATGTGGTAATAAAATGCATTTGAGTACTCAAAGCTTCTTGCAACTTATTCCAGAATCGAGATGTAAACCGGGGATCTCTATCAGAAATAATGGAGACTGGTACCCCATGTAGTCTAACAATCTCATAAACATATAACACAGCCAAACTTTCTAAAGAGAAATCCATACGTACTGGAATAAAGTGTGCAAACTTCATTAATCTGTCGACAATTACCCAAATAGAATCTTTCTTTTTCAGAGATAGGGGTAACCCTGATACAAAATTCATAGTATCTCTTTCCCATTTCCATTCCAGTATCGTAACTGGCTATAATAATCCCGAAGGTACCTGGTGTTCAGCTTTAACTTGCTGGCATATCAAACACTTAGACACAAATTAAGAAATGTCATGTTTCATTCCCGACCACCAGTACATCTTTTCAAATCACTGTACATTTTGTTACTCCCTGGATGAACAAACATAACACCATTGTGAGCTTTGTACAGTATCTTCTATACAAGTTCTGAATTATTCGGTACACATATTTTTCCTTTGAATAACAGACAACCATTAGATCCAATCTGAAATTCTGAATTGGAATTTGACTTACATTGAGCCTGTTTAGCTTGTAGTTCATCATCGTTTTTCTGAGCTTCACAAATCTGTTGTAGAAATGTCAGTTTAGCTTTTAACTCAGTTATGATTGAACTATCATCAGAAAAAGATAATCGGGTATTCATTGCTCGCAAGGAAAATAGGGATTTTCTGCTCAGAGCATCTGCAACTACATTGGCTTTTCTCGTATGATAATCAATAACCAAATCATAATATTTTAATAACTCAAGCCACCTACACTATCTCAGATTCAAGTCTTTTTACGAAATTAAATACTTTAAAATTATAGGTGAATATGTGACATTTTTCACCAAACAAGTAGTGTCGCCAAATTTCAAAGCAAAAACAATATCAGCTAATTCCAGGTCATGTATCGGGTAGTTCTTTTCATGTGGTATTAGTTGTTTAGAAGCATAGATATTACTTTACCTTCTTGCATCAAAACACAGCCTAAACCATTCAATGATGCATCACAGTAAATTACAAATTCCTTACCTAATTCAGGCTGAACTAACATGAGTGCTTCAGTCAACAAGGCTTTCAATCTGTCAAAACTCTGCTGGCATTTATCAGTCCATTCAATTTTTATATCTTTTTGCAACAATCGTGTCATCGGAGAAGCTATCATAGAAAACCCTTGTACGAATCTCCTATAATATCCTGCTAATCCTAGAAAACTTCCGAATTCAGACACATTTTTCGGTGGCTTCCAATTAACAATAGCTGAAATTTTATTCGGATCCACCCTGATACCTTCTACAGATACTATATGTCCAAGAAAATTGACTTCCCAAAGTCAGAACTCACATTTACTGAATTTGGCATATAGTTGTTTCTCACGTAGAGTTTGTAACACAATTCTCAAATGATCGGCATGTTTGTTTTCATCTGGAAAATATGCCAAAATATCATCAATAAATACCACCACAAATTAGTCTAAATACGATTTGAAAATTCTATTCATCAGATCTGTAAATACTGTAGGTGCATTTATCAAATCGAACGGCATCACAAGAAGCTCATAGTGCTCGAACCTGGTTCTGAAGGCTGTCTTCAGTACATCTGAGTCTTTCACTCTTAACTGATAGTAACCAGAACGAAGACCAATCTTCGAAAATACAGTGACACATTTCAACTGGTTAAACAAGTCATCAATACAGGGCAGTGGGTACTTGTTCTTGATTGTAACCTTATTGAGCTTTCTGTAATCAATACATAATCCCAATGACCCATCTTTCTTATTAACAAATAAAATGGTGCACCCCCAATGTAATATCCCGAAATAGGGGTTGAGCGTTTCGTGAATAACTCAAGTGTTAGTAAGCTCTAATAATGGTTTGGATGTGTCTTAGGAGTTCCTAAAACTCTTGGATTAAAATGGGACACTTTTGAAAATTTTAGAAATTTTGGGCTAAAAGTGAAATTTGGCTAAGAAAGGCCTTAAGTAAAAAATTTGTAAGATTGAGGCATATAAAATGCCCTGGCCGAGTGGCTTCTATGCGCCACTTAAGGGTCAGCGCCAATTTTGGTCAGGGGTTCGAGTGGCATGGGGCGCAAAAGCATTTTTTATTTTGAAAAGGGCCGTTGCTTTAAAAGAGGCTTTAAAATAAATCGCTATGGGCTTATGACATCAATCAGCTAGTAGTAAAGTGGCTTAGACGCTTTCAGCAAGAGAGATTTACGAGGACTCGTGTTCGAGTCGTGCTGGAAGCGCAAGGTGAGTTTTTATTTTTGAATAAAAGGAAAGCTAACGGAAAGAGGGGTTAAAAAAAAATCGCGATCCTTTAATGTCATGAATTGAACACTGGCCGAGTGGTTAAGGACTTGGATGGAGAGCTGCGCTAGAAGGACTCGCGTTCGAGTCCTGGGTTCCGCGCTTGAAGCATTTTATTTTTAGCGCTAAAGTGCAGGGAGCCAAGGCAAGGATAGTTTAAAAGAATTTTCGAAGCATTATTGGCATGAAAGTCTCGGTAGCGGAAATGGCAGAAAGTCTAGAGGATTCACTCCAGGTCTCGGGTTCGAGACCTAGGGGCTGCACCTTGGATTTTCCTTTGCACCAGCGTGGAAAAAAAGGGGCTGCATGGGCATTGAATGCATGCAGCATCCACGCCTGCAGCATGAGAAGCTGTTATTTGTTTTATTTTATGTATGTCACGAATATGGGCATTTATTCTTATTGTTTTTGTTATTTCAAAGATACTAGAACATGGGAATGAACCTTTTTAATTGTATTATTTTTTTATATATTTACTTAGAATGACGATATATATATATATATATTAATAACATTATTATTATTATTATCATTTTCTATGGAAATATGGGAAAGGTGATAGAATAATAAAATAAACAATTTTGTTTTTAACAAAAGGAGAGCATGCGGCTTTGGAATTTCAAATCTATGACCGGCCTTGGTCTTGTGATGCGAAAAGCATGGTCAAATTGCATGCTTGGAATTTCTTTTCCATTCCTTGTTGTTGGCCGAAAGAAAAAGGAAAGAGAAGGAAGGATTATTATTTTGTGATGTATGGGAAAATGGAAGAGAGCATGATCGTGAAGCATGCTTTGGGAAGGCTTAGCGGCCTTGGTTGTAGTAAAAGGAGAGCATTGCCGTTGGGAATCATGAAGTATTTTAAGTATGTTGTTTTATTATTTTATTAAATGATGGAAGAATGAATAAATAATAATTTGGTTACTCCAAAGGTGATGGCCACTTTTGTTATTGTTTTTGAGGCTAGAAATTAACAAAAGAGGGAGAGCATGGCCGGTCTTGTCTTTGGGTTTTTGACCAAAGTTTTTAAATCTTTGACTTTCTTTTTTTTTTCCCCTCTCACTTGAGCATGGCCGGCCTTGTGAATGCAAAATCATGGCCGTATGAGCTCCTTGAAACCTTGTTAGTCGGCCTCGTGTGTAGCATAGAGAAATTGGCCGAGATTCTTATTGTTGCTTTTGATTTTCCTTCCAAATTCTTCATGGCCGAATGCTTCTCTATGTCTTCCCTTTCCCCCATTCTTGTGCATGGCCTAGTGGAGCTTGCTTCAAGGTTTAGCATGTTCGGTTTTCAAGTAACAAGTGAGGTGGCCATTGTGTTGCTTTGTTTCTTCTTGTATTCTTGACCGAGAAAGAGAGAGAATGAAAGAGCAAATTTGAGCTTTGGTTTTGATGAAGCTAAAGAGTATTTTGGCTAGCAAATATTACTTGCCTTGTTGTTGGCCGCACGTTTCATTAACACTTAAACCATAGCCAAATCTTATGTCAAAGGAGATAGCCTTAAAGGAGTAAGGGTTCTTTTGAAAATGGATACAGCAAGGTAAGAAAGTATTACTTTCGGCTAAAGGCTATATTTTGGGTTATGATAATAACCTAAAGTTTGACCTTGATTCCAGGGGTGACCGAAAGTGTATAAGGCCATGGTAAAGTGCTCTTTTTGTGTGGCAAGTGTTCGAGCTTTAAAAAAGAGTCTCCTATTCAAGAGATGGTAAGTGAAACATTCGGCCAAGGACCTTTGTTCATAGATGTATGTGTTAGCCGACCCTAACCTTACTTTAATAGGAATTTCGATATCTTTGGGAGCTAATCGACAGAAACCAGTGGTGTTTGGGATCGAAATAAGCTAGGTATATGACTCTTGATATTCGGCCTAAGACCATGTTATTGGTATTAAGTGTAACCGATTTTCGGTTATGTGTTCTAGGGCAAATCGAAAGAAGTAACAAAAGCTTTCGGGATTTTAGTCGATATTAGATTCGATAAGTCGAACCTCACTATAGTCAAAGTGCGTAGTAGTTATCGACTTTGTTCTTTTGTTGTTATATGTGTTGTGTGTATTATTTCATGTAAAAGTATGTATATTGAGCATGTTAATCGAAATAAAAGCTATGATGATGGATACCGTGGTGGGTGATGAATAATCGAGTTAGTGGTTATTGTATTAACCTTTCGATTATAAATGATTATCGATGAGTGTAAAATAATGTGATGACATGTGATGTGTAATTATATATATGGATTATGTGAATATGGGCTTTGAAATTGTGTACTTATGTGTATGGATTATGTGAATATGGGCTTCAAAATTGTGTAATTATATATATGGACTATGTGAATATGGGCTTCAAATTGTGTAACTTTGTAATTGTGTATTTATGTGCATGTCTTGTGTGGATATGGGCCAAGCCCACATGTGAGGACATGTGTTTAACTATGAACCGAGTCTTGGTGACTCACTCTATTTGTATAAAACCTTTGGTGTGACGCTTAACGCTTGGACCAGGGTTTGGAGAGGATACAAAGGTGGCCATGCAAAAGTGAATTTTCATGCAAAGGAATCTCTTGGTTATTGAATTAAATATTTATGTTTTCCGTATTTTGATTAAGTGTGTATTGTAATAAGGCCCACTAAAGTATTTGATTCTCTTTTTAAGTATCTTTATTATGCCCTATTATGGATGTATGATTTAAAGGTTGATTACAAATGGTTTTATTTTCTCAAGTAAAGCTTGAACCCGATATATTTATAACAAACTTCGACTTTTACTTAGAATATTGCAAGTCACGAAAATGTTTTATTAAAGGAAAAACAAATTTTCAATGGTTTATTTCTTAAGTAAGAATGTTTTTTTCGAAAGTGTTCATGATGACATTCCAAATTCGATTCGGATTTAATGGGCGGGTTTGGGGTGTTACATTTTGGTATCAGAGCATGGTTCAAAACTCGACTTTGAGGTTTTGGGCCCGAAAACAGTTTTCAAAAGTGGGCTTTTCAAAATGTGAACTTCTCTTTTGGGCTTGTCTGACATGGCACCTGTACCTCAGGCAGAAGTCCACACAGTAAGTACCTCTGACTATTGAGGTATATTGAATATGTGAACCGTATGGGCATAATTGGGCTTGTAGATTAGAAAATTTGGGCTATCGAACCCTAAGACTAATCTATTCGAAAACAAGTGCATAAGACTTAAGAACTGAAATGACCATAAGAGTGTAGTAAAGGAATGTGTCCCTGCTTATGAACGTGTATGTGACTCTCTGAATAAGAATTAGCGAACTTGAATTGAACCTATATGTGATCGAAAGAACCACTTCTAAATACTTTATTCCATAAAATTGTTCGCGAATAATCAGTGGAACAAATTCCTAATGCATAAAACTTTTTAAAGTCAGATTATGCGATAAGAGATGAGTCCTAGAGGACATGATCGAGGCAAAATGGCCGTACCGGAACTCGTTAGATCGGGTCAAGGGTTGATAATAAGGTATCACCTCCACCACCGAATTTTGATAATGAGTAGCAAGATCAGACGAGGGATAATGCTGTATTGCGCTGCGATTTTTAGAGAGAGTGGTTGGAGAAGGAGAAATATGAGAGCTCGAAAATTTGTTTTCGAGCGACTTTGAGCCAATGGAGCGGATTTGTTCTGTGATGTATCAGATGTGGCACCCAGTACGATTGAATAATGGTTAGAAATAACCAAGTGAGTTATGGATGAGCTCGTTTTGAGCCCTGAGGAAAAAGTGAAAGGAATGGTAGCGCTACTTAGCGACGAGACATATCAATGGTGGCTCACAGTTCGAGATAGTGTCATAGTAGAGGACCCCACTCGGGAGTATGTCAAGATGACATACCAGAAGAAGTATGTCAGTACTTATTACATTGATGCTCAGAGGAAATGTGTTTTTGGGACTGGTTCAACGGAACAAGTCCATGCAAAATACAAAACTGAATTCCTAAAGTTAAGCCAATATGCCCAAGGAGTAGTGGCTACGAAACATGAATGATGCGTCCAATTTAAGGACGGGTTAAAGGACGGCCTGAGGCTGTTGATAGTTCCTCAACAGGAACGGAAATTTGCTGTGTTAGTCGAAAAAATTAAGATAGATAAAGAGATTAAAAACTCGATGAGATAAAATAGAGATAAGGATACGAACCGTGATAAGAGAAATTTTGAATTGTCTAAATTATCTGAGGGCCTTCGGAAAAGACCGAGGCTTGAAAGTTTAGCTAGTGTGACTAAGCCGTTTATAAGAATCGGGACCGTCCGTGTGCTCAGTGTGGAAAATACCATGTCGGCAAGTGTTGGAACCAGAAATCGAGAATATTTTAAAGTGTAAGTCTATAAGTAATTGAATATTGTTAAGGTTAGTTATAACCTTGTGCACATGTGGGATTATGGAATCCTGGTCATAAATATAGTGAAAGCTGACTGTGGATAGACTTTCTATCATGAAATGTTACTGAAGTGATAAGTGCAAGTGATATGTGGATAGACTATCTATCATGAAATATAATTGAAGTGATAAACACAAGTGATGTGAATTATATGGTTTATAATTTTGGTCAGCTTGTAATGTGATTCAGACGGTGATAATATTGTATCAGGCTTTCAGCCTAGCAGGCTTTGTGCCGGTGTATATTTCGGGCTTTGATGCCTAGCAGGCTTTGTGCCGGTGTATATTTCGGGCTTTGATGCCTAGCAGGTCTTGTGCCGGTGTGTATTTCAGGCTTCGATGCCTAACCGGCTTAATGCCGAAGATGTGCTATAAAAGAAAATTCATGAATCACTTACAAGATAGAACATGTTTGTTACCATAAGCTGAATGCTTGGGTAAGTACAAGTCTTTCCTGTTTGCAAGGAATAAGGAAAGTTAGTGAGTTCCCATTTGAGTTAAGTAAGATGTGGTATAGTTCAAGCTTCGATAAGAATGTTAATATGTGCAATTGATCTTACCATTGATGTGTACGATGTCCATAATGGAATCTAGGCTTCAATATACTTGTGGAAAAATGGCCATATGTGAGAATGCTAAATGTGAAAGAGTTTGGATGTGTTTGCATATGTGTATATTTGAGTATATGTGATCGATATATGGTGAATTGAAATGTGTGGATGTTCGTTAATAAGTAATTTCGAGGACGAAATTATTTTTAAGGGGGGTAGAATTGTAATATCCCGAAATAGGGGTTGAGCGTTTCGTGAATAACTCAAGTGTTAGTAAGCTCTAATAATGGTTTGGATGTGTTTTAGGAGTTCCTAAAACTCTCGGATTAAAATGGGACACTTTTGAAAATTTTGGAAATTTTGGGCTAAAAGTGAAATTTGGCTGAGAAAGGCCTTAAGTAAAAATTTTGTAAGATTGAGGCATATAAAATGCCCTGGCCGAGTGGCTTCTATGCGCCACTTAAGGGTCAGCGCCAATTTTGGTCAGGGGTTCGAGTGGCATGGGGCGCAAAAGCATTTTTTATTTTGAAAAGGGCCGTTGCTTTAAAAGAGGCTTTAAAATAAATCGCTATGGGCTTATGACATCAAGCAGCTAGTAGTAAAGTGGCTTAGACGCTTTCAGCAAGAGAGATTTACGAGGACTCGTGTTCGAGTCGTGCTGGAAGCGCAAGGTGAGTTTTTATTTTTGAATAAAAGGAAAGCTAACGGAAAGAGGGGTTAAAAGAAAATCGCGATGCTTTAATGTCATGAATTGAACACTGGCCGAGTGGTTAAGGACTTGGATGGAGAGCTGCGCTAGAAGGACTCGCGTTCGAGTCCTGGATTCCGCGCTTGAAGCATTTTATTTTTAGCGCTAAAGTGCAGGGAGCCAAGGCAAGGATAGTTTAAAAGAATTTTCGAAGCATTATTGGCATGAAAGTCTCGGTAGCGGAAATGGCAGGAAGTCTGGAGGATTCACTCCAGGTCTCGGGTTCGAGACCTAGGGGCTGCACCTTGGATTTTCTTTTGCACCAGCGTGGAAAAAAAGGGGCTGCATGGGCATTGAATGCATGCAGCATCCATGCCTGCAGCATGAGAAGCTGTTATTTGTTTTATTTTATGTATGTCAAGAATATGGGCATTTATTCTTATTGTTTTTGTTATTTCAAAGATACTAGAACATGGGAATGAACCTTTTTAATTGTATTATTTTTTTATATATTTACTTAGAATGACGAGATATATATATATATTAATAACATTATTATTATTATCATTTTCTATGAAAATATGGGAAAGGTGATAGAATAATAAAATAAACAATTTTGTTTTTAACAAAAGGAGAGCATGTGACTTTGGAATTTCAAATCTATGACCAGCCTTGGTCTTGTGATGCAAAAAGCATGGTCAAATTGCATGCTTGGAATTTCTTTTCCATTCCTTGTTGTTGGCCGAAAGAAAAAGGAAAGAGAAGGAAGGATTATTATATTGTGATGTATGGGAAAATGGAAGAGAGCATGATCGTGAAGCATGCTTTGGGGAAGGCTTGGCCGGCCTTGGTTGTAGTAAAAAGGAGAGCATTGCCGTTGGGATCATGAAGTATTTTAAGTATGTTGTTTTATTATTTTATTAAATGATGGAAGAATGAATAAACAATAATTTGGTTACTCCAAATGTGATGGCTACTTTTGTTATTGTTTTTGAGGCTAGAAATTAACAAAAGAGGGAGAGCATGGCCGGTCTTGTCTTTGGGTTTTTGACCAAAGTTTTTGAATCTTTGACTTTCTTTTTTTCTCCCCTCTCACTTGAGCATGGCCAGCCTTGTGAATGCAAAATCATGGCCGAATGAGCTCCTTGAAACCTTGTTAGTCGGCCTCGTGTGTAGCATAGAGAAATTGGCCGAGATTCTTATTGTTGCTTTTGATTTTCCTTCCAAATTCTTCATGGCTGAATGCTTCTCTATGTCTTCCCTTTCTCCCATTCTTGTGCATGGCCGACTGGAGCTTCCTTCAAGGTTTAGCATGTTCAGTTTTCAAGTAACAAGTGAGGTGGCCATTGTGTTGCTTTGTTTCTTCTTGTATTCTTGACCGAGAAAGAGAGAGAATGAAAGAGCAAATTTGAGCTTTGGTTTTGATGAAGCTAAAGAGTATTTTGGCTAGCAAATATTGCTTGCCTTGTTGTTGGCCGCACGTTTCATTAACACTTAAACCATAGCCAAATCGTATGTCAAAGGAGATAGCCTTAAAGGAGTAAGGGTTCTTTTGAAAATGGATACAGCAAGGTAAGAAAGTATTACTTTCGGCTAAAGGCTATATTTTGGGTTATGATAATAACCTAAAGTTTGACCTTGATTCCAGGGGTGACCGAAAGTGTATAAGGCCATGGTAAAGTGCTCTTTTTGTGTGGCAAGTGTTCGAGCTTTAAAAAGGAGTCTCCTATTCAAGAGATGGTAAGTGAAACATTCGGCCAAGGACCTTTGTTCATAGATGTATGTGTTAGCCGACCCTAACCTTGCTTTAATAGGAATTTCGATATCTTTGGGAGCTAATCGACAGAAACCAGTGGTGTTTCGGGATCGAAATAAGCTAGGTATATGACTCTTGATATTCGGCCTAAGACCATGTTATTGGTATTAAGTGTAACCGATTTCGGTTATGTGTTCTAGGGGCAAATCGAAAGAAGTAACAAAAGCTTTCGGGATTTTAGTCGATATTAGATTCGATAAGTCAGAACCTCGCTATAGTCACAGGTGCGTAGTTATCATGACCGTTTCTTTTGTTGTTATATGTGTTGTGTGTATTATTTCATGTAAAAGTATGTATATTGAGCATGTTAATCGAAATAAAAGCTATGATGATGGATACCCGTGGTGGGTGATGAATAATCAGGTTAGTGGTTATTGTATTAACCTTTCGATTATAAATGATTATCGATGAGTGTAAAATAATGTGATGACATGTGATGTGTAATTATATATATGGATTACGTGAATATGGGCTTTGAAATTGTGTACTTATGTGTATGGATTATGTGAATATGGGCTTCAAAATTGTGTAATTATATATATGGACTATGTGAATATGGGCTTCGAAATTGTGTAACTTTGTAATTGTGTATTTATGTGCATGTACTGTGTGGATATGGGCCAAGCCCACGTGTGAGGACATGTGTTTAACTATGCACTGAGTCTTGGTGACTCACTCTATTTGTATAAAACCTTTCAGGTGACGCTTAACGCTTGGACCGGGTTTGGAGAGGATACAAAGGTGGCCATGCAAAAGTGAATTTTCATGCAAAGGGATCTCTTGGTTAATGAATTAAATATTTATGTTTTTCGTATTTTGATTAAGTGTGTATTGTAATAAGGCCCACTAAAGTATTTGATTCTCTTTTAAGTATCTTTATTATGCCCTATTATGGATGTATGATTTAAAGGTTGATTACAAATGGTTTTATTTTCTCAAGTAAAGCTTGAACCCGATATATTTATAACAAACTTCGACTTTTACTTAGAATATTGCAAGTCACGAAAATGTTTTATTAAAGGAAAAACAAATTTTCAATGGTTTATTTCTTAAGTAAGAATGTTTTTTTCGAAAGTGTTCCGCAGTGACATTCCAAATTCAGTCGGATTTAATGGGCCGGGTTTGGGGTGTTACACCCAAGGTGATGAGCTAGGTCGAGCAAAACCTCTGTCTGTTAATTCTTGCAACCATGCTTTCAATTCTTTCAACTCAGTAGGAGCTATTCTGTAAAGTGCTATAGATATCGGTGTTGTTCCAGGAATAAGATCTATGGAAAATTCCACCTCTCTAGCTGGCGGTAATCCGGGTAATTCTTTCGGGAACACATCAAGAAACTCACAAACAACCGAAACTGACTTAATCTTCGACTTAGATGCTTTAATGTCCAACACATATGCAAGATAAGCATCATACCTTTTTTTTTGATATATTTCTATGCTAATATAGCTGAGATTACATTGGACAACCCATCCAGTTTATCAAATTCAATATGAACCAATTCACCATTCTGACATTTTAACACAATATATTTCTGTTTACAATTTACCACTACATCATGCTGAGTTAACCAATCCATACCCAAAATTACATCAAATTCATCAAATGGCAACAACATTAAATCAGCCGAGAAACAATAACACCGTACCATTAATGGACAATTTGTACAAACTTTATCCATAATCACATACTGGCTTAGGTGGTTCGAAACTTTAACCACAAATTCAGTTGACTCAACAGGTAAATTTTTAACGGATAATAAATTTGTGCATATGTATGAATGTGTTAAACTAGGACCAATCAAAGCAGGAATATCAGTATCAAGAAGAGAAAATGTACCAGTAATAACATCAGATGCAGAAGCATCCTCTTGTGCACATATAGCATATGTTCTCACCGGTGCTTGTAAAAATAGGCCATTTCCAAGCCATTTTTCTCACCCATTCAAGCATATACCTACAATCAATTTTGCACATATAAACAAGCCTTCAAATTGCACTAAGACCATGCAAAATCAAGCTATCGAAATACGGTATATTTGCATACAACCAATATACCCAAAGGGCACCTTAATCTCAACACCTAAAACATGTATAACCATGTGCTCAAATTGGCCAAAATATTCACTAACTTCTAACTAAGTTTATGTCAAAACATGCCAGTTGTTTTAACTATCAATTTCACACCAAATGATGCCACCTGTACCATTCATCAACTAGCACCAATACCCAAATATGTCATTTATAACAATTGTACCAATTTACCACATTCAATCATATCACAAGACCATTTATAACATGCATTTTAAACTACTATTCCATCTTTAATAATTCAAGCATCATGATCTAAGATATCAACTAAAAACACCTGTATATGTACCTATTTATCCAATTATCAATTAACTTGTTACCGTGCCAAAACATAACATAATTGATACATAATCACCATACCATATTAGATTCATGCCATATCTAGTTCAAAACCTTTCCAAAGCATACCCTATCTTGACCATGTTGAGGTCAAATCATCATATATCACTTTGGCCATTCGAACATGTTTAACACATTATAAAATTAACACATATCAACAAGGCCCCAAATATACCAAGGCTACATTTCCCAAAATGACATAAACATGCCAAACACATCAACTAACATTCAACTAATCATCAACCATAAGTTCACCTATACTTGCCATTATAACCCTAACCAAGACATCGAAGTTGTAACACCCCAAACTTGGCCCATGCGTTATGAGCGGATTTGGCATGTCACACGAGCAAAACATGTTAAACACTTTTTATTCATACTAAAAAAATATTGCTTTGTTAAAATCAAGAAAACAAGTTTGATTTGATAAAATACTACTAACCTCGAAGATTTGATTGATAAATCGATAAATTTGAACTAATGATCTTACAAAATCGTGACTTTTGAAAATGACGTTGAAAATTTGAAAGAGAATCCGAGTCTTTTGAAAATAGCGTTAATAGTTCGAGAGAAAATATCCGAGTTAAAATATTTGTAAAAGTTTATTTTGAAATCCATTTGTTGATCGATTTTGGAAACCATTATTTAAGTTTTCAGAAAATTCCCTTTTTAAACAATTTAAGAAAAATAATAAAAACATCCCAACCATAAAGCAAAATAAAAATAGTCCAGAGGCCTTATTACAACATTTAACCCAAAATAGTAAAGTAATAACATAAACGAGAAAGAAGTCTAAAGTCCAAATAAACCATTTCTGAAGTATGGCCTCCCTCGTGTCATCCATAGCCCAAGTCCATATCATCAAGCATTACCTACAAGGGTTAAGAGAAAGGGGGTGAGTTATAAGAACTCAGTGTGAAATCCCCTTACCGTTATCCATTGGGCCGGAACCCATTTAGCAATATTTTGGGCCTAAGCCCATTTACAATAACAATAATGTATCAAATATAACATGTGTATGAAATGCAATTCCCAAACCAATCCTAATAATCCATCCGCTACACACCACCCGTACCAACCAACACACCTATGGGTGATCATCAATCAACCCACCCCACCAGCATACCAAACACAGGCATTAAGCCATTTATAGTAAATTTAGTTGTGGACATGCCACTAGAGTAACAGAATTTACGTGGCATTACCTCTATACAAATTTGTGGCAGAGCCACCAAAATATGTGGCAGAGCCACCAGAACTTCTCTTCAATATTATCCCATCCCATGCAAAATCATGTATATAATGCATAACAAATCACAATATAACAACAGTAATTTATTCGAATATTTATTACAAAATTATGGCCCATTATCTCAATTAATCAAAAAGGACAATTAAGCAAAATATCAGATTTGGCCCATTTAGCAAAATATCATATTGGCCCACTTAGCAAAATATCAGATTGGCCCATTTAGCAAAATATCAGATTGGCCTATTTAGCAAAATATCATATTAGCCCATTAATTAATATGTCCATTCAGCCCATAAGAAATTTCGTATTTCGGTCCTTTAGCGGCATTTCCATAATTCGGCCTCTAAGGGCAATTTCGTAATTTGATAATTTACCCACTAAAGGTAATTCGGTAATTTCGCAATCCAGACTTAACTACTAATTTGGGCATAACAATTTAAAACTGTACATCTTCGTCGTACTGACTAAATTGACTATAACTTGAGTTAAAAATCTCGAAATCTAAATCCGTAAATTTTTCTTGAAACTAGACTCATATATCTTCTTACTACAATTTTCTAGAATATTTGGCTTAACTATTTAGTACAGTTTATTCCTTAAAATTTCCCTCGTTTCACTGTCCAACGATTCTAACCTCTCTTACCTTAATTTCAAATATCTCACTTTACGGTTTTCATATATTGCTATGACTTATTTCTAATGAAAATAGGCTTACTAAGGAATCCATATATATAAATTATAACCCATAATTCACTTTGTACAATTTTATATGATTTTTCCAAAACAGATCAGGGAACCACGAAGTCAATCAGAACCAATCTCACTAAAATTAACATATCTCAGAATATAAAATTCCTTTTCCTTCTCCGTTTCTTCCATATTAAAGTAGACACAGTAAGATTTAATTTGATATCTTATTCTCTTTCTAATTCCCTTTCTCCTATTTTTCGTGATTTTTCAAAAACACGTCACTGCTTCTAACTGAAACTGTTTTATTACAAAATACGATTACCACTATGATCATACGCACGCCCGAATGATCACGGATGTCGGTTTTTGGTTTTCTCCGGTATTTCGATCGATTCACAGAATATTTCATACAAACTTTCAGGTGTGAGATTACACACCATTTCAGATATGTATATGGAAGGTACGGGATTACACACCTGATTTCGATTTCCTAACGAACCACTCGTCGATGACCTAGAACAATACCAACCAAAAGTTAGCCTCGGATTTCCAAAAGATTTCGTATCACTTACACTTGAATCACTTACCACTATGTCTAAAGGTAGAATATATCGAGTGATTTCTCCCTAAAACATATAGTCAATTATTTCAAATTATTACTCCGTTAGCAACTAATCGAATATTGAATAATATCAATAATCCATAAGAAGTCCTTACCTTATTGATATTGGATCCGATTTCTCCATTCGGCTTAAGGATAGAATGATGTTTGGCTTCCCGTTAGAATACTACAAAAGGGAAAAACGATCTCGATTGAGAAAGTAGAACAAAGTGATGGTCTCGATCAATATGGCCATCCCACACCAAGGCATAGATTCGACACTAAGAGGAAGAAAAAATAAAATGTTGAAATGAATCACTTACCGATTGATCAAAGTATGAGTAGTAATACGGTTGAGAAGAAAATATGGATGAGATGGAAGATTCGGCTATAAGGTAAAATGAACAATGATATTCGGCTATGGGGTAAAAATAAACATTAATATTTGGTTATAAAAAATATTGATTTGAGAGGAAGAAGAAAGGTGTTTGGAAAATTTTGTAAAAAGAAAAGAAAGTAATATGGTCTCAATGGCTTAGGTACATTCGGCAAGAAGAAAGAAAGAAAGAAAATATGCACGCTCAAGGCTTGAAAATTCGGCAAGGAGTTTGGAGAGAAAAGAAAATATGACACAAAAGTTGCATAAAGGAATTTTGGCCAAAACAATACCAAAATTTTTACCAATTGCCAAAGACAAAATTTGGCTATCCCTCCTAACACACAAAACTGTCCACATTCATGATCAAAATGGTCAAAATTAGCCAACCATACTTTCCATAACATTTCCCTTGAAAAAGGCCTATTGTTCCCCCTACTTTCCCCTTTTTCTTGATTTCTTTCCTCACCTTCATTCTTCCCTATTCTCCTTAGCCATCTTGCCAAAAATAAAAAGTCCACCTCGCCATATTTACATGCTTGGCTGACACTTAAGGAAAGAGTGCAAAAATAATAGTCAAAATTTGCACATAATGGGATTTGAACCTCTTCCCTCAAGTTACTTCATGTGGTGTCATATCCTTCTTACCAATAGCTCATTTGTGCTAGCAATTTACTCTTTTATTTCCATAAGCCTTGATGCCACTTACTGTCTCTCCTTAATAGGCTTAAACACAAAATTTTACTAAGGCCCAACTTGAACCCGGAACTTCATAGAACCCCGTAACTTTCTAAAATCACCTTTCTAATAAGTCCAACTTGAAATAAAGTTGTTCTCTTGTTCTAAAAAATTTTAAACATTCCTACGCCCAAGGCCCATTGGGCCTAATCCTACTAGGCCTAATTTCGGGATGTTAGAGAAATCTACCGATAAAATTGATGGATAGTGTGATGGATCTTCGACTTGCAATCCGATGGAGCTTCTGATAATCTGTAAAGTAGAGGAAAAACCATTACGTAAGTAATGAATTATTAGAAAGCTCGTGTAAACCATAAACATAAAATTACATTTCAATAGTGAAATTTATAGGTTAAATACAAACCTATACCAATGCCTCAAGATTTATCCTGAAACACCCCGAACCCAGCCCACAAGCCCCGACTGGATCTGGCATGCTCCTTAAGTAAAACTCGTATTTGAAATTTCGAAAAACATGTTATTTTGCGAAAAATAGATTCAAATTGTGGTCTTGTTGAAATAAACCATGTCGTTTTATAAGTTTTTAATCTCATTAAAACGTTATCTTCATGCTTTTAAGAAAAAGTATAAGTTAAAAGAAAAACCGAATTTAGAGTTTATTATTAAGTGGAAAACCACAGGTGTTTAGGTGTCAAAAACATTTGAAGTAGTTTTAAAAAAAAACATTTAATCGTTTGTTTGATGTTAAGTGCGATAGAATAGAAATTTAAAATGCATAATTTAAGCAGCTAATGGTGGCCTTATTACAATAAAACATAACCCAAAATAAATCCCGAAATAATAAAAGAAAATGTGCTAAGTTCAATTAAAAATGAAAACCCAAAATGCTGAGTTGAGCATGGCCACCACATAGTCCTCACTGACTCGGTCCAAATCACTAAGTTTCACCTGCAAAAAGTATCCCACGAAGGGTGAGTCAACAGACTCAATGTGTAACAGTGCACTAAAAGCCCAATCCATCATAGCCTTTAATTAACATTTTGGCAAAGCCCATTTATCTCATACTTGGCCATAAGCCCATAACATAGCATATCGAATCATAACATATTAAATCACATGTTCAAATAAAATGGAATGCAATCCCAAACCCACCTAAATATCCATCCTCTACACACCACCCGTACTTGCTAACTTCCAGGGTTTTTTTTTTCACCTAAAACCAAAATTTCCCCAAAGCTAATATTTGATCCCGGGACTTCATAGAAGCCCTCTAACCTTCCAAAATCACATATCCAATAAGTTCAACATGCACTAAAGTCGTTCTCTAAAGTTTTTTTACACTATTACGCCTAAGGCCCATCGGGCTCAATTCTGCAGGCCCAATTTCAGGATGTTACAAATCTACCCTCCTTAAAGAAATTTCGTCCCCGAAATTTCCAACTAACTAATAGCCGTACATCCTAACTTACAACACTACACCCACGCTGCGCACTTTGATATACGTTCTAACTAAATCTTGGAACCCCTTCACATAACCAACTATCTAACCCCGAAGCAAACAGATATTTTCACACATACGTACAATTCCTATATTCAAGCATCACATCCACACATTGCAGAATAAATACAATCATTCAGCATATAATAGAATGTAGAAAAGAGGAAACTTACAGGTTTGGTGCCGGGGACTCAAGTGCCATACTTCCAGAAAACATGTATTTTTTTCTAAACCATATTTCAAACTAATTTTGAAAAGTGTTTTAAACCCATACCACAGTCGAGTTTTGAAACTGGGCTCTGATACCATTATTGTAACACCCCAAACCTGGCCTAGACGTTACGACCGGATCTGGCATGTCACATGAAAGGAATGTCTAAAAACTATGCGTTCGTTAAAAAGTTCGTATTCTTTACATTTATTGTGGAAAAAAATCGAGTTGAAGTAATTTTTAATAAGAAACAATTTATTAACATTTTAGGAAAATCCAGAATTAAAATTCCATCAATAATAAGCAGGAACCAAATTAAAAGCTAAAATCAAATAAAATACCATAGGCCTTATTACATAACAGAATCCCAATATAAGAAGTTCAAAATAAGGCAATGTAGTTTACAGAAGAAATAGTAAGGCATGGCCACCTCAAGGGTCTGGTCACGGTTCCGAAAATGAGGCACCGCCACCGGCTGTAGGGGCAGAATTTCAGGAGCAGACAGGAGGAGATGATGTAGTATCGCAGGCTATGCTGCCGGTCTTAGAGCGGGTAGCAGGAGCTAGTATGGGAAATGGGGCTCGAAAGTCAGTAGCTGAGAGACTTAGATCAAATGGAGTCGAGGTTTTTAGGGGAGTATCTGGGGTAGCTCCGAATGTAGTGGAGTATTGGTTAGAGGCAGTCGAGAGGATCATGGATGATTTAGACTGCACTGTTGAGGAGAGGCTGAAAGGTGCTGTTTCGTTGCTTCGGGATGAGGCCTATCAGTGGTGGCTCACTGTCAAGGAGGGTACCCCTGTAGATCGAGTGGATTTGGGGTATTTTAAGGTTAAGTTTTAGGGAAAATACGTCGGAGCTAGTTACATAGACTCGCAGAGGAAGGCGCTTCTGAATCTAGTGCAAGGAAGTAAGTCGGTAGCTGAATATGAAGCGGAGTTTTTGCAGTTAAGCCGGTATGCCAGAGGGATTGTAGCTACTGATTATGAGTGGTGTGTCAGATTTGAGGATGGTTTGAGAGATGAGTTACGAGTGTTGATTGCTCCGCATCGGGAAAGAGACTTTACAGTCTTAGTGGATAAGGCACGGATAGCTGAAGAAGTTAAGCGGACAGAGAGACAGAACTGGGACAGAGGTCAGAATTGGAATAACCGGAACTATGGGTCTTCAGGGTCATCTGGGAATTTCTAAAAGAGACCTGGAGTTATGGGCCGCGAGGTCAGCAGGTTGTTATTGGAGGACAGTACCGTACTTGTGCTCAGTATGGAAAAATGCACCCGGGAGAATGTTGGAAAAAGACAGGGGAATGTTTTAAGTGCTGGTCCAAGAACCATATGATTGAGGATTGTCCGATGGATACTGATAGGAACCGCCCAGCAGGTCAGGGTTTTAATCAGGCTGGCAGAAGGGGGCAGCAGTCGTCAAGGGGTCGTGGTCCAAATGGCAGAGGTAATGGTTCTGGTAGGAACCCCAGGCAGAGGTAGTGGTAGCACTGAAGAGAGATAGCTAGGCCTGGTATATGCGGTTCATCGGAGGGAGGATAGTGATGCACCTGATGTCATAACGGGTACGTTCCTTATTTCTGGATTACCCTTTATTGCTTTGATAGATATAGGGTCAACTCATTCATACATCGCTAGTGAAGTATCTGGAACTCTGCATGTGAACTCTAAGACTGTACCTAGGAAGATGACTGTACTTAGTCCTTTAGGGTAGACTGTAGTGGTAGATAAGCTCTTTAAGGAAGTGCCTTTAAAAGTTCAAGGGACGCGGTTTCTGGCTGACTTAATGGGGTTACCGTTCGGGGAATTTGATCTAATCTTAGGCATGGATTGGTTAGTGAAGTACCGTGTAAATGTGGATTGTGTTGCTAAGCGCATGTCATTGAGAACCTCTGACGATAATGAAGTTGTGGTGATGGGAAAGAGACGGAATTACTTGTTGAATGTAGTATCTGCCCTTAAGGCGGAAAAGATGGTAAGGAAGGGATGTCTGGCTTTTCTAATGCTGGTTAGTGCTTTAGAGGCTAAGGAAGCAAGGGTTGAAGGGGTCAGGACTGTAAGGGAATTTGTGGATGTCTTTCCGGAAGAACTTCCAGGATTGCCTCCGGATCGTGAGGTAGAATTTAGGATTGACTTGTTGCCGGGTACGGCGCCAGTATCTATTGCTCCGTATAAAATGGCACCAAAGGAGTCTGTTGAGCTTAAGGCTCAGATTCAGGAATTGCTTGATCATGGGATTATCCGACCCAGTGTGTCTCTATAGGGAGCACCGGTCTTATTTGTGAAGAAGAAGGATGGGACTATGCGTATGTGCATAGATTACCGGCAGCTGAATAAGCTGACCATCAAGAACAAGTACCCTTTGCCAAGGATAGACGACTTGTTCGATCAGCTTAAGGGGGCTGCGGTATTTTCAAAGATAGATCTAAGGTCGGGATATCATCAGCTTAAGGTGAAGGAAGCAGATATCCATAAGACAGCTTTCCGGACAAGGTATGGGCATTATGAGTTCTTAGTAATGCCGTTCAGATTGACGAACGCCCCGGTTGCATTCATGGATATGATGAATCGGGTTTTCCAACCTTACTTGGATCAGTTCGTCGTTGTGTTCATCGACGACATCCTATTGTATTCCAAGTCTGAGGAAGAGCATAATGAGCATCTCCGGGTAGTGCTGCAAGTGTTAAGGGAAAAGAAGTTATATGCCAAGTTTAGTAAGTGCGAATTTTGGCTGAAGGAAGTTGCATTCTTAGGACATGTGGTTTCTGCAGAAGGAATAAGGGTGAACCCTCGAAAGATTGAGGCAATTTTGGATTGGAAACCACCTAAGTCTGTGGCGGAGGTTCGTAGTTTCTTGGGATTAGCAGGTTACTACAGAAGGTTTGTAGAAGGGTTCTCATCAATAGCTACACCTTTGATGAAGCTGCTAAGAAAGGAGGTTTGTTTGGACAGATAAGCAGCAGGAGAGCTTCGAGAGGCTTAAGAGGGTTTTGACAGAAGCTCCGGTGCTGATTCAGCCTGAGGCAGGGAAGGATTTTGTGGTATATTGTGATGCTTCTCACACAGGGTTAGGATGTGTTGTGATGCAAGATGGGAAGGTGGTCGCTTATGCATCTCAGCAATTAAGGCCACATGAGGTTAACTATCTGACGCATGACTTGGAGTTGGCAGTGGTAGTCTTTGCTCTTAAGGTGTGGAGGCACTATTTTTATGGAGAAAAGTCAGTGATCTACACGGATCACAAAAGTCTTAAGTAGCTGTTGACTCAGAAGGAGCTGAATCTGAGACAGCGAAGGTGGGTAGAGTTATTGAAAGACTACGAATGTTCTATAGAGTATCACCCGGGCAAAGCGAATGTGGTAGCAGATGCCCTAAGTCGAAAAGTAGTGTCAGATCTGAGGGCAATGTTTGCACATCTTAGCCTTTATGACAATGGAAGTTTGTTAGCAGAACTGCAAGTAAAGCCGACTTGGTTGAGTCAGGTGAAAGAGAGTCAGTTGACAGACGATGATCTGAGTGCTAAGCTACGGCAAGTGCAGAATGGGGAGTTGGAAGATTATGGTGTTAACAACGATGGAGTATTGTGTTTCAAGGGTAAGGTCTGTATGCAGAGGGATGAGGAACTTAGACAGAGGATTCTTCAGGAATCGCATGGTAGCCCTTATGTTATGCATCCTGGGGGATGCAAGTTATACCGAGATTTACGAGATCAGTTTTGGTGGCCTGGTCTTAAGCGGGAAGTTACAGAATTTGTAGGGAAGTGCTTAACGTGTCAGCAAGTCAAGGCTAAACACCAAGTTCCGTCAGGGTTGCTTCAGTCGATAAATATTCTGTAGTGGAAGTGGGAGAGAATTACCATGGACTTCATTAGTGGGCTTCCCCTTACGCCTACTAAGAAAGCCTCGGTATGGGTGATAGTGGATCGATTGATGAAGTCTGCACATTTCATACTGGTGCGGGTGGATTACTCTTTGCAGAAGTTGGTGAAGTTGTATGTGGCAGATATTGTGAGGTTGCATGGAGTGTCGGTGTCGATTATTTCGGATAGGGATCCGAGGTTTACATCTAGGTTTTGGAAAGCATTACATTAGGCTTTGGGCACCAGATTGGACTTCAGTACGGCATTTCATCCACAGTCAGACGGCCAGTCTGAATGAGTAATCCAAGTGTTAAAGGATATGTTGAGGGGCTGTGTGATAGACTTTAGAGGAAGCTGGGAGGAGTTCTTGCCTTTAGCGGAGTTTGCATATAATAACAGCTATCAAGCAAGCATTCGGATGGCACCATATGAAGCACTGTATGGACGGAAGTGTCGCACTCCTTATGTTAGGTTTTGGGTCCAGAGATTGTGGCAGAGTCTGAAGAAAAGGTTAAGGTAATTCGGGCACGGTTAAAGGAGGCATAAGACAGGCAAAAGTCGTACGCAGATCTTAAGTGGAAGGAGATAGAGTTCGCTGTGGGAGATCAGGTGTTTTTAAAAGTTTCGCCATGGAAGAAGGTAATGAGATTTGGTCGCAAAGGGAAGTTAAGTCCCAGGCTTATAGGACCTTATCGGGTTTTGAAGCGAGTTGGACCGGTGGCATATCAGTTAGAGTTGCCTCTAGAATTAAAGCAGATGCACGATGTGTTCCATGTTTCGATGCTACGTCGTTACCGATCGGTTCCATCTCATGTAGTGCTAGTTGAGGAGGTGGAGCTAAGGCCAGATTTGTCCTACGAGGAAGAGCCGATTCAGATTTTGGAACAGGATGTGAAGGTGTTACAGAGGAAATCAGTTCCTCTAGTCAAAGTGTTATGGCGTAATCATGGATCGGAAGAAGCTTCTTGGGAGCCGGAAGAAGCAATGCGACAACAATACCCTCACTTGTTCTAGCCAGGTAATTTTGAGGTCGAAATTATTTTAAGGGGCGTAGAACTGTAATATTCGGGATTTAGGGGTTATGCATTTTAATTAATTGTATGTGGTAGCATGTCTATGTGTGGTTTGAATGTGTTTTGGCGGTTTCGGGAACCTTAGAATGTAGGTAAAAGCCCTAGACCAATATTGGATTTTAAGTATTGAAGTGGAGCTAAGCAAGATAGGCCTTAAGAAAATTTGTATGAGGAATTTTGACACAAGAAAATAGCTGGCAAAGTGGCAAGGGATGCACCACTTAGGGCCTTAAGAAGTGACGCCACAAGCAGTGAAAGGGGGCTTAGGTTCGAGCAGCATAAGCAACATTTTGGGCTTGCATTTTGCGACAAAGAGGAGTAGTGATGGACAGCACAAGGACTTTAAGTGGATGAGGATGAGAATTGGTTATATTCTTTTAAAAATTCGGTTAAAGGGAGGAGATAAGTGTTGACTTATTCAAATTATTTTGAATGAGTAAAGAAGAGGAAAAATAGGAGGAAAGCAAGGGAAAGCTAGTGTTGGAGTGTCAGCCGAATTCAAGAGAGGAGAGTGAGGGGTAGTGCATTCGGTTGGGGGTAGGTTGGTGTGCCGAAAGTTTAAGGCCATCAAAGTGTCATTTTGGCCATTTTCTTTTGCCGAAATTTAGCTTCGTTCTCTTCTGAACTCTCACCCCTTTTCTTCCATAATTGAACCACACCAAAATTTACCTTTTTCCTCACTTGTTAGACCTTGGCCGAATCCTTCATAGACAATTAAGGCCACTCATCACTCATCTTTCATCTATTTGTTACTTTCTTTTAAGCCGAATCCAGCTTCTCTCCTTAGCCTTCTTCTTGATTCTCTTGTGATAGCCGAAACCTTCCTTCCATGCTCACCATTACTGCAACACCTTAAACCTCCCATCTCTTTTCTCTTTTGTCAAGCCGAATCTCCCTCTTGTCACCAAAGTTAGATCGCATCAAATCTCAACCTTCTCTCTTCTTCTTTTCACGATTTATCAAAAGCCGAAAACACAATTTACCTTAGCCGAATCTATATTTCCTTGCTATTTCTTTTTAAGGCCGAAAAGTTCACTTCTTTGTCACTTTTGAAACCGATTCTCTTCTAGTCATCTCTCAAAGTCGAATAACCTTTCTCCTATAGTAGCCAAATCTTTCTGTGGTTCCAAACAAGGATGCAATCGATCTCAACGCTAGGGGTAAGGATCAACTGTCATTCGATTTTTTCCTCTTTTTCTTTTGGATTAGCCGAAATTTAGGAATCTAATCCCTTTTATTCTTTTGGCCGAACCATGAAGGAGATCTTTCGGGATTCTTTTGTAGCCGACGTTTAGGGGGGAGATCATTCGGGATTTGAATACCAAGGTAAGCAAGTGTAACCTTAGGCCGAAGGCCATTTATTTTGTTCATCAAATGTTAGAATCGAATCTAACATATACCATGTAGGGATTTCGACATCTCCAAGGACAAGTGATATTTTCGGGATTTAGACATTCAAGGTAAGGGGTCTTAATATTCGGCCAAAGGCCATATTGTCTATTAAGGTTGGCCGATTTTGACTATGATTATTTAGAGGCAAATCGACAGGGATAAAGAGAAGTCTCGGGATTCAGATCTTTGCGGTAAGGGTGTTTTAAGTTAAAAGCTATATTCGTTTAGATCTCGTGTTAATTAATCGGTTTTGATTAAGTGTTCTCAATGGATGTGAGTACTAGTAAAGGGGAGAAAGGGGTAGTGCCTACCCCTAAATTCAAGAAACGCTCAGTTTCTACTGTTCGTGATTGGCCACCGGGGTGTGGGCCAGCGTCAGAAAGGGATAAGCAATTCACTGTTATCCCTGCTAGTGAGAGTGTCGGTATCGATAGTATTGTACTCACAGTTATCAGGTGTGTAGCCTACACTAAACTTCCAGTAGATTAATAGTGTTAAAGATAAATATGTGCTAATAAGAAAAATGAATGATTATGGTTTCAGGTACCATACAATGGTACAGTGTATTTCAGGTACGTTATCCCTTAGCACTATGCATAAACATGTAATATGAGATATATCTGATTCTGTTATGACTTTGGGGTAATGTACATTGCATAATATCTGAAAAACGTGTATGTTGCATGGGCATATGGGTGATATTGATGAAGGCGAAGTGTTCCAATGGTTTTACCACATTATCCGGTGACTTTTGTCACATATTATGTATCCGGTGACTTTTGTCACATATTGTGGTCTTATTGAAATAAATCATGTCGTTATATAAGTTTTTAATCTCATTAAAACGTTATCTTCATGCTTTTAAGAAAAATTATAAGTTAAAAGAAAAACCGAATTTAGAGTTTATTATTAAGTGGAAGACCACAGATGTTTAGGTGTCAAAACATTTGAAGTAGTTTTTTTAAAAAAAACATTTAATCGTTTGTTTGATGTTAAGTGCGATAGAATAGAAATTTAAAATGCATAATTTAAGCAACTAATGGTGGCCTTTTTATAATAAAACATAACCTAAAATAAATCCCGAAATAATAAAAGAAAACGTGCTAAGTTCAATTAAAAATGAAAACCCGAAATGCTAAGTTGAGTATGGCCACCACATAGTCCTCGCTGACCCGGTCCAAATCACTAAGTTTCACCTGCAAAAAGTATCCCACGAAGGGTGAGTCAACAGACTCAATGTGTAACAGTGCACTAAAAGCCCAATCGATCATAGCCTTTAATTAACATTTTGGCAAAGCCCATTTATCTCATACCTGGCCATAAGCCCATAATATAGCATATCGAATCATAACATATTAAATCACATGTTCAAATAAAATGGAATGCAATCCCAAACCCACCTAAATATCCATCCTCTACACACCACCCATACCTGCCAATCACACCGTGGTGATTACTAAATCGACCCTCCATCCGCTACACACCATCGAAGGCAGTCGCTGCAGTCAACTGCACATTGCCCTTATAATCGTGGCATAGCCACCAGAAAATTGTGACAGCGTCACCGGATTCATAATATGTGACAAAAGTCACCGGATACATAATATGTGACAAAAGTCACCGGATAATGTGGTAAAACCACCGGAACACTTCCCCTTCATCAATATCACCCATATGCCCATGTAACATTCACATTTTTTCAGATATTATGCAATGTACATTACCCCAAAGTCATAACAGAAACAGATATATCTCGTATTACATGTTTATGCATAGTGCTAAGGGATAACGTACCTGAAATACACTATACCATTGTATGGTACCCGAAACCATAATCATTCATTTTTTCTTATTAGCACATATTTATCTTTAACACTATTAATCTATTGGAAGTTTAGTGTAGGCTACACACCTGATAACTGTGAGTACAATACTATCGATACCGACACTCTCGCTAGCAGGGATAACAATGAATTGCTTATCCCTTTTCGACGCTGGCCCACACCCCGGTGGCCAATCACGAACAGCAGAAACTGAGCGTTTTTTGAATTTAGAGGTAGGCACTACCCCTTTCTCCCCTTTACTGGTACTCGCATCCATTGAGAACACTTAATCAAAACCGATTAATTAGCACGAGATCTAAACGAATATAGCTTTTAACTTAAAACACCCCTACCGCAAAGATCTGAATCCCGAGACTGCTCCTTATCCTTGTCGATTTGCCCCTAAATAATCATAGTCAAAATCGGCCAACCTTAATAGACAATATGGCCTTTGGCCTAATATTAAGACCCCTTACCTTGAATGTCTAAATCCCGAAAATATCACTTGTCCTTGGAGATGTCAAAATCCCTACATGGTATATGTTAGATTTGATTCTAACATTTGATGAACAAAATAAATGGCCTTCGGCCTAAGGTTACACTTGCTTACCTTGGGTATTCAAATCCCGAATGATCTCTCCCCTAAACGTCGGCTACAAAAGAATCCCGAAAGATCTCCTTCATGGTTCGGCCAAAAGAATAAAAGGGATTAGATTCCTAAATTTCGGTTAATCCAAAAGAAAAAGAAGAAAAAATCGAATGACAGTTGATCCTTACCCCTAGCGTTGAGATCGATTGCACCCTTGTTTGGAACCACAGAAAGATTCGGCTAATATAGGAGAAAGGTTATTCGGCTTTGAAAGATGACTAGAAGAGAATCGGTTTCAAAAGGTGACAAAGAAGTGAACTTTTCGGCCTTAAAAAGAAACAGCAAGGAAATATAGATTCGGCTAAGGTCAATTGTGTTTTCGGCTTTTGATAAATCGTGAAAAGAAGAAGAGAGAAGGTTGAGATTTGATGCGATCTAACTTTGGTGACAAGAGGGAGATTCGGCTTGACAAAAGAGAAAAGAGATGGGAGGTTTAAGGTGTTGCGGCAATGGTGAGCATGGAAGGAAGGTTTCGACTATCACAAGAGAATCAAGAAGAAGGCTAAGGGGAGAAGCTGGATTCGGCTTAAAAGAAAGTAAAAAAGAGATGAAAGATGAGTGATGAGTGGCCTTAATGGTCTATGAAGGATTCGGCCAAGGTCTAACAAGTGAGGAAAAAGGTAAATTTTGGTGTGGTTCAATTATGGAAGAAAAGGGGTGAGAGCTCAGAAGAGAACAAAGCTAAATTTCGGCAAAAGAAAATGGCCAAAATGACACTTTGATGGCCTTAAACTTTCGGCACACCATCCTATCCCCAACCGAATGCACTACCCCTCACTCTCCTCTCTTGAATTCGGCTGACACTCCAACACTAGCTTTCCCTTGCATTCCTCCTATTTTTCATCTTCTTTACTCATTCAAAATAATTTGAACAAGTCAACACTTATCTCCTCCCTTTAGCCGAATTTTTAAAAGAATATAACCAATTCTCATCCTCATCCACTTAAAGCCCTTGTGCCGTCTATCACTACTCCTCTATGTCGCAAAATGCAAGCCCAAAATGTTGCTTATGCTGCTCGAACCTAAGCCTCCTTTCACTGCTTGTGGCGTCACTTCTTAAGGCCCTAAGTGGCGCCTCCCTTGCCACTTTGCCAGCTGGTTTCTTGTGTCAAAATCCTCATACAAATTTTCTTAAGGCCTATCTTGCTTAGCTCCACTTCAATACTTAAAATCCAATATTGGTCTAAGGCTTTTACCTACATTCTAAGGTTCCCGAAACCGCCAAAACACATTCAAACCACGCATAGACATGCTACCACATACAATTAAGTTAGAATGCATAATCCCTAAATCCCGAATATTACAGTTCTACCCCCTTCAAATAATTTTGACCTCGAAATTACCTGGCTAGAACAAGTGAGGGTATTGCTGTCGTATTGCTTCTTCTGGCTCCCAAGAAGCTTCTTCCGATCCATGATTACACCATAACACTTTGACTAGAGGAACTGATTTCCTTTGTAACACCTTCACATCCCGTTCCAAAATCTGAATCGGCTCTTCCTCGTAGGACAAATCTGGCCTTAGCTCCACCTCCTCAATTGGCACTACATGAGATGGATCCGATCGGTAACGACGTAGCATCGAAACATGGAACACATCGTGCATCTGTTTCAATTCCAGAGGCAACTCTAACTGATATGCCACTGGTCCAACTCGCTTCAAAACCCGATAAGGTCCTATAAACCTGGGACTTAACTTCCCTTTGCGACCAAATCTCATTACCTTCTTCCATGGCGACACCTGATCTCCCACAGCGAACTCTATCTCCTTCCGCTTAAGATCTGCATACGACATTTGCCTGTCAGATGCCTCCTTTAACCATGCCCGAATTACCTTAACCTTTTCTTCAGACTCCGCCACAATCTCTGGACCCAAAACCTGATGTTCCCCCAATTCTGTCCAACACGTAGGAGTGCGATACTTCCGTCCATACAGTGCTTTATACGGTGCCATCCGAATGCTTGCTTGATAGCAGTTATTATATGCAAACTCCGCTAAAGGCAAGAACTCCTCCCACCTTCCTCTAAAGTCTATCACACAGCCCCTCAACATATCCTCTAACACTTGGATTACTCACTCAGACTGGCCGTCCGACTGTGGATGAAATGCTGTACTGAAGTCCAATCTGGTGCCCAAAGCCTGATGTAATGCTTTCCAAAATCGAGACGTAAACCTCGGATCCCTATCCAAAATAATCGACACTGGCACTCCATGCAACCTCACAATCTCTGCCACATACAACTTCGCCAACTTCTGCAAAGAGTAATCCACTCGCACCGGTATGAAATGTACAGACTTCATCAATCGATCCACTATCACCCATACCGAGTCTTTCTTAGTAGGCATAAGGGGAAGCCCACTAACGAAGTCCATGGTAATTCTCTTCCACTTCTACTACAGAATCTTTATCGGCTGAAGCAACCCTGACGGAACTTGGTTTTCAGCCTTGACTTGCTGACACATTAAGCACTTCCTTACAAATTCTATAACTTTCCGCTTAAGACCAGGCCACCAAAACTGATCCCGTAAATCTCGGTATAACTTGCTTCCACCAGGATGCATAGCATAAGGGCTACCATGCGATTCCTGAAGAATCCTCTATCTAAGTTCCTCATCCCTCGGCATACAGACCTTACCCTTGAAACACAATACTCCATCGTTGTTAACACCATAATCTTCCAACTCCCCTTCTGCACTTGCCGTAGCTTAGCACTCAGATCATCGTCTGTCAACTAACTCTCTTTTACCTGACTCAACCAACTTGGCTTTACTTGCAATTCTGCTAACAAACTTCCATCGTCATAAAGGCTAAGATGTGCAAACATTGCCCTCAGATCCGACACTACTTTCCGACTTAAGGCATTTGCTACCACATTCGCTTTGCCCGGGTGATACTCTATAGAACAATCGTAGTCTTTCAATAACTCTACCCACCATCGTTGTCTCAGATTCAGCTCCTTCTGAGTCAGCAGATACTTAAGACTTTTATGATCCGTGTAGATCACTAACTTTTCTCCATACAAATAGTGCCTCCACACCTTAAGAGCAAAGACTACCGCTGCCAACTCCAAGTCATACGTCAGATAGTTAACCTCATGTGGCCTTAATTGCCGATATGCATAAGCGACCACCTTCCCATCTTGCATCAGAACACATCCTAACCCTGTGTGAGAAGCATCACAATATACCACAAAATCCTTCCCTGTCTCAGGCTGAATCAGCACTGGAGCTTCTGTCAAAACCCTCTTAAGCCTCTCGAAGCTCTCCTACTGCTTATCTGTCCAAACAAACCTCCTTTCTTAGCAGCTTCGTCAAAGGTGCACCTATTGATGAGAACCCTTCTACAAACCTTCTGTAGTAACTTGCTAATCCCAAGAAACTACGAATTTCCGCCACAGACTTAGGTGGTTTCCAATCTAACACTGCCTCAATCTTTCGAGGGTCCACCCTTATTCCTTCTGCAGAAACCACATGTCCTAAGAATGCAACTTCCTTCAGCCAAAATTCGCACTTACTAAACTTGGCATATAACTTCTTTTCCCTTAACACTTGCAGCACTACCCAGAGAAGCTCATCATGCTCTTCCTCAGACCTGGAATGCACTAGGATGTTGTCGATGAACACAACGATAAACTGATCCAAGTAAGGTTGGAAAACCCAATTCATCATATCCATGAACGCAGCTGAGGCGTTCGTCAATCCGAACGGCATTACTAAGAACTCATAATGCCCATACCTTGTCCAGAAAGCTGTCTTATGGATATCTGCTTCCTTCACCTTAAACTGATGATATCCCGACCTTATATCTATCTTTGAAAATATCGCAGCCCCCTTAAGCTGATCGAACAAGTCGTCTATCCTTGGCAAAGGGTACTTGTTCTTGATGGTCAGCTTATTCAACTGCCGGTAATCTATGCACATACGCATAGTCCGATCCGTCTTCTTCACAAATAAGACCGGTGCTCCCCATAGAGACACACTAGGTCGGATAAACCCATGATCAAGCAATTCCTGGATCTGAGCCTTGAGCTCAACCAACTCCTTTAGTGCCATTCTATACGGAGCAATAGATACTGGCGTCGTACCCAGCAACAAGTCAATCCCAAATTCTACCTCACGATCCGGAGGCAATCCTGGAAGTTCTTCCGGAAAGACATCCACAAATTCCCTTACAGTCCTGATCCCTTCAGCACTTGCTTCCTTAGCCTCTAGAGCACTAACCAGCATTAGAAAAGCCAGACATCCCTTCCTTACCATCTTTTCCGCCTTAAGGGCAGATACTACATTCAACAAGTAATTCCGTCTCTCGCCCATCACCACAACTTCATTATCGTCAGAGGTTCTCAATGACATGCGCTTAGCAGCATAATCCACATTCGCACGGTACTTCACTAACCAGTTCATGCCTAAGATTAGATCAAATTCCCCGAACGGTAACTCCATTAAGTCAGCAGGAAACCGCGTCCCCTGAACTTCTAAAGGCACTTCCTTAAAGAGCTTATCTACCACTACAGTCTGCCCTAAAGGACTAAGTACAGTCATCTTCCTAGGTACAGTCTTAGAGTTCACATGCAGAGTTCCAGATACTTCACTAGCGATGTATGAATGAGTTGACCCTATATCTATCAAAGCAATAAAGGGTAATCTAGAAATAAGGAACGAAGGGGTACCCTCCTTGACAGTGAGCCACCACTGATAGGCCTCATCCTGAAGCAACGAAACAGCACCTTTCAGCTTCTCCTCAACAGTGCAGTCTAAATCATCCATGATCCTCTCGACTTCCTCTAACCAATACTCTGCTACATTCGGAGCTACCCCAGATACTCCCCTAAAAACCTCGGCTCCATTTGATCTAAGTCTCTCAGCTACTGACTTTCGAGCCCCATTTCCCATACTAGCTCCTGCTACCCCCTCTAAGACCCGCAGCATAGCCTGCGATACTGTGTCATCTCCTCCTGTCTGCTCCTGAAATTTCGCCCCTACACCCGGTGGCGGTGCCTTATTTTCGAAACCCTAACCAGACCTAACTGGTTCCGACACAGTCATTCTGCCTCTGCCGCGCCCACGGCGACCACGTCCCTTAGAACTCATGTCTACATCGCATCTTATCTGTTTTACGAAAATTTTATGCATTAGAATCTTTTCACTTTCTTACTTAGAGATGAATTTTATGTAGAGAGATTTTATTCAGTGGTTTTTCTGTAGAAGAATTTATTCAGTGGTTTTTCCGTAGAAGTACACATACACCTAGGGTCCATGTCTTTAAAGTAAAGTTTCTTTAGGTCTATCAGCTAAAGTATCACACATCAGCATACACAAATCAATTTATCAACAAAAGAACTTACCTGGCAGACCTGGGCCGAGAACTCGGGTGCCATGCTTCCATAAAGCCATTTTAACCCAAAAATTTAAGAAAAACCCATTTTGGCTCAAAATTTGAAAACGTTGTGGGCTTCAAAACCCAAGGCCAAGTGTTTAAAATTGGGCTCTGATACCAAGTTAGAACACCCCGAACCTAGCCCACAAGCCCCGGCCGGATCTGGCATGCTCCTTAAGTAAAACTTGTATTTGAAATTTTAGAAAACATGTTATTTCGCGAAAAATAGATTCGTATTGTGGTCTTGTTGAAATAAACCATGTCGTTATATAAATTTTTAATCTCATTAAAACGTTATCTTCATGCTTTTAAGAAAAATTATAAGTTAAAAGAAAAACCAAATTTAGAGTTTATTATTAAGTGGAAAACCACAGGTGTTTAGGTGTCAAAACATTTGAAGTAGTTTTAAAAAAAAAAACATTTAATCGTTTGTTTGATGTTAAGTGCGATAGAATAGAAATTTAAAATGCATAATTTAAGCAGCTAATGGTGGCCTTATTACAATAAAACATAACCCAAAATAAATCCCAAAATAATAAAAGAAAACGTGCTAAGTTCAATTAAAAATGAAAACCCGAAATGCTGAGTTGAGCATGGCCACCACATAGTCCTCGCTGACCCGGTCCAAATCACTAAGTTTCACCTGCAAAAAGTATCCCACGAAAGGTGAGTCAACAGACTCAATGTGTAACAGTGCACTAAAAGCCCAATCGATCATAGCCTTTAATTAACATTTTGGCAAAGCCCATTTATCTCATACTTGGCCATAAGCCCATAACATAGCATATCGAATCATAACATATTAAATCACATGTTTAAATAAAATGGAATGCAATCCCAAACCCACCTAAATATCCATCCTCTACACACCACCCGTACCTGCCAACTTCCAGGGTTTTTTTCACCTAAAACCAAAATTTCCCCAAAGCCAATATTTGATCCTGGGACTTCATAGAAGCCCTCTAACCTTCCAAAATCACTTATCCAATAGGTCCAACATGCACTAAAGTCGTTCTCTAAAATTTTTTTTACACTATTACGCCTAAGGCCCATCGGGCTCAATTTTGCTAGGCCCAATTTCAGGATGTTACATATCCGACCATAATTATCAACTCACAATTGAATAAGTTCATTAATGTCGCATAATTATTAACTATTCATAACATGATAGGATTTCATGAGACATAATATATAATCATCAAACTTTCTATAAAATTATATATCTTTCCATTTACTTTCTTTTCATTTCGTTCCCAATGCTTATCATAAGCTTAAACAACCTTATCAATTCCCGACTTAGTGTATTTATTCATAACATAAGCAATTTGCTCACATATAATACATCATTTATCACATTAAACATTTTATAACATCATAATACATCCCAATTACGTATTTACCGTTCATTTCCTTTTTCTTACCCGTTTCATATGCATAGTACAAACATAATCATAAGCATCAATCATATCCACAAGCTTGGCATAAGCCCTAGCATATCAATAACACATGTTAGTTCATTTAGACATGATTAATATGAATTTGACATGGATAAATACTTGAGTATGATTCAATTGGATTTATCATCCATCACAACATATCATGTCTTTTCATGTATCACCATCACATTGAGTTTTATATAAACATGTCTTGGTTCTTATTGAACACTTACCATTTCATTTGCATACATGTATGACATAAAAAATACATTAACCATAGCCACAAGATAGTGATTAAACACATAACTTAACAATATCATTACATGTTAAGATACGAAACATAACATAGCATCAATTATATCATACCTTTCATAAACATAAATATTCATACTTTGATCATTGGTACAACATACCTTTCCATATTTTCATAGTGAAGTCAATTGGAACCCTTACCAGAGCTCAAACAAAGTGTATTAAACGATGGTCGTAATCGCCCCTTTTCATATTCGATGGTTAAAACCATCCCTTTTCATTAGTCAATGGTAGTCACCATCCCTTTTCATAATTGATGGTCATCACCATTCCTTTTCATAATCGATAGCCGAAGCTATCCCTTTTTTATTGGTCGATGATCGTCGATACACTATTGGATTTACGTTGTTTCATAACAGGATAAATTGTATAATAACTTATATATAATACAGTTCATACGAACTTACCCGGCTAATTTGTAGAAATGAAAAAGTACAGGGACATTTTGGTAATTTTCCATTCTCCTCAATTTTCCAATCGATCTTGATCTAAATTAATAATTTCATTAAATCTATTAATTTAGACAGTATAAAAATGCATTTATGCAATTTAGTCAATTTTGACATTTTTACGAAATTGGCCCTAAAGTTTTACTTTTATTTAATTTAGTCCCTGAGCCCAAAACATGCAAATTAACCATTTTTAATACAAACCCAAGCAAGTTGAATATTCATAACATTCAATATAGCCCATTTTTGCAATAATTTCACAGTAGGCCCTTGTATTTTTACTATTTTAACAATTTAGTTCCTAATCGATAAATTCATCAAAAATCACTTAACAAAATATTTTTAATTATCAAATGACATTTCAAATTCATCATCTAACATAAAAAATCACAAGATTGATAAATGGAAACATTAAAAATCTTTAACAATTTCAAAATCGAAGGTACGGGCTAGCTGGACCTACTTGCAACGATATTAAAAACATAAAAATTATTAGAAACGAGGCTAAATCGGACTTACATGCACACAATGAAGTGTGGCCGAAGCTTTCAAGCCTTCAACAATGGATTTCTCCTTTCTCAAATCGGTGAAAGAAATGAATTGAAAAGATGATACAAACTTTATTTTATTTTATTTTATTATAAAATTACCATATTAACCTTAGTTAATAATTAAATAAAACATCAAATTCATGTCCATTATTGTCCACTAGCACCTTGAATGGTCTAATTACCATTTAAGTCCTTTTCCTTTATTCAATTAACCATTTAACCACTGATATCAAATAGTGATTAAATTTTACATTTTTTACGATTTAGTCCTTTTTAATTAATTAACTATCGAAATGTTAAAATTTTTCAACAAAACTTTAATAACACCTTAATGACACTCTGTAAATATTTATAAAAATATTTACTACTCGGTTTATAGAACGAGGTCCCGATACCTCATTTTCTAAAACCACTTGACCTCAGGGTCATACCACTTGAATTTAATAAATCGCTTATAAATCATAATTTATCAAATCAAAAATAATTTTTTTAAAACCATATTTGACTCATAAATATTAAATAATAATATATACAAACTTACTCATCTAATTTGGTGGCCCCGAAAGCATTGTTTTTGACACCACTATAAAACAAGCTGTTATAATTATAACACCTTTCAAATAATAAACAAGATTACTTCTCAAGATTATGTTTTAAACAAATGAATTCTAAAGAAATATTAAATATGTGTTTTCAAAATTAAATCCGTTTATTTCAACTCATGTTTTTGCCATTTCCATGGCCCATGTGACCACTTAGATTGGGCCATAACGTCTAGGCCCAATTTGAGGGGTTACATTGCATTGGAAAACAGAGAAGTTTGAAAGGATCATTTGCAAACTTGAGACTGGATTTTGTTTTCTGACATGTTGGGCACTTCCCTGAGAATTCATTTGTTCTCATAATCAGCTTGTTGATTCAAAAGTTACCAATAAGTAGTTCAAACGTATAAACAGGGGGCGTACTGTTCAGTTGGGGGAATTAGTTATAGTTAAGAATGTTTTCTAGTACTGTTTGCAAAACCAGAGCCCAAACGATCGTCGTGCCACTGAACCCATTAACTAGTTACATAACTTCAATGTGCCTTCGTCTTTAGAGTCCTAGCCACATGGTGGCACCTCCCTTTTAACTGGGCGAGTAGGAGAACCCCTTTAATATTTCTATGATGTTTGTGGGTTTTGTTCCCAAAATTGGCTTATTACTCCTGAGATTCACCCTCTTACATCTTCTTCTTCAAATGAAGCTAACACTCGTATTGATGGTGCAAGTCCATTCCACAATCTCACACTTCGCCCAATTAAGCTTCTAATATGGACATCAATTCTTTTTTACGTGATGCACGTGTTAAGAAGAAATGCACCGTTGACACTTCAAAACCATCCATAAAGAAATGCCCGAAAAGGTCTAGAATAAGGGTGGACACTTAAAAATCAGATAAGAGTGAACGCCCCTGACTTAGGCTACGAAGGCTTAAAAAGGGACTCCCAGGTTCAAAAGTCCCTTCTTCTGAAGTCTTTGCACTCCCTGTAGCTCCTGGGATTCCCGTGGAGTCTGCCCAACCTTTAGACTCTTCAGCTTAGATTGCTAATCCTCCATTGGTTGAGGCTCCAATAGAGACTTTACAAGTAAATTAGCTAAAGGTTCATACCAGTCCATAAATTCCATCAACCTCATTTGTAGTTGCCAAAAGCTTCTTTCCATGGCGTAACCTATATGCATCCATTGTAACACCCCTAACCCATATCCATCGCCAAAATAGGGTTACAGAGCATTACCGTATAAATGTAACATAAAAACATACATCTCATACATCAATATAAGCATAGTATAAATCATTCAATCACTTGCCTTTCGTCCCTTATTTAAGCTTTCGAGGTCTTGCAAACACTTTAGAAACAATTCCGGACTAAATTGGAAACATTTGAAACATTTAAGAAAAAGTTAGAAAAATTGAACTATAGGGGTCACACGGTCTTGTGACACGGATGAGGCACACGCCTATGTCTCAGGTCATGTAACAATCGAAATAGGGACACACGGTCGTGTCCTAGCCCGTGTCTGTACCTGTGTAACTTTTGAAGTTGGGTCACATGGCGAAGCCACATGCCCATGTGCCAGGCCGTGTAACACTCGGAATGGCCTTACACGCCCGTGTGCCAGGCCGTGTAACTGCTTGACTTGAAACCTTTGAAACCTACAGGGGACACACGACCGTGTCGTATGGTCGTGTGGACAAGAAATTGGCCAAAATCAAGCCATTTCCTTCACCCACTTCAAGCATGTACCTACAAGCCATTTGCACCCGAGACCAAGGCATCAAAACATACCAAAACATACATAAGATGACCCATTTAAATGACCATATTCCATTCAACCAATATGACATATAGGCACATCAATCACAATTAAACTAACATACCTAAACATATGTATATTTGATCACATTACTACCATTTCAAAACATGTCATACTTGACCTATACATATCAATATAAACTTACCATTTGGACAATTACTCATAAGCATCAAAATCACATAAGTGACACAAACCAACCATTTTCAAATGGTACCAAACAACCAACATATATATATACATACCAAAATCAACACTTAGCCATAATAACTCCAACCATCATGGCATCAAAGTACCATAAGTACATCAACCATAATAACACTTATACATGTCAAAATAACTAGATCATTAAACATAAGTCCACCTATACATGTCATTATAACCCTGACCAACACATCAAAACTATCGATATAATCATTGGATAGTGTGATAGATCTTCGATGAGCTTTCAAACTGATCGAGCTTCCGATAATCTGTAAAGTAAAGGAAAAATAACTACGTAAGAAATGAATGCTTAGTAAGCTCGTATAAACCTTAAAAATAATATTCCATTTCAACAATGAACTTTATAGATTAAATATAAACCTATAGCAATGCCACAAAGCTTATCAAACCATATAACCATCAACTCATAAATGAGTAAGTCCATCAATATCACATATATTTTTCATTCCTAATATAATAACTATGAACCACTCCATTTACTTTCTTACGATTCCATTTACTTACTTTCCATTTCATTTACTTACTTTCCATTACATTTACTTAGCATAAGCTGAAATAACATTATCAATTTACGAATTAGTGTTTTTATTCACGACATAGGTAAATTCATCCATAACATAAGTAATTTTTCACATATAAGTATGTCCTTTAACTCATCAATCCTTTTATATCATCATATTGCATCTCAATTATAAACTTACTGTTTAATTACCTTTTCTTACCCTTTTTCATTTGCATAATACAAGACGTAAGCATAAACATTTACTAATCACATAAGCTTGACACAAGCCTAAATATCATCATCAATACACAAATTAGTACATATTCAAAAATAATTCACATGAATTTAACATAGGAAAGTCATATGAATATAGTTCATTTGAACTCATCATTTTCCTTAAAATATCATACTTTCAATGAAACTTACCATTTCAACTGTAACACCCCAAATCCGGCCTAGAAGTTAGGCCCGAATCTGACGTGTCACATTGAAGTGTTTTCGAAAACCATGTTTTCATTGAAAACCCTTCTTGTTTAAAAGCTTAAGTAAAATCCCAGTTACGTTAGTTTTATTCCCAAAACATTTTTTTTCCAGTTGCAGAAGCCAAATTTGAAAGTAATTGATTTACGAAAAGATTAAATCGTGAAACCATTTAAAAAAATGTTGCGAAAGCGTAGTGTTGTTTTAAAACAGTTAACATTTCAAAAAGCTGTGATTTACTTCTAACAGATTTTAATTAAAATAAAACCGATCTAAAATTTAAAGTGCAAAAACTTTAAAAGGCCTTATTACAACCCAAATCAAAATATTTCAAAGTAGATAATCAAAAAAAAAACATAAGCAGTGTGTGGTCTTCTCCGAGTCCCTCGCAGCTCCGAATCGTCTAAGGCTGGGGATTACCTGCACAGTTAAAAATCGGGTGAATTTATGAAAACTCAGTGTGTGATCCCCTTTCTAGAGTAATGATCGATACGTAAACAGAACCCAAGTAGTTCGAGCCAAAGCCCTTTAACGATGAATGAAGACAAAGATGGATCGGAGCATACGTGGGCCAAGCCCACTACAATATCATTTGGGTCACAACCCATAACAGAATCAATTGGGCCTAGCCCAAACCAATAACAGATCTCATAACAGATATGCAAATAGAGTATGCAGCCAACTCAAACCTAATAATCCATCCGCTACACACCACCCGTACCAGCCCAACACACCTGTGAGGATTTCTACGATCAACCCTCCATTCGCTACACACCTCAATGGCAGTCATGCTGCTCACCGCAGAATTTGTGGCGAAGCCACCAGAATAACAAAATATACGTGGCATAGCCACCAGGCAAAATGTGGCAGAGCCACCAGATCAGAATGTGGCAGAGCCACCAGATCAAAATGTGGCAGAGCCACTAGAATACACTTCCTCCAATCATCAATATCCCAACCCCATGCAGAATGTCATGTATGCAAAGCACATATAAAAAATGATGTATGAAATAAAGTACCATCAAAACTAGTTAACCAGAATACACAATCATACTAATCACAGTCAAATCAATCATTTTACCTACAAGGCAAATCAGTCATTTTACCCTGTAATGGTATTCCTGTAATCCTACCCTTTAGGGGTAGTTCGGTAATTCTACTCATAACTAATTCCTGTATGCAGTACATCTCAAACATAATCAATCATACAATTAACACATACAATGCTAGTACTACCACAAGCGTACAACGATCATTTTGTCGTTTAGGGGTACAACGGTAATTTCACCCCTCGGGGGTATTTTGATAATTTCACAAATCGAGTGTATCTCGATAATTTTGTAAATTGGGGTATTTCGATAATTTGTAAATCAAGGGTATTTCAATAATTTCGAAAACAGGGGGTATTTCAGTAATTTTACAAACCAAGGGTATTTCGGTAATTTCACAAATCAGGTGTATTTCGGTAATTTTGAAATCTGAGGGTATTTCGGTAATTCTACAAATGAGGGGTATTTCAGTAATTTTCCAAACTAAGGGTATTTCAATAATTTCACAAATCGAGGGTATTTCGATAATTTTACAAGTCGATGGTATTTTAGTAATTTTGTAAACCAAGATATTCTAAATAGAGATAACGATGGGAATGGGCCTAGGGCCCATTCTGGGCCCAAATGGGCCCACACGCTCGTGTGGCCCACTTAGCCCAAATCTAGCCACAGATACGAGATTCCCATAGTCTAATCCAACATCTACTACACAATCATACAACTTATTCATATGGGCCCCCGGGCCCATTGGGACTTGGCCCCTTTTGGCCTATCGTGGCCCGAACAACATCAACCCACAAGAATACTCATTGTGGCCTCGACTATTATTGCTGTGTGACTAACATTTCGGCATTTTTCACTCTACAACTAGAGTAGTGCGAAATACACACCTGATAGGAGTCTGAAGCTCATCCGCGCTCCGAATGCTCCTATGCCCAAACGCCCACCAAGGTATGCTTCCTCTCCTCATAGACAGCTCTATATATATCCAGCTTCTCACCTTCCCTCTTGGTAGCTTTCCGATGTGGGATCCCTCCTTCAGTAGAGTTTAAATCCAACACAAACTCTGGCTGTCTAATCCGCAAAATAAATACTCCCTTGCTTGTCATGAGATTCGAACCCAAGCTCTCCCATCAGCCAATTCACGCCACTAAGCCACAAGCTCCTCTTATGTCTAAAATCATGTGCAAATAAATATAAATCTATGGGCCAAAGTCCAAGTTCACTTAAAAAAATAAATCAAAATGAAATGCCAGCGCAAAGGCTTGAACCTTGGACCCCTTGCTTCCTCTATGGTGTCACTCCCTTGTCTCCCATGTGGCGCCATTTGCCACTGGACCACAACTCCTTTTGTGTTATTTTCCTCCACATTTTATCCTTAAAGCATATTTAGAGTTTTATTCACCTAAAACCAAAATTTTCCTAAAGCCTAAGTTTGATCCCGGGACTTCATAGAAGCCCCCTAACCTTCCAAAATCACTCACCTAATAGGTCCAACTTGCATTAATGTCGTTCTCTTATTCTCTAGAATTTTAAACGCTCCCGTGCCCAAGGCCCAATGGGCCCAATTCTACTAGGCCCAAATTCGGGTCGTTACATTAACCCTTTTCATAAATACATGACATAGTTTCTTTTGAACACTTATCATTCATTTCCTTTCCATGCCCGTTGAACTGTTTAGAATACCATCAAATATGCGGGATAGCTCACACAAAGTGTACTAAACATATAACCATAACCTTTCCTTTCCTTTTCACATGAGCTGTTAAATGGGTCTGCTCATATGAGCTGTGGGTTGAAATGTAAGCTACACGATGCTGCCATATGAGCTGTGGAGTATCCGTAAAAAATGCAGGACCTCAGCCATCGATAGGACATTCAAGACCAACACCCGAAACATGAAAACCCTAATGACATGTCATTTGTATCCTACTAATTCCTAAGGTTCAAACAAGGCTTAATAATCATCGTGGCGGTTGGATTTACATCATTCAGTTACATAACAATTAACATATCAACATATAGATCAATATATAATATTAAAATAATTTATAATCATATTTATATGGATTCATTTACATTAGAACAACATATTAAACATTTAATTTAATCAACATTTAAGTGATTTTAGTTCATACGAACTTACCTGGCTAAATTGTAGAAATATCAAAGTATAGCGACTATTTGGTAATTTTCCCTTCCCCTCGATTTTCCTCTCATTCTTGATCTAAATTAATAATTTCATTCAAACCATTAATTTAGACAGTAAAACCAATTCATTTTATACAATTTAGTCATTTTGACATTTTTATAAAATGGCCCCCAATATTTTGCTTTTATTCAATTTAATCCCTGAGCCTAAAACATGCTAATTAACCATTTTTATTGAAAACCCATGCCAACCGGATGTTCATAGCTTCCATTACAGCCCATATTTGTAAAATTTTCACATCAAGTCCTTGTATTTTTAATATTTCAACAATTTCCTAATCGGTAAATTCATCAAAATCACTTAACAAAATACTTATAAATAATAACTAATACCTCAGTTTCATCATTTAACATCTAAAATAAAAAAGATTCATCAATGGAAACATTCAAAATCTCTAACATTTTCAAAAAAAAAAATGGTACAAGCTAGCTGGACCTAGTTGCAACGATCTCAAAAACATAAAAATTATTAGAAACGGGTGAAAAATGGCTCTTCTTTCCATGGTGTTTCGGTGATGAACAAAGCAATTGAATAAGAAAACATTATGTTTTCTTATTTTATTAACCTTTTATTCTTTATTTTAATAATAAAATAACATATAAAACATTAAAATTAAAAGAAATTAAAGCATCAAACCGTCCCAATATTTTAAGGATGGTTAATTTATCCATTAAGGCCATCCAATGATAATTCTTTAATCAGTTAACACCTTTAAACTAATAGTGATTGACATTTTAAACATTTACGGTTTAGTCCTTTTTACTTAATTAACTATTCAAACATTAAAATTTCTTAATAACACTGCTCAGTTATAGAAACAAGGTCCCGATACCTCATTTTATAAAACCACTTGACTTTAGGGTCTTACCACTTGAACCTAATTGTTCTTCTATTTAACCAAAAATCATTAAATCAAATTTTATTATCACACCATATATTATTCGTAAATATTAAATAATATTATTTACGGACTCACACGTCGGATTGGTGGCCCTAAAACTACTATTTTGACACCATTGAAAAATGGGCTGTTACATCCATACCTTCTTCTACTTCCCTAGGATACAATTCCATATCAGATGAAAGAAGCCGTTTGTACTTTCCTTTCCTCCAAACCAGAACAGACTCCTCTCTCCTTAATAGCTAAATCTTCACAATCCCTCTCTGTGGAGTACAGCCTCTAGAGTAGTTTCCTTCAAGAAATCAATGCTCCCTACAGTGCCATGTTAGCCAATTTAAAGGAGACAATTAGATCCAGTGGAGAGATCATAGATTATCTACATCAAGCTGATCAGATTAATAGAGACAAGGTTAATCAGCTCGATTCTTGTGTCTTAGCTTTGAAATATATATGCGTGGAAACACAATTAACTAATAAGCAATTGGAAGGAAAAGTCAAATCATTAGAGGGGCAACTCAAGGTCCAAGAACTACGTCACAATACTAAATTGGATAGTCTACACCAGTCCAGTGATTAAGCCTTAATAAAGTACCAAGAAGACACCAAAAAAAATTTACCTAAGGCATTACCAGAATTAAAATCTAACTTGGTTCTTCACAGCCAAGTGCCCTCTAATCCAATGGACTTAACTCAAGTAGACTTTGATTTTTTAAAATATATCTCTACTGATTCATTGAATTTTGATGTTTACAATCCTGAAGGCAAAGCGTGGGAAGAATTCAATCTAAATGGATACATACAGATGGATTCTTCACCCCTATCACACCTAGCAAAGAAAATTTTGAAGGGTGTATTGAATTAGAACAAGCTCCAGAAGGTGTTGAACAAACAGAAAGAGTTCCTTCCACAGAAGACGTATTTGAAGAACCAACTATTCCACACACCGAGGAGGAGAACGAGAATTTCTTAGTTGTATATTTCATTTTTTTCTATTTTAGGAACCATGTAATATCTTCTGTATTTCTTAATGAATCAATCATTTATCCTTCTCTACTGTCTTACTTATTATTCCACAATAACAACTATCTTTCACATACCTAAGAGATTAAGCCAAGTTTAGTGTTTATGCATATAGAGTGCCTTCCATAAAAGTTGTTCGAGAACCATATGAACCAAGGTCTGATACCAAACATGTGACATGTAATAGCCCGTTTTTAGTGAAATCAGAATAGTAGTTTTGAGACCATGAATATGATGCGTGAATAATTATTTTATTATTATTTTAATGTCTACAACATGTTAGTAGTATCGTATAAAATTTCGTTAAGAAAATTTACTTTTTGTATGCTTAATTCGCTAAAAAGGACTAAATTGCAAAAGGTGTAAAACTTGAGTTCTATAAGCTAAAGGGATTAAACAGCTATAATATTAAATGTTTGGAGGGTTTATATTGTAGTTAGACTATTTGTTTAGTTGGTGGACATATTTGGACATAGTTTAAATGATTTTTAAAGTTAAAAAAAAAAAGGTTAAAGTAGTAAATAAGTAAATAAGATTAATTAAGCAAAACAAAAATTTTCGTATCATCTTTCTCACTTGGTTTCCACCGATTTTTGAAGAAAGAAAACACCATTTTTGGTGCTTTGAAGGTTCAGCTAGGCTACTTTGTGCATGTAAGCATTTTTTCATCCCGTTTTTAATGATTTCTATGTTTTTGGAGTCATAACTTCATCTAGCTAGCCCAGGGACTAATTTACAAAACTGTTAAAATATTAAGGTTTTTCAAGAATGTATACATGTTGTTTGTGATGCTTGATGGAAGAAAATGAATCTTTGTTGTTAGATAAACAACTTTTGTTACGTGATTTTTGATGAAATTGTCAATGAGGGATTAAATTGAAAAATAAGAAATATTCATGGTGTAATTTCTGAAATAATGAAATGTGTGGGTTTCTATGAGCTTATATGAAATCCGGCCTGACTTGGGTGGGGATGAAATTGCATGAATTTCATTTTACAAGCTTAAGGACTAATTTGTAAAGAAATAAAACATTAGGGGCAAAAGAGTAATTTTGCAAAAATGTGAATTTGGATTGAATTGAATAGAATGACTATTAAATTTATTGAATTTATTCATTTAGATAAAGATAAACCTCGTACAGCTTTAGATCGGGGCAAAGAGAAAGCTTCAGATTAATCGATTCCGTTTCTACATTTTATCATCGAGGTAAGTTCGTACCTTTAAATAGCGTTTTAAATTATGTTTTAAATGCTATCATTATATAACATCAAATTATAACTCAGTGGAAAAACTCAAAGGCTTATCGATGATCACTCAATTATGAAAAGGGATAGTGACGACGATCAACTATGAAAAGGTATGATGACGACCATCGAACTATGAAAAGGGATAGCTTCGGCTATCAATTATGAAAGGGGATGGTGACGACCATCAAATATGAAAAAGAATGGTCAAGACCATCGTGATTCCACTTCATGTGAGCTTCTATAAGAGTTTTTGATGCATGTTACTTGTTACTATAGAAGGTAGGAAGCATGTGTACTCAAGATTTGTGGAAAGTTATTTTATCATGTGTTGATATTGAATTTATGTGGTCAATCACAAATTCGGGTTGTTGGTGATGCTTAGGCTTGTGCCAAGCTTGTGTTAGGATGATTCATATTTATTTTAAGCTTATGCAATGTATTGGTAAGCATCATTTATGAATTACGAACGTATTAAGCATTATATGATTACCTTGTGTTCATTTTTCTATGTTTTGGAGTTAATCAGAAGCTCGTTCGGGTTGGAAGTTCGTCAGAGACCTATCACACTATCCATCGGCTATATGGGTAGATTTTGATGTTTTTAAGTCATGGTTATAATGGCATGTATAGGTGTTTTGTGCTTGATGATATAGCCATTATGTTTGGCTTGTAAATGTGGTATTTTGGTTAATGAATTAGTTGTCATGTTAGCTTGTATATATATGTGTGGTTTTATGATGTTTGTTAATTTTGCATTTTGGTGCTTTTTGTGCTTGATGTTGGAATGGTCAAGTTGATATATATTTTAGTAACCATTTTGGTATATTTGAATGTGATTTTGGTAGAATTTGGTATGGAAATTTGTTTCAATTATTGAGTTGTTTAATGGATAAGTTATGCTTGTGTTTGAGTATATGTAATGTCATGATTATTGAGGTGCCTTTTGGCATATTGGTTGTATACTTAGGTAACATATTGTGCTAGCTTGATTTTGCATATTTTATGTACAATTTGGATGCTTGAATTGGATGCAAATGGGTTGTATGTGTGTGCACAATATGGGTGAATGTAATGGCTTAAAAATGGCTTATTTCTTGTCCACACGGCCTAAGACACAGGTGTGTGTCTCAGCCGTGTGTCCCTTTTAGGTTTCGAAGGTTGCAAGTCAGGTTGTTACGCAGCCTAGCACACGGCTTGGCACACGGGCGTGTCAGGCCATTTCGAGAGTTACACAGCCGGACACACAGGCGTGTGGCTTGGCCATGTGACCCAAGTCAGAGAGTTACACAGGCACAAACATGGGCTGGGACACGGTCGTGTGTCCCTACTTCAAATGCCCACACGGCCTGAGACACAGGCGTGTGTCTCAGCTGTGTGAGTCACATGGCCTAGTCACACGCCTGTGTGACCCTTGCAATATGAAAAATTCTCTCTTTTTCCCAAAAGTCTATACATTTCTAATTTAGTCTCAATTCATTTCTGAAGTGTTTTTAGGGCCTCGAAGACTCGTATAAGGGACAATATGCATGTATTTGAATGGATTATAACATGATTCATTTCATGAAATGTTTAGAAATAAATGTTTTAAGTTTTAAATTTTCTAGTAATAATCCATAAGTATATTCTGGCGAAGGATACGGGTTAGGGGTGTTACATTTAGGGGTATTAGAGCTATGATTTAGTCGATTCTCGGATTGAACGTAGTGTGTGTGAGTCTAGTAATACATGCCATTATATAACCTATGATAGTTTGATTACTCTTGACTCGTTTGAAATATGTTTTCATATAGTAATGACATCCAACCGAGCTAACTATGATGAAGTCTAAAGTAACGCGCAAGCCTCCGTTCATAGAGCAACGTTGAGTGGTACAAGGCCCGTATCTGAGGGTCTGGGAGATTAAGCTAAGGTACCTTTCTTCCAAATGATAAGTGAGTGGTTTACCTTGTTCGTACGAACGAACCCGATGGCTCAACGACCTCCACCCTTACATGTTCCCCAACTGATCCTGTTCGTTCCTCAAGGTATGGAACCAATGCAAGTTAATAAACCTCTAGTTGACAAAATTCAAAAATATGAGGCTGAAGAATTTAGAGCTATAGTTGATGATTATTTGTAGAGAGTTGATTTCTGGTTAGAAAATACTATCAGAGTTTTCGATAAGTTATCTTGTACACCAACAAAGCGTGTAAAATGTGCCGTATCTCTACTAAAAGACTCAGCATATCAGTGGTGGAATACTTTGGTTTCTATTGTGCCGAGAGAGTGTATCAATTGGGAATTCTTTCAAACCTAATTTTGAAAGAAGTACAGAAGTCAGAGATTTATTGATCAGAAAGATAAAGAATTCCTTTAGCATAAACATGGCCGTATGTCAGTGTTTGAATACTAAAGGGAATTTTTCAGATTGAGAAAATATGTCTGGGAATGTACTCCAACTGAGGTTGCTATGTGTAAATGATTCGAGGAAGGGTTAAATGAAAATATAGAGCTTCTAGTCGGGATACTTGAACTGAAAGAATTTGTTGTGCTAGTTAATCAAGCTCATAAAGCTAAAGAGCTCAGCAAAGAGAAGAGAAAAGCTGATTATGAAACTAGGGATTCAAGAAAGAGAACATCCAGGAAGTCATATCAGTTGTCATTGAAGAAATCGAAAGAACATTATAACTGTTCAACTGCTTTAAGGGGATATTCTAGTAGAGACCGAAGTAAACATCACGCGGGTTCAAAAGCTCAAGCTACGTCTGTAGTGAGCGTAGGCAGTGTTAAAGACAATAAGCCTGATTGTAATTGTACAGACGTTGACATTTTAGGGAGTGCAGAGCAAAAGAAGGTGCGTGTTTCAAATGCGGATCATATAAGCATTTTATTTGAGATTGCCCAGAGCTACCGGATCTGGTATGTTCCTCGAAGAAAACCGGTTCAAAATTCTTTTATTACCTTGGAAAAACCGTGTGTTTTAAAGAAAGTCTGTTTGTGGGTTGGGCTCGAGTTGAAAACAAGTTTGTTTTATATTGAAAACCCATTTATTTCAGGTGACAAAATATTGAAAGTTTATTTCAAATTAAGTTTGCTTAGTCTTTAATTAACAAAAAGTTCCTAACATGGTAAATCAACAAAACAGAAATAAAAGAGTTCACTATGGCCTTATTACATCAAAACAAACCCCAAATAATTTTAAAGTACATAAATGAAATAAAATGTCAAAATAAAATAACTTCAAGTTGAGCATGGCCACCACAAGTTCTACCGTCCCGGTCCATCACTGTTCATCACCTGAAACATATTCCCACAACGGGGTGAGTCAACAAACTCAATGTGTAACCATCACTAAAGTTAACAATTCAGGCTACATAATCATATCACATATCACTACATATAATAGATAAGAATAATGATGCAACCCGAACCCAAACCTATATGCCGTCCGCTACACATCACCCGTACCATCCTGCACACCGTGGGGACTACTAAGTCAACCCTCCATCCGTTACACACCATCGAATGCAGTCGCTGCAGTCGACGTGCTCATCGCCCTTATGAGTATTCGTGGTCTTAGGTCACCATACTCAGATATCGTGGTCTTAGGTCACCACATTCAGATATCGTGGTCTTAGGTCACCACATTCAGATCTCGTGGTCTTAGGTCACCACATTCAAATATCGTGGTCTTAGGTCACCACATTCACTTCCCCTTTTCAATAACCCATATGCCCCATATCATACATATTATGCATTAACATGCTAAATTTCACATTCTTATCACTTATCACATGTTAAATATAACATATTTCATAATCCTAGTAGGAGTAGGAAACGTACCTGAGTACTTTGTACCATATCATGGCACCTTAGCCACATTCTTACACTTTCATATTAACATATATATCAAGTTTAAGCCATAAATCTATTAAGATTAGTGTGGGGTACACTCCTGATTCACTTAAAAATTCACTGGAATCTCTAAATCCGATCTACTGCCTTAGATCCTTAACTTCCTACATTCGGCCATCACTTTAAAAATTTAATGAAGACCATTCGGCCATAAAACCAAATCCTATCAGGATTGTTATTACTCAAAACTTACCTTGGTGCCGATTGATGTCTAATCAAATGCCGGAAACTTTGTATCCCTCTTTCTTGAAATCGGAAAGCACTAGAATCACTAGACTTGGTTAGTTCGGCTTTTAAATATTTAAAGACCAAATCTAAATACTAAACTAGGCTTTGGCCGATTGTGCTTATGTACTCACCTCGCAATTTTCAACTCCCGAAAGTATCCCTTGCCTTAAATATCTGTCGAAATACCTATACACATATGTTAGGTTCGATTCTAACATTAAACCATCATAGATGGCCCTTGGCCGAATGTAAATCCTGACTTACCTTAGATCTTTGAATTCCCGAAAGATCCCTCCTTGAAGTCGACAATTGCAAAACCCCGAAACACTCCTTATAATTTCGGCCACAAAATAATAATGATATTAGTTCCTATGTTTCGGCTTAAAGAAGAGAATAAATTGATGACCATAAAATTCTTACCCTTAATATTGAATTCGACAGATCCCTCCTGACACCACTTCAGAGATTCAGCTTAGAGACTTGATGAACAATCGACTATGAGCCCCCTATGCATTCGGTTTCAAAGATGAAAGGAGAGAGGGATATTAGGCTTAGAAGGAATCGGCACTAATGGAATTTGTTTTGGCTAAATCACAGAGTATTTCGGCTTTAGTAAAAATAAAAGAGATGAAGAGATGCTTAGAGAATTCGGCATATGAGAAAAGGAGAAGAAAGAATGAATGGCCCTCTTTTCCTCTAGTAGCCGAAATTACTAGGCTAAAGTCCCTTACTTGGCCATCACTTCTCCCATATTTTCCTCCTTTATCACTTTGTTTTAAAAATTAAAGAAATAATCCTTTAATTATCTCTTATCTCTTAATTAAAAATACCAATAATTATCCATAATTTATCCACCTATTTAGCCGAATTTTAAAGAGAATTAAACTCCTCTTTTAAGAGCCTTAATGCCGTCCAACTCCCTTGCTCCTTGCAGCAAAATAAAACTCTTTTATTTGCTTCCCATGTGACTCGAACCTAGGCTCCTTCCCCCTTGATTGTGGCGTCTCTTACTAGGCTTTAAGTGGCGCCTCCTTGCCACTTTTCCAAGCCCGTTCTTGTGTCAAATTTCCTCTATTAATTTTCTTAAGGCCACCTTGCCTTAGTTTCCTCTTTTCAACTGGACATTTCCTTACATTTTCAAGTTTCCAAAAATGTTTACTTTCCTCTTTTGAAACTTAACATTCTGAAGCATTTCCTTACATTTCCAAGTTTCCAAAAATGTTTACTTTCCTCTTTTGAAACTTAACATTTCTGAAGCATTTCCTTACATTTCCAAGTTTCCAAAAATGTTTACAATACATTCATAAGACATGCCATTTTAAATCAAAGATGCATGGGCCCATTTCTGGGATGTTACAGTTCTACCCCCTTAAAATAATTTCATCCTCGAAATTGCCTGGCTAAAATAAATGAGGGTATTGCTGTCGCATTGCCTCTTCTGGCTCCCACGAAGCTTCCTCCGATCCATGATTGTGCCATAACACTTTGACTAGAGGAACTGGCTTCCTCCGTAACACTTTCACGTCTCGTTCCAAGATCTGCATCAGCTCTTCTTCGTAGGATAAGTCTGGCCTTAGCTCCACCTCTTCGACCGATAGCACGTGAGATGGATCCGATCAATATCGACGTAGAATGGAAACATGGAATACGTCATGCATCTGCTTCAACTCCGGTGGCAACTCTAACTGATATGCCACTGGTCCAACTCGCTTCAAACTCGATAGGGCCCTATAAACCTTCGGCTTAACTTCCCTTTGCGACCAAACCTCATCACCTTCTTCCAAGGCGAGACTTTCAGAAACACTTGGTCCCCCACTTCAAACTCTATTTCCTTCCGTTTGAGGTCTGCGTACGACTTTTGCCTGTCAGAGGCTTCTTTCAACTGTGCCTGAATTATCTCTACCTTCTCTTTGGATTCTGCTACTAACTCTGGACCCAAAACTCGATGTTCCCCTAATTCAGTCCAACACGTGGGAGTCAGACACCTTCGACCATACAGTGCTTCGTACGGTGCCACCCGAATACTAGCTTGGTAGCTATTGTTGTAGGCGAACTCTGCTAAAGGCAAATAGTCCTCCCAACTTCCTCGGAAATCCATCACACAGCCCCTCAGCATATCCTCTAACACCTGCATTACCCGTTCAGACTGCCCGTCCGACTGTGGATGAAAGGCCATAGTGAAACCCAACTTAGTGCCTAAAGCTTGATGAAGTGCCCTCCAAAATCGAGATGTAAACCTTGGGTCTCTATCCGAAATGATTGACATCGGCACTCCGTGTAACCTCACAATTTCCGCCACATATAACTTGGCCAACTTCTGAAGAGAATAATCCACTCTTACCGGAATGAAATGCGCGGACTTGGTCAAACGGTCCACTATTACCCATACCGAGTCCTTTTTAGTAGGCGTAAGGGGAAGCCCACTAACGAAATCCATGGTAATTCTTTCCCACTTCCATTGCGAAATCTCGATTGGCTGAAGTAATCCCGATGGAACTTGGTGTTCAGCCTTAACTTGCTGACACGTCAGACATTTTCCTACAAATTCAGTAACTTCCCGCTTAAGATCAGGCCACCAAAACTGTTCCCTTAGATCCCTGTACAACTTAGTGCCTCCGGGATGCATAGCATAAGGCTACTATGCGCCTCCCGAAGAATCCTTTGTCTTAACTCCCCGTCCTTTGGCATACAGACCTTTCCCTTGAAGTATAATACTCCCTCATCGTTAACACCATAATCTTCTAATTCTCCGTTCTGTACTTGCTGTAGCTTAGCACTTAAGTCCTCATCCAACAATTGACTCTCCTTTACCTCATTCAACCACATGGGTTTGACTTGTAATTCTGCCAGCAGACTTCCATCATTATACAAACTTAAGTGAGCGAACATCGCCCTTAGATCCGACACTACCTTTCGACTTAGAGCATCCGCTACCACATTCGCCTTGCCTGGGTGATACTCGATCGAACAATTATAATCCTTTAATAGCTCCACCCACCTTCGCTGTCTTAAGTTCAACTCTTTTTGAGTCAACAGACACTTAAGACTTTTGTGGTCCGTGTAGATTATTGACTTTTCTCCATAAAGGTAATGCCTCCACACCTTAAGAGTGAAAACCACTGCCGCCAACTCCAAGTCATGGGTTGGGTAGTTAACCTCATGCGGCCTTAACTGTCGAGACGCATATGCGACTACTTTTCCATCTTGCATTAGAACACAGCCTAATCCCGTATGCGAAGCATCACAGTACACCACAAAATCCTTTCCTGCCTCAGGCTGAATCAGAACTGGAGCTTCCGTCAAGACCTTCTTAAGCTTCTCAAAGCTCTCCTGTTGCTTATCTGTCCATACAAAGGGTACTTCCTTCCTCAGTAACTTTGTCAAAGGCGCGGCTATTGACGAGAACCCTTCCACGAACCTCCTGTAATAGCCTGCCAAACCTAAGAAACTTCGGATCTCAATCACGGACCTGGGTGGTTTCCAATCCAACACTGCTTCGATCTTCCTAGGATCCACCCTTATTTCCTCTGCGGATACCACATGTCCTAAGAATGCCACCTCCTTAAGCCAAAATTCACACTTACTGAATTTGGCATAGAGCTTCTTCTCCCTTAATACTTGCAACACTATCCGTAGGTGCTTATCATGCTCTTCCTCCGACTTCGAATACAAAGGATGTCATCGATAAACATGACGATGAACCTATCCAAGTAGGGTTGGAAAACCCGGTTCATCATATCCATAAACGCGACTGGTGCGTTCTTCAATCCAAACGGCATTACTACAAACTCATAATGACCGTATCTTGTCCTAAAGGCGGTCTTATGGATATCCACCTCCTTTACCTTCAACTGATGATATCCCGACCGTAGATCTATCTTTGAAAACACAGCTGCCCCCTTTAGCTGATCGAACAAGTCGTCTATCCTTGGCAAAGGATACTTGTTCTTGATGGTCAGTTTATTCAACTGACGATAGTCTATTCACATTCTCATAGTTCCATCCTTCTTTTTCACAAATAGGACCGGTGCTCCCCACGGAGACACACTGGGTCGGATGAACCCACGATCCAGTAATTCTTGAATCTGAGCCTTGAGCTCCACCAACTCCTTTGGTGCCATTCTGTACGGAGCGATTGACACAGGAGCTGTTCCCGGTAGCAAGTCTATTCCAAATTCCACCTCCCTATCTAGGGGTATTCCTGGTAATTCCTCTGAGAACACATCCACGAAGTCCCTTACCATTTTAACTCAACTAACACCTCCTTCCTTTCCATCTAACGCGCTTACGAAGGCTAAAAATGCCTTGCACCCTTTCCGAACCATCCTTTCATCCTTTAGTGCCGAAACTACATTAGACAAGTAGTTTCTTCTTTCTCCTATCATTACTACCACTTCATCTTCCGGGGTCCTTAGTTCTATTCGTTTAGCCGCACAGTCCAACACCGCTCGATGCTCTACTAACCAATTCATACCAAGTATGAGGTCAAATTCTCTGAAGGGTAACTCCATTAAGTCAGCTCGAAAGTTCACTCCCTGAATTTCTAGGGGTACACTCCGAAAGATCTTATCCACTACTACAGTTTGGCCTAATGGGCTTACTACAGTCGTCTTCCTATCAGAAAGTTCAGAGTCTAGGCCTAGTGTTTCCACTACACTACATGCAACATATGAATGGGTCGAGCCCACATCAATAAGAGCAAAATAGGGCTTGCCATGAATAAGGAACATACCGGTTATGACGTCCAGTGCATCTCCATCCTCCCTCCGGCGAACTGCATAAACCAAACCTGGTTGCCTTGCCTCAGTGTTAGCAGCACCTCTGCCTGGTGTTCCACGTCCTCTGCCAGCACCATTACCTCTATTATTCGGACCACGACCTCGTTGAAATTTGCTGGCCCACCTCTACCGGCTGATTAACATTCTCGAGTCACGCCGACTCCCCTCAGGTTTCATTGGACAATCCTTAATTATATGGTCATTGGACCCACACCTGAAACATCCTCCTGTCCTCTTCCAACACTCTCCTAAGTGTCTCTTCACACACTGATCACAAGAACGATACTGCCCTCCTGCACCAACTTGCTGACCTCGTGACCCACCAACTCTGGGCCTTTTCTGCACACTCCCAGACGGTCCTGACGACCCATAACCCCTCTTGGGCCTATTCCTATCAGAGCTCTGCTTTACCGAGTCCTTGATTCCCTCGGCTACCTTAGCCTTTTCCACTAACGCGAAAAATTCCCGTTCCTGATGTGGGGCTATCAACAGCCTTAAATCATCCCTCAAATCGTCCTCAAATCGGACACACCGTTCATGCTCCGTAGCCACCACTCCTCGGGCATAACGGCTCAGCCTCAGAAACTCAGCTTCATACTCTGCCACGGACTTGTTCCCTTGAACCAGCCCCATAAATGCCTTCCTTTGCTCATCAGTATACCGGGTACCGACATACTTCTTCTGATAAGCCGTCTTAACATAGTCCCACGTTAGATCCTCAACTGTGGCACCATCACGAACTGTGAGCCACCATTGGTACGCTTCATCGCGTAGGAATGCCACCATTCCTTTTAGCTTTCCCCAGGGGTCAGATCTAGTTCATCCATAATCCGCTCAGTTGATTCCAACCAATACTCAGCGGTACTGGGTGCCACTCCTGACACTCCACGGAACACCTCAGCTCCGTTGGCACGAAGTCGCTCAGGTACCGACTTCCGAGCTCCCGAATTTCCTCCTGCACCAGCCACCAACTCAAGAACTCGCAAAGACGGACCGCGACACAAAGATCATCCCCGCCTCGAGCTTGCTGCTCAACACCAACAACTGGGGGTGGTGGTGGCGGTGGTACCTCGTTGTCAGACCCTTGACCCGACCTAACGGGTTCCGACACGGTTATCCTACCTCTACCGCGTCCTCGCACGTTTCGACCACGTCCCCTAGAGCTCATTTCTACTACCGTGCTTTAATCTGATTAAGAAATTTTATGAATTAGTACTTATTTCACTGATTATCCGCGAAGAAATTTTATGGATAGAAGCTCAGTAGTGGTTCTTTCGATTCAATCAAAGTTTTCATGTCTTCTATCCTAATTCAGAGAAATACAATCATTCAAACATTCATTCAGTGACATCCATTCCATAGTATCTCCCATACACATTCACTCTTCGGACATTTCTGTCCGTTCCTAACCCAGGGGTATTTTCGTCATTTGTCCTACAGGGGTATTTTTGAAATTTTTTTTCAAAATAAAGTTCCTTGGTGATTTTGTCAATAAGGGTATTTTGGTAATTCTGCATTCTCGGGGTATTTTTGGAAATTTTGAAATCCAGGGGTATTTCGGAAATTTTGAAACTCAGGGGTATTTTGGTAATAAACCAGGGTAAATTTGTAAAGTTTAATAATTCAGGGGTTTTTCAAATTTTGCAAACCTTTGAGGGTTCTTTTTGTGAATTTGCCTTCTATTTTGGTGATATTGCAAAAATTTTGGAGGTTAGGATCATTTTGGTAATTTTGTAAGTTAGGGGTAATTTCGTAATCTTCCAAAATCAAGGTATTTTTGATAATTTGCAAATTAGGGTTTTTGGAAATTTATAAAGTAAGGAAATTTTGATTAAACTATGGGTAGTTTAGACATTTTATAAACCAAGGGCATTTTTGTAATTTCACAATCAGGGGTATTTAGGTAATTTTTTTGATAAATCAGAAAATTTTTTCGAAGAATTTTGTAAAAGTAGTTCTCACAAATTAAAAAGGTAATTTTAAGAGTTTTAAAACTAGGGTTTTTATAAAAACTTGGCTAGTTCCCTTTCGGGTTCTAGTTATTGTGTTTAGCCTATGACCGAGTCCTCTTGGTTAGGGTGAACCGAAGCTACGCACTGTAGGATTCAGTGAAGAGGAGGTGAGTCACTAGGATCGCTTAAGTACTGTGCTCTTCCGGATCCAATCCTAGACATGCGCACAAGGGTTACCACACCTTAACTCGGCGACTAGTCATAGGTTTGTTCAGTTAGGCACTTAAGTCTTATGTAAGTGTTGGGGAAAACTAATCCTAGGGTTCAAGTACTTATCATGCTAATCTCACGTTTCATTCCATTTCTACCCTTCTACACATCATACTATAAACCACACAAATGGATGAAGTACTTACAGTGGATCATGGGTGGAGACTTAGGTGCCATGCCAGAAACCTGCTTATTTCAAAAATATTTTCATAAAACTCATTTGGGGTCGCTTTGAAAACGTTTTCGGCCTTAAACCCCTTGGCCGAGGGTTTGAAACTGGGCTCTAATACCAAACTAAAACACCCCAAACCCGGCCCACGAGCCTTGACCGGATCTGGTATGTTCCTCGAAGAAAACCGGCTCAAAATTCTTTTATTACCTTGGAAAAACCGTATGTTTTGAAGAAAGTCTGTTTGTGGGTTGGGCTCGAGTTGAAAACAAGTTTGTTTTATATTGAAAACCCATTTACTTCAGGTGACAAAATATTGAAAGTTTATTTCAAATTAAGTTTGCTTAGTCTTTAATTAACAAAAAGTTCGTAACATGGTAAATCAACAAAACAGAAATAAAAGAGTTCACTATGGCCTTATTACATCAATACAAACCCCAAATAATTTTAAAGTACATAAATGAAATAAAATGTCAAAATAAAATAACTTCAAGCTGAGCATGGCCACCACAAGTTCTGCCGTCCCGGTCCATCACTGTTCATCACCTGAAACATATTCCCATAACGGGGTGTGTCAACAGACTGAATGTGTAACCAACACTAAAGTTAACAATTCAGGCTACATAATCATATCACATATCACTACATATAACAGATAAGAATAATGATGCAACCCGAACCCAAACCTATATGCCATCCGCTACACATCACCCATACCATCCTGCAAACCGTGGGGACTACTAAGTCAACCCTCCATCCGCTACACACCATCGAAGGCAGTCGCTGCAGTCGACGTGCTCATCGCCCTTATGAGTATTCGTGGTCTTAGGTCACCACACTCAAATATCGTGGTCTTAGGTCAGCACATTCAGATAACGTGGTCTTAGGTCACCACATTCAGATCTCGTGGTCTTAGGTCACCACATTCAAATATCGTGGTCTTAGGTCACCACATTCACTTCCCCTTTTCAATGACCCATATGCCCCATATCATACATATTATGCATTAACATGCTAAATTTCACATTCTTATCACTTATCACATGTTAAATATAACATATTTCATAATCCTAGTAGGAGTAGGAAATGTACCTGAGTACTTTGTACCATATCATGGTACCTTAGCCACATTCTTACACTTTCATATTAACACATATATCAAGTTTAAGCCATAAATCTATTAAGATTAGTGTGGGGTACACACCTGATTCACTTAGCAATTCGCTGGAATCCCGAAATCCGATCTACTACCTTAGATCCTTAACTTCCTACATTCGGCCATCACTTTAAAAATTTAATGAAGACCATTCGGCCATAAAACCAAATCCTATTAGGATTGTTAATACTCAAAACTTACCTTGGTGCCGATTGATGTCTAATCAAATCTCGGAAACTTTGTATCCCTCTTTCTTGAAATCGGAAAGCACTACAATCACTAGGCTTGGTTAGTTCGGCTTTTAAATATTTAAAGACCAAATCTAAATACTAAACTAGGCTTTGGCCGATTGTGCTTATGTACTCACCTTGCGATTTTCAACTCCCGAAAGTATCCCTTGTCTTAAATATCTGTCGAAATACCTATACACATATGTTAGGTTCGATTCTAACATTAAAGAATCATTGATGGCCCTTGGCCGAATGTAAATCCTGACTTACCTTAGATCTTTGAATTCCCGAAAGATCCCTCCTTGAAGTCGACAGTTGCAAAACCCCGAAACACTCCTTATAATTTCGGCCACAAAATAATAATGATATTGGTTCCTATGTTTCAGCTTAAAGAAGAGAATAAATTGATGACCATAAAATTCTTACCCTTAATATTAAATTCGACAGATCCCTCCTGACAGCACTTCAGAGATTCAGCTTAGAGACTTGATGAACAATCGACTATGATCCCCCTATGCATTCGATTTCAAAGATGAAAGAAGAGGGGGATATTGTAACATCCCAAAATTTGAGTATCATTTGTGTTGGCTCGGGTATGAATTTTGTGTGTTAGCATAGTCTTGTGAAGGCTTGATTTTATTTAGGAAGTTAGAATAATTTTTTAGTATGGTTTATTTAATGAAGTAGATTAAGTGAGCTTAGCACTTAAGTTAATTTAAGTGTTAATTAAAGCACAAGAGGAGTTAGTGGCAAGGTGGTTAGGATGCTTGAAGGGTTGCTTGAGGTTAGTGGTTCGAGTAGCATGGAAAGCATTTTGAGGATTTTATTTTTCTTCATAGCATTTATGGACGGTCAACTTATGTTTATGATAGGTTGGACTTTCATCTTTTGGTATGTTAAATGTTGGTTTAAGGAAAGCATGAAATTAGGGATAAGAATCTTAAAGTTATGGAAGGTTGGGGAGACATAAGGCTTGGTTTTAGGAGGATGTTTTGGAAAGTATTCCTAGGCCTTTAGAGCATGTATGTGGACGGCATGTAAGGCTAGGGGGTGGCCGAATTTTGATAGGTAGCTTGGGGGGATAGTTGGCCAATTTTTCTTTTGTGCATCTTTTTGCATTTTTGTTTTTCCCCTCTAAAAACTTCCACCTTGGCCGAATGTATATTGTGCAATTTGTGCAAATTTTGCTTTTGTTTTAGCCTTCATTTTGTTGAACCAAAAATGCTATTTCCTTTCTTTCATCTTTGCTTTTGAAACCAAAAGTTCATTTTGTCATTTTCTGCACTTTTCTTATTGGCAAACAAGGATATGGGATTGTCGCCAGTGATTTGGTATCACACGTGGGTTGGCCCCACAACTTGATGATTCGTGACTTCGGTCACCAGTGGTTTGGCACCACCAGTGATTTGGTATCACATTCGTGTCTTCGGACACCAGAGGTTTGGCACCTCATAGCGACTTGTCCCTGTGGTTTAACACCACCGTGGGTTGGCCCCACATTTGAGATATGGGATCGTCGCCAGTGATTTGGTATCACACGTGGGTTGGCCCCACAGATGGATTATTTGTGACTACGGTCACCAGTGATTTGGGTTCACATTTGTGTGTTTGAGACACCAGTGGTTTGGCACCACCAGTGGTTCGGTACCACACGGGGTAGAAAAGGAGTTATGGATGGCTAGGTTGGGTGCATTATACATATATGTTACTTCGTTATAATTTGTGTAAGTATGTGGCATTTACCCGGGAGAGGGATTATGCACTGAGTCTTGGTGACTCACCTTCTCCCTTATCATTTCAGGTGATTCGTGAGATTGCGGACGAGGAGCCGGATGAACTCGAGGAGGCCATGCAATAAAAGTTAGTTTTATATGAACTTCTGTAACACCCCAAACCCGGTCAACCACACCACGACCGAGTCCGGTATGTTACGGGGAAAACGAGTTTGAAAGTTCCGAGTTTGCACTTAATAGATTTGATAAAACTTTGTTCCGATTAGAGAAAAAAAAACAAGTTGTCTAATATCGTTACTAAAACATTTAGACTTAGTAAAAATTTGATTTGAACATCATTGGAGTTTACTTAATATCAAAACATTGTATGATACCCGATGGTATAGTTGAAAACATATCATTTTGTTGGTTTGAAATCGTTGTCCTTTTCAAGTTTTAGCAAATTAACCCAATTAATTTATTAAAGCATGTTGAAAATCTAATCAAGCATAAGTAAAGTAAACATAACCATAAAGACCCTTTTTACAATCCAAATAAAACCCAAATGGAGGTAATTAAACTAAAGTACCCAAATGATAGAGTCTGAGTAAAACTTTATTAAGCATGGCATGAGCACCCCGAGTCCATCCCGGCTCCATGTCCGCGTCTAAGTGTCACCTGAAATGTCAAAGGAGAGGGTGAGTCGAATGACTCAGTGCATAAATCCCGCTCCCGATCAAACAAAATGCTAACACACATCATACATAGCAACACATTAATGCAACCCCATCCTAACCATCCGTATCTCCTTTTCTACCCCGTGTGATACCAAACCACTGGTGGTGCCAAACCACTGGTGACCCAAAGTCACGAATAATCCGATTATGGGGCCAACCCATCGCGTGATACCAAATCACTAGCGACAATCCCGTATCTCACAAGTGGGGTCAACCACTGGTGGTGTCAAACCACGAGGGACGAGTCGCAATGAGGTGCCAAACCTCTGGTGTCCCAAAGACACAATGTGGTACCAAACCACTGGTGACCGTAGTCACAAATCCGATGATGGGGCCAACCCATCGTGTGATACCAAATCACTGGCGTCAATCCCGTATAATCAACTGTGGGGCCAACCCACCGTGGTACTAAGCCACTGGGACGAGACGCTGAGGTGCCAAACCTCTGGTGACCCAAAGTCACAATAGTCAATCGTGGTACCAAACCTTTGGAGGTGCCAAACCTCTGGTGACCCAAAGTCACGATGTCCCAAAGACACGGATATCAAATCCCCTCCTCTCAAATCACCCAACATGTCATATCGATGCACATCATGTAATACATGCCAACATGCCCCAAAATGCATCTCATAGCATACATAGCATAAATCATACATCACGGGTATCACAATAGAACTCGTAATAAGATAGACTTACCGGATCCGTACACATACCCCATGTGGGTATCAATTATCCATCTGCTTTGTTATCATTTTTAACAAAGTGACAGGTGTTTATTAACAATATTACTAAGTTTCAATGTGTTGTTAGTTTACACACTGAAATAACGAAGATCTTAATCCCAAAGAACCCGTCTAGATCCTCGAATGCCTTGCTCCTAGAATCGGCCAAACAAGGAGTTAGTCACTAAGACCATTCGGCCAACTCAGAGAAACCCAAAAGGGTTAGCGTTTGAACCCTTACCTTGCACACGTTTGGTTTCCTACCAAACCCGAACCACAATGGTTCCTCCTTTAGCAACAATCGGCTACACCTTAAAAAAAGAGAATGGTTAATCCTTTGTCACCCTTGACTTAATCGAAATTACACGAATAAACCATGAACGATATCTCACCATTACTTACCGAATTGGTTAACAAAGGGAGAAGGCTCCACCCGACTGCTTGGAAATCCCTGATTGCCCTATCACACAATCGGTTCAATCATAAGAGATCACACCTTCACCACATGCCTAGAATCGGCTATTAATCCAATCAAAACCGATTAAGCACTAGAGAGGGAAGAAATGGTCATTCGGCCTAGCACTTACCAACACCAACCAATTATTCGGCCAAGACACCACTAGGGGAGAAGATAGGTTCGGTCCACACTTTGCACCACAATCAACAAAAGATTCGGCTAGGGGGGTTTATCACTCTTATTTTCGGCCTTGAAAGAAAAAGAAGGAAAAATAGAGGTGGGAAGAAATGGGGAAATCGGCAATTGGGCTTAAAGAAAAGAAGAGGAATAAAGATGGATAAGGGAGGGTACTTTCGGCTTGTCAATGAAAGAAAAAGAAGATGTGTTCTTAGAGAATAGAGTTTCGGCTAGCAAGAAAAGAAGTGGACAAACGGTTTTGGAGAGGTGGGGTTTCGGCTCAACACAATGAACAAAAGAAATAGGTGAGAGGGAGCATTCGGCCTACACTAATGAAAGAGGGAAAGAGATGGTTGAAAACTTTCGGTTTGCAAAAAGTAAAGATGAAGTCACTCACTTGGATTTTTGGTTTCAAGAAGTGAAGAAAATGAGAAGAAACCTTGGAGAAAATTCGGCTACAAGAATGAAAAAGGAACTTTTTCTTTTACCAAATGTGACCGAAAATGCCAAAATTTCCAAATGAATTTCGGCACCCCACCAACACCACACTACTATGCCGTCACTCCCCCACTCCCAACTCCCTAAAATTCGGCCATAACCCCACCAATTGCTCACCTCCACTAATTCAAAATGGTTGAACTAGTCAACCTCCTAAACTCACTCTCCACCTATCATTCAAATGGGAAGACTTAGTCTTAGGCGAGTTTGAACCGCCACAAACTCCTCCTCCATGCCGTCAAAATGAGTGCCAAAAAGTGGCCACTCATGGCTCGAACACAAGGCCTACACCCTTGCATTAGGCGTTACCACACAAAGCCTTAGTGGCGTCTAGCTTGCCACTACACCAGCTCCCTTTTGTGATAACTCTTGCCAATTAAAACTCTTAAGCCCCCGCCTACCTCTGCTCCTCATACCTTAGCTCAAAAACTAAAATTTTCCCACCTATTCCGGCTTACTTCTAGCTCATAATTAAGCCCCGAAATCACACAAACGACAACATAACGATCCAATAACATGCAAACAAAGTCACAACAGAATAGCCCCTAACCCGGGATATTACAGTTCTACCCCCCTTAAAATAATTTCGGCCTCGAAATTACCTGGTCAAAAGAGTTGCGGGTATTCTTTGTCTCATCATCTCCTCGGGTTCCCACGCGTGGCCTCTTCCACTCCATGATTCCGCCAAAGTACCTTAACCAAAGGCACAGACTTTCTGCGCAGAACCTTCACATCCCGATCTAGAATCCGCACAGGTTCCTCTTCCATAGTCAAATCTGGGTTTATCTCGATCTCTTCCACGGCCACAATATGCGACGGATCCGAACGATAACACGAAGCATCGACACGTGAAAGGCGTCGTGAATCGACTTAGCTCTGCGGCAACTCAGGCGATACGCCATCGGTCCTACTCGCCTCAACACCTTATACGCCCAATAAACCTCGGACTTAACTTGCCTTTTTTCGCGAACCTCAAGACCTTCTTCCATGGCGAGACCTTTAAGAAAACTCGGTCCCCGGGCGAATTCTATATCTCTCCTCTTAAGGTCGGCATATGACTTCGCGGTCTCAAGCTTCCTTTAATCGAGCTCGAATCAACCTAACCTTGTCCTCGGTCTCAAAGAACCAACTCGGGTCCCAACAAAGCGACGTTCACCTAACTCTGTCCAACACGTAGGTGGCGACACTTCTCGCCGCATAACGCCTCGTATGGAGCCATCTTAATGCTTGCTTGGTAACTATTATTATAGGCAAACTCCGCTAACGGTAGAAACTCCTCCCAACTACCTCACGAAATCCGAACACAACCTCAAAGCATATCCTCTAAGATTCGAATAACTTTCCCATCGCCCATCCATTGCGGGTGAAAAGTCGTCTTTGAAATCCAAACGAGTACCAGAGCTCGATGCAATACTCTCCAAAACCTCGACGTAAACACAGGATCCCTATCTCGAGATAATCGAAACCGGTACCCGTGCGACCTCACTATCTCTCGACACATAGAGCTTCGCCAACCTCAAGTGAATAATCCACTCATTTGGAATGAAATGGGTGACTTAGTCGACGGTCCACGATAACCCAAACCGAATCTTTCTTGCTTGGCGAAGCGGTAGACCACCGACGAAATCCATAGTTATTCTCTCCCACTTCCATTGAGGAATCTTCACTGGCTGAAGCAACCCTGACGGCAACTGATGTTCAGCCTTGACCTGTTGACAAGTCAGACACTTACCAACAAACTCGGTCACCTCTTTCTTCAAACCCGGCCACCAGAACTGCTCTTTAAGGTCTCTATACATCTTGCTACTTCCAGGATGCATAGCATGAAGGCTGCTATGTGCGTCCTGAAGAATCATCCGCCTCAGCTCAACGTCCTTAGGCATACAAGCGTTCCCTTGGAAACACAGCACCCCATCACTAGACAAATTGAAACCCTCCAAACCACCATCTTGCACCTGTAACCTTCGCGCACTCAGAATCTCATCCTCTAACTGTTTCTCTCTGATCTGCTCAACCCAAGTAGGCTTAACCTGCAACTCTGCCAGAATACTCCCATCGTCATACAAACTCAAGTGGGCAAACATCGCTCTTAAGTCCGAAACAACCTTACGGCTCAACGCGTCTGCCACCACGTTAGCCTTGCCCGGATGATATTCAATCGAACAGTCGTAATCCTTGAGCAACTCAACCCATCTACGCTGCCTCAAATTCAGATCCTTCTGAGTCAAGAGATACTTCAGACTCTTATGATCTGTGTAGACTATCGATCTCTCACCGTACAAGTAATGCCTCCAGATTTTTAGAGCGAAGACTACAGCTGCTAGCTCCAAATCGTGCGTCGGATAGTTGACCTCGTGTGGCCTCAGCTGCCGAGAAGCGTAAGCCACAACCTTACCCTCCTGCATCAAAGACACAACCCAATCTCGTATGTGATGCATCGCGAAGACACTCGTGAATTCCTTACCACCTCAAAGTTGAATTAAAGCAGAGAGCTTGATCAAGATCTTCTTTAACTTATCAAAACTCTCCTGCCGCTTCTCGGTCCAAACGAACGGAACTCCTTTCCTTAACAGCTTAGTCATCGGTGCTGCGATCAACGAGAAACCCTCTACAAATCTTCAGTAGTATCCTGCCAAACCCAGAAAACTCCGAATCTCAGCCACTGACCTAGGCGGCTTCCAATCCAAAACTGCCTCAATCTTACGAGGATCTACCCTAATCCCTCGTGACACTACATGGCCCAAGAAAGTCACTTCCCTAAGCCAGAACTCGCACTTACTGAACTTAGCATAAAGTTGCTTTTCCCTCAAAATCTGCAACACCACTCTCAAGTGTGCATCATGTTCTTCTTCTGACCTTGAGTAAACCAAGATATCGTCAATAAAAACCACGACGAAACGATCCAGATACTGCTGAAACACCCTAATCATCATGTCCATGAATGCTGCCGAGCATTAGTCAACCCGAACGGCATTACGAGAATCGTAGTGCCCGTCATCGAGTCCAAACGCCGTCTTATGGATATCCGCTTCCTTAACTTTTAAGCGATGGTACCGGACCTCGATCGATCTTTGAAAATCTGACGCACGCTTCACCGGTGATCAAACAAGTCATCTATCCGTGGTAACGGATACTTGTTTTTAATCGTTAGCTTATTCAGTTGGCCGTAGTCTATACACATCCGCATCGTACCGTCCTTCTTCTTGGACGAAGAGTACGGCGCTCCTCAAGGTGAAACACTTGGCACGATGAAGCCTCGGTCCAACAACTCCCGAACCGAGCCTTAAGCTCCACCAATTCCTTTGGCGCCATCCTATCTCGAGCAATAGACACCTTTGTGTCCCACGGTAACAGATCTATTCCGAATTCTACCTCACGGTCCGGTGGTAAACCCGGGAGCTCTTCTCGAAACACATCCACAAATTCCTTAACTGTTCGCACCTTCTCTACAAAGAGACTCCTTAGCCTCCAAGGCATACACATGAACCACATACGCTTCACGACCCTTCCGACCATCTTTCTGACTTTTAATGCAGATACCACCTTGGATAAGTAATCTCTCCTATTACCTATCATAATCACCTCATCACCTTTATCCGTCGTTAGAGCCATGCGCTTTAGGCGCAATCTACCTTGGCACGGTACTTAACCAACCAGTCCATCCCAAGAATCAGATCGAACTCCCCAAACGGCAGTTCCATCAGATCAGCCACAAATACTACCCCTTGGAGTTCTAGGGGTACATCTCTAAACAGTTTATCTACTACTACAGAGTGACCTAGAGGGCTAATTACGGTCATCCTGTCTGAAGTAGTCTCGAGTCTAAGTCCATGGTCTTAACTATACTACTAGCAACATAAGAATGCGTGGAACCCAAATCAATCAAAGCAGTATAGGGAGAACCAAAAATCAAAAATGTACCGGTGATGACATCCGGTGCGTCGCCCTCCTCTCGGCGCCTCGCAGCTTACACCAAACCAGGCTGTCGTGCCTCAGAACTACCCGCACCTCTGCCCGGTGCTCCACGGCCTCGACCAAATCCATTACCACCTCTCGCCATTACCACGACCCTCTGCGGTGGCGGTCCATTACCGGAATCGGTCGACCACGATTCTGATCGAATCCTAGCCAACTTACGCGGGCAGTCCCTCACACGGTGATCTAGAGAACCACACTCAAAAGCGACCCCTTTCCTCGGTCCAAAGCAACCTCCCAATGAGATTTTCCACAGCGATTACATAGCGGCGGTCCACGACACAAAGAGCGGGCCTACCGGTGGTTTGGCCCACTCGGTCTAGCCCTCTTCTGGGGATTACCCGACGATCCAGAAGATCCAAAACTCCTCTTATGACGGTTCCTATCCAGGTTTTGCCTCACCGATTCCTTAACACCCTCGGCCACCTTGGCCTTCTCAACCAGGACAGCAAACTCACGTTCCTGCTGTGGAGCAATCAGCAGTCTCAGCTCATCTCTCAGACCATCTTCGAAACGAACACACCTCTCGTGTTCTGTCGCCACAATACCCCTAGCATACCGACTAAGCTTCAAGAACTCAGCCTCGTACTCAGAGACAGACTTACTCCCCTGAACAAGCCTCAAGAATGCCTTTCGCTGTGCATCGATGTAGCTAGCTCCAACGTACTTTTTTTTCCGCACGGCGCCCTAAAATAATCCCATGTCGGATCCCTCTTGCCACACTCGTCCCGAACCGTGAGCCACCGCGGTATGACTCATCCCGGAAGAAGCGATACAATCCCCTTAAGCTTCTCCTCGCCAGATAGGTCCAGATCATCCATGATCCGCCTCGTCGCCTCCGGCCAATATTCAAAGCGATCTTTGGGAGCAACACGTAAACACCTCGAAAAAGAATTCAGCCCGTTTGCTCTGAGTCGCTCGAGCACGCATTTGCGAGCTCCTCCTCCGCCTATCCCGGCTACCCTTTCCAAAACTCGCAAAGATCGCGCGTGACACGCTGCGTCATCCCGGTCGATCACGAAACTCACCACCTCCGGTGGTGATGCCGGTATCTCACTTTTCTCGACACGACCGGATCCTACGGGTTCGTAAAGCGTCATCCTACCCGACCTCGACCACGAGTATTACAACCACGCCCGCCTCGAGTACTCATGACTAAACGCTCACGATCTCGATTAAGAAAAATTTTTATGCATTAGTATTGTTCCACTTTCTTATTCGCGGAGAAATTTTATGGATATAGCTTTAATCAGGGATTCTTTCGAGCAAACAAGGTTTCAATCTGCTATCCTAGTTCACACAAAGGAGTTCATGCATCCATTCCCTAATTCTTTCCATACCTATTCGCTCTTTGGACATTTCTGCCCATTTCTATCCTAGGGGTATTTTCGTCATTTTCCTACAGGGTATTTTCGTGATCAAAAAGGTTGTAAAAACTTTCATAAAACATGTAAAATTCCCATAACTGGAGGGTGTTTTTGAAAATTTTGTAAAATACTTCGTTTTAGGAAACCAGGGGTATTTTAGTAATTTTCACAAACTGAGGGCGTTGTCGTAATTTTCCCAAAATCAAAATTTTCGATTGTTATTTTGCAAAAATGAGTTTTTGAAGTTTGTAACATCATTGGAATTTTGACATAACCATTGAGTTGATATTTTATGAACCAGGGCATTTTAGTAAGTTTACCCACAAGGGCATTTTTGTAATTTCCACAAATCAGGTTTTTCGAGAAAATTGTTGTAAAAGTGACATTCTCGGCTTTTAAGAGTTTATTGCAAAAGTTTGAAAACATTAGGGTTGTTGTTTCATCCTTTTTCGAAAATATGGCTAGTTCCCTTTTCGGGTTTTAGTCATTATGTTAAGCCTATGACCGAGCCTTCTTGGTCAGGGTGAACCAAAGCTACGCACCAGGTGGAATACCTGCGAAGAGGAGGTGAGTCACGAGGACTGCTTAAATACCAAGCTCTTAGGATCCTCTCCTAGACACATGCGTCTGAGAGGTTACCACACCCTAACTCAAGAATTAACTAAGTCATAGATGGGTTTAGTGCTTTAAGTCTTACGGTTGGTTTGGATGTTTGAGTAATCTAACCCTAGGGTTTCAGTCCTATAGATCTATCTACGTTCCATACCACCTACCCTTCTACAAATAGTAATTCACAAAAGAGTTTAGAACTACTTACCTGGGCGAACTGGTGCCGGAGACTCGGTGCCATGCCTTATAAACCATGCATTTAACCCCAAAACACTTAAAACAAACTTTTTAAAACAAACTTTTTAAAAACTTTTTAAAAACAAGCTTTTGAACTTGGCTCTGATACCACAATTGTAACACCCCAAACCCGGTCAACCACACCACGACTGAGTCCAGTATGTTACGGGGAAAACGAGTTTGAAAGTTCCGAGTTTGCACTTAATAGATTTGATAAAACTTTGTTCCGATTAGAGAAAAAAAAAACAAGTTGTCTAATATCGTTACTAAAACATTTAGACTTAGTAAAAATTTGATTTGAACATCATTGGAGTTTACTTAATATCAAAACATTGTATGATACCCGATGGTATAGTTGAAAACATATCATTTTGTTGGTTTGAAATCGTTGTCCTTTTCAAGTTTTAGCAAATTAACCCAATTAATTTATTAAAGCATGTTGAAAATCTAATCAAGCATAAGTAAAGTAAACATAACCATAAAGACCCTTTTACAATCCAAATAAAACCCAAATGGAGGTAATTAAACTAAAGTACCCAAATGATAGAGTCCGAGTAAAACTTTATTAAGCATGGCATGAGCACCCGAGTCCATCCGGCTCCATGTCCGCGTCTAAGTGTCACTGAAATGTCAAAGGAGAGGGTGAGTCGAATGACTCGGTGCATAAATCCCGCTCCCGATCAAACAAAAAATGCTAACACACATCATACATAGCAACACAATTAATGCAACCCGATCCTAACCATCCGTATCTCCTTTTCTACCCCGTGTGGTACCAAACCACTGGTGGTGCCAAACCACTGGTGACCCAAAGTCACGAATAATCCGATGATGGGGCCAACCCATCGCGTGATACCAAATCACTAGCGACAATCCCGTATCTCACAAGTAGGGTCAACCGCGGTGGTGTCAAACCACGGGACGAGTCGCAATGAGGTGCCAAACCTCTCGGTGTCCCAAAGACACAATGTGGTACCAAACCACTGGTGACCGTAGTCACAAATCCGATGATGGGGCCAACCCATCGTGTGATACCAAATCACTGGCGTCAATCCCGTATAATCAACTGTGGGGCCAACCCACCGTGGTACTAAGCCACTGGGACGAGACGCATTTGAGGTGCCAAACCCTCTGGTGACCCAAAGTCACAATAGTCAATCTGTGGTACCAAACCACTGGAGGTGCCAAACCTCGGTGACCCAAAGTCACAAAGTGTCCCAAAGACACGGATATCAAATCCCCTCCTCTCAAATCACCCAACATGTCATATCGATGCACATCATGTAATACATGCCAACATGCCCCAAAATGCATCTCATAGCATACATAGCATAAATCATACATCACGTGTATCACAATAGAACTCGTAATAAGATAGACTTACCCGGATCCGTACACATACCCCATGTGGGTATCCAATTATCCATCACATGTTATGATTTTTAACCAGGCGAACAAGTTTATTAACAATATTACTAAGTTTCAGTGTGTTAGTTTACACACCTGAAATAACGAAGATCTTAATCCCAAAGAACCCGTCTAGATCCCTCGAATGCCTTGCTCCTAGAATCGGCCAAACAAGGAGTTAGTCACTAAGACCATTCGGCCAACTCAGAGAAACCCAAAAGGGTTAGCGTTTGAACCCTTACCTTGCACACGTTTGGTTTCCTACCAAACCCGAACCACAATGGTTCCTCCTTTAGCAACAATCGGCTACACCTTAAAAAAGAGAATGGTTAATCCTTTGTCACCCTTGACTTAATCGAAATTACACGAATAAACCATGAACGATATCTCACCATTACTTACCGAATTGGTTAACAAAGGGAGAAGGCTCCACCCGACTGCTTGGAAATCCCTGATTGCCCTATCACACAATCGATTCAATCATAAGAGATCACACCTTCACCATATGCCTAGAATCGGCTATTAATCCAATCAAAACCGATTAAGCACTAGAGAGGGAAGAAATGGTCATTCGGCCTAGCACTTACCAACACCAACCAATTATTCGGCCAAGACACCACTAGGGGAGAAGATAGGTTCGGTCCACACTTTGCACCACAATCAACAAAAGATTCGGCTAGGGGGGTTTATCACTTTTATTTTCGGCCTTGAAAGAAAAAGAAGGAAAAATAGAGGTGGGAAGAAATGGGGAAATCGGCAATTGGGCTTAAAGAAAAGAAGAGGAATAAAGATGGATAAGGGAGGGTACTTTCGGCTTGTCAATGAAAGAAAAAGAAGATGTGTTCTTAGAGAATAGAGTTTCGGCTAGCAAGAAAAGAAGTGGACAAACGGTTTTGGAGAGGTGGGGTTTCGGCTCAACACAATGAACAAAAGAAATAGGTGAGAGGGAGCATTCGGCCTACACCAATGAAAGAGGGAAAGAGATGGTTGAAAACTTTCGGTTTGCAAAAAGTAAAGATGAAGTCACTCACTTGGATTTTTGGTTTCAAGAAGTGAAGAAAATGAGAAGAAACCTTGGAGAAAATTCGGCTACAAGAATGAAAAGGGAACTTTTGCTTTTTACCAAATGTGACCGAAAATGCCAAAATTTCCAAATGAATTTCGGCACCCCACCAACACCACACTACTATGCCGTCACTCCCCCACTCCCAACTCCCTAAAATTCGGCCATAACCCCACCAATTGCTCACCTCCACTAATTCAAAATGGTTGAACTAGTCAACCTCCTAAACTCACTCTCCACCTATCATTCAAATGGGAAGACTTAGTCTTAGGCAGAGTTTGAACTGCCACAAACTCCTCCCTCCATGCCGTCAAAATGAGTGCCAAAAAGTGGCCACTCCGCAGCTCGAACACAAGGCCTACACCCTTGCATTAGGCGTTACCCACACAAAGCCTTAGTGGCGTCTAGCTTGCCACTACACCAGCTCCCTTTTTGTGATAACTCTTGCCAATTAAAACTCTTAAGCCCTGACTACCTCTGCTCCTCATACCTTAGCTCAAAAACTAAAATTTTCCCACCTATTAAACTTACTTCTAGCTCATAACTAAGCCCCGAAATCACACAAACGACAACATAACGATCCAATAACATGCAAACAAAGTCACAACAGAATAGCCCCTAACCCGGGATATTACAACTTCCATTTGGGTACTTATTTTATTTGGTTTTCATATTTTATGGATTTGTAATAAGGCCTCTTTAAATTATGTTTTTGGATTATTTATATGTTTTGGACATGTGTTAAAATGTGATTTATAAAATACATGGTTAATTTAATAATTGAACCCAAAGTTTTCTAAACTATAAAATCGCAATGGTTTTAAAATCTTACCATCGGGTAATACAAATTGTTTATTGGCAAAATTATAAATTAAGTGTTTTCTACAATTTAAGTGATTTCCAAAATTCAAGTTTCTATAGTCAAATGCAATCGGTTTCTAAAGTAATAATTCAGATTTTTCTTAAAAGATATAAATGTTTTCTATCCTATGATTTATCGACTAAGTTTTAAAGTTTTTATTTATGAAATTTCAAGTAAATTTTCGGTGTTAACTTATTTTACACCTGATTTCTACAAATATAGAATTACAAAGAGTTTCTCACTAAAAATTTATCTGTTAAGTTCGATTCTTTTCAAAATGTTTTCCTCTGTGGCATGTCTGATTCGGTCATGGTGTATTGACCGGGTTTGGGGTGTTACAAATTGGTATCAGAGCCAAGTTCAAAAGCTTGACTGTGGGCCCGAGGCCCAAATTGTTTTAAAGTATGGTTTTAAAATGTTATTGTTTAAAATTTTATGGTTGGAAAAGCATGGCACCGGAGTCTCCCAGACCGATCCCATACAGTAAGTACATCAAATCGTTGATTTTGATGATATGATGATGTTGGCATGTTGTATAGTAGTAGGAACTACTTTAGAGACCCAAAACTATAGGTTTTGTGTACTTATGAAACAACCTCTTATTAAAATTTTTCATAAAGCGTGCTTTTAAAGAAAGTGGAATAATGACTAATGCATAAAACTTTTAACTTAGATAAGAAGAGACGTTAGACATGAGTACTCGAGGTCGGGGCGTGTTATGCGTGGACGTGGTCGAGGTAGGATGGGCGTGTCCGAGCCAATGAGGTCGGGTCAAGGATCCGAGAATGAGGTACCACCAGTTCCACCACCAGGCGGTTGGAGTTGAGCATCAGGATCAAACGGGGGATGACGCAGTGTCTCTCGAGCGATCTTTGCGAGTTCTTGAGAGGGTAGTTGGAGTAGGTGGAGGCGCGGGAGTTCATAAATCTGTAACTGAGCGACTCCGAGCCAACGAAGCCGAGGTATTTTGAGGTGTTTCGAGTGTAGCTCCCAGCTCGGCTGAATATTGGTTAGAAGCGACGGAGGCGAATCATGGATGATCCGGATCGAATGCGAGAGGAAAAGTGAAAGGATTGTATCGCTTCTTCGGGATGAGTCATATCGGTGGTGGCTCACGTGCGGAATGGTCTTTGCAGCGGAGGATCTCACTTGGGATTATTTCAAGGCGCGATCGGCGGAAATATGTTGGGTCTAATTACGTTGATGCGCGGCGTAAGGCATTTCGAATTTGGTCCAAGGAGTAAATCAGACGTCAGTATGAGGTGAGTTCTTAAGATTGAGCCGGTATGCTGGAGGTATTGTGGCTTCAGAGCACGAGTGTTGTGTCTAATTTGAGGATGGTTTGAGAGACGAGCTGGGATTGCTGATTACTCCAAATCAGGAGCGAGAGTTTGCTGCTTTGGTTGAAAAGGCTAAGATAGCTAAAGGAATCAAGGAATCTGCAAGGCAGAGTTACGACTGGAACAAGCATAAGAGAGGTTATGGATCATCCGTCATGGTAATGCTCGTAAGAGGTTAGGCGAGTGGGCGAATCAATCTGGAAGGCTCGCATCGCTAATCGAGGCCAGCCTGGTGTAACCGATGTGGGAAGTATCGTTGGGGCGAATGTTGGACCGAGAGAAAGGATGTTTTGAGTGTGGCTCATTTGGATCATCGTGTGAGAGATTGTCCACGACGCAAGCCGTGAATCAACTCGAGGTCAAGGTCGTGCTCGATTCGAAGGAGGGGACCAGCACCACGAGAGGTCGTGGTAATGGTTCGTCGAGGCCGCGGAGCATCGAGCAGAGTTGCAAGCAACACTGAGGCAAGGCAGCCTGGTTTGGTGTATGCTGTGAGACGTCATGAGGAGGGGGACACACAGGACGTTATAACCGGTACGTTCTTAATCTTTGGTGTTCTATATACTGCTTTGATTGATGTGGGTTCGACACATTCATATGTTGCTAGTAGCATAGTAGAGACTATGAGCTTAGTTTCTGAGACTGCTTCTAGGAGGATGACAGTATTTAGTCCTCTAGGTCACTCTGTAGAAGTAGATAAGCTGTATAGGGATGTACCCCTAGAACTCCAAGGGGTAGTGTTTGTAGCTGATCTGATGGAACTGCCGTTTGAGGAGTTCGATCTAATTCTTGGAATGGATTGTGTTGGTCAATTACCAAGCAAGTTTGAATTGCGCTGCTAAGCGCATGGTTTTGAAGACAGTTGAGGGTAAAGAGGTGGCCATGATAGGTAATAGAAGAGATTATCTATCTAACGTAGTATCTGCGTTGAAAGCCGTGAAGATGGTCAGGAAGGGCTGCGAGGCGTTTGTAGTTCATGTGTGTGCTTTGGAAGCTAAGGAGTCTTCTGTGGAGAATGTTTGGACTGTAAAGGAATATGCTGATGTATTTCTAGAAGAACTTCCGGGACTGCCTCCGGATCGTGAAGTTGAATTCGGTATAGATCTGTTACCCAGAACGGCGCTAGTGTCTATAGCTCCGTATAGGATGGCACCGAAGGAATTAGGGGAATTGAAGACTCAGATTCAGGAGTTTATGGATCAAGGTTTCATTCGACCAAGTGTTTCGCCTTGGGGAGCGCCGGTACTTTTTGTCAAGAAGAAGGATGGTTCGATGCGGATGTGTATAGACTACTGCCAGTTAAATAAGTTGACGATCAAAAACAAGTATCCTTTGCCAAGGATAGATGACTTGTTTGATCAGCTTAAAGGGGCTGCGGTTTTCACCAAGATAGATTTAAGGTCTGGATATCATCAGCTTAAGGTGAAAGAGGCTGATATCCATAAGACGGCTTTTCACACTCGGTATGGGCACTACGAGTTTCTGGTGATGCCATTTGGGTTGACTAACGCGCCGGTAGCATTTATGGATATGATGAATCGGGTATTCCAGCAGTTTTTGGATCAGTTTGTTGTGGTTTTTATAGACGATATTTTGATATACTCGAAGTTAAAGGAGGAGCATGATGCGCATTTGCGAGTAGTGTTGCAGATTTTGAGGGAAAAGCAGTTGTATGCCAAATTTAGTAAGTACGAATTTTGGCTTAAGGAGGTGACTTTCTTGGGTCACGTTGTATTAGCCAAGGGGATTAGAGTGGATCCTCGGAAGATCGAAGCGGTGTTGGACTGGAAGCCGCCTAAGTTAGTGGCTGAGATTCGGAGTTTCCTAGGTCTGGCGGGGTACTATCGAAGATTTGTGGAAGAATTTTCTTTGATCGCTGCACCGATGACCAAGTTGTTGAGGAAAGGAGTTCCATTTGTATGGACCGAGAAGCAGCAGGAGAGTTTCGACAAGTTGAAGAAGATTCTGACTGAAGTTCCGGTTTTGATTTAACCTGAGGCAGGCAAGGAATTCACGGTTTATTGTGATGCATCACATACTGGTGCAGGATGTGTCTTTGATGCAAGAAGGAAGGTAGTGGCTTACGATCTCTAGATTGAGACCGCATGAGGCTAATTATCCGACGCATGACTTGGAATTAGCTGCTGTGGTTTTCGCTTTGAAGATTTGGGGACACTATTTGTACGAAGATAAGTAGATAGTCTATACGGATCACAAGAGTCTTAAGTACCTTTTGACTCAGAAGGACTTGAACTTGAGGCAGCGTAAATGGATCGAGTTGTTGAAGGACTACGACTGTTTGATCGAGTATCATCCCGGCAAGGCTAACGTGGTGGCAGACGCGTTGAGCCGTAAGGTTGTATCGAATTTAAGATCGATGTTTGCTCGTCTTAGCTTGTATGATGATAGGAGTCTTTTGGCAGAATTGCAAGTCAAGCGGGCTTGGTTAGATCAGATCAAGGAGAAGCAGTTGGAGGATGATGGTTTGAATGATCGGAGGTTGCGGGTTCAGAGCGGAGGTTTAGAGGATTATAGTTTGTCCAGTGATGGAGTTTTGTGTTTTAAAGGGAAAGCTTGTATGCCGAAAGATGTTGAGTTGAGGCAAAGGATTCTTCGGGATGCACATAGCAGCCCATATGCTATGCATCCCGGAGGTAACAAGATGTATCGGGATTTAAGAGAGCAATTTTGGTGGCCAGGTCTGAAGCGGGAGGTAACTGAGTTTGTGGGTAAATGTTGACATGTCAGCAAGTCAAGGTTGAACATTAGTTGCCGTCTGGGTTACTTCAGCCGGTGAAGATTCCACAGTGGAAGTGGGAAAGGATCACTATGGACTTTGTCAGTGGATTGCCTCTTACGCCTAGTCAGAAGGATTCAGTTTGGGTGATTATGGATCGTCTCACTAAGTCAGCTCATTTCATTCCGGTAAGGGTGGATTACTCGCTTCAGAGGTTAGCTAAGTTGTATGTGGCTGAGATAGTGAGGTTGCACGGTGTGCCTGTGTCGATCATCTCGGACAGAGATCCCAGATTTACGTCGAGGTTTTGGAGAGCGTTGCATCAGGCTTTGGGTACGCGGTTGGATTTCAGTACCGCATTTCATCCACAGTCTGACGGGCAGTCGGAAAGAGTTATTCAGATTTTAGAGGATATGTTGAGAGGATGTGTTTTGGACTTCAGAGGCAGTGGGAAGAGTTTTTACCATTAGTTGAGTTCGCATACAACAATAGTTATCAGGCAAGCATTAAGATGGCTCCATATGAGGCGTTGTATGGTAGGAGGTGTCGCACACCTACTTGCTGGACAGAGTTGGGTGAGCGTCGGATGTTAGGACCAGAGTTGGTTGCAGAGACTGAGGATAAGGTTAAGATGATTCAGGCTCGTCTGAAGGAAGCTTCGGATAGGCAAAAGTCGTATGCCGATCTCAAGCGGAAAGATATAGAGTTTGCCGTGGGTGACAAAGTTTTTCTGAAGGTCTCGCCATGGAAGAAAGTGTTAAGATTTAGAAGAAAAGGCAAGTTAAGTCCAAGGTTCATTGGACCGTTTAAGGTGTTGAGACGAGTGGGACCAGTAGCTTATTAGCTTGATTTGCCAGCGGAATTGAGTCAGATTCACGATGTGTTCCATGTATCCATGCTTAGACGCTATCGTTCTGATCCATCGCATGTCGTGGCAGTAGAGGAAATAGAAGTGAGTCGAGATTTGACGGTGGAAGAGGAACCTGTGCAGATTCTAGATCGAGATGTGAAAGTTTTGCGTAGGAAGATAGTTCCTTTAGTGAAGGTCTTATGGCAGAATCATGGCGTAGAAGAAGCTACGTGGGAACCAGAGGATGTGATGAGGCAGTAGTATCCTCAACTCTTTTGAGCAGGCAATTTCGAGGATAAAATTTTCTTAAGGGGGTAGAATTGTAACATCCCAAAATTTGAGTATCATTTGTGTTGGCTCGGGTATGAATTTTGTATGTTAGCATAGTCTTGTGAAGGCTTGATTTTATTTAGGAAGTTAGAGTAATTTTTTAGTATGGTTTATTTAATGAAGTGGATTAAGTGAGCTTAGCACTTAAGTTAATTTAAGTGTTAATTAAAGCACAAGAGGAGTTAGTGGCAAGGTGGTTAGGATGCTTGAAGGGTTGCTTGAGGTTAGTGGTTCGAGTAGCATGGAAAGCATTTTGAGGATTTTATTTTTCTTCATAGCATTTATGGACGGTCAACTTATGTTTATGATAGGTTGGACTTTCATCTTTTGGTATGTTAAATGTTGGTTTAAGGAAAGCATGAAATTAGGGATAAGAATCTTAAAGTTATGGAAGGTTGGGGAGACATAAGGCTTGGTTTTAGGAGGATGTTTTGGAAAGTATTCCTAGGCCTTTAGAGCATGTATGTGGACGGCATGTAAGGCTAGGAGGTGGCCGAATTTTGATAGGTAGCTTGGGGGGATAGTTGGCCAATTTTTCTTTTGTGCATCTTTTTGCATTTTTGTTTTTCCTCTCTAAAAACTTCCACCTTGGCCGAATGTATATTGTGCAATTTGTGCAAATTTTGCTTTTGTTTTAGCCTTCATTTTGTTGAACCAAAAATGCTATTTCCTTTCTTTCATCTTTGCTTTTGAAACCAAAAGTTCATTCTGTCATTTTGTTCACTTTTCTTATTGGCAAACAAGGAGTTGGCCGAATCTCTCAACCCCATTTTCTCTCTTATTCTTTTTCTTCCTTTTGGCCGAATCTCTCTCTTCTCCAAACTCATTTTTTTTCTTTCTTCCATTGTTGCTAAAAATCGAATTTTCTCTCTTTTTACCTTCTCTTCGACTTTCGCATTTCATATCCTATTAGACTCAAATCAATTGTTTTCTTCTCTCATAATCAAATAGCCGAATCTTGTACTTTCTTTTAGTTTTAGTTTGGCCGATTATTCAAGGGTAGACTCTCTTTGGTTTCTTCAATCGATTTTGGATAAAAAGGGTAAGTGTTCATAACCGTTTTTCCTTCATTTTTCTCTCTTTTCTATGTCATTTTCTTGCGGACAAGGGCCGAACCTATGGGCATTTGTTGCAAGGTTCTAACCATTTTTAGGATTCGATTATTCAATTAGGCTCATTGGGATTTCGGAAGCAATCGATTTAAGCCCTATCTCTCTAGCAATCTAAGTTGGTAAGTCAAGGGGGTAAGGATTCTTGTCGATTCATCATTCTTTTGAAAAAACTAAAGTTTTTGGGATTAAAGTGTTATGATGTTGGCCGAATGGCCTTCGTTTAAAATATTGTGATTTGGCCGATTGTAGGACAAGTGATTTAGTGTGGTAGATCGGATCTTCGGATGTTAGTAATTGCTTTTGGTGAAAGGTGTGTACCTTACACACTTTATAACTCGGTTATGTATATGTATTTATAATATTAATTTACTAATCATATTATCAAAGTGGGAAAACGATGAGATCTTGATATGATACCAGGATGGTATGAATGAGGATTCGGGTAAGTCCATTTCTATATGTTGTTGATATATGTGGATTGAAATCATGATCTACGATTTATGATATTTTCATTATGTGATTTATATCAAAGTATATTGACATGATTTGTCTATCTATTGCATTGGTATGGGCAATATGAGAGGAGGGGGAAGATTGATATTGTGTCTTGGACACACGAGGAGGTTTGGTACCTCCAGTGATTTGGTATCACATTCTTGTCTTCGGACACCAGAGGTTTGGTACCTCATAGCGACTCGTCCCTGTGGTTAACACCACCGTGGGTTGACCCCACTTTTGAGATATGGGATTGTCGCCAGTGATTTGGTATCACACGTGGGTTGGCCCCACAACTTGATGATTCGTGGCTTCGGTCACCAGTAGTTTGGCACCACCAGTGATTTGGTATCACATTCGTGTCTTCGGACACCAGAGGTTTGGCACCTCATAGTGACTTGTCCTTGTGGTTTAACACCACCGTGGGTTGGCCCCACATTTGAGATATGGGATCGTCGCCAGTGATTTGGTATCACACGTGGGTTGGCCCCACAGATGGATTATTTGTGACTATGGTCACCAGTGATTTGGTATCACATTTGTGTCTTTGAGACACCAGTGGTTTGGCACCACACGGGGTAGAAAGGAGTTATGAATGGCTAGGTTGGGTGCATTATACATATATGTTGCTTTGTTACAATTTGTGTAAGTATGTGGCATTTACCTGGGAGAGGGATTATGCATTGAGTCTTGGTGACTCACCTTCTTCCTTATCATTTCAGGTGATTCGTGAGATTGCGGACGAGGAGCCGGATGAACTCGATGAGGCCATGCAATAAAAGTTGGTTTTATATGAACTTCCATTTGGGTACTTATTTTATTTGGTTTTCATATTTTATGGATTTGTAATAAGGCCTCTTTAAATTATGTTTTTGGATTATTTATATGTTTTGGACATGTGTTAAAATGTGATTTATAAATTACTTGGTTAATTTAATAATTGAACCCAAAGTTTTCTAAACTATAAAATCGCAATGGTTTTAAAATCTTACCATCGGGTAATACAAATTGTTTGTTGGCAAAATTATAAATTAAGTGTTTTCTACAATTTACGTGATTTCCGAAATTCAAGTTTCTATACTCAAATGCAATCGGTTTCCAAAGTAATAATTCGGATTTTTCTTAAAAGATATAAATGTTTTCTATCCTATGATCTATCGACTAAGTTTTAAAGTTTTTATTTATGAAATTTCAAGTAAATTTTCGGTGTTAACTTATTTTACACCTGATTTCTACAAATATAGAATTACAAAGAGTTTCTCACTAAAAATTTATCTGTTAAGTTTGATTCTTTTCAAAATGTTTTCCTCTGTGGCATGTCAGATTCGGTCATGGTGTATTGACCGGGTTTGGGGTGTTACAGATATTAGGCTTAGAAGGAATTGGCACTAATGGAATTTGTAAGAAGTTTCGGGTAAATCACAGAGTATTTCGGCTTTAGTAAAAATAAAAGAGATGAAGAGATGCTTAGAGAATTCGGCATATGAGAAAAGGAGAAGAAAGAATGAATGGCCCTCTTTTCCTCTAGTACCCGAAATTACTAGGCTAAAGTCCCTTACTTGGCCATCACTTCTCCCATATTTTCCTCCTTTATCACTTTGTTTTAAAAATTAAAGAAATAATCCTTTAATTATCTCTTAATAAAAAATACCAATAATTATCCATCATTTATCCACCTATTTAGCCGAATTTTAAAGAGAATTAGACTCCTCTTTTAAGAGCCTTAATGCCGTCCAACTCCCTTGCTCCTTGCAGCAAAATAAAACTCTTTTATTTGCTTCCCATGTGACTCGAACCTAGGCTCCTTCCCCCTTGATTGTGGCGTCTCTTACTAGGCTTTAAGTGGCGCCTCCTTGCCACTTTTCCAAGCCCGTTCTTATGTCAAATTTCCTCTATTAATTTTCTTAAGGCTACCTTGCCTTAGTTTCCTCTTTTCAACTGGACATTTCCTTACATTTTCAAATTTCCAAAAATGTTTACTTTCCTCTTTTGAAACTTAACATTTCTGAAGCATTTCCTTACATTTCCAAGTTTCCAAAAATGTTTACTTTCCTCTTTTGAAACTTAACATTTCTGAAGCATTTCCATACATTTCCAAGTTTCCAAAAATGTTTACAATACATTCATAAGACATGCCATTTTAAATCAAAGATGCATAGGCCCATTTCTGGGATGTTACATTTATACTTCAGAGGAAAAATTTGTGTTCCGAGAAATTCAGATCTCGTTTAAAAGATTTTACATGAGGATTATAGTGGTAGTTTATGTGTTCATCTTGGTAGAAATAAGATGTACAGTGACTTGAAACAGATGTATTGGTGGCCGGGTATGAAACGAGAAATTTCTGAGTTTGTATCGAGATGTTTAGTATGTCATCAAGTTAAAGCTGGACATCAGGTACCTTTTGGTTTGTTATAGCCAGTGATGATACCAGAGTGGAAACAGAAGCGTGTCACCATGGATTTCTTATCAGGATTACCATTGTCTTCGAGGAAGAGAAATGCAATTTGGGTTATCGTTGACTGTCTAACAAAGTCTACATATTTTATTCCAGTGCGTAATGATTATTCTCTTAAGAGATTAGCTGAGCTATATGTTGCTGAGATTTTCAGATTGCACGAGGTGCCAGTTTCCATTATTTCGGATAGAGATCCACAGTTTACATCATGATTATGGAACAAGTTACAGGAGGATCCAGGTACGCGTTTACATTTTAGCACTGTTTTCCATCCTCAGACAAATGGTCAGTCCGAAAAAATAATTCAGGTACTCAAGAATATGCTTCGAAGTTGCATTTTAGAATTCAAAGACAACTGAGAGAAATATTTACCGTTGGTTGAGTTCACATACAATAACAGTTATCAATCAATCATAAAGATGGCATCCTACAAAGCTTTGTATGGTCGTAAATGCCTAACTCCATTGTATTGGGCTGAGCTCAGTGAGAAAATAATTCACGGGGTTGATTTGATTCGAGAGACTAAAGAAAAAGTGAAAGTAATCCGAGATAGTTTGAAAGCAGCTTTAGATCGACAAAAATCATATGTGGATTTAAAACGTAAAGATATTGAATTTCAAGTTAGCGATAAGTATTCTTGAAAGTATCGCCCTGAAAGAAAGTTCTTCGTTTCGGTTGTAAAGGAAAGCTAAGTCTGCGATTTATTGGGCTGTATGAGATTGTTGAAAGATTTGATCCAGTAGCGTATCGTTTAGCTTTACCGTCAGAGTTGGAAAGGATTCATAATATGTTTCATGTATCAATGTTACGACGGTATCAATCAGACCCTTCACATGTTATCTCACCAGTGGATGTTCAGATTCAGGCTGATATATCGTATAGCGAAGAACCGATAAGAATCATAGCTCGAGAGGTTAAAGAATTGAGAAATAAAAACATAACTTTAGTGAAAGTTCTCTGGCAACGACACGGGATAGAGGAGGTGTAACACCCTTAACCCATATCCTTCGCCGGAAAAGGGTTACGGAGCATTACTAAAAACTTTTAACTTAAAACATTCAATTACAATCATTTATAAAACACATCACATTCCATTCAAACACATGCATAACGTCCCTTTTTTGAGCACTTGTGGCCTTAGAAACATTTTAGAAACGATCCAAGATTAAATCGAAAACATTTAGAATTTCATGGCAAAAGATAGAAATATTCATACTACAGGGGGTCACACAGCCGTGTGACTCACACGGATGAAACACACGCCCGTATCTCAAGCTGTGTGGGCATTCTAAGTAGGGACACAAGGCCATGTCCCAGCCCGTGTTCGTGCCCGTGTAACTATCTGACTTGGTTCTCACGGCCAAGCCACACGCCCATGTGCCAGGCCGTGTCACTCTCAAAATATAACCTTTAAAAACCTATAGGGACACACAGATGTGTTGCATGGCCGTGTGACACACACGCCGAGACAAATGCTCGTGTCTAAGGCCGTGTGGACGAAAAATAGGCCATCTTGAAGCCACTTTCCTCACCCAAAACTTGGTCACTTGCACAAGCCAAATGCACCTATTTTCATGCATCCAAATTGTACCTAACACATGCATATTCAAGCTAGATGATCATAGTATTTAATCATACAACCAATATGCCTAAAAGGCACTGGTAGGACGTTCAGGACCAGCACCCTAAACATGGTAACCCTAATGACATGTCACTTGTATCTTATAGATTCCTAAGGTTCAAATGGGGCTCGATAGTCGTTGTACGTCATTGAATTTTTCATCGTTTCTTTACTCGATAAATTGTATAATTAACATATATGTATTGATTCATATAATAACATTCAATCTAATCAACATTATACATCGTATAGTTCATACAAACTTACCTAGCAAAAGTGCAGAAATGCCAAAATGCAGGGGCGTTTTGGTAATTTTTCATTCTCCTCAATTTTCCACCCAATCTTGATCTAAATTAATAATTTCATTCAATCTATTAATTTAGACAATAAAAGAATGTATTTTATGCAATTTAGTCATTTTTGACATTTTCACAAAATTACACCCAAAGTTTTACTTTTATTCAATTTAGTCCCTGTAACAGACCGAATTTGCCCTAATCGGAACGGTGGTTTCGGGACCACGAATCCAAGTCTGAGATATATTTTAATATTATATTTTGTGTTAATTATATGTGAATTGATGTATGTGAAAGTCTCGTAAAAAAAAATTTATCGTTTGTGTGTTTAATTTAGAAAAAGGACTTAATCGCATAAAAGGTAAAAGTTGCAAACTATAGTAAAATGTGCTAAAATGATGGTGGCTTCTTGATTTGAGGCATTAAAAAGGCAATTAGCCCATTTGTCATGATAGTGGACGGTTGTGGTCTTAAATGACCTTATAATTTATGTTATAAATATTATTACTAAAAGGTTAGTATAGTAATTTCTTAAATAATAATATATGTCATAATTTACCAAACCAAAACCACTATCATCTTTATGCTCTCTCATGGCCGAATGTTAGAAAAGAAAAAGGGGTTGAAGAAGCTTTGATTTTTCGCAACTATTTGGTTTAATTAGGTAAGAATTTTAGCTCGATTTTTGTTGATTTTTACGTTTTTGAGATCGTTGCATAGAGTATTAGTCGACCCATGCTAAAATTTTTGAGATTAATGTGTATATGACATTCAGCCATTGATGTGTTCATGAGGTTTTTGATGTTTGATGTTTTTAAATTAAAGCTATGTTAAAGATTAGTATGTTTTGTATTAGGAATTTTAGTGAATTTGGATATTTCGGGCTAAATTGCAAAAATGAAATTTTGGGAGGACAAAAATGAGAAATAAATGAAAGAAATGGACTTGTATGGTCCTTGTGAACATTCGGCCCTAAGGTGTTGTAGTGAAATTTTGTGTATTTTGTGTTTTGTGCAAATAGGACTAAATTGTAAAAATGTGAAACCTTAGGGTAAAATGGTAATTTGCCCATTTATGTATTTAGGGACTAAATTGAAATGAAATGTACTTGAATGAGATTATTTTTAATGTGTTTAGATCAAGAACAAATAAAAACGGATTTGGATCGGGGAAAGATGAAGGTTATCGAATAGCCGGTCTACGCGATCCATCGACAGTCGAGGTAAGTCCTTAAGCAAATATTTATTAAAGGGATATTTATGAATATGTTAAATGATGATAATTGATAATTTTGAGTATAAAATTTTAGGATAGCCGAATGTACAAGTGTTGAATTGGGTTGAATATACATTTTGTAAATGTGATATAAAATAGTGTATTTGTTATGATATGTGAAAGTAATGTGAGGTATATGATGTGCTGGTGATAGTAACATGTAAAAATGTGTATCCAAAGATTAAGTATGTGATTATTTCGGGCTCTGTGCCTAGCAGGCTTTATGCCGGTGATCTATTTCAGGCTCTATGCCAAGCAGGCTTTGTGCCGGTGACCTATTTCGGGCTTGTGCCTAGCAGGCTTTGTGCCGGTGACCTATTTCAGGCTTTATGCCCAGCAGGCTGTATGCCGGTGATATATATTTATAAACCAATGATTCGTAACTTATACGTGATGAAACATGAATTTCTGTTAGGAACCAATAGCTCAGGTAAGTATAAACTTTTGTGCTTGCTATAAGTAAGGTAAGTTAACGTATTATGATTCAAATTAAGTACGTTAGAACATGGTTGTGATTTAATATGAATTTTTAATGAAAGCTATAAAGATTATCGTTGTTGTGTGAAGACAGGTTGTATTATAAGAAGAGGTTTAAATAAGCTATAAGTATATTCGGTCATAACTACAAAAGAAAAAAATGTAATGTGAAAGAGTTGGATATATTTTCAATGTTACATAAATGAATTTATGAGATGGATATAGATGTGTACTATTTGAGTTGAAATTTGCTAATGTATACAACATATTTGTATATCATTTGGAATTTTAGTGAATTACATGTATTATATTAATGTTACAAGTGCTTATGATAATGATTTAATTGTATTCGGCAAGGGTTGTTTCATATATTGAATTCTTTGTATTTAATGGTATATGCTTAATGAAATTAAAGTTTATAGAGTCTAAATATTTTATATAGTGAAAGTAAACAGTTGCTTGATACTTACTAAGCTTTTGAGCTTACTTTGTGTGCATTCGTTGTTGGTTTTATAGATTTTGGACTCGGCCGCTAGCTCATCAGATCGTTGAGAAGTCAACCATACTATCACCCCTTTGGGTATATTCAAGCTAGTTATTTTTGAACAAAGGCATGTATAGGCTAGTTAAGTGTGTGAATGATGTTTTGTCTATATACATAATATAGCCATGTGAAAATGGCTTAAATACGATGTAAGTTTGGTATGTATGTGTGCATGTGTATATTCGAGTATGTTATGAATTCGTTTGGTAACTATGTTAATAGGCATATGTGCATAATGCTTGGGTTGTTAGTTAGTATTCATATTATATACATATTCGGCTATTGCATAATTATAATGGGTACGGTTTGGATTTTGTGATTCATGGCATTTTGAGTCTAAGTAATGATTTGATAGTACATATTCGGTTATATTATATACATATTTAAGGTGTATAATGATAGACATTAAGATAATACATGACATATTGTGCGTAAATTGTATGTGAAATGATATGTGTTAGATATGGAGTGATAACTATTATATGTATATAAAATATGTTTGAAATTTCGTTGATCATAGCACTAATAACCATTTAGTTATGTGGTGTTAAGTGATCAGGAAGCGAAGGGAAATTTTAATACATGATTCGGTAAATGATTAGTTATGCTTAATATATATATTTGTTGTTTTGATATTTACTAATAGTTGAGTATTCATGTTATACTCGAATAGTTGATGTTTTTATTTTTTTAACGCATGAAGTTTTAATGACTGTTATAATTTAATTTATCTTGCTGTGATTTTAGAAAATACTATATCTGTTTATGATTACTATACCATACATGGTTGCGTACATAGTTAATAAGCAAAGTGTTTATGTTTTTGAAAGTAACACCTTGTGACCCTAATCCGGCGACGGATATGAGTTAGGGGTGTTACATTTAATTGGTATCAGAGCTTACGGTTTAGTCGATTCTAGGACTACCGTAGTGCGTAAGTGTCTAGCTATACATGCCTTTAAATTGTATATATGATAGTGTGGTGACTTCTGACATTTTCAATTGTATTTTATATAGTAAATGGATTCCAATCCTGACAGAGCCGTAGCCATTGATGTAGAGAGCGTCGGGCCTGGTCTCGCACGTGGATCAGCGCCATTAGACTCTCGACCAGTTTCGGGTAGCCATGAGGGGGAGGCTAAACAAGCCTTCTACCAGATGATGAACGAATGGTTTACCCAGTTTATTCAGACTAACCCGGCTGTACAACAACCTCCACCCCCGAATAATCTAACTCCGGTACCTTCAGCACCCCCAATGATAGATCCGATGAGATCTAGTAGGCCTCTCGTTGATAAAATCAGGAAATATGGGGCCGAAGAATTCAAAGCAAATGATGATGATGCGGAACGAGCCGAGATGTGGCTTGATAACACTATTTGGGTACTTGATGAGCTATCCTGTACTCTAGATGAATGCCTAAAGTGTGCTATATCCCTACTTCGGGACACTGCCTGTCACTGGTGGAACACACTAGTATCAGTAGTTCCAAAAGAAAGAGTGACTTAGGACTTCTTCCAGATTGAGTTCCATAAGAAATATATCAGTCAGAGATTTATCGATCAGAAACGAAAAGAATTTCTAGAATTAAAACAGGGTCATATGACTGTGACGGAATATGAGCGGAAGTTTGTCAGATTGAGTCGTTATGCCCGAGAGTGTATATCCACTGAAGCCATTATGTGCAAAAGATTTGAAGACGGTCTGAATGAAGACATAAAGTTGCTTGTTGGTATTCTTGAAATCAAAGAGTTCGTGACACTAGTCGAGCGAGCTTGCAAAGCTGAAGAGCTCAGAAAGGAGAAAAGAAAGGCTGAAATTGAAGCTAGAGACACTCGTAAAAGATCATCGAGTAAGACTTTCCATTCACTTCATAAGAAGTTTAGAGATGACTCCAGCCGACATAAAGCTCCTTCAAACTTGCCTAGACGTAATCAACATCCAGTGAGTTCCCGAGCCACCTCGATGGCTAGTGTTGGTAATGTTCTGCAGAACCGGGCTGAGTGTAAACATTGTAGGAAATGGCATCCTGGGAGTTGTAGAGTTCATGATCGGTCCTACTTTAAATGTGGATCGTCGGACCATTTTATTCGAGAGTGCCCCATGTTAGCCGAGCAGAATACGGCTCAAAACACTAGATCGAGCAGCGCGCCAGCACGGGGCAGACCACTCAGACATTCAGGCAATGTAGGTGGCAGTCAGAGAGGGATGAAGGACACTGCAGTACGATCAGAGGCTAGAGCTCCAGCTAGAGCTTATGCTATACGAGCCAGAGAGGATGCTTCTTCCCCAGATGTCATTACCGGTACTTTCACACTTTATGATACTACTGTGATTGCATTGATTGATCCTAGTTCGACTCATTCATACGTGTGTGAAACTCTAGTATCTAGTAAGACTCTGCCAGTTGAGTCTACTGAGTTTGTGATTCGTGTGTTCAACCCTTTGGGTAGATGTGTACTTGTTGATAAAGTGTGTAGAGGTTGCCCGTTGATGATTCGGGATTCTTGCTTTCCAGCTGACTTAATGTTGTTGCCTTTCGACGAGTTCGATATAATTTTGGGAATGGACTGGCTAACTTTGCATGATGCAGTGGTGAATTACAAAAGAAAGCTTATTGATTTGAGATGTCAGAACGGTGAGATCATCAGGGTTGAATCCAGTGATTTAAATGGGTTATCTACAGTAATATCCTCGATGTTAGCCCGAAAGTATGTGAGAAAAGGGTGCGAAGCTTATTTGGCCTATGTATTGGATAATAAGGTGTCTGAAAAGCAGTTTTAATTTGTACCGGTTGTGTGTGAATACTCAGATGTGTTTCCTGAAGAATTATCGGGTTTACCACCAGTACGAGAGATTGAGTTTGGTATTGAATTAGTACCGGGGATGACTCCGATCTTGATAGCTCCGTATCGGATGGCACCTACTGAGTTAAAGTAGTTGAAAGCACAGTTGCAAAAGTTAACAGATAGGGGCTTTGCATGACCGAGCTTCTCTCTTTGGGGTGCACCAGTTCTTTTTGTGAAAAAGAAAGATGGAACGGTGCAAATGTGTATTGGTTATTGGCAACTGAATAAGGTAACTATAAAGAATAAGTACCCGCTACCTCGGATTGATGATTTGTTTATCAGTTGAAAGGGGTTTCAGTATTTTCAAAGATAGATTTGAGATCAGGCTATTATCAGTTGCGAGTCAGAGATACAGATGTGCCCAAGACTGCATTCCGAATGAGGTACTGACATTTCGAGTTTCTGGTTATGCCTTTTGGACTTACTAATACACCTGCTATTTTTATGGATCTGATGAATCGGGTCTTCAGACAATTTTTGGATCGGTTTGTAGTAGTGTTTATTGATGATATACTGATCTATTCCAAAGATGAAACCGAGCATGCCTAGCATTTGAGATTAGTGCTACAAACTTTGCGAGATCAACAGTTGTATGCAAAGTTTAGTAAATGTGAGTTCTGGATGAATGAAGTCAGCTTCTTGGGTCATGTTGTTTCAGCGTCAGGTATTCGAGTTGATCCAAACAAAATATCGGCTATACTTGATTGGAAACCACCAAAGAATGTTTTCGAGATTCGAAGCTTTCTGAGACTTGCGGGATACTACAGACGGTTTGTGAAAGGTTTTTCTGTGATAGCCACACCTTTGAGAAAGCTACTACAGAAAGATGTCAAGTTTGAGTGGTCAGAAAAGCGTCAAAAAAGTTTCGATCAGCTAAAAGCCCTTTTGACCGAAACTCCAGTGTTAGCTCAATCTGAATCGGGTAAAGAATTTGTTGTTTAAAGTGATGCTTCTTTGAATGGTTTGGGTTGCATTTTGATGCAGGAAGGCAAAGTTATAGCCTACGCTTTGAGACAATTGAAGCGGCATGAAAGAAATTATCTGACTCACGATCTGGAATTAGCAGCCATTGTTTTCACATTGAAAATTTGGCGTCATTACTTATTCAGTGAGAAATGTCATGTTTATTCGGATCACAAAAGTCTGAAGTATTTGATGACTCATAAAGATCTGAACTTGAGACAACGTAGATGGTTAGAACTGTTGAAAGACTATGAGTTGGTGATTAACTACCATCCGGGGAAAGCTAACGTTGTCGCAGATGCGTTAAGTCGAAAATCATTGTTTGCTCTTCGTGCGTTGAACGCACTAATGGTTATGTCTGGTGATGGTTCGATTATAGCCGAGTTAAAAGCAAGACCGATGTTTATTCAGCAAATTTGTGATGTACAGAAAATTGACAAAGATTTGATTACTAGACGAATTCAGTGTGAAAAAGATGCGGAATCAGAGTTTCAAATTGATGCAAATGATTGTTTGAACTTTAAAAGCCAAATATGTATTCCGAAGAATGCGGATTTGATTCAGACGATTCTGAGTGAGGCTCATAGTGGTCGATTATCGATACATCTGGTGACACGAAAATGTGCAATGATTTGAAACAGTTCTATTGGTTGCCTGGCATGAAACGGGATATATCTGAATTTGTTTCAAAGTGCTTAATTTGTCAGCAAGTAAAAGTCGAGCATCAAGTGCCTTCTGGGTTGCTTCAGCCGATCATGATACCTGAATGGAAATGGTATAGAATCACTATGGATTTTGTATCTGGTTTCCCTATGACACCAAGCAAGAAAGATGCAGTCTGGGTTATAGTAGATAGACTGGCCAAATCGGCTCACTTTGTACCGGTTCGTACGGACTATTCACTCGATAAACTTGCTGAGTTGTATATATCTCAAATTGTAAGATTACATGGTGTAACATCCTGGAAATGGGCCTATGCATTTTTGTTTCAATTATATGAAATGGCATGTTTTATGTGTTATGAATGTATGGTGAACATTTTTGGAAACTTGGAAATGTAAGGAAATGACTTGGAAATGTAAGGAAATGTCTTGTCTTGGAAATGTAAGGAAATGACTTGGAAATGGAAGGAAATGTCTTGTCTTGGAAATGTAAGGAAATGACTTGGAAATGTAAGGAAATGATTTGGAAATGATTCAAAAGTGGAACTGGAAACTTGGAAATGTAAGGAAATGTCAAGTTTAAAGAGGCAAACGAAAATTTTTGGAAACTTAGAAATGACTTAGAAATGTCGAGTTTTAAAGTTTAAAAGAGGAAATTAAGGCAAGGTGGCCTTAAGAGAAAAAGTATGTGAAATTTGACACATAAACAGGCTTGGAAAAGTGTGGCTGGAGATGCCACTAGGGCCTCCGAAAATGGCGCCACATGCAAGGGATTGGGCCTGAGTTCGAGTCACAGGGAAAGCAAATAAAAGAAATTTTATTTTGCTTCCAGAAGAAGTGAGGTGGACGGCACAAGGTGTTTAAAAAGAAGAGTTTTATTCTCTTTAAATTTCGACTATTAAGGATAAATAATGGATTTATTTCAGATTATTTTCAAGAGATAAATGAGGAATTATTCTTTAATTAGGAAAATAAGGGAGAAGTGATGGCCAAGTAAGGGACTTTGAGTTTAATAATTTCAGCTAAGTAAGGATAGTTGCTGAATTATCTTTTATTTTAGGAGATAATTAAAGAGATAAAGCTATCAAAATAGAAGAGTGATGGCCAAGTAAGGGATTCTAAGTTAGTAAATTCGGCTATATAAGGAAAAGAGGGCCGTTCATCATTCTTTCTCTCAACCCTTCTCTCTGCCGAATTTCCTAGAGCATTTGTTCTTCTTCTTTTTGTTAGCCAAAGCCGAAAATTCAAGATATCACCATTAGCCAATTTCTTTTCGTTCCAATCCATCAAAAGCCGAATCTTTGAGGGGCTTCAAGCATAGGTGCTGTCGATTTCTTCAAGAAAGGGATTCTTTTAGGATTTTTGCCATAGTCGACTATAAAGGAAAAGATCTTCGGGATTTGACCATCAAGAAGCTATAACCAAGGGATAATTTCGGGATTTAAGATCCTTAAGTGATTAGCCGATTTCAAAGGGGAAGAATACAAGTTTCCGGGATTTGATTAGACATCAATCGGCACCAAGGTAAGTTTTGAGTTACAACAATCCTAATAGGATTTGGATTTATGGCCGAATGACTTTTTATTAAATATTCCTAGTGTTGGCCGAATATAGGCATTAAAGATCTAAAGCAGTGAGATCGGATTTTCGGGATTTGAAGTGAATTGCTAAGTATATCAGGTGTGTACCCCACACTATTTCTTAATAAGTTTTATGGCAATGTTTAATAAATATATGTATGTGATACAAAGAATGTGAAAAGTATGGCTAAGGTACCATACAATGGTACAAAGTACTAAGGTACGTTTCCTACTCCTACTAGGATTATGAATATATGTTATAAGTAACATGAGTACAATGATAAGAATGTGAAATTTGGCATGTTAATGCATAATATGTATGATATGGGCCATATGGGTTATTGAAAGGGGAAGTGAATGTGGTGACCTAAGACCACGAACACGGTGACCTAAGACAGTGGTATCTGAATGTGGTGACCTAAGACCACAGTAATCTGAATGCGGTGACCTAAGACCGCGATATCTGAATGTGGTGACCTAAGACCACAAATGCGGTGACCTAAGACCGCGATATGGAGTGTAGCGGAAGGAGGGTCGACTTAGTAGTCCCCACGGTGTATAGGTTGGTACGGGGGAGTGTAGCGAATGGCTTATTAGGTTTGGGTTTGGGAATGCATCATAATATGTATGCTATGATATGAATGTGTAATATTTGTTATGCCTGATTCTATTATGATTTAGTGTTGTGTACACATTGAGTCTGGATGACTCACCCCGTTGGGGAATATTTTTTTCAGGTGATGATCAGTGATGGATCGGGTCGGCAGAAGCTTAGGGGTGGCCATGTGAAAATTCAAATTTTATTTTATTCTGGATTTTCTTTTATTTCTAAGTACCTTGAATTTTATTTTGGGTTTTAATTTGATGTAATAAGGCCATAGTGCACTATTTTATTACTGTTTTATTTATTATGTTACGAAACTTTATTTATTAAAGATTAAGTTAATTTCATTTAAAATAAACTCCAAATGTTTTGCCACCTGAAATAAATGGGTTTCCAATATAAAACAAGCTTGTTTTCAACTCGAGCCCAACCCACAAACAAACTTTCTTCAAAACACACAGTTTTTCCAAAGTAGCAAAAGAATTTTGAATCGGTTTACTTCGAGGAACATACCAGATCCGGTCAAGGCTCGTGGGCCGGGTCTGGGGTGTTTCACATGGTGTGCCGAGTTCTATTATTTTAGACAGAGACTCGAGATTCACGTCGCGATTTTGGAAGAAGTTGCAGGATGCTTTAGGTACTAAACTTCATTTTGGCATAGCCTTTCATCCGCAGATAGATGGTCAGTTTGAGTGAACCATACAGACACTTGAGGACATGTTGAGATGTTGCGACCTCGAGTTTGAAGGTACGTGGGAAAAATACTTACCTTTGATTGAATTTGCTTATAATAACAGTTTTCAATCAAGTATCAAAATGGCACCCTACGAAGCTCTTTATGGCTGTAAGTGTCGTACACCATTGTATTGGACCAAGCTCAGTGAGAATAAGATACACGGGGTTGATTTAATTAAAGAGACTGAACAGAAAGTGGCTATAATCAGAGGTAGTTTGAAAGCTGTATCAGATTGTCAAAAGTCTTACGCTGATTTGAAACGTAAAGATATTGAATTTCAAGTCGGAGATCGGGTATTCTTGAAAGTATCTCCGTGGAAGAAAGTACTTCGATTTGGTCAAAAAGGCAAACTGAGTCTGAGATTTATTGGACTGTATGAAATCATCGAACGTATCGGGCCTGTTGCTTATAGATTGAAGTTACCCTCTGAATTAGAAAAGATACATGATGTATTTCACGTTTCGATGCTTTGTTGTAATTGCTCCATCTGAGATTGAAATCCAACCCGATATGATGTATGAGGAAGAACCTATCCGTATTCTAGCTCGGGAAATGAAAGAATTAAGAAACAAGAGAATTCCATTAGTGAAAGTATTAAGGAATCGGCACGGAGTTGAAGAGGCTACGTGGGAGCCTGAGGATTCAATGAGGCAACAATATCCGACTTTGTTTAACGGTAAGATTTTCGGGGACGAAAATCCTTAAGGGTGGAGAGTTGTAACAGACTGAATTTGACCCTAATCGGAATGGTGGTTTCAGGACCACGAATTTGAGTCTGAAAAATATTTTAATATTATATTTTGTGTTTATTATATGTGAATTGATGTGTGTGTGAAAGTCTCGTAAAAAAATTTTATCGTTTGTGTGTTTAATTTAGAAAAATGACTTAATCGCGTAAAAGGTAAAAGTTGCAAACTATAGTAAAATGTGCTAAAATGATGGTGGCTTCTTGATTTGAGGCATTAAAAAGGCAATTAGCCCATTTGTCATGATAGTGGACGGTTGTGGTCTTAAATGACCTTATATTTTATGTTATAAATATTATTACTAAAAGGTTAGTATATTAATTTGTTAAATAATAATATATGTCATAATTTACCAAACCAAAACAACTATCATCTTTATGCTCTCTCATGGCCGAATGTTAGCAAAGAAAAAGGGGTTGAAGAAGCTTTGATTTTCGGTAACTATTTGGTTTAATTAGGTAAGAATTTTAGCTCGGTTTTTGTTGATTTTTACGTTTTTGAGATCGTTGCATAGAGTATTAGTCGACCCATGCTAAAATTTTTGAGATTAATGTGTATATGACATTCAGCCATTGATGTGTTCATGAGGTTTTTGATGTTTGATGTTTTTAAATTAAAGCTATGTTAAAGATTAGTATGTTTTGTATTAGGAATTTTAGTGAATTTGGATATTTTGGGCTAAATTGCAAAAATGAAATTTTGGGAGGACAAAAATGAGAAATAAATGAAAGCAATGGACTTGTATGGTCCTTGTGAACATTCGGCCCTAAGGTGTTGTAGTGAATTTTTGTGTATTTTGTGTTTTGTGCAAATAGGACTAAATTGTAAAAATGTGAAACCTTAGGGTAAAATGGTAATTTTCCCATTTATGTGTTTAGGGACTAAATTGAAATGAAATGTACTTGAATGAGCTGATTTTTAATGTGTTTAGATCAAGAACAAAGAAAAACGGATTTGGATCAGGGAAAGACGAAGGTTATCGAACAGCCAGTCTACGTGGTCCGTCGACAGTCGAGGTAAGTCCTTAAGCAAATATTTGTTAAAGGGATATTTATGAATATGTTAAATGATGATAATTGATAATTTTAAGTATAAAATTTTGGGATAGCCGAATGTACAAGTGTTGAATTGGGTTGAATATACATTTTGTAAATGTGATATAAAATAGAGTATTTGATATGATATGTGAAAGTAATGTAAGGTATATGATGTGCTAGTGATAGTAACATGTAAAAATGTGTATCGAAAGATTAAGTATGTGATTATTTCGGGCTCTGTGCCTAGTAAGCTTATGCCAGTGATCTATTTCGGGCTCTGTGTGCTCAGTGTGCTTTATGCCAGGTGATCTATTTCGGCTCGTGTGCCTAGTGGTGCTTTGTGCCAGTGACCTATTTTAGGCTCTGTGCCTAGCAGGCTGTATGCCGGTGATATATATTTATAAACCAATGACTCGTGACTTATACATAATGAAACATGAATTTCTGTTAGGAACCAATGGCTCGGGTAAGTATAAACTTTTATGCTTGCTATAAGTAGGGTAAGTTAACGTATTATGATTCAAATTAAGTACGTTAGAACATGGTTGTGGTTTAATATGAATTTTTAATGAAAGCTATAAAGATTATCGTTGTTGTGTGAAGACAGGTTGTATTATAAGAAGAGGTTTAAATAAGCTATAAGTATATTCGGTCATAAATACAAAAGAAAAAAATGTAATGTGATATATTTTCAATGGTACATAAATGAATTTATGAAATGGATATAAATGTGTACTATTTGAGTTGAAATTTGCTAATGTTTATAACATATTTGTATATCATTTGGAATTTTAGTGAATTACATGTATTATATTGATGGTACGGGTGCTTATGATAATGATTTAATTGTATTCGGCAAGGGTTGTTTCATATATTGAATTCTTTGTATTTAATGGTATATGCATAATGAGATTTAAGTTTATAGAGTCTATATATTTTATATAGTGAAAGTAAGCAGTTGCTTGATACTTACTAAGTTTTTGAGCTTACTTTGTGTGCATTCGTTTTTGGTGTTATAGATTTTGGACTCGGCTGCTAGCTCATCGGATCGTTGAGAAGTCAACCATACTATCACCCCTTTTGGTATATTCATGCTAGTTATTTTTGAACAAAGGCATGTATAGGCTAGTTAAGTGTGTGAATGATGTTTTGTCTATATACATAATATAGCCATGAGAAAATGGCTTAAATACGATGTAAGTTTGGTATATATATGTGTATGTGTATATTCGAGTATGCTATGAATTCGTTTGGTAACTATGTTAATAGGCATATGTGCAGAATGCTTGGGTTGTTAGTTAGTATTCATATTATATACATATTCGGCTATTGCATAATTATAATGGGTATGGTTTGGATTTTTTGATTCATGGTATTTTGAGTCTAAGTAATGATTTGATAGTACATATTCGGTTATATTATATACATATTTAGGGTGTATAATGATAGACATTAAGATAATCCAAAACAGTCCATTATTGCAACGATTTCACATCAAATCCTTGTAATTTTACTATTTTAACAATTTAGTCCTTAATCAGAAAATTCATCAAAAATCACTTAATAAAATACTTTTAAATAAAAAAATTTCAAATTCATTATTTAAAATAAAAAACCACTAAATTCATCAATGACTACATTCAAAATCTTTAATAGTTTCAAAATCGAAGGTACAAGCTTGCTGGACCTAGTTGTAACGATCTCAAAAACATAAAAAATATTTAAAACGGGGCTAAATCGGACTTATATGCAACATCCAAAGCATGGCCAAAGCTTGAAGGTATAACCATGGTTGCTTTCTTCTTTCAATTCGTGAAGAAGACATGAAAATGATGATATAGCATTTTAGTTTTTATTTTATTTAATTTAATTATCAAATTACCATTTTTTCCATTTAATTGAAACACCCTAAACCCGGCCCACGAGCCTGAACCGGATCTGGTATGTTCCTTAAGTAAACCGGTTTCAAAGTTCTTTTGTACTTTGGGAAAAATAGTGTGTTTTGAAAGAGATATTGTTTTGGGTTGGGCTTGAGTTAAAAAAAAACCCATTTATCTTATTTTAAAATCCAATTAATTAAGGTGACAAAACAATTAGGGTTTATTTTTAAAGAATAAATTTTACTTAATTTTAATTGAAAATAATTCGTAACATAGTAATTAAAAGTAAAAGTAAAGAAATGTAACTTATGGCCTTATTACATCAAGTAAAATCCCAAAATAAAATTCTAAAATACTTAAATAAAATTAAATTTCCATATTGAATAAAATTTCAAGCTGAGCATGGCCATCCCTAAGCTTCTGCCGAACCCGGTCCATTATTGATCGTCCCCCGAAAAATAGTCCCACAATGGGGTGAGTCAACAGACTCAATGTGTACACAACACTAAAATTCAATAGATCAGGCATGCATTTTCATATCAAATACTTATTCATATAACAGATAGAAATGATGATGCAACCCAAACCCAAACCTAATTGTCCATCCACTACACACCCCGCACCGCGCCGGGCCACACCGTGGGGACTACTAAGTCAACCCTCCATCCGCTACACACCATCGACGGCAGTCGCTGCAGTCGACGTGCTCATCGCCCATATAAAATTTGTGGCATAGCCACCAGATAATTGTGTCATGAGACACCACATTCAGATAATGTAACCGAATTGACCACATTCAGATAATGTGACCGAAGTCACCACATTCAGATAATGTGACCGAAGTCACCACATTCAGATAATGTGACCGAAGTCACCACATTCAGATAGTGAGACCGAAGTCACCACATTCACTTCCCCTTTCTCATATAACCCGAATGCCCCATATGATTCATATTATGCATATCATACTTAAATTCACATTCATGTCACTTTTCACATGTTAAATATAACATATTTCGTAATCCTAGTAGGAGTAGGAAACGTACCTGAGTACTTTGTACCATAACATGGTACATTAGCCACATTCTTATATTTTCATTTTAGAACATATAACAAGTTTAAGCCATACATCGTATTAAAAGATAGTGTGGGGTACACACCTGATTCGCTTAGCAAATTCTTTGAGATCTCGAAATCTGATCTACCGCTTAGATCCTTAATCCCTACATTTGATTAATCACTTTAAAAAGCCATTCGGCCATAAATCCAAATCCTAGTAGGATTAGTAGACTTAAACTTACCTTGTTTGCCGATTTGATTAAAAATCAAATCCCGAAATTTGTAGTATTCCTTCCTTAAAAATCGGCTAGCCACCAAATCATTTAACTAGGTCAGTTTCCAGCTTTTGAATAAATAGGAAATAATTCTAAATACCAAAAATAAGCCTTGGCTGAATACTTCATATGCTTACCTTTTGGATTTTAAATCCCGAAACTCACCGAATAACTAGGGAACACGTGGCCTATGGTGTACCTTCGAGAAAAGAACTTCTCCTTCCTTGTCGTCGACACTTAGTAAATCCCGAAAGATCTCTTCAAAGTTTTGGCAACAAGATATTAATTGGGTTAGTCCTAGATTTCGGCAAATCTTAAAAGAAAAAGGATGAAACCGAATGAGATCTTACCCTTACTTGAAGAAATCGATTGCACCTTCACTTCAATCTTCAGAGATTCGGCTTTTGAATGGATTGGTAAGAAGAAATAGGAAGAAAAGAAAACTTAAGAATTTTGACAATGGTGGACTATAGATTCGGCTTGACAAAAGAAAAGGAGAAGAGAAGAGAAGAGAGCACTCAGAAATTCGGCAGAGAGAAGAGGAGGAAGAAAAATTGATGAGTAGCCCTATTTTCTTCCTTTTATAACCGAAACTACTACTCAGAATCCCTTACTTGGCTACCACTCTTCTTTATTGATAAGTTTATCTCCTTAATTTAAAATAATTAGAGAATAATCCTTTATTATCTCTTCAAAAATAATCCAAATTAAATCCCTTATTTATCACCTTATTAATCGAATATTTATGAAAATAAAACTCCTCCTTTCTAGAAGGCTTGTGCCGTCCACCTCGAAGCTTCGGAAGCAAAAATAAAACTTCCTTTATTTGCTTCCCAAGTGACTCGAACTCAGGCCCAACACCTTGCATGTGGCGCCATTTCAGAGGCCCTAAGTGGCATCTTCAAGCCACTTTTCCAAGCTGTTTGTGTGTCAAATTTCACCAACTTTTTCTTTTAAGGCCACCTTGCCTTAATTTCCTCTTTTAAACTTTAAAACTCGACATTTCTAAGTCATTTCTAAGTTTCCAAAAATTTTCGTTAAGCTCTGTAAACTTGACATTTCCTTACATTTCCAAGTTTCAGTAAATGTTCACTTTCCTCTTTTGAATCATTTCCTTACATTTCCAAGTTTCAGAAATGTTCACTTTCCTCTTTTGAATCATTTCTAAATCATGTCCATACATTTTGAGTTTCCAAAATGTTCATTTCCATATCATTTCCATACATTTTCAAAGTTACCAAAAATGTTCATTTCCAAATCATTTTCATTCATTTCTGGGTTTCCAAAAATATTCAAAATTTATTCTTAGTACATAAAACATGTCACTGCATTACAATTAAACCGAAAATGCATAGGCCCTTTCCAGGATGTTACAGTTCTACCTTCCTTAATAATAATTTCGTCCTCGAAATTACTTACTAACGGTCGTACAATCCTTCTCACTGCACTATGCTTATGCTGCGCACTCTAATCTTAATACAACCATCATACTTTCTAGGCACAATCTCTAAGTTCATGTCCATTAGAACTCATTTTCTAACGTCGCGATTTAATCTAATTTAAGAGTTTTATACATTAGTAATTTTGTTTCATCGATTATCGCGCAATGACAGTTTTATGAAAAGAGATGTTTAAAAGTGGTTCTTTCGATCAAACAAAGTTCTCAGCTCAAGTTCACTATTCAGAAAGTCACGTTCACATTCATCAACCAATTATGAACTTTCGTTCATTCAGAGAAATGTTGTAGTTTTCATTGTTGTTGTTTTTCCACTACCCAAGGGTATTTTCGTAATTTGTCAAAATAAGGTTCCTTGGTGATTTTGTCAATAAGGGTATTTTGGTAATTTTGAAATCCCGGGGCCTTTCTGTAATTTTGAAATTCTAGGGGCATTTCGGTAGTTTTTTTACAAACCAGGGTAAATTTGTAAAGTTTAATAAATCAGGGGTATTTCAAAATTTATGAAGCTTGAGGGTTCTTTTTGAGAATTTGTTTTCCAAATCGGTACTGTTGCAAAATTTTGAAAACCAGGGTCATTTTGGTAATTTTGTAAGTTAGGGGCAATTTCGTAAATTTTCCAAGTTCAATGTATTTTTGATAATTTGCAAATTAGGGTTTTTGAACATTTTATAAAGTAATGAAATCTTGATAAGAACTGTGGGTATTTTGGGAATTTCATAAACCAATGGCATTTTTGTAATTTTACCACTAGGGATATTTTAGTAATTTTGCAATTCAGAAATATTTTGGGAAAAATTATCCAAACTAAATCCTGCTATACTTTAAAAGGGTAATGAAACACCCCACACCCAGCCCACGAGCCTGAACCGGATCTGGTATGTTCCTTAAGAAAATCGGTTTTCGAAGTCCTTTATTACTTAGAGAATATTGGTGTATTTTTAGAAAACTGTTCATTTTGGACTGGGCTTAGGTTAAAAACCCGTTTATTTAATTTAGAAATCATTTAATTAGGGTGACAAAATAATTTAGGGTTTAAATGTAAAGACATAAAATTTTAATATCATAAATGTAAAGTATTTCGAAGCATAATAATTGCAAGTAAATAATGGTAACTGAAAAATAAAACTATGGCTTTTTAGGCCCTATTACATCAATAATTCCCAAACTTAAAATTTAAAGAACTTTATAAAAATGATGGTCCAATTCATAAATATTTTCTTTGCGACGCATGACCACCTTTAGCTCCTGCCGACTCGGTCCATTACCGCTCATCACACGAAAAATAGTCCTCAAAGGGTGAGTCAACAGACTCAATGTGTACACCAACTAACAAACAATATTTGGGCATACATATTCATATCAGAACATATACATATCAAAATGATGCAACCCAAAACCAAACCTAATTATCCATCCGCTACACACCACGTGCATTCGCCAATCACACCGTGGGGACTACTAAGTCAACCCTCCTTCCGCTACACACCATCGAAGGCAGTCGCTGCAGTCGACGTGCTCATCGCCCATATACGTTGTGTCATTAGACACTATGTTCCGATAATGTAACCAAAGTTACCATGTTCACTTAATGGGACCGTAGCCACCATATTTCGTTGGTGAGACCGTAGTCAACACCTATTCTTCCCCTTTCACATATATCCCATATGCCCCAAATATTTATATCATGCATATCTTATTTCTCATTCACATTACATATTCAAAAATATATATATCGTATTTGTAATCCTATCGGAAGTAGGAAACGTACCTGGGTACTTTTACCTCATTTGTGACACTTAGCCACATTCTTATTCGCATGCACATTCATATATATACATATAAAATAATTGCCGTAATATATTGGGAGTTAGTGTGGGTACACACCTTATTCGCTTAATGGATTCCTTGAATTCCCGAAGTGAATCGATCACAGATTCAGACTTTCGATCTGTTAACTCCTATATTTGGCCCATCATATATAAACACATTAATACCCTTTTGATTTTAAAACCAAATCCTACTAGGAATAGAATTACTAACACTTACCTTGTTTGCCAAATTAAATCCCAAAGTTGTGGTATTCCTCCCTCGAATTTGGCTACCCACTAGATCCATCGATTTGATAAATCTTTGATTAAAACAAATAGATCTAATTATTAAAGAGATAACCTAGGCGAATATAACTTCTTACCTTGAATCCTCGAGTTCCGAAAATATTCCTTTTCTTGTATGTCTGTCAAAATCTGATAAACCCCTTGTATATTCGGCCATTCACAACAATAAGATTAGTACCCTGATTTTGGTAAAAAGAAGAAGGAATAGAAATTGATTGACCACAGATCTTACCCTTTTGATGTTGTAGTTGATTGCTCCTTTACTTAGAATCGACAAAGATTCGGCTTTGATAGTAGAAACAGAGAAGAAAATAGAAGAAGAGAAGATGGATTTTTCTTAAGGAAAAATTCGACAGAGAGGGGGAGAGCTAGGGAATTTCGGCAAAGTAGAAAAAGAAGCAAATTGAGGAGTAGCCCTCCTTCCTTCCTTTTATAGACAAAGTTATCAGCCAAGGAGTCCCTTACTTGGCCACCACTCCACATATGTGATAATATTATTCAAATAAAAATATTTAATCCATCATTTATCTCCTCAAATAATCCAAATTTAAAAATCTAAAAAGAAATCTCTTATTTATCACTTAATAGCCGAATTTTAAAGAGAATAAACCTCTTTTTTTCAAGGTGCTTGCCGTCCACTCCTTGTGCTTCTGGAAACAAAATTAAAACCTTCATTTAATTGCTTCCCTTGTGACTCGAACCCAGGCCCATGCCTCTTGCACATGGCACCATTTCCATAGGCCCTAAGTGGCATCTTCAGGCCACTTTTCCAAGCCTGTTTGTGTGTCAAAACTTACCAACTTTTTCTTTTAAGGCCCTCTTGCCTTGATTTCCTATTTTAAACTTTAAAACTCATCATTTTAGGGTCATTTCCAAGTTTCCTAAAATTTTCGATCGGCTCTGTTTACTTGCCATTTTCTTACATTTCCAAGTTTCCTAAAATGTATACTTTCCATTTTTGGATCATTTCCATTTTCATTTCTTAGTTTCCAAAAATGTGTACTTTCCATTTTTGAACCATTTCCATAAATTTCTGGGTTTCCTAAAATGTTCATGTCCTAATGTATTTCCAGGTTTCCAAAAATGTTTATTTTCATTTCCATGCATTTTCATACATTTCTGAGTTTCCAAAAATATCAAAAAATTTATTCATAATGCTTAAGACTTGTCATTTCATACAATTAAACCAAAAATGCATAGGCCCTTTCCAGGATGTTACAGGTAATATGGTGATTTTAAAACTAGAATTTTCATAAAAACACGGCTAGTCCCTTTCGGGTTCTAGTTATTGTGTTTAGCCTATGACCGACTCCTCTTGGTTAAGGTGAACCGAAGCTACGCACTAGGTAGGATTCCTACGAAGAGGAGGTGAGTCACTAGGACTGCTTAAGTACCAGGCTCTTCCGGATCCAATCCTAGACATGCGCACAATGGTTACCACACCCTAACTCGGCGACTTAGCCATAGGTTTGTTGAGTGCATTAAGTCTTACGCATTTGTGTTTGAATAGACTAGTCCTAGGGTTCGAGTTCCTATCATGCTATTCTACATTCCATGCCTTTTCTACCCTTCTAATATTCATAACATAATTCACATAATCACCCAAATAGTTAGCGGTACTTACCTGGTGGACTGCGGGTCGGAGACTTGGGCGCCATGCCAGAAAACCTGCTCATCTTTAAAAATACTGTCATAAAACTCATTTGGGTTCGATTTGAAAACATTTTGGGCCTTAAACCCCTAGGCCGAGGGTTTGAAACTGGGCTCTGATACCAAACTGAAACACCCTAAACCCGGCCCATGAGCCTGAACCGGATCTGGTATGTTCCTTAAGTAAACCGGTTTCAAAGTTCTTTTGTACTTTGGGAAAAATAGTGTGTTTTGAAAGAGATATTGTTTTGGGTCGGGCTTGAGTTAAAAAAAAAACCATTTATCTTATTTAAAAATCCAATTAATTAAGGTGACAAAACAATTAGGGTTTATTTTTAAAGAATAAATTTTACTTAACTTTAATTGAAAATAATTCGTAACATAGTAATTAAAAATAAAAGTAAAGAAATGTAACTTATGGCCTTATTACATCAAGTAAAATCCCAAAATAAAATTCTAAAATACTTAAATAAAATTAAATTTCCATATTGAATAAAACTTCAAGCTGAGCATGGCCATCCCTAAGCTTCTACCGAACCCGGTCCATTATTGATCGTCCCCTGAAAAATAGTCCCACAATGGGGTGAGTCAACAGACTCAATGTGTACACAACACTAAAATTCAATAGATTAGGCATGCATTTTCATATCAAATACTTATTCATATAACAGATAAAAATGATGATGAAACCCAAACCCAAACCTAATTGTCCATCCGCTACACACCCCGTGCACCGCCAAATACACCGTGGGGACTACTAAGTCAACCCTCCATCCGCTACACACACCATCAAGGCGATCATTTGCAATCGACGTGCTCATCGCCCATTTAAAATTTGTGGCATAGCCACGGATAATTGTGTCATGAGACACCACATTTGAGATAATGTAACCGAAGTTACCACATTCAGATAATGTGACCGAAGTCACCACATTCAAGATAATGTGACCGAAGTCACCACATTCGGATAGTGAGACGAAGTCACCACATTCACTTCCCCTTTCTCATATAACCCGAATGCCCCATATTATTCATATTATACATATCATACTTAAATTCACATTCATGTCACTTTTCACATGTTAAATATAACATATTTCGTAATCCTAGTAGGAGTAGGAAACGTACCTGAGTACTTTGTACCATAACATGGTACATTAGCCACATTTTTATATTTTCATATTAGAACATATAACAAGTTTAAGCCATACATCGTATTAAAAGATAGTGTGGGGTACACACCTGATTCGCTTAGCAAATTCTTTAAGATCTCGAAATCTGATCTACCGCTTAGATCCTTAATCCCTACATTTGATTAATCACTTTAAAAAGCCATTCGGCCATAAATCCAAATCCTAGTAGGATTAGTATACTTAAACTTACCTTGTTTGCCGATTTGATTAATAATCAAATCTCGAAATTTGTAGTATTCCTTCCTTAAAAATCGGCTAGCCACCAAATCATTTAACTAGGTCAGTTTCCAGCTTTTGAATAAATAGGAAATAATTCTAAATACCAAAAATAAGCCTTGGTCGAATACTTCATATGCTTACCTTGTGGATTTTAAATCCCGAAACTCACCGAATAACCAGGGAACACATGGCCTATGGTGTACCTTTATTATCTCTTCAAAAATAATCCAAATTAAATCCCTTATTTATCACCTTATTAATCGAATATTTATGAAAATAAAACTCCTCCTTTCTAGAAGGCTTGTGCCGTCCACCTCAGGCTTCTGGAAGCAAAAAATAAAACTTCCTTTATTTGCTTCCCAAGTGACTCGAACTCAGGCCCAACACCTTGCATGTGGTGCCATTTCCAGAGGCCCTAAGTGGCATCTTCAGGCCACTTTTCCAAGCCTGTTTGTGTGTCAAATTTCACCAACTTTTTCTTTTAAGGCCATCTTGCCTTAATTTCCTCTTTTAAACTTTAAAACTTGACATTTCTAAGTCATTTCTAAGTTTCCAAAAATTTTCGTTCGGCTCTGTAAACTTGACATTTCCTTACATTTCCAAGTTTCTAGAAATGTTCACTTTCCTCTTTTGAATCATTTCCTTACATTTCCAAGTTTCTAGAAATGTTTACTTTCCTCTTTTGAATCATTTCTAAATCATGTCCATACATTTTCGAGTTTCCAAAAATGTTCATTTCCATATCATTTCCATACATTTTCGAGTTTCCAAAATGTTCATTTCCAAATCATTTTCATTCATTTTGGGTTTCCAAAAATATTCAAAATTTATTCTTAGTACATAAAACATGTCACTTTGTACAATTAAACCGAAAATGCATAGGCCCTTTCGAGGATGTTCTGATTCTACCTCGTTAATAATAATTTCGTCCTCGAAATTACTTACTAACTGATCGTACAATCCTTCTCATTTGCACTATGCTTATCTTCGCGCACTCTTATCTTAATACAACCATCATACTTTCTAGGCACAATCTCTAAGTTCACGTCCATTAGAACTCATTTTCTAACGTCGCGATTTAATCTGATTTAAGAGTTTTATACATTAGTACTTTTGTTTCACTGATTAACCGCGAACAGTTTTATGAAAAGAGATGTTTAAAAGTGGTTCTTTCGATCAAACAAAGTTCTCAGCTCAAGTTCACTATTCAGAAAGTCACGTTCACATTCATCAACCAATTATGAACTTTCGTTCATTCAGAGAAATGTTGTAGTTTTCATTGTTGTTGTTTTTCCACTACCAAAGGTATTTTCGTAATTTGTCCTACTGGTATTTTCGTAATTTGTCAAAATAAGGTTCCTTGGTGATTTTGTCAATAAGGGTATTTTGGTAATTTTGAAATCCTTGGCCTTTCTGTAATTTTGAAATTCCGGGGTATTTGGTAGTTTTTTACAAACCAGGTAAAGTTGTAAAGTTTAATAAATCGGGGTATTTCAAAATTTATGAAGCTTGAGGGTTCTTTTTGAGAATTTGTTTTCCAAATCGAATCTTTGTTGCAAAATTTTGAAAACTGGGGTCATTTTGGTAATTTTGTAAGTTAGGGGCAATTTCAGTAAATTTTCCAAGTTCAATGTATTTTTGATAATTTGCAAATTAGGGTTTTTAAACATTTTATAAAGTAATGAAATCTTGATAAGAACTGTGGGTATTTTGGGAATTTCATAAACCAATGGCATTTTTGTAATTTTACCACTAGGGGTATTTTAGTAATTTTGCAATTGAAAATATTTTGGGAAAAATTTTCCAAACTAAATTCCTGCTATACTTTAAAAGGGTAATATGGTGATTTTAAAACTAGGGTTTTCATAAAAACACGGCTAGTCCCTTTCGGGTTTTAGTTATTGTGTTTAGCCTATGACCGAGTCCTCTTGGTTAAGGTGAACCGAAGCTACGCACCAGGTAGGATTCCTGTGAAGAGGAGGTGAGTCACTAGGGCTGCTTAAGTGCCAGGCTCTTTCGGATCCAATCCTAGACATGCGTACAATGGTTACCACACCCTAACTCAGCGACTTAGCCATAGGTTTGTTGAGTGCATTAAGTCTTATGTATTTGTGTTTGAGTAGACTAGTCCTAGGGTTCGAGTTCTTATCATGCTATTCTACGTTCCATGCCTTTTCTACCCTTCTAATATTCATAACATAATTCACATAATCACCTAAATAGTTAGGGGTACTTACTTGGTGGACTGCGGGTCGGAGACTTGGGTGCCATGCCAGAAAACCTGCTCATCTTCAAAAATACTGTCATAAAACTCATTTGGGCTCGATTTGAAAACGTTTTGGGCCTTAAACCCCTAGGCCGAGGGTTTGAAACTGGGCTCTGATACCAAACTGAAACACCCTAAACCCGGCCCACGAGCCTGAACTGAATCTAGTATGTTCCTTAAGTAAACCGGTTTCAAAGTTCTTTTGTACTTTGGGAAAAATAGTGTGTTTTGAAAGAGATATTGTTTTGGGTTGGGCTTGAGTTAAAAAAAACCCATTTATCTTATTTTAAAATCCAATTAATTAAGGTGACAAAACAATTAGGGTTTATTTTTAAAGAATAAATTTTACTTAACTTTAATTGAAAATAATTCATAACATAGTAATTAAAAATAAAAGTAAAGAAATGTAACTTATGGCCTTATTACATCAAGTAAAATCCCAAAATAAAATTCTAAAATACTTAAATAAAATTAAATTTCCATATTGAATAAAACTTCAAGCTGAGCATGGCCATCCCTAAGCTTCTGCCGTACTCGATCCATTATTGATCGTCCCCTGAAAAATAGTCCCACAATGGGGTGAGTCAACAGACTCAATGTGTACACAACACTAAAATTCAATAGATCAGGCATGCATTTTCATATCAAATACTTATTCATATAACAGATAAAAATGATGATGCAACCCAAACCTAAACCTAATTGTCCATCCGCTACACACCCCCGTACCTGCCAGTCACACCGTGGGGACTACTAAGTCAACCCTCCATCTGCTACACACCATCGAAGGTAGTCGCTGCAATCGACGTGCTCATCGCCCATATAAAATTTGTGGCATAGCCACCAGATAATTGTGTCATGAGACACCACATTCAGATAATGTAACCGAAGTTACCACATTCAGATAATGTGACTTCGGTCACCACATTCAGATAATGTGACCGAAGTCACCACATTCAGATAGTGAGACCGAAGTCACCACATTTACTTCCCCTTTCTCATATAACCCGAATGCCCCATATTATTCATATTATGCATATCATACTTAAATTCACATTCATGTCACTTTTTACATGTTAAATATAACATATTTTGTAATCCTAGTAGGAGTAGGAAACGTACCTGAGTACTTTGTACCATAACATGGTACATTAACCACATTCTTATATTTTCATATTAGAACATATAACAAGTTTAAGCCATACATCGTATTAAAAGATAGTGTGGGGTACACACCTAATTCGCTTAGCAAATTCTTTGAGATCTCGAAATCTGATCTACCGCTTAGATCCTTAATCCCTACATTTGATTAATCACTTTAAAAAGCCATTCGGCCATAAATCCAAATCCTAGTAGGATTAGTATACTTAAACTTACCTTGTTTACTGATTTGATTAATAATCAAATCCCGAAATTTGTAGTATTCCTTCCTTAAAAATCGGCTAGCCACCAAATCATTTAACTAGGTCAGTTTCCGGCTTTTGAATAAATAGGAAATAATTCTAAATACCAAAAATAAGCCTTGGCCGAATACTTCATATGCTTACCTTGTGGATTTTAAATCCCGAAACTCACCGAATAACTAGGGAACACGTGGCCTATGGTGTACCTTGGGAAAAGAACTCTCCTTCCTTGTAGTCGACACTTAGTAAATCCCGAAAGATCTCTTCAAAGTTTTGGCAACAAGATATTAATGGGGTTAGTCCTAGATTTCGGTAAATCTTAAAAGAAAAAGGATGAAACCGAATGAGATCTTACCCTTACTTGAAGAAATCGATTGCACCTTCACTTCAATCTTCAGAGATTCGACTTTTGAATGGATTGGTAAGAAGAAATAGGAAGAAAAGAAAACTTAAGAATTTTGACAATGGTGGACTATAGATTCGGCTTGACAAAAGAAAAGAGAAGAGAAGAGAAGAGAGCACTAAATTCTAAGAGAGAGAAGAGGAGGAAGAAAAATTGATGAGTAGCCCTATTTTCTTCCTTTTATAACCGAAACTACTACTCAGAATCCCTTACTTGGCCACCACTCTTCTTTATTGTTAAGTATATCTCCTCAATTTAAAATAATTAGAGAATAATCCTTTATTATCTCTTCAAAAATAATCCAAATTAAATCCTTTATTTATCACCTTATTAATCGAATATTTATGAAAATAAAATTCCTCCTTTCTAGAAGGCTTGTGCCGTCCACCTCGAAGCTTCGGAAGCAAAAATAAAACTTCCTTTATTTGCTTCCCAAGTGACTCGAACTCAGGCCCAACACCTTGCATGTGGCGCCATTTCCAGAGGCCCTAAGTGGCATATTCAGGCCACTTTTCCAAGCCTGTTTGTGTGTCAAATTTCACCAACTTTTTCTTTTAAGGCCACCTTGCCTTAATTTCCTCGTTTAAACTTTAAAACTCGACATTTTTAAGTCATTTTTAAGTTTCCAAAAATTTTTGTTCGGCTCTGTAAACTTGACATTTCCTTACATTTCCAAGTTTCCAGAAATGTTCACTTTCCTCTTTTGAATCATTTCCTTACATTTCCAAGTTTCCAGAAATGTTCACTTTCCTCTTTTGAATCATTTCTAAATCATGTCCATACATTTTCAGGTTTCCAAAAATGTTCATTTCCAAATCATTTTCATTCATTTCTGGGTTTCCAAAAATATTCAAAATTTATTTTTAGTACATAAAACATGTCACTTCGTACAATTAAACCGAAAATGCATAGGCCCTTTCCAGGATGTTACATTAATAATCATCAATTTTTCATGCTTTATTCAATTAACTATGTAATAACTCAAATCAAATAGTGATCAAATTTTACATCTTTTATGATTTAGTCCTTTTTAATTAATTAACTATCGAAACGTGAAAATTTTTCAATCAAACTTTAATACTACTTTAATAACAATATTTATAAAAATATTTATGACTCTGTTTATAGAAACGAGGTCCCGATACCTCATTTTCTAAAACAAATTTACCTTAAGGTCTTACCACTCGAACTTAATAAACCGCTTAAATAACATAAATTATCAAGTCAAAAACCTTTTCAAAGTCACATTTGACTTGTAAATATTAAATAATAATATTTACGAACTTACTTGTCGAATTTGGTGGCCTCGAAACCATTGTTTCTGACACCACTGAAGAACAGGCTATTACAGGAGGTCATTTAGGAACCGGGAAAGCTATGAGAAAATAATATCCAAGCCTCTTTTCTGGTAAGATTTTTGGGGACGAAAATTCCTTTAGGGGGAGAGTTGTAACAGTCCGTTTTGACTGAAATTAGAGCAATGGTTATGGGACCACAAATCTGATGCGTGAATAATTATTTTATTATTTTAATGTCTAAGTATGTTAGTAGTATCATATAAAAATTTCGTTAAGAAATTTTACCATTTGCATGTTTAATTCGATAAAAAGAATTAAATTACAAAAGGTGCCAAACTTGAGTTCTATAAGCTAAAGGGATTAAATAGATATGATACTAAATGGTTGGAGGGTTTATGTTGTAATTAGACATTTTTTTAGTTGGTGGACATATTTGGACATAGTTTAAATGATTTTTAAAGTTAAAAACATTGGTTAAAGTAGTAAATAAGTAAATAAGATTAATTAAACAAAACAAAAATTTTGGTATCATCTTTCTCACTTGGTTTCCACCAATTTTTGAAGAAAGAAAACACCATTTTTAGTACTTTGAAGGTTCAACTAGGCTACCTTGTGCATGTAAGCATTTTTTTTCATTCCGTTTTTAATGATTTTTGTGTTTTTAGAGGCGTTTTAACTTAATCTAGCTAGCCCAAGGACTAATTTGCAAATTTTTTAAAAGATTAGGGTTTTTCCATGAATGAATACATGTTGTTTGTGATGTTTGATGGAAGAAAATGAATCTTTGTTGTTAGATAAACAACTTTTGTTAAGTGATTTTTGGTGAAATTGTCAATAAGGGATTAAATTGAAAAATGAGAATTATTCATGGTGTAATTTGTAAAATAATGAAATGTGTGGGCCGCTATAAGCTTATATGAAATTTGACTAGGCTTGGGTAGGGATGAAATTGCATGAATTTCATTTTACAAGCTTAAGGACTAATTTGTAAGAAAATAAAACATTAAGGGCAAAAGAGTAATTTTGTAAAAATGTGAATTTGGATTGAATTGAATAGAATGGCTATTAAATTGATTGAATTTATTCATTTAGATCAAGATAGAACTCGTACGGCTTTAGATTGAGGCAAAGAGAAAGCTTCAGATTAATCGGCTTTGCTTCTACATTTTATCGTCGAGGTAAGTTCGTACGTTTAAATAACTGTAACATCCTTAAATCGGGGTCTTTGCATTTTGCTTGTGTTGCATGTGATGAATTGTCTATTATGGTTATCCATTGTGTTCTGGGGTCTAGTTATAACCCTGGGTTAGGCCTAAGTTAGGGTTAAAAATTTTGCTTTGGTGCTTAGGAAGAAGGAGCTAGGTGAGTTAGGTGTTAAAAGAATTTATTAGGGGTTTGTGACACAAAAAATTAATTGGAAAAGTGGCAAGGAGGCGCCACTTAAGCACAAGGGAGATGACGCCACAAGCAGGGGAAGGAGAGCTTGGGTTTGAGCTGCAGAAATCCCTGCTTTGCTATTTCTTTTTCATGCCAGAAGCAGGGAGGAAGTGTGCTCAGGTGGGACTCTCTTGATGGATGAGGATTAAGCTATCGGATTTTAAATGGATGAAGGGGAGAAAAATATGGAGTTTGACTCATTCAAACGAATTTGAACTGATGGAAGGGAGGAAATTTAGGAGTTTGAATTATTTCAAACTCATTTGAAGTGTTGGCCGAATTTTTGACTTTGGGGAAGGAGGTGTAATCGGTTTTGGGATTTTAGGGAGTGGCCGAATGTGTTGTGTGGGATAGCTAGGGACGGCTAGCTTAGAAGGGCAGTCTCTTGGTGTTTAAGGTCAAAACCCAAAACCTCTCTTGCCTTTCTCCTCATTTTGATTCTCTCCTTTCGGCATTCTTGGTGCTTGGCCGAACCACCTTTGCTTTTTCTTGGTAAAAGCCGAAACCCAAATAGCCATTCTGTTTCTTTTCTTTTTGGTTCACTTTTGCTAGTCTTCTCTTTGCTGAAATCACCTTGTGCACTTCTTCTTCTTTTTCTATTTTGTTCAAAGCCGAAACCAACAACCCCTCCTTCATTCGACATCTTTTCTTCTCTCTTTCAAATCCTCTTGTGCCGAAATTTCTTCCACTCTCCCTTTGCCGAATCTCTTCCTTTCCATTCCATTTTTCTTTTTCATCCTCCCACTTCTTGAAAAGCCGAATACTCTACTCATCAGTTTCTCTTCTCTTGCAATTTCTCTTCTTTGCTGAATCTATCTCTTTCTTTTTGGGATTATAGCCGAATCTTCTGGTAGGTAAACTTTCTATTCTTCTTCTATTCTTGATTGATTTGATTAATGCTGAATCTTATTGGTCTCTCTCTTTTCTTCAATCGTTACTAATTAGGATTTTAAAAACTTCATTCTTGTTTCATGTTGATAGCCGAAACCCTTAACACCAATGGGGGTGTCGATCGGTGGTATTTAAAGGCCAAAGCAGTCATTAAGGTAAGAGGTGACAAACTCATTTGGTTTTGGGATTCATGTTATGGCCGAATGGCCTTTGGATTCTTAATGATGTGTTAAACCGATTATAGGGAGGAGTACAACCTATCTGCGGGATTTGGTGGTCGATTTAGGTAAGGGCTCTAACGTTTAGATCTAGTTCTTATTTGTTCAAAAGCCGAAGGCTAACTTTTGTATGTACTAGTGTTTAGCCGATTGCAAGGGGGATTCATCACAAAGCTTCGGGATTTGGTTGGAAACCAAATCGGCATTTAGGTGAGTATTACCTTTGTGCGACATATCCTTCGGGATTTTGGGAGTAAGCCGAATGGCTTTAGATCTAAAAGTGTGATGTTGGCTGATTGTAGGAAAGGTGAAGGCAACGTTTCGGGATTTCGCATAGATCTACGGATACTCAGCCATTGTAGTCGGTAGCTATGCCTTGTGGGCATGAGTGTGACTCTGGGTAAGTCCCCTGATTATGGATTCTCGATAGTTGCTATCATGTCCCTGTTAAATGTTATGCCATATGTTATTTTGCATCATCATATGTTATTATGCCATGATTGATATGGACATGATGGTGGGATTGATGAGAGGAGGGGGATGATTTATTTGGACTGTCGCCAGTGGTTTTGACCACACGACGGGTTGGCCCCGTCATTGATACTATTATTTGTGACTATGTCCTAGTGGTTTTGACCACCAGTGGTTTTGACCACATTGCTGATATTTGTGACTACGGTCACCAGTGGTTTTGACCACATATGGATATTGTGACTCGTCCCAGTGGTTTGGTACCACAGTGGGTTGGCCCCACATGATTGATACGGGATTGTCATCAGTGGTTTTGACCACACGATGGGTTGGCCCCATCACTTGATTTGTGACTACGGTCACCAGTGGTTTTGACCACACCGATATATAATATTGTGACTTCGGTCACCAGTGGTTTTGACCACTAGTGGTTTTGACCACAGGGGGTAGTTAAAGGAGATCGGATGGTTAGGTTATGGGTTGCATAATTTCATGTTTTACTGATGATCTGTGTAAGTGCTTGAACTATCGGGTTGGGGATTTATACGCTGAGTCTTGGTGACTCACCCCTTCCCTTATATTTTGCAGATGAGGCATAGATTGCGGATATGGAGCCGGGGAGGACTCGAGGTGGCCATGCAAACTTATTTTCAGGTTTTGACTTTAAAATTTCTATTTCAGTTTTATTTATTTACTTTAAATTTGGGTTTGGTTTTGTAATAAGGCCACTAAGTATTATTTTGGGGTTTTTAATTATTTGCTTTACTTCTGATTATATTATGCATGTGCTTAACAACTTGATTGCTTAATTAATCGGTAAAATCAACGTTTTCAAAATTATATCTCTTTCGGGTTTTCAAAACCTTATTTACGGGTAACCACATTCACAATATAAGTACAAAAGTAACCTAAATGATTTTCGTATTTGATTTTCAAACAACTTCAAAGCGAATGGTTTTATCTTGGCTATACACAACTTACTTGGAATTTAACAGAATTACGTGATTTCCAATAGCTAGTAACAACCGACGAATTTTTCAAATATAAGCTTTCTGAGTTTAAAGCATCACTAAAATGATTTCAACATCACTGTATAAGAGGTTTCCTAAACTTTAAAACAATAAAGAGTTTTTTCAATAAAATTTAACCTGTAACTTGTTTTATTCAAGCGTTTTCACTCCGTAACATGCCAGATTCGGTCGTGGTGTGTTGACCAGGTTTGGGGTGTTACAATAACATTTTAAATTATGTTTTAAATGCTATCATTATATAATATCAAATTATTTCTCGGCAAAAAAACTCAATGGCGTATCAACGATCATTCAATTTTGAAAAGGGATGGTGATAACCATCAACTATGAAAAAGGATGGTGGCGACCATTGAATTATGATGAGGGATAGCTTCGACTATCGATTATGAAAAGGGATGGTGGCAACCATGAACTATGAAAAGGGATGGTGAAGACCATCGTGATTCCACTTCATCTGAGCTTTGGTAAAAGTTTTTGATGCAAGTTACTTGTTACTATGGAAGGTAGGAAGCATGCCTCTTTATGATTTGTGGAAAGTTATTTTTATCATGTGTTGATATTGAATTTATGTGATCAAGAACTAATTTGGGTTGTTGGTGATGCTTAGGCTTGTGCCAAGCTTGTGTTGGAATGATTCATATTTATTTTAAACTTATGCATTGTATTGGTAAGCATCATTAATGAATTATGAACTTACTAAGCATTTTATGCTTACCTTGTGTTCATTTTTCTATGTTTTGTAGTTAATTAGAAGCTTTTTTAGGTTGGAATTTCTTTGGAGACCTATGGTAGATTTTGATGTTTTTAAGTCATGGTTATAATGGCATGTATAGGTGTTTTGTGCTTGATGATATAACCATTATGTTTGGCTTGTAAATGTAGTATTTTGGTTAATAAATTAGTTGTCATGTTGGCTTGTGTATATATGTGGTTTTATAATGGTCAAGTTGATGTATATTTTTGTGACCATTTTGGTATATTTGAATGTGATTTTAGTATGGTCATTTTGGTACTATTTGGTATGGAAATTGGTTGAAATTATTGAGTTGTTAAATGGATAAGTTATGCTTGTGTTTGAGTATATGTAATGTTATGATTATTGAGGTGCGTTTTGGCATATTGGTTGTATGATTAGGTACCATATTGTGCTAGCTTGATTTTTCATATTTTAGGTACATTTTCGATGCTTGAATTGGATACAAATGGGTTGTATGTGTGTGCACAATATGGGTGAAGGTAATGGCTTAAAAATGGCCTATTTCTTGTCCACACGGCCTAAGGCACCAACATGGGCTGGGACATGGCTGTGTCCCTACTTCGAATGCCCACACGGCCTGAGATATGAGTGTGTGTCTCGGTCGTGTAAGTCACATGGCCTGGTCACACGGTCGCGTGACCCTTTCAGTTTGAAAAATTCTAACTTTTCCCCCAAAATTCTATACGTTTTTGATTTAGTCCCGATTCATCTATAAAGTGTTTTTAGGGCCTTAGGGCTCTTATAAGGGACTATACTCATGTATTTGAATGAATTATAACATGATTCATGAAATATTTAGAAATGAATGTTTTAAGTTTTAATTTTTTTTGGTAATACTCTGTAACTCTATTCTGGCGATAGATACAAGTTAGGGGTGTTACATAACACCCCAAAATTGGGCATAGAAGTTTCAAGGATATTTTAGGAACTTTAGCTTATATGTGCTCTGAATATTGTAAGGTTGGTAATCGATAATGTTTTTGACAATGGCTATTAGGAAATTAATTCAATTTTTGAAATAAGTTTTAAATACATTTAATTTTGAAAATAGGATTGATTTGTAAAAGAGTCAAAACTGAGAGTTTTTATGAAGCAATTTACCCAGAATTTTAAAATCAACCTAAAAACCCCTTTTCCAGTTTGTTTCAAGATAGTTTGCACCTCACTTTGTTTGTGTCATCCCTTCTACTCTCCCATAACTTCTAATTGATTTTTACTTCCAAATCGTAATCCCTCTTGATTTCCAACATCCTTTGAACCATAAATCTCAATTGGAACCAAGAAAAACATCTCAAAACCTTACTAATCTCATCATCATCTTCAAGAGTGGGTTTTTTCAAATTTGTGTCAAAGATCATTTTTCATCCATCGAAGGTAACTATTCGTCCTTCTAATAGTTTTAAGTGGTATCTAGTCTCTTAAACTAAAATTTTAGCCGTTAAAACACATGTTTTAAATAAAAGCCAAAAATTTAGTTGTTAATGGTGAATTTCGACATTGTGGATTAAAATGTGATTTTAAAGTGTTTTTCAACTTGTTTTAACAAGATTAGAAGGTTTCTAAAGTTATTTTGAAGTTTTGCTAAGAATGTCTCGAGTTCTAATAAATTTCCGTCAAAATGGCCAAAACTTATCAAAAAATGTCAACACCATGAACTGAGTAGGTTTGTGTAGTTTAATGGTTGGGAATTAGTCATATATATTGTGTAGATGAATGGAATTTGTTTCATTCGAAAAGACTAAGTGTAGGATGATATATTCGAATTTAAAGTTTTTATGTCAAAGGTTTCAGTTAAAAGAGACGTAGCTAAAACTATTGTTTTTGATTGATTAAGGTGAGTTAATGACTGATTATTGATTGTATATTTGTTTGGTTTGTCTTGTTGAAGTGTTAGATTCAATAGGACATTCAACGAGTAGAGAAAGGCAAAGAAAGCTTGTTTGAGCTTTCAGCTTTTCGACAAAAGCATATTTTTGGTAAGTGTTTTGGAATTACTGCTCGTAGATGATTCATTATATAATTGGGAATTTAGAATTAGCTTAAACCCCTACTCTAATTCTGAGTGTAAGTGTTCTCACATCTATGATTAAATGTGAAATATGTGTGCTTGTGTAATTGTGAAAATATGAAATTATATGAGATGCTATGACATGTGCCATAGGCTTGTGATGATTGCTGTGAAAGAGAATAGGTGGGTATGTTATTAATGACATATAACAGTAAATATGTGGGTATGTTTTCATAACATGTGATAGTGATTATAATATGCTAATGATGTGAATATGGAGTGAAAATGTGCAAAATTGGTAAGTAAATATGTGATAATAATATGGATGTTTTGGCCTTGTGATTTTATGAGACCGTTGGATATAGTTGGCATGTTATAGGATTGCGAGTACTCACATTTGTGATATGATTTTGGGGCGTTGAGACCCATGGACAATTTTTAGAGAGATAAGGGAATGTGAGTTAAGCTCTGTTCACCAGGATATGTGTGTTTGGTGTGTTGGAGAGTGTTAGCTATATACTTCACTTATAGGACATGATCGGCTCTATGAGTCATTTTGGTGTGTTGGAAATTCGTGTATCCAATGTTTGATGATAGAGTCCACATTATGTTTCATAACCTCAAGAGCCAAACTATCATATAATGTGATTGAATGTGATTAAATGTGATTTATATGTGCTATGACATGTTTAAATAATCATGTGGTTAATGTGATAAATGTGTAATAGTATAAACGGAAGATGATTAAATGTGTGAAAGATGATATTAGAGTTAAATATATTATGAATATGTGACCGGTTTGATAAGTCGATGCATAATGACTTGTTTACATAGTGGTTGTTTTGAGTATTCACTAAGCTTGTTAAGCTCACCAACTCCTTTTTAACCATTGTAGACAAGTAGTGCCGGTGTGAGCAGTGTGGTCTCGAGGGGTGATCTAAGCCAGAAATTTTTATTGCTATTAGTAAGTGTTATTTGATTATTCTTGTTTGGGGGATAAAAAGGTAATGTGGTAGATGTTATGTTGACTTTGCTATGATTTTTGGTTGTTTGCATGCCTGTTGTGCTTAGGAACTTCGTGTACTTTAAATATGATGTTTGTGACTGTTATTGAGACATTTTGGTGTTTATTTTATGAGATAATTGATGCATGATGTTTTGGACTTTCTTTGGAATGATCTATGTGATGATATGTTGTTCTTTTAGGGTCTGGAACAAAGGTATCAATATTCGAGTTTTAAAAATGATACCTCTACAATTTTTGAAGTGCAGGAAGTCAGTTTTGCTAGTTGTTATCTATATTTTGCCACGAGTATCGATACTCAGGGTAAAATTGTTGAGGCTTTTTTAGTGGTACCGATATTTTTTGAAAGTTGGGTTTTTTAAGACTAGAAACAATAAGCTAGTTTGGTATTGATTTTCCAAGTAGTATCGATACCACTCTACCAGTATCAATACTTACGTAACAGATTTGGGAAATTTTGTTAAGTGGTCCTAATGCATGTTTAATACCTATTTTATGATTATTCAATGAATGTTTAGCATGATTCAACTCCCTTAGAGTGTGAATGACCTATGTTTCAAGTGAATGCTATTATATTAAAAGAAAAAAAGTTATGCATGTGTAATAATGTGGTAGTTTGTGATTAATACAAGTGGGAGATAGTGGTGTAGCGTCCTAGTATTCAGGCTCGGCGACCAAGTTGGGTATAGGGTGTTATATTTGATGGTATCAGAGACTAGGTTCAATAACACTCGGACCTAAGTAATTGTTGTTGATATGGTGATTGGTGTTTCATAACCCATGGATCTAGAAATCCAAGTGATTAAATTATTCAGGTTGCTTGAATTGCCTTAGATATCTCTTATTTGTAATGCATGTTGGGTATGAATGGGAAAGCATTGCCTTTAATCCTAAAGTTTTCTTGCAGGAACGAGACTTGGATCATTTCCTTCACCACTCACCCCTCTTTTATTTGTGTGTATCTTAGATTAGTTCAATATGCCTCCTAGACATGTGAATGTGAGAGCTATTGCTTAAGATGATGGTATATCCCCTACATCTCATGTACCGCTGTGTAGAGTGAACATACTTGATGAGGGTGTAGGCCCTCTGATGGAAGCAATAATTGGAGCGTTTCAGCAGATTGCTAGTGCTAGCCCTGCTCCTGCATCTGTGAATCATGGGTTGCTACTTGAACGGCTTTGGGCATTAGGTGGTAAAGAGTTTTCTGGAGTTAAAGGGACCGATCTGACCGTAGCTGAGTACTAGTTGGAAGGAATTGAAAAGATCCTTGAGCAGATATCCTATTTTAACAAGGGAAAATTGGGTTCCATAGTGTCCTTACTCGATGGTGAAGCTCATCGTTGGTGGAATACTGTCACGAGAGGTACAACTGCTAATTGTTTGACCTAGGATTATTTCCTTGAGGTATTTAGGAGGAAGTTCATGGGTGAGTAGTATATGAAAGCTCGTAAGCAGGAATTTTTAGACCATGTGCAAGGTGGTTTGTCTGTGGCTGGCAATGAGGTAGGGTTTGTGTGACTTAGTTAGTATTCTACTGAGATGGTTTTGACCGAGGAGGACCATTGTAAGAGGTTCTGTTTTGGGCTCAATCGAGAGATTTAGGTTTTCTTGGTGGCCTAAAATGAATAGTTGTTTAATGAGCTTGTGGAAAAGGCCAAAGCTATTGATGAGACTTTGACTAAGCCAGCACGTTCTGTGGTGGTTGATACTGGTAAGAGGGTTTCTGACGGTGCTTCTAGACGATCGCCCAAGAGAGGGTGGGATAATTACAGTTCTGGTAGGGGTACGAGACATGGGTCTTGACCAAGTCAATTTAAACAGCAAAGGAATGTTGTGGCTAACATTGGTGGCTCAGTTTAAGCAACAAAGGAACATTGTGGCTAACATTGGTGGTTTTGGATGGCCACTTTGTGCACATTGTGATTGTAGGCATCCTAGATAGTGCTGTAAGTTGACAGGTGGTTGTTATAAGTGTTGTTCGAAAGAACATTTTTTGAGGGATTGCCCGAATAGAGTTGAGGTTTCACAGACTTAGAGTTTGACACATGTTTTATGCCTGCTAGGGGTCAAGGTCATGGTAGAGGTAATGGGAGATCGATTGGACAGCGAATTGTTTCTCACACTGTTGCTTCACAAGTTGAGTCTGGAGGTCCAGCTCGAGTTTATATTGTTAGGGAACCTAAGTATCAAGATCTGACTGATGTTATTGCAAGTACTTTCATTTTTCTATTCCATTGTTATCCTTGGTTGATTCTGGTTCTAAACATTTGTATATTTTGAGCGAATTAGCTTATAAGTTAGGGATTCCTGTAAAAATGATTAATTTTGGTATGAATGTGTTTTTGTGAATAAATTTTATCATAAATGCCCCCTTATGATACAAGGGCATGTTTTCTCTATGAATCTAATAGAATTACCATTTTATGGTTTTGACGTTATTTTGGGTATAGACTAGTTGACTGAACATAAGGCTAAGGTAGAGTTTGAAACAAAGCGAATTACTTTGAAGAATAGTGATGGGTTGGAAATTGTTATAGTTGGTGAAAGACTGGGATTTTTCTTTAATATAGTTTCGATAATGAAAGCTAAAAATATGATGGGGAAAGGTTGTGAAGCTTACTTGGCCTATGTAATGAATTTAGATAGTAAGGAGTTGAAAGTTCAGGATTTTCCTAACGTGTTTTATTAAGAGTTGCTTGGTTTGCCATCGGATTGAGAAGTCGAGTTTAATATTGAGCTCTATCCTGGTACTGTACCGATGTCCATTGTAACTTATCGCATGGCACCAAAGGAGCTCAAAGAGTTAAAGATTCAATTGCAATAGCTACTAGATAAAAGGTTTATTTGACTGAGTGTATCACCGTCGAGTGCACTGATTTTTCTTTGTGAAGAAAAAAGACGATACGATGAGGATGTGTATTGATTATAGGCAGTGGAATAAGTTGACTATTAAGAATAAGTACCCTTTTCCTCGAATTGATGACTTATTTGATCAGTTCCAAGGTGCAATGGTGTTTTTGAATATTAATATTAGATCTGGGTATTATCAGTTGAAGGTGAAGGAGTCTGATGTTATGAAAGCCACATTTAGGACTCGATATGGGCATTATGAGTTTTTGGTGATCCTGTTTGGTTTAACTAATGCCCTTGATGCGTTCATGGATTTGATGAATCGAGTGCTCCATTCGTACTTGGACCAGTTTGTGGTGGTATTCATAGATGATATTTTGGTGTATTCTCATTCAGAGGAGGATCAAGATGAGCACCTAAGGGTTGTTTGTAGATTTTGAGGGTTAAACAATTGTTTGCTAAGTTATGTAAGTGTGAATTTCGGCTTAAGGAATTTGCATTTTTAGGACATGTGGTATCGTCAGAAGGGATTCGAGTGGATCCTAGGAAGATTGAGGCGATCTTGGAGTGGAAGTCGCCTAGGAGTTTTATCGAAGTGTGGAGTTTTTTAGGTTTGGTCTGTTATTATTGTAGGATTTTTTGAAGGATTTTCCCTTATTGCTGCACTATTAATGAAACTACTTCAGAATGATGTGGTGTTTGAATGGACCGATAAGAGGCAAAAGAGTTTCGAATGGCTTAAAGTAGTGTTGACAAAGGCACCTGTGTAGATTCAACCAGAACCTAGAAAAGATTTAATGGTTTATAGTGATGCTTCATATTCGGGTCTTGGTTGTGTATTGATGCAAGAGGCTAAAGTTGTGGCTTATGCTTTGAGACAATTGAAGACTCATGAGTGCAACTATTCTACCCATGATTTGGAATTAGCTGTTGTGGTATTTGCACTTAAGATTTGGCACCATTATTTGTATGGAGAGAAATGTGTGGTTTATACTTATCAAAGAGCCTTAAGTACCTCCTCACCCAAAAGGAGTTGAATTTAAGGCAAAGGTATTGGATTGAGCTTTTGAAGGATTATGACTATGTGATTGAGTATCATCTTGGTACGACAAATGTTGTTGTTGATACTTTGATTAGGAAGTCGATGACAAAGTTGAGAGCTATGTTTGTGAGCTTGAGTTTGGCTAGTGACGGTGGTTTATTAGCTGAGCTTCAAGTGAGGTCGATTTTGGCTCAACAAATTAAGGACAAACAACCATTAGAGGAAGATTTATTGAAAAGGATTTGTCAAGTTAGGCAAGGTATTAAGAGAGACTATGATGTTGATGCAGAAGGTATCCTAAATTTCTGAGGTAGATTGTGTGTGCTACAAGATGTGGATTTAAGACAAGCAATCCTTACCGAGGCGCATAGTAGCCCTTATGTTATGCATCCCTGTAGTAGTAAAATGTATCATAATCTCTATGAGATTTGTTGTTGGCTTGGGTTGAAGCGTGATGTTACAGATTTCGTAGCTTGATGTTTGGTGTGTTAAAAGGTGAAAGCTAAACATCAATTTCCTTCGGGGTTGTTGCAACCAGTTGCGATTCCTGAATGGATGTTGAAAAGGATCACTATGGATTTTGTTTCAGGTTTACCTTTGATGCCATCAAAGAAGGATTCGATTTGGGTTATAAAAGATCGCTTTTCGAAGAGTACCCATTTGTTGGATGTGCGTAGCAATTAGTCTTTCCAAAACTTGGAAGATTTGTACATTGTGGAGATTGTACATCTTTATGGAGTTTTGGTTTCTATCATCTTCGATAGAGATCTGCGTTTTAAGTCGAGGTTTTGGAAGATTTTGTAAGAGGCATTGAGGTCAAAACTTTCTTTCAGTACAACTTATCTGCCCCAAACAGATGGCCAATCTGAGAGGGTAATTCAAGTGTTAAAAGATATGTTGAGAAGTTGTGTGATTCAGTTCAATGGTAGTTGTGAGTGATATCTGCCTTTAGTAGAGTTTGTTTACAACAATAGTTTCCAAGCGAGTATTCGCATGGCACTGTTTGAGGTATTGTATGGTAGGAAGTGTAGGACTCCTTTGTGTTGGACAGAGGGTTGATGGACCGGAATTAGTTCGAGAAACTGAAGAGAAAGTGAAGGTTATATGCAAGAGGTTGAAAGTAGCAACATATAGGCAGAAATCTTATACGAATTTGAAACACTGAGACATTGAGTTTCAAGTTGGCGATAAGGTGTTCTTGAAATATTCACCCTGAAATAAAGTTCTAAGATTTGGAAGAAATGGTAAATTGAGTCCAAGATATGTTGGACCTTCTAAGTTGTTGAGAGGATTAGACCGGTAGCTTATCTACTCAAGTTACCACCGGAACTTAAGTCAATTCATGATGTTTTCCATGTGTCTATGCTACGGAAGTATCATTTAGATTCGTCGCATATTGTGCTAGTAGAAGAGATTGGGGTTTGACTTGATCTCACTTATGAAGAGGAACTGATAGAGAGTTTAGCTTGTGAAGAGAAGGTTTTGCGAAACAAGAGAGTTTTGTTGGTTAAGGTTTTGTGGTGCAACCAGAAAACGGAAGAGGCTACTTGGGAAACTGAGGATGTAACAGTCCAGTTTTGACCCTAGTCGAAATAGTGGTTTTGGGACCACAAATCCGAGTCAAAAAAATATTTTAATATTATTTTCCTAGTCTACAGCATGTGAGTTGGTATGTGTGAAATTTCTGCGAATTAATTTTGTCATTTGTGTGCTTAATTTGAGAAAAGGGCTAAATCGCGTAAAATGCAAAAGTGCCTTGGTAATTGTTGAAGTGTTTAAATGCCATGTTCTTTTAATATGAAGGCCTTAAAATGAAATTAGGCCATTTTTCAATAGCATGGACGGTAATAGGCTTTTAATTTAATGATTTTATTAAGTTTTCATTAAGGGCAATTTGGTAAATGATGAATTAAATCATAATATAATAAAACAAATCATTAGAAATGGCCATTTATCATCTTGTTGTGCCGAATTATCAAAGAAAAAGAAGAAAGAAAACTAAGCTAGGGCATTCAGCCATTTTTTAGCTTGATTCAATGTATGTTTTGCTTCGGTTCTTGATAATTTCTACGTTTTTGTAATCGTTGCTTCGTGTTCTTCAAAACCCATGATTCAATTTTGTGAATTGATGATGATTTCGAAATATTCCATTGATGAAGAGATGAGTTTTGTGATGTTTGAAGATGGATTATGAAAGATATGTGTTAGATTAACATGTTTTGTCTTTGGAGTTTTGATGATTTTGAGTATTTTGGACTTAATTGAGAAAATAATATTCTGAGGGACTAAATTCTAAAATAAATGAAATGTATGGATTTGTATGATTATAGTGAATAGTCGGCCAAGCATGGGTCTAAGAAAATTATGTGTATTTTGTGAAATAGGGACTAAAATGTCAAAATGTGAAAATATGAGGGCTAATTTGTAAATTTCCCTAAATAAGTGTTTTTGGACTAAATTGAACGAATTAGTGAATAAATGAGTTAAAATTGAATATGTATAGATCAAGAACAGAAGAAAACAGATTTAGATTGCGGAAAGTCGAAAGTGATTGAGTAGTCGAGTTCATTTCCGTTTATCCAAATCCGAGGTAAGTCTATGTACAAAAAAATGTATTACATTGATATATGTATGTTCATATGAAAATTCATAATGATGAATGTGTAAGAGATGATGAGTACATGAAATCCGAGATAATATCGACATGGTGTCAACATCCGAAAAAGTCCCGTAAGTCATGACATAGGTGTCCGATTGAGATATCGTGTAAGACCACGTCTAGGACATTGGCATCGATATGAGACATCGTGTAAGACCACGTCTTGGACGTTGGCATCGATTCGAGATTTACGTGTAAGACCATGTCTGGGACGTTGGCATCGATCTGAGATTTACGTGTAAAACCATGTCTGGGACATTGGCATCGTATTGATTCGTGTAAGACCCTGTCTGGGACAGTGGCATCGATATCTGGTTACATGTAAGACCACGTCTAGGACATTGGCATTGTACGACCATTCTGACTATTCCGAGCTTCCTATTTGATTTCGAGCAGTTGAACGGGCAAATCCGAGAAATGAGAGACTACGTAAAATGTATAAACGAGTCAGGTACATCTGAAAGGTACACTATGTATGTGTATGAAAGGTAAGTGTATATATATGAACTTACCGAAGTGAATATATGTATGGGTTTGATGAGATATTATGTGATATATGCTTGAATGTGTTATGAGCATAAGTGAAGCTTTGAGATGTGATATGTTGCCATTCTATGGATAAACAAATGAGCCAAAGAACATATTATGAAATTGCAAATGAGAAAAATTAATGACATTGTATCAATGTGATTATGTGCCTTTTATGTTAAGCTTACTTTGTGTGTGTTTACTCTATTTTACAGATCGTCAAAGCTACAAAAAGCTCGGGAATCGTCAAGGATCATCACCACATTATCAATCTCTACTTTGGTACTTTTGAATGTCTATATAGCTAAATATGGCATGTATAAGCTAGTCATTCTGGGGTATGTTTGATATATGTACATGGCCATGTGATATGGCTAGATATATGGTTGTGTTATGAATGACTAGTTATGTCCTATGATGCTAGTCTTGGTATAGCTTGATAGCAAATGAAATGGTCATATGAATGGTAAGCTTATTGATGTATAGCTAGCATATTATTGATGGTAAATTTGTGATGGATTATGCTTTGAAGTGCTTGTGGTTATATTGAGTTAAATGACTATTAACTTGGTATGGTTGTTTGGCTCATAATTGAGTAGAAATGATGCATAATTTGATGTGTTTTGGTTGCCAATTGTGTATGGGATGATGCTTGTATGTGTTTGTAGGGATGACCCAAGTGTGGGTGGCATTTTGGCCTTAAAAATGGCCTATAATTGCCCACACGGTTGAGCACACTGGCACGTGGCTTGATCGTGTCCTTTGAGGTTGCAATTTAAAACAAGTCAGAATCGACCACGGGCAAGACACACAGGCGTGTGACTAGCTATGTGGATCAAGTTAGTAGCAACCACGGGCTGGACACATAGGCGTGTGACTGGCTGTGTGGTGCAAATTAGTGTCGACCACGGGTGAGGCACACGGGCGTGTTTCAGGCTGTGTGGACAAGTCTGTATGTATGCCCTGTTTTGACACGGCTTAGACATACGGGCATGTCTGAGGCCGTTGGAGGCACACGGCCTGCCCACACGAGCGTGTGACCTCTGTAACTTAGAAAATTTTTATAAATTTGAAAATTTCCACATGTGTTTGGTTTAGTTCCGGCCCCTTTCTGAAGCATGATTAAGGTTTCGTAGTGTAAGACCCCAAACCTGGCCTAGACGTTATGTCCGAATCTGGCGACGTCACATGATAGTGTTTTGGAAAACATAATTGCATTAAAACCAGTTGTAGATAATTAGAAAATGTAATTACAATAATGCCCTTTTCGATATTTTAGGCAACCGTAAAAAACGCGTCATTTATTCATTTATTGACCATTTTCAAAACATTATACGATGCAGAAGCTGTTTAAAAGTATTTTGTGAATTCGTGTGTTTTTGATAAAACATTTGGTTACTTTGAAAACTCGAGTCTTGTCCTACTACTAGCAGTTCATAAAATAATAATCCCAAATTTAAGTGAAAATCCTTAAAGGCCTAATTACAAGAAATATACCCAAAAATAACCAAATCGTAATTAAAAATAAATCGTAAATAAATATTCGAAACCATGGTCACCATCGAGTCCTCCGCTGCACCGATCCGTCTACTATTGGGGATTACCTAAACAGATTAAATAGAAAAGGGTGAGTTTTCACAAACTCAGTGTGTAATCCCCACAGAAAACATACACACAGAATATCAGATAATAGACATATATACACTGTTTGGGTCTGAGCCCATTATAGAAACAGTGTGGACTTTATCCCACTCAGATGCAGAATCAGATATGGTCTAGGGCCTTAGCTCATTTCATTCATAATAAACAGTTCAAACAAAATAACATAATCCTACCCACCAGCCTTTACACACCAACTCCGTCCAACCCTACACACCATGTGGGGATAAAATCAACCCACCCATCCCTACACACCATGCTGCACTGAGTGTGGCACATAATCCGAACCATCAAACCACCCCGATGCAATGCAACATAGATAAAATGTCATGCTATTATGCAAACACAGTTCATACATTCAAATATCAGAATTCATGCTCGGTACAGAAATCAGAAAGCCAAATCACATAATTAGGGGTTTAGGTAAAGCTTACTGACCCTGCATTAGGCCCACAGTCAACTAGGGCGACACGTGCAACCTTACAAAACATTACAGAAAAATGGGCTTACACGCCCAACAAGTTAATGGAAAAGAATGAAAAGAAAAAGAAAGAGATGGGGGATAGTTTCGGCAACAAGGTGGGGGAAAAGGGAGGATAATGACACAAAATTTCAATTAAAAGAGAGGCAGAGTAATCAGAAATCAATAACCTCTCCCTAATCCCTTATTTTCCTCCTAAAACTGTTCCTCACTTCCCCACTCATCTCAATCATCTTAGTATTTCTTCTAAACCAAAACTCTTATAGTCCACTGAGCAAAAACAACATCCTTGCTCGTGCCGGGATTCAAACACATGACCTCAAACATAATAACACACCACTTAACCATCAGACCAGTAGGCCCATTCTTGTTAGTTACTTACACACTTAAATTTATAAGCCTATTAACCAGAGTTTGGGCTTTATTCATAAAAATACCAAAATTTACCCAAGTTGAAACTTGAACTTGGAATCTCCCACACACACCCAGAACACATAACCACTCAAGCAGACACTCATTCGTGCCAAAATTACAAAAGCTGAAATTAAGCAAAAATCGAGGCATTACAACTCTATCCTCTAAAAGAAAATTTTGTCCTCAAAATTTTACCTGATTAGAAGAGGTGAGGATACTGCTAACGCATAGAATCCTCCGGCTCCCAAGTGGCTTCCTTAGTGCTATGATTCCGCCACGGCACCTTCACTAAAGGGATAGATTTCCTCCGCAGAACCTTAACATCACGTTCCAAAATCTGAACCGGCTCCCCTTCAAATGTCATATCTGGCCTAACCTTGATGTCCTCAATAGGCACAATATGTGTGGCATCAGAGCGGTAGCATCTCAACATTAAGATGTGGAACACATCATGAATGCGATTCAACTCTGAAGGAAGCTCCAACTGATATGCGACTGGCCTCACTCGTTTCAAAATACGGTACGATCCAATAAATCGAGGGGTCAGTTTACCCCTACGACCAAGCCTTAGATCCTTCTTCCATGGCAAGACCTTGAGAAAAACTAAGTCCCCCACTGAATACTCAATAACCTTTCTCTTCAGATCAGAGTAGGATTTCTGCCTATCAGATGCTGCTTTCAGTCGATCTCAAATCAATTGGACTTATATCTTCAGTTTTCGATACCAATTCCAGACCTAGAACACGTCGCTCACCCAACTCAGTCCAACACAAGGGAGTGTGACACTTACGACCATATAAGGCCTCATACGGTGCCATCTGGATGCTAGCCTGATTACTGTTGTTATAGGCGAACTCTGACAATGGAAAATACTCCTCCCAACTACCTCGGAAATCTATAACACAGCTCCTCAACATATCCTCCAGTACTTGAGTCACCCTCTCTAACTAACCATCTGTCTGAGGATGGAAAGCAGTACTGAAGTCCAATCTCGAACCCAGAGGTTCGTGCAATTTCTTCCAGAACTGAGACGTGAAGTGAGGATCCTTATCGGAGATGATCGAAATAGGAACCCCATGCTGCCTCACTATTTCAGACACGTACAACTTAGCCAATTTCTTGAGCGAAAAGTCTATCCTGACCGGAATGAAATGAGCAGACTTGGTCAATCGGTCCAAGATGACCTAGACAGAATCCTTTTTAGTGGGTGTTAAGGGCAACCCACTAAAGAAGTCTAAAGTTACTCGCTCTCATTTCCACATCGGTATCTTTACCGGTTGTAGAAACCCCGAAGGCAGCTGTTGCTCAGCCTTAACCTGCTGACAAGTCAGACAACGAGCAACGAAGTCAGTAACCTCTCGCTTCAACGCTGGCTACCAGTATAACTCTGGCAAATCTTGCTACATTTTATTTCCACCCAGGTGCATAGCATAAGGGCTACTATGCGCGTCCCTCAGAATTGACTACCTCAAATCCTCATCATTCGGCACGTAGATCCGACTGCAGAAGCAAAGTACCCCTTCACTGTTAATTCCAAAATCCGTAGTATCCCCATTCTAAACCTGATGGAACCTCAACTTGAGAAACTTATCCCCCATCTGCTTACCTCTGATCTGATCAATCCACGTAGGCTTAACCTGAAGCTCGGCTAACAGACTCCCATCGTTGAATAAATTGAGTCGAGCGAACATTGCTCTCAGATCAGTCATCACCCTATGGTTTAAAGCATCTGCCACCATATTCGCCTTACCAGGGTGGTACTCAATGGTGCAGTCATAATCCTTAAGTAGTTCCACTACCTACGCTGCCTAAGATTTAACTTCTTCTGGGTGAGGAGATACTTAAGGCTCTTGTGATCAGCGTAGATAGTACACTTCTCAACGTACAAACAGTGCCTCCAAATTTTCAAAGCGAAGATTACCGCTGCCAACTCCAAATCATGCGTCGGATAGTTAGCCTCATGTGTTTTGAGCTGACGAGACGCATAAGCTACCACTTTATCATCCTACATCAGAACACAACCCAGACCCACATGCGACGCATCACTGTATACGACAAAATCCTTCCTAGCTTCAGGCTATATCAGAACTGGAGCTTGCGTCAAAATAGACTTAAGCTTCTCGAAGCTCTCTTATTGCTTATCGATCCAGACAAAGGGAACTCCCTTATGCAGAAGCTTAGTCAATGGTGCTGCGATCAAAGAGAACCCTTCTACGAAGCGTCGATAATAACCCACTATCCCCAGAAAGCTGGGGATTTAAGACACACTCTTCGACTATTTCCACTCCAACACAGCCTCAATCTTGCGAGGATCAACACGAATACCCTCTGTAGAAACTACATGCCCCAAAAATGTTACTTTTCGGAGCCAAAATTCACACTTACTGAACTTCGCATACAACTATTTCTCACAAAGCGTCTGTAACACCACTCAGAGATCCTCATCATGCTCGTCCTCAGTCTTCGAATACACTAGAATATCGTCAATGAAGACTACCACGAACCTATCCAGATAGGGCAGGAACACTCGGTTCATCAGATCCATAAAAGCTGCTAGTGCATTCGTTAGTCCAAATGGCATTACTAGAAACTTGTAATGGCCGTAGCGAGTCCTAAATGCCGTCTTATGTACGTCAACCTCTTTAACTTTCAATTGGTGATACCTTGATCGTAGATCGATCTTGGAGAAAATCGAAGCTCCTCGAAACTGGTCAAACAGATCATCAATCCTCTGAAGGGGGTACTTATTCTTGATAGTCAACTTATTCAATTGACGGTAGTCGATGCACATATGCATGGATCCATCATTACAAACAGCGCAAGTGCTCCCCATGGAGACATACTAGGGCAGATGAACCCACGATCCAGTAACTCTTGAATTTGAGCTTTAAGCTCCACAAGCTTCTTCGGTGCCATTCTATAAAGGGCGATGGACACCTGACCTGTACTAGGAAAGAGCTCAATTCCAAACTCTACCTTTCGGCTCAGAGGCAGACCCAGTAGTTCCTTAGGAAAAACATCCGGAAACTCCCTTATTATTCTGATGTCCCTAACCAAGAGTCCACAGAATCTGAAACACTGATGTAGGCCAAGAATGCCTCACATCCTTTTCGTACCAACTTTTTCGCCACTAACTCAAAAATCACATTCACCAGATAATCCCGACGTTCCCCAATCACCAGTACCTTATTATCTTACTCGGTTATCAGAATAACCCTTTTTGTAGCACAGTCCGGACTCACCCGATGCTTGACCAGCCAATCTATTCTAAGAATCAAATCGAAACCGTCCCTTGAACCTCTAGTAGAACATCTCTAAACAATTTATTAACCCGGATAGCTTGCCCTAACAGACTCACAATGGTTATCTAGCTCGAAGTACTCTCAATTGGAATCCCCAAAGTTTTAGACACAGAGCTAGCTACGTAAGAGTGTGTAGAGCCTATGTCTATCAATGCAGTGTATGGTACATCAAAAATTAAGAATGTACCCGTAATCACATCCGGAGCATCACCATTCTCTCGGCGACGTACAGCATAGACCAATGCAGGCTGCCTCGCCTCAGTCGGTCCTGTACCTCTGCTTGATGCTCTCGGTCCTCGGCCCATGCCATTACCACCCCTGGCATGACCTCGGCCCCTAGGTGGCTGCTGAGCTACTCTCGGTGTCTGCGCAGTACTAGTACCCGTAGCTTGCATCTGATTAGTCCTCAGCGGACAGTTCCTAACATGATGCTCAGTCGACCCGCATTTCAAACATGCCTCAGTTATCCTCCAACACTCGCCCGGATGACGTCTACCAAAATGCCCACAAAGCGCCACCCTAGTAGGTACAACAGAAGGCGCAACTCTCATTGGCCCATTAAATCTGACCTTTCTCTTAGGCCTCATCACAGAATTCGAGGGCTCTGATTCCTTCTTATTCTTTCCATTCTCGCGGTTGCGGCGCGCAACGCGCTTAACCTCCTCGGCGATCTTTGCCTTCTCCACTAAAACAGAAAAGTCATGCTCCCTCTTTGGAGCTATCAGAACTCGTAAACTCTCTCTAAGTCTATCCTCAAATCGAGCACAATGCTCATACTCAGTCGCCACCATCCCCCAGGCATATCGACTCAATCTCAGGAACTCGGCCTCATACTCGGCCACAAAATGGTCTCCCTTGGTGAGATTAAGGAACTCACGTCTCCTAGCATCGATGTAGCTCACTCCCACATATTTATTCTGGAAAGTCATCTTAAAATAATCCCAAGTCAGAGGGTCAGGCTAAGTGCCCTCCTTAACCGTCAGCCACCACTGATACGCTTCGTCGCGAAAGAGAGAGACAACTCTTTTAAGCTTCTACTCAGCAGTAAAGTCCAAGTCATCCATGATTCTTTCCGTGGCCTCCATCCAGTACTCGGCCACGCTAGGGGCGACTCCACTGATGCTCTTAAATAACTCAGCCCCATTGGACCGGAGTCATTCCGTAACCGACCCTCGGCCCCCTGATCCAGTGATGGGTCCAACGACCCTCTGTAAAATCTGTAACATGGCTCAGGATAGTGCATCATCCCCAGCCTCATGATCATGAGACCCAGTCTCCATAGCAGGTGATACTGGGGTCTCGCACGTATCTAGATTGGGCAGATTCTCAGATGTGGAGACCTAACTCGAGCCTCCTGCGGCCTCTACCACGACCTCTAGTACCCCGTCAGCAGATACCTCGTGCCCTCATCGTATTTTTCGAATTTATTTGTATTAACAGTTTTATGCATTAGTTATAGTTCTAATATTTATTAATAAATGTTTTATGCAGAATAATATCAGAAGTTTAGAGCTCATTTTCGCGAATCGTAGTTTTACTACTATATTCAGTTTCGCTACAGTATTTGGTTTACACTACCTAAAATGTTTTCAATATAGTATACTACCTAAGGTTGTTTCAAGCATGCAAGTAGTATTTCAAAAAAAATTAAACAGAATTCAGAACACTCACAGGATAGGTGCCGGGGACTTTGTGTACCACATACTCAGTTAAGAAATATTTTGAATCATAAAAAAAAACCATTTCAGAGAACCTAATTTTAAAAACCTAAATCTACGATCGTGTTTTGTAACTTGGCTCTGATACCACTAAATGTAACACCCCAAACTCGGCCTAGACGTTATGGCCGAATCTAGCGAAGTCACATGATAGTGCTTTCGAAAACATAATTGCACTAAAACCATTTGCAGATAATTAGAAAACGTAATTACAATAATGCCCTTTTTGATATTTTATGTTACCATCAAAAACACGTTGTTTATTCATTTATTGACTATTTTCAAAATGTTATACGTTGCAGAAGTTGTTTAAAAGTAATTTGCGAATTCGTGTATTTTTTATAAAACATTTGGCTACTTTAAAAACTGGAGTCTTGTCCTACTGCTAACAGTTCATAAAATAATAATCCCAAATTTAAGTGAAAATTCGTAAAGGCCTTATTACAACAAACATACCCAAAAATAACCAAATCATAATTAAAAATAAACCGTAAATAAGTGTCCAGAACCGTGCTCACCGCCGAGTCCTCCACTGTACCGATCTTTCTACTGTTGGGAATTACCTGAATAGATTAAACAGAAAAGGGTGAGTTTCCGCAAACTCAGTGTGTAATCCCCATAGAAAACATACGCATAAAATATCAGATAACAGACATATATACACAGTTCGGGTCTGACCTTATTACAGAAATCGTGTGGACTTTAGCCCACTCAAATGCAGAATCAGATATGGTCTAGGGCCTTAGCCCATTTCAGTCATAATAAACAAATCAGACAGAATAGCAGAACCCTACCCACCAGCCTCTACACACCAACTCCGTCCAACCCTACACACTATGTGGGGATAAAATCAACCAACCCATCCCTACACATCATGTTGTACCGAATGCGGCACATAATCAGAAAGTTACAGCTGGGCTGCCAAATAACAGGCTTGAGAGCCTTTCAGATACTTCCTCCGAATCATCAACCCACCCCGATGCAGTGTAACATACATAAAATGTCATGCTATTATGGAAACACAGTTCATACATTCAAATATCAGAATTCATGCTTGGTGCAGAAATGAGAAAGCGAAGTCACATAATTAGGGGTTTAGGTAAAGCTTACCGACCCTACATTAGGCCCACAGTCAACTAGGGTGACCCGTGCAAGCTTATAGAACATTACAGAAAAATGGGTTTGTTGATCACACGGCTTGGCCCAGAATCCCACACGTCTGTGTGGTTCACCTGTGTGTGCCCATAAGCCCGTGTGGCCCACACGGCCCAATGGTCGAGCCCGTGTGTCATACACGGCCTCGCCCAACCATCACACGGCCGTGTCTCTTGCACACGACCTGGCTCGTCGATCACACGACCGTGTGGTGACTAAGAGTCTTGCATACGGGCGACCATACGGGCGATCACACGCCCGTGTGGCGTCGACAGAAAGGGTTTTGGCTTTATTTAAAACCTCGTTTTTTACATTTTTGGGTACACACCTAGTACCGAATCGATGCTAATGCAATCCCAAACCTATAATTGATAGTACAAAACCTAGAATTAGCCCATAGTCATGATTTAAACAAATCCATCATTCCAATCACGAGTCCACCCAACCACTTAACACTTACCTCCGAACGAACAACAGAAATTCCACAACCTCCCACCGTTAATGGCGAATCTCCAGCCACTTGATTGACTCCTAACAATCAAAATAAACACTTTTTATAAGTCCCTTATCCACGACCATATTCAGGATAAAACATAATCAAACTTACCGATCACGGTCGACGTCGTACTAAACCAACGAGTTAATGGAAAAGAACGAAAAGAAAAAGAAAGAGATGCAGGAGAGCTTCGGCATCAAGGTGGGGGAAATGGAGGATGATTACAGAAAATTTCAATTAAAAGAGAGGCAGAGTAATCAGAAATCAATAACCCCTCCCTAATCCCTTATTTTCCTCCTAAAATCGTCCCTCACTTCCCCACTCATCTAAATCACCTTAGTGTTTTGGCTAAACCAAAACTCTTACAGTCCACTGAGCAAAAACAACATCCTTGCTTGTGCCGGGGTTCGAACACATGACCTCAAACATAATAACACACCACTTAACCACCAGACCAGCAAGCCCATTCTTGTTAGTTACTTACACACTTAAGTTTATAAGCCTATTAACCAGAGTTTTAGCTTTATTCATAAAAGTACAAAAATTTACCCAAGTTGAGACTTGAAGTTGGGACGTCCCACACATACCCAAAACACATAACCATTCAAGAAGACACTCATTCATGCCAAAATTACAAAAGCCAAAATTAAGCAAAAATCGGGGTGTTGCACGTAGACCTATTTAAGGGACACTTTGATGTGATTGGTCAGATTATGTTACGAAATATTCGTAAAAATTTTCAATTGTCTGGTAATGTCTCTTAACCCTAAATTGGTGATGGTTACGGGTTAGGAGTGTTACAGAAGAAGTAATGAGATGTCAATATCCTTATCTATTTAGCTTAGATAATTTCAATGACGAAATTCTTTTTAGAGGGAGAGAATTGTAACACCCCAAAATTGGGCCTAGAAGTTTTGAGGGTATTTTAGGAATTTTTGCTTATATGTGCTTGGAATTTTTTAAGGTTGGCAATCAATAATGTTTTCGACAATGTCTATTAGGAAATTAAGTCAATCTTTGAAATAAGTTTTAAATACCTTTAATTTTGAAAATAGGACTAATTTGTGAAAGAGTCAAAGCTAAGAGTTTTTACGAAGTAGTTTACCTAGAATTTTAAAATCAACCTAAAAGTCCCCTTATCCAATTTGTTTTCATGATAGTTTGCTCCTCACTTTTCTTGTGTCGTACCTTTTACTCTCTACCTTTCCCAATTGATTTTTACTTCGAAAACCTAATCCCTCTTGATTCTTAATATCCTTTGAACCATAAATCTCAATTAGAACCAAGAGAAACACCTAAAAACCTCACTAATTTCATCATCTTCTTCTTCAAGAGTGGGTTGTTTTGGATTTGCATCAAACCTTATTTTTCTTCCATTGAAGGTAACCATTCATCCTTCTAATAGTTTTAAATGATATCTAGTCTCTTAAACTGAAATTTCAGCCATTAAAATGCATGTTTTAAATAAAAGCCAAAAAAATTAGTTGTTAATGGTGAATTTTGGGATTTTGGACTAAAATATGGTTTTAAAGTGTTTTTGAACTTGTTTTAACTAGATTAGAAGGTTTCTAAAGTTATTTTGAAGTTTTTTTTAAAGAATTTTTAGACTTCTAATGAGTTTTTGTCATAATGGCCAAAACTTATCGAAAAATGTTGATACCATGAACTGAGTAGTTTTGTGTAGCTTAAAGGTTTAGAATTAGTCATAGATGATTCTGTAGATGAACAGAATTTGTTTAGTTCGAAAATATTAAGTGTAGGCTGAGATATTTGAATTTAAAGTTTCTATGTTGAAGGTTTCAGTTAAAAGAGAATGTATCTTAGACTATTGTTTTTGACTAATTAAGGTGAGTTGATGACTGATTTTTGATTGTATATTTGTGTGATTTGTCTTGTTGAAGTGTCGGATTCAATAGGACCTTCAACGTGTATAGGACCTTCAACGAGCAGAGACAAAGGCAAAGAAAAGTTTCTCTGAGCTTTCGACTTTCTGACAAAAGCATATTTCTGGTGAGTGCTTTGGAATCGCTGCTCGTAGATGATTCATTGTGTAATTGGGAATTTAAAAGTAGCCTAAACCCTTACTCTAAATTTCGAGTGTAAGTTTTCTTACACCTATGATTAAATATGATATATATGTGCTTGTGCAATTGTGAAAATATGAACATACATTAGATGCTATGACATATGCCTTAGGCTTGTGATGATTGTTATGAAAGAGAATATGTGGGTATGTTTTCATACCATGTGACAATGATTATAATATGCTAACGATGTGAATATGCAATGAAAATGTTTGAAAAATCGGTAAGTAAATATGTGTTAATAATGTGGATATTTTGGCCTTGTGATTTTAAGAGACAGTTGGATATAGTTGGCATGCCATAGGATTGTGATGTGATTTTAGGGCGTTGAGGCTAAGGGACAATTTTTGGAGAGATAAAGGAATTTGAGATAAGCTCCATTCACTGGGATATGTGTGTTCAGTGTGTTGGAGAGTGTTAGCTATATGCTTCATTTATGGGACATGATCAACTCTATGAGTCATTTTCGCGTGTTGGGGGTCCATGTTCAGATGTGTCGTGATAGAGCCTACAGTAGCCAAACTGTAATGCCCCAAAAATTTGAATGTTGACTATTGATTTATGCCATAATTAAGTCTCTGTATCTGTGGCTTTGTGCTCTACGTATGTGTTTGTGGTCAGTGGTTTGAGTAGTGCTTTTAGGAAGTTTTGCTCTTTTATTTTAATTAACCTCTACTCTTAAGCCATTGACTTAAGTTTAATTCTGTGCGAATCTGTGTCAAGAATGAGCCTACTAGTTTAATGGTTAAGCCTTTGTATATCCTTTGGTCCTGTGTTCAAGTCCTGGTGCTCGCGTTAAGGAATATTTTTGCTACATGTTAGAATTTTGATCGGTAGTTAGATCAGAATGTAACATTTTCCTTTTCCTTCCTTTCCGTTTTTTTTTATTTCTTCTTCTTACTTTGTTTTCCTTTTCTTCTTTTCACTCTTTTCCTTGCTTCTCTTTTCTTTTTTCCTTGGTTATCGCTTATATCCGTACTTCATATCTGCTAGCTGGGTAAGTTTGTTTCCGTTAATGTCGTGACTTCGGTGGTTCCATAACTTAAAACGTTAGTGTTGTCACCTTCGCCAAAGTTGGTTTCTTATCTAAACTATTCGAGTTATTTGTTTTTGTGTTTGATTACTGTCTTTAAGAGAAGATCTCAAGGATAATGATTTCCCTAAGGTTCTCGATTTGTGAATCGCGGTTTTGTACAGATGTAATTTTGATGTTGAGTTGGGTATATGTCGAAACGCTTCAACGAATTTGGTTGCACTTTAATCTTGGGGTTTGTTACGAATTATTATTTAATTGGTTATTTAATGTTCATTTTGGGTCTTAAGAGTCCTCTACATTGATCATATTTCGAAACCTCTTCAGGTACGTACTAAAAACCCGACTTTCTGCAAAATTTGAAAGCTGAAAAACATGATTGTCAATACCACATGGCCTTGTGTATCACACTACCGTATGTTAGGCTATGTGACTTACCAATTACCTTTAGGGACCACACGGGCCAGAGACATGGGCATGTGTCCAGGCCGTGTGACTCACTGTTTACCATTAAGGATCACATGGGCCAGAGACATGGGCGTGTATCCAGGCCATGTGACTTATTGTTTGATATTTATGACTACAAGAGCTAGTGAAACGAGCATGTGTCAGGCCGTGTGAGACACACGGGCGTGTGCCAGGTTCTAGAGCCATACATGCCAGCCATTTAGGCCATGTGAAACCACATGGGTTTGTGGGTCAGAAATTGGAATTCTCCCTAGGGCCGTAAGCATCATTTGACTCGAATGTAGGCCTTCCATAGGGTTCGTATAGCCCGAATTAGATCGTATAAGTTGCTATCTACTGATCTAAGACTGAGTAGTTGATTATCTAAACGTATACTAAATGTAATGATTGTTAATGATATTGATTTGTACTATCTGATTATGAACTGTATCTAGGTAATTGTGTGTACGTTCTTGATATCTAATTTCTGTAATCTGCATCTGCATTAGATGGGAATAGTGTAACAGAGGAAGTGATATGTTCTGGTTCACTGTCTAAGCCACAATCTATATATGTATCTAGCATTTTATCACAATTTGATTTGGCAGCTAGTCTGCAATCATGTTGAACATGTCCTACCAACACTATGTGGTGTATACCGCTGGATGGATATTAAATCCCCTTTGTGGTGTGTTCGGTTGGTTGGAGATGGTGTGTTGCGGATGGGGGGTAGGAAAGCTGCATTTGTTTCTGATCTATTCTATATCTGAATTTGAATTGTTCTTTTTTTCGCCGTATTTCTTAAGATTGTACTAAATGTCCTCTGAATCTTATTTGAACACGAGTTTGGGAAATTATATTTGTTATACTTATGATTCTATTTGAATTTATATATGTTATATACATTGAGTTATCAACTCATTTTTTCTGTTGACTGAATTATAGTTAACTCGCAGTCTTGATCAGGTCGGTGTAATGGTAGCTCGATCATTCTACTTTATCACATTTTATATTATCAGTAATGTAACAGGCCGTTTTTAGTGAAATCAGAACAATAGTTTTGGGACCACAAATCTGATGTGAGAATAATAATTTTATTATTTTAATTTCTATTGCATATTAGTATTATAATATAAAAATTTCGTTAAGAAATTATACCGTTTGCATGCTTAATTCGATAAAAATGACTAAATCAAAAAAAATGCAAAAGTAGAGTTCTAGTAGCTAAAGGTATCAAAATGGCTATAGAAATTTAATGTAAGAGTCCTTATGTGGTAATTAGACCATTAATGAAGTTAGTGGATGTATATGGCTTGGTATTAATAAAATTTTTAATGTTTTAAAAGGTTATGAAGGTAATTTAGTAAATAATGCTAAAACAAAGGTATCATCTTCTTCATTTCATCTAAGCTCAACCAAAAATCACAATTTGAGGAGGGTTTTAGGTTTGGTCAAGCTATTCCCTTCCGTGTAAGTGAATTTCGGTTCCATTTTAATGATTTTTATGTTTTTGGAATCGTTGTAGGTTAATCTAGCTAGCCCATGGACTAATTTGTAAAACAGTTAAAAGACTAGGGTTTTTCCATGAATTCATACATGTTTTTTTTATGTTTAATGAAAGATTATTAGTCCTTGTTGTTAGATAAACAACTTTTGTAAAGTGATTTTTGATGAATTTGTCAAATAAGAACTTAATAGAAAAATATGAAATATTCATCGTGAAAATTATGAAATAATAAAATGTATGAGTTGCTATGGATGTATATGAAATTTGGCTAGACTTGGGTAGGGATGAATTTGCATGAATTTCATTTTTACAAGCTTAGGGACTAAATTGTAAAGAAATCATTAGGGGCAAATGAGTAATTTTGCAAAAATATGATTTTTTTATTTAATTGAATAGAATGATTATTGAATGGATTGAATTTATTCATTTAGATCAAGATTGACCTCGTACGGCTTTAGATTGGGGCAAAGATAAAGTTTTGAATTAATCGACTTCGTATTCATGTTTTATCGTCGAGGTAAGTTCGTACGTTTAAATAGCATTTTAATGAGTTGTTTTAAATGCTATCATTTTATATTATCATATCATGTCTCGACTGAAAAATCCAACAACATATCAATGCCCATCGAATATGAAAAAGGATGGTGACGACCATCGAATATGGAAAGGGATGGTTTCGACTATCGTTTAGCACACTTTGTGTAAGCTTCAGTAAGGGTCCAATGAAATTCACTTTGATATTATGGAAAGGTATGAAGTATGTATACTCATATTTATGGAAAGTATGAGTTCATATGAATTATGTTTATGAGATCTATATTATCATGTGATGATATTGTTAAGTTATGTGATTAAGCACTAATTTGTGTTGTTGGCGATGCTTAGGCTTGTGTCAAGCTTGTGTTGGATTGATTCATCTTTAATTTTAAGCTTATGCGTTAACATGGTAAGCATTGTTGATAATTTACGAACTTACTAAGCATTATATGCTTAGTTTGTGTTATTTTTCTATGTTTTATAGTTAATCGGAAGCTCATTCGGGTTGGAAGATCGTCAGAGACCTATCATACTATCCATCGACTATATCGGTAGATTTTGATGTTTTTAAGTCATGGTAATAATGGCATGTATAGGTGTTTTGTACTTGACAAAATAGCCAATATGTTTAGTTTGTAAATAAGGTACTTTGGTTGATGACATTTTGGCATTTTGGTGCTTGTTGGCTAATGTTGAAATGGTTAGTGATGATATGTATTGAATGACTCTTTTGGTATGTTTGAATGTGATCTTGGTATGTGGCCATTATGATAGCATTTGGTATGGAATTAGGTTGCAAATGTTGAGTTGATAATTGGCTAAGTTATGCTTATGTTTAAGTATATTTGATATTATGTGAATTGAGGTGCCTTTTGGCATATTGGTTGTATGAATAGGTACCATATTGATCTAGTTTGACTATGCATGTTTTAGGTACATTTTGAATGCTTGAAATGGGTGCAAATGGCTTGTCTGTGTGTGCATGATTTGGGTGAAGTAAATGGCCTGAAAATGGCCTATTTCTTGTCCACGCGACCTAAGACACGGGCGTGTGTCTCAGCTATTTGTGACATACGGCCATGCGTCTTGAGTAGATTTCAAAGGGTCACAAGTCTAGCAGTTACACGGCCTAGCACAGAGCCTGGCACACGAGCATGTGAGGCCATTTCAAGAGTTACACTGCTTGGCACACGAGCGTGTGGCTTGGCCATGTGACCCAATTCAGAGGGTTACGGGCACGCACGCACGGAGCCGACACGACCATGTGTCTGTAATTCGAATACCCACACGGCCTGAGACATGGGCATGTGTCTCAGCCATGTGAGTCACACTGTCGTGCGACCCTTGCAATATGAAAATTTTCAACTTTTTCCATGAAATTCTATTTGATCCCTATGTAGTCGTTAATCATTTCTATAGTGTTTCTTTAGCCTCGAGGGCTCGATTAAGGGATGATTTGCATGTGTTTGGATGAATTATGCTATGACTTATGAAATGTTTCAAATCAAATGTTTAAGTTATGAATTATCAAGTAATGCTCCGTAACCCTATTCTGACGATGGATACAGGTTAGGGGTGTTACATTTAGTGGTATTAGAGCTACGATTTAGTCGATTCTCAGACTGAACGTAGCGTATGCATGCCATTATATAACCTGTGACAATGTGATAACTCTTGACTCGTTTGAAATATGTTTTCATATAGTAATGACATCCAACCGAGCCAACTCCTATGAAGTTGAAAGTAACGTGTAAGCCTCCGTTCACAGAGCAGCATCGAGTGGAACTAGGCCCGCATTTAAGGTTTAGAGAAGAAAGGCTAAGGAAGCCTTCTTCCAAATGATGAGTGAATGGTTTACCGAGTTCGTACGAACAAACCTAGCGGTTCAACGACCTCCACCCTCACCTGTTCCCTAACCTATCCCCATAGTTCCTCAGGGTTTGGAACCAATGTGAGTTAATAAACCAATAGTCAACAAAATTCATAAATATGGGTTGGAAGAATTTAGAGCTACAGTTGATGAAGATCCGAAAAGAGTCTAATTTTGGTTAGAAAATACTATTAGAGTTTTTGACGAGTTATCGTGTAACATCCTCAAAAGGGCCTATGCATTTTCAGTTTAATTGTAAGAAATAACAAGTCTTAAGCATAATGAATAAATTTTTGATATTTTTGGATACTCAGAAATGCACGAAAATGAATGGAAATAAACATTTTTGGCAACCTGGAAATGCATTAGGACATGAACATTTTAGGAAACCTAGAAATGTAAGGAAATGGTTCAAAAATGGAAAGTACACATTTTTGGAAACCTGAACATTTTGGAAACTGAACATTTTAGGAAACCTGAACATTTTTGGAAACTTGGAATATAAGAAAAATGGCAAGTTACAGAGCCGATCGAAAATTTTAGGAAACTTAGAAATGACCCCGAAATGATGAGTTTTAAAGTTTAAAATAGGAAATAAAGGCAAGAGGGCCTTAAAAGAAAAAGTTGGGGAAATTTGACACACAAACGGGCTAGGAAAAGTGGCCTGAAGATGGCACTTAGGGCCTATGGAAATGGCGCCATGTGAAGGAGGCATGGGCCTGGGTTTGAGTCACAAGGGAAGCAAATAAATGAAGTTTAATTTTTGCTTCCCAGGCTTAAAGGTGGATGGCACAAGCATCTAGAAACCAAGGTGTTTTAGTTCCATAAATACATGATTAAAAAGTGATAAATAAGTGATTTTAAATTAGGATTATTTGAGGAGATAAATAAAGGATTAAACACCTTTAATTTTGAATAAAAGTGATAATTAAAGGTTAATATTTTCACTTGAGGAGTAGTGGCCAAGTAAGGGACTCTCCTATTGATAATTTCGGCTATAGGAGGAAAACTAAAAGAGTTTCTCTCATCTTTCTAGTGTTGCCGAAATTCTCTAAGCTCTCTCCCCCTCTCTGCCGAATTTTCATTAAGCAAAATCCCTCTCTTTTTCTTCTAGTTTCTTCTCCATTTCTACTGTCAAGCCGAATCTTTGTGTATTCTAAGAAAGGGGGGCAATCATCTACAACATCAAAAGGGTAAGATTTGTAATCAATCAATTCTTATTTCTCTTCTTTCCATCGAAATCAAGGTACTAACTCTGTTAGCAAATTTGGCCGAAAATTTGAAGGATCTTTCGGGAAATCTAAGGATCTAAGGTAAGAAAATTTATTCGATTAAAGGTTATGATGTATATGTTAGATTTGATCTAACATGAAGATTTCGACAGATATAAAGGAGGCAAGAAATCGGTTTTGGGAATCCCATCACAAGGTAAGTGATATTCGGCCAAGGCTTAATTTTGGTATTTGGGGTTATTTCTCATTTATTTCAAAAGCCGGAGACTCACATGGTTACATGATTTAGTGTTAGCCGATTTCAAGGGAAGGAATATTAGCAATTTTGGGACTTGATTTACAATCATCCAATTCGGCAACAAGGTAAGTAATACAAATCCTACTAGGATTTGGTTTTCAAACCAAATAAGGTTATTAATATATTTTAATGATTGGCCGAATATAGGAGTGAAAGATCTAGATCGGTAGATCGTTCTTCTGGATTCAAGGAACCTATTAAGCAAATCAAGTGTGTACTCACATTAACTTTCAATATATATTATGGCAATAATTGTTTTAATATATGAATGTGTATAAGAATGAGAATGTGGCTAAGTACCACAAATGTGGCGAAAAGTACCTGTGCACGTATTCCTACTTTTGATAGGATTATGAATGTGTTATATTACGAAAAGTGACATGAATGTGAATTTAAGTATGATATGAATGATATGTAATAATTGGGGCATTTGGGATATATGTGTGAAAGGAGAAAGTGAAGGTGATGACTACGGTCTCACTAAGCGAATTATGGTGACTACGGTCACATTATTGAAAATGGTAACCGGTTACATTATTCGAATATAGTGTCTAAAGACACAAAGTAAGTGGGCGATGAGCACGTCATTGCAATGACGCCTTCGATGGTGTGTAGCGGATGGAGGGTCGACTTTAGTAGTCCTACGATTATGCAAAGTTGGTACGGGTGGTGTGTAGCGAATGGACAAATAGGCTTGGGTTTGGGTTGCATCATCCTTTATTTGTATGAACATGAAATTGATATGACTTATACGCTTTGATTTGTTGAAAATTAGTATGTGTACACATTGAGTCTGTGGACTCACCCCGTTGGGAATTATTTTTCGGTGATGAGCGAGTAATGGACCGGGTGGCGAGGAGCTAAGGGTGGCCATGCATCACTTGAAGAATTTATTTAGAAATTTGGACTTTATATAATTTTAGTACTTTAAATTTTATTTTGGGTTTGAATGATGTAATACTGACCATGAGGCCCGGTTGGATTTTCTTTATTTCATTTATTTTTATTTGATTATGATACAATTTATTTTTGATTAAAGTTAAGTGAATTTATTTCTTTTAAAATAATAAACCATAAAATTATTTTGTCACCTTATTTAAGTTGGATTTTCAAAATGTATTAAATGGGTTCCAATTTAAGCCCAACCCAAAACAATGTTTTCTAAAATTTACAATTTTCTCTAAGTAACCAAGAATTTGAAAACCGGTTTACTTAAGGAACATACGAGATCCGGTTCGGGCTCGTGGGTCGGGTGTGGGGTGTTTCAGTTTGGTATCAGAGCCCAGTTTTAAACTCTCGGCCTGTGGGCTAAGGCCCAAAACATTTTTAATTCGAGCCCAAATGATTTTCTGTGAAAATAAGCAGGTTTCTGGCATGGCACCTCAGTCTCCGACCCCATGATCCACCGGTAAGTACCCCTAACTTTATGTGTGATTCGTGACTTATGAACTCGTATAAGGGTAGAAAAGGCATGGAACGTAGAATAGTATGATAGGAACTTGAACCACAGGACTAGTCTACTCAAAACACAAACACATAAGACCTAATACACTAAACAACCCTATGGCTAAGTCACTGAGCTAAGGGTGTGGTAACCCCTGTGCGCATGTCTAGGATTGGATCCGGAAGAGCCTGGTATTTAAGTAGTCTTAGTGACTCACCTCCTCTTCGCGAGAGTCCACAGTGCGTAGCTTCGGTTCTCACCCTAACTCGAGAGGGCTCGGTGGTGTGGCAACCTGCAGACGCATGTTCAGGAATGGTTTCGATGGGAGCTTGGTATTTAAGCGATCTGTGTGACTCACCTCCTCTCCATTCGAATCTGCACAGTGCGTAGCTTTGGTTCACCCTGACCAAAGAGGGCTAGGACATAGGCTAAACATAATGACTAAAACCCGAAAGGGAACTAGCCATGTTTTTTTTTTAAAAAAAAAAAGAGAACAAAACAACAAACCCTAGATTTCAAAACTCTTAAAATTACTTCACTAAATTTTCAAAAACCATCTTTACAAAATTTTTCTGAAAAATTTCCAATTTGTGAAAATTACAAAAATGCCCTTAGTGGCAAAATTACCAAAATGCCCTAGACCACAAAATGTCAAACTTTTCAATGGTTTTGTCAAAACTCCATTATTTTATAATGTCCATAAACCCTAATGTGCAAACCATCAAAAAAAACCACGATTTTGAAAAAATTACAAAATTGCCCCTAACTTGCAAAATTACCAAAATGACCCTGATTTCCAAATTTTTGCAACATCACCATTTGAAAGGTTAAACTCTCAAAAAGAACCCAAAAAATTTTACAACTTTTGAAATATCCCTGATTTGTTAGTTTTTCCAAATATACCCCAGTTTGTGAAAAATTACCAAAATACCCCTGAGGTCAAAAATTACCGAAATACCCCTGAATTTCGAAATTTTTCCAAAATTACCCCGGGACTTTAAAATTACCAAAATACTTTCGACAAAATCACCGAGGAATTCTTTTTATTTTGGAAAATTACGAAATTGCCCATGTAGGACAGAATTACGAAAATACCCCTGGGTAGTGGAAAAACAACAAAGATGAAAATTACAACGTTTCTCTGAATGAACGAAAGTTCATAATTGTTTGATGGATGGATGAATGAATGAAAGACTGTGTGCTGTATGAATACGAAAGAACCACTCTTAAATTCTTCTTCATAAAACATCTTCGCGGGTAATAAGTGAAACAAGAATACTAATTCATAAAACTTCTTAATCAGATCTCGACGATAGAAAATGAGCTCTAGAGGACGTGGTCGTCGTGGAAGAGGTAGAGGAAGAATGACTGTGTCAAAACCCGTTAGATCGGGTCAGGGTTCTGAAAATGAGATACCACCGCCACCACACCCCCAGCTGTTAATGTTGAGCAGCAGGCTCAGACGGAGGAAGATGCTGGGTCGTAGGCTGTGCTGCGAGTTTTGGAATTGGTGGGTGCAGTGCGGGAGGAAATTCGAGGAACCCGTAAGTTCGTGCTCTGAACGACTCGAGCTAATGGAGCCGAGATGTTTCGTGGAGTGTGTGCGGGTAGCACAAGATCTGGTGATCTTGGTTGGAAGCAACGGAGTGCATCATGGATGAGCTCGACTTGAACCCCGAGGAGAAGTTGAAAGGGATGGTGGCACTGTTACGCGATGAAGCGTATCAGTGGTGGTTAACTGTTCGGGATGGTGCTACGGCTGCAGATTTGACCTGGGAATATGTTAAAGAAGCATTTCAAAAAAAGTATGTGGGAACCAGGTATACGGATGAACAAAGAAAGGCTTTTCTGGGATTGGTACAAGGAAGTAAGTCCGTCGTAGAATATGAGGCGGAATTTCTGAGGTTGAGCCGTTATGCTCGAGGTGTAGTGGCAACTGAGCATGAACGCTGTGTTCGTTTTGAGGACGAACTGAGGGACGATCTGAGACTGTTGATAGCACCACATCAGGAGCGGGAATTCTCTGCTTTTGTGGAAAAGGCCAAGGTGGCCGAGGGAATTAATGATGCTACCAAGCAGGCTATGGATAGGAATAAGCCCAAAAGAGGTTTTGGGCCAGCTGGAAAGAGTGACAAGAGGCCTAGAGTTGATGGGCCACAAAATCAACAAGTGGTATGCCGGTGTGACGCCTTGTGAGCCTTTGTGGAAAGAAGCACTTGGGAGAGTGTTGGAAAAAGACGGGACGATGTCTCAAGTGTGGGTCCAAGGATCATCGCGCTAAGGATTGCCCCAAGCTACTAGATGAGAGCCAACCGTGCACAGAATGCTAATCAGTGGTAGAGGCGCATGCTGACCTCAAAGGGTCGTGGGTCGCCAACGCAGGAGGTAGTGGCAGAGGCCGTGGAGCCGGGGCCGAGGTGTCTTTGCTAATGCCGAAGCAAGGCAAAACAGAGTTTGGTTTATGCGGTTCACGGAGGAAGATGGAGACGCCTTAGGCACGGATGTTATAACCAGTGACGTTCTTTATTCACGACAAACCCTATTTTGCTCTGATTGATGTGGACTCTACCCATTCATATGTTGCATGTAGTGTAGTGGAAACACTAGGCCTAGACTCTGAACTCTCTGATAAGCAGATAACTGTAGTAAGCCCATTAGGCCAAACCGTAGTAATAGATAAGATTTTTCGGAATGTACCCCTAGAGATTCAGGGAGTGAACTTTTGGGCTGATTTAATGGAGTTACCTTTCGGAGAGTTTGAACTTATACTCGGAATGGATTGGCTAGTAGAACATCGAGCCGTGTTAGATTGTGTGGCTAAATGTATGGAACTAAGAACCCCCGAGGATGAGGTAGTAGTGATGATCGGCGAAAGGAGGAACTACTTGTCTAACGTAGTGTCGGCACTAAAGGCTGAGAAAATGGTTAAGAAAGGGTGCAGGGCGTACGTGGCCTTCGTAAGTGCGTTAGGTGGAAAGGATGAAGGTGTCAATGGAGTTAGAACCGTAAGAGATTTTGAAGATGTATTTTCGGAGGAATTGCAGAATACCCCGGATAGGGAGGTGGAATTTGGAATTGATTTGCTACCAGGAACAGCTCCTGTGTCAATCGCTCCATATCGAATGGCGCCAAAAGAGTTAGTGGAGCTCAAGGCTCAAATCCAAGAGTTGTTGGATCGTGGGTTTATTCGACCCAGTGTGTCTCCATGGGGAGCACCGGTCCTATTCGTGAAGAAAATGGACGGAACTATGCGTATGTGCATAGATTATCGTCAGTTGAATAAGTTGACCATCAAGAACAAGTATCCTTTGCCAAGGATAGACGACTTGTTCGACCAGCTGAAAGGGGCAGCTGTGTTCTCGAAGATAGACCTAAGGTCGGGATATCACCAGTTGAAGGTGAAGGAGGCTGACATTCATAAGACTGCCTTTAGGACAAGATACGGTCATTTTGAATTTGTAGTGATGCCGTTTGGTTTAACGAACACTCCAGCCGCGTTCATGGACATGATGAACCGGGTTTTCCAACCCTACCTGGATAGGTTCGTCGTTGTATTCATCGATGATATTTTGGTGTACTCAAAGTCAAAAAAAGAGCATGATGAGCATCTCCGAGTTGTGTTGGAAGTGTTAAGGGAAAAGAAGCTCTATGCCAAATTCAGCAAGTGTGAATTTTGGCTTAAGGAGGTGGCATTCTTAAGACATGTGGTATCCGCAGAAGGAATAAGAGTGGACCCAAGGAAGATCGAAGCAGTGTTGGATTGGAAACCACCTAGGTCTGTGGCTGAGATCCGAAGTTTCTTAGGCTTGGCAGGCTATTACAGAAGGTTTGTGGAAGGATTCTCATCGATAGCCGCGCCTTTGACAAAGTTGCTAAGGAAGGAAGTACCATTTGAATGGACTAATAAGCAGCAGGAGAGCTTTGAAAAGCTTAAGTGGGTGTTGACGGAAGCTCCTATGTTAATTCAGCCGGAGGCAGGCAAGGACTTCGTAGTATATTGTGATGCTTCGCACACAGGGTTAGGCTGTGTGCTAATGCAAGAAGGAAAAGTAGTCGCTATATGCGTCTCGGCAGTTAAGGCCGCATGAGGTTAACTACCCAACTCATGACTTGGAGCTTGCAGCAGTGGTTTTCGCCCTTAAGGTTTGGAGGCACTACCTTTATGGAAAAGGTCGATTATCTACCACAGATCACAAGAGCCTTAAGTATTTGTTGACTCGAAGGAGTTGAACTTGAGGCAGCGAAGGTGGGTGGAATTACTGAAGGACTACGATTGTTCGATAGAATACCATCCAAGCAAAGCGAATGTGGTAGCTGATGCCCTAAGTAGGAAGGTTGTGTCGGATTTAAGGGCTTTGTTCGCTCACTTAAGTTTGTATGATGACGGAAGCTTGTTGGCAGAGTTACAAGTCAAGCCCACATGGCTAAAGGAGGTGAAAGAGGGACAATTGGCGGATAAGGACTTAAGTACTAAGTTACGACAAGTACAAACAAAAAGGAGGATTAAAGGACTATGGCGTCAATGATGAAGAAATCTTGTGCTACAAGGGAAAGGTTTGTATGCCCGGGGATAAGGAGTTGAGACAAAGGATTCTTTGGGAAGTGCATGGTAGCCCTTATGCTATGCATCCGGAGGCATCAAGTCAGTATATAGAGATCTAAGGGAACAATTTTGGTGGTCGGATCTGAAGCGAGAGGTGGTGAATTTGTGGGAAATGTTTGGCGTGTCGACAAGTAAAGGCTGAACATCAAGTCCCATCAGGATTGCTTCAACCAATCGAAGTTCCCCAATGGAAGTGGGAGAGAATCACCATGGACTTCGTTAGTGGGCTTCCCCTTACGCCTACTAAGAAGGACTCGGTATGGGTGATAGTAGACCGTTTGACTAAGTCGCGCGCACTTTATCCCGAAGAAGAATGGATTATACTCTTGAAGCTAGCTAAGTTATATGTGGCGAGATCGTGAGGTTACATGGAGTACCAATGTCGATCATCTCCAATAGAGACCCAAGGTTCACGTCTCGATTTTGGAACGCACTTCATCAAGCTTTAGGCACTAAGTTGGACTTCACTACGGCTTTTCATCCACAATCGACAGGCGATGCGACGGGTTATACAAGTGTTAGAGGATATGTTGAGAGGTTGTGTGATGGATTTCCGAGGAAGTTGGGAGGATTACTTGCCTCTAGCTGAGTTCGCCTACAACAACAGCTATCAGGCAAGCATTCGGATGGCACCATACGAAGCATTGTATTGTAGGAAATGTAGAACACCAACTTGTTGGTCCGAGTTAGGAGAACGCCGCGTTTTGGGTCCGAGTTAATGGCGGAAACCGAGGAGAAGGTGGAATTAGTTCGAGCGCGGTTGAAGGAAGCTTCGATAGAAGTAAGTCGACGCAGACCTTAAGCGGAAGGAAATTGAGTTTGAAGTAGGAGACCAAGTATTCTTGAAAGTTTCGCCTTGGAAGAAGGTTATGAGGTTTGGTCGCAAAGGAAGTTAAGCCCAAGGTTTATAGGGCCTTATCAAGTCTTTGAAGCGAGTTGGGCGATGGCATACCAATTGGAGTTACCACGAGTTGCATCAAATGCACGACGTATTTCATGTATCCATGCTACGTCGCTATCGATCGATCCGTCTCATGTGGTACTGTTGAAGAAGTGGAGCTAAGGCGGATCTATCCTACGAGGAGAGTCGATTCGGATCTTGGGGCGTGACGTGAAAGTACTACGAAGGAAGTCGGTGCCTTTAGTCAAGGTGTTATGGCGCAAATCATGGATCGGAAGAAGCTTCGTGGGAGTCGGAGGAGACAATGCGACAAACAATACCCATAATTGTTTAGTTAGGAAATTTCGAGGACGAAATTTTGTTTAAGGGGGGTAGAACTGTAACATCCTCAAAAGGGCCTATGCATTTTCAGTTTAATTGCAAGAAATAACAAGTCTTAAGCATAATGAATAAATTTTTGATATTTTTGGATACTCAGAAATGCACGAAAATGAATGGAAATGAACATTTTGGCAACTGGAAATGCATTAGGACATGAACATTTTAGGAAACCTAGAAATTTAATGAAATGGTTCAAAAATGGAAAGTACACATTTTTGGAAACCTGAACATTTTGGAAACTGAACATTTTATGAAACCTAAACATTTTTGGAAACTTGGAATGTAAGAAAAATGGCAAAGTTCTGAGCCGATCGAAAATTTTAGGAAACTTAGAAATGACCCGAAATGATGAGTTTAAAAGTTTAAAATAGGAAATAAAGGCAAGAGGGCCTTAAAAGAAAAAGTTGGGGAAATTTGACACACAAACGGGCTAGGAAAAGTGGCCTGAAGATGGCACTTAGGGCCTATGGAAATGGCGCCATGTGAAGGAGGCATGGGCCTGGGTTCGAGTCACAAGGGAAGCAAATAAATGAAGTTTAATTTTTGCTTCCCAGGCTTAAAGGTGGACGGCACAAGCATCTAGAAACCAAGGTGTTTTAATTCCGTAAATACATGATTAAAAAGTGATAAATAAGGGATTTTAAATTAGGATTATTTGAGGAGATAAATAAAGGATTAAACACCTTTAATTTTGAATAAAAGTGATAATTAAAGGTTAATATTATCACTTGAGGAGTAGTGGCCAAGTAAGGGACTCTCCTATTGATAATTTCGGCTATAAGAGGAAAACTAAAAGAGTTTCTCTCATCTTTCTAGTGTTACCGAAATTCTCTAAGCTCTCTCCCCCTCTCTGCTGAATTTTCATTAAGCAAAATCCCTCTCTTTTTCTTCTAGTTTCTTCTCCGTTTCTACTGTCAAGCCGAATCTTTGTGGATTCTAAGAAAGGGGGGCAATCATCTGCAACATCAAAAGGGTAAGATTTGTAATCAATCAATTCTTATTTCTCTTCTTTCCATCGAAATCAAGGTATTAACTAACTCATAGCAAATTTGGAAAAAATTTGAAGGATCTTTCACGAAATCTAACGATCTAAGGTAAGAAAATTTATTCGATTAAAGGTTATGATGTATATGTTAGATTAGATCTAACATGAAGATTTCAACAGATATAAAGGAGGCAAGAAATCGGTTTGGGAATCCCATCACAAGGTAAGTGATATTCGCCAAGGCTTAATTTTGGTATTTGGGGTTATTTCTCATTTATTTCAAAAGCGGAGACTCACATGGTTACATGATTTAGTGTTAGCCGATTTCAAAGGAAGGAATATTAGCAATTTTGGGACTTTATTTACAATCATCCAATTCGGCAACAAGGTAAGTAATACAAATCCTACTAGGATTTGGTTTTCAAACCAAATAAGGTTATTAATATATTTTAATGATTGGTAGAATATAGGAGTGAAAGATCTAGATCGGTAGATCGTTCTTGAGGATTCAAGGAACCTATTAAGCGAATCGGTGTGTACTCACACTAACTTTCAATATATATTATGGCAATAATTGTTTTAATATATGAATGTGTATAAGAATGAGAATGTGGCTAAGTACCACAAATGTGGCGAAAAGTACCAGTGCACGTATTCCTACTTTTGATAGGATTATGAATGTGTTATATTCGAAAAGTGACATGAATGTGAATTTAAGTATGATATGAATGATATGTAATACTTGGGGCATTTGGGATATATGTGTGAAGGAGAAAGTGAAGGTGATGACTACGGTCTCACCAGCGAATTATGGTGACTACGGTCACATTATTGAAAATGGTAACCGGTTACATTATTCGAATATAGTGTCTAAAGACACAACGTAAGTGGGCGATGAGCACGTCAAGCTGCAGCTGATCGCCTTCGATGGTGTGTAGCGGATGGAGGGTCGACTTAGTAGTCCCCACGGTGTACAGGTTGGTACGGGTGGTGTGTAGCGGATGGACAAATAGGCTTGGGTTTGGGTTGCATCATCCTTTATTTGTATGAACATGAAATTGATATGACTTGTATGCGATTTGTTGAAAATTAGTATTGTGTACACATTGAGTCATGGACTCACCCAGTTGGGAATTATTTTTCAGGTGATGGCGAAGTAATGGACCGGGTTGGCGGGAGCTAAGGGTGGCCATGCATCACTTGAAGAATTTATTTAGAAATTTGGACTTTATATAATTTTAGTACTTTAAATTTTATTTTGGGTTTGAATGATGTAATAAGGCCATAAGGCCCAGTTGGATTTTCTTTATTTTACATTTATTTTTATTTGATTATGATACAATTTATTTTTGATTAAAGTTAAGTAAATTTATTTCTTTTAAAATAATAAACCCTAAAATTATTTTGTCACCTTATTTAAGTTGGATTTTCAAAATGTATTAAATGGGTTCCAATTTAAGCCCAACCCAAAACAATGTTTTCTAAAATTAACAATTTTTCTCTAAGCAACCAAGAATTTGAAAACCGATTTACTTAAGGAACATACCAGATCCGGTTCAGGCTCGTGGGCCGGGTGTGGGGTGTTTCATATCGTGTACACCGACAGAGCATGTAAAATGTGTCGTATCTCTAGTAAAAGATTCAGCTTATCAGTGGTGGAACACTTTAGTTTTAATTGTCCTGAGAGAGCATATCGATTGGGAATTCTTTCAAACCGAATTTTGAAAAAAGTATATAAGTCAGAGATTCCTTGATTAGAAATGTAAAGATTTTCTTGAGCTTAAACAGGGTCAAATGACAGTGTCCGAGTATGAAAGGGAATTTGTTAGATTGAGCAAATATGCCCGAGAATGTATTCCAATCGAAGTTGAAATGTGTAAGTGGTTTGAAGATGGGTTAAATAAAACATATAAAGTTGTTAGTCGAGATACTTGAACTAAAAGAATTTGTTACTCTAGTTGATCAAACGCACAAAGCCGAAGAGCTTAACAAAGAAAAGAGAAAAAGCTGTTATGAAGTTGATTGGGAAAATCATATCAATCATCATCGAAGAAATTGGGAGAACATTATAACAATTTGACTGCTTCAGTAGGATATTCTGGTAGAGATAGAGGTAAATAATATGCGGTTTCAAAAGCTCAAGCTACGTCTGAAGCGAGTGTAGGCAGTGTTAAAGACAATAAGCCTTATTATCAATAGTGTGGACGTTGACATTTTGGTGAGTGCAGGGCGAAAGACGATGCGTGTTTCAAATGTGGATCATATAAGTATTTTATTAGAGATGGTACCCAAAAATGAAAAGGCTCAGACTATTCGACCGAACAACGCTGCTATGAGAGGTAGACCACCTCGTAATCCTAGAAATGTGACTAGTAGCAAAACTCTACTGTGAGATCTAAGGCACAAGCACTAGCTAGAGCTTGCGCGATCTGTGTACAAGAGGAAGCTTTAGTGCCAGATGTTATTACTGGTACATTTTCTATCTTTGATACTGATGTTACTGCTCTGATTGATCCAGGATTAACCCATTCGCATGTATGTAAGAATCTAGTGTCAAGTAAGAATTTACCTGTTGAGTCCACTGAATTCGTGGTTAAAGTATCAGACCCCCTAGGTCGGTGTGTACTAGTTGATAAGGTTTGCAAAAACTATCCGTTGATGATTTGATGTTGTAATTTTTCGACCAATTTGATATGATTTTGGGCATGGATTGGCTGACTCTACATGATGCTCTGGTGAACTGTAGACGAAAGCTTATTGTGTTAAAGTGTTAGAACGGTGAAAAGCTTCAGAATGAATCAAATAGTTTGAGTGGTATGCCTAATGTTATTTCGGCTATGTCAGCACATAGATATGTGAGAAAAGGTTGTGATGTGTACCTTGCATATGTATTTGATTCTAGAGTTTCTGGGTTGAAGCTAGAATCAGTTCTAGTGGTTTGTGAGTATCCAAATGTATTTCCAGAGGAGTTACCCGGGTTACCGCCGGTGAGAGAGGTTGAGTTTGCTATTGATTTAGTACTGAGAACATCTCTGATATCAATAGCTCCTTATAGAATGGCTCCTAATGAGTTGAAAGAGTTGAAAGCCCAATTACAAGAGTTGACAGATAGGGGTTTTGCTCGACCTAGTTTTCACCTTGGGATGCACTTGTTTTGTTCATAAAGAAAAAAGACGGATCTAAGAGATTATTTATTGATTACTGCCAGCTCAATAAATTTACGATCAAGAATAAGTATCCATTATCACGAATTGATGAACTGTTTGATAAGTTTTGAAAGGTGCAACAGTATTCTCGAAGATTCTGATGTGCCGAAAACCATGTTTAGAACCATGTATGGACAATTTTTTGTGATGTCGTTTGGTTTAACAAATGCACCTGCAGTATTTATGGATTTGATGAACAAAATTTTTAGACTGTATTTAGACTGATTTGTTGTGGTATTTATTGATGATATCTTGATTTACTCACAAGATGAGACTGAGCATGCCGAGAAATTGAGAATTGTATTGCAAACTCTGTGTGAAAAGTAATTATTCGCCAAGTTTAGTAAATGTGAATTTTGGCTTCGAGAAGTTGGATTTTTAGGACATGTTGTATCAGCCAAAGGCATCAAAATTGATTCGAGTAAGATTTCAGCTGTTGTTGACTAGAAACCTTTGAAAAATGTATCGGAGGTTAGAAACTTTTTGTGATTAGCTAGGTTTTACAGAAGGTTTTTTAAGGGATTTTCGATAATTGCTACACCGATGACGAGGTTATTGCAAAAAGATGTTAATTTTGAGTTGTCTGAGAAATGCCAACAAAGTTTCAATGAGTTGAAAGTGTTGTTGACCAAGGCATCGGTGTTAGTTCAGCCTGAGTCGGGTAAAGAGTTCGTAATTTTTAGTGATGCATCTTTAAATTGTTTAGGTTGTATTTTGAGGCAGGAAGGCAAAGAGATAGCTTATGCTTCTAGATAGTTGAAGTCGCACAAAAAGAATTACCCAACGCATGATTTAGAACTTGCAACTGTTGTGTTTGCGTTGAAGATTTGGCGACACCATTTGTACGGCAAAAAATGTCACTGAAAGATTTGAATTTGAGGCAGTGCAGATGGCTTAAGCTATTGGGTTGTCGTCTATCATCTGACAAAGTCTGCACATTTTATTCCAGTACGTACAGGTTATGCTCTCAAGAAATTAGCTGAGCTATATGTTGCTGAGATCGTCAGATTGCATGGGGTACCGATTTCTATTATTTTTTATAGAAATTCGCGGTTTACATCACGATTCTGGAGCAAGTTATATGAGGCTCTAGGTACACGTTTGCATTTTAGCAATGCATTTCATCCTCAGACCGATGGCAGTCTGAGCGAGTGATTCAAGTACTTGAAGACATGCTTCCATATTGTGTTTTAAAGTTCGAAGGCAACGTGGATAAATATCTATCATTAGTTGAGTTTAACTACAATAACAATAATCAATTGAGCATAAAAATGGCACCGTACGAAGCTTTTTATGGTCGTAAATACCAAACTCGATTGTATTGGACTGAGCTCAGTGAGAAAAAGATTCTCGGGGTTGATTTGATATTAGAAACTAAAGAAAAAGTAAAAGTAATCCGAGATAGTTTGAAAGTAGCTTCAAATCGACAAAAATCATATACGGGTTTAAAACGTAAAGATATTGAATTTCAAGTTGGTGATAAAGTGTTCTTGAAGGTATCGCCCTGGAAGAAAGTTCTTTGTTTCGATCATAACAGAAAACTAGGTCCGCGATTTATCTGGCCGTATAAGATTAATGAAAGAATCAGGCTAGTAGCTTATCCTTTAGCTTTGCTTTCAGAGTTAGAAAAGATTCATAATATGTTTCATGTATCTATGTTACGATGATACCGATCAGACCCTTCCCATGTTATATCACCAGTGGATGTCGAGATTCAGCCTAATATGCCGTATAGTGAAGAATAGATCATAATCTTAGCTCGAGAGGTTAAATAATTGAGAAATAAAAGCATAGCTTTAGTGAAAGTTCTCTAACAATGACACGGGATAGAGGAGGCCACCTAAGAACCGAAAGAAGTTATGAGAAAGCAATATCCGAAGCTCTTTTCTGGTAAGATTTTCAGGGACGAAAATTTCTTCAGGGGGCAGAGTTGAACAGCCCGTTTTTAGTGAAATCGAAACAGTAATTTTAGGACCACAAATTTGATGTGAGAATAATAATTTTATTATTATTTTAATGTTTACAGGATATTAGTATTATCGTATGTAAAATTTCGTTACATTTGTATGCTTAATTCGATAAAAAAGACTAAATCGAAAAAAATGCAAAAGTAGAGTTCTAGTAGCTAAAGGTATCAAATGGCTATAGAACTTTAATTTAAGAGTCCTTATGTGGTAATTAGACCATTAATGAAGTTACTGGATGTATATGGCTTGGTATTAATGAAATTTTTAATGTTTTAAAAGGTTATAAAGGTAACTTGGTAAATAATGATAAAATTAACTAAAACAAAGGTATCATCTTCTTCATTTCATCTAAGCTCAACCAAAAATCAGCATTTGAGGAGGGTTTTAGGTTTATTCAAGCTATTCCCTTGCATGTAAGTGAATTTCGGTTCTGTTTTAATGATTTTATGTTTTCAGAATCGTTGTAACTTAATCTAGCTAGCACAGGGACTAATTTGCAAAACTGTTAAAAGACTAGGGTTTTGCCATGAATGTATACATGTTGTTTGTGATGTTTGATGAAAGATTATGAGTCCTCGTTGTTAGATAAACAACTTTTGTAAAGTGATTTTTGATGAATTTGTCAAATAGGAACTTAATTGAAAAATATGAAATATTCATGGTGCAAATTGTGAAATAATAAAATGTATGAGTTGCTATGGATGTATATGAAATTTAGCTAGACTTGGGCAGGGATGAATTTGCATGAATTTCATTTTTACAAGCTTAGGGACTAAATTGTAATAAAATCAAAATATTAAGGGCAAAAATGTAATTTTACAAAAATATGATTTTTGGATTGAGTTTAATAGAATGATTATTGAATGGATTGAATTTATTCATTTAGATCAAGATAGGCCTCGTACGACTTTAGATCGCGGAAAAGATAAAGTTTTGGATTAATCGACTTCGTATTCACGTTTTATCATCGAGGTAAATTCATACGTTTAAATAGCATTTTAATGTGTTGTTTTAAATGCTGCCATTTTATACTATCATATCATGCCTCGACGGAAAAATTCAACGATGTATCGAGGCCTGTAGGATATGAAAAGGGATGGTGACGACCATCGAATATGAAAAGGGATAGTGACGACCATCAAACATGAAAAAGCATGGTTTTGACCATCGAATATGAAAAGAGATGGTGACGACCATCAAATGTGAAAAGGGATGGTTTTGATCATCACTTAGCACACTTTGTGGAATCTTCGATAAGGGTTCGATGAAATTCACTTTGATATTATGGAAAGGTATGAAGTATGTATATTCATATTTATGGAAAGTATGAGTTCATATGAATTATGTTTATGAAATCTATCTTATCATGTGATGATATTGTTAAGTTATGTGATTAAACACTAATTTGTGTTGTTGGTGATTGGAACAACAGAAATGTGCAAGTGTACACAATCACAACAAGTAATAAAGTGACAAGTAAATATCGAGTTATCGTACCCATAGGGACTGTGAAAAGAATTATTTATGAATGCAATTAAAAACACTTTGGTGAAGAAAAATATTTTGATTTAAGGAGGTGATTAAAAACTCAGATTTTTAACTAAGTAAACTAAAAAAAATAAATAAAAGTTTCAATGCACGATTTCAAAAGATGATTTCAATCAAGATGACATAATTCTGCTAGATTAATTACATTTCTTAACTTAGAATTATTTAACTCATGTTTATGTTGTTACGAATAAATTCATGACAACTCAATAATTTGCTAACTTATGAACATACTTACCTGCCAAAATCCATTTATCTCTTGACGATATCTCTATGTCAATTCAACCGACTAAATAGATTTTAATAAGCAAATGTGTTATTGCACATACATACTTATGAAATTAAAATAATCTATTATACATATCTCTATGCAAGATCAAACAATTAATTCAATCTCATAAGCACATAAAAGATTACATGAGGTAACAATGTATTTCTACCTTGAAACAGTTTAATCACAATAATCTTGCAAGTTATGGAAAGCAAATGTATCGTTAGATACCGTTGCTAATTTAATCCTCAGCTAACTTAGATGATTAAACATACACTGATTAAGTATCGTGTCAATTAATTACAATTTCAATCCATTCAAATAATTAATTCATTAGTTACCCTGCAATTGTAATGGAAAAATAACTTAGTCATGGTTTTACTTAATCAAACATCTTACCGAGGCCTATAACAAGACAAACACAATTTGAATAAGTTAAGTAGACGAAATGCAATCAACCTAACATGAATTAAATTTAAGCCATATCAATTAAATTAAACATTTCAACATGACAAATAATCATAGACATGTTCATCATAACAACAACAAAACTAAAAGGATAGAGAACAAGAATCTAATCCGATGTTTCTCCGTGGCTTGACTGGTTCGCCCACTCTTCCTTCTCCGCTTGTTCTTGTCGAATCGAGGCTGCTATGAACACTTTAATGCTGTTCCAAATGGTGGATGAATGACTCTTTTTCAAGAGGTGAAATCAGTAAGAGAATAAAGAAAATGGATGGGAAATAAAGAGAGAAAATTGAGAGAGAAGAGAAGAGATGAGAAAGTTGAGGTGTGTTTCAAATAAGCAGCCAAGGGGGGTTTTATAGGTTGAGAAGGCTGCTAAAAATAGCCAAAATTAGCAGCCAAAGAGCCCTCAATAAAGACTAAATGCTTCCTCAATAAAGATATGCTAAATTCCTACCAATTTGATTTTATTCCCGTATTCAAGATTAAGCTATAATCATTGAGTTTAACTTATGCCTTCATATGTTGAACATAGCAATTTCTCTCCACTAATGTAGGTAGCATAGAAACTTGAATCAATAGGTTTTTAAAAAGGTTGTAACATGGGTAGGCTAGGGGTAGGTAAAAGATAGATAAATTTAGGCTAAAAAATCTAGACTCAGTTTCATTCAGACCTTCGGAATAATTCTCTTCAATACACGAACTTACTTTGCTTTCACATGCTCTTTTGTACATATATTTTCTTTCAAGTACACATGCTCTCTCTTGTTGTTTTTACGAGCATTTTGTTGTATGTATTAAAATTTTTTGAGCATCCGATACTTCTTTTCAACTCCCCCAAATTTATTTTCAAAGAATGTTCTAAATGGTACTAAGTCTAGTGTTTGGGATAATTTAAAGATAATTAAGAGAGAAGTGATGGCTAAATATTTCAAGGGTTCAAATAAAATTAGGCCATATAGTCTCAAAGATGGGTTTCAAGGGATAAACTTTCATCAAGGTTGGCTTGAAAGGCTCAAACGGTAAATATTTCAAGGGTTCAAATAAAATTAGGCCATATAGTCTCAAAGATGAATTTCAAGGGATAAACTTTCATCAAGGTTGGCTTGAAAGGCTCAAACGGTCCAAACAAAAGTTGCCTAAATCATTTTCAACGTTCCATGCTTCCTAGGATTTCTCCTCAAGAAACTACTAAGTCAATTCTAGAGACTTAAACTTTCATGTATGCCTAACTCTCCTAAGGAACTAAAAATTTTATGGTATCATTTGCATGCTTTATTAAAAATACTCTTATTTCATATTTTAATTAACATAACAATTATTGAAATAATTGAACTTTATTCATATTGAAGTTTAGAATACTTAACAAAATTTCAAATTTTTGAACAAAATATAACCTAATCATAACTGAAAGAATAATTTATTTTGAGTGGAAATAATTTCAATTTTTCAGTCCCCCCTACTTAAGATGAATAATGTCCTCATTGTTAAAAGTGAATAGATACTATACACTAGCTAGGATTCTAGAAAAGAGGAGGTGAGTCAATTTGACTGCTTAAGTACCAAGCTCTCTCTAAATCCAATCCTAGACATGTATATATCTCTTGCCACACTTTATATTTTGCGACTTGTTCATTTTCATTATTGATTTTCACCTCTTGTTTTATTATGAAAAAAAAAAAATTCCAAATTAAACTTAATCCTAAAATAACCTAAAAACAAAAATAAAATAAAGTCAAGATCCCCCATTTTTTATTTATTTGCAGATCCTTCCAAATTCGACTCATCTTTTGCTCCATCATCTTTGTTTTTGCATGAATCGCTTCGCTCCTTCTTCGATGGTGGACTCCATGGTTCAAATATAAAATCTTGATTCCGTGAACCGACACTTTTGTTAACTCGCTTGAGGTTAAATTCGCATAGAATTCACGCACTAACTCCTCATCCACACTAGGTTTTTTTATCACAAAACAACTCCCAATTGAGAGCTTCAGCAACCTGACGAATGCGTGCCATGAAATAAATATAATTGCTTTTTTCAATGTAATGCCTTTCTCTAGATGCATCTGTTGATTCTTGAAAATACTTTCGTATCTCATTTTGGCTTCTTCACAGTGGAATTTGTTTTGTGATTTGTCAATTTAGGCAGAGGCACGAGTTCTCTTGCAAGGCATGATTAACCTGAACATAAGATGGAAACAATTTTCTCAAAAATTTAATTATTATAAACTATTAATACTTAAATAAATTGAAAAATTAAATAATTAAATTAAATTAAAATTTATGAGAAAATTTGTCTTATCACCCTTTTTATAAAAATTAAGAACTACTAAAAAAGTAATTATAAATCAAAAGATGTCAATTTAAGATAGGTTGGAGGGCTATTGGCTAAGGATGTTGGTGAGAGGTTGGTCGCTACAGGATGATGCGTGTGGAGCAGCAAAGAAGACTAGCGCGGAGCGTGATGATGTGTGCAGCGATGGGGGTAGGTGCACGCGGGGTGAGCTGCTAGCCGAATGGCTATCGGGCAGTGTTGCGGCTAGGGAGTTGGGGGCTTGCGGCACTTAGGTGATTTGGTATTTGGTGGGGATGGAGTTTGAATGATGAATAATGGAGAATTCTTAGAACAATTTAATAATTAAAATATTCTAAGTTCTAATTCTATACAAAGTTAACAACAATCATTAATTAGTATAATGCATATTAAATTATTATTTGCTATTAATTAATTAAAGTAAAAACTTATTAAATAAAATACAATTAAATTTAAACTAATCCTAACTCTATATAAAGTTGATAGTAATTAATATATATTATAATGGATATAATTATATATTAATGATTATCATCTATTTTTTTATTAAACTAAAAACTTTTATTCTAGATGCCTTTTGGAAATATTTACAACAAAAGGTATCTACTTTTTAATATTTACAAAAAGAGCGACCAAATTTTGGAAATAATTTAATTAAGTACCTAGACTTAAGGAAAATTTGAAATTGAGTTGCAATTTAAAACTTGGATCAAAATTGACCCTTTTATTTGAAAACTAAAAATTTATTTTGTCATTTAGAGGATAATTTCTCAGAAGATTATGTTAAAATCAATTCCCAAGAAAGATTGGAGGGGTCACAAACAGTTCAACTTAAGTCCCAATCTCCTAGACAGAATTTGTTTAAACATACTAATCTCGAAAATATACCTTAAATCATTTATTTAAAAAGAAAAACAAGAAATACTAAATATCCGATAAAATGAACGAGATTTGATCTCATTCAATTTTATCCCCCCAGTAATGTTTTAAACGCTGAGCATTGACTCGAAAATTACCTCCCTTACTTTGAAGTTCAACAACTCCGTATGGATAAACTCGGTGAATCGTAAATGGGCCGGACCAATGTGATTTTAACTTACCTAGAAAGAATCTTAATCTGGAATTGAATAACAAGACTTGTTGACCTGATTCAAATTCTCGAACTCGAATGTGCTTGTCATGCCATTTCTTAAGTCTCTTCTTGAGTAATTTTGCATTCTCGTATGAGAACATTCAAAATTCTTCTAACTCGTTGAGTTGGAGCATCTGTTTCCCTTTAGCAAACTTAAAATCCAAGTTGAGCTGTTGAAGAGCCCGATAAGCTTTGTGCTCTAACTCCAAGGGCAGATGATAGGCTTTCCCAAAGACCAACCTATAGGGTGACATTCCTAAAGGTGTCTTGTATGCTGTCCTATAGGCCCATAAAGCATCATCTAGTCTTTTGGACCAATCTCGTCGGTTCGGGGAAACTACCTTCTCAAGTATGCCTTTGATCTCTTTGTTTGCCAGTTCAGCTTGCCCATTCGTCTGCGGATAGTAAGTTATGGCAACCCATATTTTTCGAGTAACCATTTCAACCACTTGTTCACAATGTAACGCCCTGAATTTGGGCCTAGTAGGATTGGGCCTTGTGCGTGGGAGCCGCTATGAGACTGCACATAAAAGTTTATGTGTGCAAGAAATATCACAAATTGGTTGTTGCTTTACTATTTAAGTGATTAGGAGTGTTTGGGAGTGTTGGAGAATTCCTGGGTTCAAACCTGGGCTTTAGCAAAATTTTATATTTCCTCTTAAAGGAGCCTTGATGTTAGTGGATAGGCTTTAAGAATATTTTTGGATGAATTTATATCACAAGGAGCAATGTGGTCTAGTGGAGGTGGCGTTACAAGTGAGCTAGTGGTTGGAGGTTTGAATCCCCCCTGTGCAAATAGGGATTATTTTTACTGATGGCCATGGAATGAGGTGGAGTTGGACTGAGACTCTGTGGATGACTTGGTCATGAGTGTTTCAAGGAAAGTTGAATTGAAGGTTGAGTGTTTTAGGGGAGTGTTTCAAGGGAAGAAGATTGGATGAAGGAGTTTGATTGTAATTCAAACTTGATTGGTGGCTAAATTCAAGGAGAAAATCAGGGAATTTGAAATAGGAAGGGTTGTTTGCCAAAATTTGAACTCCCTATTGTGCAAACTCAGTCATAGGACCTTTTTTTTCCCATAGTACCGAATTCTTTTGTGCCAATTTTTTGTTTTTTCTTTGTATTCAGTTTCTTTTCCTCTTTTCTCTGTATTGTCGTGCATATTCTGGAATTTTACTGTTCGTGCAACCTTTCTACCTCTTTGCCGTTTTACTATTGAATTAAAAGGCCGAATATAGGAGTTGTTCTTACATGTTTGTGGCTATTCTTTTCTTTCATCTCTGAACTGAACTTCTCCACCCTCTCCCTCTCTCATTTATTTTGCGTGACAGAATACCTTTTGGTCTCTTCTTCCTCTTTCTCTCTTTGTCGATATAAGCTTCCTCCTTAACACTATCTTTATCCACTGTTTCTGATAGGAGTGTGACTGTTCTTCGTGGAACTCAAGCCTACAATGTACCTTAGGAGGCCGAATACTCCTACGTAGTGGTAAGTTGTTGTTCTTTTGGTTCCAATCTTTGTCATTCACGGTCTTAGTTAACAAGGTGGTAATGCTATACGGATTTTGTCAAGTTTTGGAAGGCGGCTTTAATCAGTGGTTAAAGAGAGGAACCGATTGCCATTCAAGGTAGGCAGTCAGTACCATTTTGGAATTAGGTGCTATAAAGAGGGTGCTAGTGATAAAGTGATGGCAAAGGTACTGGCTGAGATTGAGCGCGTAGCGTCTACTCCCAAGTTTAAGAGGCATGCGGTGTCGGCTATTTGGGACTTTCCGCTAAGATGCGGAAGGGGGCTGTACCAAACTCTACTTCAAGTGGCTAATCACAGTCGACCGATCTAGTCAAGGTTCTGGCGATCATGGATTTTTAGTACTCTACGTGATTAGGTGTGTAACAGTACCCTGTATTCGATAGTCGGCAAGAAACCCAATGGAGTGTGTGTAACTGTATGCTATGTTTGATAACCGGCTGAAAAGCCAAAAGTATGTGTTGTTTACACTGTTATGACTGTAGATCGGCAAAATGCTGAAAAATCAAAAATATGGCGTATGACACGACCGTGCGATCGTGCGTGTGGTGAATCGAGCCCACGAACATGGGCATTAGTCTGTAGAGGCCACCACGAGCGCTCTCGTGGTCTTGTGCTGTTTTGGGCCGAAATGGGCCTAGTGGGCTTGTGGGCCCATATGAATAAAATGTATGTGATGTGATAAATGTTGTTTGGACTATGACGCTTGCATAATGGTAGCTGTTTCTGGGCTAAATGGGCCACAGGAATGTGTGGCCCACTTGGGCTGAGTAATGGGCCTTAGGCCCATTTACACCGCTGTGACTATTTAGGTTACTTAAGTCGCTCGAGGCGACGGTGGACCTTCTAATTGGTCGCTGAGACCCCGATTTGAAAAATTACCGAAATACCCCCAATTTGTAAAATTACCGAAATACCTCCATTTTGTAAAATTACTAAAATACCCCCGATTTATTAAATTACTGAAATACCCTCAATTTGTAAAATTATCGAAATACCCTTAATTTGTAAAATTACCCGATTTGTAAAATTAATAAAAAATCCCGTCAATTTATAAAATTACCGAAATACCCTTGATTTGTAAAATTACCAAAATACCCTCGATTTGTGAAATTAACGAAATACCCCTGATTTCAAAATTTATTGAAATACCCCCGATTTGCAAAATTACATAAATACCCTTATAGGGTAGAATTACCGAAATACCCCTGACGGGTAGGATTACCGAAATACCCTTATGGGTAAAATGATTGTTTTACCCTTGTGGGTAAATGACTGACTTGTGTTATGATTTGACTGATTTGACTGGGATTGTATAACTGTGTTTTAACTGACTTGACGGTGGTTGTATGACTGATATGCTTTTAATACATGTCTAAATGACTGTTAGTGGGCATGGCCATTTTGCATACACGTGTAATGATTGAGCATGACATACACGACATATTGCATGGGGTTGGGACATTGATACGGAGGAAGTTCTGATAGGGTCTGTAACACCCCAACCCGGTCAACACACTACGACCGAATCTGGCATGTCACAGGGTAAAACAGTTTAACTAAATCAAGTTGAAAATTCGATTTGAAAAGATGTTATTTGAAAAAATATGTTGTTTGTTTAGAAATTCTTTAAATGTAGGGGAGAGACTCTTTGAGAAAAGCTGCGCGTCATTATCTAACGTATAAACCATGTGATTTTAGGAAAAACCTGATTTTGTTTAGATGTAAAGTTGGTAACCATTTCTAAAACATTTGATTTTAGGTAACTTAATTTATAAGAAAGTTTAAGCCTATTGTTATTACCACTCATTAATTCTTACCCGATGGTAAGGTTTAGAAAACCCATTGCGTAGTATAATTTAGAAAACTTTGAATTTTAGGTTATTAAAACATATCGAGTAATTTACTTAGCAACATTTGGAATAAACCTAAGCAGATAAAATAGCCCCAAAATATAAATTAGTGGCCTTATTACATACCCAAAAAAGACCAAATTAAAATAAAGTACCCAATTCGGTAAATCAATGTAAAACCAAAAGCAATTTCACATGGCCAACTCGAGTCCACCCGGCTCCTCATCCGCGATCTACGAGTCACCTGAAAAAGATAAGGGAAGAGGTGAGTCACCAAGACTCAGTGCATAATCCCCCTCCCGATTATAGCAACGCTCTTACACAATTCATAATCAAGCAAATATATCATGCACCCAAACCTAGCCATCCACAACTCCTTTTGTCTACCCCGTGTGGTACCAAACCACTGGTGGTGCCAAACCACTGGTGACCCAAAGTCACTGATATCGAGTATAAATGTGGTACCAAACCACTGGTGACCCAAAGTGACGAATAATCCATATGTGGGGCCAACCCACTTTGTGATACCAAATCACTAGCGACAATCCCTTTTTATAAAATGTGGGGAAAACCCACTGTGGTGCTAAGCCACTGGGACGAGTCGCTAAATCCAATGTGGTGCCAAACCACTGGTGACCCAAAGTCAGGAATATTAAATGTGGTACCAAACCACTGGTGGTGCCAAACCACTGGTGGTGCCAAACCACTGGTGACCCAAAGTCACGGATATCATATCTTCTCCCTCCTCTCATAACACCCACTATAATGCACATGCATATACATACCATGCCAACATGCTTAATTATTTAGCATATATCGAAACATAACATATACAATTTCATCAGAACTCAAGTATCATTAACTCATCCGAATGGACTTACCCGGAATCCTTGCTCATACCCATAAGGGTACCATATCGAAATCCATACAGTTTCTGGCTTTTAACATTGTTTAAGTTATTAACATACTTACATAGATTATGAAGTGTGTAAGAGATACACACCTGGTTACTAACGAAACTACCGAACCCCGTAGATCGAGATCTAACGCACAAGATATTCCTTTCCTATACTCGACCCAAAACAAAACCATTAGTAAATAGCCATTCAGATAAACCAAGAAATCCCGAAGAGTTAACGCACAAGACCACCAATCTTACCTTGACACCTTTCGATCTTAAAGCAAATCCCAAAGCACGCGATGACAATCTCCCTCTACAATCGGCTAAACACTTAGTCATCATAACGAGTAGCCTTCGGCTTTTTAAATAAACAAGAGAAGGGTTGATTCGACATGTAACCTTACCACAGTCCTTAACACAATTGATTGGTGGAGAGTAGATGACCACGAACCACTGTTACAAAACCCGAAGAATAACAAAAAGAGAGTGTGTGACGATAGAAGAGAGATTCGGCTTAATAACCAAAGAAGTAGAAAGGGAAAAAGACGAGAAAAATCGAAACTCACCTAGAATGAAGGTTCGGCTATAGATCCAAAGGAGAAGAACGATTGAGCAACCCCAAAAGTTAAGAGGGTGATTCAGCTTTGTAAATAATCAAGAAAGAGGCTTATGAGCTTTCGGTACAAGAGAAGGATTTGAAAGAAGTAAGTAGTCGATTCAAGGGGGAAAGGGTGTTGATTCAGTTTTGAAACCATGTAAGGAATAGAAGAGAAAGAAATAGGGGAAAAATCGACTTTGAAGGGATTCGGCCAAAGAGGTTTCAAAAAAGAACAAAGCAGAGAATGGGAAGAGAAGAAAAGAGGTAAGATACTTTAGGAGCACATTCGGTTATGGCCGAATTAGAGAAGAAAAGGAAACGAAATGAGGTTTAGAAGGAGAGGGGTTTCGGTTTTAAAGGGAAAAAGAGAAACACATAAGGTTCAAAGAAAATTCGGTTTGATGCCTAAGAGAGAAGTCGACAAGAGGCTAAGGGATTTCGGCTTTTGCTTCAAAACAATGAACACCAAGGTATGACAAGCTGAAAATGTCCACCTAGATTGGCTATGGCAATTCGCCACTCCTCCCAAGTCTTCCAATCGATTACTCCTCCTCTCACAGTTTAAATTTCGGCCAACACTTCAAGTCCCTCCTGACCACTCATTCAAACGAGTTTGAATTGCTCAAACTCCTAAATTTTCTCTCTTCCACCCAAATGGAATTGTTGACTTGATCCACAGGTATCCACCAGAGTTCTGACTGAGCACAACTCCTTACCTCTCTGGCGTCAAAAAGAAATTCCCAAAGAGGGATTCCTGCAGCTCGAACCTCAGCTCCCTTCCATTGCTTGTGGCGTCACTTCTCAAAGCCCTAGGTGGCGCCTCCTTGCCACTTTACCACAGGTTCTCTTGTGCTAAAGTTTTCCACATAATACACTTAAACCCTAGCTCCTATAGCTCCCCTTAACCAAAGCTTAAAAATAAAATTTTCCTATAGCTCAGGCCTACTCTTGGCTCATACCCAGACCCTAAGACACCTCAATTAATATCACAATCAAGCCATTCACATGCAAACAATTCAAACATAATAGCCCCTATTTAAGGATGTTACAGTTCTAGCCCCCTTAAAATTAATTTTGGCCTCGAAATTACCTGGTCAAAAGAGTTGAGGGTATTGCTGCCGCATTACATCCTCTGGTTCCCACGTACCCTCTTCCACACCATGGTTTTGCCATAACACCTTTACCAATGGAACCGACTTCCTCCGCAGAACCTTCACATCCTGATCTAGAATCTGCACTGGTTCCTCTTCCATGGTCAAATCTGGGCTCACCTCAATTTACTCCACTGACACCGCATGCGATAGATCCGAACGGTAGCGCCTAAGCATAGAGACGTGAAACACATCATGTATCTGACTCAGTTCCGCTGGCAACTCGAGCTGATAAGCTACTAGTCCCACTCGTTTCAACACCTTTTATGGCCCGATAAACCTTGGGCTCAACTTGCCTTTCCGTCCAAATCTCAGCACTTTCTTCCACGGTGAGACCTTCAAGAAAAACCTGTCACCCACTGCAAACTCTATATCTTTCTGCTTAAGATCGGCAGAGGATTTCTACCTGTCTGGAGCTTCCTTCAGACGAGCTCGGATCAAATTAACCTTATCCTCAGTCTCAGCAACCAACTCCGATCCCAACATCTGATGCTTACCCAACTCTGTCCAGCACGTAGGTGTACGACACTTCCTACCATACAATGCCTCATATGGTGCCATCTTAATGCTTGCCTGGTAACTATTGTTGTACGCGAATTCCATTAACGGTAGAAATTCCTCCCAGCTACCTCTAAAGTCCAAGACACAGCCTCTCAACATATCTTCCAAGATTTGTATAACTATTTTTGACTGTCCATCTGACTGCGGATGAAATGCTGTACTAAAATCCAACCGCGTACCCAACGCCTGATGCAACGCTTTCCAGAACCTTGACGTGAATCTGGGATCCTATCTGAGATAATCGATACTGGCACACCGTGCAACCTCACTATCTCTGCCACATACAACTTAGCTAACTTCTGAAGCGAGTAATCAACCCATAACGGTATAAAATGATCTGATTTAGTCAGACGATCCACAATTACCCAGACTGAGTCCTTTTTACTAGGCATCAGGGGTGGCCCACTGACAAAGTCCATCGTAATCCTTTCCCACTTCCACTGTAGAATCTTCAGCGGTTGCAACAAACCCGACGGTAACTGATGTTCAGCTTTGACCTGCTGACATGTCAGACATTTACCCACAAACTCGGTTACTTCCCGTTTCAGACCTGGCCACCAAAACTACTCTCGCAAATCCCGATACATCTTGCTACCTCCAGGATGCATAGCGTATGGGCTGCTATGTGCGTCTCGAAGAATCTTCTGCCATAACTCGACGTCCTTCGGCATACAAGCTCTCCCTTGAAAACACAACACTCCATCATTGGTCAAACTGTAACCTTCCAATCCACCACTCTGCACTTGTAACCTCCGAGCATTCAGACTCTTATCCACTAGCTGCTTCTCTTTAACCTGATCTACCCAAGTCGGTTTAACCTGCAACTCCGCTAACAAACTCCTGTCGTCATACAAGCTGAGATGAGCAAACATTGCTCTCAGGTCCGACACTACCTTACGGCTCAACGCGTCTGCCACCACGTTGGCCTTGCCTGGATGATACTCAATTGAACAGTCGTAGTCTTTCAACAACTCGATCCACCTGTGTTGCCTTAGATTCAAGTCCTTCTGAGTCAAGAGGTACTTCAAACTCTTGTGATCCGTGTAGACTATTGACTTTTCTCCATACAAATAATGTCTCCATATCTTCAAGGCGAAAACCGCAGCAGCTAACTCCAGATCATGTGTCGGATAGTCAACTTCATGCGGTCTCAGCTGTCGAGACGCATATGCCACTTCTTTCCCTTCCTGCATCAGCATACATCCCAAGCTGGTATGCGATGCATCACAATATACCGTAAACTCTTTCCCTACTTCGGGCTGAATCAAAACTGGAGCTTCCGTTAGAATCCTCTTTAGCTTGTCGAAACTTTCCTGCTGCTTATCGAACCACACAAACGGAACTCCTTTCCTCAGTAACTTGGTCAACGGCGCTGCGATCAGAGAAAACCCTTCCACAAACCTTCGGTAATACCCTGCCAGACCCAGAAAACTCCAAACTTCCGCTACTGACTTAGGCGGTTCCAGTCCAATACTGCCTCAATCTTCCGAGGGTCCACTATAATCCCTTCAGTTGACACCACGTGACCCAAGAAAGTCACCTCCCTAAGCCAGAACTCGCACTTACTAAATTTGGAAAAAAGCTGCTTCTCCCTCAAAATTTGCAAAACCACCCGCAAGTGCCCATCATGATCCTCCTCAGACCTTGAGTACACCAAAATGTCATCTATAAATACCACAACAAACTGGTCCAAGTACGGCTGGAACACCCGGTTCATCATATCCATGAACGCTGCCAGTGCGTTAGTCAACCCAAATGGCATTACTAGAAACTCGTAGTGCCCATACCGAGTGCGAAACGCTGTCTTGTGGATATCAGCCTCCTTCGCCTTAAGCTGATGATACCCTGACCTGAAATCGATCTTCGAGAAAACTGATGCCCCCTTAAGCTGATCAAACAAGTCGTCTATCCTCGACAACGGATACTTGTTATTGATCGTCAACTTATTCAACTGGCTGTAGTCTATACACATCTGCATCGTACCATCCTTCTTCTTAACAAAGAGCACAGGCGCTCCCCAAGGCGAAACACTTAGCTCAGTTCCGGGTAACAGATCTATGCCAAATTCAACTTCACGATTCGGAGGCAGACCCGAAAGTTCCTCTAAAAATACGTCGGTAAATTCATTCACCGTTCGAACATCCCTTACAGCTGACTCCTTGGCCTCCAAAGCACACACATGAACCATGAACGCCTCACAACCCTTCCTGACCATCTTCTCAGCTTTCAGAGCAGACACAATGTTAGATAGATAATCCCTTCTATGACCTATCATTACCACTTCTTCGCCTTCAACTGTTCTCAAAACCATACGCTTAGCGCAAGATCCAAACTACTCGCTGGTACTTCACCACCACCCATCCCAAGAATTAGATCGAACTCCCCAAATGGCAGTTCCATCAGATCAGCCACAAACACTACCTCTTGGAGTTCTAGGGGTACATCCCGATACAGCTTATTTACTTCTACAGAGTGACCTAGAGGGCTAATTATTGTCATCTCCCTAGAAGTAACCTCAAAGTCTAGGTTCATGGTTTCCACTATGCGACTAGCAACATACGAATGCGTCAAACCAACATCTATCAAAGCAGTATATGGTAGTCTAAAGATTAAGAACATACCGGTTATGACGTCCGGTACGTCGCCCTCCTCGACGCCTCAGGCTGTCTTGCTTCAGTATTGCCTGCACCTCTGCCCGGTGCTCCACGGCCCAACCAGAACCATTACCTCCTTTACCAGAACCATGACCCCTCTACGGTTGCTGTCCACCATTTTTGAACTGAGCACGGCCCTGACCCTCAGACTCTATCCTGGCTAGCTTACGTGGACAATCCCTCACACGATGATCCAGTGACCCATACTCAAAGTATCCTTTGCCACCGGTCCAACATTCTCCCCAATGAGATTTTCCATACCGAGTACACTGCGCTGGTCCCTGAGTAGTAGCAGCAGACCTTCCAGCTTGATTCAGCCCACCATGTCTAGCCCTTTTCTGAGAATTTCTAGCCGACCCAGATGATCCAAAACCCCTCTTATGTCTATTCCTGTCCAAATTTTGTTTCACAGATTCCTTTACTCCTTCGGCTATCTTAGCCTTCTCTACCAACACGGCAAACTCCCTCTCCTACCGTGGAGTAATCAGCAACCTCAGCTCATCCCTCAGTCTACCCTCAAACCTGACACAAAGTTCATGCTCCGTTGCCACGATACCTCGAGCGTACCGGCTCAACCTTAAAAATTTCGCCTCGTACTTAGATACTACTTCCCTAAACCAGTCACAGAAACGCCTTCCGCTGTGCACCAATGTAACTAGACCCAATATATTTCTTCTGATAGGCTACCTTGAAGTAGTCCCAAGTAAGATCATCGGCTGCAGCACCATCCTGAACCATGAGCCACCACTGGTATGACTCATCCCGGAGAAACGACACTATTCCCTTCAATTTTTCCTAAGCAGTAAGGTCCAAATCCTCCATGATTCGCTCCGTCGCCTCTAACCAATACTCAGCCGTATTGGGAGTCACACCAGAAACACCTCAGAATACCTCAGCTTTATTGGCTCGGAGTCACTCAGATACAGATTTTCGAGCTCCCGCACCTCCACTTGCTCCAGCTACTCTCTCAAGAACCCGCAGCATTGCCTGGGACACTGCGTCATCACCCGTCTGATCCTGAAACTCACCACCCGCAGCTGGTGGTGGTGGTGGTATCTCATTTTTCGACCCCTGACCAGACCCCACTGGTTCAGACACAGTCATCTTACCCCAACCACGTCCCCATGTGTTACGATCACGTCCTCGAGTGCTCATGGCTAATGTTCCCGACTTATCTGATTTAAAAGTTTTATGCATTAGACTTTACTCCGCTGTTATTAAAGCACAATCTTATGAACAGTTTTATTACAGAGTTCTGTTTTCGCGAGTTCACAGAGTCATATGAGTTTCAGTCTCTAGGGTAGTCCACTACTATTATTCATTCATATCATATATCATATGCAAACAACAGTTTAGAGGTACTTACCTGGGCGGATCGGTGCCGGAGACTCGGTACCATGCTTTCCAGACCATGTGTTTCCGAACAAATCCTTTTGAAACCTACTTTAAAACATTTTGGGTCTCGGGCCCACAGCCGAGCTTTTGACACTGGGCTCTGATACCATAATTGTAACAGCCTAACCCGGTCAACACACTATGACCGAATCCGGCATGTCACAGGGTAAAACAGTTTAACTAAATCAAGTTGAAAATTCGATTTGAAAAGATGTTATTTGAAAAATATGATGGTTGTTTAGAAATTCTTTAAATGTAGGGGAGAGACTCTTTGAGAAAAGCTGCGCGTCGTTATCTAACGTATAAACCATGTGATTTTAGGAAAAACCCAATTTTGTTTAGATGTAAAGTTGGTAACCATTTCTTAAACATTTGATTTTAGGTAACTTAATTTATAAGAAAGTTTAAGCCTATTGTTATTACCACTCATTAATTCTTACCCGATGGTAAGGTTTAGAAAACCCATTGCGTAGTATAATTTAGAAAACTTTCAATTTCAGGTTACTAAAACATATCGAGTAATTTACTTAGCAACATTTGGAATAAACCTAAGCAGATAAAATAACCCCAAAATTTAAATTAGTGGCCTTATTACATACCCAAATAAAACCAAATTAAAATAAAGTACCCAATTCGGTAAATCAATGTAAAACCAAAAGCAATTTAGCATGGCCACCTCGAGTCCATCCGGCTCCTCATCCGCGATCTACGAGTCACCTGAAAAAGATAAGGGAAGAGGTGAGTCACCAAGACTCAGTGCATAATCCCCCTCTCGATTATAGCAACACTCTTACACAATTCATAATCAAGCAAATATATCATGCACCCAAACCTAGCCATCCACAACTCCTTTTGTCTACCCCGTGTGGTACCAAACCACTGGTGGTGCCAAACCACTGATGACCAAAAGTCACTGATATCAAGTATAAATGTGGTACCAAACCACTGGTGACCCAAAGCCACGAATAATCCATATGTGGGGCCAACCCACTTTGTGATACCAAATCACTGGCGACAATCCCTTTTTATAAAATGTGGGGCCAACCCACTGTGGTGCTAAGCCACTGGGACGAGTCGCTAAATCCAATGTGGTGCCAAACCACTGGTGACTCAAAGTCAGGAATATTAAATGTGGTACCAAGCCACTGGTGGTGCCAAACCACAGGTGACCCAAAGTCACGGATATCATATCTTCCCCCTCCTCTCATAACACCCACTATAATGCACATGCATATACATACCATGCCAACATGCTTAATTATTTAGCATATATCAAAACATAACATATACAATTTCATCAGAACTCAAGTATCATTAACTCATCTGAACGAACTTACCCGAAATCCTTGCTCATACCCATAAGGGTACCATATCGAAATCTACATAGCTTCTGGCTTTTAACATTGTTTAAGTTATTAACATATTTACATAGATTATGAAGTGTGTAAGAGATACACACCTGGTTACTAACGAGACTGCCGAACACCGTAAATCGAGATCTAACGCACAAGATATTCTTTTCCTATACTCGACCCAAAATAAAACCATTAGTAAATAGCCATTTGGCTAAACCAAAAAGTACTGAAGAGTTAACGCACAAGACCACCAATCTTACCTTGACACCTTTCGATCTTAAAGCAAATCCCAAAGAACGCGATGACAATCTCCCCCTACAATCGGCTAAACACTTAATCATCATAATGAGTAGCCTTCGGCTTTTTAAATAAACAAGAGAAGGGTTGATTCAACATGTAACCTTATCACATTCCTTAACACAATCGATTGGTGGAGAGTAGATGACCACGAACCACTGTTACAAAACCCGAAGAACGAGAAAAAGATAAAGTGTGACCGTAGAAGAGAGATTTGGCTTAATAACCAAAGAAGTAGAAGAGGAAAAAGAAGAGAAAGAATCAAAACTCACCTAGAATGAAGGTTCGGCTATAGATTCAAAAGAGAAGAGCGATTGAGCAACCCCAAAACTTAAGAGGGTGATTCAGCTTTGCAAATAATCAAGAAAGAGGCTTATGAGCTTTCGGCACAAGAGAAGGATTTGAAAGAAGTAAGTAGTCGATTCAAGGGGGAAAGGGTGTTGATTCGATTTTGAAACCATGTAAGTAAGAGAAAAGAAAGAAATAGGGGAAAAATCGGCTTTGAGGGGATTTAGCCAAAGAGGTTTTGAAAAAGAACAAAGCAGAGAATGGGAAGAGAAGAAAAGAGGTAAGAGGCTTTAGGAGCACATTCGGTTATGGCCGAATTAGAGAAGAAAAGGAAACGAAATGAGGTTTAGAAGGAGAGGGGTTTCAGTTTGAAAGGGAAAAAGAGAAACACATAAGGTTCAAAGCAAATTCGGTTTGATGCCTAAGAGAGAAGTCGACAAGAGGCTAAGGGATTTCGGCTTTTGCTTCAAAACAATGAACACAAAGGTATGACTAGCCGAAAATGTCCACCTAGATTGACTATGGCAATTCGCCACTCCTCCCAAGTCTTCCAACCGATTACTACTCCTCTCACAGTTCAAATTTCGGCCAACACTTCAAGTCCCTCCTGACCACTCATTCAAACGAGTTTGAATTGCTCAAACTCCTAAATTTTCTCTCTTCCACCCTATTTGAATTGTTGACTTGATCCACAGCTCTCTACCAGAGTTCTAACTGAGCACAACTCATTGCCTCTCTGGCAGCAAAAAGAAATTCCCAAAGAGGGATTCCTGTAGCTCGAACCTCAGCTCCCTTCCATTGCTTGTGGCATCACTTCTCAAGGCCCTAGGTGGTGCCTCCTTGCCACTTTACCACAGGTTCTCTTATGCTAAAGTTTGCCACATAATACACTTAACCCCTAGCTCCTAAAGCTCCCCTTAACCAAAGCTTAAAAATAAAAATTTTCCTATAGCTTAGCCTACCCTTGGCTCATACCCAGACCCTAAGACACCTCAATTAATATCACAATCAAGCCATTCACATGGAAACAATTCAAACATAATAGTCCCTATTTAAGGATGTTACAGGGTCGTACGGGTCGCATGAGACGACTGTGGATCCAGTATTGATCTAATAAGGTCGCACGAGTCCCATGAGACGACTGTGGACCAATTGACGGCTTAAAGCTGCGTAATCTAATTTTGGCTCTGTGCCAACCTAACTATGGCTCTGTGCCATCTTGATTAGGGCTTTGTGCCAAACGTATTTACCTGTGGCTTTGTACCTAACATATATACTGATGACTTTGTGTCGATCATAATTACCCGTGGCTGTGTGCTGATTATATTACCGTTGCTGATAGCTATGTGCCAAACTTATTACAGTTACTGATATCTTTGTGCCATCCTAATTATGGTTTGTAACCATTCTAATTATGGTTTTAGCCATTCTGTTAACTGAAAGCATTGCTGCGATATTTATGGCTTTTAGCCATTCTGTATACGGCGCCGAGCCGTTCTGTTGACTTAGTGCCACAACCGGTGCTAAGCTTGGTGTGTTGGCTTGGTGGGTCAATTTTATCCCCACGTAAGTGTAGGGTTGGTACGGGTGGTGTGTTAGTTGGATCGGGATGGGATGCATCCTCATACTGATGCATATCTATTTATGAGATCTGTCACTGTACTGGGCTTAGGCCCACTTATTCTGTTATTGGTTTGGGCTAGGCCCAATTGATTCTGTTATGGGCTGTAACCCAAATGATATTGTAGTAGGCTTTGGTCCACGTATGCTCGAATCGACTATATCATATCGTTAAAGGGCTCGCCTGCATCAAGCTTTCGATTCTGTTTTCAGATATTGACTATTACTCTAGTAAGGGGATTACACACTGAGTTTTTGTAAACTCACCCCATTTGTAACTGTATAGGTAATCCCCAACGTTAGGAGGATCAGTGCTGCGAGGGACTCGGAGGTGACCACACGACTGCGGCTATTATGATTTGGACTTTATATATATATTAAATTTCATTTTGGGTTTTAATTTCTGTAATAAGGCCTCTCTAGATTTAATTCTGAATTTGGGATTTTGTTACGTTTTATATCTGTTAGACGTAGACGAGTTTTCAACCCAATTATTATTTTTAAAAACATACGTTTTAAACTTCTTTACCTTAAATTAGCTTCTGCAACTAAAAGTGATTTTTAATGAAGTTAATAACGTTTTTAAAAGTGATTAACTTTTTAATAAACTGCGTTTTGAAATTGAACGAACACAAACTGAGACTTTAGTTTTTAAATATTAAAGAGGGTTTTCAATGAAAACATGGTTTTCGAAAAATACTTCAATGTGACACGCCAGATTCGAGCCTAACTTCTGGGCCGAGTTTGGGTGTTACACACAAAATGGGACCCTTCATCACTGATGATGGCTCTTGGGGTTCCAAACCTTGTAAACAAATGCTTCTACAAAAACTTCATCATAACATTAGCATCGTTTGTCGGATATGCCTCATCCTCAACCCACTTAGACACATAGTTTACTGTTACCAATATGTAATTGTGCCCAAAAGACGGAGGGAAATGACCAAGGAAGTCAATACCTCAAACATCAAATAATTCTACCTCAATGATGTTTTTTCAAGGCATCTCATTTCTATTGGTGACATTTCCAAACCTTTGACATCGATCACAACTCCCTACGTAAGCATATGCGTCTTAAAATAGTGTTGGCCAAAAGAATCTAGCTTATAATACTTTGGCCGCAGTACGTGTACCTCCAAAGTGTCCCCCACTCGGAGCTGAGTGGTAATGGTATAGAATCTTATGTACTTCATCTTCTTCCATGCATTTCCTGATCATTTCATCTGCACACTTTTTAAACAAATATGGCTTTTCCCAGAAATAATACTTCACATCGAGAAGAAACTTTTTCTTTTAATGGTACGTCTTATCAATCGGCATCAAACCACAAGCTAAATAGTTAGCAATATTAGCAAACCAAGGGGTATTATGGACATGATTTACCTTCAGTATGTGTTCATCTGGTAATGTCTCCTAAATTGTTATAAGATGAGAATCCCCTTCTTGCGACTCCAATCTGGACAAGTGGCCTGCAACTTGGTTTTCTACTCCCTTTCAATCTTGAATTTCTAGATCAAACTCTTGAAGTAGAAGTACCCAACAGATCAATCTTGGCTTAGCATCTTTCTTGGCAAGTAAATACTTAATTGACGAATGGTTTGTATAGACAGTCACTTTGGTACCTACAAGATAAGATCAAAACTTGTCAAAAGAAAACACAATAGGAAGTAACTCTTTCTCTGTTACCATGTAGTTCAGTTGAGCACCTGTCAGAGTCTGACTTGCGTAGTAGATGGGATGAAAAACTTTGTTCCTTTGCTGGCCCATGACAACCCCTATTGCGAAGTCATTTGCGTCACACATCAATTCAAATGGAAAATCCCAGTCTAGTGTGACAATTATGGGTGTCGAAACTAATCGACTCTTCAAATCTTTGAAGGCTCTTAAGCACTCCTCATCAAATTTGAATGTCATGTCCTTCTCCAATAATTTGCATAAGGGTTTAGCAATTTTGGAGAAGTCCTTGATAAATCTTCGATAAAAATCGGCATGGCCCAAAAAGTTCCTAACACCCTTTACAGATGTTGGAGGTGGGAGTTTCTCAATAACATCTACCTCGATTCCATGTCTCGTTATCTGATGCCCTAGAAAATACCTTCTCGTACTATGAAATGGCACTTTTCCTAGTTGAGTACAAGATTTGTTTTTTCGCATTGCCTTAGTACCTTGGCTAGACTGGCTAGGCAATCATCATATGTATCTCCAAATACTAAAAAATCATCCATAAAGACTTCCAAGTATTTCTCAACCATATAAATAAAAATAAACATCTTACATCTTTAAAATGTAGTAGGTGCATTACATAAACCAAATGGCATGCATCTGAATGCAAATGTACCGTACGAGTAGGTGAATGTTGTCTTGTTTTGATCTTCCAGTGCTACTATAATCTGGTTATACCCCGAGTATCCATCAAGAAAATAGTAATAGTCTCGCCCCACGAATCTATCCAGCATCTGGTCTAAAAATAGTAAAGGAAAATGATCTTTCCTAGTCACCTTGTTCAGTTTCTGGTAATCGATGCAAATTCTCCATCCCGTAACAGTTCTAGTCGGTATCAACTCGTTATTCTCATTCTCAACGATCGTAATACCTCCTTTATTTGGTACACACTGGATCGGACTTACCCATGATCTGTCTGAGATGGGGTAAATTATACCTGCATCTAACCACTTGATGATTTCCTTTTTCACCACGTCCTTCATGGTGGGGTTCAGTCTTCGTTGTCCATCAATCGTCCCTTTTTCACCATCTTTCAGGATAATCTTGTGCATGCATACTGACGGACTAATATTGTGAATATTAGCTATGGTCTATCTAATAGCCTTCTTGAATTGTTTCAATACTAGGATGAGTTTCTCTTCTTCCTCAATAGTTAATTCTGCTAAAACAATCACAGGTAGAGCAGAAGCGTTACCTAAATAAACATATTTTGGTTGGGCATAATCCCTATTCTCTAAATCCAAATATTCAAAACGGGATTGTGGATTAAATCCCCTTTGATTAGCTTCTAGCAAAGCTAAGCATTCATTTGCTCAAATGTGTAACAGCCCAATTTAGGGGCTAGTCGAAATAGTGATCTTGGGATTACTAATCTGAGATCAGAGAAATTTATTTTCATGATTATATTATGATTCAAATCATGTTAATATATGTGCGTGAAAATTTTGGTGCTTTAATTTTAATGATTTCATGTTTAATCGTGAAAAATGACTAAATCGCATAAAGTGCGAAAGTTCCATTCTATAAGCTAAAGGTACCAAATAGCCATAGATTGAAAATTGAGGTCTTTAACAGACAATTAGATCCCCAACATTGGCTTGACCGCCATAGACTCCATAGGGGACAAGAATTGACGAAGTTGGTCAAAGTTGGTGGTGTTTGGTGGACTAAATTGTTAGTGTAATATGAGAATAAAGAAAAGATGATGTCCATCTTTTTGCTCATCCTTCTCCACCAAAAATAGCAAGCAAATAGGGGTTTTTGAAAGCTCAAAATTTCAGCAAGCTCTCATTCATTCAAGTAAATGATCTAGTGATCTTTTCTTGAAAATAATTGTACTTTTGAGACCCCTAAGGCTTAAGCTTTCAAATGAGGGGACTATTGTGCATTATGGTGAAAAGTTTAAAGTGTTGCCATGAGAGCTATCATAGTTATTTGCTGCATTTTTATGAAAGAAATTGGGTCTTAGTTGTTAGATGAACAACTTTTGTGAATGGTGTCGTCTTGAAAACACCTAATTAGACCTTGATGAAGAGGTTACAAATTTGTAGTAATTATGTGTAAGGTTGAGTTTTGATGATAGCTATAAGAGTATTAAATGTTCACCTAGGCTTGTTGAAGGTAGAAATGTGATTAGAATTAATTTTCGAGCCTAGGGGCAAAATGGTCATTTTGCCAAAATCTAGGGGCAAAATAGTAATTTTGCCTAAGTATGATTATTGAAATGCTTTCATTAATGTGGTGATTAAAATGAGCTAAATTGCTATTGTAGAGAAGACGAACCGAGAATCCGCCTCGATCGGGGAAAGAACAAGGTCTCGGACTAGACCGACGAGTTGGCTCATTTTGAAATCGAGGTAAGTTTGTATGTGATTAATGCAACATTCATGTTAGCATAATTGAGAATGCTTGATATCATATTGATACATGATACTCTACTAAATTGAGTGGTTAATGTTGCATATGATGTTGAAGTCCCAGTGGACTATAATGAATATGAAAATGCTATCATCGAGATATGAAATAGATAATGTCCCGTATAAGACCACGTCCGGGACATGGCCTCGTCACTGAGTTAAGTTCCCGTATAAGACCATATCTGAGATATGGCTTCGGGAATGAATATGAGAATCGTATAAGACCGTATCCGGGATATGGCATCGATACTTGATGTGAAAGTCCACATAAGACCATATCAGGGATATGGCATTGGCATTTAGAAGTGACTCCATATAAGACAACCTCGGGGATGTGGCATTGGCTTCGTACCTACATGAATGACGATGAGTATGCGTCTTTGACTATCCCAGATGATTAATGGGATAAGTAGATGAGTTAAAAGTAGAAATGATAATTGTATTAAAGTCATGTGAGTGAGTGAAAACAAGTACTCATGAATGAGTCACGGAGAAATGATTACAAGCTATGGCACGGTATGTGCTGAATAAGGGCAATTGTAAGTAAGTATGGTAAGGAGCCTGTGACTTATGTATGGTTAGTTAATGCCATGGACGAAATATTTTATGAGCTTATTATTGCTGTTTAATTCCATGCAAACTTACTAAGCTTTATGCTTACCCCTTTATATTGCCCTTTCTCCTTGTAGTATTGCCAAGATAACTCGGGGATCGTGGACGTAGGAGTTCGAGAATCACACTATCAACATCATTTTGGTATAACAATTTAGACTTATTTTGAATATGGCATGTATAGGACTCGAGTATTTTGTTAAGTTATAATTGTTAGTCAAAGTGTTGGCTATGTAAATTATTAAAGTCATGTTGTAAATGGCCTTATAAGTTAGGCAAGTACTGGGAAAATTCTATTGCTTAATGGAGATGAATTTCATGAAGTATATGCCTTTATGTACGTCATGATTCTCTGAGCTCCTAGAGGTATCTATGGGTTATCTGTTATATTAGAATGAGTACTTAGATGTGCCTTTGGGATAGGAGTTGTATTGTTTTGAATGAAAGTATGTATGTATACAACGTAGCATGGCTAAGGGCTTGGTAAATAGCCTACTAATCTTCCATATGGGTAGACACACGGGCATGTGTCTAGACAATATGGGAGGCACGGCTTGCACATGGGCGCATGCTCAAGCCGTGTGATGTCTGTACCTTGCTCTTGGAATTTAAATCGCCACACGGCTGAAGCACACGGGCGTGTGCATAGACCGTGTGGATAGGTCAGAATGTCAAGGTTTGGCACACAGGCTAGGACCACGAGCGTGTCAAGGCCGTGTGACCTTAGTCAGAATCGATCACGGGTGGAAGACACATGCATGTCGTAGGGGCACACGGATGTGTCCCTAGACCAACATGGTGTTTTTTGAAAGGTTTCTCGAGTTCATAAAAGTTCCTAGAATAGTTTTGAAACCTCTATGAGGTATGTTTACGGCCTCTTAAGCCGAGTATGTGCAAGTGATGGGTTTAAACAAAACCTTATAACCCTATTTGAGACGTTTAAGTGAAGTTAGTTAGGTAATGCCTCAAACTCGGTTCCGGCTTGAATACGGGTAAGGGGTGTTACATTTATTGGTATCAAAGCTGCGGTTTAGTCGATTCTAGGACTAATGTAGCGTAAGTACGAGTCTAGCTATACATGCCATATGTAAGACTGTCTGAGTAATGATAGTGTGATGAATCCTGACGTTTAAAATCGTGTTTTATGTAGTAAAGGTATTCTAATCCGCACCAAGCTCGACAGATGATGATTCGCGAGTAACACGTGAGCCCCCGCCAAGGGACCGTGCCAGTTGATAGTAGACCCGAGACCTTGGGTCAGGGGGAATAGGCTCGAGAAGCCTTTCTCCAAATGATGAGATACTAGTATACTGAGTATACCCAAGCAAATCTTAATGCTCAACCCCCTCCACCCCTACCAATTCCTCAACCTGCTCCAGTAGCTCCTCAAGTGGTTGAGGCGGTGAGAAGAGAAAGGCCTCCGGTCGATAAGATCTGAAAGCAAGGAGTCGAGGAATTCCGGGCTAGTAAGGATAATGATCCAGAGAGAGCGAAATTTTGGCTCGAGAATAACATTAGGGTATTTGATGAATTGTCGTGCAAACCTGAGAAGTGCCTAAACTGTGTGGTATCTCTCTTGAGGGATTCAGCCTATCAATGCTGGAACACCCTGGTTTCGGTGGTGCTAAGGGAGAGAGTTAGCTGGGAATTTTTCCAAGAAGAATATCGAAAAAAGTACATCAGCCATTCGTGGACATATGCCATTCGTGCTCGAGAAGAGGCATCTTCATTCGATGTAATCACGGGTACCTTTTCTCTCCATAATACTCGTGTTATAGCTTTAATTGATCCAGGATCTACCCACTCATATATATGCATGAAATTAGTCTCTAGCATGAGCATGCCTATAGAGTCTATCGAATTTATCATAAAAGTGTCTAATCACTTAGGCAAGTGCGTGTTGGTTGATAGTGTAACGCCCTAAATTTGGGCCTAGTAGATTTGGGCCCATTAGGTTGTAACACCCCAAAAATACTGAAACTTTAAATTTCTGTGCACTGAGGTTGGTATGTGTGAGTAGCACTTAGAATATTAATTTTAAGGTATTATCAAGATTATTTGAAGTCTTAGAGATAGGGATGACCTTAGGGAAAATTTTATTTTTCTTGCTTTAGTGGACCCTAGTCTCAGGCATTAGGCTTCTTAAGCAGATTAAGGGGAAAATAGGACACAAATGGGCTTGTGGTCCAGTGGCAAGGTGGCGTCACTAGGGGAGCTACAAGGTGGTGTGAAGAGGTCCAAGGTTCAAGTAGTGGTAAGGTGTTTTTGAAGTGTTTTTTTTGCTTAGTAGATGGTCGGAGTTGTGTGGATTTGGACCTTTTTGTTGAAGTGTTTGAATTGGTCTTGCGAGCTGATAAAGGAGGGAATTTCGGATGAGACAAGGGAGATATCATGGAGAAAAATTAGGAGATAAGAGGTGGGAGGAGTTGGTGCCAAATTGGACTGTGGGGAAAGGTAGGATTTAGCTATTGGCTATAAAAAGAGGTGTCGAATTCCTTGGAGGGGTTCCTTGGGTTCCATTACATTTCTTTTTCTCCCTCTTAGCCGAATTTTTCTATTTGCCGAAAAAAAACCCATCATTCCTTTGCCAAAATTTTGGTTTTCTTTCTAGCCGAATTCCCCATACCTTCTCTTCTTAAATTCCTTCTCTTGTTCACCTTTAGTTCTAGCCGATCACTTCTCCTCTTCTTCTCCTTATGGGTGTCGAATTGTCTCTGTCTCCATACTAATCTCAAAAGTCGAACTTAGGCCACAGGATCAAAAGTGGATTTGGTAAGTATTCGGTTAACCTCTGTTGTACGTTTTGCTAAAATCTGAAAGGCTATCTAATTGTCTTGTCATTAACTCTGTGATAGTAAGGATAAGGTTCAAAGATCGCAAGGGTGGTAGGATCATTAGCAAGGGTAAGTGTACTCAACTCGATGGTGGATTAAGTGAATGGCTGAATGTGTGTGTGATCTATAGGGGTGACTTTTGTGGATTATGAGTCACTCGAATTTTTAATGATGTATGTGTGAGTGCAGATCTAGGGGATACTCGTGATTAGTAGCTAAGGAGAGGCTATTAGAACCCGGTGGCACACGGTAAGGTTACGGTAAGCCTTCGGCTTTTGAGTAAATATTTTGATTAAGTGTGAGTGGTTGATTGAAGGTTGGTTGGTTGTAGGTTCGAGGCTAAGGATAGAATAGCACGTCGCGGTAGCCAAGTGTGTACAAACACTATGCACACACGGAATTGGCAATGCCAAAAAGCCGAAAGTGGCAAAATGGGCCTGGTAGGCCCTCAGGCTAAGTTTGATGAAATGGATTAATTTGATTATACGAATTGGGTTAGGCATGCATGTTACATGATCTGGATTTGTATTGGGCCTAATGGGTCATATGACTAAGATTTTGGCCTAGTGGGCCATAAAAATGTGATGTGGCCATTATGGGTTATATGAACGTGAAATGGGTTGATAGGCTTTATGGGGACGTAGACTAGTATGCTAGGGTTTTATGGACTTTAGGCTTAGTACTGAACAACTCTTAAACCGCATAAGAGTTTCTAATAATTGAACATGTTTATGGACAAGTCGCTAGGTTAGAGTGTGGTAACGGGCATGTGCATGTCTAGGATTGGATCTAGTGAGAGCTTGGTACTTAAGCGGCCCTAGCGGCCCAGCTCCTCTTCTATAAGAATCGTACCTGGTGCATAGTGTCTATTAACTTTAGCCACAAGGACTTGTTAATGGGCCAAAGTTCATAACTAAAACCCGAGAGGGACCAAATACTCCTAGATTTGTAAAATTACTAAAATACCCCTGATTGAAAATAACCAAAATTCCCTTAGTTTGAAAATTACCAAATACCCTAGTTTTGTAAAATTACTAAAATACCCCAGATTGAAAATATCCAAAATACCCTTAGTTTGGAAATTACCGAATACCCCTAGATTTGTAAAATTATTAAAATACCCCTGTAGAGTAGATTTACAGAAATACCGTTGGGTTGTGAAATGATGAAAATACCCCTATGTGATGAGTATAAGTTTTTTGGATGTTACTCATGTGCATGTTGCATTCATATGATATTCTGCTTAGGATGCATATGGGTGGGATTTATGGTACAGAGCAAGATTTGAGGATCGCATAGTCGCTCGATGACCATGGATCCACCAGTGGCTTTAAGCCCATTATATGATTAGCAGCCTTGCTGCAACGTTGAGTAGTGTCACTGTGAGTGCTACCTGTGGTGTGTAGAGGATGGGTGGGTCGATTTATAAATCCCCACAGGTGTGTAGGGTTTGAAGGGAAATGGTGTGTAGCGGATGGATTTTTGGGGAGGGTTTTGCATTACCTTGATTTGTATATGATATGATATGATATGATATGAGGTTATTGTGGGCTAAGGCCTAAGACTACTGATTTTTATAGGGCTTAAGCCCAATGTAATATTTGTATGTTAATTTGATTGCTAAGGGTCGTACACACTGAGTTTCGAAACTCACACCCTTTATTTAATGTTTCAGGTGATCCTCAATAAATGGCTCGACGTGGGAGAGGACTCGGGGATGGCCACACTACAAAATGTTTAAACTTTTATTATTGTTTATTTTTGTTGGATATAATAAGGCCTTGTACTCTGATTTGACTCTTGATTTTGGGTTTTGTTGTTTCAACTGTTCACTTAATTATTAAACCTAAGTAAATTTCTTACGTTTAAACTTGGTTTCCGAAATACTTAAAATTATAAAATGGGTTTTTTTTTTCATTACTTAACAACACTCAAGGATTTTAGGCTTTTGGGCCTTAAATTTTTAATTAACAAAATCGTTTGAATTATGCCTTTGATGTGACATGTCGAATTCGGGCCTAACTTCTAGGCCGGGTTTGGGGTGTTACAGATAGAGTTTGCAAGGGTTGCCCTTTGATGATTAAGGGTCATTGTTTCCCAGTTGATCTTATGCTATTACCTTTTGATGAGTCCGATGTCATCCTTGGGATGGATTGGTTAGTTACTCATGGAGTAATTGTGAATTGCGGGAAGAAGCATATTAAGCTGAAAAGTAAAAATGAGGAGTTTATTCGTGTGGAATAAAATAACCAAGATAGATCACTGGTAGTGATATCAACCTTGTTGACTCAGAGGCATTTGAGGAAGGGGTATGAGGCTTACCTTTCCTTTGTGTTGAACACTAAGGAGACAGAATTGAGAATTGAGTCGGTGCCCATAGTATGCGAGTACCTAGATGTTTTCCCAGAAGAGTTGCCAGGGCTACCTCTAGTTAAAGAGATTGAATTTGAAATTGAGTTAGCTCTAGGTACTGCCCTATTTCTATTGCTCCATATAGAATGGCACCAACCGAGCTAAAAGAGTTGAAAGCACAGTTGCAAGAGTTAACAGATAAAGGTTTTGCCAGGCCAAGTTTTTCTCCGTGGGGTGCTCCTGTTTTATTTGTGAGGAAGAAAGATGGCTCTATGAGGTTATGCATAGATTATCGGCAACTTAATAAGGTAACTGTGAAGAACAAGTACCCGTTGCCGAGAATTGATGATCTGTTTGATCAATTGAAGGGAGCCACAATATTTTCCAAGATAGATTTAAGATCTGGGTACTATCAGCTGAGAGTCAAGGACTCGGATGTACCAAAAACCGCATTTAGGACTAGGTATGGCCACTATGAATTTTTGGTGATGCTTTTTGGTATAACGAATGCCCTTGCGATCTTCATGGATTTGATGAATCGCATTTTTTGGCCATACTTGGATTATTTTGTCGTGGTCTTCATGGACGACATACTAATCTACTCTCGAGATGAGAACGATCATGCCGAGCATTTGAGTGTGGTTCTGCAAGTTTTAAGAGAAAAACAATTGTATGTTAAATTTAGTAAGAGTGAATTTTGGCTCAAGGAAGTAGGATTTTTGGGGCACATTGTCTCAGGAGACGGGATTAGAGTCGACCCAAGTAAGATTTCAGTAATCGTTGAATGGAAACAGCCAAGGTGAAGTAAGGAGTTTTCTAGGCCTAGCCAGCTATTATAGGCGTTTTGTCAAGGGGTTTTCCATGATACCAACCCCGATGATAAGACTTTTACAAAAAAATGTGAAGTTCGTTTGGACAGAAAAGTGTCAACAGAGTTTGAGAAACTGAAGACACTGTTGACTGAGGCTCCTATTTTGGTGCAACCTAAGTCGGGAAGAGAATTTGTGGTTTACAGTGACGCATCCTTGAACGGATTGGGTTGTGTACTTATGCAAGAGGGTAAAGTGATTGCATATGCCTCTAGGCAACTAAAGCCACACGAGAAGAATTACCCAACTCATGAAGAATTACCCAACTCATGATTTAGAATTGGCCACAATTGTGTTTGCGTTGAAAATTTGGAGACACCATTTGTATGGTGAAAGATGACGGATTTTCACCGACCATAAGAGCCTAAAATATTTGATGACTCAAAAGGAATTGAATTTGAGGCAACGAAGGTGGTTAGAGCTAATTAAAGATTATAAGTTGGTAATTGACTACCATCTAGGAAAGGCGAACGTGGTCGCTGATGCTTTGAGCAGAAAATCATTGTTTGCACTAAGAGCCATGAGTACTCAATTGACTTTGTTATATGATGGTTCCGTTTTAGCCTAATTCAGGGCTAAACCGTTGTTTCTTCAAGAGGTTTGTGAAGCTCAGAAAAATGATAACAGTTTGCAAGCCAAGAGATTTATATGTGAGTCGGACGTTGAGTCAGACATTCGAGTAAATTCGGAAGGATGTCTGACATTTTAAGATAGGGTCTGTGTACCCAGAAATGACAAGCTTATTCATACAATCTTGCATGGAGCATATAACGGATGCTTGAATGTGCATCCGGGCAGTGCGAATATGTACAATGATTTGAAGAAATGGTATTGGTGGCTTCGTATTAAGACATTTCCGAGTTTGTATTGAGATGCTTGATTTATCAGCAAGTGAAGGCTGAACATCAAGTACCTTCGGGTTTACTTCAGCCTATTATGATTCCTGAGTGGAAATGGGACCGAATTACCATGGACTTCGTAATGGGCTTACCGTTGACTCCAAAGAAGAAAGATGCAGTATGGGTAGTGGTTGATAGACTCACAAAGTCAGCCCATTTCATACTAGTGCGAGTCGATTATTCGCTTGATAAGTTGCAGATTTGTACGTGTCAGAGATAGTAAGACTTCATGGTGTACCATTGTCGATCATTTTAAATAGAGATCTGAGATTCAATTGGGCACGAAATTGAGTTTGAGTATAGCCTTTCATCCACAAATTAACGAGCAGTCAGAGAGGTTAATTCAGATACTCGAAGACATGCTTCGATGTTGTGTTTTGGAATTCCAAGGTAATTGGGAGAAATACTTACCGTTCGTGGAATTCGCCTACAACAACAATTTTTAGTCAAGTCTGAAGATGGAGCCTTATGAGGCATTGTATAGGCGTAAGTGTCGAATGCCCTTGTATTGGTCAAAACTCAAAGAGACACAGATACTTGGGGTTGATTTGGTTAAGGAAACTGAAGAAAAAGTAAAAGTGATACGTGATTGTCTAAAAGTTGCCTCAGATAGACAAAAGTCCTATTTGGATTGAAAAAGGAAAGAGATTGAATTCAAAGTCGGTGATAAATTGTTTTTGAAAGTATCGCCTTGGAAGAAAGTCCTCAGATTTGGCCGGAAGGGCAAGTTGAGTCCACATTTTATCGGACCTTAAGAAGTTACTGAGAGGATAGGACCTGTAGCTTATAGGTTGGCCTTGCCACCCGAGCTGGAAAAGATTCATGATGTCTTCCACGTATCCATGTTACGCCGATACCGTTCAGACCCTTCACACGTCATAGTGTCAACAGAGGTAGATATACAACCGGACTTGTTAGAGTCTTGGTGCGAGAGGTCAAGACATTAAGAAACAAAAGCATAGACCTAGCGAAAGTTTTATGGCAAAGGCAGGAATAGAAGAGGCTACATGGGAGCCCGAGGAAACGATGAGAAACCAATAGCCCAACCTTTTCACCGGTAAGATTTTCGGGGACGAAAATCCTTAAGGAGGAGAATTGTAACAGCCCGATTTAGGGGCTAGTCGGAATAGTGATCTCGAGATCACTAATTCGAGATTAGAAAAATTTATTTTCATGATTATGTTATGAGTCAGATCATGTTAATATATGTGCATGAAAATTTTGGTGCTTTAATTTTAACGATTTCATGTTTAATCGCGAAAAGGACTAAATCGCATAAAGTGTGAAAGTTCCATTCTATAAGCTAAAGGTACCAAATAGCCATAGATTGAAAACTGGAGGTCTTTAAAAGGAAATTAGACCCCCAACATCGGCTTGGCTGGCCATAGACTCCATAGGGGACAAGAATAGACCAAGTAGGTCAAAGTTGGTGGTGTTTGGTGGACTAAATTAGTTTAATATTAGAATAAAGAAAAGATGATGTCCATCTTTTTGCTCATCCTTCTCCACCAGAATGACGATGAATATGCATCTTTGACTATCCTAGATGATCAATGGGATAAGTAGATGAGTTAAAAGTAGAAATGAAAATTGTATTAAAGTCATGTGAGTGAGTGAAAATAGATACTCGTGAATGAGTCACGGAGAAACGATTACGAGGTATGGCACGGTATGTGCTAAATAAGGGAAATTGTAAGTAAGTATGGCAAGAAGCCTATGGCAAGAAGCCTATGACTTGTGTATGGTTAGTTAATGCCATGGATGGATTATTTTATGAGCTTATTATTGCTATTTAATTCCATGCAAACTTACTAAGCTTTATGCTTAGCCCTTTCCATTGCCCTTTCTTCTTGTAGTATTGCCAAGATAGCTCGAGGATCGTGGACGTAGGAGTTTGGGAATCACACTATCGACATCACTTTGGTATAAAAATTTAGACTTATTTTGAATATGGCATGTATAGGACTCGAGTATTTTGTTAAGTTGTGATTGTTAGTCAAAGTGTTGGCTATGTAAATTATTAAAGTCATGTTGTAAATGGCCTTATAAGTTATGCAAATACTTGGTAAATTCTATTGCAATGAAGATGAATTTCATGAAGTATATGCCTTTATGTACGTCTTGATTCTTTGAGCTCCTAGAGGTACCTATGGCTTATCTTTTATTTTGGAATGAGTACTTAGATGTGCCTTTGGGATAGGAATTGTATTGTTTTGAATGAAAGTATGTATGTGTGCAATGTAGGGTGGCTAAGGGCTTGGTAAATAGCCTATTAATCTTCCATATGGGTAGACACACGGGCATGTGTCTAGACCGTGTGGAAGGCACGGCTTGCACATGGGCGTATGCCCAGGCCGTGAGATGTCTGCACCTTGCTCTTGGAATTTAAATTGCCACACGGCTGAAGCACACGGGCGTGTGCATAGACCATGTGGATAGGTCAGAATCTCAAGGTTTGGCACATGGGCTAGGGCCACGGGCGTGTCATGTGACCTTAGTTAGAATCGACCACGGGTGGAAGACACGGGCATATCTTAGGGGCACACAGACGTGTCCCTAGACCAACACAAGCGTGTGGCCCCTGTTTGTTGATAGGTTTCTCGAGTTTATAAAAGTTCCCAGAATAATTTCCAAACCTCTATGAGGTATGTTTAAGGCCTCTTAGGTCGAGTATGTGCAAGTGATGGGTTTAAATGAAACCTTATAACCCTATTCGAGACGTTTAAGTGAAGTTAGTTAGGTAATACCTCGGACCCAGTTCCGGCTTGAATATAGGTAAGGGGTATTACATAATGGGTCCTCAACATAGTTGAGTTCCTTTTCCACGATTAAATCCTCTAAATCGGACACTGCAAAACAATCATCAATTTTGTCAGGAAGTCGCATAGACTTAAAAACATTAAGTGTTACCTAATCATCCTGAACACGCATAGTAAGCTCGCCCTTTTGCACGTCAATAAGGGTCCTTCCAGTTGCTAGGAAAGGCCTTCCTAGGATGATTAGCACTTCTTTGTCTGCTTCAAAGTCTAGAACAACAAATTCAGCAGGAAAAATAAATTTGTCTACACGTGCCAATAAGTCCTCGATTTTGCCTTCTAGATTTGCTAAGGATTGAACTGCTAATTGAACTGTAACCATAGTAGGTCTAACTTCACCTATCCCTAAATTCCTAAATATTGACATGGGCAACAAGTTGATACTCGCACCCAAGTGACATAGCGCCTTACCACAATATGTTGTTCCAATGTTGCAAGGTATGGTAAAACACCCAAGATCTTTCAACTTTGGTAGTAGTTTGCCTTGAAAATACGCACTACATTCTTTTGTTAGGGCTACCATCTCAAATTCTCCAAGTCATCATTTTTTGATAGGATATCCTTTATGAATTTGACGTAGTCGACATTTATTCAAGTACTTCAACCAACAAGATGTTGATATGAAGTTGCTTGAGTACGTCTAGGAACTTCTTGAATTGAATTTCCTACTTTTGCTTCTGAAGTCTTTGAGGGTAGGGTGGTAGAGGCTTTTTTACTAGAACTGGTTGATTTGTCTTCTGTGGCACTTCTGCATCTAATGAAGTTGTTAGTTGATCACAATTAGCTGGTTCTGAAGTTACCTTGTCAGATTTTGTAGATTCTGGTTTTGGTGAAACTGGAATTTCAACACTTAGTTGAACTTCCTCTGAGTCTTGAGCATCAGTTGGCTCTTTTTCAACTTCGACGGTGTTGGGTTCTAATGTCTTTTAGCTCTTCAATGTCAATGCTTTACAATGCTCCTTCCCTGGATTCCTTGGATTCTCCGTATCACTAGGTAAATCACCTTGTGGTCGGTTTCTAAGTTCAGTTGCAAGCTTGCCCACTTGATTCTCCAAATTCCTTAGAGTGGCGTCATTTTTTGCTATATATGCCTTCAATAGATTCTTTAAGCTATGGGATGGTTCAGCTTGGGTTGGTTTCTAAACTTGTTGGGGAAAACCAAGTGGCTGGGTCGGTCTAGGTTGGGCATAAGTGTTACAAGTTCTTGCCGATTGGTTACTCTAGGAAAATTCGAGTGGTTTCGCCACGATGAGTTATAGAAATTGGATTGCAATCCTTGTTTTCGTCGATTTTGGTTCTAGTTACCCATGTAATACACAGATTGTGGGTTCAATGGACATTCTTCGAACAAATGTCCTTCCCCAATAGACACGGGCTACATTTTCAACTTGATTCGGTGGCTGAGCTACTAAACTATTAAACCCATTAGTGGCAAAATTTGTAAGCATTGATGATATTGATGATACCTGAGATGTGAGTGAAGTGAAAACGTCCACTTCACGTATTCCAGCGACTCGTCTTCCTGACGCTGCTCGATTGGTTAGCCATTGATAATTGTTGCTGACAATCCTCTCAATGATTTCATAAGCCTTATTATAAGACTTAGAAAGGAGAGCACCATTAGCAGAAGTGTCCACTACCATCCTCGAGTGGCCATTGAGACCATTATAAAACGTCTCAAGTTGGATGCAATGTGGGATTCCATGATGAGGGTACTCCTATAATAATTCTTTGTACCTTTCCTATGCCTCACACAAGGAGTCATCATCCATTTGTTGGAAACCAGTGATCTCGTTCCTGAACTTAGCATTCTTGCTAGGCAGGAAATACTTCATAAGGAATCTTTCTGCTAACTCTTGCCATGTGGAAATTGAATTTGGTGGCAACGAGTTCAACCAGGCTCGAGCTTTGTCCCTTAGCAAATATGGGAACAGCTTTAATCGTAATGCATCTTTGGGTACTCCGGCTAACTTGAAAGAATCGCTCACCTCCATAAAAAGTCTTAAGTGAATATGAAGATCTTCGGTAGGCATTCCACTAAATTGGCCCACTGTCTTGAGCATCTGGAACACGACTGGCTTTAGCTCAAATTGTTGTGCCTCTATTTCGGGTCTCCTAATACCCGGATTAAGACCATGAGACTGGCTTCAGCTCAAATTGTTGTGCCTACATTTCGGGTCCCCTAATACCCTGATTAAGACCATGAAACACTGGCACGACATACTGTCTTAAAGCTCTATCCCTATCATCAGCAGTAAGGATAGGATTTTGAGCAGGGTTTGCTCTGTTTCCTTGATTTAAATTTTCAAGATTCATCTCTTCGGTTCTTCTCTGACTTACTTGTCTTCTTCGCTGTCGAAAAGTTCTTTCTATCTCAGGGTCTATAGGGAGTAAATCGATAATTCGGTCAATAGTCATAAATACCTAAAATAGTCACAGAAAAATTAATTTAAGTTAAAATTGAACAGAAAAATAAACCAAAATGCAAAACTAACAAATACACAAATAATTACTTTTTAAAATAGTCCCCGGCAACAATGCCAAAAACTTGGAACGACGGAAATGTGCAAGTGTACACATTCGCAACAAGTAATAAAGTGACACGTAAATGTTAAGTTATCATACCCACAGGGACTGGAAAAAAATTATTTACGAATGCAATTAAAAACCCTTTGGTGAATAAAAATATTTTGATTTGAGGAGGTGATTAAAAACTCATATTTTTAACTAAGTAGAATAAATAAAATTAAAATAAAAGTTCCAATGCACGATTTCAAAAGATGATTTCAATCAAGATGACATAATTGTGCTAGATTAATTACATTTCTTAAATTATAATTATTTAACTTATGAACATACTTTGTAACACCCCTAACCCGAAACAGTCACCGGATTAGGGTTAAGAGGCATTACCAGACAATAGGATCGTTTCACAACTCATTTACGACACAAAGTCAATCATCATCATAATACATCAAACATAAACAATTAGTCCCTTATTAAGGTGTATAAGACCTTAAACACTTGCTAGAGAGGGGCCGGGTCTAAATCGAAACACATACAAAAACTTCATGGAAATTTAAAACTTTTCTAGGGTTTAGGGGATACACGCCCGTGGGGGTAGGCAGTGTGCCTCCCACGGCTGCTAGACACACTCGTGTGTCCTCCCCGTGGTTGAAACTGACCATTGCTCCACGGCCACCAAGCACGCCCGTGTACTTTGGTCGTGGTCGATCTTGTCAAAAACCACACGGCTACCAGGCATGTCCGTGTGCCATGGCCGTGTGCTCTTAGGCCATATACTGACTTACGCCAACGGTCACTAGGCACGCCCGTGTGCCACAACCGTGTGGCAAAAATAGGCCATTTGCAAGGCCAAAATGCCACCCACATGGTTCAATCTCTACAAGTACACTTAAGCATGTTTATACACACATTTTGGCAACCATTTCCTATTATATGATCAATCTATCAACTCATACAAACTCACTTTCAAACATATCAACTTATAAGCTAACATATACAACTTGAACACATTCAATACTAAACATTATTCCTTCTCAATTTCACTAAATCATACTAGCATTTAACCAACACATAGTTACCATTGATAAATCATTCTCTTCAAAACCATAAACCATACCAGAATATGCCTCATATCACAAAGCCATCCATGCTTGAAGCAACCATATATTTAGCCACATCACATGGCTAATTACGCACCACAAATATGTATCAAATAACTAGCCTATACATGCCATATTTCAACTATATACATCTTTCCAAAAGTACCCAAAATAGATTACCGATAGTGTGATTGAGAAGCTGACGATTCCCAGATCTGAGCTGTAACATCCTGGATTATAGCCTATGTATTAGTATGTCTTATGTGTTATGGAAGTGATGTGCGCATTTTTAGAATCTTGGAAATGTAAGGAAATGACTTGGAAATGTAAGGAAATGTCTTGTCTTGGAAATGTAAGGAAATGACTTGGAAATGGAAGGAAATGTCTTGTCTTGGAAATGTAAGGAAAGGACTTGGAAATGTAATGAAATGACTTGGAAATGTAACGAAATGATTTGGAAATGATTTAAAAGTAGAAAGTGAACATTTCTGGAAACTTGGAAATGTAAGGAAATGTCAAGTTTAATGAGGCAAACGAAAATTTTTGGAAACTTAGAAATGACTTAGAAATGTCGAGTTTTAAAGTTTAAAAAAGGAAATTAAGGCAAGGTGGCCTTAAGAGAAAAAGTATGTGAAATTTGACACGCAAACAGGCTTGGAAAAGTGGCTTAGAGATGCCACTTAGGGCCTCTGGAAATGGCGCCACATGCAAGGGGATTGGGCCTGAGTTCGAGTCACAGGGAACGCGAATAAAAGAAATTTTATTTTGCTTCCTGAAGAAGTGAGGTGGACGGCACAAGGCTATAATTTAGGAGCCTTTATTCTTTTATTTTTAAGAGATAAATAGTGGATAAATAAGGGATAAATAATGGATTTATTTTAGATTATTTTCAAGAGATAAATGAGGAATTATTCTTTAATTAGGAAAATAAGGGAGAAGTGATGGCCAAGTAAGGGACTTTGAGTTTAATAATTTCGGCTAAGTAAGGATAGTTGCTGAATTATCTTTTATTTTAGGAGATAATTAAAGAGATAAAGCTATCAAAATAGAAGAGTGATGGCCAAGTAAGGGATTCTAAGTTAGTAAATTTGGCTATATAAGGAAAAGAGGGCCATTCATCATTCTTTCTCTCAACCCTTCTCTCTGCCGAATTTCCTAGAGCATTTGTTCTTCTTCTTTTTGTTAGCCAAAGCTGAAAATTCAAGATATCACCATTAGCCAATTTCTTTTCTTTCCAATCCATCAAAAGCCGAACCTTTGAGGGGCTTCAAGCATAGATGCTGTCGATTTCTTCAAGAAAGGGTAAGAACAAGTTTTGATTTCTATTCTTTTCTTTTAGATTTACTGAAATCTAGGACTAACCACATTAATATCTTGTTGCCGAAACTTTGAAGAGATCTTTCGGGATTTACTAAGTGTCGACTACAAGGAAGGAGAAGTTCTTTTCTCGAAGGTACACCATAGGCCGCGTGTTCCCTAGTTATTCGGTGAGTTTCGGGATTTAAAATCCACAAGGTAATTGTCTATAGCATTCGGCCAATGGCCATCTATGATGATTTAATGTTAGAATCGAATCTAACATATGTGTATAGGTATTTCGACAAATAATTAAGACAAGGGATACTTTCGGGATTTGAAATCGCAAGGTGAGTGCATAAGTACAATCGGCCAAGGTCTATTTTGGTAATTAGATCTATTCTTTATTTGTTTTAAAAGCCAAAAACTAACTAGTTAGGAGTTTTGGTGACTAGCCAATTACAAAGGTGTGCATCACAAAGTTTCAGGACTCGATTCGTAAGTCAATCGGCAGCAAGGTAGGTTTTAAAGTATACTAATCCTACTAGGATTTGGATTTATGGCCGAATGGCTTTTTATTAAATTAGTAAGTGATTAATCAAATGTAGGGATTAAGGATCTAGGCGATAGATCAGATTTCAAGATCTCAAGGAATTTGCTAAGCGAATCAGGTGTGTACCCCACACTATTTCGTAATATGTTTTATGGCTATGTTTAATTAATATATGTGATATTAAGAATGTGAATGTGGCTAAGGTACCATGTTATGGTACTAAGTACTCAGGTACATTTCCTACTCCTAATAGGAATATGAAATATGTTATTTGTAACATGAGAATAAGAATGTGAACTTTGGCATATTAATGCATATTACAAAATGGGGCATATGGGTTATTGAAAGGGGAAGTGAATGTTGTGACCTAAGACCACGAACACGGTGACCTAAGACCGTGGTATCTGAATGTGGTGACCTAAGACCACAGTAATCTGAATGCGGTGACCTAAGACCGCGATATCTGAATGTGGTGACCTAAGACCACAAATGTGGTGACCCAAGACCGCGATATGGAGTGTAGCGGAAGGAGGGTCAACTTAGTCGTCCCCACGGTGTACAGGTTGGTACGGGGGAGTGTAGCGGGTGGCTTATTAGGTTTGGGTTTGGGAATGTATCATAATATGTATGCTATGATATGAATGCGTAATATTTGTTATGCCTGATTCTATTATGATTTAGTGTTGTGTACACATTGAGTCTGGTTGACTCACCCCGTTGGGGAATATTTTTTTCAGGTGATGATCAGTGATGGACCGGGTCGGCAGAAGCTTAGGGGTGGCCATGCGAAAATTCAGATTTTATTTTATTCCGGACTTTCTTTTATTTGTAAGTACCTTGAATTTTATTTTGGGTTTTAATTTGATGTAATAAGGCCATAGTGCACTATTTTATTACTGTTTTATTTATTATGTTACGAAACTTTATTTATTAAAGATTAAGTTAATTTCATTTAAAATAAACTCCAAATGTTTTGCCACCTGAAATAAATGGGTTTCCAATATAAAACAAGCTTGTTTTCAACTCGAGCCCAACCCACAAACAAACTTTCTTCAAAACACACAGTTTTTCCAAAGTAACAAAAAAATTTTGAACCGGTTTACTTCGAGGAACATACCAGATCCGGTCCAGGCTCGTGGGTCGGGTATGGGGTGTTTCATGAGCTAGCTGTACTGACACTACAAAACAGAGAAACAAATCACACAGTAAGCTTTATAAAGCTTAGTAAGTTCGTAACATAAAATACATTAAATCAAAACATATCATCACGTAGATTATTTCACAATCTAATATCTCATATCATCCAAAGCTAGTAATTTCAATTAACCTTACATAAACTCATTCGTAATTTCATCAACCACATAGGTTCCAAACGTACCTTAGCCAACACTTAGTTGTCAACTATTTATGCTACTCAGTACTCATGAATCACTTCGATCAACATTCGTCCCTTCTTTAGTTTATTCGTACACTTAGTGCCTAATTAGTTAACTGAAGCTTAATTAACATCGCACACTTAGTGCATCCATATCAAACTGATCTTGAATCGGTATCGCACACACAGTGCCAACCACAAAGCCGAAGCTTATATTACTCTGCACACACAGTGCTATTTATCTCGGTCACATTTTCGAATTCGTACATCTAGTGCCATTTAACTCAAGCTATCACATAGCATTCATATTTCAATAATATCATACCATTCACTTCATAACATTAAACATAACTAAATACACATATTATGTCTGAACTTACCTCGGATGTCAAAATACCGAAACGGTCGATTAATCGAGCACTTTCTCTTTGCCTCGATCTCGATCCGAACCTCTCCTCTCTTGGTTTATACACATTCAAATTCAATCCATTCAATCACCAACTCATTCAATTTAGTCCACACACACACATTTTGGGCATTTTACAAAATAGCCCTCACATTTTTACATTTCGACACTTTAGTCCCTAATTCACAAAATCATTAAATTCACAAAATTTCACCTAACACAAACTTAGCCGAATTTTACTTGTGTTCATACAAACCCTCACACTTCATGTATTTCACATTCTAGTCCTTCAAAATGGTATTTTCACAATTTAGCCCTAATTAGCTAAATTCATCATTCAAGAACAACACATGTTCATTAAACACATATCTTTCATTTAACACCAACACTCATCACAAAGCTCACCCTTTCATCAATGGCATATTTCATAAACATCATTAATTCACAAAATTTAAGCATGGGTTAGCTAGAGCACAAAACAACGATTACGAAAACGTAGAAATTATCAAAAACCGAAACAAAACTTACCTTCAATTAAGGACTCAATGTGTCGAAACCTTTAAATCTTCTAACCCTTCCTTTCTTTTCAAATTTTCGGTTGATAGAAACAAAGATGAGCACAATTTTGCTTTTGTTTTATTTTAATATCAACTTATTTCATGTTTACCAATTTGCCCTTAATGAATCAACCATTTATCCAACAATTTTTTGGCCATTTATGTCCATCTATCATCCACTAACTCTAATAATGGACTAATTGCCTCATAAGGCCTCTACATTAATAAAACAACAACATTTAAGTAATTAAAAACCGGCACATAGCTTTTACACGTTACGCAATTAAATCCTTCTCTTATTTTGGCACACTTACCACACAGAATTTTCACACGGACTATATCACATACTATTCACACAAAAAATAATATTAAATTATCATTCCGACCTCGGATTTGTGGTCTTGAAACCACTGTTCCGACTAGCGTCTAAACCGAGCTGTTACATACTTACCTACCAAAATCCATTTATATCTTGACGATATCTCTATGTCAATTCAACCGATTAAACATATTTTAATAAGCAAACGTATTAATGCACATACATACTTATGAAATTAAAATAATCTCTTGTACATATCTCTATGCCATTCAAACAATTAATTTAATCTCATAAGCACATAAAAGATTACGTAAGGTAACAATGTATTTCTACCTTGAAACAGTTTAATCACAATAATCTTGCAAGTTATGCAAGGCAAATGTATCGTTAGATACCATTGCTAATTTAACCTTCAGCTACCTTAGATGATTAAACATGCACTGATTAAGTATCGTGTCAATTAATTACAATTTCAATCCGTTTAAATAATTAATTCATTAGTTAGCTTACAATTGTAATGCAAAAATAACTTAGTCATGGTTTTACTTAATCAAACATCTTACCAAGGCCTATAACAACACAAACACAATTTTAATAAATTAAGTAGACGAAATGCAATCAACCTAACATGAATTAAATTCAAGCCATATCAATTAAATTAAACATTTCAACATCACAAATATTCATAGACATGTTCATCATAACAACAACAAAAATTAAAAGAATAGGGAACTAGAAACAAATTCAGTGTTTCTCCGTGGCTTGACTCGTTTGCTCCACTCTTCTTTCTCCACTTGTTCTTATCGAACCGAGGCTACTATGAATACTCTGCTCCAAATGGTGGATGAATGACTCTTTTTCGAGAGGTGAAATCGGCAAGAGAATAAAGAAAAATGGATGAGAAATGAAGAGAGAAAATTGAGATAGATGAAAAAGTTGAGGTGTGTTTCAAATAAGCAGCCAAATGGGGTTTTTATAGGTTGAGAGGGCTGCTAAAAATAGCTAAAATCAGCAGGCAAAGATCCCTCCCATGGCCGGCCACACATGTGGCAAGTTTGAAGTTTCCAAACTTGCTATATTACGGTAGGCGCAAATCTAGAAAGGGACAAATAGTGGAAGGGTTTGTTTGCAATTTGAAAAAGTCTTCAAGGGGAATTTTGCAAGCTAATTAATCAGCCAAGCAAGCTGATTGGGTCAGCATGTGGGACGGTTTTGGGCTACCTATTACTCGGTCTGTTCAGTTTTTCTCGGTTCAACTCAACTAGGACATTTTTCATAATTAATTAATAATAATTTATTTAACCCAAATTAAATTGGATATAAATTAAAATTAATTATATTATAAATTAATACACATAATTTGGACTGTCTTAGGCTGAAAAATTAATTCACCTCGATGCTTCAAAATTGTTTCTTGGTTTTGCGTTTCTAGCAGTGTTTGCCGAGTCGTTTTTTGCACTTTGTGCAAATCTGTCAAAAATAATCAAAATTAATTATTTTATAATTATTTTAAGTACAAAATAATTATTTTATAATAATTATATATTTTTTGACAAGAATTTTACCGAACTTGCATGAATTTGAGTTAAAAAGGGCATGAAAAAGTGTGTATATTTTCGTGTTTCCAGTGATGCTTAGGCTTGTGCCAAGCTTGTTTTGGATTGATTCATCTTTATTTTTAAGCATATGCATTAAAATGGTAAGCATTGTTGATGATTTATGAACTTACTAAGCATTATATGCTTACTTTGTGTTATTTTTCTATGTTTTATAGTTAATCGGAAGCTCATTCAGGTTAGAAGATCATCAAAGACCTATCACAATATTCATCGACTATATCGATAGATTTTGATGTTTTTAAGTCATGGTTATAATGGCATGTATAGGTCTTTTGTACTTGAAAAAACAGCCAATATGTTTAGTTTGTAAATAAGGTACTTTGGTTGATGACATTTTGGCATTTTGGTGCTTGTTGGCTAACGTTGAAATGGTTAATGATGATATGTATTGAATGACTCGTTTGGTATGTTTGAATGTTATCTTGGTATGTGGCCTTTAAGATAGGATTTGATAAGGAATTAGGTTGTAAATGTTGAGTTGATAATTGGCTAAGTTATGCTTATGTTTAAGTATATGGTGCCTTTTGGCATATTGGTTGTATGAATACGCATCATATTGATCTAGTTTGATTATGCATGTTTTAGGTACATTTTGAATGCTTGAAATGGGTGCAAATGGCTTGTATGTGTGTCTATGATTTGGGTGAAGGAAATGGCTTGAAAATGGCCTATTTCTTTTCCATGCGGCCTGAGACACGGGCATGTGTCTCAACCGTATGCGACACACGGCCATGCGACACGACCATGTGTTCCCTATAGGTTTCAAAGGGTTACAAGTCAAGTAGTTACACGGCCTAGCACACGGCTTGGCACACGTGCGTGTGAGGCCATTTCGAGAGTTACACGGCCTGACACACAGGCATGTGTCTTAGCCGTGTGACCCAAGTCAGGGAGTTACACAGGCACAGACACGGGCTAGGACACAACCATCTGCCCCTTGTAACACCCCTAACTCGTATCTGTCGCCGGAATAGGGTTACAGAGCATTACCAAAAAATTTAATACTTCAACATTCATCTAGAAGCATTTCAAGAATCATATCGTATTCCATTCAAACATAAGCTTATTGTACCATATTTGAGCCCTCGAGGCCATAAAAACACTTTAAGAATGATTCAAGACTAAATCAGAAACATATAGAATTTTTTTGAAAATATTAAAATTTTTCATACTGCAGGGGTCACACGGCAGTGTTACTCACACAGCTGAGACACACGCCCGTGTCTCAGGCCATATGGACGTTCAAAGTAGGGACACACGGCAATGTCCCAACCCGTGTCCGTGCCCGTGTAACTCTCTAACTTGGGTGACATAGCCAAGCTACACGCCTATGTGCCAGGCCGGGTAACTCTTGAAATGGCCTTACACGTCCGTGTGCCAAGTCGTGTGCTAGTCCATGTAACAGCCTAACTTGCAACCCTTTCAAAACTATAGGTGACACAAGGCCATGTCGCATGGCCATATGTCACACATGGCTAAGGAACACGCCCGTGTCTTAGGCCTTGTGAACAAGAAATACGCCATTTTCAAGCCATTTCCTTCACCCAAATTGTGCACACACATACAACCCATTTGCATCCAATTCAAGCATCCAAAATGCACCTAAATTATGCATAATCAAGCTAGCACAATATGGTACCTATTTATACAACCAATATGCCAAAAGGCACCTCAATTTTCATGACATTACATATACTCAAACACAAGCATAACTTAGTCATTTAACAACTCAATAATTGCAACCAATTTCCATACAAAATTCTACCAGAATGACCATACCGAAATCACATTCAAATATACCAAAATGATCACTAAAACATACATCAACTTGACCATTCCAACATCAAGCACAAAAAGCACAAGGTAAGCATGACTTAAAGACATCAAAATCTACCAATATAGCCGATGGGTAGTGTGATAGGTCTCCGACGAACTTCCAAACCGAACGAGCTTCTGATTAACTACAAAACATAGAAAAATAAACACAAGGTAAGCATATAATGCTTAGTAAGTTCGTAGTTCGTAAACAATGCTTACCAATACAATGCATAAGCATAAAATAAATATGAATCATTCCGACACAAGCTTGGCAGAAGCCTAAGCATCACCAACAACCCAAATTACTGCCTGATCACATAAATTCAATATCAACACCTAATAAAGTAACTTTCCACAAATCATGAAAACACATGCTTCCTACCTTCCATAGTAACAGGTAACTTGGATCAAAAACTCTTACCGAAGCTCACACGAAGTGGAATTATGATGGTCGTCACCATCCCTTTTCATAGTTGAAGGTCGTTACCATCCCTTTTCATAATCGGTAGTCGAAGCTATCCCTTTCATAATTGATAGCTGAAGTTATCCCTTTTCACATTCAATGGTCATCACCATCCCTTTTAATAATCGATGGTCGTCACCATCCCTTTTCATAATCGATGGCCGAAGCTATCCCATTTCATAATTCGATAGCCGAAACTATCCCTTTTCATAGTTGATGGTCATCGTTACGCCATTGTATTTTTCCACTGAGACATAATTTGATATTATAAAATGACAGCATTTAAAACATAATTTAAAACACTATTTAAATGTACGAACTTACCTCGACAATAAAATGTAGAAACGGAGTCGATTAATCCGAAGCTTTCCATTTGCCTCAATCTAAAGCCGTACGAGGTCTATCTTGATCTAAATGAATAAGTTCAATCAATTTAATAGTCATTCTCTTCAATTCAATCCAAATTCATATTTTTACAAAATTATGCTTTTGCCCTAATGTTTTGATTTCTTAACAATTTAGTCCTTAAGCTCGTAAAATGAATTCATGCAATTTCATCCCTACCCAAGTCTAGTCGAATTTCATATGGGCTTATAGCAGCTCATACATTTCATTTTTTTTTACAATTTCACCATGAAATTTTCATATTTTTCAATTAAACCCCTAATTGACAAATTATTCAAAAATCGCTTAACAAAAGTTGTTTATCTAACAACAAAGGTTAATTTTCTTCCATCAAACATCAGAAACAACATGTATACATTCATGGAAAAACCCTAATCTTTTAGCAATTTTGCAAATTAGTCACTCGGCTAGCTAGATTAAGCTACAATGACTCCAAAAACAAAGAAATCATTAAAAACGGAATAAAAAATCACTTAGATGCAAGGGAGAAAGATGGCCGAATGTTTCAAGCTCTTCCCATGGTGTTTTTAGGTTAAAAATTCGGTGGGGATGAGAAAAGGAAGATGATATATTGTTTTAGTTTAATTTAATTTACTTTATTTATTAAATTACATTTTTAACCTCTGTTATTTAGCATTAAGTTCACTTAATCATGCACATAAATGTCCACTCAAAATTAATTTGGCTTAATTTCTACATAAGGACTCTTACATATTAATTCTATAGCTATTTAGTACCTTTAGCCTATAAAACTCAAGTTTCGCACCTTTTGCGATTTAGTCTTTTTTTTTATTTATTGAATTAAGCAAGCAAACGATAAAATTTCTTAACGAAATTTTTATATGACTTTACTAACATGCTGTTACCACTATCCCAGTTTCACAAAAAACGGGCTGTTACAACTCTCCCCCTAAAGAAAGTTTTGTCTCCAAAAATCTTACCAGAAAAGAGGTTCAGATATTATTTTCTCATAGCTTCTTCCGTTCCTAGGTGGCCTCCTCTATACCATGTCATTTCCAGAGAAATTTTGCTAAAGATGTGTTTTTATTTTGTAATTCCTTAACCTCTCGAGCTAAAATTCTGATCGGTTCTTCGCTATACGACATATCAGGCTGAATCTCGACATCCATTGGGGATATAACATGCGATAGGTTTAATCGGTATCGCCGTAACATAGATACGTGAAACACATTATGAATCTTTTCTAATTCCGATGGAAAAGCTAAACGGTAAGCTACTGGTTTGATTCTTTCGATAATCTCATACGGCCCAATAAATCACTGGCTTAGCTTTCCTTTATGACCAAAACGAAGAACTTTCTTCCAAGGTAATACTTTCAAGAACACTTTATTGCCGACTTAAAGTTCAATATCTTTACATTTTAAATCCGTATACGATTTCTATCAATTTGAACCTGCTTTCAAACTATCTCAGATCACTTTCACTTTTTCTTCATTCTCTTGAATCAAATACAATGAAATTCAGCATTTACGACCATACAAGACTTTGTACGGTGCCATATTTATGCTCGAATGATAACTGCTATTGTACGTGAACTCAGCCAACTATAAATATTTCTCACAATTGCCGTCAAACTCTAAAATGAAACACCAAAGCATATCTTTAAGTACCTGAATCACTCGTTCAGATTGACCATCTGTCTGAGAATGAAAAGCAATTCTAAAATGTAATTGTGTACCTAGAGCCTCTTGTAACTTGCTCTAGAATTGTGATGTAAATCGCGGATCTCTATCTGAAATAATAGAAACTGGCACCCCGTGCAATCTGACAATCTCAGTAACATAAAGCTTGGCTAACCTTTCAAGAGATTAATCTGTGTAAAAATGTACAGAATTTGTTATACATTCAACAACAACCCAAATTGCATCTTTTTTTCTTAGAGACAAAGGTAATCTTGATACAAAATCCATGTGATTCACTCCCATTTCCATTTTGGCATCATCACTAGCTGAAACAAACTAAAAGGTACCTGATGTTCAGCTTTAACTTGCTGACATACTAAACATCTCAACACAAAGTAAAAAATCTCTCATTTCATACCGGGCCACCAGTACATTTGTTTCAAGTCATTGTACATCTTATTTCTACCAAGATGAACAGATAAGCTACCATTATGAGCTTCATGCAAAATTTCCTGGACGAGATCTGAATTTCTCGAAACACAAATTCTGCCTCTGAAGTATAAACAATTGTCAAATCCACTCTGAAAATATGATTCAGAAGTTGACTCATTTAGTTTTAGTTTAGCTAAAATCACATCATCACATTTCTGAGCCTCACAAATCTATTGTATAAACATCAATCTAGCTTTCAACTCAGATAAGATTGAACCATCATCAGACAATGTTAATCGCGTATTCAACACTCGCAAAGCAAATAGAGGCTTTCTACTCAAAGCATCAGTAACTACATTTGCTTTACCCGGATGATAATCAATAATCAAGTCATAATCTTTCAATAGCTTGAGCCATCTACACTATCTCAAATTCAAATCTTTCTACGACATTAAATACTTCAAACTTTTATGATCTATAAAGATATGACACTTTTCGCCATATAAATGGTGTTGCTAAATCTTCAACGCAGACACAATAGCTGCAAGCTCAAAATTGTACGTCGGATAATTCTTTTCATACGACTTTAAATGTCTAGAAGCGTAAGCTATTACTTTGCCTTCCTGCATCAAAACACAGCCTAAATAATTCCAAGAAGCATCACTAAAAATCATGAACTCTGTACTCGACTCAAGCTGAACTAACACCGATGTCTCGGTCAACAATGCTTTCAACTGATAGAAACTTTGCTGACATTTCTCAAACCATTCAAACTTCACATCTTTTTGCAACAATCTCGTCATTGGTGTGGCAATTATCGAGAATCCCTTGACGAACCTTCTGTAATGCAGGCTAGTCCCAGAAAGCTTCTAACCTCGGATAGACTTTTCAAAGGTTTCCAATCAACAACAACTAAAATCTTGCTCGAATCAACTCTGATGCCCTCGGCTGACACAACATGCCCCAGAAATCTGACTTTTCGAATCTAAAATTCACACTAACTAAACTTGGCAAATAATTACTTTTCACATAGAGTTTGCAAAACAATTCTCAAATGTTCAGCATGCTCAGTCTCATCTCATGAGTAAATCAAGATATCATCAATAAATACCACCACAAATTGATCTAAATACGGTCTTAAAATTTTGTTCATCAAATCCATAAATACTGCAGCTGCATTAGTTAAACCAAATGACATCACAAGAAATTCATAGTGTCCGTACCTGGTCTAGAACGCAGTTTTTGGCACATCAGAATCTTTTACTCACAACTGATAATAACCAGACGAAGATCAATCTTTGAAAATATTATTGCACCTTTTAACTGATCAAACATATCATAAATACACGGCAATGGGTATTTATTCTTGATCGTAATTTTGTTGAGCTGGCAGTGATAAATGCATAATCTCATAGATCCGTCCTTTTTCTTAACAAACAGAATAGGTGCACCCCAAGGTGAAAAACTGGGTCAAGCAAAACTGCTATATGTCAACTCTTGCAATTGTGCTTTCAACTCTTTCAACTTAGTAAGAGCCATTTTGTAAGAAGCTATCGATATCGGTGATGTTCTCGGTACTAAATCAATGGTAAACTCAACCTCGCTTGATTGGAGGTAACTCAGGTAACTCTTTTGGAAACACATTTGGATACTCACAAACCACTAAAACTGATTCTAGCTTCAACTCATAAACTCTAGAATCAAATACATATGCAAGATACGCATCACAGCCCTTTCTCACATATTTTTGTGCTGACATAGCCGAAATAACACTAGGCATACCACTCAAACTATCTATTTCAATCTGAAGCTTTTCACTGTTCTGCCATTTTAACACTATAAGCTTTCATCTACAGTTCACAATAGCATCATGCAGAGTTAGCCAATCCATGCTCAAAATCACATCAAACTCATCAAAAGATAATAGCATCAAATCGGCCAAAAAATTACAACCACGAATCATCAATGGATAGGTTTTGCGAACCTTATCAACTAGCACACACCAACCTAGGGGGTTCAATACTTTAACAACGAATTCAATGGTCTCAACAGGTAAATTCTTACTTGACACTAGATTCGTGCATACATACGAATGGGTTGATCCCAGATCAATCAAAGTAGTAACATCAGTATCAAAGACAGAAAAGGTACCAGTAATAACATCTGGCGCTGAATCTTCCTCTCGTGCTCGAACTACATAAGCTCTGGCACATTTGAACCCACATGTTGTTTACTTCAGCCTCTACCAGAAAATCCTACTGAAGCAGTTGAACGGTTATAATATTCTCTCGGTTTCTTTGATGACGACTGATATAACTTTCTCAATGATCTCTTCCTTGAATCTCTAACTTCATAATCAGCTTTTCTCTTCTCTTTGGTAAGCTCTTCGACCTTATGAGCTCGATCAACTAACACCAAAATTTCTTTCAGTTCAAGTATCCCAACTAGAAGCTTTATATCTTCATTTAACCCTTCATCAAACCATTTACACATAGCAACCTTATTTGAAATACATTCTCGTGCATATTTTCTTAATCTAACAAATTCCTTTTCGTATTTAGACACTGACATACGGCCCTGTTTAAGCTCAAGGCATTCATTACGTTTCTGATCAAGAAATCTCTAACTTATGTATTTCTTTCAGAATTTGGTTTGAAAGAATTCCCAGTCAATATGCTCTCTCGACACAACTGAAACCAAAGCAATCCATCACTAATATGCTAAGTCTTTTAGTGGAGATACAACACATTTTACACACTCTACCGGTGTACAAGATAACACGTCAAAAACTCTGATAGTATTTTCTAACCAAAATTTAGCTCTCTCTGGATCATCATCAATTGTAGCTCTAAATCCTTCAGCCCTATATTTGATAATTTTGTCAACTGGTGGGTTATTAACTCACATTGGTTCCAAACCTTGAGGAACAACAGGAATCGGTTGGGGAATAGGTGGGGGTGGAGGTCATTGAGCCACCAGGTTCATCCGTACGAACGAGATAAACCACTCACTCATCATTTGGAAGAAAGCTTCCTTAGCTTCTCTTCTCTGGCCCTCAGATACAGGCCTTGTACCACTCGACGTTGCTCCGTGAACGGAGGCTTCCATATTACTTTTGACTTCATCGAAGTTGGCTCGGTTGGTTGCCATTACTATATGAAAATATATTTCGCACGGGTCAAAAGTTATCACACTATCACAAGTTATATAATGGCATGTATTTCTAGACTCACACACACTACGTTTAGTCTAAGAATCGACTAAATTGTAACTATGATACCATTAAATGTAACACCTCTAACTCGTATCCGTCGTCAAAATAGGGTTACGGAGCATTACCAAAAAATTTAACATTTAAACATTCATCTAGAACCATTTCAAGAATCACATCATATTCCATTCAAACATAGCTTATTATCCCTTATTTGAGCCTTCGAGGCCATAAAAACACTTTAGCAATGATCTGGGACTAAATAAAAAACATATAGATTTTTTCTGAAAATTTTAAAACTTTTCATACTGCAAGGGTCACACTGTCGTGTGGCCAAGCCGTGTGACTCACATGACTGAGACACACGCCCGTGTCTCAGGATGTATGGATATTCGAAGTAGGGATACACAGCCGTGGTCCAGCCCATGCTCATGCTCGTGTAACTCTCTGACTTGGGTCACATGGCCAAGCCATACGCCCGTGAGCCAAGTCGTGTAACAGCCTGACCTGCAACCTCTTGAAAATTATAGAGGACACACAGCCGTGTCGCAAGGCCATGTAACACACGGCTGAGACAAACGCCCGTAACTTAGGCTGTGTGGACAAGAAATAGGCCATTTTCAAGCCATTTACTTCTCCCAAATTGTGCACACACATACAACCCATTTGCATCCAATTCCAGCATCCAAAATGTACCTAAATTATGCATAATCAAAGCTGGAACAATATGATACCTATTCCTACAACCAATATGCCAAAAGGCACCTCAATTTTCATTACATTACATATACTGAAAAACAAGCATAACTTAGCCATTTAACAACTCAATAATTGCAAACAATTTCCATATCAAATTTTACCAAAATGACCATACCAAAATCACATTCAAATATACCAAAATGGTCACTAAAACATACATCAACTTGACCATTCCAACATCAAGCACAGAAAAGACCAAAATGTCAAATTATCAACCATCATAAAACCACATATATACTAGCTAACATGACAACTAATTCATTAGCTAAAATACCACTTTTACAAGCTAAACATAATGTCTATTTCATCAAACATAAAACACCTATACATGTCGTTATAACCATGACTTAAATACCTCAAAATCTACCGATATAGCTAATGGATAGTGTGATAGGTCTCCGACGAACTTCCAACCCGAACAAGCTTTCGATTAACTACAAAACTTAGAAAAATGAGCACAAGGTACGCACATAAGGCTTAGTAAGTTCATAATTCATAAATGATGCTTACCAATACAATGCAAAAACTTAAAATAAATATGAATCATTCTGACACAAGCTTGGCACAAGCCTAAGCATCACCAACAACCCAAATTAGTGCTTGATCACATAAATTAAATATCAATACATGATAAAATAACTTTCCACAAATCATGAATACACATGCTTCCTACCTTCTATAGTAACAAGTAACTTGCATCAAAAACTCTTATCGAAGCTCACACAAAGTGGAATCACGGTGGTCGTCACCATCCTATTTCATAGTTGATGGTCGTCAACATCCCTTTTCATAATCAATGGTTGTCACCATCCCTTTTCATAATTGATAGTCAAAGCTACCCCTTTTCATAATAGATAGCTGAAGCTATCCCTTTTCGTATTCGATGGTCATCACCATCCCTTTTCATAGTTGATGGTCGTCACCATCCCTTTTCATAGTTGATGGTTGTCACCATCCCTTTTCATAATCGATAGCCGAAGCTATCCCTTTTCATTATCGATAGCCGAAACTATCCCTTTTCATTATTGATAGCCGAAACTATCCTTTTTCATAGTTGATGATCATCTTTACGCCATTGGAATTTTTCATCAAGACATAATTTGATATTATAAAATGATAGCATTTAAAACATAATTTAAAATGCTATTTAAAATTACGAACTTACGTCGACGATAAATGTAGAAACAGAGTCGATTAATCTGAAGCTTTCTCTTTGTCTCGATCTAAAGATGTATGAGGTTTTTCTTGATCTAAATGAACAAATTCAATCAATTTAATAGGCATTCTATTCAATTCAATCCAAATTCACATTTTTTGCAAAATTATGCCTTTGTCCCTAATGTTTTAATTTATTAACAATTTAGTACTTAAGCTAGTAAAATGAAGTTCATGCAATTTCATCCCTACCCAAGTCCAACCGAATTTCATATGGGCTCATAGCAGCTCATACATTTCATTTTTTTCACAATTTCACAATGAAATTTTCATATTTTTCAATTAAACCACTAATTGACAAATTCATCAAAAATCACTTAACAAAAGTTGTTTATCTAACAAAAAAGGTTCATTTTCTTCTATAAAACATCACAATAAACATGTAGACATTCATGGAAGAACCCTAGTCTTTTAACAATTTTTCATGTAACACCCCAAACCAGGCCTGGACGTTATGGCCGAATCTGGGAATGTCATATCAAAGGCATAATTCAAACGATTTTGCTAATTAAAAATTTTAGGCCCAAAATCCTTCAGTCTTGTTAAGTAATAAAAAGAAACCTGATCGTTGTAAAATCAGAGTTTTAAATATTTATAAAAGAATGATCAAACCTGGAGATAACTCTGACAACGATATTAAGGCAAGTGTACCTATCGAACAGTAGTATAGCTTAGGCAAAAATAGATATCGAACCCAAAGGAACTAAAAGTAGTAATACTAACCTTCTTCTTATTATTTAGCCTTAAAATTAGAGTGAAGTTGCTTTTGACGAAAACTAAACTAAGGACACAAAGACAAAAAGACGAATAGGAAAATAACTTTGAAGAAAAACTCAATTGATTGCGACGATACCTTCAGGAAGAATCCACCTAGACTTCACTTATTAATTAACCTTTAAATTATATGATTTCTTTTACTTAGCTTGATCTGTGAGACTCCCTAACCTATGTTAAACCCTCTCTCGAAGCGAATAACGTCTAATCCTAGGTTAATTAGTGGAACTCTCGTTTGCTTATAATAATCCCCTAGGAAAGCAGTAAATCGATCAATGGACTCCCCTATTAGGTTTCACCCTAATCCGGCAAAATCTTGTAACCCTATCTCTAGGCGCGCGATCAACTCTGCTTAATTATGTTAGATCTACTATTAGGTAGGGTCTATTCCTCCTCCACCTAAGCACATTAGATTTGAATTAAACAACATAATTAAGAACAAACCAAGTAATTTATCATATAACTTAAAAATCAAATAAAAAGATCCATCTAGGTTTCATCCCCTTTAGGTATCTGAAGGGTTTAGTTCATAAGTAAACAAGAAAACATCTCAAAAGAAAAGATAAAACAAAACATAAGAAAATCCTAAAACTCCCTGAAGGAATTGAAGGAGAATTCTGCCGTCTTGAGTATAATTCTAGCTTCTTGGGATGGATCAACTGGCTATCTTCACGTTATTCCCTAACTCTGACCTTCTCGGTTTGGCTCCTTGGCCTAGCTTTGATGCCCTCTCAAAGGTGGTACTTGGGGAATATTTATAGGCTCTTGGAATGTGATTCTTTCTCCCTAAGTATCCTTTTTCGACTGAAATTGCTCTTTCTAGCGATAGAGGCACGGCCATGTCACACGCCCGTGCAAATCGAAACCTGACCGTGTTTAGATTTCTACTTTGGCACAGCCGTGTGCGGTGGCGATGAGGCCGTGCTCCAGTTGTTCATCGAGACACGGCCGTGTGGTCCTTGGCCCAGGCCATGTCGATTTCATGGAAAGGCCCATTTGCTTCGTTTTAGGCCCTTTTTGTGTTCTTTTCATCCTTGGGTACTTTCCTGGGTCAAAGACATGAAAAGAAAGGATTAAGAGCACTTTTTTACATAAAACAAAGGATAAATCATCAAAAAGCATATTAAATGTGGGATTAAGATTTGTTACATTTACGATCCCCAAGCAAAATTCTCAACTTACAATTAAAACGAACTTTCCATGATTCATAATTCCTATCAATAATGCCTTATCCTAATTCATAGATAATTTATACATGGATAATTCAACTCAAAGATTCCTAAAAATTCAAACAAGATAATTCATACAATTGTAGCACGAAAACATAGGAGTTTCCCTTCATTTAAATAATTACCTTTTAATTCAAAACCGACAAGGATTGATATCCTCACAAAAGATTCACTCACATCACTCAAAAAGTGTTTAAGGGTCAAATTTAAGCACTCATAAGTCAAACCTGAAAAGTTAATCCCATAGGCTTGCCTAAAAATCAAATCTCCACCACTGTAAAATGAAATGATAAGCAGATCAAAAGGTCTTTGTTAAGGTTGTAATGGGGCTAGGGTTAAAGGTGTGGATAAAGGCTGAAATTAGAAGGTTAGAATCGAGATTGACTTGATAAGTTACCTACCTAAAAATTTCTAAGATAATAATTACATTTACTGAAAATAATAAAAATCCTACTAATACGAGCTTTTCCTTTTGGGAATTAGTCTTTGATTGTGTAAGCTCACTTTACATACTACTAATATTGAAAACTTGAAATTTTTATTTTTTTATTATTTTTTTAAGAACAAACCAAATACAAGATAAATTCAACTACAAAAATAATAAACTTAGGTAATTAGCTCAAATCAAATCTCGATTAAAGGATAATCAAAAATAAAGGGTGATAACAAATACAAAGGGTCTTGGGTTAAATTTAGCGGGTAAGTCAATAAAAAGGGTTGTTAGGCTCAACAAGGTTTACTAAGGGTTAATTATGAGGGTAGGCTTTTTAGTGGAGTAAGTGGGCTAAAAGCTAAGTGCCTTTATCATCTCGGTATATCAAATCATAACTGTGGTCTTGATATGTATAATTGAGGCAAGTTCTAGAATAATAGTTCATAGTTGACACACTCACAATCAAAAACTGAGCATGAAAAAGAATATATGCTCTATAAGGTTCAAATACTCACAAAAGTTATGGGTGTTTTGACATCATCCTTATAAATTTCAAATTTCAAGGTAGAATTCAATTTCAGGTCAACAACCTAGCAAAAATTTTAATATCTGAAAAACAGACTTATCATGCTTGATTCTCTAGTATTCCTTAAATTAAACATCAATGTATAATTAACTATGACTTATTCAAAAACATATTAATGAAAATCATAAATCAGTAAAAATTTCATCCTAATTAGTAATATGAGAAAATTACTTTAAAACAAGATTAAATCAGGGATTTAAGAATCATGCAAAATTTAGACACTTTTATCCTCAGGGTTTGAGAATAATGAAAAATTAAACATTTTCTCAGAATAACTATTCACCCCCCCACACTTAAGATGTACATTGCCCTCAATGTACAAAGATAGATAATGACATTTTAAGGATAAACCAAAAGAGAAGGGGAAAGAATTCGTAATATCATGAAATAGGGGTTATTTTAATTGAATTGTTTTGCATATGTTTGGACTGTGGTGTTATTACTTGAGGTGTTTTAAGATTTAGTTATAAGTCTAGAGCAGGCCTGAGTGGTAGGAATTTTTGTTTTTAAGCTTTACGTAAAGGGAGCTGAAGGAGCTAGGGGTTATATGTATTTTAAGGGGAATTTTAGCACAAAAAGTGCCTTGGTAAAGTGGCAAGAAGGCGCCACTTAGGGCCTTGTGATTGACGCCACAAGTAGAGGAAGGAGAGCACTGGGTTGTTTGTGGAGATCCCCGCCGCTCATTCTTTTGACGCCAAGGAGGGAGAGGAGGAGTTGTGCTCGGCTCAATTACATCGAGATAAGGATGGACTATGTCAAATTAATTCAAATAGGTGGCAGAGAGAAAATTTAGGAGTTTGATGAGTTCAAACTCATTTGAATTGTTGGCCAGGAGAGAATTTAGGTGGTTACCGAATTTTGAACTCCTGTTTAGAGAGGAGTGTTCGGTTTGGAAGCTAAGGGGGGGAAGTGCCAAATTCTCTTAGGTGCTCAGATGACATTTTCGGCTAGCTTGTGTTTTGTACCAAAAGCCGAAAAATCCTTTGAAGCCTTGTCGATTTCTCCCTAGTGCACTATAGTGAAGTAAAAGCCGAAATTCTTTTTGTTTTAGCACTTAGCCGAATGCTCCTTTAGGTTCTTCAATCTTATTTTTCACTTTACTTCTTTTTTTTCTTCTCAGTATTTGGCCGAATCACTTACCCTCCCATCTCTCTCTTTTTCTTTCTCCCATACTTGCTCAAAATCGAAAGTATCCCCTTTCCCTTTCATCTTTTTCTTTTCTTCTCTCAAACTCTTTTGCCGAAACCCTCTCCACCTTTCTTTGCCAGAATCCCTCTCTTCCCTTTTCACTTTCTTTTTCTTTCTCTTCTCCCACTCTAGTCGAATCACCCTATTCATTCTTCTAGTTGCTTTGGCCGAATATCAATAAGGGTGGATCTTCTTTGAGATCTTCTTCAATCGGTTTTAAGAGAAGGTAAGTGTCCATGGTCGAAACCCATTACTTCTTTTCTCTTCTCTCTGTCGATTTTCATAAGGGTAAAAGCCAAATTTCGGCATTTGTTAACAAGGTTCTAACCATCTGTAGGAACCAATTTCTCCTAGGTTCTTTGGGTTCTTGGAAGCAGTCGATCTAAGCCTCTTTTCTCTAGCAATCGAATCCATCAAGCCTGTGGTAACGATCTATGGTGATTCAATTACTCTCTTAGTTATTTGGTTAAGCCGAAGGCTATTGAAAGTGAATTTGGTTGTTGGCCGATTGTAGGGGGAGAAGCAGTCTCGCATACCTTGCGTTATGATTTGTTTCGTAAGGCAGAAAGGTAAGGGTGGTGTGGTTATGCATAATCTTAACCTTCGGGATTTATTGGTATAGCCGAATGGCCTATGTTACTAACCTTAGTGTTGGCCGAATGTAGGATCAAGGGATCTAGTGCAGTAGATCGGCTATTCGGGATTTAGGGCTTGCGTTAGTAATAAGTGTGTAACTTACACACTTTATAATTAAGTAAATATATTAATAACCTAAATGTGATAAAAGCCGAAACAGTGTAGATCTTGATATGATACCTTATGGGTATGAGCAAGGATTCGGGTAAGTTCATTTCAATATGATTTTTGCTACATCAAGCATGATAATATGATTTATGATATATTTGCTATGTGATTCGAAATATGGCATAATGGCATGATTTGCATAAGTATTGCATGGTGATGGGTGATATGAGAGGAGGGGGAAGATGATATCCGTGACTTTGGGTCACCAGAGGTTTGGCACCTCCAGTGGTTTGGTACCACAAATTCTTTTGTGACTTTGGGTCACCAGAGGTTTGGCACCTCATAGCGACTTGTCCCAGTGGCTTAGCACCACAGTGGGTTGGCCCCACAGTTGACATTTTGGAATCGTCGCCAGTGATTTCGTATCACACGTGGGTTGGCCCTATATTTGGATTAATGATATTTTGTGACGTTGGGTCACCAGAGGTTTGGCACCTCATAGCGACTCGTCCCAGTGGCTTAGCACCATAGTGGGTTGGCCCCACATTTGATATTATGGGATTGTCGCCAGTGATTTGGTATCACAACGTGGGTTGGCCCCACAGATGGATTATTCGTGACTTTGGGTCACTAGTGGTTTGGCACCATATTATTATTGGATATCGTGACTTTGGGTCACCAGTGGTTTGGTACCACACGGGGTAGAAAAAAAGAGTTATGGATGGCTAGGTTTGGGTGCATTATTTATATTGCTTGGTTATGATTTGTGTAAGTATGTTGCATTAACCGGGAGGAGGACTTATGCACTGAGTCTTGGTGACTCACCTTCTCCCTCATCTTTTTAGGTGACTCGTAAAACTGCAGATGAGGAGCCAGATGGACTCGAGGTGGCCATGCATTAGAAACATTGGTTTTACTTGGATTTTGAATTGGGTATTTATTTTCATTTCAGTTCTAATTTGGGTTTTGTAATAAGGCCTTTTAGATATATTTTTGGATTATTTTTATGCTTTAGATTGTTTTAAACATGGCTTAGTAAATTACTTGATTTAGTTAATAATTTGAACACAAGTTTTCTAAACTACAAAAACGCAAAAGTTTTCAAAAATTTACCATCGGGTAATACTAATCACTTAATAATGAAGAGAACTCAAATGATTTCCAAACTTAAGTTTTCCACACTTAACTCAAACGATTTCAAATTAACTAAGCAAGAATCAATCGGGTTTTTATAACCTAAACGTTTTCCTACTTATGGATCGACAAGTAAGTTTTTAAGAGTAATTTTCGGGACTTTAAAAGTGAAATATCGGTTTTAATTAGTCATGCACCTGATTTCGCCAAACATAAAACAACAAAGAGTTTTCACCAAAATTTTAACCGGTAACCTGTTTTCTTCAACACGATTTCCTCTGTGACATGCCAGATTTGGTCGTGGTGTGTTGACCGGGTTTGGGGTGTTACAATTGTGGTATCAGAGCTAAGTTCAAAGGCTCAGCTGTGGGCCCGAGGCCCAAAATGTTTTAAAATATGGGTTTCAAAATGTTTTGGTCGATGTACATATGGTTTGAAAGGCATGGCACCGAGTCTCCGGCACCAATCCGCCCAGGTAAGTACCCCTAACCAATGGTTGTGTATATGATTATGATCATGTTAAGCTTTGAAAGACTAGCGATAGTGGACTATCTTAGAGACTGAAACTTATTAGAACTTTATGGGCTTGCGAAAACAAAAACACTTTAATAAGAATTATTCATAAGACTGTGCTTTAATAATAGTGGAATAAGGGCTAATGCATAAAACTTTTAAATCAGATAAGTCAAGACTTTAGTCATGAGTACTCGAGGTGGTTGTGGTCGTAACACGCATGGACGCGGTCGTGGTAGGATGACAGTTTCTAAACCAGTGGGGTCTGGTCAGGGGTCGGAGAATGAGATACCAGCACCACCACCACCGCAGTGGTGAGTTTCGAGATCGTGGGGATGATATGTTGTCGCAGCGATCGTTGCGAGTGCTCGAGAGGGTAGCTGGAGCAGGTGGAGGCGTAGGAGCTCGAAAATCTGTATCTGAGCGACTCCGAGCCAATGGAGCCGAGGTATTTCGAGGTGTTTCTGGTGTGGCTCCCAGTACGACTGAGTATTGGTTAGAGGCGACGGAGCAAGTCATGGACGATTTGGATCTGACTGCTGAGGAAAACCTGAAAGGGATAGTGTCGCTTCTCCGCGATGAGTCATACCCGTGGTGGCTCACAGTTCGGAATAGTGCTGCAGCGGATGATCTCACTTGGGACTATTTTAAGGCAGCTTATCAGAAGAAGTAAGTTGGGTCTAGCTACATTGATTGCAGCAGAAGGCATTTCTGAGGTTGGTTCAGGGGAGTAAGTCCGTATCAAAGTACGAGGCAGAGTTCTTACGGTTGAGCCGGTATGCTAGGGGTATCGTGCTTACAGAACATGAACGATGTGTCCGATTTGAGGACGGACTGAGAGATGAGCTGAGGTTGCTGATTGCTTCACAGCAGGAGCGTGAGTTTGCTGTCCTGGTAGAAAAGGCTAAGGTAGCCGAAGGGGTTAAGGAATCTGTGAGGCAGATATGGATAGGAATCGACATAAGAGAGGTTTTGGATCATCCGGGTCAGCCGGTAATTCTCAGAAAAAGGCTAGGCGAGAGGGGCGAATCGATCTGGCAGTGTCTGTTGTCGCTAATCGGACCAGTAGCAGTGTAACCGATGTGGAAAATCTCATTGGGGAGGATGTTGGACTGGTGGAAAAGGATGTTTTGAGTGTGGCTCATTTGGATCATCGTCGTGTGAGGGACTGTCCACGTAAGTTAGCCGAGATTGGCCCGAGGGTCGGGCCATGCTTAGTTCAGAAATGAGGGACCGCCACCGCAGAGGGGTCGTGGTAATGGTAGAGGAGGTAATGGTTCTGGTCGGGGCCGTGGAGCACCAGGTAGAGGTACAGGCAACACTGAGGCAAGACAGCCTGGACTGGTGTATGTGGCAAGACGCCCAAAGGAGGGCGACGCACCGGACATGATAACTGGTACGTTCTTAATCTTTAGATTTCCATTTACTGCTTTGATTGATGTGGGTTCAACGCATTCATATGTTCTAGTAGCATAGTAGAGACCATGAACCTAGACTTTGAGACTAATTCTAGGGAGATGACAGTAATTAGCCCTCTAGGTCACTCTGTAGCAGTAAATAAGCTGTATAGGGATGTACCCCTAGAACTCCAAGGGGTAGTGTTTGTAGCTGATCTGATGGAACTACCATTTGGGGAGTTCGATCTGATTCTTGGGATAGACTGGTTGGTTAAGTACCAGGCAAGTTTGGATTGCGCGGCTAAGCGCATGGTTCTGAAGACGGCTGAGGGTGACGAGGTGGTTACGATAGGTAATAGAAGAGATTATCTATCCAACGTGGTATCTGCGTTGAAAGCTGAGAAGATGGTTAGAAAGGGCTGTGAAGCATTTATGGTTCATGTGTGTGCCTTGGAGGCTAAGGAGTCTGCTGTAGGGAATGTCCGAACAGTAAAGGAATTTGCTGACGTATTTCCAGAGGAACTTCTGAGACTGCCTCCGGATCGTGAGGTTGAACTTGGCATAGATCTACTACCCGGAACTGCGCCAGTGTCTATTGCCCCGTATAGGATGGCGCCAAAGGAATTAGTGGAATTAAAGGCTCAGATTCAGGAGTTGTTGGACCGAGGTTTTATCCGGCCAAGTGTTTCGCCTTGGGGAGCGCCGGTACTCTTTGTCAAGAAGAAAGATGGTACAATGCGGATGTGTATAGACTACCGCCAGTTGAATAAACTGACGATCAAAAACAAGTATCCGTTGCTGAGGATCGATGACTTGTTTGATCAGCTTAAGGGTGCATCGGTATTCTCAAAGATTGATTTAAGGTCTGGGTATCATCAGCTAAAGGTGAAAGAGGCTGATATCCATAAGACGGCGTTTCGTACTCGGTATGGGCACTACAAGTTTCTGGTAATGCCGTTTGGGTTGACCAACGCGCCGGCAGCATTCATGGACATGATGAACCGGGTATTCCAGCATTCATGCCCTTTCATGGGTTCTTGATACCCAAAATACGTGTTAAAAACAAATCAGGACTAATTCGAACACTCAAGGAAATTTTTCGTGAAATTTTCAAAAAAAAATCATAGAAACAGGGCACACATGCCCGTGTGAATCTGGGACATGCCCTTGTGGTCTTGAGACACACCCATGTCTCAAACCATGACCTATCCCGTGTAACTCTCTGACATGGGTCACACGGCCGGCCATACGCCTGTGTGTTAGGCCGTGTGCCTCACACGGCTGAGACACACGCCCATGTGTAAACTCCTGGGCATTCTGTTTTGAAAATTTTAAGTAGCAGGGGACATACGGCCAATTCACACGCCCATGTGTTAGCCATATGTCTCACACGGTCTAGTCACACGCCCGTGTGTCTGGCCGTGTGGACTTAATATGAGCCTTAAACATTAAGGTTACCATTCCCTGCAATTTTACACATCAAGCAACTCAAAACCATTTGTTCAACCAATTTAAAACTCAAACACTCTAAACATGTCAAAATAGAGATTCCAAGTACCTAACCAATGCACCTTCATAGGCACTCTATCTAACTTATTCAAACACGTATGTACAAATTTTTACTAAATAATCTTCTTGAAACCAATTATCATTATACCTATATGTTCACACATAACTAATATGATTTTATGCACTTTTTATTCTTATTCGACTACTACTTTACCTCTCATCATTCAATCATATCAACATTTTAAGCCAATCATGCAAACACCACAATACCAAACATAAGCCAAATACATGACTAATCTTAACAGGTTGCAGCAGTCCCGAAGGCAATTGATGCTTAGCCTTCACTTGCTGGCATGTCAAACACTTACTTACAAAATCAGTAACCTCACGCTTAAGTCCTGGCCACCGGTACAGTTCACGTGGATCTCGGTATAATTTGTTTCCACCAGGATGCATAGCGTATGGGCTACTATGCGCCTCCTGCAGAATCGACTACCTTAACTTAGAGTCTCTCGGTACACAAACTCTTCCACGGAAGCATAACACTCCTTCACTACTCAGCCCAAAACCCTTAGTCTCTTCCTTCTTCACCTATTGGAACCGAGGAACCAACAACTCGTCCAACATTTGTTTCTCTTTAATCTGACCAATCCAAGGCAATTTTACCTACAGTTCTGCTAACAAACTACCATTCTCGAATAGGCTGAGACAAGCAAATGTTGCTCTTAGATCAGACACAACCTTATGGCTCATTTCATCCGCTACCACGTTAGCTTTTCCCGGATGGTACTCAATCGAGCAATCATAATCCTTAAGCAACTCTATCCATCTTCGTTGCCTAAGATTCAACTCCTTCTGAGTAAGGAGGTACTTGAAACTTTTATGGTCAGTATAAACGATCGAATTCTCTCCGTACAAGTAGTGTCTCCAAATCTTTAGTGCGAACACCACCGCAGCTAATTCCAAGTCATGGGTGGGATAATTTACCTCGTGTGGCCTAACCTGACGGGACGTATAAGCCACCACCTTACCCTCTTGCATACACAACCCACACCAGTGTGCGACGCATCACAGTAGACAATGAATTCATTACCAGTCTCTGGCTGAATTAATACCGAAGCTTCAGTCAGAATCTTTTTTAGTTTCTCAAAACTCTCCTGCTGCTTATCAGTCCAAACAAACGGTACCCCTTTATGCAGTAACTTAGTTAGAGGTGCAGCAATCAATGAGAATCCTTCAACAAATCGTCTATAATATCCGGCCCGACCCAGAAAACTTTGAATCTCAAATACCGACTTCGGTGGCTTCTAATCTAATACGGCCTCAACTTTTCGAGGATCAACACTAATCCCCTCGGTAGACACGACATGCCCCAAAAATGTTACCTCTTGTAACCAAAACTCGCACTTGCTGAATTTGGCATAAAGCTGCTTCTCTCTCAATATTTGAAAAACAATCCGGAGATGTGAATCATGCTCCTCCTCAGTTCTTGAATACACCAGAATATCATCTATAAACACCACCACGAACCAATCTAAGTAGGGTTGGAAGACCCGATTCATCATATCCATGAAAGCAGCTGGTGCATTCGTTAATCCGAACGACATAACCAGAAACTCTAATTTCCATAACGAGTTCGGAATGCAGTCTTTCCTTGACCCTTAGCTAATGATACCCTAATCTAAGATCTATCTTGGAGAAAACTGAAGCTCCTCGCATCTAATCAAACAGATCGTCTATTCTTGGTAAAGGGTACTTCTTCTTAATCGTTAGTTTATTCAATTGACGATAATCAATACACATGCGTATTGACCCATCCTTCTTCTTTACGAATAATACCGGTGCTCCTCAAGGAGACACACTCGGCCGGATGAATCCTCGATCTAGTAGCTCTTGAATTTAAGCCTTTAACTCTATCAACTCCTTCGGCGCCATCCTATAAGGGGCGATGGACACTAGAGCCGTTCCCAGTAGGATCTCAATGCCAAATTCGACCTTACGATTTGGTGGCAACCCCGGAAGCTCTTCAGGAAATACATCCGGATACTCCTTTACCGTCCTGACATCTCCAACAAACAAACCTTTCACATCATATGTATTAACATAAGCTAGGAACGCCTCGTAACCTTTGCGAACCAGCTTCTTAGCCCTTAATGTAGAGATTACATTAGATAAATAATCCCTTCGCTCCCCTATCACGATCACTTCCTCACTCACTGAAGAGTTCAATACCGTACGATTAGTAGCGCAATCCAAATTCGCACGGTGTTTCACTAACCAATCCATGCCCAAAATGAGATCGAACTCACCAAACGGTAGTTCCATCAAATCCACCGAAAAGACAACCCTTTGGACCTCTAGAGGCACATCCCTAAATAGTTTATTCACTCTAACTAACTGTCCCAGTGGACTAATCACAGACAGCTCCCTATCAGCAAGTTCAAAATGTATACCCAATGTTCCCGACACAGTACAAGCAACATACGAGTGTGTAGACCCAATGTCAATTAAAGTTGTAAATGGTACATCATGAATGAGGAACATACCAGTTATGATGTCAGGTACATCGCCATCCATCCTCTCGACATTTGAGCAAAGATAAACTAAACCACGGCTATCTCGCTTTTTATTAGCAAAGACACCTGCGCGGTGCTCCTCAACCTTGTCCAAACCTATTTCCCCCCTAATGAGATCTCCCACAATCAGCGCAAGGTTACGGTCTGACAGCAACATTAGGAACCCCAACTCGGGCTAGCCCATCAAACCTAAGCCTCTTCTTAGGCCCACCAGAAGAACTTGAAGGCCCAAAATTCCTTTTACTTTTGCCCCTATCCTGCTCACAGTTCTGACGCTATGAGCGTTTCACATCCTTGGCAATCTTAGCCTTCTCAACTAGGGCAGCGAAATTTCTTTCCCTCTGCGGGGCATCAGTACCCGCAACTCATCCCAAAGACCATCCTCAAACCGCACACAGCGCTCATTTTTAGTCGTGACTATGCCCCGAGCGTACCAGCTCGAGCGTAGAACTCAGCCTCATACTCCACTGCAGACTTATACCCTAGAACCAGATTCAGAAATTCCTTTCTCTGAGCATCCACATAGCTTGCCTCGACATATTTTCCTTGGAAAGCCGACTTAAAGAAATCCCATGTCACCCGGTCGGCCTGCGTGCCTTCCCTCACGGTAAGCCACCATTGATACGCCTCATCTCGTAGTAAAGACACAACTCCTTTCAGCTTTTCCTCCACTGTGCAGTCTAGGTCATCCATGATTCGTTCAACTGCCTCCAACCAATATTCTGCCACATTCGGGGCTACACCAGAGATGCCCCCGAAGATTTTTGCCCCGTTAGATCGGAGTCGCTCAGAAATTAACCCTCAGGCCACTGACCCAGTACCCACTCCAGTAACCCTTTCCAGAACTCGCAGCATTGCTTGGGACAGGGTATCATCCCCTCCTGCTCGGTCATAAGACCCCATATCAGTCACTGGTGATGCCGGTGCTTTCCTTTCCGGCATATGTTCTGATGCTAAGGAACCAGCCCTAGCACCTCGGCCTCTACCACGGCCACGTGTACCCTGTCCGAGACCTCTTGCGCTCATATCGATGTAGCGTATTTTCTGATTAAAAAGTTTTATGAATCAGCTTATAATTCATGTAATTATTAGCATATATCTTATGAAAGGCAGTAATTAGGGTTGTTCTCGCAGATCACACTTACTACAGTTTCAGTCTCCTATAGTCTCAGTTTCTACATCTAAGGAGTTTTAGTATCCTCCTGCAGTCCTTAGTAGTTTCTTAATACAGCCATTTCAACATATAACGAAATACAGAGTAAGAAACTTATGGATTTGGTGCCGGAGACTCGGTGTGCCATACTTTTAGTATTCAATACTTTTTAAACCAGAATTTAAACAGATTTGGAAAATTTCAAAACCCATTCCACAGCTGAGTTTTGCAACCTGTCTCTAATACCACTAAATGTAACACCCCAAACTTGGCCTAGACGTTATGACCGGATCTAGCATGCCACATCAGATGGTTGTTTGAAAACTTTGCATTCGTTTGGAAAACTCATCTACAGATCAAAACTTTCTACCGTTTTGAAAGAACCCAATTTACGTTGCTTATTAATAAAACAAATTTTACTTGAAATCATTTCATTTTGTAAAACATTATTATGCCTTTATTATCCTATTTTTCAACATCTTGTCTGTTACGAAAGTTCGTTTTAACCAGTTGCGAAAACGTGATATTTTAAAAACAGTAGTTATTGTTTAAAAACCCATGTTTAATAAATCAGAAGGTTGTAAGAAAATACCAAATTAAAGTTAAAACAATCCCAATGGCCTTATTACAAACATTATTAACCCAGAAATTAAAGTAAAATAAACTAAAATAAAATTAGTAAATTAACCCCATGAACATACAGGACGCGTGTGGCCACCTCCGAGTCCCTCTCAGCTCTAAATCCTCTAAGGATGGGGATTACCTGCACAGTTGAAAAGAAGGGTGAGTTATGAGAACTCAGTGTGTAATCCCCTTTAGTACACCCACAGTCTGGGCCTAACCCCATACAGTGTCAATCTGGCCTAAGCCCTATTCAGTACCAGTCTAGGCCGAAGCCCTATTTGATAACAGTCTGGGCCGAAGCCCTATTCAATAACAATCTGGGCCGAAGCCCTAATCAGTAACAGTCTGGGTCAAAGCCAATGATATGCAAATCAAATGTACCCAACCCAGTCCAACTAACATACCACCCGTACCAACCAGCACACCTGTGGGGACTAAGTCAACCGACCCAACCAGCGCACCAATAACGCAGACTAGCTGCTAATAACAGTATACATGGCTGAGCCACTAAATCAGTATAACGTGACAATAGCCACAAAATCAAATAACGTGGCAGAGCTACCAATTCAGTGCTACCTCCAAATCCATAACCCAACCCATGCAATATGCCATGTCATAATTAAATCATGAAAACAGTGCATCATCATAGACATCAATCATCTAGTTACTACTCATACATCGATGATCCTACCACTAAGGGTAAATCGATCATTTGGGGGTAAAATGGTAATTTCACCCCCGAGGGTATTTTTGTAATTTTACCCCTACAACGGCCTTTCCGAAGGCCTAATGTCACCTCGAGTAACTCGATTTCCATTTCTGGTCAATACCGGGCTATTAGGCCTAAAACCCGATTTCAGCCCATACGGGCCCACACACTCGTGTGGCCCATTCTGTTTGTTTTCAGTCTCGGTTCTGCAGACTTTGCAGTCGCATCAATCAACTTACACTTTTCATTGTTTTTGCTTATATAGGCCCATTAACTCTTTGGGCCCATTTAGCCCGCTTCGGCTCAACAAGGCCCATTATGGCCTCAGTTCCACGAGAGTGTTCGTGACACTCCCAATGGTATATCGCCATCACTAGTGGCTCGATTTATCCCTACGAGCGCTCGCATGCTCGAGTGATCTCAGTTGTCAGTATTCCGGCTTTTCAGTATTTCGGCATTTAGTCGATTTACAAATCATGGCAATAGCAGTTTAAGCAAAGGTGTGAGATTACATACCTTGATTACGAGTTGTGTTTTCCACCACTTCCAAGACACCTATAGTGATAGTTGACAACAGGTTAGTCTCAACCTTTGATAACCATAACTTTGAAACACTTTACTATACTAACTTCACTTACCACGAATACGATCTCCTTTAGTGCACCAAGTAGTCGGCCCTATCCCTCGACTACGAAAATCAAGCCCCTAATAACATTCAATGAAAAAGGAAGGTGTTAGCGATAACCATCTTCATGGTAACGGGAAAGAGAGCCTTTTTGGCTAAAGAAAAACACAACGAAACAATAAGAACACCAACCTCAGATTCGGCTATAGACACACTTACCAACCAATACACGACCAACAATCGACAGTTGTCTCACCACAGGATTCGGCCCTCAAAACAGAGAACAAAAGGGATTTGAGATGAAAAAGGGTGAGTAGATTCGGCCTAGACAATAAGGAGTCAATGTTAAGAGTTTCGGCTTTAGCTTTGTAAAGAGAGGGGACAAGAGGAAAAGAAACATTACCTTTAACTAGAGAAAGACCGAAAGGAGAAGAGAGGTTCGGCAGCAAAGAGCAATGACCGCGAAATGTTTTTACAAAGAGGAAGAATAGTGTGAAGGGGAAAAAGAAAAGAAAGTGAAGGTGGAGGCTTAACACTTCGGCACTTAGCAAGAAAATGAAAGAGAAAGAAAGTTGATGAAAAGTGAATAGCTATATGCAAAAGAATAAAATGCACTAAAGGTAGAAATGTGCATGAAGAGGAGAAAATACCCCACCAAAACTTCAAAGGAGAAATACCCGAAATGCACCAAAAGGGAGTAGTAAAACACAGACAGAATTTAGTTTGCACTCACACTCAAATGGCCGAAATTGTCACCCAAATGCCATCCCCAAGCCGAAATCTCCCCCTAAGGCACACTCCCAAATTCAGCCACTACTCCCTCACTCGTCAACTCCATGATTTTCTCCCTTTTTTCCTCCTACATTTGCTCCCCTTCATCCATTCGAATTATTTGACCAAGTCTCCAACTCCCCTTGCAGAGTTTGATCTGAATTCTGCTTCCTCCACTCACCTATCACAAAATAAAAGCCTCTAATTTACAAACTGAGGGATTCGAACCCTTGCCCTCCTTGCTCTCTAATTGACGCACAACCACCCCACCACATGCTCCACTTGTGTTTCTAAAGCACATGCAAATTTACTTAAGCCCTACTGCCAATAGCCATCTCTACCAAAAAGCTAAAGCCAAAATTATCCAAGGCTCAAACTCGAACCCAGGCCTCTTTACGACCCCCAAACACATTCAAATAACTAGCCAAATAAGCACAACATGAATTTCAGCAAAACTACAAACCCCTAACTTTTGGGGCATTACACTAAACCTTTTCACAATTTGGTCCTAAAATCAATATCTATCAAAACTACTACATAAAATCATCTCATAACAAAATTAGAGCTTCAATTCCATGTTATTTCATCATAAACATCCAACACTCATCAATGGTAACTTTCAAAATTACCCATGAAATCAAAAACTAATGAAATAAATAGTTAGACCTAATTGTAAAAGTCTTAAAAACAAAAAAATTACAAGAAAAGAGCAAGAATTGAACTCACATGGTGTAAAAAATATGAAAAACCAGCTTAGAGGACTCTCCTATGGCATTTTTAGCTGAAGAATGATGAAGAAATTTCCAGATTTTCAATTTAGTCTTTGTTTTATTTGTTTTATTTACAAAATTTCCAACTTTACCCCTTGTTTACACTAAGTTTTGTTATTTCTTAGACTACATGCCGTCCAGCCTTATACTAAGTGTATAATTGTCTATTTGGTCCTTCCTTAATTACCTCTTAAGCTATTTAATCATTTTAACAAGTTTTGCACCTTTTTCAATTCATTTCTTTTCAATTAATTAAGTACCAAAACGTTAAAATTTTCTAGCGAAACTTTAATACTAACTCAATAACACTCCGTAAATATTTATAAAAATATTTACGGCTCGATTTATGAAATTGAAGTCTCGGTACCTCATTTTTTAAACTAATTAACCCAAAAATTATTTTAAAACATAAAATTCACTAATTCAAAAATATATCTAAAACACAGTTATCGAGAAATTCCCAATAATCTTCTGTTGAAACATAACCAAGAAACCCAGATTATCCAACTCTAACTGATATTTCTGACGTAGTTGCATCTGTAACTTTCAACTGATATTTGTTCCCCTTTTTCCAGGAAAATGTAAAGCAATATCATTTTACACAAGTGCGATAACTTCAACAATTGGGACGACTTTAACCCATAAAAACCCATAACTCAAATGTGTATAACTTAATTAACCTTTCAAATGAATAACCCACTCTGATTAGAATAACTAAATTGATTTTTATCTATCAGATGATAACTTTCCAGAATAATCCCTTCTTCTTATTGTCAAGCCAACCCAAACATACAATCTATCACAATTCCCTCAGAATACTAATCAATGATCCTTAAAAACTACATTAACTTAAATGAATCATAACATCCCGTTTTAACTTGTTGACATTAATCAAGATTACCTGAGGATGAAAACCAATATACCAGTTTGAGCTCAATCCTCCACCATCTACATTTTTGCCAATGTCAACCCTTTCACAAAACTAGAGAGGGATTATGTATAATAAAGCTTTTTCAATTATTAACATTGAAGCTTTGAACTATACCGAAGCCACAACCATCAGATCGATTAAAAACCAAAGTGCTATAATAGGACCGACGTTTCAACTATATAGATAGAACAATACCTCAACATCAATAGTGCACTCTAAAATAGAAGAGGAAAACCGAAAGTAGTTCCAATAACAACCAGTACAGTAATACAACTTCTATAATCTAAGATCCATATCACCGAGCTCCCATGACCGAACCAGGATTTATAACAGTAATAAATATAATTATTTTCGACTCATAAATATATTTTACAGATAAACCATGTTTGATAGATAAGATTTAACCATAAGAATGACAAGAAAATCAAGATAATGAAATCCAAGATGTGAAGCTATACTAAATTTCCAAGAATCAAAATCTTATTGAATGATAAAGAGATCGATGATATCCCAGAAAAAGTCTAGAAGAAGAATATTGCTCATACAAACTAGAAACAGTTATAATAGAGACATTGTAAATTGCATATATGTAATTCAGAATATCAACCAATAGAAGTAGTAAATAGCTTCATATGAGTCTGATCATCAAGTCTTCTATCTAACATAATAAATTAGAAAACCAAAGAAAGATAGAGCAATACCAATCATGAATCAACCAGACTAATAATACTTCCATCTAACATTATGATTAACCAGACTTTCTATATGATAAGATTCACATCTAAAAATGAACAGTTGCATATACCTTTGAGGATAAAAGAACATATAGAATACCCAGAAGAGATCGTTGTAAGATACTCGACTATAACAGCTACATTCAGATATTTTTTCAATTTCAACACTTTTCCACTGACTACTAAAGTCATCAATAATCTCATATTATCCCAATCACTAAAGAAATCAATTTAGAGGAAATTTCGATTATCCCATTCTTTAAATACAATACCTGAATAAATCGATTACTCGTGAATAACTTTTTCCTTAATAGCGACATTATATATCCCATATAATCTTCAGAAAAATCTGATATCTCTTTTAAAACCGTCTTTACTTGCTAACCCATTCTCAGTTCTAACCACATTATTAATTACTTAGCCACTAAACTCTTCGATTTCCCACTTGTAAGCATAATCAAAATAAATCTTGTGAATCTATTGTATAAGATATATAAGTGAGGGGGTAGAGGTCGTAAAGCCTCAAAATTTGATTATCCTATATTCACACGTATAACATAACATTTATTGTAACATCCTCAAAAGGGCCTATGCATTTTCAGTTTAATTGTAAGAAATAACAAGTCTTAAGCATAATGAATAAATTTTTGATATTTTTGGATACTCTAAATGCATGAAAATGAATGGAAATGAACATTTTGGCAACTGAAATGCATTAGGACATGAACATTTTAGGAAACCTAGAAATGTAAGGAAATGGTTCAAAAATGGAAAGTACACATTTTTGGAAACCTGAACATTTTGGAAACTGAACATTTTAGGAAACCTGAACATTTTGGAAACTGAACATTTTAGGAAACCTGAACATTTTTGGAAACTTGGAATGTAAGAAAAATGGCAAGTTACAGAGTCGATCGAAAATTTTAGGAAACTTAGAAATGACCCTGAAATGATGAGTTTTAAAGTTTAAAATAGGAAATAAAGGCAAGAGGGCCTTAAAAGAAAAAGTTGGTAGGATTTGACACACAAACGGGCTAGGAAAAGTGGCCTGAAGATGGCACTTAGGGCCTACGGAAATGGCGCCATGTGCAAGAAGCATGGGCCTGAGTTCGAGTCACTTGGGAAGCAAATAAAATAAGTTTTATTTTTGCTTCTAGAGACACCAAGGTGGACGGCACAAGCATTCTAGAATGGGGTGTTTTATTTCCATTAATATTGCTTAATTAAGTGATAAATAAAAGTTCTTTTTATTTGGATTATTTGGAAGAGATAATAAGGATTTTTCTCTAGTTTATTTGAAATAAAATAGATGATGGAAGAGTGGTGGCCAAGTCTAGGACTCTTGGCTTGTTAAATTCGGCTAAAGAGGGAGAGTTTAAGGATTTTCTCTCATCTCTTCCAAGTGTGCCGAAATTTTCATAGTTCTCCCCCTCTCTGCCAAAATTTATTTAAGCAAAATCCCTTTCTCTTCTTCTATTTTCTTCTCTGATTCTTCTGTCAAAGCCGAATCCTTGTTGTTTCTAAGTAAAGGAGCAATCAACCACAACATCAAAAGGGTTTCCCCCATTATTGAATAGAAGGATCAAGGATCTAAGGTAAGAGGAATGAATATTTGGTTAAAGGTTATGATTCATATTTTCAAAGTTAGATTTAATCTAACACAAAGTTATAGGGATTTCGACAAGCATATAAAGGAATCCTCTTCAGATTTGGAATTTGTAAGGTAAGTGATATTCGGCCAAAGCTTGTTTTTTTTAATATTTAGGATTATTTCCCATTATTTCAAAAGCCGAAAACTCACATGGTTACATGATCTAGTGTTAGCCGATTTCAAGGAAAAACAATACTAGCAAATTTTTGGGATTTGATCATCTAATCCGGCAACAAGGTTAGTAATACAAATCCTACCAGGATTTGGTTTTTAAGCCAAATAAGGTTATTAATGTGTCTTTTATAATGACCGAATATAGGCAACAGCAGATCTAAACTTTAGATCGGGATTTTCGAGATCTCAAGGAGCCTATTAAGCAAATCAGGTGTGTACTCACACTAACTTTCAATATATATATTATGGCAATAATTGTTTTAATATATGAATGTGTATAAGAATGAGAATGTGGCTAAGTACCACAAATGTGGCAAAAAGTACCCAGGTACGTATTCCTACTTTTGATAGGATTATGAATGTGTTATAATCTGAAAAGTGACATGAATGTGAATTTAAATATGATATGAATGATATGTAATAATTGGGCATTTTGGATATATGTGAAAGGAGAAAGTGAAGGTGATGACTACGGTCTCACCAACGAAGGTGCTGACTTCGGTCTCACCAACGAAATATGGTGGCTACGGTCCCATTAATTGAATATGGTAACCGGTTACATTATTCGAATATAGTGTCTAAAGACACAACGTAAGTGGGCGATAAGCACGTCGACTGCAGCGACTGCCTTCGATGGTGTGTAGCGGATGGAGGGTCGACTTAGTAGTCCCCACGGTGTACAGGTTGGTACGGGTGGTGTGTAGCGGATGGACAAATAGGCTTGGGTTTGGGTTGCATCATCCTTTATTTTGTATGAACATGAAATTGATATGACTTGTATGCTACGATTTGTTGAAAATTAGTATCTTGTGTACACATTGAGTCTGTGGACTCACCCTGGGGAATTATTTTTCAGTGATGAGCAAGTAATGGACCTAAGGCCGGCAGGAGCTAAGGGTGGCCATGCATCACTTGAAGAATTTATTTAGAAATTTGGACTTTATATAATTTTAGTACTTTAAATTTTATTTTGGGTTTGAATGATGTAATAAGGCCAAAAGGCCCAGTTGGATTTTCTTTATTTCATTTATTTTTATTTGATTATGATACAATTTATTTTTGATTAAAGTTAAGTAAATTTATTTCTTTTAAAATAATAAACCCTAAAATTATTTTGTCACCTTATTTAAGTTGGATTTTTAAAATTTATTAAATGGGTTCCAATTTAAGCCCAACCCAAACCAATGTTTTCTAAAATTTTACAATTTTTCTAAGTAACCAAGAATTTGAAAACCGGTTTACTTAAGGAACATACCAGATCTGGTTCAAAGCTCATGGGCCGGGTGTGGGGTGTTTCAACTTGGTATCGAGCCCAATTTTAAACTCTCTCACTGTGGTTGAGGCCCAAAACATTTTTAATTCGAGCCCAAATGATTTTCTCGTGAAAATAAGCGAGTTTCGGCATGGCACCGAGTCTCTCAGACGCATGATCCACTGGTAAGTACCCCTAACTCTATGTGTGATTATGTGATTTATATAGGGGTAGAAAAGGAATGGAACGTAGAATAGTGTGATAGGAATTTGAACCCTAGGATTAGACTACTCAAACACATGAAACTCATAAGACTTAATGAACTTAACAAACCTATGGCTAAGTCATTGAGCTAGGTGTGGTAACCTCAGACGCATGTTCAGGATTGGATCGGAAGAGCCTATATTTAAGCAAATCCTAGTGACTCACCTCCTCTTCGCAGTATCCCACCCAGTGCGTAGCTTTCGGTTCACCCTAACTCGGAGAGGGCTCGGTGGTGTGGCAACCCTGCATGCGCATGTCTCAGGAATGGTTTGGTGAGAGCTTGGTATTTAAGCGATCCGCGTGACTCACCTCCTCTCCACTCGAATCCTCGCTGGTGCGTAGCTTTGGTTCACCCCGACTAAGAGGACTCGGTCATAGGCTAAACACAAAGACTAAAACCCGAAAGGGACTTAGCCGTTTTTTATGAAGAACAACAAACCCTAGTTTTAAAGCTTTTAAAATCACTCTTTTAAATTGTGAAAACCATCTTTACAAAGTTTTCCGAAAAAAATTCCCGAATTTCAAAAAATTACAAAAATACCCCTAGTGGTAAAATTACCAAAATGCCCTTGATTCACAAAATGTCAAACTTTTCAATGGTTTTGCCAAAACTCCATTATTTTATAATACTCATAAAACCTAATGTGCAAACTATCAAAAATACCCTGATTTTGGAAAAAAAAATTCGAAATTGCCCCTAACTTGCAAAATTACCAAAATGACCCTAATTTCCAAATTTTTTTTTGCAACATCACCATTTGAAAGGTTAAACTCTCAAAAAGAACCCACAAAATTTTACAACTTTTGAAATATCCCTGATTTGTTAGTTTTTCCAAATATACCCCAGTTTGTGAAAAATTACCGAAATACCCCCGGATTTTAAAATTTTTCCAAATTACCCCAAAACTTTAAAGTTTTCATAATGCTTTTTGACAAAAGCACCAAGGAACGTTTTCCCTAAAAAAATTTACGAAAATACCCCTGTAGGACAAAATTACGAAAATACCCCTGGGTAGTGAAAAACAATAATAATGAAAATTACAACGTTTCTCTGAATGAACGAAAGTTCATAATTGTTTGATGGATGGATGAATGAATGAAAGATTGTGTGTTTGCATGAATACGAAAGAACCACTCTTAAATCCCTTCTCATAAAATTTCTCCGCGAGTAAACAAGTGAAACCAAGGTACTAATTCATAAAACTTCTTAATCAGATCTCGACGATAGAAAATGAGCTCTAGAGGACGTGGTCGTCGTGGAAGAGGTAGAGGAAGAATGACTGTGTCAGAACCCGTTAGGTCGGTCAAGGTTCTGACAACGAGATACCGTCGCCACCGCCACCCTAGCTGCTGGTCTTGAGAGCAACAAGCTCGGGACGGGAGAAGATGCCGTGGTCGCAGTCGTGGCCGCGCGAGTTTTGGAATTGGTGCCTGGTGTGGGTGGAAATTCGGGAACCCGTAAGTCAGTGCCTGAACGGCTCCGAGCTAATGGAGCCGAGATGTTTCGTGGAGTGTTCGAGTAGCACCAAAGACAAATGGCATTGGTTGGAAGCAACGAAGCGCATCATGGATGAGCTCGACTTGACCCCCGAGGAGAAGTTGAAAGGGATGGTGGCACTGTTATGCGATGAAGCGTATCAGTGGTGGTTAACTGTGCGGGATGGTGCCACGGTGAGGATCGACACAGGAGTACGCTAAGGAAGCGCATCAAAAGAAGTATGTGGGAACCAGTACACCGATGAGCAGAGGGAAGCTTTTCTAGGGCTAGTGCAAGGAGCAAGTCGGTCGCCGAATATGAGGCGAATTTTCGAGGTTGAGCCGCTATGCTCGAGGAGTAGTGGCAACCGAGCATGAGCGCCGTGGTCCGCTTTTGAGGACGGGGCAAGAGATGATTTGAGATCGTTGATAGCACCGCATCGGGAGCGGAATTCTCTCGCTTTGGTGGAAAAGGCCAAAGTGGTGAAGGTATTAAGGATGCTACCAAACAGTGTAGATAGGAATAAGCCCAAAAGAGGTTTTTGGGCCGGTGGAAAGGGTCACAAGAGGCTCAGAGTTGACGGGCCACAAAATCAACAAGCGGCACGGCCGCGCGACTGCCCTTGTGAGCATTGTGGAAGGAGGCACTTGGGAGAATGTTGGAAAAAGACGGACGATGTCTCAAGTGTGGGTCCAAGGACCATATGCTTAAAGATTGCCCTAAGTCGCAAGATGAGAGCCGACCGGCAGCTCAAAATGCTAACCAGGCTGGTAGAGGCGGACAGCAGCCTTAAAGGGGTCGTGGTTCGGCAAATAGAGGAAATGGCAGAGGTCGTGGGCACAGGGCCGAGGTGCTGCTAATGCCGAAGCAAGGCAACCGGGTTTGGTTTATGCGGTTCGCAGGAGGGAAGATGGAGACGCGCCAGATGTTATAACCGGTACGTTCTTTATTCATGACAAACCCTATTTTGCTCTGATTGATGTGGGCTCTACCCATTCATATGTTGCATGTAGTGTAGTGGAAATACTAGGCTTAGTCTCTGAACTCTCGGATAAGCAGATAACTGTAGTAAGCCTATTAGGCCAAACCGTAGTAATAGATAAGATTTTTCGGAATGTACCCCTAGAGATACAGGGGGTAAACTTTCGGGCTGATTTAATGGAGTTACCCTTCGGAGAATTTGAGCTTATACTTGGAATGGATTGGCTAGTAGAGCATCGAGCCGTGTTGGATTGTGCGGCTAAACGTATGGAACTAAAGACCCCAGAGGATGAAGTAGTAGTGATGATCGGCGAAAGGAGGAACTACTTGTCTAACGTAGTTTCGGCACTAAAGGCTGAGAAAATGGTTAAGAAAGGGTGCGAGGCATTCTTAGCCTTCGTAAGTGCGTTGGGAGGTAAAGATGAAGGTGTCAATGGAGTTAGGACGATAAAGGACTTTGTAGATGTGTTCCCTGATGAATTACCAGGAATACCCCCAGATAGGGAGGTGGAATTTGGGATAGATTTGTTACCGGGAACAGCTCCTATGTCAATCGCTCCATACCAAATGGCACCAAAGGAGTTAGTGGAGCTCAAGGCTCAAATCCAAGAACTATTGGATCGTGGGTTCATCCGACCCAGTGTGTCTCCATGGGGAGCACCGGTCTTATTTGTGAAGAAGAAGGATGGAACTATGCGTATGTGCATAGATTATCGTCAGTTGAACAAACTGACCATCAAGAACAAGTATCCTTTGCCAAGGATCGACGACTTGTTCGACCAGCTGAAAGGGGCAGCTGTGTTTTCGAAGATAGACCTAAGGTCGGGATATCATCAGTTAAAGGTGAAGGAGGCAGATATCCATAAGACGGCCTTTAGGACAAGATACGGCCATTTTGAGTTTGTGGCGATGCCGTTTGGATTGACGAACGCTCCAGCCGCGTTCATGGACATGATGAATCGGGTTTTTCAACCCTGTTTGGATAGGTTCGTTGTGGTGTTTATCGACGATATTTTGGTGTATTCTAAGATGGAAGAGGAGCATGATGAGCATCTCCGAGTTGTGTTGGAAGTGTTAAGGGAGAAGAAGCTCTATGCCAAATTCAGCAAGTGCAAATTTTGGCTTAAGGAGGTGGCATTCTTAGGACATATGGTATCCGCAGAAGGAATAAGAGTGGACCCAAGGAAGATCGAAGCAGTGTTGGATTGGAAGCCACCTAGGTCTGTGGCTGAGATCCGAAGTTTCTTAGGCTTGGCAGGCTATTATAGAAGGTTTGTGGAAGGATTTTCGGCAATAGCCGCGCCTTTAACAAAGTTGCTAAGGAAGGAAGTACCCTTTGTGTGGGCGAATAAGCAACAGGAGAGCTTTGAAAGACTTAAGAAGGTGCTAATGAAGCTCGGTGTTAATTCAGTAGGAGAGCGTGCAAGGATTTTGTGGTGTAATTGTGATGCTTCGTGATACGGGGTTAGCCGTGTGCTAATGCAAGAAGGAAAAGTGGTTGCCTATGCGTCTAGGCAACTGAGGCCTCATGAGGTTAATTATCCAACCCATGACTTGGAACTAGCAGCAGTGGTTTTCGCCCTCAAGGTTTGAAGGCACTACCTTTATGGAGAAAGGTCAGTGATTTACACAGACCACAAGAGCCTTAACTACTTGTTGACTCAGAAGGAGTTGAACTTGAGGCAACGAAGGTGGGTGGAGCTGTTGAAAGATTATGATTGTTCGATAGAGTACCACCCGGGCAAGGCGAATGTGGTAGCTGATGCCCTAAGTAGGAAGGTTGTATCGGATTTAAGGGCCTTGTTCGCTCACTTAAGTTTGTATGATGATGGAAGCCTGTTGGCAGAGTTACAAGTCAAGCCCACATGGCTAAAGGAGGTGAAAGAGGGACAGTTGGCGGATAAAGACTTAAGTACTAAGTTACAGCAAGTACAGCAAGGAGGATTAAAGGACTATGGCGTCAATGATGAAGAAGTACTGTGCTACAAGGGGAAGGCTTGTATGCCGAAGGATAAGGAGTTGAGACAAAAGATTCTTCGGGAAGCGCATGGTAGCCCTTATGCTATGCATCCCGGAGGCATCAAGCTGTATAGAGATATAAGGGAACAATTTTGGTGGTCAGATCTGAAACGAGAGGTGACTGAATTTGTGGGGAAATGTTTGACGTGTCAGCAAGTAAAGGCTGAACACCAAGTCCCATCAGGATTGCTTCAACCAATCGAAGTTCCCCAATGGAAGTGGGAGAGGATCACTATGGACTTCGTTAGTGGGCTTCCCCTTACGCCAACTAAGAAGGACTCGGTATGGGTGATAGTGGACCGTTTGACTAAGTCCGCGCACTTTATCCCGGTAAGAATGGATTATACTCTTCAGAAGCTAGCTAAGTTATATGTGGCAGAGATCGTGAGGTTACATGGAGTACCAATGTCGATCATCTCCGATAGAGACCCAAAGTTCACGTCTCGGTTTTAGAACGCACTCCATCAAGCTTTAGGCACTAAGTTGGACTTCACTACGGCTTTTCATCCATAACCAGATGGGCAGTCTGAACGGGTTATACAAGTGTTAGAGGATATGTTGAGAGGTTGTGTGATGGATTTCCGAGGAAGTTGGGAAGATTACTTGCCTCTAGCTGAGTTCGCCTACAACAACAGCTATCAGGCAAGCATTCGGATGGCACCATACGAAGCATTGTATGGAAGGAAATGTAGAACACCAACTTGTTGGACCGAGTTAGGAGAACGCCGCATTTTGGGTCCAGAGTTAGTGGCGGAAACTGAGGAGAAGGTGGAATTAATTCGGGCACGGTTGAAGGAAGCTTTCCTGATAGAGGAAGTCGTACGCAGACCTTAAGCGGAAGGAAATCGAGTTTGAAGTAGGAGACCAAGTATTCTTGAAAGTTTCACCTTGGAAGAAGGTTATGAGGTTTGGTCGCAAAGGGAAGTTAAGCCCAAGGTTTATAGGGCCTTATCAAGTGCTGAAGCGAGTTGGGCCATGGCATACCAATTGCGATTACCACGAGTTGCATCAAATGCACGACGTATTTCATGTATCCATGCTACGTCGCTTATCGATCGGATCCGTCTCATGTGATACCTGTAGAAGAAGTGGAGCTAAGGCCCGATCAATCCTACGAGGAGGAGCCGATTCGGATCTTGGAACGTGACGTGAAAGTACTACGAAGGAACTCGGTGCCTTTAGTCAAGGTGTTATGGCGCAATCATGGATCGGAAGAAGCTTCGTGGGAGTCGAGAGGAGACAATGCGACAGCAATACCTCAATTGTTTAGTTAGGAAATTTCGAGGACGAAATTTTGTTTAAGAGGGTAGAAGCAGTAACATCCTCAAAAGGGCCTATGCATTTTCGGTTTAATTGTAAGAAATAACAAGTCTTAAGCATAATGAATAAATTTTTGATATTTTTGGATACTCGTAAATGCATGAAAATGAATGGAAATGAACATTTTTGGCAACCTGGAAATGCATTAGGACATGAACATTTTAGGAAACCTAGAAATGTAAGGAAATGGTTCAAAAATAGAAAGTACACATTTTTGGAAACTGAACATTTTGGAAATCAACATTTTAGGAAACTGAACATTTTTGGAAACCGAACATTTTAGGAAACCTGAACATTTTTGGAAACTTGGAATGTAAGAAAAATGGCAAGTTACAGAGCCGATCAAAAATTTTAGGAAACTTAGAAATGACCCCGAAATGATGAGTTTTAAAGTTTAAAATAGGAAATAAAGGCAAGAGGGCCTTAGAAGAAAAAGTTGGTAGGATTTGACACACAAACGGGCTAGGAAAAGTGGCCTGAAGATGGCACTTAGGGCCTATGGAAATGGCGCCATGTGCAAGAGGCATGGGCCTGAGTTCGAGTCACTTGGGAAGCAAATAAAATAAGTTTTATTTTTGCTTCTAGAGACACCAAGGTGGACGGCACAAGCATTCTAGAATGGGGTGTTTTATTTCCATTAATATTGCTTAATTAAGTGATAAATAAAAATGTTTTTTATTTGGATTATTTGGAAGAGATAATAAGGATTTTTCTCTAGTTTATTTGAAATAAAATAGATGATGGAAGAGTGGTGGCCAAGTCTAGGACTCTTGGCTTGTTAAATTCGGCTAAAGAGGGAGAGTTTAAGGATTTTCTCTCATCTCTTCCAAGTGTGCCGAAATTTTCATAGTTCTCCCCCTCTCTGCCGAAATTTCTTTAAGCAAAATCCCTTTTCTCTTCTTCTATTTTCTTCTCTCGATTCTTTCGTCAAAAGCTGAATCCTTGTTGATTCTAAGTAAAGGAGCAATCAACCACAACATCAAAAGGGTTTCCCCCATTATTGAATAGAAGGATCAAGGATCTAAGGTAAGAGGAATGAATATTTGGTTAAAGGTTATGATTCATATTTTCAAAGTTAGATTTAATCTAACACAAAGTTATAGGGATTTCGACAAGCATATAAAGGAATCCTCTTCAGATTTGGAATTTGTAAGGTAAGTGATATTCGGCCAAGGCTTGTTTTTTTTAATATTTAGGATTATTGCCCATTATTTCAAAAGCCGAAAACTCACATGGTTACATGATCTAGTGTTAGCCGATTTCAAGGAAAAACAATACTAGCAAATTTTTGGGATTTGATCATCTAATCCGGCAACAAGGTTAGTAATACAAATCCTACCAGATTTGGTTTTAAGCCAAATAAGGTTATTAATGTGTCTTTTATAATGACCGAATATAGGCAACAAGCAGATCTAAACTTTAGATCGGGATTTTCGAGATCTCAAGGAGCCTATTAAGCAAATCGGTGTGTACTCACACTAACTTTCAATATATATATTATGGCAATAATTGTTTTAATATATGAATGTGTATAAGAATGAGAATGTGGCTAAGTACCACAAATGTGGAAAAAAGTACCAGTGCACGTATTCCTACTTTTGATAGGATTATGAATGTGTTATAATCGAAAAGTGACATGAATGTGAATTTAAATATGATATGAATGATATGTAATAATTGGGCATTTTGGATATATGTGAAAGGAGAAAGTGAAGGTGATGACTACGGTCTCACCAACGAAGGTGCTGACTTCGGTCTCACCAACGAAATATGGTGGCTACGGTCCCATTAATTGAATATGGTAACCGGTTACATTATTCGAATATAGTGTCTAAAGACACAACGTAAGTGGGCGATAAGCACGTCGACTGCAGCGACTGCCTTCGATGGTGTGTAGCGGATGGAGGGTCGACTTAGTAGTCCCCCCACTGTACAAAGTTGGTACGGGTGGTGTGTAGCGGATGGACAAATAGGCTTGGGTTTGGGTTGCATCATCCTTTATTTTGTATGAACATGAAATTGATATGACTTGTATGCTCGATTTGTTGAAAATTAGTATTGTGTACACATTGAGTCTGTGGACTCACCGTTGGGGAATTATTTTCAGGTGATGAGCAAGATAATGGACCTGCCGGCAGGAGCTAAGGGTGGCCATGCATCACTTGAAGAATTTATTTAGAAATTTGGACTTTATATAATTTTAGTACTTTAAATTTTATTTTGGGTTTGAATGATGTAATAAGGCCATAAGGCCCAGTTGGATTTTCTTTATTTCTGTTTATTTTTATTTGATTATGATACAATTTATTTTTGATTAAAGTTAAGTAAATTTATTTCTTTTAAAATAATAAACCCTAAAATTATTTTGTCACCTTATTTAAGTTGGATTTTTAAAATTTATTAAATGGGTTCCAATTTAAGCCCAACCCAAACCAATGTTTTCTAAAATTTACAATTTTTCTCTAAGTAACCAAGAATTTGAAAACCGGTTTACTTAAGGAACATACCAGATCCGGTTCAGGCTCATGGGCCGGGTGTGGGGTGTTTCAGCTTGGTATCAGAGCCCAATTTTTAAACTCTCGGCCTGTGGGCTAAGGCCCAAAACATTTTTAATTCGAGCCCAAATGATTTTCTGTGAAAATAAGCAGGTTTCTGGCATGGCACCTGAGTCTCCGACCCGCAGTCCACCAGGTAAGTACCCCTAACTCTATGTGTGATTATGTGATTTATATAGGGGTAGAAAAGGAATGGAACGTAGAATAGTGTGATAGGAATTTGAACCCTAGGATTAGACTACTCAAACACATGAAACTCATAAGACTTAATGAACTTAACAAACCTATGGCTAAGTCATTGAGCTAGGGTGTGGTAACCCCTGTACGCATGTCTAGGATTGGATCCGGAAGAGCCTATATTTAAGCAGTCCTAGTGGGCCGGGTGTGGGGTGTTTCATTTATCATCAACATAATCAATATAAACATTTAATCATACCTTTATGAATTTCATCTCTACTCATCATAAGTAACTTTTAATCAAGTACTTGAGTATCCCCTTCAGCATTATCGAAATTAGCTCAGTTGGAAAGCATCTTTGTCTACAAGTAAAACAAATCTCATCAGAGTCATGAGATATCACACTATCACTGGCTATATAATGGCATGTATTCTAAACTTCACATATACTATGTTCAATCAGAGAACTGACTAAACCTACAAAACTCTGATACCACTAATTGTAACACCCCCTAACCCTTGTCCGTCAGCGGAACAGGGTTATAGAGCATTACCAAAATTTTTTGATCAATTACAAATGTTACGCATTCCTTTAGCATTCATATCACAATATAATCATGATATCCCTTTCATGGGTTCTCGAGGCCCAAAATACGTGTTAAAAAAAAATCAAGACTAATTCGAACACTTAAGGAAATTATTCATGAAATTTTCAAAAAATAAATTTCCTAGAAACAGGGCACACACGCCCGTGTGAATCTAGTACACGCCCGTGTGGTCTTAGGACACACCCATGTCTCAAACTAGGTCCTACCCCGTGTAACTCTCTGACTTGGGTCACACGGCCGACCACACGCCCGTGTGTTAGGTCGTGTGCCTCACACGGCTGAGACACACGCCCGTTTCTCTGCTCGTGTGTAAATTCCTAGGCATTATGTTTTGAAAATTTTAAGTAGTAAGGCACACACGGCCAATTCACACGCCCATGTGTTAGCTGTATGTCTCACACGGTCCAGTCACACGCCTATGTGCCTGGCCGTGTGGACTCAAATGAGCTTTAAACATTATGGTTACCATTCCCTGTAATCTTACACACCAAGCAACTTAAAACCATTTGTTCAACCAATTTAAAACTCAGACACTCTAAACATGTCAAAATAGACTTTCTATGTAACACCCCTAACCCGTATCCGTCGCTAGAACAGGGTTATGGGGTATTACCGAGACTTACAAAACAATTATAGATAAATCGAGTTAAAGACGCTATTCATCTCTGAAATCAATCATATTGTTCTGTAAATGGACCCTCAAAACCCATTACAAGTATTAGAAATGAATCGGTACTAGATTGGGATCTTATAAAGTTTTTCTCAAAATTTCAAAATTTTTCTTATAAATAGTGCCCACATGCCCGTATGGTCTAGGGACATGACCGTGTGGTCAGGCCGTGCGACTACACACACCCGTGTCCCTAACCCGTGTAACTCTCTGAATTATAAGGCATGAAGTAATTAAAGTCACACGGCCAAGCCACACGCCCGTGTGCTAGGTCGTGTGGCGAATTTTAATTTCAAAATTTAGGTGCAGTTTTCACACGCCCATGTTCAAGGCCGCATCAACCACACGGCTGAGACACACGCCTGTGTCTCTTCCTGTGTGTCCAATTCTAAGCATTCTGTTTCTCATTTTTAAGATGCAGGGGACACACGGCCAGGCCACACGCCCATGACACGGCCTAGACACACATCCGTGTATCTACCCATGTGGACAAAATAAAGCCATTTCCTAACTTTATTTTCTCACCCAATTGACCACAACCCTAAACCAAATCATGCAAACATATATCAACCAATCCAAACATTATAATCATGCAAGTTAAATCGTCTAATATGTTATAGCATCACATGTACTCTTAGCTTAAATATACTCTAATCATAAACACATGAGCTTAATATAATTCCATCAAACCAACCCATAATAAACTTAAGTACTTACCATAAAATAATTTTAAAATAAATTTTTACTTTGGCTCAGATTTGTGGTTCTAAAACCACTGTTTCAATCTCACCGAAAATGGATTGTTACAACTCTCCCTATAACAGCCCGATTTTGGGGCTAGTCAGAACAATGGTTTCGGAACCACTAATCCGAGGTCAGAGAAATTTTTTTAATATTAGTTTATGTGTTATAGTATGATTATATGAGTGCATGAAAATTTTGGTGCATTAATTTTAGTGATTTCATGCTTAATTTTTGAAAAAAATGATTAAATCGCATAAAGTGCAAAAGTTTTGTTCTACAAGCTAATGGTGTCAAATAGCTATAGAATATTAAATTGGAGGTCCTTAATGTGTAATTAGGCCCTTAGGAATGTGTTGGCCAGCCATAGGGGACAAAGAAATGAAAATTTGGTCAAAGTGGGTGGCATCGGGTGACTTAATGGATGACATAAAATAAAATAAAGAGAAAAGATATCATCTTTTCATCTTTTTCATACTACCACCAAAATTTTCAGCAAAGGGGGGGTTTGGAAAGCTTGAAAATTTTCAGCAACTTAAACCTTTGCAAGTAAGTGTTTTTGATGGTTATTTTTGATAATTTTTGTACTTTTAGAACCCTTGTAGCTTAAACTAGCTAATGAGGGGACTATTTTGCAAAATGGTTGAGAGTCTAGGGTTTTGCCATGAGAACATTAGCGTTGTTTGCTGAATTTTTATCAAAGAAAATGAAACTTGATTGTTAAATAAATAACTTTTGTGAAAGGAGTTTCCATGAAAACACCTAAAATAAACCTTTTTGTAATGGTTGTAAAATAGGTAGTAAATGTGTGAAATAATTAGATTTGTGAGTTGTTATAAGCTTAAAATAGATTTGGCTGGGCTTGGTTAATGAGGAAATGTGATGAAAATCGATTTACGAGCCTAGGGGCAAAATTATAATTATGTGAAAGTATAGGGGCAAAACGGTAATTTTTCCAAAGTAAGAATTCTGAAATGTCTTGATTAATTTGGTGATTAAATGAGTGAATTTTATAGATCAAGAAAAACGGAGTCCGAACCTAGACTAGGGGAAAACCAAGCTAGTAGACTAATTCAATTTAGTCGCTCACTTTTTGTATATCGAGGTAAGTTGTATGTAAATAATACAACTCCATTATTATTATGCATTTAACAATAGATATTGCAAAAAATGTTTAATTATTGTTATGAATATGCATGACTAAATTCGACGTGGTATACTCTTAGTTGAATCTTAGGAATATATTGGATACCCAAGCCATGACATTTGAGTGATATGTGTGCTAGTGTAAGACCATGTCTGAGACATGGCATTGGCCACATTAAGAAAGCCAGTGTAAGACCATGTCTAGGACATGGCATCGACGATGATATGTGTGCTAGAGTAAGACCATGTCTGGGACATGGCATCGGCCACAATACGAGAGCTAGTGTAAGGCCATGTCCGGGACATGGCATCGGCATTGAGACGAGAGCTAGTGTGAGACCATGTCTGGGAAATGGCGTCGGCATTGAGATGTGAGCTAGTGTAAGACCATGTCTGGGACATGGCATCAGCCTCGATGTGTGAGCCAGTGTAAGACCATGTCTGGGACATGGCATCGGCATTTCACCCTCTGGTGTGAGGCTTGTCAAGTATCGACATGCCCAGTAGTAACCACACGGGCTGAGACAAGGTCATGTGTCTCAATCGTGTGAAAGACATGGCCATAGGACATGGGCATGTGCCCAGGTTGTGTGAAGTCTACACTTGAATTTAGGAATTTAATTTGCCACATGGCCTAAGGACACAGGCATGTGTCTTGGCCGTGTGACCTTATTGGGTTGATGACGTCAAAACAGAATATCAAGGTTTTTACACACAGGCGTGTCATGGCCATGTGAGGGACATGGGCCATGAACACGGGCGTGTGCTAGGCTGTGTTAAAACCCCTGTAGGTTCGAGTTGAGAAAATAAATCCACATGGGCATGGGACACGCATGTGTCCCTATATGTCTAGGCCGTGTGAGTTACACGGTCTTTCAACATGGCCATGTTATCAAGTCACTCAGGCGTGTTGCCCTTCCACACGGGCGTGTGCCCCTGTTTTTAGTGACTTTTTCCAAAGTTTTCTAAAGAACTCAGTTTGGTCCCAAATCGTTTCTAAAGTGTGTTTGAGCATTGTAGGCCCATATTAAGTGTTTTAAGACAAAGTTTGAAAAGTTTTAAATTTGAACGAACTTTTATGACTTGGAAATGTATACTAGTATGTGTTTTAGTAAGGTAATGCCTCGTACCCTGTACCGATGTCAGTTATGGCTAAGGGGTGTTACACTCCCCCTTAAAAATTTTCGTCCTCGAAAATTCTTACCAAAAAAGAGGTTAGGGTATTACTTCCTCATAATATCCTCTGGCTCTCAGGTAGCTTCCTCTAATCCATGCCATTGCCAGAGAACATTTACCAATGCCACCTTTTTATTTCTTAGTTCTTTCGTCTTATATGCCAGTATTTTAATCGGTTCTTTATTGTAGGTCATATCAGGCTGAATCTCCACTTCTATTGGAGTAATAACGCGTGAAGGGTCCAACCTGTAGTGTCGCAACATGGATACATGAAACTGATATGCAACAAGCCCAATTCTTTCAATGATCTCATATGGCCCAATGAACCGTGGACTGAATTTTCCTTTCTGGCCGAATCGGAGAACTTTCTTCTAAGGTGACACTTTTAAGAACACTTTATCACCAACCTGAAATTCTATTTCTTTCCCTTTAAATCAGCATGACTTTTGACGGTCTAAGGCCACTTTTAAACTATCTCAAATCATCTTTACTTTGTCTTCAGTTTCCCAAATCAAGTCAACTTCGTGTATCTTTTTCCCACTTAACTCTATCCAATACAATGGAGTTCTACATTTGCAACCATATGGAGCCTCATACGGCGCCATTTGAATATCGGACTGATAATTGTTATTGTAAGAAAATTCAATCAAAGGCAAGTATTTTTCATAAGTACCTCCAAATTCAAGTACACAACACCGAATCATGTGCTCTAGAATCTGTATCACACGTTTACATTGTCCATCTGTTTGAGGATGGCATGCCGTACTAAAGTGTAAACGAGTGCCTAAAGCTTCTTACAACTTACTCCAAAATCGGGACATAAACCGTGGATCTCTATCTGAAATAATGGGGATTGGCACTCCATGTAGTCTTACAATCTCAGAGACATATAATTCAGCCAGTCTATCCAATGAAAAATCCATAGGTACTGGGATAAAGTGTGCTGACTTCGTTAAACAATCAACAATTACCCAAACAACATCTTTCTTTTTCGGGGATAAGGGTAATCCTGATACAAAATCCATGGTAATCCTTTCCCATTTCCTTTTCGGTATTGAAACCGACTGCAATAATCTCAAAGGCACTTGATGTTTAGCCTTTACTTGCTGACATGTGAAACATTTGGACACAAACTCAGACATATCTCTTTTCATCCCGAGCCACCAGTACATCTTTTTCAAGTCATTGTACATTTTATTACTACTAGGATGGATAGACATCGTACCATGATGAGCTTCATGTAGAATCTTCTATACTAATTCTGAATTCTTCGGTACACATATTCTGTCTTTGAATAAAAAACACCCTTCTGAATTAATCTGAAACTCTAAGTCAAGATCTGACTCACTTTGTACTCGTTTGGCCTATAACTTATCATCAGGCTTTTGAGCTTCATAGATTTGTTGTTGAAATGTTGGTCTAGCTTTTAACTCAGTTATGACTGAATCATCATCAGATAATGATAACCAAGTGCTCAGTGCCCTTAAGGCAAATAAAGATTTTTGGCTCAAGGCAAATAAAGATTTTCAGCTCAAGGCATCCGCAACTACATTAGCTTTCCCCGGATGATGGTCAATAACGAGGTCATAATCCTTCAATAACTCCAACCATCTTCGATGTTTCAAATTCAATTCTTTTTATGTCATTAAATACTTCAAACTTTTGTTATCCGTAAAGATGTGACATTTTTCGCCAAAGAGATAATACCGCCATATTTTCAATTCAAAAACAATGGCTGCTAATTCAAGATCATGTACCGGGTAATTCCTTTCATGCGGTTTTAGCTGTCTAGATGCATAAACCACTACTTTGCCATCTTGCATCAACACAAAACCCAAACCATTTAATGAGACATCACTGTAAACTACAAATTCTTTACCCGATTCAGGTTGAACTAATACAGGTGCTTCCGTCAATAAGGCTTTCAATCTATCGAAGCTCTGTTGACACTTGTCAGTCCACTCGAATTTCACATCTTTTTGCAGCAATTGGGTCATCAAAGAAGCTATCATTGAAAATCCTTTAACAAATCTCTAGTAATATCCAGTTAGTCCCAGAAAACTTCTTACTTTTCAAACATTCCTTGGTGGCTTCCAACTTACAATAGCTGAAATTTTATTCAGGTCTACCCGAATACCTTCTGCAGATGCAACATGACCAAGGAAACTAACTTCCTTTAACCAAAATTCACATTTACTGAACTTGGCATACAATTGCTTCTCACACAAAGTTTGCAATACAGTTCTCAAATGTTCAACATGCTCATTTTCGTCCAAGGAAGAAACTAAAATATCATCAATAAAAATAACCACGAACCTGTCCAGGTATGGTCTAAAAATTTGGTTCATTAAATCCATAAATATTGTCGGGGCATTAGTCAATCCAAACGGTATCACCAAAAACTCATAGTGTCCATATCTGGTTCTAAAAGCTATCTTCAGCACATCCGAATCTTTTACCCGTAGTTGATAATAACCAGATCGTAGGTCAATTTTCAAAAATACAGTGGCACCGTTTAATTGATCAAACAAGTCATCTATACGAGGCAAAGGGTACTTATTCTTTACTGTGACTTTATTAAGTTATCTATAATCGATGCATAACCTCAATGATCTATTTTTCTTCTTTACAAACAATACTGGTGCACCCCATGGTGAAAAGCTGGGTCTAGCAAACCCTTTGTCAATCAATTATTGTAATTGTACTTTTAACACCTTCAATTCAGTAGGAGCCATTCTATACGGTGCAATAGATATCGATGTCGTCCTTGGTACAAGGTCTATTCTATTTGGTGGTAAACCAGGTAGTTCTTCTGGAAACACCTCAGAAAACTCATAGGCAACCGACACTGACTAGATTTTCAACTCGGATACTTTGGTATCCAGTACAATAGCAAGATAAGCCTCATACCCCTTTTAATATATCTCTATGCTGATATTGTTGAAATCACATTAGACAACCCATCTAGTTTCACAGATTCAACCTAAAGTAACTCACCATTCTGACACTTCGATACAATATATTTATGCTTACAATTTACCACTACATCAAGTTGGGTTAACCAATCCATTCCCAATATTATATCAAATTCATCAAAGGGTAACAACATCAAATTAGCCGGAAAATAGTGACTATTATCAACGGACAATTCTTACAAATTTTAACCACCATAACATGCAGACCCAAGGGGTTTGAAACTTTAACTACCAATTCGGTGAATTCAACAATCATATTTTTATCAGACACAAATTTTGTGCATATATATGAATGCGTGGAATCAAGATCAATCAAAGCAATAATATTAGTATCAAGTAGAGAGAATGTACCAGTGATAACATTTGGTGCCGAGGCATCTTCTCTTGCACGGATCGCATATGTTCTTGCTGGAGTATGAGCCTCAGATTTAGATGTTGAATTTTTTGTAGCACTACTACTACCACTGACATTTCTGGAATACCGTGCTGGTCTACCCCTCGAGACATGATTACTCAGCTTCGGGGTCTGTTCAATGTCTTTCTCAACCCTTTCCGGGAAATCTTTAAGAAAATGGTCGAGAGAACCACACTTAAAGCAAGCCCTACTTCTCATCCGACACTCTCTGAAATGCAATTTATTACAGACATTACATCAAGGCTTGAGGTTTCCAACACTCCCACACACACCTAACACTAGTTGCCAAGGGAGATGAAGACCTCGGGTTAGAACGCTTAGAACTTCGCTCCTTCCCTGAATATCCCACTAATGAGGTAAAACGTTCATGATGACTTCTTGATTTCTTTGAGGCATATGATTGCGTCTTGCTCATAAATCTTTTACTCAGAACCCGAGCCTCTCTTTCGGGTTGTCTCTTTCCTTTGCTTAATTCTTCAGCTTTATGTGCTTTGTAACAACCCGATTTAGGGGCTAGTCAGAACAGTGATCTCAGGATCACTAATTTGAGATTAGAGAAATTTATTTTCATGTCATTTTATGAGTTAGAGTATGATGGTATATGTACATGAGAATTTTGGTACTTTAATTTTAGCGATTTCATGTTTAATCGCGAAAAAGGACTAAATTGCATAAAGTGCAAAAGTTCCATTTTGTTTGCTAAGGATGCCAAATAGCCATAGATTTATGATTGGAGGTCTTTAAAATGCAATTAGACCCCAAAACATTAGTGGTCGGCCATAGGGGACAAGGATTGACCAAGTTGGTCAAAGTTGGTGAGTAGGTGGACTAAATTGATAATTTAACATTATAATAAAGAAAAGATGATATCCATCTTTCTTGCTCATTTCTTCCACCGAAAATTGGCAGCCAAATAGGGGTTAAAAGATTCAAAAAATTCAGCACACTCTTCTCTTCACAAGTAAGTGTTCTAGGGATCATTTCTTGATAAAAGTTGTACTTTTGAGACCCCTAAAGCTTAAGCTTTCAAATGAGAGGACTATTGAGTAATATGGTGAAAAGGTTAGAGTTTTTCCATGAGAGATTTCATTGTTATTTGCTGCATTTTTTATGGAAGAAATTGAGTCTTAGTTGTTAGATGAACAACTTTTGTAAAACGTGTTGCCTTGAAAACACCTAATTGGATCGTGATGAAAAGGTTACAAATTTGTAGTAATTATGTGAAATGTTGAGTTTTGATGATAGCTATAAGAGTATTAAATGTTCTCCTAGGCTTGTTGAAGGTAGAAATGTGATTAGAATTAATTTCTGAGCCTAGGGGCAAAATAGTAATTTTGCCAAAGTCTAGGGGCAAAAATAGTAATTTTGCCTAAGCATGATTATTGAAATGCTTTTATTAATGTGGTGATTAAAATGAGCTAAATTTCTATTATAGAGCAAGAAGAACCGAGAATCCACCTCGATCGGGGAAAGAATAAAGTCTCAAACTAGACCGAAAGTTAGCTCATTTTGAAATCGAAGTTAGTTAGTATGTGATATATTCAACATTTATGTTAGCATGTTTGAGAATGCTTGGCATTATATTGATTCATGATACTCTACTAAATTGAGTAGTTAATGTTGAATATGATGTTGAAGTCCTAGTGGACTATAATGAATATGAGAATGCTATCATCGAGATGAGAAATGGGTAGGGTCCCGTATAAGACCATGTCCGAGGCATGGCCTCGGCATCGAGTTGAGATCCTGTATAAGACCATATCCGGGATATGGCTTTGATAATGAATATGAAAATCGTATAAGACCATATCCAGGATATGGCATCGACACTTGATGTGAAAATCGTATAAGACCATATCTGGGATATGGCATCGAAACTTGATGTGAAAGTCCATATAAAACCATATCCGGGATATGGCATTGGCATTTAGAAGTGACTCCATGTAAGACCACCTCGGGGATGTGACATTGGCTTCGTACCTACATGAATGACGATGGATATGCGTCTTTGACTATCCCTAGTGATTAAAGGGATAAGTAGATGAGTTTAGAAGTAGAAATGAGATTTGTACTAAAGTCATGTGAATGAGTGAATACAGGTACTCGTGAATGAGTGAATACAGGTACTCGTGAATGAGTCACAAAGAAACAATTATAATGTGTGGCACGGTATGTGCTAAATAAGGGCAATTGTAAGTAAGTATGGCAAGAAGCCTATGACTTCTGTATGGTTAGTTAATGCCATGGATGGATTATACTATGAGCTTATTATTGCTATTTATTTCCATGAAAACTTATTAATCTTTATGCTTACCCCTTTCATTGCCCTTTTCTCCTTGTAGTATTGCCAAGATAACTCGAGGAACGAGGATGTAGGAGTTCGGAAATCACACTATTGATATCACTTTGGTATAACAATTTAGACTTATTTTGAGTACGGCATGTATAGGACTCGAGTATTTTGTTAAGTTGCATTTCTTAGCCAAAGTGTTGGCTATGTATGTTACTAAATTTATTTTGTAAATGGTCTTATAAGTTAGGCCAATACTTTGCAAATTCTTTTGCTTAATGAAGATGGTTTTCATGAAGTATAGTCTTTGTGTATGTCTTGATGTTTTGAATTGAGTTCTTGGATGTGCCTTTGGGTTTAAGTTATGTTGACTTGAATTGGAGTATGTATGTGTGCAACTTAGGGTGGCAAAGGGCTTGGTAGATAGCCATTTAATTGTCTACATAGGTAGACACACGGGCATGTGTCTAGGCCGTGTGTGACACGTGGTCAACCCTATGGGCCTGTGGATCGACCGTGTGTCCCCTTGAATGCTAGAATTGCAAGTCAGTAAGCCTTGTAGTAACCACACGAGCAGAGACACGGCCGTGTGTCTCAGCCATGTGGGAGGCACGGCCTAAGACATCGACATGTGCCCAGGCCGTGTGAAGTCTGTGCCTTAAATGTGGAATTTAATTCGACACACGAGCTAAGGACACGGGCGTGTTCCTTGGCCGTGTGACTATAGTGAGATGATGACATCATAGTCAGAATGCCAAGGTTTTGGCACACGGGCTAAGACACGGGCGTGTCAAGTCCGTGTGGGGACACGGGTGTGTGCCCGGCCGTGTGAAATTGGTCAGGATCGACCACGGGTGGAAGACACAGGCATGAGATAGGGGCACACGGGCGTGTCCCTAGACCAACACGGGCGTGTGGCCCCTGTTTTGAAGAAAATTGTTTTCCAAGCTCGTAAAAGTTCTTGGATAGATTCTGAAACCTCTCGGAGGTATGCATAGGGCCTCGTGGGCCAAGAATAAGCTAGTGATGGGTTTAAATGAAATTTTATAGCCCTATTTTATACCTTTAAGCAAGATAAGTTAGGTAATGCCTTAAACTCAGTTCCGGCTTTGAACATAGGTAAGGGGTGTTACATGCTCGTTCGGACAATACTACAAATTCCCTTAATTCCAAAATCCCAATCAATAGTTTGATGTCTTCATTTAGCCCTTCTTCAAATCGTTTGTACATATCGGCTTCAATTTGAACCCATTTAGTAGCATATTTGCTTAGTCTAACAAACTCTCATTCATACTCGAATACGATCATATTCCCCTATTTGAGATCTAGGAATTCCTTCTTTTTCTAATCTAGGGATCTTTGACTAATATATTTCTTTTTAAACTCTGTTAGGAAAAATTCTCAGGTGATATTTTCCCTCGGTACCGCAAAGGTTATGGTTTTCCACTAGTGGTAGGTTGTGTCTTTCAACAAGGATACTGCGCATTTCAAACATTCGGCTAGTGTACATGATAGTTCATCTAGAACCCGAATAGTATTCTTCAGCCAAAACTGGCCTTTTCAGGATCATCATCGGCCATAGCCCTAAATTCTTCAACCCCATACTTTCAATTCCAGTACCCTGTGGCATTTCATCAGGTTGTGAAGCAGGTGGGGGAGGTTGTTGAACAGCGGGATTTGTTCTTATATATTCGCTATACCACTCATCCATCATTTTGAAGAAGGCTGCTTTTGCCTCTTCACGGCCCTCAGACATGGGCCTCCTACTACTAGTTGCGACTCATTGCACAGAAACTTGAGTTGTGCTCTCAGCTTCCTCAGACTCATCTCTCGCTTGGTTGGAAGACATTAATATATGAAACTACATTTAAGAATGGTCAGGAGATATCACACTATCATGATTTATATAATGGCATGTATAGCTAGACCTGTACTTACTATGTTAGTTCAAGAATCGGCCATAGCTTTGATACCACTGAATGTAACACCCCTAACCCATATTCATCGTCAAAATAGGGTTACAGAGTATTACCTGGACTTACAAAAAAATTATAGATAAATCGAGTTAAAGATGCTATTCATCTCTGAAAACAATCATATTGTTCCTTAAATGGACCCGCGAGACCCATTATAAGTATTAGAAACGAAATGGGACTAGACCGGGATCTCATAAAGTTTTTTTCAAAATTTTAAAATTTTTCTTATAAACAGTGCCCACACGCCCGTGTGGTCTAGGGACACACCAGTTTGGTCGAGCCGTGTGACTACACACGCCCGTGTCCCTAACCCGTGTAACTTTCTGACTTATAAGGCATGAAGTAATTAAAGTCACACGCTCGTGTGCTAGGCCGTGTGGCGAATTTTATTTTTGAAATTTAGGTGCAATTTTCACACAGCTGTGTCAACCACACGCCTGAGACACACACCTTTGTCTCTGCCCGTATGCCCAGTTCTAAGCATTCTATTTCTCATTTTTAAGATGCAAAGGACACACGGCCAGGCCACACGCCCGTGTGTCTACCCATGTGGACAAAATAAAGCCATTTCCTAACTTTATTTTCCTACCCAATTGACCACAACCCTACACCAAATCATGCAAACATATATCAACCAATCCAAACATTATAATCATGCAGGTTAAATCGTCTAATATGTTATAGCATCACATGTACTCTTAGCTTAAGTATACTCTAATCATAAGAACATAAGCTTGATATAATTCCACAAAACCAACCCATAATAAACTTAAGTAATTACCATAAAATAACTTTATACATAACCAAACTTAAACCATCACTAGTCATTCCAATGGCTAGATTACAAAACATCACTCACAAGGCATCTTTTGGCCAAACGCGCCTATACATGCCATTATACCAAAATGAGATAGTGGATAGTGTGATTGATGCTCCAACCGACCTCCAACCTTCGCGACCTTACGAGCACTATAAAAGAGAGAAAATTTAAACGGGGTAAGCATTTTCATGCTTAGTAAGTTCGTATAACGGAAAAATAAACTTATCGATTATATTTATTCATACAAGCATACATAAACATACCATCCAAAATTTTCGGGTAATTTTACCTAAACATATACACTTCATCAAGTTAGTCACATAACATCATATGAATAACAAGTACACATAGATGAGCTCATCGCATTATAAACATCTAGTTAGTTTCACCTTTCTGTATTTCAAGAATATTTCCCGTTGAACTATTGAAATTTCGATGGACATTCGGATAGTATACACATAGTATACATATCAACTATCTGTCAATTCATGTTCAAAAGCATCCATTTGGAACGTGATCATAAAGCACACTCTCAAGCCACATATATTATAACGGGATTACCAGTTCAGGCTAAATCCTTTCTATAGCATATGCTCTTAAGAACTTGATTTGGATTACCCATCTGGGCTATATCCAATCAATAATATATGCTCGAAAGGGCTTATTTCAGGATTACCCATTCGGGCTAAATCTTATCCGCAACATATGCAGTACTATACTCTTTTCGAGAAATCACCTTATTCTATCGAATTTCAACATCCAACCGGGGCATGGCATTTTATCATCATTTTTTCGATTTGTGATTATTTCACAAGGTATATCTTCACATACATATCAACTCCATCATACAACTCAATGCAAACACAATAACATACATATTCAGGTTACACAAACTTACCTTGACAATTGTTCGTATTTGAATTTCAACTAATCCGAAACCTTTTGTTTTCCTCAATCTAGTTCAATAGTTGGTCTTTCCAGGTCTATATAAAAAAGTTTAACTATCAATTTATCACATTTCATATAAATTTGCATTCAATTACATCCTAAGCAAAATTACCATTTTACCCCTATACTTTTCATAAGTTCCAATTTTGTCCCTAGGCTCAAAAAATGAAATTCATGGAATTTAATCCTCTTTCCAAGCCTAGCTGAAATTTATGTACAACTTTTATAGCACCTACATTTAAAAAATTTCATCATTTTCCTTGGGTTTTACCCACTTTTCATTTTAGTCCCTAAACAGAGTTTTCATCAAAAATTGCTCTGTAAAAGTTGTTTATCTACCAACAACCTTTCATTTTCTACCATAAATTTCAAATTTCCAGCATATTCATCCATGAAAAAGTTTCTAAATTTTGTTATCTTTTCAAATAAATCCCTCAAATAGATAGATTAGACAATCCCGATTCCAAAAATATAAAAATCATTAAAAACGGGACTTGATTTCATACCTTATTGAGCTTGAAAAGTTTTCATCCTCTCTCCTAGGGTTTCCATAGAAATTTAGGGAAAGAAGATGAATAAAAAAATGATGATTTCTTTTTTTAATTATTTTCCATTTTTTAATTTTAGTGATTTACAATTTAGTCCTTGCCCATTTCTAATTTTTCCATGATGAGTCACTAAATTATCTACTAATTTTTCTTCAATGGTCTAATTACTATATAAGAACCTCTAGTTTTAAATTCTATAGCAATTTGATATCTATAGCTACTAAAAGGCAATTTTTTCATTTTATGCAATTTAGTCCTTTCCCTAATTAAACATGAAATCGGTAAAATTTTCGTATCAAAATTTTCATATGACCTTTCTAACATAATGCAAACCATAAAATAATATTAAAATAATTTTTTACTTTAGATTGGATTTGTGGTTCTGAAACCACTGTTTCGATCTCACCAAAAATGGGTTATTACATTCTAAGTACCTAACCAATGTACCTTCATAGGCACTCTACCTAACTTATTCAAACACATATGTGCAAATTTTTACTAAATAATCTTCTTGAAACCAATTATCATTATACCTATATGTTTACACATAACCAATATGATTTTATGCACTTTTTATGTTTATTCGACTACTACTTTACCTCTCATCATTCAATCATATCAACATTTTAAGGCAATCATGCAAACACCACAATACCAAAACAAGCCAAATACATGACTAATTTTAACAAAACACCTTTAGACTAACCTTTAGTCAAAATAACCTATACATGTCATTAAAACCAGAATCAAGTCATCAATAATTACCAATAAAACCAATGGATAATGTGACATAGCTCCGATAAGCTTCCAACCCGTTCGAGCTTCCGATAATCTGTAAGGTAAATAAATAAAATATATACGTAAGCAATGATTGCTTAGTAAGCTCGTATAGTCTTTAATCATATTGATTTATATCAATTATAATACTTTATATATAAAAATAATCCAATAATGTTACCGTAATACTCATAAACTATTCTCACTAATTCACAATGTGAACTAATCCATATTATCACACATAGACTTATACCCTCAAGCTTAGTAAAATTTTATATAACTTTAATTCTTCCACACTTGTTCCATATGCATATCATACTAGTCATGTAACACCCCATACCCGAGTCTGAAGCTGGGACTGGATACGAGACATTACCATACATGAAACATGCTTAAATGTGTACTTACGGGCTATAAAATTTCGTTTTGATTTAAAACTTTTCTTTCTTAGTCATATCGTGCATTTCATGGGCCTATGAGGCCTTAAACTCACATCCGGAAACTTTTACGAACTTAGAAAACTTTTTCATCAACACAGGGTCACACGCCCATGGGGTTAGGTCGTGTGGTCACACACGCCCATGTCCCTACCCCGTGTATAATAACTTGGATATTCTGTTTGTGTCACACGGTCAAGGAACATGCCCGTGTTCTTTACCCTTGGTGAACACTGACCATCCCACACGACCGAGGCACACGCTTGTGTGACTAGCCCATGGTCTATTCTGACTTAAACCACTAACATGCAGGGGACACACAGTCTATTAACACCCCCATGTGGGCTGTCCGTGTATCCCAGACGGCCTAGTCACACGCTAGTGTGACTATCCATGTGGGCACTTAAAAGCTATTTTCCAATCCATTTGCCACCCTGAAATCAAGATCATTCACACACCCAATTCAACAACTCAATACTTCATCAAAACGTGAACAATAATAATTCATCAACATTGATTTATATAAACTTAATAAAATATTGACCAAACTCCTTTAGCCATATACGAAAAGAATAAAAACTTAATAGCTAACACTATGGCTCTTCTTAAGACAAAACTCAAAATTAAAAGATTCCTATACATGCCATACTTATTAAAAATAACTTGGCTATACCCAAAATAGTGGTTGATAATGTGTTATGAGCTCCAACGTCAATGATCCTCAAGTTAGCTTGGCGGGACTATAAGGAAAGAAAGAAATAAAGAAGTAAGCATTTAGCTTAGTAAGTTTGCATGTAATACATATAGTATTATAATTGCTAATATAACTCATCCATCATAAACAATAACATCCCAGATCTCAAGTGCTTAAGCTTACTTACTCTTACTTATTCATAATCATTTTATGTTTCTTACTCGTCTCATGATTGTAATGTAAACAAGATACCTAAAATCACTTAATCATAAAGATTAGTATACTTTTCTATTGTAAACATAAATTCCAAATTTATCTTTCTTAACTTGAATAATACTCTTTTCCACTTTGACTTGACAATAACTTTACATACTTAACTTTCTTGTTACCTCATTCCTTCTTTACTCTTTTGCCTGATGAAGTAACCAGAATAACCAAGGATACTAAATCTATCATACATGTATCTCAATGCCAATGCCATATCCTAGATGTGGTCTTACATAGGATCTTTTAACTTGGTGTCGACGCCATGTCTTGACATGGGCTTATACGAAATCTTTTATGTGTGTTTCCTTGGAAACTTACCATTGCCATGTCTTGACATGGTCTTACGTGGTATCCTTATCTCATGAACTTGTCAATGCCATGTCTTGACATGGACCTACATGATATCTTCTCTTTAGGGACTCACCAATGCCATGCCTTGGCTTGGACTTATAAGGGTCTTTGCCTCGTAATAACTTTTCAATGCCAAGACTAATACTTATCTTGGACTTACATGATCATTTTACTTAGGAACTCACCACTGCCATGCCTTGGCTTGGACTTACATGGAATCTTTATCTCATGGTAACTTTTCAATGCCTAGACTTGTCTTAGGCTTACATGATCCCCTTGCTTTATTACCGATGCCATATCTTGACATGGTCTTATACGGGCTTTCTTGTCTCATGATGTAGATTAAGTATCCTCAGTAATCCAACTTCATTCGGGACTTTCATATACTTAATTTCCTTAATGTCCTTGTTTAAACATATTTAAACAACTTCATAAAATATTGTACAATAACAACATATATAAGTAATTCAAAGAAAGTACTCATGAAACTTAAAAATCATACAAACTTACCTCGGTATACAAAATGTATGAAGATAGTCAATTTAGTCCACGACTTTGTTCTTACCTCGATTTAGATCCGGGCTTCATTTTTCTTGATCTATAATAATAATTTAACTCATTTAATACTCACATTGACTAAATTAACTCATAATTCATACTTTGAAAAAATTACCATTTTGCCCCTAATTTTATCATATTTACACTTTTGCCCCTAAGCTCGTAAAGTTATTTTCATTCAACTTTCTTGTATTTCATGATTTTCTGATTCATTTTCTCAACTATAGAATATCAAATTCTCAATATTTCATTCATGTATGACCAAATTTTATGAATTTTACAATTTAGTCCTTACATGCATTTTTCATGGAATTCACTTAGAAAAAGATGTTTATTCCACATCAAGCTTTCATAATCTTCCTTAAAACATCAAAATACATGCATGTCGTACATGGGTATATTTTTTAACATGAATCCTTGTAATACCTCGTACCCGAGTTCGATGCTAGGACTGGATACGAGACATTACCATGCTTGACTCACTTAAACATACACTTACGGGCTGTAAAATTTTGTTCCGAATTAAAAAATTCTCTTTCTTAGTCTAATCATAAATTTCTTGGGCCTACGAGGCCTTAAGCACCTATCCGAAAACTTTCGGGACTTAATCGAAAACTCTTCTTTGAAGCAGGGTTCACACGCCTATGTGACTTGGAACACGCCCGTGTACCCTTAGACACGCCCATGTCTTACAACCGTGGGGAGTTACTAACTATATTCACACGGCCTTGACACACCCGTGGGTTTAGACCGTGTGTTCTTCCTTGATATACTGACTTGATCACAGGGTCTAGGGCACACGCCCATGTTCTAACCGTGTGACATGCACGGCTCATACAAACAGCCGTGGGATATGACCGTGGTCTATCCCAACTTAAAACATTAAGGTGCAGGGTACGCACGGCCTAGACACACGCCCGTGTGTCTAACCGTGTGGGCACTTAGAGGCTATTTACCAAGCCATTTGCTACCCTGAAATCAAGACCAACTCAAGCTCAATTCAAAACATTCATAACCAATACTACATGCTACATTGATCTCAATAAACATACATACTTAGTCAATTTTGGCCAATCATTTTGCCATATACAAAAGAATAATAAACTTAATAGCCTATACAATGGCCCTTCTTGAACACCCCAAACTCGGCCCACGAGCATGGACCGAATCTGGTATGTTCCTCAAGTAAACCGGTTTCAAATTCTTTTGTTACTTAGAGAAAAACTTGTGTGATTAAAAAAAATATTGTTTGGGTTGGGCTTGTGTTGAAAACAAACTAGATTTTTATATTAGAAAACCCCTTTTTAATATTAAGTGATAAGACATATAGAGTATATTTTAAAATGAAATACTTAGTCTTTAACTTAATCAAAATTTGTAACACAATAAAACAACAAGTAGAAATAAAATCGTTCATCATGGCCTTATGGCCTTATGGCCTTATTACATCAAATAGTTTCCAAAATATTTCAAAGTACTAAAATAAATTCAAGAGCCCATAAAAATATAAACTTCATGTTAAGCATGGCCACCACAAGTATCTGCGCCGTCCGGTCCATCACTCATTCATCACACCAAACATGGTCCCCCAGCAGGGTGAGTCAAACGGACTCAATGTGTACACGACACTAAATCATAATAGAATCAGGCATACAATAGTTACACATTCAAAACATAAAATACAAGTTATGATGCATTCCCAAACCCAAACCTAATTGTCCATCCGCTACACACCCCCGTACCTACCAGTCACATCGTGGGGACTACTAAGTCGACCCTCCATCCGCTACACACCATCGAAGGCAGTCGCTGCAGTCGACGTGCTCATCGCCCATATAAAATTTGTGGCATAGCCACCAGATATAATTGTGTCAAGAGACACCAGATTCAGATAATGTAACCGAAGTTACCACATTCAGATAATGTGACCGAAGTCACCACATTCAGATAGTGAGACCGTAGTCATCACATTCACTTCCCCTTTTTCATATATCCCGAATGACCCATATTATCCATATCATGCATATCATACTTAAATTCACATTCTTATAAAGTTTCACATGTTATAAATAACATATTTCATAATCCTAGTGGAAGTAGGAAACGTACCTGAGTACTTAGTACCATATCATGGTACTTTAGCCACTTTCATATACTTAATAACACATATATTAATAAACATAGCCATAATACATATTATAAAGTAGTGTGGGGTACACACCTGATTCGCTTAGCAAATTCCTTGAGATCTCGAAATCTGATTTACCGCTTAGATCCTTAATCCCTACATTTGATTATTCACTTACTATTTTAATAAAAAACCATTCAGCCATAAATCCAAATCCTAGTAGGATTAGTATTCTTAAACTTACCTTGTTGCCGATTGGGACACCAACAAATCCCGAAATTGATCCTTGTTTTCCTAGGAATGTCGAAATTCCTATAACCTTGTGTTAGATTTAATCTAACCATTAAAACATAAAACATGGCCTTTGGCCGAATATACATATGTCTTACCTTAATCTTAGAAATCCCGAAACCTTCCTCCTTGTAGTCAACAGTTAGTAAATCCCGAAGATCTCTTCAAAGTTTCGGCAACAAGATATTAATGGGGTTAGTCCTAGATTTCGGCAAATCTTAAAAGAAAAAGGATGAAACCGAATGAGATCTTTACCTTACTTGAAGAAATTGATTGCACCTTCACTTCAACCTTCAGAGATTCGGCTATGGCTAAATGATGCTCTCACAACTTTCGGCTTTTGGAGGGATTAGAAAGAAAAAAGAAGAGAAGAGAAGAGAGCCCTAAGAAATTCGGCAGAAAGAAGAGGAAGAAGAAAAATTGATGAGTAGCCCTCTTTCCTTCCTTTTATAGCCAAAATTACTACTCGTAATCCCTTACTTGGCCACCACTCTTCTTTATTTGATAACTTTATCCTTTGAATTAATAATAATAATCCTTCTATTATCTCTTCTTTTATCCATTAAAAAAAATAAAAGGAATTAATCCACAATTATCTCTTGAAAATAATCTAAATAAATCTACTATTTATCTCCTATTTAATGAAATTTAAAGAGAATAAAACTCCTCTTTTGCAAGCCTTGTCAGTCCACCTCTGTGTTTCTAGAAGCAAAAATAAAACTTCTTTTATTTGCTTCCCATGTGACTTGAACTCAGGCCCACTTGCCTAGCTTGTGGCGTCACCTACCTGGGCCTTAAGTGATATCTTCAGGCCACTTTACCAAGCCTGTTTGTGTGTCAAATTCTTCATATTAATTTTCTTAAGGCCACCTTGCCTTAGTTTCCTCTTTTTAAGCTTTAAAACTTGACATTTCTTTTCATTTCCAAGTTTCCAAAAATTTTCGTTCGGCTCTTTAAACTTGACATTTCCTTACATTTCCAAGTTTCCAGAAATGTTCACTTTCCTTTTTTGAATCATTTCTAAATCATTTTCCTAGTTTCCATAAATGTTCACTTTCCTCTTTATTCCTTTACATTTTCAGGACATTTCCCTACATTTCCAAGACAAGACATTTCCTTACATTTCCTTGCATTTCCTTACATTTCCATACATTTCCTCACATTTCCTTACATTTCCTTACATTTCCATACATTTCCATACATTTCCTTACATTTCCATACATCTTCTTACATTTCCATACATTTCCATACATTTCCTTACATTTCCATACATTTCCTTATTTCTAGAATTCACATAACACATTCATAATTCATAAAACATGCCATTTTACCACATGGTTCCTTGTGTCATGCTTCACACGGAGTTTCTTTTAAAGCCTCATTTACCTAGCTCCCCTTTTTACTTAAAAACCAATAATTTTCCAAAGCTTTCTTCTTCCATCCTAGAATTCTAAAAACCCTTAATACACTTCCAACACTGCCAAAACCTACTAACTCATGAATTAGGCACGAACGCATAACCCCTAATCTAGGATGTTACACTTCTTAAAACATATTCTCAAAATGAATACTCCCTATACATGTCATACTTAGTAAAATAACTTGGCTATACCAAAATAGAGATTGATAGTGTGCTACGAGCTCCAACTCCAACGATCCACAAGTTAGCTTGGCGAGACTACATAGAAAGAAAGAATTAAAGACGTAAGCATTTAGCTTAGTAAGTTTGCATGTAAAGTATATATCAATATTTACTTGCTTAATATAAACCATTTGACATAATAATGATATCATAAATTTCAACTATAGAGCTTACTTACTCGTACTGATTCCTACATGTCTCATGATACTTGCTATTCTCATACTTATAAGGTAAACAAGGTACCTGTATCACTTGATCACATCGATCAGCATACTTTAATATAATAATCGTGATCTCTAATTCATCATTCATAACATAAATAATACTCAATTCCAACTTGATAATAACTTTACTCACTTAGCTTTCTTGTTATCTCATTTTAACTTTACTCATTTACCCGATGAATTTTTGCGAATAACCGAGGATACTAAATCTCATTAATTTCTTTGTTTAACATAGCATTAAGCATTCCATGATAATAATGTACATTATATTAAGCAATTCAATGATAGAAATTATAAAGCTTAGAAATCGTACAAACTTACCTCAATATACAAAATGTATGTAGATATGCAATTTAGTCATCGACTTTATTCTTGCCTCAGTTTCGATCTGGGCTTCATTTTTCTTGATCTATAATCATAAATAGATCATTTATTACTTATTGACTAAATGGACTCTTTACTCATACATTGGCAAAATTACTATTTTGCCCCTAAACTTTCTCATATTTACACTTTTACCCCAAGGCTCGTAAAATGATTCTCATTCAACTTTCTTAATATTCATGCTAAGCTGATTCATTTTCTCTACTATAACAATCATCAATTCACATTATTTCTAGTATGTATGACCAATTTTCATAACTATTACAAATTAGTCCATACTATCATTTTTCATGAAATTCTCTAAGGAAAAGATGTTTATCTAACATCAAACTCTCATAAACTTTCATAAAATATCATTTATCAAGCATATCATTCATGGGTAGATTTTTGAACATGCATCTTAGCTCATTTTATGGCTAAAACTAGCTAATTCATAATACGAGAACTTCAAAAATTTGAAGGATATGAAAAACGGGGCTAAAATGACCTTACTAGCAAGCTTGTAAAAATGAATAACCCCAGCTATGGAGTCTCCAAATTTTCGGCAAGGAGAGGAAGAAGATGAATAGATTTTTATCATATTTTTCCTATTTTAATCATTTATTAGACAAATGACCAAAATGCCCTTTTCATTAAAAATTTCCATTTTACTAACTCATGACCAATTTTGTCCAAAAATTATAATTTGGGAAAATTTCTATTTAAGGACTTCTAATTGATATTTTAAAGCTATTTCATACAAAAAGCTTCTAGAAACTCATATTTTGTAACTTTTGCAATTTAGTCCTTTTGGACCATTAAATCACAATTTAGCAAAATTGCTTCATGAAACTTTCATACTAGCATGCAAACATGGCATAAACCTTTAAAACTCATAAATTCACCTCGGATTCGTGGCCTTGCACCACTATTCTTACTAGGCCCGAAATCGGGTTGTTACAATTCTCCCCCTTAGGGATTTTCATCCTCGAAAATCTTACCAGCAAAAAGGTTTGGATACTGGTTTCTCATACTCTTTTCTCGTTCCCATGTAGCTTCTTCTATTCCATGTCTTTGCCATAATACTTTCACTAGGGCAATACTTTTATTCCTTAGCTGCTTGACTTCCCGAGATAAAATCTTAACTGGTTCTTCACCATAAGTCATGTCGGGATGAATCTCTATTTCTGACGGGGTAATTACATGTGAAGGATCTGATCTATAGCGTCGCATCATTGACATATGAAACACATCATGTATCTTTTCTAATTCTGATGGCAAAGCACAACGGTAAGCTATTGGCCCAACTCTTTCAGTAATCTCGTAAGGTCCGATGAAACGTGGACTTATCTTGCCTTTCCGGCCAAATCTGAGAACTTTTCTCCATGGTGACACTTTCAAGAAAACTTTATCCCCGACTTGGTACTCTATCTCTTTTCTCTTTAAATCCAAATAGGATTTCTGTCTGTCTGATGCAACTTTTAAATATTCTCGTATCACTTTCACTTTCTCTTCAGCTTTCTTAACCAAGTCAACCTCGTGAATTTGGTTCTTCTTAAGTTCAGTCCAAAACAAAGGTGTTCTGCACTTACGCCCATATAGAGCTTCATAAGGTGCCATCTTTAAGCTCGATTGAAAACTATTATTGTAGGCACATTCTATCAATTGGAGAAACTTTTCCCAACTGCCTTGAAATTCTAAAATACAACATCTGAGCATGTCCTCGAGTACTTGAATTAACCTCTCTGACTGACCGTCAGTTTGAGGATGAAAAGCCGTTCTGAAACTCAATTTTGTACCCAAGGCTTCTTGCAGCTTCTTCCAAAATCTGGATGTGAATCTCGGATCTCTATCTGATATAATCGATAAAGGAACTCCGTGAAGCCTTACTATTTCTGAAACATACAAGTTTACTAACTTGTCGAGTGAGTAATCCATTCGTACAGGTATAAAATGGGTTGACTTCATGAGTCTATCAACTACAATCCATATAGCATCCTTCTTGCTTGGTGACAACGGTAAACCCGTTACAAAATCCATGGTGATACGGTCCTATTTCCACTCGGGAACCAAGATGGGCTGAAGCAAACCCGAAGGTACTTGGTGTTCAGCCTTTACTTGCTGACAAATAAAACATCTTGAAACGAACTCTGAAATATCTTTCTTCATTTTTGGCCACCAATACTATTGCTTGAAGTCTTTGTACATCTTAGTACTACCCGCATGTATAGATAAACATCTATTATGTGCTTCGTGCAAAATTCTCTAAATAAGATCCTCTTTTCTCGGTACACAAACTCTATCTCTAAATATCAAGTATCCATCAGAATTAATCCGAAAGTCGGATTCAGCATCTGACTCGCAGAGAGCTCTCTTGACTTGCAATTCGCTATCTTCTTTCTAAGCCTCAAAGATCTCTTGAAGAAACATTGGTCTAGCTCTCAATTCAGCTAGTATAGAACCATCATCGGATAAAGTCATCTATGAATTCATTGCTCTTAATGCAAAAAGGGGCTTCTTGCTCAAAGCATCGGCGAGCACATTCTCCTTTCCTGGATGGTAATTGATGATCAACTCATAGTCCTTTATCAATTCTAACCATCTTCGTTGTCTTAAATTCAACTCTTTTTGGTCATCAAGTACTTAAAACTTTTGTGATCAGTAAAAATCCGACATCTTTCACCATATAAATGGTGTCTCCAAATCTTCAAAGTGAAGACTATTGCAGCTAATTCTAAATCATGCGTCGGATAATTCTTCTTATGAGGCTTCAACTGTCTGGAGGCATAAGCAATCACCTTACCTTCTTGCATAAGTACACAGCCTAGTCCGTTTAAGGATGCATCACTATAAATTATAAATTCTTTCCCTAACTCGGGCTGTACTAAAACTGGAGCTTCTGTCAACATTGCTTTCAACTTCTTAAAACTTTGTTGGCATCTTTCTGTCCACTCAAACTTTACATTTTTCTATAACAATCTAGTCATCGGGGTTGCAATCATGGAAAACCCCTTGACAAATCGTTTGTAATAGTCGGCTAGGCCTAGAAAACTTCTAATCTCAGAGATGTTCTTAGGTGGCTTCCAGTCCATTATAGCTGTAATCTTACTAGGGTATACTCGGACTCCATATCTCGAGACAATATGTCCCAGAAATCCTACTTCCTTGAGCCAAAATTCACTTTTACTAAACTTGGCATACAACTGATTTCCTCGAAGAGTTTGTAAAACTATTTATAGGTGCTCAGCATGCTCATTCTTATCTAGGGAATAAAATAGTATGTCGCCAATAAAAACGACTACAAACTTGTCGAGGTATGGTCTAAAAATGCGGTTTATTAAGTCCATGAATACTACGGGAGCATTGGTCAAACCAAAGGGCATGACTAAAAATTCATAATGCCCATACCTTGTTCGAAAAGAGGTTTTGGATATATCTGAATCCTTTACTCTCAATTGGTAGTACCCTGATCTCAAGTCTATTTTAGAGAACACGGTGTCTCCTTTATTGATTGAACAAATCATCGATCCTAGGCAATGGATACTTGTTCTTTACTGTCACTTTATTAAGCTGACGGTAATCTATGCACAATCTCATGGTGCCATCTTTCTTTTTCACAAATAAAATCGGAGCACCCCATGCTGAACAACTTGATCTTGCAAAGCCTTTATTAGTCAATTCTTGCAACTGTAACTTCAACTCTTTCAACTCTGTTGGGGCCATTTTGTAAGGAGTAATAGATATCGGTACAGTACCGGGAGCTAGTTCAATATTGAACTCAACCTCTCTAACTGGTGGTAGTCGTGGAAATTGCTCGGGAAAAACATCCACGTACTCACATACTATCGGTACTGACTCAATCTTCAGCTCTGTTTCTTTATCATTCATCACAAAGGCCAGATATGCTTCATACCCTTTTCTTAAATATCTCTGTGCCATCATATGAGAAATCATTACCGGAAATCTATCATGTTCATCTAATTCTACATAAGAGTATTCCCATTCTCACATTTCATCTCAATGTATTTCTTCCCACAATTAACTATTACATCATGGGCAGTCAACCAGTCCATACCAAGAATGAGGTCGAACTCATCAAATGGTAACAACATAAGATTTGCTTTAAAGTAATGACCTCTAATCATTAATGGACAATTTTTACATACTTTATCAACTAACACACTTTTGCCTAAAAGATTAGACACTTTAATCGTAAATTCTGTAGAATCTATAGGTATACTCAAATCGGATACTATTTTCATGCAAATGTAAGAGTGTGTGCATCCAGGATCTATTAAAGCAATAACTCTGATATCAAAAAGAGAAAAGGTACCCGTAATAACATCATGAGAAGATGCCTCTTTGAGAGTGCAAATGGCATAAGTCCTTGCAGGCGCTCTACCCTCGGGTCTCACAGCCTGCTCTCGAGGGTTACCTCTTCCACTTGCCCTACTTCCCGGGTTTCTCTACGGTCTTCCTCAGACCATACTCCCGGATCTTAGGTTCTGAGTTCTCTCTTCTTTTATCATCTCTGGACAATCTTTTATGAAATGGTCTTGGGAACCACATCTAAAACAGGCATTTTCATGCGCTCGGCATTCTCCAAGATGACGTCTGCCACACTGTGGGCATTCGGGTCTATCAAACCGAACATTCCCTACACTTGCAACTGAAGTAGTCTGTGCTTTGTTCCTCGAATACTATTTCCTTAAAAACCCAATGGAAGTAGCCGTTCGAGTAGGGAAATCTCTTGACTTCTTGGATGAAGATTGGAATGACTTATTCCACTGTCTCTTTCTAGAGTCACGAGACTCTATTTTAGACTTTCTCTTCTCTTTTACTAATTCCTCGGCTTTACAAGCCATCTCTACTAGCACAACAAATTCCTTTAATTCTAGTACAGCAACAAACAATTTGATGTCCTCATTTAATCCATCTTCAAATCTTTTACTCATGATGGCCTCAGTGGACACGCATTCGTGAGCGTATTTGCTGAGTCGCACAAACTCACGTTCATAATCAGTCACTGACATCTTGCCTTACTTCAGTTCTAGAAATCTCTTTCTTTTCTGATCCACAAATCTTTGACTGATATACTTTTTCTTGAACTCTTCTTGGAAGAATTCCCATGTGACCCTTTCCCTCGATACTACCGACACAAGGGTGTTCCACCATTGGTAAGTAGAGTCTCTTAAAAGAGAGACTACACACTCCATGCATTCCTCAGGGGTGCATGACAGCTCATTAAATACCCTGATGGTATTTTCTAACCAGAATTCAGCTCTTTCTGGATCATCATCTTTTCTAGCCCGGAATTCTTTTGCCCCATGTTTCTTGATCCTATCAATTGGAGGTTTCTCTCCTCTTACCACTTCTACTACTTGAGGGGCTACTGGAGTAGGTTGTGGAACTGGCGAGGGTGGAGGGGGTTGTGCATTCGAGTTCGCACGAACGAACTCCGTGTACCAAGTATTCATCATATGGAGGAAGGCTTCTCTAGCCTCTTCTCCTCCTCCTTAACTCACCGTAGTGGGTCTATTCTCATGCTCATTCAGCACCGGCCCTTCTATGGGAGCCGATGCGTTACTTTCTACGTCATCTGCCACAACTCCTTTGGGATCCATTTACTATATGCATAAACATAATTTAAGTCGTCAGGAGTCGTCACATTATCATTATAAAAAATTCTTACATATGGCATGTATAGCTAGACTCATGCTCATGTTACGTTAGTCCTAGAAACGACTAAACTGTAGCTCTGATACCATTAAATGTAACACCCCATACCCGAGTCTGATGCTAGGACTGGATACGAGACATTAACATGCTTGACTCACTTAAACATACACTTACGGGCTGTAAAATTTTGTTCCAACTTAAAAACTTCTCTTTCTTAGTCTAATCATACATTTCATGGGCCTACAAGGCCTTAAGCACTTATTCGAAAACTTTCGGGACTTAATCAAAAACTCTTCTTTGAAGTAGGCTTCACACGCCCATGTAACTTGGAACATGCCCGCGTACCCTTAGACACGCCCATGTCCTACAACCGTGGGGAGTTACTGACTATATTCACACAGCCTTGACACGCCCGTGGGCTTAGACCGTGTGTTTTTCCTTGATATACTGACTAGATCACATGGTCTGGGGCACACGCCCATTGATACGGGCACGCCCGGGGCACCCACCGAATTTTCAAGTCGATGAAGCTCGACTCCAAATTTTTAAATTTTATTGCTTTAAATAAATCGAGTCCTCAAATTAATTATTTCTTACCCAAATTAATGCGGCCTAATAATTTAAATTGGTGTCTAAATTAATTTGTCCAAGCTTTAATTAATTTGTTTGCATGTTTTTAATTAAATTTTAAGTTGATCTAGTTTTAAAATTTTAATGTGTTTGTGTTAGTCATAGCCGAATTTATAAGTTGATCTAGTTTTAAAATTTTAATGTGTTTGTGTTAGTCATAGCCGAATTTAATATGTCTTGTTTAAGACTTTATTAAAATTGTTTAGTTTAGTTTATGTATCTATTAATGTGTGTTAATTATTTCATGTGTTTAATTGTGTTTTAAAGTTATTACATTATTTTAGTATGTTTTAGCCGAATTGAATTCAACTTATTGCCAAATTTATGAAATAAAGTTGCGAATTTAATTGTGCAGGTGGGAGATTAATGAAATAAACAATTGAAGCACAAAGGATGATGATGGAACAAGTGGCGTGGGATATTATGGAGGCCATGATTGAATAAAATGACAAAGGCATGATAATATATTATGGAGGCCATGATTGAATAAAATAACAAAGGCATGATAATATATTATGGAGAGGAATAAACAAAAAAAGAAATGGAGCATAAAATGAAGATTAAACAATTCTTAATTGAAAGCATTGGACGGCAAAAGAAAAGCATGATACAAATGGAATAAACAATTGAAATGATATAAGTCACATGGAATAAATAATTGTGGCATGTTTGACTTGAAATAAATAAATGAAAATAAGCACATGGAAAACTATAGAATAAATAATTAAGCACACAATGTTGTTGGGGATAATTATTTATTCAATTGTTGAGCATGCATAGAGCAAAACAAAGCAAGGAATTGGAGCAAATGGAGCTTGAATTGGACAGCACAATTGGAGGACAAAGCATCATGTCATGCATGAAAATAATCAAAGAAATAAAGTATTGAGATCACAAAGGTGGACGGAATGAAGAATGGAGAAGAAAATAATTACTTTGTCTTTTTTGTGGACAATATGCTAATGGTTGGATATGAAGGAATGGACGGCATAGTGGAAGATTATTTTAGTCAACCTATGGCAAATGCTAGTGACATAAGGCATCAAGCTTAGGAGGAATTTAGCCTTTCTCTTGGCCGAATGCTACTTATGGCAAATGAAAGCAAACAAACTTTGGTGGAGTTTAGGTTGAACGGCCACATAAATTCAAGTGTTTTATTTTAATTGCTTCTCCTATTTGGCTATCATTAGAAAGAGCCTATAAATATTTTGCATATTTCATTTTGTAAACACAACTTGAATTTGAATGAAAGAAAATTTTCTTTTGGTGAGTATTCACTCTCCTAAATTCTCGAGGTTTGAATTGACTTATCTAGATTTCTAGTGGCGTCGTTCTTTCCTTATTTGAACTTATCATCCTTTCGGGTGTGGCGTTCATCTACCTATACCGTTGGTTCCTATCACGCTAGATAGTGGGTCTCGGTTTTATTTCGAAACTCATTCCATCAATTTGAAACTTATAAGATTCGGGTCTTTAATTTTTATTAAAGGTTCTTTCTTGTTTCAAATACGTATCCATTTCAATCCATCACCTATCTTTTCATTTCAAAGATATCATTTCCAATAAAATTATTCCTTTTGTTAGTTGAACGAGAAACTGTCTAATTTACGATCGGGCAACTTTAACGATTCGCCTCCTAACCCGAGACGGGCCGTTATCATCTGGTATCAGAGCCAATTAAATTAGGCACGTTTTGATCGTCTTGAGTTTTTCCGGGTAAGTTTCAAAAAAAAATCCAAAAAAAAAGTTGTATTTTATTTTCATTGTATTTAGCATATATTGTGTTTGAAGTTTAAAAAAAAAAGAGATAAAAAAAAAATGGTTCAAATAAAAAAAAAAGAGATACAAAAAAAAAAGTTCAAAAAAAATTTGAGGTTAAAAAAATTTTTGAGTTAAAAAAAAAAAAGAAAGCGTGAAAGTTTGCAAGTTTTGTTTCATTACTTCTTTTCCCGATCTTCACCACCCTTCTTCACTCCAACGCCACTATACCAAATTTTTTTTTCGGCCGACCTTCACCCCCTAACATCATTTTCCCTTGTACCAATTTTGAAGCCGACCCTCAAGCCGCAATAAGTCTTTCGAAACGAAATACGAATTTGTGAGAGTGAGAAATATCGGTAAAAGGCACGAGTGTATTCAAAAAAAAAAAAACCTATACGAGTGAAACACGAGTGTGAGCGAAATTTCTTTGTGAGTGACTTGTGAGATTTTTGTGGCAAGGTATTTTAATTTTTTTATTCATTTATTATTATTATTATTATTTTAACATATTTCTTTCAGCAACGATAGCATGCCTCTAAATTTCGAAAGAAGAAGTGTTGTAGATAGTGATTGGTTCGATCCAACATACAACCAAGGCGAAAGGCGACGCGATCAAAGAAACCGAGGCTTTAGAGATCAAGGATGTTTTAATGACTTCAAGAAGAATAACAAAAACATTCCACCGTTTCAAGGTAAAGCCGATCTGGATGCATACCTTGAATGGGAAATGCGAGTAGAAGAGGTTTTTGGGTACCACGATTATTTGGAAAGCAAGAAAGTAAGACTGGCGGAAAATAGTTTCACCGATTATGCCATGACTTGGTGGGACCAATTTACCAAGAGTCGAAAACGAAATGGAGAGTATCCAATATTAACGTGGTCTGAAATGAAAGACGTGATGCGCAAACGGTACCTCCCATCTTCCTATCATCGAGGGCGAACATCTTCAACTCAAAGGATGGAGTTAAGAGCAGCATGGCAATACCCGACCAAGGACTACTCTAGAGGAGATTATTACCAAGACTCCTACTCAACGCGGTCTTCGAAACAGAGAGAAGAAAGTTACGAGCTCGATTCTCTTCAAGACGACGGGAAAGAAAGCACGAGTTATTCGACGTATGATTCAAAGAAATCCTACATGGAGTATTCTTCCCGAAGAAATTATCGTGATTCATCCGTAAATAATTTTTCTTCTTTTGGAAATTCTTATTATTATGATTCTTTTGTAACTTCATGTAATAAAAACAAAGAAAAAGAAATAGAAATAGAAATAGAAAGAAAAGAGGCAAGAAAGAGAGAAAATGAGCAAGTTTTGAGAAAGCTTGAAAAGGCCATTGAGAAGATCACTGAAAAAGAGCAAGAAAAAGAGAGAAAAGAAAATGAAAAAGAGTGAGAAAAGGAAACAAGAAAACGAGATGAGCAAGTAGAAGTGAGTGTTGATTTAACTAACTCATTTGAAGTTTGTTCTTCTTCTGTTTCTTCATTTCAGTTTCCCGACGTATCGCACAAGAACCTACAACTTCAATACCTCCCGGAAGAGCGACGTATTTCTTTGATTGAAAGAGGTAAAGTTGAAGGTGAAGTTGAACTCCCAGTCGCATGTGTAAGGAAGGTAAGGAAAGTAAGTGTTCAAGTAATTCAATCTCCATTGAAACTTTTGTATAAAGATGATTTTTCTTCTAACCCCAATTTGTTTGATTGTAGATATTACGAGATTAATTCGTTTGTCTAACATAAAATCATTGAGTATTTGTAAATACATTTTGAAATATGTTAAGAGTTTTGATCGCTTTATCTTGAACATACATAATTCTTATTGGTCTAACGTGATTTATTTATCGAAACCAGGAATTTGTTTAGATTTGTTTTGTAAAAAAAGCAAGTATCATCAAATATGTGTGAGAAATTCCTATTGTTTTGATACTTGGTTTTTAAATAAGGTAACGAATTTTGTCAACCTTGTTTTCAATTTTTATTTGTTTCTTAAGCAAATTTTATATTTGTATATGCAATTCGTGTACATGGATTTCCCATTTTGTTTGAAAAATGTTGATTCGCGCATAAAGCATCGGCTACATTACATGCCCGAGGAGAGAAAGTTCGTCTTGATCAAGCAAGATAAATTCGAACTTCGAGTTTCAGCTTGTGAAGGCAGGCAAGGTGAGAATGACTTTTGTCATACCGCACGTAGAGGTAAGGTCGAATTCCTTCTTTCAACACCCAAAGGTAAGACACTTGAGACCTATGAACCCATTTTGTGTTCTTCGGATGTTGACAAGAATCACGTTGCTGAATCTATTCTTGTAAAATCTTTAAAACGTGATGTTCTTCATTATTCTATCTTGTCTGATAATGAACTATCTGTTTTGGTTCTTGTCAAAAAGATAATTATTTTCGATAAGTGTCATAAAGCATTTGTTGAAGCATTTTTGTTCATTTTAGATGTTGAAAAAGCTAATAATGATGACTGTCATTTTGTAAAACATTTAGATCATGAATTATTTGAATGCCCTATTTTGTTTCTTTATGATCTATTTATTTTACAAGAAGACAAAAAGAATTTTGTGTTTGATAATTTTTATTCATGTGCGAATACAAAGCAAGATTTAAATGTTCAATTTCAAGTACCATATGTCTTTTCTTCATTACTTGCTTTTGACGATTATATCTATCAATTGATGTGTTATTTGCATGATTATTTTGTCTTGTGGAATCTAATTAGATCGTATGGATGCTTTGAAGCTTATCTGCTTTTGTTCCAAAATTTTGACAAGGCATTGATCCTTTTGTATGATAAAGTGCTTATGCCTGACTGCATGCGATTTATTTTTTTGGTGTTGATTTTATTCGGGTTGCAAGTATGTTTAAAACATTGCTTGCTAATTCTTTAATTTTCTTTTCAGATATTGCTATTATCATCCTTCCCATTTGATCGAGGAAAGACGAACGAGGAGTTTTTGTTCGAATAACCAATGGGTCGATTCGAGGATGAATCGTCTTGAAGAGGGAGGGGATGATACGGGCACGCCCGGGGCACCCACCGAATTTTCAAGTCGATGAAGCTCGACTCCAAATTTTTAAATTTTATTGCTTTAAATAAATCGAGTCCTCAAATTAATTATTTCTTACCCAAATTAATGCGGCCTAATAATTTAAATTGGTGTCTAAATTAATTTGTCCAAGCTTTAATTAATTTGTTTGCATGTTTTTAATTAAATTTTAAGTTGATCTAGTTTTAAAATTTTAATGTGTTTGTGTTAGTCATAGCCGAATTTATAAGTTGATCTAGTTTTAAAATTTTAATGTGTTTGTGTTATCATAGCCTTGAATTTAATATGTCTTGTTTAAGACTTTATTAAAATTGTTTAGTTTAGTTTATGTATCTATTAATGTGTGTTAATTATTTCATGTGTTTAATTGTGTTTTAAAGTTATTACATTATTTTAATATGTTTTAGCCGAATTCAATTCAACTTATTGCCAAATTTATGAAATAAAGTTGCGAATTTAATTGTGCAGGTGGGAGATTAATGAAATAAACAATTGAAGCACAAAGGATGATGATGGAACAAGTGGCGTGGGATATTATGGAGGCCATGATTGAATAAAATGACAAAGGTATGATAATATATTATGGAGGCCATGATTGAATAAAATAACAAAGGCATGATAATATATTATGGAGAGGAATAAACAAAAAAAGAAATGGAGCATAAAATGAAGATTAAACAATTCTTAATTGAAAGCATTGGACGGCAAAAGAAAAGCATGATACAAATGGAATAAACAATTAAAATGATATAAGTCACATGGAATAAATAATTGTGGCATGTTTGACTTGAAATAAATAAATGAAAATAAGCACATGGAAAACTATAGAATAAATAATTAAGCACACAATGTTGTTGGGGGATAATTATTTATTCAATTGTTGGAGCATGCATAGAGCAAAACAAAGCAAGGAATTGGAGCAAATGGAGCTTGAATTGGACGGCACAATTGGAGGACAAAGCATCATGTCATGCATGAAAATAATCAAAGAAATAAAGTATTGAGATCACAAAGGTGGACGGCATGAAGAATGGAGAAGAAAATAATTACTTTGTCTTTTTTGTGGACAATATGCTAATGGTTGGATATGAAGGAATGGACGGCATAGTGGAAGATTATTTTAGTCAACCTATGGCAAATGCTAGTGACATAAGGCATCAAGCTTAGGAGGAATTTAGCCTTTCTCTTGGCCGAATGCTACTTATGGCAAATGAAAGTGGCAGCAAACTTTGGTGGAGTTTAGGTTGAACGGCCACATAAATTCAAGTGCTTTATTTTAATTGCTTCTCCTATTTGGCTATCATTAGAAAGAGCCTATAAATATTTTGCATATTTCATTTTGTAAACACAACTTGAATTTGAATGAAAGAAAATTTTCTTTTGGTGAGTATTCACTCTCCTAAATTCTCGAGGTTTGAATTGACTTATCTAGTTTTCTAGTGGCGTCGTTCTTTCCTTATTTGAACTTATCATCCTTTCGGGTGTGGCGTTCATCTACCTATACCGTTGGTACCTATCTCGCTAGATAGTGGGTCTCGGTTTTATTTCGAAATACCATACCGTTGGTTCCTATCTCGCTAGATAGTGGGTCTCGGTTTTATTTCGAAACTCATTCCATCAATTTGAAACTTATAAGATTCGGGTCTTTAATTTTTATTAAAGGTTCTTTCTTGTTTCAAATACGTATCCATTTCAATCCATCACCTATCTTTTCATTTCAAAGATATCATTTCCAATAAAATTATTCCTTTTGTTAGTTAAACGAGAAACTGTCTAATTTACGATCGGGCAACTTTAACGATTCGCCTCCTAACCCGAGACGGGCCGTTATCACCCATGTTCTAACCGTGTGACATGGACGACTCGTACAAAAGGCCGTGGGATATGACCGTGGTCTATCCTGACTTAAAACATTAAGGTGCAGGGTACGCACGGCCTAGACACACGCCCGTGTGTCTAACCGTGTGGGCACTTGGAGGCTATTTACCAAGCCATTTGCCACCTTAAAATCAAGACCAACTCAAGCTCAATTCAAAACATTCATAACCAATACTACATGCTACATTGATCTCAATAAACATACATACTTAGTCAATTTTGGCCTATCATTTTGCCATATACAAAAGAATAATAAACTTAATAGCCTATACAATGGCCCTTCTTAAAACATATTCTCAAAATGAATGCTCCCTATACATGCCATACTTAGTAAAATAACTTGGCTATACCAAAATAGAGATTGATAGTGTGCTACGAGCTCTGACTCCAAGGATCCACAAGTTAGCTTGGCGGGACTACATAGAAAGAAAGAATTAAAGACGTAAGCATTTAGCTTAGTAAGTTTGCATGTAAAGCATATATCAATATTTACTTGCTTAATATAAACCATTTGACATAACAATGGTATCATAAATTTCAGCTATAGAGCTTACTTACTCGTACTGATTCTTACATGTCTCGTGGTACTTGTTATTCTCATACTTATAAGGTAAACAAGGTACCTGTATCACTTGATCACATTGATCAGCATACCTTAATATAATAATCGTGATCTCTAATTCATTATTCATAACATAAATAATACTCAATTCCAACTTGATAATAACTTTACTCACTTGGCTTTCTTGTTATCTCATTTTCACTTTACTCATTTGCCCGATGAATTTCTGCGAATAACCGAGAATACTAAATCTCATTGATTTCTTTGTTTAGCATAGCATTAAGCATTCCATGATAATAATGTATATTATACTAATCCATTCAATGATAGAAATCATAAAGCTTAGAAATCATACAAACTTACCTCAATATACAAAATGTATGTAGATATGCAATTTAGTCCTCGACTTTGTTCTTGCCTCGGTTTCGATCCGGGCTTCGTTTTTCTTGATCTATAATCATAAATAGATCATTTATTACCCACATTGACTAAATGGACTCTTTACTCATACATTGGCAAAATGACTATTTTGCCCCTAAACTTTCTCATATTTGCACTTTTGCCCCAAGGCTCGTAAAATGATTCTCATTCAACTTTCGTAATGTTCATGCTTAGCTGATTCAATTTCTCTACTATAACAATCATCAATTCACATTATTTCTAGTATGTATGACCAATTTTCATAACTATTACAAATTAGTCCATACTATCATTTTTCATGAAATTCTCTAAGGAAAAGATTTTTATCTAACATCAAACTCTCATAAACTTCCATAAAATATCATTTATCAAGCATATCATTCATGGGTAGATTTTTGAACATGCATCTTAGCTCATTTTATGGCTAAAACTAGCTAATCCATAATACGAGAACTTCAAAAATACGAAGGATATTAAAAACGGAGCTAAAATGAACTTACTAGCAAGCTTGAAAAAAATGAAGAACCCTAGCTATGGAGTCTCCAAATTTTCAGCAAGGAGAGGAAGAAGATGAATAGATTTTTATCATCTTTTTCCTATTTTAATCATTTATTAGACAAATGACCAAAATGCCCTTTTCTTTAAAAATTTCCATTTTACTAACTCATGACCAATTTTGTCCAAAAATTATAATTTGAGAAAATTGCTATTTAAGGACTTATAATTGATATTCTAAAGCTATTTCATACAAACAGCTTCTAGAAACTCATATTTTGCAACTTTTGCAATTTAGTCCTTTTGGACCATTAAATCACAATTTAGCAAAATTGTTTCATGAAACTTTCATACTAGCATGAAAACATGGCATAAACCTTAAAAACTCATAAATTCACCTCGGATTCGTGGCCTCGCACCACTATTCCGACTAGGCCTTAAATCGGGCTGTTACAATCCTAGCTCAACATATAGCTAAAAATAGCTAATTCAAGTTACGAGAACTTCAAAAATACGAATAATATTAAAAACGGGGCTAGGATGCACTTACTATGAGCTTGAAATTTTGAACAAACCCTAGCTATGGAGTTCTTAAAAATTTCGGCACTAAGGGGAAGAAGATGAACATAATTTTTTACTTCCTTTCTCTTTTTAATCATTTATTAGACAAATGACCAAAATGCCCCTTTTTGCTAAACTTTCAAAATTTACTAACTCATGCCCATTTTTTTCCAAAAAATAGAAATTGGGCAAATTGCTATTTAAGGACCTTTGATTAATAATCCAAAACTTTCATACTAAAAGCTTCTAGAATCTCATATTTTGCAACTTTTGCAATTTAGTCCTAATGAACAATTCAATCATAATTCAATAATATTACTTCATGAAACTTTCACATAACCATGCGAACATCTCATAAACCTTAAAACTCATATTTCTACTTCAGATTTGTGGTCTCGCACCACTATTCCGACTAAGCCTTAAATCGGGCTGTTACAAGTCATATGCATATCATTCAGCCACGATTACAAATTAATGCATTTAACCAAGTCTTATTCTAATTGGACACATAATAATTCGTTCCATAAGAAATTGCATAATCTAAACCTTACCATTCCTTCATGAACACTAACTTATTTTCATTTAAATACTTACCATTTCAATGCATCAAATAAATAAACAAATTACTATTTGGCTAATAGCTTGGCACTTGCCTAAACATCAAGCAACAATAATAGTTAGCGTACTTGCACATCTTACATATAAATTTAATATTGATAAACTTATTTTCTCGACATGTTACCATATACATGCTTTCCTTGTATTAATATAACTAAAGATAATCACATATTTACATGTCACTTTTTAATATATTAAGTAAATACCATTTCCATGTCACGTTTCAATATATCATGTAAATATCATTTCCAAGTATTTCAAGTATATACTGGTAATTATCATAATTCTTTCAATATTAATTCATAAATATTTACAGATCACTCATAGTACATTCAATTCACATTAATTTGTTATCTTAAATGGCTTTTCACATTTCATTATACAATTACAATATCCATTCCATAGTCATTTCATGAGTATATAACTCACATATTCCATATATTTGCAACATAGTTCACATTCTATTTTTAATTCACTATTTCACTTCCATTTCTCATACCATACCATTTCAATATCACTTATAAAATTTTATTATTCATTTACCCCTATTAACACGACTCGGACTTGGACGGATACACGGATCCAACCAAAACACACCAGTTTGGCACCTAGTGCCTCATCGGATAATCCGAAGTAATAGTTTGACACCCAGTGTCTCATTGGCTATGCCTAAGTAATTTGGTACCCAGTACGTCATCGAATTTATCCGAAGTAACAATTTGACACCCAGTGTCTCATCGACTCGAAGTCGAAGTAATCCCTGAACACTTCCAATCCTATGGCATGCCAACTATATCTGACTCAGCCTGATGCAGTTAATAGAGTTTAAAATCACTTTTCAATTTCAACCAATATTCATTTAAATTCAATAATCACAAATCCTCAATAATTCAACTCAATATCATAATATCAAATACTCACCTCATTCCACTTATCATACACATTAAATAATAATTACAACAATTAATATTCATGTACCATCATTTTTATAAATTTCGTGTATATTTATTTCAGTAACAATTCATAATCATGAATATACATAAATTTTCCATGTCACTAACCAAGTCATTCCAAATCGGAGAATGACTTACAGATATGAGTACATCGTTTTCTTTGTGCCATAATCCAGTTATGGTCTTTTCATTAAAATGCCATAGCCAGCTATGGTCTTACATTTAAACATTGCCATGGTCTAACCATGGTCTTATCCGTCAATCCATCCTTTACACTGAACGATTGTACTCAATCCGGCTTTTCATTATTTTCAATCATTTCAATTCAATTTCATAGTTTCAACAATAATTTATTTTTAACAATAAATATATATATTACCATTCATCAATTTAACACATAAACATTAAGGTTTAACCATACGAACTTATCTGGGGTAAATTGTGGAAGTTGTAGTAATTCAGGGAATATTTGGCTAATTTCTCTTTTTCGCGTTTGTCGTCGGATTCTTGATCTATAATATAAAATTATTCATTCATTAGCATCTAATTCAATTCTAATTCACTTTACAATTTATACCTTTTAATTTTTAAAATTACACATTTACCCTAAATTTTATAGTTTTTACAATTTAGTCCCTTATCAATTTTCCTATCAATTAACCTAATTTTTTTCTCAATTAACACTTTATCTAATTTATTTAGGCTACACAACCATTAATGTTTAGAATTTCAATACCAAACTCTAATTCTTAACCTTTTCACAATTTGGTCCTAAAATCTATATTTATCAAAATTACTAAATAAAATCATCACATAACAAAATTAGAGCTTCAATTCCATGTTAATTCATCATAAACATCCAACACTCATCAATGGCAACTTTCAAAATTACCCATGAAATAAAAAACTAATGAAATAAATAGTTGGACCTAATTGTAAAAGTATTAAAAACACAAAAATTACGAGAAAAGAGCAAGAATTGAACTCACATGGTGTAAAAAATATGAAAAACCAGCTTAGAGGGCTCTCTTATGGTGTTTTTAGTGAAGAATGATGAAATATCTAGATTTTCAATTTAGTCTTTGTTTTATTTGTTTTATTTACAAAATTTCCAATTTTACCCCTTGTTCACACTAATTTTTGTTATTTCTTGGACACACATGCCGTCCAACCTTATACTAAATGTATAATTCTCTATTTGTTCCTCCCTTAATTACCTCTTAAGCTATTTAATCATTTTAACAAGTTTTGCACATTTTTCAATTCATTCCTTTTCAATTAATTAAGTACTAACACGTTAAAATTTTCTAACGAAACTTTAATACTAGCTCAATAACACTCCATAAATGGCTCAATTTATGAAATCGAGGTCTCGGTACCTCGTTTCCAAAACTAATTAACCCAATAATTATTTTAAAACACAAAAATCACTATTTCATAAATATTTCTAAAATCACACTTAACTCATAAATAATGATTAATAAAAAAAATTTTGATCTCACTCGTCGGATTTAGTGATCTCAAATCACTGTTTCCAACATCACTGAAAATTGAGATGTTACAGTCATAGACATGACAACACGTTTGGAACAACTTTTCTCGTTGTGAGCTTCCATTGTGGGTATGAACATTTGTAGCCTTTCTCATAACTAAATTTTCTTCAAACATGATTTATTTTCCACACAAAAAACCGATTAGTAACAAAAAGAAGTCAAGATGATAGAAGAGTACCTTACCAAGAAAACCTCGCAAATTCACTTCGAAGGAAATCGCTCCACTCATGTTGGCACACAAATTCGGCTTTTTCCACTCAAATGTTCTCACACACTCTTGCCTTTTTTTCGTCCGTAGTTCTTCTCATGGGGTTCCTAAATTAACTAGGAGAACCTTTTCAATTTTTCGAATGCCTGTGACTAGAACTAGTTCAAAAGGTAACAAAAAAGATGGTAGGGGTATTTTGGTAATTTGGCACTTTTTTTCACAAAAAGTTCAAAAATTATGAAAATTGGGTTTTAAAAGGGTTTTTAGAGGAAATTTGGGAGTAGGAGTAAAATGGTAATTTTTGGGTCGAAAATTTTTTGGTAGCATGAAAATTTTCTGAAAAGGGTAAAATAGTGTTAGAAATATGAATCGGGAAATATTTTTCTTGAATTTTTCTTGACAAGTCTCCAAACTTTTTTTCCTAGTCTTACTCATTCTTTTCCTTCCTTTTTTTTCACTTCGAATTCTTTTTGCACAATTTTTTTTTCAAATATTATTTTCAACAAAAACGATAAGATAGATACGAACCTTAATTCAGGAATCTCGATCTCTAATACCAACAGAGGCGATTTCTCGAGACATGGAAAGTTTGAAAAATTACTTGAAAGATCGATCGTCTTGAATAAGTTCACGTGATGGTAGAGACCTTGACCCGAAGTACTCAAATGCTTTAAGCAGCGGAAGTTGTAACACCCCAAACCCGGCCCAATGGCTACGACCGGATCTGGTATGTCACTAAGAAAATTTTTGTCAAACATGTCGTATTTTTCTGAAAAGCCCAAATATATTTCATATAGAATATGCCTTTGTAAAATAAAACTAAACTTAATTACATGCCTTAGTTTAATTAAAAAAGGGATTAAACAACTAAAAGTAATTAAAGCCCAAAAATAAAACAAAATATAAACTAGTGGCCCATGGCCTTATTACAACGAAATTTTAAAATCCACCAATTAAAATATAAAATAATGACTTGAGTCTTTTTGCTAAATCCACATATTCTTCTGCATGGCCACCTTGCGTTCCTCTCCAGCTCGGTCCAAAGCACTAGGTATCACCTGAAATGTTAATTAAAAGGGTAAGTCGCGAGTCTCAGTGTGCAACCCTCATGCACCATTAGATTTTGGACCTTAAGCCCGTTAAACAGAGTAAACAGTTTAATACTCATAATAAAAATTAATAACAAATAATATGCAAGGCCCAACCCGTTTGCCTAGGTTTCCATCCGCTACACACCCCCGTACCAACCGTACACACCATTGGGGATTTTTACAATCGACCCACACTGCTACACACCATGATGGCAGTCATGCTGCTCATCCACATATGATGGCCGAAGCCCTTATAACATATAATGGTCGAAGCCCGTATAACAATTCACGGCATTAGCCGCTACATCAGATCATGGTAAAACCGCTACACATATAATGTATAACTTCCTCCTTTCATCAACCCAACCCATGCAATCACATACAAGCATTTTAGTTATAACATATAAACAAATTATTTACTAACCTGGTGAACCGCTTTTACCCTCCTTGGGCTTTCATCAATGAATCGAGATGTCGACAATTATCAAAACATATAAATCTTATGATCATGCATTTTATGATTAGATCTAGATGGTGGGGAAGTATTACACACCTGATATCGCAAAATCCAATATTCTTAGTCGATGTCCTTACTATCCGGATCTATTATCCTCAATGTAAAGCCTTGCTCAAAAGCGGAACAATTGCGAAAATAGGCTATATTCGGCCATGGTTAGTATTATACCCAAACTTTTTTTCCTAGTCTTACTCATTCTTTTCCTTCCTTTTTTTTCACTTCGAATTCTTTTTGCACAATTTTTTTTTTCAAATATTATTTTCAACAAAAACGATAAGATAGATACGAACCTTAATTCAGGAATCTCGATCTCTAATACCAACAGATGCGATTTCTCGAGACATGGAAAGTTTGAAAAATTACTTGAAAGATCGATCGTCTTGAATAAGTTCACGTGATGGTAGAGACCTTGACCCGAAGTACTCAAATGCTTTAAGCAGCGGAAGTTGTAACACCCCAAACCCGGCCCAATGGCTACGACCGGATCTGGTATGTCACTAAGAAAATTTTTGTCAAACATGTCGTATTTTTCTGAAAAGCCCAAATATATTTCATATAGAATATGCCTTTGTAAAATAAAACTAAACTTAATTACATGCCTTAGTTTAATTAAAAAAAAGATTAAACAACTAAAAGTAATTAAAGCCCAAAAATAAAACAAAATATAAACTAGTGGCCCATGGCCTTATTACAACGAAATTTTAAAATCCACCAATTAAAATATAAAATAATGACTTGAGTCTTTTGCTAAATCCACATATTCTTACGCATGACCCACCTTGCGTTCCTCTCGGCCGATGCCCAAGCACTAGGTATCACCTGAAATGTTAATTAAAAGGGTGAGTCGCAAGACTCAGTGTGCAACCCTCATGCACCACTAGATTTTGGGCCTTAAGCCCGTTAAACAAAGTAAACAGTTTAATTCTCATAATAAAAATTAATAACAAATAATATGCAAGGCCCAACCCGTTTGCCTAGGTTTCCATCCGCTACACGCTCCCGTACCAACCGTACACACCATTGGGGATTTCTACAATCGACCCACACCGCTACACACCATGATGGCAGTCATGCTGCTCATCCATATATGATGGCCGAAGCCCTTATAACATATAATGGCCGAAGCCCGTATAACAATTCACGGCATTAGTCGCTACATCAGACCACGGTAAAACCGCTACACATATAATGTATAACTTCCTCCTTTCATCAACCCAACCCATGCAATCACATACAAGCATTTTAGTTATAACATATAAATAGATTATTTACTAACCTGGTGAACCGCTTTTACCCTCCTTGGGCTTTCATCAATAAATCGAGATGTCGGCAATTATCAAAACATATAAATCTTATGATCATGCATTTTATGATTAGATCTAGATGGTGGGGAAGTATTACACACCTGATATCGCAAAATCCAATATTTCCTTGCTATCCGGATATATTATCCTCAATGTAAAGCCTTGCTCAAAAGCAGAACAATTGCGAAAATAGGCTATATTTGGCCATGGTTAGTATTCTACCCAATTTTATATATATAAATAAACAAATCCTCTTACCTTGAAATCCCGAAAGTAACACGATTCTATAACTTGGAGATCTATGCGATTGGCCTCCTTCTTCAAATCCCGGAATGCCGAAAAGAAGTGTGAAATAAGAGATTAGTTTCCAATGGCCATTCGGCTAAGGACTTTGAAAAGTCGAAAGAATAATGAAATCCTGAAATCAATACTTACCTATTGTTTCCTTCAGATTTCGGCACAAGCAGACTCCATTAAAGAAGATTCGGCAACTTCAGGAGGTGAGATCCTAGGGATTTCGGCTTTTGGAAGAAGAAAGGATTTTAAAAGATAAGCAAAGGATGGATAGAAAGATTCGGCCAAAGAGAAGAGAAAAAGAATGGTGGCTTTCGGCTTTTGAGAGGAAGCGGATGAGAAAAGAAAATAAAAGAGAGGCTTCAAAATTTCGGCACACCTCCTCTTTATGTAGAAAACCGATTCCTCCCTTTAGCAGAGATCGATTTTCGGCCAACACTGCCACACATGATAGCTCTTATCCCTTTTCCCTTATCTTAATCTGTTATCTCCTCAAAAATAGCCTTTATCTGCTTATTATCCACATAAAATAAATATAATAAAATTCCCAAAAAAATAGCCTTGTGCCGTCCCCCCTTACCCATTTAAGTGTCGAATTTTAGCCCTAAAAACTTGGGCTTCAAGCTGCCAAAATTTGGGCCTTTCTCATGCACAAGTGACGCCTCTTAAAGCTCCCCTCTACTGTGCTCCTAACTGTTGGGCCTCAAGCCCAATATGTCAATTAAACTACTAAAACTTTAATTTAAGCCCCTAGAGTGTCTAAACAAAATATTTAAAACAAGAACTCAGCCCAATTTGAGCCCCAATTGTACCTCAAATTGTCAACTTAATATTTTAAGCATTCAAACACATAAAATGCACAGACCCAATTATTCAAGATGTTACAGTTCTACCCCCTTAAAGAAATTTCATCCTTGAAATTTCCAACTAACTATTAATCGTACTACCTAAGTCTCACTACCATGCTTTCACTGTGCACTCCAATTCTAAACCCAAAATAAACAGTTAGTACACTATGGTAGAGTACGCATCGGTATTCACATCTAGAGCGTCCTCGTCCCCTTGTACTCATGCTATCGGTTCGCGTTTATCTGATTAAAAAATTTTATGAATTATTGGTTTTCTTCCACTGATTATCCGCAAACAGTCTTATGATTAGTAGTTTTAAGAGTAGTTCTTTCGAATTCGCAATTCAGTCTCAAGTTCACCTATCCTAGATCATACATTCAACAATCAACATACAAACAACATCCATACATCTACACTCAATATATATACAGGGGTATTTTTATAAATTTTCCAAAATAGGGTTCCTTGGTGATTTTGTGAAATAAGGGTATTTCGGTAATTTTGAAAATCAGTGGTAATTTAGTAATTTACAAATCAGGGGTACTTTGGTCATTTTGCAAATCAAGGGTAATTTGGTAATTTTACAAATCAGGGGTATTTTGGTCATTTTACAAGTCAAGGGTATTTTCAAAATTTTTTTTACAAAACTAAGGGGGTATATATATTTTAAAACAAGGGTATCTTGGAGAATATGATTTCAAAAGAATAATAGTAGTGTTCAGGTGTTTGTGGGTTTTTGGTTGTTGTCGTGTATTGTATGTGTTTTTTTTTTAAGGAAAAATTTTGTTGACTTTGTAAATCGGGGTATATTTGCAAATCATGGTATCTTGGTACTTTTGTTTTTTTTTCAAAATAAGGGTATTTTAGCAATTTTGTAAAAATAATGTGGCTGGTCCCTTTAGGGTTTTAATTATAGATTTTGGCCCGTCAACAAATCCTTGTGGCTAGGGTGAAGCAATCCACTACGCACTGTAGGATTCCAAATAAGAGGAGGTGAGTCACTAGGATCGCTTAAATACTGTGCTCTTAGGATCCAATCCTAGACATGCGTATGCCTGTTGCCACACCCTAGTTTTGTGACTCGTTCACGGGTTTGTTTAGTGAAATTAAGTCTTATGAGATTTAAGGATTATTTCAGCTAAGCCTAAAGTCCATCAAGCCCACATACATATATAACACACAAGGAGATCAGAATACTTACCTGGAGGACTTGGGCCGGAGACGCAGGTTTGAGAAAAACCATTCTGTATAATTTATAAACATGCAAAACCCATCTTTAGAAAACGTTTTGAGCCCAAAACCCCCAAAGCTGAGTTTTGAACCGGGCTCTGATACCAATTTGTAACACCCCAAACCCGGCCCAATTGCTACGACCGGATTGGTATGTCACTAAGAAAATTTTTGTCAAACATGTCGTATTTTTCTGAAAAGCCCAAATATATTTCATATAGAATATGCCTTTGTAAAATAAAACTAAACTTAATTACATGCCTTAGTTTAATTAAAAAAAAAGATTAAATAACTAAAAGTAATTAAAGCCCAAAAATAAAACAAAATATAAACTAGTGGCCCATGGCTTTATTACAACGAAATTTTAAAATCCACCAATTAAAATATAAAATAATGACTTGAGTCTTTTGCTAAATCCACATATTCTTCTCGCATGACCACCTTGCGTTCCTCTCCGGCCTGGCCCAAGCACTAGGTATCACCGAAATGTTAATTAAAAGGGTGAGTCGCAAGACTCGATGTGTGCAAACCTCATGCACCACTAGATTTTGGGCCTTAAGCCCATTAAACAAAGTAAGCAGATTTAATTCTCATAATAAAAATTAATAACAAATAATATGCAAGGCCCAACCCGTTTGCCTAGGTTTCCATCCGCTACACGCTCCCGCATCACAACCGCATACACACCATTGGGGATTTCTACAATCGACCCACACCGCTACACACCATGATGGCGGTCATGCTTTGCTCATCCACATATGATGGCCGAAGCCCTTATAACATATAATGGCCAAGTTCGTATAACAATTCACGGCATTAGCGCTACATCGTGAACCACGGTAAAACCGCTACACATATAAGGTATAACTTCCTCCTTTCATCAACCCAACCCATGCAATCACATACAAGCATTTTAGTTATAACATATAAATAGATTATTTACTAACCTGGTGAACCGCTTTTACCCTCCTTGGGCTTTCATCAATAAATCGAGATGTCGGCAATTATCAAAACATATAAATCTTATGATTATGCATTTTATGATTAGATCTAGATGGTGGGGAAGTATTACACACCTGATATCGCGAAATCCAATATTCCCTTGCTATCCGGATATATTATCCTCAATGTAAAGCCTTGCTCAAAAGCAGAACAATTGCGAAAATAGGCTATATTTGGCCATGGTTAGTATTCTACCCAATTTTATATATATAAATAAACAAATCCTCTTACCTTGAAATCCCGAAAGTAACACGATTCTATAACTTGGAGATCTATGCGATTGGCCTCCTTCTTCAAATCCCGGAATGCCGAAAAGAAGTGTGAAATAAGAGATTAGTTTCCAATGGCCATTCGGCTAAGGACTTTGAAAAGCCGAAAGAATAATGAAATCCCGAAATCAATACTTACCTATTGTTTCCTTCAGATTTCGGCACAAGCAGACTCCATTAAAGAAGATTCGGCAACTTCAGGAGGTGAGATCCTAGGGATTTCGGCTTTTGGAAGAACAAAGGATTTTAAAAGATAAGCAAAGGATGGATAGAAAGATTCGGCCAAAGAGAAGAGAAAAAGAATGGTGGCTTTCGGCTTTTGAGAGGAAGCGGATGAGAAAAGAAAATAAAAGAGAGGCTTCAAAATTTCGGCACACCTCCTTTTTATATAGAAAATCGATTCCTCCCTTTAGCAGAGATTGATTTTCGGCCAACACTGCCACATATGATAGCTCCTATCCCTTTTCCCTTATCTTAATCTATTATCTCCTCAAAAATAGCCTTTATCTGCTTATTATCCTTAAAGACTAAATCCCTAAATAATAGCCTTTATCTGCTTATTATCCATATAAAATAAATATAATAAAATTCCCAAAAAAAATAGCCTTGTGCTGTCCCCCTTTACCCATTTAAGTGTCGAATTTTAGCCCTAAAAACTTGGGCTTCAAGCTGCCAAAATTTGGGCCTTCCTCATGCACAAGTGACGCCTCTTAAAGCTCCCCTCTACTGTGCTCCTAACTATTGGGCCTCAAGCCCAGTATGTCAATTAAACTACTAAAACTTTAATTTAAGCCCCTAGAGTGTCTAAACAAAATATTTAAAACAAGACCTCAGCCCAATTTGAGCCCCAATTGTACCTCAAATTCTCAAATTAATATTTTAAGTATTCAAACACATAAAATGCACAGACCCAATTATTCAAGATGTTACAGAAGTTATAAGGGAACTCAACCAACTTAAACTTGACAAATACTCAAACCTTGGTATGGTAGAAGTCACCACACCCCGGGATAGGTTACAAGATGATAAGACAAAAGGGTGAACACCACAAACTTTTAAAAAGTTTGATAAGTTCAGTTAAGAACTGAGAGAGAAACAATTCTCATGAAAATAAGTCATTGTATTAGAAATGGTCTTACCCCAAATATCCAATTACATAGCTATTTATAAACTTCTAAATGGCTAATGAAATTCAACATCTAATGGTGTTCACACACACCATAATCATGTTCACACTTGACATTAACATATTCACATTAAAGCGTTAAAAATTCAGTTCATGAAGGTAAAAAAAAATCCATGCATGGCCGAATAGTTGTGTTGTTTCACTTTGGTGCATTTCATGCATGCTTGCCAATGAATCAACTTAAAATTCCTTGTATGTGCAGCCTTTAATGTCCCAGAACTCCCCCTTGGCCGAATGTACTTTGTATGGGACATGCATCATCTTAATGACACCATTATGAGCATATGGATGCATGGAATAAACCTTGTTTCTAGAAGGTACATTCCCCACCATCCATGTATATCCTTTAATGCTAAGAATCCTTTCATCTTAAGAAATGTATGTTGAGATGTATTTAGCATACCATATGAACAGCTACATGAACCACATTGAAAGCTTGATTCATGAAAATTCTAAAAGGTTCCCTTGTGCATGCATTTCGGCAATGAATGGTCACCTACATCAAGTATAAATAGGCAACACTTAAGCATAATTTTCTTCACTCAAAATTCAGCCAAGAATTTAGAAACCATACTTGACTCACACACATTTACATATAAGAACAAACGACACAATCACACATGCATGCACATACACAACACTTAAGATTAAAATATAGAAAACAACAACATAATATGACAAAGGCTTCACTTGCCAATAAGTTCAACACAAGACACAAGCTAACTATTCACGCGTCAACACTAAAACATATAATGTATGATAAAATCTATGGATAAAACAAAATAAAAGATAACTTTTTACATGACATTTCAAGATAGCAAACATGAGAATATCACGCAAAACACTCGTTTAAAAATTTTTATTTTAACTTTAGGCCCCTCGCGCTTGGGCCAATTTTGAGTCCTTCGATTCGAAACACATGATGTGGCCAGAATCTCATCAAATACCTTATCTTGGTCATACTTATTACAAAACTACTAGTACTTACTCATATCTTACCATAGAGATAGACATTCAAATTCATAACTTACTAGATATTCTTGACAGTTCATGCCACGTAGACTTAGCATAACATACCATACAGGCAATCAAATAGAGCATACCACTAAGGCAATAAATGTTATTCTTTTAGAGTTCGCCACAAAGGCTATTATTAGCTGTCGTGCGTACAATATGAATTTGCCTAAACTCACATTATGTGAGGTTTTCCCATCATCGTCCTGGGACACAGAAAACCCCATTGGGTAATTACTATTCCTTAGTTCTTTTTTAGAGGGTGTCATTGCTATGAACTTATCATTCAAAGATCATGTTTTCAATCCCGACAAACTCCATCAGACACCATTATAGTGAACAGACACAGACTCTCTTGACAGACTCTTCATGCATTTACACAATCTAAATTCAACCTTTTATTTCACTAACATACACTTAAATAGAATACACATCTCATAGCATACATTTCATACCTATACATACTCAGTCATACTGGTAGACCAATCATCACATACTATACTCTTCATGACTTTGGATCCATAGTTCAATCAATTTTCTATATATAACTCACAATATAAACAGTATACATGCAGGAGTTAGTATAGAACTCATCTGAATCTCACATACTGCAGTTCAAATATCCAGATCCAGATATTCATCATGAACCAGCAACAACAACTTCTTAGAAACATAATTTTCACCATTAATACTCTTGTACATACAAATTACTTATCATTTCAATCGCTGACAATCCCATGCAGAAACCTTATTCTTATAGTCTTGCTATTCAATTACCAAATACAAATTTACTCATTCATTACTTAACATACAGAGCTGAAATACTTACCTTGATGCGAAGTAGCCACTGATCATAAAAGAACCTTAGCCTCTAGATCATCGAGGTAGGATGCATTCAGTTTTAAGGAAGGTTCCAATATATACCACTTAAGGAAGAGGAGGAAGAAGAAAGAAGACCCCTTTCAAAACATATTCTCACATATAAATATAATTCATTTTGCTTAGTGGAATTTAACAAGTGTCATACGTATCAGAACTTACATTCTTATTGGCCTACAATTTTTGAGAAAAGTATAAATAAGTTCCTTTCATCAAACTTATCAGATTGAACTGTACAGTTGGTTTCTAACCATATTACTTAAAGTCTAACTAGCACAGTATTCCATACAAACCAGACGTACTATACCTTTGGCAAATACTCATCCCATATTTCCTTTTTTATCCCTTAACAGGAACGTCTCCTTAATATAGAAAAATATCATAAAATCAAATTCTTACTAACTCAAGTGGTGGTTACTGTACGCCCACACAAATGCGCCAAAATGATCATTTAGGTGAATAACACCACGTCAGACAAATTGTTTACTACTATATGCCCAAAACTTTATATCTGCCAAAACTGGGGTGTTACAATTCTAGCATCATCAAAATTAAGTCATCATCATTAAATTAAAAAAAAAAGAATAAGTTGTAATCATGTTTATCAACACTAAATAAAATAAAAGATTAAAGGAAAGGAAACTGTAAGCCGATTCTGGTGATTTTTCGAGGCATTGCTCGTGTTGCTCCTCATTCTCTCTTCTCTTTTGCTCCTATGCTCAAATGCTCTCAAGTTGCCAAAATTGGTTGCTCTCAATACCTCTAAATTGCTCTTTCAACTTTGTGTTGTGTGAATAAATGAATGAATGAGTGATGGATGAATGGATGAATGATCTCAAATGCTTGCCTCTATTTATACTATTGAGCCCCACTCTTCCTTTACTATTTTTGGCATCAACTCCCCTTGATTTTCTCCTTGTAGGTGGCTTCCCCATGATCTTCTCAAGGCTTATAAGTTTGCTCCTTAATTTATGGCTTGCAATTGAGGAGGTTGAGGGCTAGGTGCTTTATCCTTTGATTTTTCCAATTCTCTCATTAGGCATACAGTTTGGTCCTATGTTGGATATCCTAGTCTGATAAGCTCCTCCAACATTAGGTTGGAATGAGTTCTTAAGCCCAAAAAGGCTTATTTAGGTGTCCAAAAATATAGAGTTCCAAAGCCCCACTCGTTGGTCCGATGCTATGTCATTGGGCATCAGCACGTGTACTACTTCTTTCCACTGAATCCACTGACTTCCTTCAAATATCATGTGTTCAACATAATAATTAGTCAATTTAACAAATTTTCATATATTTACTTAATAAAATGGAATTACAAGTAAAAGTACAAAAATTGCTATCGACCACTCATAATTTGCATGATTTATAAGCTAAAAAGTATTGTAAATAACTCTATATTCTATGGTTATCAGGCTGTAATGTATTTATATTAATTTTCATTTGTATAAGAACTTTGGCATGTACATAAAGACTTAATTTGGATATTATAACTGTAAATTTTGAATTGTAGTTCAAGTCATTTTGGTGTTCTATATCAAGCTTAGCTCGTTATTTGATTTGAATGCTTTCATGATTTTTAATTTGAGACAAAATGGGTTTAGAATGTGATGTATAATGTTTTGAAGTTTGTTGAAATGTTTTGGGATTGTTCAGGCATGTTTTCAAGTGCTTTTGAGCTATTCTGCTAAAAAGTCACAACATCTCCCTTTGCAACGCCGTAACATTGACTTAAAGGGTGACGTCCCCCACTGCATTGTTTTGATCGATTTTGGCTTCCGAGGATTTTTTTTATCCCCCAAGCACTTCCTATCACCCCCAAAATGATTCTATATGATTTTGAATTGTTTCTAAAACCCTTAATTTGGTTTAATTAATTTCTTTTAATATTATAAAAAATGTTTCAAGCTCAAAATTTTAAATAACTTCAAGATTTTCATTCCATATATGCTCAGCAAGATCTCCATTCATAACCATGTTTTTCTCTTAAATCCCTTACATATCCATGCTTCCTCTTCACTTCCATCTTCATTTCCAAGCTTCCTTAATTGAATTCTAATTATATAACACTCTCTAGTTATTTTTGTAAAAATTCTCACTTTATTTCATGGAAATTTTAAAGATTTTTTTTACTAAAGAATGTTCTTAAATAAGAAAAGAACCAAATTGCATAAAATAAAATATTTCTCTCCCCATTTTTTTCACCACTCCCACGTCTTTTATATAGGGAGAGAGAGAAGAGAATGAATTCTCTTAAATTTTCTAGATTTTTCTTTAATTTTCAATAACTTTATTCCGTTAATTATTTATTAAATCAATGGCTAGGATTTAATCTTAAAACTTTAATCTAATGGCCCATATTCATGCAGTAAAAAATATCTTATTTTTGTAATATAAAATTATAAATAATATTTAATGAGGGAATAAAAAAAAATACTCTTTAAAATATATTTATTTTAGTCATATGAGTAATTTGGTCATTTCATATTTTTCCATCACATAGTTATTGACACATTGCTTTCATATGTGTCCAATTTAATCATTACGTATTTAGACATTATTTATTCATGCTATAATTATAATTTAGTCCTTTTTCACTTTATAGTATGATTGCACTTTTAATCCCTCTAATGTCTTTTCATTTACAATTTAGTTTATACCTTGATTTTTCATTTTTAAATATCATTATATTTTCAATGTCATTTTTACATAAAATAATTAATTACTTTTCTAATATTTTCCTTTTATGGTCTATTGACATTTTAGTCCTCATACTTTTGCTAAAATTTGATTTAGTCCTCACTAAAAATTCACTATTCATAATTTATTTTTTCGGTGTCTACTTTAATTTTATTATTATTTTATCAATAACTTTTACTTTCTCATAAATTTTATTCTTTATTTTTCAGTACAGTACTATTAGTGACATTGAGATTGTCGAAGTGTTACACCAACACCATGTTTGGTTCACCTAAATGGCTAAGCTATTCCGGGTGTATTCACCCCGCCACAGTGAAGCAAGCGTTTGGTTGGCTAAATACCATTCAACCGAATGACTATTCCGAGACTAAGCAGCACAGTCTCGTAATCACCATTACGCACACGCACCTCTGAATGGGTTATTCGGCTATTCCCGAAATAAATTTCTTTTCTTTACGAAATTTACCCATGCAGAAAATCATCTAAAACTCCAAAATTAAACGAATAAAACCAATCATAAACAACAACACTTTAATCTGAACATTACAACAAGTAAACTATGGCAGAAAAAAATAACAAAATTTTATAACATCTATCTTTAAAAAAAGAGACTCAACCATCTCAATCTCAAACACTCAAACATAATACAAGGAAAAGAACAACAGCCCATCTATTGGAATACCTAAAGGAACTGAATCTGCTTAAATTTTTAAGTAAGTAACTTGCATGTTTCTTCATCTTTGTAACTGTTTTGTCTTTAAAGCAAAAAAGAAAACCATGGCTGGTTGCTCTTTGGGAATTTTGGAATCCAAAATTTTTAAGCATAACAAGTAGATAAGAATGGAAGGATAAATATTTTATCATTTTAGATAAAATAAAAATGTTGAAATGGTGTTGCCCATCAGTTGGCTATTGAAGGATTAAAACGAGGGATACATCAATGCCTGCGAGACGGAGTTCCTGATATTGTCAGAGAAGAAGTAGAAAGGGATCGAAGAGGGGAAGGCTCTCTGAACATATGTTTTCTAATTCAAGGGAGGGGAGTCTTGGGTGGATGTAGGATCCAAAAAGGGCATTTTTGCAAGAGATGAAAGGTTGAAGAAGCTTGGGGCCAATTGTTGCTTTTTAAGAGAGTTTACTACTTTTGTTTCATTGGCTGAAGCATCGGTGGCTTCTAGAGCTTTCTCCTGGATTGGGTTCTTCGGCTTTAGTTTGTTTTTGTTTCAGCCCACTTTTATGAACCTTTTATTTTTTGGGCTTTGTTTTTTTATTTATTTGTTTTTCTAAATAAAAGTCTTAACATTATTCAAAGAAAAAAATTTGTTGGAATAAAGCATTTTAAGAATAATCTTTGATGAAAAATTTTGGTGAAAGGGAAATAATAATCGGGGAAGAAAGTGATGATGGCCGGTGCATTTTGGGATTTTTGTGGGTGGGCTTGGCTATTTAGTGGGATTTTATGGGTAAATTACACTCAAATCATTAAATTATTAATAAGTTTATATTTTGGTCATTTAATTTTAAAAAATTACAAAATGATCATTAAATTTAATTAATGATATATTTTGGTTTTTTAATATTTTTACAAAAATAAAGACATAATTATATTAAAAATGTTATTAAATTGTATATTAATAAATTATTTTTAATAACAATTATATTAAAATATGATTAAATTATTTATTTTTATTTTTATTAAAATTTAATAACAATAATCATCTATTTAAAAAAAATTATATTAAGGGTGTTCTGGTCATTTCAACTTTTTTTCTATGCTATTATAACATTTATTTCATTAACCAAATACAAGAATAGTATTACAGTTATATTCAATTCCATTTCAACCAAACAATTGAATTACTAAATACAATTCTGTTCCATTACAGTTTTATTCTATTACAGTGAACCAAACATGGTATAAGTGTCCTTTTCGAACCTCAATCTTGAGCAGCACTATCTGTTGCCTTCAAACCTCTTCCTCTTGATACTTCTACATGACCCCAATTCTTGCTCATTCTTCACTGTTGGGTCTGTGTTCCCTGCAACTATGAAACGATCAAACAAGGTTTTGATGCCCTCCACTTCAAGCTTTTCCAGTTTTCTTCCTCCTACTCGAACTGTTTTCTGTATCTATTCAAGTGCATCATGGCGTTTCTAGGATTGCCATATACACAAGTAAGCCCAAGAAGAGTAATTACACAACTTAATATACGCCAACAAAATCAACTAGTATATTCAAAGGGTTAAAGGACTATGTGTTTAACGGTTTCAACCTAGAAATACTAACTTAACATTTTTTATTTTTTTGTGAATTATATAAAGGAGGAGAAAGTTTAATAGCAACGCGATTCAAATCCAAATCATATTTGAGGCGGGAAATACCCTAACCATTAAGTCACACATGATTCACTAACTTAACAACTTTTTTTTTTCTTTTAAATTCCATGTATGATGAGATATGTTAGAAATCAAATAATAATAATAATAATAATAATAATAATAATAATAATAATAATAAACAGCATAACTCACGCTATGAAATTTAAAAAATATACTTTATTAAAAAATTATAATAGGACTTAAAATAAAATAAAACTAAAAAAAGTCATATTATTTGTATAAAATAAGATTCAAAATTTTAGGAATTCAACTTTCTTTCGTTACTAATTAAAGTTGTGACAAGTTTGCATGAATTTTAAATTGATTGGCATATGTAACCTAAAGTTGGATCTCTATGTTTATAAATTTCTCTTTCCCATCGTTAAGAAATTAATGTTATATTAAATAATCAACCGTGTGCTTTCCAACAAATGGGCCAGTATCCTTTGGATTGGAGGGCATGGTTTAGGATTGAGGCCAGTCCAATCATATTTACATATTACTATTTAATCTCACAAGCTAAAATAGGAAAAAGTATAAGGAAATGTGAGAAAAATAAAAGGAAATTACACATTAAGTGGATTTTTTTTTACAGACGAAATAAATGAAGATTTTTAAAGATAATAAAAATATTTAAAATTTATATTAAATAATATTTATACACTATTTTATATGAATGTTAAAATTGAATATAAAATTATTTTTATCATTTTTGAATTGAGTTGGCCTTGAATCCTACATCAATTTGGTTAGATACTTTCATAATAGTATACATATGAATGTTAAAATTTGAGTATAAAGTTATTTTTTGTTATTGTTGACTGAGTTGGTGAAAAATCAATTCATATTTTTGTTATTCATGATTGGATAACATTTAAATTCTTCTTTTCTGAATAATTTTATAATTTAATGTAGTTTAATTTTCATTGGAAGTCCTTAATTAATTAATTAAAACCAAAGAGTTTCAATTTGATTACGATTAAGGGAGTACCAAATTGTGGCACCCCGTGGGAAATTGCTCCCATTGTCGCGGAACCTTATGCCATATTGGGCCTATTGGGTTGTTCTTGGTTGGTCAATTTTTTTGAGCTTCTCTCTCCACTTAAATAAAGTCAACTCATGTATTTAATTAACTAAATAATTAAATAATCCTCCAAATTAATTATTAATTAATTCAAATTAAAATAATTTACACAATTGATTATAACTCAGTAAAAATCATGACGATTTTACCGTGTTAGAATCTATGTGGAAGTTTATTTAATTAGTCTAATGGAATTAAACTAAGAGGACTACATAATTTAATTTTTAATTTGGAAATGGTTATTTAATTTATTCATCCAATTAAATAATAATTTAAAGAAATTAAATTAATACTATGTCATCTATTGTCTTATCGAGAATGCATTTATTGTGATGATAATTCATGTAATTTATTTCTCATTTATTATTTTGTAAATTCATTCAAAGTTCTTATCCTGCAAACCGTTTAGAGTTATAGCGAGTTACTAGGGGAACTAACTGCACACATATCGTTAGGGCTAAAATAATTTGTAATTAAGTTTTGACTTTTCGCTTATTAATTATAAAGTTATTTAGTCTTGAAATCAATTCACTAAAAGTACCAAGACAAAACTCTCCGTTATAAATCATCTTAAAAGATACTTGTTTCAACTTCAATCCATTGACCTTGTCATATATATGTTACCTTCATAGGATATTTGTGATCCCCTTATTTTAAACTCATTCACCTAATTCAGTCCCATTTTATTTCATGCTTGTCATTGTATCTTCCGCAATAAAAAAATATAATTACTTATACTAGTAATGATAAAATCATTTGTCCCAAACAAATGATTCATGACCATATTTCATTTTCATAATCCATGTAATGCCAATAAGAGGATACTATTTACTCTTTTTATCATGCTATGATTTCTCTATTGTAAGTGAAGTCATATCACGCACAAGTTATGTACCTAACATACCAACTTTTGGCTCAAAACCTTGAGGTCACAAGTTTTCAATATATCTAAGTACATGAATCATACACACATGGTCATGTTAGGAATTAGTATGATTAACTATTAATCATGCGGAAAACTAAAAATCATGCCCAAGATCCATTATTTGACATGTAATGAACATAACAAGAAAAAGTTAGAAATTATACCTTTGTCACGTGAATCCAATTCCCAAAGGTACACTTTAAGACGGAGGACCGCAAGCGAAGTCCCTCTATTGAAAGTCCACCCCGCAACGATTCACGAACGTCCCGAGTACTAGCTCGTAGTTGTAGGAACGATTCCTAAAACTATCTTGTGTGCACAACTCTTTGTGTTTTTGATCTAAGTGTATGTTTAATACTAATGAGAAAGCTCTTAATAATGAGAAAAAACTTTCTCTTTATCTCTAAAAAATAAAAAGAGCAAAAAGTAGAAAAAACTTTTCAGTTATACTAAGCAATCAATGCTAGAGCATTAGTGGGTATAATGACCCATTATTGAGGAGTTACAAATCTCCCATAATAGCCCCAATAATAACACTTAAATAACTGAAAATTCTGCCCATATCTTATGTATATTTGACTGAAATTTCAGCTATGATTAAGCCTCATAAACACCACTAATGAGCATTAGTAAGGGGTGTTACATAACATTTATATACATCCCTTTTAATACACCATACACTTCGTCTAATTAAACTCATTTAATTAGATACATACATATTATCTAGTCCAGCCAGACGAATGTACACAATAATTAGTCTTAACTAATTTCACACACAAAATGATATTCACATTGCATTAGGTGTGACCCAATAGGATTAATCGATATTGAGCTCGGACCGTTATCAAATAACGCTCCGGTGACATTTAGAGGTTTTTAGTACAACATAAACATTACCCAAATCGATTAACTTAACGTCTCATAGTACACCTACAAGTAACGTATTATGACTTAGTAAAATATCCACTTGATTATTGAACATTTTTAACAATCTCCCACTTGTTCAAGAAACAAGTATAATAGTGCTATAGGACGCCTCCCACTAGCTCAACTTGTTTCAACAAGTTGTGAATCTAAAATCCTTGTCAATTACTATCTCATTTAGACATAAGGTAAGAAATTCTGTCATCCTTATATAGTCTAAACATTTCTCGGATTCTAAGACGAACTGGAAAGACACATGATTATCCCCATAATCCATTTGAGCATGGCCATGCATTTACAGTTCCGACTCCCCGAGTGGCCTGAGATATAAACCCTAAAGAAGATTTGACAATCCCATCTTGTCCCTCCTCTATCTGTCATGTAATTCATAACACTTCCGAGCATAGCCTCTATAGTCCCCTTTTACGGCATGAACGTTTGACTATGTCAAGGAATATTAATTCTCACATACAGAATCAGTGAGAAACTTCAGTCAAAGGATTCTATTTACTAGTCATTTTGAGTTATTCTTATGACAACATGTTCTTAAAGAATACTTAAAACGGGTCATATCCAAATAGAAATACTCCTATTCCTATCAACGTGTTTAACTAGACATCCAATGTCCCTATGATCTATGAACGAGATCATCAGCTAATCAACATCCTAACTATTAAGGGTAATTAGCGTCCATCTCAATTACCTGGTTAGGGAAAAAAATGTAATCTAAGTTATCTAGTTCACATTATAGGGTTCAATTACTAGATCAAATCTAATAACCTATATAGAAATTCTAGAATACATTTTGGACATTACTTGACTCTAAACCACAATCAAGTAATAATAAAGTTCTCAACTTTTATAGATAATCATAAAATGTATATTACATTCCAACAAAATAAATATACAAGTATCCAATATACTAAAACATACAACTTATTCAGCAGTAAGTCTAATTCCCATCTCTGCTACGTGCAACTCATGCCTATGCTGAGACAATGGTTTAGTCAACGGATCTGCTACATTGTAATCCGTGTCAATCTCACATACTTTCACGTCGCCCCTGCCTATGATCTCTCGTATCAAGTGAAATTTCCGGAGCACATGTTTGGATTTCTGATGCGCCCTAGGCTCCTTTGCTTGGACAATTGCGCCATCATTATCACATAATAACTGAATTGGTCCAGCAACACTGGGGACCATACCAAGCTCAGAAATGAAGTTCCTTATCCAAACTACTTCTTTTGCTACTTCAGACGCAGCAATGTACTCCGCTTCGGTTGTAGAATCTGCAATTGTGCTTTGCTTGGAACTCTTCCAACTAACAGCACCTCCATTCAGAGTAAAGATGTAACCCGACTGAGATTGAAAGTCATCTTTATCTGTCTGAAAACTAGCATCTGTGTAACCCTTTACACATAGCTCAGGCATCCCTTCAAAAACCAAGAACTTATCCTTAGTTCTGTTAAGATACTTCAGGATGTTCTTGACGGCCTTCCAATGGTCAATACCAGGACAGGACTGGAATATGCTCGTCATACTCAAAGCACATGAGACATCTGGCCTAGTACAAATCATGGCATACATGATAGAGCCTATAGCTGAAGCATATGGAACTCTACTCATCTTTTCTAGCTCATCAGGAGTCATGGGACTCTGCTTCTTGCTAAGATAAGTGCCATGTGACATGGGTAGGTAACCTCTTTTAGAGTTTACCATGTTGAACCTTTCAAGAACCTTATCAATATAAGTTTTTTGACTCAGTCCAATCATCCATTTTAATCTATCCCTATAGATACGGATGCCCAAAATGTACTGTGCCTCTCCAAGGTCTTTCATAGAGAAACAACTGCTTAGCTAAGCCTTTACAGACTCGAGCATCGGAACATTGTTTCCTACGATTAGAATGTCATCCACATACAATACTAGAAAACAAATAGAACTCCCACTAACTTTCTTGTATACACAAGGCTCCTCGGGGTTCCTGATGAAACCAAACTGTTTGATTGCATCATCAAAACGAATATTCCAACTGCGGGATGCTTGTTTCAGTCCGTAAATGGATTTAAGAAGCCTGCATACTTTTCTAGGGCAACTAGGATCCACAAAACCCTCAGGTTGTGTCATATACACCTCCTCTTCTAAATACCCATTTAGAAATGCGGTTTTGCATCCATTTGCCAAATCTCGTAGTTGTAATACGAGGCTATCGCTAGGATAATCTGAATGGATTTAAGCATGGCTACTGGCGAGAAGGTTTCGTCATAGTCAATACCATGAACTTGCCTAAAACCTTTTGCAACCAGTCTAGCTTTATAGACAACTGCTTTGCCTTCTATGTCAGTCTTTATCTTATAAATCCACTTGCACTCGATAGGTCTAGCACCTTCGGGCAAGTCAACCAAGTTCCAAACTTGATTGTCGTACATGGATTCCATTTCGGCTTTCATGGCTCTAAGCCATTTGTCGGAATCTGAACTCTCCATAGCTGCCTTGTAGGTAGTAGGTTCCTCTTTATCTAATAAGAGGATTTCATGACCTTCATGAACTAAGTAACCCTCTAAATGATCTCTCCTAGGAGGTTTACTTGCCCTACTACTCCTACGAATAGGGACATCCACAACTGGAGGAGTTACCTCTTCCTCAGCTCCCATTAAAGAAGCGATCTCTACTCCTACTCCTACTGTAGAAGTGTTTTGTGGTCGCTCATCTTGAGTAACAACTTCTTCAAGATGAATATTTCTCCCACTTGACTTTTCAGAAAGAAACTCTCTTTCTAAAAATACACCTTCGCGAGCCACAAACACTTTCTGCTCGCTAGGGTTGTGGAAGTAATACCCTTTAGTCTCCTTTGGGTAACCCACAAAGAAGACCTTATCGGATCTGAGTTCAAGCTTGTTTGGTTGTAAACGTTTTACATAAGCTTGACAACCCCAAACCCTAAGAAAAGACAACTTAGGAAGCTTTCCTGTCCATAACTCATATGGAGTCTTCTCGATAGCTTTAGATGGAGTACGGTTAAGAACATGAGCAGCGGTAAAAAGTGCAAAACCCCAGAAGGAAACTGGAAGATCAACTAATCTCACCATAGACCAAACCATATCTAATAAAGTTCGGTTCCTCCTTTCGGACATGCCATTCATCTGAGGCATTCCTGGAGAAGACAATTGTGAAACTATTCCATAACTCCTAAGATGATCAATAAATTCTTGACTCAGATATTCGCCACCTCGATCAGATCTTAGTGCCTTAATCGTCTTGCCAAGCTGATTCTGTACTTCATATTGAAACTCTTTGAACTTTTCAAAAGCTTCAGACTTATGTTTCATTAAGTAGACATAACCATATCTACTTAAATCATCAGTAAAAGTAATGAAGTACGCATACCCTCCCCAAGCTAAGATATTCATTGGGCCACATACATCAGAATGTATGATTCCCAATAAATCTTTAGCCCTTTCACCAGTTCCAGTAAATGGTGACTTAGTCATTTTGCCACTTAAACAAGATTCGCAAATCTCATATGAATCAAAGTCAAATGAGTCTAATAATCCATCCTTGTGGAGTCTTAGAATGTGTTTCTCGTTTATGTGTCCTGAACGATAATGCCAAAGGTATGTTTTGTTTGAATCTTTTGATTTTAGTCGTTTCGCATTGTATACATGATAGTTTGTTTTGTCCAAGTTAAGTAAGTAAAGACCATTCATGTAATGGGCAACTCCATAACAAATGTCACTTTTGTAAATAGAAAAAGAACCATTCTTTATTACAAAAGTAAAACCTTCAGAATCAAGACAAAAAATGGAAATTAAATTTCTATTAATTGAAAGAACATGATAACAATTATTGAGTTCCAAATACAATCCAGAAGGTAAAGACAAAACATAAGTTCCTACGGCTAGTGCAGCTACTTTAGCTCCATTTCCAACGCGTAGATCCACTTTGCCCTTTGCAAGGTCCCTCTTATTCTGTAGTCCCTGTACATTTGAACAAATGTGAGAACCACATCCGGTATCCAATACCCATGAATTAGAGGAAGCAAAGTTAATTTCTATCACATAGATACCTGAGGTAGTTGCGACATTTCCCTCCTTCTTGTCCTTTAAGTACTTAGGATAATTCCTTTTCCAATGCCCATTTTTCTTGCAATAGAAGCATTCTTGGTCCGGAGTGGCTCCAGGCTTAGTCTTAGCCTTGGTAATAACCTTGCCCTTTCCTTGACTAGTAGAATGCTTCTTTGCCTTGGCCTTCTTCTTGAATGCACCCTTCGCCTTCCTCACCATAAGAACATCCTTCTTAGGCTCAGGAGGATGAGTCCGTTTAGCAGTCTGGAGTAATCCATGAAGTTCACCCATGCTCTTATTAAGAGAGTTCATATGGTAATTTTGAATAAAATTACCAAAACCATCATGGAGTGATTGAAGAATCAAGTCAACGGCTAACTCTTCACCAATCTCAACCCCAAGGCGTTGCAAGTTCTCAATATGACTCTTCATTTTGAGAACATGCGGTCCAACTGGATCACCTTTCTTGAGTTGGCTGGCCAGAGTGGCTTTGAGTTCTTCAAAGCGCTCAACTCTAGCATGTTTCCCAAACATGGCTTGGAGTTGAGCCATAATGTCAAAAGCATCCTTGTCCTCAAATTGTTTTTGCAAATCGGGGACCATGGATGCCAACATCAAACATGTGACATCATTAGATTTCTCTAGTGCAGATTTATAATCCATTTTTGCTTGATCAGACTCGGTAAGGGTGGGCTTTTCTGGAACAGGAATATCAAGCACCTCTAGCTTGTGCTCATGCCTAAAAACTATTCTTAGGTTTCGTGACCAGTCGATAAAGTTCAATCCATTCAATTTGTCCTTTTCTAGTATAGACCTAATGCCGAAACTAGAAACATTGTTTGAAGAGTTGTTTGCCATCTACAAAAGAAGTAATAAAAGCATATGAGATTATATTTATATAATTATCTTGAATAAATCCAATTTATTCCACTAAATTAATATAAAATATCCCTTATTAATCTAGTGACACCAAGACCCACTCCCACTAATTTTAAGCAAGCTTTGGCTTGACACCAAAAACTAGTGATTGTGAGCAAAGAACTCTTTCTTAATAATCTAATTATCCTTGGTTTGACTAACTAGATAACCTTTTATCTAAAAGTCACTTGCCTCTAAGTGCCAACCCTTGACCTACTTAATTGAGTTTAACCATTTTTTCACCTACTACTTATTTTAGGATAAAAAGTGGGCACCTCGCTTTGGCGAAACCTACCCAACTAATGATCTTAAGCTTCGTAGTGTTACTAAGTGGAAAAGCAAAATACTCAATATTATTTAGGGACCTAGGTTGTTTTTATAAGCTCTAACCATTATGTGAACTATGTGAGTTTGAGTCATAAACTAACAACCTAAACATGTAATCATTCAAATAAACATCCACCCAATGCAAAAAATTTAAATGAAAGCAAATTAAAGAGTTTGGTTCCTAGTATGGCCCTTACACCTAATAGATCACATCTATTACATAAAATCTTAAGTCATTACATTTCTTGGCTTGACTTGAATCTCCATTCTTGGCCACCATCTCCATGTTTGACCATCACATTTGATGCTTGATCACCATCTCCATGGATTACAATATTTTACATTTTGAAATAAAATAAACTAAATAACTAAATTTATTTAATTATTACATTCAAAATGACGGTATGCTAACCGTAAACCATGGGCCATACTAATTACCTCAAAAAAAAAAAATTGCATAATAGTTATACATCCACCCACTTGATATCTTCAAGTGGCCCATACAATTTAAACAATTTAAAATATAAAATTTACATAAACAATATATAAATAATACCATGACTAATAATCTAATTTTTTTATTTTTTTAATTTGCATTTAAAAAAAATTGAATCAAAATCCAATTGAAATTAAGAGAACCATCTTTTCTCTTGAACTATCTCACGCAAAGACAACAAAGTCCAACTCTTGGCCTTCCTTTTGCTTGCATAGATACTCCTTTCTAACAAAAGAATACTGTAAATCAACAAAAAAGACATTCTTTTCCTTAACTCACTGTGACATGCCAACCATTTGACACAAGCAACTAACCATTTGACTCTTGCCATCACATGCATGAGTACAACAATAAAATCAACATTAAGAGACTTGATCTTGTTGTCATTGAAGTATCGAAAAGCTAAATAATATCAAATTCTAACAATTTGCTAATTAAATAAAATTCCTAAAATTTGGTTAACTGTTAACCAAAATTCTTAGAAATTTAATTAACCATATTATTTAGACAATATATAGGAAATTACTAAAACAATTCTAAATTACAAAGTTCAAAACTTTGTGATTAAAATCAATTTTAATAACCCCTCCCTAAAGTTCTTAACTTTGTTAGCAAATTAAAATAAAACATGGAATTACACTCTTACATATTGGTATGCAAAATAACTAAATTATGTCCAAAACATGCCAAATAATTTAGGACTGATACCACTGTTAGGAATTAGTATGATTAACTATTAATCATGCGGAAAACTAAAAACCATGCCCAAGATCCATTATTTGACATGTAATGAACATAACAAGAAAAAGTTAGAAATTATACCTTTGTCACGTGAATCCAATTCCCAAAGGTACACTTTAAGACGGAGGACCGCAAGCGAAGTCCCTCTATTGAAAGTCCACCCCGCAACGATTCACGAACGTCCCGAGTACTAGCTCGTAGTTGTAGGAACGATTCCTAAAACTATCTTGTGTGCACAACTCTTTGTGTTTTTGATCTAAGTGTATGTTTAATACTAATGAGAAAGCTCTTAATAATGAGAAAAAACTTTCTCTTTATCTCTAAAAAATAAAAAGAGCAAAAAGTAGAAAAAACTTTTCAGTTATACTAAGCAATCAATGCTAGAGCATTAGTGGGTATAATGACCCATTATTGAGGGAGTTACAAATCTCCCATAATAGCCCCAATAATAACACTTAAATAACTGAAAATTCTGCCCATATCTTATGTATATTTGACTGAAATTTCAGCTATGATTAAGCCTCATAAACACCACTAATGAGCATTAGTAAGGGGTGTTACATAACATTTATATACATCCCTTTTAATACACCATACACTTCGTCTAATTAAACTCATTTAATTAGATACATACATATTATCTAGTCCAGCCAGACGAATGTACACAATAATTAGTCTTAACTAATTTCACACACAAAATGATATTCACATTGCATTAGGTGTGACCCAATAGGATTAATCGATATTGAGCTCGGACCATTATCAAATAACGCTCCGATGACATTTAGAGGTTTCTAGTACAACATAAACATTACCCAAATCGATTAACTTAACGTCTCATAGTACACCTACAAGTAACGTATTATGACTTAGTAAAATATCGACTTGATTATTGAACATTTTTAACAGGTCATTCACTTACTCAAGATTTAAGTAAGTCATACTATGAACATTACAAGTGAATTATTCCATAAACAGATATAAGACTAATTCAATTTGGGTTTTGTTCGATGTATTATATATCCAGAAAATCATATATATGTCTCTGATTTTGAGAGTCAGTCCAACTCCGATAGCCAAGACAAGTTATCCTCAATCGAACTTATGAATGACATAATATTCCTAGGATGAGTAATTTGCTGAATTTGACGCTGTCAACTGCGGACAATTTAGATTACCTACAAATACAAGTTGTCTTCTTGCATTACAATCTAACCATATAATGCAACTTAATATTAGTTATACTTCAGGTAATTAATGAACCAATATTTTCTTATACATTTTGCTTTACTTGCAAAAACCAATAAAGACATTACAAAAAAATATTAAATGATAATGTGATCATTTTTATTTATTCAATAAGTTGAAAAGAAAATTACTAAGTAAACTATGATGAAATTATTGCAGGAATTTCACGAATCTTAATAGAAACAACCTTGAATCCCATTCAACCGGTCATCTAATCATCATTTAACTTCAATATGACAACTCCTTACCGAATTCTTTCACCTCACAGTTTGGATCGATGAAAAAAAACTTCTAAAAGTGTATAAGAAACTCTAAGACTTAATATAGTATTATTTTTTGAAAAGTTTTTTTTTTGTGAAAAAGTAGTTTTGGGAAGCTTAATTTAAGATTTTATACGTTTAGTATTATTATTAAAAAATAGTGTGAAAAGTTGAAAGTATTATTTTTAAAGTAAAACTAAGTTAATTTAAATAATATTTAAATTTATTAATATGATATATGAAATATCGATTTAAATATTTTTAAAAATTAATACAAATTATTTATAAAATCTAATTTGAATATGTAAATCATATTTGAGATATTTAAATCACACATAAACATAATTCTTGTAAATTAATAAAAAAATTATTAGTGATGGAATAATTTATTTAAATTTAAGTATAATTATTTTTTGTGTCTTTATCATTTTTACCACAATATCATTTTATTATTTTGATATTAATAAATATTCAAATTAGATTTTATTGCAAATATAATAAAATAATTTATGGCAATTCATTGTTAATATTATAATATGAAATATAAATTTTAAATATTTTTTAAGTAATTAATATTATTTATAAGTTTTAATTTAAATATATAAAAAATTCTACTAACAAAATTTTATGGTGGCTACCAAGATAATTTCTAACTTAGATTTAAGAAGATGAGATTTAAGCATTTTTATATATGTATTTTTTTAATATTAAAACTATTTTTAAATTTATATATTTTGTTTGAAGTTTATTTTTTTATAATTTTCTAAAAGTTTATATATTTTATTTTTTTAGAATTTTATAACTCTATTTTTTGAGAAAAATAATATCATTAATAAAAACCATGAACAATAAGAATATAAAGACATGACATATAGTACAAACGATAAAAAAAGACACTACAAACTAATGCTCAAATGTCATGCTTGTGGAATAATTTCAAAAGAGAGAAACAAATTGATAGTGACCACAACACTAAAAGTATTCGTAAAAAAACTAAAGATGCATTACATTGATCAAATTATTGAAAATTGCATCTTAACCCCGCCATTATCAAATTAAGAACCCTAAGCATCACATCAATGATGCATAGAAGACAAGTCTTAAATGATTTATTCTCCTCTTCATCATCTTCAATTTCAATTTTAGAAACACCATCGTTGTGTTCTATAATGATAAGACTCTCTAAGAACAATTCCTAATAAATCTAATCACATGCTTATCTCGACAAATCTCACAAGAAACTAACAATTAAAACCAAAACCATCCATGCTTTCAGAGAAACAAAATGGACAAAACAAAGCCACAAAAATGTAGCCAAAACAAAACCCCAATATTGTGGATTGAAATTAAAAGGAAAAAAAGGAAAAAAAATCAGAGAATATTGTTGAAGAAGCCGCAACCAGCAATCAGCTCTGTCACCCAACAAAACAAAAATTTAGATTGAAAAAATTAAGCGATTAGGACTTTTAAAAAACTGTTTAACTATAATAGCATAACTCCATTTTCTTTTTAATTTTAAATGATAATGTAATATAAATTTAAAGTGCCACGGCATCGTATAGAGAAAAGGTGTGACAGAGATATAAAGTTTGTGGTGGATACCAATGTGTGAGGAAGTGGTAAGTTGGAGGGCCAAATATAGGATTATGGGTATGGGAAATGAGAATTGCGTACTTGAAAAGCACACGCACATGCAGAAGTTAATAAGAAATACAAGGACAAGGAAATGTCTCGACTGGACAGTGTTTTTGATATACAATTTTGTTTTCTAGGGTGTCCGATAGGGCTGCCGATGTGCTGTGGTTTCCTTGACGGGTCCCCACATTAAATACTACCTTAGAATTGAATACTCAAGAAACCTCTACCTTTGTCTTATGTATAAACTGTCAATTTTGTAAAACATATATGTCTATTTCAATTTTAAAGCGGAATAAATAGTTAGAATGTCTCGATATTAATATTATAGGGCCAGAATTAATTTAACGGAATAATTGAGTTTTTGTATTATTTTTGGGTATAATTAGAGGTATCCTCATTGTTGTATGGTTTGAGTATAAACTTATTTGGATTAGGGATGGTATTCAGGTAAAATCCTCTAAATAATGCGAGACTTCAAAATTTGAATTTGATCTAAATGCTCGAGGGAAGAAGTCCAGTTTCACTTCTTCCAACTACTTATATTATTTGAAAGTGAGCAAATAAGAATAATTGGTAACAACATTAATTATTTTCGTTAAAAATAAATACATAAGAGATCTTTATACTATTGGGTTAAGAGTAATATTAATTATACTTAAAATAAAAAGATGAATTTAATCCCTATAAGGGGCATTAATAATTTTCGTTAACAAACTATTGGATTAGGAGAAATTTTGTTCCCTTCAAATTAATTGAGGTTGTTTAGTCTTTATACTAATAAAATAAGCAAATAATACTATTTATATTTGTAAAGGTTGATGTGGTGGAATGAGCAAATGATAAAATACATTTATAAGAAACATCTATACATGTTCATCTTCTATTGGTTGAATTTTAAAATTTTGAAAAATATATATAGGAGAGAAGCTAAGAACTCAGTATTGGGAGCCAAAATAAAATTATAAGATTTTGGAAGGCAAAAATTAAAAATCATGTTGAAGAAATGGCAATATTTGAAAAATAGAAGGGACTAGAACTAATAATATCCCGTTTAACTAAGAGGCCACGTCTACCTGCTCCTTTAATCGGATTAAGATAAATAATATCAAATTAAAATGGAGAAAAATTATAAGAGGACCGAAAGAAAAATCACATCACAAATAATATAAAGGGAGACCAAGTCCCCACAATGTTAAATGCAACATCTGAAAAAGATGCCTCGCATCTCATCTGTGGTCCAAAATCCTCAATTTTTTCATTTACCCACCAAGCTTTTAATTCTAAAGGAGTTCAAACAGCTATCCTTATGTTGAAGTTAAGGGTTCTTTACATGTTTGAAAAAACAGACCCATCAATATCATATTTTTCAGATCTATGCATTATATTGTTCGTCTCATTTTTATTTTTTTTTATCTTTTTCAAACATAAATGGAGGGCTCTCGTGTTCCTTTATATCTTCCAATTGTATGGGTATTTTGATAACCACATTCCTCTCATTGCCCATAGATACATAACTTCTTCAATTCTCTAAAAACATTAAAATTTCAAAAACATTAAATTTGTTTTTTTTTTTCTTATTGAGTGCTAAATTTTATACAAAGTAAATAAATATATATTTTTTTGAATATTTTTCATGTCCGTTTTACGATCAATGTTCGGGGTTCGTAGTTATCCCTCTCAACAATGTCGTCTCCAAAGTTTAAATTTGGATCCTCCTCTTGAAAGTGTAATATACCTTACTATTACACTAAACCACTTGTATAATACTTGCAGTCCTCCTTATATCTTAAATTGCAACCTCTTTTGCACAAAAAGAATTTAATTATATGTAATAAAACATTGAGACTTGATTTTATATGGTTATCAAAGCAAAATGAGTTGGATAAATTCGAAATCCAATTTATTTAGTTCATTCAAATATTAAACATTTTCCTTGGATTTTCAAACTAAATATAAAGCTAATCGATTTAAGTTTGAATAAAAAAATAATTTCAAATCAATTTGATTTTATACAAATTTAATAAAATTAAATAATAGATTCAAGTCGGGGCAACACTGCATTGATCTGAATAGAGAAAAAAAAAATTGAAATAGCCACCAACTCACCCCGTAAACAGGTAGAGAAGTGAGATAGAAAGGTAGCTTTCAAGCCACCTAATGGGAAGTGAGATGAGGAAGTGCAAGATGGCGACCCTTTTTCCTTATGTGCCCACAACACACGAATCAACGCCTCGCTAACCTGCCATACATAGCTCACCCCATCACTCTTCACCAATAAACCTTATCAATTTCTACTTGTAGACAATTTGGGTGTCTTGAGATGCTGAATTTTTGTTTTTGACTTATCATCACCCTTACAATGCATGTGCTCTCACTTATGTTATTTGGTATTTTAGTCCATATTTAGAATTAAAATTATCTATTTTTTAAGGGGAGGGAGTATTCGGTTATCCGAATTTGAATCCTGAATCTAATATCAATTAAAACTTCAATTAAGCGAAAAGCTTCTACCAAAAAGGGTTTGCAAATGTATTTGTAATTTTCAAAGATGTCCAATTAATAACATGAAAGGATTAATGGAGAAATGGGACCTTCAATTAATAAAATTTTCAAGTGCATCCTTCCAACAACAAGTACATATTATAATGGCAATTGCACCCTTTTGGGTTTCGACAAGTCAAGTTGCAAACAGTAATGCGAAAGAAAAGTATGATTATTCAAGAACAATTAATATAGATAATTCAGAAAAAGGAAAAAAGATAAAGCTAGTTAGAACAGCTTCTTTTTACATTCAAAATTCTCTTGTATGTTTAAAATTTTAAATATAATATCTTTTCACACAACAAAAAAAATTTAACTATTAAAAATATTTTTATAATTTTATAATTAAATTTAAATAAAAATATATTTTATTAGTAATTGAAAAAAATAATTTAAAACTATTTGTGCTATACTAACCCCAAAATTATTAGGTTAAAACCCAAGGTCAAGCTTACCTCAACAAAGGATAACTGACTGTGTCAGAGTACACTTAAAAATCAATCGTAAGATGATCATAATAGCGAACTAATTTACTTTGTTTTATTAATAAAGATATTCTCATTATTATATTCGTTGTTTATTTCTGTGTATAAAATAAACTAATTAATAATATTGTCCCTAGAATAATATGATTATTATTAAATTGTCATTAATTAGGTATTGTCGAAACGGTTTTTTTGAAAACGGGAATCGACTAGAGTTTTGAAAACGAAAATAAAAACGGGAGTCGCCACCGATCTTTATTAAGTGTGATCGGATCACCTTTGTTTTAATAAAATGTTTCGGTTTACTAAAACGGTGTTTTTGGTCTACGAAATTCGAGAAAACGGGTTCGGGAGTCGGTTACGTGCGAGGAAGGATTAGCACCCTCGTCACGCCTAAAATTGGTACCAAATTGATTAATTAGTGTCTCAACGTCAAAAGTTGAAAATTTGAAAAAAATTTTAAAAATGCGATCTCTTTTAAAAATATTTAAATTTTCTCGAATTGGATATTAAGATTCTCTCGTTCCGAAGGAATAAAATATCACATCCAGTACGTTAGGACACGACAATTTAAATCCTCGAATCCAAGATCATCTCATGATTCTCGAGACTCATGCATCGAAAATATCAAAGGGATATTCGATTATTTGGCCAAGCGAAAAACCAAAATCCAGCACGTTAGGGCACGATTTCTCGGAAACATAGAATATTGCCTTATTTTGAAAGCTTTTATTAAGCGATTATAGAATGGATTCAAAAATATATTTATTTATCTTGTTAAAAGATAATCAATATCGGGCGAAAGTGAGAATTTGAATCATGATGCAATAACAAAAAAACGTAGTTACAAGCATGAATAGTGATACATGACAATAATATTATACGAATGGATAACTATAATACAAAAAATATGAAGTAAATGAATTAAAATACATACAATGGCAATAATCTCACAACATACACCATCTAAATATTAACATCAATAATCAAAGACTAATGAATTAAACAATTTTAAAAGAAATAATACATAAAATAGTTTTAAGATAAATGTTAAAGAAAAAATAAAATATATATATATGAGTTTAAAATAAGTAATATATGAGAAAATTAAAATATATAAATAAAATAGCAATTTAAGAATAAGCGAATTTTAAAATTATATATAACATGATTTAGATTAAACAATATGTGAAATTTAAAATAAATAATATAACTTCATAAGTTTGAAATGAATAACAAATGAAAAACAGAAACTTAAAAATGTATATTCAAAATGTTTTTAGAAAAGATGTTATATTTATTAAAAAAAAGTTGTATGTATATGTGTATATATAGAATAATTTTTCAACAAGTGGTAAAAACAATTTTTGAATAACATGTAAAATCAAGTTAAAAAAAAACATGTAAAATATTTCAAAGTAATTAAAAAAATAAAAAATTTAAGATAAATGATGCAAAATAGTTTATTATACATAATATATACATAATTTTAAACAACTGATAGTTTAAAATAATTAATATGTGCAAAGAATTTTTAAAATAAATAATATGAAATACTGTATGAAATGAATAATATAAACAAATTTATAATAAGTATACAAAACAGTTTGCTATTATAGGGTTAGGGATCAAATTGAAAAAAAAGTTAAAAAAACATAGACCAAATCTAAAAAAAAAAAAACGAATAGAAAGCCTTAAATAGAACAAGCGCAAAGACGGAGGGACCGACCAGGATAATATTCCCAGCCCTCATGCGCATCCATGGGTCAAAAGCCTGCTTGAAAACCCAAAGAAATTTAAGGGTAAAATCGGTAAAAGGAAAAAATAACAAAAAAATGGGATGATTGAATGGCGCTGCGATGGGGAGGGATCCATCGTACAAATACCCCTTTGAAAGGATATGCGCAGTTTCCCTTGAATCCAAACGGCGCCGTTTTGCTAAATGTATATAAGCCCAACATTTTCTAAACATCAGATTTTAACCCTAACAATTTTTTTTACACAGCAGCCACCTAACCCTTTCTCTCCCTCTCATCTCCCCTACCAAGAGAGTTCATCAGCCGTTCGCTTGCTTCCCGTCACACCACCACTGCATACGGTGGCCGACGGTGCGCAAAATATGGGCCTTAGCGCCCCGTTCGAGGTCCTCGTTTCGAAGGCCAGCCCCTTTTGTGTTCCGAAAACCCGAGAGAAGAAAAAAAGAAACCCCCCTTTTTCCTTCGATACGGCCTTGACGACGGAGAGGAGACTCCGACGATGCGACCTCGGGGTTCAGGTATTCTCCTTTTCTCCGTTTTTATTAGTTTGTGAAATTTTTTTTAAAAAATAAAATAAAAATAAAAAAATAAAAAGAAACGGTAAACGGTAATAGAAAATAAAATCGGAGTCAACCTTAAATGCTCTTGTTTTTTTTTTTTATTGTTGAAGGTTCGTAAAAAAAAGGAAGAAGATTATAAGGGACTTGTTTTGGTTTTTATAACTGAGTTACTGATTCGTTTTTGTTTTCTTTCATTTTGTTTTCTATTAGTCTTTGTGTTTTTCTTCTTTGTTTCTTCTACTGCCTTCTGTTGTATGCTTTCGTTTTGCAGGCGATGTCAAAAGCGTGCGAGGAGGCAGATGGGCAGAGGACGCTGATGGGTCGACGGTTACAGCGCTGAGGGTAGGCTCCGGCTATTGGGTCAGGTGGGCTTGGGTCTGTTATTGGGCTTCGGGTTTGAACTGGGTTGGTCAAATTTGAGTTATATTTTCTGTTGTAATTGGACATTTATTGTTTTTTATTTTGGACTATTAAGTTATTTTAGTTTGGGTTTTTAATCTGGGAAAAAATTGGCTACTACAGCTGCCCCTCTTTGATCATTGTCGTGTAACGAGAACTGAGCAAAGACTTTAAAAGAGCCAATTTTGCCTAGTCTCGCCAAATCTTGACTTCTTTAGTGCTTCTGTTCTTCGAGTGGCCTCCCTTTGACCCAATGCTCTACTACAATTTTAGAAAGATAAGACTTGTATCTTCAACCCGCTCCATCGCAACTTCAGAGAGATAAGGTTTGTTTTGATTTGCTCTATCTCCTCTTGAGAGAGGTAAGATCTGTGATTTAGCTTCAATCTGGTCCACTGCAACTTCAGGGAAATAAGATTCGTCGTCTTAAGTCTGTTCCACTGCAACTTCAGGGAGATGAGACTTGTAACTTCAACCTGCTCCGATACAACTTCAGGGGGATAAGACTTGTAACTTCAGCCTGTTCTTCTGCAACCTCAGAGAGATAAGGTTTGATGTGATCTGCTCTACTGCAACTTCAGAGAGATGAAATCTAATTTATAGCTTCAATCTATTCTACTGCAATTTCAGGGAGATGAGACTTGTAACTTTAACCTGCTCTACTGCAATTTTAGAGAGATAAGGTTTGATGTGATCAATCTGCTTTGCTGCAACTTCAGGAAGATAAGATCTAATTTATAGCTTCAATCTATTCCACTACAATTTCAGGGAAATAAGATTCGCCATCTTTAGTCTACCCCACTGCAACTTCAGGGAGATAAGACTTGTATCTTCAACCTGCTCCACTGTAAGTTTAGGGAGATAAGGTTAATGGCTTTCATCAGCTCTACTGCAACTTCAGGGAGATAAGATTCGCCATGATAGATTTGATCTGTCCCACTGTAACTTGTAACTCGTAACTTTAACCTATTCTACTGCAACTTCAGAGAAATAAGGATCATAGCTTCAACCTGCCCCACTACAACTTTAGGGGGATAAAGTTTATGGCTTCAATCTACTCTGCTGTAACTTCAGAGAGATAAGACTTGCTATTTTCAGTCTATTCCACTGCAACTCCAGTGAGATAAGACTTGTATCTTCGATCCGTTTCGCTCAAGAAGGTAAGATCTGCTATCTTCAATCTGCTCCACTGCAAATTCAGGGATGCCAGACTAGTGTCTTCGATCCGCTTCGCTCAGAAAGGTAAGATCTGCTATCTTCAATTGCGACATCGTCCTCTAGGGGACCTTTCTTGTAAAATCAGTTTTATATGTTTATGCTTATGCAAAATGGTTAGGATGCAATGATCGAAATGAATCTAATGCTCCTAAATAAATGTATTATGGACGATATTTGCATGAATGCTGAATTTTATGAGGATGATTTTTTTTACAATGATTAGGATGCAATGATCAGAATGAATCGAATGCTCCTAACTAAATGTGTCTTGCATGAATCCAGAATTTCATGAGAATGATCCTTTGTTAAAATGTATAAGGATCAGGATCAAATGTTCCTAACTAAATGTGTCTTGAATGATGATGTATGAATCTAAAATGAAATGATCCCTTTTTCGATGCTTAGGGTTGTCATTGCTCGTCGTCCATCAGAGTTTTATTGCTGACGTATTACGCTGCTATCTCGCTCGACTAGTATTTTGATAGAGCTTGAAGAAACCATTATATCTCGCTCAATAGGTTTTCCCCACTATAACTTCAGGGTCCATTCCATGGTACCTTTGGGGATCTAGGGCTTGTACCATCTTCAAACCATCTTACCATGATTCAGGGGGATGAAACTTTTTCAATCCGTCCCACCGCCATTCAAGGATAGATAACTTGTTTCATTTTCAATCCATACTACCCCAACTCAAGGGTAAAGAGCTGTAACTTGTTCAATCAACTGATCACTCCTTGGGAAATCCGCCCAGATGTGTATTCATGATATTCGTATGGATGCAGAATATCATTCTTCTTGAGAATGATTCCCCTCTCATGCTTGAGTTAATATTGCTCTCTTTCATCAAGATTGTATTACTGACGTAATATCTTGTCATTTTGTTCAATCACCATTTTTGACAAAATTCGAAGAGATACCCTTAATTTGGACTCAAATATTTCCAACCCTTAAGCTTGGTGAATTCTCAACAATAATCCTGTTTCAGGTTCTTGTATTATTTAGAAGTTCCCAGAGTAATATGCGAAACTTCTTTTGTGAAAGTGTCATTAGTCCACTAATCATTATTTCAATGCAAAATACTTGAAAAGATCATAACTATGGATAAGAATGAAATTAATTAGGAGTATAGCTCAAAACAAATAAGTTAAGTAAAGATAGCAAATACAATTAAGAAGGAAATTTATTGGTAATGTATTTTGAAACGAATAAAATAATTAAAAATAGCAAATTCAAAATGGGTAAGATGGAAACTGGGTGCCCCGAATATCGTAGCCTGAGCTTCTCTGTTCAAACTTCTTGAGGACCATTTTAAGCTCAATATGTGTTTAGGGGATCCGGAGTACTTTGTCGATGCCCCAAGACGTAGTATACTTCTTCATTGTTAATTCAGGCATGGCAAGACTGCTGTATGCCCCACTTTAGATCAAAATTTGAGCCATCCATTTTGGGTTTTCAACTCAAATTCCATTTTGCCTCAAAGCACCCTTTGCGGGTTTTTGCCTTGGCCTCTCCTTTTTCTTCTTTTTTTTCTTTTCCTTTTCGTTTTTTTTTTTTGTTTTTTTCTTTGGAACACTTTTTATTGAATTCTGAATTCACCAGATTGGGCAGGTCCTTGCCATTCATCTCGGTCAATATCCATGCTTCCCTAGAACAAGCCTTCTTTGCTGTATTAGGTCCTTCTCAGTTTGGCATCCACTTTCTTCTAAAGTCCCTTTTGCATGGGAAGAATCTTCTTTATAGCCCTATCATGAAATTTTCTAGGGCGAACCTTCTTTCTTGTAAGCTCGCATCATCTGACCGTGACAGATAGCTTTTAACATTTTCTCTTCAAATTCAACTGATCATATCGAGATTAAATCTATTCTACCTCTTCCAACTTTAGTTCTGACAAGACTCAGAAAAAAGAATGTCGACTTCAATAGACAAACTAAGGCATTGCCCCAGCGAAGGTCTTAGCCAATGTTTGATAAGTATAGAGGGTAAATGTAACTTCTTTATGCCAATCTTTACAAGTCTAGGTCATCTTCCTAATGATCCTTTTTTTTGTTGCCTTTGCTGCACTGTGATGTGGCACCTGGTCTTTGAACAGACCGCAAACTTTTGATATTGTGCAGTTAAATATAATCTTTTGACCTCTTTTTTTTGTCGGTATTCTTTCTTTCTTTTTCTCTTTTTTTGTTCTGATGACTATCAAATTTTTAATATTGGCCTATGAAGCTACTTCCACCCTCTCAATAAAATAATTAATGCTTGCTAGAAGCTTCCAATGAGATCGTCCCAATAAAATCCATGCCCCACATAGATAAGGCCATAGAGATATCCTATGAAGAGATATAGGAGGCAGAGGAATCTTGTCTCCATAAATTTGGCTCTTACGGCATTTCTTGGTATAACTAATGCGATCCCCTTCCATGGTGGACCAACAGTATCTAAACCTTATGATTTGCCTGGCCATCGTAAAATCATTAGCATGTGATCTTCAAATACCCTTATGGACCTCTTTTAGGATTTCCTTAGTCTTAACAGCATACCCAAGTCTCAGTAGCCTAAGCGTGTTCTTGATATGGTCGTGCAAAAACATCTTTAAATTATTGAAAACAGCTTAATAATGTCTCGCCTTATTTCTGTGATGAATTAGACTTCGATCTTTACCCATTTCCTAAGCTCGCAACGTCTACTGACCCTTTGCAAGGTAGAGTCTATTCACATCTTGTTCTACCATCCTTAACAAATCAAAAGATAAGCTACGATCTCTGTCATCTTCAAAATCCTTAGATCCTTCTAGACCCATATCACGCTCAAAAGGGAGCCAGTAACAGCGTCGCTCATGTCTTGATATCTGGGTACTATTGTAGGTACGAAGGCAAATTCCAAAGAATAAATGACTCTAAGGATGATTATTTATGAATGAAGAATGAAAGAATATTCCAAAGAATGTATAGTTTGAGAAAGAATGAAAAAAATATTTGCTCAAAAAGATGCATTTTATAAAAATTCTAGACACAAACCCATTTCACACAAAGAAATCTTATTGATTCTAGGCTTAAAGCAATAAGTGCATTTTGTACATTACTTTGAGTAAGCTCTAAATACTACAGGAATTTCTTCTGCAGTCCCATTGTCCAAAACGCTCCCGGGTTCATATTTCTGCATTTGTCGCGTCATCTAACTTCACAATACCTATGTTGATGAATTTTTCCACCAATTTCTTGAAAGCAAGGCAATTTTATATCGAATACCCCTGTGATCCCCGTGTGGTACTCACACTGGGCATCTGGGTCATACCATTTTGGGTATGGAGGTTGCATCGGTTTCGGGTAGTGGGGGGACACAACGTGCACACCAAATAAACTTTGATACAACCCCTTATACGTCATTGGGATTGGTGTAAATTGGAGCTTTTCAGTATTTTGCCTTGTGCCAGATTCTTTTCTTGATGAACCCTGATACCCAGTAGTCACTATTTTTGGCTGATTAACGGTAATCGACTTTGAGTACCCTATGCTTGTATTATTCACTTCATTTTCTTTCTTCCTTGTGGCCATTCTTTTGTGACTTTCTCTTGCCTCTATCCTTCCACTTTTTATGGCATTCTCAATCATTTCTCTAGTCATTACAATGTCTGAGAAGCTCTTTGTAACGCTCCCTAGCATATGAGTGATAAACGAGGCCTTCAGTGTATTACTAAAGAGCATTGTCGTCTCTTTCTCTAAGAGTGGTGGTTGGACTTGTGTCGCCACTTCCCTTCATCGTTGGGCACACTGCCTAAAGCTCTCACTCAATTTCTTTTCCATATTCTGTAGCATGATTCTGTAGGGTGTCACGTCTGTTACGTGGCCATATTGTTTCATGAAAGCTTGAGCCAAGTCCTTCCATGAACCAATTTGGGCATGACTCAACTGGTTATACCACTTGGCCGCAGATCCGGTCAGGCTGTCTTGAAAACAATGGATTAACAGTCAGTTATTATTGACGTATCCTATCATCCTCCGACAAAACATCGTAATATGAGCTTCAGGGAGCTAGTCTTATTATACTTATCAAACTCCGGAGTCTTGAACTTTGGCGAGAGTACCAAGTCAGGGACTAGGCTTAAGTCTTTTGCATTCATTCCGCAATGATAATCGGCGTTCTCTATAGCCCTAAACTTCTCTTCCAACTATCGGCACCGGTCCTCAAGTTGTTTGGCAAATCCCTCCCTGTTTTCTCTATCTTTGCAACATCGTCAAGGTTCGGGATAACGGGATTAGTTGGATTATCCCCTGGGTTAGAACCCAAGCCAGTTGGAAAGTTCATCGGTGCCGATGCACCGGCTTGGTACTGGGACCTGATGGTGACAGGTACCCTTTGTGGGTATGCATCCGGTTGCATTTGGGTATTTGTCGAGGTAAAACCCGAAGGATAGGGAGGTTCTTCATTGTCATCACCAGGATTGGTCACAGGGCTCTTTCTTTTGTCGGGACCTCCGGCCAATAGCTGGGCCAGTTGATTCATCATATTTCTTTGGGATTCCAGCATCTAATCCCTCATGTCTTGTTGTATTTTGGCTAATTGCTCTTGCATCTGTGTTTGCAATTGATCTTGCATATCTCTTTGCATTTGTTCTAGTCTTTCCATTCTTTGATCCATTGCTTTCATCTTGTAGCGGGTATTGTAGCGATATGTAGTTGGTGGGTTTTCGTTGGTTTCTAGGGTAACTGTCATAATTTTAATTAATTAGAGTCTTTCTACAAATTTTAATGTATTTGATGTGATGCAATGCAAATGCATGAAATGCAATGTAAATGCATGGAATGAAAGCAGAAAGAAAGAGAGGCGTCGATTCTGAATTCAATTCCATTAGAAGAACTTTTCTAAAAAATAAATTCCTTTACATAAAACGGATTACATATGTAGCCTTGCCCTACGTACTCTTGGTGAAGACCCTAATCTTTTCTTTGTCTCCAGATGTTACGGTCGAATCCTGCAAATCCTCTCAAAAGATGTCTCTCTTATTTCCACTCGGCTTGATCTGGGTCGTGGTTCGCTGCTCACTTATCCCGGCGATGTTAATTAGCTTCTTTAAGAAAGTTGAGGCATGACGTCTCTCAAATAATCCTTGTTGGCTCGAAACTTTGGGCAAAAAGGTTTTGCTCTCCCCTGCTAACTACTAGCCTTCTCTTGTTGTGTTTACTTGGACCACATTTGGACGGCCGTATTATAATCCACTTTATCAAGAAATCTATTTTCCTATGACAAACTCTTCTATTTAGCAATCAAATATGAATCAGCACTTCTTTTCTATGATGATGCAATGTAATGCAATCAAAATAGAAGCAAACACATTAGTACAAGAGAAATAAACAACACAGAACACCTGTCCATGTGACCACTAGGGTTTGGCGTGGCTCTATCTAGGGTAGGCTCCTAGGTCTCTCTATATGTGGTTTGGTTCTAAAGTAAGGGTACCTGAACCAGTAGATTCCTCAATCCTCACCCATTATAGGCTTATATGGATCAAGTTCAGTTCAGGGGAATACATTTCCCTATGGCCATGCGGAGGTGAAAACCTCACAAAGACATAGGTACAGATGCATTCCGGAAGCAATCCACTAGCCTATGCAGAGGTGAAAACCTCACGAAGGCATAGTTTCTCACTCCCACTTAAAAGGTGTAACCACAACGGTCATGCCGTGCAATGCCAAAGTATTTTATGAGACTCAACATTATTGCAATCATAGCACCAACAAATGCATCAAAAGAAACATGATTTTTCAAAACAATTTTCCAAATTTTCAATCAAAAGGAAAAAAATTAGTCAATCTATGGCCTGACTCTCAACCAGTCCCCAGTGGAGTCACCAAGCTGTCGAAACCATTTTTTTGAAAACGGGAATCGACTAGGGTTTTGAAAACGAAAATAAAAACGGGAGTCGCCACTGATCTTTATTAGGTGTGAACGGATCACCTTTGTTTTAATAAAACGTTTCAGTTTACTAAAGCGGTGTTTTTGGTCTACGAAATTTGAGAAAACAGGTTCGGAAGTCGGTTATGTGCGAGGAAGGATTAGCACCCTCGTCACGCCCAAAATTGGTACCAAATTGATTAATTAGTGGCTCAACGTCGAAAGTTGAAAATTGGAAAAAGATTTTAAAAATCCGATCTCTTTTAAAAATATTTAAATTTTCTCAAATTGGATATTAAAATTCTCTCGCTCCGAAGGAATAAAGTATCACATCCAGCACGTTAGGACACGACAATTTAAATCCTCGAACCCAAGATCATCTCATGATTCCCGAGACTCATGCATTGAAAATATCAAAGGGATATTCGATTATTTGGCTAAGCGAAAAACCGAAACCCAGCATGTTAGGGCACGGTTTCTCGGATTTCCAAACATAGAATATTGCCTTTTTTTTGAAAGCTTTTATTAAGCGATTATAGAATGGACTCAAAAATATATTTGTTTATCTTGTTAAAAGATAATCAATATCAGGCGAAAGTGGGAATTTGAGTCATGATGCAATAACAAAAAAACGTAGTTACAAGCATGAATAGTGATACATGACAATAATATTATACGAATGGATAACTATAATACAAAAAATACGAAGTAAACGAATTAAAATACACACAGTGGCAATAATCTCACAATACACCATCTAAATATTAACATCAATAATCATGGACCAATGAATTAAACAATTTTAAAAGAAATAATACATAAAACAGTTTTAAGATAAATGTTAAAGAAAAAATAAAATATATATGAGTTTAAAATAAGTAATATATGAGAAATTTGAAATAAATAAATAAAATAGCAATTTAAGAACAAGTTGAAATAAATAAATAAAATAGCAATTTAAGAATAAGCAAAATTTAAAATTATATATAACATGATTTAGATTAAACAATATGTGAAATTTAAAATAAATAATATAACTTCATAAGTTTGAAATGAATAACAAATGAAAAACAGAAACTTAAAAATGTATATTCAAAATGTTTTTAGAAAAGATGTTATATTTATTAAAAAAAAAGTAGTATGTATATGTGTATATATAGAATAAGTTTTCAACAAGTGGTAAAAACAATTTTTGAATAACATGTAAAATCAAGTTAAAAAAAAACATGTAAAATATTTCAAAGTAATTAACAAATAATAAAAAATTTAAGATAAATGATGCAAAATAGTTTATTATACATAATATATAGATAATTTTAAACAAATGATAGTTTAAAATAATTAATATGTGCAAAGAATTTTTAAAGTAAATAATATGAAATACTGTATGAAATGAATAATATAAACAAATTTATAATAAGTATACAAAACAGTTTGCTATTATAGGGTTAGGGATCAAATTGAAAAAAAGTTAAAAAAAAAAGACCAAATCTAAAAATAAAAAAAAACGAACGCAAGGCCTTAAACAGAACAAGCGCAAAGACGGAGGGACCGATCAGGATAATATTCCCAGCCTTCATGCGCATCCATGGGTTAAGGGCCTGATTGAAAACCTAAAGAAATTTAAGGGTAAAATCTGTAAAAGGAAAAAATAATAAAAAAAGGGCTGATTGAATGGCGCTACGATGGGGAGGGATCCATCGCGCAAATATTCCTTTGAAGGGAGATGCGCAGTTTCCCTTGAATCCAAACAGCACTGTTTTGCTAAATGTATATAAGCCCAACATTTCCTAAAAATTAGATTTTAACCCTCACATTTTTTTACACAGTAGCCACCTAACCCTTTCTCTCCCTCTCATCTCCCCTGCCAAGGGAGTTCATTGGTTGTTCGCTTGCTGCCCGTCGCACCACCACCCCATACGGTGGCCGACGTTACGCGAAATATGGGCCTTAGCGCCCCGTTCGAAGTCCTCATTTTGAAGGCCAGCCCTTTTTGTGTTTCGAAAACCTGAGAGAAGAAAAAAAAGAAACCCCCCTTTTTGCCTTCGATCCGGCCTTGACGGCGGAGAGGAGACTCCGACGACGCGACCCCGGGGTTCAGGTATTCTCCTTTTCTTCTTTTTTATTAGTTTGTGAAATTTTTTTTAAAATTAAAATAAAAATAAATAAATAAAAAGAAACAGTAAACGATAATAGAAAATAAAATCGGAGTCAACCTTAAATGCTCTTGTTTTTTTTTTTTGATTACTGAAGGTTCGTAGAAAAAGGAAGAAGATTACAAGGGACTTGTTTCGGTTTTTATAACCGAGTTACTTATTCGTTTTTGTTTTCTTTCATTTTGTTTTCTGTTAGTCTTTGTTTTTTTCTTCTTTGTTTCTTCTGCTGCCTTCTATTGTGTGCTTTCATTTTGCAGGCGATGTCAGAAGCGTGCGAGGAGGCAGACGGCAAAGGGTGCTGATGGGTTAACGGTTACGGCGCTGAGGGTAGGCTAGGGTTTCAGCTTTTCTGAAACCCTAGTCCGACTATTAGGTCAGGTGGGCTTGGGTCTGTTATTGGGCTTCGGGTTTGAACTGGGTTGGTCTAATTTGGGTTGTATTTTCTATTGTAATTGGACATTATTGTTTTTTATTTTGGACTATTAAATAATTTTAGTTTGGGTTTTTAATCTGGGCCAAAATTGGCTACTACAGGTATTATTGTGGGTCGAGACACAATAATACATCGAGACTAATGTGTGGTTGATTGATAACAAGATGTTGTCATTGGTATATAATGAGTCAATGCATGGGTAAATGTTAGAAGACCAATGTAATAGATTAACCCTCCATGAAAATGCTTCTTGGAATATTATGTAATAGTCCCAATAATTCTTATAGTGATAATGGTATATGTGATCCTTCGACTTGAGGTATCTATAATTTTAACATCTTTGACTTATTCAAACGTTTCACGTAATTGGATGAACTATGACTTGGAAAAATTGTTTATGAAAAATGGTTTTATGGCACAACGAAACTTTAAAATTTTTCATAAAAATGGGTCTTGGGTGTGATATCTATAGTAATAATTTTAACCAAATCAAGTACTCGTATTTCCAAGCTAAGGAATCTTTCAAATTTTGGATCTAGCAACAAGACCTTCCTGGCTTTCAATTGAATGATATTATTCACTATTCTTGAACTCTCGGATGCTATGAGAGTAGGCTCTTATCAAGAACCGAACACAAAATGAAAAAAATAATTTTCCAGTGGGAAAGTTAACTTTCTCTATGGGGAAACCAAAATTAAAAATTCATAATCATAAATTTGAATTATAATTGTTAAGAAAGTTACAATTATAATCTCACAAATTTAAATATCGAGTACTCACGAAAAAGACGTTTTTAGCCTAAATAAAATTTCACTAAATTTTGGCATTGTATCCTCATTTCAGTTTTGTATATATTTGACTACCACATTGTTCCTATATATAAGGAAAAATCACAAGAGTCTTACTAAAATAGTAAGAGAGGAAAAATATAATATTTTAATAGAAAACCAAGAGTTCTACCAAAACACTAGTGTGGTGGGAGGGGGGGCGCACACACACTTAGATTCTAATTTGCATTCAATTGTACCTAAACTTTGGACTATATCATTTGATTGCATTCAATTAAGTAATAATCCAAAGAAATTAAATCAATTTTTAAGTCATCTTTTGTTCCTTCTAAGGATATGCATTTACCGTGGATAATAATTTATGCAATATATTTCTCATTACCCATTTTCATTCATTTATCATATCGATTCTAATTTGCAATTCGTTTAGAGTTGTGTTGAGTTAGCATATGGGTCGGTAACACATATATAATTAAGGCTTAAATAATTGTTAATTAAGTTTCGACTCTTCATCTATTACTTACAACATTATTTAGTTATGGAGTCAATACACTAAAATTACCATGACTGACTTTGTTATATACCATTATGAAAGCAACCTAGATTTATGCTCTATCTAATAACCTTGTCATTAGTATGTTGCCTTCATAGGATATGCTTAATCTTCATGGGTTAAATTCGTTCACCAAATATGATCCTATTTCATCTCATGGTTACCATTGCATCTTCCACGATAAAAAAAATATTATTCCTAATAAATAGTAATAACAATAGTTCATCCCTGATGAATGACTCATGTTCACGTTCCTTTTTCATAATTCTTACAATGCTAGTGAGAGGATACCATTTGCTCTGTAACCGAGCTATGAATTTCACTATTGTAAGTGAAACCATGTCAGACATAAGTCACAAACCCAACATATTAGCTTTCAATTTTGAAACTAATGGAACACATGCTTTCAATATATCAAATTATATGAGTTAGGTACACATGGTCAGTCACTTACTCAAGATTCAAGTAAGTCACACTATGAGTGTCATGAGTGAATAAATCCATACATGGATCCAGAATAATTCAACTTGGGTCATGTTCGATGTATTTTCAATCTAGACAATCACCTCTATTTCTATTTTCTAGGACTCATCCTATAACAGCCTATTTTTCAGTGGAACCAGAAACGGCTGTTTCAGAACCCATTTTTCGATAATCAAGTAAGTAAATATTAATTATTAATATTTACAATTCTATTATAGTGTTATATTGATTTTTGATCTGACAAATTTATTGAACAATTAGTAATTAATGTATAATGATTAAATCGTAAAAATCATAAAAAAATAATTGCTATTGATTTTTATTAGTTAAAAGGCTTAAATAGAAATTTTTTGAGGATTTAAGTGGCAATTAGGCCATAATATATTAGTATGGACGGTTGGTGCATGATTTTAACAATTGTTTTGTTAAAAATTAAATATAATTAATGAAATTAAGGCATTAACTAAAAGAAACAAAAGTGAAAATAAAGAGAATGAGTTTTATTTCATCTCCTCCACCGAATATCACCATTGAAGGAAGAATTAAGAGCTTCAAAAATTCTTAGCAATTGGCCCTTGCATGTAAGTGATTCTAAAATTCATTTTTCATAAATTTTATGTTTTTGAGATCATTGTAGCTCGATTTAGCTAACTCGAGTATTGATTCGTAAAACTTTTGAATTTTATAAAAGTTACCATTGATTAATTTAGAAGCTTTTGGTGTTTAAATGTTAGCTTTTAAGCTTACAAATGAAAAAAAGGGATTAAATTGTAAAGTTTAAATGCTATTTTTAGTATAAGGAATAAAATGAAAATAATTAAAAATTAGCATGAAATTTATGTAATTATAGATATTAGAGGGCTATAGAATGATGTTACTGAAATCGGATTGCAAAACATGGCTTAAATGTGAAAGATATGATTATTTCAGTTTTAGGGACTAAATCAAATAAAATGCAAAAATTTGGGGAAATTGTGAAAAGTGAAATTAATATGTCATATACATGGATTGAGATAGTATAAGTGATTGAAATTGATAAGCTGAAATAAATTACTGAGTAGATCAAGATTTGAATCAACCGGTAGATAATTGAGAAAAAGGAAAATTACGGATTAATCATCAATAGCTCGTATACTATCATTTTTGCTAGGTAAGTTCATATGGTATAGTTCTATATGCAAATGTAATGTATGTGTTTAATTATAAATTTATGTTGTGTGAATGTATTTTGAATTGTATACGAATTTAGATAAAAATGTGAAAAAATGACTAAATTGTAAAGAAACGAACTAATGTGTTAAATGTGCCTGAATGAATGTAAGGAAGGATATGATACACTTGGCATGCCAATAGGCTTATTTGCGCATTTTACGGGATATGATATTTGATGATACTGATGTACGAAGAATTCACTGTTTATACCAGAATCTAGCATTTGTTGCGGATTACCGAGCTTTGTCTCTACAGAGGCCATTGTTATTGATTGTCTCTACGGAGACCTTAGTGTGTTTTGGAGGGATATAATATCTTATGACATATAATGCCTACAGGCGTAGCACTTCGGTGCTCAGGTGTGTATTAGAGTTATTGCTCAAACGAGCAATATGGTGTGTTTTGGTGGTTACCCGCGTTTCTGTATCTGTTTATTATAGTTCATTGGGCAAAACGATTATGGAAACAAGGTAATTGAATGAATGGTAATATGTACTCTGATAGAAATGGAAATATAAGACTGGATAATTGAAATGATGATATATGTTCTGAAATGATATGTTATATAATGATTGGATAATGTAACTGAAGTGAATATATATTTGATGATATTGATTGAATGGAACTGACTTGAGTTTAATTGTATCTTATAGATTGAAATGCTATAAGACCTATATTTGATAATCTGACCTTATTGATGTTAAATATGAAAATAAGAAAGTGATATAGTTAGCTAATTAGTTTTGTTAATTGTGAATTAATGTGAGTTTACTGTTTTAGCTTCTATTTACTTATTAAGCATTCGAAATGCTTAGTCAATTATGTTTCTTGGCTTGTAGTTTCATTTTGCGGAACGCGTTGATTGGATCAACTCGAAGTCCACACTATCCAGCTTTTGACTCGGTAGATTTTTAATCGTTTTGAACTTGGTTATGTGGCATGTATATAGGAGTCGTATTGCATATGTGTCATTTTTATTACTTATGAACTTAAGCCTATATCATACTTGATTTTAGATGTTTACATGTTATGTGTATAAATGTGTATGATGGCTAAATTTTTAATGTGGAATGGTTGAGGTAATGTTATGAGAATGATGTAAAATTGTTGAATATGTGATGATTGGGTGATAGCTTAATGCGATGTCTTGAATGGCATCAAAAAGGTATTTGCAGGTATGGTTTGGTATGAAACCATGATGTTATGATAGGTTGAATTATGGTATTCTGGATCATAAATGTGGCTTGGACTTTGAATGGCTATATATATATATATTTGAATGGCTATATATATATATATATATATATATATATATATATATATATATATATCTGTGTGTGTGTGTGTGTGTGTGTGTGTGTGTGTGTGTGTGTGTGTGTGTATTTGTTGGAAATGCATCAAGCGGTGAAAGAAGCATTTGTTTAACAAGATTGGCATTGGTATGCTTGAATACTTGGTGAATGTATTTAGGTCTTATTAGGTATATGTGGTTACTTGAATATGTGAACTATCACTGTATTTGACTTGTAAGATAATTATATGTGGACTCTATATAAATAGTTATGAGATGAACTATGACAATGTGTGAGCTATGTTTACATGCTAGCTATGTTTATATGTGAGCTGTGTTTACATGTGAACTGTGTTTATATGCAAATTGTATGCGAATTATCATGTAATATATGAGTGAACTGATTTTGTAAGTAGTCATGTGCTAACTGACTCTGTAATGTATATGCTAGTTGGTTTTGTCAAGTGTGTGCAAATTGATTCATTAAAATTGTTATGTATGATCTGACTTTGTATGGTAAGTATGTGAGAGCTCTCTGTAAAGTATGTAAGTATGAGCTAGTCTGTAAAGTAATAATTTGCGTGCTGTGTAAATCTATGAGTTGTATTGACATGCAAACTATGTCAATACGAGAGTTGCGTTAACATGAGTGCTATGGTAAAAGTGCAAGTTTGTAGTGTTATAGTATCCTATAGCTTGAGTCTGACGACCAGATTGAACGAGGGGTGTTACACATCCGCTTTGATACCCAAGACAAGGTATCTCCTTAATTGGACTTAATAGATAACATAATAGCCCCACGAATCAATTGCTCATTTTGATTCCTCGTACTACAGACAATTTATATTACCTACTAATCTGTCTTCCAGAACTATAATCCATCTTTATGATGCAACTTAATATTAGGTAATTAATGAGTCAATATTTGCTTATTCATTTTGTTTTTCATGCAAAAACCATTAAGGACAATCATATAAAAGATAATAATTTAACCATGGAATTTTGTTTAACCAATCTATTTGAAAAATAAGCATAATGATGAAAATCACTACAATAATGGCACAAAATCCTAACACTATACAGACTATTTGTAATGTCCCCAACTCGATCTGATTCACCGGATCTAGATCTTGCGTGTTACACCTCTATTCACAAACTTTTGTAAAAGAAAGAAAACATATCATACAAAAATTGTTTTTAACATTTACATCTAATTTAAAAGTACTGTTCCAACTAACTTACAACTAGATGTATTAGAGATATTAACAACCTTTGTACAAGGTTTCAAATAGCGAAGACTTACAAGTGAATAACATAACTTAAATACATTATACTATTTGTGTATGCATAATAGCCATTAGTAATATTATTGACTACAATTATGCTGCCAACATGTTCTGTATGCATAATAGTAAGTCCCGCCACCTTGGGCTTAGCCTTGGCGTTGTCTTTCCTAGCATAAACCCAATAAGCTTAGTTGTAACATAGTACACAAAGGTAAGTTCATGAAAACTTAGTGAGTTAACTTACATTTACCTATATTGTCTCAATTCAATGGATCTAGGAATTTCATTATTATCTCATTGATCTTAATTTTTTGACTTGACTTTAGTGAGCACCTATCTTCTTTATACCATAGAGCCATACCTTTCTTTGTGACCATTCCTAACCCTTAGCATCTTCTGTAGATTACTTATGTTCTTCAACCAGCCTTTTCGTGATTTCTTTAACTATTCCCATTTTTGAGTCCATACCTACAAAACACCGAGTTGTTCTTCTAATCTACTTGGTTCGTACTATGAGTTCACCACATTCCTTGGCACATTCCATTTTCTCTATATATATCTTAAGACTATGCAGGATATGCCATAACATTTCTTATGGAATTGTTTCCATTAGTGTTCTCCATACGTACTATCCTTTTAGTGCTTACCATATGTATTATTCCTTCAGTGTTTGTCGTATGTACTATTCCTTCAGAGTTCGCCATATTTACTACTCCTTTTGTGTTTACCATACCTTCTAGTCTTTCAGAGCTAGCTACAAATGTCATTTATTCGGGGCTTGTCATACTTACCATTCTTTAAAGCTAGTCATGCCTATCATTCTTCCAGGGTTTGTCATACTTACCATTCTTCTCTGTCAGCGTCCGCCACAAAAGCGTTCCCTTCAGATGTTTGCCACAAGGGCCTTCCTTTAAAATGCGCCATGAAGGCTTTTGTAACAGCCCGATTTAGGGGCTAATCGGAACAGTGATCTTGGAATCACTAATTCGAGGTTAGAGAAAATTATTTTCATGTTATGTTATGTGTTATAACATGTTTATAAGGATGTATGGGAATTTTGGTGCTTTAATTTTAGTGATTTCATGCTAAATCGTGAAAAAGGACTAAATCGCATAAAGTGAGAAAGTTCCATTCCACAGGCTAAAGGTACCAAACAGCCATGAAATATTAATTGAAGGTCTAAAAAGGGCAATTAGACCATCTAGGATGTGTTGGTTGGCCATGTAGACAAGGGTGACAAGAGCTTTTAATTTTGGTCAAAGTTGGTGGGTTAAATTGATGTTTTTTTAATAAAATAAAGAAAGGAAAAAGATATCATCTTTCCTCTCTTCTTCAAGTAAGTGATTTTGATGGTTTTAGTTGATAATTTTTATACTTTTGGAGTCCCCAAAGCTTAAGCTTTCTAAAGAGGGGACTATTTTGCAACATGGTTGAAAGTCTAGGGACTTACAATGGGAGATTTTATGCTGGTTGTTGAGTTTTTATGGAAGAAAATGAATGTTAGGATGATGATAAACAACTTTTTTGAAAGGTGTTGTTATGAAAACACCTAATTGAGACTAAAATGCAAAAGATATAATTTATTCATTTAGGCATGAAATAGTTGAAATTGTGGATAGTTATAAGAGGATTAAATGTTCAGCTAGGCTTGTTTAACAAGAAAATGTGATAAAAATTTATTTACGAGCCTAGGGGAAAAATCGTAATTTTGCCAAAGTGTTGGGGCAAAATAGTCATTTTTGCCTAATGTGTAGATTATGGTATATTATGATTTATAAGCGATTAAATCAGTAAATTCCATTGTTCTAGATCAAAGAAAATGAGTTTTGGACCTCGAATGGATGAAAAGAGAAATATGGGCAAAAAGTCCCTTTCGGCCCTTTCGACATCGAGGTAAGTTCATGTGTGAATGTGGCAATTACGTATGAGTTAATTTACTATTCCAATGTTGTATGGAATGTATATTTACTCTATGAATGTATGCAATATCTTTTAATGAGATGTCAAGAGAATTGAATTTGGGAGTAATGGGAAATGTATGTAGCATGATATGATGATAGTTATAGTCTCGTATAAGACCATATTGGAATATGGCCTCGGTGTAAGAATTCGTGTAAGACCATGTAAGGGACATGGCATCGATATGTTAATATAAGTAAGACCCTATTAGAGTATGATGTCAATGTGACACTATGTGTATGAGACTCAATAGTGTTATCTAACAATTTGAGATGAATTCAGTATATGATGAACCTCTAGTGGGTTATGTGTAATCGATACACCTTAGCTGTATGAAATAGATTTATTAATGCATTGCGTGAATGCGAATGAGAATCGTAGAAAGTTAAGTAAGAATAGAAATGTGTGAGGATATTCTCGGTTGAACATTTGAAATAGAGATATACATGTGGATTACTATCCATGAATGTAAAATAACGGTGAGCTATGTACGATACCACATTGTTGATGTTAATGATGGGCTAAGTGCGATACCATCAATTATATTGTTATCGGTGGGCTATGTGCGTTACCACCTAATTAATTAGTAATCAATGGGCTGTGTGCGATACCATCGCTTATAAATGATTGGTGAGCTAAGTGCGAAATCACCATAAGTATAAATGATTGGTGAGCTAAGTGCAAAATCACCATAAGTATAAATGATTGGTGAGCTAAATGCGAAATCACCATAAGTGTGAATGATTGGTGGGCTATGTGCAATACCACCCTATTAGAGATTCAATGGTGGGCTAAGTGCGAAACCACCGAGAGATTGGTAGTTTGAGTGACTCATTGAAAATGCTTGATATGTTGTTTTATATGATCATATGGTGATCAGTGCAGGAATATATGCTAATTAAACGAGCAATTGGCTTGGGGTATGGTAAGAATGTGGTAAGAGATAGAATGAGTAAGCTTCAAAAGTGGTTGAGTAAGTAACCATGAGTTTATAAGAAAATTTATTATAATACCTTGTAGTCATGTATATTTAATGAATATTAGAAATTGTCAGTTATATACAGATGAACTTACTAAGCATATTTGCTTACTCCTTTTCTCTTTCCCATCCATTATAGGTTTTAACGAGCTCGGGTTGGAGGCCGTCGAAGATATTTTCACACTATCAAGTAGACTCTTGGTATGGTGTTTCAAGTTCTTTTGAGTCATGGCATGTATAGGGATTCTTTTAAGGTTGATAAAGTTCTAATTGATGTAGCCAAGTTGTGTTGGCTTAAGAGAATTTATAATTTGGTTGTGTATAGCCATACATGGTGGCTTAAGTTGTTTGTAATTGTATTGGATATAGTTCTCCCTAGAGTATGGGATGAAGGCTTTATTTCTCCTATGATTAAATGTCTTTAATTCAAGAGTTATATTGAAGCTATGCGAAATTATGTGATGATATATGAATGTATGCAAATGAGAGTGGTAAAAGGGTTGGTAGATAACCTCTAAGTACCCACACGGACAGACACACGGGCGTGTGTCTAGGCTGTGTGTCTCCTACACCTTAGTGTCTTAAGTCAGAATAGACCACGAGCTAATCACACGGCCGTTTGTTCAGGCCGTGTGATACAAACGGTTGGCACATGGGCGTGTGCTTCAGACCATGTGAATAAGTCAGTATGTCAAGGTGTGACACATGGGCTAGGGCCACAGGCATGTTAAGGCTGTGTGTAATTTGACAGTGTCCGCCACAGGTGGAAGACATGGGCATGTCTTAGGGACACATGGGCTTGTCCCAAGTCACACGGGTGTGTGACCCCTGTTTCGAGAGAAAGTTCCAGATGAGTTCTGAAAGTTCAGGACGTAAATCTGAGGCCTCGTAGGCCCATGAAACGTATGACCGGACTAAGAAAGAGAAGTTTTTAACTTGGAACGAAATTTTATAGCCCGTAAGTACATGTTTAAGAAAGTTCAAGCATAGTACTGTCTCGTATCCAGTCTTAGCCTCAGACTTAAGTATGGGGTGTTACTGCTTTCTTTTTTATAGACCACCACAAAGGTTTCCCTTTCATAGATTGCCACAAAGATTACCTATGGTAATTTGACATGCATCATAATCCTCTTCAATTTGCAATGCTCGTGGCTTACACTTCTAAAGGAATATGTACAAAAATCAAGCATTATATATAAATACTTTTTTTGGGGTCCAATCCGTCGTTCGTTCCTAATCACCACATTAGGGTTAACTAGGACCATAAATGACCAACTCAGTGCATAACATTTTTTGGCGATAACCCAATTACTCAAAATTTCTTAATGCATTACTAAGACACTCTACTAACAATTCATCATACTCTAGGACAATTTCTCACACTATTCACATGCCTACTACACATCCACTCTTGGCGGAGGAGTATACTCTGTGGGATTCGCCAACTGGCGAACTCTAGGGCTTGGCAAACTCTTCTGTTAAGCATCTGCGTACCCCATATGTTTTGGGTGAACTCGTTAAGTTCATAGTTTGATAGATTTATTTATATATTTAGTGCACATTATGATGACTTAGTTATAATTGAATTAGAATATCGCAGATTATTAGACTTAAAACTTGTTAAGTGCGATTAATCACGAGAATCAAGGGTGTTAGTGGAATTATCTCATTTTTCCACTAAACCTTGTCTCCATTACATGAGTATATAAGGATAGTGTTGCCCATCAAGAATTACCTTTACATCTTCTTCTTCCATGAATTATTCTATAAGTTTCTGAAAAACCTTAATGTATAAAGCTTCATTGAAGAGGGTTCGTAGAGTTTAGCTAACACCTACTTTTGTACCAGGTTACTGGTAATTTCTAGTACACCCTTAGGTTATTATCGAAGAAATTCACATGTTTATTGTATTGCATGCTTAGACCTTGGAACAATTCATGAAGAAGGAAACTTCATGATTCTGGGTTATTTGCTACCGATTTTTGCAGGTATGTTAAGTTTCGATAGTTTAATAATCTGATAGGAATATTTATCTTCTTTTTAGCTCAAGAAGTTAACGAAGGTCCCAATGATAAAGGGAAAGTTCTTGCTATGTAGATCATTATACTAGAGTTTCTAGTGAGTTCCTTCTTACTTCCATGTGTTGTGAATTCCATTGTTGTATAAATTATGTAAGGTAAGTAATCACTCTCAGTATCACGTGAATGGTGTTTGTGTGGGTGGTGGTAAATGTCATCAGTACGAGTATAGTCTATATGTGTTTTCAAGTAAATACCATCCTTTTTTCTTAAGCCAATACCATCTGAGTATGATGTATATGGTGATGAAGAAGGGGGATATGTTTGTGATGCCTCTGGTAAGACAGTTACATTGCAAACCAGATTGGCAAATCATGAGAAAACATGTTTATTTGAATAGAAATGATATGAGGAGTTAAGGGGGTGTATGAATAAGATCACGACTATTTGATATGCTTCTGATTCTGAATTTTTGGGTACATAGTTGGCATAAGGATGGGTTGTGTATTAGTTATGGATAAGTTGGCGTATAGTAACTGTATGTTGTATTAAGTTTGTACATTGTGTTTATCTGTATGTGGTTTACGCTATTCGGCGTATTATGATCTTACTATTTAAACCCTTCTCACAGGTCTGGTATTACCTTGAATACTATTGTGGATGATTTATATGTGCTTTCTTTGTTTTTAGAACTCACTAAGTTTGCTTGAACTGTAACAGCCCAATTTTGGGGCTAGTCGGAACAGTGGTTTTGAGACCACTAATTCGAGGTTGAAGAAAATTATTTTAATATTATTTTATGTGTTATAGTATGATTATAGGGATGCATGAAAATTTTGGTGCTTTAATTTTAGCGACTGTATGCTTAATTGCGAAAAAAAGACTAAATCGCATAAAGTGCGAAAGTTCTATTTTGCAAACTAAAGGAGTCTAATAGCTGTAGAATGTTAATTTGGGGCCCTTAATGTGCAATTAGACCCTTAGAATATAGGGTGGTCGGCCATAGGGGACAAAAATATGTCAAAATTGGTCAAGTTGGTGGATTAGGTGGATCAAATTGAAGGATAATGGATAAAATAATGAAAAGATGATATCACCCTATTCATTAATCTTCTCCCACCGAAAATATCAGTTAAGGAAGGGTTTTGGAAGCCAAAAATGTTCAGCAACTTCTCACCCTTGAAAGTAAGTGATTTTTGGTGACCTTTCTTGCTAATTTTTATACTTTTAGAACCCCTAAAGCTTAAGCTAGCTAAATATGGGACTATTTTGCAAAATGATTGAAAGTTTAGGGACTTTCCATGAGAGTATTTAGGTTTTTTTACTGATTTTAGGGAAGAAAATGAATCTTGGGAGTTAAATACACAATTGTTGTAAAGGGTGTTTCCATGAAAACACCTAAAAGGGGACCCATTTGTAAATATTGTAAATTGAGTAGTAAATGCATGAAATAATTGGTATTTTGAATTTTTATAAGAATAATAAATGTTCAGCCAGGCTTGTTTAATGAGAAAATTTGATGAAAAATGATTTACGAGCCTAGGGGCAAAATCGTAATTTTGCCAATGTATAAGGGCAAAATGGTCATTTTTGCCAAAGTAGAAATTTTGAAGTGTTTGGATTAATGTAGTGATTAAATGAGTATATTTTATTATTATAGATCAAGAAGAACGCGGAATCAACCTTGACCGAGAAAAAGACAACATTTCAGATTAAACCTCAAATTAACATATTTTGCACCGAGGTAAGTTTATGTGTAAACGATACATCTTTATTACGTGTGTTTTACCTATTAATGCATTGTGTGGATGTGATTGATTATTGGTGAGAATTATTGAAATGATAAAAAATAGGGAAATTCTCGGATGAACCTTCGGGATAGAAATGTGGGTACGGATAAATAATCGTAAACATGTAAATATTGGCGGGCTGTGTGCGATAACACCTTGTCACTTATTCACGATGGGCTGCGTGCGATACCATCGTATATATATTCACTTTGGTGGGCTAAGTGTGATACCACCGTAATTATCATTATTGGTGGGTTGTGTGTGATACCACCCTATTATTGATTAATGGTGGGCTGTGTGTGAAACCACCGAGTATCTTGTATCATTCCGATCAAGAAACTTGACTAAGAGAAATTATACGTGGCTTTGTGGGGATAAGTGTAGGGCATAAGTACAAGTAAATGTGAGCAATGTATATGATATGTGGTTGGGATGTGGTAAGAGTTGAGATAAGTAAGCATGATTATGAGAATATGAATTGTTCTTACATAATATGTAATGTTTTTGATTGATTAGCATATGGTATGCTACTTATTGTTTACATATAGACTTACTATGCTTAAAGCTTACTCCCTTCTCTTTTCCCTTGTTTTATAGTGTCGAAGAGCCAGCTCGGGATACGGATATAAGCAAAAGGTCACCCACACTATCAGTACATCTTGGTATAGTTAGACTTAGCATTTTGAGTATTGCATGTATAGGGATTAGACTTAGTTGAATGTCATTTGTTTTGGCCAAATGTGTTGGCTCATTCAAAGATGAACTCTTTTGTATAAGGCCATAGTTGGTGGCTCTTTCTTTTTAATCTATGAGAAGATGAGGTTATTCATGGATGTGCAAGATGCATGATTGGTTTACTTAGTGTAAATATGCATGAATGGGTGGAAGGTTTGATGTGAATTATGTTTGTATGAGTTGGGGTGATAGGAAGAGCTTGGCAAATAGCCTTGTTCTTGTCCACATGGGTAGACACATGGGCATGTGTCTAGGCCATGTGTGACATACGGTCAGCCTCATGGGTGTGTGCCCAGGCCGTGTGAAGTCTGCACTTGAAATTAGTAATTTAATTCGCCACAAGGCCGAAGGACACAGGCGTGTGTCTTGGCCATGTGACATTTATAGGATGACGACGTTAGAAACAGAATGTTCAGGTTTTTGCACACGAGCTAGGACATAGGAGTGTCGTGGCCGTGTGAGGGACACGGGCCATGGACATTGGCATGTGTGAAAACCCCTGTAGGCTCGTATTGAAAAGTAAATCTACACGGGTGTGGAACACGGGCATGTGATGTGCCACACGGGCATGTTCCATCCTCCACACAGGTGTATGGACTGTTTAATAAAAATTTTTCTAGGTCTTTTGGGGATCTTTTAAAGAGTTCAATTTGATCCCAAACCATTTCTAAAGTGTGTTTTAGGCCTCATAGGCTTGTTTAAGAGATGTTACGAAAAGTTTTAATTTCGAGTGGAAAGTCATGTCTCAGTATTGCAGTATCGCTAGTGTATAAGTCTGGTAATGCCTTGTACCCTGTTCAGGCGTCGAATACGAGTAAGGGGTGTTAATAAACTTATTCGGTTATCGTTTTCTTATCAAGAATGTTAATTGAGGGAATAGAACTTTGAAGGGACTACGCCAGAGCATTGTTGATTGTGAGCCTTCTTTTATTTTCTGTATCATTCATTTTGTGGGCAATGAGGCATGTAGAAACATTTTGTATGAAATCTTGTGATGAATTAGAATTTTTGTTAGGCTCTATTTTATGAAAATTTTGTTAACTCCAGTTATATATACAAGTTTTTCGACCCAATGAGATTGTATATGAGAAAATATTTTAGGCATGAACACCGAATAGTTTGAACATTGTTTTAACTACCAATGATGTGCATTGGAACTTTTATAAATGGAATAACTTTATTTATTTTCATAAGGCTGCCGCTAAATGTTTTGTTTAAAATTCTATTTTCTTGGTGTATAAATAATTTATTGTTTTGTCATTATCGTACTGATGATATGTCAATATCCTAAGTTTTAAATAAATTTAAAATACCTTTGTTAAATTCGTATAAGTTTAAGTTGTAGCATACTATACATGGATCCAATTATCGGGTTGAGTAAGGTGCGTTACATGTTTTGGGAGAAGATCCAGATTGAGTTGATTCCCGAAAAACCAATGGTTATGTCACGTCTCGCCATGCATGATACATCTCTAGCTCAGTTTCTGTAATTTGAACTACCCTGAGTTTTATTATAGTGTTAATGAAAATGTCTGAAGGATCGAGAGAAGCAACTAAGGAGGAGATAGAAAGCCATGTGCCTCCCATTCAAGAGCAAGCTTCTGCAGCTGGTTTGGGAGAAACTGGTGATGTTTTTTGAAATGTCTCTTTCACTATGACGACCAAGATATTCGACTAGTTTATGGGGACAACATAAGCACTCAAACCTCAGTAACCACAACCGAAGGTGGTATGACTAGTACCTCCTACACTAGCTACAACTCAACCTAAAGGTGACCCTATGCAGGAAATAAGAAAGAGAAGTGCTAAAGAATTTTTGGGAGATAAGGGTGATGACTCAACTGTAGCGGAGCAATGGCTATCACGAGTTTGCCGAGTAATTAAAGAGTTGAAATGCACACTAGAAGGTAGTCTTTTATGTGCTTTTTCTTTGCTAGAAGGAGAATCATATCAATGGTGGGAGACATTAATTAATGTAACCCCTGAAGAGTTAGAAGACCGAGATTTCTTTTCATAAAATTTTAGAGAAAGATATGTAAATCACATTTATGTGGAACATATGAAGAAAGAGTTTCTGTACCTTAAGCAGGGAAGAATGTTCGTAATGGAATATGAATGTGAGTTTGTTAGACTTAACCGTTATACAAAGAGTATGTTTCAGACTCAGAAAGAGATGTCTCAGAAATTTTAATGGGGTTTAAGAGATGAGATTCATGCACTGATGGTGGCCTCAGAATGTCAAAGCTTAGCAACCATGACAGTTAAGACTCATAAAATGGAAATGATTGTTTTTTTTTTTTTTGGGTGTTAGGTTAAAATGATTTTTTGGCAAAACATTTAGTTTATATAAGCACTTAAAACGGCGTCGTTTTAGGGCTGGCTTCAATAGCCCCAAAACGACGTCGTTTAGGCCATGATCCGATCCGACCGACCCGACCCGACCCGCCTAGGATCGGGTTTTTTTTTTAGCGGAAGGGTTATTTGCGCTTTTGGCCCTTCCGCTTTTTCGACCATTTTCAATTTAGTCCTTTTTGTTTTATTTCCTCTAATTTTGCCCGATAATTTTACTATTATTTCGTTTTAACCCCTAAATAGAACGATGTCATTTTAGAGGATAAAGGAAAATTACCCTTTTGACCCCTTCTTGTTATTCGCATGTTCGGATAGGTCCTTTTCTTTTTCTTTTTTTTATTTCTGATTTTTCCCCAGATTTTTGTTTTAAGCTTAATTTAGACCCTTTTTAGTCATTTTTTTTCAATTTTAATATTGTTATTATTAATTATTATTAATATTAATAATATTATTATTATTGTTACTATTTTAATATTATTATGATTATTATTATTACTCTTATTTATTTATTTTTACTATGGTTATTCGTTTATTAACGTATTTTCATTATAATTTATTATTATTGAATTATTATAATTATTATTATTTTATTATCTTTAAACTATTGTACATAGTATTTATTTATTGATTTACTATTAGATTTTACTATTATTTTTACTATTATTTTCTTTTCTTTTCTTTTCTTTTATTTATTTGTTTATTTGTTCATTATTTTTTACCTATTATTTTATATAGATTGTTTGTTTTAGCTTTTATTTTTGCCTTTATTATTGTTATTTATATTATCGCCCTCATTTTTAGTCTATTATGCATGTCTGCACTGTAAAATTCATTTTCCATTTTCTTACGATCATATTACATTTTATTTGATGCATTAAAATTTTTGTTTTGAAATAAGCAAATACTTCGCGTTTTAAGATTCGAAAGAAATTGTACCCTAACTTACTGGGTTTCGATTTTTCTCATCGAGTTTAAAGAACCAATTATTATTTTTAATCAAAGCATATAAGCTAAATAAAAACTTATTTCGGGAATTCAAAAAATGTTGTGTCCTAACTCATTGGATGTGACATTTTGTTATCTCGAGGTAAGGATTTCTAAAAACAAAGGCAATATTCGGTATTCGAAATTTTGAGAAATTGTGCCCAAACTAATGGGTTCCAATTTTTCATTTGACTCAAATAACTGAATATCCTTTTTAAATTCAAATGCACGAGTTTTAAAAGTCAAAAGACAAGCTTAGTTTCGAAAATTCGTAATGTTGTATCCTAACTCATTAGGCATGACATTTTACTTCTTCGGAATAAGCGGGTCTCAGCATCCAATTTAATTTATTCAAGTTTTTTTTAAAAACAAAGAGGATCGTATCATAAAATCTTTTCAAATTTTTGACATTAAGACATTAATCAATCAATTCGGCACCAATTTCGAGCGTTATGGGGGTGCTAATCCTTCCTCGTGCGTAACTGACTCCCAGACCCGTTTTCTCAAATTTTGTAGGCCAAAATCATCATTTTAATAAATCAAAATGTTTTAATGATCAATCTCAAGGTGACTCGATCACACCACAAAAAAGGGATTGGTGACGACTCTATTTTCGTTTTTAAAGTCGACCCTATTTTTCAACGACAAAAAAATGGTTTCGACAGCTTGGCGGCTCCACTGGGACTCTGAAAGTCAAGCTGTAAAATTGATTATTTTCTGTCTTGTTTGCAAAGAATTGAAAATCTGATTTGAAGAATTACGATCCTTTTATTGCATTTGTTCGTATTGTTTAATATGATTGCTGTGGTTTGAGTCTCGTAAAATATTTTTGCATCATATTGCATAAGGACTGTTTGGTCTTACCTTTTTAAGTGGGAGTGAGAAGCTACTCCTTCGTGAGGTTTTCACCTCCGTGTAGGATAGTGGATCACTTTCGGGATACATCTGTACCTATGTCTTCGTGAGATTTTCATCTCCGTGCAGCCATAGGGAAATGTATTGCCCTAAACTGAACTCGGCCCGTATGAGCCTATAATGAGTGAGGATCGAGGAACCTGCTGGTTCGGGTACCTCAACTTTAGAACCAAACCACATGTAGAAGACCCTAGGAGCCCGCCCTAGATAGTACTACGAGAAACCCTAGTGGTTACCCAGATAGGTGTTTGATTCTCTTTTATTTACTTTGTGTTTTGTTTTTGTACGTTGTACTGACTTATTGTGTTTTTGCTATGTTTGCATGTCATTTCATATTCAAACGAGTGTCAATTCAAGTTCGATTACTAAATTAGAGAGCTAGTCATAAAGAACGAATTTCTTGATAAAGTGGAGGATAATGCTACTGCCCATATGTGGTCAGAGAAAACACAATTAGAGAAAGGAGATAGTCTAGCCGAGGGGTACACATCAGAATTATGGGACTACACCCGTATTAGTGTTACGCAAAATAGCCTTCAAGAATTAAAAGAGATGTGGGATCAGTGGAATGATGAGATCAAGCAGTTGTTCTACTATAATTATGGGGATTTGACATATCTACTCGACATCAAGGTAGACGATCATTTATTCTGGGCCCTCGCTCAGTATTGGAACCTTGCATACAGTTGCTTTACCTTTGGAAGAGTAGATTTAGTGCCCACTGTGGAAGAATATACAGCCCTGCTGCGTTGTCCAAAGGTTCAAGTCGACAAAGCTTATTCCAAAGCCGCTTATGTCCCGACCTTTTGGAAGAAATTGATGAACATTACAGGAATAAGTGAACAGTAGATTACAGCTAGGATCAAGCAAAAAGGTGAATGTAAGTGCATCCCATGGAAGAATTTGAGATATTTGATTCTAACGCGTCCTGATACGAAGAAGAGAGTTGATGTGTTTGCTTTGAGCATCTACAGATTAATGATCTTCCCTAAGGTATTAGGGTATGTAGATGAGGCTGTCTCGGATCTCTTTGATCGACTTGATAAAGGGGTCACAATTGTTCCTGTAATCTTGGCCGAGACATTTAGATCCTTGAATGCATGTAGGAGGCTGATGAAGGCAAATTTATAGGGTGCGCACAATTATTGTTAGCTTGGTTCCACAGTCACTTCTGGAAGGTGGATAAGGTTTCTTATCGAGTTTTCTCTAGGAATTACTCCCCATTAAAGGAGATAGTGGCCACGCCAAGAAGGGATGACATATCAGAGGAAAATTAGATAGCACTCCTCCAAAATCTCCAGGAAGAAGACGTCGAGTGGAGAGCTCCTTGGTTGATTCCCAACGAAATTCTTTACTGATGTGAGAGTTTTGACTGGTCCCTTTGCTTGGGATTTAGGGAGCTATTGGGTATGCTCATTTGCTCGTATTGAGGCAATACAGATCAAGACAATTCATACCGACAATGCATGGGCTAGCTTAATGTGAGTTTTCATACCGGAGAGATAACTACAAGAAAAGGGTAAAGGAAATTTCTAACGCTTGGAATTAGACTCATCGAATGAAAAGGTTGGTTGTAGGTTCAATGTCGACTCTTGAGTTCTGTGGATGGTGGAGTAAAAGAATTAATGATAATATCCCCGGGCCTAATTTAGAAGGAGTTCGACCGATGGAGGAGTACTTACAAGTGATCCCGCCGGAACTAGAAATCATAAAGGAAGACTTCTAGATGAAGAATTTAGAACTTGAAAAGAAGATAGAATGATTAGAGGAGGAGAAGATGCATTTAAGGTTAGATGTTGATGATCAAAAGCTAGAGGCCTAGAAATTAAGAAAAGGGAAGAATAAAGCCGAGGAAGACTTGGATAGTTTGGAGATGGATTATAAGAAATTGCGTCTATCAATGAGGACCGTCGGATTGGGAAAGACGCCAGAGCAATGGCGATGAGAGATCCAAGAAGAAAAAACCAAAGCCGATCGGTGGGAGAGAAAATTCCAAGAGGCTCAGGCACAGAAAGAGGCCCTAGAAAGGAGTTTGTTAGGAGCCTAAAACGACAAAAAGGAATTAAAAGCGAGAGTAGTAGAACTTGGAAAATCACTTCATCAGCATAGAAATTGTAATTCTATGGTTGAATTGAAGGCAAGTTTGAGTAAGATTGAAGAAATGACAAGAAAGATAGAAGAACTAGGGTCTGCATTACAAAACTGTGAGCTCCGGGTAGAGCTTCTTGAAGTAAGTGAGGAACGTTGGAAGAAACAGCTTCACCATTCTCAGAATCAAGTTAGGAACAGAGATTACATTATGGTCGAAGCCGTGGCTTAGATTCGGGAGGTAGCCGATCATTTATAGACTTTGGCGATTCAAGCCGACATGCTAAGCGTATGAGCTAGAATTAGATCGGGGTTAAGAGTTGGCTTCGTTGCTTAGGAAAGTTAAAACTTTGAGCATTAGGGTAAAGCCATATTTGTAATCTGTTTTATGTAAAGAATTTTGTTTTCTAATAATGTTTTCCAAATGAAATTGAATCAGAACTGACACCTTTTGCATTCATTTCATGCATTCGCATTTCATCACATCATGTGCATTACATTTCATGGAAAGACCCTAATTGGTTAAAATCATTTCAGAATTAATTTGGAAACCAACAAAAACTTACCAACCAAACATCCTTACGATACCCGAGCAAAGACAAAAGACATGGATCAAAGATTGGAAAGAGTTGAACAACTTCAAAAAGAGATGCAAGATCAACTACAATTGTAAATGTAGGAGCAACTGGCTAAAATCCAACAAGACATGATGGACTGAATGTTGGAGTCCCAAAGAAATATGATGACTTAACTGACCCAACTGCTGTCTGGAAGAATAGATAAAGGAAAGGGTCCCAAGGTTAATGTAGGAGAAGATAATGAGGAACCTCTCTATCCTCCGGGTTTTACTCCAACAAATACACAGACACAACCTGAGATGTACCCTTGAAGAATATTCATCACGATTAAGCCTCAATAGTTCCAATATGGTATTTCAGTACCAATGAACTTTCAAGCTGGATCAGGTTCTAACCCAAGGGATGACCCAACTAATTATCCCTGATCTGGATGAAGTGGCAGAAAAGGAAAGGGTAAGGACAAAATTGCCAAAGCAGTTAGAGGACCGATGTAAATGGTTGGAGGAAAAATTCAGGGCCATGGAAGACATTGATAGTTAGCATAGAATCGATGCTAAAGATCTGAGTTTGGTCCCAGATCTAGTGCTTCCCTACAAGTTCAAAATGCCAGAATTCGAAAAGTACAATGGGCCAGTTTCCCCGAAGCTCACATCACCATGTTTTACAGACTGATGACCGGGTATGTTAACAACGACCAACTACTAATACATTGTTTCCAAGACAGTCTGGTGGGAGCAGTATCCAAATGGTACAACCAATTGAGCCGTACTAGGATTGGTTCCTAGAGGGACTTGGCACAAGCATTCAGGAAGCAGTATAGTCATGTGACGGACATGATTGCTGATAGAATTACTTTATAGAACATGGAGAAGAAACCGAGTGAGAGTTTCAGGAAATATGTACAGAGATGGAGGGAAGTTACCATACAAGTTCAGCCGCCGCTCTTAGAAAAAGAACCTAAGATGCTCTTTATCAACACCCTAAAAGCCTCGTTCATCACTTGCATAATAAGAAGCGCTACAAAAAGTTTTTCAGACAGAGTGATGACCGGTGAAATGATCGAGAATGCAATAAGAAGTGGAAAAATAGATGCAGAAGAGAGTAACAAAAGGTCAACCTTGAGGAAAAAGGAAAACGAGGTGAAAAACACAAATACATATAACAAGGGTTACTCAAAATCGATTACGATAAATCAGCCAAGAACGATGGCTACCAGTCAACAAGGTTCATCAAGGTAGGAGTCCAGCACAAAGCAAAACACTGAGAAGCTCCAATTTACACCAATCCCAATAACATATATGGAGTTGTATCAAAGTTTATTTGACGCACACGTGGTGTCCCTTTTTTATCTAAAACCATTACAGCCCCCATATCCCAAATGGTACGATGCGAACGCTCAATGTGACTACCATGCAGGAATATCGGGGCATTCAATAGAAAACTGCACTGCCTTTAAGAAAGTAGTCGAAATACTTATTAAAATTGGCATTGTAAAATTTGATGATGCACCTAATGCCAAAAATCGACTACCCAATCACACCGATAATAGGGTAAATGCGATAGGCAGAAAGGTGGGGAGAATAATCAAGACTGATATTGTAGAAGTAAAAACTCCCTTGAGACGAGTCTGGATGGAGATAGTAAAAAGGGGGTGAGCATTTCAAATTCTGAAGGGAGTTGTGAAAACTCGAGAAACTACTGTGAGTTCTATTATAAATAGGGGCACGAGATCCAAGAATGCATAGAATTCAGAGCCTTGGTGCAAGGTCTGATGGACAATAAAGAGATAGAGTTCTGTGAAGGAGTTAAAGAAGAAGGAAGCATATGTGCGTCAGAATTAACAACGAAGGTCCCAAAAGTTAATCATCCCGTGGTCATCATTTTGTGACCTAAAAACAACGAAGCTGGAGTGCAGATGACACCAAAGATCATAATTCAAAAACTGACAGTTTTCTCTTATCAAGATAGCAAAAGGGTCCAATGGAATTACGATTGTAACGTGACAATCCCAGGAAAGGAGAACTCAGCCAGCGCTTCAAAAGAGGATCAAGATGTAGGTTTTTATACGCGTAGTGGAAGGCATTATGATTTGATAAATGCCCAAGCGAAACCCGTAAAAGGAAAAACCATAATGGTGGAGCAAAAGAAAGAAAGAGCCGTCAAACCTGAGCCGCTTGTTAATGAGCCAGTAAAAGAGTAGGAGGTCAAGGAATTCCTGAATTTTTTGAAGCACAGCGAGTATAGTGTTATGGAACAGTTGCATAAATAACCAGCTAGCATATCTATAGTAGCTTTACTCTTGAGTTCGGAGATACACCGAAGTGCATTGATGAAAGTGCTGAACGAGACGTACGTGGCCAACTATATCTCTGTCAATAAACTGGATCGGCTGGTTAACAACATAAGTGCCAATAACTTCATCTTCTTCAACGATGATGAAATACCACTAGGGGTTATGGGATCCACTAAAGCTCTGCACATCACTACCAGATGCAAAAGGTACACATTGCCAAGGGTTATGATCGACAATGGATCGGTAATGAACGGATTGCCCGTATCCACACTTAATAGTTTACCTGTGGATAGCTCATACATGGAGGTATGCCAGAATATAGTGAGGGCATTTGATGGCATAGAAAGGGGGTCATGGGAAGAATCGAAATACCTCTATTGATTGGCCCAACTACCTATGAGGTGGACTTCCTAGTAATGGATATTAATCCCTCATACAATTGCTTATTGGGAAGACCTTGGATACATTTGGTAGGGGCAGTGCCTTCGTCACTACATTAGAAGCTAAAGCTAGTATCAGAAGGTTGGCTGGTGATGATAAATGCTAAAGAAGATATTATCGCGGCCGTAACTAGTGATGCGCCATACTTCGAGGCAAATGATGAGGTAATTGAATATCCTTTTTGATCCTTGGAGTTTGTGAATGCAACATTCATTACTGAAGGAAACAAGATTCCAATGCCAAAAATATCTAAGGCTACCAGGATGGGATTACAACTGACGGTAGGAAATGGAGCTCTACCGGGAAAAGGACTAGGGAGGCATCTTCAGGGAAGAGTTGAGGCTCCAATGTTGAAGGACAAGCATGACCGCTTTGGCTTAGGGTACAAGCCAGATGCGAGACAAAGAAGGAAGGAACTGGAAAATAGGTAAGAAAGAAGAAGAGCACGTGTGAGTGGGGCAGAAATCAAATGGGAACCAATGATATTCCCCCACATATCCAAAACTTTCATATCGGGAGGGATTATTCATCCCGAGCGAAGGATGCCAAGGAAAGAAACATTGAAGAAATGTTGGGAAACGTTCACATCAATGCCATACATGAAGAAACAACCGAAGAAGGGATCTTGTCAGATATCTGCCCTTATGAACCTGGGAGTGTTCTGAACAATTGGACTGCAAAAGAAATTCCTGTAGTTTTTAGAGCTTATATAGAGTAATGTTTAAAACACACTTGTTGTTTTAAGCCTAGAAGCAATAAGAATTCCTTTGTGAAATAGGCTTATGTCCAAACATCATTATGAAATACATATTTGATATCTTTTTGAGTAGATATTCTTTCATTCTTTTAAATTCTTTCATTGTTTCTATACAAGTAATTATGTTAGATTCTTTCATTCCTTGGACCTTTCTTCCAAATCATTTTTTCATCTAATTTATAATCATACCATACAAATAATTATTCTTAAATTCATTCGTTCTTTGTATATTCCTTTGTACTTGCAACAGGTTCTCGGATATCAATGACATGAGTAACGCTGCTAAGGAACTAGAACCTCCTTTTGAGCAAGACATGTGTTTAGAGGGATCCTAGGACTTTGAAGAGGACATAGACTGTGGCTTATCTCCGGACTTGTTAAGAATGGTAAAACAAGAGGAAAAACAAATTCTACCTCACGAAGAGATAGTAAAGAGTATGAACTTAGTAGAAGGAAAGGTAGTGAAAATTGGAACGTGCATAATCGAAGAAACAAAGCGAGACCTCATAGAGTTACTTAAGGAATTCAAAGATGTCTTCGCATGGTCATACCAAGATATGCTTGGATTAAGTGCTAACATTGTTGTACACTGCCTCCCCATAAAAGAGGATTGCAAACCTGTTCAGTAGAAACTCTAGAGAATGAGGCCTGACATGGTGCTAAAACTAAAAGAGGAAGTCAAAAAGCAGTTCGGTGTTGGATTTTTTCAGGAAGTCAAATACTTAGAATGGGTAGCCAATATTGTGCTTGTCCCTAAGAAAGATTGGAAGGTGCGAATTTGTGTAGATTATAAAAACTTAAATAAGGCCAGTCCGAAAGACAATTTCCCCTTGTCTCACATTGATACTCTAGTAGACAATACGATAGGTTATTCGTTGTTTTCCTTCATGGATGGCTTCTTGGGATACAATCAAAAAAAAAATGCATCCTGAAGACATGAAAAAGACTACCTTCATAACCTTGTGGGGTAATTTTGTTATAAGGCGATGCCATTTGGGCTGAAAAATGCAAGAGAGACATATCAAAGGGCCATGGTGACCTTGTTCAATGATATGATGCACAAAGAAATCAATGTTTATGTCGATAATATGATCGCAAAGTCCCGAACAAAAATGGAACATATCCAAGTTTTGAGGAAGTTATTCTTAAGACAGAGGAAATTCCAATTAAAGCTCAATCCAACAAAATGTACTTTTGGAGCTAGATCGAGAAAATTGTTGGGCTTCGTAGTCAGCGAGAGAGGAATTGAGATTGACTCAGACAAAGTCCGGGCTATACAAGAATTGCCTCCGCCGCGCACTCAAAAAGAAGTTTGAGGTTTCCTTGGAAGGTTAAATTACATTGCTCGGTTCATTTCACAATTAACTGAGAAATGTGATCCCATATTTCGTCTTCTTAAGAAACACAATCCAAGCGTGTGGGATGATGAATGCTAGAAAGCTTTTGATAAGGTTAAATAGTACTTGTCAAGTCCTTCAGTATTGTCACCTCTGTATTTGACAGTGTTTAGCAACTTTATGGGATGTGTATTGGGTCAACACGATGATTCGGGAAGAAGAGAAAAGGCGATATACTACCTTAGTAAGAAATTCACTGAGTGTGAAATGAGATATTCACCAATTGAGAAATTGTGTTATGCCTTGATTTGGACAACTCGGAGGTTGAGGCAATACGTGCTGTACCATACGACTTGGCTAATCTCGAAGTTGGACCCTCTAAAATATATGATAGAGTCAACTGCTTTTAATGGAAGGATGGCTAGATGGCAAATCCTGTAACAGACCAATATTGACCCTAATCAGAACAGTGGTTTCGGGACCACGAATCCGAGCCCGAGAAATATTTTGGTATTATATTCCATGTTTATTATATGTGAATTAATATGTGTGAAAATTTCATAGAAAAATTTTATCGTTTAAGTGCTTAATTTGATAAAAAGGATTTAATCGCGAAAAGCGTAAAAGTTGCATGATAAGGTGTAATGTACTAATTTGCTTGTGGCTTTTTAAGTGGGTGTCCTAAAAGGGCAATTAGCCCATTGACCTTAGTGATGGACGGCAATGGGCCAAGTAGCCTTAAATATATGTTAGTTTAATTTTGTTATAAAGTTATATTAGTATAATTATAAATAATGTTGATATATGTTAAATACTTCATAAAATAATAAAAACAAAGTGGAAAGAAAGAGAACATACCTTGTTTATCTTCTTGGCCAAAAGTTGGAGGAAGAAAACTCCATTGTTGAAGCTTCAATTTCGGCAACTTGGGGCTTAATTTGGGGTATGTATTTTGCTTAGTTTTTAATAAATTTTACATTTTGGAATGGTTGCTTTGAATACTATACAACCCATGTGATAATTTTTGAGATTTTGGCACATTGAGATTGGCTATGGTTGTATATCCATGGCATGAAATGTTTGATGGTAGATTATAAATAGTATGTGTTAAATCATCATTTTTAGAATTAGAAGTTTTGATGAAATTGAGTGTTAGGGACTAATTAAAAAAAATTAAATTCTTGAAGGACTAAAACATGAAATAAATGAAATGCATGGACTTGTATGGCTATGTGGAAGATTCGGCCTAGCTATAGTGTTGGGGAATTTTGCATATTTTGTGTTTTGTGTAAATAGGACCAATTTGTAAAAGATGGGAAACATTAGGGGCAAAATTGTAAATTGTTATTTAAGTGTCTTTGGACTAAATTGAGATGAAATGTGCTTGAATGAGCTAAATTTTGATGTGTTTAGATCAAGAACAAAGAAAAACGGAATTGGATCGGGGAAAGACAAAGGTTTTCGAATAGCCGATTTACACGGTCTATCGACAACCGAGGTAAGTCCTTAAGTTAAATTATATTAAATAACTATTTATGAACATATTATATGATAATGTTTGATAAAATTTTAGTATGAAATTTTGTCATAGCCGAATGTATGTAAGCGTATTAAATGAGTTATATAGTTTGATAACGTAATACGAATAAATGTCTCGATGCGAATTGCGGGATTGTACGATGACGAAATGATTTTAGTTGTTTAATGTGAATAAGTTTAGTTTAATTGGACATGTAATATATTATGAAATGTGTGTGGAATGATTTATCACATTGAGGTATTTCGGGCTTTAAGCCTAGCAGGCCTAGTGCCAGTGATTTCTTTCGGGCTTTAAGCCTAGCAGGCCTAGTGCTAGTGATCTCCTTCGGGCCCTGAGCCTAGCAGGCCTCGTGCCGGTGTTACTTAACGGGCTTTATTGCCTAGCAGGCTTGATGCCGGTGATGTGTATTATAAAGGAGAAACCAAATATTATTCAAGGCAAACCACAATTAATGTATCTAGCTAACTACTGTAAATATGTAAGGTATGTTATGTTTAATATTATTTGAGTCGAGTTGATGCTATAAAAATTGTGTTATATATGTTTGAGGATAATATTAATTTGTATGAGCATTATATGATCAAATTTAAGTTTTAATGTTCTATTATGGATATTCGGTTTTTAAGTTGAATGTTTTAATTTCTTAAATGTATAAATGTTATATTATTATGAGCTTAGGACTTACTAAGCTAGTAAGCTTATTGCGTGAAATGTTTTCCTCTGTTTTATAGATTTTGGATACGCTACGGGCTCGAGAAGGATCGTCAAGAAAGTCGCCCACACTATCAACTATTTTGGTACTCTTTTAGTTGCGTTAAATTAGATAAAGGCATGTATAGGAGGAAATTTTGAAAATGACCTTGTTTGAGTGAAAACCTTCATATTACATGTATTATAGCCATGCGAATATGGCTAAATTTTTAGTTGGGTATGCTGTTGTGCTTTGATACAAATGTCGGTTTATGTTGGTAATGTTTGTGCATTTTTAATCGAAGTTTACTCGTATTTAATAAGGAAATATATGTTTACGAAATGAACCTTTGAATTAGGTATTGTGGTAAGTAACCAATGGTACACTCGATTATATGGAACCATAGTCGTGTTTTGTTAATAAATCGATGATGTTATGATATTACGCGAATGTTTTAGGTATAAGTTAAATTGCATAAATGATTAAAATGCATAGATAGTATGAGTTGTATGTGGGTATATTCGGTTATAAACTAGTTAATCATATTTTGTAATGAAACAGTTTTTAGTTAGCAGCAGTGATGTGATTTTGAAAAATCACCAAAAATAGTATAAATTGAATTAGAAAGTGAATAAGATATAGAATTAAAGCGTATTGTGTCTATTTTGATATGAAAGAAACAGAGTAGGCAAAGGAATTTTATATTATGAGATATTTAAATTTTAGTGAGACCTGTTCTGAATGAATTCGTGATTCCCTGTTCTGTCTTTGAAAAATTGTTAAAAATTGTACAAAAATAATCAGGGAGCATAGTTTATATGCTTGGAATCCTTAATGAGTCTATTTTTGATTGGAATAAACAAGAACATTATTGAAATTTTGTACAATGAGATAACTGAGTTTTTGTAATGATAGGTCAGAATCATCAATGATGAAATAGGGAAACTTTGATGAATAAACTGTACTAATTGGCCACATGAAAAATTCAGGAAAAATTATGGTATATATATATGAGTCTAGTTTCAAGGAAAATTTACGGATCTAAATTTCGAGTTTTGTAACTCGAGTTATGGTCAATTTAGTCAGCATGACGCAGTTGGACAGCTTTAAATTCTTATGCCCCGAACTAGTAGTCAAGTCTAGTAATGCCACATTCTCGACTCCGGCAAAGGTCTCGGGTAAGGGGTGCTACAAATCCTGCTCTCTGAATTTGACATAGTTGTGAAAGGAAGTGCAGTAGTAGATTTTCTGGCTAGCAGAGCTCTAGAAGATTATGAGCCTCTGAACTTTGACTTCCCCAATGAAGAACTAATGTATGTGGCAGCTACTGAAGAAGACGCTACAAAAGATTACCTTTGGAAATTGAACTTTGATGGAGCATCAAATGCTGTAGGTAATGAAATTGGAGATTTCATAACATGCTGTAAGGAGACTGTATTAATTATGCTAAGAGATGTCACAAATGCCAAATTTATGGAGACAAAATTCATGTACCTCCTTCGCCTTTGCATGTTATGACTTCCCCATGGCCTTTCTCTATGTGGGGCATGGATGTCATCGGGTCGATCTCGCCAAAAGCTTCAAATGGGCATTGATTCATCTTTGTAGTCATTGACTATTTCACCAAGTCGGTAGAGGCTGCTTCATATGCCAGTGTTACTAAGTCGGCAGTCAGCAGATTCTTACAAAAAGAAATCATATGTCGATATGAATGCCTGAGAGGATCATATCAGGCAATGCATTAAACTTGAACAACAACACGATAGCGGAGGCCTGCAGTTAGTTTAAAATCAAGCACCACAATTCATCACTGTACCGTCCAAAAATGAATGGTGCAGTGGAAGCGGCCAATAAAAACATTAAGAAGATCGTGGCGAAAATGACTGAAACTTATAAAGATTGGCATGAGAAGTTACCATTTGCTCTATATGCTTATCGAATATCTATCAGAACTTCCACCAGGGCAACGCCTTTCTCATTGGTTTATGGAATGGAGACTGTTTTACCATTAAAGTAGATATACCTTCCCTTCGAGTTTTATCAAAGCTAAAGTTAGATGAAGTAGACTGGATCCAGCCTCAATATGATCAGTTGAATTTGATTGAGAGCTAAAGAGGCTAAAGGCTATTCATCAGGGTCAGATGTACCAAAAACGAATGATGTGAGCTTATAACAAAAAGGTTCGCCCAGGAGAATTTCACGAGGGGGATCTGGTATTGAAAAAGATCCTCCCCATGCAAAAGGATTTCAGAGGGAAATGGATGCCTAATTGGGAGGGACCTTATGTGGTAAAAAATGCTTTCTCCGGAGGAGCACTGATTTTGACCAAAATGGATGGGAAAAACTTGCACAATCCTGTAAATTCAGATTCAATCAAGAAGTACTATACTTAAAAAGGAAAAGAGGCCAAAGTGAAAACCCTCAAAGGGCGCTTTGAGACCTTCTTAAAAAAAACGGAGAGGCCAAGGTGAAAATTCACAAAGGGAGCCTTGAGACTAAAGGGGTTTTGAGTTGAAAACTCGAAAAGGGTAGCTCAAATTGTGATCAAAGATGGGGCACATGGTGATCTTGCTATACCTAAATTAATGAAGAGAGGGTGTGCAACATCTTGGGGCATCGACAAAGTACTCTAGATCTCCTAAACACATATTGAGCTTAAAATGGTCTTCAGAACGTTCATACAGAGAAACTCAGGCTGCGATATCTGGGGCACCTATCTTTTCCTCTCGCTATTTTGTATTCCAACAATGTTTTCTTTCTTTAATCAACCAATTCTTTGCAGATTGTTGTTTCAATTTTGTTTATCATTATGATCATTTTCAAGCATTTTGCATTGAAGTAACGATTAATGGACTAATAATACTTTCACAAAAGGAGTTTTGCATATTACTCTGGAAACTTCTAAATAGTACGAGAACCTGAAACATGACTATTATTTAGAACTCATCAAGCCTAAGGGTTGGAAATATTTGAGAAAGAAACTCTAAATAGTGACTATTTCTTCAAATTTTTTGTCAAAAATATCGGCTGGACAAGAAGACAGGATATTACGTTAGTGATACGACCTTGAAAAACAACGAGCAATAACAACCCAGACATTAAAAAAGGGATTATTCTCATGACATTTTGCATTTATTCAAATATTATCCATAACACATCTAGTTAGGAGCATTCTATTCATTCTGATCATTGCATCCTAATCATTATGCATAAGCATAGGCCCATAAAATCGATTCTACAGGTTATGTCCCCCAAAAGACGGTATAGCAAGATTGGTGAATCCACAAGTCCTGTACCTCTAAAGTTGCAGTGGAGCAGACTGAAGATAGCGAATCTTATTTCCCTAAAGTTGTAGTGGAACAGATTGAAGCTATAAATTACTGATCTTATCTCTCTGAAGTTGCAGTAGAGTAGATCATGGAAAATCTTATCTCCCTGAAGTTGCAGTGGAGTAGATTAAAGCCGCAAGTCTTATCTCCCTGAAGTTGCAGTGGAGCAGGTTGAAGTAACAAACCTTATCTCTCTGAAGTTGCAGTGAAGTAGGTTGAAGTCACTAGTCTTATCTCTCTAAAGTTGCAGTAGAGCGACTGAAGACAGTTAATCCTATCTCTCAGAAGTTGCAGTGGAACGGATTAAAATGATGAATCCTATATCTCTGAAGTTGCAGTAGGTTGGATTGAATTTTACCATATCAAGTATTATCTCCCTAAAGTTGCAGTGGAGCAAACTAAAGATAAAAAATCTCATATCCCTGAAGTTGCAGTGGAGTAGATTGAAGCTACAAGTTACAAATATCATATCCCTGAAGTTGTGGAGTAGATTGAAGCTACAAGGTCCTATCTTCTTAAAGTGGTAGTGGAATGGATCAAAGCAATAAGATGTAGTGGACTGGAATGAAGCTACTTGAAGAAGAGAGGCACCAAAACAAGTCTAGACTCAGCAAGACCAGGCAAAATTAGTCTTTTTAAAAAGTCTTTGCTCTGTTCTCGTTACACAACAACGAGCAAAGAGGGGCACCTGTAACTAGCCCAATTTGCTCGGGCCCATAAGAAAAATAAATACAAAAAAAAAACAATAGTCCAAAATACAAAAATAGAAGCCCAATTACTAAACTAATTACAGCAGCCCAAATATATTAAATTAAAGCCTAAACCCAAATGCCTAACCCTAGCCCAAATCACGATTAGAAAAAACAAAAGGAAAAACCCTAGGTGCGCTGCACCTAGGTCTACTGCCATGTCAGCACCACCACGACTGCGCGCCTCCGTACACCGCCACGTACGGCCTCCGTAACTGCAAAAAAAAGACAGCAAGCAGAAATAAAAAAAGAAAAGAAAATGTTGTATATTTTTTCTCTTTCTTCTATTTCAGCTATAAAAACCGAAGGAAACGATTGTAAATTTTACGAACACGAAATACAGAAAAGAAAAATCAAAAAATAGAAATTTTCAAGGTGATTCCTTTTTATTTGCATTTTCAATATCTATCTTTCATTTTTTATTTCCATTTCTTTCGACGTATTAAAAAAAAAAGGGAAAGAGGTCTTACCTCGCTGGTGGCCGAAAGGAAGGAAACTGAAGATTTTTTCGGTCTCCCTTTGATATTCAAAGGCTCTTTTAGACAATTTTAGGTTAGATAAGAGTCATCAAGGGTTAAAACGGTCAAAAAGGGTCACTTTTGAGTGTTTCGGCCACCATGCACGGTTGTCGACGGCGGCGACGACGCTGGAACCCTCACCGAACCTAGGCCAGATCTGGGATGGGGAGAGAGCCATGAGAGAGTTTTTAGATTTTTTTTTTGGGTGTTAGGTTAAAATGATTTTCTGGCAAAAAAATTATTTTATATAAGCACTTAAAATGGCGGGGTTTTAGGGCTGGCTTCAATAGCCCCAAAACGACGTCGTTTAGGCCATGACCCGATCTGATCGAGCCTACACTCCTAGGATCTCTGTGTTTTTTAGCGGAAGGGTTATTTGCGCTTTTGGCCCTTCTACTTTTTCGACCATTTTTAATTTAGTCCTTTTTGTTTTATTTCCTCTAATTTTGCCCGATAATTTTGCTATTCTTTCGTTTTAACCCCTAAATAGAACGACGTCGTTTTGGAGGATAAGGGAGAATTGCCCTTTTGACCCCTTCTTGTTATTTGCGTGTTCGGATAGGTTATTTTATTTTTTTTATTTCCGATTTTTCCCCATATTTTTGTTTTAAGCTTAATTTTGTCCTTTTAGTTATTTTTTTTCAATTTTAATTTTGTTATTATTAATTATTATTATTATTACATTTGCTTTTATTGTTACTAGTATTATTATCCTATTTTTATTATTATCATTATTATTACTATTTTAGTATTATTATGATTATTATTACTCTTATTTATTTATTTTTACTATTATTATTCGTTTATTAACGTATTTTCATTATAATTTATTATTATTGTATTATTGTTATTATTATTATTTTATTTTCTTTAAACTATTGTACATAGTATTTATTTATTTATTTACTATTAGCTTTTACTATTATTTTATTTTATTTTATTCATTTGTTTATTTATTTATTATTTTTTACCTATTATTTTATATAGATTGTTTGTTTTAGCTTCTATTTTATTTTATTTCTGCCTTTATTATTGTTATTTATATTATCGCCCTCATTTTTATTCTATTATGCATATCTGCATTGTAATTCATTTTCCATTTTACTACGATCATATTACATTTTATCCGAATGCATTAAAATTTTTGTTTTGAAATAAGCAAATACTCCGCGTTTTAAGATTCGAAAGCAATCGTACCCTAACTTACTGGGTTTCGATTTTTCTCGTCGAGTCTAAAGAACCAATTATTTTTTTAATCAAAGCATATAAGCTAAATAAAAACTTATTCTCAGGAATTCAAAAAATGTTGTGTCCTAACTCATTGGATGTGACATTTTGTTATCTCGAGGTACGGATTTCTAAAAACAAAGGCAATATTCGGTATTCGGAATTTTGAGAAATTGTGCCCTAACTTACTGGGTTCCAATTTTTCATTTGACCCAAATAACCGAATATCCTTCTTAAATTGAAATGTACGAGTTTTAAAAGTCAAAAGACAAGCTTAGTTTCGAAGATTCGAAATGACGTATCCTAACTCACTGGGCATGACATTTTACTTTTTTAGAATAAGTGGGTCTCAGCATCCAATTTAATTTATTCAAGTTTTTTTAAAAACAAAGAGGATCGTATCTTAAAATCTTTTCAAATTTTCGATATTAAGACATTAATCAATCAATTCGGTACCAATTTTAGGCGTTACGAGGGTGGTAATCCTTCCTCATGCGTAACTGACTCCTGGACCCGTTTTCTCAAATTTTGTAGGCCAAAATCATCATTTTAAGAAATCAAAATGTTTTAATGATCAATCTCAAGGTGACCCGATCACACCTCAAAAAAGGGATTGGTGGCGACTCCATTTTTGTTTTTAAAGTTGACCTCGTTTTTCAACGACAAAAAAATGGTTTTGACAATGTACATTGGTCCCATTTGAACCTTGTGAATACTTATGATGCAAATGACTTGTCATTAGGGGTTATACGTTTTCGAGTGCTGGTCTTGGATGTCTTACTAATGGTTAAGGTCCTACATTTGTCGTTGATTCTCCATAGCTCGTGTGAGCATCATCGTGTAGTCAAACATCCCGATCCACAACTCGTTTAAGCAGGCCCTTTTCACAGCTCGTGTGAGTATTTCCCAATTATCCAATGATATTTTATTTGGTTCAACGGGTAATTAAGGTTTAAAACGAAAAGGTACTTATATGGAATGAGCTATGTTATTGAGCATATGAAATGGAAAATATGATATGTTTAATTGGATTGAAAAGGGAACTAATTGAATATGTGATGGATGGTTTATATAGTGAAATCCATTTCATGATATATTCCATGTTTCATAGTTTGATATGTTCTTAAATATATCTACTAACTATGTGAAGTATTGTGGATAAGAAAGAAAATTATCTTTGTGATCTAATGAACAATTTTTAAATGATTTAATCGTTTATGTTTAGTAAGTTTCAGTTTTCTTTTTACGAGATTACTAAGCACTAGTTGCTTACATAGTTCTTTTATCTGTTGTGTAGATCACAAAAAACTAGTTCGGTTGGAATTCTCGTCGGATCATCATCACACTATCCATCAATCTTTTTGGTAGTTTTTCGTTAATTTGGCAAATGGTTATAAATGACATGTATAGGGCTAAAATGTTATCTTGGTCTTTTGGTTGTTTTGAGTTTGTGCTAAGCCTATTTATGGCTAAATGCCCTAGTTGTTGTTGGTTGTAAATGATGATATAAATAGGTGATATTGGGTTTGTGCATATTTTGTTTAAAGTAGTTAAATTATGGGTGTATGTTATGCAAAAGGAAATGGTTGTTTGGAATGTATGATTTATGTTAAGTGAATGCACTTGAGATGTTGAATTGGATATATAAATTGTGGTGCCTTTTGATAGCATATTTGTTAGACATAGAATGGATGAATTCTAGCATATTCTTGGTGTCTTTGGATGTGTTTTTAGCCATGTGAAATAAGCTAGGTATGATGTGTCTTGGTGTGTAAGAATTGGTGCTTGGTTTGGCTTGCATTAGAGGTTAAATAGGGAGCACACAACCTGTGTTAAATAGGGGTTAAATAGGCTATCACATAGCCATGTGCAATACACGGCCACCCCACATGGTCGTGTGTCATTTAAATTTTTGGTGCGAGATTAACTACACGGTCATAGAGAGTTACACGGTCTAGCGGCATGGCCATGTGACCTGAATCACATGGTCACATAGAGTTACATGGCCTGGCAACACGGCCATGTAACCCTATTTCAAATACCCACACGGGTAGACACACGGGCTGGGACACGACCGTGTGTCCCATACATCGAATACTCAGACGACCGTGTGACCCCTATTTCCAAAATTTTTTAATTTTTTTCTAAAATTTTCTATTTTGTTTTAGAATGATCCCTGTACTTTTCAAAATTATTTTTAGGGCCCTGTAGGCTCGAATTAAAACTTGTAAGAGTATTATTACATTGAATAAAATGTTTTTTGAATGCTTTTAGTTAATTTTCTGAATTATTCTATATGAAGTTAAATGATCCAATTTGTTTAGTAATGCCTCGTAACCCTACTCCGATGACGGACACAGGTTAGGGGTGTTATAATATCTGGAGTTAAATAATCAAATTCTATCTGTAAAGAAGAAAGATGAGACACTTCGTCTGTGTATTGATTATCGCTAATTGAATAAGGTAACCGTAAAGAATAAGTATCCACTACCTCAAATTGAAATTTTGTTTGATCAATTAAGCAGAGCTCCAATTTTGTCAAAGATTGACTTGTGTTCTGGTTACTATCAAGTGAAGATAATAGGTGATGATGTTAAAAAAACTGCATTTCATTTGTAGTATGGTCATTATGAATTTTTGGTGATGCCCTTTGGCTCAATGAATGCGCCCACAATCTTCATGGATTTGATGAATAGAGTTGTTTCAAACCTATTTGGATCATTTTGTGGTAGTCTTCATTAATAACATTCTAGTCTACTCGAGAAGTGTGGCTAATAAGGAACACTTAATAATTGTATTGAGAACATTGTATGAGAATAAGTTATATGCCAAATTCAACAAATGTGAATTATGGCTGAAAGAAGTTCACTTTCTGGGCCATGTTATTTTTACTAAAGGTATGAAGGTAGACCCCGGCAAAGCTAAAGTCGTACTTGAATGGAGTCTGCAAAAGAATGTCAGTGAGGTTCGTAGTTTTTTAGGATTGGCATGTTACTATAGGAGGTTTGTAAAAGGGTTTGCAATGTTTGCTACACCTCACACACATTTTTTGAAGAAGAAAGAGAAGTTTGAATGAACTGAAGTATGTTAGAAATGTTTTGATAAGTTGAAGTTAGTTCTAATAGAATCTCTGGTCTTAGCCCAACTAGAATCTGGCTTAGTATACTGTGTTCACTGATGCAACACTAAATGGGCTTGGATGTGTACTTATACAAATAGGTAAAGAGTTATCCGACTCATGATTTAGAGTTGATAGCAGTGGTTTTGGCATTAAAGATTTGGAGACACTATCTTTATAGGGAAAAGTGTTGTGTGTTTTCATATCATAAGAGTTTGAAGTATCTGATGACATAAAAAGATTTGAATCTATGCCAACGATGTTGGATGAAACTTTTGAAAGATTATGATTTGGCTATTGAGTATCATCCTGGAAAGGCTAATGTAGTGGCAGATGTTTTAAGCAAGAAAATGATGGTAACATTACCATCCCTTCGAGCTAGAGTAAGCCTGATTGATGATGGATCATTTTTGGTTAACTGTTTGACTAACCTTCCCCTCCCAGATTTTGAAAGAGCAATTAAAAGATGTGTAGTGTAATGTATATAAGCAGCGTATAGTATCTGGGGATGCAACGAACTTCAGCTTGGGAAAAGATGAGGAACTTCTATATATATATAGAGAATGTATGTGCCTACTAGGGATGGTTTAAGGCAAGAATTGTTAAGAGAGGCTCATCAAAGACCCTTCTCACTTCATCCAGGAAGTGTTAAGATGTATTAAGATTTGAGAAGTCTGTATTGGTGGCCTGGAATGAAGAAAGAAATAACAAAATATGTTTAAACTTGTCTGGCTTTCCAGCAAATTAAAGCCGAATCTCAAGTTCCCTCAGGTAAACTGTATCTTTTGGAGATACCTAAGTGGAAGTGGGATAAGATCACCATGGATTTTGTATCGAGCCCTCCTCTCAATCTTTCGAAAAAGAATTTAGTTTGGGTGATTGTGGATCGACTCACTAAAACAACTCATTCCTTGCCTGTATACACCAATTATTCATTGTAAAAGTTGGTCAAGCTCTATGTATCTGAAATAGTACGCTTTCATGGAATTCCATCATCGATGTAAGGTTTACATCAAGGTTATGGAAGCAACTACAAGAATCGTTGGGCACTAAATTACGATTTAGTACTGCCTTTCATCCTCAATCAGATGGTCAGTCTGAAAGAGTGATTCAAGTCTTGGAAGATATGCCGAGAACCTATGTGATAGATTTTGGGATGAATTGGGGAAGATATCTTCATTTGGCAGAATTTGCATATGATAATAATCGTCACGCCAGTTTGGTTATATCACCATTTGGGGTTTTGTATTGAAGAAGGTGTCGATCACACACCTACAGGGTAGAGCTCAGTGAAAGGAAATTGGTTGCTTCAGAATTGGTGCGAGAAACATAGGAAAAAGTTTTTATCATTCGCAGTGATTTAAAAGCTACCCAAGATCGCCGAAAAGCTTATGCTAACTGAAAAAGAAAGGAGATGTCGTTTGAAGTGAGTGATAAAGTGTTCCTAAATGTTTCTCCTTGGAAAAAAATCATAAGGTTTGATCAAAAAGGAAAGTTAAGCCCACATTTAATTGGACCGTATGAGGTTTTAGAACAAGTTGGGCCAGTGGCATATAAGTTGGCATTACCACCAGAATTATCGTAGATTCATAATGTATTTCATGTGTCTATGTTAAGAAGGTATCAATCAAGTTTGGATCATTTTGTACAAATTAAAGACTTAGAAGTATAGCCACATCTGTCTTATGAAGAGGAACCTGTTTGCATATTAGAAAGAGAAGTGAAAGAGTCAAGGAATAAGAGGATCCCATTAGTAAAAGTGTTATGGAGAAATCACAATAGAGAAGAAGCTATATGGGAAAGTAAAATTTTAATGAAAAAGCAGTATCCTTAAATTTTCACAGGTACGAATTTTGAAGATGAAATTTTTTAAGTGAGGGAGAATAGTAACATCCCACTCGGAGGAGACTCAATATCAAGTAACAGTGTCATGTATAAGTTAGTTAATTTAATGGTAGAATTGAGTAAGTAAAATATTTAATTGACGGAGTACTACACTCTGTGAGATTCGCCAACTGGGAAACTCTAGGGTTTGGCGAACACTTCTGTTAAGTATCCCCCCATCCAAAATGTTTTGGGTGAACTCATTAAGTTCACAGTTTGATAGATATATTTCTATATTTAGTGTGTAATACCCCTTACCCGTATTCAATGTTGGAACAGGGTACGAGGCATTACCGGACTTACCACACAGGCATTCCAGAAATTCTGAGACATAAAAGTTGCGTCCAAATTAAAACCATCCACATTCAATCATAAATCCCTAATACGAGCCTATGAGGCCCAAAACATGTTTTGGAAGTGGTTCGGGACTAAACTGAGAACTTTAGAAATTTTTACAAAACTTAGAAAAGTTTTGCTAGATGCAGTGCTCACACGCCCGTGTGGTCCAACAGACACGCCCGTGCTTCAGATCGTGTTCAAATTAGGGTGCTCTCTGACTTGTACCACACGGCCGTGCCACACACCTGTGTGCTAGGCTGTGTAGCACACATGGCTGAGACACGCCCATGTCTCTACCCGTGTGCTGAATTTTGGACATTCTGTTTCTCAAAATTAATGTGCAGGGGACACACAGCCGGAACACATGCCCGTGGGGTAGACCGTTTGTCACACACGACCTAGACACACGCCCACGTGTCTACCTGTAAGGAAAAAATAAAGGCTATGTACCAAGCCATATGCCACCCTTATTCATACATACACTACACCATTTCAAAGGCATAAAACATAACATAGTTAGGAAACCAAAACATCTACAATTATTACCAACACATGCCAATACAATATCAACATCTATCATACTCACAAAATTTATTAAGCCATAATTGACTACTTTCAAGATACGTAATTGTACACCACTTTATCATCTCATCAATAGACTACATTGCCAAACATCTCACATTCATGTCATAAATCACATTTCTATCATTCATCAAGCATATCATGACCATATTACTAAAGAAATTAGCACATATATATACACACTTAGGCTTACAACCATGATAGCCCAAATAAACCAATTTACATGGCCGAATATCAAAACAAGCCTTTGACAATCACAAGCCAACACATTGGCTAAAATCACAATGGCACATTTAACAAAATGACTAAGTTCCTATACATGCCATAAACTCAAAATACTTGAATTCATCATTACCCAAAGTGATAGCTTGAGAGTGTGATAGGATCTCCGGCGAAATCCAATCCGAGCTAGCTCAATGACACTATAAAGCATGGTAAAGGAAGGGGGTAAGCTATATAGCTTAGTAAGTTCATATGTAAATAATACAAAACATTATTCATACATTTGACATATAAATAACTCAACAAATATTAACACAAAGTCATTAAAACTTCATAAATGTCATATGACCATAAATGTCATTTAATATCAACATAACATGTATCAACATAAATGTCATTTAAGCTTTATAAGCACAACTTACTCAATCACATTCTTACCAATTGTTCATCATATACCAAATCCATTTTCTTTGAGTTTTTCGTACATACCTGTACCAACTCGTAACATAATCACGTATTTTCTCATCTTCAACATACTCGTTGAACATTTCGTCAACATTTCATGTTGAACCATTTAGAATACTAAAGGATACTTGGGAATCTCGTACTCACAGTACTGTATCAATGTCATATCTCAGGTATGGTCTTACATGTAATCTCGTATCGATGCCAATAACCCAGCTATGGTCTTATACAAAGCCTCATATCGATGCCATATCTCAGATATAGTCTTACACGTAATCTCAAAAACCCTAATGTCATGACATTTGTATCCTATCTATTCTTAAGGTTTAACCGGGATTTACTCGCTTGTCAAAACTTCGTCAATTTCATCCATAGAGTCAATCATAAAATTCATGCAATAATAAAACATTATAAATGCAATTATAACGTTGCATTATTTACATACAAACTTACTTGAGAAAAGAAAACTATCGTACAATTTGAGCTCGAGCTTCCACTATCTATACCTTTGCTGATGTCAATTCCTTTCACGAAACTTAGAAAAATCCTGATACTAGAATCACCACATTCCTATGTTCAAACCAGAATAACAACCATAATAGGCATAGTTATCACAAGCCAAAGAACACACTTTAAAGATGAGCCATGATTGATAGTTTACGAAATAAGGATAATAGGGAAACTAAGATAAAGAAATCTAAGATGCGATATCATACTGGAAGTCTCAGAACAGAACTCATAAGAAAATAATAAAGATCTTGATGATTCCTCAGAGAAAACTAGAAGAAAAACAATGCTTATACGCTCTGGAATCAATTGTAACAGAGATAATATATTTTCCAAATATATTTATAAAACAAAACAACATCCAGTGGAAATAGAAGAATAGCCTCACATAAATTTTCACCAACAACTTTTATTCCAAACATAATAGAATAAAATCCCAAAGAGAGAGATAAGAAATGCTGCTCATCAACCAACTAGATCAACAGTGCTTTCATATAACATTATAATCAGCTAGAATTTTTATATGATAAGAGTTTCATCAAAAAATGAACAATCACATATATCTCTGAGGATAAATAAATATATAAAATACCCAAGAGAGATCATCATAATCTATTCAATTACTACTGTTACACTCAGACATCTTTATTATTCAAATATCATTTCTCTGACTAATTCTGTCATCACTAATCTCGTATTATTCCATTCACTAACGAAAATCAATCCGAAAGAAATTCCAACAAATACATACTTTGGACATCATACCTAAATGAGCCGTTTAGCCGAGATTAACTTTTTCTTTAACCGTGACATCACGAAATCCGAATGATCTTTAGAATAACCTGGCATCTTTCCAGAACTGTATTCACTTGCCAAACTATTCGTAACCCTGACCACATTATTAGTTATTCCACTATTGAACTCTTTAGTCTCTTACTTGTGAGCTCATGCAACTTAAATCTCGTGAAATTTCGTTATAAAATACTATATTGGTAAGGGAGTGAGGTTGTAAAGCCTCTAACTCGACTCTCATAAATATACACATATAACTTACCATTCATCATCAACATAATATCTTCACAATCATATAATTCACTTCAAGCTAATTAACATACATATTTATGTTGACGAACTTTCCTGTTATCTTTATTCAAACAAGTGTACTTAAACATACATTCCATAAATTTTGAGTAAGTTTACTTATCGCATTCTCTTAATCAAACAAGTTAGGCACATAACATCATATGAATGCCAAACAAATATGCATGAGCTTATCACAATATAAATTTTCAATTCATTTCAACTTTCCATATTTCAATAATAATTCCCATTGAACTATTGTAATTTCGATGGATACTCGGGTAGTATACTCAAGGTATGCATGTCAACAATCTATCAATTCATATTCAAAAGTGCCCTTTTTGCACGTATTCATAGAGCACACTCTTGAGCCACATATGATATAACAGGATTGTCAATCCAGGCTAAATCCTTTCAGTAATGTATGCTCTAAAGGGCTTACTCTGAGTTACTCGTCCAGGCTAAATCCATTTCATAACATATGTTTGAGAGGGCTTAATTCAAGATTACCCTTCCGGGCTAAATCATTTTTGCAACATTTAAAACATTTTATTCGTTTCATAAAATCATCATAATCCATCGAAATACAACATTCAACCGGAACAATGACATTTTATCCATATTTCTCTAGACATTCTATTTCTCAAAATTAACGTGCAGGGGACACACGACCGGAACACATGCCCATGGAGTAGACCGTGTGTCACACACAGCCTGGACACACACCCGTGTGTCTACCTGCATGGACAAAATAAAGGCTATTTATGAAGCCATTTGTGTAACAGCTAGATTTTGGGTCTAGTCGAAATAGTGATTTTAGGACCACAAATTTGACGTAGTAAAATTCATTTTTATTACATTTTTATGGTCTACAGTTTTATGAAACGATTTCTTGAAAATTTTGTTCGAAAATTTTGATGTTTGGGCACTCAATTTAGTTAAAAGGACTAATTGAAAAAAATGTAAAACTTGAATTCTATATGTTAAAGGTGTCCAATTGCTATGAGATATTAAATTAGAGGTCCTTAGATGGTAATTAGACCATTATACTTTATAATGGACAAAATGGACATGGTTAGGTATGTTTCTAAAGTTTTTCATTAAGGTCATTTTAGTAATTTGGTAATTAAATGAATTAAAAAGCCAAAATAAAGCCAAAATTTGTCCATCTTCTTCCTCCCTTGGCTGAATTTTACAAGGAGAAGACATGGATAGGGTTTTTCAAGCTTTCAAGCTCGACTGTAAGTCCGTTCTTGCCCCATTTTTAATGCTCTTTACATTTTTGAGGTCGTTGTAACCCGATCTATCTATTTCTATCACTAATTTAAGATATGATCAAGGTCTAGGGTTTTACCCATGTTGAATATGTATGTATTTTAAAAATGCATGTTTGTTGTTTGTTAAACGACTTTTGCTAAGTGATTTTCGGTAAAAATGTCAAAAATGACTGTTTGTAAAAGTTATAAAATGAGTAGAAAAATGAGAATAAATGAGAAATGTGGGCTGTTATGGGTATGAAAATAGTTTCGGCTAGGCTTGGGTGTGAAGAAATTGAATGAAATTCATTTTACGAGCCTAGGGACTAAAGTGTAAAATGTCAAAAGTTTAGGGGCAAAATGTAATTTTTCCATAATGTGACTTTTGCGCTGAAATGAATAACATGAGTATTAAATGAGTTAAATTTGTTATTATAGACTAAGAAAAATGAGGTTCGGACCTAGATCGGGGGAAAAACAAAGTGTTTGACAATTAGGTCCATTTCCGCTATTTCCGTATCGAGGTAAGTTTGTATGTAAATAATGCAACGTTATAATTGTATTTATAATGTTTTGTTATTGCATGAATTTTATGATTGATACTATGGATGAAACTGACGAAGTTTGGAGAAGTGAGTAGATCCCGATTGAACCTTAAGAATAGATAGGATACAAATGTCATGACATTAGGGTTTTTAAGATTACGTGTAAGACCATATATGGGATATGTCATCGATATGAGACTTCGGATAAGACCATAGTTGGGCTATTGGCATCGGTATGAGATTACATGTAAGACCATATCTGGGATATGGCATTGATACGGTACTATGTGTACGAGATTCCCGAGTATCGTTTAGTATTCCAAATGGTTCAACGGGAATGTTGACGAAATGTTCAATGGGTATGTTGAAGATGAGAAAATACATGATTATGTTACGAGTTGGTACAGATATGTATGAAAAACTCAAAGAAATGGATTTGGTATATGATGAACAATTGGTAAGAATGTGATTGAGTAAGTTGTGCTTATGAAGCTTAAATGACATCTATGTTGATATGTATTATGTTGATATTAAATGACATTTATGGTCATATGAAATTTATGAAGTTTTAATGACATTTATGTTAATATTTGTTAAGTTATTTATATGTCAAATGTATGAATAATGTTTTGTATTATTTGCATATGAACTTACTAAGCTATATAACTTATCCCCTTCCTTTCCCATGTTTTATAGTGTCATTGAGCTAGCTCGGATTGGAGTTCGCTGGAGATCCTATCACACTATCAAGCTATCACTTTGGGTATTGATGAATTCAAGTATTTTGAGTTTATGGCATGTATAAGGACTTAGTCATTTTGTTAAATGTGTCATTGTAATTATAGCCAATGTATTGTCAAAGGTTTGTTTTGATATTTGGCCATGTAGATTGGTTTATTTGGGCTATCACAGTTGTAAGCCTAAGTATATATATATGTGTGTGTGTGTGTGTGCTAATGTCTTTGGTGATATGGTCATGGTATGCTTGGTGAATGATAGAAATGTGATTTATGACATGAATGTGAGATGTTTGGCAATGTGGTCTATTGATGAGATGATAAAGTGGTGTACAATTAGGTATCTTGAAAGTAGTCAATTATGGCTTAATAATTTTGTGAGTATGATAGACATTGATATTGTGTTGGCATGTGTTGGTCATAATTGTGGATGTTTTGGTTGCCTAAGTATGTTTTATGCTTTGAATTGGTGAAGTGCATGTGTAAATAAGGGTGGCAAATGGCTTGGTAAATAGCCTTTATTTTGCCCACACGGGTAGACACATAGGCGTGTGTCTAGGCCATGTGTGACACACGGTCTGCCCCACGGGCATGTGTTCTGGCCGTGTGTCCCTTGCACCTTAATTTTAAGAAATAGAATGTCCAGAATTGAGCACACGGGTAGAGACAAGGGTGTGTGTCTCAGCCATGTGTGCTACACAGCCTAGCACATGGGTGTGTAGCATGGCCGTGTGGTACAAGTAAGAGAGCACCCTAATTTGAACATGGTCTGAAGCACGGGCGTGTCCCAGGATCACACGGGCGTGTCCCTTGGTCCACACGGGCGTGTGAGCACTACATCTAGCCAAAATTTTCTATATTCTGTAAAAAATTCTAAAGCTTCCGGTTTAGTCCTGAACCACTTCCAAAGCATGTTTTAGGCCTCGTAGGCTCGTATTAAGGACTTTATGATTGAATGTGGATGGTTTTAATTTGGACGCAACTTTTATGTCTCGAAATTTGTGGAATGCTTGTGTGGTAAGTCTGGTAATACCTCATACCCTGTTCCGACGTTGAATATGGGTAATGGGTGTTACAATTTGCCACCTTTTTTCACACATACACTTTACCAATTCAAAGGCATAAAACATAACATACTTAGGCAACCAAAACATCCACAATTATGACCAACACATGTCAGTACAATATGAACATCTATCATACTCACAACATTTATTAAGCCACAATTGACTACTTTCAAATACCTAATTGTACACCACTTTATCATCTCATCAATAGGCCACATTGCCAAACATCTCACATTCATGTCATAAATCACATTACTATCATTCACCAAGCATACCATGACCATATCACTTAAGACATTAGCACACCCACCCACCCCCCTCCCACACACACACACACACATATATATACTTAGGCTTACAACCATGATAAGCCAAATAAACCAATCTACATGGCCAAATATCAAAACAAGCCTTTGACAATCACAAGCCAACACATTAGCTACAATCATAAGCCAACACATTGGCTACAATCACAGTGACACATTTAACAAAATGACTAAGTCCCTATCCATGCCATAAACTAAAAAAATACTTGAATTCATCATTACCCAAAGTGATAACTTGATAGTGTGATAGGATATCTAGCGAACTCCAATCCGAGCTAGCTCAATGACATTATAAAACATGGGAAAGGAAGGGGGTAAGCTATATAGCTTAGTAAGTTCATATGCAAATAATACAAAAAATTATTCATACATTTGACATATAAATAACTTAACAAATATTAACACAAATGTCATTAAAACTTCATAAATGTCATATGACCATAAATGTCATTAATATCAACATAACACGTATCAACATAAATGTCATTTAAGCTTCATAAGCACAACTTACTCAATCACATTCTTACCAATTGTTCATCATATAACGAATCCATTTTCTTTGAGTTTTTCGTACATACCTGTACCAACTCGTAACATATTCACGTATTTTCTCATCTTCAACATACCCGTTGAACATTTCGTCAACATTTCCCGTTGAACCATTTGGAATACTAAAGGATACTTGGGAATCTTGTACACACAGTACCGTATCAATGCCATATCCCAGATTTGGTCTTACATTTAATCTCATATCGATGCCAATAGCCCAGCTATGGTCTTATACGAAGTCTCATATCGATGTCATATCCCAGATATGGTCTTACACGTAATTTCAGTAACCTTAATGTGATGACATTTGTATGCTATCTATTCCTAAGGTTCAACCGAAATTTACTAACTTGTCGAAACTTAGTCTATTTCATCCATAGAGTCAACCATAAAATCATGCAATAACAAAATATTATAAATGCAATTATAACGTTGCATTATTTACATACAAACTTACCTCGATACAAAAACGGAAATAGACCTAATCGTCAAACACTTTGTTTTTCCCTCGATCTAGGTCCAAACCTCATTTTTCTTTATCTGTAATAACAAATTTAACTCATTTAATACTCACATTATTCATTTAAGCCCAAAAGTCACATTATGGAAAAATTACATTTTTGCCCCTAAACTTTTGACATTTTACACTTTAGTCCTTAGGCTCCTAAAATGAATTTCATTCAATTTCTTCACACCCAAGCCTAGCCAAAATTATTTCCATACCCATAACAGCCAAAATTTGTCATTTATTCACATTTTTTACTCATTTTGTAACATTTACAAATAAGTCATTTTCGACATTTTTACCGAAAATCACTTAGCAAAAGTCGTTTAACAAATAACAAACATCCATTTTCTATCATCAAACATCAAAATATAGACGTATTCAACATGGGTAAAATCCTATACCTTGATCATATCTAAATTAGTGGTAGAAATAGATAGATCGGGTTACAACAACTTCAAAAATGTAAAGAGCAGTAAAAACGGGGTAAGAACGGACTTACAATCGAGCTTGAAAGCTTGACAAACCCTTGTCATGTCTTCTTCTTGTAAAATTCAGCCAAGGGAGGAAGAAGATGGAAAAATTTTATCTTTATTTTGGCTTTTTGATTCATTTAATTACCAAATTACTAAAATGCCCTAAATGAAAAACTTTAGAAACATACCTAACAATGTCCATTTTTGTCTATTATGAAGTATAATGGTCTAATTACCATCTAAGGACCTCTAGTTTAAAATCTCATAGCAATTGGACACCTTTACATATAGAATTCAAGTTTTGCAGCTTTTGCAATTTAGTCCTTTTAACTAAATTGAGTGCCCAAACGTCAAAATTTTCGAACGAATTTTTCACGAAATCATTCCATAAAACTATAGACCATAAAAATATAATAAAAATGAATTTTATTGCGTCAAATTTGTGGTCCCGAAACCACTGTTTTGACTAGACCCAAAATCCGGTTGTTACATAGTGCAAATTATGATGACTTAGTCATGCTAGGGTTTGGTTTAACCCTAGTTAGAATTGAAGTAGAATACTATAGATGATTAGACTTAAAACTTATTAAGTGTGTTTCATCACGAGAATCAAGGGTGTTAATGGAATTATCTCATTTTTCCACTATACCTTGTCGTCGTTGCATGAGTATATAAGGATAGCGTTGGCCATCAAGAATTACCTTTACATCTTTTTCTTCTTCCTTGAATTACTCTGTAACTTTCTAAAAAACCTTAGTGTATAGAGCTTCATCGAATAGGGTTCACAGAATTTAGCTTACACTATGTTTGTACCAACTTATTGGTAATTTCTGGTACACCCTTAGGTTATTATCGAAGAAATTCACGTGTTTATTGTATTACATGCTTAGACATTGGAATTATTCGTGAGGAAGGAAACTTCATGATTCTGGGTAATTTGTTATCGAGTCTTGCATGCATGTTCAGTTTCAATAATTTAATGATCTGATAAGAATATTTATCTTTCTTTTAGCTCAAAAAGTTAACAAAGGTCCCAGCCATAAGAGTAAATGATTTGCTATGTAGATCAATGTACTAGAGTTTCTGGTAAGTTCATTCTTACTTTTATGTGTTTTAAATTCCGTTGTTGTATAAATTTTATAAAGTAAGTAATCCCTCTTAGTAGCAGGTGAATGGTGTTTGTATGGATAGTGGTAATTTAGTGTCATCAGTATGAGTATAGTCTGTCTGTGTTTTGAAGTAAATACCATCTTTTTTTGCTCAAGCTAGTACCATCTGTGTATGATGTATGTGGTGTGATATGTGGTGGTGAAGAAAGGGGATATGTTTGTGATGCCTCTGGTAGTTACATTGCAAACCGGATTGGAAAATCACGTGAAAACATGCTTATCTAAGCAAAAATGATATAAGGAGTTAAGGGGGTGTATGAATATGAATACGACTATTTGATATGGTTCTGTGAATATGAATACGACTATTTGATATGCTTCTGATTATGAATTTCTGGATACATTGCTGGCATGAGGATAGGTTGTGTATTCGTTATGGTTAAGTTGGCATTTAGTAATTGCCCTTATGTCGTATTAAGTTTGTATGTTGTGTTCATCTATATGCAGTTTATGCCATTCGGCATATTATGATTTTACTGTTTAAACCCTTCTGACAGGTCTGGTATTACCTTGGATACTGTTGTGGATGATTTATATGTGCTTTCTTTGTCTTTGGAACTCACTAACTTTGTTTGAACTTACTCGGTTATCTTTTCCTTCTTAGGAGTGTTAATTGAAAGAAGAGAACTTTGAAGGGACTACACTAGAGAACTGTTGATTGTAAGCCTTCTGTTATATTTTTGTATCATGCATTCTATAAGCAAGGTGGTGTGTAGAATTGTTTTGTATCAAATCTTGTAATGAATCACAATTTTTGTTAGGCTCTGTTTTATGAAACTTTTGTTCACTCCAGTTATATATGTAAGTGTTTTGACCCAATGAGATGGTATATGAGATAATATTTTAGGCGTGAACACCAAATTGTTTGAACGTTGTTTCATAAAGCTTTATCGAGTTTCATAAGGCCTCCGCTAAATGTTTTGTTTAAAATGTTATTTTCTTGTCGTATTAAATAATTTGATTGTTTTGTCATTATCGTATTTAGGACTACACCAATATCCTAAGTTAATTAATTATATAAAAATGTACTCATATAATTAATCTAATTTGGCAGGGTTGAAATTTAGACACAATATATATGCTTGCTTGACCAGCATATATAATGGATTTGATTACAATAATGTGAAATATATTCACGTATTTAATTAAGATAAAATTTATTTTCTTAAATTTATTGAATATAATATTTAAAATTTTGGTTAAAGAGATTTAAATTTCCTTGTTATGCTAAATGTGTTTGTTTATTCAAAAAAAAATTTTGAATAAATTGAAATACTATTAGAGAAGAAATTGTATGAAACTGTAATTTCATGTCATATCCCTATCCTTTTCCAATAGGAATTTTTGAAAAATCTGATTTGTCATTATCATATTGAAAAGGGATAGGGATTACGTGGAATAACAGTTTCATATAATTCTTTCTTATACTTTTATCCCTTTTCCTTCCTCCAAAATTAGAGAAAGGATTGTATGAAACAGTGACGCCACGTCATCTGTATCCCTTTCTAATAGATTTATGCCACATCAGTATTTTTATCCTGAATTTCAGGATTTTAATTTGGATTTGATTTTTTTCAGGATAAAAATGCTGAAATTTAGGATAAAAATGCTGATGTGGCATAAATCTATTGGAAAGGGATACAGATGACGTGGCGTCACTGTTTCATTATCAAGCTAGCATTGAAAAAGTAATTTTTTTTTTGTTTTGAAAAAAAACTCTTTGAATAGTTCACGAGAGAAAATTCTTTTGTTCAAGCCTAAACGATAAATGTTGTGGTTGCAGTTTGATATCTCTATAGTGAAAGTGCTGTTTGAAATGGATTTTGCATTCGAATCCACCGGAGGTTTAGATTAGTCTAAATGGAAAGAAGAGAAGGCATATTTCGACCCCCTGTATCCCGGATCCGTCATCTCATACATGAACCCATGGTGTGGTTTCACCAAAATTTTATTTTTCATTGCGCCGATGGTGCTTAGGCAACTTAACAGGTGACACATAAGACAAACACATATAGCTTTCAAGGGCTAGTAGGACCACATACAAGCACTTGCAGTATGCAGATTCACACCTGATGCAACTCATCTTCTAACCTCTACAATGTACCTTGTGTTGGCTGAGAGCATAACTGGGGGACCATCAATCAGTCCATTCTTGATCCCTAAGGCAAATAAACTCTATAAAGGTCGTAGGTAATACTGTCTTCTTCCTTGTGCCTTTACTGTTACTTTTCACTTTATTAAAAAATTTATTTCAACGTTTATAACCTTCATTGACTTAATAATCAGAGTGCCCGAGAGTACATACTCCAGCATCACTTTAACTTACCCTTTTGTTACAAATGTTCCTCATTCATTGGCGCTCACCAAATTCTAGCCCAAGCACAAGTAAGCCCATCATCCGTCAAGAAAGATAAAAGAGTTTAAATTCATAAAACTTTTATTCAAGGACTAGCACCACAGTAGTGGTAGCAAAAAGCCATAGTCACTTGGATTTTAAATTGCACCAGTATATGGGAGAAGATTGGGTCATCTGTAATTACTATTTTTCCGAGTAGCATCTTTATTTTGTTTTATAAATGTGAAATTCATTGGATTTGAATATTGGGGGAAAAAAAAATAAGGGTATCCCATTCATTCTATAATTTCGGACCTCTTTCAACAAGGTTTGAAACTTGCTTGAAATTTAAATTTTAAGGCTAAAATGCTAAATAGGTCTCCTTCAACTTCGTTATTTTATCTAAATAATTATTTAAAATTTTAATATATCTGAATAAGTTCTTAAGCTTAATTTGTATCCTAATAAATCCTTTATTTTTAATTTGTATCCAAATAAATCTCTAATTTTTAATTTATACTTAAAGAACTATTGACATAAATACATATTTCATTAGAAATAAAGGCTAAACTAAGTACACATCAAATGAAGGAGCTTATACGGGTACAACAAAAGTAAACAAGTTGAAGGCCAATTTTTAATATGAAAGTTGTTCCCTTAAATATTAGGTAAGTTTAACGGATAGAAAGTGTTATTTTCCTTAATACGTATGGCATTCGTATTTAAAATATTCACATATTTAATAATTTAGATGTGTTTTTGATATTTATATAATTAAATATAACTAATTTTTGAAACTAATAAATAGTAATTAGGGTCAAGTAGTTTTGAGATCAAAATTTCTTTGTCTAAACTCAATTAGGTCAAGAGTATTGAATTAAGTTGCACGGTGCCCAAACCTTGAGAAGCTTATTCAAGGGTGAAATTAAAGATTCTTTTAATAATAAAATTCTGAGAAATTAAAATATAATTTTATTTATTTTTAAAGGAATTAAATATAAATTTTTTGGGAGGGTTAAAGTGTATTTTTCTCATAAATTAATTTGTAATTTAATTATTTATAAGCAGCTTAAATAATATTTATTTTTTTATTTGAGGAGATCAAGACTCTTGCTTACCTTTTAGATTTTATCCTCGACCTACTTAATAATTTGTGTTATGAATTTTATTTTGATTTTAGATATATTTTGATGGGATTGTTGAGCCAGATAATTAATTATTATTGTAGTTATTTAAGCTATATTAATTGAAATTTCAGTTATAGCTAATAATATATATATATATATTCAATAAATCCATTCAACTCAAAAACATTAAAAGAAAAACAACCACCAATTTGAAGGGTCCCCTTCCAAACCACACCTCTGCCGCTATGACTTTAATGGCAAAGAAGGTGTTAAGCATGAATGAAGGGTGCTTGTCTTATACATGCATATAATGACAACTAAAAAAGCACAGGAAATTATGAGTTAGAGAGAGAAGAAAGGAACAAGACAACGACATGTCATGTAATGACAACTAAAGTTAGGAAGAATTATAAGTGAAGGCATGCAGTTGAGAATAATTGCTAAACCAACGACTCAAGCATGGACCAATACATAACAGTCCCTTTTTTTTCTTCTTTTTACAGTGAATCCAAAATACACTAATATCATCATTAAATTAGTTCAATTTATATTCCTCGTGCAAAATCTATTTTTTTTTCTAAAAAAATAAATAAAGATTTTTTTATCATAGTTTTTTTACTATAATAGCCGTTTTTTATTAATATTTATCATTATTTATTGTGAAAAAAGAACTTATATATGTAACTATAATTAATTTAACTCGTCGATTTTTATGTTTGAAGTACATTACTCGACTTCAAAAGAAAGGAAAGATCACAAAGTCATTGGTTTAATGACAATTGGGAACTAACATGTATATGCTTATTCAAGTGTTGATATAATATCGAGTTCTTTCTCTTTAAAGATGTAATGTAAGTTTTATTATAAAAAAGAAAAAGGAAAGGAAACGCTTACCTCTCTCCTTAAAGATGTAATGTAATCTTTATTATTAAAAAGAAAAAAAGAAAGGAAACGGAGGTAGAGGTGAAGGTGGAGGTGGAGGTGGACCGTAATGGTGACTAAAGGGGGTTTTGGCTCTTTAAAATTTTGTAAAAATTTTATTTCTTTACTCTTAAATTTTTTTAAAAATTCTTATTAGGTCCCCAAATTTTAAAAATTTTCATTTCTCCTTTGAATTATTTTTAAAATTTTTAATTAAGCTCTTCAAAATTTTGAAAATTTCCATTTACCTTTTAATTTGTTTTGAAAATTTTAATCAAGCTCTCTAAAATTTTTGGAATTTCTGATTAATCTCTTAAAAAATTAAAAAATTTAATTAGATTTCCAAATTTTTTAAAAAAAAAAACTCCTAAAATTTTTAAAAATTTTAATAAACCCGTGAAAACTTAATCTTGAGATCATCTATTGAAAGGAAAGGAAAAACATATCCGTCTTTCTCATCCATTTCACTTACAATTCTTTTTGGTATAATATTGCAATTTTCATTATTAACATATAATATAGTATGACTTTTATTAAGTAATGTCTTATGATAATTAATTTGATTATTATTTGTAATAATTAGTTTTTTTATTGCATGAGTTGATTGTATTTATTAAAAGAATATATTAAAATAAATATTTGTTTTTATTACATATAATATGATAAAGAAATGATAACATAGCTAATTTGCAAATAAAATATTCAAAAATTAATAAGTAATATTTAGTCTACTTAAGCCCGTGCATTTTGTATAAACAATATACACATAAATTTATATTGAAAGATTATAAATAAATAAATAATAATAAATTTAAGACGCTTGGATGATTGAAATTTTTGATATCTTGAAGGATTGATTTATATTAAAAATTACTGCAAATTGAATAGAATTGTTGTTATATGTGTTAATTACCTTATAAATCTAATTTAATGTATTTTATGATATTCATAATAATAATTATAATACATTAGAAGTAAATAATTAGATTTGAATTTAATATGTAAATCCTTTCTAACAAATATTAGTATTTTTCATAAAATTGATTAATCTAAATGATGACGAAATTGGGGAGGAAGGCCGATGCAATAGCCTTTGATGAGGATGATGAATTAGCCTTTGTGAAAGGAGATATAATGTGGTCTTTCGTCAATGGTATTTTATTGATTAATTTCTTAATCAATTATTAATTAAGGATATGGCTTACACAGTGGTGATTAAGATTTTAGATAGAAGAATTAGGTATGCTATGCTCCAACACAAAGTATATGCTTTGTGGAAGCGATTCAACCCTTTAAATCGGTGGACATCTTGAATGGATATTTTGTTATACTATGCTTTATTTGATAATATGTTTTGATATAACAAATTAAAATTTTTTGAATAAAAGTTAAAGTTGAACAAAAATTGGCAAAATGATTTTTCAAATGAAGTGTAAGAAATAAATTTTTGAACCTATTACTTTGAACTTTTAGAAAATTTTTGAATCAACTTTTAAATCAATTTAAAATGGTTTCAATCAAGTTATAATTTTTCAACCAGTTAAATTGTTTTTTAAAACAAGTCAGTATAACTTCAGGCCAAAAAGTATCGATACTTTTTGGTCAAGTTCTAATAGTTTCCAAAATATCCATACCCCTTCAAAAATTGGTACCAAATTGACATTATGTTTCTCAACCAATTCGGCTAAGTATCGATCTAGTATCAATGTTTTTCATTTGGTATCGACAAACGTCCACTAGTATCGATATATTTCACTTCAACCAACACTGAATTTTGCATTAAATGCAAAAAATATCAATAAAATGTTTGTAAGTATTGATACTTGTAGTTGTAGGTGAATTAGATGCTTTGGTTATTTCATACCTAATGGCTCTATTCATTTCTCCAACAACCACAATGTCACACCCTAAAATAGGGCCTAGAAGTTTTGAGGGTATTTTAGGAATTTTAGCCTATATGTGCTCGAAATTTCATAAGGTTGGTATTCGATAATGTTTTCGACAATGGCTATTAGGGAATTGAGTCAATTTCTAAAAATGAGTTTTAAATACCTTAATTTTAATAAAAGGACAGATTTGTAAGAGAGTCAAAACTGTGAGCTTTTAAGAGGCAAATAGACCAAATTCCAAAATTGAACCTAATGAACCACCATTCTCAATTTTATTTCACGATAGTTCTCACTCTTTGCTAGTTGTGTCGTGTAACATCCCGGTTTAGACCCTAGTCGGAACAGTGGTTCAAGACCACACCCGAGGTCGTAAAAATATTTTAATGATATTTTCTGTGTGAAAATTATGTGTGATAATTTGATCGTTTATGTGTTTAATTAAGAGAAAGGACTTAATTGCATAAGGTGTAAAAGCTGTGTGCTGATTTATAAGTGTAAAATTGTGGATGGCTTTTTTAAGGTGGAGGTCTTATGAGGTAATTAGTCCATTTTCAAATTAGTGGATGGTTAAATGACTTATCAACCATAATGTAAATTTTTGTCTTTTATGATGATAAAATGGTTAATATTGGAATTTGATTATTAAGTGATTTTGTAATAAAACAAAAGCATAAAAATTTGCTATTATGCTCATCTTTTATGCCGAAAAACCAAGGAAAGAAAAAGAAAGAAGAACACCTAGGTTTCGGTTGATTTCAAGCTTGATTTAAGGTATGTTTGAGCTCGGTTTTTGTTAATTTATACGTTTTCGTAATCGTTGCTTTGTGCTCTAGCTAACCCATGTTGAAATTTTATGAATTGATGATGTTTTTGTGATGAGCCATTGATGAACATTTGAGCTATGTGCTAGTTGATAGTAAAATATGATAACTTGGTGTTGGATTAACATGTGTTGTTTTTGAATTTTTGGTAAATTTAGCTAACTAGGGCTAAATTGTGAAAGTAGCAAATTGAAGGGTTAAAATGTGAAATAAATGAGATGTATGGGTTTGTATATACAGTAGCAAAATTCGGCTAAGCTTGTGCTAGGTGGAATTTAATGAATTTGATGATTTTGTGAATTAGGGACTAAAGTGTCGAAATGTGGAAATATGAGGGCTATTATGCAAAATGCCCTAAATTTTTGTATGTGGATTAAATTGAATGATTTGGTGATCGAATGGATTGAATTTAAATGTGTATAGACCAAGAGAGAAGAGGTTCGAATTAAGATCAAGGCAAAGATAAAGTGCTCGATTAATCGACTGTCACGTCTGAGGTAAGTTCAGACATAATACATGTATTTAGTTATGTTTAATGTTATGAAATAAATGGTATGATATTATTACAAAGTGAATGCTATGTGATAAATTGAGTTAAATGGCACTAAGTGTGCATATTCGAAAACGTGATCGAGATAAACAGCACTGTGTGTGCTGAGTAATATAGGCTTCGGCTTTGTGGTTGGCACTGTGTGTGCGATGCCAATTTAAGATCGGTTTGAGATAGATGTACTAAGTGTACGATGCTAATTAAGCTTCGGATAATTAGTTATGCACTAAGCGTGCGAATGAATCGAGGAAGAAAAGAATGTGGATTGAAATGAATCGTGATTATTGATTAGCAAAAGTATTTGACAACTAAGTGTTGGCTAAGGTACGCTCGAAATCTATGTGGTTGGTGAAATTATGAATTTGGCTGTGGATGAGTTAATTGAACATATTGGTTGTGGATGGTATTATATTTGTGATAGTAAAGTTAATCTATGTGATGACATGATGATATTATGTATTATGTTATAAACTTACTAAGCTTTATAAAACTTAATGTGTGATTTGTTTCTCTGCTTTCCAGTGTCAGTAAAGCTAGCTCGGATCAGGGGATTGTCAACTTCTCAGTCACACTATCAGCAATCTATTTTGGGGTATTTTGGAAAGATGTACATAGTTAAAATATGGCATGTATAGGCTGGTCATTTGAATCATGTTTGATGTTTGTAAGTAGCCATGAGATGTGGCTAGATATGTGCTAGTTTTAACATGAGTGAATTTGGTATATGTGATGCATCTTTTGGCATGGTTTGTGGGTTGAGAAATTGACTAATGGATGGTAACTTTGTGTTGGTAAATTGCTAGTATGAATTAGTGAAATTGAGAAGGAATGATGTTTGGTATTGAATGTATATTGCTTGTGATGAGATAAGTTTTGGTAATGAATTGGTTATAGTTGGAATGGGAATTGAATGCATAGATGGAATAGTCATATTGGTAAGTTTTTGGTTGCCTTATGTGCATGATATGTTTTGGTATGTGCTGCTTGTAGGTTTGACCCTAAGTGGATGGCATTTTGGCCTTGCAAAATGGCCTATAATGTCACACGGTCTAGGCGCACGGGCGTGCCTAAAGACCGTGGGTGAATTGGCAGTATGCAGGTTAGTAGCACATGGCCTTGACACCGGGGTGTCAGCTAGCCGTGATGTACAAGTCAGTAGCTAGCTAAGAGTACACGGCCATAGCACGCAGGCGTGCTTGGTGGCTGTGTAGGGGAAGTCAGTATATGGCCTAGTAGAACACGGCCATGGCACACAGACGTGCCTAGTAACCGTGCAGGTATAGTCAGTATATGGACACGGAAAGACACACGGGGGTGTTTAGCAGCTGTGGAGGGCACACGGTCTCCTTCCACGGGCGTGTAGCCCCTGAATCCTAGAAAAAATTTTAAGTGTTCGAGAATTTCTGTGTGTGTTCGGTTTAGTCTCGACCCCTCTTTAGCATGTGAATTAGGTCTCGTAGACCTTGATAAAGGATAACATGATTGTAAATGAATGTGATTGAAGATGATTGACTTTGTGTCGTAAATTCTAGATGTTAAATGTTCTGATTGTTTGGTCATGCCTCTTAACCCTATTCCGGTGACGATCTCGGGTTATGGGTGTTACATGTCGTCCCTTGCTCTCCTCTTGTTCTTTCCATTGCTTTTGATCTCTAAATCCTAATCCCTCTTGATTTCCAACATCCTTTGAACTATAAATCTCCATTGGAACCAAGAAATCACCCAAAAACTTCATTAATTTCATCATATTCTTCAAGAGTGGATTTTCTAGAATTTCGCTAAAGTCCATTTTTCTTGCATTCAAGGTAACTAATCATCTTCCTATAAGTTTTAAATGTTATCTAGACTTTTAAATGAATTTCTAGCCATTAAAACGCATATTTTAAATAAAAGTCAAAAATTGAGTCATTAATGGTGGATTTCGCGTTTGTTGATTAAAATTTGGTTTAAAAATGTTTTTCAACTTGTTTTAATATAATTAGAAGGTTCCTAAAGTTACTTTGAAGTTTCGTAAAGATTTTATCGATTTTTTTAATGAATTTTTGTTATAATGGCCAAAACTTATCGTAAAATTTTGATACCTTGAAATGTGTAGTTTTGCATAGTTTAATGGTTGGGAATTGGTCATAGATGAATGGAATTTGTGTCGTGCAAAAGGATTAAGTGTAGATTGAGTTATTCAAATTTTAAATTTTCTATGTCGAAGGTTTTAGTTAGAAGAGAATATAGCTTAGGCTTATGTTTGTGACTATTTTAGGTGAGTTATTGACTGATTGTTGATTGAATATTTGTGTGATTTATCTTGGAGTCAATAGGACCTTCAATGAGTATAGATAAAGGCAAAAAAAAGCTTGTCTGAGCTATTGGCTTTCCAACGAAAGTGTATTTTTGGTGAGTGTTTTGGAATCACTGCTTGTAGATGATTCATTGTGTAATTGGGAATTTAGATGTAGCTTAAACCCCTACTCTAAATTCTGAGTGTAAGTGGTCTCACACCTATGATATAATGTGATAAATTTGTGTTTGTGCAATTGTGAAATATGAACATGTATGAGATACTATAACATGTGTTGTAAGTTTGTGATGATTGTTGTGAAAGTGAATATTTGGGTATGTAATTCATGCCATGTGATAGTAGATATGTGGGTATGCTTTCATAATATGTGACGGTGCTTATAATGTGCTAATGATATGTATATGCAATGATCATGTGCGAAAATTGATATGTAAATATGTGTTGATAGTGTGGATATTTTGACCTTGTGAACCTTGAGACCATTGGATATAGTTGGCATACCATAGGATTGTGAGTACTCACCTTCATGATGTGATATTTGAGGCGTTGAGGCTAGGGATAGTTTTCGGAGAGATAAGGGAATGTGAGCTAAGCTCCATACAACGGGATATGTATGTTTGGTGTGTTGGAGAGTGCTAGCTATACACTTCACTTATGGGATATGTTTGACTCTACGAGTCTATGTGGCATGTTGGAGATCTATTTATTCGATGAGTGGTGATAGAGTCCACTTCATGTTTCATAATCTCAAGAGCCAAACTATCATTAAATGTATCTAATATGTGTGATATTATATATGCCTGAATAGTTTGGTAATCAGTAAGTAAAATAATGCTTGAAAAATAATGAAACATGTGAATTTTGATATAGAATTAGAGATGCCATGAATATGATATGTTAATTGTTGCATAATGACTTGTTTGCGTAGTGGTTGTTCTGAGCATTCACTGAGCTTGTTAAGCTCACTGTAACAACCCATTTTCTAGTGAAATTTGGAACAGTGGTTTTTGGGACCACAAATCCGATCCAAAAATAAATTTTATTTTTATTTTATTACATGGTATGTAATATGTTAGAAATGTCATGTGAAAATTCTGATAAGAAAATTTTACTGATTATGTGCTTAATTACGAGAGGGACTAAATCGCATAAAATGTAAAAGTTAAATTCTAGTAGCTATAAGGATTAAATAGCTATGGAATTCAAAACTTGAGGTCCTTATATGGTAATCAAACCATTAAAGAAAAGTATGTAGATATTTTGATGACTCATCCATGGAAATTTAGAAAAAAGGCAAGGACTAAATTGGAAACTAGAAATAATTAAATTAATTAAAAGATGATAAAAGATATCATCTTATTTTTATGTCATCTTCAACCTAAAATACATGGAAACCCTAGGAGAGAGAGAAGAAACTTTCATGGTCTAATTGGGTAAGTTTCCTTGTCCTATTTTTAGTAATTTTGATATTTTTGAAACCGGGATAGCTTAATCTATCTATTTGGGGGATCAATTTAAAAAGTTATCAAAGTATGGAAAGTGGGTCATGGATGAATATGCTGAAAATTAGAAATTTATGGTAGAAAATGAAAGATTGTTGATAGATAAACAACTTTACAAAGTGATTTTTGATGAAAACATGATTTAGGGACTAAAATGAAAAGTTGTGAAATTTGATGAAAAATTCTGAATTTTTATGAATACATGTGCTGTAAATTTTGTGATGGAATTTTGGTTAGGCTTGGAATAGGGAGTAAATTGTACAAATTTCATTTTCCGAGCTTAGGGACGAAATTGGAATTTATGGAAAAGTTTGGGGCAAAATGGTAAATTTTCTTAGGACGTAAATTGAGTCCAAACGATTATGAAATGTGTGAAATTGATGATTAAAGTTATTTTTATAGATCCGGACAACACAAATTCGATGTTAGACCTAGGAAAAGAAAAGGTTTCGGATTAGTAGAATTTATAAGCGAACAAGTGTTGTGGTAAGTTCGTGTAACTTAATTGAACATGTGAATATGGTTAATTGAATGTTGTGTTTGTATGTAATGTGACTTATATTGATGTAAATTAATTGATTGCTATAATGAAAAATTTAATGCATGCTTGAAATGGTGAAAAGGGGGTTAAGTTCCGTTTGAATATTGAATTCTGATGAATATATTCGCTTTCCCGAAATGCATGAGGTCCAACATTTGTTGCTGAAAAATTTAGCTCGAACGAGTAATCCTATTGACCTCATTATAGAAAGGATTTAGCCCGGACAGGTAATCTTGATATATTACCTCTCAAGTATACGTTACATATAGGATTTATCTTGAACTGGTAATCCTAATTGAGCTCTTCTGAGAATAGGTTATATAAAGGATTTAGCCTGGATTGGTAATCCTGTTATACGATATGTGGCTTGAGAGTGTGTTCCTTGATTAAGTGCCCTAATTGGTACTCTTGAAAATGAATTGACAGGCTATTGAATCGTACACCTCGAGTGTACCACTTGAGCATCCATCGGAACTCTATTGATTCAACAGACAAAACTCTTGGCATGATAAGAGAATTATGGAATGAAATGAACAATGGCTTAAAGGAAAATAGTATGATGAGATCATCTATGTTTACTTGATGTATATGAAAATTTTGTGACTAACATGTTTGATTGAATGTTTGTATTTAGGCAATTTGGCCAAGTTGATGGAAAACATGTTATTGTATGCTTACATTTAATAAATAGGATCGGTAAGTTTAGTTTTCCGTTATACGGACTTACTAAGCATGTAATGCTTACTCTGTTTTGTTTTCCACTGTTTTATAATGCTCAGAAGCTCGCAAAAGTTAGAGATTATTGGAGCATCATCACACTATCTACAAGCTTATTTTGGGTATACATAGTAAAATCATTTTGGTATAATGGCATGTATAGGACAACTTGGCCTTTAGTGGCTTGATAATGATGTTTGTAATCTAGCCATTGGAATGGCTAGTAATGGTTGTTTTGATATACTTGTAATGCCATGCTATGGTAGTTGTATATATATGTTAAGCAGTTAATCAAATCATGTTTAACCCATGGATTGAACCAAGGTAAGATAGTAAACATGTATGCATGCAATGGTATGCCATGTTGAATGATGGAAATTGCTTAATTTGAATGGTTGAAATGGTTGGAATGTGTTTGGTATGTTTTAGTGCAGGAAAATGGTAAATTTGGGTGACAAATGAGGCTAGGAAATGACTTTATTTTGTCTACACAGGCAGACACACGGGCGTGTGTCTAGACCGTGTGTGACACACGACCGGGTACATTGGCGTGTAGTTAGGTCGTGTGTCCTCTGCACCTTAATTTTGAGAAATAGAATGCTTAAAATTGCGAACACGGGCGTGTGTCTCAGCCATGTATGCTACACGGCCTAGAACATGGGCATGGGTCTTGACCGTGTAAAACTTGCACCTAATTTCGACAGACTTTAATTAACCACACGGCCTAGCACATGGGCATATGGCATGGTTGTTTGCACAAGTCAAAGAGTTACATGGGGTCGAGCACGGCTTGTAGCAGGGGTGTGTCCCAGGGTCACACGGGCGTGTCCCTCGGACCACATGGGCGTGTGAGCCCTGCACCTTGAAAAATTTTTGAAATTTCGTGAAAAATTCTTAGAGGTTCTGATTAAGTCCCAACTCGATTCTAATGCTCGTATTGGGCCTTGGGGTCCATTTAAGGGATGTTACAAATGATTTCAGAATTTGAATAGTAACTTGCGTGAATTATCTATAAATGTCTCTAAATGTTCTTATAATGCTTTGTAACCTTGTTCTGGCGACGGATAAGGGTTAAGGGTGTTACATTTAGTGCTGTCAGAGCTACGGTTTAGCCGATTCTCGGATTGAACATAGCAAACACGAGTTTAGCTATACATGCCATTATATAAATTGTGATAGTGTGATGTCTCCTGATAATTTTAAACGCATTTTTCATATAGTAATGTCATCCAACCGAGCTAGATCTAAATCCAAGGAAGCTAAGGGCAATGCTTCAGCCTCAGTTCAAAGAGTTGCTTCTGCATCTGGTAGTGAAAAGCCCTTATCTGAGGGCCGAAGTGAGGAGGCAAAACAAGTCTTCTTTCAAATGATGAATTAATGATTTACACAGTATTTGAGAACAAACCCTGTTGTACAATGACCTCCCCACCTATTCCTCAACCGGTTCTTGAGGTACCATAGGGTGCTAAACCCGCTAGGACTAGTAAGCCTCCGGTAGATAAAATTCGTAAATATGGGACAGAAGAATTTAGAGCTACTGCAGATGATGATCCGAAAAAGGGCTGAATTTTTGTTGGAAATTACCATCTGGGTTTTTTATGAATTATCTTGTACACCTGCCGAATGTCTGAAATGTGCAGTATCTCTACTGAAAGACACATCTTATCATTGGTGGAATACCATAAATTCAGTGGTACCAAGAGAGAATGTTACATGGGAATTCTCAGGCTGAATTCAGAAAGAAGTATATTAGTCAGAGATTTATGGATCAGAAAAAGAAGGAACTTTTAGAGCTCAAACAGGGAAATATTGTAACAACCCGATTTAGACCTTAGTCGGAACAGTGGTTTCGGGACCACAAATCTGAGTCAAAAAAATATTTTAATATTATTTTTCAAGCTTAAAGTATGTGAATTGATATGTATGAAGTTTTCGCATGAAAATTTCATCGTTTGAGTAACGATTTGTGTAAAAAGACTTAATCGCATAAATTGTAAATGTAGCATGCTATATGTTAAAGTGCTTAATTGCTTTGATTAATTAAAGATGGGATCCTTATGTTGTAATTTGGCCATTAAGCCGTGGGATGGACGGTTATGGGCTTATGTTATATGGTTTTCTAATTAAATTACAAAGGTTAAATTAGTAAATCGTATATTAATAAGAAATAAATAAAACAAATCAATAAGTTAGTGGGTGTTCACCTTTTATGGCCACCTGGGAATCGGAGGATACTATAAGGAAGTAATATCCGAATCTTTTTACTGGTAAGATTTTCGAGGGCGAAAATCCTTAAAGGGGGAGAGTTGTAATAGCCCATTTTTTTGTGAAATCGGAACAGTAGTCTCTGGACCTCAAATTCGATCTGAAAATAAAATTTATTTTTATTTTATTACATGGTCCGTAATATGTTAGAAACGTCATGTGAAAATTCTGATAAGAAAATTTTACTAATTATGTGCTTAATTACGAGAAGGACTAAATCGCATAAAATGTAAAAGTTGAATTCTAGTAGCTATAAGGATTAAATAGCTATGAAATTCAAAACTTGAGGTCCTTATATGGTAAGCAGACCATTAAAGAAAAGTATTTAGATATTTTGGTGACTCATCCATGGAAATGGGGCAAGGACTAAATTGGAAATAAGAAATAATTAAATTAATTAAAAGATGATAAAAGATATCATCTTATTTTTATGTCATCTTCAACTTAACATACATGGAAACCCTGGAAGGGAGAGAAGAAACTTCATGACTTAATTGGGTAAGTTTCCTTGTCCCGTTTTTAGTAATTTTGATATTTTTGAAATCGGAATAGCTTAATCTATCTATTTGGGGGATCAATTTGAAAATTTATCAAAGTATGGAAAATGGGTCATGGATGAATATGCTGGAAATTATAAATTTATGGTAGAAAATGAAAGGTTGTTGATAGATAAACAACTTTTACAAAGTGATTTTTGATGAAAATATGATTTTGGGACTAAAATGAAAAGTTGTGAAATTTGATGAAAAATTCTAAATTTTTATGAATACATGTGCTGTAAATTTTGTGATGGAATTTTGGTTAGGCTTGGAATAGGGAGTAAATTGCACAAATTTTATTTTCCGAGCCTAGGGACGAAGTTGAAATTTATGGAAAAGTTAAGGGCAAAATGATAATTTTCCTAGGATGAAAATTGAGTCCAAAGGAATATGAAATGTGTGAAATTGTTGATTAAAGTTATTTATATAGATCCGGGCAACACAAATTTGAGGTTAGACCGAGGAAAAGAAAAAGTTTCGAATTGGTAGATTTTATACGCGAACAAGTGTCGAGGTAAGTTCGTGTAACTTAATCGAACATGTGAATATGGTTAATTGAATATTGTATTTGTTTGTAATGTGACTTATATTGATGTGAATTAATTGATTGCTATAGTGAAAAATTTAACGCGTGCTTGAAATAGTGAAAAAGGGGTTATGTTCCGTTTAAATATTGAATTCCGATGAATATACTCGAAATACATGAGGTCCAACATTTGTTACTGCCGGATTTAACTCGAACAAGTAATCCTATTGACCTCATTGTAGAAAGGATTTAGCCGAACGGGTAACCATGATATATTACCTCTCGAGTATACGTTACAATTATGATTTAGCCTAGACTGGTAATCCTAATTGAGCTCTTCTGAGTATATGTTATATAAAGGATTTTGCTTGGACTGGTAATCCTATTATACAATATGTGGCTTGAGAGTGTGTTCCTTGATTAAGTGCCCTAATAGGTACTCTTGAAAAAGAATGACGGGTTATTGAATCGTACACCTCGAGTGTACCACTTGAGCATCTATCGGAACTTCATTGATTCAATGGACAAAACTCTTGGCATGATAAGAGAATTATGGAATGAAATGAACGATGGCTTGAAGGAAAATAGTATGATGAGATCATCTATGTTTACTTGATGTATATGAAAATTTTTTGACTAACATATTTGATTGAATGTTTGTATTTAGGCAATTTTGCCAAGTTGATGGAAAACATGTTATTGTATGCTTACATTTAATAAACAGGATCGGTAAGTTTAGTTTTCCGTTATACGAACTTACTAAGCATGTAATGCTTACTCTATTTTATTTTCCCCAGTTTTATAGTGCTTGGAAGCTCGTGAAGGTTGGAGATCATTGGAGCATCATCACACTATCTACTAGCTTATTTTAGGTATACATAGTAAAATCATTTTGGTATAATGGCATGTATAAGACAACTTGGTATTTTGTGGCTTGATAATGATGTTTGTAATCTAGCCATTCGAATGGCAAGTAATGGTTGTTTTGATATACTTGTAATGTCATGCTATGGTAGCTATACATATGTGTTAAGTAGTTAATCAAATCATGTTTAACACATGGATTGAACCAAGGTAAGATAGTAAACATGTATGCATGCAATGATATGCCATGTTAAATGATGGAAATTTCTTAATTTGAATGCTTGAAATGGTTGGAATGTGTTTGGCATGTTTTAGTGCAGGAAAATGGTAAATCTGGGTGACAAATGAGGCTAGGAAATGGCTTTATTTTGTCCATACAGGCAGACACACGGGCATTTGTGTAGACCGTGTATGACACACGGTCGGGTACATAGGCGTGTAGTTAGGCTGTGTGTCCCCTGCACCTTAATTTCAAGAAACGAAATGCTCAGAATTGAGCACACGGGCAGAGACACGGGCGCGTATCTCATCCGTGTGTGCTACACGGCCTAGAACACGGGCCTGTGTCTTAGCCATGTGAAACCTTCACCTAATTTTGAAAGAATTTAATTGACCACACGGCCTAGCACATAGGCGTGTGGCATGGTCGTGTGCACAAGTCAGAGAGTTACACGAGGTCGAGCACGACATGTAGCACGGGCGTGTCCTAGGGTCACACAGGAGTGTCCCACGGACCACACGGGCGTGTGAGCCTTGCACCTTGGAAAATATTGAAATTTCGTGAAAAATTCTTAGAGATTCCGATTAAGTCCCGACTCGATTATAATGCTCGTATTGGGCCTCGAGGGTCCATTTAAGGGACGTTATGAATGATTTCGAAATTTGAATAGTAACTTGCATGAATTATCTATAAATGTTTTTGAATGTTTTGGTAATGCTTCGTAACCCTGTTCCGGCGACGGTTACGAGTTAGGGATGTTACACTCACCCACTCCATTTTAACCTTTGTAGAGTAGTCGCATTCCTAGTGTGAGCAGTGTGGCCTTCGAGGGATTGATCCAAGCCAATCTTTTAGTTACTATAGTAGGTGTAATTGGTCTATTTTTAATATGGGACTTTAAGGCAATGTGGTAGACTTTATATTAGTTTTGTTAAGTTATTTTGGGGCTATTTGCATGTTATTTACGTTTGGAAGCATGTTTATTTGAATATGATATTTGGATTGTTGTTTGGATATTTTGAAGCTTATTTATCTAGGTGAATAAAGCATGTTTTTAGGGGCAAGTTTATATGATCTAAATGCTTATTTATGCAAAATTTGACAGTTTGGAGCATAGGTATCAATAATTAGATTATTAAAACGATACCTCTGCATTTTCAAAAGTGCACTAAAACAAAATATAAAATTGGTATCGATACCTTGTCCCGAGTATCGATACTCGAGGTAAATTTATCGATACCTTGTAAAGGTACGACTAAATTTTGACGTTTGGGAGCTCTAGTGAGAAACAGAATGCAAGTTTTGTATCGATCTTTCATGTGGTATCGATACCACTTAAAAAAATATTGATACTACTCCTTTAGTTTCGATACCTACGTAACATTTTTAGGAAAACTTGTTAAATGGTATCAATGCTCGATGTATGTCCATTTTATATTTGTTTGTCGTATGTTAGCATGGTTAAATGTTAATTTGAGTTTGCATGTCTTAATATTCACATGATTTCTATAGTAACAAAAGAAAATAAATATACTTGTATACTAAATGGGATGATTATGATGAAATTGATGAGACAGTGGTGTAGCGTCCTTGATCTCGGGCTCGATAATTGGGTCGAGTATATGTGTTACATTTAGTGGTATAAGAGCTCTAAGTTCAATAACACTCAAACTTAAATGATTGTTGTTAATGTGTTGACTGGGGTTTCGCAACCCAAGTGATTAAGTTGTTTTGATAGCTTGAAATGCATGAGATATCTCTTGTTTGTGATGCATGCGGGGCAGGAATGAGAATACATTGCTTTTAATTCTAAAAATTTCTTGCAAGAACAAGACTTGGATCATTTCTCTACCACTCACACCGTTTATTTGTTTGTGTTTGTATGCTAGATGATTAGATATATCTCCTAGACGTGTGAATGTGAGAGCTAGTGCTCAGGAGGATGGTACATCCTCTGCACGTCCTGAATATTCCTGATGACAGTGTAGGCCTTATCATGGAAGCCATCATTGGAGCATTTCAGCAAATTGCTAGTGCTAACCTTGCTTTTGTACCTGTCACTCCTTCATCTGTGATGCGAGGGTTGCCGCTTGAACGTCTTTGGGCGTTGGGGGTAAAGATTTTTTTTGGAGTTAAAAGGACTGATCTGAACCGTAACTGAGTACTGGTTGAAGGGAGTTGAAAGGATCCTCGAGCAGATGTCCTATTCTAACGAGGAGAAATTGGGTTGTACTGTGTCCCTACTTGATAGGGAGGCGCATCGATGGTGGAATACTATTAAAAGAGGTACAACCACTGATTGTGTAGCTTGGGATTATTTCTTAAAGGTGTTTAGGAGGAAGATCATGGGCAAGCAGTATATGGAAGCTCGTAAGTGGGAATTTATAGACCTTGTACAAGGTAGGCTGATTGTGGCTGACTATGACGTAGAGTTTGTGCACCTTAGTCAGTATGTTCCTGAGACGGTTTTCACTGAGAAGGACCTTGTAAGAGGTTTTGTTTTGGGCTCAATCAGGGGATTCGAGTTTATTTAGTGGCCCAAAATACAGAGTTGTTTGATGAGCTTCTGGAAAAAGTCAAGACTGTTGAGGAGACATTGGATGAGCTAGCTCATTCTGTAGTGGTTGACTCTAGTTAGAGGGCTTCCGATAGTGCTTCTAAACATCTGCCCAAGAGGGGGCGTGATAGTTACAGTTCTAGTAGGGGTACGAGACGTGGGTCTCGACCAAGTCAATCGAAGCAGCAGAGTAATACTATGGCTAGCACTGGTGGTTCTGGATGGCCGCTTTGTGTGCATTGTGATTGTAGGCATCCTAGAGAGTGTCACAAGTTGACTGGAGGCTGTTATAAGTGCAGTTCGAAAGAACATTTTCTTAGGGACTGTTCAAATAGAGTAGAGGTTTCACAGACTCAGAGTTTGACACCTGCCTCTGTGCTTGCTAGAGGTCGTGGTCATGGTAGAGGTAATAGAAGAAGGTTGGGTAGAGGATTGTTGCTCATACAGTAGCCTCATAGGTTGAGTTTGGAGGTCTAGCTTGGGTTTATGCTGTTAGGGAGCCTTAGGATCAAGATTCAAATAATATTATTAGAGGTACTTTCACTTTGTAATCTATTCTATTATTTTCCTTGGTTGATTCCGGTTCTACACATTGATAAATTTTGAGTGAATTTTCTTGTAAGTTAGGGATTCCTGTAGAGACTATTGATTTGGGTAGACTGTAATTAGTTCCATTAGAGATAGTGTTGTTGTGAACAATGTTTATCGTAGTTGTCCTCTTATGATACAAGGACACATTTTCTCTGTTGATATCATAGAACTACCATTTTATGGATTTGATGTTATTTTTGGTATGGATTAGTTGACTGGGCATAAGAATAAGGTAGAGTTTGAGACGAACTGAATTAATTTAAGGAATAGTGATGGGTTGGTGAAAGACCGTGATTTTTGTCTAATATGGTTTCGAATTTAAAGGTTGAAAAGATGATGGGAAAAGGTTGTGAGGCTTACTTAGCCTGTGATAGCCCGAAATAGGGCCTAATCGGAACAGTGGTTATGAAACCATGAATCTGAGATATAAAAGTTTATTACGATTAATTATTATGATTTACCGAGTGATTAAATACATGTGTTAGAGTATCGATAAGAAATTTTATTGATTGCATGCTTAAATTACCTATTAGGACTTGTTTGCAAAAGTTGCTAAATAGGGGTTCTAATTCATAGAGTACTTGATTGTAATGGGGGTTTGAAGTAGGAGTCCTTAAATGGTAATTAGACCATTATATTTCCACGGACAAAAATGGACATACATAGATAAAAATAACTAAAGTTTTAATAAAGGGCATTTTAGTCATTTGGTATTAAAAAGAAATTAAAAGGGAAAAAGATGGCAAAATATGCCCATCTTCTTCATTAGGATGAAATTTCAAGGGTACTCCATAGCTAGGGTTTGTTTCAAGCTTCCAAGCTCCATAGTAAGTGATTTCAAGCCCCGTTTTTAATGTTCTTTACGTTTTTGGAGTCTCGGTAACTTAATTTAGCTTATACTAGCAATAATTTAACCTAGGGTTCATATTTGGAAAAATACCCATAGGTGAAATATGTTTATTTTGATATTTTATGATGGAATATGAGGTTTAAAATTATATTAAACAACTTTTGCTAAGCGATTTTAAGTGAAAACGACTAAAACGACTTAATCGGTAAAAATACCTAATGTTCATAAGTACATGTTAGAGTGAGAATTTGATGTTGTCATAGAAAGGGAAAATGATCAGCATGTCATAAAAAATAAGAATAAGGGATAAAGTTTAATTTGCGAGCATTGGGGTAAAAGTGTAAATATATGAAACTTTAAGGGCAAAAACGTAATTTTTCCAAAATATTGTGTTTGAATTGTATTTGAATGGAATGTTGATAAAATGTATTAAATTGTGCTAATATAGATCAAGAAAGAAGGAATAGTGAAGGTGATCGGGGAAAAGAGAAGGTTATCGACTAATTTACGAAAATAGTCGTTTTGCATCCGAGGTAAGTTATTTATAAATAATAGCAATATATCTTTATAAATTGTGAATTATATTTGATTTGTGAATTAATATTAAATGTGGAAAGAAAATTGTTCATGAATTATTCAAGTGATAAAGTGTTTAAAATAAGTATTAAGAGTAAATTCCTGGTTTATCTTAGGAATAGAAGTGGATACAAGTGATATATCACTAGAGACCAGTGTTACAGTGTTACAGTGAGTCCCGGGTGTTAGGTGATCTAACATGTGTTGCAGACACCTAACAGCTTGTGTGAGCAGACCCGTGGACATTTTCAGTGTTATTGATCAGCGGTAGCTTCGGCTACATTACAGTGGTAGCTTCTACTACATATCAGTGGTAGCTTCGGCTACATATCAGTGTGGCTCTTATGTGCTAATTCTCTACATATCTGTGTATATTTCGAGTGTTCAACAAGATTAATAATAAATTAAAGTGAATATGAGATGAAGTATGTATGCAGGTATAATTGAAAGAATGAGCATACGTGATAATGATTAAGTACTTAAATGTATGTGCAAGTGAACTGGTAAGATTGTACATCTGTAAGTGATTAAATTTGCTAAGAAGGATATTAATTAATTGTATGTGAAAATGTTAATTATTGATTGAGTGCTTATTGTTTACATGTAACTTACTAAGCTATTAGTAGCTTACTCGTTCTTTTCCTTTCCTTTGTTTTATAGTGTGTTGAACTTACTTGGATTGGAGATCGTTGGAGCCTCGTATCACACTATCAATCCTTTACTTTGGTATATAAATGCTTTTGAAATGTTTTAAGTTATGGCATGTATAGGAATCGAATTATTTTGTATGGACACCTAAGTGATGTTTACTACAAAGAAAGTATGAAAAAGTAAAAATTTGTAATGAAACAGTTTTTGCACAATAGCAGTAACGTGAATTTTAAAAATCATCAAAAATAGGAGCAATTGAATTAAAAATTTAATAAGATATAGAATTAAATCTTATTGTGTCTACTTTCATATGAAATAAACAGTGTAAGTAAAGGAATTCTATATTTATGATATTTGAATTTTAGTGAGACAGGATCAGAATGGTATTTAAAGTCCCCTCTTTAGACTTTAGAAAAACATTTAAAATTTTAAAAAAATAATTATGAGTTATAATTTATATTTCTAGATTCCTTAGTGAGTGTACTTTCAGTAGAAATAAGTAGGAACAACATATAAAAATTTTACAATGAGAAAATTGATTTTTAGTTAAGAGTGGTCAGAACCATTAGACTGTGAAACAGGGGAGACTTTAATAAATAAAATGTACTAATTGGCCAAACCAAAAATTACGAAAATTTTATGCTGATAAGATATATTAGTCTAGTTTCAGGGAAAATTTATATATTTAAATTTCGAGTTTCTTAACTCGAGTTATAATTAAATTAATGACTATTGCACAGATGGGCAGATTTACTATGAATGATGAAATAAATTATTTTTATACCCGAAGTGGTAAGTTAAGTTAAATAACGCCTCGTGCTCGAATATGGCGACAGTCTCGAGTAAGTGGTTTTACATAGCCTATTTGATGAATTCAGTTAGAAAGGAGTTGAGAGTTTAGGATAGTCGCACCGTTAGGGATTTTCCTGACGTGTTTCCTGAAGAGTTACTTGGTTTGCCGCTGGATTCTGAAGTCGAGTTCGGTATTGCGCTTTATCCTGGTACTGCATCAGTGTCTATTGCACCTTATTGCATGTCACCAAAAGAGCTGAAAGAGTTAAAGATTCAGTTGCAAGAGTTGTTGGATAAAGGGCTCATTCGACCGAGTGTATCTCCGTGGGGTGCACAAGTTTTGTTTGTAAAGAAGAATGATGGTACAATGAGGATGTATATTGACTATAGGAAATTGAATAAGTTAAATACTAAGAATAAGTATTCTTTGCATTGAATTGATGACTTATTTGATCAGTACCAAGGTAAAATGGAGTTTTCTAAGATTGACTTAAGATCTAGGTATTATCAGTTGAAGGTGAAAGAGTCTGATATGTTGAAAACTGCTTTTAGGACTCGGTATGGGCATTATGAGTTTTTGGTGATGTGGTTTGGTTTAACTAATGCCCTTACTGCGTTCATGAATTTGATGAATCGAGTGTTCCACTCGTACTTGGATCAATTTGTGGTGGTCTTCATAGATGATATTTTGGTGTATTCTCACTTCGAGGAGGATCACGATAAGCATCTAAAGGTTGTCTTGTAGATTTTGAGGGATACGCAACTATATGCGAAGTTAAGTAAGTGTGAATTTTGGATTAGGAAAGTGATATTTTTGGGACATGCGGTTTCGACAGAAAGGATTCGTGTGGTTCCTAATAAGATTGAGGTGATTTTAAAGTGAAAGTCACCTAGGAGTGTTACATAAGTTCAGATTTTCTTAGGCTTGGGTAGTTACTATTGTAGGTTCATTGAAGGGTTTTCCCTTATTGTTGCACCCTTAATGAAAATACTTCAGAAGAATGTGGTGTTTGAATGGACTGATGAAAAGCAAAAAAGTTTTGAACAACTGAAGGTAGTGTTGACGAAGGCACCTGTATTGATTCAAGCGGAACCAGGAAAACATTTTGTAGTTTATAGTGATGCCTCTTATACAGGACTCGGTTGTGTGTTAATGCAAGAAAGTAAATTTGTAGCTTATGCTTCGAGACAGTTGAAGACGCATAAGCGAAACTACCCAACTCATGATTTGGAGTTAGTTGCTATGGTGTTTGCGCTTAAGATTTGGCGCTGTTATCTGTATGGAGAGAAGTGTGTGATTTTCATTGATCACAAGAGCCTTAAGTACCTCCTCTCCTAAATGGAGTTGAATTTAGGGTAAAGGCATTGGATGGAGCTTTTAAAAGACTATGATTGTGTTACTGAGTACCATTCTGGCAAGGCGAACGTTGTTACTGATGCATTAAGTAGGAAGTCAATGACGGAGTAGAGAGCTATATTTGCACGCTTGTGTTTAACTGATGATGGTGGTTTGCTAAACTTCAAGTGAGGCCGACTTTGTCTCAACAGATTAGGGAAAATCAACCGTTAGATGGATATTTGTTGAAAAGAATTCGTTAAGTTGAACAAGGTGTTAGGGGAGACTTTGATATTGATGCAAAAGGTATCTTGAGTTTCTGAGGTGGATCATATGTGCCGCAAGATGTGTAACACCACACACTCGAGACCGTTGCCGGAGTCGAGCACGAGGCGTTATTTAACTTATCTTACTACTTTGGGTATAAAAAAATAATTTATTTCATCATTCACAATAAATATGTCCATCTACGCAACAGTCATTAATTTAATTATAACTCGAGTTATGAAACTTGAAATTTAGATCCGTAAATATTTCCTGAAACTAGACTCATATCTCTTCTCACCATAAAATTTTCATAATTTTTGGTTTGGCCAATTAGTACAATTTATTCATTAAATTATCCCCTATTTCACAGTCCAATGCTTCTGACCACCCTTCACTAAAAATCAATTTTCTCATTGTACAATTTTTATATGTTATTCCTACTTATTTCTACTGAAAGTAGACTCACTAAGGAATCTAGAAATATAAATTATAACTCATAATTTTTTTTAAAAATTTTAAATGTTTTTCTAAAGCCTAAACAGGGGACTTCAAATACCATTCTAACCCTGCTCACTAAAATTCAAATATCATAGAATATAGAATTCCTTTACTTACACTGTTTCTTTCATATGAAAGTAGACAGAATAAGATTTAATTCTATATCTTATTAAATTTTTAATTCCATTGCTCCTATTTTTGGTGATTTTTCAAATTCACATTACTGCTATTGTGCAAAAACTGTTTCATTACAAATTTTTACTTTTTCATACTTTCTTTGTAGTAAACATCACTTAGGTGTCCATACAAAATAATTTTTACTTTTTCATACTTAAAACATTTCAAAAGCATTTATATACCAAAGTAAAGGCTTGATAGTGTGATACGAGGCTCCAACGATCTCCAATCCAAGTAAGTTCAACACACTATAAAACAAAGGAAAGGAAAAGAACGTGTAAGCTACTAATAGCTTAGTAAGTTACATGTAAACAATAAGCACTCAATCAATAATTAACATTTTCACATACAATTAATTAATATCCTTCTTAGCAAATTTAATCACTTACAGATGTACAATCTTACCAGTTCACTTGCACATACATTTAAGTACTTAATCATTATCACGTATGCTCATTCTTTCAATTATACCTGCATACATACTTCATGTCATATTCACTTTAATTTATTATTAATCTTGTTGAACACTCGAAATATAAATAGATATGTAGAGAATTAGCACATAAGTGCCACACTGATATGTAGCGGAAGCTACCACTGATATGTAGCAGAAGCTACCACTGTAATGTAGCCGAAGCTACCGCTGATCAATAACACTTAAAATGTCCACGGGCCTGCTCACACAAGCTGTTAGGTGTCTGCAACACATGCTAGATCACCCAGCACCCGGGACACTGTAACACTGTAACACTAGTCTCTAGTGATATATCACTTGTATCCACTTCTATTCCTAAGTTAAACCAGGAATTTACTCTTAACACTTATTTTAAACACTTTATCACTTAAATAATTCATGAACAATTTTCCTTCCACATTCAATAGTAATTCACATATCAAATATAATTCACAATTTATAAAGATATATTGCTATTAATTATAAATAACTTACCTCGGATGCAAAACGACTATTTTCGTAAATTAGTCGATAACCTTCTCTTTTCCCTGATCACCTTCACTGTTCCTTCTTTCTTGATCTATATTAGCACAATTTAATATATTTATCAACATTCCATTCAAATACAATTTATACACAATATTTTGGAAAAATTACATTTTTGCCCCTAAAGTTTTATATATTTACACTTTTGCCTCAAAGCTCGAAAATTAAACTTTATCCCTTATTCTTATGATTTATGACATGCTGATCATTTTTCACTTCTATGACAACATCAAATTCTCACTCTAACATGTACTTATGAACATTAGTTATTTTTACCGATTAAGCCGTTTTACTCGTTTTCACTTAAAATCGCGTAGAAAAGGTTGTTTAACATAATTTTAAACCTCATATTCTATCACAAAACATCAAAATAAACACATTTCACCTATGGGTATTTTTCCAAATATGAACCCTAGGTTAAATTATTGCTTGTATAAGCTAAATCAAGTTACCGGGACTCTAAAAACGTAAAGAACATTAAAAACGGGGCTTGAAATCACTTACTATGGAGCTTGGAAGCTTGAAACAAACCCTAGATTTGGAGAACCCTTGAAATTTCGTCCTAATGAAGAAGATGGACATATTTTGCCATCTTTATCCCTTTTAATTTCTTTTTAATACCAAATGACTAAAATGCCCTTCATTAAAACTTTAGTTATTTTTATCTATGTATGCCCATTTTTGTCCATGGAAATATAATGTTTTAATTACCATTTAAGGACTCCTACTTCAAGCCCCCATTATAATCAAGTACTCTATGAATTAGAACCCCTTTTAGCAACTTTTGCAAAAAAGTCCTAATAGGCAATTTAAGCGTGCAATCAATAAAATTTCTTGTCGATACTCTAACACAAGTATTTAATCACTCGGTAAATCATAATAATTAATCGTAATAAACTTTTATATCTCAGATTCGTGGTTTCGCAACCACTGTTCTGATTGGGCCTTATTTCAGGCTATCACAATATGTGGATTTAAGATAAGTGATTCTCACCGAGGCGTACAGTAGCCCTTATGTTATACATCCCGGTAGTGGTAAAATATATCACAAACTTTTTGAGAATTATTGGTGGCCTGAGTTAAAGCATGATGTTACAAATTTTGTGGGTTGATGTTTGGTTTGTCAAAAAGTGAAAGTTGAACATCAATTTCCTTCAAAGCTAGCCTCTATTTGAAGGTTTTACAACCCAGAGAAGATCCTTGAAGTAGTTCAACTTTCAGCTAATCAATCCATAAGAAATGACGTCTACATCCAGTTCAATTTTTCTTGGAGAATCACAATCTATCTCCAAGCCTCCTTATTTCAATGGTACAAATTATTCTTATTGGAAGACAAAAATGATGTTATTCATACAAGAAAATGATCTTGTTATATGAGACATAATCATTGATGGTCCCTCTATACCTCTCAAGTAAGAAAGAGAGCTCATTATTCCAAAAAAGTAAGAAAGAGTGGAATGAGAAAGATAGAAAGAGTATTCATTTGAATGCCAAGGCTATGCACACCTTATTTTGTGCATTTGGCCCAAAAGCATATAGTAGAGTATCATCTTGTTCCAATTCTAAGGAGATATGGGATAAGTTTGAAGTCACACATGAAGGTACCAGCCAAGTAAAGAAGTCTAAGGTTGGAATTTTTACTCTAAATTATGAAACCTTCAAAATAAAATACGAGGAAAATATCAAGGTGATATCTGATTGGTTTACTATCATCATTAATGGATTAAAGTCTTATGGGAAGACCTATCTAAATAAAGAGGTGGTAAAGAAGATGCTTTGAAGCTTGCCTAATTAATGGAAAGCCAAGGTGACTGCAATTGAAGAAGCAAAGAATTTAGAAACATTGACTTTGGATGAGCTCATTGGTTCTTTGCTTACACATTAGATGAGGCTCAATGAAGGGGTCCAAAAAGCCAAAATTGAGAAGAGAAAAAAGTTTGTGTTGCTATTAAATCCACCACTAATGAAGATAGTGAATCAAGTGAACAAGTGAAGACAAAGAGATGATCATGTTTGCTAGGAGACTCAAGAGGTTCATGAAGTACAATAAAGGAAGAAGATTTGTAAAGAATGGGGGATTGAAGCTTAAATCTACCTGAGAAAAAGATCCTATTATTTGTTATGAGTGCAAGAAACCTTGATATATGAAGTTTGATTATCTTCAATGGAAAAGGAAAGGATCAAGCAAACAAAAGCTTAAGGCTAATGTGGCTAAATGGAGTGATGATGATTCCTCCAATGAAGAAGATCAAGAAGTAACCAACCTCTATGCCTTATGGTCATTGATTATTCTAAGGTAACTTCAAACTCATCTAATTCAACTTCTTATTCATTTGATGGGTTACAAGATGCCTATGATGAGTTGGGTTTGGAGTTTGAAATTATAGTTTCAAAATATAAGAAAAACATTTCAAAATTAAAAGATGAAAATAGTTCACTCTCCAAAGCCAATCATGAACTAGAATGTAAAATTCATGATATGCAAGCTATTATAATAATTTTGAGAAAATGAACCAAAACTTGCATAATTTGCTTTCACAAGTTCATGATGATCACCAAAAGTAACTTGAGTTTGCTTAAAAAAGAAAAAACTTTATCTAAAATAGTACCTCCAAAAACTTTTAAAAAGGGAGAGAGCTTAAAATCAAACTTTGTTGGAACAAACTTCAATTTCTATAAACATAGAGGTCCCTTAACATTTTATAAAGAAAAAATTGTTAAGAGTATATGAGTCTCTAAAAAACTTAGTATTACTCAAGAGAAAGAGATTCTTTCAAAATGGATTCCCAATGGGACAAAAATTTTAGGAATTAATACTTATGGACCCACAAGAATTTGGGTACCAAAAACAAAACTTTAATTCTATGTTTGTAGGAGAAGAAGCATTGCATCAAGGTGAACAACACAAGTACAAACTCATGGTACCTTGATAGTGGATGCTTAAGACATATGACTAGTGACAAGAGTCATTTTATGAAATTGAAGCCAAAAAGTGGAGGAGAAGTTACATTTAGTGACAAATCCAAAGGACAAATAGAAGGAATTGACTCTATTGGTAAAAGCTCATCAATCTTGATTGAAAATATTTTGCATGTCAACGGTCTTAAGTATAATCTATTAAGTATTAGTCATTTTTGTGTCTAATAAGATTATGTTTGTAGGTAATAGAATATGAAACATTGATATGGTGCATCTAGATGAATTGCATGATTCAAATGTTTGTTTGATTGTTAAAACTAAAAATTCTTCTTGGTTATGGCATAGAAATGTAGGACATGCAAGTATTAGCATATTGAACAAATTAGTTAAAAATTACTTAGGTAGAGGACTTCCTAAAATTGACTTTGATTTAGACAAAATTTGGTATGCATGTACTAAGGGTAAACATAGAAGAGTTTTTTTTAAACCTATTAATGATGTATCCAAGAGTAGAGCTCTTCAACTAATTCGCATAGATCATTTTGGACCTATTAGAACAACTAGCTTGGGTGGAAAACAATATGCATTTGTACTTGTTGATGACTATTCTAAATTTACATGAGTTTTTTTCTTAACTACTAAAGAAGATTCTTTAGAAAAAAATCATCATATTTTCAAAAACAAATCAAAATGAAAAAGGTTACTCTATTTCTACTATAAGGAGTGACCATGGAACTGAATTTCCAAATGTTGGTTTTGATAATTTTTGTAACTCTAATGATATTAGCTATAATTTTTCAGCACCTAGAACCCCTCAACAAAATGAAGTTGTTGAGAGAAAAAATAGAACTTTAGAAGAAATGAACCATTCTTTGTGAAAATAATTATCCAAAATATTTTTGGGCGGAAGCCACAAACACCTCATGTTATGTTGTAAATCGAGTAATGATTAGGCTTATTTTGAAGAAAACTCCATATGAACTTTTCAAAAATAAAAAAGTATAGCATTAGCTACTTTCATCATTTTGGTTGTAAGTGTTTTGTTTTAAATAATAGAAAAGGTAATCTTGCCGAATTTGATGCAAAAATTGATGAATGTTTTTTTCTTGGTTATTCCTTAATCTTTAGAAAAAAATCATCATATTTTCAAAAACAAATCAAAATGAAAAAGGCTACTCTATTTCTACTATAAAGAGTGATCATGGAACTGAATTTCAAAATCTTGGTTTTGATAATTTTTGTAACTCTAATGATATTAGCTATAATTTTTTAGCACCTAGAACCCCTCAACAAAATGAAGTTGTTGAGAGAAAAAAAAAATAGAACTTTAGAAGAAATGTAGAACCATTCTTTGTGAAAATAATTATCCAAAATATTTTTTGGCGGAAGCCACAAACACCTCATGTTACGTTGTAAATCGAGTAATGATTAGGCTTATTTTAAAGAAAATCCATATGAACTTTTCAAAAATAAAAAAGTATAGCATTAGCTACTTTCATCATTTTGGTTGTAAGTGTTTTGTTTTAAATAATAGAAAAGATAATCTTGCTGAATTTGATGCAAAAAGTGATGAAGATTTTTTTCTTGGTTATTCCTTAATATTTAGAAAAAAATCATCATATTTTCAAAAACAAATCAAAATGAAAAAGGTTACTCTATTTCTACTATAAGGAGTGACTATGGAACTGAATTTCAAAATCTTGTTTTGATAATTTTTGTAACTCTCATGATATTAGCTATAATTTTTTAGCACCTAGAACCCCTCAACAAAATGAAGTTGTGGAGAGAAAAAATAGAACTTTAGAAGTAATGTAGAACCATTCTTTGTGAAAATAATTATCCAAAATATTTTTTGGCGGAAGCCACAAACACCTCATGTTACGTTGTAAATCGAGTAATGATTAGGCTTATTTTGAAGAAAACTCCATATGAACATTTCAAAAATAAAAAAGTATAGCATTAGCTACTTTCATCATTTTGGTTGTAAGTGTTTTGTTTTAAATAATAGAAAAGATAATCTTGCCAAATTTGATGCAAAAAGTGATGAAGATTTTTTTTTCTTGGTTATTCCTTAATTTTTAAAGCTTATTGAGTCTTTAACAAAAGAACTTTAATAGTAGAAGAGTCTATACATGTTGTTTTATATGACTCTAACCTTCCCCTTAGAAAGGATTCTTGTATTGATGATGGTGATGCAAAAAAATTTCATAATGATGATAAAGTGGATCAATAATCAAGTGAAAGATGCAAGAACAAGCTCAATATGCTTTAAAGGAGCTTACATTAAAGGAGAAGGAAGGCACTCATCTAAGGAAGTATAACTATATGAAGGATCGTAAGATTTTGGGAGATCCATCCAAAGGGGTAACTACTAGATCTTCTCTTAGAAATGCATGTAATTATGTTGCACTTATCTCATGCATAAAGCCTAAAAATATTAAACAAGCATTACATGATGAATATTGGATGTTGGCTATGCAATATGAGTTAAATAAATTTGAGAGAAGTAATGTATGGACCATAGTTGAAAAACCTAGTGAAAAATCTTCTATTGGTACTAAGTGGATTTTTAGGAATAAGCTAGATAAGAGTGGAAACGTAATGAGTAACAAGGCTAGGCTTGTTACTCAAGGCTACACACAAGAGGAATGAATAGACTATGATGAAATATATGCTTCCATAGCTAGAATGGAAACCATTAGGATGCTTTTAGTTTTTGCATGCTTTAATGATTTCAATTATTTCAAATTGATGTCAAAAGTGACATTTTAAATGGTTTTATTAATGAAAAAGTGTATGTTGAACAATCACCCGATATTGAAGATCCAAAATATCCAAACAATGTTTTTAAACTTTCAAAAGCTTTATATGGTTTGAAATAAGCTCCTAGAGTTTGGTATGAAAGACTTTCAAATTTTCTTGTTGAAAAAGATTTTTCTAATGGGAAGGTTGACACAACACTTTTTATCAACAACGAAAAAAAGAGATTTATTAGTGATACAAATTTATGTTGATGATATTATTTTTGGTGCTACTAATGAAATTCTTTGTGAGGATTTTTCAAAGTTAATGTAAGGTGAGTTTGAGATAAGCATGATGAGAGAGCTATCATTATTTTTAGGGTTCCAAATCAAGCAAAGGAAAGATGACATCTTCATCAATCAAGCCAAGTATACAAAGGAAATTCTCAAGAAGCTTGAGATGGACGTCCTCAAACTGCAAGCACTCCTATGAGCCTTTCCACAAAGCTTGACAAAGATGAATAAGGTAAATGTGTATACATCAAATTATATATGTCTATGATTGTGTAACGCCCCAATAATTCTTAAATTTTATTTTCGTATGTTGTGGCATAAATATCCGTCTGCTTTAGTGGTTATGTGTCCTGGGAGTGTTTAAAGAAGTCTCAGGTTCAAGCCTTGGCTTGGGCAATTTTTGCTTTTTATTGAATAAACCCCTACCTCTAGCCATTGGGCTTATAAATAAATATTGGAAAAATATGTCAAAATGGGCTTGCTGGTCTAGTGGTTAAGTGGAGTGTTAATGTGCAAGGGGTCTAGAGTTCAAGTCTCAGCGCTAGAAGGGGATTTATTTTTACAACGTGGCGGTGATAGAGTTGTGTTTGATTGAACTACTAGGTGTTGGAAGTGTGGGGGACTGTAGTTGACAAATTTTAGGAGAAAATAAGGGGATATGGGAGGTTATCACGATTTGGGGAGTGTTTAGGGGAGAAAAATAAAGGAATTTAAGGATATGGGAGTGTTAGTGCCGAACTTGAACTCTAGTAACTCAACAGTTTGGCTTTGAGTGGTTCTTCTCTCCATCTGTTTTGTTTTTCTGCCGATTGTTCCCCTCCCCAACTATTTCTTTTTCTTGGATTGTTTTTGTTGAATTTTGTTCTCCTTTGCCGCCGTTTGCTTCCACAAAAATCTCCCTATTGCTGCCGAAATTCTGTCATTTTCACCTCTATCAAATTGTTTTATTCTGTTATTCTTTTCGTCTCTAAGCTTTCTTTTCAAAAATTTGGTTAATAGCTTTTGTTTTCCATTGTGCCGAAGTCCTCCTCTTAGTTTCCTACCCAAAAATTTTGACTTAGGCATTGGGTTCTTTCTGTTGTTCAGGCGACTGTTTTTCATCTTTTATTTCCTTTTTTGCCAAATTTTTGGTGAGTTTTGTGCTTTGGTTTTACTCTCTAATTCTTTTCGGTTTGGCCATATCTCCCGATAACGTTTTTCCCTCCTTCATTCCTGATCATTCGGTTGTTTTCTCCACTCTCACACTGTAGTGAACAAAGGATCTCACTTGTTCTTCTTTGGCCGAAACCTCTAGTTCTCATTTGTTGAGGTTGGTAAGTATAGGTATAAGTAAATGCTTTTGGTGTTGCTTCAAAGCTTACTTATTTTCATTTGGTTCAACTGTCATATGAATAGTGGTTAATAAGTGTTCGGTTGGATTGCAAGAATTAGTGGTCATTTGGTTTCGACAGTTTAAGTGGGCAGGCCTCGATTGTTCAACGTGGTTAGTGAATGATGGCAAAGTGATTAAGTATTTTGATTAGGGTCGTTTTAATTTCGGTTGACAGATGACTAATCGAAAGTTTGTGGTGGACTTAGATTTGGATTGCTCAAGGATTGTGTGCGCGTTTCCATAACTAGGTGTGTTATACAATTCCGACTCTGGGAATCGACGAAATCTGGAATAAGGGAACGTCGACGCCATGCAAGCACGCGCTCGCTAGTGTGGTAGTCTGTATGGCTATACATGGGCGTGAGATCGACGAGGTCCGCCATTTGCAATTCATGGGCTGGACCAAATTGGGCCGTGTGGGCCCCACGGGCGTGTGAGCCCCATACGAGCGAATCACTCGAACATGTTGAGATATTGGGCCAAGCCATGTGATCCACACGGGTAAGGCCATTTTGGGCCGTGTGGGCCACACAAGCGTGTGGGTCCATATGGGCCCGCAATATGGGTCGTGGGCCCATTTTCACAGTTTGACTATTAAGGTTGCATAGGTCGTCCAAGACGACTGTGGACCTACTATTGGGTTAGTAAGCTTACTTAGAACCCTAATTGACTGAATGACTGTTATGTGTGTGATGTATATAGACTTATGTACATGCATGACTATACTTTAGCGTGCTATTTTGACTACACTGTATTCATGTATGATATTCTGATATGACCTGACATGATTGCATAGGGGTGGGTTTTATATTGATAGGAGGAAGTGTACTGAAAGGCTTCAAGCCTAAATTACTGGCAGCCCAGCTGCATATTACTGTATAGTGTCGCATTTGGTACTATCTGAAGTGTAGGGATGGGTGGGTTGATTATATCCCCACATGGAATGTAGGGTTGGATGGAGATGGAGTGTAGAGGCTGGATGGTTAGGATCTGTATACTGATTTATCTGTTACCACACTCATTAATGATACTGTAATGGGCCAAGGCCCAAGTACATGACTATTCTACACTGAGATGGGCTAAAGCCCAACCTGACATTGTTACTGATATTGAAAAGAGCTTAGACCCAAACTGAGACTGTCTGATTATTTGCATTGGTATTACACACTGAGTTTACATAAACTCACCCCTTCTGTTTAATCTGTACAGGTAATCCCTGGACATAGGTAGATCGATGCGGCGGAGGACTCTGCGGTGGCCACACAACTCCTTTATCTGCTTGATATTTATTTATGATTTTTTTTATTTTTGGGTATTATTTTCCTGTAATAATGGCCTTTTTAGATTTTTATTTTAATTTGGGATTTTTACTGATTTGTTTTATAATTGCTAGAAGTAGGTTTAATCGGGTTTTCAAAAGAATCAGGCGTTTTAAGAAATTTCACACAAATACGCAAACTGTTTTAAAAGCTTCCGCGACAAGTGACGTTTTGGAAATTAATAACGTTTTGGAAATTAATAACGTTTTGGAAATTTAATATCGTTCTGGAAGTAACAACTTCTTGATAATGATTCACGTTTTGGAAATGAGCGACATGCCTTCGAAAAATAATAAAAAGAGGTTGAATAGAAAAGAAAGTTTTTAAACGACAACTTGTTTTATGAAAAACACTTCAATATGACATCACCAGATTGGGCCATAACGTCCAGGCCGGGTTTGGGGTGTTACATTTAGCGGTATCAGAGTTAGGTTGCAAAACTCGGCTGTGGATTGGGTTTTAAAACTTAAAATTCTAAAGAACTACTTTCAAATGACTTGAAGTGTTTTAAAATGAATTACTGAACGTGTGGCACATCGAGTCTCCGACGCCGATCTTATAAGTTCCCTCTAAAAACTGCTTTATGATTTTGACTGAAACTGTTAAATGTTTTAAACTGAAACTGCTATAGGTAGTATATCCTACGACTACTATAGATGGACTATACTGAAAACACTTTAGATAGTGTATACTGAGACTGTAGCAAAACTATTAGGCCGATTTATGAAGACGAACACTCAATTACAATACTACTTTGCATAAAACTTTGATTAACAAAAACTGAAAGTGTAAACTGATCTATATAATACGAGATTAGACTATAAGCACTAGAGGTACTCGCGGACGGGGTACAAGAGGCCGTGGTAGAGGCCGTAGAGGTGCTCGAGCTGGGTCCTCATCATTTGGCTATATACCGAATTTGGAAACCAGTGAGACACCAGCTTCACCTGTGACTGAGACTGGGTCTCATGATCGAACGGTTGGGGATGACGCACTGTCCCAAGCCATGTTAAGAATTCTAGAGAGGGCCGTTGGAACCAATACTGAAGCTGGAGGCCGCAGGTCGGTTACGGAATGACTCCGGCCTAATGGAACTGAGATTTTTAGGGGTATTGCTGGAGTTGCCCCTAACGTGGCTAAGTACTGGATGGATGCCACGGAAAGAATTATGGACGATCTAGACTGCACCCCCGAGCAAAAATTAAAGGGTGCTGTATCGCTGCTACGAGATGAAGCATATCAGTGGTGGCTTACTGTAAATGAGAGCACTCAGCCTGGACGACTAACCTAGGAATTCTTCAAATTTACCTTCTAGGGAAAATACGTGGGTGCCTGTTATATGGATGCCCGGGGAGAGAGTTTTATAAATCTGATTCAGGGGGATAGATCAGTGGTCGAGTATGAAGCCGAGTTCTTAAGACTGAGCCACTATGTGAGAGGTATGGTGGAAAATGAGTACGAGCGATGTGTTCGCTTCGAGGATGGCCTCAAGGATAGCTTAAGGGTTCTGATAGCTCCATAAAGGGAGCGAGACTTTGCTGCACTTGTGGATAAGATGAATATCGCTGAATAGGTTAAGCGCACTGAGCGCTGAAACCATGAGAAAAAGAGAGGTAGAAATAGGAGGGATTCAAAGCCCTCGAGTTCCATTCAGAGGCCTAAGAAAAAGGCCAGAGTAGATGGGTCGGTCAGAGTTGGGCCCCTGTTGCTGCTACTGGACAGCAGCTTTGTACTGATTGTAGAAGAGGCCATCTGGGCGGGTGTTGGAAAAGAACTAGGGCATGTTTGAGGTGCGGTTCATTGGAGCACTGTATTAGAGAGTGTCCATGGAGGCCTGATCAGATGCAAGCTACTGGTATGGGTACTGCACAACCGCCGAGGGGTTTTCAGTAGCCACTGAGAGGTCGCGGTTAGGCTCAAGGTGGTAATGGGTTAGACCGTGGCAGAGAGCATCGGCCAGAGGTTCTAATCAGACTGAGATGAGGCAGCCAGCTCTGGTATATGCAGCACGTCACCGAGAGGAGGGAGATGCTTCGGATGTCATCACGGGTACGTTCTTAATTTTTAATGTACCTTATACTGCATTGATAGATATAGGATCCACTCATTCCTATGTTTCCTGCTTTGTTACTAAAAACTTGGGGGTTCTGGTTGAGAGTACTTCGAGTGAAATTACGGTATTAAGTCTATTGGGGCAATCCGTCTGGGTTAATGGGTTATTTAGAGACGTCCCTTTAGAGGTACAATGGGTAACCTTTCTGGCTGATCTAGAGCTTCGGGGAGTTTGATTTAATACTGAGGATGGATTGGTTGGTCAAACACTGAGTGAGTTTGGATTGTGCCACTAAACGGGTTGTATTGAGATCTGATGAGGACAAAGAGGAAGTTGTAATTGGGGAACGTCGGAACTACTTGTCGAATGTGATTTTTGGATTGAGGGTCAAAAAGTTGGTTCGTAAGGGGTGTGAGGTGTATCTGGCCTACATCAGTGTTTTATATTTAGGGAATTCTTCGGTTAAGGATATAAGGACGATTAAGGACATTCCGGATGTTTTTCCTAAAGAGCTACCTGGGTTACATCCAAATCGTGAAGTAGAGTTTGGGATTGAGCTCCTTCCTAGTACAGCTCCAGTTTCCATCACCCCTTATAAAATGGCACCGAAGAAGCTTGTGGAGCATGAAGCTCAGATTCAAGAATTACTGGATCATGGGTTCATTCGCCCTAGTGTGTCTCCGTGGGGAGCACCAGTATTGTCCTTGAAAAAGAAGGATGGATCCATGCACATGTGCATCGATTACTGGCAACTGAACAAACTGACTATTAAGAATAAGTACCCTTTGCCGAGGATAGACGACCTATTCGATCAGTTCTGAAGAGCTTCGGTTTTATCTAAAATTGACCTCCGATCTGGGTACCAGCAATTGAAAGTTAAGGAGGCTGATGTATAGAAGACTGCGTTTAGGACTCACTATGAGCACTACGAGTTTTTAGTAATGCCGTTTGGATTGATGAATGCACCAGCAGCCTTTATGGATTTGATGAACCGAGTGTTCCAGCCTTATCTAGATCGGTTCCTGGTAGTCTTTATTGACGACATTCTAGTGTATTCAAAGACTAATGATGAACATGATGAACATCTCCGAGTGATTTTGCAAGTTTTGAGGGAGAAGCAACTGTACGCCAAGCTCCGTAAATGTGAGTTTTGGTTAAAAGAAGTAACATTTCTGGGTCATATGGTATCTACTGAAAGGATTAGGGTCGATCCTCGAAAGATTAAGGCTATCTTGGATTGGAAGCAGCTTAAGACTGTATCAGAGATTAGTAGTTTTCTAGGATTGGCTGGGTACTATCGACGATTTGTAGAGGGGTTTTCTCTTATTGCAGTACCTTTGACTAAGCTGCTACATAAAGATGTACTATTTAACAGGACTGGTTCGTAGCAAAAGACTTTTGAAAAGCTCAAGACTGTATTGACAGAGGCCCCTATTCTGATACAGCCAGAGTCTGGGAAAGAGTTTACTGTGTACAGTGATGCATCACATGTCGATTTAGGATGTGTGTGGATACAAGAGGGTAAGGTGGTTGCGTACGCATCTCGACAGCTTAAGACTCATGAGGCAAATTATTTGACGCATGACTTGGAGTTGGCGCAGTAGTATTCACACTGAAAATCTGGAGACATTACTTGTATGGTGAGAAGTGTATCACTTACACTGATCACAAGAGTTTCAAATATCTTCTCACTCAGAAGGAGCTGAACCTTAGGCAGCGTAGAGGAATTGAGCTACTAAAGGATTACGACTGTACGATTGAATACCATCTTGGTGAGGCCAATGTGGTGGCCGATGCACTGAGTCGTAAGGCTATGACTGATTTGAGGGCGATGTTTGCTCGTCTTGGTTTATTTGATGATGGTAGTCTGCTAGCCGAACTCCAGGTTAAACGGATGTGGATTGAACAGATTAAGGGAAAACAGTTGGAGTACGAATCACTGGGTCTTCGATTTCGACAGATTGAGAGTGGTAGCACATCAGATTTTGGACTAAATAGCGAAGAGGTACTTTGTTTCCGTGGGAGAATCTGTGTTCCAAAGGATACTGATTTGAGGCAGTCTATACTTCGAAAGGCGCATAGTAGCCCTTATGCTATGCATCCTGGTTGAAATAAAATGTACCAAGACCTTCGTGAGTTGTACTGGTGGCCAGGTCTTAAGTGAGAGGTTACTGATTTCGTGAGTAAATGTCTGACATGCCAGCAGGCTAAAGCTAAGCATCAGCTACTCTCAGGTCTATTGCAGCCAGTTAAGATTCCGCTCTGGAAATGGGAGAGAATGACTATGGATTTTGTTAGTGGGTTGCCCGTAATGCCTACTAAGAAGGATTCAGTGTAGGTCATCGTGGATCGATTGACCAAGTCTGCCCACTTCATACATGTTTGCACTAATTATTCGTTGTAGAAGATAGCTAAGTTGTATGTGTCTGAGATAGTGAGATTGCATGGAGTACCAGTTTCGATAATATCTTATAGGGATTCTCGCTTCACGTCTTGATTCTGGGGAAAGCGACATGAGGCCTTGGGTACAAGGTTGGACTTTAGTCTGCATTCCATCCTCAAACATATGGTCAGTCTAAGAGGGTGATTCAGATACTTGAAGATATGTTAAGGGGTTATGTAATAGACTTCCGAGGCAGTTGGGAAGACTATTTGCCATTGGCGGAGTTCGCTTACAACAACAATTACTAGTCTAGCATACAGATGGCACCTTACATGATCTTATACGAGATCGTACATGAATTTTGATGCCATGTCCTGGACATGGTCTTATACGATATCTTCCTTTGGTGCCGAGGCCATATCCCAAACATGGTCTTACACGGGACCTTCTTTATTCAATGCTAATACATAGGTATCCTCATTATTCTGAATCTTTATTCGGGATTTCACATAACTTATTTTCAACATTTCCTCATCGAGGCTTCATTACTCGATTATTCATAGTAATAACATACATTGTCATAATATTAAGTAGTTTCAAACATCCAAAACATTATGAAACTTTAACTTCATACAAACTTTCCTCGATTCTCAAAATGTGTATCGATGCTCGATTTAGTCCTCGATTTTGTTCTTGCCTCGGTTTCGATCTGGGCTTCGTGTTTCTTGATCTATAATAACAATATCACTTGTTAAATACACACATTGACTAAATCGACTCATAATTCATATTTTAGCAAAATTATGATTTTGCCCCCAAACTTTTACATAATTACATTTTTCCCTTAGGCTCGTAAAATGATTTTCATTCAACTTTCTTATATTTCCAGCCTAGCTGAATCATATTCTCAACCAGAGCAACCTTCAATTTCCACTATTTCACCCATGTATGACCATTTTTATAACTTTTGCAATTTGGTCGTTTTTATGCATTTTTCATGAAAATCACTTAGAAAAAGATGTTTATCATACATCAAACTTTCATATTCATCCATAAAACATCGAAATACATGCATGTCACACATGGGTAATTTTTTGAACATGAACCCTAGCTCAAAATATAGCTAGAAATAGCTAAACTGAGCTACGAGGGTCTCACAAATATGAAGAACATTAAAAACAGGGCTAGGATGCACTTACTATTAAACTTGGAAGTTGAAGAAACCCTAGCCATGGCTCCTTGCAAATTTCGACTATGGAGGATAAAGATGGACATGATTTTTTCTTCTTTTTTCCCTTTTAATTCTTTTATTAACCAAATGACTAAAATGCCCTTAATGGTCCTTTCTTGAGATTTTTCCTCCCTATGTCCATTTTTGTCCAACATCCAATATAATAGTCTAATTGCTAAGTAAGGACCTCTAGAAATTTTTATAATTCTACTTCATACTTAAATCTTTTAGAATCTCATATTTTCTATTATTTGCAATTTAGTCCTAATGGACAATTTAATCATTAATTAATAAAATTTCTTCATAGATTTTCACACTATCATGAAATCACCTCATATACCTTATAAAATTTATAAAACTCATATTTCTACTTTGAATTTGTGGTCTCGCACCACTATTCCATCTAAGCCCTAAGTCGAGCTATTACACCATCATGCAAACACATCATAAGCCTCATAAAAATCATAAAACACATATTTCTACTTCAGATTTATGGTCTCACAACCACTATTTTGACTAGGCCCTAAACCGGGCTGTTACATGAATTTTGGACTTTATAATTGCTTGATTGAATGCTTGATTGATTGGATTATATTGCATATTCAATGTTTGATAAATTGTAAAACTAACAAGCTTACACAGCCCAAGGAGATTGTCAGGTATTAAGGTACACCTTTATACCTCTTGTATGTTTAAAATCATAATAATATTTTAGGATGCATAAAGTGTATGTAGAACATGCTTGAATAAACACTTGTGAATTGTCTTAAGGTAGTGTGAATTGAAGATCGCAAGTGTAAGGTCTCGCCAGTAATGAAATGCTTGCAAGGGTAACGACTTCGCTTGTTATAAATGAGTTGTGGAATAATCAATTAAAACTTGTCAAAGTGAAATGAACTAAGTTAAGGGTAGAGTCAGCCTTAATCATAATCATGAGCTCACCAATAGGGTGTATGCCAATGGGGTATTCGTCACTCCAATTAGGGTTCGCCAAAGCTTGTATCCGCCAAAATGGTAAGTTCGTCAAAATAGAGAGTGTTCACCAAGTCAATAGGTCCACCGTGGGAATTAGGTTCACTAGGGAAAGGAGTTCGCGAGTGTAGCATTCCCAAGAGTAGACTGATCAGTCGAAGGGGAAAACTTGTGTCCAAGTTTGCTAGGAAATAGGTTACATAGGTAGATCGCAAGCTAGTGCTCACTAAGAGCCTGCAATTTGTTAGGGTTCTTGTATGGGGGTTTGCCGCAAGGCAGGTTCACGGGTGGCTTAAAGCTTGAGTTCTTGTGCTTGATAAACCGTAATATATACATATTTTAATCCCACATTTGGCATACTTTTGGATGATTTATCCCTTGAATTGTGGAATTTGATGCTCCTAATCCTTTAATTTCATATTTTATACTTAGGAGAGCATAGGAGGATGAAAAGAACGAGAATCAGGCCAAAAAAATAGAGAAAATGGGCCAAAGTAAGAAATCAACACGGCCTGGACCACACTACACGACCGTGCCACTTTAGCAGACTTGAACACGGCTTTGGACTCGATTCACACGGGTGTGTGCCACGGGCGTGTCCCTACCGTGACCTGTTTTAATTCCACTCGGAAAAGCATACTTAGAGGCTGAAAAAGACATTCCGAAGTCTATATAAATACCCTAAGTATGACCTAAAAAAGGGAAGCGAAGCCAAAGAGGGCTGAATACAGGAAATTACTCCAAGAAAGCCAGTTGATCCATCTCAGAAGCCAGAATCACGCTCAAGACTGAAGATTTCCCTTCAATTTCCTTTAGGGGGTTTTAGGGTTTTCTTTATGTTTTGTTATTTAATTTCTTCTAAGATGTATTTTTTATAATTATGAACTAAACCACTCAAATACCTGAGGGGGATGAAACCTAAGACGGATCTTGTTATTGTTTTCTGAACTGTATGATAAATACTGGATTTGTTCTTAATTATGTGTTTTTAATTCTTGTTTTAATATTTTAGGACATTGTTTCAAGTATTGATGTGCTTATTTAGAGGAGCAAAAGTCCCTGTTTAAGAGTAGGTCTAGCATAGTTAAGCGGAGTTGATCACACTCCTAGAGATAGGACGACGAAAATCTGTCGAATTAGGGTCAAACCTAATATGGGAGTCCATAAATCAAGTTAATGCAACGCTAGGGGTTTTAATTAGAAAGAGATTTCAATTAATCAACCTAGGGTTAGACGTTATTAGTCTCGAGAGAGATAATAATATAAATTAGGGAATCTTACGGATCAAGTCAAGTGAATAAATCGTATGGTTCAGAGTTAGATAACAAGTGAAGTCTAGGTGGATTCTTCCTCGGGTATTGTTTCAATCAATTGGTTTTCCCAAAAGTATTTTCCCAATTCGTTCTCTATGTCTTAGCATGCTTAGCTTAGTATTAGTTAGTTAAACATAAAATCCCTTTTATTTTAGGCTAGATAATAGAAAGAAAGTCAGTACTAGTACTTTTGGTTCCCTTGGGTTCGACATTCCGATCTTGCCACTAAGCTATACTACTGTTCGATAGGTGCACTTGCCTTAATCGTGGTAATAGTTAGTTTCTAGGCTCGATCATTCATTATATAAATATTAAAGCTTTCAGACCACCATCAATGCTCAATTTTAATGGTGTTTTTATAAAGGCATGCAATTAAGATTACTTTCTAATATGATTTATGTCGCAAAAGTGTGGTGTGAATTGTTGGTTAGTGTTTCGTGGTGTTTTAACAGATAGTCACTTCGGTGGCTAATGTGATGTTCAAAATTCGGGTCAGACCATTCTGGCCAAATTTGGGGCACCACAATTAAGCATATTTTAGGGGTCTTTAATTTATGTTTTAAAATTGCTTGAATGAGTTTTGGTATGGTTTGGACATGTTTGGAGCTAAATTTTGGGTCCCTTGCACTTAAGTCTTAAGACATTGCACCCAAGTCTCAAAAGACATGCAAGTTAGTAGCTTAATTTTAGTTCTAAGGATCCAAGGTATCTAGATATGGATTCTCAACACATAGAAGTCACTATCCAAATTTATATAATAATAAGGTCATGTCTTGAGACATTGACCTTATGTCTTGAGACATGAAGCTAATGTCTTGAGACATACAAGCGCGTTGTCTCAAGACAAGGCCTCCTACACCTAAAAAGTTTATATTTTCATGTCATTTGAGTAATTGAAAGTCTGTTTTAAGCATGTGCCATGTCGAAACACCATATGTTTTTAAAAATGCTTTAAATCTTTGGAAATATTAAAATTTGATTTAAGGGACTTTCATTAGTAGAGTGAATATTGGTTTAAGTAATTAAAATTTTGTTAAGAATAGTTATCGATTGTAGTGACAACTTCTATCCGTATCAATCGTCGAATCGGGTTAAAAGTGTCACATAAAATATACCTAAAACTAATTTTTAATGTGTGAAAATTATATTATGTTTTTAAATGAACACAATGAAGCTATACTAACTATGAGATGAATTAAGACTTGGCATAAACAATTCAAAATAATTAAAACAAATAACATGAATGCAATACCAAATTTATAAATGCATTAAAATATATTTAATCCTAGTTAGTAACTTGTAAATACTCGAAAAATAATGTAAATACAACAAAATATATATGTACAAATGCATATTTTTAATTAATTAGTAACATTTAAAAGTAAAATAAATTTATAACTACTTAAGATACATGTAAACTTTCCTCATATATATTCTTAATCTTCTTAAAATACTATAAGTACCTTTGTTAAAAAATTTAATGACATGGTTCATTCGGCTGAAAATTAACCAACCATTCTCAATGTTTAGATTAAGCTGTCCCATAATAGCTTTTATATAGTTATAGATTAAGTTTATAACCTATTTTATAGGTGCTTGCACTCCCGTTGCGAAGCACGGGGGACCCAACTAGTAATAAATATTAGCAATACTTTGAAAGAGGACATCGTGTCGGATACTTCCATAAATTATAGATTAACAATGAAACCGCCCCTCCCCCATTCCACCAAAAAGGAAAACAGCATAAATTATAGCGTATTCATTCATCATTTGTCCTTCAAATCTATTTATTTCTTCCTAATGATTGGTAATTCAAAAATAGATAAACTACATCATTAAGCACTAAACTATGAATAAATTTTTGTTTTGGTATAATTTAGTCACTGAACTATTCGGAAATTTTTATTTAAATTATGAAACTATTCAAAAAAAAATTCTTTTTTTTTTGTGAAAAAACTACCTAAACTAAATACACATACCTATACTTTAAATACTTGATTATCCTAATATTTCTCCTAAAGAAATATCAGAATCTTCATTAAGTTCCGCTAACGAGCTCTTTGTGACGATTTTACGATCAGTATGGTGGATCAATACTCACCGATGAGTAAAAAAAAAACATACCTTAGATCCACGTCAATCTGACGGTCAATGTCGAAAATCAAAGAAAAAGGTTGTTTGAATTTCGGTTCGCAGATTTGTGACATCAAAAGTTGTTTCATGAAGAAAAATTTTATAGAAGTGAAGGGAAAAGAGAGCTTTCAACTGGTATAGGCTGTGCGAACAGAGAAAGCCATATAGCATCAATTTTAACAACTCAGTGACTTAAATAAAAACTTTTAGATAGTTCAATAATCAAATTACAACCTTTTCTAATTAAGTGACCAAAACGAAAAATTATCCATAGTTTAATGACTAATAATGTAATTTACCCTTAAAAAATCGAGCAAATTACTATATCAATTCAAGTTCAATCATATACGTAGAGGTGTCCACCGGTCGAGTCGGGCCCAACAAAACTTTATGCTTAGCTAGGCCCGAGCCCAGCCTGGCTCGAAAAATGGGCCTAAAATTTTGCCCAAACTCGGCCTGAATAAAAATACTAAAGCCTGAGCTTGACCCGCCCGTATTAGTTTTTTTATATAAATTTAAAAAAACTTATATAATACATAAAAAATACTAAAAATATTAAAGTAAATGTTTCCCAACATATTGAAAATAAATTTAAAAAATATGTATACTTAAATAACACTAAGATAAGTGCAACTCAACAAGCAAATGTCTCTAAGATAGTAACAAAATTAACAATAAAACAAGAGTTATACAATATCTAAACAATAACAACAAAATAGTAGCAACATAATAGTGAAATGGTGGCAAAATAGTGAAAAACAACAAGAAAATAAGAACAAAATAGTAATAAAAAAAACAAAACATTAAAAAAATAGCTCTTTTTTTTTTTTAGCATATTAGGGTCAGGCCAAGCTCGAGCAAAAAAATTTTACCCGAGACTCGGCCAATTTTCTAAATGAGACTTTTTTTTTTCAAGTCTATTTTTCAGACCTATATTTTTACCTAATCCTCCTACTTTTCGTGTAGACCTTTGAGCCGGGCCGAGTGGCCCAACCCATATACAATTGTATATATAGGTGAATTATATAATTCATATTCATCATTGACTTTGCCTAAATTTAACTAATTATAAAGATATTGTTTTCCTTTGAGGAGATGTTAATTGTTTATGCTTAGTGATTAAGAATTATAAAAGAATTTAAGAAGATGAAGTTGATTATTTATGATATAAAAGTATTAAAAGGGATGCAAAAATGTCATTTATGAAAATAATAAGATAGATAAATGATAACTTCTTGTGACCATAATTGAGGTAGGTTTTTTCAATTCTATTTCATATGACAGGTTTGATTTTTCATTTAATTATTATTATAAAATCTATATTATATTTAATGGGCTTATTAGTTTGTGTTACCTTTTTAATCGGGTTTGAAATTAGTTAAGAAATTATATAAAAAAAAAAAACCCTTCCTTTTATAAAATGATACGAATTATTATCAAAATATTTCTGTCATTTAAAATCTTGTAAAATTTTGAAAAAGTGCTATTGATGAGATTTGAACACAAAATAAAATAATTTTCAATGTTGAACTAAAATTTCATTTTATTTTTAAATAAAATTTTTTCATCCACATCTTGAGTGTATCCTAATTTAATATACTTTTAAACAAACTTTTAAATCCAATCTTTTTTTTTATGGATTAAGTAGAATCATGTTTAATGTTAAAAATATTTTTTAAAACTTAAGCTTAAATTGGATCCCATCAAAACAATCTATTTCACTTTTTATATATGTAAAAAATATAAAATATAAAAAAATATAATTTTTTGAGATGTAAGTAAAAAGAGAAAATGAAATCCTAAAAGATCCCCATTGCAAGAGGGGATTGATGTGTGGTCACAAATAAGATGTGAAATTTGAATTCATAACTAGCTCTGTTGTCACCATCACAATAAGTAGGAAAGGGAACATGTGTTTGTATAATAAGATTGATAGCAAAACAGGAAAAATACCCTCTTTTAATATTTTGAAAAGATTAATTAATATCCTTTGGTAACTCATTAATTTCTTCTTTCAATTGGATTGGTATACATAATATAAACCTTTCACGCTTTCCCATTATTTTTATTTATTGCTCTGGCCATTATTTCTTTTGCTGACCAACTAAAAATACCATTACTCAATCATCTCCAAGTACCCAAAACTTGATTTATTTTATATTATGGATAATTATTTAAATGTATTATTTTTTAAAATAACGTGAATAATTTAACCAATTTTGTCTTACTCTAAATCTCTTTTCACGTTATTATAAAATGAGAAATCAACATTTTTTAAATTTCAAAGTTTCAAAATCAATTTGTAGTTGGTAGATTAATTTATTCTTCCAGGACTCACCAAACAATTTAACCGAATCAGGTTTAATTATATACATTTTTTTCACTTATTTAACAAACTATAGATAAAATAAAATAAAAAAGGATAAGGAGGTGAGGGCCTGTTGGTAACATAAAAGTAAAATCTCATGATGTTAGGAGGTTGTAGCAGAACTTTTCACAGGATACTAGAAAATTTTCAGTGAAAAGTAGCAAAGCTATAACCACCATTTATATTTGTTGGGTTTTAAGACGAGGCGAATTGATTTTTCATTAAGGTTGTGCCTCCTATCTAACATATTTATTTTTAATTTTATAACTATTTTCTACTATTACTTTTTGGACTTCACATATATGATTGATTGTAACATTGGGAAATTTACATGTATCCTTAAATTACTTCTCGTATCAAATAATATTCCATATTTTTATTTATTTTTAATTTTATAAAAATTATAATAATGTGTTCTAATTTTATAAATATTTTTATTTACTTTCATTTGTAAAAATTAATATAATATAAAATATTATCTAAAATTTGAGATCCAAAAAGGAAGGCTAAAGTAGTAAATAATTTTAAAATAATCATAAGGCATGGTGTCATGATTGTTTACTTCATCCTTTAATTATAAAGTCGGGGGTTCATAACACATTACATTACCAACCATTTACCTCTTCGGAAAGCACATACGTCAAGAGGATTAACTACTATTATCGACTATGAACACGAACAAAAAAAATTTTAAATGAGATGAATTAGTGTAAATATTAATTAAAATAAAAGATTATTTAAGTATAATTGCAAATTACATTCCATAAAAAAAATTATTTAAATGTAGTAGTAACTTGCATTGCATTTTCAGATTTTTTTTCTTTATAAATAACATTTTTTAAGACAATTATCAGGATAAAAAATGAAAAAGTCCCCGCCCAGCCCCTCACTTTTGGGCTTGTCAGCCCTCACTTTCATATTCATATTCATGGCCATGGCTGGTTCATTCCACCATGGATGAATCCCTTGTTTTATAGGTCCCACTTCCGCCCAATATTAGCTACCTTCCTCTTTCCTTTCTTTTCTCTGCTCCCTCGTTTTGATTTTCCCCTTCAATTCCCTTCTGCGTAACCCCAAGAAAAAGAAGCAGCAACTTCCATGGAGAAGGAAACACACGATTTCATGAACGTGGAATCCTTCTCCCAGCTTCCCTTTATCCGCCCTTCCCCTGTTAAAGAAAAGGGTGCTATTCGTTTATTCGGCAAGGACTTCGGCTGCGGCGACTCAGCGACGGAGGCCACCGAGTCCGACAATAACAACAACAATGAAGACACCACCAAGGACAACGAGAATGGAGATAATAATAACAACAGCAGCAGAAGATTTGAGTGCCACTATTGTTGCAGAAACTTCCCCACTTCCCAAGCTTTAGGTGGTCACCAAAACGCTCACAAAAGGGAACGCCAACATGCCAAACGGCAACATAACAATTCTTTTTCTTTATCCGATGCTCATAATGATATTTATGGCTTTTTTAACTATAGGCTACCCTCACCCTCGATGCCATCAATGCCCGCTTACCCTTCATGGAACAATACCATTAACGCTAGGTTTTCTAACCCTCCACCACCCATCAATGGCAACCCACTGGGTGTTTGGAGAATCCCTGCTACGCTTCAAACTAACTCCTGTAATTTCAACCGTGACCGTTCATCAGCGCATCCGTTGCCGTTGTTCGCCGGCGATGAGATTCTGCCGTCGTCTCAGGCTGGCGATGGTGGTGATTCAAGTTCCGAGAGTCATAGGTATGTTTATGAAACGAAGGCAAGCGTTAAAGACAATGTTAGCTTGGATCTACATCTGTAATTCATTTCGTAATAAACTTGAAAAGAAAACATCATGTGTTTTTCCCTTTTAGCATCTTGGATTTTACTATTTTTAGTATGTAAATGAAATGATTTACAATCTCTTCACTAATCTAAACTAAAAGCAGTTTGCTTCTCTCTATTCATTATGGAAGCTTTACAATGAAAAACCCAAAAACCCAAATGGTTTACCTCAAGCTTAGCTAAAACATGGTACCGGCTTACAGCGGCAATCTATGTCGTACCTATTTTCAGAAAAACTTCACACGTGTGAGGAATATTTCTGTCTTCCAAGTAGCTACCAGAGAGAAGCACATGAACAACTCTGTAGCTACACACGTGTACATAAACCTATATGTTCTGTCAGAGCGTGAGAAAAAAGTTCAATATATATACAGAATTTATACGAGTATTTAGCTAAAATGATGAAATTCATCATTTTTTATATCATACATTGATATTTGCTACATCAACTTACCAATGTAACAAAAAAAAAAAAAAACTGTCATATTTCTGATTTTTTATATATTTAATTTTTATTATAACTTTAATCACATATTAGTTTATTAAGTGCCAAATAATTTCTATATAGATTATGATATACAAATAATAAATTTATATAATATTAATATAAATATTAGGGTAAATTACACCATCACTCATTAAATTATGGGTAAAATTTTCGTTTTGATTACTAAACTATTCAAAACATTTCATTTAAGTCACCGGCCTATTAAAATCGATGTTATACGATTTTCTCTGTTCGCATTGCCTGTACCAATTGAAAGCTCTCTTTTCCCTTCTCTTCTATGGTTCAACTTTTTTATTTTTCATGAAATAGCTATGGATATCACAAATCTGCGAATAAAATTCAAACAACTTTTTTATTTGATCTCTAACAATGACTGTCAGATTGACTTGGATCTAAGGTGTGTTCTTCTACTCGTCGATGGGTATTAATCGACCATATAAATTGTCGAATCATCGCTTGGAACTTGCAAGCGGAACTTTTTTTTTGAAACATAACAACTCAATAACTTAAAATGAAAACTTTGAATAGTTCCGTGATCAAATTGTAACTTTTTTTAATTAAGTAACCAAAACAAAAACTTACGTATAGTTTAGTTATTAATGGAGTAATTTACCCTAAATATAATAGTAAAGTACAAATATTGAAAATTATAGAGGCTTGGTTTCAAACCTCTATGTAAAATATATATATAAAAAAAACATCCTTAAAATAATATAATTTATTTTGTAAAATTAAAATATTTCGTCATTATTTAATTAAGTTAGTACTTATTAACTTGTAACACCAAACTCAAAAAAAAAAAAAAATTTAAGACCACAACTTAGGGTTAAAAGGTGTTAAATTTAAGGCCACGGCTTCAAATTATGAACAAAAGTATATGCTCAAAAGTTGAAAGTAAGAAATGATTGAATACGTAAGTATGCCATTCCCATCAATCTAGAGGTTTTATGAAAGGTAAAACCGAAGCATTCCCATCACAAAAGGTTTGTCGTGTCCTTTGTTTTATACTAAGAAATACTTTGATGAAGGAAAGGGAACATATATGAAGATAGCAGTTAATTAGCCTGTCGCCTTTATTTGCTCTCCTTTTCTTTCTACATTAGACTTTTAAGCCTCCAAAAGAGAAATTAATGTACATTATTCAATGAAAATCTCTAACAAACTACACATCATTTAAAAAGGAAAGACATCCATAATAATTTTATAAATAACATCTTTGCCTCTTCATCTACCGTTGGATTTTGTTTTCTCTCACACCATTTTTGGAAGAGAAATGTGTTCCCTGAAATCATATCATGTTGTTTAATAATCAAGTTAGGGTTTGATATAAACCAATATCAATATTAATGGAAAATGAAAATCCAGCCTAAAAAATGAGGGAGAACTAGTGTTTGGCCTGTTGGTCATAGATGTTCACTTTACAACCCGTTTCAAGAGTTCGAGTTGTGATGTGTGTGGTTGTGATTTGCTCCTCTCACAAGGGCGCGTGATCATTTAGACCAAGTTTGAATCCTAGAGCCGTCATTGTTGGGAAGATTTTATCAGAATACCAACCTTAGCCCATATAGAATTGGTTTTAAACTATAAAATAAATGAGAATATATGTGATTATAGAAAAAAAAAATACAACATGGTGAAATTAAAGTATAGAAAACATGAGCATTTGGGTTCTTCAATTAATCTATGTGTTGTTGCGAGAAACTTAGTTTTATATGCATAATGGCTAATATCATAATCAGCAAAATGACAGAATGGGTTAGTGTAGCTCACTTCAAAATAGATGGGATGAGGTTTTCTTTTGATTTGAAGATTGCATGTCAATTTTGCAATACTAGAAGTAAGTAAGTCCATGGCTGAAGCAATTTCTAAAAGGTGTGTTATGAAGCTCTTTCAGGCAATGCGTTAACTTATGGCCGAAATCTAGTTTTGTAACACACTTTTCTCCATTTCATACATATACTTAGCTCTTAAACATTGCTCATTATTAAACAAGACGACATCCTGCTCATTCAACAAATCAAAACCTATATCTATAATCATATTCAGCTATTCCATATGTTTCATATTTTCATGTTTTGGATCTTTCTTCACTTTTTTTTATCTTTATAGAAATCATTGTAAAACTAAATTTAAAATTTTCATGAACGTAAATTTTCAAATTGATCTAATATTTTGATCTAAAACTTGTATTATAAGTAAAAATTTTATACAAAACAAATAATTATACATTTTTAATTTACTCAAAATATATAAAAAAACAAAATACAATGTTAAAATATTAATTATATACAAAATTATAAAAGTGCATTATACTCTCTCTCTTTATAAGAAAGAAGTTAACGAGGAGGTGCATCTTTTTCAAAGATACCTTGAGAATCCCACCCTAAGTTATCTTTTTCTAATTCCCCCTTTATTTTTCTTGTAAGGCATAAAGTGGGTAAATTTCCCTATACAGGCTTCAAATTATTAAGTGCATTTTATGCGATGGAACAACTCAAAATAACTTACATATTTGTATGACAAGTCATCAAAATTAATGAAAAGCAAAGTCCCATACATTACATACAAGAGTTGTCACCTAACAAAATTTTTAAAAACGAAATCTCCTTTTATCATTAAACTAGTTTTCTTAGCCAAATAATTTTATGATTACTATTTAAATTATTTTATTTCAAGTAAAATTCTAAAAAAAATGTATTAGTAATAAAAAATAAAATAATATTTTTGTCAAATCCTATAAATACTCAAAACAGATAATAATGGCAAACATAATTAAAATTTATTGAACCTTATAAGATGAATGCTAAAAATCAAATCATTTTCACTTTAAATTTAAAAAGAACCAAATGGATACTTTGAGTTTTTTAATTAGTGAAAAGAATTTAACTTTAAAATTATATAAGTAAAATTATCAATGTATATTAAATAGAGGTTTTTAAAATTGAAAAATATATGCAAATTAAAACTTTTACTCTTGATATGGTACAAGTTTTTGCAATTTTGTATTGTGTGATAAACAAATTGATTGCTCCAAATATTTTATTAAAAATATATCTAAATAAATAAAGATGACAAAAGAAAAGAGAAAAGCTTAATTGTCATTCTCATTCACAACCAAAAAATTCTTTTTAATTAATTTATCTCTTCCAAGATGAATGAAAAAATATGTTACATACTAAAAATAAAAATGAAAAGAAAGATTTAATAAGCAACAACAATCTCATCAAAATTCACAAAAGAAAAAGAAAGAAGAAAAGCAACAAAAATTTGAAAGAAGGAAAAAAATGTTAGACAATGAAGGAATAAAATATACTAAAATGAAATAAAAAAACTACAAATGAACTCTTTGGTCATTTTATAGAATTCATTCATTGAGAATATCATTATAAATATACTTTGTTTTAGTTTTTAAATTTACTCATTGATTGACAACATTGATTTTTTCTTTTATTAAAAATCTATTAGCCCAAGAGTAATTTTATTCTTTAAAAATAAATGAGACAATTTAATCACAATACTCAATAAGGAGCAGCAAGGTTAATTGGTTACTTTTGTAAAAACTAGACCCACTGATGTCGTACTGGTTAGGCTTATGAAAGAAATATTTTGAGTTATAGTTCAACTTATTCCAAAATTTCTATATTTGGATATCAAGGAAGGCATTTTATATTTATCTTAATTTAATCTCTAAATGTAAACAACAGGTGAAATATCACTACAGCAACATTTCTGCTAGGGTAATGAACGTGTGGGTTATTGTTTTAACTTGTTAAACCTCAAGTGATGGCAAATCACAAAAATATATGTTGTATTCGGTTTTTTTACATCATATTTAACAACTTCGCAATACACCGTTAAAATTATTGCAACTCCGTAGCAAGTAATGTCCCCAAAAGTATTGCATTTCTAAGAAAATGCCACTACAGGTATAAGACATTTAGCAGTGATTTATTAAATTGCCGCTAAATTTGCAGACCTTCAGCGGCTTTTCCATTCACAAATCGTTGCAAAATGTAATGCCTTCCGCGGCGTTTTACATTACAAAACACTGCTAACCCTGCACCTTTCTACGGTAAATGTGTACCTTTCCTACGGCATTATTATTATAAACACCCCTAAATATGTCTTTAATCTGTAGTATTTTTTTTCTAATTTTTCATTCCCAAATATATTATAAACACAAACCAGTCATTTACAATTTTGCAGTATTATATATAAAAGAATATATATAACTCATAAATTGTAAAATATAAAATATTTATATAAATGAATAAAGTTCTAATACACTTAAATCAAATATTAAAAAAATTATCCATACAAGAGTGTTACAACTACTAGGAAGTTAATAAAGGCATCCTCTATATTCATAGAAGAGAATGAAACTAATTTACAATTAAATATCTCAAGCTCCTAACCTGCTTCTTCCTTTGATTCTTCACTAACTTTGAGAGACCCAAACACTTGAAATTAAGTAAAAGCTAAATGTCTTATCATGATTTTATGATATGTGATAAGCTAGGTTGAGGCTAAGTTTCTTACTTGGGAATTTATATCCTCAATGACATAACTGATGATGAGTCCTCAAAGGCGACTAGCTTTAATTTTCTTTCAAGCACGACTTAACAACATGACATCTTGAAGGAGGGTTCAAAATTAAGGCAACTAAACAATAAACTCTTTGTAAACAATTTAAGATTGTGAGAAAGCAAAGCAACAACCGCTTGAAGAGTTATGAAAGGACTAACTACTTGATCAAGCTGCAACTAATAAAGGCCATAACAACAACAGGGGAATGCAATCAAGACTATATAAAATTGAAGTATTTAGTGCACCAAAGAATGGATAAATCCATGCAGTTCTCACCTAGCGTCTTGTTTGCTTCTAATGAAATAAAAGGAACATCAAGTGTCTTATTACAGCTAGAATGGTAACATCCTAAAGCCCCCTAAATCGTAAATAGGTTATTTTAACAATATATGAGTTGGATTTATCCAAGTAAATAAAAATAGGAATTATCAGTGTTAGTAGAGAAAATAATTGGATAACGGAGGGAATTGAAAAGTTAGGTGTGTTAAGCAAAATTAATCCAAGGTATTAACTCAGTGTAAGATTGTAAAAAGTGTTGGGGTCAAAGTGAGAAAATTAAAAATATAAAAGGATTAAATGGTATAGGAAGAAAAAGTGGAAGGACTAGAAGTGAAATTTTAACAAAAGTATATAATGATTCAAGAAGGAATTGTAGATATTTTGAGGGGCAAAATTGTCAATTCATAAATAGATAATTATTAAGGAAAAAAAGATCTCATGTATGTAGACAAGTCTCCACCCTTGGATTAAATTGAAAATTGAGAATGAATTTCCACCAGAAGATTAAAATGATGCTAAATAGATTTTTATATTATATTTTTAATATTTCATTTATTAATTTAATAAGATATTTTAATAAAAAATGTAGACATTTAACTCATCTTTCTTACCTTTTCACGCCACCATCATATGCAATTAGTTAGGGAAAGTTGATATTGCATATCTAGTCTATTTTTGACTTATTTGATCTAATTTACATGATTGTTGAATGCCTTTGAATTTGTTAAATTAGACTTTGTTGAATGTTAATATTCAATTTTTGCATGTTTTATAATACTCTATGTTTCATATGCATCATACTTAAATTTTACATATTTAAGCATATGAAATCATTAAAACTTGCTAAAAAGTAATTTTAGGTTAGTTTAGAACATATGAGAACTTAAAAATCAAGTTTGAAAATTTCTTCTGCACTTTGGAAAATAGACTGGGCATTTAGTACTGATACTTATTTAAAATTATCAATTTTTTTTAAAAAAAATTCTTTATACCTATCGAGATTTAAAGATTTTGCACCGCGTCTCTTTATTTCAAAACACAAAAAATCCCTAATTTTTTTTACCTAATTTTTAAAAGCTCTCAACCCTAACTTCACAAAACTTCAAAATGTCCATCTTTTACTTAAAATCTTGAATCTGAACAACTAACATTGTCATTTTATATAAGGATTCAACAGATTTGTTTTTAATTTCCATCATTTTGAAAAAATTTTGAGGTAAATTTTTTTATTTGTTTCGAATTTTGTTCAATATTTGTTAAATTGTTGTTTGGAAATTTTGTTTTTGGGATGATTTAGAATCTATATATTGTGTTGTTGTGCACGAGGTTGCCTATTTTTGCCCACATTATTGAAAATTTTGTTTTAACCTTTTGCTCACCAGGTGTTTATAGAAATTCCCAAACGAAATTTCTTAGTGAAGTTAGTGTGTTTTAGAGCCTTAGGTTATTATTATGACTGTTAAAAAACAACCTCACTCCGGTCCCTCATATGCTGCTACCCTTAGTGGGTCTAATTCATCTTTTGACTTTCATTCTCCGAGAGAACAAGAATGTTTCAATAAAACTTCGCCACTAGTCTTGTTAATACTTCTAGAATTATAGACCTTGATTGCTTAGAAATGTTTAATTTTCATTCTCTTCCTATTTTACATGAGTGGCAATGGCTTGACTTCTTTAGAATCTTTTATCCAACTTACGAAAACCTTGCCCGAACCTTTTATTGTAATGCTAAGCTCGAACATAATGGGTCTGGCGAAAATGTTATTACTATAAACTCTTATCTTATGAATACACAATTTTGTCTGACCTTAGAAGATTTCGGAAATCTTTTATCCTTACCTCCTAGTGGTGTGTCAAACGAAAAAGGTCTATTTAATCTCACCATCTATGTTCCCTGCAACCTTGCTGTAAATTTAGATTTGCATGATCGAATCTTGCATCTTATCATCTCTTAGATCTGTAGACCTATTTCTAAACATACCGTCATTTGAAACATCAACTATTGGTAGATTGATTATTTCAAGTTTAATAGGCGTTCAGACGTTGCTCTTATTATGTTCAATGACATAGCCAAAATTATTGTGAGGGATACAGGTAGCTATTTGACCTTACCTATGAGGACTTATCTTTTTGACATCTTCACTCGGGCACTTCATCATACTAGCTACAAACAAAATTCGACTACTAGAGAATGGGAGAGAGTAGGCCAGCACGCACCTAATGACGATGAAGACCTTAGAGTTGATCTTGATGACATTCTACCTCCTGCTGAGTAAGCTCCTCCATGGACTTCTTCATCTACTCAACCATCAACACCTTCTCACTTGACGACTTGTCTACTGCCATCCTTGTAACACCCCTAACCCTTACCCATCCCCGGACTAGGGTTAAGAGGCATTACCGAACAATCGAAACATTTTTCATTCATTTAATCAACACAAAGTCAATCACAAATCAACATATGCAAATACGAATATATAGTCCCTTATCGAGGTCTACGAGACCTTAAACACGTGTTAGAAATAGGTCGGGGCTAAATTGACACATACGAAAATTCTCAGAAATTTAAAACTTTTCAAAGTTACAGAGGTGATATGCCCGTGTGGTCAGGCCGTGTGCCTCCCACGGCTACCACACACACCCATGTGTCCCGGCCGTGCCAAAATAGGGCATGCATACTAACTTATCCACACGGCCACCAGACACGCCCGTGTGCCATGGTCGTGTGAAATTAAGCTAGCTACTGACTTGTTCACACAGCCACCAGGCACACCCGTGTGCCACGACCGTGTATGCAAAATAGGCCATTTTCAAGGCCAAATTGCCACCCACACAAGGGTCATCCCTACAAGAAAAAAGCAATGCCAATTCATGTTTCAAAATGCATCCAAACCTACCATTTCATGCACCAATTAACCACCAACTATACCATCTATATTAATACTCAATTTCATCTCACATTGGTTTAACCAAAGTACCAAAATTCATATCTCAACACATAGACCATCATCATATAAACCTTACCACCATACACATTTTATCCACCATTCTCATCAACTAATTCAAACATACTATATATGCCATTCCCATTTCCACTATTTCATACCTCACTTATCATATTCATAGTCTAGTCTATCTATATGTACCAACATCATTCGATTCCCAAGCCATATCACATGGCATAGACTAAACATCTCAATATATGCTATATTAACTAGCCTATACATGCCATATACCAACTATATACATCTTTCGAAAGTACCCAAAATAGATAGCCGATAGTGTGATAGAGATGCTGACGATTCCCGGATCCGAGCTAGCTTTACTGACACTGTAAAATAGAGAAATAAATCACACAGTAAGCTTTCAAAGCTTAGTAAGTTCGTAACATAACACATATTGTTCATTAATACCATTACATTATACCAAAAACAATCCATCACATAGATTAATTCACAATCACATATACCATACCATACCATCCAAGCTAATATGCTCAATTAACTTTCCATAAACTCATTTATAATTTCATCAACCACATAGGTTACGAACGTACCTTAGCCAACACTTAGTTATCGATCACATATACTACTCAATGCTCCATACATCATTTCGATCAACTTCCGTCATTTCTTCGATTCGTTCGCACACTTAGTGCTCAAATCATAGTCGAAGCTTAATTAACATCGCACACTTAGTGCATCTATATCAAACCGATCTTAAATTGGTATCGCACACACAGTACCAACCACAAAGCCGAAGCTTATATTATCTCGCACACACAGTGCTAATCACCTCAGTCACATTTCCAAATACGCACACACTTAGTGCCATCTAACCCGATTTTCTCACATAACATTTACAATTCAATAATATCATACTATTCATTTCATAACATTAAACATAGTTAAATACACGTATTTTGTCCGAACTTACCTCGGATGTTGCGGTAACAAAATGGTGGATTAATCGAGTACTTTGTCTTTGCCTCGATCTCGATCCGAACTTCTCTTTTCTTGGTCTCAATTTATGCTTAGAGCTAGCCGAACCCTAGCTTAGTTTCCTTTTCTTTTCTTTTCTTCAAAATCGACACAAAGATGAACACTATGGCTTTATTTTTATGTTTTTTTATCATACTAAACATAATAATACACCTTTTACTATATTACCCTTTTTATCAATTAACATTTAAAACATATAAACATCAAGGTCATATTTGTCCAACAACTATCCACTATCTTAAAAATGGTTTAATTGCCACATAAGGACTCCTCAATTATAAAGCCATGCCAAATAAGCACTTTAACAATCATCACACAGCTTTTACATTTTACGCGATTAAGTCCTTTTCGCAAATTAAACACACAATCGATAAAATCTTCACACAGAAATTTCACACAGTCTAAATCACATACTGTAAACACAGAAAATAATATTAAAATATTATTTGAACCTCAAATTTTTGGTCTCGAAACCACTGTTCTGACTAGGGTCTAAACCGGGCTGTTACAATCCTTGGCACCATTACTTCTTTGAGTGAGGAGTTTAGAAGATTTCATACTCGAGTCGATAATGCTTTCGGTCTTGTTAATGATAATGTTAGTAATCTAGGTTCTATGATAGGAACTTTGGAGGAGCAAATGGCTCAACTACTTTCTTGTTTTCCTCTATCATCACCTAGGGATGATTAGTTCTAGTTTAGACCACTCATACATTTGCATCATTCACCTTTTTGTTTGTTTTTGCACTTTATAGTTTCTTTTATTGTTCTCCTTCACTTTGGTTTCACTTTAATGTCTTATTTGGTATTTTTGAGATACTATCATGTTTAATTTTAATCTTAGTTCCTTATTTTTCTAGTTTTCGATTTCTATTATTGAACTAATAATATTTCTTTTCTTTAAGCTTTATTTGCCCTATTTTAATATAACAAAAAGTGGGAGAATTAGAACTTAAATTTAATGGTTGATTGATTATGATTAATTGATTATATGCCAAATTTAGTAACCAATTGCTTCAAAATGTTTTTCAACTAAAAAAAAACACAAATGAATGCTAAATTTGACAATGAGTAAAAAAAATTTCTAAGCCTTAAAGTGAATGATTTTTAGAGAGGGGGAGCAAATTTATTCAAAACTAAAATTCATACATTATTTTGTTATATCAAAAAGGTTGTTGACGAAATCTTTATTTGACAAAATCATTTTGATATAACAAACACTATGTTTTGAATAAAAATCAGTTTAAACAACACTTGGAAAAAATTGTACTTCAAATCATATCTAAAATACAAAAATGTTAAATTTATACTTGAATTTTTTTTAAGGATAAGTTAATTTAAAAAAAATACTTCAAACAAGTTAAAAAATGTTTCAAGCCAAAAAGTATTGATCAAATATCAATACTTTTTGTCAGGTATCAATAAATTTCTAAAAATTGATACCCAAATAGGCTATTGACTTGCAAATAAGTTACCAAGTGATACATGCATGGATGGGGTAAAATTTATTAAATTCCATTTATCGAAGCTACCAATCTTCAAGTTTGGAAAATCATCAGACTTGCAATGACTTTTTGGATAGGATCCAGGCATTTCTTGGTTAAAATGTCCTCATGGCATTCGAAGATCTATCTCTTAACTTTAAAATGCACTTTGAATCACTTGATTTTAAGCTCAAGAGCTTAAGTTATGACCATTTTAGTGAAGACTGCGCGAGTAGAATTGCTAGATAGGATTATGACGGGAATTACAAGTTTTGGGCTTTTAATTTGAGTTTAAATCATATCGGGTTCAATTTTTAAGCTTTATTTTTATTTTATATGAGCCGAATATTTTATTTATGAACTCTTATTATTTTATTAGTATGAATTTTTAATAATTATTAAGTAGTTTAAATTAGTTAGGATTTTTATGTCAATAAGAAAGTTTAATTTAAAACTTTCTTATTTAGATTAATTAGAATTCTAGTATATTTAAGAGTTTTTATTTAGATTTATTTAGTTAGCCTATATATATGCCTTGCCATTGTACACAAATCATATAATTCTTTTTATTAATAAGTTTTTAACTCTGAGAGTTTGTTCCTTTGAACAATATTTCTTTTTTGTGATTTTTAGAAATAATTTTCTTCTAGATTTTCTTTAAGGAGTCGTAGGAATTCATTTTTCAGCATTCGATTTGCAAACAATTATTTCTTAGAGGACTGATTAGAGCCATTAATTGAATTTGTTGAGATTTATATCTCAAAGGGTTCAATTGGACATTTATCCTCCTATCCATCATAGCCATCGATTTATTCAATCCATCATACACTTTTAAATTTTGTCTATTTATTTATTTATAGATTATTATTATTATTTGTTCTTTATTCTCAAATTTTTCTTTTCAGATTAGATCCAAATCTTTTCTTCTTAAGTCAAATAATTTGAATACGATTCTTTTATTGATACATTTTTTAGTATCAACACAAAAATAACAGTTTTTTTCCATTTTTAGGTATTCATTAAGTATTGATCCAATATTGATACCTTTTATTTGGTATCAATAATTTTCTCCTGGTATTGATTTAACGATCACTAAATCAAGACATTAAATGCTAAAATTATCAATATTTTTTTTTCAAAAAAGTATCAAACTTTTGTTTCAGGTGAATTAAATGAACTAGTATTTTCATCCCAACAGCTTTATTAACTTCCACATCAGTTAGAAATCAATTAGAGGGTACAAATACTATCTTTCAAAGGTTCTGCAATAAGAAAAAAGAGAATCAAAGCTAAATAAATCAATCAAACAACATTTGTGCTCAATTTTTCTATACTTTTCTTACATACACTTGTGAGCTTCACTGTTATTCTATAAGCTCAAGTGTTCTTTGTATTTGTGTTTAATTGGCAAACACTTTGATCTTGTAAAGATTTTTTTTGTTTCCTTATTTGTGTTTTTTTAAAGAATATTTGTGTCTTAAGGTTTGGATAGAAACCTTAAAGGAGGTTGTCAAATTAGTGAATTTGGGAAAATTCTTAATTGTGGAAAGCTAAAGTAGTGGAGTAGACAATCGAGGCCGAACTGCCATGTATCGTCGTATTCATTATCTTCATTTATTTTCATTGCTTCTACCAAAATTTTAAAAAATCCAATTCACCCTCTCTTAAAAATTTCGAGTTGATTAATCGAGCTACCAATCCTTCTTCATCTTTATCAAGCTTTATAGAAGAGCTCATGTGCGTAGCTTATGATTTGAGATTATCTATCCCAAACTTCTTGAGCATTCTTCTTGTGTACTTAGCCTGATTGATGAATATGTCATCCTTCCTTTGCTTAATTTAAAGTCCCAAAAAGAAGTTTAGTTATCCCACCATACTCATGTCAAATTCACCTTACGTTAACTTTGAAAACTTTTAACAAAGAAAATCATTGTAACACCAAAGATAATGTCATCAACATAAATATGCACCACTAATAAATTTTTATCTTTTCTTTTGATAAAAGGTATTGTAACATCCCGAATTAGGGGCTGTTTGAAATTCTTTTTGTTTTCATGTGATTTCCTGAAGAAATACGTATGCTGATGTATTTAGGGTCTGGTCATAAAATTGGGCTAGGCCTGACCTAGGATTAAATTTCTTTTTTTTAAGCACTTAAGAGGAAAGCTAAGAAAGGAAGCTTTAAATAAATTTTGGTGCGAAACATGCCACAAGGAAGCTGCTGATAGAATGGCTTGAGGCGCTAGGATGCAAGAAGGCTTCAGGAGGTATGAGGTTCGAGTCTGGGTGATAACAGGGGAGTGTTTTAATTTTTGCGTTAAAGGGGTTCGGGCTAGAAAGGCCTTATTAATAAATGGTGCGGTTTAAAGGCATGGAAGTCGGCCTGACAAAGTGGCTTGGGAGCGTCACTTAAGGGCCAGGGGGCGTTGGGACTCAGGTTCGAGTCACCATGGATGCAAGGGCGTTTAATTTGGTTTTTGGCATTGATGCGAGGGAGTGCTTAAAGGAAAAGTGTGATGAGTTATGTCACAAAAAGACGCCTTGGCCGAGTGGCTAAGGGCGCTATGAGAGGGCTGCGGCAGTGAGGTCTTGGGTTCGAAACCCATGAGTAGCAGTTGGGCATTTTATTTTTGCCTTTGGCATTAATCCATGAAGGATCCAAGGAATGAACGCTGAAAAGGAATTTGTAATGAGATTATGTCATAAAAGGAGCAGTAGCAGAGTGGCTGGAGGCGTGGAGAGCATTCTGCAAGTCTCGGGTTCGAGACCTGGGGGCAGTTTCTGGGGGATTTTATTTTTAATGGCTGGCGTGGGATTTGTTGGCCGCATGGGCTCTTTAATTAATAAAAACAAAGTGATTTTTGTTTTCAATAGCTGCTGGAAAGTATGGGAGCTATTTTATTTTATTTATTTTATTAATTGATGGAAGATGGGGTAGTGATGGCCAAGGCTAATAAACAATAAATTGTTTTATTTCAATGGTGATGGGAAGTTCAATAAACAATGGTTTATTGTTTTGATGTTGGGCAAGTATTACAAAAAGAGGGAAGCATGGCCGAATGTCATGAAATTGTTTTTTTCTTTCCCTCCAATTTGAGTATGGCCGAATGTGGAGTTCCAAGGGGCTTTCATGGGCGGTTTTGAAGCATGCTTTGGGGACTTCCATGGCTGGCCTTGTGTATAGCAAAAGCATGGCCAAAACTCATTAATCTATTTTTCCTTCCCTCCATTTTGTGCATGGCTGAAATTCATTAACTTGTTCTTGTTCTCTTCCCAAATTTGTCTTAGCCGAACCTTAGTATATCTCCTCCTTGCATGGCATCTTAAAGGAATACCATGGCCAATACGTTAGTTACATCTTAAAGCCATAGCCGAAACTTGTTGCCATTGTTCTCCATCATTTTGAAGGGGCATAGGCCGAATCCACAAAAAGGGAGATGTTGTCGTTTTCGAAGATTGGTAAGTATTCGTCTTTAACATTCAGTTCCTTACTTCTCTTTTGATGTGCCAAAACCATGAGTTAAGGCTTTAGTAAGGTTGGCCGAATGGTTATAGTATCTTAATAGTGTATCTTTTTGTATGTAGCCGACGCTAGGGCGCTCGGAAGGAGTCTTTCAGGTTTTGAGTCTTCAAGGTAAGTGGTTGTTTATAATCGACTATGGGCCAAGTATGGCATTTAAGTGGTGACCTCATGTGTGTTATAATTTTAGGGGCTAGTAGACAAAAGCTTCCGGGATTTAAACTCGTCTTGGTAAGTGATAGCAAGTTTCTGCCTAAGGCCATAATTTTGGTGCGATTAATTCTTCGAAATTATTAGTATAGCCGAATAGCCTATGTGATTAACCTTGGTGTTGGCCGAATATAGGGCAGAGAGATCTAGTGCGGTAGATTGATTCTTCGGGTCTTCATTATTGAGTAGTTCGGGATTCGCTTAGACTTACGTTTAATCAGGTGTGTAAAATCTTACACACTTTTTTAGTATAAACTATTACTATGATGATATATATATAACCTCTCATGTAGTAACTTTGCCTTGTGGGCATAAGCTTGGATTTCGGGTAAGTCCCCTATTACTTGATCTATGTTGTATGTTGTGTACACCATCATATGCTGTTAAATGCTATGCTACATATGAATGCATGAGATATGGGATCATGATACTTGTTATGTGAGCATGATGATGGTGGGATTGATGAGAGGAGGGAGATGATCTCTATGGACTGTCACCAGTGGTTTGGCACCACACGATGGGTTGGCCCCATCATTTGATATTCGTGACTTCGGTCACCAGTGGTTTGGTACCACCAGTGGTTTTGACCACACCGTTGATATAATTTGTGACTAAGTCCCAGTGGTTTGCCACCAGCAGTGGTTTGGCACCACATATTGATATTTGTGACTTCGGTCACCAGTGGTTTGGCACCACCAGTGGTTTGGTACCACATGTTGATATTATGACCTATGGTCATCAGTAGTTTGGCACCACACGATGGGTTGGCCTCATCATTTGAGATTTGTGACTTCGGTCACCAGTGGTTTGGTACCACACGGGGTAGAAAAAAGAGTATGGATGGCTAGCTTGGGTTGCATAATTGCATGTCTTACTAATATCTTGTGTATGAGGTGCATTTTCGCGTTGGGGATTTATACACACTGAGTCTTGGTGACTCACCCCTTCCCATATCATTTTACTGGTGAGTAGATCGCGGAGATGGAGCCGGGGAGGACTAGAGGTGGCCATGCTTGTTCCGTGGACTTGAAATTTTATTTCGCCCTGTTTAAAGTTTATTATTTACTAAATTTCGATTGGGTTGTAATATGGCCGCTTATTATTATTCGTATGTTTAAGTAGTTGCTTTTACTTTATTTCTATTATATTACTAATGAACTTATGAACTGTTAAGCAAATCGGTTAATAGTAACGTTTTTAAAATAAGTACTCGAACGCGTTTTCAAAGATGTTACCATCGGGTAACAAAATTTTCTAAGATAACGATAACTCCGATGTTTCTAAAAATTTAAATGATCAAATGGTTTCAACTCAATCGTGTTTATCAAATCAACCCATCTGAGTTTTAGCAAATACCGTTTTATAACTTCAGCAAATTTTCAGATTTTCACTGTTAATCCGAATCCTTCAAAACGTTTTTACTCCGTGACATACCAGATCCGGTCAAGGCTCGTGGGCCAGGTTTGGGATGTTACATATTTGGAATCAGAGCCCGGTTCAAAACTCGACTGTGGGGGCCCAAGGCCCAAAAACTGTTTTCTTGATAGGCCTCTGTGAAATGTTATGAAAATGGTTTTGTTTTGAACATCATGGCATCGAGTCTCCAGCACCAATCCGGTCGGGTAAGTACTTCTAACCTTTGTGTGAATGATTATCTGTAAAGGGATAGAAATGGGACGTAGATAGTATGAAAGGTATGTGAACCCTAGGGCTAGTTTACCTCAACAATCGCATAAGATATTAATTGCCTAATTAAACAAACCTATGACTAAGTCGCTGAGTTAGAATGTGGTAACCCTTGTGCGCATGTCTAGGATTGGATCAGGAAGAGCCTGGTATTTAAGCAGTCCTAGCGACTCACCTCCTCTTCGCAGGAATCCTACCTGGTGCGTAGCTTCGGTTCACCTTAACCGTGAGGACTTGTTCATGGGCTAAACCCAAATTACTAAAACCCGAAAGGGAACTAGCCGTATTTTTATAAAAACTCTAGTTTTAAAACTTTTAAAAATTTCCCTTATACTTGTGAGCATTACTTGACAAAAATTTTCGGAAAAATTTTGATTTATGGAAATTACAAAAATACCCTTAGCGGTAAAATTTCAAAAATGCCCCTGGTTTCTAAAATTTCTAAGCTACCCCCAAATTCGACAAATCTTTCTTATTTTACAAGCATATCCAAACCCTTAATTTGCAAATATCAAAATTGCCATGATTTTGGAAATTTACAAAATTACCAAAATAACCCCGGTTTATAAAATTTTTGCCACACTACCAATTTGGAGAACAAATTTCCAAAAGAGAACCCTCAAAGTTTTGAAATACCTCGGAATTATTGAAACCTCACAAATTTACCCTGGTTTATTACCCAAATACCCCTGTAGGGCAAATGACGAAAATACCCCGGGGATAGGAATTGGACAGAAAGGTGATGGAATAAGTGAATGTGTATCTTTGAATTAGGATAGAAGACTTGAAACTTGTTTGATCGAAAGAACAACTTTTAAACTTCGTTCATAAAATTTCTTCGCTAATAATCAGTGGAACAATGACTAACTCATAAAACTTTTTAAGACAGACCGCGCGATAAGAGATGAGTTCTAGAGGCCGTGGCCGTCGAGGACGCGGTAGAGGCTGGATGGCTGTGTCAGAACCCGTTAGGTCGGGCCAGGGATCTGATAATGAGATACCACCTCCACCACTACCCCCAACTTTTAGTGTTGGACAACAGGATCAGACGGGGGGCGAGTCAGTATCGCAGGCTATGCTGCGAGTTCTAGAGATGATGGCTGAAGTAGGTAGAGGTACAGGAGCTCGGAAATCTATACCTGAGCGACTCCGAGCGATTGGAGTGGAGATATTCCGAGGTGTATCAGGTGTAGTGCCCAGTACGACGGAGTATTGGCTGGAATCAACTAAGAGGATCATGGATGACCTAGATTTTTCAACTGAGGAAGGGTATAATCTCTCTACTTCGGGATGAGTCTTATCAGTGGTGGCTCACCGTAAGGGATGGAGCAATGGCGGAGTATCTCACATGGGAATTCTTTAGGGCAGCCTACCAAAGGAAATATATAGGAGCTAGCTACGTGGATGCGCAACGGAAAGCTTTCTTGAACCTGGTTTAGGGTAATAAGACAGTGGCAGAGTATGAGGCTGAATTTCTCCGATTGAGTAGGTATGCTCGTGGTATTGTGGGTACAGAGTATGAACGCTGTGTCAGATTCGAAGATGGGCTGAGGGATGAGCTGAGGATGGTGATAGCTCCGCAATAAGAATGGGAGTTCGCTGTCTTTGTAGAGAAGGCTAAAGTTGCTGAAGGGGTAAGACAGTCTTTTAAACGGAATCAAGATAGGAGCTGGAACAAGAGGAGCTCCGGATCTTCGAGGCTTTCAGGGAATCAGCAGAAGAGGGCAAGATATGGCGGGTCGGATCAAGCTGCTAGGCCTGCTGCTGCTGCTAATACTCAATGGCCGCCCCGGTGTGCTCAGTGTGGAATGTCTCACACGGGGGAGTACCGTAATGGTAATTAGGGATGTTTCGAATGTGGATCCGTGACACATCGAGTTAGGGATTGTCTGAAAAAGGCAGCGAGGCTGAGGTCTGAGGGTCAGGAACGTCCAATGAATAGGAGGGATAACCAACAGCCGCCGAGAGGTCGTGGTGCAGGAAGGGGAGGTAATGGTACTAGCAGAGGTTGTGGGGCATCGAGTGGAAGTACCGGTGGTACTGAGGCTAGGCAACCTGGTTTGGTCTATGCTGCGAGACGTCAAGAGGAGGGCGACGCACCGGATGTCATAACCGGTATGTTTTTGATCTTTGTGGTACCCTATAGCACCTTGATTGATGTTGGCTCGACTCACTCATATATTGCTAGTAGCGTAGTGAGAACTCTAAATTTAGACTTTGAGCTTACTTCTAAGAAGATGACTGTGTTAAGCCCTCTGGGTCACTCTGTAGAAGTAAGTAAACTTTATAGGGATGTACCCCTAGAACTCCAAAGGGTCGTGTTCTTGGCTGACTTGATAGAACTACCGTTTAGAGAGTTCGATCTGATTCTCGAAATGGATTGGCTAGTAAAGTATCAAGCTAGCCTGGATTGCGTAGCTAAGCGCATGGTGTTAAAGACCGTGAAAGGAGATGAGGTAGTGATGATAGGTAGGAGAAGAGATTACCTATCCAATCTAGTTTCGGCATTGAAGGCGGAAAAGATGGTTAGGAAGGGTTGTGAAGCATATGTAATGCATGTTCGTACTTTGGAAGCTAAGGATACAGCTGTGAGGGACGTGCGGACTGTAAGGGAGTATGTTGATGTGTTTCCAGAAGAACTTCCGGGTTTACCTCATGATCGTGAGGTTGAGTTTGGTATAGAATTGTTACCCGGAACCGCGCCAGTGTCTATAGCTCCGTATCGGATGGCATCGAAAGAATTAGTGGAGTTGAAGGCTCAGATCCAGGAGTTGTTGGATAGAGGGTTCATCCGACCGAGTGTATCGCCTTGGGGAGCTCCAGTGCTTTTTGTCAAGAAGAAGGATGGAACAATAAAGATGTGCATAGACTATCGACAGCTGAACAAGCTGACAATAAAGAACAGGTATCCTTTGCCCAGGATTGATGATTTGTTTGATCAACTCAAGGGTGCATCGGTTTTCTCTAAGATCGACCTTAGGTCGGGGTATCATCAGCTGAAGGTGAAGGAAGCTGATATCCATAAGACGGTATTCCGTACTCGGTATGCGCACTACGATTTTTCGTAATGCCTTTTGGTTTGACGAATGCACCAGCTGCGCTTATGGACTTGATGAACCGAGTTTTCCAACCCTATCTGGATCGGTTCGTCATAGTGTTTATAGACGACATTTTGGTGTACTCGAAGTCTGAAGAGGAGCACGACGCACACCTTCATGTGGTTCTGCAAGTGCTAAGGAGAAAGCGCTTTACGCCAAAATTCAAAGCAAGTGTGAGTTCTGGCTTAAAGAGGTAACTTTCCTAGGGCATGTTGTTTCAGCTGAGGGGATCAGGGTGGATCCTAGTAAGATTGAGGCAGTATTGGAGTGGAAACCACCAAGGTCGGTTACGGAAATTCGAAGTTTTTTGCGGTTAGCAGGATATTACAGAAGATTCGTGGAAAATTTCTCCTTAATCGCAGCACCATTGACCAAGTTACTAAGAAAAGGAGTTCCGTTTGTGTGGTCTGAGAAGCAGCAAGAGAGTTTCGACAAACTCAAGAAGTTTTTGACGGAAGCACCAATCTTGATTCAGCCTGTGTCAGGGAAGGAGTTCACTGTGTATTGTGATGCATCACATACCGGTTTAGGGTGTGTGTTGATGCAAGAAGGAAAGGTGGTCGCTTATGCGTCACGGCAGTTGAGGCCTCACAAAGGTAACTATCCGACACATGATTTGGAACTAGCTGCTGTGGTTTTTGCCTTGAAGATTTGGAGGCACTATCTGTATGGGGAGAAGTCGGTGGCGTACTCGGATCACAAAAGTCTGAAGTACCTCTTGACCCAGAAGGATTTAAATCTGAGGCAGCGGAGATGGATTGAGTTGCTGAAGGACTACGACTGCTCTATCGAATACCATCCGGGCAAGGCTAATGTAGTCGCTGATGCTTTGAGTCGTAAAGTGGTGGCAGAATTACGAGCAATGTTTGCTCACCTAAGTCTCTATGAGGATGTGAGTCTCCTGGCAGAATTGCGGGTAAAACCATCTTGGATCGATGAGGTTAAAGAGAGGCAGTTGACCGGCGAAGTTTTGAGTACTCGGAGGTTGCGAGTACAGAGTAGTGAGGCCGAGGGTTTCAGCTTGGGTAGTGATGGAGTGTTGTACTTTCAGGGGAGAGTATGTATGCCTAAGGATGATGATTTGAGGCAGCGGATCCTTAAAGAAGCACATAGCAGCCCGTACGCTATGCATCCTGGAGGCAGTAAGATGTATCGGGATTTAAGGGAGCAGTTTTGGTGGCCGGGTCTTAAGCGGGAAATGGCGAGTTAGTGGGCAAGTGCACGACATGCCGGCCCGATTAAGGTGAGCATCGATTGCCATCGTGGTATTATAAATGGTAAAGATCCCACAATGGAAGTGGGAGGGGATTACGATGGATTTTGTAAGTGAGCTTCTCCTTACGCCCAGTAAGAAGGACTCAATATGGGTGATAGTAGATCGGGTAACTAAATCGGCCCATTTCATACCGGTAAGGGCTGACTACTCGCTTCAAAGGTTAGCCAAGCTGTATATAGCTGAGATAGTGCGGTTGCATGGAGTACCTGTATCCATTATCTCTGACAGAGATCCCCGGTTCACGTCGAGATTTTGGAAAGCCTTACATCAGGCGTTGGGCAGAAGTTGAATTTTAGCACGGCTTTTCATCCACAGTCTGATGGACAATCTGAGAGAGTAATCCAGGTGTTGGAAGATATGTTAAGAGGCTGTGTTTTGGACTTCCGTGGTAGTTGGAAGGAGTACCTACCCTTATGCGCGGAAGTTAAATATAACAATGATTATCAAGCGAGTATTCAGATGGCACCGTATGAGGCGCTGTATGGTAGGAAATGCCGTACTCCTACCTGTTGGACAGAACTGGGTGAGCGTCAGATGTTGGGTCCAGAGTTGGCGGCAGAGACGAAAGATAAGGTGAGGGTAATTCGGGCTCGTCTGAAGGAGGCATCAGACAGGCAGAAATCCTACGCTGATCTTAAGCTTTGGGATGTGGAGTATGCAGTGGGTGATATGGTCTTCTTGAAGGTATCACCTTGGAAGAAGGTGCTGAGGTTTGGCCGGAAGGGCAAGCTAAGCCCTAGGTTCATCGGGTCGTACACAGTGTTGAAACGTGTGGGACCAGTAGCTTACCAGCTCGAGTTGCCGGCAGAATTAAGTCTGATCCATGACGTCTTCCATGTGTCAATGCTTAGGCGCTATCGATCAGATCCATCACACATTGTGCCGATTGCGAATATTGAGGTAAACGCAGACTTGTCTTTTGAGGAAGAGCCGGTACAGATTTTGGATCGAGATGTCAAAGTTCGGAGGAGGAAGTCGGTACCGCTGGTAAAGGTGTTATGGCGGAACCATGGTACGAAAGAGGCCACATGGGAACCCGAGGATGTGATGCGGCAGCAATACCCCCAACTCTTCTGATCCAGGTAATTTCGAGGACAAAATTATTTTAAAGGGGGTAGAACTGTAACATCCCGAATTAGGGGCTGTTTGAAATTCTTTTTGTTTTCATGTGATTTCCTGAAGAAATACGTATGCTGATGTATTTAGGGTCTGGTCATACAATTGGGCTAGGCCTGACCTAGGATTAAATTTCTTTTTTTTTTTAGCACTTAAGAGGAAAGCTAAGAAAGGAAGCTTTAAATAAATTTTGGTGCGAAACATGCCACAAGGAAGCTGCTGGTAGAATGGCTTGAGGCGCTAGGATGCAAGGAGGCTTCAGGAGGTATGAGGTTCGAGTCTAGGTGATAACAGGGGAGTGTTTTAATTTTTGCGTTAAAGGGGTTCGGGCTAGAAAGGCCTTATTAATAAATGGTGCGGTTTAAAGGCATGGAAGTCGGCCTGACAAAGTGGCTTGGGAGCGCCACTTAAGGGCCAGGGGGCGTTGGGACTCAGGTTCGAGTCACCATGGATGCAAGGGCGTTTAATTTTGGTTTTTGGCATTGTCGCGAGGGAGTGCTTAAAGGAAAAGTGTGACGAGTTATGTCGCAAAAAGACGCCTTGGCAGAGTGGCTAAGGGCGCTATGAGAGGGCTGCGGCAGTGAGGTCTTGGGTTCGAAACCCATGAGCAGCAGTTGGGCATTTTATTTTTGCCTTTGGCGTTAATCCATGAAGGAGCCAAGGAATGAACGCTTAAAAGGAATTTGTAATGAGATTATGTCATAAAAGGAGCAGTAGCAGAGTGGCTGGAGGCGTGGAGAGCATTCTGCAAGTCTCGGGTTCGAGACCTTGGGGCAGTTTCTGGGGGATTTTATTTTTAATGGCTGGCGTGGGATTTGTTGGCCGCATAGGCTCTTTAATTAATGAAAACAAAGTGATTTTTGTTTTCAATAGCTGCTGGAAAGTATGGGAGCTATTTTATTTTATTTATTTTATTAATTGATGGAAGATGGGGTAGTGATGGCCAAGGCTAATAAACAATAAATTGTTTTATTTCAATGGTGATGGGAAGTCCAATAAACAATGTTTTATTGTTTTGATAATGGGCAAGTATCACAAAAAGAGGGAAACATGGCTGAATGTCATGAAATTGTTTTTTTCTTTCCCTCCAATTTGAGTATGGCCGAATGTGGAGTTTCAAGGGGCTTTCATGGGCGGTTTTGAAGCATGCTTTAGGGACTTCCATGGCTGGCCTTGTGTATAGCAAAAGCATGGCCAAAACTCATTAATCTATTTTTCCTTCCCTCTATTTTGTGCATGGCCGAAATTCATTAACTTGTTCTTGTTCTCTTCCCAAATTTTTCTTAGCCAAACCTTAGTATATCTCCTCCTTGCATGGCATCTTAAAGGAATACCATGGCCAATACGTTAGTTACATCTTGAAGCCATAGCCGCCGAAACTTGTTGCCATTGTTCTCCATCATTTTTGAAGGGGCATAGGCCGAATCCACAAAAAGGGAGGTGTTGTCGTTTTCGAAGATTGGTAAGTATTCCTCTTTAACATTCTGTTCCTTACTACTCTTTTGATGTGCCGAAAGCATGAGTTAAGGCTTTAGTAAGGTTGGCCGAATGGTTATAGTATCTTAATAGTGTATCTTTTTGTATGTAGCCGACGCTAGGGCGCTCGAAAGGAGTCTTTCGGGTTTTGAGTCTTCAAGGTAAGTGGTTGTTTATATTCGACTATGGGCCAAGTATGGAATTTAAGTGGTGACCTCATGTGTGTTATAATTTTAGGGACTAGTAGACAAAGGCTTCCGGGATTTAAACTCGTCTTGGTAAGTGATAGCAAGTTTCTGCCTAAGGCCATAATTTTGGTGCGATTAATTCTTCGAAATTATTAGTATAGCCGAATAGCCTATGTGATTAACCTTAGTGTTGGCCGAATATAGGGTAGAGAGATCTAGTGCGGCAGATCGATTCTTCAGGTCTTCATTATTGAGTAGTTCGGGATTCGCTTAGACTTACGTTTAATCAGGTGTGTAAAATCTTACACACTTTATTAGTATAAACTGTTACTATGATGATATATATATATATAACCTCTCATGTAGTAACTTTGCCTTGTGGGCATAAGCTTGGATTTCGAGTAAGTCCCCTATTACTTGATCTATGTTGTATGTTGTGTACGCCATCATATTCTGTTAAATGCTATGCTACATATGAATGTATGAGATATGGGATCATGATACTTGTTATGTGAGCATGATGATGGTGGGATTGATGAGAGGAGGGAGATGATCTCTATGGATCACGGTGGTTTGGCACCACACGATGGGTTGGCCCCATCATTTGATATTCGTGACTTGGTCACGGTGGTTTAGTACCACGATGGTTTTGACCACATCGTTGATATAATTTGTGACTAAGTCCCGGTTGGTTTGCCACCACGGTGGTTTGGCACCACATATTGATATTTGTGACTTTTGGTCACGGTGGTTTGGCACCACCAGTGGTTTGGTACCACATGTTGATATTGTGACCTATGGTCATCAGTAGCTTGGCACCACACGATAGGTTGGCCTCATCATTTGAGATTTGTGACTTCGGTCACCAGTGGTTTGGCACCACCAGTGGTTTGGTACCACACGGGGTAGAAAAAAGAGTATGGATGGCTAGCTTGGGTTGCATAATTGCATGTCTTACTAATATCTTGTGTATGAGGTGCATTTTCGGGTTGGGGATTTATACACACTGAGTCTTGGTGACTCACCCCTTCCCATATCATTTTACAGGTGAGTAGATCGCCGAGATGGAGCCGGGGAGGACTCGAGGCGGCCATGCTTGTTCCGTGGACTTGAAATTTTATTTCGCCCTGTTTAAAGTTTATTATTTACTAAATTTCGATTGGGTTGTAATATGGCCGCTTATTATTATTCGTACGTTTAAGTAGTTGCTTTTACTTTATTTCTATTATATTACTAATGAACTTATGAACTGTTAAGCAAATCGGTTAATAGTAACGTTTTTAAAATAAGTACTCGAACGCGTTTTCAAAGATGTTACCATCGGGTAACAAAATTTTCTAAGTTAACTCCGATGTTTCTAAAAATTTAAATGATCAAATGGTTTCAACTCAATCGTGTTTATCAAATCAACCCATCTGAGTTTTAGCAAACACCGTTTTATAACTTCAGCAAATTTTCAGATTTCCACTGTTAATCCGAATCCTTCAAAACGTTTTTACTCCGTGACATACCAGATCCGGTCAAGGCTCGTGGGCCGGGTTTGGGATGTTACAGGTATTGTATCAATCTTCCCTTTACACGAAAAAAAAAAAAATTTCAACAAGAAAATTTAATAGTATTTCATACTAAGCTTTAGGAGCTTATTTCAAACCATATAAAGCTTTTGAAAGTTTGAAAATATGGTTAATATACACTTCTTCATTTATAAAACCATTTAAAAAAAAAAACACTTTTAACATCCATTTGATATAATTTAAAATCACTAAAGTATGTAAAAGCTAAAAACATTCTAATGGTTTACATTCTAGTTACGAGAGCATACGTTTCATTATAGTCTATTCCTTCCTTTTAGTTGTACCATTGAGCAAAAAGTCTAACATCGCTCCTCACCGTCGAAACCATTTTTTTGAAAACGGGAATCGATTTTGATTTTAAAAAAATGAAAACGAAAATGGGAGTCGTCACCAATCCTTTTTGATGAGGTGTGATCGGGTCACCTCGTAAAATTTATTTTAAGAAAATGTTTTGTTTTACTAAAACAGTTTTGGTCTACTAAATTTGAGAAAACGGGTCTGGGAATCGGTTACCTGCAAGGAAGGATTAGCACCCTCGTCACGCCCAAAATTGGTACCTAATCAATTAATTGATGTCTAAGTGTCGAAGATTGAAAATTCGAAATGATTTTTAAAATACGATCCCTTTTTATCAATGTTCATTCTTTAAAAAAAAATGCTTGAATTGAATCGAAACGAGCTTCAAGGGTCTATTCGCCCCGAGATAACAAAATGCCACATCCCGTAAGTTAGGATACGACCTTTGAAATCTTCGAAAACAAGTTCGCTTTTAAATTTTTTGAAACTTAATATTTTGAAATTTAAAAGGATATTTAGCTATTTTAGGTTAAATAAGAAAACCGAAACCCCGTAAGTTAGGGCACGATTTCTCGAATCCCCAAAACGCGAAATATTGCCTTTGTTTTTGAAGATTTTTCTTTTAAAATAATAGTGGGTACAATATTTAAATAACATGCATTTTTTGTTTGGATTAAAAGAAAACATATTATTGAATAAATATAATGAGGCTAGATTCATGAGGCGATGACATAAAATAAAATATGATGATGAGTCTAGAACAGTGATACATGAACACAACATTATACGAGTGAATAACTATAATACAAAATACGAAATAAGCGAATTAAAATGCACGCAATGGCAATAATCTCACAATATTCATCATTTAAATACTAATCATTAATAATCGAAGACAAATGAATTAAATTAGCAACTAAAAAAATAAATAGTATAAGGTTAATTAAAATAGAATGAATAAAATGTTAAACATTTTAAAATAAAAAATAGTGAGCTTAAAATAAATAATGTGAAAAAAAGAAATTTAAAATACACAAAACGATCAAAAGATGATATATGTATAAAAATTTAAAATAGATAACATATACATATAAATATAGGTATAAAATAAACAATATATTGTTAAAAACTTAAAACGAACAATAATAAAACATTTTGACAAACAAAAGGGTTTAAAATAAGGTATATAAAAATCGATTTAAAACCAAGCAATATATAAATTTAAAAGAGATAATATGTACAAAAAATTAAAATAAACGATATATGAAGAAAATATTTAAATGAATAATACGTAAAATAGATTAAAATAAATAACAAATGAAAAGCATGAAATTGATTTAAAAAGAATAACATATAGAAAAATTTAGAAATAAATAATGTACACAAAAATTTTTAGGAAACAATATATATAAAAATTTATAGTAGCTGACAATTCAAAAATATGTATAAAGAGAGTTTAAAATAAGTAACATGTATAAAAGCAAAACAGATTAATAAAAGCAGTATATAAAACTTAAAATAAATAATAATAATAATAATAATAATAATAATAATAATAATAATAATAATAATAATAATACAAATTTTAAAGAAAATAAATAAATAAATAAACTCATTAAACATATTGAGGACTATATTGAAATCAGAATAAAAATCAGAGGGCTAAAATTGCAATAAATTAAAATAGAAAGGGCGAACAGGGACTAAAACATAACGCGTGGAAAACAAAGGGGACCGAATGGGAAATATCCCTGGCTTCTATGCGCTGCATTTTGCGCAGGACTAAATTAGAACAGAAGAAAATATATTGGGGCAAATTTAAAAATAAGAAAAAAAATGAATTAAAAAAGTGAAAAATGCTGAAGGGTCTAGTGCGTAAATAGACCATGCGCCAAAAACGTGCAGATCCTCTTAGGGTACGGGTCGGGTTCGGGTCGGCCTCCCAAAAACGATGCCGTTTTGGCTCATGGGGAGGCTAGGTAAAATGGCGCCGTTTTGGAATAGTATATAAGCCCAAATTTTTTTTCAAAACCCCATTTCTGCCTGTGTTCTTTGAAAAAAAGTTTCAAATAGCCCTCATTATTCTCTGTTAGGGGTTTTTTGAACCCATTCTTGCGCCGGCGTGGGTTCGGTCGACAATTGGCCGCGCGACCGCCGTGGCCGGTGGCCGGCGTTGCGCAAGGCGGCCTTTCAAGCCTCCGTTTCAAAGCCATTCGAAAGCCGAGCCTTCTCAACCCGAGAGACTGAAGGAAACAAGTTCTTAGCTTGCATTTAAGCCGGATTCCGACAACGAAGAAGGGGCCTTTGACGACAGGAATATGAACCGATTTTGGTATATTTTCCTTCCCCTTCTTTTTGTTATTTTCGTTTGTAACAATTTTAAAAGAAAAATAAATATCAAAAGAAAAAGCAGTATTAAGCAACAAAAAATAAAAAACGAAAAAGACTAAAATCCACCTTCTAAAACTTCTATTTTGGTTTTTTTGATTTCTGATGTTCGTAAAAAAAACATACAAAGGGTTGGTTTCGGTTTTTATAACCGAGTTATAGATTCGCTTTTGTTTGTTTCCGTTTTGTTTTCTGTCGTTTCCCTCTTTGTTTTGTTGCTTTGTTTTCATTTTGTAGGTGGTGCCAGAGGTGTGCGATGCGTGGAGGAGATGACGTGCGGCGTTGGCCAAGGCAGGTCTAAGGCTGTGGCTGCTGCTGTTGAAGGCTTAGGCTAGGGTGTTCTCTTTTGTATTTTTTTTTTCTGATTTGTGCTACATTGTTGGGCTTCGAGTTTGGTTATATTCAATTTGGATTTGGGTCTTGATTTGGGCTATGTAATTTGGACTCTTAATTTGGACATTTTATTTTGGTTTGGGTTTTAATTTTTGTTTTTGTTTTGGGCCAAAATTGGCTATTACACTTACTATATTTCCACTCTCGTCTAGCTTATTCTTAAAAATCCACTTAATATCTATAATAGATTTTTTACAAGATCTTTCTACAAGGATTCATACATTATTTCTTTCAAATTGATTTAATTCATCTTGCATAGCAAATATCCAGTATTCATTATTTAATGTTTCTTTGACATTTTTAGGCTTACTGCATGAGATAAATGCAACATAATTATATGTATTTCTAAGAGAAGATCTAGTAGTTAACCCTTTGGATGAAACTCCCAAAATCTTACCATCATTCACATAATTTTACTTTCTTAGATGATTGACTTCTCTTTCCTCTATGGTGAGCTCCTTTAGAGCTTATTGTGTTTGTTATTAAATCTTCTTATTTGATGAATGATCAGCCTTATCATCATTATTTAATATTTTTACATCATCATCATCAATACAAGTATCTTTTCTAGAGAACGGGTTAGCATCATCGAAAACATGTATGGATTCTTCAACTACTAAAACTCTTTTATTAAAAACTCTATATAAGCTTTAGAATTTAAAGAATAATCAAGAAAAATTTCTTCACCACTTTTTATATAAAATTTATCAATCCTTTTCATTATTAAAAACAAAGCATTTGCATCCAAAAAAATGAAAATAACTAATATTAAGCTTTTGTTTTTAAAAAGTTTATATGGATTTTTCTTTAAAATAGGACTAATCTCATGGTTCTAGCCATTTCTTATAAAGTCTTATTTTTCCTCTCAACAACTCAATTTTGTTGAAGGGTTTCATGTGCTAAAAAATTATGGCTAATCTCATTTGAGTTATAAAAGTTTTCAAAACTAAGATTTTGAAATTCAATTTCATGATCACTTCTAACACTAGTGATAGAATACCCTTTTTCATTTTGATTAATTTTTTAAAATGAAATGAATTTTCCCAACTTCATCTTTAGTACTTATGAAAAGAACTCAAATAAATCTAGAGTAATCATTTACAAGCACAAAAATGTATTGTTTTCCACCAAGCTAGTTATCCTATTTGGTCCAAAAAAAATCAATGTGATTTAATTAAAAAACTCTATTATATGAGACATCATTTATAGGTTTAAAAGAAACTCTTTAGTGTTTGTCTTTAAAACATGCATCACAAACTTTATCTAAATTAAAATCAAGTTTTGGCAAACCTCTTAGTAAGTTATTTTTTGTTAATTTATGCAATATGCTTCTGCTAGCATACCCTAATTTTCTATGCCATAATAAAGAATTATTTTTATTTTTAACAATAAGGCATATATTTGAGTAATGCATATCATCTAAATGCACCATATAAATATTTTTTATTTTATGTCCTACAATCATAATCTTATTAGACACAATATCAATTACTTTACATACATTTGATTCAAAGATGATATTGACACCTTTATCACATAATTGACTAATACTTAATAGATTATGCTTAAGACTGTTAACATACAAGACATTTTCAATAAAGATTGAAGAGTTTTTCCCAATAAAACCAATTCCTCCAATAAGTCCTTTAGAGTTGTCACCAAATGTAACTTCTCCACTTTTTACTTTAATTCGATAAAATTGTTCGTCATCAATCATGTATCTTGAGCATCCACTATCAATGTACCATAAGTTTTTGCTTGATTTGTCCGCCTTAAAACAACCCTCCTTATCCTACAAAAATATAATTAATTTTTATTTTTGGTATCCAAATTTTTTTAGGTCCATAAGCATTAATTTTCAATATTTTAGTCCTTTTAAGTATCCATTTAGAAAGGATATCCTTATATTTAGCAATAATGAGTCCTTTAGAGACCCGTATACTTCTAACTAGTTTTCCTTTATAAGTTTTAAAAGGACTTTTATGTTTATGGTAATTAAAGCCATTTTAATAAAATTATGTTTGAAATTTTCTCTTTTTTCAAATCTTGTTAAAAAATCTTTAATAAAGTGAGCTTTTCAAACTTAAGCAACTCAAGCTGTTCTTCATTATCTTCATGAACTTTTAAGAGTAAATTATGCACGTCTAAATTCTTCTTCTCAAAATCATTAATAATTTCTTGTATTTTGTTTACTTTCTCTTCAAGTTCATGACTGGTTTTGGAAAGCAAATCTTTTTCATCTTTCAATTTTGAAATATTTTTCTTATGTTTTGAAACCATGACTTTAAATTCCAATCCCAACTCATCATAGGCATCTTATAACTCATCAAATGAATAAAAAATTAAATTAGACAAGTTAGAAGTTACCTTAGAGTTATCAATGGTCATAACGCAAAGATTGACTACTTCTTGATCTTCTTAATCGAAGAATTCTCATCACTCCAAGTAGCCATATTGGACTTAAGCTTTTGCTTACATGATCCCTTCTTCTTACATTGGAGACAATCAAGCTTGATATGTCTTGATATTTTGCACTCATAACAAATAATGGGATCTTTCTCGTTGGTGGATTTTAGCTTCAATCCCTCCTTTTAAAATCTTCTTCTTTTATTGGACTTCATGAACATCTTGAATCTCTTAGCAAACATGGTCATCTCTTTATCTTCATCCACAGTTTCACTTGATTCACTATTTTCATTTGTGGTGGATTTAAGAGCAACACCAACTTTTTTCTTCTTCAGCCCCTTCGTTGAGTCTCATCTAATGTGTAAGCAAAGAATTGATGAGCTCATCTAAAGTTGATGTTTCTAAATCCTGTCTCTTTATTTGTAGTCACTTTGGCTTCCCAAGATTTAGGTAAGCTCTGAAGCATCTTCCTTACCACCTCTTCATTTGGATAAATTTCCCTATAAGACTTTAAACCATTGATGATGATGGTGAAACGATCGAACATCGTCTTGATATTCTCTTCTAAATTCATCTTGAATGTTTCATAATTGAGAGTGATAATTCCGATTTTAAATTTCTTTACTTGTTTTCATGAGTGACCTCTAACTTGTCTCAAATTTCCTTGGCATTTGAGCATGACGACTCTCTACTGTATTTTTTCGGACCAAGTGCACGAAATAATGTGTGCATTATCTTAACATTAAGTTGAATGCTTATCCTTTCTTTCTCGTTCCATTTCTTCTTGCTCTTTGGAACTAACAGCTCTTCTTGTTTGAGTGATATGAAAGGACCATCCATGATGATGTCTCTTCCTTATCTTTCAATAAGAATAGTTAACACAATCCTTGGTGTTATCTTTCAACAAGATTATTTACTTGGATGAACAACATCATCCTTATCTTTCAATAAGAATAGTTAACACCATTAAAGTAAGAAAGCTTGGATATAAATCCAGATTCTCCAAGAAAAACTAACTCGAAAGTAAACGTCATTGTTTAGACTGAGTTATTGATTGTTGAGCTTCCTCAAAGATCTCTTTGGTTGTTAAACCGTCTAAAAAAGACTAGCTTTCAACTCAAAATTAGTAAGAGGGGGTAAATTGGCCGTTTTAAAATTTTAGTGGAAGAAATGAAAATAAATAGAAACAATGAACACAACAATATATAGTGATTCGAACACAATTCCCTATTCCACTACCTTAACCTTAGCTTTCTACTCAAGTCTTAAAACACAAATCCTCTAAAAAAACAGAAATAAGCAGACAAAAAAATAACCCTTACAAGATCAAAATGTTTGTCAAATAAGCACAATTACAAAGAACACTTGAGCTGATAAAATAACAATGAAGCTCACAAGTGTATGTAAGTAAAGTACAGAAAAATTGAGCACAAAGGTTGTTTGATTGATCTTTTTGGCTTTTATTCTTTTTGTAGGACCTTTGAAAGATGATATTTATATCCTCTAATTAATTTCCAACCGTTGTGGTTGTTGTGAAAGTTAATAGAGTCGTTGGAATGAAAATACTAATTCATTTAATTCACCTACAACAAAAGGTATCAATACTTTTTGAAAAAGTATTGATAATTTTAGCATTTAATGTCTTGATTCAATAATCATTAAACTAATAAAATCGATACCAAGAGAAAATTATTGGTACCAAATAAAATGTATTAATATCGAATCGATACTTAATGAATACCTCAAAACGAAAAAATGCTAATTTCGTATTGATACTAAAAAATGTAGCAATAAAAGTACACCAAAATTGATACCATTTTAAAATTTATCAATACCAAGCAAAAAAGTATTGACACTGTACCAATAATTGGTAACTCATTTGCATGTCAATAGCCTATTTTGGCATCGACTTTTAGAAATTTATTGATAACTCACAAAAAGTATCGATATTTTTTTAACTTGCTTGAAAATGTTTGAAATATTGTTTTTAATTAACTTGACCTTGAAAATTTTTTTAAGTATAAATTTAACATTTTGGTATTTTAGATATGATTTGAAGTACTTTTTTTTCCAAGTATTTTTTAAAATGATTTTTATTAAAACATAGTATTTGTTATATTAAAATGATTTTGTCAAAAAAAGCTTGGATCAACAAATTCAATTACAAAGTAAAAGTGTTAAGTGTAAGGAAATTATTGTAAAAATGACTGAATTGTAAAATTTATAAAAACTAAATAATGTGTGAAAAAGACTAAGTGGTTATATGAAAGTGAATCAAGTGTATAACTTTGATACTTTGTAAATTAATATTTATGTTAATAAGGACCACATAAAAAAGTAAAGCTTTAAATGTAATGGGATGATAAGTGAAAGTTATACTAAAGTCATTAATAATGCCCATGTAGGCAAGATTAAATCTTGTATTTAATTAAAAACAAAGAACTTTAGTGCTTAATAGTGAAAGTGGTACCACGATATACAGTGATAGTGACAAAGTACTACGATGCAAAATAGTGATAGTGGCATGGCACTACGATGCAAAACAGTGATAACAACAAAGCACTTTAGTGCATAATAGTGAAAGAGGTATCGCAATACAATATAGAGAAAGTGATAAAGCACATCAATGCATAATAGTGAAAATTGCACTTCGGTGTATAATGATAATGGCACTACAATGCATATTAGTGTTTTTTTTTTTACTTCATTAAATTACAGTGTTTAAGCACATTTGTGCTAGTTATTCAGTGTTATATTGTATAACCTACTCGCTTAGCCAAGTTTATAGTGGGCCTTTATAATGTAATAAGTGAAACTGATAGTGAAATGATAAGCTGAAATGGGTAAGAATGTATATGAAATCTAACGTTAAATGTTAATTTAATTTTAATTCATTATGTTAACATAATGATAATTTTATATGTTAAATTTAAATATATTAAAATAATTTTTAATTTTTGAGTACTTATTAAGCTATAAATAGCTTAACGCATTGTTTTTAACGCATAGGTTGTAGTTCATTTGGGGTAACTAGTCTCTATCACATCTCATCACAGTTCAAGAACTTGGAAATTGTATGATAAAATTTTGGTAATAGGCAATGGTCTGTACATAAGCTAATTTAAAGTTTATGTATAAGGGTGAGTTTGGATGGGCGGTGCGATTACCTGCGGTTAGTGTAAAAACAACGGTGACAGTGAGATTAGATACTATAGCGATACTATGGTGTGAAACAAAAAGTAAGCTAAACGCACCACACCACACCACCCATCCAAACCCACCCTAATTTTCTTATTGATGACATTTAGTTAAACTACATCTTTTGATAGTATCTTGAACTTCGGTAAAAACATACTTTTGCCATGTGATGTTTTAGATGTTAATTCGATTTATTTTACATTTTATAAGTGTTTATTGAAGTTTGGGGTTGATTGGCAGCCAAACTAGGTACATTTTATGGTGATTTCAGATAAGTTTTGGTCTCCCCTGCCTCCAAGGTCCGATACCTTCACTTCGGGTGCGGCACTAGCTTGGTGGAATGCTAAAAGGAATAGTAATTATACAGAGGTACCACTAGCTACCCCTAGGTACTTATACCTGTAGTTCTTGTTGCCCTGATTTTGTTATTTTAGACCCGAGCAAGCCCCTAATGGTAACGATTGACTCATATCGTACAAGAAGATTAGAATTGTTTCAAATTACTTCTAAAGGCCTCAATAATGAATAAATAAAGTGATAAAATTAGAACTAGAATATAATTAACTTAGTTTCCAAATATGGCATTCTTTCTCAGGTTAGAGGTTCAACTCGGGTAAGAGTGTTAAGAATTATAGTTGGAACCTAGAAAATATATGAACAACTTTCCCTAAGGTGAGCGTGATATCATTTCTCTCTAGTTTTCAATGACAATCTAGAAGGGCGTGATACTGCGGAGAACACCGTGCAATCAAGACTACATAAAAAGAGTAAATTGGCAACTTACAACACAATCATAAGCAACTTAAATCCATGCACTTGTCACCTATCTTTTTTTTTTTCTTTTTTTACAGTCAGTTAAAGTAAGAAAGTTAATATGTTATGTTAACATTAACATTATGTTTAGTTCACTGTAATGAAATAGAATTGTAATGTAATAAATTTGTAATAAGTAATTCAATTGTTTGGTTGAATGGAATGAAATAAAGCTGTAATAACATTATTATGTTTGGTTTAATAAAATGATGTTGTAATAGCATAAAGAAAAAAGTTAAAGTAACCAAAATACCTTTAGCAATTTTTTAAGTAAATAATTATTGTTATTGCTATTAAATTATAATAAGATTATTATTAAATATAATTTAATAAAATAATAATATATAATTTAATAACATTTTTAATATAATTATTATTAATATATGAATTAATAAAAATAACAAATATAGTATTAGTAATAAATTATAAAACAAATGAACTTTGAGAAAGCCATTATCTTCATTATCTTTTACCATTTCCCTCTTTTTTTTTTTCCACCAACCATTCGCTTCTTTGCTTTTTTTTTTTTTTTACATTGTTCTTATCCCTTTCTACATCTTTTTCTTCTCTCCTTTCAGAAACGTTTACAAACCTAGTTTTTCGATCAATTTTCCGACGAGTTTATCATTATTTGTTGTCACCGACCAACTTATTTCACTCTAAAAAAACTATCAGAAATAGACATTCATCTTCTCTCTTTGATACTCTAATTATTTTCTCCTAAATCAACCTCTAAAATAGAAAATCTAATTTTAAAGCGAAAAACAAATAAAAATCCCAACTTTTCACTTTTATGTCTCTACTGGAGATCATTGATCGTTTCACTCTCAAAAAACTATCAGAAATAGACATTCATCTTCTCTCTTTGATACTCTAATTATTTTCTCCTAAATCAACCTCTAAAATAGAAAATCTAATTTTAAAGAAAAAAACAAATAAAAATCCCAACTTTTCACTTTTATATCTCTACTGGAGATCATTGATCGTTTTTAGATGATTGCATGTTTGTGTTTGAGGAAGATGTTGATTTTATAGTCTTCTTTGTTTGCTCACAGGAGAGATTACCTTGTAACCTGCTACTCCTGTTGGATTGGAAGCTGATTTTGTAAGGTAAGAAAGACTAATTTCCACTAAAACTCCAACTGGCAATGGAATTGTTGTCATCCTGTCTTGCCTATTTGATCAAGACTTTCCTTCCTGTCTTAGGAAAGAAAGTGTTTAGGCCTATAGACTTGGCTTGGAAAGATGTCAAAATATCGACAACATAAATATGGATTCTGCAATTGGGCTTTTTTAAGGACTCAAAATGGCTCGTTAAGTTTTTTTTTAATTTTTCCGACAAGTTGTGCTCTGGCATTACTATTTTCGGTTGCCCTTTCTTTTATTTCTAATTCCCTCCATGATTTTATATTGGGTTTATTCACTATTTTAAGTGGGGATAAAATTGTGCATAACTTTTCTTTTATTATTCGGTGACACCCATAATAACCATTCTTATGGTCCATTAAAGGATAGCTATTACAGCCTTGCATGTAATAAGGGAGGAATAGCACATTCCTTGGAATGAGAGTCATTCCAACCAAACATTTGCTTCACTGCAAAGCATAGAATGAGGCCTGAATAGGATTCCTATTCAGGTGAACCAAACACGCCGTTAGCTTTTTTTTCAATTGGTTAAGGAATGGTTTGTTGAGTAAAGGTAACATCCACGGTCAAAAGAGTAAATTAGACATTTGTTCTCCCAAATGTTAAACTTTCTACTTGAAAGGATTGAGGTAAACTATAGAACTAGATGCAATACAAATTGAAAATAAACTCTCTATATATTGAAGTTACTTAACTTTCTTTGTACAATAATAGCTGTTTATATAGACTTCTAGATAGCAACTTATTTAACAAATTTAAAAACTACTCACTAGTAATTTGTTAGCTGTTACAATAACTCCTAACAGACTAACTGCTTATCCTTAACATTCATCCATCTTCCCGACGGGCAAGACCCGCAGAAAATTTTGAAACCGAGCAAAGAAGGTTACTAAAAGAGGCTTGGCGAAAATATCAGCCACTTGATCACACGCGGGAACTTCACCCACGAGAATAGACCCATCAGCGACTTTCTCACACACAAAAAATAGATCCAACTCAACGTGCTTAAACTTTGAGTGTAAGACGAGATTAGCTGCAACTGCAACGACACTGGAATTATCACACCACATAGTAGGTGTATCATCGGACTGAATTTGTAATTCTTGAAACAATGACAATAATCAAGTGACCTCACTAGTAACCGCAGTAAGGCTCCTATACTCTGCTTCAACTGTGGAACGGGAAACCACTTGCTGCTTTTTCGAGCACCAACATATGGGGTTTTGTCCAAAGTAAACAAAATAGCCGAGGTGGACTTCCTAAAGTCAAAATCCAACCCCTAGTTGGCGTCAGCGGAGCCAATCAAAGAAAGTCAAGCAGACGGACGAAAAATAATCCTAAGATCAAGAGTGCTGCACAAATACTGCAGAATGCGTTTCAGTGCGACCATATGAGTAGTAGTAGGGTTATGCATGAATTGACAGACTCGATTTACGACATATGTAGGATCGGGCTGAGTAAGAACAACATACTGTAGTGCTCCAGTAAGGCTCCTATACTCCGGTGGGACCTGAGTAAGAACAACCATCGGTGTATGAACACTTTTCGCATTGGTCAACGAACATCGATCCAGAATGTCACAAATATATTTCTTTTGATAGAGATGTAGAGAACCGAAAAACCGAGTAACTTCTATCTGGAGGAAATACTAAAGATCGCCTATATCCTCTAGGGAAAATTCATCATTTAACAGCCGAACAAACCAATCTATAGTGGTGGTCAGGCTTCCAGTAACAATAATATCATCAAGGTACACAAGCACATAGAAAGTAGACCCAGACTGGATTCGGATAAATGAGGCATCAAACTTCAACCCAATAAACCCAATCGAGATAAGAAATTGCTTAAGCTTATCAAACCACGCAGTGGAGCCTGATGAAGGCCATACAAAGCTTTCTTTAGGCGACATACAAGTGGTGTACCATCAGAATCACACCTGACATACCCTGGAGGTTGTTGCATAAACACTTCAGTGTCTAAATCACCATTTAAGAAGGCATTATTTACATCAACTTGGAGAAGCTACCATTGTCTTGAAACGGTAATAGATAGAATAACCAGAATAGTAGTAGGTTTCACCACTGGACTAAATGTTTCCTTAAAATCACGTCCAGGAACTTGAGAACAGCCTTTTGTAACCAACCCAGCCTTATGTCGATCAATTGTACCATCCAGATTCCTCTTGATTTTGAAAATCCATTTACACCCAATAATTTTGTGATTTAACAATAGCGGAACAAGATCCCAAGTAGAATTTTGAATAAGTGCATCACACTCAGCCTGAGCCGTAGCACGCCATTTTGAATGTAAAAACGCTTCCTCAATTGTGGAAGGTTCCATAGTTTCAAAGATATAGCTTTGGGTTTGAATACACCGACCTTTGAACGAGTTATCATTGGATGAACATTAGTTACAGACAGTAACGGTGCCTAAGTATCAGGAGAGGGCACAATACTAGAAGAATGAGCTAAACTACCATTCTCATTAGGCAAATGAGAGCTATGTGGCTCTCGATCAGATCCAACCTCAGGTTGAGCTTCATCCAATGAAACCCTTGGTGGGCATTCAGCTCGTTGAGAACACAACATAGGAGATTGAGCAATTGATGGTGCCACATGACGGAAACAATTAGTTCGAACAAGTGGAACATAGGTTGAAACCGATAGAGGATAGTCAAGTACAGCTCCCTTTCCAGTAGGCTCGGAGTGCAGGAATTTTTCTTCATCAAACACGACATGTTGTGAGATAACAATCTTACCAGTAGGTAGAAGACACTGATATCCCTTGTGCTAAGTACTACATCCTAAAAAGACAGACGGTTGAGATCGAAAATCTAATTTATTTGCCTGAAAAGGGCGTAGATAGGGAAAACAACAACACCCAAAAACCCTCAGGTGGTCATAGGTAGGTTCGTTTCCATAAAGAGCCTTAAATGGAATTTGTCCCTTCAGAATGGAAGTAGGAAGTCGATTGATGAGATGAACAGCACAGCAAAATGCATATCCCCAGTATTCCATAGACAGGCCAACTTGAGCTAGAAGAGTGATACCCATGTCAATAATGTGATGGTGTTTGCGCTCAGCCATTCTGTTTTGTTCAGAAGTATGCAGACATGACAACCGATGAATAATACCTTGAGAAGCTAGAATAGAGGTGAAAACTCGACACTGCCCGCCCCAATTACTCTGAAACTGTTTGATACTCTTTCCAAACTGAGTTTTAACCAATTGTCGAAATTGAACAAAACATTGCAATGCCTGAGACTTTTGATGAAGTAGATAAATCCACGTGAAACGAGTGCAAACATCAACAAACTATATATAATACCAATTATTCCCACAAGCTACAGACACAGGGCCCCAGAGATCAGATACAACCAAATCAAAAAGATTACTATATTCAGTAGTAGACAGTGTAAATGACAACTTATGTGACTTTCCTTTTTGACACGCCGTACATATACCTTCAAGGCAACTCGTTTTCGATACAATATTACATTTATTTAAAACGCTTTTAGCAACAGTAGCATATGAGTGACCATCACCTTTATCAGACTTATTTTGAAGAACAGTAGAGGCAGTAATTGGGGCTCGAACAGACTGTTGAGATAAATCTTGCAGAGAGAACTGGTATAGATTGTCACGAATGTGGCCCGTCAGTAGTGTCTCTCAGGTCATGATGTCCTTAATAACACAATATGTCGGGTGAAACTCAAAATACACATTATTACCAGTGGCAAACTGGGACACAAACAACAATTTTTTTTGTATTTTTGGTACACATAAATCATTAGATAACCTAACTTAGAACGTGTATGTAAAACACCATTACCAATAGACGAGATTGGAGCCGGAGTCCCGTCACCCATTAAGAGAGAAGACGCACCTAAATACAGTATAACACCATTTAAGCTCGAGTATCACGGTAGACATGATTGTTAGCACCTGAGTCGAGGTACCATGACGCAGTACCAACGGGCATGGGTATATACAAATCCATACCTCCATCATTAAATCCAAGTTGAGCAGAGTTGATATGCGATCCGGAAGAATCTGAATAACCAGAGGCATGCAAATCACCAACCCGAGAAAGACCAATACACGGGTCTGAACTAGAGTACACATGAGGGCGCAGTTTGGTTTTCCAAGGAACATTCAGGTTAGAAGCATTACACCCTTCACCATTAAATGGTCTAACTAGTTGACCACGACCTAATGGAGAACCAACTTGGACACAATTGTTAATGGGCTGAACATTATTTAAATTTCCTTACCTAAACATATTATTATGCTCATTAAAACCCATCCTTCTTGGCGCAAGAAAATCATGTGCGTGAGTCCCACTATGATACCATGTGTATGAGGCCCATTATGAAAACCATGTGTGTGATCTGGGAAACAAAATTGAGCATTCTAATTTTGACCATTTTGAAAGTAATTTTGACCAAATTGTTGAAGGCCAGCTGTGAAGCAATTTTGGTCATTTTTATTTTGACCTTGTAAAGCCCAATTTTGACCAAACAATTGTTGATTGGAGGGATAATGAACCGCATGCGTCGAGAGGGCCATTCTTCTCCCTCAACAGACGGTGCATTCAACGCATAAGCCGGCTGCCTAGGAGAGCCACCCGACGCTGGAGCGGGCCAATCTCCACCTCGTGACACCTGATTCAATGTCATCACACTATCAAACTCACGGTTGAACCGATAATAGCATCTTTGAGCTAGGTGGCCGAACCGACTACAGATCTAACACTGAATGCGCGGCTGAAAACCTCCCACGATTACCGGGTGGGGGGTGACCACCACGGACGAAGCCTTCTGATGTGCGCAATGAAACACTCTCCAAAAAATTGGCATGCATGGCCACTTCTTGGACCGCTCGTAGTTGGCTGTATTCACACTCAACCAAGTCATCGACAAGCCTTTGAAACGACATTGGCTCGGAAGAAACAACCACCAAAGAAACGACAGAATTGAACTCAGAAGGTAAGCCAGCAAGCATGATCTCTGTCTTCTCTACTTCCAGTATTCGAGTGCCTGAATGTGACACTCCTAACCCGAAACCGTCACTGGATTAGGTTTAAGAGGCACTACCGGACAATAGGATCATTTCACAATTTATTTACGACACAGTCAATCATAATCATAATACATCAATCATAATCAAATAGTCCCTTATTAAGGGGTATAAGACCTTAAACACATGGTAGAGAGGGGTCGGGACTAAACCAAAACACGTACAGCACTTCTCAGAAAGTTAAAAACTTTTCTAGGTTTCAGGGGATACACGTCCGTGTGGGTAGGCCGTGTGCCTCCTACGACTGCTAGACACACCCGTGTGTCCTCCCCGTGGTTGAAACTGACTTAGCTCCCACGGCCACCAAGCACACCCGTGTACTTTGGCCGTGGTCGATCCTGCCAAAAACCACATGACTACCAGATACCAGGCACGTCCGTGTGCCGTGGCCGTGTCTCTTAGGCCATACACTGACTTAAGCCCACGGTCACTAGGCACGCTCGTGTGCCACAACCGTGTGACAAAATAGGTCATTTGCAAGGCCAATTTGCCACCCACATAAGGGTCAATCCTACAAGCATATTTAAACATAATTCCACACACAATTTGGCAACCGATCTCATGTCAAGTGATTAACATAACATCTCATACAATCTCATTTCTAAACATGTCAACTTAGAAACTAACATGCACCACTTGAATATATTCATTACCACCCATGATTCATTCCCAAATTCACTAAATCATACTAGCATCATACCAACACAAAGTTTACCATTCATAGGTTATTCTCTTTACCCACAAGCCCTACCAAAATATGCATCATATATCAAAGCCATTTATGCTCAATGCCATCATATATCTAGCCACATCACATGGCTATTTACACATCTCAAATATGTCTCAAAATAACTAGCCTATACATGCCATATTTCAACTATGTACATCTTTCCAAAGGTACCAAAATAGTATGCCCATAGTGTGATTAAGATGCTGATGATTCCGGATCGAGCTAGAGCTAGCTGCGACGACATCGCATGAGAGAAACAAATCACACAGTAAGCTTTATAAAGCTTAGCAAGTTCGTAACATAAAACATTATAATAAACCAACCATCACATAGATCAATTCTCTCTTAAACATACCAAATCATCCATAGCTAAAATTATTCATTCATCCATTCATAGCTTTATCTATAAACTCATCAACCACAAAGGTTCAATACATACCTTAGCTAACACATAGTTATTTAATTCCTAAGCTACTCAATGCTTGATATTACAAGTCTATCATCCTCTGATATTCTTTCAATTTAATCGCACACTCAGTGCCATATACACACTTAGTGCCTAATCTTTCAACCGACTTATCTTGGTAACACACACACAGTACCAAATCTATAAGCTGAAGCTTTCATAACATCGCACACACAGTGTTATTCATTTCTGTTTCAATTTCAATTTCGCACACTTAGTGCCATTAACTAAATCTTGCACATAGCATCTCGATTTCATATACATATACAAATTCATTTCATAATACTAAAACATATCTTAATAACATGTATTATATTCGAACTTACCTCGGATGTCAAAATACCGAAACAGTCGATTAATCGAGCACTTTCTCTTTACCTCGATCTCAATCCGAACCTCTTCTCTCTTGGTCTATACACATTCAAATTCAATCTATTCAATCACCAACACATTCAATTTAGTCCACACATACACATTTAGGGCATTTTAAAAAATAGCCCTTGCATTTTTACATTTCGACACTTTAGTCCCTAATTCACAAAATCATCAAATTCACATAATTTCACTTGGTTCAAGCCTAGCCGAATTCTAACCATGCTTATACAAGCCCACACATTTTATTTATTTCATATTTTAGTCCTTCGAATTGCTATTTTCACAATTTAGCCCTAATTAGCTAAATTCATCAAAAATTCAAGAACAACACATGTTCATTAAACACATATCTTTCATTTAATACCATAAATCATCACAAAGCTCAATATCTCATTAATGGCATATCTCACAAACATCATCAATATATAAAATTTGAGCATGGGTTTTGTAAAGCACAAAGCAACTATCACGAAAACGTAAAAATTATCAAAAACCGAGCTCAAACATACCTTGAATCAAGCTTAACTCTAGCTGAAATTTTCAAAGCTTTTCTTCCTTCCTTTCTTTTGTGTTTTTCGGTTAACAAAGATGAATATGTTCATCTTATTTTAACCTTTTGTTTGTATAAAAATTATATTATTAATCCATTTACAAATATAGCCTTCCATTACACATATAAAATAAATTATCATCATGGTTATCATGTCATTTAACCTCCCACTATCTTAAAAATGGGTTATTAACAACATAAGGCCTCTTCCTTAAAATAGCCAATAACAAATAAGTATATAACAATCAGCACACAACATTTTTACACTTTATGCAATTAAGTCCTTTCTCATAATTTGACACACAATCAATAAAATTATCACATAGAAATTTCATATAGGCTAAATCATATACTATTCACACAAAAAATATTATTAAAATATTATTACGACCTCGAATTTGGGGTCTCAAAACCACTGTTTCGTCTAAGGTCTAAATTGGGTTGTTATAAAGGTTCTTTATACGAGCAACAAAGCCTTTGACCGAGAGCGTACCTTTCTTGAGAGAGTAGAGTTCATGGCAGATCCGGGATTGTTTAGCACCAGTGTCGGCCATGAACAAGCTGAAGGCGATAGTCCACACATCGTAAGTTGTCCTAGCATTTGTAAAGGAGGACAGGAGCGAGCCATTGATCGTGGATAGCAACCACGATGCAAGAAAGTGATCTTGTTGCGTAAAGACCATCGCGGACAGTTTAGGAGCAAGAGATCCATTCGGTGACTGAACAAACCTCGCCGACAGAGGTAAGGTCCCATCTAGAAACCCTATCAAATCATATCCACGAAGAATGAGGCGTACCTGTTGTTGCCATTGAATAAATGTTCCTTCATCGAGCTTCACAACATCATGCCGAGGGAATGAGTTGATAACTCTCTCGCCAGTGAAAACAGTACATCCACCGTCAACATAGGCAGAATCAGCAGAATTCGTGGTAGCCATTCACCGAGGATCACAAGGAGACTTATACCATGAAAGGATTAAGGAAAACTCTAGAACTAGATGCAATACAAATTGAAAATAAACTCTCTGTATATTGAAGTTACTTAACTTTCGTTGTACAATGATAGCTGTTTATATAGACTTCTAGATAGCAACTTATTTAACAGATTTAAAAAACTACTCACTAGTAATTTGTTAGCTGTTACAACAGCTCCTAACAGACTAACTGCTTATCCTTAACACTACTCAAACAATCTTAGATGGATAAGCATCTTATAGTCTTACTTCAAAAACTAGGCAAACCAGTCACATCTAGCTACTCATAGTTTCATCATCCAACAACAGTTTCATGAAAGGAATTGGAGGCAATAGCATACTTTATACTTCATTCAACCATTTTTACGTTAATTTCTTCTTCAATCAGTCAAATATTAATCATTCATTCTTCCCTAAAATTTTAAGATATAATGATATAACCCATTTGTTACCTTTACACATGGCTTTATCTGCCAAGTATATACTATTTGGTATGTAGAAGACTCAATCACTACCAAGATATGTATTTCATTACTATGCAAAAATGCATGACATTGAAATTTAAGGAACTCAAAAAGCTTCAACATGGTCATGACTTTCTAAACTATAATGGGTTGTAGAGATTTACCATATTTGACTTGGCTTGGATCTTCTCCACATAGGAAACATGCTCTAAAGAACGTGGATGCCGTCAATCCTCTTGAAACTATACAAAGTCCTCTCACCAATAGCTTTCACAAATCATAGTAATATACAAAAATTATTAACCATTTTATAAAGACACTTCAATGGAACTGAATGAATAACAATTTCTCCTTAAATCTTCATAAACTCAAAACTATATTTACCAAATTTTCACATGCCAATACTTCAAAACATAAAAAAAAAAATTACTCTGCATGTGTGTTGATGGGCACGCATATCTGAGTGGGAAAGAGAAGAAGTCTGGATTAAACCTTCTTTTCCAAGAAAAATAGGACGAAAATGCAACTTATTAGCCTCGAACAACACTGAAACACTTTGAGGATCCAGTGGTTTAATATCATCGCCAATTTGAAATTCCCCTAAAAATTTAGAGTTCATTAAAAAAAAAAAAGCAAATTCCATAAGAAAATTTGAGAAAGAAAAAGTGGGCAAATTGAACTCCTTAAACTTCTTAGGGATAAAACAAAACCCAAATCCTTCAACAACACATCAGCTGGGACCATAATAGAAAAAATTACTTGTTTGTTAAAATAGATGAAGCTCTTTTAACTACATATCCATATATGTAATGCTTTTACCCACAAAAATAAATGTAGAGATTTCATAAAGAAGTGCGATTAGTTAAGAAAAGCTAGAAATTCAAAGACATAGATGTGAGTGAAGCAGATAGAGAGGTTTTATAAAATTATTTACTATGAAAGAGTATAAATAGGCCTGGAATTTTGAAATATATGAGGTGTTCAAGAAAAAACCTATCCAATCTTTCTTGGAACGGAGTAGGGCTTTTGTTTTTAGTTGATCCGAGTAGTCACTTGAAAGTTTCTTTTATTCTTTTATGAGAAAAGGCACACATGCAGACTTCAAATCAGGAGTTTGAAAGGATCATCACTTACCAGTGATGACAGCGACTGATTAATTGACTGAACACACCAATCGATGGAGGGCGCATTCGACAGAAGGAAACATCGACAGATGGAGCGGTCGACGGAGGGAGAGGCTGACGAACGGAACACGAAGTTGTCAGAGGGCAGACTGGGAGAAGGGAGTTCGAGATTTTTGATAAAAGTTGAATGGGTTAAAGAAACAGCCTGGTGAAAAGTTTGACAGGTTAAAAGTTATTGAACCGCGGCATTTCCATCAGCAAACGCCGCCAAAGATAAAACATTTGCAGCATTTATGCAGAAAACACCGCTAAATCGCTATTTTTTTTTGGTGAAAAGAAAAATAATAATGTCAATTACAAAAAGTAGCCATTAGCTTTATCCGTTTGAAGGAAATCTAAAATTTCTTTAGGAGCCTCTGCAATAACTTGTAGATTTGTCTTCCAGCTCAGACTCAATTTTGCAAGGCGATCTGCTACCATATTCATATCCCTTGGGACATGTTTGATCTTCCACTCCCCTTTCGATTGTATGATGCGCTTAGTTCTTCTAAGGATAGCAATTCTCGAATCTCCCAAGTCTAAGGCAGATAAATTCTAAACAGCTTCTAGGTTATTAGTTGCAATAATGATCCGTCTGTATCCTTTGTTTAAAAGGATAAGGATACCATCCAGGATACCCCAGATTTCAGCCTCGATCGGGGAACAAATCCCTAAAAATCGGTTAAAACCCATTATCCAATTTCCTTCATGATCCCGAGCCATGCCTCCTGCTGCAGCGGCCCCGATATTACTGCTTACCGCCCCATCCGTGGATAAGTACACCCATTTTTCATCTGAGTTATTGGTGAGACTTGGATTTTGATGGGTATTCTTATGGACGCCTCAAATTGATTCGTATTGCCAAGCCCAAGAGCTAGAGACAATCACTACCTCAATAGCTGACTAGAAAATATGCTGGAAGATGAACAAATTCCTAATTTTCCATATACTCCACACTATTAGCCCAAACAGACAGGGCTAGGTAAGACCACTTCCCTGCAAGCTTTCATGAAAACAAAGGTTAAGGATAAACCAATCCGGAAAGGAAACAAAAAAAAAAAACTTTTGTTTTAGCTGACTAGATAGCACAAGCTTCCAAACTTCTTTCGCAGTCTGACAATCTTGAAGAACGTGCCCTAAATCCTCAAAGTTGTGTCCACAAATAAGATAGGAACTGCTATGGCTAATCCCTCTTCTGGCACGTTCAGAATTGGTAAGGAGTCTTTGTTTAAATGCCAACCAAAGAAATATTCTTACTCGCTGCGAACCCTGATACTTCCATGGTATCTTCCAATACTCTTCATGAGGTTACCACATATCCTCTTTTAAAGACCAATAAGTACTAAGAACTGAAAAAATTCATGTTGCTGAACGGGCCCATATCACTCTATCTGCTCCAGAATCTGGATATGGAGGAGGAATACTGGTAATCCTGTTAATCACCTCTTCAGGAACCCAGACACGAAACAGGTCTAAATTCCAGCTTCCATCAATATTAACCATCTTCCTAACATAAGAATCCAAATTAATGCTAGAAAAAGATGGAATTTTAGAAATTAGAGGCCACACCTAGAATCCAAGGATCTTTCCAGCAGCGAACATTGGCCCCATCCCCTATATACCAAATTAAATTCTCGCGGATAAGAGGCCATAATTTGGAGAGACATCTCCATAAGTGCGAACACTGATTTCTACTAATAGACTCTGGGATATGAATTTTCCAACCATATTTGGAACGAAGAACACGCACCCAAAGCATATCACTTTTAGACACTAGACTAAACCCAATCTTCATGAAAAAGGACGAGTTTTGATCATTCAGCTGCCTGAATCCAAGACCTCCACGAGCCTTTGGCTGACAAATAGTATCCCATCCTACTAAGGCCATTTTAGAATTCCTTTCAGTGCTCCCCCAAATAAACTGTCTGACCAGTCTTTCAATGTCATCACAAACTCCCTTCGGAATCATCATCATTTGCATAAAATAAGTAGGGATGGAAAAAAGTACCGATTGAGCTAGCATAATTCTTGCTGCAAAGGATAATTTCCTGGCATCCCAACTTTGCAACTTCCTTCTAATCTTGTCCACAATAAAGTTTAAAGTATTCTTAGTGACCCTATTGTGCAGAAGAGGAACACCTAGGTACGTGCCAAGATTCTAAACTTCCTGAAATCCAAACAGTTGACTAATTTGATTACGAGTATCGGCTTCAGTATTCTTGGAGAAGAAGATATTTCTCTTCTAATACTGATTTTATGACCGAAAATTTCACAGAAAAGAGAGAGGATACTTTTCAATAAACGAGCTTGGCCGATCTGGGCTTTACAAAAAATCACCAAGTTATCAGTGAAAAACAGATAAGAGATCGGAGGTTCTAAATAGGAAAGATAAGTAGGGTCCCAGGTACCAACTTCCATTCCAAAATGAATAAAATGCCCCAACCACTCCATGCAAAGCACAAAAAGATAGGGTGATAGAGGACATCCCTGTCGTATGCCTCGATTTGGTTTAAACTTCTCGGTAGGCACCCCATTCCAGAGAACTTGCATGGTAGAGGAAGAAATAGCTGACATGATCACATTGTGCAAGAATAACGGAATCCCGGCCGTGGTTAACGAAGCATTAATAAAATCCCAACTAACTCTGTCATATGCTTTCTCCAAATCCAGCTTAACAGCCATCCACTTCCTTCCTTTTCGATTACACCTCATAGAGTGAATAGCTTCCTATGCTAAAATAATGTTATCAAAGATGTTTCGACCTGCTATGAATCCAGCCTGTTCTTATGATATCAATTTAGGAAAAATAAACTTAAACCTGTTCGCTATCACTTTCATCACCAGCTTATAAAGAGCAGAACATAAGCTAATGGGACGAAATTGACTAAAATATTCAGGACTTTTTTTTTTTAGGGAATAAGCACAATCAACGTATTGTTTAACTATGGCTCAATAGGTCTCCCTTCAAAAATACTTTTGACCCACTGGCATACATCATTTCCAAGAATATCCTATTGGCTTTGAAAGAAGAGAGCATGGTATCCATCACTACCAGGGGCTTTTAAAAGGGCCATATCGAACATCGCCCTTTTGATCTCTTCATTCGAGATAGTTGCTTCTAAAAACGTGGTCTCTGAAGGATTAAGACAATGAAAGCCATTATTCGGAGTATCTCTCAAAACGGTCGGAACCTCACCATAAGGTTTTTCCAAAAATTCTATCGCCTTATTCTGCAGAATATTTTGATCAGAGCACCAATCTCCATTGTCAACTTGTAGAGACATAATGCGGTTGAATTTCCTTCTCTTAACCGTACGATTATGGAAAAATTGGTATTCCTGTCTTCCAATTGCAACCAGTCACACTGAGCCTTTTGTCTCCAAAGTAACTCTTCATGATTGAGAACATTTTCCAATTCATCCCTAATTTCTCTCTCTTTTAACTAGGTGAGTAGAGGTAGAAAGTTCTAAGGCTTTCTGAATGTTGTTGAGTGATCTCATGAGCTTCCGCTTGCGATTACCCAAAAAGCCATAAACATCCCTGTTCCAATCTTTAACAAAAGCAATAAAATTGTTTAAGGAATCAGTCATATTACCTTTAAACTCCCACTTGCCTTTGACAAAATTGGAAAAATTATTATGCATTATCCATCCTACTAAGAATCGAAGGGTCTGCCCTTAGGAGTGAAGATGTCCGGTTTGGTGATTAATAAAAGAGGGCGGTGATTTGACTTGATACGGGTGAGATGATGCACAAGACTTTGCAGAAAAGTGGCCATCCAAGCATCGTTAACTAAAGCTCGATCCAATCTGACTAAGGTTCCACCTCTTTGCCATGTGAATGGAGGTCCATTAAACCCCAAGTCCTGTAATTCACACGAGTCAAATAAATTTCCAAAAAAAATCATAGCGCTTCCTATAGTAGAAGGGCTCTTTTTATCAGCTGAAGATAAGATGGCATTGAAGTCTCCCATAATTAACCATAGAATGGAATTATTAGGAGCCACAGAATTTAAACCTTCCCAGAGAAGCTTTCTTTTTTATCTATCTGGACTACCATACACAAAGGAAATAAAAATAGATTTATTAGGAATATAATTATCAACACGTAAAAAGATAAATTGTGGGTGATTTCGAATGATTTTAATCTGAATAAAATCCTTCCATCCTACCCAAATACCTCCAGAAAAACCCACAGCTTCAACCCGATGAGAGTAATTAAAACCCAAATTTTCTATAATATAGTTTGTCTTATTGCCGCTTACTCTTGGTTCCACCAAGCAAATAATATCCGGCCTATGTTCCTCGTTATACTCCCGAAAGGCACGAATAAAATTCCTGCTAACACACCATTGACAATTCCATGTAAATATTTTAAGATTTAAACCCATAATAAAATAAAATAATTAAAGGCTAAAATAATTAAAATAAAATTTCAAAGCACAATAAATAACTAATAAAACCAAGAAAACTATTAGAATCTTAAAAGCTTACTATCCAGGAAGGTTTTCTTCCGCATTTTTCCCACCCGATTTAATGGTCATTGCCAATTCAAGGTTGATGTTTGAAAGTTCTGACAAACTTTCAGCAATTTGCTCCATTGACTCTTTCAAAGACACTCGTTGAGCACCATTGATTTTGAATCTTGTGCTTTGTCCTTGAATAATTTTGCTCTGTTTCTTAGCAATCCCCTTACCTTTATTATTGAAAGCTTTCCTGGGGCCGGAGATACTCGCCGGGAGAAAGTCCCAGCTTGCTGGTTGGAAAGGGGGTTGTGTTCTTCAAATTCTTATAGTCATGGAAAACCACCGCCGAATGTCTCCCCGAATCCAGGCATCCTATTTCAACTTCACTTCGTTTATGTCAAGCCCGTCCTTCATCGGAGCCACCAGTGGAGATCCAGATTTCTTTTCGAGAAATTGACCCGTTGCTTCAGATGATGCAAGACCTCCAGTAGCTACCACGATAGAACTGTTGCTACTGCCAGCACCAGCCGCATCTCGCTGGGCCACTGAAATCATTCCATGCTTTGCTGTTGTCTCTTGGGCCTGACCTGCTTCTTTATCTCCAAGCCCAAAGTTATTGGTCTTCTTACTAGGGTCAGGTAGGTTTTCTTTATTTTTATTAATCTTACAAGTGTGCTGTAATTTTGGCCCATCTTTCCATGTGTTGTTCGATCTTATATAACCCATATGGCCTGCCTCTTCTAATTAAACATTGAAGTTATTAAAATTCTTTTCCCTTGCTTCAATATGCCCGTTAGAAAGTGAACCAAAATCATTCTTGGATATATTCCCAATATAAGTTTCTTTCCCTTTTGTATTTCGAGAGTCAGGCATATCTCCTTCATTAATTCCTTTATGAAAATCTCGATTGTTAAGGATCTTAAAACGAGATCCTTCCTTTCCATTATTATTATTGCTAAAATTATTCTGACCATTTTCTTTGAATTTTTCGCCTTGATTTCCTCTCCACTATCATCCATGGGCCGGAATTGTCGTCCTTCCTCCCTGATCTGTCCATGGTTGTGCTTTGGTTTTCCGTCACCTTTTCATGCTGATCGACACTCTTTTTTCCGATTGAACCAGTGTTTCCAAATGGACATGAACTTTCTACATGTCCATACCGCCCACATTGAAAACATATTGTTGATAGAGACTCATACTCCACATTCTGCTTTCGACCATTGATCAAAATTTGAGAAACCAATGGCTTTTCCAAATCGACATAGACGGCCATTCTGGCAAATCGCCCTCTAGCTTTGTTATCAGTATTCATATCCAGTTTAACCACTTTCCCAACATTCCTCCTATTTCTGTAATAATTTTATGGTTGTACAAATAGCTAGGTAGACCAGGAAATCTGATCCATGCCATCACAACACTTGGAAAAGCCTATGTAGGGTCAAAGGATAGCGTCCATGGCTGAACCATCAGGTATTGACCAAAGATGATCCAAGGCCCTTCAGAAAGAGCTTTTTCACAATCCAACTTATTCTGAAACTTGACAAGAAAGCATCCATTTTCAATATCCATCATATGAAGAGTTGCTGAAGGTCTCCACAGATTGTATAGTTTATTTTGCAAAATCGAGAACCCAATATTACAACCAAGCAGTTTAAGAATCACTGTATTCTCCATACCTTGAATAAGAAATTGATAAATCCTATCCGAAAAATTTATAGAAGGAACTCCATTCACGACTGATTTTTGAATATCTCCTTCCAGGATATCAAAAACTTCTTTTCTTTCTGAATCGTTAGATCCGTCCTTCGATGGTTGGCCTACAAGTTTGTCTCTCCACGAGATGGTTTGCTCCGACGCCAAGTCAACTATCATATCGTTATTCGATTCCCCATCTTCTTCTCGAAATCGAACCTTCTTTGGGATCAATTCTTCCGCGATAGATTTTCCAAGATCAGAACTCTCACAAAGAATCGACATTTTTAACCGTTCACTACCCTCCCCTAAATCTCTATTTACGCTGCGGCGCTTGATAAAAAAATTGCCTTTAAAGATACGCAACTAAATATGCTTAAATTTTTTTTTGAAAAAATATAAATATATATAAGATTAAACATTAAATTATATATTTTTTATAAAACAAATTTTATTTGTTTTTTATATTTTAGTTTAAATACAGAAACTAATTTCAAAACATAAATATTATAAGTACGAATGGGAAGAAAGAAAGTTATTATGCAAATATAATATATAAAGTAATTTACTATTTTTGAAAATTATTTATTGAAATATTAATTTAATTTGTAATGTAAATTATGATTTTATCTTTATCTTTATAAAATAAAACTTTTTTAAATTAATATTATTGTTCACATAAGTTTCTTCTAAATTAATATAATTTCTTCTAATTATATAATTTTAAAATAATAATTATACTTTTTTCATAAGTATAACTAAAAATTTTAATATATACTTAGGATCACAAATCTATGTGAGAACAAATAATTTTTTTAATAAAAATTATCATATAGGAGCGTTTATATACAATAAATGCCTCTAAAAGTTATAAATTATACCGACAATTCCTGTAGTAAATGTTGCAAAATTTTTATCGCCAAAACTATTTAACGATGCACTACTTTTTAAGTTGTTAAGGCATTTTTATCCATAAATGCTGCTAGAGGTGTCATTCAAATGACATTTTGTGTTTAAACATCGTTAAAGGTTTGACTTAACAGCGTTTCTCTTGTAAACGAAACGCCGCTAGTTTCCGCCACTAAAGGTCCAATTTAATGTAGTGTCAATAGGTTTTGTGAATCGTGCCTTCGAGATCTTGAAGCAATCCGTTTTGTAATTTGACAAGAGAATGTTTTGTTAATGACACTTAAGAGAATCTAATTATTGTCTCTATGTCACGTTTTGGTTCATCATGATTTATTCCAAGCTTTAAAATAAGTCAAAAATTCTTTTCAAATAATGTCAGTGAAGAATATATATATATAATTCTAATTGACAAGGGTTGTTTTGACCCATCAATGTTGTACTGGTTAGGCCCACAGAAGAAAAATTTCGAATTATAGTTCAACATATTTCAAAATATCTATATTTTTCGTTTGAACCACAATGACCCTTGTTAAACCCTGAGTGATGCCAAATGACAGTTGAATTGCAAAAAATTATACTATATTCCTTTTTCTACTTTATATTTAACATCCCCGATAAGTTTTGTGAATTGTGCCTTTAGGATCTTTAAGTAACCGTGTTTTGTAATTTGAATAGGAAATGTTTTGTTCATGCCACTTAAAAGAATCTAATTAATTTATCTATGTCAAGTTTTGATTCTTCATGATTTGTTCCAAGCTTTAAAAATAAATAAAAAAATACTTTTGAATAATGCCAGCAAAAAGTAAATACAATTTTAACTGACGAAGGTTGTTCCAATCCATCGACATCGTAGTGATCAAGTCCATGAATGATCAAGTTTTGTAGTAGAAACACGTTGATAGTAACAACTTCCATCTAAATTGTGTTAATTGTAGTCGCAACTCTCAGTTTAGGTATTAATTGGAGTGTTAGTTTGACTGGACTATTGTGCCTATGGTTTCTGATAGGTCTTTGGGCTGATATGATGTGAAGGTGTCTATGTTTTCTAGTGTGCTTGATAGCTAGTTTATGCCTTTTTTGTCTTTGAGCTGTTATGTTTAATGTGCAGGAGCGGTGGCTAGATAAACTGCCCCAAGAGAGTTTCGAGCAATTGGTGTGGGCGACTAATACAAATCTGGTTTTGGACATCAGTGTTTAGATGATGTTAATTGTGGATATGGTATATTATTTTGTTGTATAAGTGAGCCTTTAGTTGTTTTGTTAGAGTTGGTCTCGTTTTATGCTTGCTGACGGTTGTTAGTGTAGTGGACACCAATGTGTTGCACTTAGTGCTCCATTCATTTTCCTGTGCTTTATTTGGATTCATTAAAATAGGCATCAAGATGTATAATCCATTCCAACCAAATGGAAATTGTAAATTAGGATATGTTAAAATTAATTTTTTTGCTCAAAAATTGAGTTTAAAAGTGAAAATAAAAAAATTAGAAAATTTGTATGGAATCGGGTCAAGTTGGGTCCACTGTTAAATTTTAGGGTCAAATTTAAGTTTGTCTTTTTCCTTAGGTATTGGGTCGGGTTGGGGTCGAGGTAGGCAAAAAACTGCCCCGTAGCCATCCCTAAACATATCCGTGTCCTCAAATTTTCAAATTCGACATGCCAATGTGTCAGTATCGTGCCCATATTACATGTTCGTGCTTCATAGCTTTTAATATTTAAAAGTATTAAACTTAAGGCTTAATGCTTACTTTAGTCCCTATTATACCATTTTTCCCACTTTGGTCCTTAAATTTTTTTTTCGCTCACTTTAGTCTTTAACGTTATCAAAAGTTCACTAGTATAGTCCATTGAACATTAAAAAACGGTTGAGTTATCTAACCAATTACATAGTGTCATGTGTCAACTAAGACATCACAATGATATCATCATTTGAAAAAAAAAAGCAGAAAAATTCAAATATCATACAAATTTTTAAACATATTTTAAAATCATAAAAATTATTAGAAAATTATAAGATTATAAATAAGTTGTCAAAATTACTAAAAATTGTAAAAAATTATTTAAGATATATAATAAATCATTAAAAATTATAATAAATCCTCGATTCTTTCTCTTGTTAACAAAATGATCAGTTTGTTCTTTAATCTAATGTATAAAGATTAATTTACCCATATTTTGAGTGGAAGAGAAAAATGCAATTCAACTTTTAGTACAAAGACCTCTATAATACTTTTATTGGGTGAGTTTATAGTAAATTTGTTCGTGGACTAGGTTAGGTAGAGCCTTGATATGGTGTTTATACTCATTCTCTTTACTTAGGCTCGATCTGACCCGAAATATGAGCCTATTTTTTAACACAATCCCGACTCAAATAATTAATAGAATTTGAGCTCAGCGTAGCCCACACATATTTTATTTACAAAATAATTTTAATAACTTAAACATAAATTAAATATTAAATAAAAATTTAAAATGTTAATAACATAAATTATACTAAATAAAATCTAAAATAAAAAACATTAAATTAAAAAAAAATATATAAACAACATAAAATATAACATTTTGTATGGAACATAAATTACATAACAAGCATCTATCATCCATCTGCTCATTAAAAAAAAAAAAACACATCATCAAGGTTGAAATAGATGAAGTTTTTAAAGAAAGCACTAGCTTTCTCTTTGACCTAATGTTATATAGATTAATTTTTTATTTTTTGAGTAAAGGGGCCAAAATGCAATTAAACATCTAGTACAGGTGCCTCCATGCTACTTTTACCGAGTGACTTCATAGTAAACTTGTGAATCGGGTCAGTTGAGCCCAGACATGGTGTTTATATTCATTCTCTTTGCCCAAGCTTGTCTTGACTAAAATATGGGCCTATTTTTTTATCCAAACCCAACCCTAATAGAATTAATAGAATTCGAGCCCGACCCAACTTGTCCATATTTTATTTACAAAATATCTGTAACACCCTATTACCTGACCCGATCGTCAGGTCCAAACAATGGGATGTCACATTCGTTGATGGAGCAACATTGTCAATATTTTATATTAAATCAGCTCGTATAATGTTAAACATATACTTCAATTATATTTAAATCGAACATAGATGTACCTAAATTGGAATTCCGAGCATGAAATAGAACTAAATTGTAAATTTTCAAATTTAAGGGTTTAATATTGATATTTGATTGTTTGGTATCGATACTTGGTTGTTTGGTACCAATAATTTATTGAAATTATCGATACCATCATCTGGTATTGATACCAAAAACTGAATCTATTTGTTTTACAAAATTTGTTCCCAAACAAGGCTATCGATACTTGGCTTCTTGGTATCGATACCCATTTAAGTATCAATACAGTTTTGGCATTCTGTTTGTTTGAGAAAACTATTCAAATGGTCACGTATCGATACCTAATGCCAGAGTATCAATACTTTCTTGCTAAAATGTCAAAAATTTCCTTTAACATGCCCATTTCATGTTCAAACACTTAACATTCAAATGGTTCATCTATAAACTTGTAAACCAAGTCAAGTTCGACCACAATTCATTCATACATCCTATATCAAAACCAATTCATTTATCATACCATATTTGGCACCACAAAACATCATTCAAAATCTAATAATACAAGTAATTCTATCAAGCATTTCAAGCTTCCAAATCAACTATCATTTACTTATCTCCTATTCTATTCAGCTATCAAGACATACATCAATCATAACATACTTTATATTCACTTCTAAACTTTTAACATATCTTTCATACATTAGTACCTTATAAACCTTGTAACACCCCTAACCCGTATCTGTCGCCGGAACAGGGTTTCGGAGTGTTACCAGAAAATTCAAAACATTTATTGATTAATTCAGGTAAGTTACTATTTATTCACCGAGGTCATTCATAATGTCTCTTAAATGGACAGTCGAGGCCCAATACGAGCATTAGAATCAAGTTTGGACTAAATCGGGAACTCAGGGAATTTTTCGCGAAATTCTAAAATTTTCCAAGGTGCAGGGCTCACACGCCCGTGTGGTCCAAGGGACATGCCCTTGTGACCCTTAGACACGCCCGTGCCTCAGGCCGTATCCAATTTAGGTTTCTCTCTAACTTATGCCACACGGCCATACCACACGCCTGTGTGCTAAGCCGTGTGGTTATTTAATTCAATTCGAATTAGGTGCAGGTTTTACACGCCCAAGACAGTCGCCCGTGTTCAGGGTCATGTCACCCACATGGCTGTGACACCCGCACGTGTCTCTACCCGTATGCTCACTTCTGATCATTCTATTTTCTCGAATTTAAGGTGCAGGGGACACATGGCCTGGCTACACACCCATGGGGTAGACCGCGTGTCACACACGGTCTAGATACACTCTAGTTTGTCTGCCAGTGTGGACAAAACAAAGCCATTTCCTAGCCTCACTTGTCACCCAAATTTACCATTTCCTGCCCCAAAACATACCAAGTACAATCCAACCATTCTAAGCATTCAAATAAACAAATTTCATCATTTAACATGGCCTATTATTGCATGCATACATTTTTACTATCCTACCTTGGTTCAATTCAGGTGTTAAACAAGATTTGATCAACTACTTAACATATACATATGGTTACCATAGCATAACATTACAAGTATTTCAAAACAACCATTACTAGCCATTCCAACGGCTAAATTACAAGCATCATTTACATTTATATGCCAATATGGCCAACATACCCTATACATGCCATTAAAACCATAATTGATTTACCATATTGTATCGCCATGGGCCGATGGATAGTGTGAGTGATCTTTGCTGAGCTTCCAATCCAATGAGCTTCTGATTTACTCTAAAACAGGAGAAAATAAAATGGTGTAAGCATAAAATGCTTAGTAAGTTCGTATAACCTGGTACTTAACTTACCATTCGTACTATTTGAGGTAACTAAGTAAGGCATATTCAACCAATTTGATCTCAAGCCCTACACACATCCTCATTTCCTTTGTTAGTCATATATTCCATAGTAGCATCAAGACATGTATGGGTTCAACAACAATCAAGTTCCCATGCACTATGCTTTTCCACCTCGCGTATGCATTTAACATGTATAAACATCATTTATTAATACAAGTATAGCTTCATAGTAATTCTTTTCGAGTTCATATCATTTCATGGCAAGACTTTACTCATTTTATTCGAGTATTAGGGTCGCACAAGTAGTAGTGCATTCAAGGTGTACGGGTCTATGATCAAGGATGAACATTCTCATCAAGTAATTTCCATATACAAATATCATCTTCTTGTATTCTATGTAATATTCTTTTCATGTCATATTTCCATATCATATGTATCATTCCATGTCAATTTGTTTTAAATCCATCTTTTCTCTTGTCAGAACTTTACCCATTGAGTTTATTCGAAATATCAATGGATACACAAGTAGTACACTCGAGGTGTACAAGTCAGGATCCGTCAATTCATATTCAATGGTACCCATAAGGTACTATGTAACAGCCTGATTTTGGGGCTAGTCAGAACAGTGGTTTCGAGACCACTAATCCGAGGATCAGGAAAATTATTTTTACTTATTTTATTCATTATGGTATTATTATAAGGCTATGTGAAAATTTTGGTGCCTTAATTTGAGTGATATCATGTTTAATTGTGAAAAAGGACTAAATCACATAAAGTACGAAAGTTTTATTTTACAAGGTAGGGGTACCTAATAGTTATAGAATGTTAATTTGGAGGTCTTTAAAGTGCAATTAGGCCAATTAGGGTGTGTTGGCCAGCCATGTGGTATAGGGAGACAAGAGCATTTAATTTTTGGTCAAATTTGGGAGAATTAGGTGAGAAAAGATGAATAAAATAAGGTGAAAAGAAAAACTATCATCTTTCACTATTTATTCATCTCTTTCTACCGAAAATTGAAGAGGAAATAGAGCATTTGGGGGTTCAAACTTTTAGCCAAGCTATTTCATTGCTAATCAAGAAGAGCGCGGAATAAACCTTAACCGGGGAAAAGGCAAGGTTACGGATTGAATCGCGAATTGAAACATTTTGCACCGAGGTAAGTTTATTTGTAAACAACGCACATTTGTGTAACATTATGTCGCTAATTAGTGTATGGTATGATTGAAAACATATGTGGTTCAAATGGTTTGAATGTGGTAGTCATTGAATAGTTATTGCGTGAATGATAAAATAGTCATATACTTGTGTATTGATGATACTTGTTGGTGGGCTAAGTGCGATACCACCTTGTTGCTTAATTACGATGGGCTATGTGCGATACCATCGTCTATTTACTCATTTAGTGGGCTATGTGTGATACCACCGTAACTAATCTTTAGGTGGGCTATGTGCAATACCACCGTAACTAATCTTTTTGGTGGGCTATGTGCGATACCACCCTAATAAAGGCGGATGGTGGGCTAAGTACGAAACCACCGAGTAATGTGACTATGAGTAATGGAATTAGAAATAGTGATATGTTGTATTATGTGACTTTGTGATGCTAAGTACAGGGGAACCCCTTAATGAATGTATGCATTAAGGTTGTGATATGGTTGAAATGTGGGAATGGAGAAAATGAGTAAGCATGATTATGAATGTAGATTGTTTCTTGCTTAGTATGATATGCTATGTAATTGTTTAATACATGTTATGATGTTATATTGTTTACATGTAAACTTACTAAGCTTAAAGCTTACTCCCCCTCCTCTTCTTCCTTGTTTTATAGAGTTTAAGAGCTAAACTGAGATACGAAGACATTTAGAAGATCGCCCACGCTATCAGGTCACTTCGGTATACCTAGACTTAATGATTTTGTATATGGAATGTATAGGGGCTAATCTAGTTATGATATTTTGTCATTTTGGACAAAATGTATTAGTCCTTGTTAAGATAATTATTTTGTATATTGCCATGGTTGATGGCTCACCTTATCATTTATGAAACTACAAAGTTATCAATGGAAGTTCATATTGAAATTATGATATGTTTATTAGTATGTAGAATGGGATTCTTGTAGTGTAAACTATAGGGGTGCAAAGAGCTTGGCAAATAGCCTTGTTCTTGTCCACATGGGTAGGCACACGGGCGTGTGTCTAGGCCGTGTGTGACATAAGGGCAGGCCATGGGTGTGTGCCCAGGCCGTGTGAAGTCTGCACCTTGAATTTGGTATTGGAAGTGTCACATGGTTGCAGCACACCGGCGTGCCCAGGCCGTGTGGATAACTCAGGAGCGACCACGGGCCAGCCATATGGGCGTGTGTCCAGGTTGTGCGACTCAAGTCAGTGTCGACCACGGGTGTTGAACATGGGCGTGTGAGATGACATACAGGCGTGTCATCCACCCCACGGGTGTGTGGCCCTTATTAGTTCAGAAATTTCTGAATGTGTAAAAGTTTTTGATTCATTTCCAAAACCTTATTGGGCGTGTGAATAGGGCCCTATAGGCCCATTATAAGGAAGTAAATAGGAGAATGAATAAAGTTTAAACTTGGGATAGATTATGTTAACCCGAGGATGAATAATCTAGTGAGTTGAGCCCGGCAATGCCTCGTGCCCGATTTCTGGTGTAAGATCCGGGTAAGGGGTGTTACATACTATCTCATAGAGTACACTCTTAAGCCACACATGTAAACAACAGGATTACCAGTCTAGGCTAAATCCTTTTTATGACATATGCTCTAAGGAGCTTGATTTGGATTACCCGTCTGGGCTAAATCCAATTCTTAATATATACCCGAGAGGACTCACATCAGGATTACCAGTCCAGGCTAAATCCTTTCTGTAATGAAGTCATTAGGATTGCTCGTTCGAGCCTAATCTATTCTGTAACAAATGAAGGACCTCATTCATTTCGGCAATTACATTTATCCATCGATATTCATTTATTCAAACGGTATTTAAACATTTTTCAAACATCATCAGCATTTAATTATTTCATACTTCTTTAACACCATATAATTCATATGATAATTGATAAACCGTAATATAAACATATTTTAATCCAATATTTAGCATACTTTTGGATGATTTAAGCATTGAATTGTAGAATTTGGTGCTCTTAATTTTTTGTTTTCATGTTTTATACTTATTAAAGCACCGGAGGATGAAAAGAACGAGAAACGGGCCTAAAACGGAGTAAATGAGCCATATCACAAAATCAACATGGTCTGGGCCCAAGACCACACGACCGTGCCTCCTTAATAGTCTCGAACACGGCCTGGCCACGATTCACACGGGCGTGTGCCATGGGCGTGTCCCTGACGTAACAAAAAAGAGTTTCATTCGGATTAGGGTACTTAGAGGTAAAGAAAGCTATTCCAAAAGCCTATATAAACACCCTAGATGCCAACCTTCAAGGGAGAGTCCAGTTGAGAGTCCAGTTGGGCGTCCAGCTAGGCCAAGGAGCCGAGCCAGAGAGGCCAGAATTGTTGAATTCACTCAAAGAATAGCCAGTTGATTCATCTCAAGAAGCCAGAGTTATACTCAAGACATAGGATCTCTATTTCAATTCCTTCAGGGGGTTTTAGGGTTTTCTTATGTTTTGTTTTATCTTTTCTTTTGAGATGTATTCTTTTATCGTTATGAACTAAACCCTCAGATACCTGAGGGGGATGAAACCTAAGATGAATCTTGTTATCATTTGCTGAACTATGTGATAAATACTTGATTTGTTCTTAACTATGTGTTCTTAATTCTTTTTTTGGTATTTTCGAGATATTGATTCAAGTATTGATGTGCTTAGGTGGTGGAGCAAAAGTCCTTGCCTAAGAGTAAATCTAGCATAGTTAAGCAGAGTTGCTCGCGTGCCTAGAAATAGGGTGACGAAAATCTGCCGGATTAGGGTCAAACCTAATATGGGAGTCCATAGATCGAGTTAATGCAATTCTAGGGTTTTTAATTAGAAAGAGATTTCAATTAATCAACCTAGGGTTAGACGTTAGTAGCCTTGAAAGAGGTATTAATATAAATTAGGGAATCCTACGGATCAAGTCAAGTGAATAAATCGTCTGGTTCAGAGTTAGATAACAAGTGAAGTCTAGGTGGATTCTTCCTTGGGTATTGTCTTAATCAATTGGTTTTTCCCAAAGTTACTTTCCCAAATTCATTCTCTTTGTCTTTGCATCTTTAGATTAGTTGTTAATTTTAGATTAGATAATAATTTTTAGATTAGATAACAATTTCCTTTAATTCTTAGGCTAAATAATAAAAAGAAAGTTAGTATTAGCACTTTTGGTTCCTTTGGGTTCGACAATCCGGTCTTGCCACAGCTATACTACTGTTCGATAGTTGCATTTGCCTTAATCATTGTCGTAGTTAGTTCTAGGCTCGATCATTCTTTATATAAATTTTTAAGACTCTGATAGACACGATCAAGTTTTTGGCGCCGTTGCGGAGGAACTAAAATATTAAGAACGCTTAATTTGTATTACTTTAGCTATATTATATTTATTTTATTTTTGCAATTTATTTTTACTTTCCTAGATTTTCTTCTTTTCTTCTGGCAGGTACCACTAGTTTATGACTAGAAGGAACCCGATAAGACCCCTGATTTACGACAGTGATATTGAAGGTACTGTTCGCACAAATCGTAGAGAAATAAGGCAAAGCTTAAATTACATAGAAGAAGAGCAAGAAGTCGAAGCTAATACCACCGAAGAGATGGCTGAGAATAATCTACCACCTCCAAAGATGGCCGAACATCATGCTCCTCGAACTATGTATGATGATGCTAATCCTAATTTAATAGGAACTAAGTTGAGTATTGTTAGGCCTACTATTGCTGCAAATAGTTTTGAACTAAAACCTAACACTATATAGATGATACAACAGTTCAGTTTGATGGTTTACAGGATGAGGATCCTAACACACACTTAGCGAATTTTCTAGAATTATGTGATACCTTCAAAATAAATGGCGTTTCTGATAATGCCATCCGTCTTTAGTTATTTCCCTTTTCTTTGAGGAATAAAGCTAAACAGTGGCTGCATTCTCTTCCACGAGGATCAATCATTACATGGGATCAGATGACCGAAAAATTTTTATTGAAATATTTTTCGCCGGCCAAAACGGCCAAATCAAGGAATGATATCTCTTCTTTTGTGCAGATGGATTTAGAGACACTTTACGATGCATGGGAGAGATACAAGGATCTATTGAGAAGGTGCCCTCACCACGGACTACCCTTGTGGCTACAAGTCCAAACTTTTTACAACGGTGTGAACCTTTCAACTAGACAATTGATTGATTCAGCCGCCAGTGGAACCTTGAATAATAAAACACCTGAGGCTGCCTATGAATTCATTGAAAAGATGTCACTGAATAACTATCAGTGGCAAGTCACAAGGATAAAGACAACAAAAGCAGCTAGTGCTTTCAACCTCGACGCAGTCACCATGCTATCAAATCAGGTAGAGATGTTAAATAAAAAGATTTATCGTTTATGTGATTCTTTACAAGTACATCCAGTTATGCAGTGCAATCTAAATGGAGGTTGGAGGAACAACACAGATTATCCACCTTACAACATGAGCGCTGAAAATGAACAAGTTCACTATTATGGGTATCAATTTTTTATCTCAAAATAACCCTTATAGTAACACTTATAATCCAGGTTGGAGGAACCACACCAATTTCTAATAGGGTAGTCAAAGAAACCAAAGACAACAATCCTTCCCATAAGAAAAGAAGCCAAACCTTGAAGAAATGCTGACAAAATTTATAGAGGTGTCAGAAACTCGTTTCCAAAATATCGAAACAATATTGAACAAACAGCAAGCATCAATTCAAGGGCTTAAAGATCAAACTGGACAACTAACTAAGTTAGTTTCTGAAAGGCAACCAGAAAGATTACCTAGGGAAAAAGAGCAGGTGAAAGCAGTTACACTGAGAAGTGGAAAGGAGTTAGTTGAAACAACGAAGAAGATACCACATGACATAGATAAAGCAATAGATGAGAAAGCTGAAGATGTAATGCCAGTACCCAATGAATGTAAACCACCAATCCCAAATCCGACAAAGTTGAAGAAAGACCAATTAGATGCACAATACGGTAAATTTCTAGAAGTTTTTAAACAGTTACATATTAACTAACCTTTTGTTAAAGCTATTACATAAATGCCGACATATGCAAAATTCCTAAAAGAGATTGTTACATCCCGAAATTGGGCCTAGTAGGATTGGGCCCATTGGGCCTTGGGCATAGGAGTGTTTAAAATTTTTGAGAACAAGAGAACGACATTATTTCAAGTTAGACTTATTAAGAAGGTGATTTTAGAAAGTTAAGGGGTTCTATGAAGTTCCGGGTTCAAGTTGGGCCTTAGTAAAGTTTTGTGTTTAAGCCTATTAAGTAGAGATAGTAAGTGGCATCAAGGCTTATGGAAATAAAAGAGTAAATTGCTAGCATAAATGAGCATATGGCAAGGAGGTTATGGCATCAAGTGAAGCACCTTGAGGGAAGAGGTTCAAATCCCATTGTGTGCAAATTTTGACTATTATTTTTGTACTTTTTCCCTAAATTTCAACCAAGCTTGTAAATAAGGCAAATTAGACTTTTTAAATTATGGTAAGGTGGACTTATTAAATTATGGAAAGGTATGGTAAGGAGGAAAACAAGAAAAAAGAAAGAAAAAAGAAATAAAAGAATTTGGGGAGCGGAGTAGGTGGATGAAAAAGAAATAAAAGAATTTTGAGAGTGGAGTAAGTGGATAAAAAAAAGAAATAAAAGAATTTGGGGAGTGGAGTAGGTGAATGAAAAAAGAATAAAAGAATTTGGGGAGTGGAGTAGGTGGATAAAAAAAGAAATAAAAAAAAAGGTTATGAAAATAAAGAAAAGAGAAGTATCATCTTTTCTTCTCTTCATCACCACCAAAAATTGGCAGCAAACAAGGGTTGGAGAGCTAAAAAACTTTAGCAAACAAATCCTCTAGCAAGTAAGTGATTCTGATGGCTTTAGTTGATAATTTTTGTATTTTTGGAGCCCCCAAAGCTTAAGCTAGCTAATGAGGGGACTAATTTGTAATATGGTTGAGAGTCTAGGGACTTGCCATGAGAGAGTTTATGCTGGTTGCAAGGTCTCGAAGTACTTTATCAAAGGTTCAATCGAAAACCTATCCCTCGTAATAAGTGACTCGGATTTTTGGTACCGCGGAGAGCATCGCGTTACGGATTCCGAATAAGGTGTGTAATCTCATACCCTTCCAAATACATGTTTGAAATGGTGTGTAATCTCACACTTCTCTGAAATTTTGCATGAATGTTCTGTGATTTGGTTGACATACCAAAGAAAATCAGAAATCGGCATCCGGGATCACTCGGGCGCGCGTAGGTTCATAGTGGAAACCATGTTTTTGTAATAAAACAGTTTTGGTCAATGACAGTGATGTGATTTCCAAAAATCATGAAAAATAGGAGAAAGGGAATTAGAAAGTGATTAAGATATAAAATTAAAGCTTACTGTGTCTATTTTGATATGGAAGAAACAGAGAAGGAAAAGGAAATTTATATTCTAAGATATGTTAATTTTTGTGAGACTAGTTCTGAATGACTTCGGGTATTCTGTTCTGTATTGGAAAAATTGTATAAAATTGTAAAAAGTGAATTAAGAGTTATAATTGAGTACCAGTATATGAAAAGTGTACAGTAAGATATATGAGATTAAGTTAAGAGAGGTCAGACTCATTGGACAGTGAAATAAGGGAAAATTCAAGGAATAAACTGTACTAAATGGTTAAGCTACAAAATTCTAGAAAAATTATAGGAGAAGGATATATGAGCCTAGTTTCAAGGAAAATTTACGGATTTAGATTTCGAGTTTTCTAACTCGAGTTATGGTTAATTTAGTCAGTATGACGCAGTTGGACAGTTTCGATTTTTATGCCCAAATTAGTAATTAAGCCTAGGTTACGAAATTACCGTCATACCCTTATAGGGTAAATTACCGAATTACCCTTAGTGGGTATGATTACCAAATTATGAAAATGCCCTTACGGGCCAAATTATGAATATGCCCTTATGGGCCGAATTACGAAATGTCCCTATGGACCGAATTACAAAAATACCCTTTATGGGCCAAATGTGATATGTTGCTTTATGGGCCGTTTGATATTTCATATATGGGCCAAGTGTAATATTTACTATGTAGGCCAAATGTGATATGTGTATGATGGGCCAAAAAATTGCAAGATCGTAAATGGGCCAAAGTTGGCTAGATCGTTAAATGGGCCAAATTGCTATTTCTGACTAATGGGCGAAATTGATAACTTGTAATATGGGCTTTTTGTTGAAATTTACCTTATGAATATATTGTTATGCATTATATATATATACATGACTGCATGGGTTGGGATAAATGAGGAAGAGAAGAAAGGCCTGTTGCCAAAATCTAGTTCGGTGGCTCTGCCACAAATATTTTAAATGGCCTATTGCCAAAATCTAGTTCGGTGACTCTGTCACAATAAAGGCCTATTGCCAAAATCTAGTTCAGTGGCTTTGCCACAAATATTATAATTGGCTTAATGCATGCTATTGGTGTGTTGGCGGGGTGGGTTGACTTGATCCCCACAGGCGTGTTGGTTGGTACGGGGGTGTGTAGCGGATGGAAATTTAGGCTTGGTCGGGAATTGCATAACACATGCATGTTATATATGATATTGTGCTATAATTGTAATGGGCTTAGGCCCAAAATATTACTATGTGTGTTCCGACCCAGTGGATAACGGTAAGGGGATTACACACTGAGTTCTTGTAACTCACCCCCTTTCTCTTAACCTTTTCAGGTAATACTCAGTGACGTGGACTTGGGCCATGGATGACTCGGTGGAGGCCATACTACAAAATGGTTTAATTTGAAAATTGGATTTCTTTTAGTACTTTTAATTACTTACTATTTTGGGTTAAATGTTGTAATAAGGCCTCTGGAGTATTTTATTATTTGCTTTATGGTTTATATACTTATTATTTGCTTAAACTGTTTAAAATGAGAATTTTTCTAAAAACTTAAATAAAGGTTTTCGGAAATGGTACTAATAATGTTTTTGCAAGGGAATGATATTTTAATAAAATACATTTTGAAAATAAGTAAACAAAATTTGAGGTTTTGAATAGCAGAAAGTTTTAAATTCTTTAAGAAGAGTTTCTAATGAAAGCATGGTTTTCGAAAAAAAAAAACTCTTCAATGTGACATGCCAGATTCAGGCCTAACTTCTAGGCCGGGTTTGGGGTGTTACAGAGCTTCTAACAAATAAAAGGAAGTTTGAAGAGATATCAACAATGGAACTTAATGAAAAATGTTCAGGCATCCTCAAGCTACCAACCAAATTAAAAGATTCAGGAAGTTTCACTATTCCCTATTTAATTGGTAGTTTAAATATTAAGAAAGCACTAGCTGATCTAGGTGCCAGTATTAATTTAATGCCTTATAAAATGTTTAAGGAACTTGGTCTTGGAGAACCAAAACCCACTAGGATGAGTATTCAATTAGCTGACAGATCTATCAAATATCCTAGGGGAGTTATTGAAGATATTCTGGTAAAAGTTGATAAATTTATATTCCCTGTTGATTTTGTTGTGCTTGACATGGATAAAGACATTAAGGTACCTTTAATTTTGGGAGCCCTTTTTTTAGCTACTGCTGGAGCTGTTATTGATGTAGGTTGTCGAAACCATTTTTTGAAAACGGGAATCGACTTTGGGTTTTGAAAATAAAAATGGGAGTCGCCACCGACCTTTTATTAGGTGCAATCGGGTCACCTATAAAATATTTTGGTCTACGAGTTTCGAGAAAATGGGCTCGGGAGTCGGTTACGTGCGAGGAAGGGTTAGCACCCTCGTCACGCCCAAAATTGGTACCAAATTGATCAATTAATGTCCTTATATCGAAAGTTGAAAATTGTAAAAAAGATTTTAAAAATATGATCCCTTTAAAAATATTTGAATTTCCTCGAATTAAATATCAAAACTTGCTCGTTCCGAAGGAATGAAATATCGCATTCAATACTTTAGGACACGATAATTCGAATCCTCGAATCCAAGATCATCTCATAATCTTCGAATTGAATATCAAAGTTTTCTCAGTTCGAAGGAATAAAAGATCACATCCAATACTTTAGGACACGATGATTTAAATCCTCGAACCCAAGATGAATATTGCCTCATTTAGAAAATCTTATCTCGAAATAACGGAATGTCACATCCAGTAAGTTAGGACACAATGTATCGAATTCTCGAAAATAAGTTTTTATTTTTATTCAAAACTTTTTATTTTAAAAGATATTTCGATGTTTAGGTTAAATGAGAAAAATTGAAACCCGGTAAGTTAAAGCACGATTTTTCGAATTTCTGAACACGAAATATTGCGTTTATGAAAGAAATCAATTTTGTATTGGGTAAAATGTAGCACAAATTTGTAACAAAATGCAGAAAATGAAGTACAATGCTAGCAAGCATATAGAATATATATATTAAATACAATCGATAATAATAAGACAAAAATGAAAAAGAAATGAGTAAAACCGATATGCTAAAAGGATAATAAACAGAAAGCGAAAGAATAATAAGCGATATGACAGCTTTATAAGCAGACAGGAGAATAAAAAAATAATAACAAAAATAATGACGATAATGATGATGACGAAAACGATATTGAGATGTAAATATAAATAGGAATATATAAAATGTGATGATATGAATGAAAATAGAAGTATATGTGAAACAATATAAGTATAAATATACGAATGAAAGTTAAATAAATAATAATATATACATATATATAATATAATGAAGTAACAAAAAATAATAATAATAACAAGAATAATAATAGTAGTAATAATAATAATAATAATAATAATAATAATAATAATAATATAGTGATAATAAATATAATAATAACAATAATAACAATAATACGAAATATATATATACAATATACTAATATGAATATAATAATAATAGTAATAGTAAAAAAATAAAGTAAATAATAATAGTAATAAAAATAATTTCGAAATTTTGAGGAAAAATAAATAAATAAACTCTTTAAAATAGGTTGGAAACTAGATTGAAACCAGGATAAAAGTCAAGGATCAAAGCTGTAATAAATTAAAAATGGACAGGGGCCCCAACAGTACGCGCGTAGAGTTACGGGGACTAATTGGGTAAATAACCCAGCCCCTAATGCGCTGCGTTTCTGTCAGTCAAAACAAGGGTTGGATTGAAATGAAATAGAAATAACAGGGCCGAATCGCAAGAATGGAAAACATGAAATAGGACTTAATCCAAAAGTGCCACAAAAATGGGGGACTGCTAGCGCAAATATTCCTTTTAAGGAATATGCGCAGTAACCCTATGTGGTAAACGGCGCCGTTTCGCTATGTGCATATAAACCCCAAATTTTCTGAAATCCCCATTTCAAACCCTAAGATTTTTTTAAAAAAAATCAGCAGCCAACAGTTCACTTCCTCTACCTCTTTGCTCCAGACGTTCGGCGATTGGGCTCCCTTCATCATCACCGCGCGACCATCGTTTGGTGGCCGAGGTTCAATGACGTAGAGGAGGAACTCTGAAGCCATGACGAAGGGATCTCCGGTAGGTTCCCTCTTCTCCTCTTTGTTATTATTCCGTTTAAAAAATTTCATAAAAGAAAATAAAATATATGAAGAAGATAAAAACAGTAGACCATAAAAAGAAAATCAAGTCGGCATCAACCTTAACACTTTTATTGCGTTTTGATTGCTGAAGATTCGAAATTACAAGAGTTCTTTTGTGTTTTTTCCTTCTGATAATATCCAAAAAAGGATCCCGTACACTACCTTTTTGAATGGCTTTTCTGTTTTTCTTTTTATTGCTGAAAGTTTTTCGTAAGAAGCCGAAGAAATCTTACAATTGTTTTACTTCGGTTTTTTATAACCGAGTTACAAAGATTCCCTTTTTTGTTTATGTTTTGTTTCTCTACCATTCTCGTTGTCTATTGCTATCATTCTTTGGTTCCTTGTAGGTCACGAGCGGAGGCTAGGCGAGGCGCGCGAGTCGAGAGGATACCTGAGACGCGTGCGGGTATTGCCCGAGGCGCGGGGAAGGGTGCGTGAAGACAGTGGTGGCAGAGGCATGGGTTGTTGGTAAGTGGAGAGTCGACGGCTGCGTTAGGGTTCCTTCTTTGCCAAAAATCTTTAAGGTTTTTGGGCCATTGGGCCGATATGAATTTGGGTTAAAGATTGGGCTTTTGTAAATGGACATTGGATTGTTTTATTTTTTGGGGCTTAAACGGGCCGGGCAAATTATGGGTATTACATAGGTGATGGTAAACTCGCGTTAAGGGTAGGCGACGAGAAAATTATTTTCCAAATTTACGATGCTATGCGGTACTCTAGAGAACAAGATGATTCTTGTTATTTTATTGATGCCATTGATCATCTTATTCAAGATTCTTTACAGGAAATCATACATAATGACACGATGGAACTGTGTTTTACTCAAGGTGAGGGGGAAGATGATGATACATATGAGTTGAATTCTAATACATCTACCACTAGAAAAAAGAAAGAAGAGGGCATTGAAATCAACGACGAACTAAAACAAAAACCCTCTATTGATGACCCACCGAAATTGGAATTAAAATAGTTGCCAAAACACTTAGAATGCATTCCTAGGTGATAACTCTACGCTACCAGTAATTATCTCTTCAGAACTGGAAGATTTTTGACATAAAAGAGCCATAGCTTGGAAGATTTCTGACATTAAGGGAATAAGCCCATCATTTTGCACCCACAAAATTTTAATGGAAGATGAGTATAAACCTTGTGTGCAACCTCAAAGACGATTGAATCCCAACGTGAAAGAAGTTGTTAAAGCTGAGGTAATTAAACTTCTTGATGCTGGAATAATCTATCCTATTTTTGACAGTTCTTGGGTAAGTCTTGTGCAGGTCGTTCCAAAGAAAGGGGGCATGACTGTTGTAGCCAACGAAAAGAATGAATTGATTCCTACTAGAATAGTCACAGGGTGGAGAGTCTGTATTGATTATAGAAAGTTGAACGATGCCACCCGAAAAGATCACTTCCTTTTGCCCTTTATTGATAAGATGTTAGAGATATTATCTCGGCATATGTACTACTGCTTCCTAGAGGGCTCTCCGGCTACTTCCAAATCTCGATAGCCTCCGAGGATCAAGAGAAGACAATGTTTACATGTCCATACAGTACGTTTGCTTATCGTAGAATGCCTTTTGGATTATGTAATGCTCCTGCTACTTTTCAGCGCTGCATGTTAGCCATCTTTGACGAACTTGTGGAAGACATTATGGAGATATTTATGGATGATTTTTTGGTATTTGGTAATTTTTCATCTTTGCCTTAAAAATCTAAAACGAGTTCTGATGAGATGTGAGGAAATGAACCTTGTTTTAAATTGGGAAAAGTGTCACTTTATGGTTCGAGAGGGGATTGTGTTAGGACATAAAATTTTTAGTAAAGGGATTGAGGTAGACAAAGCAAAGGTTGAAACCATAGAAAAATTACCTCCTCCTAGTTCAGTTAAGGCTATTAGAAGCTTTTTAGGACATGCTAGATTTTATAGAAGATTTATTAAGGATTTTTCTAAAATAGCTAAGCCTTTAACAAAACTACTAGAAAAAGATGTGCCTTTCAATTCTGATCAAGAATGTTTAGATGCATTTAACATCCTCAATGATAAATTAATAAATGCTCCAATTATAATTGCACCTGATTGGAATTTACCCTTTGAACTAATGTGTAATGCGAGTGATTTTGCAGTAGGTGCAGTTTTGGGACAGCCAAGGGACAAGCATTTTCAGCCAATCTATTACGCTAGCAAGACATTAATGGCTGCACAAGAAAATTACACCACCACGAAAAAAGAATTGCTAGCTGTGGTTTTTACATTTGATAAATTTAGACAGTATTTGATATTATCTAAAGTTGTCGTTTACACTGACCATTCAGCTCTTCGTTATCTCTTAACAAAAACCGATGCAAAACCTCGACTCATAAGATGGATTTTACTCTTGCAGGAATTTGATCTAGAAATTCTGGATAAGAAAGGAGCTGAAAATCTTGGAGCAGATAATCTATCTAGACCTGAAAAATCCACATAGCAAAAAACTAGATGAGAGGGAGATAAATGACTCGTTTCTTGCAGAACAATTATTTGCTATTTCTAACTCCGAGGTACCCTAGTTTGCAGCCATTGCAAATTACCTAACTGCTAACGTCCTACCAAAAAGGTTAACACATCATCAAAAGAAGTGATTCTTTGCTAATGTGAAAAACTATTTTGGGAGGATCCTTTTCTTTTTCGTATATGTGCAGGTCAAATAATTCGAAGATGTGTTACAAAAGCAGAACCAAGCAAGATCTGAGAATACTGTCATTTAGGACCATCATGAGGACATTACAGTGGGATCAGGATAGCACACAAAATACTCAAATCAGGTTTTCTTTGGTCCACCTTGTTCAAAGACACTAACAGCTATGTTGCTTCATGTGATAGATGTCAGAGAACAGGTGATATCTCTAAACACAATGAAATGCCTCAAACATACATACTATCATGCAAAATTTTCGATGTATGGGGTATTGATTTTATGGGCCCATTCCCTAGTTCATTTGGGAATAAATACATTTTAGTAGCAGAAGACTACATGTCAAAATGGGTGGAAGCTCAAGCTTTACCTTCTAATGATGCCAGAATGGTAGTAAGATTTCTTAAGAAACTCTTTTCTCGATTTGGCACACCCAGAGCAATTATAAGCGATAGGGGTACTCATTTTTGTAATACTCAGTTTGACAAAGTCTTAAAGAAATATGGAGTACACCACAGAACAGTTACCCCTTATCACCCTCAAACCAGTGGACAAGTAGAAGTAGCAAATCGAGAGCTCAAGCGTATTTTAGAGAAAACAATTGAATCAAATAGGAAAGATTGGGCATTAAAAGTAGACAATGCTCTATGGGCTTATAGAACAGCGTTTAAAACACCCATAGGAACATCCCCATACAAACTTGTCTACGGAAAAAGTTGTCACCTACCATTTGAATTAGAACAGAAAGCTTTTTGGGCTATAAAATTTCTAAATTACGATCTCAAAACTGCAGGTGAGAAGAGGATGATGTAGTTGAACGAGTTAGATGAGTGGAGAGCTAACGCCTATGAGAATTCACGACTATACAAGGAGGCAACAAAGCGACGCCATGGTGCTCATTTAAAAAAATCAAAGCAATTCAAAGTAGGAGATCTAGTTCTGTTATATAATTCAAGGCTCAAATTATTCCTAGGAAGTCAAAATCAAGATGGTCAGGCTCTTTCATGATCAAAACTATCTTTCCCTATGGCACAATTGAGGTAACTCATCCGAATTATGGCACATTCAAGGTAAATGGTCAGCGACTGAAAATTTATAATGGTGAAGATTTTAGGGATATAAGAGAGGAGCTTCAGCTCTGTTAACCTTTGATAAACCATAAAAGTAACATATTTTAAGCCCACATTTAGTATGTGTTTGGATGATTTATCTCTTTATTTATGATAAAAAGGTGCTCTTAATCCTTTCTTTTCATGTCTTATATCTAAGAAAGCACCCGAGGATGAAAAGAACATAAAACGAGATTAAAACGGGCCAAATGTGCCAATTCATGAAATTGACACGGCCTAGACTTCAAGCCACACGGCCGTGCCACACCTAACATCTAGTACACGGTCTCTACCGCGATTCACACGGTCGTGCCTCAAGTTAGAAATCCGAACACGGCCTGGAGTCGATCCACACGGGCGTGCTACATGGTCGTGCCTCTATCGTCAGAATGAGAAATTTCAGTCGAAAAAGGATACTTGGGGAGAAAGAATCGCATCACAAGAGCCTATATATATCCCCTAAGTACCACCTTTGAAGAGGCGTCAAAGCTAGGCCAAGGAGCCAAGCCGAGAAGGTCAGAGTTAGGGAAAAACCACGAAGATAGCTAGTTGATCCATCCCAAGAAGCCAGGATTATACTCAAGACGGCGGAATTCTCCTTCAATTCCTTCAGGGGGTTTTAGGATTTTCTTATGTTTTGTTTTATCTTTTCTCTTGCGATGTTTTGTTTATTCATTATGAACTAAACCCCTCAGATACCTGAAGGGGATGAAACCTAGATGAATCTTTTTATTTGATTTTTAAGTTATATGATAATTACTTAGTTTGTTCTTAATTATGTTACTTAATCCAAATCTAATGAGCTTAGGTGGAGGAGGAATAGACCCTGCCTAAGAGTAGATCTAACATAATTAAGCGGAGTTGATTGAACGTCTAGGGATAGGGTTACGAGATTTTGCTGGATTAGGGTGAAACCTAATATGGGAGTCCATTGATCGATTTACTGCTATCCTAGGGGGTTATTATAAGTGAACGAGAGTTCCACTAATTAACCTAGGGTTAGACATTATTCACCTCGAGAGAGGGTTTAATATAGATTAGGGAGTCTTACGGATCAAGTTAAGTGAAAGAAATCATATAATTTAGGGTTAATTAATAAGTGAAGTCTAGGTGGATTCTTCCTAAGGGTATCGTCGTAATCAACTGAGTTTTCCTTCAAAGTTATTCTCCTATTCGTCCTTTTTGTCTTCGTGTCCTTAGTTTAGTCTTCGTCTAAAGCAACCTCACTCTATTTTTAAGGCTAAATAATAAAAAGAAAGTTAGTATTAGAACCCTTAGTTCCTTTGGGTTCGATATCTGGTCTTGCCTAAGCTATAGTACTGTTCGATAGGTACACTTGCCTTTAATCGTTGTCAGAGTTAGTTTCCAGGTTTGATCATTCTTTTATAAATTTTAAAACTCTAATTTACAACGATCAAGTTTTTGGCGCCGTTGCCTGGGAACTAAAATATTAAGAAAACCCTATTTTTATTACTTTAGCCATTTTTTTTATTTTTCAGCAATTTACTTTTTATTTTTAGGATAATTTTTAATTTTGCTAATTTTTTCTTTCTTTCTTTTCTTTCCAGGTACCTCTAGTTTATGACTAGAAGGAACCCGAGAGGACCTTTAGTATACGAAAGTGATATTGAAGCTACCGCTCGAAAGAATCGTCGGGAAACCAGGCGAGCCCTAAATTACACAGAAAGAGAGGAAGAAGATAGATCCAATCCTACTGAAAGGATGGACGAGAATAACCCACTACCATACGATGTGGGGGAACACAACGCTCCACGTACAATGTTTGATTATGTGAAACTATAGTTAACAGGAGCAGAATCGAGTATTGTTAGGCCTGCTATATCTGCTAATAATTTTTAATTAAAGCCTAAAAAATACAAATGATTCAATAGTTTGTTCAATTTGATGGTTTGCAGGACAAAGATCCAAACATGCATATAGCTAACTTTTTAGAGTTCTGTGATATCTTCAAAATAAATGGCGTTTTTGATGATGCCATACGTCTTCGGTTATTCCCCTTTTCATTAAGAAATAAAGCTAAACAGTGGTTAAACTCGTTACAATGAGGGTCAATCACTACATGGGATCAGATGACTGAAAAGTTTTTAATGAAATATTTTCCACCGGCCAAAACGGCCAAATTAAGGAATGATATCTCTTCTTTTGTGCAGATGGATTTAGAAGAACTATATGATGCATGGGAGAGATTTAAAGATCTCTTGAGGAGGTGCCCACACCATGGCTTACCCTTGTGGCTACAAGTCCAAACATTCTACAACGGTGTAAACCCCTCAACAAGGCAACTGATTGATTCAGCTGCCGGTGGAACTCTGAATAACAAAACTCCATAAGTAGCCTACGAGTTCATTGAGGAGATTTCATTAAACAATTATCAGTGGCAAGCTTCAAGGACTAAACCAACGAAATTGGCAGGAGTCTTCAACATCGACACCATGTCCATGCTATCAACTCAGCTTGAGATGATGAATAAAAAGCTTGATGGTTTGTGTTCTTCACAGGTATATCCAGTCATGCAGTGTGACGCAAGTGGAACTGTGGCAAATCCTGAGTACCCACCCTACCAACCGGAAGCAGAGAACGAACAGATGAACTATATAGGTAATAATTTCCGATCCAATAATAATCCTTATAGTAACACTTACAATCTAGGTTGGGGGAATCGCCCAAATTTTTCATGGGGAGGTCAAGGCAATCAAAGAAATCAAGGGCAACAACCTCCTCAGAACTTCCAAAATCAAACCTATCCACAAGAAAAGAAATCAACCTATGAGGAGGAATTGGAAAACACAAAAAAAATGCATACAAGATATCGAGAGAACCCTTAAAGATCAACAAGCATTAATTGAAAATTTTATTGAGATGTTTGGGGAACTCACTAAGACGGTTGGAATAATTTATAAGATGATCTGTGAAAAACGAGCAGAAATTTTTCCTAAGGGAACCGAACAGGTAAAAGCAGTCACACTAAGAAGTGGAAAGGAATTAGGGGAACTGAAGAAACAAAGCCCAAACGAGAATAACAAAGCAAGAAAAGAGGAAATGGAAGAGGTAACTCCATTACTCAATGAGAACAACCCACCAATCCCATATCCAACAAAATTCAAGAAGGAACAAATTGATGCCCAATACGATAAGTTTCTTGAACTTTTTAAACAAATACATATTAACCTACCTTTCGTTGAAGCCATTTCACAGATGCCGAAGCATGCAAAATTCTTAAAGGAACTTCTGACGAATAAACGAAAACTTGAAGAAGTATCAATGGTGAAACTCAACGAAGAGTGTTCAGTCATTCTCCAAAATAAGCTACCTACCAAATTAAAAGACCCAGGAAGTTTTACTATCCCTTGTTTAATTGGTAGTTTAAATATTAAGAAAGCACTAGCTGATCTAGGCGCTAGTATAAATTTAACGCCTTATAAAATGTTTAAACAACTAGATCTTGGGGAACCAACACCCACTAGGATAAGTATTCAGTTAGCAGATAGATCCATTAAATATCCTAGAGGAGTTATCGAAGATGTCTTGGTAAAAATTGACAAATTTATTTTCCGAGTAGATTTTGTTGTGTTAGACATGGATGAAGACATTAATGTTCCTTTAATCTTAGGACATCCCTTTTTAGCCACTGCTAGAGCCGTTATTGATGTAGGTGATGATAAACTCGTGCTAAGGATAGTGATGAAGAGATTATATTTTAAATTTATGATGCCATGCAATATTTTAAAGAGCAAGATGATTCCTGTTATTTTGTTGATACTACTGATCACATCATTCAAAATTCATTACAGGAAATTATACTGACGACACGATGGAACTGTGCCTGGCTCAAGAACAGGGGGAAGAAGATGAAGACGATGAGTTGAATCTAAATACTTCATCATCCAGACAAATGAAAGAAGAAAGCATTGAAAATGATAATGAAATAAAACAAAAACCCTCTATCGAAGAGCAACCCAAATTGGAATTAAAATAGTTGCCAAAACACTTAGAATACGCATTCCTTGGGGACAATTTTACGCTACCGATAATCATCTCTTTAGAACTAGAACCCAAGGAAAAAGAGGAGCTGATAAAAGTACTAAGAGAACACAAAAAAGCCATAGCTTGGAAAATTTCTGACATCAAAGGAATAAGTCCAGCGTTTTGCACCCACAAAATTTTAATGGAAGAAGAATATAAGCCGTGTGTGCAACCCCAGAGACGGTTAAATCCCAACATGAAAGAAGTGGTCAAAGCCAAGGTAATTAAACTTCTAGATGCAGGAATAATTTATCCTATTTCTGACAATACTTGGGTAAGTCCTGTGCAGGTAGTTCTAAAGAAAGGAGGAATGAGGGTAGTACCCAATGAAAAGAATGAGTTAATTCCCACAAGAACAGTTACAAGTTGGAGAGTCTGTATTAACTATAGAAAACTGAATGATGCCACCATAAAAGATCACTTTCCTCTACCCTTCATAGATCAAATGTTGGAAAGATTATTTGGGCATATGTATTACTGCTTCTTGGACGGACTCTCCAGTTACTTCCAAATCCCCATAGCTCTTGAAGATCAAGAAAAGATGACATTCACATGCCCATACGGTACGTTTGCTTATCGTAGAATGCCTTTTGGATTATGTAATGCTCCTGCTACTTTTCAGCATTGCATGTTAGCAATCTTTGACGAACTCGTGGAAGACATCATGGAGGTTTTTATGGATGATTTTTTGGTATTCGGTAATTCTTTCCATCTATGCCTTAAAAATTTAAAACGAGTTCTAATGAGATGTGAGGAAACAAATCTTGTCTTGAATTGGGAAAAATGTCATTTTATGGTTAGAAAAGGAATTGTGTTAGGGCATAAGATTTCTAGTAAAGGGATTGAGGTAGATAAAGCAAAGGTTGAAGCTATAGAAAAATTACCTCCACCTAGTTCTGTTAAGGCCATTAGAAGTTTTTTAGGACATGCAGGATTCTATAGAAGATTTATTAAGGATTTTTCTAAAATAGCTAAGCCTTTGAGAAAATTACTAGAAAAAGATCTTCCTTTTAATTTCAGTCATGAATGTTTAGATGCATTTAATATCCTTAGGGATAAACTAATAAATGCGCTGATTATAATTGCACCTGATTGGAACTTACCCTTTGAACTAATGTGTGATGCAAGTGATTTTGCAGTAGGTGCAGTTTTGGGACAACGAAGAGACAAGCATTTTCAGCCAATTTATTATGCCAGCAGAACATTAACACCCGCGCAAGAAAACTACACCACCACAGAGAAAGAATTACTAGCCGTAGTTTTTACTTTTGATAAATTTAGGCAGTATCTAATATTATCCAAAGTTGTCATTTATACCGACCATTCAGCTCTTCGTTACCTTTTAAACAAATCTGATGCAAAACCCAGACTCATATGATGCATTTTACTCTTACAGGAATTCAACTTAGAAATACAAGATAAGAAGGGAGCTGAGAATCTTGCAGTGGATCATATTTCTAGATTTGAAAATCCACATGCCAAAGAGCTCGACGAAGGTGAAATAAATGATTTGTTTCCCGAAGAACAACTCTTTTCTATATCACATTCTGAGGTACCATGGTTTGCAAATATCGCGAATTATTTAGCAGCTAACATCTTACCAAGAAAATTAACACATCACCAAAAGAAGCGATTCTTTACTGATAAGAAAAATTATTTTTGGGAAGATCCCTTTCTTTTCCACATTTGTGCAGATCAGGTAAGATGTGTTACAAAGACAGAAGCAAACAAAATCTTGGAGCATTGCCATTCGGAACCATCCGGAGGACACTACAGTGGTGTTAAGACAGCACACAAAATACTCAAATCAGGTTTTTATTGGCCCACTCTATTTAAAGACGCCAACAGGTATGTTACCTCGTGTGATAAATGCTAACGAATAGGTAATATTTCTAAACGAGATGAAATGCCTCTAACATATATGTTATCATGTGAAATATTTGATGTATGGGGTACTGATTTCATGGGACCGTTTCCTAATTCATTTGGAAATAAGTACATCATAGTGGCAGTTGATTACATGTAAAAATGGGTAGAAGCAGAAGCTTTACCTACCAATGACGCTAGGGTAGTAGTTAAGTTCCTCAAGAACTATTTTCTCGATTTGGCACACTGAGAGCTACCATTAGTGATAGGGGTACGCATTTCTGTAATACTCAATTTGAAAAAGTCCTAAAAAAATATGGAGTACACCACAGGACAGCCACCCCATATCATCCTCAAACCAGTGGGCATGCCGAAGTAGCAAACCGAGGACTTAAGCATATTCTAGAAAAACCAGTTGAATCAAATAGAAAAGACCAAGCAGTTAAAATAGATGATGCCTTATGGGCCTGTAGAACCGTATTCAAAACACCTCTAGGAACATCCCCATACAAACTTGTATACGGGAAAAGCTGTCATCTACCATTTGAGCTAGAACACAAAGCTTTTTGGGCAATAAAATTCTTGAATATTGATCTCGAAATTGTAGGAAAAAGGAGAATGATGCAGATGAACGAGTTAGACGAGTGGAGAACAGAAGCCTATGAGAACTCAAAACTGTACAAGGAAGCTACAAAGTGACGCCATGACGCTCAGCTCAAGAGAACAAAGCAATTTGAAGTAGGAGACTTAGTCCTTTTGTACAACTCAAGGCTTAAACTATTTCCGGGAAAGTTGAAATCAAGATGGTCAGGTCCATTTATGATCAAAATAATATTTCCATATGGCACTATCAAGGTAACTCATCCCATTAAAGGCACATTCAAGGTAAATGGCCACCGACTTAAAATTTATAATGGTACAAATTTTGGAAGTATAAGAGAAGAGCTTATGCTCCATGAGCCATCCTTTAGAAACGAAAACAGGGAGAGTCTAGCTTAAGACTATAAACGAGCGCTTCTCGGGAGGCAACCCGAGCACTAACATACTAACATAGTTTTTATAACACCACACTAAAATAGTCTAACGGGAAAAATACAGGATTTTTAACACGGCCTTGAACACGGGCGTGTCAATGGCCGTGTACAAACAGGGGGCGATCCACGGGTATGCCAAGAGCCATGCCCAAACAGAGAAAAATGTCGATAGATAACACGGGCTGCGATACCAGAACACGCCCGTGCCTTCAAACCGTGATAAGCTACTAACTTCCACACCAAAGGCAGACCACGCCCGTGCCTTCAAACTGTACGAAGCTACTGACTTGTCGAACACGGGTAAGACATGCCCGTGTAACCTCACTGTGCCCACAATTTTACTTTATCAAGCACGAGCATGCTATATAGACTGACGGGAGTGCCACTAAACCTAAACGCGCCCAAACTTAAAAAATGCGAAAAACCTGGGCGATTTCAAATTGACACGACCGTGTCAACAGACCGTGCCCCCTCCCCGATAAATAAAATCTAACAGTCATCTTCCCCAAAAACAAACCTTAAATCAGATTTAAACCCCCCTCCTCCCAAAATCGGCCAAACACTCACCCACCTCCCATCAAAACCACCTATCCTCACTTTTTTCTTCCAAAAATAAACCAAAACCTTCCGCACGGCCGCACCACAGCCGTGCTATCAAGCTCCACGCCCACGGTAGTGAAATCACGCTACAGCAAAGCAGCCCACGCCACGGCCGTGTTCGTGCGTTCATGCTGAGCCCACGCCACCGCTGCGGTGCTCGCCTGCGTGCCATCATCCTCTCCACCCCTGGTTTCATTTTCTTAAAAAAATCTATTGATGACATTTGTATTTATGTTCATACTTTGTTAGAATTTAGAAGTATGATTTATTTAGGTCCATATAATCTTTGACTGCAAATTTATTTTTCATTCTGTTTAGAATCAGCCCTGATTTTTAGTTAGTGAAAATGCTCACAACATTCATGACTAAATTGCTAAATTGCTTTTGGTTGCTGATAGATTCCATCCGTAGACAATAAATCTACCAATTTTTTTGATATCAAATGTAATTGATATGAGATACATTGGTCATTGTTCCTGTTATTTTCTAATGACTTTTCAGGTACCATGTCATTGTCACGAGTGAAACGATCCATCCCAAGTAAGAAAAGAAAGGGGCACAGGTCATCATCCGCAAGCGCCTCTACCAAAACTCGACATCCATTTCTCCGGTTTTTCCAAGCAACACAAGATGAAAAATACAAAGCAATCCAGGGAAGATCCATAGGCACCGGTCGATGCATCGACTGGAACGCAGTGCGACAAGTGGGACTCGAAACTGATATTAAATCACTTATCTCAACAGAATCGTGAGAGACCTTCTTCAAAATTGAAGAACCCACGTATATGAAGCTTACGTTAGAGTTCTATACCACCTTCATTTTGTAAGCAGTAAAGACTCAGTTCGACAACCTAGGTGCAATTCAATTTCGTCTAGGAGGCTCAGTGCATCGATTAAGTGTACCACAATTAAACCGTGAGCTCATAGTAGAACACCCACTTGTTGAATTAAATCGTGAGCTCCACTGCACTCCAATCGAATGTTAGCACGCCTTACACTCTATTACAACCGACTACGACCCCAGTCGCTCTAAGGCGATGGCACTACACCCCGTCCTAAGGTCGCAAAGAAAGCACGGGCATCGTAAACAAGCAAGACATCTACTTCCTATCTTGCATGTCTGAAGGACATGTATTCGATTTAGCATATTTTATCACATGCGCGATTCAACACCAGACAGAGCAACATAGGAGGGGAATCTTGTCAATGGGGCCATACATTACGAGGATAGCTCGACATTTCAACCTCCTCAACTCCGACGAGCAGATCACCTCTTTCACACTGATGGGCAACATAGTTCCTCAAGGCATCCAAACAATGCTCCATATGAGGATGATAAAACAACGACGAGGGACTGGTCCTCCGCAGTACAAACTAAAAACACCAATCAATGAGGAAGAGGATGAGGACATTCCTGATGATGTCCCTCCCCCATCAGAGGAGGCAACGAATCCAAACTAGCATCCATACCGAGCGGCAACATCATTCTTAGACATCTATGCTTGACTTGATCGATTCAAGATGCATTTTACTGAAAACGCTCGACGTTTTGACGGATTAGAGGTGACGCTCCAACAAATATGCCAGCACCTCCAGATTTCACCATCAACACCACCACCGGCTCCAACCAACGACGAGGATTTCTGAGTCCTTTTAATTTGTTTTCCTTAAATTTATTTTTAAGACTTTATCTTATTTTATATTGTCTAATTTGAACTTTTAGTACGAATTTTTATCATTGGCTATTCAATTGTTCAAAGCATCCCTAACAACATATCCTTCACAAAAAAGAAACATCATTAACAATTGACTTTGCAGAATAAATCATATATTCCACCTACACAATAGCCCAATTAAGGCGAAATGCAAAAAGTCACCTGATGCCACACACTGTCCACATCCTCAAGAATCTCATCAGAAAATTTAGGGAGTACTTCTTTCCCCTTCTCTTTTGATTTATCCCTTAAATGTTATTATCTATGTTTGTACATTGAGGGCAATGTACATCTTAAGTGTGTGGGGGTGAATAACTATTTCGAGAAAATACCAAACTTTCTGCATTATTCTTAAACCTTGAGGATAAAAATGCCTAACTTTTTGCATGATTCTCAAATCCCTGAATTTAGTCTTGTTTTTAAGCAAAGTTGTCATATTACTAATTAAGATGAAATTTCTGATGATTTGTGATTTTTATTGATGTGCTTTTGAATAAGTCATAGTTAATTATGCATTGATGATTGAAATTGAAGAATACTAGGGAATCAAGCATGATAAGTCTAATTTTCAAAAAATTAAAATTTTAAGTTGTCAACCAGAATTTGAATGTTATTTTGAAATTTGAGATTTAAAAGGTTGATGTCAAAAACACCCATAATTTTTGTAAGATTTTGAGCCTTATATAGCATACATTCTTTTTCATGCTCACTTCTTGATTATGAGTGCGTCAACTATGAACTGTTATTCTAGAACTTGCCTTGATTATGCATGTCAAGACCATAGTTATGATTTGATATACCGAGATGATAAAGGCACCTAGGTTTTAACCCATTAATTCCACTAAATAGCCTACCCTTACAATTGACCCCTAGTGAACCCCGTTGATCCTAACAAACCCTTTTTATTGACTCACCTACTGATATTAACCAAAAACCCCTTTGTATTTTTTATCACCCTTTCCTTTGACTACCCTTTAATCGAGAATTGATTTGCTCAGTTACATAAATATATTATTCTGATAGTTAAAATTATCTTGTATTCTTTTTAGTTTGTTCTAAAAAAAATCAATCAATCAAAGTATATTCAGTAATTAGTTGTATGAAAAGTGAGCTTACACAATCAAAGACTATTTCAAAAAGAAAAGCTCGTATTAGTAGGATTGTTTTCAGTGTATGTAATTGTTTTCTTAGAAATTTTTAGGTAGGTAACTTATCAATTCAATCTCGATTCTAACCTTCTAATTTCAGCCTTTATCCACATCTTTAACCCTAGCCCCGTTACAACCTTAACAAAGACCTTTTGATTTGTTTATCATTTCATTTTACAGTGGTGGAGATTTGATTTTCAAGCAAGCCTATAGGATTAAATTTTCAGGTTCGACTTATGAGTGCTTAATTTTGACCCTTAAATACTTTTTGAGTGATTTGAGTGAATCTTTTGTGAGGATGTCAATCCTTGTAGGTTTTAAATTAAAGGTAATTATTTAGATGAAGGGAAACACCTATATTTCCGTGCCACAATTGTATAACTTATCTTGTTTGAATCTTTAGGAATATTTGAGTTAAATTATCCATGTATAAATTATCTATGAATTAGGATAAAGCATTATTGATAGAAATTTTGAATCATGGAAAGTTCGTTTTAATTGTAAGTTGAGAATTTTGCTTGAGGACAAACAAAAGCTTAAGTGTGGGGGTATTTGATAAACCATAAAAGTAACATATTTTAAGCCCACATTTAGTATGTTTTTGGATGATTTATCCCTTTATTTATGTAAAAAAGTGCTCTTAATCCTTTCTTTTCATGTCTTATATCTAGGAAAGCACCCGAGGATGAAAAGAACATAAAACGGGCTTAAAACGGGCCAAATGGGCCAATTCACGAAATCGACACGGCCTAGACTTCAAGCCACACGACTGTGCCACGCCTAACATCTAGTACACGGTCTCTACCTTGGTTCACACGGCGGTGCCTCAAGTTAGAAATCTGAACACGGCCTGGAGTCGATCCACACGGGCGTGCTACATGGCCGTGCCTCTATCGTTAAAATGAGTAATTTCAGTCAGAAAAGGATACTTGGGGAGAATGAATCGCATCCCAAGAGCCTATATATATCCCCTAAGTACCACCTTTGAAGAGGAGTCAAAGCTAGGCCAAGAAGCCAAGAAAAGAAGGTCAGAGTTAGGGAAAAACCACGAAGATAGCTAGTTTATCCATCCCAAGAAGCCGGAATTATACTCAAGACGGCGGAATTCTCCTTCAATTCCTTCAGGGGGTTTTAGGATTTTCTTATGTTTTGTTTTATCTTTTCTCTTGCGATGTTTTGTTTATTCATTATGAACTAAACCCCTCAGATACCTGAAGGGGATGAAACCTAGATGAATCTTTTTATTTGATTTTTAAGTTATATGGTAATTATTTAGTTTGTTCTTAATTATGTTGCTTAATCCAAATCTAATGAGCTTAGGTGGAGGAGGAATAGACCCTGCCTAAGAGTAGATCTAACATAATTAAGCAGAGTTGATCGAACGCCTAGAGATAGGGTTACGAGATTTTGCTGGATTAGGGTGAAACCTAATATGGGAGTCCATTGATCGATTTACTGCTATCCTAGGGGGTTATTATAAGCGAATGAGTGTTCCACTAATTAACCTAAGGTTAGACGTTATTCGCCTCGAGAGAGGGTTTAATATAGATTACGAAGTCTTACGGATCAAGCTAAGTAAAAGAAATCATATAATTTAGGGTTAATTAATAAGTGATGTCTAGGTGGATTCTTCCTAAGGGTATCGTCGTAATCAACTGAATTTTCCTTCAAAGTTATTCTCCTATTTGTCCTTTTTGTCTTTGTGTCCTTAGTTTAGCCTTCGTCTAAAGCAACCTCACTCTATTTTTAAGGCTAAATAATAAAAAGAAAGTTAGTATTAGTACCCTTAGTTCCCTTGGGTTTGATATTCGGTCTTGCCTAAGCTATACTACTGTTTGATAGGTACAATTGCCTTTAATCGTTGTCAGAGTTAGTTTCCAGGTTTGATCATTCTTATATAAATTTTAAAACTCTGATTTACAGCGATCAACCTTCATTTAGAACTGAAAACAGGGAATGTCTAGCTTAAGACTATAAACGAGCGCTTCCTAGAAGGCAACCCGAGTACTAACCCTATTAATTTTATTTTTATTTTTATTTTTATCTTGCCTTTTTAGCATCCAACTATAAACTAACAAAAAGTGCAGGTTTCTCCACCCACACGGCCTCACACATGCCCGTGTCCGTGGCCATGTGGATACTACGAACAAGTACATGGGCGTGGCAAAGATGGTGCAGAAACATGGCAAAATTTTCCCTAAGCCACGACCGTGCTTGAAATTGACTAATAGACACGAACGTATGACACGCCCGTGCATCCTAACTGTTGTCGATCCTGAGTAAGGGACACGGGCGTTAAACACGATTGTGCTCCAAGGCCGTTGACAACACTGACTTACGAAACACGGGCGTGGGAACATTGACACTGGCGTGGGAGAAACGAACAATGCCAGGCATGCCCGTGCAGTACGGGCATGGAACAAAACAAAAACGTGCGCCTTAAATAAAAATTTTCAAAAAACACGGGCTGAATAAAAGAAACACAGGCGTGGCCCCTGCCTGTGTGGTCGATTTCCTATTTAAAACCGCCCCTATTCATCTTCTTCTTCAAATCCCCAACCCTAGCCGTTCGCTCCTAGAATTCCTAAAATCCTCCATACCTCGCCATTCCGGTCACCGGCCCTCTCCCTCCCTTCACTTCCACTCATTCCCCTCTCCCTTATCTCCCTTTATCTTCCTCATCCACAACACAGACCACGACCACCACCCCAATACAGCCCTAGAAATAACACTCACCTCGCGAACCATCTAACAATAAGGACTCTTCGATCCATTAATCTTTTCTGTTTTTTTTATTTTCCTTTCTAATTTTTTTCTTTTTATATTTATTTTATTTAAATGTATATTTAGTATATTTTGAATTATTATTATTATTTCTTGGGTAATTCTTCATGAGCTTCCCAATTTCTTCATCTAGCACAGAGATTGTCGGTGGCCACCATACCACGACACTCCCAACTCAAGGAAGCCATACAAATTCAGGAAGTTTCACCTCTCCCTTTCTCTTAAATTTCATATATATCTTTGTACATTGAGGGTAATGTACATCTTAAGTGTGGGGGGTGAATATTTATTTCAAGAAAGTGGCTAACTTTCTTTATTATTCTCAAATCTCTGAATTATGCCATGAATGATATCTTGTCTTTAAGTAATTTTCTCATATTACTAATTAGAATAAATTTCCTGTGATTTATGATTTTTATTAATATGTTTTGGATTAAATCATTGATAATTGTACAATGGTGATTTAAATTTTAGGAGACTAGAGAATCAAGCATGATGAGTTTATTTTCAAAAAATTAAAATTTTGTTAGGTTGCCTACCTGAATCTAATTATTACCTTGAAATTTGAAATTTGCAGAGTTGATATCAAAAACCCATAATTTTTGTAAGATTTTGAGCCTTTTCAGAGGATACATTCTTTTGTGCTCACTTTTTGATTATGAGTGTGTCAACATTGAGCTGTTATTCTAGAACTTGCTTCAATTATACATGTCAAGACCACATTATTGATTTGATATACAGAGATGATAAAGGCACTTAGGATTTAACCCACTTACTCCACTAAAAGCCTACCCTCATAATTAGCCCCTAGTGAACCAATTTGATCCTAATAACCATTTTTTTTACTCACCCACTAATATTAACCTAAAACCCATTCTGTATTCGGAATCACCATTCCTTGACTCCCTTTTTGTCGAGATTTGATTTTGAACAGTTTCCTAACTATGTTCTATATTTTAGTTGTTAAGGTTCTTCCTTATTATTGTTATGATTTGTTCTTAAAAAAAATGAAGTATATTCAGTATTTGTTCCATGTAAGTGAGCTTATACGTTTAAAACTCCACATCTTGAAGAAGAAGCTCGTATTATTAGTGATGAAGTTTTCAATTGATGTAAGTAATTAGGATTAGCTTATTTTTCTTGTTAGGTAAAATGTCAATTCAATCTCAATTCTAACCCTTTAATTCAGTCTTTATCCACACTTTTAACCCAAGCCCCATTACAACCCTTTTTAAAGACTTTTTATTTGTGTATCATCTCATTTTACAGTGAAGGAGATTTGATTTTCAAGCAAGCCTATGGGATTAACTTTTCATGTTTGACTTTTGAGTGCTTAATCTTGAACCTTAAACACTTTGAGTGATTTGAGTGAATCTTTAGTGAGGATGTCAACTCTTGTCAATTTTGAATTAAGGGTAATTATTTAGGTAAAGGGAAAACACCTATGTTTTCGGGCTACAAAAACCATGACTTTGATTGTTTGAATCTTTAGGACCCTTTTACTTAAATTATCAATGTATGAATTATCTTTGAATTATGATGAAATACTGTTGATGAATATTATGAATCAAGGAAGTTCATTTTAATTGTGAGTTGAGAATTTTCCTTGAGGACAAGCAAATGCTTAAGTGTGGGCTTAAGTGTGGGGGTATTTGATAAACCATAATATAAACATATTTTAATCCCACATTTAGCATACTTTTGGATGATTTAAGCCTTAAATTGTGGAATTTGGTGCTCTTAATTCTTTGTTTTCATGTTTTATACGTAGGAAAGCACCGGAGGATAAAAAGAATAAGAAACGGGCCTAAAATGGAGTAAATAGGCTATATCACGAAATCAGCACGACCTGGGCCCAAAACCAAACAGTCGTGCCTCCGTAATAGTCTCGAACACGGCCTGCCAACGATTCACATGGGCGTGTGCCATGGGCGTGTCCCTGACGTGACAAAGAAGAGTTTCATTTGAACTAGGGTACTTAGAGGCAAAGAAAGCCATTCCAAAAGCCTATATAAACACCCTAGAGGCCAACCTTCAAGGGAGAGTCTAGTTGGGAGACCAGTTGGGCGTCCAGCTAGGCCAAGGAGTCGAGCTAGAGAGGCCAGAATTGTGGAATTCACTCGAAGAATAGCCAGTTGATTCATCTCAAGAAGCCGGAGTTATACTTAAGACAGAGGATCTCTCTTTCAATTCCTTCAGGGGGTTTTAGGGTTTTCTTATGTTTTGTTTTATCTTTTCTTTTGAGATGTATTCTTTTATCGTTATGAACTAAACCCTCAGATACCTGAGGGGGATGAAACCTGAGATAAATCTTGTTATCGTTTGCTGAACTATATGATAAATACTTGATTTGTTCTTAACTATGTGTTCTTAATTCTTGTTTTGGTATTTCTGGGATATTGATTCAAGTATTGATGTGCTTAGGTGGTGAAGCAAAAGTCCCTGCCTAAGAGTAGATTTAGCATAGTTAAGCGGAGTTGCTTGCGCGCCTAGAAATAGGATGACGAAAATCTATCAGATTAGGGTCAAACCTAATATGAGAGTCCATAGATCAAGTTAATGTAATTCTAGGGTTTTAATTGGAAAGAGATTTCAATTAATCAACCTAGGGTTAGACGTTAGTAGCCTCGAAAGAGGTATTAATATAAATTAGGGAATCCTATGAATCAAGTCAAGTGAATAAATCGTCTGGTTCAGAGTTAGATAACAAGTGAAGTCTAGGTGGATTCTTCCTTGGGTATTGTCTTAATCAATTGGTTTTTCCCAAAGTTACTTTCCCAAATTCATTCTCTTTGTCTTTGCATCTTTAGCTTAGTTGTCAGTTAATTTTAGATTAGATAACAAATTCCTTTAATTCTTAGGCTAAATAATAGAAAGAAAGTTAGTATTAGTACTTTTGGTTCATTTGGGTTCGACAATCCGGTCTCGCCACAGTTATACTATTGTTCGACAGGTGCACTTGCCTCAATCGTTGTCACAGTTAGTTCTAGGCTCAATCTTTCTTTATATAAATTTTAAGACTCTGATAGACACGATCAATAATATTCCACATCCATTCCGAGCATAAAAACAACATTTCCATCGTTTACCCTTGTAACATCTATCGGGCATTATCAATTAATTAGAACATTTTTTTATCGGGCTTGATCGGATATGTAATCCTTTCACATATATGACATTTATAAAATTTACATAAACACAATCAAAACAAGCATGTAAATAAACATAATGTAGTTACACAAACTTACCTCGACAAAGGTTCGTGTACAAACATCTACTAATCCGACATTTTCCTCTTTTTCCTCGTTCTAACTCTAAATTTGATCTATCCAGATCTATATGAGTAAATTTTACATCAATTAATCATATTTTACATTCATGTGGACTGAATTTTCATCCTAGGCAAAATTATTATTTTGCCCCTAACTTTTCCATAAATTCCATTTTCGTCCTAAGGCTCGGAAAATGAAACTTGTACAAATTACTCCCCATTCCAAGCCTAACCAAAGCCCCATTACAAATTTGACAGCACATGTATTCATAAAATTTCAGAATTTTTCCTTCAATTTCACAAGTTTACATTTTAGTCCTTAAATCATGTTTTTATCAAAAATCACTTTGTAAAAGTTGTTTATTTATCAATAATCTTTCATTTTCTACCATAAATTTCTAATTTTCAGCATATAAATCCATGAACCATTTTCATACTTTGATAATTTTTTAAATTAATCCCCCAAATAGAGAGATTAAACTATCCCGATTCTAAAAATATCAAAATTACTAAAAACGGGACAAAGAAACTTACCCAATTTGACCATGAAAGTCTCTTATCTCTCTCCTAAGGTATCCATGTTTATTTTGGGGAAGAAGATGAGAAAATATTATTTTTATTTTCTTTTCATCTTTTTAATTAACTAAAATTTTCACTTTCCAATTTAGTCCTTACCCTTTTTCTATATTTCCGTTGATGATTCACCAAGAAAAATCTACATACTTTTCTTAATGGTCTAATTACCATATAAGGACCTTAAGTTTTGAATTTCATAGCTATTTGATCCTTCTAGCTACTAGAATCCAACTTTTGTATTTTATGCAATTTGGTTCTTCTCGTAATTAAGCACATAATCGGTAAGATTTTCTTTTCAAAATTTTCACACGGCTTTTCTAGTATAATGGATCACATAATAAAATAAAAATAAATTTTATTTTTTGGTCAAATTTGTGGTCCCGAGACCACTACTTTAATTTCACCGAAATTGGGTTGTTACAACTCTCCCCCTTAAGAAATTTTTGTCCACGAAAATTTTACCAGTAAGAAGATTCAGGCATTACTTTCTCATGTTTCTATCTGGTTCCCAAATACCTTTCTCTATATCATATCATTGTCTAAGAGCTTTCACTAAATATACCTTTATACTCTTTATTTCTTTCACTTCACATGCCATAATTTCAACCAGTCACTCGTTGTAAGTTATTACGAGCTGAATTTAACATTTATCAAAGCAATAACAGATGATGGTTCTGATCGATTCTATCATAACACATATACTCATAAAAAAATTATGAATTCTGTAGAACTCTGGTAATAATATCAATCAACACGCAACAAGTCCATTCTTTTCAATAATCTCGCATGACCCAATAAGTCGCAGACTTAATTTTTCCTGTATAGCCAATCCGAAGAAATTTCTTTCATGGTGAATTTCCAGAAATACTTCGTCACCATTAGAAACTCTATTTCTTTTCATTTTAGATCCACATCGGATTCCTGACGATCAAACATTGCTTTTAAACTGTCTCAGGTCCCTTTCATTTCTCTTTGGGTTCAACGAATCAAACCTATTACATGTATCCTTTCTCACTGAACTCCGTCCAAGACATTGGAGTTTTACATTTGTGACCATATAAAACCTCGTACAGTATAATTTTGTACTTGACTGCTACCTGTTTTAATAAGAAAATTCAACCCAATGTAAATACGTTTCTCATTTACCTTCAAATTCAAGTACACTACATTGAAGCATATCTTCCAAAATCTGAATCATATGTTCTGATTAATCATCCATCTGAAAATGAAATACGGTACTAAAATGCAACCATGTGTAACAACCTGATTTAGGGCCTAGTTGAAATAGTGGTTGTGAGACCACAAATTTGAAGTAGAAATATGTGTTTTATGATTTTTTATGAGGCTTATGATGTGCTTGCATGATTGTGTGAAAATTTCATAAAGAAATTTTATAAATTAGAGATCAAGTTGTCAATTAGAACTAAATTTCAGAGGTTAGAAAATATGAGATTCTAGAAGATTTAAGTATGAAATAGAATTATAAAAATTATTAGAGGTCCTTATTTAGCGATTAAACTATTATATGTTAAGATGGACAAAAATGGACATGGGAAGGAAAAATATCAAGAAAGGGCCTTAAGGGCATTTTAGTCATTTGGTTAATTAATGAATTAAAAAGGGAAAAATAAGTCAAAATTGTGTCCATCTTCTTCAAGCCATAGCCGGAATTCTCAAGCTCACCATAACCAGGGTTTCTTCATCTTTCAAGCTTGATTAACAAGAAACACGAAGCCCAGACCGAAACCAAGGCAAGGACAATATGTTGGACTAAATTGAACATCCACAAACATTGTGAGTATCGAGTATCGCCAAGTTAGCTTGGGAACCGTAGAACGTCGGAGCTCAGATCATACTATCAATCATTCTTTTGATATAGTAAAGTTGACTTATTTTGAGTATGACATGTATAGGAACTTGGTCATATTTGAAAGCCAAAGTGTTGGCTACTAATGTCATACACTCAATTTGTAAATGGCCATTAGGAATTGGCCGATATTTGTCAAGTTGCTTATTTTTAATGATGATGAGTTTTATGATGTGAAAATTCATGCAATTGATGGAGTAAAATGTGAAGTGTATGAATGATGATTTAGTGATTCTTCATAGTGTATTATTTCCATGTTATGTGTTGCTTGTGTTGGTATATGTGTGTTTATATTTTAGGGTGGCAATAGGCTTGGAAAATAGCCGTCTAATTGTCCACACGGGTAGACACATGGGCGTGTGTCTAGGCCGTGTGTGACACATGGTCAACCCCTATGGGTGTGTTGATAGGCCGTGTGTCCTCTGCATCAAATTTGTGAGAATTTGATTCGTCACAAGAGTGTGTGCCTAGGCCGTGTGCCCCTTAAGATTGCTGACGTCATAAACAGAATACCCAGGTTTTAACACATGGGTGAGGACACGGGCGTGTCTAAGCCGTGTGAGGGACACGAGCGTGTGCCCGACCGTGTGAAGACCCCTGTGGGTTTGAAATGAAAAATAAATTCTACACAAGCTAGGGACATGGGTGTGTGTGACCACATGGCTTGGCCACATGGGCGTGTCCTATTTCACACAGGCGTGTGGCCCTATTTAGGTAAAAATTTTCTAAGTATGCAAAAGTTTCCTGTTAAATTTTGAAACCCTCTGTATGCATGTTGGGGGCCTTGTAGGCCCATAATAAGGATGATAGGAATGTGAATGAGAAGTTTTAAGTTGAAAAGAAATTTTATAGCCCAAAGTTGTATATTAAAGCAAGTTAAGTCTGGAAATACATCGTACCCGATTTCAGAGTTGAATACGAGAAAGGGGTGTTACATTTAGTGGTATCAGAGCAAAATTTAGTCAATTCTTAGACTAACGTAGCATTTTCACGAGTCTAGCTATACATGCCATACATATGAGTATTTATGTAATGATAGTGTGATGACTCTTGATGATTTAAATTGTGTTTTCATATAGTAAATGGATCCCAATAGAGCTGTGGCGAACGATGTAGAAAGTAATGCATCGGCTCCCACCGAAGTGACAATGCCGAATGAAAATGAGAATAGACCTACGACTGTGAGTCAGAGAGGAGGAGAAGAGGCTAGAGAAGCCTTTCTCCTGAAGAGTGCATGACGTGTGTTGTTTCCCTTTTGAAAGATTTTGCGTATCAGTGGTGGAACACCCTTGTGTCAGTTGTTCCAAGAAAAATTCTAGAAGAAGTACATAAGCCAAAGATTTATTGATCAGAAAAGAAAGGAATTCCTTGAACCGAAACAATGTAGAATAATAGTAACTGAATATGAGCGTGAATTTGTAAGGCTCAGCAAGTACGTTCAGGAGTGTGTATCCTCTGAAGCCATTATGTGTAAGAGGTTTGAGGACAAATTAAATAAAGACATTCAATTGTTTTTTGGTGTCCTCGAATTAAAGGAATTTGTTGTGCTAGTGGACAGGGCTTGTAAAGCCAAGGAGTTAGTTAAAGAGAAAAGAAAAGCTGAGATGGAGTCTTATGACTCAAGAAAGAGACAAATGAACAAGTCGTTTCAATCTTCATCCAAGAAGTCAAGAGACTTCTCTACCCAATCAGCTACTTCAGTTAGGTTTTCAAACAGAAGTAGGAGCAAACAGTACTAGGGGATTAAAGCTCGGACTACCTCAGATGCAAATGTTGGGAACACTCGACCTAACCGACCAGAATGCCCACAGTGTGGCAGACGTCACCCCGGTGAGTGCTGAGCACATAAGAGGTCCTGTTTCAAGTGTGGTTCCTAAGATCATTTTATTAGAGAAAGCCCTGAGATGGTTGAGAAAGAGAAAATTCAGAGTGCGAGATCGGGAAGCACTACTAGAGGGAGACAACAGAGAAACTCGGGAACTGGGATGAGTAGTAAGAGTACTCCCAGAGAGTAGGCTGCAAGATCTGAGGGTAGAACGCCTGCGAGGACTTATGTCATTCGCACTCGCGAAGAGGTGTCATCCCCTGATTTAGTTCCAGGTACATTTTCTCTCCATGATATTAATGTTGTTGCTTTAATTGATCTGGGGTCTACCCATTCATACATTTGCATGAAATTAGTATCTAGCATGAGTATGCCTGTAGAGTCCACAGAATTCATGATAAAAGTGTCCAATCCTTTAGGCAAAAGTGTATTAGTGGATAAGGTATGCAAAGATTGCCCATTGATGATTAGAGGCCATTATTTTAAGGCAAATCTCATGCTATTGCCATTTGATAAATTTGATGTAATTCTTGGTATGGACTGGTTAACCACTCATGATGTGACAATAAATTGTAGAAAGAAATACATTGAATTGAGGTGTGAAAAAGAGGATACTTTTTGTGTTGAATCAGATGAACAAGATAGATCGCTTGTAATGATCTCTCGTATGTCTGTTCAGAGGTATGTATAAAAGGGGTATGAAGCATATCTTGCTTTTGTTATGGATGCTAAATAAACTGAGCTAAAGATTGAATCAGTGCCTATAGTATGTGAGTTCCCAGATGTATTCCCATAAGAATTGCCAGGGTTGCCTCCGGTTAGAGAGGTTGAATTTGGTATCGAGTTAGCTCCTGGTACGACATCTATATCGATTGCTCCATACAGAATGGCTCCAACTGAGTTGTAGGAATTGAAGGAACAGTTGCAAGAGTTGATGAAAAAAGGTTTTGCAAGACCGAGTTATTCTCTGTGGGGTGCTTCAGTATTATTTGTGAAATAGAAATATGGTTCCATGAGACTATGTATAGATTATCGGTAGCTTAATAAAGTAACCGTTGTATAGATTATCGGTAGCTTAATAAAGTAACTGTGAAGAACAAGTACCCATTACCAAGAATTGATGATTTATTTGATCAATTGAGGGGAGCCACTGTATTTTCCAAGATAGATTTGAGGTCGGGATATTACCAGTTGAGACTAAAAGACTCAAGTATGCCGAAAACTGCATTTCGGACAAGGTATGGGCATTATGAATTTTTAGTCATGCCTTTTAGTTTAACAAATGCCCCTGCTGTGTTTATGGATTTAATGAACCGTATCTTTCGACCATACTTAGATAAAATTGTCGTGGTTTTTATTAATGATATATTGATATATTCTCATAATGAGAATGAGCATGCCGAGCATTTGAGGATGGTTTTACAGATTTTACAAGATAATCAGTTGTATGCCAAGTTTAGTAAAAGTGAATTTTGGCTAAAAGAGGTTGGGTTTTTGGGCACATTGTCTCGAGAGATGGAATTCGAGTCGACCCAAGTAAGATTTCAGCTATTATCGATTAGAAACCGCCGAAAAATGTATCCGATGTTAGAAGTTTTCTGGGCCTAACTGGCTATTATAGAGGATTTGTCAAGGGATTCTCTATGATAGCTACACCTATGACGAGGTTATTGCAGAAGGATGTAAAGTTCGAATGGACAGAAAAGTGCCAATAGAGTTTCGAAAAACTAAAGGCATTGTTGACAGAGGCTCCAGTTCTAGTGCAACCTGAGCTGAGAACAGAATTTGTGATCTACAGTGATGCATCCTTGAATGGAATGGGCTATGTGCTTATGCAAGAAGGCAAGGTTATAGCATATGCTTCGAGACAGTTAAAGCCGCATGAGAAGAATTACCCGACACAGGATTTAGAGTTGGCTGCATTAAAGATATGGAGGCACCATTTGTATGGCGAACGATGTCGGATATTCACCGATCATAAGAGCCTAAAGTACTTGATGACTCAGAAGGAGTTGAACTTAAGGCAGCGAAGATGGTTAGAGCTAATAAAGGACTATGAGCTGGTCATTGATTACCACCTGGGAAAGGTGAATGTAGTCGCCGATGTTTTGAGTAGAAAATCCCTATTTTCTTTTAGGGCTATGAATACACGGGTGACTTTGTCAGACGATGGTTCCATTCTAGCTGAGTTGAGGGCTAGGCCGATGTTTCTCCAAGAGATCTATAAAGCTCAGAAAGATGATGGTGACTTGCAAGCCAAAAGAGTTCAATGTGAGTTGGGTGTTGAGTCTCACTTTTGAACTAATTTTGATGGATGTTTGATGTTTAGAGATAGAGTTTGTGTACCGAGGAAGGATGAGCTCATCCAAAATATTTTACATGAGGCACATAGCGGATGTCTATCTATACATCAAGGTAGCACGAAAAAGTACAATGACCTGAAGAAATGGTATTGGTGGCCACGTATGAAGAAAGATATTTCTGAATATGTATCGAAGTGTTTGATTTGTCAGCAAGTGAAACCTAAACACTAAGTACCTTCAGGTTTGCTTCAACCTATCATAGTTCTCGAGTGAAAATGGGACCGTGTTACTATGGACTTTGTAACGGGTTTGCTGTTGACACAGAGCAAGAAAGATGCAATATGGTTTGTGGTAGATAGACTTACGAAGTCGACCCTGTTCATACCTGTACGTATTGATTATTCACTTGATAAGTTGGCAGACTTGTATGTTTCTGAGATTGTGAGGCTATATGGAGTGCCTTTATCGATTATATCAGACAAAGATCCGAGATTCACATCCCAATTTTGGAAAAAGTTGCAAGATGCTTTGGGCACAAAGTTGAGTTTTAGTATGGCTTTTCACCCCCAAACCGACAGACAGTCGGAGAGATTAATACAGATACTTAATGATATGCCCCGATGTTGTGTTCTTGAGTTTCAGGGCAGTTGGGAAAAGTACCTACCATTGGTAAAGTTTGCATATAGTAACAGTTTTCAGTCGAGTTTGAAAATGGCGCCTTACGAGGCTTTGTATGGGCGTAAGAGCTGAACGCCTTTGTATTGGACCAAACTCAAAGAAAGTCAAATTCACGGGGTTGATCTAGTTAGAGAAACCGAAGAAAAGGTAAAGATAATTCGTGATTGTTTAAAAGCTACTTCTGATAGAAAAAAACCCTACTCGGATTTGAAATGAAAAGAAATCGAGTTTCAAGTCAGTGATAAAGTATTCTTGAAAGTGTCACTGTGGAAGAAAGTTCTCAGATTTGGCCGAAAAGGCAAATTGAGTCCGCGTTTTATCAAACCATATGAGATTACAGAGAGGATAGGACCAGTAGCCTATCGATTAGCTTTGCCATTTGAATTGGAAAAGATTCATGATGTGTTTCACGTATCTATGTTACGTTGATACCGATCAGATCCTTCGCATGTGATTACACCGACAGAGGTTGACATTCAACCCGACATGACTTGTGGCGAATAACCGGTAAAGATTTTGGCACAAGAAGTCGAATAGTTAAGGAATAAAAGTATAGCCCTTGTGAAAGTATTGTGGCAAAGACATGGGGTAGAAGAGGCTACATGGGAGCTCGAAGAAGCTATGAGGAACCAGTATCCAAACCTTTTCACTGGTAATATTTTCGGGGACAAAAATCCCTAATGGGGGAGAATTGTAATAACCTGATTTAGGGCCTAGTCAGAATAATGGTTGCGATACCACAAATCTGAAGTAGAAATATGTGTTTTATGATTTTTATGAGGCTTATGATGTGCTTGCATGATTGTGTGAAAATTTCATACAGAAATTTTATAAATTAGTGATTAATCTGTCCATTAGGATTAAATTGCAGAGGTTAGAAAATATGAGATTCTAGAAGATTTAAGTATGAAATAGAATTATAAAAATTATTAGATGTCCTTATTTAGCAATTAAACCATTATATGTTAAGATGGACAAAAATAGACATGGGAAGGAAAACTCTGAAGAAAGGGCCTTAAGGGCATTTTAGTCATTTGGTTAATTAATGAATTAAAAAGGGAAAAATAAGTCAAAATTGTGTCCATCTTCTTCAAGCCATAGCCAAAATTCTCAAGCTCACCATAACTAGGGTTTCTTTCTTTTTCAAGCTTGATTATCAAGAAACACGAAGCCTGGACCGAAACTGAGGCAAGGACAAGGTGTTGGACTAAATCGAACATCCACACACATTTTGAGTACCGAGTATCACCAAGCTAGCTCGGGGATCGTAGAACATCGGAGCTCGGATCACACTATCAATCATTCTTTTGGTATAGTAAAGTTTACTTATTTTGAGTATGGCATGTATAGGAACTTGGTCATCTTGTGTTATGTCATATTTGAAAGCCAAAGTATTGGCTACTAATGTCATACACTCATTTTGTAAATGGCCATTAGGAATTGGCTGATATTTTTCAAGTTGCATGTTTTTAATGATGATGAGTTTTATGAGGTGAAAGTTCATGCAATTGATGGAGCAAAATGTGAAGTGTATGAATGATGATTTAGTGATTCTTCATAGTGTATTATTGCCATGTTATGTGTTGCTTGTGTTGGTATATGTGTGTTTATATTTTAGGGTGGCAATTGGCTTGGAAAATAACCTTCTAATTGTCCACATGGGTAGACACATGGGCGTGTGTGTAGGCCGTGTGTGACACACAGTCAACCTCTATGGGTGTGTTGATAGGCTGTGTGTCCCTTGCATCAAATTTGCGAGAATTCGATTCGTCAGATGGGCCAGCACACGAGTCTGTGCCTAGGCCATGTGCCCCTTAAGAGTTGCTAACGCCATAAACAGAATACCCAGGTTTTAACACATGGGTGTGTCTACACCGTGTGAGGGACATGAGCCAAAGACACGGGCGTGTGCCCGGCAGTGTGAAAACCCCTTTAAGTTTGAAATGAAAAATAAATTCTACACGGGCTAGGGACATGGGCGTGTATGACCAAACGGCCTGCCCACACGGGCGTGTCCCATTTAACATGGGTGTGTGGCCCTGTTTAGGTAAAATTTTTCTAAGTGCGCAAAAGTTTTTGGTTAAATTCTGAAACCCTTCGTATGCATGTTTAGGGCCTCGCAGGCCCATAATAAGGATGATATGAATGTGAATGAGAAGTTTTAAGTTGAAAAGAAATTTTATAGCCCAAAGTTGTATATTCAAGCAAGTTAAATCCGGTAATGCCTCGTACCTGATTTCGGAGCTCAATATGAGTAAGGGGTGTTACACCATGTACCCAGAGTTTCTTGTAACTTGTTTCAGTATCAGAATATGAACTGTAGATCTCTATCAGAAATAACAGAAGCTAGCACATCATATAATTTGACAATATCAAAAATAAATCATTCAAGTAATCTATCAGGTGGGAAATCCACTCATACCACGATGGAATGCAGGCTTCATCAAACAATCGACAATTACTCAAATAGTATCTTTCTTTTCATAGACAGGAAGATTCCTGATATGAAATTCATAGCAACTATGTACCATTTCCATTTAAGTACCATCTTGAAAGTATCATCACTATCTTGCTGATACATCCAGCATTTAAATATAGAGTCAGAAATACCACATTTCATTTCGAGCTACTAATACATTCTTTTCAAATCATTATGCATTTTATCATTCCCCAAATAAACAGACATAGTATCACTGTGATCATTCATGTAAAATTTTCAGTACAAGCTCTAATTTCTTCAGTACACAGACTCTGTCTCTGAATAACGACATTTACCGAATCTATTTTGAAATTCTGAATCGAAAATTATTTCACACTGTATTCATTTAGCTTACAACTCATTATCACCTTTCCGAGTTTCACTATTCTATTGTAGAAACATCGGTTAAGCTCTATTGTAACAACCTGATTTAGGGGCTAGTCAGAACAGTGATCTCGGGATCACTAATATGAGGTTAGTGAAATTATTTTCATGTTATTTTATGAGTTAGTATATGATTTTATGAGTACATGAGAATTTTGATACTTTAATTTTAGCGATTTCATGCTTAATCGCGAAAAAGGACTAAATCGCATAAAGTACGAAAGTTCTATTTTAGTTGCTAGAGGTGCCAAATAGCTATGGATTATTAATTAGAGGTCTCAAATGTGCAATTTGGCCTTGTTTAAGTGAGTTGTTCGACCATAGTATCCATAGGAGACAAAGATGGACAATGTTGGTCAAAGTTGGTAATAGTAGGTGGACTAAATTGCTAGTTTAATATTAAAATAAGAAAAGAAAACATATCATCTCCCTCTCCATCTTTCTCCACCGATTTTAGCAAGAAAAATAGAGGTTTGAAAGCTCAAAATTTTCAGCAAGCTCTCCTCCATTTTAGTAAGTGATTTTGATTATTTTTCTTAGTAATAGTTGTACTTTTGAGACCCGTAAAGCTTAAGCTTTCAAATGAGGGGACTATTGTGCAATATTGTGTAAAGTTTAGAGTTTTTCCATGAGAGCTATCATTGTTATTTGCTGCATTTTTTTATAGAAGAAATTGAGTCTTAGTTGTTAGATGAACAACTTTTGTGAAAGGTGTTATCTTGAAAACACCTAATTGGACCTTGATGAAAAGGTTACTAATTTATAGTAATTATGTGAAATGTTGAGTTTTGATGATAGCTATAAGAGTATTAAATGTTCACCTGGGCTTGTTGAAGGTAGAAATGTGATTAGAATTTATTTCCGAGCCTAGGGGTAAAATGGTCATTTTTCCAAAGTCTAGGGGCAAAATAGTAATTTTGCCAAAGCCTGATTATTAAAATGCTTTATTTAATGTAAGTATTAAAATGAGCTAATTTGCTATTATAGAGCAAGAAGAATCGAGAATCTGATTTGATCGAGTAAAGAACAAAGTCTCGTATTAGACCGTTGAGCTAGCTCATTTCGAATACCGAGGTAAGTTTGTATGAATTTAAGGTTTCACGTGCATTTTCATATAAGTTGCTTATCATGTTGTATAACATACACTATTTCCATGAGGTTATGATTATTGTTATTATGATGAGAATAGTAAATGAGAATATGTAAGAGAAAGTCCCTGTTGAAGCCTCGGGATAATGAGGATACTAATATCACAACATGAGACAAGGAAAGCCCCTGTAAGACCATGTCAAGACATGGCATCGGCACTCATGGAATGTAGGTCCCGTATAAGACCATGTCTAGGACATGGCGCCGATACCGAACGTAGATCCTGTTTAAGACCATGTCTGGGGCATGGCATCGACACCATACAAGGAACGTCCCGTGCAAGATCATGTCGGGGACATGGCTTCGGCATCAAAGGAAGATCTCATGTAAGACCATGTCTGGGACATGGCATCAACATTAAGTTAAGGGATCCCATGTAAGACCATATCTGGAATATGGCATTGGCATCATGAGGCGATCCCATGTAAGACCATGTCCGGGACATGGCATTGGCATCGAGACCTATGTTTGATGAGATTGAGTAACCTCAGTTATTCCGAGTAATTCATCGGGCAAATGAGCCAAGCAAGAAAGCTAAGTAAGTAAAGATAGTACAAGGTTAATATAAAGCATTATTTCATGATAAGAAAGATGAAAGTTAAGTTTACTTTTGCATCAGCAAATTGTACTAATTTATGTGTTCAAGTGACACAGGTACCATGATTATAATGCTATGAAATTATTAAGTAACTTATGAGAAGTAAGTAAGCTATGCACTTGTATTTTATATTGCTCTTATATCGATATGGTTGAGATATAATGAATTAATATATTGCCATATGAGTTTCATGTAAACTTACTAAGCTTTATGCTTACCCTCTTTCATTGCCCTTTTTCCTTGTAGCATTGCCAAGATCTCGAGGATCGTGGACGTAGGAGTTTGAAAATCACACTATCATCATCACTTTGGTATAACATTTTAGACTTATTTTGAGTATGGCATGTATAGAACTCAAGTATTTTGTTAGGTCATAATTGTTGACCAAAATGTTGGCTTTGTAATGCATTGAAGTCTTTTTGTAATGGTTTATTAAGTTAGGCCGATATTTGGCAAACTCTTATTTTAAAATGAAAGTGATTTGCTTGAAGTGTATGCCTTTGGGTTACTAATTATGTTGAATTGAGTTGGTGTATATGTGTGTGCAATGTAGAGTGGCAAAGGGCTTGGTAGATAGCCTGCTAATTGTCCGTATAGGTAGACACACGGGCGTGCGTCTAGACCGTGTGTGAGGCACGGCTAGCACATGGGCGTATACCCAGCCCGTGTGAAGTCTGCACCTTGCACTAGGAATTTAAATCGTCACACGGCTGGAGCACATGGACATATGTATAGACCGTATGGATAAGTCAGAATGCCAAGGTTTGGCACACGGGCCAGGGCCACGGAGGTGTCAAGGCCGTGCGGGATTAGTCAGTGTCGACCACGAGTGTATGACACGGGTATGCCTTAGGGGACACAGGCGTTTCCCTAGACCAAAACGGGCGTGTAGCCCCTATTTTGTTGGAAAGTTTCTCAAACTCGTAAAAGTTCCTGAAATAATTCCCATACCTCTCAGAAGTATGTTTAGGGCTTCCTAGGCCGAGCATGTGTAAGCGATGGGTTTGAAATGGAATTTTACAACCCTGTTCAGGATGTTTAAGCAAGGTTAGTGAGGTAATGCCTCAAACCCTGTTCCGGCTTGAATATGGGTAAGTGGTGTTACATCTATACTCAGCTAAAATTATTCTTTCATCAGACAATAGCAATCAAGTATTTATTACTCATAAAGCAAAAAAGAATTTTCTACTCAATATATCAACAACCATATTTACTTTTCCTGAATAATAATCAATTACCTAAATCAGGGTCTCTCAATATTTCAATCCATATACACAATTTCAAAGTCAAATCTTTTAGCAACATTAGATACTTCAACTTTTACAATAGGTGAATATATGACATTTTTCACCCAACAAGAAATGTTGTCAGATTTCAATACAAAAACAATAACTGTCAATTCTAGATCATGTATCGGGTAATTCTTTCCATGTGGTTTTTAACTGTCTAAAAGTACAGGCTATTACTTTGCCTTACTGCATCAAAACACCGTCTAATTCTATTCAATAATACATATCTGTAATAACAAACTCCTTACCCGATTCAGGCTGAACCAGAATTAATACTTTGGTCAACAGAGCTCCTAACTGGTCAAAACTTTACTGATATTTATCGGTTCATTCAAGTCTTACATCTTTTCGGTAATAACTATGTCATCAATGTAGCTATTTCAATTATTAACATTGAAGCTTTGAGTTTTTCATAAGCTAGAACCATCAAATAGATTCAAAACCATAGTTTATATCATGATCGACATTTCAACCGTATAAATAAGCAACACTTTAATATCAATAGTACACCTCAAATCATAAAAGGGAGAACCGAAAGTGGCCCCAATAATAACCAATGTAGTAATTCAGTATCTATAATCTGTGATCTCTATCACCATACCCCATGATCGGCTCAATATTTATTATAGTAATGAATGTAATTACCTCCAACCGGTGAATATCTTTCTCAGATAAACCATGTTTAAATAATAGAGAGGCTGATGATACTTCAGAGAAAATTCAAAAGAGTAATATCATGCATACTTAGTAGAAAACAACTGTGATAAAGACAATATAATTTTGCACATTCGCAATTCAAGGCTTCAATCAGTAGAAGTAGAAAATAACATCACATGAACCTTATCATCAAATCTTATATCAATCATGATGAATTAGAAAGCTCAAGTATGATAGAGCAATACCACTCATGAATTAATCAGACTTACAGTAATTCATCTATCATGATTTACTAGCGTTTCAATACTACAAATATTGCATCTGAACATAAACAAGTTCATATGCCTCTGAGAATAATAAAACTTATAGAGTACCCAGAAGATAACGCTGTAATATCCCTGATTACAGCAGCTGCATTCAAATATCTTTGCAATTTCATCACTACTCCACTGGCTAATAAATTCATCAATAATCTTACATTATTCAGTTCACTGAAAGAGTCAATTAAGAAGAATTTTCGGCTAATCCGTTCTGTAATTATCATATCTGGATAAGTCAATTACTCACGAACAACTTCTTCCTTAACAATGACATCACATATTCAGAAAAATCCTCAGAAAAATATGATATCTCTTTTAATATTGTCTTTACTTACTAACCCATCTTATTTTGACTACATCATTAGTCATTCAGCCTTTGAACTCTTTAGTTCCACATTCATGAGCTTAATCAATATAAATCTGGTGAATTTCATTGTATAACACTATACTGGTAAGGGGTTGGAGATCGTAAGCCTCAAAAATTAACTTTCATATTTATATACTCATATAACATAACACTTATCATTTTCATGTACTATAAAACATCTATCCATACCTTTTTCAATTCTATTCCATCATCAATAACATTTTACTCAGATACTTGAATATCTCTTTCGAAGTCATCGAAATTAGCTCGATTGGAAAACATCTCTGTCTATTTGTAAAACAATTTTTCATCAGAGTTGGGAGATATCACACTATCACAGGTTAAATAATGGCATGTATTTCTAGACTTCACATATGCTACGTTCAATCCGAGAACTGACTAAACCGTATCTCTGATACCACTAAATGTAACACCGTTAACCCGTATTCATCACCGGAACAGGGTTTCAGAGCGTTACCGAAACATTCAGAACATTTATCGATTAATTCAGGCATGTTACTATTCATTCACCGAGGTCATTCAAAATGTCTCTTAAATGGACCCTCGAGGCTCAATATAAGCATTAGAATTAAGTCGGAACTAAATCAGGAGCTTGGAGAATTTTTCGCGAAATTCCAAAATTTTCCAAGGCGCAGGGCTCACACACCCGTGTGGTCCAAGGGACATGCCCGTGCCTCAGGCCGTGTCTGATTTAGGTTACTCTCTGACTTGCAGCACACGGCCATACCACACGCCCATGTGTTAGGCCGTGTGGTTATTTAATTCAATTCGAATTAAGTGCAGGTTTCACACGGCCAAGACACACGCTAGTGCTCAAGGCCGTGTCACCTACACGGCTGAGACACACGTTCGTGTCTCTGCCCGTGTCTTTTCCTTTCTTCTTTGAGGAATCCGGGTAGACATTAGCTATGAATTAACATAAACATACCAAATTATCAATATACAAATAAATTCACACTCAATCGCAACCTTTAATAAATTTTACAATTTATTCAATTTAGTCCCTAAAAAAGGGACTAACATAACTTTCAATCTAGAACTCGTATTTTTAATTCATTTTCACTATAGTCCAATTGGGGCTTACTAATTATCATTTCTACGACAAATTTTAAAATTTGTGGATTTTAGTCCCTATTATGCAAAACTAACAAATAACTTCACAATTTAGTTCATTTTCACTTCTAAGCTTGTAATCTACCAATTTAGTACCTAAAACTTCAAGATATCATCAATGGCATTTTTCCAAAGCTTTAACAGTTTCAAAAAACAACATGTGGGTCAGCTAGATTAAGCTCCTAAGATTTTAAAAACATAAAAATTACAAGAAAAAGACTAGATTGAACTCACCAATTTAAGCTTCAAATATCAAACCCTTAAGTGTCAAAATTTTCTTCTCCAAGCTACGGAGGTTCAACTTTGAGAAGATGAAGAGAAAATAAATGTTTCTCTTTCTCCCCACTAAGCTAATGTATTTCCATTTATTTTATTTTCTTTATTTTTATTTTCTTTTTTCACTAAAAATTTAATGAAATCAATTTATCAACCGTCCACTATGCATGTTGAAATGGCATAATTGTCATTTTGACCCTTGCTCCTTGTTTCTAGTTAAAAATTATCTAGAAATTGAAGTGTTACTACTTTTACAATTTAGTCCCTATACCTAATTAAATACTAATTTGTAAAAATTACCTATCCAAAATTTAATTCACTTCTAATATAACTCCATAAATATTTAAAAAAATATATTTAAGGCCTCGATTTTCAAAAATGGGGTCTCGAAATTGGATTTTTTGATACCACTGACTTCTGTGTCTGTACAATATTTTTAATAGCTTAAATATAAATTTACATATTAAATAAACATTTTAAATTTTAATAACATATTTTTTTATATAATTCCAACTTCTACCCATAATACCCCCAAACCTTTTAATTAGAGGAAAGATGCTGTCCATCATGCTTGAACCAATGTTTTCCTTTTTGTTGCAGTAACAAATTTAAAATTAAAAGCAACATTAATTTAAAAAGTAATAAAAGAAACATTAATTGCAAAAAGAAAAAAGAGATAACAAACATTTATTGCCCATCTATTGATAAAGAAGATAAAAAAATACTTACACAAAAAAAATTTCCTTCCCCTTTTTAACAACAGTAAAAATTGATGTTTCACCTTTTTCCTCAAGATTCAATTTGCTATGTTGTAAGGCTCAGATTCCTTTTTTTATAATAAGCGTTTTATTTTCTTTTCCTATAATTTATTTCTTTTTTATTACTCTGTTCCAAGGTTTTTGGTCAAGGTTTTTCCCCTTTTATTTACAAGTACATTGTCCATGTACGAGCTTGCTTGCATTTTAAAGTTTATAGGTTGTTCACCATCCCTAAATGGGGGCAAATTGCATAATTTTCTAATCAAATATCACATTTTTTGTCAGTCTTGAGATATATTCTATTACATGTATATACATATGTATATATTTTTTTCGATCTTGAGAATACTCACATTTTTTTATAAATCTCTTACAAATTACTTAAATATATAATTTAAGATTTTGATTTTGGGATGGATTTTAAGGTTTCAAATTTGATTAAAATTGATAAACGACTATATCTTAAACTTAGTGCTAAAGCAACTTATACTTGGTGGTAAATACATTTACTGTGTACAACGACTATATTTGTATTATCATATTTCTTTCATCTCTCTCAATTCTGGCTATTTTCCTTCAATTTCTTGATTATTTGAGTTGTTTAACCTTTATTCTTTTTACAGCCAACAATGGCAATGACTCAATCATTTTTCCCTTCAAAAGATGCATCAGATACGATGAGAATTAATCCTTTACCTTGTTTTTTCTTTTGAAGTTTATGATTGTATAAAATAAATTTATGGTTGAACATTTATTATTGTAGTATTCTTCTATTATGTGTATGAACGACTTAATTTCTGGTGGTGTCGACAAATGTGGTTTCAGAATCTCATTTTCGTAAATCGAGTTAGCAAATATTAAATGAGAATATTTGCGAAGTTAATATGAAAATATAATAAAGATCGGTTAAGTAATTTAGTCAAAAAGATAGTTAATTAAAATTCTGGGACTAAATTGTAAAAATCCAATCACTATTGAGTTTTAATTAAGAAAAGGCTTGGGGACCTACCAAAAGACTAAAATGATTAATAAACCAATAATGAATGGATGATATTATAGTGTGATGATGAATTACAATTAAACTAAGTTAATAATTAAAATTGTGTAAATGCATATTAATTAACAAATTAATCATGCTTAATTATAATAGTTAAGTCACTAATTTGGAAATATATATATCTATGAAATTTGAGTGGAAGGAAATATGAAAGCTTGTTATCTTCTTTCTTTGCTCGTTTCCATTAAAAGAGAAAGAAGAAAATTTTCAAACTTTGCAAATTACATTTAGCAATCAAAATCTTAAATTTAAAGACGATGTTAGGCTGTAATGAGAGAAAGGAAAAGTGAGAGGCGTCAACGAGTGACGAGAGAATTTAGGTTGTACTTTTATGATTTGAGATCATTGAGGTAAGTTTATGCTATGAATGACTCGTGTTGATGATATTGGTTAAGAATTGAATCAAGTTGTGCATGACGTAAATGAATTTGATATGAAAATTTATACTGATTCATGTGATGAATTGAGTAGAAATGAAATGGTGATATATGATATATGATATGATGAGATAATGAAAATGGTATGAAACTTGATATGTAAGCATGTAAACAATGTATAACTGGAATAATGGTTTCCTTATTAACTGTTTGGGCAAAGTCAAATATAGTTGACATGCCATAAGATTAGATTATGTATGGGTTTATGCACTTCGTGTGCCAGAATGCACTATGTGTGCAAATAAATTTTCTTCGATTTATTTGATGATGAACTATGTGCGCCAACTACTTTGGTTTATCTAATGACGCACTTTGGTGCTAGATTGATGTGTTGGTTGGATGATTCATCTATCCTCTTGAGTCCAAATCTGATTAATATGGATTAAGAAAATGTAAAATTTTTAAATGATATTGAATTGAAATGAAGATATGAATTAGTACGATATGTGCATATATGCAATTTGAGACTAAAGACATCATGCGAGCAAGTTGATAAGAGCCCTGGGAGTCGAATCGAATATGAATGAGTCAATAGACTCAAAAGAATGAATTGAATCCTCAAACGAAGGATCATTTGTAACACCCCAAACCCGGCCCAAACATTACGACCGAATTTGGTTTGTTACAGAGGAAACATTTTGGTAAAAATCCCTTTAAGCTGATTTAAGTTTTGTCGAAAACCTTTCATTTTCAATTGTCTTGCTAAAACCATACTTAGTATGTTTAAAAAAATATTTATTAAGTCAACTTGTTATAGATTTCAAATGTACCCGATGGCACGATAAAACATTTTTCGTTTGAATTTGAGAAAACACGTGTACTTATTTTAATATTATTAAAATAGTTTAACCAAATTATTCAAACCATGTAAAAATAAAAATAATAAAAATAATTCTAGGAGGCCTTATTACAACTTGATTAAAATAAAACCAACAGAAAATAAATAAAATTCTAAGTTCAATAAGTCCATAATTTTCATTGCATGGCCACCTCGAGTCTATCCGGCTCCTCATCCGCGATCTACGAGTCACCTGAAAAATTAAAGGAGAAGGTGAGTCACCAGGACTCAATGTGTAACCCTTCCCCCCAGTTAAAGCAATCTCATACACAATTTATAACAAATTAACATGCACTAATCATGCACCCATCCTAACCATCCGTAACACCTTTCTCTACCCCGTGTGGTACCAAACCACTGGTGGTGCCAAACCACTGGTGACTCAAAGTCACAAATGTGATACCAAATCACTGGAGGTGCCAAACCTCTGGTGTCCGAAGACATAAATCGATTGATGGGGCCAACCCATCGTGTGATACCAAATCACTAGCGTCAATCCCTTAATATAATCTGTGGGGCCAACCCACTGTGGTGCTAAGCCACGGGGACAAGACGCTATGAGGTGCCAAACTTCTGGAGGTGCCAAACCTCTAGTCACCATAGTCACGAAATGTGGTGCCAAACCACTGGTGTCCATCGACACGTATATCACTTCCCTCTCCACTCATATATCCCACATCAATCATACATATGCATATAATAGAATTCATGCCAACGTACTTATTTAGCAACATACACTGGGTTTATCAATAACCATGTATTTAAGTCTCATATACCAAATATGTCATGCTTCCCAAAAGCATCATAAAGAACTCATAATGACAAGGACTTACCTGAATCCTTGCTTATACCATTATGGTATTAAATCCCCAAATCTACACAAGTCAAATTTAGCATACACAACACTTAGCACATTAATAAATTATAAAGTGTGTATGTACACACACTTGATGCCAACGATAGTCCTAAATCTCGAAGAATCAATTGGCCACACTAGACCTCCTTGCCCCTATATTCGGCCATACACAAGGTTAGTGCCATGGCCTATTCGGCCAAACCAAATTAATTCAAAAGGGTTCCTTGTGAACCCGAAACCTTATCTAAATGCCTTTGAATATTAGCCACCACACTCCAAGTGTTTCTGCTTCCCTAAATCGGCAATCACAGGTTAATAGCCTTCGGCTTTTCAATCACTAAATAAATAACCCACTAGAATAGATCCTTACCACTACTTACCAAGGTCGACTGTCAGAGAATGGGGCTTAGATCGCTTGTTCCAAATATCCCGGAGTCCCTACAACAATTCGGTTCCAACATGTGATTAGCATCCTCAACAACAATTGCCGAAACCAACCCTTACCTTTGTAAAAGTCGACAGAGAACAGAGAGGGAAGAAATAGCCATTCGGCTAGACCACCCACCTTCCACTAAACCCGATTGGAACCAAACTAGAAGAGATCCACACCACACTAATATTCGGCCAAGGTGAAAGCTAAAAGAAGAGGGGAATTTCGGCACACCAGGAAGGAGGGATTCGGCTATTGTGGAAGAAAGAAAATAAGGGAAAAGGGGAATAGGAGTTTCAGTTTTGAGAAGCTGAGGAAGGAGAAAAATAATTGAAGAGGAGGGAGTAAGGAAGAGATTCGGCTACTTGAAAAAAAAATGGAGAAAAGAAAAACAAGGTAATAGGTATGTGCTTTTAAAAGAATTCAGCATCCCCCCCTATGCTTGCCGTCCACTCCTCTTGAACAAAGAGTTCAAAAATTCGGCAACTCCTTGAAACACTCTTGGCCAACCATTTGAATTAATTCAAAAAAATTTGAATAATTCACATGCCTAAATTTTCTCTGGCCAACTATTAAAGATTAATCAATTAATAATCTAATTTAATTCCTAATAATATCCTTATTATCCCTCATTATCCAAAAGTGTTTAAAAGAGAAATTTCCTCCCCCTATCGCCGTCCCACATAAAGAGCAAAAAGGAGACTCATGACTCGAACCTGTGCTCCCTTGCTCCCCTTGTGGCGTCATCTCTAGCCATTTAAGTGGCCTCCTTTTGCCACCTTTCCAAGGCCTTTTTAGTGTCAAATGTTTCCTCATTTATCCTTGTAACCTCTACTTACTAAGGCTCCCTACCTTTAAAGCTTCCAAAAATATTTTTCTACTATTCCGAGCCTACTCAAGATCCCTAATTAAGCCTTACTACACCACAATTAATATCGCAGAAGTTCATACACAAGAAAAATAATTTAATCACAAATAACCCCTATTTTAGGATGTTACAGCTTCTACCCCTTAAAAATAATTTTAAAGAAATTACACGATTAGAAGAGATGGGGTATCGCTGCGCATCATCCTCGGGTTCCCACGTAGCTTCCTCTACACCATGGTTCCGCCATAGCACTTTCACCAAGGGCACTGACTTCCTACGCAAAACTTTGACATCTCGATCTAAGATCTGAACTGGTTCTTCCTCGAAGGATAAGTCCGAATTTACCTCAATCTCGGCCACTGGTACAATGTGTGATGGATCTGACCGATACCGTCTAAGCATCAACACATGAAAGACGTCATGAATCTGACTCAACTCTGCTGGCAACCCAAGCTGATAAGCTACCGATCCCACTCGCTTTAACACTGTATATGGGCCAATAAACCTTGGGCTTAGCTTTCCTTTTCGCCCAAATCTCAATACTTTCTTCCAAGGTGACACCTTTAGAAAGACTTTATCTCCTACTGCATACTCCATTTCCTTACGCTTCAGATCTGCATAAGACTTCTGCCTATCTGACGCTTCCTTAAGACGAGCCCGAATCACCTTAACTTTATCTTCAGTTTCTGTCACCAACTCCGGACCCAAAGCTTGTCGTTCACCTAACTCCGTCCAACACATAGGAGTTTGACACCTTCGCCCATATAGCGCTTCATATGGAGCCATCTGAATGCTCGCTTGATGACTATTGTTATAAGTTAATTCCGCCAACAGTAGATACTCCTCCCAACTTCCATTGAAATCCAAAACACACCCTCTCAGTATATCTTCGAGAATCTGTATGACCCTTTCCAACCGCGCTCGCCGGTGTGGATGGAAAGTCAGATCGAAATCCAATCGTGTACCCAAAGCATGATGCAACGCTTTCCAAAACCTCGATGTGAACCTCGGATCCCTATCCAAGATAATTGACAGTGGCACACCATGCAATCTTACTATCTCAGCCACATACAACTTAGCTAGCCTCTAAAGGGAATAATCCACTCTCACCGGTATGAAGTGAGCTGATTTAGTCAGACGGTCCACAACCACCCACACTGCGTCCTTCTTGCTGGGCGTGAGGGGTAGCCCACTGATGAAATCCATAGTGATCCTCTCCCATTTCCACTGAGGGATCTTCACTAGTTGAAGTAACCCTGACGGCAACTGGTGTTCAGCCTTCACCTGCTGACACGTCAGACACTTTCCCACGAATTCAGTTACCTCACGCTTCAACCCCGGCCACTAGGACTATTTTCGCAAATCTCCATACATCTTGCTTCCTCCAGGATGCATAGCGTATGGGCTGCTATGTGCATCTTGAAGAATTCTTTGCCTCAATTCCACATCTTTCGGCATGCAAGCTCATCCCTGAAAACATAATACACCATCACTAGACAAATTGTACCCTTCCAAACCACCATCCTGAACTTGCGACCTTCGCGCATTTAAACGGTCATCCACCAATTGCTTTTCCTCAACCTCATTGATCCAAGTTGGCTTAACTTGCAGTTCTGCCAAAAGACTTCCATCGTCGTATAGACTGAGGTGAGTAAACATCGCTCTCAAGTCCGTCACGACCTTCCGGCTCAACGCGTCAGCCACCACGTTAGCCTTACCCGAATGGTACTCAATTGAACAGTCGTAGTCCTTCAACAGTTCAATCCATCGGTCGCTGCCTCAAGTTCAGATCCTTCTGAGTCAAAAGATACCTCAAACTTTTGTGATCCGTGTAGACTATCGACTTCTCCCCATACAAGTAATGTCTCCATATTTTCAAAGCGAAGACTACTGCCGCTAACTCCAAGTCGTGAGTTGGATAGTTAACCTCATGCGGTCTTAACTGACGGGATGCATAGGCCACTACCTTCCTTTCCTGCATCAACACACATCCCAAGCCAGTATGGGGTACATCACAATAAACCGTGAACAATTTCCCGCCTCAGTTGCACTCAGAAGCGGAGCTTAGTCGCCGAATCTTCCTTAGCTTATCGAAACTTTCTTGCGCTTCTCCGACCAAACAAATGGAACTCCTTCCTTAATAACTTAGTCAACGGTCTTTGTGATTAAGGAGAATCCTCCACAAATCTCTCGATAATACCGCTAGACCAGAAAACTTCAAATTTTCACGCATCGACCTAGGCGGTTTCCAATCCAACACCGCTTCCACCTTGCGAGGGTCCACTCTAATCCTTCCGCGATACTACGTGACCTAAGAAAGCCATCTCCCTAAGCCAAAATTCGCACTTACTGAATTTGGCATATAACCGCTTCTCCTCAGTACTTGTAGAACTATACGCAAATGCATGTCATGCTCCTCCTCCGTCTTTGAGTAAACCAATATGTCGTCTATAAACACCACGACAAATTGATCAAGCATCTGCTTTGAAATACCCGATTCATTAAGTCCATGAATGCCGCAGCGCGTTAGTCAACCCAAATGGCATCACTAGAAACTCGTAATGCCCATACCGAGTTCGGAATGCCGTCTTGTGAACATCAACCTCCTTCACCTTAAGTTGATGATAACCCGACCTAAGTTCTATCTTCGAGAACACAGATGCACCCTTCAGTTGATCAAACAAGTCATCAATCCGAGGCAACGGATACTTGTTCTTGATCGTTAACTTGTTCAATTGGCGGTAATCAATACACATCCTCATTGAACCGTCCTTCTTCTTGACAAACAACATAGGCGCTCCCCACGGAGATATACTTGGTCGTATAAACCCTCTATCCAAGAGCTCCTGAATTTGAGCCTTCAGCTCCACCAATTCCTTTGGTGCCATTCGGTAGGGTGCTATAGACACAGGTGCCGTTCCGGGTAACAAGTCTATACCGAACTCAACTTCTCGATCTGGAGGCAGACCCGGAAGTTCTTCTGGGAACACATCAGCGAATTCCCCTACAGTTCGGACCTTCTCAACTGCTGACTCCTTAGCCTCCAAGGCACAGATTTGAACCAAAAACGCCTCACAACCCTTCTTGACCATCTTCTCAGCCTTCAAGGCAGACACCACGTTGGATAGGTAATCCCTTCTATTACCTATCATGACCACTTCCTCACCTTCAGCCATCCTAAGAACCATGTGCTTAGCAGCGCAATCCAACCTCGCCTGATACTTAACCAACCAGTCCATTCCAAGGATCAAATCGAACTCCCCAAACGGCAGTTCCATCAGATCAGCCACAAACACTACCCCTTGGAGTTCTAGGGGTACATCTCTATATAGCTTGTTTACAACTACAGAGTGACCTAAAGGGCTAATTATAGTCATCTCCCTAGAAGCAGTCTCAGAGTCTAAGTTCATAGTCTCTACCACACTACTAGCAACGTATGAATGCGTCGAACCCACATCAATTAATGTAACATATGGAAGACCAAAAATTAGGAACGTACCGGTTATGACGTCCGGTGCGTCACCCTCCTCGCGACGCCTCGCTGCATAGACTACACCAGCTTGTCTTGCTTCTGTGTTGCCTGCCCCTCTTCCCGGAATTTCGCGACCTCGATTAGAACCATTGCCTCCTCTACCATTACCACGACCCCTCTGTGGTGGTCCTATATTTCTACCCTGAGCACGGTTCTGACCCTCTGGCTAATTCTTAGCTAACTTCCGAGGACAGTCCCTTACCCGGTGATCCAAAGATCCACATTCAAAACATCCCCTTTCACCGGTCTAACAACCTCCCCAATGTGACTTCCCACATCGATTATAATCGGTGGTCTCGATTAGTAGCCATAGGCCTTCTCTCGCCGATTCGGCCCACTCGCCTAGCCCTCTTTGTGCATTACTACCCGATCCAGACGACCCAAAGCCTCTTTTTTACGGTTGTTCCTACCATAGTTCTCGTCTCACGGACTCCTTGACCCTTTGTACGCCTTAGCCTTCTCTACCAAGACAGAAAACTCCCACTCCTGCTGTGGAGCAATCAGCAACCTTAACTCATCTCTAAGTCTGTCTTCAAAGCGGACACAACGATCATGCTCAGTTGACACGATTCCCCGAGCATAGCGACTCAGCCTTAAGAATTCCGCTTTATATTCAGACATAGACTTATTTCCTTGTACTAACCCCAGAAAAGCTTTCCACTGCGCATCCGTATAGCTGGTGCCCACATACTTCTTCTGATAAGCATCTTTAAAATATTCCCAAGTAAGGTCATCTGCCGTAGCACCATCCCGAACCGTGAGCCACCACTGGTATGACTCATCCTTTAGAAGCGACACCGCTCCTTTCAACTTCTCCTCATTTGTCAGATCGATGTCGTCCATGATTCTCTCAGTCGATTCCAACCAATATTCCGCCGCACTGGGTGCTACTCCCGACACACCCCGGAATACCTCAGCTCCGTTGGATCGGAGTCGCTCGGGAACAGATTTCCGAGCTCCCATTCCTCCACTAGCCCCAGCCACCATCTCAAGGACTCGCAATACAGCTTGCGATACTGCCTCACCTCCCGTCTGATCCTGCTCATCAGCTCCAAAAGTTAGAGGTGGTGGTGGCGGTGGTACTTCATTTTCCGACCCCTGACCCGACCTAACGGGTTCTGACACGGTCATCCTGCCTCTACCGCGTCCACGACGTCCATGTCCTCTAGAGCTTATTCTAACTATCGTGCTTTAATCTGATTAAGAGATTTTTATGGATTAGTACTTTGTTTCACTTGATTATTCGCGAAGAAATTTTATGAGAAGAGTTTAACAGAGATTCTTTCGAGCAATCAAAGATTTAAGTCTTCTATCCTAGTTCACACAGAAGAGCACATCCATTCCCTAATACCTTTCATACCTATTCACTCTTCGGGCATTTCTGTTCGTTTCTATCCCAGGGGTATTTTCGTCATTTTTCTATAGGGGTATTTTCGTAATAAAAGAAATTTTGAGGGCTTTTAATAAATCAATACATTTTAAAATTCCCAAAACTGGAGGGTATTTCTGAAAATTTGCCAAATTAAAGGTATAGTAGAATTTTTTTTTTTGAAACCAGAGGTATTTTGGTAATTTTGTCAATCAGGGGCAATTTTATAAATTTAATAAATTAGGGATATTTTAACAGTTGTAAAACTTTGAGGGTTCTTTTTGAGAGTTTCCTTTTTTAAGACGATGATGTTGCAAAAATTTTAGAAACCAGGGTCATTTTGGTAATTTTGCAAGTTGAGGGCATTTTCATAATTTCCAAAACCAAAGTATTTTTGCTAATTTGCACAGTAGGGTTTTTGGATATTTATAAAATAATAATGTTTCGGGCAAAACCATTGAGTAGTTGGCATTTTATGAACCAAGGGCATTTTGGTAATTTTACCCCCTAAGGGCATTTCTGTAATTTTCACAAATCAATTTTTTTTCGGAAAAAGTTGTAAAGATGGTTGTTCTCAAATTTGAAAGAGTAATTTTAAAAGTTTTGAAAAAACTAGGGCTTTGTTATTTTCTTCTTTTTCTGAAAACATGGCTAGTTCCCTTTCGGGTTTTGTTGTTTTCTTCTTTTTCTGAAACCAGGCAGGATTCAAGTGGAGAGGAGGTGAGTCACGCGGATCGCTTAAATACCAAGCTCCCACCGAAACCATTCCTAGACATGCGCATGCAGGTTGCCACACCACCGAGAGCCCTCCGAGTTAGGGTGAACCGAAGCTACGCACTGCAGGATACCCGCAAAGAGGAGGTGAGTCACTAGGGATCGCTTAAATACTGTGCTCTTAGGATCCAATCCTGAGACATGCGCACAAGGGTTACCACACCCTAGCTCGGTGACTTAGTCATAGGTTGGTCTAGTGCATTAAGTCTTATGTGCTTCAGATTTGAGTATTCTAATCCTAGGGTTCAAGTTCCTATGCAGACTATTCTACGTTCCATTCCTACCCTTTCTACAAGTAATGATTCATACTGAAGTTAGAGGTACCTACCAGGCGGATTGGTCTGGGAGACTCGGTGCCATCTTTGTTCAAAACCTAAAAATATTTCAAAAAGGCCTACCAAAACATTTTGGGCCTTGGGCCCCCACAGTCGAGCTTTAAACTGGGCTCTGATACCAATTTTGTAACACCCCAAACCCGGCCCAAACATTACGACCGAATTTGGTTTGTTACAGAGGAAACATTTTGGTAAAAATCCCTTTAAGCTGATTTAAGTTTTGTCGAAAACCTTTCATTTTCAATTGTCTTGCTAAAACCATACTTAGTATGTTTAAAAAAATATTTATTAAGTCAACTTGTTATAGATTTCAAATGTATCCGATGGCACGATAAAATATTTTTCGTTTGAATTTGAGAAAACACGTGTACTAATTTTAATATTATTAAAATAGTTTAACCAAATTATTCAAACCATGTAAAAATAAAAATAATAAAAATAATTCTAGGAGGCCTTATTACAACTTGATTAAAATAAAACCAACAGAAAATAAATAAAATTCTAAGTTCAATAAGTCCATAATTTTCATTGCATGGCCACCTCGAGTCTATCCGGCTCCTCATCCGCGATCTACGAGTCACCTGAAAAATTAAAGGAGAAGGTGAGTCACCAGGACTCAATGTGTAACCCTTCCCCCGGTTAAAGCAATCTCATACACAATTTATAACAAATTAACATGCACTAAATCATGCACCCATCCTAACCATCCGTAACACCTTTCTCTACCCCGTGTGGTACCAAACCACTGGTGGTGCCAAACCACTGGTGACTCAAAGTCACAAATGTGATACCAAATCACTGGAGGTGCCAAACCTCTGGTGTCCGAAGACACAAATCGATTGATGGGGCCAACCCATCCTGTGATACCAAATCACTGGCGTCAATCCCTTAATATAATCCGTGGGGCCAACCCACTGTGGTGTTAAGCCACGGGGACGAGACGCTGTGAGGTGCCAAACCTCTGGAGGTGCCAAACCTCTGGTGACCGTAGTCACGAAATGTGGTACCAAACCACTGGTGTCCGTCGACACGTATATCACTTCCCCCTCCACTCATATATCCCACATCAATCATACATATGCATATAATAGAATTCATGCCAACGTACTTATTTAGCAACATACACTGGATTTATCAATAACCATGTATTTAAGTCTCATATACCAAATATGTCATGCTTCCCAAAAGCATCATAAAGAACTCATAATGACAAGGACTTACCTAAATCCTTGCTTATACCATTATGGTATTAAATCCCCAAATCTACACAAGTCAGATTTGCATACACAACACTTAGCACATTAATAAATTATAAAGTGTGTATGTACACACACCTGATGCCGACGATAGTCCTAAATCCCGAAGAATCAATCGGCTACACTAGACCTCCTTGCCCTTATATTCGGCCATACACAAGGTTAGTGCCATGGCCTATTCGGCCAAACCAAATTAATTTAAAAGCGTTCCTTGTGAACCCGACACCTTACCTAAATGCCTTTGAATATTAGCCAGCACACACTAAGTGTTTGTGCTTCCCTAAATCGGCAATCACAGGTTAATAGCCTTCGGCTTTTCAATCACTTAATAAATAACCCACTAGAATAGATCCTTACCACTACTTACCAAGGTCGACTGCCAGAGAATGGGGCTTAGATCGCTTGTTCCAAATATCCCGGAGTCCCTACAACAATTCGGTTCCAACATGTGATTAGCATCCTTAACAACAATTGCCGAAACCAACCCTCACCTTTGTAAAAGTCGACAGAGAACAGAAAGGGAAGAAATAGCCATTCGGCTAGACCACCCACCTTCCACTAAACCCGATTGGAACCAAACTAGAAGAGATCCACACCACACTAATATTCGACCAAGGTGAAAGCTAAAAGAAGAGGGGAATTTCGGCACACCAAGAAGGAGGGATTCGGCTATTGTGGAAGAAAGAAAATAATGGAAAAGGGGAATAGGAGTTTCGGTTTTGAGAAGCTAAGGAAGGAGAAAAATAATTGAAGAGGGGGGAGTAAGGAAGAGATTCGGCTACTTGAAAAAAAAATGGAGAAAAGAAAAAACAAGGTGATAGGTATGTGCTTTTAAAAGAATTCAGCATCCCCCCCATGCTTGCCGTCCACTCCTCTTGAACAAGGAGTTCAAAAATTCGGCAACTCCTTGAAACACTCTTGGCCAACCATTTGAATTAATTCAAAATAATTTGAATAATTCACATGCCTAAATTTTCTCTGGCCAACTATTAAAGATTAAACAATTAATAATCTAATTTAATTCCTAATAATATCCTTATTATCCCTCATTATCCAAAAGAGTTTAAAAGAGAAATTTCCTCCCCCTATTGCCGTCCCACATAAAGAGCAAAAAGGGAGACTCCGCGACTCGAACCCAGGCTCCCCTTGCTCCCCCTTGTGGCATCATCTCTAGCCCTTTAAGTGGCCTCCCTTTTGCCACGTTTCCAAGGCCTTTTTAGTGTCAAATGTTTCCTCATTTATCCTTGTAACCCCTACTTACTAAGGCTCCCTACCTTTAAAGCTTCCAAAAATATTTTTCTACTATCCCGAGTCTACTCAAGATCCCTAATTAAGCCTTACTACACCACAGTTAATATCGCAGAAGTTCATACACAAGAAAAATAATTCAATCAAAAATAACCCCTATTTTAGGATGTTACATCATTAGCATTGGATGAAAATGAGAGTGAATATCATATTGGTATATATATGTATATATGAAATTGAAATGGATATGATTGCATCTTTGTTAATAAAAAGTATGGCATAAAATGTTTAGTTTTGATTATTAAATGAAATGGTGTATGAGAATGATATTTGAGTATTGAACATTTAAATTGATATGGTTGAATTATAGCATATATTGATCGAATTCTTATTGTGATTATGCTCATTTATTGACTTGAAACATGAAAATGCCACTGAGTTTTTCGCTCAGCGTATGGTTTGTTTATTCTGTGTATAGGTCATAGTAGATTTCGAAGTCCTGAATTGTTATTCAACATCTAATCAATAATCCTTGACTTAACAATGTTTGTATAGTCCCCTTTCATTTTGATATATGGCATGTACATAGGTTTTGAATCAGTTTTGTATAATATATAGTTATATTGATATTTAAGCTAGTAATTGTTTAAAATGTATTGTGTATGTTGTGATTTGGGATTGTTGAAGTTGGAATGAACTTGATATGCAAATGTGATATTAGGTTGGATGTAATAAGTTGGTACCAAATGATTACATGGTTAGAAATGTGGAAATTGTCATAGGTATCAAATTGAGATGTAAATTTTATGTAATACATATGTATACATGATGATAAATGTTAGAAATTAACTTATGAGAATGGTATCTTTGGCTGAAAAGATTGAATTGAAGTATTGAATTGCTTGGTTAGGTGTTACAAATTGGTACCATTTGGACCTTATAAAAATAGACAGTCACATCGTGACGTCAAACCTTTAATGTTGCGACGAGAAATTGACAGTGAGTTGTCTTGTGACCTGGAATCCCTGAAGTAGCGACGTCAACCCAATAGTTTAAAAATTTTACAATTTGATCATTCTTTGACCTCGAGTCGCGTAAAGAGCTTTCGTAAGCTCATATATGATTGTTTAATATGTCGTAATATTGTTTTAATAATAATATGGATTAACTGTGAATTTGAAATGTAATCGATTGTAGTTACTTCGATAACGAATGTGGCATCTCGTAGCTCAGACTTGGCGATCAGGTTAGGTATGGGGTGCTACATTTAGTGGTATCAAAGATACAGATTTAGTCAATTTTCAGACTAAATTGAGCTGAAAATTTAGTTTAGAGGTAAATGCCAAGGTCAAGTCAAGTCTGGGTTGAGAGGTGAACGCTAATGAGGAAATTTTCTATTTAATAGCTAAAATTCTAGAAAAATCAAGAAATGATGTTGATGATAAAATAAACAAAAGTGATCACTTCATCGATGGTGAGAATCGGGCAAAGATCGAGGCACCCAACATTGATCAAGCTAGAGCTCGATGATACAGAGCTGATAGACCTCACCAAGAGGGTCAAGGTAATGAAAATCTACTTTACATAATAGCGGAACTACTTTAGCGACTAGCGGGAGCTACTCCACAAGCTGCACTAGTAGTTGTTGCTGGATGATATAACAGTCTTTCAAATATTTTATAGCAAATCATTCATGCAAATATATCATGCATAAACCTCATTCTTATTCGAAATCATGCTATTTCATACAATCAACATACATCATATCAACTAATCATCCACAACAATATCAATCATACAATTATTCAGTCACTCATATTTTTGTTAACATGCTAAACAATTAGGGCTCGAAACATACCTGGTTCAACCATTACAATTCAATTTCTTAGCCACTTAGCCAAGCCCAGCCAGAAAGCTTAGTCCTCAATTCAATCATTTAAAAATAATATTTAAAACACTCAAGTTAATGAGTTAGGACCCACACATTAATTATGCTCTACTACGGCACACTTGCGAATCTCGTGGTTTCCCTATAAGACTTTAAAACGAACCTAAATTAGAAATAATCATTTAAGTAAACTAATATACCATTAAACTACCCCCAATCACCCTTTTATGGTTTCAATCCAATCGCTACAATTATATCGATTTTTCAGATCCAAACTAGTTAGGTTTCTTACACTGGTTTAATACGAACCACACGTGTGAACGCCTATTGTCTTCATTGTTGATTTGGGGTGTTTAAGTTGGAACCTAACACAATTAAATACTGAAAAATAAGTAGCTATTACATATTTAAAATCTTTAATGCAATTAATTAAAAATTTCCTCAACATCAAAACTAAAACTACACACTAGCCCATAATGATCCACACTTTTCCTAAATCATTGATTGATCAAGATTGACTTTTCCTAAAGTACACATGATTAAAGCATGATTACGAAAGGTTAAAGAACCCAAGATTTTTCTGGAAATAGATGAGAAAAATTAAAGAAACAAAAGCCCCATTTTGTGCCTCTAGGCGCAGTGCATCACCACCAATGGTGACGAAATCGGGGCTAATTTAAAACCAAAATTGAAATCACTTTAAAGGCTGGAAAAATAATCATTAAATATTTAAAAATAACCCCAATTCTAGATCTGTAAAATTGGGTATTTTATTGAAAGATCCATAAATAATCATTAAATAGTTGAATTGTTTTCCATTTATTTTTATTTATTATGTTTATGTGATTTATCTATTAAAGTTTAAGTATTAATTTATTTTTAAACTAAACCCTAAATATTTTGTCACCTAAGATTAAAAGGATTTCTAATATATATAAAAAAAATTGACTTCGTTTTTAACACAAGCCCAACCCAAACCATATTTTCTTTAAAATCGCACAAGTTTTCTCTAAGTAATAAAGAACTTTGAAACCGGTTTTTTGAGGAACATACCAGATCTTGTTCAAGCTCGTGGGCCGGGTTTGGGGTGTTTCAGTTTGGTATCAGAGCCCAGTTTTAAAACTCTCGGCCTGTGGGCTAAGGCCCAAAACATTTTCAAAGCGAGCCCAAATGAGTTTTTGAAAGTATCTTAGGAAATAAGCAGGTTTTCTGGCATGGCACCTAAGTCTCCGACCCGCAGTCCACCAGGTAAGTACCCCCTAACCATCTGTGTGATTATGTGAATTATAGAAGGGTAGAAGAGGAATGGAACATAGAATAGCATGATAGGAACTTGAACCCTAGGACTAGTCTACTCAAACACAAACGCATAAGACTTAATTCCATTAAACAAACCTATGGCTAAGTCACCGAGTTAGGGTGTGGCAACCTCTGTGCGCATGTCTAGGAATAGTTTCGGTGGGAGCTTGGTATTTAAGCAGTCCGCGTGACTCACCTCCTCTCCACTCGAATCCTGCCTGGTGCGTAGCTTTGGTTCACTCTGACCAAGAGGACTCGGTCATAGGCTAAACACAATGACTAAAACCCGAAAGGGAACTAGCCGTGTTTCTATAAAAACAACAAAACCCTAGTTTTAAAACTCTTAAAAACTTTCTTCTAAATTTGTGAAAACCAGCTTTACAAAATTTTTCGAAAATTTTTCTGATTTGTGAAATTACAAAAATACCCCTAGTGGTAAATTTACCAAAATGCCCTTGATTTACAAAATGTCAAACTACTCAACAGTTTTACCAAAATTCATAAACATTCAAAAACCCTAATTTGAAAAATATCAAAAATACCTTGATTTTGGAAAAAATTACAAAATTGCCCCTAACTTACAAAATTACCAAAATGACCCTGATTTCCAAAATTTTTGCAACATCACTGTTTTGGAAAGTACAATTTTCAAAAAGAACCCCAAAGTTTTGCAACTTTTGAAATACCCCTGAATTATTAAACTTTACAAATTTACCCTGGTTTGTGAAAAATTACCGAAATACCCCTGGAATTTCAAAATTTCCAAAAGGCCTCGGATTTCAAAATTTTTCCAAAATACCCCAGGAATTTAAAAATTCCAAAATACTTGTGACGAAATCACCAAGAAACTTTTTCTTTTGAAAAATTACGAAAATACCCTGTAGGACAAAATTACGAAAATACCCCTGGGTAGTGGAAAAGCAACAACAATGAAAACTACAACGTTTCTCTGAATGAACGAAAGTTCATACTTGTTTGATGGATGTATGAATGAATGAAAAGACTGTGTGCATGTATGAATACGAAAGAACCACTCCTAAAACTCTTTTCATAAAACTCCTTCGCGGGTAAACAAGTGAAACAAAGACTAATTCATAAAACTTCTTAATCAGATCTCAACGTTAGAAATGAGCTCTAGAGGACGTGGTCGTCGTGGATGAGGTAGAGGAAGGATGATCGTGTCGGAACCCGTTAGATCGGGTCAAGGGTCTGACAATGAGACACCACCGCCACCACCACCCTCAGCTGTGGATGTTGAGCAGCAAGCTCAAACAGGAGACGATGCTGTGTCGCAGGCTGTGCTGCGAGTTTTGGAATTGGTGGCTGGTGCAGGAGGAAATTCGGGAAATTGTAAGTCTGTGCCTGAATGGCTCCGAGCTAATGGAGCCGAAATGTTTCGTGGAGTATCGGGTGTGGCACCCAGTACAGCTGAGTACTGGCTGGAAGCAACTGAGCGCATCATGGATGAGCTTGACTTGACCCCTGAGGAGAAGTTAAAAGGAATGGTGGCACTGTTACGCGATGAAGCGTACCAGTGGTGGTTAACTGTTCGGGATGGTGCCACAGTTGAGGATCTGACCTGGGAGGAAGCGTATCAAAAGAAGTATGTTGGAACCAGGTATACGGATGAACAGAGGAAAGCTTTTCTGGGGTTGGTTCAAGGAAACAAGTCCGTTGCGGAATATGAGGCTGAATTTCTGAGGTTGAGCCGGTATGCTTGAGGAGTAGTGGCAACTTAGCATGAGCACTGTGTCCGTTTTGAGGACGGACTAAGGGATGATCTGAGATTGTTGATAGCACCGCATCAGGAGTGGGAGTTTTCTGCTTTAGTAGGAAAGGCCAAGGTAGCCGAGGGAATTAAGGATGCTACAAGGCGCGAACACCGATCGGAATAGGCCGTAAAGAGGTTTTGGATTATGCGGATCATATGGGAATAAGAGGCCTAGAGTTGATGGGCGCGAGGTCGACAATAAGTCGCTACAAGAGGCGATGATCGTCTTTGCGATCATTGTGGAAAGGAGCACTTAGGGGAGTGTTGGAAAAAGACGGGAGGATGTTTTAGCTGTGGGTCCAAGGACCATATGCTAAGGATTGTCCTAAGAAACCGGATGAAAGTCGATCAGCAGCTCAGAATGTTAATCAGGCTGGTAGAAGTGGACAAAGACCTCGAAGAGGTCGTGGACCGAACCATGGAGGAAATGGTTCGGGCCGAGGACGTGGAGTACCAAGTAGAGATGCTGAAGGTGCAAACGCGAGGCAACCAAGGTTGGTTTATGCGGTTGGCCGTCGCGAGGAGGAAGATGTGCCAGATGTGATAACGGGTATATTCCTTATTTCCGGGATACCGTTAATTGCTTTGATTATTGTAGAGTATTCTTGTATTGCTAGTGAATGTGTTCGAAGCCTTGCATATGAACTTAAGATTGTGCATAGGAAATATGATAGTTTTATAAAATCAGAGTGCATAGCAATAGCGTAGTGGGGTGAGTTAGACCGTACAATTTTTCGTTAGTAAGTAATTTCGAGGACGAAATTATTTTAAGGGGGTAGAACTGTAACATCCTGAAAAGGGCCTATGCATTTTCGGTTTAATTGTACGAAGTGACATGTTTTATGTACTAAGAATAAATTTTGAACATTTTTGGAAACCCGGAAATGAATGGAAATGATTTGGAAATGAACATTTTTGGAAACCTGAAAATGTATGGACATGATCTAGAAATGATTCAAAAGAGGAAAGTGAACATTTCTAGAAACTTGGAAATGTAAGGAAATAATTCAAAAGAGGAAAGTGAACATTTCTGGAAACTTGGAAATGTAAGGAAATGTCAAGTTTCTGATAGAACGAAAATTTTTGGAAACTTAGAAATGACTTAGAAATGTCGAGTTTTAAAGTTTAAAGAGGAAATTAAGGCAAGGTAGCCTTAAAAGAAAAAGTTGGTGAAATTTGACACACAAACAGGCTTGGAAAAGTGGCTCAAGATGTCACTTAGGGCCTATGGAAATGGCGCCACATGCAAGGTGATGGGCCTGAGTTCAAGTCACTTGGGAAGCAAATAAAGTTAGTTTTATTTTTGCTTCCAGAAGCCTGAGGTGGACGACACAAGCCTCTAGAAAGGAGGAGTTTTATTCTCTTTAATATTCGATTAATAAGGTGATAAATAAGGGATTTAATTTGGATTATTTTTGAAGAGATAATAAAGGATTATTCTCTAATTATTTTAAATTAAGGAGATAAAGCTATCAAATAAAGAAGAGTGGTGGCCAAGTAAGGGATTTCGAGTAGTAGTTTTTCAATTTATAAAAGGAAGAGAATAGGGCTACTCATCAATTTTTTTCCTCCTCCTCTCTCTACCGAATTTTTGAGTGCTCTCTTCTCTTCTCTTCTCTTTTTCTTTTGTCAAGTCGAATCTATAGTCCACCATTGTCAAAATTCTCAAGTTTTCTTTTCTTCCTATTTCTTCTTACCAATCCATTCAAAAGCCGAATCTTGGAAGGGCTTCAAGCATAGGTCTTTGTTGCTTTCTTCAAAGGTAAGAACAAGTTTGATTTCCATTCTTTTCTTTTAGATTAGCCGAGAGATAATCTAACCCCATACATATTATGGTTGCCGAATATGGAAGGATCTTTTGGGATTATCGAGTAGTCGACTAAAAGGAGGAGTATTCGGGATTTCTAAGATTAAGGTAAGACATGTGAATATTCGGCCAAAGGCCTTGATTTATGTTTGATGATTAAGATTAAGTCTAGCGTAAGGTTTTAGGGATTTCAACATTCCTAGGGAAACAAGGAACAGTTTGGGATTTGTTGGTGTTCCAATCGGCAACAAGGTAAGAATACTAATCCTACTAGGATTTGGAATTTTGGTAGAATGGCTTTTTATTAAGGTAATAAGTGATAAATCAATGTAGGGATTAAGGATCTAAGCATTAGATCAAGCTTTTCGGGATCTCAAGGAAATTTTAAGCGAATCGTGTGTGTGTACCCACACTAATTCTTAATAAGTTTTATGGCTATGTCTAATTAAAATATGTGTTATTAAGAATATGAAAGTGGCTAAGGTACCATGTTATGGTACTAAGTACTCAGGTACGTTTCCTACTTCTACTAGGAATATGAAAAATGTTATTAGTAACATGAGAATATGATAAGAATGTGAACTCTGGCATATTTATGCATATTATTATATGGGGCATATGGGTATGTTTGAAAAGGGAAGTGAATGTCGTGACCTAAGACCACGAACACGGTGACCTAAGACCGTGATATCTGAAAAGTAGTGGCCTAAGACCACAGTAATCTGAACGTGGTGACCTAAGACCACGAATGCGGTGCCCTAAGACCGCAAATTGGTGTGTAGCGGAAGAAGGGTCGACTTAGTAGTCCCCACGGTGTGACCGGCAGGTACGGGGGTGTGTAGCGGATGGACAATTAGGTTTGGGTTTGGGAATGCATCATAACTTGTATACCTTGTTCTGAATGTGTAACACTTGTATGCCTAATCCTATTATGATTTAGAGTCGTGTACACATTGAGTCTGTTTGACTCACCCCGTTGTGGGACCACGTTTTAGGTGTTGAACAGTGATGGACCGGGACGGCAGAACTTGTGGTGGCCATGCTCAACATGAAGTTTTTATTTTTATGGACTATTAATTTTTAAGTACTCCGAATTATTTGGATTTATTTGATGTAATAAGGCCATAAGGCCATAGTGCACTATTTTATTTCTGTTTATTGTTTAACTACGTTACAAACTTTATTAAGCTAAAGTTTTAAGAAATTTATTTTAAATGTACTCTAAATGTTTTATTCTTAAAATTATAAAGGGTTTCTAATATAAAAAAACGAATTCGTTTTCATCATAAGCCCAACCCAAACAATATTTTTTTTTAAATCACACAAGTTTTCCCTAAGAAACAAAAGAACTTTGAACCGGTTTACTTGAGGAACATACCAAATCTGGTCAAAGCTCGTGGGCCGGGTTTGGGGTGTTTCACATTTACTCAAGCAAGAAGATAGGGGCGACAATGGAGTTCTTTTGGGGCATTAATGGAGATTAATATTGAGTGCTAAAATTTCAGATTTAAGGCAGGAAATTTTGTGATAAATGATATCAAGAAAAGGAAAAGAATGGTGCAAGAACTTGTTGCAAAAAGAAGAGAAATTGGTGGTGAATCTTGGTGTCTTGAGCGGCGGCACACAAGTTAAGAAAGAAAAAAAAATTGAAGAGAAAAGAGAAAAGGGAGAGGGTGAATGGCTAGGGTAGGGAAAAATTGACTTAAAGGATGAAAAGTATAAGAAAAGTTGTATTTATACCTAGGGTTCAAGGCTTCAGCGACACAAAATAAGGAGAAGGAGAAATTTTAGCAAAAATTAATGAAACACCCCAAACCCGGCCCACGAGTCTTGACCGGATCTGGTATGTTCCTTGACTAAACGGTTCAAAACTTGTTTGTTACTTAGGAAAAATTTGAGTGGTTCTGACGAAAATTTGTGTTGAGTTCAATTGAAAACATTGTTATTTTTTGAAATCAGGGATTTATTAAAACCATGTTTTTAAATTAGAAGACTCGCCGAATTGGTTAAAGATTATCTCTCAATTTGAAAATCATTTATGTTTAGGTGTCAAAACGTTTAACATTTATTTTAGGAAAAGTTGTTTAATCCTGATTTTGTAATAACCGTTTCACTAACAAAAATAATAAAAAAAGATGCATAACCAATTCATACTAGTGGCCTTATTACATCAAAACAAAACCCGAATAAATCCAAATACGTAAAAGAAAATAGAAAGTCCAAATTAAAAATAAACTCTGAGCTGAGCATGGCCACCACTAAGCTCCTGCCGACCCGGTCCATTACTGAGCGTCACCTGAAAACATATCCCACAACGGGGTGAGTCAAACAGACTCAGTGTATAACAACCACACTAAGTCCTAATGATTCAGGCATATTAGACCATACATATACATATCACAATTTACAAATAATGATGCATTCCTGAACCCAAACCTAGATAACATCCGCTACACATCAACCGTACCAACCATCACACCGTGGGGACTACTAAGTCAACCCACCATCCGCTACACATCATCGAAGGCAGTCGCTACAGACGACGTGCTCATCGCCCTTATATATATTGTGGCATTTCCACCAGATAAAATTTTGTGACATGAGTCACCACATTCAGATTATGTGACCGAAGTCACCACATTCAGATATTGTGGTATAAACCACCAGATCACTTCCCCGTTCCAAATCACCCTTATGCCCCATGTCATGCAAACCATGCAAATATCATGCCATATTCTTTATTCACATTCTTATAGATTCACATATGTGCCATAACAGATATTTATCATATTATACTCATAGTAGGAGTAGGTTTATGTACCTGAGTACTTTGTACCATTGCATGGTACCTTAGCCATATCTTTCACATTCTTAATAACACATGCATTAAAACAATACCATAAATCTATTAAGACTTAGGGTAGGGCTACACACCTGATTTACTTAACGCTTTCCCTGAAATCCCGAAAATCCCGATCTAACACTTTAGATCTCAAGTTCCTACATTCGGCCAACACTTAGTATTTTAGCTAAAGGCTATTCGGCCAAATAGTCAAATCCCGAAGGATTTTTACCATCACAATTCTTACCTTGTTGCCGATTTGATTACTAATCAAATCCCGAAACTTTGTAGTGTTTCTTTATTGCAATCGGTTATCACTAAATCACTTCACAAATTAGTTTCTGACTTTTAAACGAATAAGAAACAGATCTGAACCATCAAATATGGCTTTGGCCGAATATCATAAGCACTCACCTTGCAAATCTTAAATCCCGAAATTGATCCTTGCTCTTAGTGATGTCGAGATTCCTATAGACACATGTTAGATCTAATCTTAAGATTAAAACACAATAAAATGGCCTTCGGCCTAAGATCATATTTGCTTACCTTAGATCTTAGAAATCCTGAATGATCTTGTATTGTAGTCGGCTTAGCAGAAAACCCGAAATCCTCCTTCAAAGGTTTGGCCATAGAGCATAATGGGGTTAGAGTCTTTGATTTCGGCTTTAAGGAAAGAAATAAATGATGACAATAAAATCCTTACCCTTAATATTGAAATCGGCAACACCTTTACTAGAACCCACAGAGCTATTCGGCTTTGGCCTAGATGCTAATCAATTGATTTCAGCTTTTGATGAACACTAGAGGGATTCAGCTTCAACAAGGAAAAGAAAAGAGATGAGACTTACAAGGGTTCGGCAATGATGGTACTTTGATCTAAGAATTTCGGCAAAGATGAACCTTTGGGAGGGAGAGGTTCGGCCTAAGTAAAATGGAATGAAAAGGTGAGAAGAAAAAGATGAAGAAATCAGCAATGCTTGCTTGAGTTTTCGACTTTGACAAAATAAAAGAGAAAAGAGTGACTGAAAGAGAGGCTCAAAGGCTTTATGAATTTCAGCTATTCCTCCTATACACACCTAGCCGAATTTGTCACCTAAGACCCCCTTGGCCGGCCAATTCTTCTTCCTCTTATCAAATCCCAAATTTTTCTCCTTATTTTTCTCTTTATCACCCTTTCAAAATTATTGAAATAAATCAATAATTTATCCTTTGCTTAGCTGAAATTTTAAAAGAATTTAATCACATCTAAAGCTTCTCCTTCGGACTCCCCATTTTGTCCACTACTACTCCCTTTTGCCGCAAAAATAAAAGCTCCCTTTTGCATCCCTTGTGACTCGAACCCAGGCCCATTTGTACATGCTTGTGGCGTCACTACTGGGCTTTAAGTGGCGCCTCCTTGCCACTTTAACAAGCCTCTTTGTGTGTCATATTCCCCTTACTAATTTTCTTAAGGCCCTATCAAGCTTAGCTCCCTCTTCAAACTTAAAACTTAATATTTTCTAAGGCATTCTTCCTACATTCTAAAGTCCTCAAAATTCACAAAACACATTTATAACACACAAAGGCATGCTACTTCATATAATTAAGCAAAAATGCATAAGCCATAAATCTCGGATGTTGCAATTAAGCTATTTTGCAAGGAAGGGAATTGAACTTAAGACCTTAATCTAATTTCCATAATTTCTCATATTTCTTTTAACCACTGGACTATTTCATCATTCTTGAAATAATTTTACAATATTTATTTTAAAAACAAGGCATGTCACACACTAGGGTTTGATGTAAAATTTGCAAAATAATAAAATCGTGCGAGTGAAGAGATTTGAGCTTGGGTTTCAAGGAACATTTCACTAACACTTAACCAACAAAACAACACCTCATATATTTCATAAAAACACATAGATAATCTAAAAATTAGGGCATGATCACTCTCTCTTGGTTCACAAACCCGATTATACTAACCCCATGAAACACCCCAAACCCGGCCCACGAGCTTTGACCAGATTTGGTATGTTCCTCAAGTAAACCCGTTCAAAGTTCTTTTGTTACTTTGGGAAAATAGTGTGTTTTGAAAGAAATATTGTTTTGGGTTGGGCTCGAGTAGAAAACAAAATCGTTTTATAATGAAAACCCTTTTAAATTTTAGGTGATAAAACATATAGAATACATTTAAAGTAAATTACTTAATCTTTAACTTAATAAAAATTTCAGTAACATAATAAATAAAAATGTAAATAAAATAGTGCACTATGGCCTTATGGCCTAATTACATCAAGTAAATCCAAATAATTCTGAGTACTTAAAAATTAATAGCCCATAAAAATAAAAACTTCATGTTGAGCATGGCCACCACAAGTTCCGCTGTCCCTGGTCCATTCATTATTCATCACAGAAACATGGTCCTCAACGGGGTGAGTCAACAGACTTAATGTGTACACAACACTAAATCATAATAGAATCAGGCATAACAAATATTACACATTCATATCATAACATACAAATTATGATGCATTCCCAAACCCAAACCTAACAAGCCATCCGCTACACTCCCCCGTACCAACTATACACCGTGGGGACTACTAAGTCAACCCTCCTTCCGCTACACTCCAAATCGCGGTCTTAGGTCACCGCATTTGTGGTCTTAGGTCACCACATTCAGATATCGCGGTCTTAGGTCACCGCATTCAGATTACTGTGGTCTTAGGTCACCACATTCAGATACCACGCTCTTAGTTCACCGTGTTTGTGGTCTTAGGTCACCACATTCACTTCCCCTTTCAATAACCCATATGCCCCATTTTGTAATATGCATTAATATGCCAAAGTTCACATTCTTATTCTCATGTTACAAATAACATATTTCATATTCCTAGTAGGAGTAGGAAACGTACCTGAGTACTTTGTACCATAACATGGTACCTTAGCCATTTTCTTATTCTCAATATCACATATTTTAATTAGACATAGCCATAAAACTTATTAAGAATTAGTGTGGGGTACACACCTGATTCACTTAGCAAATTCCTTGAGATCTCGTAATCTGATCTACCGCTTAGATCCTTAATCCCTACATTTGATTAATCACTTACTAATTTAATAAAAAGCCATTCGGCCATAAATCCAAATCCTAGTAGGATTAGTATACTAAAACTTACCTTGTTGGCGATTGACTTAAGAATCAAGTCCCGAATTGAATCCTTGCTTCCTTACTGTTGTCGAAAACCCTATAGACACATGTTAGAGTTTAATCTAACATTAAACATAATGAATGGCCTTTGGCCGAATCTTATAGTTTCTTACCTTGAATGTAACACCCTGGTTTAGGGGCTATGCGTTGGGTAATTCAAGTGCTAGTAGGTTTCGGTATGCTTGGATGTGTTTTAGAGGTTTTGAGAACGCTCGGATTAAAGGGGAAGACCTTGGAAAAATTTTAGATTTTTAAGTAATAAAGGGGAGCTTGGCTTTGGAGGTCTTAAGAGAATTAATTGGGAGAACAAGACGCAAGAAATGGCTTGGCAGAGTGGGAAGGGAGACACCACTTAGAGCATGGAGAAGTGACGCCTCAAGGGTGCTAGGGGGCCAGTGATCGAGCTGCAAAGGCAGCATTTTGGGTTGTTTTTGCGTCATGAGAGAGGGGGAGGTGTTGGATTCGGCTTGGGCACTTAAAAGATGGAGGAAGACTTAGTCTTTTTTTTTTTTTTTTTGAATTCGGCTAGGAAGGTAGGATGAAGGTAAGACTTTTTCAAACTTTTTGAATGATAGGCAAAGAGGAAAAGTAGGAGAAAATCTTGGGATTTAGGAGGAGTTGAGCTAGTGGCCGGTTTTGGGAAGCTTTAGGAGGGCAATTTCGGTTTTGTTGGAGGGTGTTAGGTGGGTGCCGAATCTTGGTTGTATAAATAGGGGATGCTCACCCCTTTGGTCACTCTTTTATTCTCTCTGTTGCCGAATTTCTACCACCATTCTCTTTCTACTTCATCCCATTCGTTCAACCTTATTTCTTTATCTTCTTGACTAAGACGAAACTCTTCTAGTAGGGAGCACCATAGCCGAAACTCTTCAAACCCACTTCTACACTTCTTCTCTTCCTCTTAACCTCGATTTTATACCCATCTAGTGTTGGTCGAATGCTTCATCTTCATTTGGAAGCCTAGCCGAAACCTTTAGCCTCTCAATCCCTCTTCTATTTCACCAAGCCGGAAGCCGAACCTGTGAAGAGTGGTGCTGTCGACATTTAGAGCTTGTGGGTAAGTATATTCGGTCTTAAGTAATCGATTTATGAGTTTTTTGTTTTTGTGGCCAAAACCGAATGGTTGGCCTTAGTTTTTGGTGTGGCCGAATGTTCTCTAGGGCCTTGTTGATGTATTTCTTTTGCAGTAGGATGCGTTAAGGGAGGACTTTTGGAGATTAGATCAGCAAGGTAAGGTGGTGATAAGTATTCGGCCAAAGGGGCCTTTTCCATGGATTTTTGGTTAATAGCCGATTCTAATAATGATATAGCAGGGATTTTCAGGCAACTTCATAGGATTAGTGGTGTTCCGGGATTCAAGTTTACCTTCAGTAAGGATGTTAGTAAGTGATTTAGATTCGTTAATAGTAGATTATGACTTCGTTGATTAATCGTTTGGTCCTGATTAAGTGTCATCGATGGATGCGAGTGCCAGTCAAGAGGGAAAAGGGAAAGCTCCCATCCCGAAGTTCAAGAAGAGATCCGTTTCTGCTGTACAAGATTGGCCACCGGGGTGTGGGCCAGCAGCAGGGGAAAGCTTTAGGCAAGTAGCCGTAGTTTCGTTAAGCGATAGCGTTGGGATCGAGGGTTTAGAGCTTCAGGTTATAAGGTGTGTAGTTAGCCATTGTTTCCGGGATTTGCGTGATATCTGTTAGTGTTATATGTTTACTAATAAATACAGTGATAGAAGTGGAATAGATACCCTTAAGGGGTATGATGATGACCGGGTTAGTGGCAAACTTGTTAATGTGTGATCACTGATTTGAATATGTGAATATGCCTATATTGTGAATAACATGTACGTGCATCATCGTGTCATTATATCATATTACATGTGCATGGGCGGGTTATGAAAGAAGGACAGGGTGTACTTTGAGTACGTGGTTGATGTCAGCTTTGTGCTACGTCGTAGATTGGCGCTGAGTGAGGTCGCGTTGTGGATTCTTTGCGATTAAGTTCGCGTGGTTACCTTGGTTGATATCGGTTCTATGCCATATCATGGCTTGATGGGTTGCTGTGTGCCCCATCGTGGTTTGATGTTAGCTACGCGCTACATCACGGATGGCATTGGTTGCCTTTTGGAGGGAAAAGTAAAGGGTGATTCGAGAATCCCCTGGTGTGTGGTAGGCTGGATAAGGGGGTGTGTAGCGGATGGACCCTAGGCTTGGGTTGGGTTTCATGATTGCATGTTTCCATTTATGAAATGACATGGAAATGGGCCAAGCCAGATGATCCGTGGATTTATGAGAAAAGGGGTCTAGCCCAAGATTTGAATATGATCGATTATGTGCCAAGCCCAGATTGTGGTAATGTCTGAATACATTTATATGTTGCATCTGTTAATTGGGATGTTATGTGGCTAGCATGTGGGTGGATTTCGATGGGTTAATTACACACTGAGTCTGTGTGACTCACCCAATTATTTATCCAACATCGCAGGTGACATGTTGAGCGGATCGGGTTGGAGTGGATACAAGGTGGTCCATGCAGAGGATGTTTTAAATATTTTATACATTTTTATATTAAGTACTTGGATTAATTATTTTTGTAATAAGGGCCTCCTAAGTTATTTGGTTTCCTTTTGGTAATTATGTTTGAGTAGATTTGGAAATAATGTTATTTTATTAACTAAGCATGGATCAAATAAGTTTTTATGGCTTAAACGTTTTTTTTTGTAACTTAAAGAATTTGACGACTAAGAGTTTTAAAAACGAAACCCCGAGATTTTAAAGTAGCCTATCGGTTTGCAAATAATCATGCCCAAGATTTCTGCAAGCATAACCACACAAAAGGGGTTTTAATCAAAATTTTAAACGGCAACCTGTTTTCTTCAAATAAGTTTTTCCCAGTGACATAACCAGATCCGGTCAAGGCTCGTGGGCCGGGTTTGGGGGTGTTACAGTTTGGTATCAGAGCCAGGTTCAAAACTCGACTTTGAGGGTTTTGGGCCCACAAACATTTTCAAATGGACTTTTCAAAATATGGGCTTTTATGAATTATTTTTCAGGTTATTCTGGCATGGCACCTGTACCTCCGACCCCAAGTCCACCAAGTAAGTACTTCGGTCTTTTGGAAGTGATTTGTTATATGTGAATTGTTATGGGCTTATTTGGGAACATAGATTAGAATACTAGGATCTTTGAACCCTAGGACTAGTCTACTCAAACACATGCATAAGACTTAAGGATTATTAAACAAACCTGTGAAGTAAGTCGCCGAGTTAAGGTGTGGCAACCACTGTACGCATGTCGAGGATTGGTATTCAGTAAGAGCTTGGTATTTAAGCAGTCCTAGCGACTCACCTCCTCGTTACTCGAATCCTACCTGGTGCGTAGCTACGGTTCACCTTAACCAAGAGGACTTGTTCATAGGCTAAACCGATTATTAAAACCCGAAAGGGACTGGCCGTGTAGTTTTATAAAATTCCTAGTTTTAAAATCCTTAAATTGCCCTTTTTACTGTAGTAAGAGATTCTTGTGGAAAATTTTTCTAAAGTATCATCGATTTTCGAAATTACCAAAATGCCCTTGGTTTCTAAATTTTCATAATTCCCTCGATTTTTACCAAAATGTTCTTACATTACGAAAATATCAAAAACTTCTGTTTACAAGTATCAAGCTATCTTGATTTGGAGAATTTATGAAAATGCCATGGTTTCCAAAAATTACTGAAATAACCCTGAATTCTGGAATTTTTGCAAACACCTCTGATTTGAAAAACAAATTTTCAAGATGACCCCCGGGATTGTAAATTCTGAAATACCTTTAATTTGAAAACTATTTTCAAAATTAACCCTGATTCATTTACCGAAATACCCCCATAGGAAAATGACGAAATTACCCCTGGGGTAGAAACGGGCAGAAATGTCCAAATAGTGAATGTGTGTGGTAGATACCATTGAATGTGATTCTCTGAATTAGAATAGCGAACTTGAACTGAAACTTTGTGTGATCGAAAGAACCACTTCTAGAAATTCTTTTCATAAAATTGTTGCGGTTAAGCAAAGTGGAACAAATACTAATGCATAAAACTTTTTATCAGATAAAATCGCGACGTTAGAGATGAGTTCTAGGGGACGCAGTGGAGGTAGAATGGCAGCATCGGAACCAGTAGGGTCTGGCCATGGGTCAGAGAGTGAAGTGCCGCCGCCAGCCGTGGGCACGGAAGATCAGGATCAGGCAGGAGGGGATGACGTAGTGTCGCAAGCTATGTTACGAGTACTGCAGCAAGTGGCAAGAGTTGGTATGAGAAGCGAAGCTCGGAAGTCAGTGCCCGAGAGACTCAGGTCGAATGGGGCTGAAGTTTTTAGAGGAGTGTCTGGAGTGGCTCCGAATGTGGCAGAGTATTGGCTAGAAGCAGTCGAAAGAATCATGGATGAGTTGGATTGTACCCCAGAAGAAAAATTAAAAGGTGCTATTTCGTTGCTTCAGGACGAGGCGTATCGATGGTGGCTTACTGTTAGACTAGGTGCTCCGGCAGAACGAGTGGATTGGGGATATTTTAAGGAAAGGTTCGAAGGGAAATACGTTGGAGCAAGCTACTTAGATTCGCAGAGGAAGGCGTTTCTAAATCTGGTACAAGGAAGTAAGTCGATAGCGGAATACGAAGCGGAATTTGTGCGTTTAAGTCAGTATGCTAAGGGAATTGTGGCCATGGATTATGAAAGGTGTGTCCGGTTTGAAGACGGATTGCGAGATGAGTTGCGAGTGTTGATTACTCCACAGAGGGAAAGAGACTTCGCTGTGCTAGTGGAGAAAGCTCGGATAGCTGAAGAAGTTAAGCGGTCTGTAAGGGAAAACCGAGAAAAGTATAGGAACGAGAATAAGAGAAATTTTGGATTGTCAGTATCGTCTGGAGTTGTTCAGAAAAGACCAAGAATGGAGAATACGGTACGTTCACCTGTGCCAGTTACTAAGTATCAGAATCGTCCCTGTGTTTGATGTGGAAGACCTCACACAGGAGACTATTGGGGCAACAATAAGGTATGTTTTTGGTGTGGATCTAAGGCACATCTGGTTAAGAATTGTCCGCAGTCGATGAAGGGTCGTGGTTTAAACCACGGAGGGAATGGTTCTAGTCAGAGACAACCAAGGACGTGATAGCGGGTAAGCTCCTTTGTTTTGGCATATCCTTTTATCGCTTTGCTTGCTTATGAGTTAGCTCTTTCCTGTGTTGTTTGGAATCTTGAGTGCGAACTTAGAGACTATGGTTGGGAAGTATGTTAGATCAGAGTGCGCAGCAGAGGCGTAGAGTAGTGAGTTATGATTGTCCGGTAGTAAGTAATTTGGAGGACGAAATTATTTTAAGGAGGGTAGAATTGTAACACCCTGGTTTAGGGGCTATGCGTTGGGTAATTCAAGTGCTGGTAGGTTTGGGTATGCTTGGATGTGTTTTAGAGGTTTTGAGAATGCTCGGATTAAAGGGGAAGACCTTGGAAAAATTTTAGATTTTTAAGTAATAAAGGGGAGCTTGGCTTTGGAGGTCTTAAGAGAATTAATTGGGAGAATAAGACGCAAGAAATGGCTCGGCAGAGTGGGAAGGGAGACGCCACTTAGAGCATGGAGAAGTGACGCCTCAAGGGTGCTAGGGGGCCAGTGATCGAGCTGCAAAGGCAGCATTTTGGGTTATTTTTGCGTCATGAGAGAGGGGGAGGTGTTGGATTTGGCTTGGGCACTTAAAAGATGGAGGAAGACTTGGTCTTCTTGTTTTTTTTTTTTTTGAATTCGGCTAGGAAGGTAGGATGAAGGTAAGAGTCTTTCAAACTTTTTGAATGATAGGCAAAGAGGAAAAGTAGGAGAAAATCTTGGGATTTAGGAGGAGTTGAGCTAGTGGCGGTTTGGGAAGCTTTAGGAGGCGGTTTGGTTTTGTTGGAGGGTGTTAGGTGGGTGCCGAATCTTGGTTGTATAAATAGGGGATGCTCACCCCTTTGGTCACTCTTTTGTTCTCTCTGTTGCCGAATTTCTACCACCATTCTCTTCCTACTTCATCCCATTCGTTCAACCTTATTTCTTTATCTTCTTGACTAAGCCGAAACTCTTCTAGTAGGGAGCACCATAGCCGAAACTCTTCAAACCCACTTCTACACTTCTTCTCTTCCTCTCAACCTCGATTTTATACCCATCTAGTGTTGGCCGAATGCTTCATCTTCATTTGGAAGCCTAGCCGAAACCTTTAGCCTCTCAATCCCTCTTCTATTTCACCAAGCCGGAAGCTGAACCTGTGAAGAGTGGTGCTGTCGACATTTAGAGCTTTTGGGTAAGTATATTCGGTCTTAAGTAATCGATTTATGAGTTCTTTATTTTTGTGGCCAAAACCGAATGGTTGGCCTTAGTTTTTGGTGTGGCCGAATGTTCTCTAGGGCCTTGTTGATGTATTCCTTTTGCAGTAGGATGCGTTAAAGGAGGACTTTTGGAGATTAGATCAGCAAGGTAAGGTGGTGATAAGTATTCGGCCAAAGGGGCCTTTTCCATGGATTTTTGGTTAATAGCCGATTCTAATAATGATATAGCAGGGATTTTCAGGCAACTTCATAGGATCAGTGATGTTCCGAGATTCAAGTTTACCTTCGGTAAGGATGTTAGTAAGTGATTTAGATTCGTTAATAGTTGATTATGACTTCGTTGATTAATCGTTTGGTCCTGATTAAGTGTCATCGATGGATGCGAGTGCCAGTCAAGAGGGAAAAGGGAAAGCTCCCATCCGAAGTTCAAGAAGAGATCATTTTCTCGCCACATGCGAGATTGGCCACCGGGGTGTGGGCCAGCAGCAGGGGAAAGCTTTAGGCAAGTAGCCGTAGTTTCGTTGAGCGATAGCGTCGGGATCGAGGGTTTAGAGCTTCAGGTTATAAGGTGTGTAGTTAGCCATTGTTTCCGGGATTTGCGTGATATCTGTTAGTGTTATATGTTTACTAATAAATGCAGTGATAGAAGTGGAATAGATACCCTTGAGGGGTATGATGATGACCGGGTTAGTGGCAAACTTGTTAATGTGTGATCACTGATTTGAATATGTGAATATGCCTATATTGTGAATAACATGTACGTGCATCATCGTGTCATTATATCATATTACATGTGCATGGGTGGGTTATGAAAGAAGGATAGGGTGTACTTCGAGTACGTGGTTGATGTCAACTCTGTGCTACATCGTGGATTGGCGCTGACTGAAGTCGCGTTGTGGATTCTTTGCGATTAAGTTCGCGTGGTTACCTTGGTTGATATCGGCTCTATGCCATATCGTGGCTTGATGGGTTGCTGTGTGCCCCATTGTGGTTTGATGTTAGCTACGCGCTACATCATGGATGGCATTGGTTGCCTTTTGGAGGGAAATGGAGAGGGTGATTCGAGAATCCCCTGGTGTGTGGTAGGCTGGATAAGGGGGTGTGTAGCGGATGGACCCTAGGCTTGGGTTGGGTTTCATGATTGCATGTTTCCGTTTATGAAATGACATGGAAATGGGCCAAGCCCAGTGATCTGTGGATTTATGAGAAAAGGGGTCTAGCCTAGTACTTGAATATGATCTGATTATGGGCCAAGCCCAGATTGTGGTAATGTCTGAATACATTTATATGTTGCATCTGTTAATTGGGATGTTATGTGGCTAGCATGTGGGTGGATTTTGATGGGTTAATTACACACTGAGTCTGTGTGACTCACCCAATTGTTTATCCAACATCACAGGTGACATGTTGAGCGGACCGGGTTGGAGTGGATACAAGGTGGTCCATGCAGAGGATGTTTTAAATATTTTATGCATTTTTATATTAAGTACTTGGATTAATTATTTTTGTAATAAGGGCCTCCTAAGTTATTTGGTTTCCTTTTGGTAATTATGTTTAAGTAGATTTGGAAATAATGTTATTTTATTAACTAAGCATGGATCAAATAAGTTTTTATGGCTTAAACGTTTTTTTTTTGTAACTTAAAGAATTTGACGACTAAGAGTTTTAAAAACGAAACCCCGAGATTTTAAAGTAACCTATCGGTTTGCAAATAATCATGCCCAAGATTTCTGCAAGTATAACCACACAAAAGGGGTTTTAATCAAAATTTTAAACGGCAACCTGTTTTCTTCCAATAAGTTTTTCCCAGTGACATAACCAGATCCGGTCAAGGCTCGTGGGCCAGGTTTGGGGGTGTTACATTGAATCTTAGAAATCCCGAAACCTTCCTCCTTGTAGTCGACAGTCAAAAAATCCCAAAGTTTTCCTTCAACGTTTCGGCCAACATGAATGTGTCATTAAAACTATGCCTTTTTGTTTTTAAAGAAGAAAGAAAATAATCATAATAGATCCTTACCCTTTTATATGGAAATCGGCAACACCCTTTGATCAACGAAAATATTCGGCTATGGCTTAGATGTGTATCACCAAATTTCGGTTTCCTTGAATAATTGGCTAGGGTTTTCTTTGGGGTTTCGGCTCTCGATGGATTGGAAAGAAAAGAAGAAGAAGAAAGAATAAAGGATGAGAGGAAACTTGTGATTTTGTCGAAAAGAATTTGGGGAAGATGACAAGAGAATTTTGGCAGAGAGGCTTGCTTGGAGAGAAAAAAAAATTGTAAAATGCCTCACTTTTCCTCCTATTGCCAAATTTACTAGGCCAAGAGTCCCTTTCTTGGCCATCACTCTTTATTTGATAACTTTATCTCCTTAATTTAAAATAATTAAAGAATAATCCTTTATTATCTCCTTGAAAAATAATCTAAAATAAAAATCCATTATTTATCCTTATTAATCGAAATTTAAAGAGAATAAAACTCTTCTTTTTAAACACCTTGTGCCGTCCACCTCACTCTTCTCGGAAGCAAAATAAAATTTCTTTTATTTGCTTTCCCGTGACTCGAACTCAGCCCAATCCCCTTGCATGTGACTCCATTTCAGAGGCCCAAGTGGCATCTCGTGCCACTTTTCCAAGCCTGTTTGCGTGTCAAATTTCACATACTTTTTCTCTTAAGGCCACATTGCCTTAATTTCCTCTTTTAAATTTTAAAACTCGACATTTCTAAGTCATTTCTAAGTTTCCAAAAATTCTCGTTTGCCTCTTTAAACTTGACATTTCCTTACATTTCCAAGTTTCAAGAAATGTTCACTTTCCACTTTTGAATCATTTCCAAATCATTTCCGAGTTTCCAAAAATGTTCATTTCTAAATCATTTCCATGCATTTCTAGGTTTCCAAAAATGTCAAAAATTTATTTGCAATACATAAGACATGTCATTTCGTACAATTAAACCGAAAATGCATAGGCCCTTTCCAGGATGTTACAGTTCTACCCCCTTAAAATAATTTCGTCCTCGAAATTTCTTAACTAAAATAATTGAGGGTATTGCTGTTGCATTGCTTCTTCTGGCTCCCACGAAGCTTCCTCCGATCCATGATTGCGCCATAATACTTTGACTAGAGGAACCGACTTCTTCGCGACACTTTCACATCACGCCCAATATCTCGAATCGGCTCTTCCTCGTAGGATAAGTCTGGCCTTAGCTCTACTTCTTCAACTGGTACCACATGAGATGGATCCGATCAGTAGCGACGTAGCATGGATACATGGAATACGTCGTGCATCTGTTGCAACTCTGGTGGCAACTCTAACTGGTATGCCACTGGTCCAACTTCGCAACGATGCACTCGATAGGGCCCTATAAACCTTGGGCTTAACTTCCGCGCTGCGACCAAACCTCATCACCTTCTTCCAAGGCGAGACCTTGAAACACTTAGTCTCCCACTTCAAACTCTATTTCCTTACGCTTGAGGTGCTGCGTCACGACTTACGCCTATCGAGGCTTCCTTTAACCGTGCTCGGATTATCTCCACCTTCTCTCTTGCCACCACTAACTCTGGACCCAAAACTCGACGTTCTCCTAACTCAGTCCAACAAGTAGAAGTTTGACACTTCTGACCATACAATGCTTCATATGGTGCCATCCGAATGCTAGCCTAATAGCTGTTGTTGTAGGCAAACTCAGCTAAAGGCAAGTAATCTTCCCAACTTCCTCGGAAATCCATCACACAGCCTCTCAACAAATCCTCCAACACTTGTATAACCCTTTCAGACTACCCGTCTGATTGTGGATGAAAAGCCGTAGTGAAGTCTAACTTAGTGCCTATAGCTTGATGAAGTGCCCTCCAAAACCGAGATGTAAACCTAGGGTCTCTATCGGAGATGATCGATACCGGTACCCCATGTAACCTCACAATTTCTGCCAAATATAACTTGGCCAACTTCTGAAGAGAATAGTCAACTCTTACCGGCATGAAGTGCGCGAACTTGGTCAAACGGTCCACTATCACCCATACGAGTCCTTCTTAATAGGCGTAAGGGGAAGCCGACTAACGAAGTCCATGGTAATTCTCTCCCACTTCCATTGCGGAATCTCAATTGGTTGAAGCAATCCCGATGGAACTTGGTGTTCAGCCTTAACTTGCTGACACGTCAGACATTTCCCCACGAACTCAGTAACTTCCCGTTTAAGATCAGACCACCAAAATTGTTCCCTTAGATCTCTATACAGCTTAATGCCTCCGGGATGCATAGCATAAGGGCTACTATGCGCCTCCGGAAGAATCTTTTGTCTTAACTCCTCGTCTCTCGGCATACAGACTTTTCCCTTGTAGCACAATACTCCTTCATCATTAACGCCATAGTCCTTTAATTCTCCGTGCTATACTTGCTGTAACTTAGCACTTAGGTCCTTATCAGCCAACTGTCCCTTTTTCACCTCATTCACCATGTGCGCTTGTCTTGTAATTCTCGCCAGCAAAGCTTAGTCATCATATAAACTTAAGTGAGCGAACATAACCCTTAGATCTGACACAACCTTCCGACTTAGGGCATCAGCCACTACATTTGCCTTGCCCGGGTGGTACTCTATCGAGCAATCATAATCCTTCAATAACTCCACCCACCTTTGCTGCCTCAAGTTCAACTCCTTACGAGTCAACAGATACTTAAGGCTCTTGTGGTGCTGTAGATCACTGACCTTTCTCCATAGAGATAATGCCTCCACACCTTAAGGGCGAAAACCACCACTGCCAATTCCAAGTCATGAGTTGGGTAGTTAACCTCATGAGGCCTTAGTTGCCGAGACGCATACGCGACCACTTTTCCATCTTGCATTAGGACACATCCTAATCCCGTATGCGAAGCGTCACAGTACACCACAAAATCCTTTCCTGCCTCTGGCTGAATTAACACTGGAGCCTCTTCAACACCTTCTTAAGCTTTTCAAGGCTCTTCTGTTGCTTATCTGTCCATTCAAAGGGTACTTCCTTCCTTAGCAACCTTGTCAAAGGCGCGCCTATTGACGAGAACCCTTCCACTAACCTTCTGTAATAGCCTGCCAAACCTAAGAAACTTCGGATCTCAGCCACGGACCTAGGTGGTTTCCAATCCAACACTGCTTTGATCTTCCTAGGGTCCACTCTTATTCCTTTTGCGGATACCACATGCCCTAAGAATGCCACCTCCTTAAGCCAAAATTCCCACTTGCTGAATTTGGCATAGAGCTTCTTCTCCCTTAACACTTGTAGCACAACCCGTAGGTGTTCATCATGCTCCTCTTCAGACTTGGAGTACACCAAAATATCATTGATGAATACAACGACGAACCTATCCAAGTAGGGTTGGAAAACTCGGTTCATCATATCCATGAAAGCAGCTGGAGCGTTCGTCAACCCAAACGGCATTACTACAAACTCAAAATGGCCGTATCGTGTCCTAAAAGCGGTCTTATGGATATCTGCCTCCTTCACCTTCAACTGATGATATCCCGACCTCAAGTCTATCTTCGAGAAATCACTGACCCCTTCTTCGGTGATCGAACAAGTCATTGATCCTTGGCAAAGGATACATGTTCTTAATGGTCAGCTTATTCAACTGACGGTAATCTATGCACATCCGCATAGTTCCGTCCTTCTTCTTTACAAACAGGACCGATGCTCCCCATGGAGACACACTGGGTCGAATGAACCCACGATCCAGCAATTCTTGGATTTGAGCCTTGAGCTCAACCAACTCCTTTGGTGCCATTCGATACGGGGCAATGGACAGAGAAGTTGTTCCCAGTAGCAAGTCTATTCCAAATTCCACCTCCCTATCTGGGGGTATTCCTGGTAATTCCTCTGGAAACACATCTTCAAAGTCCCTTATCGTTCTAACTCAACTAACACCTTCTTCTTTTCCACCCAACGCACTTACGAAGGCTAAGAACGCCTTGCACCCTTTCCTAACCATTTTCTCAGCCATCAACGCCGAAACTACGTGGGACAGGTAGTTTCTTCTTTCTCCGATCATTACTACTACTTCATCCTTCAAAGTCCTTAGTTCCATTCATTTAGCCGCACAATCCAATACGGCTCGGTGCTCTACTAGCCAGTCCATTCCAAGTATAAGTTCAAACTCCCCAAAGGGTAGTTCCATTAAGTCAGCCCGAAAGTTCACTCCCTGAATCTCTAGGGGTACATTCCGAAAGATCTTATCCACCACTACAGTTTGGCCTAATGGGCTTACTACAGTCATCTGCCTATCAGAAAGTTCAGAGTCTAGGCCTAGTGTTTCCACTACACTACATGCAACATAAGAATGGGTCGAGCCCACATCAATTAAGGCATAATAAGGCTTGCCATAAATAAAGAACGTACCGTTATAACATCCAGCGCGTCTCTATCTTCCCTCCGGCGAACCGCATAAACCAAACCCGGTTGCCTTGCCTCAGCATTAGCAGCACCTCTGCCCTGTGTTCCACGGCCTCTGCCAGTACCATTACCTCTATTACTCGAACCACGACCTCGTTGAGGCTGTTGTCCTCCTCTACCAGCCTAACTAACATTCTGAGCTGCTGGTCGACTTTCATCTAATGCCTTAGGACAATCCTTGATCACATGGTCCTTGGACCCACACCTAAAACATCCTCCTGTCTTCTTCCAGCACTCTCCTAGGTGCTTCTTTCCACACAAATCACAAGGACGATACTGCCCTCCTGAAGCAACTTGCTGACCTCGCGGCCCATCAACTCTAGGCCTCTTATGAACCTTTCCAGACGATCCAAAACCTCATTTGGGCCTATTTCGGTCCATAGTCTACCTGGTAGAATCCTTAATCCCTTCAGCCACTTTAGCCTTTTCCACTAACGCAGAAAATTCCGCTCCCAGTGCGGTGCTATCAACAATCTTAGATCATCTCTTAGGCCGTCCTCAAAGCGGACATGGCTGCTCATGCTCGATTGCCACTACTCCTTGGGCATCACGGCTCAACCTCGAGAATTCACCTCATATTACGCATGCACGGACTTGTTCCTTGAACCGGCCCGAAATGCCTTCCTTTGCTCATCCGTATACCGGTTCCAACATACTTCTTTTGATACGCTTCCTTAACGTAGTCCCGTGTCGAGATCCTCCACGCGTGGCACCATCCCGAATAGTTAACCACCATTGATACGCTTCATCGCGTAACGAGTGCCACCATTCCTTTTAACTTCTCCTCGAGGGTCGGTCAAGCTCATCCATGATGCGCTCGATTACAACCAACGATTACTCGGTATCTTGGGTGCCACACCGATACTCCACGAAACATTTCGGCTCCATTAGCTCGAGCCGTTCGAGCCTGCACTTTTGATTTCCCGAATTTCTCCTCGCACCAACCACCAACTCCAAAACTCGTAGTACGACTGCGACACAAAGATCATCATCCCCCGTCTGAGCTTACTGCTCAACACCAACAGCTGGGGGTAGTGGTGGCGATGGTATCTCATTGTCAGACCCTTGACCCGATCTAACGGGTTCTGACACAGTCATCCTTCCTCTACCTCGTCCACGACGACCACATCCTCTAGAGCTCATTTCTAACGTCGAGATCTGATTAAGAAGTTTTATGAATTAGTCTGTGTTTCACTTTATTACCCGCGAAGAAATTTTATGGAAGAGTTTTAGGAGTGGTTCTTTCGTATTCATACATGCACACAGTCTTTTCATTCATTCATACATCCATCAACCAATTATGAACTTTCGTTCATTCAGAGAAACGTTGTAGTTTTCATTGTTATTGTTTCTCCACTACCCAGGGGTATTTTCGTAATTTTATCCTGTAGGGGTATTTTCCTAATTTTTCAAAAGAAAAAGTTCCTTGATGATTCTGTCATAAAGTATTTTGGAATTTTTTAAAATTTTCGGGGTATTTTGGAAGATTTAAAATCTGAGGGTATTTCGGTAATTTTAAATCTCGGGGGTATTTTGGTAATAAACCAGGGTATATTTGTAAAATTTAACAAATCAGGGATATTTCAAAAGTTCCAAAACTTTGAAGGTTCTTTTTGAGAATTGTTCTTTCCAAAGCGGTGATGTTGCAAAAAAATTTTTTAGAAATCAGGGTCATTTTGGTAATTTCTTGTAAGTTAGGGGCAATTTTGTAATTTTCTAAAATCAAGGTATTTTGATTGTAACACCCCAAACCCGGCCTAAACGTTACGACCGAATCTGGCATGTTACGGAGTGAAAACATCTTAAAATCATAGGTTTGTCGAAAATGTTTAAAGAAGACTCTGTTTTATTTTGGGGTTTAGAAAACTTAGTAATAATTGATGCTGAGTTTGTTTTAGGAGTTGTCGTAATACTTGGAAAACTCGTGAGTAAAAACCCATTTGTGATTGCCGATTTTAGAAAACATTGGACACTTGTTAAAACTAAACGCGATAAGAAAAATCAAGTTTAGAACCATTCGCCTTTAAAGTGATTTGAAAATGAGAGTTTATAAAAACATCCAAGTTACCTTTATTATCTTGTAACGTTTGGAAAACCCGAAGAGGTATAGTTTTGAAAACACTTGTATTTAATGGTTAATTAAGCAAACAAGTTCTAATCGGATGCATAACAACATCGTAAGTAAATCAAAAACCAAAACCCAAAATAACAACCAATGCCTTATTACAAAAATCATACCAAATTTAAAGAAAATAAATAAAGCGAGAAGGTATTTTATAGTCAAAACCCGAAACCAACATGCATGGCCACCTCGACTCCTCCCGGCTCCATATCCGCGATCTATGCCTCATCTCAGTAAAATATAAGGGAAGGGTGAGTCACCAAGACTCGAGTGTATAAATCCCCAACCCGATAATTCAAGCACTTACACAAAGATCATTGATAAAACATGCAAATCATGCAAACCCCATAACCTAACCATCCGAAACTCCTTTTTCTACCCGTGTGGTACCAAACCCTTTGGTGGTGCCAAACCACCGTGACCCAAAGTCACGATATCCAATAATGGGGTGCCAAACCACTGGTGACCCAAAGTCACGAATAATCCATCGTGGGGCCAACCCACGTGTGATACCAAAATCACTGGCGACAATCCCGTAATATCAAGCGTGTGGGGCCAACCCGCGTGGTGCTAAGCCAACGGGACAAGTCGCTATGAGGTGCCAAAACCTGGTGACCCAAAGTCACAAAATATCAATATCCAAGTGTGGGCCAACCCACGTGTGATACCAAATCACCGCGGCGACGATCCCGATATGTCAATCGTGGGGCCAACCAATCGTGGTGCTAAGCCACCGGGACAAGTCGCTATGAGGTGCCAAACCTCTGGTGACCCAAAGTCACTAAATCAATCTGTGGTACCAAACCCTTTGGAGGTGCCAAGCCTCTAGTGTCCCAAAGACACGGATATCAACTTCCCCCTCCTCTCATATCACCCATTGTCATGCCATACTCATGTAAATCATGCAAATCATGTCATCATGCTTTATTACGAATCATAATACATATATGTCATAAATCACAATATCATACATATCGAATAGCAGAACTCATATCGAAACGGACTTACCCGAATCCCTGCTCATACCCATAGGGTATCATATCAACATCCACACTATTTCAGCTTTATCATATTCAGGTTATTAAAACACATTACTAAGTAATAGAGTGTGTAAGTTTACACACCTGGTTACTAACGCGACTATCAAATCCCATAGATCAAGATCTAACGCACTAGATCCCCCTTCCTTAACGCTTTTCGAGCACTAGTCACAACCAGAGGTATGCGAGATCAAGCCTTCCCCTACAATCGGCCAAAACTAAACAACATAATCATGCTAATCAACCTCTAAGGGTATAACTGTAAGTTTACCTACCAAGGGCATTCTCGTAATTTCACACCTGCAATGGCCTTTCCGAAGGCCTAATGTCACCACTAGCGATTGAGCTACCATTTCCGGTCGTACCGGACGATTGGGCCTAAAACCCGATTTCGGCCCATCCAAGCCCACACGCTCGTGTGGCCCACCTAGCACAAATCTAGCCACGTATATAAGTTCCACCTAGTCTAGTTTAACATATACTAAACAATCACATAATTTACTCATATGGGCCTACGGGCCCATTGGCCCACTTCGGCCCATCGAGGCCTAAGCAGCCCCAACCCCCAAGAATACTACTGATGGCCTCAACTATCGCGTCGAAGCCCCACACGTGCACTCGCACGTTCGTGTGGCTACTAATGCCGTGTGACCGGCATTTCGGCATTTTGCCGCTCTACAGCTAGAGTAGAGAGAGTTACACACCTGATAGGACTCTGGGGCTAATCCGCGCTACGACCACTCTTGTGCCCAAACGCCCTCCAAGATGTGTTTACTCTCCTCCTAGGATGCTCCTTATATAGCTAGCTCTTCACCTTCATTCTTTGTGTCTTTCCGATGTGGGATCCTTCACAAGAGAGTTTAAATTCAACTAAAACTCTTACCGTCAGGCACCGCAAAATAAATACTCCCTTGCTTCTCATAAGATTCGAACCCAGGCTCCCTTGCAACATAATCCACGCCGCTAACCACTTGGCCACAAGCTCCTCTTGTGTCTTAAACCATGCGCAACTAAATATAAACTATGGCCCAAATTCTAAGATCCAAGTAAAAAGAAACCAAAATGCAAAAGCCAAGACTTGAACCTTGGACCTCCTTCCTTCCTTGTGGCATCACTCCCTTGTCCCTTAAGTGGCGTCACTTTGCCACTACACCACACACTCCACTTGTGTCATTTTCCTTCATATTTTATTCTTAAAGCCTATCTGCCAACTTCCAGGGTTTTTTTCACCCAAAACCAAAATTTCCCCAAAGCCAATATTTGATCCCGGGACTTCATAGAAGCCCTCTAACCTTCCAAAATCACTTATCCAATAGGTCTAACTAGCATTTAAGCCGATCTCTTATTCTCCAAAAATTTAAACGCTACTACGCCTAAGGCCCATTGGGCTCAATTCTCCTAAGCCCAATTTCGGGATGTTACATTGATATTTTGCGAATTAGGGTTTTTGAGCATTTATAAAATAATGAAATTTTGGTAAAATTGTTGGGTAGTTGGACATTTTATAAACCAAGGGTATTTTGGTAATTTTACCACTAGGGGCATTTTTGTAATTTCATAAATCGGAAATTTTTCGAAAAATTTTGTAAAGATGGTTTTCACAAATTTAAAAGAAAGTTTTAAGAGCTTTTTTTTTTAAAACTAGGGTTTTGTTGTTTTTATAAAAACACGGCTAGTTCCCTTTCGGGTTTTAGTTATTGTGTTTAGCCTAGGGCCAAGTCCTCTTGGTCAGGGTGAACCAAAGCTACGCACCAAGCAAGATTCGAGTGGAGAGGAGGTGAGTCACGCGAACTGCTTAAATACCAAGCTCCCACCGAAACCATTCCTAGACATGCGCACAGAGGTTGCCACACCCACTGAGCCCTCTAGGTTAGGGTGAACCGAAGCTACGCACCAGGTAGGATTCCTGCGAAGAGGAGGTGAGTCACTAGGACTGCTTAAATACCAGGCTCTTCCGGATCCAATCCTAGACATGCGCACAGGGGTTACCACACCCTAGCTCGGTGACTTAGCCATAGGATTGTTTAATGGAATTAAGTCTTATGTGTTTGTGTTTGAGTAGACTAGTCCAAGGGTTCAAGTTTCTATCATGCTATTCTACGTTCCATTCCTTTTCTACCCTTCCATAATTCACATAATCACACAGATGGTTAGGGGTACTTATCTGGTGGACTGCGGGTCGGAGACTTAGGTGCCATGCCAGAAAACCTGCTTAACTTTAGAAATACTTTTCATAAAACTCATTCGGGCTCGTTTGGAAAATGTTTTGGGCCTTAGCCCACAGTACGAGAGTTTTAAAATGGGCTTTGATACCAAACTGAAACACCCCAAACCCGACCCACGAGCTTTGACCAGATTTGGTATGTTCCTCAAGTAAATCGGTTCAAAGTTCTTTTGTTACTTTGGGAAAATAGTGTGTTTTGAAAGAAATATTGTTTTGGGTTGGGCTCGAGTAGAAAACAAAATCGTTTTATAATGAAAACCCTTTTAAATTTTAGGTGATAAAACATATAGAATACATTTAAAGTAAATTACTTAATCTTTAACTTAATAAAAATTTCGTAACATAATAAATAAAAACAGAAATAAAATAGTGCACTATGGCCTTATGGCCTTATTACATCAAGTAAATCCAAATAATTCGGAGTACTTAAAAATTAATAGTCCATAAAAATAAAAACTTCATGTTGAGCATGGCCACCAAAAGTTTGCCGTCCCGGTCTATTACTGTTCATCACCTGAAACATGGTCACTCAACGGGGTGAGTCAACAGACTCAATGTGTACACAACACTAAATCATAATAGAATCAGGCATAACAAATATTACACATTCATATCATAGCATACAAATTATGATGCATTCCCAAGCCCAAACCTAACAAGCCATCCGCTACACTCCCCCGTACCAACCTGTACACCGTGGGGACTACTAAGTCGACCCTCCTTCCGCTACACTCCATATCGCGGTCTTAGGTCACCGCATTTGTGGTCTTAGGTCACCACATTTAGATATCGCGGTCTTAGGTCACCGCATTCAGATTACTGTGGTCTTAGGTCACCACATTCAGATACCACGGTCTTAGGTCACCGTGTTCGTTGTCATAGGTCACCACATTCACTTCCCCTTTTAATAACCCATATGCCCCATTTTGTAATATGCATTAATATGCCAAAGTTCACATTCTTATTCCCATGTTAGAAATAACATATTTCATATTCCTAGTAGGAGTAGGAAACATACCTGAGTACTTAGTACCATAACATGGTACCTTAGCCACTTTCTTATTCTCAATATCACATATTTTAATTAGACATAACCATAAAACTTATTAAGAATTAGTGTGGGGTACACACCTGATTCGCTTAGCAAATTCCTTGAGATCTCGTAATCTGATCTACCGCTTAGATCCTTAATCCCTACATTTGATTAATCACTTACTAATTTAATAAAAAGCCATTCAGCCATAAATCCAAATCCTAGTAGGATTAGTATACTAAAACTTACCTTGTTGTCGATTGACTTAAGAATCAAGTCCCGAATTGAATCCTTGCTTCTTTACTGTTGTCGAAAACCCTATAGACACATATTAGAGTTTAATCTAACATTAAACATAATGAATGGCCTTTGGCCGAATCTTATAGTTTCTTACCTTGAATCTTAGAAATCCCGAAACCTTCCTCCTTGTAGTCGACAGTCACAAAATCCCGAAGTTTTCCTTCAAAGTTTCGGCCAACATGAATGTGTCATTAAAACCTTGCCTTTTTGTTTTTAAAGAAGAAAGAAAATAATCATAATAGATCCTTAACCTTTTATATGGAAATCGGCAACACCCTTTGATCTACGAAAATATTCGGCTATGGCTTAGATGTGTATCACCAAATTTCGGTTTCCTTGAATAATTGGCTAGGGTTTTCTTTGGGGTTTCGGCTTCTGATGGATTGGAAAGAAAAGAAGAAGAAGAAAGAATAAAGGATGAGAGGAAACTTGTGATTTTTGAGAGAAAAGAATTTGGGGAAGATGACAAGAGAATTTCGGCAGAGGCTTGCTTGGAGAGAAAAAAAATTGTAAAATGCCTCACTTTTCCTCCTATTGCCGAATTTACTAGGCCAAGAGTCCCTTTCTTGGACATCATTCTTTTATTTGATAACTTTATCTCTTTAATTTAAAACAATTAAATAATAATCCTTTATTATCTCCTTGAAAAATAATCTAAAAAAAAATCCATTATTTATCCTTATTAGTCAAAATTTAAAGAGAATAAAACTCTTCTGTTTAAACACCTTGTGCCGTCCACCTCACTTCTTCTGGAAGCAAAATAAAATTTCTTTTATTTGCTTTCCCTGTGACTCGAACTCAGGCCCAATCCCCTTGCATGTGGCGCCATTTCCAGAGGCCCTAAGTGGCATCTCCAGGCCACTTTTCCAAGCCTGTTTGCGTGTCAAATTTCACATACTTTTTCTCTTAAGGCAACCTTACCTTAATTTCCTCTTTTAAACTTTAAAACTCGACATTTCTAAGTCATTTCTAAGTTTCCAAAAATTTTCGTTTGCCTCTTTAAACTTGACATTTCTTTACATTTCCAAGTTTCCAGAAGTGTTCACTTTCCACTTTTGAATCATTTCCAAATCATTTCCGGGTTTCCAAAAATGTTCATTTCTAAATCATTTCCATGCATTTCTAGGTTTCCAAAAATGTCAAAATTTTATTCGCAATACATAAGACATGTCATTTTGTACAATTAAACCGAAAATGCATAGGCCCTTTCCAGGATGTTACACCCCAGATTTTTGGGATGTGACAAATTTAGGATAAATGAGATCGAGAGCTAAGTTTACCAAGTAAATCATAAATTATCCTGGTCAAGAAAGTAAGGTCCAGAGATAAGTGTGTATTAGTTGATTAGTTAATTAGTTAGAGGCCAAAAGGAAATAACTGGTTAACTAATAACTAGATAAAAACCGAGTTCTGAAGTTAATTAGGAACACAGAAGTGAGTTAATCTTCTGCCTGATTAATTGGAATTTATTTCAATTCTTATTTGGTTGTCTTTTATTTTAGTTAATTTATTCTATTTCAATTAATTACTTCCATTTTGATTTTTCATAATATAATTTTAGATTACTACTATTTAGCTCTATTAGTGTAGAAATTAATTCAACTTTAATCCAATCTCCATTGGTACGATCCTCAAAATACTTTCCAAAGTGTTTTGTTATAACATTCTTTACTATATTACAATTTGACCCGTATATTTGTAAACATCGTTGTTTTATTTATTATATATTTTTCTGTAGTATTTCAAATCTTGATGTTCGCACGTTTGGCAGTGATCAAGTTGTTGGCGTCGTTGCTGGGAAGGTTTTAGTATTAAACTGAAATTTTATTTTCTACATCTTAATAAGATAAATAGAAACATTTAGAATTATAGATACAAATTTTAATTTTAGTTATTTTTATTTATTTATTTATCTTATCTTATTTAATTTTAAGTCACTAATTTCATTTTAATTTGAATTCTTTGATTTAGGAACTTGATTATTTGTTGGGATAAACGATGACAACTCTCTTGGGACAAACAATATTTGACACAAATTGGATTCAACCAAGTATAGCAGAACCCAATGTTTATGGAACTCACTTTGAGAGTAATCATGCATTTCTGACTTCGGTGTCAACGAATCTTCAGTATAGTTACAATGTTGACTTGGACCCAGTGGTATTTCTTCAACCATTTGAACAAATCTATAGTATAGTAGGGTTTTCAGGAGTTTCTTATGAAGTAATTAAGTTATTTCTAATCCTTTTTGCACTTGCAGTTCAAGTTAGAGAATGGCTGGAAGCGTTACCACCAGGGACTATAACATTGTGGGAAGAGTTTGTACAACTGTTTCTGCATAGAGTTATATTAATGCCTACCATTCGGAGTACATACGATGAGTTGCTGAAATTCAAACAAAACTCAATGGAAACATTAGGGCAAGCATGGGATTGATTCAAAATGATTCTTCAGAAAGTACTTGGAGGAGGTTTTGATCTCGCAATCAAGTTGCAACATTTCTTTGGGGGCTTAGATTATGATAGTTAATGCCAATTTGATATCATCGCATGAGGAAGCATTTGGATTAAAGCAACCCATGAAATAAATGTGTTGCTGGAAAAAGTAAGCAGCAACGATCATTCATAGATCAAGGTCAGAAAGCCCGAACGAGCGGATGAGTTTGTAACACCCTGAATTAGGGGTTATTTGTAATTTAAATAAATTCCAATGGGGCTTCAAGAAATAAAATTTATAATTTTATTTGACATGTTTAAGGGTCTAAAAATAACCCGAGCTAGGCCTGACCCAGTGTTAAAAATTTATTTTTAAAGTGTGTACAAGGAAGGAGCTAGGTAACGATAGGGCTTAAATAAAATTTAAGGAAACTTGACACAAGATTGTAATTGACGTGTTGGCTTGATGACTTAAGGGCTTGCAAGGGAGGTCTTGGGTTCGAATCTTGGAAAGGAGAATTTATTTTGTTTTTATTTTTGGGCGTTGAATGAAGGGGGCCAAAAATATGACGGCCTTAAAGATGATTGGGGAAGGTTAAGTAGCATGAAAGTCCGGTGAGTAAGAGTGGCACTGGGGTGCCACTTGAGGGAGAGAAGTCTCGGGTTCGAGGAGCGAAGGAACGTTTCTATTTTGGGTTTTTGCGTAAAAAGCGGAAGAAGTAGAGAGGTAGGCTTAAAATTAAAAGATAAGGTTCTATAGCAAGAAAGTCGGATGGGGGAGAGTTGGCCGGGGCGTTGGGGCTCTTCATTTGTTAAACGTTCTGGTTTGAAGCTAAGAGGTAGCAAAATGTTTTTTTTTTTCCTTTTTATTTTCTTTGCTACTTGGGGTGAAGAGTTTGGCTGCACATGGCTCTTTGGTTAGCATTAATTTGGAAGAGTTTGATATGCACATGGGTTCTTTTACTATTTTTTTCTATTTGTTTTAAAGGAGTGATAAGGAATGGGATAATGGATAGATATGATTTTTAATTTAATTGGAAGAGTAATAATTAATAGATAAAGTTTTATCAGCATAGAGAGGAGAATTGGCAAAGCATTAGGACTCTTTGAGGAGTCTGTTTTCAGATCTGACAAATAGAGTGAGAAATTTCCGACAGCAGAATACTTTTCCTTTCTCTACACTCATTAGAAAATTTCCTAGGGAATTCTTCAAATTTTCCAGCTTTCTTCTATTTTAGTTGGCCAAAAATCACCTTTGATTTCTCCTACTAATTCTCCGTTTTCTTTCTTCCACCATTGGTAGAATAATTCACCACTTTCTTTGCCAAATTTCCTCTCATTGTTATTAATAAAATTCCAGCATCTTCTCCTACTTCTTGTTCTTCTTTTTCACATAAGCCAGAACCTTGCTTATTATTTTAACCGACAATAGCCGAATTCCTTCTCCTACTTTGAGAAATATTGGCCGAATATTAAAGCAAGGGTGTTCTTCTCTTTCTTATTCTTCAACCGGCTTGGTAAGGTGGTAAGGATCTACATATGTATTTGGTGTTCATATAAAAGCCGAAGGCTATGGTTATTAATATTGAGCAATTGTAGTTTGTGAACCAGATTCGCGATTTGGGTGCTGAAGCTAGTATTCAAAGTGATAAGGTAAGGATTCGGGTTCAAAAAGAGAACCCTTTTTAGTATTTGGTTTGGCCGAATAGGCCATAGTACTAACCCAGGTATTTTGGCCGAATATAGGGGCTAGTGGATCTAAGGTGGCCGACTTCTCCTTTTGGGATTAGACTATTCAGTGGTGACAGGTGTGCACATACACACGTATAACTTATTGAATGTGCTGAATATTGTGAATGCTAACTTGATTTGTGTAGCATGAGATAATATGCCATATCGGTATAGATGGCGAATCAGGTAAGTACCTGTTAAGATGAATTTGCTATTGGATGCTTTTGGGAAGCATGATGTATTGATACATGAGATTTATGCATATGATGGCATGTAACATATATATATGACTGATGTGGGATTGATGAGTGGAGGGGGCAATGTTATTCGTGCCGACGGGCACCAGTGTTTTGGTAACACACTGTGACTATGGTCACCAGAGGTTTGGTACCTCCAGAGGTTTGGCACCTCACCGCGACTTGTCCCCGTGGTTTAACACCACCGTGGGTTGGCCCCACTTGAGATATGGGATAAATGCGCCGGTGATTTGGTATCACACGATGGGTTGGCCCCATCAATCGAATCGTGTCTACAGACACCAGTGTTTTGGTAACACATCGTGACTATATGTCACCAGTGGTTTGGCACCACCAGTGGTTTGGTACCACAACGGGGTAGACAGTGGCGTATGGCTGGCTAGGTTGGGACACACAATATTTTGCATATTAACTGTTTTATGTGTGTATGGAAATTGTTTTTAAAACGGGGGAAGGGTTACATACTGAGTCTTGGTGACTCACCTTCTCCTTTACATTTTTCAGGTGACACGTAGAACGCGGATGTGGAGCCGGGTGGACGCGAGGTGGCCATGCAGTGGATTTTAATTAAATGGACTTGAACTTAGTTATTTTATTTCATTATTGGTTGAATTTTATTTTGAATGTAATAAGGCCTCCTGGTATTTTCTTTTATTACTTTTCATATGTTGAATACTTTGTTTAAACTTTGTTATTAATATTAGTCAATCACATGTTTTCCCAAATTAACACGAAAATGTTTTATCGTGCCATCGGGCACATTCGGAAATTTTATAATAACTCGACTTAATTATGTTTAAAAAAAAAAATAAACTCTAAGTGTGATTTTACCAAAATAATCAAATACGAAAAGTTTTTTTTAACAAAACTTAGTGGGTTTCAAAATGGTTTTCAAAAAGTTTTCCTCGTAACAAACCAGATTCGGCCATAGTGTTTGGGCCGGGTTTGGGTTGTTACAAATTGGTATCAGAGCCCAGTTCAAAGCACGGCTGTGGGGGCCCAAGGCCCAAAAATGTTTTGGTAGGCCTTATGGAATGATTTTTGGGTTTTTTGGAACAGCATGGCCCGAGTCTCCGGCACCGATCCGCCCAGGTAAGTACATCTGAACTATTCTGTGAATTATATTCTGTAGAAGGGTAGGAAGCACGGAACGTAGATAGACTTATAGGAACTTGAACCCTAGGATTAGAGTACTCAAACACACAAACCAAACATAAGACTTAAGGAACTTAACCCACCTATGACTTAGTCAGTGAGCTAGGGTGTGGTAACCCCTATACGCATGTCGAGGATTGGATCCGGAAGAGCCTGGTATTTAAGCAGTCCTCATGACTCACCTCCTCTTCGGGTATCCTGCAGTGCGTAGCCGGTTCACCCTAACTCGGAGGGCTCGGTGGTGTGGCAACCTCTGTGCGCATGTCTAGAAAGGTTCGGTGAGAGCTTGGTATTTAAGCGGTCCACGTGACCCACCTCCTCTTCACTCGAATCTTGCCTGGTGCGTAGCTTTGGTTCACCCTGACCAAGAGGGCTCGGTCATAGGCTAAACACAATGATTGAAACCCGAAAAGGGAATTAGCCATGTTTTCGAAAAAGAATGAAACAACAACAACCCTAATGTTTTCAAAACTTTTGCAATAACTCTTTCAAATATGAGAACATCGTTTTTACAATATTTTCCTCGAAAAACTGGATTTGTGGAAAATTACAAAAAAATGCCCTTAGGGGTAAAAAATTATTAAAATGCCCTCGGTTCATAAAATATCAGTTCAATGTTTTGCTCAAAATTTCAACTATTTTATAAATATTCAACAACTTAGCTTTGAAAATCATCAGCAAAATATTTTGGTTTTGGAAAAATTACGAGAACGCCCTCAATTTGCGAAAATTACCGAAATGACCCTGATCTTTGGAAATCTTTACCAACCTCACTATTTGAAAAGGAAAACTTCCAAAAAAAGACCCCCGCAGTTTTACAACTGTTAAAAATATCCCTGACTTATCAAAATTACAAAATTGCCCCTGATTGACAAAATTACCGAAATACCCCTAGTTTCCAAAACGAGGCCATATCTTTAAATTTTGCCAATTTTCGAAAACATCCTCCAGTTTTGGGGAATTTCAAAGTGATTTGTTTTATTAAAATTTTACAACTTCTTTTATTACGAAAATATCCCTATAGGGAAAATGACGAAAATACCCCTGGGTTAGAAATGGGCAGAAATGTCTGAAGAGCGAATAGGTATGGAAAGTATTAAGGAATGGATGCATGAACTCTTTTGTGTGAACTAGGATAGAAAACTGAAACCTTGTCTGCTCGAAAGAATCTCTGATTAAACCTTATCCATAAAATTTCTTCGCGAGTAATAAAGTGGAACAAATGCTAATGCATAAGAATTTTCTTAATCAGATTAAAAGTGCGGTAGATAGAATGAGTTCTAGAGGACGTGGACGCCGTGGACGCGGTAGGGGTAGGATGACGGTGTATCGAACCCGTCAGTCAAGGCCAAGGTTCAAAACGCAGGTACCATCGCCACCACCACCTCCTACTTTTAGAGAGTGAGGAGCGAGGATCGGGCCAGGTGGTGAGGAGGTGTATCGCAAGTCGCTTTTGCGAGTCTTGGAGATAGTGGCTGGGGCTAGTGGAAATTTGGGAGCTCGAAAATCTATTCCCGAGTGAATCCGGCCTAATGGAGCTGAGGTATTCCGGGGTGTGTCGGGAGTGGCGCCCAGTGCAGCAGAGTACTGGCTAGAATCTTCAGAAAGGATCATGGATGATATTGACCTGACTGAGGAGGAGAAGCTGAAAGAGGCGGTGTCACTTCTAAAGGATGAACCGTATCAGTGGTGGCTGACAGTCCGGGATGGAGCCACGGCTGATGATCTCACGTGGGATTACTTTAAAAATGCCTTTCAGAAGAAGTATGTGGGTACTAGCTATACGGATGCCCAAAGGAAAACTTTTCTGAGTCTAGTGCAAGGAACTAAGTCGGTAGCGGAATATGAGGCGGAGTTTTTAAGGCTGAGTAGGTATGCTAGAGGTACCGTAGCTACCGAACATGAGCGCTGTGTTCGCTTTGAGGACGGACTCCGAGATGATTTGAGGTTACTGATTGCCCCGCAGCAGGTTCGTGAGTTCTCATCTCTAGTGGAGAAGGCCAAGGTGGCTGAGGGGATCAAGGAGGCTGTGAGGTAAAATTATAGTAGGAATAATCAGAAGAGAGGATTTGGGTCAGCTGGATCCAGTGGTAGTGTCCAGAAGAAGGCTAGGACAAGTGGGCCAAATCAAGCGGCGAGGCCCACGACTACTAATCAGAGACTGGCTCCGTGTAACAGCTGTGGAAAAACCAATTGGGGAGGTTGTTGGACCGGTGATAGGGGTTGCTTTGAATGTGGGTCTTTGGAGCATCGTGTCAGAGATTGTCCTCGGAAACTAGCTAAGAATCAGCCTGAGGGACAGAACCGTGTTCAGGGCAGAAATGATAGACCACCACAGAGGGGTCGTGGTAATGGCAGAGGAAACAACGGTTCTAACCGAGGTCATGGAACTCAGGGCAGAGGTTCGGGTAATACAGAGGCTAGGTAGCCTGGCTTAGTCTATGCAGCGAGGCGTCGCGAGGAGGGTGACGCACCGGATGTCATAACCGGTACGTTTCTAATCTTTGGTCTTCCTTATGTTGTACTAATTGATGTGGGTTCGACGCACTCGTACATTGCTAGTAGTGTGGTAGGAACTATGGACCTAGACTCTGAGACTACTTCTAGAAAGATGACTGTACTAAGCCCCTTAGGTCACTCTGTAGTCGTAGATAAAATTTATAGAGACGTACCCCTAGAACTCCAAGGGGTAGTATTTGTGGCTGATCTGATGGAACTACCGTTCGGGGAGTTCGATTTGATCCTTGGAATGGATAATTTGGTTAAGTATCAGCGACCGCGGATTGCGTGCTAAGCGCATGGTTCTTAAGACGGATGAAGGTGATGAAGTGGTTATGATAGGTGATAGAAGGAATTACTTGACCAATGTAGTGTCGGCCTTGAAGGCTGAAAAGATGGTCAATAAGGGTTGTGAGGCGTATTTGGTTCGAATCTGTGCTTTGGAAGCTAAAGAGTCAGTGGTTGGAAAGGTCCGAACGGTTGGGGAATTCGCTGATGTGTTCCCAAAAGAGCTTCCGGGTCTGCCTCCAGATCTGGAAGTTGAATTCGGTATAGACTTGCTACCGGAGCGGCTTTGTGTCTATAGCACCATACCGAATGGCACCAAAGGAATTGGTGGAGTCAAGGCTCAAATTCAGGAGCTCTTGGATAGAGGGTTCATCCGACCAAGCATATCTCCGTGGGGAGCACCCGTGTTGTTTGTCAAGAAGAAGGACGGTTCAATGCGGATGTGTATCGACTACCGCCAATTGAACAAGTTAACGATCAAGAACAAGTATCCGTTGCCTCGGATTGACGACTTGTTCGATCAACTGAAGGGTGCCTCGGTGTTTTCGAAGATAGACCTTAGGTCGGGCTATCATCAACTTAAGGTGAAGGAGGTTGATGTTCACAAGACAGCATTCCGAACTCGGTATGGGCACTACGAGTTCCTCGTAATGCCATTTGGGTTGACCAATGCGCCGGCAACGTTTATGGACTTGATGAATAGGGTGTTTCAGCAGTACTTAGACCAATTTGTCGTGGTGTTCATAGACGACATATTAGTTTATTCAAAGTCGGAGGAGGAACATGACCGGCATTTACGTATAGTTCTACAAGTGTTGAGGGAGAAGCAATTATATGCCAAATTCGGTAAGTGTGAATTTTGGGTGAGGAGGTGGCCTTCTTAGGACACGTGGTGCTCACTGAGGAATCGAGTAGACCCCTCGCAAGATTGAAGCGGTGTTGGATTGGAAACCCCCTAGGTCAGTGGCTGAAATACGAAGTTTTCTGGGTTTAGCGGGGTACTATCGGAGATTTGTAGAAGGATTCTCCTTAATCGCAGCGCCGTTGACGAAGCTACTAAGGAAAGGTGTTCCATTTGTGTGGACGGAGAAGCAGCAAGGAAGCTTTGATAAGCTAAGGAAAATTCTGACGGAAGCTCCGGTTTTGGTACAACCTGAGGCAGGGAAGTTGTTTACCGTTTATTGTGATGCGTCCCATACTGGATTGGGATGTGTGTTGATGCAAGAAGGAAAGGTAGTAGCTTATGCATCACGGCAGTTAAGACTGCATGAACTGAACTATCCAACGCACGACTTGGAGTTAGCGGCAGTCGTCTTTACTCTGAAAATATGGCGACATTATCTGTACGGGGAGAAGTCGATAGTCTACACGGATCATAAGAGTTTGAGATATCTTCTGACCCAGAAGGATCTAAACCTGAGACAACGTCGGTGGATTGAACTATTAAAGGACTACGATTGTTCAATTGAGTATCATCCGGGCAAGGCCAACGTGGTGGCTGACGCGTTGAGCCGGAAGGTTGTGACGGACCTAAGAGCGATGTTTGCTCGGTTGAGTCTATATGACGATGGAAGTCTCTTGGCAGAACTTCAAGTTAAGCCAACATGGATCGAGGAGGTTAAGGAAAAGCAGTCAGTGGACGAAGGGTTGAATGCTAAAAGGATACAAGTTCAGAATGGTGGATTGGAAGGGTACAATTTGTCTAAGGATGGAGTGTTATGCTTTCAAGGGCGAGCTTGTATGCCGAAGGATGTGGAATTGAGGCGGAAAATTCTCCACGATGCACATAGCAGCCCATACGCTATGCATCCGGGAGGAAGCAAGATGTATGGAGATCTACGGAAACAGTTCTAGTGGCTGGGGTTGAAGCGTGAGATAACTGAGTTCGTAGGAAAATGTCTGATGTGTCAGCAGGTTAAGGCTGAACACCAGTTGCCATCAGGGCTACTTCAACCGGTAAAGATCCCTCAATGGAAATGGGAGAGGATCACTATGGATTTCGTTAGTGGGCTACCCCTTACACCCAAAGCCAAGAAGGACGCGATTTGGGTAATAGTAGACCGTCTGACTAAGTCGGCTCACTTCATACCGGTGAGGGTGGATTACTCTCTTCAGAAGCTGGCTAAGCTATATGTATCGGAGATAGTAAGATTGCATGGTGTGCCGGTATCGATCATCTCGGATAGGGATCCCAGATTCACGTCAAGGTTCTGGAAAGCTTTGCATCAAGCTTTGGGTACACGGTTGGATTTTAGTACCGCTTTTCATCCACAGTCTGACGGACAATCGGAAAGGGTGATACAGATCTTAGAGGATATGTTAAGGGGATGTGTCTTGGATTTCCGGGGGAGTTGGGAGGAATTTCTACCATTAGCAGAGTTCGCCTACAACAACAGCTATCAGGCGAGTATCCAGATGGCACCATACGAAGCATTGTATGGGCGGAAATGTCGTACTCCGACATGTTGGACGGAATTAGGTGAACAATGATTTTGGGTCGAGTTGGTGTGAGGCGAGGATAAAGTCAAGGTGATTCGGTCTCATCTTAAGGAAGCATCGGATAGGCGAAATCCTATCGCCGATCTGAAATGCAAGGAAATGGAGTATGCTGTGGGAGACAAGGTTTTTCTGAAGGTGTCGCCTTGGAAAAAGGTGTTGAGATTTGGCCGGAAAGGGAAGTTAAGCCCAAGGTTCATCGGGCCCTATACAGTTGTAAAGCGAGTGGGACCGGTAGCTTATCGACCTTGAGTTACGGCAGAATCGAATCGAGATCCATGATGTCTTTCATGTATCAATGTTGAGGCAGTATCGATCGAGATCCTTCATGACGTGGTGCTAGTGGTCGAGATCGAGGTGAATCCGGATTTATCTTTCGAAGAAGAACCGGTTCAGATCTTAGATCATGATGTGAAGGTTCTACGTAGGAAGTCAGTGCCCTTAGTGAAAGTGCTATGGGAAAACCATGGTACAGAGGAAGCTACGTGGGAACCCGAGGATGTGATGCGGCAGCAATACCCCCATCTGTTTTAACCAGGTAATTTCGAGGATGAAATTTATTTAAGGGGGGTAGAACTGTAACACCCTGAATTAGGGGTTATTTGTAATTTAAATAAATTCCAATGGGGCTTCAAGAAATAAAATTTATAATTTTATTTGACATGTTTAAGGGTCTAAAAATAACCCGAGCTAGGCCTGACCCAGTGTTAAAAATTTATTTTTAAAGTGTGTACAAGGAAGGAGCTAGGTAACGATAGGGCTTAAATAAAATTTAAGGAAACTTGACACAAGATTGTAATTGGCGTGTTGGCTTGATGACTTAAGGGCTTGAAAGGGAGGTCTTGGGTTCGAATCTTGGAAAGGGGAGAATTTATTTTGTTTTTATTTTTGGGCGTTGAATGAAGGGGGCCAAAAATATGACGGCCTTAAAGATGATTGGGGAAGGTTCAGTAGCATGAAAGTCCGGTGAGTAAGAGTGGCACTGGGGCGCCACTTGAGGAGAGAAGTCTCGGTTCGAGGAGCGAAGGAACGTTTCTATTTTGGGTTTTGCGTTAAAGCGCGAAGGCGAGAGGTAGGCTTAAAATTAAAAGATAAGGTTCTATAGCAAGAAAGTCGGATGGGAGAGTTGGCACTGGGACGTTGAAATGCTCTTCTTTGTTAAACGTCCCCGGTTGAAGCTAAGAGGTAGCAAAATGAGTTTTTTTTTCCTTTTATTTTGTCGCTACTGGGGGTGAAGACTTTGGGCCGCACATGGCTCTTTGGTTAGCATTCTATTTGGAAGAGTTTGATATGCACATGGGTTCTTTTTTACTATTTTTTTCTATTTGTTTTAAAGGAGTGATAAGGAATGGGATAATGGATAGATATGATTTTTAATTTAATTGGAAGAGTGATAATTAATAGATAAAGTTTTATCAGCATAGAGAGGAGAATTTGGCAGCATTAGGACTCTTTGGGGAGCTGTTTCTGTACAGCAAATAGAGCTAAGAAATTTCCAGCAACAGAATACTTTTCCTTTCCCTCTGCTACTGCCGAAAATTTCCTAGGGAATTCTTCAAATTTTCCAGCTTTCTTCTATTTTATTTGGCCAAAAATCACCTTTGATTTCTCCTACTAATTCTCCGTTTTCTTTCTTCCACCATTGGCCGAATAATTCACCACTTTGCTGCCAAATTTCCTCTCTTTATTATTAATAAAATTCCAGCATCTTCTCCTACTTCTTGTTCTTCTTTTCACATAAGCAACCTTGCATATTATTTTAATCGACAATAGCCGAATTCCCTTCTCCCTACTTTGAGAAATCTTGGCCGAATATTAAAGCAAGGGTGTTCTCCTCTTTCTTATTCTTCAACCGGCTTGGTAAGGTGGTAAGGATCTACATATGTATTTGGTGTTCATATAAAAGCAGAAGAAGGCTATGGTTATTAATATTGAGCAATTGTAGTTTGTGAACCAGTTTCGCGATTTGGGTGTGAAGCTAGTATTCAAAGTGATAAGGTAAGGATTCGGGTTCAAAAAGAGAACCTTTTTAGTATTTGGTTTGGCGAATAGGCCATAGTACTAACAGGGTATTTTGGCCGAATATAGGGGCTAGTGGATCTAAGGTGGCCGACTTCTCCTTTTGGGATTAGACTATTCGGTGGATGCGGTGTGCACATACACACGTATAACTTATTGAATGTGCTGAATATTGTGAATGCTAACTTGATTTGTGTAGCATGAGATAATATGCCATATCGGTATAGATGGCGAATCGGGTAAGTACTGTTAAGATGAATTTGCTATTTGATGCTTTTGGGAAGCATGATGTATTGATACATGAGATTTATGCATATGATGGCATGTAACATATATATATATGACTGATGTGGGATTGATGAGTGGAGGGGCAATGTTATTCGTGTAAGCGGGCACCGTGTTTTGGTAACACACCGTGAGTACGGTCACCCAGAGGTTTGGTACCTCAGGAGGTTTGGCACCTCACCACGACTTGTCCACGTGGTTAACACCACCGTGGGTTGGCCCCACTTGAGATATGGGATCGTCGCGGTGATTTGGTATCACACGATGGGTTGGCCCCATCAATCGAATCGTGTCTACGGACACGGTGTTTTGGTAACACATCGTGACTATATGTCACGGTGGTTTGGCACCACCAAAGTGGTTTGGTACCACAACGGGGTAGACAGTGGCGTATGGCTGGCTAGGTTGGGACACATAATATTTCGCATATTAACTGTTATATGTGTGTATGGAAATTGTTTTTAAAACAGGGGAAGGGTTACATACTGAGTCTTGGTGACTCACCTTCTCCTTTACATTTTTCAGGTGACACGTAGAACGCGGATGTGGAGCCGGGTGGACTCGAGGTGGCCATGCAGTGGATTTTAATTAAATGGACTTGAACTTAGTTATTTTATTTCATTATTGGTTGAATTTTATTTTGAATGTAATAAGGCCTCCTGATATTTTCTTTTATTACTTTTCATATGTTGAATACTTTGTTTAAACTTTGTTATTAATATTAGTCAATCACATGTTTTCCCAAATTAACACGAAAATGTTTTATCGTGCCATCGGGCACATTCGGAAATTTTATAATAACTCGACTTAATTATGTTTAAAAAAAATAAATAAATAAACACTAAGTGTGATTTTACCAAAATAATCAATTACGAAAAGTTTTTTTTAACAAAACTTAGTGGGTTTCAAAATGGTTTTCAAAAAGTTTTCCTCGTAACAAACCAGATTCGGCCATAGTGTTTGGGCCGGGTTTGGGTTGTTACAGAGTTGATGAAAGTGGATGAAATGACTAACTCTGAAATAAAGGAGTATAATTTAGGTGACGAATGAATTGCAATCAATGAAAAGGAATTAGTAGATAACGACTCAGATATATCAGATATGAGAGAGATGATGGAAAAAGATATTGAGGAAGAAGCAATAAGAGACCATTTAGAAAAGATTTATCGGATATATTGGTGGAAGTAGTGTAAGGAACCATTAGATATGGAAGGCTCCTCCCCTGATAGTATGGTCCCATCAATTATTAGGCCACCGAACTTGGAACTGAAACCACTTCCAACACATCTGAAATATAGGTATCTTGGTGAAAACAACACTTTACTTATGATTATAGCTTCTCACTTATTGTAACACCCCAAACCCGGCCCATGCGTCACGAGCGGATTTGGCATGTCACACAAACAGAACATGTTAAACCCTTTTTGATTTTTACTAAAATATTGCTTTGTTAAAATCTAGAAAACAAGTTTGATTTGATAAAATACTACTAACTTCGAAGATTTGATTGATAAACCGATAAATTTGAACTAATGATCTTACAAAACCGTGACTTTTGAAAACGGCATTAAAAATTCGAAAGAGAACCCGAGTCTTTTGAAAATAACGTTATAAGTTCGAGAGAAAATATCCATGTTAAAAATATTTGTAAAAGTTTATTTTGAAAATCCATTTGTTAATTGATTTTGGAAACCATTATTTAAGTTTTCAGAAAATTTCCTTTTTAAACAATTTAAGAAATATAATAAAAACATCCCAACTATAAAGCAAAAATAAAAATAGTCCAGAGGCCTTATTACAACATTTAACCCAAAATAGTAAAGTAATAAAATAAACGAGAAAGAAGTCTAAAGTCCAAATAAACCATTTCAAAAGTATGGCCTCCACCCGAGTCATCCATGGCCCAAGCCCTCGTCACGGAGCATTACCTACAAGGGTTAAAGAAAAGGAGGGTGAGTTACAAGAACTCAGTGCATAATCCCCTTACCGTTATCAATTGGGCCTGAACCCAAATAGCAATATCTTGGGCCTAAGCACATTAACAAAATAATAATTGAATGAAATGAATGCAACCCATCCCATCCAGCCAATCTCTCCACCCGTACCAGCCAGTCTCTCCTGTGGGGATCTAGTCAACCCGCCCGATGGGTCTCTCCAATTTTGCGATCAAGTCGCCATTTATAAAATTTGTCATTTGAGCCACCAGATTCATATACGGTAATATAACCAGCACACAGCCTTAATCACGATGGCACAAAGCCAAAATCACGCTTATATTGGCACATAGGCTTTATCCCTATTTGTGGCAATGCCACCGTTCTATACTTCTCTTCATTCAAAATTTCCCATCCCATGCAATATGTAAAGATGCATCATACATAATCATAAAACATCCATATAAAAAATAGCATCCATTAACCTATTGAATACTTTTTATGAATCAGCCCATTAAAGCAATACGATTATTCAGCCCATAGGGGCATTTCGATAATTTGGTCCATAAGGACATTTCGGTAAATCGGCTCATTATAACACTTTACATATCGGCCCATTATAACAATCTATCAAATCGGCCCATTAAGACAATATAACAATTCGGCCCATTATAACAATCTATCAAATTGGCCCATTAAGGCAATATAACAATTCGGCCCATTATAACAATCTATCAAATCGGCCCATTAAGGCAATATAACAATTCGGCCCATTGGGGCATTTCGGTAAATCGAAAATTTTACCCACTAAGGGTAATACGGTAAATTTCGCAAACCAGACTTAACTACTAATTTGGGCATAAAAATCGAAACTGTCCATCTATGTCATACTGACCAAATTGACTATAACTCGAGTTAGGAATCTCGAAATCTAAATCTGTAAATTTTACTTGAAACGAGACTCATATATCTTCTTAGGACAATTTTTCCAGAATTTTTGGCTTAGCCATTTAGTACAATTTATTCCTTAAATTTTCCCTTGTTTCACTGTCCAATGATTCTGACCTCTCTTAACTTAATTTCAAATATCTCACTGTACGGTTTTCATATACTGCTCCCACTTGTTTGTATTAAAAATAGGCTCACTAAGGAATCTATACATATAAATTATAACTCATAATTCACTTCTTACAATTTTATATGATTTTTCCAATACAGATCAGGGAACCACGAAGTCAATCAGAACAAGTCCCACTAAAATTAACATATCTCAGAATATAAAATTCATTTTCCTTCTCCATTTCTTCCTTTTCAAGATAGACACGGTAAGCTTTAATTTGATATTTTAATAACTTTCTAATTCCCTTTCTCCTATTTTTTGTGATTTTTCAAAGACATGTCACTATTTCTAACTGAAACTATTTTGTTACAAAATATGATTACCACTATGATCATACGCATGCCCGAGTGATCACAAATGCCGGTTTTTGGTTTTCTTTGGTATTTCGACCAATTCACAGGATATTTCATACAAACTTTCAGAGAAGTGTGAGATTACACACCATTTCAGATATGTATACGAAAGGTACGAGATTACACACCTGATTTCGAGTTTCCTAATGAACCACTCGTCGATGACCTAGAACAATACCAACCAAAAGTTAGCCTCGAATTTCCAAAAGATTTCGTATCACTTAAACTTGAGTCACTTATCACTATGTCCGGAGGTAGAATATATCGAGTGGTTTGTCCCTAAAACATATAGTCGATTATTTCAGATTATTACTCCGTTAGCAACCAATCGAATATTGAATAATATCAATAATCCAAAATTTGTAGTATTCCTTCCTTAAAAGTCGGCTAGCCACCAAATCATTTAAATAGGTCAGTTTCCGGCTTTTGAATAAATAGGAAATAATTCTAAATACCAAAAATAAGCCTTGGCCGAATACTTCATATGCTTACCTTGTGGATTTTAAATCCGAAACTCATAGAATAACTAGGGAACACGTGGCCTATGGTGTACCTTCGGGAAAAGAACTTCTCCTTCCTTGTAGTCGACACTTAGTAAATCCCGAAAGATCTCTTCAAAGTTTTGGCAACAAGATATTAATGGGGTTAGTCCTAGATTTCGGCAAATCTTAAAAGAAAAAGGATGAAACCGAATGAGATCTTACCCTTACTTGAAGAAATCGATTGCACCTTCACTTCAATCTTCAGAGATTCGGCTATGGCTAGATGACGATCTCACAACTTTTGGCTTTTGGAGGGATTAGAGAAGGAAGAATAAAGATGGAGGATTTGGCTAGAACACAAGGTATTTCGCTTGGCTGGCAAAATAAAAAAAAGAAGAAGATTTGGTGAAGAGAATTCGGCAGAGGCTTTCAAAGAATAGAAAATAATGCAGAATGGCCTCTCTTTTCCTTTTATAGCCGAAATTACTAAGCTAGAGTCCCTTACTTGGCCACCACTCTTCTGTTTTGATAGCTTTATCCCTTTAATTATCATAAATAAAAGAGTTTAATCCAACATTTATCTCTTCAAAATAATCCAATTTAAAAATCCTTTATTTATCACCTTTTTAATAGAATATTTATGAAAATAAAACACCTCCTTTCTAGAAGCATGTGCCGTCCACCTCAGTCTTCTGGAAGCAAAAATAAAACCTCCTTTATTTGCTTCCCAAGTGACTCAAACTCAGGCCCATTCCTCTTGCATATGGCGCCATTTCCATAGGCCCTAAGTGACATCTTCAGGCCACTTTTCCAAGCCTGTTTGTGTGTCAAATTTCACAAACTTTTTCTTTTAAGGCCACCTTGCCTTAATTTCCCCTTTTAAACCTTAAAACTCGTCATTTCTAGGTCATTTCTAAGTTTCCAAAAATTTTCGTTCGGCTCTATAAACTTGACATTTCCTTACATTTTCCAAGTTTCAGAAATGTTCACTTTCCTTTTGAATCATTTCTAAATCATTTTCCTAGTTTCCATAAATGTTCACTTTCCTCTTTATTCCTTTACATTTCGGGACGTTTCCTACATTTCCAAGACAAGACATTTCCTTACATTTCCTTGCATTTCCTTACATTTCCATACATTTCCTCACATTTCCTTACATTTCCTTACATTTCCATACATTTCCATACATTTCTTACATTTCCATACATTTCCATACATTTCTTACATTTTCTTACATTTCCATACATTTCCTTATTTCTAGAATTCACATAACATATTCATAATTCATAAAACATGCCATTTTACCACATGGTTCCTTGTGTCATGCTTCACACGGAGTTTCTTTTAAAGCCTCATTTACCTAGCTCCCTTTTTACTTAAAACCAATAATTTTCCAAAGCTTTCTTCTTCCATCCTAGAATTCTAAAACCCTTAATACACTTCCAACACTGCCAAAACCTACAAACTCATGAATTAGGCACTAACGCATAACCCCTAATATAGGATGTTACGCTTCTACCCTCCTTAAAAATAATTTTAAGTCGTCGAAATTACTTACTACTGATCGTACAATCCTTCTCACCGCACTATGCTTATGCTGCGCACTCGATCTTAATAGAGCCATCATACCTTCTAGGCACAATCTCTAAGTTCACGCCCCTAGAACTTATTTCTAACGTCGCGATCTAATCGATTAAAAAGTTTTATGCATCGTAATTTTGTTCCACTTATTAAGCTGCGAATAATTTTATGAAATGAGTTTTAGGAGTGGTTCTTTCGTGTTCATACATGCACACAGTCTTTCCATCCATTCATACATCCATCAAACAATTATGAACCTTCGTTCATTGGAGAAATGTTGTAGTTTTCGTTGTCGTTGTTTTTCCACTACCTAGGGTATTTTCGTAATTTTGTCCTACTACAGGTATTTTTCGTAATTTTTCAAAAGAAAAAGTTCCTTGGTGATTTTGTCACAAAGTATTTTGGTATTTTTAAATTCTGGGGTATTTTGGAAAAATTTTGAACAGGGGTATTTTGGTAATTTTGGACCTCGGGGGTATTTGGTAATTTTTCACAAATTGGGGTAAATTTGTAAAATCTAGTAAATCGGGGATATTTCAAAAGTTGCAAAACTTTGAGGGTTCTTTTTGAGAATTGTACTTTCCAAAACAGTGATGTTGCAAAAATTTTGGAAGCTAGGGTCATTTTGGTAATTTTGTGAGTTAAGGGCAATTTCGTAATTTTCCAAAATCAAGGTATTTTGATAGTTTTGCGGATTAGGGTTTTTGAGCGTTTATCAAATAATGAAATTTTGGGTAAAATTGTTGGGTAGTTGGACATTTTATAAACCAAGGGTATTTTTTGTAATTTTACCACTAGGGTATTTTTGTAATTTTACAAACCAAAAATTTTTTCGGAACAATTTTGCAAAAAATAGTTCTCACAAATTAAAAAGGTAATTTTAGGAGTTTTAAAACTAGGGTTTTTATAAAAATACGGCTAGTTCCATTTCGGGTTTTAGTTATTGAGTTTAGCTTTGTGGATCGAGTCCTCTTGGTTAGGGTGAACCAGGAAGCTACGCACTGTAGGATTCAGTGAGAGGAGGTGAGTCACTAGGATCTGGTTAAGTACTGTGCTCTTTAGGATCCAATCCTAGACATGCGCACAGGGGTTACCACACCCTAACTCGGCGACTTAGCCATACGGTTGTTTAGTTAGGCACTTAAGTCTTATGTAAGTGTTGGGGAAAACTAATCCTAGGATTCAAGTACTTATCATGCTAATCTACGTTCCATTCCATTTCTACCCTTCTACAGATCATTCCATAAATCACACAGATGGATAGAAGTACTTACCTGGTGGACTGCGGGTCGGAGACTTAGGTGCCATGCCAGAAAACCTGCTTATTTCATAAAATACTTTAAAAAAACTTACTTGGCTCGATTTGAAAACGTTTTAGGCCTTAGCCCACAGGCCGAGAGTTTAAAATCGGCTCTCGATACCAAATCGAAACACCCCAAACCCGCCCACGAGCACAGGCTGGATCTCGTACGTTCTCAAGAAAAACCGGTTTCAAAGTTCTTTGTTACTTAGAGAAAATTTATGTAATTTTAGAAAAATATTGGTTTGAGTTGGGCTCAGATTGGAAAGCCCATTTATTTTATTTGAAAACCCAATTCATTAAGGTGACAAAACAGTCGAGGGTTTATTTTTAAAATAAATTTACTTGATCTTTACTTAATAAAAATTTGTAAACATAATAGTGAAAAATAAAAAGAAATAAGAAATAGAGAAATCCAACTTGGGCCTTATGGCCTTATTACATCAAACAACTCCCAAACTTAAAATTAAAGTACTTAGTAAAAATAAAAGTCCAAATCTTTAGATTTCTCCTTGCTATGCATGGCCACCTTTAGCTCCTGCCGACTCGGTCTGTTATTGCTCATCTTCTGAAAAATATTTCCCACAACGGGGTGAGTCAAACAGACTCAATGTGTACGCGACACCAAATCGTAATAGAATCAGGCATACAATACATTCAAACATAAAATACAAGTTATGATGCATTCCCAAACTCGAACCTAATTATCCATCCGCTACACACCCCCGTACCTGCAAAACACACCGTGGGGACTACTAAGTCGACCCTCCTTCCGCTACACACCAAATTGCGGGCTTAAGTCACCGTATCTGTGGTCTTAGGTCACTACTTTTGAGACATCGTGGTCATAGGTCACCACTTTTTCGACATCGTGGTCGTCGGTCACCACTTTTCGATTCATCGTGGTCTTAAGTCACCATTTTTCACTTCCCCTTTCAATATACAACCATATGCCCCATATATATATATATAAATATGCATAATATACCAGAGTTCACATTCTTATCATATTCTCATGTTACGAATAACATTTTTCAATTCCTAGTAGAAGTAGGAAACGTACCTGAGTACTTAGTACCATAACATGGTACTTTAGCCATGTTCATATTTCTATTAACACATATTTTAATACATGCAACCATAATTCATATTGCAAAGTAGTGTGGAGTACAGACCTGATTCGCTTAGCAAATTCTTTGAGATCTTGAAATCTGATCTACCGCTTAGATCCTTAATCCCTACATTTGATTAATCACTTTAAAAAGCCATTCGGCCATAAATGCAAGTCCTAGTAGGATTAGTATACTTAAACTTACCTTGTTTGCCGATTTGATTAATAATCAAATCCCGAAATTTGTAGTATTCCTTCCTTAAAAATCGGCTAGCCACCAAATCATTTAACTAGGTCAGTTTCCGGCTTTTGAATAAATAGGAAATAATTCTAAATACCAAAAATAAGCCTTGGCCGAATACTTCATATGCTTACGTTGTGGATTTTAAATCCCGAAACTCATCGAATAACTAGGGAACACGTGGCCTATGGTGTACCTTCGGGAAAAGAACTTCTTCTTCCTTGTAGTCGACACTTAGTAAATCCCGAAAGATCTCTTCAAAATTTCGGCAACAAGATATTAATGGGGTTAGTCCTAGATTTCGACAAATCTTAAAAGAAAAAGGATGAAACCGAATGAGATCTTACCCTTACTTGAAGAAATCGATTGCACCTTCACTTCAATCTTCAGAGATTCGGCTATGGCTAGATGATGATCTCACAACTTTTGGCTTTTGGAGGGATTAGAGAAGGAAGAATAAAGATGGAGGATTAAGCTAGAACACAAGGTATTTCGGCTTGGCAAAAATAAAAAAAAAGAAGAAGATTTGGAGAAGAGAATTTGGCAGAGGCTTTCAAAGAACAGAAAATAATGCAGAATGGCCTCTCTTTTCCTTTTATAGCTGAAATTACTAAGCTAGAGCCCCTTACTTGGCCACCACTCTTCTATTTTGATAGCTTTATCCCTTTAATTATCATAAATAAAAGAGTTTAATCCAACATTTATCTCTTCAAAATAATCCAATTTAAAAATCCTTTATTTATCACCTTTTTAATCGAATATTTATGAAAATAAAACACCTCCTTTCTAGAAGCATGTGCCGTCCACCTCAGTCTTCTGGAAGCAAAAATAAAACCTCATTTATTTGCTTCCCAAGTGACTCGAACTCAGGCCCATTCCTCTTGCATATGGCGCCATTTCCATAGGCCCTAAGTGACATCTTCAGGCCACTTTTCCAAGCCTGTTTGTGTGTCAAATCTCACAAACTTTTTCTTTTAAGGCCACCTTTCCTTAATTTCCCCTTTTAAACCTTAAAACTCGTCATTTCTAGGTCATTTCTAAGTTTCCAAAAATTTTCGTTCGGCTCTGTAAACTTGACATTTCCTTACATTTCCAAGTTTCCAGAAATGTTCACTTTCCTTTTTTGAATCATTTCTAAATCATTTTCCTAGTTTCCATAAATGTTCTCTTTCCTCTTTATTCTTTTACATTTCCAGGACGTTTCCTTACATTTCCAAGACAAGACATTTCCTTACATTTCCTTGCATTTCCTTACATTTCCATACATTTCCTCACATTTCCTTACATTTCCTTACATTTCCATACATTTCCATACATTTCCTTACATTTCCATACATTTCCATACATTTCCTTACATTTTCTTACATTTCCATACATTTCCTTATTTCTAGAATTCACATAACACATTCATAATTCATAAAACATGCCATTTTACCACATGGTTCCTTGTGTCATGCTTCACACGGAGTTTCTTTTAAAGCCTCATTTACCTAGCTCCCCGTTTTTACTTAAAAACCAATAATTTTCCAAAGCTTTCTTCTTCCATCCTAGAATTCTAAAAATCCTTAATACACTTCCAACACTGCCAAAACCTACTAACTCATGAATTAGGCACGAACGCATAACCCCTAATCTAGGATGTTACACCCAACCTAACCTCCAACACACCACTTAGGCAATTAATGTGTTAAAGTATAAAACTGTATCAAACATAGAATATAAACATGCAAGCTTACAAAAAAAAAATAAGAGAAAGGTTCGCATGTCAAACAGTAAAAAGACTTAAGAGTTTACAAATAACATAAGTTCACATAGCAACATTCAAAATGAGTTCGCACAAGAGTGTAAGTTTCATAATAATTAAATTTGCAATATACAATATGGTTTTGCAACAAACAGACTTCGCTAACAAAAGTGTCATGCATGCATGGATTTTCATACTTTGATAGGATTCATATAAATACATATGGGTTAGCACAATTTTCATGGGTTCGCTAAGTTAGAAGACTATCTTTAGCAGGAGCATGCATGTAACACCCCAAACCCGGCCTAGAAATTATGACCGGATCTGGCATGTCACATAAAAGAGTTATTTAAAACTACGCATTTGTTAAAATTTTGAGTTTAATATTCATTGGTAATCCTTTATTTAACATTTTGGAAAACGATTATTAAGGGTTTAGGAAATTCCTGTATTGAATATTTAATAATAATAGGTAGTAATCAAATTAAAAGCTAAACCAAATAAAATACCAAATTTAAAGTAATAGTGGCCTTATTACAAAATAAAATCCCGAATTAAAATATGTTCAAATTAAAACGAAGTTTATGAAAGCAATCGTAATACATGGCCACCTCGAGTCTGCCCCGGCTCCAGAACCCGCGATCTATGAATTACCTGCAAAAATTTAAGCAGAAGGGGTGAGTCAAGAAGACTCAGTGTGCAATCACTACACCAACCATAGCTGGGCCCGAGCCCATTCAAATACCAATTAGGCCTTAGCCCTTACAAATCACTTTGGGCAAAGTCCATATAGATTCAGACTGAGCCTTGCCCCATTTAGCAGAAAATAGTAGATAATCAGAAATTAATGCATTATGATGCAAAACCCAACCCAGCCTAAGTTTCCATCCACTACACACCACCTGTACTTGCTAATCACACCAATGGGGATTTCTACAATCAACCCTCACCGCTACACACCATCGATGGCAGTCCTGCTGCAGTTAGCTGCTTATCATCAAAATCGTGACATAGTCACCAGAACAGATCGTGGCAGAGCCACTACAACAGATCGTGGCAGAGCCACCAGAACGCTTCCCCTTTAATAACATATTCCAAGCCCATGCAACATGTCATGACATAATAATTCGTGTATGCAGTATGACATGTATGCAAATCATATATCAAATATAACGTATGAAATGAATTACCATCATAATCAGAATAACAAATATAATCAAGCTAATCAACCTCTAGGGGTATAACAATAATTTACCTACCAATGGTATTTTCGTAATTTACCTATCGAAGGTATTTCAGTAATTTCGCACCTACAATGGCCTTTTCGAAGGCCTAATGTCGCCCTGAGCGACTCAGCTACCTTTTCCGGTCGTACTGGACTATTGGGCCTAAAACTCGATTTTGGCCCATTCGGGCCCACACGCTCGTGTGACCACCTAACCCAAATCTAGCCACGTATATAAGATTCACCTAGTCTAGTTCACTATATACTACACCATCATACATTTTATTCAATTGGGCCCGCGGGCCTATTGGGCCAACTTTGGCCCATCGTGGCCCAAGCAGCCTCAACCCACAAGAATACTACTGATGGCCTCAACTATCGCGTCGAAGCCCCACACGTGCGCTTGCACGCTCGAGTGGCTACTATTGCCGTGACCCACACTTCGGTGTTTGCCGCTCTACAGCTAGAGTAGAGAGAGTTACACACTTGATAGGAATCTGGTGCTAATCCGCGCTCCGACCACTCCTACGCCCAAACGCCCTCCAAGGTGTATTCATCCTCCTCCTAGAATGCTATATATAAATATAGCTAGCTTCTCACCTTCCTTCTTTGTATCTTTTCGATGTGGGATCCTTCCGCCAGCAGAGTTTAAATCCAACTCAAACTCTTCCCGTCCAATTCGCAAAATAAATACTCCCTTGCTTTTCATGAGATTCGAACCCAGGCTCCCTTGCAAGATAATCCATGCTGCTAACCACTTGGCCACAAGCTCCTCTTGTGTCTTAAACCATGCTTAACTAAATATAAATCTATAGCCAAATTCTAAGGTCCATGTAAAAAGAAAACCAAAATGCAAAAGCCAAGACTTGAACCTTGGACCTCCTTCCTTCCTTGTGGCGTCACTCCCTTGCCTCTTAAGTGGCGTCACTTTGCCGCTACACCACACACTCCACTTGTGTCATTTTCCTCCATATTTTATTCTTAAAGCTTACCTACTAACTTCCAGGGTTTTTTTCACCTAAAACCAAAATTTCCCTAAAGCCAAAGTTTGATCCCGGGACTTCCTAAAAGCTTTTTAATCTTCCAAAATCACTCACCTAATAGGTCCAACTTGCACTAAATCCGTTCTCCAAAAATTTAAACAATCCTACACTCAAGGCCTATTGGGCCTAATCCTACTAGGTCCAATTTCGGGATGTTACTACGCACGTAATTTCTGAGGTCGCAGAAAATAGTACTTTGCATGTTATGACAAAAGGAAATACATGTAACACTCTGCATGAACAAAAATCAACTTTATTTGTAATAAAGGATAATAATATGTTCTAAGACATGGTTCGCAAATTAACTTAAATTTAAAGAAATTAATTCGGTAACAGAGTCAACTATTGATAAATCTAAACCCATATAAAATAAAACCCCAATGCCTATCTTCCAGGTTCGTTAGTATTTGTTCAAGGATGAGCCTGGCCAAGTCATCTGCTTCGCCACTGCCATCCATGACCTACTTACTTGCGAAGTAAGAGAGCAGTGGGTGAGTTCATTTCGAACTCAGTGAATAATAAGTAATCAGCAGAGCATGCTTAATACATAGAGTATAAAATAGAAAGAAGGTTTAGTCTAAAAAATCATGTCACGATCTGGGTTTGTCGTAAAGATGCGAGACCTAATTCGTTGTTTTACCTGCTTGTCAGAAAAACATATAAGTTCGCAAAAAATAGTTTCAGTAGTTCTTATAGAAAAATCATACTTAAAAACTTAGATTGTGCTTCTTTGAAAACTGATCTTACAATAGCATGAAACATGGTCACACACTTTTCTTATCAGAATGGCCAAGAGACGTGATGTAACAGCTCGATTTAGGGGCTAGCCGGAACAGTGGTTCGGAACCACTAATACAAGGTTAGAGAAAATTAATTTTCATGATATTTTATGATTCAGAGTATGATTATATAAATACATGAAAATTTTGGTATTTTAATTTTAGCGATTTCTTGCTTAATCGCGAAAAAGGACTAAATCGCATGAAGTGTGAAAGTTCCATTTTATAAGCTAAGGGTGGCAAATGGCTATAGAATGTTAATTGAGGGTCTTTAAAAAGGTAATTAACCCCTTAAATGGAGGTTGACCGGCCATAGGGGGGACAAGGAAGTCAAAATTGGTCAAAGTGGGTGTAGTTGGTCGATTAAATTGATAAATAGAATAAAATAAAGAAAAAGAAGATATCTTCTTTTTCTCTCTTCTTCACCACCAAAAATAGAAAGAAAAATAAGGTTTTTGAAAGCTCAAAATTTCAGTAAACTCTTCTCCATTCAAGTAAGTGATTTTAATGGTTTTTCTTGATGATAGTTGTACTTTTAGAACCCTAGAGCTTAAGCTTTCTAAAGAAGGGACTAATTTGTAATATGGTGAAAAGTTTAGGGTTTTTCCATGAGAGATTGTATGTGATTTTCTGCATTTTTATGGAAGAAAATGAGTCTTAGTTGTTAGATGAACAACTTTTGTGAAAGGTGTTGCCATGAAAACACCTAAATGAACCTTTTTGTAAAGGTTGTAAAATTGGTAGTATATGTGTGAAACGTTGGGTTTTGATGATAGTCATAAGAGAAATAAATGTTCACCTAGGCTCATTAAAGGTAGAAATTTGATTAGAATTTACTTCTGAGCCTAGGGGTAAAATGGTCATTTTGCCAAAGTGTAAAGGCAAAATAGTAATTTTGCCAAAGCATGATTATTAAAACGCTTTTATTATTGTGATGATTGAAACGAGCTAAATTGCTATTATAGAGAAAGAAGAACCAAGTATCAACCTCGATCGGGGAAAGAATAAAGTCTCGGACTAGATCGACGATCTAGCTTATTTTGAAATCGAGGTAAGTTTGTATGTGACAAATTAAACATTTATGCTCTTATTGTTTGAGAATGTTTGACATTATATTGATGTACGATATTCTAAGAAATTGAAATGTTGAAGTCCCGGTTGGACTATAATGATGTAAGTATAATATTATCGAGACATGAGATAGATAGGGTCCCATGTAAGACCATGTCGGGGACATGGCCTCGGTACCAAATTGAGATTCCGTATAAGACCATATCCGAGATATTGCTTCGATATTGAATATGAGAATCGTATAAGATCGTATCCAGGATATGGCATCGATACTTGAGGTGAGGTTCGTATAAGACCATATCCGAGATATGGCATCAGTAATCAAAGGTAATCCCATGTAAGACGGCATCCGAGATGTGGCATTGGCTTTGAGTTCATGATAGTGGTAATGAATATGACTCTTTGAGTGTCCCTAGTAAATTATTGGGATTAAATATTCTAGCAGTAAATATAAAATTGAGAATGGTATTTAAAGTTATGTGATTGAGTGAAAACAGGTATGTGTGAGTAATTCACAAGGAACATTTATGTGTGAGTAATTCACAAGGAACATTTACATTATGTGGCGTGGTAAGTGCTAGATAAGGGCAAATACGAGTAAGTTATGGTAAAGAGTCTATGACATTGTGTATGGTTATCTAATGTCATGGATGGGTATCTTTATGAGTTTATTGTTGCTATTTAATTCCATGTAAACTTACTAAGCTTATTGCTTACCCCTCTCATTTCTCTCTTCCTTGTAGTATTGCCAAGATAGCTTGAGAAATCACAGACGTCAGAGTTTGGGCACTACCGACTACTATTTGGTATAGCCCACTAGATTCATTTTGAGTATGGCATGTATAGGACTTGGTATTTTTGTCATGTCGTATTTGTAAGCCAAATGTGTTGGCTATTCAAGTTGTTCAATTTATTTTGTAAAAGGTCATGGGAAGTTGGCCTATACTTGATATGTCCATATATTCAATGAAGATGAATTTCATGAAGTGTATGTTTTAATGGATGTCTTGATTCTTTTTGAGTTCTTAGAGGTACCATATGGTCATCTCAAATATTGAATGTTTTGGTATGAGTGTGATTTCTTGCTAGGGTGGCAAATGGCTTGGTAGAAAGCCATATAATTGTCCACACGGGAAGACACACGAACGTGTGTCTAGGCCGTGTGTGACACACGGTCAGCCCCATGGGCATGGTGCTCAGCCGTTTGTCCTCTTGCATGCTAGAGTTGCAAGTCAGTATGCTTAGTAGTAAACACACAGGTAGAGACATGGCCGTATGTCTCAGCCGTATGGGAGGCACGGCCAGGAACATGGGCGTGTGCCCAGGCCGTGTAAAGTCTGCACCTGAAGTTAGGAATTTAATTTGACACATGGTCTAAGGACACAGGCGTGTGCCTTGTCCGTGTGGCCATAGTGAGATGATGATGTCATAAATAGAATGCCAAGGTTTTGGCACACGGGCGTGTCGAGGCCGTGTGAAGGACACTGGCCAAGGACATGGGCGTGTGTTTGGCCATGTGTATTAAGTCTGTATCGACCACAGGTGAGGAGTACAGGCATGTCTTAGGGGCACACAGGAGTGTCCCTTGAACAATATGGACATGTGGCCCCTATTTAGGCAAAATTTTTCTAAGTGCGTAAAAGTTTCCGATTAATTTCCAACACCTTCCGGAAGTATGTTTAAGGCCTCATAGGCCTAGAATGAGTATGTTATGGGTTTGAATGGAAAATTTTTAAAGACGAAATGAAATTTTATAGCCCAAAACATCATGTTTAAGCAAGTTGAGTTAGGTAATGCCTCGTATCTGGTTCCACCTTCGAATATAGGTAAGGGGTGTTACACGTGAAATATGTTCTCGCCCACACTTATCAGAATCTTATCTCGTTGGATATGCGGATCTCCTTATAATGCCTTAGAATGACTTGAAGATTCCTTATAACATGTCTCATAAGTGCTGTACGAAGCAATACACTCTCATGTACACCAACATGTCCCAGTAAATGGAGCATAGCTCGACATTCCCTTATCTCTCCACATGTTTCAGGGCCTCAACGCTTAAAATCACAGAACTGAAAGGTGAGTACTTACAATGCTTTGGTATACCAATATATCTAACATAGGCTCGAAAAGGAGCATGCATAGGGACTTATCACAGAGAGCTCGCACAGAAAGCTTATTTGAAAACAATTGCTCACCTAGAGCTCGCACAAAATCTTGTAAAAACAGTTTAGAAAATCATATTGTAAAACATCTCTTAAAACATAGGCTCGCTTAGGAGCTCGCAAAAAACATATCTTTAAAATCATGGTTTACAAACATATCTTGGAACTTTAGTTCAAAAAAAAAATTCTCAAAAATCATAATAGTTCGCACACAAGATACAAACCATAAAAATTCATGCTGAAAAACATATTTGTTAGCACACTTAGGTAATTCATAACCACTCACCGATAAAGCTGATAAATTAAACAAGCATGGCATTGCCTTTACCCGTGCTGATAGATGGTTTGGTTGGTTCACAATATAAACAAACACACAAATTACTAAACAAATAGAACTTACATAATTCACTCATGCAAGCACACCTAGCTTTTCTAGACAATCAACCCTAATAGGATAGAGACTTATCTTAGTTGCTACGAACTTTGTTCAGAATAGAGACCTAAGGATAGAATATCTGACGAGAGAATTTTCATGGAATAAGGGTTGTATTTATAGGCACTAAGTACCTAGAAATCTTAGGATACCCTACTTGACTTAGGAAAGGTGTTACTTGCACATAAACTATTCATAGATACACCAAATATTTATTTCCTAATTCAAGTCTGACTCAATGTTTGACTGGTGAACCCCCCCAGTTCGCAACTCAACTGGCGAACACCAATTTGCCAAACAGACCGGCGTACACACTTGCAATGAATTTGGCGAACCTCTTACCGTGCCTTTAGGCAATACTGCTTCACCAAATCTCCGGTGAACTCTTTTCTGATACTCTTCTTGGCGAACCCTTTGTTGAAATTTTTTGGTGAACCCCTAGTTCGCTGAAACATTAGCTAACCCTTTCTAACGAGGTTAAAACTTCCAGGCCTGATCTAGAGATGTTACAACTCTTCCCCACTTAAGACATTTCATCCTCGAAATGTTCACCTTCAAATAGGTAAGGATACTATTGCTTCATTACGCCAGTGTGGCTAGCCCATGTGCCCTAAAAATGGCCATACATGCCCGTGTGCTAGGCCGTGTCCTAGCTCGTGTCAAACCTGTAGGGTATACTGACTTATGCCACACGGCCAAGTCACACGCCCGTGTGTGAGGCCGTATGGAGCATACTGACTTAGTTTCTAAAACCACACCAGGGGACACACGGCCATGTACTTAACCGTGTGTCACACACGGCCGAGACACACACCCGTGTCTCTGCCCGTATGGAAAAAATAGGCTATTTACCAAGCCATTTGGCCACCGAAATTTAGGTACACCACACCTCTCAAGTAGCACAAAATATAGCATCAAAAGGCATATATTTCAATTCCAATCAAACATGAATTATACCAATTCCAACACCAACCTATACAAAACATAAATACCCTATATTGCCATCTAATTTCATGCAAATCTTTGTCTTCTCAAAACATCAAAATAACCATTTACAATTATTCATTATTATGCTCAATTCCGCAAATATACTAATTCAAAAATCATCACCTATTGGCATTCAAAATTACCTATTATCAATAAGCATCATGAATCAACCTCAATCACACAACATAGGTCAATTGTATACATATAAACATAATCAAAATTAACCAAAATAAGCCAACTCACATGGCCAATTTTACAAACCAAACCTTAGGCATTTACAAGCCAATTCAAATGGCCAAAATCATAACCAAAACATAACCAACATGACCAAAGTCCATATACATGCCATATGTTTAAATACCAAGTTCATAGGTACTGAGTGGTAGTTGGATAGTGTGAAGCGATCTCTGACAATCCTCAAATCCGAGCTAGCTTCGATATCACTATAAAACACGAGAAAATAAACAAAATAAGCTAATAAGCTTAGTAAGCTCGTATGAGATAAATTTAATGCAATCACTTAAACATGATTCAATAATTTCAATATGTCAATATGCAAGTTTCCTTAACTATCAAACCTTTCAAGTGCCCATTCACAAAACCATATGCATTCATCATCATTTCTCCCATTCAAAGCTAAAATGGTTTATACACATACATATACCATCTCGTATCAATATCATATACATTCTCGTCTTTCATTTACTCATTGAACCGTTCGGAATAGAAGTCAGATACTCAAGGATCTCACACGATAAGTACCTATACCATCATCCGAAGCCAAATCAAGGTAACTTATTAGAAATACTGATATCATGGCCCGAAGCCAACTTGATTTATCTTGCACACAAAGTGCTATATCATGGCCAGAAGCCAACTCACTGTATCCCCTAATGACATGTCACTAGCATCCTATTCCTAAGGTTCAACAGGGATTTCGAATGTCGAATTGTCATCGAATCACTATCATTCATATCCACAATCTCGTATTTGCAATTCATGCAATACCAACTCATATAAAATACATTTATATTGAAGTTTATCACATATGAACTTACCTCGAAGGTGGAAACGACGAAATAAGTCGATTAGTCGATAACTTTCGTTTTTCCCCAACCTAGATCCGAATTCCACTTTTCTTGATCTAAATATATTTAAATTGACTTATTTAATCAACTATTTATTCAATTCAATCCAAAATACACTTTAAAACACATTTACACTTTTGCCCCATATATTTCACATTTTTCACAATTTAGTCCTTATTTCATAAAATCACAAATTAACAAAATTCACAATAAACCCATGCTAGCTGAATTACCATAATGCCCCTAGCAGCCCATATTTTTCATTTATTTCACATTTCAACCACAAAATTTCAACATTTCTCAATTAAATGCATATTTTGCATTTTCACTAAAAATTACTTTATAAAACTTGTATAATTCACAAAAAAACTTTCATAATCTATCATTAAACATCAAAACACACATGTATTCATCAATGGCATCATTCAAAATCTTTGACAGTTTTGCAAATTAGTCCTTAGGCTAGCTATTACTAGATGCAACGATCACAAAAACATAGAAATCATTAAAAACCAAGCAAAAACGGACTTACAATTAAGTATTAAAGTGACCGAAACTTTCAAGACCTAGAATGGCTTTTCTTTATGGGTAAAGAAGATGATAGCCTTTAAATTTTATGATTTTTTAATTTAATTAACATGTATTTAACAATTACCAAATTAACCTTAACATTAAACCATTTAATTCACATAATGGTTGTCCATAATTGTCCAATCATGCTATTAATGGTCTAATTACAACATAAGGACCTCCTCTTTTAAGTTTCATAGCTATTAGGCACCTTTAACTAATAGAACATCAATTTTGCACTTTACGCGATTTAGTCTTTTTTCTCAAATTGACCATTTAAATGATAAAATGTGTTAACGAAATTTTCGTACAATCATTCAATCATGCTGTAAATGTTATAATAATAATAGTAATAAAATAAATATTTTGACCTCAGATTTTTTGTCCTGAAACCACTATTCTGATTTGACCAAAAAACGGGCTGTTATAACTCTCCTCCCTTAGGGATTTTCGTCATCAAAAATCTTATCAGAGAAAAGGTTAAGGTATTGTTTTTCTCATAGTTTCCTCGGGCTCCCACGTAGCCTCTTTAATACCGTGACGTTGCCACAAGACATTTACTAAAGCTATGTGTTTATTTCTCAATTATTTGATTTCTCGAGCTAGAATTCTGATTAGTCATTTGTTATACGTCATATCAAGCTGAATTTCAACTTCTGAAAGAGATATTATATACAAAAGGTCTTATCTGAATCATCGTATCATAGATATAAGAAACAAATTATGGATCTTCTCAAGTTCTGACAATAATATAAGTTGAATAAGCCATTGGCTTTATTTTCTCAATAATCCCATACGGCCTGATGAATCACGAACTTAACTTCTCTTTATAGCTAATTCGAGAAATTCTATTCTCACAGCAATACATTCACAAACACTCAATTCACTAACAGAAATTCAATGCTTTTACGTATCAAGTCTGTATATGTTTTATGTCAATCTGAAACTGCTTTATAACTGTTACGAATTACTTTCACTTTCTCTTCAATTTCTCTGTTGAAATCAATCCCGTGAATCTTTTCTCACGAAGCTCGATCCAATAACAATGGAGTTCGGTAATTACAATCATACAATACTTCATACAATGCCATCTTTATACTCATATGATAACTATTAATATGCTCAAACTCAACCAACAGTAATTATCTTTCTTAATTGATTTCACATTCTAAAATACAGTAACAAATCGTAACTTCGAGAATCTGAATCACTTTCTCATATTATCCATCAGTTGGAGAATGAATTGCGGTGTTATCAGGCAACCTTATACCCAAAGGTTACAATAGTTTTCTCTACAAACACAATATAAACCTCGGATCTCTATCCGAAATAATGGAGACTAGCACTTTGTAAAAACTAACAATTTCATAAATGTATAACTTAGCTAGTCTATCAAGAGAGAAAGTATACGTACTGAGATAAAATGTACACACTTCTTCAACAATCAACAATAGTTCAGATAACATCTTCCTTTTACAAAATCCAATGAAATTCTATTTCATCTCCACTCAGATAATAACATTGGTATCGTGATCCAGAAGGTACTTGATAATCAGCTTTAACCACTGTGAGCTAGATATAACAATTGTTGTATAATCTCTGGATTTCTCGGTACACGAACTCTATCTCAAAACAACAAATAATCATCGGTTCCAATCTGAAGCTCTAAATAAAAAGTCAATTCACGTCGAACTCTTTTAACTTGTAATTCACTGATACATTTTTAAGTTTCAAAAAATCATGGATTAACATCAATTTAGCTTTTAACTCAGCTAATATTTATCCATCATTCGATAAAATCAGTCGATTCATCGCTTGTAAAGCACACAAATATTTCTTGCTCAAAATATCCATGACTATAATTATTTGTCCAGGATGATAACCAATTACTGACTCAAAATCTTTCGACAGTTGAAGCCATCTTTGCTGTCCCAAATTTAGATCTCTCTATAACATCAAATATTTTAAACTCTTGTAGTCATCAAATAGGTTACATTACTCACCAAACAATTCACACGGCCTTGTGGCTATCCCACAGGCCCGTGTGTCTACCCTACACGTCCGTGTGCTCAACCGTGTACTCACCCATGTAACTCACTGACTTGGGTGACATGTTCGTGTCTCAGCCCGTGTGAACCCTGCACCTAACACGCTTAGAGTATGCACCCATGTGTGACATACAGCTTTTGACAGACCGTGCCCCAAGCCGTGTGTGTGTGTGTGTGTGTGTAAAAGTGACCAAATCCAAGCCTATTCTTCATGCAATTGTATAGGTATCTATACCAACTCATTTCACTTATTCACAAGTCTATAAACTCACTTTAAATCAACCAAAACATGTCATTTCCATTCATCTAAAACCAACCAAAGTATCATGTACCAAACACATTATAATGCTCATGCTACTCATTACCAAACAACTATCTATAAGCCATAATATACACCAACTAATGCATTCCAAACACATTATTCAAACTTAATATGACACTTACCATCTTGACCTCCTACTCAAGTTTACTTAAGGTTAATAATCATACCAAAAAGACTACCATTCATTCATCAAGTACAAAACATCATGCATAGCCATGAATTATAGCATAATAACCATTTGCCCCAGTACATGCCATATAAGCCAAATGTTTACAAAATCTACCAAAAGAGTCCTCGTGATAGTGTGATTCTGTGAGTTGATCCAATCTCCCGACCACAAAACATAATATGCAAAAACAAGGATAAAGCACGAGTAAGCTTACTTGAAGCTTAGTAAGTTCATTAAATCAAACGATAAATCTTACCAAATTTAACATAACAAATCAAATTATAAAATTAAATAACAAAGTTCTTCTCAATCACAGCTTATAGTTGGTAAGTATTGTACAGTACATTAATCCAAATCATATTTCAAATTCATCATTTAGTAAGGTCTCATTTAAGGTAATTTCAGGGTATCACTCATTCGAGTTAACTTCAGAACTTTGATCGGCTCACGGTGTTGCTCACACAAGTTGTAGAGAATCCGCAACACATACAGCATCTCAAGCCATCTCTACGGTCTGTATCACTGGTACATAGTACCTGCTAAATAATCATATGCTCAAGGCCTAATAGACAACCCCGACTCAAGGCCTGATAGACCTAATAGACAACACCAGCTCAAGGCCTGATGGATAACACCAGCACAAAGCCCGATAAACACACTGGCATAAAGCCCCCGATAACTACACCGGTACAAAACTTGATAAATAACACCGACTCGAGGCCTACTATACAAAAACATAACGTGTTCACCATATTCATTTGTTATTTATTCCCAAATCATTCAATATTTAAGTTTAACATTGGATCTAATTATAATAAACATGTAATATATATGGAATTAACATAAAAGAAATATTACGAATTTACCTGACTAAACTATAGCACGATAAGATACAAGGGCTATTCTGTAACTTCTTTATGCCTCGATTTTTAACCCATACTTGATCCAATCGAATAAATCAAGCTTGGCCAAAGCTTCCATCCTTAGATATGGTATTTTGGTTCTCTCCCCATTAAGAAGAGAGGAAATGTTAATTTTATCTTTTAATTCTTTAATTTAACTTACGTTTTTAACTATTCACTAAATTAACCCTTAAATATAACTTATGAAATTACTAAATCATGTCCACATATGTCCATAAAATGAGATTATGGTATAATTACCATCTAAGGAGGGTTTAATTGCACAATTGATCCTTCAATTATTTTTAATTATTGATTAATTAAACTGTAACACCCCAAACCCGGTCCAAACACCACGACCGAATCTGGTATGCTACGAGGGAAAACGTGTTTGAAAATTTTGATTTCGTACTCAAAAGGTTTGATAAAACTTTATTCTCTTTTTTTTTTTTTAAAACAAATTGTTTAGTATTATTACAAAACTTTCAGTCTTGGTAAAAATTTTGGTTTCAAGTTTGAATCCGGTTGTTTTTCAAACAATTATAAAATTGGTGTACTACCCGATGGTATAGTTTAAAGACATTCTGCGTTATAATTTGAAATCATTATCTTTCCAAGTTTTAGTAAACTTCATCTCAGTTAATTTGTTAAGGCATATTAAAATCAAACTTTAACATAATATCAAAAGGCAGAATTTAAAGGCTTTTTACAATCCGAAATAAACCCAAATGAACGTAAATAACTAAAATACCCAAAGCAATATCTGAGTAAAACTTTTATTCTCGCATGGCATGAGCACCCGAGTCCACCCGGCTCGAGTCGCGTCTCACGAGTCACTGAAATGTCAAAGGAGAGGGTGAGTCGAGTGACTCGATGTGTAAATCCCGCTCGAGATAAAGCAACATGCTAACACACATCATACAAAGCAACACAATTAATGCAACCCGATCCTAACCATCCATATCGCCTTTTCTACCCGTGTGGTACTAAAACCACTGGTGACATACCGTCACAAGGTGTTACCAAAACACTGATGTCCCAAAGACATAATATCCATCAATGTGGTCCCAAACCACTGGTGTCCCAAAGACACAGTTGTGCTACCAAAGCACTGGTGACCGAAGTCACAAATCCAACGATGATGGGGCCAACCCATCGTGTGTTACCAAAACACTAGCAGGGCGATCCCGTATCTCAAGTGGGGCCAACCCCACGGTGGTCAAACCACGGGGACAAGTCGCAATGTGGTGCCAAACCACTGGTGTCCCAAAGACACAATGTGCTACCAAAGCGTGTGACCGTAGTCACAGATCGTTGATGGGGCCAACCCATCGTGTGTTACCAAAAAAACGGCGTCAATCCCGTATAATCATCAGTGGGGCCAACCCACCGTGTGTACTTGAGCCATGGGACGACGCCGAGGTACCAAAACCTGGAGGTGCCAAACCTCTGGTGACCCAAAGTCACAAGGTGTGCTACCAAAAGCACTGGTGCTCGTCAAGACAAAACATCACTGCTCCTCAACTCGTAATACCCATCAATATGCCATGCTCAAGTAATCATGCATATTATATAATCATGCATCTCATGCTATATTTCATGTCACATATACCCACGATCATGGTAACATATAACTCATCATTAAAAATAGTAATCTTGACTTACCCGAGTCGAGTCATACCCATTAGGGTATCATAACAATCATCACTGTATCATTAGTCATCACACGGTTATCAATTATATTACTAGGTATAAGTGTGTTAGTTACACACCTGATAATACGAGCCTAGAAATCCTGACCCAAAGCGACCTAAGCCCCTCGATTGCTAACTCCTACAATCGGCCAAACAAAGGGATTAGGCATCCATAGCATTCGGCCAAAGCTATCAAACCAAAGGGCTTCCTTTTAAACTCTTACCTTCACTCGGTTTGGTTTCTACCAAACCCGAACCACGATGGTTCCTCCTTTAATCAACAATCGGCTACACCTTAAGAGAGAATGGTTAATCATTGCAACTCTTGTTTTAAACGAAATTAAAAGAATGAACTATCAACCCAATCGCTTACCCTCAACTTACCAATCGGTCAACAGAAGAAAAACTCCTCTTGCTTGATTTCGTAGTCCAAGGCCCTATAACGAAGAGATTAGACCAAACAATTAACACCCTTTCAACCTGACCATAACAGGTCCTTAACCAAACGACCAACAAAGATCGCAGAGAGGATATGGCCATTCGGCCTAGCACTTACCAACACCCAAAATTCGGCCAAACCAATACTTACAGGAGAGGAGAAATATTCGGCTATGTTGGAAACAATAGAAAGAAGCAATCGGCACTAGGTGTTCACTCTTCTATTTTCTACTTGAGGGAAAAATGTGAAATGGGGATAGAGTTTGCACAAAAAGAAAAGGGAAGGGAAATGGAGGATTGGCTCACAAAAAAAAAAGAAAGGAGATGAAGAAGAGAATAATCGGCCACCCAATGGACACCAAAGATTGAAGATGTTTCGGCCTGACTTTTTAGGAGTGTGGTATTTCGGTTCAAGAAGTGAAGAAAGATGAGAGAATTCTTTAGGATTTCAACTTTGGGTTTGACACAAAAAGAAAGAAATTTGGTTGCCAAAGAGAAGACCGAAAATGCACCAAAGGCAAAAATACATTCGCCTTCCCTAACCCACACTATGCCGTCACTTCCCCTCCAACTCCCAAAATTTGGCCACAATCCCCAAAAGCTCCCATTCACTCATTTCAAATGAGTGGACCAAGTCACACTCCTAAATTCGCCCCCTACCTTTCATTTGAAAGTGATGACCAAGTCAAGCTAGAGTTCAAATTTCATACACCTCTTCCTCCTATGCCAGTCCAAAATATAAGCCAAAAGGAGATTTCTCGCAGCTTGAACTCGGGACTTCTCCCCTCTGAGATGACGCCACACCAAGCTCCTCCTTTGCCACTCTGCCCGACTCTTCATTTTTGCAATGAAATTCCATTTTATTTTCTTAAGCCCCAACTCTATCGACTCCCACACCTAAGGCCAAAATCTAAAATTTTCCTACTTACTCGGGCATTCACTTAGCCTATAATTAAACCCCTAAAACACCGAAATAGTAACGCATGACACACCAACACATGCAATAACATGCAACAACAAAAATAGCCCCTAACCGGGATATTACAGTTCTACCCCTTAAGAATAATTTCGGCCTCGAAATTACACAGTCAAAAGAATTGCGGGTATTGCTTTGTCTCATCGTATCCTCGGGTTCCCACGTGGCTTCTTCCGCGCCATGATTCCGCCAAAGTACCTTAACCAAAGGCACAGACTTTTTCACGCAGAACTTTCACATCCCGATCAAGAATGCGCGCATGTGTTCTTCCTCTATGGTCATATCTGGGTTCACCTCGATCTCTCCACGCGCCACAACATGCGATGGATGCGAGCGGTACTCAGAAGCATCGAAACGTGAAAAACATCGTGAATCGGCTAAGCTCTGCGCGCTGGCAACCGGTGATACGCCATCGGTCCAACTCGTCTCAATACCTTATACGGCCCAATGAATCTCGGACTAAGCTTGCCTTTTTCGCCAAACCTCGGCACCTTCTTCCAAGGCGAGACCTTTAAGAAAACTCGATCCCCACGGCCGAACTCTATATCTCTTCGCTTAAGATCGGCATAAGACTTTTGCGGTCCGAAAGCTTCCTTTAAACGAGATCGAATCAACTTAACCTTGTCCTCGGCCTCAAGCAACCAACTCGGGTCCCAACAACCGGCGTTCCCTAACTCGTCCAACATGTAGGTGAGCGACACTTCCTACCATCTGACGCCTCATATGGTGCCATCTTGATGCTTGCTTGGTAGGCGTTGTTGTTATAAAGCGAACTCGACAAGCGCAGCGAAACTCATCCCAATCGCCTCGAAATCCGAACACAACCTCTCAACATGTCTTCTAAGATGCGAATAACTCTCTCTCGATTGCCGTCGTCGATTTGCGGGTGAAAAGCCGTCTTTGAAATCCAAACGAGTACCCAATGCTTGATGCAACGCTCTCAGGAACCTCGGCGTGAACCTCGGATCCCTATCTCGAGATTATCGAAAGCGAACACCGTGTAGCCTCACTATCTCTCGACACATAAAGTTTCGCCAATCTCGAAGTGAATAGTCCACTCACGGGAATGAAATGAGCCGACTTAGTCGACGACGGTCTACAATAACCAAAATGAATCCTTCTTGCTTGGCGTAAGCGGTAAACCACTGACGAAATCCATAGCTATCCTTTCCCACTTCCACTGAGGAATCCTCACAGTGAAGCAACCCGACGAGAATCGATGTTCAGCCTTGACTGACGACGACAAGTCGGACATTTACCCACAAATTCGGTCACTTCTTTCTTCAAGCCGAAGCCACAAAAGCGCTCTTTAAGATCCCTATACATCTTGCTACCTCGGGATGCATAGCATAGGAGGATCATGCTATGTGCGTCCGAAGAATCTTCTCGCCTCACTCAACATCTTTAGGCATACAAGCCTTTCCTTGGAAACACAGAACCTCATCACTAGACAAGCTGTAACCCTCCAAACCACCGTTCTGCACTTGTAACCTTCGCGCATTCAGAACCTCATCCTCTAACTGTTTTCTCTAATCGCCAACCCACGTGAGGCTTAACTGCGCAGCTGCGCTAATACTCCCTCCGTCGTCAAACAAACTCAAATGGGCAAACAAAGCTCTTAAGTCCGACACAACCCTACGGCTCAACGCTGTCGCCACCACGTTAGCCTTGCGGATGATACTCAATCGAGCGATCGTAGTCCTTGAGCAACTCAACCCATCTATGTCGCCTCAAATTCGAGATCCTTCGGGTCGGTGAGGTACTTTAAACTCTTATGATCTGCGTGTAGGCGATTGACTTCTCCCCGTACAAGTAGTGCCTCCAGATTTTTAGGGCGAAGACTACGTTTGCCACTCCAAGTCGTGCGTCGGATAGTTGACCTCGTGTGGCCTCGGTGCCGAGAAGCGTAAGCCACAACCTTACCCTCCCGCATCAAAGACACAACCCAAGCCGTGTGTGCGATGCATCGCAAAGACAATCGTGAATTCCTTACCACCTCAAAGTTGAATTAAAGCAGAGCCTCGGTCAAGATCTTCTTCAACTTATCAAAACTCTCTGCTTTGTTTCTCACCCAAACGAAGCGGAACTCCCTTCCTCAACAGCGGCTTAGTCGCCGGTGCGCAATTAACGAGAAACCCTCAACAAATCTTGGTAGTATCCGCCAAACCCAGAAACTCCGAATCTCAAATGATCGACTTAGGAGGCTTCCAATCCAAAACCGCCTCAACCTTCCGAGGATCTACTCTAATCCTCCGCCGATACTACATGACCCAAAAACGTCACTTCACTAAGCGAACGCGCACTTATCGAACTTAGCATAGAGTTGCTTCTCCTCGTAACTTGCAACACCACTCTTAAGTGTGCATCATGCTCTTCTTCCGACCTTGAATATACCAAGATGTCGTCAATAAAAACCACGACGAACCGATCCGGATAGTCTTTGAAACACACCTATTCATCATATCCATAAAAGCTGCCGAGCGTTAGTCAACCCGAACGGCATTACAGAATTCGTAGTGTTCGCATCGAGTCCAAACGCCGTCTTATGGATATCCGCTTCCTTAACTTTCAACCGATGGTACCTGGACCTCAAATCGATCTTGAAAACACCGATGCACCTTTCAATTTGGTCAAACAAGTCATCTATCCGTGGCAGCGGATACTTGTTTTTAATCGTCGGCTTATTCGGTTGGCGGTAGTCGATACACATCCGCATCGAACCGTCCTTCTTCTTGACGAATAATACCGGCGCTCCCCACGGCGAAAACACTTGGCCTAATGAAGCCTCGATCCAACGACTCCCGAACCGAGCCTTAAGCTCCACCAATTCCTTTGGTGCCATCCTATATGGAGCAATAGACACCGCGCGCGATCCACGGTAAATGATCTATCCCAAACTCTACCTCACGATCCGGTGGCAAACCCTAAGCTCCTCTGGAAACACATCGACAAATTCCTTAACTGCATGCGAACCTTCTCAGCAGAGCGGACTTTAGCCTCCAAGGCATGCACATGAACCACAAGCGCGCCGCATTTCTTCCCGACCATCTTTACTGACTTTCAAAGCCGACACCACATTGGATAAGTAATCTCTCCTATTACCTATCATAATCACTTCATCTCCTTATCCGTGATAAAACCATGCGCTTAGCGCGCAATCCACCTTGGCACGGTACTTCACCACCGATCCATCCCGAGAATCGGATCGAACTCCTCAAAGCTAGTTCCATCGGATCAAGAAGCAAAAATGACCCCCTTGGAGTTCTAGGGTACATCCTTATACAACTTATCTACCACTACAGAGTGACCTAGAGGGCTAAGCACGGTCATCCGTCTAGAAGATATCTCGAGTTTAAGTCCATGGTCTCAACTATACTACTAGCAACATACGAACGCGTGGAACCCAAGTCAATTAAAGCGTATAGGAGAACCAAAAATCAAGAACGTCTGCGGTGATTACGCCCGGTGCGTCGCCCCTCTCATGGCGCCTAGCTGCATACACCAAACCAGGTGTCGTGCCTCGAACTACCGCGCACCTGCGCGGTGCTCCACGACCTCGACCAAATCCATTACCACTGCGCCATTACCACGGCCCCTCTGCGGTGGCGGTCCATTACCTCAGGCGGTTACGGCCACGACTCCGATCGAATCTCGGCCAACCTACGCGGACAGTCCCTGATGCGATGATCCAGAGAACCACACTCGAAGCAACCCTTACCTCCCGTCCAACAACCACCCCAATGAGTTTTACCACACTGATTACACTGCGGTGGTCCCTGCCTAGCAAAGACCAAATCTAGCGGATCGATTTCGCCCACTCGGTCTAGCCCTCTCTCGCGGATTACCCGACGAACGAGAAGACCCAAAGCTCCTCTTAAGCCTACTCTCCCGTCCATACTGCGCCTCGCGACTCCTTAACACCTTCGGCTACCTTAGCCTTCTCGACTAAAGCGGCAAACTCACGCTCTGCTTTGTGGAGCAATCAGCAGACCTCAACTCGTCTCATGAGACCATCCTCGAAACGAACACACCTCTCATGCTCGGTGGCTACAATGCCCGGGCATACCTACTCGACTTCAAGAACTCGGCCTCGTACTCGAGAATGATTTACTCCCGAACAAGCCTCGAAATGCCTTTCATTTGGAGTCGATGTAACTAGCCCCGATGTACTTCTTTTGGTATGCGGCTACGAAATAATCCCATGTCGGATCCTCTACGCGCCACACTCGTCCCGAACCGTGAGCCACCACCGGTATGACTCATCCCGGAGAAGCGACACGATCCCCTTAAGTTTCTCCTCGATCGTCAAGTCCGGATCGTCCATGATCCATTTCGATTGCCTCTAGCCAATACTCGGCGATGCTAGGAGCAACACCGATACACCTCGGAAAAACTTCGGCCCGTTAGCCCGAGCCTCTCAGAGCGATTTCTAACTCCCGCACCACCACTTACACCAGCTACTCTTTCCAACACCGCAAAGATCGCTGTGACACTGCTGCGGCGTCTCCCCCGATCTTGGAACTCACCACCTCCGGTGGTGGCGGGCAAGCATCTCATTTTTTCGAACCCCGCCGGATCCTACGGGCTCGTAAACCGTCATCCTACCCCTACCTCTACCACGAGTATTACGACCACGCCCGCCTCGAGTGCTCATGTCTAACGATCTACGTTTACGATTAAAAGATTTTTATGCATTAGTAACGTTCCACTTTCTTAACCGCAAAGAAATTTTATGAATAGAGTTTAATCGGGGTTCTTTCGAGCAATCAAGGTTTTGATCTTCTATCCTATTCATCCAAAGAGATTATACATACATTCCTTAACCCTTTCCATACCTATTCACTCTTTGGACATTCACGCCCCATTCTAACCCAGGGGTATTTTCGTCATTTTCCCTACAGGGCATTTTCGTAATAAAAGACATTTTAAAACTTTCGTAAAACCAGTCAAGTTGAAATTCCAAAAATTTGAGAGTGTTCTTTGAAAATTTTGTAAAATACTTCGTTTTGGAAACCCGGGGTATTTTAGTAATTTTCACAAACCGAGCGTTTTAAGTAAATTTTCCAAAATCAAAATTTTCGATTGATATTTTGTAAAACAGAGTGTTTGAATTTCGTAACATCATTGAAATTTTGGGGCAAAATCATGAAGTTGAGATGTCATAAACCAAGGGCATTTTAGTAAATTTACCCCTAAGGGCATTTTTGTAATTTTCCATAAAACAGATTTTTCAAGAAAATTGTTGTAAATGCGACATTTTCAGTTTTGAAAGAGTTTATTGCAAAAGAATTTGAAAACATTAGGGTTGTATTTTTGAAAACATGGCTAATTCCTTTTTGGGTTTTAGTCGTTAGGTTAAGTCTATGACCCGAGCCTTCTTGGTCAGGGTGAACTCGAGCTACGCACCGGGTGGGATACTGAGAAGAGGAGGTGAGTCACGAGGACCGCTTAAATACCAAGCTCTTAGGTTCCTCTCCTAGACATGCGTACAGGAGTTACCACACCCTAGCCCCGTGGCTGAGTCACAGATTGGTTTAGTGCTTTAAGTCTTATGCTTTAGTTCAAGTGGTTGAGTAATCTAATCCTAGGGTTCAAGTCCTATAAATCTAACTACGTACCATATCATCTACCCTTCTACAAATAATAATTCACAGAAGAGTTAGAATTACTTACCGCGGCGAGTGCTGGAGACTCGGTGCCATGCCTTGTAAACCATGTATTCAACCCAAAAACACTTAAAACGAATCTTTGAAAACAATTTGGGCCTCAAGCCCACAGCCGAGCTTTTGAACTTAGCTCTGATACCACAATTGTAACACCCCAAACCCGGTCCAAACACCACGACCGAATCTGGTATGCTACGAGGGAAAACGTGTTTGAAAATTTTGATTTCGTACTCAAAAGGGTTGATAAAACTTTATTCTCTTTTTTTTTTTTAAAACAAATTGTTTAGTATTATTACAAAACTTTCAGTCTTGGTAAAAATTTTGGTTTCAAGTTTGAATCGGTTGTTTTTCAAACAATTATAAAATTGGTGTAATACCCGATGGTATAGTTTAAAGACATTACAATGCGTTATAATTTGAAATCATTATCTTTCCAAGTTTTAGTAAACTTCATCTCGATTAATTTGTTAAGGCATATTAAAATCAAACTTTAACATAATATCAAAAGGCAGAATTTAAAGGCTTTTTACAATCCGAAATAAACCCAAATGAACGTAAATAACTAAAATACCCAAAGCAATATCTGAGTAAAACTTTTATTCTGCATGGCATGAGCACCCCGAGTCCACCCCGGCTCCGAGTCGCGTCACGAGTCACTGAAATGTCAAAGGAGAGGGTGAGTCGAGTGACTCGATGTGTAAATCCCGCCCCGATAAAGCAACATGCTAACACACATCATACAAAGCAACACAATTAATGCAACCCGATCCTAACCATCCATATCGCCTTTTCTACCCCGTGTGGTACCAAACCACCTTTGGTGACATACCGTCACAAGGTGTTACCAAAACACCGATGTCCCAAAGACATAATATCCATCAATGTGGTCCCAAACCTTTGGTGTCCCAAAGACACAGTTGTGCTACCAAAGCAAACCTTTGGTGACCAAGTCACAAATCCAACGATGATGGGGCCAACCCATCGTGTGTGTTACCAAAACACTAGCGAGGCGATCCCGTATCTCAAGTGGGGCCAACCCACGGTGGTCAAACCACGAGGACAAGTCGCAATGTGGTGCCAAACCACCGGTGTCCCAAAGACACAATGTGCTACCAAAGCACGGTGGACCGTAGTCACAGATTCGTTGATGGGGCCAACCCATCGTGTGTTACCAAAACATGGCGTCAATCCGTATAATCATCCGTGGGGCCAACCCATCGTGGTATCGAGCCACTGGGACGAGACGCCGAGGTACCAAACCTCTGGAGGTGCCAAACCTCTGGTGACCCAAAGTCACAAGGTGTGCTACCTAAAGCACCGGTGCTCGTCAAGACAAAACATCACCTGCTCCTCAACTCGTAATACCCATCAATATGCCATGCTCAAGTAATCATGCATATTATATAATCATGCATCTCATGCTATATTTCATGTCACATATACCCACAATCATGGTAACATATAACTCATCATTAAAAATAGTAATCTTGACTTACCGAGTCCGAGTCATACCCATTAGGGTATCATAACAATCATCATCTGTATCATTAGTCATCATCACGGTTATCAATTATATTACTAGGTATAAGTGTGTTAGTTACACACCGATAATACGAGCCTAGAAATCTCGACCCAAAGTGACCTAAGCCCTCGATTGCTAACTCCTACAATCGGCCAAACAAAGGGATTAGGCATCCATAGCATTCGGCCAAAGCTATCAAACCAAAGGGCTTCCTTTTAAACTCTTACCTTCACTCGGTTTGGTTTCCTACCAAACCCGAACCACAGTGGTTCCTCCTTTAATCAACAATCGGCTACACCTTAAGAGAGAATGGTTAATCATTGCAACTCTTGTTTTAAACGAAATTAAAAGAATGAACTATCAACCCAATCGCTACCCTCAACTTACCAATCCACAACGTAAGAAAAACTCCTCTTGCTTGATTTCGTAGTCCAAGGCCCTATAACGAAGAGATTAGACCAAACAATTAACACCCTTTCAACCTGACCATAACCGGTCCTTAACCAAACGACCAACAAAGATCGCAAGAGGGGATATGGCCATTCGGCCTAGCACTTACCAACACCCAAAATTCGGCCAAACCAATACTTCTAGGAGAGGAGAAATATTCGGCTATGTTGGAAACAATAGAAAGAAGCAATCGGCACTAGGTGTTCACTCTTCTATTTTCGGCTTGAGGGAAAAATGTGAAATGGGGATAGAGTTTCGGCACAAAAAGAAAAGGGAAGGGAAATGGAGGATTCGGCTTCACAAAAACAAAAAGAAAGGAGATGAAGAAGAGAATAATCGGCCACCCAATGGACACCAAAGATTGAAGATGTTTCGGCCAGCTTTTAGGAGTGTGGTATTTCGGTTCAAGAAGTGAAGAAAGATGAGAGAATTCTTTAGGATTTCAACTTTGGGTTTGACACAAAAAGAAAGAAATTTGGTTGCCAAAGAGAAGACCGAAAATGCACCAAAGGCAAAAATACATTGGCCTTCCCCTAACCCACACTATGCCGTCACTTCCCCTCCAACTCCCCCAAAATTTGGCCACAATCCCCCCAAAAGCTCCCATTCACTCATTTCAAATGAGTGGACCAAGTCACACTCCTAAATTCGCTCCCTACCTTTCATTTGAAAGTGATGACCAAGTCCAAGCTAGAGTTCAAATTTCATACACCTCTTCCCTCCTATGCCGTCCAAAATATAAGCCAAAAAGGAGATTTCTGCAGCTTGAACTCAGGACTTCTCCCCCTTACAGATGACGCCACACCAAGCTCCTCCTTTGCCACTCTGCCAGCTCTTCATTTTTGCAATGAAATTCCATTTTATTTTCTTAAGCCCCAACTCTATCAGCTCCCCACACCTAAGGCCAAAATCTAAAATTTTCCTACTTACTCAGGCATTCACTTAGCCTATAATTAAACCCCTAAAACACCGAAATAGTAACGCAGCACACCAACACATGCAATAACATGCAACAACAAAAAATAGCCCCTAACCCGGGATATTACATAAACTTTATTTCAATTTAATCCTAAACTATTTATGACTAAATGATCAAATAGTCCAAAAGTTAGTGGATTTAATCATGCCACCACAGCTTCGAGTTTTTGACCATGGTCTAATCACCATTTTGGTCCCTTTAGTATTTTAAATCTATAAAGCAATCAATCATCAAAATTACTGGACCAAACTTCAATTCACCTATAATACGACTCTGTAATTATTTAATAAAAATATTTATGACTTTCAATTATGGAAACGAGGTCCTAATATCTTGTTTTCAATAACTACTTGATTTTTAAATCGAACCACTTATATTAACTTTTAATTCAATTGGTTAAAATTCCTCAAATCAAAATTCATTTATAAAATTACTATTGACTCGTATAATTTAAATACTAACTCTACGAACTTACACATCAAATTTTTGGTCCCGAAACCATTATTTTCGACACCACTAAAAAATGAACTGTTACAAAGCATGCATCCAAGCCCTATGTGAGAGGTGTTGTTATAAACCACGAAATTCTTCCCTGATTATGGTTGAATCAACACAGGTGCTTAGATAAAATTTTTTATATTTTGATTTTGTAAGTGTGTTTACATTTTATACGAGGAACATTAATCCTCAACAATCACGTATGATTTAAATGTATTTTTATAACTTGTATATTTTGGAATGGATATTAATGTTTCAAATTTTGATTAAAATTGATAAACAACTATACTTCAAATTATAACACTCCGAACTCAGCCTAGACGTTATGGCTAGATCTTGAAGGTCACTCTAGCAACCCAAACCTTTGGACATTTGCTTTCCACTTATAACTTATTCGTATATAAAAAATGTTGCTAAAAATTATCTTATTTTATTAATTAGAAAACTTGATCGTTGTAACGCGTGTGTGAGTTTTTTTTTTCCAAAATGATAACATACAATACTCAATTTATGAAAAATTTTGAACTATTGACTTTATTTATTATTTTCGTAAAACTGATTTCCTTGGTTAAAATAATTTGAAGCAGAAAAACATTTAACTTGTTTAACTTTGAAAGATCAAATGTCTAGTTTTTTTTTTTAATTACCAGAAATTATGTGGAATTTTGAATTAAAGTAACTAACTAAAGTTCCAACGAACTCAAAACCAAAATTAAAAGTCTAAACATTAGTCCCAAAATCCAAAAGTATAGAAAAGTTTAATTAATGATAAATTAATATAATCTTACGCAATAAAACTAATCCAAGCTCCTGAATGCCTCCCAAACCTAAGTCTGTGAATTACCTGAGAAGATGAAGTAAATGGGTGAGCTATGAAGCTCAGTGTGTAACATAACTCAAGCATAATTACAGATAACACAATAAACAAATCAAAATATCGTAGAGAATTTCAACAAATTCAAATGAGAAAAATTGAGCATGCATGATCATGTCAATGCAGTATTTTCAGAAAACATAATGCAGATTTTTTAGAAACCTTCCCACCTAACTCCGCTACATACTAATTAGAGTTCCCCAGAACTCGTTCATCCAAAAACACACCAAGAGATAATTATGGACAATGCCACCAGAGTTGCACTTAAAACTGCCAGAACAAATATGTTGTTAAACCACCAGATAGTGCAGATCATTAAAATGTCAGAACTTCCTCCTTACCATATCATCCCAACCGCATGCAATGCGACATGGCATGCAAATATAGAATCAGAACAGTAAGCATGTTTAACATGCTATCGTACATTTAACATAAATCAATAGACATGGAATTTCATGCTTTGCAAAACAGATATGTCAAATTCTAATTATAACAAATCAATATAATTAGAATAGCCACAATGTCACATGCCATGAGAATTGGAACAAAGCATAATTTATCAATAATCGTATAATAATCATTTGACATATTTAAACAGAATACTTACCTTATTTCAACACGCAAATCCTTTAACACATTCAGCCACTCTGTAATGCTAGTAATAATTTTCACATTACTAAATTTATTGAAAATCAAATATGTTACATACTTATCACAAAAGATCAATTACACACAACAGAAATAACTGATTTCATTGATCGAACAAAGATATATATCATTCATCAGAGTTTACAAAATTCCTGTGTAACTAACTAAACTTACTCAAAATGGTCCCACATGCCCGTGTAACTCACACACCCTACTTGGCACAGCCCGTGTGCCCACACGACCTAGCACACGGTCGTGTGGCTTTCATGATCTGGCCCATGGCTTAACACTTAACCGTGTGGCTCACACGGTTTGGAACACAGCCTAACATATAGTTGTGTGGCATTGAGAGATTAAATTTTGCACAGTTTAATGTATTTCAGAGTTAATGCCACACTCGAAACAAGTCGAGTTAGGTCACACACCTGATCGATTTTCAAAGATATCAACACTATCGCAGCGATCTAAAACCTACATACGACATCCAAACATAATCGATTACCAAACAACACCGAAACTAAAATAACTTAAGCAGCCGACACTTGAAAATTAAGCAAAACTAGCCCACTAATTAAAGTATTCAATACTTACCCAGAAAAACACAACACTTAACCAAGTCTAATTCGCTAGTGAATTATTCATTCCATATTTTTTACCTAAAAAAAATTGTCGAAATTAGTCAAAATTGACCCTAACCAAAACAACCAAATAACCCACTTACCTCCACACAAAAAACAAGAAACAAAATTTAATTCACCTTACCACCGAAGAACGCATTTACGAGAGTTACACTAGAACATAAACATGGATTCCTCACTAAAAACACAACACTACCGCAGTAAAATGACAAAAAACAACAACCGAGAAACGATAAAAGTGGGACTAAGATTGTATCTGCACTTATGAAAACCAAACAAAAAGAAAGGAAAAGAATGGGAAATCGAAAGAGGAAATTTAGTCAAAAAAAAAGAAATTGGAAAGAACATGGACGTAGGAAAGATTTGAGTAAAAAATGATAGATTGGAAAGGAAATGGAAAAGTGGATGACATGGGTTGCACAGTGCAAGGGAAACAAAAGTATTTCCCACTTAGCACATATTCGATTTGATCACAAAACCTCTAAGTAAGCTAAAGCCTTACCATGAAACCAATAGGCTCATTCTTGACAATAGTTGAGTGAAAATAATAGATAAGCTTAATGTTTAAAGTTAGAGGTTGGAACAAAATTAATAAAAATTCAAAGGAAGAGATCTTAACACAGGACCTTAGGCACACATAACTAACACTTAGCCACTCCAACAGATTAATTCACTTCACATGATTCTGATGTGTCTAAAACTAACTATGGTCACAATAAAGGCAAGCACACCTATCATTCAATATTATAGTTATGGTAAGACCGGTAATATCGTATCCACAAGGACCAAGAGTACTAGTAATTACCAAGAGTACTAGCAATTACTATCCTTCTATTATTTAGCCTAAGAATTGGAATGATTTTCTTTTAAACTAAAACTTATTTAAAAACACGACAAAGAAAGAACTAAGAAAAAAACTTTTAGACAACTTATATGAGATAGGCAATACCTATAGAAGAATCCACCTAGACTTCACTTATTTCTTTTGATTCATACGATTTATTCACTTGTCTTAATCCGTAGAAATCCCTGATTATGTTAATATCCCTTTCAAGACTAAAAACAACTGACTCTAGGTTGATTAATTGAAATCTCTATCTAATTAAAACCCCTGGTGTCACATTAACTCGATCTATGGATCCCCTTATTAGATTTGACTCTAATTCGACAGATTTATGTCGCCCTATTTCTAGGGTTACAATCAACTCCGCTTAATTGTGTTGATCTACTCTTAAACAGGGACTTTTGCTCCACTGAATAAGCACATTCACTTGAATCAAAAACATGAATTATCAAAACAAGAATAAGAACTCACAATTAATAATAAGAACAAATATTTATCTTATAAATCAAATAATAATAAGATCTGTCTTAGGTTTCATCCCCTCAGGTATTTGAGGGATTTAGTTCATACTGATAGAGGGAAACATCTTAAAAATAGGAAAATAACAAAACATAAGAAAACCCAAAAACTTATAAAGAACTTGATGGGATATCTTTAGTCTCGATGGAGATCCTTCTCCTAAGCTGCTCCCGACGGCTGTCTTTGAGTATTTTCTGCCTTCTACTCGGCGTCTACTCGACGTCCTTCTTTAGGTTGCCCCCTAGGGTGTTTATATAGGCTTTGGAATGCCTTTCTTGGCCCACAAGTAACCTTTTCTGAATAGGATTAAACCTGGGTTCGGTAGGGACACGCCCGTGTGCCACTTCCGTGTTGGGCTCCTTCGATTCTGCTCGTCACACACGGCCGTGTGATCTTCCTGTGTGTGACGTTCTAGCTCGTGTTTGATCCTACTCGTAACACACGGCCGTGTTCAATGGACTAGGCCCTGTTGATAGGTAGACCCATTTTTCCCCTTTTTGGTCTGTTTTTCGATCTTTTCGACTCCCTAAGCTCTCTTGAGTATAAAACATGAAATTAAGGGATTAGGAGTATCGAATTCATCAAATCTAATGAAAATTCATCCAAAAAGCAAGCCAAGCATGGGGTTAAAATATGTGTAAATTATGGTTTATCAAATATCCCCACACTTAAGCCTTTGCTTGTCCTCAAGCAAAATCCTCAACTGACAATTAAAACTAACTTCCTCAATTCATAATCCTCATTAATAATGTTTCATCATAGTTCATAGATAATTTATACATTGATAATTTAACTAAAAGAGTCCTAAAGATTCAAACAATCTAAGTCATAAATTTTTATAGCACGAAAATATAGGTGTTTCCCCTTATCTAAATAATTACCTTTGATTCAAAATCGATAAGAATTGACATCCTCACTAAAGATTCACTCAATTCACTCGAAGTGTTTAAGGTTCAGGTTAAGCACTCAAAAGTCAAACACGAAAAGTTAATCCTATAGGCTTGCATGAAAATCAAATCTCCACCACTGTAAAATGAGATGGTTACACAAATCAAAAGGTCTTAAAAGGGTCATAATGGGGCTTAGGTTAAAGGTGTGGATAAGGGCTGAATTAGAGGGTTAGAATCAAGATTGAAATGCACATTTAACTAATTAGAAAAATAACTAATACTAAATAATTATATTGATTGAAAACTTATCACTAATAACACGAGCTTCTTCTAAAGATGTGAAATTAATAGTTTAAGCTCATAACACTAATAATGAATAAATTTCCAACTTTTTTTTAAGAATAAAAATTTACAATAATAAGAAAGAACTTTAACAACTGAAATAGAGAACATAGTTAGGCAACTGATCAAATCAATTCTCGACAAAAAGGGTTAATTCAATAGGGAAAATTCTTGATGAATCAAAAAGAATGAGTTTTTTTTTTTGGTTAATTTTACGGGTAAATCAATAAATAGTTTACTAGGATTCAAAAGGGGTTCACTAGGGCTTAAGTATGACGGTAGGCTTTTTGAGGAGTAAGTGGGCTAAATCCTAGGTGCCTTTATCATCTCAGTATATCAAATCAAAAGTGTGGTCTCGACATGTAAAATCAAAGCAAGTTCTAGAATACAAATTAATGTTTGACACACTCATAATTAATAAAGTGAGCAAGAAAAGAATATGCTCTAAAAGGCTTAAGATCTCACAAAAATTATGGTTTTTGATGTCAACCTTGTAAATTTCAAACTTCAAAGTAATATTTAAATTTAGGGAAGCATCCTAATAAATTTTTAATTCTGAAAATAGACTTATCATGCTTGATTCTCTAATATCTCAAAGTTTAAGCCATCAATGCACAATTACTTATGACTTAATCCAAAACATATTAATAAAAATCATAAGTCAAAAGAAGTTTTATTCTAATTAGTAATATAAGAAGATTTACTTCAGAACAAGACATAATTCAGGGATTTTCAAATAATACTATAGTTAACCTCCCCACACTTAAGATGTACATTGTCCTAAATGTATAAAGATAGAAAATATAGTAATATAGTAATAAAATCATAAGATAGGGAGATAAGTGAAACTTCCTGAAATATGGATGAAATCCATAGGGGTTAAAATAAAGCCAATGGTGAACATGATGAACTAGGCAGAGGTGAAGGTGGATGCTCCGGTGGTGGTGTGGTCGTTCCTTAATAGCCCTTTGAACCTAAATTAAAGAAATAAAAATATAATAATATAAATTAAAGACAAGAAAGGTAAAAGGAAAGAAGTTAAAAATGAAAATAAAAGAAAAAGAAAAAATAAATGGACTCAAAGGTCATTGTCTTGTCGAGTAAATGAAGCGGTCGGCATGAACTTATGTAGAGTGGTCATAGGACCTTGTTATGCCGTTTCTTAGGTGCAATCTCAGGTCTTGAGAGGTGAGTGCTGAATTTAGGCTACTAAGGTGTGGTATTTTCGGCACTTAGGAGGGGTTCACTTCTCAGCTTAGTTTTCTTATCTCAATCTCTCTTGTGCTGAAAAACACTTAGACTTTTCTCCTCTTTTCTATCTTGTACCAAAAGCAAAACTATTACCCTTCCCCCCTCTTTCGATTTCTTTTCTTCCTCTTCTTTTAGCCATAGCAGAATTTCTCCTATCCTTTTCTCTCCATCTTTTTCCCAAAGCCGAATCACCACTTTTCTTTCTCTTCCATCTTGTTATTCTCTTCACAATTCCTTATTAGCCGAAACTCCTTGAATCTCATCACATTAGTTTAAACCTTCTTTCAATCACTAAAAGCCGAAGATCACATTTTCTATTGCTCTTAGCCGAATCATTTCAGGATTGGTAAGATCTCTATCGTTTCTTCTTTGCAATATCTCTTTCTTTCTCATCTTCATTCAAAATCGAATCACTTTCTTATTATCTGGATGGTTGTTTCTTTTCACTCTTTATTCTTAGAAGCCAAATATCCTCTGTGGTGTCTGCTTTGCCGAATCTTCTCCTCTTCTGGGCTAGTGCCGAATTTTCTTAAGTGCCAAACGGATCTGTTGCGTTAAGGTTAATGATGTTCTCTTGGATCGTTATCTTCTCTTTCGAGTTTTCTTGCCAAAGCTAAAGGCTACTTGGTTTTATGTGTGGGTGGTTGGCCGATTGTAGCTGGAAGGGTAGACGTATTCTTTTGAAGATCTTTGGGTTCGGTTAGCCTGTGGATCACGTCTAAAGCTCGGGGAATTGTCGACCTAGGTAAGGGCTTTGGCCTTAAGCGTTAAATCTCTGTTAGTTCATTTTCACTGCTTTAATTTGATTTAATGACTAAGGTGTTCATGGACAAAAATGCTAGCCCAGCATTAGGAGGGGTTGGATCTGTGAACCCAGCCCCTAAGTTCAAGAAGAGGGCTGTGTCTGCGGTTCGCAATTGGCCACCTGGGTGTGGGCCAGCATCTGAGCAGAATAGTAGGCAGATAGCGGTAGTACCTATTAGCGAAAGTGTCGACGTAGAGAGTATCGTATTACGGGTAATTAGGTGTGTAACTCTTACACACTTCATATGTTAATATGTTATATTGTATATTATTGTCAATGCCGAATAATGAGAGAAATTGGTAAGTTACCCTTGTGGGTAAAAGCGAGGACTCCGGGTAAGTCCATCTTGGTGTCTAACATTAATTGCCTCTGTTAATTCTGTTTATGCCATGTTTTATAATTTCTACATGTTCAGCATGATTAATTATATCAGAAAGCATGTTCATTAAAATTGGGTATGATGAGAGGAGGGGGAAGGAATAATTTATCAGACTGTCACCAGTGGTTAGGTACCACACAGTGGGTTGGCCCCACATATGATCATATTGTGACTAAGTCTCAGTGGTTTGGAACCACCAGTGGTTAGGTACCACATATGTATTTCTGTGACTCATCTCAGTGGTTTGGTACCATAGTGGGTTGGCCGCACATATCGAGATAAGTGATCGTCACCAGTGGTTAGGTACCACAATGTGGGTTGGCCCCACAAACGATTATTTGTGACTTCGGTCACCAATGGTTAGGTACCACTAGTGGCTAGGTGCCACAAGGGGTAGAATTGAGAGGTCCGGATGGATAGGTTGGATGGGTTGTATGACATACATATTTACTTGTGAAACTATGTAAGGGCTTATTATCTTCGGGATGGGGATTTACACACTGAGTCTCGGTGACTCACCCCTTCCATTACATTTTGCAGATAATTCCTAGATTGCGGATGCAGAACCGGGATGGACTCGAGGTGGCCATGCTCAACAGTTTGGTTTTCATTTTGATGGTTATTTTTGAATTTATTCTGTTCTAAATTCAGTTTTCGATTATATAATAAGGCCACTAGATTTTATTTTGGGATTATCTATTTGCTTTAATTTCCTTAAAATTTGCCTAAACATGAGCGGCATGCCTAGTAAACTTATAAAAATGAACGTTTTTAAAACTTTACAAACTTTCAGGATTTATCCAAAACTTTACTATCGGGTACATGGCTAACACGGAAAAAGATGACAAGACTTCACCATTTTCTAATAACAAAACGGCTTTAACAAATGTTTTAAAATAATTCGGGTTTTTATAAAGACAAAAGTTCCTTTTCAAACATTGAATAGACAACTTATTTTTTTTCCAACTCGAGACGATAAATCGGGTTCTAAAACATTTTTCTTCCCTGTGACAGCCAGATTCGGTTGTAACATGTTGGTCAGGTTTGGGTGTTACAATTGTGGTATTAGAGCCTAGTTCAAAAGCTCGGCTGTGGGCCTGAGGCCCAAATTGTTTTTAAAAAAGGGGTTTGCAAAACGGTTGAATGAAAAACATGTTTTGGGAAGCATGGGACCGAGTCTCCAGCACCGATCCGCGAAGGTAAGTCCCTTAACTGCTGTTTATATGATTTAAATGATTGTGATATGAATGCTAGTGATAGGAATTCACTTTAGAGACTGAAGCCCATAAGACTGTATGAACATATGAGAACAACTACTCTAATAAACTGCTTATAAGACTGTGCCGTAATAAATAAGTGGAAAGAAGCTAACTCATAAAATTCTTAAATCAGATTAAGTCATGAACACTAGGCATGAGCACTCGAGGACGCGAGCGTAATGTGCGTGGTCGTGGTCGGGGTAGGATTATTGTGTCGGAACCGGTAGGGTCTGGCCATGGGTCAGAGAATGAGGTACCGCTGCCGCCAGCTGTGGGTGCTGAGTTTCAGGATCAAACGGGAGGTGATGATTGATGTCTCAGCGATCTTTGTGGGTTCGAGAGAGATTCTTTGAAGCAGCGTAAGTTCGGGGCTCGAAGTCCGTGGTCCGAACGGCTCTGGGCTAATGGAGCAGAAGTGTTTAAGGGAGTTTCTAGTGTAAATCCCAACACAGGTGAGTACTGGTTAGAGGCGACAGAGCGCATAATGGATGATTTAGATTTCACGCCTGAGGAGAAGTTGAAGGGGATAGTGTCTATTCTCCCGGATGAGTCTTATCAGTGGTGGCTCACGATCAGGGATGGTGCGATGGCCGATGATATCACCTGGGATTTCTTTAAGGTGGCTTATCAGAGGAAGTACATCAGTGCAGTTATATAGATGCTTGCAATGAAGGAAGCGTTTTGAATGGTTTAGGGAGTAAGTCGAGATTCGAGTATTAGGTGGTGTGTCTTCGGTTAGTCGTTATGCTAGGGGTATCGTGGCTACGGAGCATGAGCGCTATGCTAGGTTTGAGGACAGACTAAGGGATGAGCTGCGGATATTGATTGCTCCACAGTGATAGAGGGAGTTTGCTGTCCTCGTGGAAAAGGCCAAGATAGCTGAGTAGGTGAAGCAGTCTGTGAAACAGAATCAGTATAGGAGTTCGAATAAAAGAAGTTCTGGGTTATCAGGGTCTACTGGGAATTCTCAGAAAATGGCTAGATTTGGCAGATCGGGTCAAGCTGCAAAGCCTACTGCTGCTACTCGGTGGCCACCACGGTGCACTTGATGTGGGAAGCCTCATTCGGGAGAGTGTTGGACAAGAAACAGAGGGTGCTTTGAGTGTGGGTCTATGGAGCACCGGATAAGGGATTGTCCATGGAGGTCAGCTAGGACTCAGTCTGAGGGTCAAGGACGTACACAATTCCGAAGAGATGGTCAGCAACCGCCGAGGGGTCGAGGTTCAGCCAGGGGTGGTAACGGTAATGGTCGAGGCCGTGGAACACCGGGCAGAGGTGTGCTAGGAATACTGATGCAAGACAGCCTGGGTTGGTCTATGCAGCAAGACGTAGAGAGGAGGGCGACGTACCGGACATCATAATCGGTACGTTCTTAATTTACGGATTGCCCTACACTACTTTGATTGATGTTGGTTCTACGCACTCTTATGTTGCTAGTAGTATAGTGGGAACTTTGAACTTAGCCTATGAGATTTCTTCTAGGGAGATGACTATAATTAGCCCTCTACGACACTCTGTGGTAGTAAATAAACTGTATAAGGATGTACCTCTAGAACTTCAAGGGGTAGTGTTTCTGGCTGATCTGATGGAACTGCCATTCGGGGAGTTCGATTTGATCTTAGGGATGGATTGTTTAGTAGAGTATCAAGCGAGTTTAGACTGTGCAACCAAGGGCGTGGTGCTGAGAACTGTTGAGGGTGAGGAGGTGGTAATGATAGGTGATAGAAGGAATTACCTATCCAATGTGGAATCTGCTTTGAAGGCCTAGAAAATGGTGAGGAAGGGATGTGAGGCGTTCATGGTTCATGTTTGTGCATTGGAGGCCAAGGAGTCAACTGTGGGGAATGTTCGAACGGTGAAGGAATTTATCGATGTGTTCCCAGAAGAGCTTCCGAGTCTGCCTCCGGATCGTGAAGTTGAGTTTGGTATAGACTTGCTACCCGGAACTGCGCCAGTGTCTATTGCTCCATATAGGATGGCGCCGAAGGAGTTAGTGGAGCTGAAAGCACAGATTCAGGAGTTGTTGGACCAGGGTTTTATCCGGCCGAGTGTGTCACCTTGGGGAGTGCCTGTGCTTTTTGTTAAGAAGAAGGACGGATCGATGCGAATGTGTATAGACTACCGTCAGCTGAATAAGTTGACGATTAAGAACAAGTAACCGTTGCCAAGGATAGACGATCTGTTTGATCAGCTTAAGGGAGCATCAGTCTTCTAGAAGATAGATCTAAGATCGGGGTATCATCAACTTAAGGTCAACGAGGCGAATATTCATAAGACGGTGTTTTGTACTTGTTACGGACACTATGAATTCTTGGTGATGCCGTTTGGGTTGACCAACGCGTCGACCTCATTTATGGATATGATGAATCAGGTACTTCAGCCGTATTTGGATCGGTTCGTCGTAGTATTTATAGATGATATTCTGGTGTACTCGAAGTCTGAGGAGGAGCATGATGCACATCTGCGTGTGGTTTTGCAGATTCTGAGGGAGAAGCAGTTATTTGCAAAGTTTAGTAAGTGCGAGTTCTAGCTAAGGGAAGTTACTTTCTTGGGTCATGTGGTGTCAGCTGAGGGGATTAGGGTGGATCCTTGGAAGATTGAAGCTGTATTGGACTGGAAACCACCTAAGTCTGTGGCAGAGATTCAGAGTTTTCTGGGATTAGCGGGGTATTACCGAAGCTTTGTGGAAGGGTTTTCCTTGATTGCAGCACTGCTAACCAAGTTGCTAAGGAGAGGGGTTCCAGTTCTATGGTCAGACAAACAGCAAGAAAGTTTTGACAAGTTAAAGAGGATTCGGCGAAGCTCCGGTTTTGATTCGGCAGCGGGGAAGGAGTTTCTGATCCTCTTGTGATGCGTCTCATCTTTGGGTGCGGAATGTGTGTTTGATGCAAGAGGGGAAAGTAGTGGCGTATGCTTCTCGACAATTGAGACCTCACGAAGTGAATTACCCGATGCATGATCTAGAGTTGGCTGCAGTGATTTTTGCCCTAAAAATTTGGAGGCATTACTTGTATGGGGAGAAGTCTATCGTGTACACAGATCATAAGAGTTTGAAGTATCTTCTCACTTAGAAGGAATTGAATTTGAGACAGCGGAGGTGGATCGATTTACTGAAGGATTACGACTGCTCGATTGAGTATCATCTGGGTAAGGCTAACATAGTGGCAGATGCGTTGAGCCGTGAAGTGGTAGCAGATTTAAGAGCGATGTTTGCCCACCTTTGTCTGTATGATGACAGAGGTCTGTTAGCGGAACTGCAAGTGAAGCAGACGTGGGTAAACCAGGTTAGGGAGAAACAGCTAGTGGATGAAATCTTAAGTGCTCGATGTTTACAAGTGCAGAATGGTGGATTGGAGGGATATAGCTTAAGCAGCGATGGAGTGCTATGTTTTCAAGGGAAAGTTTGCATGCCAAAATATGTTGAGTTAAGGCAGAAGATTCTACAGAAAGCTCATAGCAGCCCATACGCTATGCATCCTGAAGGTAGTAAGATGTACCAGGATTTACGAAGCGATTCGGTGGCGGGCTTGAAGCGAGAAGTGTGAGAATTTGTAAGTAAGGGGTCGGACGTGTCGCCAAGTCAAAGCTAAACATCGATTTACCTTCGGGTGTTGCAGCCGTAAAGATTCCGCAGTGGAAGTGGGAAAGGATTACGATGGATTTTGTCAGTGGGCTACCCCTTACGCCTAGCAAGAAGGATTCGTTCAGGGTGATTGTTGATCGTCTGACAAAGTCTGCTCACTTCATACATGCGACGTGGATTACTCCTTCGAAGTTAGCTAGGATCGTATATAGCGGAGATAGTAAGGTTGCATGGAGTGCCAGTATCGATTATTTAGGACAAAGACCCTAGATTCACGTCAAGATTTTGGAAAGCATTGCATCAAGCATTGGGTACGAGGTCGGATTTCAGCACGGCATTTCATTCGCAGTCAGATGGGCAGTCGGAGAGGGTAGTCCAGATTTTAGTGGATATGCTAAGGGGTTGTGTCTTGGATTTTAGGGGTAATTGGGAGGAATTTCTACCATTGGCAGAGTTTGCGTATAACAATAGCTACCAAGCAAGTATTCAGATGGCACCATATGAAGCATTGTATGGACAGAAGTGTCGTACCCCTACATGCTGAACAGAGTTGGGTGAGCGTCAATTGTTGGCTCCAGAGTTGGTTGCTGAAAGAGAAAATAAGGTTAAACTGACTCGAACTCAGTTGAAGAAAGCTTCGAATAGGCAGAAGTCCTATGCCGATCTTAAGTGGAAGGATATAAAATTTGCAGTGGGTGACAAGGTTTTCTTGAAGGTGTCGCCATGGAAAAAGGTGCTGAGATTTGGTCGGAAGGGCAAGCTGAGCCCTAGGTTTATCGGGCCTTATCAGGTGTTGAAGTGTGTGGGACCAGTAGCTTACCAGCTCGAGTTGCCATCAGAATTGAGTCAGATCCATAACGTGTTTCATGTTTCGATGCTTAGACGCTATCGTTCAGATCCGTCTCATGTTGTGCCGGTAGAAGAAATTGAGGTGAGTTCAAATTTTCCTTTTGAAGAAGAACCAGTGCAGATCTTGGATCGGGATGTCAAAGTATTGCGTAGGAAATTAGTCCCTTTGGTGAAGGTGTTGCGGTGGAATCATGGTACAGAGGAGGCCACGTGGGAGCCAGAGGATGTGATGCAGCAGCAATACCCTCAACTCTTTTGATTAGGTAATTTCAAGGCCGAAATTATTTTTAAGGGGGTAGAACTGTAACATCCTAAATCAGGGCCTTTGTATTTTATCTGATTGCATGTAGATAGTGTGGTTGTCATGTTAGTTTAGGGTATTTCGGGGACCAGGCATGAGCTAGGGGTAGGACAGAGCCTTAGCGAAAATTTTCTTTTTGGGCACTTGGAAGGGGGAGCTGAATGGGGCAGGAGTTAAGGGTGGTTGGTGGCAAGTTTTGACACATGAATCCAAGTGGTGGAGTGGCAAAGAGGCACCACTTAGGAGGCAAGGGAGTGATGCCTCATGTAAGCTGGAGGGCCTTGGTTCGAGCTGTGGAAATCCTTTTTCGTGCATATCTTTTTGACGCCAAGACCAGGAGGAGTTGCACTCAGGATGGACTCTAGTGGATGAGTGTTGAGGGAGTCAACGGATTTAAATGAGTGGAGGAGAGAAAATTTAGGAATTTGAAACATTCAAACGGATTTGAATGAGTGGTCAGGAGAAATTTGTGGAGAGAAGAGAGGGATGGACATAGGAGCTTAGAGTTGGCCGAATCTTGAACTCTGTATAGGAAAGGGGGAATCAGTTTTTGGGTTTTTGGGGCTAGCTAGGTGTGCCAAAACTCACATTGGTCATAGAACCTTGTTATGCCGTTTCTTAGGTGCAATCTCGGGTCTTGAGAGGTGAGTGTCAAATTTGGGCTACTAAGGTGTGGTATTTTCGACATTTAGGAGGGGTTCACTTCTCAGCTTAGCTTTCTTCTCTCAATCTCTCTTGTGCCGAAAAACACATAGATTTTTCTCGTCTTTTCTTATCTTGTACCAAAGCCGAAACCATTACCCTTCCCCCCTCTTTTGACTTCTTTTCTTCCTCTTTTTTTGGCCATAGCCGAATTTCTCCTATCCTTTTCTCTCCATCTTTTTCCCAAAGCCGAATCACCACTTTTCTTTCTCTTCCATCTTGTTATTCTCTTCACAACTCCTTGTTAGCCGAAACTCCTTGAATCCCATCACCTTAGTTTAAACCTTCTTTCAATCACTAAAAGCCGAAGATCACATTTTCTATTGCTCTTAGCCGAATCATTTCAGGATTGGTAAGATCTCTGTCCTTTCTTCTTTGCAATATCTCTTTCACTTTCTTATTATCTGGATAGTTGTTTCTTTCTTTTCACTCTTTATTCCTAGAAGCCGAATATCCTCTATAGTGTCTGCTTTGCCGAATCTTCTCCTCTTCTGGGCTAGTGCCGAATTTTCTTAAGTGCCAAACGGATCTCTTGCGTTAAGGTTAGTGATGTTCTCTTGGATCGTTATCTTCTCTTTCGGGTTTTCTTGCCAAAGTCGAAGGCTACTTGGTTTTATGTGTGGGTGGTTGGCCGATTGCAGGTGGAAGGGTAGACGCATTCTTTTGAAGATATTTGGGTTCGGTTAGCCTGTGGATCACGTCTAAAGCTCAGGGTATTTTTGACCTAGGTAAGGGCTTTGGCCTTAAGCGTTAAATCTCTATTAGTTCGTTTTCACTACTTTAATCTGATTTAGTGACTAAGGTGTTCATGGACACAAATGCTAGCCATGCGTTAGGAGGGTTTGGATCTGTGAACCCAGCCCCTAAGTTCAAGAAAAAGGCTGTGTCTGCGGTTCGCGATTGGCCCCCTGGGTGTGGGCCAGCATATGAGCAGAATAGTAGATAGATAGCGGTAGTGCCTGTTAGCGAGAGTGTCGATGTAGAGAGTATCGTATTACGGGTAATCAGGTGTGTAATTCTTACACACTTCATACGTTAATATGTTATTATCTTGTATATTGTCAAAAGCCAGAATAACAGTAGAAATTGGTAAGTTACCCTTGTGGGTAAAAGCGAGGACTCCGGGTAAGTCCATCTTGGTGGCTAACGTTAATTGCCTCTGTTAATTCTGTTTATGCCATGTTTTATGATTTCTACATGTTAAACATGATTATATTATATCAGAAAGCATGTTCATTAAAATTGGGTTTGATGAGAGGAGGCGGAAGGAATGATTTATCAGACTGTCATCAGTGGTTAGGTACCACACAGTGGGTTGGCCCCACATACGATCATATTGTGACTAAGTCTCAGTGGTTTGGAACCACCAGTGGTTAGGTGCCACATATATATTTCTGTAACTCGTCCCAGTGGTTTGGTACCATAGTGGGTTGGCCCCACATATCGAGATAAGGGATTGTCACCAGTGGTTAGGTACCACAATGTAGGTTGACCCCACAAACTATTATTTGTGACTTCGGTCACCAGTGGTTAGGTACCACCAGTGGCTAGGTGCCACAATGGGTAGAATTGGGAGTTCCGGATGGATAGGTTGGATGGGTTGCATGACATACATATTTGCTTGTGAAACTGTGTAAGGGCTTATTATCTTCGGGATGGGGATTTACACACTGAGTCTCGGTGACTCACCCCTTCCATTACATTTTGCAGATAATTCCTAGATTGCGGGAGCCGAGATGGACTCGAGGTGGCCATGCTCAACAGTTTGGTTTCCATTTTGATGGTTATTTTCGGATTTATTCTGTTCTAAATTCAGTTTTCGGTTATGTAATAAGGCCACTAGAATTTATTTTGGGATTATCTATTTTCTTTGATTTCCTTAAAATTTGCCTAAACATGAGCGGCATGCCTAGTAAACTTATAAAAATGAATGTTTTTAAAACTTTACAAACTTTCGGGTTTTATCCAAAAGTTTACCATCGGGCACATGGCTAACACGGAAAAAGATGACAAGACTTCACCATTTTCTAATAACAAAAATGGCTTTAACAAATGTTTTAAAACAATTTGGGTTTTTATAAAATCAAAGGTTCTTTTTTCAAACATTGAATCGACAACTTATTTTTTTCCAACTCGAGATGATAACTCGGGTTCTAAAATGTTTTTCTTCCCTGTGACATGCCATTCAGTCATAGCGTATTGACCAGGTTTGGGGTGTTACATCTAGTATAAATCTTTGTGTACGGTGGCAAGGATGGTGGTTGGTGTGGTGGTGGTGTAAAGAAAGAATAAAGGAAAGGGGGAAAGGAAAATGAAGGGAGAAGACAATGGGAAAAGAAAGGGGTGTGGTGGCTAGGGTTTGGTAGAAGAAAAATTGGGGAAGGCAGTGAACAAAACAAGGGGGTTTAAATAGAAATCGTGGTATCTGGTTGCTGGTCACGCCCGTGTGCCCAGGGCGTGTTAGGTCACACGGTCGTGTTATGCTTCATTCGTTTCTCCTACGGTCGTGTAGAGGTTTCCACACCCATGTTGTTTGAACAGTATCAATCACGACATAGGGCCACGGGCATGTCACACACCCATGTTACTTTCTCAGTGTTGACCACAGCCGTATCGCACGACCGTGGCTTTTTTTCGCAACCTGTGTTTTAGGGAAAATTGTCATCCTTGGTTCACACGATCTCTACCACGCTAATGAGCATATTCGTGGTGTCCACACGACCACGCCTATGTGCAAGGCTGTGTGGTAGGGAAACCTGCGCTTTATTAATTTGGTTAGTTTTTAGTTAGGTGCTAAAAATTGAAAATATGAAAATTAATAGGGTTAGTGCTCGGGTTGCCTCCCGAGAAGCGCTTATTTAAAGTCTTAAGCTAGACTTACCTTTCATTCACATAATCATGGTGGTTTAACTTCTCATTCTTGCTATGAATTGTATTAAAATAAGGTTTTAGACGAGTACGATTTACCTTGAAGGTGCCAAATTGAGAATGAGTTACCTCGACTGTACCGTATAGAAAAGTATTAAGTACCGTGAAAGGAGTTATTCCATTAGGTTTAGAAGTGGCAACACGAGGATCTGTATTATCCATTAGAACTCGATCTCCAACCTTGAAGTAGTTTGCTTCATCTTTAAGTTCGTTATGGAGTTACATCGATTTTGCTTCGTGTGTTCTTGGTTTCTCCTTGACATGTGTCTTCCACTCGTCTAGTTCATTGATCTGAAGCCTTCGCTCCTCATGAGTTATTTCTTTGTTGGCACGAGGTCTAGGATATGGCTCAGTTGTGTAATTTCATGGTGCTTCCTGAAAAGAAGGTTGAACCAAATGGTCATTAATAGAATTTATGTTCTCTTCTTTATTACTCGATGTCCTAGCCGAGTCAAGAGCCTGAAGAGTGATCGTTTTGTCACCTACACGAAATGTGAGTTTACCTATACCAACATCAATTCTAGTTTTAGCAGTTGCTAAAAAGGGTCTTCTTAAAATTAAAGGAAAATTATTGTCCTCATCCATGTCTAAAACAACAAAGTCTACTGGGAATGTGAATTTATCAATTTTTACTAGTACATCCTCAATTACACCCCTAGGAACTCTAATGGTTTTATCATCCAATTGAATGCTCATCCTAATTTGTTTGGGTTTGCCAAGCCCTAGCTGCTTAGACATTTTATAAGGCATAACATTGATACTTGCCCCTAGATCAACTAAAGCATTATTAACAGATAAACCACCAACTAAGCAAGGAATCGTAAAACTCCCTGGATTTTTTAACTTTTGTGGTAGTCTATTTTGTAAGATTGCTGAGCACACTGCATTTAGCTCCACATCCGATGCGTTGTCTAACTTCCATTTGTTTGTCAAAAGTTCTTTTAAAAATTTCTTGAATTGGGCATCTGCAAAAGAGCTTCAAGAAATGGTAAGTTAATATGTAATTTTTTTAAAAGTTTAAGAAATTCACTGAATTGTTCATCTATGCAGTATTTCTTCATCGCATTGGGGTATGGCACACGAGGTTGGTACTCTGTACTCACCAGTTTTGGTTTATTATGGCTTACCTCAACCTTACCTTTATCTGTTACGATTTCTTACCTCGGTTTTGGTGCATCTAACCGTTCACTTTCGTGAGCAGTTATGTCATGAAGTTGCTCCTTTGGGTTAGTTTCAGTGTTGCTTGGCAAGCTACCTTGTGGTCGTTCAGAGATCAGCTTAGCAAGCTGACCTAATTGGTTCTCAAGCCCTTGAATCGATGCTTGCTGATTTTTAAATGTTGTTTCAGTGTTTTAGAAATGAGTTGCTGACACCGCGATGAATTTTGTTAGCATCTCCTCAATATTCGGCTTCTTCTCTTGTGGGTAGGGTTGCTGTTGAAAGCCTGGGGGGTTGTTGTCTCTGATTTCCTTGACCACCCCATGAGAAGTTGGGATGGTTCCTCCAACCTGAATTGTAAGTGTTACTATAAGGTTTATTCTGAGATCTAGAATTATTACCCATATAGTTCATCTGTTCGCTTTCTATGCCAGGGTTGTAGGATATGTAACAGACCAATTTTGACCCTAAATTGGAATGGTGGTTTTGGAACCACGAATCCGAGCCGATAAATATTTTATAATTTATTTTATGTTTATTATATGTGTGTTGATGTGTGTGAAAGTTTCGTAGAAAAATATGATTGATTGAGTGTTTAATTTGATGAAAAAGGATTTAATCGCGAAAAGCAAAAAATTTGCATCCTAAGGTGTAGAGTACTAAATTGCTTGTGGCTTTCTAAGTGGGTGTCCTAAAAGGGCAATTAGCCCATTGACCATAGTGATGCACGGCAATGGACCAAGTTAGCTAGACTTATATATATGTTGGTTTAATTAAATTTTATTATATGCTTATGTTAGTAATTTATAAAATACTATATGTTAGTGTATAGGTTTATTTTTAAAGCATAAAATAAGGTCACTATTGTCTCTTCTCTCATAGCCGATTGTAGCAATTGAAAGGAGTAAATTGAATTGTTCTTCTTGCATGGGAGGGTTTGCATGTCAAATTCCCCAAAATATTAGTGTAGTGGATGGTAAGCATGCTTTGAATGTCATGATTTTAGTGTTTTATAACTAAAGTATAGTTTGTTTAATGAGCATGATATAAAGAAAATAGATTAATTAAAAAAAGAATTATTTTGTTTCTCTCCTTCTCCCTATCTTCTTCACTGAAGCTATTGAAAGAAGAAGAGAAAGTTTCAAAAACTTCATGGTTCGGCCATGCATGTAGTAGCAAGGTAGGTATTCTAGCTTGATTGAGAAAATCTTTACCTATGGGTTTTAATTGCTTTAAATGCTAATAAAATCATGTCAAAATTTTGAGATTTAGCATACTAATATTCGGCCTAGGATGAGTACTCTTGTGTGTATTTTGAGTTGAAAAAGGTCTAATAGTGATTCAAAAAAACAACATGAATTGCCTAAGAGTCTTAAATGAATTGAAGACTTGTGATTTCAATTATATTAGAATTATAGAAATTATTAGGGATTTGAGCATGTAAATGCTCTTACCTTTCGGCTGTAATATGTGTTCATAAATGGTGGCTAATTAGTTGTTGTTTAGTCTTGAAATAAAAAAATAGACATGGGTACATTGAGTTGGCAAAAATTCGGTCATAAGAGAAAAATGAAAATTTAGCTATTCTATTTGGTTATGTATTATATATATATATATGTATAAAGTTAATTTACAGCCATAGATAGGAAGTTAAGTCTTAAGTTAAAGTACATTAAATAAATTATTACCAATATGTTTAATAATGTTATCTTGATATACTTGAGCAATGTTCGTGAGTTAAATTATTATAATCACAATACATTCAAATTAATGTTCGATTTTAAATGACATTGATTGAAATGTATAAGTCATAATTATTGCTCGTATTCGGACATACATAATATACATGTTGGAAATATTCTATTTGTAATGCCGAAAGCATGGAATTAATATGTTTAAATGTTACAAATGTTAGGGGATTAATCGATAAATTATATGTTATATGATTTTGATTTTAAATTGAATGAAAATGTGGTTAAATTGGTTTAATTGAACCGAATTAGATCAAGAACAAAAGGAGAAGAATTTGGAGCGAGGAAAAGCTAAATTAAACGAATAGTTGGAGATCTCGAACCTATCGACTTCTAAGGTAAGTCCTTTAGCTAAAATATGTCAATAAATTAATTATGAATTTAGTGAATGATGAATTGTGGAAATTTAGAGTATAAATTCATGATATAGCCGAATATGAATGTATAGTATTGAAGTGAATTTATTTTGGCTAATGCAAGGTGAATAAGTAAGTTCTTGAGCTAACTTATGTTTAAAAGTTATTTACTGAATCTAATGAATGATAGAATTTGTATAAGTTTGGTGTAAAACCATGAGTTGGGCGAATGTGATGATGATGGATTGGATTGATTGCAAATATATTTAATGCAAATGTGAATAAATGCATATGGTTCGATATGTGATGTTGAAATGTGAAAAGCATGTAAAAATATTCGACATTCGGGCTTCGAGCCTAGCGGTGCCTTGTGCGGTGTTATTTATCGGGCTTTTATGCCTAGCAGTGCCTTGTACCGGTGTTATTTATCGGGCTTTACGCCTAGCGTGCCTTGTGTGGTGTTACTTTTCGAGCTTTTACGCCTAGCAGGCTTGATGCCGGTGATGTATTTTACAAAAGAGAAATCGAATCTTTGCTCAAGACAACTTAAAGTCAAATTATTGAGTATATGGTTCAGGTAAGTATGTAAGGTATGCTATGTTTAACATCGCTTGGGTCGAGTTAATATTGATGGGTGTAATATGATGGAATTCGATTTTAGAATGTGCTATTATGGAACAATTGGTCTTCAAGTATAAATGTTAAGAAAGGAGATTTTCATGCGATATGCTTATATGAACTTCAAAGAAATGTAGGTTGAAGGAAATGATTCCTAATTTACTTGGGTTAATGAATTACTAGTATTTGGCTTTGTATAAATAATTTACTTAATCGCCTAAGTGAAATGCTATAGGTTGATTGTTTTCATTTCGTAAATATTTAAATGTTTTGTTATCATGAGTTAGGACTTACTAAGCTTGTAAGCTTAATTATGTGAAATGTTCTCCTTTGTTTTATAGATTTTGATCACGTTGCGGGCTCGTGAAGGATTTTCAAGAAGTCAACCACACTATCGCCTTCCTTTGGTATTTTGAATTTTGGTTACGAATTAGAAGGCATGTATAGGCTATATGAAGTCTTAGAAACATACGATGTTTGACCTTGTACATGTTTATAATAGCCATGCGAATATGACTAAATTTTTAGTAAGTACGATGTTGTGTTTCGATGTGTATGTTGGTTCATGATGGCAAGGTTTATGCTTTCTTAATCAAAGTTTAATCATTTTGTTAAGGAAATGTTTATATACGAAATGAATCCTTGAATTAGGAATGTAGGTTAGTTCGGTTAGAAGCTAGTCTTTCATAAAATGCAACAAAACAGCTTGTAGTAACAACAGCGATGTGAGTTAGAAAAATCACCAAAAATAGGGTATATTGAATTAAAAGCTGAATGAGATATGGAATTAAACCTTATTGTGTCTATTTTTACATGAAAGAAACAGAGTAGGCAAAAGATTTATATATTATGAGATAATTCAGTTTTAGTGAGACCTGCTCTGAACGAATTCGTGAGTCACTGTTCTGTTTTGGAAAAATTGTCAAAAATTGTACAAAAATAATTAGGAAGCATAGTTTATATGTGTAAAACCCTTAATGAGTCTATTTTTCATTGGTATAAACAAGAACATTATAGGAAATTTGTGCAATGAGATAACTGTATTTTTGTAGAGACAGGTCAGAATCATCAACAGTGAAACAGGGGAAACTTTAAGAAAAATCTGGTATTGATTGACCAGACCAAAAATTCTGGAAAAATTATGGAAAATTCTTATATGAGTCTAGTTTCAAGGAAAATTTACGGATCTAAATTTTGAGTTGGGTAACTCGAGTTATGGTCAAATTATCCAGCATGATGCAGTTTTGACAGCTTTAAGTTTTTATGTCCTGAACTTGTAGTCAAGTCTAGTAATGCCTCTTACTCAATTCCGGCGATGGTCTCGGGTAAGGGGTGTTACAGGATAGATATTTTTTATTATTCGTTTCTCCTCCATTTTTATTGCACTACATCACTAGATGTACCTGCGAAGAACCACACAAACCATCAATCTTTTTATTTAACAGTTCTACTTGTTTTGATAGCATGGTCACTGCGTCCAGGTTGAAAACACCGGCTGCCTTTGTTGGCTTCATCCTCATAACTTGCCACTGATAGTTATTTAGTGACATCTCTTTAATGAATTTGTAGGCGGCCTTAGGTGTTTTGTTGTTAAGTGTACCGCCGGCGGCCGCATCAGTCAACTACCTAGTTGAGGGGTTCACTCCATTATAAAAGGTTTGAACCTGTAGCCATAGAGGTAATCCATGGTGTGGGCACCTTCTTAACAAATCCTTGTATCTCTCCCATGCGTCGTAAAGTGTCTCTAAATCCATCTGCACAAAAGAAGAGATATCATTCCTCAACTTAGCTATTTTAGTCGGTGAAAAATATTTAAGTAAAAATTTTTCGGTCATTTGGTCCCATGTAGTGATTGATCCTCGTGGTAAGGAGTCCAACCACTGTTTAGCTTTGTTCCTCAACGAGAAGGGAAACAACCGAAGGCGAATGGCATCATCAGAAATGCCATTAATTTTGAAAGTGTCGCAGAATTCCAGAAAATTTCCAAGTGGTTGTTTGGATCCTCATCCTGCAAGCCATCAAACTAAACAAATTGCTGAATCATCTGAATAGTGTTAAGTTTTAATTAAAAGTTATTTGCAGCAATAGCAGGTCTAACAATACTTGATTCGCTTCCTGTTAAATTAGGTTTAGCATAATCATATATAGTACGAGGAGCAGGATTTTGATTCACCGGGTTTGCGGCAACCAGAAGAGGTAGCGGATTATTATCGACCATCTATTTGGTAGTATTGGTTTCGTCTTCTTGCTCTTCTTCGATGTATTGTAGGCTTCGCCTTATTTCTCTTCGGTTTCGGCGAGCGGTATGTTCTCTCTCACTGTCAAAAATAAAGGGTCCTGACGGGTTTCTTCTAGTCATAAACTAAAATTACCTGCCAGAAGCAAATAAAAGAAAAATTAGCAAAGTTAAAATAAAATAAAAATAAATTGCAAATAAATAAAATGGCTAAAGTAATAAAAATTTAGTGTTCCTAATATCTTAGTCCCCGGCAACGGCGCCAAAAACTTGATGTGTCTAAAACTAACTATGATCATAATAAAGGCAAGCGCACCTATCGTTCAATAGTATAGTTATGGTAAGACCGGTAATATCATATCCATAAGGACCAAGAGTACTAGTAATTACTATCCTTCTATTATTTAACCTAGGAATTGGAATGATTTTCTTTTAAACTAAAACTTCTTTAAAAACACGACAAAGAAAGAATTAAGAAAAATACTTTTAGACAACTTATATGAGATAGGCAATACCTATGGAAGAATCCACCTAGACTTCACTTATTACTTTTGATTCATACGATTTATTCACTTGTCTTAATCCGTAGAAATCCCTGATTTATGTTAATATCTCTTTCAAGACTAAAAACAACTGACTCTAGGTTGATTAATTGAAATCTCTTTCTAATTAAAACCCCTAGTGTTGCATTAACTCGATCTATGGATCCCCTTATTAGATTTGACTCTAATTCGACAGATTTATGTCGCCCTATTTCTAGGGTTGCAATCAACTCCGCTTAATTGTGTTGATCTACTCTTAAACAGGGACTTTTGCTCCACTGAATAAGCACATTCACTTGAATCAGTAACCTGAATTATCAAAACAAGAATAAGAACTAACAATTAAGAATAAGAACAAATATTTATCTTATAAATCAAATAATAATAAGATCTGTCTTAGGTTTCATCCCCTCAGGTATTTGAGGGATTTAGTTCATACTGATAGAGAGAAACATCTTAAAAATAGGAAAACAACAAAACATAAGAAAACCCAAAAACTTCTAAATAACTTGATCGGAGATCTTCAGTCTTGATGGAGATCCTTCTCCTAAGCTGCTCCTGACGACTGTCTTAGAGTATTTTCTGCCTTCTACTCGACGTCCCTTTTTAGGTTTCCCCCTAGGGTGTTTATATAGGCTTTGGAACACCTTTCTTGGCCCACAAGTAACCTTTTTCGAATAGGATTAAACCTGGGTTCGGCAGGGACCGGCCCGTGTGCCACTCCCGTGTTGGACTCCTTCGATACTGCTTGTCACACACGGCCATGTGATCTTTCCGTGTGCGATGTTCCAGGCTGTGTTTGGTCCTGCTCGTAACACACGGCCGTGTTCAATGGTCTAGGCTGTGTTGATTTTCTAGGTAGGCCCATTTTGCCCTTTTTTGGCCCGTTTCTCAATCTTTTCGACTCCCTAAGCTCTCCTGAGTGTAAAACATGAAATTAAGGGATTAGGAGTATCGAATTCATCAAATCTAATGAAAATTCATCCAAAAAGTAAGCCAAGCATGGGGTTAAAATTTGTGTAAATTATGGTTTAACAGATTCCTACAACATTTATTCAAAAACAGGACGTGACCACTCCTAATTCACTAACTCATTTCAACAAACCCGATTTTTGGGATGTGACACAAACTTACTGCTAAAGTAGCTTAAGCTTGGTGGTAAAGACTGTAACACCCCTAACCCATATCCGTCACCGAAACAAGGTAACAGAGCATTACCAAAGTTTAAAATTCAAACGGACAGAAAAATTCAAACATTTCATATCATATCAACAAGCGCATTAAAACCAAGTCAAATAAAACATATTGCCCCTTAAACGAGCCTTCGTGACCCTAAATACGTTCGGGACTAAATCAAAAACTTAAATTTTTTTTTCAAAAAATAGTAAAAATTTTCAATACTCCAGGGGTCACATGGGCAAGAGACACATGCCTATGTCATCGACCGTGTGAGCATTCGAAATAAGGACACATAGCCCTGTCCCAGCATGTGCCCATGCCCGTTTAACTTACTGACTTGGGCCACGCGGTCAAGCCACACGCCCGTGTGCCAGGCCATATGCTAGGCTGTGTAACAGCCCAACTTGCAACCCTTAAAAAGATACAGGGGACACACGGCCATGTCATCCCGCTGTGTGTCACACATGGCTGAGACACATGCCCGTGTCTCTACCCGTGTGGATGAAAATAGGCTATTTTTCAAGTAACTTTTCTCACCCAAATTGACATGCACCTACAATCACCAATGCACATATACATAAGCCATTACAAAGTACCAAAATCGTGCACATTCCATCTTCATTCATATGGTATAATCACATACAACCAATATGCCCTTGGGCACATGTATAATCATAAACTCATTTTGGTCAAATGATCAACTAATTTCCAATTAGATTTGCCTTAATACAAACCATTGAATTAACTTACCAAATGATACCAAATAAACTACTCAATTACTAGCCTCAATATACATATATGTTTTCCATAGCAAAGTACCAATTCACATCAAGTTATAAAAATATACAATATGCACATTCAACTACCATTGCACCTTTCAAACATATTAAGCAAATCATCAACCATTTCAAGTCTAATATTTACATGCCAAAACTAAGTTCATTAGAACACCAAAATACCACAACTTAAGCCAAACCAAATGACCATTTCAACAATTAAACACATAGGCCAACATTAGCCAAAATGTCTATATATGCCATTATAACCAAAATTAAACATCCAAAATGTATCAAAAGAGCCGATGGATAGTGTGATATAGCTCCAACAATCTTTCAACCCAAACGAGCTTTCGACTCACTATAAAACACAAAAATAACATAAAGTAAGCATTTAAGCTTAGTAAGTTCGTATAACATAGAATATAACTTACCATTTAGTCACATATTAGGTAAGTAAACAAAGCATATCCCAACATAATTTGGCCAAATGCCTAAGCACATATTCACCAACCATGTTAGCCATGTAAACACATATATACAAGTCAATAATCATTGATGAACACAACAATTTATCAAATTCCATTTACAAGTGTCATCCATTTCATATATCTATATATCATGTAACATCATTTCTATGCATTCCATGTATATACCTGTAATAGTTCGTATCGAATTCATATCGCTTCGTAACAAAAGATTGCCCATTGAACTGTTTAAAATACTGTTGGATACCCGGGATAGTTTACACATAGTGTGCTAGCTCATATAACTGTAATCTGACAATTCATGTACATGTATACTCATACGAGCTGTAAATTGATATATTCATTTGAGATGAAGATCGGTATGCTCTCATGAGCTATAAATCGGTATGCTCTCACTAGTTATAAATCGGTAACCTTAATGACATGTCATTTGTATCTTACGGATTCTTATGGTTCAAATGGGGCTCAATAATCATCGTACGTCATTTGATATGCAAATCAGTAATTATGTATAACAATTCATAATATACATATATTTCAATTTCAAACATCACAATTTAATTACACGAATTTACCTTGATGAGTATATGTAGGTACAAAGGCGATTAATCTCATACTTTCTCTTTGCCCCAATCTAACCCCGTACGAGGTTTAACTAGATCTGTACAGATAAATTTAACTTAATTCCATATATTTTTCAGTCAATTCAATCCAACACATATTTTTGGCAAAATTACTATTTTACCCCTATACTTTTAATTCTTTACAATTTAATCCCTAGCTCAGAAAAATGGAAATTCATGAAATTCCACCATAACCCACTATGGTTGAATATCAATTAGGTCCCTAGCATGCCCTATTATTCATTCATTTCACAATTTCACCACGTAATATTATCTATTTTTTAATTTAGTCCCTATTTGACAATTTCACCAAAAATCCCTTTACAAAAGTTGTTTATCTAACAAAAAAACATTCATTTTCTATTATCAAACTTTAAAACTAATATATATTCATCAATGGTAAAACCCTAATAGTTTAAAAATTTTACAAATTAGTCCCCGGGCTAGCTAGATTAAGCTACAACGATCACAGAAACATAGAAATCATCAAAAATAGGACAAAAATGCATACCTAATTGAGCAAAATAAGCTTGCCGAAACTTCAAGCTTCCATGTCTAGGTTTTCTCTTCAAATTCGATTGAAGATGATGATAATGGATGATAATAGTTTGTTTTATTAATTAATTATAACTTTAATTACTAATTTCCAAAATTAACCTTAATAATTCATTCAAATTTCAATAAAGCCAAACCATTGAAATCCACCATCAACTCTAATTGTCTAATTACCATATAAGGACCTCCACTTTATAGTTCTATAGCTATTTAATACCTTTAGCTATTAGAACTCAACTTTTGCAATTTACGCAATTTAGTCCTTTTTATCAATTTAAGCATGTAAACGGTAAAATTTCTTAACGAAATTTTTATATTGTATTTCATTCATGCTGTAGGCAATAAAATAATAAAATAAAATTTTCAACTTCATATTTGTCGTCCTGAAACCACTATTTCAATTTCACTGAGAACGAGCTGTTATAATTCTCCCCCTAAAAGGATTTTCGTCTGCGAAAATCTTACTAGAAAAGAGGTTTAGATATTGCTTTCTTATAGCTTCCTTGGTTTCTAAGGTGGCTTCTTCTATTCCGTGTCACTGCCAAAGAGCTTTTACTAAAGCTATGTTCTTGTTTCTTAATTGTTTCATCTCTCGAGCTAAAATTCTAATCGGTTCCTCACTGTATGTCATATCAGACTGAATCTCGACCTCCACCGAGGAAATAACGTGTGAAGGATCAAATCGGTACTGTCATAACATAGACACGTGAAAGACATTATGAATCTTTTCTAGTTCTAACGATAAAGCTAATCGATATGCAACAAGTCTGATTCTTTCAGTAATCTCATACGGCCTGATAAATCATGGACTCAGCTTTCTTTTGTGACCGAACCGAAGAACTTTCTTCTAGGGCGATATTTTCAAGAATACTCTATTGCCAACTTGGAACTCTATGTCTTTACATTTAAGATTCACATATGATTTCTGATGATTTGAAGCTGTTTCAGACTATTTTGGATCACTTTTACTTTTTCTTCAGTCTCTCGAATCAAATCAACCTTTGTATCTTTTTCTCACTGAGCTCAGTCTAGTAGAACAAAGTTTAGATCTTACGACCATACAGAGCCTCATACGGTGCCATCTTTATACTCAATTAAAAACTATTGTTCTACGCAAATTTAACCAACGGTAGTTATTTCTCCCAATTGCTTTCAAACGCTAATATGCAACAACGAAGCATATCTTTAAGAATCTGAATCACACAATCAGATTGACCATCAGTCTGAAGGTGAAATGCAGTGCTAAAATGCAACCGTGTACCTATCCTATAACTTTCTCCATAATCGTGATGTAAACTGTGGATTTCTATCCAAAATAATAGAGACTGGCACTCCGTGTAATCTAACAATCTCTGAAACGTATAACTCAGCTAATCTGTCAAGGGAGTAGTTTGTACGTACTAGAATAAAATATGCAGAATTCGTCAAACAGTCAACGATAACCCATATGAGATCTTTCTTTCTCAGTGATAGGGGTAAACCCAATGCGAAATCCATAGTAACTCTATACCATTTCAATTCTGGTATCAATACATACCACTAAATGTAACACCCCTCACCCGTATCCAACTCTGGGATAGGGTTCGAGGCATTACCGGACTTAAACATTCACAATCGTACAAAACTAGGTTACCAAATTTCACCCAAAATTTCAAATTTTCAAATACATGCATTTGACCTTGTCATCTATTTAATCACTTATACCACATAACAATACATTAACACATACCATGGACAAATAGGCTTACAAGCCAAAATCATCATAAGCCACATCTCATGGCTACAATCAACAAATCAATATAAGCTAATACATTTGACTATTCACAACAACATCCATCATAGAAAAATTAAGTCCCTATACATGCCACTCACTTGAAAACATTTAACGTACATATGCCAATACTCCAAGGATAATGGCTCGATAGTGTGATGCTGCCTCCGACGATCTCCAACCCTGAGCTGACTTGACAAAAATAAAAGAAATAGAAAGGAGGGAGTAATCTTTACGCTTAGTAAGCTCGCATGAAAATAATAAGCAATTTGATAACATTTTCATATTCTTCCTATTTATTCAAATTCCAGTTAAGCTATTTTCTTGAGTCACAGTCATTAAATTATTTATATCTGGAGCTACAGAACTCCAAATTAATATCTGTAAATTTTCCATGAAACTAGACTCATATATATTCTTACCATAAAAGTTCCAAAATTTTTAGTTTAGCCAATCAATACAGTTTATTCATTAAAAATTCCCCTGTTTCATAATTCGACTATTCTGACCTCTCTTCACTATGAATCAATTTTCTCCTTGTACAAAGTTCATATGACCTTAGTTTTTGGTTCATTTGAAAATAGACTTATTTAGGATTTCAGGCATATAAATTATATCCCACAATTATTGCTTTACAATTTTTAATGATTTTTCCAAGGCAGAATATGGGATCACGTAATCATTCTGAACCAGTCTCATAGAAATCCAAATATCTAAAAATATACGAATCATTTGTTTGCTATGTTTCTTTTATATGGAAATAGACTCAATAATATTTAAACCAATATCTCATCCAAATTATAATTCAATTTCTTCTAGTTTTGGTGATTTTTCAAATTCACATCACTGCTGTCGTCCAAAGCAGTTCTATTGTAAATTTTTGCTCTCCCTCACTTTAGTTGTATTCATCACTTGCCTATACCAATCTTTCCAATTTCCGATTACATATCGAGCATATTGTTCATACGTACATTTGCCACATTTCTCAACTGGTCACATTCACACTTGCACTTATTCATACCATGATCGCACCAATCATCATTAGTAAATTATCTCGTGGAACCCCTTCGGAAAACACTCGATACTCGATGGTCTCAGCACATAGCTCCACCTACACATAATTCGGCTGTCTTGTACACATGGTGAAGGTCCCTTATCACCCATGTGACCTAGCCATTCCATCTCGTAGCTTTCTTGTCTACATGGTGTCCAACACTAGGAACCACTCATGTGACCTAGCTACTCATAACCCGTAACTTTCTTGTACATATGGTATACACACAGTATTACACATGTGACCTAGTTACATATGAAATTATTATCTCGTAGCTTTCTTGAACACATGGTGAAAGTCCCTTATCATTCATGTGGCCTAGCTACATATCAAATTTTGCCATCTAGTAGCTTTCTTGTGCACATGGTGAAGGTCCCTTATCACTCGTGTGACCTAGCTACATATTGTCTGTATCTCTCGGTTTTCCGAAGGTTCAAACGAGAATTTCCCATTCCATACATTTTCATATTTTAGTTATCACCCAATGATTTCCACAATATCTAGCAAAATATTTATTGAACAAGTAAAATAAATGCATTATTTACATATAAACTTTCTTGACGAAAGCTCGTCAGGTACAACCGTGTAGCAACTCATACAACCCATGTAATATTAAGTTAACATTCAATTCTTGTGACATTAATTTGCCATTCAGTTTCACATGACACAACAAACATCACATTTTCCATACCATACATACCATCCATCAACTTCTCCTAAACATATTAAATCATACAATTTATGCCATATCAATAGAAAATTACAATTCAAGTATGGTGTTGCATTATTATTAACACACGAATTTACCTCGAATGCCGAAACGACCATTTTACAAACTTTCCTGATTTCAATTTTCCTCCAGTTCTAGGTCAAAATCTCATTTTTCGGGCTCTAAAACATCATATTTCACTTATTTAATTAATGTACTACTCAAAACAGTCCCTAACTCAAACTTTGGTAAAATTACAATTTTTCCCCTAAACTTTTGCATAATTATGATTTTGCCCCTAGGCTCTAAAATTAAACTTTATTCCTTTTTCTTATGTTTTTTGACATGCTGAACATTTTCCCCTTCTATAACAACTTCAAATTCTTACTATAACACATTATTATGAACAATAACAACTTTTACCAATTAGCTCGTTTTACTCGTTTTCACCGAAAATCACTTAGTAAAAATCGTTCCTCTACTCATAAACATGCATAATCTACTAAAATTCATCAAAATACATAATTATTCAACATGGGTCAATTTTTCAAATTAAACTCTAGCTCAAAATAATGGTAGAAATAGCTAAACTAAGTTACCGGGATTTCAAAAAATCGATGAACATTAAAAACGGGGCTTAGAAACACTTACTATGAAGCTTGAAAAGCTTGAAACCCTTAGCCATGGAGTCATGAAATTTTCGACAGCAATTTGAAGAAGATGAGCAGATTTTTTTCTTGTATTTTGTCTTTTTTTGTTCATTAAAACACTAAATGACTAAAATACCCTTAAGGCTTTTCTTTCAATTTTGTCCTATTCATGCCCATTTTTGTCCATCAAGTTATCCAATGGTCTAATTACCTTTTAAGGACCTCCAATTTAAAACTCATAGCAATTTGACACCTTTAATATATAGAACTCAACTTTTGCACTTTTTACAGTTTAGTCCTTTTGACTAAATTGAGTGCCTAAACGTCGAAATTTTTGAACGAAATTTTCAAGAAATCTTTCCGTGAAATCGTAGACCATAAAAATATAGTAAAAATGAAATTTTCCTCGTCGGATTTGTAATCTCGAAACCACTGTTCTGACTAGGCCCTAATTCGAGATGTTACAGTAATAGTCCTAAAGGTACTTGATGTTTAGCTTTAACTTGTTGACATATCAAACTTCTTGATACAAAATTAGAAATGTCGCGTTTCATTCCCGACCACCAGTACATCTATCTTAAATTACTGTACATATTATTGCTTCCCGGATGAATAGACAAGCTACCATTATGAGCTTCGTGCAAAATTCTCTGAATAAGCTCGGAATTTTTCAGTACACAAACTCTACCTCTAAATAATAAACAATCATCAGGTCCTATCTAAAATTCTAAATTAGAAGTTGACTTACACTGTGCCCGTTTAGCTAACAAATTGCCATCACATTTCTGAGCTTTACAGATCTACTGTAAAAATATCAGTCTAGCTTTCAACTCGACTAAGATCGAACCATCTTCAGACAATGTCAATTGTGTATTCATCGCTCGCTGAGAAAATAAAGACTTTCTACTCAAAGAGTCAGTAATTACATTCGCTTTTCCGAGATGATAATCGATGATTAACTCATAATCTTTTAACAGTTCGAGCCATCTACGCTGTCTCAGGTTCAAATCTTTCTGCGGCATCAAATTCTTTAAACTTTTATGATCGGTAAATATATGAAATTTTACGCTGAAGAAATGTTTTCGCCAAATTTTTAACGCAAACATGATAATTGCCAGCTCTAGGTCATGTGTCCGGTAATTCTTTTCATGTGGTTTTAACTGCCTGGAAGCATAAGCTATTACTTTGCATTCATGCATCAAAACACAACCTAAACTATTTAAAGATGCTTCATTAAAAATCATGAATTTTTTACTCGATTCAGGCTGAACCAAAACTGGTGCCTCGGTCAACAGTGTTTTCAACTGATTGAAACTTTGCTGACATTTCTCAAACCATTCAAATTTCACATCTTTCTGTAATAGTCGTGTCATCGGTGTAGCTATCATTGAAAACCCTTTGACAAACCTTTGGTAATAACCAGTTAATCCCAGAATACTTCTGACTTCAAATACGTTTCTCAGTGGTTTCCAATCAAGAACTACTAAAATTTTACTCGAGTAAACTCTTATGCCTTCAGGTGATACTATATGTCCCAAAAAACCAAATTCTCAGAGCCAAACCTCACATTTGCTAAATTTAGCAAACAATTGTTTATCTCGCAGAATTTGCAACAAAATCCTAAAGTGTTCAGCATGCTCGGACTCGTCTCGAGAATAGATTAGAATATCGTCAATAAATACCACAACAAATCTGTTTAAATACAGTTTGAAGATTTTGTTCGTCAAATCCATAAATATTGCAGGTGCATTAGTTAAGCCAAATGGCATCATAAGAAATTCGTAGTGTCCATACATAGTTCTAAACATAGTTTTTGGCACATCTGAATCTTTCACTCGTAGCTAATAATAACCAGAACAAAGATCAATCTTCAAGAATACTGTGGCACTTTTCAACTGATCGAACAAATCGTCAATACGAGGCAGTGGATATTTGTTCTTGATTGTAACTTTATTGAGCTAATGATAGTCTATACATAATCTCATCGATCTGTCCTTTTTCTTAACAAACATAACCGGTGCAATCCAAGGTAAAAAATTGGGTCAAGCAAAACCCCTATCTGTCAACTCTTACAATTGTGCTTTCAACTCAGTAGGATCTATTCTGTAAGGTACTATCAATATCGGTGATGTCCCTGGTATTAGTTCAATAGCAAACTCAACCTCTCTGATTGGCGATAATCCATGTAACTCCTCCGAAAATACATCAGGATACTTGCAAACCACTGGTATTGTTTCAAGTTTTGATTCAGACATTTAAAAATCTAGAACATAGGCAAGATACACATCACAACCGTTTCTCACATATTTATGTGCTAACATGGCTGATATAACCATAGGCAACCTACTCGGACTATCTGATTCAATACGAAGTGTCTCACCATTCTGACATTTCAATATAATAAGCTTATATCTACAATTCACAACAGCGTCGTGTAAAGTTAACCAATCCATGCCCAAAATCACATCAAATTCATCAAAATGGTAACAACATTAAATTACCCCGAGTCATCAAAGGACAATTCTTACAGACTTTACCAACTAGCACATACCGACCTAAGAGGTTCGATACGTTAACCACAAATTCAGTGGACTCAACAGGTAAATTCTTACTAGACACTAACTTTGTGCACAAATATGAATGAGTGGATCCCGAATCAATCAAATCAATAATATTAGTATCAAAAATAGAGAAAGTATGGGAAGTAACATCTAGTGCAGAAGCATCCTCTCAAGCATGAATAGCATAAGCCCTAGCTGGTGCTCGTGCCTCAGATCTCATAGCAGAATCTTTAGTAACACCACGACTACCACCCATATTTTTGATATTACGAGGTAGTCTACCTCTCACGGCAGTTTTGTTTGGCCTCGTGGTCAGAGCTTTCTCTTTCTCGAATTTCTCTAAGAAATCTCTAAGATAGTGGTCTAAAGAACCACACTTGAAACACAATCCATTCTTTAATTGGCACTTGCCATAATGTGGTTTCTTATAGTTCTTGCACTCGGGCCATACATCTCTAACATTACCTACACTTGCTACAGATGTAACATCCTGGAAAGGGCCTATGCATTTTCGGTTTAATTGTATGAAATGACAAGTCTTAAGCATTATAAATAAATTTTTGATATTTTTGGAAACTCAGAAATGTATGAAAATGCATGGAAATGGAAATGAACATTTTGGAAACTCGAACATTTTTGGAAACTCGAACATTTTGGAAACACGGAAATGCATTAGGACATGAACATTTTAGGAAACCAGTAAATGTAAGGAAATGGTTCAAAAATGGAAAGTACACATTTTTGGAAACTAAGAAATGAAAATGGAAATGATCCAAAAATGGAAAGTATACATTTTAGGAAACTTGAAAATGTAAGAAAATGGCAAGTAAACAGAGCCGATCGAAAATTTTAGGAAACTTAGAAATGATGCAGAAATGTCAAATTTTAAAGTTTAAAATAGGAAATTAGGGCAAGGAGGCGCTAAAAGAAAAAGTTGGTGAAATTTGACACACAAACGGGCTAGGAAAAGTGGCCTGAAGATGGCACTTAGGGCCTAAGGAAATGGCGCCATGTGCACGAGGCATGGGCCTGGGTTCGAGTCACAAGGGAAGCAAATAAATGAAGTTTAATTTTTGCTTCCAGAAGGCTAAGAGTGGACGGCAAGGCTTCTAGAAAAAAAGGGAGTTTAAATCCCTTTAAAATTCGGCAATTTATGAAGATAATTGAGGATTTTTTTTAGGATTATTCAGAGGAGTTAAATAATGGATTAAACTCTTTTATTTATGATAAATAAAAGATAAAGCTATCGAGATAGAGGAGTGGTGGCCAAGTAAGGGACTCCTAGTGATAATTTTGGCTATAAAAGGAAGGCAGGAGGGCTACTCATCAATTTTTGCTTCCTCCTCATCTCTACCGAAATTTTTAGGGTTCTCTTTTCTTTTCTTTTGTCTAGCCGAATTCCCTAGCCTCCTCTCTCTTTTTCTTTTCTTCTTTTTCAAAAATCAAAAACACAATCCAACCTAGCCGAATTCTTCATAGCATCAAAAGTCGAAGTTCGCCAAAGCCAGAATCTCTCAAGCAAAGTGTCGGGGAAAGATCATCGAATTCAAAAGGTAAGAATCTTGTGGTTATCGATTATTCTCCTCTTTAAGTCAAACATAGAGGCTAATGTTATTATTTTTGTGGCCGAAACTATAAGGAGTGTTTTGGGATTTCTAGTGCTATCAACTACAAGGAAGAAATCATTCGGGATTCAAGAATCTAAGGTAAGATCTACACATATTTGGTCAAAGTTATGGATTATATGTGAGATTTAAGTCTAACATGAAACTATAGGAATTTCGACAGACATACAAGGCAAGGATTACATTCGGGATTTGGAAATTTTAAGGTAAGTCCATAGATCCAATCGGCCAAGGTTTATTCTTTAGAAATACAAATCCTACTAGGATTTGGTTTTAAGGTCAAAAAGGTTTATTTATGTGTTTAAATAATTTGGCCGAATATAGGGATTGAGATCTAAAGCAACAGATCGATTTCTTCGGGATATCAAGGAACCTATTAAGCAAATCAGGTGTGTACCCATACTAACCTTCAATACGTTATATGGAAATTATTAATTATATGAATATGAATAAGAGTGTGAATGTGGCTATGTGCCCTAATGTGGTACAAAAAGTACTCAGGTACGTTTCCTACTTCTGATAGGATTACGAATATGATATATTTTGAACATGTGAATAGTAACATGAATGAGAAATAAGTATGTTATGCATGATATGATAATATTTGGGGCATTTTGTACTATGTGTGAAAAGGGAAGAAGGTGTTGACTTCGGTCTCACCAACGGAATATGGTGACTACGGTCACATAATTTGAACATGGTAACCGGTTACACTATCCGAATTTGGTAACCGGTTACATTATTCGAACATGGTGTCTATTGACACAATTATCCGTGGCTATGCCACGATATTATATGGGCGATGAGCACGTCGATCGCAATGATCGCCTTCGATGGTGTGTAGCGGATGGAGGGTCGACTTAGTAGTCCCCACGGTGTGATTGGCAGGTACGGGTGGTGTGTAGGGATGGACAAATAGGCTTGGATTTGGGTTGCATCATTTTTATATGGATATGTCTTTGATATGAGCATGTGTGCCTGATTTGTTGATTGTTAGTTTGTGTACACATTGAGTCTGTTGACTCACCCCTTTGTGGGACTATTTTTCAGGTAATAAGCGATAACGGACCGGGTCGGCAAGAGCTAAAGGTGGCCATGCACAGCAAGAAAGGATTTTTATTATTTGGAACTTTATTTCTATTAAGTATTTTAAGTTTTTAAGTTTGGGAATTATTGATGTAATAAGGCCGAAAAGGCCATAGTTGCTATTTTGTTACTTTTATTTTCTTTTAACCACTATGTTATGAATTAATTTATATTTTAAGTTTAAGTGAGAAATGTTTTTTTTAAGTAAACCCTCAATTATTTTGTCACCTTAAAATAAATGGATTTCCAAACATAGTTAATGGGTTTTTCAACCTAAGCCCAACACGAATTGATAACTTCTTTGAAAATTTCACGAACTTTCGCTAAGTAACAAAGAAATTTGAAACTGATTTTTCTTAAGGAACATACCAGATCCGGTTCAGGCTCGTGGGCCGGGTGTGGGGTGTTTCAGTTTGGTATCAGAGCCCAGTTTTAAACTCTCGACCTGTGGGCTAAGGCCAAAACATTTTTAATTCGAGCCCAAATGATTTTCTTTGAAATAAAGCAGGTGTTTTGGCATGGCACCTAAGTCTCCGACCTGCAGTCCACCAGGTAAGTACCCCTAACTATTTGGGTGATTATGTGAATTATATTATGAACTTTAGAAGGGTAGAAAAGGCATGGAACGTAGAATAGTATGATAGGAATTTGAACCCTAGGACTAGACTACTCAAACACCAAACGCATAAGACTTAATGCACTAAACAAACCTATGGCTAAGTCACTGAGCTAGGGTGTGGTAACCCCTGTAAGCATGTCTAAGATTGGATCCGGAAGAGCCTGGTATTTAAGCAGTCCTAGTGACTCACCTCCTCTTCGCAGGAATCCTACCTGGTGCGTAGCTTCGGTTTACCCTAACTTAGAAGGCTCAGTGGTGTGGCAACCTCTGTGCGCATGTCTAGGAATGGTTTCGATGGGAGCTTGGTATTTAAGCAGTCCGCGTGATTCACCTCCTCTCCATTCGAATCCTCCTCAGTGCGTAGCTTTAGTTCACCACGACCAAAGAGGCTCTCGGTCATAGGCCAAACCTAAGGACTAAAACCTGAAAGGGAACTAGCCATGTTTTGAAAAAAAAAGAAGAACGAAACAACAAATCCTAGTTTTAAAACTTTCTTTTGAGATGGTGAAAACCATCTTTACAAGATTTTTCCGAAAAATTTTTGATTTGTGGAAATTAAAAAATACCACAGTGGTAAAATTACCAAAATGCCTTGATTCACAAATTGTCAAATTTCTCAACGATTTTGCGAAACTTCATTATTTTGTAAACATCCAAAAACCCTAATTTGTAAAATATCAAAATACCTTGATTTTGGAAAAAATTACAAAATTGCCCCTAACTTACAAAATTACCAAAATGACCCTGATTCCCAAAATTTTTGCAACATCTCCATTTTGGAAGGAACAATTCTCGAGAAAGAACCCACAAAGTTTTACAACTTTTGAAATATCACGATTTATTAAATTTTACAAATTTACCCGATTTGTGAAAATTTGCAAAATACCCACGAGGTCGAAAATTACCAAAATACCCCGAATTTTGAAATTTCTCCAAATTACCCTGAGACTTTGAATTCTCAAAATACTTTTCGACAAAAACACCAAGGAATGTTCTTCCTTTTGAAAAATTACGAAAATGCCCCTGTAGGACAAAATTACGAAAATACCCCTGGGTAGTAGAAAAACAACAACGATGAAAATTACAACGTTTCTCTGAATGAACAAAAGTTCATAATTGTTTGATGGATGGATGAATGAATAAAAGACTGTGTGCTTGTATGACTACGAAAGAACCACTCTTAAATTCTTTTTCATAAAACATCTTCGCGGGTAATAAGTGAAACAAGAATACTGAGTCATAAAATTCCTTAAACAGATCTCGACGCTAGGAAATGAGTTCCAGAGGACGTGGTCGTCGTGGACGAGGTAGAGGAAGGATGATCGCGTGTCGGAACCCGTTAGATCGGTCGTGGGTCCGACAATGAAATACCACCGCCACCACCACCACCTCGGTGTGGGCCGAAAGCAGCAAGCTCGAGACGGGGAAGATCTTTGTGTCGCAGTTTGGCCGCGAAGTTTTGGAATTGGTGGCTAGTGCGGGTGGAAATTCGGGAATCCGAAAATCTGTGCCTGAACGGCTCCGAGCTAATGGAGCCGAGATGTTTCGGGGAGTGTCGGGAGTGGCACCCAGTACAGCTGAGTACTGGTTGGAAGCGACGGAACGCATGACCCCTAAGGAGAAGTTAAAGGGGATGGTGGCACTGTTATGCGATGAAGCGTATCAATGGTGGTTAACTGTGTGAGATGGTGCCACGGCTGAGGATCTGACCTGGGAGTACGTTAAGGAAGCGTACCACAAGAAATATGTGGGAACCAGGTATACGGATGAACAAAGAAAGGCTTTTCTGGGGTTGGTGCAAGGGAGTAAGTCTGTCGCAGAATATGAGGCGAAATTTCTGAGGTTGAGCCGCTATGCTCGGGGAGTAGTGGCAACTGAGCATGAGCGCTGTGTCCGTTTTGAGGACGGATTGAGGGACGATATGAGACTGTTGATAGCACCGCATCAGGAGCGGGAATTCTCTGCTTTGGTGGAAAAGGCCAAGGTGGCCGAGGGAATCAAGGATACTACCAAGCAGACTGTGGATAGGAATAAGCCCAAAAGAGGTTTTGGGCCATCTGGAAAGGGTCATAAGAGGCCTAGGGTTGACGGGCCACGGAATCAACAAGCTGGTACAGTGGCGAGATCGCCCTTGTGAGCATTGTGGAAAGAGGCACTTGGGAGAATGTTGGAGAAAGACGGGAGGATGCTTCAAGTGTGGGTCCAAGGACCATATGCTTAAGGATTGTCCTAAGCAATCAGATGAGAGCCGACCGACTGACTCGAAGAATGTTAGTCAGCCGTAGAGAGGCGACTGACCTCAACGGGTCGTAGTTCGACCAACAGAGGTAATGGTGCTGGCAGAGGCCGTGGAGCATAGGGCCGAGGTGCTACTAATGCAGAAGCAAGGCAACCGGGTTTGGTTTATGCGGTTCGCCAAAGGGAGGATGGTGATGCACCGAATGTAATAATCGGTACGTTTTTTATTTCTGACAAACCCTATTTTGCTCTGATTGATGTGGGCTCGACCCATTCCTATGTTGCATGTAGTGTAGTGGAAACACTAGGCCTAGACTCAGAACTCTCTAATAGACAGATGACTGTAGTAAGCCAATTAGGCCAAACCGTAGTGGTAGACAAGATCTTTCGGAACGTACCGCTAGAGATTCAGGGAGTGAACTTTCGGGCTGACTTAATGGAGTTACCCTTCGGAGAGTTTGAGCTTATACTTGGAATGGATTGGCTAGTAGAACACCGAGCCGTGTTGGATTGTGCGGCTAAACGTATGGAACTAAGAACCCCCGAGGATGAGGTAGTGGTGATGATCGGAGAAAGGAGGAACTACTTGTCCAATGTAGTTTCGGCGCTGAAGGCCGAGAAGATGGTTAAGAAGGGGTGTAAGGCGTTCTTAGCCTTCGTAAGTGCGTTGGGAGGAAAAGATGAAGGTGTTCATGGAGTTAGGACGGTAAGGGACTTCGTAGATGTGTTCCCAGATGAATTACCAGGAATACCCCCAGATAGGGAGGTGGAATTTGGAATAGACTTGCTATCGGAAACAGCTCCGGTGTCAATCGCTCCTTACCGAATGGCGCCAAAGGAGTTAGTAGAGCTCAAGGCTCAAATCCAAGAACTGTTGGATCGTGGGTTCATCCGACCTAGTGTGTCTCCATGGGGAGCACCGGTCCTATTTGTGAAGAAGAAGGATGGAACTATGCGTATGTACATAGATTATCGTCAGTTGAACAAACTGACCATCAAGAACAAGTATCCTTTGCCAAGGATAGACGACTTGTTCGACCAGCTGAAAGAGGCAGTTGTGTTCTCGAAGATAGACTTAAGGTCGGGATATCACCAGTTGAAGGTGAAGGAGGCTGACATTCATAAGACCGCTTTTAGGACAAGATATGGTCATTTTGAATTTGTGGTGATGCCGTTTGGATTGACGAACGCTCCAGCCGCATTCATGGACATGATGAATCGAGTTTTCCAACCCTATTTGGATAGGTTCATCGTTGTGTTCATCGACGATTTTTTGGTGTATTCTAAGTCGGAAGAGGAGCATGATGAGCATCTCCGAGTGGTGTTGGAAGTGTTAAGGGAAAAGAAGCTTTATGCCAAATTCAGCAAGTGTGAATTTTGGCTTAAGGAGGTGGCATTCTTAGGTCATGTGGTATCCGCAGAAGGAATAAGAGTGGATCCTAGGAAGATTGAAGCAGTGTTGGATTGGAAACCACCTAGGTCTGTGGCCGAAATCCGAAGTTTCTTAGGATTGGCGGGCTATTACAGAAGGTTCGCGGAAGGATTCTCGTCAATAGCTGCGCCTTTGACAAAGTTGCTAAGGAAGGAAGTACCATTTGTGTGGACGGATAAGCAACAGGAGAGCTTTGAAAAGCTTAAGAAGGTGCTAACGGAAGCTCCGGTGTTAATTCAGTCGGAGGCAGGCAAGGATTTTGTGGTGTACTGTGACGCTTCGCACACGGGGTTAGGCTGTGTGCTAATGCAAGAAGGAAAAGTGGTCGCTTATGCGTCTCGGCAGTTAAGGCCTCATGAGGTTAACTACCCAACTCATGACTTGGAACTAGCAGCAGTGGTTTTTGCCCTCAAGGTTTGGAGGCACTACCTTTATGGAGAAAGGTCAGTAATCTACACAGACCACAAGAGCCTTAAGTACTTGTTGACTCAGAAGGAGTTGAACTTGAGGCAACGAAGGTAGGTGGAGTTGTTAAAGGATTACGATTACTCAATAGAGTACCACCCGGGCAAGGTGAATGTGGTAGCAGATGCCCTAAGTCAGAAGGTTATGTCGGATCTAAGGGCTTTGTTCGCTCACTTGAGTCTGTATGATGATGGAAGCCTGTTGGCATAATTACAAGTCAAGCCCACATGGCTAAAGGAGGTGAAAGAGGGACAGTTGGCTGATAAGGATCTAAGTGCTAAGTTACAACAAGTACGGAGCGGAGAATTAGGGGATTATGGCGTCAATGAAGAAGGAGTATTGTGCTACAAGGGAAAGGTCTGTATGCCGAAGGATAAGGAGTTGAGACAAAGGATTCTTCGGGAAGCGCATGGTATCCCTTATGCTATGCATCCCGGAGGCATCAAGTTGTATAGAGATCTAAGAGAACAATTTTGGTGGTCTGATCTGAAACGAGAGGTGACTGAATTTGTGGGGAAATGTTTGACGTGTCAGCAAGTTAAGGCTGAACACCAAGTTCCATCGGGATTACTTCAACCAATTGAGATTCCCCAATGGAAGTGGGAAAGAATTACCATGGACTTCGTTAGTGGGCTTCCTCTTACGCCTACTAAGAAGGACTCGGTATGGGTAATAGTGGACCGTTTGACCAAGTCCGCACACTTTATTCCGGTGAAGGTTGACTATTCTCTCCAGAAATTAGCAAAGTTGTATGTGGCGGAGATCGTAAGGTTACATGGAGTACCAGTATCGATCATCTCCGATCGAGACCCAAGGTTTACGTCTCGGTTTTGGAAGGCACTTCATCAAGCTTTAGGCACTAAGTTAGACTTCACTACGGCTTTCCATCCACAATCCGACGGGCAGTCAGAACGGGTTATACAAGTGTTGGAGGACATGCTGAGAAGCTGTGTGATGGATTTTCGAGGAAGTTGGGAAGATTACTTGCCCTTAGCTGAGTTCACCTACAACAATAGCTATCAGGCTAGCATACGAATGGCACCATACGAAGCACTGTATGGAAGGAAGTGTAGAACACCTACTTGTTGGACCGAGTTAGGAGAACGCCGAGTTTTGGGTCCAGAATTAGTGGCAGAAACTGAAGAGAAGGTTGAGTTAATTCGGGCAAGGTTGAAGGAAGCCTCTGATAGGCAGAAGTCGTATGCAGACCTTAAGCGGAAGGAAATTGAGTTTGAAGTGGGAGACCAAGTGTTTCTGAAAGTCTCACCTTAGAAGAAGGTAAAGAGGTTCGGTCGCAAAGGGAAGTTAAGCCCAAGGTTTATAGGGCCCTATCAAGTACTAAAGCGAGTTGGACCAGTGGCATACCAAGTGGAGTTGCCACCAGAATTGCAGCAAATGCACGATGTATTCCATCTATCCATGCTATGTCGCTATCGATCGGATCCATCTCATGTGGTACCTGTTAAAGAAGTGGAGCTAAGGCCGGACTTATCCTACGAGGAAGAGCCGATTCGAATCTTAGAACGTGATGTGAAAGTACTACGGAGGAAGTCAATACCTCTAGTCAAGGTGTTATGGCGCAACCATGGATCGGAAGAAGCTTCGTGGGAATCAGAAGAGACAATGCGACAGCAATACCCTCAGTTGTTTAGTTAGGAAATTTCGAGGACGAAATTTTGTTTAAGGGGTAGAAGCGTAACATCCTCGGAAAGGCCTATGCATTTTCGGTTTAATTGTATGAAATGACAAGTCTTAAGCATTATGAATAAATTTTTGATATTTTTGGAAACTCAGAAATGTATGAAAATGCATGGAAATGGAAATGAACATTTTTGGAAACCTGAACATTTTTGGAAACCTGAACATTTTTGGAAACCTGAAAATGCATTAGGACATGAACATTTTAGGAAACCCAGAAATGTAAGGAAATGGTTCAAAAATGGAAAGTACACATTTTTGGAAACTAAGAAATGAAAATGGAAATGATCCAAAATGGAAAGTATACATTTTAGGAAACTTGGAAATGTAAGAAAATGGCAAGTAAACAGAGTCGATCAAAAATTTTAGGAAACTTAGAAATGATGTAGAAATGTCAAATTTTAAAGTTTAAAATAGGAAATTAGGGCAAGGAGGCCCTAAAAGAAAAAGTTGGTGAAATTTGACACACAAACGGGCTAGGAAAAGTGGCACGAAGATGGCACTTAGGGCCTAAGGAAATGGCGCCATGTGCACGAGGCATGGGCACAGGTTCGAGTCACAAGGGAAGCAAATAAATGAAGTTTAATTTTTGCTTCCGAGGAAGGCAAGAGTGGGACGGCAAGGCTTTCTAGAAAAAAAAGGAGTTTAAATCCCTTTAGAATTCGGCAATTTATGAAGATAATAGAGGATTTTTTTAGGATTATTCAGAGGAGTTAAATAATGGATTAAACTCTTTTATTTATGATAAATAAAAGATAAAGCTATCGAGATAGAGGAGTAGTGGCCAAGTAAGGGACTCCCTAGTGATAATTTTAAACTATAAAAGGAAGCGGGAGAGGGCTACTCATCAATTTTTGCTTCCTCCTCATCTCTGCTAGAAATTTTTAGGGTTCTCTTCTCTTTTCTTTATCTAGCCGAATTCCCTAGCCTCCTCTCTCTTTTTCTTTTCTTTTTCAAAAATCAAAAACACAATCCAACCTAGCCGAATTCTTCATAGCATCAAAAGTCAAATTTCGCCAAAGCCCAAGATCTCAAGCAGTTGTCGGGAAAGATCGCTTCGAATTCAAAAGGTAAGAATCTTGTGGTTATCGATTATTCTCCTCTTTAAGTCAAACATAGAGGCTAATGTTATTATTTTTGTGGTAGAAACTATAAGGAGTGTTTTGGGATTTCTAGTGCTATCAACTACAAGGAAGAAATCATTCGGGATTCAAGAATCTAAGGTAAGATCTACACATATTTGGTCAAAGTTATGGATTATATGTGAGATTTAAGTCTAACATGAAACTATAGGAATTTAAAAGCTGGACATACAAGGCAAGGATTACATTCTGGATTTGGAAATTTTAAGGTAAGTCCATAGATCCAATCGGCCAAGGTTTATTCTTTAGAAATACAAATCCTACTAGGATTTGGTTTTAAGGTCAAAAAGGTTTATTTATGTGTTTAAATAATTTGGCCGAATATAGGGATTGAGATCTAAAGCAACAGATCGATTTCTTCGGGATATCAAGGAACCTATTAAGCAAATCTGGTGTGTACCCATACTAACCTTCAATTATACGTTATATTTTGAACATGTGAATAGTAACATGAATGAGAAATAAGTATGTTATGCATGATATGATAATATTTGGGGCATTTTGGGCTATATGTGAAAGGGGAAGAAGGTGTTGACTTCGGTCTCACCAACAGAATATGGTGACTAAGGTCACATAATTTGAACATGGTAACTTCAGTTACACTATCTAAATTTGGTAACTTCGGTTACATTATCTGAACATGGTGTCTATTGACACACAATTATACGAGTGGCTATGCCACGATATTATATATGCGGGCGATGAGCACACGATTGCAGCAAATGATCAGCCGATGGTGTGTAGCGGATGGAGGGTCGACTTAGTAGTCCCCACGGTGTGATTGGCAGGTACGGGTGGTGTGTAGCGGATGGACAAATAGGCTTGGGTTTGGGTTGCATCATTTTTATATGAATATGTCTTTGATATGAGCATGTGTGCCTGATTTGTTGATTGTTAGTTTGTGTACACATTGAGTCTGTTGACTCACCCCTTTGTGGGACTATTTTTCAGGTAATAAGCAATAACGGACCGGGTCGGCAGGAGCTAAAGGTGGCCATGCACAGCAAGAAAGGATTTTTATTATTTGGAACTTTATTTCTATTAAGTATTTTAAGTTTTTAAGTTTGGGAATTATTGATGTAATAAGGCCGAAAAGGCCATAGTTGCTATTTCGTTACTTTTATTTTCTTTTAACCACTATGTTATGAATTAATTTATATTTTAAGTTTAAGTGAGAAATATTTTTTTTAAGTAAACCCTCAATTATTTTGTCACCTTAAAATAAATGGATTTCCAAACATAGTTAATGGGTTTTTCAACCTAAGCCCAACTCAAATTGATAACTTCTTTGAAAATTTCACGAACTTTCGCTAAGTAACAAAGAATTTTGAAACCGATTTTTCTTAAGGAACATACCAGATCCGGTTCAGGCTCGTGGGTCGGGTGTGGGGTGTTTCAACAGATGTAGCTTCCAGTTTTAGATTGGAGCGTCGGGTACCTCTGTCTCTACTAGAATATCTCATAGAAGCTGTAGAACAATTGTGATGTTCTTTTGATTTCTTTGATGCTGATTAATATGACTTCCCAATTGATCTATTTCTTAAGTCTCTAGCTTCAAAATCAGTGCGTCTTTTTCTCTTTACTCAGGTGTTCAGCCTTATGTGCTCTGTCAGCCAGTACAATGAATTCTTTCAGCTCAAGAATTCCAATGAGAAGTTTTACATCCTCATTCAGCCCGGAGAAGTTTTACATCCTCATTCAGCCCGTCGTCAAACCTCTTACACATAGCAGTCTAAGTTAGAATACACTCCCGAGCATATTTGCTCAATTTGACAAATTCTCGCTCGTACTCAAACACAGTCATACAGTCCTGATTAAGCTCAAGAAATTCTTTACGTTTCTGAACCAGAAACCTCTGACTAATATATTTCTTTTGGAACTCAGTTTGGAAGAATTCCCAGGTGATTCACTCTCTCGGCACACCAGAAATTATCGTGTTCTGGGAAGTCGAATCTTTCAATAATGACACTGTGCATTTAACACACTCCGCCTGTGAACAGGATAGCGCATCAAAAACCCTGATTGTGCTCTTCAGCTCTGTCGGGATCATCTTCAGCAGTAGCTTAGAATTCCTCAGTCCCGTACTATCAGATCTTATTAACAGGTGGCTTACTAACTCGGATTGGATCTAAACCTTAAGGAATAACGGGAGCCAGTTGGGGAGCAGGAGGGGTGGAGGTTTTGAGTAGCCGGGTTCTTCTGTTCAAACTTGGTAACCATTCATTCATCATCTGAAAGAAGGCTTCTTTAGCCTCTCCTCCTCAGCCCTAAGATATGGGCCTTGAACCACTCGATGCAACTCCGTGAATGGAGTCTTGAGCGTTACTCTCTACTTCATCGGATTCAGCTCGATTGAATTTCATTGCTATATGAAAACATGTTTTAAAATGATCAGGAGATATAACACTATCACAGGATATATAATGGCATGTATAGCTAGACTCGTACATAATCAGTATGAGAATCAACTAAACCGTAACTTCGATACCAATAAATGTAACACCCCTAACCCATATCCATTGCCGAAATAGGGTTACGGAGTATTACCTGAGTTTACAATTCAAACGGACAGAAAAATTCAAACATTTCATAACATATCAATAAGCGTATTAAAACCAAGCCAAATCATACATATTTCCCCATAAACGAGCCTTCGAGGCCCTAAAAACATGTTAGAAACAAGTCAGGACTAAATCGAAAACATAAAGAATTTTTTAGAAAATAGTAAAAATTTTTACTATTGCAGGGGTCACACGGCCGTATGGCCAGGCCTTGTGAGTCACACTGCCAAGAGAACACTCGTGTTTTAGACCATGTGGGTATTTGAAATAAGGACACATAGCCGTGTCCCAGTCTGTGTTCGTGCTCGTGTAACTCACTAATTTGGGCCACATGACGAAGCCACACGCCCGTGTGCTAGGCTGTGTACCCATTGTAATAACCTTACATGCCCGTGTGCCAGGCCGTGTGCTAGGCTGTGTAACAGCCTGACTTGCAACCCTTTAAAAGATACAGGGGACACACGACCGTGTCATCTGGCCGTGTGCCACACACGGCTGAGACACACGCCGTGTCTCTACCCGTGTGGACGAAAATAGGCTATTTTTCAAGCCACTTTTCTGACCCAAATTGACATGTACCTACGATCACCAATGCACATATACATAAGCCTTTACAAAGTACTAAAATCATGCACATTCCATCTTTATTCATATGGTATAATCACATACAACCAATATGCCCTTAGGCACCTCAAATGACAATATATAAACATGTATAATCATAAACTCATTTTGGTCAAATGATCAACTAATTTCCAACTAGATTTGCCTCAATACAAACCATTGAATTAACTTACCAAATGATACCAAATACACTACTCAATTACTAGCCTCAATATACATATATGTTTTCCATAACAAAGTACCAATTCACATCAAGTTATAAACATATACAATATGCACATTTAACTACCATTTCACCTTTCAAACATATTATGCAAATTATCACCGATTTCAAGGCTAATATTTACATGCCAAAACTAAGTTCACTAGAACACCAAAATACCACAACTCAAGTCAAACCAAATGGCCATTTCAATAATTAAACAATTAGGCCAACATTAGCCAAAATATCTATGCATGCCATTACAACCAAAATTGAACATCCGAAATGTACCAAAAGAGTCGATGGATAGTGTGATATAGCTCCAACAATCTTCCAACCCGAACGAGCTTCCGACTCACTATAAAACATAGAAATAACACAGAGTAAGCATTTAAGCTTAGTAAGTTCGTATAACATAGAATATAACTTACTATTTAGTCACATATTAGGCAAGTAAACAAAGCATATCCCAACACAATTTGGCGAAATGCCTAAGCTCATATTCACCAGCCATGTTAGCCATGTAAACACATATATACAAGTCAATAATCATGGATGAACACAAAAATTTATCAAATTCCATATACAAGTATCATCCATTTCATATATCTATATATCATATAACACCATTTCTATGTATTTCATGTATATACTTGTAACAATTCGTATCGAACTCATATTGTTTCGTAACAAAATATTGCCCATTGAACCGTTTAGAGTACCATTGGATACCTGGGATAGCTCACACATATTGTGCTAGATTATATAACTGTAATTCATAAATTCATGTACTTGTATGCTCGTACGAGTTATGAATCGGTATGCTCATTTGAGCTGAAGATCGGTATGCTCTCACGAGCTATAAATCGGTAACTCTAATAACATGTCATTTGTATTATATGTATTCCTATGGTTCAAACAGGGCTCGGTAAATGTAACACCCCTTACCTGAGACCTTTGCCGGAGTCGAGTATGTGGCATTACTAGACTTGACTACTAATTCGGGGCATAATAATTTAAAACTGTCCAACTGCGTCATGCTGACTAAATTGACCATAACTCGAGTTACAAAACTCGAAATTTAGATCCGTAAATTTTCCTTGAAACTAGACTCATATAAATTTTTACCATAATTTTTCCAATTTTTCATGTGGCCAATTAGTACAGTTTATTCATCAAAGTTTCCCCTATTTCACTGTTTGATGATTCTGACCTATCTTTACAAAAACTCAGTTATCTCATTGTACAAAATTTTAATAATGTTTTTGTTTATTCCAATCAAAAATAGACTCATTAAGGATTCTAAGCATATAAACTATGCTCCATGATTATTTTTGTACAATTTTTAACAATTTTTCCAAGACAGAACAGGAAATCACGAATTCATTCAGAACAAGTCTCACTAAAATTTAAATATCTCATAATATAAAATTCCTTTGCCTACTCTGTTTCTTTCATATCAAAATAGACACAATAAGATTTAATTCTATATCTTATTCTCTTTCTAATTCAATTTATCCTATTTTTGGTGATTTTTCAAAATCACATCACTGCTGCTAACTAAAAACTATTTCATTGCAAAATATGATTAACTAGTTTATAACCGAATATACCCACATACAACTCACTTGTCCATGCATTTTAATCATTTATGCAAATTAACTTATACCTAAAACATTCGCGTAATATCATAACATCATCGGTTTATTAACAAAACACAACTATGGTTCCATATAATCGAGTGTACCATTAGTTACTTACCACAACACCTAATTAAAAGGTTCATTTCATAAACATACATTTCCTTATCAAATACGATTAAACTTCGATTAAAGATGCACAAACATTACCAACATAAACCGACATTTGTATCAAAAGCACAAAAGCATACTTAACTAAAAAGTTAGCCATATTCGCATGGCTATTATATACATAAACCAAAAGTTTTCATCAAAACAAAGACAAAGTCTTTCCTATACGTGCCTTCACTCGAAAACCAAAATGAAAGAGTACCAAAATAGTTTGATAGTGTGGACGACTTTCTGAACGATCCCGACGAGCTTGTAGCTTGCACCTAATCTATAAGACAGAGGAACCATTTCGCACAAATAAGCTTACTAGCTTAGTAAGTCCTAAGCTCCTAATAATATAACATTCAAACATTAAACATTTAAATTAAAAAATAATTCCACTTGTATGTTTGTACTCACATTTACTTTCAAGCTTTCAATTCCATACCTATATAACATATAAATTCATAGAACAATTTCTCTTTAACCGAATGCTTATATAATCAAAATATTTACTCATAATCCAACCTTTCAAAACCAAAATGTCATTATATAACCAAAGTATAAACTTCATTTGTAACACATACAATTTGTAATAAATAACTGAGTTACTTACTTACCTTATTTTAAATAGGTAAGAAGTTAATTCATACCTTACATGCTTACCTGAGCCATTAACTCAATAAATTAGCTTTAATTTGCCTTGAACAAAATTCGGTTTCTCTTTTGTAAACACATCATCAGGCATCAAGCTCGCTGGCGTAAAAGCCCCGATAAGTGACAGGCACAAAGCTCTGCTAGGCGTAAAAGCCCGATAAGTAACAGGCACACAAGCACGCTAGGCGTGAAAGCCCGAAAAGTAACACCGGCACAGAGCCTGCTAGGCGTGAAAGCCCGAATCTTATCAATGTAATTAAACATTCCAAACACACTTCATAACTATTATATATATAAGTCCAATTCAATTGAGCTTGCTCACATTAAACCAATAAAATCATTATATCATTATACCATCCAACAATTCACATCACATAACCAACTTTAATCATCAACCTAGTATACCTATATACATTCGGCCATGATATAAATAGGTACTAAAATTCATCAATTCTTACTATTTAATATAGTCATAATTAGTTCTTTAACATATTTTAGCTAAAGGACTTACCTCGATTGTCGATAGACCGTGTAAATCGGCTATTCGAGAACCTTTGTCTTTCCCCGGTCCAATTCCATTTTTCTTTGTTCTTGATCTAAACACATTAAAATTAACCCATTCAAGCATTTTTCATCTCAATTTAATCCAAAAACACTTAAATAAACAATTTACCATTTTGCCCCTAGTGTTTCCCATTTTTACAAATTGGTCCTATTTACACAAAACACAAAATGTGCAAAATTTCCCAACACCATAGCTAGGCCGAATCTTCTCCATAGCCATATGAGTCCATGCATTTCATTTATTTGTCATTTTAACCCTTCACAAATTTATTTTTCTCAATTTAGCCCTATTTACTCAAAATCACCAAAAACTTCAATACAAAACTTGTAAATCTTTAACATATATTTAATCTAAAACCGTCAAATATCAAAACCATCCAAGTATGTTAATGGCCGAATCCTATGTACATAATATTTTCAAAAATTTAGGCATGGGTCGGGTAATATACGAAGCAACGATCTCAAAAACGTAAAAATTATCAAAAACTAAAAACCGACCATACCTTAATCAAGCTTCCTAAGTTGCTGAAACTCAAAGCTCTACAATGGTGTTTTCTTTTCTTACATTCGGCTATGAGAGGAGGAAGGTGATGATGGCTTTATTTTATGTTTGTTTAATATATACACTAACATTATTTCTTTATAAAATACTAACATAACCTTATATATATATAAAAATAATAATTAAACTAACATATATAGATAGCTAACTTGGCCCATTGCCGTCCATCACTATGGTCAATGGGCTAATTGCCCTTTTAGGACACCCACTTAAAAAGCCACAAGCAAATTAGTACCTTTCACTTTAGCATTCAACTTTTACGCTTTTCTCGATTAAATCCTTTTTATCAAATTAAGCAATTAAATGATAATATTTTTCTACGATATTTTCACGCACATTAGTCCACACATAATAAACATAGAATATAATATCAAAATATTTCTCGGGCTCGGATTCGTGGTCACGAAACCACCGTTCCGATTAGGGTCAATATTGGTCTGTTACAACTCTCCCCCTTAAGAATTTTCGTCCTCGAAAATTTTACCGTTAAACAATTTCGGGTATTGCTGCCTCATTGAATCTTCAGGCTCCCACGTAGCCTCTTCAGCCCCGTGTCTATTCCATAATACTTTTACTAGTGGAATCTTCTTATTTCTCAACTCTTTCAATTCTCGAGCTAAGATACGGATTGGTTCTTCATCATATGTTAAATCGGATCGGATTTCAATCTCTGACGGTGTGATCACATGAGACGGATCTGATCTGTACTTGCGAAGCATCGAAACGTGAAATACATTGTGTATCTTTTCTAACTCAGAGGGCAATTTTAATCTATAAGCCACAGGCCCAATACGTTCGATGATTTCATACGGTCTGATAAATCTCGGATTCAACTTGCCTTTCCGACCAAATCGGAGTACTTTCTTCCACGAAGAAACTTTTAAGAATACACGATCTCCGACCTCAAATTCAATGTCCTTATGTTTCAAATCGGCATAGGACTTTTGACGATCCGTAGCAGCTTTCAAATTACCTTTAATAATAACTACCTTCCGTTCTGTCTCTTTAATCAAATCAACCCGTGTATCTTATTCTCACTGAGCTCAGTCCAATATAACGGTGTGCGGTATTTTCGCCCGTATAAGGCTTCGTAAGGCGCCAATTTTATACTAGATTGGAAGCTATTATTGTAAGCAAATTCAATCAAAGGTAGGTATCGTTCCCACGTACCTTCAAACTCGAGAACGCAACACCTCAACATGTCCTCAAGTATCATAATAGTTCGCTCAGATTGACCGTCAAATCGTGGATGAAAGGTCGTACTAAAATGAAGTTTAGTACCTAAAGCATCTTGCAATTTCTTCCAAAACCGCAATGTGAATCTCGGGTCTCTCATGCGAAATAATAGAACTCGACACACCATGCAACCTCACAATCTGCGACACATACAATTCAAAGCAAGTTTATCAAGTGAATAGTGCATGTGCATACCGGTACAAAATGAGTGATTTAGTCGATCTATCAACGATAACCCACACAAACATCTTTCTTACTCGATTGTCATAGGAATATCGGATACAAAGTCCATTGTAATTCTATCCCATTTCCATTCGGGTATCATGATCGGTGAAGTGGTCCGGAGGGTACTGATGCTCAACTTTCACTTGTTGATGATTAAACACTTGGAAACAAATTCGGACATATCCCGTTTCATGCCGTGCCACCAATAGAATCTGTTTCAAATCGTTATACATTTTCGTGCTACCCGGTGTATCGATAGTCGACCGCTATGAGCCTCACTCAGAATCATTTGTATCAAACCTGAGTTCCTCGAAACACACATTCGGCTTTTATAATTCAAACAATCATTTGCATCAATCGAAAATCGATTCTACACCCTTTTCACATCGAATTTGACTAGCAATCAAATCTTTGTCAACTTCATGCACCACAAATTTGTTGAATAAACATCGGTCTTGCTTGTAACTCGGCTATAATCGAACCATCACTAGACATAGTTATCTGTGCGTTCATTGCACGAAGAGCAAACAATGATTTTTGACTTAACGCATCTGCAACAACGTTAGCTTTTCCCGGATGGTAGTCAATCACTAATTCATAGTCTTTCAGCAATTCTAACCATCTGCGTTGTCTCAAATTTAGATCTTTCTGAGTCATCAAATATTTTAGACTTTTATGATCCGACTAAATGTGACATTTCTCGCCAAATAAATAGTGACGCCAAATTTTCAATGCAAAAACAATGGCTGCTAGTTCCAGATCGTGAGTCGGATAATTTTTCTCATGCGGCTTCAATTGTCTCGAAGCGTAGGCTATAACCTTGCCGTCCTGCATTAAAACGCAACCCAACCCATTCAAGGAAGCATCACTAAAAACAACAAATTCTTTACCCAATTCAGGCTGAGCTAACACTGAAGCTTCGGTCAAAAGGGCTTTCAACTGCTCGAAACTTTTCTGACACTTTTCTGACCACTCAAACTTGACATCTTTCTATAGTAGTTTCGTCAAAGGTGTAGCTATTACAGAAAAACCCTTTACAAATCGTCGTAATATCCGCAAGGCCTAGGAAACCGGATCGGAAACATTCCTTGGTGATTTCTAATCGAGTATAGCTGCTATTTTGTTTGGATCCACCCGAATACCTGATGCTGAAACAACGTGACCCAAGAAACTGACCTCATTCATCCAGAACTCGCACTTACTAAACTTTGCATACAGTTGTTGATCTCTCAAAGTTTGTAGTACTAATCTCAAATGCTCAGCATGCTCGGTTTCATTTTTGGAGTAGATCAATATATCATCAATAAACACTACTACAAATCGATCCAAAAACTGTCTGAATACTCGATTCATTAGATCTATAAAAACGATAGGTGTATTAGTGAGTCCAAAAGGCATAACCAGAAACTCAAAATGTCCGTACCTCGTCCGGAACGCAGTCTTTGGCATATCTGTATCTCTGACTCGCAACTGATAATAGCCCGATCTCAAATCTATCTGCGAAAATACTGAAGCCCCCTTTAATTGATCAAACAAGTCATCAATCCGCGGTAACGGGTATTTATTCTTTATAGTTACCTTATTTAGTTGCCGATAATCGATACACATTCGCATAGTCCCATCTTTCTTTTTCACAAATAAAACCGGTGCACCCCAAGGAAAGAAGCTCGGTCGTGCAAAGCCCCTATCTGTCAACTCTTGTAACTGTGCTTTCAACTCTTTCAACTCAGGAGGTGCCATCCGATCACGAGCTACTGAAATCGAGTCGTCCCACGGTACTAATTCAATGCCGAACTCAATCTCTGCGTCTCTTGGTGGTAAACCGGTAGTTCTTCAGAAACACATCCGGGTATTCACATACAACCGATGGATGCAATTTGTTTCTCGGACAATTTATTATCCGATTACATAAGCCAAATAAGCTTCGCACCTTTTCTCACGTACATTCCAGGGCTAACATTGAAGATATTACTGTAGGAAACCCATTTACATCACTGGATTTAATTCTAATGGTCTCACCGTTTTGACATCTCAAATCAATAAGCTTTCTTTTACAATTCACTATTGCCTCATGTGAAGTTAACCAGTCCATACCCAAAATTATATCAAACTCATCAAAGGGCAACAACATTAAATCGGCTGGGAAGCAATGATCCCGAATCATTAACGGGCAACCCCTACAGACTTTATTAACAAGCACACATCTACCCAAAGGGTTGGACACACGAATCACAAACTCGATAGACTCAACTAGCAGAGTCTTACCGAATACTAGAGTTTCACACACATATGGATGAGTCGAACCAGGATCAATTAGTGCAATCACAGTAGTATCGTAAAGGGTGAAAGTACCAGTAATGACATCAGGGGAGGAAGCATCCTCTCTGGCTCGGGCAGCATAAGCTCTAGCTGGAGCTCTAGCCTCAGATCGAGCTGTAGTGTTCTTCGTTCCTTTCTGACTACCACTTACATTGCCTGAATGTCGGGGTGGTCTACCTCGCACTAACGTGTTGCTCGGCAATGTTACGGCGTATTACGCGCTCGCTAGCATCGGACATTCTCTAATAAAATGATCTGATGATCCACATTTAAAGTAAGACCGATCATGAAATCTACAACTTTCGGAATGCCATTTCCCACAGTGCTTACATTCAACACGATTCTGTGGAACGTTACCAACATCGGCCATCGAGGTAGCTCGAGAGCCCGGGAGAGGTCGATCCGTCTAGGTAGATCTGTAGTAGCTTTATGTCGGTGTAGTCATCTCTTGAACTTCTTGGATGTGGGATGAAAGACCTTACCCGAAGATCTTTTACGAATATCTCTAGCTTCTGTCTCAGCCTTTCTTTTCTCTTTCCCGAGCTCTTCAGCTTTGCAAGCTCGCTCTACTAGTGTCACAAACTCTTGAATTTCAAGAATGCCAACAAACATCTTTATATCTTCATTCAGGCCATCTTGAATCTTTTGCACATAATAGCTTGGTAGAAACACACTCTCTAGCATATCTGCTGAGCCTGACAAATTTCCGTTCATATTCCGTCACAGTCATTCGCCCCTGTTTCAGTTCAAGGAATTCTTTTTGTTTTTTGATCAACGAATCTTTGACTGATGTATTTCTTACGGAATTCATTCTGGAAGAAATCCCATGTCACTTTTTCTTTCGGAACTTCTGATACTAGTGTATTCCACGGTGATATGCAAAGTGTCCCGCAAAGAAAGATATAGCACACTTCAAGCATTCATCTGGAGTACAAGATAGCTCATCAAGTACCCGAATAGTGTTATCAAGCCACATTTCGGCTCGCTCTGCGTCATCATCATCATTGGATTTAAATTTTTCGGCCTCAAATTTCTGGATTTTATCAACTGGGGGCCTACTAGATCTCATCGGATCTATCATCGGGGGTGCTGAAGGAATCGGAGTTGGATTATTCAGGGGTGGAGGTTGGTATACAGCCGGATTAGTCTGAATAAACTGGGTAAACCACTCGTTCATCATCTGATAGAAGGCTTGTTTGGTCTCCCCCTCGTGGCTACCCGAAACAGGTCGAGAGTCTACCAGCACTGATCCATGTGCACGTGCAGGCGCTACACTCTTTATATCATCCGCTACGGCTCTTTCAAGATCAGTGTCCATTTGCTATATAAAACACAGTTCAGACTGTCAGAAGTCACCACACTATCAATATATGATAAAGGCATGTATAGCTAGACTCACACGCGCTACGGTAGTCCTAGAATCAACTAAATCGTAAGCTCTGATACCAATCAAATGTAACACCCCTTATCCGAGACCTTTGCCGGAGTCGAGTATGTGGCATTACTAGACTTGACTACAAATTTAGGGCATAATAATTTACAACTGTCCAACTGCATCATGCTGACTAAATTGACCATAACTCGAGTTATAAAACTCGAAATTTAGATCCCTAAATTTTCCATGAAACTAGACTCATAAAAATTTTTACCATAATTTTTCCAGAATTTTCATGTAGCCAATTAGTACAGTTTATTCATCAAAGTTTCCCTATTTCACTTGTTTGATGATTCTGACCTATCTTTACAAAAACTCAGTTATCTCATTGTCAAAATTTCAATAATGTTCTTGTTTATTCCAATCAAAAATAGACTCATTAAGGATTCTAAGCATATAAACTATGCTCCATGATTATTTTTGTACAATTTTTAACAATTTTTCCAAGACAAAACAGGAAATCACGAATTCATTCAGAACAAGTCTCACTATAATTTAAATATCTCATAATATAAAATTCATTTGCTACTCTGTTTCTTTCATATCAAAATAGACACAATAAGATTTAATTCTATATCTTATTCTCTTTCTAATTCAATTTATCCTATTTTTGGTGATTTTTCAAAATCACATCACTGCTGCTAACTAAAAACTATTTCATTGCAAAATATGATTAACTAGTTTATAACCGAATATACCCATATACAACTCATACTGTCCATGCATTTTAATCATTTATGCAAATTAACTTATACCTAAAACATTCGCGTAATATCATAACATCATCGGTTTATTAACAATACAAAACTATGGTTCTATATAATCGAGTGTACCATTAGTTACTTACCACAACACCTAATTAAAAGGTTCATTTCATAAACATACATTTCCTTATCAAATACGATTAAACTTCGATTAAAGATGCACAAACATTACCAACATAAACCGACATTGGATCAAAAGCACAAAAGCATACTTAACTAAAAAGTTAGCCATATTCGCATGGCTATTATATACATAAACCAAAAGTTTTCATCAAAACAAAGACAAAGTCTTTCCTATACATGCCTTCACTCGAAAACCAAAATGAAAGAGTACCAAAATAGTTTGATAGTGTGGACGACTTTCTGAACGATCCCGACGAGCTTGTAGCTTGCACCTAATCTATAAGACAGAGGAAACATTTCGCACAAATAAGCTTACTAGCTTAGTAAGTCCTAAGCTCCTAATAATATAACATTCAAACATTAAACATTTAAATTAAAAAATAATTCCACTTGTATGTTTGTAATCACATTTACTTTCAAGCTTTCAATTCCATACCTATATAACATATAAATTCATAGAACAATTTCTCTTTAACCGAATGCTTATATAATCAAAATATTTACTCATAATCCAACCTTTCAAAACCAAAATGTCATTATATAACCAAAGTATAAACTTCATTTGTAACACATACAATTTGTAATAAATAACTGAGTTACTTACTTACCTTATTTTAAATAGGTAAGAAGTTAATTCATACCTTACATGCTTACCTGAGCCATTAACTCAATAAATTAGCTTTAATTTGCCTTGAACAAAATTCGGTTTCTCTTTTGTAAAACACATCACCAGGCATCAAGCTGCTAGGCGTAAAGCCCGATAAGTGACAGGCACAAAGCTGCTAGGCGTAAAAGCCCGATAAGTAACACCCAGCACAAAGCACGCTAGGCGTGAAAGCCGAAAAGTAACAGACACACAGAGCACGCTAGGCGTGAAAGCCGAATCTTATCAATGTAATTAAACATTCCAAACACACTTCATAACTATTATATATATAAGTCCAATTCAATTGAGCTTGCTCACATTAAACCAATAAAATCATTATATCATTATACCATCCAACAATTCACATCACATAACCAACTTTAATCATCAACCTAGTATACCTATATACATTCGGCCATGATATAAATAGGTACTAAAATTCATCAATTCTTACTATTTAATATAGTCATAATTAGTTCTTTAACATATTTTAGCTAAAGGACTTACCTCGATTGTCGATAGACCGTGTAAATCGGCTATTCGAGAACCTTTGTCTTTCCCCGGTCCAATTCCATTTTTCTTTGTTCTTGATCTAAACACATTAAAATTAACCCATTCAAGCATTTTTCATCTCAATTTAATCCAAAAACACTTAAATAAACAATTTACCATTTTGCCCTTAGTGTTTCCCATTTTACAAATTGGTCCTATTTACACAAAACACAAAATGTGCAAAATTTCCCAACACCATAGCTAGGCCGAATCTTCTCCATAGCCATATGAGTCCATGCATTTCATTTATTTGTCATTTTAACCCTTCACAAATTTATTTTTCTCAATTTAGCCCTATTTACTCAAAATCACCAAAAACTTCAATACAAAACTTGTAAATCTTTAACATATATTTAATCTAAAACAGTCAAATATCAAAACCATCCAAGTATGTTAATGGCCGAATCCTATGTACATAATATTTTCAAAAATTTAGGCATGGGTGGGTAATATCTGGCTAACAACGATCTCAAAAACGTAAAAATTATCAAAAACTAAAAACCGACCATACCTTAATCAAGCTTCCTAAGTTGCCGAAACTCAAAGCTCTACAATGGTGTTTTCTTTTCTTACATTCGGCTATGAGAGGAGGAAGGTGATGATGGCTTTATTTTATGTTTGTTTAATATATACACTAACATTATTTCTTTATAAAATACTAACATAACCTTATATATATAAAAAAAATAATTAAACTAACATATATAGATAGCTAACTTGGCCCATTGCCGTCCATCACTATGGTCAATGGGCTAATTGCCCTTTTAGGACACCCATTTAAAAAGCCACAAGCAAATTAGTACCTTTCACTTTAGCATGCAACTTTTACGCTTTTCTCGATTAAATCCTTTTTATCAAATTAAGCAATTAAACGATAATATTTTTCTACGATATTTTCACGCACATTAGTCCACATATAATAAACATAGAATATAATATCAAAATATTTCTCGGGCTCGGATTCATGGTCCCGAAACCACCGTTCCGATTAGGGTCAATATTGGTCTGTTACAACTTTCCCCCCTTAAGAATTTTCGTCCTCGAAAATTTTACCGTTAAACAATTTCGGGTATTGCTGCCTCATTGAATCTTCAGGCTCCCACGTAGCCTCTTCAGCCCCGTGTCTATTCCATAATACTTTTACTAGTGGAATCTTCTTATTTCTCAACTCTTTCAATTCCCGAGCTAAGATACGGATTGGTTCTTCATCATATGTTAAATCGGATCGGATTTCAATCTCTGACGGTGTGATCACATGAGACGGATCTGATCTGTACTTGCGAAGCATCGAAACGTGAAATACATTGTGTATCTTTTCTAACTCGAGAGGGCAATTTTAATCTATAAGCCCACGGGCCCAATCGTTCGATGATTTCATACGGATGCGATAAATCTCGGATTCAACTTGCCTTTCCGACCAAATCGAGTACTTTCTTCCACGAAGAAACTTTTAAGAATACACGATCTCCGACCTCAAATTCAATGTCCTTACGTTTCAAATCGGCATAGGACTTTTGGCGATCCGTAGCAGCGACTTTCAGATTACCTTTAATAATAACTACCTTCCGTTCTGTCTCTTTAATCAAATCAACCCTGTGTATCTTATTCTCACTGAGCTCGGTCAATATAACGGTGTGCGGCATTTTCGCCGTATAAGGCTTCGTAAGGCGCCAATTTTATACTAGATTGGAAGCTATTATTGTAAGCAAATTCAATCAAAGGTAGGTATCGTTCCCACGTACCTTCAAACTCGAGAACATAACACCTCAACATGTCCTCAAGTATCATAATAGTTCGCTCGGATTGACCGTGATCGATGCGTAGATGAAAGGTTGTACTAAAATGAAGTTTAGTACCTAAAGCATCTTGCAATTTCTTCCAAAACCGCAATGTGAATCTCGGGTCTCATGCGAAATAATAGAACTCGACACACCATGCAACCTCACAATCTGCGACACATACAATTCAGCAAGTTTATCAAGTGAATAGTGCATGCGTATTGGGGGTACTAAAATGAGTGATTTAGTCGGTCTATCAACGATAACCCACTGACATCTTTCTTACTCGGTGTCATAGGAATACCGGATACAAAGTCCATTGTAATTCTATCCCATTTCCATTCGGGTATCATGATCGGTGAAGTGGTCGGAGGTACGATGCTCGACTTTCACTTGTTGATGATTAAACACTTGGAAACAAATTCGGATATATCCCGTTTCATGCCAGGCCACCAATAGAACTGTTTCAAATCGTTATACATTTTCGTGCTACCTGGGTGTATCGATAGTCGACCGCTATAAGCCTCACTCAGAATCATCTGTATCAAACCTGAGTTCCTGGAAATACACATTCGGCTTTTATAATTCAAACAATCATTTGCATCAATCTGAAAATCTGATTCTACACCCTTTTCACACTGAATTTGACTAGCAATCAAATCTTTGTCAACTTTCTGTGCACCACAAATTTGTTGAATAAACATCGGTCTTGCTTGTAACTCGGCTATAATCGAACCATCACTAGACATAGTTATCTGTGCGTTCATTACACGAAGAGCAAACAATGATTTTCGACTTAACGCATCTGCAACAACGTTAGCTTTTCCCGGATGGTAGTCAATCACTAATTCATAGTCTTTCAGCAATTCTAACCATCTGCGTTGTCTCAAATTTAGATCTTTCTGAGTCATCAAATATTTTAGACTTTTATGATCCGACTAAATGTGACATTTCTCGCCAAATAAATAGTGACGCCAAATTTTCAATGCAAAAACAATGGCTGCTAGTTCCAGATCGTGAGTCGGATAATTTTTCTCATGCGGCTTCAATTGTCTCGAAGCGTAGGCTATAACCTTGCCGTCCTGCATTAAAACGCAACCCAACCCATTCAAGGAAGCATCACTAAAAACAACAAATTCTTTACCCAATTCAAAGGTGAGCTAACTGCGGAGCTTGGTCAAAAGGGCTTTCAAGCGCTCGAAACTTTTACGACACTTTTTCGACCACTCCAAACTTGACATCTTTCTATAGTAGTTTCGTCAAAGGTGTAGCTATTACAGAAAAACCCTTTACAAATCGTCTGTAATATCCCGCAAGGCCTAGGAAACTTCGGATCTCGGAAACATTCCTTGGTGATTTCTAATCGAGTATAGCTGCTATTTTGTTTGGATCCACCCGAATACGATCTTTGAAACAACGTGACCCAAGAAAGCCCGACCTCATTCATCCGAACTCGCACTTACTAAACTTTGCATACAGTTGTTGATCTCTCAAAGTTTGTAGTACTAATCTCAAATGCTCAACATGCTCGGTTTCATTTTTGGAGTAGATCAATATATCATCAATAAACACTACTACAAATCGATCCAAAAACTGTCTGAATACTCGATTCATTAGATCTATAAAAAGGATAGGTGTATTAGTGAGTCCAAAAGGCATAACCAGAAACTCAAAATGTCCGTACCTCGTCCGAACATGAGTCTTTGGCATATCGTATCGACGACTACTTAACCGATAATGCCCGATCTCAAATCTATCTTGAAAAATATGAAGCCCCCTTTAATTGATCAAACAAGTCATCAATCCGCGGTAACGGGTATTTATTCTTTATAGTTACCTTATTTAGTTGCCGATAATCGATACACATTCGCATAGTCCCATCTTTCTTTTTCACAAATAAAACCGGTGCACCCCAAGGAAAGAAGCTCGGTCGTGCAAAGCCCCTATCATCAACTCTTGTAAGCGTGCTTTCAACTCTTTCAACTCGATGAGGTGCCATCCGATCACGAGCTCTACGAAATCGGAGTCGTCCACGGTACTAATTCAATGCCGAACTCAATCTCTCGTCTTGGTGGTAAACCCGATAGTTCTTCAGAAACACACATGGGTATTCACGCCCTGGCGATCTGAGATGCAATTTGTTTCTCGGACAATTTATTATCGATTACATAAGCCAAATCGACCCGCACCCTTTTCTCACGTACTTAGGGCTAACATTGAAGATATTACGTAGGAAACCCATTTATATCATTGGATTTAATTACGATGGTCTCTTTGTTTTGACATCTCAAATCAATAAGCTTTCTTTTACAATTCACTATTGCCTCATGTGTAGTTAACCGGTCCATACCCAAAATTATATCAAACTCATCAAAGGGCAACAACATTAAATGGTTTGGAAGCAATGATCCGAATCATCAACGGGCAACCCCTACACACTTTATTAACAAGCACACATCTACCCAAAGGGTTGGACACACGAATCACAAACTCGATAGACTCAACTAGCGAGTCTTACCGAATACTAGAGTTTCACACACATATGAATGAGTCGAACCGGGATCAATTAGTGCAATCACGGTAGTATCGTAAAGGGTGAAAGTACCGAAGAATGACATCGGAGGAAGCATCTCTCTGCGGCTCGGGCAAAGCATAAGCTCTAGTTGGAGCTCTAGCCTCGCATCGAGTTTGTGGTGTTCTTCGTTCCTTTTCGACTACCACTTACATTGCACGAATGTCGGGTGGTCTACCTCGCACCGACGACGTGTTGCTCGGCAATGTTACGAAGCGTATTACGCTCTGCTAGCATCGGACATTCTCTAATAAAATGATCGATGATCCACATTTAAAGTAAGACGGATCATGAAATCTACAACTTTTCGAATGCCATTTCCCACGGTGCTTACATTCAACACGATTACGTGGGCGTTACCAACATCGGCCATCGAGGTAGCTCGGGAGCCCACGGGAGGTCGATCCGTCTAGGTAGATCTGTAGTAGCTTTATGTCGGTTGTAGTCATCTACGAACTTCTTGGATGTGGGATGAAAGACCTTACAGAAGATCTTTTACGAATATCTCTAGCTTCTGTCTCGGCCTTTCTTTTTCTCTTTCCCAGAGCTCTTGACTTTGCAAGCTCGCTCTACTAGTGTCACAAACTCTTGAATTTCAAGAATGCCAACAAACATCTTTATATCTTCATTGAGGCCATCTTGAATCTTTTGCACATAATAGCTTCGGTAGAAACACACTCTCTAGCATATCTCTTTGAGCGACAAATTTCCGTTCATATTCCGTCACGATCATTCGCCCTGTTTGATTCAAGGAATTCTTTTGTTTTTGATCAACGAATCTTTGACTGATGTATTTCTTACGGAATTCATTCTGGAAGAAATCCCATGTCACTTTTTCTTTCGGAACTTCTGATACTAGTGTATTCCACCAGTGATATGCAGTGTCCCGCAGTAAAGATATAGCACACTTCAAGCATTCATCTGGAGTACAAGATAGCTCATCAAGTACCCGAATAGTGTTATCAAGCCACATTTCGGCTCGCTCTACGTCATCATCATCATTGGCTTTAAATTTTTCGGCCTCAAATTTCTGGATTTTATCAACTGGGGGCCTACTAGATCTCATCGGATCTATCATCGGGGGTGCTGAAGGAATCGGAGTTGGATTATTCGAGGGTGGAGGTTGGTATCTGGCCGGATTAGTCCGAATAAACTGGGTAAACCACTCGTTCATCATCGATAGAAGGCTTGTTTGGTCTCCCCTCGTGGCTACCCAAAGCAGTCGAGTCTACCAGCATCGATCCATGTGCACGTCACGGTAGCGCTACACTCTTTATATCATCCGCTACGGCTCTTTCAAGATCAGTGTCCATTTGCTATATAAAACACAGTTCAGACTGTCAGAAGTCACCACACTATCAATATATGATAAAGGCATGTATAGCTAGACTCACACGCGCTACGGTAGTCCTAGAATCAACTAAATCGTAAGCTCTGATACCAATCAAATGTAACACCCCTTACCCGAGACCTTTGCCGGAGTCGAGTATGTGGCATTACTAGACTTGACTACAAATTTAGGGCATAATAATTTACAACTGTCCAACTGCATCATGCTGACTAAATTGACCATAACTCGAGTTATAAAACTCGAAATTTAGATCCCTAAATTTTCCATGAAACTAGACTCATAAAAATTTTTACCATAATTTTTCCAGAATTTTTCATGTAGCCAATTAGTACAGTTTATTCATCAAAGTTTCCCCTATTTCACTGTTTGATGATTCTGACCTATCTTTACAAAAACTCAGTTATCTCATTGTACAAAATTTCAATAATGTTCTTGTTTATTCCAATCAAAAATAGACTCATTAAGGATTCTAAGAATATAAACTATGCTCCATGATTATTTTTGTACAATTTTTAACAATTTTTCCAAGACAAAACAGGAAATCACGAATTCATTCAGAACAAGTCTCACTATAATTTAAATATCTCATAATATAAAATTCATTTGCTACTCTGTTTCTTTCATATCAAAATAGACACAATAAGATTTAATTCTATATCTTATTCTCTTTCTAATTCAATTTATCCTATTTTTGGTGATTTTTCAAAATCACATCACTGCTGCTAACTAAAAACTATTTCATTGCAAAATATGATTAACTAGTTTATAACCGAATATACCCACATACAACTCATACTGTCCATGCATTTTAATCATTTATGCAAATTAACTTATACCTAAAACATTCGCGTAATATCATAACATCATCGGTTTATTAACAAAACACAACTATGGTTCCATATAATCGAGTGTACCATTAGTTACTTACCACAACACCTAATTAAAAGGTTCATTTCATAAACATACATTTCCTTATCAAATACGATTAAACTTCGATTAAAGATGCACAAACATTACCAACATAAACCGACATTTGTATCAAAAGCACAAAAGCATACTTAACTAAAAAGTTAGCCATATTCGCATGGCTATTATATATATAAACCAAAAGTTTTCATCAAAACAAAGACAAAGTCTTTCCTATACATGCCTTCACTCGAAAACCAAAATGAAAGAGTACCAAAATAGTTTGATAGTGTGGGCGACTTTACGAACGATCCCGACGAGCTTGTAGCTTGCACCTAATCTATAAGACAGAGGAAACATTTCGCACAAATAAGCTTACTAGCTTAGTAAGTCCTAAGCTCCTAATAATATAACATTCAAACATTAAACATTTAAATTAAAAAATAATTCCACTTGTATGTTTGTAATCATATTTACTTTCAAGCTTTCAATTCCATACCTATATAACATATAAATTCATAGAACAATTTCTCTTTAACCGAATGCTTATATAATCAAAATATTTACTCATAATCCAACCTTTCAAAACCAAAATGTCATTATATAACCAAAGTATAAACTTCATTTGTAACACATACAATTTGTAATAAATAACTGAGTTACTTACTTACCTTATTTTAAATAGGTAAGAAGTTAATTCATACCTTACATGCTTACCTGAGCCATTAACTCAATAAATTAGCTTTAATTTGCCTTGAACAAAATTCGGTTTCTCTTTTGTAAAACACATCACCGGCATCAAGCCTGCTAGGCGTAAAAGCCCGATAAGTGACACCGGCACAAAGCCTGCTAGGCGTAAAAGCCCGATAAGTAACACTGGCACAAAGCCTGCTAGGCGTGAAAGCCCAAAAAGTAACACCGGCACAGAGCCTACTAGGCGTGAAAGCCCGAATCTTATCAATGTAATTAAACATTCCAAACACACTTCATAACTATTATATATGTAAGTCCAATTCAATTGAGCTTGCTCACATTAAACCAATAAAATCATTATATCATTATACCATCCAACAATTCACATCACATAACCAACTTTAATCATCAACCTAGTATACCTATATACATTCGGCCATGATATAAATAGGTACTAAAATTCATCAATTCTTACTATTTAATATAGTCATAATTAGTTCTTTAACATATTTTAGCTAAAGGACTTACCTCGATTGTCGATAGACCGTGTAAATCGGCTATTCGAGAACCTTTGTCTTTCCCCGTCCAATTTAGTTTTTCTTTGTTCTTGATCTAAACACATTAAAATTAACCCATTCAAGCATTTTTCATCTCAATTTAATCCAAAAACACTTAAATAAACAATTTACCATTTTGCCCCTAGTGTTTCCCATTTTACAAATTGGTCCTATTTACACAAAACACAAAATGTGCAAAATTTCCCAACACCATAGCTAGGCCGAATCTTCTCCATAGCCATATGAGTCCATGCATTTCATTTATTTGTCATTTTAACCCTTCACAAATTTATTTTTCTCAATTTAGCCCTATTTACTCAAAATCACCAAAAACTTCAATACAAAACTTGTAAATCTTTAACATATATTTAATCTAAAACCGTCAAATATCAAAACCATCCAAGTATGTTAATAGCCGAATCCTATGTACATAATATTTTCAAAAATTTAGGCATGGGTCGGGTAATATACTGGCAACGATCTCAAAAACGTAAAATTATCAAAAACTAAAAACCGACCATACCTTAATCAAGCTTCCTAAGTTGCCGAAACTCAAAGCTCTACAATGGTGTTTTCTTTTCTTACATTCGGCTATGAGAGGAGGAAGGTGATGATGGCTTTATTTTATGTTTGTTTAATATATACACTAACATTATTTCTTTATAAAATACTAACATAACATTATATATATAAAAAAAATAGTTAAACTAACATATATAGATAGCTAACTTCGCCCATTGCCGTCCATCACTATGGTCAATGGGCTAATTTCCCTTTTAGGACACCCACTTAAAAAGCCACAAGCAAATTAGTACCTTTCACTTTAGCATGCAACTTTTACGCTTTTCTCGATTAAATCCTTTTTATCAAATTAAGCAATTAAACGATAATATTTTTCTACGATATTTTCACACACATTAGTCCACATATAATAAACATAGAATATAATATCAAAATATTTCTCGAGCTCGGATTCGTGGTCCCGAAACCACTGTTCCGATTAGGGTCAATATTGGTCTGTTACAGTAATTGTAGTACGTCATTAGATATGCAAATCGATAATTATGTATAACAATTCATAACATACATATATTTCAATTTAAAATATATAAACACAAATTAATTACACAAACTTACCCGGACGAGTATACGTAGATATGGAGGCAATTAATCCTAGACTTTCTCTTTGCCCCGATCTAACTTCGTACGAGGTCTAACTAGATCTATGCATATAAATTTAACTCAATTCAATATATTTTTCATTCAATTCAATCCAACACATTTTTTGTCAAAATTACAATTTTGTCCCTATACTTTTAATTCTTTGCAATTTTTCTCAAAATTCATGAAATTCCACCATAACCCACTATAGCCGAATATCAATTAAGTCCCTAGCATGCCCTATATTTCATTCATTTCACAATTTCACCATGTAATATTTTCTATTTTTCAATTTAGTCCCTATTTGATAATTTCACCAAAAATCCCTTTACAAAAGTTATTTTATCTAAAAACAACCATTCATTTTCTATCATCAAACTTCAAAACTCATATATATTCATCAATGGTAAAACCCTAATAGTTTAATAATTTTGCAAATTAGTCCCCAAGCTAGCTAGATTAAGCTACAATAATCCCGGAAATATAGAAATCATCAAAAACGGGACAAAAATGCATACCTAATTGAGCAAAATAAGCTTGCCAAAACTTCAAGCTTCCATGTCTAGGTTTTCTCTTCAAATTTGGTTGAAGATGATGATAATGGATGATAATAGTTTGTTTTATTAATTAATTATAACTTTAATTACTAATTTCCAAAATAAACCTTAATAATTCATTCAAATTTCAATAACGGCAAACCATTAAAATCCACTATCAACTGTAATGGTCTAATTATCATATAAGGACCTCACACTTTATAGTTCTATAGCTATTTAATACCTTTAGCTATTAGAACTCAACTTTTGAACTTTACGCGATTTAGTCCTTTTTATCAATTTAAGCATGTAAACGGTAAAATTTCTTAACAAAATTTTTATACGGTATTTTATAAAATAATTTTTTTGACTTTGCATTTGTGGTCTTGAGACCACTGTTCCAATTTCACTGAAAACGGGTTGTTACAAAGACACTTATTGTGCACAACTATATTTGTATCATCACATTTTTTTTTCTATTGTTTGTGGCTATTTTCCTTCAATTTCTTGATTAATAGATCTTTCTAACCTTTTTTAACAACCAACAATAAAAATAACTCTACCATTTTGCCCTCACAAAGATGTATTAGATATGGTGAGAAATAATTCTTTACCTTGATTTTTATTGTGAGGTTTATGACTGTATAACATAAATTAATAATTTAACATTTATTATTGCAGTATTCTTCTATTATCGTTATCTACTTTTTCTTCTTCATAATATGCATTCTAATTTGTATAATGAGTACAACTGTAAGAAATAAAAAATGTAACACAAAGAAACATGATGATGATGACGACGATGATTATAATATAAAAGCCAGTTGGATATTATATATTTTAGATGAAATTTTTTTTTTGTATATTTTCATTTTGTAAGTGGATTTATGTTTTATATGAGCAACACAAATCCTTTATAACCACACATTATTTACATGCATTTTCTATAACTTTTTTTATATTTTGGGATGGATTTTAATGTTTCAAAAAATTTGACTGAAATCGATAAACGGCTATATTTCAAACATAGTGCTAAAGCAACTTAAACTTGGTGATAAAGACAACGTGCATGATGACTATTTCTATCATCACATTTCTTTCATCTCTCTCATTTTTGGTTGTTTTCCTTCAATTTCTTTATTACTTGATTTGCCTAACCCTTATTTTTTAATAATCAACATCGAAAATTACTCCTCCATTTTTCCCTGGTGAGGATGTGTTAAATATGGTGGGAAATAATCTTACATTGATTTTTCTTGTGAGGTTTATTATTTTATAATATAAACTGATGATTGAACATTTATTATTGTAGTATTATTCTATTATATGTATCTACGTTTTCTTCTTCATAATGTGCATTCTAGTCCGTATGATGAATGCAACTGTAAGAAATGAAAAAGATAACATAAAGAAACATGATGATGATGACAATTATGTTGGGATCTAGTACTCTTAGTATAGTGATGACCTTTATATACTTGTACTTTTTAGAACATATCTAATATTCGATGATAGTTAATTGCATCATATAATCATATAAAATTTTGTAATTAATCATTTATATTGTCACTAATAATGAAATAACATTCGACGTATAGGTGAAGAAAATGATACCGTAAGAATGCCAATGGCGTACTGTATTGTCACCTACTATAATAAAATAAAAACATTAATGATGATAGTTTCGTCACCAAATGATATATGTATTCATCATTTATTAGTCGAAACATCATTTATTGGCATACTATATCTTCACGTAGTATGATTAAATAATAGCATAAATGACATTAATACATAACGTCACCTTATAATTGGTAGTTGATGACAACCAATTTTGTCACTAAATCATATGCATAATTGTTATTAATTTTAGAAATTATCACAATTAATATTGTAGACACTAAGTTACATATTAAATTCATAATTTCAAATGCAATAAAAATTTTAAATGATAAATAAATGTTGATTTGGACCAATTAATTTGAGTGCTTTGATTGAATTTAGACGCATTTTCTCTATTTCGGTCATATTCCTTTTATTTTTCATGCTAAATATTTTGGGTTTTAACCCCTTAATATTAGATTTATATAATTTTAAATATTTTTAATTACAAAAATAAAAAAAAATAGAAATTTTAAGAAGAATACAAAAAGCCAAAATCATTTTAAAAGATAAAAATAAAATTTTACAAAAAAAAAAAGAATCATTAACTTACAAATGTCACAATTTGGTCCCTTAGACATCCCCTCACAACGTTTTGACAACATCATCCCTCCGCTCACATCTTTAACTCGACATCAAAGGGTCATGCTAAATATTTTGGGTTTTAACCCCTTAATGTTAGATTTATATAATTTTAAATATTTTTAATTACAAAAATAAAAAAAATAGAAATTTTAAGAAGAATACAAAAAGCCAAAATCATTTTAAAAGATAAAAATAGAATTTTACAAAAAAAAAAAGAATCATTAACTTACAAATGTCACAATTTGGTCCCTTAGACATGCCCTCACAATGTTTTGACAACACCATCCCTCCGCTCACATCTTTAACTCGACATCAAAGGGCCAACAATACACCCACTCTCACCATTCATCACTAAACCCCTTACTGCCTTCATTCAACTCTACCATCACCCTCACCATGACCCTACACCAAACACTACTCACACACCCACAAATAGCATCAAGAAACAACACTAGGGTTTTTTGTTTTGGATTGGAAAGGAACCTATGAAAAAAAATTAAAAATCAAAATTAACAAGTCAAAGAAGAATAAAAAAGGAAAGAGGAAGAGGAAGCTCATTTTGAGTTGTTGAGCTTACAGAGCTTTGGTCGTTCACTCACCAATTTGAACGGTGAAAAGGTAGTCACCAATAAGGAGGAGCACATACCTCGAAATCATGTTGATCAGATGGAGAACGATGACAATTAGAACCATGAGAGGTTTGAAATATGCTTTTTTTCTGGTTGTTCGGTTAACTTCTCGGGAATTCAAACCAAGAGATAAATAGAAGGTGAGGAAAACTACATTTTAGTGAAAGGACCATAGGTACTTGCAAGTAGTGGTGGCTCAACAATTGGTGATGTCTAACATTAGAAGAAGGGCAAGGAAGAAAAGAAGGGAGAAGCTTGATCATCTGGTCCGAGCTACAGGGTGCCACATTCGTTGTTGGAGCAACTATGATCAATTACAATTCAAATCTAACAATGCATACATGCTATTAAGTTCATTACACAATCAGAACATGATTTACAATCATATTCGAGCCTTATACAAGGTTACAAAGGCTCTTTACATAACCCAAGGTCTAATAAGGATTAAAATGTAAAGTTTTAAAACTACCGGGTTGATGTTGTGGACAGTTCCAAGTCACGGCATCACTCATTGTCCATTCCTTATCATGACGTGACTTGTTGTTTCTATAAAGTCCATACGCACCAATTCACAACATCTAAAACAAATGTTCATATGCCTTATTTCAACCCAATCAACTAATATAGCATTCTCATATGCCTATTTCCACCATTTAGCATCATATCTGCATGTACTTTACACAAAATCATCAATTCAACCTTATACCATTTAGAATTTAAATCTAACCTCAGTACATATAACAATTTTCACATTCCTACCATTTAAAACATTTAAACCAATTAACATTTCAATGGCTTAAATTTTAGAACGTCATTTATGAATTCAAGGATTCAAACAACAATATACATTATAGGACCGACTCAAACTTTGGTACATGTCATATATCAAAATGAAAAGGGACTATACAAACTTTGTTGAGTCGAGGGTTGTTGATTGGATGATGAATCACTTCTCGAGACTTCGAGGTCTACCAATACATGTGCACGGAAATAAACAAACCATATGCTAAGTGATAAAAATCAATTGGTACTTTCATGATTCAAGTCAATTAAACATTTAAAATATCATGTATAAACTCATTCCATGTATCACTAATTTCAACCAATACAATTAGCATTTATATATCAAATACCAAGATTATGCACAATCACATTAACCAAATTTACGTAAATGTATCAAGTCATATATGGTAACACATATCAAATATCGAGCTTATGCACAAATCATGTAAAACTCATTCCATTTCATGCTATCTATTCAATTATTTATCTCGTTCTTTCTTGAATCTATTAATTTGTTCAGTTACCATATTGGCCCTCGAGGCTCATATAAACAAATTAGCATCATCTTTCCCATTCTCTCTTTAACCATTTATCACATATATGCACTTGTAAAACCAAATCATATCAGCACTTCAATTCAAATCTTATTGATCAAATTTATGTTCTATAATCCCTATTAATCAAACTTGAACTCTGAACAGATACACGGATCGTCCAACCATCACACTTGTAACACCCATCGATTGGCCCGATCACTAGACCTGAACTACGGGATGCTACCACAGTTACCAGAGCAATTCACATTAAAAATTCAATGGTAATTCATTCAATCATTAATTTTTATCATAGATGCATGCACAACATAGTATTCAAGCAAAATTGAAACTCAATCAAGCTCACAAAATCTCTTTAAATAGACCTTAGCATGAATAAGGACCAAACTACAAACTTTTTAAAGTATGTGCATAGGTATTGATACCCAGGTCAGGTACTGATACTATCTTTAGCTTCAATGTTTCTAAATCAAGTTAAAATACACAAGTATTGACACTCAATTGGGTATTGATACCATTTTGGCATTCTACCATTTTCAAAATCTTAGGCACAAGTCAATTCGTATCGATACCTTTATACAGTATCGATTTTTGAAGACAAGTACCAATATTGTATACTAGTATCGATACCAAATTGGCATTCTATCATTTTAAAATACAGTTCATTTGGTAAAGTACCGATACTTCAATCCATAGTATAGATACTTTTTTTCCAAAAGGTAAAAAATATTACATTTTGGTACCTTTTCATGCTTAAACCAAAGTTTAACTTATTTAAAGCATAGGTGCACATCAAAACCTATAAGATCAAATAATTATAATATCTAAAAGATTTAATTAAACATGTTCAAAATCCACAACTTAACAAACTTCAATAGGGTACCTAAACAATACATTTCAACTCACAAGTTTACAAACCATTATAGCATATGTTATCGTCTAAATCCAAAAATTCATCATGCCTCAATTGACAATCAACATATATTTTTACCTATAACAATCAAACCAAATAGAACCATGTACATTTAATTATATATCAATTATATATATCTACCAACCATTCAATCAATCATTCCTCAGATCAACTAAGTCCTTTTTACAAAATTCACACTTATAAACATCACATATAACCATTCAAATATATGACATATTCAAGATCTAAAGTACCAACATTCAAGGTACACACATAATATACATGACATTGCCTATATGCATGCCACATAATCGAGTCTAGAATATTTAAAAGTCTACCGAATTAGAAGCTAGATAGTGTAAGCTCCGAGGTGATTTGATCGACGCGTTCCCCAAAATAACCACTATAGAAGATGGAAAACGAAACAGAGTAAGCATTACGAATGCTTAGTAAGTTCATAGGTGTTAATACAATAAACTTGCCTCAAATTAAAATTAACATAACGAATTAGCTAACTATAAAACTTTCTTGTTTACAAATTTAACATCAACCAGGTGAGATCGTCAAATCCAAGTCTTATAACATTTCGATCCGTATAATACAATTCAATTCAATGTCATTTTATCAGAATCATAAAACATATGCACCATTACATTTTTCTAATCTTATATTTCCATTTCTATAACAATACATACTAACATTCATTCATTTACCATGTTGTCATAATTGTTTAGCCTGATGAACTATAATAAACAGATACGGATACACATATAACCACCAAAACACACTAGATTGCTCGTCTGAGTGATAATTTCAATACATACCTGAGCACCGAAGTGCTAAGCCCATAGGTATCATATGTCCTAAGACATTATATCCCTCTAGAGTAGACCAGAGTACAATCAGTAATAGTGGTCTCCGTAGAGACATAAACTCGATAATCTACAACAAATGTTGGATTCCGGTTTAAACAATGAATTCTCTGTACATTAGTATCATCTCATACCATATCCCATACAATGTGTAAATAACCCTATTGGCATGCCAATTGTATCCTATCCTTTCTTACGCTCATCTAGGCACATTTAATGTAATACCCCAAACCCGGCCTAGACGTTGTGGCCGAATCTGGCATGTCAGATCAAAAGGTTGTATAAAACCACACGATCATTAAAATCAATGAAAAACTCTGAGTTTTGTTTCTTATCAAATAAGGTTTGCTTAAAGTTGTTTCCCTTGCGAACACAATATTATTTTCAAAACGTTGTTTGTTTTAGAAGACTGAATTCTAAAGTTACGAAAACGTGATATTTGAAAACAGTAGTTATTAGATTAAAAACTCGTGTTTGGATGTTTGACAATTCATAACTAAAGAATTACGAACTGAAAGTTAAAAGAAAAATCCCAATGGCCGTATCACATAAATTATTAACCCAAAATAATATAAAAGTAAATTAAACCCAAAAATTACTAAGTTCCGTTTATTGACAAAATCCGACATATGGCCACCTCCTAGTCCTCTGTCGCTCCAAATCCTCTAACGCTGGGGATTACCTGGACGGTTAAAAAGAAAAGGGGTGAGTTACGAGAACTCAGTGTGTAATCCCCTATAATGGTCATAATTTGGGCCCGTGCCCATACGGTGTCGGTCTGGGCCTAAGCCCTATTCGGTATCAAGCTGGGCCTTAGCCTCAAATCAAATCAATACAATGGATGTGTACCCACCCCAATCCAACCAAACTCTCCACCCGTACCAACCAGTCTCTCCGTAGGGACCAAGTCAACCCACCCAGCCAAAACTCTCTAATAATGCAGCCAAGCTGCTAATAATGGTATGTGGTTGAGCCACTCAATAAAGCATATGTGGTGAAGCCACTATAACGGTATGTGGCGATGCCGCTAGAATGGTATGTGGCAGTGCCATTAAACGGTACTTCCTCCGATCAACAAACCCAACCCAATGCAAGATGTTATGAATGCAGTGTATTACAATTATATACAGATATACAAAATCACATAAAAGATGTTTAACTATCACTAAAGGTATAATGATCATTTTGTCATTTAGGGGTAAAACGGTAATTTCACCCCTTGGGGGTAATTCGATAATTTTTACTTATCGAGGGTATTTCGGTAATTTTACCTACTAAGGATATTTTGGTAATTTACCCACTAAGGGTATTTCGGTAATTTACCCACTTAGGGTTTTTTGGTAACTTATCATCCAACAGCCTTTCCGAAGGCCCACTATCTCCTCGGACGACACATGTTCCCTTTCTGGTCACTACGGTGTAATTGGGCCTAAAAGCCAATTTCGGCCCAAAAGGGCCCACACGCTCGTTTTCAGTCTCAGTTCTGTGGACTTTGTAGTCGCATCACTCATTTGGCAATTTCCATTGATTTCGCTCATGTGGCCCGTTAACCCATTGGGCCTACTTAGCCCGTTTCGGCCTAACTAGGCTATTACGGCCTCAAATTTGTGAGAGAGTTCGTGACACTCTCAATGGTCTAACGCCATCACTAGTGGCTCGGTTTATCTCTGCGAGCGGTTGCACGCTCAAGAGATCTCAATTGCCGATATTCTAGCTTTTTGTATTTCGGCTTTTAGCCGATTCACTATAACACCCCTATCCCGTGTCCATCGCCGGATTAGGGTTAAGGGCATTACCTGACAGATCGGAAACTTTATCAGACAATTCGTAAAGTAAATCATTAATATCAATCATAAAGTCCCCTCTGTAGGTCAACAAGACCTAAGACATGATCAGAAACAGGGTCGGAACTAATCCGGAACAAATATAGAAATTTTCGAAATTTTAAAACTATTCTATGTTTCAGGGCTTACACGCCCGTGTTAGCCGGCCGTGTGCCACCCACGATAGCTAGACACGCCCATGTGTTTCCCCCGTGGTCGAATATGACTTAACTCCACAGCCACCAAGCATGCCCGTGTACCTTTGCCATGGTCGAATCTGACTTGGCTCCACAGCCACCAAGCACGTTGATAAACCGTAAAAGTAACATATTTTAATCCCACATTTAGCTTACTTTTTGATTATTTATCCCTTGATTTATGTAAAAAGGTGCTTGTAATCCTTTCTTTTCATGTTCCAGGAAAGCACCCGAGGATGGAAATAACGCAAAACGGGCCCAAAACGGAGTAAATGGGCCTTAGCATGAAATTGACACGGCCTGACCCAAAGTCCACACGGTCGTGCCTCGACGAACACCTAGAGCACGGCCTCAACTCCGCCTCACACGGCCATTCCTTAAGTTAGAAATCCGAAAACGGTTTGGTCTCGAATCACACGGGCGTGTGCCATGGCCGTGCCTCTATCGTCAGAATGAGTAATTTCAGTCGGAAAAGGATACTTAGGGAGAAATAATCGCATTCCAAGAGCCTATATATATATCCCCTAAGTACCACCTTTGAAAAGCATCAAAGCTAGGCCAAGGAGCCAAGCCGAGAAGGTCAGCGTTATGGAATAACGCGAGGATAGCCAGTTGATTCATCCCAAGAAGCCGAAATTATACTCAAGGCGACGGAATTCTCCTTCAATTCCTTCAGGGGGTTTTAGGATTTTCTTATGTTTTATTTTATCTTTTCTCTTGTGATGTTCTTTTTATTCATTACAAACTAAACCCTTCAGATACCTGAAGGGGATAAAACCTAGATGAATCTTTTTATTTGATTTTTAAGTTATATTATAATTGCTTAGTTTGTTCTTAATTATGTTGCTTAATCCAAATCTAATGTGCCTAGGTGGAGGAGGAATAGACCCTGCCTAAGAGTAGATCTAACATAATTAAGCGGAGTTGATTGAACGCCTAGAGATAGGGTTACGAGATTTTACCGGATTAAGGTGAAACCTAATATGGGAGTCCATTGATCGATTTACTACTATCCTAGGGGGTTATTATAAGCGAACGAGAGTTCCACTAATTAACCTAGGGTTAGACGTTATTTGCCTCGAGAGAGGGTTTAATATAGGTTAGGGAGTCTTACGGATCAAGCTAAGTAAAGAAATTATATAATTTAGAGTCAGATATCAAGTGAAGTCTAGGTGGATTCTTCCTAAGGGTATCGTTGTAATCAACTGAGTTTTCCTTCAAAGTTATTTTCCTATTCATCCTTTTTGTCTTTGTGTCTTTATTTTAGTCTTCGTTATTATAGTTTAAAGCAACTTCACTCTATTTTTAAGGCTAAATAATAAAAAGAAAGTTAGTATTAGAATTCTTAGTTCCTTTAGGTTCGATATCCGGTCTTGCCTAAGCTAAACTACTGTTCGATAGGTACACTTGCCTTTAATCGTTGTCAGAGTTAGTTTCCATGTTTGATCATTCTTTTATAAATTTTAAAGCTCTGATTTCCAGCGATCAAGTTTTTGGCGCCTTTGCTGGGGAACTAAAATATTAAGAAAACACTATTTTTATTACTTTAGCAATTATTTTTATTTTCAGCAATCTATTTTGTTTTTAGTTTAATTTTTAATTTTGATTATTTTTCTTTCTTTCTTTTCTTTCTAGGTACCTCTAGTTTATGACTAGAAGGAACCCAAGAGGACCTTGGTATATGACAGTGATATTGAAGCTACCGCTCGAAGGAATCGCTGAGAAATCAGGCGAGCCCTAGATTATACAAAAAGAGAGAAAGAAGACATATCCAATCCTACTGAAGGATGGACGAAAACAACCCATAACCACGCAATGTGGGAGATCATAATGCTCCACGTACAATGTTTGATTATGCTAAACCGCATTTACAGGAGCGGAATCAAGTATTGTTAGGCCTGTTATAGCTGCTAACAATTTTGAATTAAAGCCTAACATAATACAAATGATTCAACACTTTGTTCAATTTGATGGTTTGCAGGACGAAGATCCAAACATGCATATAGCTAATTTTTTAGAGTTCTGTGATACCTTCAAAATAATGGTGTTTCTGATGATGCCATACGTCTTCGGTTATTTCCTTTTTCATTAAAAAATAAAGCCAAATAATGGTTAAACTCATTACAACGAGGATCAATCACTACATGGGATCAGATGACCGAAAAGTTTTTAATGAAATATTTTCCACCGGCCAAAACGGCCAAATTAAGGAATGATATCTCTTCTTTTGTGCAGATGGATTTAGAAACACTATATCTCTTCTTTTGTGCAAATGCATGGGAGAGATTCAAATATCTCTTGAGGAGGTGCCCACACCATGGCTTACCCTTGTGGCTACAAGTCCAAACATTCTATAACAGAGTAAACCCCTCAACGAGGCAACTGATTGATTCAGCAGCCGTGGAACCCTGAATAACAAAACTCCAGAAGCAGCCTACGAGTTCATAGAGGAGATGTATTAAACAATTATCAGTGGCATGCTTCAAGGACCAAATTGACAAAATCGGCAAGAGTTTTCAATGTCGACACCATGATCATGCTATCAACGCAGCTTGAGATGATGAATAAAAAGCTCGATAGCTTGCGTTCTTCGCAGGTACATCCAGTCATGCAGTGCGACACAAGTGGAAAACTGGTGAATCCTAAGTACCCACCCTACCAACCGGAAGCAGAGAACGAACAGATGAACTATATAGGTAATAACTTCCGATCCAATAATAATCCTTATAGTAACACTTACAATCCAGGTTAGAGGAACCATCCAAATTTTTCATGGGGAGGTCAAGGCAATCAAGGAAATTAAAGGCAACAACCTCTTCAAAACTTCCGAAATCAACCCTATCCACAAGAAAAGAAACCAACCCACGAGGAGGAGCCAACAAAATTGGCAAACACAGCAGAACACCTACAAGATATTGAGAGAACAATCAAAAGCAACGAGAGCCGAATCGGGGAAATCACTAAGTCAGTGAAGGAAGTTACTAATGCAGTCGAACGACTCGCACAGCTCATGTCAGAACGACCGCAAGGACATCTACCAAGTAACACCGATATTAATCCAAATGAGCAAATTCAAGCCATAGCAGCTCAAGAAAATGTAGAGATAGACGAACCCATCTCGCAACAAGAAAACAAGGTAGACGAAGGAAAGGTAGAGGTAACAAAGGAAAGGCCAAAACCGGTAATCAAAGAATACCAACCTCGTATTCCTTATCCCGAAGCATTAAAAAGAGGCGACTTAGAAGAGTAGTTTGGTAAGTTCCTTAAACTTTTAAAAAAATTACACATTAACTTACCTCTTCTTGAAGCCCTTTTTTAGATGCCAGACACGGGGAAATTTTTAAGACAATTCCTGACAAACAAACGCAAATTAGATGAAGAGCCACACATTGAACTCAACGCAAAGTGCTCAGCAATTCTACAAAATAGACTACCACAGAAACTAAAAAACCCAGAGAGTTTTACAATTCCATGTTTAATTGGTAGTTTAACTATTGATAATGCGTTAGCTGATTTAGGGGCAAGCATAAATGTCATGCCTTATTCACTGTTTAAGCGACTAAGTCTAGGGAAGCCCAAGAAAACTAGGATGAGTATTCAACTACCTGATAAAACTGTTAGAATTCCTAGGGGCATTATTGAAGACGTTCTCGTAAAAATTGATAAATTTGTTTTCCCGGTAAACTTTGTTATTTTAGACATGGATGAGGATAATTCAATCCCCTTAATTTTAGGAAGACCTTTCCTAGCAACTGCCAAGACTAAAATTGATGTTGCCATAGGCGAGCTCATACTTTGTGTAGGAGACGACTCAATTAGTTTTCAAGCCCTCGACTCAGCCAGGTCATTAAAAAACCAAGGTAAGAAAGAAAATTCTTTTGATGACCATCCAATTACACCTTATTTTCAGGAACCACCGGAAAAAAGAACGATTGAACCGGATCCTCAGTTCAGTGCCAACAAAGAAATAACTCACGAGGGGCAAAGGATTCAATTCAATGACTTAGACGAGTGGAAAACGCACTTCAAGGAAAACTAGGGTTACACGAGGAAGAACCAAAATCACACGAAGTAAAACCAAAGGAACCACCAGAAAAGCTCGTAGGGACATCAAATCACTTCAAAATAGGAGACCAGGTATTGTTAGACAAAGCCAATCCTCACATCACCACAACAGACCTGAAGGCGGAGGGAGAACTTCTTCTTAAGGTACACGATATCTTCCCACAAGGAATAGTCGAGATAAGCAATTCAATATTCGGCAAGTTCAAGGTAAACGCTTCTCGACTTCAACTTTGTCAAGAGAATAAAACCATAAGCATGAGGGAAGATATTCAAACCTTTGAACCTCCCTAAAATTTTCAAATATAAGGAAAGTCTAACTTAAGACTATAAACAAGCGCTTCTCGGGAGGCAACCCGAGTACTAACACTATTTCTTTTTACATTTGTTCTTATTTCTCTTTTTCTTTTCCTTTTCCTTTTTAAAATAACAAACAGTGCAGGTTTCCCAGGTCACACGGCCTTACACACGGCCGTGTCCGTGGCCGTGTGGACCACTTGAACTGCCACACTGACAGGGCAGAGGCCGTGTAATTCAGTCCAACCACCCCCCAACATCACGGATCCAACCACCCCTCCACGGGCACCGACAGAAGGGCACGGCCGTGCCCTTCAACCGTGTGAAGCTACTGACTTCCACACCACAGTCAAAACACGCCCATGCCTACAAACCGTCCGAAGCTACTGACTTGACGAACACGGGCGTGCCGATCCGAAGCACGGGCATGAGGTGACAAACACACACCACAACACGACCGTGCAAGGTGGCCGTGTAAATCAACACACCCTAGGACCATGGCCGTAGGGAAGCACCAACTTTGAACCTCTGTTTAAACCCCTCAACTCTTCCCCTTCCCTCCATCTGATTTCACCCTTATTTTCTTTACTTTTCACTCTCCCCCATCTCAGATTCTCCACTTACTAAGACTCTAGATCCTTGAGCAAGCCAACACCATGCCGAAGAAGATGAAGAAGCTAAGCATAGGTTCCTCAAAAAACGATCAACATGAGTTCATGCCGGCAGCTTCGCCTCAACACCAAGCCAAGGGTCTTTGAGACCAATTATTTTTTATTTTTACCTTCTCTTTTGCTTCAATTTCCTTCCCTTCTCCTTTATTTTCCTTATCTAAAATTCTCATCTGCTAATTTCGTTTAATTTTCTTTTAGTTTCTTAGTGTCAGGTTTGCCAAGCTGCTTGGGAATCACGCCGACCAGCAAAATAACCTCTTCACTTCCACCACCGCCAGCACCTCCCCAGCCTTAGAAGTCACACCCACCTTGCGAATCATCCTTCAATAAGGACTTCACAGTCCATTAATATTCTCTTTTCATTTTAGTTTTCTTCTTAGTCTCCTTCCCTTTAGTTTGTTTTTCTTAAATTTTATATTTAGTTTAGTTTTATTAGGTCTTAATAAATCCTGGCTACTTCTCAAGACGCTACCCAATTTCTTCATCTATGCAGGCTTGTCATCCTGACTGACCATCACCGCCACCAAAGACACTCAACGGGAAAACATCCACAATTCAGGGAGTAATTCCTTCCCCTTCTCTTTTGATTTATCTATTAAATGTTATTATCTATGTTTGTCCATTGAGGGCAATGTACATCTTAAGTGTGGGGGGTGAATAGTTATTCTGAGAAAATGCCTAACTTTTTTTTCATTATTCTTAAACCCTGAGGATAAAAATGCCTAAGTTTCTGCATTATTCTCAAATCATTGAATTTAATCTTGTTTTAAAGTAATTTTCTCATATTACTAATTAAGATGGATTTCTGATGATTTATGGTTTTTATTAACAAGTTTTTGAATAAGTCATAGTTAATTGTGCATTGATGATTAAATTTGAAAAATAATAGGGAATCAAATATGATAAGTTTAATTTTCAAAAAATTTAAAAATTTTTAGGTTGTTAACCTGAATTTGAATGTTATCTTGAAATTTGAAATTTATAAGGTTGATGTCAAAAATACCTATAATTTTTGTGAGATTTTGAGCCTTATAGAGCATAATTCTTTTTTGTGCTCACTTTTTTTATTATGAGTGTGTCAACTATGAACTGTTATTCTAGAACTTGCCTCGTTTATACATGTTGATACCACAGTTATGATTTGATATACCGAAATGATAAAGGCACCTAGGTTTTAACCCACTTACACCACTAAAAAGCCTACCCTTATAATTAACCCCTAGTGAACCCCGTTGAGCCTAACAACCCTTTTATTGACTCACTCGCTAATATTAACCCAAAAACCCTTTGTATTTGTTATCACCCTTCTTTTTTACTACCCTTTAATCGAGATATGATTTGATTAGTTACTTAAGTTTTTATGAATTATTATTATTTGAAGTTGTCTTTACTTAGTTTGTTCTTAAAAAAAAATCAAAGTATAGTCAGTATCAGTATCATGAATAGTGAGCTTATATAAGTCAAAGTCTAATTATCAAAAGAAAAAGCTCGTATTAGTAGGTTTATTTTATTTTCAGTTGATGCAATTAGTATCTCAGAAATTTTTAGGTAGGTAATTTATCAAATTAATCTCGATTCTAACCTTCTAATTTTAGCCTTTATCAACACCTTTAACCCTAGCCCCGTTACAACCCTAACAAAGACCTTTTGATCTATTTGTCATTTCATTTTACAGTGGTGGAGATTTGATTATCAAGCAAGCCTATGGGATTAACTTTTCAGGTTCGACTTATGAGTGCTTAATTTTGACCCTTAAACACTTTTTGAGTGATTTGAGTAAATCTTTTGTGAGGATATCAATCCTTGTAGATTTTGAATTAAAGGTAATTATTTAGATAAAAGGAAATACCTATGTTTTCGTGCTACAATTGAATGACTTATCTCGTTTGAATCTTTAGGACTCTTTGAATTGAATTATCCATGTATGAATTATTTATGAATTAGGATAAGGCATTGTTGATAAGAATTATGAATCATGAAAAGTTCGTTCTAATTGTAAGCTGAGAATTTTGCTTGAGGACAAGCAAAAGCTTAAGTGTAGGGGCATTTGATAAACCGTAAAAGTAACATATTTTAATCCCACAATTAGCTTACTTTTTGATGATTTATCCCTTAATTTATATAAAAAGGTGCTTGTAATCCTTTCTTTTCATGTTTTATACCCAGGAAAGCACCCGAGGATGGAAATAACGCAAAACAGGCCCAAAACAGAGTAAATGGGCCTTAGCACGAAATTGACACGGCCTGACCCAAAGTCGACACGGTCGTGCCTCGACGAACACCTAGAGCATGGCCTCAACTCTGCCTCACATGGCCGTGCCTCAGGTTAGAAATTCAAACACGGTCTGGTCTCGAATCAACGGGCGTGTGCCATGGCCGTGCCTCTGTCGTCTGAATGAGCAATTTTAGTCGGAAAAGGATACTTAGGGAGAAAGAATCGTATTCCAATAGCCTATATTAACCCTTAAGTACCACCTTTGAAAGGTGTCAAAGCTAGGCCAAGGAGCCAAGCTGAAAAGGTCAGAGTTAGGGAATAACGCGAGGATAGCCAGTTGATCCATCACAAGAAGCTGGAATTATACTCAAGACGGCGGAATTCTCCTTCAATTCCTTCAGGGGGTTTTAGGATTTTCTTATGTTTTATTTTATCTTTTCTCTTGTGATGTTCTTTATATTCATTATGAACTAAACCCTTCTGATACCTGAAGGGGATAAAACCTAGATGAATCTTTTTATTTGATTTTTAAGTTATATGATAATTGCTTAGTTTGTTCTTAATTATGTTGCTTAATCCAAATCTAATGTGCCTAGGTGGAGGAGGAATAGACCCTGCCTAAGAGTAGATCTAACATAATTAAGCGGAGTTGATCGAACGCCTAGAGATAGGGTTACGAGATTTTGCCGGATTAGGGTGAAACCTAATATGGGAGTCCATTGATCGATTTACTTGCTATCTAGGGGGTTATTATAAGCGAACGAGAGTTCCACTAATTAACCTAGGGTTAGACGTTATTTGCCTCGAGAGAGGGTTTAATATAGGTTAGGGAGTCTTACGGATCAAGCTAAGTAAAGAAATCATATAATTTAGAGTCAGATATCAAGTGAAGTCTAAGTGGATTCTTCCTAAGGGTATCGTCGTAATCAACTGAGTTTTCCTTCAAAGTTATTTTCCTATTTGTCCTTTTTGTCTTTGTGTCTTTATTTTAGTCTTCGTTAATATAGTTTAAAGCAACTTCACTCTATTTTTAAGGCTAAATAATAAAAAGAAAGTTAGTATTAGAATTCTTAGTTCCTTTGGGTTCGATATCCGGTCTTGCCTAAGCTAAACTACTGTTCGATAGGTACACTTGCATTTAATTGTTGTCAAAGTTAGTTTCTAGGTTTGATCATTCTTTTATAAATTTTAAAGCTCTGATTTCCAGCGATCACACGTTCGTGTGCTAAGGCCGTGTACTCTTAGCTAGCTACTGACTTAGCCCCACGGTCACTAGGCACGCCCGTGTGCCACAACTGTGTGGCAAAAATAGGTCACTTGTAAGGCCAATATGCCACCCACATTAAGGTTTTACCCAAAAACTTGACCATTTCCAAAGTCATCTAACCATACCCAGACATACATTACGTATCATATTCATTAAGGCAAAATATCAACTTATAATTAGCCACATCTCATGGCTAAGTTCATACAACAAACTTATAACAAAATACTAGCCTATACATGCCATATCTAGCTATATACATTTCCAAAATGCACCAAAACACAGAGTAAGCTTTCCAAAAGCTTAGTAAGTCATATACAAATAAATTTAACATGAAAGGCATATAGGCATATAGGAACATTGGCACAATTAACTTTCATAGCAAGTTTATTACATGTATGCTTTGGTCTATGTACTTGGCCACATTTTGCCACATTCATCAATTCAAAAATCTCATATACATATAGTTCTTTCATGCATACTTTCACATATCATAATATTATTCCAATATACATATTCATTATAGTAAGATCATATAGATACTTACCTTGTATACACACTTAGTGTATAAGTCAACATACCTAGAACGAATTTACAATTCACATAGTCATTCGTATCACAGACTTGCCCGTTGAACCGTTAAGAACCTAATGGAATACTCAGAAAGCTCGAAATAGTAGTACAATGCCAACGTCCCAGACAAGGTCTTACATGTACTCAGATATCGATGCCACTATCCCAGACAGGGTCTTACACGAATCAATACGATGCCTATGTCCCAGACATGGTCTTACACGTAAATCTCGTATCGATGCCAATGTCCCAGACATGGTCTTACACGAAATCCCAAATCAACGCCGACGTTCCAGACGTGGTCTTACATGATATCACAGAATTGACACCTATGTCATGACATAGCTAATCCTATCTATTCATAGGTTCGTACGGGACTTCTCGGACATTGTCACTATATAGATCTTATCCCGGAATTCATATACATAGCATCTTGTAAGCATTCATTGTTATCAATAGTCTTATGAATATGCACAATTCAATACAAATACATTTATTTGCATAATGACATACCTCAGATTCAATTTAACGGAAATGGAAACGGCTACTCGGTTACTTTCGCTTTCCCGTGGACTAAGTCTGTTTTCCTCGGTTCTTGATCTATACATATTCAAAATAAACCCTTTTATTCACTAACTCATTCAATTTAATCCAAGGACACACATTTAGGGTTATTTGAAAATTAACCCTCACATTTGCACAATTTATCAATTTAGTCCATTTTTCTCAAAACATCAAATACACAAAATCATCACATCTCTATGCTTAGCCGAATGCTTATCAACATCATACAAGCCCATAATTTCCATCAAATTTGCAATTTAGTCCCTCAAATTGCTATTTTCACAATTTAGCCCTATTTAGCTAAATTCATCAAAATTTCAAGAACAAAGCATGTCCATTAAACACATATCTTTCATTTAACAATTAAACTCATCATAAAGCTTACCATATCATCAATGGCACAACTCACAAATATCATCAATGCACAAAATTGAGACATGGGCTTGATAGTAGAAAAAGCAACAATCTCAAAAACATAAAAATTATCAAAAACTAAAGCCAAAACATACCTAAATTTGATCTTGGAATAGCAGAAACCATTGAAGCTTTAGTTCTTTCTTTTTCTTTCGTGTTTTTGGTGGAAGAAATGGATGAATTAATGTCCATTTTCATGCTTTATTTTCATAATTTCATTAATAAACACTTTTCAATTTTAATCTTATAATATAAAATTACAAAACATAATTTCTAAGGTTATTATTGACTATAACTGCCACTATCAAAGATAATAGGAAAATTGCCTCATAAGGCCTTACCAATAGAAGCCACATCAATTTAACCACTTAATCAAATGAAAAGCCACTTTTAAACATTATGCGATTTAGTCCTTTTGTCAAAATTAAGCACGCAGACGGACGGATTAATTCACAGAAATTTAGCACATGCTTTAACACATATCATAAGCACAAAAAATAATATTAAAATATTATTCAGACTCGAATTTGTGGTCCCGAAACCACTATTCTGACTAAGGTATAAATCGAATTGTTACATTCACAGAAAAGCGCATAATAACACAAGCATGGGTGTGAGATTACACACCTTAGTGAGGCGTACGATTAGCCCTTCGTATCAACCCTACACATCATCAGGTTCCTTATTAGCTAAACGTTGCTTAAGGTTAAACACTTAGAGAACTAGGCCCAACACGTTCTCTTCACCTTGTTTGAGCAAACGGCCCTAACCACCAAGATTACTAAGCACGATTGATTGGCTTCACGTCCTTTACAAGAATCGGTACCAAATGATACCCATAAGTGTGACTAAAATCCTCCTACCACTCAACACAACCACATGGCACATTCGGCCAAACTAAGCATTAGGACAACGTTCTTACCTCCCTTGAATGATGAATCCACAATAAAGGATTGATTAATACAAACCACTTGCTCCCCTTCGCCTTATAGAAATCACTAAACCCGACGATGGCCAAAATACAGAAAGAAACGTATTTTTAGCCACAGAGTGTAAGAAAGAACATATGGTTATTAAAGAAGAAACCGAATGGGAACAGAATTACTGACAAGAAAGAACTATAACTTACCGATTGTCACACTCCTTGCAGAACTATAGATGAAGAGAAAAGAAGCTCGTTGAAGAATAAAAGAAAAGGAAATATGTATTCAGCTTTGGTGAAAAGACAAGAAAAGAAGATGAGAGGAAAAAGAAAAGAACAGATGAAAAGAGATGAGAAGAAAAGTTTCGGCCAACAAGTGTTTAGGCTATTCGTACAAAGAAAAACATACGAAAGGTAAGATGGAGATGAGGAGAAAGAGACTAAGAATTCGGTAGAAGTAAATTGAAGAAGAACTGACCCGAAATGATAGAGAAAATGAAAACCCAAAATATAAAAACTCACCAAAGAATACTAGAGAAAATTCGGCACAGTCTCCCCTCTCCCTACCGTAAATGCTACCCAAAACCCCCTCCTCAGCCAAAATTCCCTTTAGCTAGACCCTCACTTTCAGCCAACACTTCCCACACCCATCAACTCCTTGATTTTCTCCCCTTTTTCCCTCTACAATTCCTCTCATTCATCTATTTGAACCGTTTGGCCAATTCTCCAACTCCCATTGAAGAGTTTGATCCAAACTCTGCTTCCTCCACTCTCAAGCCACAAAATAAAATCCTTCATTTGCCACCTGAGGGATTCAAACCCCTCCCCTCCTTGCTCTCCACTTGAAGCCACACCACCACTCCACATGCTCCACATGTGTTAGCAAAACACACTCAAATATACTTAAGTCCAACCTCAACCAGCCCTCTCCTCTTAAGGGCCAAAAACTAAAATTTTTCCAGGGCTTAGACTCGATCCCAGGCCTCCTAGAACCCCCAAATACATACAAATAACCAACTGAACAAGCACAACATACAATTATGCAAAAATTTACAACCCCTAACTTTTGGGATGTTACAATTCTACCCCTTAAAGAAATTTCGGCATCGAAATTTTACTTGATTAGAAGAGGTGAGGGTACTACTATCGCATCGCCTCCTCAGGCTCCCACGTGACTTCCTCTGAACCGTGATTACGCCATAACACCTTGACTAATGGAACAGACTTCCTTCTCAGCACCTTAACATCACGATCCAAAATTTGCACTGGTTCTTCTTCAAATGTTAGATCAGGTCTTACCTCGATCTCCTCTACCGGCACTATATGAGAGGGATCCGAACGGTAGCACCTCAGCATAGAAATATGGAATACATTATGTATACGATTTAACTCCGGAGGTAGTTCCAGCTGATAAGCGACTGGTCCCATACGGTTTATTATCCGGTAAGGTCCGATAAATCTAGGGCTCAACTTGCCCTTCTGTCCAAATCTCAGAATCTTCTTCCAAGGTGAGACTTTTAAAAAGACAAAATCTCCCACCGAGTATTCAATCTCTTTACGCTTTCAATCAGTGTATGACTTTTTTCTATCAGATGCTTCTTTTAACCAACCCTGCATCAACTTCACTTTCTCCTCAGTTTCAGAAATTAGCTCTGGACCTAACAGTCGTCACTCACCCAATTCTGTCCAACAAGTAGGGGTACGAAACCTACGACCATATAACACTTCGTACGGTGCCATCTGAATACTAGATTGGTAGCTGTTGTTGTAAGCGAATTTCGCCAACTGTAAATAGTCTTCCCAACTACCTTTGAAATCAATCACACAGCTTCTTAACATGTCTTCCAAAATCTGAATTATCCTTTCCGACTGACCATCAGTCTGAGGATGAAATGTCGTGCTGAAATCTAGCCTTGTACCCAAAGCTTCATGTAGCACTCTCCAAAATCATGATGTAAATCTAGGGTCCCTATTCAAAATGATAGACACTGGTACCCCATGTAACCTTACAATCTCTACCACATACAACTTTGCCAACTTCTGCAATGAGTAGTCAGTGTGAACCGATATGAAGTGGGCAGATTTAGTCAACCGATCAACAATTACCCATACCGAATCTCTCTTAGTAGGCATCAAGGGTAGCCCACTAACAGAATCCATGGTTATCCTCTCCCACTTCCAGAGTGGAATTTTCACAGGTTGCAGTAATCCAAAAAGCAGTTGATGCTCAGCCTTCACTTGCTGGCATGTCAAACACTTACCTACAAAGTCCGTAATCTCACGCTTAAGCCCTGGCCACCAGTACAGTTCACGCAGATCTCAGTATAATTTGTTTCCACTGGGATGCATAGCGTATAGGCTACTATGCGCCTCCCATAGAATAGACTGCCTTAGCTCAAAATCTCTCAGTACACAAACTCTTCCACGGAAGCATAATACTCCCTCACTATTCAGCTTAAAATCCACAGTCTCTCCCTTTTTCACCTGATCGAAACGAGGAACCAATGACTCATCCATTATCTGCTTCTCTTTAATTTGGTTAATCCAAGTCAGTTTTACTTGAAGTTCAGCTAACAAACTACCATCCTCAAATAGGCTGAGATGAGCAAACATTGCTCTTAGATCAGATACAACCTTATGACTCAATGTATCCACCACCATGTTAGCTTTTCCTGGATGATACTCGATCGAGCAATCATAATCCTTCAGCAACTCTATCCATCTTCGTTGCCTAAGATTCAACTTCTTCTGAGTAAAGAGGCACTTGAGGCTCTTATGGTCGATATAGATAATCAACTTCTCCCCGTACAAGTAATGTTCCAAATCTTTAGTGCAAACACCATCGCAGCTAATTCTAAGTCATGAGTAGGGTAGTTTACCTCGTGTGGCCTAAGCTGACGAGACACATACGCCACCACCCTACCCTCCTACATCAGCACACAACCAAGACACGTGTGTGACGCATCACAGTAGATAATAAATTCCTTGCCAGACTCTGGCTGTATTAATACTAGGGCTTCAGTTAGAATCTTTTTCAATTTCTCAAAACTCTTCTGTTGTTTATCAGTCCAAACAAATGGTACTCCCTTATACAATAACTTAGTTAGGGGTGTAGAAATTAGCCAAAACCCCTCAATGAACCGTCTGTAATACCTGGCCAGACCCAGAAGACTTTGAATCTCAGATACCAACTTTGGTGGTTTCCAATCTAGTACAGCCTGAACTTTTCGAGGATCAACCCTAATCCTCTCGGTAGACACGACATGTCCCAAGAATGTCACCCCTCGCAACCAAAACTCACACTTGCTAAATTTGGCATAGAGTTGCTTTTCTCTCAATATTTGTAGAACAACCCGGAGATGTGAATCATGCTCCTCTTCAACTCTTGAATACACCAGAATATCATTTATGAATACCACCACGAATCGGTCCAAGTAGGGTTGAAAGACCTGGTTCATCATATCCATGAAAGGAGCTGGTGCATTCATTAATCCAAACGACATGACCTAAAACTCGTAGTTTCCATAATGAGTCCTGAATGTAGTCTTGTACACATCTACCTCCTTAACCCTTAATTGATGATATCCCAATCTAAGATCTATCTTGGAGAAAACCGTGGCTCCTCGCAGTTGATCAAACAGATCGTCTATTCTCAGTAAAGGGTACTTGTTCTTGATCTTCAGTATATTCAATTGATGGTAGTCAATACACATGCGCATTGACCCATCCTTCTTCACAAACAGTACCGGTGCTCCCCATGGAGACACACTCAGTCGGATCTGAGCCTTTAATTCAACCAGCTCCTTCGGTGCCATCCTATAAGGGGCGATGGACACCGAAGCCGTTCCCGATAAAAGTTCAATGCCGAACTCGACATCACAGTTTGGTGGCAATCCCGGAAGCTCTTCAGGGAATACATCCAAAAATTCCTTCACGGTCCTGACATCCCCAACAGACAAACTTTTAACTTCAGATGTGCTGATATAGGCTAGGAATGCCTCGCAACCTTTGCGAACCAACTTCTCAGCCCTTCATGCTGAGATTACATTGGATAAATAGTCTCTTCGCTCCCCTACCACAATCACTTCCTCCTCCTCAGAAGACTTTAATACCATACGTTTAGCAGTGTAATCCAAATTCGTACGGAGTTTCATTAACCAATCCATGCTCAGAATGAGATCAAACTCGCTAAATGGTAGTTCCATCAAATCCGCCAAAAAAACAACCCTTTGAACCTCTAGAGGCATATCTCTAAACAGTTTATTCACTATAACCGACTGTCCTAAAGGACTAATCACTGACATTTCTCTATCATCAAGTTTGAACTATATACCCAAAGTTCCAGACACAGTACATGCAACATACGAGTGTGTCGACCCAATATCAATTAAAGCAACACATGGTACATTATGAATGAGGAACGTACCGGTTATGACGTTAGGCGCATCGCCATCCTCTTGACGCCGAGCAACATAAACCAACCCTGGCTGTCTCACCTCTGTATTACCAGCACCTCTGGCCGGTGCTCTACGACCTCGTCCCAATCCATTTCCCCCTCTGGGTGGACCACGGCCTCTCCGTGGCTGCTGACCACCTCTCCCAGGCTGCACATAACCCTGACCTACTGCCTGCCTCTGACCAGGCTCCCGAGGATAGTTTCTGTACTGATGATCCTTGGACTCACATCTGAAGCACCCCCTAGTCCTTTTCCAACACTCTCCTGAATGAGGTCTCCCATACTCAACACAAGGTTGCGGTTGACTAACAACAACTGGAATCCCAACTCGGCCTGGCCTATCAAACCTTGGCCTCTTATTAAACCCACCTGAAGAACTTATAGACCAAAAATCCCTCTTATTTCTGCCCCTTTCCATCTTACAGTTTTGACGCTCAGAGCGTTTCACATCTTTGGTAATCTTTGCCTTTTCAATCAGAGCAGCAAAATCCCTTTCCCTCTTCGGGCTATCAGCACTCACAACTTATCCCGAAGACCATACTCAAATCGTACACAGGGCTCATACTCAGTCGCGACTATGCCCCGAGCGTACCGACTCAACCGCAGAAATTATACCTCGTATTCAGCTACAGACTTGTTCCCTTATACCAGATTCAGAAATTCCTTTCTCCGGGCGTCCACATAACTTGCCCCAACATATTTCCCTTGGAAGGCCGACTTAAAGAAATCTCATGTCAACCGTTCGGCCTGCGTGCCTTCCCTCACGGTAAGCCACTATTGATATGCCTCATCTCGTAGTAAGGACACTGCTCCCTTTAGCTTCTGCTCCACCGTGCAGTCAAGGTCATCCATGATTCACTCAACTGCCTCTAACCAATACTCTGTTACATTTGGGGCTACACCAGAGATGTTTTTGCCCTGTTTGACCGGAGTCGCTCGAAAATTGACCCTCGAGCCACTGTCTAGTGCTCGCTCCAGCAACCCTTTCCAAAACTTGTAGCATTGCTTGGGACAGAGCATCATCCCCACCGGCTCGGTCATGCGACCCCATCTCAGTCACTGGTGATGCCGACACTTCCTTTTCAGGCATATGCCTTGATGCTGAGGACCCAGCCCTAGCACCACGGCCTCTACCACGACTTTGTGTACTCCTTCCGCGACCCCTTGTACTCATATCGATGAAACATATTAATCTGTTTAAAAGTTTTATGAATCAGCTTATAGTTCTCATGATTATTAATAAATGTTTTGTGAAAAATAGTAATAAGAGTTGTTTTCACAAATCGAGTTTACTATAGTTCCAGCCTTTTATTGTCTCAGTTTCCCTAACTAAAGAGTTCGGAATGCTACTACTATCCCTAGTAGACTCTCAATACGGTCATAATAGCATATAACAGAGTAAAATGTCAGAAAACTTACGGATTTGGTGCCAGAGACTCGGTGTGCCATACTTTCAGTGCTATCACTTGCCAAGTTAAAAATGTAAGCAGATTAAAAAATTTCAAAACCCATTCCACCGCTGATTTTGCAACCCGGCTCTGATACCAATAAATGTAACACCTCAAACCTGGCCTAGATGTTATGGCCTAATCTGACATGTCACATCAAAAGGCTGTATAAAACCACACGATCATTAAAAACCTTTCCTCAATTCAAAACTTTTTATTAATGAAAAACCCCGAGTTTCGTTGCTTATTAAATAAGGTTTGCTTAAAGTTGTTTCCCTTGCGAACACAATATTATTTTCAAAATGTTGTTTGTTGCAGAAGACTGACTTTTAAAGTTGCGAAAATGTGATATTTGAAAACAGTAGTTATTAGGTTAAAAACTCGTGTTTGAATGTTTGACAGTTCATAACTAAAGAATTACCGAATGAAAGTTAAAAGAAAATCCCAATGGTCGTATTACATAAACTATTAACCCAAAATAATATAAAAGTAAATTAAACCCAAAAATTACTAAGTTTCGTTTATTAACAAATCCGACGTATGTCCACCTCCGAGTCCTCCGCCGCTCCAAATCCTCTAACGCTGGGGATTACCTGCATGGTTAAAAAGAAAAAGGGTGCGTTACGAGAACTCAATGTGTAATCCCCTATAACGGTCATAATCAGAGCTCGAGCCCATACGGTGTCGGTCTGGGCCTAAGCCCTATTCGGTATCAAGCTGGGCCTTAGCCCCAAATCAAATCAATGTAATGGATGTGTACCCACCCCAATCCAACCAAACTCTCCACCCGTACCAACCAGTCTCTCCGTGGGGACCAAGTCAACCCACCCAGCCAAAGCTCTCCAATTATACAGCCAAGCTGCTAGTAACGGTATGTGGCTGAGCCACTCAATAAAGCATATGTGACGAAGCCACTATAACGGTATGTGGCGATGCCACTAGAACGGTATTGGCAGTGCCACTAAACGGTACTTCTTCCGATCAACAAACCTAACCCAATGCAAGATGTTTCGAATGCAGTGTATTACAATTATATATAGATATACAAAATCACATAAACGATGTTTAACTATCACTAAATGTATAACAGTCATTTTGTCATTTAGGGGTAAAACGGTAATTTCACCCCTTGGGGATATTTTAGTAATTTTTACCCATTGAGGTTATTTTGGTAATTTACACATTGAGGGTATTTCGGTCATTTACCCACTAAAGGTATTTCAGTAACTTATCATTTAATGCCCTTTCTGAAGGCCCACTGTCTCCTCGGACGACACATGTTCCCTTTTTGGTCACTACGGTGTAATTGGGCCTAAAAGCCAATTTCGGCCCAAACAGACCCACATGCTCGTGTGGCCCATTCAGCTCATTTTCAGTCTTAGTTCTGCGGACTTCGCAATTACATAACTCATTTGGCAATTTCCATCGATTCTGCTCATGTGGCCCGTTAACCCATTGGGCCAACTTAGCCCATTTCGATCCAACTAGGCCTATTACGACCTCAAATTCGTGAGAGAGTTCGTGACACACTCAATGGTTTAACGCTATCACTAGTGGCTCGATTTATCTCTGCGAGCGCTCACACACTCAAGAGATCTCAATTACCGATATTCTGGCTTTTCGTTTTGGCCGATTCACAGAACAGAGCATAATAACACAAGCAAGGGTGTGAGATTACACACCTTAGCGAGACGCATGATTAGCCCTTCATATCAACCCTAAACATAATCAGATTCCTTATTAGCTAAATGTTGCTTAAGGTTAAACACTTAGAGAACTAGGCCCAAAATGTTCTCATCACCTTGTTTGAGCAAATGGCCCTAACCACCAAGATTACTAAGCACGATTGATTAGCTTCACGTCCTTAACAAGAATCTGTACCAAATGATACCCATAAGTGTGACTAAAATCCGCATACCACTCAACACAAACACATGGCACATTCGGCCAAACCAAGCATTATGACAACGTTCTTACCTCCCTTGAACGATGAATCCACAATAAAGGTTTGATTAATACAAACCACTTGCTCCCCTTTGCCTTATAGAAATCACTAAACCCGACGATGGCCAAAACACAGAAAGAAACGTATTTTTAGCCACAGAGTGTAAGAAAGAGCATATGGTTATTAAAGAAAAAACTGAATGGGAACAGAGTTACTGACAAGAAAGAACTATAACTTACCGATTGTCACACTCCTTGCAGAACCGTAGATGAAGAGAAAAGAAGCTAGTTGAAGAATAAAAGAAAAGGAAATATGTATTCGGCTTTGGAGAAAAGACAAGAAAAGAAGATGAGATGAAAAAGAAAAGAACGGATAAAGAGAGATGGGAAGAAAAGTTTCGTCCAACAAGTGTTTAGGCTATTCGCACAAAGAAAAACACACAAAAGGTAAGATAGAGATGAGGAGAAAGAGACTAAGAATTCAGTAGAAGTAAATTGAAGAAGAACTGACCCGAAATGCTAGAGAAAATGAAAACCCAAAATGTAAAAACTCACTAAAGAATACTAGAGAAAATTCGGCACAGTCTCCCATCTCCCTACCGAAAATGCTATCGAAAACCCCCTCCTCAGCCGAAATTCCCCTTAGCTAGACCCCCACTTTAGGCCAACACTTCCCACACCCATCAACTCCTTGATTTTCTCCCCTTTTTCCTCCTACAATTCCTCTCCTTCATCTCTTTGAACGTTTGACCAATTCTCCAACTCCCATTGAAGAGTTTGATCCAAACTCTGCTTCCTCCGCTCTTAAGCCACAAAATAAAATCCTTCATTTGCCACTTGAGGGATTCAAACCCCTCCCCTCCTTGCTCTCCACTTGACGCCACACCACCACACCACATGCTCCATTTGTGTTAGCAAAACACACTCAAATATACTTAAGTCCAACCTCAACCAACCCTCTCCTCTTAAGGGCCAAAAACTAAAATTTTTCCAGGGCTTAAACTCGATCCCAGGCCTCCCTAGAACCTCCAAATACATACAAATAACCAGTTAACAAGCACAACATGCAATTATGTTAAAATTTACAACCCCTAACTTTTGGGATGTTGTTTTTAACATATTTGTTCATTTCTTTACAGTTCAGTCCATTTCTCACCTTTTTGTACCATTTTATAACCAATTCAAAATACAATCACAAGATATAATTTCATAATTAAACATATCCAACATATTTACAAACATAACTATACCATATGAACTTACCAAACAAAAAAAAGCAATAAGCGAAGTGTCGAGGACTAATCCGTAATTTCCTCTTTTCGTTTTATCTACTGGTTGATTCAAATCTTGATTTATACGGTAATTCATTTCAATTCATCAGTTTCAATTACCTTATAACATATTATTCTATACATATAACATTTTAATTAACTTTTCATAATTTCCCTAAAGTTTCACATTTTATTCAATTTAGTCACTAAAATCGAAACAATCACATCTTTCACATTTAAACCTCATTTTTCAATCTGATTTCAGTCACATCCTTCTATAGCCGTCTAATATCTATAATTATAGAAATTTATCATAAATTTTGAATTCTTTACACTTTAGTCTCTATGTTCGAAACTATCAACTTTCACATTATAAATAGTACCCAAGTTACTACGATTCAAGATTCAACAATGAAAACTTTTATAAATTTTAACAGTTTTACAAAATAGTACCCAAATTAGTTAAATCGAGTTACTACGATTTCAAAAACATAAAATTTACAAAAAAAAAAAAGGAAAGCTCGGTGTAACTTACCATGCAATGAAAAATGCTTGGTCAAATTTTCCTAGCTTCAAAAATTGTGGAAATGGTTAAGAGAAGAGGAAACAGATGATGGAAATGGCCATTTACCTTTTGTTTTATATTTTAATATATTCTAACATTATTATAACATTATTATAACATTATTATAACATATAATTTAATAAAATTTTAAGCCCCAACCATCCATTCCTTCTAAAAAGTGGTTATTTGCCACTTAAATCCTTGAATAATTATCATTCAAGTCTTTTAACTAATAAAAATCAATAGCGATTAACTTTTATGGTTTTTACAACTTAGTCCTTGTACCTTAATTACTAACCATTCAATAAAATTACTAGACCAAAATTCAATATAATACTAGAATAGACTCGTAAATATTCATTAATAATATTTATGGACTCGATCATTGAAAAATAGGGTTTCGAAATTGTTGTTTTCAATACCACGATGCTACAACACCAATCTAGCACTCAATGTTTCATTAGAACATCCAAAATATAACTTGTGACCAACGCTCATCGGTATAACCGAAGTAAAATGTATGCCCAACACCCATCAGAACGTCTGAAGTAATATGTGCCCAGCACTCATCGGCATATAACCAAAGTATAATCCGTACACAATCTAATCCTATGACATGCCAACTATATCCGACTTTGCCCTTCAGTTAATAAGTGTAACAACCCATTTTTTAGTTGTGTCGAAAATGGAAAATGGTGGTTTCGAAACCCTATTTTTGATAATTGAGTAAAGTTAGTATAAAATTTAATTAAAGTTTGGTCCATTAATTTTGTTAATCGGATAGTTAATTAAGGTACATGAGCTAAATTTTAAAAGTGATAAAAGTTAATTGCTATGGATTTTTAATTAATTGAAGGACAAATTAAGCAATTGGACCTTCTGTATTATGTTAAATGGCGGTGGTGGTTGACAATTATTATCCACCAAAATTAGTTAAGTGTGATTAGTGTGGTTAATTAAATGTTAATTAGGTTAATTATAATAAATTATATGTTAATCTTTGTATAAATAATAAAATAAAGAGAAAAATAGAAACATTTGCTTCATCTTTCTCATCTTCACAAAACAAAAAAGGAAAATTTAGGTTCTAGGCTTTGAACTTTTGGCTCTTAATTTGGTAAGTTCAATTTAGTCTGTTTCTTGTCATTTCTATGTTTTTGAAGTCCTGAGATCTTGATTTAGCTAGCATGTGTACTAGTTTATAAAATTATTGAATGCTTGATGAAATTGGTGTTAATTTGTTAGATTTTAAGCTTCGATATGAAAAAAGACTAATTTGTAAATTGAAAGTTGTTAGTTTTGAATATAGGGACTAAAGTGTAAAAAAATCAAAATTGATGTTAAAATTTTTAATTATAGATATTATATGGCTGTAGAAGGATGAAATTAAGATCAGTTTTGAAATTGAGGCTCAAATTTGAAAGTTATGGTAATTTTAATTTTAGGGGCTAAATTGAATAAAATGCAAAACTTTTGGGAACATTCAAAAAGTAAAATTGAAATTTCATATGCATATAATAGTATGATATGAGGTATTTGGAATTGATAAATTGAATTGAATTATCATTTAGATCAAGAATTGAACCAAGTCGAGGATAATTGGGGAAAAGGCAAAATTACCAAATAGTCCTTGCAATTCAACTTGTCTGCTGATTTAATCAGGTAAGTTCGTATGGTGTATAGTATTTATATTATTATATACTTTAAATTGTAAATATATATATGTTTAATTGAAATTTGAATTGTTTATGATTTGGTACAAAAGGTGGGATTTGGACAAATGAACTTATATGTCGAAATTGCCATGATGAAACTCCGTAAATGTCTTGTACACATGGATACAGGGTGATTACTGATGATTAGTGAGATCCGGCATTTTTTGCAAACTTGAATATACATGTGACACTGGTTTAGCTCGAATGAGTAACTTGATGTTGCTTCAAAGGTTTAGCCCGAACAGGTAACCTGACATGTATATTTACAGTTGTGGCCAAGCTATTAGATGTGTCGTTACAAAGTTTATCCTGGACAGGTAACCTAACATGTATATATTTTCAGCTCGGACGAGTATCAAATGTGATTAGTACTAGTGAATTTGAGTTCATTTACTGAGTTTCATCGAGTAATATTGACAACATGAATGAGAAATTGAAATGTTACAAAATATACTTGATGTTCTATGCAATATTAACGAATGATTTGAATAAAAAGTTTTGATATACATGTATTAATACTTTATCCATGATTAATATAAGATTAAGTGGTTACTTAAATGATATGTATTGACATGTTATAAAATAAGCACATGATTAAAATAATGTCTTCACTTAAATGTAGTTAATTGACAGTATTGCGGTGGCAAATTACCCATAAACATTGCTAGTGTAACACCCCCACTTGACCCATTTGTCGAATTCGGGTAAGGGCGTCACAACAGAATCGGGTTATCGTTCATACTAAAATCTCATTAAATTAAAACAAATTGTATTACCTATTTACAAATTAAACTTATGATAAACCATAATTTATGCATATTTTTACCCCATGCTTGGCTTATTTTTGATAAATTTTCATTAGATTTGATGAATTCGATGCTCTTAATCCTTTAATTTCATGTTTTACACTCAGGAGAGCTTAGGGAGTCGAAAAGAACAAGAAACGGGCCAAAAAGGGAAAAAATGGGCCTACCTCAGAAATCAACACGGCCTGGACTATCGCACACGGGCAGACTACACGGCCGTGTGTGACGAGCAGAATCTAACACGGCCTAAGCTATCGTACGTGGGTGTGTCACACGACCGTGTCCCTGTCGAACCCAAGTCTAATTCTATTCGGAAAAGACTACTTGTGGGCCAAGGAAGGTGCTCCAAAGCCTATATAAACACCCTAGGGGTGGACCTTAGGGGGGACGCAAAGTAGATCAAAGTAATTACTCGAAGGAAGCCGTCGGAATCATCTCGGAAGTGGATTCACTCCAAGATTGAAGATCTCCATCAAGTTCTTTAGAAGTTTTTGGGTTCTTTATGTCTTGTTGTTTTTTTATTCCTAAGATGTTTTCCTTTCACATTATGAACTAAACTCCCTAAATACCTAGGGGGGATGAAACCTAGATGAATCTTATTATTTAATTATTTGAATTACATGATAAATACTTGTTCTTGTTCTTAATTATGTGTTCTTAACCCTTGCTTTAATATTTTCAGGATATTAATTCAAGTTTAATTTGCTTATTCGGTTAAGCGGAGTTGATTGCAACCCTAGAAATAGGATGACATAAATCTGCTGGATTAGAGTCAAATCTAATAAAGGAATCCATAGATCGAGTTAATATTACGATAGGGGTTTTAATTAGAAAGAGATTTCAATTAATCAACCTAGAGTCAGTTGTTCTTAGTCTCGAAAGAGTTATTAACATAATTTAGGGATTTCTACGAATCAAGACAGGTGAATAAATCGTTTAATTCAGAGTCAAAATAATAAGAGAAGTCTAGGTGGATTCTTCTTTGGGTATTGTCTTTATTCATTGGTTTATTCGATTACTTTCTTCACTCTCTGTCGCATTCTTAGTTAATTAGTTAGTTTAATTTTAGATTAAAAGCAAAATCCCTTAATTATTAGGCTAGATAATAAAACGATAGTTATTACTAGTAATTTTAGTCCTTGAGGATACGATATTCTGGACCCACCACAACTACATTACTGTTCGATAGGTGCGCTTGCCTTTGTCGAAATATTAATTAGGTTCGAGCCCATCAAGTTTTTGGCGCCGTTGCTGGGGACTAAGATATTAGGAACACTTAAGCTTTATTACTTTAGCCATTTTTATTTTTATTGCAATTTATTTTTTGTTTTATCTTAATTTATTAACTTTTCTTCTAATTGCTTTTGGAAGGTATTTTTAGTTTATGACTAGAAAGAACCTGTCAGGACCCTTGCTTTTTGACAGTGAAATCGAAAGCACCGCTCACAGAAATCATAGAGAAATAAGGCGAAGTCTACAGTATATAGAAGAAGAGCAATAAGATGATACCAATAGTACCGAGGAGATGGCTGATAATAATTCGCTACCTCTTGTGGTTGTCGCAAATCCTGCTCCTCGTAATATGTATGATTATGCTAAGCCCAATTTAACTGGGGCTGGATCGAGTATTGTTAGACCTGCTATTGCTGCAAATAATTTTGAACTGAAACCTAACACTATTCAAATGATTCAACAGTTTGTTCAATTTGATGGTTTGCAGGATGAGGACCCAAATACTCATTTCACTAACTTCCTAGAATTTTGCGACACTTTTAAGATTAATGGCATTTCTGATGATGCCATTCGGCTTTAGTTATTTCCTTTTTCATTAAGGAATAAAGCTAAACAGTGGTTGAACTCGTTACCACGAGGTTCCATCACTACTTGGGAACAAATGACTGAAAAAAATTTTATTAAAATATTTTTCGTCGACTAAAACGGCAAAGTTGAGGAATGATATCTCTTTTTTTGTGCAGATGGATTTAGAAACTCTTTATGATGCAGGGGAGAGATACAAGGATCTACTGAGAAGATGCCCTCACCATAGGTTATCATTATGGCTACAGGTTCAAACCTTTTACAATGGTGTGAACCCCTCAACTAGGTAATTGATTGATGCAGCCGCCGACGGTACACTAAACAGCAAAACACCTGAGGCTACCTACGAATTCATTAAAGAGATGTCACTGAATAACTATCAGTAGCAAGTTATAAGGACGAAGCCAACAAAGGTAACCGGTATTCTCAACCTTGACACAGTTACCATGCTATCAAACCAGGTAGAGCTTTTAAATAAAAAGATTGACGGTTTGTGTGGTTCTTCGCAGGTACATCCAGTGATGCAGTGCGATACGAATGGAGGAAGGATGGGCAATACAGAATATTCATCCTATAACCCGCCATAGAAAGTGAACAGATAAACTATATGGGTAATAATTTTAGACCTCTGAATAATCCTTATAGTAACACTTACAATCCAGATTGGAGGAACCACCCAAACTTTTCGTAGGGAGGACAAGGAAACCATAGACAACAACCCCCTCTAGGCTTTCAGCCACCATTCCAATAGGAAAAGAAGTCGAACCTTAAAGAGATGCTTACTAAATTCATCTCGGTGTTAGAAACACGCTTCCAGAACACCGAAACCGCATTCAAAAATCAACAAGCGATGATTCAAGGTCTTGAGACTCAAATAGGACAACTCGCTAAGCTAATATATGAACGACCACAAGGCAGGTTGCCAAGCAACACTGAAACTAACCCAAAGGAGCAACTTCATGCCACTACTGCTCACGATAGTGAAGGGTTAGATGAACCAAAATCGAGGCAAGAAAACGTGGTAGATAAAGGTAAGGTTGAGGTAAGTCATAATAAACCAAAAATGGTAAGTATAGAATACAAACCTCGTGTGCCATATCCCAATGCGACGAAGAAAGACCGCACAGATGAACAATTTGGTAAATTTCTTAAACTTTTAAAAAAACTACATATTAACTTACCCTTTATTGAAGCTCTTTCGCAGATGCCCAATTTAGTAAAATTTTTAAAAGAGCTTTTGGTAAACAAACGGAAGTTAGACGATGCATCACATGTGGAGCTAAATGCAGTTTGCTCAGCAATTTTACAGAATAAACTACCCTACAAGTTAAAAGATCCAGGGAGTTTTACGATACCTTGCTTAATTGGTAGTTTATCTATTAATAATGCTTTAGCTGATTTAGGGGCAAGTATCAATGTTATGCCTTAGAAAATGTTTAAACCGCTAGGTCTTGGGAAACCCAAACAAACTAGGATGAGCGTCCAATTGGCTAATAAAACCATTAGATTTCCTAGGGGTACAATTGAAGATGTGTTAGTCAAAATTGATAAATTCATATTCCCAGTAGATTTTGTTGTTTTAGACATGGATGAGGATAGTGACATTCCTTTAATTTTAGGACGACCATTTTTAGCAACTACTAGGACCATTATTGATGTTGGTACAGGGGAATTAATACTTCGTGTAGGTGATGACATGATTAAACTCCAAGCACGTGATTCTATCAGAATATCTAGTGATCAAGATGATATAAGTCCTGTTAATGTAAGTGAACTTGATGTTCAATCTTCTTTGTAAGAAATTCCTCAGAAAAAGATGACAGAGCCATGGTCTAGCTCTCATATTGAGAACAGAACTGTTTAGGAGGAACGAAGGCTCTAGATCGAGGAACTAGATGAATGGCGAACACAGTTTAAGGAGAAATTGAAAGTACACAATGAACCAAAGTAGAGTCATGACGAGCCTAAAAATAAAACGAGTCAAATTCAGGTTGGAGACCGAGTTCTAATGGATAATGCAGATGCTGGTGTTGCCACTTCTGAACCTAATGGAACAACCCCTTTCACGGTACTTAATAGTTTCCCATACGGTACAATCGAGGTAACTCATTCCAAATTTGGCACCTTCAAGGTAAATAGTAATCGTCTAAAACATTATTTTAACAAAATTGATAGTAGGAATGAGGAGCTTCAACCCCTCGAACCACCATGATTATGCGAATGAAAGGTGAGTCGAGCTTAGACTCTAAATAAGCACTTCTCGGGAGGCAACCCGAGCACTAACCAAATTAATGTCCATATTTTCAATTTTTAGTACCTAACTAAAAACTAACCAAATTAATAGGCGCAGGTTTCCCCACCCACACGGCCTTGCACATGGGCGTGGTGGTGGCCGTGCGGACACCATGAGTAGGTACATCAGCGTGGCGGAGACCATGCGGAAACAAAACAAAAATGTTCCCCAAAACACGAGCTGCGATAAAATACCATGGCCATGCGATGCGGCTGAAACACCCCACACCCGGCCCACGAGCCTGAACCGGATCTGGTATGTTCCTTAAGAAAAATCGGTTTCAATATTCTTTGTTACTTAGTGAAAGTTCGTGAAATTTTTAAAGAAGTTATCAATTCGAGATGGGCTTAGGTTGAAAACCCATTAACTATATTTGGAAATCCATTTATTTTAAGGTGACAAAATAATTTAGGGTTTACTTAAAAAAAAATATTTCTTACTTAAACTTAAAATATAAATTAATTCATAACATAGTGGTTAAAAGAAAATAAAAATAACGAAATAGAAACTATGGCCTTTTCGGCCTTATTACATCAATAATTCCCAAACTTAAAAACTTAAAATACTTAATAGAAATAAAGTCCCAAATAATAAAAATCCTTTCTTGCTGTGCATGGCCACCTTTAGCTCCCTATGACCCGGTCCATTATTGCTCATTACTCGAAAAATAGTCCCACAAAGGGTGAGTCAACAGACTCAATGTGCACACAATACTAACATTCAACAAATCAGGCATACATGTTCATATCAAATTCATATTCATATACAAATAAATGATGATGCAACCCAAACCCAAGCCTATTTGTCCATCCGCTACACACCACCCGTACCTGCCAATCACACCGTGGGGACTACTAAGTTAACCCTCCATCCGCTACACACCATCAAAGGCGATCGCATACGATCGGCGTGCTCATCGCCCATATAATTTGTGTCATTAGACACCATATTCAGATAATGTAACCGAAGTTACCAAATTCAGATAATGTAACCGAAGTTACCATATTCAGATAATGTAACCGAAGTTACCATATTCATATTATGTGGCCGTAGTCACCATATTCCGTTGGTGAGACCGAAGTCAACACCTTCTTCCCCTTTCACATATAGCCCAAAATGCCCCAAATATGATTATATCATGCATAACATACTTATTTCTCATTCATGTTACTATTCACATGTTCAAAATATATCATATTCGTAATCCTATCAGAAGTAGGAAACGTACCTGGGTACTCTTTACCACATTTGTGGTACTTAGCCACATTCTCATTCTTATGCATATTCATATATTAAAATAATTATTGCCATCATATATTGAAAGTTAGTGTGAGTACACACCTGATTTGCTTAATAGGTTCCTTGATATCCCGAAGAAATCGATCTGTTGCTTTAGATCTCAATCCCTATATTCGGCCAAATTATTTAAACACATAAATAAACCTTTTTGACCTTAAAACCAAATCCTAGTAGGATTTGTATTTCTAAAGAATAAACCTTGGCCGATTGGATCTATGGACTTACCTTAAAATTTCCAAATCCTGAATGTAATCCTTGCCTTGTATGTCTGTCGAAATTCCTATAGTTTCATGTTAGACTTAAATATCACATATAATCCATAACTTTGACCAAATATGTGTATATCTTACCTCAGATTCTTGAATCCCGAATGATCTCTTCCTTGTAGTTGATAGCACTAGAAATCCCGAAACACTCCTTATAGTTTCGACCACAAAAATAATAACATTAGCCCCTATGTTTGGCTTAAAGAGGAGAATAATCGATAACCACAAGATTCTTGCCTTTTGAATTCGGCAGATCTTTCCTGACACTGCTTTAGAGATTCGGTCAAAAACTTGATGAACAATCGGCTATGAGCCTTCTTAGCATTCAGTTTCAAGGGTGAAGGAAGAGAGGAATATTAGACTTAAAAACAATCGCACCGATGGAATAGAGTGTATTTTCGGCTTGAGAAAAAAAGAGAAGAAAGAAAGTTGCTATGGAATTTTTGTGCAGAGAGAGTTTCTGCTAGGGAATTTCGGCAATGCTAAGAAAAGATGAGAGAAAATCCTTCTTTAGCCGAAATTACTAGGCCAAGAGTCCTTGACTTGGCCACCACTCTTCCTTATGATAATATTATCTCTTTTATTTAAAATAAAAGAGTTTAATCCATCTTTTATCTCCTCAAATAATCCAAATTAAAAAGCTTTTATTTATCACCTTATTAAGCAATATTAATGGAAATAAAACACCTCCCTTTTCTAGAAGCAATTGCCGTCCACCCTTAGCACGGGAAGCAAAAATACAACTTCATTTATATGCTTCCCTTGTGACTCGAACCTGTGCCCATGCCTCTTGCACATGGCGCCATTTCCATAGGCCCTAAGTGCCATCTTCAGGCCACTTTTCCTAGCCCGTTTGTGTGTCAAATTTTACCAACTTTTTCTTTTAAGGCCCTCTCGCCTTAATCTCCCATTTTAAACTTTAAAATTTGACATTTCTGCATCATTTCTAAGTTTCCTAAAATTTTCGATCGGCTCTGTTTACTTGCCATTTTCTTACATTTCCAAGTTTCCCAAAATGTATACTTTCCATTTTTGGATCATTTCCATTTTCATTTCTTAGTTTCCAAAAATGTGTACTTTCCATTTTTGAACCATTTCCTTACATTTCTAGGTTTCCTAAAATGTTCATGTCCTAATGCATTTCTGTGTTTCCAAAAATGTTGAGTTTCCAAAATGTTCATTTTCATTTCCATGCATTTTCATACATTTCTGAGTTTCCAAAAATATCAAAAATTTATTCATAATGCTTAAGACTTGTCATTTCATACAATTAAACCGAAAATGCATAGGCCCTTTCCAGGATGTTACAGCGGCCGTGGTCGAAACTGACTAAAGAACACGGGATGAGATAAACCCATACGGGCGTGCCTTAAGACCATGGGCGATACTGAATAAGTGAGACGGGCGTGCAACACGCCCGTGCCCAGAAGCCATGGTTGAAACTTAGTAAGTCACACGGGCGTACGACACGCCCGTACCTATAGGCCGTGGTCGATACTGATTAATTAACACGGGCATGTGAACCTCTACACGGACGTGGGAGAAATGAACGAAGCATCACATGGCCGTGTGATTCGGTCGTGTGACCCAAACGCCCATGGAACATGGGCGTGGGCCAAGACTCAGACACCCTAAACCAACATTTACGAAACATGCAGGCTAAACACAGGGCACACGGGCATGGGTCGTGACCATGTGCCCTAATCCATATTTAAACCCCCGTCTACTGTTCACCTTCTCCCCCAAACCCCCCAAAACCCTAGCCGCTCTCTCACCTAAACACCCTCTCTACTCCTTCTCCCCTACTCCGGCCATTACCTCGACGACCCACCAGCGATTGAACTATCCCCCATATCCTCTCCTTCTTTTCCTTTCATCTTCTCCCTTTCTTTTCCACGTGCACCAGCCCCCGCAATCCACACCTATGCGCAACCACCACGCCCGTGCGCCACCACCACGTCCGTGCGCCGCCTTAATACCTCCATCGGTTTACTCTTCCCCCTTCACTTTTTAGTTCATTGTTCATTTTTATTGCTGTAAGTCCATTTTATAAGTCCCATTTTCAAATTCAGGTTGAGTTGCTAAGTATACTCATATTAATTATTAGGTTGCATTTGTCACATTTTCATTCTCTATACTAATTGATACTTGACAATGATTTTGCTCTTGGTAGCTTACTGATTTTGATAATGCCATTCATTCTGGGATTCCCATTAGTCTTGTTAATTAGTCTCATTACTGTAACACTTTTAGGCTCGTTGCTACTTAATCGTTATTAGTTAGTAGCTTACATTGATAAATCTTTTCATCTAGGAACCACAACTTCATCACAGGTAATCCCATTTTGACACTCTATTTCACTAGTTTATATTCCAAAATTTTTATTTGGGAACATATTCGGTGATTGCAACCCTAGAAATAGAATGACATTAATCTACTGGATTAGAGTCAAATCTAATAAAGGAGTCCATAGGTCGAGTTAATGTGACGATAGGGGTTTTAATTAGAAAGAGATTTTAATTAATCAACCTAAAGTCAGTTGTTCTTAGTCTCGAAAGAGATATTAACATAATTTAGAGATTTCTACGAATGAAGACAAGTGAATAAATCATTTAATTCAGAGTCAGAATAATGAGTGAAGTCTAGGTGGATTCTTCCTTGGGTATTGTCTTTATTCATTGGTTTATTCGATTACTTTCTTCACTCTCTGTCACGTTCTTAGTTAATTAGTTAGTTTAATTTTAGATTAAAAGCAAAATACCTTAAATATTAGGCTAGATAATAAAAAGATAGTTATTACTAGTAATTAGTCCTTGAGGACACGATATTCCGGACTCACCATAACTATATTACTGTTCGATAGGTGCGCTTGCCTTTGTCGAAATATTAGTTAGTTTCGAGCCCATCAACTTACATCAGAGACATAAATTTCCAAATAAAGTTTGTTGTCCCAACTATGGACTCTAAGGAATCAAAATATATACAACATAATTTCCCCTTTGGTGAAGTTCCTAAAGGTGCCTCCTTCCTATGTGCATGACTCTATTCTAACGATAATTCCTTGACTTTCCACGATCTGGCTTGGTCCCTTCCTCGAGTCCTTCATTCCATAGTTCCTGCAAACACATGTCACACTTTGATAAGTTCAAATAAACTTAGTAAATTTATTCATTACAAAAATTGTACCCCACCTTTTCGGGGTTCAATTAAATAATAATAATGAAACAACAACTCCTTGCTCATTTGGGACATTTCCCTTATCCTCTAACGGATAGATCGTTGAGTGGTTTCCCTCCAGCCACTCTATTAGCCTTCACAGTTCCTTTAGATGTCTCGCCATCTCTACGAACTTTATCCTCTATTTTTCATTAAACTTTTTCTTCCACTTAACCTCTAATGTGATTTCTTTCTTTTACCAGGTTTCTACAAAGTAGTTTGCTACCTACCCTTTTATTGATCCTTAAATATTTCTCCCTAGACGACCACTTCAATTCGGTTTAGTCTAAGGTGGGCTCCTCCTCTTGCCATGGTCCTGAAGGACTTGCCGTCATCTCAACTTCTAGGTTAACTAATGCGATGTCCCATCTCTTGGTAGATTTAGCCCTCTCTTTGGACAACAACAGTTGGATTATTTCCTCGTAATCCATATTGTCTAACGTACTATGCCTCGAATGTATATCATATTCATATGTTTGTGGATCACACAAACTTTCTGTACTCTATTGACTATTGCCGGAGTGGTTACTTGCGCCTACTATTCCTCTCATGTTGGTCCCCTACAGAACTAGCCATTTGGCAGGTACTTTCCCAATGTTTTCCCCCTCTTGGTAATTCTCTTTATTGTTGGGTTCTAGCTAACCCCTTCTATCTTTGTGGACTAATCGGTGTTCTTTCAATCAACCACCAACATACAGGGTTCTTTGAACACCCTTTGAAGATTCTTGATGATGGATCTTTATCTAAGATCCCCGATTAAACCTTATTTTTCATTCGCTTGTACATTAGGCTCCACTAATACATCAACTTCTATGACTACTTCCTGCTGGTTATCATCCTTATGCCTTATTGGTTTGCACAACTACTATTCCAGTAGTTCTTTCTCATTTCCATTACGTTCTCATTCATAGGCATATTCCTTTTACCCACTGCTCGACTGTTGCATGTCCATACTTCTATTTTCCTTTCAACCTTTTCCCTTGTTTCTAGGTTGTCTCCTGCTTTCTGTACCAGTTTTCCATCTGTTTTTATTTTCCCAGTGGACTATCTATACTTCCATAGCCGAGCTATGGACTTATACAGAACACCCTATGCTTGATGTCCTAGAGGACTCTATTGGCTACCATAGTCTAACTATGGTCCTGCACCTTGGGATCCCCGTGTTTACTATCTCAGTTGACTATCCTGTGTTTAATGTCCCAATAGACTATCCCGTGTTTAATTTCCCATCAGACTATCTCGTTTTTAATCTCCCATTAGACTATCCCTGGGTTTAATGTCCCATCAAACTATCCCGTATTTAATGTCTCGTCAGACTATCTATGATGTCGTAGCGTCTTTCAGCAAGGATCTTACACAGTATAACCTCGTGTTTACTGTTTCAACGAACCATCAAAGGATGCTATAGTGTTTTTCAACTATGATATTACTCATTGTTACCATGATGCCATAGCATCTTTCAACTATGGTCTAACTCACTTTTAGGAGTATAGCCTCCGACGGTCCCATGGCCTAGCCATGATCTTTTTTATGTACCATTTTCTTCACATTTCTTCCATTGCTTCCATTCCTTCATTTTACTTTTCCTAACCTTGATGCTTGAACACCGCAGTGTACCCTCCGTAAGGCCTAGAGCTTCACTCAGCACGAGTGCACTCAGAAACACTATATGGTTGTATCTAACAAAATCACTATCTTTCCCATTCCTAGCTTCGACTAACCCATCATTTATCTTCATTCTTAATTCCATATGCAATACACATGTTTTTTGAATAAAGCATCATAGGATCATGCATACTGAACTAAAATGGCGGATACTCATAAATCCATGTAATCATGCAACAAACTATAACAATTCATGGTTTGAGTGCAAAAACTCACCCAAGGCTTCTTCATCTCATCAACTTAGATTTTTCAAACTCTAGAGCTTCCATCCTCCTAGAAGCTAAGAATGAAAACCAATTCATGGGTTAAGCTAAGAAATCCCAATTTAAAATTAGTTTTCCAGAAATATGTAGAATCCTTACAATGTTTTCTAAAAGCCCTTAACTTTGGTTATTAAATCTTACGTACACTAAATGACTTAGAACCTTACCAGCTTACTGAATTCTCCACCTTTTCGACTTAAATCTCACGATCATTGCTCCATGCAGAGCTTCATTTAATCATTGCTTCCCCGGAATGACCAATGAAAAATATGAAGAAGGGAGGCAAGTGAAACGGAATGAAGTTGAATCCTCCCCAGGAAGTCATTTCCCACTATTTATAACACTTCATGTGTGGTCTTCCTGTAACACCCTATACCCGAGACCGATGCTAGGACTGGATACAATGCATTACCATGTTTAAACTCACTTAAACATGTACTTACGGGCTGTAAAATTTTGAACCAACTTAAAACTTTTCTTTCTTGATCATAACATGCATATTATGGGCCTATGAGGCCTTTAACAATTATCCGAACTCTTTTGGACACTTCATCTAACACTCAACTAGGAAGCAGGGCTCACACGCCCATGTTACTTAGAGACACGCCCGTGTACCCATAGACACTTCCATGTCTACAACCGTGGGAGGTTACTGACTTTATTCACATGGCCTTGACACGCCCGTGTCTACCAACCGTGTGAAGCTACTGACTTCAACCACACGGCCTGGGCACACGCTCATGCTTTGAACGTGTGTCTTACACGGTCCTTACACATAGTCGTGTAAAATGACCGTGGTCTAACTTTATATAAAACATTAAGGTGCAAGTTTAACACGGTCTAGACACACGCCCGTGTGTCTAACCATGTAGGCAACTAGAGGCTATTTACCAAGCCATTTGCCTCCCTGAAATTTAGATCAACCCAACTCAAAACAATACAATTCATTAATAACATATTTTCATGAATAATATTACGTATTTCATTGATATCTATATACAAACAACTTAAACAAGTTTGGCCAACCACTTAGCCATATACAAAGGAATAATAAACTTGATAGCCTATACAATGACATTACACAAAACATGTTCTCAAAATGAATGATTCCTATCTATGTCATACTTAGTAATAAAATTTGGCTATACCAAAATAAGGGTCGATAGTGTGCTACGAGCTTCGACTCCAATGATCCACAAATTAGCTTGGCGGGACTACATAGAAAGAAACAATCAAAGACGTAAGCATTTAGCTTAGTAAGTTTGCATGTATAACACATAATAAATAAACTTGCTTCAGATAAACCATTTGACATAAGAATGGTATCATTATCTCATCTATAGAGCTTACTTACTCATACATGATTCTTACTTGTCTCATGGTACTTACTAATCTTATACTTGTAAGGTAACAAGGTACCTGTATCACTTGATCACATTGATCAGCATACTTAAACATAATAATTATGTCTTCTAACTCATCATTCATAACATGAATAATATTCAATTTCAACTTGGTAATAGCTATGCTTTCTTAACATTCTTGTTTTCACATTTTAGCTTACTCATTTGCCCGATGAATTTCTATGAATTACCGAGAATACTAGATCTCGTGTCATGTACTTCATGCTAATGCCATACTCTAGATATGGACTTATATGGAGGATCTCTTCTTGAATCAATGCCAAGCTTGCCTTGGTCTTACATCATAACTTATTCAATGCCAAGCTTGAGTCCTTGGACTTACATGATAACTTGCTTGATAACTTGATCAATGCCAAGCTTGAGTCCTTGGGCTTACATGATAACTTGCTTGATAACTTGATCAATGCCAAGCTTGAGTCCTTGGGCTTACATGATAACTTGCTTGATAACTTGATCAATGCCAAGCTTGAGTCCTTGGGCTTACATGATAACTTGTTCAATGCCAAGCTTGGGTCCTTGGACTTACATGATAACTTGCTTGATAACTTGATCAATGCCAAGCTTGAGTCCTTGGGCTTACATGATAACTTGTTCAATGCCAAGCTTGGGTCCTTGGACTTACATGATAACTTACTTGATAACTTGATCAATGCCAAGCTTGAGTCCTTGGGCTTACATGATAACTTCTTCAATGCCAAGCTTGGGTCCTTGGACTTACATGATAACTTGCTTAATAACTTGATCAATGCCAAGCTTGAGTCCTTGGGCTTACATGATAACTTGTTCAATGCCAAGCTTGGGTCCTTGGACTTACATGATAACTTGCTTAATTGCCGATGCCATGCTTTGGCTTGGTCTTATACGGACTTTCTTATCTCATGTAATAGACCGTATCTCCCGGGTAATTCATCTTCAATCGGGACTTTCTCTTGTTTAATCTTATTGACTTCTTTGTTTAACATAACATTAAACCATTCATGATAACAATGTATATTATACTAAGCAATTAAATGATAAAATCATAAAGCTTAGAACTCATACAAACTTACCTCAGTATACAAAATGTATGTAGTTATGCAATTTAGTCCTCGACTTTGTTCTTGCCTTGGTTTCTATCGCGGCTTCGTTTCTCTTGATCTATAATCATAAATAGATCATTTAATAATCATATTGACTAAATTGACTCATAACTCATACTTCGGAAAAATTACTAATTTACCCCTATACTTTCTCATATTTGCACTTTTCCCCTAGGCTCGTAAAATGATTTTCATGCAACTTTCTTAAACATCATGCTTAGCTGAATCATTTTCTCTACTATAGCAATCATCAATTCTCTCTACTTCTAATAGGTATGACCAATTTTATAACTTTTTACAAAATGGTCCACACTATTATTTTTCCTGAAATTCATTAATAAAAAGATGTTTATCTAACATCAAACTCTCATAAACTCCCATAAAACATCATTTAGCTTGCATGTCATTCATGGCTAAATTTTTGAACATGCGTCTTAGCTCATTTAATAGCTAAAAATAGCTAATTCATAATACGAGAACTTCGAAAATACGAAAAATATCAAAAACGGGACTAAGATGAACTTACTAGCAAGCTTGAAAAAAATGAAGAACCCTAGCTATGATGTCTCCACTTTTTCGGCAGCAACAAGGAAGAAGATGAGTGAATTTTTCTCATATTTTTCCTATTTTAATCACTTATTTGGCAAATGACCAAAATGCCCTTCCTCTAAAAAATTTCTATTACACCATCTCAAGGCAAATTTTGTCCAAAATTATATTTTTGGAAAAATTGCTATTTAAGACTTCTAATTACTATTCTAAAGCTATGTAATACAAAAAGCTTCTAGAAAATCATATTTTGCAACTTTTGTAATTTAGTCCTTTTGGACCAATCCACCACAATTTATAAAATTGCTTCATGAAACACTTATACTAGCATGCAAACATGGCATAAACTTTTAAAAACTCATAAATTCACCTCGAATTCGTGGTCTCGCACCACTATTCCGACTAGGCCCTAAATCGGGCTATTACATTTCTCCCCCACTTAGGGATTTTCGTCCTCGAAAATCTTACCAGCAAAAAGGTTTGGATACTGGTTTCTCATATTCTCTTCTGTTTCCCACGTAGCTTCCTCTATCCCATGTCTTTTCCACAATACTTTCACTAAGGCAATACTTTTATTTCTCAATTACTTGACTTCCCGAGCCAAAATTTTGACTAGCTCTTCACTGTAAGTCATGTCAGGATGAATCTCTATCTCTGATGGGGTAATCACATGTGAAGGGTCTGGTCTGTAGCATCGCAACATTGACACGTGAAACACATCATGTACCTTTTCTAATTCTGATGGCAAAGCCAAATGATAAGCTACCGGCCCAACTCTCTCAATAATCTCATAAGGTCCAATGAAACGTGGGCTTAACTTGCCTTTCCGACCAAATCTAAGGACTTTTCTCCATGGTGACACTTTCAAGAAAACTTTATCCCCGACTTGATACTCTATCTCTTTTCTTTTTAAATTCGAATAGGATTTCTGTCTATCTGATGCATCTTTAAAACATTCTCGTATCACTTTAACTTTCTCTTCAACTTCTCTAACCAAATCAACCCCGTGAATTTGGTTTTCTTTAAGTTCAGTCCAAAACAAAGGCGTTCTGCACTTACGCCCATAAAGAGCCTCATAAGGCGCCATCTTTAAGCTCGACTAAAAGCTATTATTGTAGGCAAATTCTATTAATGGGAGAAACTTTTCCCAACTGCCTTGAAATTCAAGAACACAACACTGGAGCATATCCTCTAGTATTTGAATTACTATTTCTGATTGTCCGTCAGTTTGAGGATGAAAAGCCGTGCTAAAGTTTAACTTTGTACCCAAGGCTTCCTGCAGCTTCTTCCAGAATCTGGATGTGAATCTCAAATCTCTATCCGATATGATCGATAAGGGAATTCCGTGAAGCCTTACTATGTCTGAAACATATAAGTTTGTCAACTTGTCAAGTGAGAAATCCACTCATACGAGTATAAAACAGGCTGACTTAGTGAGTCTATCAATTACAACCCATATAGCATCTTTCTTGCTTGGTGACATCGGTAAACCCGTTACAAAATCAATAGTAATACGGTCCCATTTCCACTCGGGAACCAAGATGGGCTAAAGTAAACCAGAAGATACTTGATGTTCAGCCTTTACTTGCTGGCAAATCATGCACTTGGAAACAAACTCTGAAATGTCTTTCTTCATTTTCGGCCACCAAAATTGTTGCTTCAAATCATTATACATCTTAGTACTGCCCGGATGTACAGATAAACATCCGTTATGTGCTTTATGTAAAATTCTCTGAATAAGCTCCTCTTTTCTCGGTACACAGATTATGTCTCTAAACATCAAGTATCCATCAGAATTAGTCCGAAAGTCGGATTCAGCATCTGACTCACACTGAGCTTTCTTGAATTGCACTTCACTATCTTCTTTCTGAGCCTCTAAAATCTCCTGAAGAAACATTGGTCTAGCTCTCAACTCAGCTAAAATAGAACCATCATCGGATAAAATCATTCTTGAATTCAATGCTCTTAAAGCAAAAAAGGACTTCCTGCTCAAAGCATCGGCGACCACAATTGCCTTTCCTGGATGGTAATCGATGACCAACTCATAATCTTTTATCAATTCTAACCATCTCTGTTGTCTTAAGTTGAGCTCTTTCTGTGTCATCAAATACTTCAGACTTTTATGATTAGTAAAAATCCGACATTTTTCACCATATAAATGGTGTCTCCAAATCGTCAAAGCGAAGACTATGGCAGCCAACTCTAAATGTGTCAGATAATTTTTCTCATGAGGCTTCAACTTTTTGGAGGCATAAGCAATCACCTTACCTTCTTGCATGAGTACACAGCCTAATCCATTTAAGGATACATTACTGTAAATTATGAATTCTTTCCCCGACTCGGGTTGTACTAAAACTGGAGCTTCTGTCAACATTGTCTTCAGTTTTTTGAAACTTTGTTGGCATCTTTTGTCCACTCAAACTTCACATTTTTCTGTAACAATTTAGTCATAGGAGTTGCAATCATGGAAAACCCCTTGACAAATGGTCTGTAATAGCCGGCTAGGCCCAGAAAACTTCTAATCTAAGAGATTTTCTTTGGTGGCTTTCAGTCCATTATGGCCGAGACTTTATTGGGATCTACTCGGACTCTATCTCTCGAGACAATATGTCCAAGGAATCCCACTTCCTTGAGCCAAAATTCACTTTTACTGAACTTGGCATACAACTGATTTTCTCGAAGAGTCTGTAAAACTATCCGTAGGTGCTCAATATGCTCATTCTCGTCCCGAGAATAAATCAGTATGTCGTCAATAAAAATAACTACAAACTTGTCGAGATATGACCTAAAAATGCAGTTCATTAAATCCATGAATACCGCAGGTGTATTGGTCAACCCAAAGGGCATGACTAAAAATTCATAATGCCTATACCTCGCTCGAAAAGCAGTCTTGGATACATCTGAATCTTTCACTCTCAGCTGGTAGTACCCCGATCTCAAGTCTATTTTGGAGAACACAGTAGCTCCTTTCAATTGATCGAACAAATCATCGATCCTAGGCAATGGATACTTGTTCTTTACTGTCACTTTATTAAGCTGACGGTAATCGATGCATAATCTCATGGTGCCATCTTTCTTTTTCACAAACAAAACCGGAGCACCCCATGGTTTCTTGCAAAACCTTTGTCTATCAACTCTTGCAACTGTGTCTTTAGTTCTTTCAACTCTGTTGGAGCCATTCTGTAAGGAGTAATGGATATAGGTACGGTACCGAGTGCTAGCTCAATGCTGAACTCAACCTCTCTAACTGGTGGCAGTCCTGGTAATTCCTCGGGAAAAACATCCACGTACTCACATACTATCGGTACTGACTCAATCTCTAACTCTGTTTCTTTGTCATTCATCACAAAGTCCAGATAGGCTTCATACCCTTTTCTTATGTATCTCTGTGTTGTCATATGAGAAATCATTACCGATGATCCACCTGGTTCATCTGATTCTACATGAAGAGTATCCACATTCTCACATCTCATCTCGATGTATTTCTTCCCACAATTAACTATCACCTTATGGGTAGTCAACCAGTCCATACCAAGAATGAGGTCGAATTCATCAAATGGGAACAATATAAGATTTGCTTTAAAGTAATGACTTCTAATCATTAGTGGACAATCTTTACAAACTTTATCAATTAACACACTCATGCCTAAAGGATTAGACACTTTAATCATAAATTCTGTAGTATCAGTAGGCATACTCAATCCGGATACTAATTTCATACAAATGTAAGAGTGTGTGGATCCGGGATCTATTAAAGCAATAACTTTGGTATTGTAAAGAGAAAAGCACCCATAATAACATTAGGAGAAGATGCCTCTTCACGGACGCGAATGGCATAAGTTCTTGCAGGCGCTCTACCCTCGGGTCTTGCAGCCTGTTCCCTGGGGTTACCTCTTCCACTTGTCCCACTTCCCGGGTTTCTCTACGGTCTTCCTCGGGTCATACTCCTAGATCTTGGGTTCTGAGTTCTCTCTTCTTTCATCATCTATGGACAATCTTTTATAAAATGGTCTTGGGGATCCACATCTAAAACATGCATTTTCATGTGCTCGGCATTCTCCGAGATGACGTCTACCACATTGTGGACATTCAGGTTTGTCAAACCTAAAATTCCCAACACTTGCAACTGAAGCCGTCTGTGCTTTGTTCCCCGAATACGGTTTACTCTTGTCTTTCCTTGAAAATCCAGTGGAAATAGTTGATCGAGTAGGGAAATCTCTTGACTTCTTAGACGAAGACTGGAATGGCTTATTCCACTGTCTCTTTCTAGAGTCGCGAGACTCAGTTTCAGACTTTTTCTTCTCTTTTAATAATTCTTCGGCTTTACAAGCCCTTTCTACTAACACAATGAATTCCTTTAATTCAAGTATCGTAACAAACAACTTGATGTCCTCATTTAATCCTTCTTCAAACCGTTTACTCATAATGGCCTCAGTGGACACACACTCGCGAGCGTATTTGCTGAGTCGTACAAACTCTCGCTCGTAATCGGTCACTGACATTTTACCTTGCTTCAGCTCTAGGAATTCCTTCCTCTTCTGATATACACACCTTTGACTGATATACTTTTTCTTGAACTCTTCTTGGAAGAATTCCCATGTGACCCTTTCCCTCGGTACTACCGACACAAGGGTGTTCCACCATTGATAAGCAGAATCTCTTAAAAGAGAGATTACACACTTCATGCATTCTTCAGGTGTGCATGACAATTCATTGAATACCCTGATGGTATTTTCTAACCAGAATTCAGCCTTCTCTGGATCATCATCTCTTTTAGCCCAAAATTCTTCTGCCCCATGTTTCCTGATCTTATCAATTGGAGGTTTATCTCCTCTTACCACCTCTACTACTTGAGGGGCTACTGGAGCAGGTTGTGGAACAGGCGGGGGTGGAGGGGTTGTGTATTCGGGTTCGCCCAAACGAACTCTATATACCATGTATTCATCATGTAGAGGAAGGCTTCTCTAGCCCCTTCTCCTCCTTCTTGACTCGCCGTAGTGGGTCTATTCTCATTCTCATTCAGCACCGTCCCTTCTGCGGGAGCTGGTGTGTTACTTTCTACATCATCCGCCACAGCTCTATCGGGATCTATTACTATATGTATAAACATAATTCAAATCATCAGGAGTCGTCACACTATCATTATAAAAACATTCTTACGTATGGCATGTCTAGCTATACTCGTGCTCATGCTATGTTGGACTTAGAACCGACTAAACCTGACTCTGATACCACTAAATGTAACACCCTATACCCGAGATCGATGCTAGGACTGGATACAAGGCATTACCATGCTTAAACTCACTTAAACATGTACTTACGGGCTGTAAAATTTTGAACCAACTTAAAACTTTTCTTTCTTGATCATAACATGCATATTATAGGCCTACGAGGCCTTTAACAATTATCCGAACTTTTTTGGACACTTAATCTAACACTCAACTAGGAAGCAGGGCTCACACGCCCATGTTACTTAGAGACACGCCCGTGTACCCATAGACACGCCCATGTCTACAACTGGGGGAGGTTACTGACGTTATTCACATGGCCTTGACACGCCCGTGTCTACCAACAGTGTAAAGCTACTGACTTCAACCACACGGCCTGGGCACACGCCCATGCTTTGAACGTGTGTGTTACACGGTCCTTACATACGACCGTGTAAAATGACCGTGGTCTAACTTTATATAAAACATTAAGGTGCAGGTTTAACACGGTCTAGATACACGCTCGTGTGTCTAACCGTGTAGGCAACTAGAGGCTATTTACCAAGCCATTTGCCTCCGTGAAATTTAGATCAACCCAACTCAAAACAATACAATTCATTAATAACATATATTCATGAATAATATTACGTATTTCGTTGATATCTATATATAAACAACTTCAACAAGTTTGGCCAACCACTTAGCCATATACAAAAGAATAATAAACTTGATAGCCTATACAATGGCATTACACAAAACATGTTCTCAAAATGAATGATTCCTATACATGCCATACTTAGTAATATAATTTGGCCATCCCAAAATAAGGGTCGATAGTGTGCTACGAGCTCCGACTCCAATGATCCATAAATTAGCTGGCGGGACTACATAGAAAGAAACAATCAAAGACGTAAGCATTTAGCTTAGTAAGTTTGCATGTATAACACATAATAAATAAACTTGCTTCAGATAAACCATTTGACATAAAAATGGTATCATTATCTCGTCTATAAAACTTACTTACTCATACATGATTCTTACTTGTCACATGGTACTTACTAATCTCATACTTGTAAGGTAACAAGGTACTTATATCACTTGATCACATTGATCAGCATACTTAAACATAATAATTATGTCTTCTAACTCATCATTCATAACATGAATAATATTCAATTTCAACTTGGTAATAGCTATGCTTTTTTAACATTCTTGTTTTCACATTTTAGCTTACTCATTTGCCCGATGAATTTCTATTAATTACCGAGAATACTAGATCTCTTGTCATGTACTTCATGCCAATGACATACTCTAGATATGGACTTATATGGAAGATCTCTTCTAGAATCAATGCCAAGCTTGCCTTGGTCTTACATCATAACTTATTCAATGCCAAGCTTGAGTCCTTGGACTTACATGATAACTTGCTTGATAACTTGATCAATGCCAAGCTTGAGTCCTTGGGCTTACATGATAACTTGCTTGATAACTTGATCAATGCCAAGCTTGAGTCCTTGGGCTTACATGATAACTTGTTCAATGCCAAGCTTGGGTCCTTGGACTTACATGATAACTTGCTTGATAACTTAATCAATGCCAAGCTTGAGTCCTTGGGCTTACATGATAACTTGCTTGGGTCCTTGGACTTACATGATAACTTGCTTGATAACTTGATCAATGCCAAGCTTGAGTCCTTGGGCTTACATGATAACTTGTTCAATGCCAAGCTTGGGTCCTTGGACTTACATGATAACATGCTTAATAACTTGATCAATGCCAAGCTTGAGTCCTTGGGCTTACATGATAACTTGTTCAATGCTAAGCTTGGGTCCTTGGACTTACATGATAACTTGCTTAATTGTCGATGCCATGCCTTGGCTTGGTCTTATACGGACTTTCTTATCTCATGTAATAGACCGTGTCTCTCGGGTAATTCATCTTCAATCGGGACTTTCTCTTGTTTAATCTTATTGACTTCTTTGTTTAACATAACATTAAACCATTCATGATAACAATGTATATTATACTAAGCAATTAAATGATAAAATCATAAAGCTTAGAACTCATACAAACTTACCTCAATATACAAAATGTATGTAGTTATGCAATTTAGTCCTCGACTTTGTTCTTGCCTTGGTTTCTATCGCGGCTTCGTTTCTCTTGATCTATAATCATAAATAGATCATTTAATAATCATGTTGACTAAATTGACTCATAACTCATACTTTGGAAAAATTACTAATTTGCCCCTATACTTTCTCATATTTGCACTTTTTCCCCTAGGCTCGTAAAATGATTTTCATGCAACTTTCTTAAACATCATGCTTAGCTGAATCATTTTCTCTACTATAGCAATCATCAATTCTCTCTATTTCTAATAGGTATGGCCAATTTTATAACTTTTTACAAAATGGTCCACACTATTATTTTTCATGAAATTCATTAAGAAAAAGATGTTTATCTAACATCAAACTCTCATAAACTCCCATAAAACATCATTTAGCATGCATGTCATTCATGGCTAAATTTTTGAACATATATCTTTTCTCATTTAATAGCTAAAAATAGCTAATTCACAATACGAGAACTTCGAAAATACGAAGAATATCAAAAACGGGACTAAGATGAACTTACTAGTAAGCTTGAAAAAAATGAAGAACCCTAGCTATGGTGTCTCCACTTTTTCGGCAGCAACAAGGAAGAAGATGAGTGAATTTTTCTCATCTTTTTCCTATTTTAATCACTTATTAGGCAAATGACCAAAATGCCCTTCCTCTTAAAAAATTTCTATTACACCATCTCAAGGCCAATTTTGTCCAAAATTATATTTTTGGAAAAATTGCTATTTAAGGACTTCTAATTACTATTCTAAAGCTATTTAATATAAAAAGCTTCTAGAAAATCATATTTTGCAACTTTTGCAATTTAGTCCTTTTGGACCAATCCACCACAATTTAATAAAATTGCTTCATGAAACATTTACACTAGCATGCAAACATGGCATAAACTTTTAAAAACTCATAAATTAACCTCGAATTCATGGTCTCATGCCACTATTCCGACTAGGCCCTAAATCGGTTACTTACACTTCCACTGTATAACAACCATTCATCCATAATCAATTTGTCTCCCACTAAAGTAACTGCTGGTTTTAATCCAACCGAACCAGACTTGGATTCCAACCTTGCCTAGTTTCCTTCCCAACTTTTCTGGACTTTTTAGTAGAGACTTCTAGTTTATGGTTTCTTTTGATCTAACCCCCAAATTGGTTCTAATTTTTGGGTTTAAAGGAAACTAGGTGTGACAAGAAGTAATTGGGAAGTTGGCACTTCTCCAAGCACTACACAACATAGAACAAAAATAAGGGACAAATAAAATTTGTATACACAATTCGATTTCCCTACGTCTGTAGAGCCTAACTTAAAGAGAAACATTGCCTAGCTCAAAGAGAAACATTCACTATCTTCAAACACTTACAACAACCAACCTAAATTTATCACACCTCGATGACAATTTCCTCACTTTTACGCCTTTGAAAACTAGTACTCTCACAACTAAATTCGCCATTAAGAACTTAGCTTGTAAAACTACAATACAAAGGTTTTACAATCAAATGCACTCACACAAATATTGTTCCTCGCTTGAACAAATTAAGTGCTTTCAATTCTTGTTACATAAAGCTATACTAAGTATCAAAAAACTCTTCTCCCCTGAGAACTTAGCTTGTAAAACCACAACAAATAGGTTTTACAATGAAATGCACTCACACAAATATTGTTCATCACTTGAACAGATTAAGTGCTCTCAACTTTTTGTACATAAACCTATACAAGTCTCTCAATTATATAGATTTTTTGGGGACTTGCTAACATAATGAAGATCTATCACAATATTGATTAAAAAACAACAAAACTAGCTGAAAATAATATAATAATAACAAATAACAAAGAAAACAAGGATTGTTGATAGCTAAGTCTTCAAGGTTCCATTTGATCTGACTTCCTCGATCTAGTTCTCCAAACAAGTTTACCCAAGTGATATGATCTTTATTGATGGGCTACATAGAATCCACAATCTTAGAACAACAAACTCCTAGAAAGTTTCATACGATGCAATCATAAGCTTTATTCATGTTAATCGTGATTACCATATCACCCTTTAATACCCAATGTTTATTATTCATGTGATGCAAAATCTCATAAGCTGTCAAGAAGTTAACAGTAATTAATCTATTGATAAGGAAGTTAGCTGGGTAGTTAGAATTAGTTTGTATAACGTTAGTTGGTTGGTTAGTTAGCAGATTATCTATAAATACTAATGAGTTTATAATTAAAGTTTGACTATTAGTTTTTACTTACTGAATGTACAGTGAGTTTTCATTCATCAATATAATTCTTGACCAATTTTTCAACAAGGTATCAGAGCCCCGGTGATTGCTTTTTTTCAGTTGTTCATGATCGTTGGTCTCTTGTTCATTTACGATTGCTTAGAACTACTTCCGGACACTCCTGCTCACTCCATATTGTTGGCTAAACTTGGTTTGTTGGGGGTTCTATAAATTGGTTGGCAGGCCCACTTTTGTTGGGTTTTACTGGCCTAAATACAGGTCTTTTGGGCAAATTCTAATAATCACTCTAGGGTATCTTTTGGCTGTGGTGTTTTTTCCTGATCTTGCTCGTCGTTTTTCTGTTTTCAACATCAGAAGTCTTTGAAACATGGTGAACCTGAATGAATCAATCATTGATTTTAATAACCCCCTTTACCTGCATCCTTTTGATACTCTAGGTACTCTGTTGGTGTCGCATCAGTTGGTTGGAGTTGAAAATTATAACGTTTGGAGTTGCACCATGAAGATTGCGTTGTTGGCCAAAAATAAATTGGGATTCGTTGACGGTACCTGTTCTAAAGATTCGTTACCCGATGACATAGGTTATCAATGGGAGAGGTGTAATACCATCGTCTTGTCATGGGTTTTAAATACTGTCAGCAAAGAGCTCTCGGCAGGAATTGTTTTTGCATCCAGCGCAGCAACAATATGGAGTGGTCTTGGCGAACGATTCCACAAAGTTGATGGTTCTAGGATCTTTTTTTTTTTTTTGCATCATGAAATCACCTCACATCTTTAAGGTACTGCTTCCGTCTCTATGTATTTTACTAAATTGCGATTGCTATGGGATGAATACTGTAACACTCCTTACCCGTATCCGACGTCGGGATAGGGTACGAGGCATTACCGGACTTATTCACAAGCAAACATTCAAAACTGAGACATGAATTTCCACTCAAAATTGAAAATTTTCAAAAATATTTATATCGTCCCTAAAACGAGCCTACGAGGCCCAAAACATACATCGAAAGTGGTTTCGGGACTAAACCGAGAACTTTGGAAAACTTAGAAACTTTTTCATGAAAAATGGGTCACAAGCCAGTGTGGGTTCGAGACACGCCCATGTGACCCTATGACACACCCGTGCTTCAGGCCGTGTTCAAATTAGGGAGAATTTTGTTTATGATATCATATCAAATTAAGGTCACACGACCAAGTCACACACCCGTGTGCTTAGGCCGTGTGATCGATTAAATTTTTATAATTTTTCATAAAATAGGTGCAAACTTCACACGGCCAAGGCACACACCCGTGTTTGAGGCCGTGCCGCCGACACAGCTGAGACACACACCCGTGTCTCTGCTCGTGTGCTCATTACTGGGCATTCTATTTTACAACAATTAAGGTGCAGGGGACACATGGCCGAAACACATGCCCATAGGGCAGACCATGTGTCACGCATGGCCTAGGCACACGCTCATGTGTCTACCCGTGTGGACATTAAAAAGGCTATTTCCCAAGCGATTTGTCACCCTTATTCACACATACACTCACATCAATTCAAAGGCAAATAACATTACATACTTAGGCAACCAAAGCAGCCACATTTATGGTTGAAACATATGAACTTTATATGTTTATCTAACATACTCACTACATTTATTAAGCCCTAGATCAAACATACAAATCCCACATTTATTAGGCTTCATTCAATTTCTATCTAGTTACCAAATTATACTCAAATCCCTCATTTCATCAATAGGTCACGATTCCAACAATAACACAATCATGCTACAAATCACATTTTCAAATATTTCACATTCACCAAGCATACCATGATCATATCACCATAGACAGTGACACTTATATGAATATACTTAGGCTTATAACCATGTTGCCAACATAAGCCAACTTACATGGCCAAATAGCAAACAAGCCTCTGATGATTACAAGCCAACATATTGGCTACAATCATAAAAACACATATAACCAATTGACTTAGTCCCTATACATGCCAAAACTCAAAAAACTTGAATTATATATACCCAAAATGGTAGTTTGATAGTGTGATAGAATCTCCGGCGATCTCCAACTCGAGCTAGCTTATTAACCCTATAAGACATGGGAAACGAAAGGAGGTAAGCTATATAGCTTAGTATGTCCTTATGCAAATAATAAGCATCATACACACTTTAACATTTATTTAACATAAATGTTATTGTGAATTCATAATCAAGCTTAGCATAGATGTTATTAAAATCTTAACATCATAACTTACTCAATCGAACCAATCTGAGGTTTCCTCACATATCGGGCTCATTAAGCATGAGTTTTATGTACATACCTATACCAACTTGCAACTTACCATATAATCTTTCACATCATACCATAGTCTTTCGTAACTTTAGCGTTTCCTTTGAACTACCCGTTGAACCACTTGGAATACTAAAGGATACTCGGGACATCTCATACTCATAGTACCATACCAATGCCATACCCTAGATATGGTCTTACATAGGATCTCATATTGATGTCAATAGCCCAGCTATGGTCTTACACGAAGTCTTATACCGATGCCATATCCCAGATATGGTCTTACACAAAATCTCAATAACCCTAATGTCATGACATTTGTATCCTAACTATTCCTAAGGTTCAACCAGGATTTTCTCGTTTGTCGAACTTTATCGATTTCATTCAAGAGTAAATCATAATTCATATAGTAATAACACAATTAAAGCATAAATAATAATGCATTATTTACATACGAACTTACCTTGGTACAAAAATAGTAGGAAAGGATTTAATAGTCAAACACCTTATTCTTTCCCCGATCAAGGTCCGAACTTCGTTTTTTTGATCTATAATAGCAAATTTAGCTTATTTGATATTCACATTATTCAATTCAGTCCAAAAATCACATTATGAAAAAATTACATTTTTACCCCTAAACTTTGACATATTTACATTTTGCCCCTATGCTTGTAAAATGAAACGTGTGCAATTTCTTCAATGTACAAGCCTAGCCGAACCATTTTTATAACTATAAAAGCCCACAATTTCCATTAAAACACACTTTTACTACATATTTTATAACTTTTACAAATAGGTCCTTTTAAGCATTTTCATCAAAAATCACTTAGTAAAAGTTGTTTATCTAACACCAAACTTTCATTTTCTACCATTTAACATCAAAACACATGTATATCATACATGGGTCAAATTCCAAACATGAACCCTGCTTCAAAATAATGGTAGAAATAGAAATATCGGGTGAATACGATTTCAAAAACGTAAAGAGCATTAAAAATGGGGCTAGGATGCACTTACAATCAAGCTTGGAAGTTGAACAAAACCCTAGCTATGGTGTCTTCTAATTTTCGGCACTTGAGGGAGAAGATGGATAAGATTTTAGCTTGATTTTCCCTTTTTATTCTTTTATTTACTAAATGACCAAAATGCCCCTAAAGCCTTTCTTTGAAATTTTTCCTGAACATGTCCATTTTTGTCCATAAAAATAAAAATTGGTCAAATTACTATTTAAGAACCTCTAACTAAGAATCCATAACTATTTCATACTTAAAGCTTCTAGAACACACATTTTGCAACTTTTGCAATTTAGTCCTAAAAGTCAAATTAGACACTTTACCAACAAAATTTCTCAACAAACCTTTCACGCAATCAAGAAATCATATCATGAACCTTAAATCAATCATAAAATAAATACTACTACTTCAAATTTGTGGTCTCAAAACCACTATTCTGGCTAGACCCTAGTTCAGGCTGTTACAAATACGATGCTCTTATGCCTTCTCTTTCCTGCAGTTGTATTCAATCTAGACAAAATGCCGAGCATACTTTACAACAACGGCTATTCTAGTTTCTGATGGGATTGAATGAGACATATAATGCGGCGTGTAGTCAAATCTTGTTAATGACTTCATTATCATCTGTTAATCACGCATATTCGATGCTTGTGCAAGAGGAGTCATAGAGGCAACATAGTTCCAGTACTGTTGAGCCTGATCTAGTTTCTTTTCACTCGGCACACATGGTACAAAAGAAACGTTTTTACTGGAACTTATGATAATTGCAAGATTAAAAGGCATAAAAGGGAAAATTGCTATAGGATAATTGGTTACCCTGCAGATTTTAAGTTCACTAAGAATAAGACAAACAATCGTGAACCCTACGTGAACTGCAGATTTTAACTTGTGTTAATTGAATGTTTCTTGATAAATCGACTCCCTACTCCTCTTTTGCATTGGAAGAGTCCTTTTGAACTTTTGTATTGTAAACCTCCAGATCTTTCCCCTTTAAAAGTATTTGGTTGTCTTTGTTATGCTACTGCACCCAATTATCATGATAAATTTTCTCCTAAGGCTATTCCTTCTGTGTTTATAGGCTATTCACCTATTCAGAAAGGTTACTTGGTATTCAATTTTGAAGCAAGAAATTTTTTTGTTAATCGCGACATTGTATTTCATGAGACTGTGTTTCCCTTTACTTTTCCTACAAAACATTTTTTATTTTTTCCTACTGCTGATAGCTCTACTTTCCTTCATCTTGAGCCTTTGTCCTCCATTCTTATTCCCCCCTTACCAACTGAACCAACTGAACGCAATTCTTTTCCTCCCTTACGCTGCACCACATGATCTGTCAAGCTATCTGTTTAGATGAAAGATTATATCTGTTCCAACCGATCTTCCACTTCTCTTGCTGCATGTTCATATCCTATTTCCCATGTTTATTCTTCGTTGCATTTGCCTGTTCACACCCAATTTTTTACAGCCCATACTTATTCACTAACTAAACCACAAACCTATACTGAGGCCATCTCGGATCCAAGATGGGTCGATGCTATGCAACAAGAGATTCGGGCTTTGGAAGCCAATGGTACATGGGAGGTTGTTCCTTTACCTGCTGATGCGGTTCCTATTGGGTGCAAGTGGGTATATAAGGTCAAGTATAAATTTGATGGTTCTGTTGAACGTTTTAAAGCCCGAGTGGTAGGAAAAGGCTACAATCAGCAGGCTGGTATTGATTTTTAGGACACTTTTTCCCCTGTGGTTAAACATGTCACCGTTCAAACTATTGTTAGTTTGGCTGCCATACATGACTGGCCCCTCTTCCAAGTGGATGTCTACAATGCCTTCCTACAAGGGGATTTATATGAAGAGTTTTATATGGATATTCCAGATGGTTTTCGCACACAAGGGGAGCACAAGGTATGTCGTTTGCTCAAATCACTGTACGGTTTGAAACAAGCTTCTCAGCAGTGGAATTTAAAGCTCACTGAAGCATTGTTGCAAGGGGGTTATACACAAAGCAAGTATGATTACTCCTTGTTTTCCAAAAGACAAAGGAGTATCATAGTCATCCTACTAGTCTATGTTGATGATCTACTAATCACAGGAAGTGACATTGGTATGATAAATGAACTAAAAAAGGTCCTACACCAAAATTTCAAGATGAAAGACTTAGGTGCATTGAAATATTTTCTTAGAATAGAGGTGAAGAGATCAAGTGAAGGAATTGTGTTGAGCCAACGAAAGTATGCGTTGGAATTGATAGTTGATGTGGGACTAGGAGAAGCAAAACTAGCGAATACGCCTCTCGAACAAAATCAGAAACTCACTTCGATTAAGTATGATGAATCTGTAAAAATGAAGGCTGATGGAGATGAATTGATTATTAATGTTGCAGTATATTAACAAATTTTGGAAAGGTTGTTGTACTTGACCAATACACGACCAGACATAATGTTTGCAGTTCAACACTTAAGTTAGTTCATGCACAAACCGAAAAAATCTCATTTGGAGGCTGTTTTTCGAGTAGTTCGGTACATAAAGAAAAATCCTAGCCGAGGTATCTTATTGTCTGCACCTAGTAAACTACAACTAATTGCCTTTTGCAATTTAGATTGGGCTTCATGTCCCATGTCCAAACGGTCTGTCACTAGGTTTTGTATCAAGCTTGGAGATTCCCTTATTTCATGGAAATAAAAAAACAAAACCACTGTTTCTCGATCATCAGCAGAGGTTGAATATAGGAGCATGGCAGCAGTAGTAGCAGAAGTTATTTGGATGGATGGATTGGTGAAAGAGGTTTGTCCTAGTTAGTTTGACAAGTCTGTACTTCTTTTAGATAGCCGAGCAGCACTACAAATTGCAGCGAACCATGTTTTTTATAAACACACTAAACATATAGAAATTAATTGTCATTTTGTAATAGATAAAATTGGAGAAGGGTTGATTCAGATGCAGCATATTGGAACAACTGAACAGTTGGCCAATTTGATGACTAAAGCTCTTGGAACCAAGCAACATGAATATTTGCTATCCAAGTTGGGGGTTAAAGATTTGTACCACCCCTCAACTTGAGGGGGAGTGTTGAGAAGGAAGTTAGCTGGGTAGTTAGAATTAGTTTGTATAACGTTAGTTAGCAAATTATCTATAAATGCTAATGAGTTTATAATTAAAGTTTGACTGTTAGTTTTTACTTACTGAATGTACAGTGAGTTTTCATTCATCAATATAATTCTTGACTAGTTTTTCAATACAATCTTCCTAGCACAAAAACACTCGAAAATAATGGAAGGAGACACGTTTTAAGACAATTAACAATTAACTTTCTAAATCAACTTGTAAATAACATTACAAAGAGAAACAGGCTAGAATCCTGCCACCTATTTTGGTTGATGAACTTTTAGGATTAGGACTAAAAGTGTCTGATTAATCCCCTCAATTAAATAATCTCTATTAAGACACGCAAGCATTGCCCACATTACATCATCTTTCACAATACTCCAATCTTTCTGGTAAAGAATCACAGGCATCCCATCTGACCCTGAGGCTTTGAGCGGGTGCATGTCCTGGAGGGCATGCTTAACTTTATCCCTCCTAAACTCTTTTAATAAAAAGTTATTAGATCCATAACCTTTTATGGAACAACACGTAATATCTCATCCATGTTTGAAGCATTAGCAGTAATAAACAAACTAAAGAAATATTGGGTTGCCATCTCAATAATCATACTTTGTTCAACCTGACACTCTCCTTATTTGTCTACAATCCCACGTATTTTGTTCTTTCTCATTTTTTTATGACTAAAAGTGAAAGAAAGATGTGTTGTAGTCTCCTTATTGAAGCCACGAATTGTGAGATCATTGCTTCCATAGAAATGCCTCTCTCATATAGAGTTCATTACGATCAGCTTTCACCATATTAGCATTTTCATAAAGGAACCCCTCCCTTCTAAAACATAATTCAAGTTTGCGCTTTTGTGAACATGGCCAAATTGGCATGAGTTCCACTCATTGAGTTGTTTTGCATATTTTTCAATGTTAGATATAGTTAAGTTCGATTTCTTTTTCTTTTTTTGTGTGTGTACTTGAAGAGCTCTTTGAAGGTCTTATAGGCATGTCTAAATTCATATATGAGTCAGACACTTTCTCAAATTATTGGAGCATGGTACGTACAATAATTCTCAAATAAAGTGACAGAGATTGAGTAGCAAATTAGATCGCTCTCTTGATGATAAAAATTGATTTAAAGACTGTAGGGATTCTTGGCACTCAACTTTTGGAGGCGGGCAATTAGATTAAATTTATATATTTTAATTAAGATATTTTCATCTATGTAAACCAATTCCCATAGCAAAACAATTGTAAGTTTTTTTTTAAAAAAAATCATGGATAAAACAAATAAGTATCTTTACACTTAAAATATCCCACCCATAGGCCATGAAATTTCAAAAGAAAAAGGCATAAACATGTACTTACAGTAAAAAAAAGAGTGTAATTGTTTCTTTTCTTTTCTTTCTTTTTCCTTTAGACTTTCACTGATCTGTATTTTTTTCCTTTAAAAAAAATTTGCATTAATAAATCTAACAAAAAGTAAAACTAACAAAATGAAAGCATGAATATTAAGCTAAAACTTTCCAATATTAAGCTAAAACTTTCCACTTTCTTCCAATGTCTCCGCAACAAAGATAATTTGGAAGAGGGGAAAAAAGAAAGGCATTCTTTGCTCTTTCAATTAGAAAGAGAATCAAATGACAACATATTTGGTTAAAATTACAAGAGAAGCTAATATTTTTTAAAAATGATTAAGTTTTAAATTCAGATATTTATGATTTATTATGTCTTATTTAAAACAATTATGACATATATAATTTAGGGTAAAAGATACTTATCCTTTATGTTTAGTGTAAATTACACTTATATTTATGGTTTCAACAATGTTCATTAAGTGTGTTTCTGTATTTTTTATTTTAACTATTAATGTTATCGAAATTTAATATTTTTGATGATTCCTCGTTAAATTTATGATGGTGGTCTTTTATTTATTGACATACTAATAAATTTAGATCTTGAATTGTAACACCCCTAACCCGTATTCATCGCTGGAGTAGGGTTACGAGGTATTACCAATCAATACACATCATTTAACATACATAACTCATACATTTATGCATTCATATTCAAATACCATTCAACACAATCATATTGTCCCTTATAAGGGCTTATAAGGCCTTAAACATGCTTTAGAAATGGTTCGGGACTAAACCGATAACATATGAAAATTTTGGAAACTTAAAAAAATTTCAAACATACAGGGATCACATGCCCATGTGAACGTGTGCCTCACGCGGCTAGTAGACACGTCCGTGTCTTAGGCCGTGTGGAAACAGGGCATACATACTGACTTGCATCACAAGGCCGAAGACACGCCCGTGTGCCAGGCCATGTGAAAACTAGAGAGTATACTGACTTGGGTCACACAGCCAACCACACGCTCGTGTGTCTAGCCCGTGTGCCCTTTGAAGTGGCCACACATGCCCATGTGCCAGGCCATGTACTAAGCCGTGTCAAACCTGTAGGGTATACTGACTTATGCAACACGGCCAAGTCACACGCCCGTGTGCTAGGCCATGTGCCAAAGTAGGGGTATACTGACTTGTACCACATAGCCGGTCACACGCCCGTGTGTGAGACCATGTGGAGCATATTGATTTCATTTAAAATTAACCCCAGGGGACACACAGTCATGTAACTTAACCGTGTGTCACACACGGCTGAGACATATGCCCGTGTCTCTGACCGTGTGTCACACACGACTGAGACACACACCATGTCTCTCCCCGTGTGGACAAAAATAGGCTATTTGCAAAGCCATTATGCCACCCTATTTTCACATGTATGCTCAAGAATAAGTTGCAACATTTTTACAACCCAAAAAGGCAGCCATTCCATAACATTTCATACACATATGATACCAATTCCACATAGTATTCAAATACTTAACTAATATCATACATTTTCCATTCATAAGCCTACCATACCAAAACATAATATCAAGTTTAGCCAAATAACATGGCTTAGACTTATAGCACAAAATGTACCAAAATCACAATCTCAAATAGCCATAACTAACATCTTTTTAACTAGCATATACATGTCATGTTTACATATATCCACAAGTTCAAAAGTACCAATCGGCAATTGGATAGTGTGATGTGTAACTCCGACTTGACCAAAACGAGCGAGCTATCGAACCTCTATAAAACATGGAAAAGAAACAGAGTAAGCTTTCTAGCTTAGTAAGCCCGTATAATTCAGAATTAAACTTACCATTTATACATAATCAAGGCAATAATTAAGATGTATTCAATTCAATTGCCAAATACCTAAACACAAACATTCATCACAAGTTAGTCACTTAAATACATGAAATGCATCCATTAACTCAATATAGATACTTAATACATTGTATCACATTAACTTCACATACATCATGCACATCATTTGTAACATTTTACTTTCAATCGTATAATAGTAATTCATTCGTATAAATAGTACTTTACCATATCACAGAATTTATACCCGTTGAACCTATTAGAATCTCGAGGGATACTCGGGTGATATACAGTACATATAAATCAGTAATCCATCAATTCCTTATCATTTTTCGCTCTTTCAAGCTATGAACAGTAAGCTCCTCCTGAGCTGATGGACAATAAGCTCTATTAAGTTGAAATGGTAACTCTGATCGAGTTGAAAATAGTAAGCTCAAATGAGTTGAGAACAGTAAGCTCTTACTAGTTGATATACCAGTAAGCTCATACGAGCTACAATGAGTCCACAACATATGCAGAATCTCAATCAAAACGGTAACCCTAGTGACATGTCACTCGTATCTTACGAATTCATAAGGTTCAAACGGGGCTCGGTAACCATCAAACTATATCAATAAGGCATTTAAATCTCAAGTAAATTGTAACATCCTAAAATTGGGCCTAGGAGAATGGAGCCCAATGGGCCTTAGGCGTAGTAGCGTTTAAATTTTTAGAGAATAAGAGATCGGCTTAAATGCAAGTTAGACCTATTGGATAAGTGATTTTGGAAGGTTAGAGGGCTTCTATGAAGTCCCGGGATCAAATATTGGCTTTGGGGAAATTTTGGTTTTAGGTGAAAAAAAAACCACGGAAGTTGGCGAGATAGGCCTTAAGAATAAAATATGGAGAAAAATGACACAAGTGGAGTGTGTGGTGTAGTGGCAAAGTGACGCCACATAAGAGACACAAGGAGTGACGCGCCACAAGGAAGGAAGGAGGTCCAAGGTTCAAGTCTTGGCTTTTGCATTTTGGTTTCTTTTGCTTGGACCTTAAAATTTGGCCTATAGTTTATATTTAGTTGCGCATGGTCTAAGACACAAAAGGAGCTTGTGGCCAAGTGGTTAGCGGCGTGGATTATGTTGCAAGGAGCCAGGTTCGAATCTCATGAGAAGCGAGGAGTATTTATTTTGCATGATTGGACGGCAAGAGTTTGATTGAATTTAAACTCTCATCTTGTGAAGGATCCCACATCGGAAAGACACAAAGAATGAAGGTGAAGAGCTAGCTATATAAGGAGCATCCTAGAAGGAGAGTAAACACATCTTGGAGGCGTTTGGGCACAAGAGTGGTCGGAGCGCGGATTAGCCCCAGAGTCCTATCAGGTGTGTAACTCTCTCTATTCTAGTTGTAGAGCGGCAAAATGCCGAAATGCCGGTTACACGGCATTAGTAGCCACAAGAGCGTGCGAGCGCATGCGTGGGGCTTCGACGCGATAGTTGAGGCCATCAGTAGTATTCTCGTGGGTTAGGGCTGCTTGGGCCTCGATGGGCCGAAGTGGGCCCAATGGGCCGTGGGCCTATATGAGTAAATTGCATGATTGGTTAGTATATGTTGAACTAGACTAGGTGGAAGTTATATATGTGGCTAGATTTGTGCTAGGTGGGCCACACGAGCATGTGGGCCCGGATGGGCCGAAATCGGGTTTTAGGCCCAATCGTCTGGTATGACCGGAAATGGTAGCTGAGTCGCTAGTGGTGACATTAGGCCTTCGGAAAGGCCATTTCGATTTGTGAATTTACTGAAAATACCCTTAGTAGGTAAAATTACGATTATACCTCAGAGGTTGATTAGCATGATTATGTTGTTTAGTTTTGGCCGATTGTAGGGGAAGGCTTGATCTCGCATATCTCGAGTTGTGGCTAGTGCTCGAAAAGTGTTAAGGAAGGGGGATCTAGTGCGTTAGATCTTGATCTCCGGGATTTGATAGTCGTATTAATAACCAGGTGTGTAAACTAACACACTTCTTGCTTTGTATATGTTTGATAAACTGATTGATTGGTAAAATTGAAACAGTATGGTTGAGTGATATGATACCCTATGGGGTATGTGCACGGATTCAGGTAAGTCCGTTTCATTATGAGTACTGTTATTGATACATGATGTCATGATTTATGATGTATGTGCTATGAGATGCAACGTTAAACATGTTTGCATGATTTGAATACTATACATGAGTTGGTATAATGATGGGTGATATGAGAGGAGGGGCGGTGATATTTTGTCTCGACGAGCACGAGTGTTTTGGTAACACAACTTTGTGACTTTGGGTCACGGAGGTTTGGCACCTCCGGAGGTTTGGCACCTCGTCTCGTCCCCGTGGTTTCGCACCACAGTGGGTTGGCCCCACAAGGCGGTATTGAGGGATTGACGCCAGTGATTTGGTATCACACGATGGGTTGGCCCCATCACCCGATTATTGTGACTTCGGTCACCAGTGGTTTGGTACCACATTTGTGTCTTTGGGACACCAGAGGTTTGGCACCTCATTGCGACTCGTCCCTGTGGTTGGACACCACCGTGGGTTGGCCCCAGAGAGATACGGGATTGTCGCTAGTGATTTGGTATCACACGATGGGTTGGCCCCATCATCGATTTGTGACTTTGGTCACCGGTGATTTGGTATCACAAACGTGTCTTTGGGACACGGTGGTTTGGCACCACATTGATTGACGGATATCGTGTCTTTGGGACACCAGTGTTTTGGTAACACATTGTGACTATATGTCACGGTGGTTTGGCACCACCCGGTGGTTTGGTACCACACGGGGGTAGAAAAGGCGTATGGATGGTTAGGATTGGGTGCATATTGATTGGATGCATGATGGTTATGTTTATGTTGCATATGATATTTTGCTAATCCGGGAAAAAGGGTGGCACACTCGAGTCTTGGTGACTCACCTTTTCCTTTAACCATTTTCGTGTATTGCATAAGGTGGGACAGGGATCGGAGAGGAAAAGGTGGCCTATGCCAAGATGATGATTTAATATTTTATGTTTGGTTTTGATATAAGTACTTTATTTGAATTATTGGGTTGTAATAAAGGCCATTTTATTATTTGGTATTACTTGATTATGGTTTTGTTATTTTAAATTCTTATTAACTCAAAAATGTTTTCACACAACAAAAGAAATTACATGAGTTTTAAGTAAGAGGAATTCGTTTTACTCACATATACGATATAGTTTTCAAAATTGAATTCTTTCATGCTTTATGCTAAGTTAACGAGGTTTTTCAACCGTCTTTCCGTAATAACATAACCATATTCTGGTCGTAATGAATGGGGCGGGTTTGGGGATGTTACTGATTTTAATATCGAGCAGGTTTAAAACTCGGCTTTGAGGGTTTTGGGTCCAAAAACATTTTTTATGGGCTTTTCAAAGATTTGGGCTTTCATAAAATTTTTTTTTCAGGTTATTCTAGCATGGCACCTGTATCTCAGACCCATGATCCACGGGTAAGTAACTCTACTTGATGAATTGATTTATATGTGAATATTATGGGCTTTTATGGGAGCGTAGATTAGTAAACTAGGATCTGTTGAACCCTAGGACTAGTCTACTCAAACACATGCATAAGACTTAAGGAACTAAACAAACTCGTGAAGTAAGTCAGAGTTAAGGTGTGGCAACCTTTGCATGCATGTTGAGGATTGGTATTCGGTGAGAGCTTGGTATTTAAGCAATCCCTAGCGACTCACCTCCTCTTTACTCGAATCCTACCAGTGCGTAGCTACGGTTCACCTTAACCAAGAAGACTTGTTCATAAAGGCTAAACCAAATATTAAAACAGGAAGGGATTAGCCTTCTTTGTTTTAAAACCCTTAGTTTTAAAATTTTCAAACTTACCCCTTTGGTTTGTAAACCCTAAATCTGATTTTGAAAGACGTTTTCTCGATTTACCAAAATTTCCAAAATGCCCTAGTGGCAAAATTACAAAAATGCCCTTGTATTGTAAAATTACGGTGACTACCCTCAACTACATTAAAATGATTTACTTTGCAAAATTCCAAAATCTCGAAATTTCAAAATGTTAAGATACTCTGGTATGGGAAATTACAAAAATACCCTGTGTTGAAAATTACTAAAATGCCCCGACTTTCAAGATTTCGATTTAACTCCAATTTTAATAAAATTTCCCTACTTTGCAAAAGTATACAAAAATGCTATTTTCAAGATACCTCGATTTGAAAATTTACAAAATTACCACGATGAACAAAATTACCAAAATGCCCTTGGTTTCTCAATTTTTATAATTCCTCGATTTTTACTAAAATGTTCTTACATTATGAAAATATCAAAACTTCACATTTTACAAATATCGAGATATCCTAATTTGAGAAATTTACGAAAATGCCCTTAACGTCCCCCAATTTCTTGAAATAACCCCGATTTACGAAAATTTTTGCAACACATCTGGTTTGAAAAACAAATTTTTCAAGATGACCCCGAGATTTTGTAAACTTTGAAATATCTTTAATTTGAAAACTATTTTCAAATTGACCCTGAAGTTATTACCGAAATACCCCTATAGGAAAATGCGGAATTAATTACCCAGGTTGGGAATGCTCAAGAAAGTGACATGGATGAATGAATGTGTCTTTAGAGAAGTATGTGAATGTTTGAATTAGAACAGAGAACTTGAGATGAAACTTTGATTGCTCGAAAGAACGACTTCCGAAAACTACATTTTATAAAATTTGCTCGTGGATAAAACAGTGGAACAAAATTTCTAATGCATAAAACTTTTAATCAGTTAAATCGCGACGCTAGATATGAGTTCTAGGGGACGTGGTTGTCGTGACGACGTGGTCAAGGTGGAATGACGACTTTATTAAGATCGAGAGCGCGCAGCAAGAGCGTAGTGTGGTAGGTTAGGATGTGCGATTGTTAGTTAGTTGGAAATTTCGAGGACGAAATTTCTCTAAGGAGTAGATTTGTAACATCCTAAAATTGGGCCTAGGAGAATGGAGCCCAATGGGCCTTAGGCGTAGTAGCGTTTAAATTTTTAGAGAATAAGAGATCGGCTTAAATGCAAGTTAGACCTATTGGATAAGTGATTTTGGAAGGTTGAGGCTTCTATGAAGTCCGGGATCAAATATTGGCTTTGGGGAAATTTTGGTTTTAGGTGAAAAAAACCCACGGAAGTTGGCGAGATAGGCCTTAAGAATAAAATATGGAGAAAAATGACACAAGTGGAGTGTGTGGTGTAGTGGCAAAGTGACGCCACATAAGAGACAAGGGAGTGACGCCACAAGGAAGGAAGGAGGTCCAAGGTTCAAGTCTTGGCTTTTGCATTTTGGTTTCTTTTTGCTTGGACCTTAAAATTTGGCCTATAGTTTATATTTAGTTGCGCATGGTCTAAGACACAAAAGGAGCTTGTGGCCAAGTGGTTAGCGGCGTGGATTATGTTGCAAGGAGCACAGGTTCGAATCTCATGAGAAGCAAGAGGAGTATTTATTTTCATGATTGGGACGGCAAGAGTTTCAGTTGAATTTAAACTCTCATCTTGTGAAGGGATCCCACATCGGAAAGACACAAAGAATGAAGGTGAAGAGCTAGCTATATAAGGAGCATCCTAGAAGGAGAGTAAACACATCTTGGAGGGCGTTTGGGCACAAGAGTGGTCGGAGCGCGGATTAGCCCCAGAGTCCTATCAGGTGTGTAACTCTCTCTCTACTCTAGTTGTAGAGCGGCAAAATGCCGAAATGCCAGTTTACACGGCATTAGTAGCCACAAGAGCGTGCGAGCGCATGCGTGGGGCTTCGACGCGATAGTTGAGGCCATCAGTAGTATTCTCGTGGGTTGGGGCTGCTTGGGCCTCGATGGGCCGAAGTGGGCCCAATGGGCCGTGGGCCTATATGAGTAAATTGCATGATTGGTTAGTATATGTTGAACTAGACTAGGTGGAAGTTATATATGTGGCTAGATTTGTGCTAGGTGGGCCACACGAGCATGTGGGCCGGATGGGCCGAAATCGGGTTTTAGGCCCAATCGTCCGGTATGACCGGAAATGGTAGTTGAGTCGCTAGTGGTGACATTAGGCCTTCGGAAAGGCCATTTCAGTTGTGAATTTACGAAAATACCCTTAGTAGGTAAAATTACGATTATACCCTTAGAGGTTGATTAGCATGATTATGTTGTTTAGTTTTGGCCGATTGTAGGGGAAGGCTTGATCTCGCATATCTCGAGTTGTGGCTAGTGCTCAAAAAGTGTTAAGGAAGGGGGATCTAGTGCGTTAGATCTTGATCTCAGGGATTTGATAGTCGATATTAGTAACGGTGTGTAAACTAACACACTTCTTGCTTTGTATATGTTTGATAAACCGATTGATTGGTAAAATCGAAGCAGTATGGTTGAGTGATATGATACCCTATGGGGTATGTGCACGGATTCAGTAGTAAGTCCTTTTCATTATGAGTAATCGTTATTGATACATGATGTCATGATTTATGATGTATGTGCTATGAGATGCAACGTTAAACATGTTTGCATGATTTGAATACTATACATGAGTTGGTATAATGATGGGTGATATGAGAGAGAGGAAGCGATGATATTTTGTCTCGACGAGCACCGGTGTTTTGGTAACACAACTTTGTGACTTTGGGTCACCGAGAGGTTTGGCACCTCCAGAGGTTTGGCACTCTCGCCTCGTCCCGTGGTTTCGCACCCGCAGTGGGTTGGCCCCACAAGGCGGTATTGAGGATTAGCGCCCGGTGATTTGGTATCACACGATGGGTTGGCCCCATCACCCGATTATTGTGACTTTGGTCACCGGTGGTTTGGTACCACATTTGTGTCTTTGGGACACCGGAGGTTTGGCACCTCATCGCGACTCGCCCCGTGGTTGGACACCACCGTGGGTTGGCCCCACTTGAGAGATACGGGATTGTCGCTAGTGATTTGGTATCACACGATGGGTTGGCCCCATCATCGGATTTGTGACTTTGGTCACCAGTGATTTGGTATCACAAACGTGTCTTTGGGACACCAGTGGTTTGGCACCACATTGACGGATATCGTGTCTTTGGGACACCAGTGTTTTGGTAACACATTGTGACTATATGTCACCGGTGGTTTGGCACCACCAAAGTGGTTTGGTACCACACGGGGTAGAAAAGGCGTATGGATGGTTAGGATTGGGTGCATATTGATTGGATGCATGATGGTTATGTTTATGTTGCATATGATATTTTGCTAATCAGGGAAAAAGGGTGGCACACTTGAGTCTTGGTGACTCACCTTTTCCTTTAACCATTTCAGTATTGCATAAGGTGGGACAGGGATCGGAGAGGACAAGGTGGCCTATGCGCAGAAGATGATGATTTAATATTTTATGTTTGGTTTTGATATAAGTACTTTATTTGAATTATTGGGTTGTAATAAAGGCCATTTTATTATTTGGTATTACTTGATTATGGTTTTGTTATTTTAAATTCTTATTAACTCAAAAATGTTTTCACACAACAAAAGAAATTACATGAGTTTTAAGTAAGAGGAATTCGTTTTACTCACATATCTGATATAGTTTTCAAAATTGAATTCTTTCATGCTTTATGCTAAGTTAACGAGGTTTTTCAACCGTCTTTCCGCAATAACATAACCATATTCGGTCGTAATGAATGGGCCGGGTTTGGGGATGTTACATAAATCATTTACACAATCACATACAATCATTTCAAATAATCACAAGTATTTAAAAGTTCAATTCTAATTATACGAACTTACCTCGAGTTGCTCAGATTGAAACTATCGACTATTCGTCCACTTTTCCTTTTCCCCGATCTCAATTTATCTTGATCTATATATTATCAAAATCAGCTTATTTAATCAACTATTTATGCAATTTAGTCCAAAACACACATTAGGGCTATTTTACACATTTACCCCTAAACTTTCACATTTTTATAATTTAGTCCTTTTCACATAAAATTGCAAATTCATGCAATTTAGTACAATTACATGCTTAGCTGAATTTACCACATGTTACTAGCAGCCCATATTTTCAATTTAATCACACTTTTACCCACCTAATTTTATATTTTCTCAATTTAACCCCTTTTTGATATTTTTGTCAAAAATCACTTTACAAAACTAGTTTAACTATCAACAAATATTCAAAATCCGTCATCCACCATCAAATTACTCAAACAATCAACAATGGTAACATGTTAAATCTTTAACCATTTTGAAGTCTAAAGTACGGGCTAGCTAGTATACGAAGCAACGATCTCAAAAACCTAAAAATCATTAAAACCCGAGTCAAAATGACTTACCAATTTTGCTTTCAAATGACCGAACCCTAGAACAATTTCTATGGTTTCTTCTCCCTTGAATTTTCGGATAAAGAAGATGAGTATGAAGCCCTAGTTTTTTTATTTAACTTAAATTATTATATAATCACCATAATAACCTTTAATAAAACCTCAATATAACACATAAGCTATGGACATATATGTCCATTAACCTTAATCATGGTCTAATTTCAACATAAGGACTCCCACAATTTAATTTCATAGCTATTTAATACTTTTAACTATTAGAATTCAAATTTTACTCTTTACGCAATTTAGTCCTTTTTACCGAATTAAGCATTCAAACAGTAAAATTTCTTTACGAAACTTTCACACAAAAATTTTATCATACTATAAAATTTAATAAAATAATAAAATAAATTTTTTAACTTCGTATTTGTGGTCCCGAAACTACTGTTTCGATTTGACTCAAAAACGGGCTGTTACATGAATATTCATAGTATCTATCAATTTTTTGTTCTAATTCTAAAAAATTCAATAATTTAGCTCTCAAATTTATACTCCTCTCAATTTAGTTTTACTTCTTAAAATATCAAATTTAAAATTTAAAAAAAATTTAGAAGTAAAAAATTATTTTTAAAAAGTTCGTTTTTCGATAAAATGCATACAAAATTATAAGTAATTGAATACACATTTTTTCCCACATGAAATTTATTTATTAAAATAATAATTTTATAAATAAAATATTTTAAAAATCCACAAACAATACTTAAACCAAATTCAAACTTTTCCTTTTCTTATTTTATTTTCTAAGTAGTAAATTTTATTATACATTTGGTCTTGCACCTTAGTCCTCGTCAAATTTGCCAAGCATTCGGCATTGCCTTTACCAACAATCACTAATACTAATAACCCTTATTTTGAACCCCTTGATTTCCAAATCATTCATTATCATGCCATCGAGCCAAGAATTGATTGTGGAACTACTAGCATGGCCTTCCACCTATTGAGCCTCGAAGACCTCATCCTTATCTATATATCCCCAGTCATGGGCGTAACTTCAAACACAATAAACCCGTCCTAGGCAACAACTTAAAGACATCAATTCTCACCTTTTTCGAACTCATGCTGTAGTTTTTAACCCAACCTGAACATGGTGATTGTTAATGTTTCAAAAGGGAAAAGTTGAATTTGAGTAAGTCTTCTTCTTAGTTTTCCCCCTTAAATTGTTTTATTTACAATATTATCATTTTATTTATAAATTTATTATTCTAATACTTAAATTTCATGTTAGAATATCAGAAAAATAGATATTAATTTATTTATAAATATTTTTATAATTTTATATGTATTTTTATAAAATTTGATGTATATTTATCGAAAAATGAAGTTTTATATAATTTTTATTTTTTTAAAGTTTTTTTTTAATTTTAATATTTAAGAATCAAGACTAAATTGACAAAATGAGTAAAGTTAATGAATAAATTTGTTGAATTTTTTAAATTTAGGACTAAAGTGATAGAATTTGTAAAAATTGAAGGGTTAAATTTGTTATTATGCCAATAAAAAATGTCACTGTTAGTGATTTAATGGATGAGCGATTAAAACATTAAATTTTGTCAACGTTAGTGACTAAAATAGAAATTTTTAACCATGAGTGAGTAAAACAAAATCATGCTAATAGTTGGTGACCATTTTTACAGTTGACCCTTGAAAAAGATCCCAAGAGCTATTTACTATACAAATCTTAAATGAAAAGACAATTATACCATTTATTATTTACCTATATATATATATATATATATATATATATATATGTTCTATTTCAATTATTTGCCTTTTCGGTTTTAATTACAAAGTACTAAAATTTTAATTATATTGAAGTGTTAAAAAATTTAATAAAAATTATAATTGACTTCAATTAAAATTAAGTATTTGAATTTACAGTTATTCCAATTATATATTAATTTTGAGATGAATTCATTAAATATTTTTTAGGTAAAATTAATTAATTATCATTTTTAGAAAATTTTAATGGAGAAGAATATGATAGAAATAAGAAAGGATAAAAATAAAAGGAAGAAAAGATTGAACTAAAAAGTTAATATATAATTAAAATTTAAATATTTAATTTGCATTTGTATAAAAAAATATTATAAAAGAAATAAAAAGTAAAAAAAAAAAGATAAAAACAAAATACATTAATCATTAATAACCAATTTTTAAAAATAAACTTATAACCAATGAGATCTTAGTTTAACGGACAAGGTTAAGACTTAGAGAACTTTAAGATGACAACTTCAAATCTTACTCTATGTAAGTAATGTATGAGTTCTTAGTTCATAATTATTTTGGTTTATGTCCCGCATATTTGACTTTTGTATAGATTTATTTTGGTTTAGTTCTAAATTTTTTTTGTTTATCAAATGTAATTGTATTTTATAATGATCAATTTGTATTCTTTATAATTGCAGCATGAATGTAGTTGTAACTTTAAAAAAACTTACATAGCCTATGATTATATTGGAATATAAAATTTAATTTAATAATAATATTTTTTTATAATTAATTAGACTTCTATTATTTTCAATTGAATATAAAGATTGAAGATAACCAAAAATAAATAGAAGAACAAAGAATTTAATAAATTAAGGCAACAGCCCAAAATTTTGTATTAACCGTATACTAATGTATCGAGGAATTCAGTAGAATTGTGAGACGAGAAAATTAGAAATCTAATGGATTAAGATTATTTTAAATCATTGAGAAGCTTTTAAAATTTAATTTTAATTGACTGGACTGTTACTGGTCCAATCGGATAAAAATACGAGAGTTAAGGAATAATTTTTTCATTTTAGGCATTTAGAACATATATGAGATTCAGTATAAATGGACTTGAGGTGATGAGACACCTTTTAAATGAAATTTTAAGCGAGGAAAATAACATTGTTACCAATTTTACATTATTTTATGTCATAAACGCCAATAAAGAAGAAAAGGAAAACATCTTCTCTTCTCTTCAAACGTGTGGCCGACCATATTTAAAGGAAACCAACGCCATTTTTCTTCATTTCTACACACTTTTCTTTTCCTTTCTCAACATTCTTCCATCATTTTCTTACCAAACTATCTTAACAAATCCTTTATTGAGTCATAACCGTCATCATCTCCATCATCCAAGTATTTAGGGTTTGAATCCTAGTGAGTGAAAGTGTGTTAGAAGGAAGAAGAAAGAAGAAAGGTAATCAAGGTTTGGGTTTTATAGTTTTTATCTCATATCATATTTATATTAAGTTATTGAGTCATATTAATGGCTATTTAGTGAGGGGTATTTATTGTTTATGAAATAAATTGAAGAAGGAATGGGAAATGCTAGTAAGGGAAAGGAAAAGCTAGTAGATTTAAGGTGGATTTAGGTTTCTTCAACACTTTTTGAATATTTTTGTGTGGTAATACTGATTTTTATTATTTTATTGTTATTAATTGAATGTGTTGTTATATATTAATGTTCAAGTGTTTATAAAAGTGTGGTTACAAGTTCAACAATGTCGAACAACGATAACAATTTGGGTAGGGGCAAAAAAAATGATTTTATTCATGACTTTCAACTTAAATTTCCCGGTGAAAATGTTAATAAAAGCTTGAATTTTGATTTGGTTAATGTTATGGTTGGAACTATTGTCTTGTGTTATTGTAGTTGTGATTTTGGATATTGTTTTGAAATGGTAAACTTATTTGAAACATTAATATGGATGTTTTGAAAATATTGTAACAAGATTTTAGTAGTTTAGTCAAATAATTAGGATACAATTGACATACTAATAGGGGTCTCTTCTTTTATACTTCGGTATTTCTGTTACTAGCACTTCGATGCTCCTGTTCCTAGCACTATGGTGCGATCCTGATCTGGTCTAGGCGTATTAAGGGTTGAAGTTAAGTAATTATTATTTTGAGGAAAAATTGATGTTCACATGATAAAAGTGGATACTTCAACGGTTTGATGCAAATATTTGTATATGTCATTTATGGTACTAAACTGTTCTTTGTTTTTTTTGGATTGTCATGTAGTTTTCATTTACATTACTTCTAAATGTTTTGTAAAACATTGTGCGTGGTCCAGTCCACAGTTTTTAAAGGTAAGTATATAAGGTATTTTGTTATATCGTACTAAGTTTTATGCTTAACATGCCATTGTTTTTCTGAATCAAGGTTCAATGCATATCGAGGATCACAAGCAAGTATCCTTGTCATTATTGAAGAGTATGAAACATTTGTATTTATAATTGGTACCTAGTGACATGTACTAGAGAATCATTGGAAATTTGAGTGGAGACGATAGAACTGGAGACTTGTATGGAAATAAATAGTAAACTGCGAGGCACGAATGACGCTTTCTAAAGATAACTATTTGCCCCCACACAAAGTTGCTAGAGGGTTAAGACAAAGGTCCTCCTAGGATACAACAAAGTTTTGAATTTCCTTTGATTAGCAAAATTGAGGAATTCCCTAATTCTTACTCTATCTTCTGAAAATAAAATTGATTGTAATTGTATATTTTGTGAGCACCATAATGCCTCTATTTATATGCACTCAATTAATACAATCTGAAGAGTCACAACCCTTCATATTGGACATACTCCTCGGGAGAAACATGTCCCATGAAAATGTATTCATTGGATGATAAATTATCACTTTTAATTTGAATAGTGCTCATATTAATTTGCAATCTATACTTTCCATCAAGAAGTCATACATGGATGCATATATAATTTGTTTCATATTACTATAAGTTGTAATGGTGATGTTATCTATTTCTGTTTTGCTTATTTTGATCTGCCTTAAGCCGAATGTTATATCTTTTGAATGTATGCGTGCATGCTTTGGTTTTTCATTCTTCTATTTTGGTCATTGAATGGTTTTATATAAGTTCAATATACTAGTTTAACATCTTGAATGTTTTGACATGTTTTGCCCTCATTTTGACTATGTTTCATGAACAAATATATCGACTTTTAGCTACTTTTCAAACATATTTTATAAAAATCTAGTTTGGAGGTGCTTCATAATTTGTTTTCGACTATTAAAATGTGATTTTTAAGTTATTAAAGCTTGGTTTTTGATATGGTGAAGTTTGAGATTGAAAAGGAATAGTTTTAGGGCAATTTTTGAATTTAGGGGTCGAAGTATTAGTAGAAAGGCTCAAAGGTATCAGCACAAGTGTTACAGAATGTTGAATCTAACAGTTCTAAATACTTGTATCGGTACAATTGAGTACTTGTACCGATACAATAGTGCCAGGGGAAGATCCATGTACTATTTTGTTAGTTTTAAGCCCTCCAAGACTCGTTTTGGGCCTCAAACACCTCCAAATTAACTCTAATTACTAATAACATGATTTTCAAATACTAAAATTGAATTTATTCATTTTCTAAGATTTTACTAAATGTTTTAATAATTATTTTCTTAAACAAAGTCAAGTGTTTTGATATAAAAATGTTACGGTTATACCTCCCATCCGTACGAGACATGGAATTAAGTGAAGGTTGTTTCAATTAAAATGTTAAGGAAATAAGTGTGGCTTTTGGGACCTCAGGAGCTTCTTCTTTTTTTATCAAACCTCAAAATACTTGTCCTTAATGTTTGTTTTGAAAAGGTAAATTAATTTGATTAATAAATGGTTGAAATTATTAGGGCCAATTTCATTTATTTACTATCCGAATAAGTAAAAGCACTATATTAAAAGGGTATCCAAAATATTGGAGGGGTCTAGGCCCCTGTTGCCTCCTTACTAGATCTACCCTGTTAAAGAGATTGAATCGCATGTCGTGTCTAGGGATATATAATGAGTTCAATCACCCACCCAAAAACCTTGTTAACTGATATAAGTTAAATGTATAAAATCCGATAAAATTTGAGGTTTTCTTTCCCCATAAATTAACACCTTTATAATTTTAAGGAAGATCTTTTTAATAGATATAATAATGGTTGCAAAACTAGAATGAAAATAAAGCAAATACTAGAGATAAACTTTAGCAATGGACGAGTATATTACTTTTAAGTTTATTAGTCGATTGAGTTTTAATTCGATTGATATTGACATTATTATCAGTGCAGGAGGACGTCGATTCGAGCATGCTGAAGCGTGTTTATCCTCCTATTTAAGCGTTGTATCAACTTAGAAACTTACGCTTGAACTAACTAAAATTAATTTAATCAGTTAATAGGTTTCAAACAAATTTCATTTCAGCTAAGGGCTTTAAAATTTTTGATTAATTCGGTTAATGATAGTTCGATTCAGATATTAATCGAACAGATCATTTGAATACCCCTATTGCCTATGTGTCAAAAAGGAACTCTAACCATTACTTTGCTTGACAATCTCTTTCTTTCTTTCTTTTTTGTACAACTGTAATTCAAACACAAACTATTTTTTAAGAAAAGTGAACACTCAACTGATAGACCACAATTTATGGTTAAATGAAATTTGTGTTCTTCCTACTTAAATACTCCAACCTATAAGAATAACCAAATATCAATATTTAAAATATAAATATATGTATATTACGAAACGAAGGGGAGAAACGTAAAAGAAGAGTGGTTTGAAACTTTAGGAAGTGAAGCTTAATTAAATGAGAGTATGAAGAAGTACTTACAAAGTAAAGAATATGTGCTTTGTCACATGTATAACAGCAAAGTAATTTATTCCTTCTTTGAATGAACTCCTTTTACTAATCATTGATGTCCTATTCATTTCTTCTTTTTAACCTAATCTTGACCAATGACCATCTTTATTTCAATAACCCATTTATATATAACCCAAAGCCTCCCATTTCTGCCTCACCCAAACCACATGATGAGGATATCCTTACTGTTCTCTCTTTTCCTCCTTGCTCTTGCCTCAGGTTTGTCCTTTCATCTTTCAATTTTGTGTGTTTGGATGATAGATTTCAAGTGGTAAATTCAGCCTCCAAATTCTTGGTAAAATAAAATTTTGAATTTGAAATAGGGATAGGAATTTTAAGTAGCTCAAATTCTCTCTCTTTTCAAATCTAAATCTACTGGAAATTGGTTGATTTTTTACTAAAAATTAGCCTTCATTATGTTTCGTTCTTCAAATTCTATTCACACACGTCATTTCAATATATATATATATATATATATATATATATTATGTTTGTGCTATTGCATATTTTTCTTATTTATTTATACTACCATCACTTGTCTATTAATAATAAAATTTTGTTTCTAAAAAGTATATTTACCCAACCAATACAATCGAATCCCAAGTGAAAAAAATGGAATTAAAAATACTAATATTTTAAAAAGTTGGATTTGGGATGATATAATAAGTTTGTTGTCGTCTGCAACAGCTGAGTTTGGACCTTCAATGGGTATAAAAGGTGGAAATGCAGCAAGGATCCCAGAACATACATGTCATAAAGTTATAGAGACAAACACATGTGAGTTGCAGAAATGCATCCACGAATGTTCCAAGGAACCTGCTGGTGTCGGGGACTGCACAGATTACAATGTTTGTTATTGCACTTTTTACTGTAAGGATCCCCCTCTGTGATTCATTCATATCCCTTTCAACACTTTGAATTTCTTCTTCTTTTTTTCTTAGATCTAGAAATTGGTAGCAATGGATCCCTTTCCTGTTTTCCTTGTCTTCCATGCTTCTTATGACAGATAATTGACGATGTTTCACCCGTTGTCCAATTGAATTTATTTCATTACAACAGTAGAATTTTTGTTAGGGATGAACTTGTCGAGTTTTAATTTGGTGAAAGAAGTTTTTCAGTGTGGGGCAGGTTCATTTTTAATTAAGATTTTCGGGTCGGAGTGGGACCGGTTCACACAAAATTCAGCTTACCCAGCTTGATATATTTATTAAACTTTCTTCTTCTTCCCCTTTTTTTTTTTAAAAAAAAAAGAAACTTATAATTATATTTTCTAATCATGATTAATTAATTTTATAAGAATTTATAACATATACCTAATTTGATTCTGTAAAATATTAATAAAGTATAAAATTCTTGCACGAGAACGGAGTACATAAATAAAATCAAGGGGCTCAATTGCATTCGCTAAATTCAATGATAAAATGGGGCGATTAAGTCTATTAATGAAGTTACTCTATTTGCTTATTTGAATTATGATCACATGGACTCCATTGTTTAGAATATAGGAAAGTAATAAATAAATAAATAAATTATGTTTATATCATTCAATTTAAAATAAAATAATTAATTAGTAATTTGGGTAAATAAATTAATCTAAATTTACTTATGGTGGAGGTTAATGCATGTTTGTATGTGGAAACATCAAATTGAATTCTCATTTATCTATAATAAAAATAAAATAGTTAACTTTTGTGAATATGACTCATTCAATAAAGTGGCAAGTCAAAAATATCCATTGAATGAAAAAATAACAACAAAAAGTCCAGTGAGGCGAAGCTTATTCGATCCAAAATCGTTTGGATATTCCATCCCAAAAAGAAAAGAAAGAAAGAATTAAATTCTGATTTTTAAAATCTAAATTTTACTTTACCTAATTTAGTGCATTTATTTTTGTAATAAAATAATTTAATATAAAACATTACATCCGGATGGGGATGAATTGGGAGAGAGGCAAGTGAAAACAAAGTTTTAATTGATGCTACCTTGTACTTAAAGCTCTTTCTTTTCTTCTTCTTCTTTTTTATCGAAAATGTATTTGAAGCTACTTGGTACCATACCATATATATAACTAGCTTGTTACCATGATGCATCGGACAGTTTTATTTCTTTAAAATATTTTTAAATAAAAATGAAATTTTATCTTATAATTTATTATTTAAAATTTTAATTTAATAAAAAGAGATTATGAAAATTATTAAATTTTAATCGAGGTATAACAAAATATTTAAAACATAACTTAATAATGCTTCAAAAAAAATAATCTAACCAGTTTTCTTATTGAGCAAGGGGTACGAAATAAATCAGATTGATTTTCCGATCAAAAGCACTATGTCAAATCTTCAGTTTTTCCTATTTCTCTATCCTTATCCCATGGGTACAACATTTGAATCAATAGAGAACATTTTCCTCCTATATGAATTAATATTATTACATTCCAATTCCTTACTGATACCCCCAAGGAAAATCCCGAATTGGATCCCAGATTGGCAGGTTAGTGTAAGCTTATCCATGCAGTTATGCACTCTTCGAATAGGAATCCATTTTCCGAAAGATCCTGACTTTCGTGCTTTGGTGAGTTTATAAGATCCTTTCGATGACCTATGTTGTGTTGAAGGGATACCTATAATATCCGATTGATTGTGTAAAGCCCGCGGTAGCAACGGAACCAGGGAAAGTATACAAAAAAGATAGTTTTTTCTTTCTATCATATTAGTATTTTCTATTCTATTTTTTCTATTCTATTAGTATTAGATTAGTATTCTATTCTATTAGTATTACATTAGTATTTGTTAGTGATCCTGACTCAGTGAGTCATTTCCTCTGTGATTAACTGTTGGTGTCAGCCTTAGTCCTACATTATATTTTGTCCCTACGGACTATGGAGAAAGGGGGCTTAACAGAAAAAGGATTGTACCATGAGAGAAGCAAAGAGTTCAACCTCTTTCAAATATACAACATGGATTCTGGCAATGCAATTGAGTTGGGCTTTCATGCAGATCTGAATGAATCATCTTTTCCACGGAGGTAAATCCTTGCCCGTTAGGCAAGAGGATATCAAGTTACGAATTAAGTTTCAGTAGGACATGTATTTCAATCACTACGAAATTCATAAATGAAGTAATTAATCGTGGGGTTACCATTATCCTATTTGTAGCTACGAATATTGTATGTGTTTCTAAGAAAAGAAAAGAAGTTTTTCAAATTTTGGGGTCTTAAAAAGTCGTGGAAGCATATAAGAACTCTTAAATGGAACTAGAAAAGAGATGTAACTTCAGTTCTTTCGGAAATGGTAAGATCTTTGGTGCAAGAAGAAGGGGTTGATCCATATCATTTTGAATTGGTTCTGATTTCTCTATTTTTTTAAGAATATCGCTTCTCCTACTCATATTGAATAGAACATGCTGAGGCAAACCTTCTTCATGTAAAACCTGCTTTATTGAAATCGAGATAATCATATGGTTTTATGAAACCATGTTTATATGGCTCAAATCTGTAGTCAATCCTATTTCTGATAGGAGTAGTTGACAATTGAATCCAACTTTTTCCATTATTTTCGTATCCATAATAGTGCGAAAGGAAAGCTTGACTCCAAGTTGTTCAAGAATAGTAGCGTTGTTGAGTTTGACTTATGATTAGTCAGTTCTATTTCTTGATGGGTAGGGAAGGGATATAACTTAGTGGTAGAGTGTCACATTAACATGGTGAAAGTCATCAGTTCAAGCTTGATTATCCCTAAACCCAATGTGAGTTTTTCTATTTTGCCTTGCCCCCCACTGTGATTAAATAAGAATGGATAAGAGACTTGTGAGATTAACGTGAAGGGGTAGGGTTGGCTATATTTCTAATAGCGAACTTCAATCGAATATGAAACACATGGATACAAGTTATGCTTTGGAATGAAAGACAATTCTAAACCGGCTTTATCTACGAACAAGGAAGCTATAAGTAATGCAATTATGAATCTCATGGAGAGTTCGATCCTGACTCAGGATGAAGGCTGGTGGCATGCTTAACACATGAAAGTTGGACGGGAAGTGGTGTTTCCAATGGCGGACGGGTGAGTAACGCGTAAGAACCTGCATTTAGGAAAGGAACAACTGTTGGAAACGACTTTTAATACCTTGTAAGCTAAGGAGCAAAAAGAGGAATCCGCCTGAGGAGGGGCTCTCGTCTGATTAGCTAGTTGGTGAGGCAATAGCTTATAAAGGCGATGATCAATATCTGGTCTGAGAGGATGATTAACCATACTAGGATTGAGACACAACTCATACTCCTATGGGAGGCAACAGTGGGGAATTTTCTACAATGGGCAAAAGTCTGACGGAGCAATGCCGCATGGAGGTAGAAGGCCTACAAGTTGTGAACTTCTTTTTCTGAAGAAGCAATGACGGCATCTGGGGAATAAACTTCAACTAATAGTAGCTACGGTAATATTAAGGATGCAAGCGTTATCCGGAATGATTGGGCGTAAAGTGTTTATATGTGGCTTTTTAAGTTTGTCGTCAAATCCCAGGGCTCAACCCTAGACAGGCAGTGGAAACTACCAAGCTGGAGCACGGTAGGGGTAGGGGAATTTTCGGTGAAGTGGTGAAATGCGTATTGACAAGGGCCTGCACAAGCAGTAAAGCATGTGGTTTAATTCGATATAAAAAGAAGAACCTTTCCAAGGCTTAACATGCCGCAAATCCTCTTGAAAAAGAGGGGTACCTTGGGTAATGCGAACACAAGTGGTGCATGGTTGTCCTCAGCTCATGCCATAAGATGTTGGGTTAAGTCCCATAGCGAGCGCAACCCTCATGTTTAGTTTCTACCGTTGAGTTTGGAACCCTGAGTAAACTGCCAGTGATAAGTTAGAGGAAGGTGAGGATGACATCAAGTCATCATGCCCTTATGCCCTGGGCAACACACGTGCTACAATGGACGTGACAAAGGGTGGCGATCCCAAGAGGTTGAGCTAACTTCAAAAACCCATCCTCAGTTCGAATTGCAGGTTGCAACTCGCCTGCATGAAGTCGAAATCGCTAGTAATCGTCGATCAGCCATATGACGGTGAATTCATTTTGGGCCTTGTACACACCGCTCGTCATACTATAGGAGTTGGCCATGCCCTAACCGCAAGAAGGGGAATGGAAAAGCAGTGCTAGTGACTGGAGTGAAGTCATAACAAGGTAGTTTTACTAGAAAGTGTAGCTGGATCACCTCCTTTTCAAGGAAAGCTAATGCTTGTTGGGTATTTTGGTTTGACACTGCTTCACACCCAAAAAGAAGATAGCTACGTCTAAATTAAACTTGGAGATGAAAGCCTTCTTTCATTTCTCGATGGTAAGTAAGACCAAGCCCAAGAGCTTATTATCCTAGGTTGGAACAAGTTGATAGGATCCTCTTTACGCCCCTAGGTCCCTCCCATGTGGTGACATGGGGGCGTAAAAAGGAAAGAGAGAGATGTGGTTTCTCTCGCTTTTGGCATAAAAAAGAAATGAAAAGAAAATAGAAATAACCATAGAAATAAAAATTATTATTTACTTTAAAAAATTTTAATAATAAATTATTATTTAATCAAAATACAAGAAATGTGTATGATTGTGAAATAATTTAAAATAAATTTAATTTAATGATTAAAATAAATTTAAATTATAAATAATTAAAACTATTTAATATTTTATTTATTAAAATATTTAAAAATATGTTAATTTATTAACTTTCATATTATCATAATAAAAATTAATTTAAATATTTTAAAGTTAAAAAATAAATTAAAATACTGAAATTATATATCATAGAATAGTTTTTTTTTTCTATATGTGTTGTAAAACTATACAAAGAGTAAAAAGAAAATTATTAAAAGATTCATTAGATATATATTTATATTAATAAAAAATATATATCAACAAAATTGTTTTCTTTGCCGTAAAGTTAAACGCTAATTTCATATTTATAGATTTTCAAATATATATATATATATATATATAAATAATTAAAATTTAAAATCCATTTAATAAAAATAAATTTAAATAAAGAAATGAAAATCAATATCTTTTAAAATTATAAAAATGAAACATATATTTCATTTAACATTATCAATAAATAAAAGTAAAAAAAATAAATCAAAATATATTATCATAAAATACTATCTTAATAGAATTTAAAATTATTTATTAATTTAATTTAATTTAATTAAAATATTAATAAAAATATAAATGAAAAGAAATTATTTATTGAGCAATTAAAAAATGCTTTAATACTTTATATTTATTATCTTTAATACTTTATCGTAAAATCATAAACATTAATATATATATATATATATTAAGTTGAAATTTAAAAAAATCCTGTAAGTAATATAAAAAAAAAGCTTCTAAGTATTAATAGACGAAGAAAAAACTATTTATATTAATAAACTAAACGGAATTATTGTATAGATCGAAAATTGAATTAAATCGAGGATGATAGGAGAAAAGGTAATTTTGTTTATTAGTCCTTAAAGAATTGTTTGTTTGTTGTTTTGCCAGGTAAGTTCACATAGAACTTACTATTTTATTCATGTTATGATTAAATTGTATTTGTTTTTCTTATTAGTTTATATAAATGTGAATTGGTTAATTTTTGGCATCAATTAGATTAAATTGCAATGTGTGGAATCTATGGCATTTATGAATAAGTACAAGGTACCAAAATGGAGATGAAATATTTATATCATTGAATGATATGTATATGTTGATACAGAGATTGAAATGATACAATTACAGTAATAAAGCTCGTGTGAACTTAGTAAAGGGATTAGGATACATATGGCATGTCATTAGGGATAAATATGAAATAAATCAGGGATTTGCATGATTTTATGAGATCCAACATTTGTTGCAAATTCTCGATACGATGTTAACTTGTGTGAGCAACCCTAACATTCTCAACTTGTGTGAGCACTATAGTCCCGTGTATCCGACTTCAGTTATTAAGGTTCTTTTGGGTGAGAAATTGACAATTTATTAGAAATGAAATTCTTGAATTGATTTGAATATGAATCAAATTATATATGTTTTCAATTTGAATATGAATTAGATCATTTATGATGCTATATTGAATTGTTATACATGTATATGTGACTGGTATTATATGTTCTTGATATGCAAAAGAACTAACTTATTTGCTGTATTGTTGAATTGCATATGAAAGTATAAGGATGCCATGTTATATACCATTGTGCTTAAAATGTTAAATTATTGAAATGTCAAGGTAAGTTAAGTAAATTTCATATGGAGTTACTAAGTATTCAACATGCTTACTCGGTTGCCTCCCTTTTCCTTATAGATTGCCAACTTGCGGAACGTGTCTAGTGGATTGACGAGAAGCTTACACTATCCTGTTATTGATTCGGTAGTCTTTCAATCGTTTAAAGCTCGTTTTTGTGGCATGTAAATAGGTGTTATGTATTTTTGAATCTTAGAATGATAGTTTTGGTTTGAACCACTTTTAATGTTTGATTTTGGTAGAGTTAAAGCCTACTTGCATATATATATGTTTTGGTAAAATGTTGAGAAAGGTGAATGGAACTTAAAATGGTATGTTTATGTATGAATTGGCATAGTAAGAAGATGGTAATAAATGGCTAAGTGAATGGTTGAATAGTTTGACATAAAGCAAGTTGAATTGATATGTTTTGATGCCAAATTGAAGTATATTAGATTGTTTGATTTGAAATGGTTAAATGAAATGTTTTGGTATGTAATTGGGATGATTTTTGTGCAGGTAAAGTTTTGCAAATATGCACCAAATGTGAAGTTTGAAAGGTAGACATGAAATAGGTACCAAATGGCCTAAATTTTACCAAAAACAAAGTCGACATCCCAATGAGCAATCTTCCTCGTCACAACACTAGTCGATATTATCTGACGTCGCAACGTCGAGTGGTATGACTTCTTGACGTAACAAACTATTTGGCAACACCACGATGTTAGCCCTAATATTTTGAAACTTTACAATTTGGTCATATTTCGTTCTCAAGACAACAAAAGAGCTTTTGTAAGCTTGATTAAGGCTCAGATTTAATTGTATATCATAATGAGAATGTGTTTATGACATGTTTGAAAGTTTGATTGATTGATTTATGATTTATTTGATAGTGGTTGCTCTGACAACGGATGTAGCATCTTGTAGCTCGGACCCGGTGATCAGGTTGGGCAAGAGGTATTTCAATTCTCATTATGCATGCGTTCCCAATTTTGGTATTTGATTCATTTATGAATCTTACCTTTCAGTTTCAATTTTCATCCCTAAGGACTTACACAATTATTAACTCACCTTACTAATGCATTAAAGGTTTCAATCAGACTACAATTTGTTTAGATGTTTCATTACACCATTTTCTTGAAGGCTTGCTTTTTCATTTTGGTTCAGTTAATACCCTTTTAAATAGAAATTTGGACTTCATACAATGGTTTATAAAGCATTTAAAAGTAGTGTTAATAGCATCTATTCAACGATTTGGAAAACAAAACCCAGTTTAGTACCATAAACAATAGCATTTGACAATTTCAAGAATTCATTCATACAATGCCAAAATCGGTTGAAATTCAACCCTTAGTAAGCCTAGAAAAATAAAGAAGGGATACTAGAGATGAGTTATCCGGAACTACAATAACAAGAGCGTTAAAGCACAGGTGCTCGAAGACCAAATCAAGAACATAATAAAGTGTCAAGAACAGAAGCACTGAAGTGTAAGTAACAAGAGTACCGAAGTACAAATCAGAAGTCCTCTATTGGCATGCCAATCATATCCTAACTATTTATCTAAGCTACTAGGGCTTTGTTTCAAGATTTCCAGAATATTAGTAAACTCATGTATCTAATCAAATTACAGCTTAGTATCGGTATTCATGGCGTAAACCACCATAATTAATATTGATAATTTAAATCATGGCATTATGCCACTACACAAGATTTCAAAGTTTTCATTTTCATCTCCGTAAATATACATCTTACAAGGTTCTTTCTTACAGTCATTTTAACGCCAATAATCAGGATTCTAACATCGAATTTACTTACTAGTCTGAAACAACATTTTTCAAACATATAAATATAAATTTACTGTAAGGCCCAATTTTTAGCCCGGGCCCAAAATAAACCAAAAAAATAAAACATAAAGTCCAAAAAATTAAAAAAAAGTCCATTTACACAATTAATAAACACCAACCCAAAATTTCGGCCCAAACACCAAAACCAAACCCAGCAAGCCCCCAACCTAAACAAAAAACAGAAACCATAAAGGACAGTGCCACAGCCAGCAACCCCCAACGCCGCATGCTCCCCGCGTCGTGCGCCTCCAAGCCTCCTCCACGCCGCCGTACCTGCGGAAAAGAGGGAGCAAAGCACATAACAGAATCTAGTTTGTTGTAGTTTATTTTTCCTAAAAAGGCTATAAAAGCCGCATGCAAACAGTGTAAACAGACTTTTTTTTTATGAATACACACAAGAGAATACAGAGAATAGATTCACAAAGAGGTTTTTTCTTATTATTATCATTTTTCAAAATTGTTCGTAGATAAATAGATTTATTTTTATTGTTTTTTCTTTTTAATTGTGTGTATACATATTAAAATAAAAAAACTTACTTTTGTGGATTTCTAGCCACCGTGTATGGTGGCCGGCGGTCGGCGGCGACATCGACGGTGGTCGATACGGCGATGGTTCACCGAAAGCCCTAGCCGGATTAGGGGAGAGAGATAGGAGTTGAGAGAGTTTTCTGAAGTTTTTTGTGAAAGAGGGTTGAAAATGGGGTTTTTTTTGGGCAAAAATTTGGGTTTTATAATGTAGCTAAAACGGCGCCATTTTGAAAAATGGGTTTAGAGGCCAAAACGACGTCATTTTGGGCCTCTAACCCATGACCCGACCCGCTCCAATGGGAGGATCCGCGTGTTTTGCTTGGAGGGGCTAATTGCGCCCTAGTCCCCTCCACGTCTTTATGGGTTTCTAATTAAATTTTATCTACTTCTAATTTGGCCCTATGATTTTCCTTCCGTTTTAATCTGGCCCCGTGCAAGGTGATGTGTTTTGGAGGGAGGGGATATTTACTTTCCCGGTCCCTCCACTTCGTTCGCGCATTACAATCCGATCCTTCCCCTTTTATTTATTTCTGATTTTGCCCCAAACTCTCGTTTTAAATTCGATTCGGCCCTTTTCAGTTGTTTTGGCTACTTTATCTTTTAATTGATTAATTGGGCAATATTATTATTTTAATAATATTATTATTGTATTCATTATTATTATATGTCACTATTACATTCTTTTTTCTTTTATCTATTCTTTTTATTAAAATTATTTTTACAATTTTTTTACTATTATTATTCTTATTAATATATTATTATTTTTTCCCCTATATTATTATTTTTATTAATATATTATTATTGTCTTCTATTTTGTTGTTGTTATTGTTATTTTAATCATCATTACTATGTTTATGGGCATAGTTAGCATTATTCTATTATTATTATTATCGCTAATTAATTCTGTATTATTTTCATTATCTTATACTTCCTTTTTATATTTGTTATGATTTTTATTACTATTTTATTATTATTACTTACATACCATCATCATCCTCACATGTATATTATTGTTTTCTATTTTTACCACTAATATTATTATTATTTTATTCTTATTAATGTATTATTATTAGTTGCGTTATTAATTATGTTATTTCATCCTTTCGTTTGATTGTCTATGGTAACTTTAAAATTGGTCCATCTTGTAATTTTCGTGAAGTGTTTCTTAGTATTTGTGTTTTGTAATTTATTAGTACGACATTTTATTCACCAATCATTGTTTTAAATAAAAGTGCATTTCGTTTAATCGTTACATCTTATTCGAAAGTTTTTTTCAAAATAAAGCAATACTCATATTTAGGAGCTTCGAGAAAATTGAACCCAAACTCACTGTTCCGATTTTCCTCGTCGAATCTAAATAATCGAGTACCCTTTCTTAAATCGAAACAAATAAATTTTAAATAAAAGCCTATTCTCGGAAATTCAAGATGTTGTGTCCAAACTTATTGGATATGACACCTTGTTTTCTCGAAGTAAGGATTTCAAAAAAATAAAGGCAATATCCTGTATTCGAAAATTTTGAGAAATAGTGCCCTAACTTACTGGGTTTCGATTTCTCATTCAACCCAAATAACTGAATATCCTCCTCAAGTTTAAACACGAGTTTTAAAAGTCGAAAGACGAGCTCAGTTTCGGGAACTCGAAATGTCGTACCCTAGCTTACTGGGCGTGACATTTTATTTCTTCGAAATAAGAGGGTCTTAGCATCCATTTTAATTTATTGAAGTTTTCCTTTAAATAAAAAGGATCACATTTTAAAATATTTTCAAATTTTCAACATAAGGACATCAACTAATCAATTAGGTACCAATTTTGGGCGTCACGAGGGTGCTAATCCTTCCTTGTGCGTAATCGACTCCCGAACCTATTTTTCTAAATTTTGTAGACCAAAACTATCGTTTTAATAAATCAAAATGTTTTAACGATTAATCTTAAGGTGAATCAATCACACCTCAAAAAGATTGGTGGAGACTCCATTTTCGTTTTTAAGTCGACCCCATTTTCCAAACAAAAAAATGGTTTCGACAGCTTAGCAACTCCACTAGGGAACTGTGAGAGAGTCAAGCCGTAAATTGATTAATTTTTGTCCTTTTGACGAAAGTTGAAAATCAGATTTGAAAATTACGATTCTTTTATTGCATTTGTTTGGGTCATTTAGTTGGTTGTGATTTGAGTTTCTAGGGTACTCCCGCATCATATTGCATGACCGTTGTGGCTACACCTTTTAAGTGGAAGTGAGAAACTATGCCTTCGTGAGGTTTTCACCTCTGCATGGGCTAGTGGACTGCTTCCAGGATACATCTGTACCTATGTCTTCGTGAGGTTTTCACCTCCACATGGCCATAGGGAAATGTATTCCCCTGAACTGAACTCGATCCATATGAGCCTATAATGGGTGAGGATTGAAGAATCTGCTGGTTTAGGTACCTTTCCTTTAGAACTAAGCCATATATAGTGATCCTTAAGAGCCCACCCTAGATAGAGCTACGCTGAACCTTAGCGGTTACCCAGATAGATGTTTGACACTTTCTCTATTTGCTTTGGTTTTTATTATTCGATACTAACTTGTTGTGTATTGGCTATGATTGCATGTCCTTTCATATTAAAAGGTGTCGATTCCTGTTTGGTTACTGAATTAAAAGGCTTGTCATAGAGAATGAACTTCTTGATAAAATAGAGGACAATACGGCTATCCGTATATGATCAGAGAAGATGCAACTTGAGAAAGGGGATAGTCTAGCCGAGGCATATACGTCGGAGATGTGGGACTTCACTCGTATCAGTGTGACACAGAATGAACTCCAGGAATTGAGAGATATATGGGCCCGTTGGGATGATGAGACTAAGCAGCTATTCTACCGTAATTATGGCGATCTATCCTACCTGTTTGACATCAAAGTGGACAAACACTTATTTCGGGCTATGACTCAGTTTTGGAACCCCGTATATAGTTGTTTCATGTTTGGAAAAGTGGACTTGGTGCCTACTGTGGAAGAATACACAGCCTTGCTTCGTTGTCCGAAGGTTCAGGTCGACAAAGCTTATTCCAAGGCCGCTAATGTACCAACTTTTGTAAAGGTGAACAGTGGGCCACGGCTCGAATTTAGCAAAAAGGTGAAGGAAAATGCATTTCTTGTGTGAGCTTGAGGGCCTTGATTGTAGCACATCCAGATATAAAAAGGAAATTTGACATCTTCGCCTTGAGTATCTATGCTTTGGTAATTTTCCCCAAAGCTTTGAGGCATGTAGATGAAGTAGTTGCTGACCTATTTGATCGACTTGACAAGGGGGTTACACCGTTACCAGCAATTCTTGTCGAAACATTCAAATCTTTGAGTGCATGTCGGAAGGCAGGTGAAGGTAGATTCATTGGATGCGCGCAACTATTGTTGGTTTGGTTCCATAGCCATTTCTGGAAGGTGGATAAAGCTTCTTATCAGGTTTTTCCGAGAATTACTCCCCGTTAAAGGAGTTAGCAGCCACGCCCAGAAGAGACGACATATCAGAAGAAAACTGGATCCTGCTCCTTCAGAATCTCCAGTAAGAGGACGTTGAGTGGAAAGCCCCTTGGATGGTTCCTAACGAAATCCTCTATCGGTGTGGGAATTTTGACTGGGTACCTTTGCTTGGAATTTGGGGAGCCATTGGATATGCCCCTTTGCTCGTGTTAAGGTAGTACATGACAAAGCAGTTTATACCAGCGACACACGGGCTAGCTCATTATGAATTTTCGTATAAGGGGGATAATTATAAGAAGAAGGTTCGGGAGATTTCTAATGCTTGGAATCAGACTCACCGGATGAAAAGAGTTGTTGTAGGTCCAATGACAACCCTCGAATATGGTGCGTGGCGGAGTAGAAGAATAAATGATAATATCCCCAGACCAAGACAAGATGGTGCTTGACCGATGGAGGAATACCTACAAATAGTTCCTTCCGAGTTGGAAATCATAAAACAGGACTTCAAAAATAGAAATTCGGAGTTAGGAAAAAAGATAGAACAATTGGAGGAAGAAAAAGTGCATTTGAGGTTAGATATTGATGTCTAGAAATTAGAGGCTGAGAAACTGAGAAAACAGAAGAGGAAGGCCGAGGAAGATTTGGACAGTTTAAAGACTGATTACAAGAAGTTGCATTCATCGAAGAGAACTGCTGGGTTGGGTAAAACCTCAGAACAATGGCGCCAAGAAATTCAAGAAGAGAAGGCTAAGGTCGATCAGTGGAAGAAGAGGTTTCATGATGCTCAAGCACGAGAAGATACTCTGAAAAAGACTATGTTTGAGAGCCAAATCAAAAAGGAGATGTTAAGAGCTCGAGTAGCAGAACTAGAAAAGGCATTGTGTCAAAGCCGTAACTCTGCGGTGAAGCTGGAACAAGCCTAAACAAGATTGAATATTTGAAAGGAAAGGTGGGAGAACTCGAAATGGTGCTGCAAAATAGTGAACTCCGGGTGCAATTATTTGAGACCGATAACGAGCGATGGGAAGAACAGTTTCAACGATCTCAAGACCAGGTCAGAAAAAGATATTACATCATGGGCGAAGCTGTGGCTCAGATATGAAAGTGGCTGATCATTTACAAGCTTTATCGGTCCAGGCTGATGTGTTAAGTGTGAAATATGAGCTAGAGTCAGACCATGGTCAAGAGTTAGCTTGTCTTCTTAAGAAAGTTAAAGCTTTGAGCATGAGGGCTAGGCAATATATGTGATTTTGTTTTATGTAAAGGATTTTATTTTCTTATAAAGTTATTCTAAAAGAAATTGAACTAGAATCGACACCTCTTATTTTTGCATTCATATCATGCATTTGCATTACATTGCATCATATACATTAAATGTCATAAAAGAACCCTATTAACTAGATATCGTATTATAGTTACCCTGGAACATCACTACTACACTCGAAAAAAAACGAAAGCCATGGATCAAAGGTTAGAGAGTTTAGAACAGATGAAGAAGAAGATACAGGACCAATTGCAAACTCAGATGCAAGAGCAGTTGGCTAAGATCCAATAGGATATGAGAGATCAAATGCTGGAATCCCAGAGAAGCATGATGAGCCAGTTAACACAGTTGTTGACTGGAGGGCCTAATAAAGGAAAGAGCCCTATGGTAGATGCCAGAGACGATAATGAAGACTCTTCTTATCCTCCAGGCTTTGCCTCGATAAATTCCCAAGTGCAACCACCAAGAGTGTCCGTTAATATCAAACCCCAATATCAATCCGGTACCTCAGCACCGGTAAACTTCCCAACAGGCTCGAGCTCCAACCCCGGAGATAATTTGGCAAAACCAATGGTCCCTGACTTCGATGATACAGCAGAAGGGGAAAAAGCAAGGGTGGAGCTCCCAAAACAGTTTGAAGATTGGTGCAAATGGCTGGAGGAGAAGTTCAAAATATTGGAAAGCGCTGATTACCAATGTGAAGTGGATGCTAAGAAGTTGAGTCTGGTTCTAGATCTGGTACTCCCTCCAAAGTTCAAGATGCCAGAGTTCGAAAAATACAACGGGACCAGCTGCCCTGAGGCCCATATTACAATGTTCTGTTGGAGAATGATGGGACATGTCAGCAATGACCAGTTGTTGATTCACTGTTTCCAAGATAGTTTGACTGGGGCTGCGGCCAAATGTTACAATCAATTGAGTCGTACTCAAGTCAAATCATAGAAGGATTTAGCACAGGCCTTTATGAAGCATTATGGCCATGTGACTAATATAGCACCTAACAGGATCACGTTACAAAACATGGAGAAAAAGTCGGGCGAAAGTTTCAGGAAATATGCCCAGAGGTGGAGGGAAGTCGCTACACAAGTCCAACCACCACTGCTGGAAAAAAAAATAATCATGCTCTTCATTAATACCTTGAAAGCACCTTTTATCAATCATACGTTGGGGAGTGCAACTAAGAGTTTTACAGACATAGTGATGTCTGGTGAAATGATAGAGAATGCGATAAAGTGTGGGAAAATAGAGGCTGGAGAGAGTATGAGAAGATCAGCTCCAAAAAAAAAAAAGAAAATAAAGTAAGTAATGTAAGCTCGGGTTATTCAAAACCCATTACTGCCAATCAACCAAGAACGGTAGCCACGAGCCAGCAGGCCTCACCAAAGCAGGAGCCCAACACAAAGCAGAATACTGAGAAGTTCTAGTTTACTCCCATACCAATGACGTATGTGAAGTTGTATAAAAGTCTATTCAATGCACATATTGTAGCCCTTTTCTACTTGAAATCATTGCAACCCCCATATCCTAAGTGGTATGACACAAAAGCTCAGTGTGAATACCATGCGGGAATCATAGGACACTCGATGGAAAACTACACCTCATTCAAAAGGTTAGTCGAAAGGCTTATTAATGCCGGTGTTGTAAAATTCGAAGACGTACCTGGTGTGGGAAATCCATTACCTAGTTATACTGATAAAGGGGTAAACGCGATAGTCGAGAATAGGGGGAGGAGAATCAAACTGAAAGTTGCTAAAGTAAGAACCCCATTGAGGGAGGTTTGGAAGGAAATGAGGGAAAGAGGGTTAGTTCCGCAAAGGTTGGGGAGAAAATCCCAAGATGCGAGGAACTACTGTGAGTTCCATGATAAGGAGGATCATGAGATCCAACGATACAGCGAATTCAGGGCTCTAGTGTAAGGGTTAATAGATAATAAAGAGCTGGAGTTCTTTGACTCAACTGAAAGTCTTTCAGGTCAATCACCTAGTGGTGATCATCACACGACCGAGAATTAACGAAGCAGGAGTGAGAGTGCCACCTAGAGTTGTAATTCAGAAACTCATGGCTTTTTCTTATAAGGATAGCTGGAGGGTGCCTTGGGATTATAACTGCAGCGTGACAGTTTTGGGGAAGGAGAGTTCGGCCAACATGCCAAACACAGAAGCTGAACCCATAAAAGGGAAATCTTTTATGACCAGACAAGGAAAAGAGAGGTCAGAACTATTAGTTAATGAACCAGTAATGGAAAATGAAGCCAAAGAGTTTTTGAAGTTCCTAAAAGACTAAAACACAGTGAGTATAGTGTTGTGGAACAATTACACAAGCAGCCGATACGCATATCGGTACTGTCTTTAATCTTAAACTCGGAGGTGCACCGTAGCGCGCTAATAAAGGTGTTAAATGAAACCCATGTCGCTGATGACATTTCGGTAAACAAGCTAGACCGCCTTGTTAGCAACATAAGTGCCGACAACTTCATCTCTTTCAGTGACAATGAAATACCGTCAGGAGGCAGGGGATCCACCAAAGCTTTGTACATCACCACTCGTTGTAAAGGGTATACATTACCGAGGGTACTAATCGACAATGGTTCGGTATTGAATGTCTTACTTCTGTCCATGTTGAACAGATTGCCTGTAGACACCTCTCATATGAAAACATGCCAGAACATAGTGAGAGCATTTGATGGCACCAAAAAGAAAGTAATGGGAAGGATAGAGATACCTCTTCTGGTTGGGCCAAATACATACGAGGTAGACTTCCTAGTGATGGACATTAAGCCTTCCTATAATTTTCTATTGGGGAGGCCGTGGATTCATTCAGCAGGGGCAGTACCATCATCGTTGCATCAGAAGCTAAAGTTGGTAACGGAGGGTCAGCTAATAACGATAAACGCGAAGAAGGACATTATCGCATCTGTTGCCAGTGATGCGCCATACTTAGAGAGTGATAGTAAAGCAATTGAATGTTCTTTTTGGTCATTAGAATTTGTAAATGCCACTTTCATCATTGAGGGAAGCAAGATCCCGGTGCCTAAAATCTCCGAAGTAACAAAGATGGGCCTACAGCTGACGGTGGGAAAAGGAGCATTGCCTGGAAGAGGGATTGGGAAATACCTCTATTGATGGGTCAAAGTACTGGTCTTGACCAGTAAATTGGACCATTTTGGCTTAGGGTATAAGCCAAAGGCCAAGCAGAGGAAGAAAGAGCTGGAAAGGAGACAAGAGAGACGAAGGGCACGATTGGATGGGTCAGAGGTCAAGTGGGAGCTAATGACCTTTCTCCATATATCCCATACATTCGTGTCAAGAGGAGTTATCCATCCAGGGCGAGGAACACGAATGAAAAAATGACTGAAGATATGATGAAGACTTTGAGCATCAACGCCGTATTTGAAAAGGGACTGAAGGAAGGAAACTTAGCGGGCATTTCCCCTATGAGCCTGGAAGTGTTTTGAATAACTGGACTGCAGAGGAAATTCCTGTAGTTTTTAGAGCTAACAAAGAGTAATGTTCAAAACACACTTGTTATTTTAAGTCTAAAAACAATAAGAATCTTTTGTGAAATAGGCTCATGTTCAAACATCTTTATTTTCAATAAAAATTGCATTTTTGTTTTTCATGCCGAGCAAATATTTTTTTTATTATTTATTCTCTTATTTCATTCATAATCATGTCATAAAAATAAGCCACTCTTAGATTCATTCTTTGGATATTCTTTCATACCTAAATAGGTCCCCAGATATTGATGTCATGAGCAACACTACTATGGACTCAGAACTCCCTTGTGAACGAGACATGTGCTTAGAAAGATCTCAGGATTTTACAGATGACAGAGATTGTAGTTTATCCCCGGATTTGTTAAGGATGGTAGAGCCGGAAGAGAAGCTGATTCTACCTCACAAAGAGACAATTGAGAATGTGATTCTGGAATAGGGGAAAAAGGTGAAAATTGGCACTTGTATAAGTAAGGAAACAAGGCAGGATCTCTTTAAACTTCTTCGGGAGTTCAAATATGTCTTTGCATGGTCATATCAAGACATGCCTGGGTTGAGTGCTGATATTACGGTACATCGTATCCCCATAAAAGAAGAATGCAGGCCGGTACAACAGAAGCTCCGAAGGATGAGACCTGATGTTGCAGTAAAAATAAGAGAAGTCGAGAAGCAATTTGATGCTGGGTTCTTACAAGTGGTGAATTACTCAGAATGGGTAGCCAATGTCGTCTCCGTTCCTAAGAAGGATGGAAAAGTATGGATGTGTGTAGATTACAAAGACTTAAACAAGGCTAGCCCAAAGGACAACTTCCCACTGCCTCACATCGACACTTTGGTGGATAACACGGCAGGGTATTCATTGTTCTACTTCATGGATGGTTTCTCTGGATACAATCAGATAAAGATGCATCCTAAAGACATGGAAAAGACTACCTTCATAACCTTGTGAGGAATGTTATGTTACAAGGTGATGCCATTCAGTTTAAAGAATGCGAGAGCAACATACCAAAGAGCCATGGTAACCTTGTTTCACAATATGATGCACAAGGAGATTGAGGTCTACGTCGATGACATGATTGCGAGATCCCGAACAAAAAAGAAGGATGTACTGGTTTTGAGGATACTGTTCTTGAGGTTCAGGAAATTTTAGCTAAAGCTCAATCCAACCAAGTGTACTTTCGGGGCTAGGTCAGGAAAACTGTTTGGTTTCGTAGTCAGTGAAAAGGGAATTGAGGTCGACTCGGATAAGGTCAAGGCTATACAAGAATTGCCTTCACCGTGCACTCAAAAGGAAGTCCAAGGTTTTCTAGGAAGACTAAATTATATTGCCTAGTTCATTTCGCAATTGACTTAGAAATGTGACCCCATATTTCGTCTTCTTAAGAAACACAATCTAGGCATCTGGGACGATGAATGCTAGAGGGCTTTTGACATAATGAAACAGTACTTGTCTAACACTCCAATACTAGTTCCACCCAGTCCTGATAAACCATTGGTTCTGTATTTGACGGTATTCGATAATTCAAATGGGATGTGTGGTCGACCAACACGATGAGACAGGGAAGAAAGAAAAGGTGATATATTACCTCAGTAAGAAATTTATTGAGTGTGAAATGAGATACTCGCCAATTGAAAAATTATGTTGCGCCTTGGTTTGGACAACTTGGAGGTTGAGGCAGTACATGTTGTACGATACGACTTGGTTAATCTCGAATCTAGACCCTCTTAAGTACATGATGGAGTCAACCGCTCTGAATGGAAGAATGGCCCAATGATAAATTTTGCTCTCCGAATTTGACATAGTCTATGTGAACCAGAAGGCTGTGAAGGGGAGTGCAATAGTAGATTTTCTAGCCAGCAGAGCGCTAGACAATTACGAGCCCTTAAACTTTGATTTTCCTAATAAAGATCTGATGTTTGTGGCGGCTACTGAGGAAGATACCCTAGAAGATTGTCCTTGGAAATTGAACTTCGATGGAGCATTGAATGCCGTTAGTAATGGAGTTAGGGCAGTCTTGATATCCCCAAATGGAGATCATTATCCATTCACTTGCAAGTTGGATTTTGACTACACAAACAATTTGGCAGAATACAAAGTATGTATCCTAAGAATTCGAGAAGTCATAGACTGAAAAATCAAGGTCCTAGAGGTATATGGAGATTCTGCGTTGGTGATCTATCAGCTCAAAGGAGAATGGGAAACGAGAGATCCCAAAATTGATCAGTTATCAAAAGTTAGTTTTGGAGTTAATTGAAGAGTTTGATAATATCACCTTCTTTTACCTCCCGCGTGATGAAAACCAGATGGCTGACGCCTTGGCCACATTAGCTTCTATGATCAGAGTAAATAAACAGGAGGGTGTGAAGCGTATCCAAATGAGTATTTGTGAGGCTCCGGCCCACTGGTTCAATATCGACGAAGAGGAAAAGAAAGATGATCATCCTTGGTATCATGATATTCTGCGATATGTGAAGAGCCTCGAATACCCTAATCAAGCAACTGAAAATGATAAGAGAACATTGAGAAGACTGGCCAATGACTATGTTTTAGATGGAGAGATCCTATATAAAAAGAGGAAGGACCAGGTGCTGTTAAGATGCGTTGATGCTGTTGAGGCTAAGAAAAGCCTGGAAGAAGTCCATGAAGGTGTCTGCAGGATGCACGCCAATGGGTTTACAATGGCCAGGCAAATCATGAGAATTGAGTATTACTAGTCCATGATGGAAGGAGATTGCATCCGTTATGCCAAGAAGTGTCATAAGTGCCAAATTTATGGAGACAAGATCGATGTGTCTCATTCACCTCTTTATGTTATGGCTTCTCCATGGCCTTTCTCAATGTGGGGCATGGACGTCATTCGGCCGATTTCGCTAAAGGCTTCTAATAGACACGGATTCATTTTCATGGTCATCGATTACTTCACCAAATAGGTAGAGGCAACCTCATATGCCAATGTCACGAAGATGGCAGTTAGCAAGTTTTTGAAGAAGGAGATCATATGTCGCTATGGTATGCTAGAAAGGATCGTATTTGACAATGTGCTGAACTTGAACAATAGCGCGATAGCAGAAGTCTACAGTCAGTTCAAAATTAAGCACCACAACTCGTCGCAATATCGCCCGAAAATGAATGGTGCAGTTGAGGCAGCTAATAAAAATATCAAGAAAATTGTGGGGAAAATGACTGAGACCTGCAAAGATTGGCATGAAAAGTTACTGTTTGCCCTCTATGCCTATTGAACATCTGTTAGAACTTCTACCGGATCAACACCTTTCTCATTGGTTTATAGGATGGAGGTAGTTTTGCCCATTGAAGTTGAAATTCCTTCTCTCCGAGTTTTATCAAAGTTGAAGTTGGATGAAGCGGAATGGATCCAATCTCGGTATGATCAACTGAATCTAATTGAGAAAAAAAGGTTAAAAGCCATCTGTCATGGTCAAATGTACCAAAAGCGAATGATGCGGGCTTACAATAAAAAAGTTCACCCCAGAGAGTTCCATGAGGGAGACTTGGTACTGAAAAAGATCTTCCCTATGCAAAAGGACTTTAGAAGAAAGTGGATGCCTAATTGGGAGGGACTTTATGTTGTAAAGAAGGCCTTTTCTGGAGGAGCATTGATACTAGCCGAGATGGACGGAAAGAGTCAGCCAAACCCAGTTAATGCGGACTCGGTCAAGAAATACTTCGTTTAAGAAGAAAAAATGAGCCAAGGTGAAAACCAGCAAAGGGCATCTTGAGTTCAAAAAAAAAGGAGAGGCCAAGGCGAAAACCCGTAAAAGGCACTTTGAGACCAAATGAGCTTTGAATTGAAAACCCTTAAAGGGCAATTCAAATTTTTGATGAGAAATAGGGCATCCGCTAACCATCCTATACCTGAGTTAACAATGAGGAGATATGCTACATCTTCGGGGCATTGACAAAATACTACAGATCCCCTAAACACATGTTGAACTCAGAATGGTCTTTAAGGAGTTCGTACGGAGAAGCTCAGGCTATGATATTTGGGGCACCAATTCCATCCTTACTCATTTTTGTACCTTAACAAAATTTGCTTCCTTTGCCCAATTCATTCTTTACGGATTTTGTCCCGAATAAATTTCAGTTTTATTCATCTCTATAATCTTTTTTCAAGCATTTCATATTGAAATAATGATTAACGAACTAATCATGCTTTCATAAAAGAAGTTTTGCATATTACTCTGAAAGTCTCTAAATAATGCAAGAATCTAAAACAAGACAATTATTTAGAACTCACCAAGCTTAAAGGGCTAAGAATACTTGAGAAATAAGGGTCTAAGCAATGACTACATCTTCAGATTCTCTATTGGAAATATCAGCTGAGCAAGAAGACATACATCAGGGATATCACCTTAACAAACGACAAGCAATGACAGCCTAAATGTTAAAAAATGGATCATTCCCATGACATTTTGCATTCATTCATATAACATTCATAATATATCTGGTTAGGAGCATTTTCCATGGCATAAGCATAGGCCTCATAAAATCAATTCTACAGGTAGATTCCCCAGAGGACGATGGGGCAAAATTTGTAACACTTCATACCCGAGTTCGATGTTAGGACTAGATACGAGACATTACCATGCTTGAACTCACTTAAACATACACTTATGGGCTGTAAAATTTCGTTCTAACTTAGAAATTTCTCTTTCATAGTCTAATCATACATTTCATGGGCCTACGAGGCCTTAAACGCGTATCCGAAAACTTTCGGAACTTAATCAAAAATTTTTCTTTAAAGTAGGGTTCACACGCCCATGTGACTTGGAACACGTCCGCGTACCCTTAGACACGCCCATGTCTTCCTACCGTGGGCGACACTGACTATATTCACATGGCCTTGACACACCCATGTCTTCCAACCGTGTGTCATACACAGCTTACACAAACAGCCGTGGGATTTGCCCGTGGCCTATCCTGACTTCAAATATAAAGGTGCAGGGTACGCACGGCCTAGACACATGCCCATGTGTCTAACTGTGTGGGCACTTAGAGGCTATTTACCAAGCCATTTGCCACCCTGAAAAAAAAATCAAGCTCATACTCACTTAAATACATTTCATGAACAATACTACATGCTTCATTGATCTCAATAAGCATACATACATAGTCAATTTTGGCTGATCACTTAGCCATATACAAAAGAATAATAACTTGATAGCCTATACATTGGCCCTTCTTAAAACATGTTCTCAAAATGAATGCTTCCTATACATGCCATACTTAGTAAAATAACTTGGCTATACGAAACTAAAGATTGATAGTGTGTTACGAGCTCTGACTCCAACGATCCACAAGTTAACTTGGCGGGACTACATAGAAAGAAATAATTAAAGACATAAGCATTTAGCTTAGTAAGTTTGCATGTAAAGCACGTATCAATATACTTGCTCAATATAAACCATTTGACATAACAATGGTATCATAAATTTCAGCTATAGAGCTTAATTACTCATACTGATTCTTACATGTCTCGTGATACTTACTATTCTCATACTTGTAAGGTAAACAAGGTACCTGTATCACTTGATCACATTGATCAGCATACTTTAATATAATAATCATGATCTCTAATTATTCATTCATAACATAAATAATATTCAATTTTAACCTGATGATAGCTTTGCTTACTTAGCTTCCTTGTTATCTCATTTTAACTTTACTCATTTGCCCGATGAATTTATGCGAATAACCGAGGATACTAAATCTCATCCCACCTAGCTTGATGCCAGAGCCATATCCTAGATATGGTCTTACATGGAATATCTCATCTTGGTTTTGAGGCCATGTCTTGACATGGACTTATACGAAGTCTTTACTCATGAAATGGTCAATGTTGAGCCTTGGCTGGGGCTTACATGAAATCTTTCTTATTCTCACCAATGCCATGCCTTGGCTTGGACTTACATGGGATCTCTTTCTCTTGATAGCTTTTCAATGCCAAGACTTGTCTTGGGCTTACATGACAACTTTTCAATGCCAAGCTTACCTTGGACTTCTATGATATCTTTTCAATGCCAAGCTTGCCTTGGACTTACATGATATTTGTTCAATGCCAAGCTTGCCTTGGACTTATATGATAACTTTTCAATGCCAAGCTTGTGTTGGATTTACATGATACCTGTTCAATGCCTAGCTTGCCTTGGACTTACATGATATCTTTTCAATGCCAAGCTTGCCTTGGACTTACATGATATCTTTTCAATGCCGATGCCATGCCTTGGCTTGGTCTTATACGGACTTTCTTATCTCATGTGGTGGATCGAGTATCCTGGGAAATTCATCATTAATCGGGACATATTCATACTTAATCTCATTGATTTTCTTGTTTAACATAGAATTAAGCATTCCATTGAAATAATGTACATTATACTAAGCAATTAAATGATAGAAATCATAAAGCTTGGAAATCATACAAACTTACCTCAATATACAAAATGTATATAGATATGCAATTTAGTCCTCGACTTTGTTCTTGCCTCGGTTTCGATTCGGGCTTCGTTTTTCTTGATCTATAATCATAAATAGACCATTTAATACTCACATTGACTAAATTGACTCTTTACTCATATTTTGGTAAAATTACTATTTTGCCCCTAAACTTTCTTATACTTGTAGTTTTGCCCCTAGGCTCGTAAAATGATTTTCATTCAACTTTCTTAAACTTCATGCTTAGCTGATTCATTTTCTCTACCTTAACAATCATCAATTCTCACTATTTCTAGTATGTATGACCAATTTTTATAACTATTACAAATTGGTCCATACTATCATTTTTCATGAAATTCACTAAGGAAAAGATGTTTATCTAACATTAAACTCTCATAAAATTCCATAAAACATCATTTAACATCCATGTCATTCATGGGTAGATTTTTGAACATGCATCTTAGCTCATTTTATAGCCAAAAATAGCTAATTCATAATACGAGAACTTCAAAAATACGAAGAACATTAAAAACGAGGCTAAAATAAACTTACTAGCAAGCTTGAAAAAAATAAAGAACCGTTGCTATGGAGTCTCCAAATTTTTGGCACAAGGGGGAAGAAGATGAATAGATTTTTGTCATCTTTTTCCCATTTTAATCATTTAATAGATAAATGACCAAAATGCCCTTCTCTTTAAAATTTTCCATTTTACTAACTCATGCCCAATTTTGTCCAAAAATTATAATTTGGGCAAATTGCTATTTAAAGGCTTCTAATTAATAATCTAAAGCTATTTCATACAAAAAGCTTCTAGAAACTCATATTTTGGAAATTTTTGCAATTTAGTCCTTTTGAACCATTCAACCTCAATTTAACAAATTTGTTTCATGAAACTTTCACACTAGCATGCAAACATGGCATAAACCTTAGAAACTCATAAATTCACCTTGGATTTGTAGCCTCGCGCCACTATTCCGACTAAGCCCTAAATCGGGCTGTTACAAAATTGATTAAAAATTACCAATTTCGGCGAATCTTATCTCCATGTATTGGCAATGGAGCAGATTTAAGCCACCAGCCTTATCCCCCTAAGCAGTAGTGGAACAGGCTGAAATTACGAGTCTTATCTCCATGTATCGGTAATGGAGCAGACTGAAGATTGTATATCTTACCTCCTCGAGATAGCAGTGGGGCAGATCGAAGTTGGTAAATCTTATCTCCATGTATTGGCAATGGAGCAGATCTAAGCCAATAGCCTTATCTCCCTGAGATAGCAAGGGAGCAGGCTGAAAATTACAGGTCTTATCTCCATGTATCAGCAATGGAGCAGACTAAAGATTGTAGATCTTGTCTCCTCGAGATAGTTGTGAGGCAGATCGAAGTTGGCAAATCTTATCTCCATGTATCGACAAAGGAGCAGATTTAAGCCACTAGCCTTATCTTCCTGAAATAGCAAGGGAGCAGGCTAAAATTACAAGTCTTATCTCCATGTATGGTAATGGAGCAGACTAAAGATTGTAGATCTTGTCTCCTCGAGATAGCAGTAGGGCAGATCGAAGTTGGTGAGTCTTATCTCTATGTATCAGCAATGGAGCAGATTCAAGCCATCAGCCTTATCCCACTAAGCAGTAGTGGAACAGGCTGAAGATTGCAGATCTTATCTCCCTAAGCAGTAGTGGAACAGATCGAAGACGGTGAGCCCTATCCCCCTAAGCAGTAGTGGAACGGGCTGAAAATTACAAGTCTTATCTCTATGTATCGGCGATGGAGCAGACTGAAGATTGCAGATCTTGTCTCCCTAAGCAGTAGTGGAGCAGATCGAATACGGCGAATCTTACATCCATATAGTAATAGAGCAGATTTAAACCACTAGCCTTACCCCCCTAAGCAGTAGTGGAACGGGCTGAAAATTACAAGTCTTATATCTATGTATCGGCAATGGAGCAGACTCAAGATTGTAGATCTTGTCTCCCTAAGCAGTAGTGGAGCAGATCAAAGATGGTGAATCTTACATCAATGGAGCAGATTCAAGCCACCAGTCTTATCCCCATAAGCAGTAGTGAAACAGGCTAAAGATTGCAGATCTTATCTTCCTAAGCAGTAGTGGAACAGATCAAAGATTGCAAATCTTATCTCCCTAAGCAGTAGTGGAGCAGATCGAAGACGGTGAGCCTTATCCCCCTAGGCAGTAGTGGAACAGGCTAAAGATTGCAGATCTTATCTCCCTAAGCAGTAGTGGAGCAGATCGAAGACGGTGAGCCTTATTTCCCTAAGCAGTAGTAGATCAGGTAGAAGATTACAGATCGTATCTCCCTAAGCAATAGTGGAGAAAATTGAAACTAAAATTCCTATACCCTTGAAGATGCAGTGGGTTAAAGCGGGGTTACCTGAAGGAAGAAGCATCAAGAAGTCAAGACTCAGCAAAACCGGGCAAAATTGGTCCTCTTAAAGTCTTTGCTCTATTCTCGTTACACAACAACGAGCAAAAAAGGGCAGCTATAAGGCCTAATTTTTAGCCCGAGCCCAAAATAAACCAAAAAAATAAAACCTAAAGTCCAAAAAATTAAAAAACAGTCCATTTACACAATTAATAAACACCAACCCAAAATTTCGGGCCAAACACCAAAACCAAACCCAGCAAGCCCGCAGCCTAAACAACAAACAGAAACCCTAGAGGGTAGTGCCGCAGCTAGCAACCCCCAACGCCGCACGCCTCCTGTGTCGTGCGCCTCCAAGCCTCCTCTACATCACCGTACCTGCGGAAAAGAAGGAGTAAAACACATAACAGAATCTAGTTTGTTGTAGTTTATTTTTCCTAAAAAGGCTATAAAAGTCGCATGCAAACAGTGTAAACGGACCTTTTTTTTTACGAAACACACAAGAGAATACAGAGAATAGATTCGCAAAGAGGTTTTTTTCTTATTATTATCATTTTTCGAAACTGTTTGTAGATAAATAGATTTATTTTTATTGTTTTTTTTCTTTTTAACTGTGTGTATACATATTAAAATAAAAAACTTTCTTTTTTGGATTTTCAGCCATCGTGTACGGTGGCTGCAGATGGTGGTCGGTACGGCGGTGGTTGAGAGAGTTTTTTGAAGTTTTTTGTGAAAGAGGGTTGAAAATGGGGTTTTTTTTGGCAAAAATTTGGGTTTTATAACGTAGCTAAAACGGCACCGTTTTAAAAATTAGGTTTAGAGGCCAAAACGACGTCGTTTTGGGCCTCTGACCCACGATCCGACCCTCTCCAAGGGGAGGATCCGCGTGTTTTGCTTGGATGGTCTAATTGCGCTCTAGGCCCTTCCGTGTCTTTATGGGTTTCTAATTAAATTTTATTTATTTCTAATTTGGCCCTATGATTTTCCTTCCGCTTTAATCTGGCCCCGAACAAGGTGATGTGTTTTGGAGGGAGGGGATATTTACTTTCCCGGTCCCTCCACTTCGTTCGCACGTTACAATCTGATCCTTCCCCTTTTATTTATTTCTAATTTTGCCCCAAACTCTCGTTTTAAATTTGATTCGGCCCTTTTCAGTTGTTTTGGCTACTTTATCTTTTAATTGATTAATTGGGCATTATTATTATTTTAATAATATTATTATTGTATTCATTATTATTATATGTCACTATTACATTCTTTTTTCTTTTATTTATTCTTTTTATTAAAATTATTTTTACCATTTTTTTTTACTATTATTATTCTTATTAATATATTATTATTCTTCCCCTATATTATTATTATTTTTATATTATTATTATTCTTATTAATATATTATTATTATTATTCCCCTATATTATTATTATTTTTATTAATATATTATTATTGTCTTATATTTTGTTGTTGTTATTGTTATTTTAATCATCATTACTATGTTTATGGGCACAGTTAGTATTATTCTATTATTATTATTGTGCAAGGCCCAAATTGCCCGTGCCCATAATCAGCCTACCCTAAAGCCCAATTACAACCAACCCACAACTAATAAACAGCAACCCAAAAATATTGCCCAAACAAAACAGGCCCAAATCAGAAAAATTTTCAAAAAAAAAAAACCCTAGCCCAAACAAATAAAAAAGGGGGCAGCATAGGAACCCTAGGCGCCGCACCTAGGTCTGGCTTTTGACCCCTGACATTCTGACGCCACCAACCACCGTCCCATCTGCACCGGCCACCGCCACTTGCACCTGCAAGGCATTAAAACAGAAGTGACAGAAAGCAAAGAAAAAAGTTGTAAAAAGATGGCTATATAAACCATCGAAGAACTGATTGTAAGGGACTTTTTTATTCAATTAATATAGACAAAAACAGATTCAAACAAAGAAGAAAATCAAAAGCAGCAAGCCTAGATTCAATACAAAACAGAGAAATATATCCAAAAGAACAAACACAAGAAAAGATCAGAAAGGTTCTCACTTTATTTTTTAGTTCTTTTTTTATCTTCGGAACTTTCTGCATATAAAGATTTCTATTTTTATTTTTTTAGAATACATATATAATATCAAAATATAATATATATATAAAAAAGAGAAAAAAGAAAAACTTTACCTTTTCCGGCCACCGTGCACGGTGGCGACACGAAGGAGAACGGTGATCGGGGCAGTGCCGGAATCCCCCTCTCCCTTTGACCTGCAGAGAAAAAACAAGAGAAGGGTAAAAAAAAATTTAAAGCAGGTGACAAATGAATTTTTTTCATAAATTTGGGTCTTAAATAGCCTCCCAAATCGACGTCGTTTTGGGGCTGGCCTTTAACGCCCAAAACGACGTCGTTTTGACTAAGATCTGCGCGCGCGAACCGACCCGCTCAGAGGATCCGCGCGTTTTCGTTAATTGGGCTAATTGCCCTTTTGGTCCTTCCGCGTTTTCAGTTTCTTTAAATAAGACTTTCTTTTATTTTAATTGCGCCAAGAAATTTCACGCAGTTTTAAATCTATTCCCTATTTAAACGCTGCGTTTAATAGCTCGGGTAAAATTGCGCTCCTCGTCCCTCACCATTTCGCACGCGTTTCAGTTCAGTCCCCATATTATTTATTTCATATAATTTGACCCAAACTTCCATTTTTAATGCAATTTAGTCTATTTTTTCAATTATTTTGCAATTATTATTATTATTACTACTACTTAATATTTTTATTTTTATTACTATTAATTACTTATTATTATTCCTATACTATACTATTATTATTAGTATTGCTACTCTTATTTTATTATTATTACCATTATTTTTTATTATTTAATTATTATCATCACTATTATTTTATTTATATTATTGTTATTACTATCATTATATTATTTTTGTATATATTTTGTTAATTACCATTATTATTACTATTATTATTATTATTTTTCTTACTAACATCATTAATATTATTTTGTTATTAGAATTTCTCACTTTTAGCATTATTATTTTTATTATTACCATTTTATTATTATTACTATTGTCTGATTTTATTATCATTTCTTTTACTGTTTATTTATTATTATTATTATTATTATTATTCCTTTTACTGTTATTATTATAAACGTATTGCTGTCATTATTCTTTATTTTGCTATTGTCATTGTTATTATCATCATTTTATCATTAAATTAGTTAACTTAGTATTATTACATACATCATTCTTATTTTTCCGCAACCTAGCTTCGTAATTTATCTCTTTTATCAAATCTTATTACATTAACTTTTATTCGATACATCAAGTTTTAAAATGATCGATATTCTGTATTTAGAAGTTTGAGGAATCGTGCCCAATCGTGCTGGGTTTCGATTTCCCATTCGTCTAAATGACTAAATATCCTTCTAAGATTTTGACCGTGTTTTCTTAAACAAGGCAATATTTCGTGTTTGGACATTCGAGGAATTGTGCCTAATCGTGCTGGGTTTCGATTTTTTTTGGTTGGGCCAAATAGTGGAATACCCTTTTTTAAATCGCAATGTATGAATTTTGGAAATCATGAAATGATCTTGGTATCGAGGGTTGAAACATCGTATCCTATCGTGCAGGATGTGATATTTCATCTTTTTGGAACAAGAGAATTTCGATATCCAAACCCGAATTATCTAAACATTTTCAAAAAGGGTTCGTATTTTAAAATCTCCTCTAATTTTCAACATTAGGACATTAATTAATCAATTTGGTACCAATTTTGGGCGTGACGAGGGTGCTAATCCTTCCTCGCACGTAATCGACTCCCGAACCCGTTTTCTCAAAATTTTGTAGACTAAAACACTGTTTTAGTAAACCCAAATGTTTTATTAAGACAAAGGTGATCCGATCACACCAAATAAAGATCGGTGGCGACTCCCACTTTTATTTTCATTTTCAAAATCAAAGTCGATCCCCGTTCCGTTTTCAAAAAAATGGTTTCGACAGCTTTTGTTGACTCCACTGGGAACGTCGAGAGTCAGGCCATAGATTGATTAATTTTTGTCCTTTTGATTAAAAATTTGGAAAATTATCTTGAAAATTCCATTTTCTTTTGATGCATTTTGATGCTATGATTGTAATAATGTAGAGTCTCGTAAAATACTTTGGCATTGCATTGTATGACCGTTGTGGTCGCACCTGTAAGTAGGAGCAAGAAGCTATGCCTTCGTGAGGTTTTCACCTCCGCATGGGCTAGTGAATCGCTTCCGGGATACATCTGTACCTATGTCTTTGTGAAGTTTTCACTTTCGCATGGCCATAAGGAAATTTATTCCCCTGAACCGAACTCAGTCTGTATGAACCTATAATGGGTGAATATCAAGGAATCTGCTGGTTCGAGTACCTCAACTATAGAACTAAACCGCATATAATGAACCCTAAGAGCCCACCTTAGGTAGAACTATGTCCAAACTGTAGTAGTTACGCAGATGGGTGTTTGTTTATTTTACTTGTTTTATATTTCATCCTGTAGTACTAATTGGTTATGTTTTATTCTGGTGCATGACATTTCATATTTTAAGAGGTATCGATTCACAGTCAGTTTCTAAGTTAGAAAGCTGGTTATGGAGAACGAATTCCTGATAAAGTGGAAGACAATGCAGTCGTCCATATATGGTCAGAGCAAAGGCAATTAGAGAAAGGGGACAGCTTAGTTGAGGGGTATGTGTTGGAACTACGAGATTTTATAGCATCAGTGTCACGCAAAATAAGCTCCAAGAGTTGAAGTAGATATGGACCCAATGGGATGATGAGGCAAAGCAGCTGTTCTATCGTACTTATGGCAATTTACCTTACCTGCTCGATGTCAAAGTAGATAAGCATCTATTCCGAGCAATGACTCAATTTTGGAATGCTGCTTATAGCTGCTTCTCTTTCAGGAAAGTGGATTTAGTGCCCACAGTGGAGGAATATACAACCTTGCTTCGCTGTTCAAGGGTCCAAGAAGACAAAGTTTATTTTAGGGCTACCAATGCCCCTACTTTTGTGAGGAAATTAATGAATATCACGAGGATGAGTGAGCAGTGGGTCTCAGCCAGGATTCAAAAGAAAGACGAGGGTAAATGCATACCTTGGGTGAGTTTGAGGGATCTGATCCTAACACATCCCGATGTAAAGAAGAAGATTGACGTCTTTGCCTTATTTATTTACGGTTTGATAATCTTCCCTAAAGCTCTAAGACATGTGGACGAAGCAGTTACTGATCTATTCGACCGATTAGACAAAGGGGTCATGCCTGTGCCTGCGATTTTAGCCGAGACGTTCAGATATTTAAATGCATGTCGGAGAACAGGTGAGGGCAGGTTCATTGGATGCGCACAGTTGTTGTTAGCTTGGTTCCATAGTCATCTCTAGTAGGTGGAGAAAGTGTCTTATCGGGTTTCTCTAAGAATTATTCTCCATTGAAAGAGGTAGTAGCTACACCGAGAAGAGAAGCTGTGTCCGAAGAAAACTAGATGGCGCTCCTTCAAAATCTTCAAGAAGAAGACATCGAGTGGAAAGCTCCTTGGATGGTTCCCGACAAAATCCTTTATCGATGTGAGAGCTTTGACTAGGTTCCTTTACTTGGAATTTAGGGTGCCATTAGGTATGCCCCTTTGCTTGTACTGAGGCAGTGTGGTTCAAGATAGTTCGTACCAACGACATATGAGCTGGCTCAATGTGAGTTATCATACAAGGGGGAAAGCTATAAGAAGAAGGTTAAAGAGATTTCTAGTGCCTGGAATCAGGTTCATAGAATGAAGAGATTATCTACAGGCCCAATGATGACCCTAGAATACAGTGGATGGAGGATTAGAAGGGTTAATGATAACATCCCCGAGCCAAATCCATAGGGTGCCCTATCAAGAGAGGAATGCTTGCTAGTGGTCCCATCAGAGTTAGAGATTGTGAAACAAGATTTTGAAAAGATGAGTTCAGAACTTGGAAAGAGGATAGAGAAGTTGGAAGAAGAAAAAATGCACCTGAAATTAGATGCGGATGTTCAGAAATCGGAGGCCAAAAAACTAAGAAAAGAAAAGTGGAAGATAGAGGAAGATCGAGATAGTTTGAAGATAGAATATTAGAAGATGCGTCTGACAATAAAAAAACGCTGGATTAGGAAAGACTTTGGAATAGTGGCGACAGGAGATTCGAGAGGAAAAGGCCAAAGCTAATTGTTGGGGGAAGAAGTTTCAAGAACTGCAAGCGCAAAACGAGGCCTTAGAAAAGAATTTGGCAGGGAGCCAAAAAGAGAAAAGAGGGTTAAAAGCTAGAGTGGCTGAACTTGGGCGGTTTCTTCATCACCATCGAAGTCGTAATTCTGAAATCGAACTGAAATCAAGTCTAAACAGGATCGAGGAAATGAAGGGTAAGATTGAAGAATTAGAATCAGCATTGCACAGTTGTGAGCTTCGGATTGAACATCTTGAAACAAGAGAAGGACGTTGGGAGGAAGAGCTTCACCATTCTCATGATCAAGTTAGAAATCGGGATTACCTCATGGGTGAAGCAATAGTTCAGATTCGAGAGGTAGCTAATCACCTACAGACTTTGGCAGTACAGGCTGATATACTGAGCATAAAGTATGAGCTACAGTCAGATCGTAGTCAAGAGCTAACCTCTTTACTAGGGAAAATTAGAACTTTGGGCCTAAGGGCGAAAGCATATATATAGTCTGTTTTATGTAAAAGGTTTTGTTTTCTAATAAAGTTTTCTAAAATGAAGTTGAATCTGAATCGATGCCTTCTTCTTGCATTCATTCATTTGCATTGCATATGCATTTAAGTCCATAAAGAGAGCCTAATTAGTTGAAATTATCATAGAAAGAGAGAGAGAGAGAAGAGAAAAAAATCTAGAAGCTGCGGTACACGTGCCAAAACAAAGAAATGGATCAAAGACTTGAACAATTCTAGAAGGACATACAAGACCAAATGCAAGAGCAATTAGCAAAGCTCCAACAAGAAATGAGAGACCAACTGTTAGAAGCTCAAAGAAACATGATGGCTCAAATGGCCCAAATGCTTAATGGGGCGATGGAAAAAGAAAAGGTCCCATGGCTATGGCTGGAGAGGATAGCGAAGGCATTCCCCCAGGTTTTACCCCACCACATGCACAAATACAGCCTGAAGAGTATCCCCAAAGGCCATCTGTCACGATTAGGCCTTAGCAAGGGCAAGACAATACTAGACTGCCCATGAACTTCAACGTTGGCTCAGGATCCAATCCAGGAGATAGCCCAGCTAATCTCGTTGTTCTTGATTTAGATATAGCAGAGAGGGACGGGACAAGAGTCGAATCTTCGAGGCAGTTAGAGGATCACTGTAAATGGTTAGAAGAGAAGTCCAAAGTTATAAAGACTGCTGACTACCGTTATGGGGTAGACGCTAAGGACTTAAGTTTGGTCCCGGACTTGGTACTTCCTCTAAAGTTTAAAATCCCGAATTTTGAAAAGTACAAAGGAACTAGCTGTCCCGAAGTGCACATCACGATGTTCTGTTGATGGATGGCAGGACACGTTAACAATGATCAATTGATGATTCACTGTTTTCAGGACAGCCTGGCCGGGTCTGCGGCCAAATAGTACAACCAGCTCAGTCGTGCCTAGATTAGGACATGGAAGGACCTGGCACAGGCCTTCATGAAAAACTATGGCCATGTAACTGACATAGATCTCTACAGAATCACGCTCCAAAATATGGAGAAAAATCCTACCGAAAGCTTCAGACAATATGCCCAGCGATGGAGAGAGATAACAACATAAGTTCAGCCTCCTCTCCTAGAGAAGGAAACAACCATGCTTTTTATCAATACTTTGAAGGCTCTTTTCATTAATCACATGCTGGGAAGCGCTACTAAAAATTTCTCAGATATCGTGATGTCAGGAGAAATGATAGAAAATACAATCAGATGTGGCAAGATAGAGGGGAGAGAAGGCACTAGAAAGACGATCCCGAAGAAAAGAGAGAATGATGTAAATAACATAAGTGCTCGTAACAAAAGCTATTCGAAGCCAATCACTGTGAGCCAGCCCAAAACCGTAATTACTGATCATCAAAGCCCATCTAGACAAGAATCCAATGCAAAGCAGAATGCGGAGAAACTCCAATTCATACCGATCCCTATGACATATAGGAAATTGTACCAAAATTTATTCGATGCACATGTCATTTCCCCTCATTACTTAAAACCCCTGCAGCCCCCATACCCTAAATGGTATGATGAAAATGCACAGTGCAAGCACCATGCAGGGATCGTGGGGCATTCAATAGAGTATTGTCTTGCCTTCAAGAAATTGGTAGAAAATCTCATCCAAATAGGCGTTGTGAAACTTGACGATGCCCCCAGCGCGGAGCATCCGCCACCTAATCATGCTAATAATGGGGTAAATATGATAGGTGAAAATGTGGGGAGAAAAGTTAAAACGGATATTGTGGAGGTAAAAACCCCGATGAGATGGGTTTGGAAGGAAATGATGAAGAGGGGATTAGTTGTATCAGACCCGGCGAGAGAATATGAAGAGATGAGAAATGGATGTGAGTTCCATAACTTAGAGGGGCACGATATCCAAAACTATATTGAGTTCAGAAGGCTAGTGCAAAGGCTAATAGACGATAAAGAGATAGAATTTTATGAAAGCAAGAAAAGCCAATAAGGAGAAAATATTTGCGCATTGGAAGACAAGTCAGCAGCAAAGGTCTCAAAAGTTAGCTATCTATTGGTCATCATCTTGCGACCGAAGAACAATGAAGTCGGGGTAAAGATAACACCAAAGGTCGTGATTCAGAAACCTGCGGTCTTTTCTTATAAAGATAACAAAAAGGTTCCCTGGAGCTATGACTGCAATGTGACGATTCCTAGAAAGGGGAACTCTTCCAGCACTTCAAAGAGAGATCAAGAGGTAGGCTCCTATACGCGCAGTGGAAAGCGCTACGATGCGGCAAACGCACGAATAGAACCCACAAAAGAGAAAGCCTTGACGAGCGAACAAAAGAAGGAAAAGGCAGCCGAACACGAATCGTCTATAAACGGGCCAGTAAAGGAAGAAGAGGCTAAGGAATTCTTAAAATTCTTAAAGCATAGTGAGTACAGTGTTGTGGAGCAACTGCATAAACAACCGGCTCGTATATCTGTGCTAGATTTACTGTTAAGCTCGGAGGTGCATTGCAACACACTGATGAAAGTACTGAATGAAACTTATGTTGCTAATGATATCTCCGTTAACAAGCTGGATTGCCTGATTAGTGATATAAGTGTTGATAACTTCATTTTCTTTAATGATGACGAGATCCAGGCGAGAGGTATGGGGTCCATTAAAGCTCTCCACATCACCATACGTTGCAAGGGGTACACATTACCAGGAATACTGGTCGACAATGTATCGGCGCTCAATGTCTTGCCACTATCAATGCTGAACTGATTGCCCATAGATAGTTCTCACATGAAGGCTTGCCACAATGTAGTGAGAGCATTCGGTGGAACTGAAAGGAAAGTAACGGGGAGGATCGAAGTACCTCTATTAATTGGCCCAGGTACATATGAAGTGGATTTCATAGTAATGGATATAAGGTCGTCCTATAATTGCTTGCTGGGGAGACCTTGGATACACTCAGCGGGAGCAGTGCCCTCGTCGTTGCACCAAAAGCTGAAGTTAGTTATGGAGGGTCATCTGGTGACAATAAACGTTGAAGAGGACATCATCGTGACTTTAACTAATAGTGCACCATATTTAGAAGCAAGCGACGAAGCGACTGAGTGTTCCTTCTGCTCTCTGGAACTTGTCAACGTTACATTCATCAGTGAGGGCAATAAGATCCCAGTGCCTCGAATATCCAAAACCACGGAAATAGGTTTACAACTGATGGTCGAGAAGGGAGCTTTACCTGGGAAAGGACTTGGAAAGTATCTCCAATGAAAGATCGAGGCCCCAAGATTGAAAGAAAAATGAGACCTCTTTGGCTTAGGATTCAAGTCGGATGCAAAGCAAAAGAAGAAAGAGTAAGAGAAGAAATAAGAAAGAAGGAAAGCGCGGTTGAATGGAGATGAGATTAAATGGGAACCAATGATAATTCCCTAAATTTGCAAGACTTTTATATCAGGAGGGATTATCCATCCAGAACGAGGAACGCAAAAGGAAGAAACCACAGAGGAAATACGGGGAAACATGCACGTCAATGCCATATCCGAAGGGAAAGCTAAAGAAGAAAACTGGAATGGCATCCGCCCCTATGAGCCAGGTAACGTTCTAAACAACTGGACCGCGGAGGAAATCCCTGTAGCTTTTAGAACTTATTCAGAGTAATACTCGGAACACACTTGTTGCTTTAGGACTAGAAGCAATAAGATTCACTTTTGTGAAGCATGACTTAAGTCTAAATATCGTTATTTTCAATGAAACGCATATCTATTACCTTTTGAGCAAATCTTCTTCTATACTTTTCACTTCATTCATCATCATGACTATTCTTTAATTCTTTAAATGTTCTTTTAAATATTTTCATTTTTCATTCTTAATCATACCATACCAATAAATATGCTTAGATTCTTTTGTTCTACGAACCTTTATTCATCTCCATAACAGGTCCCCAAATATCAATGATTTGAGTAATGCTACCAATGACTCAGAATGTCCTTTCGAGCAAGATATGGGTACGAAAGATTTTTAGGATTTTGAATATGACCAAGGTTGTGACATGTCTCCTGAACTGTTGAGGATGGTAGAACAAGAAGAGAAACAGATCCTACCTCGCAAGGAGTCAGTAGAAATAGTAAACTTGGGAGATGGACAGGAAAATAAAGAGGTGAAGATCGGAGCATATATTACCTCAAAGACAAAGCAAGACCTCATTGAGTTACTCCAAGAATTTAAAGATATCTTCAAATGTTCGTATCAAGACATGCCCGGGCTAAGCACTGATATCGTGGTACACCGGCTACCCATAAAGAAGGAGTACAAGTCAGTCCAACAGAAACTTCGAAGAATGAGGCCGGATGTCTTGTTGAAAATAAAAAAAGAAGTCAAGAAGCATTTTGACGCAGGATTCTTGCAAGTGGTTAAATACTCGGAATGGGTAGCCAATATCGTCCCTGTCCCTAAGAAAGATGGGAAAGTGCAAATGTGTGTGGACTACAGGGATCTAAACAAAGCTAGCCCGAAAGACAATTTCCCGTTACCTCATATCGACACCTTAGTGGACAATACAGCGCGTTATTCGTTGTTCTCCTTCATGGATGGCTTCTCAGGATACAACCAGATAAAGATGTATACTGAAGACATGGATAAGACAACATTTGTAACCATGTGGGGAACATTTTACTATAAGGTGATGCCGTTTGGACTAAAAAATACGGGAGCGACATATCAGAGAGCCATAGTAACCCTATTCCATGACATGATGCACAAAGAAATTGAAGTTTATGTTGACGATATGATCGCCAAATCCCGAACTGAAAAGAAGCATGTGCAAGTCTTGATTAAATTATTCTTGAGGTTAAGGAAATTCCAGTTAAAGCTTAATCCAGTAAAATGTACCTTCGGAGCCCGGTCAGGGAAACTAATAGGATTCATAGTTAGTGAAAGGGGGATTGAGGTTAACCCAGCCAAGGTCAAGGCTATACAGGAATTGCCTCCATCACGCACCCAAAAAGAAGTTTGAGGTTTCTTAGGAAGATTACATTACATCGCCCGGTTCATTTTACAACAAACTGAGAGATGTGACCCTATATTCCGTCTTCTTAAGAAACACAATCTAGGTGCATGGGATGAGGAATGCCAGAAGACCTTTGACAAAGTAAAGCAATACATGTCCAATGCCCCAGTATTAACGCCACCTAATCCAGACAAGCCATTAATCCTCTATCTGACAATACTCGATAATTCAATAGGATGTGTGCTTGGTCAACACGATGAGTCAGGAAAGAAAGAGAAGGCAATATACTACCTTAGTAAAAAGTTCATTTAATGTGAAACAAGGTACTCACCAATCGAGAAACTATGTTGTGCCTTGATATGGACGGCTCGGAGACTGAGGTAGTATATGTTGTATCATAGTACTTGGCTCATCTTGAAGCTAGAACCTCTAAAATATATGATGGAGTCTACCACTTTGAATGGAAGGATGGCCAGATGGCAGATTTTGCTTTTGGAATTTGACATAGTTTATGTAAACCAAAAGACGGTGAAAGGGAGTGCAATAGCAGATTTTCTAGCCAGTAGAGCTCTCAAAGATTACGAGCCTTTAGACTTTGATTTCCCTAACGAAGATTTAATGTGTGTGGCATCCATCGAAGAAGGCACCGCAGAAGATTGTCCTTGGAAATTGAACTTCGACGGGGCATCAAATGCTATGGGCAATGGAATTGGGACGGTTCTGGTATCCCTAAACAGAGATCATTATCCATATACTTGTAAATTGGATTTTGATTGCACAAATAATATGGCAGAATACGAAGCTTGTATCATGGGTATCCGTGCTGCTATAGAATGTAGAATTATGGTATTGGAGGTATATAAAGATTCTGCACTGGTAATTTATCAACTCAAAGGGGAATGGGAAACAAGAGAACCCAAGCTGGTCGACTACAAAAGATTGGTCCAAGAATTGATCAAAGAGTTTGATGACATCACTTTCAGTTATCTACTAAGAGACGAAAATCATATGCTAATGCTCTGGCCACCTTGGCTTCCATGGTCCGAGTGAACAAAAATGAGGATATGAAACCTATAAAAATAAGCATTTATGAGGCCCCGGCCCATTGCTACAACGTCGAAGAAGAAGAGAAAAATGATCACCCATGGTACCACAATATACTGCAATACGTGAAAAATCATGAGTACCCTAATCAAGTGACTAAGAATGACAAAAGGACGCTGAGAAGACTAACCTGTGATTATGTCTTGGATGGAGAGATCATATACAAAAGAAGAAAGGATCAAGTACTACTAAGGTGTGTGGACGCCGCCGAGGCTAAGCAAATCCTAAAAGAAGTCCATGAGGGTGTCTGTGGAACTCATGCCAATGGTTTCACAATGGCTAGGCAAATCATGAGATTCGGGTATTATTGGTCTACTATGGAAAAAGATTGCATTGATTATGCCAAGAAATGTCATAAATGTCATTAATACCAAATTTATGGGGACAAGATCCATGTACCACCTTCACCTCTACATGTCATGACCTTCCCGTGGCCCTTCTCTATGTGGGGCATGGACGTCATTGGACCAATCTCGCCAAAATCTTCCAATGGACATCGGTTTATCTTCGTGGTAATCGACTACTTCACTAAGTGGGTAGAGCCGCTTCATATGCTAATGTGACAAAATCAGCAGTCAGTAAGTTCTTGAAAAAAGAAATCATATGTCGATATAGAATGCCTGAGGGGATCATATCCGATAATGCGTTAAACTTGAACAACAGTATGATCGCAGAGGTCTGCAGACAATTCAAGATCAGACACCACAATTCGTCACCATATCGACCAAAAATGAATGGTGCAATGGAAGCAGCTAATAAGAACATCAAGAAGATAGTGTGGAAAATGACTGAGACTTACAAAGATTAGCATGAGAAACTACCATTTGCCCTTTTCGCTTATCGAACATCGGTCAGAACCTCCACCGGGGCAACTCCTTTCTCATTGGTCTACAGAATGGAGGCAGTTTTACCCATCGAAGTTGAAATTCCGTCCCTTCGAATCTTGTCCGAACTGAAGTTAGACAAAGTAGAATGGATCCAAACTCGATATGACCAATTAAATTTGATTGAAGAAAAAAGGCTAAAAGCTATCCGTCATGGTCAGATGTACCAAAAGTGAATGATGCGGGCGTACAACAAAAAGATACGCCCAAGAGAATTCCACGAAAGGCACTTAGTTTTGAAGAAAATCCTTCCCATACAAAAAGATTTCAGAGGGAAACGGATGTCAAACTGGGAAGGACCTTATGTGGTAAAGAAAACATTCTCTGGAGGAGCATTGATTTTGGCCGAAACGGATGGTAAAAGCTTACCTAATCCTATCAACTCAGACTCGGTCAAGAAATACTTTACCTAAAAAATGAAAGGCCAAGGCGAAAACCCGCAAAGGGCGCTTTAAGATCCCTAAAAAAACGGAAAGGCCAAAGCGAAAACCCGCAAAGGGCGCTTTGAGACCAAAGGGGTTTTGAGTCGAAAACCTGAAAAGGGCGGCTCAAATTCTGACAAAAGAAGGGATATGTAACAATTTTGTTCTCTCAAAAGTAGGAAGAAGGGGAATGTTACACCTCAGGACATCTACAAAGCACTGCAGATCTCCCAACATCTATTTAGCTCAAAATTATCTTCAGAAAGATTGAATGGTGAAGCTCAGACTGCGGTATCTGGGGCACCTATTTTCTTTTTACCCATTTTTTTACTCCAATAATGTTTGTTAATTCAATTCTATTCTTCATAAATTTAAATGTTGATCATCATTTAGATCTTTTAAGCAGTTTGCGATTAAAATAACTGTCAATGGACTCATAATACTTCCATAAAAGGAGTTCTGTCTATTACTCTGGAAGTCTATAAACAGTGCAGGAACCTGAAACAGGACTATTGTCTAAGAGCCACCACGTCTAGGGGTTGGAAACAATCGAGAAAGAGGAGCTTAAAACCATCTCCCCAAATTTTCTGTTAAATATCAGACGAGATACTGTGTCCGTGTCGGGACCTTGACGAGCGAACGAGCAATTACAGCCATAAGCTTTTAAAAAAAAGGGATCATTTTCATTTTGCATTCATTTAGTTAGGAGCATTAGATTCATTCTGATCATTGCATTCTAATCATTATACGAGGGATCATTCTCATGACATTCTATATTCATACAAATGGTGTCCATAGTACATTTAGTTAGGAGCGTTAGATTCATTCCGATCATAGCATCCTAATTATCTGGCATAAACTTAAACATATGAAATCGAGTCTACAGGACAATTCCCCTAGAGGACGGTGTAGCAACATCAGTGAATCCACTATCCTATCTCCCTGACCAGCAGTGGAATAGGTTGAAGATTGTAGATCTTGTCGCCCTAAACAGTAGTGGGGCAAGATCGAGGGCAAATCTTGGCTCTCTAACTAGTAGGGAACATGATTTAAAGCCATAGTCCTATTGCCCTGACCAGCAGTGGAATAGGTTGAAGATTGTAGATCTTGTCGCCCTAAACAGTAGTGGGGCAAGATCAAAGGCAAATCTTGGCTCCCTAACCAGTAGGGAACATGATTTAAAGCCATAGTCCTATTGCCCTGACCAGTAGTGGAATAGGTTGAAGATTGTAGATCTTGTCGCCTTAAACAGTAGTGGGACAAGATCGAAGGCAAACCTTGGCTCCCTAATCAATAGGGAAACATGATTTAAGCCACCGTCCTATATCCCTGACCAGTAGTGGAATAGGCTGAAGACATTAAATCTTGTCTCCATTAAGTTGCAGTGGAATAGATTGAGACTGAAGATAATTTACTCAAAGTTTCAGTAGAGCAGATTAAAGCAAAAAATCCTATGCCTCTGAAGCTGCAGTAGGTGGGATTAAATCTATTATAACAACAAAACTCGTCTTTCAAGGTTACAGTCAATTGGATCGAAGCAACAAGATGAAGTGGATTGGAAGGAGGCTACCTGAAGAAGAGGGATACCGAAGAATCAAGACTCAGCAAGACCGGGCAAATTTGGTCCTTCTTTATGTCTTGCTCTATTCCCGTTGCACGACAATAAGCAAAGAGGGGTAGCTGTACAAGGCCCAAATTGCCCGGGCCCATAATTAGCCCACCCTAAAGCCTAATTACAACCAACCCACAACTAATAAACAGCAACCCAAAAACATTGCCCAAACAAAACAGACCCAAATCAGAAAAATTTTCAAAAAAAAAAAACCTAGCCCAAACAAATAAAAAAGGGAGCAGCATAGGAACCCTAGGCGCCGCACCTAGGTCTGGCTTCTGACCCCTGACATTCTGACGCCACCGGCCACCGTCCCATCTGCACTGGCCACCGCCACTTGCACTTGCAAGGCATTAAAACAGAAGTGACAGAAAGCAAAGAAAAAAGTTGTAAAAAGATGGCTATATAAACTATCGAAGAACTGATTGTAAGGGACTTTTTTTTTTCAATTAATATATACAAAAACAGATTCAAACAAAGAAGAAAATCAAAAGCAGCAAGCCTAGATTCAATACAAAACAGAGAAATATATCCAAAAGAACAAACACAAGAAAAGATCAGAAAGGTTCTCACTTTATATTTTAGTTCTTTTTTATCGTCGGAACTTTCTGCATATAAAGATTTCTATTTTTATTTTTTTTAGAATACATATATATAATATCAAAATAAAATATATAAAAAAGAGAAAAAAAAAAAAGAAAAACTTTACCTTTTCAGGCCACCGTGCGCGGTGGCCGGCGCGACGGAGAACGACGATTGGGGCGGTGCTGGAATCCCCCTCTCCCTTTGACCTGCAGAGAAAAAACAAGAGAATGGTATTTTTTTTTTTTAAAGTAGGTGACAAATGAATTTTTTTCAGAAATTTGGGTTTTAAATAGCCTCCCAAAATGACGTTGTTTTGGGGCTGGCCTTTAACGCCCAAAACGACGTCGTTTTGACCAGATCTGCGCGCGCGACCCGACCCGCCCAGAGGATCCACGCGTTTTCGTTAATTGGGCTAATTGCCCTTTTGATCCTTCCGCGTTTTTAGTTTCTTTAAATAAGACTTTCTTTTATTTTAACTGCGCCCAGAAATTTCACGTAGTTTTAAATCTAATCCCTATTTAAACGCTGCGTTTAATAGCTCGGGTAAAATTGCGCTCCTCGTCCCTCACCATTTCGCACGCGTTTCAGTTCAGCCCCCATATTATTTATTTCATATAATTTGACCCAAAACTTCCGTTTTTAATGCAATTTAGTCCATTTTTTTCAATTATTTTGCAATTATTATTATTATTACTACTACTTAATATTTTTATTTTTATTACTATTAATTGTTTATTATTATTATTCCTATAATATACTATTAGTATTAGTATTGCTACTCTTATTTTATTATTATTACCATTATTTTTTATTATTTAATTATTATCGTCACTATTATTTTATTTATATTATTGTTACCATTATTTTTATTATTTAATTATTATCGTCACTATTATTTTATTTATATTGTTGTTATTACTATTATTATATTATTTTTGTATATATTTTGTTAATTACCATTATTATTACTATTATTATTATTATTTTTCTTACTAACATCATTAATATTATTTTGTTATTATTATTTCTCGCTTTTAGCATTATTATTTTTATTATTACCATTTTATTATTACTATTGTCTGATTTTATTATTATTTCTTTTACTGTTTATTTATTTATTTTTTATTATTATTATTATTATCGTTATTATTATTATTCCTTTTACTGTTATTATTATAAATGTATTGCTGTCATTATTCTTTATTTTGCTATTGTCATTGTTATTATCATCATTTTATCATTAAATTAGTTAACTTAGTATTATTACATACATCATTCTTATTTTTCCGCAATCTAACTTTGTAATTTATCTCTTTTATCAAATCGTATTACATTAACTTTTATTCGATACATCAAGTTTTAAAATGACTGATATTCTGTATTTAGAAGTTCGAGGAATCGTGCCCAATCGTGCTGGGTTTCGATTTCCCGTTCGTCTAAATGACTAAATATCCTTCTAAGATTTTGACCGTGTTTTCTTCAACAAGGCAATATTTCTTGTTTGGACTTTCGAGGAATCATACCCAATCGTGCTGGGTTTCGATTTTTTTTGGTTGGGCCAAATAGTGGAATACCCCTTTTTTAAATCGCAGTGTATGAATTTTGGAAATCATGAAATGATCTTGGTATCAAGGGTTGAAACATCGCATCCTATCGTGCAGGATGTGATATTTCATCTTTTTGGAACAAGAGAATTTCGATGTCCAAACCCGAATTATCTAAACATTTTCAAAAAGGGTTCGTATTTTAAAATCTCTTCCAATTTTCAACATTAGGACATTAATTAATCAATTTGGTACCAATTTTGGGCGTGACGAGGGTGCTAATCCTTCCTCGCACGTAACCGACTCCCGAACCCGTTTTCTCAAAATTTCGTAGACCAAAAACACTATTTTAGTAAACCCAAATGTTTTATTAAGACAAAGGTGATCCGATCACACCAAATAAAGATCGGTGGCGACTCCCACTTTTATTTTCGTTTTCAAAACCAAAGTCGATCCCCGTTCCGTTTTCAAAAAAACGGTTTCGACAATTATTATTATCGCTAATTAATTCTGTATTATTTTCATTATCTTATACTTCCTTTTTATATTTGTTATGATTTTTATTACTATCTTATTATTATTACTTACATACCATCATCATCCTCACATGTATATTATTGTTTTCTATTTTTACCACTAATATTATTATTATTATTATTTTATTCTTATTAATGTATTATTATTAGTTGCGTTGTTAATTATGTTATTTCATCCTTTCATTTGATTGTCTATAGTAACTTTAAAATTGGTCCATCCTATAATTTTCGTGAAGTGTTTCTTAGTATTTGTGTTTTATAATTTATTAGTACAACATTTTATTCACCAATCATTGTTTTAAATAAAAGTGCATTTCATTTAATCGTTACATCTTATTCGAAAGTTTTTTTCAAAATAAAGCAATACTCATATTTGGGAGCTTCGAGAAAATTGAACCCAAACTCACTGGGTTCCGATTTTCCTCGTCGAATCTAAATAATTGAGTACCCTTTCTTAAATTGAAACAAATAAGTTTTAAATAAAAGCCTATTCTCGGAAATTCAAGATGTTGTGTCCTAACTTATTGGATATGACACCTTGTTTTCTCGAAATAAGGATTTCAAAAAAATAAAGGCAATATCCTGCATTCGGGAATTTTGAGAAATATTGCCCTAACTTACTGGGTTTTGATTTCTCATTCAACCCAAATAACTGAATATTCTCCTCAAGTTTAAACACGAGTTTTAAAAGTCGAAAGACGAGCTCAGTTTCGGGAACTCGAAATGTTGTACCCTAACTTACTGGGCGTGACATTTTACTTCTTCGAAATAAGAGGGTCTTAGCATCCATTTTAATTTATTCAAGTTTTCCTTTAAATAAAAAGGATCGCATTTTAAAATCTTTTCAAATTTTCGACATAAGGACATCAACTAATCAATTAAGTACCAATTTTGGGAGTCACAATGGTGCTAATCCTTCCTCGTGTGTAATCGACTCCAGAACCCATTTTTCTAAATTTCGTAGACCAAAACTATCATTTTAATAAATCAAAATGTTTTAACGATTAATCTTAAGGTGAGCCAATCACACCTCAAAAAGATTGGTAGCGTCTCCATTTTCGTTTTTAAGTTGACCCCGTTTTCCAAACAAAAAAATGGTTTCGACATTTACAATATACTTGATATAATTTTAGTAAAGTCAATTAAACATAAAATAATTATTTACAAAAGATTTTCATAATCTCTTAGTCATTTTGGTATTTTATGCTTGTATAGACAATTTTTTTTTTTTTTTTACTTAAAGGGAGACTTTGCTCTTTGACATATTTTTTGCCATAGTGGTCTTATCTAATCTTTTTCATAGTGTTGCCACGGTTCATTGACATACATGCAATTCCTTTTAAGTACATATTTTCTTCCATGGAAACTTTAATAACATTTTCACATAATTGACTATAAAGCCTCACTTGGCCACAGATAACTTTCTACCGCATTTTAATAACTTATCTCATCACATTTTTCCATAGAATTTTACACTCATACTAACACAATTATGCACCTAATTATAACATTCTTTTCATGATTCTTAAGCTTACTAACTTAAAGGTAACTATGAGTATCCATAATACTTACCTCAATGGATGCTCTACAACACTAATTCAAGCCTCCACAAGTTTTATTCCACCATAAAATAAGCTTGAACATCCACTAATCACCATTTCCTCATTTTCCATAAACCAATAATTAATATAAATTCTTTCTATGCTTTCTCAACACAATCTTTAATAAAATTTAACTTAAAAAGAGATGTAGAAAGCCATTTATAACCTTGTTGCAGCTTTCTCTCTCTAATATCAACTTCTCTCTTAAGAAATCCATAAACCTAGGTTGAAATTGATGAAGGAATTGAACTTAGGAGGTTTTTTACATGAAGATTTTTACAAAATTTTAAAGTGGGTAGTGGAAATTTTAAAAGAAAATAGAGAAAATAGCAAGTAAATGGAAGAGGAAGGTGGAAGCTTCTATGGTCTACTGCTAGTGTTGGAGAAGAAAAGAATGAGCTGATGAGTTTGGGCCTATGTTTGCATGTTTCAAATTCATTTTATGTCAATTTGAAGCCCATTTCATTAATACAAGGTTCAAACAATCCAAATTAATTCTGAACACCAAATATCACATTAAAATATTATTTATATCATAAAAGTATCAAGAATTTATCAAATACCTTTTTACAGCAAAATTACTATTTTCCCTCTTTTTGCCCATAATTCAAGCCCATAATTCATCATAAATCTCTAATATCATTCCATAACTGGTAAAAATTGCACTTTATCTCTTTTCCTGCCAAAAAAGGAAATTTACAATTTAGTTGCTATACTATTTAATTTTTCTAATTTAGTCCAAAAAATGATTTTCATTACACCAAATCACATTCCAATCTATTTCATTTCAAATAATACATAATAATCAATATTTTTCATATTAGGATAATTTTGCACATTAATCCTCATGCTTTTCAAAATTTGTGATTTGGTTCCTTTTTTTTTTTGTCATATTATCACTTTTACAACTCCTTTCACGTATTTACATCACCAATATCAAATTCCTTTCAAAAAATTTCTTATCCAAGTCATTTCCTCAAATTCTCATAATTTCTTGATATTCAAACTCGAAGTTATGCCACGTGTTATATTGAAATTTTTGAAAAAACTTTTAAGGAAGAAAACAAATATTTATGATTTGACTTTTATACTATTATAATCAACATAAATATTTTCACTATTAAATACAAAATTCCTTAATCATATTATACACATCTGACTATAAATACATTCGTGCATATTTCACCACTTAAAAAAGAATGATGTATCCAAATGCCATCTTCATTCATACTACAATCCTAAAAAAATCTGTGTATTCAATATAACATTTTAATTTGTTATTGCCTTCATATTACAATTTTTAAATTCTTTTTGTTTGTTTTTGTTATTAGAGTTTTACAATGGAAGTTGAGTTAGGTATAAAAAACTCAAAAGTCGAAACAAATTAAAGGTACATATATTATTACCTATTTTTATATCCATTTCATTCATTATTTTATGTTAGTATTTTTTATATATTTGTTGAGTATTTTAGAATGTGTCCCCTTTAAATGGTTGAGTTGTGTATTTATATTATATGATTATTGTTTATGAATGTGTTATAGTAGGCAAGTTTCCATGCATGTTAACACGTACATTATTCTATAGTTAACACGGGTTTTCAAAATGTGAGTTTGTCTATATGGTTATGCAAACCTACATTTTGCGGTCCCATAAAAGCATACAAACACCTTACATGTAAACCCAAAGTAGGAACCACTAAATCATAACAATATTATTTATCATTATTTTAATCATATTAACTACTTATGGTTTTTGATGAGGGAGAGATTAGTAAACTATTCATGAATAAATATTGGGATGTAACAATAAAATGGTAGCTCAGAAGGAAGCAAAATTGTACAATATATAAAAAAGGAGGTAAATGAAATATATTTTAAAATGTTTTGTTAGGTCGTTCCAATTAAGTAACAAGAAAAAATAGCGGAATAAATTGAGAAATTGAACACACACAAATTTAACATGGAAAAACCCCTCCAAAGAGGATAAAAAACCAAGGGCAAAGATAATTTTACTATAATGGAAAAAGAACGAAGAGTACAAAAGATGGAGATAAAAAACTAAACCCCGAAAACCCGAAAACAACGAACCCTCAAAACGTAAACACAAAATTCTCTAAATGTGTTATGAGTTCTAATATCTAATGGGTTTTTTTTTCTAAGGTTGTAAAAGAGCCTATTTATAGGCTAAATTCATAGGTCAAATAATAATAAAATAATCTAAACTAATCAGTGTTTGATTGAAACAAATAAACAAAGTTTAACTAGAAGATTACTTCTCAAATTTGACTAAAATAGGAGTCATAATTAACAAATCTCCACCTTGAATCATATTTCCACAATGCCATCTTTGCCAAAGCCCGCCACGAGCCTATCTTGAACCATGTAAGGAATTAACTGAGTCGAATCTGTGCTTAGAAACTGGAAGACTTCTAGCCTTCGACTTGTACACTGCCAAATCAAAACTAACTTTTCACGAACACAGTGCCCTAACTTTTCAAAACCTGCATCCAAAAGAGAACCTCTCTTCAACGAAACAGTCATACCTTTTTCCCTCCTATGACCAAGTTGCCTCCGCTCTGAATGAGTTGACTTCGACTCTATAACGGACAAGGGACATCTGATTTCACCGGTCACTGTAGAACCTTCCAGAATATAAAGACTGTCAGACAAAACGAGAGCTCCACAAGATACTTTAATGCCGCTCGACTCGATGTTGATTCTGCATCTTTTCAAGTCTAAAATACTCGAGGAGATGAGATTCTTTCGTAAATCAGGTACATAGCTGACATCTGAGAGTGTCCTAATCGTCCCATCGTGTATCCTAATTTTAACAGTACCAATACCAATTACCTTACTAGATGAATCGTTTCCCATGCACACAACTCCACCTTCAACCGAACTGTATGTGGAGAACCATTCTCTATTGGGACACATGTGAAAAGAACATCCCGAATCTAGGATCCACTAGAACATGAGTTTGGAGTTATCGCTCGTTGACACTAACAAGAAATTATCCACTTTCATTGGCCAAATTAGCACCAGCTACATCTTCCTCGTTACTCTCAGCAGCTTTTTTCTTTCGCAGTTTATAACAATCTACTTTGATGTGACCTAACTGATACGAGCTCACCTACGACGCCTGTGACGGACGTCAACCATGAACCGATGAGATTACCTAATCGGCCAATTACACAATCCCGAACCAAACAATTCAAAGATGCCGCAATGGTGTTAGTGGCACAAATTTGGGATAACCATAGAAGAGAGCCCACAAACATGCTGAACCCATACAACTTATTTGAAGTTGAATATACTAGCTAGTCCGACTGCTAGTTTATTCAACACTTTAAATTACGCATGTTTTACTTTCAGTAATAGCTTTATTTTCTTGTTTCATATTTGTTTGTTTAGATAGTACAAGTTTTTAGTTAATTTTTGTCGAAGTGATTATTAGTATGTCTAAATTATATTAACACTTATTTGGCTAAACATGCACTTGAATTAAATGTTGTTGGTGTCTAAAATTAAGTTGTTTAGTTTAATTTTAATATATGTGTAGTGCTTAAAATAAAGTATTTTAATTTTTTTATGTTTGGTTATGTTTTATAGAAAATAATAAAGCCAAATGGAGCATTGTGCATTGGAAATTGTTGGACGGCATATTCAAAGAATTGGAGCATGAAATGGAATCATGGATTGAAGCATGAAAATTGGACGGCAAATGGAAATAGAAAATAATAAAAAAATAGTGAATTGAGTGGGAGAAGATGGAGACACAAACCATGCGCATGAGTGTTGAACCATTGCTTTGGACTAATGAATAAAATAAACAATTGAAAGTTGAAGGAAGGCATGATACGGCACATCATGGTGAAGATTAATTGAAGGCTTAGCTAAGTGGAATGAAATAAGTGGAATTGGAGCAAATAGAACTTAAAGGACGGCACAACCATGTTGAAAATAAACAAATTGCAAATTCAAATTGAATGGGAAGCATGCGTGAGAATGTTAAAGTGCATGAGCGGTTTGGAATAAATAAATAAACATGTGGGATTATTTGATACATGGTGGAGGGAAGCTTGCGTGAATCCACTACACTCATCATCCATATGATTCCAACCACAAATCCATGCATGTTTGGACGGCAAAGTTTATGGTGATAATATGTCCACTTAGTCGCCCCAAGGCTGGGCGAAAGTTCCTCTCCTAAAGCTTGAACGGCAACAAATGTGAGGGAAATTATTTTTTCATAGTTGGTCAACTAAGCTTCCACGGCAATTAAGAAGCATTTGTGCTAGAATTTGATTTTTAAATTCTTATGATTATGTTTCAGTCACAATAAACTACTCTAGGCCTATAAATAGATTGTCAGTTTCATTTTGTAAGATACAACTTGAATTTGAATGAAAGAAAATTTTCTTTTGGTGAGTATTCACTCTCCTAAATTCTCGAGGTTTGAATTGACTTATCTAGTTTCTAGTGGCGTCGTTCTTTCCTTATTTGAACTTATCATCCTTTCGGATGTGGCGTTCATCTACCTATACCGTTGGTTCCTATCTTGCTAGATAGTGGGTCTCGATTTTATTTCGAAATACCATACCGTTGGTTCCTATCTTGCTAGATAGTGGGTCTCGGTTTTATTTCGAAACTCCTTCCATCAATTTGAAACTTATAAGATTCGGGTCTTTAATTTTTATTAAAGGTTCTTTCTTGTTTCAAATACGTATCCATTTCAATCCATCACCTATCTTTTCATTTCAAAGATATCATTTCCAATAAAATTATCCCTTTTGTTAGTTGAACGAGAAACTGTCTAATTTACGATCGGGCAACATTAACGATTCGCCTCCTAACCCGAGATGGGCCGTTATCATCTGGTATCAGAGCCAATCAAATTAGGCACGTTTTGATCATCTTGAGTTTTTCTGAGTAAGTTTTAAAAAAAAAAAAAGAACCCTCTTCTTACCGTAGCCTGTTTAGGTTGTCAAGTTCTTCTCTAAAAGGACGAACGACATTTGCTTGCTTATATTCCCAGTGTTTTACAAAGTATATTAACTGAGACGAGTCCTTGTCTGTATAATTAGTTAGCTCTATAAGATGTTAGAAGTCAACTATAGTTGACTTCCCCACATTTGTTACCTCCTTCAACATATCTTGGTCATCTCTTGGCTTTTCTACATTAAAGCGCTTTCACTTCAAGCTCAATTAGCTTAACACGACCTACAAGTTGCTAGTAAGTCAAAGACAACCTTCTAGAATCTAGAAGAGTGAATTTGAGCAAGAAAAGGCAAGAGTGAATACATCAAGAAAAAGCGAGATTGAGTAAAAAAACACGAGTGTGAGTGTTGATAATTTTCTTTGTGAGTGAACAAGTAAGTATTGTAGTGAGGATTCATTAATTTTGTTTCAAAACATGTCTAGGAGCCCGAACGTCGAACAATAAGTGATGAAGCATCTGACGCCGCCGGAGGTGGAGGAGTACTACCACCCCGAAGGAATGATCCCGAAGGGAGAAATCAGGATGTGCAAACAGTATTGCAAGAAATCACACGTATGTTCAGATCAATCACTGAACGATTAGATCGAAGAGAAGAACGAAGACCTCGAGCAAACACCCCTCCAATTCCAAGAAGGGGTCGAGAACAACCTTGGTTACGTGACAACGACGTCTACGAACCAAGTGAAGCCGACAGCAACCCGGCTTTCGAACATGATGAACGAAGAAGAGGTCCACGAGTGCGTGAGCGAAGGGATCGAGATTTGACCGATGACGACTTAAAGAACATTAAAATGGCAATTCCTGCTTTCCAAGGACGGACCGATCCGGAAGCCTACCTTGAGTGGGAAAAAAAAGTGGAATTAATTTTCGACTGTCACAATTATTTAGAAAATAAGAAGGTAAAACTTGCTGCCATCGAATTTTCTCGACACGCCTTATTTGGTGGGATCAACTAACGACGAGTCGAAGACGGGATGGTGAACGCCCAATATCCACATGGGCGGAAATGAAGGCACTAATGCGGAAAAGGTTCATCCCAACCTACTATCACCGCGAGTTGCATCAAAAATTGCAAAGTCTAACCCAGGGTCACCGAAGCGTAGAAGATTACTACAAGGAGATAGAAGTGGCCATGATCCGAGCCAATGTGGAAGAAGAACGAGAAGCCACCATGGCACGTTTTAGCGCTAGCCTGAATCGAGATATCGTAAATATTGTAGAATTACATCATTACATCGATATCATCGAAATGGTTCATATGGCTATAAAGGTAGAAAAACAGCTGAAACGAAAAGCTACGCCTAGAGCAAACCCCAATCAAGCCTCAACATCGAAGTGGGGGCAAGTGACCAACAAAAGGGACATGCCGAGCCGAGCCAAAGAAATCAGTGGCGTACCCAAGTCTAACAAGCCTATCGGTGAAACAAGCAAAGGCAAAATGGAAACTCTTCCGAATCGATCCCGAGATATTAAGTGTTTCAAATGTTTGGGACGAGGACATATTGCAAGTCAATGTCCAAATCGAAGCACTATGTTTGTCCGAGATAATAGTGAGATCGAATCCGAAAGTGAAGAGGAAGACGATGCCAATGAGACATCCCAAGATGAGGAAGAAATAGAACAAGCCGAAAGTGGAGAGATCTTGGTGGTAAAAAGGAGCCTTAGTTTACAAGGTGTCGAAAATGAACAACAACGTGAAAACATCTTCCATACGCGTTGTCAAATACAAGGAAAGATTTGTTGCGTCATTATTGACGGAGGAAGCTGTACTAATGTGGCTAGCACCATATTGGTTGAGAAACTTAGATTGGCTACCACAAAACATCCCCATCCGTATAAGCTACAATGGCTTAACGACGCGGGAGAACTTAAGGTCTCAAAACAAGTTTTGGTGTCCTTTTCAATAGGGAAGTATCAAGATGAGGTTTTGTGCGATATGGTTCCAATGCTAGCGGGACATCTCCTGCTTGGACGACCTTGGCAATTTGACAAACGAGCAATCCATGACGGCTACACTAACCGGTACACTTTTAAATACTTGGGCCGGAACGTGACACTAGCTCCGCTAACACCCAAGCAAGTTTATGAGGATTAGTTGAAAATGAAGACATCAATAGAAAAATCAAAAGAAAGTGAGAGGAAAAATGAGAACGAAAAAGAAAAGAATTTAAAAAAAAAAAAAGAGGGACAAGAAAATAAGTGATAAAACGAGAGAGTGTGAACAAAAAGAAGATGAAACGAAGGAAGAAAAAGAAAATGGAAAAATGAGTGTTTTTGCAAAGACAAGAGATATTCGAAAAGCTTTGTGTGTGAGACAACCGATGTATGTCTTACTATACAAGGAATCATTTTTGAACACTAACGACTTATCCGAGAATCTTCCTTCCTCTGTGTTGTCTCTGATTCAAGAATTCAAAGACATCTTTCCAGAAGAGATACCAAGTGGTTTACCGCCCATTCGAGGCATAGAACACCAAATTGACTTGGTGCCGGGAGCTTCACTGCCCAATCGACCTGCGTACCGGAGCAATCCCGACGAAACAAAAGAGCTCTAAAAGCAAATCACTGAATTGCTAGAAAAGGGATATATTCGAGAAAGCCTTAGTCCATGCGCGGTACCGGTGTTGCTAGTGCCAAAGAAAGACGGTTCTTGGAGGATGTGTGTAGATTGTCGCGCCATCAACAAGATTACCATCAAATACCGATACCCGATACCCCGACTCGATGACATGCTCGACGAGTTAAGTGGAGCTCGAATCTTTACAAAGATTGACCTCAAAAGTGGTTATCACCAAATTAGGATGCGAGAGGGCGATGAGTGGAAAACGGCTTTCAAAACAAAGTTAGGTTTGTATGAATGGTTGGTAATGCCATTCGGACTTACAAACGCTCCGAGTACTTTTATGCGACTTATGAATCATGTTTTACGAGCTTTTATTAACAAATCATGTGTTGTTTACTTTGATGACATATTAGTGTACAGTAAAACTTTGGAGGATCATCTCCAACATCTACGTGCGATCTTAGAAACACTGCGAAAAGAGGTATTGTACGCCAATCTCGAGAAATGTTCTTTTTGTACTGACAAGGTTATTTTCTTAGGCTACGTCGTAAGTGCAAATGGATTAGAGGTGGACCAAGAGAAGATTAGAGCAATCCAAGAATGGCCCCGCCCTACAACGGTTAGTTAGCTGGCACGAAGTTTCCATGGGTTGGCTAGTTTTTTACCGCCGATTCGTGCCCAACTTCAAGACGATAGCCGCTCCTTTAACGAGCGTGATCAAGAAGAATTCGGCTTTCCATTGGTCCGAGGAGCAAGAACGGTCTTTTAATGCCATTAAAGAATTTCTTGTTAAAGCTCCATTATTAACCCTTCCTGACTTTAATAAAACTTTTGAAATTGAATGTGATGCATCGTGTGTAGGGATCTGAGTCGTTCTAACTCAGAATGGAAGACCGGTGGCGTACTTCAATGAGAAATTGAACGAGTGCGCACTCAATTACCGTGTATGACAAAGAGATGTATGCTCTAATAAGATCACTTGAAACGTGGCAACATTACTTGAGGCCAAAAGAGTTTGTTATTCATTCAGATCATGAAGCACTCAAGTATATTAAAGGTCAGCACAAGCTCAACAAACGACATGCAAAATGGATTGAGTATTTAGAATCGCTTTCCGCACGTAATTAAGTATAAGAAAGGTAAGGAAAATGTGGTTGCGGATGCATTATCACGAAGGTACACTTTATTAACCTTTCTTGATTCTAAAATACTTGGTTTCCATCATATTAAGGAATTGTATGCTAACGATGCTGATTTTGGCAATGTCTATAATGCTTGTGAGAGTGGTGCTTTTGATAAGTTTTACAGGCATGAAGGATTCCTTTTCAAGGAAAACAAGATTTGTATACCGCAAGGTTCTATGCGAGACATGCTTGTGATAGAGGCACATAGTGGTGGCCTTATGGGTCACTTTGGAAGAGACAAAACATTGTCCACTCTTCAAGAACATTTTTTTTGGCCAGGAATAAGCAAGGATGTTGAACGAATTTGTGAACGTTGCATTGCTTGCAAACAAGCCAAATCACGGGTCCAGCCTCACGGTTTATATACGCCCCTTCCTATTCCAGACACTCCGTGGGTCGACATTTCCATGGATTTCATCCTTGGATTACCAAGATCAAAAATCGGGAAGGACTCAATTTTTGTCGTAGTTGATCGTTTCTCTAAAATGTCCCATTTTATCCCTTGTTCTAAGACTGATGATGCTGTGCATATTGCAAACTTATTTTTTAGGGAAATCATACGATTGCATGGAGTTAGAAGACGATCGATCTCGATCGGACGTAAAATTTTTAAGTCACTTTTGGCGAACTCTGTGGGGAAAGTTAGGGACAAAACTACTATTCTCGACCATGTGTCATCCTCAAACGGATGGACAAACCGAAGTAGTGAACCGAGTCCTATTAACCTTGTTGCGGGCGTTAGTGCAAAAAAATCTCAAAACGTGGGAAGACTGTCTGCCCCACATCGAATTTTCTTACAACCGAGCTGTTCATTCTGCAACTAAATTTTCGCCTTTCGAGATTGTTTACGGGTTTAACCCTCTCACTCCTCTTGATTTATTACCACTGCCTTCAGATAAATTTATCCATTCTGATGCTAGGAAAAAGGCGGAATACATAAAGGAGCTGCATCGAAAGGTGCGTGAGAATATTGAAGCAAGAACCAAGCAATACGTCCAACGAGCTAACAAAGGTCGTAGACGCATTCTCTTTGAACCAGGGGACTGGGTTTGGGTTCATATGCGAAAAGAAAGGTTTCCCAAGCAGAGGCGATCTAAACTTCTCCCAAGGGGGGACGGTCCATTTCAAGTCATTGAACGCATAAATGACAATTCATACAAATTGGACTTGCCAGGTGACTATAATGTGAGCGCAAGTTTTAATGTTTCTGATCTTTCTCCTTTCGATATAGGTGATGATTCGAGGACGAATCAACTTAAAGAGGGAGGGGATGATACGAGCTCGCCTACGACGCCTGTGACGGACGTCAACCATGAACCGATGAGATTACCTGATGGGCCAATTACACGATCCCGAACCAAACAATTCAAAGATGCCGCAATGGTGTTAGTGGCACAAATTTGGGATGACCATAGAAGAGAGCCCACAAACATGCTGAACCCATACAACTTATTTGAAGTTGAATATACTAGCTAGTCCAACTGCTAGTTTATTCAACACTTTAAATTACACATGTTTTATTTTCAGTAATAGCTTTATTTTCTTGTTTCATATTTGTTTGTTTAGATAGTACAAGTTTTTAGTTAATTTTTGTCGAAGTGATTATTAGTATGTCTAAATTATATTAACACTTATTTGGCTAAACATGCACTTGAATTAAATGTTGTTGGTGTCTAAAATTAAGTTGTTTAGTTTAATTTTAATATATGTGTAGTGCTTAAAATAAAGTATTTTAATTTTTTATGTTTGGTTATGTTTTATAGAAAATAATAAAGCCAAATGGAGCATTGTGCATTGGAAATTGTTGGACGGCATATTCAAAGAATTGGAGCATGAAATGGAATCATGGATTGAAGCATGAAAATTGAATGGCAAATGGAAATAGAAAATAATAAAAAATAGTGAATTGAGTGGGAGAAGATGGAGACACAAACCATGCGCATGAGTGTTGAACCATTGCTTTGGACTAATGAATAAAATAAACAATTGAAAGTTGAAGGAAGGCATGATACGGCACATCATGGTGAAGATTAATTGAAGGCTTAGCTAAGTGGAATGAAATAAGTGGAATTGGAGCAAATGGAACTTAAAGGATGGCACAACCATGTTGAAAATAAACAAATTGCAAATTCAAATTGAATGGGAAGCATGCGTGAGAATGTTAAAGTGCATGAGCGGTTTGGAATAAATAAATAAACATGTGGGATTATTTGATACATGGTGGAGGGAAGCATGCGTGAATCCACTACACTCATGTCCATATGATTCCAACCACAAATCCATGCATGTTTGGACGGCAAAGTTTATGGTGATAATATGTCCACTTAGCTGCCCCAAGGCTTGGCCGAAAGTTCCTCTCCTAAAGCTTGAACGGCAACAAATGTGAGGGAAATTATTTTTTTCATAGTTGGTCAACTAAGCTTCCACGGCAATTAAGAAGCATTTGTGCTAGAATTTGATTTTTAAATTCTTATGATTATGTTTCAGTCACAATAAACTACTCTAGGCCTATAAATAGATTGTCAGTTTCATTTTGTAAGATACAACTTGAATTTGAATGAAAGAAAATTTTCTTTTGGTAAGTATTCACTCTTCTAAATTCTCGAGGTTTGAATTGACTTATCTAGTTTTCTAGTGGCGTCGTTCTTTCCTTATTTGAACTTATCATCCTTTCGGGTGTGGCGTTCATCTACCTATACCGTTGGTTCCTATCTCGCTAGATAGTGGGTCTCGGTTTTATTTCGAAATACCATACCGTTGGTTCCTATCTCGCTAGATAGTGGGTCTCGGTTTTATTTCGAAACTCCTTCCATCAATTTGAAACTTATAAGATTCGGGTCTTTAATTTTTATTAAAGGTTCTTTCTTGTTTCAAATACGTATCCATTTCAATCCATCACCTATCTTTTCATTTCAAAGATATCATTTCCAATAAAATTATCCCTTTTGTTAGTTGAACGAGAAACTGTCTAATTTACGATCGGGCAACATTAATGATTCGCCTCCTAACCCGAGACGGGCCGTTATCATCAACTTTTTACAATAGCGACACCTTTTGTCTCGTTTCTTTGATGCTATCAAAACCAAAGCTTTCCTATCTGCCTTGCTATCCAAATGAAGCTCATTTTCGAGTTTGTCTCTACTCAACAAATGACCCTTCACATCTTCAAACGAGAGTTTGTCTCTACCATAAATTAGGGTCTCCCTGAAAGACTTGTATGAAGGGAGTAAAGAGCACAATAATAGCATAGCCTGATCTTCATCGTTAATATGAACCTCAACATTCTTTAAATCATTTAAAAGAGTAATGAATTGACTGATGTGATCTCTAAGAAGCTCACCTTCGTTCATGCGAAACGTAAATAGACGTTGTTTCAACACTAAATGGTTAGCCAGAGACTTAGTCGCATAAAGAGTTTCTAACCTTTTCCACAAGGCAGATGAGGTCTTTTCCATAAATACCTCCTGCAATACCGTATTCGCGAGGCACAACTGGATTGCAGACAAAGCCTTTTCATCAAGCTCTTCCCATTCTGTTTTATTTAGATTCTCAGGCTTTTTCCCGGTAACAACCTTTTTCAAACCGGATTGAACTAGAATTACCATCATCTGAACTTGCCACAGATTGAAATTTGTCTCCCCATCGGACTTCTCCATTTCAAACCTTGTTGCTACCATATGTGAATGGGCTGATCTATGAAAATTGAACTAGCTCTGATACCACTTATTAGGATTGCCCCGATTAAGCAACAAGAAAAAATAGCGGAATAAATTAAGAAATTGAACACACACAAATTTAATGTGAAAAAACCCTCCAAAGAGGATAAAAAATCACGGGCAAAGATAATTTTACTATAATGGAAAAAGAACGAAGAGTACAAAAGATGGAGATAAAAAACTAAACCCCGAAAACCCTGTAAGCACTAAATTTTGTCCGGCTCGATTTCGTGTTTAATTAAAAAATTTAATTTTTAAAAAAATTTGAAAAATACAAAAAAATCAAAATTATATTTTGACCCCTCAACTTTTTCAAAATTATATTTTAACTCATTATCTTTCCAAAATTATATTTTGACCCCTAAACTTTTCAAAATTATATTTTAACCCCTTATCTTTCTCGAAATTACATTTAGGCCCCAATAGTTTTACTGCATTTACAGTTCAGTCCTTCTATCAGAAAATCCCCAAACACTCCAACCGATTTTGCGCACCTATGCCCCGATTTTCTGGCCACCAGCCTAAGGGATGGCCTCTCTTCCTCCTAGCCACCTAACACCTACAAAACAACACTATAAAAAGGGATTTTTCCCCAAAAATCAAACCCCCACATTAAAAAAAAAACCCCCATGAAAAAGAAGAGAAATAGGAAGAAAAAGAGAGAAAAGAGAAGAGAGGAGAAGAAGGGGAAGGTGTCGCACCACCGGCGAGGAGGCGTCGAAGGCGGCGGTGGTTGGAGAAGAAGAAGAAAGAAGAAGAAGGAAGAAGAAGAAGGAAGGAGAAGAAGAAGAAAGAAGGAAGAAGAAAGAAGGAAGAAAAAAGAAAAAAAATATATTTTAACAGTCGGGCCGACCCGTGACCCGCGAAGACCCTCAGCAAGCCCAAGCCCGACGCAGCAGCCCATCATAAAAAAAAGAGAAAAAATAGCAGGCCCAAATTAAGAAAAAAGAAAAAAGGTAAAGGGTGCACAAGCCCAACAAAGGCCCAAATTTCAGGAGCCCAAGCCTATAACCTTGGGCTTTGGTACACTCTCAACCCAATTTTTGAATCCATCTATTTAAAGGTTGTTCCATTTTAATTAATTTAACATTTTTTACTTTTTTTTTAGTATTATTGTGTGATTTTAGTTATAAATTTTAATTTTTAATAAATTCATAAAAAAAAAGGCAACGGATCGATTTGATACTAAGTCGTTGATTTCATCGCTATGTTGGGTGAACATCATCGGTTTTTGTTAAATACGATACACCCTTTTAAAAATAAAAAATCTAAAAAATATCTCAGGTTTAAAAATTTTTATGTTTTCAAAAAATTCTAGTGTTTCAAAATTTTCGTGTTTTCTTCGGTTTCAAAAAAAATTTCTGAGTTTCAAAAATTTTCGTGTTTTCAAAAATTTTTGTATTTCAAAAATTTTCGTGTTTAAAAGATCTTCGTGTTTTTAAAAATTCTCGTATTTTAAAATTTTCGTGTTTTTTTAAAAAAAAAATCATGTTTCAAAATTTTCGTGTTTTCAAAAATTCTCGTGTTTTAAAATGTTCATGTTTTCAAAAAATTTTGTGTTTCAAAAAAAAATTGTGTTTTCAAAAATTTTCGTGTTTCAAAAATTTTTGTGTTTTCAAAAATTTTTGGGTTTTAAATTTCAAAATTCTCGTGTTTCAATCGGATCACGATTAAATATTAAATTGAACTTGTATTTTTAAAAATTAAGACAACACGCGTTTAACGAGATACCAATTTTGGGCGTCGCGAGGGTGCTAATACCTTCCTCGTGCGTAACCAACTCCTGAACCCTATTTTTCTCTGGAATTTTGACGTAGACCTAAACTCGGCCCTTTTTTTAAAAAATAATTCTTCTTTTAAAAAGAGGATTTATTAGGTGTCTGATCACACCTAGAAAAAGATCGGTGGCGACTCTTTTTTTTTGTAATAAATTTGAAACTCTGTTTTAAAATTTTCAATAATTTTCTCAATTAGCGCCCGAACAAATTTTACGTCGCTACAGCTGGCGACTCCACTGGGGACTTTTTTTTGAGAGTCGAGTCTAGAATTAAACGCGTGTTGTCAAAATTTTTGAAACTCCTTGTTCAAATTAATATTTAGTAGTGATCTTTAAATTTTGTTTTTTTAAAAGTCATGCATTTGCATCACGTTGTAAATATTTTTCTAACTTGTTTTATCTTTCTGTTTTCAGCTCTAAGTTTTTACTGTTTTAGTTTTTTTTTTTAGTTTTAAAATAAAAAACGAAAAGGTTTGTGAGTTTCTCCCCACACACCGTGCACTTGCATTTTTGCATAACATGAGCTCTCTACTCGGGCTCCGTCCGTTTAAGTAGAAGCAAACGTTATGCCTTCGTGAGTTAACTCGTCTCTCCGTACAGGCTGGTGAATACTTCTGGGTTATATATGACTTATGCTTTCGTGAGTTAACTTGTCCCTCTCCATAGGCATAAGTAAATGTAATCCCTCGAATTGAGCTCGCGAGCCTATGATGGGCGATAATCGAGGCGCCACTTGAGGTACATGGGGGTGACGCCTCAAGCAGGAGGAAGGACCTTGGTTCGAGCAGCATGGGCAGCATTTTGGGGATTTGTTTTTGCGTCGGAAGGGGAGGTGTTAGAGAACGCTAGGACACTTCAAGGATGAAGTATGGATTGAGTTAAAAAACACAAATATGCGACTCAAAGGGGAGATAGGAGTTTGACTCATTCAAACTCATTTGAATGAGTGATGTTGAGGGAATTAAGGAGGAAAATGTGGAGGGTGTTGGCTAGTTGGATGATAGCCAAAATTTTGAGGGGTTGAGAAGGGGGGGAAGCATTCAGTTTAGAGAGGGGCTAATTGTGTCGAATTTTTGGAGGCACTTTCTATTCTCTTTTGTTCTCTTTGTTTTCTCCTCTTGAACTGAAACCATTTCTTTTGTTCTCTTTCTCCTCATTTGCTCAAAAAACCGAAAGTGAGAGTGACCATTTGGTGCACTCTTGATTCATCTTCTCTTCTCTCTATTGTCTCTTAGAGCCAAACCATACCTCCTTCCTATTATCTTTTTCTTTTCGTATTGTGGCCTTAAACTCACTTCATCATCAAAGCCGAATAACCTTTCTATACCCTGGCCGAATCTTCCATTCACTCTTGCTTCTTTCTTTGTTATTTTTTATTCTTTCTTTACTTCTCTTACCTTGTTTATTCCTCAAGTCACATTTGAGGTGCCGCCGTTTACTTTCTGTCAAGTCTCTCAATTGATTGCTAGTAATCGTGGTAAGGGTTCTCTTTTATTTGATCTTTCTTCCTTTTTTTTTGGTTTGCCGAAATCAAGAAGCTTAACTCGGTATTTATGTGTGTGGCCGAATCTATACAAGGCCTTAGATTCGTGACTCTTTTGTTGAAGCTAGCGTTAGGGGTAGTAGAGATCTTTTGGGATTTGAACAATCGAGGTAAGCAGGATATAACGTTAGGCCTAAGGCCATTTCTTTTGTCCATAAGTGTTAGAGCCGATTCTAACATAGCTTATGTAGGGGATTTCGACAATCTCAAAGTGCAAGGATATAGCCTTCGGGTTTTGGTCGACTTTGGTAAGGGTATTCTTTTATCAAGTGTTCTTTTGGGTTTTCGTTTAGATCTGATTCAATATCTTAACGGGTCTTCTGACTAAGATATTATTGATGGATGCGAGTATCAGCTAAGGAGATAAAGGGGTTGGACACGTAGTCCCTACCCCTAAGTTCAAGAAGCGATCTGTTTCAGCAGTTCGGGATTGGCCACCGGGGTGTGGGCGAGCGTCGGAAAAAGATAAGTAGATCATTGTAGTCTCTTCGAGTGAGGATGTTAGGGAGATTGATAGTCTAGTGCTTCAGGTTCTCAGGTGTGTAATTAACACACTGTTTATTTACTTGTTTTAATTAAAATATGTAATATGAGTGGTAGCTGAAATAGAGGCTGTGGTGATGCTATTACCTGATTTGGGTAACCCGGTAACCAGGTTAGTATGCTATCGATGTTGTAGTTGTGGTTAATTATTGTGGATACATGTAAGCATGACATATGTGCCTATCTGGTATGTCCATACGTTATATTGTCATATCATTATAATATGCTACATGTGCATGGGGTTCGGGATATATTGATTAAGGGGAAGTGTGTACATTTATGTACGTGGATTGATGTGGGCTTTATGCCTCATCATGGATTGATGTTAGCCTTGAGCTACATCGTGGATTAGTGATGACCTTGAGCCTCATCGTGGATAATTGTGATTTTAATCACGTGGATCAGTGGCTAGACCACTAAGTGGACTTTGAGCAGTGTTCTGCCAAAGAGGTGTGTAGCGGATGGAGGATCGATTAGTAATCCCCTGGTGTGTGGTGGATGGATATACGGGTGGTGTGTAGCGGTTGGATACTAGGTTGGGTTGGTTTAGCATTTTGCATTATTATGCATGGTATGTGGTTATATGTGTGGATTTGGGCCAAGCCCATTTGTGGAAACATGTGGATTAATTGCACACTGAGTTGGTTTGACTCACCCTATCTTTGCTAAAAACAATGCAGGTGACTCATGATACGTTAGACCGGGCTGGGGTGGATTCGAGGTGGCCATGCGGAAGCTGTTTTATTTTTATATATACATTTTAAATTTTCAAGTTACTTTTGGGATATTTTTATTGTAATAAGGCCGCTTTAATTATTTCGGGATTATTATCATGGTTTTTAAGTTGGGATTTATAACGGATTATTAATTAAGAGTGACTTGAAACACTTGCAACTTAAAAATTAAATTAAGGTTTTCAAATTCAGATTACTGATAAATAACTCATTTTCCATAATTTATTGTAAATAACGACTTAGCCTTTTACTCAAATCTGTAGGTTTTATCCCCCGACAAACTACTATTTCCTAAACATAAACCCCTTAAAAAATGAATATTCATTTTTAAAACTTAACATGTGTTTTCACCTTTAAAATCGAACTCTTTACAAACATTTTTCCCAGTAACATTCTGAATTCGGCCGTGGTGTTTTGGGCCAGGTTTGGGGTGTTACAATTTGGTATCAGAGCCTAGGTTCAAAAAGTCGGCTGTGGGTTCGGATTCAAAAATGTTTTCAAAGGATGGAATATTAGGTTGGGTTGGGATTGCATTGCACTCATTATTTGATATGCCATGATATTAGGGCTAATGCCCAATTTGCTTCTGTGGGCTTAGGCTCAGTTATCATTGTACGGGGAATTGTACACTGAGTTTTCGTAAACTCACCCCCTCTTTTTAAATGTTTCAAGTAATCATTAGATCGCGAATTGGGAGCTGAGGCGGACTTGTGGTGGCAATGCAATGTTTTCTTGTAAACTCGTTTCTTTTATTTGGACTTATTTTTATTTGGGCTTTGTAATGTAATAAGCCCACTATAACTTTAATTTTGGTATTTTATTTGATTTAGCTTTTAATTTGATTACTGCCTATTATTATTCAATGTATGATACGGGATTTTCCTAAACCTTTAATATCTGTTTTTTTTTTTAAAATGTTAACAACAAGGATAACAATCAATAAATATTTAAACTCGAAATTTTTAACAAGCGCGCAGTTTTTAAACAACCCTTTTATGTGACATGCCAGATCCGGTCATAACTTCTAGGCCGGGTTTAGGGTGTTACAATTTGGTATCAGAGCCCAGGTTTTAAACTCGGCTTTTAAGTTTTGGGGCTCACAACGTTTTTTTTAGTTGGTATTTAAAGTTAGTTAAAAGTAATTTTCCGTGGAATGGACTTTTGAAGGCATGGCACTCGAATCTTCCCGCCCAGGTCTACCAGGTAAGTCTTCTGACTAATGAATTGAATGGAAGTGGATATATGATGTATTGTTATGGGTGATGTTGTGGATATTAGAATCTAGGATACTTCTCTCTAGAGACTAAACCTTTAGGGATGTGTGCTCTTTACGAAAGAACTACTTGAAAGATTATTTCATAAAACTACTTCCTTTAATCAAACAGTGGAAAGAAAGCTAATGCATAAAATTCTTTAAAACAGATTAAAACGCGACGATAGACATGGGTTCTAGGGGACGTGGTCGCAACACGCGTGGGCGTGGTAGAGGCAGAATGACTGTGTCGAAACCAGTTGGGTCTGGTTATAGATCAGGGAATGAGACGCCGCCGCCAGCTGCAAAAAAAAAGTTTCAAGATCAGACGGGTGGGGACGATGCAGTATCTCAGGCTATGCTGCAGGTTTTGAAGAGAGTTGCGGGAGCAAATATGGGTACTGGGGCCTGGAAGTCAGTGTCTGAGCGACTCCGAACGAATGGAGCCGAGATATTCAGGGGAGTCTCGGGAGTAGCTCCGAATGTGGCGGAGTACTGGTTAGAGGCAGTCGAGAGGATCATGGACGATTTGGACTGCACTGCTGAGGAGAAGTTGAAGGGTGCTATTTTTTACTTCGAGATGAGGCCTACCAATGGTGGCTCACTGTCAAAGAGGGTACTCTGGCGGACCGAGTGGATTGGGGTTTCGTTAAAGTAAAGTTTGAGGGAAAGTACGTCGGGGCTAGTTACGTGGACGCACAGAGGAAGGCGTTCCTGAACTTAGTGCAATGGGGTAAGTCGATGAGTGAATATGAGGCAAATTTTTTTTACGGGGTGAGCCGTGCACGCTCGAGGAATTGTTACTCACGACTACGAGCTACTGTGTGAGATTTGAGGATGGGGTGCGAGATGAGCTGCGGGTGTTGATAGCTCCTCAACGGGAAAGGGACTTTGCTACTCTGGTAGAGAAAGCTAGGATAGCGGAGGAAGTTAAGCGAACTAAGAGACAGAACAGAGATAAGGACAGAGGTAGGAATAAGAGGAGTTTTGGACCGTCAGTATTATCTGGGGGTTTTCAAAAAAAGCCTAGGGTTGAGAGTTCTGCTCGCGTTTCTATGCCAGTTGCTGGGAATCAGTTTCGTTCGTGTGCTCAGTGTGGGAGGTCTCATGTAGGAGAGTGCTGGGGAAGGAATAAGGAGTGCTTCAGGTGTAGGTCCAAGGATCACTTGGTTAAGAATTGTCCTCAGGATATGGATAGGACTCGGGCAGTAGGTCAGGGGTATGTGCAGCCAGGAAGGGGTGGTCAACAGATGTCGAGGGGTCATGGTCCGAACTGAGGAGGGAATGGTTTTGGCCGAGGTCGTGGAGCACCGGACAGAGGTGCTAGGTGCTCAGATACAAGATAGCCTGGGTTGATTTACGCAACCAGACATCGTGAGGAGGAGGATGCGCCAGATGTTATCACGGGTACGTTTCTCATTTTTGGGTTACCCTTTACTGCTTTAATTGATGTAGGGTCGACTCACTCTTACATTGCTAGTATGGTGTCTGGAACCTTGAATGTGAACCCTGAAATTGCCTCTCGAAAGATGTCAGTACTTAGTCCTTTAGGGCAATCAGTAGTGGTAGATAAACTATTTAGAGATGTGCCTTTAGAAGTTCAGGGGGCAGTGTTTCTGGCTGACTCGATGGAGCTACCGTTTGGAGAATTTGACTTGATACTAGGTATAGACTGGTTAGTAAGGTATCGTGCGAATCTGGACTGTGCTGCTAAGCGCATGTCGTTGAGGACTCCCGATGACAATGAGGTTGTGGTGATAGGTGAGAGGAGAGACTACGTGCCTAATGTAGTATCTGCTCTTAAGGCGGAGAAGATGGTGAAGAAGGTGTATATGGCTTTCTTAATGTTTGTTAGTGCTTTGGATGCAAAGGAAACAGCTGCGGGGGAGGTTAGAACAATGAAGGAGTTTGTGGATGTTTTTCCGGAAGAGCTTTCGGGGTTACCTCCGGATCATAAGGTGGAGTTTGGAGTCGATCTGTTTTCAGGTACAGCGCTGGTGTCGATCGCTCCTTATAGGATGGCTCCTAAGGAATTGGTTAAGCTAAAAGCCCAAATCCAGGAACTATTGGATCGCGGTTTCATTCGACCCAGTGTGTCTCCTTAGAGAGCACCGTGTTGTTTGTAAAGAAGGACGGATCTATGCGTATGTGCATAGATTACCGTCAGTTGAATAAGCTGATGATCAAGAACAAGTACCCGTTGCCGAGGATAGACGACTTGTTTGATCAGCTCAAAGGGGCTGCGGTGTTTTCGAAGATAGATTTGAGGTCGGGTATCACCAGCTTAAGGTGAAGGAAGCAGATATTCAAAAGACAGCTTTCCGGACTCGATACGGGCACTATGAATTCTTAATAATGCCGTTCGGGTTGACGAACACCCCAGCTGCGTTCATGGATATGATAAACCGGATTTTCCAACCCTATTTGGACCAGTTCGTCGTGGTGTTCATAGACGACATCCTAGTATATTCCAAGTTTGAGGAGGGGCATGATGCACATCTTCGGGTAGTGTTGCAGGTTCTAAGGGAAAACAAGTTGTATGCCAAGTTTAGCAAGTGCGAATTTTGGTTAAGAGAAGTCGCTTTTCTGAGTCATGTGGTACCTACGGAAGGGATAAGAGTGGATCCTCGGAAGATTGAGGCAATATTGGATTGGAAACCACCTAAGTCGGTGGTGGAAATTCACAGTTTCTTGGGGTTAGTAAGCTACTATAGAAGATTTGTCAAAGGTTTTTCCTCTATAGCAACACCTTTGACTAAATTGTTAAGAAAGGAGGTACCTTTTGTGTGGACGGATAAGCAGCAGGAGAGTTTCGAGAAGCTGAAGAGGGTTTTGACAGAGGCTCCAGTTTTAATTCAGCCTGAGGTAGGGAAAGATTTTGTGATATATTGTGATGCTTCCCATACAGGGTTGGGTTGTGTACTGATGCAGGAAGGGAAGGTTGTTGCTTATGCGTCTCGGCAGTTAAGACCTCATGAAGTCAACAAACTGATGCATGATCTGGAGTTGGCTGCAGTGGTTTTTGCCTTGAAGGTGTGGAGGCATTATTTGTATAGAGAGAAGTCGGTGATCTACACGGACCATAAGAGTTTAAAGTATCTACTGACTCAGAAGGAGCTGAACTTGAGATAACGAAGGTGGGTAGAGTTGTTAAAGGATTACGACTGTTCAATTGAGTACCATCCGGGTAAAGCGAATGTGGTGGCCGATTCGCTAAGCCGGAAAGTGGTATCGGATTTGAGAGCGATGTTCGCTCATCTTAGTTTTTATGATTACGGGAGTTTGTTGGCGGAGCTGCAGGTGAAGCCGACATGGATAAGTCAGGTAAAAGAGAAACAGTTGGTGGATGATGTTCTGAGTGCTAAACTTCTGCAAGTACAGAATGGGAGATTAGAGGACTACAGTGTGAACAGCGACGGAGTTTTGTGTCTTCGTGGTAGGATTTGTATGCCGAAGGATGTGGAGTTGAGACAGAAGATTCTTCGAGAATCGCATAGTAAGTCTTACGCTATGCATCCTGGAGGGAGTAAGTTGTATAGGGATTTACGGGATCAGTTTTGGTGGCCTGGTCTGAAGCGGGAAGTTACGAAATTTGTGGGGAAGTGCTTGACGTGTCAGCAGGTTAAAGCTAAATACCAAGTGCCTTCGAGGTTGCTGCAACCAGTGAAGATTCTGCAATAGAAGTGGGAGAGAATCACGATGGATTTCGTTAGTGGGCTTCCTCTTACACCTACTAAGAAGGACTCGGTATGGGTGATCGTGGATCAGTCGACAAAATCCGTTCATTTTATACCTGTTCGTGTTGATTACTCTCTGCAGAGGTTAGCGAAGTTGTATGTGGCGAAAATTGTGAGGCTACATGGGGTGCCGGTATCGATCATATCAGATAGGGATCCTAGATTTACGTCGCGGTTTTGGAGGGCATTGCATCAGGCATTGGGCATCAGGTTGGACTTTAGTACGGCATTTCATCCGCAGAAGGATGGCCAGTCTGAAAGGGTGATTCAGGTGTTGGAAGATATGTTGAGGGGATGTGTTATCGACTTCAGAGGTGGTTGGGAGGAATTCTTGCCTTTAGCAGAATTCGCTTACAACAACAGTTATCAAGCTAGTATTCGGATGGCGCCGTACGAAGCATTGTATGGGCGGAAGTGTCGGACTCCTACTTGTTGGACAGAGCTGGGTGAACGTCATGTTTTGGGTCTAAAGATAGTGGCAGAATCATATGAAAAGGTTAAGGTAATTAGGGCATAGTTGAAGGAGGCATCTGACAGACAGAAATCGTATGCGGATCTTAAGCGGAAAGAGATAGAGTTTGCAGTAGGGGACCATGTGTTTCTGAAAGTTCCGCCATGCAAGAAGGTGATGAGATTTGGTCGTAAGGGTAAGTTGAGTCCCAGGTTTATAGGGCCTTATCGGGTTTTGAAGCGAGTTGGACCAGTGGCGTATCAGTTAGAGTTGCCCTCAGAATTGAAGCAGATGTATGATGTGTTCCATGTTTTGATGCTACGTCGTTGCCGATCGGATCCGTCTCACGTAGTGCCAGTTGAGAAAGTTGTGTTGAGACTAGACTTGTCCTATGAGGAAGAGCCGATTCAGATCTTGGAGTGAGATGTGAAGGTGTTACGAAAGAAATTAGTTCCGTTAGTCTAGGTGTTATGGCAGAACCATGGTTCGGAGGACGCTTCGTAGGAGCCGGAGGAAGCAATGCGACAACAATACCCTCACCTATTTTGACCAGGTAATTTCGAGGTCGAAATTTCTTTAAGGAGGGTAGAATTGTAATATCTAGGATTTTGGGGGTTTTGCATTTTAATTCATATCTATGTGTTGGTATGCTCTATATGTTGTTTGAATGTGTTTGGGGGCTTCGGGAAACCTTGGGGTTCGATAGGAGCCTTAGTGGAAACTTTTGGTTAAAGCTGATTAGGGGAGAGCTAGGAGAGCTAGGCCTTAAGGGATTTAATGTGGTGTTTAGGGACACAAGAATTGAAGTGATAAAGTGGCAGGGAAGGCGCCACTTGAGGTACATGGGGGTGACGCCTCAAGCAGGAGGAAGGACCTTGGTTAAGCAGCATGGGCAGCAATTTGGGGATTTGTTTTTGCGTCGGAAGGAGAGGTGTTGGAGATCGGCTAGGACACTTCAAGGATGAAGTGTGGATTGAGTCAAACAACTCAAATATGCGGCTTAGAAGGGAGATAGGAGTTTAACTCATTCAAACTCATTTGAATGAGTGATGTTGAGGGAATTAATGAGGAAAATGTGGAGGGTGTTGGCTAGTTGGATGGTAGCTGAAATTTTGAGGGGTTGAGAAGGGAGGAAGCATTCGGTTTAGAGAGGGGCTAAGTGTGCTAAATTTTTGGAGGCACTTTCTTTTCTCTTTTGTTCTTTTTGTTTTCTCCTCTTGAATCGAAACCATTTTTTTTGTTCTCTTTCTTCTCATTTGCTTAAAAAACCAAAAGTGAGAGTGACCATTCGGTGCAGTCTTGATTCATCTTCTCTTCTCTCTATTGTCTCTTAGAGCCGAACCATACCTCCTTCTTATTCTCTTTTTCTTTTCGTATTGTGGCCTTAAACTTACTTCATCATCAAAGCCGAATAACCTTTCTATACCCTGGCCGAATCTTTCATTCACCCTTGCTTCTCTCTTTGTCATTTTTTATTCTTTCTTTACTTCTCTTACCTTGTTTATTCCTCAAGTCACATTTGAGGTGCCGCCATTTACTTTCTGTCAAGTCTCTCAATCGATTGCTAGTAATCGTGGTAAGGGTTCTCTTTTATTTGATCTTTCTTCCTTTTTTTTGGTTTGTCGAAATCAAGAAGCTTAACTCGGTATTTATGTGTGTGGCCGAATCTATACAAGGCCTTAGATTCGTGACTCTTTTGTTGAAGCCAGCATTAGGGGCAGTAGAGATCTTTTGGGATTTAAACAATCGAGGTAAGCAGGATATAACGTTAGGCCTAAGGCCATTTCTTTTGTCCATAAGTGTTAGAGTTGATTCTAACATGGCTTATGTAGGGGATTTCGACAATCTCAAAGTGCAAGCATATAGCCTTCGGGTTTTGGTCGACTTTGGTAAGGGTATTCTTTTATCAAGTGTTCTTTTGGGTTTTCGTTTAGATCTGATTCAATATCTTAACGAGGTCTTCTGACTAAGATATTATTGATGGATGCGAGTATCAGCCAATGAGATAAAGGGGTTGGACACGTAGTCCCTACCCCTAAGTTCAAGAAGCGGTTTGTTTCAGTAGTTCGGGATTGGCCACCGGGGTGTGGGCGAGCGTCGGAAAAAGATAAGCATGACATATGTATGCTATCGATGTTAGTATGCTATTGATGTTGTAGTTGTAGTTAATTATTGTGGATACATGTAAGCATGACATATGTGCCTATCTGGTATGTTCATACGTTATATTGTCATATCATTATAATATGCTGCATGTGCATGAGGTTCGGGATATATTGATTAAGGGGAAGTGTGTACATTTATGTACGTGGATTAATGTGGGCTTTATGCCTCATCGTGGATTGATGTTAGCCTTGAGCTACATCATGGATTGGTGATGACCTTGAGTCTCATCGTGGATAATTGTGATTTTAATCACGTGGATCAGTGGCTAGACCACTAAGTGGACTTTGAGCAGTGTTCTACCAAAGAGGTGTGTAGCGGATGGAGGGTCGATTTAGTAATCCCCTGGTGTGTGGTGGATGGATATACGGGTGGTGTGTAGCGGTTGGATACTAGGTTGGGTTGGTTTAGCATTTTGCATTATTATGCGTGGTATGTGGTTATATGTGTGGATTTGGGCCAAGCCCATTTGTGGAAACATGTGGATTAATTGCACACTGAGTCGGTTTGACTCACCCTATCTTTCCTAAAAATAATGCAGGTGACTCATGATACGTTGAACCGGGCTAGAGTGAATTCGAGGTGGCCATGCGGAAGCTGTTTTATTTTTATATATATGTTTTAAATTTTCAAGTTACTTTTGGGATATTTTTATTGTAATAAGGCCGCTTTAATTATTTCGGGATTATTATCATGGTTTTTAAGTTAGGATTTATAACGGATTATTAATTAAGAGTGACTTGAAACACTTGCAACTTAAAAATCGAATTAAAGTTTTCAAATTCAGATTACTGATAAATAACTCGTTTTCCATAATTTCTTTAAAATAACGACTTAGCCTTTTACTCAAATCTGTAGGTTTTATCCCCTGGCAAACTACTATTTTCTAAACAACAAACCCCTTAAAAACTGAATATTCGTTTTTAAAACTTAACATGTGTTTTCACCTTCAAAACCGAACTCTTTACAAACATTTTTCCCAGTAACATTCCGAATTCGGCCGTGGTGTTTTGGGCCGGGTTTGGGGTGTTACAAGTACACGGGAGGAACGCTTCTTACCATTTATTTCTTTTACATTTACACTTTTTATGTAAGGGAATCGGGTCCGTTTAATAATTTGGATTAGATAGATTATCTGATGAGCTTGTGGGTAGGTTTTTGTAAAGCATGATGAGTGTAAAAAAAGTAGGTAGGTCGTTCCACTAAAATGCACGATTAAATATCTTAATTTGTTAGATTTTCCATATTTTTTATTCGTTTATATTTTTTGTGATTACTAACCAAGGTTATTTGTCTTCATTTTTATTTTAATCATGCATCATAGTCATCTTGTTAGGAAGGTGTTGATTAGAGATTGGTTGCCAAAAACGGGTTTCTGATGGAGGAGTCACTTACACAAATAACCAAGAAAAATGCCGTGGTTCGAGACTGGTCTTTGAAAACCCAGAAAGCAAAAGGGGACAATTTAAAGGAAGGATGTATCTCCAATATTCTCGAGCATGTGACTTCGAATGCTCGTCAAAATAATCTCGAAGACTTAACTTGGATCTGGAAACAGTGGGACTCAGACACTCGGGGCATCTTCACTGAAAAGTACGGGGATATAGCTCATTTGATCATTATCAACGTGGACGAACATTTGATTCAAGCCATGGTTCGATTTCGGGACCCACCATACCAATGTTTCACTTTCAATCAAGATATATGTGATTTAACAAGATATATGTGAAAGAGCCCATACCAATGACCTTCAAGAAAAAGCTAATGAAGTTGATACGAATGACTGATATATGGGCTGAAAAACAGATAAAGAAAAAGAACGAAGTCAGTTGTGTTCCGTGGTTTTCTCTATGAGACTTAGTTCAAAACCATCCAGATATTGTGAAAAGAGTGGATCTGTTTGCTTTGGTCATTTATAGATTAATCGTCTTCCCAAGGGTTCTTGGACATATAAAAGTTGCGGTAGTGGATTTCTTCAAAAAGTTGAGGCAAGGAATCAACCCCGTCCCAACTATCTTGGCCGAGACTTTTAGATCTCTAAGTAGCTGTAGAAGGAAAAGGGAAGGACGTTTTATCGGATACGCACAGTTACTTAATGTTTGGATTCTGAGTCACTTCTGGAAAGTGGAGTGCACACCTTTCCACATGTTTTCAAAAACATTCTCTCCATTGGAAGCTTACCTTGGGAAAGATTGGCCAAATGATGTCACTGAACAGCACTGGGTTTCAGTTTTTCAGAACCTCTGCGCCAAAGATATAACTTGGAGAGCACCATGGATCCGTCCTTCGGTTCAGTTATACAAATGCGGAAGCCAAGATTGTGTGCCTTTACTTGGATTATGGGGAGGAGTTGTATATGCTCCGTTAATGGTTCAAAGGCACTTTGCTTCACGACAGTTCATACCAGCTACCGGAGGATTGGCACAGTTGGAGTTTGCTTTTATAGGTAAAGGTTACATGAAAAAAGTCCGAGATACTGTAAAGTCTTGGAAGGAAATTTACCTAATAGAATTAGCTCTATATGCTGATACTATCACTCAAGATTATGACATATGGAGACAACGACGAGTGAATAGTCAACAAATCTCACCGACGGATTACACTTTCCAGAATCCTTTCTCAGAAGAAATGTCGTCTGAGCTGGAAATGGCAAGACATGAATTTGAACGTGAAAAAGCCAAGCTGTTACGGGATATTAGTTCTCTTCAAGAGAAAAAACTACCAGCTGAAGATCGATGTTCAAATTGAAAAATCTAGAACCGAGAAAGTCCAGAAAGAAACTGAGATCATGAGTAATGACTTAAGATATCTTCATTTGGAAAATAAGAAATTAAGAGGCACTATAAAGAATAGTGGGCTAGGCAAATCATCGGCAGGATGGAAGGAAGAACTAAGCAACACCAAAGGTGGGATGGAATTCTAGAGAGGGAAAACGAAGAAGGAAGAGGAAAAAGCTGTGCGTATTATGATAGAATAAAAGAAGAAGAATGCAGAATTAATAACTAGTCAGTCTGAGCGTCAAGAGCTAAGAGGGAGAATACGAGATTTAGAAAATACGCTGCAAGCTCATCAGCAACATTTGGATACTCTCCTAAAAGCCCTAGAAGAAAAGAATGGTCAGCATGACAGAGACACTCGCGCCTACGAAAAAGCTCTCCAAGAAAAAGATATACATATCGGCAGTTTGATAAATGAAATTCGCAAGGCTGCTGTGCAAATTGTGCGAATATCAGATGAAGCCGAAGCTCTCAGTTGCCAATTCCCTCCGAGCCAAAGATCAAGCATGTCAGAATTCTTAGAATGACTGAAGAAACAAGGCGATGTGGCTAGGAAATTTGTGTAACTGTTAAATTAGAGATGGCAAAATGTTTTGTAATGGATTCTTTTGATTAATGAAATGCCTAAGTATGGGGCTGTCTTGAAATCAACACCAAATTCCTGCATATTTATTCATGATGCATATTTATTCATGACTAACATTCATTTAGCATTTATCCATTCATCCATTCATTATATGTGCATATCACTCTAATCATTCACTGAGGCTAAAACTGTATAATTCACAGTTGTGACACTACGAATCTGGAATCACGTCATTCTTATAGGACACGTCTAAGAACTAGAGCTATGGATGCTGAACTCAATGAAAGAATTGAAAGAATGGAAATGATCCAAAGAGAGTTACAAGAGCAATTGGCCAAGTCACAGCAGAAAGCAAGAGACCTGATGGTAAAATCTCGAGAGGAATCGCTCGAGCAAAAGGATCAAATGGTCAAAATGATGGAAATGATGACAGATTTGGTTAAAGAAAAAGGACCCATGCAGAGCCCTGATATCATAGAACCCCAGTCAAGAGCTAATCAGGGTCCGTTCTTTCCTCCAGGATTCACTTCACCTCATGTCCATGCAATGCAAAGAGGATATCCTCAAGGGGAACCTACAGGCTTGGAGCAATGACCTGCACCACCTGCTCAAGAGGGGCAAGGTATATTCGTATCAAACCCCAAGGCTAATCCTGCTGATCCAATTGTTCTAGATTTGGATGATCTGATAGAAATAGCCAGGTTGAAAATGGATGATCATAATACCCAGGATAAGTATAAGAGTCTGGAAGAAAGGCTCAAGGCGATAGAAGGTAATGAAGTCTTCTCTGCACTGAGTGCCAAAGAGCTCAGTTTGGTGCCCGATCTGGTTCTGGCTCTGAAATTTAAAGTGCCAGATTTTGAAAAATATTATGGAACGAGATGTCCAAAGGTGCATCTTATCATGTTATTGTCGGAAGATGACTAGTTACGTGAATGAGGATAAATTGCCAATACATTGTTTCCAAGACAACTTGGTCAGATTGGCTCTTCGATAGTATAATCAACTCAATAGAGAAAGGATCCGATCATGGAAAGACTTAGTATCAGCATTTTGTGAATAATACAAGCATGTATCCGACATGGTGCCTGATCGACTGACTCTGCAGATGATAGAAAAGAAGCCGACGGAGACTTTTAGGCAATACGCGCAAAAATGGAGGGATATCTCTGCCCAAGTAGAACCCCCATTAACTAAAACTGAGATAATGATCCTCTTTATCAACACTTTGAAAGCGCGTTCTACGATAAGTTGGTAGGAAGCGCCACGAAAGACTTCACAGATATTGTAATATCCGGGGAACTTATAGAGAATGCCATAAAGAGTGGAAGGATGGAAGGCCCGAAAGTTTGAAAAAGGCAGTACCCATAAAGAAAAAAGAGGCAGAAACCCATATGGTGGGAGCCGAGAACCACTACACTTCTAATCCGCACCCAACCCAATCACGACCTCGATATGGCCCACCTTCAAACTTCTATTTTCCTCCCCAAAGCCCTTACTATCATGCACCTCCTCCTTACCCCGTCTACGTACAAATAACCAAAGACCACTCGCCATGTTCCCACCAAATACCATGCCTGCTTAAAGCCAACCCAAAAATGAACAAAGACCGACAAGACCCAATCCTAAAAAACCTCAATTCACCCCTATTCCCGTGTCATACGGAGAGCTCTATCCAAAACTATTGGAAAAACAATTAATATCCCTACATTATATGGCACCCTTGAAGCCTCCATATCCAAAATGGTACGATCCTAATGCTAGTTGCATGTACCACGCTGGAAACCAGGGGCATTCTACAGAAAATTGTCTTACCTTTAAAAGGAGGGTTTAAGGTCTTATTGATGCAGGCATTTTACGATTTGATGGTTCTAGTAATATGGCTGGAAATCCGCTCCCTAACCATACTGAAAGGAACGTGAGCGCGGTGACAAAGAAAGACAGGTGGTGAGCCAAAAGTTGTGTTTCTAAAATAAAGACACCTTTGTGGAAGGTATGGGCAATAATGGCTGAAAAGGGCTTGTTCTGTCCACTCAACAGAAGTTTCAAGGAAGAAAGTACAAAAGGTCAATTTTTGTGTCTTCCATGGCATAGAAGGGCATGACATCCAATATTGTGAGGGATTCAAAAAATTACTTCAAGACATGATGGACAACAAGGAGGTCGAGATCTTTAACAGAGTGGAAGAGACCGATGAAGGAGAAATATGCGCTTCTGATAATCAATCATTAGGTTCCCCTTATAGCGCCGATCGACCTTTGGTGATTTATTACGAGGCAAAGAAAGAAAAAGTGAAACCAAATATGATAATTGAAGTACCATCTCTTTTCCTTTACAAGGACGACAAGGCAGTACCATGGAAATATGATGTCAACATTATTATACCCGAAGGTGAAAAATCCAAAGCTACGACTGGAAGTGTTAGCAAAGTGGGACACTTTACCCGCAGTGGGAGATGTTATTCTCCTGAGGTGGTTGAACTAAGGAAGAAGACTGGTGACTCGAACCAAAAAGGAAAGACACCTATGTATAAGGCTGAGGTCGAGTTTGAAACTCCGTCTGAACAAGAAGTTAAAAAGCCTGTGAATGAAGATGAAGCACATGAATTCTTGAAGTTCATTAAGTACAGTGAGTATAACATCGTAAAATAATTAAACAAGTAACCGGCGCGAATCTCGGTATTATCTCTACTGTTAAATTCAGAACCACATCGGAATGTTTTGCTGAAAATGTTAAATGAAGCTTATGTGGTGAGCAATGTATCTGTTGAAAAGCTTGATAGGTGGGTAAATAACCTGAATGCAGATAATTTCATCTCTTTCAGTGATGATGAAATACATATCGATAACGGATCTGCACTCAATGTCATGCCTTTGGCCACACTTTCCAGGATGCCAGTTGATATGTCTTATCTAAGGCCTTGTCATTCCACAGTAAGGGCATTTGATGGGACAAGACGAGAGGTCATGGGAAAGATTGAAATTCCTCTAGAAATGGGTCCATGTACATATGATATCGAGTTCCAGGTCATGGACATCACATCCTCGTATAATTGCCTTTTAGGGAGGCCTTGGATCCATTCTGCTGGGGTAGTTCCTTCATCTCTCCATCAAAAAGTAAAGTTTATCATGGATAGCCGCTTGATCACGGTCGCTGGTGAAGAAGACATTGTTGCATCTATCTCTACTGACGCACCCTACATCAAAGTAAACAAAGATGTAGTAGAATGTTCCTTCCGTTCCTTCGAATTTATCAATGCTACATTTATTGCTGAAGGAAATAAGATTCCCACACCCAAGCTGTCAAGGAATACCAAGATAGGAATTAAGCTGACTGTGGGAAAAGGAGCCCGAACGAAGAAAGGTTTGGGAAGATATCAGCAAGGGATAGTTAGAGCACTAAAGCCAGTACACCATAAGCCTTGATACGGTTTAAGGTTCAAGTCAGATTTACGACAAAAAAGAAAATAGTTGCAGAAAGATCAAGAAAGGAGGATTATAAGAGCCTCAGACTGAAAACTAGAATGGGAGCCCATAGCGTATGCTCCTTTGTCAAAAACATTTACATCTGCAGGAATGATGTACCCAGGGCGAGATAGTCCACAAAGCATGCTGTTATGGATTGAAAGGGGTCTTCAGAACATCAGCATAAATGTTATTGACAAAGAGGATGATGCAATTGAAGATGTTTCAATGATACGCCCTTGTCCTCATGGATTTATTTTGAACAATTGGGCTACCGTGGAGCTTCTTGTAGTTTCTAAGTCCTCTTCAGAGTAATGCTCAATGTTAACTCTTTTTTTGTGTGCCCCTAAGTAATAGTGGGATTCTTTTGTAAGAGCTTATGTTTGCTCTTTATCATTTAAATGAACATTAATGGAGATGCATTTTGTCATGGTCTTTTCATTCTCATTAACTTCATAATTATTCCCTCTTCTCACATCCTGTCCTTACATATATCTCATATCATGCCATAACATTATGTTTGTTGGTTCCAATATCTTGATGCTCCTCTATAGTTTTCTTTTCCATTCACCTTTCAGGTGCTCAGATATCAATGACATGAGCAATCCTGTTACAAGTCCTGAAATCGATTTCGAGAAAGCCATTTGTTTAGGAGAATTCGAAGCTGAGGAAAATGCAGAGAATTATGTCTCGTCTCCTGACTTACTAAGAATGATAGAATAAGAAGATAAACAGATTCTACCCCATCAAGAATTTGTTGAGACAGTGAACTTGGGAAATGAAGAAAAGAGGCAAGAAGTGAAGATTGGGACCTCCATTTCAGAGAATACCAAACATGATTTGATCGCCTTGTTTCATGAGTACAAAGATGTATTTGCATGGTCGTATCAGGACATGCCAGGTTTGAACGAGGATGTAGTGGTCCATAGACTCCCACTGAAACCAGAATGCAAACCTATTCAACAGAAGCTAAGACGAATGAGACCTGAAATGCTGTTAAAGATAAAAAAAAGAAGTTAAGAAACAATTTGATGCTGGCTTCCTACAAGTCTCCAAATACCTAGAATGGGTAGCTAATATAGTCCCGGTACCGAAGAAAGACAAAAAGGTACGAATGTGCGTAGATTATCGTAATCTGAATAGAGCAAGCCCTAAGGATAACTTTCCTTTGCCACACATTGATACGTTGGTGGATAATACAGCAAAACATTCTTTATTTTCTTTCATGGATGGTTTCTCGGGTTATAATCAGATAAAGATGGCTCCCGAGGATATGGAAAAAACTATATTCATAACAATGTGGGGAACGTTCTGCTATAAGGTGATGCCATTCGGATTGAAGAATGCTGGGGAAACATATCAGAGGGCAATGGTGATGCTATTCCATGACATGATCCACAAAGAAATAAAAGTCTATGTCGATGATATGATTGCCAAATCTCAGGGGGAAAGAGAGCATGTTAGGAACCTCAGGAAGTTGTTTGAAAGACTAAAAAAGTTCCAGCTGAAGCTTAATCCAGCCAAGTGTACGTTTGGGGCTACCTCAGGAAAATTACTAGGCTTCATTGTCAGTGAGAAATGTATTAAGGTTGATCCAGATAAGATAAAAGTCATACAAGAACTACCACCTCCGCGCACACAAAAAGAAGTTAGAGGATTTTTAGGGAGGTTGAACTACATCACTCGATTCATTGCTCAACTTACCAATCAGTGTGACCTAATTTTTCGACTCCTTCGAAAACACAATCTTGTAGAATGGAACGAGGAGTGTCAAGTGGCTTTTGACAAGATAAAACAGTATTTGTCTAGCCCCCCGGTGCTAGTACCGCCAACTCCCGGGAGACCGTTAATATTGTATCTGACTATGTTCGAAAACTCAATGGGTTGCGTACTGGGGCAGCATGATGAGTCGGAGAAAAGAGAAAAGGCGATTTACTACCTCAGCAAGAAGTTCACAGAGTATGAAGCAAAGTACCCGTCAATTGAAAAATTCTGTTGTGCTTTGGTCTGGGTAGTTCGAAGGCTCAGACAATATATGTTATATCATACGACATGGTTAATTTCAAAGCTAGATCTACTAAAGTACATGACAGAATCACCTGCACTCTCAGGAAGAATGGCACGATGGCAGATCTTACTATTGGAGTACGACATAGTATATGTAAGTCAAAAATCGATAAAGGGGAGCGCGATAGCTGACTTCTTAGCAACTCGAACAACGGAGGAATACGAGCAATTGAGATTTGATTTCCCAGACGAAGACTTGATGTGCATTACAGAAAAAGAGTGTAAGTTGTTAAAAGAGAAATCATGGAAGATAAGCTTTGATGGTGCATCAAATGCCTTGGGGCATAGGATTGGAGCAGTTTTAGTGTCACCAGAAGGGAACCATTATCCGCTCACTTCCAGATTAGATTTCTTCTGTACCAATAATGTAGCGAAATATGAGGGTTGCATCATAGGACTTCGTGCAGCTATTGAACGAAACATCGAAATCTTAAAGGTGTACGGGGGCTCAGCGTTGGTGACTTACCAAATCCGTAGAGATTGGGAAGTGAGAGATTCAAAATCAGTTAAATATAGCGATCTCATTGCAGAACTGATTAAAGAATTCAAAGAAGTGACTTTTAATTACCCAAGAGAAGAAAACCAATTGGCTGATGCCTTGGCCACTTTGGCTTCAATGTTCAAAGCAAACAGAGAAACAAAAATAATGCCTCTCCAAATTAGCATATATGAGGTTCCTGCACATTGTTTTAGCATTGAAAAAGAGACAGATGGACTGCCATGGTTCCATGATATCTTAGAATATATCAAGAATCAAAGGTATCTCGAGCAAGCAAATGAGAACGACAAAAGAACAATCAGAAGAATGGCGGTGGGATTTGTCCTTGATGGGGATATCCTATACAAAAGAGGAAAAGATCAAGTGCTCCTGAGATGCGTGGATGCTATTGAAGCCAGAAAAATACTTGAAGATGTCCATGAAGGAATCTGTGGGACGCATGCCAATGATTTCACTATGGCTAGGCAGATTATGAGACTCGGTTATTACTGGCTGGCGATGGAAAATGACTGCATTAGTTACGCACGAAAGTGCCACAAATGTCAAGTTTACGGCGATAAAATTCATGCAGCCCCTTCGCCCCTTCATCTCATGACTTCTCCGTAGCCTTTTTCTATATGGGGCATAGATGTTATAGGGCCAATTTCCCCAAAGGCTTCTAATGGGCACCGATTCATTTTTGTGGTTATAGATTACTTTACAAAATGGATAGAAGCCGCTTCGTTTGCTAATGTAACGAAGACTGCAGTTTGCAGGTTCTTAAAAAAGGAAATTATATGTCGATACGGTTTGCCTGAGAGGATCATTTCAGATAATGCTTTGAATCTGTACAATAAGATGATGAAGGAAGTGTGTGAGCAATTTCAAATAAAACATTATAACTCCTCACCCTATCGTCCAAAAATGAACGGAGCTGTAGAAGCGGTCAACAAAAATATTAAGAGGATTATTGGGAAAATGACCGAGACATATAAAGACTGGCACGAGAAGCTGCCATTCGCTTTGTATGCATATCGCACATCTGTGCGGACGTCTACGGGAGCAACTCCTTTCTCTCTGGTCTATGGAATGGAAGTTGTGCTGCCCATCGAAATTGAGATCCCCTCTTTACGAGTGTTAATGAAGTCGAAACTAGAAGAATCAGAATGGGTTCGAGCTTGATATGACCAGCTAAACCTTATCGAAAAAAAACCTTGAAGGCAATCTGTCATGGACAGATGTACCAGAAGAGAATGATCACGGCCTATGACAAGAAGGTGCGGCCAAGAGAGTTCCACGAGGGAGAACTCGTACTGAGAAAGATTCTCCCAATACAAAAAGACTTTCGAGGAAAATGGACACCAAATTGGGAAGGGCCATATGTCGTAAAGAAGGCCTTCTCGGGTGGAGCTTTGATTCTCACTGAGATGGATGGGAAGGAGGTACCAAATCCAGTGAACTCAGATGCTGTGAAGAAATATTTTGCCTAAAAAAAAAAGAGATCAAGATGAAAACCCGAAAGGGCGTCTTGATAAAAAAAAGAGATCAAGATGAAAACCCGAAAAGGGCGTCTTGATAAACAAAAATGATTAGGATCCGAAAAGGGCGTCTTGATAAACAAAAATGATTAGGATGAAAACCTGAAAGGACATCCTAATGAAGGGGGTTTGGGCTTAAGGAGCAAGGCGATTTGAATAGGGAGTCAAATGGCGAGATTACAATATTTAAAGCATTCTCAGAAGCTCGAAATCTTCTACACAAGAAGCCATGCTCAAAAGATCCAGGACGAAGAAACATGGAGAAATTCATGCGTTGAATATCTAGAGCATTTGTAGCCATTGAATGTGACTTCTTTTCTTTATGACGCTTTTAACTGTTCTTGGCCAACTTTCTTTGGTTGTTGCTTTTGAAATAAATATGAATATGAGATATCCCTTTCATACCTACTTTGTCATTTTCATGCATCTCATTTATGGTTCATTTAAATAATAAATAGTGAAATGACATACTCTAAATAAAAGGAATGTTGAGCATTACCCGGATGAGAATTTGGTAAGTACAAGAGACTTAAAGCAAGAACAAAGTTCAACAGAGGGCAAAAGGGTGATATACAAGAAACGCAAATTACTCATAAAGCTTGAGGATGGGTACAAAACCTGAAAGGAAAGTCAAGATTCGAAGGAATGAATGCAGATTATTACGAAAATTGTAACGGAAAGGGATATATGACAAACAAGCCCAATGCGCATGGCATAATCATGTAAGCATGAAAGCATTTAAGACAAACACGTGTATATCATGATAACATCATGCATGACATATACAGGTACTCCAGTAGAGCAAGAGGTTTTGATGATAGCTGTACTGAATCAAGGAAAAAGAAGACAGCCGAGTTCCACCAGATAATATGTTTTGAAATTCTAATATTTTTTAAAATTATTTCATTTCTGTTTTTCAAAAAAATCAACTCATATTGCGAGAGGCGAGTTGAGCCTCGGGTCACACGCTGAGGTATTTTTTAGTTTCTGTTTTTCAAAAAAATCAACTCATATTGCTAGAAGTGAGTTGAGCCTCGGGTCACACGCTGAGGTATTTTTCAATTTTTGTTTTCCAAAAAAATCAACTCATATTGCGAGAGGTGAGTTGAGCCTTAGGTCACACGCTGAGGTATTTTTCAATTTCTATTTTTCAAAAAAAATCAACTCATTTTGCGAGAGGTGAGTTGAGCCTCAGGTCACACGCTGAGGTATTTTCAATTTCTGTTTTTCAAAAATCAACTCATATTGCAAGAGGTGAGTTGAGCCTCAGGTCACACGCTGAGGTGTTTTTCAATTTCTATTTTTCAAAAAAATCAACTCATATTGCGAGAGGTGAGTTGAGCCTTAGGTCACCCGCTGAGGTATTTTTCAATTTCTGTTTTTCAAAAAAAATCAACTCATATTGCGAGAGGTGAGTTGAGCCTTAGGTCACACACTGAGGTATTTTCAATTTCTGTTTTTCAAAAATCAACTCATATTGCAAGAGGTGAGTTGAGCCTCAGGTCACACGCTGAGGTATTTTTCAATTTCTGTTTTTCAAAAAAATCAACTCATATTGCGAGAGGTGAGTTGAGCCTCAGGTCACACACTTAGGTATTTTCAATTTCTGTTTTTTTCAAAGATCAACTCATAATCCGAGAAGTGAGTTGAGCCTCGGGTCACACGCTGAAGTATTTTCAATTTCTGTTTTTCAAAAAAATCAACTCATATTGCGAGAGGTGAGTTGAGCCTCAGGTCACACGATGAGGTATTTTCAATTTCTGCTTTTTCAAAGATCAACTCATAATCCGATAGGTGAGTTGAGCTTCGGGTCGCATGCCAAGCTATTTTCGATTTCTGTTTTTCAATAAAGAATAAAGATTGGACAATCGAACAAAATTTAGTGTTTTTAAGTCTTTGCTCTATCCCTGTTTCACAGCGATGAGCAAAGAGGGGCAGCTGTAAGCACTAAATTTTGTCCGGCTCGATTTCGTGTTTAATTAAAAAATTTTAATTTTTTAAAAAAATTGAAAAATAAAAAAAATCAAAATTACATTTTGACCCTTTAACTTTTTCAAAATTATATTTTAACCCTTCATTTTTTCCAAATTACCTTTTGACCCTTAAAATTTTCAAAATTATATTTTGACCCCTCATCTTTCTTGAAATTACATTTAGGCCCTAATAGTTTTACTACATTTACAGTTCAGTCCTTCTGTCAGAAAATCCCCAACAATCCAGCCGATTTTGCGCACCTACGCCCCGATTTTCCGGCCACCAGCCTAAGGGATGGCCTCCCTTCCCCCTAGCCACCTAACACCTACAAAAAACAACACTATAAAAGGGGGATTTTCCCCAAAAATCAAACCCCCACATTAAAAAAAAAAAACCTACGAAAAAGAAGAGAAAGAGGAAGAAAAAGAGAGAAAAGAGAAGAGAGGAGAAGAAGGGGAAGGCGTTGCACCATCGGCGAGGAGGCGTCGACGGCGGCGGCGGTTGGAGAAGAAGAAGAAAGAAGAAGGAAGGAAGAAGAAGAAGGAAGGAGAAGAAGAAGAAAGAAGAAAGAAGGAAGAAAAAAAGAAAAAAGAAAGAAAAAAAAGAAAAAAATTTTAACAGTCGGGCCGACCCGTGAAGCAACCGTCCGACTGACCAGGACCGCAAGACCCCAAAGAGCCCAAGCGCACGCACCATCCCAAAATAAAAAAAGAGAAAAAAATTGTAGGCCCAAATTAAGAAAAAAGAAAAAAGGGAAAGGGTGCACAAGCCCAACAAAGGCCCAAATTTCAGCAGCCCAAGCGTATAACTTTGGGCTTTGGTACACTCTCAACCCAATTTTTTAATCCATCTATATAAATGTTGTTTCATTTTAATTAATTTAATATTTTTAACTTTTTTTTTGAAGTATTATTGTGTGATTTTAGTTATAAATTTTAATTTTTAATAAATTCATAAAAAAAGGCAACGGATCGATTTGATACTAAGTCGTTGATTTCATCGCTATGTTGGGTGAATATCATCAGTTTTTTTTAAATACAATACACCCTTTTAAAAATAAAAAATCTAAAAAATTTCTCAAGTTTTAAAAATTTTTGTGTTTTCAAAAAAAAAAAAATCTTGGGTTTCAAAAAAAAAATTTCTCGAGTTTCAAAAATTTTCGTGTTTTCAAAAATTTTTGTATTTTAAAAATTTTCGTGTTTTCAAAAATTTTCGTGTTTAAAAGATCTTCGTGTTTTCAAAAATTCTCGTGTTTCAAAATTTTCGTATTTTCAAAAAATTTTGTGTTTCAAAAAAAAATTGTGTTTTCAAAAATTTTCGTGTTTTTAAAAATTCTCAGGTTTTAAATTTCAAAATTCTCGTGTTTTAAAATTTTCGTGTTTTTAAAAATTCTCGTGTTCCAATCGGATCACGATTAAATATTAAATTGAACTTGTATTTTTGAAAACTAAGACAACACGCGTTTAACGAGATACCAATTTTGGGCGTCGCGAGGGTGCTAATACCTTCCTCGTGCGTAACCGACTCCCGAACCCTATTTTTCTCTGGAATTTTGACGTAGACCTAAACTCGGCCCTTTTTTAAAAAAAATTCAAAAAAAATAATTCTTTTTTTAAAAAGATGATTTATTAGGTGTCCGATCACACCTAAAAAAAGATCGGTGGCGACTCCTTTTTTTTTTAATAAAATCGAAACTCTGTTTTAAAATTTTCAATAATTTTCTCAATTAGCACCCGAACAAATTTTACGTCGCTATAAACCCGAAAACAAAGAACCCTCCGTAAACACAATCTCTAAATGTGTTATCAGTTCTAATATCTAATGGGTGTTTTTTCTAAGATTGTAAAAGAGCCTATTTATAGGCTAAAGTCATAGGTCAAATAATAACAAAATAATCTAAACTAATCAGTGTTTGATTGAAACAAATAAACAGAGTTTAACTAGAAGATTACTTCTCAAATTTGACTAAAATAGGAGTCATAATTAACATATTTATTAGAGAATGTTATTTTGATAAGTTGAATCAATTTTAATGTTATATATGAAAAAACTTCTATTACTAGACCTTTTTAATTTTAAAAGTATTTTATTTCATTATTATTATATTCGTTACTCTACGCAAATTGTTTTTAATATTTCTTAGATGATCCTTTGAAATTATTTTTAATTTTTTTTGTATATATAGTTATGTTATGGAGGGGAAGTTTTAAGTTTTTTTTTTTTTATTACTTGTTATATATGTTCCATAATCCAATGCTTTCTAAACTGTAACAATGTTGGCCAATTTATGTTACAAATAAATATATTTGAATAAACATTCTTTGCTCACTACTTAATATTAAATATAAATTTTTAAAATACAATTTATTTGCTATTTAAATTTAGTTTGCAAATTGATTTGAGGTAATAGTGTTTATTGAATGCAAATCATTCTCTATAACAATCTCCACAACCAAGAGAAAGGAGATTCAACTTTGAACAAGGAGCACATGGGTGCCTAACTTGCTTCAAATTTATTGCTGTCTTCTTTTTTATTATTTTATGATTAATCCCATAATATATACACTACCAAATATGAGGGTACAAAAGTTATGTTCACATTACAATTTTTTTACTATTTTGGGTAAATTACTCTTTCACTCCTTGCCTTTTAATTTTCTAATTATTTCATGCACTTTGTTTATACTTTTTTCTATGTTAAATGTAAATTTTATTTTAAATTAATTATCTATTTCTTTTAATATTTTAATTAATTGAATTAAATTTTAATGTTATAAATATTCAAATTAATGAATGTCAAATTGTTAAGCTTAAAATATAGTTTTTTAAAAGACATATTAATCATATTTATCAAAATAAATTCATTTTTCAAATATAATAAGAGTTTAGTAATTAAAGTAGATCAAAGATAAACATAAAATTACAAAAAATGGAATATTAAATTAACAATATATATATTATTTTAATATTAATATTCAAATCATGGTAAATTATTATTATTATTTTAATATTAAATATTTTTAAAAATATTTTGTAATTACATTACTTTTTCAATTTATTAATAAATTTAAGAAAATAAAACCTAATATTATAAAAAATTATAAATTGAATATACAAACTGGTTCTTAATAATTTACCAAAATTTAAAAAAAAACCCTAAAATCTTTTCTTTATTTTTTTACCTCATTAACGGATTGTATGAAACTGTGATTCCACGTCATCTCTATCTCTTTCCAACAGGAGAATGACAAATTAGATTTTTCCTCCTTATTTTTAACATTTTTAGTTGGATTTGAATTTTTTTTCAGGAGGAAAAATTCGATTTGTTATTCTCCTATTGAAAAGAGATAGGGATGACATGGAATCACAGTTTCATACAAATCATTTCCCAATAACTTTTTAATATTTAATGAATTAGATCTAATAAATAAAATAAAAAAAAAATCAACTAATATGAGAGAATTGTTTCGGCAAAGTCTGAGTTGTCGTTAAGTTGACACTCTTATAATATTTTTATTTATGATTATAAAAATTTTTATTTTAAGGTAATTAATTTCATATTTTAAAATAATTTGTTTTTAAATAAAATTTAAAGTGAAAAGATTACATTGACATTTGATAAACCTTTAAGGGTCATTATCGTATTATCCCATTTATAATTTCATAAAGTTCAAGGCATCAAAATTGTGCCAAAAACGCCGTATGAATCAAATTTATGCCAAAATATCACTTCTGTAATGCCTTTTTACATAAAACGTCCCTCATCCTGTAATCTTTTACCTTTGCTAAATAATATTACATTTAATCTAATTCATTAAATATTTTTTTTAGTAATTGATATGTATAATTCATTTCAAGTTGAGTTTTAATTATTTTGTTCTATCTCAATTCATCTCATATTTTTTTATATGCTAAAATATATTTAAAAACTATAAAAGTTTATTAGACTTGTTCAATTTAGAGACAATATATTTTATTATTTTAGCTAAATTATCCTTTTCATTTTAAATAATAATTTTACAATATTTGAGCTAGAGTGCTATCGGTTGATATCATTTAGGTTTTTTACATTTTTTGAATCATCCACCATAATTCGGTTTAGTTTAATTTTTTATTTTTTATATTGATTTTTTTAATTTTTAAATTTTTTTCAAAAATATTTCTAAAAATATTATTTTTTTCAAGTAAATAAAAATAATAAATAATTTTTGTATGGTATTTTTTTGAAAAAAAAATAGACAGACCTTTTAAGTTATTTTCATATTTTAAATATAAAATATTTATTTTTATATAATAAAAATAAATATAAATATAAATTAAATAAAACTATAATTCAATTCAATTTCAAGTAAGACACTTTTTAAACTAGCATTTCATCAATTGTCCAAATACCTCGAATCGGGTTGGGATTTGTTTTTTCTTAGTTAAGACCAACACATTCACTCATATATCTATCCAAAATCAATATTTGCTTCGCTTTGAAAATATTTTTTCTTATTTTTATATAATTTATTTAAAGGATTTGAGAGTGAATTTCTTTAAAATCCCAATTTTTTAAATAATTACTGAATTAGGCTGATTTTTTTGTAAAATTATGAGATTGGGCCAAAGTAACGAAAACACTTTCAGCTGGAATCGTTTTTTAGCATATTGGTAGAAAAACGCTTACAGTTGGAAGCGCTTTCTACTACATCAGCTGAAAACACTTCCAACTGAAAGCATTTCTCTTTTGATTAATTTTTTTAGGGTTAGGATTTTGTTTTTTTAAGTTAGGTTATGGTTTTATGGATTTTAAGGTTTAGGGTTTAGTGTTGTGTAGGATTTAAGGGTTTTTTTTTTATATTTTAAGGTTTTTTTTTGTATATTCTTTAGTTTTTTTTATAATTTTTTGAGATGTAAATTTAATAATTGTTTAATTCAATATTTAAAAGCATCGTATTCACACCAATCGTATTTTTGAATTATTCGAATTGTAAAATTCAATTCGATTCATAATCAAAACTCGAACTACTCGATTTGATTAAATCTTAGTTTGTAATTTTTTTCAAAAATGCAACTGAGTTTTGATCATTCTTTTTCACGGGAGGTTGACGTCAATTAGATTTTTTAGTGCATTATTTTTTTTAGTGCATTATTTTCGAACTTTTGGATATCTTCAGAAAATATATCTCGAAAATCCTAGGATATCTAATGGGTGAGTGGGAAAAAGTGAGGAGTTGAAAGTGTTAGAGGAAAAACACTCCACATTGGAGGGAAATGATGACAACCAATTTTGCTGCAAAAACGATATTTATTTAAAAACATTTCAAATCCAATATCGATATAATTTTATCGACTATAACTTAGCTAAATAATTAAAATTTACATGAGAAGTACAAAAAAAGAATAAATCAATCCTATCTTCTTGGTTCAAGCTGAATATCGGCCTCCTCAGGTACATGTTGTGGTCTCGGCCTCTCATCTTCTTCGCTTTTGTCCGTAGTTGATTGCGATTGGTTGCCATCATGTATTCTCCTTTCTAGGAACAGGTGGTTGCGAAGATGTTCCACCTTGGTAGAACAGTGATCCCGAGGTGTTTGTGACACCATTGACGTAGGAGTATAACTATATTATGTCCAATACACCGATGGAAAAATGATCGGACTTTCAGTCGATGCCCCAAACATATGTGGCTTATACATTGTCGTCGAATCTGTCATCGTCTGAAACATCGATGGCATTGGCGCGTAATATGCCGGGGACAGAGGTCCAAAAATAAAACCTGACATCGATGTAGAAACAAAAAAATATGGTGCAATATGTGGTGCTTGTGTAAAAATGACGGGGTTAGTATAAGCATTAGAATAAGTCAAATTATACTGACCGAGGGGTGGTGTGGCCATTTGTGTCGGTTCTTGCGTAGGTGTAGGCAATATACCCGTCTCGATAGCTGCTCCAGATATTGGATGCCTAGGTGCCCGTCGTAGCTTCATTGTATGCAGTTGTCTATCCCTCGCCTCTTCCACTAGCAGATATGGCTTACCATGGACCCTAAACCATGACATGTACTCCAGATTGTAGGCTAAATTCGGAGTGATAATGGCTCATGAGTAGGTAAAAGCTCATACCTATTGTCCCAAATGTTGATATTGAGCATGGAATGTAGGCCAATGCTCATCCGTTCTCTCCCCTAAGTTGTTATGATGCAAATCTTCAATGTCTTAGGGTGTCGGCAGAATCGATTACCTAAACCCAAATTGCCGCAACACTCTATCCTACTCATGCATCTCCACTATAGTTTACACTACCAATGACACCTTCATGTGCCAGATGTTGGGATTCGCCAATAATTTGGACGGGATGCATTCTTGAATTGTTAGATCAGAGTATGGCGTCCATCCAAACTATAACAAAATAATAAAAATTTTAGTTATATATATATATTATTAATTTATAAGTCAACTATACTAATATTATATAATTCAAATTTAAAAAATACATGCCTCCGCTTCTGATCGTTAGTTTAACAGAAGTCGTATATCTCGAAGCTCATTCGGTAGTCCCACGAAACTCAACCCATGGTTCCACTTATTGAAATAATATTTTAACACAATAATTTAAAATTTAAATAATTTTATTATGGTAAATATATTATCTAATGGAATTTACATTGTTACGAGTAGGAATGTATAAGGGTAGTCCGCTCGAGGACGTAAAAATGGCAATCGGCATCACACCTATGATTGCAATAGTAGCATGCAACCACTGATTTTAATTTTTTATGGTTCTGTCGCCCAATACATCTCCCGATACAACGTCGCCAACACGGCTGACCCCCAACTGAGTTCGCCCGCTCCTCTAAAGTTGACGAGTTTTAGCAGTCACCATAAATGGACAAGATTTCGTGACTTATCGGGCATTCAGAGACCCCCGATGATTATAAAGATGTATGCTTGAGCATGTTGTTCTCTTTGAACTTCACTCGAATCCGTATCAAGCCCACCAAAATTTCTTCTTCACCAATTCATATCTATCCGGGCTTTATAAATCGTTTCCGGAACCCTCCCCAAAAGTTGCTCGCATACATCTCTCCAATCAGTTGCGACAACTAACCCAATCACTACCGACCCATTCATCGATAACTCGAGTTGTAACTGCACGTCCTCAGAGTAATAGTACACTTGCCGCATGGAAGATGGAATGTATGTGTCTCGAGTCTCTACCTTTCCACCAACGTGCTTACAAGTGTGGGGTTCAATTTACACTCCTTACGCATAAGGGCCATGTGCAAAAATCTCACATCTCTCAAGTAGGGTTAGATTAAGGGTGATGGAGGAGCGAGTAGATTACAAATATACGTTTCCAAAATTGGATCTTTCATTTATATATAAAAAACATAAAAAATATTAAATTCTAATATAAAAAGAAAATATTTAAATTAAATTAGACTAAATATAATTAAAAAATTATCACCGTTTGTAATTGATCTACCGAAATGTGCTTGTTATCCAAACGGATTAGAAATTGTGCCATTGCTAATTTCAAAAAACACGAAATAAATTGTAATAGAAAAAATAATTTAAGAAAATCTTAATACAATTTTAATTAAAAAAAAGAGTTGAGAAAGAAATAAAATTTGAGTGAGATATTAAGAGGGAATCGGGAGAGATTTGAAAATGAGAGAGAGAGAGATAGTTTAGATCAAATTGAAAAAAAAATGAAATGGAGGGTTTATATAGAAAATTTATTATAGCCGTTAGGGGGTAGCCATTGGTTTCTGTTAGGGGGATAGCCGTTGGAGAAAATAGTCGTTAGAAGTGACCACTGGAGGAAAACGCTTCCAGCTAGAAGCGTTTTACTGCAAATTAGCTGAAAATGCTTCCATGTGGAAGTGTTTTCATTATTTTGACATATTCCCATAATTTTTCAAAAAACCAAACTAATCCAATAAATATTTAAAAAAAAATGAAATTTTTAGTGTTTTCATTATTTTAGCCTATTTCCGTAATTTTATAAAAAAAACTAATCTAAATCAATAAATATTTACAAACAAGAAGAAGAGATTTTTATGTAACTCACTCGCAATTTGATGTACACATTTACTTGTAGATCAAATTAGTATTTGAATACATTTCATTTGGGAAAAAAAAAAAAGTCTATTATCATTTTCAAATGATACAAAATAAGTTATGAATAAATTTAAAAGTTATAATTATTATCCTAAAATTGAATTTCATAATTAATAAATAATAATTTAAATATATTTTAATTTAAATTAATTTTTACTATTAATTAAATAATTTACAAAAATAAAATAAAATCTAAGCATAAAAGAATAAATTTAACTTTCATAAATAATAAAAATTCAATAACTAATTATTTTTAATATACTATAATTTTTATTAATTAAACAAATAAAATATAGAAAAACTAAAAGTCCAAGCGTAAGAAGATATTAATTGAAATGACATTGCAAAATTTAGTGAAAGGGGAAGACAAATTCTACTTTATTAATACAAATCACTGATGAAACTAGTAAGAAATTTTTTTTTTTAAATTGAGTGATTAAAATATAAATTTACTAATAATAGAATGATATTGTGTGGATTTTACCTATAATGAATGGTGAGTTAACAACCATTAGCCATTAGCTAGTAATTTAACGAGTTAGTGACTTGAATAACAACTTTAAATAATTCGATAACTAATTTGTAACTATTTGAAATTAAGTCACCAAAATGTAAAATCACTAATAATTAAGTCACCTTTATCCTAAAAAGGCCAAAATAGGTAATTCTGCGTACTAAACACGAAGAAACACGATTTTGTTAAACGCAAGGGCTGGCGAAGCCGGAGTTTTCAGTCAAACGAATAAGCCAAAAGGATCGTTAAAAACAGTTATATGGATATAAAAACGAAAAACATGGGCCTGTTCGTTTTAGCTTTAGCTTCCTTTTTTTCTCTTTTTTTGAGAGAAAGAGAGGTTTTATTTGATCATAATCTCTGAATGCTCTGAATTTCAAGATGATGGAGGTATTTCTTTCTTTCTTTCTTCCTTTTACGTGTTGCTACATTTATGATCCGTTTAAGATTGAGAATTTATTGCACGTTTTTATGTTTTTAATTTATTTTGTTGAAAGTTTTGGTGTTTAGATCTTTGGAGAAGTAATTGAGATTTTGTTTCATATCAAATTAAGCAAAAGAATGTGCTAAAATATTTTCAACTTGTTCTTAGGTATGGTTTAAATTATTCCTTATATATATAATTTTAGCTTTAGCTTTTCACATTTTTTTCCCTCATTTTGAGAGAACCAGAGTGGTAAAGAAAATTAAAGCCAATTTTAAGGATTAAATCGTCTGATCTCTGAATTCTTCAGCATTTGGAAATGAGTCGAGTATTTAGTCTTTTTCTTTTCTTTTTTTTCCCCTGTTACATTTGATTAATGGGATAATTAGAATTTGATTCTCCAGTTATGATCCCTTTGAGATTAAGAATCTACTGCATTTTCTATGTTTATTTTATTTGTTGCCCAAAAATTGGGATTGTTTATATTGAAAGTTTTGGTGATTGGATTTTGAGAAAACGAATTGAGATTTATTTATTATCAAATTAAGCACAAAGATTGAAGAAATTGAAAAATTGTTCATACGTAGGGTTTTAAATATATCTTAGTACTGTTTACCCCTTAAATAGTCAAATAGCTAGCTGAATATATTTCACAGGTTCATAGATCGAGGTTTGAAGTTTGACTATCGGCGGCGTTGTTTCCTGAGAAATCCGTTTATCGATATCTCTGAATTTATTGTAGAAATTTTATCAACATGTTTCCTTGTTGCTGAAAGGCTAGTAGATTTAAAAGATTTTAAGTCTACAATGCTCTTTGGTTGCCAATTAGATTTGTTATCAAACCAGATAGTTAGATGCTGTAGCTGACATCATTTTTTTGTAGGCATCGCCAAGTACGGGTCCTCCTGCAACTACAGATCCACCTGCAACTACGGATCCACCTACAACAACGGATCCGCCGACAAGTACAGAGCCACCTGCAGGTGATGTAGAAAATGTACCTGAAAAGATCAAAGATGCAAAAGAGGCAGGTCCTGCATTTCACTGTGATCTTTGTGATGCAGAACTGCTTTTCAAGATAACTCAAGCACTCCTCCCAGGGTTAGCAACGGCTTGTGTTGACAATACAACTGGTGGTGTTTTCAGGTCCCCGGGTTCAGTAGCTGCAGACTTAAGAAAAGAAATGGTGGAGTATCTTACACAAAGAACTGAAACTTATGTGGCTGAATCTGTTGTCTTGGAAGGTGGTCCAGAAGCTGAAGCATACGACAATCCTTACGATATCATTGCTTTTCTTATTGACGAGTTTGCAGTTTCGAAGAGGAATTTGTTTAGTCGAGTTTCAGCATTGCTGCTAAGCGAGAGGAGAGAAGACAGAATTGATGATTTTGCTCAACAGATGGAAATTAATGGGTTTTGGCCGGTTGACAAGAGGGAAGCCATTGTACAAACGTTGCTGAAAAATGTCGATGTCAAGAATGAATATCACTGTAGCATGAAATTCGAGACTGCAGAAGAACTTTCTCTGCATATGCCAACTTGCAGCTTTAGGGTAATGACTTGTGACAATGAAGGGTGTGACGATAGATTTTCGGCTAATAAATCAGAGAAGCACGATTCTACTTGCCCTTTCAAGATAATTCCATGTGAACAAAAGTGCCCAGATTTCATCATGAGACGTGATATGGACAGACACTGCATAACCGTCTGTCCTATGAAGCTCGTAAACTGCCCTTTCTTTTCAGTGGGATGCAAAGCAGCCGTACCCCATTGTAAGATTGATGAACATCAATCTGAAGAACTCCATTATCACATTCTTTATATTCTTCAAGGCTTTCACAAGGGAGCATCTGAGGAGGTTTTAAAAGAACGGGTAGATCAAATAGAAGAGGTAAGTTGAGATGTGATTATGAATTTCTTGCATAAATACATATACTTTATTCAAGCATTGGATATCTTTCTGTACTGTTTTGAAGTCATTCGATGAATCAGCATGATGATGAACTTTTAAAGAATTACATAACTTAAATTTCTTACTTACAACAATTGAACTTGGAGAAAGCTTTACTAACCCGCTGTTTCGAACATATCAGTTAGTAAGTAGTTAATATTACCAGGGAAACTTTATGTGCAGATAAAGATTGTTAATGGAAGTTACATCAGAGATGCCTGCAAGATGTAGGATATTAAGATCGATATGATATTTGAACGCTTGCTAATATGAACATACATTTAGCGGAATTCCTTGGTCGATTGCTTCTCAATATGTGTACTACTATAGACAGTCAATGCACATCTACTTGTGAGCTTGATTCTTGCAGAACTGGTTGTTGCATATCACAGACTGTTTCCGAAACCCCTAACCTTGCACACTTTTCCTTTATGGAAATCGTTAATGGCCATGTTGCCACACAGTTTTCTTTAATCTTCTTTCATCTAAATGACAGACTTGTCTCTTGTAGTCAAAACTCTTATATTTTCGTTTTCACTGCAGATGTCCGCTGGTAGGCTAGCAGGCGCCAAAAATGTGCGATCTCTGACATCAAAAGTTAAGGATCTCGATGCACGGCTCCCACCTGTGGTGATTGAGACAAAGAAAAATGAAGAAACTTCAGAGACAGAAGCAAAGCCTGAATCTGTGGAAGCTAGTGGCACAAATGAGGATGCTGAAAAAGCTGCAGGAACTAAAGAAGCCACAAACTCTGAAGCAGCGCCTGCATCAGAAGCTACTCCCTCAAGCAAAGATAGTGAAGAAGCTAAAAATACTGAACCCGAAAATTCCAAAGCAAAGCCGACGTCACAAGAGTCCCGACCTTTAAAGAAAGAGAGTGAAGAAGCTTCCAAAAATGAAGTCGAAGTTCCTGAAGCCAACCCAGCTTCACAAGAAGTTCCACCATCGAAGAAAGATAGTGAAGAAGCTTGCAAAACTGAAATCAAAGATTCTGAAGCAAAGCCACCATCACAAGAAGTTGAACCAGTAAAGAAAGATAGTGAACAAGCTTTGAAAACTGTCGTCAAGGACTCAGAAACTATGGCGCAGTCTTCTGAAGATTCTACTACAAACAAAGATACCGAAGAAGCAGCAACAGAGAATTCGGTCAAGGGTTCGGAAATTAGCACTAATGAAGATTGAAGATGGCAACAGGGACTTCAAGTCATGATGTTTGGACTTTAACCAGCCATAGACATGAAATGAAGAAAGCTTTCAGCCTCTACAATATATGTGGATTTTTTTTCCTATATTCTTTCATTTCGGTTGAATTTTTGGATTAATATTTATTTACTCTTTAACTTGCATTTCTTTTTTAGCTTGTTTTCCATTATAATGTTGAGAGATTTAAGGAGGAAACTTGTTTATTCTCTTCCATGAGAAAAAAATATTTGGGGAGGAAAAAAATGATAAATAAAAATAAATTTTTTTTTTGAATATTCTCGTTATAGGCTCTAATCCATAACCCCTTTTCAACTCATAAATAAGAAGATAATGCGCTTCATGTCCATACAAATCAAGCTAAGACTCTATTGGCAAAACTCAACTTTTTTTTTTTTATTTAGTTTCTTTTACATGTCAAGTTTAAATCAATATTAGCAGTAAAGAACCATTCAATAAATCATATAAAATCAAGCCATTATAGAAAGAATGCCATAGGAAATCCCTAGATTAAAAATTATGAAAGTTCAACAAACTTCTAAATTCTGGACCGGAAACAAATAACTAAACCACAAATTAATGATCAACTCTCCGGTCGAGACTGACCATGCAACCCAAAGCATACATCTGAGAACTTCTCAGTCCTGAACCTTTCCTACCGGAATATCCACCGGATCCTCGGGGCTGACCTGATCGATCTCATGAATAACCAGCTTTAACAGAATGGCCTAATGCCAATGGTTGGCCACCGGCACTATACCCGTAACGTGCAGAACTACCCTGCCTGCCTTGAGTGAAGGAAGAGTCTTGCCACCTACCGCCAACACCAGTCCCAGAAGCACATTCTTGGTTATCTCGCCGCCTTAGGGGAATATCCAGTCCGCCACCACCAATTCTCATGTCTACCACTCTTTCGTTACTTTCAGCAAGAACTTAAAGCTTCTCCACCAGCTGGAATGCCAAAGCCTGCATCCTAGAATGGTCGACTTCATGGAAGATGATGCACTGCGTTGGCTGGTCCCAACTTGCATGGAGTTCTTCATTTATCATCATCCTGCTAACCGTGCTATGAACCTGAGCATCCGAAAGGTCAAACTTTTCGTAAGCTCCAAGCTTAGCGTTTCATAGGCCGAGCAGTATGTTAAAAGGTAAGATCTTAAAGCCTCTTCCTTGATCTTTGCTTTCAACATTTCAAGCAGTCTCTCGATTTCTAAAAAGCTTCCAAACATCAAGAGAATTAATGACATCAAAGGCCTTCTGGAAATATCCCTTCCGAAGGGCTTGGGTTGCAGCTATCACATGGTCCCGCACATTTTCAGGGGGACCCATAAATGTCTGCCTCTCACTCACTTCGAGCAACCGCCTAAATGTCTTACTTATCACCTTTTGTTTGGCATCGAGGGTGTTGCCTGCCATGTTAGGCACTTCAAGCAGCATGGCACAAGTCAAATGCACAGCCCCTAGAAGCTCGAGGTTTATGTGCATATGGTAAGGCATTTGACGCCTCCGTTCCCACCTTTCCTGATAGAATCCACAGTTTCACGTGTTAGTCCTCGAAACAATTATATAATAGCATTGAAGTTCAAAATTATACAATGACCGGCACCTGTTCAGGAGTTTTCTCATGATATTGACTTTGCGAGACGCCTTGTGCGCGCAATTCCTTCATTCTTCTGCCGGAGGACAGTTCAGAAAAGCAACTATGTCCTTCGGCAATTGCCCGGTTAAAAAGTATCTGTGTTGAAATGTCCATATGTTGTATACTATCCAGCAAATGACTCATCAACAACAGATCGTGACTTAAAGAAAACCCATCAGAAAGGGCGTGGTGATAAAAATCACAAAGCATGGCACAGGCTTTGGTCCGTTCATCTCCGTTTTTGTATATGAGAGTCACTAGGATATCCATTAATGCTCTGCTGTTTTCAGGGAAGGTGGATGTCCGAGAAACAAGCTCTGGTGTAACAACCCCGACTTTTTCTCACTTCAGGCTCATCACCATCTTTTTCTACACCACCAGCTTCCGATAGCTCAGCCAGTTTCCTCATAGCATCATAAACCTCTTGAGGCTTATAATAGATGAGTTCAACTCGCCTTAGAGCAACCTTAACAGCGGATTTCAAATCATTGTTACGCTCTAAATACTCCTGGACATTTTGAGCGAGTACCAGAAACATAGGCTCGTCTCTCAGTCTTTCAACATACTCATAAGTATGCGGATCAATACACTGCAAGCTATTGAAGAACTCATTATCTATTCTCTCAAGGAAAGCCACCACATTTCCCCAAATGTGGATTGTGTCATTATAATCTGCTCCCTTCTGGGATTCATTCCCATCAGGCTCGATCATATCGTCAACCACAATGTTTGGGCACTGAACGAGAATGTCCAATATGATGAGCATAGTCTGCACATACTTCTTCCATACATTTATAGGCATATGTCCATTAAGACCAGGATTAACATCGAACCGTGCGGAATAACACTGAAAAGAATCTCAAGCTTTTGTGCAGGAGTTTTCGCAACTTTTGTCAAGAAGGTGAGGCTCGACCTGTTCGAACTTTCCGGTCCCCTTCTTCCCCTAGCCGCCACAACTTCTTTGAACTTCTTGTTAACAGTATCCCACGTGATCTCACTCGGGTCCTTCTTAAATTCCCGATCCATCAACCGATTTTTCTTGCTTGGTTTCTTCTCCCTACCCCCATCAGCAGTATGGTCCCCCAGTTCTTCCACCTCATCATCCTCGTCACCAGATTCAGACTCAGCTATCTCTGATGGATCCTCAAACTCAGAACCGGATCCCTCAGATTCTTCATCCTCATCCTCAACTTCCACCTTCTCCTCGTTCTCGGGATTCTTCCTATATTTATTAATCAATTCCTCATACTGCTTATTCTTCTTCTTCAGCTTCTGTTTCATCGCATTCAAAGCTTTGTGATTACTACTACTAAATTTCTTTTTTGCTTCCTTATTAGCCAAAGCTTCGGCGGCTTGTTTGTGATTACTACTAATTTTCTTTGTGAGAACTCGGAGGCTTGTTTGGCGGCGGGGATGTGCGAAGAGAGTCGAGAGATGGTCGGGAAATTTTCAATAAAACTTTTCTTTATATATAATTTTATTTGGCTTAAATGTCCAAAAAGCAATTGATATGGAAGAAATATGACGTGAAAGGTAATGGGGCGTTTGACATGAAAATATAATGAAGTACTTAATTGACTTTTGTAGGTTTAATTTGTTTTTATGATGTGTTATTAACTTTTAGGAATTATAAAAAAATATTTTAAAAAGGATAAATTTCAAATTTATATATCAATTTTGATTTAATTTGCGATTGTATACATTAATTTTAATTTGGTACAATTATATACTTGAAACTCTAATTGTTATTCAAATGTATACTTGAAACTTTAATTTTGATTTAATAATACATCTCTAAAGAAATAAATATATCATTTTATTTTTATACTTGATAAATATAATTATTTATGCATGCAATATATAAACATAAAATGATGTTGCATCAATAATTGTGTTAATAATTTACAAGAATTAGATCAAATTAAAATTTTATGTATGAAATTACACAAAATCAAAGTTTATATATACAATTGCACATTAACCCATAGTTCATGTATAGATTTTGTAACAACCTGATTTTGGGACTAGTCGGAACAGTGGTTTCGGAACCACTAATCTGAGATCGGAGAAAATTATTTTTATAATATTTTATGTGTTATATCATGATTTTATGAGTGTATGAAAATTTTGGTGCATTGAATTTGGTGATTTCATGCTTAATTGCGAAAAAGGACTAAATCGCATAAAGTGCAAAAGTTTTAATTTACAAGCTAAATGTATCAAATAGCTGTAGAATCTTAAATTGGTGATATTTAATGTGAAATTAGGCTTTTCTAAAGGCAATAGCCGGCCATAGGGGGGACAAGAGACTTAATTTAGTCAATGTTTGGTGGTATTAGGTGATTAATGAGTAAAATAAAATAAAAAGAAAGGAAGCTATCATCTTTTTCTCCTATCATCTTCTTCTTCCACCGTTTTTTCTCTCAAGCATAAGGGTTTGGAAGCTTGAAATTTTCAGCAACATATCCTCCTTGCAAGTAAGTGATTTTTATGGTCTTTCTTGATAATTTTTGTACTTTTGGGACCCCTAAAGCTTAAGCTAGCTAATGAGGGGACTATTTTACAAAATGGTTGAGAGTCTAGGGTTTTGTCATGAGAGAATTAGTGTTGATTTCTGAAATCTTATGGAAGAAAATGAAACTTAGTTGTTAAATGAACAACTTTTGTGAAATGATTTCTCATGAAAACACCTAATATGACCTTTTTGTAAAGGTTGAAAAATAGGTGGTGAATGTGTGTAATAATTGAAATCTTGAGTTGCTATAAGAGGGAATATGAATCGGCTAGGCTTGGGGGTGTGAAAAATGAACACATTTCATTTTACGGGACTAAGGGCAAAATCGTAATTTTTGCAAAAGTTTAGGGGCAATACAGTAATTTTGCCAAAATAGGAATGTTGGAGTAATCTGATCAATGTGAGTATCTAATAAGCTAAATATGTCATTATAGATCAAGAAGAACGTGGAATCAACCTTGACCGAGGAAAAGGCAAGGTTTCGGACTAAATTGCAATCGACATATTTTGTATTAAGGTAAGTTTATGTGTAAACAATACATTCTTATTGCATATGTTTTACTTATTAATGCATTGTGTGAATGCGAATGGTTATTGTTAAGATCTATAAAAAAATGATAGAAAGTGAGAAAATTCTCGGATGAACATTCGGAATAGGAAAATGGGTGCGGATAAATATCCGTGAACATGTAATTATTGGTGGGCTGTGTGGGGTACCACCGTATTTATTTATTATTGGTGGGTTGTGTACGATACCACTTTGTTGTTTATTAACGATGGGCTGTGTGCGATACCATTGTATTTATTACTATTGGTGGGCTGTGTGCGATACCACCTTGTTAATTATTAAATGGTGGGCTATGTGCGAAACCACCGAGTATCTAAAATTATTCCGAAGTGTTCATCGAGAAACTTGTCTAAGTGAAATTACATGTGGCCTTGTGGTGATAAGTGTAGGGTATAAGTGCAAGTAAATGTGAGCAAAGTTATATGATATGTGTTTAAGATGTGGTAAGGTTTGAAATGAGTAAGCATGATTAAGAGGATTTGAATTGTTTTTACTTAGTATGTAATGTTTTTTATTGATAAGTATGTGTTATAATGCTTATTATTTACATATAGACTTACTAAGCTTAAAGCTTACTTCCTTCTCTTTTCCCTTATTTTATAGTGTCATAGAGCCAGCTCGGGATACGGAGATAGTCGGAGGATCACCCACACTATCCACACATTTTGGTATAATTAGATTTAGCATTTTGAGTATGGCATGTATAGGTACTTAGATTTAGTTGAATTGTCATATTGTTTTGGCCAAATGTGTTGGCTTATTTCAGGATGGATACTTTTGTATAAGGCCATAGTTGATGGCTCTTTCTTATTAATCTATGAAATGATGATGTTATTCATGAATATACAAGTTGCATGGTTGATCAATTGGTGTAATTATGCATGAATGGCTTGGTTGCTTGATGTGGTTTATGTAGTACAAGTAGGGATGGTAAAAAAGGGCTTGGTAAATAGCTTTGTTCTTATCCACACGGGTAGGTACATGGGCATGTGTTTAGGCCGTGTGCGACACACGGTCTACCCCATAGGCATGTAGTTAGGCCGTGTGTTCCCCTGCATGCTAAGTTGGCAAGTTAGAATGCTCAGTAGTAACCACACGGGCTGGGACACGGCCGTGTGTCTCAACCGTGTGAAAGACATGCCCATAGGACATGGGTATGTGCCCAGGCTGTGTGAAGTCTGCACCTGAATTTAGGAATTTAATTCGCCACATGGTCTAAGGACACGGGCGTGTGCCTTGGCCATGTGACCTTAATAGGATGATGATGTCAGAAACAAAATGTCAAGGTTTTTGCACACAGGCTTAAGACACGGGAGTGTCGTGGCTGTGTGGGGGACACGAGTGTGTGTCTGGCCGTGTGAAAACCCCTGTAGGTTCGAAATAAGAAATAAATCTACACAGGTATGGAACACGGGCTCGTGAAGTTCCGCACGAGCGTGTCCTTTCTTCTACATGGGCGTGTGGACTGTTTGATGAAAATTTTCTAAGTATTTCTAGAGATCTTTTAAAGAATTCTATTGGATTCCAAACCGTTCCTAAAGTGTGATATAGGCCTCGTAGGCTTGTTTAAGAGGTGATATGAAAAGTTTTAAGTTTGTGTGGAAAGTCATGTCTCGATTTTGCATGTTTGCTTGTGTATAAGTCCGGTAACGCCTCATACCCTATTCTGGCATCAAATACGGGTAAGGGGTGTTACATTTAATGGTATCAGAACTATAGTTTAGTTGGTTCTCAGATTGCCATAGCTTGTGTGAGAGTCTAGCTATAAATGCCATAAATATATTATGATGGTGTGGTGACTCCTGACAATTTTAATCTGTGTTTTCATATAGTAAATAGATCCCGACCAAGCTGCTGTTGATAATGCTGTAGTAATGCGCCGACTCCCGCGCAAGGGACCGCGCTAGTAGAAAGTAGACCCGAGACCTTGGGTCAAGGAGAAGAGGCTCGGGAAGCCTTTCTCCACATGATGAGTAACTAGTATACTAAATTTGTTCGAGCAAATCTTAATGCTCAACCTCCTCCACCCCTCCTATACCTCAGCCAGTCCTCGTAGCTCCTCAAGGTATAGATTTAGTAAGAATGACTAAACCCTCAATCGATAAGATTCGAGAGCAAGGGGCCGAGGAATTTAGAGCCAACATAGATGATGACCCTGAGAAAGCAGAGTTCTAGCTCGAGAATTCTATGAGGGTGTTTGATGAACTTTCTTGTACGCCCGATAAAAGCTTAAAATGTGCTGTGTCATTACTGAGGGACTCGACATACTGCTGGTGAAAAACGTTGACATCTGTAGTACCGAGGGAGAAAGTGTCATGGGACTTCTTATTAGAAGAGTTTCAAAAGAAGTACATAAGTCAGCGATTTATTGATCAGAAACGGAAAGAGTTTCTTGGATTAAAGCAAGACAAAATGACTGTGGCAGAGTATGAATGTGAATTCGTTAGACTTAGTAAGTATTCTTGAGAGTGTGTGTCTACGGAAGCTATTATGTGCAAGAGATTCGAAGATGGGCTAAACGAGGATATCAGATTGTTAGTTGGGATTTTAGAGTTGAAAGAATTCGTGGTGTTGGTTGATATAGTTTGCAAGGCTGAAGAGTTGAATAAGGCAAAGAGAAAAAGCTATGATTGAGGCTCGAGATGCAAGGAAGAGGTCGATGAGTAAGTCGTTCCAAACTCAATCAAAGAGGTCCAGGAAACAAACCCTCGGATGACCGCTTCAGCTAGGTATTCACACCGAGATCGTGGTAACACATATTCGGGCTCTAAAATTCAAGCCACCTCGATGGCAAGTGTGGGAAATGCAAATTCAAATAAACCCAAGTGTCCAAATTTTGGTAGACAACATACTGGGGAGTGTTGGGGAAACAATCGAGCTTGCTACAAATGTGGCTTGTAACAGCCTGATTTTGGGGCTAGTCAGGATAGTGGTTTAAGGACCACTAATCCGAGGTTAAGGAAAATTATTTTAGTAGTAGTTATTTTGTTATGGCATTAATATATGGCTATATGAAAATTTTGGTGCTTTAATTTTAGCAATTGTATGTGTAATTGTGAAAAAGGACTAAATCGCATAAAGTGCGAAAGTTCCATTATAAGTGGTAGAGGTGTCTAATAGCCAAAGAATACCAATTGGAGGTCCTTAAAGTGAAATTGGGCCATTGGATTTGTGATGGTCGGCCATATAAAGGCTAGGGAGACAAGATATTAAATGTTGGTTAAATTTGGTGGAAATTAGGTGATAAAAATGAATAAAATAAGATGAATAAAAGATGTTATCATCTTTCACTATTCACCCTCCTTCTTCCACCGAAAATTGAAGAAAAAAATAGAGTTTTTGAGGTTCAAACTTTCAGCTAAGCTATCTCCTTGTAAGTAAGTGATTTTGGTGGTTTTATTTGATAATTTTTGTACTTTTGGAGTCCCCAAAGCTTAAGCTAGCTAATGAGGGAACTAATTTGTGAAATGGTTGAAAGTTTAGGGACTTTCCATGAGAGTTTTTATGTTGTTAGATGAGTTTTTATGGAAGAAAATGAATGTTGGGGAGATGAGAAACAACTTTTGTAAAAGGTGTTGTCATGAAAACACCTAAATGGGACTAAGTTGTAAATGTTGTAAATTGGTAATAAATGCATGAAATAGTTAGATTTTTGGGTTGTTGTAAGAGGAATAAATGTTTAGCTAGGCTTGTTTAATGAGAAAATGTGTTGAAAACTGACTTACGAGCCTAGGGGAAAAATTATAATTTTGCCATAGTACAAGGGCAAAATGGTCATTTTTGCCTAAGTAGAGATTATGATGCATTATGATCATAAAATGTTTTAAATGAGTGAAATTTGTTGTTATAGATCAAGAAGAGCGCGGAATTAACCTTGACCAGGGAAAAGATAAGGTTTCGGATTAAATTGCAAATTAACACATTTTGCACCGAGGTAAGTTTATGTGTAAATGATGCATCTTAATTACACATGTTATTACTTATTGGTGCGCTGTATGATTGAGAACATGTATGATTCAAGTGGATTGAATTTGGTAGATATTGAATAATTTTCGTATGAATGACGAAATAGATATGTAAATGTGAAATAACATCCGCAGTAATAAATGGTGGGCTGTGTGCAATACCACCTTAATAATTCTTGATGGTGGGCTAAGTGCGATACCACCTTATTACTTATTCATGATGGGCTGAGTGCAATACCATCGTTTATATTATTATTTGTTGGGCTAAGTGCGTTACCACTGTAAATATTCTTCTTGATGGGCTATGTGTGATACTACCCTGTTAAAGATTGATGGTGGGCTAAGTGCGAAACTACTGAGTGATTGGTAGTATTATGAATGGTTTATTGGGAAAATTATGATGTGCTGTTTCATGTGACATGTGGTGATAAGTGCAGGGATGTATGTTAAATAATGTGGGCATTTGGCTTGTGATATGGTTGGAATATGGTAAGAGATGAAATGAGTAAGCATGATCATGGAAAGTTGATTGTTCTTACTTAGTATGTTACGCTATTTATTGTTTAGCACATACTATGATGTTATTTGTTTACATGTAAACTTACTAAGCTTAAAGCTTACTCCCCTTTTCTTTTCCCTTATTTTATAGAGTCAAAGAGCCGGGTCAGGATATGAAGATAATTGGAAGATCATCCACACTACCAGCTTACCCCAGTATATCTAGACTTAGTGTTTTGAGTATGGCATGTATAGGGGCTAGACTAGGTAAATTGTTTTGTTATTTTGGCCAATAGTGTGTTGGCTCCTTTAGAGGTGAACTCTTTTGTATATAGCCATAGTTGATGGCTCATTGTTTATATTTAATGAAAAGATGAAGTTTTTCATGGAAGTTTATGTTGCACATTTATAGTGATTGGTTGAATGGTATTATGATGTATGAATTATGGTGGTGAAAAGAGCTTGGCAAATAGCCTTGTTCTGGTCCACACGGGTAGGCACACGGGTGTGTGTCTAGGCCGTGTGTGACACACGGTCAGTCCCATGGGTGTGTGACCAGGCCATGTGTCCCCTGCATGTTAGTTTTACAAGTTAGTAAGCTTTGTAATAAACACACGGGCAGAGACACGGTTGTGTGTCTCAGCCATGTGGTAGGCACGGACACAAACATGGGTGTGTACCTAAGCCGTGTGAAGTCTGCACCTTGAAATTGGAATTTAATTCGAGACACAGTCTAAGGAAATGGGCATGTGCCTTGGCCATGTGACCTTAGTGAGATGATAACGTCATAAACAGAATGCCAATGTTTTGGCACACGGGCGTGTCGAGGCCGTGTGAGGGACATGGGCTAAGGACACGAGCGTGTGTCCCGCCATGTGAAAACCCCTGTAGGTTCTAAATGAAAATAAATCCCACACGAGGTAGGGACATGGGCATGTGTGACCACATGGCTTGCCCACACGGGCGTGTCCCATTTCACACGGGCGTGTGGCCCCTGTTTAGGTGAAAAAAGTTTAAGTGCACTAAAGTTTCCGGTTGGATTCTGAAACCCTCCATATGCATGTTTAAGGCCTCGTAGGTCCTTAATGAGAATGTTTTGATGGTGAAAGAGATATTTTAATTTGTATGGCCAAGTGAGTTAGGTCTGGTAATGCCTTGTGCCCGGTGTAGGATAGGAGTAAAGGGTGTTATATTTAGTGGTATCAAAGTTATGGTTTAGTCGGTTCTCGGACTACCGTAACGTGTGTAAGAGTCTAGCTATACATGCCATAAACGTATATGATAGTGTGGTGACTTCTGATAATTCTAAACTTTGTTTTTATATAGTAAATGGATCCTGATCAAGCGGTTGCTAATGACGCAGCTAGTAACGCATCGGCTCCCTCGCAAGGAACTGCGCCTGTAGAGAGTGGACCCGAGACTAGGGGTCAAGGAGAAGAGGCTCGGGAAGCTTTTCTCCAAATGATGAGTAACTGGTACATGGAGTTTGTATGAACAAACCCTAATGCTCAACCTCTTCCACTCCCTTCTATACCTCAACCAGATCTTATGGCTCCTTATGATATAGATTTAATGAAGATCACCAAGCCCTAGGTAGATAAGATTCGAAAGTAAGGGGCCAAGGAGTTTAGAGCTAATATAAATGATGATCCTGAGAAGGCGGAGTTTTGGCTTGAGAACTCAATGAGAGTATTTGATAAACTCTCCTGTACACCTGAGGAGAGCTTAAAATGCGCCGTGTCCTTGCTGAGGGACTCGACATACCATTGGTGGAAAACGCTAAAGTCGGTGGTTCCAAGGGAGAGAGTGACGTAGGACTTCTTTTTGGAAGAGTTCCGAAAGAAGTATATAAGTCATAGGTTTGTGGATCAGAAACGGAAGGAATTCCTTGAGTTAAAGCAAGGAAAAATGATCGTAGTAGAATATGAGTGATAAACCGTAAAAGTAACATATTTTTATCCCATATTTAGTATGCTTTTGGATGATTTGAGCCTCGATTTATGTAAAAAGGTGCTCTTAATCCTTTCTTTTCATGTCTTATACATAGGAAAGCACCCGAGGATGAAAAGAACACGAAACGGGCCTAAAACGGAGTAAAAGGGCCTTAGCACGAAATTGACACGGCCTGGCCCAAAGCCCACACGGCCGTGCCTCGCCGATCACCTAGAACACAACCTCAACCCTGACTTACATGGCCGTGCCTCAAAGAAGGAATCCAAACACGGCTTGAAGTCGATCCACACGGGCGTATGCCGTGGCCGTGTCTCTGTCGCTGGAATGAGCAATTTCAGTCAGAAAAGGATGGGAATCGCTTGAAGTTAGCCAGTTAATCCATCCCAAGAAGCTAGAATTATACTCAAGACGGCGGAATTCTCCTTCAATTCCTTTAAGGAGTTTTAAAGATTTATTATGTTTTGCTTTATCTTTTCTCTTAAGATGTTTTCTTATTTAGTTATGAACTAAATCCCTCAGATACCTAAAGGGGATGAAACCTAGATGAATCTTGTTATTTGATTTCTAAATTTTATGATAAATACTTAGTTTGTTCTTAATTATGCATGCTTAATCCAAATCTGATGTGCTTAGGTGGAGGAAGAATAGACCCTGCTTAAGAGTAGATCTAGTGTAATTAAGCGGAGTTGATCGAACGCCTAGAGATAGGGTTACGAGATTTTGCCGGATTAGGGTGAAACCTAATATGGGAATCCGTAGATTGATTTACTACTATTCTAGGGGGTTATTGTAAGAGAACGAGAGTTCCACTAATTAACCTAGGGTTAGACGTTATTCGCCTCGAGAGAGGATTTAGCATAGGTTAGAGAGTCCTACGGATCAAACTAAGTAAATAAATCATATAATTCAGGGTTAGGTAACAAGTGAAGTCTAGGTGGATTCTTTCTGAGGGTATCATCATGATCAATTGAGTTTTTCTTCAAGTTATTTCCCAATTCGTTCTATTTTTGTCTTTATCCTTAGCTTAGTCGTCGTTAATTTAGATTAAAACAAACTTCACTTTATTTTTAAGGCTAAATAATAAAAAGAAAGTTAGTATCAATACTTTTAGTTCCTTTGGGTTCGATATCCGGTCTTGCCTAGACTATACTACTGTTTGATAGGTACACTTGCCTTTAATCATTGACAGAGTTAGTTTCCAGGTTTGATCATTCTTTTATAAATTTTAAAGCTATGATTTCAGCGATCAATAAGCATGAATTTGTTAGGCTCAGCAAGTACGCATAAGAATGTGTGTCAATAAAAGCTATCTTGTGCAAGAGGTTTGTAGATGGGCTGAATGAGGATGTTAGACTTTTAGTTGGGATTTTGGAACTAAAAGAATTTGTGGTGTTGGTGGATAGGGCATGTAAAGTAGAAGAACTGAATAAGGAAAAGAGGAAGGCTATGAGTGAGGCCAGGGATGCAAGAAAAAGGCCGATGAGTAAATCATACCAAACTTAATTGAAGAAGTCTAAGGAAGTAAACCCTCGGACGACTGCATCAGTTGAGTATTCGTATAGAGATCGAGGTAACACATACTCGGGCTCGAGAGTCCAAACTACCTAGATGGCAAGTGTGGGCAATCTAAAGTCCAAACCGGAGTGTCCAAATTGTGGAAGGCAACACACTAGGGAGTGTTGGAGGAATAACTGAAATTATTATAAGTGTGGTTCCCCCGATCATTTCATCCGAAATTGACCTGAGAGGGATGACAAGGAAAGGAAGTAAGAGATAAGATCCAGCAATGTATCTTCAATGGGTAGATCAAAAAAGAACCCGGGAGGTGGGACTAGTGGTAGAGGTGTGTCTCGAGATTCTGTCGTGAGACCGGAGGGTCGGGCACCTGCAAGAACCTATGCCATTCGCGCTCGCGAAGAGGCATCATCTCCAGATGTGATAACGGGTACTTTTTCTCTTCATGACACCTTTGTTATTGCTTTGATTGATCCGGGGTCTACCCATTCTTACATTTGCATGAGGTTGGCATCTAGTATGAGCATGATTGTTGAGTCTATGGAATTTGTAGTAAAGGTGTCAAACCCGTTAGGCAAACATGTGTTAGTTGACAAGGTGTGTGGGAATTGTCCTTTGACAATTAGAGGTCGTTGTTTTTCGGCAAATCTTATGTTGCTACCGTTTGACGAATTTGACTTGATTCTTGGTATGGACTGGTTGACTACTCATAGTGTTTTAGTGAACTGTGGTAGTAAATTTATTGAATTGAGATATGAAAATAGAGATGTCATTCGAGTTGAATCAGGTGGTGTCAGATAGTTTACCGGTGATAATTTCTTCCATTACGACTGAGAAATATTTGAGAAAAGGATTTGAGTCCTATCTCGCTTTTGTGCTAAATACTCAAGATTCTGAGGTAAAGATTGAAACAGTGCCGATGGTATGTGAGTATTCGGATGTATTCCGAAAGAGTTACCCGGATTGCCTCCAATTAGAGAGGTCGAGTTTGGGATTGAGTTAATTTCAGGTACAACACCTATTTTGGTTGCTCCGTATAGGATGGTACCATTGGAACTGAAAGAATTGAAAGTTTAGTTGAAAGAGTTAACAGACAAGGGTTTTGCAAGACCAAGCTATTCACCGTGGGGTACTCCGGTGCTTTTTGTAAAGAAGAAAGATGGGTCGATGAGATTGTACATAGACTACAGACAGCTCAACAAAGTGACTGTGAAGAATAAATATCCTTTGCCAAGGATAGATGATTTATTTGATCAATTGAAGGGAGCTACGGTGTTCTCTAAGATAAGCTAAGGTCTGGACATTGTCAGTTGAGGGTTAAGGAGAAAGATGTGCTGAAAACTGCATTTTGGAAGAGGTATGGCCATCATGATTTTCTTGTCAAGCCATTCGATTTAACGAATGCTCCTGTGATATTTATGGACTTAATGAACCGTGCCTTCCGACCGTATTTGGATAAGTTTTAGTTGTCTTTATAGATGACATACTGATTTATTCTCGGGATGAGAGTGACTATGCAGAGCACCTGAGAATTGTTTTGCAGACTTTAAGAGACAACCAGTTGTATGCTAAATTTAGTATGGTGAGTTCTAGCTCTGGGAGGTCGAATTACTAGGACACATTGTGTCGGGTGATGGTATTAGAGTTGATCCGAGTAAGATCTCGGCTATTGTGGAGTGGAAACCGCCAAGAAATGTGTCGGAAGTGAGAAGCTTTTTGGGTTTAGCGGGGTATTACAGACGATTCGTGAAGGGATTCTCCATGATTGCTACCCTAATGACGAAACTGTTGCATAAAGATGTTAAGTTTGAATGGGCTGGAAAATGTCAACAAAGTTTTGAGAGACTAAAAACATTGTAGATTGAGGCGCTGGTTCTAGTACAACCTGAGTTGGGGAAAGAGTTTGTAGTCTACAGTGACGCGTCAGTAAATGGTCTCAGTTGTGTGTTGATGCAAGAAGGTAAGCTGGTGGCTTACGCCTCGAGACAACTAAAATCGCATGAGATTATCCGACTCATGACTTGGAGTTGGCTGCAATCTTTTTTACTTTGAAGGTTTGGCGTCATTATTTATATGGTGAGAAGTGCCGAATCTTCACCGATCATAAGAGTTTAAAGTACTTGATGGATCAAAAAGATTTAAATTTGTGGTAACGACGGTGGCTCGAATTATTGAAGGATTATGAGCTAGTAATTGATTACTATCCGGGGAAAGCAAATGTGGTCGCAGATGCCTTGAGCAGGAAATCTTTGTATGCTTTGAGAGCTATGAGCACAAGCTTAGCATTATCTGATGATGGTGCTATATTGGCCGAGTTGAGGACTAGACCGCTATTTATTCAACAATTATGTGAAGCTCAAAAGAATGATAGTGAGATACAAGCTAAGAGAGCTCAGTGTGAATTGGGAAATGATTCTGGTTTTCGGGTGAGTCTAGATGATTGTTTGATGTTTCATGACAGGATTTGTGTACCTAAGGATGATGAGATAATTCGGAAGATATTAAATAAAGCACATAGTGGTCACTTGTCAGTACATCCCGGTAGCACAAAAATGTACAATGATTTGAAGAAATTTTATTGGTGGCCGAGTATGAAAAGAGACATCTCTGAGTTTGTAACAAGATGTTTGATTTGTTAGTAAGTGAAAGCTGAGCATCAAGTACCTTCGGGATTACTTCAGCCGGTGATGGTTCCTAAGTGGAAGTGGGATCGGATCACCATGGGTTTTGTGACAGGGTTGCCTATGACCCCGAAAAAGAAAGATGCTGTGTGGGTTATTGTTGATAGACTAACAAAGTTGGCTCACTTTGTACCGGTGCGAGTAGATTATGCGCTCGATAAGCTAGCTGAGTTGTATATTGTTGATGTAGTGAGACTTCATGGGGTACCTATATCTATTATCTCGGATAGAGATCCGAGATTTACTTCGAGATTTTAGAAGAAGCTGCAGGAAGCCTTGGGTACAAGGTTGAGTTTTAGTACTGTGTTCCATCCTCAAACTGACGGCTAACCTGAAAGAGTGATTCAAGTTCTAAAGGATATGCTCCGATGTTGTGTGTTAGAATTTGAAGGTAGTTGGGAAAGATACCTAACTTTGGTCGAATTTGCCTACAACAACAGTTATCAGTCGAGTATACGGATGGACCCTATGAAGCTTTATACAGACGTAAGTGTCGGACTCCCTTGTATTGGACCGAGCTTAGTGAGAAGCAAATTCATGGGGTTGATCTAGATAAAGAGACCGAGGAAAAAGTGAAAGTGATCCGTAGTAGTCTGAAAGCTGCTTCAGACCGATAAGAGTCGTACGTAGATTTAAAAAGGAAAGAAATTGAGTTTCAAGTGGGAGACAAAGTATTTCTAAAAGCATCCCCGTGGAAGAAAATATTGAGATTTGGTCGAAAGGGAAAACTGAGTCCAAGATTCATAGGGCAGTATGCGATTACTGAAAAAATTGGGCCAGTGGCATACCAGTTAGCTTTGCCGGTAGAGTTAGATAAAATACACAACGTATTTCATGTGTCGATGTTGCGACGATATTGTTCCGATCCTTCGCATGTAATCCCTCCATCGGAAATTGAGATACGATTGGATATGACTTATGAAGAGGAGCCAATTAGGATTATGGCTCGAGAAGTGAAATAGTTGAGGAATAAAAGTATAGCTTTAGTAAAAGTGTTAGGCAAAAACATGGTGTGAAAGAAGCTACATGGGAACCGAAAGAAGCCATAAGAGAACAATATCCAAACCATTTTACCGGTAAGATTTTCGAGGGCGAAAATCTCTAAAGGAGGGGAGAGTTGTAACAGCCCGATTTCTGGGCTAGTCGGAATAGTGGTTTTGGGACCACTAATCCAAGGTTGAGGAAAATTATTTTAGTATTAATTATTGTGTTATGGCATTAATATATGGCTATATGAAAATTTTGGTGCTTTAATTTTAGCAATTGTATGTATAATTGTGAAAAAAGACTAAATTGCATAAAGTGCGAAAGTTCCATTATAAGTGGTAGAGGTGTCTAATAGTCAAAGAATATCAATTGGAGGTCCTTAAAGTGAAATTGGGCCATTGGATTTGTGATGGCCGGCCATATAGAGGCTAGGGAGACAAGATATTAAATGTTGGTCAAATTTGGTGGAAATTAGGTGATAAAAATGAATACAATAAGATGAATAAAAGATGTTATCATCTTTCACTATTCACCCTCCTTCCACCGTAAATTGAAGAGAAAAATAGAGTTTTTGGGGTTCAAACTTTCATCTGAGCTATCTCTTTGCAAGTAAGTGATTTTGGTGGTTTTATTTGATAATTTTTGTACTATTGGAGTCCCCAAAGCTTAAGCTAGCTAATGAGGGGACTAATTTGTGAAATGGTTGAAAGTTTAGGGACTTGCTATGAGAGGGTTTATGTTGTTAGCTGAGTTTTTATGGAAGAAAATGAATGTTGGGGAGATGAGAAACAACTTTTGTGAAAGGTGTTGTCATGAAAACACCTAAATGGGACTAGGTTGTAAATGTTGTAAATTGGTAATAAATGCATGAAATAGTTAGATTTTTGGGTTGTTGTAAGAGGAGTAAATGTTTAGCTAGGCTTGTTTTATGAGAAAATGTGTTGACAAATGACTTACGAGCCTAGGGGAAAAATCATAATTTTGCCATAGTACAAGGGCAAAATGGTCATTTTGCCTAAGTAGAGATTATGATGCATTATGATCATAAAATGTTTTAAAGGCAAGGTTTTGAATTAAACTACAAATTAACACATTTTGCACCGAGGTAAGTTTATGTGTAAATGATGCATTTTAATTACACATGTTATTACTTATTGGTGCGTTGTATGATTGAGAACATGTATGATTCAAGTGGATTGAATTTGGTAGATATTGAATAATCTTCATATGAATGACGAAATAGATATGTAAATATGAAATAACATCCGTGGTAATAAATGGTAGGCTGTGTGCGATACCACCTTAATAATTCTTGATGGTGGGCTAAGTGCGATAGCACCTTATTACTTATTCACGATGGGCTGAGTGCGATACCATCGTTTATATTATTATCTGGTGGGCTAAGTGCTTTACCACCATAAATATTCTTGTTGGTGGGCTATGTGTGATACCACCCTGTTAAAGATTGATGGTGGGCTAAGTGCGAAACCACTGAGTGATTAGTAGTATTATGAATAGTTTATTAGGAAAATTATGATGTGTTGTTTCATGTGATCATGTGGTGGTAAGTGCAGGGATGTATATTAAATAAAGTGGGCATTTGGCTTGTGATATAGTTGGAATGTGGTAAGAGATGAAATGAGTAAGCATGATCATGGAATGTGGATTGTTCTTGCTTAGTATGTAACGCTATTTCTTGTTTAGCACATACTATGATGTTATTTATTTACACGTAAACTTACTAAGATTAAAGCTTACTCCCCTTTTCTTTTCGCTTATTTTGTAGAGTCAAAAAGCTGGGTCGAGATACGAAGATAATTGGAAGATCACCCACACTATTAGCTCACATCGATATATCTAGACTTAGTGTTTTGAGTATCGCATGTATAGGGGCTAGACTAGGTAAATTGTTTTGTTAGTTTGGCTAAGAGTGTGTTGGCTCCTTTAGAGGTAAACTCTTTTGTATATTGCTATAGTTGATGGTTCATTGTTTATATTTAATGAAAAGATGAAGTTTTTGATGGAAGTTTATGTTGCACATTTATAGTGATTGGTTGAATGGTATTATGATGTGTGAATTAGGGTGGTGAAAAGAGCTTGGCAAATAGCCTTGTTCTTCTCCACACGGGTAGGTATACAAGCGTGTGTTTAGGCCGTGTGTGACACACGGTCAGTCCCATGGGTGTGTGACCAGGCCGTGTGTCCCCTGCATGTTAGTTTTACAAGTCAGTAAGCTTTGTAATAAACACACGGGCAAAGACATGACCGTTTGTCTCAGCCGTGTGGTAGACACGGCCACAAACATGGGTGTGTGCCTAAGCCGTGTGAAGTCTGCACCTTGAAATTGGAATTTAATTCGACACACGGTCTAAGGACACGAGCGTGTGCCTTAGCCGTGTGACCTTAGTGAGATGATGATGTCATAAAAAAATCCCAAGGTTTTGGTAGACGAGCTAAGACACGGGCGTTTAGAGGCCGTGTGAGGGACACGGACCGATTTAGCCCAAATTCAATCACGACTATACGAACTACATAAACTAATCCAGTTTTCACCACTTTTTGTGGATTTTATTCTTGTGGAGCCCACTAGCCCATTGGGGCCACACGGCCCATTTTAGCCAAATGAGGCCCATAACGGCCCAAGAGCGGTGGCCTCTATAGTTTATCGCCCATGATTGTAGGCTTGGTTTACCACACAAGCGATCGCACGCTCGTGAGGCCTCATATATCTAGGTTTCGGCTTTTTGGCTTTTGTCGATTCGCAGAGGAGATAGTATGATTACACACCTTTTTCACGAAAGCTAGCGAAACACCTCTTGGCACCAACCTACATTGATTCGATTATTCGGTCAACCCTTCAATAACAAATATTTTCAAGAACTTAAACCGCACTTAATCAACCATCACCTACCACGATTGTATCAAATATGGCCTACTCTTCTAAGATTGTTGCCTAAGACATGATTCAATGCTCTTGATGATTATCCCAATAATCAAACGGTTGGTGAAGGGAAGATTTGGAACGCCTCCATACACAAGAGAATTCTCTTTTTTCTTCTCGAGATTTTAACACCCTAAGAATGGCTTAAACAAAGTGCTAACGAAATAGCTTGCTTGGAAAGTTGAAAGACTTACCGAAATTGATGATGATGAAGTCGGTTAGAATAGCTTAGGATTCGGCCAAGCACAATAGGGAAAAGAGGGTAACTGAAAATACACAAAAGAGCCTTGAAGAAAATCGGCTAAGATGGGGAGAGAGTGGGGAGTAGAGAAGAAGAAGATTGAAAGCAGGTTCGGCTTTGAGAGAAAATAGAAGAATGGAGGGGGAGAGAAGAGAAGTGCATTAGACACTATTAGGAGAGTAGAGGATCGACAAAGAAAGGAAAATGAGACCAAAAGGAAAGTTACCTATTCGACAAATGTGGAAAGGGAGAGAGTAAAAGCAATTTTGGTCACCTCTATAGCTAAAACGCAAAACCCAAAAGAATTCCTGAATGGTAAAAATGACAAAGGAAAAATACGGCACTCTCCTTTCACAACCCCACAAAACCGAAACAAGGAAAATGCCTACAGCCTAAATTCCTAAGCTTCCCTAAACCAATTCGGCACCAACACTCCCTACACACCTTAACTTCCTTGATTCTCTCCACAACTCTCTCCATACTCCTTTCCACGATTTGCTCCTACTATCTCTCCACAGATCCATCCAAGACCAGTTCGAACTTCACCTTACTGAGTTTTAGTCCAACTCTTCTACCTATACAGCTCAAGCAGCAAAATAAACACTCCATTATGCAACCCAGGATTTCAACCTCAGACCTCTCAGATATACCACACGCCACTTTGTCACTACACTAGAGGCTCTCTTTTTGTGCCATAAAACAAGCATTATAACTAATAAGGCCTAAGTGCCAGTGTCCAGGTTCATTTAAGAGAAAACTAAAAATTTTGCAAAGGCCAAGACTTGAACCTAGGCTTCTCAAACATTCCTATGCACACCCCAAATCACTTAGCCATTGAAGCAGACAAGTATTTGTGTTAGAACATGCAAAATTACAGACCCTAAATTTTTGGGGCGTTATAGGTATGTGTTGATTACTCACTTGACAAGTTGGCTGAGCTGTATATTGCCGAAATTGTGAGATTACATGGGGTGCCTATGTCCATAATTTCAGATAGAGATCCAAGGTTTACTTCGAGGTTTTGGAAAAAGTTGCAAGAAGCCTTGGGTACAAAATTGAATTTCAGTACTGCGTTTGTAACACCCCAAACCCGGTCAAAACGCTACGACCGAATTTGGCATGTCACAGGAAAGAAAACATTTTTGGAAAACAAGTTGGTGTCTCAAATTTTAAGGAAAACTTTTGATTTTAAACAAAACCGAGTTAATTTGTGTAATTTGCTAAAACCATTTTGAAATCTACTTTAAGAAGTTCTAATTTATCAGTCAATGTTACGAGTTCGTTTTTTTACCCGATGGTAAAGTTTTGGAAAAATGCCGGAGTTTGTTAAAGTTGGTGAAAACATTCATTTTATAGATTATACTGTTTCTTTTCTTTAATCATGCTTTATTGTTTGAACGCAATTTCTATGATATTTTGACAAAACAAATAAACCCAAAAGTAAGCTTTAGTGGCCTTATTACAAAACCAAGAAAAACTGAAATTTAAAACAAAGTAAGTCTGAAATTAACCAATCAACTAAAAGCAACTGTTGTGCATGGCCACCTAGAGTCTACCTCGCTCCACATCCACGATCTACGAATTATCTGCAAAATGTAAATGGAAGGGGTGAATCACCGAGACTCAGTGTGTAAATCCCCATCCCGAAAATAACAAATCCTGACATAGTTTCATAAACAAGTTTTATGTCATGCAACCCAAAACCTAGCCATCCAAAACTCCCATTTCTACCCCGTGTGGTACCAAACCACTGGTGACCCAAAGTCACAAAATAACATATGTGGTACCAAACCACTGGTGGTGCCAAACCACTGGTGACCCAAAGTCACAAATACTCATACGTGGGGCCAACCCACTCTGTGGTACCAAACCACTGGTGACAATCCCTTTTAATACAATATGTGGGGCCAACTCACTGTGGTGCCAGACCACTGGGACGAGTCATGAAGATATCATATGTGGTGCCCAACCATTGGTGACCCAAAGTCACAAATAATACATGTGGTACCAAACCACTGGTGGTGCCAAACCACTGGTGGTGCCAAAGTCACAAATAACATATCTTCCCCCTCCTCTCGTCATACCCATTTTAGTGAACATGCTCTTACATACTTTATTATCATGCTTAACATTTAACAACAAACCGTAACATGGCTTATACAGATTTTACAGAAGCAATAACAGTAGCCAATGGAATGGACTTACCCGGAGTCCTCGCTTATACCCACAAGGGTACATATCGATTTCCACAATTATTTCGGCTTTTCACAATACTCAAGTTAATGAAGTGTGTAAGAGATACACACCTGATTACTCACAATACGATACTATCTACGCCGATACTGTCGTTAATCGACACTACCGCTTCATCGCTCATTGTTTTGTTTAGATCTTTCGCCCACACCCTAGTGGCCAATCGAACCATGAGACACGACCGCTTCTTAAATTTAGAAAGTGGGGTCTCAGATCCAACCCTCCAAGCGATTGATTAGCCTTCGAATCCATAACACACCTTATCACTAAATCAGGTTAAAGCAGTGAAATAAAACGTAAGAAACTAAAACCCAAAATTAAATCCCTTACCTAAATCGACAAAACCCGAGGCTCTAAGCGTGACTCACAACCAATGAATCCTGAAAATTCACACACAAGATGACGCTAGCACACTCCCCTGCATTCGACTAAGCATCAAACAACATAGAGCATCAGGCTTTCGACACTTAACGCAATAAGAGATGTCGAAACAACGAAAACACTTACCACCCTAGCAGATTCGATTGGAAATAATGGCAGCCCCACACTAACGGTCCCCAAAATAAGAGTTGAGATTTCAGCTTGATGAACCAGAGAAGAAAAATAGACTTCAGCCTAAGGAGATTAAGAGAAAACGCAAAAAGAGAAATAAAAATATGAGCAAAGATATTCCGGTTTGCAAGAAATTGAAAGTGAAGAGAGGATTTAGGATTTTCGGCCTTAAGAAGCAATTGAGAGAAGAAAGAACAACTTACCCCAACCAAGAAGGAAGGTTCGGCTCCTCAAAAGATTGAAAAGAAATAAGGGAAAAGAAAGGTAAGGTGATTCGGCTATGGTCACTAGATAAGAAAGAAAAGAAGTCCAAAGAAAAGGAGAAGTGGTGGTTTCGGCTAACAATGAATGAACAAAAAGAAGAGGAGAAAAGGAATATGGAGTTTCGGCTCTTCAAGGAAATGGCAAGAAGATAAATCACAAAAGATGAAAGGGAAATAAGGTTGGTTCGGCCAAACCCCAAAGATGCCAAAAAGGGAAAAAGAAGATGAGAAGAGATGTAGGAGAGGTTTCGGTTTTGACACAGGATGAGAGAACAAAGAAAATGCAACAAGGTGCTATTGGTATTCCGGTTTTGACCCAAAAAGAAATAAAGAAAAAGAATACCCCTTAAGCTAGCCGAAAATGCTCCCCTAAGACTACTAATGAAATTCGGCACACCCCTAGCTACCCAAACCGATTTCTCCCTTCTCCCTTAGTGTTTGGCATTCGGCCAACACTAAGCTCCCTTGCCCATCTCCACAAATTTCTCCTGGCCACACATTCAGATTTGTTTGAATGATTCAAATCCCTAAATTTCCTCTCTTCCACTCATTCAAAGCTGTTGACCTCTTCCATCCTCATCCATCAGAGTCCATCCTGAGTGCAACTCACCCTTGTTCTGGCGTCAAAAAGAATAACAGAAAGAGGATCTTCGCAGCTCGAACCAAGGCTCCTTCTGCTCCCTGTGGCGTCACTCCCCTTGTGCCTAAGTAGCGCCTCCATTGCCACTTTACCACTGGGATTCTTGTGTCAACTTTTACTAACAACTTCATTTAACACCAAGCTCACACAGCTCCCCATTCCAAGTACCCAAAAATGAAAATTTTGCTATGACCCTGGCCTACCCCTGACTCATGCCAGAACCCTAAAACACCCACAACTAGCATAACATTCACACTATCAACATGCAAACAATTAAATTGCAAAGGCCCCGATTTAAGGATGTTACAGCGGTCTATCTGCGAACCGATGGTCAATTTAAAAGAGTGATTCAAGTTCTCGAGGACATGTTCCGATGCTGTGTTTTAGAGTTTGAAGGTAGTTGAGAAAAATATCTACCTTTGGTTGAATTTGCTTACAACAATAGTTATCAATCGAGTATAAAAATGGCACCGTACGAAGCATTATATGGTCACAAGTGCCAGACTCCTTTGTATTGGATCGAGCTTAGTGAAAAGCAAATTCACGGGGTTGATCTGGTTAGAGAAATCAAAGAGAAAGTGAAAGTGATCCGTGATAGTCTGAAAGCTGCTTCAGATCGACAAAAGTCATATGCGGATTTGAAAAGGAAGGAAATTGAGTTTCAAGTGGGTGATAAAGTATTCCTGAAAGTATCCCCATGGAAGAAAATATTGAGATTTGGTCGAAAGGGTAAATGGAGTCCACGATTTATAGGGTTGTATGAGATTATTGAAAGGATTGGACCAGTAGCTTACCGGTTAGCTTTGTCGGTGGAGTTAGAGAAAATGCACAATGTGTTTCATGTATTGATGTTGTGACGATATCGCTCTGATCCTTCGCATGTGATTCCTCCGACCGAAATTGAGATACGACCGAATATGACCTATGAAGCGGAACCAATTAAGATTTTGGCTCAAGAGGTTAAACAGTTGAGGAACAAAAATATAGCCTTAGTGAAAGTGTTGTGGGAAAAACATGGTGTAAAAGAGGCTACGTGGGAACTAGAAGAAGCCATGAGGGTACAGTACCCAAACCTCTTTACCGGTAAGATTTTTCAGGGACAAAAATCTCCAAAGGGAGGAGAATTGTAACAGCCCGATTTTGGGGCTAGTTGGAACAGTGGTTTCAAAACCACTAATCTGAGATCATTGAAAATTATTTTTATATTATTTTATGTGTTATATCATGATTTTATGAGTGTATGAAAATTTTGGTGCATTAAATTTGATGATTTCATGCTTAATTACGAAAAAGGACTAAATAGTATAAAGTGCAAAAGTTTTAATTTACAAGCTAAATGTATCAAATAGCTGTATAACCTTAAATTAGAGGTCCTTAATGTGCAATTAGGCCTTTATAAAGGAAATAGTTGGCCATAGGGGGGACAAGAGACTTAATTTAGTCAATGTTTGGTGGTATTAGGTGATTAATGAATAAAATAAAGTAAAAAGATAGGAAGTTATCATCTTTTTCTCCTATCATCTTCTTCTTCCACCAATTTTTCAGCAAGTCAGAACGCTCAGAAGTAACCAAACGGGCTGGGACACAGCCGTGTGTCTCAACCGTGTAGAAGACACGGCCATATGACATGGGCATATGCCTAGGTCGTGTGAAGTCTGCACCTGAATTTAGGAATTTAATGCACCACACAGTTTAAGGATGCGGTGACCTTAATAGGATGATGACGTCAGAAACAAAATGTCAATGTTTTTGCACACGGGCTAAGACACGAGCGTGTCGTGGCCATGTGGGGAGCACGAGCGATGGACACGGGCGTGTGCCCGGCTGTGTGAAATCCTCTATAGGTTCGAAATGAGAAATAAATCTACACGGGTGTGGAACACGGGCATATGAAGTTCCACACGGGCGTGTCCTTTCTTCCACATGGGCGTGTGGGCTGTTTGATGAAAATTTTCTAAGTCTTTCTAGAGATCTTTTAAAGAATTCTATTGGATTCGAAACCATTCCTAAAGTGTGATATAGGCCTCGTAGACTTGTTTAAGAGGAGATATGAAAAGTTTTGAGTTTGTGTGGAAAGTCATGTCTCAGTTTTGCATGTTTGCTTGTGTATGAGTCTGGTAACGCCTCGTACCCTGTTCCGGCATCGAATACGAGTAAGGGGTGTTACAGTTTTGGTATTTATTCCTTTTAAAAACTATAATAAAAATAGATTGATAAAATTTACAAAAATAAGTAGTATTTTTTAAAATATTTTAATAATTTATAAATATTTTCTATTTCATTTTTTTATAATATCTTTGTAATTTTTTAATAATTTTTAGATACTTTTTAATAAAAAAATTATTATTCTTTATTGTTATCTCTCCCATATCGCCTTACATTATACTTCGGCCCATAGTTATTAACTTCTCTCACATCATCTCTCATCAACCAAAACCATTACTCATCATTTACATTAAGTTATTAAATACTACATTCATTGTCACTCAAGCCCCTAACTTGACACATCAAACGATGTGATCACCATTACATTTCAAGCTTTTTAATTCCTTATCATCGAAACTAAAGAATCCAAACTCTTATTTCAACCTTTGGTTGTTGGAAATGATGATATGTTGGGCAACAACTTTGAACCAGCCCGATTTAGGGCCTAGTCAGTGGTTGTGAGACCACAAATCCGAAGTAGAAATATGTGTTTTATTATTTTTATGAGGCTTATGATGTGTTTTCATGATTGTGTGAAAATTTCACGAGGAAATTTTATTTATTAGTGATTAAATATTCCATTAGGACTAAATTGCAAAGATTAGAAAATATGAGATTCTAAAAGATTTAAGTATGAAATAGAATTATAAAAATTACTAGAGGCCCTTATTAGACCATTAAATGTCAAGATGGACAAAAATGGACATAGGAAGGAAAAATCTCAAGAAAGGGCCTTAAGGGCATATTTTTTCTTTTGGTTAATAAAAGAATTAAAAGGGAAAAATAGTCAAAATCTTGTCCATCTTCTTCTACCATGGCCGAAAATCACTAAGGAAGACATAGCTAGGGTTTGTTCAACTTCCAAGCTTTATTGTAAGTACCACCTAGCCCCGTTTTTAATGTTCTTCGTATTTTTGAGATCCTCGTAGCTTGATTTGGTTATTTCTTGCTATATTTTGAGCTAGGGTTTATGTTCAAAAATTTACCCATGTATGACATGCATGTGTTTTGGTGATTTATGAAAGAATATGAAAGTTTAATGTATGATAAACATGTTTTTCTAAGTAATTTTCATGAGAAATTCATAAAAAGGACCAAATTGTAAAAGTTATAAAAATGGTCATACATGAGTGAAATAGTGGAAATTGGGGATTGTTGTAGCTAAAAAAATAATTCGGCTAGGCTTAAAATACATGAAAGTTGAATAAAAATCATTTTATTAGCCTAGAGGCAAACGTGTAATTATGAGAAAGTTTAGGGGAAAAATCGTAATTTTTGCGAAAGTATGATTCATGAGTATAGTCAATGTGAGTATTAAACAATTGAAATTATTAGTATGATAAAGAAACACGAAGCCCAGACTGAAACCGAGGTAAGAACAGAGTGTTGGACTAAATCGAACATCTACACCTATTTTGAGTACCGAGGTAAGTTTGTGTGAAATTAAAGCTTCATAGTATTTATATATTTTAAATTACTTGATATTATGATAAAGAATATTATTCCCATGAAAATCGACCAATGAAGCCTCGATGAGAAAATGATGAGAATATGCAAAGTTGAAGTCCCGATTGAAGATTCGGAATGACGAGGATACTTATGTCACAACATGAGTAAGAAAGGTCTCGTATAAGACCATGTCTGGGACATGGTATCAACGTTGAATGTAGATCCCGTATAAGACCATGTCTGGGACATGACATTGGCATCGAATAAGTAAGGTCTCGTATAAGACCATGTCTGGGACATGGCTTCGGCTCCAAAGGAAGATCTCGTGTAAGACCATGCCTGGGACATGGCATCGACATTTATGCACGATCTCGTATGAGACCATGTCTGGGACATGGCATCGACATCGAGCTAAGAGATCTCGTGTAAGACCATATCTAGGATATGTCATCAGCATCAAGAGGTGATCCAATGTAACGCCATATCTGGGATATGGCATTGGCATCGTGATACATGTATGATGAGATTGAGTATCCTCTGATATTCCGAGTAATTCAATGGGCAAAAGAGCTAAGTTATATAAAGATGATAAAGAGCTAAGTTATACAAATATGACAAAGAGTTACTTTTAAGTTAAGGATGATAATGATTTAAGTTTATGTTCAAGATAGCATAAGTGCTAAATTATGTGATGAAGTGATACAGGTACCATGAGTAAAATACGAGTTATGAAACCATAATGTGATATGTGATGGGTAAGAGTAAGCATGAGTAAGTATGACTAAGTACTTGAGATCTTGTGTTGTTATTGTTCTATGAGATGAATGGATTTTACCATGAGCACTTATGTTGCTATTTTTAATTCATGCAAACTTAGTAAGCTATATGCTTACCCCTCTCTTTTCCCTTTTTCTTGTAGTATCGTCAAGCTAGCTCGGGGATCATAAAACATTGGAGCTCGGATCACACTATTAATCATTCTTTTAGTAGAGTAAAGTTGTTTTATTTTGGGTATGGCATGTATAGGAACTTGGTCATTTTGTGTTATGTCATATTTGGAAGCCAAAGTGTTGGCTAGTAAGGTTACTCATTCATTTTGTAAATGACCATTAGAAATTGACCAATATTTGTCAAGTTGTATATTTTTAATGATGATGAGTTTCATGAAGTGAAAGTTCATGCAATTGTTGGAATTAAATATGAAATGCATGTACGATGATTTAATGATTCTTCACAGTGTATTGTTGCCATGATATATGTTGCTTGTGTTGGTATAGTTGTGTTTATGTTTCAAGGTGACAATTGGATTGGAAAATAACCTTCTAATTGTCCACACGGGTAGACATACGAGCGTGTGTCTAGGCCGTATGTGACACACAGTCATCCCCATGGGTGTGTTGATAGGCCGTGTGTCCCCTGTTTCCAATTGCGAAAATTTGATTCGTTATACGGGCCAGCACACAGGCGTGTGCTTTGGCCGTGTGCCCCTTAAGAGGTTGTTGACGTCATAAATAAAATACTCAGGTTTTCACACGCGGGTGAGGACACAGGCGTGTCTAGGCCGTGTGAGGGATACGGGACACTGACTCGGGAGTGTGTCCGGCGGTGTAAAAACCCTGTAGGTTTGAAATGAAAAATAAATTCCATACGGGCTAAGGAAGTAGGCATGTGTGACCACACGGCCTGCCTACACGGGCGTGTCCCATTTCACACTGGAGTGTGGCCCTGTTTTAGTAAAAATTTTCTAAGAGTGCAAAAGTTTCTGGTTTAATTCTAAAACTTTCTGTATGTATGTTTAGGGTCTCGTTGGCCCATTATAAGGATGTTATGTATATGTTTGAGAAGTTTTAAGTTGAAATGAAATTTTTATAGTCAATGTTGTATGTGTAAGCAAGTTAAGTTTAGTAATGCCCCGTATCCGGTTCTGGTGTCGAACACGGTAAGGGGTGTTATATTTAGTGGTATCAGAGCTACAGTTTAGTTGATTCTCGGACTAACGTAGCGTATGCATGAGTTTAGCTGTACATGCCATACATTTGAGTATTTATATAATGATATTGTGACGACTCCTGACGTCTTAAATTGTGTTTTCATATAGTAAATGGATCCCGATAGAGCTATGGCGGATGATAGAAAGTAACGTGCTGGCTCCCGCTGAAGGGACGGTGCCGAATGAAAATGAGAATAGACCTACGACCGTGAGTCAGAGAGGAGGAGAAGAGGATAGTAAGAAGAGAAAAGCCTCTGGTTGATAGAATCTGAAAGCAAAGAACCGAGGAATTCCAGGCTTGTAAAGATGACGATTCGGAAAGAGTAGAATTCTGGCTTGAAAATACCATCAGGGTATTTGATGAATTATCTTATAGGCCTGAATAGTGCATGAAGTGTGTAGTGTCTCTCTTAAGAGATTCCGCTTATCAGTGGTAGAATATCCTTGTGTCGATTGTACCAAGGGAAAGGATTAGATGAGAGTTTTTCCAGGAAGAGTTTCGGAAAAAGTACATAAGCCAAAGGTTTATTGACCAAAAAAGAAAGGAATTTCTTGAATTGAAACAAGGTAAGATGACAGTAACCAAGTATGAGTGTGAGTTTGTAAGGCTCAGCAAATACGCTCGAGAGTGTGTATTCACTGAAGCTATTATGTGTAAACAGTTTGAGGACAGACTAAATGAAGATATCAGATTGTTTGTTGGTGTCCTTGAGTTAAAAGAATTTGTTGTGCTAGTGGATCAGGCTTGTAAAGCTGAGGAATTGGTGAAAGAGAAAAGAAAAGATGAGATGGAGTCTCGTGACTCAAGAAAGAGACAAATGAACAAGTCATTTTAGTCCTCATCCAAAAAGGCAAGAGACTTCCCTACCCAATCAGCTACTTCAGCTGGGTTTTCAAATAGAAGTAAGGGTAAGCAGTAATTGGGGACTAAAGCTCAAACTACTTCAGTTGCCAGTGTTGAGAACATTCGACCTAATAGATCGGGATGTCCACAGTGTGGTAGACGTCATCCTGGTGAATGCCGAGCGCATGAGAGGGCCTGTTTCAAATATGGTTCCCAAGATCATTTGATTAGAGAATGCCCTGAAATGGTTGAAAAAGAGAAAATTCAGAGATCAAGATCGGGAAGCACTATAAGAGGGAGACAACAAAGAAACTTGAGAAGTGGAATGAGTAGTAAGAGTACTCCCAGAAAGCAGGCTACAAGATCTGAGGGTAGAGCGCCTGCGAGGACTTACGCTACTCGCGCTCACGAAGGGGCGTCATCCCCTGATGTAATTACGGGTACATTTTCTCTTCATGATACTAATGTTGTTGCTTTAATTGATTCGGGATCTACCCATTCATACATTTGTATGAAATTAGTATCTAGCATGAGCATGCCTATAGAGTCCACGGAATTCGTGATAAAAGTGTCCAATCCTTTAGGCAAAAGTGTATTAGTTGATAAGGTATGCAAAGATTTCCCATTGATGATTAGAGGTCATTATTTTAAGGCAAATCTCATGCTATTGCCATTTGATGAATTCGATATAATTCTTGGTATGGACTGGTTAACCACTCATGATGTGACAGTAAATTATGGAAAGAAATACATCGAATTGAGATGTAAAAATAGGGACATTCTTCATGTTGAATCAGTTGAACAAGACAGATCGCCTGTAGTGATCTCTCATATGTCTGCTCAGAGGTATGTAAGAAAGGGGTATGAAGCATATCTTGCTTTTGTTATGAATGCGAAAGAAACTGAGTTAAAGACTGAATCAGTTCCGATAGTGTGTGAGTACCCAGATGTATTCCCAGAAGAATTGCCAGGGTTGCCTCTGGTTAGAGAGGTTGAATTTGGCATTGAGTTAGCTCATGGTACTGCACCCATATCAATTGCCCCATACAGAATGGCTCCTACTAAGTTGAAGGAATTGAAGGCACAGTTGCAAGAATTAACAGAAAAAGGTTTTGCAAGACCAAGTTATTCTCTATGGGCTGCTCTTGTATTATTTGTGAAAAAGAAAGATAGTTCCATGATATTATGTATATATTACTGGCAACTTAATAAGGTGACCATGAAGAACAAGTACTCATTGCCAAGGATGGATGATCTGTTCGATCAATTGAGGGGAGCCATTATGTTTCCTAAGATAGACTTGAGGTCGGGTTATTACCAGTTGAGGGTCAAAGACTCAGATGTGCCGAAAACTGCATTTCGGACAAGGTATGGGCATTATGAATTTTTAGTCATGCCTTCCAGTTTAACAAATTCCCCTACTGTGTTTATGGATTTAATGAACCGCATCTTTCGGCCATATTTGGATAAATTTGTAGTGGTTTTTATTGATGATATACTGATTTATTCTCTTGATGAGAATGAACATGCCGAGCACTTGAGGACGGTTTTGTAGACTTTACGAGATAATCAGTTGTATGCCAAGTTTAGAAAAAGTGAATTTTGGCTCAAAGAGGTTGGATTTTTGGGGCACATTGTCTCGAGAGTTGGAATCTGAGTCGACCCAAGTAAAATTTCAGCTATTGTTAATTGGAAACTGTCGAAGAATGTATCAGAGGTTAGAAGTTTTCTGGGCTTAGTTGGCTATTACAGACGATTTGTCAAGGGATTCTCCATGAAAGCTACACCTATGATGAGGTTGTTACAAAAGGATGTAAAGTTTGAATAGATAGAAAAGTGCCAGCAGAGTTTAAAGAAACTAAAAGCATTGTTGACTGAGGCTCCAATTCTAGTGCAACCTGAACTAGGAAAAGAATTTGTGATCTATAGCGATGCATCCTTGAATGGATTGGGCTGTGTGCTTATGCAAGAGGGCAAGGCGATAGCGTATGCTTTTAGACAGTTAAAGCCACAAGAGAAGAATTACCCGACACATGATTTAGAGTTTGCTACCATTGTATTTGTAACGAAAATATGGAGACACCATTTGAATGGTGAAAGATGTCAGATATTTACCGATCATAAAAGCCTAAAGTACTTGATGACTCAAAAGGAATTGAACTTGAGGCAATGAAGGTGGCTAGAGTTGATAAAGGATTATGAGTTAGTGATTGACTACCACCTGGGAAAGGCGAATGTAGTCGTCGATGCTTTGAGTAGAAAATCCCTATTTGCATTAAGGGCTATGAATACATGGGTGACCTTGTCAGGCGATGGTTCCATTCTAGCTGAGTTGAGGGCTAGACCGATGTTTCTCTAAGAGATTTATGAAGCTCAGAAAATGATAGTGACATGCAAGCCAAAAGAGTTCAGTGTGAGTCAGGTGTTGAGTCTGACTTTCGGATTAAGTTCAATGGATGTTTGATGTTCAGAGACAGAGCTTGTGTACTGAGGAATGATGAGCTCATTCAGAAAGTTTTGCACGAGGCACATAGTGGATGCAATGATGAGCTCATTCAGAAAGTTTTGCATGAGGCACATAGTGGATGCCTATCTGTACATTCGGGTAGCACCAAAATGTATAACGACTTGAAGAACTGGTATTGGTGGCCGAGTATGAAGAAAGACATTCTCGGAGTTTGTGTCGAAAGCTTAATTTGTCAACAAGTGAAAGCTGAACACTAAGTAGCTTTGGGTTTGCTTCAACCTATCATGGTTCCCGAATGGAAATGAGACCGTATTACTATGGACTTTGTAACGGGTTTGCCGTTGGCACCAAGCAAGAAAGATGCAGTATGGGTTGTAGTAGATAGACTGACGAAGTTGGCCCATTTCATACCTGTACGTGTTGATTATTAACCTGATAAGTTGGCAGACTTGTACGTTTCTGAGATTGTAAAGCTTTATGAAGTGCCTTTGTCGATCATATCGGATAGAGATCCGGGATTCACATCCCAATTTTGGAAAAATTTGCAAGAGGCCTTGGGCACAAAGTTGAGTTTTAGTACGACTTTCCACCCCCAAACTGACAGACAGTTAGAGAGGTTAATACAAATACTTGATGATATGCTCCGGTGTTGTGTTCTTGAGTTTCAGGGCAGTTGGGAAAAATACCTACCGCTGGTAGAGTTTGCTTATAATAACAGTTTTCAGTCGAGCATGAAAATGGTGCCTTATGAGGCTTTGTATGGGCATAAGTGCCAAACACCTTTGTATTGGACTGAATTCAAGGAAAATTAGATTCACAGGGTCAATCTGGTTAGAGAAACTGAAGAGAAGGTAAAGATAATTCGTGATTGCCTAAAAGCTGCTTCTGATAGACAAAATTCCTACTTGGACTTGAAATGAAAAGAGATCGAGTTTCAAATTGGTGATAAGGTATTCTTAAAAGTGTCACCATGGAAGAAAGCTCTCAGGTTTGGCCAGAAAGGCAAATTGAGTCGGTGTTTTATCGGACCATATGAGATTATCGAGAGGATAGGGCTGATGTACTATAGATTGGCTTTACCATCTGAATTGGAAAAGATTCATGATGTATTCCACGTGTCTATGTTACGATGCTACCGGTTAGATCCTTCGCATGTGATTACACCGACAGAGGTTGAAATTCAACCCGATATGACTTATGGCGAAGAACCGGTTAAGATTTTGGCACGAGAAGTTAAATAATTAAGAAACAAAAGTATAGCTCTTGTGAAAGTATTGTGGCAAAGTCATGGGGTAGAAGAGGATAGATGGGAGCCCGAGGAGGCCATGAGAAACCAATACCCAAACCTTTTTGCTGGTAAGATTTTCGGGGACGAAAATCCCTAAGGGGGGGAATTGTAACAGCCCGATTTAGGGCCTAGTCAGAATAGTGGATACAAGACCACAAATTTGAAGTACAAATACGTGTTTTATGATTTTTATGAGGCTTATGATGTGTTTGCATGATTGTGTGAAAATTTTATGAGGAAATTTTATTTATTAGTGATTAAATTGTCCATTTGGACTAAATTGCAAAGATTAGAAAATATGAGTTCTAGAATATTTAAGTATGAAATAGATTTATAAAAATTACTAGAGGTCCTTATTTAGCAATTAGACCATTAAATGTCAAGATGGACAAAAATGGACATGGGAAGGAAAAATCTCAAGAAAGGGCCTTAAGGGCATTTTTGTCTTTTGGTTAATAAAAGAATTAAAAGGGAAAAATAAGTCAAAATCTTTTCCATCTTATTCTCCCATGGACGAAAATCACTAATGAAGACATAGCTAGGGTTTGTTCAACTTCCAAGCTTGATTGTAAGTACCTCATAGCCCCGTTTTTAATGTTCTTCGTATTTTTGAGATCCTCGTAGCTCGATTTAGCTATTTCTAGCTATATTTTGAGCTAGGGTTTATGTTCAAAAATTTACCCATGTATGACATGCATGTATTTTGGTGATTTATGGTAGAATATGAAAGTTTCATGTATGATAAACATCTTTTTCTAAGTAATTTTCATGAGAAATTCATAAAATGGACCAAATTGTAAAAGTTATAAAAATGGTCATACATGAGTGAAATAGTGGAAATTGGGGACTGTTGTAGCTAAAAAAATAATTTGGCTAGGCTTAAAATACATAAAAGTTGAATAAAAATCATTTTATGAGCCTAGAGGCAAAAGTGTAATTATGAGAAAGTTTAGGGGTAAAATTGTAATTTTTGCCAAAGTATGATTCATGAGTCAATTTAGTCAATGTGAGTATTAAACAAGTGAAATTGTTATTATGATCAAGAAACACGAAGCCCGAATTCAAACCGAGGCAAGAACAAAGTGTTGGACTAAATCGAACATCTACACCTATTTTGAGTACCGAGGTAAGTTTGTGTGAAATTAAAGCTTCATAGTATTTATATATTTTAAATTACTTGATATTATGATAAAGAAAATTATTCCCATGAAAATCGACCAATGAAGCCTCGAAGAGAAAATGATGAGAATATGCTAAGTTGAAGTCTCGGTTGAAGATTCAGAATGACGAGGATACTTATGTCACAGCATGAGATAAGGAAGGTCTCATATAGGACCATGTTTGGGACATGGCATCGGCACTGAACGTAGATCCCGTATAAGACCATGTCTGAGACATGGCATTGGCATCGAATAAGGAAGGTCTCGTATAAGACCATGTCTGGGACATGGCTTCGGCACCAAAGGAAGATCTCGTGTAAGACCATGTCTGGGACATGGCATCAGCATCTATGCACGATCTCGTATAAGACCATGTCTAGGACATGACATCGACATCGAGCTAAGAGATCTCGTGTAAGACCATATCTGGATATGGCATTGGCATCAAGAGGTGATCCCATGTAATACCATATCTGGGATATGAAATTGGCATCGTGATACATGTATGATGAGATTGAGTATCCTCTAATATTCTGAGTAATTCAACGGGCAAAAGAGCTAAGTTATATAAAGATGATAAAGAGCTAAGTTATACAAAGATGACAAAGAGTTACTTTAAGTTAAGGATGATAATGATTTAAGTTTATGTTCAAGATAGCATAAGTGCTAAATTATGTGATGAAGTGATATAGGTACCATGAGTAAAATACGAGTTATGAAACCATAATGTGATATGTGATGGGTAAGAGTAACCATGAGTAAGTATGACTAAGTACTTGAGAACTTGTGTTGTTATTGTTCTATGAGATTAATGGATTTTACCATGAGTACTTATGTTGCTATTTTTAATTCATGCAAACTTACTAAGCTATATGCTTACCCCTCTCTTTTCCCTTTTCCTTGTAGTATCGCCAAGCTAGCTCGGGAATCGTAGAACGTCGGAGCTCGAATCACACTATCAATCATTCTTTTGGTAGAGTAAAGTTGTTTTATTTTGGGTATGGCATGTATAGGAACTTGATCATTTTGTGTTATGTCATATTTGAAAGCCAAAGTGTTGGCTAGTAAGGTTACTCATTCGTTTTGTAAATGGCCATTAGAAATTGGCCAATATTTGTCAAGTTGCATATTTTTAATGATGATGAGTTTCATGAAGTGAAAGTTCATGCAATTGTTGGAATTAAATATAAAATACATGTACGATGATTTAATGATTCTTCATAGTGTATTGTTGCCATGATATATGTTGCTTGTGTTGGTATAATTGTGTTTATGTTTCAGGGTGGCAATTGGATTGGAAAATAACCTTCTAATTGTCCACACGGGTAGACACATGGGCATGTGTCTAGGCCGTGTATGACACACGGTCATCCCCATAGGTGTGTTGATAGGCCGTGTGTCCCCTATATCCAATTGCGAGAATTTGATTCGTCACACGGGCTAGCACACTGGCGTGTGCCTATGCCGTGTGCCCCTTAAGAGGTTGCTGACATCAAAAATAGAATACCTAAGTTTTCACTACAGGTGAGGAGATTGGCGTGTCTAGGCCGTGTGAGGGACACGGCACACTAACCCGGGCGTGAGTCTGGCCATGTGAAAACCCTTGTAGGTTTGAAATGAAAAATAAATTCCACACGGGCTAAGGTAGCCTTACGGCCTGCCTACACGGGCGTGTCCCATTTCACACGGGCGTGTGGCCCTGTTTTAGCAAAAAAATTATAAGAGTGAAAAAGTTTTCGGTTTAATTCCAAAACCTTTCGTATGTATGTTTAGGGCCTCGTAGGCCCATTATAAGGATGTTATGTATATGTTTGAGAAGTTTTAAGTTGAAATGAAATTTTTATAGCCAATGTTGTATGTTTAAGCAAGTTAAGTTCGGTAATGCCTCGTATCCGGTTCTAGTGTTGAACACGGGTAAAGGGTGTTACAGAACCGGTTCCGAGCCTTGGTTGGTGGTAACATAAAGGGGCCCAAGAGGAAGGAGAATAGATTGTTTATTTTTAGTGGGCTCGGTTTGGGTGAATTTGACCCGAAGACTTCCTTAGCATCTAAGGTACGGTTCCGGTGACGTAAGCCATTAGACGTTGCTTTGAGAGATTCGGGGGATAAGTCTGTAGAGATAGGAGTGGCTATGGAGGAAATTGTTGAGGCTATTGATAGTGCGTTTGTGCATACTACTCATGATGAACATTTGGCATCGTGCAATGAGAAGATGGATGCAGATTGTGGAGGTAATGTGGTTACTTCTTCCTAATTTGTTTAATGTCACTTATGGGTGTGTTTTGGTGCTTAGGGTTATTATTACTATTTATGGATTCAAAAATTATTTTTTGGAATTGTCAAAGAATGGGGCATTCTTGTTTCCATAAAATTATTTTTGAATATAGGCGTGAATGTAATTAGGATTTTTTCTCTTTATTTGAGACTCGGATTAGTGGAGTCCGAGCAGATGGGATCATTGGTAAGTGTGGGTTTCCTAATTCTTTTTGGATAGAAGGAATTTTTTGGAGGGTTTTGGATTCTCTGGAAGGACACTATTTTAGTCGATATTGTGGCTCTACACTCTCAGGTTGTTACAATGAGAGTCCGTGTGTAACAGCCCGATTTTGGGCCTAGTCAGAACAGTGGTTTTGGGACCACAAACCCGACATAAAAAAATTTAATTTTATTATATTTTTACGGTCTACAATTTCACGGGATGATTTCGTGAAAATTTCGTTCGAAAATTTCATCATTTGGGCACTCAATTTAGTCAAAAGGACTAAATTGTAAAAAGTACAAAAATTGAGTTCTAGAAGCTAGAGGTGTCTAATTACTATGAAATTTTAAATTAGAGGTTCTTAGTTTGTAATTAGACCATTGGATAATTTTTTGGACAAAAATAGACATGAAAAAGGTGAAATAGAATATTTTTAAAGTTAGGGGCATTTTGGTCGTTTAGTAATTAAATGATTAATTAAACAAAATAAAAGCCAAATCTATGCTCATCTTCAACCCTTCGCCGAAAATACCATGGAAGCCATGGCTAGGGTTTTTTTCAAGCTTTCCAAGCTCCAAAGTAAGTCCGTTCTAGCCTCGTTTTTGATGATTTTCACGTTTTTGAAATCCTTGTATCATAATCTACCTATTTCCACCATTTATTTAAGATATGATGAAGGTCTAGGTTTTTTAACCATGTTAGAAATTTGTTTATTTTGATGTTTAATGGTAGAATATGCATGTTTATGGTTAGAGAAACAACTTTTAAGTGATTTTCGATGAAAATGCATAAACGGACCTATTTGTAAAAGTTATGAAATATGTGTTAAAAATATGATTTAAGGGAAAATGTGAGCTGCTATAAGCATGAAAATGATTTGTCCATGCATGTGTAGTACATAAATTGAACACATTTCCTTTTATGAGCCTAGGGACTAAAATGTAAATATGTGAAACTTTAGGGGCAAAAATGTAATTTTTTCATAATGTGATTTTTGGATCACATTGAATAATGTGACTAATAAATAGACTAAATGTTATATTATAGATCAAAGAAAATGAGGTTCGGACCTATAACGAGGGAAAAAACGAGAAATTGACGGTTAGACCCCCTTTTTTTTCCATTTTTATGTCGAGGTAAGTTTGTATGTGAATAATGCAATACTATATTTATGTTTTAAATTGATTTAATATTATATGATTTATATGACTGATATTATGAGCAAGTTCGATAATGCCAAGATAACGAAAAAGTCCCGGTTGAACCTTAATAATATATAGGATACAAATATCATGACATTAGAGTTATTTGAGTTTACGTGTAAAACCATATATGTGATATGGCATCGTTATGAGATTTCGTGTAAGACCATGTCTGGGACATGGCATCGATATGAGAATTGTGTAAGACCATAGCTGGGCTATAGGCATCGATATGTGATCCCATGTAAGACCATATCTGGGATATGGGCATTGGTATGGTTCTATGTGTATGAGATTCCCGAGTATCCTTTAGTATTCTAAGCGGTTCAATAGGAAACTCAAAGATTATTCCAACGATGAGAAAGTAAAAGATTATGTTACGAGATGGTACAGGTATGTATGTAAAGTTTATAAGCATTGGCTTCAGGATATTATGAATTCATAATCAATATAAAAGTGACTTTAAGTTAACCATGTGATTATTGGTATGTGTATGATGAATAAATAAATGGTAAAGTTGATTGATACTTATGAAAAAAGGGTTTTAGGCCAAATGGAATTGAGATATGAAATGTTTTATTTCCTTGATTGTGACTCAATGAGTATGAAGTGAAGGAAAGATTGATATTAATGTCTATTAAAAATATTTATAAAATCTTGTGATTAAGTGTTTATGTTTATGATGTGTAAATTCATGGTAAATTCAGTTAAGAGTCACGGGTTAGGCTTTTGAGCCATATCAAATTGAGAGATAAGATGTTTATTTCACTTGATTTGTAATTCATTGGACATGTGTGAAAAAGGAAAGATTTGCATAATTGCCTATTAAAATGGTTATGAAAGTATGAGAATTTAAGAGTTTAAATCATTGAAAGATGTTAAGCCCTGGGCTTGAAAATATGAATACGCATAATTAATGTATATGTTACTATGAGGCTTGAAATGATTTGTTAATGATTATTATGGTATGTTTTATTGGAGAGATTATGAATGTTTGGCAAATGTTAAGATGTATTAAATTATGCTTATAAATTGAAGGGGGTAAGCATCGTGATTGAGTAAGTTATGTCTATGAAGATTTAATGACGTTTATGTTGTGTTATGTTATGTTAGTTGTATGAAAAATGTATTACTATTGTTGCTTATTATTTGCATACGAACTTACTAAGCTTTGTAGCTTACTCCCCTTCTTTTCCCACATCTTATTGGGTTTTATGCTAGCTCGAGTTGGAGATTGCCGGAGATGCTACCACACTATCAAGCTATCATGTTGGGTATAAGTAAATGCAAACCCCTTTGAGTTTATGGCATGTATAGGGACTCAGTCATTTGGTGAATGAGTCATTATGATTTGGCTAAATGTATTAGCTTGTGATGGCTAAAGGTTGGTTGAAATTTGTAGCCATGCAAATTGACTTATATTGGCTAAATGGTTGTAAGCCCATATAAGTATGTATGTGCATATGTCAATGTTTGGTGATGTGGTTTATATTTGTGTGATATATGATGGTTATGAGTTTATTCATATGTTTATGCCCTTTGAGTGTGAATTTAGCATGAAATGATTTGGCAAGGCCTAATGTTATAATGTATGATAGATGATGGTATAAAAATGATATTTTATTGCTTGATTGCAGTTTTTTTTAATGCATTTATATGCCATGATTTGTGCCATGTGATGTTGTGTGAATGTGTGCAAGTAAGGGTGACAAAATGGCTTGGAAAATAGCCTTGTATTTGTCCACACGGGTAGACACACGGACGTGTGTCTAGGCCATGTGTGACACACGGTCTGCCCCATGGGCATGTGTTCTAGCCGTGTGTCCCCTGCACCTTAATTTTGGAAAAACAGAATGTCCAGAATTCAGCACACGGGCAGAGACAGGGGCATGTGTCTCAATCGTGTAGAAGACACGACCTAAGCACACAGGCGTGTGACCTGGCCGTGTGACTTCAATTTGGTGATGACGTCATAAACAGAATGCACCTTATGATGGACAAGACCCAAAGCACGGGCGTGTGATATGACACACGGGCGTGTCCCTTAACCCACACGGGCTTGTGGTCCTGTTTCATGATGAAATTTTTTCTAAGTTTCATAAATTTTTCCTGAGTTCTCAGTTTAGTCCCGAATTGTTCCCAATGTATGTTTTAGGCCTCATAGGCTTGTTTAAAGGACGATATGAATGTATGTGGAAGGTTTTAAATTTGGGTGAAAATTCATGCCTCAGTTTTGAATGTTTGTTTGAGTTTAAGTCTGATAATGCCTCATACCCTGTTTCGGCGTCGAATATGGGTAAGGGGTGTCACATCGTGACAATCTTGGTTTGACTGATTTTTCTCTACTTGGTGGTTTATGCGAGTCCCCAATTATCTTCTAGTAGGTTGTTATGGGATTTTTTAAGCTTGATTGCATTGAATACTGAGGTCCCGTGGCTTGTTGTGATGACTTCAATTCTATACTAGATGCTTTAGAGTGGTTAGGAGGATCAACGACTGTGCGTAGAGGATGTAGTTTTTTTCAGAAATTTGTTTTTGTTAATGGACTTCAGGATTTTGGTTGTGTTGGATCTAATTTTACCTTGAGTAAACGGGGCTTATCTCAATGACTAGATAGGGTGATTTGTAATGAGGACTGGGATGCTACTTTTCCTAATTATAAGGTGAGGGATCTCCACCATCTTAAATCTGATTATAAACCCATTCTAGTGACTTTAAATTTAAAAGCCAATAACAGTAGTCATCATTTTCGATGCTTGGATAGTTGGATGCTTAATGGAGATTTTCAGTCATTAGTTTGAAATAACTGGAAAGGTGAGGCTTCGGTAGTGGAGAATTTGGAGAGGTTTCAGTTTATCATTATGGATTGGAACTAGAGATTTTATGGGAATATCTTCAAAAGTAAAAGGCAACTCACTCCCGAACTTAAACGTATTCAGCGTATTATGGAGTTGAGAGGTTCTAACAAAATTTGTAGGCGAGAGTTGGAGCTTCGATAAGAAATTGATGAGGTTCTAAAACATGAGGAGATTTTGTGGTTCTAGAAATCTCGTGAAACGTAGCTTGTTATCAGGGATCGTAATACAAAGTATTACCATAGCCGTATTTTTACTAGACGGAGGTGCAATCGAATTGAGGGTCTTTGATAAACCTTAAAAGTAACATATTTTAATCCCATATTTAGCTTACTTTTGGATGATTTATCCCTTGATTCATGTAAAAAGGTGCTCTTAATCCTTTCTTTTCATGACTTGTACCCAGGAAAGCACCTGAGGATGAAAAGAACATAAAACGGGCCCAAAACGGAGTAAATGGGCCATATCACGAAATCCACACGGCCTGGCCCAAAGATCACACGGCCGTGCCACACCAATCATCTAGAACACGGCCTTCTCCCGATTCAAACGGCCGTGTCTCATTAAAGAATCCGAGCATAGCCTGGCCACGATCCACACGGGCGTGTGCCATGGCCGTGTCCCTATCGCTGGAAAAGCAATTTCACTCAGATTTGGATACTTGGGGAGAAAGAAACGTATTTCAAGAGCTTATATAAACCCTCTAAGTATCAGCTGAAAAGGGGGTGGTTAGCTAGGCCAAAGAGCCAAGCCGAAAAGGTCAGAATTGTGGGAATCATTCGAAGGAAGCCAGTTGATCCATATCAGGAAGCCGGAGTTCTACTCAAGACGGCAGATTTCTCCTTCAATTCCTTCAGAGAGTTTTAGGGATTTCTTATGTTTTGTTTTATCTTTTCTCTTGAGATGTTTTGTTTATTTGTTATGAACTAAACCCTTCAGATACCTGAAGGGGATGAAACCTATGATGGATCTTGTTATTATTTTCTGAATTATATAACAAATACTTAGTTTGTTCTTAATTATGCATGTTTAATCTAAATTTGATGCGCTTAGGTGAAGGAGGAATAGACCCTACCTAAGAGTAGATCTAGCATAATTAAGCGGAGTTGATCGCACGCCTAGAGATAGGGTGACGAGATTTTGCCGGATTAGGGTGAAACCTAATATGGGAGTCAATAGATCGATTTACTGCTATTCTAGGGGGTTATTATAAGAGAACGAGAGTTCCACTAATTAACCTAGGGTTAGTCGTTATTCGCCTCGAGAGAGGGTTTAATATACGTTAGGGAGTCTTAAGGATCAAACTAAGTAAATAAATCATATGGTTCAGGGTTTAATAACAAGTGAAGTCTAGGTGGATTCTTCTTAAGGGTATCGTCTTAATCAACTGAGTTTTTCCTAAAGTTATTTTCCCAATTCGTTCTTTTTGTCTTTGTTTCTTTAGCTTAGTTATTCGTTAGTTTTAGATTAAATCAACTTCATTTTATTTTAGGTTAAATAATAAAAAGAAAGTTAGTATTAGTACTTTTAGTTCCTTTGGGTTCGATAATCCGGTCTTGCCTAAGCTATACTACTGTTCGATAGGTACACTTGCCTTTAAATCATTGTCAGAGTTAGTTTCCAGGTTCGATCATTCTCTTTATAAATTTTAAGACTCGATCACAATGATCAAGTTTTTAACAGTTCTTGGGAACTAAAATATTAAGAAAACTCTATTTTTATTACTTTAGCCATTATTTTTATTTTCTGCAATTTATTTTTATTTTTAGGTTAAATTTTAATTTTGCTAATTTTTCTTTCTTTCTTTTCTTTTCAGGTACCTCTAGTTTATGACTAGAAGGAACCCGAGAGGACCTTTAGTATATGATAGTGATATTGAAGCTACCACTCGTAGGAATCGCAGAGAAATCAGGTGAGCCCTAAACTACACAGAGGAAAATCAAGAAGGCAGATCCAACCCTACTGAAGGGATGGACGAGAATATTCCACAACCCCATGATGTGGGGGAACGCAATGCTCCACGTACAATGTTTGATTACGCTAAACCACATTTAACAGGAGCAGAAACAAGTATTGTTAGGCCTGCTATAGCCGCTAACAATTTTGAATTAAAGCTTAACACAATACAAATGATTCAACAGTTTGTTCAATTTGATGGTTTGCAGGACGAAGATCCAAACATTCATATAGCTAACTTTTTAGAATTCTGTGATACCTTCAAAATAAATGGCGTTTCTGATGCCATACGTCTTTGGTTATTTCCCTTTTCATTAAAGAATAAAGCCAAACAGTGGTTAAACTTGTTACCATGAGGGTCAATCACTACAGGGGAACAAATGACCGAAATTTTTTTATTAAAATACTTCCCATCGGCCAAAACGGCCAAATTATGGAATGATATCTCTTCTTTTGTGCAGATGGATTTAGAGACATTATACGACGCATGGGAGAGATACAAGGATCTCTTGAGAAGGTGTCCACACCATGGTTTACCCTTATGGCTTCAAGTCTAAACTTTCTATAATGGTGTAAACCCCTCAACGAGACAACTAATCGATTTAGCCGCCGGTGGAACCCTGAATAATAAAACTCCTGAAGCAGCCTACAAGTTTATCGAAGAGATGTCACTGAATAACTATCAGTGGCAAGTTACAAGGACGAAACCTACAAAATCAGCCGAAGCTTTCAACATCGACACAGTAACCATGCTATTAACACAAATGGAGATGATGAATAAAAAGCTTGATAGTTTGTGTTCTTCGCAGGTACACCCAAAGAATGGTCTGGCGACGAAAGGGTAGCGTATGCGAATTCTGAGTACCCACCCTACCAACCGGGAACAGAGAGCAAACAGATGAACTATATAGGTAATAATTTCAGATCTAATAATAATCCTTATAGTAATAATTACAATCCAGGTTGGAGGAACCACCCAAATTTTTCATGGGGAGGTCAAGGAAATAAAGGAAATCAAAGACAACAACCTCCTTAAAACTTCCAAAATCAGCCATATCCGCAAGAGAAGAAGCCAAACCTCGAAGAGATGCTGACAAAATTCATGGCAAACATAGAAAACTGTTTCCAAGATACTGAGGGAACCCTTAAAGATCAACAAGCATCAGTTGAAAAACTTACTGAGTTATTCGGGGAGCTCACTAAGTCAGTTGGACTACTTACTGAGATGATTTGTGAAATATGGGCAGAAATGTTTTCTAAATGAACAGAACAAGTAAAAGCAGTTACATTAAGAAGTGAAAAGGAATTAGTCGAACCAAAGAAACAAATCCCACACGAAGATAACAAAGCAAGAGATGAGGGAATTGAGGAGTAAACCACCAATCCCATATCCAGTAAAGTTAAAGAAGGAATGATTAGATGCCCAATATGGTAAGTTTCTTGTACTTTTTAAACAAATACATATTAACTTACCTTTTGTTGAAGCCATTTCACAGATGCCGAAGTATGCAAAATTCTTAAAGGAACTCTTGATGAATAAAAGGAAGCTTAAAGAAGTGTCGACGGTGGAACTTAATGAAGAATGCTCAGTCATCCTCCAAAACAAGTTACCAACCAAATTAAAAGACCCAGGAAGTTTTACTATCCCTTGTTTAATTGGTAGCTTAAATATTAAGAAAGCATTAGCTAATCTAGGTGCCAGTATTAATTTAATGCCGTACAAAATGTTCAAACAACTAGATCTTGGGGAACCAAAACCCACTAGGATGAGTTTTCAGTTAGTCGATAGATCCATTAAATATCCTAGAGGAGTTATCGAAGATGTCTTGGTGAAAATTGATAAATTCATTTCCCCTGTTGATTTTGTTGTGTTAGACATGGATGAAGACATTAATGTTCCCTTAATTCTAGGGCCTCCTTTTTTAGCCACTGCTAGAGCTGTTATTGATGTAGGTGACGGCAAACTTGCATTAAGGATAGGCGATGAAGAGATTATTTTTCAAATTTATGATGCCATGTGATATTCTAAAGAGCAAGATGATTCCTGTTATTTTGTTGATACTACTGATCATATCATTCAAAATTCATTACAGGAAATGATACATGACGACACGATGGAACTGTGCCTAACTCAAGAAGAGGGGGAAGAAGATGAAGGAGATGAGATGAATTTAAATACATCGTCATTCAGACAAATAAAAGAAGAAAACATTGAAAACAATGACGAAATAAAACAGAAATCCTCCATCGATGAGCCACCCAAATTGAAATTAAAGCTGTTGCCAAAACACTTAGAATATGCATTCCTCGGGGACAATTCTACGCTACCGGTAATTATCTCTTCAGAACTAAAACCCAAGGAAAAAGAGGAGTTGATGCAGGTACTAAGAAAACATAAAAGGGCCATAGCTTGGAAAATTTCTGACATCAAGGGTATAAGCCCCTCGTTCTGTACCCATAAAATTCTAATGGAAGAAGAATACAAGCCGTGTGTGCAGCCCCAGAGACGACTAAACCCCAACATAAAAGAAGTGGTTAAAGCTGAGGTAATTAAACTTCTAGATGCAGGAATAATTTATCCTATTTCTGACAGCACTTGGGTAAGTCCTGTGCAGGTAGTTCCAAAGAAAGGAGGTATGACGGTGGTGCCCAATGAAAGGAATGAGTTAATCCCCACAAGAACAGCTACAGGTTGGAGAGTCTGTATAGACAATAGAAAGCTCAATGCCACCAAAAAAGATCACTTCCCTCTACCCTTCATAGATCAAATGTTAGAAAGACTATCCGGGCATATGTACTACTACTTCTTGGACGGACTCTCCGGCTACTTCCAAATCCCTATAGCTCCTGAAGACCAAGAGAAGACAACATTTATACGGTACGTATGCTTATCGTAGAATGCCTTTTGGATTATGTAACGTTCCTGCTACTTTTCAGTGTTACATGTTGGCAATCTTTGATGAACTCGTGGAAGACATCATGGAGGTATTTATGGATGATTTCTTGGTATTCGGTAATTCCTTCCATCTTTGCCTTAAAAATCTAAAACGAGTTCTAATGAGATGTGAGGAAACAAACCTTGTTTTGAATTGGGAAAAATGTCACTTTATGGTTAGAGAAGGAATTGTGTTAGGACATAAGATTTCTGGTAAAAGGATTGAGGTAGATAAAGCAAAGGTTGAAACCATAGAAAATTACCTCCCCCTAGTTCAATTAAAACTATTAGAAGCTTTTTAGGACATGCAGGGTTTTATAGAAGATTTATTAAAGACTTTTCTAAAATAGCCAAGCCTTTAACAAAACTACTAGAAAAAGATGTTCCTTTCAACTTCAATCAGGAATGTTTAGATGCGTTTAATATCCTTAAGGATAAATTAATAAATGCTCCAATTATAATTGCACTTGATTGGAACTTACCCTTTGAATTAATGTGTGATGCAAGTGATTTTGCAGTAGGTATAGTTCTGGGACAACGAAGAGACAAGCATTTTCAGCCAATTTACTATGCTAGCAGAACATTAACACCCGCGCAAGAAAACTACACCACCACAGAGAAAGAATTGCTAGCTGTAGTTTTTGCTTTTGACAAATTTAGGCAGTATTTAATATTGTCCAAAGTTGTCGTTTACACTAACCATTTAGCTCTTCGTTATCTTTTAAACAAACCCGATGCAAAACCTAGACTCATACGATGGATTTTACTCTTACAGGAATTTGACTTAGAGATAGAAGATAAGAAGGGAGCTGAGAATCTTGCAGCGGATCACCTCTCTCGACTTGAAAATCCACATACCAAAGAACTCGATGAAAGTGAGATAAATGACTTGTTTCTCGAAGAACAACTCTTTTCTATAACACATTCTAAGGTACCATGGTTTGCAAATATTGCGAATTATTTAGCCGCTAACATCGTGCCAAAAAGACTAACACATCACCAAAAGAAGCGATTCTTTGCTGATACGAAAAATTATTTTTGGGAAGATCCCTTTCTTTTCTGCATATGTGCAGATCAGGTAATTCGAAGATGCGTTACAAAGGCAGAAGCAAGCAAAATCCTGGAACATTGCCATGCAGGACCTTCAGGAGGACACTACAGTGGCATTAAGATAGCACACAAAATACTCAAATCAGGTTTCTATTGGCCCACTCTATTTAAAGATGCCGACAGGTATGTTACCTTGTGTGATCAATGCCAAAGGACAGGTAATATTTCTAAACGTGATGAAATGCCTCAAATATATATGTTGTCATGTGAAATATTTGATGTTTGGGGTACTGATTTTATGGGACCATTTCTGAGTTCATTTGGAAATAAATACATCTTGGTGGCAGTTGATTACATGTCAAAATGGGTAGAAGTGGAAGCTTTGCCTACCAATGATGCTAGGGTAGTAGTCAAATTTCTCAAGAAATTGTTTTCTCGATTTGGGACACCTAGAGCCATCATTAGTGATAGGGGTACTCATCTTTGTAATACTCAATTTGAAAAAGTTCTAAAGAAATATGGAGTTTACCACAGGACAGCTACCCCATATCACCCTCAAACCAGTGGGCAAGTTGAAGTAGCAAACCGAGAACTTAAGCGCATCCTAGAAAAGACGGTTGAATAGAATAGAAAAGATTGGGAATTAAAAGTAGATGATGCTTTATGGGCCTATAGAACAGCATTTAAAACACCTCTAGGGACATCCCCATACAAACTTGTATACGGGAAAAGCTGTCATCCACCATTCGAATTAGAACACAAAGCTTTTTAGGCAATAAAGTTTTTGAATTTTGATCTTAAAGTTGCAGGAAAGAAAAGAATGATGCAGATGAACAAGTTAGATGAGTGGAGAGATGAGGCCTATGAAAACTCGAAACTATATAAGGAAGCAACAAAGCGACGCCATGATGCTCGTCTAAAGAAGTCGAAACAATTCGAAATAGGGGACTTGGTCCTGCTATACAACTCAAGGCTTAAACTATTCCCTGGGAAGCTGAAATCAAGATGGTTAGGCCCATTCATGATCAAAACAATTTTTCCATACGGCACAATCGAGGTAACTCATCCCACTAAGGGCACATTCAAGGTAAATGGTCACCGACTCAAAATTTATAATGGTGCAGATTTTGGAGATATGAGAGAGGAGCTTCTACTCTATGAACCTTCTGTTAGAACCGAAAACAAGGAAAGTCTAGCTTAAGACTATAAACGAGTGCTTCTCAGGATGCAACCTGAGCACTAATCTACTAACATTTTAATTTTAAACATCTGACTCCATATTAATTAAAACAATGAAGTGCAGGTTAGGGTCACACGGCACCACACAAGGGCATGCCCGTGGCCGTGTGAAAACCAGGGGACTATACATGGGCGTGCCAATAGCCATGCACGAACAGAGAAGAATTTATTTTCCCAACACAGCCTATGATAAAATACCACGGCTGTGCCCACCTCTCGTATGAGGTTACTGACTTGTTAAGCATGGGACAAACACGACCGTGCACTACAACCGTGCGAGGTTACTGACTTGCCACACATAGGCTGAACACGCCCGTGCCTGATGACCGTGTGGACATACTGACTAGTCCAACACGGGTGTGCCCATTTGACCCACGGCCATGCCAATAACCCTGAACGCACCAAATTTTTAAAAATCGTGAAAAGCACGGGCTATTTAAAACCGGCGTGGCAAGCACCCGTACCCCCACTCCTATTTAAACAAATTTAACTGCTCACCCCCTCACATCAACCCTAATCAGATTTCTCAGCCTCCTTTCTCCCCAATCCAGCCACACCTACATCCTCAACCCCTCCTAAAACTCCTCCCCTTGCCATTCTCTCCAAAACCCTTACAGAAACCAACCGCACGCCTTTGCCACCACCGTGCTGCAGCAGACCACGCCCTCTCTACAGCCGTGCACCTGTAAAAATCACCATAGCACCACCGTGCTCCGCTCATGCTTAATCGTTTCACACCATCACAACCCCTGGTTCCCTTCATTACTTCAATTTCTTGACTTAAAGCTTGATAAATTTTATGTCATTTTGCTTTATTTTTACTTTTGTTCAGTATTAAGCATGATTTAGATTTAGGAACTTATCTCAAAAACTTATTTCCCATGAATATTTAGTAAAAATTGTGATGGATTGGTCCGATTGACTTCATTTTAGGAATAAACTCTTGCATTTTTGATACATTTCTTTGTTTGAAATAATCACTGCCGTCAAATAAATTCTGATGATTCTAACTCTTCAAATTTTACTTGATTTAGTGCAGAATATTCTGGTTATTGTTGAGGTTTGATAAAAAGAACTTGCTTTCTATTTGATTATTTTTCTCAGGAACCATGTCATCATCACGACCAAAATGATCCTCAGCCACCCCAAGCAAGAAAAGAAAAGGGGCCGGATCATCCTCAGCAAGTGCTTCTTCGGAGCTACGACACCAATTCCTCTGATTCTCTCAAGCAGCTTAGGAAGAGCGTTACAAAACAATCCGAGACAGACCCCTCGGCATTGGTAGGTGCATCGATTGGAACGCAGTAAAATAAGTAGGGCTCGCACCCGATATTCGAGCCCTCATCTCGACCGACCCATGGGAGCAGTTCTTCTCAATCATTGAGCCCACATACTTAGAGCTCACACTAGATTTCTGCACAACTTTCACCTTGCAAACAGTGATGGCACAGTTTGACGTCCCGGGTACAATCCAATTCCGATTAGGGGGCACGGTACGTCGACTGAACGTACCGTAATTCGGCTCAGCACTTGGACTTTATACACCAGAATTCATAGGAGCGAACCCACTCTCTGAGTTGAACCGTGAGCTCCACTGTACCCCCCTCAACTGCTGGCATAGCTTAGCACCCATCACGAATGTCTACGACCCCAGTCGCTCGAAGGCGACAGCCCTTCTCCCACCCCTACAGTATGACCATGCCATCCTCGCTCATACCATCACAGGTTGCCTAGAGAGCACCGGCGTGGTAAACAAACATGATGTTTACTACCTATCGTGCATGTCTGAAGGGCACGTTTTCGACCTGGCATACTTCATCGCCTGTACAATTCAACACCAAACAGAGCCGCACAGGAAGGGGATTTTATCGATGGGGCCGTACATCACAAGGTTAGCTCGATACTTTGGCCTCCTCCACACTGAGGCTCAGATCACCTCCCTCACATTGATCAGTAACATGGTACCTCAAGGCATCCAGACGGTGCTACACAAGAGGATGATTAAACACTATCGAGGGACTGACCCCCTCAACAACGATTAGTGACCGCCACAGACGAGGAGGAACCCGAGGACATTACTGATGATGTCCCACCACCATCACGGGAGGCACCGATTCCGAGCCAGCGGCCATTCCATGTGGCAACCTCAATGGCGGACATCTCTGCACGACTAAACCAGTTTGAGCAATATTTCATTGACAACACTCGACGTTTTGATGGGATAGAGGCTACCCTTCAACAGATATGCCAGCACCTCCATATCTCATCAGTATAATCACCGCAAGACCCGGCCGATGATGAGGACCTTTGAGTCCTTTTATCTAGATTTTCTTTTTCTTACTTTAAAGTTTTTATTTTTATTTATTTTCTCATTATTTTAATTTCAATTTGTCTTAAGTTTGAACATTTTCATCATACACTGACAATTTTTATCATGATTATCATCAACATCTAACCTTCGAGTATTCCTAACATTTATTTAATTATGCCCCCAAAAGATTTCTAACTAATGACTTAGCAGTTTCAAAAACATCATTAGGAGCAATTCACTACTACACAAGTCATCAGACAACACGACCTCTACCATCCTCCAAGGAAATCATCCATTAATTCAGGGAATGTCACTTTCTCCCCTCTCTTTTGATTTTGCATATTGCTTGTCATTATCTATCTTTGTACATTGAGGACAATGTACATCTTAAGTGTGGGGGTAAAAGTGTCTAACTTTTTGCATGATTCTCAAGTCCCTGAATTTATTCTTGTTTTTTGTAACACCCCTTACCCGATACCGTTACCGGAGTCGAGCGTAAGGCATTACTAGACTTAACTACTAATTCGGGGCATAAAAATTGAAACTGTCCACCTACGTCATGTTGAATAAATTGACTATTACTTGAGTTACGAAACTCAAAATTGAGATCCGTAAATTTTCCTTGAAACTAGACTCATATATATTTTTAGTATATTTTTTCCAGAATTTTTCATGTAGCCAATTAGTACAATTTATTCATTAAAGTTTCCCCTATTTCACTGTTTGATGGTTCTGACCTATCTTTACAAAAACTCAATTATATCATTGTAAAAAATTCAAATAATGTTCTCATTTCTTCCAATAAAAAATAGACTCATTACGGATTCTAATCATATAAACTATTCTCCATGATTATTTTTGTACAATTTTTAATAAGTTTTACAAGACAGAACAGGAAATCACGAAGTCATTTAGAACCAGCCTCATTAAAATTTAAATATCTCATAATATAAAATTTATTTTCCTAATATGTTTATTTCATATAAAACTAGACACAATAAGCTTTAATTCTATATATTATTCACTTTCTAATTCCATTTCTCCTATTTTTGGTGATTTTTCAAAATCACATTACTGTTGTTAACCAAAAACTGTTTCATTGCTAAATATGGTTAACTAGTTTATAACATCCTTACTCTATTTCATTTAAACTCCATACATTAACCATACTTATATATATATACTAAAACTAAATCAACCAAAACCACAACCAAACATAATCATGAAGCCAAAATATAAATTTCCAAGATTTACAAGATGGACAAGCCATTTTCGCATGGCTTATACAAATATATACATCATATTCAAAATAAACTCAAAAGAGTAATATAGCCTATACATGCCATAGTTCCAAAAGTTCAACTTATAAAAAGGGTACCAAAGATAGTTGATAGTGGTGATTGACTTTGACGATGATCCCCGAGCTCATACGTAAACTTCAAAATCTATAAAGTAGTCAATTAAACACAAATGGTAACCTATCTTAGCTTAGTAAGTATTAAGCAATGGTAACCATATGCATCTAATCATTTTTTTAGAATTTAATCAATTTACTCTTAATCCTTAACTAACGCATAACCGCATATATATAACATGTTTCATTGATTAATATTTATCACATTCAAATGGTCTCAAAGCCGAATAATCATGAACCATTTATCCAACCCGAACAAATCCAAAATTAATAATCTTACCTTATTATTAAAAGTAATAAACCCAAAACAACTTACCTCATTAGCTCTAAGCATTCAACTATCATATATTACTTACCTGTACATCATCTCTCGGTTACCTTCATTCAATTGTTTAGGTCTCTAGCAAATTTGTCCACTCGCACACATAGTGCAACTCCCGTAACGTATTCGCACACATAGTGTCGTTACATAATTTCCTCACATACAGTGCCATTTAACCGATATCGCACACATAGTGCTCAGCAAATAGGATTCGCACACATAGTGCCACCTACCGGTAATGTATCGCACACATAGTGCCATTACCCGTTTCTCGCACACATAGTGCCATCTTCCGGTAATGTATCGCACACATAGTGCCATTACCCGTTTCTCACACATATAGTGCCATCTTCCAGTAATGTATCGCACACATAGTGCCATTACCCGTTTCTCGCACACATAGTGCCATCTTCCTTTCACAATTTCCACCTCATTCTCATAGACATAAATTATCACATCTAAAAGAAGATATAAAACATCATAGATATACATAATCTATTCCATCTATCCCTTCAATAAAGTTATACCATATTCGGCTTTAGAAGACAACCATGTACTCTCATCAATTCAATCCATAATCATATATTCATCTAGAAAATAAATTGAATACCACCATCCCCTATCCCTAGCACATGTTAAACAACTGCTCAATTTATAAGCATTCACTCAACCCCAAATATACATTCCATGCATAACCCAACACACATTCAACTAGTACAAATATTAAATCTCACACCATGTCACATTCAGAGAAATTATATATATATACAAATATGTATGTATCTTTATACATATTTCAACCAACCAAGGAATTCATATAAATAAATACATATACATGTTAATATCACATTCGGCAAATACCTTTAATTTCACCCTATCACATTCGGCAATTGAGGTATAAACTTAATAAAACTCATATAAAAATGTACATTTCAATTTAACAATTATTCATTTGAAACCAATTGCTTATAAACTTACCTCGAGTATCGACGGACTAGGTTTCCCGACTATTCAATTAACTTTGGTTTTCTCCAATCCAATCCTGATTCTTTTTGCTCTTGATCTATAAATTTCAAATTTAGCTAAATCAAATATAACTCCATTGAATTTGGTCCGAAAACTCATAAATGGGAAAATTACCATTTTGCCCCTGATATTTTACACTTTTTACAATTTAGTCGTTTTTGCACAAAACACAAATTACACAAAATTTGACCAAACTTTTTAAGGGCCGAATATTCCTAGCCTTATTACAAGCTCATACATTTTATTTATTTCACATTTTGACCCCTCAATTTACAAATTTCACAATTTAATCCTATTTAGGCATTTCCAACAAAAATGCCTTAATTAAACTTATCAATCTAACATCCTATATTTATTTTCCATCACTAAACACAAATTTCATCAAACTATCAACAATGGCAATTCATGAATACATCATCAAATTCAAAAATTCAAGCTTGGGCTAGCTAGTATTCAAAGCAACGATCTCAAAAACGTAAAAATTATTAAAAACCAAACTCAATTACATACTTTAATTAGACATGCAAGGGCCGAAAGTTTCAAAAGCTCAAGTTCATTCTTCATTCTCTAGTTTTGGCAATGGAGAGATAGAATGAAATAAAAGATGTTCCTCCCTTTTGTTTATGTTTTATTATTAATATATTATCATATGTTATTAAATAATACACCACTTTCACATAAAGAATTATTAAACAATTAAAGTCACTATTTCATGCATACCAACCGGCCACTAACTCTCTTTTATGGCCAAATTGCTACTTTAAGCCTCTCATTTATTAAAACAACAATAATTAAGCACTATCTCATTTAACCATCAAATTTTCATTTTACGTGATTAAGCCCTTTTTTCAAAATTAAGCACTAAAACGATCAAATTTTAATACGAAAATTTCACACACACCAACTCACACATAATGAACATAGAAAATAATATTGAAATATTTTTGCAACTCGGATTCGTGGTCCTGAAACCACCGTTCCGACTAAGGTCTAAATCGGGCTGTTACATTTTTAAGTAATTTCCTCATATTACTAATTAGGATGAAATTTCTGATGATTTATGGTTTTTATTGACATGTTTTTAAATAAGCCATTGATAATTGTGCATTGATGATTAAACTCGGGAATCAAGCATGATAAGTCTATTTGTCAAAAATTAAAATTTTTAGGTTGTTAACCTGAATTTGAATATTACTTTGAAATTTGAAATCTATAAGGTTGATGTCAAAAACACCCATAATTTTTGTGAGATTTTGAGCCTTATAGAGTACATATTCTTTTTCATGCTCACTTTATTGATTATGAGTATGTCAACTGTGAACTGTTATTCTAGAACTTGCCTTGATTATACATGTCAAGACCATAGTTATGATTTGATATACCGAGATGATAAAGGCACTTAGGATTTAACCCACTCACTCCACTAAAAAGCCTACCTTCATAAATTAACCCCTAGTAAACCCCGTTGAGCCTAACAACCCTTTTTATTGACTACCTACTAATTTTAACCTAAAACCCTTTGTATTTGTTATCACCATTTTTTTTACTACCCTTTTTGTCGAGATTTGATTTTGAGCAGTTGCCTAACTATGTTCTTTATTTCAGTTGTAAAAGTTCTTTCTTATTATTATGATAGTTTGTTCTTAAAAAAAATGAAGTATATTCAGTATTAGTAGTATGAAAAAGTGAGCTTATACAGTTAAAGTCAATTTATCAAAAGAAAAAGCTTGTATTATTAGGGTTATTACTTTTCCGTTGATGTAATTATTTATTTCTAGAATAGGTAACTTGTCAATTCAATCTTGATACTAACCTTCTAATTCAGCCTTTATCCACACCTTTAACCCTAGCCCCGTTACAACCTTGTTAAAGACCTTTTGATCTGTTTATCATCTCATTTTACAGTGGTGGAGATTTGATTTTCAGGAAAGGCTATGGAATTAACTTTTCAGGTTCAACTTATGAGTGCTTTTATCCTGAACCTTAAACAAGAGTGATTTGAGTGAATCTTTTGTGAGGATATCAATCCTTGTCGGTTTTGAATTAAAGGTAATTATTCAGATAAGGGGAGACACCTACGTTTTCGAAGCACAATATATGACTTATCTTGTTTGAATCTTTAGGACTCTTTGAGTTGAATTATCCATGTATAAATTATCTATGAATTATGATAAGACATTGTTGATAGGAATTATGAATTATGGAAAGTTCGTTTTAATTGTAAGTAGAGAATTTTGCTTGAGGACAAGCAAAAGCTTAAGTGTGGGGGTATTTGATAAACCATAAAAGTAACATATTTTAATCCCACATTTAGCTTACTTTTGGATGATTTATCCCTTGATTCATGTAAAAAGGTGCTCTTAATCCTTTCTTTTCATGTCTTATACCCAGGAATGCACCCGAGGATGAAAAGAACATAAAATGGGCCCAAAAAGGAGTAAATGGGCCATATCTCGAAATCCACACGGCCTGGCCCAAAGATCACACGGCCGTGCCATGCCAGTCATCTAGAAGACGGCCTTTTTCCGATTCACATGGTCGTGTCTCATTAAAGAATCCGAGCACAGCCTGGCCACAATCCACACGGGCGTGTGCCATGGCTGTGTCCCTGTCACTGGAAAGAGCAATTTCACTCAGATTTGGATACTTAGGGAGAAAGAAATGTATTTCAAGAGCCTATATAAACCCCCTAAGTATCAGCTGAAAAGGGGGGCGGTTAGCTAGGCCAAAGAGCGAAGCTAAAAAGGTCAGAATTATGGGAATCACTCGAAGGAAGCCAGTTGATCCATCTCAAGAAGCCGGAGTTCTACTCAAGACGGCGGATTTCTCCTTCAATTCCTTCAGGGAGTTTCAGGGATTTCTTATGTTTTGTTTTATCTTTTCTCTTGAGATGTTTTGTTTATTTGTTATGAACTAAACCCTTCAGATACCTGAAAGGGATGAAACCTATGATGGATCATGTTATTATTTTCTGAATTATATAATAAATACTTAGTTTGTTCTTAATTATGCATGCTTAATCTAAATTTGATGTGCTTAGGTGGAGGAGGAATAGACCCTACCTAATAGTAGATTTAGCATAATTAAACAGAGTTGATCGTACGCCTAGCGATAGGGAGACGAGATTTTGTCGGATTAGGGTAAAACCTAATATAGAAGTCAATAGATCGATTTACTACTATTCTAGGGGGTTATTATAAGAGAACGAGAGTTCCACTAATTAACCTGGGGTTAGACATTATTCGCCTCGAGAGAGGGTTTAATATACGTTAGGGAGTCTTACGGATCAAACTAAGTAAATAAATCATATGGTTCAGGGTTTAATAACAAGTGAAGTGTAGGTGGATTCTTCTTGAGGGTATCGTCTTAATCAACTGAGTTTTTCCTAAAGTTATTTTCCCAATTCGTTCTTTTTGTCTTTGTTTCTTTAGCTTAGTTATTCGTTAGTTTTAGATTAAATCAACTTCACTTTATTTTAGGCTAAATAATAAAAAGAAAGTTAGTATTAGTACTTTTAGTTCCTTTGGGTTCAATAATCCGGTCTTGCCTAAGCTATACTACTGTTCGATAGGTACACTTGCCTTTAAATCGTTGTCAGAGTTAGTTTCCAGGTTCGATCATTCTCTTTATAAATTTTAAGACTCTGATCACAGCGATCAGTCTTAAAATTGACGATGATGTGTGGTGTTTTAATGATGATCTTTTGAAACATCATATAGTGGGGTTTTTCACTGATATTTTTTCTACAAACTATTCAGTTGATGAGTACTTCCCTTGTAAAGGCTGATTTCCAAACCTGTCATTACTAGATAAGAATGCTTTTGAATTAGTTGTTTCAGACAACAAAATATATAATGTCATGTTTGGAATGGCCCCTCTTAAAGTACATAGAGTAGATAGCTATCATGCAAAGTTTTATTAGTTGCATTGGGGTGTGGTAGGTCCTTTAGTTTGTTCCATGGTTCGTCGAGTTTTGGATGGTCATATGATGGATCCTAATCTTAATAGAACTTTGTTGGTGTTAATCCTGAAGGTCCTTGGACCCAAAAGGATTAGACAGTTTCATCCGATCAATTTATACACAGTGTTCTATAAGATCATTACTAAAACAGTGGTTAATAGATTACAGCCGTAAATGGGGAACCTTACTAGTCCTAATAAATCCAACTTTGTGATGGGGCGTAGTATCATAGACAATATTATTGTTGCGTAGGAGGCAATTGTTGTAACAACCCGATTTGGGTCTAGTCGGAACAGTGGTTTTGGGAACACAAATTTGACACAGTAAAATTTTATTATATTTTTATGGTCTACAGTTTTATGGAATGATTTCGTGAAAATTTTGTTCGAAAATTTTGATGTTTGGGCACTCAATTTAGTTAAAAGGATTAAATTGCAAAAGGTGCAAAATGTGTATTCTAGAAGCTAGAGGTGTCTAATTTCTATGAAATTTCATATTAGAGGTCCTTAGATGGTAATTAGACTATTGATTAAGTTGGTGGACAAAAATGGACATGAATTAGGTGAAATTTGGATGTTTTAAAGAAAAGGTATTTGGCTCATTTGGTAATTAAATGAATTAATAAGCAAAATAAAGCCAAAATCTTGTCCATCTTCTTCTCCCATGGCTAAAATTCACTAAGGAAGACATAGCTATGGTTTTTTCATCTTCCAAGCTCGATTCTAAGTCCGTTCTAGCCCCATTTTTAATGATTTTTATGTTTTTGAGATCCTTGCAACCTAATCTAGTTATTTTAAGGACTAATTTGAAAAGATGTCAAAGTCTAAAATTTTACCCATGTTAGATATTTGTGTATTTTGATGTTTAATCGCAGAAACTGTATGTTTGATGTTAGATAAACAACATTTACCAAGTGATTTTTTATGAAAATGCCTAAAAAGGACCTATTTTTAAAAGCTGTAAAATGAGTGGTAAAAGTGTGATTTAATGAAAAATGTGGGCTTTTATGAGTATGAAAATGGTTCGGCTAGGCTTGGGTTTTGAACAAATTGACTATATTTCATTTTACAAGCCTAGGGACTAGAGTGTAAAATGTTAAAAAGTTAGGGAAAAAATGTAATTTTGCCATAATGTGATTTTTGGATTGGATTGAATACGTGAGTGTTAAATAAGTTAAATTTGATATTATAGATCAAGACAAACGAGGTTCGGACCTAGATTGGGGGAAAAACAAAGTGTTTGACGATTAGGTCCATTTCCGCTATTTCTGTACCGAGGTAAGTTCGTATGTTGATAATGCAATGTTATATTTGTATTTTAATGTTTTGATATTGCATGGACTGTATGATTGATTCTGTGAGCATATTGGATGAAGTTCCAGCAAGAGAGAAATCCCGGTTGAACCTTAGGAATAGATTAGGATACAAGTGACACGTCACTAGGAACCCACATGATTATGTGATTTATGTGTCCTGGGTGCTGGTCCTGTACGTCCTACCAGTGGCTGGGTATACCGGCATATGTTGCGGATACCTGACAGCTTGTGCAAGCAACACTGTGTAGCTACGTCTTGACTGACAGCTTGTGTGAGCAGGCCCGTGGATAGCTCGAGAGCGAGCCTATATGTGTTATCAGATTTAGTGATAGCATTGGCTACATATGTGGCATTTATGTGCAAATTTCCCGTGTATCCGATAGTATTCCAAGTGGTTCAACGGGTATGTCAAAAATGAGAAAGTATGTGATTAGTATGTCAAAAATGAGAAAGTATGTGATTATGTTACGAGTTGGTACAGGTATGTACGAAAAACTCAAATGAAATAGATTCGGTATGTTGAGTATGTCATGCTCATGAAGTTTTAATGACATTTATAATATATATTATGTTATTCATTTGACAAATGTATAATTAGTGTTGTTTAATATTTGCATATAAACTTACTAAGCTATATAGCTTACTCCCTTTTCTTTCCCTTATCTTATAATGTCACCAAGCTAGCTCGAGATCAAAGATCGTCAGAGATCCATTCACACTATCAATCATTGTTTTGGGTACCATTGAAATGTCAATATTTTGAGTTATGGCATGTATAGGGACTTGGTCATTTTTTTATATGTGTCATTATGATGTGGCCAAATGTATTGACTTGTAATGGTTAATGATTTCATTTTGTATATGGCCATGAAAGTTGGCTAATGTTGGTTATGAGTATAATTATATGTTGATACCATTCATAAATGTGGAAAGTTGCATGATTTGTGTTGATAGATTATGATGTTAAAGCATGTTAGATGTTAGCAAGTCGATGTGATGTTAATACCTTGGTTGTGGATGTTTTGGTTGTCTAAGTATGCTTGAATTGGTATTATATCATGTTGTGTAGGAATGTGCACGGAAGGGTGGCAAAAGGCTCGGTAAATAGCCTTATTTTGTCCACATGGGTAGAAACACGGGCGTGTGTTTAAGCCCTGTGTGACACACGGTCTGCCCCATGGGCATGTGGTCCAGCCGTGTGTCCCCTGCACCTTAATTTTGAGAAACAGAATGCTCATAATTGAGCACACGGGCAGAGACACGGGCGTGTGTCTCGGTCGTGTGAGGGACACAGCCTCAGGCACGGGCGTGTATCCCGGGCGTGTGACGTCTACACCTATTTTATGAAAAATCATGAAAATTAAATCGACCACACGACCTAACACAAAGGCGTGTGACTTGGCCTTGTGACTTCAATTTGTTCATGAGTTACAAACAGAGAGTTACACGGGTTAGGGACACGGGCGTGTGTGACCACACGGCCTGCCCACACGGGCGTGTCCCAAAATCACAGGGGCGTATGACCCCTATTTCTAGCAAAAAGTTTCTAAGTTCTGTAAAAAAAGTTCCCAAGTGCTCGGTTTAGTCCCGAACCACTACTAAAGCATGTTTTGGGCCTCGTAGGCTCGTATTAGGGGTTTTATGATTGATTATGAATGATTTTAATTTGGACGCAAATTTATAACTCGATTGTATGTTTACTTGCGACGTAAGTCCGGTAATGCCTCATACCCTGTTCCAACGTTGAATACGGGTAAGGGGTGACACCCCTTAACTCGTCTCCGTCAACGGATTAGGGTTACAGAGTACTATTGTACAAAATAGAACATTTACCTTCAAAACAGGATAACAATTCAACTTTGTATTAATTTCCAATAACTTATACAGCCATAGCAAACATACACACTTAGGCAGGGCGAAGCCAAAACAAATTTTTAGGGGAGCCGAATGAAAATTTAATTTTTATAGTCTATATCTTTATAATTTTTAAAGAATTAAATTGAATTTCTATAATTTTAGGGGGCCAAAGTAAAATTTTACCTTTACTAATTTAAAATTTTAAAAAAATTAAGGGCCTAAATATAAATTTTCCATTTTAGGGGGGGCTAGGGCCACTGCCTGCGTGTTTGCCTGTGTGGGTATTCGAAATAGGATCACAGGGCTGTGTCACAGGTCGTGTGCCAAATCATGTGTATATTCGATGTTAGGTCACACAGCTGCGTCGCGGGCTGTATGCTAGACCGTGTAACAAACTGTTTTGAGACACATGGCCGTGTCGTAGACCATGACTCTGACTGTGTGAAACTTGCACCTAAAATTTTTAATGGCACACGGCCGTGTGAGGTGACCGTATGACAGGTCGTGTGCTCCAAATTTAGCCCCTAAAACAAGTCATTACAATACCTATCCTTGCCCAACAAGATACACCATTTATACATGCATTCAATTAACCAAAACACTCTCTAAACACACCCAAAACATACCAAACCAATCAACCTATAAGTTCTAACCAATATGCCATTCAAAGGTACCTCAGTTCATATCAATTCAAAATCATATTATAACCTAAGCATACATAACCACAACCACAAACCTTTCAACCATTTCAACCTCATATAAACATATCTCAAGTCATATATTTACATTTCACTCAAAGTGACCAAAAGGCACATTCTTACTAAGCATGACAAGTTCAAACTAACATATACTCAAAAGGCATAACCACACCAAGTTGGCCAAATAACATATTCACAACATCCATTATATATAAACCCTATACATGTCATTTATAACCATATCCAAGGTAACTAAAAACTACCAAAATGACTGCTGGATAGAGTGATAGGACTCCGACAAATTCCAACAGATCGAGCTTCTGATGATCTACAAAACAAAGGGAAAACAATTATGTAAGCAACTAGTGCTTAGTAAGCTCATATAAGACAAACTTAAACTTACTGAACATAAACATTAAATCATTAAACCATGCTTATTAAATCATATAGATGCTTTACTTCACTATTCACAACAATCCACATAGTTAGTAGATAACTTTAAAATATATCATCAAAGAAACATGGCATATATCATGAATTAAATTGCAATAATTCATCTTTTCTGACATGTTTTATTATTAACCCTTTGCATTTATCTGTAAATACAACATTTTCCATTTCATAATATCATTAAGAACCATCAATTTGTATTCATACATTTCCCTTAGCCTTTACTCACCCGTTGAACCATATAGAATTACGTTGGATACTCGAGAATACTCACACATAGTGTGCCTTTTCATATAACTGTATCCTTTTCAATAATGCTCACACAAGCTGTGAAATGGGCCTACTCATACAATTTTTGGGTCAGGAGGTTAGCTAGATGATGCTACTCACATGAACTGTGGAGAATATGCAACAAATGTAGGACTTCAGCCATCGGTAGGACATCCAGGACCAGCACCCGAAACCATACAATCCCTAAAGATGCCATTTGTATCCTAAGTATTCGTAAGGTTCAAATGAGACATATTCCATGTCGAATTCCTTAACTTCTTACCATTACACCATTTCAAATATATAAATCCAAAAAGTTCAAATTTTCCACATGTAACCACCAATGATATTATCATTACAATTTAGTCTAAAATACTAGTTAACAACTTATAATCAATTTAAGTTACACAAAATACAACATTACTCAGTTATTCATTTAAAATATAAATTGGCATGTTTAACCACTGTACGAACTGACCTCAATCACCACTGTTGTTACAGCTAAGTCGAAAACTAATCTGAGACTTTTGCTTTCCCTCGATTCAAGTTCGTTTGATTCTTTTCTTGATCTAAATAGTAATTTAACTCAATTAAGTATTTCAAATAGTCAAAAATAATTAATTCTAGTTCATAACTCATTTTAATGTGAAATTACAAAATTACCCCTAATATTTTATTCTTTGTCCAATTTAGTCCCTAATCCCAAAACTTGAAATTCAACCATTTTTAATTGAAAATCATGTTAGCCAATTTTTCCTTGTACCTATATAAACCCACATTTTTCCTTATTTCACCAAATATACATGGAATTTACCATTCAAACAAATTAATCCTTAAACCCTAAATTCACTAAAAATCACTTAACAAAACATGTTCATTTAACAACCAAATTTAAGTATCTATCAATTAACTTCACAAACACATCAAATTCATTCATGGCAATTTCTTCAACCATTAACAGTTTTGCAAAATAACCCCCGAGCTAACTAAACTAAGCTACAACAAGTTCAAAAATATAAAAATCACTAAAAACAAGGATCAAAATCATACCATGCATCAAAGGAAGCTTGGCCAAATATTTCTTAGCTTAAAAATGAAGGTTTCGACAAAAGCAAAATGAAAATGACAAAGATGATAGCTAATTCTTTCTAGTTTAAACACTAATTTATTAAATTACTACTTTACCCTTAGTTAATAAACTTATAAAATAATTAAATCATGTCCATCATTGTCCACCATATTTATATATGGAACAATTACTATCAATATCCATTAATTTATATTTCTAAGGCCATTTACAAATTAATTAATAGAAACCATCTTTTGTATCTTTTATGGTTTGGTTCTTTTTACCTAATTAACCATTTAAACTTTAAAATTTCTTAACAAAAATTTGATACGAACGTAAAATAACCCTATAGACATTAAATAAACATTAAAATATTTACTCACTTATCGAAATTGTGCTCTAGAAACCACTATTTTCGACACTACTAAAAATGGGTTGTTACAATAGTTCACTCCTTAAGGAATTTCAAGGGGAAGAGGTTTGGGATGGCAATAAAGATAGACTTGGAGAAGGCTTATAACTGAATCCGATGAGATTTCCTATATGATACTTTGGTGGAGATGGGGTTTCCATGTTTCTTAGTTAGGGTCATTATTCACTACGTATCTTCTTTTTCGCTCTAAGTACTTTGGAATGGTAATCTTATAGAAGACTTTAGGCCTTCATAGGGAATTTGGCAGGGTGACCCATTGTCGCCATATTTTTTTTAATTCTTTGTACAGAGAAATTGGGTCATCTAATTGAGGAATCCATGGAACAAGAAAGGTGGAAATCGCTTTGGTTGTCTGGGATAGGACCAACTTTGACACACCTATTCTTTGCGGTTGATCTATTTTTATTTAGGGAGGCTGAAAGGGGGAAAACTTGTTTAATTAATGACAAACTGAATATTTTTGCCATTTCTCGGGTCAAAAAGTTCATAGGATTAAGTCCCAGATCTACTTTTCTCCCAATGCTCCAGTTGATATAAGGAATGATATTTGTAACATAGTCAGTTTTGAACATGTGGACAATTTGGGGATGTATATGAGCATGCCTTTGTTCCATGGAAGAGTTGGAAGGAAAACTTTTGATTTTGTTGTGGACAAAGTTTGAAGGAAGCTTAATGGATGGGATGCGAAGAAGCTTTCTCTGATAGGTAGAATTATGTTAGCGAAGGTTGTTATGTTAGTTATACCCAATTATTTTATGGGTACAGTTCATATGCATATTTCTATTTGCCAGGAAATTGAGAAGCTAGCTCAGAATTTTAATTAGGATTCGACTTCGTTGGATCATAAACCGACACTCTTGGCTTGGCAAAATTACTTTCGTCCTGTGGATAGAGGGGGTCTTGGGCTGCAAAATTTAGTTGATCAGAATAAAGTATTTCTTCTCAAACTAGGTTACCAATTGTTGACAAATATAAAGGCATTTTGGGTTTAAGTGATGCCAAATAAGTATAGGATTGATGGGATATTATTGGTTTCTATCTCAAGGAATAATTGCTCCTATGTTTGGAGGCCTTTGTTGAAGGCATGGTATGAGGCTCTCAATAATGTCTTCTGGTCTATTGGTAATGGTAGGACGACTAATTTCTCGAATGATATTTGGTTCAGATTACATAGACCACTTGAAGATTTCTATATTGGTATAGATCAGCCAATTGACACACTACATGTTTGCGATGTAGTGGATGCTTCGGGAGGATGGGATTAGGTTAGATTGAGGAGATGGCTACCTAGCTCGATTCTGGCTTATATTGTAGCTATGACACTAGCTTCTTTCATCGACTTTGTTCTCATGACTTGCCACTGATAATTATTGTAACACCCCAAACTCGGCCTAGACGCTATGGCCGAATCTGGTGATGTCACATTAAAGTGTTTTTCGTAAAGTGTGATATCAATGAAAACCACTTTTCTGTTTAACCTCTTTGTGCTGTTTTATGATGATTCCAAGATGTGTCATTCATTTTCAAAGCATGAGTCACTATCAAAAAGTTATTCACTTTAAAACGTTTTTAGTTTTTTTTTCAAAATGTCATTTATTGCGGAAGCTTTTGCATAAGTTGTATATTCATGGTATTTTTTCCAAAATATTTGTCTTTTTGAAACCTCGCGTCTTATTCTAATGCTAGCAGTCGTAAATTAATAAAAATCCCAAATTAAAGTAAAAAACCATAAAGGCCCTTTATAGTAAAACTTTTCCCAGATAAAATCAAAAACCATAAATAAAAATAAAAACCATAAAAGTCCAGAATCGTGGTCACCGCCGAGTCCTCCATCGCACCGATCCGTCTAATGCTGGGGATTACCTGAATAGATTAAATAGAAAAGGGTGAGTTTTCGCAAACTCAGTGTGTAACCCTCACAGAAAACATGCACAACATAATATTAGAAAATAGTCATGCATTTACAGTTTGGGTCTGAGCCTATTACAGAAACTGTGTGGACCTTAGCCCACTCAGATACAGAATCAGATATAATCTAGGACCTTTGCCCATTTCAGGCATAATATGCAAATCAGAACAGAATAGCATAGTCCTACCCACCAGCCTTCAGTACAGATTTCACATAATCAAATCACATAACTGCAGGTCTAAGTACTGCTTACCGAACCTTCAGTAAGTCCACAATTGACTTGGGCAACCTGTTCAACCTTACAGAACATTTCAGAAAAATGGACTCACACGCCCATGTGGCCTGCCCGTGTGGACCCACACGCCTGTGTGGTTCACCTATGTGGGCCTACACACCCATGTGGCCCACATGGCCCAATTGGTTGAGCCTGTGTCTCGCACACGGCCTCAATCGGCCATCACATGGCCGTGTCAATTGTGCACGGCCTGGCTCATCGATCACACGGCCGTGTGGTGACTTACAGTCTTGCACACGGCCTACCACACGGGCGACCACACGCCCGTGTGGCGCCGATAGTAAGGTTTTCAGCTTTCGTCGAAACCTCATTTTCTGTGTTTCGGGTACACACATGGTTCATTTTTGTTGATTGTACGCTCCCGAGATCACCAGTACTTATAAGCAAATGATATTATTGTACACTCCCGAGATCACCATACCTATAAGTAAATGACATTCACTCTGTTATTCCCTAAAACGATTGAATTAAACCAACCCCAAAATAGGATGCTCATCCAACGAGCGTCCAAAACTCACCTTCGACAGAACAACCACATTTCCCCAAGATTCTAAGTCTCCAGCAAAAGATTCCGAGCGTCCAAACCTTCTCTTGATCGACAACAACAATACTCATCAACCACCAACCAAAGCTTCCCGTACACTCGCGATCAAGTAGTAAACAACAAGAAGCTGAGTGGGAAAGAAAGAGGCGAGAAAGAAAAAGAATTAGGCAGCCAAAGAACGAGAAAAGTGAAAGGAGGAGGGGGAAATGTTAGAAGGAAAAAGGGAAAAAAAAACAATAGAATTGAGAGAAAGAGAGAGAGTCGAATCTTGCCAACTGAACCAACTGATCAAATTCTTATAACTCCCCCATCCCACACTCCTTACTTCTCCCCTTCAACCACTCCACTTCACCATTTAACTAAAACTCAAACTCCTACACGACACTAGTAGCAAAATTAATTCCCTTGCTCGCACATGGATTCAATCTCCAGACCTCCAACAACCTTTACACTCCACTTAACCACTAGACCAGCAGGCCCATTCTGATACTATTTTACCAATAACAACTTAAAAGTCTACTGATCAAGGTCAAGTCTTTAATTAGAAAAATACTCAAAATTTACCCAAGACATGGTTTGAACTTAGGACCTCTCATATACACCCAGAACACATAACCACTGAAGCAGATAGACATTGGTCACAAATTTAAAAAAAGCCGAAATTAAAGAGAATTCGAGGCGTTACAACTCTACCCCCTAAAACAAAATCTCGTCCTCGAAATTTTACCTGATCAGAAAAGGTGAGGATACTGCTGACGCATCGAATCCTCCGACTCTCAAGTGGCTTCCTCAGTGCTATGATTCTGCCACAGCACTTTCACCAAGGGGATAGACTTCCTTCGCAGAAATTTAATGTCGCGATCCTGGAGATTCCTCCTCAAATGTCAGATCTGGTCTAACCTCAATGTTCTCAATAGGAACAACATGGATGGGATCAGAGCAGTAGCGTCTCAACATTGAGACGTGGAACACATCATGAATGTAACCTAACTTTGAAGGAAGCTCCAATTGATATGCGACTAGCCCTACTCATTTCAGAATACGGTACGACCCAATAAAAAGAGGGCTCAGCTTACCGTTGCAACCGAACCTCAAGACCTTCTTTCTTGGTGAGACCTTGAGAAACACTAAGTCCCCCACAAAATACTCGATATCCTTCATCTTCAAATCGGCATAGGACTTCTGAATATCAGATGTTGCTTTTAGTCGATCTCGTACGACACTTACGGCCATACAGGGCCTCGTACGGTGCTATCTTGATGCTAGACTGGTATCTGTTGTTATAGGCGAACGCTGCCAACAGCCAATACTCCTCCCAACTGCCTCAGAAATCTATAACACAGCTTCTCAACATATCCTCCAGTACTTGAATCACCCTTTCCAACTGACCATCTGTCTGAGGATGGAAAGCGGTACTGAAGTCCAACCTCAAACCCAGTGCCTTGTGCAATTTCTTCCAGAATCGAGACGTGAAGTGAGGATCCCTATCGGAGATGATCGAGATAGGAACCCTATGCAGTCTCACTATTTTAGATATGTATAACTTAGCCAGTTTCTGGAGAGAAAAGTCCGTCTGGACCGGAATGAAATGAGCGGACTTGGTCAATCGATCCACGATGACCCAGACAGAATCTTTCTTAGTGGATGTTAAAGGCAACCCACTAACGAAGTCCATCGTTACTCGTTCCTATTTACACATCAAAATCTTTACCGGCTGCAGCAACCCCGAAGGCAACTGATGCTAAGCCTTAACCTGCTGACAAGTCAAACAGCGAGCAATGAAATCTGTAACATCACGCTTCAACCCTGGCCACCAGTACAACTCTCGGAGATCTTGGTACATCTTGTTCCCATCGCGATGCATAGCATAAGGACTAATATGTGCCTCCCTCAGAATCGACTTTCGCAACTTCTCATCACTCGGTACACAAATCTGACCGCGAAAACAAAGTACCCCATCACTGTTAAACCCAAAATCAGTAGAATCACCAGTCTCAACCTAACAAAATTGCAACTCAAGAGACTTATCCCCCATCTATTTACTTCTAATCTGATTAATCCATACGGGTTTAACCTGAAGTTCCGCTAACAAACATCGCTCTTAGATCAGTCATAGCCCTACGGCTCAAAGCATCTGCCATTACATTAGCCTTACCAGGATGGTACTTGATGGTGCAGTCATAATCTTTAAGCAGCTCAACCCACCTACATTGCCTAAGGTTTAACTCCTTCTAAGTGAGGTGGTCAGTGTAGATAGTACACTTCTCACCGTACAGATAATGCCTCCAGACTTTCAGAGCAAAGACTACAGCTGCCAACTCCAAATCATGCGTCGAATAATTGGCCTCATGCGTCTTGAGCTGACGAGACGCATAGGCTACCATTTTACCATCTTGCATCAGAACACAACCCAGACCCACATGTGATGCATCACTGTATACAACAAAATCCTTCCCATATTCAAGCTGTATCAGAACCAGAGCCTGTGTCAAAATAGTTTTGAGTTTCTCAAAGCTCTCTTTTTTCTTATCAGTCTAGACAAAGGGAACTCCCTTGCGCAGAAGCTTGGTTACCGGTGTCGCAATCAAAGAGAACCCTTGTATGAAGCATCGATAATAACCCGTCAGCCCTAGAAAGCTGTGAATTTCGAACACATTCTTTGGCTGTTTCCAATCTAACACAGCATCAATCTTACAAGGATCAATACAAATCCCCTCCACAGAAACCACAGGTCCTAAAAAGGTTACCTCTCAGAGCCAAAATTCACACTTACTGAATTTCGCATAAAACTGTTTCTCACGAAGCGCCTGTAATACCAGTCGGAGATACTCATCATGCTTGTCCTCCGTCTTAGAGTACAGTAAGATATCATCGATGAATACCACCACAAACTGGTCTAGATAAGGCTGGAACACACTTTTCATTAAATCCATATATGCTGCTGGTGCATTGGTCAACCTTAAACGCATAGCCAGGAGCTCGTAATATCCATACCGAGTCTTGAATTTCGTCTTATTCACATCGGTCACCTTAACCTTCAGTTGATGGTATCCTGACTGTAGATCAATCTTGGAGAACACAGATGTCCCTCTAAATTGATCGAGTAGATTATCTGTCCTCGATGTTGGGTACTTATTCTTGATTGTTAGCTTGTTCAGCTGCCGGTAGTCGATACACATTTTCATTGTCCCATCTTTCTTTTTTACAAACAACACCGGTGCTCCCCATGGAGACTCACTAGGACGAATTAATCCACAATCTAACAGTTCTTGAATTTGAGCCTTAAGCTCTGTAAGCTCCTTCGGTGCCATTTGGTAGGGTGCAATAGACACCGGAGCTGTACCTAAAATGAGCTCAATCCCAAATTCTACCTCTCGGCTCAGAGGCAGACCCAGTAGTTCCTAAGGAAAAACATCTGGAAAATCCCTTACAGCTCTAATGCTATTAATCAAAAAGTCCCCAGAATCAGAAACACTGATGTAGGCTAAGAATGCCTCACATCATTTCTGTACCAATTTCTCTACCACCAACGCAGAAATAACATTAGTAAAGAAGTCTCGACGTTCCACAATCACCATTACCTCATTGTCCTCCTCGGTTCTCAAAAGAATCCTTTTTGTAGTGCAACTTAGACTTACCGGTTGTTTGACCAGCCAGTCCATTCCAAGAATCAAATTGAACTCCCCAAACGGAAGCTCCATCAGATCCGCCAAAAATACTGTGCTTTGAACCTCAAACGGGATGTCTCTATATAGTTTACCCACTTGGATAGACTGCCCCAATGGACTCATAATAGTTACCTCACTCAAAGTACTCTCAACGGAATCCCTAAAGTTTCAGACACAGAGCTAGCTACGTAAGAATGTGTAAAGCCTAAATCTATCAATGCCAAATAAGGTACATTATAGATTAAAAACGCACCTGTGATGATGTCTGGACCATCTCGGTCCTCACGACGATGAGCAGCATAAACCAATGTAGGCTGTCTCGCCTCAGTTGGTCCAGCACCTTTGCCCGATGCTCTCTACCCTCGGCCCATGCCGTTTCAACCTCTGGCCTGACCTCAGCCCCTAAGTGGCTGCAGAACTACTCGCGGTGGCTGTGCAGTACCAGTACCTGCAACTTGCATCTGATCGGTTCTCAATGGACAATCCCTGACATGATGCTCAGTAGAGCCATACCTTAAAAATGCCCCAATCGTCCTCCAACACTCGCCTAGATGGCGTCTACCACAGTGTCCACAAAGCGCCACCCTAGTAGGTGCAATAGGAGGCCCAACTCTCACTGGCCCATCAGACCTGGCCTTCTTCTTAGGCCTCATCATAGAACTCGAGGGCTCCGATTCCCTCTTATTCTTTCCTTTCTCACGGTTTTGGTACTCCGCGCACTTAACCTCCTTGGTGATCTTTGCCTTTTCAACCAAAGCAGAAAAGTCAAGTCATGCTCCCTCTGCGGAGCTATCAAAACTCACAAACTGTCTCTGAGTCCACCCTCAAAATGGACGCATTGCTCATACTTGGTCACCACCATACCTCAGGCATAACGGCTCAGTCTCAGGAACTCGGCCTCATACTCGGCCACTGAACGATCCCCCTGTGTGAGATTAAGAAACTCATGCCTCTTAGCGCCAATGTAACTGGCTACCACAAACTTGCTCTGGAAAATCATCTTAAAGTAGTCCCAAGTCAATCGGTCGGGTTGAATGCCCTCCTTAACCGTCAGCCACCACTGGTAAGCTTCATTGCGAAGTAGAGAAACAACCCCCTTAAGCTTCTTCTCAGTGGAAAAATCCAAGTCGTCCATAATCCTCTCCGTGGCCTCCATCTAATATTCAGCCACATTCGAGGTGACTCCAGTGACACCCCTGAATAATTCAGCCCCATTGGACCGGAGTTGTTCTGTAACTGACCTTCGGCACCCATATCCGGTGTTGGGCCTAGTGACCCTCTCTAATATCCTCAGTATAGCCTGGGACAGTGTGTCATCCCCAGCCATGCGTTCTCGAGACCCCGTCTCTGTCGCAGGTGATACCGGTGTCTCACTAGTATCCAGATTAGGCATATTGTCAGATGATGAGGATCCAGCTCGAGCCCCTCTACGGCCTTTACCACGGCCTCTTATACCCCGTCCACGGATACCTCGTACGCTCATCATAAATTCTGAGTCTATCTGTATTAATAGTTTTATGCATTAGTTACAGTTCCGATATTTATTGACAGATATTTTATGCAAAATAGTATCAGAATTTTAGAGTTCGTTATCGCGAATTGTAGTCTCACTACGATTTTCAGTTTCGCTATAGTTTTCTGTTTACACTCCCTAGAGTGTTTTCAGTACAGTACACTACCTGTTGGCTGTTTCAAGCATACTAGTAGTATTTTACACAAATGTAAACAGAGTTTCAGAACATTTACAGGATCGGCGCTGGAGACTCGGAATACCACATACTCATTCCAAAAATATTTTAAATCACTTAAAATTATTTCTTAAAAACCAATTTTTTTAAAATCCAAATTCACAGCCAATTTTTGTAACCTTGCTCTGATACCACTAAATATAACACCCCAAATCTGGCCTAGACATTATGGTCGAATCTGACAATGTCACATTAAAGTATTTTTTCGTAAAGTGTGATATTGATGAAAATCGCTTTTCTGTTTAACCTCTTTGTGTTGTTTTATGACGATTCTAAGATGTGTCATTCATTTTCAAAACATGAGTCATTATCAAAAAGTTATTCACTTTAAAATGTTTTTAGTTTTTTTAAACGTCATTTATTGCGGAAGCTTTTGCATAAGTTGTGTATTCGTGGTATTTTTGCCAAAACATTTGTCTTTTTGAAACCTCGCGTCTTATCCTACTGCTAGCAGTCATAAATCAATAAAAATCCCAAATTAAAGTAAAAACCCATAAAGGCCCTTTATAGTAAAACTTTTTCCAGATAAAATTAAAAACCATAAATAAAAATAAAAACCATAAAATTCCAGAACCGTGGTCACCGTCGAGTCCTCTGCCGCACCGATCCGTCTAATGCTGGGGATTACCTGAACAGATTAAACAGAAAAGGGTGAGTTTTCGCAAACTCAGTGTGTAACCCTCAAAGAAAACACACACATTATAATATCAGAATATAGTCATGCGTTTACAGTTTGGGTCCGAGCCCATTAAAGAAACGGTGTAGACCTTAGCCCACTCAGATACAGAATCAGATATAATCTAGGGCCTTTGCCCATTTCAGACATAATATGCAAATCAGAATAGAATAGCAAAGTCCTACCCACCAACCTCTACACACCATCTCCATCAAACCCTACACACCATGTGGGGATAAAATCAACCCACCCATCCCTACACACCATGCTGTACTGAATGTAGCACATAATCAGATAATTGTAGCTGAGCTACTAGATAACAGGCCTAAGAGCCTTATAGATACTTCTTCCTAATATTATCAACCCACCCTGATGCAATGCAACATACAAAGGATGTCGTGCTATTACGTAAATAACAATTCATACATTCAAATCAGTATACATGCTTAGTGTAACATGCTTAGTACAGATTTCACATAATCAAATCACATAACTGCGAGTCTAAGTATTACTTATTGACCCTTCAATAGGTCTACAGTCGACTTGGGTGACCTATGCAACCTTACAGAACATTTCAAAAAAATGGGCTCACATGTCCATGTGGCCTACTCGTGTGGGCTCACACGCCTGTATGGTTCACCTGTATGGGCCCACATGCCCGTGTGGCCTACACGGCCCAATTGGTCGAGCCTGTGTTTTGCACACGACCTCGCTCGGCCATCACACTGCCGTGTCAACTACGCACGGCCTGGCTCATCGATCACATGGCCGTGTAGTTACTTACAGTGTTGTATACGGCCTACTACATGGGCGACCACACGCCTGTGTGGCGTCGGCAGTGAGGTTTTTGGCTTTCGCTGAAACCTCATTTTCTGTGTTTTTAGGTACACACCTGGTTCATTTTTGTTGATTGTACACTCTCGAGATCACCAGTACTTATAAGCGAATGACATTCACTCCGTTAAGCCCTAAAACCATTGAATTAAACCAACCCCAAAACGGGATGCTCATTCAACGAGCGTCCAAATCTCACCTTCGACAGAAAAACCATATTTCCCCAAGATTCTAAGTCTCCAGAGAGTCGAATCTTGCCAATTGAACCAACTGATTGGATTCTGATAACTCCCCCATCCCACACTCCTTACTTCTCTCCTTCAACCACTCCACTTCACCATGTAACTAAAACTCAAACTTCTACATGACACTAGCAGCGAAATTAATTCCCTTGCTCGCACAGGGATTCAAACTTCAGACCTCCAACAACCTTTACACTCCACTTAACCACCAGACTAGCAGACCCATTCTGATATTATTTTACCAATAACAACTTAAAAGCCTACTGATCAAGGTCAAGTCTTTAATTAGAAAAATACCCAAAATTTCCCCAAGATATGGTTTGAACTTGGGACCTCCCACACACACCCAGAACATATAACCACTAAAGCAGATAGAGATTGTGCCACAAATTTACAAAAGCCAAAATTAAAGAGAATTTGAGGCGTTACAATTATTCAGTAACATGTCTTCTATAAACTCGTAAGCCGCTTCAGGTGTTTTGGTGTTAAGAGTACCATCGACTGCTGCGTCAATCAATTGCCTAGTTGATAAATTCAAACCGTTGTAGAAGGTTTGAACCTGTAGCCATAGAGGTAACCCATGGTGAGGGCACCTTCTCAATAAATCCTTATACCTCTCCCATGCATCATATAGGGTCTCTAAATCCATTTGCACGAAAGAAGAGATATCATTCCTCAACTTAGCTGTCTTAACCGGTGGAAAGTACTTTAGTAAAAAATTCTCGGTCATTTAATCCCATGTAGTGATAGAACCTCATGGTAAGGAGTTCAACCATTGTTTAGCCTTATTCCTCAACGAGAATCGAAACAACCGTAGGCGAATGGCATCGTCAGAAATACAATTTATCTTGAAAGTGTCGCAGAATTCCAGAAAGTTAGCCAAATGAGTATTGTGATCTTAGTCTTGCAAACCATCGAACTAAACAAATTATTGGATCATTTGAATAGTATTCGACTTCAGTTCAAAGTTATTCACAGCAATGGCAGGTTTCACGATACTCAATTCAGCCCTAGTTAGAGTGGGTTTGGCATAATCGTATATTGTACGAGGAGTAGGATTTGAATTTGCAGGATTTGCAGCAACCACAGGAGGTAGCTGAATATTTTGATTATATTCCATCCCTAAAGTAATAACAATAACGTCCTCTTTCTCTTCCACTATATTCTGTCGATTCTGCCTTGCTTCTCTATGGTTTCTGCGAGCTGTGCTTTCAATCTCACTATCAAATACTAAAGGTCCTGATGGGTTTCTTCTAGTCATAAACTAAAGGAACCTACCAGAAGCAAACAAAAGAAAATTTTAAAAACAAAAATTAAACTAAAAACAAAAATAAAATGTAATAAAAATAAAAATGGCTAAATTAATAAAAATCGAGTGTTCCTAATATTTTAGTCCTCGATAAAGGCATCAAAAACTTGATGGTCTCTAAACTATCTAAAATTACGAAAAAGGTTAGCGCACCTATCAAATAATAGTATAGCTATGGTGAGTCGGGAATATCGTATCCACGAGGACCAAAAGTACTAGTACTTATTATTTTCTATTATCTAGCCAATAAATTGAAGGAATTGTTTTTAATCTAAAATTAACTAAACTAATTACTAAGAACGCAACAGAGAATGAATTAGGAAAAACAATCGAATAAACCGATGAGATAGGCAATACCCATGAAAGAATCCACCTAGACTTTACTTATTATTCTGAATCTGAATTAAACGATTTATTCACTTGCTCCTTGATTTCTAGAAATCCCAAAATTATGTTAACATCTCTTTCAAGAGTAAAAACAACTGACTCTAGGTTGATTAATTGAAATCTCTTTCTAATTCAAACCTCTATTGTCGCATTAACTCGATCTATGATTCCCCTATTAGATTTGACTCTAATCTGGTAAATTTATGTCGCCCTATTTCTAGGATTGCATGCAACTCCACTCAATTATGTTAGATCTACTCTTAAACAGGGACTTTTGCTCCACTGAAATAAGCACATTAAGCCTGAATTAAAATCTTGAAAAAATTAAAACACGGAATAAGCATACATAATTGAGAACAAGAATCAGGTATTTATCGTGTAATTCAAAAATCAAATAATAAGATTTATATAGGTTTCATCTTCCCTAGGTATCTAGGAAATTTAGATCATAATCTGGAATAACATCATCTCAAAGTTAGGAAAACAAGAAGACATAAAGAAACCCAATAAAAATTCTAAAGAAATTGAATGGAGATCTTCAATCTTGAAGGAGATCTGCTTCTAAAATGAATCCGATGGCATTCTTCGAGTCTTTTCTTCGTTCCTCTCCGCATGCTCTCCTTTTTAGAATGCACAGAATCCCTAAAAATTGGCTTTTTCCGCATAAAAGAGAAACGGGGTGCGAAATTGACACGGGCTGGCACATGGGCTTGTGGCCAGCCTGTGTGCCTAGCTCATGTGGAAATACCCAGGCCATGTGGATCCTGAAAACAACTGCTTTTGTCCAATTTTGGCCCCTTTTTGCTCCTTTTGCTCCCTTATGCTCACCTAAGTATAGATACATGAATTTAAAGGATTAGGAGCATCAAATTCACTAATTTACATAATAAAACATCCAAAAACGCATCAAGAACGGGATTAAAAACATGTTACTTTTATAGCTTATCACCACAGTTGTGTTCAAGAAATAGTAGATATAGGCACAAGTTGGACGCGAAGTGTTTTATCAACATATTTCAAATCTTCACATTCTTCCGCTCAAGTAATAGGTTCACATTAGTCGCCTCCTAAAGAAGGTTATGTTAAACTTAATATTGATGGTGCTGTGTTCTCTTCAAGAGCTTGCGTCTCTATTGGAGATGTTACTAGAGATGCTAATGGGTTGTGGTAATGTGGTTTAATATTTCATGTTGAAGCAAGAGCGATGCTTGAAGGGCTTCAGTTAGCATGGAACAAAGGATTTAAGAAGTTGGAATTGGAGTGTGTGAACGATTTGTTGGTTGAGATTATTCTTGCTGGTGGTGTTGTAGATAGCAAGCTAACGAAACTCTAACTGATACATCACATGGTTATTCGATCTTGGGAGGTTTGTTTCAGACATATTGTAATAGCCCGTTTTCTAGTAGTGTCGGAAACAGTGGTTTTAAGATGACAATTATGATGTGCCAGTCCGTAAATATTAAATAATTAATATTTGTGAGTTCATTAGTGTCATATTAAATTTTGGTTAAAAAATTTTAATGTTTAGGTAGTTAATTAATTAAAAAGGACTAAATCGTAAAATTTATAAAGTTGCATATTATTGATTTCTCTTAACTAAATAACTTTGAGAGTTAAATTTGGGGGTTTAATATTTCAATTAGACCATAATAATGAATTATGACCAGTTAGTGGATGTATGAATTGAAAAACTTGTATTTCAATATATATTTATTAATTAAACATAAGTTAAAGTAATAAAATAAAAACAACAAGGCATCCATCATCTTCTTTCTTTTCTTTTTCTTAGTCGAACGCCATTGTAGGGAGGAGGAAGCTTTGGTTTTTTCTATGTTCCTTGCATGTAAGTGTATTTAACTCTCGTTTTTAATTATTTTTATGTTTTTGTAATAGCTTTTGCTTAATCTAGCCAAATATTAATTTGTAAAATTGTCAAACATTTAGAAATTTACCATTGATGATTTTGAATGCTTTTGATGTTAATTGGTTTTATTGGAAGCTTGTTTGTTAGATATGATTAAATTGTAAAGTGATTTTTAGTAATTTTAAGTTAAAGGACCAAGTTGATAAAATAGAAATTTAGGCATGGAATTTTGTGAAAATTTTGAAAGTTAGGGACTGTATATAGATCCTAGAGTATTCGGCTGACATGAGTTAAGTTGAAATTGGAAGTTTTGGTTTTTAGAACTAAATTGCATAAAGTGTAAAAGTTTGGGGAAAATGTGAAAAGTTGTAAATAGGAATAAATATGTTCTAAATTGAGTATTAAATGAAATTGAAGCTAATAAATTGAAATAAACTATTTTATAGATCAAGAAGAAGTAGATAATCGAGGAAAAGAGAAAGTTGTTGAATAGTCCCTAAACTTTTGCTATCACTGCAATTTAGCCCTGGTAAGTTCGTACGGTTTAGTTTTGTATAAAATAAAATGTTATATTAATTGTGAGTTGAGATTTTTGGATATTCTGAAATTATTGAATTGTAGTAAATGGATGTGAGTCGAGAAAGTAATTAATTTGTGCATTGTCACTCGATAATATATTCAGCCAATGAACGCAGGATAGGATAGAATTGACATGCCAATAGGTTTTTATGCGCACTATATGGGTTTGACTTGTGATGAGATGGTGATTATTGATTCGTTACTGTTCATTGAATATACTGAAGTTTGGCATTCGTTGAGAACTTTCGTGTTATATTTACAGTGATTCTAGTGTGTTACCAGGGGGATGTAAGGCTTTTAAGCATGGCACTTAGTGCCCAGGTGTGTTTCGGAGGGATGTTAGCATATGGGCTAGGTACTTGATGCCCAAGTGTGTTCTCAGATGGTTAAGCTCGTTCGAGCGTTATAGATGGTTAATCGCATATTTGAATCCGTTATATCATTCATCAGGTAGATTTTCACTGGTAATATGATATTGTAATTCATATTGTAAATGGTTTATATGATTTTCTGATTGGTTAATGTGAGTTGATATTGAATGATCTAGTATAATTGAATTGATTATTTATTATGAGTGTTTATATAAAGACTCACTTGTTGAATGGTTGTGATTGACAAGATTATAGTTTGTTAATTGTTATTGTGTGATTTATATGTTTTTATGGTAAGTTTATCATTTTAACCATTGAACTTACTAAGCTCTATTAAACTTACTCGTGTCTTTTGTTCTATTTCTTTGTAGATTACGTTTTGCGGAATCAGGTGATCGGGTCAACTCAAAGAATCATACTATCCGGATATATTTTGGTAGTTTTTTTATATGTTTATCTTTGGGTTATATGGTATGTAATAGGAATGTTTTTTATATGTTTTGAATATTTACTACATGTGTTACATATGAGATTGATGCAAAGATGCTTAAGCTAGTTATTAGCTTGCTTGTGTATGTGCCTTTAATCTTGGTGTGAATATGTTCATATAAATTTCTTTTGTTCATTTGATATAAACCTTATGTAAGTGTTTGAACCATGGTATGAATGTGAATGAATAAGAAGAAATAGTAAGTTTGGCATTAGTTCTATATATAAATTTTTGAACTTGAATGCAAATTAGTTTGGTGTGACATGTGAATTGAGGTTGATAATTGAATTGTGGTGTCAATGAGGACACATTGGTTAGGCATTTAGGTTGAATGTTTTGGCATGTTTTAGGCTTGTTTAAATGTGTTTTTAAAGTATGAAAATTTTTTATTTTGATTTTGCTTGGTACATAAGTTTTAGATGAAATTGCCTTGTTTTGGAAGCTTTTTCAGGTGCACACAACTTGGGACACGGGCTGTCATATGGCCTTGTGCCACACCCGACTGTGTGACTTATAAATTTTAGATGCAAGTTTTTTTTTCACACGGTCACAATTAATTACACTGATATAGAATGAGGCGGATAAACACAGAAGTGGATTGTAAAGTTTGTTCAAGTTGCGGATTTGACTTAAGGCTTTAGACATTCAGAAAGAAACTTAGATTTTGACACAACCTGAAATGCAATCAAATCCAAGCCAGATAAAACAATTAAAATAAATAACTAAGCTAATTAAAATATAATAATAAATTGATGATTAGAACAATAAGAAGAAAATAAAGCAGATAGATGGAAGGATAGAACGTGGTATGTAAAAGTCCAAAGAAGCCTTAGAAATATGAAGAATCCACAACCCCTTCAAGTGGCTCTAATTTCCCCTCCAAGAAAGCAAACTTGTCAAGGAAAAGATTGTTTAAACTCTTCTAAAAGAAACTCAAGAGAAATTCTTGAAAAAAGAAAACTCAAACAGAATTTATTACCTCAAAAGAGAAGTTGAATAATGATGAATTTTGTGGTTTGTGTACAATGCAACGGCTAACAAGAAGTAGTTTTAAACTAAACTTTCTTATTAACATAAAACTCCTAAATAACTTAAAATACTTATTAATTATGAAATATTTAGAATAAAATAATAATAAAATAATAAGAGCTGATAAATGCAATATTGGGCTCATATATAATAAAAATTAAGTTTAAAACCCGAACCCAATATGAAACGTCTAGGTTTGTTGGATCAATTGAAGTGAAGTGCCTAAGCTTGTTAACATTTTCCATGTGGGCTTGTCATCATAGATTGAAATTTTAGACCCACGCACAAAACTAGTCCCTTCTAATTCATTCTTGCTTCAAAATCCATCTTCTTGATGTTTCAACTTTTCTTCTTGAGTTTTGTTCGTGATAAAGTCTTGAATGAATAAGTTGAGTTTTCTCTTTAGCTGCTTTGATTTGGATCTCATAGTTGGGCCTTGAGGGAAACTAACCCATCTTTATTATGGGACTGAGTTGCTCGTATAATTCCCCTTTCCATAAAAAGATTCGTCCTCGAATCTGCAATATCAAAAGGAAAAAGGTTAGTGACATTAAAAATGGCACTATACTCACCAGGAAGATTGATTTGATTGCACTATCATTAATGTGCTTGAGTACTTGAAAAGGTCCATCACCCCGTGGGTTCAATTTTGTTTTGCATTTAGTTGGAAATCATTCTTTTCACATATGGACCCAAACCTAGTCGTCGAGCTCAAAGATAATTTGCTTGCGTCCCTTGTTAGCTTTGTTGGCATTTGCTTAAATTGTTTTGGTGATTTGTTGTCTTGCTTTCTTATGCATGGATTTCACCAATTCAGCTTTTTTCTCACCATTTAAACTAGAAATATTTTCTATAGGCAATGGCACAAGATCAAGTACAGTTAGTGGATTAATACCATAAACAAATTCAAATGGGGAATAGCTAGTTGTAGAATGAATAGATCAGTTATATGCAAACTCAACAAATGGAAAACATTCTTCCCCATTTTTAAGGTTCTTACCCATAATAGCTGGTAGTAAAGCACCTAAAACTCGATTGACTACCTCAGTTTGTCCATCAATTGAGGGTGACATGTAATAGAATATAATAATTCAGTACCAAGCTTATCCCCACAATACTTTCCAAAAGTAGCATAGGAACTTTACGTCTCTATTAGATACAATGGTGCGAGGTATCTCAGGTAGGCGCACCACCTCTTTAAAGAATAAGTCAGCCGCATGTGTAGCATCATCCGTTTTGTGACAAGGAATGAAGTGGGTCATCTTTGAAAACATGTCAACAATAACAAATATACTATCTCGAACCTTTTTTGTTTGTGGCAGACCAAGAATGAAATCCATGGATCAATCTACCCATGGTGAAGAAGTAATCGGCAAAGAAGTATAAAGCCCATGAGGCATTACCTTAGATTTTGCTTGTTTACAAGTAATAAATTTCGAACATTCCTTTTCAACATCCTTTTTCATGCGCAGCCAATAAAACTATTCATGTAGAATATCTAGTGTCTTGGCGACACCAAAGTGTCCCATTAAGCCTTCACTATGTGCCTCACGAATTAATAACTGTCTCATGGAATATTGTGGAGCACATAACCAGTTTAGGCAAAAAAGAAACCCATCTACAAGATAAAACTTGTTAAAGTCACCATTCCTAGAATTGGGAAAAAAAATTTGCAAAATCAATATCATTTAAGTATAAATATTTTATATGTTCAAACCCTAAGACTTTAGCATTTAATGTAGTTATCAAGGAATATCTACGAGATAAGGCATCAGTAACTACATTTTCTCTTTTTATACTTAATTGTATATGGAAATGTCTCTATGAATTCTACCAAATGAACGTATCTCTTGCTCAACTTACCTTGTCCCTTTAACCATTTTAGGGATTCATGAACCGTATGGATAACGAACTCATTTGGTAACAAGTAATGTTGCCAAACTTGTAAAGCTCAAACTAATGCCAGCAACTCCTTATCATAAGTTGAGTAGTTTAATTGCACCCCAAACAATTTTTCACTGAAATATGCAATTGGCCTTTTTTCTTGTATCAACACGACACCAATTCCAATACTTGAAGCATTACATTCAAGTTCGAAAGTATTAGAAAAATTAGGAAATTTAAGATTAGGAGCAGAACATAACTTATCCTTAAGGTTTGAAAAGCCTTTTCTGAGCTTCTCCCACTTAAAACCCACAGTCTTTTTAATAACCTCAGTTAATGGAGTGACAATAGTGGAGAAATGCTTCACAAAACCTCTATAAAAACTTGCTAAACCTTGGAATGATCTCACCTCGGTAATTCATTTAGGAGTGGGCCACTCCCAAATTGCCTTTACTTTGTCCTCATCAACATGAATGCCTTGTGCACTGACTATAAAACTAAAAAGATTAGTTTATCACAACAAATAATGCATTTTTCAAGATTGGAAAATAACTTTTTAGTTCTCAGAAAGTCTAAAATAGATTTACATGGAAAACATGATTATCTAAAGAAGTTGAGTAAACCAGCATATCATCAAAATATACTATCACAGATTTACCCAAATAAGGTCTCAAAACATGGTTCATCAAGTGTATTTAAGTACTAGGCGCATTAGTCAAACCAAGAAGCATGACTAGCCATTCATATAAACCGAACTTAGTTATAAAGGATGTTTTCCATTCATCCCCCTCTTTCATTCGAATTTGATGGTAGCCATTTTTTAAACCAATCTTTGTAAAGATACAAGCACCATAAAGTTCATCAAACATATCATCAATCCTTGGAATAGGATGTCTATACTTAATAGTAATTTGGTTAATTGGTCGACAATCAACGCACATTCTATATGTACCATCTTTCTTTGGCAGCAAAATTACTGGCATCACACAAGGACTTAAACTTTCACGAATGTGAACTTTTGCCAAAAGTTCATTCACTTGCTTTTGTAACTCCTTCGTCTCCTAGTGGTTGCTTCAATAAGCTGGTCGATTTGGAATTGTTGACCCATGTACTAAGTCAATTTGATGCTCAATACCCCTCAAAGGTGGCAATACTTTAGGTGCCTCTTCAAAAATATCTTCATATTCTTGCAAAAGAGACACAAAAACATTAGGCAAAGAGTCGTGAAGGTTAGTCAAAGATAAACAATTTTGCCTAAATAGGACAAGGATGCAAGGCATTTTAGTAAGTAAGGCTTGTCGCACATCTTTTCCACTCGCATAAAAATTATGAACCACTCTTTTTTTCTCACAAGAGGCACTCACCATTGAGCCATCATTAATTTGGCTATTTTCACTAGAGGCCTCTTTTCTCTCAACCTTTTTTGAATTTTGTGTCTTACTTCCCATAACCTCCTTACAGAACTTCATCATCTTGATTTGATCATTGTGAACATCTTTCAAATTCAAAGGGTTGAAAATGTATTTCTTCCTATAGAAAATAAAGGAATATTGATTTAATTTACCATGATGAATAACATCACCATCGTACTGCCATGGTCTACCAAGTAACAACTGGGTAGCATGCATGGGAATGGCATCACACCACACATCATCAATGTAAGTCCCAAGTTTAAAAGTGATCAAGCACTGTTTTACCACACGGACCTCTAAACCTTCATTAAGCCATTAAATATGGTATGGTGTAAGGTGTTTGCTACATGGCAAAGCAAGAAAATCCACAAGGTAACTGCTCACAATGTTAGCAGAATTTCCACTATCAATGATAAATGAGAAAAGTTTACCTTTAATCAAACACCTCAAATGGACTATGTTACTCCTTTGAAGATCATGATCATCCCTCAATTGGATGTTGAGGGTGTGCCTCACAACTAGACAACTGGAATGAGTTAGTGGTTCCACCAACTCTTCTTCACTATAAAACTCACCTCCATCATCAACATCATCAATTAATTCGGGCATATCTGGATCTGTTTTATCTGAATCAGAGGTATACTCACCATCTTCTTTGATAAACAAAACTCTCATGTTGGCACAATCACAACAAGAGTGCCCATGCCCTTTGCACTTAAAACATTCAATCTCACGAGCTCTTTGTTATTTTGGTGAAAAAATAGTAAAAGTGGGCTGCTTAGAAGATGTAGAAGAAGGTTTTGTAGGAGCCCCACTTTTCCACTTAAAAGGTTTAGTTTCCTCATATTTTAGTAGCAATTTATTAGTAGCATAAAGAGGTTTCGAATTCCTAAAATTAGCTTTAAAACTCGTACCTCTATAATATTGTGATGCACCAAATGGATGAGATTGATGTTGTTGAAACTGCTATCAATCTCAATGCCCTTGTGTACCGCATACTTAAGATCAATGTAGGTTTGAAGATTAAAAGCATTGGATATCGAAATGTTCAAGCCATCCACAAACCGCATCATGCTAGTCTCGTCATCTTCTCGTACATTTTCTCTTTGCACAAGCATCTCCATCTCCTTAAAGTATTCATCAACAAATTGAATACCTTGAACAAGGCATTGAAGTCGTCACTTAATATCCCTACAATAGTGAGGTGGGATAAAACATTTTCTCATGATTTGGGTCAACTGGTCCTATGAATCAATATCTCATTCACTATTCTTTGCTGGTTCAACACAATATGAGTCTACCAACTCAATGCATAATCTGAAAATCCCAATGTAGCCAATAGAACTTTCTTCTCCTCTAAACATCTATAACAACGAAACATTATCTAAATTTTAGCCTCCCAGTCACAATATGCATCTGGATCATTCTTCCCTCAGAATGGTTAAGTGTTGAACTTTGGTTTACCTACAGAAGGTTGGCCTCGATCAGGAATACCTAAAGTTTCATTAATATGACAATATCCTTGTCTACCAATATTAGAACTAATATGAAGTTTTTCATTGTCTCTATCATCATCACTATCATGAGCACGAGACCGCCGGTTTGAAGAAGTCTCCAAAAGATCAACAGCTTAAGTTGGCATTTAAGATTGATTGGTAAGCTGATTGGAAAGCTAATTAATGTTCTCTTGTAGTTCTGTTCGGCACTTAGTCTGTAACGCACCAAAATTGGGCCTAGTGGAATTGGGCCCATTGGGCCTGGGGCATAGGAGCGTTTTAAAATTTTTGAGAATATGAGAACGGTGTTTTTGCAAGTTGAACCTTTTAGGTAAGTGATTTTGGAAGGGTACGGGGTTTCTATAAAGTCCCGGGTTCAAGTCAGGCCATAAGAAAAATTTTATTTTTGGGCGCTTTAGTGGGGAGAGCTGTAGTGGGCAGGGCTTAAGGGAAATTGTTGGTGTTTTGCTATCACAAAAGGAGTTGTGGTCTAGCGGAAAATGGCGCCACATGGGAGACAAGGGAGTGATGCCATACAAGGAAGCAAGGGGTCCAAGGTTCTAGTCTTGGCACTTGCTTTTCTTTTAGATTATTTTCTTTTAACGGGGATTAGACTTTAGCTGTAGGCTCAACTTTTGTTGTGCATGTGGTTAGATGCAAATGGCCACATGGTGGAGTGGTGGTGGCGTCAGTATGATAGCAAGGTGGGAGAGGGTTCGAATCCCACATGCTGCATATTGAGGTTTTATTTTATGCTCAAGGAGAAGAAGATGTGGAGTTGGAGTGGGACTCTGCTTGGTGAAGGTTTGAAATGGTCAAACCATTTTGAATGGGAGGAGGTGAGTGAATAGTGGAGGGATTTGAGGAGAGAATCGTGGGATTCAAAGTGTGGGAAGAGGTGGCCAAAAGTGGGGGTATAGCAAAGGGAACTTTCAACTGAGTATAGGAGTTGGGAGTAGCACATTCGGCTTGGTGTTAGGGGAGAGTGCCGAAATTCTTGAGAACTTCTTTTGTTTTGTATTTGTGCATTTCGGGTCTTTTTCTCCCCAAGTCTCTTTGCTGAACTCTCAACTTCCCTTTTCCCCTTCTTCCCATTTTGTTTTCTTGCATTTTTCTCTGCTTGTTACCTAAAGATCTGTTGGCCGAAACTCTTCTTTCCTTCTATCTTCATCTATTTTATTTAGTTTCTAGTTTTTTGTTGTCTTTTTCTTTTGTTTTCTCCATAGCCGAAACTTCCACCCTTTTCTTTCTATATCATTAGATTCTTTATTTTGGTTTAACTCTCATAGCCAAACATGTTCTCATTTCTCTTCATAAGCCAAATCTCCCCTTTCTTCTCCAACTTGAAACTGTTTCTTCATTCCTTTACTGATAGCCGAATTTGGACTTTTGTTTTGCTACTAAGTGCCGATTTGTTCTATAGTTGTTCCTCAGCTTCTTCACTTGGTTGCTAAACCTCATCTTCCATTCAACTTATTCCTAGTATGAGGTAATGGTTGTTATCTTTATCTGCTTTTTTTCTTTTTCTCTGTTTCCCTGTTTGCATGTGCCGAAACTCTCACTGGACTCTTGTGTTTAGGCTGAACCTATCTTTTGCTTCCCTTAACACTCCATCATTGTTCTTTTTTGGTGATAGCCGGAACCCCTTGTTAGCCAACTGCCGATTTTGTGGTACTTTGCTAATCAGAAGTTCTTCATGGAGTTAGGTGATAGCCAGTCTGAGAGGGGATCAAGAGGTGTGCCAAATAGAGATGGACTCGTAGCACCTATTCCCAAGTTTAAGCGGCGTAGGGTGTTAGCGATTCGGGATTTTCCGCCGGGTTGTGGGAGGACGTCGGCATCTGGTTTGGATAGGCAAATCGCAGTTGCTCGCTCTGGTGAAGGAAAGTGTTAGTAAATCGCATAATTAGGTATTCGAATTTAAGACTTCCAATTCTGTTGTTAATAGTGTTGATTGTGTGTTATGTTTGGTATAGGTGACGGTGATTGTGAGTGTATAGTACCCTACGTGATCAGGTGTGTAATCTCACACCCCACTGAATGATTGCATATGATGTTTTGCAAATCGGCCAAAAGCCGAGAAGTCGAAAATCAGCACCTTTACCCACTCGAGCGTGCGAGCGCTCATAGTGGTAAATCGGAGTTTGAGTAATGGTGGTAAGTCGTGGAGAGTGTAACGAGCACACTCTCAAAGCTGGGGCTGTAACAGGCCTAACCGAGCCGAAACGAGCTTAACAGCCCAATGGGCTATTTGGCCCACATGGGCAAAGTTGATGGAAAGTTGTAAAAGGGTAAGTGCGGATGTGAAATATGGAAATCTGAGACTGAAACCTCGCGAATTGGGCCACACGAGCGTGTAGGCCCGTTTGGGCCTAAAATGGATTTTAGACCCAATAGCTCCGTAGAGACCCAGAAAGGGTCCCGTGTCACTCTAGGCGAGAGTAGGCCTTTGGAAAGGCCGTTAAATACAAAATTACTGAAATACCCTTGGTGGGTAAATTATTGAAATACCCTTGGTGGGTAAATTACTGAAATACCCTTAGTGGGTAAATTACTGAAATACCCTTGGTGGGTAAATTACTGAAATACCCTTGGTGGTTAAATTACTGAAATACCCTCGACGGGTAAAATTACTGTTATACCCTTAGGGGTAGATATGGTTTGTTTGTGTATACTTTGATTAATTTGCCATGATGATACATTACTGCATGCACGGAATTATTATGCCATGACATGATGCATGGGGTTAGGTTATATTAATGGAGGAAGTGTACTATTACTGGTGGCTTTGCCACAAATATCGATCATGGCACTCTCTTTGCGCAATACTACTACTAGTGGCTCACCACACATATCCGAAATCTTGGCGACTTTCTTTGTTTTTATCTTGGCGGCTTCGTCGCATTATTGGAGTGTAGGGTTGGGTGGGTTGACTTGGTCCCCACATGGAGTGTAGGCTGGTACGAGTGGAGTGTAGTGGATGGATTATTAAGTTGGGTTGCATTTTCTGTTTGCATTTATCATGATTATAAGGGCGGTGGGCCCAAATTGATACTGTATGGGGCTTAGGTCCAAACTGAGACCATGATTGTGACTGGAATCAAGATTACACACTGAATTCTTGTAACTCACCCTATTGTTTCACCTTACAAGGAAACCATCAAAAACAAATCTGATTTTCCACTAACAACAAAGCTCGAGGTTTTAAAAAGAATACGAACAACTTTTCAATAATCGCGCAAGTTTTACACAACCCTTCTATGAGACATGCCAAATCCGGTCGTAATGTCTAGGCCGGGTTTGGGGTGTTACATTTTGTGGTATCAGAGTCCGGTTGCAAAACTCAGCTGTGGAATGGGTTCGAAAACATTTTCAAAATTTGTTTGAAATATGGTTTAGAAAATATATGTCTTTATTGGAAGTGTTGCACCCGAGTCTCCGGCACCAAATCCGTAAGTTCTCTTACCCTATATCTGATGTTATGATGACTTTAGTAAGAAACTACTAGAGATAGTATACTGAGACTGCTAGCTATAAGAGCTAAGACTGTAGAGATTGAGACTTTAGGAAACTCGATCTGCGAAACCAACTCCTATATCTACTTTCTATAAAACATTTGTTAATAAACACTGAATTACATATTGATTCATAAAATTCTTAATCAGATTAATTCGATTCAGCAACATGAGTACAAGAGGACGTGGAAGCGGTAGATGCGACCGTGGTGGAGGCCGAAATGTTAAGACTGGATCCTCAGTCTCAGGGCACATGCCTGAAATGGAAGTACCTACATCACCAGTTACTGAGACGGGGTCTCATGACCGAACCAAAGCTGATGCGCTGACTCAGCTTGTTAGGGAGGTATTGGAGGAGGTTAAAGGAATCGGTGAAACACTTTGAGTTAGGTGCGTGGACTGCAAGAAGAAAAGAGATCGCGCTTCTTTGGGGTCGCAGTCTCGTTCGGTGAAGCATGTAAAGGCATGCCCAAACTTTTTGGCTTGCAAATATTGCAAAAGGCGTCATATGGGTGAATGCTGGAAGAGGTCAGGAGCATCCGTGAGATGTGGGTCTAAAGAGCATAGGGCTCGGGATTGTTCCATCACCATTAAATCGGGTATGTTTTGGTTGAATGTAGAAACTTTTATGTATGTGTGATATATAGCTGTTTGCTTCTATGGTTAGATATTCGATTGAGTGAAGAGGGTTCTAGACTAGGTTAGAAGCGCATTAGTGTTTTGGAATGAGAGGGCGCAGCGGTAGCATGGTAGAGTAGTGTGTGTTAAAACCACTGTTGGATAGTTGGAAATTTCGAGGACGAAATTTCTTTAAGGGGGTAGATTTGTAACTCCCCGAAATTGGGCCTAGTGGAATTGGGCCCATTGGGCCTCCGGCATAGGACCGTTTTAAAATTTTTGAAAATATGAGAATGGTGTTTTTGCAAGTCAAACCTTTTAGGTAAGTGATTTTGGAAGGGTACGGGGTTTCTATGAAGTCCCAGGTTCAAGTCAGGCCATAAGAAAAATTTTGTTTTTGGGCGCTTTAGTGGGGAGAGCTGTAGTGGGTAGGGCTTAAGGGAAATTGTTGGTGTTTTGCTATCACAAAAGGAGTTGTGGTCTCGTGGTAAATGGCGACACATGGGAGACAAGGGAGTGACGCCGCACAAGGAAGCAAGGGGTCCAAGGTTCTAGTCTTGGTGCTTGTTTTTCTTTTAGATTATTTTCTTTTAAAGGGGATTAGACTTTAGCTGTAGGCTCAACTTTTGTTGTGCATGTGGTTAGATGCAAATGGCCATGTAGTGGAGCGGTGGTGGCGTCAGTATGATAGCAAGGTGGGAGAGGGTTCGAATCCCACATGATGCATATTGAGGTTTTATTTTGTGCTCAAGAAGAAGAAGAGGTGGAGTTGGAGTGGGACTCTACTTGGTGAAGGTTTGAAGTGTTCAAACCGTTTTGAATGGGAGGAGATGAGTGAATGGTGGAGGGATTTGGGGAGAGAATCGTGGGATTCAAAGTGTGGGAAGAGGTGGCCGAAAATGGGGGTCTAGCAAAGGTAATTTTCGGCTGAGTATAAGAGTTGGGAGTAGCATATTCGGCTTGGTGTAAGGGGAGAGTGCCGAAATCCTTGAGAACTTCTTTTGTTTTGCATTTTTGCATTTTGGGTCTTTTTCTCCTCAAGTCTTTTTGCCGAACTCTCAACTTCCCTTTTCCCCTTCTTCCTATTTTGGTTTCTTGCATTTTTCTTTGCTTGTTACCTAAAGATCTGTTGGCCGAAACTCTTCTTTCCTTCTATCTTCATCTATTTTATTTAGTTTCTAGTTTTTTGTTGTCTTTTTCTTTTGTTTTCTCCATAGCCGAAACTTCCACCCTTTTCTTTCTCTATCATTAGATTCTTTATTTTGGTTTAACTCTCATAGCCAAACCTGTTCTCCTTTCTCTTCATAAGCCAAATCTCCCCTTTCTTCTCCAACTTGAAACTGTTTCTTCATTCCTTTACTGATAGCCGAATTTGGACTTTTGTTTTGCTACTAAGTGTCGATTTGTTCTATAGTTGTTCCTCAGCTTCTTCGCTTGGTTGCTAAACCTCATCTTCCATTCAACTTATTCCTAGTGTGAGGTAATGGTTGTTATCTTTCTCTACTTTCTTTCTTTTTCTCTGTTTCCCTATTTGCATATGCCAAAACTCTCATCTTGACTCTTATGTTTAGGCCGAACCTATCTTTTGCTTCCCTTAACACTCCATCGTTGTTCTATTTTGGTGATAGCCAAAACCGCGTGTTAGCCAACTACCGATTTTGTGGTACTTTGCTAATCGGGAGTTCTTCATGGAGTCAGGTGATAGCCAGTCTGAAGGGGGATCAAGAGGTGTGCCTAATGGAGATTGACTCGTAGCACCTATTCCCAAGTTTAAGCGACATAGGGTGTCAGCGGTTCAGGATTTTCCGCTGGGTTGTGGGAGGATGTCGGCATCTGGTTTGGATAGGCAAATCGTAGTTGCTCGCTCTAGTGAAGGCAAGTGTTAGTAAATCGCATAATTAGGTATTCAGATTTAAGACTTCCAATTCTATTTTTAATAGTGTTGATTGTGTGTTATGTTTGGTATAGGTGAGGGCGATCGTGAGTGTATAGTACTCTACGTGATCAGGTGTGTAATCTCACACCCCACTGAATGATTGCATATGATGTTTTGCAAATCGACTAAAAGCTGAGAAGCTGAAAACCAGCACCAATACCCACTTGAGCGTGTGAGCGCTCGTAGTGGTAAATCGGAGTTTGAGTAATGGTGGTAAGTCGTGGAGAGTGTCACGAGCACACTCGCGAAGCTGGGGCTATAACAGGCCTAATCGAGCCGAAACAGGCTTAATGGGCCCAATGGGCTATTCGGCCCACATGGGCGAAGTTGATGAAAAGTTGTAAAAGGGTAAGTGCAGATGTGAAATATGGAAATCTGAGACCAAAACCTCGCGAATTGGGCCATACGAGCGTATGGGCCTGTTTGGGCCTAAAATGGATTTTAGGCCTAATAGCTCCGTAGAGACCCAGAAAGGGTCCAGTGTCACTCGAGGTGATAGTAGGCCTTCGGAAAGGCCGTTAAATGCAAAATTACTGAAATACTCTTAGTGGGTAAATTACTGAAATACCCTTGGTGGGTAAATTACTGAAATACCTTTGGTGGGTAAATTACTTAAATACCCTTGGTGGTTAAATTACTGAAATACCCTCGGCGGGTAAAATTACTGTTATACCCTTAGGGGCAGATATGGTTTGTTTGTGTATACTTTGATTAATTTGCCATGATGATACATTACTGCATGCACGGAATTATTATTCTATGACATGATGCATGGGGTTGGGTTATATTAATGGAGGAAGTGTACTGTTACCGGTGGCTTCCACAAATATCGTCTTCGCGGCTTTGTTGCAATATCGCGCTCTTGGTGGCTCACCACATATATCGATCATCGCGACTTTGTCTTTGCGTTTATACTAGCAGCTCGTCTGCATTATTGGAGTGTAGGGTTGGATGGGTTGACTTGGTCCCCACATGGAGTGTAGGGCTAGTACGGGTGGAGTGTAGCGGATGGATTATTAGTTGGGTTGCATTTTCTGTTTGCATTTATCATGATTTAGGGGCCGTGGGCCCAAATTGATACTGTATGGGGCTTAGGCCCAAACTGAGACCATGATTATGACTGGAATCGGGATTACACACTGAGTTCTTGTAACTCACTTCGTTGTTTCAACCCTGCAGGTAATCCCCAGCTTCAGTGGATTTGGAGATGTGGAGGACTCTGTGGTGGCCATACATCAGGGTTAACTATTGCAACTTAGTAAATTCTCGTTTTTCTTTAGTTTAGTTTTAGAAGTAATTTGGGTTAAAGTTTTTGTAATAAGGCCATTGGTTTTAATTTTCCTTTTAAACTTTCAACTCAGTCGCTTTTAATTTGTTAGACGTATGAACATTGGGTTTTCTTAAAACGTCAATAACTGTTTTCAAAATATCACATCCTCGCAAATCACTGAACCTGATTTCTGTTATAACAAGTTGTGGACATAATAATAATAATAGCAACAATAACGCTTTTACAAGGAAGCCACCAAAAACAAATCTAATTTTCCACTAACAACAAAGCTCAAGGTTTTAAAAAGAATATTAAAAACTTTTCAACGATCCCACAAGTTTTACACAACCCTTCTATGTGACATGTCAGATCCAGTTGTAATGTCTAGGCCGAGTTTGGGGTGTTACATAGTCAAATTGGCCTATAGTTCCATTTGGCACTTAGTCAAATTGGCCTCAAATGTATCACGTACCTCATTCAATTGTTGATGTTGAAATTTTACTATCCCCAAAATATTCTCAAATGTAACATCTCATTTTTTGTCATCGGATGGTATCTCATCATGGTTTTTATGATTATGAGTGCCACGAGCCATTGTGAAAGCTTGGAAAACATATCACTCAAAAGAAATACTAAGCAAACCTCACCTTTATGCACTCAGAAATAAAATTAAATTCTCAATGAGGTAAGAATTAATATTGTAAGTCTTTTAAAAAATGTCTATATCAATCAATCAAAAGGTATTAGAATCAACTAACAAAACAAACCTAATAGCACTATGAGTCCAAAATTGGCTAGACACCAAAGAATTGTGTTGCACGGAGGAAGGAATGTGCAACATGTTTTAACCTACTAATCTAAGAAAAAATAAAGTGCTAGAATGCGTACAAGAACAATGAAAAGCAAAAACAAAGGAAAACCTAAGGCTAAGAGTCAATGAAAATTGCAGAAACCTGAAAAGCCGAAAAATTGCAAAGCAACTTGACAAACTTCGTTCGAGGTGTTCCCGATTTCCAAAAATCACGAAATTTAAACTAGAGCCTCCTAAAATAATGTAGATCTGATCTGGAAAGTTTTGGCACAAAATTCAACCCAAAAAATATTTTTTAAATTTTATTTTTTTTCATATTTTTCTTTTTTCACTTTTTTGATCATTTTTTTGTGGGAAATATTTTTCAATATTCTAAAAGAAATATTCTAAAAGAGTGCCAAGAAACAATATGTAAAATTTTAGATCGTTTAAAAAATGTTTACCCACTGAAAAATATTTTTTTCCGAAACTTTCTAGGTAAAAAAAAAAAATTGTTTTAAGGTTGTTTGCTGGAAATCAGTTTATAAGAACAAAAAGAACACCTAAAACTCCCAAATCTGATACCAAATGATAAGGAATGAGGCGGATGAACGAGACAGTGGATTGTAAAGTTTGTTCAAGCCATGGATTTGACTTAGGGCTTTAAACGTTCGGAAAAAAACTTGGATTTTGACACAACCTGAAATGTAATCAAATCCAAGCCAGATAAAATAATTAAATTAAATAACTAAGATAATTAAAATAGAATAATAAATCTACGATTAGAACAATAAAAGAAAATAAAGAAGATAGATGGAAAGATAAAACGTGTTATGTAGAAGTCTGAAGAAGCCTTGGAAACATGAAAAATCCACAACCCCCTTCAAGCGGCTCTAATTTCCCCTTCAACAAAACAAACTTGACAAGGAAAAGTTTGAAGATGATCCCCACAATATGAAAAGATTGTTTAAACTCTTCTAAAAGAAACTCAAGGGAAATTCTTGAAAAAGGAAAACTCAAAGAGAATTTATTAACTCAAAAGAGAAGTTGAATAATAATGAATTTTGTGATTTGTGTACAATGCAAAGGCCTATATATAGGCTAGCTAAATAAATCTAAATAAAACTTTCAAGTATATTAGAACTCTAATTTAATCTAAATAAGAAGTAGTTTTAAACTAAACTTTCTTGTTAACATAAAACCCATAAATAACTTAAAATACTTATTAATTATCATATATTTGGAATAAATAGTAATGAAATAATGAGAGCTTATAAATACAATATTGGGCTCATATATAATAAAAATAAAGCCTAAAACCCGAACCCAATATCAAACGTCTAGGCTTGTGGGATCGATTGGGGTCCTTGAAGTGAATTGCCTAAGCTTGTTAACATTTTCCACATGGGCTTGTCATAATAGATTGAAAGTGTAGGCCCACACACAAAATTAGTCCCTTCTAATTCATCATTGCTCCAAAATTCATTGTCTTGAAGCTTCAACTTTTCTTCTCGAATTTTTTTCGTGATAAAGTCTTGAACAAATAAGTTGAGTTTTGTCTTTAGCTGCTTGGATTTGGATCTCATAATTGGGCCTTGAGGGAAACTAAGCCCATCTTTATTATGGTATTTGAATTGGACTGAGTTGCACGTATCATACTCTGTCTGAGCACACGGGCGTATGGAGTAGCCACACGGCCATGTCCCTAAGCCACACAATCTAGGCTCTATTACATGGCCATGTGACCCCTGTTTCCAAAAATTTCAAAATTTTTCATGTTTTTCTATTTTGATTCAAATTAGTCCCTGATTATTCCCAAACTATTTTTAGGGCCTCGTAAGCTCGTTTTAAGGCCCGTAAATGTTATTTTTCTATGAATGAAATGCATATTCGAATGTTATTATTTAAATTAATAAATGTATAGTTTAATTATTTAAGTAGTTTTAATGTGTTGTAAAACTCTGAACCCTAATTCGACGACGAAGACAGGTTAGGGGTATTACACATATTCCTCGGACACAGAATACAGTGGCAAATATTTTGGCCAAAATTTAAGATCCAGTGTTATTGCGTTTTCATCTATTGGAGGAAACAGGAGCTGCTCATAGTGGATTCTAATCCGTCCGCATTGAACTAGGGTGTCCTTTTGTCTCGCTTATGCTATTTTACTTTACCAAAAAAAACTATATTTTTTATAAGTTATTAATATTATTATCATTTTTAAATTTTTTTATTTTAATAATTTTATATAATTTTCAATGACTTTTTAAAATTTTTAAATACTTTTCTATAATTTCTATTTTTTTATAATATTTAATCATTTTTATAGTTTTTCTATATTTTTATAATTTTTCTAAATTTTATAATATTTTAATAAATTATTTAGTATTTTATGATTTTCTAAATTTTTTTAAATATTTTAATAATTTTTAGGCTTAAATAATTAAAAAAATTAATTAAGCCATACACAATAATATTTTTCACATCAAATGTCGCATCAATTGCCATATCATCATTTTGTCACATATCACTTAACGATCCATCAGGAACTTCAACAGAAAATTATATTGAAGAACCCTATTAATTACTAACTGTTGATTAGAGGCTCAACTAATTGCGTTTTTCAATTAAAGAGTTAATTGACTTTTTTAACTATTTTATAAAGACTTTTATTTACATTTAAGCCATTTTATTTTGATAAAACATATATTGATTTATGATTTTATATTAATTTTTAGGTAGTGTTTTGGGTTTTATTTTAATAATAAAAAATATATATGTACCAAAATAAATTTATAGGAAAGTTAAATTTTGGAATTATTTTTTTAGACGGTTAGCTCATTATTTAAACTGAATTTTTGAAAAATACCCTTTTTTTAAAAGAAAAAATTATTTGATTAGTTCATTTTTTCAGCTGATTTGAAGGAAAACGCTTCCAACTTGTGTTCCATTTTTTTAGGATTAGGTTTTTGTTTTTTTAAAGTAGGGTTAGGGTTTTGTAGGGTTTTGAGTTTTTTTAATATTTTTTAAGTTCATGATATATTCTTTACTTTTTTTATAATTTTTTTAGACGTAAAGTTAATAATTATTTAATTCGATATTTACAAGCACCGTATTTACACCAATCGTATATTTGAATTATTCGAATTGCAAAATTCAATTCAATTCAATTCATAATCGAAACCTGAACTACTTGATTTTATAAATCTTAGTTTGTAATTTGTTTCAATCTTTTTTAATGCAATTGAGTTTCGATCAGTTTTTTTTACGGGAGGTTGAGGTCGATCACATTTTTTTGTGCATTATTTTCAAACTTTTAGTGCATTTTTCTTCAGAAAATATATCTTGGGAATCTCGGGATATCTGATCCGTGAGTGGGAAAAAGTCTGGAGTTGAAATCGCTAAAGAGAAAACGCTCCATATAGGATGCGTTTTCAGTGCATTGTCAAAAAAAAAAAACACTAAAAGCGTGTCTAGTTGGACGCGATTTCAGTTGACATGGTGGGAAAATGCATCCAGCTGGACGCACTTTTAGTGCTTTATTCTGACATTGCACTAAAAATGCGTCCTCCATGGAGCGTTATCTCTCTAGCAATTTCAACTTCCCAATTGCCCAAGAAAACTTTCTGAATCAATTATCACTCACCCTTGGGTCTATAAAAGCAATCTATTTCAGTATAAGGCGTTTACGAGCAAAGAAAATTGTAAGAAGATTAGAAGAAGAGAAGTTCGCACTTAAGGCATAATTTGGAGGTTCCGATGTTGGTCCAATTCGGGAGTCCGGTGACGATGGTTCAAAAATTGCATTATTTTCTAAACCAGAGTTGACTCCAACTGAACCAGAAGATGGAGGTTCGAGCGGTGAAGTTCCAAGTGAAGATGCTGAAGAAGATCCACGGTTCAGGGCATACTTACCTCCAGCCTACATGCATAATGTGGACCTATCAATAGAATATGTGTAACATCCCTAACCCTTCTTCGTCGCCGAATTAAGGTTACAGAGCATTACTGTACAATTGAAAACATTTAAACATCATATCATCCAACATGTTAATAAAATCGTAAACCATTCATTCACATGCATACTATCCCTAAATCGAGCCCTAAAAATAGCTTAGGAGCGATTTGGGACTAATTTGAAACAAAACAAGAAGTTTAGGAAAAAGTTGCAAAAATTGGAAACAGTGTTCACATGGTTGTGTGGAAACACCCCAGGCCGTGTAACTTTCAAACTAGGGACACATGGCCGTGTCCCAGCTCGTGTCCTCACTGAGTAGGGGCACACGGTCAGCTCGTGTGCTGGGCCATGTAACTCACTGACTTAAACCTAAAGAAATTCTCAAATGACACACAGTTGTGTCGCCAGGCCGTGTGAGACACACGACTATGTCACACACCTGTGTGGACCCAAAATTTACCTAAAATCAAGCTATCTCAAAACCATTTCATGCATAACCTTTCAACCCATTTAAGCACACTTTAAAGGGACCAAAACATCACCTAAACACATATCAAAATGACATTTCAAGATCTTAATTCAACTAATCAATATGTCATTCAAAGGCGCCACAATTAGCATCCAAACGACACTTACTTAAACATGTTCACATGCCTCCTTTCATCCATACAAACATAGTCCATTTAGGTACTAAAACATACCACATTTAACCATTTCCAAGCCATTCAAAACATGCCATAAGAGCCATATTTACAAGCCTTAAAAAGTACCCAAAATGACAACATTTGGCAAACATAAAAGTGCACCAACCAAACATAATCTTTAAGACCTAAACATATCAAAGCACTATTACACAACATCCTATACATGTCATTATAAACCTTGGCCAAAATACTCAAAAAACTACCAAATTAACTGCTGGATAGTGTGATAGGTCTCCGACGAGCTTCCAACCAAATTGAACTTTCGATAATCTAGAAAACAAAGGAAAGAAACTATGTAAGCAACGAGTGCTTAGTAATCTCGTATAAACCTTAAACATAACTTATCATCTATATAATATCAATCACAGAATAGGTGTAAACCAAATCATATGCCATAAGCTTAGTATGAGCCTATACAATATCATCAAACTCACAAAATAGTAAGTTCATCAACATCACATATAAATTCAATTATAACATAAGTGGATTTCATAAGATACATCACATATTCATCAACCTTTACATAAGATTATGAACCATTCCGTTTACTTACTTACTATTCCATTCCAATTGCTTAGTATAAGCCTAATCAACACAATCAATTCACAAGTTAGTGCACTTGTCCATGGTATAAATGAGCTCATCCATAACATAAGTAGATATCCCATATATAAGTACATCATTTAACTCATCAATCTTTTTATAACATCATGTTACATCTCAATTCTGAACATACCGTTTCATTCCCTTTCTTACCCATTGAACCATCTAGAATTGCATCGGATACTCAGGAAAGCTCACACAAAGTGTGCCTTTACATATAGTCGTAACCTTTCCTTTACATTATTGCTCACACGAGCTACGAAATGGGCCTGCTCACACGAGCTGTAGGTCAGAATGTAAGTTACACGATGCTACTCACACGAGCTGTGGAGGATCCGCGACAAATACAAGACCTCAGCCATTGGTAGGACATTCAAGACCATCACCCGAAACATGAAATCCCTAATGACATGTCATTTGTATCTTAAGAATTCCTAAGGTTCAACCGGGACTGGATAATCGTCAATTCATCATAGAATGGATTACATTTATAGATATTAATTCAATTATATTAAAACAACATAGCATAGGTTCAATTAACTAACATTAAAATGAACAAAATTCATACGAACTTACCTCGATAATTAAGGCATAGAAGTAGAATCGAACTAGTCTGAAGCTTTAGTTTTTCCTCGATCTAAGTCTGAATGTGGTTTATCTTGATCTAAATAGGTAATTTCAATCAATTAAATAATTCTAGTATTCAATTTAATCCAAATTTCATATTCAAGCAAAATTACCAATTTGCCTCTAATAATTTAACTTTTTACAATTTAGTCCTTAAGCTCGTAACTTAAAATCTAACCATTTTAATCTAAATCCATGTTAACCATAGATACAAGGGACCTTGAAATAACCTATATTTACCATCATTTCATAATAAAATTGTAGAATTTATACCTTTAACAAAATTCATCAAAAACCACTTAACAAAACTTGTACTTGTTACTACCGGGATGTACACACATTATACCATTATGTGCTTCATGTAGAATCTTCTGTACCAATTCAGAATTCATTGGTACACATATTCTGTCTTTGAATAACAAACAACCATCCGAATCAATCTGAAACTCTGAGTCAAGATCTAACTCACTTTGCACTTGTTTGGCCTGTAACTTATCATCATCCTTCTAAGCTTCACAGATTTGTTTCCGAAATGTTGGTCTAGCTTTTAACTCAGCTATGATTGAATCATCATCAGACAATGATAATCGGGTGCTCAATTCCCTTAAGGCAAATAAAGATTTCCGGCTCAAGGCATTCGCCACTACATTAGCTTTCCCCGGATGGTAGTCAATAACGAGGTCATAATCCTTCAATAACTCCAACCACTTTCATTGTCTCAAATTCAATTCTTTTTATGTCATTAAATACTTCAAACTTTTGTGATCCGTAAAGATGTGACATTTTCACCAAAAAGATAATGCCGCCATCTTTTCAATGCTAAAACAATAGCTGTTAATTCAAGATTATGTACCGGGTAATTTCTTTCATGCAGTTTTAGTTGCCTAGATGCATAAGCCACTACTTTACCATCTTAAATCAATACACATCCCAAACCATTCAATGAGCCATCGTTGTAGACTATAAATTCCTTACTCGATTCAAGTTGGACTAATACGGGCGCTTTCGTCAATAAAGCTTTCAATCTATCAAAACTCTACTGGCACTTATCAGTCCACACGAATTTCACTTCTTTTTGCAACAATCGAGTCATCGGAGAAGCTATCATAGAAAACCCTCTAACAAATCTTCGATAATATCCTACTAGTCCCAAAAAACTTCTTACTTCTGAAACATTCCTCGGTGGCTTCCAACTTACAATAGCTAAAATTTTATTCAGGTCCACCCGAATACCTTCTGCAAATGCAACAGGTCCAGGTAAACTAACTTCCTTTAACCAGAATTCACATTTACTGAACTTGGCATACAATTACTTCTCATGCAGAGTTTGCAATACAGTTCTCAAATGTTCAGCATGCTCATTTTCATCCCAAGAATAAACCAAAATATCATTAATAAAAACAACCACGAACCTACCCAGGTATGGTCTGAAAATTCGGTTCATCAGATCCATAAATACTGCCAGGGCATTATTTAATCTGAACGGCATCACAAAAAACTCATAATGCCCATATCTGGTTCTGAAAGTTGTCTTCGGCACATCCGAATCTTTTACCCGTAGTTGATAATAACCAGATCGTAGGTCAATTTTTGAAAATACAGTGGCACCTTTTAATTGATTAAACAAGTCATCTATACGAGACAACGGGTACTTATTCTTTACTGTGACTTTATTAAGCGTCTGTAATTGATGCATAATCTCAATGACCCATCTTTCTTCTTTACAAACAATACTAGTGCACCCCATGGTGAAAACCTGGGTCGGGCAAATACTCTATCAATCAACTCTTGCAACTGTACCTTCAGCTCTTTCAATTCAGCAGGAGCCATTCTATATGGTGCTATAGATATCAACGTCGTTCTTGGTACAAGGTCTATGGAAAATTCCACCTCTCTAACTAGAGGTAAACTAGGTAGTTCTTCTGGAAATACCTCAGAAAACTCACAAACAACCGGCACCGACTGGATTTTCAACTCTGATACTCTGGCATCCAGAACAATAGCAAGATAAGCCTCATACCCGCTTTTTAATATATCTCTGTGCTGATATTGCTAAAATTACATTAGACAACCCATCCAATTTCTCAAATTCAACTTGGAGTAACTAACTATTATGACACTTCAATATAATGTATTTATGCTTACAATTTACAACTGCATCATGTTGGGTTAACCAATCCATTCCCAATATTACATTAAATTCATCAAAGGGTAGCAACATCAAATTAGCCGAAAAACAATGACCTTCTATTATCAACAGACAATTCTTACAAATTTTATCCACCAAACGTGCTGACCCAAGGGATTTGAAACTTTAACCACAAATTTGATGAATTCAACAATCATATTTTTATTAGACACAAATTTCGTGCATATATATGAATGTGTGGAACCAGGATCAATCAAAGCAATAATATTGATATCAAGTAGAGAGAATGTACCAGTGATAACATCTGGTGCTGAGGCATCTTCTCTTGCACGTATCGCATATGTTCTTACCGGAGCCCAAGCCTCAGATTTAGCTATTAAATCTTTTGCAACACTACGACCACCGAAATTTCTGAAATCTCGTGGTAGTCTACCCCTCGAGACAGGATTTCTCAGCTTCGGGGTCTGTTCAGTCTTTCTCAACCCTTTCCAGGAAATCTTTAAGAAAATGGTCAAGAGAACCACATTTAAAGCAAGCCCCACATCTCATTCGGTAATCTCTGAAATGTAATTTATTACAGAAATTGCATCATGGTTTGGGATTTCCAACACTCCCAACAGTGGTTGTTAAGGAAGACGAAGACCTCGGGTTGGTGTGTTTAGAACTTCGTTCCTCTCCTGAATACTCCCTTGATGTAGCAAAACATTCACGATAATTCTTTAATTTCTTCAAAGTAGATGATTGCGTCTTGCTAAAAAATGTTTTACTCAGAACCCGAGCTTCCCTTTCTACTTGCTTCTTTTCATTGCTTAATTCATCAGCCTTGTGTACCCATTCAGCCAACACCGCAAATTATCTTAATTCTAGAATTCCAATCAATAGCTTGACATCTTTATTAAGCCCTTCTTCAAATAGTTTGCACATATCGGCTTCAGTCTGAACCCATTTACTAGTATACTTGCTCAATCTAACAAATTCTCTTTCATACTCTGACATTGTCATATTTCCCTAACTTAGCTCTAAAAATTCTTTCTTTTTCTGGTCTAGGAATCTCTAACTAATATACTTCTTTTTAAACTCTGTTTGGAAAAATTCCCATGTAACATTTTCCTTTGGCACCATAGAAGATATGGTTTTCCACCAATGATAGGTTGTCTTTCAACAAAGATACCGCACATTTCAGACATTCGACTGGTGTGCAAGATAGCTCATCCAGAACCCGAATAGTATTTTTCAGCCAAAACTAATCCCTCTTCGGATCGTCATCGGTTATAACCCTAAATTCTTCGGCCCCATATTTTTTAATTTTATCTACTGGAGCCTTATCAATTCTAACAAGTCTAGTACCCTGTGGCATTTCATCATGTTGAGAAGCAGGTGGGGAAGGTCATTGAACAACGGGATTTGTTCTCATATATTTCGAATAAGGCTGCTTTTGCCCCTTCACGGCCCTCAAACATGGGCCTCCTACTACTATTGGTTGCGACTCATTGCACGGAAGCTTGAGCTGTACTCTCAGCTTCCTCAGAATCATCTCTCGCTTGGTTGGAAGACATTACTATATGAAAATAAATTTAAGAGTGGTCAAGAAATATCACACTATCATGATTTATATAATGGCATGTATAGCTAGACTTGTACTCGCTACGTTAGTCCGAGAATCGACTAAACCATATATCTGATACCACTAAATGTAACACCCTTAACCCGTATCTGTCATCGAAATAGGGTTTTAGAGTATTAATACAACATTCAGAACATTTTAAAAATAATTTACGTAGATTACTATTTATTTACCGAGATCATTCAAAACATCCCTTAATTGGACCCTCGAGGTCCAATATGAGCATTAGAATCAAGTCGGGACTTAATCGGAACCTCTAAGGACTTTTAGCAAAATTACAAAAGAATTTTAAGATACAGGGCTCACACACTCGTGTGGTCACACACGCACGTGTCTCTAACCATGTAACTCTCTGACCTGCAAGCATGAGGAAATTGAAGTCACAAGGCCAAGTCACACACCTGTGTGCTAGGCCGTGTGGCAAATTTACTTTTTGAAATTTAGGTGTAGTTTTCACATGGCCGTGTAACACGCCCGTGTCTAAGGCCATGTCAACCACACAGATGAGACACACGCCCATGTCTCTTCCCGTGTGCCCAATTCTAAGCATTCTGTTTCTAATTTTTAAGATGCAGGGGACACACGGCTAGGCCACACGCCCATGAGGCAAACTGTGTGTCACACACGGTCTAGACACACGCCCCTGTGTCTACCCATGTGGACAAAATAAAGCCATTTCCTAGCTTTATTTTCTCACCCAATTTACCACAAACCTACACCAAATCATGCAAACATATATCAACCAAACCAAACATTATAAATCAAGCCAATTTTAACATCCATCATGATTCATTATCATATGCATTTCATATTCACGGTCATGCTATTAGTGAACCTATAAGTTAAGCATCACCTAATCAACCATGCTCAATACATACAAAATAAATACGAAATAACCTTATATAATATACCTATTAACCATTACTAGTCATACCAATGACTAGATTACAAAACATCACTTACAAGCCATTATTTGGCTCAACAAGCCTATACATGCCATTATACCAAAATGAGATTTCTAGTTATACCAAAATGTATAGTGGATAGTGTGATGATTGCTCCGACCGACTTTCAACCTTCGCGAGCTTTCGAGCATTATAATACAGGGAAAATTAAACGGGGTAAGCATTTTCCTTCTTAGTAAGTTCGTATAATGGGAAATAAACTTACCGGTTATATTTATTAATACAAGCATACACAAATATACAATCCATAAATTTTGGGTAAGTTACCTAAGCACATACACTTATTCAAACAAGTTAGTCACATAATTTCATATGAATACCAAATAAACATAGATGAGTTCATCGCATTATAAACTTCTATTTAGTTTGACCTTTCCGTATTTTATGAATATTTCCTGTTGAACTATTGAAATTTCGATGGACATTCAGGTAGTATACACAAAGTATACATATCAACTATCCGTCAATTCATGTTCAAAAGAACCCATTTAGTACATGATCATATAGCACACTCTCAAGCCACATATTTTATAATAGGATTACCCGTCCAAGCTAAATCCTTTCTATAGCATATGCTCTAAAGAGCTTGATTTGGATTACCAATCCAGGCTAAATTCAATCTATAACATATGCTTGAGAGGTTCTATTTCAAGATTACCCGTCCGAGCTAAATCGTATCTGCAACACACGCAGTATTATATTCTTTTCGAAAAATCACCTTATTCCATCGAATTTCAACATTCAACCGGGACATAGCATTTTATCATTATTTTCCAATTTGTGGTCATTTCATAATGTATATCTTCTTATACATGTCAACACAAACATACAATTCAATTCAAGTACATTAACATACATATTTAGGTTACACGAACTTACCTTGAAAATGATTCGTTTTTGAATTTCAACTAATCCGAAACCTTTTGCTTTCCTCGATTTAGTTCCGTAGTTGGTCTTTCTAGATCTATATGGATAAATTTAACTATTAATCTATCACATTTCATTTAAATTTGCATTCTATTACATCCTACGAAAAAGTTACCATTTTGCCCTTATCCTTTTCACAAATTTTGATTTCGTCCCTAGGTTCTGAATATGAAATTCATGGAATTTAACCTTCTTTCCAAGCCTAGAAAAAATTCATATATTACATATAAAACACATACATTTCAAAAAATTTAGAATTTTCCATGGGTTTTACCACTTTTCCATTTTAGTCCCTAAATCGAGTTTTCATCAAAAATTGCTTTGTAAAAGTTATTTATCTATGAATAAATTTTCATTTTCTACCATAAATTTCCACTTTTAAGCATATTAATCCATGACCCAAATTTTATACCTTGATAACTTTTGAAATAAATCCCCTAAATAGAAAGATTAGACTATCCCGATTCCAAAAATATAGAAATTACTAAAAACGGGACTTGATTTCATACCGTATTAAGCTTGAAAAGTTTTCTTCCTCTCTCCTACGGTTTCCATAGAAAAATTGGGGAAGATGATATGAAAATAGATAATTTATTTCTTTTTAATTAATTATCATCTATTAATTTTATTGATTCCAATTTAGTCCCTACCATTTTCTAATTTTTCCATGGATGAGTCATTAAAATATCTACTAACTACTCTTCAATGGTCTAATTACCATATAAGGACCTTAAGTTTTGAATTCCATAGCTATTTGATACCTATAGCTTCTAGAATCCAACTTTTGCATTTTATGCAATTTAGTCCATTCTCTAATTAAACATACAATCGGTAAAATTTTCACATCAAAATTTTCATGTGACCTGCCTATCATAATACCAACCATAAAATAAAATAAAATAATTTTTTATTTTTGGCTCAGATTTGTGGTCCCGAAACCACTATTTCGTTTTCACCGAAATTGGGCTGTTACAACTCTCTCCCTTAGAAATTTTCGTCATCGAAAATTCTTACCAAAAAAGATGTTAGAGTATTGTTTCCTCATAGTATCCTCCAGCTCCGAAGTAGCTTCCTCTAACCCATGTCACTGCCAAAGTACTTTTACCAATGCCACCTTTTTATTTCTTAGCTCTTTCGTTTCATATGCCAGTATTTCAATCGGTTCTTCATTGTAGGTATATCAGGCTGAATCTCCACTCCTGTTGGAGTAATAACTTGTAAAGGGTCCAATCTATAGCGTTGTAACAGGGATACATGAAACACGTTATGAATTTTATTGAGTTCCGATGGTAATGCTAAGCGATATGCAACAGGCCCGATTTTTTCAATGATCTCATATGGCCGATGAACCGTGGACTCAATTTTCCTTTACGGCCGAATCGAATAACTTTCTTCCAAGGTGACACGTTTAAGAACACTTTGTCACCAATCTGAAATTCTATTTCTTTTCACTTTAAATCAGCATAAGACTTTTGACCGTCTGAGGCTACTTTCAAACTATCTTGAATCATCTTTACTTTCTCTTCAGTTTCACGAATCAAGTCAACTCCATGTATCTTTTTTCACTTAACTTTGTCCAATACAAAGGAGTTCTACATTTGCGACCACATAGAGCCTCATACAGTGCCATTTTAATACTGGACTGATAACTGTTATTGTAAGCAAATTCAATCAAAGACAAATACCTTTCCCAGTTACCTCTGAATCCAAGTACACAACAATGAAGTATATCCTCTAAAATCTGTATAACACGTTCGAATTGTCCATCTGTTTGAGGATGGAATGTAGTACTAAAACGTAACTGAGTGCCCATAGCTTCTTGCAATTTACTCCAAAATCGGGACGTAAACTGTGGATCTCTATCTGAAATAATGGAGATTGGCACTCCATGTAGTCTTACAATCTCAGAGACATATAATTCAGCTAATCTATCTAATGAAAAATCCATACGTACTGGAATAAAGTAAGATGACTTTGTTAGGCGGTCAACAATTACCCAAATAGCATCTTTCTTTTTCGGTGATTAGGGTAATCCCGATACAAAATCCACGGTAATTCTTTCCCATTTCCATTCTGACATGGTAATTGGCTGCAATTACTTGCTGATAGATCAAACATTTGGATACAAATTAAGAAATATCTCTTTTTATTCCCGGCCACCAATACATTTCCTCAAGTCATTGAACATTTTGTTACTACCGGGATGTACAGATATTATACCATTGTCTGCTTCATGTAGAATCTTCTGTACCAATTCTGAATTCTTCAATACACATATTCTACCTTTGAATAACGAACAACCATCCGAATCAATATGAAACTCTGAGTCGGGATCTGACTCACTTTGTACTTGTTTAGCCTGTAACTTACCATCATCCTTCTAAGCTTCATAGATTTGTTGCCGAAATATTGGTCTAGCTTTTAACTCAGCTATGATTGAATCATCATCAGACAATGATAACCGAGTGCTCAATGGCCTTAAGGCAAACATAGATTTTCGGTTCAAGGCATCCGCCACTACATTAGCTTTCCCCAGATGGTAGTCAATAACGAGGTCATCCTTCAATAACTCCAACCACCTTCGTTGTCTCAAATTCAATTCTTTTTGTGTCATTAAATACTTCAAACTTTTGTGATCCGTAAAAATGTGACATTTTTCACCCAAAAGATAATGCCACCATATTTTCAATGCAAAAACAATAGCTGCTAATTCAAGATCATTTACTGGTAATTTCTTTCATGCGGTTTTAGTTGCCTAGATGCATAAGCCACTACTTTACCATCTTACATCAGTACACATCCCAAACCATTCAATGAGGCATCGCTGTAGACTATGAATTCCTTACCCGATTCAAGTTGGACTAATATGGGCGCTTTTGTCAATAAAGCTTTCAAACTATCAAAACTATGTTGGCACTTATTAGTCCACACGAATTTCACTTCTTTTTGCAACAATCGAGTCATCGGAGAAGCTATCATTGAAAACCATTTAATAAATCTCTAAAAATATCCTACTAGTCCCAGAAAACTTCTTACTTCTGAAACATTCCTCGATGGCTTCCAACTTACAATAGTTAAAATTTTATTCAGGTCCACCCGAATACCATCTGCGATGCAACATGTCCAAGTACACTAACTTCCTTTAACTAGAATTCACATTTACTGAACTTGGCACACAATTACTTCTCACGCATAGTTTGCAATACAGTTCTCAAATATTCAGCATGCTCATTTTCATCCCGAGAATAAACCAAAATATCATCAATAAAAACAACCACGGACCTGTCTAGGTATGGTCTAAAAATTTGGTTCATCAGATCTATAAATACTGCCAGGGCATTAGTTAATCCGAATGGCATCACCGAAAACTCATAATGCCCATATCTGGCTCTGAAAGCTGTCTTCGGCACATCCGAATCTTTTACCAGTAGTTGATAATAACCAGATCATAGGTCAATTTTTGAAAATATAGTGGCACCTTTTAACTGATCAAACAAGTCATCTATACGAGGCAACAGGTACTTATTCTTTACTGTGACTTTGTTAAGCTGTCTGTAATCGATGCATAATCTCAATGACCCATCTTTCTTCTTTACAAACAATACCATTGTACCCCATGGTGAAAAGTTAGGTCGGGAAAATCCTCTATCAATCAACTCTTGCAACTGTACATTCAACACTTTCAATTCAGCAGGAGCCATTCTATATGGTGCTATAGATATCGGCGTTGTTCGTGGTACAAGGTCCATGGAAAATTCCACCACTCTAACTGGAGGTAAACTAGGTAGCTCTTTTGGAAATACCGCAGAAAACTCACAAATGACCAGGACCAACTGGGTTTTCAACTCTGATACTCTGGTATCCAGTACAATAGTAAGATAAGCTTCATACCCCTTTTTAATATATCTCTGTGCTGATATTGCTGAAATTGCATTAGACAACCCATCCAGTTTCTCAAATTCAACTTGGAGTAACTCACCACTCTGACACTTCAATACAATGTATTTATGCTTACAATTTACCACTGCATCATGCTAGGTTAACCAATCCATTCCTAATATTACATCAAATTTATCAAAGGGTAACAACATCAAATTAGCGGGAAAACAATGACCTTCTATTATCAACAGACAATTCTTACATATTTTATCCACCCTAACATGTTGACCCAAGGGGTTTGAAACTTTAACCACAAATTCGGTGAATTCAACAATCATATTTTTATCAGACACAAATTTCGTGCATATATATGAATGTGTGGAACGAGGATCAATCAAAATAATAATATCAGTATCAAGTAGAGAGAATGTACCAGTCATAACATCTGGTGCTGAGGCATCTTCTCTTGTACGTATCACATATGTTCTTGGTGAAGCCCGAGCCTCAGATTTAGCTATTGAATCTTTTGCAACACTACGACTACCACCAAAATTTCTAGAATATCATGGTGGTATACCCCTCAAGAAAGGATTACTCGACTTTGGGGTCTATTCAACGTCTTTCTCAACCCTTTTCGGGCAATCTTTAAGAAAATGGTCAAGAGAACCACATTTAAAGCAATCTCCACTTCTCATCTGGCAATATTCAAAATGCAATTTATAATAGACATTGCATCATGGTTTAGGGTTTCCAACACTGGTTGTTAAGGGAGACGAATACCTCAGGTTGGTGTGTTTAGAACTTCGTTCCTTTCCTAAATACTCCCTTGATGTAGCAAAACGTTCACAATAATTCTTTGATTTCTTCAAAGTAGATGATCACATCTTGCTAAAATATCTTTTACTCAGAACTCGAGCTTCCCTTTCTGCTTGTTTCTTTTCTTTGCTTAATTCATCGACCTTGTGTGCCCATTAAGCCAACACCACAAATTATCTTAATTCCAGAATTCCAATCAACAGCTTGACATCTTCATTAAGCCCTTCTTCAAATCATTTGCACATATCAGCTTCAGTCTAAACCCATTCACTAGTATACTTGCTCAATCTAACAAATTCTCGTTCATACTCGGACACTGTCATATTTCCCTGGTTTAGCTTTAAAAATTCCTCATTTTGCTGGTCCAGGAATCTCTAACTAATATATTTCTTTTTAAACTCTGTTTAGAAAAGTTCCCATGCAACATTTTCCTTTGGCAACACAGAAGATATGCTTTTCCATCAATGGTAGGTTGTGTCTTTCAAAAAGGATACCGCACATTTCAAACATTCGACTGGTGTGCATGATAGCTCATCCAGAACCCGAATAGTACTTTCCAACCAAAACTCAACCCTCTCTGGATCGTCATCTTGTGTAGCCCTAAGTTCTTCAGCCCCAGATTTTCTGATTTTATCTACTGAAGCCTTATCAATTCTAACAAGTCTAGTACCCTGTGGGGTTTCACCATGTTTGAAGCAGGTAAGGGAGGTCGTTAAACAGTGGGATTTGTTCTCATATATTCGCTAATCCATTCATCCATCATTTCGAAGAAGGCTGCTTTTGCCTCTTCACAGCCCTCAGACATGGGCCTCCTACTACTGGTTGCGGCTCGTTGCACGAAAGCTTGAGCTGTACTCTCATCTTCCTCAGACTCATCCCTCGCTTGGTTGGAAGACATTACTATCTGAAAATACATTTAAAAGTGGTCAGAAGATATCACACTATCATGATTTATATAATGGCATGTATAGCTAGACTTGTACTCGCTACGTTAGTCTAAGAATCGACTAAACTGTAACTCTAATACCACTAAATGTAACACCCCTAACCCATATCTGTCGTTAGAACAGGGTTTCAAAGTATTACCGCAACATTCAAAACACTTTACAGATAATTTACGTAAATTACTATTCATTTACCGAGATAATTCAAAATGACCCTTAATTGGACCCTCGATGTCTAATACGAGCATTAAAATCAAGTCGGGACTTAATCAGAACCCCTAAGGATTTTTTGCAAAATTACAAAAATTTTCTAAGTTACAGGGCTCACATGCCCGTGTGGTCTAGGGACACGCCCGTGTGGTCAGGCCGTGTGGTCATGCACATCCGTGTCCCTAACCTATGTAACTCTCTGACTTGCAAGCATGAGGAAATTGAAGTCACACGGCCAAGTCACACGCCCGTGTGCTAGGCCATGTGGCGAATTTAATTTTCAAAATTTAGGTGTAATTTTTACACTGTCGTGTAACACGCCCGTGTCTAAGCCCGTGCCAACAACACGCTTAAGACATACACTAGTGTCTCTTCCTGTGTGCCAAATTCTAAGCATTCTATTTCTCATTTTTAAGCTGCAGGGGACACACGGCCAGGCCACATGCCCAAGGGGTAGGCCTTGTGTCACACACAGCTTAAACATACACCCGTGTGTCTACCCATGTGGACAAAATAAAGCCATTTCCTAGCTTTATTTTCTCACCCAATTTACCACAAACCTACATCAAATCATGCAAACATATATTAACCAAACCAAACATTGTAAATCAAGCCAATTCTAACATCCATCATGATTCATTATCATATGTATTTCATATTCATGGTCTTGCTATTAGTAAACTTATAAGTTAAGCATCACCTAATCAACCATACTCAATACATACGAAATAAATATGAAATAACCTTATATAATATACCAATTAACCATTACTAGTCATACCAATGACTAGATTACAAAACATCACTTACAAGCCATCATTTGACTAAACAAGCCTATACATGCCATTATACCAAAATGAGATTTCTAATTATACCAAAATGTGATAGTGGATAGTGTGATTATTGCTCCGACCGACTTCCAACCTTCGCGAGCTTTCAAGCATTATAATACAGGGAAAATTAAACGGGGTAAGCATTTTCCTTCTAAGTAAGTTCATATAACGGGAAATAAACTTACCGATTATATTTATTAATACAAGCATACACAAATACACAATCCATAAATTTTGGGTAAGTTACCTAAGCTCATACACTTATTCAAACAAGTTAGTCACATAATTTCATATGAATACCAAATAAACATAGATTAGCCCATCGCATTATAAACTTCTATTTAGTTTCACCTTTCCGTATTTCATGAATCTTTCTCGTTGAACTATTGAAATTTCGATGGACATTCAGGTAGCATACGCAAAGTATACATATCAACTATCCGTCAATTCATGTTCAAAAGAACCCAGTTGGCACATGGTCATATAGCACACTCTCAAGCCACATATTTTATAACACGATTACCTGTCCAGGCTAAATCTTTTCTATAGCATATGCTCTAAAGAGCTTGAATCGGATTACCTGTCTAGGCTAAATTCAATCTATAACATATTATTGAGAGGGCCTATTTTAGGATTGCCCGTCCGGGCTAAATCGTATTTGCAACACACGCAGTATTATACTCTTTTCGAGAAATCACCTTATTCCATCGAATTTCAACATTCAACCGAGACATAGCATTTTATCATTATTTTCCAATTTGTGGTCATTTCATAATGTATATCTTCTAATACATATCAACACAAACATACAATTCAATTCGAGTACATTAACATACATATTTAGGTTACAAGAACTTACCTTGAAAATGGTTCGTTTTTAAATTTCAACTAATTCGAAACCTTTTGCTTTCCTCGATCTAGTTCCGTAGTTGGTCTTTTCGGATCCGTATGGATAAATTTAACTATTAATCTATCACATTTCATTTACATTTGCATTCTATTATATCCTAGGCAACCATTTTGCCCCTATCCTTTTCAAAAATTTCGATTTCGTCCCTAGGCTCCGAAAATGAAATTCATGGAGTTTAACCCCCTTTCCAAGCTTAGGAAAAATTCATATATTACATTTACAGCACATACATTTCACAAATTTCAGAATTTTCCAAGGGTTTTATCACTTTTTCATTTTAGTCCCTAAATCGAGTTTTCATCAAAAATTGCTTTGTAAAAGTTATTTATCTATGAATAAATTTTAATTTTCTACCAGAAATTTTCAATTTTAAGCATATTAATCCATGACCCAAATTTCATACCTTGATAACTTTTCAAATAAATCCCCTAAATAGAAAGATTAGACTATCCCGATTCCAAAAATATAGAAATTACTAAAAACGGGAATTGATTTCATACCTTATTAAGCTTGAAAAGTTTTCTTCCTCTCTCCTACGGTTTCCATAGAAAAATTGGGGAAGATGATATGAAAATAGATAATTTATTTCTTTTTAATTAATTATCATCTATTAATTTTATTGATTCCAATTTAGTCCCTACCCTTTTCTAATTTTTCCATGGATGAGTCATTAAAATATCTACTAACTACTCTTCAATGGTCTAATTACCATATTAGGACCTTAAGTTTTGAATTCCATAGCTATTTGATACCTATAGCTACTAGAATCCAACTTTTACATTTTATGCAATTTAGTTCTTTCCCTAATTAAACATGCAATCGGTAAAATTTTCGTATCAAAATTTTCATGTGACCTTCCTATCATAATACCAACCATAAAATAATTTTTTATTTTTGGCTCGGATTTGTGGTCCCAAAACCACTATTCCAATCTCACCGAAATTGGGTTGCTACAAACATACCCTTAGATCAGTGGACACAATCGTTTAAAGGGGGCCTACGATATGGGCATATGACAACAAACCTGGTGGAATGCATCAATTCCATATTGAAGGGAACGCATCATTTTTTGATAGCATCAGCTGTTAAAGAAACATATTTGTGTTTGCCTGAACTGTTTTCAAAGCAAGCGGAAAAATATGTTGGATAGATGCAAGGCGGCCATGTTTGGAGCGAAGAATTATTGAAAGAAAATTAGGTAGGCTACAGCACGAGTGAACTATCTGCATCCAGTGTGTCACTCACGTGAAGACCTACTGTTTTGGGTCACTGAGTTCGATAGACCAAACCAAGGTATTGTCGGGGGAGCGTACTGTGTACACCTAAGAACACAGACCTGCAATTGTAGGAGATTTGACACACTTTGTTTTCCACGTGCTCGTGAAATTGCAACATTTAGCAATCAACTTTTGAATCACATGAGCTTCATGGATGAAATGTACAAACTAGAACACATGTATAACATGTAGAGAAATGTATTCCCACTGATCCTAGATGAACATATTTGGCACCTATATTGAGCGCTCCATTCAAGTTGTTACCCGATAGATCATTGCATAGCAAACCAAAAGCTCGACTGATATCAACTAGGATACGGGACAACATGGATATTTGGGAGAAGTCAAACAAACTGAGGTTATGCGGGTGGTGTAGGAACCCAAGGCATACAATGTCGTGATGTCCACATCGACAATATGATATAAGAATAACACCTCATTAAAAATTTATTAACTTTTTAACCTATTTATTAAATTTTTAAATGCAATCTATTTGTTGATTTTTTTTTTCATTCATACTCAAATTTTGTTGTAATTTGTAAACACGTGTTTTTATTATACCATACAAATCAATAAAATATACAACTTTGTTCCATCGTTCCCGTGCATAGTTGATCTAATAATATGAAATGACAATGACAACCAATTTTCATGCAAAAACGATATTATTTAAAAACATAAGGATGTACAACATTGACAAAATAAAAACATTTCATATTTATTTAAAAATTTACATGAAAAGCACAAAAATAAAATAAATCAATCCAATCCCCGATTAGAATGTGTGCCACATCGGGGTGGTCGACGGTTGCAAGCTAGATTCCTTATTAGTTCAACCTCTAGTACAAGTTGTGGTCTCGGCCTCTCATCTTCTTCGTCTTCATCTGTAATTGATTGCAATAGGTTTCTCCTCGATTTCCATCATGTATCCTCTGATATAGGAATAGGTGGTTGCGAAAATGATCCACCTTCATAGAATAATGATCTTGGAGGTGTTTGCGACCCTATTGGTATATGGGTATAACTTTATTGTGTTTCATACGCTGGTGGCATAATGATCAAACTCCCAATTTGTGCCCCAAACATAGATGGCCTATACGTCATCGTCGTTTGAAACATCGATGGCATCAGTGTGTTATATGCCAGGGACGAAGGTCCATAAACAAAACCTCGCACAAAAGTAGAAGCAGAAAAATATGGTGATACATGTGGTGCTTGTGTAAAAATGACAGGGCAAGTATAAGCACCAGAATAATTCGAGTTATACTAACCGAGGGTAATGCGGCCATCAGTGTCGGTTCTTGTGTAGGTGTAGACAATGGATCCGCCTCGGTAGCTCTGCCAGACGTTTGATGCCTAGGAGCCCGACGTGGCCTCCTTACATGTGGTTGCCTACCCCTCTCCTCTTCACCTAGCATATATGGCTTGCATGGACCCTAAACCATGGGATGTACTCTGGAATGCAAGCTAACTCCAGAGCGATAATGACCTCGTGAGTAGGTAAAAACTCGTACTAATTGTTCCAAATGTTGATATATTACACGTGGAATGTAGGCCACTGTTCATCCGTTCTCCCCTGAAAGCCAATATGATGTAGATTTTTGATGTCTTGGTGTGTCGGTGGAATCGATTGCTTAAACCCGAATTGTCGCAACACTCTATCCGACTTGTAACAGCCCAATTTAGGGCCTAGTCGGAACAGTGATCTCAGGATCACTAATCTGAGGTTGGATAAAATTATTTTCAAGTTATTTTATGACTTAGAGTATGATTATATAAGTGCATGAAAATTTCAATGCTTTAATTTTAGCGATTTCATGCTTAATCGTGAAAAAGGACTAAATCGCATAAAGTGAAAAAGTTCAAAATTACAATATAAAGGTGCCTAATAGCCATAGAATATTAATTGGAGGTCTTTAAAGGGCAATTAGCCCCTTAAATAAAGGTTGGTCGGCCATAGGGGACAATAGAGGTCAAAATTTGGTCAAGTATGTGTGTTAGGTGGACTAAATTAGGATTTTATATTAAAATAAAGAAAGAAAAGATATCATATTTTCTCCTTCATTTCTCCATCAAAAATTAGCAGCAAATGGGGGTTTGAAAGCTCAAAAATTTCATCACATCTTCTCCTTACAAGTAAGTGTTTTAGTGATCATTTTTTGAAAATATTTGTACTTTTAGAACCCCTAAAGCTTAAAAGAGGGGTCTATCTTGCAAAATGGTGAAAAGTTTGGAGTTTTTCCATGTGAGTTTTTAAGTTGTTTACTGCATTTTTATAGAAGAAAATGAGTCTTGATTGTTAGATAAAAAATATTTGTGAAAGATGTTTCCATGAAAACACCTAAAAGGACCTCTTTGTAAAGGCTGTGAAATTTGTGGTAAATGTGTGAAATAATGAGTTTTGATGGCTGTCATAAGAGAAATAAATGTTCACCTAGGCTCGTTAAAGAAAGAAATTTGATTAGAATTGACTTTGGAGCCTAGGGGTAAAATGGTCATTTTGTGAAAGTTTAAGAGCAAAATAGTAATTTTGCCAAAGCATGATTATTGAAATGCATTAGTTAATGTGATTACTAAATGAGCTAATATTCTATATAGATCAAGAAGAACAAAGAATTAACCTCGACCAAGGAAAGGGCAAAGTATCAGACTAGATCGGCAATCTAGCCTATTTTGAAATCGAGGTAAGTTTGTATGTGATAAATTCAACATCATGCTAGTACGTTTGAGAATGTTTGATATTATGATGATGCATAATATTTCTATGAAATTGAGTTATGGTGTTGAATGAAAAGAATGATGAAAGCTGTGATGTTGAAGTCCTAGTTGGACTATAATAAATGTAAGAATACTATCATTGAGACATGAGATGGATAAGGTCCTGCGTAAGACCATGACCGGGACATGGCCTCGGCATTGAATTTAGATCCCGTATAAGACCATATTTGGGATATGGCATCGGCATTGAATATGAAAATCGTATAAGACCATATCTAGGATATGGCATCAATAATTGATATGAGATCCCGTATAAGACCATATCTGGGATATGGCATCAGCACTCAGAGGTGACCCCATTTAAGATCGCATCTGGGATGAGGCATTGGCTTTGTATTTATGTGGATGATGATGAACATGTGCTTTTGAGTATCCCAAGTAGTTTAGTGGGATAAATAGTTGAGTTTGAAATAGAAATGAGATTAGTGCTAAAACTATGTGATTGAGTGAATACAAGTACCTGTGAGTAATTCACGAGAAATGCTTACGATATGTGACATGGTATGAATTCAATAAGAACAAGTACAAGTAAGTTATAGCAAAGTGCTTAAGACTTTGTGTTTTTATCCAATGCCATGGATGAATGACATTATGAGCTTTATGTTGCTATTTATTTTCATGCAAACTTACTAAGCTTTATGCTTACCCCTCTCATTTTCCTTTTCCTTGTAGTTTTACCAAGTTAGCTCGAGAATTCGTGGAACATCGGAGTTTGGAAATCACACTATCGACTACTCTTGGTATAGCAAAGTTAGATTCATTTTGAGTATGGCATGTATAGGATTTGGTCTCTTTTGTTATATCATATTTTTTAGCCAAAAAGTTGGCTATTAAAGTCAGAAAATTCATTTTGTAAGTGGTCATGGGAAATAGGCCAATATTTGGCAAGTATATATATTCAATGATGATGAAATTCATGAAGTGTATGCTTGATTGGATGACTTGATTTTGAGTTCCTATAAGTGCTTTATGGTCATAATATATATTGGATTGAATTGGTATAAGTATGGGTGCTGCGTAGGGTGGCATTTGGCTTAGTAGATAGCCTTTCAAATGTCCACACGGGTAGACACACGGGCATATGTCTAGACCATGTGTGACACATGACCAGCCCCATGGGCGTGTTGATTGGCCGTGTGTCCCCTGCGTGCTAGGTTTACAAAGTCATAATGCTCAGTAGTAAACACACAAGTAGAGATAGGGCTGTGTGTCTCAGCCGTGTGGGAGACACGGCCTTAGCCATGGGCGTGTGCCTAAGTCGTGTGTGGTCTGCACCTGAATTTGGAATTTAATTCGCCACACGGTCAAAGGGCATAGACGTGTGACTGGCCGTGTGATACAAGTCAGTTTTGACCACGGGCCAAGCACACGGGCGTGCAATAAGTCGTGTGATGCAAGTTAGTGTCGACCACGGGCATGGAACACAGGTGATATGCCACACGGCGTGTCCCACTCTTCACACGGGCCTGTGGCCCTGTTTCATGTCAAAGTTTTCCAAGTGGTTGAAAGTTTCCAGTTTGGTCCCGAGGCATCCCAAGTATATGTTTAAGGCCTCGTAGGCCCATAATAAGGATGTTATGAATGTGAATAAAAAGTTTTAAGTTGGAAAGAAAATATATAGCCCAAAGTTGTATGATTAAGCAAGATAAGTTCGGTAATACCTCGTATCCGGTTCTGGCGTTGAACACGGGTAAGGGGTGTAACACAACTCGTGCATCTCCACAATAACGTACACTACCAATGGCATCTTCCTGTGCCAGAAGTTGGGATTCACCAAAAATTTGGACAGGATGCATTCTTGAATTACCAGACCAGAGTATGGTGTCCATTCAAACTACATTAAAATTGTAACACTCTTTACTCGGTCCGGTCACCGAACCCGAGTAATAAAATGTTACAAACAATTACAAAGCATTTTCAAACAAATTATAACTTAAATCTCAATTAATTATCATACCATTCATGAACAATCAAATTACCATGTAATTCAATCAATTTTGATTTAATATCAAGCTTATGGAAGGTTAAAACTAAGCAGGCAATTAATAGGGATCGAATTGAAACAAATTTTAAAAAATAGGAAAAATCTGCATTCAGGGGTCACATGGCTGTGTCCCTTAGCCGTGTGCGGAAGCTAAACCCGTGTGTGATGAATCACACAACCGTGTCACTAACCATGTGTGTGAGCTCAACCCGTGTGAGATAGGTCACTGAAACACCCCAAACCCGGCCCACGAGCTTTGACCAGATTTGGTATGTTCCTCAAGAAAACCGGTTTCAAATTCTTTTGTTACTTAAAGAAAACTTATGCGATTTAAAAAAAAAAATATTGTTTGGGTTGGGCTTGTGTTGAAAACAAACTGGATTTTTATATTAGAAAACCCCTTTTTAATATTAAGTGATAAAACATATAGAGTATATTTTAAAATAAAATACTTAGTCTTTAACTTAATCAAAATTTGTAACACAATAAAACAACAAGTAGAAATAAAATCATTCATCATGGCCTTATGGCCTTATTACATCAAATAGTTTCCAAAATATTTCAAAGTACTAAAATAAATTCAAGAGTCGATAAAAATATAAACTTCATGTTGAGCATGGCCACCACAAATCGCTGCCCCCTGGCCCATCACTGCTCATCACACAAACATGGTCCCACAACGGGGTGAGTCAAACAGACTCAATGTGTACACGACACTAAATCATAATAGAATCAGGCATACAATAGTTACACATTCAAAACATAAAATACAAGTTATGATGCATTCCCAAACCCAAACCTAATTGTCCATCCGCTACACACCCCCGTACCTGCCAGTCACACCGTGGGGACTACTAAGTCAACCCTCCTTCCGCTACACACCATCGAAGGCAGTCGCTGCAGTCGACGTGCTCATCGCCCATATAAATTCGTGGCATAGCCACAAGATAATTCTGTCATGAGACACCACATTCAGATAATGTAACCGAGGTTACCACATTCAGATAATGTGACCCAAGTCACCACATTCAGATAGTGAGACCGAAGTCACCACATTCACTTCCCCTTTCTCATATAACCCGAATGCCCCATATTATTCATATTATGCATATCATACTTAAATTCACATTCATGTCACTTTTCACATGTTAAATATAACATATTTCGTAATCCTAGTAGAAGTAGGAAACATACCTGAGTACTTAGTACCATATCATGGTACTTTAGCCACTTTCATATACTTAATAACACATATATTAATAAACATAGCCATAATACATATTAAGAGTTAGTGTGGGGTACACACCTGATTCGCTTAGCAAATTCTTTGAGATCTCGAAATCTGATCTACCGCTTAGATACTTAATCCCTACATTTGATTAATCACTTTAAAAGCCATTCGGCCATAAATCCAAATCCTAGTAGCATTAGTATTCTTAAACCTACCTTGTTGCCGATTAGGACACCAACAAATCCCGAAATTGATCCTTGTTTTCCTAGAAATGTCGAAATTCCTATAACCTTGCGTTAGATTTAATCTAACCATTAAAACATAAAACATGGCCTTTGGCCGAATATACATATGTCTTACCTTAATCTTAGAAATCCTGAAACTCACCGAATAACTAGGGAACACGTGGCCTATGGTGTACCTTCGGAAAAGAACTTCTCCTTCCTTGTAGTCGACACTTAGTAAATCCCGAAAGATCTCTTCAAAGTTTCGGCAACAAGATATTAATGGGGTTAGTCCTAGATTTCGGCAAATCTTAAAAGAAAAAGGATGAAACCGAATGAGATCTTACCCTTACTTGAAGAAATCGATTGCACCTTCACTTCAACCTTCGGAGAGATTCGGCTATGGCTAGATGATGATCTCACAACTTTCGGTTTTGGAGGATTAGAAAGAAAAGAGAATGAAGAATAAAGATGGAGGACTCGGCCACAAAGACACAAGGTATTTCGGCTTGGCAAAAATAAAAGAAGAAGAAGATTTCTTTCAAGAGAATTTGGCAGAGGCTTTCAAAGAAAGTAAAATAATGCAGAATGGCCTCTCTTTTTCTTTTATAAATAAATTACTAACTTAGAATCCCTTACTTGGCCATCACTCTTCTATTTTAATAGCTTTATCTCTTTAATTATCACTAAAATAAAAGATAATTCAGCAACTATCCTTACTTAGCCGAAATTATTAAACTCAAAGTCCCTTACTTGGCCATCACTTCTCCCTTGTTTTCCTAATTAAAGAATAATTCCTCATTTATCTCTTTATTCAAATTAAAAGAATTTGATCCAACAATTATCTCTTGAAAATAATGATAAATAAATCCATTATTTATCTATTTATCTCTTAAAAATAAAAGAATAAAAGCTCCTAAATTATAACCCATGTGCTGTCCACCTCTGTCCATCCTTGTAACAAAATAAAACTTTTATTTTGCTTCCCCTGTAGCTCGAACCTTGGCCCACTACCCCTGTATGTGGCGCTATTTCCAGAGGCCCTAAGTGGCATCTTCAGGCCACTTTTCCAAGCCCGTTTGTGTGTCAAATTTCACATACTTTTTCTTTTAAGGCCACCTTGCCTTAATTTCCTCTTTTAAACTTTAAAACTTGACATTTCTTTTCATTTCCAAGTTTCCAAAAATTTTCGTTCGGCTCTTTAAACTTGACATTTCCTTACATTTCCAAGTTTCCAGAAATGTTCACTTTCCTTTTTTGAATCATTTCTAAATCATTTTCCTAGTTTCCATAAATGTTCACTTTTCTCTTTATTCCTTTACATTTTCAGGACATTTCCCTACATTTCCAAGACAAGACATTTCCTTACATTTCCTTGCATTTCCTTACGTTTCCATACATTTCCTCACATTTCCTTACATTTCCTTACATTTCCATACATTTCCATACATTTCCTTACATTTCCTTACATCTCCATACATTTCCTTATTTCTAGAATTCACATAACACATTCATAATTCATAAAACATGCCATTTTACCACATGGTTCCTTGTGTCATGCTTCACATGGAGTTTCTTTTAAAGCCTCATTTACCTAGCTCCCCTTTTTACTTAAAAACCAATAATTTTCCAAAGCTTTCTTCTTCCATCCTAGAATTCTGAAAACCCTTAATACACTTCCAACACTGCCAAAACCTACTAACTCATGAATTAGGCACGAACGCATAACCCCTAATCTAGGATGTTACAGTCACACTGCCGTGTCCCTAGACCGTGCAACTAACTGTGACCATATGCACCAAAATCAACTAAATTTTTACAAACCACACGGTCGTGCCATGAGCCTTTGTATGAAACACGGTCGTGTCCCAGGCAGTGTCTCAGGCCATGTGAACCTGTAGTACCTTTCAAAACTTTTTTTTCTAGCATAATTCACTTAGGTTACAAGTTATCTGTTTTAAACCATATTCAACCACTTGAAAAGCAAATCAAAACATGCCAAAACCATCATTTAAAATCACCATCCTATGTGCCTCACCAATGTGCCAAAATTGGCACCTCAATGCACAATTTAAAACTAAGAAATCAATATATATATATACAACTATACCAATATGTAACAACCCGTTTTTAGTGAAATTAAAACAATGGTTTTAAGACCACAAATCTGATGAGTAAATTATTATTTTATTATTATTTTGATGTTTACAGTATGTTAGAAAGTTTGTATAAAAATATCATTGAGAAATTTTGATGTTTGCATGATTAATTAAGTGGAAAGGACTAAATCGTAAAAAGTACAAAAGTAGAGTTCTATTAGTTAAAGGTGTCAAATAGCTATGGAAATTTAAATTGAAAGGACTTAGATGGTATATAGACCATTTGAATGGTTAGTGGATATTTATGGATTGGTTTTATTGAAAATATGAATATTTTTAAAGGATAATATGGTTAATAAATAATTAATGGTTAAATTAATTAAAACAAATGAATCATCTTCTTCATTTCATCAAAAGCCAACCGAAAATAACCATTAGAGAAGGTTTTGATATTTTACCAAGCTTTCCTATTGCATGTAAGTGGTTTTTAATTCCATTTTTAATGATTTTTACGTTTTTGGGATCGTTGTAGCTTAATCTAGCTAGCCCAATGACTAATTTGTAAAACTATTAAAGGATTATGGTTTTTCCATGAGCATGTTTTCATGATTTTTGAAATTTAATGAAATATTATGAGTCATTGTTGTTAAATAAACAAGTTTTGTAAAGGGACTTTTTGATGAAATTATCATTTAGGGACTTATTTGTAAAAGTAGCAAAATATCAAGGTAAAAGTGTGAAATTTTGATTTGTATGAGGTTTTAAATGTCCCTAATGAATCCGGCTAGCATGAAATGTGGATGAAATTGCATAAATTTCAATTTAAGAGCTTAAAGACTAAATTGTAAATAAGTTAAAATATTAGGGGCAAAAGTGTAATTTTGAAAAATATGAATTTTGGACTAAATTTAATAGTATAAGTATTAAATGGATTGAATTTTCTTATTTAGATCAAGATAAACCTCGTACGGATCTAGATCGTGGAAAAGTTAAAGCCTCGGATTAGTTGATCTTGTTTCGACATTTTTGTAATCAAGGTAAGTTTGTATGTTTAAATAATGATCTAATGTTATTTTAATTCATATGTCATTGTGCTATTTATCATGTAAATAAATGTGGAAATCCAACAATGTTACAATAATGATCAAGCCCCATTTGAACCTTAGAATTCGTAGGATACAAATGACATGTCATTAGGGTTACCATGTTTCGGGTGCTGGTCCTAAATGTACTACTGATGGCTGAGTTCCGACATGTTGCAGATACTCAACAGCTTGTGTGAGCAGCATCATTAGCTTGTGTGAACAAACCCATTTCATGGCTCGAGTGAGCAATGATGTAAAGGAAAGGTTATATGTTTAGCACACCTTGTGTGAGCTTTCCCACGTATCCGATGTTATTCTAAATGGTTTAACGGGCATGAAAAGAAAAGGAACGGTAAGTATCAGAATGACTTATGTCATGAATCTGTGAAAAGGATTGAAAAGGAAATGTTCAAATGAAAGTATACTTATGTTCATGAAGTTGATGATTTCAAATGAAATTGTTCATTATTCATGTATAATGACTTATCTTATGATAGTTCAAGTGAATTATGAGTTGATGCACTAACATATATTGTTGATGGTGCTTAGGCTTGTGCCAAGCTTGTGGTTGGATTATATCATGCTTAAATTTTAATCTTATGCTTTGAAATGGTAAGTTATGTTCATGTTTTATGAACTTACTAAGCATTATATGCTTATGTAGCTTTCTTTCTCATGTTTCATAGATATCAGAAGCTCGATCGGTTTGGAAGCTCGTCAGAGATCTATCACACTATCTAGCGAATATATCGATAGTTTTTTACGTTTTTACCAAGGTTATAATGGCATGTATATGTGGACTTGTGCTTGATGTTAGTTGATAAGTTTGGCTTGTATTTGTTATTTTAGTTGGTACACTTTTGGTACTTTTGGCATCTCGTTGTTGTGTGTTAGTATGGTTAAGTTTATACATGTTTCAATAGCCAATTTCGTATGTGATAGAGTAGTTGCAATATGGTCTAGTATGGTATGTTTTATGATGGAAATGAACTAGATATGAATGGTTGAAATATGGCCAAACATACATATGTTTAGGTATGTTTGATTGAATATGACTGAGGTGCCCTATTAGCATATTGCTTGGATGGATTTATGGTCTATAGAATTGGTTGTTTCATGCATGATTTGGTATGTTTTTTATGCCTTGAATTTGGGTACAAATTTCTTATAGGTACATGTTTGAAAAGGGTGATGGAAATGGCTTGATTTTGGCCAATTTCATGTCCAAACGACCTAAAACACGGGTGTATGTCTCAACCATATGTGATACACGGCCATGCAACACGGTCATGTGTCCTCTATAGGTTTCAAAAGTTACAAGTTAGGCAGTTACATGGCCTAGCACACAGCCTGGAAAACAGGCGTGTGAGGCCATTTCGAGTGTTACACGGCCTGGCACACAGGCATGTGGTTTAGCCGTGTGACCCAACTTAGAGAGTTACATAGGCACGGACACGGGCTGGGACACAGCCCTGTGTCCTTATTTCGATTGTTACACGGCCTGAGACACAGGTGTGTCTCAGCTGTGTGAATCACACGGCATGGCCATACGGTGTTCAATTTTTCCAACTTTTCCTTAAATGTTCTAAATGTTTCTGATTTAGTCCCGAACCACTTCTAAAGTGTTTTTAAGGCCTCGAAGGCTCGACTAAGGGACGTTATGCTTGTATATCAATGGTTTATATTATGTTTATGTTGAAATCTGAAATGTATGTTTTAAGTTACATTTTTACGGTAATTCTCTGTAACCCTATTTCAACGACGGATACGGGTTAGGGGTGTTACCGAATATGCCTTTAAGGCACCACAACCATTTCCATCGTACCAAGCACAACCAAAAAAACATACCAATATCAATTCAATAATTACTAAATGACATATTAACCATCAACTTCTCAAGCACCAAATAACCATTTTTAATCTATTATACCTTATTTCCATCCACTATTAATAGACCATTGGTCTAACTGCTTTAAAAGTCCCTTAATTGTGATCAACCTTATAATTTGATAACAATTGAACTTTTGATACTTATACGATTTAGTCCCTATATCATAGTTAAGCACTAATTCGACAAATTTACCTAATCAAAATTCAATTCACTTCTAACATAAATACGTAAATATTTAATACAAATATTTATGAGTCCAGCTTACGAAATCGAGGTTTCGAAACCACATTTTCTAACACCACTGACTTTCTAGTTGTTACAAAAATAATAAAAAATTTAGCTATCTATATACTACCAATTTTTAAATGAACTGCGTTAGTATTATATAATTTAATTGTTTTTTTTTTTTAAAACATACCTCCGCTTCCAATCATTGGTCTAATAGAAGTCCTACATATCAAGCTCATCCGATAGTCTCATGTAACTCAGCCCATGGTTCCACCTATTGAAATAATATGTTAACACAATAATTTAGAATTTAAATAATTTTATTATTGTAAATATATTATCTAATGAATTTTATCTTGTTATGAGTGAGAATGTATAAGGGTAGTCCACTCGAGGACATAAAAATGACAGTCGGTACCGCGCCCATGATTGTAGTAGTAGCATGCTACCACCGATTTTAATTTTTTGTGGTTCTGTCACCTGACACATCTCCCAGTACAATGTCACCAACACGATTGATCCCCAATTGAGTTCGCCCACTTCTCTAAAGTCGACGAGTTTTAGAAGCCACCTTAAATGGACAAGAATTTGTGACTTATCGGGCATTAGGAGGCCCCCGATAATTATAAGAATGTACACCCTAGCGTGTTGTTCTCTTTGGACTTCATTCAAATCCGCATTGAGCCCACCAAAATTCCTTCTTAACCAATTCATATCTATTCAGGCTCCATAAATCATTTTTGAAACCCTCCCCAAAAGTTGCTCCCATACGTCTATCCAATCAGTTGCGTGAGCTGACCCAGTCACTATTGGCCCATCCATCGATAACCCAAGCTGTAATTAGATGTCCTCCAGAGTGATAGTACACTGGCTGCATGGAAGATGGAATGTGTGCTTCTCGGGTCTCCACCTTTACACCAACACGCTTACAAGTGTGGGGTCCAATTTACACCCCATAAGGGCCACGTGCAAAAATATGGCATCCCTCAAGTAGGGTTTGATTGAGGGTGATGGAGGAGTAGGTAGAGTATGAATATATGTATCCAAAATTTGATTTTTTGCCTATATATAAAAAAATACAAAACATTAAATTCCAATATAACAAGAAAATATTTAAATTAAATGACATTAAATATAATAAAAAAAACTCTTACCATTTGCAATTGATTGACAGAGATGTGGTTGTCATCCAAAAGATTTAGAGTTTGTGCCATTGCTAATTTCGAAAAACACGAAATAAATTGTAATAGAAAAAATAATTTACGAAAATCTTAAGACAATTTTAATACAAAAAAGAAAGTTGAGAGAGAAATAAAATTTGAGTGAGAAATTAAGAGGGAAATGAGAGAAATTTGAGAGAGAGTTGAGATTGAATTAAAAAAAATGAAATGGGAGGTTATAGTGAAAAAGAATGATCGTTAGTCCCAACGGCTAATTCAATAGTCGTTGGAGAAAATAGCCATTGGGAGTGACCGTTGGGGGAAACGCTTCCAGTTGGAAGCGTTTTCCTGGAAATTAGCTGAAAACGCTTTCAATTGGAAGCGTTTTCGTTATTTCGACCTAGTCCCATAAGTTTTTTGAAAAAATGGTCTAATCTGGTAATTTTTTTTAAAATTGCTATTTTTATGTAATTCTGTCCGTTACTTATGATCTGTAAGATCAATCGTGCCAAATTTTTCCAAATTCAAGAAATGATTATAAAATGTTTAAAGAATCTTGACACCTATCAATGTAGATATCATTATAAAATTTTGAAAATCTTAAAATTGTAACTGTTTATGTTTTTTTTTTTTTGTACGATTGTGCATAATATTTAAACATACATCTTAAAAAAATAAAAATAAAAAGTATCAAGAATTTAAATTGAATTCACCACCCATGAGTGTAAAGGTCTTGATAGAAATTTTAACGAAATTTTAATCCTTAAACATATAAATAATCTATCCTGCTTGTCTATTTTTCATGAAAAACCTAAACATTCATCCTCTACTAGTGATGTAAATGAGACACTAGTGCTCGTAAGCTACTCGAGTTCAACTCGAAATCGATCTTGATTTAGTAATTATGCAGCCGAGCTCAAGTTCGAGCAACTTGAGCTATTGATCGAGTTGAATTTGAGCTTATTAATACTTAACTCGAATGGCTCGCAAGCCTTATTATGCTTTTTATATTTTTATATTATTAAATTACGTTATTGCCCTCAATATATATTATTAACCCTAAGCTTGATTATTGAATCGAGCTTGGGCTCTAGTACAAAAATTGGTAAATAATATCAAGTTGAGTAGCTCGATTATACCTTAAGCCAAGATCAAGTTTATAAATAGATATTTCAAATTTTTGGCTACTAACTTTTGAAAGTACCAAAACTTGAATTATGGGTATTGATACCCACTATCAAGTTCCAATACCTTGGTATGAGGTACCTCATATCAGATTCAGGTGAAATTTTTGCAACAAACATATTCCAAACACATACCCAAATGTACTAGCATAAGTCCAAACCAATACCAACAAAATTAACATATCAAAATTTGTATATAACATGCACATTCATGATATGACATACTATCAAATTTTGGCCAACTAGGTAATTGAAAAGAAATTTGTATCAACATACATAATATCAAAATCTCTTAAAAAGTGATAAAAATTAGTGCACCAAAGTTACCATAAATCTCAAACATGTACCAAATAAGCCAAATGACAAAAAAAAAAAATTAAACCAAGTCAAGTACCCTAAAGGATCAAAATTAAAGCCTAAGTACATGTCATGACTATAACACCCCTAACCCGTAACCGTCGCCAGTTTAGGGATTAAGAGCATTACCGAACATTCCGAAACATTTACAATTAAATTACAACACAAAGTATATCATCATCCAAACATATCAAGAAATATGCAAATAGTCCCTTAATGAGGTCTACGAGACCTTAAACATGTGTTAGAAAGGGGTCGAGACTAATTCGAACACATACAAAAATTTCAACAAATTACACATTTTTCAAAGCTACAGAGGTCACATGCCCGTGTGGGCAGGCCGTGCACCCAACACAGCCTCGGACACACTCATGTGTCCAAGCCGTGGCAAAACAAGGCATACATACTGACTTGTCCACGCGGCCTGAGACACGCCAATGTGCCTCACCCGTGGTCGACACTAACTTGCACCACACGGCTAGTCACACGCCCGTGTGCCTAGCCCGTGTGCGAGCCTGACTTGTCTCAATTTGCAAACTCAAAAGACACGGTCGAGCCACACGCCCGTGTGCTCAACCGTGTGGGCAATTATAGGTCATTTTCAAGGCCAACTTGCCACCCACACTTAGGAATCACCTACAAGCATCAAACCATATGCATTTATACCTCAAATGGCAATCAAAACATACCAATATATGCACCAATTCATCATCAACTACACCCTTTATTTCCATATCAACTACACCCTTTATTTCCATACTCAAATTCAACTCAAATAAGTCAATTTAAAATATCAAATTTCACATCCCAAATTTCATAATCTATTCATCATTCATTCCTTACCAAATTCCATTATGAAACATACCATTTCCATCTTACTAATTTATGCAATAATGATCACACACATAGAACACACACATACACTTATAAATCATTCTTCTCACATGTCCAAAACATATACCAAACCATCAAATTACCAAGCCAAATCACATGGCAAGACTTATACACTTCAAAACATGCCATAGTCACTAGCCTATACATGCCATATACCAAATATATTCAATTTCCAAAAGTACCAAAATAGATAGCCGATAGTGTGATTGAGTCACTGACGATCCCCGGATCTGAGCTAGCTTTAAAGACACTTTAAAAGAGAGAAACACTTCACACAGTAAGCTTAAAATCTTAGTAAGTCCGTTATATAATGCATATAACTCAATAATACAATATCAATATACAAAATAAACCATCACTTAAATATATTCACAATGATACACAATATCATCCCTAGCCATATGCTTACATAACTAACCATTTGTTCATAAACAATATCATCAACCACATAGATTCAGAACATACCTTTGCCAACACCTAGTTAACAATCATTCTTGCTACTCAATGCTCGATACTACATTTCGATCAACCTTCATTATTTATTCGATTTAATCGTACACTTAGTGCCAAGTTCTTAGCCGAAGCTTACATATCATCGCACACTTAGTGCCTTTTCTTTAAACCGAATTTAACTCAGTATCCCACACACAGTGCCAATCAATATAGCCGAGGCTTCCTATATTTCGCACACACAGTGCTACTCACTTTTATCTCAATTCTAATTAGGCACACTTAGTGCCACATTTCTCAATTCACATATAGCTTCACTAATTCATTCATTTCATAACACATGAATATAAATTAAATGATTCGTATTATACACGAACTTACCTCGGACGTCGAAATATCAAAGCAAGTCAACTAACCGAGCACTTTATCTTTCCCTCGATCTCGATCCAAATCCCTCTTTTCTTGATCTATATATATTCAAATTTAACTCATTCCATCACCAAATCATTCAATTTAGTTCACACACAAATATTTAGGGTATTTTATAAAATAGCCCTCACATTTTCACATTTCGACACTTTAGTCCCTATTTCATAAAATCATCAAATTTACATAATTTCACATCACATATGCCTAGCCGAATTCTCCTTATGCTCATACAAGCCCATATATTTCATTTATTTCACATTTAATTCCTCTAATTTCTCATTTTCACAATTTAGTCCAAATTACTCAAATTCACCAAAAATCCAAATACAAACTATGTTAGCCCAACATTAAGCTTTTATATTTCACCAACTATCAACACAAAGCTCACATATTCATCAATGGCACATCTCAAAATCTTCATCAAATTCTAAAATTAAAACATGGGTTTGATAGAACACAAAGCAACGATAACAAAAACGTAGAAATCATTAAAAACCAATCAAAATCACATACCCGATTGAGCTATAAATGTGTCAAAATCAAAGAAGCTTTAAACCCTTATTTTCTTTCTCAATTTCGGTGGAAGATGAACACTAATGCCACTAATTTCATGTTTGTTTTATTAATATTAACTTAATACATAGTTTACCATTTTGCCCTTTGTTAAAACATTATTATTTCATTCATTTAATGGCTATATATGTGTCAACTTCAACTATCAAAGGTCTAATTACCACATAAGGACTCTTCATTTAAAAAGTCATGCCAAATAAGCACTTTAACAATCAGCACACATCTTTTACATTTTATGCGATTAAGTCCTTTTTCATAATTCGGCACACAATCGATAAAATTTTCACACATGCTCAATCACATACTGTAAACACCAAAAATAATATCAAAATATTTTTTCGACCCCGAATTTGTGGTCCCGAAACCACTATTCTGACTAAGGTCTAAACCGAGTTGTTACAATGACTACTAGAAAAGCCAAAAATGCATTATAAATTAATTGATTAGCTGGAATGTGTGATGCTACCTTATATGAAGAACCACTCTCAAATCCCTATAAATTGTGCACAGAACACCAATTCACACAATGAGCTTTTCCAGTAAAGCTCAATGGTGCATATCCAAGTTCTAATATACCTTACGAATAAGCTAAATTGAAAGCAGACTAAACAAACATCGATGTACAGTGTCACAACAACATTGAACATAAATAAAATGCCATTTAAAAACATTATATCACCATGATTATACATTGAAACCGTACATTTCCACTTTTTATAACAAGCACCATAGCATATTTAATTGCATTGCGCAATTTAAACCAACATGATGTTAGTACAAAACTCCAATGAGGAAAATCTCGAACACACGAACAGAACTCGAACAGAAAAGAAGAAATAAGACAAGGCTCTAAGGCGTGTATCAAGCCACTATCTTTAAGGTTATATTCGCCCTCACCTATCTTCGGTGTGCAAACGAGTTCCAAGCAAATTAACCTCGAGGATACAATGAAGCCAATGACTATTTGCATTTTGCACTGACGAGAATAACCCACTACACACTGAGCAATGTATGACAAGAAACTCAATTTCTATAAAGGATTTCTACAGTAATACTTTATAGAATAATCTAATAATATTAGAAAATGAAGGAAGGAAAGAAAGAATATTAGATTTTGTTGGTATGATTTCCAAATGAAATCTCATTCCTATTTATAGAAATTTTCATGTCTCTTCATAGAGAAATCTTTCATCATCTTTCTGAATAATAATGTCTTTAAAATGAACACATAATTATTCATTTAATTTTAACTATTCAAATAATAATATTTAAATAGTTATAAATCTTTTTCAAAAAATCAAATAATATAATCTTTTGATTAATTACACCCATTCATTTATAGTTATTGAAACACTATAAATATTTGAAAATGTTCCAACAAACTCCCCCATTTTCAAAATATTTTAGATTTTGATATTCTTGGAAATCAATTTGCATAAATAAAGGTATCTTACGATTAAACCTTCACTTAGTGCAAACATGTTAAAGTTAATTGAATTTGTATGGTAAATTAAGCTTTGAACCAACTATTTCATTTGATTAGCCGAATACATCTCACACAATGATTTCAACATCGGTCAATGCATAGTATCTAGGGACACTTTTATGGCCATGTGTCTGTGTCCTCTTTTCATGAGTGTTGTCAGAGCCAAGCCCTTGAGCTCCTAGAAGCGGCCACACTTCCACTCACATAGGTAGATCCCATTAAGAATGTTCCCATAATTATAACAGTCTAACATATTTATGTTATGGGTCCATTAAGAGTACAGTACTCATCCTTCCCTTATCATTACAGGTACCTAGCACTTTAATCTTAGGATGAATTTATTTATAGTGCTAACAGTCACATACTAATGATGTACATTATATCATTGAACTCAAGACTTGACGTTATACCAAGCGTTGGGTCGAGCTTCCATCATGGGTGACTCTAATTAATGGGCTTGAGTCCCATCCCTTTTGAGGTCCTTTTTATTGCATCTCTAACAAGACTTTTTGTCAAAGGATCCACCAAATTTTCACTTAACTTCACATAATTAATAGTGATCACTCCATCAGAGATTAATTGTCGGACATAACTATGTCTTAATCCAATGTGTCAAGACTTTACATTATATACTTGGCTATATGCCTTTGCTAGAGTAGCCTCACTATCACAACGGATAGAAATAGGTGAAATTGGCTTAGGCCATAAAGGTATATCATAAAGCAAATTTCTTAACCATTCTACTTCTTTAAATGCAGCGGCTAATGCAATAAATTCTGCTGCCATGGTGGAATCAGTAATACATGTTTGTTTCTTGGAACCCCAAGAGATGGCTCCTCCATCAAGAATGAAGATCCATCCACTAGTAGATGTATGATCTTCCAAACTTGTAATCCAACCAGCATCCGAATACCGTTGTAAAACTGGAGGATATCCATTACAACACAATCCATAGTTAATAGTTTTGTTTAAGTAACTAAGTACTCTATTCAAAGCTTGCCAATGAAAACTACTTGGATTACTTGTGTACCTACTCAATTTCCCAGCAGCATATGCAATATCTGGTCTTGTACAAGTCATTATGTACATAAGACAACCAATTAGACTTGCATATTTCAATTGATTAATTTCCCTACCAGCATTAGATACTAATTTTATTTGAGGATCCATGGGTGTAGATGCTGGTATACAATTGAAAAGATCAAACTTTTTAAGCACCTTTTCAATGTAATGTGATTGTGATAAAGCTATAGTGCTTTCATCTCGGGTTATTTTAATCCCAAGAATAACATCTGCTACACCCATATCCTTCATAGCAAAGTTGTTTGACAAGAATTTCTTTGTGTTTTCTATTTGTTCCAAATCCGTGCCAAAAATGAGCATGTCATCTACATATAAGCAAATTATGACACATTTTCCATTTTCAAATTTGCTATATATACACTTATCGGATTCATTTATTTTATAGCCATTAGCTACAAAAACATTGTCAAACTTTTGGTGCCATTGTTTTGGTGCTTGTTTAAGCTCATATAAAGATTTAACAAGTTTACATACCTTATGCTCTTGTCCTGGAATAACAAATCCTTCCGGTTGTTCCATGTACACTTCCTCTTCCAATTCACCATTTAAAAATACAGTTTTAACATCCATTTGGTGAACAACCAAATTATATATATTAAGAGTCTGATTGTAGCAATCATTGCTACTGGAGCATAGCTATCAAAGTAATCAATACCTTGTTTTTGTGTAAAACCTTTGGCTACCAACCTTGCTTTAAATTTATCAATGGTTCCATCGACCATCATTTTCTTTTTGAAGATCCATTTACAGCCTATTGGTTTGGAACCTAGTGGAAGATCAACTAAGATCCAAGTTTGATTTCCCATTATTGAATCCATCTCATAATTTATTGCTTCTTTCCAAAAAGAAGAGTCTTGAGCTTTCATTGCCTCTTCAAATGTAATAGGATCAGATTTCGTATTATAACAATAAGGTATCTTATTGCATATACTTTCACCCTTTCCTTCTACAAGAAACATAATGAAATCTGGTCCAAAATCTTTGACCTTTTTAATCCTCTTACTTCTTCTTAATTCTTGACAAGATTCATCATTATTATCAATTTGTTCCAATGGAATCTCATTCTCATTTGAAGAATGAATCAATTTTTGTGGCTGTAATTGTCTTGATATAGAATTAAATCTATTTTCATCAAAAATAGCATCTCTTGATTCAATAACAGTATTAATTGAAATTGAATCATTTGGTTCAATTACCATGAACCTATATGCCTTGTTATTATGTGCATATCCTATAAATATGCATTCAATTCCTCTTTCACTAACTTTTTATGTTTAGGTGTTAGAACTTTGACAATAGCTCTAGAACCCCAAACCTTCAAATAATTAAGGTTTGGTTTCCTTTTCTTCCATTGTTCATAAGGAGTTATTTTAGTTTCCTTATTAGGAACTCTATTCAATATATGACAAGCTGTTAGAATAGCTTCTCCCCAAAAACCTTGTCCAAGACCTGAATATGACAACATTGAATTTACCATTTCAGTCAATACTCTATTTTTCCTTTCAGCTACACCATTTTGTTGTGGTGTGTAAGGGGCTAAAACTTGATGGGCAATTCCAGTAGATTCAAAATAACTTGGATTATAGTATTCTCCACCTCTATCCGATCTTAAGCACTTGATAGATGATTCACACTGAAGTTCAACTTCAGATTTATAAACTTTAAATTTGTCAAGCGCTTCATCTTTTGAATGGAATAAATATACATAACAATATCTAGAACAATCATCAATAAAAGTAACAATATTTCTCTCCACCTAATGTAGGAGTATTATGCATGTCACATAAGTCACTATGTATTAAATCAAGCAATTTTTTTTTTCTTTTAACCTTAGGGAAAGGGTTTTTTGTAATTTTAGTCAACATACATGTATTGCATTTTTCAATATTATTATTAAAAACATGAATTAAATCTAACTTACGCATGTCATTCAATTTTCTATAATTCAAATGACCTAATCTATAATGCCATAAACAAAAAGACTCAACCATATAAGCAGAAATAGTATTTTTGTTCTTATTAATAATATTCAGTTTAAACATTCTCTCATACATATACCCTTTCCCTACAAAAATTCCTCCCTTAGACAAAATAAACTTATCTGCCACAAAAACAAGTTTGAAACCAAACTTATTCAACAGACTTCCAGACACTAAATTCTTTCTAACTTTTGGTACATAATATACATCATTTAAGGTTAAAACCTTTCCAGAAATGAATTGTAGTTCAACCGACCATTTGCCTTTAATTGCTGCGGTGGAAGAATTTTCCATGTACAAGACATTGTCATTTTCACATTGTGTGAACTTTGTGAACATGCTTTTTTCTTTGCACACATGTTTGGTTGCTCCGGTATCAATCCACCATGTATTATCATCTTGTGCCATATTAATTTCAGATATCATTGCAACGAACTTTTCGTTATTATCAACCTTAGAAGATTATTTCTTCCTTAAAAATCGACATTCATTCTTGACATGTCCCAGCTTACCACAATGATAACATGAGCCCTTTTGTTTCTTTTTGAACTTAGGTGCTCTATCAGTCTATTTGAACTTTCTCTTAAATGGTTTAGTAGTCTGTACTTTCTCCGTAACATTCACTTTGGCATTTTCAGAATTTAGATTCTGATCTTGCTTTCGATATTCTTCTTCAATACAAAGATGATTTGTCAAAGCCTCAAAAGATATTTCCTCTTTCTTATGTTTTAGACTTCTTTTAAAGTCTTTCCAAGATGGAGGAAGTTTGTCTATTATGGAGGATACAACAATCATTTCATCCATTTTCATATCATGTTTCTTGAATTGATTCAACATCTTTTCAGTATCACAGAATTGTTCCATAATAGAACGACCATCAACCATTTGATAATTATTGAAACGACTGACAAGAAATTTCTTACTTGTAACATCTTCGGTCATATATCTTGTCTCCAATTTGTCCCATAATTCTTCAGCAGTGACCACGTTTTGGTAGGTGTCGAACAAACCATCAGATAAACCATTCAATATGTGGCCCATGCACATGTAATCAGCATTGTCCCATTTTTGTCTTTCTCAGGTTGCAGTAACAAATTCGTTTTCAGTCTCTTTTGGTCTTGGAGTATCCAAAACATAAGCAATCTTCAAAGTTGATAATAAGAAGTGCATCTTTTTCTGCCATCGTCAAAAATTGCCACCATCAAACCGATCAAGTTTGACAAAATTGGAAGCCAACTCCCTTAGTGTTCCACTTTCATGTGTTGTGGTAGTCATCATGAAATATAACCATAAAATTGTTAGTACAAAACTCCGGTGAGGAAAATCTAGAACATACGAATGGAACTCGAACAAAAAAAAAAGAAATAGGACAAGGCTCCAAGGCTTGTATCAAGCCACTATCTTTAAGGTTATATTTGCCCTCACCTATCTTTAGTGTGCAAATGAGTTCCAACCAAATTAACCTCGAGGATACAATGAAGCCAATGACTATTTGCATTTTACACTGACGAGAATAGCCCACTACACACTGAGCAATGTATGACAAGAAACTCAATTTCTATAAAGGATTTCTGCAATAATACTTTATAGAATAATCTAATAATATTAGAAATGAAGGAAGGAAAGAAAGAATATTAGATTTTGTTGGTATGATTTCCAAACGAAATCTCATTCCTATTTATAGAAATTTTCATGTCTCTTTATAGAAACATCTTTCATCAATAGGTGTCTTTTTTTGAATAATAATGTCTTTAAAATAAACACATAATTATTCATTTAATTATAACTATTCAAATAATATTTTTCAAAAAATCAAATAATATAATCTTTTGATTAATTATACCCATTCATTTATAGTTATTGGAACACTATAAATATTTGAAAATGTTCCAACACATGAGAATTTACTAACAATTTCACTTATCAAATTCTATTATCATTGTTTATTAAAGCATTGCTCTTATTAATCGAACTTGGAATCATAAAAGGATACACAAATATCTAATTAAATCCCTAAAAAGTAGTAAGCACAATAGTCAAGTACACAATATAATAAATGTTTGGTGTGTGTATAACATGACTTAACCAACGCTTCCCCAAATAATTGTGCTAAGCACCACAAAGCAAATCTCCCAGATACACTAAGCTAACACATAAACAACAAATTTTTGAAAAGCTCCACACATCCTATGGTATACCAATTATACCCAAAAACTATCCAATATTATTTAATGGTGCCATTAATAATTAAAAACATTTAATCCAACATGATCAACATCCAAAACATATCAACGAATTAATAGCAACTTGATTTTCATCTAGTATTTTCATGAAAACATATCAATTAACAACATTCACTTAGTTCATTGGAGATCAACTTGAGCTTCATACACATATCATATCATATCATTTACCTACCAAACATATGACACTACTACTAAAAAAACAATTTCTAAGCTAGCAACTTAGACATAAACATAATGCATATAAAAAAAATTAGAATGCACAAATTGAAACCAATTATGCTTCTGTTACTCTTTTCTTCCTCTTCACGTTCAAACTTTCTTCAACTTATTTAGCTTCAAATTCATCACCAAAACAATAAATCAAGTTAGAATAACAATAAGCAACAATAAAAAAATCCTAAATCTATGGAAATGATACATTTTGATATAACGAAATTCTATTTTTTCTTTTTGAAACACTTAAAGAGAACTCCAATACAAACTTCCTCAAACTAAAATCCAATACTTTGTTAATTATATATAACTCATAATCACTCTATACCTCTCTTAATTCTAAAAAAAAAAAAACCAAGAACTTGATACGGTGAATAAATTAACAAAAAAAACAGGAGAAAAAGAGAAGAAATGCATAAATTCGAGAGAGAGAGAGAGAGTTGAGAGATGAGCAAAATTGGTGTTGTATTTTCATAACCATTTCTTCCCATGGATCCTACTTAAGAGGGAAAGAATAACGGCTCCTGAAATAGAAACATAAAACACGCCATTTTAACATGACCCAGACCCTAGCTACAACCCATCGTTTCATTAAGTTCCCTAAAGCCAAACATTGTGTTTTTACAATTAAACATAAACAAAGAATAATAAAAATAACATAAATTTAAACAGAAATGACAATTGTTGCGTGGTAGCTTTACGCTAGCTTAATCTAGCCCCGGGCCAACACTACAATATTGGCGTCACCACACACACCACATGATTGCAATTGAGAAACATAACAGCTGGCTCTTATACCAATTGATACTGACCTTTGGAGAGCCACACCCCAAAAGCTAGCTATTGAGGCTGGAGAGCCTAAGTCCATATAAAATCCGCTAGGTAATCTCTTACATTCCTATGTGGTATCCAAGTTCAATACTTTGCAGTTGGCACATAACAAAACTTTACTATCTTTCTCTCTATAAAGCTTAACTTAAAACTTCAAGAACTCACCCAAAACCTTCATAAATATGGTTTTTTTTATATTTTAATGACATATTAAACTTAAAAAAACACTTAATTGTCACCAAGAAATCTACAAGAAAACTTAAACTCCCCCTTCCACAGTGAATTTGATGTGAAAGAATAGTGGAGAAAGAAATGGTGATATCAAGACTATAACAATAAAAAAAATGGAGAAATCTACTTACCAATTTGAATTTGATGGAAATGGATCAAGAAAATTCAAAGAACTTAAACTTCCTTTCTTTTCATCAACCAACAATGCTAAGAAAGAATAAAAAAGATGATGAAATTGATTTTTCAGACTTGATCTAATGAAGAAATTAGTAAGAAATTAACTTACCAAACTGGAATAGATGATTTATAATCAAGATCTATGAAGAAATTAGGAGAAAATTGAAGAGAATTTTTGAGAGAAAATGGCAAAGGTATAGTGAAATGAAACCAATTCAATCATTCCCTCTTTTGGCATCTAATAAATGGACTATTTGCTCACAAACCCTTGGGCTAATTGCCAAATAAATGTCTCACCTCTCGCTAAATCTAACTTTTACCATTTTCTACATTTCCACCACAAATATTGATTCCCTTACAAAATAATCCATACCTCAAATTCTAATTTTCTTAATATTATCTAAATTAAGACTAATTTCTAATTATGATCCATGAATAACAAGTTATAAAACCAACTCTTCGTTATCAGAAACCTCTAGATTTAACTTCTTGGAACGACTTGAATTACCAATTCCGAGACAATCAAAATTTTTTACATTGAAAAATTTTCAAGCAATTACAGGAATATTAAAAACCTTTTAAACATTTTAATACACTCCCTAATATGACTAAAGATGTCACAATATGGCAAGGCAACGTTGTGACATAAGTGCGTAATGACCAATTTAGTTTAAAATTTGATCAGATGTTGCAACGCCATATGATTCACATTGTGATGTTGTATAATTTTTGCTCAAATGGCACTACACTTTGCATCACATGTTACTATGTGGTGGCTCTCAACGTCACAACGTTGATCAATATCTTTATCATATTTATCTATTATTTAAAATATATATAAATATTTATGAGATGACTTTATGTATTTATATTATTACATAAAATTAACACGTATTACACAAGTAAAAAACTAGTGTTTTATATTTAATAATTGACAAAATCTCAATTTGTATTAAAAAAAAGTTATATCTCAGTAGTAGATTAAATTTTAAATAGTTATACTTTTATGTTTATAATATTTTTTAATACAATGTTTAGAACTATCTAAAATCCTTCTCAATCGTTAAATTAGGAGGAATAACGTGTTTCAACACTTTTGAACCCACGTTCTCCTACACTAGCTATAATGCTGATACTAATTGAGTTAAGAATCAATCGACACATTTATAATATTTTTAAATAGGAGTGTTTGATGTTTAAATATAAAGATAATAATTGATGCTTTTTCATTGCATAAGTCTCATGCATAGTTAGGAAACCACATTAAACTACCCCATTATTAAGTAAAATAGAATAAAATTTTAATGAACTATAAATAAAAATCGATAAATTTATTTAATTATAATTAAAATTAATATTTTTCTCATCTTCTCAATAATTAATTTTAATTATACTTAAATAATTTTAAAAAAAATTATAAGTCCTTAAATACTTATTTTTTTTATTTATTGGTGAGGTCGGGCTATTGACGGTGTACGAAACTTGTAAATTGGCGATGCATCAAATATTATCCTTTAAAAGTATTTAGAATTAATTTCTTTTTGTTGAGTATCATTTAAAATTTTAATTCACTAATACAATAAATTTTAAATTAAATTTTATTAAACAATATAAAAAATTAAATTTATTATAATTATTTATAATTGTATTAATATAAATGTATATTATTTACTTAACTAGAGGATATTAAAACTTACTGTTTAATATATTTTTTATTATAAAAATGAAATAATAAAAATATCACTAGGAGTATTTTCAATGAATGCTTTTTAGTTGTTACCTATATTATTAATTAAATCTTTGAGTGAGTTGTGTCATTAGTTAATCGAGTACTAATTTGGCTAGAAAATTATTAATATACTTTTTTTATTAAATCACTATTATTATTTTAATGGTTTTTTTATTTTCGTATTTTTATATAATTTTTAAATAAAAAACTAAAATTAACATGACTTAATACATTTATAAACGACTTATTTATCATTAAGTCAATAATAATTCTGAAATAAACTTTAAAAAAGATAACTTTTAACATAAAATGTTTTCTCTCACCAATAAATATTATTTATTATATATTATTCTTACACATACTTTTATGTTTTATACGTGATAAACTTTCTAGTAAAAAGGTGTAAAATCATAAAAACATTTAAATACAAGCTAAGAATAAAAAATATAAATAATTTAAAACTAAAAAATTATGCTGATCAGACGGTCTCAACACTCCAAATCAAGGATCTACTAATTAATAACCATGCACCTCACCTACACCCACGGATAAATCCCAAAACCCTAAATTGAATCAGGAAATGACCAAAACACCCAGATAAGAAAACTCAAATCCCTTGGGCATAATAGTCAATCAAAAAGATTTGTTTATATGACAACAACCCCTCTAGGGTTTGCTTACGCACCCCCTCTTCAAAACTCACAAGAGAAGCAGTCGCTCCTCCTTCTATCTCCTAAACAAGGTTCAGCCATGTATTCTCTTCTTCTCTCGCAGTTTCTGTTGTCGTTTTTAGTTGTATTTAGCTTTAGATTTGTTGCCGTTGAGTTAGTTTTAGGAATATGTTAGCCGATTATATGTGGAACCGTTCTTTCCAAGCTGTTTTCTAGGATATTTTTGTTGTTCTTTGCGAAATGGGTTTTCAAATGTATGGTCAGTAATTTTCGTCTAAAGGTTAAAGATCTAAGATTCGACTTGTTTTTGTTGTTGTGGCAGAATGGATTCGCAAATTAAGTTTGCTTTGGTGGTGAAAATAATGGGAAGGACCGGTTCAAGAGGTCAAGTGACGCAAGTGAGAGTGAAGTTCTTGGACGATCAGAACCGGTTCATTATGAGGAACGTGAAAGGGCCGGTTTGTGAGGGAGATATCCTCACATTGCTGGAGTCTGAGAGAGAAGCTAGGAGGCTTCGTTGAAGGGTTATTTTTGTACTTTTTGGGGTTTATGCTTGTTTTGAATTGTCTACCATATTTCTTTTAAATTACGTTTAGTAGGTATTGGTATATCGAGACTTGCGATTTGGGAGAATGGTTGTTTCTTAAACCTGGATTTTATGATGATTACGTTGAAATGAACTGAATTGGTTTTGAGTTTTGGTTATATTTTTGCCTCCCTTTTTGAGAAAAATCTAATCTGTTTGAATGATCACTTGTATTTGTATTAATTTAGCCTCTTAAAATTTTTATATTTCTGGAAGATGAAAGAAATTAAATTGAGGCCCTTAACCCGTCCCTCCTATGACATTTAGCTGATGCCCTTTTTCTTCTCATAACAACTTAAACCCCTCTTATACCTTAAATCTAATCTCTATGCTTTTTTACATTAACCCTTCAATCTTGACTTCTTTTACAAATTAGTCCATAAATCAAACTTCTCAAATAATGGATTATGAAACCAACTCGATACCTTTCAGTTTGACTTCTCGAAATGAAATTTTTTGTGGCGTTGCATTATCTCTACGTTGATGGAAATCTTGGTGCTTCAAAACTTATTTATATACCTCTACATAAAAGCAAAGTCCATTGCATTTTACATCTTTAAATTTAATATTTAATTTATATATTTTAATTTTTAATATAATTTGGTCTTTATTTTTAAAATGTTATTTATTAGTCCAAATAGTTAATGTAGTTAACTTTTTGACCAAAACATTACGTGTTATATATAATTTGAATAGTTAGGAATTAACGCTTGCCTTTTCATTTCTTGTAGGGCTGCATCGTTTTTCTTACACTAAGATAATAGTGAAATTTCAATTTTAGCCTCTAGGCTATACCCAAACTTGAGATTTAATGTATATACTTTAATAATTAGATCCCTCTACTTTTATAATGACATAAGTTAGTTTAAATAATTAGTATTATTAATTATTTCAATTTAAATGTTAACATCAATTTTTATTAATAATACTATTCCAACAAAAAAAATCATCATGACAATCTCGAATGAGTGTGTAGAGAAAAAATCTTTATCAATATTTCATCATAATTTTTATTTTTACATATGAATATATATTAATTTCAAGATGTGATACCATAAAATTCAATAAAATAATTAAAATATCCATTTTAGAATGGTATTATAAAATAATAAATATGCATTCAAATAATATTCAAATTAGTTAATATTATGATATTTTAGCAAGAATATAAAAAATAATTTATTATAACTTATGGTTCATATTTTAATATATGAAATATTAATTTTAAATATTTTTAAGTAATTAATCTTAACTATTTATAAAATTTAATTAGAATACATCAACTATATTTTAAATATTTAAATATATTCATTAAATATTTGTAATTAGATATTAACACAGTTGTATTATTTTCATTTTTTTATTTTTTAATTAATGATTTTAACACATTTGTATTATTTTATTTTAAAATGTAATTTGAATATATAACACATATTATATATTAACAAAACATAGAAAACATAAACCTAACAAATTAAAATATTACATGCATTTGGATTAAAGTTTCAAAAAGGGGTAATATTTATATACCAAATACATCATCAAAAATTTTACATTAGCATTTACAATTTAAGTGAATTCATTAAACTAGAAGCTATAACATCTCTTGTTAATTCCATTTCAAAACCACTCGAATTGTTTGATTCACCACCATCATTATCATCACTTTCCCCATCATGCACATCTTCCATATCAATAATATTCTCACATGCCCTGTTAATATTTTCGTATTCCATAAAATCTGTATTATTTCGACCAACATGTTTTCGAATAAAATTGTGTATCGCCATTATAGCAACAACAATCATCGTGTGCTTTTTAAGACTATAACTTGGCATATCCCTTAAAATGAGCCCTTTTTTTTTCAAAACATCAAAAGTTCGTTCAATCACACTACGTAATAATGAATGTGAATGGTTAAATATCTCTTCTTTACCAGATATCGATCTACCTCTACAAAAGTCAGGTAAATGATATCGTTGACCTTTATATAGTCCAAGATAACCTTTCATTTGAGGATATCCAGAATCAACAATATAATATTTTCCTACATGTCTTAATATAACAAACAATTAATTCAAGAATTAATTATTTTCTAAAATTTATCAATTAAAGAACTTATAATTTATTATTTAAAAAAAGAAATAAATGAAATATCTTACCATTTAATGGGTGCAGAAATTTGTATTTTAGATCACAAATTGCATCAAGAAATATTCTAATGTTATGTGCCGGTCCTTCCCATCCAGCCATAACAAAGGTGAAACAGATATTAAAATCATACACTTGCACAACATTCTGAGTCAGGACACCTTTTCTTCCAATATAGGGAATTTGTTCATTTGGTGGAAGAATAGCGACAATATGAGTACCATCAATTGCACCTATGCAATCCTGAACAAATAATCATATTAGTCTCATGCATATTTTTAATCGATCAAAAATATTAAAATATAATAATATAATAATATAATAATATAATATTAAGTTTAACCTTAAAATGCGGTATATATCTAGAATCATTATGTATTTTTTGGGGTATTGAGCTAAAAAAATGATCTTTGGGTGCAATTAGATCAATGGTCATCCTTGAAACTTCCTCAAGCACAATTGCAAAGTATTGACTTATTGTTGCTCCAGACTTTTGAAATCTTTCTCGACATTGGGAAACTTTTGCATCAGTGCCCAAGATGTACAAAAAAAAATTCCCAACATTTCACAAGAAGATATGTGTCTTGAAGTTTGCAAGTTGTATCTTGTCTCCAAAACTCTCAACAAACTTGTGAATACAATTTTAGACATCCTAAAATTAATCATACAACGTGATTATGATCTTCAAAGATCTCTTGAATTCATGCTTCACATGACTGTTTTAAATCCATGCATGTTTGCTTCAATATATACTTCTCATAATATAATTGCATGGAAGAAGATGCAACAACAAATAATCAGTTAAAACATTCTATGCATTGTAAAATCTCTTTCTTTTCCCTTTCACTTTCCCTTTCATAATCACTTTTCATCACCGTTGGAATTGTCAACCATACTCATCACCTATGAACAAATTTTATATCCAAAATCAAATATAAACAACTATTGATAAAACTAGATTACACATAAATAAGTAGAACATAAATTCAATATCCAAAAACCAAACATAAACAACTATTGATAAAACTAATTTAGCATTGTTGTTTAGTCACATAATAGATATCTCTAGACCCTAGAAGACTAGAAAATTTTCAACTATCCTCCATTTTCGTCTTAACCTACACCATGAATCACTAAATTTCAATTTCTGCATGAAGCATAAATGAATTATGAGCAATTCCAATTCTGTAAAGAGCCTAAACAACACACCAAAGTTATAACATAACCAATAAAAAAAACTGGAGTCCTAAAACCTGAAGGTAAAAAGGCAAAACCTATTGATTAAATAAGAAATGAGTGTTCTACTAAAAGTGTTAAGGCAAAAACCATGGATTGATCCTTAAGTTAGGTCTAGGTCGTTTCCTGTTAGTTCAACCTTGAAACTGGTTTTTGATGAGGAGCTAAAACTTACTTTGTAGGATCTTTCTTTTCAATCCAGGCTTAGTGCTAAGAACTTCCACTTAGTATAGCAATGATTATAAGATACTCGGACTCGGTGTTTGTGTTAGACAAGGGTATATTTAATTTTTTTTCTCTAAAATTTTCAAGCGTCGAATTTGATTTCTTCAAATGTAGACAAGCTGATAAATGATAAGCAAGAGAACTAGTGAAAAACATTTCTTTTAAAACTTCATTAGAAGGAGCAGCAAATCCTGACTGATAAGCCTTCTTAATGTGAGAAACAAATTACAAGAAGAAGTATTTTTAGATTAAAAAAAACACACTTGGATCAAGAATTGTGTTTGAGATGCATGTATTATAGTCATTAATCATATGTTGCTCCATCATGCTTGCATCAGTTTAGTTCCAGCCTTCACCAAATAGTACCATCTTTCTTAAGCTAAAATTTCTGACACTATCAATATATTATTAGCCTTTTGATTGTTCAAAACAAGGGGATGCCACAACTATGTCTACGACAGTAAATTTGTAAGTTGTGTTATGGTTCTAATAGCATTAAGGAAATAGCAAGTTAAATGGAATGAGGCTCCCCAAAGCAAGAATTAAAATAGCGGTCGGGTAGCGGAATAGCGGCCGCTATATAGCGGTAGCGGTGCCGTCCGAAACCGCTATTGCTGAAAATAGCGGTGCGAACGGCATCACGCCAATAGTTGTGGATCGCGGCCCTAATTTAACAGGTAACAGCCAATTGTGGCAATAACAGGCCGCTATTCCCATTATTTTTCTGCTATTCCCGTTGATATCTATTTTTTTTTACTTTGTTATTAGTTATTTGTTGTGTGAATTCTAAAAAAAATTCACGACCGCGATACCCGTTGTGACTGCAATAGCATCTGTTATGTCCGCAACCACGATAAATGCAACGCGACCGAAAACGCGGTCGCAACCGCAATTTAAATCCCTGGCCCAAAGCTTAGTTTCACATAAAATTTCCTCAAATTTAGGTCCTAATGTTGGATAGGGTATGTTAGTTTTTTTTTTTCTTTCTTTTTGAAGGGTTCTTAGAGAGTCATATTCCAGTACTCATATCCAATATACATCCAACATGAATGTCAAACACAGAGATATATATGTCTAATGACAGTAGCCAAATATGTTTTTCATTATGTTTCTAACTTTTTAGCACCATTGCTGCAAGCTGACAACTTCGTCTTCAGCAATACTGATGTTTTCTTTTTTGCACTAAGGATCTAACTCAAAAAAGCATTTAATATAAGGATCTAACTTAAAAGAGCATTTGACTCCTGAGCTTTTATATCTACAAGTCTACGAGGGAGAAAAGACTAGTATAAGTAACTGTGAGATCAAACAATTCTAAAAAGCTATAAAAGCTCTCAAATAATTTCAACTAAATGAAGATCTTATTATGTGGTGTATGCACTTTGAGAATCTAGAATTAACAAATTTAAAATCCTATGCAATTTGTCAAAGATATAAGGAACCAAAACAACTTATTTCTAAAAAGAAAACTTGGTATACAAAAAGAAATTAGTTTATGCATATCAATTCTAGTCATTTTGATCACTATTTGTCAGTGTGTGAAGGGAAAAAAAAGGCAGGAAACAATTAAAACTAAGCATAATTAAATATGGGTTTACAGCCAAATCGATGATGAAACATGAAAAGAATAAAAAATGGGTGTAGAAAAGAAGAAGCTCACCGGTGGAAAGAAATGGGGAACCAAAAATAGCTTAACATCCCAAAATTTAGCTCAATAAAAATGTAGAAATGTATCAAAAATAAGAAATTGGCCTAATTGTTAGTTATTAAATGTGGAAGCATGGAAGTTTGTTGGGGGTCCCAAGTTCAAGTTTCATCTCTTGCAAAATAAATTAAGTTTTGCAAAATTCCCTTGTTTTTTTAATATGTTGCCATCCAAGGCTTAACATCCCAAAATTTAGGTTAATAAAAATGTAAAAATATATCAAAAATAAGGAATTTACCTAATGGTTAGTTTTTAAATGTGAAAGCATGAAAGTTAGTTGGGGGTCCCAAGTTCAAGTTCCATCTTTTGCAAAATTCCCTTGTTTTTTTTCTAATATGTTGCCACCCAAGGCTTAACATCCCAAAATTTAGCTTAATAAAAATGTAGAAATATATCAAAAATAAGGAATTTGCCTAATGGTTAGTTATTAAATGTAGAAGCATGAAAGTTAGTTAGGGGTCTCAAGTTCAAGTTCCATCTCTTGCAAAATAAATTAAGTTTTGCAAAATTCCCTTGCTTATTTAATGTGTTGTCATCCAAGCCTAGTAAACCCAGGTATAAATACAATTTTTACTCAAAATAAATCAGCCTCTAACTCTATTTTCTCCACTTTAGCCATCCCTAACCTCCTCTCACTCTCTTGATTTTTTTTCTTTTTTTCTTTTCTCCTTCTCCCACCATTGTTGCTGTCACACCTATCACCACCATTCACTCTTGATTTTTCTTTCTTTTATCTTCAAGATTAGGCTTCATCTTCATCCCTACCTTGCTGCCATTTTTCTTCAATTACAACAGCCCTAAAACTGAAATATTGAATCTCCAAGATCAACTCCAACCTTGCCAAGAAAGTGCCATTACCGCCTGTAATAACCAATTTTTGCCCGGGCCCATTACAGATTAGAGGCCCAAGTGATAAAACAAAAACAATAAAACCCAAATAGACCAAATGTCCAATTACAAGCCTGAAATTAAGCCCAATAAATAAAAAGTCCAGTCCATTTACAGAACAAAACCAGGGCCCAATTACAAAACCAAATATCAGGCCCAAATCAAAACCAATAATGAAAGCCAAACCAAACAAATTCAAATCCAAACCAATTCCAGCCCAAAACCCGTCAGACCCACCAAGCCCAATCCAAGCTCTAACCCATAAACAAAATGAAAGTCCAATTAAAAACAGTCACTTTACAAGTTAAACCCTGAGCCCAATTAACCCAAATTTACAGAGGCCCAACGGCCCAAAAAACATTAAAATCTTTAAGAACCCTAGAGTCCTTTCCTCTCACGCCGCCTCTCCACTAGCGCCCTTCCCCATGCCTTGGTCAACCCTCCACTGACCAGCGACCCCATGCCTCTGCCACCACGCGCGTCTGTCGATGCGCCTCCTGACATTCCACTCCCACGCGCGTCGTTCCCCGTGCCTGCACACTGCACCACGAGCACGCTCCCCACGCCTCGGCTTCCATCAGCAACCCACGCGCACTGTTGTCAGCCACCACCATCGCTCGCGCCTCGATCGATGCCCGCACGCCTCGCCTATACCCTGCAAAAGGGTCGACAAGCAGAGAAACAGAGGTAACAAGAACAAAAAAGTATGGAACAAATAGTAGAATAACAAAAACAGATGGTGTCTTTCGGCTATAAAGCCATTCGAATAGCGATGTAAAAGTTTCCTTTTTTTTTTACGAACACTTGGATAAGCAATCAATAGAAAAAGGAGAACGATCAAAAAAAGCATTAAGGTTGATCTCGATTTTTACTTTCGTTCACTGTATTGTTTACTTTTCATTTTATTTATTTTAAATCTTTTGACAAAGAAACAATAAAAGGGGCGAGTAGGGAAGGGAGTTACCTTCGAAAGGTTCTGCCCTCGTTTCCTATGTCGCAATCAGAGTAGAACGATGGGGTAGTCGAATCGGATGGGGTAATCGAATCGGACTTTTGAATATCCTGTCACACCGTTAATAGTAGTATTTTGGTGGGAAACAAAAAAAAAAAGAAAGAGTGCAGGAAATAAAGGATTACTTGTGTGAAATCTTGCCCTCGTCCACTCCGTCGCAATCGGGGTCGGACGAAGAGGTGGAGAAGGTAAATCGGATCGATCGTTGTCTGTTCCTCATTGGCTATGGTGGCGATTTAGGGATAAATAGAAAGGAGGTGTTAGAGTGCGGCAGAGAGAAAAAGAAGAAGGGACTAGGGTTTTGTTTAGGGTAAGGGTTAATGTACTTTTAAATCTGGATTTAATTCGTTTAACAAAACGATACCGTATAGGCCTGGCTCGACCCGATCCAGCCCGCAATCTCCAGATCCGCGCGTTTCGACAATAAATGGATAATTTGCGCGTCCGATCCATTTTATTTCTGTACTGTTTTAATTGTACCTGTGGTGCAGGGTTTTATTGTTTAATTAGTCTCTTTAATTTGCGCACTATTTCAATCTGGTCCGTTCCATACACTGCGTTTTCGCGACTGGGGTTATTTTATTTTTTAGTCCCTAAACATTTGGGCGCATTTATATTGATCCTTAATTATGTTTAAATAATCCTATTTATTATAAAGTATCCTCTAAATTTTATTTTCATTTCAATTGAGCATTTTTTAGTTTCATTTATAATTAATAAGCTTATTGGTAAATTGATTTTACAAATGTCTTAACTTATTTTATGTTCATTTGTATATTTTTATTTATTACAAAAACATTGGATTTTAAAATTTTCTTTCATATATTGTTTTGTTGTAGTACTATGTACAATATTTATATATTATTTTATATATACGTATGTACATGTGATCCATATTAAAATCATCTTATCTCATATATTTATTACTAGTTGTATATTATTTTGTGTATATATTTTTCTCATGATTCTAACTAAATAATTTATATGTTTTGAAGCTTCAACCTTCTCCATTTTTTATATTTCAAGACTTTCCTCATAAACTATCAAATTTTATGTCATATGTGTATCAATTTGATTTCATAATATTTGTACATAAATTTGTTTCAAAAACAAGGCAATATTTGTGTGTTTGAAGTACGGAAAAATTACATCCTAACGTGCTGGGTGTCGATTTTTTTGTTCAACTAAATACTCAAATACCCCTTTTCTTTTACATGTATTGAAAATCAAAGATGATCTCGATGTCAGAGCATAAAGGTGTTATATCCTAACGTGTTGGGTATGATACTTTCATTCCTTTGAAACGAGAGAATCTTGAGATTCAATCCCAATTTAACGAATTCTCTTTTAAATTTTTACATTAGATATTTTCAAGTTTTCCACATTAGGACATTGATCATTCAATTTGGTACCAATTTTGGGCGTTGTGAGGGTGATAATCCTTCCTCGCACGTAACCGACTCCCGAACCTATTTTCTCGAACACTCGTAGACCAAAAGCTCTGTTTTAATAAACCAAAATGTTTTTATTAAAACAAGGTAATCCGATCACACCTAACAAAGATCGGTGGCAACTCTCTATTTTTTTAAGTCGATTCCCGTTTTGTCAAAAATGGTTACGACACCGCCCATCTCCATTAACTTGTGTAAGATCTCTTTTTCTTTTAATTTCTTGAGTAATCTTGCAAGCTAAAAACCTAAATTTCCAGATATGGAATTTAGGGAACTTTTAATGTTTTTAAAGGTATTTTCCATCATTTAATTAGATCTAAAATTATTTTAAAATTCAACCCCAATTTTAACCACCATGGGTGGTGGTGCGTGCGCAAATGTTTAGAAAAGGGAGTTGTTTCTTGAATCTTGCCCATTTAATTTCAGCCTTAATTTGAGTGCTTGAACCCTTCTAATCAAACTTTAAACATGTCAATTAGGGAAAAATATTCTTGATCGATTGGCTAATCAGAACTCACAAATTGGGAAGTGTAAGTGCAATTAAGTGTAAACTAGTTTGTTGTTTCGGCATAGTTGTTTGGTAAAGGTTATCGATTGATTAGATGAAAGAATTTAATCATTATTATCTATTGATTTTCTAGTATATTATTGAATTAGGTACTGACCCGAACGTCCCAAATCAACCGTAAAGCCGAAGAACAATCACATGTACGATTCACATTAAAACAATGTAAGAAATCTAACTAGTTTGAATTCGTAAAATAGTTATAATTTTGACAATTGGTTTGAACCCATAAGTGGGTATTTTGGGGCTGGTTTGAAGGTAAATTGATTGAATTTATACTAAATTTTGGTGTAAGTTCGTATAAGAATTTATTAAGGAAAATTGAAAGATTCGCTAGTGTGCTACGAAGAAGCGAGAAATAAGGTGTAGGCCCTAAACTCGTAAATTTGTTTGATAGTGATAAATGTCATGGTATATTTGATAAATTAGTTTGTTGATTGGACTGACTTAATAGCCAAAATATTAGTTTTGTGAGTGACCAAATTAGGTACGTTTTGAGCCTTAAGAGATTGATATGTTGATAAAATTGCTAGTTTGACAGTATGAATGTGTGATTGAGATTGTTATGCATAATTGTATTATGTGATATGAGAATGTTTGATTGAATGGTATGAATTATTGAGATATTAGGTTTATGCATAATTTAAATGTATGAAATATTTGCTATGATGTATATTCATGAGGTTGCTATTTATGCACAATGAAATTTGTAAAGTATGTGAAATTGAATGATATTGATAGATAACCTTAATGGTAATTTGAAAGTTGGAACACTGTTTCCTTTTACCGAAAGTATGTGATTATTGAGGACATGTTGAACGTGTCAAATAAATATGAAAAGTATTGAAATATGAAGATGTATGAGTTTGTGTGACATATTGCATATGCACTGGGTTGGGATATTTTATGGTTGATGGAGGAGTTCTGTGGAGTAACGGCAGCATATTACGTCCGGATATATTCATAGTCAGTGCACTATATTTGGAGTACTGAGGGGATTGGCGATTTTATCGCATATTATATGTTATTGGCAGTTGTATCGCACTATTTGATATTCAACAGATTTTCTGCATTATTAATTATTGGTGGTTTTACCATATTGAGTTATGCTCGCAATTGTTGGAGTTTGACAGATGAGTTCTGGGGAACTTGTGGTGTGTAGCGGATGGTATGGGTAGGATCTCACATGTGCATTTGTCACGATCATCTGCATTTAAATTGTTATTAATAATGTTTGAATGTGCTATGAAATTGCTTGAATGAATGCTTAATGCATGTTTGTTCAGTCTTACACTGAGCTTGTTAAGCTCACTCCATTACCTTAACTTATCAAGTAATGAATGAACTTTAGGATCAGAATTGGCATGCGAACGTACGGCAGACTTCGTACTCAATTTCTTCATATTGTTTTACTTTAATTTTATTTTTGGTTTATTTTCTCATTATTTTTATTATTATTTAGTATTTGGATTGTAAGTTATTTAAAACTATGGTTTGGGACTATTTGTGTTTTAGGGATTACCATACATGCATGATTCCTATAGGACTATTTGTGTTTTAGGGATTACCATACATGCATGACACCTATACTTTTACGGATCTTGTATATTAAAATTGGACTATGCATGACACATGGCTAAGTTAATAATTTGACTAGTAATGATATTTTTTCGCTACTAAGAAGGTATTCAAAATGATTTTTCAAAAGCAATGCCGACAATTAGGTTTAATAAAAATTTACCTATTTCGCTAATTTGACTAAAGTATAGTTGGACTAAATAAAGGGACGTTTTCCAAAGTTAATAATAGAAAACACAATTTTATAAAAGAGAGTACTTGAAGGTTTTAAATTATCGTCTGAGTAGGTTCGACACTAAAGTATCCAATGTTGCCTTCACTATTCGGTTGTAACGTCTAGCTCGAGTTTAGGAGGTTACAGGTGGAAGGAAATAGGGAACCAAAAATAGTTTAACCTGAAATGGGGAAAAAACGAAAAAAATTAAATGAGGAGTTAAAATGAGAAGATGTGATTAGGGGAGTAGAAAGAAAGAGAGAGTGTGAGAGCACCCTAAACCTTGAAGACCTTGAAAAAAATGGAAGAATGGAAGTGTAACACCCCTAACCCGTTTTTGTCACCGGATTAAGGTTACGGAGCATATCGTACAATAAAAAATATTTAACATCATAATATTTAAATAAATTAAACATAATATAATTCATTCAATCGCATGCATTTCGTCCCTAAGTCGAGCCTTCGAGGCCTTAAAAATAGTTTAGAAGCAATTTGGGGCTAATTTGAAACAATACGAAAAGTTTAAGAAAAATATGCAAAAATTGGAAGACGGGGTCACACGGCCGTGTGACATCACCCCAGGTCGTGTAACTTTCAAACAAAGGACGCACGACTGTGTCCCAGCCCGTGTCCTCACCCGTGTAACTCATTAAGTAGCCCCATACGCCCGTGTGCCAGGTCGTGTAACTCTCTGAGTTGTCACGCATACCCGTGTGCTAGGCCGTGTAACTCACTAACTTAAACCTTAAGAAATTCTCAGATGACACACAGCCGTGTGAACCCAAAATTTACCTAAAATCAAACCATTTCATACCCAATTCATGTATAATTATCCAACCCATTTGTGCATACTTTCAAGGGACTAAAGCATCATTTAAATACACATAATCATGTCATTTCAAACAACCTAATTCACCTAACCAATATGCCATTCAAAGGCAACACAATTATACCAAAACCTTCCATACCAAAACAAGTCAACATTGCCTTATTTCAAGCACTATAACCTAGTTCAGTTACCTACCAAAACATATCACAAGTTACCATTATCAAGTCATTACAAACATACCAAAAGAACCTTATATACATGTACTTAGAAGTGACCAAAATAACATGATTTGGTAAGGGATTATAGTTCACCAACTCAAACATAACTTCAAGGCTTAAACTTACCAAAACTTACATTAACACATTCATTAAATATCATTACAAAACAACCTATACATGTCATTATTAACCTTGGCCAAAATATTTAAAAACTACTAAAATGTTTGCTGGATATTGTGATAGGTCTCCGACGAGCTTCTAGCCAAATCGAGCTTCCAGTGATCTATAAAACAAAGGAAAATAACTATGTAAGCAACGAGTGCTTAGTAAACTCGTATAATCTTAAAACATAACTTACATGTCATTTATACAATTCAAAGATTAAACATAAATCATTACCAATGCCATAAGCTTAGTATAAGCCTATACAACATCACCAACTCACAAGTTAATATACTTGTTCATGATACAAATGAAATCAAACATAAGATATGTAAATTTCCATAGGTAAATACATCATTTAGCTCATAATTCCTTTTCATAAGTCAATATTCAATCCATTTACATACTTACTCTTTCATTTCCTTTTCTTACCTATTGAACCATCTAGAATTACATCGAATACTCAGGAAAGCTCACACATAGTGTGCCTTTACATATAATTGTAACATTTCCTTTACATCAATGCTCACACAAGCTGTGGGTCAGAATATAAGCTACACGGTGCTGCTCACATGAGCTGTGGAGAATTTGAAACAAATGCAAGACCTCAGTCATCGGTAGGACATTCAAGACCAGCAACTGAAACATGAAATCCCTAATGACATGTCATTTGTATCCTAAGAACTCTTAAGGTTCAACAGGAACTTGATATCCGTCAATTCATCATAACATGAATACATATCTATCAGTTCATCATAACATGAATACATTCATATATTGATTCATTTATATTAAAAAAATAGTAAATATTCAATTTAGCTAACATTAAAATGATTACAATTCATACGAACTTACCTCGATAGTTAGGGGCATAGTAGTGATATCGAAATAATCCGAAGCTTTAGCTTTTCCTCAATTTAGGTCCGGTTGTGGTTTATCTTGATCTAAATGGAAAATTTCAATCAATCAAGTACTTCTAGAATTCAATTTAATCCATAACTCATATTTATGCAAAATTACAAATTTGCCCCTAACATTTTAACTTTTCACAATTTAGTCCTTAAGCTCATAACTTAAAATCTAACCATTTTAACCTAAATCCAACTTAACCCATGTTGCAAGGGACTTTAAAGCAACTCATATTTATCAACAATTCACAATAAAACCTATAGATTTACACCTTTAACAATTTAATCCCTAATTCCAAAATTCATCAAAAATCATTTAACAAACTTGTTTATTTTTCAACAAAGATTAATAATCTATCAAATAACATCAAAACACATCTAAATACATCCATGGAAAGTCCCTCAACCTTTGAAAATTTTGCAAAATAACCCCCAGGCTAGCTAGATTAAGCTAAAACGAACTAAAAAACATAAAATCATTAAAAACGAGGCTTGGATGCATACCATGCAAGAAGAAATCAAAACCGAAGGTCTCCCCTCTTTAATGGTGAATTTCGGTCTAGAAAAAAATGAAATGAGAAAGATGATAACTTTGTTTCATCTTTCTTTACTTAATTTTTCTTTTAATTATTCAATTATCATTTTAACCTTTAAAAACTATCAAAATTTCATTCAAACCATATTCATGCACGTCCACTAACACCTTAAATGGTATATTTACCATTCAAGTCCATTAACTTTCATTTCCATAGCCATTTATCCCTTTTAACTAATAGAACTCAACTTTTACATCTTTTACAATTTAGTCATTTTTACCTAATTAATCATTTAAACATCAAAATTTCCTAACGAAATTTTAATACGACCTTAATATAACCCCGTAGACTTATAATAAATATTAAAATAATAATTCACTCATTGGATTTGTTGTCCTGTAACCACTGTTTCTGACATAACTAAAAACGGGTTGTTACAAGAAGGAAATAAAATAGGAGAACCAGAGAGATTCTCTGGAAGAAAAAATGAAGAAGAAATTGTCCCTATACTGTGAAAAATGGAGGATAAAAAAGTAATTAGCTAGCCAAAAGCACTTTTGGCTTAGAAAAAACTAAAATTTTCAACTTTTTCAACGGAGGAAAATGACTTTTTTAAACATTAAAAAAGTCACTCAAGTGGTGTTTGTTTAGTAGTGCTTTAAAGCCGAAAGTACTTTTTGAGTGAAAAGTGCTTTTTGGAAGCACAGCTAAACAAGTCCGTAAACTACACAGTAATACCAAACGCTTTCATGACTGAACTCTAAAAATTTTGGATGCGAGAATAATACTCTTATTATTGCTATTGTTGTTATTATTATTATTATAAAGCCTAAGCTAAATAAGTAGCCTAATAAAAAACTTCATGTATTAATATTGCTTTGTATATCCTCTTTCACCTTTAAATATTAATAATTCTATAATTAATTTGTTTTATTAATTGTATTGACTAAAGGTGTTTATTGGCCGGGTTAGGTCGGATCTATATAGAGTATTTAGATTAATTTTTTAAGTCGAGGTTCAACCCAAAAAATGGACTCACTTTTTTGTCCAAGTCTGATCCAATTGAAGAAGGGTAGTCTCGAATCCAATCCGGTCCACCAATATTTAATTTGTTTAGATAAGATTTTTATTTAAAAATATTTTTTTAGAAAATATAATCACTAAATGCATTGAAAAACATTAAAATAAAAGTTTTCTAACCCATCAAAAAATAAAAAAAATATTTATATTAAAAAATACAAGTAAATATAATAAATATTATATTGTATTAAATATAATTTTAAAATTTTATATTTTGGGTTGGGTTATTTAGTTGGGTAAGTTGTTTTTAGGTTTTGGGTAATGAATTTAATTGTTATTGAATTAGTGATTTAATATAAATATATAATTATTATTCAATATATATATATTTAATATAATTATTATTTTTATAACATAATTAATATAAATAATGTAAATTTTTTTAAAAAAAATTGGTTTTATTTTGCTCATAAAATCATTGAATTATATATTAAAAATGAGTTATTGGGGTAGTTGAAGAATAATTGGGCCATTCTTTTTGCTCAAAACCCATCCACTAAAAGCCCCAAATTTTGATCCCTTACAAGAAAACCCTAAACTCAGGACTATGTTTCATATATAACAATTGTTAGATTAGGGTTGTTTAATTTCCTCATCCCCGCGCTACCGCTACCAGTGAAAGCCGCACTATTCAGTCTTCGGTCGCCGCTCCCTCTTTCTATCTATTCAATCTGAGGTATTTCTTTTACCTCTAATTTCTCTCCTAATACTCACTTTGATTCTCTCTTTCTTCAAAATTCATTGTTGTTTTATTTTCGCAGGTATGGCGACGGCCGTGGCAGCCACCGAGACCAGCAAAGACCCAACCCAACCTACCTACGAAGTCAAGCTTTTCAATCGCTGGTCTTTTGAGGATGTCCAGGTATTTCTTTGCTTAGATCTGATTTTTCTTTCTTTTGCCTCCATGTTTCTTGGTTCTTGTATGAAATGTCTCATTTTATCTTTATACTGCTTCCAGCTAGCTTATCTGCTGAACTTCTTTTGGTCCTTTGGTAACTGGATTTAGTGAAGAGAATAGTTATCTTTTCATCACTGTATCCGTCTCTTTGGATTTATTTTTTTAACTTGTCTATATATTTCTGGCATCATAATGATTTTTTTGTGGAATATCAATGCTTATTTTATTTGGCTACTATTTTTATCTCAATTCGAGCTTCCTTATTGTTTTCTTTGCTGTTTATGTTAATTCGAAGTTGTAGTTTATGTTCTCCTATGAATTTGTATTTATTCCTGTTCTTCTATTGTAATTTCTCTGAGTAATTGTTTGTCTCGTAGCTTAGTTTAACTTGATAAGTGATAAGCTGCGAAGTATTAGATTGTCATTCCGAGTGTGATTATGAATTTGAGATAATGAATTCTGGCTTATGAATTATAGATTTTGAGTTGGTGTTTATCGTTTTAAAATTAGGGCTTATAAATTGTGGTTAATGAATTGGGTTCAATGTCTACAACTATTGATTGGAAAGAATTTGGTTCCTCAATTTGCTGTTCCTTTGATAATTGTAATTCTTGTTTGCAATGGTACTTGACCCCGAAGATTATTTGGTTTTAGGTTACTGATATCTCTTTGAGTGACTACATTGGTGTCCAAGCTTCGAAGCACGCAACCTATGTGCCGCACACTGCTGGAAGGTACTCAGTGAAGCGTTTCCGGAAGGCTCAATGCCCAATTGTTGAGAGGCTTACGAACTCACTGATGATGCACGGCCGAAACAATGGGAAGAAACTTATGGCAGTTAGGATTGTGAAGCATGCCATGGAAATTATTTATCTCCTGACTGATCAGAACCCAATTCAAGTCATTGTCGATGCTATAATCAACAGGTACCCTATATGGCCTTAAGCTTTCATATTTTCTCTTTCAAATGTATCACCAGTTAAACTTGAAGTTAACCTATTGATGTAACAGTGGACCTCGTGAAGATGCTACTCGTATCGGTTCTGCGGGTGTTGTGAGGCGTCAGGCTGTTGATATTTCTCCTCTTCGTCGTGTGAATCAAGCTATTTATCTCTTGACCACCGGAGCACGTGAGTCTGCATTCAGAAATATTAAAACCATTGCTGAATGTTTAGCCGATGAGCTTATTAATGCTGCAAAAGGATCGTCGAACAGGTAAATCAAGTACTTTTATGTGTCTCCTTCATGGCTCTTTCGCTTATTTATTTCTGGTATCATTTCCATCATTGTTGATGGTATTATTGATTGTGCAGCTACGCCATCAAGAAGAAAGATGAAATCGAGAGGGTTGCCAAGGCCAACCGTTGAGGCGTTAGACGAGATTATTACACTGTGGGCGGGGAGAATTTCAATTGTTTTAATCAGTACTTTATGGGCTATCTTTTATTTTTGGTGTCCTGGACATGCAATGAGTGTTGTGTTTGCTACCTAAGTTGACAAGTTAGCTTATGTTTAAATTGGAGTGTTTCAGTAGATATTATTAAAATGATAGAATTTTTGTTGATTGATTTGATGAAATGCATGTTTCATTGAATTAAAACATTCACTTTTGACTTGCTTGTGATTTATAATGCAGTAACAATTCATGTTCCCTTCACTGAATTTTTTTTTTTAAATTTTAGTTATTTAAATAAATTGAAGTTTCTCTTTTATTGACGTTTTTGTTGTTTTTCTTAATTTCTGTCAAGGTTTTTTTATTTTTGAGAAAGTGTCAATTTTATTACTGATGCCTTTATTGGTCTCTAATATTTTTGCTGATGCCTATCAAATGATTTTTTTACTTTGATATAAATTTTCATACGCGTGAATTATTTATAAATTAGGAATAGAAAAAATTCAACGTTATATAACTTGCTGTGGAACTCAATGGAATAGAGTGAAGTTTTGATATTAGCTTTTCTATTATGAATAAGTTGGCTATTTTAATTTGGGTATTTTTAATTTATTATTTTTTATAGGGTAAAGTACATTGATTACATTATAATTATATAAAATTATAAAATGATGATTCAATTATTTAAAATATTTATTTATTATGTGGTTATTTATAAATTTTGCATAATAATAAATTTGATCCTTAATGTGTATATATTATCTAATTTTATTTTTTTGGGCTTAAATATAAATTTAGTGTCTAAATCTGTCCACTTCTCTATACTTCATAATGTTTTTTATCAAGCTTTTTTGCCTTTCAATTAGATTAGTACTTTTTTAATGCAGTTTGATACAAGTGGCAATATCAAACAATGGCACATGATAGTTGGTTGATCACGTTGTAGGTATTATCATGTGATATAATAAGAATATTTTTCTTTTATAAAGGACAATGAATCATACATGTTACCTCTTGAGATTGTTTCAAGATCAGGGGCAAAGCCAGAACAATTTTTTAAGGGGGTCGAACAATTTTTTAAGGGGGTCGAATGAAATTTTAATTTTTTATACCTTATACCTTTATAATTTTTGAAGGATTAAATTGAATTTTTATAATTTTAGGGGGGGGCAAAGTGTAATTTTACCTTTACTAATTTAAAATATTTAAAAAATCTCAAAGACCTAAATAACAATTTTACATTTTAGGGTGCCGGGGCCCTTGCTAGCACCTCTAGATTCGCCACTGCTCAAGATGACTTAATCGTGGTGTATAGAATGATAGATGCAAAGTTGATGGTTGTAAACTCAAAATCATTCTAGTTAAGTAACTTCCCAAGAAGTTATGCTTAAGTTGAAAGGATGATCAAACATAAGGTGATTATTAGTAAATGTGAATGTTTAAGGAATTAGGTTCATATATTAATTGGATGAAAATCCATGTTCTTACTAGTTGAACTAAGTGATTACCTCTACTTTATTACACAATGTAACTAATTGAGCTAAGTGATCTAAACTTACAAAGAATAGAATTATCAACATCATTCAAAATTTGCATAAATAAAAGAATTAATCACACAATATCATTGTTAGAGTATGTCCAAAGACCAATCATGTAATAACATACTTGTTTTACCTCGTTTATTAATATAAGGCATTGCCATTATTATTTTAGTTTCTTTTTTGAGTATATAAATAAACAGTTTTATAATAATGTCTTGAGAATAATATGATTATTCTTAAAAGGTCCTTAGTAGAGTATTATTGTGGGCTTGGACAACAATAATGCATTAAGACTAACGTGTAGTTTATTGATGAAAAAGTGTTGTCATTGACATGGGATGTCAAAATCAATACATGAGTATGTGTGTTAGAGAACAACATATTGGACTGACCCGCTGAGTATGTTCCTTGGATTATTATGTAATAGTCACAACATTACTCATAGTGATTACTATGTATAAGATCCTCAGACTTGAGATGATCATTATCCTAACATTGTGAGTTGTATATTTTGATATAGTTAAACGTCCACTGCAATTGGTTGTTCTATAAAGGCTTATGTCGGATATACCACAATCCATGTAGTGGGATATGGTTGATCAATATAGGATTTGCCCCTCCTACATAATGGGAGCAATATCTTAGGCCACTTGATTGAGTGAGACTAGAAATGCATGGCCATGCTAGAATAAGTTGATATGAGATAGCATACTTATTTGTTTATTATAGTCTACTCAGGATATCAAGAAACATTAGATGGATTATGCAAGTGTGACTATTCCATGACTTGTATCCATTCTAGATATAAAGGACAAAATGATTTAATACATGAAGGGTTAATCACAGAGAGGTTATGTCGAATCAAGATTTCTTGTAGCTTAGGTAACAATGATGCATTATTAGATGTCACTCATTGTTTGTAATATTAGAATCGTTCTAGTATTACTGCTAATATTACAAGAACCTACAGGGTCACACCCTATGGTTGAAACGAACGGAATCCAAACATAGTTGGTATTATTTTTTGACTGTCACATGAATTAAATTAATTATAGAATTAATTTAATTGGGCAGTTAAATATTGAACGAATTATATGTACAAGTATGTTGTACACATAATGAGGACATGGTTAAATTAATATATATGAATTTGATTCGTATAAAATTTAACTAAACATAATTTACCAAAATCCTTGTTATAGTTATTATAATTATAATTTATGATAGAATATTATTATAATTATTGTAATTATAGATTTTCGGTCAAACATTATTATAATTATGGTAATTATAATTATTATATTCAGTTAATTATTATAATAAATTTTGATTCATATTAAGAAATCAACTATTCTCGAATTAGGAAATATAGGGTTTTTAATAAAAACCTTATATACCCGAAATATAGTGTATGAGGTCTAGCAATTGTTAATGAGTTTTTCTCTCTGAAAAAGTTTGAGAGAGTTCTTGCCGTTCGTTGTCGCACCAGATGGATTACATAGAGGCCGAAACTTTTCGTAGCAGCTTGGAATCGACATGCAATTACGTAATCAGTTTCACAACAGTTATCTTTGGTTTTCCATACGATTAAAGGTAATCGTTCATACCCTTCTCACCCTGATTCGTTCCTCATACATGAATCCCTGGATGTGATAACCAGATTTACATTTTTCGCTATGCCATAGGGTGTACCGGTGATACAACAATCATGTCATGTAAACCAATTATCATTTACACCATGCTCAAGCACCATGCATAAAACTGAAAAGAAAGAAACATGCAATTTAATAATGAAAAATAAAAAACATACAACATTTTTCAGTGTACACCTCTATACTTGAATTACACATTTTCCCCAATATGTTGCCCAAATAAAAATAGGAGGGTTAAGGGCTTCCCTAGCTATCATGAAGTCTTGTAAGGGCAAGTCAGGGTAATCCACTTCCTTGTTGAAGTTCAAAAATATTGTGTAATCTTTGAGTGGTTGACCTATATAGAAAAACAAAAGCACAATATTACAATGAGATTGTCAGTATTAAACCTTAGCTATATCCCGACACCACCCCTTAGTGTCATTATCCTCATCAACAATTTGGTCATCCATTTCAACTCTATAGGAGATCTTTATCGAGCACCAATTTGATTATCCCGGGTTAGTTTGGTGAGGTCGAGAGATAAACTGGACTAATTTGTCTAATTGGTAAAATTGATACCAAGAGGTAAAATTGAACCAATTTAGGAGTATTAGCAATTTAGATCCCTAATTCAAAGGTTAACTAACAACGTGGAAATCAACCAACTGCTGTCTATTATCTAATTTGCTAATTTCATACTTTTCATGATTTACAATTTGGTCATTTGCTGTTTTAGTTAATTAATTAGTTTAATTCACTCTCAATTATGATTAGTCGTAATATGACACTTAGTGAATAGTTAGTTAGACTCCCAAATTGCATGTTATAGTTTAGAATTACTTGAGCACGAAACTCTCTTGGGTTCGATCCTTGAAATACTAGAAGTGCTCCATTGTACACTTAGAAATATTACAATTGACTTATCACACTTGTAGACATAGCACGTATATTTGATTGTTTAGTGTTGATTCTTAGCCCCGACAGCTGAGGCAATCATTGAGCCATGTATATGTAGGTCCTTCCTAGCAAGGCAAGTATAGTACTTACCAATTGAACTTACGAAGCATTATATACTTATGTGCCGCTGTTCATGCATGTAGATCTTTCCTCTTGGACCCTTGAAGCCATCTCAATTTAGAAGCATCATACTATCAATGAACTATCAAAGGTATGAATTGTAACACTCTATACCCGACCCGATTGTCGAACCCGAGTAACAGGACGCTACATCAAACATCATAACTCATACATATTCACACAATCTCAATTACACACAACAATCGCCACATCCAAACATTAACAAAAGTTTTTAGTCTAAAATACACTAGGAAACATTAAAAACGACTTAACATACCCTAATCAACCCTAGAAACAATTTAAAGAATGCTTAGGAACCATTTGGTAAAATTTCCAAAGAGGTCACATAGGTATCGATACTCAATCTCAGGTATCGATATTTTGGAGATAAGTATCGATACTAGCAAGAAAATTAATACCAAACTAGCATTTTCTCGCATTTTAAATGAAAGCACTTTATCGATACATGGGCAAGGTATCAATATTTCCACTTCGAGTATTGATACTCATGTTTGTGTATTGATAAAAAATTAAGCTACTAACTTCACAAAAACACAATTCAACTCCGAGGTATCAATATTTATGTCCCAAGTATCAAGACACTTGCTCAAATTCGGAAAAACACAACAAAGCAGAGTATAAAACATGCTCAACATATTTCTATACTAACATGCATTAATCATCACAGCTTCAAGCATCAAATTTACCCAATACACAGTCCAATGCAATATCTTTACCTTATCATTCCAAATCATGATAATAAAAAATTAAAATAATAATATCCAAGAAAAAATTCTAGAAGTTTACAATCATACTAAACCAACAAGAACATAATAATAATATCACCTACTTAAATACTAAAGTCTAAACTTGGATCACTTCCTTGGAACCGCACCACTCACACTGCAACGCTAATTATCTGTAATGGTTTAGAATGGAGTGTGTAAGCTTAAACAAGCTCTGTGAATGATAAAAAAACCACCAATAAACATAATATCATGTGTTAAACAAAAGCAACCATAGCACAACTACATCCGCATTTATCTATAGTGTCAAACTAATAATTTTATGCAACAGTTACTATCACATCTAACTTTGTATTCACATAGTTACATATGTATCACAGTTCACACATAATTCATTAATCAATAAATTGGCAACTTGAGGCTATGAAACATAAAGGTGGGCTCTACCACTACACATTGGATACACAGATCTCTAACACACCAATAACTCATAGAGTTGAACATATCCCAAAAGTGTAGCATCAAGTTAACACTCTCCAACACACCAACACATCTCGATAAATGGAGCTTAGCACATGTTCCCTTATCTCTCCAAAGTGTCCCAGGCCTTAATGCCCCAAAATCACAACACAATGGTGAGTACTCATAAAATCCTATGTCATGCCAACTATATCCAACAGTTTCAAAAGATCATAAGGCTAAAGTATCCACAATTATACACATATTTACTTACCATTTTCTGCACATTTTCACTACTCTTTTACATTATTAACACATCATCATCGCTATCACTTGGCATGTTTAGCATGCTCATAACTGAAGCATTTCACAAGAGCTAACACAACATATATCACATATCACATTAACACATTATATTATTCAATCCACATCACACATTTACAATTTTTGCAAAATAAATGAAAAGAATAAGAAAGCTTACACTCGGAACTTAGGATAGGGTTAGGCTACTCCTAAGCTCCCATTTAACACTATGAATTGTGTCTATAAGTAGCGATTCTAAACACTCACTGTTCACGCTTTCGCCTATTTGCCGAAAGCTTAAACTAGCTTTTCTTTACCTTTCTCCATGCTCGAAGAAGGCTCCAATAGTTTTAGATCTTCACCAAAGTTAATCACACAAGAAACACAATTAATTAACAATTATAACCACATCTCAACAAGCAAAAATGCAGGTATAAGGTTGGTTCCTCTTGGAACTGAAATTTTCAACTAGCATAGTCGACACTCAAATATCATAATCTTTACTCATTCCATTTTCCTAAAATTGATTCTAAACATATAATTACTCATCTAAGAATATTTCTCAACCTTCAAACCACCCTAAACAGCTTAGCTTCACGGTTCTAAACATTTCGACATACATGGCCTCTTTTAACGAAAACTCAACAAAACATTCGAATTCTTTAACGAAACTTTAAGGAGAGTTTAAAAACCTTCTAATCACACACACACAAAAAAAACCAAGTTGAAAAACACTTTAAAATAATAATTTCATTCAAAATCCTATATTTCACTATTAACGACCCAAATTTTGACTTCTACCTAAAACATTTGATTCAATAGTTTAAAACTCAATTTAAATGGCTAGATTACCTCAAAACTATTAGGAAAACAAAACATTACCTTGATTGAGGGAAAACGAACTATTGATTGAAAATTCAAAAAAACTCACTTGAAGAAAAATCAATGAATGTAATGGTGTTCTTGGTGACTTTCTTTGAATTCAAAGGGGTTTTAATGTTTAAAGGCTGATTGAAAATAAGAGATTAGAGTAATGAAGACCAAATATTGAAGGATAAATGTAACAGCCTGTTTTCAATAAAATCAGAACAGTAGTTTCGGAACCACAAATCCTAATTTGAAATTTTTATTTTATTATTTTATAGTCTATAGTATGATAGAAATACCATATAAAAATTTTGTTAAGAAATTTTACTGTTTACGTGCTCAATTTGATAAAAAGGGCTAAATCGCATAAAGTACAAAAGTTAGGTTGTAATAGTTAAAGGTATTAAATAGCTATAGAACTTTAAAGTGGAGGTCCTTATATGGTAATTAGACCATTAATTTGTTAGTGGATGATAGTGGCTTGGTAATTTTGAAATTTTTAAAGATTATAAAGGTTAATTAAGTAAATTAGATAATTAAATGATATATTAATAAAATAAAACAAATTTGTTGTTATGTTCATCTTCTCCAAAACACCATAACCCATTCTAACTTGAAGAAAATAGAGCTAGGGTTCAGCCAAGCTTGAAAATCCAATTGGTAAGTGATTTTCGTCCCGTTTCTAGTTATTTTTATATTTCCGGGATTGTTGTAGTTTAATCTAGCTAGCCCAGGGACTAAATTGTGAAACTGTTAAAGCATTTAAATTTTTCATTGATGAACATGCTAGGGTTTTGAAGTTTAATGGTAGAAAATGAATGGTTGTTGTTAGATAAACAACTTTTGTAAAGAATTTTTTTATGAAATTATCAATTAGGGGTTAAATTGAAAAATGTGATAAATTGTGTGGTAAATTTGTGAATTTATGGAATATATGGGCTACTATAAATATATTTATAATTCGGCTCGGCTTGGGTACAGATAAAATTGAATGAATTTCATTTTTTGAGCGTAGGGACTAAATTGCAAAGAATTAAAATTATAAGGGCAAAATGGAAATTTTGCCAAGAATGTGTGTTAGACTAAATTGAAAATGAATTATATTGAATTGAGTTAAATCCATTCGTATAGATCCGATTAGACCTCATACAGAGTTAGATCGAGGCAAAGAAAATATCATATTAGTCGCATCGTATCTACGAACACTCATCGAAGTAAGTTCGTGTAATTAAATTGTGTAATTATATGCTTTGATTGAATTAGATGTATGTTATTTGCATTATCATCATATATGAATACCGATCGCATTTCCGACGATGTACGACGACTATTGAGCCCCATTTAAACCTTAGAAATTCGTAGGATATAAATGACATGTCATTAGGGTTACCGATTTTAGCTCTTATGAGCTTATCGATACGCAGCTCGTATGAGCTTGTCGTTATTCAGCTCAAAGGAGCTTACCGTTATTCGTCTTAGAAGAGCTTACCGTTTACCACTCGTATGAGCATACATGTACATGAATTGACGGATTACAGTTTAGTACACCTCGTGTGTACTACCCGTGTATCCAACGATATTCTAAATGGTTCAACGGGCACTGTGCTGTTACAAGATTACATGAGTTCAATACGAACTACTACAGGTATTTATATGAGATATATGAAAATGATTCGTGCATGATATATAGATACATGATGTGGAAATTATATGTACATGGAAGTTTGATTATTGTTGAGCTCATACATGTTTCTTGATATTTATATGAATTACATGACTAACATGGTTGATGAGGATATGTGTTTAGGCTTTTGGCCAAATTGAGTTTGGATATGCTTTGTATACTTACCTTAAATGTGACCAAATGGTAAGTTAAGCTCTATGTTATACAAACTTACTAAGCTTAAATATTTACTTTGTGTTATTTTTCATGTTTTATAGTGATTCGGAAGCTCGCTCGGGTTGGAAGCTTGTCGGAGTTATATCACACTTTCCATCGGCTCTTTTGGTACTTTCGGTGATTTAATTTTGGTTATAATGGCATGTATAGGTTAATTTGGCCAATGTTGGCATATAAGTGTTTTGTTGAGATTAGCCACTTATATGGCTTGTGTTTGGTATATTTTGATGTGTATATATATGTGACATTATCATATTTGATGTGTGTTTGATATGGTAGAATGATAGAAAGTAAAATATGGTTTGAATATGCATATAAGATATGTTATATACTTTGGTGTGATTTAGTGCTTTGTTATGGAAAACTTATAGGTATATTGATGTTGGTTAGAATGTTATATTTGGTACCATTTAGAAATATTGGTATGTTTTGGTAAGTAGGTTAAGTGACATGAAATGATGCAAAATGATTTACCTTGAGAATTGGTAATTTTTGGTACCAAATGGGTGAGTTTGATAAGTGACCTACATGATAGGTTTTGGTATAATTATGCATATATGTATTTGGTTATTTAGGTAAGTTTGGATACTTGGTTGACATGTTTTCAAGTTATCATTTAAGGTGCCTAAGGGCATATTGGTTGTATTTGGTGATATTACATGTTATAAACTTGATTTTGGCTGGTTTTGGATGCCTATTTATGACTTGATTATATGCAAATTGTTGTGTTTAGGTTGGTACCAATTTGGATAAGAAATGTGGCTTGGAAAATGGCCTATTTTTGTTCACACGGGTAGAGACACGGGCGTGTGCCTCAGCCGTGTGTGACACACAGCCACATGACATGGCCATGTGTCCCCTGTATCTTTTAAAGAGTGCAAGTCAGTATGCTGACACGACCTAGCACACGGACGTATGGCTTGGCCGTATGGCACAAGTCAGTGAGTTACACGGCTACGGACACAGGCTGGGACACGGCCGTGTGTCCCTATTTCGAATTCCCACATGGCCTAAGACACGAGCGTGTTCACACGGCCTTGCCACACGGCCGTGTGACCCTTGCAGCTTTGAAAATTTTAAATGTTTCTGAAATATTTTTTGAGTTTTCGATTTAGTCCCGATTTGTTTCTAAGGTATATTTTAGGCCTTGATGGCTCGTATTAGGGACAACATGCATAATTATGATTGGTTTTTTGCATGAAAGTTATATGTTATGAAATGTTTGAATTTTTCTATCCGTTTAAATTGTAAACTTTGGTAATACTCTGTAACCTTGGTTTGGAGATGAATTTTGGGTTAGGGGTGTTGCATTTAGTGGTATCAGAGCCAGGTTTAGTTGATTCTCGGGCTGAATGTAGCGTATATGAGTTTAGCTATCATGCCATTATATAACCTGTGATTGTATGATATTTCCTGACCATTTTAAAACATGTTTTTATATAGCAATAACATCCAACCGAGCTGATTCCGATGAAGTAGAGAGTAACGCTCAAGCCTCCATTCACGTAGTAGCTTTGAGTGGTACGAGGCCTGTATCTGAGGGCTGGGGAGGAGAAGCTAAGAAAGTCTTCTTCTAGATGATGAATGAGTGGTTCACTGAGTTCGTACAGACGAACCCGGCTACTCGACAACCTTCACCCCCTCTTGTTCCCTAATCGATTCCCGTTATTCCTCAAGGTACGGAACCAATCCGAGTTAGTAAGTCTCCTATTGATAAGATTCGTAAGTACGGGGCTGAAGAATTCTGAACTACTGCTGAAGATGATCCCGAGAGAGCTAAATTCTTGTTAGAGAATACCATCAGGTTTTTGAAGAGTTATCCTGTTCATCGATTGAATGTGTGAAGTGTGCAGTATCTCTACTAAAAGATTTAGCTTACCAGTGGTGGAATACATTGACTTCTGTAGTGTCGAGAGAGAGGATCACTTGGGATTTCTTTCAAGTCAAATTTCAAAAGAAATACATCAGTCAAAGGTTTCTCGATCAGAAGTGTAAAGAATGCTTAGAGCTCTAGCAGTGCCGTATGAAAGTGTCTGAATACGAACGAGAATTTGTTCGATTAAGTAAATATGCTCGAGAGTGCATTCCGACCAAGACTGCAATTTGTAAACGGTTTGAAGATGGATTAAGCGAAGAAATAAAGCTATTAGTCAGGATCCTTGAGTTGAAAGAATTTGTTGTACTGGTTGATTGGGCACATAAAGTCGAAGAACTGAGTAAAGAGAAAAGACACGCTGAATTTGAAGCTAGAGATTCGAGAAAGAGATTAACAGGAAAGTCGCATCAGTGAGCATCGAAGAAATCTAAAGAACATCACTACCATTCTATTGCTTCTGTGGGACATTCTAATAGAGATAGAGATACGAGATGCTCCAGTCTTAAACCCCAGGCTACATCTATAGCGAGTATGGGTAGTGTTAGAAACATCAAACCCGAGTGCAAGCACTGTAACATGTTACATTATGGTGAGTGTCAAATAAAGAGCGGGAGCGTGTTTCAAATTTGGTTCTTTTGACCACTATCTTAGAGATTGCCCAGAGAAATCCGAGAAAGAGAAAGCTCATACCACGAGGCCGAGCATGTAACACCCCTTACCCGTATTCAATGTCAGAACAGGGTACGAGGCATTACCAGAATTACAATACAAGCATTCACACAATTCCGAGTCATAAATTTGCGTACAAATTAAAATCATTCATATTCGAACATAAAGTCCCTAACACAAGCCTACGGGGCCCAAAACATACTTTAGAAGTGGTTCGGGATTAAACTGAGAACTCAAAAAATTTTTACGAAACTTAAAAAAATTTTACTAGAAGCAGGGCTCACACACCAGTGTGGTCCAAGAGACACGCCCGTGTGACCCTGGGACACGCCCATGCTTCAAACTGTGTTCAAATTAGAGTGCTCTCTGACTTGTGTCACACGGCTGTGCCACACGTCCGTGTGCTAAGCCGTGTGGTAAATTAAGTTAATTCAGATTAAGTGCAGGTTTTACACGGCCAAGACACACGCTCGTGTTCTAGGCCGTGTAGCACACACGGCTTAGACACACGCCTGTGTGCTTAATTTTGGACTTTCTGTTTTGGAACAATTAAGGTACAGGGGACACACGGTTGAAACACATGCCCGTGGGACAGACCGTATGTCACACACGACCTAGACACATACTCGTGCGTCTACTCGGGTGGACAAAAATAAGGCTATTTACCAAGCCATTTGCCACCCTCATTTACACCTACACTTACACCAATTCAATGACACAATTCATAGCATACTTTGGCAACCAAAACATCCACAACCAAGGTATCAACATCACATCCACATGCTAACATCTAATATGCTTCAACATCTTAATTTATCGACACAATACATGCAAGATTCCATAATCATAAATGGTATTAACATATGAATATACTCATAACCAATATTAGCCAACTTACATGTCCATATACAAAAATGAAATCATTAGCCAATACATTTGGCCACATTACTAATGACACATATAACAAAATAACCAAGTCCCTATATATGCCATACATTCAAAATGCTAAGACCATTAATACCCAAAATGAGAGTTTGATAGTGTGATCTGAATCTCCGACGATCTCCGATTTTGAGTTAGCTTGGCGACACTATAAAAACATGGAAAATAAATGGAGTAAGATATATAGCATAGTAAGCTAGTATGCAAGAAATAAACAACCTTACCATGCATATAACATTCAATTATTTTAACATAATTAAATGTAGACTTATTATGGTCTCATGATCAAAATCTATTACCTCATATTCATCATTTCACATATTTATTAAACATGAGTTTTATTTATATACCTGAGCCATCTCGAAATGAACTTACACGTATTCTCATCTTTGACATACCCGTGAACCACTCAAAATAACAATGTCGGATACTTGGGAAAATTTGCACACTAAGTGCCACATATGTAGCCAAAACTACCTAAGTCTCATATCACATAATCGCTCGCTCTCGAGCTATCGATGGGCCTGCTCACACAAGCTGTCAATCAAGACGTAGCTACACGGTGCTACTCACACAAGCTGTCAAGTATCCGCAACATATGCCGGTATACTCAGCCACTGGTAGGACGTAGGAGACTAGCACCCGGATCACATAATCACATAACACATAATGACCCTAGTGACATGTCACTTGTATCCTAACCTATTCCTAAGGTTCAAACGGGATTTCTTGCTTGTCGATTCATCTTCGGACTTATTCGTAGGATTGTACTCATTTACAAAATCAAACATACAATTCATGCAATATTAAAACATTTAAATACAATTATTTTAAAGCTTATTTTTAACATATGAACTTACCTCGGTACAAAATGGATAATTGTTTGATTTAGTCCACAATATTATTCTTTACCCGATTTAGGTCAAAGCCTCGTCTTTCTTAATCTATAATATCAAATTTAGCTTATTTAATTATCACATTATTCAATTTAATCCGAAAAATACCTTATGGAAAATTACATTTTTGCCCCTATCTTTTCAACTTTTTACATTTTAGTCCCTAGGTTCGTAAAATGAAATATAGTCAATTTATTAAAAACCCAAGCCTAGCCGAACCATTTTCAAACTCATAATAGCCCACATTTTCCATTTAATCACACTTTTACTACTCATTTTATAACTTTTACAAATAAGTCATTTTTGACATTTTCATTAAAAATCACCTAGTAAATGTTGTTTATCTAACACCAAACATACATTTTCTACCATTAGACATCAATATACACAAATATCTATCATGGGTAAAATTTAGACTTTGACAATACTTCAAAATAGTCCTTAGAAAAACTAGATTAGGTTACAAGGATCTCAAAAACATAAAAAATCATTAAAAAATGGGGCTAGAACGGACTTACAATCGAGCTTGAAAGTAGCCAAAACCCTAGATATGTCTTCTCTTGCAATATTTGGCTATGGGGGACTAAATTGATGAAGATGAAGACTTTTATTTAGTTGTTTTGGCTTTATTTACTAGATTACCAAAATGCCTTTCACCTAAACTTTGATTTTTCACTAACCATGCCCATTTTTGTCCATACTAAAGCATAATGGTCTAATTACCATTTAAGGACCTCCAATTTAAAATTTCATAACAATTAGACTCCTCTAGCTTCTAGAACACACATTTTGCACCTATTGTAATTTAGTCCTTTTAACTAAATTGAGTGCCTAATCGATAAAATTTTTGAACAAAATTTTCACGAAAAAATTCCATGAAGCTATAAACCATAAAAATATAATAAAATATAATAAAAACAAATCTTTCTACGTCAGATTCATGGTCTCGAAACAACTGTTTCAACTAGACCCAAAATCGAGTTGTTACAGAGCAATACTACTGCGAGAGGTAGACCACCTCGTGATACTAGTAATGTAAATGGAAACTATGGTGTGACGAAAGATTCTGCTATGAGATCTGAGGCACGAGCACCAGTTAGGGCTTATGCTATTCGCGCACGCGAATATACTTTGGCGCCAGATGTTATTACCGGTACTTTTTCTCTCTATGATACTGATGTAACTTCTTTGATTGATCCCAGTTCGACCCATTCATACATTTGCACGAATTTAGTATCTAGTAAGAATTTACTTGTTGAGTCCACTGAATTGGTGGTTAAAGTATCGAACCCCTAAGCCAGTATGTTCTAGTTGATAAGGTTTACAAGAACTGCCCGTTGATGACTCAGGGTTACAGTTTTTCAGCTGATTTAATGTTATTACCATTCGATGAATTCGATGTGATTTTGGGCATGGATTGGCTAACTCTACATGATGCTATGGTAAATTGTAGACGAAAGCTTATCGTATTGAAATGTCAGAATGGTAAGATGCTTCGTATTGAATCAGATAATTCGAGCAGGTTGCCTTTTTTAATATCAGCTATATCAGCACAAAAATATGTGAGAAAAGGTTGTAATGCTTACCTTGCTTATGTATTAGATACTAAAGCATCTGAATAGAAGCTTGAATCAGTGCCAGTGGTTTGCGAATATTCCAATGTGTTTCTAGAAGAGTTACCTGGATTACCGCCAGTTAGAGAAGTCGAATTTGCTATAGAACTTGTACTGGGAACAACATCGATATCGATAGCACCTTACAGAATGGCTCATACAGATTTAAAAGAGTTGAAAGCACAACTATAAGAGTTGACTAATAGGGTTTTTCTCGACTTAATTTTTCACCTTAGGGTGCACCGGTTCTATTTGTTAAGAAAAAAGACGGATTGATAACATTATGCATTGACTACCGTCAGTTCAACAAAGTTACAATCAAGAAAAAATATCCACTACCTCGCATTGACGATTTGTTTGACCAGTTGAAAGTTGCCACAGTTTTCTTGAAGATTGATCTTTGTTCTGGCTATTATCAACTACGAGTGAAAGATTCAGATATACCGAAAAATGCATTTAGAACCAAGTACGGACACTATGAATTTCTTGTGATGTCGTTTGGTTTAACTAACGCACCTGTTGTATTTATAGATTTGATGAACAAAATCTTCAAAACGTATAGTCTACTGAATTTGTTATTAAAGTATTGAACCCCTTAGGTAAAAGTGTTCTGGTTGACAAAGTATACAAGAACTATCCGTTGCTGTTTCGAGATGTTTGTTTTCTGGCTGATCTGATGCTATTACCATTTGATAAGTTTGATATAATTTTGGGTATGGACTGGTTGACACTACATGATGCTGTTGTGAATTGTAAAAGGAAGACTATTGATTTGAGATGTCAGAATGATGAAATAGTTCGGATCGAGTCTAATGATTTGAATTGGTTACATGCTGTGATATCAGTGACGAAAGCTCAGAATTATTTGAAAAAGGGTTATGAAGTTTATCTTGCTTATGTGATTGACTCGAAAGTAAGTGAAAGGAAAGTTGAATCAGTGCCAAGTGTCTGTGAATTTCCCGATGTGTTCCCTGAAGAGTTACCGGGATTACCTTCGATACGTGAAGTTGAATTTGGTATTGATTTGTTACCGAGAATAACCCCTATTTCGATAGCTCCGTATAGAATGGCACCAACAGAGTTGAAAGAGTTAAAGTCACAGTTGCAAGAATTGACAGATAGAGGGTTTGCAATACAGAGTTTCTCACCTTGGGGTATTCCTGTTCTGTTTGTGAAAAAGAAAGATGGCACGATGAGAATGTGCATTGATTACCGTCAGTTGAACAAGGGCTAAAAAGAATAAATATCCTCTACCCAGAATTGATATTTGTTTGATCACCTTAAAGGAGCCACTGTGTTTTTAAAGATGGATCTAAGATCGGGGTATTATCAATTATGAGTAAAAGATTCAGATATTCATAAAACTGCTTTCAGGATGAGGTGCGGGCATTATGAGTTTTTAGTTATGCCTTTTGGACTAACAAATGCTTCTACTGTTTTCATGGATTTGATGAACAAAATTTTCAAACAGTATTTAGATCGATTTGTTGTTGTATTCATTAACAACATTTTGATTTATTCACGTGATGAAACTGAACATGCTGAACATCTGAGAATTGTGTTGCAAACTCTGCAAGATAAGCAATTGTATGCAAAGTTCAGTAAATGTGAATTCTGGTTCCGAGAAGTTGGTTTTCTGGGACATATTGTATCAGCCTTTAGAATACGAGTTGATCCGAGTAAGATTTTCGCTATTTTGGAATGGAAACCTTCGAAGAATGTGTCTAAAATTCGCAGTTTTCTGGGACTTGCTGGTTACTATCGAATGTTTGTAAAAGGTTTTTCGATGATTGCTACTCCGTTGACTAGATTACTTCAAAAAAATGTAAGATTTGAATGGTCCAATAAATGTCAGAAAGGCTTTGATTAGTTGAAAACTCTATTAACTGAAGCTCCAGTTTTGGTACAACCAGAATCGGGTAAAGAATTCGTGATTTATAGTGATGCTTCATTAAATGGTCTAAGATGTGTTTTGATACAGAAAGGCAAAGTTATAGCTTATGCCTCGAGACAATTGAAACTGCATGAAAAGAACTATCCGACACACGATCTTGAACTAGCTACTATTATTTTTGCATTAAAGATTCGGCGTAATTATTTTTTCGGTGAGAAATGCCACGTGTTTTCAGATCATAAAAGTTTGAAGTACCTGATGACTCAGAAAGACTTGAATCTGCGATAGAGAAGACGGTTAGAGCTTTTGAAAGACTACGAGCTTGTAATAGATTATCATCCGGGTAAAGCAAATGTTGTTGCTGATGCACTGAGCCGGAAATCACTGTTTGCGTTATGTGCTATGAATGCTCATTTGAACTTGTTTGATGATGATTCAGTTTTGGTGGAATTGAAAGTGAAACCGTTGTTATTATAACAAATATGTAACGCTCAAAAAATTGATAATAAAATGTTAGCGAAACGAGTTCAGTGTGAATCGAATTCTAATTTGAATTTCGAGTTGATAATATTGATTGCCTGAGATTTCGAGATCGAATTTGTGTACTGAGGAATTCAAAGTTGATTCAGATGATTTTGAATGAAGCTCATAATAGTCGTCTATCTGTTCATCCGGTAGTATAAAAATGTATCATGATTTGAAGTAACAATATTGGTGGTCTGGTATGAAAAGAGATATCTCTGATTTTGTGTTGAAATGTTTAGTCTATCAGCAAGTTAAAGCTGAACATCAGGTTCTATCTGGTTTGCTACAACCAATTACGATACCTGAGTGGAAGTGGGACAGAGTCACGAGGGATTTTATTTCAGGTCTGCCATTGATTCCTAGAAAAAAAGATGTAATTTGGGTCGTAGTTGATCAATTGACGAAATCTTCCTATTTTGTTCCTGTACGATCTGATTACTTACATGATAAATTAGCTGAGCTTTACATTTCTGATATTGTGAGATTGCACGGAGTGCCATTATCTATTGTGTCTGATAGAGATCTAAGATCTACATCATGATTCTGGAAGAAGTTGCAAGAAGCTTTAGGTACGAAATTGTATTTTAGTACGGCTTTTTACCCGCAGACGAATGGTCAGTCCGAACGGATTATTCAGATTCTCGAGGATATGTTGAGATGTTGCATCCTTGAGTTTGATGGGCGTATAATAATAGTTTTCAGTCGAGCATCAAAATGGCACCTTATGAGGTTTTGTACAGACGCAAATGTCGAACACCTTTGTATTGGTCAGAACTCAATGAAAATAAGATACACGGGGTCAATTTGATAAAAGATACAAAACAGAAAGTGAAAATGATCAGTGATAGTCTGAAAACAGCGTATGATCGTCAGAAATCTTATGCAGATTTGAAATGAAAAGGTATCAAGTTTGAGATCGGAGACAAAGTGTTCTTGAAAGTATCTCCGTGGAAGAAAGTACTCAGATTTGGACGTAAAGGCAAATTGAGTCCAAGGTTCATCGGGCCGTATGAGATCATCGAGCGCATTAGACCTGTTGCTTATAGATTGTTGTTGCCACCGGAACTAGAAAGAATTCATAATATATTTCACATGTCAATGCTTCGTCATTACAGATCCGATCCATCACATGTGATTTCTCCATCTGACATTGAAATCCGATCTGATATGACTTATGAGGAAGAACCGATTTGTATCTTAGATCGTGAGATGAAAGAATTGAGAAGTAAGAAAATCCTGTTAGTGAAAGTGCTGTGGCATCGACACAGGGTTGAAGAGGCTACATGGGAGCCTGAAGATACAATGAGACAACAATATCCGAATTTGTTTAACGGTAAGATTTTCGGGGACGAAAATCCCTAAGGGGGGAGAATTGTAACAGTCAGGTTTAGACCCTAGTCGGAATAGTGGTTTCGGGACCACAAATCCGAGTCAGAAAAATATATTAATAATATTTTCTGTGTCTGCATTACATGAATTAGCATGTGTGAAAATTTTTTATGAAAATTTTATCGTTTGTGTGTTTAATTTGATTAAAGGACTAAATCGCATAAAATGTAAAAGTAGCTTTCTAATTGAATAATGGCCGAATTGATGTGTTTTTATAAAGATGAAGTTATTAAGAAGAAAATTAGCCATTATATTAGATAATAGAAGGTTTTGGACATAGTTTATATGGTTTTCTTAATTAATTAAAAAGGTTAAATTAGTAAAATATGTATTTAAGCTATTATAATAAAACAAAAGGAATAAGATAGTGGAATGTTCATCCATGTTCCACCGATTCTTGAAAGAAAAAGAAAGAGCTTGAGCTTTGTTACATTCGGCCATTACAAGTCTTAATTCAAGATTAGTTTTTGTTCAGTTTTTGATAATTTCTACGTTTTTGTAATCGTTGCTTTGTGTTCTTCAAAACCCATGCTTCAATTTTGTGAATTGATGATGATTTTAAAATATTCCATTGATGAACACATGAGTTTTGTGATGTTTGAAGATGAATAATGAAAGATATGTGTTAGATTAACATATTTTGTCTTTGAGTTTTTGGTGATTTTGTGTAATTTAGACTTAATTGAGAAAAATAATATTTTGAGGGACTAAATTGTGAAATACATGAAATGTATGGATTTGTATGATTATAGTGAACATTCGGCTAAGCATGGGTATAAGCAAATTATGTGTATTTTGTGATTTTGTGAAATAGGGACTAAAATGTCAAAATGTGAAAATATGAGGGCTAATTTGTAAATTTCCCTAAATATTTGTTTTTGGATTGAATTGAATGATTTGGTGAATAAATGGATTAAATTTGAATATGTATAGATCAAGAACCGAAGAAAACGAATTTAGATCGCGGAAAGTCGAAAGTAATTGAATAGTCGAATCCGATCATTTATCTGAATCCGAGGTAAGTAGATATACAAATAAATGCATTGGTATTGATTTATGTATGTACATATGAAATTTTATTGTGATGAATGTGTTTGGGATGACAAATATATGAAATCCGAGGAAGTATCGACAACGTATTAATATCCGAGAAGTCCCGTACGAACCTAGGAATAGATAGGATTGCATATGTCATGACATAGGTGTCCGATATGTGATATCGTGTAAGACCACGTCTGGGATATTGGCATCGATTTGAGATTTACGTGTAAGACCATGTTTGGGACATTGGCTTCGTATTAATTCGTGTAAGACCCTGTCTAGGACAGTGGCATCGATATCTGGTTGCATGTAAGACCACGCCTGGGACGTTGGCATTGTACGACTATTCCGAGCATTCTGAGTATCTTATGTGATTCCAAACGGTTCAACGGGCAAATTCGAGAAATGAAAGACTATGTGAAATGTATAAACGAGTCAAGTACATTTGAAAGGTACACTATGTATGTGTAAGAAAGGTAAGTGTATATATGAACTTACCAAAATGAATATGTGTATGGATTTGATGAGATAATATGTGATATATATTTGGATGTGCTATGAGTATAAGTGATGCTTTGAGATGTGATATGTTAGCAATCTATGGCTAAACAAATGAGTCAAAGAATATGTTATGAAATTGCAAATGAGAAATATTAATGACATTGTATCAATGTGATTATGTGCATTTTATGTTAAGTTTATTTGTATATGGCTTACTAAGCTTTTGGAAAGCTTACTTTGTGTGTTTGCTTTGTTTTATAGATCGTCGAAGCTACTAAAGGCTCGGGAATCATCAAGGATCATCACCACACTATCAATCTCTATTTTGGTACTTTTGAATATGTATATAGCTAAATATGGCATGTATAGACTAGTTGTTTTGGAATATGTTTGATATATGTACATGGCCATTTGATATGACTAGATATATGGTTGTGTTATGAAAGGCTAGTTATGTCCTATGATGCTAGTTTTGGTATAGCTTGATAGCAAATGAAATGGTCATATGAATGGTAAGCTTATTGATGTATAGCTAGCATATTATTGATGGTAAATTTGTGATGGATTATGCTTTGAAGTGCTTGTGGTTATATTGAATTAAATGACTATTAAGTTGGTATGGTTGTTAAGCTCATAATTGAGTAGAAATGATGCACAATTTGGTGTGTTTTGGTTGCCATTAATGTATGAAAAGATGCTTGTATGTGCTTGTAGGATGACCCAATGTCTGGGTGGCATTTTGGCCTTGCAAATGGCCTATATTTACCCATTGCTCAATCGTGTCTTTCGAGGTTGCAATTCAAAACAAGTTAGAATTGACCACGGGCAAGACACAGGGGCGTGTGACTGGCCGTGTGGATCAAGTCAGTAGTGACCACGGGCTAGACACACAGGCATGTGACTGGTCGTGTGGTGCAAGTCAGTGTCGACCACGGGTGAGGCACATGAGCGTGTCTCAGGCCATGTGGTTAAGTCAGTATGTATGCCCTGTTTTGGCATGGCTTAGACACACGGGCGTGTCTGAGGCCGTGGGAGGCACACGGCCTGCCTACACTGGCGTGTGACCTCTGTAACTTAGAAAAATTTTTAAATTTTCGAGAATTTCTGTATGTGTTCGATTTAGTCCCGGCCCTATTCTAAAGCATGTTTAAGGTCTCAAAGACCTATTTAAGGGACACTTTGGTGTGATTTAGCAAATTAAGTTATGAAATGTTCGTAAAAGTTTTCGATTGTCCGGTAATGCCTTTTAACCCTAAACCGACATAGTTACGAGTTAGGGGTGTTACAACAAGCCATAAACGAAGACATTTTCAGGTTACCACCTTTCTGAATTCATCTCGAGCGAAAATTCTAAAATTACCCTCGGAACTTCTAGACCCAATTTCGAGATGTGATATAAACTTAATGTACTTGTAACTTGTGGCATGTATATAGGATTCCATTGTGTGTGATCATGTTAAGTTCATTTGTAACTTGCTATCTAAGATAGTCTAATGTTGAGTTTATATGTTGAAGGCCATAGTGGCTAAGTTTGAGCCTATTATGTTTGGAGAACTAGCTAAGTGGCCATTTGTGGTACCACTTCTTCAAATAAGCCATGTTTGAATGAGAATTATCTAATTTTCATGATGAATTTGAAGTATACTTGAAGAATATTTTATGTTTACTTTGTCAAAAGGTGTTTTGGTAGTTGTTTTTAGTGTTTAAAACTTGGTTTATGAGTCATGTAGGTTTAATATTGGATATTGTGCTCTTAGGTATCAAAATAGGGGAATTTCATGGCAATTTTTGGCTTCAGGCATAGAGGTACCGATATCAGACCTTGTGGTATCGCAATAACTAAAACAAATGCAAAAATCTATAATACCAGGGAGAAGTATAGGTACTTCTCCCCACTTGTACCGATACTACAGTGCCTTGCCCTAAAAAGGTGTGTATTTAAAGCTCCGAAACTGATCCAAAGGTTCATGACCACTTTTGTGGGTAGGACATGAGCCATGACATGCCATAAAAATGTTTTTAAAGCCTTCAATTAGTCTAAAACTTGTTTTTATGATTTTATAAAGAAATGTTTTAAGCTTAATCTCTTTAATAATTTCAAGGTTTCTTACTCTTTACATGCTCCGGTGGTACCAATCAACAGGACGTATGAGGGGTGTTACAGTTAAATTTTTTGTTATACTAATTTTTGAACTGTTACTTGGCCCTTCCATGAAAACCTTACTAAAATTTAATAGAAATGGACCAAAAAAAAAAAAACTTAAGCATAGTTAAGTAACTTGAGGTTTTTACTAAAATAATATTAAAATAATAATTCTTTACTAAAATAATATAAATTCAATTTTATTTACCAAAATTATATAGATTAAATAGTAAACTTTTTTTCATTTTTCCATGCCCCAAATCGGCACAACTGGTGGCGATTTGGGCAGGGCACAAAAAATTGAGCCCATTCTATAATGTTTAAGTCTTTTGTAAAGCTTCACATAGTTGACACAATACGCTCTCACATTGTCGCCATCACTTTGTCACAAATAGCTTCATGTATTAATGGCAACTTATATCGCCAGACACTATCACCCTTGCTTGCATAATGAGATTGTTTGTCTGTAGAATGATTTTCACCATCCACCATCCTTCGGACAGTGGAGATCCCTTGTACGACCTAACTCACTCATCAAGAAGGCTTTTACATGACTCGGAGCAAACCTTGGCACATATGGTATTCATAGAGAACCATCTAGGGGCGATAGCTCCTTGGCACTACTTCAGACTATGTGTTTAAAAAGGTGGCTTAGACTTTTAGAAAGCTCATGTGTGTGAGATATTAGACCTTGCATTAGAGAATCTTGAATTCAATAGAATTTTTAATGATGGCATGGCGTGTACAGCCAAGGTTGCCACCAGAGCAATCTTGTTGGGGGGTACAAGGAAGTGTTTAACTCCATTAGATCATTAGTTGACGTCGGAGGTAGGACTGGAGGCTTAATATCAAATACTGTCAAAGCCTATCCACGCATCAAAGGTGTTAACTTCGATTTGCCGCATGTTGTCTTGACTCTACCATGTTGGTGGTGACAAGTTTCATGTCATTTCAAATGTTAATGCAATCATTATGAAAGTACTTAAATCATGGATTTAAATTCATTTTTCATAGAGAATACCATTAAAAAGAAATCCAAATACTGCAACTGTAGAAATAAGATTTATGATTTTTAGTTCTTGTAATTGTGATAGTGAAAAACTGAAAATACATTATTTAACTTAAAGTATAAAAATAAGTTCTTCTCCCAAGTCATGGATTTGGTAAAAATATCATTATTTTTTTTATATTAGAATTTAACTAAAAATGAGTGCTTTTTGATGTATATACTTTTTGAAATCAACACACAGATTTATGTTAATAAATTTTATAATAATTGGAAAAAGATTTGTTATCCTTAATTAAAATGATGTACCTTACTTTAAAATATGAAGTAGAATTTTTTAAGTGATGTGGCATATTCATATAATTTATTGTATTTTAGCATTTAACTCATGAATAGAGTATGTGAGATAGAGCTGGGTTGATTTCAACCTATGTTATAACATCCTATCATTTAATTAAATCTATTGAATAAAAATAATAGTTTTTTTTAACTATTAAAGAAAAACTATTTAATAATGTCATTCAAGTATGTAAAAAAACTTATTATAAAAAACCAGTGTGTAAAAGAAAAGCTTGCTTTTCATTTGGATTTCAAAGGGCTTCTTTTTTCTAGATTTTTTATAGTTTAATATTAATTATAAGAAAATTATTAGATATTATTTTTGTGTTGCATGATTACGGTAATGAGTATTGCATAAGAATATTAAAGAATATCAAAAGGGATCGTAAAAGTGATAACTGTTGATATAATTTTCGGATAATCACATCTTAATAAAAATACTCAATAACTTATAGGGCTCAACTTTTCCATTTCCAAGAAGCCTTCATGCAAATCTACAAAACTTAAACATATCATGTTTACCATACCTCTTTTATACACTTAAACTGATGTCACAAATTTAGGCATTGGCCAAACTCATTGGTCTAGATTATATTCAGTTGTCATGTCATAATTGAGGGACACCAAGGGAGGCAGCAAGTTGGGCCTTGACCCTAAAAAATGACAAATTATCAATTTAGTCTTTTAAAAATTTTAAATTTGTAAGTTAGCTTAATGGTAAAATTATATTTTATCGTCTAAAGATAAAAGTAAAAAATTGTACTTTTAACGTTTTTAAAATTTTAAAATTTAATTTTACCCTCGGTAGATATACTTCAACCTTTGTCTTTGATTGAGGACGTGTATTTTAGGCATCACGTGTCTTGTTCTTATAAAAATAAACAAATAATATACTTTTTTTATGTTATTAATCCGACTTTGCAGAATAATAATTGATATTGTGTCAACTGGGCAGTCTGATAAGACAGGTGAACAAATATGCAATCAATTCTCTTTATAACAACTACATTTGTCTATCAAGATTTTGACTATTATACACTTATAACAACATGATGTTATAGAGAGATAACTGTTGTAAACCTATCATAGAATTCATATTCCGAATTTTCATTAAATAAAGAAAGTGATAATTATGTTTGAAAAAAGAAAGCGAGAGGGAATCAAATCAACAAAATTAAAAGACGTATAACATGTGCATACATTATTTTTATGTATATTTTATTTTATATTATTTCACATGTTTAATTATGAAGTTTATAAATTTTAACAAGTTCAATTAATCAATATGAGTTATCAAATTAAATTGATTAATTTATCATGAGTTATTAAATTCAAGTAATCAATTTATAAGTTTATGACGTTTCAAATTCATAGTAGAATATTAATTAGAGAACTTAATAGTGTATTAAATTGATATCTTTAATTCTACTCATAGAATATTATTTTCATTTTATAAAATTTGATTAATATATATTTTTACTTGAAATTTAACATTTTATTGAAATGATTTTTATTTAATAAATTATAGTTAATAGCTTATATGAAATAACTATAATTTTACTTAAAATTTTAGATAATATGTTGTCATAGAGAACTAATTTAATAAAGAGTGTAATTTATAGTTATGGACTTGTTGTTATAGATGAAAAATTGTTATAAATGGTTAAAATAAAACATAAAAAAAACTGATCTTACTAAAAATTTGATTATTATAGTGAAATGCTGTTATAACGGTTGGTTATTATAGAGAATACTGATTGTATATAAAAATTGATTGATATATTGATTTGGATAAAAAAATTAAATCGAATTTTGGATGAATAGGTCAAAATCAATTCATCAATTTTATATATTTTTTAAAATTTTAAATAATTTATTTAATCAAAACAAGTTGTATTTGCTTTTTTGGGGTTATATAACTATTTAAAGTGGGGATATCAAATAAGGTGGGATTTAATGGTGAGTTGATTGGGATAGTGGGGTTTAGGAGCAAAAAAAAAAAAAAAAAAAAAGTTTTTCATGGTGTCGATTTGGATAAATTACAGTGTAGGTTACTAAGGATTTTTTACTAAAATAATATAAGAATAATAATTCTTTACGAAAGTAATATAAGCTTAATTTTATTTATCAGAATGATCTGGTTTAAATAGTAAAAAGATTTTTTTTTATTTTATCATGTTGAAATAATCGTGTCGAATGAAATTTTTTTTATTATTGTTCAATCTAATATCATTATTTTAACAAAAATCTCAAAGTAACCTACAAGTATAATTTATCCAAAATTTGACTTAGGTTTTTTGTGATATTTGTTGTTGGGTACCTTTTGTTTGTCTTTATTGGAAAATGTTTGGCTTGGACTGCTGCAATCTGTCATCTAATTGCTTTTTGGATGTTGATTCTTCCAATGTTCCTGGCACTCTTATTTATGTATGAGTATGCCAATAAAGAATATAAGATAATGCAATTACATGATATTTTTAGGTTGGCCGTGGATTCCATCACAAACCAGTAAATATAATTAGGGTCACTAATTTTATTCTTTTCCTAAGAGATAATATATTAATACTAATATTAAAGAAGGGAAAATTTGTAACGTTTTTGTTGGAATATTTGGTATTGAATTTTGATAGTACAACATGACTTCAATTTATGGTATTTAGGGCTTGAATCTATATTTTTTTAGATTATTCATAAATTAAAATGGCAAAACACTCTTGAAATAATGTTTTTTATTTCATAAAAAAATCATAATTATCAAATTAAATCAGGACTTGATTAATGGATAACAACAATCTAATTAATCTTTTAGATATAGATAATGTGATATGGTTTGGTTGATAAGTAAAGTATAGAGGGCTGGATTGGATTTGATTGCAGGGGAGTTTGTTGCTTGCACTTGTCGTCACTGCTTTCATTGATTGCATCTTTTTTAAATGCTTTCTCTCGGTAGGTTTAACCTCTGCACTGAACTTGTTTCCGTTTCAATTGAACATATAACAATAAGAAATAAATATTTGTGGCTCAAGGATTTCATGAGGCGCCTGTAGCTCAGTGGATAGAGCGTCTGTTTCCTAAGCAGAAAGTCATAGGTTCGACCCCTATCTGGCGCGTTAGTTTTAATTTTCTATCTTTTTATGAGGTTTTTTTTTTTTTTGGCTACAATTTAAAAATTGAATACATGTGTCAGCTATTTTATTGGCTACAAGTACAAAACTTAATCTCTTGCTTTTTGATTCTTTATGCGTTAAAATTTTTTATATCATTATTTTTAACAATTTTAAATTTTAAATACATGTGCTGCTATTTTATTGATTGTAAGTACAAAATATAAAATAATATAAATTGTCAAATTGAAGAACTAAAATATATATTAATCCTATAAAAAAGGTTTAAAATTTTCTTTAATAGGAGTCCCTCTCTTTAGAATGTTATAATTTTAAAATTTTTTCATATAATTATAATTTATAATTTTAGAAAATAAATTATGAATTTTAAATATTTTTAGATTCTTTTGAATTTCTTTAGAGGTTAAATTAAATATCAACCTTTTGAATTAGTGTACCACATCATCATTTTATTAAAGGGATAATAAAAATTAACGAATTAATAATTAAAATTAACATCTCAAAAACATTAATAACTTTTATGTTAGTTCTAAAAATTGAAAGAGTAAAATATAATTTTAAAGTTTACTCAAAATATTTTACGTTGCATTTCACTTGATTATATTTTACTGTTGGAATTTCCCTTGAATTTCAGTAAAATAATTGTCCTATAATGAAGCGGAAAAAATATACCTACTAATGATGGCAAAGTGACGTGAAACCCTTCCCACATGTTTTATGTTATAGTGACACTAAATTTTATAATAAAAAAAAAAACATCCGAGGTTAGAATATACTTTTAACTTTGAATTTTTCATTAAATAAAAATTTTTTATTTTTATTTTTAAGAATTTATTTCATTTATTTGTTGAATTTTAAAATATAGAATCAATTATTGATATCATTAGTTTTTTAAAAATTAATTAGTGTGACATTTAAAAAAGAAAAATCCATTTGATAGTTATTTAATAAAAAAATACCATTTGAAATGTACACGACTTGATGCGAAAACTTTTAATGGTGTTGCCACTTGTAGTTGTAAATTTTAAATCCAAAAAATAAAGTGATTAAAATTTAAATTTATAAAGAGTATAATTTAGAGATTTGGGATATATTTTAACCAATATACAATTATATTAAACATAAAGAATATATATCAAAGTATAATTATATCATATTTTAAATAATGAATAGAATCTAAACTAAAACCTCAAATGTGATAATCACGCATGATAAGATTTAAAGATATATGAAAATAATTGAGCATGATGAGTCTTGAATTTAAACACTCAGAACCTAGAGTCTTCTATCTTCACAATCTAAGCCAAGGCCTCATTAACCATCAAGACTAAAGTTTAATATAAAACTTAAAATTATCTATAACTCCCATAAACCCTTAAATAAAAAATAAATACGTTTAAACTCAAGTGTTTTTGCATTAACAACTATGCTAATGTCAATTAAATTAAGATTTAACCGACTCAAGATTATATCTTAAATTTTTAGAATATAAATTTAATATATATTTTTTGAATATGCAATTTTAATAACATAAACTTTTACTATTTTCTAAAACAACAAAATTTAAAGGCCGCCTGATTAGAACGAACCAAAAGCGAGTTCGAGGATAGCAAATATATATATAAAATAAAATCAATTTGTATTTGTTTTTAATTAGACTTCAAGAAAAATTCAGAAGAGCTAATCTTTAGCGCCATCATTATTTTACTAGATCTTTTGTTGACTATTATTTGAGATAAAACTTCAGTAATTCTATTTTTTTATTTAAAAAAAATCTGATACAGCATTAGTTGAATGGATATATCGCATAACGATTTTTTTTGGCTGTATTTTCTAAAGCAATTTCCTCATAGAAATAAAACTCATTAAATAAAGGAGAAAAAAAAATGGGATGATGGATACGAAAATCAGAAGACAAAGGAAGGTGAAAAAAAAAAAACAAACTACACCACCTTCCAACAAACAAATACCCAAAAAGTGAAACTTAGGGTTTCCACTTTCCTTCTTCTTTTTCATTATTTTCCCTCCTGATTTTCCTTTCCCCCAAACACTACTATTCGACGGTTACGGTTTTTCTATCCGAAGATATTTTTTTTTGTCGGTTGTTCTTGCTATCAGACGATTCGTTTTCTTTCGAAGAAGAAGATTGACAAAATTAGAAACAAAAAAGGCCTTGAATTTTCTTCTCTAGAGGTTTATTTTCCCGGGAAAATTGGCTTCCTTTTTTTCCCAGCTCTACCTGTCTTAGCTTCCAAGGTTAGATTCATACTTTTCCTTCTCTCTTCTTCTTGATAAAACTTGCACATTATTTATTTGTTTTTATTCCTGTAAATTTTATGTCCAAAAAGAATCTTTTAGTTGCGCACCTTTCATTATTTTCCGTTATTTCTTTTCAGGAAGTTTGCTTTGTGCTTGATTTATCGGGGGAGGAATTTACGTAGCTGGTGGGTGGAGTAAAAAAAGGGAGGGAAAATATTCATTGGAGGATCTAAGATTCAAGATAGAGAGAACTTTAATATTCTTTAGATTTTTTTTTTGAATGTAATTGTCAGTAAATAATTCGATTGCTTCAGTTTGAATGCATATATTGGTATATGGAGTCAGAAGTATTTTCACCTCCGATTCCAAGAGATTTGGTGAAATGTTGTGATTGCAATTGTACTACCTGTTCTTTGATTAGTGATCCTTCGAGTACTTGGTTTCGCACTGTGAAACGCAAATACGATGAGTTTGAGACCTTCAACAAGTTTTATGTTCCGGGGTTCGATCTATACTCTAACCCCAAAGTCCAAATTGAGAATGAATGTGCTGCTTTGCGGGAGACGGTTAGCAGCCAACAAGCCACAATACAAGATTTGTATAGAGAATTGGAGGAAGAGAGAAATGCCTCATCATCGGCAGCTACTGAGGCCATGTCGATGATATTGAAGTTGCAGAGAGAGAAGGCAGAGATCCAAATGGAGGCACGGCAATTCAAGTGTTTTGCTGAGGAGAAAATGGCACATGACCAACAGGAGATAATGGATTTGGAGGATTTGTTGTATAAGAGAGAGCAGGCTATTCAAGCCCTTACTTGTGAAGCACAGGCTTACAAGCATAGGATGATGAGTTATGGGTTTACGGAGGCAGAGGTTGAAGGTGAGCCGGATGGGCTGATTCAAAATGTGGCTGAGAACTTTGGTGACTCTGTCGATCTTCTTCAATATGATTATCAACCTCCAAAGTGCAATTTGAATGAGAATCCTGGTGATGATGTTGAAGATATTGAGAAATATGCATTTGGTGAGACCCCTTGTGCCCGAGAACACTTGAGGAATCTGGAGCAAAGGATCTGCCAAATGGAGAGGAATCCAAGCAGCAGTCAGCTGAGTCAACTGGATGGATATTTCCCTGGAACAAAGAATGTTCCAGAGAAGGTAATAGTCGGTCACTCTCCTAGGCAATCAAGACATTCAAGGAGGCTTTCAAGTGATAGTTCAACCACGTTCCTCGCTAAAGAGATCCCTTCAGAGTTTACAGGTAATTCTCCCAGGTTCATTTCAGAAATGGACAAGATTTCCGGCTCAGGAAGAATGGATAATGCTTCTGAAGTTGGAGATGATATGAGTGACAGAGTTTATACTATTGATTCTATCCATACTGGGGTTCCATATAAGGGAACCCCTGAGCCCAAACCTGGAGTTGGAGATTGTGTTGATTATGCATACATTCCAAGGGATGCACTTAATCCGCCTGATGGATGTGATCCCAATATCAAGAAGCTCTATACAAGGCTTCAGGCCCTTGAGGCTGATAGGGAATCAATGAGACAAGCAATAATATCAATGCGAACTGACAATGCACAGTTGGTATTATTGAAAGAAATAGCTCAACAGTTGTGCAAGGAAATGCCCCCTGAAAGACAATTAACCGTGAGGAAGCCATCTATTCTTGGAAGCCTTCCCTTCATGTCATTCTTCAAGGTAATATTTGTTTACATGAGGATGAAGTGTTCTGTTTTATGCATACTTTAAACCATGTAGTGCTGTTATTGACATTCTCATGTCTGTATATTTTGCGTTCTACAATCTCATGTTGATTAATTCTTGAATTTTTACAATATAGTTTGGCTTTTTTTACTTAGTGCACTCTGTAGTAACTGTTCATTTATTGGTAGTGTTCTATATGATGGTTGAAATAGATGAAATATGCTATCCCTAAGATGTTTTTCAAGATGAGTTTTATGTTTCTGTCACTAAGTGACAATTTTTTTAAGCTATGCAGAAATGAGTTACATGTTTAATTACTTTGCTTACATGAAGAATAGAAGTAATGAAGGTCACTGTCTGGTTGAATATTGTCTATAGGCCATTTCTCGCCCCTCATGTTTATTCTTTCGTTTCATCAAAAGCCTGCCCCTTCTGTTTACTACTCGTATCTGTATTTGTACTTGTGGACTATTTTTTAGACCATTTTTTAGTTTCATTCCTTTAACTCTGATGTTAATTTAGTTCCCGTATAGCAGTCATCTATTGAAGGTTCAAATTGTGGTTGTAACGTAGCTACTTTTAATGTTTACCAAGTTTTGACCCAATAAGAGTTGAATGGAACCAGCTTTAGTGAACAAGTTTGTTTCTTTTACTTATTTAATATCAATTTTCTTCCACTTGATTTCTTGAATTCTCTTACATGAAACTCCTATTTGAATGTTGCTCTTTTTATCGTCTGAAGCATCATAAACAGAGCATGCATACAGCTATTCTATTTTTCCCCTAATCTGAGCATCTTCGTTTTTTTCAACATTTTCTTTTGATTTTATTTTTTTCAGTGGATTGTGTCCTTTGTTTTCTGGAAGCGGAAAGCTTGTCGAAGCAAGTAAGTAGTATATGTGTTATATACATGGTTACTGTTGGACTTATTATGTTTTAAAACTGACAAATTTGGTTTCTCTGTATACTGTATCTAATGGCAAGCATTATTAGGTTTAAACTAACCAAATTTTATTTGCATTTTTATAGTTGGCCATTAAACTGTAGAGGTGCAGGTCTAAGGAGGGACAAGCACTTGTATTCATAATTTTGTATATTCTTGTATAATTTGTTTTATTATATTCTATATTAGAAACTGACTTTGAAGTTTATTAGCATATAATAATCTAGAGAAATGTTAAATGCTGGAGTTTGGTTCATTTACTTTCATATATTTTCTTTAATCATATAGGCATCTATATGGATTGTCACCGAACAATGTCGGCTTGCTACTGCTTCTCGACAAGGGCCCACGACTGAGACAGTGGAGATGTCTTTCAAGTACTCAAGTCTGAAACTGATACAATTACTTCTCCACATGAAGCCTCTAATCGTAATGGGTTTGAATAAACTATCATGTATAGGCTGTGCATCCTTTCTTATGGATTCCTTGGAGCAGCTTTTGGTATATTTTCAGTGTTCTTTTATTTTACTTTATTTTTTTACGATTGAATACATGTTGCTGCTTGATCAGCAAAAACACAGATGCGGTGAGCATACTCGCTCATATGGTTTGTCAGATTTCAGTTTTAAGGTATGTGTCTATTGCCGATCTCCTACATATTCAGATTCTTGTATGATTTTTGTTTCTAGTATGCTGTGTTTATTCTTTTATAATTTGAGCAATTGTTAGTTTGCAAGAGTAATTGCTGCTAGTCTCATTGAGATTCATGTTTTAGTTTGCTTGCTTTTCTTTTGGCTTTACCAAGGTTTTATACTTCATATGCTTTTTTCTTTTTGAAGGAAGAAAAATAGATTATAGAAGAAATATCTCAAAGAACCTCTAGATTCGGGAACTTTGACAAGTTAATTCTCATAAGCCCATGTTGTTCCGAACCTTAATTTTTCTTGAAATAAACGTGTTTGATATCCTTATCCTCCGCATATTTAGACATGAGTATAGGGACATGATCATCCAAGTATCCTCCAAATGCATGAAAAAGCTTAATATTAAATATACCGGTGTTTGACATGTCCCCCTTATCCGATATTTATTCCGAGTTCGAGTAACATTGTCCTTTTATCACTGCAGGTTCTACATTAAGAAACTTTTTAACTCTATTTTGCCATCTATTAGAACCCGGATTATTTCCTGAACTTTGTTTATTTCAATCCGATCAACAACTGATTAGCTTGTGTAGGTTGTAGGATATAGTTATATATTGCAACCCAGTAAGTTTGTGTTTATGTTATGTTCACATTATCTTATCATGTTATAGTCACGTTGAAGATGTAATATATTTATACAAAATTTGATCCGATAATAATTCATGTTATCTAAATTTTGATAAACACGAGTGTACGTAGGCTTCTATCTTGTAGCTTTGTGCTTCATTGTTTTTGGTGGAGGGGCATTTTCTTCAATCCCCCAGAACCAACCGAAGTATAGGAAAACACGAGGAAATTGCTTAAATGATACCCAAAATCATTGACCCTTTGTTAAGAGTTATGATATATCAGTGAAGCTTCCCGTCAGGAGTCAAATACAGTCAGCTTTGTTGCCTTTGACAAATACCAAGTATTAAAAATGCTCTCATAAAATAATTAAAAAAATCAATTGAATTTTTAATCTAAAATAAACTCAATTGAAGTATTTTGAAAATTGTTGGATAAAATTGTTTTGAATATCAACATTCAAATTGAAAGATCAATATAATTTATTCCGGATGTTTGATATGCATATTCATAGTCATTTAGAACTTATGTTGTTTAAAATAAAAGGTAGTGTTTAAAAGTAAGGATAAAAATGTAAAATAAAAATTTCATAATTTAAAATTTACCTTTATTAAGTAGTTTAATTATATTTAATATTTAATTTTAAATACCAAATTTTTTTTTTATACTTTGAATTCAAAATTTAATTTTTAATTTATGAGACATTACCTTAATTTTAACAAATTCTTTCGAGTTTCTTATTTTTGAATATATCGAATTTATGTTTTTAAATAATATAGTATAATCAACCTATTCTATAACATCTTATTAGTTTCTTAAGATTTTGTCATAGAAGGGAGGTTGTTGTACACCTATAATTGTTGTAAATATATTATAAAATTTATAATGAGAATTTCCATTTAAGTAAAGAAAGCATGAATTATGTTTAAAAGAGAAAGAAACTAAAAATCAAATAAATAGCAGGTGCATGCAACATTACTTTCATGCATCTTTTATGAGTTATCAAATTAAATTAATTAATTTATCATGAGTTATTAAATTTAAGTAATCAATTTATAAGCTTATAATTTTTTAAATTCATAATAGAATATTTAATTAAGAAACTTAATAGTTTATATAATTGATATTTTTAATTTCACTTATTGAAGATTCTTTTTATTTAATAAAATTTGATTAATAGGCTTTTTTATGTGAAATTTAAACATTTTATTTAAATAATATTTTAATTATAAGATCATTTTTGTTTAATAAATTATAGCTAATAGGCTTGCTTATATGATATAGTTATAATTTTACTTTAAATTTTAGACAATATGCTATTATAGAGAACTAATTTAATAAAGAATGCACCACATAACTATGGTTGTTGATGTTATAAGTGAAAAACTATTATAGAGGGTTGAAATAAAACATAAAAAATCGATTCTAGTTGCAACTTGGTTGTTATAGCGAAATGCTATTATAGTAGGTGACTGTTATAATGAGGGCTGACTGTGTATATGTAAGCTTATGATCACTATTTCATATTAGTATGGTTGCTAGAATTGGACCGCCAACAGAGTGGTTCAATCAAATCCTCTAGTATCATAAAATCATTTAAAAGACCCAGTTAAATTGTTAAAAAAATTGATTGAACCAATTAAAAATTAGTTGAATTGAGTTAAAAGACAATTTAGTATTTATTTTTATTATAATTATAAAGTGAATGTTTATATTCCTATTGTTTATTTTTTATTTTTTCTATTTTTAGATTTTTTATCTATTTTTTTAAATTTTATGAAAATTTTAGGATTTTTTTATTTTTCATGATTGAATTGAAAATCGATAGCTTGATTGGTTCGACTACCGATTTGATTTTTCTAACATGGTATATTATCCACTATGTAGTCATATGATTATTATGTATGCATATGATCACTAGTGAAAAAGATGGTCAAATTCGGCTTCTAGACCCTGTACTTTGTGTAAATTGTAGATTTTAGTACCTCTAATTTGATCAATTTTAGTCTTTGTACTTTTCAAATTTTGAAAATTTAATCCTGACCCAATGAAAACAATTAAATCTGTTTGGTTAAATTATGTTATTAGTCATGTATTATGCGTAAAATTATAGATTTAATCCAAGTTTACCAATTGGATCATTTTTAGTGGCTATATTTTTTGAATTTCAAAGTTTTAATATTAATATGAATGACAATCGTTAAATCTATTAACTGATTTTTTTTAGTAATATGTGAAAATAATAAACTAACATAGTATTATACATGTAATAATATGTTTGATACATCAAATTCTAAAAATAATAGAACTTAATGAATTTAATAATCATTTGGTTAGGACTAAAATTTCAAATTCTAAAAGTACAAAAATTGAAAATGATCAAATTAAAGTACAAGTATTAAATTCACAACTTAGACCAAGAATAAAGTCTTAACAACAAAATTTCACTTAAAAAAGGATGGTAAGAACAACACTCCCTTGATTTTAAGTTTCAAACATAGATAATTTATTTGTATTTTGATCATTACGTGTAAGATAATTTAACTTGTAAATTAAATTAATTTTGATATGATTTTATTGCTAACCTTATTTTAGGTTATATAAGTTTTAATATATGTACATAAGTTGTGATTAAACCTGTTTAAGGGTTGGGCTACTCATTTAAGCCCGAAGTTTTGCCTAAAATATGAGAGAGTTTTGTCAAAATTGCAAGACTCAAAAAATGGGCTTAAGAAAGAAACCCTGTTTAAAACATGGGTTAAGCTTTGACTCCAATATTCAAGGCTCAAGCTTGGCTCGACTTGGCCCAACTCGTTTGATATTTTTGTAATATATTGTTTTGTTTTATATATAATATATAATTTGTATCACATAAAATTAAATATTTAATGCTATAACATAAATAAATAAAATTTAAGTTGCTTATGTTTGTCATAATGTCCGTTCGGGGTATAGGGACCAAGGCGATGTTAGACACAAGGCTAAATCCTACAAATCAAATCTAAGTAGAGTTTGTTGGAAACTCAAGTTTGAAAAATGCAACAAAGAATAAGTTTAAGGGAAAAATAAGAGTTTTAATTTTTTTTCCAAAAACAAGAACTTGGTTGTGATATCTAAAGTAATAAACACTTAAACAAAATTGTATCCTTTCGATTCGTCTAGGATGAATGCTTCGACTGAGTAGTCTTCTTCACTATCCTCAAGCTCAAGTCTGCCAAGTGTGGGCTCGCTTCGAATTAGAAATTTTTTTACAAAATTTACGAGTGAGGTAATTTTGTAATTTCTCTAAGCTTTGAGGTTAAGTTGTAAATATGGAAAATATCTCTAGAAATTTTCTGAAATAATTTATTTAGAGAATTTTCTCTCAACAACTTTCTCTTGAATTCAAGTGTGTGAAAAATAATGACCCATGACTCTCTTTATATAGGGAGAGTTTAGTGAATTCAATTAAAATTAAACTTAATCACTTTAATAATAAATAAATATAATAATTATCAAGGTCAATATTAAATTAAATTTAATATTAAATCTTATTAAAATAATATTATTTTTGAAATAGTTAATCTGAAACCAAAATATCCGGTTGAGTCCCAGTAGGAGTGTGATTCATCTTCTGCTCAATTGTCAAAGGACCACTCGCTGGCCACTGGAATGCCACCGCCGGTACTGTTGTGTCTGGTGATGCCATTGCAAGTGCGGCACCTTCACGGCACCTTGAGCCGGTTTGACTGTTGTCGGTTTGGTTCGGGCCAGTGACAGCCCAATCGATTTGGTCCAAGCACCGGTTGAACCGTCGGCTCGGTTTCACATACTAGACCCAGTTGAGCCAGTTTTTGGGTCTTAGTCTCGGTTTTGGGTTCTCAAGCCCAATTTTTGATCTTATGTCCAATTTACAAGTTCAATTACTTGAAAATTAATTTCCAGAAATATCATATTAATTTTAATTAATTTGATTAATTTAATTTTACTTGATCAAAATTAATTTTCCCAAAAATCATTTAGATTTTCTAAATTAAATTTTTAAGAAAATTCTTTAATCAAATTCCCTAGTTGGACAATTCTCACGGCCGCCTAATTTAATTCCACATTGAATAAATGGACTCAATTAAATTATTTCCAAAGTCGTAGAATTTTCTTCTAATTCAAATGCAATCCAATTGAGCTTTTATTGAGCTAGCGTAGGGACCAATCAAACATATACAATTAGACTCTAGTAATTGCAATTATGCCTAGAAGTATTGTTTTGATAATTCACAATTTACTTAATCATGAAGTTAGTCCACAAGAAGTACCATAATTGAAAACTCCTTATTATATACTCTTTACAAAAGCCTTTCATCTAAATGTTTTGTCTAATAATCTTGTCATATGTGTGTTACCCTTATATGATATCCTTGATTCCTTTGAGTTAAATACTTTCCCTCAATACAATCCTATTTTATATCATTGTCACCATTCTATCTTTTTAATGATTAATATAAAATCACTGTCAACAAATGACTGTGATAAATTACTCGTTCAAGAACAAGTAACCCGTGGCCATGTTTCTTATTTATCAATCCATACAATGCCAGTGAGAGGATATTGTTAATTTTTTTGCCATACACAAGTCATATACCCAACATACCGTCTATGGGCTCGATCATCTTTAGAGCATAAGCCTCCACTTATACCAAAGCATATGTGTTACATACGCATTGTAAGTGACTAACTAAAGATTTAGGTAAATTACACCATGAACATCACAAGTGAATTAATTCACAAACGGGTTTAGAATTAATTCATCTTAGGTCCAACCCGATGTATCATTCTTCCAATGAATACATCTATGTCTCTACTCGTGGAGTCAATTGCTTCTATAGCCAAGGCTAGCCATCTTCTCAATTGGAACTGTAGACGACATAATAATCCTTCTAAGTATTTAAATCAAATGCTCACTTTGATTCTTTTACGAGATTACAGACTCGTTTAGATTATCTACTAAAGTAAGGTGTCTTTCTCGCAATGTAAATGTTCTTACAATGTCACTTATCATTAGTTTAGACTTAGAAAACCAATGAGCTAATATTTGCTTGTCACAATTTCGCTATGCATGTAAAACATGAAAGATAGAAACACAAAAGACATAAAAGTGAAAAGTGAAATTAATTTTATTTATTTATTCATCGTTTAAATACATAGAAAATAATTACATATTTACTACAACATGGACACATTTCCCAACAATCTCCCACTTGCCTTAATGAAGTAAATATGTCATGTTTCGCGCTCTAATATCCTCGACGTGTTTGTTAAAACTCCTAGTTACAAGAGTCGTAGTAAATGGATCCGTAAGGTTATGTTTAGAAGCTACTTTCACCACATCTACTATTCTTATGACTACTGCCTCTCGTATTAAGTGATACTTTCGCTTAATATGTTTGGTCCTCTTGTGGCTTCCCATTTCCTTAGTATTAGTTATTGCACCATTGTTATCATAATACAATGTTATAACTTTTTCCCATACCAGGAATGACTTCAAGATCGATTAGGAACTTTCGAAGACATATCGCTTCTTTCATTTTCGTAGAAGCAACCACATACTCAACCTCCATAGTAGAGTCAGCAGTGCAGGTTTGCTTTACACTTCTCTATACTATGGTTCCACCACTTATGTAACATCCTGGAAAGGGCCTATGCATTTTCGGCTTAATTGTACGAAGTGACATGTTCTATGTACTAAGAATAAATTTTGAACATTTTTGGAAACTCGGAAATGTATGAAAGTGAAATGGAAATGAACATTTTTGGAAACGTGGAAATGCATGGACATGAACATTTTTGGAAACCTAGAAATGCATAGACATGAACATTTTTGGAAACTAGGAAATGTAAGGAAATGATTCAGAAATGGAAAGTGAACATTTCTGGAAACTTGGAAATGTAAGAAAATGGCAAGTTTACAGAGCCGATCAAAAATTTTAGGAAACTTAGAAATGACTTAGAAATGTCGAGTTTTAAAGTTTAAAATAGGAAATTAAGGTAAGGTGGCCTTAAAAGAAAAAGTTGGTGGAATTTGACACACAAACACAGCTTGGAAAAGTGGCTCAAGATGCCACTTAGGGCCTATGGAAATGGCGCCATATGCAAGAGGAATGGGCACAGGTTCGAATCACTTGGGAAGCAAATAAAGGATGCTTTATTTTTGCTTCTGTAAGGCTGAGAGGTGGACGGCACATGCTTCTAGAAAGGGAGGAGTTTTATTTTCATAAATACTCGATAAATAAGTTGATAAATAAGGGATTTAAATTGGATTATTTTTGAAGAGATAATAGATGGATAAATATGGATTTATTTCTTTTATTTTGATAGATAAGGAAGAGATATAAAGAGGATTATTATTAGTATTATTTTTATTAAGAGATAAGAGATAATTATTGGATTAAGTTTTATTAAAGTGATAAATCAAGGGATAAAGCTATCAAAATAGAAGAGTGGTGGCCAAGTAAAGGACTCTAGCTAGTAATTTTGGCTATAAAAGGAAGAGTAAGGCTATTCTTCATTCATTCTTTTCTCTTCAAGAAAACCTCTGCCAAAATTCTCTAAAGTTTCTCCTCTTCTCTCGCAGAAATTTTCCTAGCCAATTCTCTCTTTTCTCTCTGCTATTTTGCTAAAACCAAAAACCCTAGTAAAGCAAGCCAATCTCTTCATCTTTCTTTTCTTCCTATTTCTCCTTACCAATCAATTCAAAAGCCGAATCTTGGAAAGGCTTCAAGCATAGGTGCTGTCGATTTCTTCAAAGGTAAGAACAAGTTTGATTTCCATTCTTTTAGAGAGATAATCTAACCCCATACATATTTTGGTTGCTGAATATGGAAGGATCTTTCGGGATTATCAGAGTAGTCGACTAAAAGGAGGAGTATTCGGGGTTTCTAAGATTAATGTAAGACATGTGAATATTCGGCCAAAGGCCTTGATTTATATTTTGATGATTAAGATTAAGTCTAACGTAAGGTTTTAGGGATTTCGACATTCCTAGGGAAATAAGGAACAGTTTCGGGATTTGTTGGTGTTCCAATCGGCAACAAGGTAAGAATACTAATCCTACTAGGATTTGGTTTTATAGTCAAATAGGTCTTCTCTAAAGATTACCATGTTAACTGAATTTAGGGATTAAAGATCTAAAACAGTAGATCGGTTCTCGAGATTTCAAGGATTTTTAAGCGAATCAGGTGTGTAATCCCCACTATCTTTTAATATGTCACATGGCAATATTTTAACCTATGAATATATATATATATATGAATGTGAATATGGCTAAGTACCCAAATATGGTGCAAAAGTACTCAGGTACGTTTCCTACTTTTACTAGGAATATGAAATATGTTACTTATAACATGTGAAAAATCTATAAGAATGTGAATATATGTATGATATGCATGATAATGATAATATGGGGCATATGGTTGTATATTGAAAGGGAAGTGAAAAGTGGTGACTTAAGACCACGATGTCGAAAAGTGGTGACTTACGACCACGATGTCGAAAATTGGTGATCTAAGACCACAATAAATCGAAAAGTGGTTTTCTAAGACCACAGATGCGGTGACTTAAGCCCGCAATTTGGTGTGTAACGGAAGGAGGGTCGACTTAGTAGTCCCCACTGTGTGTTTGGTAGGTACGGGGTGTGTAGCGGATGGCATCTAGGTTTTGGGTTCGGGATTGCATCATTATTTTGAATTAATGTGTGAACATGAAATGTATGGTATGCCTTGATTTATTAAATTGTAGTGTTGGTTACACATTGAGTCAGTTTGACTCACCCCGTTGGGGAATATTTTGTGTGATGAGCAATAATGGACCGGCCTGGCAGGAGCTAAAGGTGGCCATGCATCGCAAGAAGAAGTTTAAAGATTTGGACTTTTATTTTACTCAGTACTTTAATTTTATTTTTGGGTTTTGGTTGATGTGATAAGGCCATAAGGCCCAAGTTGGATAGTTTTATTTCTTTGCTTTTATTATTAATCATTATGTTACGAATTACTTTTAACTAAGTTCATTTAAATTATTTTTTTTAAAAAAATAAACCCTAAATTGTTTTGCCACCATAATTAAATGATTTCTAAGTAAAATAAATGGGTTTTCGCTCTTAGCCCAATCCAAAACGATATTTTTCTAAAATTACACAAAATTTCCCTAAGTAATAAAGAACATTGAAACCTAGGTTTACTTTAAGGAACATACCGAGATCCGCCAGGCTCGTCGTAAATTTTGGGTTTGGGGCGTTTCAATTTGGTATCAGAGCCCAGTTTCAAACCCTCGGCCTTGGGTTCAAGGCCCAAAATGTTTTCAAAATTAAGCCCAAAAGAAATTTTATGAAAATTTTGTGAAAAGCAGGTTTTTCTGGCATGGCACCTAAGTCTCCGACCCGCAGTTCTCCAGGTAAGTACCTTTATTTATTGTGTGAATTATGTTATGAATTATGGAAGGGTAGAAAAGGCATGGAACGTAGAATAGCATGATAGGAACTTGAACCCTAGGACTAGTCTACTCAAACACAAATACATAAGACTTAATGCACTCAACAAACCTATGGCTAAGTCACTGAGTTAGGGTGTGGTAACCCCTGTGCGCATGTCTAGGATTGGATCCGGAAGAGCCTGGTATTTAAGCAGTCCTAGTGACTCACCTCCTCTTCGCAGGAATCCTACCTGGTGCGTAGCTTCGTTTCACCCTAACCAAGAGGACTTATTCATGGGCTAAACCCTTAACTAAAACCCGAAAGGGAACTAGTCGTATTTTCATAAAAACCCTAGTTTTAAAACCTCTTAAATTACCCTTTTGATTCATAAAAGCTATTTCATAAAATTTTTCTGAAATATTTCTTGATTTACAAAATTACAAAAATACCCTTAGTGGTGAAATTACAAAAATGCCCTTGAGTTTTAAAATTTCCATATTAACCCGATTTCATTAAAATTTTCTTACTTTGTAAAAGTATCTCGAACCTCTATTTTGCAAAAGTCCAAAATACTCCGATTTGAAAATTTACGGGATTACCCCTGGTTTACCACAATTACCAAAATGACCCTGAATTCTCAAAGTTTTTACAACATCACCGATTTGGAAAACAAATTCTCAAAAAGAACCCTCAAGTTTTGCAAATTTTGAAATACCCTTGATTTATTAAGATTTACAAATTTACCCTGGTTAATTACCGAAATACCCTCGTAATTTCAAAATTTTTAAATGCCCAGGATTTCAAAATAGCCTTATTAACAAAATCACCAAGGAACCTTATTTTGACAAATTATTAAAATACCCCGTAGGGCAAATTACTGAAAATACCGGGTAGTGGAAAACAACAACAATGAAAACTACAACATTTCTCTGAATGAACGAAAGTTCATAATTGATTGATGAATGAATGAATGAAAGATCGTATGTTTGGATGAATGCGAAAGGACCACTCCTAAATCCTTTTTCATAGAACTCCTTCGCGGATAAATCAGTGGAACAAAAGTACTAATGCATAAAACTTTTTAATCAGACTAAATCGCGGCGTTAGAAATGAGTTCTAGGGGACGTGAACTTAGAGAATATGCCTAGAAAGTATGATAGTTCTTTAAGATCAGAGTGCGCAGCAATAGCGTAGTGGGGTGAGTTAGACCGTACAATTATTCGTTAGTAAGTAATTTCGAGGACGAAATTATTTTTTAAGGGGTAGAATCGTAACATCTCGGAAAGGGCCTATGCATTTTCGGCTTAATTGTACGAAGTGACATGTTCTATGTACTAAGAATAAATTTTGAACATTTTTGGCAACTCGGAAATGTATGAAAGTGAAATGGAAATGAACATTTTTGGAAACCTGGAAATGCATGGACATGAACATTTTTGGAAACCTAGAAATGCATAGACATGAACATTTTTGGAAACTAGGAAATGTAAGGAAATGATTAGAAATGGAAAGTGAACATTTTCGGAAACTTGGAAATGTAAGAAAATGGCAAGTTTACTGAGCCGATCGAAAATTTTAGGAAACTTAGAAATGACTTAGAAATGTCGAGTTTTAAAGTTTAAAATAGGAAATTAAGGTAAGGTGGCCTTAAAAGAAAAAGTTGGTGGAATTTGACACACAAACAAGGCTTGGAAAAGTGGCTCAAGATGCCACTTAGGGCCTATGGAAATGGCGCCATATGCAAGAGGAATGGGCCTGGTTCGAGTCACTTGGGAAGCAAATAAAGGAGGCTTTATTTTTGCTTCCTATACGAGATGTGGTGGACGGCACATGCTTCTAGAAAGGGAGGAGTTTTATTTTCATAAATACTCGATAAATAAGTTGATAAATAAGGGATTTAAATTGGATTATTTTTGAAGAGATAATAGATGGATAAATATGGATTTATTTCTTTTATTTTGATAGATAAGGAAGAGATATAAAGAGGATTATTATTAGTATTATTTTTATTAAGAGATAAGAGATAATTATTGGATTAAGTTTTATTAAAGTGATAAATCAAGGGATAAAGCTATCAAAATAGAAGAGTGGTGGCCAAGTAAAGGACTCTAGCTAGTAATTTTGGCTATAAAAGGAAGAGTAAGGCTATTTTTCATTCATTCTTTTCTCTTCAAGAAAACCTCTCCGCCAAAATTCTCTAAAGTTTCTCCTCTCTCTCTCTAGAAATTTTCCTAGCCAATTCTCTCTTTTCTCTCTGCTATTTTGCTAAAACCAAAAACCCTAGTAAAGCAAGCCAATCTCTTCATCTTTCTTTTCTTCCTATTTCTCCTTACCAATCAATTCAAAAGCCGAATCTTGGAAAGGCTTCAAGCATAGGTGTCTTTGTCGATTTCTTCAAAGGTAAGAACAAGTTTGATTTCCATTCTTTTAGAGAGATAATCTAACCCCATACATATTTTGGTTGCCGAATATGGAAGGATTTTTCGGGATTATCAGAGTAGTCGACTAAAAGGAGGAGTATTCGGGATTTCTAAGATTAAGGTAAGACATGTGAATATTCGGCCAAAGGCCTTGATTTATATTTTGATGATTAAGATTAAGTCTAACGTAAGGTTTTAGGGATTTCGACATTCCTAGGGAAATAAAGGAACAGCTTTCTGGATTTGTTGGTGTTCCAATCGGCAACAAGGTAAGAATACTAATCCTACTAGGATTTGGTTTTATAGTCAAATAGGTCTTCTCTAAAGATTACCATGTTAACTGAATTTAGGGATTAAAGATCTAAAACAGTAGATCGGTTCTCGGGATTTCAAGGATTTTTAAGCGAATCAGGTGTGGAATCCCCACTATCTTTTAATATGTCACATGGCAATATTTTAACCTATGAATATATATATATGAATGTGAATATGGCTAAGTACCCAAATATGGTGCAAAAATTCTCAGGTACGTTTCCTACTTTTACTAGGAATATGAAATATGTTACTTATAACATGTGAAAAATCTATAAGAATGTGAATATATGTATGATATGCATGATAATGATAATATGGGGCATATGGTTGTATATTGAAAGGGAAGTGAAAAGTGGTGACTTAAGACCACGATGTCGAAAAGTGGTGACTTACGACCACAGTAATCTGAAAAGTGGTGATCTAAGACCACAATAATCTGAAAAGTGGTTTTCTAAGACCACAGATGCGGTGACTTAAGCCCGTAATTTGGTATGTAGCGGAAGGAGGGTCGACTTAGTAGTCCCCACGGTGTGTTTGGTAGGTACGGGGGTGTGTAGTGGATGGCATCTAGGTTTTGGGTTCGGGATTGCATCATTATTTTGAATTAATGTGCGAACATGAAATGTATGGTATGCCTTGATTTATTAAATTGTAGTGTTGGTTACACATTGAGTCAGTTTGACTCACCCCGTTGGGGAATATTTTCAGGTGATGAGCAATAATGGACTGGGTCGGCAGGAGCTAAAGGTGGCCATGCATCGCAAGAAGAAGTTTAAAGATTTGGACTTTTATTTTACTCAGTACTTTAATTTTATTTTTGGGTTTTGGTTGATGTGATAAGGCCATAAGGCCCAAGTTGGATAATTTTATTTCTTTGCTTTTATTTTTAATCATTATGTTACGAATTACTTTTAATTAAGTTCATTTAAATTATTTTTTTTAAAAAAATAAACCCTAAATTGTTTTGCCACCATAATTAAATGATTTCTAAGTAAAATAAATGGGTTTTCGCTCTAAGCCCAATCCAAAACGATATTTTTCTAAAATTACACAAATTTTCCCTAAGTAATAAAGAACATTGAAATCGGTTTACTTAAGGAACATACCAGATCTGGCCAAGGCTCGTGGGCCGGGTTTGGGGTGTTTCAACTTAGGACGAATACATTTCCCGATGTCGATTTCCTTGAATCTTTACAGGTTTGGAAGTTTGAGTCTGTATATCTAATAGGAGTAAGGTTCTTTCCAGAATAGACAAACATATAATCCCTAGCTCTTTTAAGATACCTTAATATATGCTTTACAGTTTGCCAATGTTCGAGACTAGAATTCACCTATATCGACTAACCATTCTCACTATGAAACAGATATCTGGACATGTGCAAAGCATTACATACATAAGGCTTCCAATTGCTGAAGCATATGGAACCTTACTCATGCTCTTTTTTTTCTGCTGTCTTAGGACAATCATCCAAAGAAAGATGAAAACCTGATGTAGTTAGTTGAGCGCCTGGATTCACATCGATCATTGCAAACTGTTTCAGTACCTTATCGATGTATGAAGCTTGTGATAGAGTTATCATTTTATTCTTTCAATCCCTAAGGATTCGGATTCTAAAAATATAACTAGTTTTACTCAAGCCCTTCATGCTAAGCTGTTGAGTTAACCATAATTTAACCGATGATAATTCTCTTACATCCTTTCCAATAAGTAGAATATCATCGACATACAGAATGAGAAAGACCAGCTTTTTGTCTTTTATAAGCTTATAAACACAAGGTTCATCAGCTTTTTGCTTAAACCCAAAAGTCTTGATCATTCGATCAAACCTTTTATTCTATGAGTGGGACGTCTGCTTAAGTCCATAAATGGATTTTAGTAGTTTGCAAACTATCTGCTCTTTTTCTTTAACAACTAGCTAGTGGGTTGAGCCATGTAAATGGTTTCATCAAGATAACCTTTCAAGAATGTTGTCTTGACATCCATTTGCCAAATCTCGTAATCAAGAGCAGTGACAATGGATAAGAGTATGTAGATAGGCTTAAGCATGATTATCAGAGAGAAGGTCTCATCGTAATCTATACCTTCTTTCTGTGTGTAACCTTTCCCTACAAGTCTAATTTTATGTGTTTCCACTTTCCCTTTGTCGTTTCTTTTCTTCTTGTAGATCCACTTATACCCTATCGGTTTAATCCCAACCGGTCAGTCTACAAGTTCCCACATCGTATTGGATTCCATAGAATCCATCTCGACATCCATGATCTGTTTCTAGAGCTTGGAATCAATGTTTTTTATAGCCTCCTCGTAAGTGAGTGGATCATCATCCTCATGATTGATTTCCGTATTATAAATACTACCATCATAGATGAGGAAGTCCGGTTTCTTAGGAACACCCCCATTACAACAAATTCCCCTATGCTTTTGCTTGTTTGCAAGTCTTTCTACAACTCTTGAAAGTTTCTTGAGTATCACTTTACTTTGAGGTTTAAACTTATCCATGTAGCTTTTTTTCAAGGAAAGTAGCATGAGTAGAAACTTTAATCGTATTATCTTTTCGGATTGTAGAATAATCCACCCTTTATTCTTTTCGAATATCCTACAAACATGCACAATTCTGTCTGTGCATCCAACTTCTTTGCATCATTATCCAGAACGTGTGCTGGACAATCCTATTCTAAAGTGATTTAAAGCAGGTTTCTTTCCATGCCATAATTCATAAGGTGTCTTACAAACAGACTTGGTTGGCACATCATTTAGAATATAGCAAGTCATTTGTATCACATATCCTTAAAAGGAAGTAGGGAGTTGTGAATAGCTTAACATTAAATGACCCATGTCAAGCAAGATTCTGTTCCTTCTCTCAGCTACCCCATTCTGCTATGGAGTGCCCGACATAGTCAACTAGGATAAAATCCCATTCTCTATGAGATATCTTAAGAACTCGTCGGACAAATATTCCCCACCTTGATCATACTGAAGGTTCTTTATGGATAAACCTAATTGCTTTTCCACTTCTACACAAAAATTTTGAAATTTATCAAAGGCTTTGCTTTTGCGGTGCATTAGATACACATATCCTTATCGAGAATAGTCTTCGATGAAAGTCACGTAATAATCGTAACCTCCTCGAGCACTGATGCTCATAGGACCACATACATTAGTGTGCACAAGTTCTAAAGGTTGGTTAGCCCTTGTACCTTTCGCATTAAAAGACCTCTTAGTCATTTTACCTTCCAAGCAAGATTCACATTGTGGAAGACTAACTTCCTTAAGCATACTTAAGGGACAATATTTCAAGAGTCTAGTGATTCTTTCTTGGTTAATATGACCAAGTCTTAAGTGCCATAGGTACCCCTCATTAAAGTGAGAAATTTTAAGCTTACTATTCACCATTTTAGTTTGAACCATCGAGTAGTTATTTGGTTTGATAAAGTAGAAATTGTTTTCCATCCATCCATTATAGATTAAAGAATAATTTCTTTGAATAACAATCCCTTTATTGAATGTCACAGAATAACCGTCATTAAATAAACATGCTACAGAAATTAAGTTCCTGTTAAAATGAGGTACATAAAACATGTTTTTTAAAACAGTTATAACAACTTATTTTTCAGTGGTACCGAGAATGGTGGTTTTGGAACCCCAATTTTTGATGATCAAGTCAGTAAATATTATTTTATAATATTTATGAGTATATTATAGAGTTATATTAAGTCCTAATCCAAAATTTTTAGCGATTGATTAGTTAATTAATGAATAAAACTAAATTGTAAAATACATAAAAGTTAATCACTATTGAATTTTATTAGTTAAATAGCTTAATTATCAAACGTGCAAAGGTTTGTTGTAAATAGACCCTATGCACACAATAATCATGCATAACACAAAGAACATCTTTATGCAATGCATTACGCCAGATAACCATTCAACAGTTATCTACTATTACGATCAACAATTAGAATGGCAATTTCACACAACATCTAGCAACCAGAAGGCATAGTGCAGATACTCACCTTAAATTATACAAAAGCTTTGAGAGTATTATTCTATTTCTTTCTTTCATTCCTAAACATAAAGGGAGATAATGAGACTTACCAGTTCCTCTATTCTCCATTACGAGCCTTAAACTCACACCTTTGCTGCTACATGTAGAGCTCCCATCATCCATATCCCATTTCTTTTTCAGGATGACTGAAAAAGATAATGCTAGGGAGAGGATAAAATTTATCAATAGAATTCAAAAAATTTTGCCCCTACTCGTGCATTTGGTCCCATCTAGCATTTGGTTCTTATAACATTCTCCAAACTTATTTCGTAAGAAGCGTCGCCATTAAAGGCTCAAAAATCTCTAAACCTCATCCTGCCTTTCTTCTTTTGAGTTGCAAGTTTGTTTCATAACATCCATCATATTCTTAGTGGTATCCGATCCAATCCACAAAGATTTATTAAGTAGCACATTCGGTTCATTACAAAGAGTAATAGGGACTTTGAAACATTGCATGATGTAAATAAGCATAACAACATCATTGATTTGTTAAGAACTTCACGTTCTACTTGTGATAAAAGTTTCCTTTTTGCAACTGCCAATTTTCGTAGAGATTTTTTTAAAGGAAAGTGAGAGCCTCTTTTTTTTCCCCTTTATCAAATGGAAAGCAGCCCTAAATACTTGGAATCTCTTAACATTGTTGAGAGTTCCATGAATTGAACTGATACTATCTAAATAGGTGTTAGGGGAGAAAAAAAAAGGAAGATTTGTCTCGATTCACCATTTGCTCTATGACATCTTGGAAAAGAGATAAGCAATCATGTATGGTTACAATATTGGTGTGATCAGCTTTGCAGAACAATAAACAAACATCTGCTACAAATTTATGTATTGAACTAAAATAATAAAAGTACAAATCGAATTCTTTCATCACTCATGTATGAATTTTGCTTTACCTTTCTCTCAAGATGGCCCGACATCGTCTTTAGCTACTGTAACACCCCTTACCCATATTCTATGCTAGAATCGAGTTTGAGGCGTTGCCGTACTTGACTCACATGATCATACCACTTTAGGTCATCAAAATCCATTCCAAATTAAACTTTCCCATTCTCATATCTAACCTCATTATAATGGGACAACGAGGCCCTAAACATACTTCCAGAAGGTTTCGGAAAAGAATCAGAACTTTTACACACTTAGAAAAATTTTACCTAAACAGGGGCCACACGCCCGTGTGAAATGGGACACGCCCGTGTGGGCAGGCCGTGTGGTCACGCACGCCCATGTCCCTCACCCGTGGTCGATACTGACTTATTTCACACGGCCGAGCACATGCCCGTGTCTTTAGCCTGTTCCCTCACACAGCATCGACACACCCATGTTTCAGCCCGTGTGCCAAAACCTTGGCATTCTATTTATGACATCATCACCTCACTATGGTCACACGGCCAAGGCACACGCCCGTGTCCTTAGACCGTGTGTCAAATTAAATTCCATATTTAAAGAGAAGACTTCACACGACCTGGGCACACGCCCATGTCCAAGGTCGTGCCTCCCACACGGCTGAGACACACGATCGTGTCTCTGCCCGTGTGTTTATTACTGAGCATACTGACTTGCAAGCCTAGCATGCAAAGGGACACACGACCGATCAACATGCCCATGATTCCGACCGTGTGTCTCACACGGCCTAGACACACACCCGTGCGTCTACCCGGGTGGACATTAAAAAGGCTATATTCCAAGCCAAATGCCATCCTTCATAGCAAACATACTTATTCCAACTCATCTCAACACAACTCATAACCCAAAGGCACTTCCAAGAACTCAATTCAAAACATTCACACAAGCATAAACTTCATAAATTCATCTTCATTAAACATAAGAATTTGCCAAGTATTGGCCCAAATTTAATGACCATATACAAAATGACTTTAATAGCATACATAGCCAATACTTTGGCCAACAATTACGACCTAACAAAATACCCAAGTCCTATACATGCCATACTCAAAATAAGTCTAAATTGTTATACCAAAGTGATGTTGATAGTGTGATTTTCGAACACCCGTGTCCCACGATCCCCGAGTTATTTAGGAAATACTATAAGGAAAAGGGAAATGAGAGGGGTAAGCACAAAGCTTAGTAAGTTTGCATGGAAATAAATAACAACAATAAGCTCATGATAAAGTCCATCCATGGCATTAATTAACCATACAAAAGGTTATAAGCTTCTTGCCATACTTATTCACACTCGCCGTTATTAAGATCATACCATGCCACATGTCGTAAATATTTCTTCGTGAATCATTCACGAGTACCTGTATTCACTCATTCACATGACTTTAATACTAATCTCATTTCTATTTCCAAGCTTATTTATCTATCCCATTAATCACTAGGGATACTCAAGGACGCATATTCATTGTCATTAATATAAGTATGAAACCAATGCCACACCCCAGATGTGGTCTTACATGGGGTCACCTCTTAGTGCCAATGCCATATCCCAGATATGGTCTTATACGGAATCTCACATCAAGTATCGATGCCATATCCCAGATATGGTCTTATACGATTCTCATATTCAATATCGAAGCCATATCCCAGATATGGTCTTATACGGGATCTCAATTCGATGCTAAGGCCATGTCCCGGACATGGTCTTATACCAGACCTTATCCATTTCATGTCTCGATGATAGCATTTTTACATTTATTATAGTCCACTCGGAATTCAATGTCTCAACTTACTTATTCAACAGCAAATACTCAATTTAGTAGAACATCATGTATCAATATAATACCAAATATTCTCAAATGTACTAACATAACGTTGAATTTATCGCATACAAACTTACCTAGATTTCAAAATAAGCTAGATTGTCGATCTAGTTCGAGACTTTATTTTTTCCCCGATCGAGGTGGATTCTTGGTTCTTCTTGCTCTATAATAGCAAATTAGCTCGTTTCAATCATCACATTAATAAAAGCATTTTCATAATCATGCTTTGGCAAAATTACTATTTTACCCTTAAACTTTGGCAAAATGACTATTTTACCCCTAGGCTCAGAAATTTATTCTAATCAAATTTCTATCTTCAACAAGCCTAGGTGAACATTTATTTCTCTTATGGCTATCATCAGAACCCAACATTTCACACATTTACAACCATTTTTATAACCTTTCCAACAAGGTCCTTTTAGGTATTTTCATGACAACACCTTTCACAGAAGTTGCTCATCTAACGACTAAGACTCAATTTCTTCCATAAAAATGCAGCAAATAACAATGAAACTCTCATGGAAAAACTCATAAACTTTTTAGCATATTACAAATTGGTCCCCTCATTTGAAAGCTTAAGCTCTAGGGGTTCTAAAAGTACAACTGTCTTCAAGAAAAATCATTAAAATCACATACTTGAATGGAGAAGAGCTTGCTGAAATTTTGAGCTTTCAAAAACCCCTATTTGCTTGCTATTTTTGGTGGAGAAAGATGAAGAGAAAAGATGAATATCATCTTTTCTTTATTTTATTCTATTTATCAATTAGTCAACGACTATTACTAATCTTGACCAATTTGTCAATTCTTGTCTCCTATGATCTACTATGGCCGGCCAACCATTTACAAGGGGATAATTGCCTTTTAAAGACCTCCTATTAACATTCTATGGCTATTTGACACCTTTAGCTAATAAAATGGAACTTTTGCACTTTATGAGATTTAGTCCTTTTTCGCGATTAAGTAAGAAATCGATAAAATTTAAGCACCAAAATTTTCACACTTATACCATCACACTATAACTCATAAAATATCATGGAAATAATTTTATCTAACCTCGGATTAGTGATCTCGAGATCACTATTCCTATTAGCCCCTAAATCGAGCTGTTACAGCTACGCTTGATAATGCAATTATAAAAAAATGTCAATTCACATTCCTGGTCACATTAAAATACATAGCCAACATATTTTGCATTTGATTCATTTTAGTCCCCAAAACAAAGATACTCATATTTTTCCATATCTAACATCGGATTAAAATCCAATTTCACATTGTTTCATTAGGAACCTTATACTTTCTATTTAAAAAATAATTTAATGAAAATTTTCTATTTATTCAATTTAGTTCCTAATGTCACAAAGTTATCTAATAAGTTTAATTTAATTTCTAACTTAGTCTTTATCATAATATAAGCCTACTACTACCGATTTCTTCAAATCAAGCTCAAAATCATCAATTTCATTTTAATGACAACTTGTTAAATATTTAACACGCGATTAAGCAAGAAATCGATAAAATTTAAGCACCAAAATTTTCATACACTTATACCATCACACTATAAATCATAAAATATCATGGAAATAGCTTTCTTTAACCTCAGATTAGTGATCCCGAGATCAGTGTTCCGACTAGCCCCTAAATCAGGTTGTTACAATTCTCCCCTCTTAAGGATTTTCGTCCCTGAAAATCTTACCAGTGAAAAGGTTTGGGTACTGATTCCTCATAGCCTCCTCGGGCTCCCATGTAGCTTCTTCTACCCTATGTCTCTACCATAAGACTTTCACATGAGCTATACTTTTATTCCTCAATTGCTTGACTTCACGGGCTAGAATCTTAATTGGTTCTTCACCATAAGTCATATCAGGTTGTATCTCAACCTCTGTCGGTGTAATCACATGCGAAGGGTCTGATCGGTAGCGTTGCAACATTGACACATGAAAGACATCATGAATCTTTTCCAACTCAGGTGGCAAAGCCAATCGATAAGCTACCGGCCCTATCCTCTCAGTGATCTCATATGGTCCGATAAAACGCGGACTCAATTTGCCTTTCTGGCCAAATCTGAGTACTTTCCTCCATGGTGACACTTTCAAGAATGCTCTATCACTGACTTGATACTCAATTTCTTTCCTTTTTAGATCCGATTAAGATTTTAAGCAATCTCAAATCACCTTTACTTTTCCTTCAGTTTCTCTAACCAAATAAACTCCATGAATCTGGTTTTCCTTAAGTTCAGTCCAATATAAAGGCGTTCGGCACTTACGCCCATATTAAGTCTCATAAGGCGCCATTTTTAAACTTGACTGAAAATTATTGTTGTAGGCGAATTCCACCAACGGTAGGTATTTTTCCCAACTGCCTTGAAACTCAAGAACGCAACATCTAAGCATATCCTCAAGTACTTGTATTAATCTTTTCGACTGACCATCGGTTTGGGGGTGGAAAGTTGTACTAAAATTCAACTTTGTGCCCAAGGCCTCTTGCAACTTTTTCCAAAATATGGATGTAAATCTCGGTTCTCTATCCGATATAATCGATAAGGGCACTCCATGTAACCTCACAATCTCAGAAACATACAAGTTTGCCAACTTGTCAAGTGAGTAGTCAACTCGAACAAGTATGAAATGGGCTGACTTTGAAAGTCTATCAATTACAACCCATACAACATCTTTCTTATTCAGTGTCAACGACAAACCCGTTACAAAATCTATGGTAACTTGGTCCCATTTCCACTCGGGTACCATTATAGGTTGAAGCAAACCTGAGGGTACCTGGTGTCCGGCCTTTACTTGTTGACAAATCAAGCATCTTGAAACAAACTCAGAAATATCTTTCTTCATACTCGGCCACCAATACCATTTCTTCAAGTTATTATACATCTTGGTGCTACCTGGATGTACAGATAAACATCCGCTATGTGACTCATACAAAACTTTATGAATGAGCTCATCGTTCTTCGGTACACAAACTCTATTTCTGAACATTAAACATCCATCTGAATTAATCTGAAAGTCAGACTCAACACCCGACTCGCACTGAACTCTTTTGGCTTGTAAATCTTTGTCATCCTTCTGAGCCTCATAAATCTCTTGGAGGAACATCGGTCTAGCTCTCAACTCAGCTAGAATGGAACCGTCATCTAATAAATTCATCCGTGTATTCATAACCCTCAATGCAAATAAGGACTTTCTACTCAAAGCATCATCGACTACATTCGCCTTTCCCGGGTGATAATCAATAACCAATTCATAATCCTTTATCAACTCTAGCCATCTCTGCTGCCTTAAGTTCAATTCTTTCTGAGTCATTAAATACTTTAAACTTTTATGATCTGTAAATATCTGACATCTCTCACCATACAAATGGTGTCTCCATATTTTTAATGCAAACACAATGACAGCCAGTTCTAAATCATGCGTCGGGTAATTCTTCTCATATGGCTTTAACTGTCTGGAGGCATACGCTATCACCTTGCCTTCTTGCATAAGTACACAGCCCAATCCACTTAAGGATGTATCATTGTAGATCACAAATTCCTTTCCCGACTCGGGTTGTACTAAAACTGGAGCCTCTGTCAACATTGCCTTTAATCTTTCAAAACTCTTTTGGCACTTTTCCGTCCACTCAAACTTTACATTTTTTTGTAACAGTTTCGTTATTGGAGTTGCTATCATGGAAAGCCCCTTAACGAAACGCCTATAGTAGCCAGCTAAGCCCAGAAAACTTTTAACCTATGATATATTTTTCGGCGGTTTCCAATCCACAATAGCTTAAATTTTACTTGGGTCTACTCGGACTCCCTCTCCCGAGACAATATGCCCCAAGAATCCAACTTCCTTAAGCCAAAACTCACTTTTTCTAAACTTGGCATACAACTGATTATTTCGTAGAATCTGTAAAACGGTCCTCAAGTGCTCAGCATGCTCATGCTCATCCCGAGAATATATCAGTATGTCATCAATAAAAATAACAACAAACTTGTCCAAAAATGGCTAGAAGATGCGGTTCATTAAATCCATAAACACTGCAGGGGCATTTATCAAACCGAAAGGCATGACTAAAAATTCATAGTGCCCATTTCTTGTTCGAAAAGTCGTCTTAGGCACGTCTGAGTCTTTTACTCTCAACTGGTAGTATCCTGACCTCAAGTCTATCTTGGAGAACACAGTGGCTCCTTTCAATTGATCAAAAAAATCGTCAATTCTTGGCAATGGGTACTTGTTCTTCACTGTTACTTTATTAAGCTGTCACTAATCTATCATAACCTCATGGAACCATTTTTCTTTTTCAACAAATAGCACTAGAGCACCCCATGGAGAACAACTCGGTCTAGCAAAACCTTTGTCCGTCAACTCTTGTAACTGTGCCTTTAGTTCATTCAACTCCGTTGGAACCATTTTGTAAGGAGCAATCGATATCGGTACTGTACCAGGAGCTAGCTTGATGCCAAATTCAACCTCTCTAACCAGAGGTAACCCTAGCAATTCTTAGGGAAAAACATCTGGGTACTCACATACTATCGACACTAATTCAATTCCTAATTTTGTTTCCTTGGCATTCATCACAAAGGCAAGATATGCTTCATATCTTTTTCTTATATACCTCTGAGCCGACATGTAGGAGATCACTACCGGCAATCTATCTTGTTCATCTGGTTCGACATGAAGAGTGTCCCCATTTTCACATCTCAACTCAATATATTTCTTTCCACAATTTATTGTCACATTATGAGCAGTTAACCAGTCCATACCAAGAATAATATCGAATTCATCAAATGGAAATAACATGAGGTTTTCCTTAAAATAATGACCACTAATCATCAATGGACAATCTTTACATACTTTATCAACTAATACACTTTTGCCTAAAGGATTAGACACTTTTATCACAAATTCCATGGACTCTACACGCATACTCATTCTAGATACTAATTTCATGTAGTTGTATGAATGGGTAGATCCCGGATCTATTAAAGCAATAACTTTAGTATCATGGAGAGAAAAGGTACCCGTAATCACATCAAGAGATGGTGCCTCTCCACGAGCACGAATGACAAAGGTCCTCTCAAGCTTTCTACCCTCAGATCTCGCAGCCTGCTCTTTGTGCATATTCTTACTACTTGCCCCGCTTCCCGGGTTTCTCTGTGGTCTTCCTCTGGTAATGCCTCCCGTTCTTGTATCTTGAGGCTTATCTTTCTCATCCCCCTCTAGGCAATCTCTAATAAAATGGTCCAGAGACCCACACCTAGAACAAGCCTTCTCATTCGCTCGACATTCACCGGAATGATGTCTACCACACTGTGGACACTCCGGTCTACTCGGTCAGGCGTTACTAACACTGGCAACTGATGTAGTCTGAGCTTTAGACCCTGAGTACTATTTACTCTTGCCTCTACTTGAAAACCGACTGAAGTAGCTGATCGGGTAGAGAAATCTCTCGACTTCTTGGACGAGGACTGAAATGACTTACTCCACTGTCTCTTTCTTTAATCACGAGACTTCATCTCAGTTTTTCTTTTCTCTTTAACTAATTCTTTGGCTTTACAAGCCCGGCCTACTAGTACAACAAATTCCTTCAACTCAAGGACACCAACAAATAATTTAATATCTTCATTTAGTCCGTCCTCAAACCTCTTACACATGATGGCTTCGAAGGACACATATTCTCGAGCATACTTGATGAGCCTCAGAAACTCGCGCTCATACTCAGTTACTGTCATCTTTCCTTATTTCAGTTCAAGGAATTCCTTTCTCTTTTGGTCAATGAACCTCTAACTGATATACTTCTTTCGAAACTCTTCTTGAAAGAGCTCCCATGTGATCCTTTCCCTTGGTACTACCGACACAATGGTATTCCACCATTGATAAGTGAAATCTCTCAAAACAGAAACCACACACTTCATGCACTCTTCAGGTGTGCACGATAATTCATCAAATACCCTGATGGTATTTTCAAGCCAAAATTCAGCTCTTTCAAGATCATCATCTTTATTAGCCCTGAATTCTTCGGCTCATTGTTTCTGGATTCTTTCAACCAGAGGCTTTTCTCTTCTTACAACTTCTACCACTTGGGGTGCTACATGGGTAGGCTGATGAATAGGCGGGGGTAGAGGCGGTGGAGCATTCGGATTCGCTCGAATGTACTCTGTGTACCAATTACTCATCATATAGAGAAAGGCTTCCCGGGCTTCTTCTCCTTGACCCAAGGTCTCGGGTGTACTCTTTACTGGTGCGGTCCCTTGCGCGGGAGCCGGCGCATTACTTGTAGCATCATCAGTTGCAACTCAATCAGGATCAAGATCCATTAACTATATAAAAATACAATTTAAATTGTCAGGAGTCGTCACACTATCATTACACAAGTACTCTTACATATGGCATGTATAGCTAGACTCATACTTACGCCACATTAGTCTAAAAATTGATTAAATTGTAGCTCTGATACCACTAAATGTAACACCCCTTACCCGTATTCTATGCTAGAACCAAGTTCAAGGCGTTACCGTACTTGACTCACATGATCATACCACTTTAGGTTATCAAAATCCATTCCAAATTAAACTTTCCCATTCTCATATCTAACCTCCTTATAATGGGACTACGAGGCCCTAAACATACTTCCAAAAGGTTTCGAAAAAGAATATGAACTTTTAGACACTTAGAAAAATTTTTCCTAAACAAGGGTCACACACCCGTGTGAATGAGACAAACCTGTGTGGGCTGGCCGTGTGGTCATACACGCTCATGTCTCTCACCCGTGGTCGATACTGACTTATTTCACATGGCCGAGCACACGCCCAAGTCTTTGGCCCGTGTCCCTCACATGGCCACGAAACACCCGTGTTTCAGCCGATGTGCTAAAACCTTGGCATTCTGTTTATGACGTCATTACCTCATTATGGTCACACGGCCAAGGCACATGCCCGTGACCGTGTGTCGAATTAAATTCCACATTTAAAGTGCAGACTTCACACGGCCTGGGCACACGCCTATGTCAAGGCCGTGCCTCCCACACGGTAGTGTCTCTGCCCGTGTGTTTAGAATTGAGCATACTGACTTGCAAGCCTAGCATGCAAGGGGATACACGGCCGATCAACACGCCCATTGGGATAACCGTGTGTCTCACACGGCCAAGACACACGCCCGTGCGTCTACCCGGGTGGACATTAAAAAGGCTATATTTCGAGCCAAATGCCACCCTCCATAGCAAACATACTTATTCCAACTCATCTCAACACAATTCATAACCCAAAGGCACTTCCAAGAACTCAATTCAAAACATTCACACAAGCATAAACTTCATAAATTCATCTTCATTAAACATAAGAATTTGCCAAGTATTGGCCCAACTTTAATGACCATATACAAAATGACTTTAATAACATACATAGCCAACACTTTTGCTAACAATTACGACCTAACAAAATACCCAAGTCCTATACATGCCATACTCAAAATAAGTCTAAATTGTTATACCAAAGTGATGTTGATAGTGTGATTTTCGAACTCCAGCGTCCCATGATCCCTGAGTTATCTAGGCAATACTACTAGGAAAATGGAAATGAGAGTGTTAAGCACAAAGCTTAGTAAGTTTGCATGGAAATAAATAACAATAATAAGCTCATGATAAAATCCATCCATGGCATTAATTTACCATACACAAGGTTATAAGCTTCTTGCCATACTTACTCACACTTGCCCTTATTAAGCACATACCATGCCACATGTCGTAAATATTTCTTCGTGAATAATTCACGACTACCTGTATTCACTCATTCACATGACTTTAGTACTAATCTCATTTCTATTTCCAAGCTTATCTATCTATCTCATTAATCACTAGGGATACTCAAGGACGCATATTCATCGTAATTAATATAAGTACGAAATCAGTGCCACACCCCAGATGTGGTCTTATATGGGGTCACCTCTGAGTGCCGATGCCATTTCCAGATATGGTCTTATACGGAATCTCACATCAAGTATCGATGCCATATCCCGGATATGGTCTTATACGATTCTCATATTCAATACCGAAGCCATATCCCAGATATGGTCTTATACGGGATCTCAATTCGGTGCCGAGGCTATGTCCCGGACATGGTCTTATACGAGACCTTATCCATTTCATGTCTCAATGATAGCATTTTTACATTTATTATAGTCCACTCGGACTTCAACGTCTCAACTTACTCATTCAACATCAAATAATCAATTTAGTAGAACATCATGTATCAATATAATACCAAATATTCTCAAATGTACTAACATAACGTTGAATTTATCACATACAAACTTACCTCGATTTGAAATTAAGCTATATCGTTGATCTAGCCCGAGACTTTTTTCTTTCCCCGATCAAGGTGGATTCTTGGTTCTTCTTGCCCTATAATAGCAAATTATCTTGTTTCAATCATCAGATTAATAAAAGCATTTTAATAATCATGCTTTGGAAAAATTACTATTTTGCCCTTAAACTTTGGCAAAATGACCATTTTACCCATAGGCTCGGAAATTTATTCTAATCAAATTTCTATCTTCAACAAGTCTAGGTGAACATTTATTTCTCTTATGGCTATCATCAGAACCCAATATTTCACACATTTACAACCATTTTTATAACCTTTCCAACAGGGTCCTTTTAGGTGTTTTCATGGCAACACCTTTCACAAAAGTTACCCATCTAACGACAAAGACTCAATTTTTTCCATAAAAATGCAGCAAATAACAATGAAAGCTCTCATGGAAAAACTTTAAACTTTTCACCATATTGCAAATTAGTCCCCTCATTTGAAAGCTTAAGCTCTAGGGGTTCTCAAAGTATAACTGTCTTCAAGAAAAATCATTAAAATCACTTACTTGAATGGAGAAGAGCTTGCTGAAATTTTGAGCTTTCAAAAACCCCTATTTGCTTGCTATTTTCAGTGGAGAAAGATGAAGAGAAAAGATGGATATAATCTTCTCTTTATTTTATTCTATTTATCAATTAGTCAACAACTATTACGAACCTTGACCAATTTGTCAATTCTTGTCTCCTATGATCTACTATGGCCGGCCAACCATTTACAAGGGGATAATTTCCTTTTAAAGACCTCCTATTAACATTCTATGGCTATTTGACGCATTTTGCTAATAAAATGGAACTTTCACTCTTCATGCGATTTAGTCCTTTTTCGCGATTAAGCAAGAAATCGATAAAATTTAAGCACCAAAATTTTCATACACTTTTACCATCACACTATAACTCATAAAATATCATGGAAATAATTTTCTCTAACCTCAGATTAGTGATCTCGAGATCACTGTTCCGATTAGCCCCTAAATCGGGCTGTTACAGCTACGCTTGATAATGCAATTATAAAAAAATGCCAATTCACATTCCCGGTCACATTAAAATACATAGCCAACATATTTTGCATTTGATTCATTTTAGTCCCAAAAACAAAGATACTTATATTTTTCCATATCTAACATCGGATTAAAATCCAATTTCACATTGTTTCATTAGGAACCTTATACTTTCTATTTAAAAAATAATTCTATGAAAATTTTTTATTTATTCAATTTAGTCCCTAATGTCACAAAGTTATCTAATAAGTTTAATTTACTTTCTAACTTAGTCTTTATCATAATATAAGCTTACTACTACCGATTTCTTCAAATCAAGCTCAAAATCATCAATTTCATTTTAATGACAACTTGTTAAATATTTAACAATTAGAGAAATTGATACATAAGCTAGCTAAATCAAGCTCCCATGATCAAGAATCTATAAAATATTTAAAGGTTTAGCTTAATTACCTTAGATAATTGGTGTCTATATGGACTAAAGAAGATTAAGCTTTTCTTTTCTTTTCTTTGGCATGGATAGTTGTAATTGGGAAAGAACTTTCCACTTAAATTTCATATATACATACACTCTAATTAGTAGTTTAATTATTATACTTAAGCATGATTAGTTTGTTAATTAAGACACATTTATATATTTTTAATTATAAATTAAAACTAAGTAGAATCATCATAATTATCCACTAAAAATACGAGGAATAATGATTTAATAACTATTTATACCCTTTGGATAATTGCTAATTAGATCTTCAAGCATTTTCTAAATTAAAACTTAATAGCAATTGAAAATTCACAATTTAGTCCCTAAGCTTTAATTAATGATTTTCTTAGTTAAGTTACTTAAGTAATCCTTAATATATTTTCATATTAACTCTATATATCATCCTATTTTATCTTTGCAGACTTGATTGCCAGAAATGAGGTTCGCATGCAAGATAGATTAGAGTACATAATAATGCGAAACAAAAATTCCATATACTTAAAAACACTTATAGATTTGCATTACACTTAAGCACTCGCATAACATTCAAACATAGATCACATACCTTATTAAAAACATAAACATGAGTTCGCAACTCAACATAGGTTCACACGAAAACCTGAGTTCGCAAAGCAAAACAGTTCGCATATAGATGTATAAGCTCACAAAACATTAACAATTCGCCTAGTGCCTATAATGCTCATACATCATAGTTTCACTAAACATTAGGCTTCGTAAAAAAAAATGCATGCAAGGTGTCGAAATCAATTTTTTGAAGTTTGGAAAAATGAGGTCGACTTAAAAAATATGATGTGGAGTTGCCACCAACATTTTTTGTTTAGGTGTGATTGGATCACCTTGTAAAACTTTTATTGGTCTACGAAATTAAATGACAAAAAGGGTTCGGGAGTCGATTACGCACGAGGAAGGGTTAGCACCCTCGTACGCCCCAAAACAGGTACCGAATCGATTAATTAATTTCCTGGAGTTGAAAACTTGAAAATGTTTAAGATATAATTCTTTTTAAGTAAGGTTAATTAATTTTGAATTGAATCTCAAGATTAACTCGTTTCAAAGGAATAAAAATGTCATATCCAGCACGTTAGGATATAACACGCTTATACCTCGACACCGAGATCGTCTTTGATCTTCAAAACATGCAATTAAAAAGGGTATTTAGTTATTTGGTTGAACGGAAAATTGACACCCAGCACGTTAGGGCATTGTTAGAATTAAGTGACCCGAATCCTTATTTAAATAAAATACATGGTAAAATAAAATAAAAGAAGAATCTCTATAAAATTACACTTCTTTTATTTTATTTTAAATAAGGTTTTTAAACCTTATTAAACTCCATCTATTTGATATTGATTAGAATAAGGAGTTTTCAATCTTACTACACTCCGATTAGAATATGGCTTTACAAGCTTATAAATAGACATGGTCTATTCCTCTTATAATGGATTCAAATTCGACATAGTGAATTTTTCTTCTCCTCTGCCCGTGGTTTTTTCCCGAAAGAGTTTTCCATGTAAAATCTGTGTGTTCTTTATTTTTATTTCTCTTTTCTTTGTGATATATTTGTCATTACCGATGTTATATTTTTCACAAATTGGTATCAGAGCTTCCGAGTTTTTCATCTCGATCACGGTAATGACGTCTTTGAAGTATGAAATTCCGCTGTTGGATCGCAACACCAGATTCGCGTTGTGGCAGATAAAGATGAAGACAGTTCTTACACAGATGGATTTAGAGGAAGCCCTACTAGGGGTAGATAAGATGTCTTCGACATTGACGGAGGAAGAGAAGAAGCGCAAGGATCGAAAGGCGTTAACACAGTTACATCTGCATTTGTCTAACGAAATTTTGCAGGAGGTGATGAAGGAGAAGACCGCCGCTGCATTATGGAAGAGGCTAAAACAAATATGTATGTCGAAAGCTCTAACTAGCAAGTTGCATATGAAGCAACATCTTTATACTTATCGTTTGGAGGAAGGTGCGTCTGTGCACGAACACTTAACAGTGTTTAAAGAAATTGTCTCAAACTTGGAGGCCATGGAGGTTTAGTATGATAAGGAAGATCTAGGGTTGATTCTACTTTGTTCGTTGCCCCTGTCTTATTCAACCTTTAGAGACACGATTTTATATAGCCGCGAGTCTCTCACAGTTGATGAGGTTTATGATTCTTTGACCTCGTATGATAAGATGAAGCATCTTGTGCTTAAAACTGACTCTCAGGGAGAGGGTCTCATTGTTCGTGGGAGACAAGATTGGAATGCTGATGATGATCGTGGAAGGACACAGGAACGGAATCCTCGCGGTAAATCTAAGGGTAGATCGAAGTCTTCAAACAGAGGTAAAACTTGTAACTTCTGCAAGAAGAAATGGCACATTAAATCTGAATGCTATAGGCTACAGAACAAGATTAAAAGGGAGGCTGCGAATCAAAAGGGAAAGCAATCAGAAAATTCCGGTGAAGCTGATGTTGTAGAAGACTACAGCGATGGTGAACTTCTAGTCGCTTCGGTCAACAATTCTAAAGTGAGCGAGGAGTGGATACTTGATTCGGTTTGCACCTTCCACATGTGTCCCAATCGGGACTGGTTTACAAATTACGAAACAGTGTCTGAAGGTATTGTTTTGATGGGAAATAATGCTGCATGTAAAATCGCAAGTGTTGAAACAATTAAAGTTAAGATATTTGATGAAGTTGTCAGAATATTTAGTGACGTACGTCATGTTCCAGAATTGAAGAGAAATTTAATTTCGTTAAGTACTCTTGATTCAAAAGGGTACAAATACATAGCTGAAAGTGGGATTTTGAAGATTTCCAAAGGTTCCCTCGTTGTGATGAAAGGGCAGAGAAAGACTGCCAAGTTGTATGTTTTGCAGGGTTCTACTGTTATTGGTGATGCAGTTGTCGCTTCCTCTTCTTTGTCAGATGATGATATTACTAAACTTTGGCATATGCGCCTAGGGCATATGAGTGAGAATGGCATGGCAGAACTGAGCAAAAGAGGACTTCTTGATGGGCAAGAAATTTGCAAAATGAAGTTCTGTGAGCATTGCGTTTTTGTGAAGCAAAAGAGAGTTCAACTCACCAGAGGAATCCATAACACGAAGGGAACATTAGAGTATATTCATTTTGATCTGTGGGGGCCATCAAGAGTGCCTTCAAGAGGTGGAGCTAATTATATGCTAACTTTTATTGATGATTTTTCCAGAAAAGTTTGGGCATTCTTCTTGAAGCAGAAAAGCGATGTGTTTTCCGCATTTATGTCTTGGAATACTATGATTGAAAAAACATATGGGAAAACAAATAAAATACCTCCGCACAGACAATGGCTTAGAGTTTTGTTCTGATGAGTTTAATAAATTGTGCAAGTCAGAAGGGATCGTGAGGCACTTGACAGTTCGTCATACTCCACAGCAAAACGGCATTGTAGAACGAATGAACAGATCGATCATGGAGAAGGTTCGATGTATGTTGTCAAATGCCAACTTACCAAAGTCGTTTTAGGCTGAAGCAACCTCTACTGCATGTATTTTGATCAACCGATCTCCATCCATTGCCATTGAGAAAAAGACTCCACAAGAGGTATGGTCAGGTAATCCTGCTAATTATTCTGATTTAAAGATCTTTGGGTGTCCTGTGTATGCTCATGTTGATAATGGAAAATTGGAACCGAGATCCATTAAATGTGTTTTTCTTGGTTATAAAGCTGGTCTAAAAGGGTATAAGTTATGGTGTCCTGAAAATAGAAAAGTTGTGATTAGCAGAGATGTTGTTTTTGATGAAACTGCTATGCTACCTAACTTATCTCTTAAAGACTCTTCCAATAAAGAAAATCAAAACCGGTGGAGCATCGAGTTAATACAGAGTCGACTCCTCAAGCCAATTACAAAAATTGAGAATAGAGTTGCTTCTTCACCACAATACTCTATCGCCAAAAATAGAACTAGAAGAGAAATTAAACCTCCAAAGAAGTATGCCGAGGCTGATCTAGTTACTTATGCTTTAAATGTGGCTGAAGATATAAATGCAAACCAAGAGTGTCTAATTATTCGAGGCGGTTAATGTGAAGATTGAGAAAAGTGGATGTTTGCTATATGCAGAGGAGATGGAATCACTCCACAAAAGCAGAACATGGGATCTTGTGAAACTTCCTAAAGGTAAAAAGGTAGTTCATTTGTAAATGGGTGTTTAAAAAGAAAGAAGGGACTCAGGAGTTGAAGAACCAGAGATATAAAGCAAGGCTTGTTGCAAAGGGTTACAGTCAAATTCCAAGAGTGGACTTTACAGATGTGTTCTCCCCAGTTGTGAAGCATAGTTCGATTCGAGCTTTGCTTAGTATTGTGGCCATGCATGATTTGGAGCTTGAGCAGTTAGATGTAAAAACTGCATTTTTGCATGGAGAACTTGAGGAGGATATTTACATGCAACAACCAGAGGGTTTTACAGTCTCAGGAAAAGAGGACTATGTTTGCTTACTGAAAAAGTCTCTTTTCGGTTTGAAACAGTCACCAAGACAGTGGTACAAGAGGTTTGATTCCTTCATGACTTCTCATGGTTTTAAAAGAAGTAGTTTTGACAACTATGTTTACTTTAAGAAAAACAGTGATAGTTCTTTTGTGTATCTACTTCTTTATGTTGATGACATGTTGATAGCAGCAAAAGATAAAGCAGAGATAAGAAAGGTCAAAGCCCAACTAAGTGAAGGATTTGAGATGAAAGATTTGGGACCAGCAAAGAAGATACTTGGTATGGAGATTCTCAGAGATAGAAAAACAAGTAAATTGTACCTAAGTCAGAAGGGGTACATTGAGAAAGTTCTTTGCAGGTTCAATATACAGAGTGCTAAGCCTGTTAGTACTCCTTTAGCAGCCCATTTCAGACTTTTATCGGCTTTGTCTCCACAATCAGATGATGAGATTGAGTACATGTCACATGTTCCATACTCAAGTGTAGTGGGGTCTCTCATGTATAATATGGTTTGTTCACGTCCAGATTTATCATATGCAGTCAGTGCAGTTAGCAGATACATGGTGAATCCCGGTAAAGAACATTAGAAAGAAGTTCAGTGGATTTTAAGATACTTACGAGGTACTACTGATGTTTGCTTACAGTTTGGAAGAACTAGAGATTGAGTCATTGGGTATGTTGATGCTAATTTTGCTAGAGACCTTGATAGAAGAAGATCTCTCACTGGTTATGTCTTTACAATAGGAGGTTGTGCAGTCAGTTGGAAAGCTACTTTGCAAACTACAGTCGCTTTGTCTACCACTGAAGCTGAGCATATGGTGATTACTGAGGCTTATAAAGAAGCTATTTGGTTGAAGGGAATCTTTAGTGAGCTCAATGAAGACCTTCAAATCAACACAGTATTTTGTGACAGTCAAAGTGCCATCTTTCTTACAAAAGATCAAATGTTTCATGAGAGAACAAAACACATTGATGTTCAGTATCATTTTGTTCGTGATATTATTGCTCGTGGTGATATAGTTGTGAGCAAAATTAGTACTCATGAAAATCCTGCAGATATGATGACTAAGTCACTTCCTATAACCAAGTTTGAGCATTGATTAGACTTGGTTGGTGTTCATTGTTGAAGTTAAACCCTTAAGGGGTTTTATGGAAGAGGTGGAGAACTTGTTCGTTGAGAGTTCGCGATGAAGAACTTGTTTATTGAGAATTCGTGTCAAGGTGGAGATTGTTAGAATTAAGTGACCCGAATCCTTATTTAAATAAAATACATGGTAAAATAAAATAAAAGAAGAATCCCTATAGAATTTCACTTATTTTATTTTATTTTAAATAAGGTTTTTGAACCTTATTAAACTTCATCTATTTGATATTGATTAGAATAAGGAGCTTTCAATCTTACTACACTCCTATTAGAATATGGCTTTACAAGCCTATAAATAGACATGGTCTACTCCTCTTGTAATGGATTCGAATTCGACATAGTGAATTTTTCTTCTCCTCTGCCCGTGGTTTTTTCCCGAAAGGGTTTTCCACGTAAAATCTGTGTGTTCTCTATTTTTATTTCTCTTTTCTTTGCGATATATTTGTCATTACTAATGTTATATTTTTCACAGGCATAATTTTTCAAACTTCCAAACACACAAATATTGCCTTATCTTGAAAAAAAAAAAAATTCAAATACGCAATCTTAAACTCAACTCAAAATGCATTTTTAATGAAATGAAACATTTAGTAAAAGATTGAATATATTGGAATTTAAAGCATAACATAATAACAAGATGCACAAGTATTAAGCATGAAATACACACAAATTCAACATCATATTAACAATAAGCTATAAGATATAATAATTCTACAAAATTGACAATGGCAAATTAACATAAAATAAAATCTTAGATGCACAAATATATTTACAATAAATAAAGTAAGTTGATTTTGAAATTAACACTTTATGGAATTATTTACAATGAAATAATTTATGAATGAACTCATTAGATACATATTTTAAAAAGAACCTACACACACACACATATATATATATATATGAACGTATATAAGTAATAAAATATAAAACTGTATGAAATAAATTAAAGTATACAATAAAATATGATCTTATTATTATATATACATGTATTTATAAAATAATAGCGTATAATTGTTTTACAAAAAATTAATATTACATAAGTTATCAAAAAAAATACATAGTATATGATTTGGAATTGAATATTTTTACAATAAATATAAAAAAATACATGTAAAGGGAAAATAAAAACAAATTAGAACATTATAGAATAAATTTCAAAATAATTTGATTAAAATAACTTGAATAATGAATAAATTTAAGACTAAAAATACATGAATTATAAATAAAAATAACATTTAATCGAAATAAAGAAAAAATCAAATTAGAAGGCTATTATATAAATAAACCTAATTATTTAAACAAAATCGAGGATCATATTGCATTTTTGCATGGAAAATAAGGGATTAAACTGGCAAATATTCTAATATCTAAAACGCAGCACATGAACAGGACTAGATTGAAACAACATGTCAATTGCATAGATCAATTAAGAAGCAAATGAAACAACAACAGGTTTAATCGAAAAACAGTACGATAAATAGGGACTTAATGCACAAATATTCCATTGTCACAAAAGATATGCGGATCTTGAGGTTTTGAATCGGATCGGGTCGGGGCAGATTCACACGGTATCATTTCAAACTTATTAAAACAAAATTAAACGGTGCCGTTCCCCTAATGCATTAAAAACCAGAATTAAAAATAAGTTAACATTTTATTTCTAAACAAAACCCTAATCCCCTTTGTTTTCTTCTTCAGTCGCAATCCAAAACTTCTCTATTTACCGCTAAATCGCCACATAAACAGCGAATAGCGGTAAACGAACGGTCCGATTTGCTTCAATAATACCGATCTTAAAGCCTCGCTCTCTAACCAACGTCTAACTCCGATTGCGACAGAGAAAACGAGGTATATTCACGATGGCTTATCCAACATTTTCGCCTAACTCCGATTGCGGCGGAGAAGACAAAGACACTTTTGACGGTACACATTTCTTTTTTATTTTTGCACACACATACAAAGTATAAGAAAAGTCATTAAAAAGAAACTCTAAATCAAAGGGAAAAAAGGTAATCACCTTAATATTTTTTGCTTCTGTTTTCCTATTTCTTCTGTTTGTGTGCGTAGAAAAAAAATGAGGATAACATCAGGCTTTTTATAGCCTAAAAACAAAAAGAAAAACAAAATACACGTTCTTCTACTGTATTTTATTCATTCTTCTACTATCTTCTATGGTTCTCTGCTATTTGTTTTGCAGGTACTGCTACGAAGGAGATCCCTGCTGGCGCGCGTGCATGCGATAACCTCTGACGAAGATGCATGCGAGAAGCGTGTGGGGAAAGCCGCGGCGCTGGAGGTTTCCAGAAACCACTAGGGTTTCTAGAAAGTGTTCTGACGATTGGGTTATTTCGGCCAACTCTGTATTGGGCCTGATTAGGCATTGGGTTTCAAATTTTGGTCATTGGGTTTTGTATTTGGGTCTTATTTTAATTTAATTTGGGTTTAAAATTTAGCTTGGGCCAATCGAGCTTTGCTATTTTGTAAAAAAGGACTGTGGACTTTTTATTTTTTTATTACTTTTTATTTTATTTGGTTTATTTTTGGTTTTAAAATGGGCCAGGCGAAATGGGCCTATTACAGGTGTCCCTCTTTGCTCATTGTCGTGTAGCGAGAATAGAGCAAAGACTTTAAAAGAACCAATTTTGCCCGGTCTTGTCAAATCTTGACTTCTTTCAGTGCTTTTCTTCTTCGAGTAGATTCATTCCATCCCACTGTATCTTCAAGGGCATGAAACTTGTATCTTCAATCTGCTCCACTGCAAACTCAGGGATGCCTAACTAGTACCTTCGATCCGCTTCACTCAAGAAGGCAAGATCTGCTATCTTCAATATGCTCCACTGTAAACTCAGGGATGCCAGACTAGCATCTTCGATCTTCTCCTGCAACTTCAGGAATGCCAAATCTACTATCTTCAATCTGCTCCACTGTAAACTCAGGGATGCCAAATCTGCTATCTTCAATCTATTCCACTGCAAACTCAGGGATGCCAGACTGGTATCTTCGATCTGCTCCTGCAACTTCAGGAATGCCAGACTGGTATCTTCGATCTGCTCCACTGCAAACTCAGGGAGACAAGATCCGAGGTCTTTGATCTGCTCTTGCAACTTCAGGAATGCCAGATCTGCTCTCTTCAATCTGGTCCAGCAACTTCAGGAATGCCAGATTGGTATCTTCGATCTGCTCCACTGCAAACTCAGGGAGACAAGATTCAAGGATTTCGATCTGCTCCTGCAACTTCAGGAATGCCAGATCTGCTATCTTCAATCTGCTCTTGCAACTTCAGAAATGCCAGATTGGTATCTTCGATCTGCTCCACTGCAAACTCAGGGAGACAAGATCCAAGGTCTTCGATCTACCTTACTACACTGTCCTCTTGAGGACATAACCTGTAGAATGGTACATGCTTATGCCTAATAATTAGGATGCCATGATCGAAATGAGTCAAATGCTCCTATTTAGACATGTTATGATATATAAATGCCAAAATGTTATGAGAATGATTCCTATTTTAGGTGTACAATGATGCAATCAGAATGAATCAAATGCTCCTAACTAAATGTGTCTTGCAGAATTTCATGAGAATGATCCCTTTTTAAAAGTTCAAGGTGTCATTGCTCATTGTTTATCAGGGCTTTATCACTGACATATTTTGCTGTCATCTCGTTCAGCTGGTATTCTTAGCAGAAAACTCGAGAAAATGATTATATCTTACTCAACAGGTTTGCCCCACTGTAACTTCAGGGTTTATTTCATTGTGACTTAAGGGTATAAGATCTGAATCCATCCCACTGCGACTCCAAAATGTAGGATTTGTTTCTTCTTTAATCCATCCCATTGCTATTCAAGGGTACAGGACTTGTATCATTTTCCATCCATAGCACCGTAACTCAGGGGTAGAGGACTGTAACTTGTTCAATCAACTGATCGCTCCCCAGGTGACCTGACCAAGTGTGTACGCATGATATTTTCATGGGTGCAGAATATCATTTTTTCCTCGAATGATTCCCCTTTTCCACTTGGGTTAACATTGACCATTTTTCGTCAGATTATATCACTGACGCAATATCTTGTCACCATTTTTGACAAAAATCTGAAAAGATAGCCTTAGTCTAGACTCTTCCTTAAACTTGTTGAGTTTTAAACAATAGTCCTGTTTCAAGTTCTTCTATTATTCAGAAGCTTCCAGAGTAATATACGAAACTCCTTTCATGAAAGTATTATTAGTACACTAATCGTTATTTTAATGCAAAATGCTTGAAAGAGATCATAACAATGGACAAGAAGGAAATTAATTAGGAGCATAGCTCGAAACAAATAAGTAAGCAAAGATAGCAATCGCGATCAAGAAGGAAATTTCTTGTGAACATATTTTGAAAAGAATAATATAATCACAAATAAAAAATTTAAAATGGGTAAAACGGAAACTAGGTGCCCTAGATATCGCAGCCTGAGCTTCATTGTTCAAACTTCTTGAGGACTATTCTTAGCTCAATATGTGTTTTAGGGGATCCGGAGTATTTTGTCGATGCCCCAAGACGTAACATATTTCCTTATTGTTAATTCAAGCGTAACAAGACTACTGTATGCACCACTTTCGAACAAAATTTGAGTCACCCTTTTCGGGTTTTCAACTCAAATCCCCTTTGGTCTCAAAGCGCCCTTTGCGGGTTTTTGCCTTGGCCTCTCCTTTTTCTTTCTTCTTTTGATTGAATTTTCATTTTTTTTTCAAAGTGCCCCTTTGCGGGTTTTCACCTTGGCCTCTCCTTTTAGACAGAAATCTGGATTCACCGGCTTGAGCATGTCCTTGCCATCCATCTTGGTCACAGTTAATGATCTTCCAGAACAAGCCTTCTTCGCTGCGTAAGGTTTTTCCAAATTTGGCAATTACCTCTGAAGTCCTTTCAGAAGAGAAGAATCTTTCTTAATGCCAAGTCCCCATCATGAAATTCTCTTGGGCGAACATTTTTGTCATAAGCCCGTATCATCCGTTTTTGGTACATTCGACCATGATGAATACTTTCAATCAAGCGTACTGGAGACATTTTGTTTTATCCAATTCTTGATTCAATCAAAGCTTGGAGAAAAAAATCTTAACTTTCAACAATTGCTTCCCTTTTATAAACCAATAAGAAAGATGCTGCTCCGATGAAGGTCCTGGCCAACGTTCAAGAAACATAGAGGGTAAATGGTAACTTCTCTATGTCAACCTTTACAAGTCTCAGTCATTTTTCAAAAATTTTAAATGTTTTTTTTGCCCCCTTTGCTGCACTGATATGGTGACTGATCTTTGAATAGACTGTAAATCTTTGTCATTGTGCAATTATGTTTCTTTCTGACATTCTTTATTGCCACTCTTTTTTTTGAATTTGAATTTGAATTTGGGTTTGGATTTGAATTTGAATTTGGATTTGGATTTGGGTTTTGATTTAGATTTTGATTTGGATTTGAATTTGATGACTGCTGACTTTGTAACTTTGGCATATGAAGCGACCTTCACCCTCTTAGTGAAGTAATTGACAACCATGAAGGTGAATTGGTATTGGCTAGATGCTTTTGACGAGATCTACCCCATAACATCTATGCCCCACCTATAGAAAGAATGGAAGAGGCACATAAATCTTGTCTTCCCCAATTTGGCATTTATGGCGTGACTGATGCAATTTCTTTTTCTTGGTAAACCAGTAGCCAAATCCTCTTGATTAGCCTGGTCATTGTAGAACCATTAACATGGGTTTTTAAATAGCATACCCATATTTCAAGCCTGGCATGCTTTGATATGATCGTGTGAAAACATCTTTGAATGATGTCTCGCCTTATTTCTGTAGTGAGCTAGGCTTCAAGTTTCACCTTTTTCCTAAACTTGTAACTTCTACTGACCCTTTGCAAGGTAGGATCTATTTTCAATCTTAGTCTACCATCCTTAACAAATCAAAAGATAGGCTACAATCTCTGTCATCTTCAAAGTCCTTAGATCTCCTAGTCTCATATCTCATTCAAAAAGGGAGTTTGTAACAACGTCGCTCATGTCATTGATATCTAGGTACCTAGGTACGAAGGCAAAAAATCCAAAGAATAAATGATTCTAAGGATGGTTATTTTTATGGTATGGTCATAAATAAAGAATGAAAGAATATTCTAAAAATAAAAGAATGTACAGTATGAAATGTAAAGAATGAAAAAATATTTACTTAAAAAATGCATTTTATTGAAATAAAAATTCTGGACACAAGACCATTTCACAAAAAGATTCTTATTGCCTCTAGGCTGAAAGCAATAAGCATGTTTTGAATATTACTCTAGATTAGCTCTAAATACTACAGGAATTTCTTCCGCGGCCCGACTATTTAGAACGTTCTCAGGTTCATAAGGGCGGATATCTGACAAGCTCCCCCTTCAGTGATTTCTTCATGTATGGCATTGATGTGAACATTTTGCATCATTTCTTCCACGCTTTCTTCCCTTGGTGTCTTTCGCTTGGGATGAATAATCCCTCCCAATACAAAGGTTTTGGATATGTGTAGAATTATCATGGATTCCCACTTGATTTCTTCACCACTCAAACGAGCCTTTTTTCTTTCTTGTCTTTTTTCCAACTCTTTTTTTCTTTGTTTTGCATTTGGCCTGAACCCCAAGCTAAAGTGATCTTGTTTTTCTTTCAGTATTGGAGCCTCAACTCTTCCTTGAAGATATCTCCCTAGTCCTTTTCCTGGCAAAGCTCTCCTTCCTACCATCATCTGTAATCCCATTCTTGTGGTCTTGGATATCTTTGGTACTGGAATCCTATTTCCCTCCGTAATAAAGGTTGCATTTACGAATTTCAAGGATCAAAAATAGCACTCGATTGCCTCGTCATTCATCTCTAGATATGGTGCACCACTGGTTACAGCTGCGATAATATCCTCTTCGGTATTTATTATCACTAGCCAACCCTCTGATACTAACTTTAGTTTTTGATGCAATGATGAAGGTACCGCTCCCACTGAGTGGATCCACGGTCTTCCTAGTAAGCAGTTACAGGAAGGCTTGATATCCATGACCAAGAAGTCCACCTCATATGTTGTCGAACCGATTAGCAGCGGTATTTCAATCCTCCCCATAACTTTTCTTTGCGTGCCGTCAAATGCCCTAACTATGTTCTGGCATTCTTTCATGTGGGAACTATCCATAGGTAATCTGTTTAATGTGGATAAGGGTAATACATTTAACGCGACCCCTTGTCTATCAAAACCCCTGGCAGTGTGTACCCTTTGCATCTAGTGGTAATATGCAAAGCCTTAGTAGATCCTCTGCCGCCCAGCGAAATTTCATCATCGTTGAAGTGCATGAAATTATCAATGCTTATATTGTTGACTAGCCGGTCCAGCTTACTAACTGAGATATCATAGGCCACATATGTCTCATTCAATACCTTCATTAGTGCATTTCTGTGTACGTCCAAACTCTGAAGCAAAGCTAACACAGATATGCGCGCTGGCTGTTTGTGCAACTGTTCTACAACACAGTATTCACCGTGTTTCAAAAATTTTAGGAACTCCCTAGCTTCCTTTTCTTTTACTGTCTCATTGACGGGCGACTCATATTGTACGCTTAGTATATCCGCCTGTACCGCCAAAGTTTGCAAGTAGTCAGCTATCTCTCGAATTTGAATTATGGCTTCTCCCATGATATAATCCCTGTTTCTAACTTAATTCTGAGAGTAATGAAGCTCCTCTTGCCATCACTCTTCATTCACTTCTAGGGACCCAATACGGTTCTGACAATTCTGTAATGCCACTTCTAATTCTTCAATTTTTTTTTATTTCTTCGATTTTGTTCAAACTTGCTTTTAGTTCCACCATAGCATTACTTTTTTGATGATGACAGAGAGACCTTTCCAATTTCGCCACTCTAGCCTTTAGTTCATTTCCTCCATTTTGGCTGTCTAACATTTGCCTTTCTAAAATCTCATTTCGAGCCTGCATTTCTTGAAATTTCTTTTCCCATTGCTCAGCCTTAGCTTTTTCCTCTTGCACTTCTTGCCTCCATTGATCTGCAGTTTTCTTTAATCCAGCGGTTCTCATTGATAGACTCATTTTTTTATAGTCTGTCTTTAGACTATCCAAATCCTCTTTAGCTTTATTTTTCCCTTTTTGTAACTTCTCTGCTTCTGACTTCTGTACCTCCACATCTAGTCTCAAGTACATTTTCTATTCCTCCAGCTGCTCAATTTTCTTCCCAAGCTCTGAACTCTATTTTTCAAAGTCCTGCTTTATAATTTCTAGCTCTGTCGGGACTACTCACAAGCATTCCTCCACTGATCGAACACCGTCTAAATTTGGTCCCGGAATATTGCCGTTAACCCTTTTGCTTAACCACATATTATACCCAGGTGTCGTTATTTCGCCTATAGTCACTCGCTTCATCCGACGAGTTCGCTTCCAAGCGTTAGCAATTTCTTAAATCCTTTTTTTATAATTTTCTCCTCTATAGGAGAATTCACTTTGAGCTAACCCGTGTGTCACCGGCACAAACTGTCTGGACTTATACTGTCTTGCTGCAAGTAAAGGAGCATATCCAATGGCTCCCCAAATTCCAGGTAAGGGGACCCAATCAAAGCTTCCACATCTATAAAGTATCTCATCAGGCACCATCCATGAGGCTCTCCACTCGATGTCCTCTTCTTGGAGACTTTGAAAAATTATTATCCACTTTTCTTCTGATACATCCTCGCACCTTGATGTAGCTGCTTCTTCTTTTAAAGGTGAATAATTCTTACAGAAAGGTCAGTAAGAGACTTTATCTACCTTCCAGAAGTGGTCGTGAAACCATACCATCAATAATTATGCACATCTAACGAACCTACCTTCTCTTGCTCTTTGACACGTATTTAAGGATCTGAAGTTCTCAGTGAGAATTGTAGGGACAGGTGTAACTTGCTTATCCAACAGATCAAATAAGTCCATAACTGCTTCATCTATATGCCTTAGAGCTTTAGGGAAAATGACTAATCCGTTAATGCTCAAAGAAAATATATCAATTTTTCTCTTTACGTCAGGGTGCGTCAAGGCCAAATCTCTCAAGTTTACCCAAGGAATACATTTTCCTTCGCCCTTTTGCTGAATTCGAGTTGAAACCCACTGCTCACTCATTCCAGTAATCTTCATCAACCTCTTCACAAAAGAAGGCACATTAACAGCCCTAGTATAAACTTTATCGATCTGAACCCTTGGAAAACTAAACAAAGTGGTGTATTCCTCTATAGTAGGCACCAAATCTACCTTCCCAAAAGTGAAACAACCATATGCAGAATTCAAGAATTGAACCATAGCTCGAAACAAGTGCTTATTTATCTTGGCATCAAGTAAAAGAAATATCACCATAGCTGCGGTAGAACATCTGTTTAGTCTCATACTCCCAAAAAGTCCAAATATCCCTCAATTCTTGAAGCTCATTTTGCGTCACATTAATGCGGGTGTAGTCCCACAGTTCTGACATGTATCCTTAAACTAAACTATCCCCTTTTTCCAATTGCAACTCTTCTAACCACGTGCGAACGGCCGCATTGTCCTATATTTTATCAAGAAATTTGTTTTCCATGGCAAACTTTCTATCTTAGCAACCGAACAGGAATCGACACCTCTTTAATGTGAAATGACATGCAAATAAGAAAACAAATCAAAACACAACAAGTCAGTATCGCATAAAAATCCAAACAAGTAAAATATCATCAAACCTCCATCTGGGTAACTACTATAATTCAGAATAGCTCTATCTAGGGTGGGTTCTTAGGGTTCACTTATATGCGGTTTGGTTCTAAAGAGAGGGTACCTGAACCAACAGATTCGTCAATCCTCACCCATTATAGGCTCATATGGATCGAGTTCAGTTTAGGGGAATACATTTCCCTATGGCCATGCGGAGATGAAAATCTCACAAAGCACATAGGTGCAGATGTATTCCGGAAGCAATCCACTAGCCCATGCGGAGGTGAAAACCTCACAAAGGCATAACTTCTTACTCCCACTTAATGGTGTAACCACAACGGTCATGCAATGCAATGCCAAAGTATTTTATAAGACTCAACATTATTGCAATCATAGCACAAATAAATGCATCAAAAGAAACATGATTTTTCAAAACAATTTTCCAAATTTTCAATCAAAAGGACAAAAATTAATCAATTTATGGCCTGACTCTCAACCAGTCCCTAGTGGAGTCGCCAAGCTGTCAAAACCATTTTTTTGAAGTTTGGAAAAATGGGGTCGACTTAAAAAATGTGATGTGGAGTCGCCACCAACCTTTTTTGTTTAGGTGTGATTGGATCACCTTGTAAAAATTTTATTGGTCTACGAAATCAAATGACAAAAAGGGTTCGGAAGTCGGTTACACACAAAGAAGGGTTAGCACCCTCGTACGCCCCAAAACGGGTACCAAATCGATTAATTAATGTCCTTGCGTTGAAAACTTGAAAATGTTTAAGATATAATTCTTTTTAAGTAAGGTTAATTAATTTTGAATTGAGTCTCAAGATTAACTCGTTTCAAAGGAATAAAAATGTCATATCCAGCACGTTAGGATATAACACATTTATACCTCGACACCGAGATCGTCTTTGATCTTCAAAACATGCAATTAAAAAGGGTATTTGGTTATTTGGTTGAACGAAAAATTGACACCCAGCACGTTAGGGCATAATTTTTCAAACTTCCAAACACAACAATATTGCCTTATCTTGATAAAAAAAATTCAAATACGCAATCTTAAACTCAACTCAAAATGCATTTTTAATGAAATGAAACATTTAGTAAGAGATTGAATATATAGGAATTTAAAGCATAACATAATAACAAGATGCACAAGTATTAAGCATGAAATACACACAAATTCAACATCATATTAACAATAAGCTATAAGATATAATAATTCTACAAAATTGACAATGGCAAATTAACATAAAATAAAATCTTAGATGCTAACAAATATATTTACAATAAATAAAGTAAGTTGATTTTGAAATTAACACTTTATGGAATTATTTACAATGAAATAATTTATGAATGAACTCATTAGATACATATTTTAAAAAGAACTTACACATTTAAATATATATATATATGAACGTATATAAGTAATAAAATAATATATATATGATCTTATTATTATATATACATGTATTTATAAAATAATAGCGTGTAATTATTTTACAAAAAATTAATATTACATAAGTTATCAAAAAAAAAATACATAGTATATGATTTGGAATTGAATATTTTTACAATAAATATAAAAAAATACATGTAAAGGGAAAATAAAAAAATAAGAACATTATAGAATAAATTTCAAAATAATTTGATTAAAATAACTTGAATAATGAATAAATTTAAGACTAAAAATACATGAATTATAAATGAAAATAACATTTAATCAAAATAAAGAAAAAATAAAATTAGAAGGCTATTATATAAATAAACCTAATTATTTAAACAAAACCGAGGATCATATTGCATTTTCTCATGGAAAATAAGGGATTAAACTTGCAAATATTCTAATATCTAAAACGCAGGACATGAGTAGGACTAGATTGAAACAACGCGTAAATTGCATAGATCAATTACGAAACAAATGAAACAACAACAGGTTTAATCGAAAAACGGTACAATAAATAGGGACTTAATGCAAAATATTCCATTGTTACAAAAGATACGCAGATATTGAGGTTTTGAATCAGATCGGGTCGGGGCAGATTCACACGGCATCGTTTCAAACTTATTGAAACAAAATTAAACGGTGCCGTTCCCCTAATGCATTAAAAACCAGAATTAAAAATAAGTTAACATTTTATTTCTAAACAAAACCCTAATCCCCTTTGTTTTCTTCTTCAGTCGCAATCCAAAACTTCTCTGTTTACCACTAAATCGCCATCATAAACAGCGAATAGCAGTAAACGAACGGTCCGATTTGCTTCAATAATACCGATCTTAAAGCCTCGCTCTCTAACCAACGCCTAACTCCGATTGCGACGGAGAAAACGAGGTATATTCACGATGGCTTATCCAACATTTTTGCCTAACTCTGATGGCGGTGGAGAAGATGAAGACACTTTCGACGGTACATACTTTTTTTTTTATTTTCGCACACACATACAAAGTATAAGAAAAGTCACTAAAAAGAAACTCTAAATCAAAGGGAAAAAAGGTAATCACCTTAATATTTTTTGCTTCTGTTTTCCTATTTCTTCTGTTTGTGTGCGTAGAAAAAAAAATGAGGATTACATCAGGCTTTTTATAGCATAAAAACAAAAAGAAAAACAAAATACACGTTCTTCTATTGTATTCTATCAGTTCTTCTACTGTCTTCTGTGGTTCTCTGCTATTTTTTGCTTTTTGTTGCAGGTATTATTACGGAGCAGATCCCTGCTGGCGCGCGTGCGTGCGATAACCTCTGACGAAGATGCACACGAGGAGCGTGCGGGGAAAGCCGCGGCACTGGAGGTTTCCAGAAACCCTAGTGGTTTCTGGAAAGTGTTCTGACGATTGGGTTATTTGGGCTAACTCTGTATTGGGTCTGATTAGGCATTTGGGTTTCAGATTTTGGTCATTCGGTTTTGTATTTGGGTCTTATTTCAATTTAATTTGGGTTTAAAATTTAGCTTGGGCCAATTGGGCTTTGCTGTTTTGTAAATAAAGGACTATGGACTTTTTATTTTATTATTACTTTTTGTTTTATTTGGTTTATTTTTGGTTTTAAAATGGGTCGGGCGAAATGGGCCTATTACACAAGGAATGTAATACTTAAACAGGGTTCGGATACACATAGGGGTTCACAAAGCTAAGGGTACACATGTAAATATGGTAAATGTACCTAGGGTCTTGCTTGTAATAAAACTATCACAACAGGGGTACGTTTGTAAATATGATTTGCAGTAATCAGTGGTTCGTTTATAAATAAACTAACACTACTATGGTACGCAAGTAATTTATGCAACATACATGGATTGCAAATAATGATACTCAGCCAAACAACAAATTACTCAAGCATGGATAACATTGATTTATTATTAACAGAAATAGATAATATATTCCAAGTCATGGTTAGTAGGAATAGTAAAGTCTATCTAAAAAAACATAGCATTTCATACTTTATGTTTAAGAAAATTGTTCAGTAATCAAATTAATGATATAATTTATTGTTCTAATCTATATAATAAAAACTCACCGCCCTTCTGTATGGTTCACTTATATCAATCAGGTGCCTCGTTGGATCATTGACCTCGCCAATGCTATCCTCGACCTACTTACCTAAGAAGTAAGAGAGCAGTGGGTGAGTTCATTAATAAATCAGTGAATAATCAAAAACCATTAGGTTATGTTTAAAAATAGTATTTGAAAATAATAGAAAACTTTAATTTAAAAATGTTTTGCGTGCTGGGTTTGCATGTAACATCCCCAAACCCGGCCCATTCACTACGACCGAATCTGGTTATGTTAGTGAAAATATTTTTCTTTACTTAGGATTTAAAACATGAAAATTTTGTATTTTCCTTTGAAACCAAGTTCTTTTGGAACATAACCAAACTAAGTCAACTTTAGTGATTACATAAAGCCCATTTGGAAATCAAGTTGCTGGTACAAATTTGTCTTCACTAATTTAATATAATCCAACCATAATTTAAAATAATAATAAAATAGTTCCCAGAAATAAATAAAAGTCAAAAGGGCCTTATTACATCAATATTTAAAAGATCAAATACTTAATAAGAATAACTTAAAATATTTAAATTCCTCTTTTCACATGGGCCACCACGTGTCCTCTCCGACCCCAGTCCAGTCTACGCATCACCTGAAATGGTTAATGGAAAGAGTGAGTCCACTGACTCAGTGCATAATCATAACACGTATTTCCCACACGTATGGGCTTGGTCCATAACCATACTTTTCTTATAGCAAGTCATGCAAATATGCATCTCACCAACCCAACCCACAAACCAGCCAGACGCCAACCTTAGCGGACTCACGCACAAAGCCGTGGATAACCACACCACCGATCACTTCGTGATCCATAATCTTACCTTGGCTACTCATTGCACAAGGCCGTGGGTGAGCCACCGACCACCGATCAACCGAATGATCCCAACATCAATATCTGTCTACGGTGATGCACACAGCAATCAACCGCCGAGATGGGCACCTAGCCAACATCTCCCTTGAGGTAGCACAAAGCTAACCATCAAGCGCTAATGTAGCCGGAGCTATCATTAGACCACGTACACCTTGTGTACACTTCCTCCTTCTTCGAATCAAGCCCCACCTCATGCAAATATGTAGATGCTACATGTTAAATCATCATATCACATAAGTATATAAATATATATACATACATAAATACATCACAAATAATCTTACCATCACCAGTTCTCATCACTTAAGCCATTATACATAGTTTTAAACGTTAGCAACCAAACCAAGAAATTGTGCGATGATTACGCACCTTGATAGCTACAATCGATCAAATCCTAACTGCTCTATGCCTCTGTAAATGTTGCCTATACGAATCCCGAAAAGGTCTCCTGCGCTAGGCTCTCCTCCCCTACATTCGGCCTTAGCATCAAAACCTTAGTTTAAAACGAATACTAAATACATAGCTTATTAAAACAAAGCCTTACCAAAATCGATTGCTAATAAAGAGAAAGCTTTGTAGCTACTACCAATCCCAAAGTACCCTTTTAACAACGATTGCTATGGAACTGAGAAGAGGTCTATGCTACATCTAACATTCGGCCAAAAGCACTACCAAACTGAGGGAAGGAAAATTCGGTACCAAGGTGGTGTGGATTCGGCTAACAAGAAAATCAAGGAGAGAAAATAGCAATTTCAGCCAAAGAGGTTTGAAAAGAGGGAAAGAAGAAGTGTGGGGTGTACTTTCAGTTTAATAAAATGAAGGAAAAGGGAGGGATGAAAGATGAGTGATTCGGCTACTAAAGTGTTTGAGAGCAAACTACTAGCAATTTTGGCAAAGAGATCAAACGATGGAAAAAAGGAACAAAAAGGTGAGCACTTCCCCTATTTATAGTACAAAATTCGGCTCACACCTACTCACATGCAGTAAACCGAAAATGCCCCCCAAGCTCCCCAAATTCGGCTACCACCTTCCTGGCCATATAATTCAAATTGATTTGAATTAATCAAATCACTTAACTCACTCGACCACCCATTTGAAATCAATTCAAATTAAAAACAATATAAAACCCACCTTTATCCTACCTCCTTCAAATTAAAAAAATAAAAACAAACCAATATCAAATCATTATCCCACCGAATTCAACAGAAAAATAAAATACAAAACTCATCCTTATCTTCCAATTTTAAACTCCATGTGCCGTCCACTAGCAAAAAGCCAAAGAAAATAAAAAACCAAATGCAGCCCCCCAAGGTTCGAACAGGACCTTCTTGCGCACGCCTTACCCCAACGCCTGAGCCACTCGGCCACCTTGATTTTATGACAAAAACCCCATCATTTAATCTTAACCCTTTCTAACTTGCCCCATAACCGCATAAAATAAAATCACGCCCAAAAATGCTGCTCCAGGCGCTCGAACCTGTGCCTCCGCTCCCCTCCAACTCCTATGTGCCGCACGAGAACCACCTGGACAAGCTGCTTCTTGCGTCAAAACACGCCCCCACTCCCTTTTAAGGCTTCCATCCCTGTAGCACCATAAACCAAAAATTAAAACCCAACTGCTGCCTTCTTGGATCGAACCTAAGACCCTCAAAGGCGCTACCTCCAGCCCCTTAAGCTGCGTGTACAGCCACTTTGCCAAAGCCTTACTTGTGCCATAAATTACCAAAATAATTCTTAAGGCCTCCCTTGGCCCGATTCCCTTTCCACACCAAAAATCTAAAAATTTTCCAAGATTTTCCCGGTTACCCCGAGCGTTCTTAAAACCTCAAAACACCTCCAAGCACACCCAAGAACCTTCCAAACACCCACATCATACTCAAACTGCATAGCCCCCTAAACCAAGGTGTTACATTGCAGGTGAGGTTGTGAGACTGAAACACCCCAAACCCGGCCCACGAGCCCTGACCGGATCTGGTATGTTCCTCGATGTAAACCGGTTAAAATTCTTTTGTTACTTTGGAAAATAGTGTGTTTTGAAAGAAATATTATTTTGGGTTGGGCTTGAGTTGAAAACAAATTCGTTTTATATTGAAAAACCCTTTTAGTTTTATGTGATAAAACATGTAGAGTTCATTAGAAAGTAAATTTACTTAATCTTTAACTTAATAAAAATTTGTAAACATAATAAAACAATGGAATAGCTCAACAGTGGCCTTATTACATCAACATTCAAAATTCAAAATAAATCCAAATACTTAAAATGTAAAAGTCCCAAAATTAAATAAACTTCAAGCTGAGCATGGCCACCACAAGTTCTGCCGTCCCAGTCCATCACTGTTCATCACCTGAAACATGTTCCCACAACGGGGTGAGTCAAACAGACTCAATGTGTAACCAACACTAAAATTTAACAATCCAGGCATACATTATCATATCACATACGTATTTATATAACAGATAGAAAAGATGATGCAACCCGAACCCAAAACCTAGATGCCATCCGCTACACATCACCCGTACCAACTCGCATTAATCGTGGGGACTACTAAGTCAACCCTCCATCCGCTACACACCATCGAACGCCGCATTGCACGACGACATGCTCATCGACCTTATAATTTTTCGTGGCATAGCCACGGATAATATTTGTGTCATGTGACACCACATTCAGATAATGTCACCGAAGCCACCACATTCTGATAATGTGACCGAAGTCACCACATTCACTTCCCCTTTCCATATAACCCGAATGCCCATATCATACATATCATGCACATCATGCCCTAAATTCACAGTGTTATCACTTTTCACATATCATACATAACATGTATTCATAATCCTAGTAGGAGTAGGAAAGCGTGCACAGGTACTTTGTACCATAGCATGGTACCTTAGCCATATTCACATTCTTATAAACATGCTAATATTAAATATTGCCATAAATCTTATTAAAAGATAGTGTGGGGTACACACCTGATTCACTTAGCAATTTTCCCGAAATCTTGATCTACGCTTTAGATCTTAATCCCTACAATCGGCCACACTTAGTACTTTTAGTAAAAGCCTATTCAACTAATCAACCAAATCCCGAAGGATTAAAACATCTTACCTTGTTGCCGAATTGAATTAAGGATCAAGTCCCAAAACTTTGTGATGCTCACCCTTGCAATCGGCTAACCACCAAAACTCCTATCTGGTTAGTTCTCGGCTTTTGAATAGGTAAGAAATAAATCTAAGTACTAAAATAGGCCTTAGCCGAACCTTATAATCACTTACCTTCTGGATATTAATCCTGATAATAGTCACCTGGCCTTAGTCTCTTAAATCCTTGTAATCCCGAAACCTTTCTCCTTGTAGTCGACGACTATCAAAAATCCCGAAATTCTTCCTTTAATATTCGGCCAAGAGACAACAAGAGAATCAGTTCCTAAATCTCGATTAAAAGAGATTGAACAACAAAAATCCATTGTTCTTACCTTAATACCACAATCGATAACACCCTTGCTTGAAGCCACAAAGATTCGACTTTTGAGGCTTAAAAGAAATCGGTTTCACTGGAGATTATTGATATATTCGGTGTTGACAAAATAAAAGAGAGGAAAAGAAGTCACTAGAGAATTCGACAATGGTGGAATAAGGATTCGGCTATCTCAGAGAATATTTCGGCTAGTCAGAATTAAAGAGAGAAGAAGTAGAAGAGGTTTAGAGAGGAGAAAGAGTGAAAATTTCGGCACAAATGAGAGGGGATGAAGAGAATGATAAATTTCGGCACAACTATCCTACCAAAGCCGAAATTACCAACCATATACTCCCTTGGCCGGCCAACTCTTTAGTTCTTATCAACTTCCTCCTTTTTCTCCTTTAGCTCTTGTTAAAATTAATTAAATTAATCCCTCATTTATCCACCTTTTATCTCTTAAAAATAAAAGAATAAAGGCTCCTAAATTATAGCCTTGTGCCGTCCCTTACTGCTAATTTCTGCTGCAAAATAAAACTTTTATTTTGCTTCCCCTGCAGCTCGAACCTTGGCCCAATACCCCTGCATGTGGCGTCATTTCCAGAGGCCCTAAGTGGCATCTCCAGGCCACTTTTCCAAGCCCAATTTCATGTCATATTTCCTCCATAAATTTTCTTAAGACCACCTTGCCTTAGTACCCTCTTTTAAACTTTAAACTTAACATTTCTAAAGCATTTCCTCACATTTGCAAGACATTTCCTTACATTTCCAAGACATACAGATTTCACACATGTAAGTGAACATAGCTTTTGAGACGATCAACTCTAACAAGACAGGGACTTAATCAAATTGCTACGAATAGAATATAGAATAGAGACTTTGACGAAAAAATATTCAGTGAAGAATTTCACAGAATTAAGGGTTGTATTTATAGACCTAGTAGTCCTAGATTTCTTTGCATACCATAACTGAATTAGGAAAGTTGTTACTTGCACGTAAAGTATTCCTAGATACACTAAATCTTTATTTTCTAATTTGAGTCTAACTGTATCTTTGACTGGCGAGCCCTACTTCACAACAAGACTGGCGAACCCTCGTTCACCAAACCGACTAGCAAAACCCAGTTCATCAAAGAGACTGGCGAAACCCATCTCACCAATACATTAGCGAGCCTACATCGTAGTGAAACTGGCGAACACCTTACCACTTCATTTGGCATACATTGCAGCTGGGGAACACACTTTACTGAAACATCTCTTAGCGAATGTAACACCTCTGACCCGTATCCGTCGCTGGAATAGGGATTCAAAGCATTACTGAGTAACCATAATCTAAATCATTCATTTCAAATCAATTCAAAAATCATAATATAATTCATCATTAACATTCATAACGTCCCTTATTCAAGATTTCAAGGCCTAAAAATCACTTTAGAAATGATTTGGGACTCAATCGGAAACATTTGAAAAATTTAGGAAAAAAGTTCAAAATATTCAACTGCAGGGGTCACACGGCCAAGTCACATGCTCCTGTGTCTAGCCGTGTGGACCTAAAATGTGCCTTAAACCATAAGTTTACCATTTCCTACTAGCTTGGGCATTAAGCAACTCAAAAACCATTCGTTTAATCTATTCAAAACACGATCAAACACACTCACAATATGCCAAAATAATCATCCTAGGTGCCTAACCAATGTACTCTCATTGGTACCACATTCATTTCATCAAAACATATCATCAATGTATCATTCAAATCAAAATTTTAAACATGCCAAAACCCATCAATTTGGCCTAGCTCATACATATAACAAGCACTAGTTCAAAACAACATGGCAAATTATGGCTTCAAACACAAACATACATTTATAACTTCATTTACAATCCATCCACAAAATAACTATCAACTAGACATCCTAGGTACATGCCAACACAAAAAGATAAACATCACTACATTTGATATTGGGATCATTGCTGGATGTTGAATCGATGATCAAAATAGAAGTACCTAAGCTGTGTACGGGAAAAACAAAACCGTACGCTGGGTAAAACTCAATGATATTTCTATGATCCGAACTTTTAAAGATAAAAGAATACAAAATGCACAATTGAATTATAAACACATATTAATGTCTAAAATCACAACTACCACATGCCAACCTTTTGAATTCATACATAATAGCATATCATTTCATACAATATTCAATTTACACATGCTGTCATATTTCATTTGTTTAACAAATGTCCTAATTCACACACTTGCTATATAAATAGCTTTTCACATATCAAACCACATTTGTTTATACAATGGCATTATCCATTCAATATTCAATTCATGAGTACATAACTCATGTATCTCATTTAATCACAAACATATCTCATTTTCAACTCACATACAATATCATTTAATATTGATTACAGAACTTTGTTATTTGATTACCCCTATTAACACGACTCGGACTTGAACGGATACACGGATCCAACCAACACACCAGTTTGGCACCTTGTGCCTCATCGGATAAATCCGAAGTAATAACTATGCCCAGCACTATATTAATTGACACCCAGTGTCTCATCGGTTAAACTGAAGTAAATTGGCACCCAGTGCCTCATCGACTCGAAGTCGAAGAAATCCCTGAACTCTTCCTATCCTATGGCATACCATCTATATCCAACTCAGCTCGATACAGTTAATCGGGTTCCAATTCACTTTCCAAATACAACCAATAGCCAATTATCATATTTGCACATCATCACACTTACACATATATTCATTTCAATTCAAATAATCAATACATTCATAATATATATACCAATTCAATCCATTTCAATCAACTATAATTTCAATTCAATATCAAGTGTTAAAATACTCACCTCAACCACTTACCATATGCATTAAATCAAAATACAACAATTAATAACTAGGTTCGGATTATAGAAATACAAATCGTGGATTCCGAGCAATTCGACGTCGCTTTTATCCTTCCCCTTTTTAGTCAAGGATTCTGGCACGACATTAGCTATGGAATTAAAATACATCAATACAACACAATTTGATTTCATATTGACTATTTCAATTTTTACTCAATAGTTGCCTAAATTCCAATTTAGTCCTTAAACCGAGACTAATTTTTATTCTTCACCTTTAATCCTATATTTTTATACTAATTTCACTTTAAGTTAAATTTAACTCCCTATTTTCAATTAAACACCTAAATTTCAATTTTTTCACAATTTAGTCCCTATTACTCAAAATTTACAATTTGTTCTACAATTTAATCCTTTTTTCATTTCTAGCTTAAAAATCTATCAATTGAATCCCTAATACTAAAATTATTCAACTTTAGCAACATTTAAAATCATAATAATTTCTAAAGTTTCAACATGGGTTGAGTAGTACTTAACATCAGGATTCCAAAAATATAAAAATTACAAGAAAATGGACTAAATTGACTAAACAATTTTCATTTTGAACCTTAAAACCCTTAGGTTGCCACAACTTCTTCACCCTTTTCTCACTTATTTATTTTCTTTCTTTCTTTTTAATTGCATGCATCCACTTTCTCTTATTATCTCATTTTATTATTGTCGAAACCAACTTTTCAAGTTTAAAAAACAAGGATCGGCTTTAAGATGAAATATGGAGTTGCCACCAATCCTTTTGTTTTATTTTATTTTCGAGTGTGATCGGGTCACCTATAAAATGTTTTGTTTTATTTTTAAAAGAAATCAATTTTGGTCTACGAATTTCAAGAAGAAAACGGGTTCGGGAATCGGTGACGTGCGAGGAAGGATTAGCACCCTCGCAGCGCCCAAAATTGGTACCAAATTGATTAATTGATGTCCTAATGTCGAAAAGATTGAAACGATTTTGAAATTCTATTTTTTTTTTTAAATTTTAAATAACTCAAATTGGATATTGAGATTCCCTTGTTTCGAAGGAATCAAATATCACATACAGCATGATAGGATATGACAATTTAAGTCCTCTAATTCAAGATCATCCCAAAATTCTCAAAGCTGATGCATTGAAATTTTGAAAGGGTATTTGGTTATTTGGACAAACGAAAAATCGAAACCCAGCACGATAGGGCACGATTCCTCGAATTTCCAAGCACACAAATATTGCCTTAATTCGAAAACATGGACAGAATTTTAAAAGGATATTTGGTTATTTGGTCAAAAAGACAACCGAAACCCAGCACGATAGGGCACGATTCCTCGAATTTCCAAACACACAAATATTGCCTTATTTTGAAAACATGGATAAAATTTTAAAAGGACATTTGATTATTTGGTCAAACGGAAAACCGAATCCCAGCACGATAGGGCACGGTTCCTCGAATTTCCAAATACACAAACATTGCCTTATTTTGAAATCTTTCAAATAAACGATTTTAAGATTGACACAAAAATGCTTTTATTGAATCACTATTCGATAATGAGAAACAAAATATAATATCGAGTATGGAATAATAATATGTGAATACAATTTTGTACAAATGGATGACAAGAATAATAATATGAACATACAATTCAAGATATACGAAAACAATAATCTCAGAATTCCTATTTTGACAATACCAACATTATCAATCAAGAGCATAGCTAATTAAAACGAATTAAAATAAAATATGGCAAATCTTCGAACGTGGATGAATAAAATAATAATATAAATGAATTTGAAAATAAATATTATATACAAAGAAAATTAAAATAAATAATATACAAAATAATATATTAATCTACATAAATAATATATGAAATAGAAACCTAATATAAATAATTTACATATGAAAATAATAATGCATGAAGGTTTTCGAGATAAAGAAAAATATATAATGAAATATGGATTTCAGAGTAAATAAATTATATAAATAAATAAATTTAAAATATACCTATACATATAAATAGATTTAAAAGAAAATATATATATGAGAATAATATGAAATCCATAAAATAATTTTAACACTTATTATATATGTATGTATAAATTAATAATATACAAGAGTATTTAAACAAATATTTAGAACAAAGTAATATAAAAAGGAATTGTAAAAATATATATATAAATGAAAATATCGAAACAGTGTAAAATGAATGAAACAGTTCAAAACCTTATATATTAAAATAATATTTTTTTAAATGAACAATTTATAACAAATAAAAAAGCATAATGAAAACCTAAACAGACTTAATTGAAAATAAAACAAAATTAAAAGATTAATTTTTTGAATAAATAAAGTCATGAAAACAGGATCTAGGATTTAAATAGAATGCGCCTAAATAACTGATGATTTAAAATGAAATTTGACCAAAAATCTGAATACAGCGTATAAGCATGTATTGATTTGAAATGGTGCTTAAATTTTATGAAATTTTTTTTAAAAAAAGAAATGTTTAACGGATTTAATCAAATAGCAGCGTGAAAGAAAGGGACCAAACGCGCAAATATCCTTTCATTGCAGAAACGTGCGGATCCTGAGTGTTTTCGGGTCGGATTCGGGTTATGGCTTATACGGCACCGTTTTAGAGCCACTGAAACAGGCCCTAAACAGTGCTATTTCATACATCTTAAGAAAGCTAAAAAAACCCCTAATCATTCCATTCAGCCGTTTTAAACATAAAACAAAACCTAAGCATTCTCTTATTTCTCTAATCGGTCGACTCCAAAAGACTTTCCGATCGGACGCCCTCCATGAACGGCGACTCGAAATCCCTATTTTCTTTAATTACAACGAAGAGGACGGACTTCTACTCAAGGTAAATTTCTTTTCTCGACTCTATTTTTGCATGTAAAAAAAAATAATGAAACAAAAACCAACAGAATCGGATCTAAGATCTTTAGGAACTTAAAATTGAAAATCACCTTCTAAAAATCCTTCGTTCGTATTCAATCTTTGCTTTTATACATATAAAAAATCAACCCTTTTTTATTCTGATTTTTCCTAGTATTCAGTACGCGTGTATATACAACCAAAATCCCCCCTTTACAATGTTTAAAATCGCCCTTACATAGCCGAAACAAAAAATGAAGAAAAATAATAAAATACTTTTTTCATTTCTGTTCGTTTTTCTTTGCTGGCTTGTTGTGATGCTTTCTTTGTTTGTTGCAGATGCAACCATCACAGTGACGTGGAGGTTCAATCGTGTAGGGGATGCGTGTGGAGGCTGCACGAGGGAATAAAGCAGCGTTCGAGGGGCTGCTGGAAAGTTCTAGAGATCCTAAGCTTTTTGAGATTTGGGCCATTCAGGCCTGCAAATTTGGGTAGTGATTTGGGCTTTGATTCTGGGTCTGGGGAAATAATATGTTGTAAATAAAAATTGTTATTTGGATTGTTATTTTGTTTTTTTTTTCATTTTGTTTGGTTATTGTTTAATAAACTGGTTAATTGGGCCCAACCAAATTGGGCCTATTATAGCTGCCCCTCTTTGCTCATTATCGTGTAACGAGAATAGAGCAAAGACTTCAAAAGGGCCAATTTTGCCCGATTTTTGTCGAATCTTGACTTCCTTTAGTGCTTTTCTTCTTTGAGTAGCTTCATTCTATCCCACTGCATCTTCAAGGGCATAGGAACTAGCGCCTCGATCCAATTCAAGGACATTAGACTTGTAGCTTCAATCTGCTCTGCCGCAACTTCAGGGAGATAAGATTTGCTATCTTCAGTATGCTCCACTGCAAACCCAGGGAGACGAGATCTGATGTCTTCAATCTGCTCCACTGCAGACTCAGAGAGACGAGATATGATGTCTTCGATCTGCTCCTGTAACTTCAGGAATGCCAAATCTACTATCTTCAATCTGCTCCACTGCAAACTCAGGGAGACAAGATCTGATGTTTTCGATCTGCTCCTGCAACTTCAGGAATGCCAGATCTGCTATCTTCAATCTGTTCCATTGCAAACTCAGGGATGACAGACTGATATCTTCGATCTGCTCCTACAACTTCAGGAATGCCAGATCTGCTATCTTCAATCTTCTCCACTGCAAACTCAGAGATTCCAGACTGGTATCTTCGATCTGCTCTTGCAACTTTAGGAATGCCAGATCTGTTATCTTTAATCTGCTCCTGCAACTTCAGGAATGCCAAACTGGTATCTTTGATCTGCTCTTGCAACTTTAGGAATACCGGATCTGCTATCTTCAATCTATTCCTACAACTTCAGGAATGCCAAATCTGCTATCTTCAATCTATTCCTACAACTTCAGGAATGCCAAACTGGTATCTTTGATTTGCTTCTGCAACTTCAGGAATGCCAGATCTACTATCTTCAATTTGCTCCACTGCAAACTCAGGGATGCCAGACTGGTATCTTCGATCTGCTCCTGCAACTTCAGGAATACCAGATCTGCTATCATCAATCTGCTCCACTGCAAACTCATGGATGGCAGACTGGTATCTTCGATCTACTCCTACAACTTCAGGAATGCCAGATCTGCTATCTTCAATCTGCTCCATCGCAAACTCGGGGATGCGAGAATGCGGATCCGCTATCTTCAATCGCTCCATCGCAAACTCGGGGATGCCGATTGGTATCTTCGATCTGCTTCGCGCAACTTTAGGAATGCGGATCCGCTATCTTCAATCGCTTCCATCGCAAACTCGGGGATGCCGATCGTATCTTCGACCGCTCCCGCAACTTTAGGAATGCGGATCCGCTATCTTCAATCGCTTCATCGCAAACTCAGGGATGCCAAACTGGTATCTTCAATCTGCTCTTGCAACTTTAGGAATGCTAGATCTGCTATCTTCAATCTGCTCCACTGCAAACTCAGGGATGTCAGACTGGTATCTTTGATCTGCTCCTACAACTTCAGGAATGCGAGATCTGCTATCTTGAATCCACTCCACTGCAAACTCAGGGAGACAAGACCTGATGTCTTCGATCTGCTCCTGCAACTTCAGGAATGCCAGATCTACTATCTTCTATCTACCTTACTACACTGTCTTCTTGAGGACATAACCTGTAGATAGGTACATGCTTATGCCTAATAATTAGGATGCCATGATCGAAATGAGTTAAATGCTCCTATTTAGACATGCTATGATTTATAAATGCAAAAATGTTATGAGGAAGATTCTTATTTTAGGTGTCATCACTCATTGTTTATCAAGGCTTTATCACTGACGTATTATGCTGTCATCTCGTTCGGCTGGTATTCTCAATAGAAAACCCGAGAAAATGATTATACCTTACATAACAGGTTTGTTCCACTTAACTTCAAGGTTCATCTCATTGTGACTTAAGGGTATAAGATCTGAATCCATCCCACTGCGACTCCAAAATGTAGGATTTGTTTCTTCTTCAATCCATCCCATTGCTAATCAAGAGTACATGACTCGTATCATTTTCCATCCATACCATCGTAACTCAGGGGTAGAGGACTGTAACTTGTTCAATCAACTGATCGCTCCCTAAGTGACCTAACCAAATATGTATGCACGATATTTGCATGGATGCAGAATATCATCTTTTCTTGCGAATGATTCCTCTTTTGCACCTGGGTTAACATTGCTCATTTTTCATCAAGATTGTACTACTGACGCAATATCTTGTCATTTTCAACCATTAATTTTTTACAAAAATCCGAAGAGATAGTCTCAGTTTAGACTCTTCCTTAAACTTGGTGAGTTTTAAACAATAGTCCTGTTTCAAATTCTTGTATTATTCAGAAGCTTCCAGAGTAATATGCAAAACTCCTTTCATGAAAGTATTATTAGTCCACTAATCGTTATTTCAATGCGAAATGCTTGAAAGAGATCATAACAATGGACAAGAAGGAAATTAATTAAGAGCATAGCTCGAAACAAATAAGCTAAGCAAAGATAGCAATCGCAATCAAGAAGGAAATTTATCGTGAACATATTTTGAAAAGAATAATATAATCACAAATAACAAATTTAAAATGGGTAAAATGGAAACTAAGTGCCCCAGATATCGCAGCCTGAGCTTCTTTGTTCAAACTTCTTGAGGACCATTCTGAGCTCAATATGTGTTTTAGAGGATCCGGAGTACTTTGTTGATGCCCCAAGACGTAACATATTTCCTCATTGTTAATTCAAGCGTAGCAAGACTACTGTATGCACCACTTTCGAACAAAATTTGAGTCTCCCTTTTCGGGTTTTCAACTCAAATCCTCTTTGGTCTCAAAGTGTCCTTTGCAGGTTTTCGCCTTGGCCTCTCCTTTTTCTTTCTTCTTTTGATTGAATTTTCATTTCTTTTTTTTTTCAAAGTGCGCCTTTGTGGGTTTTTACCTTGCCCTCTCATTTTAGATAGAAATCTGGATTCACCGGCTTGAGCATGTCCTTGCCATCCATCTTGGTCAAAGTTAATGATCTTTCAGAACAAGCCTTCTTCACCACATAAGGTTTTTTCCAAATTTGGCAATTACCTCTGAAGTCCTTTAGGATAAGAAGAATCTTTCTTAATGCGAGGTTCCCATCATGAAATTCTCTTGGGCGAACCTTTTTGTTATAAGCCCGTATCATCTATTTTTGGTACATTCGACCATGATGAATACTTTCAATCAAGCTTACTGGAGACATTCTACTTTATCCAATTCTTAATTCAATCAAAGCTTGGAGAAAAGGAATATTAACTTCCAACAATTGCTTCCTTTTCATAAACCAATGGGAAAGATGCCTGGTGAAGGTCCTGGCCAACATTCAAGAAACATATAGGGTAAATGGTAACTTCTCTATGCCAACCTTTAAAAGTCTCAGTCATTTTTCAAAAAATTTTGAATGGTCTTTTGGCTGCCTTTGCTGCATTGATATGGTGTTTGATCTTTGAACAGACTATAAATCTTTGACATTGTGCAATTATGTTTCTTTCTGACATTCTTTATTGCCACCTTTTTTTGAATTTGAATTTGAATTTGAATTTGGATTTAGATTTGGATTTGAATTTGAATTTGAATTTGATGACTGTTGACTTTGCCACCTTTTAGTCAAGTAATTGACAACCACAAAGATGAATTGGTGTCGGCTAGATGCTTTTGATGAGATCAGCCCCATAACATCTATGCCCCACGTATAGAAAGAATGGAGGAGGCACATAAGTCTTGTCTTCCTCAATTAGGCATTTACGGTATAACTGATGCAATTTTCCTTTCTTGGCAAACCAGTAGCTTGAACCTCTTAAATAGCCTAGCTGTTGTGAAACCATTAACATGGGTTTAGCATACCCATGTTTCAGTAGCCTAGCGTGCCTTGATATGATTGTGCGAAAACATCTGATGTCTCGCCTTATTTCTGTGGTGAGTTAGGCTTTGACCTTTACCCTTTTCCTAAACTCGCAACGTACACTGACCCTTTGCAAAGTAGAGTCTATTTTCACTTATTCTACCATCCTTAACAAATCAAAAGATAGGCTACAACCTCTGTCATCTTCAAAATCCTTGGATCCCTTAGACCCATATCTCCTTCAAAAAGGGAGTCAGTAACAACGTCGCTCATGCCATTGATATCTGGGTACCTCGATATGAAGGCAACAAATCCAAAGAATAAATAATTCTAAGGATGATTATTTGTATAGCATGGTCATGAATAAAGAATGAAAGAATATTCTAAAACAAAAAAATGTATAATATGAAATGGAAAGAATGAAAAAAATATTTGGTTAAAAAGATGCATTTTATTAAAATAAAAATTCTGGACACAAGCCTATTTCACAAAGGAATTCTCATTGCTTCTAGGCTTAAAGCAACAAGCTTGTTTTGAATATTACTCTAGGTAAGCTCTAAATACTACAGGAATTTCTTCCGCAGTCCGATTGTCTGAAACACTCCCAAGTTCATATTTCTACATTTGGCGCGTCATCTAACTTCACAATACCTATGTTGATGAGTTTTTCCACCAGTTTCTTGAAAGCAAGGCAATTTTCTATCGAATGCCCTGTAATCCCTGTGTGGTACTCACACTGGACATTTGGGTCATACCATTTTGGGTATGGAGGTTGTATCGGTTTCACGTAAAAGGGGATACAACATGTGCTTCAAACAAGATTTGGTACAACTCCCTATACGTGATTGGGATGGGTGCGAACTGGGGTTTTTCTAAGTTTGGTCTTGGATTGGGTTCTTGCCTTGGGGATACCTGACGGCTGGCAATTATTGTCTTTGGCTGGCCTACTGTGATCAGCTCTGAGTGACCCTTGCTATACCTACTCGTACTATTCATTTCCCTTTCCTTCTTGTTCGGGACCTTTGAAGTCCACTCTCCCCTTTTCTTTGTTTCTGCCAGAACAACCGGTCTGGCTCGATCATCTTTCGGGTTAAAACTTGAGCCCATCGGGAAATTCAACAGTGCCGAGGTATTAATCTGACATTGGGGGTTTGATAATGACCGGTGCCCCTTGCGGCGGCACGTCTGGTCGGGCCAAGACACTCATTGGAGAATAAACGATGTCTTCATCATCATCCACACTGTCAACCATTGGGCCACTCCTTTTTTCAAGCCCTCCGACTAGTAATTGGGTTAACTGGCGTATCATATTTATTTGATCTCGCATATCCCGTTGAATTTTTACTAACTACTCTTGCATCAGTATTTGCCTTTGCTCTAATCTCTCCAACCTTTGTTCCATGTCTTCTAGGTTAACTGAAATAATTTCACCTAATCAGGGTCATTTTGTAAAAACTAATGCAAATGATGCAATGTAATGAAAACAGCGTAATGCAAATAATGTAATGCACATGCATAAAATGCAATGCAAATGGTTGGAATGAATGCAAAAAGAAAGAGAGGCATTGATTCTAAATTCAATTCCATTAGAACTTTTCTAGAAAATAAACACCTTTGCATAAAACGGATTACATATGCGGCTTTGTCCTCATAGTCCAGGTGAAAGCACCAATCCTTTTCTTCGTATTCGAACGTTGTGTCCCATGAGCTTTTTCAATAGATGCCTCTTCTAGCTCCTTTCTACTTGATCCAGGCTGTGACTCTTCACTCACTTATCCTCCGTGATACTCATAAGCTTCTTTAAGAAAATTGAGACGTGATGACTCTTGAATTAATCCCTGTCGGCTTGAATCCTCGGGCAAAGTCTTGTATTCTTTTGCGGGCTATCAACCTTCTCTCGTTGTTTATTTGGACTATATTCGAACAACCGTATTATAATCCACTTATCAAAAGACCCATTTTCTTATGACAAACCCTTCTATTAGCAACCGAATATTAATCAACACCTCCTTTCTATGATGATGCAATGTAATGCAATTAAAACAAAAGAAAACACGTTAGTGCAAGAGAAATAAACAACACAGGACACCTGTCCGGGTGACTGCTAGGGTTCAACATAGTTCTACCTAAAGTGGGCTCCTAGGGTTTACTATGTGGTTTAGTTCTAAGGAATGAGTACTTGAACCAGCAGATTCCTCAATCCTCACCCATTATAGGCTTGTAACATCCTAAACTAGGGGTTGTGTGTAATTTAAATATTTTCCCATGTGTGTGCTTGAAGAATTAAATTCTATGATTATTTGGCATATTTTAGGGTCTAGAAATAATCCCGAGCTAGGCCTGACTTAGTATTAAAATTTATTTTTATTGTGTTTAAAGGGAGGAAGCTAGGCGAGTTAGGGGTTATAAGTAATTTAGGTGGGTTTATGACGCAAGAAATGGGTTGGTATAAGTGGCGTGGTGCGCCTAAAAGATTGCTAGGGGTCTCAAGTTCGAACTGCAAAGGCAGTAGGTTGGTTTCACTTTTTGCTTCAATTAAGGAATGGGCGGGTATGCCATAGCGGGAAATGGACATGAAAGTGTAGTTGGCAAAGTGGCTCCATGCATTTGTTTAAGAGAAATTTGGAAGTGGCGCTAAAGAGGGCACAGGTTCGAGGCCAGCAGCAACAAGGGTGTTTTAATTTTTTCTTATGCGGTCTTTGGGCTCAAGTTGGAAGGCCTTATAAATAAATATTCTGGTTATTTGACACGAAAGTCAAATGGGAGAGTTGGTCTGGGCGCTTAAGGGGGAGGCGCTGCTTGGGGTCGCTGGTTCGAACCCCAGGAGCAAAGACTGGATTTTATTTTTCCTTCCTCTCTGCACTTTGGTGTGAAGAGAGTAGAATTGGCGAGTGATTCGGGACTCTTAAATTGATTAGAGATAAGGCATAATTTTTTTTATTTTGTTGCTTAATATTCGGCTGGAAGAAATTAATGTGCACATGGGTTCTTTTTAATGAGTATTTTAAATTGAAGAGGTGATGAAGGGATAAGGATATGATAAGGATATTATTTGGTTTTAATGGGATTTTTAATTGATTAATTCCAAGGAGAAAATTTAGGCCTTTAATTTATTCAATTAATTTGAATATTTTCAAGCAATTGGCAGAGCAATTCAAGGAAATTGCCAAAAATTTGAACTCTTCATGGGAAGAGTGGACGGCAAGCATGGGGGGGTTTAGTGTTTTATTGCTATAAAATTGTTGAGGGGATTAAGGAATTAAAAGGATGATAAAATTAGATTTATCTTGGATAAATCAAGGCTGGGAATTATCACAAATTAAGGGAGTGTTTGTTGATTTTTGGACTCCTTGGGTCTGTCCATATTTGATTTTTAATAGCAAAGAAGTGCTAAACTCACCAATTTTTCCTCTCCAATTTGCTGCTGCCAAATTTCTCCATTGTTCATAGCCAAAATCCTTCAAAATTTTCCAGCATCTTTCTCTTTTACTTAGCCGAAAATCACCATTGATTTCCCTTACTTCTCTTCCTTCTCTTTTTACTAATTCCTATTGGCCGAACCTATCTCTTTCTTTTCTCAAAATTCCAGCCTTCAACTTTGAGTTAGCCGATGCCGAAATCTTTCCTTCTCCATTAGAGTTACTTTGGTCGAATATCAGGGGAGCACAAGATCCTTTTTGGGATTCTTTTTCAAGCATTGGTAAGAGGGAAGCCATAGCCATTAAGGGAAGCTTTTGGGATTTAATCTCCTAAGGAAAGGTGGTAAGTAACATTCGGCTATAGGCTTTGGTTATGAATAGATGTGCAAGCCAATTATTAACAAGTGTTTTGGTAGGAATCTCGATAGGACAAGTGACAAATACGGGAATTCGGTGAATTGGAGGAAACAACGTCTCGGGATTTCGCTAGTATATTCGAGAATTGCTAGAAAATAGGTGTGTAAGATCTCTATACACACTTTATTAATTTACATCATTGTTATTATTTGCCTTAGATCTTTTGGTTGTGGTTAGCTTGTGGCATAATCATGGAATTCGGGTAAGTCCCCTAACTTGTAATTTTTAATATATATTTGCATGCCATCACATGATGTTTAATACTATGACGAGATATATGAAATTTGATGTATAAGCATGTGATGGTGGGATTGATGAGAGGAGGGGGATGATATTATGGACTGTCATCAGTGGTTTTGACCACAAGATGGGTTGGCCCCATCAGATTATTGTGACCTATGGTCATCAGTGGTTTTGACCACAACGATTGATTATTTGCGACTAAGTCCCAGTGGTTTGGTACCACCAGTGGTTTTGACCACATTTGTTATATTGTGACCTTTGGTCATCAGTGGTTTTGACCACACAATGGGTTGGCCCCATCATTTGAATTGTGACTATAAGTCATCAGTGGTTTTGACCACACGGGGGTAGAAAAGGAGTATGGATGGCTAGCGGGGTTGCATGAGCATGTTTATTAATGAATTGTGTATGAGATGTAATTTCCGGGTGGGGGAATTACACACTGAGTCTTGGTGACTCACCCCTTCCCTTAACATTTTGCAGATGAGTAGATCGCGGAGATGGAGCCGGAGGGACTCCAGGTGGCCATGCAGTGGAATTTTATTAGACGAACTTGGATTTTATTTTATTTATTCTAAATGTTGGTTTATTTTGTAATAAGGCCTCCTAGATATATTTTTATTATTTTTGTTTTGGATGAATTTGTTTAAAACTATTTTTATCAATATTAAATTAAATGCACATGTTTCCTCAAAAAAAATTAAATCGCGAAATGTTTTAATGTGCCATCAGGCACACCTGAATCTGTAACAATCTGACTTGATGTTTATTTTTCAAAATAAACCTAAGTATGATTTTATACACCTCAAACGTTTTAAACAAAATAACTATCTTTTACCAAAAAGATAATTCAACTTAAAAGGATTTTCAAAAGTACTTTCTCTGTGGCACACCAAATTCGGTCGTAGTGTTTGGGTCGGGTTTGGGGTGTTATAAATTGGTATCAGAGCCCAGTTCAAAGCTCAGCTGTGGGGGCCCAAGGCCCAAAAATGTTTTGGCAGGCCTTTTTGAATTGTTTTTAGGTTTTTGAATAGCATGGCACCGAGTCTCCGGCACCTATCCGCCCATGTAAGTACTCCTAAACACGTATGATTTATTTTTACGTAGAAGGGTAGGAAGCATGGAACGTAGATAGTGATAAGTATTTTAAACTTTAGGATTAGTTTACCCCAACAAGGACATAAAACTTTAAAAGCCTAATTAAACAAACCTAGGACCAAGTCGCCGAGTTAGGGTGTGGTAACCTTGGTGCGCATGTCTAGGATTGGATCCGGAAGAGCTTGGTACTTAGCAGTCCTCGTGACTCACCTCCTCTTCGCGGGATTCCTACCACAGTGCGTAGCTTCTGGCTCACCCTAAACCAAGAGGGCTCGATCACAAAGCTAAACACAATAAATAAAACCCGAAAGGGATTAGCCATGTTTTATGGAAACTCTAGTTTTAAAATCATTGAAATACTTCTTTTAAATAGTAGGAAAAATTTATTTTTGGAAATTTTCAAAGTATTCTGGTTTACCAAAATTACAGAAATGCCCTAGTGGCAAAATTACTAAAAATACCCTTGATTTCTAAAATTACCATATTACCCAAATTTGATTAAATTTTTATTTTGTTTAAGTACTCGAAAAATTTTGTATTTCAAAATAATACCCTGACTTTGGAAATTTACAAAATTACACGATTGACAAAATTACCAAAATACCCTTTGGTTTTCAAATTTTTTTGTACCTTTAAATTGTGAAATTTACAAGGAATACTCCTCGATTTTAAAAATCACAAGATGTTTTGATTTATTAGAGTTTTAAAATTTTCTTGATTTATGATAAAAATACCCTGTAGGAAAATGACGAAAATACCCCTGGGATAGAAACAGGACAGAAATGTCCGAGGAGTGAATAAGTAGGTATGGAAGGTATTAGGGAATGGATGTTCCTCTCTGTGTGAACTAGGATAGCGAACTTAAAACTTTGTTTGATCGAAAGAATCCCTATTAAATTTTTCATAAAATTTCGTCGCGAATAATTAAGTGGAATAATTACTAATGCATAAAATTTCTTAATCAGATTAAAAGCACGATAGTTAGAATGAGCTCTAGAGGACGGGGTCGTCGTGGACGCGGAAGGGGAAAGATGACCGTGTCTAAACCCGTTAGGATGGGTCAAGGTTCTGAGAATGAAGTACCACAGTCACCACCACCTCCAACTTTTGGAGCTGAGGAGCAGGATCAAACGGGAGGTGAGGCAGTATCGCAAGCTGTGTTGCGAGTCCTTGAGTTGGTGGCTGGGGCTAGTGGAAATTTGGGAGCTCGAAAATCTGTTCCCAAGCGACTCCGATCTAACGGAGCTGAGGTATTTTGGGGTGTGTCGGGAGTGGCACCCAGTGCGGCGGAGTATTGGTTGGAATCCACTGAAAGGATTATGGGTGATTTGGATTTCACCGCTGAGGAGAAGTTGAAGGGTATTATCTCCTTGCTTCGGGATGAGTCTTATCAGTGGTGGCTCACCATAAGGGATGGAACGGTGGCAGAAAATCTCACGTGGGAATTCTTTAGGGAAGCTTACCAAAAGAAGTATATTGGAACTAGCTATGTAGACGCACAGCGAAAGGCTTTCTTGAACCTGGTTCAGGGAAATAAGTCAGTGGCGGAATATGAGGCCGAGTTCCTCCGGTTGAGTAGGTATGCTTGTAGTATGGTGGGTGCCGAGCATGAACGTTGTGTTAGATTCGAAGATGGGCTGAGAGATGAGCTGAGAATGATGATAGCTCCACAGCAGGAGCGGGAGTTTGCTGTTCTAGTAGAGAAATCAAAGGTTGCTGAAGAGGTAAGACAGTCCGTTAAGCGGAACCAAGAACGGAATTGGAATAAGAGGAGCTCGGAACCTTCAAGGTTCTCGGGTAATGAACCGAAGAAGACGAGGTTTGATGGGTCGGATCAAGCTGCTAGGCCTGCTGCTGCTACTAATCCTCAATGGCCGCCACGGTGTGATAAGTGTGGCAAGTTTCACAAGGGGGAGTGTTGGAATGGTAATCGAGGATGTTTTGAATGTGGGTCTTTTGATCACCGTGTAAGGGATTGTCCCCGGAAGTTAGCTAAGAATCAGCCAGAGGGTCAGAACCGTGCTCAGGTTAGAAATGAAGGACCACCACAGAGAGGTTGTGGTAATGGTGATGGTAGCGAGCGTGGCCGAGGCGCTGAAGGTGCAGAGGTGAGGCAACCAAGGTTGGTTTATGCAGTTGGCCGTCACGAGGAGGAAGATGTGCCAGATGTGACAACGAGTAAGTTCTTATTTCCGGAATACCCTCAATTGTCTTATTTATGGTTATGTTAGTTCGTTCTTTTGTTGCTAGTGGAGTGTGGGAAAAAAAAATTTGATGATGAACTTGGAGAATGTGTCTAGAAATATGATAATTCTTTAAGATCAGAGTGCGCAGCGGTGGCGTAGTATAATGAGTTAAAGATACACAATTGAACGATAGTAAGTAATTTCGAGGACGAAATTATTTTAAGGGGGGTAGGATTGTAACATCCTAAACTAGGGGTTGTGTGTAATTTAAATATTTTCCCATGTGTGTGCTTGAAGAATTAAATTCTATGATTATTTGGCATATTTTAGGGTCTAGAAATAATCCCGAGCTAGGCCTGACTTAGTATTAAAATTTATTTTTTATTGTGTTTAAAGGAGGGAAGCTAGGCGAGTTAGGGGTTATAAGTAATTTAGGTGGGTTTATGACGCAAGAAATGGGTTGGTATAAGTGGCGTGGTGCGCCTAAAAGATTGCTAGGGGTCTCAAGTTCGAATCGCAAAAGCGCAGAGTTGGTTTCACTTTTTGCGTCAATTAAGGGAGGCTGGGCGGTATGCCTTAAAAATAAATAGCCGGGAAATGGACATGAAAGTGTAGTTGGCAAAGTGGCTCCATGCATTTGTTTAAGAGTGGAAGTGGCGCTAAAGAGGGCACTGGGTTCGAGGCCAGCGCAGCGCAAAGGGTGTTTTATTTTTTTTTTTATGCGGTCTTTGGGCTCAAGTTGGAAGGCCTTATAAATAAATATTGCGGTTATTTGACACGAAAGTCAAATGGGAGAGTTAGTCACAGGCGCTTAAGGGAGGGCGCTGCTTGGGGTCGCTGGTTCGAACCCCAGGAGCAAGACTGGATTTTATTTTTCCTTCCTCTCTGCTCTTTGGCGTGAAGAGAGTAGAATTGGCGATTCAGGACTCTTAAATTGATTAGAGATAAGGCATAATTTTTTTATTTTGTTGCTTAATATTTATTGGAAGAAATTAATGTGCACATGGGTTCTTTTTAATGAGTATTTTAAATTGAAGAGGTGATGAAGGGATAAGGATATTATAAGGATATTATTTGGTTTTAATGGGATTTTTAATTGATTAATTCCAAGGAGAAAATTTAGGCCTTTAATTTATTCAATTAATTTGAATATTTTCAAGCAATTGGCGAGAAGCAATTCAAGGAAATTGCCAAAAATTTGAACTCTTCATGGGAAGAGTGGACGGCAAGCATGGGGGTTTAGTGTTTTATTGCTATAAAATTGTTGAGGGATTAAGGAATTAAAAGGATGATAAAATTAGATTTATCTTGGATAAATCAAGGCCGGGAATTATCACAAATTAAGGGAGTGTTTCTTTGATTTTCTTGGACTCCTTTGAAATTTGTCCATATTTGATTTTTAATAGCAAAGAAGTGCTAAACTCACCAATTTTTCCTCTCCAATTTCTTTGTTGCCAAATTTCTCCATTGTTCATAGCCAAAATCCTTCAAAATTTTCCAGCATCTTTCTCTTTTACTTAGCCGAAAATCACCATTGATTTCCCTACTTCTCTTCCTTCTCTTTTACTAATTCCTATTGGCCGAACCTATCTCTTTTTTTCTCAAAATTCCAGCCTTCAACTTTGAGTTAGCCGAATCTCTCCATTCTCTCTTCTTGCCGAAATCTTTCCTTCTCCATTAGAGTTACTTTGGTCGAATATCGGGAGCACAAGATCCTTTTTGGGATTCTTTTTCAAGCATTAGTAAGAGGAAGCCATAGCCATTAAGGGAGCTTTTGGGATTTAATCTCTAGGAAAGGTGGTAAGTAACATTCGGCTATAGGCTTTGGTTATGAATAGATGTGCAAGCCAATTATTAACAAGTGTTTTGGTAGGAATCTCGATAGGACAAGTGACAAATACGGGAATTCGGTGAATTGGAGGAAACAACGTCTCGGGATTTAGCTAGTATATTCGAGAATTGCTAGAAAATAGGTGTGTAAGATCTCTATACACACTTTATTAATTTACATCTTTGTTATTATTTGCCTTAGATCTTTTGGTTGTGGTTAGCTTGTGGCATAATCATGGAATTCGGGTAAGTCCCTAACTTGTAATTTTTAATATATATTTGCATGCCATCACATGATGTTTAATACTATGACGAGATATATGAAATTTGATGTATAAGCATGTGATGGTGGGATTGATGAGAGGAGGGGATGATATTATGGTCATCATCGAGTGGTTTTGACCACAAAATGGGTTGGCCCCATCGATTATTGTGACCTATGGTCATCGGTGGTTTTGACCACAACGATTGATTATTTGCGACTAAGTCCCAGTGGTTTGGTACCACCAGTGGTTTTGACCACATTTGTTATATTGTGACCTTTGGTCATCAGTGGTTTTGACCACACGATGGGTTGGCCCCATCATTTGAATTGTGACTATAAGTCATCAGTGGTTTTGACCACACAGGGTAGAAAAGGAGTATGGATGGCTAGTGGGGTTGCATGAGCATGTTTATTAATGAATTGTGTATGAGATGTAATTTCCGGGTGGGGGAATTACACACTGAGTCTTGGTGACTCACCCCTTCCCTTAACATTTTGCAGATGAGTAGATCGCGGAGATGGAGCCGGAGGGACTCCAGGTGGCCATGCAGTGAGCCGGAGGGACTCCAGGTGGCCATGCAGTGGAATTTTATTAGACGAACTTGGATTTTATTTTATTTATTCTAAATGTTGGTTTATTTTGTAATAAGGCCTCCTAGATATATTTTTATTATTTTTGTTTTGGATGAATTTGTCTAAAACTATTTTTATCAATATTAAATTAAATGCACATGTTTCCTCAAAAAAAATTAAATCGCGAAATGTTTTAATGTGCCATCAGGCACACCTGAATCTGTAACAATCTGACTTGATGTTTATTTTTCAAAATAAACCTAAGTATGATTTTATACACCTCAAACATTTTAAACAAAATAACTATCTTTTACCAAAAAGATAATTCAACTTAAAAGGATTTTCAAAAGTACTTTCTCTGTGGCACACCAAATTCGGTCGTAGTGTTTGGGCCGGGTTTGGGGTGTTACAAGGCTCATATGGATCGAGTTTGGTTCAGGGGAATACATTACCCTATGGCCATGTGGAGATGAAAATCTCACGAAGCACATAGGTACAGATGTATCCCGGAAGCAGTCCACTAGCCCATGCAGAGGTGAAAAACTCACGAAGGCATAATTTCTCACTCCCACTTAAAGGGTATGATCACAACGGCCATGCAATGCAATGCAAGAGTATTCTTAGAGACTCAACATTAATCATAGCACAAATGCATCAAGAGAAACATGATTTTTCAAAATAATTTTCCAAATTTCCAATCAAACGGACAAGAGTTAATCAATCTATGGCCTGACTCTCAACCAGTCCCCAGTGGAGTCGCTAAGCTGTCGAAACCATTTTTTTGTGTTTGGAAAACGGGGATCGACTTTAAAATGACAAATGCAGTTGCCACCGATCCTTTTTTCAAGGTGTGATCGGGTCACTTATAAAATATTTTGTTTTATTTTTAAATGAAATCAATTTTGGTCTACGAATTTCAAGAAGAAAACGGGTTCGGGAATTGGTTACGTGCGAGGAAGGATTAGCACCCTCGCAACACCCAAAATTGGTACCAAATTGATTAATTGATGTCCTAATGTCGAAAAGTTTGAAACGATTTTGAAGTTCCATTTTTTTTAAAATTTTAAATAACTCGAATTTGATATTGAGATTCCCTTGTTCCGAAGGAATAAAATATCACATCCAGCACGATAGGATATGACAATTTAAGTCCTCGAATTCAAGATCATCCCAAAATTCTCAAAGCTCATGCATTGAAATTTTGAAAGGGTATTTGGTTATTTGGAAAAATGGAAAACCGAAACCCAGCACGATAGGGCACGATTCCTGGAATTTCCAAGCACACAAATATTGCCTTATTTCGAAAACATGGAAAAAATTTTAAAAGGATACTTGGTTATTTGGTCAAAAAGAAAACCGAAACCCAGTACGATAGGGCACGATTCCTCGAATTTTCAAACACACAAATATTGTCTTATTTTGAAAACATGGATAAAATTTTAAAAGGATATTTGATTATTTGGTCAAACGGAAAACCGAATCCCAGCACGATAGGGCACGGTTCCTCGAATTTCCAAATACACAAACATTGTCTTATTTTGAAATCTTTCAAATAAATGATTTTAAATTTGACTCAAAAATGTTTTTATTGAATCACTATTCGTAATGAGAAACAAAATATAATATTGAGCATGGAATAATAATATGTGAATACAATTTTGTACAAATGGATGACAAGAATAATAATATGAACATACAATTCAAGATATACGAAAACAATAATATCACAATTCCTATTTTGACAATACCAACATTATCCATCAAGAGACAACGAGAGCTAAAAATATAGCTAATTAAAACGAATTAAAATAAAATATGGAAAATATTCGAACGTGGATGAATAAAATAATAATATAAATGAATTTGAAAATAAATATTATATACAAAGAAAATTAAAATAAATAATATACAAAAAAAATATTAATCTACATGAATAATATATGAAGTAGAAACCTAATATAAATAATTTACATATGAAAATAATAATGCATGAAGGTTTTCGAGATAAACAAAAATATATAATGAAATATGGACTTAAGAGTAAAAAAATTATATAAATAAATAAATTTAAAATATATCTATACATATAAATAGATTTAAAAGAAAATATATGTATGAGAATAATATGAAATCCATAAAATAATTTTAACACTTATTATATATGTGTGTATAAATTAATAATATACAAGAGTATTTAAACAAATATTTAAAACAAAGTAATATAAAAAGGAATTGTAAAAAAAAATATAAATGAAAATATCAAAACAGTGTAAAATGAATGAAACAGTTCAAAACCTTATATATTAAAACAATATTTTTTTTAAATGAACAATTTATAACAAATAAAAAAGCATAATGAAAATCTAAACAGACTTAATTGAAAATAAAACAAAATTAAAAGATTAATTTTTTAAATAAATAAAGTCATGAAAACATGATCTAGGATCTAAATAGAATGTGCCTAAATAACTGAGGATTTAAAATGAAATTTGACCAAAAAATTGAACGCAGCGTATAAGCATGTATTGATTTGAAATGGTGCTTAAATTTTATGAAAAATTTAAAAAGAAAGAAAATGTATAACGGATTTAATCAAATAGCAGCGCGAAAGAAAGGGACCAAACGCGCAAATATCTCTTCATTGCAGAAACGCGTGAGTCCTGAGGGTTTTCGGGTCGAATTTGGGTTATGGCTTATACGGCACCGTTTTAGAGCCACTGAAACAGGCCCTAAACGGTGCCGTTTCATACATTTTAAGAAAGCTAAAAAATATACCCTAATCATTCCATTCAGCCGTTTTAAAAATAAAATAAAACCTAAGCATTCTCCTATTTTCTCTAATCGGTCGACTCCAAAAGACTTTCTGATCGGACGCCCTCCATGAACAGCGACTCGAAATCCCTCTTTTCTTCGATTACGACGAAGAGGACGGGCTCCGACTCTAGGTAAATTTCTTTTCTCGACTCTATTTTCGCATGCAAAAAAAAAATAATGAAACAAAAACCAACAGAATCGGATCTAAGATCTTTAGGAACTTAAAATCGAAAATCACCTTCTAAAAATCCCTCTTTTGTATTCAATCTCTGCTTTTATATATATAAAAAATCAGCCCTTTTTTATTCTGATTTCTCCTAGGATTCAGTATGCGTGTATAAAATCCCCCCTTTAAAATGTTTAAAATCGACCTTATATAGCCGAAACAAAAATGAAGAAAAATAATAAAATACTTTTTTCATTTCTGTTCATTTTTCTTTGCTGGCTTGTTGTGCTGTTTTCTTTGTTTGTTGCAGATGCAACAGTCACAGTGACGTGGAGGTTCAAGCATGTGGGGACTGCGTGTGGAGGCTGCACGAGGGAAGAAAGCGGCGTTCGAGGGGCTGCTGGAGAGTTCTAGAGATCCTAGGGTTTTTGAGATTTAGGCCATTCGGGCCTACAAATTTGGGTAGTAATTTGGGCTTAGATTCTGGGTCTGGGGAAATAATAGGTTGTAAATAAAAATTGTTATTTTGTTTTTTTCATTTTGTTTGGTTATTGTTTAATAAATAGGTTAATTGGGCCTGGGCAAATTGGGCCTATTACAATTATACTTTAATTATTATTATATAACTATTATCATTATTATATAATACATATATATTTAGTTTCTTTTAAAATTACTTAATATTATAACACACATATATATATAACATATGCCGTCCACCATATTAAGAAATTGTTAAATTACTTGTAACACCCCTTACCCGTGTTCGAAGCTGGAACCGGATATAAGGCATTACCTAACTTAACTTGCTTAAACATAACACATCGAGCTATAAAATTTTGCTGTAGTTTAGAAACTTTCCATTTAAACTCATAACCTGTTCATTCTGGGCCTACGAGGCCCTAAACATACTTTCGAGAGGTTTCAGAATTTAACCGCGAACTTTTACGAGTTTAGAAAATTTTAGTCCAAACAGGGGCCACACGCCCGTGTTGTTCAAGGGACACGCCCGTGTGCCCTTGAGACATGCTCGTGTTCTTCACCCGTGGTTGACACTGACTTATTTCACATGCCCAGACACACACCCGTGTCCCTATCCTGTGTTCCTCACATGGCCTCTACACATCCATGTCCTAGCCCGTGTGCCAAAACCTTGGCATTCTGTTTATGACGTCATCACCTCACTAAGGTCACACGGCCAAGGCACATGCCCATGTTCTTAGGCCGTACACGGCCGTATCTCTGCCCGTGTGTTTACTACTGAGCATACTGACTTGTAAACCTAGCTCACAAGGGGACACACGACCGATCAACACACCCATGGGGCTAACCGTGTATCACACACGACCTAGACACACGCCCGTGTGTCTACCCATGTGGACATTAAAAAGGCTATATTCCAAGTCAAATGCCACCCTACATAGCAACCATACTTACACCAACTCAAATCGAGCATAAACTTTATGATTCATCCTCAATGAATATATATATAAGAACTAGTCAAGTATTGGCCTAACTTTAATGACCATTTACAAAATGAATTGAAACAACCATAGTAGCCAACACATTTGGCTTGCAAATATGACATAACCAAAACTTCAAGTCCTATACATGCCATACTCAAAATAAGTCTAATTTGGCTATACCAAAAAGTGGTCGATAGTGTGATCTCCAACTTCGACGTCTGCGAATTATCGAGCTAACTTGGCAATACTACAAGGAAAAAGGGTAATGAAAGGGATAAGCATAAAGCTTAGTAAGTTTGCATGGAAATAAATAGCAACAATAAGCTCATGACAATATCCATCCATGGCATCAAATAACCACACACAAAGTCAAAGGTTCCTTTCTATACTTACTCATACTTGCCCTTATCTAGCACACACCATGCCACATATCGTAAATGTTCTTCGTGAATTACCCACGGGTACCTGTGTTAACTCAATCACATAGATTTAATATAATTCTTGTTTCTATTTCTAAGCTGATCTATTTATCCCAATAAATCATTAGGGATACTCGAAGATGCATATTAATTATCATTAGCATAAACGCGAAGCCAATGCCACATCTTGGATGTGGTCTCACATGGATCATCTCTGAATACCGATGCCACATTTTGGATATGGTCTTATACTAAACCTCGCATTAATACCGATGCCATATCCCGGATATGGTCTTATACAATTTTTCATATTCAATGTTGAAGCCATACCCCAGATATGGTCTTATACGGGATCACAATTCGGTGCCGAGGCCATGTCTCCGACATGGTCTTATAAGGTACATTATCCATCTCATGTCTCAATGATAGTGTTTTCACATTCATTATAGTCCAACTAGGACTTCAACATCTCAACTTACTCATTCAACATCAAATACTCAATTTAGTAAATATCATGTATCATCATAATATCAAACATTCTCAAACATGCTGGCGTAATTGTTGAATTTATCACATACAAACTTACCTCGTTTTCAAAATAGGCTAGATTGTCGGTCTATTCAGATATTTTGTTCTTTCCCCGTTCGAGGTTGATTCTTGGTTCTTCTTGCTTTATAATAGCAAATTAGCTCATTTTAATCATCACATTAATAAATGAATTTCAATAATCATGCTTTAGCAAAATTACTATTTTGCCCTTCGACTTTGGCAAAATGACCTTTTTACCCCTAGGCTCGGAAATCAATTCTAATCAAATTTCTTTTTTTAACGAGCCTAGGTGAACATGTATTTCTCTTATGGTTACCATCAAAACTCAACATTTCACACATCTACTACATATTTTACAACCTTTATAAAAATGTCATTTTAGGTGTTTTCTTGGTAACACTTTTCACAAAAGTTGTTCATCTAACTACTAAGACCCATTTTCTTCCATAAAAATATAGCAAACAACTTAAAAGCTTTCATGGAAAAACTCTAAACTTTTCACCATTTAACAAAATAGTTCCCTCTTTAGAAAGCTTAAGCTTTAGGGGTTCCAAAAGTACAATTTTTATCAAGAAATGATCACTAGAACACTTACTTGTAAAGAGAAGAGTGTCCTAAAATTTTTGAAGCTTTCAAGCCCCTATTTGCTGCAAATTTTTGGTGGAGGACTAAAGAAGAAAAGATGATATCTTTTATTTTTTTATTTTAATATAAAATTCCAATTTAGTCCACCTAATCCACCTACTTGACCAAATTTTAACCTCTATTGTCCCTAATGGATGGCCAACCTTTATTTAAGGGGCTAATTGCCCTTTAAATACCTCCATTTAATATTCTATGGCTATTAGGTACCTTTAGCTAGAAATTTTGAACTTTCACACTTTATGCGATTTAGTCCTTTCTCGGGATTTAACATGAAATCGCTAAAAATTAAAGCACCAAAATTTTAATGTACTTATACAATCATACTCTAACTCATAAAATATCATGAAAATAATTTTCTCTAGCCTCGGATTAGTGGTTTCGAACCACTGTTCTGACTAGCCCCTAAATCGGGCTGTTACAATTCTCCTCACCTTAAGGATTTTTGTCCTAAAAATCTCACCGATAAAAAGGTTGGGATACTGGTTTCTCATAGCCTTCTCGGGCTCCCATGTAGCCTCTTCTATTCCATGTCTCTACCATAGTATTTTAACAAGAGCTATACTTTTGTTCCTCAACTGTTTGACCTCTCGCACTAAAATTTTAATCGACACTTTGCCATAAGTCATGTTCGGTTGAATTTCTACCTCTGTTGGTACTGTCACATGTGAAGGCTCCGAACAGTATCGTCGCAACATGGATGCGTGGAAAACATCATGAATCTTTTCCAGCTCAGGTGGTAAGGCCAAACTATAAGCTACCGATCTTATCCTCTCGGTAACTTCATAAGGTCCGATAAAGCACGGACTCAATTTGCCTTTCCGGCCAAATCTGAGGACTTTCTTCCATGGTGATACTTTCAGAAAAACTTTATCACCAACTTGGAACTCAATCTCTTTCCGTTTTAAATCTGAAAAAGAATTTTGTCTATCTGAGGCCGCTTTCAGACATTCACGTATCACTTTTACTTTCTCTTCAGTTTACCTGATCAAATCGACCCCTTGTATATGTTTCTCTCTGAGCCCTGTCCAATACAAGGGCGTTCGACATTTATGCCCATACAATGCTTCATAAGGCGCCATTTTCAAACTTGACTGAAAACGGTTGTTGTAGGCGAATTCCACTAATGGTAAGTATATTTCCCAATTACCTTGGAATTCTAAAACACAACATCAAAGCATGTCTTCAAGTATCTGAATTATTCTCTCTGAGTGCTCGTCGGTTTGCGGATGGAAAGTTGTACTGAAGCTCAATTTTGTGCCTAAAGCCTCTTGTAACTTTTTGCAAAATCGTGACGTGAATCTCAGATCTCTATCCAAAATAATCAACAACGGTGCTCCATAAAGTCTCACTATCTCTGACACATACAAATCTGCCAACTTATTGAGAAAATAATTAACTCGTACTGGTATGAAATGGGCTGACTTCGTAAGTCTATCGACTACAACCTATACAACATCTTTCTTTTTTGATGTCAATGGTAAACCCGTCACGAAGTCTATAGTAATACGATCCCATTTCCATTCAGTAACCATTATGGGCTGAAGTAGACCTGAAGGTACTTGATGTTTGGCCTTCACTTGCTGACAAATCAGACATCTCAATACAAACTCAGAAATGTCTTTCTTCATATTAGGCCACCAATACCATTTCCTCAAGTCATTGCACATCTTTGTGCTACCTGGGTGTACAGTTAAACATCCGCTATGTGCCTCACTCAAAATCTTTTGAATAAGTTCATCATTTCTGGGTACACAAACCCTATCTCGAAACGTCAAAAATTGTAACATCCTAAATGTATTAGAGTATCATCTTGTTATTTGTGTTAGCTCGGATATGATTGTTATTGTGTACTTAGTATATTCTGTGTGAAAATTTGGAATTATTAGCTAAGCTAGAATAATTTTTAGTATGGTTTATTTAATGAAGTGGATTAGGTGAACTTGACACTTAAGTTAATTTAAGTGTAAATTTCTAACACAAAGGAGTTAGTGGCATGGTGGTTAAGATGCATGAAAGGTGGCATGAGGGAAATGGTTCGAGTAGGATGGAAGGCATTTTGAGGATTGTATTTTTGTACATCCTAGCATTAATGGATAGTTAAGTTTTACATATGGAAGGTTGGACTTTCAAATTTTTGGTAAGTTGAATATTGGTTTAGGAAAGTTTATACTTTGGGAAAGGAATCTTAAGGTTATGGAAAGATGGGGGGGACATAAGGCTTGGCTTAAGGAAGATGTTTTAGAAACTATTCCAAGGCCTTTAGTGCATGTATGTGGATGGCATGTATGGCTAGGGGGGTGGCCGAATATTGATAGGAGGTTTGGGGGAGGATAGTTGACCAACTTTAGCATTTGTGCACCTTTTGGCATTTGTTTCTTTTTCTCTCCAAAAACTCCTTCTTTGGCCGAATGTACCTAGGCATTTTGTGCAAATTTGCTTTGGATTTTAGCTCTTATTTTTGTGTTGAACCAAATACCATTCTCTTTCTCTCATTTTTCCTTTCGAAACCAAAACTACATTTTTACATTTTGTGCACCTTTCTTTTCGGCAAACAAGGTGTTGGCCGAACCTCATTTCTCCCATCTCTCTTTTTTTTTCTTCTTTTGATATTTGCTCAAACACATTTCCTTTTTCTTTCTTTTGGCCGAATTTCTCTCTTCTCCAAACTCTCTTTTCTTTTCTTCCATTGTTGCTTAAGCTGAATCCTCTCTCTCTCATTTATTTTATTCTCTTTTCTACTCACATACTTCTTTACTTTTCATTCACATATCAATTGCTTTCTTCTTTCATAACCATATTGCCGAAACTTCCCACTCCCTTTTAGTATTGTTTTGGCCGAATATCATCAAGGGTAGGCATTCATTTTGGTTCTCTTCAATCGATTTTGGAAGAGGGTAAGTGTTCATGGCCGTTTTTCCTTTGTTTCTTTCTCCTTTCTAGGTCGTTTTCTTGTGGACAAAGGCCAAATCTTTGGGCATTTGTTTGCAAAGTTCTAACCATTTTTAGGAACCGATTATTCTTTTAGGCTCTTTGGGACTTCAGAAGCAATTGATTTAAGCCTTTCCTTTAGCAATTGAAGTTAGTAAGGATTCAATATTCTTTAAGTTGATTGAGAAAGCCTAAGGCTTTTGGGATTAAGATATGATGTTGACCGAATGGTGTTGCTTAAAGTTCTGTGATTTGGCCGAATGCAGGACAAGGTGATCTAGTATGGTAGATCGGATCTTTGGATCTTAATACTTTCGTTGGTGTCAGGTGTGTACCTTACACACTTTATAACTCGGTTATATATATATGTGTGTGTTAAATAACTATTCATGTTGTTTAAGCCGAAAACTATGAGATATTGATATGATACCTTAATGGGTATGAGCAAGGATATAGGTAAGTCCGTTTCGATATGATAATGCTATATGTTGTTTAATATCACGATCTACGTTATGTATTGGTTATATGTTCATATCAAAGTATATTGACATGATTTGTTTATCTATTGCATTGGTATGGGCAATATGAGAGGAGGGGGAGATTGATATTCGTGTCTTCGGACACCAGAGGTTTGGCACCTCCAGTGATTTGGTATCACATTTGTGTCTTTGGGACATCAGAGGTTTGGCACCTCATAGCGACTCGTCCCTGTGGTTTAATACCACCGTGGGTTGGCCCCACTTTTGAGATATGGGATTGTCGCCAGTGATTTGGTATCACAAGTGGGTTGGCCCCACAACTTGATTATTCGTGACTTTGGTCACCAGTGATTTGGTATCACATTTGTGTTTTTGGGACACCAGAGGTTTGGCACCTCATAGCGACTCGTCCCAGTGGTTTCACACCACCGTGGGTTGGCCCCACATTTGATGTATTGGGATTGTCGCCAGTGATTTGGTATCACAAGTGGGTTGGCCCCACAACTTGATTATTTGTGACTTTGGGTCACCAATGATTTGGTATCACAATATTGAATATCGTGACTTTGGTCACCAGTGGTTTGGCAACACCAGTGGTTTGGTACCACACGGGGTAGAAAAAGGAGTTACGGATGGCTAGGTTGGGTGCATCATATATATATTGCTTGGTTATAATTTGTGTAAGTACGTGGCAATTACCCGGGAGAGGGATTATGCACTGAGTCTTGGTGACTCACCTTCTCCCTTACCTTTTCAGGTGATGCGTAAATTCGCGGATGAGGAGCCGGATGAACTCGAGGAGGCCATGCAATAAAATTTGGTTTTACATGAACTTCCATTTGGGTACTTTATTTTAATTTGGTTTTCATCTTTTTATGGATTTGTAATAAGGCCTGTTTAATTATGTTTTGGATTATGAATTTGATTTAATTATGGCTTACAAATTATATGGTTTAATTAATGGTATGCGCACAAAGTTTTCTAAAATACAAAACGCGATAGTTTTCAAACCGTTACCATTGGGTAACATAAAATTATTTGATAAAATTTAACATCTTAAGTGTTTTCGATAACTTATACTATTTTCCAAAAATTAAGTTTCCAAATTTCTATTAGATACGAGTTTCAACCTAATTGCTTTAGTTTCTCTTTAATTTATAAATGGTTTACGAATCTAAGCTGCAACTAAGTTTTTTTTTTAAAGATCTATTTACGGAATTTCAAAGTAATTTATCAGTTTTCAATTTAATTTTCTACGAATTTAGAATAATAAAAAGTTTTTCACTAAAATTTAATCGTTAACTCGTTTTTCTTCAAAACGTTTTTCTTCGTGGCATGCCGGATTCGGTCATGGCATATTGACCGGGTTTGGGGTGTTACAAAAATCCATCAGGATTTACCCAAAAGTCTGACTCAACATCTGACTCACATAGAACTCTTTTGGCTTGTAAGTTGTTGTCCTCTTTCTGTGCTTCACAAATCTCTTGAAGAAATAATGGTCTAGCCCTCAGCTCGGCTAGAATAAAACTATCATCTAACAAAGCCATCCATGGATTCATGGCTCTCAGCGCAAACAAGGACTTTCTGCTCAAAACATCGACGACCATGTTCGCCTTTCCTGGGTGGTAATCAACTACTAAGTCGTAATCCTTGATCAACTCTAACCATATTCGTTGCCTCAAATTTAATTCCTTTTGAGTCATCAAATATTTTAGGCTTTTGTGGTTTGTGAATACTCGATACCTTTCACCATATAAATGGTGTCTCCAAATATTTAATGCAAACACAATGACAGCCAACTCTGAGTCATGGGTCGGGTAATTCTTCTCGTGCGGCTTTAACTGTCTAGAAGCATATGCTATCACCTCTCCCTCTTGCATAAGTACACAACCCAAACCATTCATGGATGCATCACTAAAAACCACAAATTCTCTTCCCGGTTCTTGTTGCACCAAAGTAGGAGCCTCAGTCAACAACGCCTTTAGTTTCTCAAAACTCTGTTGGCACTTTTCTGTCCAATCAAACTTCACACCTTTTTGCAATAGTTTCGTCATCGGAGTAGCTATCATGGAAAACCCCTTGACAAAACGCCTATAATAGCTGGCTAGGCCCAGAAAACTCCTTACTTCACTTACGATCCTTGGCGGTTTCCATTCAACAATCGCTGAAATCTTACTTGGGTCAACCTTAATTCCATCTCCCGAGACAATGTGCCCCCAAAATCTCACTTCCTTAAGCCAAAATTCACTTTTACTAAACTTGGCATACAATTGTTTATCTCTCAAAATTTGCAGAACCTTTCTCAAATACTCAGCATGTTCGTTCTCATCTTAAGAGTAGATCAATATATCATCAATGAGGACTACGACAAATTTATCCAAATATGGTCAAAAAATGCGATTAATCAAATCCATGAAAATGGCTGCGGCATTTGTTAAGCCAAAAGGCATGACCAAAAATTCATAGTGGCCATACCTTGTCTGAAATGCAGTTTTTGGCACATCCAAGTCCTTGACTCTCAACTGATAGTACCCCGACCTCAAGTCTATATTGGAAAACACTGTGGCTCCCTCAATTGGTCAAATAGATCATCAATTCTTGTCAATGGGTACTTATTCTTCACAGTTACCTTGTTAAGTTGCCGATAGTCTATGCATAACCTCATAGAACCACTTTCTTCTTCACAAATAATACATGAGTTCCCCACGGAGAAAAACTCGATCTTGCGAAGCCTTTATCTGTTAGCTCTTGTAATTGTGCTTTCAATTCTTTTAGCTCGGTTGGAGCCATTCTATATGGAGCAATAGAAATGGGGGCACTGCCTGGAGCTAACTCAATCCCAAATTCAATCTTTCTAACCGGAGGTAACCTTCGCAATTCCTCCGGAAAAACATCTGGATACTTGCATACAATGGGTACCGACTCAATTCTCAACTCAGTCTCTTTAGAATTCATCACAAAGGCAAGGTAAACTTTGTACCCTTTTCTTAAATACTTCTGAGTCAACAAAGATGATATCACTACTGGTGAGTTGTCTTGCTCGTCTGATTCAACACGAATAAGATCCCCACTTTCACATTTTAACCCAATAAACTTCTTCCCACATTTCACAATCACATCATGAGTAACTAACCAATCCATCCCAAAGATGACATCAAACTCATCAAACGACAATAACATAAGATCAACCGAAAAGCAATGACCCCTAATCATCAAAGGGAAACCTTTGCATACTCTATCAACCAACACATACTTGCCTAAGGGATTAGACACTCTTATTACAAATTTAGTAGACTCTATAGGCATGCTCATGCTAGAGACTAATTTCATGCATATGTATGAGTGGGTAGATCTCGGATCAATTAAAGCTATAACACGAGTATCATAGAGAGAAAATGTAACCGTGATCACCTCAGGGGAAAATGCCTCTTCATGAGCACGAATGGCATATGTTCTCGTCGGCGCCCTACCCTCGACTCTTACAGTCTGCTCTCTAGATGAATTCTTTCTACTCATCTCATTTCCCGGGTTTCTCTACGATCTTCCTCTAGCAGCACTTCCCGATCTTACATTCTAGGGCTTCTCTTTCTCACCCACCTTGGGGCAATCTCTGATAAAATGGTCTAAAGACCCACATCAAAAACAAGCCTTCTAGTTTGCTCGACACTAACCAGAATGACGCCTGCCACACTGCGGGCATTCTGGTCTACTCGGTCGGGTATTGCCAACACTAGCAACTAATGTGGTCTGCACTTTAGACCCCGAAAACTATTTGCCCTTACTTCGGTTCGAAAGCCCGACGGAAGTGGCTAGTCGATTAGCAAAATCCCTCGATTTCTTAGATGAGGATAGGTAGGGCTTACTCAATTTCCTTTTTCTCGAGTCATGGGACTCAATCTCAGCTTTTCTTTTCTCTATTGCCAACTCTTCGACTTTACAAGCTCTATCTACCAACACTACAAATTCTTTTAGCTCGAGGACTCTAACATATAAACGTATATCTTCATTTAACCCGTCCTGAAACCTTTTGCACATGATGGACTCGGTAGACACGTACTCCCGGGCATACTTACTAAGCCTTACAAACTCACGTTCGTATTCAGCCACAGTCATTCGGCCTGGATTTAGCTCCAAGAACTCTTTCCTCTTCTGATCAATGAATCTTTGGCTGATATACTTCTTCCGAAATTCCTCTTGGAAGAATTCCCAGCTAACTCTCTCTCTTGGTACCACCGACACAAGGGTGTTCCACCACTGATAGTCTGAATCTCTCAAGAGAGATAATGTACATTTTATCCACTCTTTAGGCGTGCATGACAACTCATTGAATACCCTGATGGTATTCTCGAGCTAGAATTCTGCTCTTGGTCATCATCCTTACTAGCCCAAAATTCCTCAGCTCCTTATTTCCGGATCTTATCGACTAGAGGCCTTTCTCTTCTCACTACCTCAACCACTTCAGGAGCTACAGGAGCGAGTTGAGGAATAGATGGGGTGGACGAGGTTGAGCATTAGAATTTGCTCGAATGTACTCAGTGTTCCAGTTGCTCATCATGTGGAGAAAGGCTTCTTGGGCCTTTTCTCCCTGACCCAAAGTCTCGGGTCTACTATCTACTAGCGCGGTCCCTTGCGCGGAAGCTGATGCATTACTCGTAGCATTGTCAGCTACTGTTCGGTCGGGATTGGGATCCATTTACTATATAAAAACACAATTTAAGATGTCAGGAGCCATCATACTATCATTTCATAGGTACTCTTACGTCTAGCATGTATAACTAGACTCACACTTACGTTATGCTAGTCCTAAAATTGACTAAACCATAGCTCTGATACTAATAAATGTAACACCCCTTACCTGTGTTTGATGCCGGAACCAGATATGAGGCATTACCTAACTTAACTTGCTTAAACATAACACATCGGGCTATAAAATTTCGCTACAGCTTAGAAACTTTCCATTTAAACTCATAACCTGCTCATTATGGGCCTACTAGGCCTTAAACATACTTCTAGGAGGTTTCAGAATTTAACCGAGAACTTTTACGCGCTTAGAAAATTTTTGTCCAAATAAGGGCCACACGACCGTGTTGTTCAAGGGACACGCCCGTGTGCCCTTGAGACATGTCCGTGTTCTTCACTTGTGGTTGAAACTGACTTATTTCACACAGCCAGACATGCCCGTGTCCCTAGCTCGTGTTCCTTACACAACCTCGACACGTCCGTGTCCTAGCCCGTGTGCTAAAACCTTGACATTCTGTTTATGACGTCATCACCTCACTAAGGTCACACGACCAAGGCACACGCCCGTGTCCTTAGGCCGTGTGTCAAATTAAATTCCTAACTTCAGGTGCAGACTTCATACGGCCTGGGCACACGCCCTTGTCTAAGGCCGTGTCTTCCACAAGGTTGAGACACACGGCCGTGCCTCTGCCCGTGTGTTTACTACTGAGCATACTAACTTGTAAACGTAGCTCACAAGGAGACACACGGCCAATCAACACGCCCATGGGGCTGACCGTATACCACACACGGCCTAGACACACGCCCGTGTGTCTACCCGTGTGGACATTAAAAAGGCTATATTCCAAGCCAAATGCCACCCTACATAGCAACCATACTTACACCAACTCAAACCAAGCATAAACTTTATGATTTATCCTCAATGAATATATACATAAGAACTAGTCAAGTATTGGCCCAACTTTAATGACCATTTACAAAATGCCACCCTACATAGCAACCATACTTACACCAACCCAAATCAAGCATAAACTTTATGATTCATCCTCAATGAATATATATATATATATATAAGAACTAGTCAAGTATTGGCCCAACTTTAACGACCATTTACAAAATGAAATGAAACAACCATAGTAGCCAACATATTTGGCTTGCAAATATGACATAACCAAAACATTCAAGTCCTATACATGCCATACTCAAAATAAGTCTAATTTGGCTATACCAAAAAGTGGTCGATAGTGTGATCTCCAACTCTGCGTCTGCGAATTCTCGAGCTAACTTGGCAATACTACAAGGAAAAAGGGTAATGAAAGGGGTAAGCATAAAGCTTAGTAAGTTTGCATGGAAATAAATAGCAACAATAAGCTCATGACAATATCCATAAATGGCATTAAATAACCACACACAAAGCCAAAGGCTCCTTGCTATACATACTCATACTTGCCTTTATCTAGCACAAACCATGCCATATATCGTAAATGTTCTTCATGAATTGCTCACGGTTACCTGTGTTAACTCAATCACATAGCTTTAATACAATTCTCGTTTCTATTTCTAAGCTGATCTATTTATCCCAATAAATCATTAGGGATACTCAAAGATGCATATCATTATCATTACCATTAACGCGAAGCCAATGCCACATCCCGGATGTGGTCTCACATGGATCATCTCTGAATACTGATGCCATATCCCGTATATGGTCTTATACAGAACCTCGCATTAATACCCATACCATATCCCGAATATGGTCTTATACGATTTTTCATATTCAATACCGAAGCTATACCCAAGATATGGTCTTATACGGGATTATAGTTTGGTGCCAAGGCCATGTCGTTGACATGTTCTTATATGATACCTCATCCATCTCATGTGTCAATGATAGTGTTTTCACATTCATTATAGTCCAACTAGGACTTTAACATCTCAACTTACTCATTCAACATCAAATACTCAATTTAGTAGAATATCATGTATCATCATAATATCAAACATTCTCAAACATGCTGGCATAATTGTTGAATTTATCACATACAAACTTACCTTATTTTCAAAATAGGCTAGATTGTCGGTCTAATCCGATATTTTGTTCTTTCCTCGTTCGAGATTGATTTTTTGTTCTTCTTGCTTTATAATAGCAAATTAGCTCATTTTAATCATCACATTAATAAATTCATTTAAATAATCATGCTTTAGCAAAATTATTATTTTGCCCTTAGACTTTGGCAAAATGACCATTTTACCCTTAGGCTCTAAACTCAATTCTAATCAAATTTCTCTTTTTAACGAGCCTAGGTGAACATTTATTTCTCTTATGGTTACCATCAAAACTCAATATTTCACACATCTACTACATATTTTACAACCTTTATAAAAAGTTCCTTTTAGGTGTTTTCTCGGTAACACCTTTCACAAAAGTTGTTCATCTAACAACTAAGACCCATTTTCTTCCATAAAATGCAGCAAACAACTTAAAAGCTTTCATGGCAAAACTCTAAACTTTTCACCATTTAACAAAATAGTCCCCACTTTAGAAAGCTTAAGCTTTAGGGGTTCCAAAAGTACAATTTTTATCAAGAAATGATCACTAGAACACTTACTCGTAAAGAGAAGAGTGTGCTGAAATTTTTGAAGCATTCAAGCCCCTATTTGCTGCAAATTTTTGGTGGAGGAGTGAAGAAGAAAAGATGGTATCTTTTATTTCTTTATTTTAATATAAAATTCCAATTTAGTCCACCTAATCCACTTACTTGACCAAATTTTGACCTCTATTGTCCCCTATAGCCGGCCAACCTTTATTTAAGGGGCTAATTACCCTTTAAATACCTCCAATTAATACTCTATGGCTATTAGGTACCTTTAGCTAGAAATTTTAAACTTTCGAATTTTATGCGATTTAGTCATTTCTCGCGATTTAACATGAAATCACTAAAAATTAAAGCACCAAAATTTTCATGTACTTATACAATCATACTCTAACTCATAAAATATCATGAAACTAATTTTCTCTAACCTCGAATTAGTGGTTTCTAACCACTGTTCCGACTAGCCCCTAAATCAGGCTGTTACATTACTACTTTAATCCCTCAATTCATTTTTAATATATAATTCAAATTTTATCCTATAAACGATTTAGTCATTATACTATAATAACTCTTAATTCATGAAATTTTACTTAACCGGAACTTAATTAACTACACAATTAGCTTTGTAAATATTTTACGAATCTGATTTATGGGAACGAAGTCCGAGAATGCACTTTCCGACACCCCTAGCTATAGGGTCGTTACAAAGAACACCTAGTTCACCTGAATCTTGGTGAACCCCCAGTTCACTCAACTTTTGGAAATTCCAGTTAACCAGGATACTGGCAAACATTTACATCGTACGACCAACTTCTAGTCCTGATCTCGGGCTATGACAAACGCGTACCCTACTTTAGGATTAACATATGTTCCCTAAATATGAGTTCACTTGCATGATGGTGCGAACCCATCAAGTGAGATGCGAACACCCTACGTATGAATTCATGCTAGCGAACTATGCAGGTTATCACAACTGATCGAGTTAGTTTGAGTTGGGTACCCGGATTGCGAGTTGATAATGGCAAACACTATAACAATTTGTTCCCCATCTAGTTCAAAAAAGAATTATAAAGTGACTCTTCTGAAAACTTGGCTACACGAAGTGGGGGATTTCTAAGGAAGAAACTTCTCGTATACGCTTTTTCCTCAAATTTGTTATAAATGTTTCACCACGTGTTAAGGAGAGGTACAATCATATGAAGCTAATTATGCCTTCATTATCGAACACATGAATCATTAGGGTTTGAAATTTTTTAAAAAGACGTGACCTTAACCCTAAATATTAAATTGTTTGGATTTGAAATTTTTGAGAAGGAGCTACTGTTGAGAAGGAGGTAAATTTCTTTAAAATTCCAAATTCTCTTTACAGTTATTATAGGTTTAGTTTGGTACGATGGTTAGGTTGAGAGGAGGTGGTCGTAGTGGTCAGGGTAACCGCGATGGTTCAGGAAATGAGCCTTCATAATGTTGTTAAGTAAATGCTCTCATGGAGGCAAAAGTGTACGCTTGCACCACTAAGCATGATGAAATGAGTAGTCATTTGGTCGCTCGAGGGATCCAGCTACCCAACTTTACTTATGACTTCTCAATTGTTGAAGGGTCGAGGCGATTAATTGACACCACCGATAGAAGTTTATCACTTCCCTTAAACGTACTAGAAGTAGGTTTTCATATTCTATTCCACCATTTCTCCTATCATCTTCTTGACGAGTATGTAATAGCTCCAGGGTAGCTATCTAACTTCTCAAGGTGGGTCGCAGTGGCTTATTTCATTGAATGTGGTCGAAGATAAGAGGTGTTGTTGATTTCTGTTTTCCAGAATTTATATCGACTCAAAGCCTGTAATCAAAGAGGTTCTCAGGGCCTGTTTTATTTTACTCATCGTGCAATTGTTTCCAACTGGTCTTTGAACTTTTGACTAAATTTCTGTAAATACATACAGGTAAAGAATAAATTTGAAGGTAGTTTTGATTTTCCAATTGAGTGGTCCATACCTAACAAGAGTGTGTGCCTGTAAAGGTAAGAAATTCCATCGGAGACGGGGTGGGCTCAATTTTATAGGCTTCGTTGAGGTCGTGTATTGAAGTTAAAGGAGGTGTTAACTGTGAGAAATATGTTTTACCATTTCCTCATAGATCTGAGCCTTAATAGATGGCAGCCAATTGATGACAACAATGGTGTAGACACTGTGTCAGTTTTGCCCACGTAATTCACGTGGCCACAGAAAGCTATTAATGAGTTAGGACTTATTCTTTTAGGGAAAAATGAGGAGCCTAAAAATTATTTTTATACCTTCTATAACTTAAAGCCTCATCCGTGGTCATCTAAACCTGTAGAGGAAGGTAGCACAAACACCCCTATGATTACTGTTGGTGCTGATAATAGACTTGTTGGTGATGTAGATACAACTCATATTATTGAAGAGACTTCATGAGAATCAAAAAGTTTATGCAAGGAGATCGATGAATACATGGACATTCGATCCTTTATGCACAATATGCGAGGGTGTTGTTCTAGTGCTTCTTCTGGGGAAGGAAGTGCAAGTAGTTTAAAAAAAAAACTATTACTAGAGCTGTCAATGTTATATTAAGCAACGAAGATGAGGGTAGCCCTACAAGGGAACTTCGTTTAAAGAAGGGAAAAGATCATGCTAGATCATCTGGTAGTGTGACGACCATTGTTACAGTCCCTCCTTTGGTACCTTCTGCTTCTATATCCCTATCTCTACCAAGACCACCAATCGAAGACACCTTTAGTGTAATTGTTCAACATGATCCTCTTGTGGGTTTACTAAAGTTTATGTCTACTTGTGGTGAGACACAAACATATTTCCCTGGCGCGAGCACTTGAGTATGTAGAATTTTCCTTATTGCCTTATTGAGGTAAGTAAAAAACTGAAAGAACCTATTCTTTAAGAAACAAAATAGTATGTTTGTCCTTCTGCATCATCTAGTTGCGTGAAGAAACCATCCTTGAAGGAACTTATATTATCCCTTCAGGTGGCTTTGGCTAAAGTTGGTATATTCAATGTGGGGCTCGCCGAAGGTATTAACAAAGAGTAGGTAAGAAAGATGAAGTTTGACAATGCTTATCAATCTACCATGGGGGCCTTAGAAAGGGCTTGTGAACTGCATAGGCAATTGGACAAAGAAAATAGAAAATTAATGGATCAGAATAATAGGTTAAATGATCGCCTCACTCTCTTTGAAAAAGATATTGAAAAATTACATGTATAGATTAGAGGTATATGAGCTGATAAGATTGTTTTGGAAGAGACCATGAAAGCCATGAGTCAGCAACATAAACTTGCTGTGGCTAATCTGGAAAAGAACCATGAATAAGACTTGGAAAAATATAAGGCTAACACAATGTGAAGCTTTTAAGATTACCTGCCAGATTTAAAGTCAATTTTTTTGCTACATGCCCAAGTGGTTGGCAATCCTTTTGATGCTCATAAGGTAAATTTCGATGCTCTTAGTCACCTGACAGTTGCTTATCTAAAATTTGATATTTTCTTCCCTTCTGGAGTTGCTTGGAAGGAGTTTGTTGAAAAGTGGAAAAATTTTAGTAGACTTTATTTTGTTGATACTCTTGCGGAAACCAGCGCAACTCCCACTATTGGATGTGAACGAAATGCTAATGAAGAAGTGGAAAAAGAAGAAGAAGAGTTCCCTGACCCCAATGATACTAGTGTCAACTTGTGATTTCCTTGTATTTATTGTACTTGCTTTCTTTCATTTTGAAATGGAAAAACTATCTTTGCCTAATGTTGAAACCTTGTGGTGTTTGATTGTGATTTTGCTTGAGAAAATTGTGTAACTAAGTTCTCATCGTAAATAAATTAAACAAATATAATTTTAATGGTGATTAGGAACCATTAGATTATACAACTTAACTGTAATTTGAAATCATCGTACCTAAGTTGTGATCGTGAATTCACTAACTCAATAAAGATTGTTCATGATTGTAAATTAATGAATTTAGGTTGTAATTGTAAATCAGCGAACTCAGGAGAAATTGTTCATGATCGTAAATCAATGAACTTAGTTTGCGATCATAAATCAACAAACCTTAATAATATCAGCTATGATCGTAAATTAGTGAGCTGCTTGGAGTTGTGATCATAAATCAGCAAACTTAAGAGAAATTATTCATGATCGTAAATCAATGAACTTAGGCTGTGATCCTAAATCACCAAGCTATTTGGAGTTGTGATTCTAAGTCAGCAAACTCAGGAAAAATTGTTCATAATCGTAAATTAATGAACTTAGATTGTGATCATAAATCAACGAGCCTTAAAAATATCAGTTCTGATCATAAATCAGCGGCTGTTTTATATGTTTTGTTATTTCCTATCTGGGCAAATTAAATAACATTTGCAAAGAATGTATCTTTATTGAAAAAAAGAGTAGAACGTTCATACATAATATTTTTTCAGATGGTGAGCATTTCGTGTATGATGTAGAACATGACTATCCATTTTTGTTGTTCTATAAGCTCCATAGCCTATTTTCTTGACAATTTTGTAGGGTCCTTCTCAATTAGGGGCCATTTTTCTTTGCTGTGATACTAGGAAACTGGCTTCAATATTCTCAAGACTAGATCGCCCACTTGAAATTGCTTGTTTTTTACTCTAGAGTTGTAGTATCTAGAGACTTGCTGAGCTCGTGCAGCATTTTTTATTTTTGTTGTCTCCTTGATTTCATCACTAAGATCTAAATTGAGTCTGATGACCTTCGTGTTGGCATTTTGATCGCAATGAGATGTCCTATGGGATCACAGGCCTATCTCAGTAGGGACTACTGCTTTTGCCTTATACACCAATGAAAATGTTGTTTCCCTAGTTGCTGTGTGAGGAGATACTCATAGGATCAATATAATTCCTAGTAACTCTTCTAGGCAAACACCCTTGGCCTCATTGACCTTTTCTTTAAAGCTACTAAGATTTTCTTGTTCATTTCCTTTGCTTGACTGTTCGTTTGGGGTGTCTTCACAAAGTTTTGAGCGAGTGATATTCGCAGGTCCTTACAGAAGATATATAATAATATATTTATGTTTTAAAATATTTAATATGCAAATAATATTTTTAATTATTTGAATTATTTCTTTTTCTGCTTTCAAAAAGTTAAAAGTAATTTTATTGGTTTTAATATGTTTTAAAAATATGTTTTTTAGATTTGTTGGTAAACTTTTTATTTTGTAACCATTTTTAATGTTTTAAGTATTTTAAAGTATTTTTAGTGTTATAAATTAGTTTTAAAACATTTTTTAATTTCATATTAAAAATGTTTAAAAATTATTTTAAATTTATTTATAAACTCCTTTTTTAATTTATTTTTTGTAATAGATTTAAATATATTCTAAAGAATTTTTAAAATATATTTTTATAATGTAATTTAAATATGTTTTTAATTATGTTATCCAAAATATTCAAATTTTAAAATGTATATTTTGTTATAAAATCTTTAAATATTCGTAGTTGTATTTATAATCGAGTTGTTCAACATATGCGAAGAAGGACACTGTAAAGTAATTTCAATCGCACTATGGGCACTTTGGTTTGCTCATAATTTGCTAGTTAACGAGAATGTAAATCAAACTGCTCATGAGGTTATTACCTTTGCAGAAGCCTATTCATGTGAGTTGGATGAGCTTAACAGTCGAGCGGCTCCCTGTACTAGGGATTTAAATTGCGGTTGTAGTCGCGTTTTCGATCGCGTTGCGTTTATCGCGGTTGTGGACATAATGAATGCTATTGCGGTCACTGCGGGTATTGGGGTCGTGAATTATTTTAAAATTCGCACAACTTATTGTAAAACATAATAATTATAATTATAATTATAAAAAGTCACTTTTAATAATTTTTAGAGTGTTTTCTAACACTTATGAACTTTTATTAATATGATATGAGAACACAACTTTTATAATCATTAATTATTCTTATATTTATTTATGAATTTTCTAGGAATGTTATATTAACTATTAACAAAGTAAAAAATAGAAGAAGGAAAAAATGAATAGATAAATGTATAAATTCTCATTAATTATTCTTATTTTCTACCACTTATTCTCACTCTCATTCTACTTTCATATAGTTTAACATACTTCGATTCTTAATTATCTTTTCATAAAATTTACTCTATTCATTTATCTAAAGATATATTTTAAATGTTTTAATATCATTAAAATTAAAAACATTAGCAAATTTTTTATTTTAAAAAAAACATACCTTACAAATAGGGGTAGTGGTACGATTTAGTTTTCACCAATTAGTGGAATGACGAGGAGGATCAGATCTTTCACCTTCACTTTGAGAGCATTCTGTTGGGTGAGGGTCCCACTAAGTGGGGAACCCATATTTTCTGCCATGTTTTATGGCACTTTCATTTCTTTTCTTTTTGTCTCTTTTAAGAGTGGCATGGGCAGCCACTTATGGGGAAACAAATTAAATATCAAGTGGGAAAGAGAATGTAATAAAAATATATATCATCCTCTCCCCCATTGTCATCTGTAGCTAAGTAAGAGAGAGCCCAAAAGATCAGATTTCAAGAGGAGAGAAACGGTGAGAATAAACGAGAGAAACAGAGAGCTTTGAAGCATAATTTTTCTCATTTGCAGCTGTGATCAACTCTTCGATCGGAGGTCCATCTGTGGTTTGATTGAGCTGATTTTTTGACAGCAGCTAGGCGACAAGGTGTTCTTAACTTTGTATGGTCGGATTTTTCATCCGAGTCCTGTAGCGTCAGAAATACTCGTTTTACAACAGCTACTATTTTGGTGATGTTCTCCTATTTTTCTCTCTTTTGCTAAAGATTACATATTGTTAGCCTTGTTAGAGTTGAATGCTTGCTGTAGGCTTGATATTGTGATCTTGTAGCTGAACATTTGATTATAGTGGAGCTTTTGATCGGACTCTAAAGTGCCGTGGTTTTTACCCTTGATTTAGAGGGGTTTTCCACGTAAAAATATCGGTGTCTCTATTTATTATTTTTGTTGTGGTTGCATTGGTTGATTTGTGGTTGATAGGTTGCTAGAGAACAAATATTTTTGTGCTATTGTGCTTGCCATAATATTAGAGTTATAGGGAGAGAAATAACACCGGTTGTGCTTCACTTCTGTTCGGTTGTTTGATTTCTTCCCAACAAACTGGTATCAGAGCTCGATTATTCTGTCACATAATTATAAAAATTAATACGAGCAAGATGATTATGTTGAATGGCACAAATTATCAACTTTGGCGGAATAAAATAAAGGACTTGTTGTTTGTGAAGGCTCTGCATCTTCCGGTATTTACTACTCAAAAACCCGATTTGAAAAGTGATGAAGAATGGAAATTTAAGCATCAACAAGAGTGTGGCTTTAGTCGGCAATTTGTTGAAGAAAATGTTTACAACCACGTTGATCAGGAGACACATGCTCAAACATTATAGGAGAAGCTTGAAAGCTTGTATGCTTCGAGATCGGGCAATAACAAGTTGTTTTTGCTAAAGAAAATGATGGCGTTGAAATACAAAGAAGGAACTTCTATAGCTGACCATGTGAGTGAATTTCAGAGCGTGATGAATCAGTTGCTTGGTATGGGTGTCAAATTTGATGACGAGATTTTAGGGCTTTGGTTGCTTGCTACTCTACCAGACTCTTGGGAGACTTTTCGGGTTTCGCTCATTAATTCTGCCCTAAAGGGTATTATTACCTTGGATTTGGCTAAGAGTGGTGTGTTGAATGAAGAGGTCAGAAGACGATCTCAGGGTTCTACATTATAGTCCGAGGTGTTGGTTACTGAGAACAGGGAGAGGAACAGAGACAAAGATGGAAAGGGTAGAGATAAAAATCGAAGCAAATCAAGATTGAGATATAAGAATCTTGAGTGTCATCATTGAGGTAAGAAAGGGCATATCAAGAAATACTGCTTCAAGTGGAAGAAAGAGAATAAAGGTGGTGGTGATAAACACAATCAGAATGATGATGAAAAATCTGAGCGTGTTGCTACTGTTACTCGTGAAGATTTGTTGGTCATTTATGATGAGAAATTGGTCAACCTAGCATGTGACGAGACCAGGTGGGTGATTGATACTGGTGCATCACTTCATGTCACGTCGAGAAAGGATTTCTTCACATCTTATACTCTTGGTGATTTTGGGGTATTGAAGATAGGTAATGACGGTTTGGTTTCGGTTATCGGTATGTGAGATGTTAGCTTGGTGAGCAACAATGGAACAAAGTTAACTCTCAAGGATGTCAGACATGCACCAGATATCCGTTTGAATTTGATTTCTGCAGGAAAGCTTGATGATGAGGGATTCTGTAATACCTTTAGTGATGGGTAGTGGAAGCTGACTAAAGGCTCCTTAGTAGTGGCTCGAGCAAAGAAGTGCTCAAATTTATATTTGATGCAAGCTTCAGGTTCTCGAGAGACGGTGAATGTGACAGTGAATGACAGCTCAATAGAGTTGTGGTGTAAACGACTCAGTCACATGAGTGAAAAGGGGCTTAATTGTTTAGCAAAGGAGAATCAACTTTCGGGGTTGAAGAATGCTACACTGAAGAATTGTGCTCATTGTCTAGCAGGAAAGCAGAGAAGAGTTTCATTTAGAAGCCGTCCTCCTCATAGAAGATCAGAGTTGCTAGAGTTGGTCCATTCAGATGTCTGTGGTCCGATAAAAGTAAGGTCACATGGCGGTGCACTTTATTTTGTGACTTTCATTGATGACTATTCGAGAAAGCTATGGGTTTACACTTTGAAGTCTAAAAATCAGGTCTTTGAGGTGTTTAAACAGTTTCATGCATCAGTTGAAAGAGAAACAGGGAAGAAGTTGAAGTGCATTCGTATTGATAATGGTGTCGAGTACACAGGGTCGTTTCATGAGTATTGTCTGCGACAGGGAATCAGACATCAGAGAACACCACCAAAGACTCCACAGTTAAATAGGTTAGCTGAAAATATAAACCGAACACTGATTGAAATAGTCAGATGTTTGTTGTCAGAAGCAAAGTTGCCAAGACCATTTTGGGCTGAAGCTTTGAATACAGTGACACATGTGATAAATTTGTCACCTAGTGTTCCTTTGCGAGGTGATGTGCCAGATAGAGTTTGGTTTGGCAAAGACGTGTCATACGATCACCTACGTGTGTTCGGTTGTAAAGCATTTGTCCATGTTCCAAAGGACGAAAGATCTAAGTTAGATGCCAAGACTCGACAATGCATATTTATTGGTTATGGTCTAGATGGTGAGTTTGGTTATAGACTCTATGATCCAGTTCAAAAGAAACTCGTGAGTAGAGATGTTGTCTTCATTGAGAATCAGACCATTGATAACATTGATAAGACGGAGAAAGCGAATTCATAAGACAGTGGTGATTTGATCGATGTGAATCCTGTTCCCCTAAACTCTTCACCAGGTCCTATCCAGGATGATGTGCATGGTGATGTTACTGATGACCATCAGGATATCGGTGACTTTGATGCTCCCATGGATGATGTTGTGAATGATCAACAACAAGCACCTATAGCTCCACCAGTAGTTCCACTTCGAAGGTCTTCCAGAGATCGACGATCTTCTATCAGGTATTCTTCTGATGAATATGTTCTTTTGACTGACGGGGGAGAACCTGAATGTTATGAAGAGGCTATGGAGAGTGAATGCAAAGATCAGTGGGTTGAAGCGATGAAAGATGAACTTTAATCCTTGCATGAGAACCATACCTTTGAGTTGGTGAAATTGCCCAAGGGCAAAAGCGCCTTGAAGAATCGGTGGGTCTACAGGTTAAAGCAAGAAGAGAAGTCTTCATCTCCACGATACAAGGCTAGATTGGTCGTCAAGGGTTATACTCAGAAAAAAAGGGTTGGTTTTGATGAAATATTTTCTTCGGTTGTGAAGATGTCCTCTATCAGAACTATACTGAGTTTGGCAGCCTGTTATGACTTAGAGGTTGAACAAATGGATGTGAAAACTACTTTTCTTCATGGTGACTTAGAAGAAGAGCTTTACATGGAGCAGCCAGAGGGGTTTGTTGCACAAGGGAAAGAGGACTATGTGTGTAGATTGAAGAAGAGCTTGTATGGTTTGAAGCAAGCTCCAAGGCAATGGTATAAGAAGTTTGAGTCTGTTATGGGGGAGCAAGGCTACAAGAAGACTACTTCTGATCATTGTGTATTTGTTAAGAGATTCTCTAGTGATGATTTTATAATTCTTCTGCTCTATGTTGATGATATGCTTATTGTTGGTCAGAATGCTTCTAGAATTGAGAAGTTGAAGCAAGAGTTGAGTAAATCCTTTGCATTGAAGGATTTAGGGCCAGCAAAGCAAATTCTTGGCATAAAATTGACACGTGATAGAAAGGCCAAGAAATTATGGTTATCACAAGAGAAGTACATCGAGAAAGTACTTCAAAGGTTTAGCATGGACAAAGCTAAAGCGGTGAGCACTCCCTTTGCTACGCACTTCAGGTTGAGTGTTAAGCATAGTCTTTCCACAGAAAAGGAAAAGGAAGAGATGCAAAAAATTCCTTACTCTTCAGCCATAGGGAGTCTGATGTATGCAATGGTTTGTACGAGACCAGACTTGGCTTATGCCATTGGTACAGTCAGTAGTTTTCTTTCAAATCTAGGAAGATAGCATTGGAATGCAGTGAAGTGGATTATGAGATATCTTCGTGGCACTTCCAACATGAAACTTTGTTTCAGCAATTAGAAACCTGTTCTTGTTGGTTATACAGATTCAAACATGGCCGGAGATATTGACTCGAGGAGATCTACTTCAGGTTACTTGATCACTTATGCAGGGGGAGCTATGGCATGGCAATCGAGATTGCAAAAGTGTGTTACATTGTCCACCACCGAATCAGAGTTCATTGCAGCAACCGAAGCGTGCAAGGAGATGCTTTGGATGAAGAAGTTTATGCATGAGCTTGGTTTTACTCAGGAAAAGTATGTCCTGTATTGTGATAGCCAGAGTGCTATTCATCTTGGTAAGAATCCAACTTTTCATGCTAGATCTAAGCATATTGATGTAAGGTACCATTGGATATGAGATGTTCTTGAAGCTAAGTTGTTAGAGCTTGAGAAGATACATATTGATGATAATGGTGCTGATATGTTGACGAAGGTTTTACCAAGCGGAAAGTTTGAAGTATGTTGTTTGACCTCCGGCATGGAGGCATTCCCCACATAGTTGGAGGGGGAGATTTGTTGGGTGAGGGTCCCACTAAGTTGGGAACCCATATTTTCTGCCATGTTTTATGGCACTTTCATTTCTTTTCTTTTTGTCTCTTTTAAGAGTCGCATGGGCAGCCACTTATGGGGAAACAAATTAAATATCAAGTGGGAAAGAGAATGTAATAAAAATATATATCATCCTCTCCCCCATTGTCGTCTGTAGCTAAGTAAAAGAGAGCCCAAAAGATCAGATTTCAAGAGGAGAGAAAAGGTGAGAATAAACGAGAGAAACAGAGAGCTTTGAAGCAAAATTTTTCTCATTTGCAGCTGTGATCAACTCTTCGATCGGAGGTCCATCCGTTGTTCGATTGAGCTGATTTTTTGACAGCAGCTAGGCGACAAGGTGTTCTTGACTTTGTACGGTCGGATTTTTCATTCGAGTCCTATAGCGTCAGAAATACCCGTTTTACAGCAGCTACTATTTTGGTGATGTTCTCCTATTTTTCTCTCTTTTGCTAAAGATTACATATTGTTAGCCTTGTTAGAGTTGAATGCTTGCTGTAGGCTTGATATTGTGATCTTGTAGCTGAAAATTTGATTATAGTGGAGCTTTTGATCGTACTCTAAAGTGCCGTGGTTTTTACCCTTGATTTAGAGGGGTTTTCCACGTAAAAATATCGGTGTCTCTATTTATTATTTTTATTGTGGTTGCATTGGTTGATTTGTGGCTGATAGGTTGCTAGAGAACAAATATTTTTGTGCTATTGTGCTTGCCATAATATTTGACAAGAGTTATAGGGAGAGAAAGAACACCGGTTGTGCTTCGCTTCTGTTCGGTTGTTCGGTTTCTTCCCAACACATTCTTGACTTAATTCTCTTGGTCTTTATCCAAAAAAAAGTAACATTTTCACATTGATTTTTATATAATTGATATGGAAGATATATTTGAGGAGGAAGATATATAAGAGGTGGAGGTGGGTGATACATTGATGGTAAAAAATGCATTTGAGGTTGGTATGGCACACCATAATTAGGAGGCTGCTGTGGAACCCCTTGTAAAGATAAATTTTGATGCTGGTTTTTGTAACACAAGACATGAATCATCGACAGGCGTTGTAGTCAAAAATCAAAATGGGTTGGTGATGGGTGCATGCACTCATTTTAGACCCCTGCACTGCTGAGGCTCTCGCAGATCTTCAGGCTCTTCATTTTGCTTATGGCATGGGGTTTAGATGGATTATTCTGGAAAAGGATTCAAAAATTGTTATTCAGAGATTTGGATCGAAGATGGAGGGTCGTTCCAATACAAGTGCATTTGTGCTTGATTTGAGAAATCTCATCCCTAATTTTAATAGATGCCTTTTTTCCCATGTTTATAGAGAAAAGAATATGGTGGTTTATCCTTTGACCAAGGAGGCTTTCAAGCACAGGACTAGTCTCTACTGGATTGAGGAGGCACCTGACGCTATTATTCCACTAGCTGATGGTGATCGACGATTGGCTGATCCGGCTGAGGCGTATCGGAACGATTTGTCTTATAATCGACGGTATTCATGTTTTATCTCTTTTCTCCACCGTTGTTACTTTCCCTAAGCTTTGTAGCGTTTACCTGCATGCTATTCTTTCGCCTGAAAGTTTTACAAAGTTTACAGTATTTAGCTGGCTTTAGTTTGCTTTGAACAAGGAAGATGAGGTTCTGGAGCTTTCTTTCCTGCTTCGTGTTTTTACTACTGTCTTAGTTTTGTTTTTAGTCCTTTCATTTTCTTTACTGGCTGTATGGACGGTTATTCTGAAGTCTACAAACTTCACTAAAATAATTTTTAAAAACGTTATGTTGAAATCGGTTTTTAAAACAATATTTAAAGTAAATAATTAAAAATAATTTTAAAAAATAAATATAAATTTCTGACATTTGTAAACAATAATAAATTCTATCTTTAAATAATTTTAAAATTTCTAAAAATATTTTTAAATGGTTAATATTGTTTATTCTTTATTATATTAAGTAAATCAATTGTTTTTCATTTTAAGCCGTATTTTTTTTTTCTAAAAATCTAATAAAATATTGAATAAGTCCATTATATTTTAACTTTAAAGCAATATTAAAAAAACTATTTGATTAACTTTTAAAAAAGCTATTTGATTATATTTTTTAAATATTATTGAATTTTTAAATAATATTAAAAAGAACTATTTAAATATAATTTTATACAATTTTTTTCAATTGCATTGTATTTTTTACCATATATAATTTGTTTTAAATTTTTTTTTTGTTTTTAACATGTTATATTTATTTAATTAATTCATTAATATTTTTCTATGATATATCATTTCAAGTTCAATTTTTTAAGGATAAATTACTTTAAATTATTTTTATTTAAAAAGTTGATAATTTATTTATAGTATAATTTTATTACGAAAATAAATTTAATGGCTAATTAAAGATTAAACAAAAATGGAAAAAATCACCGCTTGTCGGCAATTTTAATGTCTACATTGTTATATATATATATAACATTGTTATAGACAATATTTTAGATCGTTATATTAAAAATATTGGATTGATATAAAAATTTATAGCATGACAAGTACAAATATATTAATAAATTCAATGATTAGGTTGTTGAAATATTAATCGTATAAAAAGTTACAACAATATGTAAAATCACTTAAGTTTTATAATGGTATAAGTGAATCCCTCCCAATAATAAAACTAGTGTAATGCATACTAATTTGAGTTTTTAAATTGACCCAAAATATACTAAAAGGTTTGGACCGTAATCTAATCGGGCTCGTGAACAAACTCTATCGAATAAATGATTAGGGATTTTCTTATTAAAATAAAATAAATATATTTATATTTGATGCATTGATACTTATATTATTCATGATAAGTGAATATAATAATGTCACATTATAATTTTTTTATAGAAGTAAATGATATCTTAGCTTGTTGGGAGCGTTAAAACTTTGAGATCTTGATGGTTCAAATTTAAGTCCTATAACGTGCAAATGCCATATGAAAACTCTTTTAGATTATATGAAAACTCTAAATTAGAGAGAAGCATATTGTTTTATGTATATAAAGTATATATTATATTGAGTTTGGATGATATTAGATTTAAGTAAATTTTGGATAGAATCATTTTGAATTTAAGTTATTATTTTTATTATTTTAATTTGTCAATTGAATTTGTCAAGTTAAGTTAGGTGATTTCAAGTTCAAGTAATTATGAATTATTTATTTAAGTAATTTCGAGTTTAGAGTTATTTTGTGAGCTTTAAATGATTTTTTTATTGGTGTTGGGATTGTATGGAATTTGGATTAAGAATTAACAATATATTTTCAATCCATGAAAAGATTAAGAGGAAATGAAGAATATGCATCTTGAAGCAACAGCCACAATGTCAAGTCCTTAAACAAATATTATAATCTAGTACAGAAATAATTCTTGTAGCAACAAGTCATTAGCCTTGAGTTATTCATACACAAGCTGATAACCGGAACCAAGTTGGAGACATTCCAATGATTTGATCACCTGCATCCAACAAATTATCCCTCTTACTCACACCCTTAATGGATTCATCATCCGATGCCGGATCATTGGTGGAGCCCTTCCGGGTGAGGCGTTGAACCAGGCTCATGAATTCCTCGGGTCTTACGTGGATAATCTTGGGTGGCCGGAGATAGATTACGACGGGATGAACAGCCTTGTTGTTTCTACTGTGATTATTGAGAGATGGTTTCTTGATGAAGAGTTGCCAACTCTTAAAGATGAAGGCCTTGGACCTTGCAATTCTCTTCCTCTATTACTACAACCCATTAATTACACAACAATTACTTCTTAGGGGTTTCAAAGACTGAACTGAGGTTTTAAGCTTTGAGCTCAACCTTAGTGATATAAAGCAGCAAGCAAGTAAGAAAGAAAGAGTCCACAAATGCCAGAAAAACTGGGTCTTCTTTTGAACATATCTTCCTTGTATTTTTTTTAAATTTTTTATAATAAAAACATGGTTGTTTATGTTTTGGTAGATTCTGCTGGCTACACTTTCAACAAATTGTTTGTTTTCAAAAATTTTCCCATAACATTACATTTGTAATGAACCAATTTTGGTCTATGTCTGGAAAATGTGGTTTTGAATTCCATAATTGGATTATTAATCGAGAAGTTGTCAAGCCAAGTATGAAATTACTGTATCGATTTATTAAGTAATTAGATTGAGAAAGTAGTTAATTATAGTACAGAGACTAAATTGCAATGTGACTGCACAAGTGAGATTTGATTAAGGAAATGCACGAGACCTTAAGTAGCAATTGAACCAACTCAATTAAGGACCAACTTGTTATTAAAACCTCATAATTTCTTGGTTAGTGGAACGAAATGGTCTCTTTCATCCATTTCCACTAAGATGATTAATTATAAATCATCGCCATCCATTCTTGGTTAATTAATGTTAATTAAGTTTCTAATTAGATGTATAAATAGCAAATTAGTGGGAGAGAGAAGATGAATGCAACCTTCATCTTTTCTTCTCCAAAATCGTAGCTTAGAAGGGGAGAAAGAAGTTATTCTCCATTTTTTATCATAAATTGCCTAAGCATGCTCTCTTCGATAAATTTTTATGGATTTCTAGTTGAGGTAGCTTGCAATGTTGAACCCAACCATTACATTTTTCTATTGTGAAGTTTTATTTTTTTGAGTTGTCATTGTTGAATTTAGGGTAAAATGGAAGCTTGAAAATATTGAATAATGACAACTAATTTAGTTATGTTACGATTATGTTTGAAATGTAGTGGGAAGTGTTGAGCTAAGGTTATTGAGTTTAAGTTATATAGTTAATAATGTGTTATTAGGGACTAATTTCTAAAGAATAAAAGTTGCTAGAAATAAATACTATAAATTGATAGTTTGAGGTCCCTAGAAAATAAATACCAAGTCAAATTTAGATTTGATTGGGTAGATTGTGAAATATGAACATTTTGGACACTAGGGTTCAAAAATTTGTAAAGTATGTGTTCATACTTGAATTGTTAGCTATGCTTTTGTTGATTGTGAAACTAATACCAATTTCGTAATGGAATTATCGATCGTAGCTAAATACGATGTCGAAACTTCAAAGGAAAAAAGGAAAAGAGAAGGCAACAGACGATTAGCCTTTTTTTTTTGTTTGCGCTTTCATAAATTGATTTCAATTCATAGCCTATTAAGTAGTAAATTGAATAAGGTAATAATAATGCTCTATCTCATGAATGGTAAGTACATTTAGTGACTTGATGACTTGTTGAAATGTTGTGAATATGTATGTGTATGAATTCATGTGGTGATATGATGAAAAATCATGAGAAATTGACAATTGAAATGAATGCTATATGAAAATGTGATTCAAAGAATAAATGATATGTGAAAGCATGTATATTGGTTTTATGAATGCCTTATTAAATTGTAACGCACCAAAATTTTTATTTCTGCTTTTGTGAAAATGTGACATAATTGTGCATTTGCCTCAGTGGTTAAGTGTTCTGGGTGTGTGTGTAAGGTCCTAAGTTTAAGCCCTACCTTTGGCAAATTTTGGGTATTTTTGGATTTAAGCCCCATCTCTGCTCAGTGGGTCTATATTAAATTATTTGTAAAATCATATTAGAATAAGCCTGCTGGTTTAGGTGGTAAGGGAGTTGGAGTGTTGGAGGTCCTATGTTTGAATCCCTGCGTGAGTGTGGGAGATTATTTTTGCTCTGTTAATGGTGAGAGTTTCGGTTGAACCGAAATTCTGTGTTGGTTGTGAGTAGTGGGTTTAGTGGGAGAGATATGGGGGAATATGGCATTATCTTTTATTTTTTTCCAAAAATTCGTTTTCTTTCTCTTTCTGAAATTTCTAACATGAGTTTCCTCCTCTTCTCTTCCCTTTTTCAATCTGAACAATTTTCTTTTGTTGTTCGAAATATACTCGAAATTTGGTACTTGTCATGGGATCTAAATAAGTGGACTTTTTCATATTTAACGATTCGTAAACTGTTAAGTATCTCCTTTTCTGTAGTGCGATTTTCGGGGTTGTTAGGGAATTTGATTTTTACAGAATTCTAGCGTAGGAGAAGGCGGCGGAGAAGAAGATTCACTCTGACAGTTTAAATTACGTCGATATCTGTTTTTGTCAACGGTAAGTTCTTACGTTATTTCAGGATTATGAGATAAGTCGTTAAATTATTTTCTAAATGGGCGATAGATTGTTGTTCCATAGGTTTTGGAGGGCTCAGGAGTGTCTTCATTGCGAAACAGTACCAAGTGTGTACCCGAAACACAGAAAAACGGAATTCAGCGAAAGCCGAAAAACCCCACTGTCGACTTCACACGATCGTGTGGTAGACTGTGTGCGACGACACAACCGTGTGATTGACGAAGGCCAGACCGTGCGCAAGACACAGCTGTATGATGGCCGGGGTGTGGCCGTGTGGGCCACACGGGCTACGCCAAATTGGGTATGTGATCCACACAGGCAAGGGCAATCTGGGCGTGTGGGCCCATACGGGCAGACCACATGGGCATGTGGGCCATTATACTGAAATTTTCTGTAGGGTTGCACGAGTCCTCCTAATCGACTGTGGACCTACCGTAGGGTCGGTAAAGGCTTACTAAACCCTAAACCTATGTGTTCTGTTAAACTGATGTACTATTATGAGCATGCCTGTATTTGTTTATCTGTTATCTGTTTATGAACGCATGTCAAGCATGATTTATTAGTTAATTCTGTATGCATGTTCTAATATTTGATTGGAGTGGAATGATGTATATTGGAGGAAGTGTTCTGAAAGGCAAATTACGTTTAATATCTGGCAGCATGACTACATTATATCTGATATGTGCCGCATCAGTACAATATGGTGTGTAGGGCTGGGTGGGTGTTTTAAACCCCACATGGTGTGTAGGGATGGTCAGAAATGGTGTGTGAAGGATGGGGGTAGGATATTTTATTTTTTATTCTGATTTGCTTATCTGTATCTGTATCTGAAATGGGCTTAGGCCTGACTTTGCATCTGTATCTGTAATGGGCTTAAGCCCAAGTCTGTATTTGACTGATTCTATTTTCTGTGTGCATGCCTAATTCTGCTGGGTTACACACTGAGTTTACGTAAACTCACTCTGTTTCTTCTGTTCATGTAATCCACAGAGTTAGGAGGATCGATGCAGCGAAGGACTCGACGGTGACCACTCGCCAAAACTGTTTAATTTGTTTTAGTTTTTATATAAGTTTGGCGTTAAGATTTGAGAGTTTGTATTTTTTGGGACTCTCTAGACTGTTTTAAACTGTTTGGCTTTGGTTTTTGGTTTTATTTACTTATAATTATAACGGTTTACCAAAAGCAAGGGTTACAAAAATCTTGAGAACGGTTTTCTAAACACAATGATTTTACAAGCTTTCGCTACGAATATGTTTTATCTCTAAATTATCAAATGAAAGAGAGCTTTGAAATCAATAATAGCGATAAAGGATAAATGACTGGAAAGGGTTTTAATTTAACGACAACGATTTTTCAACCCATTTCATGTGACACTTCTGGATTTGGCCATAATGTATAGGCTGGGTTTGGGGTGTTACATTTAGTGGTATCAGAGCCAGGTTGCATAAATCGACTGTGGATTTTGGGTTTCAAATTTCTTTTAAAGAATTGGTTTTCAAAAGATTTTAAACATTTTAAAGTGAGTATGTGGTACACCGAGTCTCCGGCGCTGATTCTGTAAGTATTTCTGATTTCTGATAGAAAATTCTAAAAATATTATTGATATTCTACTTGAAAACATTATAGTTAGTACACTCTGAAATTGTAGTGAAACTGATTGAGACTAAAACTTTTTAAACAACTCTAAACTTCTGATACTTTATGCATAAAACATCTGTAATAAATATTAAACTGATGCATAAAAATTTTAATGTAGATAAACTCGATTAGACAATGAGTGCACGAGGTATCCATGGACGTGGTATTCGAGGCTGAGGTAGAGGCCGTATGGGGCTCAAGCTGAGTTCTCATCTCTGGGCAGTATGTCGAATCTAGATACTAGTAAGACACCTATGTCACCTGCTATTGAGACTGGGTCTCAGAGTCGCTCAGCTGAGGACGACGCACTGTCCCAAGCCATGTTGAGAATATTAGAGAGGGTCGCTGGGCCCAATTTTGGATCTGGGGGCTGAGGGTCGATAACTGAACGACTCAGATCAAATGGAGCTGAGTTGTTTAGGGGTGTCACAGGAGTCGTCCTTAATGTGGCTGAGTATTGGTTAGAGGCCACTGAGAGGATTATGGATGATTTGGACTATATCCCCTAGCAGAAATTGAAGGGTGCAGTCTCATTGCTTCGCGAAAAATCATATCAATGGTGGTTAATAGTTAAGGAGGGCACTCAGCCTGACTGTCTGACTTGGGAGTACTTTAAGACTACTTTTCAGAGCAAATATGTGAGATCTAGCTACGTGGATACTGGTAGGCATGAGTTTTTGAATCTCACACAAGGTGACCGATCTGTGGCTAAGTATGAGGCCGAATTTCTGAGGCTGAGTCGCTATGCTCGAGGTATAGTGGCATCAGAGTATGAGAGCTGTGTTAGGTTTGAGGACGGCCTAAGGGATAATCTGAGGTTTCTGATAGCTCGGCAAAGGGAGCGTGAGTTTGCGGTTCTGGTAGAGAAAGCAAAGATTGCTGAGGATGTTAAGCGCACGGAGCGTCAAAATAGGGATCGAGAGAGAGGTAAGAATAAGAGGGATTCAGAGCCCTCGAGTTCTGTGCACAAGCCTAAAAAAGGCCAGATTTGATGGGCCAGTTAGAGTGGGGGCCCCGTTGCTCCTATTGGGATACTGCCGTGTAGAAATTGTGGTAAGCGTCATCCGGACGAGTGTTGGAGGAGGATTAGTGCTTGTTTGAGATGCGGGTCTCTTGAGCATTGTATTAGGGAGTGTTCATAGCGGATGGATCAGATGCAGGCTCCTGGTTTTGTTCAGCTTCAGGGGTAGTTCAGCAGCCACCTAGGGGCCATGGACAGGCTAGGGGTGGTAACGGTTTGGGTCGTGGACAAAGAGTACCAGGCAGAGGTGCTGGTCAAATCGAAGCGAGGCAGCCTACTTTGGTTTATGCTGCACGTCACGGAGAGGACAAAGATGCTTCTGACATCATCACCGATATGTTCCTTATATTTGATGTACCTTACTTTGCTCTAATAGACATAGGATCCACTCATTCCTATATAGCCTGTTCTGTTTCCGAAAATCTGGGGTTATTGGTTGAGAGTACGTTTAGTGAGGTTACTGTGATAAGTTGGAGTAGTTTGTTCAGGTTAGTAAGTTGTATAAGGATGTCCCATTAGAGGTGCAATGGAAGATATTTCTGGCTCATTTGATAGATCTTCTGTTTGGGGAGTTTGACCTGATTTTGGGTATGGACTGGTTGACAGAGCACCGAGTCAGTTTGGACTGCGCATCTAATAGGGTTGTTTTGAGGACCAAGGATGATATGGAAGTGGTTATGATTGGTAAGCGTCAAGACTATCTGTCGCATGTGATCTCCGCTTTAGTAGCTGAGAAACTGGACTGAAAAGGATGTGAGGTGTACTTGGCCTATGTAAGTGTTTCGAATTTTGGGGACTCTTCTGTTGGGGATATCAGAACTGTGAGGGATTTTTTGAATGTTTTTCCCAATGAGTTACCGGGATTGCCTCCGAACCGAGAGGTTGGGCTTGAGATTGAGCTTCTTCTAGGTACAGCTTTGGTGTCTATTACTCCCTATCGAATGGCACCAGAAGAGCTTATAGAGCTTAAGGCTCAATTGCAAGAGTTGTTAGACCGTGGTTTCATTCATCCTAGTGTGTCTCTGTGGGGAGCACCTGTTCTGTTCGTTGAGAAAAAAGATGGGACCATGAGGATGTGTATAGATTATCAGCAGTTGAATAAGCTGAATATTAAGAATAAGTATCCACTTTCGAGGATTGATGTTTTATTTGATCAGTTCCGAGGGGCTTTTATGTTCTCTAAGATCGATCTCTGTTCAGGGTATCATCAGTTGAGGGTTAAAGAGGTGGATGTGCATAAGACGACATTTAGGATTAGTTATGAACATTACGAGTTCCTAGTTATGCTTTTAGGGTTGATAAATGCACCGACCGCATTTATGGATATGACGAATCAAGTATTTCAGCCATATCTGGATCAGTTCATCGTGGTCTTCATCGACGACATTCTGGTTTACTCTAAGACTGAAGATGAGCATGATGAGCCTCTTAGAGTAGTACTTTAGATTCTGCATGAGAAGCAACTTTATGCTAAGTTAAGCAATTGTGAGTTTTGAGTTCGTGAAGTAACTTTTCTGGGGCATGTGGTTTCTGCTGAGGGGATTCATGTTGACCCTCGAAAGATTGAGGCTGTGCTAGATTGGAAATTGCTTAAAAATGTATTAGAGCTTTGAAGCTTTTTGGGTTTGGCGGGATACTATTAGTGTTTCGTTGAGGGGTTCTCTTTGATTTTTGTGTCGTTGGCTAAGCTTCTACATAAGGGTGTCCCTTTTGTTTGGACATGATGCATAGCAGGGGAGCTTTAAGAAGCTCAAGGCTATTCTGACTCAGGCTCCTATTCTGATACAGCCTGAATCTGGAAAGGAGTTTGTAGTATACAGTGATACGTCGCACATTGGTTTGGGTTGCGTTCTGATGCAGGATGGTAAGGTTGTGGCTTGTGCATCCCGTCAGATTAAGACGCACGAGGGGAACTATCCGACGCATGATCTTGAGTTGGCTACAGTGGTCTTTGCGTTGAAAATCTGAAGACATTATCAGTATAATGAGAGGTGCATCATCTACATCGATAACAAGAGTCTCAAGTATCTCCTTACTCAAGTATCATCTACCTCTAGCTGAGTTTGCCTACAACAACAGTTTCCAAGCTAGTATTCAGATGGCACCTTACGAGGCTCTCTATGGTCGTAAGTGTCGTACTCCTTTGTGTTAGACTGAGTTGGGCGAACGTCGAGTTTCGGGTTCTGAATTGGTTTTTGAGACTAAGGATAAAGTTAGACTGGTTCGGGATCATCTGAAAGCTGCTTCTGATGGGCAGAAGTCTTATACGGATCTAAAGAGACGTGAGATTGAGTATTCTGTGAGAGACTTTGTGTTTCTGAAGGTCTCTCCGTAGAAAAAGGTTCTGAGGTTAGGTCATAAGGGCAAGCTGAGCCCTAGGTTTATTGGGCCGTATTGGACTCTAAAGCGAGTGGGACCGGTTGCTTATCAATTGGAGTTACCTCCTGAGTTGGATCAAATTCATGATGTGTTCCATGTCTCGATGCTAAGGCGATACCGGTCTAATTCGTCTCATGTTGTATTTGTTATGGAGATCGAGGTTAGGCTGGATTTGACCTTTGAGGAAGAACTGGTTTAGATTCTAGATCACGATGTTAAGGTCCTTAGGAGAAAGTCTATTCCATTAGTAAAGGTGTTATGGCGAAATCATAGCACTGAGGAGGCTACTTGGGAACCTGAGGACTCGATACGTCAGTAGTATCCTCATCTGTTCTGATCAGGTAAATTTCGAGGTCGAAATTTCTTTTAAGGGGTAGAGTTGTAACACCCCAAAATTTTTATTTCTGCTTTTGTAAAAATATGACATAACTGTGCATCTACTTCAGTGGTTAAGTGTTCTGGGTGTGTGTGAGGTCCCAAGTTCAAGCCCTGCTTTTGGCAAATTTTGGGTATTTTTGGATTTAAGCCCTATCTTTGCTCAGTGGGCTTATATTAAATTATTTGTAAAATCATATCAAAATGAGCATGCTGGTTCAGATAGTAATGGAGTTGGAGTGTTGGAGGTCCTGTGTTTGAATTCCTGCATGAGTGTGGGAGATTATTTTTGCTTTGTTAAGGGTGAGAGTTTCGGTTGAACCGAATTTCTGTGTTGGTTGTGAGTAAAGGGTTTAGTGGGAGAGATATGGGGGAATATGGCATTATCTTTTTTTTTTTCCAAAAATTCGTTTTATTTCTCTTTCTGAAATTTTTGACGTGAGTTTTCCTCCTCTTCTCTTCCCTTTTTCAATCTGAACAAATTTTTTTGTTGTTCGAAATATACTCGAAATTTGGTGCTTGTCGTGGGATCTAGGTAAGTGGACTTTTTCATATTTAATGTTTGGTAAACTGCTAGGTATCTCCTTTTCTGTAGTGCGATTTCCAGGGTTATTAGGGAATTTGATTTTTACAGAATTCTAGTGTAGGAGAAGGCGGTGGAGAAGAAGATTTGCTCTGACAATTTAAATTGCGTCGATATCAATTTTTGTCGACGATAAGTTCTTACATTATTTCGGGATTATGAGATAAGTCGTTAAATTGTTTTCTAAATGGGTGATGGATTGTTGTTCCATAGGTTTCAGAGAGCTCGGGAGTGTCTTCGATACGAAACAGTACCAGATGTGTACCCGAAACGTAGGAAAACGGGATTCGACGAAAGCTGAAAAACCCTACTGTCGGCACCACATGGCCGTGTGGTAGGCCGTTTGCGACGACACGGCCGTGTGATCGTCGAAGGCTAGGCCATACGCAAGACACGACCGTGTGTGGGCCACACGGGCATGTGATATCTGGGCTAGGCCGTGTGATTCACATGGGCAATGCCAATCTAGTAGTAATTCCTACTTTTGTCTCTTATTTAATTTAGCCCCTTTTTAAAAAATTAACATTTAATTCATTTTTAAAATAACTCTAAAAATATAATAATAATATTTTTGAGCCCAATTTGCTAAGACGGGTCCCGGAAGTATAATTCCTAACATCCTTTACTTACGGGGCATTACAGTATTGCTTAACACTAAGTGCATTTCTATTCAATCATTTTCCCTTGAGCTCTAGGTGTCCGTGGGAACATATCTCAGTTTCTAAGCATTGGGTGTTCGTGAGGGTATATTGGTGTAATGACGGATAATCTGTGTATCCATCATTTAGTCTACGTCCGGTTAATAGAGGCTACATGATAAATATTATATGGTTGAATTGGTTAGTTGAAAGGTAATGTACATGAGATTATTGTTAGCATGTGAAAGATCATGCGTATTAAGTATTAAGAGCCTTGGGGGGCAATGATTCTATGAAAAGAGTTGAATTACTCATTCGATGAATTTAAGACATAAATGCTAATATGAAAGTGTCATATGCTAGAGAATGAGATTAAGATAGAAATGATTTTATGATTCAAATCTAGATGTTGATATTTGATATTAGAATATAAAACATTGGAGGCATAGCGATGTGCTGATATACAAGACATAAACCGAGTTAGATAATCAAAAGAAAGCACTAAAGAAATGTATTATGAGACAATGCTCATTAATATACATTTTCTTATAATTGAATTCATTACGAGTTTACTTGCTTAATTTATATATTCATTGTTATCGAATTTTGTTTTGCAAAGTATGATTTTTGTGAATGCATGTAGTTATTCGATGTTTAATTTAATTGTTAGTTTTCGATTTGCTTATTGTTGTTCCATTAATAGTTGTAGCATCCTATAGCTCGGGTTCGAAGAATGGACCGGGTGAAGGGTGTTACAGTTTTTAGGTAAGCATATTGGTTGGTTTGATTGGAAACTATGAAATAGGTATCAAATGAATCATTTTTACCAAAAATAGGGTTCACGTTCTAACCACCAACTTACATCGTTCCAACATCGACTGATAGTGTAATAGCCTAAATTTCAGCGATGTTAGAAATAGTGGTTCGAGACCATCAAATTCGACGAATGAACTCATAAATTATATTATTTAATATTTATGAGCCAAATGTAGCTTTTAAAAGATTTTTGAAATAGTAAATTGTGTTTTATAAAGATTTATTTGGTCAAGAAATTGAGAAAAAGGGGTATCGAGATCTTGGTGTTATAAACCGAGTCATAAATATTTTTATGAATATTTACGAAATATTAATAAGGTAGTATTAAAATTTCGTTAGAAAATTTTGACGTTTGGGTGGTTAATTAAATAAAAAGACTAAATTGAAAATGATTTAAAAGTTGCTAGAATGCTTAATTGTCAAATGAGGAAGGAGCTAAAGTGCAAATAAGCCTAAAGGAGATATTTTGGGCGGCAATAGTGGAAAAAAATTCAAGAAATGGGTGAAATAAGGGCAAAATTGGAAAATTGCCAAAATTAGCTAAATAAAAATGGGACCAAATTGGAATATCTAGAATTCTCTTCATTTCTCTTCATTTTCATCAGCTGAAAAATAGCCATGGAAGAGGGTTCAAGCTGGTTTACATACTCTAGCTTCATGTAAGTTTAATTCTTACTTTCTCCTTGAAATTTCTATGTTTTTGTTGGGTCCAACTTGCTATGTCATTAGTTTTTGATTCTATGGCTAATTTTTAAAGTTGCTATGGATGAGTGCTGGAAGTATATGATAGAATTGAAGCTTTAATTTTGTTATATGATGATTTTATCAAGTAAAATTAATGGAAATTGGTTTTAGGACCTAATTGTAAAAGAGTTTTGAATTAAGGTTTAATGCTAAATTTCTGATTTTCAAGGGTTAGGAAGTAGTTTAAAATGATATAATATGGTATTAATTGAGAAAAATTATCCCAATTGAGGGGTTAATTGGACAAGGACTGAATTGTATGAACTGTGAAATTTGAGGCAAAATAGAAATCAACATTTTGCACTAAAACAGTTTTGGACAGCAGCAGTAGTCTAATTTTGAAAAATCACCAAAAATTGTATAAATTGAGTTAGAGGATGAATAAAATATGGAATTAAAGCTTATTGCGTCTAGTTTCTTATAGAAGAAATGGTGTAAGCAATGAAATTGTAAATCATGAGATATAATAGGTTTTGTGTGATAAGGTTAGAATGATTTTGGGTTCCCCTGTTCTGACTTTAGAAAATCATAAAAAAATTTAGGAAAATAATTATGGGTTATAATTTATATGCTTAAAATCCGAGTCTATTTTCAAAATAAATAAACATTAACATTATCCAAGTTCTGTATGACGAGATAATTAATTTTTAGTGAAGAGGGTTCAGAACTGTCGGGCAGCAGAATATGGGTGACTTTAAAGAATAAACTGTACTTATTGGCTAAATAAAAAAATTTTGAAATTTTTATGATAAAAATATATGTGAGTCTAGTTTCAGGAAAAATTAGCGGCTCTTAATTTGAAGTTCTGTAGCTCAAGATAAAAATAATTTAGTGACTATAAAACGGATGAACAGCTTGAATATTCACATAAATAAATAGTAAAAAATTATAGATAATGTTACTTGCAAATGTGTTATTTATACTAAGGATGTGGAATGAAGAGGAGGAGGAGGAAAATATATGAATGACTTATGTATAAATTGATCACATGCCCGATTATAATCGATAAACATTGAATTAGAAATGAGATAATGTTTTATTTCAAATATTTATTATGAAACTAAGATTATCATTATGGTATAAAAATCGAATTGTAAGTTCGTGTAACTTGAATTATATCCTTAAATACTTGAAATATATTTTTATTGATGTGAATATGATTCGGATGTTTATTGTATGATAATTGATGAAGTTTTGATATTCTTGATGAAAATGGAAAATAAATCCCGGTTGAATGAAATGAAAATTCGATAGATCTCTGAAAAGGAATTGACGGTAAAAAGGATCTAGCCCGGACGGGTGATCCTATCCCGATATAGCCCTCCCGAAGAATATGTGGAAAATGGATTTAGCCCAGACGGGTAATCCGAATTAGGGTCTGAATTTAGCCTGGACTGGTAATTCAGATCCAAGCTCATTAGAATAATTGTCGTTACAGGGGATTTAGCCTGGACTTGTAATCCTGACAATAGTCTATGAGTTTATATTACAAGGTATTTAGCCTGGACTGGTAATCCCGCTGTAAGGATGAGGTTTGCGGGAGTGTGCTCTCTGAAATGGAAATGTGCGCACATGAATATGAATTGACGGACTGAATTTGTACACTAAAGTGTACCCTTGAAAATCCATTGAAATTCTGAGAAATTCAAGGGTAAAAAGGATCTAGCCCAGACGGGTGATCCTATCCCGATATAGCCCTCCGAAGAAGAATATGTGAAAAATGGATTTAGCCAGACGGGTAATCCGAATTAGGGTCCGAATTTAGCTTTGGACTGTAATTCAGATCCAAGCTCATTAGAATAATTGTCGATTCTGATTTAGCTCGGATCGTAATCTCGACAATAGTCTATGAGTTTATATTACAAGGGATTTAGCTCGACTGGTAGTAATCCATTTGTAAGGATGAGGTTTATGGAGTGTGCTCTGAAATGGAAATGTGCGCACATGAATATGAATTGACGGACTGAATTTGTACACTAAAGTGTACCCTTGAAAATCCATTGAAATTCTGAGAAATTCAATGAGATAAATATGGAAAAATAATAAGGGAATGAAAATCATGGTATTGATGAGCTCATCAATCATGGTATATATTATGTGATATAAGGAAATACGAGTTGAAGAGACATGAACATAGAACTTGGTTGATGAATGAGTTCATTTGTGATTATATATTTGTACACCCTTGAGTGTATTATCCGTATGAATTGGTATTCCAAATGAGTTAATGAGAAGAGTTCTAATATGAAATAATCTGAATTCCAAATGAAATATTATGAAAACGTATTTGAAATACATTGGTATGTCTTGTATATGTTATTTGAGTTCATAATGTGGAAAGTAAATGTATGTGGAAATATGAGTTGATGATACCTGTACATAGAATTTATTGGTGGATACGTACATACAAATTTATATGATAGATTTTAGTGAACATTGAAATTAGGCTCAATAAGTGATTTGTCAATTTAAATTGTGATTGACAGGAAGAGTTAGTGAATTGCATGTTTATGAACTGTTGCACGTATTTTTCGAAATACGAGGAATGATGGTAATTTATACATGGAAATATGAGACTATGATATATATAAGCATATGTTTGATAAATGTGTTCATTCATAATTATAGAATTGTGCACCTCAAGTGCATTATATGTGTAAAGATGATGTTTCAAATGATTTGATAAGTAAAACTCCAATATGAAGTAGTTTGAAACCAAGCCAAATTGTTATAAAAATGTACATGAAATACAGAGGTATGATTGTTATATGTTATATGAATACATAATGTGAAAAAGTATAAGTATAAGAGAAATTTAATGAGAATTGAGCCCATATACATTTCTGGTTAATTATATGAAGTGTGCGATTAACAAATGGTATTAAGTATAAGACTCGGTTGAATATCTTAAATTGGTTTTTGTATGTATTAAATGTGGGTGAAGAACAATGATCAAATGAGTGAGAAATATGGTTTGAAAAATAGCCTTATTTGTGAAAATTAACTTTACCACAAGGGTGTGTACTAAGGTCGTGTGACCCGAGTTCCTTCAGAGATGTAAGTCAGAGAGTTACACGCCTCAGAGACACGGCCATATGAGCCACACGGCCATGCCACACGGGAGTGTCCCCAGTCACACGGGCGTGGGACCCTTGTAAATGAAATAAATTTTGGGATTTTGCGAAAAATTTCATATGATTCTGATTTAGTCCCTACCCGATCCTAATGCATGATTTGGACCTCGAGGGTCCATTAAAGAAACTTTTATAATCAATTTTGGTATTTGAGCAATAAATGGTTTAAATTATCTGTAAGTGTTCCGTACTCCTCGGTAATGCCTCGTACTTTATTCCGGCAACAAATACGGGTAGGGGGTGTTATAGATAATAAGTGATGTCGCAACGTCAAGTGGCCTGAAGTCGTGATGTGACATACTATTTTGGTGACGTCACAATGTGGAAGAGATGATGTCTTGATGTTGGCCCTGAACTTTTAAAACTCTGGAATTTGGTCCTGTTTCGTGCTTGGTTTGACAAAAGAGCATTCGTAAGCTCGATTGTGACTCAGAATTGATTGTTAATCATGATTTTGAATGTGATTAACTCCTGTTTACATGTATAAATGATTATATAATGTTTGATTGGCTGTAGTTACTCCGGCAACGGATGTAGCATCCTGTGACTCGAACTTAGCAATCAAATCAGGTAAAGGGTGTTATAGCATGTGTGTCGATACAACTGGGGACTTATCGTTTTGAGTCATTTTGACTTTTCAAGTTCCGTTTTGGGTCCCGAACACCTTCGATCACTCTCGAGCAACTTAAAAATGGTTTTAAATTATCTTTAGAGTCTTTTAATTGCCCAAAACTTAGATTAGAAATTTTATAAAATGCTTTTAGGTTTTAAGCTTTAGCAAAAATCCTATTTCTCCCAACCGGGCAACCTCAATTTTGAGTCAAAACACTTTGGTCACTTGTTATATTATTCAGAAATGTCCATATATGTTTTCAAAGACTTGAAATGGTTTTTAATCACATAGAATCTTTCTAAAATCTTTCAATTTGATTTGACAAGCCTTTAAATGTTTTAAAATGAATAATTTATTAAATGATATTTTTTGTTACGGTAGCACCTCCTAGTCATACCGTATGTCGACATGGGTGAGGGGTGTTATAGATTTACTCACCCGGCTAGACTTTGTAGATGTAGGAAAACTGAATCATGTAAACAATTCTACGTGCCTTAAGTTTTTTGTTGTGTTCATCGTAGTGCCACCTTTAGTGACCACCATAGCTATCACTTCCATTCAAGCACTTTATTTTTCTAAGCAATAAACAATTGCTTGTTTCAACAAACACCAATGATCGGACTTGAACCCTTACAAAACCCTTAGAAGAAAAACTCCTCGAATCATTGATGATCAAGCATTGAGAACTTGGAGACTCACAACTATGAAAGACTTGAAAGTAAAGAAATACTCCAAAAGATAACAAGAGAAGAATCATACTCTTGTAATATGCTTCACGCTTACAATAAAAAGAAAACTCTCAAATTTATTCAATGATTAAAAGGATGGCCAAAGCCCCTTATTTATAGGCCAAATTTTAAAAGTATAATATAAATAAATACTCCTTATTTGAAATCTACTACATATGTAAATAAAACTTCTATAAACCAATGAAAACTCTCTAAACACTTCAATGATGTGTTACAACCAGTAGAAATTAAGGATTGTTATAAATAATACATGAAAGTTAAGTGTTTAAATGGTGTGAAACCTTCTCTAAGTGGCCAACTATCAAGTCTTTGAGTTTGACCATCCTTCCATGTTATATTTCAATCAAAACTCTTACTTTTATAATGCCAAGTAACCCTTTTATGTTTGGCTACTATTTGGGCTTATTGATGCCAAATTTGATTTGCAATGTGGGCTCTTAAGTTGTCCAATATGATTTAAATACTGATCCAAAACCTTCAACTCAAAAACTTGTATTGAACTCCTCTAGAAATTTCTGTTTGTATATTTTTCACTAAAATAATCATAACTTAAGCTCATTATTTTAAATTAACACATTTCAAAGTGTGTTTTAAAGTTAATGGACATGTCTTCAATCTATTATAAGATAATTCAACCCAGCAATACTTGAATTTTATCTAGAATTACGTTGCAAGTTTATTGATGTTCTAAACTTAAAAAACAATAACTTTAATGAATTTAATTTAATAGTTTTCATTCCATCTATGCATGTATTACTCTTAAATTCAAAACCCTCTTGAAATTATATTATTCCAAAACTCTAATTATATATTTATTTTTTACTAGGGTTGATCGACTCAAAAGCATATTATTTATCAAATTAAATAACAAAATATTATTTTATATTAATATCTATATATTTTATAATTAAGTTAAAAAATTATTAAAATCAAGTGAATCCAATTTTAAGAACTTTCTAGACTTGGCAATGTTGGATACAATATTATTACATAACACCGACACAAAATAAACACATTAAAAAACAAATACATAAACATCACATCATGTCAAATTAGTGAAAGATAACTATTTTGAGATCCTTAATTTCACCTTTTAAATGTGATAATTTTTTTTTTTATTTTTTTTTGAATGTACATAAATTGTTTAACGATGTTAATATTTTTAGGTTAAATTGTAAAAATAGTCACTGGATTATATCATTGGTTCTGTTTTGGTCACTTAATTATTAATTTTTTTGATTTAATCATTAAATTTTTTAAATTTAAATATTTTAATCACTCTCCCATTAGTTGCCGTTAGATGGGTGACGGAAAGTTGATGTGGACTTTTTTTATTGGTCTAATAACAAATTTAACCCTCCAATATTTACATATTCTATCAATTTGATTCAAAATATAAAAAAAAAAATTGAACAAATTTAGCTCTTAATGTTTAGAAAAATTTTCAATTTAGTCCAAATTCTAAAAAATTCAATAAATTAGTTCTCAACATTTACAAAATTTGCCAATTTAGTTCTAAATACAAAGGCAGAGGTTGCATTATCATATTTGGACATAATTCTTTTAAAGAATTAGAATTTAATTAAAAATTTGTAAATTTTGAAAGTTAAATTTTTTTTATATTTAGGATCAAATTGATAAAATGTGTAAACATTAGAGGGCTAAATTTGTTATTAGACAAATAAAAAAGCCCAAATCAGTTTTTATCACTGTCTAATGGCAACTAATAGAAAGATGATTGAAATATTTAATTTCAAAAAATTTAGTGATTAAATAAAAAAAATAATAATGGAGTGATAGAAAATAAAAGCAAAGCAGTGGGCTTATTGTTTTTTTGTAGTTTAGCCATATTTTTAACTATTCGCATGGTAACGTGCAACTTACACTACTGGGTTACAACAAATGAATCTGCACGTACTTCATGGATACTTGATAGCTCTATATACAGGAACGATATGTCAAATTTCTCTGGTTTAATGCATGACTTTCCTTTTTTATCTTTTGTCATTTTTGAAGCGAAATGTTAATTCATTCATCAGTCCATTCGTTCCCCCACGACACAACAATATGAGCCTTAAAAGTATTAAATCATAAATATCCTGCATTTGTTTTTGTCTAAACACTTGAACCGATCAATCGTTTTTAGCCCTAAATTTTCCTCACGTTAATTCATTCATCTCAGCCCCTTCATTTGCCCTCTTCTCCAAAACATAATGTTAGCTTTGTTTCCTAGCATCAAATATCATCTGATGCATGTTTAACTATTTTATGCCATAACATCCACTGTTATACTCAATATCATATGACCAAACCAATGATTCGGATTTAAGAAAAAAACACGTGATATAAGCTCAATTATAGAAGGATGTCCTCTAATACCAACTCTGACTACACCCACCTTTACTTGCTTTTATTATTATAGTTGAAGCCAATCATAGTAGGAGCCAGAAGGGACCTCGGTCCCCAAAATTTTTGAAAATCTCCTCATATTTTCTATATTAAACATAACTATATTGGCTCCTTAAAATATATTTTATATTTTTATTTATAACTTAATTGTATGGATTATAAATTAAAAGAAAAATGCATTGTGTTGGTTGAGTTTCAGTTTTGTTAGTATCTTTATTTATCAATGTAAGAGAATAGAGGTTCGAGATTTAAAAATTAAGAAACATTATGAGTAATTTTAAGACTTTCTATGAAAAAATATTGTTGCTTTTTTACATTTTACCCCAAAATCATGACTAACAAGTGTTTTAAATTATCTGGTTAGCATAAATATTAAGTCATATTCATGTTGCCTTAAACTAACTTTTCAAAATATCTTGGCTTTTTTTTTTTCTTTAAGTAAGTATTAAAGAGATACTTTTTTTAACTTTTTTTTCTACCTTTGCTATAGTTAGCTAGTTAAGAAGTCTGTGAGCCTTGATAATTGTTATTAGCTCATAATACTCTATTTCTTCATTATGGTTTGTGTTTTTTTCTTTCTATAATTACAATGATTAAGTTGTTTTTCTTCTCACTTTCTTATATATTAGTTTTGAATCTTAAATATATATATATTTTTTACTTTTTATGACTCATATATATATATATATATATATATATATATATATATATATAAACTTGCTTTTCTTTAAAGAATATAAATTCCATATATCTCGCTTGAAAGAAGTTTTTGACGATACATAATATGTAGGCATATATGTGTCATACAATAGTTTCAAACCATATCAGTTTGCAATAAATTTAATCATAAAGGTTATAGCAATAAAAACATGTATCATTTTCATATAAAAATATTTTTTCCTTTTATTAAATAAAAATATATTTAATTTTTTATAATATAAATTATATAATATATAAAAATAAAAAAATTATTATATTATAAACTAAAATACGAATCAAGCTTGAACCTTAAATATTGGAGTCAAAGCCTAACAAATATTTTAAATAAATCTTTTTTTTTTTTTTTGACTCTTGTTTAATTTTCAAGCCTAATATTTATTTTTTCTAATCCTCTCAAATATTGGAGGAGGCTTAAATGGTAAACCTGAGCTTTGAACAAAAATAGCATCATATAAGAAATCAAAGATCCTGGTATAGAAGACATGAAATAAGCTTAAAACTCTTTATTAATTCATATACTAAAATATGTTTAGAAATACAAGTTATGTTTCTCATCTTGCCATCGTTCTCATCTTTATCATCTTAGCCCTATCTTGAAGAAAAGACAATCAACATACCTAAAAATTATAAAAGGTATATCATGTCCCGCACTCATTTTGTTTTGTAGTGATGAATGGCTGGTAATGACTAATAAGGTAAACTCAATCATACGAGATGGCATCTCACTACCATATGTGTACGACCCTCTTTAAAATGAAACATTTTTTATTTAGTTTTTTTAAAATTATTAAAATTTTAAATTAATGAAAATAAAATTACGCTTTGACCTTCTAAAAATATTAATATTTGATTTAATATTTTAAAAAATTATAAAGACATTTACTATTAAAATCATAAAATTACATTTTTATTATCGTAAAAATTATAAGCTTCTAAAGATTTTTTTACTGATTTCACTCCTAAAATCAACCAAATTGAAGTTCAACCATATCTAGATTCTTAGAAGCAGTATGAAAATGGCATAAAAAGCCAGCATGTTATTTTGCTGCCAAGATTAGCTTTCGTTGAAAATGAGCGCACATCCTAGATGGCTCCAAAATTATTATCATATTTTTGTACATTAAAATATCTCGTCGATTTCTGCAATTGTATGAAGTCTGAGATTTAATTATTATATTTATGAAATTAAAAAAATTAATTTTTTTTACCTTTTTATGTAAAAAATTGTAATTCAATAGTTGACATTGTTAATATCTAATTTGTATTCATGTTATTTCTTCTAGGAAGTTACAAGTCGGGGTGAGCAAAACTCGATTCGATTCGAAAAAATCGAAAAAAAATTGAATTTCGAGTTAAACAAATTGAGTTATTCGAGTCAACTCGAATTTCTTTTTCATATTTCGAGTTCGAATCGAGTTGAGTTTTCGAATTCGAATAACTCGAATAATTCAAATAATTCGAATATCAAACTATAATATTTTACATTTTTACCTAAACTTCCAAACATTTTTACTTTTTTTTCAAAACTTTTACTCCTCCAAAATTTTACTCCCCTATTTACTTTTCCTCAAAATTTTACTCCCCAAAATTTTTACTTCCTCCCACTTTCCCCCTAAATCTGTTACTCCCCTCCCATCCCACCCTCATCTACCCCAAACCCATTCAACCCCCCCGCCAATATTTTCCCTCTAAAATTTTACTCCCTCCTATTTACTTTCCCTCAAACTTTTACTCCCCAAAAACTTTTTATTTTCTCCCTAAGCTTTTACTTCTCACTCTTTACTCCTAAATAAAAAATCAAAATTATCCAAAAAAAAAGCCCTAAACATAAATAGTAATAATTTTATTTATATCTACTATTTATATTATTAAATTAAATTTCACATTTTATATTATTTATATTATCTAATTGTTTAATCATATTGAGTATTTATATTAAAATTGAATTATTAATGATGTCATAAAATATTCATGTGCCCAAATGGTCGTAAAAGCAAAGCACCAACTTGGAAAAGAAGGGAGGGAAACCCGAAACACAAAAAGAAAAACCCGAAATATCAGAAATAGAATTCAGCACCTACTCATACACAATTGCTGAAAATGCACTCTCTAAAGCCCCCATTAGCCGGATTTGCCCAAAAAAGTTGCACAATTCGGCTATAACACTCCAAGCCTTCAAATCCTTTGAAAATCTCCACATTTTCCTCCTCCAAATCCCCAACAACCATTATCCATATCCCATGATAGTCTCCCCCTTTTACCAAGTCCACAACCACTCCAAAGAGTTTGAATCCACCACAAACTCTTGCCATCCATGTTGCAAAATAAAACCTCCCTTGCTCCTTAAGAGACTTGAACCTCAGACCACAATCTTCACTCTATATGCCACTTGCCACTAAGCCACAAGCTCCCCTTGTGTCACAATTTAATCTTAATTGTTCTTAAGGCCTACATACCAACATTTAGGGTTTAATTCACCTAAAACCAAAATTTTTGCTAAACCCAGGTTTGAACCCAAGACTTCTCCAAGACCCCAAACACTCCAATATTGCTAACCCAGCAGTACTAACATGCATTTGTGCCGTTTTCTTGCTCTTAAGAATTTTAGGCGCTCTCAAGCACAAGGCCCAATTCTTCTAGGCCCAAAATTTAGGGCGTTACACGGCCAACCAACACATGCCCGTGTGTCTACCCGTGTGGACATTTGAAAGGCTATTTACCAAGCCAAATGCCACCCTATACAACAATCATACTTACACCAATTCAATCCAACATACATCAGGACTATAAAGCACTTCTAAAGACTCAAAATTAAGACATCCAGACAAGCATACACTTAATGAATTTCATCATCATTGAACACATATAAACTTGTCAAATATTGGCCCAATTCCAATGACCACTTACAAAATAAATTTAACAACATTAATATCCAACACTTTGGCTAATAAATATGACATAACAAAAGAGACTAAGTCTTATACATGCCATACTAAAAATGAATCTAACTTTGTTATACCAAAGAGTAGTCGATAGTGTGATTTCCGAACTCCGACATTCCACGAATTCTCGAGCTAACTTGGCAATGCTACTAGGAAAAGAGAAATGAGAGGAGTAAGTATAAAGCTTAGTAAGTTTGCATGAAAATAAATAACAACATAAGCTCATAATATCATCCAATCATGGCATTGGATAAAATGCAAAGTCTTAAGTACTTTGCCATAACTTACTCTTGCTTGTTCTTATTACATACATACCATGTCACGTATCGTAAACAATTTCTCGTGAATTACTCACGGGTACCTGTATTCGCTCAATCACATAGCTTTAGCACTAATCTCATTTCTATTTCAAGCTCAACTATTTATCCCACTAAATCACTCGGGATACTCAAAGATACATGTTTATCGTCATTCACACAATTACAAAGTCAATGCCACATCCCAGATGTGGTCTTACATGAGGTTACCTCTGAGTGCCGATGCCATACCCCAGATATGGTCTTATACGGGATCTCATATCAATATTTGATGCCATATCCTGGATATGGTCTTATGCGATTTTCATATTCAATGCTGATGCCATATCCCAGATATGATCTTATACGGGATCTCAATTCGGTGCCGAGGCCATGTCCAGACATGGTCTTACACGGGACCTTATCTATCTCATGTCTCAATGATAGTTTTCTCACATTTATTATAGTCCAACTAGGACTTCAACATCACAACTTTCATCATTTTTCTCATTCAACACCATCACTCAATTTCATAGAAATATTATACATCATTATAATATCAAGCATTCTTAACATACTAGCATGATGTTGAATTTATCACATACAAACTTACCTCGATTTCAAAATAGGCTAGATTGCCGATCTAGTTCGATACTTTACCCTTTTCTCGGTCGAGGTTAATCCTTTGTTCTTCTTAATCTATAATAACAATTTAGCTCATTTAATAACCATATTAATCAGCACATTTTAATAATCATACTTTGGCAAAATTACCATTTTGTCCTTAGACTTTCACAAAATGACCATTTTACCCTTAGGCTCGGAAATCAATTCTAATCAAATTTCTTTCTTTAACGAGCCTAGGTGAACATTTATTACTCTTATGGAAACCCTCAATACTCATTATTTTACACATTTACCACATATTTTACAACTTTTACAAAAAGGTCCTTTTAGGTGTTTTCATAGAAACACCTTTCACAAAAGTTGTTTATCTAACAACTATGACTCATTTTCTTCCATAAAAATGCAGCAAACATCTTAAAAACTCACATGGAAAAACTCTAAACTTTCAACCTGTAACACCCCCAAACCCGGCCTACAAGCCCTGACCGGATCTGGTATGTCACTACGGAAAAACGGTTGAAAATTTGTTTTGACTTAAAATAAAACTTTAAAATCTGTGATCTTTTGGAAACCATGTCCAATTAAAATCTACTAAATAATATAAGCCTGATATAAAATATCCGAATTAAAACTTTGTTATATGTTTTAAGATATAGTTTCTTAGAAAATAAAAATCGATTTCCAAAATAATAATTTAATCGTCATTTTGCTTTAACACAATATAAAATACTCAAATAATTTAATTGGGCCTTATTACAATATAAACTTATTCAAATACTTAAACCTACTAAAAATGATAAATTCTATTAAATAGGAAAACAACTTCTGCATGAAATTCTGCTTCTGTATGGCCACCTTTGTATCCACTCCAACCCGGTCCATTAATCACGAATCACCTGCGATGTTTAAAAAGTTGGGTGAGTCACAAAGGCTCAGTGTGTAATTAACCACTGAATTCCACCCACATGCTAACCACATAATAACCCATGCATCAGATATCATATATCATGTTCAGATCATATCACATTCTGGGCTTGGCCCTTACTCATAACACTTATCAAATAACCGGGTAATTAGCCACATACCCTCCACATACTGGGCTTAGCCCATTTCTTATTCAAGTCCACAATCACATATATTCACATACCACAATTATGCAATAATGAATCCCGACCCAAGCCTAAGGTCCATCCTCTACACACCCCTTATCCAAATTTACCACACACAGGATTATTAAATCACCTTCTCCTTTTAACTCCACAAAGGCATTCAATGCCATCCACATGCAATTAAGCACAAAATCCACAACGCGACCTCAGTTAGCGCCAATCCACGATGTAGCCGTAGCTAACACCAAATCACGATGGGACACATAGTCACTCATCAATCCACGATATGGCACATAGCCGATATCAATCACGATGAGGCACACAGCTACTCATCAACCACGTACTCGAAGTACACCCGTACCTTTGTTCATAGCCTACCCATGCACATGCAACATAAAATACAGTCATGATAATGCATGCACATGTTTTATTCGTAATCATAGGCATATTCACATATACAAATCAATAATCATATTTCAACCACTTTGTTACTAACCTGATCCTCGTCATACCCTTGAAGGGTATCAATATCACACTTATCACTGCACTTGTTAGTAAACACACTACACATACAAATATAAACCCCGGAAACAGTAGGCTAGCTACACACCTTATAACCTGAAGCTCTAGACTTTCGATCCCGACGCTATCGCTAAGCGAGACTACAGCTATCAGCCTATAGCTTTCTCCTGCTGTTGGCCCACACCTCGGTGGCCAATCCCGAACCGCTGAGACAGCTCTTTTCTTAAACTTCGGGATAGGGACTTTCCCCTGCCTTCCTTGACTGGCATCCATGTCCATCGCAATCACTTAATCAGAATCCTTTGGTTAAAAGTCATAATACAAGATCTTAGGCGAATAAACTACAATTTTAACTTACTTACCGAAATGATCTAGAATCCCAAAGGCTCCTATGTACTTCTGTCAATTTACCCCTAAGAATCATAGCACATAATCGATCAATACTTAATAACCAAAATGGCCTATGGCCGACTATTAGCACTTACTTACCTAGCTTACTTAAATCCCGAAACCTGCACTTGTCTTATAGAATTGTCGAGATCCCTACATATATCACATGTTAGAATCGGCCTAAACACAAACCTATGGACAATGGCCCCTTGGCCAAATATTACTAATCGCTTACCTTAATCTCTGCAAATCTCGAAAGACTCCTTTTCAATGCTCCCAACGTTTGTTTAGAGAGACTACCAGAAAGTAGTCGACGGCACCTTCCTTGATGATTCAGCTTTTGACACCACAAGAGAAGAAAAAGAGATGTTGATGAGGCTTACTAGAGATTTGGCTTATGCTCTAAATGATGACTACACATTCGACCATGGCTCTCAAAAGAAGATGGGGTATTCGGCTATTCAAGAAATAAAAAGAAAGGATTTGGGGTTGAAAGAAAATAAAAAAGAAGAGAGAGAAGAGTAGGGAATTTGGCACAAAGAAAAAAATTAAAGAAACAAAAGAGAAGCCAAAGATGAACACTCCCCCCTTATAAAGAATTCGGCTACTAGCATCCCCCTAATCAAATTCCAAAGTTTTCTCCCATTTAATCTTTTTAATAAAATAATGCAATACATTATCTCCTATCACTCTCCTACTTTATCTCTTTATCCCTTTAACAAATAAAATAAATTAATCCCATATCAAACTCCTACCTATTAAACTAAAATAAATAAAACAAATAAAATAACTCTACAATTATCTCCTATCTACTAATTTAAACTAAATAAAAATAAATTAATGACTATTCCTCTTCAAATTAATTCAAAGACAAGCATCAAGCTTATCCCTCCTATTTTATAACTTTATCACCTATTCAAAAACAATTAAAAAGACCACCCTTATCATCTAATAAATAAAAATAAAGTCCAGCCTTAATCCAATACCTCAAATTAGAAAATTTAAAAAAACTAACTTAATTCTTATCTCAATTTGAAGGTCCCATGTGCCGCCCAACACCTTACCAACCTCTTTGCCAAAAAGAATAAAAATAAAACTTCAATTGCAACCTCCATGGTTCAAACACGGGACAGTGGAACAAGCAGCCGTGTGTAGCGCTGAGCCATTCGGCCAAGGCGTTGTTTGTGTCAAAAATGCACCATAATTTCTTTTAAGCCCTACTTCCTTAGTTCCTTCCTTTTAACGCCCCAAAAACAAAAATAAAACCCTTCATCTTTGCTGCACTGGATTCGAACCCAGGTCCTTAATGGCGTCCTCCCCAAGCTCTTAAGCAGTGCACGGAAACCACTCTACCACAGCCTTCCTTTTTGCTAAAAAATGCCCACAAAATTCCTTTAAAGCCTACCTAGCCCAACTCCCTTTTTAACGCTAAAAAAAAAAATAAAAGCCCAACTGCTTCCCATGTTATTCGAACCCCTTCCCCTTGGCACTCCCTTTGCACTTAGCGCCCAAGCCACTTTGCCAATTCATTTCTTGTGTCCTAAACTCCACAAAATTATTTTAAGGCCTTCTTGCCCAGTTTCCCCTTTTTACACCTAAATCCAATTTTTTTCCCAAAGCATTCCCTTATAACTTAAAGTTCTCGAAACCCTTAAAACATGTCCAAACATACTCCAAGCCTACTATCACTCGAATTATGCACGAACGCATAACCCCTAAACCAGGGTGTTACACAACCATTTTGTAAGATAGTCCCCTCTTTAGAAAGCTTAAGCTTTAGGGGTTCCAAAAGTACAAATATTATCAAGAAATTATCACTAAAACACTTGTAAGGAGAAGAGTTTGCTGAAATTTTTTAGCTTTAAAAACCCCTATTTGCTAGTAAATTTCGGTGGATGAGTGAAGGAGAAAAGATGATATCTTTTCTTTCTTTATTTTTTTCTATTTCATCAATTTAATCCACCTACTACACCAACTTTGACTAATTTTGACTTCTTTGTCCCCCCTATGGCCGGCCACCTCTTAAAACAAGACCTAATTGCACATTTGGGACCTCCAATTAATATTCTATGGCTATTAGGCACCTTTAGCTTGTAAAATTGAACTTTCACACTTTATGCGATTTAGTCCTTTTTCGCGATTAAGCATGAAATCGGTAAAATTAAAGCACCAAATTTTCATGCACCTATATAATCATGCTATAATTCATAAAATAACATTAAAATAATTTTCTCTGACCCCGAATTAGTGGTTCCGAGACCACTGTTCCGACTAGCCCCTAAATCAGGCTGCTACATAGTATGACATGTTTTTAACAATACAGAACAGTATAGTGGGCATGATTAAAACATGAAATTAGTAGAAAAAATAGTAAGCATGAATTGTCATGCATTCGATAAAACAGTTCAGTGAGCATAATTAATGATGCTTTCAATAATATTAGTATCAGTAACCACATTTTTAACATGTGACTAAAATTTCAGTAGCAATGTACATGATTTATCATGTAATCAGTACCGATAGCAAAAGAGTAGCGTGATTTAATATCACATAATGTGTGAAACATCACTGAATCATACAGTGACATTACACACATTTGGCAATACAGATTTCTTAGATCGGGGTAGTTACTTGAAATCAATCCTAATAAAGGATTTATCAATCACCAAGAATACTTCATGTATCCATTTAGCCAATATTTTGAAGAATATTTAAACGGTTATTATTAATAATCATAATTAGGTAATATTTATGGACAAATCATACATAATTTCAATAGGTTAAAAAGCTCAGGTGGAATAAAGATCTCGTGATAATAGATTTAAATCCTCCACACTTCAACATTAAAGATCTAATCAGATCTCACTTGATCTAATCAAAGAAAGATGGTACAACACCAAAAATACACATGTGTTAGTTCGGTTATGCAGTCCAGTATGGTCCTCTTATGAAATCGAATAAGTGTTTACTTACTCTATCATTCTTTCAACGGAAATCCAATACACCTCTTGTTTGAATGCAAAATCGTGTGATCTGGATTTAGACCTTCAACGAAAACACAACTTATGTGAGATGAGTATAAAAGATTTGGCCCTAAAAAATAAAGAAAAAGAATTAAGGTTCGATTGCGCGATTCAACACTTAAGCTTTACCGTTTACGTTAAAAAACTTTGATTCAACGAAGATCTTGAGTAGAGAGAAGAATATTATCTTTGGAGGAACAATAGTTTAGAAAAGATAAGTATGAAGAATCAATTAAAATATTATAATCAACTTGAATAAGGGAGGAAGAGAAAAAGAGATCCATTTACAATCAAAAGAAAAGAAGAAAGGAGAAAAATGGAGAAAAACGGGTGGTGACGACGGCGACGACGGTTCGACAGTGGAGTAAAGGAAAAGAAAGGGGAAAGTCAACAGTGCAAGGGTGATTGAGGTGGTGCAAATGGTGGCAAGTGGTGGTGGTGTGGCGGCAAAATGAAATAAAGGTGGTGGCACAAGGTGGTGGAAATGAGAAAATAAAAGAGAAAAGAGAAAAGATAAGTAGCAAAAAGATAAAATGATAACTCTATGGTGGTAGGGGCGACATTAACAAGTCAAAAGGAAGGAAATAAGGAAATGAGGAAAATAGGAAATGAGGAAAATAGGAAATGAGGAAAATAAGGGGAAGAGAAGAAAAGAAGGAGAGCATAGGGAGTGAAAAGGGAAATAAGAAAGGTAAGGAGGAGGAAGAAAATGAAAAAAGGAATCTTAGTGTTATGGAAAGATTATTAGGCGAAAAAATGGTTGACCAAGGAGGGTGTGTCAAATTTAAAATAAAATGAAGAAGAGGGACTCAAAATTGGGTTTTAAAGGCATTTATACTTGTTCTTAACAACAATGCTAGCACTTAAACTTGTTTAAAATCTTACAACTCCTATTTTTAAAACATAGCGTCACACTTACTAGAATTTTAAGGAAAAATAAAAATGATGTGAAGGAAGTGATTCGGACTCGGGTCTCTTGGACAATTTCATTAACACTTAACCATAAGACCAATAACTCCTTTATTTTACCAAGGTACAAAGATAATCTTAAAAAATGAGGCGTGACCACTCTCGGTTCACAAACCTGATTCTACTAATCTGATTTTTAGGATGTGACACCATCCCTGTGTTTTTTATTTTAGAGGTTTTAGCTCAACAAGATCTTGTAAACCATCATTCCTGAAACACTACAATTAGATGGTTTGACTACTCAATCCTCCATTTGTGCCTAAATCAGCTAAAAAAGGTCCAAAACTCTGTTTGCCAAACACCCCCAAAAATGAGAAGACGAGCTTCAACTAAAGCTAAACTTGCGACACCGATGACTTTGCCATCAACTAAGGTGGAGGACTTCAACAAATTGTACACTCAAGGGGATCGTGACACCAAGGTGTTGATTTTGCAATACTAGCATTCGTGATCACAACATTGGGCTAATGATGTCACAACACCTACCACAACCTCTGAGATGAAGAAGTCTAGTTGCTTGAGGAAAATGCTGCGACATTGAATGACCCAACAAGCCAATTGAGTAGACTACTAAGTATGTCATGACACCAAGTTTGGGTGTCATGACATCGAGTCTGAAGAGGCCATAATTTTGAAGGGCATTTTTTAGTCCAATAAGGCTTAACTCAACTTACAATGGAGGGCATGATTATCATAGTTAGGTTAAGTTAGAAAAGACTGTAAATACTACTTTATAAGTGTTTTTAGAGAGTTAGAAAATTAGGTTAGACAATTAGCTAGTAGCCATTTTTCTTTTCTTTTCTTCTCTTCTTATTTTTAGAATAGGATTTTCTTTTCTTCTATTTTAGAATAGATTTTTATTTCTTCTCGTTTGTTGAAGAGGTTACAAAGGATAGAAGATCAAACTGTTCCAGTTCATCAGAATTTCATCAATTAAATAAACATTTTCTCAAACTCTTTACTTTTATTTTATGCCTATCATATGTTTGATAAAATGTTTGTTAAAATTAAAGTATGATTATGTGCTAAATTGGTTGATTGATTAGTTGTTTGTTAGATTAAGTTCATGTTCATTCTAGATTAATTGATTGTTCTATTATATCAAATTGCTTAACATGTTAGAATTGACGACTCTAGTGAAAAATCTAGATAAATCAGATCAAAAGAAGAGTTTATCCATTAGATTTCAATATAATTGTAATGGGTAGTGAGACTGAGAGGATATCTCAATTGGTAATTCCGAATTAGGATGAGACCAAAAGGATATTCCTAGAGAGGAGTGACAAGTGATCTAATCGGGATAGGTTATTGGCTTAGTTAGTAATCAACTAACCAACCGACCATCATTTTTATCATTTGCATAGTCGAAGGCAATAGGAGGAAAGCTTAGTTTAAGTAGTTTAATTAATAATTTAAAATTAGTCTTAATATATTTTCATATGTGATTTGCACTAATAATTTCCAACTCGGTTAGATTGGTAATTGCTTAGCTTGTAATTAACTTGATAAACACATTTACCAATTTGACAATCCCTTGGGCTCTATCCTTGGATACTTTGTCTTCCATTGTAACTTGTAAATAATACAACTCGACACTATATGGTTGCAGTTAAAACCACACTTTTAAATTGTTTTTTTTATAAAATTGTTTATTTACTGGACATATGCGCGCAAGCGGTCAAGTTGTTGGCGCCATTGCTGGCTGTTGTAATGGTATGAATGTGTAGTCAAGTTAGTTGTTTTTAAAGCAACATTGGTCAAAAGAAATGGGAATTAGATATTGCCTTTATTTTCATTGGATTTTTGGTTTCTTTTTAGGATCTTTTTCTGTAACAACCCATTTTTCAGTGGTGTCGAAAACAGTGGATTCGGGACCACAAATCCGACGAGTAAGTTCATATAATTAATATTTAAATTATACGAGTCAATAATAATTTTTATATTGAATTTTGATTTGAGAAATTTTAACTAATTGAATTAAAAGTTAGTATAAGTGGTTCAAAAGTAGAGTGGTTTATAAAAATGAGGTATTGAGATCTTGTTTCCGTAATTTAAAACCGTAAATATTTTTATTAAATATTTACAGAGTCGTATTATCTGTGAATTGAAGTTTGGTCCGATAATTTTAATGATTTATTGCTTAATTACGGTAAAAGGATTAAATTGTAAAGGAGATAAAAGTTAATTGCTTTTGATTTAAAATAATAAAGGGACCGAAATGGTAATTAAACCATGGTAAAAAAGTCCAAGCAATGGTGGATGCTAATCATTCCACTAACTTTGGGTTATTTATTTATTTAGTCCTAATTAGTTTAAGGCCAAATTGTAAATAAGTTTGTTTAATTGAAATTTAATATAATTGAAGGACTGATTGTGTAATTGGGCCCTCCTTAAATGACCTAATAATGGAAATGATGTGGAATTCTCTAGATTGTGGTAAATTGGAATTAATTCCTAATTAATTGAGGATTTACTAATTAATTCGTTTTCCTGTATGATCAAAAATGGTGGTTTCGAGGCCACAACTCTGATGTGTCAGACTGTAAATATTAAATATTAAAAGGTTATAAATGTTTTGTTAATATTTGGTTACGAAATTTTATTGTTTAGATAGTTAATTAAGTGAAAATGATTGAATCGTAAAAAACAAATTGCAAAAGTGGAGTTCTATAGATTAAAGGCAGCAAATGATAATGGGAAGGAAAGGCAAGGCCTTAAATGGTAAATAGACCATTATAAGAGATAGTGGACGGTTTTGGACTTTAAAATTTTAAAATTAATGAATAATTAAAGGGGCAATTTGGTAAATTAGGAATTAAGTTAATGGTAAATGATAAATAAGTTAAAAATCAATTTAATTCCATCTTCTTCTTCACAAATGGAAGCTGAAACCCTATCGTAAGAAGAGAATGCATTCGACCAACTTTGAGTCCTCAATAAGTAAGTGAAATTTCACTAGTTTCCAGTAATTTTTATGTTTCTGAACTCGTATTAGCTTAATCTAGCTAACCCGAGGATTAATTTATAAAATTGTCAAATGTTGAGGATTTTGCCATTGATGAAATTGAGATTTTTATGAAGTTTTATTAAAGACTATTGAGTTTTGTTATTAGATAAGATTATTTTGTAAAGTAGTTTTTGACGACTTTAACGTTTAAGGACTAAATTGTCAAAGTGATAAATTTTCAAGGGCTTATTGTAAATTAATTGTAAAAATGGGCTGTAGAATGGTTCTTCATGTTTAGGCAAGGTCGGGTTTTATTTAATATTTGTTAAATTGCATGTTTGGGGCTTAAGGAATAAATTGCATAAAAGTAAAATGTTTGAGATAATTTTGTAAAAATGTCAAACAGGACTTAAATGCATAAAAAGAGTTACTTTTACTGTTGGATTCTGTTAATTGAATGAAATTAATATTTTAGATCAAGAATGGATTGAAAATCGAGGTATAAAGAAGTTGCTGAATAATTTTTAATGAAATCGAAACAGTGGTTCCGAGACCACAAATTCGATCCGAAAATAAAATTTAGTTTAATTTTATTACATGGTCCATAATATGCTAGAAATGTCATGTGAGAATTTCGATAAGAAAATTTTATTGATTATGTGCTTAATTACGAGAAGGACTAAATTGCGTAAAATGCAAAAGTTGAATTCTAGTAGCTATAAGGATTAAGTAGCTATGGAATGCAAAACTTGAGGTCCTTATATGGTAATTAGACCGTTAAAGAAAAGTATGTAGATTTTTTTGTGACTCATCCATGGAAATTTAGAAAAAGGGCAAGGACTAAATTGGAAATTGAAATAATTAATTAATTAAAAAGATGATAAAAGATATCATCCTATTATTGAGTCATCTTCAACCTAAAATACATGGAAACCATATGAGAGAGAAAAGAAACTTTCATGGCTTAATTGGGTAAGTTTCCTTGTCCCGTTTTTAGTAATTTTGATATTTTTGAAACCGGGATAGTTGAATCTATCTATTTGGGGGATCAATTTGAAAAGTTATCAAAGTATGAAATTTGGGTCATGGATGAATATGCTGAAAATTAGAAATTTATGGTAGAAAATAAAAGGTTGTTGATAGATAAACAACTTTTACAAAGTGATATTTGATGAAAATATGGTTTAGGGACTAAAATGTAAAGTTGTGAAAATTGATGAAAAATTATGAAATTTATAGAAAATATGTGCTGTAAATTCTACATTGAAATTTCGATTAGGCTTGGAATAGGGAGTAAATTGCATAAATTTCATTTTTTGAGCCTAGGGACGAAATTGGAATTTATGAAAAAGTTAGGGGCAAAATGGTAATTTTGCCTATGATATAAATTGAGTCCAAATGAATATGAAATGTGTGAAATTGATGATTAAAGTTATTTATATAGATCCAGACAACACAAATTCGAGGTTAGACCGAGGAAAAGAAAAGGTTTCGGATTAGTAGATTTTATATGTGAATAAGTGTCGACGTAAGTTCGTGTAACTTAATCGAGAATGTGAATATGGTTAATTGAATGTTGTATTTGAATGTAATGTGACTTATATTGATGTGAAATAGTTGATTTCTATAATGAAAAATTTAATGCATGCTTGAAATGGTGAAAAAGGGGTTAAGTTCCATTTGAATATTGAATTCCGATGAATATATGTGCTTTTTCGAAATGCATAAGGTCCAGCATTTGTTGTTGACGGATTTATCTCGAACAAGTAATCCTGATATATCACCTCTCGAGTATATGTTACAATTAGGCTTTAACCTGGACTGGTAATCCTAATTGAGCTCTCCTGAGTATACATTATATAAAGGATTTAGCCTAGACTGGTAATCCTGTTATACAATATGTAGCTCGAGAGTGTGTTTCTTGGTTAAGTGCCCTAATAGGTAATCTTGAAAAATAATTGACAGGTTATTGAATCGTACACCTCGAGTTTCTTTAATTCCAGCTGATGTGATTTTGGAGGAAAAAAATATCTGTTTGTGTTTCTGAAATTAATTGATACAAATATATGTCTGTTTTAGTGGTTATGTGTTCTGGGTGTGTGTGTGAGGTCCCAAGTTCAAGTCACAACTTGGGTAAATTTTGGCATTTTTATGAATAAAGATCTCAGTAGGCTTTTAAGTTGTTGTTGGTAAAATGATATCAGAATGGGCCCGCTAGTCTAGTGGTTAAGTGGAGTGTGGGTGTGTCAGAGGTCTTGTGTTCGATTCCCAAAAACGACAAGGGATAGTATCTTTTGTAGCAAAATTCAGCTAGAGTTTGATTTTTACTGAAAATCTGAGTAGTGGTGAGTTAGTGGAGAGAATTAAGGGAGTTTGAGTTGGGGTTTATCAGAAAATCTAATTCTGATTTTTCTGTTGTTCTTTTTTTGAAATTTGGCTGTTGCCTTCCTCTCCAACTTGCTGTCAAATTTCCCCTCTTTTTACTGTTTACAATCGTTTTCTTTTGTCGGTTGGTGTCTGCAATCCACCGCTTAGGTTCTCTTTTCACGTTTTGGTAAGTATAGTGGTGAATTATTGTTTTGAAATCATGAATCATTGTTTACTGGGTTCGTTTGGTGATTAGGAGATAGTGAAGGGGTTGGTAGATCTCAATTGACGCTGTGATTGTGGAAAAACTGGGATTGCTCAAGCAAGGTAAGGTTGTCGATAGTTTTGGGAATTGACTGTTGTAAGTAATTTAAATTTAGTGACTGAGATTGAGTTTCCAATTGTCGGATATAGGTTCTGGAGTGCTCAGGAGTGATTAAGCGTCGAAAAAGTACCAGGTGTGCACCCGAAAACACATAAAATGACAATCGGTGAAAGCCAAAAAATGATTCTGTCGACGCCACAAGGCCGTGTGGTAGGCCGTATGCAAGGCTGTGAGCCACAACACAGCCGTATGATCGACAAGGCTAGGCAGTGTGATGGATAGGTGAGGCCATGTGCGAGACACGGGCTCGACCAATTGGGCTGTGTGGGCTACAAGGGCGTGTAAGATTCTGGGCCAGGCCGTGTGATCCACACGGCCAGAGCCAATTTGGGTCGAGTGGACCACACGTGCAGGCCACATGGGCGTGTGAGTCCATTTTTTTCTGAAATGATCTGTAAGGTTGCACGGGTCGCCCAAGTCGACTGTGGATCTACTGTAGGGTCAATAAGTGTAACTTAGACCCATATTTACATGATCTCATTATATGGTGTCTGACCCATCATTGTATGATCGGTGATTTGAATGTTGTCGGTGATTTGCATGTTGCATGTCATATTTGGTATGTTACATTGCATCGGGGAGGGTTAATGATATTGGATGAAGTATCTGAAAGGCTATTAAGCTTGTTATCTGGAAGCTCAGCTGCAATTATCTGATTATGTGTCGTATTTTGGTACAGCATGGTGTTTAGGGATGGGTAGTTTGATTTTATCCCCACATGGTGTGTAGGGTTGGTCGGAGATGGTGTGTAGAGACTGGTGGGTAGGATTCTAATATTCTGTTATGTTCTGCATGTTATACCTAATGGGCTGAGGCCCTAAATTGTATCTTATTCTATATCTGAGTGGGCTAAGGTCCACACCGATTCTGTAATGGGCTCACACCCGAACTATAAATATATGACATTTTTATGATATTATGCTGTGTGCATGTTCTTGGTGGGGATTACATACTGAGCTTGCGAAAACTCATCTTTTCTCTATTTAGTCTATTCAGGTAATCCCCAACATTAGATGGATTGGTGCAGCAGAGGACTCGATGGTGACCATTGCTTTTGCTTTTGCTTCTGCTTCACGATAGATTCACGGTTTTTATACTTATTCATGGTTTTGATTATATCTAGGACTCGATGATTTTGATTATGGCCATTACGGATTTTTGTTTAAATTTAGTATTTGAAATGTTTTATGGTTTTTATTGCTAGAAGTAGGAAAGTAAGGGTTTTCAAAAGAAGCAAGTGTTTTAGCTAAACACCACGATTACGCAAACTATTTTAAATGCTTCCGCAAAGTATAAATGTTTTGGAAAATGGATAGCGTTTCAGAAACGAATGACACTATTTAGAATTAACATAAAATAATGAAAATTTTTTAAGGAGAAATGGTTTAAGCGTGGCTATGGATTCAAATGCACTATCATGGGATATCGCCAGATTCGGCCATAATGTCTAGGTCTGGTTTGGGGTGTTACATCGAGTGTACCACTTGAGCATACATCAGAACTTCAATGATTCAACGGGCAAAACCTCTTGGCATAATAAGAGAATTATGGAATGAATGAATGATGTCTTGAAGGAAAATAGTATGATGAACTCATCTATGTTTACTTGATGTGTATGGAAATTTTGTGACTAACATGCTTGATTGAATGTTTGTATTTAGGCAATTTTGCCAAGTTGATGGAAAACATGTAATAAACAGGATCGGTAAGTTTAGTTTTCTGTTATACGAACTTAGTAAGCATGTAATGCTTACTCCATTTTATTTTCCCCTATTTTATAGTGCTCGGAAGCTCGCGAAGGTTGGAGATCATTGGAGCATCATCACACTATCCACTAGCTTATTTTGGGTATACATAGTAAAATCATTTAGGTATAATGGCATGTATAGGACAACTTGGCCATTAGTAGCTTGATAATGATGTTTGTAATCTAGCCATTGGAATGGCTAGTAATGGTTGTTTTGATATAATTATAATGTTACATTATAGTAGCTACATATATGTTAAGTAGTTAATCAAATTATGTTTAACATATGGATTGAACCAAGGTAAGATGGTAAACATGTATGCATGTAATGGTATGTTATGTTGAATGATGGAATTTTCTTAATTTGAATGTTTGCAATGGTTGGTATTTGCTTGTGAGTTTTAGTGCAAGACATTGGTGTGATTTTGGGTAAGAAATGAAGCTAAAAATGGCTTTATTTTTTCCACACGGGTAGACACATGGGCGTGTGGTTAGGCTGTGTGTCCCTTGAACCTAAATTTTGAGAAACAGAATGCTCAGAATTTAGCACACTGACAGAGACATGGGCGTGTGTCTTGGCCGTGTGAAACCTGCACCTAATTTTGAAAGAATTCAATTAACCACACGACCTAGCACATGGGCATGTGGAATGCCCGTGTGCACAAGTCAGAGAGTTACACGGGGTCGAACACGGCCTACAGCACGGGCGTGTCCTAGGGTCACACTGGTGTGTGTGCCCTGGATATTGAAAAATTTTAAAAATTTCGTGAAAAATTCTCTGAGTTCCCGATTTAGACCCGATTTGATTCTAATTCTCATTTTAGGCCTTGAAGGTCTATTTAAGGGACGATATGAATAATATTCGAAAAATGAATAGAATTTGACATGAATTATTTGTAAGCAGTTACTGTAAATTAGTCTAGTAAGTTCGTACTATTATTTCTATAATATAATGATTCTTTTTATACATTATTTGTTATATAATTAAATTCACAATATTCTTAATAATTGATTGATTGAAAATATCTAAAAATGATCAACTGACGTGTTATTAGGCTTTGAGTCGATGGATACTAAATGAATATTCTACTCTGATGATACACACCATCACAGTGGCTGCGATCCTACATATGTCGCGGATTCTTGACAGCTTGTGTGAGCAACATCGTGAATTGGTGAATTGAATGGCTACTCTATTCTGATGACATAGACCATTCTGATGGTTGAGATCCTACACATGTTGCGAATTCTGGACAGCTTGTGTGAGCAGCATCATGAATTGGTGAAATGATTGAATACTCTGTACTGATGAAACAAATCATTATGATGGCAGAGATCCTGCATACGTTGTGGATTTTCGTCAGCTTGTGTGAGTAGCCTCATTAACCGGTCAAGACTCTGTAACTAGCTCAAACGAGCGAGATTCTATGCTTATTGAAATGAGATCATACATTACCAAAATAGGAAGAATTTGATTTATGGTAAGGTATAATACTCACCTGTTGTGAATTGTGTTTGACAGGGGTTACGTTGTTATTTCTAATAATTGAACTGTTAAGTTTTTTGGTAAGATTTATTATTAATTTGGCAAACTTACTAAGATTTCATTAAGCTTACCTGTAACAGCCCGATTTAGGGGCTAGTCGGAATAGTGATCTCGGGATCACTAATCCGAGATTAGAGAAATTTATTTTCATGTTATATTATAAGTCAGAGCATGATAGAATATGTGCATGAGAATTTTAGTACTTTAATTTTAATGATTTCATGCTTCATCGCGAGAAAGGACTAAATCACAGAACGTGCGAAAGTTCCATTCTATAGTTAAAAGTACCAAATAGCCATAGATTATTAATTGGAGGTCTTTAAAAGGAAATTAGACCCCCAAAATTAGCATGGCCGGCCATAGGAGAAAATTGTGTCAAAATTGGTCAAAGTTGTTGATAGTAGGTGGACTAAATTGATGTTTTATATTAAAATAAAGAAAAAAGAAGATATCATCTTTTTCTCTACTCTTCTCCACCGAAAATTGGTAGCAAACTAAGGTGTTTGAGAGCTCAATTTTTCAGCAAGCTTCTTTCTTTGCTAGTAAGTGATTTTAATGATCTTTCTTGAAGAAAATTGTACTTTTGAGACCCCTAAAGCTTAAGCTTTCTAATGAGGGGATTAACATGTAATATGGTGAAGAGTTTAGAGTTTTTCCATGAGAGCTCACATTGTTATTTGTTGCATTTTTATGGAAGAAATTGAGTCTTAGTTGTTAGATGAACAACTTGTAATACCCCTATACCCGGTTCAATTATGCAAACCCGGTATAAGACTATTACATTTGGTGCCAAAACAATTATGGCCAAATACTGTCTAATTAAAACATTTGAATATAATATTTTAACTTTCCAACCATTTTTGATAACAAATTTATTGTTTATTAATTCATTCCATATATACCAACATACTTCAAATAACTGAAAATAGATAAAATTTCAAGAATCTATATTTTAGTCCCTATCACGTGGGAACACCTTTGAACTACATATGTACATGCCATTTTAATACAAAATATAATACCTACTTTTGAAGCCCTTGAGGATGTGATGAGATGAGCGATCTTTTAGTTGGACTTTTCTCTTAGTCTAATTGTACCTACGCGTTAAAATAAACGCGTTAAGCGTGTGAAGGCTTAGTAAGCACCACAAGAATAATTAAATAAACAATCATAATGTAATATTTTAACTCAATCAATTATTGCATATTTTCTCACATATAAGTTTCTTCATGTATGCCTTGCTTTAATAAAATTTAACTTATCTTTTGTAAGGTATAAATCTTACCTTAACACATCAGTAATTCACTTTGTCCTCGTTTCAATTCTTAGCCCAAAGTAGACTTTATAGAACACATCGGATATACGGAACATATACAGAGGTGCATTATGATGCACAAGTGAACAGAGAGCACCAATGTGCTAATAATCGAGAGCAGCGATGTGCTAATATTGAGAGAGCACCAACGTGCTAATATCGAGAGAGCACCAACGTGCTAATATCGAGAGAGCACCAACGTGCTAATATCGAGAGCACCAACGTGCTAATATCGAGAGAGAGCGCTAAAGTTCCTTAATGGCATGCCACTAATATCCCAGTAGTTTCTAATTTCGTCTACTTGGGCATTAAAGCTGAATCTCATGTATTTAAATAATTCACATAAATATTTCAAAAAGGATAAATAACAATAATTTAAAATTCTTGTAGTACTTACAATAAAAGATTGAGGTGATATGAATTCTTCTTCCTTCACTCCTTAACCTTCTCTTTCCTTTCCTTCGATTCGGTCCTCTCCTTCCTTTTCTTTTTCTTTAATTTCATATAAACATATAACATTTATATGTTAAAAATAATCAAATAATTTCCTGTAATATTTAATAAAATAAACATGTATTTTATGATAATTTCATGCTTTCTTACTTTTGCTCACATTTCAATTTAATCATTTACTCATAAACTTATTCAAAGCTGTCCTTTTGTGTCATAGTCACTAAATTATTTATTTCTCGAGCTACAGAACTCCAAATGAAGAACCGTTAATTTTCCTTGAAACTAGACGCATATATCTTTTTACTATAATTTTTCCAGAATTTTTGGTATGGCCAATCAATACCAGATTATTCTTAAAGTTTCCCCTGTTTTACTGTTTGACTGTTCTGACCTCTCTTCACTACGAATCAAATTACTCTTCGTACAGAATTCATATGACCTTCTTATTCATTTCATTTGAAAATAGACTTATTCAGGATTCTAAACATATAAAGTTAAGCCTCTAATTATTTTTCTTCAATTTGTTATGATTTTTCAAATTCAGAACAGGGGATCCCGAAATTCCTCTAAACCAGTCTTACAAAAATATAAATATCTCAAATTACAGAATTCCTTTGCTTTCCCTGTTTCTTTCATATGAAACTAGACTCAATAAGCTTTAATTTCATATTTTGTTCATCTTCTAATTCAACTTGTACAATTTATGGTGATTTTTCAAAGTTAGACTACTGCTACTGTCAAAAACTGTTTTAGTGCAAAGTGTTGATTTCCATTTTGCCCCAAATTTCAGAGTTCATACAATTCAGTCCTTGATCAATTACCCTCAATTAAGATAATTTTTGTAAATTAATACTTTACCTAATTATTATGAGTTATTTCAAACCTATTGGAATTCAGAATTTCCACATAAAAACCCTCACTTCATATTCTTTTAAAATTAGGTCCCAAACATTCACTTTCTATGCAATTCTTTCAATAAAATCAGCATATAAACCATTTAAAGTTAAAATTCCATGCTAAATCATCATATACTTCCAGAACATATTCATAGCAACTTCCAACTTTATTCATAAAATCTAAAACTAATGAATTCAACAAGTGGACCTAGTTGTAAAAGTCACAAAAACACATAAATTTCAAGAAACAATCAAGAATTGAACTTACTTGCAGTAGAATTATGAAAAACCAGCTTAGGGAAAACCCTTCTATGGTGTTTTGCTGATGAGAATGCAGAAAAATAAAGAGGAATCTAGATAATTCCACTTTAGTCCTAACTTTATTAAGTAAATTTTGCAATATTCCAATTTTACCCTTATTTCTCCTTATTTTCTCTGATTTCATGCCCTTTCCGTCCAGCCCAAATAGACCTTAGGTCTATTTGCCTTTTAAGACCTCCTTCTTTTATCATTTAAGCTATTTAATCATTTCTCATAACTTTACATTTGTTACAATTTAGTCCTTTTCATTTAATTACATACTCAAACGTTAAAATTTTCTAACGAAATTTTAATACTATATTACTAACATTTTATAAATATTTATAAAAATATTTCCTACTCAATTTTATGAGATCAAGGTCTCGATACCTTGTTTTTACCCAATTCCTTCAATAATTCCTTTTTCTAACTAACCACTAAATCGGTAAAATCTTTCTTTCGATATTTTAATACGATTTCCTATCATATAAATATTCATGCAAAAATATTAAAATAAATTTTTCTTTAAATCGGATTTATGGTTACTGAAACCATTGTTCGGAAAGATAACCTTGAATTTAGGCCATTACAACTCTCCCCCTTTTAAGGATTTTCGTCCTCGAAAATCTTACCGAGAAAGAGGTTTGGATATTGTTTCCTCATTGCCTCCTCCGGTTCCCATGTCGCTTCCTCAATCCCGTGCTTTTGCCACAATACTTTCACCAAATTTATTTTTTTATTTCTAAGCTCCTTTGTTTCCCATGCCAATATTTTGACCTGGTTCTTCATTGTAAGTCATATCCATTTGAATCTCCATACATCGGAGAAATAACATGTGAAGGATCTGACCGATATCGTCGTAGCATAGACACATGAAAAACATTATGGATTCTATCAAGTTCTGGTGGTAATGCCAACCGATAAGCTACCGGTCCAATTCTTTTCTGCGATCTCATATGGCCCGATAAATCTTGGACTCAATTTACCCTTTCGACCGAACCAGGAGAACTTTCTTCCAAGGAGACACTTTCAGAAATACTTTGTCACCGACACTGAAATTCAATCTCTTTTCGTTTAAGATCGGCATATGATTTTTGGCGATCGTAAGTCGCTTTTAAACTATCCCGAATAACCTTTACTTTTTCTTCTCGTTTCTGAATCAAATCAACCCGTGTATCTTCTTTTCATCGAGCTCTGTCCAATATAATGGTGTTCTACACTTTCTACCATACAAAGCTTCATACGGAGCCATTTTAATAATGGGTGATAATCTGTTATTATAAGCAAATTCAATCAAAGGTAGATACCTCTCCCAATTACCTTGAACTCTAGTATACAACATCGAGTATATCTTCCAATACGAATTACAAACTCAGATTGGCCATGCGTCGAGGATGAAATGCGATCTTGAAATACTAATGAATACCCAAAGCTTCTTGTAATTTATCCCGAAACGAGCGTAAATCGGAGATATCCAATATAATGGAGACAGCACTCTGTGTATTCTCGACAATCTCGGATATATTCGGTTTAACCAAACTTATCTAAAGAATAATCCATCGTGCACTGAATAAAGTGCTACTGATTTTACCAATCGATCAACAATCACCCAAATAACATCTTTTTTTTTTTCTCGAGAGATAATGGTAACCCGATACAAAATCCATAGTGATTCTTTCCCATTTCCATTCCGGTATAGTAATTGGTCGAGTAATCCCGAAGGTACTTGATGTTTCGCTTTGACTGTTGACATATCGGACATCCGGATACAAACTCGTAAATATCACGTTTCATACCTGACCACCAGTACATCTTCTTTCTAAATCTAACCAACTCTCTCTCGAATTATCCATCAATTTGCGAATGAAATGCTATAATGAAATTGAGTTAAGTACTCAATAATTTCCTATAATTGTTTTCGAACCCTAAGGTGAAGCGCAATCTCGATCGAAATTATCAATCTTTGGAATACCATGAAATCTTACAATTTCGGAATGTACATCTCGCAACTTTTCAAGCCATCAATCGATTCGACTTTATAAATTAATCAACTATCACTCGTATATCATTCTTATAAGTTATTCAAATCGTAACCGTAAGCTGTAGATCTCTATCAAACATTTCAATAATATAAATGGATCAATACTTCAACTTCAATAGTACTTTAAAATAGAAGAAGAAATCCAAGAGTAGTCCCAATAATAACTTGATTATAATAATACAACTTCTATAATCTAAGATCCATATCACCGAGCTCCCATAATCGAACCAAGATTTATAACGATAATATATATATTTACCTTCTATCACCGAATACCCCTTCACGGATGAATCATATTTGATAGATAAGATCGGACTATAAAATAATAAGAAAACCAATATAATGAAATCCCGGATGTGGCATAATGAAATCCCGGATGTGAAGCTATATTGAATTTCCGAGAATAAAAACCATATTCAATGATAAAGAAATTGATAATATTAGAAGAAAAACCGTAAGAAGAATACCATTTATCCTTGCTAGAAACGATTGTGATAAAGATAATGCAAATTGCGTATACGTGCGTAATATCAACGGTAGAAATAGAAAATAACTTCATATGAATCGACTATTAAGTCTTCTAGCTAACAGAACAAATTAGAAAATCCAAAGAAAAATAGAAGCGATCTTCGATCAGAATCAACCGTAACTTCCATTTTAACGTTATGATTCCAAACTTTCTACACAATAAAAGTCACATCCAAGCAGTTGCATATACCTCCGAAGATAAAAGAACATATAGAATACCCATATAGAATACCCGAGAAGAGATCATTGTAGAATACCCAACTATAGCAAATTTGTATTCAAATATTTCGCAATTCCATTGCTAATCCGTTAACATATATAATCATCAACGATCCGTATCATTCACTTCACTCACAAAGCTTATTCGAAAGAAATTTTCGATTAACTCATTCTCAGAGTTACCATATCCGAATAAATCAATTTACATTAAATGACTCCTTTCTTTAATAGTAGCACTGTGTATCCCCACATAATTTTGTAAAAGAAATCGATAACTTCACGCTCATATTCAAAGCAATAGACATGTGGTTTCGCTTCAAATCCGTAAATTCTCTTTTCTTCTTCTCAAGATAAAGTTGTCTTACATATTTCTTTTTAAATTCGGATACAAAGGAATTCCAATTAATTTTTCTCGCAGAATGGATATCCGTGATGTTGTTCCACCATTGATAAACTTCACCCTTTAATAAAAAAAATACTGCACATTTCAACTTTTCATCTCTTGTATAATCGCAATTCTTCAAATATTCTTTGATCTGTTCTCTAACCATTCTTCACCTCACTGGTCATCATCTTTCTTTCTTTAAATTCTTTAGTTCCACACTTTTGAACTAAATCATTATAATTCCTATCAATTTCACCATAAATATAATCTGTACTAATAAGGGGTAGAGATAAATGCACGGCCTCATAATTTAGCTTCATGTATATACTCAACATTTATCATTTCTTACTATCGGACATTTATCCACATCTTTTCAAATTCTGTTTCATCATAAGTAACATTTTACTTAATTATTTGAACACCACTTTTCGTAATTATCGAAATTACTTGATTGGAAAACATTTCTTTCTTTAACATTTCCTCTTTCTATACTAAGAGACAACCAACTCTATTTTATTAAATCCATAAATTCTAGTATACATCACAAAATCGGTATCTTTTATTCTTTCATAAGACATCTTTAAGTTTCTACAATATTCATAAATTTCATAATTAAATAACTAAACCTCATCTCATCACATCAATTTTTAAAATGGCATGTACAAATAGACTCATACTCGACCCAAGATTCAGAAAACCTAGGCTCTGATACCAATAAATGTAATACCCCTATACCCGGTTCAATTATGCAAACCCGGTATAAGACTATTACATTTGGTGCCAAAACAATTATGGCCAAATACTGTCTAATTAAAACATTTGAATATAATATTTTAACTTTCCAACCATTTTTGATAACAAATTTATTGTTTATTAATTCATTCCATATATACCAACATACTTCAAATAACTGAAAATAGATAAAATTTCAAGAATCTATATTTTAGTCCCTATCACGTGGGAACACCTTTGAACTACATATGTACATGCCATTTTAATACAAAATATAATACCTACTTTTGAAGCCCTTGAGGATGTGATGAGATGAGCGATCTTTTAGTTGGACTTTTCTCTTAGTCTAATTGTACCCTACGCGTTAAAATAAACGCGTTAAGCCGTGAAGGCTTAGTAAGCACCACAAGAATAATTAAATAAACAATCATAATGTAATATTTTAACTCAATCAATTATTGCATATTTTCTCACATATAAGTTTCTTCATGTATGCCTTGCTTTAATAAAATTTAACTTATCTTTTGTAAGGTATAAATCTTACCTTAACACATCGTAATTCACTTTGTCCTCGTTTCAATTCTTAGCCCAAAGTAGACTTTATAGAACACATCGGATATACGGAACATATACAGAGGTGCATTATGATGCACAAGTGAACAGAGAGCACCAATGTGCTAATAATCGAGAGCACCGATGTGCTAATATTCAGAGAGCACCAACGTGCTAATATCGAGAGAGCACCAACGTGCTAATATCGAGAGCACCAACGTGCTAATATCGAGAGCACCAACGTGCTAATATCGTAGAGAGAGCGCTAAAGTTCCTTAATGGCATGCCACTAATATCCCAATAGTTCTAATTTCGTCTACTTGGGCATTAAAAATTTGAATCTCATGTATTTAAATAATTCACATAAATATTTCAAAAGGATAAATAACAATAATTTAAAATTCTTGTAGTACTTACAATAAAAGATTGAGGTGATATGAATTCTTCTTCCTTCACTCCTTAACCTTCTCTTTTCCTTTTCCTTCGATTCGGTCCTCTCCTTCCTTTTCTTTTCTTTAATTTCATATAAACATATAACATTTATATGTTAAAAATAATCAAATAATTTCCTGTAATATTTAATAAAATAAACATGTATTTTATGATAATTTCATGCTTTCTTACTTTTGCTCACATTTCAATTTAATCATTTACTCATAAACTTATTCAAAGCTGTCCTTTTGTGTCATAGTCACTAAATTATTTATTTCTCGAGCTACAGAACTCCAAATGAAGAACCGTTAATTTTCCTTGAAACTAGACGCATATATCTTTTACTATAATTTTTCCAGAATTTTTGGTATGGCCAATCAATACCAGATTATTCTTAAAGTTTCCCCTGTTTTACTGTTTGACTGTTCTGACCTCTCTTCACTACGAATCAAATTACTCTTCGTACAGAATTCATATGACCTTCTTATTCATTTCATTTGAAAATAGACTTATTCAGGATTCTAAACATATAAAGTTAAGCCTCTAATTATTTTTCTTCAATTTGTTATGATTTTTCAAATTCAGAACAGGGGATCCCGAAATTCCTCTAAACCAGTCTTACAAAAATATAAATATCTCAAATTACAGAATTCCTTTGCTTTCCCTGTTTCTTTCATATGAAACTAGACTCAATAAGCTTTAATTTCATATTTTGTTCATCTTCTAATTCAACTTGTACAATTTATGGTGATTTTTCAAAGTTAGACTACTGCTACTGTCAAAAACTGTTTTAGTGCAAAGTGTTGATTTCCATTTTGCCCCAAATTTCAGAGTTCATACAATTCAGTCCTTGATCAATTACCCCTCAATTAAGATAATTTTTGTAAATTAATACTTTACCTAATTATTATGAGTTATTTCAAACCTATTGGAATTCAGAATTTCCACATAAAAACCCTCACTTCATATTCTTTTAAAATTAGGTCCCAAACATTCACTTTCTATGCAATTCTTTCAATAAAATCAGCATATAAACCATTTAAAGTTAAAATTCCATGCTAAATCATCATATACTTCCAGAACATATTCATAGCAACTTCCAACTTTATTCATAAAATCTAAAACTAATGAATTCAACAAGTGGACCTAGTTGTAAAAGTCACAAAAACACATAAATTTCAAGAAACAATCAAGAATTGAACTTACTTGCAGTAGAATTATGAAAAACCAGCTTAGGAAAACCCTTCTATGGTGTTTTGCTGATGAGAATGCAGAAAAATAAAGAGGAATCTAGATAATTCCACTTTAGTCCTAACTTTATTAAGTAAATTTTGCAATATTCCAATTTTACCCTTATTTCTCCTTATTTTCTCTGATTTCATGCCCTTTCCGTCCAGCCCAAATAGACCTTAGGTCTATTTGCCTTTAAGACCTCCTTCTTTTATCATTTAAGCTATTTAATCATTTCTCATAACTTTACATTTGTTACAATTTAGTCCTTTTCATTTAATTACATACTCAAACGTTAAAATTTTCTAACGAAATTTTAATACTATATTACTAACATTTTATAAATATTTATAAAAATATTTCCTACTCAATTTTATGAGATCAAGGTCTCGATACCTTGTTTTTACCCAATTCCTTCAATAATTCCTTTTTCTAACTAACCACTAAATCGGTAAAATTTTTCTTTCGATATTTTAATACGATTTCCTATCATATAAATATTCATGCAAAAATATTAAAATAAATTTTTCTTTAAATCGGATTTATGGTTACGAAACCATTGTTCCGATAACCTTGAATTTAGGCCATTACACAACTTTTGTGAAAAGTGTTAGTATGAAAACACTAAATAGGACCTTGATGAAAAGGTTACAAAATTGCTAGTAAGTATGTGATATGTTGAGTTTTAATGATAGTCATAAGAGTATTAAATGTTCACCTAGGCCTGTTGAAGGTAGAAATACGATCAAAATTTATTTCTGAGCCTAGGGGCAAAATGGTCATTTTGCCAAAGTTTAGGGGCAAAATAGTAATTTTGCCTAAGCATGATTTTTTTGAAATGTTATTATTAATATAGTGATTAAAATGAGTTAAATTGCTATTATATAGCAAGAAGAACCGATGAGCCACCTTGATCGGGGAAAGAACAAAGTCTCGGATTAGATTGACAAGTTAGCTCAATTTGAAATCGAGGTAAGTTTTTATGTGATTTGAGTAACATTTATATTAGCATGTGCAGATATGTTTGACCTTATGTTAATGCATGATGCATTACCAGTTTCAGTAGTTAATTTGAATGAAATGTCGAAAGCCTAATGGGACATATTGATTATAGAAATACTATCATTGAAATATGAAATATATAAGGTCCCGTATACGACCATGTCCAGGACATGGTCTCAGTGTCGAGTTGAGATCCCGTATAAGACCATATCCGGGATATGGCTTCGGTGAGGGACATGAAAAGCATATAAGACCATATTCAGAATATGGCATCGACACATGCTAGGAAATTCTATATAAGACCATCTCCGGGATATGGCATTGGCATTTAGAGGTAATCCCATATAAGACCATATCCGGGATATGGCATTGGCAGTTAGGGGTGACTACATGTAAGACCACCTCGAAAACGTGGCATTGGCTTTATACTTACAGTAGTAACGATAAACTCACGTCTTTGACTATCCCTTGAGAATAGTGGGATAAGTAGATGAATTTAGAAGTAGAGATGTGAATGATGTTTAAGTCATGTGAATGAGTGAATACAGGTATTCGTAAATGAGTCACGAAGAACCAGTTGCGATATGTGGCGCGGTATGTGCTAGATAAGGGCAATTGTAAGTAAGTATTGTTAAGAAGCCTTGACTCGAGTACGGTTAGCTAATACCGTGGGTGGATTATTTTATGAGCTTATTATTGTTAATTATTTCCATGCAAACTCACTAAGCTTTATGCTTAACCATTTTTCATTGCTAAGGTAACTCGTGGACCATGGACGTAGGAGTTCGGAAATCACACTATCAACAACACTTTGGTATAACAATTTCAGACTTGTTTTGATTATGGCATGTATAGGGCTCAAGTATTTTGTTAAGTTGTAATTGTTAGTCAAAGTGTTAGCTATGTAAGTTTGTAAAATTCATTTTGTAGATGGCCTATTGAGTTAGGCAAATTCTTGGAAAACTCTTTTACTTAATGAAGATGTAATTCATGAAGTTTATGTCCCTTTTAATTATCTTGTAAGTTGGAATGAGCTCTTAGATTTGCTTGTGGCTAGGAAGTGGTATTGTTCTGAATGGAAATATGTATGTGCTCACTCTAAGGTGACAATGGCTTGGTATATAGCCTGTTAATTACCCATATAGGTAGACACACGGGGGTGTGTCTAGACCGTGTGGGAGGCACGGCTAGCACATGGGCGTGTGCCCAGGTCGTGTGAAGTCTGCACCTTGCACTTGGAATTTGAATCACCACACGGCTAGAGTACAGGGGCGTGTCAAGGCCGTGTGACTTTAGTCAAAATTGACCACGGTTGGAAGACACGGGCATGTCAAGGCCGTGTGAATTTAGTCAGTGTCGACCATGGGTTGGGGACACGGGCATGCCTTAGGGGCACGCGGGTGTGTCCGTAGGCCTACACGGGCATGTGATCCCTGCTTTGTTAAAAAGGTTTCTTGAACTCATGAAAGTTCCTGGAAAGATTTTTATACTTCTCGGGAGTATGTTTAGGGCCTCTTAGGCCGAGTTTGTGCGAGCGACGGGGTTAAACGAAATTTTATAACCCTATTCTAAAAGTTTAAGCAAGTTTAGTTATGTAATGCCTCGAACCCCGTTCCAACTCGAATACAGGCAAAGGGCGTTACATTTTTGGTATCAGAGCTATGGTTTAGTCGATTCTAGGACTAACATAGCGTAAGTACGAGTCTAGCTATACATGCCATATGTAAGAGTGTCTGAGTAATGATAGTGTGATGAATTCTGACGTATAATATTTTGTTTTATGTAGTAGATGGATTCTGATCCAGACCAAATTGTAGCCAATGATGCTGCGAGTAACGCGCCGGCTCCCGCTCAAGGGACAGCGCCAGCTAATAGTAGACCTGAGACCTTGAGTCTGGGGGAAGGCTCGAGAAGCATTTCTCCACATGATGAGCAACTGGTATACTGAGTATACCCGAGTGAATCCTAACGCTCAACCCCCTCCACCCCTACCTATTCCTCAACCTGCTCTAGTAGCTCCTCAAGCGGTTGAGGTGGTGAGAAGAGAAAGGCCTCTGGTGGATAAGATCCGGAAGCAAGGAGCCGAAGAATTTCGGGCAAATAAGGATGATGACCCGGAGAAAGCGAAATTTTGGCTCGAGAATACCATCCGGGTATTCGATGAGTTATCGTGCACGCTTGAGGAGTGCTTAAAGTGTGCGGTGTCCCTCCTGAGAGATTCAGCCTACCGATGGTGGAACACCCTTATGTCGGTGGTGCCAAGGGAGAGAGTTAGTTGGGGAATTTTCCAAGAGGAATACTGGAAGAAGTATATCAGCCAGAGGTTCATCGACCACAAGAGAAAGGAGTTCTTGGAATTGAGGCAAGGTCATATGTCAGTGATCGGTTACAAACGGGAGTTTGTAAGACTTAGCAAGTATGCACGAGAGTGCGTGTCTACCGAAGCCATCATGTGCAAGAGGTTCGAGGACGGATTGAATGAAGATACCTGCCTATACGTGGGAGTTCTCGAATTAAAGGAGTTTGTAGTGTTGGTGGATAGAGCTTGTAAAGCCGAGGAGTTGGCTAAAGAGAAGAGAAGAGCCGAGTACGAGTCTTGTGATTCGAGGAAAAGACAACTGAATAAGTCTTACCAATCTTCATCTAGGAAATCGAAGGATTCTACTACTCGATCAGTCACTTCAGTGTGGTTTGCAACCCGAAATAAAGGCAAGCAATTCTCGGGATCGAAAGGGCAAACCACATCAGTTGGTAGTGTGGGCAACGTTCGACCAAGTAGACCGGAATGCCCTCAGTGTGGCAGGCGCCATTCTGGTGAGTGTCGAGCTAATGAGAAAGCTTGCTTTAGATATGGGTCCTTAGACCACTTTATCAGATATTTTCCCGAGGTGGACGAGAGAGGAAAGCCCTAGAATGCAAGATCGGAAAGTACCACTAGGGGAAGACCATCGAGAAACTCGGGAATTGAGATGGGAAGAAGAATCAATCTAGAGAGCAAGCTGCTAGAGTTGAAGGTAGAGCACCGGCAAAGAAATATACCATTCATGTTCGTGAATAGGCATCTTCCCCCGACGTGATCACGAGTATCTTCTCTCTCTATAATACTGGTGTTATAGCTTTAATTGACCTGGGGTCTACCCATTCATACATATGCATAAAATTAGTCTCTAGCATGAACATGCCTATAGAGTTTACTGAATTTATCATAAGAGTGTCTAATCCCCTAGGTAAGTGTGTGCTGGTTGATAGAGTTTGTAAATGGTGTCCTTTGATGATTAAGGGTCATTGTTTCCCAGTCAATCTTATGCTGTTACCGTTTGCTGAATTTGATGTCATTCTCGGGATGGATTGGTTAGTTACCCATGGTGTAATTGTGAATTGTGGGATGAAGCATATTGAGTTGAGGGATGAAAATGGAAATTTTATTTGTGTTGAATTAGATAAGCCGGATAGGTCGCCAACAGTGATATCAACCATGTCGGCTCAAAGGTACCTATGGAAGGGGCATGAGGCTTATCTTGCCTTTATGTTGAACACTAAAGAGACTGAGTTAAAAATCGAGTCAGTACCCATAGTATGCGAGTACCTAGATGTTTTCCCGAAAGAGTTGCCAGGGCTACCTCCGGATAGAGAGATTGAATTTGGGATTGAATTAGTTCCGGGTACTACCCCTATTTCTATTACTCCATATAGAATGGCTCCAACCGAGCTAATAGAACTGAAAGCACAGTTGCAAGAATTAACGGATAAGGGTTTCGCGAGGCCAAGTTTTTCTCCGTGGGGTGCTCCCATTCTATTCGTGAAGAAGAAAAATGGTTCCATGAGACTATGTATAGACTATCGGTAACTCAATAAAGTGATGGTGAAGAATAAGTACCCGTTACCGAGGATCGATGATCTATTTGACCAACTGAAGGGAGCCATAATATTTTCCAAGATAGATTTGAGATCTGGGTACTATCAGTTGAGAGTCAAGGACTCGAATGTGTCGAAAACCGCATTTAGGACTAGGTCTGGCCATTATGAATTTTTGGTCATGCCTTTTGGTCTAACGAATGCCCCATCAATCTTAATGGATTTGATGAATCGCATTTTTCGACCATACTTGGATAGATTTGTTGTGGTCTTCATCGACGACATACTGATCTACTCTCGAGATGAGAATGATCATGCCGAGAATTTGAATATGGTTCTACAAGTTTTGAGAGAAAAAAAAATTGCATGCCAAATTCAGTAAGAGTGAATTTTGGCTCAAGGAAGTAGGATTTTTGGGACACATTGTCTTGGGAGGTGAGATTAGAGTCGATCCGAGTAAGATTTCAGCAATTGTGGAATGGAGACTGCTGAGGAACGTAACTGAAGTGAGGAGTTTTCTAGGCCTAGCCGGCTATTATAGGCTTTTCATCAAGAGGTTTTCCATGATAGCTACCCCGATGACGAAACTTCTGCAAAAAGATGTAAAGTTTGTTTGGACGGAAAAGTGTCAACAGAGTTTTGTGAAATTGAAGACACTGTTGACTGAGGCTCCCATTTTGGTTCAACCAGAACCGGGAAAAGAATTTGTGGTTTATAGTAATGCGTCCTTGAACGGGTTGGGCTGTGTACTTATGCAAGAGGGTAAAGTGATTGCATACGCCTCCAGACAATTGAAGCCGCACGAGAAGAACTACTCGACTCATGATTTAGAGTTGGCCACGATTGTGTTCACATTAAAAATTTAGAGACATCATCTATATGTTGGAAGGTGTCGGATTTTCATTGATCACAAAAGCCTAAAATATTTGATGACTCAAAAGGAATTGAATTTGAGGCAACGAAGATGGTTAGAGTTGATTAAAGATTATGAGTTGGTAATTGACTACCATCCGGGAAAGGCAAATGTAGTTGCCGACGCTTTGAGCGAAAAATAATTATTTGCACTAAAAGCCATGAGTACTCTGATGACCTTACAAGAGGATGGTTCCGTTTTAGCCGAATTGAGAGCTAAACCATTGTTTCTCCAAGAGATTCGTGAATTTGAGAAAGATGATAACAGTTTACAAGCCAAGAGAGTTTTATGTGAGTCAAGCATTGAGACAAACTTTTGAGTAAATCTTGATGGATGCCTAACATTTCGAGATCGAGTCTGTGTACCCAAGAATGATGAGCTTATTCGTAAAATTTTACATGAAGCACATAATGGGTGTTTGAATGTACACCCAGGCAGCACAAAAATGTATCATGATTTGAAGAAATGGTATTGGTGGTTTGGTATGAAGAAAGACATTTTCGAGTTTGTGAAGAAATGCCTGATTTGTCAGGAAGTGAAGGCTGAACATCAAGTACCTTCAGGTTTACTTCAGCCCATTATGGTTCCTGAGTGGAAGTGGGACCGTATTACTATGGACTTCGTGACAGGCTTGCCATTGACTCCAAAGAGGAAAGATACAGTATGGATAGTGATTGATAGACTCACTAAGTCAGCCTACTTTATACCGGTGCGAGTCGACTATTCGCTTGATAAATTTGTAGACTTGTACATGTTTGAGATAGTAAGACTTCATGGTGTACCATTATCGATCATCTCAGATAGGAAAAAGCTGCAAGAAGCTTTGGGCACGAAATTGAGTTTCAGTACGGCCTTCCATCCACAAACTGACGGGTAGTCAGAGAGGGTAATTCAAATACTAGAAGACATGCTTCGGTGTTGTGTTTTAGAATCCCATGGTAATTGGGAGAAATACTTACCATTAGTGGAATTTGCTTACAACAACAACTTTCAATCAAGTTTGAAGATGGCGCCTTATGAGGCATTGTATGGGCGTAAGTGTCGAACGCCTTTATATTGGTCAGAACTCAGAGAGAAACAGATACACGGGGTTGACTTGGTTAAGGAAATTGAAGAGAAGGTAAAAGCGATACGTGACTGTTTGAAAGTCGCCTCAGATAGACAAAAGTCCTATTCAGATTTAAAAACGAAAGAAATAGAATTCAAAGTTGGTGATAAAGTGTTCTTGAAAGTATACCTTGGAGAAAAGTCCTCAGATTTGGCCGGAAGGGCAAACTGAGTACACGCTTTATCGGACCTTATGAAGTTACCGAAATGATAGGACCTGTAGCTTATCGATTAGCCTTATCACCTGAGCTAGAAAGAATTCATGACGTCTTTCATTTATATATGTTGCGCCAATACCGTTCAGACCCATCACATGTCATAGAGCCGATAGAGGTAGAGATACAATCGAATATGACCTATGGCGAAGGACCAATTAGAATTTTGGCTCGTGAGGTCAAGCAGTTAAGAAAAAAAAGCATAGCCCTAGTGAAAGTCCTATGGCAAAGGCACGGTATAGAAGAGGCTACATGGGAGCCCGAAGAAATGATTAGAAACCAATACCCCAATCTTTTCATCGGTAAGATTTTCGAGGACTAAAATCCTTAAGGGGGAGAATTGTAACAGACTGATTTAGGGGCTAGTCAGAATAGTGACCTCAGGATCACTAATCCGAGATTAGTGAAATTTATTTTCATGTTATATTATAAGTCAGAGCATGATAGAATATGTGCATGAGAATTTTAGTACTTTAATTTTAACGATTTCATGCTTCATCGCGAGAAAGGACTAAATCACATAACATGCGAAAGTTCCATTCTATAGTTAAAAGTACCAAATTTAATTGGAGGTCTTTAAAAGGCAATTAGACCCTCAAAATTAGCATAGCCGGCCATAGGATACAATTGTGTCAAAATTGGTCAAAGTTGTTGATAGTAGGTGGACTAAATTAATGTCTTATATTAAAATAAAGAAAAAAGAAGATATCATCTTTTTCTCTACTTTTCTCCACAAAAATTGGCAGTAAACTAAGGGGTTTAAGAGCTCAAATTTTCAACAAGCTTCTCTCCTTGCTAGTAAGTGATTTTAATGATCTTTCTTGAAGAAAATTGTACTTTTGAGACCCCTAAAGCTTAAGCTTTCTAATGAGGGGATTAACTTGTAATATGGTGAAGAGTTTAGAGTTTCTCCATGAGAGATCTCATTGTTATTTGTTGCATTTTTATGGAAGAAATTGAGTCTCAGTTGTTAGATGAACAACTTTTGTGAAAAGTGTTAGTATGAAAATACCAAATAGAGCCTTGATGAAAAGGTTACAAAATTGGTAGTAAGTATATGAAATGTTGAGTTTTGATGATAGTCATAAGAGTATTAAATGTTAACCTAGGCTTGTTGAAGGTAGAAATACGATCCGAATTTATTTCCGAGACTTGGGGCAAAATGGTCATTTTGCCAAAGTTTAGGGGCAAAATAGTAATTTTGCCTAAGCATGATTTTTTTGAAATTTTACTTATTAATAGAGTGATAAAAATGAGTTAAATTGCTATTATAGAGCAAGAAGAACCGAGAACCCGCCTTGATCGGGGAAAGAACAAAGTCTCGGACTAGATTGACAAGCTAGCTAATTTTGAAATCGAGGTAAGTTTGTATGTGATTTGAGTAACACTTAAATTAGCATGTTGAGATATGCTTGACCTTATGTTAATGCATGATGCACCACCAATTTGAGTAGTTAATTTGAATGAAATGTCGAAAGCCTAATGAGCAATATTGATTATAGAAATACTATTATTGAAATATGAAATAGATAAGGTCCCGTATAAGACCATGTCCGGGACATGGCCTCGGCGCCGAGTTGAGATCCCGTATAAGACCATATCCAGGATATGGCTTCGTGAGGGATATGAAAAGCATATAAGACCATATTCAGAATATAGCATCGACACATGCTAGGAAATTCCATATAAGACCATATCCGAGATATGGCGTTGGCATTTAGAGGTAATCCCATATAAGACCATATCCGAGATATGGCATTGGCAGTTAGGGATGACTCCATATAAGACCACCTCGAAGACGTGGAATTGGCTTTATACTTACAGTAGTAACGATAAACACACGTCTTTGACTATCCCTTGAGAATAGTGGGATAAGTAGATGAATTTAGAAGTAGAGATGTGAATGATATTTAAGTCATGTGAATGAGTGAATACAGGTATTCGTAAATGAGTCACGAAGAATCGGTTGCTATATGTGGCACGGTATGTGCTAGATAAGGGCAATTGTAAGTAAGCATTGTTAAGAAGCCTTGACTCTAGTACGGTTAGCTAATACCGTGGGTGGATTATTTTATGAGCTTATTATTGTTAATTATTTCCATGCAAACTGACTAAGCTTTATGCTTACCACATTTTCATTGCTAAGGTAACTCGTGGACCGTGGACATAGGAGTTCAGAAATCACACTATCGACAGCACTTTGGTATAACAATTTCAGACTTGTTTTGATTATGGCATGTATAGGGCTCAAGTATTTTGTTAAGTTGTAATTGTTAGTCAAAGTGTTAGCTATGTAAGTTTGTAAAATTCATTTTGTATATTGCCTATTGAGTTAGGCAACTACTTGGCAAACTCTTTTACTTAATGAAGATGTAATTCATGAAGTTTATGTCCCTTTTAATTATCTTGTAAGTTGGAATGAGCTCATAGATTTGCTTGTGGCTAGGAAGTGGTATTGATCTGAATAGAAGTATGTATGTGCTCACTCTAAGGTGACAATGGCTTGGTATATAGCCTTTTTAATTTCCCATATAGGTAGACAAACGGGCGTGTGTCTAGACCGTGTGGGAGGCACGCTAGCACATGGGCGTGTGCCCAGGCCGTGTGAAGTCTGCACTTTGCACTTGGAATTTGAATCACCACACGGCTGGAGTACAGGGGCGTGTCAAGGCCGTGTGAATTTAGTCAGAATCAACCATGAGTGGGAGACACGGGCATGCCTTAGGGGCACACGGGCGTGTCCCTAGGCCTACACGGGCGTGTGACCCCTGCTTTGTTAAAAAGGTTTCTCGAAGTTGTGAAAGTTCCAGAAAGATTTTGATACTTCTCGAGATTATGTTTAGGGCCTCTTAGGCCGAGTATGTGTGAGCGACGGGGTGAAATGAAATTTTATAACCCTATTCTAGAAGTTTAAGCAAGTTTAGTTATGTAATGCCTCGAACCCCGTTCCAGCACGAATACGGGCAAGGGGCGTTACATTACCTGTGTTTTGTTCTATGTTTTGTAGATTTCGTTTTGGGGCAAAAAATCGGATCAACCTGTAGCATCACACTATCTCTAGGACCTTTTGGTAGATTTTGAAACAACTTGGCTTATATGACATGCAAAAGGGCTATTGAATATGTTTGTGACTAATTATGTATAAATTGTTGTATAACTTGGTTGCTTGGAGTTTTGTGGTCTAAAGTAAGTACATGATTGATAACATGAGTCATGTTGTAGCATAACAAGTGTGTTGAATGAGTTGGAAATCAGTATGATTTGAGTATGAAATGAGTAAGGCATTTTTGTTGTGGAAGCAAGACCTTGGATGTGCATTTATGACTTGCATGTCAATTTAAAGTAATTAATTGTCTAGGTGTTTGAGATGCGGTGTCATTGATGGCACATTGGTTTGGCACTTAGACTAATTGCTTTGCCATGTTTTGAGCATATTTGAATGTACTTTGAAGGTTTGTATGCATGTACTTTGGGTATGTTTAGGTGCACAAGCATTTGGGTATGGAACGGGCAAGTTTAGGGTCAATTAATGGTGCACACGGCCGTGTTTCACACACGGACGTGTGTCCGAGCATGTAAGGTGCATGGTTAACATGGTTTGGCACACGGGCTGAGACACGGGCGTGGCCCAAGTTAGTGAGTTACACGAGCAGGCACACAGTTGAGCCCATGGGCGTGTAGGATGGCCACACGGGCGTGAGGGAGAGCCCCACAACCGTGTGACCCCTGTAGGTGAAAATTTTTCAGTTTGGCTTGAAATGTCCTAATTTGTTTCTATTGGGTCCCCGATTATTTGCAAACTATTTTTAAGGCCCTGAAGGCCCGATTTAAAGCCCGTACATGTATGTTTTATTTCTTTTTGAACATATCCTTATTAATGGAATTTATTTGATATTTGGATGTCAATTTTTATGAGAAGTCTTGCTATGTGTCATAACCCTATTCCAACGACAAAAATAGGATATAAGTGTTACAGGTCTCGGTTTAGTTTCGAACATGTTTAAAGGCTTTCGTAAGCCCAGTTAAGGCTCGATTTCATTGTAATGCATGTTTAACATGGAATTAACTTGTATGTATTAATTATTGAATATTATCTAATAAATCGCTTATGAATATTCCATTTTACTGTTGTAGCATCCTATAGCTTAAGTTCGGGGACTGGGCCAGTTATAGGGTGTGACATCTTATTTGTTGACCTTGTTGAAAACCTTGTTTAATCATGTCTTCTAGTAATGATTATAGGTGGTTGGGAGATCGATACGAATATGACGAGCAATCGAGTTCCTTGAATGAATATGTGACGAGCCATTGGAGTTATTATGGTGATCATGGAGGGCGAAGATATTGATACAAGAATTCTTATGAACTATATGGGCATGCAGATGGAGCGGATTGTAACACCGCATACCCGACTCGATTTTCGGGTCTGAGCTACAAGGTGCCACATTAGTTGTTAGAGTAAGTTTGATCATTCTATATTAAACTTAACCTATTAAATAATAAAATATATGTAAAACAGGTGTATGAAATGATTCGTATTCATTCCCGAGTATTTTACAAGCTAATGAAAACTCTATTTCTAATCTGGGGTCAAATTAGGACTAAATTGTAGTATTTTCAAAGTTTAATGTCGGTCTCGTGACTTCGAGGGTACCTTGTCATGACGCCATATATTGACTTAGCCTCATCATGATGACCATTGCTCAATGTTGAGTCGTGGCATAAGGACTCGATCTCATCACGATGACAAACGTTCGATGTCACGACGTGACATACTATTTTCTAAAGGTATCAGATGGTTCCAACAAGATCCACCTAAAGCAATAAATTCTTCATATTTGATTTACCAATTCAACCAAATACACCATTCACAAATACTGAAACCTAGAATATCTCATCATTTGAATCTTTAAATTTCCTAAATCCATACATTAGCTTAAATAATTACGCCATCTACCATTGATAATGAGAAAATTGGAAGCTAGGCGATAAACGATGTAACACCCCAAACCCGGCCTAGAAGTTATGACCGGATCTGGCATGTCACATAAAAGGTTTTTTAAAAACTGCGCGTTTGTTAAAAATTTCGAGTTTAAATATTTATTCGCTGGTAATCCTTTATTTAACATTTTGAAAAACGATTATTAAGGGTTTAGGAAAATCCCATATCGCACATTGAATAATAATAGGCAGTAATCAAATTAAAAGCTAAACCAAATAAAATACCAAATTTAAAGTAATAGTGGCCTTATTACAAAATAAAATCTTGAATTAAAATAAGTTCAAATTAAAATGGAGTTTACGAAAGAAGTAATCGTAACGCATGGCCACCTCGAGTCCGCCCCGGCTCTAAAACCCACGATCTATGAATTACCTGCAAAAATATAAGCAGAAGGGGTGAGTCAAGAAGACTCAGTGTGCAATCATTCCACACCAACCATAGCTGGGCCCGAGCCCATTCAAATACCAACTGGGCCTTAGCCCTTACAAATCACTTTGGGCAAAGCCCATACAGAATCAGACTGAGCCTTGGCCCATTTAGCAGAGAATAGCAGATAATCAGATATCAATGCAATGTGATGCAAAACCCACCCCAACCTAGATTTCCATCCGCTACACACCTCCCGTACCAGCCAATCACCATTGGGGATTTCTACAATCAACCCTCACCGCTACACACCATTGATGGCAGTCATGCTGCTCATCGTCAGAATTGTGACAAAGTCACCAGAACAAATTGTGGCAAAGCCACTACAACAGATCGTGGCAGAGCCACTACAACAGATCATGGCAGAGCCACTACAACACTTCCCCTTTCATCATATCCCAAGCCCATGCAACATGTCGTGACATAATAATTCGTGTATGTAGTATGACATGTATGCAAATCATATATCAAATATAACATATGAAACGGATTACCATCATAATCAGAATAACAAATACATCATAATCAAGCTAATCAACCTCTAAGGGTATAACAGTAATTTACTGTCTAGGGGTATTTCCGTAATTAACCTATCGAGGGTATTTTAGTAATTTCGCGCCTACAGTGGCCTTTCTGAAGGCCTAATGTCACTTCGAGCGATTCAACTACCATTCCCGGTCGTTATCAGACTATTGGGCCTAAAACTTGATTTTGGCCCATTCAGGCCCACACGCTCGTATGGCCCACCTAACACAAATCTAGCCACGTATATGAGATTCACCTAGTCTAGTTCACTATATACTACACCATCATACAATTTTAATCAATTGGGCCCACTTCGGCCCATTGTGGCCCAAGTAGCCTCAACCCACAAGAATACTACTACTGGCCTCAACTATCGCATCGAAGTCCCACACGTGCGCTCGCACGCTCGTGTGGCTACTATTGCCGTGATCGGCACTTCGGCATTTGCCGCTCTATAGCTAGAGTAGAGAGAGTTACACACCTGATAGGAATCTGGTGCTAATCCGCGCTACGACCACTCCTGTGCCCAAACACCCTCCAATGTGTATTCATCCTCCTCCTAGAATGCTATATATATAGCTAGCTTCTTACCTTCCTTCTTTGTATCTTTCCAATGTGGGATCCCTTTGTCAGTAGAGTTTAAATCCAACTCAAACTCTTCCTATCCAATCCGTAAAATAAATATTCCCTTGCTTGACATGAGATTTGAACCCAGGCTCCCTTGTACATAATCCACGCCGCTAGCCACTAAGTCACAAGCTCCTCTTGTGTCTTAAACCATGCGTAACTAAATATAAATCTATAGCCAAATTCTAAAGTCCATTTAAAAAGAAAACCTAAATGCAAGAGCCAAGACTTGAACCTTAGACCTCCTTCCTTCCATGTGGCGTCACTCCCTTGCTCCTTAAGTGGCGTCACTTTGCCACTACACCAAACACTCCACTTGTGTCATTTTTCTCCATATTTTATTCTTAAAGCCTACCTACCAACTCTCAGGGATTTTTCCACCTAAAACCAAAATTCCCCTAAAGCCAAAGTTTGATCCCGGGACTTCATAGAAGCCTTCTAACCTTCCAGAATCACTTATCTAATAGGTCTAACTTGCACTAAAGTCGATCTCTTATTCTCCAAAAATTTTTAACGCTACTACACTCAAGGCCCATTGGGCCCAATCCTACTAGGCCCAATTTCGGGATGTTACAAACGAGGCCTTTGTTGATGAATGGTTATTTCGAGTGAAGTATCATCATGTGAAGGAAAGGCACCATCAATGTCTTGGTATGTTGACATTGTTAATTATTTGGTGCAAGGTGCTTTTTCAAATTATCCTTCAAGTCAACAAAAGAAGAAAATCATCCATGATGCCAAGGATTACATATGGGAAGAACAATATGTCTTTTGACAATGTGTTGACCAACTCATTTAACTGTGTGTAGACAAAGAGGAGATTGAGGATATTCTTGCAGGATGTCATACTTTCCCTTGTGGGGGGATTTCGAAGAAAAAAGGACCACTCAAAGGATTTTGCAATCTAGATTTTACTATTCAACGATGATTAAGGACACTTAAGAATTTGCAAGGTGTGGTCATTGCCAATAAATAGGGAACATTTCTAAAAGAGATGAGATTCCCAAAAAAAGGGATTCTGAAAGTTGAAATCTTTTATGTATGGGGGATTGACTTTATGGTGCCATTCCCAAACTCTTTTGAGAATCAATACATTTTGTTGGTAGTGGATTATATCTCTAAGTGGGTAGAAGTAGTAGCCTTACTAAAAAACAACATGAAAGTGATTGTCATTTTTTATGAAAAAATATCTTCTCTAGATTCAAGACCCCGTAAGCACTTATAAGTGACAAAGGTTCACACTTCTATAGCAAGCAGTTGGAAAATGCCCTTTGAAAGTACAATGTTAGACACTTAATCGCAACTAATATCACCCACAAGCTAGTGGGCAAGCGGAGGTATCAAACTGGGAAATTAAGAAAATCCTTGAGAAGATAGTGAATTCTTTTTATAAGGATTGATCAGTTAGATTAGATGATAGCTAGTGGGCCTATCAAACAACTTATAAAACCCTATTAGGAATGCCCTCATACTGCATTGTTTAAGGAAAAAAAACTGCCACTTATCGGTTGAATTAGAAAAGTCGGCATATTGGGAATTAAGGACTAGAACATGGATCTAAGCTTAGCCAAGGAAGCTCGATTGTTTTAATTCCATGAGTTGGAGGAGTTTTGATTTATGGAATATGAGAAAGACAAGGTGTATAAGTAAAAAAAAAAAAAAAAGCAAACTTTTCCATGATGCAATGATCAAATAGAAAAGATTTGCATCGGGTCAAAAAGTGTTATTGTTCAACTCCCACCTTAAATTGTTTCTGGGAAACTAAGATCACGATGGTTTGGGCCATATACCATAACTATGTATTGGCCAATGGGGCTATTCAAACAAAAGATGGTCAATTATTCTTAGTAAATGGGCAAAGGGTGAAACCCTATCTTGAGGGGATAATTGACACTTATGCAGAAGATCAATACTTGGATTGCAGCACCTATGGAGATGAAATGAATGAAAAAAATGATCGAGGAGCACAACAACACTAAGGGATTGTGTCAAGATATAGCTGAGGTTTAATGCTTCCAATGTCGTTGTAATAATATTTTGGTATGTTTTTATGATAATTGACTAATGGTTGTACATAATTAGGATGTTTGAGATGATACTCTATTTATTTTTGCTTATTGTTCAACTTCCTTTTATGTTTAGGAGTAGGATTTTATGTAGGAATTGTTTATAGTTGGGAATTTGGAGATTGAAAATTCATTTTTGTGCACTGAAGTTATAGTCATGACATACCAAGGTGGGAGTTGCGACACCGAGCGTAGTCTTAGAATAAGAGGCTAAAACATATTCAGTGTCACGACACTGGCCTGTTGGTGTTGCAACATGCTAAATTGACCTAGGAAAGTGCAGTAGAGTCATGACACAGAGGCATTGAAGTTGCAACACTAGGAACGATTCACCTTCAGTGTCACGAAAACGTTGTTGGGTATCGCGAAATACCCATTTTAAAGTTGTGGCCCTATTTCTTTTTAGCCTATTTAAAATTTGCTTTAGCCCTTGCTTCTCTCATTCATTTAGTTTTCAACCTCTTAACACCCAAGTCATTTTTCCCTCTTCCTTTCCTTTCAACTTAAGGCTCATATCCCATCTCCACCTTCAACAAAACGTTGAGGTTAAGGATTCCAAACTCTTCATTTTCAATTATCCTCAAACATTTTTGCAAAATTTATGATTGCATGGTTTTTTTTTTTTGGATTATTTTTATGATTGCATGGTTTTTTTTTGGATTATTTTTATGCTTTGTTCATAATTACTTGAATGCTCGTTGCTCATTGGTATTTAAATTCTATTTGCATGTATATTAAGATATTTGAAAATTGTTCACAGAGGAAGTTAGGATTGTTGTTTGTGAAGGCTAGTTGGTTAGCAAATTTTTTTTAGAAATCTTGTTTGCTTGAAATTGTAAGGGAAAATATAATAAGCCCCTGAGAGGAATCAAACGAACTAAATCCCAACCGGAACCTCCTCCATCTTCATAATATGTGTCGGATAATTTTAAAAGTAAGGAGACCAAGAAATTTTTCTTGGAACTTCAAAGGCAAATATTCATCCGTGAACTTGGATTTGACTTGGCCTCCTCACTATGTGATGGTATTTGGGATTTATTCTAATACCATGGATGGTACGACTTTTCCCTTTTTCCAAGGGCACATGCTATCATACCTATCGTATTAGAGTTTTACTCTAATTTGAAATAAAGGAACAAAGACAAGGTGTATGTTCAAATAAGAAAGTTGACATCTCTCTTCAGGCAATTTGAAGTTAATACATTGTTCTGTATTTTGAGGACGATGTCATTTCTGCCATGGATTTAAGACATTATACTAGCATTGATATGGACGTCATAATGAGCTATTTAACAGAAAATAGAGAAGATTGGAAACAAGCATCATATTTTGATTTTATTTTATCTTTTCAAAAAGCCATTATTTTCCCAAAACCTAAAATCTGGATGCAATTAATTTGTATTATGATATGCCCCACTTTGAATACTAACATATTAATGTTTTCCGAGCTGTCTTGCTTTATTCCATTTTGCAGAAAAAGTGAATTTGCCTAGGGAAATGGATTACCAAATATATGCGTCAGTGTGATGCGAGAGGTAAGGTTGGTATATATTTTCCACGCTTGGTCACAAATCTCTGCCATAATGTTGGGGTGAGAATGAAGCTAACCAAATATGTAACATCCTATACCTAGTCTAGTCACCAACCCGAGCTATAAGGTATTAAAACTATAAAACTTTAACATTAGCCATAATTTAATCAAATATGACCAAAATAATTCATATGCAATCATTTCCATGCTATTCAATCAAATTGGGACCTAAATTGAGCTTACAGGAAATTAAAAAAAATCGAGAACAATTTTGGATTAAAATGAACCTTTTACAGTAAAAAGTAAAAACAGGGGTCACTCGGCCATGTGACAAAGCTTAGCCCGTGGTGCTCAAGAACATGGTCGTGTGGCCAAACCATGTAACAACTTGTGCCCATGTAACTCGAGGTCACACGGCCGTATCACCTACTCGTGTAACTCTCTGAGACCATGTGGATAAACCTGCACCAAAAATCAATGAGGCCACATGGTCGTGTATTGCAACAGTGTGGGCCACACAGACGTGTGGCAGACTGTGTCCTAAGCTGTGTGTGACCGAAAACTCCTTCAAACACAAGCCATTTCACATACCAAAACTTAGACTTCAAGCTATGCATTAACCAACTTTCAAACCTATTCAAAATGTGCCAAAATATACCGATTTCACAATCAACCTATGTTCTTAACTAGTATGCCCTCATTGGCACCAGAATTCAAATATAAGCAACAATCATTCAAACCAAAACATAACCAACATGTTAATCTCATTCTATCATCAACAAAGTCCCAAATACCATATGCCAAAACCATCCATTTATACCAAACTATCAAATGCAAACATACTCCATCCTAGTTTCATAAATTACCAAAATCAATATGGCCATTTTAACAACAACTCATCAACAAAGGCAACAAGTGATAAGCTACCATTTCAAAACACCAAAACCCTAATACAAAATTACATCCCAAATGAAACAAGTCATCACCAAGGTACCTAAAACATTTGTACCAAATAAACCATTCAAAGTGCATTTAAAACCAAAAACATTCCATTGGCATCACACATCACAGCCAACCAAAAATAGCAATTGGAATTTACATATATATATACACATCTCATACTTAAATTGGCACAAAACATGACCATAGTGCTTATAGCATACATAACCGAAACCCTATTTACATGTCACCTATAACCGAGCCAAAATAAACAAATAGCTATCAAATGAGTTGTCAGATAGTGTGATCTCCAATGGCGTTTCAATCGCCAACAAAAGTCCATCAATCTACAAAGAAGAAAGCCAAATAGAGTAAGCCTACGTAAAGCTTAGTAAGTTTGTAAAAAAAAAATTATATACCTGTCAATTTAATTTTCAAATAATATTTATAACATACAACTAACCAACCATTACCTTATTTCATCATTCCAACTATACGAAATCATTAAACATGAATCATTCACATCATCAATACATAACATGTTAAGATTCACATACCAAGATATAATCAACCAAATATAATTCAACATATCATCTCATTTCATTTCCATTTTGATAGTTAATTGTTTTATTCGGAGAACTGTAACACCCCCAACCCTAAACCGTCTCGAAACAAGGTTACAAAGCATTACCGGACATATCAGACAATTTACGAATAATACATAAATAAATAAACATACATATTATAATTTAATCATTAAATCCCTATAATGGGCCCTCGAGGCCCAGAACACGTATTAGAAATGGAACGGGACTTTTTCGAATACTCCAGAAATATTTCGTGAATTTCTAAAATCTTTCCTAGGTGCAGGGCTCACATGCCCGTGTGAGTCAGAGACACGCCTGTGTTGACATACCGTGTGGCTCACAAGGTCAGGACATGCCCGTGTCCTTTACCCGTGTAACTCTCTAACTTATTGTTCATGAACAAATTGATTTCACACGGCCAAGCCACATGCACGTGTGCTTAGCCCGTGTGGATTTATTTTCAATTTGAATCTACTGCAGTTTTCACACGACCATGGCATACGCCCGTGTTCAAGGCCATGTCCTTCACACGGCTGAGACACACGCCCGTGTGCTAAAACCTGGGCATTCTGTTTCTAAAATTTAAGTTGCAGGGGACACACGGCCAGACCATACACCAATCTGTTAGCCATGTGTCTCACACGGTCTGGTCACACGGCCGTGTGCCAGGCCATGTGAACTCTATATGAGTCTTTTATATTAACCTAGCCAACCCTGCAAATTCAAACCAAAACCAATCCAATACCAATATTTCAACCAATACATTTGCACACTCAATATACCTAAATCATGCCTAAAACATTGACTTAATAATATGACCAATAACATTCATAATATCATTTAAAATTTAATTAATAACTTCATTCCTCTTTCCACTTAACTTGGTGCCAAAGTACCAAAACATTTTATAAAGTTTCTTACCATTTCATTCAACCATTTAAACATTGTAAATAACTCTTTACAACCAAAATCACAAGACATATTCAAATGACCTTTACAACTCCTAAGTACATGCCGCTTTTACCAAAAGAGGAAATTTTACATCACTAAGGTTGAGCTGAGGTTGGGATCGATCTGGATGCTGAACTGAGACATTTGACTTCTACTAATTTGCGCACGAAAACAATAGTACACTGAATATGCCTATACTCAGTGGTATTATAATAATTCAAACTGAATAACATTAATGTTCTATAAGCATCAAATATGTAACAATATAAATCATAAGAATTAATTTACATTCAAATTCATACTTTATTTATATAATTCATCAACTGATATCATATATCAACAATTCGAATCGTCGATCAATTCATGAACCTTAGGTTCATGCTTGCAAATCTCATGTCTCAATTTCAATTCACATTTCAATTCATAATTCCACTTTCTTATACTTTCAGTAGATCAATCGATCAAACTCATTCAATTTTCTCATTTCATTTATTTGCCCTATTAACAAGACTCGGACCTTGGCGGATACATGGATCCAACCAAACACACCAGAATAATGCAACCAAACACACTAGTATGATCTACCCAAACACACCAGAACGGCACTAAGTGCCTCTTCAAATAGTCCGAAGAAATATAATGACATTAGTTTCTCCTCGGCCAAGTCGAAAAATCTCCAAATCCTTTCAATCCTATGGCATGCCAACTATATCCAACTCAGCCTGACTAGTTAATAGGGAATTCCAATTCTCAATTAAATTTTACTTTCTTATCAAATTCACTTTCAATTCAATATACAAATCAACTCAATACATTTTCTATTTCAATCCACATGCAATTCAATTTCGATACATATTAATCATGTAACTCAATTTCATACAATTCAAAATACACTTACCTCATAATTTACTTATCAACTACATAATTTAAATATAATATTTAATAGTAAATAATTTGAATTATAGTAATACAAACTGTGATTTTCTGGTGTCTACTCCTCGATAACTTTTTCCTTTCCTTTTTGAGTCGATGCCTCTAGTTCTTTGCTAGCTGTAAAAATTAAAGTAATTTAAACTATTAATACAACACTAATTTATATTAAATAATTGAATTTCTATTCAATTTCTACCTTAATTTCAGTTTGATCCTAATTAAACTCATTTACTTTTCTAACTCAATTCATACTTTATTTCTACTCAATTTCCTACCAAATTCAACTTAACTATCTAATGTTATGATAAAACCTTAATTTCAAATTTCTTTCAATTTAGTCCCTCTAACACAAAACTTATAGCTTACTTTACGATTTAATCCTTTAATCAATTCTAACTAGAAATTCTATCAATCAAACCCCTAATTCAACAATTTGTCCAACATGAATCATGTTAAAAAATCTAAGAACTTCCAAATTTTCAATTTAAATTCAACAAAACTTTGTCTTAAGGCTTCAAAAGCATCAAAATTAAAAGAAAATGACTTAATTGAGTTACCAAAATAAGCTCCAAGCTTTAAAACCCTGGTTTTTCCTTTTTCTTTTCTTTCTTTCTTTCTCTTCTTTCTTTCCCCTATTTTTGTTTCACATTCTATTTCTTTCTTTTATTTAATGTTATATTTTATTATATTATTATATTATATTTTAATAGTAATTATTATTAACTTAAATAATAAGTAAATACATACATGTATTACAAATGTATGTATAATATTTATTACACATGTATTTAATATTTACCATACATTTGGCGCCTATGGCTTAATTGCCTATTTGGTCCCTATTTCTTCCTTTTAATCTACAATTAAACTTTTAACCTTTTATTCAATTTAGTCTTTTTTCCTAATTACTCTTAATTAAGCTAAATTCACTTAATTGAAACCTAATTAGACACACAACTAGACTCATATGTATTTTTAATAATTATTTATGAGTTCGGTTTACTAAGACGAAGGCCCGATAATGTACTTTCTGATGCCTGTGAATTTTGGGTCATTACAAGAAAAATAGTAAATTAACTTCAAATAGACGAGAGGGTAATGCTCATATAAGCTGAAAAAAGAACATTTATCGATACACGATGCTACTCACATAACCTTAACAGAATCTGCAACAAATTCAGGATCTCAAGCTATAGGTATGGTATCCATCACCGATACATAGTACTAGCTAAGTATAACACTGGTACAGAGTGCTGCTACTGCAACATCGGTACAAAGTACCTGCTACTATAATCACTGACAATTGGTGTCTGCTAAATATAACACTGGCATAGAGTGTTTGCTACACCCTAATGACATGTCATTTGTATCTTAGTTATTCACTAAGTTCACACGGGCTTAACCTGTATACTTTGATCCTTTCATGATATTAACCATCTACCAAGATTAATTTGATACCAACTTTCTATAGCATAACATGTTTCAAATTGAACAAATACAAAGCCATATTTTTCTGTTCAAGTTTTTGGTAACATTTAAAACTTACCTTTATCAACTATGTTTATTAAACACATATACACAAACAATTATAGATGTCATAAATGGTACTTTTTCTCTCTTTGATGTTAATGTATATGCATTGATGGACTTTGGGTCAATTTATTCTTATTTTTGAACTACTTTAGTGTTTGAAAAGAATTATACCAGTAATACAAACTGAATTTGATGGTTAAGTAACTAAACCGTTGGATCAAAATGTCATAGTTAATTTGATTTGTATAAAATGTTGACTAAGAATTCAAATATGTGAATTTTTCCTACTAAACTAATGGTATTATTGTTTCATGAGCTTGATGTAATACAAAGTATGGGCTAGTTGACTCTAAATGTTGATGAATTGTATCTTATTTGTATCCTAGATATCAGAACGTCAGAATCATGGATTAATTAGGTACAGATGATTAAATAATTTATTAATATATTTCTAGAAGAACTATTTGGATGAGATTGTAATTGACATGATACCCGAAAATATTTTGGTCTTTATTATTCTGTATCGAATAGTATTATCAGAATTATAATAACTATAGGCATTGCTGAAGTATTTATTTGTAACCCCCCTAACTCGTAACCATCGTCAGATTAGGGTTAAGAGGTATTACCGAACAATCAAAAAATTTTACGGATATTTCATATTATAGTTCATCCAATGCAATCAAAGCTTCCCTCAACTAGGTCAATGAGACATTAAGTATGCTTTAGATCAGGGCCGGGACTAAAACGAACACATACGGAAATTCTCAGAAATTTAAAACTTTTTCTAAGTTACAGAGGTCACACGCCCGTGTGGGAAGGCCGTGTGCCTCCCATGGTCTTAGACACGCCCGTGTCTAAGTCGTGTCAAAACAGGGCATACATACTAACTTTTCCACATAGTTGTGGAGACGCACGTGTGCCTCACCCGTGGTCGATCCTGACTTGCACCCCACGGCCAGTCACACGCCTGTGTGTCCAGCCCATGGTCAATCCTGACTTGTTTTGAATTACAACCACGAGGGACACGGTCAAGCCACACGCCCGTGTGGGCAATTATAAGCCATTTTCAAGGCCAATTTGCCACCCACACAAGGGTCATCCCTACAAGCTCAAACAAATAATATCCCATACAAAATTGGCAACCAAAATCATGTCAAATATTGAACCTATTATCTCATTCATTTATATCTTTACTCATGCCAACTAGTATACCAAATAGCCTAACTAAATCACATGTAAAACCAAACATGATTCATTCGCAGTTTCACTTAATCACCTTGGCATCAAACCATCACTAAGCTTACCATTCATAAGACCATTTCACTACCATCAAACCATACCAAAACATACATCATATACCATAATCACTCATGCATATTACCAACATTTATCTAGCCACATCACATGGCTATTTATAACCCAAACATATTCCAAAATGATTAGCCTATACATGCCATATTTAGCTATATACACCTCCAAAAGGTACCAAAATGAGTTTGGGTAGTGTGATGATGGTCCTCGACGGTCCCCGAGCCTCTCGTAACTTTAACGATCTACAAAAACAGAATAAACACACACAAAGTAAGCTTTCCAAAAGCTTAGTAAGCCATATACAAATAAACTTAACATATAGTCAATTATAAGCATGGCAATCAAGTTCATAAGTATATCTTCATTCCAAACACATAAGTTTCTCTTTGGCTTAATTGGTTTGCAATTGCTTACCAACACATTATATCTCAAGCATCTCTTTTGCTCAACTATCCAACATACACATATCACACTTTATTCATAGCATCAATGTACATGTTAACTTACCTCTTATGCTTTATCAAAGCATAGAGTTCGGACATACCTGAAATTGATGGATTTCATACATAATCATTCATTTCTTAGACTCACCCATTGAACCGTTCGGAATCTAATAGGATACTCAGAGTGCTCGGAATAGTTGCACAATGCCAACATCCCAGACGTGGTCTTACATCTAACCAGATATCGATGCCACTATCCCAGACAGGGTCTTACACGAATCAATACGATGCCAATGTCTCAGATATGGTCTTACACATAAATCTCGAATCAATGCCAACCTCCTAGACGTGGTCTTACATGATATCACATATCGGACACCTATGTCATGACATATGCAATCCTATCTATTCTTAGGTTCAGACGGGACTTCTCGGATACTGATAACTTGTTGATATATACATAAACTCGGATTTTATATACATTCCATCTCAATGGATATTCAAAGCTATGCAAATTTCATATATGTACAATTAATTTAATTCAAATACATTTATTTGTATATCGACTTACCTCGAATCCGGATAATCGATCAGATTCGATTATTCGACTACTTTTGATTTCCTGCGATCTAGTCTGTTTTCTTCGGTTCTTGATCTATACATATTTAAATTTAATCCATTTATTCAACAACTCATTCAATCCAATCCGAAAACACATATTTAAGGCAATTTACCAATTAGCCCTCACATTTTCACATTTGGACATTTTAGTCCCTATTTCACAGAATCACAAAATATACCAAATTTCATGTTACCCATGCCTAGCCGAATTTTACTCATGCTCATATGAGTCCACACATTTCATTTATTTCACAATTTAGTCCCTCAAAATACTATTTTCTCAATTAAGTCAAAAATACTCAAAATTAACAAAACTCCGAAGACAAAACATGTTAATCAATTACATATACATCATATTTCATCATGAAACTTCACAAAGCTTATGAATTCATTAATGGCACTTTTCAAAATATTCATCAATTCTAAAAATTGAAGCATGGGTTTTGAAGTATACAAAGCAACGATTACAAAAACGTAGAAATTATCAAAAACCGAACAAAAACTAAAATTATCAAAAACCGAACAAAAACTAACATTGAATTAAGCTTAACAATGGCCGAACCTAGCTTAGGTTTTCTTCTTTCTTTCTTTAGTAATTTCGGTCAAATGAATGAATAAAAGATGACCACTTTCATCTTTTTGTTTTATTTTTATAACATTAACCCATATTTTACTAATTTACCCTTTTAATATAACATATAAAACATATGTACATAAGGCCATAAGTGTCCATTAACCATGTTAATGGTTTAATTACAACATAAGGTGACCACATTTATAAAGACATAACACATTGGTACTTTTAATATATGACATATAATTTTTGCGTCTTTCACAATTAGAACCTTTTATCAAATTAAGCACCCAAACAGATAAATTTAAACACGGAAATTTCGCACATGCTTAATCACATATCATAGGCACAAAAAATATTATTAAAATAATTTTCAAACTCGGATTTGTAGTCCCGAAACCACTGTTCTGACTAAGGTCTAAATCGGACTGTTACAATTCTCCCCCTTAGGGATTTTCGTCCCCGAAAATCTTACCGTTAAACAGATTTGGATATTACTGTCTCATTGAATCTTCAGGCTCCCATGTAGCCTCTTCCACTCCGTGTTGATGCCACAATACTTTCACTAATGAAATTTTCTTTCTCAACTCTTTCACTTCACATGCTAAGATATGGATTGGTTCTTCCTCGTAAGTCATATCGGATCAGATTTCAATCTCAGACAGAGGAATCACATGTGACGGATCGGATCTGTATCGATGAAGCATTGACACATGAAATACATTATGTATCTTTTCTAACTCGGACGACAACAACAATCTGTACGCAACCGGCCCAACACGCTCGATAATCTCATACGATCCGATGAACCTCGGACTCAATTTGCCTTTACGACCAAATCTTAGTATTTTCTTCCACGGAGACACTTTTAAAAACACTTTGTCACCAATCTCAAACTTAATATCTTTTCGTTTTAAGTCCGCATAGGACTTCTGACGATCAGAGGCTATTTTTAGACTATCACGGATCACTTTCACTTTCTGTTTGATGTCTTTTATCAAATTGACCCCGTGTATCTTATTTTCACGGAGTTCTGTCCAATACAGAGGTGTTCGACATTTACATCCATACAAAGCCTCATAAGGTGCCATTTTGATGCTCAACTGAAAACTATTATTATACGCAAATTCAATCAGTGGCAAATATTGTTCCCTGGTACCATTAAACTCAAGGATACAACATCTCAACATATCCTTGAGAATCTGAATGATCCGTTCGGATTGATCATCCGTTTGTGGGTGAAAAGCTGTACTAAAATACAATTTTGTGCCTAAAGCTTCTTGTAATTTCTTCCAGAATCATGAAGTAAATCTCTGGTCTCTATCTGACACAATAGGCAATGGCACTTCTTGCAATTTCACAATATCAGAAATGTAAAGCTCGGCTAATTTATCAAGCGAGTAATCAGATCTCACCTGTAACACCCCTAGACCCGGCCTAGACGTTATAACTGAATCCGAGAATGTCACATCAGAGGCATAATTCAAATGATTTTACTAAGTTAAAAATCTAGATTTAAAACTTAGAAACTCAAAATCCTTGCAATTTATTAAGTTGTGCTAAAAGCCCATGTTTTTAGGTATTTTGAAAACCATGTTTAAATACTCAAGTTTAATAATTAAGTAAACAGTTGAAACAACAAAACTCAAAATCCAAAGTCCAATCGGAGTACAAGACCTTATTACATCCAACGAAAATAAAGTAATTAAAATCATGTCCTTTGAAACAAATAAACAAAACTCCTAAGTATCTTGTAGTGTGGCCATCTCTGAGTCCTCTCCCACGTCCAGCCGTCTACAGAGGATCACCTGAAACATTTAATAAAAAGGGTGTGAGTTTTGAAACTCAGTGTGTACGACCCTTGGTAATCCAAACAATATACAATTATTACATTAGGCCTAAGCCCTATCAAAAATGGTGGTCTTAGGCCTTAGCCCACAATGACCTCATATCACATCAGTATCACATGAATGCAATGCACCCATCCCAAATCCAACCCTGCACTCCATTTCCCTTCCAATCCTACACTCCTGTAGGGATATAAATATCAACCCACCCATCCCTACACTCCAAAGGTAGCACCAGCAATGGCACTACTCAAACGTTGCAGCAAAGTTGCTATAATGGGCTTAAAGCCACCGGTGGATCCACGGTTGTCAAGCTACTACGCAATCCTCACATATCTTCTTCCGTATCATCAAACCCACCCAAATACAACATATATTTCATGAATGCAACATATACAATTTTACACATTAAGCACTTAGGGGTATTTTAGTCATTTCACTATCTAGGGGTATTTCCGTAAATCTACTCTATAGGGGTATTTAGGTAATTTTGCAAAATAGGGGTATTTTGGAAATTTTGGTAATTCTACAAATCAAGGGTATTCTGGTAATTTTACAAATCAGGGGTATTTTAGTAAATTTTCAAATCTAAGGATATTTTGGTAATTTTCAAATCAGGGTTATTTGGTCCCTCTTGGGTTTTAGTTATGAACTTTGGCCCATTAACAAGTCCTTGCGGCTAAAGTGAACAGACACTATGCACTAGGTAGGATTCTAGAGAAGAGGAGGTGGGCCACTAGGACCGCTTAAGTGCCAAGCTCTCCCTAGATACAATCCTAGACATGCATATGTCCGTTGCCACACTCTAACCCAGCGACTTGTCCACGGACATGTTTAATTATTAGATTAAGTTTTATGCGATTGAAGAATTTATCAGACTAGGCCTAAAGTCCATTAAACCCTAGCAGACTTTTCTACGTCCCCATAAAGCCCATAAAGCCCACTTCACGTTCATATAGCCCATTATGCCCAAATCACATCCTTATGGCTCATTAGGCCCAGATCCCATTAATATGGCCTATTAGGCCCAAAAAAATTCCAGATCATGTAACATGCATGACTAAATCAATTCATATAACCAAATCAATCAATTTCATCAAACTTAGCCTCAGGGCCCACCGGGCCCATTTAGCCACTTTAGGCTTTTCGGCATTGCCGATATCATGTGTGTGTAGTGTTTTTACACACCTGGTTACTGCGACGTTCTATACTATCCTTGGTCTTGAACCTACAACCAACCAACCTTCAATCAATCACCCATACTTAATCAAAATATTTACCAAAAGCCAAAGCTTTACCGTAACCTTACCGTGTGCCACCGGGTTCTAATAGCCCTTCCTTAGCTACTAATCACGAGTATCCCCTAGATCTGCACTCACACATACACCATCAAACTTTGAGTGACTCATAATCCACACAAGTCACCCCTATAGATCATACTCACATTCGGCCATTTACATAAACCATAATCGAGGTGAGTACACTTACACTTTGCTAACGATCCTTACCACGCTTGCGATCTCTGAACCTTACCCTTGTTAATACAAGATTAACGACAATGAGGAGTTAGATAGCCCTTCGGCTTTTAACAAAACACACTAAGGGGTTAACTGAATACTTACCGAATCCACTTTTGATCCTACGACCTCGATAGCTACTGAACGAGATTTAACCTTGAATGATAGTAGATAACAATCGATTTGTGATGGAGGAAAACAAAAAAGATTTGGCTGGATTTCGGCAAGAGAAGATGATGATACTTCGACAATAAAAGAGTTGGGCTATAAGAGAATTTGGCAAAAAGGGATCTGGCTATAGGAGATTTCGGCAACAAGGCAAGGTATTTTTGGTTGTGGAAAAATAAGGTTTCGGCAAGGAAAAGAAAAAGAATGGAAAATTCGGCATTACCTAGGACCACAGATTCGACACACACACATTTATATAGCCTATAGCCAAAACTTAGCCACCCCTAGAGTCCAATTCGGCACCACTTCATCCACTGCTCATCTCCTAATTTTTCTCCATGATATCTCCCTTATTCTTCTCCTAAATTCTCTCTACTGATCACTTCTCCTTAGAGTCCCTCTACACACCACTTCTAGCCTTCTAGAAGCCTAAAATTAAACTCCAAAATAAAACTAAGCTAGCACTCGAACCTCAGGCCTCCCTGCATGCATATGTCGCCACCTCTCTGCAACCTAGTGGCGTCACTTAGCCACTTCACCACAAGCTTCTTTGTGCCATTTTTCACTTATTTTTTTTATTTAAAAGCCCACTACTCACAACCCTGATTCCTTAATTAATTAAATTAAGAATAATCCACCATAAAACTCGAACCCAGAGCTTCTCTAACACACCTAGACACTCCAAATTCATTAAACCTTTAAAGCCAGCATGTCATTTGTCATTTTATTGCTCACTTAAAAATTTTACGAGACCCAAAGCCCAATAGGCCCAATTCTTCTAAGCCCAAATTTGGGGGCATTACATCACCAGAATAAAATGGGTGGATTTCGTTAATCGATCAACTACGACCCAAATCGCATATTTCTTTCTTGGAGTTAATGGCAATCCAGTAACAAAGTCCATCGTCACTCTATCCCATTTCCACTTGGGAATCAGAATCGGTTGTAACAAGCCAGATGGAACCTGATGTTTAGCTTTAACTTGCTGACAAACTAAACATTTTGAAACAAAGTCAAAAATGTCTTGTTTCATACCGGACCACCAATAGTGTGGCTTCAGATCATGGTACATTTTTGTACTTCCCGGATGAATAGATAAGCGACTGTTATGAGCTTCATTTAAAAGTAACTGAATCAACTCTAAGTTTCTCGAAACACAAGTTCAATCCCGAAACCTTAAGCAATCATCAACATCAACTCGAAATTCAGATTCAGAGTTCGAATCACATTGAGTTCGCTTTGCTAACAAATCATTATCAACCTTCTGAGCCTTACAAATCTGCTGTAATAACAACGGTTCCGCTTTCAATTCAGCTAACACTGAACCATCATCAAACAGATCTAGATGAGCATTCATAGCACACAATGCAAACAGTGACTTTCGACTCAGTACATCAGCAACAACATTTACCTTACCTGGGTGATACTCAATCACAAGCTTGTAGTCTTTCAACAGCTCTAGTCATCTTCTCTGTCGAAGATTCAAATCGTTCTGGGTCATCAAATATTTCAGACTTTTATGATCTGAAAACACGTGACATTTCTCATCAAAAAGATAATGGCGCTAAATCTTCAATGCGAACACAATCACAGCTAGCTCAAGGTCGTGTGTCAGATAGTTCTTTTCATGAGACTTCAGTTGTCTCGAGGCATAAGCTAGTACTTTACCTTCCTGCATCAAAACACAACCCAGACCACTCAATGAAGCGTCACTATAAATCACGAACTCTTTGCCTGATTCTGGCTGTACCAACACTAGAGCTTCAGTCAAAAGGGCTTTCAACTGATCAAAGCTTTTTTGACATTTATCGGACCATTCATACTTCACATCTTTCTAAAGCAATCTAGTCAATGGAGTAGCTATCATCGAAAAAGCCTTTTACGAACCTTTGATAATAACCAGCAAGTCCCAGAAAACTGTAAACTTCAGACACATTCTTCGGAGGCTTCTATTCCAGAATAACAGAAATCTTACTTGGATCAACTCGTATTCCAGATGCTGACACAACATGTCCTAGAAAACTAACTTTACACAACCAGAATTCACATTTGCTGAATTTCGCATACAATTGCTTTTCTCGCAGAGTTTACAGCACTATTCTCAGATGTTCGGCATGCTCAGTCTCATCACGTGAATAAATCAAAATGTCGTCAATGAATACGACAACAAATCTATCTAAATACAGTCTGAAAATTCTGTTCATCAAATCCATAAAAACAGCAGGACCATTTGTTAGTCCGAAAGGCATAACTAAAAACTCGTAATGCCCGTACCTCGTTCTTAATGCAATTTTTGGAATGTCTGAGTCTTTTACTCTCAATTTGTAGTATCCCGATCTCAGATCAATTTTTGAAAACACAGTGGCTCCTTTTAGTTGCTTAAAAAAATTATCGATTCTGGGCAACGGATATTTTTTCTTGATAGTCACTTTATTCAACTGACGATCGTCAATGCACATTCTCATCGTGCCATCTTTCTTTTTCACAAACAGAATAAGAGCACCCTAAGGTGAGAAACTCAGTCTTGCAAACCCTTTGTCAGTCAAATCTTGCAACTGTGACTTTAACTCTTTCAACTCCGTTTGTGCCATTCTATACGGAGTGAAATAGGAGTCGTGCCAGGCAACAGATCAATGCCAAATTTGACTTCGCGAATTGGAGGTAATCTCGGTAGTTCTTTAGGAATACATCAGGGGATTCACAGACAACGGGCACTGATTCGAATTTCTTTTCATTTACTTTCGAGTCAATCATATAGGCAAAATAAACTTCATACCCCTTTCTCATATAACTTTGAGCTTTGAACACAGTTATCACAGCAGGTAACCCAGTCAGATCATTAGACTCAACCCGGACTATTTCATCACTCTGACATCCCAAATCAATAGTCTTTCTTTTACAATTTACAACAGCATTATGCAATGTCAACCAATCCATACCCAAAAATTATATCAAACTCATCAAACGATAATAGCATCAAATCAGCAAGAAAACAGATATCTCGAAACATCAACGGACAGTTCTTGCATACTTTGTCAACCAGAACACTTTTACCTAAGGGGTTCGATACTTTTATAACAAACTCAGCAGACTATACAGGCAAAGTCTTACTGGATACTAAATTCATGCACACATACAAATGAGTAGAACCGGGGTCTATCAATGCAATCACATAAGTATCATAAAGAGTAAATGTACCCGTATTAACATCTGGAGATGAAGCTTTCTCACGAGCTCGGATGGAATATGCTCTGGCAGGCACTCTAGCTTCAGATCTCGCAACACTGTCCTTTGTAGTTCTCTGATTACCACTGACGTTTCTTGCATTTCGAGAAGGTCTACCTCTCGCTGGAGCATTATCAGATCTCGGATCTAAACAATCTCTTGTTCAACAGACTCTAGGTAGTCTCGAATAAAATGATCTAACGATCCACATCTGAAGCAAGCCCGGTCATTCAATTTACAACTTCCAGGATGCCTTTTACCATAATGTTTACATTCAGGTTGCTAGGATCGGACATTTCCAACACTTGCCATTAAAGTTGCTGGGGCTTTGGTATTCGACTGTGATCTAGCTCGATCTCTACTCAATTGTCCCGCATTAGCTCTTGAACGGCTGTGCTCATCTCTAAATTTCTTTGAAGCAGACTGAAATGATTTGCTCAGAAACCTTTTTCTCACATCTCTAGCTTCAAACTCAGGTACTCTTTTATCTTTCCCGAGTGCCTCAGCTTTGCACGCTAGGTCAACTAGCACAACAAACTCTTTTATCTCCAAAATCCTGACTAGCTAGCGAATATTTTCATTAAGACCATCTTCGAATCTTTTGCACATTATTGCCTCGATTGATACACATTCCCGAGCATACTGACTTAATCTCACAAATTCTCTTTCATACTCAGTGACAGACATACGACCTTGTTTCAATTCCAGGAATTTTTTCTGTTTCTAATCAATGAATCTCTGACTAATGTATTTCTTACGAAACTCAGACTGAAAGAAATCTCAAGTAACCCATTCCTTTGGAACTATGGATATCAAGGTTTTCCACCACTGATAAGCTGCATCTCATAGCAAAGATACAACATATTTAATACTTTCTTTCGGAGTCAAAGACATCTCATCAAATACTCGGATAGTGTTTTCTAACCAAAACTCGGCTTTTTCAGTATCATTATCCCTGGTGACCCTAAACTCTTCAACCCCATACTTGTAGATTTTATCGACCGGAGGCTTATTTGATAGATTTATACCCATTACCGGAGGTACAACTGAGGCCTGAGAGGGATTAAATGGGGGCGGAGGCTGTGAAACAGTCGGATTATTTCTCGCAAACTAAGTGAACCACTCACTCATCATTTGGAAGAAAGCTTGTTTAGCTTCTCCCTCTTGATCGCTTGTAGTCAGTCTCAAATCAGATGGCGATGTCCCTTCAGCAGGAGCAGGTGCATTGCTTTCTACGTCGTCAGCCACGACTCTTTCGGGATCTATTTACTAAAAGAAAATCACATTTTATACGTCAAGATTCATCACACTATCACAGTTCATATATATGGCATGTATAGCTAGACTTTCACACGCTATGTTAGTCCGAGAATCGGCTAAACAGTAGATCTGATACTAATCAAATGTAACACCCCTAACCCGTAACCATTGTCAGATTAGGGTTAAGAGGTATTACCGGATAATTAAAAACTTTTACGGATATTTCATATTATAATTCATCCAATGCAATCAAAGGGTCCCTCAACTAGGTCAATGAGACCTGAAGTATGCTTTAGAATAGGGCTGGGACTAAACTGAACACATACAAAAATTCTCAAAAATTTAAAACATTTTCTAAGTTACAAAGGTCACACGCCGGTGTGGGCCGGCCATATGCCTCCCACAGTCTTAGACACGCCCGTGTGTCTAAGCCATGTTAAAACAGGGCATACATACTGACCTGTCCACACGGCTGTGGACACGCTCGTGTACCTCACCCATGGTCGATCCTGACTTGCACCACATGGCCAATCACATGTCCGTGTATCCAGCCCGTAGTTGATCCTGACTTGTTTTGAATTACAACTACGAGGGACACGATCGAGCCACACGCTCGTATGCTCAACCGTGTGGGCAATTATAGTCCATTTTCAAGGCCAATTTGCCACCCACACAAGGGTCACCCCTACAAGCTCAAACAAATAATATCCCATACACAATTGGCAACCAAAATCATGTCAAATATTCAACCTATTATCCCATTCATTTATATCTCTACTCATGCCAACTTGTATACCAAATAGCCCAACTAAATCACATGTAAAACCAATCATGATTCATCCACAATTTCACTTAATCACTTTGGCATCAATCCATCACTAAGCTTACCATTCATAAGACCATTTTATTACCATCAAGCCAAACCAAAACATGCATCATATACCATAATCACTCATGCATATTACCAACATTTATCTAGCCACATCACATGGCTATTTATAACCCAAACATATTCCAAAATGATTAGCCTATACATGCCATATTTAGCTATATACATCTCCAAAAGGTACCAAAAGGAGTTTAGGTAGTGTGATGATGGTCCTCGACAGTCCTTGAGCCTCTCATAGCTTTAACGATCTATAAAAACAGAATAAACACACACAAAGTAAGCTTTCCAAAAGCTTAGTAAGCCATATACAAATAAAGTTAACATATATTCAATTATAAGCATGGCAATCATGTTCATAAGTATATCTTCATTCCACACACATAAGTTTCTCTTTGGCTCAATTGGTTTGCAATTGCTTACCAACACATTATATCTCAAGCATCTCTTTTGCTCAACTATCCAACATACACATATCACACTTTATTCATAGCATCAATGTACATGTTAACTTACCTCTTATGCTTATTCAAAGCATATACTTCGGACATACCTGAAACGGATGGATTTCATACATTATCATTCATTTCTCGGACTCGCCTGTTGAACCGTTTGAAATCTAATAGGATACTCAGAGTTCTCCGAATAGTCGTACAATGCCAATGTCCCAGATGTGGTCTTACATGTAAACAGATATCGATGCCACTGTCCCAGACAGGGCCTTACACGAATCAATACTATTCCAATGTCCTAGACATGGTCTTACATGTAAATCTCGAATCAATGCCAACGTCCCAGAAGTGGTCTTACATGATATCACATATCGGACACCTATGTCATGACATATGCAATTTTATCTATTCCTAAGTTCAGACGGGACTTCTCGGATACTGATAACTTGATGATATATACATAAACTCGGATTTCATATACATTCCATCTCAATGGATATTCAAAGCTATGCAAATTTCATATATGTACAATTAATTTAATTCAAATACATTTATTTGTATATCTACTTGCCTCGAATCTGGATAATCGATCGGATTTGGTTATTCGACTACTTTCGATTTCCTGCGATCTAAGTTTGTTTTCTTCGGTTCTTGATCTATACATATTCAAATTTAATCCATTTATTCAACAACTCATTCAATTCAGTCCGAAAACACATATTTAGGGCAATTTACCAATTAGCCCTTATATTTTCACATTTGGACATTTTAGTCCCTATTTCACAAAATCACAAAATATACCAAATTTCATGTTACCCATGCCTAGCTGAATTTTACTCATGCTCATATGAGTCCACACATTTCATTCATTTCACAATTTAGTCCCTCAAAATACTATTTTCTCAATTAAGTCCAAAATACTCAAAATTAACAACACTCCAAAGGCAAAACATGTCAATCTATTACATATACATCATATTTCATCATAAAACTTCACAAAGCTTATGAATTCATCAATGACACTTTTCAAAATATTCATCAATTCTAAAAATTGAAGCATGGGTTTTGAAGTATACAAAGCAACGATTACAAAAACGTAGAAATTATCAAAAACCGAACAAAAACTAACCTTGAATCAAGCTTAACAATGGCTGAACCTAGCTTAGGTTTTCTTCTTTCTTTTCTTTAGTAATTTTGATCAAATGAATGAATAAAAGATGACCACTTTCATCTTTTTGTTTTATTATTATAACATTAACACATATTTTACTAATTTACCCTTTTAATATAACATATAAAACATATGTACATAAGGTCATAAGTGTCCATTAACCATGTTAATGGTTTAATTACAACATGAGGCGGCCACATTTATAAAGACATAACACATTGGTACTTTTAATATATGACATATAATTTTCGCATCTTTCACAATTAGAACCTTTTATCAAATTAAGCACCCAAACAGATAAATTTAAAAACAAAAATTTCGCACATGCTTAGTCACATATCATAGGCACAGAAAATATTACTAAAATATTTTTTAAACTCGGATTTGTGGTCCTGAAACCATTGTTCCAACTATGGTCTAAACTGGGCTGTTACATTATTTGTTAGAAAGAAGTGCTCAACTAAGTGTGTAATCTAGGAAGACGATACCGTGTTTATTAAAAAAAAAGATAGGATTATGAAAATCGTATAATGATTACAGATAACATATTAGAGCCAACATGAAGAACCAGTATTTGTTATTTTATATAGTTGACTTATTTATTTAGTTAAGACAAATATCGTATTTTGAGTACTGACTTTTGATTAAATTGTTGTTAGCTTTGTATTATGAGTCAAATGTACTGAAGATTTCTTTCTATACTTGATTTAAACAATGTGATAATCTAATAACATCGCTTGAACTATAAATTGCTCAGTCGCTTTATATATTTAATAGACAGAAGTTTCTGATTGTATCTGATCGGTGTTGTGGCTATGTGATGGAAGGTATTCAATTTATGTGAGGAATGAAATTGAACATGATTAGCATCGAAAAACAGTGCTGCAGATCATATTAGAGAAACCAGTATATGTGAAGACCAACAAATATGAATTCTAATTTCGAGAAGAAAGTGTTTCTAAGTCTTTGATAATAGCTGAAGATATTTGAAATACTTAGAATCAACTCCTAATAATTGTGAACTAGGAAATTTTTGAGGAATATTACATAAGTGCATAGTTATCATAGATTTATTATATATTACATATGGTTTTTCATGTTGTTTGATGATAGCTCTACCATTGACGAGGTTGTTGTAGATAAATGTCTGTTTTGTTTGAATGAATAAATATCGGCAGAGTTTTGAATGGGTGAAAGCTAGGTTAACAGAAATTTCATAATTGAAACTGAGATAGCTCACATATCTTGAGTATTGAAAAATTGTTATCTGATCATCGAGTATCATCCGAGGAATTCAAGAATGGCTGATATATTATCTAAAATGGTTAGCAAAACAAAAATTTATTGAAAATGATCAAACTTCAACGTTCAGTGAGGATAATTATAGGAGTATGTGTTTTTGAAACTGTTGATGTGTGTTGAGAAATTTCAGAGTATACAGTGAAATGGTTAGTTTCATTAGACTTAATACTACTTATGATAATTGTTACCAATAAAGTAATAGAATGGCATTATGAGATTTTATGCAGATGTAAATACAAAATTTCTTTGTACTGGTCGAAATTGAATGATATGAAACTGTTAGGAATTGATTGTTATATGAAATAGAAGAAATTGTTCGGTTTATTTGAGATCAGTTAAAATCTATTTTAGACCATCAGAAGTCATATGCGAATGTAAAACAAAAAGATATCAAGTTTCAGGTAACTGACAGTGTATTACTGAAAATCTTTCGTAGAGGAACTTCTTACGGTTTAGTAGAAAAGAAAAGCTCAATAGTCATAAGGCTATATGAAAATATCGAGAAAATGAGTTTAGTGATTTACATATTAGCATTACCTCTCGAACTATGAGGGAAATAGAAAATGAATAAGGTAACAGTACCTAAACATATTTTTAGATAAAATTATGAGGTTGAAATTTCTTAAAGGGGAGAGTTGTAACAGCCCGTTTTTCAGTTGTGCCAGAAATAGTAGTTTTGGGGCCACAATTCCAACGAGTGAGTCCATAAATATTATTTACTAATATTTATGAGTTGAATTATAAGGTTTTATTAAATTTTGATTTGAATATTTTTGTTAATTGTATAAGTGGTTTATCCTTAAAGTCAAGTTGTTTTGGAAAATGAGGTTTTCAGACCTCTTTTATGTAAACCAAGCCTGTAAATATTTTTATTCAATATTTACGAAGTTGTTATATTTTTATGTCCAAGTTGGTTTGGAAATTTTAATGATTTGATAGTTAATTCTGAAAAAAAGGACTAAATCATAAAAATAGTAAAAGTTGATTATTATTGAATTTTGGTTGACAAAAGGCTTTGATTATAAGTTTTCTAGGGTTTGTATGGCAATTTAACCAATTATATAATAAGTGGGACGGTTGGGTGTTGTTTATTTGTAAAATTTGTTATTTATAATATTAAAATAAGTTTAAATTAATTATAATAAAAATATTAAACATGAAAAAAATGGTTTTCATTCATTCATCTTCTTTCATTACCGAAAAACAAAACAAACACCTCCATTAAAATAGCTTGGGGTTGGGCCAAACAAAAATGAATGCATGTAAATGATTTCTTTATCGGTTTTTTGTAAATTTTATGTTTTTTATATCATTGCAACTAGGTCCAACTAACACGTATCTCTGTTTTTAAAACTATTAAAGTTTGTTAAAATTATCATTGATGATTTTTGGATGTTCTTGATATTAAATGAAAGATTTTGAAGCTTGGAAATGTTTTAGGACTATTTTGTTAAGTGAATTTTGTTAGTTTTGCATTTAAGGACTAATATGTAATTTGTTTAATCAAGCATGAAATTATTGTAATTTTTAAGTGATTGAAGGTTGTTTATGGATGGAATTAGAATCGGTTATGTGTAATGGGGCTTAATGTGAAATTTTTAATAGTTTCAATTTTAGTGGCTAAATTGAACGAAGTGTAAAAGTTTAGGGAAATTTTGTAAAATGAGAATTATAATTCATATACATAAAAATGAATATGATAATGCATTTTAATTCAATAAATTGAATTTAATTATTATATAGATCAATGATTGAATTGTATGGAGGAAAATCGGGAAAATAGAAAATTGCATAATAGTCCCCACAAACAAATTTGTTTGTTGGTTGTATTAGGTATGTTCATAGAATATATATATTGTTTATATGTTCATGTTCTATGTTGTATGAATTAGTTAATTAAATTGTGGTTGAATTATTAATATTGAATTGAGGATATTAACTGTTTACAGTTGAATGTCAGGTGAGTAAGATTTACTTGAAATGTGATAGATGTTTATATTAATAATTATAATTTATGTTGTTTTGAATTAGATTAAATTGATATGTGTTTGAATATTTAATATCGTTATATATCGTTTACAATTAAGTATACGGTGATAGAGTATTTAATTAGGAATTGTTGAATGATTGTGAAATGTGAGTTATACGATCTCGGAATGAACGTAACAGATTTATTGCATGTGTATGGATATTATGGAAGTGCCTCTAATATATAAATTTTAAGAATTTTGTTAAAATGCCCATTTGAACGAAGTAAACAATTAGGATACGATTGGCACGCCAATAGGGTTAGAACGCGCGCTTGTACGGGATTACACTTCGATGTCTCTGTTTGCATTTCGGTGCCTCTACTAGCATTTCGATGTTTTCTGGTGTGTTTTTGGGTACCCAAGTATCCAAATTACTTTGCTATAGTTCATTTTGCCATCTATTGAAAGAAAATATATGTCTTGAATTCATTAATTATTTGGAGATGACATGTTTATATAAATATCGAAATGTTAAATGATGAAATTGAATAAATAATGATTATGTGTTTAAAGGTTGTTTAAAGCGATATGAAATATCTAGAAAGTTTATAGTTATAGGTGCGAAATGCTCGCTTTGTAAATGCAATATTGGTGACAGAGTCATGTGTTTAAAAGAAATGGAATATGAATATGATTTGACATGATCAACTGGTTGATATGATTTATATGTCGAATCTTTCCTATTGAGTGATATGGAAATATGTCATATTAAATTATTGAGAGGTTATACGATTGAGATGTGAAACGCTCACCTAACTATTTTAAATGTATTAATAGGAAATCATATTAAATTTAGTTATATTCGTTTACTTAATTGTAAACTAAGGTAAGAGTTTTGTTTAAATACCTATGAACTTACTAAGCTTTATAAGCTTACTTTGTTTCTTTTCCTGTTTCCTGTAGTTGGTATTTTGCGAAACTAGGCAGTCGGATCTGTAACGCCCCAATTGTTTTGATTCCCTTATATTTGAATTTCTTATTAAATTTTGGCTTATGTTAAGTTTGAGCCTTAGCGCTTAAATGATTTTCTTTGTTAGTTTATGACAATGATGAGCCTAGTGGTTCAATGGTTAAGCATCTGTTTATTCCTTGGTTCTGAGTTTGAACCTCGTTGTTTGCAAGAGTAATATTGTTTTTTTATTTGTTGCTGTTATGGCCTATTCTTGTGAGGTAGAATTCAATTTGAATTCCTTTAGCAAATATTTAGGATGTGGATAAGTTAGTTTGGGTATTTCCATTTATTTTTATTTTTTTATTTTTACAAAATTTTAGGAAAATCCCTAAATATGCTTTTTCATTCTAATTGTCCAACCCACCCTTCCCACTTTGTGCACGTTACTTTTGTTCCTTATTTTGTTTCTTCACTTCTTCTTTTCCACGCTTTCTTTACTCTACTTCCTTTCCTTTTCTTCATTCTTTTTTCGATTTGCTTCATTTTTTCTTTTGATTTCTGTCTATCGTTCATACGCGGGTGTCATTACATTGCTAATTTTCTATGTAAGTAAATTCGGAGTAAGTAATCTTGATTCGTTTGGTGTTAAAGGATAAGGTTTCATTCGATTTTGGTTTATGATATAGAGTGTTGTGGAAATTGTTAAGTTTAATAGCGTTATCTTTCTGATTAGGAAAAGGGCGAGCGGCGTTAGACGAACCTCCAATGAGTTAATCTCGTGAATGGCTTGGGATGTTGTTATTGTGTGGTAAGTGTTCTTAAATTGGAGTTTGGGGACTGTTTTTCTTTAGAGAAATGGAATTTTTGTATAAGATTGGGATTGTTAATTTTTTGTGTTTTGATAAACGTTTATAGGTTCGTGAGTTCCTTTTGAGCAAGTGATAAATTCATCAATTAGGTGTGTGAAACTAACTCGATTTTATCATTTGAAACTCAAGAAAAATACGAAATAGACATTGTTTTCGAAATTGCCCAGCACCACACGGTCATGTCTCGGGACCTGTGGTAGACTGTGTGCACTACACGGCCGTGTGTTAGCCCGTATGGCTAGGCCATCTGGAGCACACAGCTGTGTGAAATCTTGCAGACCGTTTGGACTACATGAGCTAGGTTTTTGGGCCATGTGGGCCTTTTTGCCTAATTTTAAAGCCTAATTAGGGGCTGTTTAAGGGACTCAAAACTTGGGTTCGTAGGTATCGTATGAGGCCAGAAAATCATAAGTTTCGGTACATAAAAATATATGGATAAGTTTATGAGGTATGTTAAGTAGGATACGTTATCATTAAACCATGTGTTATATTATGATTTCTATGAAAGTATGTGTCTATGTAACATATAATTTATGATACATGTATGTATGATATGTGGTTATGTTATGTTTTTGTTTTGGGTGGGATATGATATGATAGAGGAAGTGCTACATGACAGCTATACTGCAATTATAGCGGCTAGTCCGCAAATCTATGTATGGCAGCTCAACTGCAATTATTTGAGTGGCACACAGCCACATATTAGTGTGATTGGATGGATGGGATCTTGTAGTTCTATATGGTGTGATTGGTTGGATGGAGAGGGTGTGTAGCGGATAGGGGTAATACATGATATGATATGATTTGATATGATATGCTATGGTATGATGTGATATGATATGATATGATATGACAAGGTATACTTTAATTCGAGTTCTGGTATGCTATAAGACGATCTAATGATCATATTTACTTGTATTGAAATTGTGGGTCAAACCACATACTGGGAATTAAGCTCACACCTTTGTTGCTTTGTTTCAAGTGATCTTCCAACTAAAGATAGGACGGCGACTTTGGAGCTCGTGTTTCACGATTTTGGTTTAGTAGTATGGATTTCATTGGTTCATTTTCTTGTTTATTATGGACATTCTGGACTTTACTTGGGTTTTGTTGATTTTTGGACATTCTTAGGTTTTGTTTAGATCGTTAGGACTATTTTGGTAGTTATTACATAAAGGTTTTAATATTTTAATGACGCTTAACATAAGATAACTAAACTTGAACTGCAGTTTTATAAAAGATACATAATAAGGTCTACTGCTGCAAGTTTGATTGAAATTCTATAAAATGTTTTAGCACGTAAATGTTTCAAGCAATTTGGTTTTGATTTTGGTAATACAATTAAGTTATGAATTCGAAAAAAAAAATACTATTCTAATTGAATTTTCTTTCCGTTAAATTTGGTCTTCAACAAAATTAAACATTTGTTTCTTCTATTTGTACAATGTAATATCCATGATCCAACAACAACGTTTAGGTCGGGTATCGGGTGTTATAGGATCAACATCAAGGCTCACACTATCAAGCTTCAGTCTCGGAAGATTCTGACTCGTTTTACCCTAGTTTTGTGGCATGTATATAGGTTATTTTGGGTTGATGGTTTGGAAGTACTAAGTTGAAGTTGGAATGTAAACGATCACTATGGTATGCTTGGGTCTTAGATTATGAGATGGTTGAGAAATGGATAAACTTGAATGAAATTCTTGATATATGTGTTAGTTGATAGCTAAGGTATATGTGTTGGTTCCTGGATATGGTAACTTTTGAATGTGTACTAAGATAATGGTATGTTTGAGTTTTATGTATGGATAATTTTGATAAAAGTTAAAACATGTTTTGGGGTGATGAAAAGGTAAGGTTAGATAGTAGTTTGTTATTTGAGGCCCTATTTGGTGAATAGATGTGGAAATGGTCACTTTGGTTTTGGTAACTTATGGTTTTACGATGAGTACGTTTGCCTTTGGAAAGTGGTATAAATGAATGATTTTGGGCCATATGATGTTTGAAAATTTATTGATGAATGTATGAAATTAACATGTTAAATATATCTTGGTTTTAATAAATGTTGTTTAAGATTAAGTTGTGGTGCCAATGAGGGCATATTGGTTAGGCACATAGGCTGATTGTGATTTGGTATAATTTTGACATGATTTGACATACTTTTGATGTATTTTGAGTAATTGAATACATTATTTTTGGTAAGCTTGAGACTTAAGTACACCATTGTTGAAAACCTTACATTTCAAGGTATCATATAGCACTCATGGTCTAACATACGGTCATGTGCCTTACACGGGCATGAGACACGACTGTGTGCTTTGTTAAATTTTAATGATTTTAGGTCCACGCGGCATTAATTAGATACACGGTCTGAGAACATGACCGTGTGTCTCCTCTTACACGGTCTGGCCACACAACCATGTCTTTGCACCACATGGGTTGTACCATGTCACATGGTCATGTGACCCCTGCTTTTAGTTTTTACCTAAATTTTTGTAAAAATTTCAAATTAGTCTTGATTTGATTTTGTGTTGAGTTATATGCTCAATTAATGCCCAGTTTTGATTGAAAATCACATCATACTTGAATTAAATTTCATTTTAATAGATTTGTTGATTATTTATGTTGAATCTATGGCTCGGTTATATTTGATTATCATTGATTGATTGTAATTACATTATATTATGAATTGTTTGATCTTTTATATTGTTATATCGATTAAGATTGATGTTTGTATGTTTGATATAAGCCCTGATGTATTCATAATCTCTATGGTGCATGTAATTAAAGTGATTAATGATTTATGATTTGATTGAATGTTATAAAACATGTTATAATGTTTCGGTAATTGTTGTAGCATCCTGTAACTAGGGTCTGACGACCGGTCCGAGTATAAGGTGTTACAGGGATGACTAGTTTCTCGTCGGGCCATGACATTATAGGCCATTTCTCGTCGCGACGTGATACGCTTGAGGTTGCGATGTCACATACCATTTCTACAATTTCTACAGATAAATAACCTACAATTCACCAAATCCATTTCCAAACACGTACATACTACTCAACATTCAGCCAACCTATACCAACTTCAACATCCATAGCATGATTTACATTACCTTATTACAACAATGAATTAAGCTTTAACACTATCAAGTAGATTATCTAATATACTTCACCTATGCTTTATTCGAACCATACCAAATTCATCAAAGTCATTTGCACTTGCAACATTATACACATCATAACTGAATGATTTATTTATGAACATATAACAACTTAAACAACTAGATTCACATATTAATTTCCTACTCTAGTTCATATAGATATAAAGATATACCAAAAGTGACTCAACTAGGTAGGTACATGCCAAATTATTAACAAAAGTGGAAACACAGCAAAATTGCTAAGTCGGGTTCAATTTCTGGATGCTGGGATGACCACCTCTCGATCTATCGAGAATCTACTTTACCTGGGTATGGAGAAAACAAAATTGTAAGCTGAGCAAAACGCCTAGTGGCATATCTATGATTCAAGATAACATAAACAAAATTACGCAATGCACAAATCTAAATCATGTTCAATTCATATTCGTTATCATGCTATTTATATCAAACACTTCAATTCCAAATAATCATGCTTACACCAATCTTATTTACCTACCCAAGTGTGTATTCATATTATACTATTTTATCATATAATTTATGCATATTCATTCCATAAACATGTATTAAATCATTTAACATATATTACACATTCATATACACTCAATTTCATGTATCATTTCCACATTTTTTGAGTCCATAAGCATCAGTATTATTCAAATAGTCCTTGGGGCTCATTTTCAACTCAATTCACATAATATCGTATTTCACATTTTCATTATATTTCATTCGTTACCATTTAACCAATTCATGAATTTTTAACCCTATTAACCAGACACGGACTCGGTATGGATACATGAATCAGTCACCCCAAGTTGCCTACCAAAAATGACACTATAACGATATATACCATCCTAGATTGTTCAACAACAATACTCAAATCAATCAATCTGTCACCCCAGGTTGCCCGGCAACAATGACTCAATGAATAATATCTACCACCTCGGATTGCTCGGCAATGACGATTCTACTCAGTACTCTAACCCTATGGCATGCCAACTATATCTGACTCGGTCCGAACAACTAATAAGGTATTTCATTTTCGATTTATTATATATAGTTCAATTTATAACTCAATAATCACAAATAAATCAACATATCACAATTACATAACTTATATAACACATTTCAATACAATTTCATGTTAATTATCAAATATCAAGTAAATTCTATGTTTTGTATTTTATTCAATTTAGTCCCTATCTCAGAAATCAATTCCAAACACATCAAATCAGTTCAAGTAATCCTTAATGACTCACCTCAGCAATATATGATATAAAATGACATGAAAATGCAGCAATTAAATTGGTCTCGAATCATAGAAATAACAAACAAAAAATTTTGAGTTATTCGTCGATGGTTTTGGATTTTCTTTTCTCTCTAAATGAATCTGGGTCGATGTTAGCTATGATTAACGTTAAACATGTAACATTATCAATAATCAACCAATTCCCTGTCAATTGTCAATTTATACAAACTTTTCAATTTATTCAATTTAGTCCCTAAAACCAGGACTAACATAACATTTAATTTAAAGCTCCAAATAGAATCTAATTTAACTAATATCCATTGGGGACCTCCTATTTCTTATTTCTACAGTAAATTTTACATTTATGAAGTTTAGTCCCTAATGTATGAAATTATCAATTAGCTTTACAATTTAGTCTTTTTTATCTAAGCTTACAATCTATCAATGTAATACCTAAAACTTTAAATTTCAAACAATGGCATCTTTCAAAAAATTATCAAAGTCACAAATTGGTACATGGGCTAGATAAATCAAGCTCTCATGACCTCAAAAACATACAAATTACAAGAAAATGACTTAATTACAATAGCCAATTTATTGAATAAAAGCTTGAATAATCGATAATGGAATTTATTCTTCAAATTTCTCTGAATTTCAGTGGGGAGGATGAAGTCTTCTCTCTCTTCCCATAGATTGCTAATATATATACATGTTTTAGATTTTGATTAGTTTAATACTTAAATTAATTAAGTTAATGCTCCATTTAAACAAACATCCACTAACGTATATTTTAGCATGGTCTAATTGCCATTTTAAATTTTTGGTTAATTGCAATTTAAGTCTTTAATCCATTTTCTAACTAAAAATCTATAGTGATTAGACTTTAAAATTTAATCCCTGAACCTTATTTAATCATTAATTCGGCTAAATTACTTATCCAAAATTCAATTCATCTATATAATAACTCTTTAAATATTTTTATTAAATAATTACAAGCTCGGTTTTCAAAAATAAGATCCTGAAACTGTATTTTTTTAACACCACTAAAAATTGGGTCGCTAGAGTATCTAACCCCTTATGGAAGATCATATCACTTGAGGAATAATATATTGGAGATTGGATTGAATCAAATTACCCAAATCAATCCCTTGAATCGTGGACATTTGATTGGATTGAAACTCTATTTGTTGAGTTGTCAAAAGTCCATATTTAATTTGATTGTCATTATTATAGTGTATTTAATTTATCTTATTGATATATTAGTGGGATTGAGATAAATCTTCATATGTGAGCTACTCTCAAAGTAGTTTATATATTCGAAAGACTTGTGTTAGTGAATGTAATTAGAGAATTATACACTTAAATATGTTATTTTGAGGAACCTTAATGTATGAGTGCATTTTGATAGTAAAACCTTTGTGTTGTGGTTTTACTTGCTAAATTCACAATGGGTGAATTTAATGGTGAGAATATTGAGTCTTCAAGGTGCAAAGGTGAGGGAAATTATCACGAGTTGTGATAGATTAAGAACATTTGTTGTAATTGTTGAAGAGAGTGGATATTTCTCACTAAGCTAGGCTCCACAGATGTAGAGAAACCAAACTGCGTAAACAACTTCCTTATGTTCTGTGTGTTTATTGTTTTTCACATTTAGTGGTGAAAAAGTGCCCACTCCCTTATCACTCCTTCATTGATGTGCTTTGTTTCTTAGAAAATGTTCTTGTTAACAGTACCTATGTTTTGAGTTACGCAAGGTTTCCTATATTTCGGCCAAAACAATTATACAGAGTATTAATTAAAATCCGTAAAAATGAAAAATTTATTAATATTCTGTGGAATATTAATTTATCTCAAAGAATGGAAACCGAAAGACAAACTCTTTCAAAATATGGAATTTATTTAGAAAATAAATCACACTAAATTTTAACTGAGTATTAACGCTTAATTGGTGTGTGTTTCATCGAGTTAATGATCTCTACTTATAAAGAAAAATGCAAGTCTTAGTTGAACAAGGACCAAAAAAATATTATTATTTTAATAGATAAGCACATGTGTTCCCTAATAGTGATACATATGGGCAGCGACAACCCCTTATGGGGACTACGATTGTAACCCCTTATTACTCAGATGAGCCTTCAAGCCTGTCTATTATATTGAGTATTAATTATATGTATTGTCTAGTCTTTAAACCAACTCATATCATTTTATCAACCCAAAAACTATATTTTTATTCCTAAAAATATTAATTAATTAAAATAAAATTTAATTAATTTACTAATTAAATTATTTTCTCAATCCAATTCTAAATCCATTAAAGTCATGACGACTTTATCATACTAAAATCTATTAGTAAATAAATTTAATTAGTTTGTTCCCTAAAACCGTGATGACTAATTAATTTAATTTTCACTTCAAACTTCAATTATTTAATTGCAATCAACTAAATAATAATTCGAAGAAATTAATTTAGTTCCTAAGTCATCTCTTGCAAATGGCGAGAAAATGTATTCACTGTGGATAGTGGTACATTCGATCTATTTCTCTAATTCGTCATTTTCATTCATCACATTGATTCAATCGCAAACTATTCATAGTTGTACCAAGCTACTGGAGGGTCCAAACTATTCATAGTAGTTAAAGAAAATAAAAGTAACTAAATAAAACTATGGCCTTTTCGGCCTTATTACATAAATAATTCCCAAACTTAAAAACTTAAAATACTTAATAGAAATAAAGTCCTAAGTATTAAAAATCCTTTCTTGCTGTGCATGGCCACCTTTAGCTCCTGCCGACCCGGTCCATTATTGCTCATTACCTGAAAAATAGTCCCACAAAGGGGTGAGTCAACAGACTCAATGTGTACACAAACTAACAATCAACAATTTAGGCATACATGTTCATATCAAAGACATATTCATATAAAAATGATGCAACCCAAACCCAAGCCTAGTTATCCATCCGCTACACACCACCACCCGCACACGCCAATCACACCGTGGGGACTACTAAGTCAACCTCCATCCGCTACACACCATCGAAGGCGATCATTGCGATGACGTGCTCATCGCCCATATAATTTGTGTCATTAGACACCATATTCAGATAATGTAACCGAAGTTACCAAATTCAGATAATGTAACCGAAGTTACCATATTCAAATTATGTGACCGTAGTCACCATATTCCGTTGGTGAGACCGAAGTCAACACCTTCTTCCCCTTTCACATATAGCCGAAATGCCCCAAATATTATTATGTCATGCATAACATACTTATTTCTCATTCATGTTACTATTCACATGTTCAAAATATATCATATTCGTAATCCTATCGGAAGTAGGAAACGTACCTGGGTACTTTTTACCACATTTGTGGTACTTAGCCACATTCACATTCTTATACATATTCATATATTAAAATAATTGCCATATGATATATCGAAAGTTAGTGTGAGTACACACCTGATTTGCTTAATAGGTTCCTTGAAATCCCGAGGAGAATCGATCACAGTTTAGATCTCAAATCCTACATAAGTTAATCACTTTAAAAGACCATTCGGCCACTTTTCCAAATACAACTAGGATTTGTATTACTTACCTTGTAACTGAATTGATTTTAAGAATCAAGTGCCGGATCTTTGTATTCCTCCCTTGTGAATTCGGCTAAACACTATATTACTCCATAGGTTAGTTTTCGGCTAAATAATAAATCCAAACATGTAACATAAGCCTTAGCCGAATTTCTTAGCACTTACCTTGTGATTCTAAATCTCGAAAAGTAACCCTTGGCTTATGGAGATGTTGAAATCCCTTAGATCTGAAATCCCAAAATTCCTCCTTTGGTAATCACCCAAGAGACACAAAAGGGATTATTTCCTAGATCTTGATTAAAAGAATTAGAAGAACAAAATTCATTGTTCTTACCTTAGATCCTTGACCCTTGTATTCAACAATTGTAGAAACACGAGAGATCCCTTGTAGATTCGGCCAAAATTGCTAATAGAATTAGTACACGATTTTCAATAAAAAGAGAAGAAATACAAATCGATTGACCACAGATCTTACCCCTTTGATGCTGTAGTTGATTACTTCCTTGCTTAGAGTCACAGAGATTCGGCTATGGAGTTTAATCAAGTATCAAAAGAAAAGACTTTTTGGCTTGACAGATGAAGAAAAGAGAAGAAGAGAAGAGGAAAAAATTCGGCAGAGAGAGGGTTTGTTTAGGAAATTTCGCCACACTTGGAAAAGATGAGAGAAAATCTTTTAATTCTCCTTCTTTAGCCGAAATTACTAGGCCAAGAGTCCTTGACTTGGTCACCACTCTTCCTTGTGATAATATTATCACCTTATTTAAAAATAAATAAAGAAAAATCCTTTTATCTCTTCTAAATAATCCAAATTAAAAGCTTTTATCTATCACATTATTATGCAATATTAATGGAAATAAAACACCTCTCTTTTTAAACACATGTGCCGTCCACCACTTAGCTGGGAAGCAAAAATAAAACTTCATTTATTTGCTTCCCTTGTGACTCGAACCTGTGCCCATGCCTTTTGCACATGGTGCCATTTCCATAGGCCCTAAGTGCCATCTTCGTGCCACTTTTCCTAGCTCGTTTGTGTGTCAAATTTTACCAACTTTTTCTTTTAAGGCCCTCTTGCCTTAATCTCCCATTTTAAACTTTAAAACTCATAATTTTAGGGTCATTTCCAAGTTTCCTAAAATTTTCGATCGGCTCTGTTTACTTGCCATTTTCTTACATTTCCAAGTTTCCTAAAATGTATACTTTCCATTTTTGGATCATTTCCATTCTCATTTCTTAGTTTCCAAAAATGTGTACTTTCCATTTTTGAACCATTTCCTTACATTTCTGGGTTTCCTAAAATGTTCATGTCCTAATGCATTTCCAGGTTTCCAAAAATGTTCATTTCCATTTCCATGCATTTTCATACATTTCTGAGTTTCCAAAAATATCAAAAATTTATTCATAATGCTTAAGACTTGTCATTTTGTAACACCCTAAACCCGGCCCACAAGCCTTGACCGGATCTAGTATGTCACGGAGTAAAAACTTTTTGAAACATTTTAAAAATTTCGTGTTCACAGTGGAAATCTGAAAATATTGCTGAATTTGTAAAACAACGTTTGCTAAAACTAAGATAGTTTGGTTTGATAAACACGATGGGGTTGAAAACTTTTTCTTTTCCTTTGAAACCATTTGATCATTTAGATTTTTAGAAGTATCGGGGTTATTGATAACTTGGTAAAATTTTGCTACACGATGGTAACGTCTTTGAAAACGCGTACGAGTATTAATTTTGAAAACGTTGCTTTTACCGATTCGCATAACAGTCCATAAGTTCGTTAGAAATAAGGTAAAAACTACTTAATCATGCGAATAGTAATAAAATAATAAGCGGCCATATTACAACCCAATCGAATTTAGTAAATAGTAAACTTTAATGGTACGAAATAAAACTTCAAAACGAGGAACAAGCATGGCTACCTCGAGACCTCTCCGGCTCCGTCTCCGCGATTGACTCACCTGAAAAGATAGGGAAAGGGGTGAGTCACCAAGACTCAGTGCATAGCTATAACACATGTCCCCACATATGGGCTTGGCCCATATTCACACAGTCCATACACATGAATATGGAATTATGAAGTGAGTATGCAATTATGAAACCCAACCTAGCCATCCATACTCCTTTTTCTACCCCGTGTGGTACCAAACCACTGGTGGTGCCAAACCACTGGTGACTCGAAGTCACAATATCCGTCAATACGTGTGGTGCCAAACCACTGGTGACTTAAAGTCACAATATCCGTCAATACGTGTGGTGCCAAACCACTGGTGGTGCCAAACCACTGGTGACTTAAAGTCACAATAAAATGATGGGGCCAACCCATCGTGTGATACCAAATCACTGGCGTCGATCCCGTATCTCAAATGTGGGGCCAACCCACGGTGGTACTAAGCCACAGGGACGAGACGCTATGAGGTGCCAAACCTCTGGAGGTACCAAACCTCTGGTGACCGTAGTCACAATGTGTTACCAAAACACTGGTGTCCGTCGACACGAATATCACTGCCCCCTCCACTCATTTTTCCCACATCATCATGCTTACATAACAAGTATCATGATCCCATATATCATGCATTTGTATATAGCATAACATTTAACAGCATGTGATGGCATACACAACATATATCATAGATCGAGTATTAGGGGACTTACCCGAAAACCAAGCTTATGCCCACAAGGCAAAGATACTACGTGATAAGTGATAAAATATCATTATACAACAATTTATACTAATAAAGTGTGTAAGAGCTTACACACCTGATCGAACGATCACCCACCTTGGGTATCCAACATCTTAGCCCTTATTTGGCTAACATGCACAACATGTATATTTACAATAACATACATAAACCAAAGAAGAGAAAACGGTCGATAACTACGCTTTGATTTTAGTGAGATTCTGATTTATCGAATCTAACAGCAACTAAAATCCCGAAAGCTTCTGTTATTTCTATCGATTTGCTCCTAGAACACATAACCGAAATCGGTCACACTTTGTACCAAAACAGGGCCTTAGGCCGAATACCACAAGTCATTTACCTAGCTTCTTTTCCATGTCCCAAAATTTTTGCTTGCTCTTGTAGATACCGAAACCCTGTTTAATAACTTGTTAGAACGGCCAACACACAAAAATACCAAGATCATGGCCCTTGGCCTAATGTGATGCTTACCATTTACATATCTCGACAAAGTCCCGTGAGAAGTTCAACTCCCAAAATACTCCTTTAATGCTCCTCAACACTATCCACACACAAAAGGGTACATCAGTATGGCCTTATACATATTCGGCCATCCTTTAAGTCAAGGTCAAAAATTCGGTTATCACAAAACTCAAATTTAGTTTATGGCCGAAGGACATACTTCCTTACCTTGCTTATTTCGGTTCCGAAACACCATTATTCTTGTCGATTAGCTCCCAAAGTTATCAAAATCCCTATTAAGGTAATGTTAGGATCGGCTAAAACAAAAATATTAAAAACATGGCCCTTGGCCGAAACTTCCTTTGTGCTTACCTAAATGTTCAAAATCTCGGGAGTGCCCTTAATACATCTTAAGGCTGACACATGCAAAAGAAACACGTAGTCGATAGCATCTTCAAAACAAGGATTCGGCCATGGCTCCTCAAGGTGGAGTTATTATACGGCAATGGACACCTTAAGAGAGCTTTGATTTACCCAAGGTAAAAGAAAGGAGAGGATGTGGTAGAAAAGAAAATAATGCCTAAAGGGGGTCTAAATTTCGGCAAAACACAACGATGAAAAAGAAGGGTTTTGAAAGAGGACATTTAGCACACACTAACTCCATTCTTGAACCAAAATACCAGCCTTTGGAGGCCCCCAAATTCGATCAAAGCAACTGGTACGATAATAGAACAAGGGGTTTCGGCCTAGCTTTCCCCAAACACAAAGCCAGAATGAAGATCCTTAGAGAGTTTACCAGTCGGCCAAGCACCAAATGCCAAGAAGGGAGAAACCAAAAATCGAAGCTCGGCCATGTTAAGCTATCTCAAAGCCGATTAACTATCCAAAGCATCCATCAACGGTCATGCATCCCAAAAAATATGAAAAAGAAGAAAATAGCCAAAGAAATACGGCACTCCTTCCTTACTCTCAAAACCGAATGAAAGTCCCCTAAAGGTTTCACCATTTTCGGCCAAACACAATTGCAAAGAGAAAACCAAAACAAAATCAAAAGCTTTGGCCATGCTTGCTATGACATGGCCGGCCAAGCTTTTCTCTTTTCCCAAAATTCAAACATCACTTTCTTTGTTTATTCCCCCTTCCATCACCCTTCCCATAATTTCATAAAATAATAAAGAAATAGAAAGGTAATTGCTCATGCTTTCAAACGGCTAAGCTCCCAAGACCAAGGACTGCCATACTTTTGCAGCTACAATGCTGCACGTTTTCTTTCCCCAAAGCAAAACCATCTTTGCATACTAAAAATAATAATTATTATTATCCTTCCACCATTCATCATTAATAAAATAAACAAACAAAACAAAAAAAAATTATAACACACCCTTTAATAAAAAAAAAATAATAACACATTATTAATAAAAAAATAAAATGACAGACCCCATGCTTCATTAGTAGAGAAATAATTTAATAATGATAATAAAATAAACAAAACAATAAAAAGGCAGAACACCCAACAAGCATGCGTGCATGCCCTTTCCCAAAAACTGCATGCGCAGCATGGGCCATGCAACTACTTTGCATGCAGAAAAAAAAAAAAAAAGGATAAAAGTACCCATGTTGTTCCCAGGTCTCGAACCCGAGACCTGGAGAAGGAACCCCCATGTCCCATCCACTTCGGCTTCTACGCATTTCATGCCATAAATTGCGCAGAGTTTCTTTTAAACTATACTTAGGGGGGTTTCCTAAGCTTAGCGCTAAAATAAAATGCTTCGAGCGCGATCCCTGGGACTCGAACACTCGACCTCGAGAGGCCCCTCCCATGCTGCAAGCGTCTTTGCCATCTCTCCCAGGCGCTGTTTTGGGATGAGACCCAACTCGATTTTCTTTTAAAGGCTACCTTAATATAGCGCATACTTGAAAAAATAAAATGCTATGCGCCCCATGCCACTCGAACCCCTGACCTATTCTGGTGCCGAATCTTAAGTGGCACACGGAAGCCACTTTGCTACCCGGACTTTCATGTCCATAAATTCACAAAAATTATTATTAAGGCCTCTTCAGCCAATTCCCACTTTTAACCCTCAAATTTTCAAAATTTCTAAAATAGCCCCTTTTTATCCCCGAGCTTTAATAACCCCTAAAACTCATCAAAACAATTCTTAAAGCCTATCGACTCGTGAATTTGGCTATAATGCGCAGCCCCTAATTTTGGATATTACACATTTCATACAATTAAACCGAAAATGCATAGGCCCTTTCCAGGATGTTACAGAGCTCGTGTAGCTCACCCCTTTAGTTTTTCCCCTTTCAAGTACTCTCGCGTTCTGAAGCTGGACTTGGCATGTCGGAGGTTTCGGAGTGATATGTTTTTAAACAGGCTAATAAAGTATTTCTTTAGTTCTGAGTTTAAATAAATGGTTTTGGTTTGTAAGTACTGTTTTGAAAATTGTGGTACAAATTTTGTGTCATATACACGTAAGTGTTGTTTGTACTGAAGTTTGAAAATGGGGATTTTAATTTTCGAACATGTTTCATCCTATCCTAATTATCATTTTGATTTTGGCATATTTTGTTAAATGATTGAGCTCGATTAAAGCAATGGTTTTCTGACAAAGTGTAAAACAACTCGGTTTGCAAAAACTTTCTACGTTCACTTCGTGATCAATGTAACCTCTGAAATTCAGTCTAAACTACTAGGTCAGGTTTTAAAGCATTACAGAGCTCTCCAGCCACTTATTAAATGTTCATCTAATAACCTTGCCATCTGTATTACCCTAATAAGGTATCATTAATCTTTTTTATTTAAATTTATTCACCCAATAAAGGAAACCTAGGATGAGATCAAACTCAAGTTGTCAAACTCAACAATGAGAGAATTACTCATGAAAGGAGAGAATGATTTTATTTCCTTCATGCGTATTCATCTTGGAGTTTAAATGTTATATATATATATATTTAAAAAATTAAACTATCGATAATGTTATTTTTTAATAAATTGAATTTCTTTTTCAATAAATTATCAAACAAGGTCTTAATTATGATTTTGCTTTTATAATTGTTTAAATTTGGTTAAATGATAATGTTTTGACAAACTTAAAATTTAGTAGCTTTTTTCTTTCTAACCTTGCTCATAATTTATATTATTTTTATTACAATGTATTGAATCATTAAAATCTATAATCTTTTATAGAAATCATAATTCCATTTTAATATTATATAGTAATTAATTTTTTTATCAAAAGATGTAAGTGACGAGATCACAGTTAACTTTTTTATCATATAAATTTTGCATATCCAAAGATATTTTACAATTATGTTATTGATTATTTGAATTTCAAATACATAAAATTATTAAATATACTTAATATAAAACATAAAGTAAGTAATTTTCAATAAATTTTAAAATAATAAAAATTCAATCTCAATTTGTTCCTTCAGAAAATGCCATCAACTGACTCTATCAAAAAACAACTTCTTAATAAATCTTTTTCTACTTTCACATTATTTAGTAAATATGAAAAAAATACTATTAATATAATGCTTAAACTAAAATTTAAAAAATAATTATAGTTATTTATTAATAAATATTAATGAAAAATAACATATGAAAATTACTTTAAATATAATTTTACAATTTAAAAAAACTTCATCGAACAAAAAGTTTATCTTAAATAAATAACCTAATAGATTCACATTTAATATTTTATGAACCATTATTAATGTTTTTATTATTATGAATACCTATGATTTAATGTATAATTTTCACTCACATTTTTCAAGATAAAATATTATTAATATAATGTGATACTAAAAAATAATTATAATTATTTTTTAATAATATTAATTAAAATATATATTAAAAATTGCATTACATATAATATTACTAAAGCAAAAATATTATTAAAACACTTATAATATTAAAATAAATAAAAATATCTCTTCTAACATTTATATACTATTTATTGTAGAACTCAAAATAATATTATTACTTAATGCATTTATAATAGAAATAATTTATTTATATTGATTTTCAAAGATAAAAACGTTAAAGATCGAAGAACAAATAGTATGGATCTGAAACACTTTATCTTTTAAACATCACACAAATATAATTTTTAGCATATTTTATAGGTTTTATTTTTTTATACAATATTGGAATAAGGGATAAGGGATGAAGGTGACATGATTTGAACTTGTGTTAAATAAATGTTTGATAAAAACTTTCACCATCACTTCATACAAATTAAGATATATGTTTTACAAATAATGATTATTTGCATTAATTATATAAATTTAAAATATCTTATTAAAAGTAATTGATTATGTATATTCACCTTAGATAAAAACCAATATTAATAAAATTACAATTATCAAATTATATAGAGGAAACAAATATTTCCTATAAAATTAAATTAAAGATTTCATATGATAGAGGAAATATTATATCTTGGATTGCATTTTAGCTTCTTTATTAAAAAAATGGGCAAATTAATCTTTGTACGTTAGATGAGTGAGCAAAATAGTCCTTTTGTTAAAATTGCACCGTTAAATGTTTGTTTTAGTGTTTTATATATAATTTAATCCTCAACCTTTACATATTTACTAAATTTGATCCCTACTCTTTTATTGGAAGTAAATTAGAAATTTTTGAAACTAATAAGGCTAAAAGGTTAAAAAGGCGTTAGTAACAAATTAAAAAGATCAATTAAGTCATTTTTAAAACTTAAAATTTATTTTGAAAGATAAAAATTATAAATAAAACTTATAAAATAGTTATTAAAAGATAAAAATAATTTTTTTTTCAAAAACAAAGTCTTATCCACATTTTAGGTAATTCAATTATAAAAATTGTCATTAAAGATTTTAGAGGAAAAAGAAGAACCCTCAACTGATTTTATATTGCCATTAAAATATAATGACAATTTTAAGGCTGATATGAAAAATAGGAATTTAAATTATGTAAAATTTTCCATTTAAGTACCTAATATTTCTTTGTCAAAGTAGGTATACAGTTTTATTCTGTTACCACATTAGGTATCAACCATTAACTTATGTTTAGAAAAACTTTTGAATCGGCCAAATTATGACAAGTGGTATTTTTAATTAAATAAAATATTTTAAATTAAATTATCATAATTTGATTGATTTAGAGATTTTTTTAATTTGGGATTAACATTTTAATTTTATTTATTTAATTAAAAATGTCACATGTCATAATTTGATTAGTTTAGAGGGGTTTTTTTTAATGGTTAATATTTAAAGTAGTGTTATACTTCAAACCCCTCAGGCAAAACACTTAGAGAAGACTCCTTGTGTAACACCCCAAACCCGACCCAGAAGTTAGGCCCAACTCTGGCGTGTCACATTGAAGAGTTTTCAAAAACCATGCTTTCATTAGAAACCCTTCTTAAAGAATTTAAAACTTTCTGCCATGTAAAACCTCAGATTTCATTTGCTTATCTTCAAAACGTAGTTTACTAAAAGTCATTCTCTTGCAAAATCATTATTACTTTCAAAACCTTGATTGTTGCGGAAGTTTGATTCAAACATTTGCGAATACGTGATATTTTGAAAACAATGGTTATAGTTTTAAAAATCTGTGTTTAACAGACCAGCAGTTGTAATTTAAAGAAATACTAAATAAAAGTTAAAAAGAAAAACCCAATGGCCTTATTACAAAAATTATTAACCGAATAATTTAAAATAACTAAATTAAACTAAAATCGCTAAGTTTAATCTTTAAATCATATCCGACGTGTGGCCACCTCCGAGTCATCCGCAGCTCCAAATCCTCTAAGACTGGGGATTACCTGCACGGTTAAAAGAAAGGAGTAAGTTACGAGAACTCAGTGTGTAATCCCCTATAATGGTCATAGTCTGGGCCTGAGCCCATACGGTGTCGTTCTGGGCCTAAGCCATATTCAGTAACAAGCTGGGCCTTAGCCCCAAATCAGAACAATGCAATGGATATGTACCCACCCTAATCCTATCCAGCCAACTAACTCTCCACCCGTACCAACCAGCACACTATGTGGGGACCATGTCAACCCAACCAGCCAAAACTCTCCAATAATGCAGCCTAGCTGCTAGTATGTATATATGCAGCTCTTAAGCCTTCAATAGCGGTATTATAATTAGCACAGAGCCATCAGTAACTGTATTATGTTTGGCACATAGCCATCAGCGATAGTAATATAATCGGCACACAGTCTTGGGTAAATATGATCAACACAGAGTCATCGATATCTGTTAGGCACATAGCCACTGGTAAATACGGTTGGCACAAAGCCATAATCAAGATGGCACAGAGCCAAGCTCTCCAATAATGCAGCCTTGCTGCTAATAACGGTATATGTGGCTGACCCACTAAAATAAGAATATGTGGCGATGCCACTATAACGGTGTGTGGCGATGCCACTATAACGGTACGTGGCGATGCCACTATAACGGTGCTTCCTCCAAATCAGCAACCCAACCCAATGCAGTATGCCGTGTATGTCATGCTCAATCATTACACGTGTATGCAAAATGACCATGCTTAGTAACAGTCATTTCAACACATATTAACAGCAAATCAGACACACGCCTACAGTCAAGTTGGTTAAAACACAGTCATAAAATCACAGTCAAATCGGTCAAATCATAGCACAAGTCAATCATTTACCCACAAGGGCAAATCAGTCATTTTACCCTATAAGGGTATTCCGGTAATCCTACCCTACAAGGGTAATTCGGTAATTCTACTCATAACTAATCCATGTATGCAGTGCATCTCAAACGTAATCAATCATACAATTAACACATACAACACTAGTACTACCACGAGGGTACAACGGTCATTTAATCGATTAGGGGTAAAACGATCATTTCGCCTCGTAAGGGCATCTCGGTAATTTTACCCGTCGAGGGTATTTTGGTAACTTTACCCATAGAGGGTATTTCGGTAACTTTACCCATAGAGGGTATTTTAGTGATTTTACAAACCGGGGTATTTCGATAATTTTGTAAACTAGAGGTATTTCGGTAATTTCAAAAATCAAGGGTATTTCGATAATTTTGCAGTTCGAGGGTATTTCAGTAATTTCACAAATAGGGGTATTTCCGTAATTTTGCAATCCGAGGATATTTTGGTAATTTCACAAACTAGGGGTATTTTGGTAATTTTGCAATCTGAGGGTATTTCATTAATTCTGCAAACCAGGGGTATTTCGGTAATTTTGCGAGTCGAGGGTATTTCGATAATTTCGCAAACCAGGGGTATTTCGGTAATTTTACGAATCGGGGGTATTTCGGTAATTTCATAAATCAAGATATTCTAAACAGAGATAACGATGCGAATGGGCCTAGAGCCCATTCTCGGCCCAAATGGACCCATACATTCATGTGGCCCATTCAGCCCAAATCTAGCCACAGATATGAGATTCACATAGACCAATCCAATATCTACTACACAATCATACAATTTATTCATATAAGCCCACAGGCCTATTGGCCCCATATGGCCCATTTCGACCCATCGAGGCCCAAATAGCCTAAACCCACAAGAACACTCATGGTGGCCTCAACTATCGCGTTGAAGCTCCCACACGTGCGCTCGCGCGCTCGTGTGGCTACCATCGCCGTGTGATCGGCATTTTGGCATTTGCCACTCTATAGCTAGAGTAGTGCGAAATACACACTTGATAAGAATCTGGAGTTGATCCGCGCTCCGAACACTCCTATGCCCAAACGCCAACCCAGGTATGCTTACTCTCCTTATAGATTGCTCTATTTAAAGCCAGCTTCTCACCTTCCCTCTTGCTAGCTTCCCGATGTGGGATCCCTCCTTCAGCAGAGTTTAAATCCATCACAACCACTTGCCATCCCAACTTAGCAAAATAAATATCCCTTTTTGCTTGCAATGGGATTCAAACTCAGGCTCCCTTATAACATAATCCATGCCGCTAGCCACTTTACCAACTAGCTCCTTTTTGTCTTAAAACATGCGCAACTAAATATAAGTCTATGGCCAAAGTCTAAGTTCATTTAAAAAGAAATTAAAATGAAATGCAAGCACCAAGACTTGAACCTTGGACCCCTTGCTTCCTTGTGTGACGTCACTTCCTTGTCTCCCATGTGGCGTCATTTGCCACTAGACCACAACTCCTATTGTGTCATTCTTCTCCACTTTTTATTCTTAAAGCCTACCTACTAACTCCCAGGGTTTTACTCACCTAAAACCAAAATTTTCCTAAAGCCCAGGTTTGATCCCAGGACTTCATGGAAGCCCCTCTAACCTTCCAAAATCACTCACCTAATAGATCCAACTTGCATTAGTGCCGTTCTCTTATTCTCAAAAATTTTAAACGCTCTCGTGCCCAAGGCCCAATAGGCCCAATTCTACTAGGCTCAAATTCAGGGCGTTACACCTTGAATACCACACCTTGTGAATTGGTATCCACCTCTTGGATAGGCCACACACCTCGAGAAGACCCCTCGAGCATTACCCTTCAAAATCCTAAATGAAGGATCTCTTCACCTGTACACCTCGAGGAAACTCCTCAAATCAGACTCATCCTGATGCAAAATCATGGAAGGGTCCCACTTAACTGCCGTTTATGACACCAACTATCGAATACTAGTCCCATTTGACATGATTGATAGTCTATCCAATCGTCACCCTTGTGGCCATACATAGGCCTATCATGATAGGTTGATTGACATAATCACCCCTAGTAACCAATAATCGAGTGACATGTGACACCTTGAGATTCTAACCCATCATATATAAGCGTGCATTGGTTCCTATAAAAGGGGACCTAGATTTCTCTCTCTCTCTCTCTCTCTCTCTCTCTCTCTCTCTCTCTCTCTCTCTCTCTCTCTCTCTCTTTCTCTCTATAATAGCCCAATTTCAATGAAGTCGGAATAGTGGTTTTGTAACCATAAATTCGAGCCGAAAAGATAAAATATTTTAATATTATGAAATGATTAGTAATGTGATAGAATGATTGCATGATAATTTTGATAAGAAAATTTTATCAATTAGGTGCTTAATTGTAGAAAGGACTAAATTGCATAAAATGTCAAACTTGTATTTTAGTAGCTAAAAGGATTAAATAGCTATGAAATTAAAAACTTGAGGTCCTTTAATGGTAATTAGACAATTGATGAAAAATATGTAGATATTTTTGGTGAATCATCCATGGAAAAATTAGAAAAGGTTAAGACTAAATTGGAAATGGAAAAATTATAAAGATGATAGTTAAGGACTAAATTGGAAATAGTAAAATTATAAAGATGATAATTAAAGTAAATAGAAATATCATCATTTTATATCATCTTCTTCAACCTAAAATCCATGGAAACCCTAAGAGAGAGAAAACAAGCTTTCCAAGCATAAATTGGTAAGTTCCTATGTCCTGTTTTTAATAATTTTTATATTTTTGAGATCGGGAAAGCTTAATTTCTCTATTTGTGGGGTTAATTTGAATAGATATCAAATTATAGTAAATTTTTCATGGATGAACATGCTGAAATTTAAAAGTTCATGGTAGAAAATGAAAGGTTGTTGATAGATAAAAAAAATTTTACAAAGGGAAATTGGATTTAGGGACTAAAATTGAAATTCTGAAATTTTGAGAATAAATGTGCTGTAAAATTTATATTAGAATTTTGGTTAGGCTTGAAATAAGGATTAAATTGCATGAATTTCAATTTTCGAGCCTAGGGACAAAATTGGAATTAATTAAAACTATAGGGGCAAAATCGTACTTTTGCCTAGATTGTAAATTGAGTTCAATAGAATATGAAATGGATTGAATTGATGATTAAATTCATTTATATAGATTCAGAAGTACCAAACAAAGAGCTAAATCGAGGAAAGGAAAAGATTTCAGATTAGTAGATTTTAGATACGAACAAATATCAAGGTAAGTTCATATAACTTAAATAAGTATAGAAATGTATTGATTTAAATGTTATATTATATTGATTATGCTATATGAAATCATGTATGTGAATTACATAGTTATGGTAATGAATGAAATGATACATGTTTGGAAAATTATTGAAAAAAGGGTTGAATTCCTTGAATATTAAATTCCGATGGATAAAAAGGTGATTACCCTGATGAAACTGCATGTGTTGCATAATGGATTTAGCCCGGATGGGTAATCCAAAATGAGCCTCTCGAGTTTCAATTAGGATTTAGCCTGGACTGGTAATCCTAATTGACTGGATTTAGCCTGGAATGGTAATCCGAAATAAACTCTATAGGGAATTCTTTGTCATATAAAGGATTTAGCCTAGACTGGTAATCTGACAAAGCCCTTAGAGTATATGTTACAGCTAGAATTTAGCCTAGACTGGTAATTCTGATGTGTGATATGTGGCTCGAGAGTGTACCTATAGGTACTACTGGATATGAATTGACGGATAATGGAATTGTACACCTCGAGTGTGTAATGCTCCAAAATTTAAATTTTTGTTTTTGCAGATGTATGACACAAATCTGTATCTGCTTCAGTGGTTAAGTGTTCTAGGAGTGTGTGAAAGGTCTCAAGTTCAAGCCATGACTTGGGCAAATTTTGGTATTTTTATGAATAAAGCCCAATCTTTGGTCAATAGGCTTTTATTTAATTGTTGATAAGTATATAACAGAATGGGCCTGCTGGTCTGGTGGTTAAGGGGAGTGTTGGAGGTCTCGTGTTCAATTCTCTATGATCGCGTGAAGACAATATTTTTGCTCCAATTTCGGCTAAAAGTTGTGTTGGGGCAAAATTCTGAGTAGTTTTGTTTTAGTGGGTTAATAGGGAGTGATTTTAGGAGATAATTGGGGAGAGGTTATCAGAAAATAATCTGATTATCTTTTTTTTTTTTTGCAAAAAGAAAAAAATAGATTTTCGATTTTCTATCCAATTCCCTAAACTTTTTCTGACGTTTTCTTCTTCTTCTTTTTTTCCCTCCTCTGCCAATTCTTTCCCCTACTTGCTGCCAAAATTTCCATTATTTTTTCCGCTTCCATTTCTTTCTTTCTTTTTCTCCAATTGATTCAGTTGTTCATCGTTGGTTGCGCGTGTTCTATAAGTAACAGTTTTGTATATTGTTAATCGTTCTTGGTTAATCTCTAAAAGGGGGATTCCTTTTTGGTGTTTAGGAGTTAATCAAGGGGTTGGTGGTTTTGAATCAACATTGTGATTGTACGAAGTCGTGGTTACTCAAGCGAGATAAGGGTTTTTCTAGGTTTTTAGTTGAGTTCCTTCCAAAATTGGTTGATTAAAAATGAATTAAGTGATTAATCTTGAGATATGTTGGTCGATTTTTAGGTTTTGGAGGCTTAGGAGTGCTTACGCATCAGAAACGATACCGGGTGTGTACCCGAAATGTAGAAAATAGGATTCAGTGAAAAGCCAAAATTGCTTGCTATCGAGAAATAAGAGAAATAAGAAAAAACGATGCTAAAAATTGTAGAGAAAGAAAATAAGGGTGTTATAAACTTGAAAATCAACATTTTGCACTAAAATAGTTTTGGATAGCAGTAGTAGTGTAATTTTGAAAAATCATCAAAAATAGTGGGAATTGAGTTAGAGGTTGACTAAAATATGAAATTAAATTTTATTGAGTCTAGTTTTTCATGGAAGAAACAGTTTAAGCAATGGGATTATAAATCATGAGATATAATAAATTTTGTGAGATAAGGTCAGAATGATTTCAGATTCCTCTGTTCCGACTTAGGAAAATCATCAAAAATTGTAAAAAAAAATAATTAGGGGATAAATTTTATATTTTTAAATCTTTAATGAGTCTATTTTCAAGAGAAACAAACAGAAACATCATCTAAATTTTGTACTAAGAGATAAATAATTTTTAGTAAGGAAAGGATGAAGCTGTCAAACAGTAGAATAGGGATAACTTTAAAGATTTTACTGTGCTTATTCGATAAACTATAAATTCTAAAAATTTTATGGTGGAAAGGTATTGGAGTCTAGTTTCAAAAACATTAAGCAAATCTTAATTTAGAATTCTGTAGCTCAATATATAAATAATTTAGTGATAATGACTCAAGTAGACAACTTTGAATAAACATATAAGTAAATAGTGAAAACATATATGAGTATTGAGCTAGCATGGGTTACTTTAAAAATAGATCACACGGCCAAGGCCAATTTGGGCCGAGTGGGCCACACGGTCAGATCACATGGGCATGTGTGCTCATTTTTACCGAAATGTTTTTAAGGTTGCAAGGGTTGCACAAGTCAACTGTGAACCTACTGTAGGGTCGGTAAGCGTTACTTAGACCCCTAAATGTGTGAAATTGACTGAATGATATCTGTATTGGGCATGTTAATATCTGAACTGAATATATGTACTAAAATTGCATAACAACATGTCATCCATTGTGTGTTGCATTGCATTGGGTTGGGGGGTAGTTCTTCGGAGGAAGTGTACTGAAAGGCTTTAAGCCTAATTTACCGGCAGCTCAGCTACAAACTACTATATTGTGCCGCATTCGGTACTACTTGGAGTGTAGGGATTGGTGAGTTGATTATATCCCCACATGGAGCGTAGGGTTGGACGAAGATGGTGTGTAAAGGCCGGTTAGGGTAGGATTTTGCTACTTGCATAATCAGTATTGCATCGACATCTTTGTGATGGGCTAAAAGCGATTGTATTTTGACACTATATTGAGATGGGCTAATGCCCAAACTGTCATTGATACTGAAAAGGGCTTAGGCCCAAGACTGTTCAACTGTGAACTATGAATATTGGTTGTTTGTTTGTTTCTGCGGGATTACCCACTGAGTATACGTAAACTCACCCTTTTTGTTTAATGTGCACAGGTAATCCCCATACTTAGACGGATCTGTGTGACGGCGGACTCAGCAGTGACCATAGTAATTTTTGGACTTCATAATTTTCAATGTACGATTTATTATTTGATTATTATTGTTTATTTGGGTTGTAATTTAAAGACCCTTGATAAACCGTAAAAGTAACATATTTTAGGCCCACATTTAGCAAGCTTTTACATGATTTAAACCCTGAATTGTGTAATTTGGTGCCCTTAATCCTTTGTTTTTATGTTTTATACCCAGGAGAGCACCCAATGACGAAAAGAACGGAAAATGGGCCCAAAACAGAGTAAATGGGCCATATCACGAAATCCACACGGCCGTGCCCCATTCAACAGGTTCGAACACGGCCTGGCCACGACTTACACGGGCGTGTGCCATGGGCATGTCCCTGTCGCAGGAAAGAAGAGTTTCACTCGGATTTGGATACTTAGGGGCAAAGAAACATATTCAAAAGCCTATATAAATACCCTAAGTATGACCAGAAAAGGGGGGAACCCCCGGCTTCAGTCAGGGGGCGTCCAACTTGGACAAAGAGGGCAGATTTGTGGGGATTTACTCAAAGATAGCTAGTTGATCAATCTCAAGAAGCCGGAGTTATACTCAAGACGGTGGATCTCTCCTTCAATTCCTTCACGAGGTTTTAAGGATTTCTTATGTTTTTTTTTATCTTTTCTTCTGAGATATTTTCTTTTATTGTTATGAACTAGACCCTCAGATACCTGAGGGGGATGAAACCTAAGATGAATCTTGTTATCGTTTGCTAAACTATATGATAAATATTTGACTCGTTCTTAATTATGTGTTCTTAATTCTTGTGTTGATATTTTCGGGATATTAATTCAAGTATGATGTGCTTAGGTGGAGGAGCAAAAGTCCCTGCCTAAGAGTAGATCTAGCATAATTAAGCGGAGTTGATCACGCGCCGAGAGATAGGGTGACGAGATTTTGCCGGATTAGGGTGAAACCTAATATGGGAGTCCATCGATCGAGTTAATGCGATTCTAGGGGTTTTAATTAGAAGGAGATTTCAATTAATCAACCTAGGGTTAGACGTTAGTCGCCTCGAGAGAGGTATTAATATAACTTAGGAAATCTTACAGATCAAGTCAAATGAATAAATCGTCTGGTTCAGAGTTAGATAACAAGTGAAGTCTAGGTGGATTCTTCCTTGGGTGTCGTCTTATTCAATTGGTTTTTCCTCAAGTTATTTTCCCAAATTCATTCTTCTTTGTCTTAGAGTCTTTAGTTTAGTAGTTAATTAATTTTAGATTAGATAAAAATCCATTTAATCCTTAGGCTAAATAATAAAAAGAGAGTTGGTATTAGTACTTTTGGTTCCTTTGGGTTCGACATTCCAGTCTTGCCTTAACTATACTATTGTTCGATAGATGCGCTTGCCTCAAATCATTGTCATAGTTAGTTTCTAGGTTTGATCATTCTTTACATAAATTTTAAGACTTTGACATCGCAAAAACAACGATCAATTTTTTGGCGCAGTTGCCGGGGAACTAAAATATTAAGAAAGCTTAACTTTTATTCCTTTAGCCATATTTATTTTTATTTTTGCAATTAAATTTTATTTTTTTTAATTTTCTTTCTTTCTTTTGTTCCTTTCAGGTACCTCTAGTTTAAGACTAGAAGGAACCTAACAGGACCCTTACTCTACGACAGTGATATTGAAGGTACCATTCGTAGAAATCGCAGAGAGATAAGGTGAACTTAAAATACATAGACAAAGAACAAGAAGCCAAAATAAATACCAAGGAAGAGATGGTTGAAAATAATCTGCCACCTCTAGAGATGGCTGAACATCATGCTCCACGTACTATATATGATTATGCTAAACCTAGTTTAAGAGGAACTGAGTCTAGTATTGTTAGGCCTACCATTGCTGCAAATAATTTTGAACTGAAACCTAACACTATACAGATGATACAACAGTTTGTTTAGTTTGATGGTTTGCAGAATGAGGATCCTAACACACACTTAGCAAATTTTCTAGAATTCTGTGATACCTTCAAGATAAATAACGTTTCTGATGACGCCATCCGTCTTTGGTTATTTCCCTTTTCCCTAAGGAATAAAGCCAAACAGTGGTTGCATTCTCTTCCAAGAGGGTCAATCACTACATGGGACCAAATAACCGAAAATTTTTATTAAAATATTTCCCACCAGTCAAAACTGCCAAATTAAGGAATGATATCTCTTCTTTTGTGCAGATAGATTCAGAGACACTTTACGATGCATGGGAGAGATACAAAGACTTGTTAAGGAGGTGCCCACATCACGGATTACCTTTGTAGCTACAGGTCCAAACTTTTTACAACAGTGTGAACCCCTTAACAAGAAAACTAATCAATTCAGCCGCCGGCGGAACCCTGAACAACAAAACTCCTGAAGCAGCCTATGAGTTTATAGAAGAGATGTCACTGAATAACTATCAGTGGCAAGTTACAAGGACAAGGCCAGCCAAAGCAGCCGGAGTTTTCAACATTGATGCAATGACCGCGCTATCAAATCAGGTAGAATTGCTACATAAAAAATTTGATGGTTTATATGGTTTTTTGCAGGCACATCCGGTCATGCAGTGCGACGTAAGTAAAGGAGTGGTGAATCCTGAGTACCCACCCTACGGACAGGGCATGGAGAGCGAACAAATGAACTATATGGGTAATAATTTTCGATCTAACAATAACCCTTATAGTAATACTTATAATCCAGGTTGGAAGAACCACCCCAATTTCTCATGGGGTGGTCAAAGAAATCAAAGGCAACAACCATCCCAAAACTTCCAACAACAGTCCTACCTACAGGAAAAGAAGCCGAACCTTGAAGAGATGCTGACAAACTTCATAGTAGCCTCAGAAATACGGTCTCAAAATACAGAAACAAAACTTGAGGCATTGACACAAGAGTTCAAGGAATTCGGGCAACTTGCAAAGCAAATGTCTGAGAGACCACAGGGAAGACTACCGAGCAACACCGAGACTTACCCAAGGGAGCAAGTTCAAGCCATAACAGCTCAAGATAGTGAAGGGTTAGACGCGCCTAATTCAAAACAAAAGAAGGTGGTAGAAGAAGATACAATTGAGGTTAATAACAAGCCAAAACCGATAATCAAAGAGTACAAACCTCGCATACCATATCCCAAAGCAATAACGAAAGACGACACAGAGGAATAGTTCAGTAAGTTTCTTAAAATTTTAAAAAAATTACATATTAACTTACCATTTCTTGAAGCTCTTTCGCAGATGCCAGATTCTAGGAAATTTTTAAAGATACTATTGACAAATAAGTAGAAGATAGACGAGGAATCGCATGTGGAACTGGACGCAGTGTGCTCGGAAATGTTGCAAAATAAACTACCACCGAAATTAAAAGATCCAGGAAGTTTTACAATTCCATGCTTAATTGGTAGTTTATCTATTGATAATGCATTAGCTGATTTAGGGGCAAACATAAATGTCATGCCTTATAAATTGTTTAAACAACTAGGTCTAGGGAAGCCCAAGCAAACTAGGATGAGCATTCAATTAGCTGATAAAACTATTAGAATTCCTAGGGGTATAATCAAAGATGTACTCGTGAAAATCGATAAATTTGTATTCCTAGTAGACTTCGTCATTATAGATATGGATGAGGACAACACGATTCCCCTAATTTTATGAAGACCAGTTTTAGCAACTGCCAGGACTAAAATTGATGTCGACGCAGGACTTTGTGTAGGTGACGAGACAGTCACTCTTCAAGCCCTCGATTCAGCTAGAACATCGAATAGCCAAGGTGAGAAAGTAAATTCTATTGATAACCATTCGGTTAACCCTTCTTCTCAGGAAACACCTCAGCATAATCCTGATCCTAAACCTTATGCCAACAAAGAAATAACTCATGAGGAACAAAGGATTCAGATCGATGAACTAGAAGAGGCAAAGAAGTATTTTAAAAAAGAACTAGGGATACATGAAGCAGAACAATGGCCACCCTACGAGACAAACAAGTTCAAAATTGGAGATCAGGTATTGCTAGATAAAGTAGATCCACGAGTGTCCCCTCCTGATCCTAACACCAGCAAGGAAATCCCTTTGAAGGTAATCGATGTTTTCCCATATGGAACGATCGAGGAAAGTAACCCTATGTTCGGTACTTTGAAAATAAACGCTACTCGTCTTTAACTCTATCAAGATCATGGAACTGCCAGCACAAGGAAGGACTTTCAACTCCTCAAACCACCATGAATATAGAAATGAGAGGAGAGTCCAGCTTAAGACTATAAACGAGCGCTTCTCGGGAGGCAACCCGAGTACTAACCCTATTAACTCCTGCATTTTTCATCTTATTTATTTTATTTTATTCTTTCTATATAGCACCTAACTATAAACTAACCAAAAATACAGAATTTCAAGCCACACGGCCTTACACACGGCCGTGGCCATGGCCGTGTGGGTACAAAAAATCTTCGTACTAACATGGCAGAAACACTACGAGTCAGAACAAATAAAATCTTCGAGTCACGAACCCCAACCACTACACCATGGGCACTGACAAAACCTCACGGCCGTGCGATGCGGCCGTGGTTGACACTGTTAGATTACACACGGGCGTGGCGACCTGAGCAAAGGCATAGGAGAAACAAATGAAGCCCACCACGGCCATACGACAGGGACGTATGAATCGACATGCCTAGGGTACACGGGCGTGGCGATGTACCAGATTTGAAATTCTATATAAACCAACCCTCCCTCTCTCTTCTCAACCACTTCCCTTCCCCTTTCTTCCATCCTATTCTTCAGAATTCTCCCCTTCCATATTTCTCTTCTTTAATCCTCCCCCAATTTTCGATGACCATAAACTCAATGTCAAAGAAGCGGAATGATCTCACCACAGTCTCCCTCATCGAGACCGATCTACATAAGTTCATGCCGGCCGCTTCATCTACTCGATAAGTCAAGGGTCTTTGAGGCCATTTAATTTTTCTTCTTCTTTAATCTTCTCATTTATTTTCCTTCTCTTTGACTATCTTATGCTTAATTTAGTTTATTTTATCTTAGTTTCTTAGTGTCAGGTTCTAAAGGCTACTAGGGAATCACACCGGAACCACGACCACCGCCTCAACGTAGCCTTAGAGGTCACACCCACCTTGCGAACCATCTAACAATAAGGACTCCTCGGTCCATTCATCTTTTATTTTAATTTTATTTTACTTTCTATTTTCTTTCTCTTTATCTTTCTTGTCTTTAATTATATATTTAGTTTATTTTAAATGTGTCTTAATAATTCCTGGCTAATTCTCTACGAGCTTCCCAATTTCTTCATCTAGCGCAGAGCTCGGTAACAACTACCACCCCTATTGACTTCCAACTCCAGGAAACCATCCAAATTCAGGAAGTTTCACCTCTCCCTCTCTCTTAAATGTCATATACATCTTTGTACATTGAGGGAAATGTACATCTTAAGTGTAGGGGGTGAATAGCTATTTCGAGAAAGTGTCTAACTTTCTTCATTATTCTCAAATCCCTGAATGATATCTTGTCTTAAAGTAAGTGTCTCATATTATAATTAGAATGGAATTTCCTTTGATTTATGATTTTTATTGAAATGTCTTGGATTAGTCATTGATAATTGTGCATTGACGATTAAATTTGAAGGATACTAGAGAATCAAGCATGATAAGTCTATTTTTCAGAAATTAAAAATTTTTCTAGGTTGTCTACCTGAATCTGAAGGTTACCTTGTAGTTCAAAATTTACGAGGTTGACATCAAACACCCATAATTTTTGTGAGACTTTGAGCCTTTTAGAGCATATACTCTTTTTCTTGCTCACTTTATTGATTATGAGTGTGTCAACATTGATTTGTTATTCTAGAACTTGTATCGTTTATACATGTCGAGACCACACTTTTGATTTGATATACAGAGATGATAAAGGCACCTAGGTTTTAACCCACTTACTCCACTAAAAGCCTACCCTTATAATTAACCCCTAGTGAACCCCTTTGATCCTGACAACCCTTTTTATTGATTCACCAGCTAATATTAACCCAAAACCCTTTGTATTTGTTATCACTATTCCTTGAGTCCCTTTTTGTCGAGATTTGATTTTGAGAAGTTGCCTAACTATGTGCTATATTTCAGTTGTAAAAGTTCTTACCTATTATTATTTGACTTGTTCTTAAAAAAAATAAAAGTATATTCACCATTAGTTTTGTGATTAAGTGAGCTTACATGTTTAAATTTTAAATCTTGAAGAAAAAGCTCGTATTATTAGTTTTCAATTGATGTAATTATTCCTTATTAGTTCATTTTTCTAGTTAGGTAAATTTTCAATTCAATCTCGATTCTAACCCTCTAATTCAGCCTTTATCCACACCTTTAACCCAAGCCCCGTTACAACCCTGTCAAAGAACTTTTGATTTGTGTATCATCTCATATTACGGTGGTGGAGGTTTGATTTTCATGCAAGCCTATGGGATTAACTCTTCATGTTTGACTTTTGAGTGCTTAATTCTAAACCTTAAACACTTCGATTGATTTGAGTGAATCTTTAGTGAGGATGTCAATTCTTGTCGGTTTTGAATCAGAGGTAATTATTTAGATGAGTGGAAACACCTATGTTTTTGTGCTATAAATGTATGACTTTGATTGTTTGAATCTCTAGAATTCTTTGAATTGAATTATCCATGTATGAACTATCTTTGAATTATGATGAGACACTATTGATGAATATTATGAATCGAGGATGTTTGTTTTAATTGTAAGTTGAGAATTTTGCTTAAGGACAAGCAAAAGCTTAAGTGTGGGAATATTTGATAAACCGTAAAAGTAACATATTTTAGGCCCACATTTAGCATGCTTTTGGATGATTTAAACCCTGAATTGTGTAATTTGGTGCTCTTAATCCTTTGTTTTCATGTTTTATACCCAGGAGAGCACCTAATGACGAAAAGAACAGAAAATGGGCCCAAAACAGAGTAAATGGGGGGTTTTAGGGATTTCTTCAGGGGGTAAACGGAGTAAACGGAAAGCCGGAATCATACTCAAGATGGATGATCACTCCTTCAATTCCTTCAGGGGGTTTTAGGGATTTCTTATGTTTTGTTTTATCTTTTCTTCTGAGATGTTTTCTTTTATTGTTATGAACTAAACCCTCAGATACTTGAGGGGGATGAAACCTAAGATGAATATTGTTATCGTTTGCTGAACTATATGATAAATATTTGACTCGTTCTTAATTATGTGTTCTTAATTCTTGTGTTGATAGTTCTGGGATATTAATTCAAGTATGATGTGCTTAGGTGGAGGAGCAAAAGTCCCTGCCTAAGAGTAGATCTAGCATAGTTAAGCGGAGTTGATCGCGCGCCTAGAGATAGGGTGACGAGATTTTGCCGGATTAGGGTGAAACCTAATATGGGAGTCCATAGATCGAGTTAATGCAATTCTAGGGGTTTTAATTAGAAAGAGATTTCAATTAATCAACCTAGGGTTAGACGTTAGTCGCCTCGAGAGAGGGATTAATATAACTTAGGAAATCTTACGGATCAAGTCAAATGAAGAAATCGTCTGGTTCAGAGTTAGATAACAAGTGAAGTCTAGGTGGATTCTTCCTTGGGTGTCATCTTAATCAATTGGTTTTTCCTCAAGTTATTTTCCCAAATTCATTCTTCTTTGTCTTATAGTCTTTAGTTTAGTAGTTAATTAATTTTAGATTAGATAAAAGTCTATTTAATTCTTAGGCTAAATAATAAAAAGAGAGTTAGTATTAGTACTTTTGGTTCCTTTGGATTCGACATTCTGGTCTTGCCTTAACTATACAATTGTTCGATAGGTGCGCTTGCCTCAAATCGTTGTCATAGTTAGTTTCCAGGTTTGATCATTCTTTATATAAATTTTAAGATTTTTACATCGCAAAGACTCAACCCTCTGGGACTTTGGTTTTAAATTTATGTTTTTATTTATTTATTTCTCCTTATGGATTTATACCTGCTGGTCGTAGAAAATTCAATTTTGAAAAAGTTAAAGTAATTTCTAAATGCATGATCACCTAGACTGTTTTATTAAAGCTTCCGCAACGAGGGATGTTTCAAAACAAATTTTTTTAAATGAATAAAGATGACTTTCTAAATTCTAACAAAGGTTTACTAAAGATAATAACAAGAAATGTTTTCATCTTAACAACGAGGTTTCAAAAACACTATCGTGTGACATTGCCAGATACGGCCATAACATCTAGGCCGGGTTTGGGTTGTTACATTTAGTGGTATCAGATTCAGGTTACAAAACTCGGCTATAGATTATGGGTTTTATAAAAAAAAATGGGCTTTCGGAATATTGATTGATTTCCAAATGATTTGAAATGTTTTTACTCTGTAAGTGGTACACCGAGTCTCCGACACTGATCCTGTAAGTATTCTCAACTGTGATTTGTTTTAAACTAAAACTATTATGGATAGTATATTCTGCAACTACTATAGGTAGTAAAATGTACTGAAACCACTCTAGTTAGTGTATACTGAAAATTGTAGAGAAACTAAAAACTGTAGTGAGACTGCGAGTGTTGGTAGAGAACTTTGGCATGTTTGAGATGTGGGTCTTTGGAACATCACATTAGAGAGTATCCACTGAGGGCTGATCAGAGGCAAACTCCGAGTACTGGTACTATACAGCCATCGAGGATAGTTGAGAAGCCACCGAGGGGCCGTGGACAAGCCAGAGGTGGTAACGGTATGGAACGTGGGCAGAGAGCACTGGGCAGGGGTGCCAGACAGACTGAGGTGAGGCAATCGGCTCTAGTTTATGCTGCTCATCATCGAGAGGATGGAGATGCTCCGGACGTCATCACGGGTACGTTTCTTATTTTTGATGTACCATATACAACTTAATAGATATAGGATCCACTCTCTCCTATATAGCCTGTATTGTGTCTGGAAATTTGGGGATCTTGGTTGAGAGCACTACGGGTGAGGTTATTGTACTGAGTCCATTAGGGCAATCTATAAGGGCTAACAAGCTGTTTAGAGACGTTCCTTCAGAGGTTCAAGAAGAAATCTTTCTGGCTGATCTGATGGAGCTTCCCTTTGGGGAGTTCGATTTAATTCTTGGGATAGACTGGTTGGTCAAGCAATCGTGTTAGCTTGGACTACGCGACTAAGCGGGTTGTACTGAGGACTGAAGAGGATAAGGAGGCAGTCATGATTGGAGAACGCCGAAATTACTTATCTAATATGATCTCTGCACTGGTGGTAGAGAAGATGGTTCGTAAAGGATGTGAGGTATTCTTGGCCTAGGTAAGTGCTTTGGATTCTGGCGATTCTACAGTTAAGGATATCAAAACGGTAAAGGATTTTCTGGACGTCTTTCCTAAGGAGCTACCGGGTTTACCTCCAAATCATGAGTTGGAGTTTGGTATTGAACTCCTACCTGGTACAACTTCGGTGTCCATCGCTCCCTATCGAAAGGCACCGAAGGAGCTTGTGGAGCTAAAGGCTCAGATTCAGGAGTTATTGGATCATGGGTTCATCCGCCCTAATGTGTCTCCGTGGGGAGCACCGGTACAGTTTGTGAAGAAGAAAGATCCATGTGGATGTGTATCGACTACCGGCAACTGAACAAGTTGACCATTAAGAATAAGTATCCCCTACTGAGGATAGATGATCTGTTTGACCAGTTTTGAGGAGCTTCGGTAATCTCCAAGATTGATCTCAGATCTGGGTATCATTAGTTGAGGATTATGGAGGCTGACGTACATAAGACGGTGTTTAGGACTTGTTATGGTCATTACGAGTACCTAGTGATGCCATTTGGACTAACTAATGCACCGGCAGCTTTCATGGATTTGATGAACCGAGTATTTTAGCCTTATTTGGATCGATTTGTGGTAGTGTTCATTGACGAGATACTGGTTTGCTTTGTAACACCCCTTACCCGTATTCGACACCTGAACCGGGTAAGAGGCATTATCGTACTTAACTTGCTCACTCATACAATATCTATCCTTAAGAACTTCATTCCGAACTAAAACTTTTCATTCAAGACTATAATGTCCTTATTATAGGTCTAGAAGACATTCATCTTGCACCCGGAATGATTCGGGATCAAACCGGAAACTTTTACACACTTAGAAATTTTTTGCTTAAATTAGGGTCACGCGTCCCTGTAGAATGGAACACGCGTGTGTGGGCAGGCCGTGTCGTCACACACGCCCATGTTCCTAGCCTGTGTGGATTTTATTTTCTAATTTGAACCTGTAGGGGTTTTCACACGGCTGGACACATGCCCGTGTCCCTGGCCCGTATCCCTCACATGGCCATGACACGCCCATGTCCTCGCCCGTGTGTGAAAACCTTGACATTCTGTTTATGACATCATTATCTCAATAAGGTCACACGGCCAAGACACACGCCCATGTCCTTAGACCATGTGTCGAATTAAATTCCTAATTTTAGGCACAAACTTCAAACGGCCTGGGCACATGCCCGTGTCTTAGGCCGTGTCTCCCACACAGTCGAGACACACGGTCATGTCTCTGCCCGTGTGTTTACTACTGGGCATACTGACTTGTAAACCTAGCATGCAAGGGGGACACATGGCCAATCAACACGCCCACGAGGCTGGCCATGTGTCCACCCGTGTGGACATTTGAAAGGCTATCTACCAAGCCAAATGCCACCCTACACAGCAACCATACTTATACCAATTCAATCCAACATATAACTTAACCATAAAGCACTTCTAGGGACTCAAAATCAAGACATCCATACAAGTATACACTTTAAGAATCTCATCATCAATTAATATATAAACTTGACAAGCATTGGCCCATATCAAAAGACCACTTACAAAATGAATTTAACAACATTAATAGCCAACACTTTGGCTAATAAATATGACATAACAAAATGATCAAGTCCTATACATGCCATACTCAAAATAAGTCTAACTTTACTATACCAAGAAGAAGTTGATAGTGTGATTTCTGAACTTTGACGATCCACGAAATCCGAGCAAGCTTGGAAATACTACGAGAAAAAGGAAATGAAAGGGGTAAGCATAAAGTTTAGTAAGTTTTCATGAAATAAGTAACAACATAAAATCTCATAATGTCATCCATCCATTGCATTGAATAAAACACAAAGCCTTAAGCTCATTGCCATAACTTACTCATGCTTACTCTTACCAATTACATATCATAACTCTAATCGTAAACATTTCTCGTGAATCACTCGCGTGTACTTGTAATCACTTCATCACATAGCTTTAGTACTAATCTCATATCTATTATGAGCTTAACTATTGACCCATTTATTTCACTTGGAATACTCAGAGTTTCATAATATCATCATTCACATAAATGTGACACCAATGCCACATCCCAAATGTGGTCTTACATGGGATTACCTTTAAATGTCGATGTCATAACCCAGATATGGTCTTATACAGGATCTCATATAGATTGTCGATGCCATATCCCAGATATGGTCTTAAACGATTCTCATAATCGATACCGATGCGATATCCCAGATATGGTCTTATATAGGATCTTAATTCGGTGCCGAGGCCATGTCCCGGACATGGTCTTATACGGGACCTTACCCATCTCAAGTCTTGTTGATATTATTCTCTCATTTGTTAAAGTCCAACCCGGACTACAACATCACAATTCTCATCATTTCTCATTCAACCTTATTTCTCAAATTCATAGAACTATTATATATCTTCTCAAAAATCAACATTTTAAATCATACAAGCATGGCGTTGAATTTATTACACAAACTTTTCTCGATTTCAAAATTGGCCAAATTGCCGATTTAGTTCAATACCTTGCCCTTCCCTCGGTCAAGGTAAATTCTTCGTTCTTCTTGATCTATAATAAAAAATTAGCTCATTTAAGTATCACATTAATCAACACATTTCAATAATCATACTTTGGAAAAATTACCATTTTGCCCTTATACTTTCATAAAATAATTATTTTACCCCTAGGCTCGTAAATCAATTCTAGTTAAATTTCTTCTTTTTACAAGACTAGATGAACATTTATTACTCTTATGGCCACACTCAATACTCATTATTTCACACACTTACCACATGTTTTACAGCCTTCACAAAAAGGTCCCTTTAGGTGTTTTCATGGTAACACCTTTCACAAAAGTTGTTTATCTAACAACTAAGACTCATTTTCTTCCATGAAAATGCATCAAACAAATTAAAAGCTCACATGGGAAAACTCTAAACTTTCAACCATTTTGCAAAATAGTCCCCTCTTTAGTTAGCTTAAGCTTTAGGGGTTCCAAAAAAGATCACTAAAACACTTACTTGTAAGGAGAAGAGTTTGCTAGAATTTTTGAGCTTTCAAACCCCTATTTGCTGCTAATTTTTGGTGGAGGAGTAAAGGAGAAAAGATGATATCTTTTCATTCTTTAATTTAATATAAAACCTCAATTTAGTCCACCTAACTTCAACAACTTTGACCAATTTCGACATTGTTTGTCCCCCTATGGCCGGCCAACCATTACTAGAGGGTTCAATTGCACTTTAAGGACCTCCAATTAATATTCTATAGCTATTAGACACCTTTAGCTTGTAAAATAGAACTTTTGCACTTTATGCGATTTAGTCCTTTTTCGCAATTAAGCATGAAATCGCTAGATTAAAGCACCAAAATTTTCATGCACCTATATAATCATGCTCTAACTCATAAAATAACATAAAAATAATTTTCTTCGACCTCGGATTAGGGGTTCCGAAACCACTGTTCCGATTATCCCCTAAATCGGGCTGTTACAGTTCTCCCCATTAAAGATTTTCATCCCCGAAAATCTTACCGGTACAAAGGTTGGGATATTGGTCTCTCATAGCCTCCTCGGGCTCCCAAGTAGCCTCTTCTACTCCATGTCTTTTCCATAATACTTTAACTAGGGCTATACTTTTGTTTCTCAACTATTTGACTTCTCGTGCCAAAATCTTAACCGGCTCTTCGCCATAAGTCATGTCCGGTTGAATTTCCACCTCTGATGGTACAATCACATGTGAAGGGTCCGAACGGTATCAGCGTCACGTGGACACGTGGAAGACATCATGAATCTTTTCCAGCTCAAGTGGCAAGGCCAAACAATAAGCTACCGGCCCTATCCTCTCAGTAATCTTATATAGTCCGATAAAGCGCGGATTCAATTTGCCTTTCCGGCTAAATCTGAGGACTTTTCTCCATGGTGATACTTTCAAAAACACTTTATCACCTACTTGGAACTCAATCTCTTTCCTTTTCAAATCCAAATATGACTTTTGTCTATCTGAGGTAGCTTTTAGACATTCATGTATCACTTTTACCTTCTCTTTAGTTTCTCTGACTAAATCGACCCCGTAAATCTGATTCTCTCTGAGTTTGGTCCAATACAGGGGCGTTCAGCATTTACGTCCGTACAATGCCTCATAAGGTGCCATCTTAAAAATCAACTAAAAGTTGTTATTGTAGGCGAACACCATCAGCGATAAGTATTTCTCCCAATTGCCTTAGAATTCCAAAACACAACATCGAAGCATGTCTTCAAGTATTTGTATTACTCTCTCTGACTGCCCGTCGGTTTGCGGAGGGAAAGCTGTACTGAAGCTTAATTTTGTGCCTAAAGCCTCTTGCAACTTTTTCCAAAAACATGAAGTAAATCTCGGATCTCTATCCGAAATAATTGATAACAGTACTCTTTGAAGTCTCACTATTTCTGTTACATACAAATCCGCCAACTCATCAAGCGAGTAGTCAACCCGTACCAGTATAAAATGGGCTAACTTCATGAGCCTATCGACCACGACCTATACAATATCTTTTGTAACACCCCAAACCTGGCCTAGAAGTTAGGCCCAAATCTGGCGTTCACATTGAAGAGTTTTTCGAAAACCATGCTTTCATTAGAAACCCTTCTTAAAGAATTTAAAACTTTCTGCTATGTAAAACCTTAGATTTCGATTGCTTATCTTCAAAACGTAGTTTATTAAAAGTCATTCTCTTGCAAAATCATTATTACTTTCAAAACCTTGATTGTTGCGGAAGTTTGATTCAAACATTTGCGAACACGTGATATTTTGAAAACTGTGGTTATAGTTTTAAAAGCCTGTGTTTAACAGACCAGCAGTTGTAATTTAAAGAAATACCAAATAAAAGTTAAAAAGAAAAACCCAATGGCCTTATTACAATAATTATTAACCCAATAATTTAAAATAACTAAATTAAACTAAAATCGCTAAGTTTAGTCTTTAAACCATATCCGACGTGTGGCCACCTCCGAGTCCTCCGCAGCTCCAAATCCTCTAAGGCTAGGGATTACTTGCACAGTTAAAAACGGGGTGAGTTTATGACAACTCAGTGTGTAATCCCCTATTACAGTCACAGTCTGGGCTCGAGCACATACGGTATCAGTCTGGGCCTAAGCCCTATTTGGAAACAATCTGGGCCTAAGCCTCAAAATCATATCAATGCAATGAATATGTACCCAACCCATACCAACCAAACTCTCCACCCGTACCAACCAGTCTCTCCATGTGGGGACCATGTCAACCCACCCAGCCAACACACCAAGCTTAGCACCGGTTGCGGCACTAAGTCAATAGAATAGCTCGATGTCATAGACAGAATGGCTAAAATTCATAAATATCGCAGCATCACTACTAGTTAACAGAACGGCTAAAAGCCGTAAATAGAATGGTTATAAACCATAATCAGGATGGACAGAGCCATAATTAGGATGGCACAAAGCTATCAGTGACTGTAATAAGTTTGGCACATAGCCATCAGTGACGGTAATATAATCGGCACACAACCACTGGTAATTATGATCGACACAGAGTCATCAATATATATGTTAGGCACATAGCCACGGGTAAATACGATTGGCACAAAGCCATAATCAAGATGGCACAGAGCCATATTTATCGCAGAAAAGCTGAAAGCCTTGTATAGAACGGCAATGGGCCGTACACTTCCTCTGTAACTTTGTCCCAACCCCATGAAATATGTCGTGTATGTCATGCTCAATCATCACAGGTGTCTGCAGAATGACCATACTCAGTAACAGTTATTTAAAACATATATTACAAGCATATCAGTCACACGACCACAGTCAAGTTAGTTAAAACACAGTCATACTATCACAGTCAAGCCATGGCACAAAATCCGTCTTTTACCTTCAGGGGCAAAATAGTCATTTTACCCTATAAGGGTATTTCGGTAATCCTACCCTGCAGGGGTAATTTGGTAATTTTACCCATAACTAATCCATGTATGTAGTGCATCTCAAACATAATCAATCATACAATTAACACATACAACACTAGTACTACCACGAGGGTACAACGGTCATTTAATCGGTTAGGGGTAAAACGGTCATTTCGCCTCGTAAGGGCATCTCGGTAATTTTACCTGTTGAAGGTATTTCGGTAACTTTACCCATATAGGGTATTTTAGTAATTTTGCAAACCAAGGGTATTTTGGTAATTTCAAAAATCGAGGCATTTCGATAATTCTATAAACCAGGGTATTTCGTTAATTTCACAAATCAGGGGTATTTTGGTAATTTTTCACTCCGAGGTATTTCGATAATTTAATAAACCAGGGGTATTTCAGTAATTTTACAATCTGAGGGTATTTTGGTACTTTCACAAATCAGGGGTATTTCGGTAATTTTGCAATCTGAGTGTATTTTGATAATTTCACAAATCAAGGGTCTTTCGATAATTTCATAGATTAGGGGTATTTCGATAATTTTGTAAACTAAAGGTATTTCTGTAATTTTGTAAACTAAGGTATTCTAAACAGAGAAAACGATGAGAATGGGCCCATCTGGCCCAAATCTAGCCACAGATATGAGATTCACATAGACCAATCCAATATCTACTACACAATCATACAATTTATTCATATGGGCCCAGGGCCCATTAGCCCCACATGGCCCCTTTTGGCCCATCGTGGCCCAAACAACCTAAACCCTCAAGAACACTCATGATGGCCTTAACTATTGCGTCGAAGGTCCCACACGTGCGCTTGCACGCTCGCGTGGCTACCATCGCCGTGTGACTGGCATTTTGGCATTTGCCACTCTACAGCTAGAGTAGTGCGAAATACACACCTAATAGGAAGCTAGAGTTGATCCGCGCTCCGATCACTCCTATGCCCAAACTCCAACCAAGGTATGCTTACTCTCCTCATAGATTGCTCTATTTAAAGCTAGCTTCTCACCTTCCCTCATGCTAGCTTCCCGATGTGGGATCCCTCCTTCAGCAGAGTTTAAATCCATCACAACCACTTGCCGTCCCAACTTAGCAAAATAAATCCGTCTTTTACCTTCAGGGGCAAAATAGTCATTTTACCCTATAAGGGTATTTCGGTAATCCTACCCTGCAGGGGTAATTTGGTAATTTTACCCATAACTAATCCATGTATGTAGTGCATCTCAAACATAATCAATCATACAATTAACACATACAACACTAGTACTACCACGAGGGTACAACGGTCATTTAATCGGTTAGGGGTAAAACGGTCATTTCGCCTCGTAAGGGCATCTCGGTAATTTTACCTGTTGAAGGTATTTCGGTAACTTTACCCATATAGGGTATTTTAGTAATTTTGCAAACCAAGGGTATTTTGGTAATTTCAAAAATCGAGGCATTTCGATAATTCTATAAACCAGGGTATTTCGGTAATTTCACAAATCAGGGGTATTTTGGTAATTTTTCACTCCGAGGTATTTCGATAATTTAATAAACCAGGGGTATTTCAGTAATTTTACAATCTGAGGGTATTTTGGTACTTTCACAAATCAGGGGTATTTCGGTAATTTTGCAATCTGAGTGTATTTTGATAATTTCACAAATCAAGGGTCTTTCGATAATTTCATAGATTAGGGGTATTTCGATAATTTTGTAAACTAAAGGTATTTCTGTAATTTTGTAAACTAAGGTATTCTAAACAGAGAAAACGATGAGAATGGGCCCATCCGCCCAAATCTAGCCACGAGATATGATATTCACAGACCAATCCAATATCTACTACACAATCATACAATTTATTCATATGGGCCCAGGGCCCATTAGCCCCACATGGCCCCTTTTGGCCCATCGTGGCCCAAACAACCTAAACCCTCAAGAACACTCATGATGGCCTTAACTATTGCGTCGAAGGTCCCACACGCACGCTTGCACTCGCGTGGCTACCATCGCTGCAGGATCGGCATTTTGGCATTTGCCACTCTACAGCTAGAGTAGTGCGAAATACACACCTAATAGGAAGCTAGAGTTGATCCGCGCTCCGATCACTCCTATGCCCAAACTCCAACCAAGGTATGCTTACTCTCCTCATAGATTGCTCTATTTAAAGCTAGCTTCTCACCTTCCTCATGCTAGCTTCCCGATGTGGGATCCTCCTTGTGAGTTTAAATCCATCACAACCACTTGCCGTCCCAACTTAGCAAAATAAATATCCCTTTTTTGCTTGCAATGGGATTCGAACCCTTGCCCTCTCCTATGCTCCAGATTCTACATGCCACCACAACACAAGCTCATTTTGTGTCTAAAATCATGCGCAACTAAATATAAGTCTATGGGCCAAAGTCTAAGTTTATTTAAAAGGAAATCAAAATGAATTGCAAGTGCCAAGACTTAAACCTTAGACCCCTTGCTTCCTCTATGCTGTCACTTCCTTGTCTCACATGTGACGCCATTTTCCACTAGACCACAACTCCTTTTGTGTCATTTTTCTCCACATTTTATTCTCAAAGCCTACTCACTAACTCTCTGGGTTTTATTCACTTAAAACCAAAATTTTTCCTAAAGCCCAGGTTTGATCCCGGGACTTCATAGAAGCCCCCTAACCTTCCAAACTCACTCACCTAATAGGTCCAACTTGCATTAGTGTCGTTCTCTTGTTCTCAAAAATTTTAGACGCTCTCAAGCCCAAGGCCCAATAGGCCCAATTCTACTAGGCCCAAATTCGGGTCGTTACATCTTTCTTTTCAGCGTCAACAGTAAACCCGTCACGAAGTCCATAGTAATATGGTCCCATTTCCACTCGGGAACCATAATAAGCTGAATTAGACCCGAAGATACTTGGTGCTCAGCCTTCACTTGTTGACAAATTAAGCATCTCGATACAAACTCAGAAATGTCTTTCTTCATACTCAGCCATCGATATAGTTTCTTCAAGTCATTATACATCTTCGTGCTTCCTGGATGTATAGACAAACATCCACTATGTGCTTCATGCAAAATCTTCCGAACAAGCTCATCATTTCTGGGTACACAGATCCTATCTCAAAACATCAAACACCAATCAGGACTTATTCGAAAGTCTGACTCAACATTTGACTCACATTGAACTCTTTTAGCCTATAAATCATTGTCGCCTTTCTGAGCTTCACAAATCTCTTGAAGAAACATTGGTTTAGCCCTCACTCGGCTAGAATAGAACCATCATCTGATAAAACTATCCGTGTATCCATGGCTCTCAGCGTAAACAAGGATTTCCTGCTTATGGCATCGACGACCACGTTCACCTTTCCTGGATGGTAGCTTATTACTAACTCGTAATCCTTTATCAACTCTAACCATCTTTGTTGCCTGAGGCTCAGCTCCTTTTGATTCATCAAGTACTTTAAGCTCTTATGATCTATGAACACCCGACATTTCTCACCATACAAATGGTGTCTCCAAATCTTTAGTGCAAATACAATTGTAACTAACTCCAAATCGTGAGTCAGGTAATTCTTCTCGTGCGGCTTTAATTGTCCAGAGGCATATGTTATCACCTTGCCCTCTTGCATGAGTACACAACCCAATCCATTCAAGGATGCATCGCTGTAGACTACAAATTCCTTTCCCGGCTCAGGCTGCACTAAAACGGGAGCCTCAGTCAACAACACCGTTAGTTTCTCAAAACTCTATTGGCACTTTTCGATCCATTCAAACTTTACATCTTTTTGTAGCAACCTCATCATCGGAGTAGCTATCATTGAAAATCCCTTGAAAAATCGTCTATTCCGGCTAGACCCAGAAAACTCCTAACCTCGGTTACATTCCTTAGTAGCTTCCAAACCACAATCGCTGAGATCTTACTCTGGTCGACTCTGATTCCATCTCCCGAGACAATGTGCCCCAAAAATCCAACTTCCTTAAGCCAAAATTCACTCTTACTAAACTTAGCATACAATTGTTTATCTCTCAAAAGTTGCAGGACCTTTCTCAAATGTTCAGCATGTTTATTCTCATCCCAAGAGTAGATCAATAATCATCAATAAAAACTACCACAAATTTGTCTAAATACGACTGAATGATATGATTCATCAAATCCATGAAAACTGCAGGGGCATTTGTTAAACCGAAAGGCATGACCAAAAATTCATAGTTGCCATACCTTGTCCAGAATGAGGTTTTCAGCACATCCGAGTCCTTGACTCTCAACTGATAATATCCAGACCTCAAGTCTATCTTGGAAAACACCGTGGCTCCCTTCAATTGATCAAACAAATCATCGATTCTTGGCAACAGGTTCTTATTCTTCAGGGTTACCTTATTGAGTTGCTGATAATATATACATAACCTTATAGAACCATCTTTCTTTTTTATAAATAGTACACCCACGGAGAATAACTCGGTCTTGCGAAGCCTTTATCCGTTAACTCTTGTAATTGTGCCTTCAGTTCTTTTAGTTCAGTTGGAGCCATTCTGTATGGAGCAATAGAAATGGGGGCAGTACCAGGAGCTAACTCAATCCCAAATTCGACTTCTCTAGCCCTGACAATTCCTCTGGTAAAACATCTAGATATTCACATACTATTGGCACTGATTCAATTCTGAACTCAGTCTTTCTAGCATTCATTACAAATGCAATGTAAGCTTCGTACCCCTTTCTTAAATACTTCTGAGTCAACAAGGAAGATATCACTACTGGCAACTTGTCTTGCTCATCTGATTCAACACGAATAAGATCCCCACTTTCACATTTTAACTCAATAAACTTCCTTCCACAATTCACTATCACATCATGAGCACCCAACCAATCCATCCCAAGGATGACATCGAAATCATCAAACGGAAATAACATGAGATTAGCAGGAAAACAATGACCCCTAATCATAAAAGGGCAACCTTTGCATACTCTATCGACCAATACACATTTGCCTAGGGGATTTGACACTCTTATCACAAATTCAGTAGACTCTACAGGCAAGTTCAAGTTAGAGACTAATTTCATGTAGATATACGAGTGGGTAGATCCCGGATCAATTAAAGCTATAACATGAGTATCATAGAGAGAACATGTACCCGTGATCACATCGAGGGAAGACGCCTCTGCGCGAGCACGAATGACATATGTTCTCACCGGTGCTCTACCCTCAGCTCTTGCAGTCTGCTCTCTAAATGTATTCTTACTACTCATTTCATTTCCTGGGTTTCTATATGGTCTTCCTTTAGCAGTACTTCTCGGTCTTACATTCTGAGGTTTCTCTTTCTCACCCGCCTCGGGGCAATCTCCGGTAAAATGGTCTAGAGATCCACACTTAAAGCAAGCTTTCTCATTTGCTCGGTACTCACCGGGATGACGTCTGCCACACTACAGGCATTTCGGTCTACTCGGTCGAGCGTTTCCAACACTAGCAACTGAAGTAGTCTGAGCTTTAGACTCCGGGTACTGTTTACCCTTACTTCTACTTGAAAATTCAGCTGAGGTGGTTGATCGAATGGTGAAATCTTTTGACTTCTTGGATGAGTCTTTAAATGACTTGCCTCACTATCTCTTCTTCGAGTCGTGACACTCGATTTCAGCCTTTCTTTTCTCTTTAACCAGTTCCTCGGCTTTACAGGCTCTATCTATCAGTACTAGGAATTCTTTTAGTTTGAGGACACTAACAAACAAACGGAATCTTCATTCAATCCATCCTCGAACCTTTTGCACATGATGTCTTCTGTCGATACGCACTCTCCAGCTTATTTTTTTAGCCTTACAAACTCACGCTCATATTCAGTCACCGTCATTCGGCCTTGCTTTAACTCTAAGAACTCTTTTTTTTTCTGGTCGGCGAACATTTGACTAATGTACTTCTTCCAGAATTCCTCTTGGAAGAATTCCCAGTTAACTCTCTCCTTTGGTACCATCGACACAAGGGTATTCCACCACTGATAGGCCAAATCTCTGAAGAGAGATACCACACACTTCATACACTCTTCAGGTGTGCATGATAGCTCGTCGAATACTCTGATGGTATTCTCAAGCCAGAATTTCACCCTCTCCGAATCATTATCTTTACTAACCTGAAATTCCTCAGCTCTTTTTCAAGATTTTGTCAACCGGAGGTCTTTCTCTTCTTACTACCTCTACCACTTGGGAAGCTACAGAGGCTGGCTGAGAAATAGGTAGGGGTGGAGGGGGTTGAACATTAGGATTTTCTCGAATATACTCAGTGTACCAGTTGCTCATCATATGGAGAAAGGCTTTTCGAGCCTCTTCTCCCTAACCCAAAGTCTCGGGTCTACTCTCTACTGGCGCGGTCCCTTGCGCGGGAGTCGGTACATTACTTGCAGTATCATCGGCTACAGCTCGATCGGGATCCATTTAATATATAAAAACATAATTCAAATCGTCAGGATCCTCACACCATCATTATGTAAATACTCAAACGTATGGCAAGTATAGCTAGACTCATACTCACGCTATGTTAGTCTAAGAATCGACTAATTTGTAGCTCTGACACCACTAAATGTAACACCCCTTACCCTTATTCGACACATGAACCGGGAACGAGGCATTATCGTACTTAACTTGCTCACTCATGCAATATCAATCCTTAAGAAATTCATTCCAAACAAAATCTTTTCATTCGAGACCATAATGTTCTTATTATAGGTCTACGAGACCTTAATCTTATACCCAGAATGATTCGGGATCAAACCGGAAACTTTTACACATTTAGAAATTTTTTGTTTAAATTAGGGCCACACGCCCGTATGGGTAAGCCGTGTGGTCATACACGCCCATGTTCCTAGCCCGTGTGGATTTTATTTTCTAATTCGAACCTATAGGGATTTTCACAGGCCAGACACACGCCCGTGTCCCTGGCCCGTGTCCCTCACACGGCCATGACACGCTCGTGTCCTCACCCGTGTGTGAAAACCTTGACATTCTGTTTATGATGTCACCATCTCAATAAGGTCACACGGCCAAGGCACACGCCTGTGTCCTTAGACTGTATGTCGAATTAAATTCCTAATGTTAGGTGCAAACTTCACACGTCCTGGGCAGATACCCGTGTCTTAGGCTGTGTCTCCCACACGGTCAAGACACACGGTCGTGTCTTTGCCTGTGTGTTTACTACTGAGCATATTGTAACACCCTGGTTTTAGGGGTTAGGCGTTTGGTGCTTAGCTCGGGTGTTGGCACACTCTAGGGTGTGGTTGGGTAAGTTTTAGGGGTCCGGAGAACCCTAGGTAGTAGTGGAACGTTTTGGAAAATTTTTAGATTTAGGGGTTAAAAGGGGAGCTTGGACAGAGGGGGCCTTAAGAGAATTTTTGGTGGAATTTTAGCACTAAGAGTAGCTTGGCAGAGTGGCAAGGAGGCGCCACTTAGAGCATGGAGAAGTGACGCCATTTGCAAGGAGAAGGGGCTCAGGTTCGATTCGCAAGAGCAGCAATTGGGGGCCTTGTTTTTGCGTCAAAGAGGAGAAGAGTTGGGTGGCTTTTGGAGGCTTGAAAAGTGGAGAAAGACTTGGTCTTCTTTTTTTGAATTTGGCTAGATAGGTTTGACTTTTTCAAATCTTTTTGAATGGATGGAAGGGAGGTATTTTAGGAGAGATTTGAGGGATTTTTGTGGGAGGTTGGAGCTGGGTAGAATGCTATATAAAGGGAGGGGGTGGTGCTCATTTTCATTCACCATTTGCTTTCTCCCTTACCAAAAATTCTTCCCTTTGTTTTTATTTATTTTCCCTTGTCCATTGCAGAAAGTTAGTTCAAGCAAACCCCTTTTCCGTCCTAATTCCTTGTAGCCGAAAGTAGCAGAAGGCTTAACCTTTTATGAACCTATATCCCTCTCCCTTCTCACCTTTTTCTTTTAAACCTTGCTTAAATCGAATCATCCATAGAAAACTACCATTCTTTGAATATCCCCACACCATCTAAGAGCCTTGCCGAATCATCCACCCTCACATTCTCTTCACTTTGGTTACAAGTCCACGAAAGTGAACCTTACTCTCTTGTGGTAGCCGAATTGGTGGGGAGCCACGAAGTGTTGGAGGAGTCACCGGGATTTATAGCGGTAAGTGGTTTAGGTAAAAACATTCTAGTAAGTGTTGTTGCTTAGTTTATGACTTGGGGTTTAATCGTTGCTTTGATTAAGTGTGTTGATGGAGGCAACAACAACGGTCAAGGAGGGCAAAGGAAGGTCCCTATCCCGAAGTTCAAGAAGAGGGCTGTTTCGGCGATTCGGGATTGGCCACCGGGGTGTGGGCCAGCAACAGGAGATAGCTATAGGCAGATAGCTGTTGTTTCTTTGAGCGATAGCTTTGGGATCGAAAGCTTAGAACTACAAGTGTTAAGGTGCGTAATCAACGCACTATTTCTTCTGATCTTTGGTTTGTTAAATGTGTTTACATATGCGTGATATGTGATGGCCGATTATAGTGGCTTGAATGGTGAGTTATTTATGATATATACATGATATGATAATCCACATGTGATGCTTACTCTTTTGTTAATCTGACATGTTGAACTTATGCATGCATACATGGGATTTGGGCTTGATTCGATGAAGGAGGAAGAGTACACAAGTTGTACGTGGTCTAATGATAGCTCCGGCTACATTAGCGCTTGATGGTTAGCTTTGTGCTACCTCAAGGGAGGTGTGGCTCGGTGCCCATCTCGGCGGTTGATGGCTATGTGCATCATCGTAGACGGTTTACGATATTGGATCACTTGGGTTGATCGGTGGCTCACCCACGGCCTTGAGCAGGCGAGCTTGCCAAGGTAAGATGTTATGGATCACGATGTGATCGGTGGGGAGTTTCCACGGCCTTAGGCGGAGTCTGCTAAGGTTGGTGTCACGGTTGGACAATGGGTGGGCTGAGATGCATTCTTGCATGATTTGTTCCGATGGCTGTATGGATATTGGCCAAGCCCATACGGATGGAAATATGTGTTGTGGTTATGCACTGAGTCAGTGGACTCACTCTTTCATTAACCATTTGGTGTGACGCGTAGTTGGATCGGGTTCGGAGAGGACACATGGTGGCCCATGCGAGAAGAAGAGATTAAACGTTTTTAGGCTTACTTTAAGTATTTGTTTTAAAATAGAATATGTAATAAGGCCCTTTTGATTTTTATTTACTCTGGAAATTATTTAATTATTATTTTAAATTATGTTTGGATTATATTAAATTACTAAGTGGAAACGAATTTATTTTGACAACTTATTTTTTCAAAATTAGTCTTATATATTCATTAAAGTTTACTTTTGGGCATTTTATAATATTTATATGATATCAAAGTTTTTCTCATACAATATTAAATAAACATGGATTTTCAAAAGTTAACAAGCTCGAATAAATTTTTCTAAGTTAAATAGATTTTCCACCGTCTTTTCGCACTAACATAACCGTGATTCGATCGTAGTGAATGGGCCGGGTTTGGGGATGTTACGCTGATTTCGTATCGAGCCGGTTCAAAACTCGACTTTGAGGTTTTGGGCAGCTTGATTTTCAAAATGGGTCATTTGAAATGTGGGCTTTTATAAAAGTTTTTGAGTTATTACGGCATGCACTTTGTGTCTCTCGACCGAAGTCCACCAGTAAGTACTTGAACTTTTGAAGTGATTTGTTTACATGAATTGTTATGGGCTTGGATTGGGCTCGTAGATTAGAATATTAAGACTTTTTGGACCCTAGGATTAGTCTACTCAAACATATGCATAAAACTTAAAGCTCTTAAACAAACCTGTGAAGTAAGTCGCCGGGTTAAGGTGTGGCAACCACTGTACGCATGTCGAGGATTGGATCCAGAAGAGCTTGGTACTTAAGTAGTCCTCGTGACTCACCTCCTCTTTACAGGAATCCTACCTGGTGCGTAGCTTTGGTTCACCTTAACCAAAAGGGCTTGTTCATAGGCAAAACCAATTATTAAAACCCGAAAGGGATTTGGCCTGATTGTTTTAAAATTCCCTGTTTTAAAATTTTCAACTTTACCCCTTTGGTTTGTAAAACTTTAAATCTGATTTTGAAAGATGTTTTCTCGATTTACCAAAATTACCAAAATGCCCTAGTGGCAAAATTACAAAAATGCCCCTGTATTACAAAATTACCGTACTACCCTCGACTTTTGATCAAATGATTTTCACTTTACAAAATACCAAAATTTTGAGGTTTCAAAATATTTACTCTGGTTTGTGAGAATTTACTGAAAATACCTCGATTGATAAAATTACCAAAACGCCTCAGTTTCTAAATTTTCAGATTTTTCTCGACTTTTACTGAAATATTCCTATTATACTAAATATTCAAAAAAAATTCTATTTTATAAAATATTGTGATAGTCCGATTTTGAGAATTTACAAAAGCGCCCATGATTTCCAAAATTACGAAAATGACCCTACTTTTTGGAATTCTTGCAACACACTTTGTTTGAGAACCAAAATTTTCAAGATGACTCCTGAGATTTGCAAATTTTGAAATATCTTTAAGTTGGAAAACTATTTTCAAAATTGACCCAGAGTTATTATCTATATACCCCTATAGGAAAATGACGGAATTACCCCCGGGTAGGAAGGAAACTTTGATTGCTTGAAAGAACTACTCCCGGAAACTTCTTTTCATAAAATTGCTCGTGGATAAAACAGTGAAACAAGAATTTCTAATGCATAAAATTTCTTAAACAGACTAAATCGAGGCGCTAGATATGAGTTTTAGGGGGCGTGGTCGCAATACTCGTGGACGTGGTAGAGGCAGGATGTTAGTATGTGGAACCTTGTGTATGGTAGATACTGTGCTTAGAAGTATGTTAGCTCTTGGAGATCAGAGTGCGCAGCTATAGCGTGGTGGGAGGAATTGGACGGTTAGTTTAGACAAGTAATTTCGGGGACGAAATTATTTTAAGGAGGGTAGAATTGTAACACCCTGGTTTTAGGGGTTAGGCGTTTGGTGCTTAGCTCGAGTGTTGGCACACTCTAGGGTGTGGTTGGGTAAGTTTTAGGGGTCCGGAGAACCCTAGGTAGTAGTGGAACGTTTTGGAAAATTTTTAGATTTAGGGGTTAAAAGGGGAGCTTGGACAGAGGGGGCCTTAAGAGAATTTTTGGTGGAATTTTAGCACTAAGAGTAGCTTGGCAGAGTGCAAAGGAGGCGCCACTTAGAGCATGGAGAAGTGACGCCATTTGCAAGGAGAAGGGGCTCAGGTTCGATTCGCAAGAGCAGCAATTGGGGGCCTTGTTTTTGCGTCAAAGAGGAGAAGAGTTGGGTGGCTTTTGGAGGCTTGAAAAGTGGAGAAAGACTTGGTCTTCTTTTTTTGAATTTGGCTAGATAGGTTTGACTTTTTCAAATCTTTTTGAATGGATGGAAGGGAGGTATTTTAGGAGAGATTTGAGGGATTTTTGTGGGAGGTTGGAGCTTGGCCGAATGCTATATAAAGGGAGGGGGTGGTGCTCATTTTCATTCACCATTTGCTTTCTCCCTTACCAAAAAGTTCTACCCTTTGTTTTTATTTATTTTCCCTTGTCCATTGCCGAAAGTTAGTTCAAGCAAACCCCTTTTCCGTCCTAATTCCTTGTAGCCGAAAGTAGCAGAAGGCTTAACCTTTTATGAACCTATATCCCTCTCCCTTCTCACCTTTTTCTTTTAAACCTTGCTTAAACCGAATCATCCATAGAAAACTACCATTCTTGAATATCCCCACACCATCTAAGAGCCTTGCCGAATCATCCATCCTCACATTCTCTTCACTTTGGTTACAAGTCCCTGAGCTGAACCTTACTCTCTTGTGGTAGCCGAATTGGTGGGGAGCCCTGAAGTGTTGGAGGGAGTCACCTGGGATTTATAGCGGTAAGTGGTTTAGGTAAAAACATTCTAGTAAGTGTTGTTGCTTAATTTATGACTTGGGGTTTAATCGTTGCTTTGATTAAGTGTGTTGATGGAGGCAACAACCGATCAAGGAGGGCAAAGGAAGGTCCCTATCCGAAGTTCAAGAAGAGGTCGCTGTTTGGCGATTCGGGATTGGCCACCGGGTGTAGGCAAAGAATGGGAGATAGCTATAGGCGAGATAGCTGTTGTTTCTTTGAGCGATAGCTTAGGGATCGAAAGCTTAGAACTACAAGTGTTAAGGTGCGTAATCAACGCACTATTTCTTCGGTCTTTGGTTTGTTAAATGTGTTTACATATGCGTGATATGTGATGGCCGATTATAGTGGCTTGAATGGTGAGTTATTTATGATATATACATGATATGATAATCCACATGTGATGCTTACTCTTTTGTTAATCTGACATGTTGAACTTATGCATGCATAGATGGGATTTGGGCTTGATTCGATGAAGGAGGATGAGTACACAAGTTGTACGTGGTCTAATGATAGCTCCGGCTACATTAGCGCTTGATGGTTAGCTTTATGCTGCCTCAAGGGAGGTGTGGCTCGGTGCCCATCTCGGCGGTTGATGGCTATGTGCATCACCGTAGACGGTTTACGATATTGGATCACTTGGGTTGATCGGTGGCTCAGCCACGGCCTTGAGCAGCGAGCTTGCCAAGGTAAGATGTTATGAATCACGATGTGATCGGTGGGGAGTTTCCCATGGCCTTAGGCGGGGAGTCTACTAAGGTTGGTGTCACGGTTGGACAATGGGTGGGCTGAGATGCATTCTTGCATGATTTGTTCCGATGGCTGTATGGGTATGGGCCAAGCCCATACGGATGGAAATATTTGTTGTGGTTATGCACTGAGTCAGTGGACTCACTCTTTCATTAACCATTTCAGGTGACGCGTAGTTGGATCGGGTTCGGAGAGGACACATGGTGGCCCATGCAGAAGAAGAGATTAAACGTTTTAGGCTTACTTTAAGTATTTGTTTTAAAATAGAATATGTAATAAGGCTCTTTTGATTTTTATTTACTCTGGAAATTATTTAATTATTATTTTAAATTATGTTTGGATTATATTAAATTACTAAGTGGAAACGAATTTATTTTGACAACTTATTTATTCAAAATTAGTCTTATATATTCATTAAAGTTTACTTTTGGGCATTTTATAATATTTATATGATATCAAAGTTTTTCTCATACAATATTAAATAAACATGGATTTTCAAAAGTTAACAAGCTCGAATAAATTTTTCTAAGTTAAATAGATTTTCCACCGTCTTTTTCGCACTAACATAACCAGATTCGGTCGTAGTGAATGGGCCGGGTTTGGGGATGTTACACATATTGACTTTTAAACCTAGCATGCAAGGGGGACACACGGCCAATGAACACGCCCATGGGGCTGGCCTTATGTCACACATGGCCTAGACACACACTTGTGTGTCTACCCGTGTAGACATTTCAAAGGCTATCTACCAAGCTAAATGCTACCCTTCACAGCAACCATACTTATACCAATTCAATCCAACATATAACTTAACCATAAAGCACTTCTAAGGACTCAAAATCGAGACATCCATACAAGCAAACACTTTAAGAATCTCATCATCATTGAATATATAAACTTGTCAAGTATTGGCCCATATCCAAGGACCACCTACAAAATGAATTTAACAACATTAATAGCCAACACTTTGGCTAATAAATATGACATAACAAAATGACCAAGTCCTATACATGCCATACTCAAAATAAGTCTAACTTTGCTATACCAAGAAGAAGTTGATAATGTGATTTTTGACCTTCGATGTTCCACGAAATCCGAGCTAGCTTGGCAATACTACAAGGAAAAGGGAAATGATAGGGGTAAGCATAAAGCTTAGTAAGTTTGCATGAAATAAATAACAATATAAAAGCTCACAATGTCATCCATCCATTGCATTGAATAAAACACAAAGTCTTAAGCTCATTTCCATAACTTGCTCATGCTTACTCTTACCAATTACATATCATAACTCAAATCATAAACATTTCTCGTGAATCACTCGCATGTACCTATAATCACTTTATCACATAACTTTAGCACTAATCTTATATCTATTATGAGCTTAACTGTTGACCCATTGATTTCACTTGGAATACTCGGAGTTACATATTATCATCATTCACATAAATGTGACACCAATTCCACACCCCAGATGTGGTCTTACATGGGATTACCTTTAAATGTTGATGCCATATCCCAAATATGGTCTTATACGGGATCTCATATAGATTGTTGATGTCATATCCCAGATATGGTCTTATACAATTCTCATAATCGATACAGATATCATATCCCAGATATGATCTTATACGGGATCTTAATTCGGTGTCTAGGCCATGTCCTGGACATGGTCTTATACGGAACCTTACCCATCTCAAGTCTTGTTGATATTATTCTCTCATTTCTTAAAGTCCAACCGAGACTGCAACATCACAATTCTCATCACTTTCTGATTCAACCTTATTTCTCAAATTCATAGAAATATTATACATCTTCACAATATCAACATTTTAAATCATACAAGCATGGTGTTGAATTTATTACGCACAAACTTACCTCGACTTCAAAATAGGCCAAATTGTCGATTTAGTCTGATACCTTGCCCTTTCCTCGGTTAAGGTTAATTCTTCATTCTTCTTGATCTATAATAACAAATTAGCTCATTTAAGTATCACATTAATCAGCACATTTCAATAATCATACTTTGGCAAAATTACCATTTTACCCTCATACTTTCACAAAATTATTTTACCCCTAGGCTCGTAAATTGATTCTAGTTGAATTTCTTCTTTTTACAAGCTTAAATGAACATTTATTACTCTTATGGCAATCCTCAATACTCATTATTTTACACACTTACCACATGTTTTACAACCTTCACAAAAAGGTCCCTTTAGATGTTTTCATGGGAACACCTTTCACAAAAGTTGTTTATCTAACAACTAAGACTCATTTTCTTCCATAAAAATGTAGAAAACAAATTAAAAGCTCACATGGAAAAACTCTAAACTTTCAACCATTTTGCGAAATAGTCCCCTCTTTAGCTAGCTTAAGCTTTAGGGGTTCCAAAAATGATTAGTAAAACACTTACTTGTAAGGAGAAGAGTTTGCTGAAATTTTTGAGCTTTCAAACCCCTATTTGCTGCTAATTTTTGGTGGAGGAGTGAAGGAGAAAAGATGATATCTTGTCATTCTTTATTTCAATATAGAACCTAAATTTAGTCCACCTAACTTTAACAACTTTGGCCAATTTTGACATTCTTTGTCCCCCTATGGCTGGCCAACCATTACTAGAGGGGTCAATTACACTTTAAAGACCTCCAATTAATATTCTATAGCTATTAGACACCTTTAGCTTGTAAAATAGAACTTTTACACTTTATGCGATTTAGTCCTTTTTCGCAATTAAGCCTGAAATCGCTAGAATTAAAGCACCAAAATTTTCATGCACCTATATAATCATGCTCTAACTCATAAAATAACATAAAAATAATTTTCTATAACCTCATATTAGGGGTTCCGAAACCACTATTCTGAGTAGCCCCTAAATCGGGCTGTTACATACTTGAGGACTGAGGAGGAGCATGATGAGCACCTTCCAGTCATCCTACAGAATTTGAGGGAAAAGTAGCTCTATGATAAGTTTAGCAAGTGCGATTTCTGGATGCATGAGGTGACATTTCTAGGTCATGTGGTTTCTGTTGAGGGGATTTGAGTTGATCCTCGAAAGATTGAGGCTGTGTTGGAGTGGAAACAGCCTTGGAATGTATCGAAAATTCATAGTTTTCTGGGGCTAGCAGGTTATTATCAAAGGTTTTTCCAAGGTTTCTCTTTGATTGCAACACCCTTAACTAAGCTACTACGTAAAGGTGTACCATTTAACTAGACTGATGCGCAGCAAGAGAGTTTCGAGAAGCTCAAAATTGTACTGACTAAGGCTGTTGTTCTGGTACAGCCTGAATCTGGAAAGGAGTTTATAGTTTATAGTTATGCATCACATCTTGGTTTGGGATGTGTGTTGATGCAGGATAGTAAGGTGGTAGCATATGCATCTCGTCAGCTTAAGACACATGAGGTAAACTATCCGACGCATGATTTGGAGCTGGCCGCTGTAGTATTCGCACTAAAAATCTTGAGGGATTATTTGTTCGGTGAGAAGTGTATCAACTACACTGATCACAAAAGCCTCAAGTATCCCCTTACTCAGAGGGAGTTGAATCTTAGGCAGTGTAGATGGATTGAGCTGCATAAGGACTACGACTGCACCATTGAATAGCATTTTGTTGAGGCCAATGTGGTGGCCCATGCACTAAGCCATAGAGTTATGACTGATTTGAGGGCGATGTTTGCTCGCCTAAGCTTATTTGATGATGGTAGCTTATTAGCCGAGATTCAGGTTAAGCTGACATGGATTAAGCAGATTAAGGGTAAGCAGTTAGAGGATAAGTCTTTAAGTCTTTGGTTCCAATAGATTGAGAGTGGTAGCACTATAGATTTTGGACTAAATAGTGATGGGGCACTCTATTTGCGTGGACAGATCTATGTTCCGAATAATATTGATTTGAGACATTCTATACTGACTGAGGCGCATAGTAGACCTTATGCTATGCATCCTGGCAAAAATAAGATGTATTGAGATCTCCGAGAATTATATTGGTGGCCAGGATTAAAGTGAGAGGTTACTAATTTTGTGGCTAGATGTCTGACATGTCAGCAGGTTAAGGCTGAGCATCAGTTGCCTTCGGGTTTGCTACAACCGATTAATATTTCCCTTTGGAAGTGGGAACGTGTGACGATGGACTTTGTTAGTGGGTTTCCCTTGACACCCACTAAGAAAGATTCTGTTTGGGTCATCGTGGATCGATTGACCAAGTTGGCACACTTCATATCAGTTCGTACTGATTATTCTCTACAGAAGTTGGAGAAGTTTTATATTTCAGAGATAGTGAGACTGCATGGGGTACCAGTTTCGATTGTCTCTGATAGGGATCCTTGCTTCACATCTTGGTTTTGGGAGAATCTGCATGAGGCTCTGGGTTCAAGATTGGACTTCAGTACTGCATTCCATCCTCAAACTGATGGTCAGTCAGAGAGGGTGATTCAGATACTGGAGGATATGTTGAGGAGTTGTGCTATTGATTTCCGAGTCAATTGGGAGGATTATCTACCGTTAGCAGAGTTTGCTTATAATAATAACTTCCAGTCTAGCATCAAGATGGCACCTTACGAGGCACTGTATGGTCGTAAGTGTCGCACTTATTTATGTTGGACTGAGTTGGGCGAGCGACGTGTTCTAGGTCCTGAGTTGGTTTCTGAAACAAAGGATAAGGTTAGAGTGATTTGGGATCGTTTGAAAGTGACTTTTGATAGGTAGAAACCTTATGTGGATTTGAAGAGGTGTGAGATCGAGTATTCTGTGGAGGACTTCATCTTTCTCAAGGTTTCGCCATGGAAGAAAGTACTGAGGTTCAGTCGTAAGGGCAAGTTAAGCTCTAGGCTTATTAGATCTTACCATATTTTGTATCGAATAACACTAGTTGCTTATAAGTTAGAGTTACCTCCGGAGTTGGATTATATTCATGACGTGTTCCATGTCTCTATGTTGAGGCGCTATCGCTCTGATCCTACTAATATTATCCCGGTTGAAGAGATTGAGGTTAGGCCAGACTTGACCTTTGAAGAGGAGCCTGTCCAGATTCTAGATTGTGACGTAAAGGTTTTGAGGAGGAAGTCTATCCCTTTCGTGAAGGTTCTATGGCATAATCATAGCACTAAGGAGGCCACATGGGAGCCTGAAGATGCGATGCGTCAGTAGTATCCTTATCTATTCTGATCAGGTAAATTTCAAGGACGAAATTTTCTTTTACGAGGGTAGAGTTGTAATGCCCTAAAATTAAAATTTTTGTTTTTGCGGATGTATGACACAAATTTGTATCTGCTTTAGTGGTTAAGTGTTTTGGGAGTGTGTGAGAGGTCCTAAGTTCAAGCCATGACTTGGGCAAATTTTGGTATTTTTAGGAATAAATCCCAATCTTTGGTCAATATGCTTTTATTTAATTTTTGATAAGTATATAACAGAACGGGCCTGTTGGTCTGGTGGTTAAGAGAAGTGTTGGAGGTCCTGTGTTCAATTCTCTATGATGGGGTAGAGACAGTATTTTTGCTCCAATTTTGGCTAAGAGTTGTTTTGGGGCAAAATTCTGAGTAGTTGTGTTTTAGTAGGTTAATAGGGAGTGATTTTAGGAGATAATTGGGGAGAGGTTATCAGAAAATAATCTGATCATCTTTTTGTTGCAAAAAGAAAAAAAAATAGAGTTTCAGTTTTCTCTTCAATTCCCCAAACTTTTTCTAACGTTTTCTTCTTCTTCTTCTTTTCCCTCCTCTGCCAATTCTTTCCCCTAGTTGCTGCCAAAATTTCCATTATTTTTTTCCCCTTTCGTTTCTTTCTATTTTTTCCTCCAATTGATTCGGTTGTTCATTGTTGGTTGCGCATGTTCAGCAAGAAATGGTTTTCTCTATTGTTAATCGTTCTTGGTTAATCTCTAAAAGAGAGATTCTTTTTTGGTGTTTAGGAGTTAATCAAGGGGCTGGTGGTTTTAAATCAACACTGTGATTGTACAAAGTCGTGGTTACTCAAGCGAGGTAAGGGTTTTTCTAGGTTTTTAGTCGAGTTCCTTCTGAAATTGGTTGATTAAAAACGAATTAAGTGATTAATCTAGAGATATGTTGGTCGATTTTTAGGTTCTAGAGGCTTAGGAGTTCTTACGCATTAGAAACGATACCAGGTGTGTACCCGAAACACAGAAAATGGGATTCCGTGAAAAACCGAAATTGCTTGCTATCGAGAAATAAGAGAAATAAGAAAAAATGATGCGAAAAATTGTAGAGAAAGGAAATAAGGGTGTTATAAACTTGGAAATCAACATTTTGCACTAAAATAGTTTTGGACAGCAGCAATAGTGTAACATTGAAAAATCATCAAAAATAGTGGGAATTGAGTTAGAGGTTGAATAAAATATAAAATTAAATTTTATTGAGTCTAGTTTTTCATGGAAGAAACTGTGTAAGCAATGGAGTTGTAAATATCATGAGATATAACAAATTTTGTAAAACAAGGTCAGAATGATTTCGGGTTCCCATGTTCCGACTTAGAAAAATCATCAAAAATTGTAAAAACATAATAAGGGGCTTAAATTTATATTTTTAAATCCTTAATGAGTCTATTTTCAGGATAAGCAACAGAAACATCATCTAAATTCTGCACTAAGAGAAAAATAGTTTTTAGTAAGGAAAGGATGAAGCTGTCAAGTAGCAGAATAAGGATAACTTTAAAGATTTTATTGTACTTGTAACACCCCAAACCCGGCCCACAAGCCATGACCGGATCTGGTATGTCACGGAATAAAAAAAGTTTGAAAGGTTTGAATTAATAGTAGAAATTAAAAATTTTGCTAAGGGTATAAAACGGTGTTCGTTAAAACTCAAGTGGGTTGATTAGGTAAGTCTGATTGAGTTGAAAATCCTTTCTTCCTTTAAAACCATTTGACCCCTAAATTTTAGAACAATAGAGTGATCGATAACTTAGAAAATTTCGTTACCCGATGGTAGCATTTTTTTTGAAAACGCGTACAAGTACTTATTTCTTTTGAAAACGTTACTTTTAACCGATTTGCCTAACCGTCCGTAAGTTCATCAGTTATAAAGTAAAGTAAAAACAACTACCTAACCATCCAAAATAATAAGCGGCCATATTACAACCCAATCGAATTGTAGTGAATAATTAAACTTAAAACGGGGCAAAATAAAATTTCAAGTCCACAAAACCAACATGGCCACCTCGAGCTCTCCTCGGCCCGCATCCGTGCTCTACTCACCGCAAGATGATATGGGAAGGGTGAGTCACCAAGACTCGGTGTATAAATCCCCGACAGAAATTAACACTCATACACAAGATATTAGTATGACATGCAATTATGCAACCCCACCTAGCCATCCATGCTCCTTTTCTACCCCGTGTGGTACCAAACCACTGGTGGTGCCAAACCACTGGTGACTTATAGTCACGATATCCGTCAATACGTGTGGTGCCAAACCACTGGTGGTGCCAAACCACTGGTGACCCGAAGTCACAATCAAATGATGGGGCCAACCCATCGTGTGATACCAAATCACTGGCGTCGATCCCGTATCTCAAATGTGGGGCCAACCCACGGTGGTACTAAGCCACAGGGACGAGACGCTATGAGGTGCCAAACCTCTGGAGGTACCAAACCTCTGGTGACCGTAGTCACAATGTGTTACCAAAACACTGGTGTCCGTCGACACGAATATTACTCCCTCTCATCAATCCCACCATCATCATGGTCATATCACAAGTATCATGATTCCATATATCATGCAATCGTATATAGCATAGCATTTTTCCGCATATGATGATATATACAACACATATCGTAAATCGAGTAATAGGGGACTTACCCGAATACCAAGCTCATGCCCACTAGGCAAAGTAACCACATGAGAGGTTATAATATTATCAAATAACAGTTTATACTAATAAAGTGTGTAAGAGCTTACACACCTATTTAATCGAAGATTTTACTAGGATTCCCGTATCTATGCGATATTACAAAAGTCACGAACTAGTCCTCACGATGCTCCTATATTCGGCCATCATAGATCAGTATTAGGGGTCTTATTCGAATTACTAACAAAATAGGACCTTAGGCCGAACCTTGCTTAGCACAAACCCGTGTGATTTGAGAACTCGAAATTTCAGATTTCTAGCCGATTAGTCCCCCTAAAAATATAGAGCACATTTGGTCATACATAGATATCAAAGTGGCCTTCGGCCGAAAGTTAATAACCTCATACCTTGTCTACCGAGATTCTGAAATTTCCCTTTATACTTTGAATAGTCAAGGCCCTTGAAGAAACGAGACCCACAAGACAATTCCAAGCCTCTAAGTATCGGCTACCTACAAGGGATACACTAAAAATTGTTTAAAGGCACTCGACCAACCTTTACCAAGGCCTTACATATGTTTTCGGCACTCCGAAAGTAATGTAAGAGATCGAAAATTGAGAGATACTTACTAAAAGATTCGGCCCTCACAAGGTAAAGAAAACAAAACAATGTCTTGAGTTTGGCCTAGAAACGAGTTGAAAGGAAGGAGAACAAGGCCAAGAATTCCAGCACCTTCTTACACTACTCGAAGCGGAAAGTGAATGCCCCATTTTGACCATGAATACTCTTAAAAGGAAGAGAATAATTAAGAGCTAGGCACCTTTTTGCCATCGTAAATCGCTCTACAAAGGTCCTCAACCCCACTATATTCGGCCACAACCAAGGAGAAAATGTTAGCTAAAACCAACCCCAAACACCTTCAAAACCGAGAATGCCAAGCCTCTCCTATTTTCCTTATTCGGCCAAGCACAAAATGGAGTAAGAACATAGGGAGTTTCTGGCCATGCTTCATCCATTCTCCAAGGCCGACCAACTACTCCCTTCCCAAGGTATGTTTCCATTTCCATTATCATTGTTTATTCAATTATCCTTCACTTCCATGCTCCAAAAGTTAAATAAAATAAGGAAAATGCCTATACTAATCATAAAATATTACACCATACTCAAAATATAAAAATAATAATAATAAATAAATAAATAAATAATACTACTTCTCCCCCCAAAACCGTGCAAATTTGAAAAGGGATGGGCAAGCATGCCTTGCATGCATGCGTGCCCCATGCAGCTGCCACTGCGACCAAAACCAAAATTTAAAATTCCCAAATGCGGTTGCGTGTCTCGAACCGAGACACTGGGAAATCGCCCATGCTTCGACCATCCGACTCATCGCGCACTTACATTATAAGTGCGTCGGAAATTCTCTTTAAGCTTCCTCTCTTGGCTTCCTCACGCATTTAATGCCAGAGGCCAAAATAACAAAACGCCCCATACCGCCCGGGGTTTGAACCGAGAGACGGAGCAATGTTGCGCCTGACCACTCGGCCAATTGACTTTCATGTCAAAAACACGCCGCGAATTTCTTTTAATCCTTTCCCAAAGGCTCCTTAGCTTAAGCGCTTAGAAGCAAAAGTTTAAATGCCCTACGTGACTCGTGACTCGAACGCAAGACCTAGAGGGCTCCCCTGCCGCTAGCGCCCTAGCCACCTCTCCCACCTGGACTTTCATGTCCATACTTAGCCCCCAAAAATTCTTTAAAGCTTCCCTTGCTAACTCCAACGCCCAAAAATAAAATGGCACTTGCAGCCACCATGCCTCGAACCCAAGCCGTAGCAACACCCTTAGGCGCACCCAACCCATTGCACCAGGCCTAATCCTTGTGCCATAATCCGCCAAAATTTGTACTTAACCCACATCTTCAAGCCCCCTACCTTTAAAGCTTCCAAATTAAAATTTTTCTACTAAACCAAGCCCACTCAAGACCTCTAATTAAGCCGTATTATTCCACGATTAATACTATAACAATTCAAACACGAGAAAGAAAAAAAAAATCATTCAATCACAACTAGTCCCGGTTCTAGGATGTTACAGTTCTACCCCCCTTAAAAATAATTTCGTCCCCGAAATTACCTGGGTCAGAAGAGTTGGGGGTATTGTTGCCGCATCACATCCTCGGGCTCCCACGTAGCTTCCTCCACGCCATGGTTCCGCCATAGGACCTTCACTAAAGGAGGCCCGACTTCCTACGCAAAACTTTCACATCCCGATCTAGGATCTGCATTGACAGTTCCTCTTCCATCGTCAAACCGGACTCACCTCAACTTCCTCAAGCGCCAAGGCGTGTGATGGATCGAGCGATAAGCGTCTAAGCATGGAGACATGGAACACATCGTGAATCGACTTAGTTCTGCGCAGTAACTTTCGGTGATAAGCCACTGGTCCCACTCGTTTCATCACCTTAAACGGTCCAATGAACCTTGGACTTAATTTTCCCTTCTTCCCAAATCTTAACACTTTCTTCCATGGCGAGACCTTCAGAAAAACTTCGTCTCCTACGGCAAATTCTAGGTCCCTCCGCTTGAGATCAGCATAAGACTTTTGCCTATCTGAGGCTTCCTTCAACCGAGCTTGGATCTTTTTCACCTTATCCTCAGTTTCTGCAACCAATTCCGGTCCTAACATCCGTCGCTCTCCCAACTCCGTCCAACAAGTAGGTGTGCGACACCTCCTACCATACAGTGCTTCATATGGTGCCATCTTAATGCTTGCCTGATAACTGTTGTTGTATGCGAACTCCGCTAATGGCAAAAATTCTTCCCAACTACCTCTGAAGTCCAAAATGCAGCCTCTTAACATGTCCTCCAAAATCTGGATGACCCTCTCCGACTGCCCGTCAGACTGTGGATGGAATGCTGTACTGAAATCCAACCGTGTACCCAAAGCCTGATGCAGTGCTCTCCAAAACCTTGACGTAAATCTGGGATCTCTATCTGAGATGATCGATACTGGCACACCATGCAACCTTACTATCTCCGCCACATACAACTTAGCTAACTTCTGGAGCGAGTAATCCACCCTTACTGGAATGAAGTGAGCCGACTTGGTCAGACGGTCCACAATCACCCAAACTGCGTCTTTCTTGCTGGGCGTGAGGGGTAGCCCACTGACGAAGTCCATAGTGATCCTCTCCCATTTCCACCGAGGAATCTTCACGGTTGAAGTAACCCGGATGGCAGCTGATGTTCAGCCTTTACCCTCTGACATGTGAGACACCTTCCCACGAATTCAGTTACCTCACGCTTCAACCACCGCCACCGGAGGCGATTTTCGTAGATCTCCATACATCTTGCTACCGCTGTGGTGCATAGCATATGGGTCGCTATGTGCATCTGAAGAATTCTTTGCCTCAAGCCCACATCATTCGGCATACAAGGCCGCCTTGAAAACACAACACACATCATCACGGTCAAACTATACCCTTCCAAACCGCCATCTTGAACTCCGCAACTTCCGCGTATTTAAACCGTCATCCCCTAATTGCTTTTCCTTAATCTCTCTCGATCCAAGTTGGCTTAACTTGCAGCTACGCCAAAAGACTTCCGTCGTCGTATAGACTAAGACGAGCAAACATCGCCTTAAGTCTCATCACGACCTTTCGGCTCAACGCATCACCACCACGTTAGCCTTGCACTGATGGTACTCAATTGAACGATCGTAGTCCTTCTTGATTCGATCCAACGGCGTTGTCTCAAATTTAAGTCCTTTTGTGTCAAAAGATACCTCAGACTTTTATGATCCGTATAGACGATCGATTTCTCTCCATACAAGTAATGCCTCCATATTTTCAAAGCGAAGACCACCGCCGCTAACTCCAAGTCGTGAGTCGGATAGTTGACCTCATGCGGTCTTAATCGACGGGATGCATAGGCCACTACTTTCCCTTCCTGCATCAACACACATCCCAAACCCATTATGGGGACGCATCACAATAAACCGTGAACAATTTCCCCCGCCTCAGGCGCACCAAAACGGAGCTTCCGTCGAATCTTTCTTAGCTTATCAAAACTCTCTTGCTGTTTCGCTGACCAAACAAAAGGGACTCCTTTTCTTAATAGCTTAGTCAGCGGTGCTGCGATTAAGGAGAATCCTTCCACAAATCTTCGATAATACCCGGCCAGACCCAGAAAACTTTGAATTTCTGCCACTGACCGAGGTGGTTTCCACTCCAACACCGCCTCGACCTTGCGGGGGTCCACTCTACTCCCTTCAACTGACACCACGTGACCCAAGAAGGTCACCTCTCTAAGCCAGAATTCGCATTTACTGAATTTGGCATACAACTGCTCCTCCCTCAGCACTTGTAGAACTATGCGCAAATGCCTATCATGCTCCTCCTCCGTTCTTGAGTAAACCAATATGTCGTCTATAAACACCACGACGAATTGATCTAAGTATTGCTGAAACACCCTATTCATTAAGTCCATGAACGCTGCCGGTGCGTTGGTCAACCCAAACGGCATCACTAAGAACTCGTAATGCCCATACCGGGTACGAAATGCCGTCTTGTGCACATCAGCCTCCTTCACCTTAAGTTGATGATAGCCCGACCTAAGATCTATCTTCGAAAACACCGATGCACCCTTCAGTTGATCAAACAGGTCATCAATCCGAGGCAACGGATACTTGTTTTTGATTGTTAACTTGTTTAGCTGACGGTAGTCGATACACATCCGCATTGACCCGTCTTTCTTCTTGACAAACAGCACAGGTGCTCCCCACGGAGATATACTAGGTCGAATGAACCCTCTATCCAAGAGTTCCTGAATTTGAGCCTTCAGTTCCACCAACTCCTTTGGTGCCATCCGATAGGGTGCTATAGACACAGGTGCCGTCCCGGGCAATAGGTCTATACCGAACTCCACTTCTCGATCTGGGGGCAGACCCGGAAGTTCTTCAGGAAACACGTCAGCGAATTCCCTTACAGTTCGGACCTTCTCGACTGCTGACTCCTTAGCCTCCAAGGCATAGATTTGAACCAACAATGCTTCACACCCTTTTCTGATCATTTTCTCAGCCTTCAAGGCAGACACTACATTGGATAGATAGTCTCTTCTGTTACCTATCATGACCACTTCATCACCCTCAGCCGTCTTTAGAACCATGCGCTTAGCAGCGCAATCCAACCTTGCCTGATATTTAACCAGCCAGTCCATTCCAAGAATTAGATCGAACTCCCCAAACGGCAGTTCCATCAGATCAGCCACAAACACTACCCCTTGGAGTTCTAGGGGTATATCTCTATATAGCTTGTTCACTACCACAGAGTGTCCTAGAGGGCTAATTACAGTCATCTCCCTAGAAGCAGTCTCAAAATCCAAGTTCAAAGTCTCTACCACACTACTAGCAACATATGAATGCGTCGAACCCACATCAATTAATGCAACATATGGAAGACCAAAAATTAGGAACGCATCTGCGGTGATGACATCCGGTCGTCGCCACCCTCCTCGCGACGCCTCGCTGCGTAGACTAAGCCAGGCTGCCTAGCTTCGGTGTTGCCTGCTCCTCTGCCCTGGATCCCACGACCTCGATTAGGACCATTGCCTCCTCTACCATTACCACGGCCCCTCTGCGGCGGTCCCACATTCCGTGCTGGAGTACGATTCTGCCCCTCTGGCTGATTCCTTGCCAACTTCCGAGGACAATCCCTTACACGGTGATCCGGAGATCCACATTCAAAGCAACCCCTCTCACCGGTGTAACAACCTCCCCAATGTGACTTTCCACAGCGATTACACTGAGCCGGTCTCTGGTTAGAAGCCATGGGCCTTCCAGCCTGATTCGGCCCACTCTGCCTGGCCCTCTTTTGTGCAGTATTTCCCGATCCAGATGACCCAACACTTCTTTTCTGCTTGCTCCTATCATAGCTCTGCCTCACAGACTCCCGGACCCTTTCAGCTACCTTGGCCTTTTCTACCAGATCAGCAAACTCACGTACCTGTTGTGGAGCAATCAACAGTCTTAAGTCATCCCTAAGTCCGTCTTCAAAACGGACGCAACGATCATGCTCAGTAGACACAACTCCCCGAGCATAGCGGCTCAGTCTCAGGAATTCTGCCTCATACTCAAGATACCGACTTGTTTCTTTGCACCGGTCCCAGAAAGGTTTTCTCTTGAGTATCAGTGTAGCTGGTGCCCACATACTTCTTCTGATAAGTAGCTTTGAAGTATTCCCAAGTAAGGTCGTCGTCTGTAGTAGTGGCCGTCTCGAACCGTGAGCCACCTGCTGGTATGACTCGTCTTTTAGAAGCGACACCGCTCCTTTCAGCTTCTCCTCATTTGTTAAGTCGAGATCGTCCATGATCCTTTCGGTTGATTCTAACCAATATTCGGCTGTACTGGGTGCGACACCTGACACACCCCGAAATACTTCAGCTCCATTGGATCGGAGCCGCTCAGATACAGACTTCCGAGCTCCTGTACCTCTACTGGTCTCAGCCATCATTTCTAAAACACGCAGCATAGCCTGCGATACCGACTCACCCCCCGTCTGATCCTGATGTCCATCACCAAAAGTTGGGGGTGGTGGTGGAGGTGGTATCTCATTATCCGATCCCTGGCCCGACCTAACTGGTTCTGTCATGGCCATCCGTCCTCTACCACGTCCCCGACGGCCGCGACCTCTAGAGCTCATTTCTTATAGCGCAATCTATTTTAAAAAGTTTTATGAATTAGCCAATATTCCATTGATTATTAGTAAAAAAAGAATTTTATGGGCGAAGTTAAGAAGTTGTTCTTTCGATCAAACAAGTTTCAAGTCTTCATTGTAATTCAAAGATACACTTCCACTTATTCCATCACCCTCTTTGTCCAATTCCTAACCCGGGGGTATTTTCGTCATTTACCCTACAGGGGTATTTTGGTAATTTACAGATTAGGGGCAATTTCGTAATATTTTCAAAATCACGACATTTTTGATAATTTGCAAATTAGGGATTTTGGGTATGGTAAAATAAGAAAATTTTGTTAAAATTTTGGGGTAGTTTAGTAGATTTTAAAACTAGGGGTATTTTTTTGTAATTTACCACTAAGGGTATTTTAAAATGTCCCTATATCAAGAGAATTTTGTAATATAAATCTCACAAGTTTGAGGGAAGTCTTTAAAACTAGAGTTTTTATCAAAACGCGGCTAATTCCCTTTCGGGTTTTAATAATAGGGTTTAGCCCACGAACAAGTCCTCACGGTTAGAGTGAACCGAAGCTACGCACCAGGTAGGATTCCCGCGAAGAGGAGGTGAGTCACTAGGACCGCTTAAATACCAAGCTCTTCCGGATCCAATCCTAGACATGCGTACAAGGATTACCACACCCTAACTCGGCGACTTAGTCATAGGTTTGTTTATTAAGGCAATTAAAATCTTATGCAATTGTTGGGGTAAACTAGTCCTAAAGTTCACATACTTTTCATACTATCTACGTCCCATTTCTACCCCTTTACAGATAATCATTCACACATAGATTAAAGATACTTACAAGAGCGGATCGGTGCCGGAGACTCGACGCCATGTTGTTCAACCAAAATCATTTTCAACGGGGTTTTCAAAAGCCTATCTAGCAAAAATATTTTTAGGTCTTAGGCCCTCACAGCCGAGTTTTTGAACCTGGCTCTGATACCAAAATGTAACACCCCAAACCCGGCCCACAAGCCATGACCGGATCTGGTATGTCACGGAATAAAAGAAGTTTGAAAGGTTTGAATTAATAGTAGAAATTAAAAATTTTGCTAAGGGTATAAAACGGTGTTCGTTAAAACTCAAGTGGGTTGATTAGGTAAGTCCGATTGAGTTGAAAATCCTTTCTTCCTTTAAAACCATTTGACCCCTAAATTTTAGAACAATAGAGTGATCGATAACTTAGAAAATTTCGTTACCCGATGGTAGCATTTTTTTTGAAAACGCGTACAAGTACTTATTTCTTTGAAAACGTTACTTTTAACCGATTTGCCTAACCGTCCGTAAGTTCATCAGTTATAAAGTAAAGTAAAAACAACTACCTAACCATCCAAAATAATAAGCGGCCATATTACAACCCAATCGAATTGTAGTGAATAATTAAACTTAAAACGGGCAAAATAAAATTTCAAGTCCACAAAACCAACATGGCCACCTCGAGCTCTCCTCGGCTCCGCATCCGTGCTCTACTCACCTGCAAGATGATATGGGAAGGGGTGAGTCACCAAGACTCAGTGTATAAATCCCCGACCCGAAATTAACACTCATACACAAGATATTAGTATGACATGCAATTATGCAACCCCACCTAGCCATCCATGCTCCTTTTCTACCCCGTGTGGTACCAAATCACCTGGTGGTGCCAAACCCACTGGTGACTTATAGTCACGATATCCGTCAATACGTGTGGTGCCAAACCACCGGTGGTGCCAAAACCACTGGTGACCCGAAGTCACAATCAAATGATGGGGCCAACCCATCGTGCGTGTGATACCAAATCACCGGGCGTCGATCCAGTATCTCAAATGTGGGGCCAACCCACGGTGGTACTAAGCCTGGGGACGAGACGCTATGAGGTGCCAAACCTCCGGAGGTACCAAACCTCCGTGACCGTAGTCACAATATGTTACCAAAACACCGGGTGTCCGTCGACACGAATATTACTCCTCTCATCAATCCCACCATCATCATGGTCATATCACAAGTATCATGATTCCATATATCATGCAATCGTATATAGCATAGCATTTTTCCGCATATGATGATATATACAACACATATCGTCGAAATCGAGTAATAGGGACTTACCCGAATACCAAGCTCATGCCCACTAGGCAAAGTAACCACATGAGAGGTTATAATATTATCAAATAATAGTTTATACTAATAAAGTGTGTAAGAGCTTACACACCTATTTAATCGAAGATTTTACTAGGATTCCCGTATCTATGCGATATTACAAAAGTCACGAACTAGTCCTCACGATGCTCCTATATTCGGCCATCATAGATCAGTATTAGGGGTCTTATTCGAATTACTAACAAAATAGGACCTTAGGCCGAACCTTGCTTAGCACAAACCCGTGTGATTTGAGAACTCGAAATTTCAGATTTCTAGCCGATTAGTCCCCCTAAAAATATAGAGCACATTTGGTCATACATAGATATCAAAGTGGCCTTCGGCCGAAAGTTAATAACCTCATACCTTGTCTACCGAGATTCTGAAATTTCCCTTTATACTTTGAATAGTCAAGGCCCTTGAAGAAACGAGACCCACAAGACAATTCCAAGCCTCTAAGTATCGGCTACCTACAAGGGATACACTAAAAATTGTTTAAAGGCACTCGACCAACCTTTACCAAGGCCTTACATATGTTTTCAGACTCCAAAGTAATGTAAGAGATCGAAAATTGAGAGATACTTACTAAAAGATTCGGCCCTCACAAGGTAAAGAAAACAAAACAATGTCTTGAGTTTGGCCTAGAAACGAGTTGAAAGGAAGGAGAACAAGGCCAAGAATTCCAAAGACCTTCTTACACTACTCGAGCGGAAAGTGAATGCCCCCATTTTGACCATGAATACTCTTAAAAGGAAGAGAATAATTAAGAGCTAGGCACCTTTTTGCCATCGTAAATCGTCTACAAAGGTCCTCAACCCCACTATATTCGGCCACAACCAAGGAGAAAATGTTAGCTAAAACCAACCCCAAACACCTTCAAAACCGAGAATGCCAAGCCTCTCCTATTTTCCTTATTCGGCCAAAGCACAAAATGGAGTAAGAACATAGGGAGTTTCGCCACGCTTCATCCATTCTCCAAGGCCGACCAACTACTCCCTTCCCAAGGTATGTTTCCATTTCCATTATCATTGTTTATTCAATTATCCTTCACTTCCATGCTCCAAAAGTTAAATAAAATAAGGAAAATGCCTATACTAATCATAAAATATTACACCATACTTAAAATATAAAAATAATAATAATAAATAAATAAATAAATAATACTACTTCTCTCCCCCAAACCAGTGCATTTGAAAAGGGATGGGCAAACATGCCTTGCATGCATGCGTGCCCCATGCAGCCGCCACCGCCGACCAAAACCAAAATTTAAAATTCCCAAACGGTTGCCGTGTCTCGAACCCGAGACACTGGGAAACCGCCCATGCTTCGACCATCCGACTCGCGCGCACTTCATTTATAAGTGCGTCGGAAATTCTCTTTAAGCTTCCTCTCTTGGCTTCCTCACGCATTTAATGCCGAGGCCAAAATAATAAAACGCCCACATACCGCCGGGGGTTTGAACCCGAGAGACTGGAGCAATGTTGCGCCTCACCACTCGGCCAATTGACTTTCATGTCAAAAACACGTCGCGAATTTCTTTTAATCCTTTCCCAAAGGCTCCCTTAGCTTAAGCGCTTAGAAGCAAAAGTTTAAATGCCCTACGTGACTCTCGTGACTCGAACGCAAGACCCAGAGGGCTCTCCTGCTGCTAGCGCCTAGCCACCTCTCTCCCACTGGACTTTCATGTCCATACTTAGCCCCCAAAAATTCTTTAAAGCTTCCCTTGCTAACTCCAACGCCCAAAAATAAAATGGCACTTGCAACCACCATGCCTCGAACCCAAGCCGTAGCAACACCCTTAGGCGCGCTCCAACCCATTGCACTGTGCCTAATCCTTGTGCCATAATCCGCCAAAATTTGTACTTAACCCCTATCTTCTGAAGCCCCCCCTACCTTTAAAGCTTCCAAATTAAAATTTTTCTACTAAACCAAGCCCACTCAAGACCTCTAATTAAGCCGTATTATTCCACAATTAATACTATAACAATTCAAACACGAGAAAGAAAAAAAAATCATTCAATCACAACTAGTCCCGGTTCTAGGATGTTACAGTACTTATTTGATAAACTATAAATTCCAAAAATTTTATGGTAGAAAGGTATTTAAGTCTAGTTTCAAAAACATCAAGCGGATCTTAATTTGGAATTCTGTAGCTCAAGATATAAATAATTTAGTGATAATGACTTAAGTAGACAGCTTTGAATGAACATATAAGTAAATAGTGAAAACATATATGAGTATTGAGCTAGCATGGGTTACTTTAAAAATAAATCACACGGCCAAGGCCAATTTGGGCCAAGTGGGCCACACGGGCGTGTAGGCCCACACGGGCAGATCACTTGGGCATGTGGGCCCATTTTTATCGAAATGATTTTAAGGTTGCACGGGTCACCGAAGTCAACTGTGAACCTACTGTAGGGTCGGTAAGCGCTACTTAGACCCCTAAATGTGTGAAATTGACTCAATGATATATGCGCTGGGCATGTTAATATATGTACTGAAATTGTATAATAGCATGTCATCCATTGTGTGTTGCATTGCATTGGGTTGGGGGTTGTTATTCGAAGGAAGTGTACTGAAAGGCTTTAAGCCTAATTTCATGTGATTTCAGTTTGCAAAAACTCTGTATTGTTTCGCATTCGGTACTACTTGGAGTGTATGGATGGGTGGGTTGATTATATCCCCACATGGAGTGTAGGGTTGGACGGTGATAGTGTGTAGAGGCTGGTTGGGTAGAATTTTGCTACTGCATAACTTTTACTGCTACTGATACTGTGATGGACTAAGGCCCTACTGCATTTTGACATTATACTGAGATGGGCTAAGGCCCAAACTGTCACTGATACTGAAAAGGGCTTAGGCGGGATTACACATTGAGTTTACATAAACTCACCCTTTTTGTTTAATGTGCACAGGTAATCCCCAGACTTAGACGGATCTGTGTGACGGAGGACTCAGCAGTGACCACAATAATTTTTGGACTTCATGGTTTTCAATTTACGATTTATGATTTGATTATTATTGATTATTTGGGTTGTAATTTTAGGACCCTCTAGGACTTTGGTTTTAAATTTGGGTTTTTATTTATTTATTTCACTTTATGGATTTATACTTGCTGGTCATAGAAAATTTGATTTTCAAAAAGTTAAAGTAATTTCTAAACGCATGATCACCTAGTGTACCTGCCCGATTTGATCCTAGTCGGAATAGTGGTTATGAGACCATAAATTCGAAGTAGAAATATGTGTTTTATGATTTTTATGAGGCTTATGAGGTGTTTTCATGATTGTGTGACAATTTCATGAAGAAATTTTATTATTTAGTGATCAATTTGTCCATTAGGACTAAATTGCAAAGATTAGAAAATATGAGGTTCTAGAAGATTTAAGTATGAAATGGAATTATAAAAATTACTAGAGGTCCTTATTTAGCAGTTAGACCATTAAATGTCAAGATGGACAAAAATGGACATGGGATGGAAAAATCTCAGGAAAGGGCCTTAAGGGCATTTTAGTCATTTGGTTAATTAATGAATTAAAAAGGGAAAAATAAGTCAAAATTGTAACAGCCCGATTTAGGGGCTAGTGGAAACAGTGATCTTGGGATCACTAATCCGAGATTAGAGAAATTTATTTTCATGTCATTTTATGAGTCAGAGCATGATGGTATATGTACATGAGAATTTTGGTACTTTAATTTTAGCGATTTCTTGCATAATCGCGAAAAAGGACTAAATCGCATAAAGTGCGAAAGTTCCATTTTATAAGCTAAAGGTTCCAAATGGCCATAGATTGTTAATTTTAGGACTTTAAAAGGCAATTTAGCCCCTTGTAAATGATTGGCCGGCCATAAACTAGCATAGGAGACAAATTTGTCAATGTTGGTCAAAGTTGGTGATAGTAGGTGGACTAAATTGGTAGTTTAATACTAAAATAAAGAAACAATGATGTCCATATTTCTTGCTCATCTCTTCCACCGAAAATTGGCAGACAAATAAGGGTTAAAAGCTTCAAAAATTTTAGAACACTCTTCTCTTCACAAGTAAGTGTTCTAGGGATCATTTCTTGATAAAAGTTGCACTTTTGAGACCCTTAAAGCTTAAGCTTTCAAATGAGGGGACTATGGTGCAATATGGTGAAAATTTTAGAGTTTTTCCATGAGAGCTTTCATTGTTATTTGCTGCATTTTTATGGAAGAAATTAAGTCTTAGTTGTTAGATGAACAACTTTTATGAAAGGTGTTGTCTTGAAAACACCTTATTGGACCTTGATGAAAAGGTTATAAATTTGTAGTAATTATGTGAAATGTTGAGTTTTGATGATAGCTATAAGAGTATTAAATGTTCATCTAGGTTTGTTGAAGGTAGAAATGTGATTAGAAATTATTTCCGAGCGTAGGGGAAAAATGGTCATTTTGCCAAAGTCTAGGGGAAAAATAGTAATTTTGCCAAAGCATTAATATTGAAATGCTTTTATTAATGTGATGATTAAAATGAGCTAAATTTCTATTATAGATCAAGAAGTACGAAGCCCGGATCGAAACCGAGGCAAGAACAAAGTCGAGGACTAAATTGCACATCTACATACATTTTGAATATCGAGGTAAGTTTGTATGAATTTAAGGCTTCACATGTATTTTCAATAAATTGCTTATTATGTTGTATAATATACTCTATTTTCATAAAGTTATGATTAATGGTATATTGATAAGAAAATGAATGAGAATATGTAAGAGGAAGATCTGGTTAAAGACTCGGAATAATGAGGAATACTAATATCACAGCATGAGACAAGGAAAGTTCGTGTAAGACCATGTCAAGACATGGCATCAGCATTAAGGCAAGGATATCATATAAGCCCATGACAAGTCATGGCATTGAAAAGTTATCATGAAGCAAAGGCCCCATGCAAGTCCAAGCCAAGGCTTGGCATTGGTGAATTGACAAGGCAAATATGTCATGTAAGTCCATGCCAAGACATGGAATTGATAAGATTCATAAGGCAAGGATACCACGTAAGACCATGTCAAGACATGGCAATGGTAAGTTTCCAAAAGAAACATGTAAGGAAGGTCTAGTGTAAGACCATGTTTGGGACATGGCATCGACAACGAATTAAGAGATCCCATGTCAGACCATATCTGGGATATGGCATTGGCATCATGAGGCGATTCCATGTAAGACCATGTTCGGGACATGGCATTGGCATCGAGATACATGTTTGATGAGATTGAGTAACCTCAATTATTCCGGGTAATTCATCGGGCAAAAGAGTCAAGCAAGAAAAAGGTAACAAGAAAGCTAAGCAAGTTAAGATAATAATAATTTAAGTTATACAAGGTTGATATTAAGCATCATTTATGTTAAGAAAGATGAAAGTTAAGTTTACTTTTGCATTAGCAAAATGTACTAATCTATGTGATCAAGTGGCACAGATACCATGATTATAATACAAGTATGAAATTATTATGTGACATGTGATAAGTAAGTAAGCCTAGCACTTGAGATGTATGTTGTTATTATCTCGGGATGGATAAGTTATAATGAGTTAATATATTGCTATATGAGTTTCACGCAAGCTTACCAAGCTATCTGCTTACTGCTCTCTCTTCTTCTTTTCTTGTAGTCTCGCCAAGCTAACTCGTGGATCATTGATGTCGGAGCTCGGAGCACATTATCAATCACTATTTTTGGTATAGCCAAGTTGTTTTTATTAAGTATGGCATGTATAAGAATTATTTCATCTTGTTGGAAATTCTAAGAGGGGCCAAAGTGTTGGCCATTATGGTTATTATTCTTTTTGTATATGGCTAAAGAGATTGGCCAATATTTACTAAGTCTATACATCAATTGATGATGAGTTATGCATTAATGTTCATGTTTCTGATGAAATATTTGAGTAGCCAGATTGGGTATATGAGTGATCTCGATTTCAGGGTGGCAATTGGCTTGGAAAATAGCCTTGAAGTGTCCATACGGGTAGACACACGGGCGTGTGTCTAGGCCGTGTGTGACACATGGTCAACCCATATGGGTGTGTTAATAGGTTGTGTGTCCTCTACATGTTAGTGTTTTAAGTCAGTGTCGACCACGGGCTAGCCACACGGGCGTGTGCATAGGCCGTGTGCTCCTTAAGGGGTTGCTGACGTCACAAACAGAATACCCCTAGTTTTTCATAAGGGTGAGGACACGGCCGTGTCTAGGCCATGTGAAGGACACGGGCCATTGACAAGGGTGTGTGTCAAGCCGTGTGAAAACCCTTTTAGGTTCAAAATAAAAATAAATTATAAACGGGCTAGGGACATAAGTGTATGAAACCACACGGCTTGCCCACACGGGCATGTGACCCCTGTTTAGGCAAAACTTTTTGAGGTGTGTAAGATTCCAATTGATCTCCGAAACCTTTCGTATGTAAGTTTAAGGCCTCGTAGGCCCACGAGATGTATGTTAAGACAAAGAAAAGAAAGTTTTAACTTGAAATGAAATTTTACAGCCCGTTAGTATACGTTCAAGCAAAGTCAAGCATGGTAATGTCTTGTATCCAGCCCTAGCTTCGGACTTGGGTATGGGGTGTTACAAAAAAATCTTGTCCATCTTCTTCCTCTAAGTGTCGAAATTTTGCAAGGAGACATAGCTAGGGTTTCTTCAACTTCCAAACTTGATAGTAAGTACATCCTAGCCCCGTTTTTAATGTTCGTATTTTTGAGATCCTCGTAGCTCGATTTAGCTAATTCTAGCTATATTTTGAGCTAGGATTTATGTTCAAAAATTTACCCATGTATGACATGCATGTATTTTGATGTTTTATGGAAGAATATGAAAGTTTGATGGATGATAAAAATCTTTTTCTAAGTGATTTTCGTGAAAAATGTATAAAAGGACCAAATTGTAAAAGTTATAAAAATGGTCATACATGAGTGAAATAGTGGAAATTGGGCGCTGTTGTAGTTAAGAAAATAATTCGTCTAGGCTTAAAATACAAGAAAGTTGAATAAAAATCATTTTACGAGCTAAAGTGTAATTATGAGAAAGTTTAGGGGCAAAATCATAATTTTTCCAAAGTATGATTCATGAGTCAATTTATTCAATGTGAGTATTAAACAAGTGAAATTGTTATTATATATCAAGAAACACGAAGCCCGGATCGAAACTGAGGCAAGAAGAAAGTCGTGGACTAAATCGAACATCTACACCTATTTTGAGTACCGAGGTAAGTCTGTGTGAAATTAAAGTTTCATAGTGTTTTCATATTTTAAATTACTTGATATTATGATAAAGAATATTATTCCCATGAAAATTGACAAATGAAGCCTCAATGAGAAAATGATGAGAATACTTTAAATATCGTGTAAGACTATGTCTAGGACATGGCATCAACATCTATGTACGATCTCATGTAAGACCACATATGGGACATGGCACTGAAATCGAGTTAAGAAATCCTGTGGAAGACCATAGTTGGGATATGGCATCGGCATCAAGAGGTGATCCCATGTAAGACCATATCTGGGATATGGCATTGGCATCGTGATACATGTATGATGAGATTGAGTATCCTTCAGTATTCCGAGTAGCTCAACGGGCAAAAGAGCTAAGTATGTAAAGATGATAAAGAGTTAAGTTATACAAGGATGACCAAGAGTTACATTTAAATTAAGGATGATAATGAGTTAAGTTTATGATCAAGTTAGCATAAGTGCTAAATTATGTGGTGAAATGATACAGGTACCATGAGTAAAATATAAGTTATGAAACCATAATGCGATATGCGATGGGCAAGAGTAAGTATAAGTATGCTGGTAGGAGTAAGTATGAGTAAGTATGCTTAAGCACTTGAGAACTTGTGTTGTTATTGTACTATGAGATGAATGGATTTTACCATGAGTACTTATGTTGCTATATTAATTCATGCAAACTTACTAAGCTATATGCTTACCCTCTTTTTTTTTTTCTTATAGTATCGCCAAGCTAGCTCAGGGATCGTAGAATGTCGAAGCTCGGATCACACTATCAATCATTCTTTTGGTATAGTAAAGTTATTTTATTTTGGGTATGGCATGTATAGGAACTTGGTCATTTTGCGTTATGTCATATTTGGAAGCCAAAGTGTTGGCTAGTAAGGTTATTCATTCATTCTGTAAGTGGCCATTAGAAATCAGCCAATATTTTTCAAGTTGCATATTTTTAATAATGAAGAGTTTTATGAGGTGAAAATTCATACAATTGATGGAGTAAAATGTGAAGTGTATGAATGATGATTTAGTGATTCTTCATAGTGTATTATTGCCATGTTACGTGTTGCTTGTGTTGGTATATGCGTGTTCATGTTTCATGGTGGCAATTGGCTTGGAAAATAACCTTTTAATTGTCCACACGAGTAGACACACAGACGTGTGTCTAGGCCGTGCGTGACACATGGTCAACCCCTATGGGTGTGTTAATAGGCCGTTTGTCCCCTGCATCAAATTTACGAGAATTCAATTCGTCACACGGGCCAGCACAAGGGTGTGTGCCTAGGCCGTATGCCCCTTAAAAGGTTGCTGTGTCATAAACAGAATACCCAGGTTTTTCACACACGAGTGAGAACACGGGCGTGTCTAGGCCATGTGAGGGACACGAGTCATTGACATGGGCTTGTGTCTAGCAGTGTGAAAACCCCTGTAGGTTCGAAATGAAAAATAAATTCCACACGAGCTAGGAACATGGGCGTGTGTGACCACACGGGCATGTTCCATTTCACACGGGCGTGTGGCCCTGTTTAGGCAAAAATTTTCTAAGTGCGCAGAAGTTTCCAGTTTAATTCTAAAATCTTCCGTAAGTATGTTTAGGGCCTCGTAGGCCCATTATAAGTATGTTATGTATATGAATGAAAAGTTTTAAGTTGAAATGAAATTTTATAGCCCAATGTTGTATGTTTAAGCAAGTTAAGTTCGACAATGCCTCGTATCTGGTTCTGGCGTCGAACACGGGTATGGGGTGTTACACCTAAACTGATTTATTAAAGCTTTCGTAATGAGGGATGTTTCAAAAAAAATGTTTTAAATGAATAAAGACGACTTCCTAAGTTTTAACAAAGGTTTACTAAAAATAATAACAAGGAATGTTTTCATTGTAACAACGAGGTTTAAAAAACACTATCGTGTGACATTGCCAGATACGGCCATAACGTCTAGGCCAGGTTTCGGGTGTTGCAAAGTGTACTACTTGAAATATCCATCAGAAATTCAGTAATTCAACGGGCAAAATACGCATATGGCATGATAAGCTCATCTATGCATATTGGTATATTATGACTAACATGATGGTTGAGTATGTGTGAATAGGTAAATTACCAAATAGTTGGAAAGCATGTTTTGAGTGGTAATATATTGAATGTAATGGTAAGTTTAATTTATATTATATGAGCTTACTAAGCATAATATGCTTTCTAGGTTTTATTTTCCCTATTTTATAGTGCTTAAAGCTCAAGAAGGTTGGAGATTGGTCGAAGCAAACTATCAACCTATCGTTTTGGTATAAATGAAAATCCTATTTTGTTAATGGCATGTATAGGCTAACTAAATCAAAAGATGTTGTGTAAGTAATGAATGAAACTTATCCATTGGAATGGCTAATACACTTATGTTTTGATATATGTTATGGTTGAATCAATATATTGACTAAAATGATAAGTATGAAAATATAATGTTGCAAATTATGTAAATTGCATCAAGGTAAGTCATTAAACACAAATATATAGTGAAATGTAATAGTTTGGATAATAGAAATTGACTTGAATTATACTTGTAATTGGTTGGATTATACTTGTAAGTGTTGGTGCAGGAAGATGGAAAACATTGGGTGAGAAATGAGGCTAGGAAATGGCCTTATTTTGTCCATTCGGGTAGACACACTGTAACATCCTAGAATTTGAATTTCATGTGTTGCCTTATTTTGGTGCTAAGCTAGTTAGATTATTAATTTTGTATGTTGAGGAGGTCCTGAGAAGGCTCGGGATTTATTTAGATCTAGTAAAATTTTTGGAATTTAGCACTTTAAGGAGATAGAGTAAGTGACCCTAAAGAATATGGAAATAATTGAATAAATAGCTAGCATAAATGAGCATTTGGTAAAGAGGCTATGGCGTCACTTGTAGTACCTTGAGGGAAGGAGTTCGAATCACTTTGTGTGTATTTCGTACTTTTATTTTTGTTTGTTTGTTTCTTTCCTTCCTTAATGTGTCGGTCAAGAAGTATTAATGGCAAGGGTGGACTTCATTATTTTTGGTAGGGTGGCTAAAAGAATAAGGCAAGGTTGAAGTTGGGGAAAGGAATCAAGAGAAATAGGTAAGTAAGGGGGAAAATGGGCTTATTTTGTGGATGGTGTTTTGGAAAGTTTGGGTGGCCAAACTCTTATCCTAGGAGGGATGAATGTGGACGGCTTGGAGATAGGATGATAGCAAATTTGGTGTTTGATGTTTTGGTAAAAACAAAAGTGTTAGTTTTGGGTCAAAATACCAATACCATCAATTGTATTTTTTCTCTCAAAACTCCCTCTCCTAGCCGAATTTAGTCAATTGCAATAGGTAAATTTTTGGTTGTTTTGGCCAATTCTTTATTAACTTTGGCATCATTTTTCTTTTTTTCCCAAACTTCTTTTCTTCTCCTTGCCGAATTTATGCAACCTTGAAGAGGCATATTCCATTTCTTTTCTTTCTTCTTGCCGAATGTATACAAACTTGGAGATCATTTCTTTGTTCATTCATCATCCTTGAAAACCGAAACTAATCCATCATATTTTCTAGTTCTTCTTCTTTTCTTTTTACAAAATCTTTCAAACATCACTTCCCCTCTAATATTTTTCACCATAGCCGAATATTGAGTCCACTATTTCTCCATAGCCGAATCTTCCATCCTTTCATTGATCTTTCTTTTTCATTCGGGTTATCATTCACCTCTTGAACAATTGGTAAGAACTCTTTCAATTCTTTTCTTTTTCTTCTCTCTTTTGTCGAATCTATATTATGGCTTGGGAGGGTCTTTTTGACCAAAATCATCATCTATTTCTCTTTTAAACAAAACCTTTTCTTCTTTGTAGTGATATAGTGGAAGGCCGAACCATCATTCTTCCGAAGTTATCTCGCAATCGCTAGGATTCGGTTCAAAAATCTCCAAGGTAAGAGTTCTTCACAGATTTCATGATCATCCTTTATTAGTTAAGATGATTATCAATATGGAAAGGAGTAACCGATTATATTATAGGGATTTATTCGTGGATCACTCGGATTTTGTGGTAAGTTAATGTTCCTCCTAAGATCAATCGTTCATAATAACGTAATATTAGTTTGGACTAATATTTGTTTTCAATGGAGGCAAACAATATCAAATCAAAAGGGGTAGTGATTGGTGATCGAAAAAGGGGCGGATTTACGACCTCTACTTCTAAATTCAAATGAAGGGCTGTTTCAGCGATTCGAGACTTTCCACCGGGTTGTGGACCCTCATTCGGTGAGAATCAACTATTCAAGGTTGTTCGCAATTGTGAGGCATCAGCGATTCGGGACTTTCCACTGGGTTGTGAACCGTCAACCGAGGAAAACTGACAAATCGTAGTTGTTCGCGATCTCGAGGGTAAAATCTTAGATCGTTTGTTTTAGAGTAGATTTATTAAATAGTGAGCAATGTCTAATCGAGCGTTATAAAATTTTAGGTGTCGACGATCGAGAGAGCGTAATGCTTACTGTAATCAGGTGTGTAATCTCACACCGTATTTCATGGGTTAGATATTTAAAACGTGTTAGTGGTAAATCGCTTGATTAAATTACATTTTGGTGAAATTGGGTAAAATGGCATAGTTATCACTATTTTGGTAAAGACTATGAAATCGGTATTAAGACTGTGAAAATTACGAAAATACCCTTAATGGGCCATTTGATAATTGCTATATGGGCCATTTGATATTTGCTATATGGGCCAAATCGAGATATTTGCTATATGGACCAAATTGAGATATTTGCTATATGGGTCGATTTGTTATAAATTGCTAAATGGGCCAAGATGATAATTTGCTTAATTGGCCAACTTGATAAATTGTTATAATGGGCCATAATATTTGTAAGAAATATCTGAATAAATTGTTGTGAATGGCTATGCATTATATACATGATTTGCATGGGATGAGATAATGATGAAGTGAAGTTCTGGTAGCTCTACTACATAATTCTGGTGGCTTTGCCACAAATATGAAAAATGGCAATACCATATAAATTATGTTAATCTAGTGGCTTGTCCACAAATTTGATATAAACGGCTTAATGCCTACGTTTGGTGTGTTGGCGGGGTGGGTGACTAAAGCTCCCCACAGGTGTGCTGGTTGGTACGGGTGGTGTGTAACGGATGGAAAAATTTAGGTTTGGTTTGGGAATTGCATATCACATGCATATTATATATGAATTCTTCTTTTATTATTTGTAAATGGGCTTTGGCCCAAATAAATGCTTAATTGCATTTTGGCCCAGTGGACAACGGTAAGTGGGTCACACACTGAGTTCTAGTAACTCACCTTGTTTTCCTTACCCTTTCAAGTAATGATTAGTGATGGAGAATTTGGTCGTGGATGTCTCGATGGAGGCCATACTTCAAAACGGTTAAATTTGGAATTTGGATTTCTTTAAATATTTTTAATTACTTGGATATTTTGAATTAAAGTTGTAATAAGGCCTCTGGATTAATTTTTGGTTTTGTTTATTGTTTTGATGAATTTATAAACTACTTAAAGTATTTTAATTGAGATTTTAATTACTTAAAACTTAAATAAACGTTTTATTCAAAAATGAATATATAAAAAAGATTTCCTAAAAATTTTCATATTTTTAACTCGGAAAATTAATCTTAAGATTTTCATCGATTCTTTTCGAAAAATATCTTTAATTTCTTTTAAAATTTTCTTGAACTGTTAGTGATATTTTTAAAATTTACGATTTATAAGATTTTACATCTCAAATTGTCAATTTATAAATCAAACCTTTTACTCAATAAATACTTCGTCAAAATTTTGCAATCAGTTTTACTTAAAAAGGAGTCAAAGTATATTTATTTTGTGTGACATGTCAAATATGGCCTTAACGCATAGGCCGGGTTTGGGGTGTTACATTTTATGGTATCAGAGCCAGGTTACAAAACTCGGCTGTGGTTTGGGTTCAAAATATTTTTAAAAGATGCTTTAAATTTTAGACATATGTTTTAAAGGAAGTATGGCACCACAGGTATCCGGCACCAAGTCACGTAAGTACATGTTATTAATGAATAATTATGATTATTGTGATATGACTATAGGAACACTCTAGAACTTTTAGTTTTAGATGTTGAAACTATAGAGATTGAGATTATAGGATGCGTTTACGAAAACGACCTTACTTCTTATACCTCATAAGATATTGTTTAATAAATATCGAAATAGTATACTGATTAATAAAACTTTTAATCAGATTAAATCGAATTACTCAATATGAGCGCTAGAGGACGTGGACGCGGTAGACGAGGCCGTGGTAGAGGCCGAGGTGCTAGAGTTGCATCTGAAGCGTTGGGACATATACCGCAAATGGACGCACCTACGTCACCCGAGACTGAGACTGGATCACATGACCGTATGAGGGAGGACATTGCTTTGTCCCAAGCAATGTTGCCAGTCTTAGAAAGGGTTGTTGGGGCTAGAACTGGGCTAGCAGCTCATGGATCAATCTCGGAACGACTTAGATCAAGTGGTGCCGAGGTTTTTAGGGGTGTCTCGGGTGTGGCCCCAAATGTAGCGGAGTATTGGCTCGAGGCAGTGGAACGGATTTGGATGATTTGGAGTGCACCACTGAGCAGAAACTGAGAGGAGCTGTGTCCTTGTTGAGGGATGAGGCATATCAATGGTGGCTTACTTTTCGGGAGGGCACTTAGGCCGATCGCGTTACTTGGGATTTCTTCAAAACTGCATTCCTAGGAAAGTATGTCGGGACTAGCTATGTGGATGCCCGAAGGAAGGAATTCCTTAATCTGGTTCAAGGAAGTAAGACCGTGGCAGCTTACGAAGCGGAATTTTTACGTTTGAGTCGTTATGCCCGAGGTATTGTGCCAACTGACTACGAACGCTACGTGCGTTTTGAAGACGGGTTGAGTGATGAGTTACGGGTATTGATAGCCTATAACAAGAAAGGATTTTTGCCACACTAGTGGAGAAAGCGAAGATAGCCGAAGAGGCTAAGCACTCGGAGTGGCAAAACCGAGAAAGAGATAAAGGCAAGAGCAAGAGGGACTTTAAGTACTCGAGTCCTGCTAAAAGGTTTCAGAAGAGGCCTAGAAATGATGAGCCAGCTCAAGCTAGAGCACTTACTGCTACCAATCAGATACAACCATGTGTTGACTGTAGAAGATGACACCCTGGTAAATGTTGGAAGAGAACTGGTGGTTGTTTCAAATGTAGTTCTAAGGACCATCAGCTTAAGAATTATCCTCGATGACTGCTCCAACTCAGGAAGCTCGTAACCATGACGCACAGCCAGCTAGAGGTGCTCAGTAGCCACCGAGGGGCCGTGGACCAGATTGAGGTCAAGGTGTACCGGGTAGAGGTAATGGCTTCAGGGGTAATGCGGAAGCGAGACAACCAGGGTTAGTTTATACGGTCAGATGCCGAGAGGATGGCGATGCACCTGATGTGATAACCGATACGTTCTTCATATCTGATGTACCTGTTACTACTTTGATAGATATCGGATCCACCCATTCGTATGTTACTAGTGATGTAGCTGGGAATCTGAACATTAGATTTGAGATTACTGCTAGGGAGATGACAGTAATTAGTCCTTTAGGACAATCTGTGATAGAAAATTAATTGTTTAGAAATGTTGATATGGCGTTGCTTGGTAAAACAACGTTCCTTGAGTGTTAACGGATCTAGGATTGTAGCAAGCACTTCCCTGCAATTAAACAAAACAAAGAGGTTGGTTTTAGACTTAAAAGCACATGAAACTGAATAGATTTGAAAAAAAAAATGTTGCTGGAATTTCTAGACAGAATTGAAGAAGGTAGAAGATGAATGCTTCAAAATTCATCCATGGCAGTTATGAACACTCCAAAAAAAATTGGCAGAAATAACGCTGGAAATTGGCTGGGAATTTGAACAACGAAGAACTCGAAAGAACTCGCACAATCTGTTATGCAAACCCAAATCGAATCTATTCTATGTTAACAGACTTGGACCCACTAGATAACGATCTAGGAACCCGAAGTATCACAAGATTGACACAACAATTCAGAATTGAAATGTCAGAAAGAAGTTCAAAAAAAGAACCAAACTTGAGAGAAAACTCACAAAGTAAATTTTATTTCAAATAAAAGTCTAGCTTCTAACAATGATTGAAGTACAAATATATATAGAAGGATGAAGAGGTGGCCAAATTATATTGTGTGGCTAACATTAAAGGAGTTTAAAATTTAATTTTGAATTGAAATAACTCCTTTTAGGTGGGATTAATTTGTGGCCAAGTAAAAGAAAGAGTGAGTTGGCATGTTTATCACTTAAATATGTGTTAATTTCGTTTGAAATTCAAACACATAACTTCCCTTGTTCTTATCTCTTCATTTGCCACACAAATGCACAAGAATAGGCTGGTTTTTGGTCACACATGTGCACCACATATGTTCAAGGCTGGCACATGCACATCCACATGCTTGGACGCCACCTAGGCTGCTACATGTGCACTAATGTACTCCCTAACACGTAGGACACCATTCAGCTACTTCTGGACTTGTCAACTGAAATTGAGCTAGTGGAGTTGGAGCTGAACTGACTGGGGCTAAACTGAGCTGAATTCAACTAGTTAAAAATGAAATGAGCTGACATGAGCTGGTGTAGAGCACTCTGAGCTGAGTTGAGCTGGGGAACAAGCCTCTGAGTTGACTTGAGTTGAAGGTGAGCTGTATATTCACTCATGAGATAGAGTCATTTTGTGTACATGTTACAAAATAATATAATACTCATCAAAGTTATGTAAACTTAATATAACATAGTCTAATAAGTTGTAAACAAGTGCACACTTATTCGTTAACACACAAATAACTTGAAGACAATAAAAATATTATCAACCCAATTCAAAAACATATTATCAACACAATTCAAAAACATACTTAGCATAATATATATAAATACTAAACACACCAATATAAGTAGTATGGCATAAGTATGTCACATATCAGCATGCAACACACTATAAAACTTATTTTTTAAGGCACATTCACTTTCGAAAGAGTCAGAAACTTTAGCACAAGTGAGAGAAAGAACTTCCCTGGATTTCTTTGCCTTAAATCGTGTGATAGGTCCTAATGGCAAGACTTCTAGATTAGTCTCCTTGATTGGCTTGGATGTGCTCACATCAAATGTACCCTTAGAAGTTCAAGGAGAAACATTTTTGGCGGATTTGATGGAACTACCTTTCGGTGAGTTTGACCTTATTTTGGGCATGGACTGGTTGGTGAAACACCGTGCGAACTTAGATTGTGCTGCAAAGCGGATGATGATAAGAACTTCGGAAGATAAAGAAGTAGTGATGATAGGTGAAAGGAGAAATTATCTATCAAATGTGGTATCTGCTTTAAAGGAAGAAAAGTTGGTGCGAAAAGGGTGTGGAGCATTCCTAGCCTTCATCAGTGCGTTGGATGCCAAGGAATTGTAGGTGGAAGGCGTTAGAACGGTAAAAGAGTTTTCAGACGTCTTTCCCGAAGAACTTTCTAGATTGCCTCCGGACTGGGAGGTAGAGTTTGGCATTGAGCTATTGCCAGGAACGGCTCCAGTGTCTATTGATCCTTATAGAATGGTGCCTAAGGAGTTAGCAGAGCTTAAAGCTCAAATTCAGGAGTTATTGGATCGAGGATTCATTCGAATGAGTGTGTCACCGTGGGGAGCACCGGTCTTGTTCGTCAAGAAGAAGGATGGGTCGATGCATATGTGCATTGATTATAGGCAGTTGAATAAGTTGACGATCAAGAATAGGTATCCGTTATCGAGAATCGATGATCTGTTTGACCAGTTGCGAGGAGCTTCAGTTTTCTCCAAGATACATTTGAGATCGGGTTATCACCAACTTAAGGTCAAGGAGACAGATATTCATAAGACAGCGTTTCAAACTCGTTATGGACATTATGAGTTCTTATTGATGCCGTTTGGGTTGACCAATGCACCATCTGCATTTATAAACATGATGAACCGAACCCTATTTAGACCGATTTGTGGTGGTGTTCATAGATGACATCTTGGTATACTCGAAGAATTAAGAAGAGCATGATTCACATCTGCGTATAGTATTGCAAACATTACGGGAAAAGCAACTGTATGCCAAGTTCAGTAAGTGTGAATTTTGGCTGAAGAAAGTGACTTTCTTGGGGCATGTTGTGTCGGCTGAAGGAATTAGAGTTGATCTCCGGAAAATAGAGGCTGTGTTAGATTGAAATCACCGAAGTCAGTGGCTGAAATTCAGAGTTTTCTATGGTTGGCTGGTTACTACAGGCGTTTCGTTGAGAGGTTTTCGTTGATTGCTGCACCTCTAACTAAACTGTTATGCAAGGGAGTACTATTTGTGTGGTCAGATCAGCAGCAAGAGAGTTTTAAGAAATTGGAGAAGATTTTGACGGAAGCGCCAGTATTGATTTAACCTGAGGCTGGAAAAGAGTTTATTGTTTACTGCGAAGCGTCACACACGAGCTTGGGATGTGTGTTGATGCAGGGTGGAAAAGTGGTGGCTTATGCATCTCGTCAGTTAAGGCCGCACGGGGTGAATTATCCCACTCATGATTTGGAGTTGACTGCAGTGGTGTTTGCTTTGAAAATTTGGAGGCACTACCTGTACGGTGAGAAGTCGATCATTTATACGAATCATAAGAGTCTAAAGTACCTTCTTACCCAAAAGGAGTTGAACTTAAGACAGCGGAGATGGATAGAGCTGTTGAAGGATTATGACTTCTCAATCGAGTATCATCCCAGAAAGGCTAACGTGGTGTTAGACGCGTTGAGTCATAAGGTGATATCGAATTTGAGAGCGATGTTCGCTCATCTCAGTCTGTATGAAGATGGTAGTTTGCTAGCCGAACTTCAAGTGAAGCCTGTGTGGTTAGGTCAGATTAAGGAAAAGCAGTCATCAGATGAAAAGTTGGGTTCATTACTTCAACAAGTGGAAGGTGGTGTGATAGGGGAATTTGGATTGAATAATGATGGAGTACTGTGTTTCCGCGGAAGAATTTGTATGCCCAAAGATTCAGAATTGAGGCAAATGATTTTGCGAGAGGCGCATAGTAGCCCATATGCTATGCACCCCGAGGGAAATAAAATGTATCGAGACCTCCATGAACAGTATTGGTGGCCAGGGTTGAAACGGGAGGTTATTGAATTTGTGAGTAGGTGCTTGACATGTCAGCAAGTGAAGGCGGAACATCAAATGCCGTCGAGATTGTTGCAACCGGTAAAGATTCCATTATGGAAATGGGAACGGATAATGATGGACTTCGTTAGTGGGCTACCCATATCGCCTACTAAGAAAGACTCTATCTGGGTAATAGTGGATCGGTTGACGAAGACTGCCCATTTTCTACCTGTTCGTATGGATTACTCATTGCAGAAGTTGGCCAAGTTGTATGTAGCGGAGATCGTAAAGTTACATGGGGTACCAGTGTCTATTATTTCGAACAGGGACCCTAGGTTTACATCACGGTTTTGGAAAGCCTTACATGAAGCTTTGGGAACCAAGCTTAATTTCAGTACGGCATTTCATCCTCAGTCAGATGGTCAGTCGGAGAGAGTAATCCAGATTTTGGAAGACATGTTAAGGGTTTGTGTGATTGACTTCAAGGGTAGTTGGGAGGATTTCCTGCCGTTGGCAGAGTTTGCGTATAACAATAGCTATCAATCCAGCATCCAGATGGCACCTTACGAGGCGTTGTATGGTCGTAGGTGTCGTACTCCTACTTGTTGGACTGAATTGGGGGAACGACAGTTATTGGGTCCTGAGCTGATATCAGAGACGGAGGAAAAGGTAAAGGTAATTCGAGCACGGTTAAAGGCAGCTTCGGATAGACAAAAATCGTATGTGGATCTGAAGCGTAAGGATATTGAGTTTGCGGAGGGAGATCAAGTCTTTCCAAAGGTCTCACCTTGGAAAAAGATCTTCAGATTTGGAAGGAAGGGCAAGTTGAGCCCTAGGTTTATCGGACCGTACCGTGTGTTGAAGCGTGTAGGACCAGTGGCTTATCAGCTTGAGTTACCTCCGGAGTTGAGTCAGATACATAGTGTTTTCCATGTCTCAATGTTAAGGTGTTACCGATCGGATCCATCTCATATAGTACCGATAGAGGAAGTTGAGATAAGGTCTGACTTGTCGTTCGAGGAGGAGCCAGTGCAAATTTTAGATCGAGATATTAAGGTGCTGAGAAGGAAATCAGTACCATTAATCAAAGTTCTATGGCATAATCACGGAGCAGAGGAAGCTACATGGGAGCCTGAGGACGCGATTCGAAAACAATATCCTCACCTCTTCTAACCAGGTAAATTTCGAGGACGAAATTTTCTTTAAGGGGGTAGAATTGTAACATCCTAGAATTTGAATTTCATGTGTTGCATTATTTTGGTGCTAAGCTAGTTAGATTATTAATTTTGTATGTTGAGGAGGTCTTGAGAAGGCTCGGGATTTATTTGGATCTAGTAAATTTTTTGGAATTTAGCACTTTAAGGAGATAAAGTAAGTGACCTTAAAGCATATGGAAATAATTGAATAAATAGCTAGCTTATATGAGCATTTGGTAAAGAGGCTATGGCGTCACTTGTAGTACCTTGAGGGAAGGAGTTCAAATATCTTTGTGTGTATTTTTTACTTTTATTTTTTTTCTTTCTTTCCTTCCTTAATGTGTCGGTCAAGGAGTATTTATGGCAAGGGTGGACTTCATTATTTTTGGTAAGGTGGCTAAAAGAATAAGGAAAGGTTGAAGTTGGGGAAAGGAATCAAGAGAAATAGGTAAGTAAGGGGGACAAGGGGCTTATTTTGTGGATGGTGTTTTGGAAAGTTTGGGTGGCCAAACTCTTATCCTAGGGGGGATGAATGTGGACGGCTTGGAGATAGGATGATAGCAAATTTGGTGTTTGATGTTTTGGTAAAAACGAAAGTGTTAGTTTTAGGTCAAAATACCAATACCATCAATTGTATTTTTTCTCTCAAAACTCCCTCTCCTAGCCGAATTTGGTCAATTGTAATAGGTAAAATTTTGATTGTTTTGGCCAATTCTTTATTAACAACTTTGGCATCATTTTTCTTTTCTTACCAAACTTCTTTTCTTCTCCTTGCCGAATCCATGCAACCTTGAAGAGGCATATTCCATTTCTTTTCTTTCTTCTTGCCGAATACATACAAACTTGGAGATCATTTCTTTGTTCATTCATCATCCTTGAAAACTGAAACTAATCCATCATATTTTCTAGTTCTTCTTCTTTTCTTTTTACAAAATCCTTCAAACATCACTTCCCCTAATATTTTTCACCGTAGCCGAATATTGAGTCCATTATTTCTCTATAGCTAAATCTTCCATCCTTTCACTGATCTTTCATTTTTATTCGGGTTATCATTCACCTCTTGAACAATCGGTAACAACTCTTTCAATTCTTTTCTTTTTCTTCTCTTTTTTGCCGAATCTATATTATGGCTTGGGACTTTTGACCAAAATCATCATCTATTTCTCTTTTAAACAAAACCCTTTCTTCTTCGTAGTGATATAGTGGAAGGCTGAACCATCATTCTTCCGAAGTTATCTCGCAATCGCTAGGATTCGGTTCAAAAATCTCAAAGGTAAGAGTTCTTCACAGATTTCATGATCATCCTTTATTAGTTAAGATGATTATCAGCATGGAAAAGAGTAACCGATTATATTATAGGGATTTATTCGTGGATCACTCGGATTTTATGGTAAGTCAATCTTACTCCTAAGATCAATCGTTCATAATAACGTAATATTAGTTTGGACTAATATTTGTTTTCAATGGAGGCAAACAATATCGAATCAAAAGGGGTAGTGATTGGTGATCAAAAAAGGAGCAGATTTACGATCTCTACTTCTAAATTCAAACGAAGGGATGTTTTGGCGATTCGAGACTTTCCATCGGGTTGTGGACCCTCATCCGGTGAGAATCAACTATTCGAGTTTGTTCGCAATTGTGAGGCATCAGTGGTTTGGGACTTTCCACCGAGTTGTGGACTGTCAACCAAGGAAAACCGACAAATCGTAGTTGTTCGCGATCCCGAGGGTAAAATCTTAGATTGTTTGTTTTAGAGTAGATTTATTAAATAGTAAGCAATATCTAATCGAGTGTTAGAAAATTTTAGGTGTCGACGATCGAGAGAGCGTAGTGCTTACCGTAATCAGGTGTGTAATCTTACACCGTATTTCATGGGTTAAATATTTAAAACGTGTTAGTGGTAAATCGCTTGATTAAATTACATTTTGGTGAAATTGGGTAAAATGGCATAGTTATCACTATTTTGGTAAAGACTATGAAATTGGTATTAAGACTGTGAAAATTACGAAAATACCTTTAATGGGCCATTTGATAATTGCTATATGGGCCATTTGATATTTGCTATATGGGCCAAGTTGAGATATTTGCTATATGGGCCAAATTGAGATATTTGCTATATGGGCCAAATTGAGATATTTGCTATATGAGCCCAATTTGAGATAATTGCTATATGGGCCATTTGATATTTGCTATATGGGCCGATTTGTTATAAATTGCTAAATAGGCCAAGATGATAATTTGCTTAATTGGCCAACTTGATAAATTGTTATAATGGGCCATAATATTTGTAAGAAATATCTGAATAAATTGTTGTGAATGGCTATGCATTATATACATGATTTGCATGGGATGGGATAATGATGAAGTGAAGTTCTGGTAGCTCTACTACATAATTCTGGTGGCTCTGCCACAAATATGAAAAATGGCAATGCCATATAAATTATGTTAATCTGGTGGCTTGTCCACAAATTTGATATAAACGGCTTAATGCCTACGTTTGGTGTGTTGGAGGGGTGGGTGACTAAAGCTCCCCACAGGCGTGCTGGTTGGTACGGGTGGTGTGTAGCGGATGGAAAAATTTAGGTTGGGTTTGGGAATTGCATATCACATGCATATTATATATGAATTCTTCTTTTATTATTTGTAAATGGGCTTTGGCCCAAATAAATGCTTAATTGCATTTTGGCCCAGTGGACAACGGTAAGTGGGTCACACACTGAGTTCTAGTAACTCACCTTGTTTTCCTTACCCTTTCAGGTAATGATCAGTGATGGAGACTTTGGTCGTGGATGTCTCGGTGGAGGCCATACTTCAAAACGGTTAAATTTGGAATTTGGATTTCTTTTAATATTTTTAATTACTTGGCTATTTTGAATTAAAGTTGTAATAAGGCCTCTGGATTAATTTTTGGTTTTGTTTATTGTTTTGATGAATTTATAAACTGCTTAAAGTATTTTAATTGAGATTTTAATTACTAAAAACTTAAAAAAACGTTCTATTCAAAAATGAATATATAAAATGGATTTCCTAAAAATTTTCATATTTTTAACTCGGAAAATTACTCTTAAGATTTTCATCGATTCTTTTCGAAAAATATCTTTAATTTCTTTTAAATTTTTCTCGAACTATTAGCATATTTTTAAAATTTACGATTTATAAGATTTTATATCTCAAATTGTCGATTTACAAATCAAACCTTTTACTCAATAAATACTTCGTCAAAATTTTGCAATCTGTTTTACATAAAAAGGAATCAAAGTATATTTATTTTGTGTGACATGTCAAATCTGGCCTTAACGCATAGGCCGGGTTTGGGGTGTTACACACACGGGCGTGTGTGACACACGACCTGGTACATGGGCATGTTGTCGGCCGTGTGTCGACTGCATTTTAATTTTGAAAAATAAAATGCTTAGAATTGAGCACACAGGCGTGTGTCTCAGCCTTGTGGGTGACACGGCCTTGAACCCGAGCTTGTGTCACGGTCGTGTGAAACCTACACCTAATTCGAAATTAATTAATTAACCACACGGCCTAGCACACGGGCGTGTGGCTTGGCCGTGTGGCGCAAGTCAGAGAGCAACCTAAATTGGACACGGTCTGAGGCACGGGCATCTCAAAGGGTCACACGGGCGTGTCCCTTGGACCACACGGGCATGTGAGCCCTGCACCTTAGAAACATTTTAAAATTTTGCGAAAAATTGCTAGAGGTTCTGAATAAGTTCCAACTCGATTCTAATGCTCGTATTGGGCCTCGAGGGTCCATTTAAGGGACATTCTTAACAATCTCGGTTAATGAATAGTGAATTACATGATTTATCTGAAAATGTTCTGAAAAGTTCTGGTAATAATCTGTAACCCTGTTTCGGCGATGGATATGGGTTAGGGGTGTTACACACACACTCTCTCTCTGCCCCCCTTTTTTCTTAATCTACACCTCTTATCTATCTTCTTCATACCACCCTCTCTAACTACCACTTCAAGCGACTCTCCGCCTTGCATTAAGCCAGGTGAACCGTTGATCACTGTCGTATCACTACACTTGTATAATAGTTCGGTTTAGACCCTAGTCGGAATAGTGGTTTTGAGACCACAAATCTGAGTAAAAAAATTATTTTAATATAATTTTATGTGTTTGCAGTATGTGATTAAGCATGTGTGAAAGTTTCGTGAATTAATTTTGTTGTTTGTGTGCTTAATTTAAGAAAAAGGACTAAATCGCATAAAATGTAAAATTAGCCTTCTATTTGAATAATGGTCGAATTGATGTGTCTTTATAAAGAGGAAGTCCTTAAGATGAAATTTAGCCATTTTATTAGTTAATGGACGGTAAAGGTCATTGAATATACATGTTTTATATGTTATATTAAAAGGTTAAATTTGTAAAAGGATTAATAATGTTAATATAATAAAAACAAAGCTTAAAATAATGGTCATTTGTGTGTTCATCCACCAAAAATAAGAAAAGAAAAAGGGTTTTTAAGCTTCTTCAAACATGCGGCCATTAAAGTACTTAGATTAAGGTATGTTTTGCTTCGGATTTTAATAATTTCTATGTTTTCGTAATCGTCGCTTGGACTGCTACAAAACCCATGCTTTAATTTTGGAATTTGATGAAGAATTTGAAATGTGCCAATGATGAATGCTTGAGCTTTGTGATGTTAGTTGGTAAAATATGAAATATATGTGTTAGAATAACATGTTTTGTCTTTGGATTTTCGGTGAATTTGAGTAATTTGGAATAAATTGTGAAAATAATATTTTGATGGACTAAAATGTGAAATAATTGAAATGTATGGACTTGTATGATCATGATGAAAATTCGGCTAAGCATGGGTACAAGGGAATTTTGTGTATTTTGTGATTTTGTGAAATAGGGACTTAAATGTCAAAATATGAAAATATGAGGCTAATTTGTAAATTTTCCTAAATGTGTGTTTTTGGATTGAATTGAATGATTTGGTGAATAAATGATTTAAATTTCAGTATGTATAGATCAAAAACCAAAGAAAACGGATTTAGACCGAGGGAAGTCGAAAGTGAACAAGTAGTCGAATCCGTTCATTTATCCCGAATACGAGGTAAGTCTATATACAAATAAATGTATTTAAGTTGTATTATTCATGCTCATGCAATATTGAATTGTGATGAATGGCTTTGGATGATATACGTGTGGAATCCGAGAAAGTATCAACAATGTGTCAAAGTCCGAAAAGTCCCGTACGAACCATAGGAATAGATAGGATTCATATGTCATGACATAGGGATTCTAATATGAGATATCATGTAAGACTACGTCTGGGACATTGGCATTGACTAGAGATTTACGTGTAAGACCATGTCTAGGACATTGGCATCGTATTTGATTTGTGTAAGACCCTGTTTGGAACAGTGACATCGATAGTGGATTACATGTAAGACCACGTCTGGGACGTTGACATTGTACGAATATTTCGAGTTATCCGAGTATCCTATTTGATTCCGAATGGTTCAACAGGCAATTCCAAGAAATGAAAGACTATGTGAAATATGTAATCGATTCAGGTACGTTTGAAATGTATACTATGATTGAGTATGAAAGGTAAGTATATGTAATTGTGAACAAATGAGATATGTGCATAGATTCAATGAGACAAAATATAGTATATGTATGATTATGATATGAGCAAAAGAGATATTTTGAGGTATGAATTGTTAGTAAGCAATGGCTAAACAAATGAGCCAAAGGAGAATTAAGAATTTGCAATTGATATATATTAATGATCTTATATTTGATATGATTATGAATGTTATATGTCAAGTTTATTTGTATATGGCTTACTAAGCTTTTGAAAGCTTACTCTATGTGTGTGTTTGCATTGTTTTATAGATCGTTAAAGCTACAGAAGGCTTGGGGATCATCAAGGATCATCACCACACTATCAAAACATATTTTGGTACCTTTTGAAAGTGTATAAATTAAAGTATGGCATGTATAGTCTAGTGAGTTTTGATTATATTTTGAAGGGTGTAAAAAAATAGCCATGTGATATAGCTAGATAATGAATATGATGTGAATGAGTAGTTTATGCTATATGTTGCATAATTTGATATGGTTTGATGGCTAATGGTTGGACTAATGAGATAGCCAAATTTATGATAAGTTTTATGATGCAAAGTTGGTATATTATAGATGAAAAGATGTCATAATGAATTGGTAAGTTTGTGGATGAATTTTGCTTAGAAATGCTTATGATTAGGTTGAGATAAATGGTACCAAGTTGGTAAGTTTGATGTGCTCTTGAATGGTTATAAAAGATGATCATTTTGGTATGATTTGGTTGCTTTTGATGTTTAGAATGGTGCTTAATTGTGCTTGTAGGTATAACCCAAAGTGTGGGTGGCATTTTCGCCTTGCAAATATTTGCCCACACTGTTGAGCACATGGGTGTGTGGCTCGACCGTGTCCCTCTTGGTTGCATTTCAAAACAAGTCAGTTTCGACCACGGGCTAGACACACGAGCGTGTGACTGGCCATATGGTGCAAGTCAGTGTCGACCACGGGTGAGGCACACGAGCGTGTCTCAGGCCTTGTGGACAAGTCAGTATGTATGCCCTGTTTTGCCACGGCTTAGACACACGGGTGTGTCTGAGGCAGTGTGAGGCACACGGCCTGCCCACACGGGCATGTGACCTCTATAGCTCTGAAAAATGTTAAATTTTCAGAAATTTTCGTAAGTGTTCGGTTTAGTCTCGACCCCTTTTTAATGCATGTTTAAGGTCTCGTACACCTATTTAAGGGACTCTTTGGTTATGAAATGTATAAGATATGATTGAAATGTTTTTATAAGATCCGATTTGTCCAGTAATGCCTTTAACCCTAGACCTGCGGTGGTTACGGGTTAGGGGTGTTGCACTTTGTTTGATCCTTGCATCAACAAGTGGTAACTGAATAAAATTTTAAGTAGTTACTTTCAGGGGCAGAGCCAAAGCCCCCTAAAATGGAAATTTTCACCTTTTGTCCTTTTAGGAGTTATAAAATTTAAAATTAGTATATGGTAAAATTTCACTTTGGCCCCTGTCGCATGTGAATGTGTAATGCAAATGTGCAAGTATACAAGTCAAATCAAGTAATAAAGTGATGAGTGAGTATCGTCTTCACAGGGATCGAAATTGATTAAAAATGGTTATGCTATTATTATGAAATTGACTAATTAAACTGTGCAAAAGAAACAAATAACAAATTGATGAAGAGAATTAATGAATGGATTAATAAAATTAATTATTAATGAAAAATGCTAAGGCAATTGAAATGTTGTGGAAATTCTTAAAGAATAAATAGAGAGGATTTGTACTGTTGAATGATAAAGGTTGGAACTACTCAGGTTTTATTTTTATATCCTAATAATGCCATGGCAAAAATCTTAATCATTCTACTACTCAGGGATTCACTACTGCAGTCTACTTGTAACAGTCCGGTTTATACCCTAGTCGGAACAGTGGTTTTCGGACCACAAATCCGAGTCCGTATAATTTATATATATATTTTCTGTGCCGTTGATATGTGATTAAGCATGTGGTAAATTTCTGTAAGTTAATTTGTCCGTCTGTGTGTTTAATTTGACAAAAGAATGAAATTGCATTAAATATGAAAAGTTGTATGCTATTTATTAAGGTATCAAAGTGTTGTGGCTTTGTAAAAGTGGAGGCCTTATATGGCAAATAAGCCATCTTTGAGATAGTGGATGATAGAATGTCTTAATAACCTTAGTATTAATTTGTCTTATATGTTTAATGGATGGGCAATTTGGTAATTGAATAAATACCATTAGATTAACAAAACAAAAGATGAGTGTTCATCTTTTATTTTCTCTTCTTTGGCCGAATATCAAAAAGAAAAAAAAAACAAAAGAAGAAGAAAGCAAAATTTCGGCTAGGTCTAAGCTTAAATTCAAGGTTAGTTTTTGATCCGTTTTTGATAATTTCTACGTTTCTGTAATCGTTGCTTTGAGAGCTACAAAACCCATGTATTAATTTTGTGAATTGATGATGTTTGTGTGAAATGCCATTGATGATATGTTGAGTTTTATGATGATTTATGGTGTTAAATGAAAGATTTGAGCTATATGAACACGTTTTGTTCTTGAAGTTTTGATGAATTTAGCTAAATAGGGCTAAATTGTGAAAATAGCAAATTGAGGGACTAAATTGCTAATTTGATGGAAAATATGGGCTTGTATGATATATATATGTACATTCGGCTAAGCATGAGTATAGGTTGATTTTGTGAATTTGATGTTTTAAGAAAAATGGACTAAATTGATAAATTTTGCAAATATGAGGGTTAATTTGCAAATAACCCTAAAAATGTGTCCTTGGATTGAGTTGAATGAATTAGTGAATAAAAGGGTTAATTCTGAATATGTTTAGATCAAGAACTGAGGAAAACGAACTTAGATCGCGGGAAAGCGAAAGTAACCGAGTAGCCGTTTCCATTCCGATAGATCAAATCCAAGGTAAGTCACTATGCAGATAAACGTACTTGTATGAAATTATAATTGTTCATATGACTAATGTTGATAATGGATATTTATGAGAGGTTATGCATATGAATTCTGAGATAAGTTCGATATGGTGACTAAGTCTGAGAAGTCCCATACGAACCTAGGAATAGATAGGATTAGCTATGTCATGACATAGGTATCTGTTCTGTTTTATCATGTAAGACCACGTCTGGGACGTTGGCGTTGATTTGAGATTTCGTGTAAGACCACATCTGGGATGTTAGCATTGATATGAGCTTTACGTGTAAGACCACGTCTGGGACGTGGGCATTGATATGAGTTTTACATGTAAGACCATGTCTGGGACATCAGCATCGTATTGATTCGTGTAAGAACCTATCTGGGACAATGGCATCAATAGCCGAGTGTATGCAAGACCTCGTCTAGGACGTTGGCATTGTACGACTATTCCGAGTTTCTGAGTATCCTACTAGATTCCTTACGGTTCAACAGGCAAGTCTGTGATATGAATTGCAAATCCGAGCTTTGATAAATTAAATGAATGAGTATCCGTTTCATGTACGTTGCTTATACAGTAATTGTGTATATAAGGTAAGTATCTATGTGATCATATCATGATGTTATGTATATGGAATTTATAATACGATATGTAAAGTCTTGACTAGATGAACTATATGCATATATGGTAAGTTATGGATAAGCATATGAGCTTGAGAAAGAATGAGGTGATTTTTGTCATGAGAATTATATTGGTTATCTTATTAATTTGGTTTTGTGCAATTCATGCTAAGTTTATTTGTAATATGACTTACTAAGCTTTTGGAAAGCTTACTCTGTGTGTATGTTCTCTGTTTTATAGGTCGTCAAAGCTACTAAAGGCTCGGGACCATCAAGAATCGTCATCACACAACTAAATTCATTTTGGTACACTTTAGAAATGTTTATAACTAGATATGGCATGTATAGTCTAGTTTTTGGTATAAGTTGATGTATAGACTTGGTCATGAGATGTGACTAATTATTGGTTCATATTTTGCCTTGATGAATGTGGTATGTGTGGTTGTTTTGGTATGGTTTGCTGCTCATGATATGGTCAAGTTTTTGGATAGGAAAATGATTGAGAAATGCTTTAGTTATATATATGTATTGTTTTAAAAGTTGGCATGAATGAAATGGATATTGAATGTATATATTGAATGGTCAATTTAGTATGTTTTTGGTTGCCATATATGCATGATATGTGCTGGTAAATGTTGCTTGTAGGTGAAACCCAAATGGGTGGCATTTTAGCCTTGAAAATGGCCTATTTTGTCACACGATTGAGGCACACGGGCGTGCCTATTGACCGTGGGGCTAAATCAGTAGCTAGCTTAAAAGCACACGGCCATGGCACACGGGCGTGCTAGTGACCGTGTGAGGAAGTCAGTATATGGCCTAGTAGTACACGGCCAGAGTACACGGGGGTGCTTAGTGGCCGTGGAAGGTAAGTCAGTTTCGACCACGGGGAGGACGCATGGGGGTGTCTAATAGCCGTGGAGGGCACACGGTTTTCTTCCACGGGCGTTTATCCATTGTATTTTAGAAAAGTTTTTAATTTTCCATAAAATTTTGTATGTGTTTCGGTTTAGTCCCGACCCGATTTATAACATGCTTATGGTCTCGAGGACTCATTTAAGGGACATTATGCTTGAGAATGATGAATGAATGTATGAATTTCTGTAAATGCTCTCCGATCTGTTAGGTAACGCTCCTAACCCTAATCCGGCGACAGACACAGGATAGGTGTGTTACACTACTTCTTTCAAGAGTCAGACTTCAAGTTATCATTTTGAGTTTTTGTATGTCTACAGAACTCAAGAATGATATCTAGACTGTTCTTCCTTTCCCTGTACAGATCGTAACTTCTATGTCTAGAGTGCTGCGAATATTCTTTTGGATACTCTCCTATATCAACTGATAACAATCCAATTTATTTAATCTTTTCAGAATTAAATCATCTATGTCTAGAGCTTGCATGCATGCATTAAAAATAATCGCAAATCGAATGAAACAGTAATCTACCCAAAATCGGACCATAGGCATTAAAGATAGTAAAAATTCACCCAAATAACTCCAACCCAATTAGATTTAGCTCATGGATTGGATATTCAAATCCAAAATAAAACCATTCAACATCATCATTCAAGTTTACAAATCAAAAAGTTCAAATCAGAAAATAAAGGCAGAACTGCAGGACGCTCTTGTTAGTCCAGCTTTCACTTTAATACTGAGATTTGATGCAAAACCCAAGGCAGATTTCTCTTCCTCTTCCTTGCATCTGTGATTTTTGCTCTGTAAGCTGCTACCCTCTACTTTTTTTTCTCTAAAATTTTCTACGAGAAGTTGATGTAGAGAAAAACTGCTCTCCAATTCCTCTCTCGCCAAAATCCGTGTCTCTTTTTTTTTCTCTTTCCTCATTTATAGGGTAGGTCCTTCCCTCTCAACACACACCTTTTGCATCCTCTTTCAAGGTGGTTTATCTAGTACAAGCACAACTAGCTAATAATGACGTGGACTAAGTGTCGTGTCATCTTCCTGAAATTGTCATGGTATTCTTGTTGGCAATCTAACCAACATTTTACCATGGCAATATTTCACTTCATTCATTTTCTTTCTCCTTTCTATCTTCTCTTCTTCATCTTGCACCTACTGCCAACAATAACCAACACCTTTCTTCCCCAGTAACAAATAATGACATTGTAGCACAATCCAAGCTTTGTTATGTAATATTCTAAAAATATCCTAAAAATGTAAACATATTTACTTAATTACAAACAATTAATTCAATCTAGAAGCCTGAAATATCTATTTTCAAGAGTTATCAGCTCCCTAAAATGAGAAAATTTTGATTTAATCTTTTAAAAATTAAAAAGATATAAACTATTAAAATGGTAAAATTATATTTTTACGATAGTAAAAATATATAATTTAATTCTAACTCCTCAAAAAAAAATTTGACTTCACCTATGCTTAGTTTGACAAAAACTATATGGGAGATCTATTTTTTCATATAAACCTTATTTTTATTTAAATGTTTGTAAAAACCTAGAATTAGGTGTTCAAAAGTCGAGAGTTCTCTTATCTATAATCCAATGGGGCAATGCAATAACGGGCAAAAATCCCATATATACCAAAAAAAAACAAAAATTACGGAAATATACCAGTTTAAAAAATAATTACCGGAATGTACCATTTTCCCCAAAAACGCATCCACGTCAGCGCGTTTTTGGGGATATGCTGACAAAGCGCGCCACGAGGGCGTTTTTGCCACATCAGCAAAAAGCGCGCTGACGAGGACCACTTTGCTGATGTGGCAAAAACGATGTGGCAAAAACGCATCCTCAAAGGCGCGTTTTAGCTCGTGTTTTTTTTAAAAAAAATTATTCTCGAATTTTTTAAAAATTTACGAGAATAAACCTTTATAAAGGCTCAAAATGATAACACTATTTTTTTTAAGGTGTCATCAATTAATAAGGAAATATAACTTACAAAGTAAATTTTTATATAGACCCAAAGTCTCATTTCCCTTGTTTTCTTGAGCAAAGTGGGATATGAGATATGTGTATATATAGACTCATGAATAGTTTTGCAGCTTGTTCCTAAACAATGTGGGATTCCTTCCTCTTTTAACTAACAACATGAGATGACATACTACACTATATTTGATTTTGTTTTTTTACAAAACAATTTCTCTTTTTTTATATTTTGTTAACATTTTCTTATATTATAAAATTATGTTTTGAAATCTTTAATCTTGTTGCATTTTAAAATTTTATAAATTTTATAAAACATACTTTAGAGCCACATGCACAAAGGTGGATTGTCATTGAGATTTAAGTCTCTAAAATTTTTAAAATTTTTTATTATACTTTTTTTTTTGAAAGTTTTGATTAAGCCTTAATTTTTTTTTAAATTTCATTAAACTTTTCAAAATTTTTAAAAGTTTCAATTAGACATATTATTTTTTTTAAAAAAAATTCTCATTAATCCTTAAAATTTTCTAAAAGTAGTTACATCTATCAAAATTCTTAAAAACTTTCATTAAAATCATTAAAATTTTAGTTTGTCCCTCCAAAATGTCAAGATAAGCCACTACACATAAGATATAATTAATCATATTTAATCAATAATAATATTTAAAAAAATTAAATTATCACATTAATAACTATAACTAACAATGTTATCAATTTTATAAAAATAGAGTCACCCAAAGTCATTCCAAATTTAACTTAAGAGGTTAAATCTCAAATTTCAAAATAGTAGCAAGACTAAAACTATAATTAAATGCCATAAATAAAAATGATTGTAATAGAAGGAAAAAACGTAGGAACTTCTAACAAATCAGCTCTAGGAAAAAATATTTGAGTTCTTTCTTGTCATTTGGATCTCAAGGTGGTGATCATTCTATTATATATAAAAAAAAATTAAGAATCAAAAGATAAAATAGATATCCTGTAATATATATGTACCCATGCAAAAGATTATTCTTCCTCTTCTTAGTTGCTTTCTTTCTTTTACTGTTTTTTTGCTTTTATTTTAAATTTTAAATGCAACAAGTTAACAATTTTAAAATGTAACAAGATTAAAGATTTCAAAACATAATTTTATAATATAAGAAAATGTTAACAAAATATAAAAAAAGAGAAATTGTTTTGTAAAAAAATAAAATCAAATATAGTGTAGCATGTCATCTCATGTTGTTAGTTAAAAGAGGAGTAATCCCACATTGTTTAGGAACAATTTGCAAAGCTGTTCATGAGTCTATATATACATATATCTCATATCCCACTTTGCTTTAAGAAAACAAGGAAATGAGACTTTGAGGTCTATATAAAGATTTCTCTTGTAAGTTATATTTCCTTATTAATTGATGACACCTTAAAAAAAATAGTGTTGTCATTTTGAGCCTTTATAAAGGTTTATTCTCGTAAATTTTTAAAAATTCGAGAATAGTTTTTTTAAAAACACGAAGCTAAAACGCGCCTCAAGGGCGCGTTTTTGCCACATCAACTAAAGCGGCCTCTTGTCGTAGCGCTTTTTTTCGATGTGGCAAAAGCGCATCCCCAAAGGCCGCTTTCTTTGGCATATCCTCAAAATCTTATTTACGTGGACGCGTTGTTGGGGAAAATGGTATATTCTAATAATTATTTTTTAAACTGGTATATTTCCGTAATTTTTATTTTTTTTTTGGATATATATGAGATTTTTGCCCATGCAATAACTCCATACCGGGTTTAGTTATCCTTTTAAATTCAAATACGTGACCCTAAAATTCCACGTGGAAGTTTCAACAGTGGTCCCAAGCTGTCCACATTTAGTTCTCGTGTCAACGCATTTGCTTCGGTCACTAACACGCACTAATCACTTAGTAGCGTGTCCATTAGCGGATACCAGATTCTACACGTGGCAATACCATTTTTATGTGCAAAACATGCTTTCCTTTTCTTTCAATAAAAAAAATATGTCTTTTTCTCTTTCTAAAAAAAAAAAGTGACATTAAAATATTTTTTGGCAGCTAACAGGAAAATAAAAATCTTAAATTTAAAATAAAGGGCAAATTGGGACTCCACTTGACTCTAAGTGACTGCCTGTTCCTCGCGGTCACGTCCTTATCACGTGGCTTGCCCTGGATTGGGTGGCACCGCCCTTTTTTTAAAATTATACAATGGGGTATATAGTTATGCTACTGCAGATTCCAATATTGTAAATATTTCAATTCTATTTTATTATTTAAATATTTTAATTGCTATATATAGTAGATTTAAATACTGAGTCTCCTATATTTTCATTATCAGCATCTGATATGCTTTTGGGAATAACATATCTGAATACAGGTTACTTTTAAAGTTTTTATTTTAAATTTCTTGATTTACTAAATTCGGATGCTTAGCGATTTTAGGTATTCAACTTTTGTTGACCCAAAATAACTCATGCAAAATGATTATGAAAATGGATTAATTTGTTTAAAATGCTTATATTTTCCGATGTTTATATAATTCTGTATAAATTATTTTTATTATTTGACTACATTTTCTACAATCATTTTTTATAGTTGTTTTCATTAAAAAAATACAACATAAATTATAAAAGTTTCTCTTCGGCAATGGTTGAATTATCGGGATATGTTGAAAAAGAAAAATAAATAAATAAATATATCATGTTTTTAATTTATCGATTTATGTTGTTTTGGAGATAGAATACCTCTAATGGTAACTTTTCGAACATATCTCCAACGTTTAGTTACAAATGATAATAAAATATTATTTAATTATTTAATTTTAAATAATTAATTATTATAATGTTAATATTATTAATTTTTTATGTTTATATACTCAGACTGAAGATTGGATTGTTGAGACGTACATAAAAAAATTTAAGCGGAGGTGCATCAGATGTAATTTATGGACACTTGCAAGATGCAGGATTCTTATATGTAGCTCGCATGCTAAGGGGGACAAAATTAGATCCCCCACTTATCAATGCTTTGGTCGAAATATGGAGACTGGATACACACATTCCATCCTCCCTACGGTGAGGGTACAATTACACTCGAGGACGTTAGTTTACAACTCGGTCTACCAATTGATAGGGAAGTCGTTATGGGATCAGTGGCGAGAGCCGATTGGAGTGCAACATGCGAGCAACTACTAGAGAAGGTGTCAAACAAGTTTAAAGGTAGTTGGATCGAGATGGGATGGTTGGAGGACAACTTCAAAACTATCAAGGCTTCCACGAGTGACATTGAAAAAGAACAATTTGTAACACCCCATACCTAACCAAATCACCAGGTTCGAGTTACAGTGTGCCACATTCGTTCTCAAAGCAACTACAATTAATTTAAATACAAATACACATCACAATTCAAATAACTTACTTATAAGCATGTAATAACACTATTAATTAACTTCAATAAATACTAATTTGATACTCAAGCTTCATATAAACATAAAGATATACTAACAGTGACTCAACTAGATAGGTACATGCTAAACTATTCATAAACGTAAATACACACCAACATTGTTTGAGTCCGACATTTTCTCTAGATGCTAAAACAGAAATTTAGGATCTTGAATCTATACTAACATGCGCATGGAAAACAAATCATATACTGAGTAATCAACTCAGTAGCATTTCTACAAATTCAATATGAATACAAATAAGTTAATGAACACACTAAATAATTACAACTATGCAAAACATACTACTAAAAACATCATTTATTCCACTTAAGTTCATTTAAATAAGTTCCATAAACTAGTTTAAGAGTAGAACATGTTTGCATACTATGTTCCAAATCGAGTTGATTAATTTGTCCTAATTTCATACCAACCTTCTGGATCATAACCCACTATGCATAACCTCTCATAATTGCAGCTCATGTTAAAACTCATTATCAAATTTTATAATATAACACACACACATATATATATGTTCTTTTGCCATCCATTAAACCTAAGTTTCCACTTAAAAATCTATAGTGATTTAACTTTGACCACTTTTACAAATTAGACATTATACCTTAATTAATTACTAATTCGATAAAATTATCTATCCAAAATTCAATTCACCTATAATATAACTCTACAAATAATTTAAAAAAAATAATGATGGTCCCAATTTACATAAATGGTGTAACAATCCATTTTTTAGTGAAATCGAAACAGTGGTTTCGGGACCACAAATTTGAGCCGAAAAAAATTTATTTTTATTTTATTACATGGTCCATATTATGATAAAGATGTCATGTGAAAATTTCGATAAAAATTTTTTATTGATTATGTGCTTAATTACGAGAAGGACTAAATCGTATAAAATGCAAAAGTTGAATTCTAATAGTTATAAGGATTAAATAGCTATGGAATTAAAAAATTAAGGTCCTTATATGGTAATTAGACCATTAAAGAAAAGTATTTAGATATTTTGGCGACTCATCCATGGAAATATAGAAAAAGGGCAAGGACTAAATTGGAAATTGAAATAATTAAATTAATTAAAAGATGATAAAATATATCATCTTATTTTTATGTCATCTTCAACCTAAAATACATGGAAACCTTAGGAGAGAGAGAGATGAAAATTTCATGGCTTAATTTGATCCGGACAACACAAATTCGAGGTTAGACCGAGAAAAGAAAATGTTTCGAATTAGTAGATTTTATATGCAAACAAGTGTCGAGGTAAGTTCGTGTAACTTAATCGAGCATGTAATTATGTTAAATTAAATGTTGTGTTGTATGAAATGTGATTATTATTTATGTGAATTACTTGGATGTTACGATATAAGAATGAATACATGCTTGAAATGGTTGAGAAAGGGTTAAGTTCCGTTTGAACATTGAACTCCGATGAATATATGTGCTTTCCCGAAATGCATGAGGTCCTGCATTTGTTGCTGATGGATTTAGCTCGGGTGAGTAATCTTATTGATATTATTATAGAAAGGATTATCCCAGATGGGTAATCCTGATATAATGCCTCTCGAGTATACGTTACAATTAGGATTTAGCCTAGACTGGTAATCTTAATTGAGCTCTTCTGAGCATACGTTAAATAAAGGATTTAGCCCAGACTGGTAATCCTATTATACGGTATGTGGATCGAGAGTGTGTTCCCTGATTAAGTGCCCTAATGGGTACTCTTGAAAAAAGAATTGGCGGGTTATTGAATAGTACACCTCGAGTATACCACTTAAGCATCCATCAGAACTTCAATGGTTCAACGAACAAAACTCTTGGCAAGATAAGAGAATTGTGAGATGAAATGATAATATCTTGAAAGAATATGGCATGATGAGCTCATCTATGTTTACTTGATGTATATGAAAATTTGGTGACTAACATGTTTGATTGAATGTTTGTATTTAGGAAATTTTGCCAAGTTAATGGAAAACATGTTATTGTATGCTTACATTTAATAAACAGGACCGGTAAGTTTAGTTTTTCATTATAAGAACTTACTAAACATGTAATGCTTACTTTGTTTTATTTTCCTCTGTTTTATAGTGCTTGGAAGCTCGCAAAGGTTGGAGATCATTGGAGCATCATTACACCATCCACTAGCTTATTTTGGTTATACATAGTAAAATCTTTTTGGTATAATGGCATGTATAAGACAACTTGGCCATTAGTGGCTTGATAATGATGTTTGTAATCTAGCCATTGGAGTGGCTAGTAATGGTTGTTTTGATATACTTATAATGTTATATTATGGTATCTACGTATATATTAAGTAGTTAATCAAATTATGTCTAACATATGGATTGAACCAAGGTAAGATGGTAAACATATATGCATGCAATGGTATGTCATGTTGAATGATGGAATTTACTTAATTTGAATGCTTGAAATGGTTGGTATTTAGATGTAAGTTTTAAGTGCAGTCAATGGTGTGATTTTGGGTGAGAAATGAAGCTAGAAATGACTTTATTTTGTCCACACAAGCGTGTGTCTAAACCATGTGTGATACACGACCTGGTATATAGGCGTGTGGTTAGGCCATGTGTCCCCTGCACCTTAAAATTGAGAAATAGAATGCTCAGAATTTAGCACACGAGCAAAGACACGGGCGTGTGTCTCAGCCGTGTATGCTACACGGCCTGGAACACGGGCGTGTGTCTTGGCCGTGTGAAACCTACACTTAATTTCGAAAGAATTTAATTAACCACACGACCTAGCACACGAGCATGTGGCATGACCGTGTGCACAAGTCAGAGAGTTACACGAGGTCGAACACGGCTTGTAGCACGGGCGTGCCCTCAGACCACACGGGTGTGTGAGACTTGCAACTTAGAAAATTTTTGTAATTTTGCGAAAAATTCTTAGAGTTCTCAATTAAGTCTCGACTCGATTCTAATGCTTGTATTGGGCCTCGAGGGTCCATTTAAGGGACGATATCAATAATCTCATTCAATGAATAGTAATTTGCATGAATTAATTGTAAATGTTCTGAAAGTTATGGTAATGCTCTGTAACCCTATTTCGGCGATGGATACAGGTTAGGGGTGTTACAAATAGGATCCCAAAACTGTATTATTTTTATACCATTGACTTTATGATCGTTATACTTGTACCTTAATTAATTATTAATTAAACAAAATTATTAGGCCAAACTTTAATATATTTCTATTATAGCCTCATAAATATTAAATTTACAAACACATTTTACGGAAATGGTGTTTCAAAATTAGAGTTTTCGACACCACTGAAATTTGAGTAGTTACACAATTCGTCCGCGCATTCATTTTGAGGTTGATCGGGGGTATGCTTACACCAAATAAATCTCGAAATTTGGTGCATTTAATGTGGTTACTACTACTAGCCAAATTGAAAGAAGTAGGATGAATTAATTGGGAATCAGTGGTGCTGCTGACATTGTACCAAAAAATATGTCGAACGGCAAAACCAAAAAAAGTTAAAATCAACGGTTGCATGCTCCTTCTTCAATTGTGAGCATGGTATCAACTACCATTTTTACGCCCCTAAGTGGACCCCCTTATGAATTCTCACTCATAATATGATAAAATTCATTTGATAATATCATTATCGTTATAATTTTTCATTGTTTTAATTTTGAAATAACATATTATTTGAATAGGTGGAACAATCCCATAAGACACACAGGTATACCGACTGAGCTTGATGATATCTGACTAACTTTAGATCAACAAACCAAAGAAGAGGTTAGTTTATGAATTTCAAAGTTATATAATATTGATTCCAGCATTTGAAATTAAATATTAGGCACATGCTAAAATTTACAAATTCGTACTACAGTTTGTATGGATGCCATATGCAGATCCGAGAATTTAGGAATGTGTCCCAGCCAAATTTTTCACCAATCACAACATCTGACACGCCAAAGTGCCATTGATTGTTTTTACAATAGTCGAGATGCACGAATCTGACCAAGTGATGGGACATTTTAGGTGTACAGAATGTATTCTTGACCACCCTAAGAGCTCGATGACCTGTACAAAATCGACTTGTAAGGGAGACTTGAGGAAGATTGACCAATATTCCACAAGAAGTATATTGAGATGTTGCAACGTAGGTACGATTACTTGCCAATGCATGAACCATTTCTCACACTGGAATTAGTGATATCTTTAGATTACGTAGATTGGTTGAAGCATAATGGCAAGCCGTATCTACTGCCGACTGCGAAAAGGAGTAGGCAACTTCACTGTAGGAGGCGAAGACGAGGGCCCATCAATCTTAGGTTGGGAGAACATATCGTTTGGGGATTAACATTTTCTCCAGCTCTACACGAGGACTTGATTTTCGTGCAACCTCCCGGTCAGTATGGTTAATATATTTTTATTGTTAACCTAGTTTATTATACACAAACATCACAACACGTACCATCAGCCACTACATCAACACATTCTCCAAGTGTATATTTTGCACGATGGTCACTCATAGCACCATATTACATGTCAATGTCATCAGCAACACCGTCATACCCATGTTCACCGACAATTCTCATGTTAACCACTATGCAATCAAGTTATGTGACACAGTATAGTTATCCGTCGATAGTATCGCAAACACCTCTAACATCATTGTTATACCGAGGTAGGTCATCCTCGTAATTGCCTATTCATACAGAGGGAGATATACGATGGGCGGTTAGGACCCAGAAGCGGTCAACCACAGAGGAAAGAGATGAATATGGAGATCATCATCGAGGTCCACGTGCATTGAAGAAGAAAGCCGACGAGGAGCCGTTAGACCAAATTGTCACACCCCAAAAATGACGAATCCAAAAAGGTGAGTAAAGTATGGATGTAACCTATTTGGCATATTGTGGTAGCATAATCCGCCACCCTGTTGGCTTGACAGTGAGTCAGAGTATTGACGCATACTAACGTAAAAGTATCCGCTCGTTAGCGGTATATAAGGATTAGCTTCAAAGCATCTTCGAGTAAAGAAAGAGTACGCCCCATAGTTTTAGCAGAGCATTGAGAGCCTATAAAGTGTATGAGAAAGTTGTAGAAGAATTGATTGTCTTTAATACCACACCATATGTGAGTTATCACTGAGGTATAGTATGCTCGGTTTACACGTGTACTGTTCCAGTTAGTTTTCATAACGAGGTTAGTTGGGAGTCAATTGGATTTATTAGACCTTCTCTGTGATTGGTCAAACAGAAACGAAGATCTTCACTGGATTCTCTTTACCTTCCCCTTGATTTTTGTGGGAAAATCAAGAGATTTGGGTTAGGTAAGTATTGTCACTTGTCAAAGTCCGAATTACGGGGATAAGGAGTTTATATCTAGTAAAGGAGAAGACATTCCAAATTACTTTATGTTCATGTTCATGTTCTTCTTTCTAACCTAAATGTTATTTTCTTATTCGTTAAGATAGAGCTAAGACCTCGTTTAATCAACGGATGATTTAACCTTTTGGCAAGTCTTATAGTCCTGTATGTTATAATTTTTTATGAGTAAGGATGTTAAAAGGTATAAAAACTGTAAGGTATGAGTGAAAGCCCTGCATGGGGGTCGCACATAGTTGAAACATTAGTAAACTATCTGTAACTAGGGATTCTAATAAAAAATTCCATAATCATGTAAGTAGTTGTTGCTGCTGGATTGGGAAAGATAACCAAAACAGAAAATCCAGGTCGAAGTAAAGGTAGGCCTCTAGTGAGTCTCTAGACCCAGCTTTTGCACAATATATTATGATGATTCCTTGAACAGTCGGTGTTCGTATAGATTCACATATCTTCATGAGAAGTTGTTGTATGTATCTATGGTTATGTGTGTTCTTTATGAAGCATTTGTATGTATGTATTGAAGTGTAAGATACATTGCATGAATATGATCATATGTGGTAAGCATGTATCAGAAATTATGTGTTAGGGAGTATGAGTTGTTAAGATTATGAGTGAAATCTGTGTAAATGCGTCTATTATGTTATTTGAGTAATGAATGACCAAGTATGGTTGGTGATAAGGGGGTTTAGACGGAGTGTCGGGAAAGTATGGGATACGATAACAGATCTTGCGGTGGTGCTTTGATGATGTCCGTTAGGGCAATAAACACGAAGGCCAGTATGGTGAAATGTAGTCCATCGGGATCATAAGCACAAGGTCCACTGGAATATTAAAAATGAGAAAAGACTAGTATGGCAGATATATGAAAAGACCATGACCATGTCACATTTTGGGAATGGCGGATGAGCCCCATTTGTATACTAAGGTTTCTGCGTGGCCCGGAGGTGATAATGGACAAAACCCAGGTTATGCTAAATCTAAGTAACTCCATATTATCAAACACGACAGTTTATGTAGTGCCTTGGTGGCAAACCAAACAAAGCCTTTGTAGTGAATTGTTTGTTAAACTTTTGTGGCAAATTGTTTGGGAAGCCTTCGTGGCAAGACATCTGGAAAGCCTTTGTGGCGAATTGTTTGGGAAGCCTTTGTGGCAAGACATCTAGAAGCCTTTGTGGCAAGTCATCTAGAAAGCCTTGCGGCGAGTCATCTGGGAAGCTTATAAGGTGAATTCTGGAACACTTAAGTGCGAGTTGTTAGTTCACTATTTTAGCAAGATCTGCGTATGTCCTTGAGACATTTTTTGAAGGACATCTTGACAGTGTACTCAACTAATGAATCCACTTTAGTGAACAGCCAAGATAGAGACCTTGGCATGTTCGAAATTTTGGGTGGTATACATGTCCGCCCATCTTGGAAATTCTCACATCATGTATCGAAGTCATCTAGATTTTTTTGTATGATTAGAAATATGGTATTTATCGAACCAAGTTTTGTTCGGCTAGATTGAATCAAAGGTACGGTATGTCTGGTGACCTTATAATACACCAGAGCCAGTATATGAATCTACCAAGATTAGTGTCCGTTGGTATATTATTTTAAGAAATGTATCTAATTTCCATCTTTAAAAGATTGTAAAATGGACTCCACTATAAGGTGGGAAGTCTAAAATCCTCCAATTGAGTGGAACGTGTACAAGGTGGTCAAGTTAGAAAATTGGAGTATAGCTATCTACCATGAATTAGAAAAGTATCCTCCAAAATCTGAAAGGAAGTCCAGAATTCTTAAGTCGAGGAATTCAATATCATCATTTGAAGGTAAAACTGGTTGCAACTCTTTAAGTTCCATTGAACTTATGGATTTTTATTTGTAATGTTTTTTTAGTTGAATCAGTTCGCCAAACGGAACAAGCTAGGAGTGCGCTAAGGTGGTTGATCATTGTGCGATGTTATGCATACAGAGGGACACTTTGGGAAATATGTTTTCAAATGGTGAATAGTATTATATGCAATGAAAATGTCTATCTTATCAAAGATTTAAGTTGTAATGTTTTGTACTGCTTTTAAGAGTTTGTTACAAATGATAAATGTTTCACTCAAATCTTTCGACCTAGAAAGGATTTTAAATAAATAAGTACATCTACTATGGTTTTTTCCAGTTGAAATTTTTTGTTAAATATATAAGTATTGTATATCCTATAGTTAGATCCGATAAATAGAGTCGGGTATAGGGTGTCACAAATTGCTCAACAGAACCCTAGGTGTGCTCGACAGCCACATAATTGTTGTACACATTCGGGATGCCGATGATTATGTTATTTGTAATTTTTCCCAAAAACTTCATTCTTTAGTTTGTTAAATTTTAATCTACATTGTAATAAATGTTTCCACCCATAATGCAATTGTTACACTTTCATTGACACCAAACAATATACTTTGTTTTACATCCCAAATGTACACGTATTTACAATCTAAGCAAAAAATTTATTAAATTGGTTTGCTTTGTACCATATCATTTAGTGAGTTCGATATCATTTTTTTCATTTCTATTACTTTTTCATTTAAGTTTTTGTCTGTCTATTTGTTAATTGCAATATTTTGAAAAAGAAAAGATTTGCTGACAAGGTACGAGAAAATATTAAATTTTTTTACTTCGTATTGTAATATATCTTACTTCAATAATTAATATTAACTTATAATTTACAGAAAAATTAATGAATAAACGAATAAGTTAGTGTTTTAATTAACTCTTCTCCTCGATGTTCTCTCTAGGTGTGGACATGTTGGCTTTGTATGGCCTGGGTTCCTACAGTAACTGCATAACCCTGGTGTGTCTCCTAGCTCCTGAATATCCATATCGACTCATATCCGAGTTGAGTTTGCTCAACCTTTTGACTTGCGTCGCAAGTTTTTATCCGGTACCAACTCGAAATGAGCGTGAGAGGTGGGTGGCCACATGCTTTCATCTAGGACAAGTGAGAGTTCAGATTTCCAAACATTATATGCGCATTGTAGTTTGTAAAGTTTGTCAACATAGGTCATGAAATCTACACGTGTCGAGGCACATGCCGCAATTGCATGCACACATGGATAACAGAGTGCTTAAAATCTCCTACAATCATAGGTCATTTGTCTCAAGTCTACGCCGTAAACTTCCCCGATAACTCTTTCGTCAGGTCTATGGGACTCGAGTGACACACTGAAGACATTGAGTTCGCTCTCTCTACATTTTCCCTAATATCTTTCAATATTGACTCGCACCAAATGTGACCGTCCTTTATTTATCCTACATGTGTCTCAACCCGATTTGGAAACAAGGCTGCTAATCAAAAAAATGTTTCTTTGACCACCAAGGTCACCAACAAATGGCGTGCCCCTTTTGGTACGGAATTAATGTATTCCATTAGGTTCGTTGTCATGTGCCTATATCGTAGCCCCTTATCATATGATTGTGTCCACTACTCATTGGGTATCCCATCGAGGTATGCCACACCCTCTCGATTTACAGCTCGTAATCTCTACAACATTTCATTGAATCGATGTTGGACTAGCTCGTACCCTGTCGATGGGGATGTAACACCCCTAACCCGTCTCCCTTCCCGGATTAAAGTTACAGAGCATTACCAAACAATCGAAAAACATTTAACATCATAATATTAAATAAGTTAATCTTATTAAAAACCAATCAAACATATGCATTCGATCCCTAAATTGAGCCTTCGAGGCCTTAAAAATTGCTTAGAAGCAGTTCAGGACTAATTTGAACCAAAATAGAAGATTTGGAAAAAAGTTAAAAATTTCGAAAATAGGGGTCACACGGCCGTGTGGCCAGTCCGTGTCCTCACCTGTGTCCTCTCTCGTATAACTCGCTGAGTAGGGTCACACAGCCGTGTCGCAAGCCATATAACTCTCCAACTTGCCTTACACGGTCGTGTGCTAGGCCATGTGCTAGGTCGTGTGATCCAAAAATTGACCCTAAATTCAAGCCATTTAAAGGCCAAACCTTACCTAACCAACCGTTTCGTTTAAGCACACATTCAAGAGATTAAATCTCATTCAAACACCCTTAAACATACCATCTCAAACATTCTATTTCATCTAACCAATATGCCATTCAAAGGCACCATATATGTATATCAAAACATTGTTAACCAACAAATCAATTTGATCATATTTCAAGCACAAAACCTAGTTCATTAACTACCAAATAACATCATATACAAACATTTGCATATCATCACCAACATACCAACAAAAACCATGCATTTCAAGTTTCTAAAAGTGGCCAAAATGACCTAACTTAACAAGGTATTACAAATCCATCAAACCAAACATAATATTCATACCAAACCAACCATTAACACATACATAAACTACCATTACAAAAGATCCTATACATGCCATTTATAACCTTGGCCAAAATACACAAAAACTACCGAAATAGTTGTTGGATAGTGTGATTGATCCCCGACAAGCTTTCAACTGATCGAGCTTCTGAAAATCTATAAAAACAAAGGAAAATAACTACGTAAGCAATGATTGCTTAGTAAGCTCATATAAACACAAACATAACTTACCATTTCCTTAGCACAAATTATAAAATATGCATAATGTCATTACCAAGACCATAAGCTTAGTAAAAGCCTATACAAGCACCATTAAACTCACAAGTTAGTAAGCTCATCCATTATACATATAAATTCAACCATAACATAAGTAAATTTTCATATGCCCATCATTTATTACATTAACCCTTTTCATAGATCATAATTTAATATCCCATTGTGTACTTACCATGCCATTCCTTTACTTACCCGTTGAAGCATCTAGAATTGCATTGGATACTCGAGAATACTCACACATAGTGTGCCTTTCCATATAACCGTAACATTTCCTTTACAATAATGCTCACGCGACCTGTGAAATGGGCTTGCTCACACGAGCTGTGGGTTAGAATGTTAGCTACACGATGCTACTTACACGAGTAATGGAGAATCCACAAAAAATACAGGACCTTAGCCATCGGTAGGGCATTCAAGACCAGCGCCCAAAATATGAAATCCCTAATCACATGCCATTCATATCCTAAGAATTCTTAAGGTTAAAACGAGATTCATTATCTGTCGATTACTCAATCATCGATACATATGCAATTTCAAGTCCATTTATATTAATAAAATATAGCAAATAATCAATTTAGTTATCATTAATATGATCATAATTCATACGAACTTGCCTCGATAACTAGGGTCGTAATAGTCGAGTTGAAGTCTAGTCCAAAACTTTAGTTTTTCCCTGATTTAAGTCCGATTGTTGTTTCTCTTAATTTAAATAGATGATTTCATTCAATTAAGTACTTCAACTATTCAATTCAACCCATAACTCATATTTATGTAAGATTATGAAATTCCCCCTAACATTTTAACTTTTTACATTAGTCCTTAAGCTCATAATTTGACATTTAACCATTTTAATCCTCCATTCAAGCTAGCCAAATTTCTTAGGGACTCATACCAACCCAATTAAATCATTATTTCATAATTTTACAACGAAATTTTATTATTTTCATAAATAAATCCCTAAATGCAATTTCATCAAAAATCACTTAACAAAACATGTTTATTTTACAACCAAGATTAATAATATATCAAATAACTTCGAAACCTATTCAAAAAAAAAAAAACCATGGAAAGTCCCTCAACCTTTAAACTTTTTGCAAATTAACCCCTGCACTAGTTAGACTAAGCTAAAACGAACTAAAAAACATAAAAACATTAAAAACGGGACACAAAATCATACCATGCAAAGTGCAAGAAGTAGTCGAATGCTCCTCCCTTCAAAAATGGTGAATTTGGCCAAAACAATGAGGAAAGGGGAAGATAATAGCATTTACTTAGTTAATTTTAGGTTTATTTCCTAATTTACCATTTTGCCCTTGTTATTAATAAAAAATTTCAAGTAAACCTTGTCCATATTTATCCATTAACTCTTTAAAGGGTATAATTACTAGCTTAGTCCTTTAGTTCAAGATTTCATAGCCATTTGAACCCTTTAACTAATAGAAACCCACTTTTGCAACCTTTACAATTTAGTCCTTTTTACCTAATTAACCATTTAAACATCAAAATTTTTTAACAAAATTTAAATAACTAATAGAAACCCACTTTTGCAACCTTTACGATTTAGTCCTTTTTACCTAATTAACCATTTAAACATCAAAATTTCTTAACAAAATTTAAATACGACCTTAAAATAATCTCTTAGACATTAAATAAATATTAAAATAATAACTCGTTGGAATTGTGGTCCCAAAACCACTGTTTCTGACACCACTAAAAACAGGCTGTTATACAGGATTAATATTATATTCAAGAAACACGACCCAAATGGATATGTTAAACTGTTATATAGGAAAAAAATACTATGCACAATTTACCCATGTTAATGACATGTCATCACGCCGCATCCTTATGGTATTGGCCCATGTAGTTAAACCCTATATGCCGTAAATAATACCTATGGTGTGCACGATCCCAGAGGCTTGAACATTGATCGAATGTAGCCTGTATTCAGATTCCCCTGTCAGAAATATTGTATACATCGGGTTGCGGCACAACATGCCTTCTCAAGTTAGTTAAGAAGAAATCCTTGTCATCTTTTGATTCTTTGGGCATTATTGCAAAAGCTATTGGTAGTATTTTTTTTATTATCATCTTGTGCAACAGCTAACAACAACCGATGCTTGTATCTCCTATACATGAATGTGCCATCAATTTGGACTAGTGTCTTATAGTACTAGAATACAGTTATGCATTGCTTGAAAGTCCAGAAAAAACAATGAAAAAGTCTTTTTCCAAGGACCAAGCAGTCATCGTAATATAAAGGCTCCGTTTGTAGGTTGCTTACAAAACTTGGCACGTACAAATCCAATACTTGACATAATTTCCTCAATTCATTGTAAGATTTCTCCCACCCGCTATGCATCTTCTCCAACACCTGCTATTTTTCCAACCATCCTGAAACATCCCAAACCCGGCCCACGAGCCCTGACCAGATCTGGTATGTTCCTCGATGTAAACCGGTTCAAAATTCTTTTGTTACTTTGGAAAACTGTGTGTTTGAAAGAAAAATTGTTTTTAGGTTGGGCTCGAGTTGAAAACAAGTTTATATTATATTGAAAACCCTTTATTTTAGGTGACAGAAACATTTAGAGTTTATTTCAAATAAATTTACTTAATCCTTTAATTGATAAAAATTTGTAACATAATAATTAAAAGTAAAATAAAATAGTTCAACTATGGCCTTATTACATCAAATAAATCCCAAAATCTAATTCAAAGTACTTAAAATAAATAGTCCAAATAAAATAAATTCTTTCTTGAGCATGGCCACCCCTAAGCCTTCACAGCCAGGTCCATCAGCGATCGTCACTGAAAAATAATCCCACAAAGGGTGAGTCATGCAGACTCAATGTGTAACCACAACACTAAGTCCTAACAAATTCAGGCATATCAAATCATACATGTACATATGGCATTTAAATAATATGATGCAAACCCGAACCCAAACCTAGATGCCATCCGTTACACATCACCCGTACCATCCTGCACACCATGGGGACTCACGAGTCAACCCTCCATCCGCTACACACCATCGAAGGCGATCAGCTGCGATCGGCGTGCTCATCGCCTCTTATAAATATTGTGGCATAGCCACCGTGATAATATTTTGTGTCATGAGACACCACATTCAGATAATTGTGACCAAGGTCACCACATTCAGATATCGTGACATAAGTCACCACATTCACTTCCCCTTTCATAATATCCCATATGCCATGTCATACAAATACCCATTAACCATGTCATATCCCTTATTCACATTCTTATAGTTTCACATACGTGCCATAACATATCTTATTATATTCCTAGTAGGAGTAGGAAAACGTACCTGAGTACTTTGTACCATTGCATGGTACCTTAGCCATATTCACATTATTATAAACACATATACATTAATTAGGTGCCATAAATCTATTAAGAGATAGTGTGGGGTACACACCTGATATTCTTATTGGTTCACAGATTTCCCGAAAATCTGATCTACTAACTTAGATCCTTAGTCCCTTGCTGCCGATTTGATTATTAATCAAATCCCGAAACTTGTAATCTTTCCTTCTTGCAATCGGCTAATATTCAGTCACTTGACTAGGTTAGTTTTCGACTTTTAATAAAATAAGGAATAGATCTAGGTTGCTAAATAGGCCTGGGCCGATTGGGTAGACATACTTACCTTTGCGAATCTAAAATCCCGAAACCACCTCTTGACTATGAAGATGTCGTGACCCTATACACATATGTTAGATCTCGATCCATCATTAAAACACAATAAGATGGCCTATGGCCGAATATCACTTGTGGCTTACCTTAGATCTGATATCCCGAGGCTCTCCTCCTTATAGTTGACTATAGACAATTCCCGAAAGATCCTATGTAGTTTCGGCAACCAAGGATATTAATGAAATTGGTTCCTATCTTCCGGCTAAAAGAAAAGAAAGAGATGATGGCTATAGATCCTTACCCCTTATATTGAAATCGGCAGCACCTTTTCTTGAATCCACAGGGCTATTCGGCTATAGCCTAAATGTTGATCACTTGATTTCAGCTTCTTGATGAACACTAGAGGATTTCGGTTTTTCAAAGAAAGAAAAGGAAGATATAAAACTTAGGAAAATTCGGCAAGACTAGGGGATTCTACTTTCGGCTTTGTGAAGAATTGAAAAGAAAAAGAAGAATAATGACAGAGAGAATTCGGCAAAGAGAAAAAGGAGAAAGAAAGAATGAATGAATGGCCTTATTTTTCCTCCTTTTGCCGAAATTACTAAGCTAGAGTCCCCTACTTGGCCATCACTCTCATATCCTTATTTCCCTCTTTATCTCCTCATTTAAAATTAAAGAATAATCCATCATTTATCTCTTGAAAATAAAAGGATAAAACTCCTAAAATCTAGCCTTGGTGCCGTCCCCCTATTCCCCTCTCATTGACGTCACATGCAAAAATAAAAGCCTTAAAATTTTGCTTCCCACGCGACTCGTACACAAGCCCTTCCTCACATGCTGGTGGCGTCATTTCCAGGGCCTTGAGTAGCACCTCCAAGCCACTTTTCCAAGCCCAATTGTGTGTCATATTTCCTCTATAAATTTTCTTAAGACCTTCTTGCTTCAGTTTCATCTTTTAATACTTAAAACTTAACATTTCTAAGGCATTTCCTTACATTTCCAAGATTCTAAAAATGCACACAACACATCCATAACACATAAGACATGCTATTTCATAAAATTAAGCAAAAATGCACAAGCCCAATTTCAGGATATTACACATCCCTTCTGGTAGAACACGATGTAATTAAACTTGCTACGGGTGTGTGTGATCAAAACTGAGATCAAAACCTTAGGACTCGCTTTGACCATGGGTAATATAAAGTCAAATATCATGTTCGAATTTAATTTTGGATTATCGTTCGACATGCCTGAAAAGATAATAAATTGGGTCACCATATGTAATACAATGTCGGAAAAAAGGTTAAAATTCGAATCGATGTTGTTAACCATGATGCATAAAAGCTATAACACATGTATGTGGAGTAGTAAACTTCTTGATCACTCAGAACGCTGACTTATTCCTCATAGATGCCATGATTTTCCATGGACATCCTGTTCCATACATTGCACACTTCACCTCATATGTCTTGAATTAGGAGCATATAACATTGAAGTTGACGCCATGCTGTATGCTATACCGCTTGACTACAGCTACAAAAGCATCTTTGGAGTCAAAATCCATCTCATCTCTAAGTCGTCAAAATTTGTTGGCGAAACTACGTGCCATGGTCTTCTATGAGGGATGTTTGGGAATTCTAAACCACCTTTAGCAACAACATTGTTAGTACGTATGTGGGGTGGGGGATCGTAAGCCGTGAAACCTAGATATCCTATCGAGAAATATTCAATGCTTTACTGTCAGAACCATTGTCTTCTGGTTCATTAGGAATGGGATCCGGTTCTAAAATTACTGCAATTTATGTACCATCCAGTCTGGACTCCTATATTGGGTTATTACCATTTTTAGGCTTCTCTTCATTCTCTTTTTTCTCATTGTTCTCTTAGTCCGCGATCCCCCCTTCATTGTCAACCCTGTCCAGGGTTGGATGTGCTCTCGCCGATCGAGGTTGTCAGGAGTAGGTCATTTGTTCTTCTAAGTCCAAAGTCAATTCCAAAATCACTTCTGTTGGGCCCACCCAAATAACTTGGTGTGAGTGTTACCAAGGTTGAACATTGACGTGCTGAAGTTGAAATCAAAAACATTGATAGAATGTCGTGCGAGTGTCTCGTAAGCTCGGTAACCAAATACGCTCGACTGTCCCTCAAAGTTGTAATCTAGGGGTGAAACAGACAAATGCCTCGCCATTGATGATGATTCTGGGGTGTCTTGCTAGGAGTTATGCAACAATGATGTGAATCCACTGCACAACTGTGTGGTCAAATTTTTTGCTTCTTGATCTGGCGTGGAATTTGGTAGACATGGTGTAATCGAGCTCGAGCCATCTTCATCCTTATTGACGAAGTGGGCATATAACTCTAGTACAAAATTCCCACTAGAGCAATAGGACTTGATCACCGTCTCCATCTAGTTGTCCCTTGTGATCTCAAAAACTGTAACACCCCTAGCCCGAAACCATCGCCGGAATAGGGTTAAGAGGTGTTACTAAACATTCGAAACATTTCACCACCATATCACGACACAAAGTCAATCATCTAACAAACATATTCAATTATGTACATATGGTCCCTTATTGAGGTCCACAAGACCTTAATCACATGCTAGAAAGGGGCTGGGACTAAACCGAACACTTACGAAAATTTTCAGAAATTTAAGCATTCTTCAACACTGTTGAGATCACACGCCAGTGCAGTCAAGCTGTGTGTCTCACACGATCACCAGACACACCCATGTGTCCAGGCCGTGCCAAAACAGAGTATGTATTCTAAGTTCTCCACATGGCTACCAAACACGCTCGTGTGCTAAGGCCGCGTACTCTTAAGCAAAATACTGACTTATTTACACGGCTACTAGGCACGTCCGTGTACCATGGCCGTGCATACTTGGGCTAGCTACTGACTTTATCCCACGGTCACTAGGCATGCCCATGTGCCATAACCGTATAGGCAAAACAGGCCATTTGCAAGGCCGATTTGCCACTCACACAAGGGTCTACCAACAAGCTTCAAAACAATGCCAATTCATACTTTTAAATGCATTCAAACACACCATTTCATGGACCAATAATCATCAACATTACCATCTACTTTCATGTCTAATATCATCGCAACTAAGACCATTCAAGTGTCAATTATACATCTCAAAACATATGAATTCAAACATCATGTAATCCATATCAAATTCATCTTCAGATCACATCATTCATCATCCACAAAGTCATAAAATATACCACATTCATTGATCATTCATAATTCTACATCATTCAGCTTCTAAGCCAAATCACATGGCAAGGATTAAACCTTTCAAAACATATCGTAACATCTAGCCTATACATGCCATATTTCAACTATATACATCTTTCCAAAGGTACCAAAATAGATTGCTGATAGTGTGATAGAGATGCTGACGATTCCCGGATCCGAGCTAGCTTTACTGACATTGTAAAACAGAGAAACAATCACACAGTAAGCTTTCAAAAGCTTAGTAAGTACGAAACATAATATATTATACCAAAACATGCCATCACATAGATTAATTTACAATCACATATATCATACCATCCAAAACTAATAAGTTTAATTAACCCTTCCATAAACACATGAATAATTTCATCAACCACATAGGTTCCGAGCGTACCTTAGCCAACACTTAGTTGTCAATTACATATGCTATTCATTACTCACTATTCCATTCCGATCAACTATCATCCTTTCTTCGATTCAATCACACACTTAGTGCCCGAAAAGTTAGCCGAAGCTTAACTAACATTGCACACATAGTGCATCCAAATTGAACCAATCTTAAATCAGTATTACACACACAGTGCCAACCACAAAGTTGAAGCTTATATTATTTCGCACACACAGTGCTAAACATCTCGGTCACATTTTCGAATACGCACACTCAGTGCCACATAATTCGAGCCCTCACATAGCATTCACATTTCAATATTATCATACCATTCATTTCACAACATTAAACACAACTAAATACACGTATTATGTCCGAACTTACCTCGAACGTCGAAATATCGAAACGGTCGATTAATCGAGCACTTTATCTTTGCCTCGTTCTCGATCCGAACTTCTCCTCTCTTGGTCTATACACATTCAAATTCAATCCATTCAATCACAAATTCATTCAATTAAGTCTACAAACACATATTTAGTGTATTTTATAAAATAGCCCTCATATTTTCATATTTTGGCACTTTAGTCCCTATTTCACAAAATCATCAATATTCACATAATTTGCTTGTACCCATGCCTAACCAAATTCTCACTATACTGATACAAGCCCACACATTTCATTTATTTCATATTTTAATCCCTCATTTTACACTTTTCACAATTTAGCCCAAAATACTCAATTTCACCAAAAATTCAAATACAAACTATGTTAACCCAACACCAAGCTTTCATATTTCACCAACTAACATCACAAAGCTCACCATTTTATCAATGGCACATCTCACAAAGATCATCAATTCTTCAAATTACAACATGGGTTTTATAGCATACAAAGCAACGATTGCAAAAACGTAAAAATAATCAAAAATCGAGCTCAAACATATCTTAAATCAAGCAAATTGCTAGCCGAATGCCCTAGTTTCCTTATTCTCTTTTTCTTTTCTTTATTTCAGTGATAGATGGATGAATGAATCCATTATCATGCTTATTTCTTTTATGTTTCATAAGATAATAACTTAATTATCATTTTACAATTTTAACCTTTACTAATAAATATAAATAAAATATAAACATAAAGTCAATAATGTCCATTGTCACCCACTATCATATTTATGGCATAATTTCCTCATAAGGCCTCCACATTAATAAAACAACAACACTTAGGTACTTATAAATCAGCACTCAGCTTTTACACTTTACGCGATTAAGTCCTTTCTCTTAATTCGGCACACAATCGATAAAATTACCACACATAATTTTCACACAGGCTATATCACATATAATCAACACCAAAAATAACATTAAATTATTATTCCGACCTATGATTTGTGGTCTCAAAATACTGTTTCGACTAGGGTCTAAACCGGGCTGTTACAAAAATGTCATATTTAACGGGGTTCAATGACGTTAGATATCTACATTTCAAGCTCAAAATTCTTCTTCGGATCCCCATTTTATGCCTAATCTTTGTTTGAAGCTCTTTTGATGTTATGGTCCGATTGAAAGCCAAATCTTCAAATTGGGCTGATACAAAAATTGGCCGAATTCTGGTCTCCTTTAGACTTTTTTTCCTTTTTTCTTGCTATTGAAATTTCTGAGTTTGAAGATTTATTTCTCTCTGGCTTTGAGGGAGACATAGTCATAATATTAAGTTGTGTTTGGGTTTACAATGATGTCGTGAAGACCAAACTATAAATTTCACCTGCCGTGTGAGTATGGAGCCATCACCTGAGAAGTCGGGATCGCATTGCAACTCGAGGTCCAAGTTGGCGGAGATTATACAGTCTCAGGTTGAAGTGTAACTAAGTCTTCAAGTTCAAAAAATTTATGTTGTCAAAGGATTAATCATAATTGGAACCCTAGTTGATGGTGGTTATGCAGGCACAACGAGTTTCTTCTTGTCAGAGGAGCATGCTTTATAAAACTCATACAGAAGTCAAAGATAAAAAACACAAGGGCCTTCCAGTATAATCAAGTAATTCATTTTGTCTATCTTCACTAAAGGCAGTGACCTTGTTACTGAAACCTATTGCACCCCAATTTTGTCACAGGTTATAATAATAGGGTCACCGCCTCTTGTGGTGATGGATAAAGTGAATTAATTGATTATAATGAAATGCCAATGTTTTTTTCTTCTTTGACTTCTTTATTGTTTTTATAAAGTATCCTCATCTGATGAAGAAAAACTCGTTGTTGTGTTCGCATAACCACTTTCAACTGGGGACCCATGTTTGCTCCATCCCTTGACACTATAACCTTTGTAAACTTGAAGCCCTAGTTACACTTATCGAGACTGTATAATCACCATCAACTAGGACCTTGACTTGCAACATGATCCAGCTTCTTGGGTGATGGCTCCATTCTCACATGGCAGATGAAATTTGTAGGTCACCCAACTCCACAACACCACCATAAATTCAAACATACCTTAAAACTATAACAATGTCTATCTCAAACACAAACAAAAATAAATCTACAAACTTCTAATTTCCAACCACAAGAAAAGAAAAGAAAAAAATAAATTTCAACAAAGTGAAAACACAACCTGTAGGACGTGTTTTCCTTTCTCTATCCAAAAACAATGTAGATCGATAAATTTTTAAAAAAGGACACATTTACTCCTTTTTTTTTCTTTTTCAGCATATTCCAAGTTAACAGGCTTACCCCACATACTTGGTTTTAAAATCTCTACCCTCATGATTTATAATTAACTTAGAATCCAAAGCTAAAATAGAATGAATATTAACAAGAAGAATGTTCCATTGAGTGTAGTTTGCATGAAACAAGGTCACTAGAGCAATTTCGTGATACGCCTTATTAGCACCCGACATGTCCAACGGAAAGGCAAGTTTTCAAAAGAAGATCTCAACACTAAACAATCGCGAACAAGCAAGTCGAATTCTGAATTAGTGTTACTAGGTTTGTTCAATGCTTCAACCACCATAGAACAATTTGATTAACAACTTTATCTAAACGGATGGTCTTAAGCTAGAAAAGTGCCTCCTATATCGTGATAGCTTCAACCAACCAAGGATCTAACAATTCATATTTCTAATACTTTTTAAGTTTAGAAATAATTTAAAATACAAATTTCAATTATGAAAAAATAAAAAATAGTTCATCAAATTTTGTTTCTAATATGGATAGTGTTGTAGTTAGAAGTGAAATATTTAAAATTTTTTACATAAGATAAATTAAATTACATAACAGTTTAAAAAAACAATTTTAAAAGTAAAGTAATTTGACTATTATTAAATTTATTTTATATTAAACACAATTTAATGCAATATAGTATATAAGATAAATAAACCTACATTTTATATAGAGAGAAGTAATCATTTAATAACTATGATTATGAAATAAATTTAATAATAATCAAATTAATTATTTTTATGGTAATTAAATAATATTTATTAATTGACTTTTGCTTGCATTTATTATAAACGAAAATCATAATTTTATTCTCACATCTATTCAATATAAATTAATATATAAATAATTCAAGCTTATAAGTTATTGTTAGAAATATACTATTGCAAAACAAAATTGTTAGTGCCGACAGGAAACTAAACTGAGTGTAAATAAAATAGCAATCATTGTGTCGTGGAAGAACCACTACGTTAAAAACAAATTTGCCTTGATCGATGTAATTGTGCAGTGGATGTTGCCCCTCCCCCCCGAGATTAACACAGTACTTCAAATAATCGCACATCTGAATAAAGAAGGTGGAAAACAATTGGCATTACTCTTCTCGAAAGGAATAGAAACCAAAAATCAAAAATAGTTGGTTGGAAATCAAATCGGAAAATAAAATAGAAGAAAACTGGCGAAGCCACACTAGGTTAAATTCCCAGGAAAGATTGGAGGGGTCACACACGATCCCTCTTAAAACCCAATCTCTTAGATAGAATTTTTCTCTCGTGTAATTTCGCAAAACACTAGAATTTAGAGAACAAAAGGATGAGAGAAGTTGTTTTTTTCTTGTTGTGTTCTGTGAAAAATGAGGAGAATGACCTCCTATTTATATAGTTTTCTGAATGGAAAAATGGTAAAATAACAGTGTCAATTTCTAAAAATAGCAAAGGACTTTCCTCAATCGAAATTATATTTAAAATATTTTCTGCAACAGTCAGAGGATTTTCCATAACTGTAAATATTCTTTTGCATTACCAACTTTCCCCCACTAATGCAAAATAATTAGAAATTTTTGTAAACATGATAAGAGCAATAGCGAAATTAGCCACTTAAGCACTAGTATCTTGTTGATTTCAACTAGTACATAGTGAAATGAGTGATTCTTCTCTTTAACAAGTAAACGAATCTTGAACTTGTTAAGATAAGGGTTAACTCATGATACAAAACTAATCTCAGAACCAATTGATGTTTCGTGATAGATCAACAAGTTTTGGCTAATACACCTCAAGATGCTAGTAAATGCTCTAGAAAGATTACCCAATGTTTTTTATAGAAGGTGGCTAGTTCTTCACACTTACATAGGTGATTTCATCTAGTCTATCTCAATATAGACCACTTGAATAAAGATTATGAAATTATTAAAAGCATTTATTAAGCTCATCCTCTCAAATTTAAGTTCGGTGAATTCATCAAACCCATCTCAATAGGACCACCCAAACTCTGGAATATGAACTCATTAAGAGTAATAAACTCAACCTCACATGTCGGTGAATTCATCAAGTCTATCTCAATAAGACCACCCAAATCCTGGGATATGAATTCATTAAGAGTGAGAACTCAACCTTATGCATGTACATTGTTCTCCTTAGAAATAGGTAGCATGTACACTATGAGCCTCTCCATGGTTTCGTTTGATCACATTGAACTTAGAGAATTAAGTTGGGTATCTGCCATGAACTCATCAACCACTGGGCTTTAAAACATATCCCCCTCGACGAATCAAGAACAATTTTCCTACTTAACTCTTTAGTTAGTGGATCAGCTAGATTCCTTTCAAACCTTACACACTCTAAAGCAAGTACTCCGTTCTCCCATGAAGAAATCTCTACAAGTAGATTCCTAAGCCACTCGGCCTCTTTCCCGGCTCAGTCAAGAGTTATAAACTCTTATTCTATTGTGGAGTGAGCAATACACGTCTATTTAGCAGACTTCCAAGAAATAGCTACTCCACCCATAGTGAAGACATACCCACTTGTAAAGCTAACTTTATCAATTATCCAATTTGCATCACAACATCCCTCTAAGACTGTAGGGTATCCGACAAATTCCAACTTTTAAGTTATTGTACTTTAATTTCACTCAAGACCATTTAGGGAAATCTCAACATTGAGTTATAAACTCTTATTCTATTATGGAGTGAGCAATACACGTCTATTTAGCAGACTTCCAAGAAATAGCTACTCCACCCATAGTGAAGACATACCCACTTGTAAAGCTAACTTTATCAGTTATCCAATTTGCATCACAACATCCCTCTAAGACTGTAGGGTATCTGACAAATTCCAACTTTTATGTTATTGTACTTTAATTTCACTCAAGTCCATTTAGGGAAAGCTCAACATTGATAATCAACATAGTAAATTGCGGACCATGACCCTCCCCACTTATTATGTCGATGCCCTCATCGATATGAAGCCACACTTTTAGTAACTTTGTTTCATTGAGTTGACATTTTAGTTTCAAGTCAATCTTGGGCCTTCAAGGCTTAAGGTTATGATCCATTCAATGTGTATCAGACATAGACTCAAACTTGGTTTCATTTCAACCATTGATGTAGTCTTGTTTATGCTCATTCCTCCACTGAACACTTGAACTCAATGCCACAACACAAAATCATCAAGTTACAACCTTAAGGAAACCTTAATGGTATGATCCTTTGTCGATTGAATATTACCATGTCTTTGATGCTAAAAATATCCTTTGGATGTGGCACCAGCCGCACTCTTGCGACATCCCGTTGGATGCATCCCTCTAGACATGGTTTATGCCAACCATCCCTTGTGGCACCAACACATAAGTTTTCAACATAGGAAATTCAAACACATTGGCCATCCTCAACTTAGGCCCTTTCGAACCCTCCATGGCCACCCTATTGGATGTGGCCATCTTGGCCAATTGCAACACATATGGCACCACTGAATTAGGTTGATCTCAATCTGAATCTCAGACATTAATGCTCATTCACACAAACTCATAGGTTGCTTGAACAAGACATCCCCCATTAGTTCTCTTGTTCAAGCTCTCTGACTCGATAATCCTTCAGTCTAATTTGGTTAAAAACTAGGTGCCGCTTAGACTAGCTCCATAAATCTCATGTATTAGTAGCTTATCATGGAGCAGGGCATCGTAAGCCCTATCCCAAACACAATGATCCAATGATCCACTCGTGTTTCTCCGACCAACTCAAACTTAAGCCCTTTAGCTCAACTTTCAACTTGTAATGGCCAAGCCAAATTTAAACCACCCGAGATCCGACTCATCAAAGCCAAACATGTGTTTCATCACCTTAAAGCCCCCCATAGGTTACAAGCTAGTGTTTCTAGGCTTGGCTTAATCTCGCTAGGCCTTCCAAGCCCATCTTGATCGCAATGGCCCACTAGCCAACACAGATGGAGCTTGCAACCGCTCCAACGCTACTTAAGCAGGCTCTTGCACTACTCAAGTGCCTTCAAACCGATTGCCTCAAGTGTACTCTAACTCGTTGCTTGTAGGAGCCTTCACTGGTTCTAGTAGCGGAAATAAAATCAATTCTCATGTTTAAATGGTAGTATTTACTTCTAAATTGTTGGAAATATACTACTACAAAACAAAATCATTAGTGTTGACAGGAAACCAAACTGAGTGTAAATAAAAAAGCAATCACCGCGTCGTGGAAGAATCATTGCCTTAGAAGCAAATTCACCTTGACTTGTGTAATCATGTAGTGGATGTTGCCCTCCAAGATTAACACATTAATTCAATATTCGTACACCCGAATAAATAAGGTGGAATACGATTGGCATTGCTCTTCTCGAAAGGAATGGATATCGAAAAACAAAAATAGTTGGTCAGAAATCTGATCGGAAAATAAACTAGAAGAAAACCAGTAAAACCATAGTATGTTCAATTACCAAGAAAGTTTGGAGGGGTCATAGATGATCCCACTTAAAACTCAATCTCCTAGATATAATTTTTCTCTCGTGTAATTTCGCAGAACACTAGAATCTAGAGAACAAAAGGATGCAAGAAGTTGTTTTTTTGTTGTTGTGTTATGTGAAAAATGAGGAGAATGACCTCCTATTTATACAGTTTTTTGAAGGACAAAATGATAAAATAACAGTGTCAATTTCTAAAAATAGCAGAGATTTTTCCTCATCTACAGCAGTTAAAGGACTTTTCGTAACTGAAAATATTCTTTTACATTACCAACAGCTATTATAGAAAAAATTTATGTAAATCTAATAGATTGTGTAAGGTTTGAATATAAAATATGTAGCTTTTTAAAAAATGTATTAAATATTATTTTTAGAATTGGCATGTATAAAGCAATATTTATTATAATTAAAATCCTATAAATTAGAAATGATAAATTTTTGAATTGTTAATCTTATCAATTTTTTGTACTCTGAGTTTATAGCATATATAATTTTTTTTTTAAAATAATCACAAAATTTTAAAATTATTAATTAATTCAAATTTTCAATAACCCACGTGACATTTAAATCGATTGTTCAACTCAGCTTTGGGTCTTAGACCTTGTAACATATAATATGATATGATATGATGAGAATAGATAGTAGCACATTCAAGCTGTAAGTGATAAATGAGGTTAAGTAGGATTTAAACAAAAACTTATATTCATTTTAATAAAATATTTATTACTAAATATTTATAAATTGCAGTACATATTTATTTTTAAAATGTAAATATAGTTTTTTTATAAAATATTAAAATTACAATTTAAATTTTAAAATTGATGTTAATGTTAAAATTTATTATTGAAATAAAATTAAAATATTAAATAATTTTATTAAAATAATAAATTTTATTAATAATTTATTATATGACTAAATATAAATAGATATGTTTAATAATATTAAAAATTATAATATTTGAAATCAATACTTGAACATTTTTAAAAATTAAAATTAAAATTTTACTATTTATATAATAATATTTGACTTTATTTAAGTTAATTTTTTTATATAAAAATCAAATTACTTATAAGTTGTTTTTTTTATTAAAATAACTTATGCTTTTCAAAATAGAAAGCCAATTTCCCTAAAAGACTTATTTTTGGCTAATCAAATAACTTCCCATAAAAAAAATATAAAAAAATTTTATGTGAGTCATTTCGGTGAGACAAAAACACCCTTAATCCGAATAATAAACGATTTAGTATTCTAAAACATATTTGCAAATTCAGATATGGATATTACAGAATTTGTAGATATTGATTTGTTGTTATTCTTATTTATATTTTACTTTCAGATTATTTGGCATATTGATAATGAAGTTTTTTAACTCTACAAGTAAGATTGAGATATTGTCTTTTAATTATTAATAGATGTTTTTTTCATATTTTTAGGGGAAAAAGTAAATATATGTAAAGAATAGCCCTCAAACTACACCACATTTTACAAACTCTTATATTTATTTTATAGTTAAATAAGTCCCTAACCTATATATTTTTTTGTCCATTAAAGCCCTTAATTTTAAGTAAAGTAATTTTTTTGTATTTTTTTCTTTTATTTTTACTTATATAAAAATTTTATCAGTTTCAAAATTTTAATCTAAATTTCTTACTAAGCATGGAGTTAAAATTCTTTTATTCAACCAAAATTAAAAAGAAAATTGTGTAATCTGTACAATGAGATTCAAGTTTGGTGGGTGTCAATGGTGATTAATCCTAATACTTACAAATTATTCATCAATTAGACGAATGGTGTTGGTGCTGTTTTTATAAAGAGTTTTAACCTTCGGAAGAAAAAAAAAAAAAAAAAGAGTTTCCCCATATATATGAAATATAAAAATTAATTAGCAAAATAAATGAGGCTATAGATTAATTAGCAAAACAGCTCAAGCCGGCACCTACAGCACCCAATTTCAAAGTTGACACCTCCAGGAGCCGTCTTCTATATATATTTTTTGAGCTCAAATGAAAAATGGGCAAATATCATAAATAGTCCCCATGTCTTATCAAACTTAGGTTCAATTGTTTTTTTTTTTCAGTTTCAATACAATATTAATAGGTTTCAAGCCAAAAATTTGATGAAAACTACAAGTAAATATGGCATTTATTTATTTATTAATTTTTTAAAGAATCTATCTTGAAAATTTGATAAAATTATGAGAAATCATTTGTGATATAATTTCAGTTTTAGTCCAAAGCATAGGAACAAGTTGTTCTTACACTCAACTAAAAAGAAAGGAATAATATCGCAAATGGTCCCTTATAATTTTATTACAACTTCAAGATAATTTTTTAAAAAGAAGAATGTCATATTTACTTGTAGTTCCCGCTAAAGTCTTGGCTTGAAACCTATGAATATTGTATTGAAACTATGAAATTGAAACAATTGAAACTAACTAAAATTAGTTATTATGGAAGTTTGATAAAATATGGAGACTATTTATGATATTTGATCATTTTTCATTTGAGCCCAAAAAAAATATAGAAGTTGAAGTTGGGTTCTCACTTCTCAGGTGCCGGCTCCAACTATTTCACTAATTAATCTACAATCCCATCTATTTTACTAATTAATCTTTTTATTTCATATATATTGAAAACAAAGCCCTTAAAATTTTCTAGTCAATTTTATTTCTTTTACTCAATGCTATATATTTTTAGTCCATGTTATTTGAGTATTTTAATTTAGTCAATGCTAATAAAATCAAGATAGTACATTTAAGCGTTTTAATCCCATGCATAAATTTAGGGTTGATGTTATTTTTTCTCTTAATTTTTAGTAGATTAAAAGAGTTTTAGTTTCACCCTTCACAAAAAAAAAGTTTTAGTTTTACTGTTTTTTAAGATGTATAAAAAAACTATTTAGTAACATGTTTAGATTAAAATCTCTATAGCTAATAATGTAATACCTTATGCTCGATTCAATCGCTGAGTCCGAGCAACGGAATGCCACATTTGTTACTAGAGTAACAACAAACAATTACAATTCAATTTAACAATCCATACATGCTGTTAAGACTAATATGAATACATGACAAGAATAGGGTAATCCCCTTACAATCTTATTGATAGATCTCAAGAGCATACATAATATTTATACAGCAGTAGTCACATAAGAATAGGAAAGATATATAATATATTCCTAAATTATGCCTAAAAGATATACAATAATATACAACATATTTAGATATTCATAAAAGATAATATCCCATAATAATATCCTAATGTAACACCCCTCACTCGTATTCAACGCTAGAATAGGGTTACGGAACATTACCGAACTTATAACACATATAATCGTACTATTCTCACGCATTCAATCAATTCATACAATCATCATTCAATGTCAATCAATTTGTCCCTTATAATAGCCTACGAAGCCTTAAACATGCTTTAAGAGCGGTTTGGGACTAAACTGATAACTTATAAAACATTCACGTAACTTTGAAAATTTTCTCTTCACAGAGGACACACGCCCGTGTCACCAGCTGTGTGAAAACAGGAGGTACATACTAACTTGGGTCACACGGCCAACCATACGCCTGTGTGTTTAGCCCGTGTGCCTTCAAAATGGCCACACACGCCCGTGTGCTAGACTGTATGCTAGACCATGCCAAAACTGTAGGATATACTAACTTATTCAACATGGCCAAGTCACACGCCCGTGTGCTAGGCCATGTGCCAATTAGGGGGTATACTGACTTATACCACACGGCTGGTCACACGCCCGTGTGTGAGACCGTGTGGAGCATACTGACTTCATTTTAATATCAACACCAGGGGACACACGGCCGTGTAACTTGACCATGTGTCACACACAGTTGAGACACACGCCCGTGTGGACAAAAATAGGTTATTTACCAAGCCATTTTGTCACCCATTTTGCACATACCTAAACCAACTCAAATGTTACCAATCCATAGCACAAATAACATTCCAATTCATCCATAATCCAACCTAATTCATACCATTCTCAGTACCAACAATCAACATGCTTATAATCTCAAACCTTACTCCATCAAAACATGTTGTTAAGACTAATATGCATTCATGACAAGAAAAGGGTAATCCCCTTACAATCTTACTGATAGACCTCAAGAGCATACATAATATTTATACAGCAGTAGTCACATAGGAATAGGAAAGATATATAATATATTCTTAAATATATGCCTAAAAGATATACAATAATATACAACATATTTAAATATTCATAAAAGATAATATCCCATAATAATATTGAAACACCCCACACCCGGCCCACGAGCCTGAACCGGATCTGGTATGTTCCTTAAGAAAATCGATTTTCAATGTCCTGATTAACTTAGAGAAAATTTGTGTAATTAAGAAAAATTCGTTTTGGGTTGGGCTTAAATTGGAATCCATTTAATAAATTTTGAAAATCCAACTTAAATAAGGTGACAAAATAAATTTAAAAGAAATAAATTTACTTAACTTTATTCAAGAAAAAAAATAATTTGTATCTTAATCAAATAAAATAAACAGAAATAAAGAAAATCCAACTGGGCCTTATGGCCTTATTACATCATTCAAACCCAAAATAAAATTTAAAGTACTAAATTTAAATAGAGTCTAAATTCTAATAAATTCTTCAAGTGTTGCATGGCCACCTTTAGCTCCTGCCGACCCGGTCCATTACTGCTCATCACCTGAAAAGTAATTCCCCAACGGGGTGAGTCCACGGACTCAATGTGTACACAGTACTAATTTTCAACAATTCAGGCATACAAGTCATATCAAGCATATTCAAATCAAATAATGATGCAACCCAAACCCAAACCTATTTGTCCATCCGCTACACACCACCCGTACCAACTTTGCATGCACCGTGGGGACTACTAAGTCGACCCTCCATCCGCTACACACCATCGAAGCGATCATTTGCGATCGACGTGCTCATCGCCCACTTATGTTGTGTCATTAGACATTGTATTTCCTTTGGATGTAACCGAAGTTACCACTTTTCACTTTATGTGACCGTAGTCACCACTTTACGTTGGTGAGACCGTAGTCATCACCTTCACTTTCTTCCTCCACAAATATCCCGAATGCCCCAATTATTTCATAACAAATTTCACATACTAAATTTTCATTCATGTTACTAATCACATGTTCAAAATATATCACATTCACAATCCTATCATAAGTAGGAAACGTACCTGGGTACTCCTTACCATATTTGTGGTGCTTAGCCACATTCACATACTGTTACATATTTACATATCTAATGATTGCCATGCAATTTATTGAAAGTTAGTAAGAGTACACACCTGATTCACTTAGCAAATTCCTTGAGATCTCGAAATCTAATCTACCGCTTAGATCCTTAATCCCTACATTTGATTATTCACTTACTATTTTAATGAAAAGCCATTCGGCCATAAATCCAAATCCTAGTAGGATTAGTATTCTTAAACTTACCTTGAAATTCTCAAATCCCGAAATCTTTGTATCCCTCTGTCGAAATCCCTATAACTACATGTTAGATCAATTTCTAACATTTATTCACAACAAATAACCCTTAGCCAAATGTTAAATATGACTTACCTTAGATTCTTAAATCCCGAAATTCACCGAATAACTAGGGAACACGCGGCTTATGGTGTACCTTCGGGAAAAGAACTTCTCCTTCCTTGTAGTCGACACTTAGTAAATCCCGAAAGATCTCTTCGACAATGAGATATTAAGGGTATTAGAATCTTAATTTAATGACCTTAAAAGAAATAGAATGAGAATCTAACGTAATCTTACCAATTCTTCAAGAATTTGATGGAACTCTTACTTGAACCCTTAGCAGTATTCGGCTATGGCTTTGATGTGGATAACAATTTCGGCTCTTGAGACTTAGTGAGAAATCGACTAGGGCTATTGGTATTTTCGGCTTTTGATAGAAGAAGAAAAGAAAAGAGAAAAAGAGAATAATGGCAGAGAAAATTCGGCAGAGAGAAGAAGAGAAACTTTAGAGGATTTCGACAGAGGTTTTCTTGAAGAGAAAAGAATGAATGAAGAATAGCCTTACTCTTTCTTTTATAGCCAAAATTACTAGCTAGAGTCCTTTACTTGGCCACCACTCTTCTATTTTGATAGCTTTATCCTTTAATTATCATAAATAAAAGAGTTTAATCCAACATTTATCTCTTCAAAATAATCCAATTTAAAAATCCTTTATTTATCACCTTTTTAATCGAATATTTATGAAAATAAAACACCTCTTTTCTAGAAGCATGTGCCGTCCACCTCAGTCTTCTGGAAGCAAAAATAAAACCTCCTTTATTTGCTTCCCAAGTGACTCGAACTCAGGCCCATTCCTCTTGCATATGGAGCCATTTCCTTAGGCCCTAAGTGCCATCTTCAGGCCACTTTTCCAAGCCTGTTTGTGTGTCAAATTTCACCAACTTTTCTTTTAAGGCTACCTTGCCTTAATTTCCTATTTTAAACTTTAAAACTTGACATTTCTAAGTCATTTCTAAGTTTCCTAAAATTTTCGATCGGCTCTGTAAACTTGCCATTTTCTTACATTTCCAAGTTTCGTAAATGTTCACTTTCCATTTTGAATCATTTCCTTACATTTCCTACTTTCCATAAATGTTCACTTTCCTCTTTATTCCTTTACATTTTCAGGACATTTCCTACATTTCCAAGACAAGACATTTCCTTACATTTCCTTGCATTTCCTTACATTTCCATACATTTCCTCACATTTCTTACGTTTCCTTACATTTCCATACATTTCCATACATTTCCTTACATTTCCTTACATTTTCTTACATTTCCTTACATTTCCATACATTTCCATACATTTCCTTACATTTCTTACATTTTCTTACATTTCCTACATTGCCTTACATTTCCATACATTTCCACACATTTCACACATTTCCATACACTTCCATACATTTCCATACATTTCCATACATTTCCTTATTTCTAGAATTCACATAACACATTCATAATTCATAAAACATGCCATTTTACCACATGGTTTCTTATGTCATGCTTCACACTGAGTTTCTTTTCAAGCCTCATTTACCTAGCTCCCTTTTTACTTAAAACCAATAATTTTCCAAAGCTTTCTTCTTCCATCCTAAAATTCTAAAAACCCTTAATACACTTCCAACACTGCCAAAACCTACTAACTCATGAATTATGCACAAACGCATAACCCCTAATCTAGGATGTTACAAATATCCTAACCCCCCTCAAGTTGGAGCGTGCAAACCATAAATGCCCAACTTGCTGAAAATGTATTGAAATCATACTTTACTAAGCTCCTTTGTAAAAATGTCAGCCAACTGAACGGGGGTAGAAACATAAGAAGGTGCAATCAACCCATCCTAGATTGCATCCCTAACAAAGTGATAATTCAATTCAATATGTTTAATACACTCGTGAAATACATGATTCTATGCAATATGCAACGCAAATTGGCTATCACAAGATAAAGGAATAGCTTTAGGATGATGAACACCTAAACACAATAGCAAGACCTTCATCCACTTGAGCTCACAAGTGACGGAAGCCATAGACCTATACTCAGCCTCAGTGGAAGACCGAGACACAGTATATTGTTTCTTAATTTTCCAGTAAATAGGAGATTGTCCCAGAAAGACAAGTCATCTAGCAAGCGAACGCCAACGGACAAGCAGCACAATCCGAATTACACCACCCTTTTAAGGACAAATTACTATCAGATCTTAATAGAATCCCTTGGCTAGGAGAACCTTTCAAGTACCAAACAACACGCAGAGTTGTGTCTTAAAGCTCATGCCTCGGCTCATGCAGAAATTGAGATAAGATATGAACTCAGTATGCTAAATCAGGTCTAATCATTTCCAAATAAATCGAACAACCCATTAACCGTATGTACGACTCAGGATCATTCAAAACTGCCCTTGTAACATGCTTCAATCTATGATTTTGCTCTATTGGCGATCGTACGGGCTTTGCTCCCAAAACCCCCGTCTCCGAAATAATATCAAGTGAGCATTTCCTTTGACAAAGAAATATACCCAAAGAACTACAAGTTACCTCTACCCTAAAAAGTATTTCAAAACACTAAGATCCTTCATATGGAAGCAATAACAAAGAAACCCTTTAAAAGTTTTCAAAGCAATGGAATCGTTCCCAGAAATAAGCAAATCATCAACATAAACTAGCACATTAATGCGTACAGATCCCTTAGTGTATGTAAAGAGAGAATAATTAGAATATGATTGAATAAATCCATACCCTTTCATTGCATTAACGAGCTTAGCAAACCAACACCGAGGAGCCTGTTTTAACCCATACAAAGACTTACATAAACGACAAACCATTCTAGGCTTATTAGGGAAAAATTGGAGGAAGCTTCATGTAAACCTCCTCATTAAGATAACCATGCATAAAGGTATTATGTACATCCATTTGATGTAACTCTCAATTTTTCGAAGCTGCAATTACTAAGAAAGCACAAACAGTCACCATTTTCGCCAAAGGAGCAAAAGTTTCATTAGAGTCAATACATTCTACCTAGTGATTACCAAAAACAACAAAACGAGCTCTAAGTCTCTCAATACTTCCATCAAAATTATACTTAATCTTGTACACCCACTTACTACCCATAGCTTTCTTTTTGGGAGGAAGTGTCTCCATAGACCAAGTGATATTATCCTCTAGAGTACGAATCTCCTTTTGCATAACATCACACTATCTGCATCCTTCATAACCTCTTTAAGAGTTTGTGGCTCGACCCCTGTAGTAATAGCTATAAGAAAATTTCGGTGTTTCATAGTAAATTTGTCACAATCAACATAATGCACTATAGGAAATGGAATATTTGAGGAAGACTATGAAGCAGGTGAGGCAGGAGATAGACTTTTCTTTGTGGCAGTATGAGTGACACAATCTCGAAGCTTCACTAAGGGAAATTTCTCTCTATGCCCTCATCTCAATTTAGGCGTATCATTACCCAAAGCCTCTTGTACCATCGTGTCATTGGAGGAAGAAAAAGACACCACAAGTATCGAAGAATCTGCAAATGATAGACTCACAGGCTACAGAGTGACAAGCAGAGGAACTATCACGGTGCGCACCTCTGACTCACCAAAATATGTACAAAAATAGGATCGGCACTCCCATATGGCAGATCAACATGGTTAGATTAAATTATTGCAGTATTTCCATCTAAATACGAAAAAATATCCTAAAATAGTTTCACATCACGGGATACAAAAAACTTTTTAGAATCCACATCATATAAATACCAACCCTTTTTGCCAAAAGGATACCCAACAAAAACACACTTTTGACTCCGACTAGAAAACTTATCACCCTTAGTTAGTTGATTATTAGCAAAACATAAGCAATCAAACACACGAAGATCATCAAACAAATGAAGCCTACCAAACAACATTCATAGAGTGTTTTACCATGACGAATAGGCGAAGGAATTTAATTGATAAGATGAGAAGCAGCCAAAGTACACTCCCCCCCCAAAAAAAATATATAGGCAGATTTCCTTAGAAACGCAAAACATGAGCCATGTTTAAAATATGTTGATGTTTCCTTTCCACTCTCCTATTTTTTTGAAGAGTATCAACATAAGATGTTTGAAAAATAATGCCATTTGTAAGAAAATAATCCTAGAGACAATTAAATTTCATCTCATTATCACTTTTAACAAACTTTATCTATTGAGAAAATTGACAATCAATCATAGCAACATATGACATAAAAATCTTGAAAACCTCCTTATTAGCCAATAGATATACTCAAACAGTACGAAAGAAATCATCAACCAATGTCAAAAAAATAATGAGATCCACAAGATGGAGTGTCATAAAAACCTCATAAATCAAAATGAATTAACTCAAAAATACGAGTGGCTTTCTACTCACTAATTGGAAAGCTATTTTTAGTTTGCTTAGCACAATGACAATTTTCGCATGCCTTATACAAATGATATTTAGAGTTACTAACATAAGGAAGTAACTTCACTATTTTCTCGGAAGTGTGACCCAATCTTCTACGCCAAAGTTCCAAAGTGGATGAAACTTCAATCAAAACTGCTTTGGCCGTCAATACCTTCTTGAAGTAGTAAAGTCTATCAAATAAGCTCCCTTGAATGAAGGTCTTGAATAGCACATATATTAGTAGAAATTTGGACAAAATAGTTCATATCATCATTCAACTGAGAAACCAAAATTAAATTGCAGTTTAATTTAGGAATGTAAAGAACATGTTTTAAGTGAATTTTTCTTTTCAATTTAACCATTCCTTCTTGGGTAGCCACCACTGTTTGGCCATCAAGGCGTCCTATGGACCATGCTACAACTTCTCTAACATTCGTCAAACACATAAGATCACCCTAACATTATTTAAACACCTCGTATCAATAATCCAATTATTCTTGGACTTACCATTCAACCAATTTGTAGTGGATTGTGTATTACCAAACATCGCCAGAAGAGACTGCCATTGCTCAGCAATAAAACCAGGAAGTGTCACCCCCTGACGGTGGTGATGGTAGTGGTGGAGAAGTAAAATCACTGCCAGCTATTGTGTAACGCCCCAAATTTTAGGCTTGGAAATTTAGGGTGTTTGGGGTTAGGAACAGTGAAGAGGTTGCGCTTTTGTGTTTAGTGGCGCATTTAAATTGCAGAATGGGCCTGCTGGCTTGTGGTTGGGTGAGTCTTAGGGAACCTATGGGTTCCGAGTTCGAGCCCCTGTGAGAGTGTTTTTGGAGAAGTGTTATTAATTTGTGTTGTTTATAAAATAGTAATTTTGTTTTAAGTTAAATTATTTATTTTTCTTTATTTTTATTTTTATTTGGTATCTTTCTATTTTGGTTTTATTTTACTTTTTTGGAACATTTTTGGTTCCTTATTCTCTTCTTCCCTATTTCCTGTCTTTTCTTTTGAATACGAGTTTCGCTGGCTAATCTCGGGAATCTTGCTCCTCTGTTGGCATCTCCGATTGCGGAACTGGTGTGGGATTCAAACTTTTACTACACTGTTTTATTCTTTACAAAGTTGATGTCTGCTTCTCTTGACTGTAGGCTAAACTGTTGGTTTTGGGTTTTTAGTCGATGGAAGTGATGGAAATCGTCACTTTCTGATATATGTTGATAGGGCAAAGGTTAGGGACGGTTCTGATGGCTGAAACGACGATTTTAGGGCTGTTGTAGGGTGGTTTTGTGATCACCCAGACGGCCACACGGGCGTGTGCCATGGCACACGGGCATGTGGATTTGGGAACTAGGGTGTCTGGGCTAAACGGCACACGCCCGTGTGGATTTGAGAACTAAGGTTTCTGGGCTAAATTGGGTGCCACACGGCCGTGTGGCTGATTTGGGGATTTTGTCGAAATTCATACCATCATGTCCCATGGGAACACGAACGTGTGAGTTTGGGGAAATTAGGGATTCAGAGTTTTGGGGTCACACGATCGTGTGACTGATTTGGGGATTAGGGATCCCACACGAGTGTGTGTTTTAGAACATACAGCCGTGTCTGATGGCACAAGGGCGTGTGAGACCCTTACATGGCTGTGTCTGATGGCACATTGGTGTGTGAGACCCTCACACGGCCATGTCTGCCTTGCACCTTATTTTAGCAAAATTGGACAGTGAGTTACATGGCCTATTCACACGGCCGTGTCCTTGGTTCACAAGGGTGTGTGCCTCTGTTACATGACCGTGTGCTACCCTTCACACGGGCGTTTGGACCCCTACACAGCCTGGATTGCTCCACACAGCTGGAGTACACGGGCGTGTGGCCCTATCTTGCCAAATAATAATTTTAGGTCAAATTTAAGTGTAATCGCAACTCTATGTGTTCCAACCCTCGACTGAGCTTTACTGAGGGTAATTATAACTCTGATCTGGGCTTGATGTGTGTGTTATTTGTGATTGGTTGTGTGATAAGCTTGATATTGAACTCGAGTTATGAGTGTGCACATGTCTGATTCTGTAACTAACTGATTGGATGTGAGTGTCTGCTTCTGATTAACTGTCTGAAACTAGTATTCTGATCGTGTACATCTGACTGCATACATACATATGCATATACTATTTTTAGGTGGGATTTTAAAGAGAAGGAAGATTGATTGAATTGGCAGCTAATCTGCTAGTTACTGATAGCCCCTAATACTAAGAAGGTCGAGGGCAACCCCAATACCTTGAGGGTCGTCAACTTTACTGATAACGGTATAGCGGATTACCGCATTGCACTGTACAACATGTACGTTAGCTACGCCACGTACCATTGACTGAACTGGCAGTTTTACTACAACGTATCGGTAAAGCAGATTACTGCATTGCACTGTACCGCATGTACGTTAGCTACGCTACATACCACTATCCGATCTGGTACTTCATACTGCATGTATGTATAACGGTTTACCGCATTAAACAATAAAGCTTATACGCTAGCTTTGCTGCGTAATATACATGAATGGCAGTTTGACTGCATACTGTTAGCCCTAATACCCAGAGGGCCTTGAGAAGTCCTAATACCCAAAGGGCCATGGACAATGCTGATGGTCATCGTTGCCAGGCAACCCGGGATGATATTATATGGAGTGTAGGGTTGGATGGGCTTTTCGAGGTCCTATATGAAGTGATTGGTTGGATGAGCTTAATAGCTCTATTGATGAGTGATGGGGGAGGGAGAGGTGTGTTGGCTGAATAGGTGAGTTTTCTTTAACTCAACTGCATTCATATGCATCTTATTGACTATTTTGTGAGTGGGACTGTCTGTTTTACGGTTTGACTGAAAAGCATTTATGACACGGTGAAATTGTTAAACTCTAATTGTATCTGACTGACTGAATTGAAACTAGTGACTATTGAGAGTTTTGTTACTGGACTGAGTAGTATTTTTAATTGTGTAACTTAGTTTGATTTTGATATGCTCTAAATATTGCTGTCTACCGGTACGTCCATTTCGAATGTACTAACTGTTTCTGTACAACTCTGTAAGTATGTTCCGTTTCACAACTACTACTAGTTGTCTGTGTCTGATTCCGTAGTTAATTGGTTTTGATCTCACACTGAGCTCAAGTGGCTCACCCACTTTTCTGTTTCCCCTTTTAGGTACATTTCGAAGTTCTAGATGCTGGACTCAGTACGCGGAAGTCTCGGACATGCTTGTGAACAACAATTATGCACTTTTTGTTTAATGATACTATCTTGCCATTTGTTTCATTTTGAACTGTATAGTCTATAAACTGTGGTACAGTTACTGTTTTAAATTTTTTATTCATACATTTATTCCTGTTAAACTTGTGGACGGAGTTTTAACGATTGAGCATTTTGATTGGTTTTGAAAATAGAAATTTTGAACAACTTGTTTTTGGAGAAATTTTCTCACAATCGCTTCGGTGATCAATGTAGTATCTTGGATTTGGTCTAGACTTCTAGGCCAGATTTGGGGTGTTACACATTGAGAACAATGAAAAAGTTTTTCATGTTAAACACCAAGCTTAGATACCATGACAAGAATAGGGTAATCCCCTTTCAATCTTATTGATAGACATCAAGAGTATACATAATATTTATATAACAATAGTCACATAGGAATAGGAAAGATATATAATATATTCCTAAATATATGCTTAAAAGATATACAATAATATACAATATATTTAGATATTCCTGAAAGATAAATATCCCATAATAATATCCTAACAATTCATAACATTTTTTACTATCATATTTGGGTCTATACGAGCTTATAAAAGCTCATTTGAAAACCCGATGTTGAATAAAGACTAAAATGTAAAATTTTCAAACTTTATCGAGTTGGTGTCGCGACTTCTATGGTGCAGAGTCATGACTTTGAAAACAATAGGGTGATGTCGTGGCGTTGAAGGCTAGTGTCACTACATCCAAAAGATGGAATTAAATGAAACGGAAGAGTTTCGAGCACAAGCATACGAGAATGCTAAGTTGTACAAGGAAAGAACCAAGCATTGGCACGATAAAAGAATCATGCCACGCCAATTTGAATCAAGACAACATGTGTTGTTATTTAACTCTAGGCTCAAATTATTCTCTGGTAAATTAAAATCTCGCTGGTTAGGTCCTTTTGAAATAGTCCAACTGCATCCTCATGGAGTTGTTAATGTAAAAGACTTGAAAATGGGGTCACATTTAAAGTTAATGGGCAATGCTTAAAGCACTACCGGGGTGCCCATGTGGATCGAGACAAGCACTCCATTAACCTCCGAGATGATCGAGCTAACAATTTATTTTTTTCTCTTTAATTGCTTTATTTTTATTTTATTTCTAGTACTTATTTAATATTGTTTCCATTTCTGTTCTTATTTTTTTATTATGATTTCTAGAGACAAATTAAAGAATGTGAACTGTGCAGTGTGATAATAAGAGGAGTTTGCCGTAGCATTTCAACAAATTGAGTAAATGGATAACGCGTGGTTGACTGGGAAAATGAGTCCAAGGGAGAGATGTGTTTTCTTTTAGCTGGGCCACTCTTGTTACTTTGTGAGCCCATGGAAATGAAGTTAAACTTTTTGTTTAAGGATTAGGGAACTTCACATTATTCCCCCTCAAATCCTCTTAATTTCCTTCTTCCCTCCTCCACATCACGCAACTTCCCTGGCATGTTTCATTTTTGCTAAATTGTTATCACTATCTCCCTTATTTCCCTATCTTCAACTACTCATGCCTCTTAAGTTTCTCCTAAAGTTTTTATTTTTATTACTCTTTTCAATCTCCCTTATATTTTCTTCCGTTACATTTTCCAAGATTTCTTTCACTCTTCTTCAATGGCTCACGTCAAAATTGCCTCCAAAACTACTAAACCATCAAGGGCTAGTGCTACTCAGCCAAAGATGTTCTTTAATAGTACTACAGCCATGAGATACAATAGTAACATCGCAAAGTGCCCTTTCTATTTTGAGCAAGGGTTCTTTTTTAAAGATGAGCCATACATGGGATACGATGAATTTGTGTCCTCCATAGTAGAAAAGCATGGGTGGAATATTTTATACTTGCACTCCGAGGATGTTTTAGGGAAAATTGTTCAGGAATTTTATGCCCATTTAATTCTCCAGATTCCTCTATTATCTACGTAAGGGGTACTTCTATTCCTTTTGATGAAGACCTTATAAATGCATAGTTTGGTCTTGTAGGTATACAAGATGAACACACGCAGTTTGCTGAAAGTATCACTGCTGAGGGGTTAACACAAGTATTGGAGGATTTATATATCAAAGGAACATGATGGGCTATTTCCAATCAAGAGTGTTATACTGTCGAGAGGGCTTTATTAAAGCCTATTGGGAAAATATAATATTATTTTTTGAGGAGCCGACTTATGTCGTCTGCGCATAATACAAATGTTTCAAAAGAGAGAATGCTTTTGCTACACTCCATTATAAAAGGGAGAAGAATTAATGTCGATAGGATCATTTTTTAGGAAGTTTATCGGTATGCTGAGAAGAACGCTGGTAGCTTAAAGTTCCCCTCACTTATTACTTATCTATCTTGAACCCCAAAGTCCCTCTCAATGAGAATGAAGATATCACTACTAACTAGGGTGGTCTGACCGGGACTATATTTGCCAAGATCCAAAGCACTAATGCTGCTAGGGAAACTCAACATAGTCACTCCACCACTTCCTCTACTACGCATACTCTCACGACAGCACCTCCAGTTTCTCGCAGCTCCCTTGAACAGTAAATAGTGCACTCCTTGAAACAATTAGAGTAGAGGATATCCCTTTTTGAAATCCAGCAGTTTGACCTGGCTGAAGAGATGGGTCAGGCCCAGCAGCAGCAAGTTGAATATTAGGCTTATGTGAGGAGTAAGGATTTGGCTCTCAAGAGATCCCTGCAAAATAATTTTACAATGTCAATGCTAGAATTTCCTGTTTTCTTTGCAACTTTGCTCCCATTTTCTGATGCTACCAAGGAGCCCATTCAAGCTGCTATCGAGGCACCCACTCAAACTATTGCTGAAGAACCCGAAAAGACGACATCCCTAAATGCTAAGGAGGAAGAAGGAGAAAAGAATGACACTGCCACCACCAAAGGGAAATATTGTGTTCCATCTTCACCATCAGCTTCTGTAACTGAACAAGACCATGACATTGATCGTCTAATCGATGTGTTAATGGAAACTAAAAAGGAAGGGGAAGAATTGAACCCCAAAAAAAGGGAAATGGCAGTATAAAGTTAACGCTCGAAAATCCACTCGTCAGGTAGAATGAACTATCTACATGCTAGTCCAAGCCAGCTAAGTTTTTTTATTTCTTTCATGCATCTTGCATTCCATTTCTTTTGCCATGACATTTGTTGTACAAATTTCTCTTTTGGTTGTTCTCTTATATATCTAGTTATGCATTGAGGACAATGAATCATTTAGGTTTTGGGGGTGTGTCGTGCATTTAGGTTGCATGTTATATTTAGTATATATGATCATTTTAGTATAGTTAAATCTGTTTTTCCATTGCAATGTAACTATTACGACTGCTTGCCTATGAGGAGTACAATCTGTACTTATGATGTTTAGTAATAAGCTTAGATTCTTCAATACACCTAGAACATGTGACAATGCATTAGGTGAAACTAGCTTAGGATTGGTTGCTTGGAAATTAATTTCTACAAATGAAATGTCCTATACTCAATTTTTTTGGGTTGTAGTGAGTATCTTCTAATGAACTTAGGGACTTTTGAAGCCAAATTCAGCCATTTTGCCTTGGTATTATTAAATAAAAGATAGTAGGCACTCCAATGCTTAGAATTGCCAAGTAGGTTCAGCATCACTTTGTTTTCTCCATCGTATTGTTGATTAGAAAGGTGAGTTTAAGTAAGAGTGTGTAATAGAAAGTAAAAAAATTAGGGGCACTCCGCTGTAATAACGGGCTGAGTAGCTAATAAGGTAGTTGTTTGCTCTATCGATATTATAAGTTAAAAGCCTTAGCTTCAAGAGTGATTTCTATTTAAATTGTGACATGATTGAGTACTAGGTAATTCGATGTATGCTCCATTGTGATTATCAAGTCAAAGAATTTTGTGACATACAAAATCCCCTGATATACTATATATTCGATATAAAAAAAAACACAAATGTAAATGGTTTATACAAGTATGCTTAGAGCAAGAGTGACTTGAGTAGGTAACAAATGAACTGAGTAAACTAGGAGATACTTGCTATGGCCAGAACATACATGGAAATTAGAAAATCTTGTTTTTAGGGAGCAATTTTTTGCACTATCTTTGTTAAATTAAGCCTTTGAACTCGAATAGGTTTTTATCGAAAGAAAATGGTTGAGAATTGATGTATATATTGGTTTTCAAATAGATTGACAGTACAAGATGGGTACATGCACTGGCAATACTACTGCATACATGCATTTATGCATATTTTGCTTGAGGACAAGCAATAACTCAGGTTTAAGTGTGTGATAACTCTTGAAAGGATTTATATTTCATGTCTTTAGACCTAGCTAATTGTTTGTACCCAAGTACATTTAGTGGCATTCTAAGACATTTTATTAGTATTTTTATCATTGCATTAGGAGCTTGGATTGTGTTTACATGTTAGATACTTTTAGTTGTGTGTGGAAGGGTTGTGTTTGGTGGTTTGGTAGGTGCAGGATGTGTAGAAAGAAATAAAATAGTGAAGGTTTGTCAGGGCAAAAGGTTGGACAGTTTTCCAACACGAATACCGTAACAATTTTAGGAATATGATCGAGTCAACACTCAACGCATATCAGTCTTAGCCCAACTCTACTTGTACCAGAAAAATATGCCTAAAAAAGAGGAGAAGATATTGTGGGCTGTTGGAGTTACCCTAAGAAGAAGAGCTTATAAAAAAGCTAAAGGAGGAAGCCCTAAGGGTGGATATCCGAAGGCAACAATAGAGGGTAGCGACTGAGTAAAGACGGAAAGAGGAAACTGAAGGCAGTCCCTTTCAGCCACCACAAGACATTGTGTTGCTGGATTATGGATAGGTTTGGCGACAGCCATCTTCCTAAGTTTTTCCATTATTTCTTAATTTTTTCTTTCGAGAATTAATCTGATTGAAGCGATGTTAGGTGTTATTTTGAACTTGAAATTTAATTGCCAACCCATAAGCTAAATCTCATAAGGTTGGGATTACATGATGAACTTTTATTTCCTTTAATGGTTGAAGTATATATTTGATTTAATCTATTATTTCATTTAATTGTTTTTGTTTCCCAATTGTATGCGTACGTTCTCTAGACATAGTTGAGTGTACAGTATGCCATAAACTAAACTTAATTCTGAAAAGGTTGGAATAATTGGACTGTAGTTTAATGATACAAGCGAGTATTCAATCGCATACTTGCAACAGACTCTAAACATAGAGTAGTGTTTGTATAGAATGAAGACAAAACAGTGCAAGGTACCGTGCTAAAGCCTATAGACACAGGCCAGGTAACTTGAGATATTGCTCTTGAAAGAAGCAGGTCACTTTAGGTCTCTTCTAAGTACTAAATTGAGTACGATATTGCTGAGGCATTACTGGAAGTAAGGGATGATTCTTAGTAATCCTAACCTTCCAAATCAACACCGTAGACTTTCTAGCCTTTGCCATAGTATATTTGTCATAGCATTCATAGTTATTTATTTATTCGCTTGCATCTTATTCAAGTAATTATTCTCGTAATTGCCGTTGCATTTTTACTTTTGTCTTAGCATTTTCCAGTATTAGACAGTATACATTTCACACACATTGTTACTACTTTAGTTTACCACTACATACTCATCTTAGTTTTGCCATAGCATTAATCGTAATTCATTATAATAACTTGACCATGTTTGTACCTAATCTGATCCCTGTGGAGACGATCTCACTTATTACTTTATTACTTGATCCGACGTGTATACTTGCACAATTCACATATCATATTTACATGCGACAACGGTGTCATGACAATGGAAGTAGATTCCTTCAACTCTTACCTTAAATGATTCTACCTGCCACACTATACCACACCAATGGTCTAATGACCCCAATATGCAAAACAATTCAGCATATAATGATATTCAATTACACACTTTCATTTTTTAAAAGTTTTTAAAAAATTCATATGTCACCCTACTTATAACATACACTATTTAAAACACTAAGTTAACCATTTATAGCCTTAAAACAATTCAACCCTAGGTACATGCCTTTATTTGAACATAAAGAACGATACAAACATTTATGAGTTAGGATTTGTAGTTTGGATGATGGATCAATCTTTGAGACTTCGAGATCTTCTAATGCTTGCGCACAGAATAAACAAAATCGTACACTGAACGATAAAACTCAATAGTACTTCCATGATTCAAGTCAAAAACATTAACATTAATATGGACTAATTCAATTCAATATACGATCTTACCATACATGCTTTCTAATACATTCCACAACCACTTTCTATACATTTCCATTTCTACCTACTTCATACCATTATCTATTTGCATATACATATATATAGATATCTAACAATTTGATGCTAAATTTCATTTTACCATTTAAATCACTCCCGAGCCTGTTAACTTGTTCACACTCAAATTGCCCCCCAGGGCTCGTTCTTAACTGGTTCACATGGTCTTTCACATGTCATTTTTCTACATTTCATATATATACCAAATTCAATCACATCATAATTGATTCATGTTTTATAAACCCTATTAAATAGACATAGACTCAAGATAGATACACGAATCTATTACTTTGTCATCCCGGGTTATTTGAAAATGACTACTAAAACATGTACATACTACCACTGCGGGTCCCGACAATGATGGCTTTTACTTTTTTTTTTATGTCATTTCGGGTTTCCTAAAAATGATGGCTTTTAATCATTTTACTTGACCTTATGGCATGCCAACTATATCTAACTCTACTCGAACAGTTAATAGGGTAACCAATGTTTAAATTACATATTATAAACCAATTCAATATCATATTTCCATACCATTTCTATCAGCAATTCATATCACATATTACATGTCATTTAACAATTCATATCATACTCGTTTCTACTATGCTCAAACCAATTCACAATATCAGCATTTAATATCATCACATAATTCAATTCAAGATAAGAAATAGTATTACTGTAACACCCCAGTTTTGGCAGGTAAAAGGTTTGGCGTATAGTCCCAAGTGCATCTTTCGGTGTGTAGAGTGAGAATATACAATTATGTGGTTAAGTTAATAAAGGTTCCTTGTCAGGTGGCTATATTAGTTGGAATAAGACCAGCTTCCAAGTAAAATGGTATCAGGATTATGAGTTCACGTTAGTGATATAGTGCACTCGTTAACTATGGTACTGTGCAAGTTAGGTTGCAAGATAAGCTGGTTAGAAACCAACTAAATGTGAACCAAGATAGTTAAAAGATAAAGGGATACTCAATTAGGTTTCTCGAAAGTTGTAATCTTTTTTATAAGACAATTCAGTAAGGATATGACATTTGTCAAGTTCCAATAAGGACCTAGATTATACTAATATATACTAAAGTTTGGGAAATATGAGTTCTTTTCTTCTTCTTTTTAAAAATATTGTTATCTGAGGCTTGAGGAACCGAAGGCATATCTTGAAGCTGAAGTTGAGATCCCTGCTTTTTTATTAGTGATTACTCCATGTCAAGGAAAGTTCTATGACTCTACATGTTATACTATAAAAGAGTAGGACTGTAAGAGTGCATGAACAGTAAGATGAAGAAGTAACACTTTTTATGGGGTTCATTTGGGTATGAAATGATGGTAATGTAACACCCCAAACCTGGCCTAGACCTTATGGCCGAATCCGGGAGTGTTATGAGAAGGGTTTTAAAACTGTTTTTATTTCGACAAAAACCTTATAAAGTTACTTGTTATAAATTCCCCAACTTTTACAAAGTATATTCATTTATTTGTTTATTACTGAAATCGTCGTGAGTTTATTCATTCGCCAAAACATAATTTGTAGCGGAAATCTTTAAAAGCCATTTATTTTAAAAACTCAATTTGTGTTTCCAGAAAAACCTTTGTTTGTGTAAAACCGTCATTTTCATAAATCGTCTCGACAAACAACGCAGGATAGAAACAATAAAAACCAAAACCAACAGTTAAAACCATACAGTCCAAAGAGTCCCAAAAATTACAAACTCTCAAATAAATCTAGAATGTTAAAAATACTGAAATCTCATAAGTAGTTTTAACTAGTGGTCACCGCTGAGCCTCCGTCGCACCGACTCGCCTACGACCGAGGGTTACCTGTACAGAACAGACAAACAGATGTGAGTTTTTATAAACTCAGTATGTAACCTAACAGAGATAGACATGCAAATGTACACAGTATTCTTACATGCAGAACAGATACAAATATGGACCTAACTCCTTAGCAGATACAGATATCAGAATCATATAATCCAGACAGATATACAGAATCCTACCCCCATCCTCTACACACCATCTCCGTCCATCCCATCACACCATGTGGGGTTAAAAACACTCACCCATCCCTACACATCATATAGTGTCAGAGCGGTACATAACAGATAATATGCAGTCAAGTTACTAGAATATAAGTGAAAGGTCACCGTACAGATCACTTTCTTTGCATATATAAATCTTACCCTAAATACAGGTATAACATGTGGATAACAGATAACAGATACCAAATCACATGATTAACATGCTCGTATATAGATATTATACTTACTTATGTAGAACAGTCAGACATACATATTGATTTCCAACTCAGATCAGACTATCAGATTAAAAGATCACATATAATGGGTTTTGTTAGCACTGACCAACCCTACGGTAGGCCCACAATCGATCAGGACGACCCATGTGACCCTAGGGAAAATTTTAAAATTTTGGGCCTACATGCCCGTGTGGGCCTACATGCCCGTGTGGGCCCACATGCCCATGTGGGCCCATATGCCCGTGTAGCCCACACGCCCAAATTGGCCTTGCCAGTGTGGCCCACACTGCCTGGCCCAAACTCACATACCCGTGTGGCCCACATGTCTAATCCGGTCTAGCCCATGTGGCCCACACAGCCATATAATCGTCGTCACATGGCCATGTCTCTTGACAGTCACATAGTCATGTGTCGACACGGCCAGCCACACGCTCGTGTGATGTCGACAAACCAAATTTTTGGCTTTCACCGAATCTCATTTTCTCGTGTTTTAGGTACACACCTGGTACGATTTTGATGCGAAAGCAATCCCGAGCCTTTTCAAACCTAAAAACCAGTACCCCAACACTGATTTAACAACCAAAAATACAAATTCACGATTGAAATTCAACAATGCCGAAGAAGTCACCGCCGACGATAAACCCCTGCTGACGCATACTAAGCCATTGAAGTGTAATTTTCTGCCTCACAACCTTCACCTAGACACAGATTTCATCAATTAATCACCAATTAATGGCTATCATTTAACATCACTAACATCTCAAAAACCAAACGTTAACGACAAACGAAATTCTACTTACCAAGCCAATTAAAAAACCCGACAATTCCAGTAGTATGTTTGGGCAACAGGTTCACGAACAGAATCAAAGAAGAATGAAGCAAAGATTTACAGAGAAGGAGAAAATGTCAGAAAGGGAAAAGAAGGGAAAAGAAAACGTCAGGAAATTGAAGAAACTAACATCAGAGGGAATTTGGGAAGAGAGAGAAAAAATAATAAAAATTAAAAATTAAAAACAAATAGAATCCCACAATCCCCCAATTTTAGGCATAATCTCCTACTAACCTAATCCTAACTATCCACTCTCTCATCCACTTATACAGACTTCCAAACCCATCCAAACTCTTTCAGACAACCGAGACAAAAAATTAACATTCACGCTCGCACGAGGATTCGAACACAAAACTTCCAGCAAGCTAACTCCTTACTACTCGAACCAGCAGGCTCATTCTGATATGAGTTTACAAACAATATAACATAAGCCTACTCAGTAGGAATAAGGTTAGGATAAAAAATAACAGAATTTCCTAAAAGTGGAACTTGAACCTAAGACCTCAAACACACAATCAGAACACTTAGCCATTGAAACAGGTACACATTTATGTCAAGATTTACAGAAACAAGAATAAATTATTGAATGCGTTACAGGTAAGGTTATTGGAATGAGCTTTAATGGTATTTTCTATTTTATAAGCAGTGGTTGTTATAGTATCTTGATGAATGTTGGATATGGAGTTCAAACTGCTATTCGTGTTTGTTAGGTGAGTCCTTAAGCTAACTATTGTAGGTATATTGTCCATATGAGATACTTTTGTGGAAATTGATTGAACTATGAAAACAAAACTGGAAAAGTATAGTAAGAATGTTTGTTGGGAATGACATGTATGGCTCGTATAGAGTTTTTTGAGCTTAAGTATGTGATAAGTATCCTAATGTTGTAGCATAGTTGTATGAGTACATTTGGTAAATGTGCAAAGAGATGTGAATTAGTTTGGGTGTATGTTAATGCATGGAAGCATTGAGTCTGAAACAATGTCAGAACATAAAGAGTCTGTCAAGTGAGTCTGTGTCTATTCACCATGGTGGAGTTTAACAAGGTCCGTCGATACTATAAACATGATCTTTTATATGAATCTTGAAGGAAGAGCCCATGGTCATGGCACCTTCCGAAAGGAATTAAAGGACGGCGATTACCTAATGGGGTTCTCTGCGTGTCCCAAAACAATGATGGGCAAACCTCACCTAACATGAGTTTAGGCAAATTCATATTATAACCACGTTAGGAAAGTAAATCCTTTGTGGTGAAATATGAAAGAAAAGCCTTTGTGGCGCATTATAAAAGGAATGTTTTTGTGGTGCAATAGGAAAGGAATGTCTTTGTGGCAAATTATGAAGGGATAGTATTTGTAACGAACCCTGCAATGATAGTATTTGTGGCAATAATTTGAGAGCTAAACCCTTCTAGCACACTCTGAAGGAACAATTTACATGGTGAACTCTGAAACAGTGCCCTTGTAGCGTATCATAGCAGGGCTCTCAATGGCGTACCCTAAAGGAATGATTTCTTGTGGAAGATTCTGTATTAAATTGTTTTGGCGCGTTCAGTATGGCTTGTATGTGATAGAAAGATCAGAAAGGCACAATGTCTTTATAGGGTACGATAAGTGTTATGCAAGACCATGATTCGACTGTGAATAATGAAGTGATGAGATGTAGAAGAGGTGATGGGTACACATAAAAGGCATGCATTCTGAATAAGGATTTTTCTAATTGTATATCTGTAACACCCTATACCCAGCTCGATCGTCGAGCCTGAATATTAGGATGTCACACCACCATCACACATCACATGCATCACTATGGACTCATTATTAAGCAAACATCTTCCATTTTAGCTTTTGTAATCATTATAAGTCACACATATTCCAGACATCATTAAAACATGCTCAACATTCATCAAACAAACTAAAAATGAGATTTAAACATGCTTTTAAACCACTTAGCAAAAATTTTAAGTATCAATACTGAATCAAAGGTATCGATAATTCTCGAAGATGGTACTGATACCACCTAGAAAATCGGTACCAAATTGGCATTTTCTTTCTCGCCTAAAATCAAAACTCAAGAAATTATCGGTACATTTCAAAAAGCATCAATTTTATTACCTCGGGTATTGATACTCATGACATGGTATTGATACCAAATTAAGTTACTGACTTCCTGTACATTCGAAATTTCAAGGAGGTATCATTTTTAAAACCCGAATATTGATATTTCTATTCCAAAAAAACAAAAAACATAGCATATTAAGGCATTTAGTCCATTCAAACTTGTATCAAATCAATATACATCTATTACTTTATCAACATTCGTCAAAACAACTATAATGACAGTTCAAAACATCGTAAATATGTCCCAAAAAGCAATCAATATACCAAGCTTGATATCCATAAATCCTAAGAGCAATAAATTCATGTAAACATCCAAAACATCACGATAATATTTATGCAACAATTCTACCACATTGCCTTTTTTCCACAATTCCAAAATAATAACTACCAAGCACATACTCAAATGCTAAACTACTTGGATTAGTCCCTTGGAGAATATTCCGCACCGCTCACACCGTAATGCTAAATATCTGCAAAGGTTTAAAAAGGAGTGGGTGAGCTTAAACAAGATCAGTGAATGTCGGAGTAACCACAATGTATACACGATATCAAAGGTTAAACAAGAGCATGTTGTAACACATTCACAACCATCTTCTAACCAAGTCACAATAACATATTCATGCTTCATTAAATCATAAAACTAGTATATACTCTTACGTATAACTACACTAAACTTATATAAAAATAATTCATTTTATAATAATTCATCAAGACTGACAATGTATACATGATTTAATAACTCACAAATCTAGCTTATATATTCACATGCATTCACAAGTTAAATGAAAATGACCCAGACTATAATTACATATACAATTTACCATGAGAACATACTAACATTTTCATGAAACTTAAATCAACTCATTTAGCATGTTTATGCATCTGTCTCACATCGTATTATCACAATATATAAGGTCACATTTAAATGATAATTTGGCACTTGAGGCTATGAAACATAAAAGGGGGCTCTATCACCACACATCAGATACACGAATCTCAAACATACCAATTGACTCATAAAGTTGAACATACCCCAAAAAAGTGAAGCATAAAGCTAACACTCTCCAACACACCAAACATGTCCCGTTGAATGGAGCTTAGCTCACATTCGCTTATCTCTCTAACTTGTCCCAAGGCCTCAATGCCCAAAAACAAAATACATATAGGTGAGTACTCACAATCTTATGGAATGCCAACTATATCTAACTGTTTCAAGAGATCACTAGGCCAAAATATCCACAATTGCACATTTTTAATTACTGATTCAATGCACATCATCTTTGTTCATATTCATCAATTTACATCACAACTTGTACACAATTCATGCTTATCAAATTCACATTTAATTACACTTTAAGTGCCACAATAATGCTCATTGAGCCATCACATATCCGACCACATATGTGTGCATTAAAATCAATAGATCATATATCACATACAATTATTCTCGCATATTACCTGTCATAATAATACCACATTCCACAATTCAACACATATATACTTACCGAAATTTCGCTCGCTTTCGCTACATATTTGCATTATTAGCATATCATTTTCACTGTCATTTGGCATGTATATCATGCCCAAAACACAACACAATTCACAATAGTCATCACACATGTCTCATATCACTATATCGTATCATAATAATCAATCCACAATTTTTCACATAATCACATAATTTGCCAAAATTAGGCAAGAGAAATAGAAAGCTTACACTCAGAACTTAGGATAGGAGTTTAGGCTATTCCTCAGCTCCCAATTAACACTATGAATCGTGTCTACAAGTAGCAACTCCAAACACTCATCGATTACGCTTTCGCTTAATTGTCAAAAGCTTAAACTATTTTTTCCTTTCCTTTATCTTTACTCATTTAATATCTTAACGATTTCAAAGCTTCAACAACACAATAAACAATCAGCCAAAAGCTCACTTCAAACAATCAAAACACAAGTCTAAACTAAATTCTCATGTAATTGAAACCTTCGACATAGTAAACTTGAATTTCAATTATCTCAGTTTATACTTTTTGTCTAAAACTGATTCTGTTCATCCATTTATTCACCTATGACAGGCTCTCGACCTTTTTAAACTACACAAAACTACCCAATTCATGGTATCAAAATTTTTCAACATGTTATTGCAATTTTTATGAAAATTCATTAAATCCTTAACAAAACTTTAAAGTAAATTTAGAAACATTCTAACCACATCAAATTTAATTGAAAAACACATTGAAATCATGTTTTAACCCAAAATCTCAAAATCCACCATTAACGACCCAATTTTTGGCTTTTATTTAAAGCATGTGAATTAACGACTAAAAACTCAATTTAAAGGATCAAATAACATCAAAATAATAATAAGGAATCGTGTAATATCCTAAAATAGGGACTGTGTGTTTGAAGCATATCTTAAGTGTTAATAGGCCTTAAGAATTGTTTTCATGTGTTTTAGGGGTTATTAAAGCTCGAGGATAAAAAGGGGACTATTTTGGAAATTTTGAAAATTGAGGGTTAAAAGAGAAAATAAGCAAGGAGGCTTTAAGAATAAATTTTGGTAAGTTATGGCATATAAAATGCCCAGGTAAGGTGGTTTTAGTGTGCCACTTAAGGCTTTGGATTGACGCCAAATCAGGTCAGGGGTTCTAGTGGCGTGGGGCGCATAGTTTTTTTATTTTTGGGTTCTTAGCGCTAGAATAAAGGGGAGCTAGCGGAAAAGGGCTTAAATGGAAATTTGGTTGGGTTTTTGTCACGAAAGGATCAGGGGCCAAGTGGCTGGAGGCGTGAGAAGCCTCCAGCAGGTCGGGGGTTCGAAACCCAGAGGTAGCGCATTAGCGCGTTTTATTTTTGGTTTGGCGCTTGAACAAAAGGAACTAAGGAATAAGAGTTAAAAGAAAATCGAGGTGGGTTTAGGTCATGAATTTCAACCTGGCCGAGTGGTTTGGACGCTTGAAGCAAGGGTCTTCAAGAGGTCACGCGTTCGAGTCACGATTGTAGCGCATGGGTACTTTATTTTTTGGCATTGGCGATTAAGGTAAAGGACGCTAGCGATGGAAGGCTTAAAAGAATATTTTGAACGTTAGTGGACATGAAAGTCCAGGTGGAAGAGTGGCTAAGAGCGCAAGGGGTGATTTCGGCTTAGAGGTCGGGTGTTCGAGCCCGAGTGGAAGCGCGCGAATGTTTTATTTTTTTTAGTTTAGTGCTAAAGCTTGAAGGAGCCAAGGAAAGTAAGGCTTAAAAGGGAGCGTGCCGCAATATTGTCATGAAAGACAATTAGGCCGAGTGGCTGAGGCGTTGGGGAGTCTTCTCCAGGTCTCGGGTTCGAGACGTGGGGGCAGCGTCTGGAGAATGCACCTGGGGCTCTCCTTTTTGTGCCAACGTGAAGGGATGCAATAAATGCATGCACGCATGCAGCTTAATTGCTGCTTGTTTGCCTTATTTTAAACATAGGGCATTATTCTTTTATTTTTCTATTATGGGCTAGTTATTTTTTTTTATTCTATTGTTTTATTATTATTATTTTTTTATGTAGAAAGTGGGTTTATTTTATTATTGATAGGAGTATGGGAATTTGTTAAGTTTTATTTTAATTATAAAGGGGTGTTGAGCATGCTATTAAACAAAGAATTTTCTTTGTTTTTATGATAATGGGTTAGTATTTTATGGTATATAGGAAATGATGAGGTATGGTTATATTTTATTAGTTTGTTTTTAATGAGGGGAAATAAGATTAAACAATGGAAAGTGGTGTTGAATTGCAAAAGAGAGAGCATGCTTAGGGTACTCCTAGGCCGGCCTTGTGTTTGAGAAAGAATGGCCAAGTTTCATGCTTTTGGTTTTTCTTTCAATTTCATTTTGTCTTGACCGAATGAAGCTTTGGAATTGGGGGCTTCTTGGTTAGCTTTGAGCTTGTGAAAGCAAGGCCAAATCTCTTTAGATTGTTTTTGGTTCCTTCCCAAATGTGCATGGTCGAATTTATCACCGTGTTATTCGAAAATCTCCTTCTTCATCTTATGTTGCCGAAAGCCTTTAGTTTGTTTTGTTTTCCCTTCCAAATTATCTTTGACCGAGAGAGAAAGAGATAGAACAAGTTTGGGCTTAGGTATTGAAGAAGCTAGAGAGAGTATTTTTTTGACTAGCAAATGTTGCTTGCCTTGATTGTTAGCCGCATGCTTCATTTACACTGGAACCATAGCCGAATCCTTAAAGGTAAGCAAAAAGGTAAATTCGACCAAAGGGCCACTTTATTTAGATTATTGTTTGAGCCATTTCTAACAAAGTTGTTAGTAGGGTTTCGTTAACACCAAACGCAAGTGCTAGTTCAGATCTTTTAGCAAAGGTGAGTGATTATAGACCTTCGGCCATAGACTAAATTTGGGCTTTGTGATAACTGAATATTGACCTTGGCTTAAGGGATGGCCGAATATGTATAAAAGACCATAATGATGTGTTCTTTTTCTGTGAAGAACTAGCTTTTCGGGATTTTGACTATTCAAGGGATTTCGATAGTCTCAAGGAGCAAACAAGTTCGGGATCGAAATAAGCAAGGTAAGGGTAGTATTCGGCTAAAGGCACTTTCTAATACTTGTTGGTCAAGGGCCGAGATTAATGTGGTATTATTTCAGGATTTTGACAGGTTGTAGGAGCAACTGGGATTCAAGTTTGCTTCGGTAAGTAAGCTTTCGGGATTCGAGACCGTTTTGGCATGGGCTTTTGATAAGTTTAGATTTGGTTGATTTTTGGTTATAGCTTAGTGACTAGTGTGTTATGCTTATTAAGTGTTGATGGAGGCAAATACCAGTCAAGGAGTTTAAGGGGTAGCCCCTATCCCCAAGTTTAAAAGGAGAACCGTCTCTGCGGTACGAGATTGGCCGCCAGGGTGTGGGCCAGCGTCCGAACAACAGCGTAGGCAAGTAGCCGTAGTATCGCTTAGGGATAGCCGGGGATTGAGAGGGCATATATTTGTTTGTGATCAGGTGCGTAGTTATCGCACTGTTCTCTTGCTTGTTTTTATGTGTTATTTGTATATGTATATGTATATGTTGTGCATGTTAGCCGAAATAAGGGCTAAGATGTTGGATACTTAAGGTGGGTGATCGTTTAATCAGGTGTGTAAGCTCTTACACACTTTATTAGTAAAGATTGTTATCATGATGATATTTATAACCTCTCATGTAGTAATTTTGCCTTGTGGGCACGGACTTGGTTTTCGGGTAAGTCCTCTATTACTCGATCTATGATATATGTTGTGTATGCCATCATATGCTGTTAAATGCTATGCTATATACAAATGCATGATATATGGGATCATGATACTTGTTATGTGAGCATGATAATGGTGGGGATTGATGAGAGGAAGTAATAATCGTGTCGACGGACACCAGTGGTTTGGTACCACATTTCGTGACTACGGTCACCAGAGGTTTGGCACCTCATAGCGTCTCGTCCCTGTGGATCAATTCCACCGTGGGTTGGCCCCACATTTGAGATACGGGATCGACGCCAGTGATTTGGTATCACACGATGGGTTGGCCCCATCATTTGATTGTGACTTTAAGTCACCAGTGGTTTGGCACCACAAGCATTGACGGATATCGTGACTTTAAGTCACCAGTGGTTTGGCACCACAAGTATTGACGGATACCGTGACTTTAAGTCACCAGTGGTTTGGCACCACCAGTGGTTTGGTACCACACGGGGTAGAAAAAGGAGTATGGATGGCTAGGTTGGGCTTCATAATTGCATATTCATGTGCATGTTTGTTCTGTGGATATGGGCCAAGCCCGTATGTGGGGACATGTGTATTAATTATGCACTGAGTCTTGGTGACTCACCCCCTTTCCCTATCTTTTCAGGTGAGTCGATCGCGGAGACGGAGCCGGAGAGGACTCGAGGTGGCCATGCTTGTTCCTCGGTTTAGAAGTCTTATTTCGTACCATTAAAGTTTACTATTTGCTAAATTCGATTGGGTTGTAATATGGCCGCTTATTATTTTATTACTATTCGTATGATTAAGTAGTTTTTACCTTATTTCTAACGAACTTATGAGCTGTTAAGCGAATCAAGAAAAGCAACGTTTTCAAAATTAATACTCGTGCAGCGTTTTCAAAAAGCGTTACCATCGGGTAGTAAATTTTACCAAGTTATCAATAACCCCGATACTTCTAAAAATCTAAATGATCAAATGGTTTCAAAGGAAAAGAAAAAGTTTTCAACTCAATCATGTTTATCAAACCAACCTATCTTAGTTTTAGCAAACACCGTTTTACAAATTCAAACAATAATTTTGATTTCCATCGAGAATCCGAATCTTTCAAAAATGTTTTTACTCCGTGACATACCAGATCCGGTCAAGGCTTGTGGGCCGGGTTTGGGGTGTTACAAATCGAATCGTTACCTTAGTTGACAAAAAATTGAACATTTGATCAAAAACCTAAAAAACCTAAAAATTCAACAATGGAGAAATCTATAGTGTTCTTGGATGTTTTTCTTGAAATACTATGAAGATTTATGGCTTGGGGAATGATAGGTTTATGGTGTATCGAGGTATTATGCATACAGAACGAGCTTGGCGACGCATCCAAAGGCTGATTTGTTTGAGAATTTCACATTTTGGGGTGTTTGTAACAAATTAGTATTTCTAATTAAATAACATTGTAATTTGATCACCTTGTGTCTTAATTGTATTTACTTCTTGAACAAGCTTTTCTATTCAAGTTAGAAGTTTTGTAATTAAGTTGTAGTTGATTGAAATTTGTAAAAGTAGTTTAGGTTTTGTCTACTTAAGTGTGGTAACACCCAAGATCCAGATGCGGTTAAACGGATCAGGTTTGGGGTGTTACACTTACCTTAATAGTTAATAAGCAACAAATATGTATATGTATGTTTATAAATAGAATAATCTTGAATCATAAAAGTACAAACTGAAGCTTTCATCACTTGTTTACAACTTCCGTTTTCCCCTTCTCTTGCGATGACTCGGTGTTGTCTTTAGCTACGTTTGATAATTCAATATAGAAACAACATCAATTTACATCAAATTAACATTCAAATGCATAGTTAGATATATTTTTCATTTTATTCAATTTAGTCCATATATCTAGGATACTTGTATTTTTCAATATCTAAAATTGGATAAAAATATGATTTCGCATTCTATCATTATGGACCTTATACTTCTTATCTATGATAGAATTTCATAACAGGTATTAATTTATTCAATTTAGTCCCTAATGTTACAAAGTTATCTAGCAAACTTAATTAACTTTACAATTTAGTCCTTATCATGATCTTAGCTTATTAACTATCTAAATTCAAGCTTAATTTTTCAATTTCTCTATAATGACAACTTGCTAAAAACTTAACAATTGATTGATTCATGGGCTAGCTAAATCAAACTCCCATTATCATAAATCTATAAAAATTAAAGGAAAAATACATAATTACCTTAATAAATTTGATGGTTGAATGTATGGTTGTAAAAATGGAGTTTCTTTATTTTCTTCTTAAGGTGGACGATGGAAGAAGATGGTCATTCCATCTTTCATCCACTTATTTAATATTTATACTAAGTTTAATACTTAATTATTCTTTATTAAATTAATTAATCTAATATTTACTTAATTTAATCATTATTAATAAATTTAATGGAAATCATCATCACTTCCCACTAACAATATGAAAACAATGGTTTATTAACTATTTATGCCCTTTGGATAATTACAATCTAAGCCTTCAAGCATTTTCTAAATTAAAACTCAATAGCTATTAGTCTTTTACAATTTAGTATCTGAGTCTTAATTAACTATTTTCTCGATTAAATTACTTAATTGAACTTTAATATATTTTCATACTAACTTCCTTAATGTTTATATTTTATTATTACAGATTTAGTTTACAAAAATAAGGTTCCAGAACCACATTTTTCGACACCACTGAAAATCGAAACGTTACAAATAAAATCATGATATATATGTAAAAATAAAAGATAAAAATTCATTTTAATTAAAAATAGGGTAAACTATGCAAATGGCCACCCATCTTTCAAAAGTCTTCACTTTAGGCACTCGAAAAAAATGTTTGTGATTTAGCATTCAGATTATATAGTTTGATCATTTTGATCACTCTTGTTAAAATTGTAAATGGAAATCTGACATAGAATTATTTTTAAAATTTTGATTTTCCACATAATTTAAGTAAAATAAAAAATTATCATTTTAGTACCCAATCTTTTAAAATAAATAAGGTTTAATCTTTGTCAAAAAAAAAGGTTTAATCCAAATTTTAAAAAAAATAATGTTTAATCATTTCCTTAAAAAAGATTTAACCCTAAAAATTGAAGAAATGAAAAGAGATTATCCCCAATTTTTAAGGTTAAACCCTATTAATATCATCTCTTAAGCCCTAATTTCATGAAAGAATCCATTAAAGAATATGAACAAGCATTCATGTAAAATCCTAGTTTTTTCTCTCTAGTTTTTTCTCATAAAACTCAAGCAATAGAAACTTTCCTTATTTTCTGCAAAATAAAAATTATTTTAACAAACAAAAAAATTCCACTTTGCAACAAAGAAAAAGCCTAAATAAACTACTAAACTACAAGAAAAAGCAAAAACCAAAAAAATTAAATAAATAAAATTTACCACTTAAAGAAATTTTCTAGAATTATGGGATTATAGCTTAAAATCCTCAAAACCTTCACCTTTTATAGCAAAAAAAAAAAAATCAACAAAACCAGGTAAATAAGGGCCAATCAATGCAATTATTTTGTTCAATAAATTGTTGAAGTACTAGGTGGATATCAAAGGCAAAAACTCAAGTGCCTAAGTAAACTTAGACATAATAGATCAGAAGACATTGCAACATAAGAGATGAAATGGAAAACTTGAGAAGTTAACAACATCTCCATAAGAAATCATCACGAAGCAAACATATATTCGAACCGCTAATATTATTTACTTCAAAACTGAAGAAAAGAAGAAAGTGGAGGCAATTGTTGTCCCCAATTTTTAAGATTTTTTAAGGAAAGGATTAAACCTTATTTACATTAAAAGATTAGGGACTAAAATGATAATTTTTTATTTTATTTAAATGGTGTGGACAATCAAAATTTTAAAAATAATTCTATGTTGGGTGACAATTTGTTTCGTTTACCCTTAAAATTAAAGGCTTTAATGAGTAAAAGTAATAGATTAAAAGCTTATTTAACTAAAAAAAATAAGTTGAAGGACTTGTTTAAACATAGTGTAATAGCTTAAAAGCTTCTTTTTTTATATATTAACCAAAGAGAAAAGAAATGACTTTTATGTCAATTTCCAACTAGTAAGATACTATAATTTAAACAATTTATGAATTAATTAACATACACAAATTAACTATACTAGTATAAATTTTGTTTTATAAAAAAAAATCAATTAAGCCTAAAATTTTTTATTGAGTTTGATGTTACTCAACTCAATTAAGAATTTATATAAAAATCAAATTATAAAACAAAAGCAGTATATTCAAAGTTTATAGTAGACTAGTGATTTGTTTTTGTTTTTTTAGAAAATAAAAATCTACAACTTTGATTAATCGATCATCATTCATTAATTTCATTTACGGAACGAGTGTTCATAGGATTAGTATTTATAAACTTGTGAACTTCAAAACTTTTCAGTATTAAAATATAAATTTGTATTTAAAATAAGGGTTAATTCTACCAAATGTTGACAAACTATGATCCAACTTTTGAATTAAGCCTAAGCTTCAGAATGTTCTAGTCGAATACTTAATATATAAATAGTCTTAATCAAGTCATTTTGTTAGTCTAGTTGGATTAGGTCTTAAATGCTAACCCCAATTTGACACTGAGTATGCTTAAAACAAATTGATTTAAAAAATGGTAACAATAGAGAGGGCTACGCCTTAAAGTACTAAAGGAAAAAAATCACATCATTTCCGAGCCAATATTCATTATAGAATCAACTTTTAAGACATTGTTCAAGTTATGGGGCACCCTTTTGAAAACTTGTAACTTGTACTGGCTCTCTCCCGCTTGCCTCACCAAAGCATCGGTGACCCAATTTGTTTCTTGATTGACCTGCCATAATTTGACATGTCAAATTGAGTTCTTTTTTATACTTAAAGAGCTTGTAATCAAGCATTTCTAGGTCTTATTTTAATTATTTTCAATTTCTGTTTGATTTACTGTTGGTTAAGCATATTAGGTTTTTCAATGTGTTTATTGGCCAATTAGGCAAAATATTGCGTAATAAGTTCTAACAATTGATTGTAGCTGGTGCAGGAAACAAGTTGGACAAAATGGCGAAGGCATAATGGGACTGCCTAGAATGTTGTGACACTATATTGGTGAATTCGCGACATCGAAGTTGAATAATTACTTGGGAGGAATTTTGAGCAACAACCCTGTAAGTGGACTGTGGCCAAAGTTGCAACACCAAAGAGGTAAAGTCACGACATCATAATGGTAAAGTTGCAACATCGACGACAATTGCCAGAGTTGAAAGTTTATCATAACGTTACGGCAAAGTTATGACACCGATGGCAACGTCGCGACACTCAAGTCACCCTATAGATATTTGAGTGGACTATTAGAAAATTCACAACACCAAACTTACGGTATCGCGACATTGAGGCTCAATGGACTTAAATTTTGAAAGGGTGTTTCAGTTTGCACAACTTAAAAGAATGTGTAAACTTAGGGCAAAGTTACTTAATTTAAGTTAAAACTTAAAAGTAGTATACTACTTTAAAAACATGTTTTGGGGGGATTTTGGTTACCTTTTTGGCTGCTAAGTATTTTTTGTTTTTAGATTAGAGATTTCTTAACAATCGTTACGGTAGTTTTTAGTATTAAAATAAATTTTTGCTTTTCAATTTTCTTTTGTTCTTTTAGATGATTTTGGTATTATAAGTAGAATTCATTGTAGTTTATTCTTCATCAAGAGTAATCAACTAAATCATTTCATATAGATTTATTCTTTCATTCCATTGTAATCTACACAATCAGAATTTCGTTGATCAAGCATTGAACATTTCTAAACCCTTAATTTTTAATTGTTTAAATGGATTGTGAATTGAATGGGTATTGTATAATTACGATGGACTAGACTAAAATTGTCTCAGAAATTGGTTAATTGACTTGGGAGCAATCAATCTAGGGTTTAGGGTTTAAGCTAAATAATAAGACTAAATTGAATAAAAATCAAAACTTAGAATTGACAACTTTAGGTAAAAATCTAGATAAGGGATATCGAAAAGAGACCTTATTAGGAAGAAATTCAATTGCCTTATTAAGTTTCAATTAACTCATTAAGTTTCAATTAAATCGAAAGACAAATTAGACTAAATTGTAAATTGGTAGAATTATAGTCCAACGGGTATTAGTTAGACCAATTAAGAGATTGCTTGTCTTATTTGATAGACTAATAAAGATTAACCAATTCTCGATTGTTTGTCTTGTTTGATTTGTTTGCAACTTTTGACATTATTGCAATTAGGTCGCTTTTTTGCTTAGTACTCCATTATTAGTTTATTATTTGTTGTAATATAGTTGATAGATAAGTAGTTTTTTAGACTTCTTTATTGCATGATTTTCGCTGCTCAATTTGATTTTAGCTCATACCTCATTTGGGTTCGATCCTTGGAGTACTCTGAAGGTATTCCATTGGATATCTTTAGAAATATTACAATTTAACATGTATACTTGTAGTATACCACATTTTCGTACCTATTAGTAAAATTTATCTTCCTCGGTGCACGCACACCAAAGAACAATCATTAATGAATATGATGATCAAAGACTTATCATTGCTGATTATATAAACTCTTGATAGGTTGTACCAACTCAATAGAAGAGGCATCCCCTCCATGTTTATTGATCATTTGTATCGCAATCAACCAATCACACTAGATCATGACTCACTTAAAGCCTGCCTCCCAAACTAGGGAAAAACCCTTATGGATAGCCCACGACTCTGATTGCAGAACAGTACAAACACCTACGAATCAACTAAACCTAGTTATCCAATGCCCCCCTTATCCCGAATCACATTCCCTATAGAAGCACAATTACTTGCTAGGTTTACCTCGCCATCACATTTAACCTTTACCAATTTACAATTGATTATGTTTATTTCACCTATGAATGGTCGCTACTAATGTGCACCTTGACCCGAATGAAAGCTACTGAAATGTTATTCACCCAAGCTCCGCCTTAGACAATAATAGTAGTTGAGTTAATTCTACCACCTCAAAATCAACCAAATTCCTTGCATTCCAAATTCTTCAAACGATAACTTCCAACAAGACACTCCAATTTAATTCTCAAAAAAAGACAGTCATAACATTAGCCATTTTGTCATCTACCCAACCAATTAAGGACATAGAAAAAAATCTAAGCCAAGTAACCCATAGTGTCAGTTGCTTCTACACCTTCAAAGCAGTTGTATAGTCCTGTAAGCAATACAACATTGTTTCCTCATGACTTTTGCATATGGGACATATGGCATCAGCAATCATTCCTATACATAATCTCTCCATATTAGTGAGTAGTCTCCCCTTTCACACTAACTATAAAATTGTTTAATACGTTATAGTCTTTTGGACCGCCAGATCAACTTCCAATTGCGCTCATCTAGAACCAATATATTTTAACAAGATGTTGGCATGTTCCTGAAACAGAACACTACCCTGAACTAGACCAACCTGTGGATTCAAAGGTCAAATATTATCAATATGAATTGTTGCTTCATGCATGAAAACATTTGCAAACTTAAGCCAATCCCAAAGACCCTCGAAGCTCACCATATCACTAACCAGAGCATTCTCGTCAATACCATCCAATGCATGGAAATAGTTGCACAAAAAGCCTAGCTTTACCACCAAAATATTTGACAAAAATTGCATTAAATGATCGTCTCCTAACATGCAAAAAGGTTTTGCTTGAACCTCATCCTAAACTTTCATAAAATATTTCCATACAAATGAGCATGATATGTTACTAATGCTAATGGTAATGGGACACCCATCCCACACTTTATATTTATCTCGCAAGACTTGCATCTAGAAAACCTCCCTATTCAACATGAGATTGAAGCTCAACTTAATTAAAAAAAGGGAATTATGCTATCTCAGATGATGAATACCCAAGCCACCATACTTAGGGGGTTGGCAGTAATCAGCCCAATTAACTAAGGTAGTCTTCCTTTCACCATTAGAAGCTACCCAAATAAAATTCTTCTCCCCAAATAAAATTCTTTGTCAACTTCTCAATCTCCTTACATATTCTATCTAATAAGAGAGACAAACAATATCAATCTCCTTAAAGTGCAATTATACCCCCAAGAATAGAGTGGCCGGCCATAAGAGACAAACAATGTCAAATTGATCAAAGTTGTTAATAGTAGGTGGACTAAATTGATGTTTTATATTAAAATAAAGAAAAAGAAGATATCATCTTTTTCTCTTTTCTTCTCCACCAAAAATTGGCAGCAAACTAAGGGGTTTGAGAGCTCAAATTTTCAACAAGCTTCTCTCCTTGCTAGTAAGTATTCTAGTGATCATTTTTTGATAAAAATTGTACTTTTGGGACCCCTAAAGCTTAAGCTTTCTAAAGAGGGGACTATCTTGCAATATGGTGAAAAGTTTAGGATTTTTCTATGAGAGATTTTATGTTGTTTACTGCATTTTTATGGAAGAAAATAAGTCATAGTTGTTAGATAAACAACTTTTGTGAGAGGTGTTACCATGAAAACACCAAAAAAGACCCTTTTGTAAAGGTTGCAAAATTTGTTGTAAATGTGTGAAATGTTGAGTTTTGATGATAGCCATAAGAGAAATAAATGTTCATCTAGGCTTGTTGAAGGTAGAAATTTGATTAGAATTAATTTTCGAGCCTAGGGGTAAAATGGTCATTTTGCCAAAGTCTAAGAGCAAAATAGTAATTTTGACAAAGCATGATTATTAAAATGGTTTTATTAATGTGATGATTAAAACGAGCTAATTTGCTATTATAGAGCAAGAAGAATCTAGAGTCCACCTCGATCGGGGAAAGAATAAAGTTTCGAACTAGATCGACGATCTAGCTTATTTTGAAACCGAGGTAAGTTTGTAGTGATAATTCAATATTTATGCTAGCATGTTTGAGAATGGTTGATATTATAATGACATTCTATGAAATTGAATGTTAGGTGATAAAAGTTGAGATGTTGAAGTCCCGGTAGGACTATAATAAGTGTGAAAATGCTATCATCAAGTTAGGAGATGAACAAGGTCCCGTGTAAGACCATGTCCGAGACATGGCCTTGGCGCCGAATTGAGATTCCATATAAGACCATATTCGGGATATGGCTTCGGTATTGAGTATGAGAATCGCATAAGACCATATCCGGGATATGGCATCGATGCTTAATAAGAGATTTCGTATAAGACAATATCCGGGTTATGGCATTGGCACTCAGAAATAGCCACATGTAAGACCACATCCGGGATGTGGCATTGGTTTCGTGTTATGCTAATGCTTATGAACATACCTCCTTAAGTATCCCTAGTGAATTATCAGGATGAATTGATTAGCTTAGAAATAGTGAAGAGGATTTTACTAATAGTTATGTGATTGAGTTAACACAGGTACTCGTGAGTAATTCACGGAGAATCAATTACGATATGAGGCATGATATGTGCTAAATAAGGGCAAGTATGAGCAGTATAAATAGGGCAAGAAGCCTAAGACTTGTGTATGGTTAATTAATGCCATGGGTGGATTATATTGTGAGCTTATTGTTGCCATTTATTTCCATGCAAACTTACTAAGCTTTATGCTTACCTCTTTTCATTGCCCTTTTTCCTTGTAGTATTGTAAAAATTAGCTCGAGAATTCGCGGACGACGGAATTGGAAATCACACTATCGACTACAATTTGGTATAGCCAAATTAGATTTATTTGGAATATGGCATGTATAGGACTTGAGTATTTTGTTATGTCATATTGGCAAGCCAAATGTGTTGGCTACTAAGGTTGTTCCAATTCATTTTGCAAATGGTCATTAAAGTTGGGCCAATACTTGGCTAATTCTTATGTTTAATGAAGATGAATTTCAAGAAGTGTATGCTTTTATGGATGTATTATTTCTTTTGAGTTCATAGAGGTACCATTTAGTCATCTTATATGTTGAAATGTTTTGGTATGAGTGTGATTACTTGATAGGGTGGCAAATGGCTTGGTAGATAGCCATCTAATTGTCCACACGGGTAGACACACGGGCATGTGTCTAGGCCGTGTGTGACACACGGTCAGCCCTATGGGCGTGTTGATCGGCCTTGTGTCCCCCTTGCATGTTTGAATTGCAAGTCAATATGCTCAGTAGTAAACACACGGGCAGAGACACGGTCGTGTGTCTCAGCCGTGTGGGAGACACGGCCTAGGACATGGGCGTGTGCCCAGGCCGTGTAAAGTCTGCTCCTAAAATTGGAAATTTAATTCGATACACGGGCTAAGGACACGGGCGTGTGCCTTGGCTGTGTGACCTTAGTGAGATGATGACGTCATAAACAAAATGCCGAGGTTTTGGCCAACGAGCTGAGACATGGGTGTGTTGAGGCGGTGTAAGGGACACGGGCATGTGTCCAGCCGTGTGAAATAAGTCAGTGTCGACCACGGGTGAGGGACATGGGCGTGTGTGACCACACGGCTTGCCCTCACGGGCGTGTCCCATTTCACACGGGCGTGTGGCCCCTGTTTAGGAAAAAAATTTCTAAGTGCGTAAAAGTTTCCGGTTTAATTCCGAACCATAATGAAATAGAAATGGACAGATGGCTAGTGCTCATGGATCAATCGTCCCCCCAGCAGCACAGTAATAGAGATAGACAAACCATATCACAAATTGATTTGTTGCTGGGTGGGGCCATCCAGTTTTGCCGAAAGTCTCTTTAAAAATTAGAAAGAGTTTAGATAAAAATATAAGTATGAAAAATAGATTTATAAGATCCGTTTTCTAAAAGGGTTAGATCTTGATAATTATTTTTTGTCCCTGGCCTAGCTCAAATTTGAAAAAAAATGTTGCTATTTTTTTATTGTTTTACCATTTTTTTTCTTTTCTTTTTTATCATTTCACTATTATATTGTTATATTTTGTTGTTATTATTTGAATATTATATAACTCTTGTTTTATTATAGATGTATTTGTTTTCTAAGTTACACTTATATTAGTATTTTTTAAGTATTTTTTTCATTTCTTTGGAAACATTTATTTTAATATTTTTATTGTATTTGATATATTATATTTTTAAAATTTATTTTTATATAAAAATAATATAAAAAATTAATACTTGCGAGTCAGACTCGAGTTTTAGTATTTTTATTTGAGCCGAGCTTGGACAAAAATTTAGACCCATTTTTCAGGTAGGGTCAAGTCGGGTTTGAACTTAAAAAACGGACTTAATTTTTTTACTTGGCCTAACTCAAACTCAGTTTGGTCCATGAACAACTCTAATTACAAATTAAATAAACAAATATGTCCTTTTGGGGCGTAACTTTTTCTCTTTTTCATTTTTGATCCATTCATTTCGCTTAAGCCAACTAATTAGACCCTTTTGCATAATTAACCATATTTGTAATCAACTCTTCACACCTCACAATTTTATATTTTATACTTGAAAGAATATCTCAACCCAAATCCTAAAATAGATTGAAGGTGATCATGTGTAGGGATAGATTGAAGTTTAATTTTTTTAAAATGTCAAACTCAAAGTAAAAACTTAAACTATTTAAAAATAAAAAATAATTTTATTTAAATTTAATTACAACATATATAAATATTAATATAAAATTATTCTTATATTTTTATCAATTATAAATAGTAAAATAGGTGGAGCCAACTAGACTGATTATATTTAAATTTGTAATTTTATTTAATAATATATCAATATGCATAAATAATTTCGTTTATTATATAATCATTTAAAGTTATTTATTATATTAAATGATAATGATTTAATTATTCTTTAATAGTGAATTCATTTCTTTACAACAATTCGAAGTATTATTTTAAGCGAATGTCATAATAAAATTGAAAGGAATGTATTATAGGGAAGCAAAAGATAAGGACTAAATTTCAATTTTGAACATAATAAAAGGATAAGATTACAATTTAACAAAAATCAAAATGATGAGTTTAAGCAAGCCAAAGTACTGAAATCCAAAGTTAGCTGTTTTTGCTGGGTATGAATTATACAAAAAATGCTCCGAGTTTGTATATTTTTGGATACAAATTTGCTCCCATCAATATATAATATCAAGTTTCCTCAATTTAATTTCATTTTATGTCCCGTTCTTTCCTTTTTCTGAAAAAAATCGTTTCCCCATATTATAATTAGACATAAGTAGCAGGGAATAATATTTTTACATAAAAACTTAATCATTTCTTTTGTTGTAAATTACTATTAATTAGACGCTCATAACGATAGTTTCATTAAAAATAATTAATGTTAGTTTTATTATCTGACATTATTATAATATATGACATAAACATAAAATAAAAAATAACGTGTCTGTATAATCTTAATTTGCAACTTTATGTAAAATGTATTATATAGTGATTACATTTGTATTAAAAAAAGATGGAATATGCATTAAAGTTAAATTAAATTTAAATTATTAAATAAAGTATGTATTTCAATGAATTCTTAATTGATGAAGTGTAATTGGTGGTTTTTAATAGATTTGGGTTGTGAATATTTCTATGTTTAACTAAAATATAAGTTGTTAATTGTTAAAAAATATAATAAGTTGATAAAAATTTTGAAAATATATGATTTTCCATAACAATGAGCCCGTGAGTTTGATAAGCTTAAATGTATATTGCCCTAGATGGCGAAATTTGGGAGTAAAGTTAAAAAGAAAAAGGAAAAGAGTAAAGTTGAAGAAAGCAAAGTGTACAAGGTTCCAAAATTGTTGGGTTGCCTGATAAAGAGGAAATCTACAAGAAACAGACAAACAGACGAGTTGGACATCAACGGTTCTGTCTGTATGCGGCACACATCCACCACCCTATTTATTACGTTACAACTTCATTCTTTGTCCGTCTTTAATTTTTCATCTCATACATTTACGCACCCAAATATTTTCTCCTTACGCTTTTTCTTGGCATAATAAAATTGTTATTATAGTTTTTTTTTCAATTTACCTCAAAATAAAAGAAAATATTAATATAAATTTTGCGAATGTAGCATACACGTAGATTGTTACATGAATGACATGTCAATATTTAATTAACTTTTTAAAATTTTAAAAATTTAAAATAAATTATAAAAATTATTTTTAATAATTTAAAATCATTAAAATTATTAAAAAATATAAAAAATATTTTTTATATATTTTTAAATCTTAAAAAAATAATTAAATGCTAATATGACAATCCACGTATACGTCACATCAACAAAGTTAGAAACATTAATTTTTTTATCAATTTTAAGATAATTTAACAAAAAGAATTAAATTAATAACCATGATTTGTCACTTCATATTAGATCCCTTTATCAATTTTTTAAGATTTTATTTGGATTATTTCAAATTTAAATTATTAACTTAAAAAAATATTATTTTTAGAATTGATTTTAACTTGGAGTGTATAAAGTTATAAAAATTTCTGTTTATCCGAAAGTTTAAGTATCAAAATTATTTGCATTTCTTTAATTTATTAATAATTATTATTCTTTTAGATTTTTTTTTTATTTTTCACCCATATAATAAGTTTATCATACTATGCACATAGGGAAAAAAATAATATAAACATCATAGGATTAAAACTTTTAAGTAATTATTTATGAAATAATATTTGATACACCGTCAGTGTAGATTTTAAATTCTACAAACTAGGTTAGGGGTTAATAAGTATTTTGTAGATGTATGGTAATTTTTTAAGGCTGTTTCTATAATAAAAAAATATTACTAATGTAATAGATATTAATATTTTTTTATATATCTTCAAATTATTCCATACACCGTCTTAAGAGACCAAAAATTTTTAGAAACAAGTTGAGAGTATGACAAGTATATTATAAAAAGTAAAGATATAAATAAATTCAACACTAGTTATGTATATGCTTAATTTAATTAATATATTTATAAAAAAATACAAAAGAATTATCACTTTGAGATTTTAAAAATGAAGGAAACATTTCAACAAGAAAATGTACCAAGTGTTGGGACACGTGTAATACAAAGGATGGGCATGATGGGTGATAGCTTGTACCACCCTAATCTCCCGTCGTTTATTAATAAAAACTCCAGTTATCACCAATCATCACAGATTCATAACCAAGCAAGCCAACTAATTATAATTGGATTTTGTGGATCTATTTGTAAAATTTTAACTAAACGAAGGGTGTTTCGGTAACTTCACTCTCCCCCTCCTTTAATTGCACCTTATAAGTACTGCACTGGTACTGAAAGCTGTTACAGTTCAAAAGGCAAAAACTTTTTTTTTTCCAAAGTAAGTACATTTTATATTTTGGCTCTTTCTGCTTTTGTTCCTCAGAGCAAAAAAATAGGGTACGGATAATTAAAAATCTCGGAGTTTTCTTATCAAAGAAGTTGATTCATTTGCCAAAAAATAGTTAAATTTGAAATCATTTTATTATCTTTTTACGTTATTATACGGAGTTGATAGTTACCAGTTCATAAGGGCAACCCTTCTTAACCATACATTTCACTCATTTTTTAACAATTTATTATCTGAAATTTTGATTTTGGTTAATCTTATGTGAATACAGTTGTTTCCTAAATGGAGAAATCCAGTAATTCAACAACTTTAGGTCGAACAAAATCGGATCAGCTGTTGGAGACGCTGGCGGCGGTTTTCAAATCGCCGACGTCGCAGAGTGATCTAGCGCCGGGAACGTCGGATAGCGGTGGAACTTTGTCACGGAAATCGAGCAGGCGGTTGGTAGTGGGGGCATCGCCGGCGCGGAGCAGTGGCGGTGGTAGTAGAAACGCACACATTAGGAAGGCGAGGAGCGCTCAGATGAAGTTGGACTTGGAAGAACTGAGCAGTGGGGCGGCGCTCAGCCGTGCTTCTAGCGCTAGCTTGGGCTTTTCTTTCTCTTTCACTGGCTTCACCGTTCCGCCGGATGAGATCGCCGATTCAAAACTCTTCAGCGATGACGATATACGTAAGTTCTTTTATTATCTCTACCGTTACATGCAAAATGTTAATTAACTAATTTAATTTAATTTAATTTCCTTCTTTTTATTAAACTGTATACAATATACATGCAATAATGCTTTCATTTCATGAAGCAAATTGTATTTATATTAGAAGTTTTTGTTAATTTAAAATGTATTATTTATTTTTGGCCACAAAAAGCATAAAAAATAGTATTAAAAAATACAAGTATTACTGGCCACAAAAGTTCGATGGATAAAGAGTTATGATTGGTTTTTATTGCCTGAAAATAGTCAGGCCAAATAAAGGTCACCGCTCACCACCTTTTTATGCAATTAGTCACTTCAAATTCTGGTGACAGTTGTAAAAAGAGTTAAAAATACTAGTTCCTTCAATTATTTTTTGAAATTATAACTAAATAATTTTTTTATTAGCATAAATGTATGATGATAGCGAAACTTATAAAATGTCTCTTGAAAATACAAAGAGAAGAAATTGAACTGTCCAAATCCTACTTAGCCCTACAAATTGTGATTATTAGGATAAATTTAGATATTAATCATTAAATCACCCACCAAATCATGTTATCACCTAGATTATATTTAAGTTTTTATCAAGTTAATGTCATGTATCAATCGAGTCTCAATTGAGTCGTAAAGTTATCATCTATCTATTTGTGTCAATCTAATCGTAAAATTATCAAAAAGTTTTCTATATTTACAAAGTAATAAATATTATTTTATAGATTAATAATATCTTTTCATAAAATATTTGCAATGAGATTTGAGCAAAAAAATTTTAATTTTTTAATATTAATTTTACTATTTTAATCAAAGTTATATTTAATTATTATATCAATTTTTTAAATTTGTTGTATATAGTTTTCATCTAAACTATGAGTCTGTCATAATCTCTGTTAAAATAGATAATTACCTTTGATTGCAGCTGAAGATATTGAAGCTGGAATCTGCAGGCCAAAATTTCAAGCAGAGCCTACATTGCCAATTTATTTGAAGGTAACAGTTTTTTTAACATATGCAGGGTTTACTAGTATCCCTTCCCAACAGCATATTCAATCTGTGTTTGATAATGGTGCATGGACAGGCTACTGTAGCAGAATTACTTTAATACTTGGATTGAGGTTTGAGTGTTGGATACGGGTATGTATCCGACACGGGTATGTTTAATTTTTCTTTAAATTTTCTTTATAGAAAATCTTTAAAACGTCATATGTTCATGTTCAGATATGCATCCACAAAACATAGCTAGCATGGTCAAGTTCAGTGGCATTTATATGCAAAAGGTCAAATTCTAGTTTCATCCCCGTTTGTTTCAAGAAAAATATTTACCGAAAATATTTTTCTGCATTTTTCTGTGTTTATTTTACATAATAAAATTTGGTCAAAAATGATTTACAGGTCATCGAACAATAAGTTATTTTTCTTGTAAAATAATTTACCCTCTTGAAAATCATAAGTCATTTTCTGAAAACTAGCTCTTCTCTAGGTAATTTTATTTTTATATAAAAATTAACTTAAATCAAACTTAATATTATTATATTGATAATAAATTTTATTTTTATTTTTTAAATATTTAGATTTATTAAAATATTAATACAAAGTATTATAATTTTTAATATTATTAAACATACATATTTAATTATTTATATTTAATCATATAATAAATTTTTAATATATTTTATTATTTTAATAAATAATTTAATATATCAATTTTATTTTAATAATAAATTTTAAAAATAAATAATTTTAAATAATATTCTTCAAATATTATTAAAAATATTCAATATTAATGTTTTAATAAAAAATATTTATTATAATTATAAATATATTAATAATAAATATTTTGTAGTATAAAGGTTAAATATTTTGTAAGTTCATGTACTCTTCACAAATTTGGAATTTAGTCTCTATGCTTTTATTTTCAAGAATTTAATCCCTCTACTTTTTAGATTTGAAAATTAAGTGCAATTGTTAACGTCATTAAATTTTTTTGTCCATTTTGCTGATATCGCATTTTTAAATAAAAAAATACTCACTTGGTAATTATGTAACTAAAAAAAGATGTTCTAATGAATTTGAAATTAACAAAATATTTTTAACATATTTAAAAACAATGTAAAATATAAATTTATAGATATAAAATAAATTCAATTAAGCAATGAAAAGATAAGAAATCTCAAATGTACTCTGTTTTATTGAAAATAGTTTTTATGAAATTTTTAAAAAATTTTATTAAATAATAAAAAATATTTTACACAGATTCTTTCAAACACAAAAAAAATACTAATTTTTTTTAAAAAATAAATCATTTTCGTTAAAACAAATGGACCTTAAATTTAAAGATTTAGCCACTCTATTTTAATATGACATTATCTTATCCTTTTATTGTTATGATTATGAAAATTATTTGATACTAGAAGACGAAATAATAACCCCATAATATTATATGAATATTGCAAAGTAGAGTGAATGAAGGGTTTTATTTTGATTGATGTGAACCCTGTGCAGTTCAGAGAAGTGAGTTACAAGGTGGTAATAAAAGGAATGACGAGCAGTGAAGAGAGGGATATATTGAATGGAATATCAGGTGATGTGAGCCCTGGTGAAGTTGTAGCACTTATGGGACCTTCTGGAAGTGGGAAGACCACACTTCTTAATATACTCGGCGGCCGTTTAACTCACTCCGCCGTCGCCGGTTCCGTTACCTATAATGACAAGCCTTACTCCAAGTTTCTTAAAAGCAGGTGATCTTGCTTTGAATTTTTCAACTTCCGTCTTTATTGCAGTCTAAGTGCTATTAGTTTCCTTATTGTAGGGACCAAGTTATTTATTAACAATGTCCTGAGTACACTAATGGTAGTCTAAGTACTTACACCACTAGTTTGTCAAGCAAGTCACCCTTTTATATATATATATACATATTAAAGGAAAAAAAATAAAAAACTGATGTTGCAATAAAGTGTAAATCGCAACATCAAAATCATATCATTAATATCAAACAGAAGTCAAATTTAAAATTTTTTTATTAAAAATTCCAAAATGAAAACTAAAAAATAATATATTTATATAATTAATAAAAATCTGAAATTCTTAATTTAGGGATTTTTCTTTGTATTATTTTTATTTTCTCTTTTATTATGACTTGAAATTGAAAATGTGGTTTTGATATGGTGTTTTATATATGTATCACGCTTTTATTAACAGTTTATTGTCACGTTAGTTTTTTCTTAATAGAAAAAATGTTAGGTTGAGTTCAAGGGATAATGAATTTACATTAAATATAAAGGGGTCAAAGCACAATTTTTTTTATATTAATTTATAATTTGATCATTTTTGAAGAGGCCCTAAATGACTTGTTTGATGGTACCTAATTTATATATTAAAAACCTTAATCAAACATGAGTATTCAAATGGAATGTTGGTATGGTAATATAGAGATTGTAGGTTGAAAGTGCGTTTAATCACGTGATAAAGATTTAAAGTTTAGAAATTGTATAAAAAACTATAGTTGAATACATTAATTTTTTTTTTTTTAAAATCATCCAAAAAAAGGATTCGAATATGGAATAATATTAGTGGTATATGAATACGGCAGGATCGGATTCGTGACACAAGATGATGTGTTGTTTCCTCACCTTACCGTGAAAGAAACATTGACATATGCAGCTCTCCTTCGACTGCCCATGACCTTAACCAAACAACAGAAGGAAAAGCGAGCCTTGGATGTCATTTACGAGCTTGGCTTGGACAGGTACCCTACTTTCTTTCTCAACAATATTGCTTTTCAATCTCAAACTATGTCCTCTAAAGCAATGGTGATTCATACACAGATGCCAAGACACAATGATCGGCGGCTCGTTCGTCCGTGGCGTGTCGGGCGGGGAGAGGAAAAGAGTTTGTATTGGCAACGAGATCATAATCAACCCTTCTCTTCTCTTCCTCGATGAACCAACATCTGGTTTGGATTCCACAACAGCTTTAAGGACTGTTCAAACATTACAAGACATAGCTGAGGTTAGTTAAAGGGCTTACTACAAGTAATTGACAAACCGGACATGTTTTTTTGTAATTTGTTTTTCCACTCATTTTGCAGGCCGGGAAGACTGTGTTAACAACAATCCACCAGCCATCAAGTAGACTCTTCCACAAATTTGATAAGTTGATTGTTTTAGGGAAAGGCAGTTTACTCTACTTCGGCAAAGCTTCCGAAGCCACCGATTATTTCTCGTCTATTGGATGTTCCCCTCTTATTGCCATGAATCCAGCTGAGTTTTTGCTTGACCTTGCTAATGGTAACTTAAATGATATCTCCGTCCCACCGGAGCTCGAAGACAGAGTTCAAATGGAGAACTCCGAAACTGAAACACGAAATGGAAAGCCACCACCGCAAGTCGTTCATGAGGTACTTCAACTAAACTTCCTTTTCCACAGCCAATTTCGACACAAATCAAAAACTTAACATGCCAGCCTAATGACACTTCCATTTTGAATGTAGTATCTAGTGGAAGCCTACGAGTTGAGGTTTTTGGAAAACGAGAACAAACTTATGGATCCTCTTCCTTTAGACGAAGAACCAAAGCTCAAAGTATTGTCTTCGAAGCGACAATGGGGAGCGAGCTGGTGGCAACAATACTGCATATTGTTCATCAGAGGGATCAAAGAACGAAGGCATGATTATTTCAGTTGGTTGAGGATCACACAAGTTCTTTCCACAGCCATAATCTTGGGATTACTGTGGTGGCAATCAGATAGTAAAACCAGTCGAGGCCGTCAAGATCAGGTGTGTATATATATATATATTCATCATTTGTTTCACTATTAACATACTGATACAAGCTCTATATCTTGTTTAACCATGGAACCTTGCAGGCAGGCTTGTTGTTTTTCATCGCAGTTTTCTGGGGTTTCTTCCCTGTTTTCACAGCAATCTTCACATTCCCTCAAGAAAGAGCAATGCTGAGTAAAGAAAGAGCGGCCGATATGTATAGATTGAGTGCTTACTTTTTAGCTCGAACTACAAGTGACCTTCCACTTGATCTTATATTACCAGTGCTTTTCATTTTAGTGGTCTATTTCATGGCCGGTCTCAGACTGAGTGCCGGTCCGTTTTTCCTCAGTATGCTTACGGTTTTTCTCTGCATCGTGGCGGCTCAGGTTTGCCCCCCATTTCCAACTAAAACCATAAATGTGAAGAGCTAGTGTAAAATCAACTACGGAAGATGGCTTGTTTTTTTGCAGGGTCTTGGATTAGCGATTGGAGCCACTCTAATGGACTTAAAGAGAGCTACCACTTTGGCTTCGGTTACTGTCATGACCTTTATGCTGGCGGGTGGCTTTTTTGTTGAGGTAAGCTAACAAATCTTATGAATAATAAATTGGGTCAAGGTGGTGTCCAGCAGTAATAAAGTACTGATGCATGAATATACATTTGAAAATTGCAGAGAGTTCCGGTGTTCATATCCTGGATCAGGTATTTGTCATTTAACTATCATACTTATAAGCTACTTCTAAAGGTACAATACCAAGACATGGTGCCGCCATTAAAAGGGATTCAAACAGACAATGGGTCGAGGGAAGTTGGGGCTTTGGTAGCCATGATTTTTGGCTACCGTCTCTTGGCCTACTTGTCTTTGCGGGGGATGAAACTCCATTCTTGAGCTTAATGCCTCAAATCCAATTCTGATTTTGGTTCTTCTAATGTGCTAAAATTTGAGATTTAATTGTTGTATTTTAATTTGGTAATTTGATCTCCTTCCTTACTTTTATAATGTTCTTGGTCAGTTCAAAATGCTGACCTCTAAATTTTTCTTTAAAGATACCTTTATAAATTCTTTTATTAGATTAAGTTTTTTGATTGAAATTTTTAAAAAGAAAATCTGCTTAACATTTTAATTTGACCAACCAAATTCTGCTTAATATAACAACGGTAAGAGGACCAAAAGCTGCTAAATCAAAATTTCAAATTCTAGCATAATACAGGAGCAAAACTATAATTTGACCATATAACTTTCAAGGACCAAATCATCTTAGGAATTTGTTAATTAGTGTATTGATTCTCTCTCTCTTTATAATCAAGCTTATAACAACAAAATATACACTTAAAAGGCGGCATTCAACAAATTGGGGAATTGAAATCTTCACATCCGCACCTTGGGTAATTACACCAAATCTTTAAGAGAGATATTACCTTAAGCCAATGTCCTTAACCAACCGAGTAATCCAAGAAGAGCAGCGTCCAATATTGGAGACTTCTTCTCAAGCCCTTAAAAGAAAAATAAATAAATAAAAGTAATATGTCAACCCGAACGACCAAAAAACCCCAGCCAAAGCACTTGGCATGAAATAATATCTTAAAGTTCCTCTAATTATAAGTATCCTTTTGTCGGACCAAGCTCGATATTTACCTGACATTAAAAATTTCACTTCCTATTCAAATTCGCAATAAATGCTAATTCCATCCTAGTCTAGGGAACAGACATCTTACCAATATCAGCAGCAACCCGATGAGCACACATTACGCCTGAAAAAGCAACTGCTATAACGCCTTGTCCCGGAAAGCAGCTATCACCGACACAATAAAGACCATTAATACCCTGCAAATCATTATCGTAGGGACACCACCATCAAAACTAATAACTAATTCAAAAAAAAATCAAGTGCAGGTCACCATAGGACTTACCGTTGTATTAAACGGCATCCCTAATAAGCCCTTGGGAATTTGACGAGGCATCGGTCCATAAGTACCCATGTCACGAGCCAAGTATCGTCTGTGTGTCTTTGGGGTTCCTACCTACAGTCATATTCGAAACATTTCATAACCAGAGAATCAAAAGGTTAAAGACCGTATGGATGCAGCCTATACCTCCTTAAAAACAATGGATGATTTCAGTCCCGGGAATAGTTTCTTCTCCAACCTTCCAATGATTTCATCAGCTATTAGCTCCTTTTTCGCCTCATAGTCCTTCGGTGGAAGTCCCTAGTACAGTCAAATACTAATATTTATAACGATTCAATGAGAAATATTATATAGAAAAAAATCCATAACTTAAAACATAGATGGGGCCAGGATAATGGATGGGGAAGAGCTCAAAGTGGGAAAACTAATATATATGGCCTGAGCTTACTTCCCAATCTTCTAAAGAAGAAGTAGTAAATATGTGAAGAATATGACGCCCTTTTGGAGCCAATGATGAATCGAGAACGGTTGGAATGCTTAAGAAGATGCTCCCATATGGTTCCTCTAATCTCGTCCAGTCATCCTTGAAGTATAGAAGAACAAATATGCAATGAACTATTAGTCAACGGGTAAGAAAATCCGTACTCATCAATTGTGTGTCCAAGAGAGTTGATCCGAAAGAAGCCAATTAGAAAGGAAAATACCTCGAGCACAAAATGATGACAATCAGTATCAGGAGGCAGAACGTCAGCCTTAACACCCATGTGAATCGAAAGAAATGATGGAGCCTTAACGTAAACTTTCTGAAAATTTTCTTCTTCTTTTGGAAGGTTTTCTGCTTTTAACAGCTTCCCTATGAGACAATGGATTACCAACAAGTCGGTCATTCAATAATCGGGCTGAAGAAATCAGTAAACGAAACATAACTAGCTCTTTCCGAACACTAACCAAATGTATCCCATCGAGTAGCATTTGATATTATGGTTTGGGCAAAGAACTCCCTTCCATCCGAAACTTTCACTCCCACCTACAGAAGTCAATCCAAAATGCAGTTCCATAAGCAATAAATAACATCTACAACATGCAGAACCACCAATCATGCAACTTTAGGCATCAGTTTACCCATAGTATTTCAAATCTAATAACAGACTTACAGCTTTCCCTTGGTCAATTATAATGTTAGTCACATTTGCCTTGTAAAGTACTTCACTACCCTGATCGATCAGGCCTTCGGCCAAAGACTTCGCTATTCCACCAACACCACCAACAGGGTAATTAATTCCACCGAAATGCCTGTCACATAGAACCTGGAACAATCTATGGATAAGAGACAAGATTATAAGAAAGACAAGACAAAAGTTGCTGAAAGGTAATCATACAGCTTACCATGCCTGCATTGATCATTGGTGTCCGCAAAGCATCAACCGTACTCACTATGAAACACTGCAGAGATACTTTAATATTAGTAAAAAAAACCGTTTCCCCCTCTTCAGTTAGGACTATTGAGATTAACATTGTCACACCTCAGCATCAATGAAAGACAACAAATCAGGATCCTTCACGTACTTTCGAGCAATATCTCCAGCGTTTTGGGGCAAATAATAAGCTGTAGACATCGGAAGGATATCATATCTATTGCCATGCAACTATTTATGTATAAAATTTCATATCAAGTATTAAATATTCAGCAGTCATTACCAAGTGTCAAACATTCAAGAGGCTTCTGAAAGAACTGTCCGAAAAGGTAGATTGGTTCCTCGAGGGACTTCAATTGCAACGAGTTCAAGGCATTGAAGATCTAACCATATATGCATACAAGTACTAAAAGTGAGTAATAAACTAAAACATAACTATAGAAACTACAGTAAGTAGCAGTCACCTCAATTGAGACAAACCTTCCAACACTCGCCATAAAATTTAAGGATCCCTTCCTTCTCATGTGGAAATTTACTCATAAGTTCATTGATAAATTCACTGTATTCTCTATGTACTTGAACGGAAAGGTTATTCGGTAGATGGAAATGAACTGTAGTTGGATCAGGAATCACCTCCATCTCACGCCCGACTGCAGCCAATGCTTGAGTTATCAAATTCAGATTCCCCTGCCAATAATTGAACCACACATCAACCAAGAAAAACTCGACATTGAAGATATACTAATAGCTTGGTATACTTCAGCTCTTGGATAAAATGATAACCATGGCAACTTTTTACTGCAAAGACATATGCCAAAGAAAGGACCAAAAGACACCAAGTTTTCATAATTTTTCTATATCGCTGAGAATATTCAAAGACATACATCACATTGGCGTATTCGTTTTCAATCAAATCATCAGTCTACACTCAAAAGCCATCAAACAGTTCCATAATCCACTTAACACCTATTGGAACAAGGGGGAATTTGGATACTTCAAATACATGAAAAACCTAGAAAACAACTTGAACAAACACAAACCTGAATCTGAATCCAAGTAATGTAGATTAACACAGACACTGCTAAGAACTAGTTACTGATTTCTTTACCACTAAGACATACACCAAAGAAAAGGTCCAAAGACTCCAATATTTCATAATTGTTTAAAACATATATCACATTGCCCTATTCATATACAAAAGCCAGCAAACAATTCCACAATCCAAATGCATGAAAAACTTAAAACATACACAAATGAGTAACATAGGTTAAACAAAAAAGAGCGATAAGAAAGAAACAGACCTTATCACTGAATCCAAACATGACAGAAGATCCTACGTCGAAAGTATATCCATCTCTCTGGTAATACCCAGAACTCCCTCCAGGAATCACATACTTCTCCAGTACCAAAACCTTGGCTCCTTTAACAGCCAACTGTGTAGCTGCAACAAGCCCTCCTATCCCTGACCCTATAACTATTGCATCATATTTACTCCCCGTATTGACTCCTTCCTTTCCCTGTATCTCCACCGCACTGTCTACCCTCAACAGGGATTTCAATCTCATAGGAATGCCTTTTCTCCTTTGACTGACGTGAGAGTTGCTGAATTCGACACCACTAATCTTGTTACCTTTCAATTGTGAGTTTCTCAATGGATTCCAGGACGAAAAACCCGACTTCCCTTTTGTAGGGAACAGAATGGTTTGATAACAACCTAAACTCATGTTTCTAGAACGAAATAAAGGGTTTCAAAAGCTAAAAAAAGATGGAAGTTTACCACCTTTCCACCATAAGAATGAGCAAAAGGTTGAAAATTGAACTCTTGAAGGTATCAAAGTACAGAGTTTTGGGATTTTGGGAAATGGGTATTGAGAATTTTGAACTCAGTGTTCCCTGATCAATGAAATTTTCAGAAACTGCGAGTCGTAACTCTCTATTTAAAGGAAATAAAGGGTTTAACAAGCTCAAAAATGATGGAAGTTTACCACCTTTTCCACCATTAAAATGACCAAAAGGTTGAGGATTGAGCTTTTGAAGGTATGAAAGTACTAAGTTTTGGGACTCTGAGAAATGGGTATTGAGATTTTCAACAGGGTTGGTCTCTGATTAACGAAATTTTCAGAAAACTGTGAGTTGTGGTAAGTGAAGAGACGATGAATCCCAAGTCCGGTGTAGGAAAGGAACAATTTTTTTTATGCAACTTATTTTCATGTTATTGCACACATATGTGGCTTCCACAAAACAGAGTGTGATGCCAAATTTTGATCCTTTCTGTTAGCTTGTAGGAATCAGACAAAAGCCGGTTTTAATTGTGTAATAACTAAAGGCTTTAATAGAAAAATATCTCTAAACTTTACCTTGAATCCTAAGTGACATAAAAAAATTGGAGTTTGTGATTAATTGATTGATTGCAAGTTTGAATACATATTATTGTTAAAATGTGTTAATGTATGTTCTATTATAACCATGATTTGTATGATATACATATGATATGTTAAAATAGGAAAAATTGACATGATAGGTAAGTTGGGCATATTATGTTATCTTTACAATTGAGTCCTCATTTTTATGCTATGCAATTGAAGTCCCTAAATACTATGAAATGACTTAAAATTTTGAATGATTAAGTTGGATAATTTCATAATTTTACTCTCGATTTTACAAAAAAGTTTTACAAAAAGTACGATTTAATCCTTAAACTTTGCTTTAAAAATTAAATGAATTTTACTTATCAATTCTAGAATTTTCCTTCAATTATTGCCCTTAAGAAACTATTTTATACTGTACATATGATTTAATTGTTGAATTATGAATGTTACTTATGTCGTATGTTAAATAAAAAATGAATATCAGGCTTGATGGTTTCCGTGTATCTAAGTCATTTTATTAGTGTTTACTAAGGGTGAAATGAATTAAAATATTAATATTGAGGCTTGACTATGAGTATTAATTGTTATATATAGACTAAAATGAAATGTGTTAAGAATTATAAATTAAATAAGTTAATAAAAAATTAAGTAAATGTGTCAGCTAATAAAAAATATATAATTTGAGCCTAAAATAAATATATACAATTAAGTGACTAAAATAAATAACAAATAAGGTTCAAGCCTAATGGTTAAGTGTTAGTTTCAACAACCTAAGATAAAAGCCACACTAAAATAAATATTGTCGGCGGTAAAAATTATATAAAAAATATACTTAGGCTTAATGGTAAGCATGTTGAAACTTTTCTTGGAGGTCCTAGGCTCAAGTCTCTCTTTCCTTTTTTTTTTTTTTTTTTTATTTCATAATTTCACCAAACATCCCCAAAACATATATATATATATAATTAAGAGTCACAATTAAATAAGAAATGGGTACGTTAGTTTGTCCTTATGAATTGAGTTCAAGCCTCCACCTCCTTTTCCCCTTTTATTTTAATTTCAAATTTCAACAAAATCTTAATAAAATTACAGATGACACCCCTAGAAATTTAATAAATTCTTTCCTAATTAGAATTCACAATAGAATTAGAATTCCACCGTTTTTTTCTCTTCTTTTTCTAATTAGATATTCAAATTGCCCCTTTTCAAATTGTAATAGAATTTGCTCTTCATCTTTCTATTTGTTCTCTTTTTATTTTCTTCCCTTTCTTTACATCACATTTTCATCCTAAATACATTGATTACTTTGCTATCCCGAATCAAATCATTCCCCTTTCAATAATTTTCTATTGGAGTTTAGATTTGTCATCAATAAACATCCGTTATCTTTGCCAAGAATCGGTAAGTACATATCATTTTTGATGTTTAGATCCTGACCTTTCATAGATTTTTTATCCGACGTTAATATTTCAATTTTGTTGAACTACTCTATTTAATAAATTATTTTGATATAAAAAACAAAAATATCTTTAAATAAAAAAAAATTTTGAACAAAGAATTCAAAATATAAATAATATTTCAAAACTTTCAAACAGCTTAGAAAATGCTTTAAACACTTAGAATAAATTTGACAAAGTTTTGAAAATGAATTTAAACTCTTAAACTTAATTAAAACTGTTTCAAATCAATGTAAAATTGCTCCCTTCATGCAATATCGATATTTTCCTAAATGTATCGATACTTACAATTTTTACTCGATACCTTATTTTCTATCGATACCAAAATTACTCTCTATTTTGAATAAAAAATTGAACACGAACATTAAGTATCGATACCTTTAAAATTTTATTGATATCTATTGAATTTTATCGATACCAAAATTTTATAGCGATACCAGTTTCATGATCTTTCAAAAATTTTATATCGATACCAATTTATATCGAAGCTATTTCGAGGTAAAAAAATTATTTTTCATTACGAAAATTGTTGAATTTTTATTAAAATGTTGGTAAGAAATTGTGTTTTTTTTTGGGTTGATTTGGAATATATATTTGTGTTTCCATACAGGAGGTTGCCTAAATTTAACCATTCTTAAAATTTTTCTTTAAACCTTTTGCCCACAAAGTGTTCAATAAAATTTCCCAACCAAAATTTTAAGTGCTAATAGAGTCTCTCTTGTCTAGTTAGTTAGAATGTCTATTAGGAAACATCCTCGTTCTAGTCCTTCATCTTTTCTAGTGGTCAACCCAATTCCTTCGATGATTGTTTTAGAGATAACAATGATACTTACCATTTTAATTAATACTTTTTAAAGCAAAAAGTTAATGTTTTTCGCACTTTTGATATTGAATTTTTAGCCAAAATCAATTTTTTGTTTCTTCAAACTTTAATCGAATGACAGTGGATCAACTTTTTTAAAATTCGTTCACCGACTCATGCAAATCTTGTTCAAGCATTTTATTCAAATGCTAGACTCGAACATGATGAATCTGGTGAGATTGTGGTTGCTGTAAATTATTTTCTTATGAACACTCCTATTCGTTTCACTTTAGAAAATTTTGGTGAATTTTTAAAACTTCCTCCCATGGTGAGTCGAATAATAAAGGCCCTTATAATCTGGCCTTGAACATTCGACGCTCGTTTGCATCCGAGCTAAATGTCCATGATCGCATTTTTCATTTTATAATTACATGGATATTATGTCCTATTTAAAAACATGTCATTCTTTGATCTACCGACTAGTGGTGTGTTGATTCTTTTCATAGTAATAGGCGTCTGGATCTGTTGTTAATCTTAATTAATGACATTACCAAACGTATTGGCTAGAGGCTCGAGAGTAAGCTCTCTCTGCCTTTTGGCACATTTTTGTCATACATTTTTAAATGCCTCAACATCCATACAAATGTCGATCCTCTTTTAGCTGTCAAATACAAACCTATTAGCTTTTCTACCCTTCATAGAGTTGGTTTTAAAATGGATCCTATTACCAAAAATTGGGTTAAAGATGTCCATCATGTCCCACAAGAAGATGATGATAAAGGACTTGAAGATGACCATGATGGCATTCCTCTAGTCCAACAAGACCCTCTACCAGGCCCTTCCTTAACTCAACTGTTTGCTCCGCCTCTCTCCGACGACATGTCTGCTGCCATCCTTCGTGCCATTACTTCCTTAACTGAGGAGTTTAGAGGTTTTGGCACTCAACCAGATGATGTATTTGAGCATGTTAATAACAATCTTAATAGTTTAGACTCTAGGATGTCTAGGATGGAGGGAAATATTGCACTTTTAAAGTCTCATTTCCCTCCTCTTCCTCCTCATCAAGACGACTGGGGTGCATATATTTCATTTTCTAATGCATTTCACTCATTTTCATTGCTCATTTTCCAATCTCTATGTTAGACCTTAATGTTTATTTTGGTATCTTATTTGTAAATACTTTATTTTGGCTGTTTGTTTTTTAGTTTTCAAATTATTTACTCTTTTATTAAACTAAAAAAGTCTCTCTATTTAACTTTATTTGTTGATTTTTGATATAACAAAAAAAGGGGAGAAGAGGAGAGAAAGGTAAATTTTTGGTATTTGGTTGATTTTCTATATGACTAATATTTTTGGTATTTGGTTGATTTTCTTTATGACTTATCTTTTAATGCCAATAACAATTGACCACTTTTGGTTTTCAAATCATTGTTTCCAAATTTCCCAAAAATCAAATCATTGATTCAAATTGAAGTTTAAAAAGGGAAGTAACAAATTCAAAAACAAGTTTACCAAAATGTTTTGTTATATAGAAAATAGGGGATTGTTGAATTGCTTTATTTGATAAATTATTTTGATATAACAAACAAAAGTATCTATAAATAAAAATTTGTTTTTGAACAAAGAATTCAAAGCAAATTTAAACTCTTAAACTTAATTAAATTTGTTTCAAATCAATTGTAAAACTACTCCCTACAAGCAATATAGATATTTTCCAAAATGTATCAATACTTGTACAATTTTTAGTTAATACCTTATTTTTTATTGATACAAAAAATATTATCTATTTTGAATAAAAAAGTGAACACAAACATTAAGTATTGATACCTTTAAAATTTTATCGATACCTATTGAATTTTATTGATACCAAAATTTTATATTGATACAAATTTTGCATTATGTTTTTCATGATCTTTCAAAAATGACAAAAAGTATCGATAGGTATAAAAATACCTGTTACCAGGTATTGATAAATCATTTTTGTTATTGCGATAACTAACTTTAACGACCACTGACATTAAATGCTACTAGTATCGATACTCGTACAAAAAATATCGATACTTTTTTGTTGCAGATGAATTTAATGATATGATATTTACATTCGAACAACTTTATTTATTTTCTCAACAACCACAATGGTTAGAAATGAATTAGAGGGAATAAATACCAACTTCTAAAGGTCTTACAACAACTAGAAAGAATACTCAAACTTAAAGATCAATCAAAACAACCTTTGTGCCATATATTTCCATACTTTTCTTTAGTACACTTGTGAGTTTTATTTCCATTCTTTTTCTCAAGTGTTTTTCATTGTAATTAAGCTTAATTTTGTAAACGCTCAGTTCTTGTAAGGATTGTTTGCTAATTTGTATCTTTTTAAGAGGGTTAGTGTAACACCCTAAACCCGGTCTAGAAGTTAGGCCCAAATCTGGCGTGTCGCATTGAAGTGTTTTTCGAAAACCATGTTTTCATTAAAAACCCTTCTAGTTTAAAGGCTTAAGTAAAAACCCAGTTACGTTGGTTTATTTTTAAAATATGGTACATTGAAAAGTTATTAGTTTTAATCCCAAAACATCTTTTCAGTTGCGGAAGCTGATTTTGAAAGTAATTGATTTACGAAAAAGATTAAGTTGCAAAACCATTTCAAAAATGTTGAGAAAACGCAGTGTTTTTTTAAAAACAGTAGCATTTTGGAAAACCATGATTTACTTCTAATGGATATAATTCAAAGTAAAGAAAGACCCATAGTTAAAATCTAGAAACTTAAAGAGGCCTTATTACAACCCAAATCAAAATATTTGAATGTAACTAATCAAAACGGAAAACACAAGCAGTATGTGGCCTTCTCCGAGTCCCTCACAACACCGATCCGTCTAAGGCTGGGGATTACCTGCATAGTTAAAAATGGGGTGAGTTTACGAAAACTCAGTGTGTAATCCCTTTACTAGAGTAAAAGTTAGTATACAAAAACAGAAACCTAAACAGTCTGGGCCAAGGCCCTTTTAACAGTAACAGTACAGTATAGATCAGAGCATACGTGGGCCAAAGCCCACTACAATATCATTTGGGTCACAACCCATAACGGAATCAATTGGGCCTAGCCCAAACCAATAACAAAACAAGTGGGCCTAAGCCCAATACAATGATAGATCTCATAACAGATATGCAATAGTATGAGGATGCATCCCACCGTGATCCAGCCAACACACCACTCGTACCAACCCTACACTTACATGGGGATAAAATCGACCCACCCAACCAGCACACCACTGTTAGCACTGGTTGCGGCCCTAACCGAAATCGCAGCAAAGCTGCTAGTATATATATATGGCTCTAAGCCTTCAGTAGCAGTATTATAATTGGCACAAAGCCATCGGTAACTGTACTATGTTTGGCACATAGCCATCAGCGACGGTAATATAATCGACACACAGCCTTGGGTAAATATGATCGACACAGAGTCATTGGTATATATGTTAGGCACATAGCCACGGGTTAATACGATTGGCACAAAGCCATAATCAAGATGGCACAGAGCCATATTTAGGTTGGCACAGAGCCATAATCAGATTACGCAGCTTTAAGCCATCCATCGGTCCACAGTCGTCTCGGGCGACCCGTGCAACCCTATCAGAACTTCCTCCGTATCAATGTCCCAACCCCATTTAATATGTCGTGTATGTCATGCTCAATCGTTACATATGTATGCAAAATGGCCATGCTCGGTAACTGTCATTTACACACATATTAAAAGCATATCAGTCACATGACCACAGTCAGATCAGTTAAAACACAGTCATACATTCACAGTTAGATCAGTTATAGTCCTAATCGATCGATTTACGCAAAGGCAAAATAGTCATTTTACCCTATAAGGGTATTTCAGTAATCCTACCCTTCAGTGGTATTTCGATAATTTTACCCTAGAGGGGTTTTCGGTAATTCTACCCTATAGGGGTATTTCGATAATTTCACAAATTGGGGGTATTTCGGCAATTTTACAAATCAAGAGTATTTCGGTAATTTTGTAAATCGAGGGTATTTCAGTAATTTCACAAACTGGGGTATTTCGATAATTTTACAAGTTGGGGGTATTTCGATAGTTTTACAAACTGGGGTAATTTCAGTAATTTCACAAATCAGGGGTATTTCGATAAATTTGCAAATTGAGGGTATTTCAGTAATTTTACGAATCAGGGGTATTTTGGTAATTTTGTAATTTGGGGTCTCAGCGACCCAACAGAAGGTCCACCGTCGCCTCGAACAACTTAAGTAACCTAAATAGTCACAACGGTGTAAATGGGCCTAAAGGCCATTACTTGGCCCAAGTGGGTCCACATGCTCGTGTGGCCCAATTAGCCTAGAAATAGCCTGGCTATACGAACAACACAGTTCAAACCAATAAAAACCATAAAACATGCATTTTATCCGTGTGGGGCCCATCAACCCAGTGGGCCCATATGGCCCATTGCCCAAAAACGACCCTAGCCATGTGGACTACACGGCTCGGTCTAACATTTAGCATAATATGCAAATTTAATTCGTGTGGGGCCCATAGGCTCATTTCGACCCATCGAGGCCCATAATAGCTCTACAGTCCTACGCCTAATATTTGTAGGCTCGAATCACCACACGTGCGATCGCACGCTTGTGTGGCATCAAACGCCGTATTTCAGCTTTTTGACTTTTTGACTTTTCGGCTGATCATCAACAGAGCACAAAGTTACACACCTGATTGCAAGCTTTCGCGAAACCTTAGAACACCAACCTACACTTGACCCAAAATTTACAATCAGTCTTCCATGCATTAATGATCGAAAGCACTTAATTCCCAAAAAGATATTCACTATCATACCTTGACTGAGTACCAAGTGATCTATTGCCCTTAGATCGCTGACCAGGGATTGATCACCCATCCTTGGTACAACCTGCATTGTATCTTAACCTCTTTAACTATTACCATGAACGAAAAATAACTAGAACTGAAAGAACGACAATTTACCACTACGTAGAACTAAGAACGATCGATAGAAGAAATTGGCCTATACCCACACGCAAGAGTCGAGATGCTTGTACCCTTTTTTCATGAATCGACAACACATGAAGATGTTAGAAGAAAAGACCACAACAGTGGAGAGAAATAAGAGTAAACCAAGAGCACTTACCGATTTCAGGAATACTTGCAAAACTTGAAACAGAGAAGGAAAGAAGCAGAAATTTGATCACCACCGAACTAATCAAGAGAAAAGAGAAAGATTCTGTTCACAAGCCACTAGAAAGCCGAAAGAAAAAGGGGAAAGATGATATTCGACTTAGGAGAAGAAAGAGAAAAGAAGAAAAACAAAAGAATAAAGAGGAAGAGAGAGAGAAGCAGAGATTCGGCCAACAAGATGCTTGAAGAAGAAGTGCTAAACCGAACAGCAAAAGTGCATGAATGGCTAAATGCAAGACAAAAAGATGCACGAATGGTAAGTGAATTTTGGCACTCAGGAAAACCAAGACTATCCCAAAATGCTCTCCAATTACCGAAAAATGCACACAAAGGAGGCCCCTAGCTGAATATGCATGCACAAGCTTCCCCAACCGGCTACAACTCTCCACGTTTTGAATTCATTGATTTCCCCCTCCTAATTCTCCTTCAAATCACCCAACTACCAACCACATCCCCTGATTCTCTCTTCCTTGACCAATTCAAACCTCATCCAGCAGAGTTTCAATCCAACTCTTCCACCTTCCCAGCTCAAGCAGCAAAATAAACACTTCCCTACTTATCCTAGGACTTGAACCTCAGACCACATAGATGCCCAACATGCCACTTGCCACTAGGCTACAAGCTCTTCTTGTGTCACTAACCAAACATTATTATTAATAAAGCCTAAGTGTCAGTGTCCATGTTCATTTAAAAGAAAACCAAAATAAATTGCAAAGGCCAAGACTTGAACCCAAGCTCCCTTGCACCATTAATGACGCCACAACCACTAGGCCACATGCTTCCTTGTGTCATGTTTTCCCCAACAATATTCTTAAAGCCTACTTATTTACATCCAGGGTTTTATTCACCTAAAACCAAAATTTTCCTAAAGCCTAAGTTTGAACCCAAGACTTCTTCTATACTTATCAAGACCCTTAACCACCAACGCAGACATACTTTTAGGTTATTCATATGCACAACTAAATTCCTATTCCTCCGGCACACGAAGCCCATTTCTTCTAGACCCAAAATTTGTGGCGTTACAGTTAGTATCTTAAAATTTGAGTAGAAATCTTAAGGGAGTTGTAAGGTTAAACATTATCCTCAAAGGTTGGTCAAATTAGTAAATTTTTGAAAATCCTTAGTTTTGGAAAGCTAAGGTAGTGGAGTAGGCAATTGGACTCGAACCACACTAAATTTTTGTGTTTCTTTTCTATCTTTTCTCTTTAGCTTTCACAAATTTTTTAAAAAGTCAATTCACTCCCTCTTGGAAATTTCAGTTTGATCATTTAAGCTAACAAATTCAATTACTCAATCTTTTTCGGTTCTTGTCGAATCTTTTGACAATCTTGACAAATCTTGAAATCAATCATTAACTCGTGTATAACTGTTGTCTGAAGGACCTGTTTTAAGTGCATTGGATCAGATATGATCATGAGGAACGTCGATCAGACTCTCGGTGAAAAGTGTGTGTTCTTTTACAAGAGAATCAGTGTGAACCGTACCTAGAATTAGGGCCACATGGTATGCCACACGGGCGTGTGGATCACACCACCCCTCACATGATCATGTGCCTCTAAAACCCTAGGATAGTTCAAATCTCACACGGCCCAAAACCCTCCACACGGCCTGCCACAAAGTCGTGTCTCTCCTATAGGTTAATTTTGCAAAATTCCACACGGCCATAGTCTGTTACACAGTTTGCGCACACGGCCATGTAACCCTTCCATACAGCCTATAGCACCCTACACGGTCTTATGGCTAGGATCATTTATATGATTAATTGAATTAATATTATATATATGCATGAAATGTGAATAAATATATATATATGTCTATTGTATCTGTATTTATAATAGTATGTACCGCATGCCTTATGATACTGTTAATCGAATCCATGAGAAGATTGTGTTTTGCTATTGAATTGATTAGTTAAAAGCATACCTATTACTGCCATATCGATCTGTAATAAGCATATTATTCTCTACCGTTTAATCTATTATAAGCATGTCATATTGCATTGCATGGGGGCGAGATGCTTTGAAAGGAGGAAGTTCTGGCAAATTACTAATCTGCAACTCTGGTGGTTTATCCAAAAATTATTTGGCAGCTTTTATTTGCAACCATGTTGTGTATTCACAACCATCTGGCAGCGTATTAACCTGAAACACGGGTGGTTCATCCACCCACTTTTGGTAGTTATTATCTGCGAATATGTTGTGTACTCACAACCATCTAGTAGTGTATTAACCTGCAACATCGTTGGTTCATCCACCCAATATCTAGAAGCTCTTATCTTCAAATATGTTGTGTATTCACAAACATTTGGCAACATATTAACCTGCAACTTTTTTGGTTTATCCAAAAAATCGATGTGTAAGGATGGACGAGTTTTGAGGAACTCTTACTATGGTGTGTAATGGTGTGGTAGGATCTTTTCTACTAAAATCCGTAACTGTGTTGCATTCACAAAGCATGTTCAAGCGATTCTGAGATTTCTAAGACGATATATGTGCACATATGTTGTTGTGTTGATATGATATTTCGATATTCCAAAACCATTATTGTGAATTATTATATGTGATGTGACTCAATATTCTAATTTGTTGCACTGATTTTCTTGTGATGGAACCCATACTGAGCTTCATAGCTCACTCCCTTTTATTTCCATTTTCTATAGATAATCTACCAAGTTCGAACACGAACACGACATCTAGAGGGTTTCAGCTCGATTTGTTAAAATATTTTAGATATAATATTTGATATTTTATCATTCAAAAACTGTATTATTTTATTGTGAACTGTGGCATGAGACATTGGTTTTTTTTTTTTGTTTATTTATAGCTTACATGACATTTAATTTGATTTTAGGATATCTAATTATGACTATTAATAACATAAATAGATATCACTTTACCACTCCTAAATTATAATTAGAATTTGAGTATTAAATAAATTGGTCATAAACTGAGTTTTCAAAAGTAAACACTGTACATAGGATTAGTAAATTTAAATAAATAGACTTTTTACTAAAATTAACAAATATTTTAATAATGTCTGTTTTAAAAACTCTGATAGCTTACCAGACCATTTTGGTGGCTAATGTAATATTCCAAATTCGGGTCTAACGTCTAGTCGAGTTAGGGAGGTTACATTCTTTTTTTCTTTTCTTTTGTATAGCATTGAATGAGCTTACTTAAGTTGTGGAGAAGTAGAATGATGGATAGTAAAAATGGCAAATTGAAAAGAAAATATTCTTTTAAGAATGCTTAGTAAGTAAGAAAAGTGAGAAGAATATAAGAAAGGTGACCATTTTATATTTTAATGTGTAAAAATCAACCATTTCAAATTGCTATGATAAGATGAAAATAATAATAAGAGAAGAGTGCATGTTAGTTGAAAATTATACATTTTCAAAAAGTTTTATTTTATTTCCTATCATTTTTCAACTATACTAAGTAATGAATGGAGAGAAAATTATTTTTCTTTAAAATTTTCCATCTTTCCTACCAAGAATACCTAAGGAAATAAAAAAAAAAATATTCAATCTTTTTTATTTTTCTACCCCTTCAATTCTCCATCATTCTAACTTTCGTTCCACTCTACCAAGCAAAGTCTAAGTGAAGGCATTAACACACATCTATGAAAAATCTCTTACAAGCAGTTGCACTATCTCAGCAAGAGGTTCCTTAAAAATTGTAAACCAAACATACTATTTCTAAACAATTTCACCAAGCTATCCACCACTATGTTTGCTTCTCTAAGGATGTGCTTCACAATAACATTCTTCAAGTATCTTATTGTCAATAGAATTCTTTTAACCATAGTAATCTTAGGCAGATTAACATTTCATTTAGTCAATATATGAACTACCTATAGATTATCACATTTGACAATAAGACTCAATTTTTCGCTATAATTAATTCGTAAAGGACTACCCATAACTTTGTGTGAAGTACCGAGCTAGATCAATAAATTGACTATAACCTATTAGCTAAATACCTTGATTATTAGGAAAAACTCTGCCACATGAGCTAAAAGGAGGAGATCCACTCACAACACCATCAATGTTAAGTTTGATATATCCTATAGAAAGCTTACACCATGAGGCCAAAGGGGAATTCTTCTACTTCCCAAGGTCATATTCATAAAAGCAATTGTATACATTGCCCACATTAAAGGATTCGCAGAAAACTCAAATCGAGTTGCAATGAATATTACCAAAAACAACTAAGTTGCGTTGTTTCCACAAATTCCATCATAAGATTCCAAAATCAATTATCAAACCATTTGGGTTCTTGATATTAACCTCCAACCAAGTAAGGAGATCTAACTAGAAGAACCTATTAAGTAGTTGAGTTGGAATGGAGAGGGACCATAAAGCTTTAGCCTTCAATTAGTCCCTTAAAATGTACAAAATTGATTTAGGATTGCCCGAGCATAAGTAGCAGTTATCATCAACTATCATATGTTTCCTTAATTCCTTGTTAGTAAGAAGGGGTTCATGGAGTACTGCCCATAAAAATTGTCTCACCCATTGAAGCCTATGAAAACTCCAAGCTAAAGACCAAATATTAAATTTATGGTTCAACTATCTTAAGACAAAATTTTATAAGCATTAGTCACTGTACAAGGCCTATTCAAAGGGCCTTTCTGTAACACCCCTCACCCGTATTCAACGCCAGAATAGGGTTACGAAGCATTACCGAATATATTATACAATTACACTTACATTTCCTATACATTTTCAAGTTCCAAATAATCATCATTCAACAACATACATACCATCCCTAGTATAAGCGTACGAGGCTTAAAACATGCATTGGGGGGTGGTTCGGGACTAAACCGATAACTTAGAAAACTTTTGAAACACTTAGAAAAATTTTGCAAAATGTACGGGACACACGCCCGTGTCACAGGCTGTGTGGACATTCGAAATGGGGTCACATGGCCGTGTCTCAGCCCGTGTCTGACCCGGTGTAACTCTCTGACCTGGATCACACTGCCAACACACACGCCCGTGTGCCCTAAAAATGGTCACACACGCCCGTGTGCTAGGCGGTGTACTGGGCTGTGCCAAACCTGAAAGGTATACTGACTTAGGCCACACGGCCAATCACATGCCCGTGTGCTGGGCCGTGTGGAGCATACTGACTTGATTTTAATTCAACACTAGGGGACACACGGCCGTGTAACATAATTGTGTGTCACACATGGCTGAGACACACGCCCGTGTCTCTGCTCGTGTGGACAAAAATAGGCTATTTACCAAGCCTATTTGCCACCCAACTTTACACACACCTAAAACAATGCTTTTGGCATCAAAACGTGGCATATATAGGCATTCAATCAGCCTCATCCAAGCATCATTTATACCATTTCAATACTAACCAATACCAAACATATCAATACCAAAATGTTCCATTCAATTTATACCAAATTATCACATTCTTAAATCATCAATATGGTTACATTTCAAACATGCATTATTTTACCTATAATTCGAACATACCAAATCTCATATCTCAACCATTTAGTATCCCTAATTACCAAATATCATCAAGCATCACATATCCATCAATAAGCACATAACCAAAGCCATATGCACATATGAATACACAACCAAATCAACCAAATTAAGCCAACTCTCATGTCTATATACAAAACTAAAACATTAACATTTACGTAACACCCCAAACCCGACCCATGCGTTACGAGCGGATTGGGTATGTCACACGAGCAAAACATGTTAAACCCTTTTTATTCGTACTAAAATAGGTATTGCTTTGTTAAAATCAAGAAAACAAGTTTGATTTGAAATATTTGATAAAATACTACTAACCTCGAAGATTGATTGATAAATCAATAAATTTGAACTAATGATCTTATAAAATGTGACTTTTGAAAACGACGTTGAAAATTCGAAAGAAAATTTTCGTGTTATAAATATTTGTAAAAGTTTATTTTGAAATCCATTTGTTAATCGATTTTGGAAAACCTTTATTTAAGTTTTTAGAAAATTCCCATTTAAAACAATTTAAGTAAAATAATAAGTATATCAAACATAAAGCAAATAATAAAATACTCCAGAGGCCTTATTACAACATAAAACCTAAAATAGTAAAGTGAACGAAAATAGAAATCTAAAGTTCCAAAATGAAAACACCATTTCTGAAGTATGGCCTCCACCGAGTCATCCATAACCCAAGTCCACATCACCGAGCATTACCTACAAGGGTTAAGAGAAAAATGAGGGTGAGTTATAAGAACTCAGTGCGTAATCCCCTTACCGTTATCCATTGGGCCTGAACCCACATAGCATAATCTTGGGCCTAAGCCCATTACATAACAATGTATAAATGCAATAAATGTATGAGCAATGTATGTATCCCAACCCCTCCTAAAAAAATCCATCCGTTACACACCACCCGTACCAGCCTTCACACCTGTGGGGATCAAGTCAACCCACCCCGCCAAACACACCAATCGCAGACAAGTTGCCATTTATAGTATATTTGTGGCTGAGCCACCAGAGTCATAATTAAGCGTGGCATAACCACTATACAGATTGTGGCAGAGCCACCAGAATATCATATACGGTAATATAACCGGCACACAGCCTTGGGTAAATATGATCGACACAGAGTCGTTAATTCATATGTTAGGCACATAGCCATTATCAGAATTTGTGGCAGAGCCACCAGAATATGTGGCAGAGCCACAAGAATCAGATTGTGGCAGAGCCACCAAAATATGTGGCAAAGCCACCAGAATCAGATTGTGGCAGAGCCACCAGAATCACTTCTCTTCAACAATTTCCCATCCCATGCAAAATCATGTAAATGCAACATACATAGTAAATCAGGATATTTACAATTATAAACAACAATCATTAATTCAGAGATTCATTACAAAAATTCGACTCATTAACACTTTGCAAAATCGGCCCATTAGGGCAATCTATCAAATCGGCCCATTAAGGCAATCTATCAAATTGACCCATTAAGGTAATCTATCAAATCGACCCATAGGGGCATTTTCATAATTTTTTCCCATAAGGGCATTTTCGTAATTCGGTTATTTTACCCACTAAGGGTAATTCAATCATCTCGCAACCTAGGGGTATTTCAGTAATTTACCCTCCAAGGGTATTTTGGTAATTTCGCAACCCAGACTTAATACTAATTTGTGCATAAAAATTTGAAATTGTCCATCCGCATCATATTGACTAAATTTACTATAACTCGATCTAGGAAGCTCGAAATTTAGATTCGTAAATTTCCTTTGAAACTAGACTCATATATCTTCTTACTATAATTTTTCTAGAATTTTTGAATTAACCATTTAGTAAATTTTATTCCTTAAAATTTCCCTTGTTTCACTGTCCAACAGTTCTGACCTCTCTTACTTTAATTTCAAATATCTCACTGTACAGTTTTCATATACTGCTCCCACTTATTTCTATTGAAACTAGGCTCACTAAAGAATCTATACAAATAAATTATAACTCATAATTCTCTTTGTACAATTTTATATGATTTTTCTGAGAAAATCAGGGAACCACGAAGTCATTCAGAACCAGTCACACTAACATTAAGATATCACAGAATATAGAATTCCTTTTTCATCTTCGTTTCTTTCATATAAAAATAGACATAGCAAGCTTTCATTCAATATCTTATTCACTTTCTAATTCCCTTTCTCCTATTTTTTGTGATTTTTCAAACTCACGTCACTGCTGCTGACCAAACTGTTTCATTGTAAAAATATGGTTACTACTACAAATATACGCACGCCCGAGTGGTCACGGATGCCGATTTCTAATTTTTTTCGATATTTTGACCGAATCATATAACATTACATGCAAAATTTTAGAGAGGTATGAGATTACACACCATTTCAAACATGTTTTCGGAAGGGTACGGAATTACACACCTTATCACGAATTGTGCTTTCTACCGATTTCAACACCTATAATGATAGTTGATAGAAGGTTAGTCTCAACTTTGATAATCGTGACTAGAAACACTTATTAGGCTAACTCCACTTACCAAGAATGTGATCTCCCTTAGTCACCAAGAATCGATCCTACCCTTTGGCTACTGAAATCTCGTCCCCACTTGCTTGATGAGTCGACGATAACGATTTGGCTAATACAAATCACTTGTGCTCCTTTACCTTGTTGAAAATCCAATTCGATTAAGAAGAGGTCTTCCTCACACAATAGGGAACGAAATGATGAAGAAATAGGATGATAATGGATTCGGTAACTTCAATTTGCAAGAGAAGATGAGTGGAACAATTGGTCACAATGGTTAGTGTTTTCGGCTAGACAAGAAAGAAAGAGAAAATGCTCAATACTGACTTGAAGATTCGGCAAAGAGAAGAAGAAGAAGTTTGGAAAGTAAGAAAAATAACACAAAATGATCCTAAAGGAATTTTGGCCAAAACAAGCACCAAGGTTTCTACCAAAAGGCAAAGAAAATTCGGCTATCCTCTCCCTATACCAAAACCGTCCATAGCTTGACAATAAGGTCAACATTGGCCAACCAAAACTTTCCAAAACGCTTTCCTCTCTTTGGGCCAACATGTTCCCTATTCTTTCCTTTTCCTTTGATTTCTTTCCCTAGCCTCATCCTTTCCTAATTTCTTTAGCCACCTTGCCAAAATTAAAAGTCCACCTTGCCTTATTTACCAACTTGGCTGACACTTAGGGAAAGAATACAAAAAAAATAGTCAAAATTTTGCACAATATGAGATTTGAACCTCAGACCATTAGTACACTCCACACACCACTTTCCACCTTTACCAATAGACTCCTTGTACTAGTAAAATGCACATTTATTTCCTTAAGTCTTGATGTTACTTGCCTACTCTCCTTAAATGCTTAAACACAACATTTTTCCTTATAGCCCATCTTGAACTCGGAACTTCCTAGAAACCTCGTAACCTTCCAAATTCACTTAACTAATAAGTCTAATTTGCAATAAACGCCAATCATATTCTCGAAAATTTTAAACATTCTTACGCCCAAGGCCCATTGGGCCCAATTCTACTAAGCCTAATTTCGGGATGTTACAATTTACAAGCCATTTCAAATAACTAAGTTCATTACCAAACTATATATCAAAATGACCAAAATCCTATACATGCCATATATCCATAAACTTAGATTCAAAGGTACCAAAGTGATAGTTGGATAGTGTGATGAAGTCTCCGACGATTCCTGAATCTGAGCTAACTTTAATTTCACTATAAAACACAGAAAACAAACAAAGTAAGCTATATAGCTTAGTAAGCTCGTATGATAATAAACACAATTAACCACAAGTATACAACTCAATCAGTTGAATATACGAACATATAACTCATATTAGCTAACAAACCTTTCACATATTCTATCATAAGATTTGATGTAAAGTTCACAATTTTCTTTGATTCAAAGCTCATACAGGTCGTGTACATACCTGTACCATCTCGTATCAATCTTATACTCAACCATATCTTTGACATATATACCCGTTGAACCATTCAGAATACTATCGGATACTCGGGAATCTTTCACTCTAAGTGCCACATATATAGCCGAAGCTATCTTAATCTCGTATCACATATAATGCTCACTTTTGAGCTATCAACAGGTCTGCTTACACAAGCTGACAGTCATGATGAAGCTACACGATACTGCTTACACAAGCTGACGAGAATCCGCAACACATGCTGGATAACTCAACCACCGATAGGATGTACGGATAACACCTAATCACATAACCCCTAATAACATGGCATTCGTATCCTAATCTATTCCTAAGGTTCAACCGGAACTTTCTCACTTGTCGAATCACCGTTGAACATGTCCGTCGTGTCGTATTCACAATTTATGCAATATCAAAGCACTAAAAAACAAGTATAATAGTGTTTAACACATACGAACTTACCTCAAATGCAAAAACGATGAATTAAATTGATTAATCCGAAACTTTGTTCTTTTCCTGATCTAAATTCGTATTTCGCCTTTCTTAATCTAAATATAATCAAAATTAACTTATTTAATAATCTCTCTATTCAATTTAGTCCAAATTATACATTAAGGCAATTTTACACATTTGCCTCTAATATTTCACATTTTTACAATTTAGTCCTTATTTCATAAAATAAAAAATTCATGAAATTCAACCAAAACCCATGCTATGCGAATTTCAATTAGGTCCATTTATTTCACACTTTAACCACAAAATTTACACATTTCACAATTTAACCCCTAATTAACAATTTTGTCAAAAATCACTTTATAAATGTTGTTTATCTAACAACAAGCATGCATTTTCTATCATTAAACACCAAAATAAATCAACATTCATCAATGGAAAAACCCTAAACCTTTAATAGTTTTGCAAAATAGTCCCCGGGCTAGCTAGACTAAGCTGCAATGATCTCAAAAACATAAAAATCATTGAAAACGAGACAAAAATCGTATCTAATTGCAAGAATTGTTGATGGCCAAATGAACAACCCTAAAAATGGTTCTTCTCATGCTAATTTCGGTTGGGAAGATGAAAAGAGATGATAGAAATTATTTTGTTTTATTTTAATTAACTTTAATTGCTAAATTACTTAATTAACCTTAGTTATAAACTATTAAAAACATTTAAAAGATGTTCATAAATGTCCACTTAAGCAACCAATGGTATAATTACCACATAAGGATCTCCACTTTAATATTTCATAGCTATTAGACACCTTTAACTAATAGTACAAAAATTTTATACTTTACATGATTTAGTACTTTTTATCGAATTAAGCATTCAAACAACAAAATTTCTTAACGAAATTTTCACACAATGACAATATCATGCTGTAGACATTATAATAATAAAATAAATATTTTGACTTCAGATTTGTGGTCCTGAAACCATTGTTCCGATTTGACTAAAAATGGGCTATTACACTTTCCAAGCAAATAAATCTAATCCAACATCATCTCTAGGTAGGAAAATATTCATTATATTGAAAACAACTTCCTTAGTCAGAAATTAAGAAAGATCAAGTAAATTTTAGCTTTTACTATCATTAGCAAAATCACAGACATTACTTACTTTATTAACACAACTTGGGTCTAAAACATGATCCTCAAGAATCCAATAGTTAGCAACCTAATTATCAACCTGAAAAAGAGTGTTACTGCCATTGCTAATAAAATTAAAAACATTCCTTTAAAGGTCATCACAAATATCCACAATAAAATGCCACACATAAGAGGCATTATGATTCAAAACAAACCATGGACACCCAATCATAACTTTAAATTAAGCTCTCTTAATTTGGACTATAGAATTTTTGAGTTGGAAAGGATTTTGAAACCCAATTTAAGGAGAAATGGTAAATTATTTAAATCAAGCTTCCTCAACCCCAAATTACTATTTTTAAGAGGTAACAAACAATGATCGTAATGGATAAGTGTAGGCTTTTTATTATTGTGGAACCCAAACAAAACTATGAGCAATCTATTCGATTTTATTGCCAACACTCATCGGAATTCTAGTTGATTGCATAAAGTAGTTTGGAATAGAAACTAGTACCGATCTAGCTAATGTGATCCATCTTGCTTGAGACAAGAGCTTTGCATTCCAACCATTCAAGTAGCTACTACCTTTATCAGTAATGAAATTGTAAGTGTCACTCCCTATCTTTTTTGTGAAATAAAGGTACTCCAAGATATTTTCCTAGGTTATCAAAAAGTATGAAGCCCAACAAGCTATTAATTTGATTCACGTCAAATGCTTGAACATTTCTTGTAACATCCCGGTTTAGACCCTAGTCGGAACAGTGGTTCGAGACCACAAATCCAAGGTCGTAAAAATATTTTAATGCTGTTTTCTGTGTGAATAGTATGTGATATAGTCTGTTGAAAATTCTGTATGATAATGTGATTGTTTAGGTGTCAAATTAAGAGAAAGGACTAAATCGCGTAAAGAGTAAAAGCTATATGCTGAAAAATGTTGTTGGCTTATTAAGGTGGAGGCCTTGTTATTAATCCATTTTTATGATAATGGATGTTTAAATGACTAGATAACCATAAAACCAATTTGTTTTATATGAGTTATAAAAGGGCAAAGTTGGTATTTGCTTAATAAGTTATTATAATTAAAACAAAACAAAAAGATGGCCATTTTCTCATCTTTCTTCCACCGAAATTGAAAGGGAGAATAGCCATTGAAGCTTTTGAAATTTTGGCACTTGCTAGGCTTGATTGAGGTCTGTTTTGAGCTCAGTTTTTGATAATTTCTACGTTTTTGTAATCGTTACTTTGTGCTCTAGCTAACCCATGTTGTAATTTCATGAATTGATGATGTTTTGTGATGAGGCATTGATAAATGCTTGAGCTATGCGCTAGTTGATAGTAAAATATAAGAACTTGGTGTTGGATTAACATGTGTTGTTTTTGAATTTTTGGTGAATTTAGCAAGTTAGGGCTAAATTGTTAAAATAGAAACTTGAAGGGTTAAAGTGTGAAATAAATGAAATGTGTGGGTTTGTATGGATATTAGTAAAATTCGGCTAGACTAGTGCTAAGTGAAATTATGTGCATTTGATGATTTTGTGAATGAAGCGTCGAAATGTGAAAATATAATGGCTATTATGAAAAATGCTCTAATTGTGTGTGTGTGGACTAAATTGAATGAAATGGTGATAGAATGGATTGATTTTAAATGTGTATAGGCCAAGAGAGAAGAGGTTCGGATCGGGATTGATGCAAAGATAAAGTGCTCGATTAATCGATCGTATCGATAGTTGACGTTCAAGGTAAGTTCGAATATAATACATGTTATTAAGATATGTTTAGTATTATGAGATAAAATGTATATATGTGGATGAAATCGAGATGCTATGTGCAAGGATAAGCTGATGGCACTAAGTGTGCAAAATGAAAAATTGAAACAAAAATGAATGGCACTGAGTGTGCGATGATATGAAAGCTACAGCTTATTGACTTGGCACTGTGTGTACGGCACCGAGACAGATCAGTTAAGAGACTAGGCACTAAGTGTACGATAACAAGAATGTTACGATTGTGCATATAGCACTATGTGTGCGATTATATTGAATGGAAATTAAAGGATGATCAACAAGTATTATCGAGCTTTGAATTGTTTGGTGGTTTAACAACTATGTGTAGCTAAGGTATGTATTGAACCTTTGTGGTTAATGAGTATAATCGAGCTATGATTGAAGAAATGAGCATTTTAATTATAGATGATATGGTATGAGTATGTGGGAAATGCTCTTTGTGATGGCTATTGTATATGTTAATTTGAATTGATGATATTATGTATTATGTTAAGAACTTACCAAGCTTTATAAGCTTACTGTGTGATTTGTTTCTCTGCTTTGCAGTGTTAGTAAAGCTAGCTCAGATCAGGGGATCATCAGCTTCTCAGTCACACTATCGACAATCTATTTTGGGGTATTTTGGAAAGATGTATATAGTTAAGATATGGCATGTATAGGCTAGTCATTTGATTCATGGTTGAGATTTGTAGTAGCCATGAGATGTGGCTAGATATGTGTTAGTTTTAGCATGAATGACTTGGTAGATATATGTGATGCATCTTTTGGCATGGTTTGTGGTTTGAGAAGTTGATTTATGAATGGTAAATTGGTGTTGATAAAATGCTAATATGAATTAGTGATATTGAGAAGAAATGATGTTTGGTATTGAATGTAATATGCTTGTGATGATATGAGTTTTAGTCTTTGATATTGACATGGTTGGAATTGGAATTGAATGCATGATTTGAATGGCTATTTGGTATGTTTTTGGTTGCTATATATGCTTGATAAGTATTGGTAAATGATGCTTATAGGTTTGAACCATTTGGTTGGCATTTTGGTCTTGTAAATGGCCTATAATGTCACACGGTTGTGGTACACGGGCGTGCCTTAGACCGTGGGTAAATTGACAGGATGCAGCCTAAAATCACACGGCCTTGACACAGGTGTGTCATCTGGCCGTGGTGTGCAAGTCAGTAGCTAACATTAAAATACATGGCCCCGACACAGGCGTGCTCGATGGCCGTAAAGGGAAAGTCAGTATATGACCTAAAAGTACACGGCCATGACACACGGGCATGCCTAATGACCGTATTGATATTGTTGTATAGACACGGAAGGACACGGGGGTGTCTAGAAGCCGTGGAGGGAACACGGTCTCCTCCCACGGGCGTGTCTCCCATGTATTTTTGAAAAGTTTCAAATATTATGAAATTTTATATGTGTTTTAGTTTAGTCCTGACTCAATTTATAAGCATGCTTAGGGTCTTGATGACTCATTTAAGGGACACTATGTTTGTAAATAAATACGAACAGTAATGATTGACTTTGTGTTGAAACTTCTGGATGTTAAAGGTTCCGTTCAATTGGTAATGCCTCTTAACCCTGTTCCAGCGACGGTCTCGGGTTAGGGGTGTTACATTTTATTGGTATCAGAGCTACAGTTTAGTCGATTCTTGGACTAACGTAGTGAGTGTGAGTCTAGCTATACATGCCATATTTGAAATTGTGATAGTGTGACTAAATCTGACATTTGAAAATGTGTTTACATATAGTAATGGATCCCGATCGAGCAGTTGCTGACGATGTAGAAAACAATGCACCTGTTCCCGCTCAAGGGACAGCGCCGGCCACTTCAAGGCCGAATGATAGTGGTGAGAGAGGAGAGGCTAAGCAAGCCTTCTTCCGAATGATGAGCGAGTGGTTTACGGAGTTCGTTCGAACAAATTCGGCCGCTCCACAACCTCCACCCCCGAAAGTTCTTGTTGTGCCTCGAGTTGTAGATCCGATCAGATTGAATAAGCCTCCTGTAGACAAGATTCAAAAAAATAGAGCCGAAGAGTTTAGGGCTGCATCAGATGATGATGCTGAACGAGCCGAGTTTTAGCTTGAAAATACAATCAGAGTATTTGATAAGATATCGTTGAACCCTGATGAGTGCATTAAGTGTGCAGTTTCCTTGTTGAGAGACACAGCTTACAACTGGTGGAAAACGTTGATATCTGGGGTTCCAAGAGAGAGAATCACCTGGGATTTCTTTCCAGCTGAGTTCAGAAAGAAGTATATCAGTCAACGCTTCATTGATCAGAAACGTAAAGAGTTTCTAGAATTGAAACAAGGGTGGTTGTTTGTTACTGAGTACGAGCAAAAATTTGTAAGATTGAGTCAATATGCGAGAGAATGTGTCTCGACAGACATAGAGGGATTGAATGAAGACATCAAATTATTGGTTGGGATACTTGATATAAATGAATTCGTTGTGTTAGTTGAAAGAGCGTGCAAAGCTGAAGAGCTCAGTAAGGAAAAGAAGAAAGCTGACTCAGAAGCTCGTGATGAACGAAAGAGATCAATGAATAAATCTTCCCAACCTTCTACTAAGAGATACAGAGATGCAAATAACCGTTCCAATGCTTCGTTTGGACATCCAAGTAGAGATCATCTGAGATAGAGTACTGGTCCACGAATTCAAGCTCCGAATGAACCAAGTGTTGGCAGTGTTAAGAGTAACAAATCTGAGTGCAGACAGTGTGGAAGACGACATGTGGGAGAGTGTTGGGGCAAGTATAACAATAGAGTTTGTTATAAGTGTGGATCTCGAGATCATTTCATTCGAGATTGTCCGAAGATGGTTGAAGAAGAAAATGTTCAGAATGAAAAACCGAGTAATGTGACAGCTAGGGGTAGACCACCCAGAAGCACCAAAAATGTGAGTGAAAGTCAGAGATGGACAAATGACACAGCAATAAGATCAGAAGCGAGAGCACCTACTCGAGCCTATGCTATACGTGCACGAGAGGAAGCATCATCTCCAGATGTTATTACCGGTACTTTCACTTTATTCGATATTGATGTTATTGCATTAATAGATCCGGTGTCAACTTATTCTTATGTATGTGTGAATCTAGTATTGAATAAGACTCTACCTGTTGAGTCTACTGAATTCGTGATTAGAGTATCGAACCCTTTAGGTAAATGTGTCTTGGTAGATAAGGTGTGCAAAAATTGCCCATTGATGTTTCGTGATATATGTTTTCCGGTTAATTTGATGTTACTTCCGTTTGACGAATTCGACAAAATTCTAGGTATGGATTGACTTACTCTACATAATGCCATCGTGAATTGTAAAAGAAAGAGTATTGAATTGAGAAGTCAGAACGGTGAGTTAGTTTGAATTGAATCTAGTGATATGAAAGGATTACCAGCTATTGTATCTGCGATAAAAGCCATGAACTATGTGAGAAAGGGTTGTAAAGCTTATTTGGCATATGTGATAGATACAAAAGTATCAGAACAGAAAGTGGAATTCGTGCCTGTGGTTTGTGAGTTTCTAGATGTGTTTTTTGAAGAGCTACCGGGATTACCTCCAATCCGAGAAGTGGAATTTGGTATCGAATTAGTGCCGGGGACTACTCCTATTTCTATAGCTCCGTATAGAATGGCACCAATAGAATTGAAAGAGCTAAAGTCGCAGTTGCAAGAATTGACTGATAGAGGATTTACACGACCCAGTTTCTCACCCTGGAGAGCTCCTGTGTTATTTGTGAAAAAGAAAGACGAAACTATGAGAATGTGTATTGATTATCGACAGTTGAATAAAGTGACGATAAAGAACAAATATCTGTTGCCCTGTATCAGTGATTTGTTTGATCAGCTGAAGGGAGCTGTAGTGTTTTCAAAGATAGATTTGAGATCAGGCTACTATCAGTTGAGAGTTAAAGAATCCGATGTGCCAAAAATTACTTTTAGAACGAGGTATGGACATTATGAATTCTTAGTGATGCCTTTCGGATTAACAAACGCTCCTGCAGTGTTTATGGATCTGATGAATCGAATATTTAGACCGTATTTGGATCGCTTTGTGGTGGTGTTCATTGATGATATTTTGATTTATTCGTGTGATGAGACGCAACATGTCGAACATTTGAGAATCGTGCTACAAACTCTACGTGAGAAACAATTGTATGCAAAGTTTAGCAAATGTGAATTTTGGTTGCGTGAGGTTGGTTTTCTGGGACATGTTGTATCAGCTGTTGGAATACAAGTTGATCCGGGTAAAATCTCTGCTATTTTGGAATGGAAACCTCCGAAAAGTGTGTCTGAAGTTCGTAGTTTTCTGGGACTAGCGAGATATTATAGATGATTTGTGAAAGGTTTTTCGATGATTGCGACTCACCGACAAAGTTATTCTGAGAAAGATGTTAGATTTGAGTGGTCAGAAAAGTGCCAGCAGAGTTTTGAGCAATTGAAAGTGTTGTTAATAGAAGCACCAGTGTTGATTCAACCTGAGTCAGGCAAAGAGTTCAAAGTTTACATTGATGCATCGTTGAATGGTTTGGGCTGTGTGCTAATGCAAGAAGGGAAAGTCATTGTTTATGCTTCGAGATAGTTAAAGCCGCACGAAAAGAACTACCCAACGCATGATCTTGAACTGGTTGTGATTGTATTCGCATTGAAGATTTGGCGTCACTATCCGTTTGGGGAAAAATGTCACATTTATACTGACCATAAGAGTTTAAAGTATTTGATGACTCAGAAAGATTTGAATTTACGACAGAGAAGATGGTTAGAGTTGTTGAAAGATTATGAACTTGTGATAGATTACCACCCGGGTAAAGCTAATGTTGTAGCTGATGCCTTGAGCCGAAAATCGTTATATGCTTTGCAAGCTTTGAGTAATTAGATGGATCTGTGTCATGATAATGCGGTGGTAGCTGAATTGAAAGTAAAACCCTTATTCTTACAACAGATTTGTGAGGCTCAGAAAAGTGATAATGAGTTGTTAGCAAAAAGAATTCAGTATGATTCAGATGTTGTATCGGAATTTTGAGTTGATAGTGATGATTGTTTGAGATTCAGAGATCAGATTTGTGTTCCGAGAAATTCAGGATTGATTTCAGAGATTTTGACTGAAGCTCACAATTGTTATTTGACTGTACATCCGGGGAGTACAAAGTGTATAATGATCTGAAACAGTTCTATTGGTGGCATGGCATGAAAAGAGATATTTCTGACTTTGTGTCGAAATGCTTAGTTTGTCAGCAAATCAAAGCTGAACATCATGTTCCATCTGGTTTATTACAACCGATTATGATTCCTGAGTGGAAATGGGAAAGAATCACGATGGACTTTGTGTCAGGATTACCCTTATCTCCGAGAAAGAAAGATGCAATCTGGGTGATAGTGGACAGATTGACGAAATCAGCTCATTTCGTTTCGGTGAGAACCGATTATTCTTTAGATAAATTAACTAAATTGTATATCGATGAAATTGTGAGATTACACGGAGTACCATTGTCTATAGTGTCTGATAGAGATCTGAGATTTACTTCGCGATTTTGGAAGATATTGCAAGATGCTTTTGGCATGAAATTGCATTTCAGTACTGCTTTTCATCTGGAAACGGATGGTCAGTCCGAGCGAATCATTCAGATTCTCGAAGACATGCTGAGATGTTGCATACTTGAATTTGACAATACATGGGAAAAGCACTTATCCTTGATTGAGTTTGCGTATAATAATAGTTTTCAATCTAGTATTAAAATGGCACCATATGAGGCTCTTTACGGTCGGAAGTGTCGAACTCCATTGTATTGGACTGAGTTGAGTGAGAATAAGATTCACGGGGTTGATTTGGTAAAAAAGACTAAACAGAAAGTGAAGATAATTCGTGATAGTTTAAAAGCAGCCTCAGATTGTCAGAAATCTTATGCAGATTTGAAACAAAAAGATATTGAATTTGAAGTTGGTGATAAAGTGTTTTTGAAAGTGTCTCTGTGGAAGAAAATACTTTGATTTGGCCGAAAAGGCAAGCTGAGTCCGAGGTTCATCGGACCGTATGAGATTATTGAACGAGTTGGGCCGGTTGCTTATAGATTGAGATTGCCATCTGAGTTAGAAAAGATTCATAACGTGTTTCATGTGTCAATGCTTCGACGGTACAGATCAGACCCGTCTCATGTGATTGCTCCTACTGAGGTTGAAATTCAGTTAGACTTGTAGTACAGTGAAGAACCGATCCGAATCTTGGCACGAGAGATTAAAGAGTTGAGAAAAAAAAGAATTTCCTTAGTGAAAGTATTATGGCACAAACACGAGATTGAAGAGGCTACGTGGGAATCTGAAAACGTTATGAGAGAGCAATATCCACACCTATTCACTGGTAAGATTTTCGGGGACGAAAATCCCTAAGGGGGGAGAGTTGTAACATCCCGGTTTAGACCCTAGTTGGAATAGTGGTTTGAGACCACAAATCCGAGGTTGTAAAAATATTTTAATGCTGTTTTCTGTGTGAATAGTATGTGATATAGTCTGTGTGAAAATTCTGTATGATAATGTGATTGTTTAGGTGTCGAATTAAGAGAAAGGACTAAATCGCGTAAAGAGTAAAAGCTATATGCTGAATTATAAGTACTTAAATGTTGTTGGCTTATTAAGGTGGAGGCCTTATTTTGTTATTAATCCACTTTTATGATAATGGATGTTTAAATGACTACATAACCATAAAACCAATTTGTTTTATATGAGTTATAAAAGGGCAAAGTTGGTATTTGCTTAATAAGTTATTATAATTAATACAAAACAAAAAGATGGCCATTTTCTCATTTTTCTTCGACCGAAATTGAAAGGGAGAATAGCCATTGAAGCTTTTGAAATTTTGGCACTTTTTAGGCTTGATTGAGGTATGTTTTGAGCTCAGTTTTTGATAATTTCTACGTTTTTGTAATCGTGCTTTGTGCTCTAGCTAACCCATGTTGTAATTTCATGAATTGATGATGTTTTGTGATGAGGCATTGATGAATGCTTGAGCTATGTGCTACTTGATAGTAAAATATGAGAACTTGGTGTTGGATTAACATGTGTTGTTTTTGAATTTTTGGTGAATTTAGCAAATTAGAGCTAAAATGTGAAAATAGCAAATTAAAGGGTTAAAGTGTGAAATAAATGAAATGTGTGGGTTTGTATGGATATTAGTAAAATTCGGCGAGACTAGTGCTAACTGAAATTATGTGAATTTGATGATTTTGTGAATTAGGGACTGAAGTGTCAGAATGTGAAAATATAAGGGCTATTATGAAAAATGCTCTAATTGTGTGTGTGTGGACTAAATTGAATGAAATGGTGATTGAATGGATTGATTTTAAATGTGTATAGATCAAGAGAGAAGAGGTTCGGATCGAGATCGAGGCAAAGATAAAGTGCTCGATTAATCGACCGTATCGATAGTCGATGTCCGAGGTAAGTTCGTATATAATACATGTTATTAAGATATGTTTAGTATTATGAGATAAAATGTATATATGTGGATGAAATCGAGATGCTATGTGCAAGGATAAGCTGATGGCACTAAGTGTGCAAAATGAAAAATTGAAACAGAAATGAATGGCACTGACTGCGCGATGATATGAAAGCTACGACTTATTAACTTGGCACTGGATGTGCGGGACCGAGACAGGTCAGATAAGAGACTAGGCACTAAGTGTACGTTAACAAGAATGTTACGATTATGCATATAGCACTATGTGTGCGATTATATTGAATGGAAATTAAAGGATGATCAACAAGTATTATCAAGCTTTGAATTGTTTGGTGGTTTAACAACTATGTGTAGCTAAGGTATGTATTGAACCTTTGTGGTTAATGAGTATAATCGAGCTATGATTGAAGAAATGAGCATTTTAACTATAGATGATATGGTATGAGTATGTGGGAAATGATCTTTGTGATGGCTATTGTATTTGTTAATTTGAATTGATGATATTATGTATTATGTTATGAACTTACTAAACTTTATAAGCTTACTGTGTGATTTGTTTCTCTGCTTTGCAGTGGCAATAAAGCTAGCTCGGATCAGGGGATCGTCAGCTTCTCAGTCACACTATCGACAATCTATTTTGGGGTATTTTGGAAAGATGTATATAGTTAAGATATGGCATGTATAGGCTAGTCATTTGATTCATGGTTGAGATTTGTAGTAGCCATGAGATGTGGCTAGATATGTGTTAGTTTTAGCATGAATGACTTGGTAGATATATGTGATGCATCTTTTGGCATGGTTTGTGGTTTGAGAAGTTGATTTATGAATGGTAACTTGGTGTTGATAAAATGCTAATATGAATTACTGATATTGAGAAGAAATGATGTTTGGTATTGAATGTAATATGCTTATGATGATATGGGTTTTAGTCTTTGATATTGACATGGTTGGAATTGGTATTGAATGCATGATTTGAATGGCTATTTGGTATGTTTTTGGTTGCCATATATGCTTGATAAGTGTTGGTAAATGATGCTTATAGGTTTGAACCATTTGGTTGGCATTTTGGCCTTGTAAATGGCCTATAATGTCACACGGTTGTGGTACACGGGCGTGCCTTAGACCGTGGGTAAATTGACAGGATGCAGCCTAAAATCACACGGCCTCGACACGAACATGTCATCTGGCCGTGGTGTGCAAGTCAGTAGCTAATATAAAAATAGACAGCCTCGACATGGGCGTGCTCGGTGGCTGTGGAGGGAAATTCAGTATATGACAAAAAAGTACACGGCCGTGACACACGAGCGTGCCTAATGACCGTGTTGGTATAGTTGTATAGACACGAAAGGATACGGGGGTGTCTAGAAGCTGTGGAGGGAACAAGGTGTCCTCTCACGGGTGTGTCTCCCCTGTATTTTCGAAAAGTTTCAAATTTCATGAAATTTTGTATGTGTTTCAGTTTAGTCCCGACTCGGCTTATAAGCATGCTTAAGGTCTTGATGACTCATTTAAGGGACACTATGTTGGTAAATAAATGCGAACAGTAATGATTGACTTTGTGTTGAAACTTCTGGATGTTAAAGGTTCCGTTTGATTTGTAATGCCTCTTAACCCTATTCCGGCGACGTTCTCGGGTTAGGGGTGTTACATTTCTCAAGAAGAAAACTTGTGTTTTATGAGAATTGATTTTGTGGCTAGAAAAGTAATAGAATTTTTTAAGTAGGAGTCATAATTGAAGCACTCCTTAAGAAAGTCAACCGAATGCAAATCAAAACATCCAAGACTTATTTTTATTTAACCCTAGTAAGTCAATAAATATAATTGGTGCCTTATATGCAAACTATGTTTAGATAAAGTGGAAGGATTGAATTTTTGGTATGGAATTTGCTTAAGATAAGTTGAGTGTTCGGACAACACCTATCTCTTATGATTTTTGGGGAAAATTGTCATGTGGATGCAAGGCATTTCTTATGTAAAACTTGTCTTAAAATCAAGTTATGGTATACAGTTTAGGTGATTGTTAGATGGATTATAAGCACGAAAAGAATTTTCATCATGTTAGAACCATTAAAATCTTGATACAAAACTTTGTAAATCAGGATTAGTCAGTAAAATCATCAAGAATAAATCATGAATACAACTAGATATGAAAGTGTACTTGAATCCATCGATTCCTTGAAATTTTTTTGGATCTTACGATTTTTTTAATCTTTAAAGAAGATAGTTTTTTTCTTTTGTATAACTCTCTAATGGGGATGGAAAAGATATATGAGATAACCCTATTTTTTGGAGACCAATACCTCTTTAAATAACTTATTATTAAATTATTTTTGGGTATTTAAAATTTGGTCCCGTATCAAATTATAAATAAAACTTATGGTATCTACACATTATTTTCATAACACTTTAATGCCTATGACACTTATTACATAGTTGGTCACTTAATTTTGTATCACACTTTATAATGGCATTATACATTATACATATGTGCCTATAATTGAGGGTTTTAATCCAACAATCTCCCACTTGGGCAACATATGTTTCCTAATAAATGTACAACCTTATGAGCTCAAAATTTTCTATCATATAATAGGTATTCTATAACAATGTCATCTACCAACTATATCCATATAGGATCAAAGCAGTCTTTGTCATATCAATCATGACTAAACTCATCAATGGTCACATATACAAATATAGTCAAATGAGATGGATCAATCATGGATGCGCAACATGGAAATTACATGCAATGTGAACCAAAAGATACCTATTTCCAACTGGTCATCCTTAAACTTAAGTGAGGCCAGTATCAAAATAAAAAAAACAGAGTGAATAAACTAAATACTTCATTTCTAATTAAAAAATAACCAAATACATAAATTTCTAGAAACAAACATAAATCAAATAAAATACAAACTTCTACTAAACCATGATATCCTCAAATAATGTAACACCTATATGAGCAGTGTGCTCATTAAAGACCTTGGGTGGTAAACCTTTTGTGAGCGGATCCACTATCATGGAGTTTGTCTCAATGTGCTCTATGGATATTTGTCCATTTTGCACTCTTTCTTTCACAACTAGGAACTCTATGTCAATATACTTTGACTTAGATGAACTCCTGTTGTTGTTGGAATACAATACCGCTGACTTGTTGTCACAAAATAATTTGGGTGGTCTTTCTACATTCTCCAAAATGCGCAGCCTAGTGACAAAGTTCCGCAATCATATTCCATGGTTTGATGCCTTATAGCATGCTACAAACTGTGATTCCATAGTGGAAGAAGCTACAAGTGTCTGTTTGACAATTTTCCAGTATATAGCTCCTCCAACTAACATGTAAATATAACCTGATGTAGATTTCTTGCAATCTTGGCACCCAGCGAAATCAGAATCAAAATACCATACGACCTCCAAATGATCTGATTTCTTATAAGTGAGCATGTAATCTTTTGTTCTCTGAAGATACCTCATAACCTTGTTGGTTGCTATCAAAGGGTCAATACTAGGGTTGCTTAAATATTTTCCTAACATCCTAACAATGTAAATAATATCCAAATGCGTACAAACTTGAGCATACTTAGACTCCCAATAGCTGATGTATAGGGAATCTTTTGTATTTCCTGATTTTCAAGGTTACTTTTAGGGAATCGAGTAAGACTAAATTTGTCTCCTTTAGTGATAGGGGTGTCACCTAGTCTATAACTTTGTATGCCAAACCTTTTGAGTACTGTAACACCCTGAATAATTGGGTCTGTGCATTTTATGTGTTTGAATGCTTAAAATATTAATTTGAGAATTTGAGGTACAATTGGGGCTCAAATTGGGTTGAGGCCTTGTTTTAAATTTTTTGTTTAGACACTCTAAGGGCTTAAATTGAGGTTTCAGTAGTTTAATTGGCATGTTGGGCTTGTGGCCCAGGGGAAATGGTGCCACTAGGAGGAAGAGAGTTGGCGTCACTTGTGCATGAGGAAGGCCCAAATTTTGGCAGCTTAAAGCCCAAGTTTTAGGGCTAAATTTCGGCACTTAAAGGGAGCAATAGGGGGGACGGTACAAGGCTATTTTTTAGGGATTTTTAATGTTTATTTTATGTTTAATTATAAAGATAATAGGCAGATAATGAAGAGAGGAATTAGGGCTATTTTTAAGGAGATAATGGATCAAGATAAGGGAAAAGATGAGAGCTCATCCAAGAGGCTAGAGTTGGCCGAAAATTTGACTCTGTAAAGGGGAAAGAATCAGCTCTGTATAGGCAATAAGGTGTGCCGAATTCTTCATTATGTTCTCTGAACATTCTCTCAAAATCTTTCTTTTTATTTTCGGTAAACTTGAACCCTCTCTTCTCTTTTCTTTTCTGACAGAAAATAAAACTCCTTAGATCTCAATTGCCGAAATCCCACCATTCTTGTTCTCTTCTCTTTGGCCGAATCTTTTTATCCATTCTTTTCTTATCTTTTCAAATCCTTTGTTCTTCCAAAAGTCGAAATCCCTAGGAACTCACTTCCCGAAGTTGCCGAATTCTCTTCAACGGAGTTTGCTTGTCCCGAAACTTGAAGGAAACAATAGGTAAGTATTGATTTCGGGATTTCAATGTTCTTTCGGCTTTTCAGAAGTCCTTAGCCGAATGGCTATTAGAAACTAATCTCTTATTTCACTCTTCTTTTCGGCATTCCAGGATTTGAAGAAGGAGGCCAATCGCATAGATCTCTAAGTTATAGAATCGTGTTACTTTCGGGATTTCAAGGTAAGAGAATTTGTTTATTTATATATATATAAAATCGGGTAGAATACTAACCATGGATGAATATAGGAGAGGCCTATTTTCGCAATTTTTCCAGCTTTTGAGCAAGGCTATAGATTGAGGATAATAGATCTGGATAGCAAGGACATCGACTAAGAATATTGGATTTCGCGATATCAGGTGTGTAACTCTCCACACCATCTAGATCTGTTTGATTAATATATGATTATAAGTCTTATATGTTTTATAAATGCCAAAATCCCGGCATAATGACGGAAACCCAAAGAGGGTAAAAGCAAATCACCAGGTTAGTGAATGTTCTGATTAAATGATATAAGAATAATGATTTTATGTGATTGCATGGGTTGGGTTTGATGAAAGGAGGAAGTTATATGTTGTAGGGGTTTTTACCGTGATCTGTTGTAGCGGCTTTTGCCGTGATCTATTGTAGTGGCTACGACCATGATCTGATGATGAGCAGCACGACTGCCATCAAGGCGTGTAGCGGTGTGGGTTGATTGTAGAAATCCCTAATGGTGTGAATGCCTGGTACGGGGGCATGTAGCGGATGGAAACCTAGGATTTGGGTTGGGCTTTGCATATTATTTTTGTGCTATGTATATTAATTATTCTGTTTTATGGGGCTAAAGCCCAAATCTAATGGTGCATGAGGGTCGCACACTGAGTCTCGCGACTCACCCTGTTAATTTAACACTTTCAGGTAACACCTAGTGCATCGGACCGGGCTGGAGAGGAACGCGAGGTGGCCATGCAAAAGAGGGCAATTGGATTCAGCTAAAAGGCTTTAGTCTGTTATTTTATATTTTGCAGATTTTAAGTATGGTTGTAATAAGGCCACGGGCCACTAGACTATTATTTTTGATTGGGTTATGTTGGGTTTTTAAGTTTTATGTTTTCAATTAAGTTAAGACATGTATGAAATTTCAGTTTTTATTTAAAAATCCATCAAAATAATTTATAACTTAATTTTTTATACTTCAATGAATTCTTAAGCTTTCGGAATAAAGGTTTAAACCAAGTAATTGTTTTCCATGCGGCATGTTTTGTGAACTCCCTTAAGTGACATACCAGATTCGGTCATAGCGCTTGGGCCGGGTTTGGGCTGGTACAAATTGGTATCAGAGTCAGGTTCAAAACTCGACTCTGGGGTTTTGGGCTCAAAATGTTTCCTAAAAATGGGCTTTTGAAATATGGATGTTTTTAAGTGATATCAGGTCTGTTAGCTCAGCATGGCACCTGCGTCTCCGGCCCAAGTCCGCCAGGTAAGCACTCTAAACCATTGTGTGATATACATGTGGGCTTTATGGGCTTTATGGGACATAGATTAGTTAGATTAGAACTTGATGGACACTAGGCCTAGCTGAAACGACTCCAAAAAAAAATCTCATAAGACTTAATTTCACTAAACAAACCCGTGAACGAGCCACAAGACTAGGGTGTGGTAGCAGGCATACGCATGTCTAGGATTGGATCTGAAAGAGCCTGGAATTTAAGCAGTCCTAGTGACTCACCTCCTCTTCGCTGGAATCCTACCTGGTGCGTAGTGATTGTTCACCTTAGCCGAGTTAGGGTGTGGCAATGGGCATACGCATGTCTAGGAGTGGATTCAGGGAGAGCTTGGTATTTAAGCAGTCCTAGTGACTCACCTCCTCTTCACTAGAACCCTACCTGGTGCATAGTGACTATTCACCCTAGTTACGAGGACTTGTTGATGGGCTAAACCTTATAATTAAAACCCGAAAGGGACCAGCCACCCTAGTTTGAAAAAAAAAAGAAGAAAATTTCTCAAGTTTTGCAAAATCTACATTTGATTTGTGAAAACTTCCAACCAGCCATGAATTTGTAAAATTCCTATGTTTTGAAAATTTACCCGAAAATCTCATGTTTATAAGAGTAACCCGGACCATGAAACTAGATTTTTCCCCAAAGTACCCTATTTAAAAAAAAACAACAACAACATCGAAATATCCCTGGTTTGAAAAATTACCAACCTACCCTCGTGTTGCCAAATGACCAAAATACCCCTGGTTTGTACAATTACCAAATTACCCCTAATTTGCAAAATTACTAAATTACCCCTGATTTTAAAATTACCGAAATACCCCTGAATTTCAAAATTACCGAAATACCCTCAGATTTCAAAATTACTAAAATACCCCCGAATTTTAAAATTACCAAAATACCCCTGGATTGTAAAATTACCAGAATACCCTTACTTCAGGAAATCAACAAGGAACTTTATTATGAAAAATTACGAAAATACCCCTATATGATAAAATTACGAAAATACCCCTGGGTAGTGAATCAACGAAAACACGTTTACATGAAGAATTTAAGTGCTTGGATGTTATTTGTATGATGTATGTGTTTTATTTTAATTGGAGGTTACAAACTTGAGACCGTATTGTGAATGCGAATTCGAAAGAACTACTCTTAAAACTACTATTCATAAGACTGTTAGTGGTTAACTAGTGAAAGAAAACTAATAATCCATAATATTATTAATCAAATATATGCCAATTGGAAGAAAGAGTTCAAAGGGTCGAGGACGTTCGCCACATGGACGCCGTAGGGGTAGAATGACCGCGTCGAGCAGTGAGGGTGCGCCACAGTCGAGAAAGCGAGATTTGGGCCGGCGGTGGTGTAGAAGGAGAATTTCAGGATGAGGTGCCCAGAGATGTTACAGTATCTCAGACGATGCTGCGGGTCCTTGAAAGAGTTACTGGTGTAGGCATGGGCACAGGAGCTCAGAAATCTGTACCGGAGCGGCTTAAGGCCAATGGGGCAGAAGTGTTTAGGGGAGTTTTTGGTGTAGCCCCTAACACAACTGAGTATTGGTTGGAAGACTGAGCGTATAATGGATGACTTAGATTTCATGGTGGAAGAGAAGTTGAAAGGGGTCATGTCTCTTCTTCGAGACGAGGCCTATCAGTGGTGGCTCACGGTGTAGGAGGGTTCTACCGCAGTCTGTATTGACTGGGATTTCTTTAAGGGATCATTTTAAAGGAAGTATGTTGGGGCCAGCTACGTGGATGCACAGAGGAAGGCATTCCTGAATCTGGTGCAGGGAAGTAAGTCCGTATCTGAATATGAGGCGGAGTTTCTGCGCTTAAGCCGTTACGCTCGAGGAATGGTAGCAACTGAATATGAACGTTGTGTTTGGTTCGAGGATGGGCTGCGGAATGAGTTAAGGGTTCTGATTACACTGCAGCGAGAAAGCGTTTTTGCGGTTTTGGTGGATAAGGTTAAGATAGCTAAGGAGGTGAAATGGATTGAGAGACAAGAAAGGGATAAGGATTGGGGTAAAAGTAAGAGAAGTTTTGGGCCATCAAGAGCATCTGGGAATTTTCAGAAAAGGCCTAGGACTGAGGGGCCAGCTCGTGCTCCGACGGGTCGGAATTGAGCATGTCCTACATGTGAGAGGACGCATTATGGGGAGTGCAGAATGAAAACCGATGGATGCTTTAGGTGTGGATCCACGGAATATCAGATTAAGGACTGTCCTCAGATGGATTGGGTACAGCCAACAGGCCGAGGTTCTGATCAGACTAGGATAGATGATCAGCCTGGACTAAGGGGTCGTGGTGCAGCCAGAAGAGGAAATGGATCTGGTCGAGGTCGTGGAGCACCTGGTAGAGGTTCAGGTAATGTAGATGCGAGGCAGCCAGGTCTAGTTTATGTAGTTCGACGACAGGAGGATGGTGACGCACCGGATGTTATAATCGGTACGTTTCTTATTGCTGATAACCCTTTTCTTGCTTTGATTAATATTGGGTCAACCCATTCCAATGTTGTGTGTTCGGTATCTAAGACCCTAAGTGTAGACTCTGAAACAACCACTAGGAAGATGACTGTGGTTAGTCCCCTAGGACAATCTAGAGTAGTGGACAAATTGTTTAAGGAGGTACCTTTAGAGATTCAAGGGGTAGTGTTCCCGGCAGACCTAATGGAATTACCGTTTGGAGAGTTTGACCTTATTTTAGGAATGGATTGGTTGACTAAGCATCGTGCTAAGTTGGACTGTGAGAACAAGCGCATGGTGTTGAGTACCCCGGAAGGTGGGGAGGTGGTTGTGTTAGGAGAAATGAGGAATTATTTGTCCAAGATGGTATCGGCATTGAAAGCTGTTAAGATGATTCGAAAGGGATGTAACGCGTCTTTAGTTTTTATTAGTGCGTTAGATGCCAATGAGGTAACTGTCAATGAGGTTCGAACAGTTAAGGATTTTACGGATGTTTTTCCGGAGGAATTACCCGGATTACCCCCCATATCGCGAGGTGGAATTTGGAATAGAGTTACTTCCGGGTACAGCTCTAGTGTCCATTGCTCCTTATTGAATGGCACCGAAGGAGCTGGGGGAGCTCAAGGCTCAGATTCACGAACTGTTGGATCGAGGGTTTATTTGACCGAGTGTGTCTCCATGGGGAGCGCCGGTCCTATTCGTGAAGAAGAAGGATGGGACCATGCGTATGTGCGTGGACTATCGTCAACTGAATAAGTTGACGATTAAAAACAAGTACCCATTACCAAGAATCGACGATCTGTTCGATCAGCTTAAAGGGGCTTCGGTCTTTTCTAAGATTGACTTAAGGTCAGGATATCATCAATTAAGGGTTAAGGAAGGAGATATTCATAAGATGGCATTTCAGACTTGGTACGATCATTATGAGTTCTTGGTGATGCCGTTCGGGTTGACGAACGCACCAGCAGCATTCATGGATATGATGAACCGGGTGTTTCAACCCTATCTTGACCGGTTCGTCGTGGTATTCATCGACGATATCCTGGTTTACTCCAAGTCTGAGGAGGAGCATGATGCACATCTTCTTGTGGTGTTGCAAATTCTGAGGGAGAAGCAGTTGTACGCAAAGTTCAGTAAGTGCGAGTTCTGGCTGAAGGAAGTGACTTTCTTAGGGCATGTAGTTTCTGCAGAGGGAATTAGGGTAGACCCTCTGAAGATAGAAGCTGTATTGGATTGGAAACCGCTGAAGTCTGTGGCGAAAATTCAAAGTTTCTTGGGATTGGCAGGATATTACAGGAGGTTCGTTGAGGGGTTCTCTTCAATTGCGGCACCTTTAACTAAGTTGTTAAGGAAGGGAGTATCATTTGTATGGTCTGAGAAACAGCAGGAGAGCTTCGAGAAGCTAAAGAGAATCCTGACGGAAGCGCCAGTGTTAATTCAGCCAGAGGCGAGAAAAGAATTTACCGTCTTTTGTGATGCATCACACACAGGTTTAGGGTGTGTGTTGATGCAAGATGAAAAAGTTGTTGCGTATGCGTCTCGACAGTTGAGACCGCATAAGTTGAACTACCCTACGCATGATTTGGAATTGGCAGTGGTAGTGTTTGCTCTGAAGATTTGGAGGCACTACCTGTATAGGGAGAAGTCGATAATTTACACCGACCATAAAAGTTTGAAGTATCTCCTCACTCAGAAGGAGTTGAACCTAAGACAGAGAAAGTGGATCGAGCTGTTAAAGGACTATGACTGCTCGATTGAGTACCATCCGGGTAAGGCAAATGTGGTGGCGGATGCATTGAGTAGGAAGGCAATAGCGGACTTAAGGGCAATGTTCGCTTATCTTAGTTTGTATGAGGATGGCAGCTTGGTAACTGAACTACAAGTAAGACCTATGTGGACAAGTCAAATCAAGGAGAAGCAACTTTTGGATGATGTCTTAAGTACTCGAATCCGACAAGTGCAGGAGGGTGAAGTAGAGGACTACAGTCTGAACAATGATGGAGTTTTGTGTTCCCGTGGGAAGGTTTGTATGCCAAAAGATTAGGAGTTAAGGCAGATGATCCTTCGGGTATCGTATAATAGCCCCTATGCTATGCATCCGGGAGGACTTAAGATGTATCGGGATTTGTGAGAGCAGTTCTGGTGGCCAGGTTTAAAGCTAGAAGTGACGGGGTTTGTGGGGAAGTGCTTGACGTGCTAATAGGTGAAAGCGGAACACCAGTTGCCTTCGGGGTTGTTGCAACTGGTGAAGATTCTGCAGTGGAAATGTGAGAGAATCACGATGAATTTTGTTAGTGGGTTACCCCTTACGCCCACTAAGAAAGATTCAATTTGGGTAATTGTGGACCAGCTGACGAAGTCTGCTCACTTCATACTAGTTCGAGTGGACTTTTCTCTACAAAAGTTGGCTAAGTTGTACGTGACTGAGGTTGTAAGATTACATGGTGTACCGGTGTCAATCATATCGGATAGGGACCCTAGGTTCATGTTGCGATTTTGGAAGGCTCTCCATCAAGCAATGGGAACAAGGTTAGACTTTAGTACCACTCTTCACCCACAGACTGATGGTCAGTCTGAGAGGGTAATTCAGATCTTGGAAGATATGCTAAGGGGTTGCATCATCGACTTTAGGGGTAGTTGGGAGGAGTATTTACCTTTGTCTGAATTCGCGTACAACAATAGTTATCAAGCTAGTATTCAGATGGCGCCGTATGAAGCGTTATATGGAAGGAGATGTCATACTCCTACTTGTTGGACGGAGTTGGGTGAACGTCAGGTGATGGGTCCAGAACTAGTTTCGGAAACAGAGGAGAAAGTTAAGTTAATACGGGCTCGATTGAAGGAAGCGTCTGATCGGCAGAAGTCTTACACGGATCTAAAGCGGAAGGAGGTGGAATTTGCAGTAGGAGACCAAGTCTATTTGAAGGTTTCTCCATGGAAAAAGTTAATGAGGTTTGGACGGAAGGGTAAGTTAAGTCCTCGATTTATTGGGCCTTATTGGGTGCTAGAACGTGTGGGCCCAGTAGCTTATCGTTTGGAGTTGCCTTCAGAGTTAGAACAGATACATAATGTATTTCATGTCTCGATGCTAAGACGTTATCGTTCTGATCCATCGCATGTGGTACCGGTGGAAGAGATTGAAGTAAGGCCGGATTTATCCTTTGAAGAGGAACCAGTGCAAATCCTGGATCGAGACGTAAAAGTGTTGAGAAGGAAGTCCGTCCCTTTGGTCAAAGTCTTGTGGCGAAATCACGGCGCAGAAGAGGCGACGTGGGAGCCAGAGGATGTTATGCGACAACAGCATCCCCATCTCTTTTGATCAGGTAAATTTCGAGGACAAAATTTATTTTAAGTGGATAGAACTGTAACACCCTGAATAATTGGGTCTGTGCATTTTATGTGTTTGAATGCTTAAAATATTAATTTGAGAATTTGAGGTACAATTGGGGCTCAAATTGGGCTGAGGCCTTGTTTTAAATATTTTGTTTAGACACTCTAAAGGCTTAAATTGAGGTTTTATTAGTTTAATTGGCATATTGGGCTTGTGGCCCAGAGGAAATGGTGCCACTAGGAGGAAGAGGAGTTGGCGTCACTTGTGCATGAGGAAGGCCCAAATTTTGGTAGCTTAAAGCCCAAGTTTTAGGGCAAAATTTCGGCACTTAAAGGGAGCAATAGGGGGACGGCACAAGGCTATTTTTTAGGGATTTTTAATGTTTATTTTATGTTTAATTATAAGGATAATAGGCAGATAATGAAGAGAGGAATTAAGGCTATTTTTGAGGAGATAATGGATCAAGATAAGGGAAAATATGAGAGCTCATCCAAGAGGCTAGAGTTGGCTGAAAATTTGACTCTATAAAGGGGAAAGAATCCGCTCTGCATAGGTAATAAGGTGTGCCGAATTCTTCATTATGTTCTCTGAACATTCTCTCAAAATATCTCTTTTTATTTTCGATAAACTTGAACCCTCTCTTCTCTTTTCTTTTTTGACAGAAAACAAAACTCCTTAGATTTCAATTGTCGAAATCCCACCATTCTTGTTCTCTTCTCTTTGGCCGAATCTTTCTATCCATTCTTTGCTTATCTTTTCAAATCCTTTGTTCTTCCAAAAGCCGAAATCCCTAGGAACTCACTTCCTGAAGTTGTCGAATTCTCTTCAAAGGAGTTTGCTTGTGCTGAATCTTGAAGGAAACAATAGGTAAGTATTGATTTCGGGATTTCAATGTTCTTTCGGCTTTTCAGAAGTCCTTAGCCGAATGGCTATTAGAAACTAATCTCTTATTTCACTCTTCTTTTCGGTATTCCGGGATTTGAAGAAGGAGGCCAATCGCATAGATCTCTAAGTTATAGAATCGTGTTACTTTTGAGATTTCAAGGTAAGAGGATTTGTTTATTTATATATATAAAATCGGGTAGAATACTAACCATGGATGGATATAGGAGAGGCCTATTTTCGTAATTTTTTTGGCTTTTGAGCAAGGCTATAGATTGAGGATAATAGATCCAGATAGCAAGGACATCGACTAAGAATATTGGATTTTGCGATATCAGGTGTGTAACTCTCCACACCATCTAGATCTGTTTGATTAATATATGATTATAAGTCTTATATGTTTTGATAAATGCCGAAATCCCGGCATAATGACGGAAACCCAAAGAGGGTAAAAGCAAATCACCAGGTCTGTGAATGCTCTGATTAAATGATATAAGAATAATGATTTTATGTGATTGCATGGGTTGGGTTTGATGAAAGGAGAAAGTTATATGTTGTAGCGATTTTTACCGTGATCTGTTGTAGCGGTTCCTTATCATGATCTGTTGTAGCGGCTTTTTCCGTGATCTGTTGTAGTGGCTATGGCCATGATCTGATGATGAGCAGCACGACTGCCATCAAGGCGTGTAGCGGTGTGGGTTGATTGTAGAAATCCCTAATGGTGTGAATGGCTGGTACAGGGGCGTGTAGCGGATGGAAACCTAAGATTTGGGTTGGGCTTTGCATATTATTTTTGTGCTATGTATATTAATTAGTCTGTTTTATGGGGCTAAAGCCCAAATCTAATGGTGCATGAGGGTCGCACACTGAGTCTCGCGACTCACCTTTTTAATTTAACACTTTCAGGTGACACCTAGTGCATCGGACCGGGCTGGAGAGGAACGCGAGGTGGCCATGCAAAAGAGAGCAATTGGATTCAGCTAAAAGGCTTTACTCTGTTATTTTATATTTTGCAGATTTTAAGTATGGTTGTAATAAGGCCACGGGCCACTAGACTATTATTTTTGATTGGGTTATGTTGGGTTTTTAAGTTTTATGTTTTCAATTAAGTTAAGACATGTATGAAATTTCAGTTTTTATTTAAAAATCCAGCAAGATAATTTATAACTTAATATTTTATACTTTAATGAATTCTTAAGCTTTCGGAATAAAGGTTTAAACCTAGTAATTGTTTTCCAAGATGCGGCATGTTTTGTGAACTCCCTTAAGTGACATACCAGATCCGGTCGTAGCGTTTGGGTTGGGTTTGGGGTGTTACAAGTACTTTATCGATATAGCTCTTTTGTGACAATCCAAGAATACCCCGAGATAGGTCTCGATGTATCTGAATTCCTACAACGAAAGAGGCGTCCCCAAGATCTTTCATATCAAAATGCTTATATAAAAACCTATTGATTTCGTGTAATAAGCCTATATCATTAGTGACAAGCAAAATGTCATCGACATATAGAACCAAAAATATGTACTTACTCCTATTGACTTTATGATACACACAATCATCAACAATAATCATTTCAAAATCAACTGAAACAATTACTTGATTAAACTTGTTGTACCATTGATGAGATCCATAGATGAATTTTTTCAATTTGTAAACCATATTCTTTGGGTCTTCCTACTAAAAGTTTTCTAGTTGCACCATATAAATTATTTCTTCAATGTCGCCATTCAGAAATGCAATCTTAATATCCATCTGATGTAACTCAAGATAAAAATGAGCAACAAGTGCCATGATTATCCTGAAAGAGTCTTTCGATTAAATTGGAGAGAAATTCTCTGTAAAATCAATGCCTTCTTTCTAAGTATATCCTTTAGCTACAAGATGCACCTTATACCTCTCCTTATTACCATTTGCATCGCTCTTGGTTTTAAATATCCATTTACACCCAAATGGTTTTGCACTTTCAAGTAATGGGACAAGTTCCCAAACTTTATTGTCTTACATAGACTTATACTCTTCTTTCATGGCATCAATCCACTTTTGAGAATTATAACTTTTCATGGCCTGATGAAAGTTGATTGGATCATCTTCCATCATTCCATTATCATCCTTATGTTCTTGGAGAAATACAACATAATCATTTGGAATAGCATTTCTCCTTTCTCTTGTAGACCTCTTTAATGACACTTGTTCTTGAGGTTGTTGAGTTTGTCTTTTGGCACAATTACCTCAGCTTGAACAAGGAGTTGTTCAACATTGTCTTGTTGAGGTTTTGGATTAAATTCTTGATCAATAATAGGTATGAGAACCTGAACATTGTCAAAAGTGATAGCAAGAACTGAGTTAGAATCTAATTCATCTTCAAAAGCAATATCTTTAACCTTGTTTCTCCTTTAAAACTCAGCATCCTGAAAAAATGTTACAGTTCTCATCCTAAAAGCATTCCTAATTATGGGATCATAAAACTTATAGCCCCTAGATCACTCAGAATAACTAATAAAGTAATTTCTCACTATTTTAGGTTCTAATTTCTTTTCATGTGGCCTATAAGGCCTTGCCCCAACTGGACATCCCTAAATGTGAAAGTGTTTTAGATAGGCTTTTGACCTGTCTAAAGCTCATGAGGTGTTTTTGCAACTCCTTTAGTTGGTACTCTATTTAGAATGTAAGTTGTTGTCTTTAATGTTTCTCCTAGAGGGACTCCGATATAGGAGAATGAGCGATCATGCTCCTTACCTTATCCTTAATAGTCCTATTTAGTGTTTTAGTTACACCATTCATACTGGGTGATCCCAGTATGGTGTACTGTAGGACAATACCGCATTCTTCTAGGAATTTCACAAATGGTCCTCGACATTGTTCACCTGAGCCATTGTTCACCTGAGCCATCATACCTATTGTAGTACTCACCACCACGACTAGATCTGAAGTTTTTAATCCTTTTATTGAGTTGATTCTCAACTTCAACTTTGTAAGCTTTTAACACGTGTAGAGGCTGAGATTTCTCATGAAAAAGATATAGGTACCCATAACATGAGTAATCATCTATGAATGTTATGAAATATTGTTGACCATTTTAGGATGCCGTAGGGAATGGCCCACAAATATTAGTATGAATTAATTCTAAGATATCTAAAGATCTGTTGGCACCCAACCTTTTGGTTTTTTTCTATTTTCCCTTAATGCAATCGACATAGACATCAAAGTCTATGAAGTTAAGGGACTCTAAAATACCATCAGACATAAGGCGTTTAACTTTACCTTTTGAGTTATGACCTAAGTGCTTATGCTATAATGATGCTAAATTTTTCTTATTTAATTTGCGTTTAATACCACGTGATTCCACATGCAAGGTTTCATTATAGGATGCAACTATTTCTAGAAAATAAATGTTGTCATAAGTATTTAAATAAGTAGTTCCAAAAAATTCAAATTTAAAGACAAACTAAACTGATTGTTTCTGAATGAAAAATAATATCCAAATTTTTCCAATGAAGAAACATAAACTAAATTCCATCTAAAAGATGGTACAACAAAAGTGTCTTTTAGATCCAAATAAAAACCAGTTCCTAATAACAACCTAAAATGCCCAATTGCTTCCACTTCTATCAATTTTCCATCACCCACGAAGATGTGTCTTTCACCATCACTTGGCTTTCGGTAGCTTAAGCAACCCTGCATAGAAACACTTATGTGAGTAGTAGCACCAGAATCTATCCACAAAGTATTTCTAGGCACTAAAGCTAAATTAGCCTCAAAATAGACCAAATTAAGAATTATACCTTTCTTTACACGCTAGATGTAACACCCCTAACCCATATCTGTCGTCAGAATAGGGTTAATGAGCATTACCAGAGTTTACAGAACAAAGACAATTACTTCAAGTCATTTACTACTCATATCAGAAACCAATCATATTTAATCATATTGTCCCTTAAATGGACCATCGAGACCCAATTTATGCATTATAAACAAATTGAGACTATATCAGAAACTCAAAAAAATTTTCTCAAAATTCTAAAATTTTCTTAAATACAGGAGTCAACGCCCGTGTGAGTAGGCCGTGTCACATGGCCAAATGACACGCCCGTGTCCTAGGCCGTATGGGCATTCGATGTAAGGCACACAACCATGTCCCAGCCCGTGTTCATACTCGTGTAACTCTTTGAATTAGGTCACACGGCCAGCCACACACCAGTGTGCTAGGCCATGTGGACAATTTAATTTTCAAAAATCAAGTGCAAGTTTTACACAGCCAAGACACACGCCCATGTGTTGGGCCGTGTGTTTCACACGGCTGAGACACGCGTCCATGTCTCTGCCTGTGTGACCAATTCTGAGCATTCTGTTTCTCAATTATTAAGATGCAAGGGTCACACGGCCAAACAACACGCCCGTGCACATGGCTGTGTGTTACACACGGCTGAGACACAAGCCCGTGTCTCTGTCAGTGTGGACAAAATAAGGCCATTTCCAAGTCTTATTTCTCACCCAACCTTAAATCAACATATCCAACAAATTTTTGTACCATTACAAGTTACAATATAACATAAAATTCAAGTCAATTTCAAGTTCAAGTTCAATTCATGTCATAATATTCCATTTAACCAAATATTTGATCTTACCTATTTGACCATATAAATATATGAGTATACTTAACCCATTCATGCAACCAATAATATATTTATGTATCTTTCATCATGCAATCATTTCAATACACACATCAAGCATGATAAGACCTTATATAACTGCATCAAAATATGATTAACCCTAGCCATTCTAATGGCTAGTTACAACCAAAACATTTTAGCATTATGCCTACTTAGCTTATACATGCCATTATACAAATACCAAAAGTTTTCTTATTTTATATGCTGAGAAGTCCAAGGGATAGTGTGATGTGTCTCCGACCAAGTTCCAACTTCATGAGCTTCCGAGCACTATAAAACAGATGAAGTAAAATAGAGTAAGCATATTATGCTTAGTAAGTTCGTATAACAAGAATTTAACTTACGAATTATAATTATTTAAAGTAAGCATACAAACATGTATCCATAACATTGTGACCAATTACCTAGACACATGCTCTCATCAAACAAGTTAGTCATGAAATTTTACATGAATATCAAGAAAACAAAGATGAGCTCATCATGCAACCATTTCCAGATATTTCAGGGATATTTATGATATAACTCATTTAATTATCATATTTTCTTACATTAGGAGTTTTGTCCGTTGAATCATTGAAATATCGATGGATACTCGGGTAGTACACACAAGGTGTACTTATCAATAATTCATCAATTCATATACAGGGGTGCTCATTAGAGCACATAACCAGGAAGCACACTTTCAAGCCTTATTACGAGAAACTCATGTGAGCCATGTATCAGGAAGCATATCCGAGCTATACAACGAGAAGCTCATAAGAGCCATAATCGGGAAGTTCACAAAGAACCATAGCGGGAAGCTTACAAAGCCATGTAATGGGAAGCTCTGGATAGCCATATATCGGGAAGTTCAAGCGAGCACTGTCAGGAAGCTCACAAATAGCTAATTACCGGGAAGCTCACGAAGAGCCTATATTCGGAATGCTCATAAGAGCTAAGTCCACAAAAAATGTAGGATGACAACCTATCAGGACGCTTCAAAAAGCTATAACGGGAAACTCGTAAGAACGTTTTACAGGAAGCTCGAGAGGGCTAATAACATGATGCTCTTTCGAGCAGTGGTGTGTCCACAACATATGCAAGACTACAACCAATACAAGAAACTTGCATCCATCAATTTTCTTTTGTCCAAACGGAACTTAACATTTGTCGAGCATTATCGGGTATTCAATCAATTTCATATACATGGCAATAATATAATTCACATATACAACATTTAATTTAAACATGGAAATATACATAATTTAGTTACACGAACTTACCTCAATACTCTTTCGTATATGATAATCTACTAATCCAAAATTTTTTATTTCCCTCGATCTAACTCCTTATTTGGTATTTCTGGATCTATATAAATGGATTTAATCATCAATTTATTATTTTTCACATTCAAATCAATCCAATTCATATCTTAGGCAAAAGTACCATTTTGCCCCTATACTTTTCATTAATTCCAATTTCATCCTTAGGCTCGGAAAATAAAATTCATGCAATTTAATCATTATTCTATGTAACACCCCAAACCTGGCCTAGACTTTACGACCGAATCTAATGTGTCACACTGAAGTGATTTTCGAAATTTAGACTTGTTGATAAAAATTCGTATTTAAGTTAAAACCTATTTAGTTTTTATTGCTTGAGAACATTTAGCAATTTAAGTTATTAGAATCTGAAACTAGCTTATCAAAATGATTGCCATATTTATTACCGTTGATTTCTTAAACTGAATAAAATCGCGAAAGCTTCTCTAACTAAAAACGTTGAAGTTTAAAATGCGTGTTTTTCTTGAAAACAGTTGTGATTTTGAAAACTCTTTTGTGTCCGTTTGGTAGTTTAAAACTAGAAATCAAACCCAAATAAAATTAAATCCACCAATGGCCTTATTACATAATCAATAGCCCAATATGAAAATTAAAATTAAATAACTAAGTCTAAAGCAGAACGTTAGCGATCATGTGGCCACCTCCGAGTTCCTTGCTGCTCCAAATCGTCTAAGGCTGGGGATTACCTGTACAGTTAAAAAGAAAGGGTAAGTTTACGAAAACTCAGTGCGTAATCCCCTATCAGTCAGACAATAACAATATATGCAGTAACAGTCTGGGCCTAAGCCCTATTCAGTAACAATGCAGTGTGGGCCTTAACCCATTACAGTAACAGTGTGGGCCTAAACCCGATATAGTATCAGTACGGTTCAAATATGCAACCCACCCAAATCCAGCCAACACACCACCCGTACCAACCAATACACCATGTGGGGATAAAATTGACCCACCCAGCCAGCACACCAATATTGCAGCGTAGTTGCCAGTAATAATAACGCAGCAGAGCTGCCAGTAACAGTAAATATGGCAACGCCGCCAGTAACAGTGAATGTGGCAGAGCCACCATTACAGTACTTCCTCCATATCAGAATCCCAACCCCGTGCAGTTTGTCATGTCATAAATAGTTTGGGTATGCAAAGTGTCCTACTCAGTACAGTCTTACAAATAATCATACACTCATCAATCAACCTACCTCTAAGGGTAAAATGGTCATTTCCATCTAGTAAGGGTATAATAGTAATTTTACCTTTTAAGGGTATTTTGGTCACTTTACTTATTTTGGGGTCTCAGTGCAAATAACGACCTCTCTAAAGGTCTACAGTCACTTCGAGTGACACAGATAATTTAAACAGTCATAACGGCGTAAATGGGCCCAAGGCCCATTATTCGGCCCAAGTGGGCCCACACACTCGTGTGGCACGTTTAGCCCAAATTCACCCAAGTGGGCCCACACACTCGTGTGGCACGTTTAGCCCAAATTCAATCATTGCTATGTGAACTATATAGCCCAGTCCAGTATTTACCACTTACCATGGTATTTATCTGTGTGGGGCCCACGAGCCTATTAGGCTCACACGGCCCATTTTAGCCAAATGAGGCCCATATCGGCCCAAGAGCACGAGAACACTCGTGGGGCCACAAATGCTGAAGTTTCAGCTTTTCGGCTTCCGTCGATTCACAGTAGAGAGGGGTGTGATTACACACATGTTTCCGCAACGAACAAATTATCCTACGCGCGATCAACCTACAATCATCCCAACACAATCAATCTTTCATTCATTAGAACATTAATACTGAAGCCCCACCAGGTATCACCACTTACCTTGACCGAAAGTTATACAATTATTCCTCTTAGATTGCTGGCTGAAAACGATCACCCCCTTCTTCACAATTTACTGCGAAAAAAACGGATTTCATTAGCAATAATCATTTAATACAAGGCTTGAATTGAAGCGCAAAGTCCAAAGAATTAGTGTTAGAGCCGATTGGGTATTTGGTCAACACTACAAAACAAGCTTACTTACCCCAAAGTATTCGGCCAAAGGGGTATTCAAAGAAGAAAGTAGAGATGTGTGGAGAAACAAGGTAGTCAACGTTCCACCAATTGTTAGAGACTATCGTCCACAGGGTTTCGAAATAACAAGACAAGATTTATGACATTCAATCTTTATTGGAAAAGCAGAGAAACAAAAGAGAGGGGAAAAAAGGAGATGTAAGATTCGGCTTACCACAGTATTATGAACAGAAAAAGAGATCGTCTCCCACTACCAAACCAACTGGCACGGCAGAGAAAGTGTAACAGTCCAACTTAGGGCCTAGTCGGAATAGTGGTGTAAAACCACAAATCCGAAGTAGAAATATATGTTTTAATAATTTTTATGAGGTTTATGAGGTACTCGCATGATTATGTGAAAATCTCATGAAGGAATTTTATTAATTAGTGAATAAATTGTCCATTAAGACTAAATTACAAAGATTAAAAAATATGAGATTTTGGAATATTTAAGTATGAAATAGCATCATAAAAATTATTAGAGGTCCTTATTTAGCAATTAGACCATTAAGTATTATGATGGACAAAAATGGACATGGGAAGGAAAAAATCTCAAGAAAGGGCCATTAAGGGCATTTTTGTCATTTGGTTAATTAAAGAATTAAAAGGGAAAAATAATCCAAAAATCATGTCCATCTTCTTCCTACCTTAGCCAAAATTTGCAAGGAGCGATAGCTACGGTTTCTTCAACTTCCAAGCTTGATAGTAAGTGCATCCTAGCCCCGTTTTTAACGTTCTTCGTATTTTTGAAACCCTCGTAGCTTGGTTTAGCTATTTCTATCTATATTTTGAGTTAATTCATGTTCAAAAATTTACCCGTGTATGACATACATGTATTTTGATGTTTTATGGAAGATTATGAAAGTTTGATGTAGGATAAACATTTTCTCTAAGTGATTTTCATGAGAAATGCATAAAAGGACCAAATTGTAAAAGTTATGAAAATGGTCATACATGAGTCAAATAGTAAAAATTAAATGTTGCTATCGTTAAGAATATGATTTGGCTAGGTCTGAAATATAAGAAAGTTGAATGAAAATCATTTTACGAGCCTAGGGGTAAAAGTGTAATTATGATAAAGTTTAGGGGCAAAAATAATTTTTTGTCAAAGTATAAATTATGAGTCAATTTAGTTAATGTAAGTATTAAACAAGTTAAATTGTCATTATAGATTAAGAAACACAAAGCCCAGACCGAAACGAAGCAAGAACAAAGTTGTGGACTAAATTGCACATCTACACATATTTTGGAGTACCGAGGTAAGTTTGTGTGAAATTATAGATACATATGCTTTTATGATCAAATTACTTGCTATATTGTTTAATGTACATTATTTTTATGAAGTTGATTGACAATGTCTAATAAGGAAATCAATAAGAATAAGTCAGTGAAAATCCCAGTTGAAGATTTGGAATAACGAGGATATCTATGTCACAACATGAGAGATAAGGAAAGCCCGTGTAAGACCATGTCTGCGACATGGCATCGGCATCAAGGAATGTAGGTCCCATGTAAGACCATGTCTGGGACATGGCGTCAACACCGAACGTAGATCTTGTGTAAGACCATGTCTGGGACATGGTATCATCATCGAATAAGGTAGGTCTCGTATAAGACCATGTATGGGACATGGCATCGACACCAAATAAGGTAGGTCTCGTATAAGACCATGTCTTGGACATGGCATCGACACCATATAAGGAGGGTTTCGTATAAGACCAGACTGAGGAAGGTCTCGTGTAAGACCATGTTTGGGACATGGCATCGGCATCATGAGGTGATCTCATGTAAGACCATATCTAGGATATGGCATTGGTATCAAGATACATGTTTGATGAGATTGAGTATCCTCTGGTATTCTGAGAAATTCAACAGGCAAAAGAGTGAGTATGAAAAAGTGACTAAGAACAATGTAAGTAAGGTTGATGATGAGATAAGTTGTATAAGAATGATAAAGAATTTTATTCAAGTTAAGGAAGATAGAGATTAAATTATTGTCTTTGATAGTTAAAGTGCTAGACTATGTAATGAGTGATACAGGTACCATGAGTAAAATACAAGTTAAGGTAACCCTAATGTGATGGGTAAGTATGAGTAAGAGTAAGTATGAGTAAGTAAGTTTAAGCACTTGAGATTTATGTGTTTTGATTCATAATGAATAGGTTTATTTTGAGCAATTATGTTGCTACATAAGATTTCATGTAAACTTACTAAGCTATATGCTTACTTCTCTCTTTCCTTCTTCATGTAGCATCGTCAAGCTAGTTCGAGGATCGAAGAACGTCGGAGCTCGGATCACACCATCAACCACTATTTTGGTATAGTAAAGTTGATTATTTTGAGTATGGCATGTATAGGAGTTTTATCATTTTCGAATTATGTCATATTGAGGGGAAAATGGATAGTTATCAAGCTTATGCATACTTTTTGTATATAGCCAAAGAAATTGGCTAATATTTGCTAAGTTCCATATCTTATTGATGATGAATTGGGTATTATTCATAGTGTATAAATGTTACATTATGTATTGTTTGAGTTTGTATAAGTGGGTTTATGTTTTAGGGTGGCAATTGGCTTGAAAAATAGCCTCTAAGTGTGGGCAGACACATGGGCGTGTGTCTAGGCCGTGTATGACACACGGTCAGCCCCATGGGTGTGTCAATAGGCCATGTGTCCCTTGCATTTTAATTGCAAGAATTTGAATTGTCACATAGACCAGCACACGGGCGTGTGCCTAGGCCGTGTACTTCTTAAAGGTTGCTGACGTCATAAATAGAATACCCCTAGTTGTCATACACGGGTGAGGACACGGGCATATCTAGGCCCTGTGAAGGACACAGGTTATAGACACAGACGTGTGCCCAGTCGTGTAAAACCCTTGTAGGCTCGAAATAAAAATAAATTCTACATGGGCTAGGGTCATGAGCGTGTGAGACCACATGGGTGTGTCCCAAGTCACACGGGCGTGTGACCCCTGTTTAGGCAAAAAATTTTAAAGAGTGTAAAATTTTCTGGTTGAACTCTGATAACTTTCGGATGTATGTTTAAGGCCTCGTAGGCCCACGATATGCACGTTATGATCAAAAAGAAAAAGTTTCAAGTTGGAACAAAATTTTATAGCCCGAAAATGCATGTTCAAGTAAAGTTAAGTACAGTAATGCCTCGTATCCTATTCCGGCGTTGAATACGGGTAAGGGGTGTTACAGAAAGAAAAAGGGAGTCGGCCACTCAGTCAAAGAGGAAAAAGAAATGTTGAGAAGAAGAATAAGAAGGTTCGGCTATGAACCAAAAGTCGAGGAATAGAAAGGAGGAAAAGGGGATTCTGCAGCGGAGAAAATGAAAAGTGCAAAAGTGTGCAGAGAAAAGTGCCAAAAGAGCCTAACACATTTGACCAAAGAGAGAAAACAACACAAATGAGCAGTATACCTCCCCTGGCCGAATTTCTTGAGTGCCAGAGTCCAAATTCGGCACAATTCTCCTCTCACGCAAACTCTTTGATCCTCTCCCCTTATCCCTCCTTGAATCTCTCCATGACCAGTTCAAACACCATTCAAATCCTATTCAAACTCCCCTTAGCTGTGTTTCAGTCCAACTCTACTACCTACACAGCTCAAGCAGCAAAATAAATACCCCCTTGCGCAACCTAGGACTTGAACCTCAGACCTCTCAGTTACATAACACGCCATCTTGCCACTAGACCACAAGCTCTTCTTGTGTCATAAAACATGCATAAATTTTTATAAGGCCTATATGCCAGTGTCTAGATTCATTTAAGAGGAAAACTAAAAATTTTGCAAAAGCCAATACTTGAACCTAGGCTTCTCACACACTCTCATACACACCTAATCACTTAGCCATTAACGCAAACAAGTAATTTGTGTCAGAACATGCCAAATTTATGACCCTATGTTTTTAGGGCGTTACAGCTCTACACCATAAAAGAAATTTTAGCCTCGAAATTTACCTGGTCAGAATAGAAGAGGGTATTGCCGACGCATCGCCTCCTCAGGTTCCCACGTGGCTTCTTCTAATTTGTGATTACGCCAAAACACTTTGACTAGTGGAATAGATTTCCTTCTCAGTACTTTAATCTCATGGTCCAATATCTACACTGGCTCCTCCTCGAAGGTCAAATCTGGCCTAACCTCGATCTCCTTGATTGGTACTATGGGTGGGATCAAAGTGATAATGCCTCAGCATGAAGACATAAAACACCTTGTGAATCTGGTCTAATTCTAGAGGCAACTCAAGTTGATAGGTGATCGGTCCCACAAGCTTCAGTACACGGTAAGGCCCAATGAACCTTGGGCTAAGCTTACCCTTCCGTCCAAATCTCAGAATTATCTTCCACGGTGAGACCTTAAGGAAGACATAATACCCCACAGAGTACTCAATCTCTCAGCGTTTAAGATCTACGTAAGACTTCTGCATATCGAATGCTTCCTTCAACCGGTCTCAAATCGGTTTTACCTTTTCCTCGGTATCAGAAACTGACTCTGGCCCCAGAACTCGCAGCTCGCCCAGCTCAGTCCAATAGGTAGGAGTACGACACCTACGGCCATATAATACCTCGTACAGTGCCATTTGAATACTGGACTGATAGATATTATTATACGCGAACTCTACTAGCGACAAGTAGTCTTCCCAACTGCCTTGAAAATCCATCACACAACTTCTTAACATGTCCTCCAGTATCTGAATCACCCTCTCTGACTGACCATCTGTCTGAGGATGAAACGCAGTACTGAAGTCCAACCTGGTACCCAAAGCCTCATGTAACTTCTTTCAGAACCAAAATGTGAATCTAGGATCTCTGTCTGATATGATAGAAACCGGTACCCCATGCAGTCTCACAATCTCAGCCACATATAACTTTGCCAACTTTTGCAACGAGTAATCAGTGCGAACTGGTATAAAATGGGCAGATTTAGTCAATCGATCTACAATAACCCATACCAAATCCTTCTTAGTAGGCGTTAAGGTCAGCCCACTCACAAAATCCATAGTTACCCTCTCCTACTTCCAAAGTGGAATCTTAACTTGCTGAAGTAGCCTTGAAGGCAGCTGATGCTCAGCCTTAACTTGCTGGCACGTCAAGCACTTACTTACAAATTCAGTAACTTTACGTTTCAGCCCTGGCCACCAGTACAACTCACGAAGATCTCGGTATAACTTGTTTCCACTAGGATGCATAGCATATGGACTATTATGCGCCTCTCGCAGTATAGACTGCCTCAGCTCAAAGTCCCTCAGTATACAGACTCTCCCACGGAAACACAGTACTCCCTCACCATTTAGCCTAAAATCTACAGTCTCTCCATTCTCATCTTGTTGGAAACGAGGAACCAGTGAATCATCCAACAACTGTTTCCCCTTAATTTGCTCAGTCTACGTTGGTCTCACTTGAAGCTCAGCTAACAAGCTACCATCATCATACAAACTGAGACGACCAAACATTGCTCTCAAATCAGATACAGCCCTACGGCTCAGTACGTCAGCCACCACGTTAGCCTTACCAGGGTGATACTCAATCGAGCAGTCATAATCCTTAAGCAGCTCTATCCATCTTCGCTGCCAAAGATTCAGCTCCTTCTGAGTAAAGACGTACTTGAGGCTCTTGTGATTTGTGTAGATAATACACTTCTCACCTTATAAATAGTGCCCCCAAATTTTTAGTGCGAATACCACCGCGGCTAACTCCAAGTCATGTGTAGGGTAATTTGCCTCGTCAGGCTTAAGTTGACAAGACGCATAAGCAACCACCTTACCCTCTTGCATCAGCACACAACCCAAACCAACGTGTGATGCATCACTGTAGACCATAAATTCTTTCCCAAACTTTAGCTGTATTAAAATAAGGACCTCAGTCAGAACTTTCTTCAGTTTCTCAAAACTCTCTTGCTGCTTATCAGTTCAATTAAACAGTACCCTTTACGTAGTAACTCAGTCATAGGTGCAGCAATCACAGAAAACCCCTCTACAAAACATTGGTAATACCCTGCCAGACTCAGAAAGCTTCGAATCTCAGATACGGTCTTAGGTGGTTTCCAATCCAGTACAGCTTCAATTTTTTGAGGATCAACCCTAATCCCCTCGGCAGATACCACGTGACTCAGAAATGTCACTTCTCGCAGCTAGAACTCACACTTGCTGAACTTAGCGTACAATTTTTTCTCCCTCAAAATCTGCAGAACAATTTGGAGATATGCATCATGTTCATCCTTGGTTCTCGAATACACCAAGATTTCATCTATAAATACCACCACAAACTGATCTAGGTAGGGCTGGAATACTCGGTTCATCAAATCCATGAAAGCAGCTGGTGCATTGTCAGCCCAAACGGTATCACTAGGAACTCATAATGACCACAACGAGTCCTAAACACAGTCTTATACACAACAGCCTCTTTAACTCTCAGCTGATGGTTCCTAGAATGAAGATCTATTTTAGAGAAAATCGACGCTCCTTGCAGCTGATCAAACAGATCGTCAATACTCGGCAAGGGATACTTATTTTTGATAGTCAATTTATTCAACTGCTGATAGTTGATGCACATGCACATGGATCCATCCTTCTTCTTCACAAACAACACTGGTGCTCCCCATGGAGACACACTCAGTCGAATGATTCCTCGGTCCAGTAGTTCTTGAATTTGAGCTTTTAACTCCACCAGTTCCTTCGGTGCCATCCTATAAGGAGCGATAGATACTGGAGCTGTTCCAAGCAAGAGTTCAATACCAAATTCAACTTCGCGGTTCGGAGGCAACCCAGGGAGCTCATCAGGAAATACATCAGAAAAATCCTTAACTGTTCTGATATCTCCAACTGAAGGACCCTCAGAATCCGATACGCCAATATAGGCTAGAAATGCCTCACGACCCTTGTGAACCAGTTTTTTGGCCCTTAATGTAGAGATGACATTAGACAAAAAGTCTCTTCACTCCCCAATCACAGCCACCTCCTCATCCTCCAAAGTCTTCAACACAATGCGCTTAGTAGCACAATCCAACCTTGCACGGTGTTTTACCAACCAATCCATCCCCAAGATTAGGTCGAATTCACCAAACGGTAGCTTTATCAAATCCGCTAGAAATATAATTCCTTGGACCTCTAGGGGCACATCTCTGAACAACTTGTTTATTCTTACCGACTGTCCCAGTAGACTTAGCACAGTCATCTCATTAACAGTACTCTCACACATGATCCCTGAAGTGCCAGACATAGTGCATGCAATGTATGAATACGTAGACCCTATATCAATCAGAGTAGTGTAAGGTACATTATGTATTAGAAACGTACCAATTATAACATCTAGAGCGTCACCATCCTCTTGACGATGAGTAGCATAATCCAGTGCTGGCTGCCTCGCCTTAATGTTACGAGCACTTCAATGTTACGAGCAGCATAAACCTCTCATCCCATACCGTTTCCACCTCTAGCCTGCCCATGGCCTCTCGGTGGCTACTGACCACCTCTCATTGGCTGAACATGACCCTATCCTACAGCTTGCATCTGAATAGGCCTCTGAGGACAATTCTTAACCTGATGATCCATAGACCTGCATCTAAAGCACGCCCAAATCTCTTCCACCACTCACCCTGGTGAGATCTCCCACAATTAGCGTAAGGCTGCGGTCTGGCAACAGTAATAGGAACTTCAGCCCAAACTGGCCCATCAAACCTGGCCCTCTTTATAAGCCTTCTAGAAGAACCTGAGGGCCCAAAATCTCTCTTATTTCTGCCCCTATCTTTCTTGCGGTTTTGGCGCTCAAAGCGCTTCACATTCTCAGCCATTTTTTCCTTTTCTACAAGGGCAGCAAAGTTTCGCTCTCTGTGTGGAGCTATCAATACTAGTAACTCATCTTGAAGGTCATCCTCAAAATGCACACAACATTCATACTTATTTGCTACTACCCCACGAGCATATCGACTCAACTGCAAGAACTCTGCCTCATATTCCGCCATTGTCTTAATCCCTTGGGTCAGGCTCAGAAATTTCCTTCTTCGGGCATCCACATAACTTGTGCCTATATACTTCCCTTGAAAGGCCGCCTTAAAGAAATCCCATGTCAACCGGTCAGCCTACATACCCTCTCTCACGGTGAGCCACCACTGGTAGGCCTCGTCTTGCAGTAAGGACACTGCTCCTTTTAACTTTTGTTCCGCAATACAGTTGAGGTCGTCCATTATTCTTTCAGTGGCCTCCAGCCAGTATTCTGCAACATTTGTGGCTACTCCCAAAATACCCTTGAAAATTTTTGCTCCATTAGATCAGAGTCGCTCTGAAATTAACCCTTGGCCTACTGCACCAATGTTAGATCCAGCAAACCTCTCTAAAATGCGGAGCATAGATTGGGACAGGGCATCATCCCCAGCCGCTCGATCATATGATTCCGTCTTAGTCACCGGTGAGGTTGGTGCTTCCCTAGCAGGCATGTGGCCCGATGCTGAAGACCCAGCTCGAGCACTTCCTCGGCCTCTACCACAGCCTCGTGTACCTCTTTCGCGAGTACCTCTTATACTCATTTCGGTGTACGCTTTATCTATTTTAAAAGTCTTATGCATCATATTATAATTTCAGTAATTATTAACAAAATGTGTTATGAAAGACAATCATTAGGGGTTTGGTTTCACAGATCGAGATCTCACTTTTCAGTCTTCTAGGGTCTCAATTTCCTCTATCTAGAGTTTCAGAATATAGTCCTACCATCTATAGTAGTTTCTCAATATAACGTCTCAGTCTATAGCAGTAACAACATTTAAAGAACTTACAGGTTTCGTGCAGGAAACTCGGTGTGCCACACTTGTGAATTTTCCAAAATGTTTCAAATCTATAAAATCCACTTTTAAAAAAACCTTTCAAAAACCCATTCCACAGCCGAGTTTTACAATCTGACTCTGATACCACTAAATGTAACACCCCAAACCTGGCCTAGACATTACGACTGAATTTGACGTGTCACACCGAAGTGATTTCCAAAATTTGGACTTGTTGATAAAAATCCGTATTTAAGTTAAAACCCATTTAGCTTTTATTGGTTGAGAACATTCGGAAATTTAAGTTATTACAATCTGAAATCAGCTTATCAAAAACGATTTCCATATTTATTACGTTTGGTTTCTTAAACTGAATAAAACTGCTGCAGCTTCTCTAACTAAAAATGTTGAAGTTTAAAATGCATGTTTTTCTTGAAAAAAGTTGTGATTTTGAAAACTCTTTTGTGTCCGTTTGGCAGTTTAAAACGAGAAATCAAACTTAATTAAAAATTAAATCCATCAATAGCCTTATTACATAATCAATAGCCAAATATGAAAATTAAAATTAAATAACTAATTCTAAAGCAGAACATTAGCGATCATGTGGCCACCTCTGAGTCCCTTACGGCTCCAAATCGTTTAAGGCTAGAGATTACCTGTACAGTTAAAAAGAAAGGGTGAGTTTATGAAAACTCAGTGTGTAATCCCCTATCAGTCAGACAATAACAATATACGCAGTAACAGTCTGAGCCTGAACCCTATTCAGTAACAGTGCAGTGTGGGCCTTAGCCCATTACAATAACAGTGTGGGCCTAAGCCCAATACAGTATCAGTACGGTGCAAATATACAACCCACCCTAATCCCGCCAACATACCACTCATACCAACCAACACACCATGTGGGGATAAAATCGACCCACCTAACCAGCACACCAATATCGCAACGTAGTTTCCAGTAATAATAACGCAGCAGAGCTGCCAGTAACAGTAAATGTGGCAACGACACTAGTAACAGTGAATGTGGAAGAGCCACCAGTACAGTACTTCCTCCATATCAGAATCCCAACCCCATGCAGTATGCATGTCACAAATAGTTCGTGTATGCAAAGTGTCCTACTTAGTACAGTCTTACAAATAATCATACACTCATCAGTCAACCTACCCCTAAGGGTAAAATGGTCATTTCCATCTAGTAGGGGTATAATAGTAATTTTACCTTTCAAAGGTATTTTGGTCACTTTACTTATTTTGGGGTCTCGGTGCAAATAATGACTTCTCCGGAGGTCTACAGTCGCGTCGAGCGACATAGATAATTTAAACGATCATAATGGCGTAAATGGGCCCAAGTGGGCCTACACGCTCGTGTGGCCCATTTAGCCCAAATTCAATCACGGCTATGTGAACTATATAGCCCCAATCCATTATTTACAACTTACCATGGTATTTATCCATGTGGGGCCACGAGCCCATTGGACCCATACGGCCCATTTCGGCCAAACGAGGCCTATATCCGCCCAAGAGCATGAGAACGCTCGTGGTGGCCTCTATAGTCTATCACCCATGATTTGTGGGCTCAGTTTACCTTACGAGCGATCGCACGCTCGTGGGGCCACAAATGCCGAAGTTTTGGCTTTTTGGCTTCCGCCAATTCACAGTAGAGAGGGGTGTGATTACACACCTATTTGCGCAACGAACAGATTATCCCACACGCGATCAAACTACAATCATCCCAACACAATTAATCTTTCATTCATTAGAACATTAATACTAAAGCCCCAAACTAGTATCACCACTTACCTTGACTGAAAGTTATGCGATTATTCCTCTTAGATCGCCGGTTGAAAATGACCACCCCCTTCTTCATGATTTACTGCGCATAATACGGATTTCATTAGCAATAATCGTTTAATACAAGGCTTGAATTGATGCTCAAAGTCCAAATAATTAGTGTTAGAGCCAAATGGGTATTCGGTCAACACTACAAAACAAGCCTACTTACCCCACAGTATTCGGCCAAAGAGGTATTCGAAGAAGAAAACAGAGATGTGTGGAGAAACGAGGCAGTCGACGTTCCACCGATTGTCAGAGACTATCATCCACAGGGTTTCGAAATAACAAGACAAGATTTATGACATTCAGTCTTTATTGGAAAAGTAGAGAAACAAAAGAGAGGGGAAAAGAGGAGATGTAGGATTCGGCTTACCACAGTGTTATGAAGAAGAAGAGATTGTCGCCCACTACCAAACCAACTGGCACGGTAGAGAAAGAAAAAGGGAGTCGACCACTCAGTCAAAAAGGAAAAAGAAATGTTGAGAAGAAGAACAAGAAGGTTCGATTATGAACCAAAAGCCTAGGAATAGAAAGGAAGAAAAGGGGATTCGGCAGCAGAGAAAATGAAAAGTGTAAAAGTGTGCAGAGAAAAGTGCCAAAAGAGCTTAACACATTCAGCCAAAGAGAAAAAGCAACCCAAATGAGCAGTTTACCTCCCCTGGCCGAATTTCTTGAGTGCCAGAGTCCAAATTCGGCACAATTCTCCTCTCACTCAAACTCCTTGATTCTCTCCCCTTATCCCTCATTGAATCTCTCCATGACCAGTTCAAACACCATTCAAATCCTATTCAAACTCCACTTAGCTGTGTTTCAGTCCAACTCTACTACCTACACAACTCAAGCCGCAAAACAAATACCCCCTTGCGCAACCTAGGACTTGAACCTCAAACCTCTCAGTTACACAATACGCCACCTTGCCACTAGACCACAAGCTCTTCTTGTGTCATAAAACATGCATTAATTTTTATAAGGCCTATATGCTAGTGTCCAGATTCATTTAAGAGGAAAACTAAAAATTTTGCAAAAGCCAAGACTTGAACCCAGGCTTCTCACACACTTTCATACACTCCCAATCACTTAGCCATTAACGCAAACAAGTAATTTGTGTCAGAACATGCAAAATTAAAGACCCTATATTTTTGGGGTGTTACATTCCAAGCCTAGCCAAATTTTCATATAACATTTACAGCTCATGTATTTCACAAAAAAGAATCAGAAATTTTACATGAATTTTACATCTTTACAATTTAGTCCCTAAATCACAATTTCATGAAAATTCACTTTACAAAAGTTGTTTATTTATCAACAACCTTTCAATTTCTACCAAAAATTTCAAAATTTCAACATCTTCATCCATGATAAAATTTCAATACTTTAATATCTTTACAAATTGATCTTCAAAATAGATAGATTAGGTCATTACGATTTCGAAAATGTAAAAATTACTAAAAACGAGACAAGATTGCTTACCTAATTAAGCTTGCTTGAATTCTTTTCTCTTTCCTAGGGTTTCCATAGAAATTTGGGGAAGAAGATGATAATAATATGTTATTTTTGTCTTTTAATTTAATTATCATTTTTAAAATTTTCAACTTTCCAATTTCATCATTTTCTTTAATTAAATTTCCATAGATGAATCACCATAAATATCTACTAACATTATTTAATGGTCTAATTGCTATGTAAGGACCTCAAGTTTTGAATTGCATAGCTATTTGATTCTTATAGCTACTAGAATTAAACTTTTGTATTTTATGCAATTTGGTACTCTCCACAATTAAGCATGTAATCGGTAAAAGTTCTCTTAACGAAATTTTCATATGTTATCCTATCATAATACATACCATGCAATAATATTAAAATAAATTTTCTTTCTGACTCAGATTTATGGTCTCGAAACCACAGTTCCAATTTCACTAAAAATGGGCTGTTACACTAGACATGATATTTGGTACATTCTCTCTTCACGTGTCCAGACTTGTTACAAAAGAAACAACTCTCTATAACTTGTTATTGTTTCTTTTGAGCTGGACCCTTAGTAGCTTTATTGTGTTATTTTCTTTTCTTGTTATTGTCTTTAGAGGCATTGACCAAATGAACACTTTCAGACTTATCACGTTTCGACCTTTCTTCCTTTTGCACACAATGAGAAATGAGCTCATTTAGAGTCCATTTCTCCTTTTGATAGTTATAACTAATTTTAAATTGGTTGATCTGAAGAGACACCAAAACCATAAAAACAAATAATTCCTCAAAAAGCTTGATCTTAAGTGCCTTAAAACTTGAAGCGACATGGAACATCTCCATAATGTACTCCCTCACGTTTCCTTGACCCTTATGCTTCATAAACATAAAGGAAGTTAGAAGCGATGTCATCTTATGTAACACCCCATGCCCGAGTCCGAGGCTAGGACTGGATACGAGGCATTACTATGCTTGAACTCACTTAAACATACACTTTTGGGCTATAAAATTTTGTTCCGACTTAAAAACTTCCCTTTCTTAGTCAAAACATGAAACACCCCAAACCCGGCCCACGAGCTTTGACCAGATTTGGTATGTTCCTCAAGTAAACCGGTTCAAAGTTCTTTTGTTACTTTGGGAAAATAGTGTGTTTTGAAAGAAATATTATTTTGGGTTGGGCTCGAGTAGAAAACAAAATCGTTTTATAATGAAAACCCTTTTAAATTTTAGGTGATAAAACATATAGAATACATTTAAAGTAAAGTACTTAATCTTTAACTTAATAAAAATTTCGTAACATAATAAATAAAAACAGAAATAAAATAGTGCACTATGGCCTTATGGCCTTATTACATCAAATAAATCCAAATAATTCGGAGTACTTAAAAATTAATAGTCCATAAAAATAAAAACTTCATGTTGAGCATGGCCACCACAAGTTCTGCCGTCCCGGTCCATTATTGTTCATCACCTGAAACATGGTCCCACAACGGGGTGAGTCAACAGACTCAATGTGTACACAACACTAAATCATAATAGAATCAGGCATAACAAATATTACACATTCATATCATAGCATACATATTATGATGCATTCCCAAACCCAAATCTAATAAGCCATCCGCTACACACCCCGCACCAACCTTGTGCACACCGTGGGGACTACTAAGTCGACCCTCCTTCCGCTACACTCCATATCGCGGTCTTAGGTCACCGCATTCGGACATCGTGGTCTTAGGTCACCACATTCGAGATATCACGGTCTTAGGTCACTTTGATTTAGATTATCGTGGTCTTAGGTCACCACATTCGATACCACGGTCTTAGGTCACCGTGTTCGTGGTCTTAGGTCACCACATTCACTTCCCCTTTCAATAACCCATATGCCCCATTTTGTAATATGCATTAATATGCCAAAGTTCACATTCTTATTCTCATGTTACAAATAACATATTTCATATTCCTAGTAGGAGTAGGAAACGTACCTGAGTACTTTGTACTATATTATGGTACCTTAGCCATATTCGTATTCTTAATATCACATATATTAATTAAACATAGCCATAAAACATATTATGAAATAGTGTGGGGTACACACCTGATTAGCTTAACGAATTCCTTGAAATCCCGAAAAAACCGATCTATCGCTTTAGATCCTAAATCCCTACATTTGGCCACATTTAGTATTTTAGGAAAAAGCCTATTCAACTAATTTAATCAAATCCGAAGGATTATCGTATCCACTTTCTTACCTTCTTTGCTGCCGATTTGATAATTAATCAAATCCGAAAACTTGTATTCTTCCCCTTTGAAATCGGCTAATCACTAGATCCCTTGAATCGCTTAGTTTTCGCTTAAAACACATAAAAATAGATCTAACTACTAAAATAGGCCTTGGCCGAATATTCATAGTCACTTACCTTAAGGATCTTAAATCCGAAATTATCCCTTGGTTATAGCTTCGCGAAATCCCTAAAACCACATGTTAGATCAACTTCTAACCTTTAATCACAATCAATGGCCGTTGGCGAATGTCGATATGACTTACCTTGATGGTCAAATCCCAAGATCTTTTCCTTTATAGTAGACTATGGAAAAATCCCGAAAGAATCCTTCCAAATTTGGCAAATAAGAATATTGATGGGATTAGTCCTAGATTTTGACAAATCTAAAAGAAAAGAATAGAAATCAAAACTTGTTCTTACCCTTTCTTGAAGAAATCGACAAAGACCTATGCTTGAAGCCCCTCAAAGATTCGGCTTTTGATGGATTGGAAAGAAAAGAAATTGGCTAATGGTGATATCTTGAATTTTTGGCTTTGGCTAACAAAAAGAAGAAGAACAAATGCTCTAGGAAATTGGCGAGAGAGAGAAGGGTTGAGAGAAAAAATGATGAATGGCCCTCTTTTCCTTATATAGCGAATTTACTAACTTAGAATCCCTTACTTGGCCATCACTCTTCTATTTTGATAGCTTTATCTCTTTAATTATCTCCTAAAATAAAAGATAATTCAGCAACTATCCTTACTTAGCGAAATTATTAAACTCAAAGTCCCTTACTTGGCTATCACTTCTCCATTATTTTCCTAATTAAAGAATAATTCCTCATTTATCTCTTGAAAATAATCTAAAATAAATCCATTATTTATCCCTTATTTATCCACTATTTATCTCTTAAAAATAAAAGAATAAAGGCTCCTAAATTATAGCCTTGTGCCGTCCCTTCTTTGCTACTCTCTGCTTTGCAAAATAAAACTTTTATTTTGCTTCCCATGACTCGAACCTTGGCCCAATACCCCAAAGATGTGGCGCCATTTCTGAGGCCCTAAGTGGCATCTTCAAGCCACTTTTCCAAGCCCGTTTGTGTGTCATATTTCACATACATTTTCTCTTAAGGCCACCTCGCCTTAGTTCCCTCTTTTAGACTTTAAAACTCAACATTTTCTAAGTCATTTCCTTACATTTCCAAGTTTCCAAAAATTTTCGTTTCCCTCTTTAAACTTGACATTTCCTTACATTTCCAAGTTTCCAAAAATGTTCGCTTTCCTCTTTTGAATCATTTCTAAATTATTTCCTTACATTTCCTAGTTTCCAAAAATGTCCACTTTAAACTTAACATTTCCATACATTTCCAGGTTTCCAAAAATATTCAAAATCCATTCATAACACATAAGACATGTCATTTCGTACAATTAAACCGAAAATGCATAGGCCTTTTTCAGGATGTTACAAAACATATAGTTTGTGGGCCTACAAGGCCTTAATCACGTATCTGAAAACTCTAGGAACTTAATTGAAAACTTTTCTTTGAAGCAGGGTTCACACGCCCATGTGACCTTGGAACACGCCTGTGGACCCTTAAACACGCCCATGTCTTCCAATCGTGGGGAGTTACTGACTATATTCACACGGCCTTGACACGCCCGTGTCTTCCAACCATGGAGAGTTACTGACTATATTCACAAGGCGTTGACACGCCCGTGGGCATAGACCGTGTGCTAATCCTTGACATACAGGCTTGATCACACGGCCTGGGGCACACGCCCAAGTCCAAACCGTGTGTCCTACACGGCTTATACAAACGGCCGTGGAGTTTAACCGTGGCCTATCCTGACTTAAAACAATAAGGTGCAGGGTACGCACGGCCTAGACACAAGTTCGTGTGTCTAACCGTGTGGGCACTTAAAGGCTATTTACCAAGCCGTTTGCCGTCCTGGATGATCAAGACCAACTCAAACTCAATTCCATACATTTTTCATAAACAACACTACATGCTTCCTTGATCTCAATAAACATACATACATAGACAATTTTAGCCAATCGCTTAGCCAAATACAAAAGAATAATAAAAGAGACATACACTTCATTAAATTCCATCTTCATTGATAATAAAGAGTTTGCCAAATATTTGCCTAACTCAAGAAACCATTTACAAAATGCCTTACGGCCAACACTTTAACTAACAATTACAACTTGACAAAATACCCAAGTCATATACATGCCATATTCAAAACAAGTCTAAAATTGTTATACCAAAGTGTTGTTAATAGTGTGATTCCCGAACCCCTGTGTCTACGATCCTCGAGTTATCTTGGCAATACTATAAGAAAGAAGGGCAATGAAAAGGGTAGGCATTAAGCTTAGTAAGTTGCATGGAAATAAATAGCAATCATAATACTCATAAAGAATAATTCATCCATATCATCAGCTAATCATACACAAGTCAAGATTTCTTGACAATACTTACTCACAATTGCCTTTATCTAACATTTACCGTAACACATTTAGAGCCGAATTCCCGTGACTCATTCATTAGTACTTGTATTCATTCACCTCTCTACCTTTAAATTCATCTGCTTATCCCACCATACAATGGAATCTCCTCTGGGTACCGATGCCATGTCTCGGACATGGTCTTATAGGGATTTACCTCTTTGTACTATTGCCATATCCTAGATATGGTCTTACATCAGCTCTTGTCTCAATCCCGGAGCCATGTTCCAAACATGGTCTTACACTGGCATTCATAATGTGGTCGATGCCATGTCCCAGACATGGTCTTACACTGACCCTCATAATATGGCCGATGCCATGTCTCAGACATGGTCTTACACTGACCCTCATAATATGGCCGATGCCATGTCCCAGACATGGTCTTACACTAACCCTCATAATATGGCCGATGATAGCATTTTTCGTATTCATCATAGTCCGCTAGGACTTCAATATCACATTCACATTAATTTCTCAACTTATTGAAGTATCATGCATCAATATGACATCAAGCATTTTCAATTATGCTAATATAATATTACATTAAGTCTCATACAACTTACCTCGTTTTCAAAATGAGCTAGTTCTTCGGTTTAGTCCACGATTTTATCCTTTCCCCGATCGAGGTAGATTCTCGTCTCCTCTTGCTCTACAATAGCAATTTAGCTCATTTTACTCGCCACATTAACATAAACATCTCGATAATCATGCTTAAGCAAAATTACCATTTTACCTCTAGATTTTGTAAAATGACCATTTTGCCCCTAGGCTCGAAAATTAATTCTTATCACATTTTTATCCTCAACAAACCTAGATAAGCATTTATCACTCTTAAAGCTATCATCAAAAATCAATATTTCACATACTTACTACAAAATCTATAACCCTTTCATTGAGGTCCTATTTGTGTTCTCATACTAACACCCTTTTCAAAATTTGTTCATCTAACAACTAAGACTCAAGTTCTTCCTTAAAAATGCAGCAAGTAACTAAGGTAGCTCTCATGGTAGAACTCTAAACTTTTCACAACATTGCATAATAGTCCCCTCATTTGAAAGCTTAAACTTTAAGGGTCTCAAAAGTACAATTATTTTCAAGAAAAGTTCTCTAGAACACTTACTTGAATGGATAAGAGCTTGCTAAAATTTTTGAAGGTTTCTACCCCTTATTTGCTGCTAATTTTCGATGGAAGATGATATGAGGAAAGATGATAACTTTTCTCTCCTTATTTTATTAATACATGTCAAATTAGTCCACATACTACTACTAACTTTGACTAAAATTAAAAATCTTGTCTCCCATACCCTTCTATGGCCAGCCAAGCCTCTTCCAAAGGCTAAATTTCCTTTTAAAGACCCCCAATTAACAATCCATGGCCATTTAGTACTTTTAGCATATAGAATGGAACTTTCGCACCTTATGCGATTTAGTCTTTTTTCATGATTAAACATGAAATCGCTAAAGTTAAAGTACCAAAATTTTCATGCTCGTACGCTATCATGCTCTAACTCATAATATATCATGAAAATAATTTCTCAAATCTCAGATTAGTGATCCCAAGATCACTATTCCGACTAGCCCCTAAACCGGGCTGTTACATCTTATCCTTATCATTTTTAGCAAAACGTTTCTCAATTTCGTTAAGGAAAACCTTGGCCTAAGTAATCTATTCAGATTTTGTGCCATTAATGGCTCTGGAATGTTGTGCTTCATGATCATTAGACTCGTACGATTTGAACGATTCTACCTCTCAAAATCCCTTTTAACATTAGGGGTGCTTTTCGCAGTTAGAGGTGCGGGTTGTTCTTCCCTTAATGCAAGGTCTATATCCATATAACTAAGCACTATAAGTAAATGCATTTTTCATTCCTTAAAATTAGTCCCATTAAGCATGGGTATATAATTTATATTATTAGATATTGTGGTAGTAGAAGATGAACTAGTTGAATATAGAACAAAAATAAATAAAAGCAAGCTCACATCAATATTCATAAGTAAACAATAAATTCAAGATAATGACTAATCCTATCTCAAGATACCAAACACAACATTAATAACAAGTCTTTGGACAGTAATACTAATAGTAAGCGACACTCTTGTTGTAGCAATCAAACATTGACAATAAATTATGTCAAACAATTGATCAATCTTTGGACTAATTTATTGCTCACATAAAATACCTTATAATGGTCACACATTTATCACCACAAATGTTGTTGAAATTCTGCCAAATATTAATTTACTTTTTGGTTAATTAATAAATATATGAATCACAAAAACATATAATCATCTTGATATTTTAAATAAACTAATCTAATGCAAAAGGTCACTTTGACGACATTTTGTTTCAACTAATCTATTTAAAATATTAGACATCCTTAATTAAAACCTAAAAACAAAATCTAAATTTATTTGTTTCAAAATATTTCAAAATTTATTTTTAATCAAATTAAAAGATAATCAAGTATATATATATATATATATGTCTGCCACACTTAAAAGTTTTTCAAACCAATGGATCGAGAAACATAAAAAAGATACATAACCAGAATCTAAAAACTTCGCAATATTTAAAAAAAAATCAACATATGTATAATCCAATTCTCAAGAGTCAAACCGTCAATGGAAATATACATTGAACCCAATCTTACAAGATATATATATATTAAAAAAATTGTTCGTAAGATTCATACATCAATTTCCTTAAAACTAATTTCATAAGAAAACTTAAAAATTTAATCCTGCTCAAAGATTCAACGTATATTTGATCAATATTCCAAAGCCTAAAATTTAAAGTTTCAACATATAACCCTAAAATTTTTAATATAAATCCAAAAAGTTGAAGCACCAAATCCATAAACTCTCAAAAACATATTAGCCTAAAAATATTCATTCTCAATGATTCAACATGACGAGACTCGGATGTCACTTGTTAAAATCGTTAAAATCTTGATACAAAACTTAATAAATCAAGAATTGTCATGTAAATCATCAAGAATAAACATGATCAAAACTAGATGCAGAAGTGTAACTGAATCCATCCATTCCTTGAATTTTTTTTTGGATCTTATGCCTTTTTTTTTATCTTCCAAGAAAATAGTTTTTCTCTTTTGTATAACTCTCTGATGGAGATGGAAAAGATATACGAGATAACCCTATTTCTTGAGGACCACTACCTCTTTAAATAACTGATTATTAAATCAAACTTCGGTATTTAAAATTTGGCCCCTCATCAAATTATAAATACAACTTATGGTATATACACTTTATTTCCATAACACTTTAATACCTATGACACTTATAACATAATTGGTCACGTAATCTTATATCACACTTTATAATAACATTATACATTATATATATGTGCCCGCAATTGAGGATTTTAATCTAACACATCATGTTTTTTGGTTCATGGATAAAGGTCTTGAAATAGTTTTATATCAACTATGATTTTAATCATTTTATACAATGTGCAATGCGATTGTTATAGGGATTTCAAGTTTTCGGTTGTGTTGTTTATATCCTTATTACTATTTTATGTATTAATGATCCCATGATAAAAGAAAAAGTTCAATCAATGAATTAGTTAGACAGTTATATTGGCTAACCTTTATGTTTGTTTATGGCATCTTTATCTATCTTTAGATCTATCAAGTTTTTGCTTAAAAGACATTATTTTGTTTTTTTGCTATTTAATTAACCATTGAAAGTTTTTTATATGAAAATTTTTGTATCAAGTTTTGCTGGTTTGTTCTTGGTATGTTGTTTTGGTTCATATCCTAGTTTTTTATATGCCCATTATTCTATTTTTTTTTTTCAATCTCATTTGTTGCTATTTTTTTATGTCAATGTTGCCCACATTGGCGATTAAAGGGGGAGGTGGGTGCCACTACTCATTTAGAATTTTTCATACCACCCCCTTTAACATAATTTTATTACATTAAACATCTTAAAAATTTAAATTCTGCCCCCAACCCCTCCAAAAAAAACACCAATCCCTTTTAAAGTTTTTAAAAAATATAAATATAAATTTATCTTTTATAAAATAACTTCTTTTAGAAGTTTCAAATTTTTAAAGCTTTCAAAGGAAGCTATAATAAAAAAATAAATCATCTATTTTTTTAAAAAATATAGAAACTAAAGAAAAAAATTTTACCCATAAAATTGAAGGAAAAAAATTGCCTAGAACAAACTAAAAAAAAAAAAAGAAAAGAAAAAGAGGAGTACGGGAAGAAAGCAATTAACAAATTATAAAAGAAAAAAGAATATATTATCACTAAAGAAGAAGAACAAGAAAAAAAATTCAAGTTTATGATGCAATCACATCATTTGAATTTGCATTCATTTTACACATTATGATTGATATCATGGAAATTACGCATGATCTTTATTAAGCTTTGCAGTGTAGGTCTCAAGATATTGTGAATGCCATGTTTTTTCTTTCTACAACAAAAACTTTGATTCAAAGATTAATAGAAGACGGGTGAGATCTTTTGTTTGAAAAAGTGAAATTTTTTTGTGAGAAGCATGGAATAGATGTTCTTGATATGAATGCTCCTTATACTTCAGGTTGAGGTGGAAACACTAAAATATATACATTTTTTCAGCACTTTTTGAGCACTAATTCATGCAGTTTCTTAGTGATTTATGTCGAATTTTATAATTTTATTATATAATAATTAATTTAAATTTAGTTTATAAAAAAATTAAATTTTAATTATTTTTATAATAATGTCACATAGATTGGGTTAATTTTGGCGGTTTTGCATATAGGGTGAAAAATCAGCTCGGCAGTCACCATGGAAGATTTAATTTACGAGGCACCTTTGGAGCATAAGATGATTAACAGCCATGAAGGACTTATATTTAAGTTTTTGGACTTGCTCGAATCAATTTGTCCGATTTAATTATTATCGGGAAAAACGGTCAGCTTGACGTAGAGGAAAAGACCTAAATTGAGCAAGTAAAGAGGGAGGATGGACAAGCCTAGAAGAGCAGCCCAAACCATCCCATATTGCTGACCTAATCAAATTATTTTAACTGATTTTAAAACTTGCAAATTAGCCCTTGAATTTTTCCTAAATGTTATTCAAACCTCTCTCCCCTTTTCATGCATTCTATTTTTAGCCATAGGCTAAAAATAGCAAATTCAAATTCAACCACTCCTTCCACTAGCATGGCCGACCATAGGATAAAGAATGGGATGCTATTTTTAGCCAACTTGAGCTGCCAATCTCAAGTATAAATAGCCCCCTCACTTCCTCATTTTTCATCCCTCACTTCATACATCTCTCTCTCACACCTTTTCTCTCATAATTTTTCCCTTCTAGTTGCTTTCCAAATTCTTTCTTCCCTTGTTGATTTCCCCTCTTGAAAAAGAGCTAGGATGCCCCTTAGAGCAACAATAGCCAAGTGTTCGTGAAGGCCTTGGATCAGTAAAACGAGCAGAGAAGAGAGGAGCGCACTAGTCTGGCTTAAGAAGATTATCAGGATTTGTTTTTCTAGTTCCCTTCTCTTAATCTTTTCAGTTTATGTTGTGATCATGATTATGAATATTTGTTGTGTTGATGTTCTTGCATTAATTAAAATGACTTAAATTTCATTCGTGTTAGATTAATTGCATTTTGTCCACTTGAATTATTAAAAATGTATTTGTGTTGCTATTAGGCCTTGGCAAATTGTTCAATTAAATAAATCAAGTATATGTTATGCTTGCATTTTAATTGTAAGGTAACAATTGAATTAATGATTAAATAGATTGATATTATAATTAATTGACTTAGTATTTAATTGGTGCATGTTTAATCTTCTAAGGTAGTTGAAGGTTAATTTAGCGATTAATTTATCTTGTATTGCTTATGAAAATTGATTAATTTTTTGAATTGACATAGAAATATGTTTAAGAGATTAATTGATTTAGTAAGTATGTATGCATTAGTTAACAAAAGACCAAGTTGCCATGAAATTATTCGTAACAACATGAACATAGTTTTAATAATTCTAACACATTTTTGTCATATTGATTTAACCTTATTTTTTTAGAAATTATGTATTGGAATTTTATTTTCTTAGTTAATCACTTAGTTAAATTAGTTTTATTTTTAGATCGCTTTTTTAAAACAACATATTTTTCATCACCAAATTGTTTAATTTTACATTTCATAAATATTCGCATGCATAGTCCTTGTGAGTACGATAACTTGACATTACTTGTCACTTTATTACTTTAACTGTAACATCCTAGATTAGGGGTTATGCGTTTGTGCATAATTCATGAGTTAGTAGGTTTTGGCAGTGTTTGGAAGTGTATTAAGAGTTTTTAGAATTTTAAGATGGAAGAAGAAAGCTTTGGAAAATTATTGGTTTTTAAGTAAAAAGGGGAGCTAGGTAAATGAGGCTTTAAAAGAAACTCCGTGTGAAGCATGACACAAGGAACCATGTGGTAAAATGGCATGTTTTATGAATTATGAATGTGTTATGTGAATTCTAGAAATAAGGAAATGTATGGAAATATATGGAAATGTATGGAAGTGTATGGAAATGTGTGGAAATGTGTGGAAATGTATGGAAATGTAAAGCAATGTAGGGAAATGTAAGAAAATGTAAGGAAATGTAAGGAAATGTATGGAAATGTATGGAAATGTAAGGAAATGTATGGAAATGTAAGGAAATGTAAGGAAATGTGAGGAAATGTATGGAAATGTAAGGAAATGCAAGGAAATGTAAGGAAATGTCTTGTCTTGGAAATGTAGGGAAATGTCCTGAAAATGTAAAGGAATAAAGAGGAAAGTGAACATTTATGGAAACTAGAAATGTAAGGAAATGGTTCAAAAATGGAAAGTACACATTTTTGGAAACCTGAACATTTTTGGAAACTTGGAATGTAAGAAAAATGGCAAGTTACAGAGCCGATCGAAAATTTTAGGAAACTTAGAAATGATGCCGAAATGTCAAATTTTAAAGTTCAAAATAGGAAATAAGGGCTAGAGGGCCTTAAAAGAAAAAGTTGGAGAAGTTTGACACACAATTAGGCTTGGAAAAATGGCACTGAAGGTGTCACTTAGGGCCTATGGAAATGGCGCCATGTGCAAGAGATTTGTTGGGCTTGGGTTCGAGTCACTTGGGAAGCAAATAAATAAGTTTAATTTTTGCTTCTGGAAAGTTGAGAGGTGGACGGCATGGGTTTCTAGAAAAGGAAGAGTTTTATTTGCATAAATATGTGAATAATAAGAGATAAATAAAGGAGTTTTATTCACATAAATATGTGAATAATAAGAGATAAATAAAGGATTATTTTCTAAGGAGATAATTGAGGAGATAATTGATGGATTAAAGGCTTTTATCTTTTAAATAAAAGAGATAATATTATCAAAAGAGGAGTGGTGGCCAAGTAAGGGACTCTTTGGTGATAACTTTGTCTATAAAAGGAAAGGAGGAGGGCTACTCCTCGGTTTACTTCTTTTCCTCTCTGCCAAAATTCTCCCAAAGCAAACCCCTCTGCCGAAATTTTCATTAAGCAAAAATCCCTCTCTTTCTCTTCTATTTCTTCTCCGTTCTATTGTCAAGCCGAATCTTTGTGGATTCTAAGGAAGAGGGCAATCATCCACAACATAAAAAGGGGATCTTTCGGGAAATCTAAGGATCTAAGGTAAGGATTATAATATAAATATTTGGTTAAAGATTATGATTCACGTTTTCAAAGTTAGATTTAATCTAACACGAAGTTATAGGATTTCGACAGGATTATAAAGGAATCCTCTTCAGATTTGGAATCCCATCATAAGGTAAGTGATATTCGGCCAAGGCTAACTTGTTAAATATTTGGGATTATTTTTCCATTATTTCAAAAAGCGAAAACTAATCTATGGAGAAATATAGTGGTTAGTCGATTTCAAGGAGGAACACAAACCTTCGGGATTTGATTAGCAATCAAATCGGCAAAACAAGGTAAGTGGTAGTAAATTCTACTTCTAGTAGGATTTGGTTTTTTTAGAATAAAAGGGGTCATTTATATGTTTTAATTAATGGCCGAATATAGGAGTGAAAGATTTAGACCGGTAGATCGCTCTTCGGGAATTCACGGAATCTATTAAGCGAAAAAGGTGTGTACTCTTACTAACTTTCAATAAATTGCATGGCAATCATTAGATATGTAAATATGTAACAGTATGTGAATGTGGCTAAGCACCACAAATGTGGTAAGGAGTACCCAAGTACGTTTCCTACTTATGATAGGATTGTGAATGTGATATATTTTGAACATGTGATTGGTAACATGAATGAAAATTTAGTATGTGAAATATGTTATGAAATAATTGGGGCATTCGGGATATTTGTGGAGGAAGAAAGTGAAGAAGGTGATGACTACGGTCTCACCAACGTAAAGTGGTGACTACGGTCACATAAAGTGAAAAGTGGTAACCGGTTACATCCAGTGAATCTGAGTGTCTAATGACACAACATAAGTGGGCGATGAGCACGTCGACCTGCAAATGATCGCCGCCGATGGTGTGTAGCGGATGGAGGGTCGACTTAGTAGTCCCCACGGTGTATGCAGTGTTGGTACGGGTGGTGTGTAGCGGATGGACCAATAGGTTTGGGTTTGGGTTGCATCATTATTTGATTTGAATATGCTTGATATGACTTGTATGCCGATTTGTTGAAAATTAGTCATGTGTGTACACATTGAGTCAGTGGACTCACTCGTTGGGGAATTACTTTTAGGTGATGAGCAAAGTAATGGACCGGGTCGGGCAGGAGCTAAAGGTGGCCATGCAACACTTGAAGAATTTATTAGAATTTAGACTCTACTTAAATTTAGTACTTTAAATTTTATTTTGGGTTTGAATGATGTAATAAGGCCATAAGGCCCAGTTGGATTTTCTTTATTTCTCATTTATTTTATTTGATTAAGATACAAATTATTTTTTTGAATAAAGTTAAGTAAATTTATTTCTTTTAAAATTATTTTGTCACCTTATTTAAGTTGGATTTTCAAAATTTATTAAATGGATTCCAATTTAAGCCCAACCCAAACGAATTTTTCTTAATTACACAAATTTTCTTTAAGTTAATCAGGACATTGAAAACCGATTTTCTTAAGGAACATACCAGATCCGGTTCAGGCTCCTGGGCCGGGTGTGGGGTGTTTCAGTTGGTATCAGAGCCCAGTTTTAAACTCTCGGCCTGTGGGCTAAGGCCCAAAACGTTTTCAAAGCGAGCCAAAATAATTTTCTTGAAATTGAGTAGGTATTTAGCATGGCACCTAAGTCTCAGACCATGATCCACCAGTAAGTACCCTAACTTTATGAGTGATTCTGTGATTTATGAACTGTATAAGGGTAGAAAAGGCATGGAACGTAGAATAGAATGATAGGAATTGAACCCTAGGATTAGACTACTCAAACACACAAACAGAACATAAGACTTAAAGAACTAAACCCACTTATGACTTAGTCACCGAGCTGGGGTGTGGTAACCCCGTGACGCATGTCTAGGAGTGGATCCGGAAGAGCACGGTATTTAAGCGATCCGTGTGACTCACCTCCTCTTCGCAGAATCCTACAGTGCGTAGCCGGTTCACCCTAACCAAGAGGGCTCGGTCATAGGCTAAACATAATGATTAAAACCCGAAAAGGGAATTAGCCATGTTTTGAAAAAGAATGAAACAACAACAACCCTAATGTTTTCAAAACTTTTGCAATAACTCTTTCAAATCGAGAACGTCATTTTACAACGTTTTCCTCGAAAAATTTGATTTGTGAAAAATTACAAAAAAATGCCCTTAGGGGTAAAATTACTAAAATGCCCTCGGTTCATAAAATATTAGTTCAATGGTTTTGCTCAAAAATTTCAACTATTTTACAAATATTCAACAACTTAGCTTTGAAAATCATCAACAAAATATTTTGGTTTTGGAAAATTACGGAAAACGCCTCAAGTTGCAAAATTACCGAAATGACCCTGGTTTTAGAAATTTTTACAAACATTACTATTTGAAAAGGAACATTTTCAAAAAGGAACCCTCGAAGTTTTGCAACTGTTAAAAATATCCCTGACTTGTTAAACTACGAAATTGCCCCTGAATGACAAAATTACCAAAATACCCCTGGTTTCAAAACGATGCTATATCTCTAAATTTTACAAATTTTTCCAGAAAAACCCTCCAGTTTTGGGAATTACAAAACGACCTACTTTACTAAAGTTTTAAAACTTCTTTTATTATTAAAAAAATACCAGTAGGAAAATGATGTAAAATACCCGGGTTAGAAATGGCGAAATGTCAGAAGAAGCGAATAATAGGTATGGAAAGTATTAAGGAATGGATGCATGAACTCCTTTGTGTGAACTAGGATAGAGAACTGAAACCTTGTTTGCTCGAAAGAATCTCTGATTAAAACTCTATCCATAAAATTTCTTCGCGAATAAGAAAGTGGAACAAATGCTAACGCATAAAAATTTTCTTAATCGAGTTAAAGCACGATAGTTAAGATGAGTTCTAGAGGTCGTGAACGCCCGCCGCGTGGCCGTGGTAGGGGTAGGATGACCTTGTCCCGAGCAGAGCAAGGTGCGGTCACGGTCCGGAAATGAGATGCCTGGGATCTGGAAGCGGAAACTGAATTTCAAGATCAGACGGGTGGAAATGATGTCGTATCTCAAGCTGTATTACGGGTATTGGAACGAGTTGTTGAGGCTGGCGCGGGTGCAGGAGCCCGTAAATCTGTGGTGGAACGACTCCGGGCTAACGGAGCAGAAGTATTTAGGGGAGTTTCCGGAGTGGCACCCAGTACGGCGGAGTACTGGTTGGAAGCAACTGAAAGGATCATGGATGACATAGATTTTACAGCTGAGGAGAAATTAAAGGGTATAATTTCTTTGCTTCGGGATGAGTCATATCAGTGGTGGCTCACTGTAAGGGATGGAACTGTGGCAGAAAATCTCACCTGGGAATTTTTCAAGGATGCCTATCAAAAGAAGTATATCGGAACTAGCTACGTAGATGCACAACGGAAGGCTTTCTTGAACCTGGTTCAGGGAAATAAGTCAGTGGCGGAATATGAGGCCGAGTTCCTCCGGTTGAGTAGGTATGCTCGTGGTATTGTGGGTACCGAGCATGAGCGCTGTGTCAGGTTTGAAGATGGGCTTAGGGATGAGCTGAGAATGATGATAGCTCCACAACAGGAACGAGAGTTTGCTGTCCTTGTGGAGAAGTCTAAAGTGGCTGAGGGAGTAAGACAGTCCGTTAAGCGGAACCAAGAACGGAATTGGAATAAGAGGAGCTCGGAACCTTCAAGGTTCTCAGGTAATGAACAGAAGAGGACGAGGTTTGATGGGTCGGATCAAGCTGCTAGGCCTGCTGTTGCTGCTAATACCCAATGGCTGCCACGGTGTGACAAGTGTGGCAAGTTTCACAAGGGGGAGTGTTGGAATGGTAATCATGGATGCTTTGAGTGTGGATCATTCGATCACCGTGTAAGGGATTGTCCTCAGAAGTTAGCTAAGAATCAACCAGAGGGACAGAGGCGCGTGCTCGGGTTAGAAATGAAAGACCACCACAGAGGGTCGAGGTGCAACTAGAGGTAATGGAAATGGTAAAAGGCATAGCCCGAGGTGCTAAAGGTGCAGAGGCGAGGCAACCAAGGTTGGTTTATGCAGTTGGCCGTCGCGAGGAGGAGGATGTACCAGATGCAACAACGGGTATGTTCCTTACTTCTGAAATACCCTTAATTACTTTGATTGTTGTAGAGTTTTCTTGTTTTACTAGGGAAGTGCCTGAAACCTTGGTTGTGAACTTAGAGATTGTGCCTAGAAAGTATGATGGTTCTAATAAGATCAGAGTGCGCAGCGTAAGCATAGTGCAGTGAGAAGGATGGTACGACTGTTAGTAAGTAATTTCGAGGACGAAATTATTTTTAAGGAGGGTAGAACTGTAACATCCTAGATTAGGGGTTATGCGTTTGTGCATAATTCATGAGTTAGTAGGTTTTGGCAGTGTTTGGAAGTGTATTAAGAGTTTTTAGAATTTTAAGATGGAAGAAGAAAGCTTTGGAAAATTATTGGTTTTTAAGTAAAAAGGGGAACTAGGTAAATGAGGCTTTAAAAGAAACTCCGTGTGAAGCATGACACAAGGAACCATGTGGTAAAATGGCATGTTTTATGAATTATGAATGTGTTATGTGAATTCTAGAAATAAGGAAATGTATGGAAATATATGGAAATGTATGGAAGTGTATGGAAATGCGTGGAAATTTGTGGAAATGTATGGAAATGTAAGGCAATGTAGGGAAATGTAAGAAAATGTAAGGAAATGTAAGGAAATGTATGGAAATGTATGGAAATGTAAGGAAATGTATGGAAATGTAAGGAAATGTAAGGAAATGTGAGGAAATGTTTGGAAATGTAAGGAAATGCAAGGAAATGTAAGGAAATGTCTTATCTTGGAAATGTAGCGAAATGTCCTGAAAATGTAAAGGAATAAAGAGGAAAGTGAACATTTATAGAAACTAGAAATGTAAGGAAATGGTTCAAAAATGGAAAGTACACATTTTTGGAAACCTGAACATTTTTGGAAACTTGGAATGTAAGAAAAATGGCAAGTTACAGAGCCGATCAAAAATTTTAGGAAACTTAGAAATGATGCCGAAATGTCAAATTTTAAAGTTCAAAATAGGAAATAAGGGCTAGAGGGCCTTAAAAGAAAAAGTTGGAGAAGTTTGACACACAATTAGGCTTGGAAAAATGGCTGAAGGTGTCACTTAGGGCCTATGGAAATGGCGCCATGTGCAAGAGTGTTGGGCTTGGGTTCGAGTCACTTGGGAAGCAAATAAATAAGTTTAATTTTTGCTTCTGAGAATTTACGAGTGGACGGCATGGGTTTCTAGAAAAGGAAGAGTTTTATTTGCATAAATATGTGAATAATAAGAGATAAATAAAGGAGTTTTATTCACATAAATATGTGAATAATAAGAGATAAATAAAGGATTATTTTCTAAGGAGATAATTGAGAGATAATTGATGGATTAAAGGCTTTTATCTTTTAAATAAAAGAGATAATATTATCAAAAAGAGGAGTGGTGGCCAAGTAAGGGACTCTTTGGTGATAACTTTGTCTATAAAAGGAAAGGAGGAGGGCTACTCCTCGTTTACTTCTTTTCCTCTCTCGCCAAAATTCTCCCAAAGCAAAACCCCTCTCGCACGAAATTTTCATTAAGCAAAAATCCTCTCTTTCTCTTCTATTTCTTCTCCGTTTCATTGTCAAGCCGAATCTTTGTGGATTCTAAGGAAGAGGGCAATCATCCACAACATAAAAAGGGGATCTTTCGGGAAATCTAAGGATCTAAGGTAAGGATTATAATATAAATATTTGGTTAAAGATTATGATTCACGTTTTCAAAGTTAGATTTAATCTAACACGAAGTTATAGGATTTCGACGAGATTATAAAGGAATCCTCTTGATTTGGAATCCCATCATAAGGTAAGTGATATTCGACCAAGGCTAACTTGTTAAATATTTGGGATTATTTTTCCATTATTTCAAAAGCGAAAACTAATCTATGGAGAAATATAGTGGTTAGCCGATTTCAAGGGAGGAACACAAACCTTCTGGATTTGATTAGCAATCAAATCGGCAAAACAAGGTAAGTGGTAGTAAATTCTACTTCTAGTAGGATTTGGTTTTTTTAGAATAAAAGGGGTCATTTATATGTTTTAATTAATGGCCGAATATAGGAGTGAAAGATTTAGACCGGTAGATCGCTCTTGGGAATTCACGGAATCTATAAGCGAAAAAGGTGTGTACTCTTACTAACTTTCAATAAATTGCATGGCAATCATTAGATATGTAAATATGTAACAGTATGTGAATGTGGCTAAGCACCACAAATGTGGTAAGGAGTACCAGTGCACGTTTCCTACTTATGATAGGATTGTGAATGTGATATATTTTGAACATGTGATTAGTAACATGAATGAAAATTTAGTATGTGAAATATGTTATGAAATAATTGGGGCATTCGGGATATTTGTGGAGGAAGAAAGTGAAGGTGATGACTACGGTCTCACCAACGTAAAGTGGTGACTACGGTCACATAAAGTGAAAAGTGGTAAACCGGTTACATCCGGTGAATACTGAGTGTCTAATGACACAACATAAGTGGGCGATGAGCACGTCGATCGCAATGATCGCTTCGATGGTGTGTAGCGGATGGAGGGTCGACTTAGTAGTCCCCACTGTGTGTACGAGTTGGTACGGGTGGTGTGTAGCGGATGGACAAATAGGTTTGGGTTTGGGTTGCATCATTATTTGATTTGAATATGCTTGATATGACTTGTATGCCTGATTTGTTGAAAATTAGTACTGTGTACACATTGAGTCCGTGGACTCACCCGTGGGGAATTACTTTTCGGTGATGAAAGATAATGGACCGGGTCGGCAGGAGCTAAAGGTGGCCATGCAACACTTGAAGAATTTATTAGAATTTAGACTCTATTTAAATTTAGTACTTTAAATTTTATTTTGGGTTTGAATGATGTAATAAGGCCATAAGGCCCAGTTGGATTTTCTTTATTTCTGTTTATTTTATTTGATTAAGATACAAATTATTTTTTTTGAATAAAGTTAAGTAAATTTATTTCTTTTAAAATTATTTTGTCACCTTATTTAAGTTGGATTTTCAAAATTTATTAAATGGATTCCAATTTAAGCCCAACCCAAAACGAATTTTTCTTAATTACACAAATTTTCTCTAAGTTAATCAGGACATTGAAAACCGATTTTCTTAAGGAACATACCAGATCCGGTTCAGGCTCGTGGGCCGGGTGTGGGGTGTTTCATTAACGATTGTGTATACTTGCACATTTTCGTCATTCCATGAGATCAATCTTGTCTTCAAAAGGATCCAATTACAATGGAGCATCACTTTTGTGTAGATATTTTTAAGCTACAATTGACTCTCAATTGTAAGAAATGAATGATAAGTTTAAAGAAGATATAGTGGAATTGCTTATCTTTGTTCAACTTGGGATTCCCAGGATGACTACAAATCTTTCAATATTGATAATATTTGTAAGCTTGCAGAGAGATTCTATCCTGAAAACTTTTCAGTTGCATTTGAGATGTCAACTAGAACACTTTGCTACTACAACTTTGCAAAATCTGTCCTTAATTCCTAAATTATGCCAAGAGTTGACGAAGACAGGAAAGCCAGTCATTTACTAGCTTGTTGATAAATTAATTCGACTTGTGTTGGCTCTTTCTATTTCAAAAGCTACTACTGAGCATGCATTTTCTGCTATGAAGATTGTGAAGACAAAACTTTGAAATAAAATGGAAGATGATTATTTGGGGAGTTGCTTGATCACATACATTGAAAAAGAAATTGCACAGACCTTTGATGATGATTAAATTATTAATGATTTCTCTAACATGAAAGAAAGGAGATTACAATTTAAAATGCCCAATTTGTTCAAATAGGTGAGTGATTTCTCTATTTTTTTTTTTTTAGATCATACGATCTTTATATGCAAAAAACTATATTTTAATTTTGATTTCTTCTTTCGCAGATGGTAGAAGATCATACTAGTTTTATGATTTTGATATGTTGGTATTACTTACTAGAAACTGGAAGCACAATGCAATTATTAAGGTTAAAAGGTTAAACTTTAATTTTATTCGTATTTCTGATAAAAAAAAAACATATGTATGCTTTAATTATTAAATAATTACACATGAAAATTAATAGTAAAAAAATATGTAATTGACAATACTAATATAAGTTTTCCCCCTAAATCATATTTCTGGATTCAACACCAGTTGCCCATTATTGTTTCAATGTTATTTGAACTTGAACAACTCTTTAACTTAAAAGTAAAGTTTGAACTAATTATAATTTAAAAAAAAAACACTTTAATATAATATATCATTTCACATGATAGCATGTTGAAACTAAGTTGTTACGATAAAACCGTTTTCATTTGTTTACTCTTGTTGACTCCAAAATTGCTTACTTATTTAATTGATTGTTTTAAAACACAATTCGTTGCGTAAGATTTAAAAATCATTTAATTTATGAAAAGTCAAGTTAATTAGGTAAATCCGTCCATCTTAGCAAAACCCCTTTGTTTTAGTGAAAACAGTTTGTTCGTTGAGTTTGTGCAGTTATCAAATCCATGAAAACAGTCTAAAATTAGAAATAAAAGAAAACAGTCCAAAAAGTCCAATTTACGTCAAAAAAATAACCCAGAAAATAATTAAGAAATTAAAACAGTTTAAAATACGTGTGGCCACCATCAAGTCCTCCGCTGCACTGATCCGTCAATTTTGGGGATTACCTGTACACATTAAACAGAAGAGGGTGAGTTTACATAAACTCAGTGTGTAATCCCACAGAAAACAAACAATCAGTTTACAATCATACGTAGTCTGGGCCTAAGCCCTTTTTAGTATCAGTGGCAGTTGGGCCTTAGCCCATTACAGTAGCAGTATCAATCACGCATAGGTCCTTAGCGCATCACAGTATCAGTAATAGATATACAGTATTCAATAACAAAGTCTTACCCAACCAGCCTCTACACACCATCTCCGTCCAACCCTACACTCCATGTGGGGATTAAATCAACCCACCCATCCCTACACTTCAGGTAGTACGAATGAATGCGGCACAACGATGAGTTTCTGATTGAGTGCGCGATTTATTAGGCTTAAGAGCCTTTCAGTACACTTCCTCCAAATATTATCATCCCAACCCAATGCAATGCAACATACAATAGATGACATGCTATTAGGTGATTATCAGTACATACACTCAATTCAGTTTACATGCAAATTATTAACATGCTCAGTACAGATATCATACAATCAGTTTGACACTTTTAGGGGTCTAAGTAGTGCTTACCGACCCTACAGTAGGTTCGCAGTCGACTTGGGCGACCCGTTCAACCTTAGGAATCAATTCAGTAAAAATGGGCTATGGGCTCACACGCCCATGTGGCCTGCCTATGTGGGCCCACACGCCCAGATTGGCCTTGGCCCGTGTGGATCAGACGACCTGGCCCAAATTCCCCCATGCCCGTTTGGACTACCCGTGTGGGCTCACACGACCTAAATCAGTTTAGGTCGTGTGTCGTACACGGCCTATTCGTCGATCACACGCCCGTGTCTTATGCCCACGGCTTGGCCTCGTCGATCACACGCCCATGTCCCATCACACGGCCTACCACACGCCCGTGTGGAGTCAACAATGAGGTTTTTAGCTTTCGTCGAAACCTCATTTTCTGTATTTTCGGGTACACACTTGGTAATGATTCGATGTTAAAACACTCCCGAGATGTCCGACACCTACAATCAGAATATCCAACCCTTTTAGCACCAAAAATAGAGCCTAACACAACTTATCCAAGTATGCATAATCTGACTTACCGCAACCAAGAACGAACACAATCTTGATGGAGCGCAGTTTTCTGCCTCAAAACCTTCCCCTAAACGTAGAACTCACCACTTTGTCCATAATCTAGCGTTACTAAACCCAAACCAAAAAGTTAAAGGTGAAAAAGAATACTTACCAGATGAATAAAAGATTAAGCATGATCAACGAAGAATCACCACGCAAAATCGAAGGAAAAACAACAAAGGAGGGAAAAATGAGAAAATGAAACGTAAGAAATTTTTTTGAGAGGGAGAGGAACGATTTTTTTTGAAAAAAAACAAAAGATTAACTGATAATTCTAATATCTCAACTCCCCACTATTTTCTCCATTGAACCACCCACTACTCAGAATTACCAAAACTCTCTCGGTCCAACAAGCAAAAATAAACTCCCATGCTCATGCAGGGATTCGAACACAAGACCTTCAGCAACCTAACATTCAACTTAATCACCAAACCAGTAGGCCCATTCTGATGTGGTTTAATAAATAATTTAATATAAGCCCATTGAACAAGTATAAGGCTTAAGTCAGAAAAATACTAAAATTTTCCAAAGCTAAGGCTTGAACTTAAGTCCTCACACACACCCAGAACACTTAACCACTAAAGCATATACTCATTTGTGTCACAACTTAACAAAAACCAAAAATAAGAATTTTGGGGCGTTTCAATTTTAGTTCATATTAACATCTTTTTCTAGCTTAAACAACTATTGGTAAATTTATATATACTTTTTTGTTAATCTTTGATATTGTTTTGTGTCTAAAATAAATTACTAATTATTATGTTATTGAACATTGTTTAGTAAATGTAGTTTGCATGTTGAAACTTAATGAGCAAAATAGTTGATAATAATACATGCATACATACTTACAAATCCAAAAAAAAATGTTAGTTGGTGAATGTTTGATTATATTTAGTATTTTAAATTATAGACGAAAATTGTAGACAATAAAAGAGCAGGAGGTCCAATTAAGGGGTTGGAACTTGAAATAATGCTTAAAGGTAAAAACAAGATAGCAATAGATATTGTACAAGGTAAAGGTAGACTTATATTTGATGTTCAATCTGCCAAACTTTCTTCGAAAATTGAAGCAATTCTCGTCAATTTATTTTTATTCCAAAAAATTGAAAGACATTATTAGAAGAAGAAACACTTGTATTCGAAAGGCTCAATGTAAGCCCATTACTTGTCATTTATATTATTTCAATTATTCATGTAATATTTATTGTGTTTTGTTTTTGGCTTAAAAAATTCTTTTTTAGACACGATTATTATGTCAAAAATAACATACTGTCAAGTTTGGCTAAGTTGTTTAGAAATCATCATTACAAGCTTCATAAGCACTTTAAAAAATTCTATTCACTTGAAGTAGCACCTCAGAACAATCATTTTGGATACAATTTGAATTGAGAAATCTATGTGACTTGCCTAGTGATACGTGAAACTTTTTTATACGTTATGTTTATTCTTTGAATTATTAGGATCTTATACTACAATTTCCATTAATTACTTTTTAAAAATATAGAAAAAATGCACAAGTTCATAACAATGTCAAAATGATTCACAACCAAGGTTCAAAGGCATTTCTAGCAGGTTGTTATACATTGGTAGGATTAATACTATTCACAATACTTGATTTCTTGTTAATTTTATTTTCGAATTTAAATTGTTTAGTGTTTATATAATTGATCAAGAGCTGGGATTGGATTTTTTAAAGCTACACATTACTTTGAGAGAAAAGGATAGTCAACCCCAGTAGCATATGTAAGTTAATTTAATTGTAGTATCATATTTTTTTTCAGTATTACTTATTAAATAATGTTGGTTTTATTTGTAGGGAAAAACTTATTCAAATGCAAAAGAAAGTGAAAAATCAAAGATTGTTGATCAAATTGAAGATGAAGATCTAGATATATTCCCAAATAGGGATATGGGCCTACACCTTCAAAGTCTTCAAGTGCACAAGCGGTTGAGGTGGAGAACAATTATAAGAAAATAAAAGCTGAATTGAAAAATGTAAATCTAATACTAAAACTATGAAGGCTCCATTTCAAGCACAAATGAAAGTCATGATGGATGTTCTACATTCTAATGATTATTACTCAATTTTCTAAATTTTTATTATGTTCAAAGTTCTATTTTTTTTATGTTCTAGAAGTATGATTTTTTTTATAATATTTTTATTTAAATCATTTAGTGGTCATGTACGTCAATGTCACAAGTAACTAACTTTTAATTGAACAATTAATTTTTTCATGAAATATCAAATTCCAAATAATCATTTAGTGACGATAAATTATTTTTAATGATAAAAATAAATAGTATATTGTGACGTCAACTAATGTCAAAAACTATAATGCCAATATTTTCATCACTAAGCATTGGATAATCCATCAATTTCTTTTATAAAAAATTTGTTTACATGGCAAAAATTAGCATACACTTTGTAACGAAAAACATGTCACAAATGTCAGTGGCAACATATTTATGTCACAAAAAATTAGATTTTTTTATTCTTTTTGGTGACGGTAATCTAATTTTTGTGACATAAACTAACATGTATATTGTGACGTAGAAACATGTCATAAAAAATAGCGACAACATATTTTTGTCAGTAAACATTAGGTTATTATCATTTTGTGATGATTTCCATTATATGGTGACATATTTTATGTAACACCCCTTACCCGTGTTCGACGCCAGAACAGAGTATGAGGCATTACCGAAGAGTAGAAACATTTACAGATTATTTAAACCATTTATCGCTCAAATATTAAAATTTATTGTAAAAGTTTCCTTTATCAGACCCTTAAGGTTCAAATCATGCATTGGGATTGGGTCAGGACTAAATCAAAATCGTATAAAATTTTTTGCAAAATCCTTAAGTTTATCTCATTTACAAGGTTCCCACGCCCGTGTGGCTCACATGGCCGAGCCTCTAGGGCGTATAACTCTCTGACTTGCATCTGTGGAGAAACTTGGGTCACACGGCCTTAGTACACGCCCGTGTTGCTTGGCCGTGTGGTAAAGTTAATTTTTCACAAATTATGCTATTTTTCAAGCCATATTTCTCACTCATTTGATCCTTATTCTTCGCCACATTTAATACATATAAAAACTAATTTAAGATATTCAACTGAGCCTTATACTTAATACAATTTGTTAGTCGTACACTTCATATAAATAACAAGAAACGTATATGGGCTCAATTCTCATTAAATTTCTCTTGTACTTGTACTTTTTCATCCTATGTATTCATATAGCTTATAACAATCGCACCTCTGTTTTTCATATACATTTTTATAACAATTTGTCTTGGTTTCAAACTACTTCATATTTGAGTTTTACTTATCAAATCATTTGAAACATCATCTTTATACATATAGTGCACTTGAGATGCAAAAATTCTATAATTATGAATGAACACATTTATCAAACACATTCCATGTTTTTATATATTATAGTCTCATATTTCCATGTATCATTTACCATCATTTCCTCGTATTTTTGACAAATACATGTAACAACTCATAATCATGCAATTCACTAACTCTTCCTGCCAATTACAATTTAAATTGGCAACTCACTTATTGAGCCCAATTTCAATGTTCTCTAAAATCCATTAGGATGCATGTATCCATAAATAAATTCCATGTACTGAGATATCATCACCTCATATTTTCACATACATTTACTTTCCATATTATGAACTCAAATAACACACACAAGACATACCAATACATTCCAAGTACATTTTCATAATATTTCATTTCAATTTAGATTATGTCATTTTAGAACTCTTCTCATTAACTCATTGAATACCATTTCATACTGGATAATACACTCAAGGGTGTACAAATATATAATCACAAATGAACTCATTCATCAACCAAGTTCTATGTTCATGTATCATCAACTCATATTTCCTTATATCACATAATTCTATATAACACTTACCAACTTCGTCAAATTAGTGAACGTCTTACGAAATTGATCTGCACCGGTATGCCTTGAATTTCACTGATAATCACTGATACCATATCCCAGATATGGTCTTACACGGAAATCACTTGTCACTTGTAGCCGAAGCTACCACTATTCACTGATCAGGTAGCCGAGGCTACCACTTTTCACTGATCAGGTAGCCGAAACTACCACTTTTCACTGATCAGGTAGCTGGAGCTACCACTTTTCACTGATCAGGTAGCCGAAACTACCACTTTTCACTGATCAGGTAGCAGGAGCTACCACTTTTCACTAATCAGGTAGCAAGAGCTACCACTTTTCACTTGATCAGGTAGCCGGAGCTACCACTTTTCACTTTCACTTGTCTTTGATCAGATAAGTGTAGCCAAAGCTATCACTTATCACTTGTTGCCATGGTTCAACCATTGTATTTTCCGTCAATTCATGTTGTCACTGAACTGAAATGCTCAATTTGATCATCAATACATATGAAATAACACATAATGAAATTCATAAAATTAACAAATGGTCACTAAAATTTAGCCATATAAACTCACAACTTCAATTTTTTTGTATTATAACGATAATCATAATTTCATAATAAATATTCCAAATAAAACATTATATCAATTATAATTGAGCATGTAATCAATTTATACACAAGTCATTCATATATTATTTTCCCTCCTCCTCCTCTCCATCCACATCCTTAGTATAAACAACACACTTGTAAGTAACATTTTCTATAATTTTCACTATTTACTCATGTGAATATTCAAGCTGTCCATCCATGTCATAGTCACTAAATTATTTTTATCTTGAGCTACAGAAATCCAAATTAAGATCCGTTAATTTTATTTGAAACTAGACTCACATATCTTCTTACCATAATTTTTCCAGAATTTTTGGTGTGGCCAATTAGTACAGTTTATTCATCAAAGTCACCCCTATTCTGCTGTCTGGCAGTTCTGACCCTTCTTCACTAAAAATTAATTATCTCTTTATACAAGATTCAGATGATGTTCACGTTTATTTCTATTGAAAATAGATGCATTCAGGATTCTAAAAATATAAATTATAACTCATAATTCTTTTTGTAAAATTTTTAGTGAATTTTTAAAGTAAGAACAGGGGATCACTAAGTTATTCTAAACCAGTCTTGCAAAACTTTAAATATTTCAAAATGTAGACTTCCTTTGCTTTTCTTTTATATGAAAATAGACTCAACAAGCTTTAATTCCATATCTATCTCAACTTCTAATTCAATTTCTACAATGTTTGGTGATTTTTCAAAGTTAGACAACTGCTGCTGTCCAAAACTACTTTAGTGTAACATGTTGATTTCTATTTTGTCCCTAATTCCACAATTCATACAATTCAGGTCCTTCTTTGAATTAACCCTCAATTGAGTTAATTTTCTCATTTAATACTTTTCTCTATCATTTTAAACTACTTCATAACCTTTGAAATCAGAATTTTAACACTAGGCCATAATTTGACTATTTCACAATTAGGTCCTAAAACCCATTTTCATCAATTTCACTTGATAATATCATCATATAACAAAATTAAAGCTCCAAATCAATATTTATTCATCATATTCTTCCAGTAATAATCCACATCAACTTTAAAAATTAGCTATAGAATCAAAAACTAATGACATAGTAAGTTGGATCCAATTGTAAAAGTCCAAAAACATAGAAATTTCAAGGAGAAAGCAAGAATTAAACTTACATGAAGCTTGAGTATGAAAACTAGCTTGAAGCTCTCTCCCATGGCTGTTTTTCAGCTGAAGAAAATGAAGAGAAATCAAGAGAAATCTAGATAATTCCACTTTAGTCCTAGCTTTATTAAGTAAATTTTGCAATATTCCAAATTTACCCTAATTTCTCCTTATTTTCTCTGGTTTCATGCCCTTGCCGTCCAGCCCAAATAGACCTTGGGTCTATTTGCCTTTTAAGCCCTCTTTCTTTTATCATTTAAACTATTTAATCATTTCTCATAACTTTGCATTTATTACAACTTTGTCCTTTTTGTTCAATTAACTATCGGAACTTTAAAATTTCTTGACGAAACTTTAATACTAACTTATTAACACTCCATAAATATTTATAAAACATTTATGGCTAGATTAAAAATCTCCGAGGTCTCGATACCCCGTTTTCGATTCTAATTATTTAATTTTTTTTCTAACTTCACATTTAACTTATATTCCCTAAATTAATAATATTTTCTACTCACTTGTCGGATTTAGTGACCTCGAATCACTATTTCGACACCACTGAAAATTTAGGCTATTACATTTTATCCAATCTAATGACACAAACATGTTTCACAAAATATTTACAAATTAGATAAGTAAATTATGTCACAAATATGAGTGATGATTTTTTACTATTGTCACATTTGACATTCAGTGACGTGGCTAAGGTGATGTTACGTATAATTTATCAACCCTTGCAACATAAAGTGACAAAAATATATTTACTGTGACAATTAATTTGCTGCCACAAATACCCAAATTTCTTATAGTGAATTTAGATACATAACACTTGGAATATGCAAATTGTTTTGGTTAAAAATAATTCTTGATGATTTGAAGATAATATGGGAAGGTCCGATGTGGTTGCACATAACCTAGGCCAATATGATAGAGCCAAAAATGTTGAGGTAGATAGACATTTTATCAAAGAGAAATACAACATCAAACTTATTTTTACATAATTTGTTTCAACAAAGAATCAACTAGTAGATATACTCACTAAAGGATTACCAAGTCATGTGTTTCAAGACTTTGTCAACAAGCTTGGTGATGTACCATAATTTGATATATGCCATTAGGTCTTTTTCATGCTACTTTGAGCTTGTTTTTGAGTGAAATTAAGTCTTTTAGGTGTTAGTAGTTAGATAATTTGAATTTAGTACTAAGTTGTGTTTTTGTGTTGTTTTTAGTGTTATTTTAGTTTTGTGAATTAAAATGAGCTTAACTTGTGCTTCATTGCTTGTGTAGGAGAGCTAGGATTTGATGAAAAACATGGACTTGGAAGTGTTTTGGAAAGACAGGACAAAGTCGCGACTTAACATATTGTTTAAGCCCTATGGGAGGATGCACGTACAGAATTGCGACTTCAAAGGGCAACAAGGTTGCGATCTACATACTATGATGATTAAGGAGTTCGAGTCAAAAGAGCAAGGTCACAACATCATCTAATTAAAGGCGTGATGTTGACCATTTAAAGCTTGAAGGAGGCCTAGATGGAGACTTATGTCACGTGTAATGCCCCAAAATTTCTAATTTCATTATTGTGAAAATATGACACAAATATTTGTCAGCTTTAGTGGTTATGTGCTCTGGGAGTGTTTGGGAGGTCCCAAGTTCCAGCCTTCACTTGGACAAATTTTGGTATTTTGAATGAATTAGGCCTTGCTCTTATTTAGTAAGCTTTTATTTGATTGTTGGTAAAAATATATCAAAATGGGCCAGCTGGTCTGGTGGTTAAGCGGAGTGTTAGTGTGTAGGAGGTCCTGTGTTCGAGTCCCTGCGCAAGCAGGGGAACTAAGTTTTGTTTGAGACGTGTGGCGTGGTGGAGTTCAAATTAAATTGGACTGCTGAGTAGTTGTGTTTTAGTGGTTAACAGGGAGTGTTTTTAGGAGATAATTGGGGAGAAGTTATCAGATTAAAATTTTCTTCTTATCAGTTTTTTTTTCTTTTTTCCCAACAAATTTTCTAACGTTAGACTTTTGTTTCTCTGCTATTTCTTCTCCCTTCTTGTTCACTTTTGGTTTTTGTTCCCCTTTGGCCGAACCTTGTTTCTTCTATTTCCCATCTCTTTTCGTTTCTGTATTTTTTGCGAGTCATCTCTTTGGGTGCAACTTTTGACTTCATCTGTTTCGGTAAGTGGAATTTTCCCCCTTAGTTATTGTATTTCGAGTAGGCAACTAACAAAGGGTTCGTTTTACTCTCATTTAGGTGTTGTTCAAAGGTTTTTAGTGGATATTCTAGTGTGTGGAGACGACTGGTTATCAGATTCGTCGCGGTAAGTTTTCGAATCGTCTTTGGTTTAGTTTCTCATTGGGGATATTTGGTATGATTAACGAATCAAGTGATTAATTAAGGGATATATTGGTCAAATACAGGTTTTTGAAGGCTCGAGATACTTTGCACAGTGAATCGATACCAGGTGCGTACCCGAAACACAGAAAACGAGATTCGATGAAAAGCCAAAATTGCTTGCTGTTGAGAAATAAGAGAAATAAGAGAAAATGATGCTTGTAGAGAAAGGAAATAAGGGTGTTATAAACTTGGAAGTCAACATTTTTCGCTAAAATAGTTTTGGACAGCAGCAGCAGTATAACTTTGAAAAATCATCAAAAATAGTGGGAATTGAGTTAGAGGTTGAATAAAATATGAAATTAAATTTTATTGAGTCTAGTTTTTCATTGGAGAAACAGTGTAAGCAATGGAATTGTAAATAATGAGATATAATAAATTTTGTGAGACAAGGTCAGAATGATTTTGGGTTCCACTGTTCTGACTTAGGAAAATCATCAAAAATTGTAAAAAAATAATTAGGGGCTTAAATTTATATGTTTAAATCCTTAATGAGTTTATTTTCAAGAGAAACAAATGGAAACATCATCTAAATTCTGTACTATGAGATAAATAATTTTTAGTAAGGAAAGGATGAAGCTATCAAACAGCAGAATAGGGGTAACTTTAAAGATTTTACTGTACTTATTTGATAAACTATAACTTCTGAATATTTTATAGTAGAAAGGTATATGAGCCTAGTTTCAAAAACGTCAAGCGTATCATAATTTGGAATTCTGTAGCTTAAGATATAAATAATTTAGTGATAATAACTCAAGTAGACAACTTTGAATGAACATATAAGTAAATAGTGAAAACATATATGAGTATTGAGCTAGCATGGGTTACTTTAAAGATGGATCACACGATATGGGCCGAGTGGGCCACACGGGTGTGTGGGATACACAGGTAGATCACATGGGCATGTGGGCCCAGTTTTATCGAAATGTTTTTAAGGTTGCACGGGTCGCCTAAGTCGACTGTGAACCTACTGTAGGGTCGAGTAAAAAGCACTACTTAGACCCCTAAATGTGTGAAATTGGCTGAATGATATATGTACTGAGCATGTTAATATCTGAACTGAATATATGTACTGAAATTGCATAATAGCATATCATCCATTGTATGTTGCATTGTATTGGGTTAGGGGTTGTTATTCGGAGGAAGTGTACTTAAAGGCTTTAAGCCTAATTTACTGGCAGCTTATCTGCAAACTACTGTTTTGTGCCGCATTCGGTACTACTTGGAGTGTAGGGATGGGTGGGTTGATTATATCCCCACATGGAGTGTAGGGTTGGACAAAGATGGTGTGTAGAGGCTAGTTGGGTAGGATTTTGCTACTGCATAACTGTTACTGCTATTGATACTTTGATGGGCTAAGGCCCCATTGCATTTTTGACACTGTACTGAGATGGGCTAAGGCCTAAACTGTCACTGATACTGAAAAGGGCTTAGGCTCAAGTCTATTCAACTGTACACTGTGAATACTGATTGTTTGTTTATTTTTGGGGGACACTGAGTTTACGTAAACCACCCTTTTTGTTGAATGTGCACAGGTAATCCCCAGACTTAGATGGATCGGTGCGACGGAGGACTCAACGGTGACCACAGTAATTTTTGGGCTTCATGGTTTTCAGTTTACGAGTTATGATTTGTTTATTATTGATTATTTGGGTTGTAATTTAAGGACCCTCTGGGACTTTGGTTTTTAATTTTGGGTTTTATTTATTTATTTTACTTTATGGATTTATAGCTGTTTGTCGTAGGAAATTCGGTTTTCAAAAAAAGGTTAAAGTATTTTCTAAATGCATGATCACCTAGATTGATTTATTAAAGCTTCCGCAATGAGGGATGTTTCAAAACAAAAGTTTTAAATGAATAGAGACGACTTCCTAAGTTCTAACAAAGGTTTACTAAATATAATAACATGGAATGTTTTCATCGTAACAACGAGGTTTCAAAAACACTATTGTGTGACATTGTCAGATACGACCATAACGTCTAGGCCGGGTTTGGGGTGTTACATCGCGAGATGGAAACCTTAGCAATTGCGATATTATCCTACAAATTCGCGACATCGATGCAAAAATGCAAGCAAAGGAGAAGTTTTTCGACAACATCGTGACGTTGATATACACAATTGAAATTCTATTAGTTATTAAATGGGAAAGCATAGGAATTTTGACTCCAAATCATGGTCAAAGCTATTTTAAACAAGGATAAAGTGTTAATTAACATATTTTAGCCTTTCTACTATGAAACTCCATTTGTATCATAGTAGAGAGGGAGAGAGGAAATTTTAGATAGAGAATAGAAAAAGTTTTTAGTGTTTAAATTTAAATTCTAGTGTTAGTGCAAAAATACTTTTACATTTCTAGTTGATTTTCATTAATGCTCTTTCCTTTGATTTAACTAAGAAATGGTGAAGGATTCATACAAACCTCAATTCAACTTTGGAGTGTTCCTTCATTGATGAGAAATTCTAAATCTTGCTTTTAAATTCTTTTTTATTATGATATTGTTTAGAATAGTTGCTTTTGTTTTAAAATCCTTGTTAAAAAAATGTTGATGGTTGATTTGGATGTTGGATATTGATAAAATTTAATGTATGTTCTCATGATTTTTTTTTTTATTTTTCAATTAAATTAAGAAGCTTAGTAGACTAGAATTGACGTCTTTAGTTGAAAACTTAGTTAGATGAGACTGAAAGGAGAGTCTACCACGTAAAACCTCAATTTGATCGTGCCAAATAATGAGATCGAAAGGAGATCCTAGGTGGTAATTTCTTGATTTTAAAAATATCAAGAGGAGATTTCTATTTATAAATAACAATAAATTTAATCTATTGAACACATGCTTTGCTTTATTAATATCTAGTTGAATGATTGACCATTGTAATATCATTTGGTTAGTCTTAAACTGGAAAGAGAGCCTGTAACACCCCAAACCCGGCCTAGATGTTACAGTTGGATCTAACATGTCACACGAAAGTGTTGTTTGAAAACCGGGCTTGTCGACGATAGTTCATTACTAAATTTTAAATCTTTTTAAAATGTTGGGGTTGTAAAATCAAAATGGGATATTCACTTGTTGGTCGTATCAATTATTAGTCAAGATTAAATTTCGCGGAAGGTTTCCAAAAGTAAACTTTAAAATTTGAAAACGTGTGATTTTCTTTGAAAATAATTATTATTTTGAAAACTCGTGTTTCCTAGTCTAACAGATCAACGTAAAAAGTTAACACCAAATAAAATTTAAAACCTCGAATGGCCTTATTACATAAATATCTCCCCAAAATAAATAACTTAAAGAAATCTATGTGTAAATCGAAACATTTGCAAACGTGTGGCCACCTCCAAGTCCCTCGCAGCTCCAAATCCTCTAAGGTTAGAGATTACTTGTACAGTTAAGAGAAAAGGGTGAGTTACGAGAACTTAGAGTGTAATCCCCTATTACAGTGACAGTCTAGGCTTAAGCCTTATCCAGTAACAGATCAGTTTGGGCTTTAGCCTTACACAGTAACAGAGTGGGTCTAAGCCCAAAATCATAACAATGCAAAACAGAGATGCAACCCAACCCAGTCTAGCCAACACACCACCTGTACCAACCAACACACCATGTGGGGGGACCAAGTCAACCCACCCAGCCAGCACACCAATATCGCAGCATAGCTGCTAATAATAACGCAGCAAAGCTGCTAATAATAGTTAACGTGGCCAAGCCACTAAAATCGGTATACGTGGCAAAGTCGATAAAACGATAAAAACATGGCAGAGCCACTAGTACAGTACTTCCTCCAAATACAAATTCCAACCCTAATGCAAAATGTCGTATCATAAATAACTCATGTATGCAGTATGTCACAATCATAAACAGTCATACAAATAACACACACATCGCTTACACTACCACTAGGGGTATAACGGTCATTTTGGCGGTTAGGGATAAAATGGTAATTTCACCCTTCAGAGACATTTTTGTATTCTTACCCTTCGGGGGTATTTTGGTAATTTTACCTTTCGAGGGTATTTCGATAATTTTACCCATCGAGGGTATTTCGATAATTTTATCTATCGAGGGTATTTCAGTAATTTTACCCATCGAGCGTGTTTCGATAATTTTAGTTCTATAACGGCCTTTTTAAAGGCCTACAGTCGCCTCGAGCGACACAGATACCCTTTTTGGTCGAAACGGTGCAATTGGGCCCAAAGCCCAATTTTTGGCCCAGGTAGGCCCACACGCTCGTATGGCCCATTTAGCCCAATTTCGTCGCGGCTTTGTGAACTTCGCAGCCCAGTCCATTATCTGACACTATTGTGAATTTTCCCCATGTGGGGCCCATGGGCCCAATGGCCCATCTCGGCCCAACAAGGCCCATTACGACCTAAGCCCATGAGTATGTTCGTGGCAGCCTCAACGGTCTAACGCCAATGATTGTGGCTCAGTTTATCTCTACGAGCGCTCGCATGCTCGAGAGCCCTTAGTTGCCGAAGTTTCGGCTTATCGATTTTTCGGCTTTAGCCGCTTCACAATTCATCAAGGGCGTGAATACACACCTTCATTCGTCATATTGACAGAACCAAAATTGGGTGTATGATTACACACCTTAATTTCAGAATTGCTCATCAAGGGTGTGAATACACACCTTCATTCATCATATTAATAGAACTAAAATCGGGTGTACGATTACACATCTTAATTTCAGAATCGCTCCCAGATCCGCGAGCATCCAACCTAGAACCATCGAAATCCAATTGATCGCTGTAAAATCAGAGTTTTAAATATTTATAAAAGAATGACCAAACCTGGAGACTAACTCTGACAACAATATTAAGGCAAGTGTACCTATCGAACAGTAGTATAGCTTAGGCAAGACCGGATACCGAACCCAAAGGAACTAAAAGTATTAATACTCACTTTCTTTTTATTATTTAACCTAACTAAGATAAAGGTTGCTTTTAAACTAAATTGATGACAACTAAACTAAGGAAACAAAGACAAAAAGATAAATTTGGGGATAACTTGAAAAAGACTCAGTTGATTTTTATGATACCTTCGGAAAGAATCCACCTAGACTTCTCTTATTATCTAACCTTAAATTATATGATTTCTTTTACTCAGCTTGATCCGTTGAGACTCCCTAACCTATGTTAAACCCTCTCTCGAAGCGAATAACGTCTAATCTTATGTTAATTAGTGGAACTCTCGTTCGCTTATAATAACCCCCTAAGAAAGCAGTAAATCGATTAATGGATTCCCATATTAGGTTGCACCCTAATCCAGTAAAATCTCGTAACCCTATCTCTTGGCGCCCGATCAACTCCGCTTAATTATGTTAGATCTATCTTAGGCAGGGTCTATTCCTCCTCCACCTAAGTACATTAAATTTGGATTAAGCAACATAATTAAGAACAAACTAAGTAATTTATCATATAACTTAAAAATCAAATAATAAAATCTGTCTAGGTTTCATCCCCCTTCAGGTATCTGAAGGATTTAGTTCATAATGTAAAAAGAAAACATCACAAGAGAAAAGATAAAACAAAACATAAGAAAAATCCTAAAACTCCCTGATGGGATTGAAGGAGAATTCCACCGTCTTGAGTATAATTCCGGCTTCTTGGGATGAATCAAATGGCTATCGTCGCGTTACTCCCTAACTTTGACCTTTTCGGCTTGGCTCCTTGGCCTAGCTTTCGCCCCCTTTCAAAGGTGGTACTTGGGGTATATTTATAGGCTCTTGGAATGCGATTCTTTCTCCCGAAGTATCCTTTTCCGACTGAAATTGCTCTTTCCAGCGACAGAGGCACGGCCATGTCACATGCTCGTACAAATCAAGACCTGATCGTGTGCGGATTTTACTAATGGCACGGTCGTGTGTGGTGGTGAGGAGGCTGTGCTCGGACTTCTTTAATGAGGCACGGCCGAGTAAATCGGGATTAGGCCATGTTCTAGATGTTCGTCGAGACACGACCGTGTGGTCCTTGGCCCAGGCTGTGTCGATTTCGTGGAAAGGCCTATTTGCTTCCTTTTAGGGTCGTTTTGTGTTCTTTTCATCCTCGAGTGCTTTCCTGGGTATAAGACATGAAAAGAAAGGATTAAGAACACCTTTTGCCACAAATCAAGGGATAAATCATCCAAAAGCATATTAAATGTGGGTTTAAAATATGTTACTTTTATGGTTTATCAAATACCCCCACACTTAAGCTTTTGCTTGTCCTCAAGCAAAATTCTCAAGTTACAATTAAAATGAACTTTCCATGATTCATAATTCCTATCAACAATGCCTTATCCTAATTCATATGAAAAGTTAATCCCATAGGCTTGCCTGAAAATCAAATCTCCACCACTGTAAAATGATATGATAAACAGATCAAAAGGTCTTTGTTAGGGTTGTAACGGGGCTAGGGTTAAAGGTGTGGATAAAGGCTGAAATTAAAAGGTTAGAGTCGAGATTGAATTGATAAGTTGCCTACCTAAAAATTTCTAAGATAATAATTACATCAACTGAAAATAATAAAAATCCTACTAATACGAGCTTTTTCTTTTGGGAAATAGTCTTGGATTGTGTAAGCTCACTTTCCATACTACTAATATTGAAAACTTGAATTTTTTTTTAGAACAAACTAAATACAAGATAAATTTAACTACCAGAATAATGAACTCAGATAACTGGCTCAAATCAAATCTCGATTAAGGGGTAGTCAAAATAAAGGGTGATAACAAATACAAAGGGTTTTGGGTTAAAATTAGCGGGTAAGTCAATAAAAAGGGTTGTTAGGCTTAACAGGGTTCACTAAGGGTTAATTATAAGGGTAGGCTATTTAGTAGAGTAAGTGGGTTAAAACCTAAGTGCCTTTATCATCCTGGTATATCAAATCATAATTGTGGTCTTGACATGTATAATCGAGGCAAGTTCTAGAATAACAATTCATAGTCGACCCACTCATAATCAAGAAGTGAGCATGAAAAAGAATGTATGCTCTGTAAGGCTCAAATTCTCACAAAAATTATGGGTGTTTTTTGTAAGAGTATGCCCAAAGACCAATCATGAAATGGTTGTAATAACATACTTAATTTACCATGTTTATTAATATAAAGCGTTGTCATTATTATTTCAGTTTTTCTTTCTGTGTGTATAAATAAACTGTTTTATAATAATGTCCTAAGAATAATATGATTATTCTTAAAAGATCCTTAGTCGAGTATTATTGTTGACTAGGACAACAATAATGCATTAAGACTAACATGTAGTTGATTGATGATAAAGAGTTGTCATTGATGTGGATTGTCAAAATCAATGCGTGAATATGTGTGTTAGAGAACAACATATTGGATTGACCCGTTATGAGTATGTTTATTGGATTATTATGTAATTGTCACAACATTACTCATAGTGATTAATATGTATATGATCCTCGGACTTGAGATAATTATTATCTCAACATCGTGAGTTGTATATTTTGATACTGATCAAACGTACACCATAATTGGTTGTTCTATAAAGATCGATGTTGGATATACCACAATCTATGTAGAGGATATGGTTGATCAATATAGGATAAGTCCCTCCTACATAATGGGAGTAATATCTTAGGCCACTTGATTGAGTGAGACTAGAAATGCATGGCTATGCTCAAATAAGTTGACATGAGATGTCATACTAATTTGTATATCATAGTCTACTCAAGATATCAAGAAACATGGGATGGACTATACAAGTGTGACTGTTCCATGACTTGTGTCCATTCAGAGATAAAGGACTTAAGGATTAATGTATGAAAGGTTAATCACAAAAAGTTATATGGAATCATGACTTCTTGTAACTTAGGTAGCAATGATGCATTGCTAGATGCCACTCATTGTTTGTGACATTAGAATCGTTCTATTATTATCGCTAACGTTGCAAGAACCTCTGTGGTCACACCCTATGGTTTAAATGAACGGAATAAAATATAATTGGTATTGTTTTTAGTTGTCACATGAATTAAATTAATTAAAGAATTAATTTAATTGGGCAATCAAATATTGAACATATTATATGTACAAGGATGTTGTACACATAATGACAACATAATTCTATTAATATATGAATTTGATTCATATATAAATTTAAATAAATATAGTTTACCGAAATCCTTATTATAATTAATGTAATTATAATTTTCGGATATAATTAATGTAATTATAATTTTCGGTTAAAAACTTTATTATATTTATTTAATCTTATGATACATTCAAGAGATACCAATTATAAAAGGGTATTAAAAGGATACCAAATAATGGGCCCAATGAAAAAAAAATAGTTTTGGAGATTTCTTCCGTTCATAGTCAAACCGGGTGAATCACGTAGAGGCCGACATCGAAAAGGTTGTGGCTTGATTCGACAGTAGATCAAAACTCTTGTTGCCAAGGCGTCGCTGTCTACTCAGATTGAAGTTTTGGTAATTTCGAAACCTTTATTTCACCCCGATTCGTTCCTCACACATGGATCCATGGTTTGGATCACCGGATCTAATTTTATTCTGTTGCGCCATAGGGTATCTGCGTTCCAACATTTTTGACATCAACCTTGTAAATCTCAAATTTCAAGATAATATTCAAATTCTAGTTGACAACCTAAAATTTTAATTTTTAGAAAATTAGACTTATCATGCATGATTCCCTAGTATTCTTCAAATTTAATTATCAATGCACAATTAACTATGACTTATTCCAAAACATATCAATAAAAATCACAAATCATTAGAAATTTCATCTTAATTAGTAATATGAGAAAATTACTTTAAAACAAGATTAAATTCAAGGATTTGAGAACAATGCAGACAGTTAGGCATTTTTATCCTCAAGATTTGAGAATAATGACAAATTAGGCATTTTCTCAGAATACCTATTCACCCCCCACACTTAAGATGTACATTGCCCTCAATGTACAAAGATAGATAATGACATTTTAAAGATAAATCAAAAGAGAAGGAGGAATAATTACTTCCTGATTTGTGGATGTTTTCCCGAATGAGTGTCTTTGGTGGCGGTTATGGTCAGTCGGGATAACGTTCCTGCGCTAGATGAAGAAATTGGGTAGCGCTTTGAGAAGTAGCCAGACTTTATTAAGACCTAATAAAAATAAACTAAATATATAAATAAAGACAAGAAAGAGAAAGAGAAAGAGACTAAGAAGGAAAATAGACTAAGGCTAGGAGATAAAGGGGCTTGAGAATCCTTATTGGTAGGTGGTTCGCGAGGTGGGTGTGACTTCTAAGGTGACGGAGGTGCTAGTGGCGGCGGAAGTGTCGTGATTCCCAAGCAGCCTTTAGAACCTGACACTAAGAAACTAAACTAAGTTAAACTAATTTAAACATAAGATTATTGAAAAGAAGGAGAATGAAAGGAAAAAGAAATGAAAAATAAAAACTAATTGGTCTCATAGATCCTTGGTTTAGTGTTAAGACGAAGCTGCCGACATGAACTCATGTTGATCGTTCTCCTTTGCGGAATGTGGCCTTTTACGCTTCTTTGGCATGGTGTTGGCTTGCTCAAGGATCTAGAGCCTTAGTAAGTGGAGAATCTGAGATAGAGGAGAGAGAAAATAAAGAAAATAAGGATGAAATCAGATGGGGGAAAAGAGAAGAGGTGAGGGGTTTAAATAGATGTTCATATGTTCTACTCTGACATAGCCGTGGTCCCAGGGTGTGTCAAATTACACGGCCTCCTCGCACGGTCGAGTTATAGAGGGTGTTGTCACCCTATGCCCGTGCTTGATCTATCTACGCCCCTGCTCGTGATGTTTTTCTTGTTGGCACGGTTGTCAGACACGGGCGTGTCTCACCCGTGCTCGATAAGTCAGTAACCTCAGTAATTTCACATGATTTGTGGCATGGGCGTGTTCTGTCCATGGTATGGAAGTCGATAGCCTCACACGGTTGGTGCCACGGCCGTGCATTATTTATCGGTGCCCGTGTCGAGAGTGGTTGGATCTGTGACGTTGGGGTGGTGGTTGGGCTGACTGCACTGCTGTTGCCCTGTCAGGGTGGTAGTTTTGGTGGTCCACACGACCACGGACAAAGCCGTGTGTAAGGCCGTGTGATCTGTCATTCTGCACTTTTGGTTAGTTAAGAAGGAAAAGAAATGGGGAAAAAAATGTAAAATAATGCAAAAAGAAATTGGGTTAGTACTCGGGTTACCTCCCGAGAAGCGCTCATTTATAGTCTTAAGCTAGACTTTCCTCGTATTTGAAAATTTTAGGGAGGTTTAAAAGTTTGAATATCTTCCCTTATATCTACAGTTTTAGTTTTATGACAAAATTGAAGTCGAGAAGCGTTTACCTTGAAAGTGCCAAATGTTGGATTGCTTACCTCGACTAGTCCTTGTGGGAAGATATCGTGTACCTTAAGAAGCAGTTCTCTCTTTTCCTTTAGGTTTGTTGTGGTGATGTGCGGCTCGGCTGTATCTAACAAAACCTGGTCTCCTATTTTATAGTGATTAGATGTCCCCACGAGCTCTTCTGGTGGTTCCTCCGGTTTTACGTTGTGTGAATTCGGCTCATCTTTGACCTACGTTTTCTGTTCTTCCTTGTGTAATCCTAGTTTTTCCTTGAAGTGCATTTTCCATTTATCTAGGTCATCGATTTGGGTCCTTTGTTCTTCATGAGTTGTTTTTTTGTTGGCACTGAACTGAGGATCTGGTTCAATCGTTCCCTTTTTTGGAGGTACCTGAAAAGAAGGTGTAATTGAATGATTAACAAAAGAATTTTCTTGCTCACCTTGATTCTTTGATGACCTAGCTGAGTCGAGGGCTTGAAGACTAATTGAGTCGTCACCTGTACAAAGTATGAGCTCACCTGTGGCAACATCAATTTTAGTCTTGGCAGTTGCTAGAATTCCTAAAATTAAGAGGATTGAATTATCCTCATCCATGTCTAAAACAATAAAGTCTACTGGGAAAACAAATTTATCGATTTTTACGAGAACATCTTCAATAATGCCCCTAGGAATTCTAACAGTTTTATCAGCTAATTGAATGCTCATCTTAGTTTGTTTTGGCTTCCCTAGACCTAGTTGCTTAAACAATGCATAAGGCATAACATTTATGTTTGCCCCTAAATTAGCTAACGCATTATCAATATTTAAACTACCAATTAAACATACAATTGTAAAACTCCCTGGATCTTTTTGCTTCTGTGGTAGTCTATTTTGTAACATTGTTGAGCATGTTGCATTTAATTCCACGTGGTGCTCTTCATCTATTTTACGCTTGTTGGTTAAAAGCTGTCTTAAAAATTTCCTCGAATCTGGCATCTAGAAAAGAGCTTCAAGAAGAGGTAAGTTAATATGTAATTTCTTTAAAAGTTTAAGAAACTTACCAAACTGCTCCTCTGAATCATCTCTGTCTAATGCTGCGGGATAAGGTATGCAAGGTTTGTACTCTTTGACTATCGGCTTTAGTTTTTCTTGTACTTCCTCTGTTATACCTTCGCCTTCCTTACTTTCTGGAGTCGGGTTGGGTGTATCTAACTCCTTGCTACCCTGGACTGTGATGGCTTGAATTTGCTCCTTAGGGTTAATCTCTGTGTTACTAGGTAGACATCCTTGCGGTCGTTCTGACATTGATTTTGCAAGTTGTTCGACTGCTTTAGTGATTACCTTGACTAACTTTGTAATTTCATCAATTCGGCTTTCGTTGCTTTTGATTGTTCTGTTAGTTTCTTGGATGCGCTCCTCAATGGTTGGCTTCTTGTATTGTGGATATGGCTGATTTCAGAAGTTTTAGGGGAGTTGTTGCCTTTGATTTCCTTGATTGCCTTGTCCTTCCCATGAAAAATTTGGGTGGTTCCTCCAACCTGGATTGTAAGTGTTACTATAAGGATAATTATTAGATCAGAAATTATTACCGATATAGTTCATCTGTTCATTTTCTGCTCCTGGTTGGTAGGGTGGGTACTCAGGATTCACCACAGTTCCACTAGCGTCTCACTTCATGACTGGATGTATCTGTGAAGAACAGAAACTATCAAGCTTTTTATTCATCATTTCTAGCCTCATTGATAGCATGGTCATGGTGTCGACGTTGAAAACTCCTGCCGATTTCATTGGTTTAGTTCTCAAAGCTTGCCACTGATAATTGTTTATCAACATCTCCTCAATGAACTCGTAGGCTGCTTCAGGAGTTTTGTTGTTCAGCGTTCCACCGGCGGCTGAATCTATCAGTTGCCTCGTTGAGGGGTTTACTCCATTGTAGAAGGTTTGGACTTGTAGCCATAGGGGTAAACCATGGTGTGGGCACCTCCTCAAGAGATCTTTGAACCTTTCCCATATGTCATATAGTGTCTCTAAATCCATCTGTACAAAGAAAGAGATATCGTTACGTAATTTGGCCAGTTTGGCCGGTGGGAAATATTTCATTAAAAACTTTTCGGTCATCTGCTCCCATGTAGTGATTGACCTCGTTGTAACGCGTTTAACCACTGTTTAGCTTTATTTCTCAATGAAAAAGGGAATAATTGAAGATGAAAGGCATCATCAGAAATGCCATTTATTTTGAAGGTATCACAGAACTCCAAAAAATTAGCTATATGCATGTTTGGATCTTCGTCCTGCAAACCATCAAATTGAACAAACTGTTGAATCATTTGTATTGTGTTAGGCTTTAATTCAAAATTATTAGGAGATATAGCAGGCCTAACAATACTAGATTCTGCTCCTGTTAAATGTGGTTTCGCATAATCAAACTTTGTACGTGGAGCGTTGCGATCTCCCACATTGCGTAGTGGTGGGTTGTTTTCGTCCATCCCTTTAGTAGGATTAGATCTATCTTCTTCCTCTCTTTCTGTGTAATTTAGAGCTCGCCTGGTTTCCTGACGATTCCTTCGATCGGTAGCTTCAATATCACTTTCGTATACTAAAGGTCCTCTCGGGTTCCTTCCAGTAATAAACTAGAGGTACCTAGAAAGAAAAACAAGAAAGGAAAAAAAATTAGCAAATTTAAAAATTATCCTAAAATAAAAATAAATTGTTGAAAAATAAAATATAATGGCTAAAGTAAAATTAGAGTTTTCTTAATATTTTAGTTCCCCGGCAACGGCGCCAAAAACTTGATCGCTGTAAAATCAGAGTTTTAAATATTTATAAAAGAATAATCAAACCTGGAGACTAACTCTGACAACGATATTAAGGCAAGTGTACCTATCAAACAGTAGTATAGCTTAGGCAAGACCTGATATCGAACCCAAAGGAACTAAAAGTATTAATACTCACTTTCTTTTTATTATTTAACCTAACTAAGATAAAGGTTGCTTTTAAACTAAACTGACGACAACTAAACTAAGGAAACAAAGACAAAAAGATAAATTTGGGGATAACTTGAAAAAGACTCAGTTGATTTTTATGATACCTTCGGGAAGAATCCACCTAGACTTCTCTTATTATCTAACCTTAAATTATATGATTTCTTTTACTCAGCTTGATCCGTGAGACTCCCCAACCTATGTTAAACCCTCTCTCGAAGCGACTTACGTCTAGTCCTAGGTTAATTAGTGGAACTCTAGTTCGCTTATAATAACCCCCTAGGAAAGCAGTAAATCGATCAATGGATTCCCATATTAGGTTTCACCCTAATTCGGCAAAATCTCGTAACCCTATCTCTAGGCGCTCGATCAACTCCGCTTAATTATGTTAGATCTACTCTTAGGCAGGGTCTATTCCTCCTCCACCTAAGTACATTAAATTTGGATTAAGCAACATAATTAAGAACAAACTAAGTAATTTATCATATAACTTAAAAATCAAATAATAAAATCTGTCTAGGTTTCATCCCCCTTCAGGTATCCGAAGGATTTAGTTCATAATGTAAAAAGAAAACATCACAAGAGAAAAGATAAAACAAAACATAAGAAAAATCCTAAAACTCCCTGATGGTATTGAAGGAGAATTCCGCCGTCTTGAGTATAATTCCGGCTTCTTGGGATGAATCAACTGGCTATCCTCACGTTATTCCCTAACTCTGACCTTCTCGGCTTGGCTCCTTGGCCTAGCTTTCGCCCCCTTTCAAAGGTTGTACTTGGGGTATATTTATAGGCTCTTGGAATGCGATTATTTCTCCCGAAGTATCCTTTTCCGACTGAAATTGCTCTTTCCAGTGACAGAGGGACGGCCATGTCACACGCCCGTGTAATTCGAGACCTGACCGTGTTCAGATTTTACTAATGGCACGACTGTGTAGGTGGTGAAGAGGCCATGCTCAGACTTTTTTAATGAGGCACGGCCATGTAAATCGGGATTAGGTCGTGTTCTAGATGTTCGTCGAGACACGGCCGTGTGGTCCTTGGCCCAGGCCGTGTCGATTTCGTGGAAAGGCCCATTTGCTTTGTTTTAGGCCCGTTTTGTGTTCTTTTCATCCTCGGGTGCTTTCCTGGGTATAAGACATGAAAAGAAAGGATTAAGAGCACCTTTTTACATAAATCAAGGGATAAATCATCCAAAAGCATATTAAATGTGGGCTTAAAATATGTTACTTTTACGGTTTATCACCAATGTTAGTCTTTAATCGTTACAGTAACGCCCTTTTAAAAGCACTTAATCTGAAGTATCTCACTTACCTTGCTTGACGATAGACTTTAATCTATTAAGGCCACAGATCAGGATTGATCACATGCCCACACCGAATATTTGTGACAAATCAATTGTTATTAAACAAAACAGTGACCCAAAGTGTAGCCTAAATCCATAATTGCTACTTACCAATTGTCGAGGTATTCAGCCTAATCTAAGAGTAGGGTATTGATCTTACCCTTAACGAAAGACAGATTTTGATGACTGAAAAACCTCTGCGCTTCACCACTCCTCGGGAAACCTAAAGCCAACGATCACTACAGCAAGAGGAAGGGATCACCATTCGGCCATCAAAGAGCATGAAAGAAAGACATATTCAGTTTTTTAAAGAAAATGGGGATAGGAGATAACAGTTTTAAACCAAAAGGGAAGAATATAATCGCTTACCGATATCAGGAATACTTGTAGGACTGCAACAGCGAGGGAAAGAGAATGGAGAATTCGATCACCACAGAACTAATTAAGAGGAAAGTTTTGGCTCATAGACTAATAAGAAACTGAAGCAAAAAGAGAAGTGATGATATTCGGCCTAGGGGAAAAAGGAAAAGAAGACAACAAATGAATGAAGAGAAAGGGGGGAGAGGTAGAGATTCGGCCACCCAAGTGCTTGTAGACGAAATGCTCAACCGAACAACAGAAGTGTATGAATGGCTAATAGCAAGGAGAGAAAAAATGCACGAATGGTATCTTCAAATTTCGGCACACCCAAAATAACAAGGAAAAAAAATGCTAAAACCGACCTACAGTAGTAAAAAGCCTTCAGGAATCCCCCTAGCCGAATTTGCACAAACAAGTCTCCTAATTCAACTACAGCACACCCTCCTTTGAAAATGCTTGATTCTCTCCACGATTTACTCCTAAAATCTCTCTATGACCCATTCAAACCTCTTACCCATCAGACTTTCACTACAACACAAACTCTAGCTGTCCAACCTGTAAAATAAACACTACCTTGCTTATCCCAAGACTTGAACCTCAGACCTCTCTGTTACTCCACACGCCACTTGCCACTAGGCCACAAGCTCTTCTTGTGTCATTAACCTAGCGTTATTATTAATAAAGCCTAAGTGCCAGTGTCCAGATTCATTTTAGGGGAAATTTTAAAATTTTGCAAAAGCCAAGGCTTGAACCCTGAACTACTCAGACACTCCCAAATTCTCCTAAATCACCTAACCAACACACCAAACATGCAATTGTGTCAGAATATCCAAAATTAAAGACCCTATATTTCTGGGGCGTTACAGAGCCTTAGACTATATTGTTCAAAGAGCACCTTAGTTTAATTCTTCTTTAGTGATTCTAATATTGATTGTACTAATAATCCTTAAGTAAATTGGTAGTTACCTAGCTAGTAAGATCATAATTTGTCCATTGTTTACAAGCCAATCCCTTATGAGGCGATCCTTGGAATACTACTAAAGCCTTTCATTGTAATACATTTTCTATACCATAACTTGATACCGTTATGTTTGCGAGCATTTCTTGTATAAAAGTGAAATTTTACATGATTTTGTGAGTAGAGTGTACACGAGGCATCACTTGGAATGGATATCTATTCACTAACTTGAGGGAAGTGTTGGATTAGTGATAATATATTAGTGTTTGAATTTTGATAAATTGTTGTAAGTAAGTTTGTTGTGGGTTGTATATTAGATAAGTTTCATTTTTAAATTTCAAATTTAAATAATTAGTTACTAATAAGATTTGATAAGATTGCTTAGTTTGATGAGGGTGAGACCATGTATAAATGGAGAGTCTAAAAGCTATTTTTTTTCACAATTGAATGAAGAATTTAGTAGATAATTTTCTACACTAATTTTTAAATTTTTTTATTTATCTTAGATAAATAGGATTTTTAATTTAAAATATTTTTATTTAAATTTTTTATTTAAATGATTAAGTCATTTTTTTTTAAATTTAAATCAATTTATCTTTATATTTCAAATGTCATGTGGTAGCCTATAAATAGGAGGTTCAAGTTAATTAGTATGAATCATTGAATGAAGTAAATATTTTTATCATTTTGAAAAGTGTTGTCCTCTTAATATGAGGAGACTCTTTACTTGTTTTTAGAGTTTGAGTTATTCTTTCAAGTTATTTTACTAAGTTGATAAATTCTTCAAATTTTAAGTCCTTACCAACATTTTATAGTTGATTTTTTTATTAGAGATTTCATAAAAGGTTCCATAAGGCTTTTTCTTATCTCTTTCTTTTTATTTAATTTCTATCTTTAATATTTTGTTTATCTTTGCAATAGAACCTGACTTGTTATTATCTTTACTCAAATTTTTAAATTCAAACTTAGTTGTGCAAGTTCCAAAATTCAATGACATCCATTTTACTTTTGGATTGAGAAATTCCATTATTAATTTTTTGTTTCTTCTTTCTTTCTTTCTTTCTTTCTTTTTATAAACTTCTCTTTTTATTATTTTCATATTTTTTGACTTATTCTTTGTTCAATTTAGAAATTGATATTAGATTTCACATTATAGGAGATGGCAACTAAGAGGAGTACCATGTTCACGTGTAATTTTTTTGTATAATTAATAAAAAAGAACGTTAGAAGGTTACATGTATGATTGTTACATGGTCATCTTTATTTGATACTTTACAATTCCAAATATTTTTTATATGATCAAGGTATCTTTCATAATTGTTTTAACAATCTATAAAAGCTAATCTTTTGAAGGCTTATGGCTGCCCTTTTCAACAATATCATTTCTAAAGTTCGAACTTGATTTTTCACACTAGGAGTGCCATATGTTTTACCATTACATCCAATGCTTGTTGGTTTTTAGATTCAAACATTAATATTATTGTTTACTTGATTAAAAGTAACCCAAACTTAAGTAGGTGATGTTGGAGAATTTAAGTAGAAACGATAGATCTGGAGATGATATGGAATTAAAATAGTAGACTTTTAGGTGCGGATGACGCTTTCCAAAGAGAACTATTTGCCCCCACACAAAGTTGCTAGAGGGCCTCTCAGGATACAATGAAGCTTTTTAAATTTCCTTTGATTAGCAAAATTGAGGAATTCCGTAACTCTTACTTTAATTTCTGAAAAATGGATTGATTGTAATTATCATTGTGAGCACCATTGTCCCTCTATTTATATGCACTTAATGGACACTATTTTGAAGAGCCACAACCCTTCGTGTTGGACATACTTCTTAGAAGAAACATGTCCCATGGAAATCAAATGTATCTATTGGATGAATAAATTATCACTATCTAATTTGAATATATGCTCATAAATAATGAATTTGCTATCTACAATTTTCAACAATCCCCCACTAGATTGCTTATTCCAAAAAATAAGTACACAACGGTTATGTATAAAGAAAGGTGTTCGCAGATTGAACCTTCCTTTTGTGTAAACCCTCAAAGTATCAGCAAAGTGAATGGTGGCTAGTTGCTTGAATCATCACTCTTAAAGTCAATACCAGAAAAATTTCACACATAACCGTAAAGTATTAGAGTAAGAGTTTATTTGCTTTAGCACCGTTATGGCCATATGCTCATCTCGTTTCATGAACATGTGCAAGAGAAAACCATAAAGAAACTCTCATTGCAGTGGCACTACTTTATATCCATATAGGTGGATTTCATGACAACTAATGTCCCCATTAAGAGTAAACTCATCCTCTTAAAACATAAACACTAAATCTTGATTTTTAGTGCATGTTGTCATTCGATAACTTGTTATTACCCTTTGAACCTCGAAGCTAACATTTGGCTAGAACAAGGTAGGATTTCCATTATCAATGACGTGATTAGAATGGTTTTAATCCCATCTTAGTAGTGGTACTCTTAACCAAATCCCTTGACAAACCTTTTGTCAATTGATCCATTAAATTGTCAATTGACTTAACATAGGTAACAGTTATCATAACGTCCCTAATCAATTGTCTCACATACTCATGTCTTAAACTTATATATGTCTATACTTTCCATTGTACATCTTATTGTACGCTCAAGACATGGTGGATTCATTATGACAATATGTAACGCCCCGTATTTTGGGGTTAGAAGTTTGAGATTTGTGATTAGGGTCTGCGCGTAGCTCGACCAATTATGTGTGTTTTCGCATTTTAGTTTCAGAATGGGCTTGCTAGTCTGGTGGTTGGTTGTGTGTTAGCTTGTCTCTGGGTCATTGGTTCAAATCCTCTTGTATGCATTCAGGGAAATAATTTTGCTTAGGTTTGATTTTTAAGTATAGTAGATTCTGTTTACTATTTTATTTCTAGTTTATTTTTTTTTATTTTAGTTAGGGGAGAGATAAAAAAAAGGAGGGGACTCCAAATTGTTTTACACGTTCCCACATCTCTCTGTTTCTTTTTTAGTTTTTTTATCATTTCCATTTTCTCTCTTTTCCCAATTTTATTCTATTATTTATTTTCTGGTGCCTTGATCTTTCGTATGGAGTCTTCAAGCGTTTTCGTTAGAGGAATTATTAGCTAAGGCGTCAGATGTGAATCGGAATTGGCGGGTTTGTGGCGTTGATCGTTTTGGGCATTTTGATCGCTAATTAAGGTGTGGGTTCTGAACTTTCCTTTTTGTTAAACACTGAATTGATTCTGGGTAATTCGATGGAATGAGTGTGTTCTAAATGGTATAACTCGATACCGAATTGCTTTAAAATTCGACAACCCTTTTTGTGTGATTTAGAAGTTGAGCAATTGAGGTTTGCATTGGCTTTAAATAACATGAATTCAATTTATTGTGGTGTTTTCTAAAATACTTTGATTAGGGGTCATTTTAGTGATCGAAAAACAAGACCTTTAGCCAATTTTGGTGTGGTTTTGTGGCCACACAAGCGTGTGCTCCAACACGGGCAGTTCACACGACCGTGTACAATTGGGATTTCGGGTTTTTGGGCTAAATTGGATGCCACACGGTCGTGTGGCTGATTTGGGGAAATTAGTCAATTTTCACACAGCCGTGTCCCCTAAACACACAGACGTGTGTGTTTGGGAATTAGGGATTTAGTGATTTGGTGTCACATGGCCTGGCCACGCGGCCGTGTGGCTAATTTGGGGATTTAGGGATTCTACATGGGCGTGTGTTTTGGACACACGGCTGTGTCTGGTGGGCATACAGGCGTGTGAGACCCTCACACAGCTGTGTCTATCATGTACTCCATTTTAGCACAAACAGGCAGAGAGGTACACGGTCAGATCACACAGCCATGTCTCTAGGTCACCCGGGCATGTGCCTCCTTCCACACGGGTGTGTGCCCCTCCACATGGGCATGTTGACCCCCCACATAGCCTAGTCATTTCCACACGGCTGTGTGCTCCGGCCGTATGACCTTTTCTCGTTGATTCTTTATCTGTGTCGATTTCAGGCTTGATTGTGTTTCTATAGGTTTTGACTTTTAGCTAAGTTTCAGTAAGGGTGGTCGGGATTTTGTTTCGATTTTGACTTGTGTGTTTTCCTTGTTACAACTTTATGTAAGCAACTCGTTGAGGGTTATTTGATGTTATTATGAAATTGGTTCTGAACTTAGGATAGTGTGTGTATGCATTTCTGAATTTGTTTGATTGGTGTGTGGGAGTTTGTATATGATACGCATTCTGTGGCTCCACGAGAATTTTGTGATTGATTGTTTAGATGTGAGTTTCTGTGTCCAAATAACTATCTGCATACATACTTCTGCATAAAATTATTTGGGATTTGGTTGAGAAGAGAAGGAAGACTGATTCTGCTATGATCTGGCAGTTTAAACTGCAACATGTCTGTACAGCGGTTAACTACAATGCATTGTACTGCAGATACGTCAGCTTTACTGTGTATTATTAGCTGAGTGGCATTGCCCACATACATGGTGTGTAGGGTTGGATGGTCCTTCCGAGGTCCTATGTGGTGTGTTTGGTTAGATGAGCTTAAACAACTCTATTGGGGTGTGATCGGGGGATGGAGAGGTATTTTGGCTAGATGGGTGGGTTTTCACTACTTGACTGCATTCATATGCATCTATTTGAGTGTTCTGGGTGCAAGATTATTTGATTGTATTCTGTCTAACTGAAAACACTTATGACTGAGTGTCTGTGGTCATGGTGTGTTTGAATTGTTACGTTCTGTTGGGACGTTGACCTCGAATTTACCTTCTATTTCTGTATATATCTGTAAGTATGTTTCGTTATTGAATTGAGTTCTGTAATTCTGCTATTAGTCACATGTTGAATTCACACTGAGCTCATGTAACTCACCCCCTCAGTTTCCCTATTTCAAGTATTTCCGTATATTGTTGCTGGATTCGACACGTCAGAGGTTTCGAAAGCATCACGTTTTTCAAAAAGGCTTAATAAATGTTTTCAAAAAATCTAAGTTTTATGTAAACGATTTTTTACTGTAAGAACTATTTTAAGTACTGTAATATTTTTTGAGGGGTTTTGTAAAATTTTCCTACGATCACTTCGGTGATTGATGTAACCTCCAGGATTCGGCCTAAACTTCTAGGTCGGGTTTTGAGGCATTACACAATATTCGAAAATGGTGAACCTACGTTGTGGCCACAACTTTCTATCTAGCAAGAGATCTCTTAGTCATTTCGTTTCCTTGCTAGTAGCCGCCAAGGTTATAAATTCAGCCTCCATAGTTGAAAGTGAGATGCAAGTTTGTTTTTTGGAGGCCCAACTAATTGCTCCAGCTCCAATTGTAAAAATCCATCTCGATGTCGACTTATTGTCACTTAGACTTGTAACCCAACTTGCATCCGAGTAGCCTGTAGTACAGTAAGATAGCCATTATAGAATAATCCCAAATTTTTTGTTTTCTTAAGAAAGCCAAAAATCCTACAAATTCCTTTCCAATGATCAGTACTAGGATAATTTTTAAATCTCAACAATTTGCACATAGCAAATACAATATCGAGTCTAGTGCAATGCATTACATACATTAGACTTCCAATTGCACTGGCGTACTCAAGTTGCGCTATATGTAACACCCCAAAATTGGGCCTAGAAGTTTGGAGGGTATTTTAGGAATTTTAGCTTATATGTACTTGAAATTTTGTAAGGTTGGTAATCGATAATGTTTTCGACAATGGCTATTAGGAAATTAAGTCAATTTTTGAAAATGAGTTTTAAATACCTTTAATTTTGAAAATAGGACTTATTTGTAAAAGAGTCAAAACTGAGAGTTTTATGGAGGAATTATACTAGAATTTTAAATTCAACCTAAAAACCCCATTCTTAGCTTATTTTTTATGATAGTTTTCTCCTTTTATATAGTGTTGTCGTCCCTTGCTCTCCCTTACTCTCCCAATTGATTTTTTATTTCCAAACTACATTACTTTGATTTCCATCATTCCTAAAGCCTTAAACCTTCATAAGTCTTCAAGAAAACATCCTAAAACCTCATTAATTTCATCGTCTTCTTCAAGAGTGGGTTTTCTTGGATTTGCGTCAAAGCTCATTTTTCTTGCATTCAAGGTAGCCATTCATCTTTCTAATACTTTTAAATGATATATAGTCTCTTAAATTGAATTGTTAGCCCTTAAAATGCATATTTTAAATAAAAGTTAAAATTTTGGTTATTAATGATGAATTTCAGGATTGTGGATAAAAATGTAGTTTCAAAGTGTTTTTCAAGTTTTTTTAACATGTTTAGAAGGTTTCTAAAGCTAATTGAAGTTTCATTAAAAATTTCTTGAGTTTTAATGAATTTTTGTCATAATGACAAAAACTTGTCAAAAAATGTCGATACCTCAAGATGTGTAGTTTTGTGTAGTTAAAAGGTTGGGAATTAGTTGTAGATGATTGTATAGATGAACGAGATTTGTTTCGCGTGAAAAGATTAAGTGTAGGCTAAGATATTGAGTTTTAAAGTTTCTATGTTGAAGGTTTCTATTAGAAGAGAACGTAGCTTAGGCTATTGTTTTTTACAGTTTAAGGTGAGTCAATAATTGATTGTTGATTGTATGTTTGTGTGGTTTGTCTTGTTGAAGTGTCGGGGTCTATAGGACCTTCAACGAGTAGAGACAAAGGCAAAGAAAAGCTTGTCTGAACTTTCGATTTTTAGCGAAAGTATATTTCTGGTGAGTGTTTTGGAATAGCTGCTTATAGATGATTCATTATGAAATTGAGAATTTAGATGTAGCCTAAACCCCTACTCTAAATTCCAAGAGTAAGTGTAACCACCTATTTTTCATTGGTGACGGAATAGTGGTTTCAAGACCATAAATTTCTATCGTGGTAGCTCGTAAATGTTATTTATAGAACATTTATGAGGTCATTAAAGTCGTATTAATTTTTGGTGATGAAATTTTAATGTTTACTTAGTTAATTTAAGAAAAATAACCAAATTGTAAAAGATGTAAAATTGGCCACAATTGAGTTATAGTGATTAGACGGCTGAATTATAAATCGTGGGGGGATTTATATGGAAATTATGCCATGTAATGAGTTAATGGACGGTAATGGGTATTGAATAAGCTTAAATGAATGTTTTATTAAAGGATAAAGGGTAAATTAATAATTTAACTTAAGTAAACTAAGTAAAATAATCATCATCTTCTAAAATTATCTTGCTCTCCGCCAAAAATTAGAAGAAACACCATTGTTAAACCCTTTGCTTCAGTCAAACTTGATGTTGGTTGCATGATCAAAACTTGGATCAAAAAGGTAATAAACGAGGAAAAAGGAAAATAGCAAATTAGTCCCTGCGTGTTGGTCGAAATTGAATAGTAGGCAAGTCCATAATATTTCAATATGCAAATAAAGTTCTACTTGTAATATTATATTATTGTTCTTTAGTAATATGTTTTTAGATAAATATTGATGAATGCACATACGTGTCCCTGTTTGTACTCCGATACCCCTGAATCAAATAGTATATGAATTGTATTTAAATGTATTTAGATTAAATGTTATACTTTGTCCTTACTAAGCTTTGTAAGCTTATCGGTTCTTATGGATTGTTTTGTAGATAATCGTTGCTGACATTTTGGAAGGATCATTCAACTAGCTCACACTATCCATCTAAGTTGGTAGTTTTTGTATCTCCTAGGGTAGTGGCATGTATATATATATATAGATAAATATGTTGGTTTGGTACACTTTGATACTTTATCAAATTATGTCACTTGGTTATTTTAGTATGCTTGTAAATAAGGTTCTTCTTAGTGTGATTAGAATGGTTTGTAAATGATTATTTTTGGTATGTTTTGGTACATATTTGAACTAGGTTATCATGCATGAAATAAGGCAATATTAACATGTTTTGATAGTTGATGTTTTGACATAATTGTGGTGTCTTCGAATGGCACATTGGTTGGTTGACTTAGGATGTCTAAAATGGCATGTTTATGTAGTTGTAAATGATGTTTAAATCCCTTGGATGTATACTCAAATTGTTAGATTGGTTAGGTGTGAATTGGTTGTGAAATGGCTTGATTTTAGCTAAATTTTGGGTTCACACGGCCTAGGACACGAGCTGTCACATGGACGTGTGAGGCACACGGCTTGGCAACACGGCCATGTGTCATCTAAGAATTTCTTAGGGTTCAAGTGAGTGAGTTACACGGCCTAGCACACAGCCTGGCACACGGGCGTGTAGGGCAACTCAGAGAGTTACACGGGCGTGTGACCCTACCCAGTGAGTTACACGGGTGAGGAAACAGGCTGGGACACGGCCGTGTGCCCCTTATTTAAGAGTTACACAGTCCGGGGTGATGTCACATGGCCATGTGACCCCTGTTTCCAATTTTTGCAACTTTTTCTTAAACTTTCCATTTGTTTCAAAGTAGTCTTGAATTGCTTCAAGATATTTCTAGGGCCTCGAAGGCTTAATTTAGGGACGAGATGTATGAGAATGAATAGTTTATGATATATATTTAAAATTTTGAATGTTATGATGTTTAAATGTTTCCGATTGTACAATAATGCTCGTAACCCTAATTCAGTGACAGAGACAGATTAAAGGTGTTATAGTAAGTGTTCTCACACCCATGATTAAATTTGATATATGTGTGCTTGTGCAATTGTGAAGTATGAACATATATGAGATGCTATGACATGTTCCATAAGCTTGTGATGACTATTGTGAAAGAGAATATGTGGGTATGTTATTCATGTCATGTGACAGTAAGTATGTGAGTATTTTCTCATACCATGTGACAGTGATTATAATGTGCTAATGGTGTGAGTATGCAGTGAATATGTGCGGAAAATTGGTAAGTAAATATGTGATAATTATGTGGATATTTTGGCCATGCGAAATTACGAGACCGTTGAATATAGTTGAATGCCATAGGATTGTGAGTACTCACCTTTGTGATGTGATTTTGGAGCGGTAAGGCCTAGGGATAGTTTTCGAAGAGATAAGGGAATGTGAGCTAAGCTCCATTCACTAGGATATGTGTATTGGGGTGTTGGAGAGTGTTAGATATATGCTTCACTTATGAGACATGATCGACTCTATGAGTCATTTTGGTGTGTTGGAGATCCATTTATCCGATTATTGGTGATAGAGTCCACTTTATGTTTCATAACCTCAAGAGCTAAACTATCATATAATGTAACCGAATGTGATTAAATGTGAATTATGTGTGCAATAATATATGCTTAAATAATCATGTGGTTAGAGTGATAAATATATAATGGTATAAATGGAAGATGATTAAATGTGTGAAATATGATACTAGAGTTAAATATGTTATGAATATGTTACATGTCTGCTTAGTGGATGCTTGGTGACTTGTTTACGTGGTGGTTGTTCTGAGCATTCACTGAGCTTGTTAAGCTCACCCACTCCTTTTTTAACCATTGCAGATAAGTAGTACTGGTGTAAGCAGTATGGTCTCGAGGGGTGATCCAAGCCGGAGCTTTAGTTGCTATTAGTAGGTGTTCTTTTAATTATTTGTGTTTTTGGGAATAAAAGGCAATGTGGTAGACTTTATGTTGGTTTTGCTATGATTTTTGGTTGTTTGCATGTCTATTATGCTTGGTAATTTGTGGACTTTAAATATGGTGTTTTGGGACTGTTATTTAAGACATTTCGGTGTTGATTTTATGAGACAATTGATGCATGATGTTTAGAACCTATTTGGATTAAATTATGTGATGATGAATGCTATGTTTTTATGGTTCGGAACAGATGTATTGATATTCGAGTTTTAAAAACAAGACCTCTGTAATTTTTGAAAGTGCAGGATACTATTTTGTAAATTGGTATCGATATTTTATCATGAGTATCTATACTCGGGGTAAAATTATCGATACCTTTTCCAGTGGTATCGATATTTTTCAAAAGTTGGATTTTTAAGTCAAAAAATAGTAAGCTAATTTGGTATCAATTTTCCAAGCGATATCGATACCATTATTCCCTTTTCAATACCTATGTAATAGTTTGGAAATTTTGCTAAATGGTATTAATGCAAGTTTAGTACTTATTTTATGATTAATCAATGAATGTTTAACATAATTCAATATCCTTAGATCATGTAAGACTTACGTTTCATGTAAGTGCTATTATGTTAAAAGAAAAAAATGCGTAATAATGTGACAATTTATGATGAACACGAAATGAGATGGTGGTGTAGCGTTCTAGTATTTAGGCTCGGCGACTGGGCTGAGTATAGGGTGTTACTGGAACGATGAAAATGTGCAAGTGTACGCAATCACAACAAGTAATAAAATGACTAGTAAAAGTCGAGTTATCGTACCCACAGTGTGTAACGCCCTAAAATTTTCTTTAATTCCGGCTTTTGTAATTTTGTGACACAAATATCTGTCTTCTTTAGTGGTTACGTGTTCTGGGTGTGTGTGGGAGGTCCTAGGTTCGTGCCACAACTTAGGAAGATTTTGATACTTTTATGATTAAAGCCTTGTTCTAGTCAGTAGGCTTATATTTTTTGTTTGTGAGAATATATCAGAATGGGCCTGCTGATCTGGTGGTTAAGTGAAGTGGTGAGTTGGAGGTCTTGTGTTCGACTCTTGATGATGGCAAAGGGTAGTATTTTTGTCCTAAATTTTGGCTAGAGTTTGTGTTATAACGGGATTCTGAGTAGTGGGATAGTGGAGAGAATTAAAGGGAAAAGATTGGGGGTTAACAGTTTCTATTCAGTACTATTTCCTCTGTTTGAAAATTCGGCTAGCCTTTCCTTTTCCTTCCTTTTTCCTACCGATTTCTCTTCATCTTTTTCCCTCTCTTCTTTTTTTGTCGAAATCCACCTTTTCTCCTTTTTATTTGTTCTATGTTCAATCGGTTTCTGTCGTGCAACGGTTGCTTCCCTTGTTCGGTAACTGGTTTGTCTTTAGTTCTAGCGTTATTTTGATTAAGCGATTAACGAAGGAATCATTTTACTCATGTTTAGGTACTGCTCGAAGGCATTAATCGGGTTCTTGGGTTACAAAAACACTACTTCTTGCTCAAAGGTAAGTTTGGTCACTAATTGGATGAGCATTCCATTTCAGGTTTAGCTTGATTCGATCATTTAAGAGATTAACTAAGTAAAACGTTGTTCAATTATAGGTGTTGGTGGTCTTAGGATTGCTTAAATAGAGAAGAAAAACTAGGTGTGTACCCAGAAACGCAGAAAATTAGGTTTCAACAAAAGCCAAAAACCTTTCTGTCGACGCCATATGGTCGTGTGGTAGGCCGTGTGCAAGGCTGTGAGCCACAACACGACAGCGTGATTGATGAGCCAGGCCGTGCTTAGGCGACATGGCCGTGTGCGAGACACAGACTCGACCAATGGGGCCGTGTGGGCCCACACGAATAAACCACATGGGTGTATAGGATTCTGGACTAGGCCATGTAATCCATACGACCAAGGCCAATTTAAGCCGTGGGGGCCACACGAGTAGGCCACAAGGGCATGTGAGCCCATTTTGTTGAAAATTTCTGTAACGTTGCACGGGTCGCCCCAGTCGACTGTGGACCTACTGTAGGGTCAATAAGTATTACTTAGACCCCTATACGAGTGATCTGTCTTTCTGATTTCTGTACCAAGCATGAATTATGATATCTAAATGTAAGTACTTTTAATTGTATAATAGCATGACATTATTTGTATGGTGCATTTTATCGAGGTGGGTTGATGATATTTGGAGGAAGTATCTGAAAGGCTCTTAAGCCTATTATCTAGCAGCTCAGCTGCAATTATCTGATTATGTGCCGCATTTCGATACAACATGTTGGGTAGGGATGTGTTGGTTGATTTTATCCCCACATGGTGCGTAGGGTTGGACGGAGTTGGTGTGTAGAGGCTGGTGGGTAGGACTCTGTTGTTTTGCTCTATTCTGCATATTATATCTGAGAGGTGCTAAAGCACTAGAATATATCTGATTCTGTATCTGAGTGGGCTAAGGTCCACACTGATTCTGTAATAGGCTCAGACCCGAACTGTGAATATGTGACTATTTTCTGATGTTATACTGTGTGCATGTTTTTTGTGGGTATTACACACTGAGTTTGTAAAAACTCACCCATTTCTGTTTAATCTATTCAGGTAATCCCCAGCATTAGACGAAACGAAGTAGCAGAGGACTCTACGGTGACCACTACTTCCGCCTAACATTTTTTATACTTATTTTATGGTTTTGCTTATATCTGGGAAAGTTTTGTGTAATATGGCCTTTACGTATTTTGTTTAAAATTGGAATTCGCAACGCTTATGGTTTTACTATTAGTAGTAGGAAAGCTCGAGTTCTCAAAATGGACAAATGTTTTACCAAAACACCACGATTATGCAAACTGATTTAAATGCTTCCACAAAGTATAAATATTTTGGAAAATGGACAACATTTTGAAAATGGATAATGATTAAAACAAACGGCACGTTGTTGAAGGTAGCCTAAGATAACGAATAATAGTTTTATCGTAACTATGTTTTCTAAAGCACTACCATATGACATCGTCGAATTCAGCCATAACATCTAGACCAGGTTTAGGGTGTTACATTTAGTGGTATCAGAACCAGGTTGCAAAACTCGCTGTGGATTTGGGTTTTAAAAATTGGTTTTTAGAAAATGATTTTAAGTGATTTAAAATATTTTTGGACTGAGTATGTGGTACATCAAGTCTCCGGTGCCGATCCTGTTAGTGTTTTGAAACTCTATTTAGATTTGTTTAAAAATACTACTAGCATGCTTGAAACATCCAATAGGTAGTATACTGTACTGAAAACACTCTAGGTAGTGTAAACTGAAAACCGTAGTGAAACTACGATTCGCGATAACAAATTCTAAACTTCTGATATTGTCTGCATAAAATATCTATTAATGAATATCGAAACCATGAACTAATGCATAAAATTGTTAATACAGATAAACTCCTAATTCATGATGAGCGCCCGAGGTACTCGCGAACAGGGTACAAGAGTCTGTGGTAGAAGCCGTAGAGGGGCTTGAGCTGGGTCCTCGTCATCTGGCAATATGCCTAATCTGGATACTAGTAAGACACCGGTATCACTTGGGACAAAGGCTGGGTCTAGAGATCGCATGGCTGGGGACGATGCACTATCACAGGCTGTGCTAAGAATATTAGAGAGGGTCGATGGGCCCAACACCGAATCTAGGGGTCGAGGGTCAGTTACGGAATGACTTCGGTCCAATGAGGCTGAGTTATTCAGGGGTGTCAGTGGAGTCACCCTTAACGTGGCTGAATATTGGATGGAGGCCACGGGAAGAATTATGGATGACCTGGATTTTACCGAGGAGTAGAAGCTTAAGGGGGCTGTTTCTCTGCTTCGCGATGAAGCTTACCAGTGGTGGCTGACAGTTAAGAAGGGCACTCACCCCGATCAACTGACTTGGAATTACTTTAAGATGACTTTCCAGAGTAAGTATGTGGGAGCCAGCTATACTGACACTAGGAGACGGAGTTCCTGAATCTCACCCAAGGGGACCATTCAGTGGCTGAGTATGAGGCCGAGTTCCTAAGATTGATCCATTATGCGCGGGGCATGGTGGCGACCGAGTATGAATGATGCGTCCATTTTGAGGATGGACTCAAGGACAGTTTACGAGTTCTGATAGCTTGTTAGAGGGAGCATGACTTTTCCGCTTTGGTTGAAAAGGTGAATATCGCCGAGGATGTTAAGCGTGCTGAGCACCAAAATTGAGAAATAAGAGGGAATCAGAGCCCTCGAGTTCTGTGATGAGGCCTAAGAAGAAGGCCAGATCTGATGGGCCAGTGAGAGTTGGGTGTCCTGTTGCACCTGCTGGGGTGGCGCTTTGCGGACACTGTGGTAGACGCCATTCGAGCGAGTGTTGGAGGACAACTGGGGCATGCTTGAGATGTGGGTCGACTGAGCATCGTGTTCAGGATTGTCCATTGAGAACAGATCAAATACAAACTCTGGTTACTGATACTGCGTAGCCACCGAGAATAGTTCAGCAGCCACCTAGGGTTGAAGGCAGGCCAGGGGTGGTAACGGCATGAGCAAAGGACAGAGAGCACCAGGCAAAGGTGCTGGACCGGTTGAGGTGAGGCAACCTGTACTGGTTTATACTGCCTGTCGCCGATCGAGATGCTCAAGACGTCATCACGGGTACCTTCCTAATTTATAATGTACCTTATTTGGCACTGATAGACATAGGCTCTACACACTCTTACGTAGCTAGTTTTGTGTCTGAAACCTTGGGGATTCAGGTTGAGAATACTTCGAGTGAGGTAACTATTGTAAGTCCGTTGGGGCAGTCTATCTGAGTTAGTAAACTATATAGAGATGTTCTGTTAGAGGTACAAGGGATAGTGTTTCTAGCTAATCTAATGGAGCTCCCGTTTGGGGAGTTCGATTTGATTCATGGAATGGACTAGCTGGTCAAGCATCGGGTAAGTCTAGACTGTATGGCAAAAAGGGTTATTTTGAGAACCGAAGAGGACAACGAGGTAGTAGTGATTGGGGAACGTCGAGACTACATGACAAATGAAATTTCTATGTTGGTGGTAGAGAAGTTGGTATAAAAAGGATGTGAGACATTCTTGGCCTACATCAGTGTTTCTGATTTTGGAGACTCTACGGTTAAAGACATTAGGACTGTAAGGGACTTTTCGGATGTTTTTCCTGAGGAACTATTGGGTGTACCTCCGAGCCAAGAAGTGGAATTTGGGATTGAGCTCATTCTGGGTACAGTTCTGGTATCTATCGCTCCTTACCGAATGGCACTGAAGGAGCTCACAGAGCTTAAGGCACAAAGTCAAGAACTATTAGGTTGTGGATTCATTCATCCCAGTGTGTCTTCGTGGAGAGCACCGGTGTTGTTTGTGAAGAAGAAAGATGGGACAATGAGGATGTGTATCAACTACCAACAGCTGAACAAGCTAACAATCAAGAATAAGTACCCACTATCGAGGATAGATGATCTATTCGATCAGTTCAGAGGGGCTCCTATATTATCCAAGATTGATCTACGATCAGGATACCATCAACTGATGGTGAAGGAGGCCGATGTGCATAAGATAGCATTTAGGACTCGGTATGGACATTACGAGTTCCTAGTTATGCCTTTTGTGTTAACCAATGCACCAGCGGCATTTATGGATTTGATGAACCGTGTGTTCTAGCCTTATCTGGACAAGTTTGTGGTAGTGTTCATCGATAATATACTAGTGTATTCCAAGACTGAGGACGAGCACGACGAGCATCTCAGAGTGGTACTACAGAATCTGTGTGAGAAACGGTTATATGCGAAGTTCAGTAAGTGTGAGTTTTGGCTCTAGGAAGTAACCTTTTTGGGACATGTGGTTTCTTCGGAGGGGATTTGTGTTGATCCTCATAAGATTGAGGCTGTGTTGGATTGGAAACAGACGAAGAATGTGTCCAAAATTTGCAGTTTTCTAGGGCTAGCGGGTTATTATCGACGCTTTGTTGAAGGGTTCTCCTTGATCGTAGCACCGGTGACCAAGCTTCTGCGCAAAGGAGTTCCCTTTGTCTGGACTGATAGGCAACAAAAGAGCTTCAAAAAGCTTAAATCTGTTCTAAGGCTCCTGTTCTGATATTGCCGGAGCCTGGTAGAGACTTCGTGGTATATACTGATGTGTCGCATGTGGGTATGGTTTGCGTTTTGATGCAGGATGGTGAAGTGGTGGCTTATGCGTCTCATCGGCTCAAGACACATGAGGCTAACTATCCGACGCACGATTTGGAGTTGGCAGCGGTAGTCTTTGCTCTGAAAATCTAGAGGCACTATCTGTATGGTAAGAAATGTACTATCTACACTGATCACAAAAGCCTCAAATATCTTCTCACTCAGAAGGAGTTAAACCTTAGGTAGCATAGATGGGTTGAACTACTTAAGGATTATGACTGCACCATCGAGTACCATCCTGGTAAGGCTAATGTGGTGGAAGATGCTTTGAGCCATAAGGCTATGATCGATCTGAGAGTGATGCTCGCTCGACTCAGTTTATTTACGATGGGAGTCTGTTAGCAGAACTTCAGGTTAGACCTACATAGATTGATCAGATTAGAGGTAAATAGATGGAGGATAAGTCTCTTGAGTTGCAGTTCCATCAGGTTGAGATTGGTGATACTGCTGATTTTGGGATTAACAGTGATGGGGTACTTTGTTTCTGCGGTCGGATCTGTGTACAGAATGATGAGGATTTAAGACAGTCAACTCTGAGGGAAGCGCATAGTAGTCCCTATGCTATGCGTCCCAGTGGGAACAAGATGTACTAAAATCTCTGAGAGTTGTACTGGTGGCCAGGGTTGACGCACGAGGTTATTGACTTCGTTGCTCGCTGTCTGACTTGTCAGCAAGTTAAGGCTGAGCATCAGTTGCCTTTGGGATTGCTGTAGCCAATAAAGATACCGATGTGGAAATGGGAACGAGTAATGATGGTTTTCGTTAGTGGATTGCCTTTAACACCCACTAAGAAGGATTCTGCCTCTGTCATTGTGGATTGATTGACCAAGTCTGCTCACTTCATTCCAGTCAGGATGGACTTTTCTCTCCAAAAATTGGCCAAGCTGTGTATATTTGAAATTGTGAGACTACATAGGGTTCCTATCTCGATCATCTCCGATAGGGATCCTCGCTTCACGTCTCGGTTCTGGAAGAAGTTGCACGAGGCTCTAGGTTCAAGGTTGGACTTCAGTACTACTTTCTATCCTCAGACAGATGGTCAGTAAGAGAGGGTGATTCAAGTACTGGAGGATATGTTGAGGAGCTGTGTTATAGATTTTTGAGGCAGTTGGGCGGAGTATTTTCTGTTGGTAGAGTTTGCCTACAATAATAGCTATCAATCTAGCATTCAGATGGCACCTTATGAAGCCCTGTATGGTCCTAAGTGTCGCACTCCCTTATGTTGGACTGAGTTGGGTGAGCAACGTGTTTTGGGTCCAGAATTGGTTTCTAAAACTGAAGCTAAAATACGGTTGATTCAAGATCGACTAAGAGTGACATCTAATAAGCAGAAGTCCTATGCTGATCTAAAGAGAAAGAACATTGAAAATTCTGTAGGGGACTTAGTTTTTCTCAACGTCTCGCCATGGAAGAAGGTCTTAAGGTTCGATCGCAAGGGTAAGCTAAGCCCTCGATTTATAGGTCGTACCATATTTTGAAATGAGTGGGGCTAGTCGCATATCAGTTGGAGCTTCCTCCGGAGTTGGATCGCGTTCATGATGTGTTCCTTGTCTCAATGTTGAGATGCTACTGCTCTGATCCCACGCATGTTGTTCCTATTGAGGACATCGAGGTTAGACCAGATCTGACATTTGAGGAGGAGCCGGTCCATATCCTGGATCGCGACATTAAAGTCCTACGAAGGAAATCTATCCCATTAGTGAAAGTGCTGTGGCGGAATCATAGCACTGAGGAGGCCACTTGAGAGCTGGAGGATTTGATGCGTCAGTATTATCCTCACCTTTTCTGATCAGGTAAAATTTCGAAGACGTAATTTTCTTTTACGGGGTAGAGTTTTAATGCCCCAAAATTTTATTTAATTCTTGCTTTTGTAATTTTGTGACATAAATATATGTCTGCTTTAGTGGTTATGTGTTCTGGGTGTGTGTGGGAGGTCCTAAGTTCGAGCCATAACTTAGGAATATTTTGATACTTTTATGATTAAAGCCTTGTTCTAGTCAGTAGGCTTATATTTTTTGTTTGTGAGAATATATCAGAATGGGCCTGCTGGTCTGGTGGTTAAGTGAAGTGGTGAGTTGGAGGTCTTGTGTTTGACTCTTGATGATGGCAAAGGGTAGTATTTTTGTCATAAATTTCGGCTGAAGTTTGTGTTATAATAGGATTCTGAGTAGTGGGATAGTGGAGAGAATTAAGGGGAAAAGCTTGGGGGTTAACAGTTTTTGTTCAGTACGACCTATTTTTGTCCACACTGGCAGAGACGTGGGCGTGTGTCTCAGCAGTGTGTGATACACGGTCATGTTACACGACCGTGAGTCCCCTGGTGTTGAAATTGAATTGAAGTCAGTTTGCTTCTCACGGCCTCACACACGAGCGTGTGATTGGCCGTGTGGCACAAGTCAGTATACGCCCCTAAATGGCATATGGCCTAGCACACGAGCGTGTGACTTGGACGTGTTACATAAGTCAGTATACCCTATAGGATTGGCACGGCCTGGCACATAGGCGTGTGTGGCCATTTCGAAGGGCACACGGGCCTGTGGTCAGCCGTATGACCCAAGTCAGTGTGTATGCCCTATTTTCACACGGCCTGGGACACGGGTGTGTTTGGAGCCGTGTGAGGTACACGGCCTGTTCACACGGGCGTGTGACCCTTGTATGTTAGAAAACATTTTAAGTTTTCCAAAATTTTCGTATGTTATTGGTTTAGTCCCAAACCACTTCTAAAGCATGTTTAAGGCCTCGTAGGCCCTTATAAGAGACAATGTGATTATGATTGAATGGTGTATTAGAATGGATGCATAAATGTATGAGTTGTGTATGTTAAATGATATATATTGATCGGTAATACCTCGTAACCCTATTCTGACCGTGAATACGGGTGAGGCGTATTACATGGGCGTTGCTATTGTTGGTGGTTTTTGAATGCTAGGATTGATGGTGAATAGGTGAATGAACGTTGGTTTGATGAGTGATAAATGATTGAGAAAGTTGGTGGAATTTATAGGGAAAAGGTAGGAGTTTAATTAGAATTGTAACACCCCTAACCCGTATCCGTCGCGAGAATAGGGTTACAGAGCACTACCAGGGTTAACAGAATAATTTCAGATAAATAGAGTCAAAATGTTATTCATATCTGAGATCAACCATAATGTCCCTTGAATGGACCCAATAGGCTCAATATGAACAGTAGAAATAAATCGGGACTAATTCGGGATCATTGAAAATTTTTCGCGAAATTTCAAAATTTTTCTTATGTGCAGCAGGGTTCACACGCCCATGTGGTCTAGGGACACGCCTGTGTGACCCTTAAACATGCCCGTGCTAAAGGCCATGTCTTACCCCATGTAACTCTCTGACTTGTGTCACACGGCCTGCTACATGTCCGTGTGCTGGGTCGTGTGGTTAATTTAATTTTCATAAAATAGGTGCAGTTTTCACACAGTCAGGATACACACCCGTGTTCTAGGCCGTGTCTCTCACATGGCTGAAGCACACACCCGTATCTCTGCCCATGTGCTCAATTCTAAGCATTCTGTTTCTAAATTTTAAGATGCAGGGGACACACGGCCAAACCATATGCCCATATGCCAGGCCATGTGTGACACACGCCCATGTGTCTACCCAAGTGGACAAAATAAAACCATTTCCTAGCTTTATTTTTCACCCAAAATTTACTATTAATCTACACCAAATCACGCCAACATATACCAACCAATTCAAGCATATTTCCAAGCCAAATTCCAACATCCAATATGATATGTTATCATATACATTCATGTTTACAAACTTACCTTTTCTTAGTCTACATGCCATGCAAAAATTGGATATAATACTTAACATTCTCAGTTCAAAAATAGTTATTATAGCATAACCTTAAAATACCAAAACCAACCATTAATAGCCATTCTAATGGCTAGATTACATCCATCATTTACAAACCATAATTTAGTCAATTTAGCCTACACATGCCATTATGTCAAAACTAGTTTACTTTTTATACCAAAATCAACGGGTAGATAGTGTGATGATTGCTCCGACCAATCTCCAACCTTCCTGAGCTTTCGAGCACTATAAAACATGGAAAAGAAAACCTAGTAAGCATTTTATCCTTAGTAAGTTCGTATAACAGAAATTAAACTTACCATCCATATTCATTAATAATATTCAATCAATAACATGCTTTTCATATTTTTGACAAATCTCCTAATCACATGCACTCAATCAAACAAATTAGTTAAATAACTCATGTAAATACCAAATAAGCATAGATGAGCTCATCATGCCATAATTCTCTAACATTTCAAATCTTTTTTTTTTCATCTCATAATTTCCTATATAATATCAAATATTTTATCCATTGAATCATTGGATTTCTGATGGTTACTCAGGTAGTATATACAGAGTGTACAAATCAGTATATCCGTAAATTCATGTCCAGTAGTACCCATCAGGCACTATTTCAAAGAACATACTCTCGAGCCACATCTATGCAACAGGATTACCAGTTCAGACTAAATCCTGTCTCCAATATATACTCAATAGAGCTTAGTTAGGATTACCAATCCAGGCTAAATCCTTTTTATGACATATGCTCTAAAGAGTTTGATTTGGATTACCCGTCCGGGCTAAATCCATTTCATAACATATGCTCGAGAGACTTATATCAGGATTACCCGTCCGGGCTAAATCCTTTTAGAAATGAGGTCAAAGGATTACTCGTCCGAGTTAAATCCCATCAGCAACAATACAAGACCTCATTCATTTCGGGAAATCACATTTATCCATCGAAATCCAATGTTCAAATGAAATTTAATCCCTTTTCCTTCAATTTCAAACATGTATCCATTTCTTGCATTCTTATCATTTACATAAACATAATTCACATATAACTCAAACATAACATTCAATTCAACATAATTTCATACTCATTTAAGTTACACGAACTTACCTTGATATTCGTTTGTGTTTGAAAACTACTAATCTGAAACTTTTTCCTTTCCTCGATCCAACTCCTTATTTGATCTTTCCGGATCTATATAAATGAATTTAATCATCAATTTCTCACATTTCATGTAACACCCCTATCCCGAGTCCGTCGCCAGATTAAGGTTAGGAGTATTACCGAACAGATCGAAAACATTCACAGACAAAATCATACATTCAATCAACATTCTCAGACATAATATCCCTTAAATGGGTCCTCGAGACCTTAATCATACTTATAAGTCGAGTCGGGACTAAACTGAAACACATGAAATTCCATGAAAATTTGAAACTTTTCTAAAATACAGGGGAGACACACCCGTGGGAGGAGACCGTGTGCCTTCCACGGCTTCTAGACACCCCCATGTATCCATCCTTGATTATACTAACTATACCAACACGGTCACTAGGCACGCCCGTGTGCCATGGCTGTGTACTTTTAGGTCATATACTGACTTCCCCACCACGGCCACCAAGCACGCCCGTGTCGAGGCCATGTACTTTTATGTTAGCTACTGACTTGCACACCACAGCCAGATGACATGCCCCGTGTCGAGGCCGTGTGATGATAAACTGCATCCCACAATTCACCCACGGTCGTTAGGCACGCCCGTGTGCCACAACCGTGTGACATTATAGGCCATTTACAAGGCCAAATTGCCACCCACAAAGGGTCATACCTACAAACCATATTCAACAAGATATTTCATGCACATAAAACCATCAAAAGCATACCAAAATTCATTACAAGACTAATTCATGCATTTGCCCATTCAAACTTGGCCATTTTACATTCTTTCATCATACCAAAAGATACATTCTATAACACATTCATTTAAGCAAAGTTTCAACTCTTAAATAGCCAAATCACATGGCTAAGATCACATAACTATTTATACCAAAATACTAGCATATACATGCCATATCTAGCTTTATACAATATCAAAATGTACCAAAATAAGTTCTATAGTGTGATGACGATCCAACACGGTCCCGAGCCTTCAGTAGCTTTGACGACCTATAAAACAGAATAAACACACACAGAGTAAGCTTTCCAAAAGCTTAATAAGTCAATATACAAACAAACTTAGCATAAAATGCACATATTTGCTTTGGTTCATACACTTTTGACCACATTAGCCATATTCACAATTCAAAGATCATATAAACACATATCTCATTTCACCAAAACTTTATACAACATATCATCAATTCCATATTCATAGCATCATAGTAAGATCATATTGATGCTTACCTTGTATACACAATTAGTGTATAATCAACATACCTGAATTGGATTTACAATCACATATTTGTTCATAGCTCGGATTTGCAATTAGTATCATAGACTTGCCCGTTGAACCGTAATAAATATAATAGGATACTCAGAAAGCTCAAAATAATCATACAATGCCAACGTCTCAGACGAGGTCTTACATGCACTCAGATATCAATGCCACTATCCCAGACAGGGTCTTATAAGAATCAAAACGATGCCGATGTCCCAGACATGGTCTTACTCGTAAGTGTCATGATGCCAACGTCCCAGACGTAGTCTTATACGTAAAGTTTATATTGATGCCAACATCCCAGACGTGGTCTTACACAAAATCAGATATTGATGCCACTGTCCCGGACAGGGTCTTACACGAATCTCAAATCAATGCCAACGTCCTAGACATGGTCTTACATGATAAAACAGAACAGATACCTATGTCAAGGTCCGTACGAGGCTTCTTAGAGTTAGTCAATATACTGAACTTATCTCGGAATTCAATTACAGAATTTCTCATAAGCATTCATTATCATCATTAAACATATGAACAATTACAAATGCATACATATTCATTTATTTGTATAGTGACTTACCTCAGATTCGGTTTATCGGAATAGAAAACGGCTACTCGATAACTTTCGCTTTCCTGCGATCTAAATCTGTTTTCCTCGGTTCTTGATCTAAACATATTCAGAATTAACCCTTTTATTCACTAGTTCATTCAATTCAATCCAAAGACACACATTTAGGGCTATTTGCAAAATAACCCTCATATTTGCACAACGTAGCAATTTAGTCTATTTTTCTCAAAACATCAAATTCACAAAATCCACTTATACACAAGCTTGGCTGAATGTATACACATCACATACAAGCCCACACTTTTCATCAAATTCACAATTTAGTCCCTCAAATTATCATTTTCTCAATTTAGCCCTATTTAGCTAAATTCATCAAAACTTCAAGAACAAAACATGTTCATCTACCACCACTCTTTCATTAAACACCTTAAAGCATCACAAAGCTCAACCTAGCATCAATGGCACAACTTACAAACATCACCAATACACAAAATTGAAACATGGGATTGATAGTATACGAAGCAACGATTACAAAAACATAGAAATTATCGAAAACCGACCGAAATCATACCTTGAATTTAAGCTTGAACCATGGCCGAATGAACAAGCTTAACCCTTTCTTTTTTCTTTTAACTTTCGGCACCCCCAAAGTAAGATGACAATGTTCATCTTTTTCTTTTGTTTTTGTTATAACACATATTAATGCACAAATGACATAATTAACCTTTCATACAACTTATAAAAATCATTCATAAGATGGACATAATTGTCCACTACTATGAGTAAAGGTATAATATCCACATAAGGACTCCACCTTTAATAAGCCACATCACATTGGTACATTAACAAATAGCATGCTAGTTTTGCATTTAATGCAATTCAATCCTTTTTATCAAATTAAACACACAGACAGATAAATTAACTTACGGAAATTTATCACATGCTCAATCACATTCCAACGACACAGAAAATAACATTAAAAATATTATACGGACTCGAATTCGTCGTCCCGAAACCACTGTTCTGACTAGGGTATAAACCGGACTGTTACATTTCATATTCATTTTAACTTAATTTACATTCTAGGCAAAATTACTATTTTGCCCATAAACTTTCCATAAATTCCAATTTCGTCTCTAGGCTCGGAAAATAAAATTCATGCAATTTACTCCATATTCCAAGCCTAACCAAAATTTTAATATAAAATTTACAGCACATATATTTCATAAAATTTAGAATTTTCTATGAAATTTTCCAAGTTTTCAATTTAGTCCCTAAATCATGTTTTCATCAAAATTTACTTTTTAAAAGTTGTTTATCTATCAAAAACTTTTCATTTTCTACCAGAAATTTCATAAATTCAGCATTTACATCCATGGTACAATTTCCATACTTTAATAAATTTTCAATTTAATCCCCAAAATAAAGAGAGTAAACTATCCCGATTCCAAAAATATAAAAATTACTAGAAACGGGACTTGGAAACTTACCCAATTAAGCTTGAAAAGTTCCTTTTCTCTCTCTCCTAAGGCTTCCATAGAGTATTTGGGGAAGATGATGAGAAAATAAGATGATATTTCTTTTTTCATCTTATAATTAATTAAACATCCAATTTAGTCCTTGCCCTTTTCTAAATTTCCATGGATGATTCACCAAAAATATCTACATACTTTTCTTTAATGGTCTAACTACCATATAAGGACCTCAAGTTTTGAATTCCATAGCTATTTAATCCTTATAGCTAATAGAATTCAACTTTAACATTTTATGCAATTTAGTCCTTTCTCTAATTAAACACATAATCGATAAAATTTTCTTTTCAAAATTTTCATATAACTTTCCTATCATGTCACTAATCATGCAATAATATTAAAATAATTTATCTTTTCGGCTCGAATTTGTGGTCACGAAACCATTGTTCTGATTTCACTGAAATTAGGTTGTTACAAGAATTCTTAGAACAATTTAATAGTTAAAATATTCTAAGTTCTAATTCCATACAGTTAACAACAATTAATAATTAATATAATGCATATTAATTTATTATTTTCTATTAATTTATTAAAATAAAAAATTATTAAATAAAATATGATCAAATTTAAATTAATCCTAATTCTATGCAAAGTTGATAATAATTAATATATATTATAATAAATATAATTATATACTAGTTATTATCATCTTATTTATTAAATCATTTATTCTAGATGCCTTTGAAAATATTTACAAAAAGAGACATCTAATTTTTAATAATTAGAAAAAGAACAACCAAATTTTGAAAATAGTTCAATTAAGTACCTAGACTTAAAGAAAATTTGAAATTGAGTTGCAATTTAAAACTTGGATCAAAATTGACCCTTTTTTTATTTGAAAAACTAAAAATTTATTTGCTATTTAGGGAGTAATTTCTCGGAAGATTATGTTAAAATCAATTCCCAAGAAAGATTTGAGGGGTCACAAGTGGTCCCGCTTAAGTTTCAATCTCCTAGACAGAATTTATTTAAACATACTAATCCCGAAAATATACCCTAAATCATTTATTTAAAAAGAAAAACAAGAAAGTTAAATATCTGATAAAATGAACGAGATTTGATCCTGTTCAATTTTATCCCCCTAGTAATGTTTTAAGCGCTGAGCATTGACTCAAAAATTACCTCCCTTACTTTGAAGTTCAACAACTCCGTATGGATAAACTTGGTGAATCCTAAATGGATCGGACCAACATGATTTTAACTTACCTGGAAAAAACCTTAATCTGGAATTGAATAACAAGATTTGCTGACCTGCTTCAGATTCTCAAACTCGAATGTGCTTGTCATGCCATCTCTTAAGTCTTTCCTTGAGTAATTTGATATTCTCGTATGAGAACATTCAGAACTCTTCTAACTCATTGAGTTGGAGCATCCGTTTCTCTTTAGCAAGCTTAAGATCCAAGTTGAGTTGTTGGAGAGCCTAGTAAGCTTTGTGCTCTAACTCCAAGGGCAAATGACAAGCTTTCCCAAAGACCAACCTATAAGGTGGCATCCCTAAAAGTGTCTTGTATGTTGTCCTGTGGGCCCATAAAGCATCGTCTAATCTTTTGGACGAATCTCGTTGGTTTGGGCAAACTACCTTCTCGAGTATGCCATTGATCTCTTTGTTTGCCAATTCAACTTGCCTATTCCTTTGCGGATGGTAAGCTGTGGCAACCTTGTGCTTTTCTCCATGTTTGTCGAGTAACCATTTCAACCATTTGTTCACAAAATGGGACCCTTCATCACTGATGATAGCTCTTGGGGTTCCAAACCTTGTGAACTCATGCTTCTACAAAAACTTCATCACAACCCTATCATCGTTCGTCGGATATGCCTCGGCCTCAACCCACTTAGACATGTAGTCTACTGCTACCAATATGTACTTGTGACCAAAAAATAGAGGGAATGGATAGATAAAGTCAATACCACAAACATCGAATAATTCTACCTCAATGATGTTTGTTCGGGGCATCTCATTTCTGTTGGTGACGTTTCCAACCCTTTGACATCGATCACAACTTTTTACGTAAGCATATGTGTCTTTGAATAATGTTGGCCAAAAGAATCTGGCTTGCAATACCTTGGAAGCAGTTTGTGTACCTCTGAAGTGTCCCCCACTCAGAGCTAAGTGGCAATGATATAGAATCTTATGTACTTCATCTTTTGCCATGCATCTCTTAATCATTTGATATGCTAACTAAAAACTATTTCATTGCAAAATATGATTAACTAGTTTATAATTGAACATACCCACATACAACTCATACTGTCCATGCATTTTAATCATTTATGCAAATTAACTTATACCTAAAACATTCACATAATATCCTAATTCAAAGGTTCATTTCGTAAGCATACACTTCCTTACCAAAAACGATTAAACTTCGACTTAAAATGCACAAAAGCATACTTAACTAAAACTTTGGCCATATTCGCATGGCTATTATATACAAACAAAACTTCATTCAAACATTTAGTTAGCCTATACATGCCTTTGATTCAAAACTAACTTTAAAATACCAAAAAGGGATGATAGTGTGGTTGACTCCTCGAACGATACTTTGAGCCCGTAGCTTGACTGAAATCTATAAAACAAAAAAAACGAACACACACGAATAAGCTACTAGCTTAGTAAGTCTTAAGCATCATACTATATCTTTCAACCGTCTAAACATAAAATAAAATGAATTCATGACATTTTATTTACATGTCTTACTTATGACGCAACATAACAAGGTAATACCACTTTATTTAACTTGATAACTTTCAATTTCCATAACAATTACATCGATTGCCGATTATACATAATAATCGCGTAGCTAAGTGTAACAATAACTTACCTAAGCATCTTTTATTTTAAAACATACTCATGTTTCGAACTTCAAATAACCACATGGCATATTTAGCATACCAAATTCACAACCAAGTATATAACACTTTTCTTTCGTCATTTTATTTGCTCACTATCATGGCATATTTATATGTATACATTTATAACACTAAGTATAATAGTACATACCTTGTAGCCGAAATAACAATGCCACTCTCAAAACTTAAGCCTTCTAGATTTGTTTCATGACTTTAACACTATATAAGTAAATCAAAATTGAAACTCACTGAAATACAACCTGCTAGGCTTTTAACCCGAATCACACAAACACCGGCACTAGGCCTACTAGACTCAAGGTCTGAAGTTTAAACACCGGCATTAAGCCTGCTAGGCATTTAAGCCTGAAGTATATCATCAAACACGAAGCACGCTAGGCACAAAGCTCGAAATATATATCAAGACGTAAGCTGCTGCTAGGCACAAAGCCCGAAATATATCACCGGCACAAGGCACGCTAGGCACAAGCCGATATTTCAACATTTTCAACAATTGTACATTTAAACATATTAGCTCCATGCTTTCGGCATTAAAATAAAATTTTTCCCACATGTATAATATACATAGTCGAATATAAGCAATAACTATGATTTATTCATTCAAACATTATCATCCAAATTCCAACATCAATTTAAGTATAATATCGATTATAAATATTTAACTCAAAAACATTACTCAAACCGTACATCATTATTAACTCATGCACATAAACCACATTCACATACCATATCAACTATACTAATTCACGTTACATTTCCAACATATTCAATTCAAGACACGACATTTATATTTGGCTATCACATACTAACTTACTCAAGTATATTAAATAATATTATTGAACATATTGTTAACAATCTATTTAATGTACTTTAACTTAAGACTTACCTTAGAAGTCGATAGATTGAAATTTCAGGCTATTCGCGTTTTGTCTAGCTTTTCCTCGCTCCAAATTCTTTTCCTTTTGTTCGAATCTAATTTGGTTTGAATTAAACTTATTTAGATACATTTCAATTCCATTTAATTCACAATTATTTGTTAATGCAAAATTTCTATTTTTACCCTCAACATTTACAAAATTACTTTTTAATCTAATCCTTACAAAACACAAAATATAGGAAATTTAAATTAACCCCAAGGTAGAATACTCTCCATCCCCATACATATTACTATTAATCATTTGCTAAATACAATAACATAATTAATCTCATATTGGCCGACTATGCAAATATCCATTACCTTATTATCTATGGTCAGTACATTAACTAACTATATATATATATATATACAATATACTTCCAAATATAATAGCTCAACACATATCCCGTTTGTTTTTATACCTATACTAACCCCTCTCCCATTCAAAGACAACCAAACAGAGATATACTCATCTATCACGAATTTAAACATGCTCAATACTCCAAATTTTTATATGGTTTTGATAGTACTCAAAGTAATCAACTCCAATATGTAAAAATTTTACTAAAACAAAGCTCAAATACCTACCTGGCATTATATGCAATGACCGAATATGGGATTTCAAGTTTTCTTCATTTCTTTGGAATAAGTTCAGTGAAGAAGATGGGGGAAAAGGAGAGAGAATAGAATTAAAGCATGCTTCTTTTGTTTAATAAAATAACACATATATATTAGCATGCTTATAATATAATAACAATTTAGTTATAATATACTAACATAACTTTATTTTAAAATTTTACTAACATATAATATGTAGTTGGCGTGGCCCATTGCCGTCCCTTTTTATAGTGTATGGGCTAATTGTCCCTTTAGGACACCCACTTAAAAAGCTACAATCAAATTAGTACTTTTCACTTTAGCACTCAACCTTTACGCTTTTCTCGATTAATTCCTTTTTATCAAATTAAGCACTTAAACGATATAAAATTTTTCCTCTGAAATTTTCACACACATTAATCCACATATTATAAACACAGAATAAAATATTAAAATATCTATCGGGCTCGGATTCGTGGTCCCAAACCACCGTTCGATTATGGTCAAAATTGGTCTGTTACAACTCTCCCCCCTTAAGGATTTTCGTCCTCGAAAATCTTACCGTTAAACAAGTTCGGATATTGCTGCCTCATTGAATCCTCAGGTTCCCACGTAGCCTCTTCAACTCCATGTCTATTCCATAATACTTTTACTAATGGAATCCTCTTATTTCTTAACTCTTTCACTTCTCGAGCTAAGATACGGATCGGTTCCTCATCATATGTTAAATCGATCGGATTTCAATCTCTGCCGGTATAATCACATGAGATGGATCGGATCTGTACTTACGAAGCATCAAAACGTGAAATACGTCATGCATCTTTTCTAACTCAAAGGGCAATCTCAATCTATAAGCAACCGGCCCAATACGTTCAATGACTTCGTACGGTCCGATAAATCTCGGACTCAACTTGCCTTTCCGACCAAATCGGAGCACCTTTTTCCACGGAGAAACTTTTAAGAACACCCGATCTCCGACCTGAAATTCAATGTCCTTACGTTTCAAATCGGCATAAGACTTTTGACGATCCGGCGACTTTCAAATTATTCTTGATAAGAACCACCTACGCTCGTTTCTTTAATCCAATCAACCCGTGTATCTTATTTTCACCGAGCTCGAGTCCGATTACAACGGTGTCGCGACATTTTCGCCCGTATAAGGCTTTATAAGGCGCCATTTTTATACTAGATTGAAAGCTATTATTATAAGCAAATTCAACCAAAGGTAGGTATCGTTCCCACGTACCTTCAAATTCGAGAACGCAACACCTCAACATGTCCTCAAGTATCAAAATAGTTCATTTCGCATCGTATGCTCGTTTTGCGGATGGAAAGCTGTACTAAAATGAAGTTTAGTACCTAGAGCATCTTGCAATTTCTTCCAGAATCGCGATGTGAACCTCGGGTCCCTATCTGAAACAATGGAACTCGGTACACCGTGCAACCTTACAATCTGTGACACATACAATTCGGCAAGCTTATCAAGTGAATAGTAAAGACGCATCCGGTACAAAATGAAGTGATTTAGTCAGTCTATCAACGATAACCCATACAACATCTTTCTTATTCGGTGTCATAGGAAGACCGGATACAAAATCCATTGTAATTCTATCCCATTTCCATTTGGGTATCATGATTGGTTGAAGTAGTCCGGACGGTACCTGATGCTCAGCTTTTATTTGTTGTGAGTTAAGCACTTAGAAACAAACTCGGATATATCTCGTTTCATGCGAGCCACCAATAGAATCGCTTCAAATCGTTATACATTTTAGTGCTACCGGGTGTATCGATAGATGCGACCACTATGGGCCTCACACAGGATCATCGTCAGATCAATCGAGTCCTTTGGAACACATAATCGGCCTTTATAATTCAAGCAATCATTTGCATCAATATGAAAATCTGATTCTGTGCCACTATCACACTGACTCCGAATAGAAATCAACTTTTTGTCAACTTTCTGTGCATCACAAATTTGCTGAATAAATATCGGTCTTGCTTGTAACTCGGCTATGATCGAACCATCATCAGACATAGTCACCTGTGCGTTCAATGCACGAAGAGCAAATAATGATTTTCGACTTAATGCATCCGCAACAACATTAGCTTTTCCCGGATGGTAGTCAATCACTAATTCATAATCTTTCAGCAATTCTAACCATCTGCGTTGTCTCAAGTTTAGATCTTTCTGAGTCATCAAATATTTTAAACTTTTGTGATCTGAATAAATGTGACATTTTTCGCGAATAAATAAAATTTTCAATGCGAACACAATGGTCGCTAACTCGGATCGTGAGTTGGATAATTTTTCTCATGCGGCTTCAATTGTCTCAAGCGTAGGCTATCACCTTGCCTTCTTGCATTAAAGCGCAACCCAACCCATTCAAGGAAGCATCGCTAAAAATAATAAATTCTTTACCCGATTCAGGTGAGTTAACACTGGGGCTTGGTCAAAAGGGCTTTCAAAGCGCTCGAAACTTTTCGACACTTTTTCGACCACTCAAATTTGACATCTTTTACGTAGTAGTCTCGTCAGCGGTGTAGCTATTACAGAAAAACCTTTACAAATCGTCTATAATATCCCCGCAAGGCCTAGGAAACTTCGGATCTTGGAAACATTCTTTGGTGGTTTCCAATCGAGTATGGCTGCTATTTTGTTTGGATCCACCCGAATACCTGACACTGAAACAACATGACCCAAGAAGTTGACTTCATTCATCCAGAACTCACACTTACTGAACTTTGCATACAATCGTTGATCTATCAAATTTTGTAGTACTAATCTCAAATGCTCAGCATGTTCCGTTTCATTTTTGGAGTAGATCAGTATATCATCAATAAACACTACTACAAACCGATTCAAAAACCGTCGGAAGACTCGGTTCATTAGATCCATAAAAATAGTAGGTGCATTAGTGAGTCCAAAAGGCATAACCAAAAACTCATAATGTCCGTACCCCGTCCGGAATGCAGTCTTTGGCACATCTGAATCTCTGACTCGCAACTGATAATAGCCCGATCTCAAATCTATTTTCAAAAACACTGAAGCCCCCTTCAACTGATCAAATAAATCATCAATCCGAGGTAGCGGGTACTTATTCTTTATAGTTACCTTGTTTAGTTGCCGGTAGTCGATACACATTCGAATAGTCCCATCTTTCTTTTTCACAAATAAAACCGGTGCACCCCACGGAGAAAAACTCGGTCGCGCGAAGCCCCTATCTGTCAACTCTTGCAATTGTGCTTTCAATTCTTTTAATTCAAGAGGTGCCATTGATGCACGGAGCTATCGAAATCGGAGCACACCAAAGACAAACTCAATTAGAACTCAATCTCTCGTCTTGAGGGTAAACCCGGTAGTTCTTCAGAAACACATCGGGGTATTCACATATAAGCGTCTGATTCGGTTTGTTTTCGGACATTTTATTATCCGATTATATAAGCCAAATAAGCTTCACACCCTTTTCTCACATACTTTGAGCTAACATTGAAGATATTATCGTAGGTAACCCATTTACGCCACAGATTTAATTACGATGGTCTCACCGTTTTCGACATTTCAAATCGATGAGCTTTCTTTTACAATCCACTCTTCGCCTCATGTGAAGTTAACGGTCCATACCCAAGATTATATCAAATTCGTCAAAGGGCAACAACATTAAATCGGTTGGAAGCAATAATCCCGAATCATCAATGGGCAACCTCTACACACTTTATTAACAAGCACACATCTACCCAAAGGGTTGGACACACGAATCACAAACTCGGTAGACTCAACTAGCGAGTCTTGCCAAATTCTAAAGTTTCACACACATAAGAATGAGTCGAACGGGATCGATTAGTGCAATACTGAAAGAGTATCATGAAGAGTGAAAATACTGGTAATGACGCGTCGGGAGAGAAGCATCCTCTACGGCTGTGATAAAGCATATGCTCTAGCCTGAGCTCTAGCCTCAGATCAAACTGTAGTGTTCTTCGTTCCTTTCTAACTACCACCTATATTGCCTGAATGTCCGGGTGGTCTACCTCGCATTGACATGTTGCTCGGCTTAGTGTTTCGAAGCGTATATTCGCTCAACTAACCTCGGACATTCTCTAATAAAATGATCGGCGACCCACATTTATAGCAAGACCGATCATGAAATCTACAACTCCACGAGTGCCATTTCCCACGCGGTGCTTGCATTCAACTCTATTCTCGTGGGCGTTACCAACATCAGCTATCGAGGTAGCTCGGGAGCTCATAGGAGGTCGATCCCGTCTAGGTGGATCTGTAGTAGCTTTATGTCGGCTATAGTCATCTCTGGACTTCTTAGTTGTGGAATGAAAGACCTTACCCGAAGATCTTTTACGGATGTCTCTAGCTTCTATCTCAGCCTTTCTCTTCTCTTTCCCGAGCTCTTCAGCTTTGCAAGCTCTCTCAACTAAAGTCACAAACTCTTGAATTTCAAGAATGCCAACAAACATCTTTATATCTTCATTTAGGCCATCTTCAAATCTTTTACACATAATAGCTTCAGTAGCAACACACTCTCTAGCATATCTGCTGAGCCTGACAAATTTTCTTTCATATTCCGTTACGGTCATTCGCCCCTGTTTCAGCTCAAGGAACTCCTTTCGTTTTTTATCAATGAATCTTTGGCTAATATACTTCTTGCGAAATTCATTTTGGAAGAAATCCCATGTCACTTTTTTTCTTTGGAACCACTGATACTAGTGTATTCCACCAGTGATATGCAGTGTCCCGTAGTAAGGATATAGCACACTTCAGGCATTCATCCGGAGTACAAGATAGCTCATCAAGTACCCGAATAGTGTTATCAAGCCACATTTCGGCTCTCTCTGCGTCATCATCATCATTGGCTTTAAATTCTTCGGCCCCAAATTTTCGAATTTTATCAACTAGGGGCCTACTAGATCTCATCGGATCTATCATCGAAGTCTTGAAGGAATTGGAGTTGGATTATTCGGGGGTGGAGGTTGGTGTACAGCCGGGTTATTTTGAATAAATTGGGCAAACCACTCATTCATCATCTGATAAAAGGCTTGTTTAGTCTCTCCTTCGTGGCTATCCGAAACAGGTCGAGAGTCTACTGGCGCTGATCCGTGTGCACGGTCAGGTGCTACGCTCTCTACATCATCAGCTACGGCTCTTTCGGGATCAGTGTCCATTTACTATATAAAACAAAATTCAGGCTGTCAGAAGTCACCACACTATCAAAATATAATAAAGGCATGTATAGCTAGACTCACACGCGCGACGGTAGTCCTGAATCGACTAAACTGTAAGCTCTGATACCAATCAAATGTAACACCCCTTACCCGAAACCTTTGCCGGAGTCGAGTATGTGGCATTACTAGACTTGACTATTAAGTCGGGGCATAAAGTTTTAAAGCTGTCCAACTGCATCACGCTGACTAAATTGACCATAACTCGAGTTACAAAACTCGAAATTTGGATCCATAAATTTTCCTTGAAACTAGACTCATATAAATTTCTACCATAATTTTTCCAGAATTTTTCATGTGGCCAATTAGTACAGTTTATTCATCAAAGTTACCCCTATTTCACTGCTCGACAATTCTGACCTATCTTTACAAAAGTACAGTTATCTCATTGTACAAATTTTAAATAATGTTCTTGTTTATTCCAATCAAAAATAGACTCAATAAGGATTCTAAACATATAAACCATGCTCCATAATTATTTTTGTACAATTTTTGACAAATTTTCCAAGACAGAACAGAGACTCACGAATTCATTCAGAGCAAGTTTCACTAAAACTTAAATATCTCATAATATATAAATTCTTTGCCTACTATGTTTCTTTCATGTAAAAATAGACACAATAATGTTTAATTTCATATCTAATTCACTTTCTAATTCAATTTATCCTATTTTTGGTGATTTTTCAAAATCACATCACTGCTACTAACTAAAAACTATTTCATTGCAAAATATGATTAACTAGTTTATAATTGAACATACCCACATACAACTCATACTGTCCATGCATTTTAATCATTTATGCAAATTAACTTATACCTAAAACATTCACATAATATCCTAATTCAAAGGTTCATTTCGTAAACATACACTTCCTTACCAAAAACGATTAAACTTCGACTTAAAATGCACAAAAGCATACTTAACTAAAACTTTGGCCATATTCGCATGGCTATTATATACAAACAAAACTTCATTCAAACATTTAGTTAGCCTATACATGCCTTTGATTCAAAACTAACTTTAAAATACCAAAAAGGGATGATAGTGTGGTTGACTCCTCGAACGATACTTTGAGCCCGTAGCTTGACTGAAATCTATAATACAAAAAAAATAAAGACACACGAATAAGCTACTAGCTTAGTAAGTCTTAAGCATCATACTATATCTTTCAACCGTCTAAACATAAAATAAAATGAATTCATGACATTTTATTTACATGTCTTACTTATGACACAACATAACAAGGTAATACCACTTTATTTAACTTGATAACTTTCAATTTCCATAACAATTACATCGATTGCCGATTATACATAATAATCGCGTAGCTAAGTGTAACAATAACTTACCTGAGAATCTTTTATTTTAAAACATACTCATGTTCCGAACTTCAAATAACCACATGGCATATTTAGCATACCAAATTCACAACCAAGTATATAACACTTTTCTTTCGTCATTTTATTTGCTCACTATCATGGCATATTTATATGTATACATTTATAACACTAAGTATAATAGTACATACCTTGTAGCCGAAATAACAATGCCACTCTCAAAACTTAAGCCTTCTAGATTTGTTTCATGACTTTAACACTATATAAGTAAATCAAAATTGAAACTCACTGAAAATAAACACTGCTAGGCTTTAACCCGAATCACACAAACACCGGCACTAGGCTGCTAGACTCAAGGTCTGAAGTTTAAACACCGGCATTAAGCCTGCTAGGCATTTAAGCCTGAAGTATATCACCGGCACGAAGCCTGCTAGGCACAAAGCCCGAAATATATCACTGGCACGAAGCCTGCTAGGCACAAAGCCCGAAATATATCACCGGCACAAGGCCTGCTAGGCACAAGCCTGATATTTCAACATTTTCAACAATTGTACATTTAAACATATTAGCTCCATGCTTTCGGCATTAAAATAAAATTTTTCCCACATGTATAATATACATAGTCGAATATAAGCAATAACTATGATTTATTCATTCAAACATTATCATCCAAATTCCAACATCAATTTAAGTATAATATCGATTATAAATATTTAACTCAAAAACATTACTCAAACCGTACATCATTATTAACTCATGCACATAAACCACATTCACATACCATATCAACTATACTAATTCACGTTACATTTCCAGCATATTCAATTCAAGACACGACATTTATATTCGGCTATCACATACTAACTTACTCAAGTATATTAAATAATATTATTGAACATATTGTTAACAATCTATTTAATGTACTTTAACTTAAGACTTACCTTAGAAGTCGATAGATTCGAAATTTCCGGCTATTCGTTTTGTCTAGCTTTTCCTCGCTCCAAATTCTTTTCCTTTTGTTCTGAATCTAATTTGGTTCGAATTAAACTTATTTAGATACATTTCAATTCCATTTAATTCATAATTATTTGTTAATGCAAAATTTCTATTTTTACCCTCAACATTTACAAAATTACTTTTTAATCTAATCCTTACAAAACACAAAATATAGGAAATTTAAATTAACCCCCCCTTAAGGCCGAATACTCTCCATCCCCATACATATTACTATTAATCATTTGCTAAATACAATAACATAATTAATCTCATATTGGCCGACTATGCAAATATCCATTACCTTATTATCTATGGTCGTACATTAACTACATATATATATACAATATACTTCCAAATATAATAGCTCAACACATATCCCGTTTGTTTTTATACCTATACTAACCCCTCTCCCATTCAGCACAACCAGCCAGAGATATACTCATCTCTGCCGAATTTAAACATGCTCAATACTCCAAATTTTTATATGGTTTTGATAGTACTCAAAGTAATCAACTCCAATATGTAAAAATTTTACTAAAACAAAGCTCAAATACCTAACCTGGCATTACATGCAATGACCGAATATGGGATTTCAAGTTTTCTTCTTTTCTTTGGAATAAGTTCGGTGAAGAAGATGGGGGAAAAGGAGAGAGAATAGAATTAAAGCATGCTTCTTTTGTTTAATAAAATAACACATATATATTAGCATGCTTATAATATAATAACAATTTAGTTATAATATACTAACATAACTTTATTTTAAAATTTTACTAACATATAATATGTAGTTGGCGTGGCCCATTGCCGTCCCTTTTTATAGTGTATGGGCTAATTGCCCCTTTAGGACACCCACTTAAAAAGCCACAATCAAATTAGTACTTTTCACTTTAGCACTCAACCTTTACGCTTTTCTCGATTAATTCCTTTTTATCAAATTAAGCACTTAAACGATAAAATTTTCCTACGAAATTTTCACACACATTAATCCACATATTATAAACACAGAATAAAATATTAAAATATCTATCAGGCTCGGATTCGTGGTCCCGAAACCACCGTTCCGATTATGGTAAAATTGGTCTGTTACATTATGGACATGATTTACCTTCAGTATGTGTTCATCTGGGAATGTCTCCTAAATAGGTATAAGTGGAGAATTCCCTTCTTGCGGCTCCAATATGGACAACTGGTCTGCTACTTGGTTTTCTACTCCCTTTTGAGCTTGAATTTCTAGATTGAACTCTTGAAGTAGAAGTACCCATTGGATAATTCTTGGCTTAGCATCTTTCTTGGAAAGTAAATACTTAATTATCAAATGATCCGTATAGACATTCACTTTGGTACCTACAAGATAAGATCGAAACTTGTCAAAAGCAAACACATTAGCAAGTAACTCTTTCTCTGTTACCATATAAATCAATTGAGCTCCTGTCAGAGTTCGACTTCTATAGTAGATAGGATGAAAAACTTTGTTCCTTCGCTAGCCCATAACAACTCCTATCGCGAAGTCACTTGCGTCACACATTAGTTCAAATGGGAAATCCCAATCTGGTGTGATGATTTTGGATGCTAAAACTAACTGGCTCTTCAAATCATTGAAAGCTCTTAAGCACTCATCATCAAATTTGGACATCGTGTCCTTCTCTAATAATTTACATAAGGGTTTTGCAATCTTGGAGAAGTCATTGATAAATATTAGATAGAAACCAGCGTGGCCCAAAAAGCTCCTAACACTCTTTACAAATGTTGGAGGTGGGAGTTTCTCAATAACATCTACCTTTGCTTGATCTACCTCAATTCCATGTCTCATTATCCGATGCCCTAGAACAATACCTTCTCGTACCATGAAATGGCACTTTTCCCAGTTGAGTTCGAGGTTCGTTTCTTCACATCGCCTTAGTACCTTAGTTAGATTGGCTAGGCAATCATCATATATATCTCTGAATACTGAAAAATCATCCATAAATACTTCCAAGTATTTCTCAACCATGTCAGTAAAAATAGACATCATACATCTTTAAAATGTAGCAGGTGCATTACATAAACCAAATGACATGCGTCTAAATGCAAATGTACAGTACGGGCATGTGAACATTATTTTGTGTTGATCTTCTGCCACTACCGTAATTTGATTATACCCCGAGTATCCATCAAGAAAACAGTAATAGTCTTGCCCCGTGAGTCTATCCAGCATCTGGTTCAAGAACGACAAAGGAAAATGATCCTTCCTTGTCGTCTTGTTCAGCTTTTAGTAATCAATGCAAATTCTCCATCCCGTAATCATTCTGGTTAGTATTAGCTCATTGTTTTTATTCTCTACGACTGTAATACCTCCTTTCTTTGGCACGCACTGGACTGGACTAACCCACGAACTGTCTGAGATGGGGTAAATTATACCCGCATCTAACCACTTGATGATTTCTTTTTTTACCACGTCCTTCAAGATGGGATTCGGTCTTTCTTGTCCATCAATCATCCCTTTCTCTCCATCTTCCAAGATGATCATATGCATGCATACAGATGGACTAATGCCGCGAATATCGGCTATGGTCCATTCGATAGCCTTCTTGAATTATTTCAACACTAGGATGAGTTTCTCTTCTTGCTCTACGATTAATTCAATTGAAACAATCACAGACAAAGTACAAGCGTTACCTAAATAAACATATTTTAAATGTGAGGGAAGTACCTTTAGTTCTAATTTAGGTGGCTCCTCGATTGACACTTTAGGTTGGGCATAATCCATTTTCTCTAACTTCAAAGATTCAAAGCCGGATTGCGGATTAAATCCCCTGTTATTAGCTTCTAGCAAAGCTAAGTATTCATCCTCATCCTCATCACTTAGAGGGTTTGATGTCAAAATTTGCTCCAACGGGTCCTCAACAAAGTTAAGTTCCCTTTCCATGATTAACTCCTCTAAATCGGACACTGCAGAACAATCATCAATTCTGTCAGGAAATCGCATAGACTTAGAAACTTAAATGTTACCTAATCGTCCTGAACACGTATAATAAGCTCACCCTTCTGCACATCAATCAGAGTTCTTCCAGTTACTAGGAAAGGTCTTCCTAGGATGACAGGCACCTTTTTATCTGCTTCAAAGTCTAGACTCACAAAGTCAGTAGAAAAAATAAATTCATCTACACGTACCAATACATCCTCGATTTTTCCTTCTGGATGTGCTAAGGATCGATCTGCTAATTGAAGTGTAACCATAGTAGGTCTAACTTCACCAATCCCCAACTTTCTGAATATTAGCATGGGCATCAAGTTGATACTCGCACCCAAATCACATAGTGCTTTACCACAATATGTTGCTCTAATGTTGCAAGGTATGGTAAAACATCCAGGATACTCTGTAACACCCCTTACCTGTATCAGACGCCGGAAGAGGGTACGAGGCATTACCGGACTTATTCACAAGCAAACATTCAAAACCAAGACAGAAATTTCCACTCAAATTTAAAACTTTTCAAAAACATTCATATCGTCCCTAAAATGATCCTACGACGCCTAAAACATGCATTAGAAGTGGTTCAGGACTAAACCGAGAACTTTGTAAACTTTTGGAAAACTTAGAAATTTTTTCAAGAAAAAGGGCTCACATGCCCGTGTGGTCCAAGGGACACGCCCGTGCTACGGGCGGTGTTTGCTTTAGGGGTGCTCTCTGACTTGTGCCACACGCCCATGTGCTAGGCTGTGTAGCACACACGGTTGAGACACACGCCTGTGTCTCTGCCCGTGTGCCCAATTTTGGACATTCTATTTTTCCAAAATCAAGTGCAGGGGACACACGGCTAGAACACATGCCTGTGGGACAGACCGTGCATCACACATGACCTAGACACACGCCCGTCTATCTACCCATTTGGACAATAAAAAGGCTATTTACCAAGCCATTTGCCACCCTTATTCACACATACACTCACATCAAATCAAAGGCACATAACATTACATACTTAGGCAACCAAAGCATCCACATTCATGGTTAAAACATATTAACTTTATATGTTTATTTAACACATTCACTACATTTATTAAACTCTAAATCAAACATACAAATCCAACATTCATTAGGCTTCATTTAATTACTATCTACTTACCAAATTATACTCATATTCCTCATCTCATCAATAGGTCATAATTCCAACATTACACAATCATGCCATAAATCACATTCCAAATATTTCACATTCACCAAGCATACCATGATCATATCACCATAGACATTAACACATATATGAATATACCTGGGCTTACAACCAAGTTGCCAACATAAGCCAACTTACTTGGCCAAATAGCAAACAAGTATCTGACGATTACAAGCCAACATATTGGCTACAATCATAAAGACACATATAACCAATTTACTTAGTCCCTATACATGCCATAATTCAAAACTTGAATTTATATATACCCAAGATGGTAGCTTCAATGTGTGATAGGATCTCCGACGATCTCCAACTTGAGCTAGCTTATTAACCCTATAAGACATGGGAAAGGAAGGGGGTAACCTATATAGCTTAGTAAGTTCATATGCAAATAATAAACATTAATTATACATTGTCATGTGAATAACATGACATATATTAACATAAATGTCATTAAGCTTAATGAGCACATCTTGCTCAGTCATAAGAATAACATATCATTTACCACAATCAACAAACTATTTAAAACCTCACATAAAACATACACATTAATTATGAGCATTTACATTTCAAGCATATACTTTTACATCTTTTCAATTGCTTAAACTCTTATCTTTCTATGCTTCCATAATCATTTTAATAGGCAATTTTGCCAATCTTTCCTTTATCTCATATCCGATAAATTACAATTTGTATGAATACAACATGCTATGTCATAACTCAATCTAGCCCGAAAGCCAATCACAAAATCATCAATCAAATTTACTATGTATTTCATACATCACAAGTATAGACCCATAATCACAAGGTTTTCATAAAATCATTCCCGTGGAAATCATGAACTCATAATTTCATGAAGTCAATGCTTATAAACTTTACGTACATACCTGTACCAATTCGCAATACTCACATACTTTTTCTCTTCTTTGACATGCCCGTTGAATTTCCCGTTGAACCATTTGGAATACTAAAGGATACTCGGAAATCTCGTACATACAGTACTGTACCAGTGCCATATCCCAGATATGGTCTTACATGTAATCTCGTATCGATGCCAATAGCCCAGCTATGGTCTTGCACGAAGTCTCACATCGGTGCCATATCCCAGATATGGTCTTACACGTAATCTTAATGACCCTAATGTCATGACATTTGTATCCTATCTATTCCTGAGGTTCAACCGGGACTTTCTCGCTTGTCAAACTTTGTCGATTATGTTCAAGGAGTCGATCATAATTCATACAATATTAAAGAATTTAAAACATAAATAAAACAAGGCGTATTTACATATGAACTTACCTCGACATAGAAACGGCAAAAAGGACTAAATTGTAAAATACTTATTTTTCCTCCGTTCTCGGTCTAAACCTCATTTTTCTTGATCTATAATAGCAAATTTAACTTATTTATTATTCACATTATTCAATTCATTCCAAAAATTACTTTATGGAAAAATTACATTTTGCCCCTAAACTTTGACATGTTTACATTTTTTCCCTAGGCTCGAATAATGAAATCTATTCAATTTCTTCAATTCCCAACTCTAGCCGATCCTCTTATATACTTATCGCAATTCACATTTTTCATTTAATCACACTTTTACAGACATTTTATAATCTTTTTACAAATATGTCCTTTTAACATTTTCATCAAAAACCACCTAGCAAAAGTTGTTTATCACACATCAAACATGCATAATCCACCATTAAACATCAAAATACACAAATATCCAACATGGGTCAAACCCTAGACCTTGAGCTTTCCTGAAATTAATGGTAGAAATAGATAGATCAGATGATAACAACTTCAAAAACATAAAGAGTATTGAAAACGAGGCAAGGATGTACTTACAATCAAGCTTGAAATATGACAAAACCCTAGCTGTGGTGTTCTTATGAAATTCAGCCAACGTAGAACAAAGATAAGCAAATTTTCGCTTTATTTTCCCTTTTTATTCTTTTATTAACCAAATGACCAAAATGCCCTTTTTATGAAACTTTAAAATTTTATCTCACCATGTCCATTTTTGCCCATTATCTTAAGAAATGATCTAATTATCATATAAGTACCTCTAATTTAAAATCCCATAGCAATTAGACACCTCTAACATGTAGAACTCAACTTTTTCACTTTTTACAATTTAGTCCTTTTGACTAAATTGAGTGCCCAAACGTCAAAATTTTCGAACAAAATTTTCACGAAATCATTCCGTGAAATTGAAGACCATAAAAATATAATAAAAATGAACTTTACTGTGTCGGGTTTGTGGTCTCGAAACCACTGTTTCGACTAGGCCCAAAATTGGGTTGTTACAACTCTTCCCCCTTTAAGGATTTTCGTCCCCGAAAATCTTACTAGAAAATAGGTTCGGGTACTATTTTCTCATAGCATCCTCAAGTTCCCACGTAGCTTCTTCGACCCCATGTCATTGCCATAAAACTTTCACTAAGGCTATACTTTTATTGCTCAACTGTTTAACTTTTCGAGTTAATATCTTAATAGGTTTTTCACCATACATCATATCCGTTCGAATCTCAATCTCCGTCGGAGAAATCACATGTGAAGGATCAAAATAATATCGTCGCAACATCAACACATGAAACACATTACGAATTCTTTCCAACTCTGTTGGTAACGCTAACCGATATTGCACTAGCCCTATTCTTTCAATAATCTCGTACGGCCCAATAAAACGTGGACTCAACTTGCCTTTACTGCCAAATCTGAGAATCTTCTTCCACGGAGATACTTTCAAAAATACTTTATCCCAACTTGAAACTCAATCTCTTTTCTTTTCAAATCCGCGTATGACTTGTGTCAATCTGAAACTGCTTTCAAGCAATCGCGGATTACCTTTTACCTTCTCTTCAGTTTCCTCAACCAAATCAACCCCGTGAATCTGTTTTTCATTAAGCTCGATCCAATACAAAGGTGTTCGGCACTTGCGGCCATACAATGCCTCATAAGGTGCCATTTTTATACTTAACTAATGGCTGTTTTATATTCAAATCCTTTTGTGACATTAGATACTTTAAACCCTTGGGATCAGGAAACATATGACATTTTTCATCGGTCAACCGATGCCATCAAAGTCTCAACACAGACATAAAAGGTGGCTGACTCTAAATCACCCGTCTGACAGTTCCTTTCATGTGATTTTATCCATCAGAAAGCATAAACTATCACTTTACATGCTTGTACTAAAACACATTCCAATTCGTTCGATAATGCATTGCTGAAAAATCACAATTTCTTTACTCAATTTAAACTGGACTCCAAATTAATACTTAGGTTAACAATACCTTCAACTATTTTCAACTTTTCTATCACTCAACAAATTGTTCAAAATTTTACAAATGTGATAACTTTATTAATCAAAATAGCTTTAACTCATAATAATGTCATCTAATTAGAACTGATCTAATTGGTATGTTCTTACATCACACCCTTTTTGAATATAAATTCTCCATTCAGATTGTCCGTCAATTTACCCACGAATGTACAAGATTGTATCCTCTTACCTGAGGATAAACTTAAATGCATATAAATCAAACTACTTTTCAACTAACCAGCTCACTCAGATAAAAAAAACTGAGTCGATCTCAACTATCAAATAATATCATATCAAAATACTCCCTTCTTCATGCTGTTAAAAAAGCTCAAACATACAATTTTTCAAAATTTTCTCACAAGCTAGTCAAAAGATCTTTATAATCATATTAGCTCAAGGAAACAAAATATCTTAGTCGAACTCATTGATCTTAATCAAACTTACCTGAGAAAGGAAAACTATCGTACAATTTGAGCTTGAGCTTCCACTATCTATACCTTTGCCGATGTCAATTCCTTTTACAAAGATTAGAGAAATTCGGATACCAGAATCACCACGTTTCTATGATCGAACCAGGAATACACCCATAATAGACATACTCATCACAAGCCAAAGAACACATTTTAAAGATGAGCCATGATTGATAATTTATGAAATAAGGATGATAAGAAAACCGAGACAAAGAAATCCAAGATGCGATATCATACTAGAAGTCCAAGAACATAACTCATAAGAAAATAATAAAGACATTGATGATTCCTCAAAGAAAACCAAAAGAAAAAAATGCTTATACGCTCTGGAATCAATTGGAACAGAGATAATATATTTTCTAAATATATATAAAACAAAACAACATCCAGTAGAGTCAAAAGAATAGCCTCACATAAATTTTCACCAACAACATCCAGTAGAGTCAGAATAATAGCCTCACATAAATTTTCACCAACTTTCATTCCAAACATAATAGAATAGACTCCCAAAGAGAGAGATATAAGAAATATTGCTCATCAACCAACCAGACCAATAGTACTTTCATCTAACATTATAATCAGCTAGCATTCTCATACGATAAAAATTTTTATCAGAAAACGAACAATCACACATATCTCTAGGGATAAATGAATATATATATATAAAATACCCAGAAGAGATCATCATAATCTATTCAATTACAACTGTTACACTCTGAAATCTTTACGATTCAAAAATCATTTCTTTGACTAATTCTGTCATCACTCATCTCATATTATTCCATTTATTAACGAAAATCAATCCGCAAGAAATTCCAGCAAATACATACTTTAGCAATCATACCTGAATGAGTCGATTAGTCGAGATTACTTTCCCTTTAACTGTGATATCACGAAATACGAATGATCTTTAGAATAACCTGGCGTCTTTTCCAGAACTATATTCACTTGCCAAACCATTCTCAACTCTGACCTCATATTAGTCATTCCGCTACTGAACTCCTTAGTCTCTTACTTGTGAGCTCATTCAACTTAAATCTCGTGAAATTTTGTTATAAATTACCACATTGATAAAGGGGTGAGGTCGTAAAGCCTCTAACTCGACTCTCATAAATACACACATATAACTTAGCATTCATCATCAACATAATATCTTCACAATCATATAATTCACTTCAAGCTAATTAACATACATATTTATGTTACATGAGCCTTCCGATTATCTTTATTCAAACGAGTGTGCTTAAACATACACTCCATAAATTTTGAGTAAGCTTACTTATCACATTCACTTAATCAACAAATTAGGCACATAACATCATATGAATACCGAATAAATATAGATGAGCCTATCATAATATAAACTTCCATTTCATTTCACCATTCCATATTTTAAGAATAATTCCCATTGAACTATTGTAATTTCGATGGATTCTCAGATAGTATACTTAAGGTATGCATGTCAACAATTCATCAATTCATACACAAAAGTGCCCTTTTGACACATATTCATGGAGCACACTCTCAAGCCACGTATGACATAACAGGATTGCCAACTCAGGCTAAATCCTTTTGATAACATATGCTATAAAGGCTTACTCTGAATTACCCGCCGAGCTAAATCCATTTCATAACATATGCTCGAAAGGGCTTAATTCGGGATTGTCGTTCCGGGCTAAATTGTATTTGCAACATTTAAAACATTTTATTCATTTCATAAAATCACCATAATCCATCGAAATACAACATTCATCTGGAACATTAACATTTTATCCATATTTCTCAACTTATGGTTATTTCATTCTATACAACATCACATACACATCATGAACTCTTATTCATACCTTTCCAAGTTTCAACTCATCATAAACACATTTCAAATATCTTAATATCACTTTCAGTATTTTCAAAACTAGCTCAATTGGAAAACATCTCTGCCTCAACAAAACAATTTCATCAAAGTCAAGAGATATCACACTATCACAGGTGGTAATATGGCATGTATAGCTAGACTCTCACATATGCTAGGTTAGTCTGAGATCGACTAAACGATAGCTCTGACACCACTAAATGTAACACCTTTTATACGTATCCAACGCCAGGATAGGGTACGAGGCATTATCGAACTTATTCAAAAGCATACATTCAAAACCGAGACATGAATTTCCACTCAAATTTACAAATTTTCAAAAACATTCATATCATCCCTAAAACGAGCCTACAAGGCCCAAAACATGCATTAGAAGTGGTTCAGGACTAAACCAAGAACTGTGGAAACTTTTGGAAAACTTAGAAAAATTTTCAAGAAAAAGGGCTCACACACCCATGTGGTCCAAGGGACACGCCTGTGTGACCCTTAGACATGCCCGTGCTACAGGCCGTGTTCGATTTAGGGCTACTTTCTGACTTGTACCACACAGCCATGCCACACGATCGTGTGCTAGGTCGTCTAGCACACACGGCTGAGACACACTCCCATGTCCCTGCCCATGTGCTCAATTCTAGACATTCTGTTTTCCAAAATTAAGGTGCAGGGGACACACGACTGGAACACATGCCTGTGGAACAAACAGTGTGTCACAGACGGCCTAGACACACGCTCGTGTGCCTACCCGTGTGGACAAAAAAAGGCTATTTACCAAGCCATTTTCCACCCTTATTCACACATACACTCACATCAAATCAAAGGCACATAACATTACATACTTAGGCAACCAAAGCATCCACATTCATGGTTAAAACATATTAACTTTATATGTTTATTTAACATATTCACTACATTTATTAAGCCCTAAATCAAACATACAAATCCAACATTCATTAGGCTTCATTCAATTACTATCTACTTACCAAATTATTCTCAAATTCCTCATCTCATCAATAGATCATAATTCCAACATTACACAATCATGCTATAAATCACATTTCCAAATATTTCACATTCACCAAGCATACCATGATCATATCACCATAGACATTGACACATATATAGATATACTTAGGCTTACAACCATGTTGCCAACATAAGCCAACTTACTTGGCCAAATAGCAAACAAGCCTTTAATGATTATAAGCCAACATATTGGCTACAAACATAAAGACACATATAACCAATTGACTTAGTCCTTATACATACCATAACTCAAAAATACTTGAATTTATATATACCTAAGATGGTCGCTTGATAGTGTGATAGGATCTCCGGTGATCTCCAACTCGAGCTAGCTTATTAACCCTATAAGACATGAAAAAGGAAGGGGGTAAGCTATATAGCTTAGTAAGTTCATATGAAAATAATAAACAACATTAATTATACATTGTCATATGAATAACATGACATATATTAACATAAATGTCATTAAGCTTAATGAGCACATCTTGCTCAGTCATAAGAATAACATATCATTTACCACAATCAATAAACCATTTCAAACCTCACATAAAACATACACATTAATTATGAGTATTTACATTTCAAGCATATACTCTTACATCTTTCAATTACTTAAACTCTTCTCTTTCTATGCTTCCATAATCATTTTAATAGGCAATTTTGCCAATCTTTCTTTTATCCCATATCCGATAAATCACAATTTGCATGAATACAAAATGCTATGTCATAACTCAATCTAGCCTGAAAGCCAATCACAAAATTGTCAATCAAATTTACTATGTATTTCATACATCACAAGTATAGACCCATAATCACAAGGTTTTCATAAAATCATTCTCGTGGAAATCATGAACTCACAATTTCATGAAGTCAATGCTTATAAACTTTACGTACATACCTACACCAATTCGTAATACTCATATATTTTTTCTTTTCTTTGACATACCCGTTGAATTTCCCATTGAATCATTTAGAATACTAAAGGATACTCGAAAATCTCGTACATACAGTACTGTACTAATGCCATAACCTAGATATGCTCTTACATGTAATCTTGTATCGATGCCAATAGCCCAGCTATGGTTTTACATGAAGTCTCACATCGATGCTATATCCCAGATATGGTCTTACATGAAGTCTCATATCGATGCCATATCCCAGATATGGTCTTACACGTAATCTTAGTGACCCAAATGTCATGACATTTGTATCCTATCTATTCTTAAGGTTCAACGGAGATTTTCTCGCTTGTCGAACTTTTTCAATTACATTCAGGGAGTCAGTCATAATTCATACAATATTAAAAAATTTAAAACATAAATAAAACAAGGCATTATTTACATACGAACTTACCTCGACATAGAAACGGCAAAAATGACTAAATTGTCAAATACTTGTTTTTCCTCCGTTCTAGGTCTGAACCTCATTTTTCTTGATCTATAATAGCAAATTTAACTTATTTATTATTCACATTATTCAATTCAGTCCAAAAACTACATTATGGCAAAATTACATTTTTGTCCCTAGGCTTAAAAAATGAAATCTATTTAATTTCTTTGATTCCCAAGCCTAGCCGATCCTCTTTTATACTTTAGCAGTTCCTATTTTTTATTTAATCACACTTTTACACACATTTTATAATCTTTTTACAAATATGTCCTTTTGACATTTTCATCAAAAATCACCTAGCAAAAGTTGTTTATCACACATCAAACAAGTATAATCTACCATTAAACATCAAAATAAACTAATATCCAACATGGGTCAAACCCTAGACCTTGATCTTTCCTTAAACTAATGGTTGAAATAGATAGATCGATGATAACGACTTCAAAAACATAAAGAGTACTAAAAACGGGGCAAGGATGTACTTACAATCAAGCTTGAAAGATGACAAAAACCTAGCTATTGTGTTCTTATGAAATTAGGCCAAGGTAGAACAAATATGAGAAAATTTTGGCTTTATTTTCCCTTTTTATTCTTTTATTAACCAAATGACCAAAATGCACTTTTGCCAAACTTTAAAATTTTATCTCACCATGTCCATTTTTTCCACTATCTTAAGAAATGGTCCAATTATCATATAAAGACCTCTAATTTAAAATCCCATTGCAACTAGGCACCTCTAACATGTAGAACTCAACTTTTGCACTTTTTACAATTTAGTCCTTTTGACTAAATTGAGTACCCAAACGTCAAAATTTTTGAACGAAGTGAAACTATAAACCATAGAAATATAATAGAAGTGAACTTTTCTATGTCCAATTTGTGGTCACGAAACCACTATTCCGTCTTGGCCCAAAATCGGGCTGTTACATCCTTCAACTTCGAGGGTAGTTTGTCTTGAAGATATGCACTGCATTCTTTCGTTAGGGCTACCATCTCAAATTCTCCCATTCTTTTTTTTTTAGACATGATATCCTTCATGAATTTGACGTAGTTTGGCATTTGTTCAAGTGTTTCAACCAACAGGATGTTGATATGAAGTTGCTTGAGTAGGTCTAGGAACTTCTTGAATTGGACTTCCTACTTCTGCTTCTAAAGTCTTTGAGGGTAGAGTGGTGGAGGATTCTTTACTACAACTAGTTGATTCATCTTCTGTGGCAACTCTACATCTAACGAAGTTGATAATTTATCAGAATTGATTAGTTCAGAAATTACCTTATCGGATTTTGCAGATTCTAGTTCAGGTGAAACTGGCATTTCAGCATTCAATTGAACTTCTATTGAGTCTTGAGCATCAGTTGGCTCCTCTTCAACTTCGATAGTGTTGGGCTCTAATTTCTTTCCACACCTTAATGTCAACGCTTTACAATGCTCCTTCTCGAGATTCCTTAGATTCTTTGTATCACTAGGTAAAGCACCTTGTGGTCGGTTTCTAAGTTCAGTAGCAAGTTGACCTACTTGATTCTCCAAATTCCTTAGAGTGGCATCATTTTTTTCCATATATGCCTTCAATAGGTTCACTAAGCTGTTGGAAGGTACAACTTGGGTTGGTTTCTAAACTTGTTGAGGGAAAATAGGTGGCTGGGTCGGTCTGGGTTGTGCATAAGTGTTATTAGTTCCAACCCCTTGGTTACTTTAGGAAACATTCCAGTGGTTTCGCCATGATGAGTTATAGAAATTGGATTGTAGTCCTTGCCTTCCTTGATTTTGGTTCTGGTTACCCATTAACACACGGATTCTGGGTTTGATGGACATTCTTCGAACATATGTCCTTCCCCACAATAAACACAGGCTATATTTTCAAATTGGTTCGGTGGCTGAGCTACAAAACTATTAAACCTATTAGTGGTAAAATTTTTAAGCATTGAGGATATTGACGATACCTAAGATGCAAGTGAAGTGAGAGCATCCACTTCATGTACTCCAACGACTCATCTTCTTAACATTGTTCGATTGGTTGGCCATTGATAATTGTTACTAATAATCCTCTCAATGATTTCATAAGCCTCGTTATAAAACTTAGAAAGGAGAGCACCATTAGCAAAAGCGTCCACTACCATCCTCATGTGGGCATTGAGACCGTTATAGAACGTCTCAAGTTGGATACAATGAGGGATTCTGTGATGAGGGCTTTTCCATAGTAATTCTTTGTACCTTTCCCATGTTTCATACAAGGACTCATCATCCATTTGTTGGAAAGTAGTGATCTCATTCCTCAACTTAGTATTGTTGCTAGGCGGGAAATACTTCATGAGGAATTTTTCCGCTAACTCTTGCCATGTTGAAAAGGAATTTGGTGGCAATAAGTTCAACCAGGCTCGAGCTTTGTCCCTTAGCAAATCTGTGAATAGCTTTAATTGTAGCACATCTTTGGTTATTCCAGCTCACTTGAAAGAATCACTTACCTCCATAAACAGTCTTAAGTGAAGATAAGGATCTTTGGTAGGCATTCCACTAAATTGGCCCATTGTCTGAAGCATCTGGAACATGACTGCCCTTAGCTTAAACTATTGTTCCTTGATTTTGGGTCTCCCAATACCCAGATTAATATCATGAAACACTGGCACGACATACTGTCTTAGAGCTCTATCCCTATCATCAGCAATAAAGATAGGATTTTGAGCAGGATTTGCTCCATTTCCTTGATTTGGATTTTCATAGTTCATCTCTTCGGTCCTTCTCTGACTTGCTTGTCTTCTTCGCTATCTAAAAGTTCTTTCAATCTCAAGGTCTGCGGGGAGTAAATTGATAATTCAATCAATACTCATAAACACCTGAAACAAACACAGAAAAATTAATTAAGTTAAAATTGAATAGAAAAATAAACCAAAATGCAAAATTAATAAATCCACAAATAATGACTTTTTAAAACAGTCCCCAGCAACGGCGCCAAAAACATGGAACGACGAAAATGTGCAAGTGTACACAATCACAAGAAGTAATAAAGTGACAAGCAAATGTCGAGTTATCGTACCCACAGGGACTGTGAAAAGAATTTATTTATGAATGTAATTAGAACACTTTGGTGAAGGAAAAATATTTTGATTTTGAGGAAGTGATTTAATACTAAAATTTAACTAAGTAAAAAAAATAAAATAAAAATAAAATTTCCAATGCACGATTTCAAATGATTATTTTAATCAAGATGACATAATTGTGTTAGATTAATTACATTTCTTAACTTAGAATTATTAAACTCATGTTCATGTTGTTACGAATAAATTCACGGCAACTTGGTAATTTGCTAACTTATGAACAGACTCACCTACCAAAATCCATTTATCTCTTGACTATATCTCTATGTCAATTCAACCGATTAAACAAATTTTAATAAGCAAATGTGTTAATGCACATGCATACTTATGAAATAAAAATAATCTCTTGTACATATCTATATGCCAATTCAAACAATTAATTCAATTTTCATAAGACATAAAAGATTACGTGAGGTAACAATGTATTTCTATCTTGAAACAGTTTAATCACAATAATCTTGCAAGTTATGCAAGGCAAATGTATCGTTAGATACCATTGCTAATTTAACCCTTAGCTACCTTAGATGATTAAACATGCACTGATTAAGTATCATGTCAATTAATTACAATTTCAATCCATTTAATTAATTAATTCAATAGTCACCATACAATTGTAATGCAAGAATAACTTAGTCATGGTTTTACTTAATCAAACATCTTACCAAGGCCTATAACAACACAAACACAATTTTAATAAATTAAGTAGACAAAATGCAATCAACCTAACACGAATTAAATTTAAGACATATTAATTAAATTAAACATATCAACATCACAAATATTCATAGACATATTCATAACAACAACAATAAATTAATAGGTTAAGGAACAAGAATCAAATTCGGTGTTTCTCTGAGCCTTGACTAGTTTGCTCCACTCCTCCTTCTCCACTTGTTCTTGATGAATCGAGGCTTCCAAAAACACTTGAATGCTGCTCCAAATGGTGGTTGAAGGACTTTTTTTCAAGAGGTGAAATTAGCAAAGGAATGGGGAAGAAAATGAAGAACAATGAAAGGGGTTTTGAAGAGAGAAAGTGAGAGAGAAGTGAAAAGATGAGAAGGTTTGAGATGTGTTTGAAGTGAGCAGCCAAGGGAGTTATTTATAGGTTGAGAAGGCTGCTAAAAATATCCAAAATCAGTAGCCAAAGACTCCCCCCATGGCCGGCCACACATGTGGCATGTTTGAAGATTTCAAACATTTTATTTTTAGGTAGGGTGTAATGCCCCGATTTTTCTTTAATTTTGGCTTTTGTAATTTTGAGACAAATTTGTATCTGCTTCAGTGGTTATGTGTTCTAAGTGTGTGTGAAGGGCCTCAAGTTCAAGCCTTGACTTGGGCAAATTTTGGTAATTTTATGAATAAAGTCCTATTTCTGGTTAGTAGGCTTATAAGTAAAAGTATGTAAGTAATTAACATAATGGGCCTGCTGGTCTAGTGGCTAAGTGGAGTGTTGAGGTTGTTGGAGGTCTGTAATTTGAATTCCTGCATGAGCATTATTTTTGCCTGCCACGTTTAGAGTGTTTGTGTTGGCCTAAAAATCTGATAGTAGGGAGAGAATTAAGGGGAGAGATTAGGGGGTTAACAGATTTCCTTTTTCAAATTTTAGGCTACCACCCATTTCCAAAAATTTGCTGATGCCATTCTCCTTCTCCTCCTCGCCTTGCTGCCAAAATTTTTAGGGTTTTAAAAGGGGTTTGTTGTTCTTTAAATGTTTAGGGTTTTAAAAGGGGTTTGTTGTGCTTAGAAGATATTTGTGAGGCTGGAATCAACGCAATGTCGATTTGGCTCGAAGCAGTGACTAGTTTGGTAGTGGCAAGTCAACTTTTCGTTGTTGGGATTAATCGATTTAGACTCATTTTTGGGTTCTAAAAGTTGGAATATTCTGATTATAGGTGCTGGTGATCTTGGGATTGCGTAGGTAGCAAAATCGAATCAGGTGTGTACCCGAAAACACAGAAAATGAGGTATCGACAGAAGTCGAAAACCTTACTGTCTACGCCACACATGCGTGTGCTAGGCCGTGTACAAGACAGTAAGTCGCCACACGGCCGTGTGATGGACGAGCCAGGTCGTGCGCGAGTGACACGGCCGTGTGTGACACACGAGCTCAACCAATTGGGCCGTGTGGGCACACAGATATGTGGAATTTTGAGGATCACACGGCCAAGGCCAATTTGGGCCATGTGGGCCTACACGGGTAGTCCATATTGACGTGTGAGCCCATTTTCGTGAAATGTTCTGAAAGGTTGCATGAGTCCTCCAAGTCCACTGTGAACCTAATGAAGGGTCGGTAAACAGTACCTAGACCCGTAGCTATTTCATCTGATTATATGAAATCTGTACTGAACCTATTACACCTAGCATGTATACTAATTTGAATGTATGGACTATTATGCATAAAAGCATGTCATATTATGTATGTTGCATTGCATTGGGGTGGGTTAATGATATTTAGAGGAAGTATGTAAAAGGCTCTTAAGCCTGTTATCTGGCAGCTCAGCTGTAACTTTCTGATTATGTACCGCATTCGGTACAGCATGGTGTGTAGGGATGGGTGGGTTGATTTTATCCCTACATGGTGTGTAGGGTTGGACAGAGTTGGTGTGTAGAGGTTGGTGGGTAGGATTCTGCTATTCTGATCTGATCTGCATGTTGTATCTGAGTGGACTAAGGTCCATACCGTTTCTGTAATGGGCTCGGACCCGAACTGTGAAATTATGTCTATTTTCTGATATTTCTATGTGCATGTTTTCTGTTGGGATTACACATTGAGTTGTGAAAACTCACCCTTTTTTGTTTAATCTGTTCAAGTAATCCACAACAGTAGACGGATCGGTGCGGCGGAGTACTCACAAGTTTGGACCTTTACAATTTTTACTTTTATTTTAGGTTTTGATTCTATTTGGGGAGTTTTATGTAATATGGTCGTTACAGATTTTTTATTAAAATTTTGGATTTTTATTTTATAAACTGCTAGTCGTAGGATAAGGTGCGAGTTTTCAAAGTAAACAAATGTTTTTTCAAAATATACGCGAATTCAAAAATTATTTTAAAAGCTTTTGCTACGTATAATATTTTGAAAACGGATAAGGAATAAATAAACGACACGTCTTTGACGGTAATCTAAGATATTGAAAATGGCTTTATTGTAATTACATTTTTCTAAAAGTACTATCATGTGACATCGCCAGATTCGGCCATAACATCTAGGTCGAGTTTGGGGTGTTACATTTAGTGGGATCAGAGCCAGGTTGCAAAACTCGACTGTGGATTTGGGTTTTAAAAGTTAGTTTTAAAGAAACGATTTTTAAGTGATTCAAAATATTTTTAAAATGAGTATGTGGTACACCAAGTCTTCGGCACCAATACTGTAAGTGTTCTGAATTCCGTTTAAATTTGTCTGGAAATACTACTTGTATGCTATAAACAGCCTTAGGTAGTATATTGTACTGAAAACACTTTAGGTAGTGTAAACCAAAAATTGTAGCAAAACTGAAAATCGTAGTAAAATTGCGATTCACGATAACAAACTCTGAACTTCTGATACTATTTTTCATAAAACATCTGTTAACAAATACTGGAACTGTAACTAATGCATAAAACTGTTAATACAGATAAACTCCAAATTTACGATGAGCGTACGAGGTATCCGCGAAAGGAGTACTAGAGGCCGTAGGGGGCCTCAAGCTGGGTCCTCAGCATTTGAGAATCTGTCTAATCTGGATACGAATGAGACGTTGATTTCACCCGCTACATAGACCGGGTCCCATAACCGTGAGGCTGGGATGACGCACTATCCCGAGCCACGCTATGAATTTTAGAGAGGGTTTCTAGGCCCAACACCAAATCTGGGGACCGTGGGTCGATTACGGAACGACTCCGGTCCAATAGGGCTGAATTATTCAGTGGTGTCACTAGAGTCGCCCCTAGCGTGGCCGAGTACTGGATGGAGGCCACAAAAATAATCATGAACGATCTGGATTTTACTGTAGAGCAGAAGCTTAAAGGGGTTGTTTCTCTGCTTCGCGACGAAGCGTATCAGTGGTGGCTGACTATTAAGGAGGGCACTCAGCCTGATCATTTGATTTGGGAATATTTTAAGATGGCATTCCAGAGTAAATATGTGGGAGCCAACTACATCGATGCTAGGAGGTGCGAGTTTCTTAATCTCACACAGGGGGACCGTTCAGTGGCCGAGTATGAGGCCGAGTTCCTAAGATTGAACTGTTATGCCTGGGGTATAGTGGCGACTGAGTATAAACATTGCGTCTATTTTGAGGATGGACTAAGAGACAGCTTGCGGGTTCTGATAGCTCCGCAGAGGGGCGTGATTTTTCTACTTTAGTAGAGAAGCGAAGATCGCTAAGCAGGTTCATGGCGCTAAGTGCCAAAACCGTAAGAAAAGAAAGAATAAGAGGGAATTGAAGCCCTCGAATTCTGTGATGAGGCCTAAGAAAAATGCCAGCTCTGATGGGCCAGTGAGAATTAAGCCTCCTGTTACACCTACTGGGTGGCGCTTTGTGGACACCGTGGTAGACGCCATCCAAGCGAGTGTTGGAGGAGGACTGGGGCTTTTTTGAGATATGGTTCGACTGAGCATCGTGTCAGGGATTATCTGCTGAGAATCGATCAGATGCAAGCTGCGAGTACTGGTACTGTGCAGCCGTTGAGAGTAGCTTAGCAACCACCTAGTGGCCGAGGTCAGGCCAGGGGTGGTAACGGCATGGGCCAAGGACAGAGAGCACCGGGCAGAGGTGCTGGACTAATTATGCGAGGCAGCCTGCACTGGTATACGCTGCTCGTCGCCATGAGGACCGAGATGCTCCAGATGTCATCATGGGTACGTTTTTAATTTTTGATGTACCATACCTGGTATTTATAGACATAGGCTCTACACACTCTTACGTAGCTAGTGTTGTGTCTGAAACTCTAGGGATCCAGTTGAGGGTAATTCTAGTGAAGTAACCGTTGTGAGTCCATTGGGACAGTCTATCCGAGTGAGTAAATTATTTAGAGATGTCTCGTTAGAGATTCAAGGGATAGTATTTCTGGCTGATCAATGGAGCTTCTATTTGGGGAGTTCAATTTGATTCTTGGAATGGACTGGCTGGTCAAGCACCGAGTAAGTCTGGACTGTGCGACAAAAAGGCTAGTTTTAAGAACCGAGGAGGAAAACGAGGTAGTGGTGATTAGGGAACATCGAGACTACCTGACTAATGTGATTTTTGCGCTGGTGGTAGAAAAGTTGGTACGGGAGGGATGTGAGGCATTCTTGGCCTACGTTAGTGTTTCTGATTCTAGGAACTTTTCAGTTAAGGACATCAGAATTGTAAGGGACTTTCTGGATGTTTTTCCTGAGGAACTACCGGGTCTGCCTTCGATCTGATAGGTAGAGTTTGGGATTGAGCACTTTCCTGGTATAGCTCTGATGTCCATCGCCCCTTACAGAATGGCACCGAAAGAGCTTGTGGAGCTTAAGGCTCAGATTCAAGAGCTGTTAGATCGTGGATTCATTCGTCCCAGTGTGTCTCTATGGGGGGCACTGATGTTGTTTGTAAAGAAGAAAGATGGGACAATGAGATGTGTATTGACTACTAACAGTTGAACAAGCTAACCATCAAGAATAAGTACCCCCTACCAATGATTGATGATTTGTTTGACCAGTTCTAAGGAGCTTCAATTTTCTCCAAGATTGATCTACGATCAGGGTATCACCAATTGAAAGTTAAAGAGGCTGACGTACATAAGACAGCATTTAGGACTCGCTACGGCCATTACGAGTTCCTAATGATGCCATTTGGATTGATGAATGCACCAATAGCTTTTATGGATCTAAGGAACCAACTTTTTTAGCCCTATCTGGATCAGTTTGTGGTAGTCTTCATTGACGATATTCTGGTGTATTCGAAGACTGAGGACGAACATGATGAGCATCTCCGAGTGGTATTACAGACGCTTCGCGAGAAATAGTTGTATGCAAAGTTTAGTAAGTGTGAATTCTAGCTCCGAGAAGTAACCTTTCTTGGGCATGTAGTTTCTGCGGAAGGGATTCGTGTTGATCCTCGTAAGATTGAGGCTGTGTTGGAGTGGAAACAACTGAAGAATGTGTCCAAAATCTGTAGCTTTCTGGGGCTGGCGGGTTATTATCGATGTTTCGTAGAAGGGTTCTCTTTGATCGCAACACCATTGACCAAGCTTCTACGTAAGGGAGTTTCTTTTGTCTGGTCTGATAAGCAACAAAAGAGCTTCGAGAAGCTCAAATCTATTTTGATACAACCTAAATCTGGGAGGGATTTTTTTGTATATAGTGATGCGTCGCATGTGGGTTTGGGTTGCGTACTGATGCAGGATGGTAAGGTGGTAGCTTATACGTCACGTCAGTTCAAGACGCATGAGGCTAACTACCTAATGCACGATTTGGAGTTGGCAGTGGTAGTCTTCGCTCTAAAAATCTGGAGGCACTATCTATATGGTGAGAGGTGTACTATCTATACTGATCACAAGAGCCTCAAGTATCTCCTCACTCAGAAGGAGTTAAGCCTTAGGCAGCATAGATGGGTTGAGTTGCTTAAGGATTATGACTGCACCATTAAGTACCACCCTTGTACGGCTAATGTGGTGGCGGATGCTTTGAGCCTAGGGCTATGACTGATCTGAGTGTGATGTTCACTCGACTCAGTTTATTCGACGATAGGAGTCTGTTAGCAGAATTTCAGATTAAGCCTATATGGATTGATTAGATCAGAGGTAAACAGATGGGGGGTAAGTCACTTGAGTTGTGGTTCCGTCAGGTTGAGAATGGGGATACTACTAATTTTGGGATTAACAGTGATAGGATACTTTGTTTCCGTGATCGAATCTGTGTGCCGAATGATAAGGAGTTAATACAGTCGATTCTGATAAAGGCGCATAGTAACCCTTATGCTATGCATCCCAGTGGGAACAAGATGTACTGTGATCTCAGTGAGTTGTACTGGTGGCTAGGATTGAAGCGCGAGGTTACGAATTTCGTTGCTCACTGTTTGACTTGTCAGTAGGTTAAGGTTGAGCACCAGTTGCCTTCGGGGTTGCTACAGCTGGTAAAGATTCCAATATGGAAATGGGAACGAGTAAAAATGGACTTCGTTAGTGGGTTGCTTTTAACACCCACTAAGAAGGATTCTGTCTTGGTCGTCGTGGATCAATTGACCAAGTCTGCTCATTTCATTTCGGTCAGAACGGACTTTTCTCTTCAGAAGCTGGCTAAACTGTATGTATCTGAAATAGTGAGACTACATGGGGTTCATGTCTCGATCATCTCCGATAGGGATCCTCGCATCACGTCTCGATTCTAGAAAAAATTGCACGAGGCTCTAGGTTCAATCGAACTTCAGTACTGCTTTCCATCCTCAGACAGATGGTCAGTCGGAGAGGGTGATTAAAGTACTGGAGGATATGTTGAGGAGCTGTGTTATAGATTTCCGAAGCAGTTGGGAGGAGTACTTGCCGTTGGCAGAGTTCGCCTATAACAACTATCAGTCTAGCATTCAGATGGCACTTTACGAGGCCCTATACGGTCGTAAGTGTCACACTCCCTTATGTTCGACTAAGTTGAGGGAGCGACATGTACTGGTCTGGAGTTGGTTTCGGAAACTGAGGATAAGGTCCAATTGATTCAGGATCGACTAAAAGCGGCATCTGATAGGCAGAAATCCTATGGTGATCTAACTAGAAAGGATATTAAGTATTTTGTGGGGGATTTAGTTTTTCTCAAGGTCTCGCCATGGAAGAGGGTCTTGAGGTTCGGTCGTATGGTTTATTGGGTCATACCATATTTTGAAAATAGTAGGGCCAATCGCATATCAGTTAGAGCTTCCTCCGGAGTTGGATCGCATTCATGATGTATTCTACTTCTCAATGTTGAGACGCTACTGCTCTGATCCCACGCATGTTATTCATATTGAGGATATTGAGGTTAGACCAGATTTGACATTTGAGGAGAAGCCGGTTCAGATTCTGGAGCGCGATAATAAGGTTCTGTGGAGGAAATAGATCCCCTTAGTGAATGTGCTATGGCGGAATCATAGCACTGAGGAGGTCACTTTGGAGGCAGACGATTCGATGCGACAGCAATATCCTCACCTTTTCTGATCAGGTAAAATTTCGAGGAAGAAATTTTTCTTTTAGGGGGTAGAGTTGTAACGCCTCGATTTTTCTTTAATTTCGGCTTTTGTAATTTTGAGACAAATTTGTATCTGCTTCAGTGGTTATGTGTTCTAGGTGTGTGTGAGGGGTCTCAAGTTCAAGCCTTGACTTGGGCAAATTTTGGCATTTTTATGAATAAAGCCCTATCTCTGGTTAGTAGGCTTATAAGTAAAAGTGTATAAGTAATTAATAGAATGGGCCTACTGGTTTAGTGGCTAAATGGAGTGTTGAGGTTGTTAGAGGTATGGAGTTCGAATTCCTGCATAAGCATTATTTTTGCCTGTCGCATCCAGAGTGTTTGTGTTGGACTAAAAATCTAATAGTACGGAGAGATTAAGGGGTTAGCAGATTTCCTTTTTCAAATTTTAGGCTATCACCCGTTTCTAAAAATTTGCTGACGCCATTCTCCTTCTACTTCCTGCCTTGCTGCCAAAATGTTTCCCCTCTCATTGATACTTTGCTGCCGAAATTTTACTACTCTTTCTCCTATCCCGGTTCTTCCTTCTTTTAATCGTTTCTATAATACATATTTGGGACTCGCTTTTGGTAAGTTGTAGGTTGGATTACCTTAGCTGTTCTTTAAATGTTTAGGGTTTTAAAATGGTTTTTTGTGCTCAGGAGATATTTGTGAGGCTGGAATCAACGTGACGTCTATTTGACTCGAAGTAGTGACCGGTTTGGTAGTGGTAAGTCAACTTTTCATTGTTGGGATTAATCGATTTAGACTAGTTTTTGGGTTCTAAGAGTTGGAATATTCTGATTATAGGTGCTGGTGATCTTGGGATTGTGTAGGTAGCGAAATTGAATCATGTGTGCACCCAGAAATGCAGAAAATAAGGTATTAGCGGAAGTCAAAAACCTTACTGTCGACGCCACACTGGCATGTGGTTGCCCGTGTAGTTGGTCGTGTGCAAGACTGTAAGTCGCCACACGGCCGTGTGATCGACGAGCCAGGCCGTGCGCGAGTGACACAACAGTGTGACAGTCGGGCAAGGCCGTGTACGACACACGAGCTCGACCAATTGGTCCGCATGGGCCACATGGGTGTGTGGGCCCAAAGGGTGAACCATATAGGTGTGTGGGATTCTGGGCTAGGCCATGTGATCCACATGGTCAAGGCAAATTTGGGCCTTGTGGGCCCACACGGGCAGTCAACATTATCGTGTGAGCCCATTTTCTTGAAATGTTCTGAAAGGTTACACGAGTCGCCCAAGTTGACTTTGAACCTAATAAAGGGTCGGTAAGCAGTACCTAAACCCGTAGCTATGTAATCTGATTATGTGAAATATGTACTAAACGTTTTACACCTAGCATGTATACTAATTTGAATGTATGGACTGTTATTTGCATAAAAGCATGTCATATTATGTATGTTGCATTGCATCAGGATGGGTTGATGATATTTGCAGGAAGTTTCTAAAAGGCTCTTAAGCCTGTTATCTGGTAGCTCAGGTGCAACTTTCTGATTATGTGCCGCATTCGGTACAGCAAGGTGTTTAAGGATGAGTGGGTTGATTTTATCCCCACATGGTGTGTAGGGTTGGACAGAGTTGGTGTGTAGAGGCTGGTGGGTAGGATTCTGCTATTCTGATCTGATCTGCGTGTTGTATCTGAGTGGGCTAAGGTCTACACCGTTTCTATAATGGGCTTAGACCCGAACTGTGAAATTATATATGTTTTTTGATATTATTGTGTGCATGTTTTCTGTTGGGATTACACACTGAGTTGCGAAAACTCACCCTTTTCTGTTTAATCTGTTTAGGTAATCCCCAATAGTAGACGGATCGGTGCGGTGGAGGACTCGGCGGTGACCACGGTTCTGGACCTTTACGATTTTTACTTTTATTTTTTGTTTTGATTATATTTGGGAGTTTTATGTAATATGGCCGTTACGGATTTTTTATTAAATTTTGGGATTTTTATTTTATAAACTGCTAGCCGTGGGATAAAATGCGAGTTTTCAAAGTAAACAAATGTTTTATCAAAATATACACAAATTCTCAAATTATTTTAAAAGCTTCCGCAACATATAATATTTTGAAAATGAATAATGAATGAATAAACGACAAGTCTTTGACGGTAACCTAAGATATCGAAAATGGCTTTATTTTAATTACATTTTTTTAAAAGTACTATCATGTGACATCTCCAGATTCGGCCATAATGTCTAGGCCGGGTTTGGGGTGTTACATAAGGGCAAATCTTTAAAGGCATGAATAGTGGAGGGGTTTGAATGCAAATTGAAGGAGTCTTCAAGAGCCATTTTGCAAGCCAAATAATCAGCCAAACAAGCTGATGGGGTCAGCATGTGGGACGATTTTGGGCTGCCCAGTGCTCGATTGGATTCGTTTTCTCGGTTTAACACAATTGGGCCCCTTTTCATAATTAATTAACTATAATTTATTTAACCCAAATTAAATTGGATTAAAATTAAAATTAATTATATTGTGAATTAATACACATAATTTGGACCAGTTTAGGCTGAAAAATCATTTCGCCTTGATGCTTCAAAATTGATTCCCTGTTTTGTGTTTCTAGTAGTGCTTGCCGAGCCATTTTTCGCCCTTTGTGCAAATCTGTCAAAAGTAATCAAATTTTTTATATAAAATTAATTAAAATTCAACATGTTCATAATTTTAGAGAAATTTAATTATTTTATAATTATTATATATTTTTCGACAAGAATTTTACCGAAACTGCATGAATTTGAGTTAAAAAAGGCATGAATAAGTGTGTACATTTTCGTGTTTCCAGTTACACTATAGTGCTTCCATTATTTTCACTTAACTTGAAGTTTGAATCGAATGGAATTTTTGTGTTTGAACTTTTCCAATACTTTCTCGATGTAGTAACATTGGTTTAGTGCAAAGCCCTTTTCATGCTTTTGCACCTTTATTCCTAGAATTGTATCTACCTTGTTGAGATCTTTCATCTTAAAATTCGAGGCTAGATACTCTTTGGTCTCGCGAATACCTTCCATGTTCGTCCCAAAAATCAAGAAATCATCTACATAAGATAAATAATTACACTGTATCTGTCAGTGAATTTACTGTAAATACATTTATCTGCACCATTATGTAAAAAACCATATGACAAGATAACCAAGCCAAATTTCTCATGTCACTATTTAGACGCTTGTTTTAAACCATATAATGACTTGATCACCTTACACACCTTATATTCATTACCAGGAAGCACAAAGCCTTCTAGTTACTCTATATAGACTTCCTCTTCGAGATCCCCATTCAAAAAAGTCACATTAACATCCATTTGATGAACATGTAATTTATGGATAGATTTATCCTAGCCACTGGTGCATAAGTGTCAAAATAATCTAGGCCTTCCTTTTGCTTAAATCCTTTTTCCACCAACCTAGCCTTAAAGGTTAGAGAACCCCTTGTTGGAGTATTCTTCATTTTAAACACCTATTTACACTAGATAGGTTTTGATCATTGAGGAAGATCAATTATAATCCAAGTATTGTTGGACACTATTGAATCTATTTCATCATTGATCGTCTCTTTCTAAAATGTCGCATCCCTAGAAGTCATGGCTTCACTATAGGATTGTGGATCACCATCCACATTAAAAATTATGGGATCTTCTTAATTACAGATTCTCTATTTCCCTTAACAGGGAATGCTAGAGATTGCAAGGAAATGAAATAGGGACCAAAGTCATTTATTTTTGATAAACCGTAATATGTACATATTTTAAATACCAAATTTAACATACTTTTGGATGATTTATCCCCTGAATTATGAAATTTGATGCTCCTAATCCTTTAATTTCATGTTTTATACTTAAGAGAGCATTAGAGGATGAAAAGAACGAGGAATGGGCCAAAAGTGGAGAAAATAGGCCAAAGTAAGAAGTCCACACGGCCTGAAGGTAACCGCACGGTCGTGCCACTTTAGTAGACCCGAACACGACCTGGGCTCGATTTACACGGGCATGCCACAAGGACGTGTCCCTACCGTGACCTGTTTTAATTCCACTCAGAAAAGAATACTTAGAGGCAAAGAAAGACATTCTGAAAGCCTATATAAACACCCTAGAGGGTAACCTAAAGAGGGAGGCCGAAGAGGCGAAGCCAGGGAGGGTCGAATTGTGGGATTTACTCGAAGACAACCAGTTGATTCATCTCAAATAGTCGGAATCATACTCAAGACAGAAGATCTTCCCATCAATTTCCTTCAGGGGGTTTTAGGGTTTTTCTTATGTTCTCCTTTGGTCAAGAATTCTATAATATGCCAAACACCCCCACAGTTTGAAATAGTCTAAGTTTGGCATTTGACCCTTCCGTAACTCATAAGGAGATACTTTAAATTTTCTCAATGGTATTTTGTTAAGGATATAACACGCAGTCAATAATGCTTCACCCTATAGATTATATGGAAGTTTAACATTTAACAACATCAAGTTAACCATATCCATTAAAGTACAGTTCTTTCTTTTCGCCAAACCATTTTGTTATGGAGTATAAGGCGGAACACTCATGTACCACACCTTATTCCTCACAAAATACATTAAATTCATTTTCACCACCTCTATCACTACGAAGCACTTTGATTTTCTTACTAAACAAATTCTCAACCTCTTAAAATGTTTAAACATAACAAAAGCCTCGTGTTTACTTCCTATGAGGTACACATAAGTAAATCTAGAGAAGTCGTTTAAAGTGATAAAATATCATTTTCCACCTCTTGTTAGAGTTCCATTTAATTCAAAAACATCTTAATAAATTAAATATAACACTTGAAAATTTCTTTCACAGTTTTTAGGAAATGGCTTCTTGGTAATTTTTTATTGAATACAAACTTCACATTTATCCACAAACTCATCATTACTTAGACGGATATAACCATTATTTTGCATATATTGTAAATTTTTAAAATTAAAATGTGCTAAATGCCCATGCCATAAAGGATAAGATTCAACAATATAAGCAGAAGAATTGACTTTATTCATATTAGTTCTCAACTTGAACATGCCTTCGTTACAATATCTTTTTCCTACATATGTTTCACCCTTAAGCAAAACTAACTTATTGGATTCAAAAATAACCTTGAACCCCTTATTACACAGAAGACTTGCGAACACTAAATCCTTTCTCACATCGGGAACATACAACACATTAGTCAAAGTCAATCTCTTCCCGGATGTGAAGTTGAGTTCCACCGTCCCTTTACCGAGCACATTAATTGATTGATAGCTACCCATAAACATTTCATAGTTTGCCACTAGTTCATAACTCTTAAATTGTTTTCAGTCATTACACATATGGAAAGTAGCTCCGAAGTCGAGCCACCAATTATAAGACTTATCGGTCATGGCTATGTTGAGTTCGGTAATCATACCAATCTCTAAAGTCTCGATCCCTTCCGTAACCATGGCCACTAGATACATGTCCTCCACCATATTGGCTTTGGAAATTATGTGATCTTGCTTCTTTTTTAGAAGTTTACAATCCTTAATGTAGTGTCTTTTCTTATTGCAATTATAACAATTATGAGATTTTTTCTTCTTGTCTTTCACATCCTATTGGGAAATGTACCCATATTTTAGTAAACATGTAATTATTTTCTATTTATTTGAACGATAAATAAATAAATAAAGTTAATTTCACATTTGACTATTATGTCTTTTGTATTTTTTGTCTTTTATATTTTGCATCTATAGCGAAACTGTGACAAGTAAATATTAACTCATTGATTGTCTAAAGTTCAAACTAAAGATAAGTGGAATTGTAAAGAACGTTTACATTGCAAGAAAGATAACTTACTTGAGTAGGTAATCTAAATAAGTTCGTAATCCCTTAAAAGAATCGAAGTGAGCATTTGATTCAAATACTGAGAAGGATTATTATGTCATCTAAAATTACAATTGGGGAGATGGCTAGTTTTGGCTATCGGAATAGTTGACTCCACGAGTAGAGACATAGATGTATTCATTGGTAGAATGATACATTGTACTGGACCAAAGATAAATTAATTGTCAATTCGTTTGTGAATTAATTCTGAATCCGTTTGTGAATTAATTCACCTGTGACGTTCATAGTGTCATTTACCTAAATCCTGAGTTAGTCACTAACCATGTTTATGCAACTCATGTGCTTTGATATAAATGGAGGCTTATATTCTAAAGATGATCGAGTCTACAGCCGGTATGTTGGGTACATGACTTGTGTATGGCATGGCTTTACTAGCAATAGTGAAATTTATAGCTCAATTAAAGAGTTAATGATATCCTATCATTGGTATTGTGTGGATTGATAAATATGGAACGTGGCGACGGGTTGTTTGTTCTCAAACGAGCAATTTATCATAGTAATTTGTTGATAATGATCATATTAATCATTAAGAAGACACAATGCTGACAATGAGATAAAATAGGATTGTATTGAGTGAATAGATTTAACTCAAAGGAATCAAGGGTATCATATGAGAGTAACACACACATAACGATGTCATTGGACAAAGCAGTTGGATGAATTGCTTTCGTAAAGAGTATACAATAAGGAGTTTTCAATCTTGGTACTTCTTATGGATTGAGTCCATGATTAAGTAATTTTGAATTATTGGAACGATGATTCTAAACATAATTGCAATCACTAGAGCCTAATTGTATATGTCCGATTGGTCCCTCTACTAGCTCAACAAAAGCTCGATCAGTCATAATTTGAATCAGAAGAAAATTTTACGACTTTGGGTATAATTTAATTGAGTTGATTTATTCATGTGGAATTAAATTAGGTAGTCGTGAGAATTGTTCAACTAGAGAATTTGATTAAAGAATTTTCTTAAAAAATTGATTTGGAAAATCTAAGTGATTTTTAGAAAAATTAATTTTAATCAAGTAAAATTAAATTAATCAAATCAATTAAAATTAATATGATATTTATGAAACTTAGTTTTCAAGTCAAAAAATTTGCCCAATGGGTAATTGAACTTGAAAATTTGACTTAAGATCGTAAATTGGGCCTGGGAGCCTAAAATCGAGACCAAGACCCAAAAATAGGTTGAACTGAGCCTAGTATGTAAAACTGGGTCGATGGTCCAACCAGTGGCTAGACCAGACTAGTTGGGTCATCACTGGCTCAAACTAAATCGGCAACAGTCGAACCGACTCGAGGTGCCGTAAGGGTGTCGCACCTGCATCACCGGACAGATGATGTCGATGACTGTGACGGCAGTGTCCCGGTGGCTGGCAGCAATTGGTCGTTGGTGGTTAAGCAGTGGAAGAGTTACACTTCTACTGGAATTCTACCGGAGAATTTGATTTCAGATTAATTATTCTAAAAAATAATATTATTTAATAGTTTAATATTAAATTTAATTTAATGTTTATCTTGTAGATAAATATTTATCAAGATAAAATATTAGATTAAATTTAATATTAAAGTGATTAAGTTTAATCATGGATGAACTCTCTAAACGTTTCCTATATAAAGAGAGCCTTGGGTCATTATTTTGACACTTGAATTCAAGAGAAAGTTGTAGAGAGAAAATTCTCCAAAGAGATTATTTTAGAAAATTTTAAAGATATTTTCTGATTTACAACTTGGCCCAAAATTTTAGAGAAATTACAAAATTACTCCACTGGTAATTTTTGTGAAAACTTTTATGATTCGAAGCGAGCCCACGCTTGGCAGATGTGAGCTTGAGGATAGCGGAGAAGACTACTTGGTTGAAGCGCTCATCCTAGATGAATCAAAAAGGTACAATTTTGATTAAGTGTTTATTACTTTAGATATCACAACCAATATCTTGTTTTGGAAAAATTTTAAACTCTGGTTTTTCCCTAAATTTATTTTTCGTTGCGTTTTCCAAACCTGTAACAGCCCGATTTTGGGTCTAGTCGGAACAGTGGTTTCGGGGCCACAAATCTGACGAAGAAAAATTTATTTCTATGGTCTACAGTTTTATGAAATGATTTCGTGAAAATTTCGTTCGAAAATTTTGACGTTTGGGCACTCAATTTAGTTAAAAGGACTAAATTGCAAAAGGTGCAAAATTTGAGTTCTATATGTTAAAGGTGCCCAATTGCTATGAGATTTTAAATTATAGGTCCTAATATGGTAATTAGACCATTACACTTCATAATGGACAAAAATGGAAATGGTTAGGTGAATTTCCAAAGTTTTGCATTAAGGGCATTTTGGTAAACTAGTTATTCAATGAATTAATAAGTAAAATAAAAATCAAATTTTTGTCCATCTTCTTCCTCCTTGGCTGAAACTTTGAAGAGTATCATAGCTAGGGTTTGTCAAGCTTTCAAGCTTGAATGTAAGTCCGTTCTTGCCCCGTTTTTAATGCTCTTTACATTTTTGAAGTCGTTGTAACCCGATCTATCTATTTCTACCACTAATTTAAGATATGATCCAGGTCTAGGGTTTGACCCATGTGGAAAATGTATGTATTTTGATGTTTGATGGTAGAAAATACATGTTTGTTATTTGTTAAACAACTTTTGCTAAGTGATTTTTGGTAAAAATGTCAAAAATGACTTATTTGTAAAAGTCTATAAAATGAGTAGAAAATATGAATAAATGAAAATTGTGGGCTATTATGAGTATGAAAATAGTTTGGGCTAGGCTTGGGTGTGAAGAAATTGAATGAAATTCATTTTACGAGCCTAGGGACTAAAGTGTAAAATGTCAAAAGTTTAGGGGCAAAAATTTAATTTTTCCATACTATGACTTTTGGGCTAAAATGAATAATGTGATGATTAAATGAGATGAATTTGGTATTATAGATCAAGAAAAATGAAGTTCGGGTCTAGATCGGGGGAAAACCAAAGTGTTTGACAATTAGGTCCATTTCCGCTATTTTTGTATCGAGGTAAGTTCGTATGTAAATAATGCATTGTTATAATTATGTTTTAAATGCTTCAATATTGTATGGATTGTGATTGACTCTTTGGATGTATTCGAAAAAGTTTCGACAAACGAGAAATCCCGGTTGAACTTTAGGAATAGATTAGGTTACAAGTGACATGTCACTAGGAACCCATGTGTAGATGCGATTATGTGAGCCGGATGCTTGTCTTGTACGTTCTACCAGTAGCTGGGTAGTCCAGCATGTGTTGCGGATACCTGACAGCTTGTGTGAACAGCATTGTGTAGCTACGTCCTAACTAACAGCTTGTGTGAGCAGGCCCGTGAATAGCTCGAAAGTGAGTCTATATGTATTATGAGATATGAGGTAGCTTTAGCTACATATATGGCACTTATGTGCAAGATTTCCAAGTATTCATTAATATTCCGAGTGTTCAATGGGAATGTCAAAGTTGTGAAAGGATATGTCTATGATGTGAGTTGGTACAGGTATGTACGTAAAACTCATAAGTAATGAGCTCGATATGTGATGAACCCTTGGTAAGAATGTGATTGAGTAAGTTGTGCATATGAAGCTTAAATGACATTTATGTTGATACATGTTAAGTTAATCATATGATGAACTATTATTAAGTATGTGATTGAGTAAGTTATACTCATGAAGTTTATTGAAATTTATGTTGATATATGTTATATTATTCATATGATGAGTTATTGGTGAAAATGTGATTGAGTAAGTTGTGTTTATGAAGTTTTAATGACATTTATGTTAATATATGTTAAGTTATTTATATGTCAAACGTATGAATAATGTTTTATACTATTTGCATATGAACTTACTAAGCTATATAGTTTACCCTCTTCCTTTCTCATGTTTTGTAGTGTCATTGAGCTAGCTCGGATTGGAGATCGCTAGAGATCCTATCACACTATCAAGCTATCACTTTGGTTATTGATGAATTTAAGTATTTTGAGTTCATGGCATGTATAGCGACTTAGTCATTTTGTTATATGTGTCATTATGATTGTAGCCAATGTGTTGGCTTATGATTGTCAAAGGATTGTTTTGATATTTGGCCATGTAGATTGGCTTATTTGGGTTAACATGGTTGTAAGCCTGAGTATATTTATATATGTGCCAATATATTTGGTTATATGGTCATGGAATGCTTGGTAAATAATAGAAATGTGATTTATGACATAAATGTGAAATGTTTGGCAATGTGGTTTATTGAAGAGATGATAAAGTGGTGTACAATTAGGTATCTTGAAAGTAACCAATTGTGGCTTAATAATTGTCATGAGTATGATAGATGTTGGTATTGTGTTGGTCATAATTGTGGATGTTTTGGTTGCTTAAGTATGTTATGTTTGTGCCTTGAATTGCTGTAAGTGTATGTGTGAACAAGGGTGGCAAATGGCTTGGTAAATAGCCTTTATTTTGTCCATACAGGTAGACACACGGGCTTGTGTCTAGGCCGTGTGTGACAGACGGGCTTGTGTCTAGGCCGTGTGTGACACACGGGCTTGTGTCTAGGCCGTGTGTGACACACGGTCTACCCTACGGGCATGTATTCCGGCAGTGTGTCCCTTGCACCTTAATTTTGAAAAACAGAATGTCTAGAATTTAGCACATGGGCAGAGACATAAGCGTGTGTGTCAGCCGTGTGTGCTACACGGCCTAGCACACGGGCGTGTGGCACAAGTCAGAGAGCACCCTAAATCAAACATGGTCTGGAGCACGGGCGTGTCCCAGGGTCACACGGGCGTGCCCCTTGGACCACACGGGCGTGTAAGCCCTGCAATTAGCAAAAAAATTTTAAGTTTTGTAAAAATTTCCTGAGTTCTCAGTTTAGTCCTGAACCACTTCCGATTGAATGTGGATGGTTTTAATTTGGACGAAAATTTATGACTCGGAATTGTGTAAATGTTTGTGTTGTAAGTTAAGTAATGCCTCGTATCCTATTCCAGCGACGAATACGGGTAAGGAGTGTTACAAAATCCATTTTTCTAACATTTGGTATCAGAGCCAGGTTGTGTTCTATCTATAAGTATAAACAAATAATCAAAATAAATTTCTCTTCTTGAATGATTTGATTACATAGAAAGTGACATTCTTTAGATCTTATGCATGTTTTGAGTTATATATGGGAATGGATGCGATATTATATATTTATTTTTTACCGAGGTTGTGGCTCTTAAGAAATAGACCGTAGGCTATCATCTCCATATAGGGCTATATTTTTTAAAAAATTCATAGAATTCTTGTGAGTCGAAAATGGACATATGACTTAAATGTAATTTTCCGAAAAGAGTCCATGACAAGAAAAAGATGTAATGGCGATTGGAGACCCAAAGAATGTGTTGTGGTGAAAAATTATGTAATTTTATTTTTCCATATATTTTCTAAAAATAGAACCATGGAAACCATGGCTGAAAATTTTCTTTTAATTACCTATCTCATTATATATCTGTTTTACAATTGTTTATAATATTTATATTATGTAATGTTATAATTGTGATATATATATGAGATGATCTACAGTTAATCGATTAAAAATAAGAAGTATGGTAATGAGAAAATACATGTGTTGCATTGTTCTATTCACTTCTTTAGGATATTCGATAACTTTGAGAAGTGTGGTAATGAGAATGTGCATGTCTAGGATTAGCTCTGGCTAGGAAAGACTTGGTTTTTAAGCGATCAAATTTGACTCACCTCCCTTTCTTGGGACCCTACATGGTGCATAGTTCGCATTCACTTCTTCGATTTTTCCCTTAAAAGAAAAAATGTGGAGAACCAAAATTGTTTGTTTTAAGATTGGTTAATTCTTGTGAATGGATATTATTACCATAGCATGCCATGCGTATATTGGAAGCATGTCATTTAGATAAGGTAAAAATGTCAGTAAGACTATTGTATAATCATTCTTGAAATTTGGGATAAAAAACCTTGCATGTTTTTAAAATATTGAGTGGGAGAAGGTCCTTGAACAAGACTTAAGGCCTCCATTGATGATCCCTAAGTGATAGCATGATAAAGTTTTAAGCCAATTCCTACCCTGTCCACACCCTAAGTTAAACTTTGTCATGTGGGTTCACTAGATGAGATTTCATTTTAAGGACAATTAATCATTCATGACTTTCAGAGAGATTGTCCCAAGATGACTCACAAATAAAAGCATGTTCATAATGGGTTTTGAGTCAATGGTTACACACTCAAGATCATCTCTTATTAAATAGTTTCCCAAGAAACGATATTTAAGCTAGAGAGGATGGCCAAACGTTAAACGATCATTAGTTTGTTTGGAGTCTTGAGAATTAATATTCACGAACTGATTTTATGTAATCCATGTTCTTGCTAGTTAATCATGGGACCCCAAGGCGACATGGTTGATGGGTGTGAGAATGATCGTAGCAACAATTTTTTTTTAAAGTTTTAATACAAGACGCATGTATCATACTGCATTCTTGATATGTTGTTGAAATGAAAAATATTTGCTTAATACAAAGATAGTAATTAGTGAAATCTTTATTTCTTTTTTAGTTCAAATATGTCTCCTACTCCTCTTATTAGCATTCTTACTGAGAATAAATTAAATGAGGAAAGCTTTCGAGAATGGAAACGGAACTTGCTGATAGTTCTCAGCTATAAGAAACACAAATTCGTTCTTGACGAAATGTGCCCTCCTGAAGCTCAGTCCAAAGCGAAAAATCGCTGGAGAGATTTTGACTTGATTGTTCGATGTTATATGTTAGCGAGCATGAGTAGTGTGTTGCAAAAGCAACACAAGAATTTTTGTACTACCGAAGAGATCATGATAAATTTGGAGGATTTGCTCGGAGATTTGGATCCAGGATGTACATCGCATTCAAGACGGTAAGAAGGAACAACATCTTGTCCTTCCAGCGATTGAAGTTTGAGCTATCAAATCGGTCAAGTTTCACAAACTCTTGGTTCATCACTTTGAATAAATTGGTAGCCTCTGTCGCCATCTCCAAAATAGTTCTCTTTGATTGTTGGAGAATTTGATTGGAAAAGATAGATCCGGAGATGATATGAAATTAAAATAGTAGACTTTGAGGCGCGGATGACGCTTTCCACAGAGAACTATTTGCCCCCACACAAAGTTGCTAGAGGCTTAAAACAAAGGTCCTCCCAGGATACAATGAAACTTTTTGAATTTCCTTTTATTAGAAAAATCAAGGAATTCCCTAACTCTTACTTTAATTTTTGAAAATTGGATTGATTGTAATTATCATTGTGAGCACCATAGTCCCTTTATTTATATGCACTCAATGGACACTATTTTGAAGAGCCACAAAATTTCATATTGGACATACTTCTTAGAAGAAACATGTCCCATGGAAATCAAATGTATCTATTGGATGAATAAATTATCACTTTCTAATTTGAATAAGTGCTCATGAATAATAAATTTACAATCTACAATTTCCAATAGTGATGCATTATAAATCTAAACTTAAATGGTATATTTACTTCTATTTCTACTTTTTCTTCTTCCTATGGCCATATGTTATACTACTCCATTTTAACTTTGTTATTATTTGTTTACAACTCAAGTAATGCTTGTTTGATCTTTGTCCAAGGTGAGTTGTATCTGGTTTCAATTTTGCATTTTGTGTTATGTAGGCAAGATCTTTTGTTATAAGCATTCAAACTTCAAACATAACTCAAAGCCAATTTGCAGATTTATTTCTAGAGTGTAGTATACTTACCTTTAATTTTTACAAGAGGAACTGAACTTCAAGCTATAAACTTTTATTGATATTTGAAGTTATAAAGATTTACAAGATAAAGAAAAAAAACCTAAAAATTCATTGAAAATAAAATATTATCTATAACTTTATACATAAGGTAGGTGCAAAGGACCTTCCTACTTGACACGTGTTTAATACTTTTCTTTCCCTTTTTTTCCTTTTTGTATTTAATAGAAGATTGGTTGAATATCATTTTCATCTCTCTACTTTTTGCATTTTATAGAAAATTAGTTAAATATCACTTTTGATCCCTCTACTAGACTTAAAATTAGATTTATTTATACTTGGATTTCTACAATAATTTCATCCTTATATTTTTTTTATAATGTTTAGTCTAAATAGCTAATATTTAAAATATCTCTCCAGTAAATTTAACCAAAAAAAATTTAATGGTGTTAATAATTAGAGTTGAATTTTTAGATTCAATAAGTAGAAGAACTAAATTCTTAAAAATAAAAAATATAAAGACTAAATTATGAATGCACGAAGAGTGCAAAGACCAAGTATATTTTAACTTTCAAAATTTTTTATAATTTAATTAAAAAGTAATTAATCAAACACAAAACGTGGTAGGGAGCCACACTAGTGTTATATATTGTGTGAACTCAACTGTTTTGTTAAAATTTGAATGGTGTAAGTATAAATGATTGAATTTATTAATAATAAAAATGAAATGATATAATTTAAAAATATTTATGATTATATGAAATTTTAGATTAAGCTCAGTGATCCAAAGTGCAAATTACCCAATTACTAATTAAGAGATTGTTACTCGTTCCAAACGCGGAGAGCGCGAGTGACTTGATCATTTGACCTGATACGTAAACGACATGTGGTGATGTCGTGCCAGGGACATTGTAGTCGGGGTCCCACTTTGGATAAGTCCTACTTTAAAAGACTAGAAAATCTTGTTTCATCGTTGGCTCTAGCTACGCGCGTGATAGTTCCTCGCCCTAATTGTAGTTACAAAATGAATTGAGAGGACATAAAAAAAAAAAAAAGGCAGGAAAATAAAATGAGAAGCATTTTAAAATGATAATAATAAGGTTTTGATTGGTAGAAGTGAAGTTTTGGATATTATTCAAATTTATTTGATTTAAACTTAGTGTTGTTTAGATTTTTTTTTAATAATTTTATTATAGATTTTGTTTATATCTGTTTTTTTACATAATATTTAGAATTCTCAATCTATAAATAGGAGAATAATGTGTTTCAGCACACTCGAATCCACGCTATATCTATTATTTTTGACACATACGTATAACAATCGAGTTAAGACTGAACCAATATATTTAGAATTATTTTTATTTAGGTTATGATTTGTAATAATTAATTGGTGTGTGTTTTTTTTAATTAACTGAATGATATTTAATTAAAATGTTAAAATGCAATTATATTTATTTTTGGAAGCATGCGGAATTGTCAGTCAGAAATCCACGACTTGTTAATATATAAAATGAATAATAATGAATTAATTGCAAAATCAAAGAGGGCGGCTAGTGGACTAAACCCAAAGATGATGCAGTTTTATTTGAATACAAAGTAAAATTTTCTAGAAGAACTTTTGTATAGTAAACAATTATATTAGTGGCATGCTGACTTGTGCAAGTCGACGGCCTAATTTCTTGTATGTTTTACATCAAAAGCATAATTAATCGAATATATGTTATGTTGTCCAAATTAAGCAATGCAATCTTAATCGAATCATCACATTTCAAGAGTTTAATTGACTCACTCGTATTCAATTTAATCTTCAAAAGTTAAGGATTAGTTTTTTTATATGGACTATAGTATTTTCAATATAACAACACATTAACAGGTTTAAAGATTTTCTTCATTAAATTGTCAAACCAAATAAGACAAATAATAAACTATCTTAGTGGTAGCCTATAATGGACACTATCGAGTGCCACTCAGCTTCATTCAACACATCTTACATCAACATACATTATATTTAAATTAATATACACAATCATGCTTATTATATTCCAAAAGTAGAGAAAAAAAAACTTAATATTTAATAAAATTTAATTTATTTTTTAATTAATCAAATAACTTAATTTGTTTCGATAAAAGAAGAAGGATTAACCCTTACCAAACTAGAAACTAATCTAGAAAACAATGCATAAATTTATTTCAAGGATAATGTATATTTAGATATTTTTTAACTCAAATATTCTAATTAATATTTACAATGATTGTGCGAAAAAATATTAAATCTATATTATTATTTAAGCTCTTAATTGAGTTTGTGTCATGAGTCAATCGAGTACCAACTCGATTATGGAAATTACAAAAATTCCCTTTCATAATTAAAATAATTTATATTATTCGAGTATACTTTAATCTTTTTATTTAAAAAAACTATAAAAATATGTAAATGTTGGAATTTGAACCAACATCATCAATTAATTGCATTAGTAAAACCTTTAATTTATCACTCAACTAAAGTTTTATTCTAATATTTTTATACATTTTAATTTATTATGCACACTTTATTACCTCCATGAATTGTATATTTATATTGTTATTTAAGCCCCTGACTAAATTGGTGTCACGAGTCAATCGGGCACCAACTTAGTTATACCCTTTACCCGACCCGATTGCTGAATCTGAGAATCAAGTGTCACACTCAACTCAAATTTCTTAACAAAATATTTTAACAAAATATTTTAATCTGATTGGCTTACAGAATTTGATAACACCAAATTATACATTCATTGCCATTATTCAATCTTACTCAAATTTCAGGAATAGCATTAGGTTTTGTAAATGAAACTCATAATATATACAATCACTGAGTCCATACAGACATTCTACCTTATTAAACATGAATAATTATTTTCAAATTTGCAGCTCGAGACTCTACTACAGATACACTAAATTAATTCTTGAGGCGTAGCCTCTAAGGATGCCCTTCTACACGCATGACACGGCTTCGATGCCCATCATGAGAATTCGACAAAGTCGGGCTAGGTCTAGGGATGTTCAGTCGGTTAATCGATCTGAAATAACATTAACCGAATTAACTGACCTTTTAAAATTTTTAACCGTTAACCGAACTGAAATTTTTTCAAAAAAATTAACCGAATTAACCGAAAATTATATGTTTTTTTTATTTTTGGTTAAAAATTAACCGAATTAACCGAATTACCCAAATTACCCGAATTAACCGATTTAACCGAATTACCCAAATTAACCGAATTACCCGAAATGAATCACTACAAAATTAAAAAGATTACATAATTTTAGTTTTAGAATTTTAGAATTTTATTTTTATATATTAAATTATTTGTAATTTTTATGATTGGGTTGGATTGGGTAATTGGGTTGGGTTGGATATTTGAGTTTGGATTGGGTTTAGGGATTAGATTTAGGTAAATAGTGGGACTATTTATATATTATAATTTTATTTATTAATTTTTTCAGTTAAACCGAAAAAATTCGGTTAGCCGACCGGTTTCGAACCGAATTAACCGTTAACCGAAAAATCACAAAATAATTAACCGACCCTTGACCGAAAAAATTTGGTTAACCGACCGATTAACCGAATTCGGTCGGTTAACCAAATTTTTTCGGTTTTACCCGAATTTTGCACACTCCTAACTAGGTCCCTTCCCATAATGACTCCAACACTCTTTGATCATGCATACAATGTGGTACAATCCAAAGTTCAATGAACATAGTGAGGACCTGTACAACCTTACTCATAAAAGGCTTATATATTTTCAAGAATAAAATAAAAGCACAAAATTTAGATTTCCCAGTATATCTTAGGAAGTTCCATCGATTTTCTGGCGTAGTTGTTGCTTACATTCTCTGAACCAACAGTTGGTGGACATATCCACTGACTGATCATGAGTGTGCTCTTCCAAATAACAAATTATTCTGGAACTTGACACTGTCTTTTTTCATCTCAGATTCGCATCTCACCTAATATCGGCTTATTGTGTTACCCTAGTTATTACCTTCTTAAGACTTAACCTGTTGCATAGAACTCTCCTTTTAAGGAAAACCCATTTAACAAAATCCTTATTTGTGGCCTTGAACATGAAATTTGGCTGATGCTTAAACACCCTTCCTTTGTGGACTTGTACTTATAAGACAACCCTATAGGACCTTTCCCATTTCAGACCATTCATTAGGAAACTCCCATTATCAAATCAGTCCCAGCAGACTACATCTTTCCTAGATTGTTTCTGGCGGACTTTCACATTTGATAATCTCAAGTGGACTTTCCCGCGCTACATAGTCCAGATAAACATCCTCTTTCTTTGTGAATCTTTGGCAGACTTTACCGATCAAACAGTTTTGGTGGACATTTCCTCCAAAATGGTTCCTGGGTGGACTTCCCACTTTTCTAGTGACCCTTTAGTCAATAACCACTTAGAATTTCAAATTCTATAAATCATTTCGTAGAAAATAAGTAAATGATGGTTCTACACCAATTCTGGCGGACTACTATTGAAAAATATCTCTAAAGGAAATTCCTTTTTCTTCCATACATGTTGCATTTAAGATGCTTCTACCAGTTCCACTACCTTCACCTTTTTGGTGGATTCCTCTATTTAGCATGCTTACTCGTATTTTGAGATGCATCATGATTATTTTGTCAACCTACTCACCATGTAAGTCATATAATAACCTCCTTTTTATGCTCTAATGGGCTTTTTGTTTGTCGTTTTGGAGGACTTTGTTTTTGCCATGATATGTACCTATTCACCACTAGATCATGCCATGGCTAACCATGGACTTTTGATTCCCAAGAACAGATAAACCTCTTTCGAGGTGTCGCCCCATAGGACCTGTATATACCATTTATATGGTGTCGCCCCGAAGGGCCTATATACCGTTTACATAGTGTCGCCCCGAAGGACCAGTAGATAACCGTCGTCACGGTGTCGCCTTAGAGGACCAATAGATATTCGTTCCATAATGCCGCCAAACTCCCTTCTATCCTATAATAATCCGCCTATTCCATCATCACGCCGATTTTTCCTATCTTCAACTACCTCGTCAAAGTAATTCCCTCCGTACTCCGCATTTTAAAAGCATACATAACAAGCATAAAAATTCACACATTACTATAACTCATAGGATGCCATATCTCAATACATTCATACTTTTCCACATCTCGCATTTAGAGAACATACCCCAATCATTCATTCATTTCTACAGCATTATACATGCATAGTTTGCTCATTCATCACACCAGATACAACTAAAGAATTCAGACAGAACTCATAAAAAATACACAAGCAAACATTATAGTACATCAACAAACAACCACCCAACTGAAATACAGGAACTCACTTGAAACCCTTCATCCTAGCCAACTTAGCTTGCCCAAATGCTAGAGCCTCCTTCGTCCTGGCATCAACTAAGCACAACAACCCTATATTCCAGTCAAACCAAAATATTCAATATCTTATAGAATTTTTTTCGATGATTTTGAAAATTATTACTTGTCTTTTCCCTAATCTCACGAATGCAAAAAGATAGAAAGGTTTACCAGTTCCCGAATTCTCTATTCCCTAGACTCAACCTCACGATCACTGCCCCATACAGCGTTTTCCTCAACTTTCTCTTCTTTGGAGCAACTGAAGAAGATGGTGTAGAAGGAAACTAAATAGAAATGAGGAGAATCATACCTTTAGAATAACCCTCTTCACTTATATATATAAATATATATCCCTTCTCGCACAGTCAACAAAGCCTCAATTAATCCACCCATCAACAATCGTTTTGTTTTCCATGAAGGGACCATCCAGTTCTAATTAAACCGAACCAGAATTAGATCTCAACCAATTACCAATATGCCACAAAATTTTTCAAGTTTTCCAAGAAAAGCTCGCCAACTTACTATTTTATTAAAGTATCTCCCCACCTTTCCTAAAGTTTGGGATTTAAGCAAAAATCGGGTGTGACAATAAAATTACAAAAATATCCTTCTGTAATTAAAATAAATTATATTATTCGAGAGTACTTTAGTATTTTCATTTTAAAAATCAATAAAAATATGCAAATGGTGGAATTTGAACTCACATCATCAATTAATTGCATTAGTAAAACATTTAATTTACCACTCAATAAAAAATTTATTTTAATATTTTTTATACATTTTAATTTTATTTTACATATTTTATTACATCTATCAATTGTATATTAATATTGTTATTTAAGCTCCTAATTGAGTTAATGTTATGAGTCAACCAGACATCAACTTGATTATGAAAATTAGGAAAATGTCCTTTCACAATTAAAATAAGTAATATTATTTGAAGGTAATTTAGTCTTTTCATTAAAAAACAATAAAAATATGCAAATGGTAAGATTTGAACCAACATCAACCAATTGCATTAGTAAAAATTTAATTTACAACTCAACTAAAGTTTAATTTTGATATTTTATACATTTTAATTTTATTATACACTTTATTATTCTTAATCTATTGTATTTATATGCTTCATTATTTATTATATGTTATTTTTTAACATCATATGTATTCTAAATTTATGATTTCTAAGAAATTTTTATTTTATATTTTCATACAATAAATTTAAATATCCAAACTCCTTAACCGCTTTTATCCTTTCTAGATTTTTATTTAATTTTTTAAAACTTAAATTTTAAATTCAGATATTTAGAGGATTGGGATTTGGAAGGAATTGCTACTCTATTCACCAAACCAAACTTTGTCCCACACCCAAATTCCCCAAACATTTCGTTATATAAGGAAATTTTTCTCATTTTGGAACCTCAGTTTTCCAAACTCTAGCACTTACCAAAAAAAAAAAAAAAAACAAACAAACAACAGAAGACCAGACAGAAACTCTGGTTTTGTTCCTATGGTAACCCTAAATATAGCATGAAATAGATCAAAGGAACCAAAAACAACCTGGAGAAAAAAAGAAAAAGAAAAAGAGATCCCACAAGTTCAATATCCGAAAATTTAGATTTAAAAAAAAACTGGTTTTGTTTCTTTGTTTTTCATTCGTTATACATTTCTTCCTCTGTTTTTGGTTCTGTTGTTTTGCCTTTCGTAGCCATCTTGTTTGATTGTTGGGTTCTTTTATAAACATCGCTCATCAAAGGAATCTGAAGATTGTTCAGTTTCATCCATTGTTGCCAAAACTAGGGGGAAAAGAAGAAGCAAAATCAACTTCAAATTATCCAATGTCTCGTCGGATAATCGTAAGGACCCCGACCACTGGCTCCCGGCGGCAACCGCTACTGCAAAACCGTTCCAAGTCTTCTTCTCTTTCCATGGTTGACGATGGCAGTCGTTACAGCCGGAATAGCAGCTCGAGGAAAAGTGCCAAGTTCGGGGAGCTTTGTGGGGGGACAGCAGCGGAGTGTGCGGCTGTTTGTTGTTGTTGTCCTTATGGGATAGCGAACCTTTTGGTTTTAGTGATATACAAGGTTCCCGCAGGACTATGCCGCCGTGCACTCCGTCAGAAAAGGCTGGAGAAGTTGCAGAAAAAAGGGCTGTTTCAGCCGAGAAACAATGGGAGCCGATATGGGTGTGAAGAAAGGGAGTTGCGGAATCATCCCATGGTATGCGCCAAAGAATTGATGGTGGAGATGGAGGTTTCTGAAGAAGCCGATAAAGCATTGTTCCAACTTGAAGAAGAGATGTGGGAAAGGTTTCATGGTACTGGGTTTTGGAGAAGTCCTTCACAGAGAGAAAGAGATTCATCCACCATTAATTAACTGTAAAAAAAAAAAAAAAAGAAAAGAAAAAAGAACTGGGTTCTGGCCATCGATGAAGAAATTGAAAATTTTGACCAGAGTTTGAAGCGATGAACATGGATTTTTTTTTTTTCTAATTGACACGCTGATATAGAAATTAGAATGATGGAGAAATTCCAAGTTTAGTCACTGTAGTATATTGAATTTGAGAATTTAGTCAATGGTTAAAAAATTTGTTGGCTGAGAATTTTTTAGAAACTCAAAAATTATTTGTGGTGAGTAATTAGTTTTTACTTATTTATTATTCTAAAACGGAAATTTTCAAATTAATCTAATTATTTGAATTTTACTTTTAAAGAAATTTTACATAGTGAACAAGTCTACAAATAAAATTCATCAAATTGTATTAATTATTTGGTAAAAGTATCATGGAGGTCCTTATATAATAAGTTAAATTGCATTTTCTCTCTTCTACTAAAGAATAGACAAATTAGTCTTGTATCTTAAATAAAAGAGCAAATTAGTCCTTTTGTTATAAGTTACATCCATTTTTGTTGTTAAAAGTTAGTTCCTATATGTCCGCATGAAGTACTCGTGGTATGTCTTATGTCATTATTTGGTTATTCTGTCAATCATGGAAACTTTTAATCATACAAATAGATGAAATTTTTAACAAAAAAAGCCAAATTGCTATTTAATCTAATGTATAGGAACTAATTTACTCATTTTTTTAGTAGAATGAATAAAATACAACTTGACTCTTAATGCAATAACTTTTACCTAATTATTTTAACTAAGTTAAAATATAAAAAACTAAAATCTGATTGGGTAAAGGTTGAAACACAAAAATCATGATTTTAGGTAAAATGAATAGGACATAGCATTAGAGATTGCTCTCGTATTCTCTACTTATCCAATCTACAATTTATATTATGGAATTTTATAATAATAAAAAAGTAATTAATTTGAAGGCATTTACTATTCTTGTTTTAAAATGTTGATAGTGGTTAGAATTTGGAATTAGATTGAGGATACCATTTTGGAAAAAAAATATATAGATACGTTTATTTAATATTAAAAATATCATTCTATCAAATTTAACCTTTCATTTAATTCTATATAATTAACTAGAATTAAAAGGAAAAACATGTTTTCCGACTTGAAAATTTATTATTTGCATTGAATTTAAAAATAATTAGATTTAAATATGATAATTAATGACTAAAAAGAGTAGTTAATTACATCTTAATTTTTTTTAGAATGTGAAAATAAGAGTAATTATGAAGATAATTACATTCAAAATCCTATCACCCTATAATGTTCCTATAACACTAATGCATGATTTAAGTTTAAGAGGTTACTTTTATATAATAAAATAATATGATATTTTTATATTGACGAGAAATAATTTAGGGTAAATTACACCAACAGTCACTCAACTTTGGGATAACTAATAAAACAGTCACCTAAGTTTCATTTCAGTCACTCAACTTTCAAAAAGTAACAAAACATTCCTTTTTGCCGTTTTCCGTCACAGACGTCACGACAAAGTGACGTGGCATGTGACGACGTCCTTGTTGTCAACCTTAAGTCCAGCTGGCCGGTTACTCACACTTTAACAATTGTAGCAGCACCATTTTAGGGTTAGAGAAAAAGAAAAAGAAGAAGAAGAAGAAGGAGAAAAAGAGGAAAAATGCAGATGCCTAAAGTGATTCCAGTGTGCTATTGTGGAAACCCAGCCAAATTAAACATGTCTTGGTCCAATGACAACCCAGGTAGGAGGTTTTTTGGGTGTAAGAAATTCGGCAGTGGATTTCAAAATCCATCTCAATTTTTTAGCTTGTTTGATCTGCCATTGACGCCCCGTTCAAGATTTGTGGTGTTGGGTCTTCTGAAAAAAATGAAGACATTGGAGGATGCAAGGAAGAGGGAGAGAAGAACATGGTTATTGCTGCTTGTAATTGTAACTATTTTGTTGTTTTTAAAAGCTTAAAAATCATCTTATGTTCATTGAAAACCAGCTTATGTTTTGTAATTTTGTTGCTGGTAAATTGTTGCTTATGTTGGTATACATGGCTGCTGGTATATTGTTATTTAACATATGTTATACATGGCTACTGGTATACATGGCTAACCAGCTCATGTTGTTGTTTACAAACACTTGAGAAAGACTTGAAATAGGATATTTTTGTTGATTACAAATTGTGTTGGAATATTTTTGTTGCTTAACATATGTTATACATGGCTACTGGTATACATGGCTAACCAACTCATGTTGTTGTTTACAAATTGCTTAACAGTTGGTATACATGGCTGCTGGCTAGAAAAGATAACAGTTGGTATACAAATTGCTTAACAGTTAGTATACAAATTGCTTAACAGTTGCTTAACTCATATATCAAAAAAAGACAACAGATGGAAAAAAAAAAAAAAACCTATGCATTTCTCATATATTAAGGCCAAAATGCCAAACTGTTTACAAAAGGAATGAGGGGCAAAATATTGCCAACTTTTCTAGCAATTCACCACAATTGAAAGATGTGAATTGTAGGGAAATTTATAAAAAAATTTAGTGACTATATGCCTAAGTTTATCAACAGTAGCAATCATAGGCAAATTTATAAAAAAAAATCATCTGCCTAAGTTAATAAATCAGTAGCAGGCAAATTTACACATTTTCAAAAAGTTAACAAAATGCAGTCTGTTCACATCATCATCAATGGTCTGTCATGGATGACTCTTGAGTAGAAGGCATCCATCTAACAGTGGTTGGTTTTCTCTTGAATGGGAGATTTTGTCTTAGGGTGACTTGTTGATGAGTTGGAGCGATGAGGTAAGCGAGTTGGGGCGACTGTTGAGTTAGGGTACCCTCTTGCTGATTTGGGGTAGCTTTGTTCTTTGAGTTGAGACACCAACTTTATGTCTTTTAACCTACAAGAACATGTGTAATCATCATTGCTTGGTATTAGGTCCAGTAGAATAGGATACTACCACTTTTTACCTATTTCAAAGTCAAAAGACTTCAAATCTACAGTTCACTGCAACAGTAAAACATCGAATAAACAAGAGTAATAACACTACATATAAATGTAGGCCAATCTCGTCCTTGTAAATCTTGACCAGTGCTTAATAAACTATGGTGAATTACTATACAAGGCTATTTCAAGTCTTAACAATAATCAAATGTAAAGTGATATGTGGATCTTAAAACAGATTTGACTGAATCCAAGCTTTGTATTCGACAGCTACAAAACACTTTAGTAACTTTTAAGACCACATATATTATTGTAGTGCTAATCAAAATATCAAAATGACACTCAACAGCTAGCAATTCAATTCAAAACCACTTATGATTAAATATTCTTGTTTTAAACCTATATCAGATTGTAAATTTCAGTAAAATAGAATGTCTTGGGACAATAGTTTCTCGAAATTTTTAGAGGTAGGTTCAGTTTTAAACGATCTCAAGAAAATACCGTTTTAGAAGCAGATGTTAGGGGCATAAATAATGTCAAACCCCCATCAATACACAGACGATTTCGAAACATTGTTGCTGGGCGAGGAGCAAGATACCTGCAAAGATGTTTTGTATCAAGTTCTCTTAACTTCATAGTAAGCATTTCAATGCAGAACTATGCCTTAACCAATTACCCAGGAATGAAGGAAGATGTAATTTCTGCATTGATCAAATCTTCTTTAGAATCAAATTGATCTACTAGTAAACAATGGCAGATATACACAATGGCAGATATACACAATAACACACCATTTTTGTCATGTCCATGGCAGACAATAACAGCCAATAACCAGTACAATATAACAGCTTGGATACAAACAATGGCAGATATACACAATAAACATCAGTTTGATAATGGCATTTATACAATGGCAAATATACACAATAAACATCAATTTGATAATGGCATTCATACAATGGCAGATATACACAATAAACATCAATTTGATAATGGCATTCATACAATGGCAGATACAAACAATAAACATCATACAAACAAATAAAACCAAAATCGAAATAACCAAATCAAAATCAAAATCAAATTCAAAATCAAGATCGAAATGGAAATCAAAATCAAAATCAGAATCAGTGAGTGTTTCAAAATTGAAATCAAAGTCGAAATAGAAATCAAAATCAAAATCAGAATCGAAATTAAAATTGAAATTGAAATAACCCTAAATAACCCTAAATCAAAACAACAGCATTGAAATCCAAAAAATTTAAAATAAATGCAACAACTTACCCTTTAAAGTGGATGTAACAGCATTGGTAGCTTCTCTTCTATTGCCCATTGTCGTTTAAAGTAATAAACATTGAATGGTTTCTAGTTCGTCTTCTTTTCTCCCCAACAAAATAAATAATCGTACCCTAAACCTTATACCCTGTTAATCAATTATTGAACCGATTTCTAACCCTAAACCCTTCTTAGTTGATTCCCTATTTAGTTTAAACCCTAAAAAAACCCAGATCAGCAAGAGAAAATTTTCTAAATCGATTTCCTTTTTTTCTCCCCAAATCCCCTTAATTTTAATCTATTTCTAACCCTAAAAGCATAACCCTTCAATTTTTCCCCTAACCTGCCCCAAATCCTAAACCCATCAGCCGTCGCCAACGTGGCAAGTTAACTTGCCACATCAGTTGGTTAACTTGCCACGCCAGCAATCCTGTTAACACCTTAACAGTAACCGTTAATCAGTGACTATTTTGTCACTTTTTTATAACATTGGTGACTGTTTTATTACTTTTTGAAAGTTGAGTGACTGAAATGAAACCTAGGTGACTATTTTTGTAACACCCCAAACCCGACCCAAAGCACCACGGCCAAATTCGGAATGTTACTGGGGGAAATGTTTGAAAAGAGTTTGGTTTAAGGGTGAAAACACGTATTGAGTTTAAAACAAATTTTCAGTTTATAAGAGTTATCTTATTTATAAGATGTTTGTCATTTTGAAAGTAGTAGTTTGCCGGGAAAATAAAACTTTGAAGGTCGTGTGTGGTTTGAAATCATTATATGTATGAAAATTTAAGAAAACGAGTGGTTTGTGAGTAATCCGGGTTTGAAAACTTTAATTTGATCTTTCAAGTTTAAATGTCTCGAAAACCATTCTCAATTATTAATCTGCTAATGATTCCAGCTTAAACCATACTAAAAATCCCGAAAATTAAAGCGGCCTTATTACAATAAAAATATCCCAAAAGTAACTGAAATTAAAATGTATATGAAACACCCCAAACCCGGCCCATGAGCCTTGACCGGATCTGGTATGCTTCTCGAAGAAAACCGGTTCAGAATTCGTTTGTTACTTGGAAAAACCCATGTGTTTTGAGAGAGAAATTATTTTTGGGTTGGGCTCGAGTTAAAAACAAGTTCATTTTTATATTGGAAACCCATTTATTCCAGGTGACAAAACATTTAGAATTTATTTTAAATGAAATTAACTTAATCTTTAATAAATAAAATTACGTAACATAGTAAATAAAACAGAAAATAACATAGTTCACTGTGGCTTTATTACATCAAATAAAAACCCAAAATGAAATTTAAAATACTTAGAAAAATAAAGGGTCCACATAATAATTTCCTTCTTTGGGCATGGCCACCACTAAGCTCCCGCGACCCGGTCCATTTGATCATCACCTGAAAAATGTTCCCACAACGGGGTGAGTCAACAGACTCAATGTGTACCACAACACTAAAATTTAACAATTCAGGCATACATTATCATATCACATACGTATTCATATAACAGATAGAAAAAAATGATGCAACCCGAACCCAAACCTAGATGCCATCTGCTACACATCACCCGTACCAACCTGCACACCATGGGGACTACAAAGTCAACCCTCCATCCGCTACACACCATCGAAGGCAATCACTGCAGTCGACGTGCTCATCGCCCTTATAAATATTCGTGGCATAGCCACCAGATTAAATAATTGTGACCGAAGTCACCACATTCATATATCGTGGTCTTAAGTCACCACATTCAGATAATGTGACCGAAGTCACCACATTCAGATATCGTGGTCTTAGATCACCACATTCACTTCCCCTTTTCATATAACCCGTATGTCCCACATTATACATGCCATGCATTTCACATTCTTATCACTTATCACATGTTAAATATAACATATTTCATAATTCTAGTAAGAGTAGGAAACGTACCTGAGTACTCTTGTACCGTTACATGGTACCTTAGCCATATTCACATTCTTATAAACATACACATATTAAACATTGCCATAAATCTTATTAAAAGATAGTGTTGGGTACACACCTGATTAACTTAGCAACTTCACTTCAAATCCCGAAAATCCGATCTAAAGCCTTAGATCCTTAGTCCCTACATTCGGCCATTACTTAAAAATTTAATGAAGACCATTCGGCCATAAAACCAAATCCTATTAGGATTATTGTAACCTAAAACTTACCTTGGTGCCGATTTCACTATAAATCAAATCCCGAAAACTTTGTGCTACTCCTCCCTTCAATCGACCAATGCTAGATCATTTAACTTGATTAGTTTCGGCTTTTGAATAATTAATGAACATATATATTTACCAAACATGGCCTTGGCCGAATGCTATAGACACTTACCTTGTGGATTTTAAATCCCGAAACTCACCGAATAACTAGAGAACACGCAGCCTATGGTGTACCTTCGGGAAAAGAACTTCTCCTTCTTTGTAGTCGACACTTAGTAAATCCCGAAAGAATCACTTGCTTAGGGAGTTGTCGAAATACCTATAGGCTCATATTAGATCCAATTTCAACTTTAAACATAATGAATGGCCTTTGGCCAAATATACACATGTCTTACCTTGAATCTTTAAATCCCGAAAAGTCTCGAAAGATCCTTCCTTAAAGTCGACAGCTCCTAAATCCCGAAACTTCCTTCATAGTTTCGGCCAAAGAATAATATGAGGGATTAGTTCCTGAATTTCGACAGGCCTAAAAGAATGGAAACCGAATTTGGATCTTACCCTTACTTGAAGAAATCGACAGCACCTACGCTAGACGCCACAGGAATTCGGTTTTGAGACTTGGAGAGTAGTCGACTATGGCCTAGAGAGATCTTGCTTTCGGCTTTTGAAAGATTATGAAAGAAGAAGAGAAAAGGGTTGAGCAATTTGGTAATGAAGTTTCGGCTACACAAGGTGTATTTTCGGCTTGACAAAACAATGAAGAAATGAGATATTTGCTAGAGAGAATTCGGCAGAGAGAGAGTTGAAAGAAAGAAAGAATGGCCCTCTTTTCCTCTAGTAGCCGAAATTACTAACCTAGAATCCCTTACTTGGCCATCACTCTTCTATTTTGATAGCTTTATCTCTTTAATTATCACCTATTCAATTTAATAAAACTTAATCCAATAATTATCTCTTATCTCTTAATAAAATAATACTAATAATAATCCATCATTATCTATCTATTTGCCAAATTTTAAAAGAAATAAAACTCCTCCTTTTAGTGCCTTAATGCCGTCTACCTCTCCTTCTTAATGCCGAAAAATAAAAACTCCTTTTTCTTTCCTTGTGGCTCGAACCTAGGCCCATTTACCTAGCTTGTGGCGTCACTTACCTTGGCTTTAAGTGGTGCCTTGTAGCCACTTTTCCAAGCCCAATTTCATGTCATATTTCCTCTATAAATTCTCTTAAGACCACCTTGCTTCATGTCACTCTTTTAAACTTTAAACTTAACATTTCTAAGACATTTTCTTACATTTCCAAGACATTTCCTTACATTTCCAAGACATTTCCTTTCATTTTCAAGACATTTCTTTACATTTCCAAGACAAGACATTTCCTTACATTTCCAAGTCATTTCCTTACATTTCCAAGACAAGACATTTCCTTACGTTTCCAAGATTCTAAAAATGCACACATCGCATCCATAACACATAAGACATACTAATGCATAGGCTATAATCCAGGATATTACAGTATATAACCAAATAAAACCCACTTCTGCATGGCTACCTCGAATCCACTCCAACCCGTCCAGAAAATCATGTGTCACCTGCATTGTGTTTAGTAAAAATAAGGTGAGTCAAACTGACTCAGTGTGTAATTAATCCACGTATTTCCACAAATGGGCTTGGCCCAAAACCACACAAATCCACATACCACACATGATGATGCAAAATGTTACCCATCCCAACCTAGTATCCAACCGCTACACACCCCCGTATATCCTGCCACCACACACCAGGGGATTACTAAACCGACCCTCCATCCGCTACACACCTCTTTGGTAGTCATGCTGCTCAAAGTCCACTTTAATGGTCTAGCCACTGATCCACGTGATTAAACACAATATCCACGATGTGACTCGAGGTCATCATCAATCCACGATGAGGCACGAGGCCAACATCAATCCACTATGAGGCACGAAGCCAACATCAATCCACGATGAGGCACGAAGCCAACATCAATCCACGTACATAAATGTACACCCTTTCCTTCATTAAATATATCCCGATCCCTATGTACATACAATATATTATGATGACATGACGATAAAATCATATGAACATATCAGGTATGCATATTAATCATACTTACAAAGATCCACATATGTCCATCCACGATTTTGATATAAGAAAAATACTAACCTGATTATCGATTTACCCAACATGGGTAATAGCATCACCACAGCCACTATTTCGGCTACCACACATATCACATGCATTCAATCAATTTAAACAAAGAAACAGTGTAATAACTACACACCTGATAACCTGTAATACCACGCCCTCTATGTCGACACTGTCACTAAACGAAACTACCGCTATTTGCCTACGATCCTGCTCTGACGCTGGCCCACACCCCAGTGGCCAATCCTGAACCGCAAAAATCGAACGCTTCTTTAATTTAGGGGTAGGGACCACGTGTCCAACTCCTTTCTCTCCTTAGCTGGTACTTGCATCCATCGAATAGTAACTTAATTAGCAGACCCGGGTTAAACGCTAAATCAAATCTAAACGAGACCAAATAATATCTTAATCGAGTAATCTTACCACAATCAACTGAATCCCGACGACTACACGCTTGAATCTAATGATTGACGAACACCTTACATAAGCCATGTTAGAATCGACTCTAACGCTTATGGACAAAAGAAATGGCCTTCGACCAACCCAAATACCATCTTACCTTGCTCGATCAAATCCCGAAAGCTTCTAGATACCCCTAATGCTGGCTTCCAACAAAAAGAGTCACAAATCTAAGACATTGCATAAATTTTGCAATACACATAAATACAGGGTTAGGCTTCTTGATTTCGGCAGGCCAAAGGAAAGGAAGAAAGATTTAAATAAAAGAGAACCCTTACCATAATATTAGAAATCGATTGGAAGAGATTGCACAAGATGACCGATGACACCCCTCTACAAATCAACCATCAAAATAAGTCACCACTTCAAGGTATAATCGACACTGGAAGATTCGGCCAAGGTATAGAGACTATTCGGCTTTGAATGATGAACACTTGGTGAAAGAAAAGAAAAGGAAAGGGTTGTGGCTAATGAGGTTTCGGCTATAAGGAATTATGAAGAGAAAGGTTCGACTTAATGAGGATAAAGAAATGATGAAACGAAAATGGGAAGAGAGGATTGAGGCTTATGGGATTTCGGCCATGGAGATAATAGATGAGAGGTGTATTCCGGCTACCAAAAGAAAAGATGATGATAGGAATCAAATTCGGTTTGTGAGACAACCAAATGAAGATAAAGAAAAGCAGAGAAAGAGAAAAGAGTGGTAGGAGATTCGGTCTTTGGTAGAAAATAGCAAAGAAGAGAACAAGAGAGAGTGGAACGACAATGCACCTATGGTCTTTTGTATTTCGGCTTTTGATCAAAATGAAAAGAGAACAAATGGGAGGCTTTTTGGAAGGGAGAAAACGCAAGAGATGCCTACCACAACACTAAGCAAATTTGGCCCCTACCCCCTCCTAACATGACCGAAAATGCCATCACCAAGAACCCCACAGCCGGCCAACTCTCACCCCCTCTCCACATCCCTTATTTCCTCCTAATTTTACTCATATCCACCCATTCGAATGAGTTTGAAAGAGTCAAACTCCTATCTCCCCTCTTAGCCGCCACTTTGATTTGTTTGACTCAATCCACACTTCATCCTTGAAGTGTCCACGCCAACTCCAACTCCTCCCATCCTTGACGCAAAAAGCAACCTCCAAAATGCAGTCCATGCTACTCGAACCTTGTTCCCTTTTCACTCCCTGAGGCGTCACTCCCTTGTGCTCTAAGTGGCACCTCCTTGCCAATTTATCACTTGAATTATTGTGTCAATGAACACTACATCAAATCCCTTAAGGCCTAGCTCCCCTAGCTCCCCCCTAATCAGCTTAAACCAAAAATTTCACTAAGGCTTCTACCTAATCCCAAAGTTTCCCGAAGCCCCCAAACACATTCAAACAGCATACAGAGCAAACTAACACATATATACGAAAAATGCGAGACCCCTAAATCCCAGATATTACAGTTTTGTCAGTTACCCCAAAGTTGGGTGACTGTGTAATTTACCCAATAATTTATTGTGAATTTGGATCTACTAAATATTTGACTAAATTTATTATAAATTATTTAAAATAATTATATTTAAATATGGTAATTAATGACTAAAAAGAGTAGTTAATTACATCTTAATTTTTTTAGAATGTGAAAATAAGAGTAATTATGAAGATAATTACATTCAAAATCCTATCACCTTATAATGTTCCTAAAACACTAATGCATGATTTAAGTTTAAGAGGTTACTTTTATATAAAAAAATAATATGATATTTTTATATTCACGAGAAATAATTTATTGTGAATTTGGATCTACTAAATATATGGCTAAATTTATTATAAATTATTTATATTTATTTTACCTAAATTGTGTAGTATAAATTATTCTTAATTATTTATATTTGATCAAGGATCAAATACTGATAATAAGAAGTATATGTTTAATGTTAACCAAACAAATATGAAATGTTAGAGTCAGGGGCGAAATTAGAAAAAATTTTAAGGGGAACTGAAATTAAATTGTAATTTTTACGATAGTAAAAATGTAATTTCATTATTTTAATAGTTTATATCTTTATAATTTTAAAGGAATAAATCAATTTTTTTTTATCATTTTAAGGGGGTCAAAGTGTAATTTTACTTTTACCAATTTAAAATTTAAAAAAAATTAAAAGGTCTAAATAAAAAATTTCTCATTTTAGAGGAAAGTGGGCCCCTACTAATTCCCTAGCTACACCCTTAGTTAGGGTAATCAAATAAAATTGCATAAGTTGTTTATTATCCTTGTTAATTTTATTAGTAATTATATTGTTTGAATATTTTTCTGGTTGTGCAATTACATACAATGATTTGATTTTAGAATTTACATCTTGCTTATAGATTTTTTTATTATTGATACTTTTATAATGATTTACATTGGTTTAGAATTTAAAAATATGTACATGTATAATTATAATTTATATTATTAAGTATTACCTAAAAATTAAAATATAATTATATTCTATTAGTTAAATACATTTCAGGAAATTAAAAAATTTCTTAAAAATTACATGAAGGTGTAATACTATTATGATAATTATCCTTTTATTCAGTCATTCTGAACATAAATTGGAACAATTTAATACAAGTTTCGTTTGGGCTCAAATTCCGGCCGTACTAGCGTATTCCAACCTATTTCAATCGAAAACTGGTGATAGGGAAAAATAGGATAAGAACTGCAGAAAAAGATGAAGAAGCTGCGGGAAGGGAGGAGAAGAAAGAAAAGAAGATGAGTAGAATAAAAAAATATTACAATTACAAAAATCGAGGAAAAGAAAAAAAATCTGAGATTCAAAATAGTTGGAAAAAAAAGAGAGTAAAAGCAAGCATTTAAAATCTAATTTAAATAAGAATATATTATATTTTTAAGAATATCTACATTGATAATATATAAAAATGTTAATAGATAAATAAACAGGATTTATTTTTATTATAAAATAATATTTGATACAACTTCATAAATGCAATTTGGATTTGATAAGTGTCTTATGAAATATAATATGTCAATTTTTAAGATTATTTGTAAAATAAAAAAAACTACACTATTAGTGTACTAAATACTAATCCATTTATTATTAATAAAAAAAAATAGTATGATATATTCACCATTACATATAAAATTAAAGTAATAATTATATAAAATAACAAGAAGTACGAAACCATACGCTGAAACATATTAGTATCAATACATAACAACACTAATAGGAAAATCATACATCTACTAATACAATATCGATTACCTTAATTCAAATGCATCCAAAATATCAAAATAATTCGTGCAGAACTTTGGATAAATTTGATTTTATAAAAAAAATATATCTTTAAAACTTTGAAATAAAAGTTAATTATTCTATGAGATCAAATTTTATAGAGTTGAAAAAGGTAAAATTAAAGTACAAAAGTTATCTTTTTCCTAGATGGTGGATAGATTAAGAGTGTTTAAACGGTTGGTTCGGTTAATATTCGAATTAAATTATCATTAATTAAATTATCTGAAATATAAAACTCTTTAACCGCTAACCAAATAGAAGTTTTTTTCAAATACATTAATCGAACCGAAAAATTTTGGTTAATTTGATTATGTCGATTAACCGAATTAATCGAAATTTATATATTTTTGTCTTTTGGCTAAAATAAGTATAAAACATATAAAAAATACATTGCTAATGTTAATTTTTTTTAATAGTTCAAAAACTTTTAAAAGGAGGTAAAAATAATAAATAAGACATTAGAAACATTACATAAGTGTTAAAAGTTAACAACCAAACACTATATTATATATAATATATATTATTTATTTATGTTAATTGATTAATTCGGTTAATTACCCGGTTTCAAACCGAATTACTCGATAATCGAAATTTCAAAAACTCATTAACCGACCTCCAATCGAACTAACTACTGACCAATTAACTGAATTAGATCGATTCATTCAATTAATTCAATTTTAATTGGACCGTGAACACCCCTAAAATAGACTGCTTTCGAAGGTAGTTTAAGGTTAAAAAGTCTCTAATAAGGTTAACACTTTATGTGGAGTATGAGGATTATGGGGATAATTAAATCTAATTACCTTGTAGTTTTTCAATTAGTTTGTATTCTCATACCATGAACAAGTTGTTTGTGTATGTTAAATTTATAATATTTTTATAATATTAGTTTTTATTTAAAATTTTTAATGAAATTCTCATAAAAAAAACATTAATAAATAAAAAAATAATGCAATTACAAAATATTTTTAAAAATATTTAATATTAAAATAATATAAAAAAATTATCATGGTTTGAATATTAATATTAATATATTATAATTTAAATAATATTACTATTAGTTTTTTTACAAATTATTTATTTTATATATATTGTTAATTTATTTTATTTTAATGTTAAAATTTTAATAATCATTTTTTTGTAAATTTATATTTATCTTTACTATACTTTAATCAATGAATGTAATTAACACTTACTATGTTTAAAAATTATAAATGAATTTGATAAATGATATTTGTATGTGTTTTCTTTTAATTATATTTTAAGCATAACAATTCAATATTCATTAATTTTAACATTATTGTAATGGGTAAAATTTGTCCAGGCCCATATTTTAAAAAATAATAAACCAATAAAATTTTAACAGTCTATTATAAAAATAAACAAAACAAAAGTCCAAATTAAAAAAACAGTCCATGACCCAACAAACTAACCCAAACCCTAAAGCCCAATAACCTAAAAAAATTTAGCTAGTCAAAACCCTAAAACAGAAACCTAGTCGCCACCAGCAGCCCCACGCTCGTGCACGTCACCTCCGAACCCCCAACGTCGCACGTCTCACCTCTCTGCGTCGTGCGCTCCTCCACGTCATTGTACTTGCGGAAAAGAAGGAAAAAACACAGCACAGCATTGTATTTTGATTTTTGTTACGAATTTCAGCTATAAAAGCTGCATAAAAAATATTGTAAAGGGGGATTTTTTACAGATAGATACGAAAGCAATATACGATTTGTTTTTACGGATACACACAAGAGCAATAGCAAAAATCCCAAGGTTCTGTCATTTTCTTTTATTTATATTTCTTCTTCTTTTCGAAACTAGATAGCATGTAAATATTTAAAGATTTTTATGTTTTTTTAAAACTGTATATTAAAATACAAAAAAAGGGAAGAAAAACTTACGTATTCCGAACTCCTACCGCCGTTCACGGCGGTGCCGACGGCAGCGATCGACGCCGGAGTTCCCTCGGAGGTTCTGCCAGAAATCGCTCAGAGGAGGCAGAGGGAAAGAATTTCTGGAGACTGAATTTTATTTTTTTAAAAGTAGAAAACTAATGTTTTTTTTTTAATTTTGACTTTAAATAGGGAATGAAAATGACGCCGTTTTGCATCAGGGGTTTAAGAGCCAAAACGACGCCGTTTTGCCTCCATCCAACCCGCTCGACCTGACCCGCAAGGAGGGTTCGCGTGTGTTTTAAAAATGAGCTATTTACAGCCCTGGTCCTTCTGCTTTTTCAAACTGTTTCAATTTAGTCCATTTGCTACCTTTTATGATTTTTTTAATTCGGCCCCAGCATTTACTGGGCGTTTCAACTTGGTCCCTGATGCACTGATCCTCTAGGGAAAGGACGCATGTCAAAGGGAAGGATTTATTGCCCATCTGGCCCTCCTCCCTTTAGCGCCTCTTCGTTTTGGTTTCTTTTCTGCTTATTTATTTATAATTTTCATCTTTAATTTCATTCTTGTTTCAATTTAATCCCCAGTCTGTTCAATTTCAATTATTATTTTTATTTTTTTCGCAATTGGTCACTTATTTATTTCTCTTTATTATTACCACTGTTATTTTTTTATATATTATTATTACTATAACTATATTTATTATTATATTTATTATTATTGTTATTATTATTTTTATTAATACTATTATTATTATTATCACTTTCAATATTACTATTTATTATTTCTATTTTCACTACTATTTTTATTATTATTACTATTAATTTTAATATTATTACTATTATTTTATTATTAATACTATTTTTATTTTTATTATTACTTTTATTATTATTTTCATTACTATTAATATTATTATTAATATTATTATTACTAATTTAGTGTTATTATTATTTTACTATTACAATTAATATCGACATTATTATTGCTATTTTTATTATTTCTATTATTTTTTATTTTTTATTAATATATTTTATTATTATTTTATTTTTTACTATTATTATTTTATTATTTTTTAAATTAGCATATAGTATTTATTTATTTACCATTAACTTTTATTTTTACTATTATTTTCTTTTATTTATTTATCCTTTTTCCCAATTATTTCGTTTAGATTGTTGATTTTAAATGTTATTTTATTGTATTATTTCTACTTTTATTTTTGTTGTTTATGTTATTACCCTTGTTTCTATCCTATTATGTATTTGTACTATACCCCATCTTCCTTTTTATTACAATCAAATCACATATTACTCGATGCATTAAAATTTTCGTTTTGAAATAAGCAAACATTCCGAGTTCTAAGGTTTGAAAGAAATCGTACCCTAACTTATTGGGTTTCGATTTTTCTCATCGAATCTAAAGAACCTATTATCTTCCTTTTAAAATCAAAACACATGAGCTAAATAAAAACTTATTCTCGGGAATTCAAAAATATTGCGTCCTAACTTACTGGATGTGATATTTTGTTATCTCGAGGAAGTGATTTTTTAAAAAATAAAGGCAATATTCTGTATTTGGGAATTTTGAGAAATGGTGCCCTAACTTATTGGGTCTTGATTTTTCATTTGACCCAAATAGCCAAATATCCTTCTTAAATTTAAACCTACTAGTTTTAAATGGAAAAAGACAGGCTTAGTTTCGAGGATTTGAAATGTCGTATCCTAACTCACTGGGTATGATATTTTATTCTTTCGAAATAAACAGGTCTCGATATCCGGTCTAGTTCATTCAATATTTTACTTAAATAAAGGATCGTATTTTAAAATCTTTTCAAATTTTCGACATTAGAACATGAAGTAATCAAATCGGTACCAATTTTGGGTGTTTCGAGGGTGCTAATCCTTCCTCGTACGTAATCGACTCCCGAACTTATTTTTCTAAATTTCGTAGACCAAAACTATCATTTTAATGTTTTAACGATCAATCTCAAGGTGACCCAATCACATCTCAAAAAGATTGGTGGCGACTCCATTTTCGTTTTAAAGTCAGCCCCCTTTTCCAAACAAAAAAATGGTTTCGACAGCTTGGCGACTCTGCTGGGGACCAATAAGAGAGTCAAGCCGTAAATTGATTAATTTATGTCCTTTTGACGAAAGTTGAAAATCAGATTTGAAAATTGCGATTCTTTTATTGCATTTGTTTGGGTCATTTAGTTGGGTGATTTGAGTGTCTAGGGTACTCTTGCATCATATTGCATGACCGTTGTGGTCACACCTTTTAAGTGAGAGTGAGAAGCTACTCCTTCGTGAGGTTTTCACCTCCATGTAGGAAAGTGGATCACTTTCGGGATACATCCGTACCTATGTCTTCGTGAGATTTTCATCTCTGTGCAGCCATAGGGAAATGTATTCCCCTGAACTGAACTCGGTTCGTATGAGCCTATAATGGGTGAGAATCGATGAATCTGCTAGTTCAGGTACCTTTTCTTTAGAGCCAAACCACATATAGTGAACTCTAGGAGCTCACTTTAGGTAGAACTATGTCGAACCCTAGTAGTTACCTGGATAAGTGTTTGATTTTTACCATCTGTATATGATACTAATGTGCTTTTTTTTTTATGACTACATTACATTTCATCATCGTAGAAAGGAGGTGTTGATTCATATTTGATTGCTAAATAGAAGAGTTTGTCATGGGAAAATGGATTTCTTGATAAAGTGAGTTATAATACGTTCGTCCAAATATAGTCCAAGTAAACACAACAAGAAAAGATTGATAGTATATGACTTCGCATCATTGCCCAGGGATTCAAGCTAGCAAAGGATTATTTGAGAGTCATCAAGTCTCAATTTTCTTAAAGAAGCTTATGAGCATTGCGAAGGATAAGTGAGTGAAGAGTCACGGCCTGAATCAAGCAACAAAGAGCTAGAAGAGGCATCTATTGAGAAAGTTCATGGGACACGACCATAACATCCAGATACAAAGAAAAAGATTAGTGTCTTCACCTGGACTATGAGGACAAAGCTGCATACGTAATCCGTTTTATGTAAAGAAATTTATTTTCTAGAAAAGTTCTTCTAATGGAATTGAATTCAAAGTCAACACCTCTCTTTCTTTTTGCATTTATTCCTTTGCATTGCATTTCATCCATTTGCATTACATCGCATCATATGCATTAAATGTTATAAAAGAACCCTATTAACTAGAGACCGTATTATAGTTACCCTGGAACATTACTACTACACACGAAGAAAAACTAAAGTTATGGATCAAAGGTTGGAAAAACTGGAACAAATGCAGAAGGAAATGCAAGAGTGACTACAAGCTCAGATGCAAGAGCAACTGACCAAGATTCAGCAGGACATGAAAGATCAGATGTTAGAATCGCAAAAGAACATGATGAAACAATTAACACAGTTACTACTTGGAGGGATAGAAAAAGGAAAAAGCCTTATGGTCAACCCCAGGGATGAAAGTGAAGACCCTGTCTATCCACCGGGTTTCGTCCCGACAAATACCCCAGCGCAGCCTAATACACATCCACCTAGGGTGTCTGTCAATATCAATCCTCAGTATCAAGCTGGCGTTTTAGCGTTAACACACTTCTCGACAGGCTCAGGCATCGAAGGCAATCCAGCAAATCCCGGTATCCCTAATCCGAATGACATGGCAAAAATAGAAAAAGTAAAAGGGGAACTTCCAAGGCAACTGGAAGACCGATACAAATGGCAGGAGGAGAAGTTCAAAGCATTGGAAAGCGCTGATTACCAGAACGAAGTGGATGCTAAGAAGTTGAATCTGGTCCCAGATATGGTACTCCCTCCAAAGTTCAAGATGTCAGAGTTCGAAAAATACAACGGAACCAGCTGTCCTGGGGCCCATATTACAATGTTCTGTCGGAGAATGACAGGTCATGTTAGTAACGACCAGTTGTTGATTCACTGTTTTCAGGATAGTTTGACTGGGGCTGCGGCCAAATGGTACAATCAATTGAGTCGTGCCCAAGTCAAATCATGGAAGGATTTAGCACAGGCCTTCATGAAGCATTATAGCCATGTGACTGATATAGCGCCTGACAGGATCACGTTACAAAACATGGAGAAAAAATCGAGGGAAAGTTTCAGGAAATATGCCCAGAGGTGGAGGGAAGTCGTTACACAAGTCCAACCGCCACTGCTAGAGAAAGAAATGACCATACTTTTCATTAATACCTTGAAAGCACCTTTTATCAACCATATGTTAGGGAGCGCAACTAAGAGTTTCGCAGACATAGTGATGTCTGATGAAATGATAGAAAATCTGATAAGGTGTGGAAAGATAGAGGTGGGGAAATCACGAGAAGATCAGCTCCGAAGAAAAGGGAAAATAAAGTAAGTAATGTAAGCTTGGGTTATTCAAAACCCATTACTGTCAATCAACTGAGAGCGGTAGCCACGGGCCAGTAGACCTCACCAAGGTAGGAGCCCCACACGAGGCAAAATACTAGAGAAGTTCCAGTTTACTCCTATACAATTGACGTATAGGGAGTTGTATAAAAATCTGTTCGATACACACGTTATAGCCCCTTTCTACTTGAAACAGTTGCAACCCCCATATCCTAAGTGGTATGACACAAAAACTTAGTGTGAATGCCATGCGAGAATTGTAGGACACTCGATAGAAAACTGCACATCATTCAAAAGGTTAGTCGAAAGGCTTATTAAAGAGGGTGTTGTGAAATTCGACGATGCACCTGGTGTGGGAAATTCGTTACCCAGTCATACTGATAAAGGGGTAAATGCGATAGTCGAGAACATGGGGAGGAGAATCAAACGAAATTTTACTGAAGTAAGAACCCCATTGAGGGATGTTTAGAAGGAAATGGGGGAAAGAGGGTTAGTTTCGCGAGAGTTGGGGAGCAAATCCCAAGATACAAGGAACTACTATGAGTTCCATAATAAGGAGGATCATGCGATCCAACGATGCAACGAATTCAGGGCCTTGGTGCAAGAGTTGATGGATAACAAAGAGCTGGAGTTCTTTGACCCTATTGAAGGAAAGGATGTGTGCACCACAGAATGAGGGTCAGCAAAGAAGGTCTTTGAGGTTAATCACCCAGTAATGATCATCACAAGACCGAGAATTGAGGAACCAGAAGCGAAAGTGGCACCTAGAGTTATAATTCAAAAACCCATGGCTTTTCCTTATAAGGATAGCAATAGGGTGCCTTAGGATTATAACTACAGTGTGACAATTTTGGGAAGGGAAAGTTCGGCCAGCACGCCAAATACAGAAGTCGAACCCATAAAAAAGTAAATCCTTCATGACCAGACAAGGAGAAGAGAGGTCAGAACCATTGGTTAATGAACCAGTAATGGAAAATGAAGCTAAGGAGTTTTTGAAATTTCTAAAACATAGTGAGTATAGTGTTATGGAACAATTACACAAGCAGCCAGCACGCATATCAGTGCTGGCTTTACACTTAAACTCAGAGGTGCACCATAGCGCACTAATGAATGTGTTGAACGAAACCTATGTCGCTGATGACATTTCAGTAAATAAACTAGACCGCCTTATTAACAACATAAGCGCTGACAACTACATCTCTTTCAGTGACGATGAAATCCTGCCAGGAGGCATGGGATCCACCAAAGCTCTGCACATCACTACCCGATGCAAAGGGTATACGCTACCGGATGTATTAATTGACAACTAATCGGCTCTAAATGTCTTGCCCCTATCTATATTGAACAGGTTGGCTATAGATAGCTCTCATATGAAAACATGCCAGAACATAGTAAGAGTATTCGATGGCACCGAAAGGAAACTGATGGGAAGGATTGAGATACCCCTCCTGATCGGACCAAATACGTACGAGGTAGACTTCCTCGTGATGGACATCAAGCCCTCTTATAATGGTTTATTAGGGAGACCCTGGATTCACTCTGCGGGAGTGGTACCATCATTATTGCACCAAAAGCTAAAGTTGGTGACAGAGGGTCGGCTGATAGCTACAAATGCTGAGGAGGACATTATCGCATCCGTTGCCAGTGATGCGGCATACGTAGGGAGTGATAGTGAAGCAATTGAAGTTCTTTTCAGTCATTAGAGCTTATGAATGCCTCCTTCATTACCGAGAGAAGCAGAATTTCGGTGCCCAAAATCTCTGAAGCAATAAAGATGGGCCTACAGTTGACAGTGGGAAAAGGAGTGTTGCCTGAAAGAGGACTTGGAAAATACCTCCACGGATGGGTCAAAGTACCGGTCTTGATTAGCAAATGAGACCATTTTGGCTTGGGGTATAAGCCAGACGCCAAGCAGAGGAAGAAAGAGCTGGAGAAGAGACAAGAGAGCAAAAGGCACGATTGGATGGGTCAGAAGTCAAGTGGGAGCTAATGACTTTTCGCCATATATCCAATACCTTTGTGTCAGGAGGAGTTATCCATCCGGGACCAGAAAGTACGAATGAAGAAACAGCTGAAGATATGATGAAAATTTTAAGCATCAACGCCGTATTTGAAGAGGGACCAAAGGAAGGAAACTTAGCGGGCATTCGCCCCTATGAGCCTGGAAGTGTTCTGAACAACTGGACTGTAGAAGAACTTCCTGTGATTTTTAGAGCAAATACAGAATAATGTTCAAAACACGCTTATTGTTTTCTAGCCTAGGAACAATAAGAATCTACTATGAAATAGGCTCATGTTCAAAACGACTTTATTTCAATAAAATACATCGAGTAATTATTTTTTTATTCTTTTTCATTCCATTCATAATCATACCATACAGATAAGTTATTCTTAGATTCATTGGTTTCTCTGGGTACCCTTTCATACCTACAATAGGTCTCCAGATATCGACGTCATGAGTAACGCTGCTAGGGACCCAGAACTCCTTTGTGAACGAGACATGTGCTTAGAGGGATCTCAGGATTTTACAGAGGATGGAGATTATAGTTTATCCTCGGATTTGTTAAGGATGGTAGAGCGGGAAGAGAAGCTGATTCTACCTTACAAAGAGACAATTGAGAATGTGATTTTAGAAGAAGGGAATGAGGTGAAAATTGGCACTTGCATAAATGAGGAAACAACGCAGGATCTCTTTAAACTTTTGCGGGAGTTCAAAGATGTCTTCACATGGTCATATCAAGACATGCTTGGGTTGAGCGCCGATATTGCGGTACATCGTATCCCCATAAAAGAAGAGTGCAAGCTGGTCCAATAGAAGCTCCGAAGGATGAGACCCGATGTTGCAGTAAAAATAGGAGAAGAGGTCAAGAAGCAATTTGATGCTGGGTTCTTACAATTGGTGAACTACTCAGAATGGGTAGCCAATTTCGTCCATATTCCTAAGAAAGATGGAAAAGTACGGATGTGTGTAGATTACAGAGACTTAAACAAGGCTAGCCCAAAGGACAACTTCTCACTATCTCACATCGACATTTTGGTGGATAACACGGCAGGTTATTCATTGTTCTCCTTCATGGATGCTTTCTCTGGATACAATCAGATAAAGATGCATCCTAAAGACATGGAAAAGACCATATTCATAACTTTGTGGGAAACTTTTTGTTACAAAGTGATGCCATTCGGGTTAAAGAATGCGGCAGAAACATACCAAAGAGCCATGGTAACCTTGTTTCATGACATGATGCACAAGGAGATCAAGGTCTATGTCGACGACATGATCGCGAAATCCCGAACGGAAAAGGAGCATATACAGGTTTTGAGGAAACTATTCTTGAGGTTGAGGAAATTCCAGCTGAAGCTTAATCCAACCAAGTGTACTTTCGAAGCTAGGTCAGGAAAACTGCTTGGTTTCATGGTCAGCGAAAAGGGAATTTAGATCGACCTAGATAAAGTCAAAGCTGTACAAGAATTGACTTCGCTGTGCACTTAAAAGGAAGTCTGAGGTTTTCTAGGAAGACTAAATTATATTGCTTGGTTCATTTCGCAATTGACTGAGAAATGTGACCCCATATTTCGTCTTCTTAAGAAACACAACCCAGACATTTGGGACTATGAATTCCAGAATGCTTTTGACAGAATTAAACAATACTTGTCTAATACTCCAGTACTAATGCCACCTAGTCCTGATAGGCCATTGATTCTATATTTGACAGTATTCGGCAATTCAGTGGGATGTGTGCTTGGCCAACACGATGAAACAGGGAAGAAAGAAAAGGCGATATACTTCCTCAGTAAGAAATTTACTGAGTGTGAAATGAGATACTCGCCAATTGAGAAGTTATGTTGTGCCTTGGTCTGGACAACTCGGAGGTTAAGGCAGTACATGTTGTACCATATGACCTGGTTAATCTCGGAACTAGACCCTCTTAAGTACATGATGGAGTCAACTGCTTTGAATGGAAGAATGGCTCGATGGCAAATTTTACTCTCCAAATTTGACATAGTCTATGTGAACTAGAAAGCTGTGAAGGGGAGTGCAATAGCAGATTTTCTAGCTAGCTGAGCTCTAAACAATTACGAACCCTTGAACTTTGATTTTCCCAATAAAGATCTAATGTTTGTAGCAGCTACTGAGGAAGATACCCTAGAAGATCGTCCTTGGAAACTGAACTTCGATGGAGCATCAAATTTTGTTGGTAATAGAGTTGGGGCAGTCCTGATATCCCCAAGCGAAGATCATTATCCATTCACTTGCAAGTTAGATTTTGACCGCACAAATAATATGGCAGAATACGAGGCATGTATCATGGGAATTCGAGCAGCCATAGACCGCAAAATCAAGGTGCTAGAGGTATATGGAGATTCTGCATTTGTGATCTATCAGCTCAAAGGAGAATGAGAAACGAGAGATCCCAAATTGATTAGTTATCGAGAGTTAGTGTTGGAGTTAATTAAGGAGTTTGATAATATCACCTTATGTTACCTCCCGCGTAATGAAAATCAGATGGCTGACGCCTTGGCCAAATTAACTTCTATGATCAGGGTAAATAAACAAGAAGGTATGAAGCGTATCCAAATGAGTATCTATGAAGTTCCGGCTCACTGCTGCAATATCGACGAAGAGGAGGAGAGAAATGATCATCCTCAGTATCATGATATTCTACGATATGTGAAGAGTTGTGAATACCTTGATCGAGGAACTAAAAACGATAGGAGAACATTGAGAAGACTGGCCAATGACTATGTCTTAAACGAAGAGGTCCTATATAAAAAGATGAAGGACTAGGGGCTGTTAAGATGCGTTGATGCTGTTGAGGCTAAGAAAATCCTGGAAGAAGTCCATGAAGGTGTCTGCGGGACACATGCAAATGGGTTTACAATGGCCAGACAAATCATGAGATTCGGGTATTACTGGTCCACGATGGAAGGAGATTGCATCCGTTAGCCAAAAAGTGCCACAAGTGCCAAATTTATGGAGACAAGATCCATGTGCCTCATTCACCTCTTCATGTTATGACTTCTCCGTGGCCTTTCTCAATGTGAGGCATGGACGTCATTGGACCAATTTCGCCAAAGGCTTCTAACGGACATTGATTCATTTTCATGGTCATCGATTACTTCACCAAATGGCTAGAAGCAGCTTCATATGCTAATGTCACGAAGACGACAGTTAGCAAGTTTTTGAAGAGGGAGATCATATGCCGCTATGGTATACCAGAAATGATCGTATCTGACAACACGTTGAACCTGAACAATATCGCGATAGTCAAAGTCTGCAGTCAGTTCAAAATTAAGCACCACAACTCGTCACCATATTGCCTGAAAATGAACGGCGCCGTTGAGGCAGCTAATAAAAATATCAAGAAAATTGTGGGGAAAATGACTGAGACCTACAAAGATTGGCATGAAAAGTTACCGTTTTCCCTGTATGCCTATCGAACATCTGTTAGGACTTTTACCGGGGCAACACCTTTCTCATTGGTTTATAGGATGGAGACAGTTTTGCCCATTGAAGTTGAAATTCCTTCTCTCCGGGTTTTATCAGAGTTGAAGTTGGATGAATCGGAATAGATCCAATCTCGATATGATCAACTGAATCTAGTCGAGGAAAAAAGGTTAAAAGCTATCCGTCATGGTCAAATGTACCAGAAACGGATAATGCGAGCTTATAACAAAAAAGTCCACCCCAGAGTATTCCATGAGGGAGACTTGGTATTGAAAAAGATCTTCCCTATGCAAAAGGACTTCAGAGGGAAGTGGATGCCTAATTGGGAGGGGCCTTATGTGGTAAAGAAAGCCTTTTCTAGAGGAGCATTGATACTAGCCGAGATGGACGGCAAGAGTCAGCCAAACCCAGTTAATGCAGACTCAGCCAAGAAATACTTCGCTTAAGAAGGAAAATGGGCCAAGGCGAAAACCCGCAAAGGGCATCTTGGGTTCAAAAAAAAAAATATGGAGAGGCCAAGGTTTTACTTAAATAAAGGATCGTATTTTAAAATCTTTTCAAATTTTTGACATTAGAATATTAAGTTTTTCTTCTAACAAATTTTTTCTTTTTATTATTATTATTATAATTTTTATTTCCTGGTTTCCATTTAGCTAATCTATATTTTTTATGTTTTTTATAGGTTTTTGGTCGTATGGTATTACAACCAAATTCCCATTCTCCTTCTAACATTTTTGTACAATATCTATGACTTAATTTATTCTTGACTTGTTTAGTCGCTTTACTCTGTAGGCAATGTAATAGAATTCTTTCTTTAGCAAAATTAATTCTATTACCTATTGTGTCTATATCTCCTATTTCTTTATTATCATTACTATGTTTTATAATGAAAGATGCATATTTGTTTATACAAATTTCATCCCAAGGTGGGGGTAATTTATGGAAATATTGATTTCTCCAAAAATCTACACTTTCATTTTTAACTTTTGATATTCATGTAAAAATTTTTAGAGAATTCATCTAAATATCTAATATCACATAATTTTAATTTTGACAAGGTATATTTGGATTGACTATCACGGTCTTTTTATTAGAGTAACCACAAAATTCTATTTTTAGAATTGAGGTTAAACCTTTTAATAGATCTTTAGGGGTACTTATTTGATTAATAAGATTTCCCTTTTGTTCTCTTCCTTTCTCAGATTCTTCCCAGCATCTGAGAAATTGAAGAACATCCCCTTGAAAAGTTCCAACAAAGTAGTTTAAGAACTTTTCTTTTGTCCGCATCGCATCTTGTTGTTGTTTACAACAATAGTCATGGATTGTGCCCAATCATCTATGGTTTTTTCATAGTCTGATAGAGGAACATTAGATAAATCTAAATATATTCCTCCTTGAGCAACACTTCTTTTATTGAGGTCTCCTATCTTTGTAAGGTATAGGCGTAGGTTGACTAGTTTCTCTGTGTGTTTCAGTTTTATATCATTAGTCGCTATATTTTCTATTTTACTACCCAATATTCTTGTTGTGTTTTCAACATTTTCATAATATTGGTTACTAGCTCTCAGATTATCATCTTTTTGAAGATCTGAGTCTATTTTTCTCTTACCGTAAGACTTACTCTTATCTCTTTCCCATGGTTTTGGGGCTACATAATCATATGGATCAGGGGTTCCGTTTCCATAGGATCTTGAGGAATCTCTATATTTTCTTCTGTTGAAGTTTCTTCTTCATCAGAATCGTGACTAGTTACATTAATAATTATTCCCGAATCATCACTAATATTATTATTATCATTATATTCTATTTCTAAATTATAACTATTATTATTATCATTAATATTATTAGAACTGTCACTACTTTCGGTAGTGTCGTATTCTAACATATAATGATAATTATACTTATTAAAAAGTTCTTTATGTTCTTCATAAAGATCTTCTATTAACTTTAAATATTCTACTTTCTCATAACTATCATCTGTTTTAGAAAATTGGTGTTTCCAATGTTCTATCAGATTTTTATAGGTTTCGAAGTCATATTTTTGTGTTTTTTGTGTTTTTTCAATTTTTTCTTTTGTTTTTTCATTTTTTATATAGTTAGTAGATGAGTCTTCAGATGAATCCTCATTAGACAAAGCTAATATGTAATTACTGTTACCGTAATATAATGGTCCTTAATCTGATTCTACGTTATTATTATTAATAACCTGATCTAATTTAGTATTTACATCGGATAATAACTCTTTAGATTTGCTATTCAAATCTAACTCAGTTACTTCTCCCAAACTATCTACTTTTTCTTCTACTTTACTAATCTTAGTATATAATTTACCAAAATAAGTATTAGTCATATCTATTAAACTGTTGATACCCATACTAAGAACCAAAACAGAATTTTCATTCTTAGAGTCTATATGCATAGTATGATTACAAGTTTTATCTTTATATAAACAATCTATATGTTCCATAATGTTATCCCTGGTACCTAAGACCTTCTGTGTCTTAACGTCCTCTCAACGCCAACAAGGTCCCACTCGGACTCAACGGCTACGAAGACTAACGACAGACATATGGGTTTTGAGACAACAACTGTGAAACAAACAGAATTGAAAAACAAAGATAGAAACTTACAATGATACCAAGATATTAGAACTCCAGAAATCGTTACTCCGGGGCTCCTCGAAGGGATATCGATACCGGCCATGGGGGGAGGTAAGGGAGAAGGATATCGATACCGATTCATGGGGGAGGGGAGGAGGATAGGCGAGAGATATGCACAAGCGGAAGGATTCTAATATCTATTATGTAGAAGAAAGATAGTTTACAAAAAGAAAACTTAATATTCTAAGTATGTACCACGATGCCTTTCAAGGCTTACAAGAATGCCTATTTATGACTAAAAATTCTAAACTAGAATCTAATTACATTTGAAGTCGAAATAATTGTTAGGATAAGAATCAAAGAATAAACTCTAATTTAATTACAATTGAGTTCGAATAGTATCCCGATAAGGACACATTAATTGTCGACTTCTTGGTGGCTTCCAAGTAGCTTCCTTTAATTGGACGGATGCTATGTTGGCTTTTTCCCACGTAGCTTCCTCAAGCGATTGTCCCGATAAGGATGCTTTTAATGGTTGCTTCCACGTAGCTTCCTTGATAAGGGCGGATGAATAGTCGACTTCATGGTGGTTTCCACGTAGCTTCCTTTTTGGAGGATGCTATTATGGTTTTTTCCACGTAGCTTCCTTGAACAAGAACTTGATAAGGGCGCTTTTGGTTGTTTCCACGTAGCTTCCTTTTCTTGTCAAAATTGTTGCCATCTTGGTTGTTTCCAGGTGGCTTCCTTTTTCGGCAATATCCGCTGCTTGCATCATTGCTTACTTCATGGCGTTGATGGTTGCTTACATCATCATCTGCGTCATTTGGATCTTGATGGTTGTCATCTTCCAAATTTTGTCTTCATCCTTCTTGGATGTTTCTCGGATTCATTTCCTCGATCTCGTCCAAGGTGCAATGATTCGGTGAAGTCTTGGTGTGTTCCAACGTTCCCATGTTTCTCGGATCTCATTTGCTAACGGATAATCTCCGATCTCCATTTCCGCTTATTTGTGTTAACAACGAAGCGGCTTCTTCATTTCTTTCGATCCGGTGGTTTCGATGATCGTAAGCTAGAATTCTTTTCCATCGGTCGAACATATAAGTGTCTTGATGGAGAAGATGTCGAGCCATGCTCATAAGATCAATTCTGCTTGGACTTGATACTTGTTGAAATTATTATAGCATTCATCAATGATTTTTGACAAATGCTTTGGATCTTCTCTTCTTGCTTTGCTGGGGCTTTTCCGAAAACATAGTATTTATATTCCAAATTTGATAAGGTGATGAAATTTTTCTTCCTCAAACAATACCAATGAGATTGTTTATCTCAATATGGAAATAATAGACAAAATTGTCTATGTTTATAAAATTTGATAGCGGGATTTGACTATCATTTGGAAAATCTTTTAATAAATCAAAAGAGAGATTTTGGTATTATTTCTTTAACAAATCCCCATTCAATACTTGTTATATCGAGCGGCTCATGAGTTAATCGAAATTTGATAGTAGGAATTTTTCTCCTATATCATTTATAAAAATATAAGCTTGAGTAAAATATTGAGAAAATTTTTCTAAAAATAGAGCTTCTTTGTTTGCAAATGGCTCCTTTTATTTTTGAAAATATTTAGAAGGTAAAATCTGTCTACATTTGTTATATAGACATTTTCTAAACATCTTATTAATAATAGGAGTGTTTCTCCTTTATCAATAAAATCTTTGAAATGTATCAAGAAGATTGTTTATCTCCTTAATATCCATATAATCGATTAGGATTTCATCCCAATCTCTGTATAAAATACTTTTAATAATACTTCTTGATTTATTTTCTTTTAGCCATTTTTTTTCAGCTAAAATTACGAGAAGTGCGTAAGAGCTTTTACGAAACTAGCTCTTTGTTCCAAAATATGGTTTTTCCATATTCATCAATGAAATGGTAATATTAAGGGTAAGCTTTGGATTATAAAAATCCTTTAGATTCGAGAACTCGGAGGTTTGTTGTTTTTTCAACAAATCTTACGTATATTTGAGAATTTCGGAATCAGTATAAGGCTTTTGAGAGAATTGAGAATAATCCACCGGTGTTGGTGAATATGATCCAATTGGTTGGTTTACCATTGGATATGGTAAATAATATCCTGGTTAGGATAAAATTGTACTGTGTAGGTGCGACCATAAATTCTTGTTTAGAACTTATATTTGCAAAGTCTGAGAAATAAATTCTTGTTTAGAATTTATTTGTGTAGAAATAAATCCTTGTTTAGGACTTACTTCATGCAAAGTGAAATCCTTGTTTAGGACTTTTTGAGCAGAAATGATTCCTTGTTTAGGATTCATTGGTGCTTTTCCCTTATTGGGTTTTTATGGGATGATTCTCCATCCATCATTTTCATTTAGAGGTTGTTTACCTCTATCCATAAGGCTCTGCTAAGAAATCAACAAACATTAGTAAAGATAATTTTATTATTATCTACCAATGGTATTTCTATAGAATTATTTTCTATAGATAATATAACCGATTTCTTATTAACAATAAAAGGTAAATATTGATTAAAATATATATTCATCGAATCAGACGACTGCTTTTCGAAATTAATTCATATAGTATTTTGGTAGGATTTGTTTCCTCACTAAAACATATTTCTAAATCTTGTTCTTCAAGATTTTTGATTATTTTCCTTGCACTTTTGCCTTTGTTAGGACGAGAAAGTTGCTATGTGACCTTCTTCATCACAAATAAAACATTTACATATTTGTTTTTAGTATTTTTAGAAGTTTTTCTTCTAACAAATTTTTCTTTTTATTATTATTATTATAATTTTTATTTCCTGGTTTCCATTTAGCTAATCTATATTTTTATGTTTTTATAGGTTTTTGGTCGTATGGTATTACAACCAAATTCCCATTCTCCTTCTAACATTTTTGTACAATATCTATGACTTAATTTATTCTTGACTTGTTTAGTCGCTTTACTCTGTAGGCAATGTAATAGAATTCTTTCTTTAGCAAAATTAATTCTATTACCTATTATGTCTATATCTCCTATTTCTTTATTATCATTACTATGTTTTATAATGAAAGATGCATATTTGTTTATACAAATTTCATCCCAAGGTGGGGGTAATTTATGGAAATATTGATTTCTCCAAAAATCTACACTTTCATTTTTTAACTTTTGATATTCATGTAAAAATTTTTAGAGAATTCATCTAAATATCTAATATCACATAATTTTAATTTTGACAAGGTATAGCTGGATTGACTATCCTGGTCTTTTTTATTAGAGTAACCACAAAATTCTATTTTTAGAATTGAGGTTAAACCTTTTAATAGATCTTTAGGGGTACTTATTTGATTAATAAGATTTCCCTTTTGTTCTCTTCCTTTCTCGATTCTTCCCAGCGTCTGAGAAATTGAAGAACATCCCCTTGAAAAGTTCCAACAAAGTAGTTTAAGAACTTTTCTTTTGTCCAGACTGTACTGTTGTTGTTTACAACAATAGTCATGGATTGTGCCCAATCATCTATGATTTTTCATAGTCTGATAGAGGAACATTAGATAAATCTAAATATATTCCTCCTTGAGCAACACTTCTTTTATTGAGGTCTCCTATACTGTAAGTTATAGGCGTAGGTTGACTAGTTTCTCCTGGTGTTTCCAGTTTTATATCATTAGTCGCTATATTTTCTATTTTACTACCCAATATTCTTGTTGTGTTTTCAACATTTTCATAATATTGGTTACTAGCTCTCAGATTATCATCTTTTTGAAGATCTGAGTCTATTTTTCTCTCTACAAGTAAGACTTACTCTTATCTCTTTCCCATGGTTTTGGGGCTACATAATCATATGGATCAGGGGTTCCGTTTCCATAGGATCTTCAGGAATCTCTATATTTTCTTCTGTTGAAGTTTCTTCTTCATCAGAATCGTGACTAGTTACATTAATAATTATTCCCGAATTATCATCACTAATATTATTATTATCATTATCTTCTAACTCTAAATTATAACTATTATTATAATCATCATTGATATTATCAGAATTTTCACCACTTTCGGTAGTGTCATATTCTAACATATAATGATAATTATACTTATTAAAAAGTTCTTTATGTTCTTCATAAAGATCTTCTATTAACTTTAAATATTCTACTTTCTCATAATTATCATCTATTTTAGAAAATTGGTGTTTCCAATGTTCTATCAGATTTTTATAAGTTTCAAAGTCATATTTTTGTGATTTTTCTGTTTTTTCAATTTTTTCTTTTGTTTTTTCATTTTTTATATAGTTAGTAGATGAGTCTTCAGATGAATCCTCATCAGACAAAGCTAATATGTAATTACTGTTAGCGTAATATAATGGTCCTAAATCTGATTCTACGTTATTATTATTAATAACCTGATCTAATTTAGTATTTACATCGGATAATAACTTTTTAGATTTGCTATTCAAATCTAACTCAGTTACTTCTCCCAAACTATCTACTTTTTCTTCTACTTTACTAATCTTAGTATATAATTTACCAAAATAAGTATTAGTCATATCTATTAAAGCTGTTGATACCCATACTAAGAACCAAACAATTTTCATTCTTAGAGTCTATATGCAAAGTATGATTACAAGTTTTATCTTTATATAAACAATCTATATGTTCCATAATGTTATCTCAGTACCTAAGACCTTACGTGTCTTAACGTCCTTTCAACGCCAACAACGTCCCACTCGGACTCACTCAACAGCCACGAAGACTAATGATGAGACATATGGGTTTTGAGACAACAGCTGTGAAACAAAGCGAGAATTGAAAAACAAAGATAGAAACTTACAATGATACCAAGATATTAGAACTCAGAAATCGTTACTCGGGGCTCCTCGAAGGGATATCTCGATACCGATTGCGGGGAGGGGAGGTAAGGAGGAGGATATCGATACGATTGCGAGGAGGAGGTGAGGAGGATAGGCATCTCTCGCCTATCCTCCCTCCCTCCCCGGCAATCGGTATCGAATATCCTTCGAGGAGCCCCGAGTAACGATTTACTGAGTTCTAATATCTTGGTATCATTGTAAGTTTCTATCTTTGTTTTTCAATCTCGTTTGTTTCACGCTTGTTGTCTCAAAACCCATATGTCTGTCGTTAGTCTTCGTAGTCGTTGAGTCCGAGTGGGACCTTGTTGGCGTTGAGAGGACGTTAAGACACGTAAGGTCTTAGGTACTGTGGATAACATTATGGAACATATAGATTGTTTATATAAAGATAAAACTTGTAATTATACTATGCATATAGACTCTAAGAATGAAAATTTGTTTTGATTCTTAGTATGGTATCAACGATTTAATAGATATGACTAATACTTATTTTGTAAATTATATACTAAGATTAGTAAAGTAGAAGAAAAGGTAGATAGTTTGGGAGAAATAACTGAGTTAGATTTGAATAGCAAATCTAAAGAGTTATTATCCGATGTAAATACTAAATTAGATCAAAGTTATTAATAATAATAACGTAGAATAAATTTAGGACCATTATATTACGATAGCGAGAATTACATATTAGCTTTGTATGATGAGGATTCATCTGAAGACTCATCTACTAACTATATAAAAAAAGAAAAAACAAAAGAAAAAATAGAAAAAACACAAAAATATGACTTTGAAACTTATAAAAATCTGATAGAACATTGGAAACACCAATTTTCTAAAACAGATGATAATTATGAGAAAGTAGAATATTTAAAGTTAATAGAAGATCTTTATGAAGAACATAAAGAACTTTTTAATAAGTATAATTATCATTATATGTTAGAATATGACACTACCGAAAGTGGTGAAAATTCTGATAATACCAATGATGATTATAATAATAGTTATAATTTAGAAATAGAAAGTATTAACTCTAATAATTCGGATATAATTATTAAAGTTAATAATGAAAATTCTGATGAAGAAGAAACTTCAATAGAAGAAAAGATAAAAATTAAAGATCCTATGGAAACGGAACCCCGGATCCATATGAATATCAAGCCCCAAAACCATGGGAAAGAGATAAGAGTAAGTCTTATGGTAATAATATACACTCGAGATCTTCAAGCAGAAGATAATGAGAAATAATAATAATATTGTTGAAAACACAACAATATTAGGAAATAAGGTAAAAAATATGGAACCTATGGATATGGAACCCCCAGATCCATATGAATATGAAATACCTAAACCTAGGGAAATTGATAAACAAGATCCTTATGGTAGATATAAACCTAAGAAATATTGGGAAAACAAATTCCTAATAGAATTAAAACCATATTATCTTGAAAAACAAGATTTAGAAATATATTTCAGTGAAGGAAACAAATCCTCTTTGAAATAATATCGTAAAACAGTCTAATACGGATTCTGGATGAATATATCTTTATGATGGGAAATAGTTCTAATAACAAGTTAGAAGAAATTCCTAATCCTGAACAATAGGATATTAAACTAGGAAATATTATCGGAGAAGAAATAGACTTTTCTGATGATATAATAGATAAGATTAATAAAAATCATATTTCTAAAGAGGAAATATATAAAATATCTAAGTTTAAAATATGGTCAAAAAGACACATAGAAAAGATTAGCGGTAACACAGTCGCTAAGGATACCAAAGGAGGATTAACAGAAATCCCCTTATTTACTAAAGAAAAAATAAAGAGGATTAGAAAAAACTATCCTCAGGTTAGATATATACATTTAGGAGTCATTATGATAACAATTAGAGCTTTATTTAGAAGAGGTCATGATGTTCCTATTTTAGCAGTAATTATTGAATAAAAAATTTGAAAATCCAATAAAACACTTTTTTGAAGAAATTAAATCTAATCTAAAAACAGCGTTATAGGATTTAAGGTAAAACCAAATTACTTTATTTCCATAATGACCTCTAATAGAAGAGTGTCTATGCCTTAGAATTGGACAAAAAATTACGATATTAGTGATTTAGCGGAAGATCTAGCAATCATTTGGATGCTATAAATGAATATACTAATACAATGAGAGGTTGAAATAAAAGAAATTAATAATAAAATTATTGAGCTTTTGAGCCCAATAAATTTACTACGTAAATTCAACCGAAATTATTACATTTAAAAGATTTATCAATTCCAAAAGACTGGATAATTGATAAAACTAATAATGCTAGTACTTCTAAACCGATTAAGTACTATTGAATACATGTCATCCGGTGATAAGTTATATTTTAAAAACAATTTGATAAGCGATCTGGATGATAAATTAGTATTGCCTTCTAGTTCTCAACCTCCAGGAGGAAGAAGAAGATAATACAAGTACTTCTACACCAATAGGTATGAAAACAATTCATATTCCTATTTTTCCTACTACACCAAGTAGAAATTCTATTTCTAGAAACACTAGAATGGAAGACATACATTATTGAGTAGATAATATTACAAATTTCAATAAATACATTGAAATTACATTACATGATAAAGATTATAAAAAATACTCTTTACATGCATTATTAGATACATGAGCTACAACAAGTAGTTGCAAAAGAAATGCCATTCCAGAAGAATACTGGATACCTGTAAAAAAGATAATAAATATTAATGGAATAAATGGTAGCAAAACTACTATTTATTATAAAGCCAAAAATATTCCAATCTACATAAACAATGTTAGATTTATAATTCCAAAATTATTATGTTTACGATATGTATGGAGACATATTATTAGGTAATAATTTTATAAATCAATATTTACCTTTTATTGTTAATAAGAAATCGGTTATATTATCTATAGAAAATAATTCTATAGAAATACCATTGGTAGATAATAATAAAATTATCTTTACTAATGTTTGTTGATTTCTTAGCGGGCCTTATGGATAGAGGTAAACAACCTCTAAATGAAAATGATGGATGGAGAAGCGTCCATAAAAACCCAATAAGGGAAAAGCACCAATGAATCCTAAACAAGGAATCATTTACGCTCAAAAAGTCCTAAACAAGGATTTCAAATTTTGCACAAGTAAGTCCTAAACAAGGATTTATTTCTACACAAATAAATTCTAAACAAGAATTTATTTTCACACTGCAAATATAAGTTCTAAACAAGAATTTATGCATTTGCACCTACACAGTACAATTTTATCCTAACCGAGGATATTATTTACCATATCCAATGGTAAACCAACCAATGGATCATATTCACCAACACCGGTGGATTATTCTCAATTCTCTCAAAAGCCTTATACCGATTCTGAAATTCTCAAATATACAGAAGATTTGTTGAAAAAACAACGAACCTCCGAGTTCTCGAATCTAAAGGATTTTTATAATCCGAGCTTACCCCAGAATATTACCATTTCATTGTGAGAATATGGAAAAACCATATTTTGGAACAAAGAGCTAGTTTCAGAAAAGCTCTTACCCAATTCTCAGAATTCTTAGCTGAAAAAACAGCTAAAGAAAATAAATTTGAAGAATTATTATTAAAAAGTATTTTATACAGAGATTGGGATGAAATCCTAATCGATTATATGGATATTAAGGAGATAAACAATCTTCTTGATACATTTCAGTATTTTATTGATAAAGGGAGAAACACTCCTATTATTAATAAGATGTTTAGAAAATGTCTATATAACAAATGTAGACAGATTTTACCTTTAGAAATATTTTCAAAAATAAAAGGAGCCATTTGCAAATAGCAAGCTCTATTTTTAGAAAAATTTTCTGAATATTTTACTCAAGCTTATATTTTTATAAATGATATAGGAGAAAAAATTCCTACTATCAAATTTCGATTAAATCATGAGCCGTTCGATATAACAAGTATTGAATGGGAATTTGTTAAAGAAATAACAGTCCAAAATCTCTCTTTTGATTTATTAAAAGATTTTCCAGCGATAGTCAAATCCCGGCTATCGAATTTTGCAAAAGAAGACGAGTTCGTCTACTATTTCCATATTGAGATAAAAAGTCTTATTGGTATTGCTGAAGAAGAAAAATTTCATCAGCCATATCAAATATGGATTATTCACAAAATGCTTGGAGGAAGATCCCTCTTGGCAGCCCAGGAAGATCAAGAACATTTGTCAAAAATCATTGACGAGTGTTATAAGAATTTTCCCCATTATCAAATCCAAGCCGGAATTGACTTAATGGCAGAAGCCCAATTTCTACTCCAACTATCGTTTAATGTTTTAACTATCAATCTCAAGGTAACCTAATCACACCTCAAAAAGATTGGTGGCGACTCCATTTTTGCTTTAAAGTTGGTCCCGTTTTCCAAACAAAAAAATGGTTTCGACAATTATAACCTCTAATTTTAATTCAATTAAGTAAAACTTAAAATAAAAAGTTGATATCGAATGCGAAAAGGTGACAGCAATAAATATGTTAGATATTTGTACACCTGATATGCATTTTGTTTATGTTCTTCTTAGTTGTGAAGGTTCTGTTGCTAATAGACGTGTTCTTCAAGATGCCATTAGTAAGAGACATGGACTAAAAGTTTCTCATGGTAAGGTGTAAAATTTAAGGAATTTGAATTAATTTTTAAAATCATACTTTTTTAGGAAAGTTAACCATGATAAATAGTTTTTTTTTTCATTTTTACAGGTTGTTATTATCTAGTTGATGTAACCTATAAGGGATTTCTTGCACCTTTTAGAGGACAAAGATATAATTTGAATGAGTGGCGTCAGAGTTACCAGCTAAGTATTCCAGAAGAAATTTTCAATATGAAACATGCTTCAGCGCGTAATGTTATTGAATGATGCTTTGGGTTATTAAAGCTTAGATGGAGAATACTTAGGAGTCCATCATTTTATCCTGTGATGGTGCATAATAAAATCATTATTATATGTTTGCTCTATAATTTTATTTGAACTTATATGAGTCTCGATCTTATTGAAGCGGAGTTGGGGGAAGGATTACCTAATAATGTGATAGGTGATGATGAACTGAATATCATAAATATTCATCCATCAGATACATGGGCTACCTAGAGGATGGAACTAGCCAATCAAATGTTTTGAGTGGCAGAAATCTAGAAATTAGTTAGGTTTATTAAAATATAGTAGAAGATTAATTTTTTTATGTTATTTCATGTATCTATTCTACGAAACTTTGGTGTTTAAATTTTCTTTATGAATTGTACTAGACTCGTTGAATTACAACTTTAATTTATTTTCTTTTGATTTTTTGTAACACCCCAAACCCGGCCCATTCACTTCGACCGAATTTGGAATGCTACCACGGAAAGCTTTCAAAAACATTCTTTCTTAATAGTGAAACCGATGAAAATTTTGCGGAGTTTGGTAAAACATTTTCGTGACTTGTAATATTCTAAGTAAAAGTCGAAGTTTATTATAAAAATATCGGATTCGAGCTTTGCTCGAGGAAATAAAACCGTTTGAAATCAATCTTTAATCATCCTTCCATAATAGGGTATAATAGTAACGATACTTAACAAATGAACTGAAACACTTTAGTGGGCTTTATTTCAGTACACACTTAATCAAAATACGGAAAATTATAATTATTTAATTAATTACATAAAACGTCCCTTTTCAAAAAGTCCATTTCCTCATGGCCACCTTTGTATCCTCTCCGACCCGGTCCAAGCTTTACGCGCCACCTGAAAAGTTTAATAAAAATAGAGTGAGTCACCAAGACTCAGTGCATAGTTAATACACATGTCCTCTCCTATGGGCTTGGCCCATATCTACCCGATTCATATATACAACATGCAATTATAATAATGCAATCATGAATACACAGATTATAAATATGATCACTAATATACAATTACGAAGTCTAATCCACAAAGTGATCCACATATCTTTCTTTTGCACATTATTACTTAAGATCGTGGTTGAGCCACGGTCACATAGTGATCTACATATCAATCGGTTCACTAATCATCAATCGCGAATGTAGTACGAGGCTAGCATTAGATCATTCACATAGTGTACACCTTTTCTCCAATAGTCACATCACAAATCTCATGCGTGCGTATATCGCACTATAACAACATTTCGTATGAAACAAATATGTATATTTTATACCATGGTCACATATTACTCATAACAATATACATTACAAGTCATCACTTTAATTTACGCTCATCGATAATCATTTATAAATGCACATCACCAAAAGTTAATATCATAACCATTTACTTGATTTATCGATCACTTACCTTGATATCCTTACTCATAGCCTTTATTTTGGCTAACATGCATAACCTATTCGTTTACATAAAACAACACATACAACACATATATTGAATAACAAACAAGAGTACAAAGGTCGATAACTACTACTTTTTGTTTAAAGCGATATTCGATTTATCGATTCTAATATCAACTAAAGTCCGAAGCTTCGTTATTTATCGATTAGCCCCTAGCTTATTTTGATCCCGAATCACCACTTGTTCTTGTTGCTTAACTCTCGAAGTCATCGAAAGTCCTATTAAAACATTGTTAGAATCGGCTAACATCCATATCTAAAAATAATGGCCCTCGGCCGAATATTGCACTTACCATTTCTTGAATAGAAGACTCCTTTTTAAGGCCCTAACACTTGCCACACAAAAAGAGCACTTTACCATGGCCTTGTACACTTTCGGCCACCCCTTTAAATCAAGGTCAATCATTCGTTTAACACCAGAACTCAAAACATAGTCTTAAGGCCGAAAATCACATTTCTTCACCTTAATCTCTGTCAAACTCGAAGGACTCCTTTAATGCTTCCTAACATTGGTACAATAGAAACATATCAATATGGCCCTAAGCATATTCGGCCATTCTTGAAATCAAAGTCTAGCCTTGATTTCGACATGCAAAAGAAAAAGAAGAAATCAACTACTTAATAGGAGTACTTACCAACGTTCGAAGAGATCATAAACACATAGTTGATAGTACCTTCTATCAAGATTCAGCTAAGGTGTTTCGGCAATGTACTAATGGAGAGGAAAAAGGGTGATAATGAGCTTATGTTTCAAATGATAAAGAAACATGCGGCTACTCAACAATGAAGAAAACTTTAGTTAATCGAAATACTCCTTAGCCTCTCAAACTCGTAATAGGAGAAGAAGAATAAAACTCTCACTTGAGATTTGGCTTAAGAAAGAAAGCCATACAAACACCTAGCTAGCCAAAAACTCTCTAGTTCTACCAAAAATTAAACTCAAGCCTTAGATTTCTTTCTTTCTAGCTTCCAAAACCGAAAAGAAGGCCCCTGGGAAAAAACCATTTTCGGCCAAACTCCTATCATGCTTCAAAACGGTCTTCCCTCCGTTGCAAAGAAAGAATCAAAACAAAAATCAAAAGCTTTTGGCCATGCTTGCTATCACATGGCCGGCCAAGTTTTTTTCTTTTCCTAAATTCAAACATCACTTTCTTTGTTTATTCCCCATTCCATCACCTTTCCTATATTTTCATAAAATAATAAAGAAATAAAAAGGTAATTGCTCATGCTTTCAAACGGCTATGCTCCCAAGACCAAGGACTGCCATACTTTTGCAGCTACAATGCTGCACGTTTTTCCTTCCCCAAAGCAAAAACCATCCTTGCATACTAAAAATAATAATAATAATTATTATTATCATTCCACCATTCATCATTAATAAAATAAACTAAAAATTATAACACATTATTTAGTAAAATAATAAAATGACAGACCCCCATGCTTCATTAGTAGAGAAATAACTTAATAATGATAATAAAATAAACAAAACAATATAAGGTGAGAACACCCAACCAGCATGCGTGCATGCCTTTTCCTAAAATCGCATGCGCGGCATGGGCCATGCAACTATTTTGCATGCAGCAAAAGAACAAAAGTACCCATGTGTTGTTCCTGTGTCTCGAACCCAGAGACACGGAGAAAAACCCCATGTCTGACCACTCGGCCATTAAGCATTTCATGCCAATATCGCGTCAAATTTTCTTTTAAACCCTCACTGCAAAGCGTCCTTTACTTTAACGTTAAAATAAAAATAAAGTGCCTTATACGCGATTTCTTGGACTCGAACATGAGTCCCCTTAGACTCGACTCTCAAACCAAGCCTTGAACCATTCGGCGATGTTTAATTTGTGCTAATAATGCGCCAATAATTTTTTTAAGTCCTCCTTCTAAGCAGCGCTAATTTTTCAAAATAAAAAAATAAAAATGCTTTTGCCGCATTACGAGACTCGAACCATCGACTGCTTTTTGGCGCTGTCCCTTAAGTGGTACACGGAAACCACTTTGCTACTGGACTTTCATGTCCAAAGCCTTACAAAATTTATTATTAAGGCCTCCTCAGCCCAATTTCACTTTTAGCCCAAAATTTTCAAAATTTTCAAAAGTGTCCCATTTTAATCCGAGGGTTTTAGGGACTCTAAAAACACATCAAAATCACTCTTGAGCCCACTAATACTCGAGTTATTTTCCAAACTCGTAACCCCTATTTCGGGATATTACAATTCTACCCCCTTAAAAATAATTTCGTCCTCGAAATTACTTATTAACGAACATCCGTACATTTCAATTCACCACACATTAATCACACTTTTTCCAATTATACACATATGCAAACATATCCAACCCTTTTTTTTTCACATTTAGCATTTTCACATATGGCCACTTCTTCATAAGCATATTTAAGCTTCAATTCCGTTATGGATAACTCGTACACATCACTGGTAAGATCAATTGCACATATTAAAAGTCTTACCGAAGCTTTAACTATATCACATCTTACTTGGTTCAAATGGGAATATACCAACTTTCCTTATTCCTTGCAAATACGAAAGACTTGCACTTATCCGAGCATTTAGCTTGTGGTAACAACATGTTCCATCTTGTAAGTGATTCATGAAATCTCTATTATAGCACATCATCGGCATTAAGCTCGCTAGGCATCAAAGCTCGAAATATATAATACACCAAGCATAAGGCTCGCTAGGCATCAAAGCTGAAATATAATACTGGCACAAGGCCCGCTAGGGTGAAAGCCGAAATAATACACCAAGCACAGGGCCGCTAGGTGAAAGCCCGAAATAATACACCGGCACAAGGCCGCTAGGCATCAAAGCTCTGAATATAATACACCAAGACAAGGCTCGCTAGGGTGAGAAGCCCAAATACGAGATTATCATCATCCGAATCACATTACAAGCGGACCAAAATTTTAAACCATATATAATTCACATCACCTCAATTATAATTCATGATAGATAGGTCTATCCACATATCACTTGTACTTATCACTTCAATAACATTTCGTAATAGAAAGTCTATCCACAATCGGCTTTCACTATATTTATAACCTGTGATTCCAACATGTACACAAGGATATAACTAACTTAACAATATTCAATTGCTTATAGACTCATACTTAAAACATTCTCAATTTCTGGTTCCAACACTCACCGTCATGGTATTTTCCACACTGAGCACACGGACGGTCCCGATTTCCCATGGCTGGTTTAATCACATGAGCAAAACTTTTAACCCTCGGTCTTTTCCGAAGATCCTCAAATAATTTAAACAATTTAAAGTTTCTCTTATCACGGTTTGTATCCTTATCTCTATTTTATCTCATCGAGCTCTTAATCTCCTCAGTTATCTTAACTTTTTCGATTAACACAGCAAATTTCCGTTCCTGTTGAGGAACTATCAACAGTCCCAGGCCGTCCCTTAATCCGTCCTTAAACCGGACACATCATTCATGTTTCGTAGCCATTACTCCTTGAACATATTGGCTTAACTTTAGGAATTTAGCCTCGTATTTCGTTATGGACTTGTTCCATTGAACTAGTCCCAAAAACACATTCCTCAGAGCATCAATGTATTAAGTATCGACATATTTCTTTTTGGTATGCTTGTCTTGACATATTCCCGAGTAGGGTCCTCGGTTTGTGACACTATCTCGAACTGTGAGCCACCATTAATACGCCTTGTTGCGAAGTAGCATCACCATTCCTTTTCACTTTTTTCCTCGGGGCTCAAAACGAGCTCATCCATAACTCACTTGGTTATTTCTAACCATTATTCGGCCACACTGAGTGCCACTTCTGATATATCACAAAACAGATCCGTTCCCTTGGCTCAAAGTCACTCGGGAACAATTTTCGAGCTCTCATATTTCTCCCTCTCCAACCACCATCTCTAAACTCGCAACACTGTCCGCGATACAGCATTATTCCTCGTCTGATCTTGCTACTCATTATCAAAAGTTGGTGGTGGAGGTGATACCTCATTATCAGACCCTTGACCCGATCTAGCAAGTTCTGGTACGGCCATTTTGCCTCGATTACGTCATCTAGAACTCATCTCTTATCGCATAATCTGACTTAAAAAGTTTTTATGCATTATAAATTTGTTCCACTGTTTATTCGCGAACAATTTTATGGAATAAAGTGTTCAGAAGTGGTTCTTTCGATCACACATAGGTTCGATTCAAATTCGCTATTTCTTATTCTGAGAGTCACATACACGTTCTGCAGGACACATTCATTCACCATACCTCTATGGTCATTTTGATTCTTAAGTCTTATGCACTTGTTTTTGAATAGACTAGTCTTAGAGTTCGATAGCCCAAATTTTCTAATCTACAAGCCCAATTATGCCCATACAATTCATATATTCAATATACCTCAATAGTCGAGGTACTTACTGTGTGGACTTGGCCTGAGGTACAAAGTGCCATGCAGAACAAGCCCAAAATAGAAGTTCACATTTTGAAAAGCCCACTTTGAAAAGCTGTTTCAAGGCCCAAAACCTCAAAGTGAGTTTTTAACCATGCTCGATACAAAATGTAATACCCCAAACCGGCCCATTCACTTCGACCGAATTTGGAATGCTACCACGGAAAGCTTTCAAAAACATTCTTTCTTAATAGTGAAACCGATGAAAATTTTATGAGTTTGGTAAAACATTTTCGTGACTTGTAATATTCTAAGTAAAAGTCGAAGTTTATTATAAAAATATCGGATTCGAGCTTTGCTCGAGGAAATAAAACCGTTTGAAATCAATCTTTAATCATCCTTCCATAATAGGGTATAATAGTAACGATACTTAACAAATAAATCAAACACTTTAGTGGGCTTTATTTCAACATACACTTAATCAAAATACGGAAAATTATAATTATTTAATTAATTACATAAAACGTCCCCTTTTAAAAAGTCCATTTCCTCATGGCCACCTTTGTATCCTCTCTCCGACCCGGTCCAAGCTTTACGCGCACACGAAAAGTTTAATAAAAATAGAGTGAGTCACCAAGACTCGGTGCATAGTTAATACACATGTCCTCTCCTATGGGCTTGGCCCATATCCACCCAATTCATATATACAACATGCAATTATAATAATGCAACCATGAATACACAATATTATAAATATGATCACTAATATACAATTACAATTAAGTCTAATCCACAAAGTGATCCACATATCTTTCTTTTGCACATTATTACTTAAGATCGTGGTTTGAGCCACGGTCACATAGTGATCTACATATCAATCGGTTCACTAATCATCAATCGCGAATGTAGCACGAGGCTAGCATTAGATCATTCACATAGTGTACACCTTTTCTCCAATAGTCACATCACAAATCTCATGCGCATGCGTATACGTACTATAACAACATTTCGTATGAAACAAATATGTATATTTTATACCATGGTCACATATTACTCATAACAATATACATTACAAGTCATCACTTTAATTTACGCTCATCAATAATCATTTATAAATGCACATCACCAAAAGTTAATATCATAACCATTTACTTGATTTATCGATCACTTACCTTGATATCCTTACTCATAGCCTTTATTTTGGCTAACATGCATAACCTATTCGTTTACATAAAACAACACATACAACACATATATTGAATAACAAACAAGAGTACAAAGTGCGATAACTACGCTTTGCTTAAAGCGATATTCGATTTATCGATTCTAATATCAACTAAAGTCCCAAGCTTCGTTATTTATCGATTAGCCCCTAGCTTATTTTGATCCCGAATCACCACTTGTTCTTGTTGCTTAACTCTCAAGTCATCGAAAGTCCTATTAAAACATTGTTAGAATCGCTAACATCCATATCTAAAAATAATGGCCCTACCGAATATTGCACTTACCATTTCTTGAATAGAAGACTCCTTTTTAAGGCCCTAACACTTGCCACACAAAAAGAGCACTTTACCATGGCCTTGTACACTTTCGGCCACCCCTTTAAATCAAGGTCAATCATTCGTTTAACACTGAACTCAAAACATAGTCTTAAGGCCGAAAATCACATTTCTTCACCTTAATCTCACAAACTCGAAGGACTCCTTTAATGCTTCCTAACATTGGTACAATAGAAACATATCAATATGGCCCTAAGCATATTCGGCCATTCTTGAAATCAAAGTCTAGCCTTGATTTCGACATGCAAAAGAAAAAGAAGAAATCAACTACTTAATAGGAGTACTTACCAACGTTCAAGAGATCATAAACACATAGTTGATAGTACCTTCTATCAAGATTCAGCTAAGGTGTTTCGGCAATGTACTAATGGAGAGGAAAAAGGGTGATAATGAGCTTATGTTTCAAATGATAAAGAAACATGCGGCTACTCAACAATGAAGAAAACTTTAGTTAATCGAAATACTCCCTAGCCTCTCAAACTCGTAATAGGAGAAGAAGAATAAAACTCTCACTTGAGATTTGGCTTAAGAAAGAAAGCCATACAAACACCTAGCTAGCCAAAAACTCTCTAGTTCTACCAAAAATTAAACTCAAGCCTTAGATTTCTTTCTTTCTAGCTTCCAAAACCGAAAAGAAGGCCCACAGGAAAAAACCATTTTCGCCAAACTCCTATCATGCTTCAAAAACGGTCTTTCCTCCATTGCAAAGAAAGAATCAAAACAAAAATCAAAGCTTTTGGCCATGCTTGCTATCACATGGCCTAGCCAAGTTTTTTTCTTTTCCTAAATTCAAACATCACTTTCTTTGTTTATTCCCATTCCATCACCTTTCCTATATTTTCATAAAATAATAAAGAAATAAAAAGGTAATTGCTCATGCTTTCAAACGGCTATGCTCCCAAGACCAAGGACTGCCATACTTTTGCAGCTACAATGCTGCACGTTTTTCCTTCCCCAAAGCAAAAACCATCCTTGCATACTAAAAATAATAATAATAATTATTATTATCATTCCACCATTCATCATTAATAAAATAAACTAAAAATTATAACACATTATTTAGTAAAATAATAAAATGACAGACCCCCATGCTTCATTAGTAGAGAAATAACTTAATAATGATAATAAAATAAACAAAACAATATAAGGGCAGAACACCCAACAAGCATGCGTGCATGCCTTTTCCCAAAAACTGCATGCGCAGCATGGGCCATGCAACTATTTTGCATGCAGCAAAAGAACAAAAAGTACCCATGTGTTGTTCCCAGGTCTCGAACCCGAGACCTGGAGAAGAAACCCCCATGTCCCAGCCACTCGGCCATTAAGCATTTCATGCCAATATCGCGTCAAATTTTCTTTTAAACCCTCACTCGCAAGCGTCCTTTACTTTAACGTTAAAATAAAAATAAAGTGCCTTATACGCGATTTCTTGGACTCGAACATGAGTCCCCTTAGACTCAGCTCTCAAACCAAGCCTTGAACCATTCGGCCAGTGTTTAATTTGTGCTAATAATGCACCAATAATTTGTTTTAAGTCCTCCTTCTAAGCAGCGCTAATTTTTCAAAATAAAAAATAAAAAAATGCTTTTGCCGCACACGAGACTCGAACCACTGACCTGTTTTGGCGCTGTCCCTTAAGTGGTACACGGAAACCACTTTGCTACTGGACTTTCATGTCCAAAGCCTTACAAAATTTATTATTAAGGCCTCCTCAGCCCAATTTCACTTTTAGCCCAAAATTTTTAAAATTTTCAAAAGTGTCCCATTTTAATCCGAGGGTTTTAGGGACTCTAAAAACACATCAAAATCACTCTTGAGCCCACTAATACTCGAGTTATTTTCCAAACTCGTAACCCCTATTTCGGGATATTACATTTTTCATGTGTTATAAGTTTATAAAATGTCAACCTTCTTATTTATAATATTGAACCTAATTCTAATTTGTGTTTTTTCTTAAGATAATTATGTCAAGTTTTTTACAATTAAGTGCTTCTTCCTAAAATTCTCAAGGACTCAAAAGAAAATGGGTTCCAGAAGAAGATGCTGCGTTGGTTGCTTGTATGGTTGACTTGTACAATGTTGGAACCTATAACGCAGATACGAGATTTAATGTCGGTTATTTAAATGAGCTAGAAAGAATGTTAGAAAAAATTATACCTCATGCTATGTTGAAGGCCAAACCTAATCTTGAATAGAGGATTAGGACATTGAAAAGGGATTAGGCAACCGTTTACGACATGCTTAGTGGAAAAGACAATAGCGGCTTTGGTTAGGACAAGCATAGGCAGATGGTTGTTGCTGAAGATGCTGTGTGGAACTCAGATATAAGCGTAAGAATTATTTTCTATTTTTTATTATATTTTTTTGATCAAACTTATTTCTAATGTGAATTCTTTCTTTTTTTATAGTCATAAAGCAGTCGGTCAATTCAAATATCGTAGTTTCCCTTATTATGATCAACTTACTTCCATAGATGCAAAAGATCGAGCCATTGGAAAAGATGCTCAAACAGCTGCAGATATTGTTGAAGAAATAGATGCTAAGGATTTAGCTACTGCAAATAATCTTGAAGAAGGAAATAATTACCAGGGATGCAAATATGATATTTCCTTGGATGAGGTGGATGTCTCAGCTACGCAACCGCAATCGTTGAAGCCAAACCAAGATAGTTCCACATCTTTAAAGAAGAGAAAAAAATTTCTGATGAAAGTTTATAAATTTCCACTTCAATTACTGATGCTACCATATTTTTGGGGGAAAATATAGGAACTGTTGGCCTTGAATTAAGTAGGAGCATTTGCTTCTAAGAAAGTGATTTCAAGAAAGTGCTCAAAAATTATATTCGGCCTTACGTGAAGTAGAAGGACTAACTAAGGATGAGCACTATCGTGCGTTGAGCAAAATCCCAGACCATCCAACGTAAATGCTAATTTTCTTCAATTTACCTTTTTCTGTGCGATTGGAATGGGTGAAAAGATTTCTTATTGACCATTAAAATTCATGGTTGTGTTGGTGATATTTTGGTAACTTTTTGTATATGTAATATTTGGATGGTAAGATGTTATTAGTAGAATGCCATAAATTGTTATGACGTTTTGATGTTGTAAAATTTAACATATAAATGATGGCATATAAGTTAATGATGGCATATAAGTTAATGATATCATGTAATTTTTTGTTGATGTATGGACATTATGTTTGGATGTAAAATATAATTTTCAAGCTATTTATTACTTTTAATCTTTTGCTTTTTAGTTTAGAAGATAATTAAATTATTTGTTTTACTAATCATATTTTAGCACATTAAATATGTATTACAATTTAAAAATAATAAAATAGGTTATATATTATTTTTCTAATATTATATATTATATTTTTATTAATTCATATTTTAATAATAATTATATTAAAAATATTTTTAAATTATATATTATTTTATTAAATTGTATTTAATAATAATTATATTAAAATATGATTAAATTATTTATTTTTATTTTTATTAAATTATATTTAATAATAATCTTATTAAAATTTAATAATAATAATCATCTACATAAAAAAATTATGATAAGGATATTTTGGCCATTTAAACCTTTTTCCTTGTGCTATTACAACATCTATTCCATCCAACCAAACACAAGAATACTATTATAGCTATATTCTATTCCATTCAACCAAACAATTGAATTATTGATTACAACTCTATTCCATTCTAGCCCTATTACATTACAGCCCTATTTCATTCTGCCTAACCAAACATGGCATTAGTGTTAGACTTGGCTTATATCAAACAGTAATAACTCGTGCTTCCAATGCATGATCCTCTACTTTGTAATACCTATGAAAAGTTTGTTCAATATTATTTCAACTTTAGTATAATCTCATTCCCTTCTAAATCTTAATGAGAAAAATTGTTAAATTGTTAGAGATAAACCCGATTAAGCAACGAACAAGTAAAATAATAAAGAAATTGAAAAGATCGAACATAAATATTTTACGTGGAAACCCCCTCTAAATAGGATAAAATATCATGGGCAATGATAAATTTACTTGCAACTCCCCAATATTTCTATTTATGTTTCTGGATAATTTTGACACAAATATTTGTCTGTTTCAGTGGTTAAGTGTTTTAGGTGTGTGTGAGAGGTCCCAAGTTCAAACCTTACCTTTGGTAAATTTTGGTATTTTTCTGACTTAAGCCTTATACTTGCTCAGTGGGCTTATATTAAATTAATTGTAAAACTATACCAGAATGATCCTGCTGGTTCAAGCGGTAAGAAGTTTGTGTGTTTTGTGGAGGTTCTGTGTTCGAGTCTCTGCGTGAGCGTGTGAGTTTATTTTTGCTCGTTTTCCCGAGAGAGTTTGGGTCAAACTAGGAATTCTGAGGAGGTTGAATAGTGGGTTAGTGGGAGTAAAACTAGGGGATTTGGGGATATTTTGATTTTATTCTTTTTTCAAAATCTCTTTTCCAGAATTTTCCCAAAAATCTGACTTTGTTCCTCTCTTTTCTGCTCTATACCACTTTTCTTTTCTTTCTTTTTCTTGCCGCCTTTTTCTCTGCTTTCTAATCGCTGTCAATTTTCCGTAGTCTGTTGTTTTGGTGCGCTTCCTTTGTTTCTGGAGAAGATTAAGGGGTTGAAGGTCTTCAATCGAGGCGTTAAGGTTGCCAAATCTCTGTTGTTGATTCGAAGGTAAAGGTTTTGATGGATTAAAAGGTTATCATTTTTGGGGTAGTTCGATTTAACGTCGATTGAAGTGACTAATTCGATGGTTTTTGGTCAATTTTAGGTGCTGTGTGATTCGCGAGTGTTCTCACATCAAAACGATACCATGCGTGTACCCGAAATGCAGAAATACATGATTTGGCGAAAGCCAAAATAGTAATCTGTCGATGCCACACGGCCATGTGGTAGGCCGTGTGCGACAACACGGCCGTGTGATCGACAAAGGCCAAGCCGTGCGCAGGACACGACCGTATGATGGTCAGAGTATGGTCGTGTGGGCTACACGAGCTAACCAGAATGGGTGTGTAGGCCCACACGAGTGAGTCACACGGGCGTGTGAACTTTGGGCCAGGCCGTGTGATCCACATGGGCATGTGGGCCCACACAGGTGGGCAAGACGGGTGTGTGGGCCCATTATATTGGAATTATCCATAAGATTGCACGGGTCGTCCTAATCAATTGTGGACTTACCATAGGGCCGGTAAAGGCTCACTAAACCCTAAAACTATGTGTTCTGTTAGATTGATGTACTATTTATGAGCATGCCTATGTTTTCTGTTATCTGTTTAAAATGCATGGTAAGCATGATTTGTCTGTTAACTCTGTATGCATGTTCTGCTATTGTGATTGGGGTGGGGTGTTGGTGTACTGGAGGAAGTGTTCTGAAAGATAGATTATGCCTAGTATCTGGCAGCACGACTGCATTATATCTGATATGTGTCGCATCGATACAATATGGTGTGTAGGGCTGGGTGGGTATTTTAAACCCCACATGGTGTGTAGAAATGGTCAGAGATGGTGTGTAGAGGATAGGGGTAGGATTCTGAAATCTGATTTGCATATCTGTAACTGTGTCTGTATATGAAATGGGCTCAGGCTCGAATCTATATCTGTATCTGACATGGGCTCAGGCCCGAATATGGATCTGTTTGATTTGTGATATTCTGTGTTTGAACATGCTTAATTTTGTTGGGTTTCACACTGAGTTTACGTAAACTCAATATTTTCTGCTTAATCTGTATAAGTAATCCACAGAGTTAGGCGGATCGGGGTAGCGGAGGACTTGATGGTGACCACTCATTATCTCTGGTTTATTTTGTTTTATGGTTTCTTTCAAGTTGTATTTTCCGGGACTGTATGGACTTTTTAACTGTCTGGCTTGATTTTGGGTTTTTGGATTTAACCTGCATTTTTTTTATTTATGATGGTTTCACGTTAAGTATTGTTTTTCTAAAAATACAAACTATTTCTCTTAAACATGATGTTTTTCTAAGCTTCCGAAAAATTAATACGTTTTAAGGTAAGTCGAGTAATTGAACATATGTTTGAAATAAATAAAATCAATTAAAGGTTTTAATTAAGTTAGCTCCGTCTTCAAAATCAACTCCATGTGACAATGTCAGATATGGCCGTAACGTCTAGGCCGGGTTTGGGGTGTTAAATTACTATAATGGAAAAAACAAAAAGTACAAAAGATGGAGATAAAATGAAACCCTAAAACCCAAAATAAGAACCCTAAAAACTTAAACACAAAATTCCTTGAAAGCTTGTAAAAGCTAATACCTAAATGTGTAATATGAGTTTTATTTTTTTAGAGTGGAAAATGGTCTATTTATAAGCTAAATTCATAGGTCAAATAATATTAAATTAACTTACACTAATCAGAGTTTGACTAGGACAAGTAATCAGAATTTAAATAGAAGAAGAAAATTGAGAAAATTGCATAACACGTCACCCTGTCGTGATGTGGCTGCTACCTCATCAAGACGTCCTTCATCACGTCGTCGGGATGAAGCCTCTCCCTCATTGGGACGTCAACTCTATTTTGGCTAAAAATGCGAGGCATACCGCGCAAATATCCACATTGACTTGTAGTTTCGTTACGACTTCTTTTTCAAAACCCTCCATGGGCTTATCTTGAACTATGCAAGATATTAACTGAGTCGAAGTTGTGCTTGCACTTTGAAGTTGGAAGACTTTTAGTCTTCGACTTGTGCACTGCCAAACCAAAATTGACCCGATTTTATTTCCACAAACGTGGTGCCTTATCTTTTCAGAACCTGCACCCAAAAGAGAACCTCTCTTATACGAAATGGTCATACCTTTTTCCCTCCTATGAACAAGTTGTATCTGCTTCAAACGAGTTGACTTCGAATCCTTAACAGATGAGGGACGGCCTGTTTCACCGGTCACCATTGATCCTTCTAGAACATAAAGACTACCAATCTTTTTACCTTTCGTCAAAATGAAAGCCCTATGGGATACCTTAATGTCGCTTAACTGGATGTTAATTCTACAACCTTTCAAGTCCAAATTTTCCAATGAGATGAGATTTCTATTTAAATCAGATACATAACTGACATCTAAAAGTGTACTGATTTTCCTTTGTGCATCCTGATTTGAGCAGTACCATTACCGATTACCTTACTGGGTGAACCATTCCCCATACGAACAAATCCACCTTCAACTGAACTGTATGTGAAGAACCAGACCTGTTAGGACACATGTGGAAAGAATACCCCGAATCTAAGACCCACTCAGACGTAATCTTGGAGCTTTCGCTTGTTGACACGAACAAGAAATCATCACTCTTGTTATCAGTGAAATTAGCACCAGTTAAATCTTCCTCATTACTCTCAGCAACCTTTTTATTTCACAGTTTGTAACAATCTTCCTTGACGTGACCTAACCTTTTACAATAGCGAGATCTCTTGTCTCGCTTTCTTGATGCTACCAAAATCGGGACTTGTCTATCTGACTTGCTATTCAAACCAAACTCATTGTCAAGTTTGTCTTTACTCAATAGATGTCCCTTCACTTCCTCAAATGAGAGTCTATCTTTACCATAAATTAGGGTCTATTTGAAAGACTTTTTTGAAGGGGGTAAAGAGCACAATAATAGCATAGTCTGATCCTTATTGTCAACCTAAACCTCAACATTTTTTAAATCATCCAAAAGAGTAATAAATTGACTGATGTGACCTCTAAGGTGCTCACTTTCGTCTATGTGGAACGTGTATAGATGTTATTTCAACACCAATCAGTTAGCCAGAGACTTTTTTAAGTAGAGGATTGTTAACCTTTTTCATAGGTGAATGTCATTTTCTCCATCAAAACCTCTTATAACACGTTATTTGTTAGACATAATTGAATTGTAGATAGAGCTTTTTTTATCTAACCTATCCCATTTTAATTGATCCATGTTTGTAGACTTTTTCCTTGTAAAGACCTACTCAAGATAGTTTTGAATTAGAATTGTCATCATTTGAACTTGCCATAGATTGAAACTAGTGATGCATCTAACTTACCAATATCAAATCTTGTTACTGCCATCTTTGAAAGGGTTGATTATGGAAATCGACCAAGCTCTAATACTAGTTTGTTGGGGATAAACCTGAAGCAATGAACAAATAAAATAACAAGGAAATTGAAAAGATTAAACACAAATATTTCAAGTGAAAAAACCCATGCAAAGAGGATAAAAAACCACGGGCAAAAATTAATTCACTATAACATAAAAAACGAATAGTACAAAAAGATGGAGATAGAACTAAACCCTAAAACTCGAATTAAGAATTCTCAAAACTTAAACACAAAATTCCCTGAAAGCTTATAAAAGCTAATATCTAATGTGTAATATAGGTTTTGTTTTTCTAGAGTTGAGAATGGCTTATCTATAGGCTAAATTTGTTTGTTAAATAATATTAAAATAATCTACGCTAATCAGAGTTCAACTAGGACAAATAATCAAAATTTGGCTGGAAGAAGAAAATTGAGAAAATTATATAACACGTTTGTAACATCCCTTTACCCGTATTCAACGCTGGAATAGGGTACGAGACATTACAGAACATAAACACAAGCAAACATACATTTTTGAGTCATAAATTTCCATCCAAATTAAAACTTTTCACACACATTTGTATCGTCCCTAAAACGAGCCTACGAGGCCCAAAACATGTATTGGAAGTGGTTTGGGACTAAATCGAGAACTTTAGAAAATTTTACAAAACTTAGAAAATTTTACATATTAAAGGGGTTACACGCCCGTGCTACATGCCATGTTCAAATTAGGGAGCTCTCTGACTTGTACCATACGGTCGTGCCACACGCTCGTATGCTAGGCCGTGTGGTTGATTTAATTTTCATAATTTTTCATAAAATAGGTGCAGACTTCACACTACCGAGACACACGCCCGTGTCCAAGGCCGTGTAGCATAAACGGCTCAGACACACTATAACACCTGCAACCTGTATCTGTCGCCGGAATAGGGTTACAAGGCATTACCAAGGAGTACAGAACACTTACAGATAATTTGAAATCATTATCATTCAATACCGAGACTAATTATAAACGGACCTTCGAGGTCCAAATCATGCATTAAGATCGGGGCGAGACTAAACCGGATCCTCAGGAAAATTTTTTGCGACTTTTAAAATTTTTCTAGCATTTAAGGGTCACACGCCCGTGTGACTGGGGACACATAGCCGGACCATGCGCCCATGGGGTAGATCGCTTGTCACACACGGCCTAGACACACGCCCGTGTCTACCCGTGTGGACGAAAATTAGGCTATTTTCCAAGCCATATTTTTCACTCACTAGATCCTTTATCTTTACCAACATTTTAATACAGTCAAGAACCAATTTAAGTTATTCAACCAAGCCTTATACTTATTACCATTTGTTAGTCGTACAATCATATAAATAACAAGAAACGTATATAGGCTCAATTCTTATTAAATTCCTCTTATACCTATACTTTTTCACATTACGTATTCATATCACATATAATAATCATACCTCTATATTTCATATACATTTTCATAACAATTTGTCTTGGTTTCTAACTACTTCATATTTGAGTTCTTCTCATCAAATCATTTGAACATCATCTTTACACAAATAGTACACTTGAGGTGTACAGTTCTATAATTATGGATAAACACATTTATCAAACATATTCCATGTTTTTATATATCACAGTCTCATATTTCCATGTATCAAGTACCATCATTTCCTCGTATTTCAGACAAATACTGTTACAATTCATAAACATGCAACTCACTAACTCTTCCTGCCAATCATAGTTTAAATTGACAAATCACTTATTGAATCCAATTTCAATGTTCACTAAAATTTATCATATAAATTTGGATGTACGTATCCACCAACAGATTCCATGTACAGATATCATCATATCAAATTTCCACATACATTTACTTTCCACATTATGAACTCAAATAACATATACAAGATATATCAATGTATTTCAAGTATGTTTTCATAATATTTCATTTCGAATTCAGATTATTTCATATTAGAACTTTTCTCATTAACTCATTTGGAATACCAATGCATACGGATAATACACTCAAGGATTACAAATATATAATCACAAATGAACTCATTCATCAACCAAGATTTATGTTCATGTCTCATCAACTCGTATTTCCTTATATCACATAATTCAATGTAACACTTACCAAACTTTTTCAAATTAGTGAACGTCTTACAAAATTGGTCTGCACGGTATACACTGAATTTCACTGATAATCACTAATGTCATAGCATAGCTATGGTCTTTTCACTAGAATGCCATAGCTTAGCTATGGTCTTACATCTTCACTATCATTATGCCATGGTGAAACCATGGACTTATCCGTCAATTCAACACTTTTCACTAGAATGCCATAGCCCAGATATGGACTTATACGGATATCACTTATCACTTGTAGCCAAAGCGACCACTTTTTCATTTGTAGCTGAAGCTACCACTATTCACTTGTAGCCAGACCTACCACTTTTCACTAATTAGGTAGCCGGAGCTATCTGGTGCACATAGTAGCCTGCACTTAGTACTACACATGTGACCAAAACCATCACTTACACATAGTGGCCTGCACTTAGCACCACACATGTGATTGAAGCTATCGGGTACGCATAGTAGCCTGCACTTAGTACTACACATGCGGCATGTCCGTCTGGTACACATAGTAGCCTGCACTTAGTACTACACACGTGACCTAAAACCATCTCGTAGCTCTCTTGTACACATAGTGGCCTACACTTAGTACCACACATGTGACCTAGCTACCTCATTCGTATATTTTCTATTCCAAAGGTTCAACTGGGAATTCTCACTTTTCAACATTTTACCAATTCATCCATAATTAATCACAATTCATAATTTACAACAAATAATTACTCCATATTCAACCATATCTCATATAATATAACAAAATAGTAAAACATAAATAAAAAATATGTATTATTTACATACAAACTTACAAATTCAATTTTTATATTATAACGATAATCACAATTTTATAGTAAATATTTGGAATAAAACATTATATCATTTCTAATTTAACATTTATCGATTATAATCGGGCATGTGATCAATTTATACACAAGTCATTCATATATTTTTCCTCCTCCTCCTCTCCATCCACATCCTTAATATAAATAACACACTTGTAAGTAACATTATCTGTAATTTTCACTATTTACTTTATGGATATTCAAGTTGTCCATCCATGTCACAGTTGCTAATTATTTTATATTGAGCTAAAGAACTCCAAATTAAGATCTACTAATTTTCCCTGATACTAGACTCATATATATTCTTACAATAAAATTTTCAGAATTTTTGGTTTAGACAATAAGTACAGTTTATTCTTTAAAGTTTCCCCTGTTTCGCTGTCCGACAGTTCCGACCCCTCTGCACTAAAAAATAATTATCTCATCGTAAAGAATTTGAAATTAGACTCATTCATAATTTTAAAAATATAAATTTAAGCCCCTAATTATTTTCCTCCAATTTTTGATGATTTTCCAAAGTCAGAATAGGGGAACCCAAAATCATTCTGACCTTGTCTCACAAAATTTATTATATCTCATGATTTACAATTCCATTGCTTACACCATTTCTTCTATAAGAAACTAGACTTAATAAGATTTAATTTCATATTTTATTCATCCTCTAATTCGATTTATAAAATTGTTTGTGGTTTTTCAAAGTTAGACTACTGCTACTGTCCAAAACTGTTTTAGTATAAAATGTTGATTTTCATTTTACCCCAAATTTCACAGTTCATACAATTCAGTCCTTGTTCAATTAACCCCTCAATTGAGGTAATTTTTCTCAATTAATACTTTATTATATCATTTTAAACTACTTCATAACCCTTGGAAATCAAAACTTTAGCACTAGACCTTAATTCCAAACTCTTTCACTATTAGGTCCTAAAGTCAATTTCCATCAATTTTACTTGATAAAATTATTATATATCAAAATTAAAGCTTCAAGTCTATAATTATTCATCATATTCTTCCAGCACTCATCCATAGAAACTTTAAAAATTAGCCATGGATTCAAAAACTAATGACATAGTAAGTTGGACCCAATTATAAAAGTCCAAAAACTTAGAAATTTCAAGGAGAAAGCAAGAATTAAACTTACATGAAGCTAGAGTATGAAAACCAGCTTGAACCCTCTTCCATGGCTGTTTTTCAGCTGATGAATATGAAGAAAAATGATGAGAATTCTAGATATTCCAATTTGGTCCCATTTTTATTTAAGTAATTTTGGCAATTTTCTAATTTTGCCCTTATTTCACCCATTTCCTGATTTTTCTCAGCTACTGCCGCCCAAAATATCTCCTTTGGGCTTATTTTCACTTTAGGTTCTTCCTCTTTTCACAATTGAGCTATTTAATCCTTCTAGCAACTTTTACACATTTTTTAATTTAGTCCTTTTTATTTCATTAACCACCCGAACGTCAAAATTTTCTAACGAAATTTTAATACTACCTTATTGACACTCCGTAAATATTCATAAAAATATTTATGGCTCGGTTTATAACACCGAGATCTTGATACCTCTTTTTCTCAATTTCTTGACCAAATAAATCTTTATAAAACATAATTTACTATTTCAAAAATCTTTTAAAAGCTACATTTGGCTCGTAAATATTAAATAATATAATCTACGAATTTATTTCTCAGATTTGGTGGTCTCGAACCACTATTTCTGACATCGTTGAAATTTGGGCTATTACACACACACCCGTGTCTCTTCCCGTGTGCTATATTCTGGACATTTTGTTTCTCAAAATTTAGATGTAGGGGACACACGGTCGGAACACATACCCGTGGGGTAAGCCGTGTGTCACACACGGCCTAGACACACGTCCATTTGGACAAAAAGGCTATTTACCAAGCCATTTTGCCACCCTTTAATGCACATACCTACACCATATAACATAGCACCAATTCAAGCATATACATACAACCAAATCAGCCACAACAAAGACATCAACACATCATTCACATGCTACCATCTATCATACACAAACATTACATACTTATCAACTCATATCATGTAAATTCCCACACCCATGAAAGGCATCATCATATAAATTGCTTATACCAACATTAGCCAATTTCAATGGCCATTTACAAAATGAACTTCCAACCAATATAAGCCAACATATTTGGCCAAATCAATTATGACACATAACAAAATGACCAAGTCCCCTGTACATTCCATAACTCAAAATGTTAAATTCATTGGTACCAAAATAATTGTTGATAGTGTGAGTGGATCTCCGACAATCTCCGAACCCTGAGCTAGCCTGACAATACTATAAAACAAGGGAAAGGAAGGGGAGTAAGGTATATAGCTTAGTAAGTTCCTATGCAAATAATAAGCATTATAACCACATATTTAACATACAATTAACATAATGTAACATAAATGTTACTAAAATCTCATAGTCATAATTTACTGAATCACAACCTTACTGAGGGTTCATCACATATCGAGCTCATTAATTATGAGTTTTACGTATACCAATTCACAACATAACCATTGTCTTTCACAACTTTGACATTGCCGTTAAATTTTTCGTTGAACCACTTGGAATACTAAAGGATACTCGGGAATCTCGTACACACAATACCGTACCAACGCCATATCCCAGATATGGTCTTACATGAAATCTCGTATCGATGCCAATAGCCAAACTGTGGTCTTACACGAAGTCTCATATCGATGTCATATCCCAGATATGGTCTTACACGTAATCTTAGTAACCCTAATGTCATAACATTTGTATCCTATCTATTCCTCAGGTTCAACCGAAATTTTTCGCTTGTCGAAACTTTGTCGAATACATCCAAAGGGTAAATCACAATTCATACAATATTAAAGCATTTAAAACATAAATATAACAACGCATTATTTATATACATACTTACCTCGGTATAAAAATAGTAGAAATAAGAACTAATCGTCAAACACTTTGTTTTTCCCCCAGTCTAGATCTGAACCTCGTTTTCCTTGATCTATAGTAACAAATTTAACTTATTTAATACTCACATTATTCAATTCAGTCAAAAAATCACATTATGGAAAAATTATGTTTTTACCCTAAACTTTTGGCATTTTATAATCTAGTCCCTAGGCTCGTAAAATGAAACGTGTTCAATTTCTTTAATACACAAGTCTAACCGCACCATTTTCATACCCATAAAAGCCCACAATTTCCATTAAATCACACTTTTACTTACAAATAGGTCCTTTTGACATTTTTATCGAAAATCACTTAGTAAAAGTTCTTTATCCAACATCAAATTTGCATAATCTACCATTAAACATCAAAATACACAAATATCTAACATGATTCAAACCCTATACCCTTGATTATTTCTTAAATTAGTGGTAGAAATAGATAGATCGGGTTACAAATATTTCAAAAATGTAAAGAGCATTAAAAACGAAGCATGAACGAACTTACAATCGAGCTTGAAAGATGGAGAAATCCTAGCTATGGACACCCTTGAAATTTTCGCACTAGCATGAAGAAGATAAACTAAATTTGGCCTTTATTTTACTTATTAATTCATTTAATTAGTCAATTGACCAAAATGCCCGTAACTTAAAATATAAAAATTCTCTTACTTCATTTCCATTTTTGTCCACTAACTTAACCAATGGTCTAATTACCATCTAAGGACCTTCAATTTAAAATCTCATAGAAATTGGACACCTCTAACATATAGAACTCAAATTTTGCAATTTTTGCATTTTAGTTCCCTTTACTAAATTGAGTGCCCAAACGTCAAAATTTTCGAACGTGATTTTCACGAAATCATTCCATAAAACTGTAGACGTAAAAATATAATAAAATAAATAAATTTTATTGCGTCTGATCTGTGATCCCAAAACCACTGTTCCGACTAGACCCAAAATTGGGCTATTACAATTCTCACCCCCTTAGGGATTTTCGTCCCCGAAAATCTTACCAGAAAATAGGTTTGCGTACTGTTTTCGCATAGCTTCCTCAGGTTTGCACGTAGCCTCTTCGACCCCATGTCGTTGCCATAAAACTTTCACTTGGGCTATACTTTTATTTCTCAATTGTTTAACTTCCCGAGCTAAGATCTTGATCAATTCTTCACCATACGTCATATCCGGTCGAATATCAATCTCTGTCGGAGAAATTACATGTGAAGTGTTTGATCGATAACGTCGCAACATTGACACATGAAATACATTGTGAATCCTTTCCAACTCTGTCGGCAAAGCTAATCGATATGCCACTGGCCCTATTTTTTCAATAACCTCATACGGCCCAATGAAACACGGACTCAACTTGCCTTTACAGCCAAATCTCAAAATCTTTTTCGATGGAGACACTTTCAGAAATACTTTATCACCAATCTAAAATTCGATCTCTTTTCTTTTCAAATCTGCATACGACTTTTGTTGATCTGAAGCAGCTTTCAAACAGTCACGAATTACTTTCACCTTTTCTTCGGTTACTATAACCAAGTCGACCCCATGAATCTGTTTCTCACTGAGCTCTGTCCAATACAACGGAGTTCAACACTTGCGTCCATACAATGCCTCTTACGGTGCCATCTTTATACTCGACTGAAAACTATTGTTATAAGCAAATTCGACTAAAGGTAGATATTTTTCCCAACTACTTTCGAATTCTAAAACACCACAACAAAGCATATCTCCGAGAACCTGAATCGTTCTCTCAGATTGGCCGTCGATTTGTGGTACTAAAGTTCAAATTTGTACCCAAAGCTTCTTGCAACTTCTTCCAGAATCGTGAAGTAAACTTCGAATCTCTAACCTAAATAATAGAAATAGGCACTACATGCAATCTCACAATTTCAACAATGTACAATTCAGCTAGCTTATCAAGTGAATAATAGGTACATACCGAAATAAAATGAGTCAATTTCATCAATCTATTGACAACAACCCAGATGACATCTTTCTTTTTCAGAGTTAAAGTCAAACCCATTACGAAGTCTATCGTAATCTTATCTCATTTCCACTCGGGTACCATTACTAGCTGAAGTAAACCTGAAGTTACTTGGTGTTTGGCTTTTACTTATTGATAAATCAAACATTTTGATACAAATTCAGAGATATCTCGTTTCATACCTGACCACTAATACAGTTTCTTCAAATCATTGTACATCTTCGTACTTCCCGGATGAAGAGACAGACAACCATTATGTGCCTCATGAAGAATTTTCTGTACAAGCTCATTATCTCCCGGTACACAAATCCTGCATTCGAACATCAAGCAATCATCAACCCTAATTTGAAAATCTGATTCACTATTCGACTCGCACTGTACTCTCTTAGCTTGAAGTTTTGTATCACACTTCTGAGCTTCGCAAATTTGCTGAAGAAATATCGGTCTAGATCTTAACTCAGCTAGAATCAAACCATCATCAAATAAAGTCAATCTCGTACTCATAGCTCTTAAAGCAAATAATGACTTTCTGCTCAAAGCATCTGCGACTACATTCGCCTTTCACGGATGATAGTCAATCACTAGTTCATAATCCTTCAGTGATTCTAGCCATCTCAGTTGTCGCAAGTTCAGATCTTTCTGAGTCATCAAATATTTTAAACTCTTATGATTAGTAAAGATATGGAATTTGTCACCATACAAATGATGACGCCAAATTTTCAAAGCAAAAACAATGACGGCCAATTCCAAATCATGCGTCGGATAATTCTTCTCGTGCGGTTTCAACTCTCTCGAGGCATAAGCTACCACTTTGCCCTCTTGCACCAACACACAACCCAAACCATTCAATGAAGCGTCATTACAAATTACAAACTCTTTTCCCAATTCAGGTTGTACTAAAACCGGTGCCTCAATCAGTAATCATTTTAATTTCTCCAAACTTTGCTGACATTTTTCGGACTATTCAAATTTAACATCCTTTTGCAACAACTTGGTCATAGAAGTAGCAATCATCAAAAATCCTTTGACAAAACATCGGTAATGACCGGCTAAGCCCAAAAAGCTTCTAACTTCAGATACATTCCTTAGCGTTTTCCACTTAACAATTGCCAAGATCTTACTTAGATCAACCCGAATACCATCACTTGAAATGACATGTCCTAAAAATCTGACTTCTAGGAGCCAAAACCCACTTTTATTAAATTTAGCAAACAATTTCTTATCCCTCAATGTCTGTAATGCAGTTCTCAAATGCTCGGCATGCTCAGACTCGTCTCAAGAATAAATCAGGATGTCATCGATGAGCACAACCACAAACTTATCTAATTACGGTCAGACAATTCGATTCATCAAGTCCATAAAAATGACATGAGCGTTAGTTAATCCAAAAGGCATAACAAGAAATTCATAATGTCCATACCTCATCCTGAAAGCAGTTTTCGGCACATCTGACTTTTTAACTCTCAATTGATAGTAGCCAGATATCAAATCAATTTTTGAGAATACTGTTGCTCCTTTCAACTTATCAAACAAGTCATCAATCCTCGACAAAGGATACTTGTTCTTTATAGTCACCTTGTTGAGCTGTCAGTAATCGATACAAAAGTATCATGGATCTGTCTTTCTTCTTTACAAATAACACTGGAGCACCCTAGGGAGAAAAACTTGGTCTCGTAAAACCCTTATCTGTCAACTCTTGCAACTGAGCTTTCAATTCTTTCGATTCAGTCGGAGCCATCCTTTACGGAGTAATCAATATCGGTGAAGTCTCGGGTACTAAATCAATAGCAAACTCAACCTCTCTGATCGGAGGTAACCCAGGTAACTCTTCTGGAAACACATCCAGATGTTCACAAACTACCAGTACTGATTCGATCTTTATTTCAGACACTTTTGTATTCAATACATAAGCTAGATAAGCTTCACAACCCTTTCTCACATATCTTTGGGCAGACATTGAAGAAATCACAACAGGTAGCTCACCCAACTCATTTGAATCAAGTCGAAGAATTTCATCATTCTCACATTTCAATTCAATAATTTTCCATCTACAATTCACTACAGCATCGTGCAATGTCAACCAATCCATACCCAAAGTAACATCAAACTCCTCAAATGGCAACAACATTAAATTAGCTGGAAAACAGTGACATCGAATCATCAAAGGACAATTCTTGCAAACTTTATCAACTAGCACATGTTTGCCTAAGGGTTTAGACACTTTAATCAAAAATTCAGTAGACTCAGCAGGCAAACTCTTACTAGATACCAAATTCACACAAACATAAGAATGAGTCTATTCAAGATTAATCAATGAAATAACATTAGTATCATAAAGAGAAAATGTACCAGTAATCACATCTGGAGATGATGCATCCTCACGAGCACGAATGGCATACGCTCTAGCAGGTGCTCTGGCTTCATATCTCATGGCTGTATCTTTCGTCACACCTTTATTGCTAGCTCCATTCCCGGTGTTTCTCAGTGGCCTACCTCTGTTGGTAGTATTACTCGGCCTTGCATTCGAAAATTATTCTTTCTCAACCATCTCAGGGCAATCTTGGATAAAATGCTCTTGAGAACCACACTTAAAACAAGCTCGGTCGTTCATCCTACACTCATTGGGATGTCTTCTTCCACAATGATGACATTCGAGTCTGTTAGACCTAACATTCGGGTCTGTGTTAATACCCAGCTAATACATTCAAACGGGAACATTTCTCTAGATTTCTTTGACTGAGATTGAAATGACTTACTCATCGGCCTTTTTTTTTCATCTCTAGTCTTACTCTCGGCCTTTCTTTTCTCTTTGCTTAGCTCTTTGGCATTGCAAGCTCGTTCAACCAATACAACAAACTCTTTTAGTTCCAAGGTTCCAACCAATAGTCGGATGCCTTCGTTCAGCCCATCTTCGAACCTTTTACACATAATAGCCTCAGAGGAAACACACTCTCGGGTATACTTATTGAGCCTGACAAATTCTCTCTCATACTCTGTTACTGACATTCAACCCTGTTTCAGCTCAAAAAATTCTTCATGTTTTTGATCGATGAACCGCTAACTGATATATTTCTTTCGGAATTCCTCTTAAAAGAACTCTCAAGTAACCCTCTCTCTTGGTACCACAGATACTAGTGTCTTCCACCAGTGATATGATATGTCCCTCAATAATGATATAGCACATTTCAAGCATTCTTCGGGTGTACATGATAACTCATCAAATACTATGATAGTATTCTCAAGCTAAAATTCTACCCTCTCGGGATCATCGTCAACATTGCTCTGAAATCTTTAGCCTTATGCTTTCGAATTTTATCAACCGGAGGCTTATTCAATCTTACAAATTCCATACCTTGTGGAGCTACGGGAACCGGCTGAGGAATAGGTGAGAGTGTAGAGGGTTGAGCATTCGGATTTGTTCGAACAAACTTCGAATACCACTCATTCATCATGTGGAAGAAGGCTTCCCTAGCCCCTCATCCATGACTGACCGTGGGAGGTCTATTTTCAGATGACGCTGCCCTTTGAGCGGGAGCTGACGCATTACTTTCTACATCATCAGCTATAGCTCCATTGAGATCCGTTTACTATGTGAAAACACATTTTGAAATTTTCAGAAGTCATCACACTATCACCGTTCATATATGGCATGTATAGCTAGACTCTTACACACGCAATGTTAGTCCGAAAATCGACTAAACCATAGATCTGATACCATTAAATGTAACACCCCTTACCAGTATTTGACGCCGAAATAGGGTACGAGACATTACCGGACATATACACAAGCAAACACACATTTTTGAGTCATAAATTTCCATCCAAATTAAAACTTTTCACACATATCCGTATTGTCCCAAAAATGAGCCTACGAGGCCCAAAATGTACATTAAAAATGGTTCAGGACTAAACTAGAAACTTTAGAAAATTTTACAAAACTTAGAAAATTTTTCATGTTACAGGGGTTACACACCCATGTGGATTTGGGACACTCCCGTGTGACCATGGGACACGCTCGTGTTCAAATTAGGGAGCTCTCTGACTTGTGCCACACGGTTGTGCCACACGCCCATGTGCTAGGCCGTGTGGTTGATTTAATTTTCATAATTTTTCATGAAATAGGTGCAGTCTTCACACAGCCGAGACACACGCCCGTGTCTCCACCTGTTTGCTATATTCTGGACATTCTGTTTCTCAAAATTAGATGCAGGGGACACACGGCCGGAACACATACCCGTGGGGCAAGCTGTGTGTCACACACGGCCTAGACACACACCCGTGTGTCTACTCGTGTGGAAAAAAATGAGGCTATTTACCAAGCCATTTTGCCACTCTTTAATGCACACACCTACACCATATAACATAGCACCAATTCAAGCATATACATACAACCAAATCAGTCACAACAAAGACATCAACACATCATTCACATGCTACCATCTATCATACACAAACATTACATACTTATCAACTCATATCATGTAAATTCCCACATCCATGAAAGGCATCATCATATAAATTACTTATACCAACATTAGCCAATTTCAATGGCCATTTACAAAATGAACTTCCAACCTATATAAGCCAACATATTTGGCCGAATCAATTATGACACATAACAAAATGACCAAGTCCCCTATACATTCTATAGCTCAAAATGTTAAATTCATTGGTACCAAAATAATTTTTTATAGTGTGAGTGGATCTTCGACGATCTCTGAACCCCAAACTATCTTGGCAACACTATAAAACAAGGGAAAGGAAGGGGAGTAAACTATATAGCTTAGTAAGTTCCTATGCAAATAATAAGCATCATAACCACACATTTAACATACAATTAACATAATGTAAGTTAACATAAATGTTACTAAAATCTCATAGTCATAATTTACTCAATCACAACCTTACTGATGGTTCATCACATATCGAGCTCACTAATTATGAGTTTTACGTACATACCTGTACCAATTCACAACATAACTATAGTCTTTCACAACTTTGAAATTCCCGTTAAATTTTCTGTTGAACCACTTGGAATACTAAAGGATACTCGAGAATCTCGTGTACACAATACCGTACCAATGCCATATTGCAAATATGGTCAATTGACCAAAATGCCCCAAACTTAAAATATAAAAATTCTTTTACTTCATGTCCATTTTTGTCCACTAACTTAACCGATGGTCTAATTACCATCTAAAGACCTTCAATTTAAAATCTCATAGCAATTGGACACCTCTAACATATAGAACTCAAATTTTGCACTTTTTGCATTTTCCCTTAACTAAATTGAGTGCCCAAATGTCAAAATTTTCGAACGTGGTTTTCATAAAATCATTACATGAAACTATAGACCATAAAAATATAATAAAAATAAATAAATTTTACTGCATTAGATCTATGGTCCCGAAACTACTGTTCTGACTAGACCCAAAATCGGGCTGTTACAACGTCGCCTCATCGTGACGTGGGTGCTTCATCGTGTCATCGAGAAGAGATGTATCTTCTCGTTAGGACGTCGGTGGTCGTGTCGTTGGGACGACACCTCTTCCTCGTCGGGACGTCAACTCTGTTTCGGCCAAAAATGTGAGGCATACTCTATAAAAACCCCAAAAAATATTACTTTTTAATTTATGTTTGTAGTTTCCTTTATTTTGTATTTAATAGAGAAATTATTTAAATAATTATTTATGCAATAAATAATTTTAAAAATTACAAAAAATCAATTATTACCCCAAATCAACATAACATAATGTTTGCAAAGTAAATTTAATTATACGAAAATTGGTATTTTAAAAATTATATTTAATATTAAGTAATATGTAGAAGAATGCCTCTATTCGACCCAAATTGTAAGTCTTGTCCCAACGAGAAATAAAGTCTCGTCCCGACGATTCGACACTCTTGACATTCAGATGAGCAAGGAAGCAACGCAGCGACGACCAGTCCAAGTTTTTGGCTTTTCTAATCCTTGTTAAACTCTATTTAAACTTCCCATTTAAACTCTGATTAATTTTGAGGTATTCTAGTCATATTATACTTTGAATTTTAGGCTATAAATAGGCCACAATTATTCGAGGTTAATGGCATAACAGAATATTGAGATTGAAAGAATTCTGTTCTTTGTTTTAAAGGGTTTATTCTTCTGGGTTTGAGTTTTCCTTTAATTCTCTCCATCTCTTACACTTATTATTTATTATAGTGGAATCTTCTTTTGCCCGTGGTTTTTTTATCTTAATTGAAGAGTTTTTCCACGTTAAAATTTGCGTGTTGATCTTTTTTATTCTTATTTTCTTCACTTTGTTCGTTGCTTAATCGGGTTTATCCTCTAGAAACTTGTATCAAAGCTAGTTCGATTTTTGCAATCAACCTATTCAAAGATGGTAGTGTCAAGGTTTGATATTGATAAGTTCTAAGGAATTGCAAATTTTGGTTTGTCGCAAGTTTGGATGACGATAATATTGGTTCAGAACGGTCTGAAAAAGGTTGTTATAGGGAAGAAACCTGCAGATATGGATCAGTAAAAATGGGAAGAGCTCGATTAAAAGGCTCTATCAGCTATTTAATTATTCCTCACGAATAATGTGTTACAAGAGGTTTTGGTGGAGAAAAAATCTTTACGTTATAAAGGAAACTGGAAGCCTTATATATGACGAAATCTCTGACTAGCATATTAGTATTAAAACAATGTCTCTGCACGTTTAGAATGGTCAAAGGTTAGTCTATTAGAACTCATTTAGTGAGTTTCTTACCCTTCTTAATGACTTAAAGAATCTCGAAGCAGAGATTAGTTATGAAGATCAAGTTGTGTTATTATTATGCTTTTTACCCTCTTCTTATAAAACTTTCAAGGAAACTCTGATTTTTGGGAGAGACCATCTCTCATTCAAGGATGTGAAGGGAAAGTTATTGAGCAAGGATAAACTCGATAATGAGTTAGGCCCAAACAAAAAGTCAGATAAGCAAGCCTCAATTCTAGTTGTAAGAGGCAGACAACAATCTAGAAATACAAATCGTTAAAGGTCCAAAGCGAGATCCAAATCCAAAAACTATGACAAGTTCTGTGGCTATTGCAAATAGAAAGGCCACATTAAGGCAAAATGTTAGAAACTCCAAAATAAAATCAAAAGGGATACCAAAAGCGATGAGAGAGATAAATAGAAAACTGATATGGTTGATGCTAGTGTAGGCGAAGATAGAGGTGATGATTTCTTATTGGTGTCAACCAGTGAAAGCTCTCTTCTTACTTAATGGATCCTAGATTTAGGGTGCTCCTGTCACATGTGTCCTAATATGGGGTGGTTCTCCACGGTTAGTTCGGTTGAAGGTGGAGTCGTGCTAATGAGGAATAATTCTCTATGTAAAATAGTTGGGGTAAGAACCATACAAATCAGAATACATTACAGGATCATTCGAACACTGTCAGATGTCAGGTATGTACTTGATTTAAAGAAAAATCTCATCTCGTTGGGAATTTTGGATTCTAACAATTGTAGGATAATCATTGAATCAAATGACTTAAAAGTCTCTCATGAAGCTCTCGTTGTGATGAGAAGACTAAAAAATGATAACCAATACTTTCTGCAAGGGTCTACTGTAACTAGTGTAGTTAAAATTATCGAAGAATAGCCAAAACTGTCGCCATGTCGAGACAAGACGAGGAAGATCCTGACGCCGTGACGACTTGACATCCCAACGAGAATGCGTTCCATGTCCCGACGTTGTGATGTGACTCTTTCTCCTTTGATTTTAATTCAACTAAACTTTGGCAAATGCATTTGGGTCATATGAGTGAGAAATGTATGATAGTCTTGTGCAACAGAGGTCTTGTAAAAGACACTGGTGTTGGTAAGTTAAGTTTTTGCAAGTATTGCATTTTTTTAGAAGCAAACCAAAGTCGATTTTGATTCAATAGTGCATAGAATAAAAGGGACTCTTGATTACATTCATTCCAATTTATGGGATCCATCTTTTGACATCTCCAAAGGAGATAATAAATATTTCCTAACTTTTATTGATGACTGATACAGAAAAGTTTGGGTGTTTTTCTTGAAATAGAAAAATTAAGTCTTTAGAATTTTCAAATAGTGGAAGACACTGTTAGAGAAACAAACCGTGAAATCCGTGAAACGAATGAGAACGAACAATGGTCTAGAGTTATGTTCGATAGAGTTTAATAATTTATGCAAATGAGAAGGAATTGAAAGGCATCAAACTGTTGCAGGAACTGCGTAATAGAATGGAGTTACAGAAAGAATGAACATAACCCTGTTGGAAAAAGCCTGGTGCATGCTTTCTAATGCAAGCTTAGGGAAGGAATTTTGGGCTGAAGCCGTAAATTTGGCAAGCCATTTAATAAACTGATCTCTGCATCGAGCATTAAACAATAAAGTTCCAGAGAAGATATGGTCAGGTAATCCTCCCAACTATTCTAGTCTTATAATTTTTGGTTATTTTGCTTATGCTAATGTTAGTCAGGGAAAGTCTGATCTAAGGTTCGTTAAATGCATTTTTGGGGGATACTCTACCGGTACAAAAGGTTTTAAGGTTTTAAGTTAGAAGAGATGTTACATTCGATGAATTTGCTATGTTTCGATCAGAAAGGGGTTTTTTATCTTTAAAGACAAAACAAATCAGAGTTTCTCAAGCAAGGTGGAGTCTAAAGGAGTAACAAAAAGTGACATCAGGACAAGATGACACTCCACGTCGCAATAATGCGGCGAACAGAAGGCTTGTCCTAATGAGAAGTCACTTGGCAACACGACGACACGATATATATATTTTACTATTCTAACTAGCACTCTCTAGGCTAACTGTCTAGTTCAACCATAATAATAAGGTTAACAATACTAAGAAATAAGCAGTAACATCTATCAGCTGGGGTGGCGTACACTCAGTAAAGGAGCTTCGCCAACCACCAAATTCACCTTAACATGGGCTTTGCTTGTGGGCGTACTTATAATCCTTAAGCACTTAGCAAGTTCTTAACATTTTTTTTACTTAGAATTTATTCTATAAGCCTATCTTCATAAACAAAACTCAAATGCCCTAGACTATGTTAGGCGAGATGTTGCACAGTTCAAGCCTCCAATTCTAGAAAATGGCTCGTTGTAATGGAAGAAGAGATGGAGTCCCTTAATAAGAACGAGACTAGGCGGCTAGTTAAACCACCTATTAGTAAGAATCGTTGGTTGCAAATAGGTGTTTAAATGGAAGGAAGGTTCAGGTTCAAACGACACTAGGTACAATGCAAGATTGGTTGCAAAGGGCTATAGTCAAGTATAGGGAGTTAACTTTCATGATGTTTTCCCTCCTGTTGTGAAACATATGTCTATTCGGGTGCTTTTGGCTCTTATGGCATCAAACGACCTTGAATTAGAGTAGTTAGATGTAAAAACTATTTTCCTTCACGGTGACCTTGAGGAGGACATCTATATGCAACAACTGGAAGGCTTCAAAATTGAAGGTAAAGAAGACCACGTTTGTCTATTACAAAAGTCTTTGTACAGTTTGAAGTAATCTCCTCGACAGTGGTATAAAAAGTTTGACTCTTTAATGATAAGTATTGGTTTTTCAATAAATAAGTATTACAGTTGTGTTTATTTGCAATGTCTTGATAATGGTTCTTCTATATATTTGTTGCTTTATGTTGATGATATGTTGATTGCAACTAAGAATCCATATGAAATTAACCGTCTTAAAACCATGCTTAGCTCTATATTCGAGATGAAAGATTTAGGTGCAGCGAAGAAAATTTTAGGGATGAAAATTTCAAGGGATAGAAGTTCTGGGAAATTATTTTTATCGCAACAAGGCTACATCAAGAAAATCCTTGAGCTATTCCAGATGCAAGACTCAAAACCGGTAAATACTCCTTTAGCTATACATTTTAAATTGTCAATTTCAAATTTTCCCTAAAACGACAAAAAAGAAAGGTATATGTCAAAAGTACCTTACTCAAGTGCAATTGGAAGCTTAATGTATGCAATGTTATGCACTCGTCCTGATATTTCACATGTTGTTAGACTACATCAAGAAAATCCTTGAGCTATTCGAGATGCAAGACTCAAAATCGGTAAATACTCCCTTAGCTGTGCATTTTAAATTGTCAATTTCAAATTCTCCCTAAAATGACGAAAAAGAAAGGTATATGTCAAAAGTACCTTACTCAAGTGCAATTGGAAGCTTAATGTATGCAATGTTATGCACTCGTCTCGATATTTCACATGTTGTTAGTGTTTTTAGTCGATACATGACTAATCCTAGTAAGTTACACTGACATGCAGTTAAGTGGATTTTCAGATATTTATGAGGTACTTCTAACATGTGCTTAAAGTTCGGAAAAAGCTCAACAAGCTTAGTTCGATATGTTGAGTCAGATTATGCAGGAGACTTAGATCAAATAATATATTTTACAGGTTACCTATTTGCTTTTAGGAATTGTGTCATTAGTTGGAAATCTACACTTCAAGCTAGAATGGATTTGTCGATTACCGAAGCATAATACATGGCAATTACCAAAGCAGTAAAAGAAGATATTTGGTTGAGGGACCTATTTTGTGAAATGGTAAGTGAAAAATGGGCAGTTGTCATATATTGTGATAGCCAAAGTGTCATACATCTCACCAAAGATCAAATGCATCATAAGAGAACGAAGCACATAGACATTCGTTACCATTTTATTTGAGAAGTGATTATTCCAGGGATGTTAAAATTCTTAAAATCGGCACAGAACACAATTTGACTGACATGTTGACAAAGAGTCTTCCAGTTTCAAAGTTTGAGCATTGCTTGGACTTAGTGAGTATCCAACAAATATCAAAGTAGGCCCGTAACAGAGCTCGGCAAAGGGTTTGGTCCAAATACGAGTTGATGGACCTCGAAACTAACTATTATTTCGACAAATGCAAGCGCACCTATCGAACAGTAGTATAGTTGTGGTGAGTCCAGAATATCGTATCCTCAAGGACCAAGAGTACTAGTATTAACTATCTTTTTATTATCTAGCCTAATAATTAAAGGGATTTATTTTTAATCTAAAATTAACTAACTAATTTAACTAACTATGGGTGCGACATGGAGTAAATTGGGAAAATACTTTTAGACAACTTTATATGAGATAGGCAATACCTAAGGAAGAATCCACCTAGACTTCACTTATTACTTTTGATTCATGCGATTTATTCACTTTGCTTAATCCGTAGAAATCCCTAAATTATATTAATACCTCTTTCAAGGCTACTAACAACTGACTCTAGGTTGATTAATTGAAATCTCTTTCTAATTAAAACCTCTATTGTCGCATTAACTCAATCTATGGATTCCCTTATTAGGTTTGACCCTAATCCGACAGATTTTCGCCGCCCTATATCTAGGGTTGCAATAAACTCCGCTTAATTGTGTTGATCTAATTTTAAACAAGAACTTTTGCTCCACTGAATAAGCATATTTGACTTGAATCAATAACCTGAATTATTAAAGCAAGAATAAGAACTCACAATTAAGAATAAGCACAAGTATTTATCTCATAAATCAAATAATAATAAGATCTATCTTAGGTTTCATCCCCTCAGGTATTTGAGGGATTTAGTTCATATTAAAAGAGGGAAACATCATAAAAGAAGAAAAACAACAAAAAATAAGAAAACCCAAAAACTTCTAAAGAACTTGATGGGAGATCCTTAGTTTTGATGGAGATCCTTCTCTTAAGCTGTTCCCGACGGCTGTCTTGGAGTATTTTATCCTTCTACTCGGCGTCTATTCGATGTCCTGTCTAACTCTTATTCGACCTCCAGTCGACGTCCCCTTTTGGGTTGCTCCCTAGGGTGTTTATATAGGCTTTCGAATGCCTATCTTGGTCCACAAGTGTCCTATTCCAAATGAAATTCATCCTAGGGTCGACAGGGACACGCCCGTGGTTGATAGCCCAGGTCGTGTTCGATCCGGCTTGCTACACACGGCCGTGTGATCTGCCAGTGGTCGATAGCCCAGGCCGTGTACTTTCCTAGGTAGCCCACTTTGCCCCTTTTTGGCCCGTTTCTCGTTCTTTTCGACTTCCTAGGCTCTTTTGAGTACAAAACATGGAATTAAGAGATTAGGAGCATCGGGTTCATCAAATTCAATGGAAACTCATCCAAAATTAAGTTAAGCATGGGGTTAAAATATGTGTAATTTATGGTTTATCACGAGTCAATGTGGAGATTTGTGGGAGAATGCCTCTATGCGGCCCAAACGGTGAGTCTCGTCTCGACGAGAAACAAAGTCTCGTCCCAACAAGCAGAGAAGTAATGTCGTGACGACACAACGACTAATCCAAGTTTTCAGCTTTTCTACTCCCTGTTAAACTCTGATTAATCTAGAGGTATTCTAGTCATATTATACTACAAATTTTAGGTTATAAATAGACCACAGTTACTCTAGGTTAATGACATAACAAAAAATTGAGATTGAAAGAATTTTGTTCTTTGTTTTGAAGGGTTTATTCTTGTGGGTTTCGGGTTTTCCTTTAATTCTCTCCATCTCTTGTACTCATTAGTTATCATATTGGAATCTCCTTTTGCCCCTGGTTTTTTATTCTCAATTGAGGAGTTTTTTCACGTTAAAATTTGCATGTTGATCTTTTCGTTCTTATTTTCTTCGCTTCGTTCGTTGCTTAATCGGGTTTATCCCCTACATAATGACTAAAGAATGTTTATACGAATATATTTTTTTTGACATAAATTGATTAACATTGTTACAATTTAGAAAGCATTGGATTATTAGGAAACAAATATTTTCAACAAATATGTAAGAAATATTAAAAAAATATGTGATATAAAAATAATTTGTAAACAATATTAAAATATACTTTTAAAGTATATTTAAATATTTAATATATATTTTAAAATTTTTAACAATAATTAAAAACTTTAAAATTTTGTATAAAGTTTTTAAAAAATTATTTTAACATTATTTAAAAATTTTAAAGTTAATATAAACTTTTAAAATTTATTAATTTTATTTTAAAATTTAACATAACTAAAGGTTGGATACAAATAATTAAAAACAATAGAAATTAACATTTTATTATGTTTTTAATATAATTTGAACTGTAATATATTTAAAGTCAATTATAAGAAAACAATTATTTAAATTAATTTCTTAATAATTAACATTTATATATGTCAATTTGATTTTAAGTGTTATAAATGTGTTTATATATGATTTTAAGTGTTATATATTGCTATAATATATATAATTATACTTATTTATGATTTTAAGTGTGATAAATGTGTTTATATATGTTAATTTGATGCATGATGAATGGTAATATGTTGGCTTAAGTTAGGGTTGTTTAGGAGTCCATTTGATTGATATATAATGTGAATTATAGGTGAAATTTTCATTTGATATCAAGATATCAAAAACATGTCTTGAGACATCATGAAAAAAATGATTAAATTGTGCCTTTTTAGGTGCAGTTCTCGAGACTTACAAAGAAAATCTCGAAACATCATGTTCAAGTCTTGAGACATGATGGCCTATGTCTCGAGACAACAAAATTGAAGCTAAACTAGATTTTCTTTGCTTTAAGTCTCGAGACAAGAGCTTCATTGTCTCCAGACATCTAAACATTGAAGCTAAAGGTCTGAAATAGAGAAACTATGTTTGGAGACAAGATTTGAGACATGAACCTTAATGTCTCGAGACAATCAACTTTGAAGGAAAAATATGAAAACATGGTTGGTATGTCTCGAGACATGGTTTCACTGTCTCGATAAACACTGTTGAATTTTGATACTTAGGGTTTGGGATTCGAATCCTGACTCCACATATGACGCCATATAACCCCAAAATTATTATGCGTGGGTTTGTTTGAATGTGAATTAGTATAGGGGCGAAGTGAGAAATTCTTTTAGGAGGGTCAAAGTGCAATTTTACTTTTACTAATTTAAAATTTTAAAAAATTTTAAAGGGCCTAAATGGAAAGAAATTCCATTTTAGGAGAGGTCGGGGCCCTTGTCAGCCCCTAGCTATACCCCTGAATTAGTACGTTTTTCCTTTGCATAATGAAAATCTTATAATAAATCCTTATATGCATGAATAATTATTATAATATAAGTTGAGATATTTTGAGTTGTTCTGACAACGTAATATGATGTCACACGTTTGAATTCATCCATGGAGTCACATAGCTAGCACAGAATGCATGGCAAGATGGTATAAGAAGAGAGCTCTCTTAATGCAACAAGGATCAATTGTGTGAATGTCACAAATAAGCAATTATTACGTAGAAAGAATAAAATTAATTGTTTGTTTTGTTTTTGTCTATAGCGAAGTAATGTAAGAAAATGTGCTTTTTATGAATGAATAAAAAGAGTATTTATTAAAATTTAATTTATTCGAGTTTCATTTTACAAGGAATAACTTTAGCATTTTAAAAGTTGTTTATAAAAGGCTCTGATGGCGAATTGTGACAACTCTGATTTCTCTGAGGATCGTTCAACCAAAAAAGTCATTTCAAAGGTTTGAATAGTGATAGAGATTCTGATATGGCTGTGGATTTAGAATCGGAATCTATATTTTCATGGAAAGATAAACTTTTGGGGTGTGTGGAAGGGGGCTCTTTGAATAAAGATAAAGATGAGATCGAATTTACAGATGGAGATATGATAAGATCTCTGGTCAATGAAATTCCCATGATTAGCTTTTCTGACAGGGTCAATAAGTTATTGATAAAAAAAATGGCTACTACGGTGGTTCTAAAACTGTTGGGGAGCTTCATTGGATATAACACGTTGCAAACAGAGTTAGTAATCTATGGCGACCTTCATCTCTGTTCCAGTTAATGGACATAGAAAATGGATATTTTCTAGCAAAATTTCAAAATAGAGAAGATTATGAAAAAGTGCTCTCTCAAGGTCTGTGGATCATCTACAGGCAATACTTTACGATGCAACCTTGGACTATGGATTTTAATATGATATAGACCTATTTGAGTGTTGTTAAGGTGTGGGTCAGACTTCCAGGGCTTCCGAGATTTCTCTATAAAAGAAGGATCCTTGAAGAGATTGAAGGGATGATTAGTAAAGTAGCTACACCTGACTTCAACACATATAACAGGATGAGAGGGAAATTTTTTCGGATGGCGATCTATGTTAATCTCGATAAATTGTTGGTCCCTCAAGTTATTATTAACGGCACAATCCAGCGGGTAGAGTTTGAATCCTTGCTGGTGGTGCGTTTTGCCTGTGGGCGTTATGGGCATATGAAAGAGGTTTGTTCGAGACATGGTATAAACGTTTCCCTGCCGGATAAGAAAGATGTGGCGGAGGAAACGACGATTTCAACAATGACTGAAACACAACATGCGGAGGAGATGACTACCTATGGCTCTTAGATGATTGTAGAGAGGAGACCACGGCGTAATTTTAGTAATAATAATGTTCAAACAATTAAAAAATAAGTAATTAGAGTGGGAGGTTCTAGATATGATGCCTTGAATTCTAGAGATTTAATTGAAGGGGATTTAAGAATTGAAAACAGACTGGTGTTGAGTGGCCAGGAAAAATTAAAAGGAAATTTTATGGTGGCTGATTCGAAGGTTTCAAATGGGAAGGCTAAAGATAAGGTAGGCCCATCTAAAATTGGTCAAAAACAAATTTTGGTTGCAAAGCTTATTGTGCATGTCGAGCTTGGGACCAATGAAGAAAATTGGGCAGCGCCAGCCCAGGCCTGAAGAGGAGAAAGCTGCTAGATAATGCGTCTAGTAAGCGGCCCAACAGTAACTATAAATTGAATTCAGCTGGTAGCAGCCTGGCTAAGTCAGACGCAGCCCAAGACTGTTAATTGTAGGCCTTCTAATGAGCTACTCCATTCAAATTTTGGTGCTGCTGCCAATTCATTTGAGGAGGCTATTTCTACAAGTACCAGTCCTAATTCAATGACATTTTCTAACCCAATTTTTGCAAGACCAGTAGGTATGGAGGTTTCTTTGCAAAATGGAGTGCTTGACCTAGGGAGACACTCAGTAATTTCTTTTAAGGTAAATAAAGATTCTCTAGATGAAAAGCCCGTAAATAAAAATAATTTGGTTGAGACAATGAAGGGTATCCATGTTGGTAAATGTAGTGGGACCAGAGGTAAAGTTTATTCGAATAAGAATGGTAAGGTCCTTAATAGAACTCTTTGGGGTCGTGGAGAAAGGTTCAAGGCTTTTGGAAATTCATGAGTTCCACTCTCGAATACCATGAATTTGCTGCAGGATCACTCCTACAGTATCGTCACTGCAGTAGAGTTTAACCACCAAGTTTGGGATGGATCGGTGTTGTTTCTCTACGCCTAGGACACCAGAATATTGAACCATGAACGAAGAAAGGCGTGCAAGAAAAGGAAAAGTATATTAGCTAGTGATTATGAGGCCCCAATTCTTAACTGGAGGGGACACCAAAGGCCTCCGCTGTAACATCCCGAATTAGGGCCTAGACGGAACAGTGGTTTCGAGATCACAAATCTGATGAGAAAAATTTCATTTTTATTATATTTTTATGGTCTACAATGTCACGAAATGATTTCCTGAAAATCTCATTCGAAAATTTTGACGTTTGGGCACTCAATTTAGTCAAAAGGACTAAATTGTAAAAAGTGCAAAAGTTGAGTTCTACATGTTAGAGGTGTCCAATTGTTATGAAATTTTAAATTGGAGGTCCTTAAATAATAATTAGACCATTGGTTAAGTTGGTGGACAAAAATGGACATGGATGGGTATGTTTCAAAAGATTTTTTTAAGGGGCATTTTGGTAATTTAGTGAATTAAATGAATTAAAAACAAAATTTAAATGCCAAATTTGTCCATCTTCAAGCTTAGGCTGAATTTAACATGTGGGAAGCCATGGATAGGGTTTTCAAGCTTTCCAAGCTTCATGGTAAGTCCATTCTAGTCCTGTTTTTCATGTTCTTTATGTTTTTCGAGTCCCGGTAACTTGATTTAACTTATTCTAGCAATAATTTAACCTAGGGTTCATATTTGGAAAAATACCCATAGGTGAAATGTGTTTATTTTGATGTTTTATGGCAGAATATGAAGCTTATAATTATGTTAAACAACTTTTACTAAGCAATTTTAAGTGAAAACGAGTAAAACGACATAATCGGCAAAAATACCTAATGTACATAAATGCATGTTAGAGCAAGAATTTGATGTTGCCATAGAAGAGAAAAATGATTAGCATGTTATAAAACATAAGAATAAGTGCTGAAGTTCAATTTACGAGCATTGGGGCAAAAGTGCAAATATGTGAAAGTTTAGGGGTCAAAGTGCAATTTGTAAAAGAATATGATTTTTGGACCCATATGAATAATGTGACTAATTAGTAGGCTAAATGTGATATAGATCAAAGAAATTGAGATTCGGGCTTAAATTGGGAAAATACAAGGTTATGGATTAAAATGGTAAATTGCCGTTTCTGGATCCGAGGTAAGTTCATGTGTTAATAATAATGCAACACCATGCTTGAATTGTAATTCTCTATTGATATGGCATAAATTGTATGATTTAATATGTTTAGGAGAAGTTGATGGATGGTATGTATGGTATGGAAAATGTGATGTTTGTTGTGTCATGTGAAATTGAATGACAAATTAATGTTACAAGAATTGAATGTTAAATTAATATTACATGGGTTGTATGAGTTGCTACACAGTTGTACTTGACGAGATTTCGACAAGAAAGTTTATATGTAAATAATGTATTTGTTTTACTTGTTCAATAATTATTTTGCTAGATATTATGGAAATCATTAAGTGATAACTAAAATATGAAAATGTATGGAATAGGAAATTCTCGATTGAACCTTTGGAAAACTGAGAGATACGGACAATATGTAGCTAGGTCACACGAGTGATAAGGGACCTTCATCGTGTGCACAAGAAAGCTACGAGATGGCAAATTTTGATATGTAGCTAGGCCACATGGATGATAAGGGACTTTCACCATGTGCGCAAGAAAGCTACGGGATAATAATTTCATATGTAACTAGGTCACATGTGTAATACTGTGTGTATACCATGTGTACAAGAAAGTTACGGGTTATGAGTAGCTAGGTCACATGAGTGGTTCCTAGTGTTGGACACCATGTAGACAAGAAAGCTACGAGATGGAATAGCTAGGTCACATAGGTGATAAGGGACCTTCACCATGTGTACAAGAAAGCCGAATTATGTGTAGGTGGAGTTATGTGCTGAGACCAACTAGTATCGGGTGTTTTTCGAAGGGGTTCAACGAGATAATTTACTAATGATGATTGGTGCTATCATGTTATGAATAAGTGCAGGTGTGAATGTGACCGATTGAGAAATGTGGCAAATGTACGTGTGAGCAAGTGTTTGTATGAATAAGGGTGCATGTGATCATATGTGTATGTGCATAATGTGTTTGATATGTGATACGTGATTGAAATGGTGGTAAGGCTGATATGGTGTAAGTGCCACTATGAACACTTGTAAATATTGGTGATAATTATTCATTTGCATGGCTAGTATTGATTATGCTTGGTGTTATGTGTGCATAAATGAAAGTGATATAAAGAAAACATGGGAGAGTAAAATTTTCAGTAAAATAGATTGAAACAACAACAGTTACGTGATTTTGAAAAATCACCACAAATATTAGAAATTGAATTATAAGTTGGATGAGATATTGATTTAAATCTTATTGAGTCTATTTTCATATAAAAGAAACAGAGAAAAAAAAGGATTTGTATAATTTGAGATATTTAAATTTTTGTGAGACTGGTTCAGAATAATTACGTGATCCCCTGTTCTTCCTTTGAAAAATCATTAAAAATTGTACAAAAAAAATAATGGGATATAATTTATATGCCTAAAATCCTGAATGAGTCTATTTGTATTTTAACTAAAAAATAAGGTCATATGAACTCTGTACGAGGAGAAAATTGATTTGTAGTGAAGAGAGGTCAGAATAGTTGAACAGTGAAATAGGGGAGAATTTAAAGAATAAACTGTACTCATTGGCTGAATCAAAAATTCTAAAAATTTTATGGTAAGAGTATATGTGAGTCTAGTTTCATGGAAAATTAACTGATTTTAATTTGGAGTATTGTAGCTCTAGATATAAATAATTTAATTACTGTGACTCGAGAAAACAGCTTAACTAGAATTTGAATAAATAGAAAGAATATGAAAATAGCATGTTATCGCATTGCTTATTATTTTCATGTGAGCTTACTAAGCATAAAGCTTACTCCCTCCTTTATATTTCTTTTAGTTTTGTCAGGTCAGCTCAAGGTTGGAGATTGTTGGAGGCAGCATCACACTATCGAGCCATTATCCTTTGAGTATTGGCATATGTATGTTAAATGTTTTCAAGTGAGTGGCATGTATAGGGACTTAATTTTTCTATGATGGATGTTGTTTTGATTAGTAAAATGTATTGGCTTATATTGATTTGTTGATTATAGCCATGAGATGTGGCTTATGATGATTTTGGCTTGTAAGCCTATTTGTCCATGGTATGTGTTAATGTCTTGTTATGTGGTATAAGTAATTAAATAGATGACAAGGTCAAATGCATGTATTTGAAAAGTTGTAATTTTGGGTGAAATTTGGTAACCCAGTTTTGTATGGTTGTGAATGTTTAAGTCCGGTAATGCCTCGAACCCTATCCTGGAGTTGGATACGGGTGAGGGGTGTTACATCCACCCTTCTATTCCATGGATAGATAGAGAGGGAGGGCAGAGCTTTTGGTGTTTTCATGTTGTCAAAGAGTTGAACAATGAATTTTTCGTGTTGTCAAAGAGTTTATTCCATGGTTGAACTTATTAATTCACAAATTGATGGTGTTGGTGACTCAAGAGTTCTGATAGGGAATGGGAATGGGGCACAAAACCCATCTCTCTTTATTTAGTAAGGTCTGGTTTTTTTCTCTTATTTCTTTTTTTTACTATTATTTTTATATGAATTTGTCAAAATTTTTTTCTAGGAATTGTCAAGGTTGCATTGGTATAAATTCCCACTTATTTTTCGTGAGTATAATTTGGAGTATAAACTGGATATCATCAATCTACTAGAGACTAGAGTTAGTGGCACAGAAGCTGATACAATCATTGCCAAATTGGGATTCCATTTTTCTCACCGAGTGGAAGCAATTGGATTTTCATAGGGAATTTGGGTAGGTTGGAAGGACTTGGTTAGTGTTGAGGTTGTTTATAGCCATCCATAATTTATTTTGGTTTGGGTCCTTGGTCAGTCTCTTTCCAACCTGTCTTCATTGTTTTTGTTTATGGCAGTCTTGACAGGCAAAAACAGAAATTGCTCTAGGAAGGGTTAAATGCTACTATGCCTCTGGAGGTGCTCCTTGGCTCACTATTGGGGACTTCAATGCCATCTTGTTTGGTAGTGAAAAGAGAAGGGGATAGGTTAGAAGGTGAAGGTGCTCTCTGTTTGGTAGTTTTATGGACTCTACCACTTTACATGATTTGGGCTTTAGAGGCCCATCCTTTTCTTGGTGTAGATGAGGACTTTTGAGAGGTTGGATAGAATTATTAGAAATGATGCTTGGCTGAATATATTTCTTAATAGTTTGGTTACTCATCTTCCAATGCTTAAGTCTTACCATAGACCATTTTTCTTATCTTTGAGACCAGATCTTTAAACTCCTAAGGAGAGACCTTTTAGAATTTATGTTTGTAATGCCCCAAAAATCTTGAAACTTTAAATTTCTATGCATGGAGGTTGGTATGTATGAGTAGCACTCAGAATATTAATTTTAAGGTATTATCGGGATTATTTGAAGCCTTAGAGATAGGGAAGACCATAGGGAAAAATTTATTTTTCTTTCTTTAGTGGACCCTAGGCTCAGGCATCGGGCCTTTTTAATAGAGTAAGGGAAAATAGGACACAAGTGGGCCTGTGGTCCAGTGGAAAATGGCGTCACATGGGGAGCTATAAGGTGGTGTGTCTGTCAGCTGAGGGGGTCCAAGGTTCGAGGCTTAGGAGTGGCATTTTGTGGAGTGTTTATTTTGCACAGGTGGATGGCCAGAGTTGTGTGGAATTTGAACTCTTATGTTGGAGTGTTTGGGGGGTCTTGTGAACTGATAATGGAGGAAATTTTGGATAAGATTAGGGAGTTATCAGGGAGAAAATTTAGGAGATGAGGAGTGTGGATGAGGTGGTGCCGAATGGGACTCTGGAGGAAGGCATTTTCGACTAGTGGCTATAAAAGGAGAGTGTCGAACCCTTTGAAGGGTTCTTTGAGTTGCCATTATTCTTTTTCTTTATTTTTTTCTCCTCAATCGGTTCTTTCCATAGCCAAATTCTCCCATTGTCGAAATCTTTAAAAGTCGAATCCCTTTGTGCCGAATTCTTTGAAAGGCTCTTTCGGTTTTCAATACTTTTCTCTTCTCTCCCATTCTATTTTCCCATAAGCCGAATTCTCTCATTGCCGAAGTATCACCATCTTTTCCTTGTCGAAATTCCTATTGGCGTCGAATCATTGTGGTTGTTCTTCCATCACAAATCGATTGTTACCTACTCTTAGTCAAGTGTTAAAAGCCAGATCTAGTTAATAGCTATCTAGGCCGCAGGATCAAAAGGGGATTTGGTAAGTATTCCGTTAACCTCTTTTGTACATTTTGTTAAAAGCCAAAAGGCTATCTAACTGTCCTGTCGTTAGCTTTGTGATAACAAGGATAAGGTTCAAAGATCGCAAGCGTGGTAGTATCGTTAGCAAGGGTAAGTGTACTCAACTCGATTATGGTTTAAGTGAATGGCCGAATGTGTGTATGATCTATAAGGGTGACTTGTGTGGATTATGAGTCACTCAAATTTTGATGGTATATGTGTGAGTGCAGATCTAGGGGATACTTGCGATTAGTAGCTAAGGAAGGGCTATTAGAACCCGGTGGCACACGGTAAGGTTTCGGCTTTTGAGTAAATATTTTGATTAAGTATGAGTGGTTGATTGAAGGTTGGTTGGTTGTAGATTCAAGGCTAAGGATAGTATAGCACGTCGTAGTAACCAGGTGTGTACAAACACTACACACACACGATATCGGCAATGTCGGAAAGCCGGAAAGCTGGAAATGGCTAAATGGGCCCGATGGGCCCTGAGGCTAAGTTTGATGAAATTGTTTGGTTGGTTATAGGAATTGGGTTAGCCATGCATGTTACATGATCTGGAATTGTTTTGGGCCTAATAGGCCATATGGATGAGATTTGGGCCTAATGGGTCGTAAAGATGTGATTTGGGCTTGATGGGCTTTATGGGGACTTAGACAAGTATGCTAGGGTTTAATGGACTTTAGGCCTAGTTCTGAACAACTCTTAAACCGCATAAGACTTAATCTAATAATTAAACATGTCCGTGAACAGGTCGTTGGGTTAGAGTGTGGCAACGGACGTATGCATGTTTAGGATTGGATCTAGGGAGAGCTTGGTAATTAAGCGGTCCTAGTGGCCCACCTCCTCTCCTCTAGAATCCTACTTAGTGCATAGTGTCTGTTCACTTTAGCCGCAAGGACTTGTTAATGGGCCAAAGTTCATAACTAAAACCCGAGAGGGACCAAATCTTGTAAAATTACTAAAATACCCCTGATTTGTATAATTACTAAAATACCCCTGATTTGTAAAATTACCAGAATACCCCTGATTTGAAAATTACCAAAATATCCTTAGATTTGAGAAATTACTAAAATATATCTGATTTGTAAAATTACCAGAATTCCTTTGATTTGCGAAATTACCAAAATATCCCTGGTTTACAAAATTTCCAAAATACCCATGTTTTGCAAAATTACCTAAATACCCCCTGTAGGATAGATTTACGGAAATAGCCTTAGGTAGTGAAATGACTAAAATACCCCTAGGTGACGAATGTGTGAAAAATGTGTATGTTGCATTCATGAAATATATGTTGCACTTGAGTGGGTTATGATGATACGGAGGAAGATTTGAGGATCGCATAGTCGCTTGATGACCGTGGATCCACCAGTGGCTTTAAGCCCATTATAGCTTTCTTTTGCGCAACGTTTGAGTAGTCTTTGCTCTGGTGCTACCTTTGGTGTGTAGGGATGGGTGGGTTGATATTTATATCCCCACAGGTGTGTAGAGTTGGAAGGAAAATGGTGTGCAGGGTCGGATTCGGGATGGGTGCATTGCATTCATGTGACTCTGATGTGGTATGAGGTCATTGTGGGCTAAGGCCCAAGACCATTGATTTTAATAGGGCTTAGGCCCAATGTAATATTTGTATGTTGATTTGATGGCCAAGGGTCGTACACACTGAGTTTCAAAACTCACACCCTTTTTATTAAATGTTTCAAGTGATCCTCAGTAAACGGCTCGACGTGGGAGAGGACTCGGAGATGGCCACATTACAAGATATTTAGAAGTTTTATTTATTTGTTTCAAAGGACATGATTTTAATTTCTTTATTTTCATAAGATGTAATAAGGCCTTGTACTCCATTTTGACTTTGGATTTTGAGTTTTGTTGTTTCAACAGTTTACTTAATTATTAAATCTGAGTAATTTCTTATGATTAAACATGGTTTTCGGAATACTTAAAATAATTAAATGGGCTTTTATCATTACTTAACAAGACTCATAGATTTTGGGTCCTAAACTTTAACTTAGCAAAATTGTTTGAGATTGTGTCTTTGATGTGACATTTCCGGATTCGACCATAACGTCTGGATCGGGTTTGGGGTGTTACATAGTTGGTTGGTTGGAGCACTCGAGGTTTCTAGGCTTTGTTAAAGATCAGTGGGATTTTAATGGAAATTTAGCAAATCTCCCATCTTTCGAGTGATCTCAAGAAGTGCAATACAACTGTTTAGAGACATATTAGAACTCGTAAAAGGTATCTGCTGAATAAGCTATCTAGCATTGATAAAAAGATGGAGTTAGCTAATTCTAGTATGCTCATACAGTCTGAGTAGGAGACTCATGAAGAATTAGAAAGTGTTCTTCATCATGAGGAGCTTCTTTGGAAGAAGAAGTCCAAATGTGAGTGGCTGAATTTGGGGGACCGGAACACCAAGTTTTTCCATTGTAGGACTTTACAAAGAAGGAAATAAAATCGTATTACTACTTTAATGGGAGAAAATGATGAATGGATTTATGATGCTAAAGCCCTTCAACTAGAAGCCATCAAGTTTTTCCAAATGTTATACGGCGAGTAACTTAAACTTATGAGAAATCTACCTCCAAGTTCCTTTCCTAAACTTGAAGATTGTCATATTCAACTTCTAGAAAATAAGATGACAAATGATGAAATAAAAGCAGTACTTTTCGATATGGCTCCTTTGAAGGCTCCGGGGAGTGATGGTTTTTAGGCAATGTTCTTCCAGAATCAATGGGACTTAACTAGACCGGGTATTCGTAAGTGGGTTAAATTGATCTTTGTTGGTAAATGTATTGAGTCGGAATTAAATAATACTCTGTTAGTCCTCATACCTAAAGTTTCTGGTCCTGAGAATTTCTCTCAATTCTGCCTTATTAGCCTCTGTTCAGTGATGTATAAATTGGTGATGAAGCGCTAATTGATTTAAAATAGAGTTTCTTAATATTGTTGGTTAGGAAAAGCCAAGTTTTATTGCAAGACGTAATATTACTGATAATATCCTTATTGCTCAAGAGGTCATTCATTCATTGAGAAGCAAACATAGGAATAGAAATTAGATGGCTGTTAGAATTTATCTGGAAAAAGCATATGACAGAGTTTGTTAGGAGTTTATTGAGGCTTTTCTTCGAGCTACAGGTATTCCTAAAATTCTTATTAATGTTATAATTTCTGCTATCTTGAATTCTATTATACATGTACTTTGGAATGGGAGCCCAACATTGAAGTTTAGTATAGTGAGGGGCATTCATCAAAGGTACCCATTATAGCCGAATTTGTTTTTTCTGTGCATGGAATGGCTTGGACATAGCATTTTTCATGCCATTGATGGTGATCATTGGAGGCCTATCGTTTACCAGGATCTGGCCCATTTCTCACACCTTTTCTTTGCAGATGATCTTATCATTTTTAATCATGTATATCTTCAGCAAAGTATGGTCTTTAAAAGTCTTTTAGAAAGATTCTATGAGTATTCTAATCGCTGAATTAATGCTAGCAAAACTTATATTTATTTCTCTAAAGGAGTAGATGATGCCACTGGTTTGCAATTGAGTAGCGTTCTTGGCTTTCATAGGGTGCATAATCTTGGTATGTCTCTAGGTGTGCCCGTCCTTCATGAAAAGATTTCAAATAGTACATTGCATTTTGTTGAAGATAAGATATACAATAAATTAAATAGATGGGATGCTAGGAAATTATCTATAGCTGGCAGAGCCACTTTAGCACAGACAATTCTACTGTCTATTCCTAATTACTTTATGTAGTTCATGATGATTCCAAAAGGACCGTGTGATGAGATCGAGGGGATCGTCAGACAATTTATTTGAGGCTCTTCTGATGGCTGGCAGAAGATGTCGTTAGTCAGTTGGGATTCTTTTGTCAACCCCGTTCTTGTGGAGGACTTAGTTTTAGACACTTGAGAGACTAGAATATTTCGTTTATGATGAAATTTGGGTATAATTTAGTCTTCAAAATGGATGCTCTTTGTGTTCGCGTTCTTAGATCTAAGTATGGTATGAAAGAGGCTTTACCGGAAAATATATCAAGGGGAGATGCTCTTTTATTTGGAAAGCCATTTCCAAGACTTGGCCCTTACTTCATGAGAATCTGTTGTGGTCATTGGTAATGGGGACACTGTCAGATGTTGGAAGGACCCGTGGATCCCGAATATGGGCCCTTTGATCCATAGAATACCAGCTCAAGCTAATATCAATTTGGACTCTTTGCGTAGTAAGATGATTAATGATGAGGGTTCTTGGAATTTGGACCTATTTCGTTTTTGGCTCCCAGAGGAAATTATTAGACGTATTGTGGGTATCGCTCCACCACATCCATTTGCAAGTCTTGACAGGATCATTTGGGCTCAGACTTCAATAGGAATTTTTTCCCCTCAAATGTGTTTATGGGAAAATATGAGGAAGGTCATGGAGACCGAAGGATAGACAGTGGAATATACCGTGGGATTTGAAGGACCCTATAGAGTCAGATTCTTTATATGTCTTGTTTTAAATCAACATCTACTTACTAACGTAGAACAGGTTAAGTGGGGCACAGGGTTTGATAGATCTTGTGCTTTATGTAGACACCACTCTAGAGATATTTTGCATGTTATCAGAGACTGTCCTGCAATTAAAGAAATTTGGAGGCAGGTTCTTCCAGATGAAGATAGTGGGTGTTTTTTTGTAGGTGACCTTATTCAATGGGTTAAGTCTAATTTGCACAGTTTTTCCAATTCCATCATTGGTAAGGTGGCTTGGTGGAGGTTATTTGGTTTACTAGCATGAAGAATATGGAAAAACTGAAATCTTTTTATTTTTCAGGGGGTTTCTTGGACTGCAAATGAGATAGTTAGAGTTTCATACACTTGGGCAAAACAATTTGTTTCTTTTTGCATGAAGGAATTGCCTAGGCAACAGTCACCAGGGCCAGTAGACCAGATGCTGGAGAATTGTATTAGCCTTTATACTGATGGTGCAGTTCAAGTAGAATTCGGAAAGGCTGCAGTGGGAGGAGTCTGGAGGAATGGAAACCTAGGAGTATGTTTTGTCTTAGATGCTAAACTGTGGGGTTTTCTTGATGATTTGAAACTTATCCAAGATAGAAGATATGCCAGAGTTATGATTCAAATGGATAGTTTGGAGGCGGTCAAGGCCATTTAGGAATCTTCTCTGATGAATTCAAGCTCTGCCCTTATTAGATGTATTCATTATATGTTGGCGAATATAGGATTATGGGAGTTGCAACATATTCATAGGGACTACAATAAAATTGTTGATTGCATCGCTAAAATGACCTTTGATACAAACCATAGTTTGAAAGTGTTTGCAGAGATTCCAAGAGAGGTGTTAGCTATCTCCACTGTTGTTCAAGCAAGAGATAATTTTGCTCAAAATTTTCTTATGTAATTAGTTTAATTGCCAGCTTGTTTTTCTTTTTACCAAAAAAAAAAAGAATATTTATTGAACCAAAACTTTTCCAATAAATTGTAACTTTTTTAAGGAATCAGTAAAAAATGGAATCTCTAAAGCCAATTTTGGATTGGTAATAGTCTCAAAGACTTGTCTTTAAAAACCCCATTTATTATTTTTATTTTAATATAATTAAAAATATTTGTAAATAAATACATTTTGATATTTAAGTAACTAAACTAAAATTTGAAATATAATACCCTAATATAAATTTATACGAATATGAATGATAAAAGTGATAAATAAACAAAGTGTTTGATTTTTCTTCATTGATCAAATTAAATAAACATGAATTCATAAACATCTTCGTTTAATAAATTGATTATTATATAATTATTTTTTTAATTTTATTCTATTTATTAGTAATATAGTTATTAATATCTATGTTTAATTATCTTATATTTAAAAAGAAACATGTTTATTTATGGTTTGATTGTTTATAACTCATTAATAGAGTTTTAATTGTTTCTAAACATGTGTATATTCATGAACATATCCGTTTAATAGTTAAACATGTTCGTTTAATGTTCACAAATATATTTGTTTAATTTAATGAATAAATATGGACATGTATTTAAAATAAATGAACATGAATACAAAATTTGAAATTCTTAACAAACATGAACATATTTAAAATAAAAAATAAATATTAACAAGACCATTCATTCAAACTCAATTCATTTATGGTGTTAATAAAAGTATCATTGTTAAATATTTTATTTTTAAATTGACATTTTAAATATTTTTAATATGGGATAAATATTAAATTTATACATTAATTTTGGTCTAATGTATAATTTGATACATGAATTTTATTTTTGTGCAATTATACGCATGGAACTTTGATTTTGATTTTGATTTAAGTTTACACGTTTAAATAAAAAAATACATACATTTATTTTTATATTGGATTAATATAATTTTTTGTATATGCAATATATCAACGTAAAATAGTGTTAATTCAGTAATATTTTTGTGATTTGAGAAAATTGAATCAAATTAAAATTTTATATATAGAATTACAAAAAATCAAAGTTTATGTACAATTTTGATATTTATCCCTTTTATTATTTATAAAATTGATCTAAGTTATAAGTAAAATGTTTAATTTCTTCAAAACATTTTCATTAAAGGGATATATTAATAAATTTTATTCAATTAACGAGTAAGGAGTTTAATTCAATTAAAGAATTTTTTTTGATAAAAAATTAAAATATCGAATTGATTTTAATTTTTTAAAAATAAATATTTTTTGTTCGTTTTACGTTTTATTAATTTTATTTTAAAAATAAATTCTATTTGTTAATTTGTCATCCAAAAATAATAGATGGTACAAATCAATTATAATCCCTAATCTTGTGGAGATTATCTCCCATTATCAGTAGAGATTTATTTTAAGACAATGCACTAAAATAAATAAAAATAAAAAAGCCAAATTTTGAATGAGTCAACCAAAATGAGGAGAACAAAAGATAAGAGTTTTAAAGTGTTACTATAAAAAATAAAATAAAAGTTGAAAACAACAACATGAAACAATAGATGGGAAGCAAAATTGTGTATACAACAATTTTAGGCACAACCACAAATAAGGAAACCCAATTTTTCTTGTGATGATCCTCAAACTTTGAAGAGCTAAACTAAAGCTAAACTCTAAAAAGTTTGAAAAAAAAATGAAACACTAAATGAAATGCCCTAAGAAAATTACATTATATCTATTATTTACCTTTTTTACCAAGTTTAGGATTGCCTTCCTGCATCATGGCTACAAATTCGTTGTAATCAATCCGACCATCCTGGAAAAAAAAAAAACCCGAACATAAAATGAGTCGAACATGGAAATCTGCTCACTAGGAATGCAATTACTTTTGCAGTTTGAATCGTTCGAAAACACACAAGTTCACATATGCATGTAGGAGAAGTATTAGAGAGGTGTTTACGTTGTCTTGATCGACTTCTCGCATTATTTCGTCGAGGTGGATGTCTTGAATACCAAACTCTTGACAAGCTTTTTGAAGCTCATCCAGAGTGATGTAGCCGCTGCTGTCTCTGTCGAAATACGAGAAGGCTGCCAACAGATTGTCTTCCTTCTCAATCTTGTTTAGATGCAATGTTGCAGTTACGAACTCTTCGTAATCAATTGTACCACTGTTATTAAAATCTGCCTGTGATTCCCAAAAAAAAAAATCATTTAAAATTGGTAAGATAATGGTCTCAATTTACTTCAAGCTGTTAGCATCTATGTTTGGACTCGAGTGTGACATGGATTCTTTATGAAAAAAGTCAAGAGTAACTTACAGCCTGCATTAGAGCACGAAATTCGGATTCAGCAAGATTAGCACCAAATCTTTTCAATCCTTCTTTAAGTTCATCATAGGTGATTTGGCCACTATTATCAGCGTCTATCATCTTGAACATTTCTTTCAACCCGGCAATTTCTTCTTCAGAAAGCCTTTGGGCGATGACCTAAAAAAAACAATGAAATAATGGAGATTCGAACCAAATAAGTTATCATTTACAAGTGGGATTTCTGCACTGAAAAGAGTTTCCATTTCAGTATCTTTTCTGGAGGCCGTTGTCAATGAGAGAAACTTACTCTCAAGGCCATTTTCTTGAGCTTATCCATTGCAGAAAATTGTTTCATGCGGCTTAAGACAACGGAATCAAGTGGCTTATCGGGTGCTACCCCATCAACCTGAACCCAAGGGTGGCCTGCAAGTTACCAAAAACCTCAAAATCCCATAGTGAGAACATAAAAAGATCATCAAGCTTAATCCATTAGTCTCGAGAATTCGGATGATTTTGATTAGTGACATGAAATTATGGCCTGCTAATAGCCACACATGACAAGATCAGAAAGGAAGACAAACCGAGATTTTAAGTTTAAACAATCCTTACGTAGTACTTCGTGAGCCTTTATCCGCCTCTTCGTATCTCTGTCGAGCATTTTCGTCACTAAATCTTTAGCACTTTCAGAGATATTAGGCCAGGGATCAGATGAGAAGTCAAGCTCTCCATTCAAAACCTCATTAAATATTTCTTGTTCAGTTTCTATATCCAAAACAAAAAACCCGAAATAGAACAAATATTCAAAATAAAATTGCTCAAAAAAAAGTGAAGAGTTCAGGTAATAAGAATATTACATCTGATGAATACTTACCACCCCAAAATGGAGGCACCCCACTTAAGAGAATGTAAGTGATCACCCCAGCACTCCACACATCCGCTTCTGGACCATAATGCTTTCGTAAAACCTCAGGTGCGACATAATACGGGCTTCCAACAACATCGTTTAAGATATCCCCTAAAAAGTTTTAAGACCTTTAAGAAACACAACATAGTGGGGAAGTCTAAAGACTAAACTCTTAATTCCTATAAATGAAACAGACCATCTAGTGGGCTAAAATTTCATGCTAAAATAAAAGAGAGTGGTTTTGAAAATACCAGGCTTGAAGAATATGGATAATCCGAAATCAATGGCTTTAAGAGGTGAATCCTCCTCATTATTCACAAAGAGAAAATTTTCAGGCTTAAGATCCCTATGCATTACTCCCATGGAATGGCAAGCTTCTACAACAGCAACAATAATCCTTGCTATCTCAGCTGCCTTTCTTTCACTATAATGCCCTCTCTTTACTATCCGGTCGAAAAGTTCACCCCCTGCACACAACTCCATCACAACATGAACAGCCATGTTATCCTCATAAGACCCTTTGATGGATATAACATTAGGGTGCCCTGCCAAGTGATGCATTATCTGAATTTCTCTCTTCACATCATCCACATCCTCAGTCGTCGTGAGCTTCCTTTTCGCGATCGACTTGCAAGCGTACTCTTTCCCGGTACCTTTCTCGATGCAAAGGAAAGTCGTCCCGAACTGTCCTTGACCTAACTTCCTCCCCAAGTTATAGTATTCCTTCAAATGACCTGTCTTGGTTTGCAAGACAGAACCAACCTGCAACCCTGCACATGATTGCCTCTTCACATTATGAGCTTTTCGGGTTTTATTCCCGGTTTTGGACCCTTCCTTGTTAAATCCTGCAAGTTGGGAGGGCTTGGAGTTAAGTCTTTGAGGGTGAGATTTTGATTGTTGTCTTTGGGTCATTTCAGCGGCTTTTTCAGTGGATTTGGATTCTTGTTCCTTCCCTGTTTTGTCTTCTTCCCTAACAATCTTCATTTCTTCCGGAGGTTGTTTCCGAACCGATCCGGATTCCTCCGGTTCTTTACTTTCACACTGACCCGGATCTTTTGCTTCACCTTCATTACCATCTTGTTTGTTATCTTCATTTTCATCTTCCTCCGTTGCGGCTGATTTGGCACAGCTATTCCCCATTTGTCCTCTTAATCTCTCACTCTTGCTTCTTCCTTAACCATCCAATAATATCTAAATTCACCCATTAACTATAACCCCATTTTATATCTCCCTAAAGGCTCTACTTTTTTTTGAAACAAAAATAACACCCAAAAGAATAATGGAGCTTTAGCCAATCTAAACCACCCTTATATCTTCACACCAATGATTCAATGATGAATGTAATGAATCAAAGACGAGAATTATCCCTCCCTATATCTTCACACAAACAAATCGAAAAACACCAATGATTCAATGATGAATGTAATGAATCAAAGACAAGAATTATCCCTCTAATCTAAATCAATTTCATTAAAAAAAAAAAGGGATCCTTTTGAGGGCTTCCTAATATACTAAAAAAACTCCCTACAATAACCAATGATCATTAATAAAAAGAAGAAATGCCCAATAACCCAATGTAAATAAACAATCAGAATCGACAAGTCCTGTGCCGGAACAAGTATTTGAAAATCATAAACAATGGAGAAATATGAATTTGACAAATAATTAAAAACCAAATGAAAAATAAGCAAGATGAATGGAATTGGGTGTTTTTAATAGTAGAAGGATTATATATGAAAAATAATGTACTTGTTCAATAATTTGTATAATCAAAGAAAAGGAAAATGTTGATTTTTCTGCTAATTTTTTTTATTTTCTTTCCCCATTCAAAAGAGAAAGAAAATGGAAGGAAAGAGGAAGAAAGAAAAAAGAAAAAGACAGGTTTTTCTGTTAGAATTGTTTCAAACTTTTACGGGTTTAAATGGGTTTGATAAGGTATAACTCACGACCAGCCTGGTTTCAGTGGTTATAGCTTGATCATCGACCAACATTGTATTGACGGCTCAGATTCATATGATATTAATGTCTTAGTTGATTTTTTTTTTCTATAACAGGTAGGGAATACGGTTGTGTTGTCCGCGTATTGAATTATGTATGGAATATTGTCATTTTATTTTATACCTAAATAAATTTCTTCAGCAATAAATTGATTTCTGTTAAAAAAAAATTCAACTACTTTAATTAACAACAATTAATCATTACGATAATAATTTTAAAAGTTATATAATAATATGTAATTATAAAGTAATCAGTATATATATGTGGTCCAAGCGAGAAGTTGTTGGAAAATATGGAAGTAACATATATAATATAATTAATTATATGTTATTATTTACTATCATAAAATTTTACTTAAATTAAAAGTGATTTGATTAATTAAAAGTGATTTAATTTGGTTAAGATTTATTGAGATTTAGTTATTAAATAAAGTATGTATCAAATATATGTAGACACTCTAGTAACTAATTTCTAATTGATGATGGACTGATTAGAAATTAGGTTTAATGTGCAAAAGTTGATTATGGTCCTCAAATTATACATAGCTAACTTTTATATTATCCAATTTCTAGAAAAGAGTCAATCACTTTCTCAAAATTTTGTGTGTGCTAATTTAAAATATCAAAACCACAAGATCCGTAGGTTTTAAGAAATCGATGAACTTAGGCACTTCCGCATCTAGTTTTGTTCTTGACTTATTCTTGATAATTTGATATGATAAATCTTGGTTTATGATTTATTAAGTTTTGTATCAAGATTTTAACGATTCTAACAAGTGGTATCCGAGCTTTGTCATATCGAATCATAGAGAATAAATTGTTTTTTTAAATCAACTGATTTCTTCTTAACATATTATCTTGATATTTCGAATAATACATATTAATGATTGAGATTTATGTTTGAAAATTTGAATATTGATTAATTATGTATCCAAAGTTTTAGGGTTTTCTTTAAAAAATATGAAAAGTTTCGCGGGGAAGAAACATCCCAAATTCCCGCGAAATTCAAGCAATGGATAGGAAAGTGTTTATATTTTTAAGAATAAAGTGTTTTCATGCTAACCAGTTTAATCATATATTTAGTTTGGAGTTATATGTAGATGCAAAAGTAAGTTGGTAATATCTTATTATATGCATATACATATAAATGAATTCAAGGGAATAACGCATGATTTTATTTTATATGGATTGAGATTGATTTTAATGTTACGGTTATAAACTTTGGTCGAATTTGATTTTAACATATATGGTTTTGAAAAAAAAATCAAATATTAAGGTTTTTAGTTTTTTTTTTTATTGCACTATTAAGATAACATTATTTTAGGTTATTTTGAAAATTTTAATGCAATTAGAAATTTTAGTTTTAACTTTTGACTATTGGGTAAATTTTAAATTTAAATATTAGTATAACTATATATATTTTAAAATAACTTATTGAAATAATAAGTTGCCAAAGTGACCTCTGATATTAAAATTATTTTGTTTTAAAATATAAAAGGTTGTGTGCATGTAACTTAAGCTACGTTAATATTGATCGGCCTAAAGGAAGATTAATATTTAACAAATTACATATGCAACTATGGTAATAAACATGTGATGATTATTCGGTTTACATGTGAGCAGTAAATCGGCCCAAAGGAAGTTTATTGTTCAACATGTTCTTATTGTCAGTATTTGATTACTACGACAAGATATCACTTACAAATTAATATTTTATCCAAAGATGAAATATTAATGGAGTGTTCGATATCTTGAGATGGGGTTTTACCTTTATTCAAATTATTTTGGTTTAAATTTGAAATATTTTGAAACAAACAAATTCAAATTTTGGCTTTGGAATTTAATTAAGGATGTCTAATATTTTAAATAGATTAGTTGAAACAAAATGTCACCAAAGTGGCATCTTTTACATAGATTAGTTTATTTAAAATACCAAGATGATTATATATTTTTGTGATTCATATGTTTATTAATTGTTCCAAAAGTAAGTTAATATTTGGCAGAATTTCAAGGATATATGTGGTGATAAATGTGTGACAATTATAAGGTACTTTATGTGAGTAATAAGTTAGCCCAAAGATTGATTCATTGTTTGGCATAATTTGTTGTCAATGTTTGATTGCTACAACAAGAGTATTGATTCATTGTTTGACATAATTTGTTGTCAATGTTTGATTGCTACAACAAGAGTATCGCTTACTGTTAATATTAATGTAGTGTTTGGTATCTTGGGATTGGAGCCACTATTTTGAATTTATTGTTTACTTATAAAATGAATATTTATGTGAGCATGTTTTTATCTATTTTATTCTATATTCAACTAGTTCATCTTCTACTGCCACAATATCCGTTAACATCAATTCTATACTCGCTTAATGAGACCAATTTCAAGGAATGAAAAACACACTTACTTGTAGTGCTTGGCTATATGGACATAGACCTTGCACTAAGGGAAGAACAACCCGCACCTCTCACTACAGAAAACACTCATGATGTTAAAAGGGATTTTGAGAGGTGGGATCATTCAAAATGCATGAGTCTAATGATCATGAAGCATAGCATTCTAGAAGCCTTTAAGGGCACAGAATCTAAAGAGATTACTCAGGCCAAGAGTTTTCTTGACGAAATTGAAAAACGTTTTGCTAAAAATGATAAGGTTGGGATGGCATCACTTCTGACTTCTTTGATGTTTATGAAGTATAAGGGTCAAAGAAACGTGAGGGAGTACATTATGGAGATGTTCCATGTTGCTTCAAGACTTAAGGCACTTAAGATCAAGCTTTCTGAGGAATTGCTTGTTCTTATGGTTTTGGTATTGCTTCCTACACAGTTTAACCAATTTAAAATTAGTTACAACTGTCAAAAGGAGAAATGGACTGTAAATGAGCCCATTTCTCATTGTGTGCAAGAGGAAGAAATGTTGAAACATGATAATTCTGAAAGTATCCATTTGGCCAGTGCCTCTAAAGATAGCCACAATTAGGAATATTTTTTAAACAAGAATTGCAACATTTTTTCGAGGATTTTGAGTTTGGAAGGAGAAATAAGGTTAGAGACATTGCATTTGAAGAGGAATTGAATTTTAACTCAATTCCTGCTATCACTTTTAATGATCAAGTTCTCATACCTATCATTGATCAAGAAGTGAATCTAGAACCTTAACAAGACAATGTTGAACAACTCCCTATTCAAGATGAGGTAATTGTTCTAGAAGAACAAACTCAACAACCTCAAAAATGAATGACATTAAGATGGTCCACTAAAGAAAAGATTATAATGGCTTTAGTGGAATATTTTGACCTTAAGCTGCATTAGATGAATGTTAAGTTAATGGTTTCTCAATGTTAACATTGATCATACATTTATATGATGCAACTAGAAAACTTTGTGTTTGATGATGCAAAGTTAATGATTTGCAAATTAAAAAACTCCATCTATGGCCTTAAGTAAACTTCTTGTCAATAGTATTACAAATTTTACCAAATGATGATTATCTTATTTGGTTTAGAGATAAATTTGGTCGATAATTGTATATACTACAAGTTTAGTAGGAGTAAGGTTCTATATTTGGTTTTATATGTTAATGACATACTACTTGTCAATAATATGTTAAGTCCCGACCAATACCCTAAAAATGATTTTGAAATTAAGGAAATGAATAAGATTCCTTATGTCTCAAGAGTGGGGAGTCTAATGTATGCTCAAGTACGTACACGTTCGGACATTGCATACATTATTGGGATGTTAGATAGATATTTAAGCAACCCTGGTATGGACCATTGGATAGCAGCCAAGAGGGTTATGAGGTATCTTTAGAGAACAAAAGTTACATGCTCACATATCGGAGGTCTGATAAGATAGAGATCATTAGGTATATAGACTTCGATTTTGATGGAATATTGATGCAAAATTTTGTCACTAGGGTGCAAATTGTGACAATAATTGGTAGTCTTTTATTCCAATAAAAAACAGGAGCACATCAAAGTCAAAGCACATAGACTTTAAGTTCATGGTTGTTAAAGTAAAAGTTTAGAGTGGTTAGGTGCCTATAAAGCATATTGGGACAAACTCCATGATTGCGAACCCGCTTACTAAGGGACTACCACCCAAGATTTTTCATGAGCACACTGCTCATATGGGTGTAATGCCAGTTAATAATATTTGGTTTTAGTGGAAGTTTGTACTTTTAATTGCTTTTATGTTATAGACACTAGTTTACGGATATTAAGTTTATTTTCTGTAGAAATAAAGTTTATTTGGTTTCTTCATACTCTAATTTTGGTAAAGTTTGATCTCACGAAGGTTAAGGAGGACCAGTTGAAAATAGACATGTTTGGATCATATTGCATGTAATTTTCATGCTACACATCCATACTTGATCTATGTCATTTGGTTGTGTTAATATACGTGATCAATGATACATATAGTAATTATATATGAAACGAAAGTCGCCTTGGTTCTATGTTAACATAATTAATGGACGAGATTGTTCGGAATACATTTTGGATATGGTAGTAAGGTTTTGTGCTAGTAAAGTTATATAATGACATGTAATTATAAGGTAATCAGTGTATATATATGGTCCAAGTGGGAGATTGTTGGAAAATATGGACATCACATATATAATATAATTAATTACATGTTATTATTTACTATCATAAAAGGTTAGCCCAAATTAAAAGTAATCTGATTTGGTTAAGGTTTATTAGGCTTTAGTTGTTAAATAAAGTATGAGTAAAATATGTGTAAATACATTGGTAACTAATTTCTAATTTATGATGGACTGATTAGAAATTAGGGTTAATGTGCAAAAGTTATATATTAGGGCTATGGTCCCCAAAGTATACATACCTAACTTTTCTAATATCCCATCTTTAGAAAAGATTAGAAAAGAGTGAGTCTCATTCTTAAAATTACTTGTGTGCTAATTTAGAAAATCAAAACCGTAAGATCCGTAGATTTCAAGAAATCAATGATTCAAGTACGCTTCCGCATCTAGTTTTGTTCTTGATTTATTATTGATGATTTGACATGACAAATCCTGGTTTATGATTTATTAAGTTTTGTATCAAGATTTTAATGATTCTAATAGTGTTGTCCACGCATTGAATTCTGTATAGAATATTGTCATTTTATTTGATACCTAAACAATTTTCTTTAGTCTGTCTCAATTTTAATATTCAATAAATTGATTTCTGTTTTAAAAAATTGAAGTAATTTAATCCATGTCAATTTTAAAAGTGAGCAATTAAGTACAATTAATCATGGTGACAATAATTTTCATCAATTTTACATAAATTTAATTGGTATAATAACAAATTTAGCTATCATGATTTACACATTCTACCAATTTGATCATAATTCAATAAATTTAGCCTGCAATATTTTTGTAAATGTGTAAATATTGAAGTTAAATTTGTTGATTCTTTTAGAACCAAGACCAAATTAACAAAATATATAAACACCGAGAGCTAATTTTGTTAATATACCAATCACAATTATGCACAATTGACGAAAGACATTAACTCCATGATTAATTGTCCTTAATTGCTCATATTCAAAATTGACAAGGATTAAATTACTCTAATTTTTTTAAGAGAGACTAATTTGCTCAATTTCTAAATTGAGGACTGGAGAGCTCTTTTTACCACTTTGATATAATTTGTAATGTCATACATAAATTTTTATTTTGCGTGATTTTATACATAAAATTTTAATTTGATTAAATTATCACAAATCACTAACAATATTATCCAATTGGTATTATTTTATGTTAATATATTATATACACAAATAATTATATGAATCCAATATGAAAAAAAATATATTTATTTATTTCTTTAAATGTGTATAGTTGAATCAAAATCAAAATTTCATATATACAAATGAACGAAAATCAACTTTCCCTTAGGATACAATAAGCTTGTACATGCCCTTTATTTATAAGGCTTCAAGTACCATTAGTTACAAAGTATCAAGTACCAACATTAAGATACCCTATAAATGATTTAGGGGTTACAAGATAATGAATTTAGGGGTTATGGACATTCATTCTTTAGGGATTACAATAGGATAATTTAATGGGGTTATGGACATCCATTTATCATGGATTTACAACACTCTCCTTTGGATGTTCATCAATGAAAATGTCTCATAAAAAACTTTATTAGGAAAACCCCTATGGGATAAAAACCTAATGAAGGAAAAGAGTACCTAATCTATTATTACAAGCTGTCTCGTTAAAAACTTTTATCAGGAAAACTCAGTGGACAAAACCCTATTAAAGGAAAAGAGTACAACGTGTTTTTGACTCCCCTAATGGCAACATCATATTACATCTTTGAGTCGACGCATTCCAATCTTGTGTAGTAGTCTTTCAAACGTTTAAGTTGGCAATACCTTGGTAAAAAGATCTGCTAAAGTGTCACAAGAACGAATTTGCTGAACTTCTATATCACATTTCTTCTTAAGATCATGAGAGAAGAATAATTTTGATGAAATGTGTTTCGTTGTATCACCTTTGATGTAACCACCCTTCAATTGAGCTATACATGTTGCATTATCTTTGTATAAGATAGTTGACATCTTTTTCTATAAAGGCAAATTACATATCTTTTGAATATGTTGGGTTCATAACCTTAGTCAAACACACTTTTAGCTTGCCTTATGTATTGCAATTATTTCTGCATGATTTGAAGAGGTGGAAGGTAATGTCTACTTTGAATGCCATGATATGGCAATACCTCCATATATAAATAATTATTCTGTTTGAGATCGACCTTTATGTGGATTCAATAAATATATAGTATCAATATTGCGGACTAATAGGGATTTTGAATCATTTGAATAAAATAACCTCATGTCAATAGTCCATTTGAGATATCTAAAACATTTTTAACTACATTCCAATGCCTACGTGTTGGATAAGAACTAAATATTGCTAACAAGTTTACAGCGAAAGCTATATCAGGTCTTATGTTGCTTGTAAGATACATCAATTCCCCTATGACACTTAGATATGATACTTCAGGACCAATAAAATCTTCACCATTCTCGCAATGACAAAATTTATCTTTACTCACATCTAACAATCGTACAACCATCAGGGTACTCAATGGATGTGCTTTATCCATGTAAAATTTCTTTAAGATTTTTTCTGTATAAGTTGTTTGATGGACATGAATTCCATATTATAAATGCTTGATCTACAGGCCAAGATAAAACTTTTTTTTTTCCAATATCTTTCATCTCAAATTCTTTTTTAAACAATATAATACATTTTGAAGCTCTTCAAGAGTTCTAATAATTTTTAGATCATCAACAATATAACAATTATCACAAAATTTGATCTGGACCTTTTTATGAAGACACATTGACAAATTGGATCATTTTTATAATCTTTTTTAACAAATATTCACTAAGACGATTGTACCACATACGTCTAAATTTTTTAATCTAATCGAGCAACTTTCCCGAGAAACTCTATATCCTTCTAAGATTTTAAATCCTTCAGGGATTTTCATATAAATTTCACTATCAAGTGTACCAAATAGGCTGTAATAACATCCATTAGACGCATGCCAAAATTTTCACGTACTGCCAGGCTAATAAGATATCTAAACGTGATTGCATCCACTATAGAAAAATATGTCTTTTTGCAATCAATGTCGGGCCTTTGCGAAAATCATTGTGCTATAAGTCGTGCTTTATATATTACGAGTTCATTTTTCTAATTTATTTTTTTTGCACAAATACCCATTTATATCTTACCAGCTTTACATCTATAGGTTTTTGGTCTATAAGTTCAAAAACATCATGTTTAACAAGTGAATTTAATTCTGCTTGAATTGCGTCTTTCCAATCTGACCAATATTTTCTATTTCTACATTCCTCAAAAGATTTGGGCTTAAGATCTTCATTTCTTTTTTTATTTCAATAGCAACATTATAATAAAAAATGTTGCCAACTACTAATTTTTTATTTTGGTTCCATATTTTCTCTATTAACATAACTTATTAAGATCTCTTTATTTTCATTATTTTCATTTTCCACTTTTAGGTACCTGGATCTCTTCTTGAGTTTTTATAAATTAGTTGTGTCATAGGTCTCTTCAAGAACCCTCGTCTCCACTATATGACCATCTTGAATGTTTTCTCTTCTCTTTTTACGAGAGTTTTTATCTTTGGAACCAGTAAATATTATGATTTAGGCATGCATTACTTTCGTTTACTTTAATAAATTGTCCTATTGGGACTTCAATTCAAATTAAATATTAGCCAATATATAACATTTGGTTATTCTAATTAGGTCAGTAAATGTATCTGACAGTTTATTTGTAAAATGAATTATTTGTTAAACTTCTATTTCACATTTCTTTGTACGAGAATTTTAGATAATGACAATTCATTCAAAATATTTTATTCAACCAACTTTTTATTCTCTCCCCGTAATATTGGGAAGTCTATCTCATAATAATCGACAACTCATGTTGTAACTAAATCTCCAATTAATAGCTAAACAATATTTAATAATATAAGAAGACTCATATCAATAAACATTTCGAACCTCTTATAAAGACACATTTTTTGTAGTTTGGTGGAGCAATTGGAACATATACACATATACAAAAATTTTAGGATGGGAAATATTTAACTTATGACCAAAAGTCAATTGTAACGGGGAGTATTTATAACTTATTAGCTTGCTGCATATAAGTGTTGTAGCACATATATCAATATAATTTCATGTTGAAATAGGAAGCTTTATTCTCATAACTAATGGTTTAAATTTAACCAGAGACGTTAAATCAATAATTTCTTAAACCATTATGCATATAATAACAGGCTTTACAAAAGTTTATCAAACTCATATACAACAATCACTAAAAGTATGATATATAAATTCATCAACATTAGCAAGATGAGCTGTTTTAATTGCATAATTTAAAACTAATCATTTAAACAAGCAATCTCGCAAACGACAAGTTACGAGTTGATAACACATATGTGATTATTTTGTAGATGCATCTACCAAAATCATATAATATCAAAATCATCCACATAGTGATGAATGAGTCCACATTCATTTCAGAAATGCAAGACATTAAATCTCAATTTTAGCTAGTGAGTTTTTAATAATCAATTTCATTGAGAACAAGCAACACATGAAAATTCTTTTAAATTAAAGAATCTTCTAGTTCTTTAATGAATGTCCATTTGAATTCTCAATTAATTTTCGCATCATATATGATCCAAGATTGTATAGCTAGCCACAACAAGTAGCAAATGTATTTGTATCGGTAAACTTTTGGTTTACTTTAACATACTTTTCAATTGTACTAATAATGTCAATATAAATTGTGACAATTGATAATTTCATTGTTATTCATTTTACTTTGTATCATTATATAAACAGTACTATGACATTTACTTTTGGAAATGTCTAAATTAATATGAAGTCCATAATGTCAGTAACTCAATAAAAGAAATATAATTTGCAAATGACTATATGCAATATTCGCTTTAAGAAATATGCCAAAATCTTCAAATGTCCAAATTGACTTTAATGATCAAAAGTGATTGCAAAATTTTATTATATTTATTACAAATATACATTTCAAGGGATGTGTAAAAAATAATTTAGACAATAATGTAAGCATATATCATATTTCTTACCAATAAGATCATAATCATCCGCTTCAAGTAATGATTAATTAGTATATGTCATTGATAATTCTATTCTAAGAATGAACATTTATCAACATTGTGAATCATCCATATCAATACAATAGATTCCATTGTCGTAATTGTTATGTATTGCTACATTCACTTCAAGTAATAGAGCAAAACTAGTGGGATAAGTATTTTGTTATTTAACCGTAAGATAGCATGAGATAAATTCAAAATACTTTTAAAATACTTTTCACAAGAGTTTTACATCACCAATTAACTAGAAAGAAATAACCAAGACATATATGGAGTTTATTGTAAACCAAATGCCTGGATAAAACTAAGATCTAAAATATTAAACCTAATATAATGCTAGTGTTAACAAAAATTTCATAAATCATCACAAACATGCATGAAATTTACTTCAAAACCATACATCTCATGTTTACTAAAACTTTTCCAATTACAATTTCGCATGCTATCCCACTAATCAATTGCTAAATGAATAATATAAAATGCATAAAATACACAGAACAACTTTGCAATAGTAAATATTCTCAAATAAGATCATTCACGAATTAAAGATTTGGTTGTAATTAAACTTGAAATTCTACAATAAAATTAGCCCAAAAATCAATTAAGACATTTATCAAAGTTTGTCCTTAAATGGAATTAAATCATGCTTGATATAAAATAATTTTGATTTTATTAATATATGTAATAATTTTAATCATTGTTGATTAAGAAAATTTTTAAAAATATTAAAGTCCAAAAATATATAATGTCTAGAATTAAGAATATATATATATATTCAAATTGAAACCATCAAATAAACACATAAAACAACTAGTTTAATGATGACTAAGAATCAATGCAAGGTCACATATTATGATGAACCTTAGGCCTTGATTAATAAAGGTGATCGATAATATTATGGAATGTGATTTAAAGATTTATCAATGTATAAAATTAAAATTAATTTGTCATCATTCATACATAATCATCAAGCAATTATCAAATAATATATATTAAAAACATTTTTTTTATGAACAAAAATCTAGATAACATATAGGCACGTGATATGATAAGTAAATTGTAAAAATAGAATGTCAATAATGACAATATATTGCAAAGAAAAGAGAAATAAAAATAAAGAACACACATATTTTTATGTGAAAACCCTTTCGGGAAAAAATCACAGGTAGAGGAGAAGAAAATTCACTATGTCGAATTCAAATGATTACAAGAGGAGTAGACTATGTCTATTTATAGGCTTGTAAAATCATATTCTAATAGGAGTGTAGTAAGATTGAAACACCTTATTCTAATCAATATCAAATAGATGGAGTTTAATAAGGTTTAAAAAATCTTATTCTAAAATAAAATAAAAGAAGTGTAGTTCTATATGGATTTTACTTTTATTTTATTTTACCACTGTATTTTATTTAAATAAGGATTCGGGTCACTTAATTCTAAAAATCTCGAAATTGACATGAATTCTCAATGAACAAGTTCTTCATCGCAAACTCTTAACGAACAAGTTCTCCACCTCTTCCATAAAACCCCTTAAGGGTTTAACTTCAACAATAAACACCAACCAAGTCTAAGCAATGCTCAAACTTGGTTATAGGAAGTGACTTAGTTATCATATCTGTAGGATTTTCATGAGTACTAATTTTTCTCATAACAATATCACCACGAGCAATAATATAACGAACAAAATGATACCGAACATCAATGTATTTTGTTTTCTCATGAAACATTTGATCTTTTGTAAGGAAGATGGCAATCTGACTATCACAAAATATTGTACTGATTTGAAGGTCTTCATTGAGTTCACTAAAAAGTCCCTTCAACCAAATGGCTTCTTTACAAGCCTCAGTAATCGCAATGTACTCAGCTGCAGTGGTAGACAAAATGACTATGGTTTGCAAAGTAGCTTTCCAACTGATTGCACAACCTCCGATTGTAAAGACATAACCTGTAAGAGATCTTCTTCTATCAAGGTCTCCAGTAAAATCAGCATCAACATACCTAATGACTCCATCTCTAATTCTTCCAAACTGTAAGCAAACATCAATAGTACCTTGTAAGTATCTTAAAATCCATCGAATCTGCTTTTCCAATGTTCTTTTAAGGATTCGCCATGTATCTGCTAACTGCACTAACTGCATATGATAAATCTGGACGTGAACAAACCATAGCATACATGAGAAATCCCACTGCACTAGAGTATGGAACATGTGACATGTACTCAATCTCATCATCTGATTGTTGAGACAAAGCCGATGAAAGTCTGAAATGGGCTGCTAAAGGAGTACTAACAGGCTTAGCACTCTGCATACTGAACCTGCAAAGAACTTTCTCAATGTACCCCTTCTAACTTAGGTACAATTTACTTGTTTTTCTATCTCTAAGAATCTCCATACCAAGTATCTTCTTTGCTGGTCCCAAATCTTTCATCTCAAATTCTTCACTTGGTTGGGCTTTGACCTTTCTTATCTCTCCTTTATCTTTTGCTGCTATCAACATGTCATCAACATAAAGGAGTAGATACATAAAAGAACTATCACTGTTTTTTTTAAAGTAAACACAACTGTCAAAGCTACTTCTTTTGAAATCATGAGAAGTTATAAAGGAATCAAACCTTTTGTACCACTGTCTTGGTGACTGTTTTAAATCGTAAAGAGCCTTTTTCAAGCAAGCAAACATGGTCCTCTTTTTCTAAGACTGTAAAACCCTCTAGTAGTTGTATGTAAATATCTTCCTCAAGTTCTCCATACAAAATTACAGTTTTTACATCTAACTGCTCAAGCTCCAAATCATGCATGGCCACAATTCCAAGCAAAGCTCGAATCGAACTATGCTTCACAACTGGGGAGAATACATCTGTGAAGTCGATTCTTGGAATTTGACTGTAACCCTTTGCAACAAGCATTGCTTTATATTTGGGTTATTCAACTCCTAAAGTCCCTTCTTTAAACACTCATTTACAACAAACAACTTTTATACCTTTAGGAAGTTTCATAAGATCCCAAGTTCTATTTTTGTGGAGTAATTCCATCTCCTCTTGCATAGAAAACAACCACTTTCTTGATTCTTCACAGCTAACCGCCTTAGAATAATTAGATGGCTCTTGGTTTACATCTATATCTTTAGCCACATTTAAAGCATAAGCAACTAGATCAACCTCGACATACTTCTTTGGAAGGTTAATTTCTCTTCTAGTTTTATTTTTGGCGATAGAGTATTGTGGTGAAGAAGCAACTCTATTATGAATTTTTGTACTGGCTTCAGGAGTCGACTCTATTGTAGATTCTGTATTAATCTGATGCTCCACTTATTTTTGATTTTCTTTATTGAAGGAGTCTTTAAAAGATAAGTTAGGTAGCATAACAGTTTCATCAAAAACATCTCTACTAATCACAACTTTTCTATTTTCAGGACACCATAACTTATACCCTTTTACACCAACTTTATAACCAAGAAAAACATATTTAATGGATCTTAGTTCCAATTTTCCATTATCAACATGATCATATGCAGGACACCTAAAGATCTTTAAATCAGAATAGTTAGCTGGATTACCAGACCATACCTCTTGTGGAGTCTTTTTCTCAATGGCAACGGATAGAGATCGGTTGATCAAAAAACATGCAGTAGAGGCTGTTTCGGCCCAAAATGACTTTGGTAAGTTGACATTTGACAACATACATCGAACCTTCTCCATGATCGTTCTGTTCATTTGTTCTGCAACATCATTTTGCTTTGGAGTATGACGAACTGTCAAGTGTCTCACGATCCTTTCTGTCTTGCACAGTTTATTAAACTCATTAGAACAGAACTCTAAGTCATTATCTGTGTGAAAGTATTTTATTTGTTTTCTCGTATGCTTTTCAAGTATAGTTTTCCAAGACTTAAATGTGGAAAACATATCGCTTTTCTGCTTCAAGAAGAACGCCTAAACTTTTCTGGAAAAATCATCAATAAAAGTTAGCATATAATTAGCTCAACCTCTCGAAGGCACTCTGGATGGCCCCCACAGATCAAAATGAATATACTCCAACGTTCCCTTCATGTTATGGATTCCTCTGTGAATCGAACTCTCTTTTGCTTCCCAAAAATACTGTACTCACGGAACTTCAGTTTGCAAATTTCTTGCCCATCAAGAAGTCCTCTTTTGTTCAATTCTGTCATGTCATTCTCACTCATTTGCTCTAGGCGTATATGCTAAAGTTTAGTAATATCATCATCTGACAAGTAAGAGGAAGTGACAGCTACATCACCAGTAACAGTAGAACCCAGTAGAACCTTGCAGAACATATAACTTGGCAGTCTTTCTCTGCCTTTTCATCATAACGAGGGAACCTTTGAAAATCTTCAAAACCCCACTTTTAGCTATGTATTTGTACCCTTTTGAATCAAGAGTACTCAATGAAATTAAATTTATCTTCAATTCTGGAACATGTCGTACGTCACTAAGTGTTCTAACAACTCCATCAAAACAACACCTTCAAAAACTGTTTTGTAAGTTATAAGCCAATCCCGATTAGGACTCATGTGAAAGGTGCAGCCCGAATCAAGGATCCACTCATCGCTCACTTTAGAATTGTTGACAAAAGCGACTAAAAGTTCACTATTGTTGTAGTCTTTTACAACATCAGCTTCACCGGAATTTTCTGGTTGTCTTCCCTTTTGATTTGCAGCCCCCCTTTTGATCTTGTTCTGTAGCTTATAGCACCCAGATTTAATGTGTCATTTCTTCTTGTAGAAGTTACAAGTTTTACCTCTGTTTAAAGACTTCGATCTACCCTTAGATTTACTGCGAGGATTCCGTTCCTGTGTCCTTCCACGATCATCATCAGCATTTCGATCTTGTCTCCCACGAACAATGAGACCCTCTCCCTAAGAGTCAATTTTACCACAAGATGCTTCATATTATCATACGAGGTCAAAGAATCATAAACCTCATTAACTGCGAGAAACTTGCGGCTATATAATATCGTGTCTCTAAAGGTTGAATAAGACAGGGGCAACGAACAAAGTAGAATCAACCCTAGATCTTCCTTATCATACTGAACCTCCATGGCCTCCAAGTTTGAGAGAATTTCTTTAAACACTGTTAAGTGTTGTGCACAAATGCACTTTCTTCCAAACGATGAGCATAAAGACACTGCTTCATATGCAGCTTGCTGGTTAGAGTTTTCGACATACATATTTATTCCAGCCTCTTCCATAATCCAGCGGCGGTCTTCTCATTCATCATATCCTGCAAAATTTCATTAGACAAATGCAAATGTAACTGTGTTAACGCCTTTCGATCCTTGCGCTTCTTCTCTTCTTTCGTCAATGTCGAAGGCATCTTATCTACCCTTAGCAGGGCTTCCTTTAAGTCTATCTGTGCAAGAACTGCCTGCATCTTTATCTGCCACAATGCGAATCTGGTGTTGCGATCCAACAACGGAATTTCATACTTTAAAAACGTTATTACCGTGATTGAGATGAACAACCCGGAAGCTCTGATACCAGTTTGTAAAAATAGAATGTCGATAATGACAATATATCGCAAAGCAAAGAGATAAAAATAAAGAACACACAAATTTTTACGTGGAACCCTTTCGGGAAAAAATCACGGGCAGAGGAGAAAAAAATTTACTATGCCGAATTTGAATGATTACAAGAGGAGTAGACTATGTTTATTTATAGGCTTGTAAAATCATATTCCAACAGGAGTGTAGTAAGATTGAAACACCTTATTCTAATCAATATCAAATAGATGGAATTTAATAAGGTTTAAAAAACATTATTCTAAAATAAAATAAAAGAAGTGTAGTTCTATATGGATTTTACTTTTATTTTATTTTACCACTGTATTTTATTTAAATAAGGATTCGGGTCACTCAATTCTAACATAAATTTACCTTAGTTTCTTATCTTCTACAAAAGTTTCAATAGCAACTGCAAGCAGTCCATAAAATTTGACACAATGCTTAAAATATATAAATAGAACAAATTAATTAAATTCATCATAATTAATCAATAATTAAGAAAAATAAAAATCTAATATGAAAAAAAAAATCTCCTTGCAAATTGTTGCATCTTGTGTGTAAAGCTTCAAATGAAAAATTATAGAGGATAAGTATAATCTTCAATACATAAGATCCTTTTTTCTTTTGAGCAAGTTCGTACTAATAATGTATTATAAACTAAGAGAATTATAGAATGAACAAAATAAAAGAATAAAAAAAATAAAAAGATGATTCAGCTTTCACTTGGGATACAATAAAGTTATACACACCCTCTATTTATAGGACTTTCAAGTACCATAAGTTACAAAGCATTAAAAACCAACATTGACGTACCCTATAAATAATTTAAGGATTATAAGATAATGAATTTAGGAGTTATGAACATTTATTGTTTAGGACTTATAATAATATAAATTTAATGGAGTTATAAACATCAATGGATTCACGACATTTTCAAAATTATTCATCCTAAACAATATATTTTTAAAAAGTATACAATGTATGTTCTATTCCCACCGTAATCAATAAAAGGCAGAGCTTTTAGCACTTATTGTACATTATATTACATTATTGATAAGAGAAGAAATAAAAAACTTATGGTATATTATATTAAATTACATTATTCATGGGGATGATTCAATATATGATGTTAGAAAATCCACTCTCAAGTCTTCCCTTTTCTCTGGGGTTCAAAAAGAGGTGCCTTGCTGATGAAGTTATCTAGTATTAGCCATCTCGGTTGAGGCATTGGACCATCATTATCCGGTATTGAAGCCAAAGCAACCTAACCTATGCTTTCTCCGGTTACTCAACTTTTTAACTTCACTTAGACCATTTTCATGGAACCCATTTACCTCGACAGTTCCATTCCTGTAGGAACTCAAAGCAACCTGGTTAGTCTCAAAGGGTTTCGATACATTTGGCAATGGTGAAACCGGTACTTCTTTGTTATGGTTAGCTTCCCTAGCAAAAGAATTTGAATCTTCATCCCTGCATTACATCCACAGATCGAAACCGGTAAACCCAAAGACAATCCCGATCATTTGCAATTGTGATTTAGTTGACAAGAAAATTGGAGAGCAATGGTAATGGCAAAAGGATATGAAAATATGTCAAAATATATTAACAGGGTTACCTCGTATCGTTAATGTCACTGCTATTCTGGGACTTATGCAAAGTCATCTCCAGATTTTCCGCAAGCTGTTCGGAGGTGGCTTTAACATTGTCCTCAGCTTTTAAATAAACAGCACCCTCTTTCAAATTTGCATTTTCTTCATCAGAGAAACTGGTTCGGGAATTAAATCCATGTTGCCGTACTAATGAAATTACCTTATCTAGTGTTCTTAGAGCATCTTGCACCTCAGGACGAATAGAAATTTTTCTTTTATCATTTACGCCATTTGCATCAAATGTAATGTTATCACTCTCCTCTGGTTGTGTACTCCCTTCAGTTTCTTCTTCCTCAATTTCACCAAAAGATTTTATCACTGTGTCTTGTTCTTTCTGGGGTGGAATTTCAACGGCATGGTCATTAGCACAAACCTTCTTTCCGATATCATGCGTGTCATCTTGTGTGCATTCAATTAAACTCTCATTCCGCAAAAGGAGGGCTTCACTTTTAGCCTCGTGTACTTCAAGAACTTCACCCGATTTGTTACTGGCGTAAAGTGCTTCACGTATTAGCGCAAATAAAGGGTCTCCCAAGGCCTTGCTGTAATCTTTGTCACAGTTCGACACAGAAGCCACAGTCTATAAGCATTGCAAACCCAAAAATCTGAGAGATTTATTCATTCCTAGTAATAATCTGCATTGTGAAAAATGTTCCAAATGCCCTCAGCAATGAAACCTTTTACGATGAATAATCAGTTGTATCCATCTATACTCAGGATTTCATTGCTCAAAGTCTTCATTTTCCCTAAAGTACCCATGTCCGGCAAGAGTATCAAACAGGTATTTGAACATGGGTATCGGGATATAATTCTTCAAATACATGGAAAAACTTCGAATAAGTAAAGCATACCTGTATTTGACACTCACTTTCGAGTCCAAGTAACATAAGTTATTTTAGAATTTAAGAAGGGAAAAAAAATTTAAACTGGGTGTTCGGGGGAAATTAAGATGTCGTATTAGAAGAATGTATGACCTTTTGGTAGAGTCTGAAGCCATTTCCAACAAGCTGCCTTGAGATGAAGTTTATAAGGGATGGAGGGACAAAATCCAGCTTCATATCCATGTTTGCAATTGTCCTACAAAATTAACAAAACTTCAACATTTAGAGGAAAAAAACTGAAGTATACGAGAGAAATATAAAAAATCCTTATGACAGGACTTTTCGAATCATATAAATACTGAACCAGACAAATCTTGTCATCCCAATTTCAGGCTGTCTCCTAATCATATCTCGAAACGAAAATGAACCATCAGAAGACCAGGATTTAGCTAATGCCAACACCAAATATTTCGGGATGTTCAAAAAGTAAACTCCTCAAGCACATGACCTGTTCGGGTTTCAAGTCCACTATCTTTGCAGTCAAAACTCCTGCGGTGCTTGTACTAACAAAGACCTAAGCCCTTTCTCGAAATGATACAGAATAATCTACTTTCCTATCTTCGTATGACAACTTAAAAGTATTACAACAACTCACCTAAAATAGCTTCTTTCATCGTTCACCTTCTGCAAAGCGAAGCCTCCAACCATGTCAATCCTTACAACATCCTTTGCTTCAGGAATTCCGTTATTAGTAAATCCATGTGATGCTTTATCAATGCTGCTCACATCTGAGATCTACAAGCAAAAACATAGACATATTTTAGCTATATTTCCCGATGTACGGGAAGAAAGCCAATTGCAAAGTCGATGAAAGTATATCCAAGTATTTGAAGTCACTACGGTGTTGACGAGAATGACAAGCAGATCTTCTTGAAAGTACTCGAAGAAGAAAAAGTGTACTAGAGCCTCCCTAGCTGACAGTGGCCATGCAACCTTCATCCTTCTCCCAAAAATACAAAAACAATCAAGCATTTTACAATTTCAGGCCTCAACACGGTATTAAGAAAAAAAAAAGAAGGGAAACAAAATTAAATAAAAATTTTGGGTTTTAGGCTCAACAAACCTCACTAGAGATATCTGTTCACCAATTCGGACCTTTTGTAAACAAGTAGAACTATTTACTTTGAAAGGTGGAAAACTAGACTGAGGCCACCTGGGAAAAAGTAAAAAGAATATCACGCGTGCATCATGGTTTAGGATCGGATCCGAAAGTAAAATCGATAAAAGTGTACAGAATTTGGAAACATGATAGATCATATTAGTTAAACCAAGGATATAAAGAAAGAAAATGTCGATTCTGCACTCGAATTAAGTGGAAAAATGGAAACAATTCTTACCATTTCTTGTAGAGAGCTGACTCCCAAGAGATACATAAACCTACAACGAAGCGAACCGCTGGTTTAAAAGTTGTTTCAAACAATTATGACCGGTATTGAAAAGTCTTAAATTAATTGCATAATCTTTGTTCTCATAATTTTGGATTAAGTTGTTAAAGTAATTAAAGTATGAGCTGAACTTACAGACATCCAAAGGCCCATCGACATAGCCTTCAACAAGTAATGTATGAAACGGAGTGCCATGAGGTCCTTCACGGTACATAACACGGAACTCTTCATTATCGTGCTTCAACTGTCAAAACAAGTTGATAAGGCATTTTCAGAGCAATTTATACAAGAGAACCACAGAGTGTCCATCTAATAGACCATACTTTCCATTCACCATGTGATGCTTCACTGGATTTTGAAACGTGATGATCATCAATACAAGTACTCCTTAACATGTCTAGAAGATTCGATACTTCCCGAGCCCTTTTGCCCAGTAAATCTTCACTAAAATCTGTCGGCCAAAGAAAAATTAAAAGAAAATGTGCATAGAGGGACTAAAGGACCCATATCAATGGCAGTTTAAATGCTATTAACCTTCTTTCTCATCCTGTGCATATCGTAAAATCTGATTCTTGACTAGGGTTTTAAGCATCTCGGGATCAGTCAGTTCAGCACAAGACAATGTCTTGTCCAGCCTCTCTCTGTATCGAGAGATTGCATTTTTCTTTTCCATATCTACATCTGTAAAACAGTATTCAGCTCCCTCTTAAGCACTTGGAGGAGCAACTAACCTTGCGAATAAAAACCAATTCGATTAAGAACTTCACGATTTTTACGATGTTAAACAAATGAAAATGCAAATGCATATGCATATGCAGCTGTAAGGGACAATGTGCAGAATTTGAGCCAAAAACAAATAAGCCTGAAATCAAAGAAGCTCAACTTACGTGAAGCTGAATGAGAATGAAACCAAAACTTTGTTCTCCAATCAGAATTCTGGGAAGAAGCCAGAATCAGAAAAGTAAAAACCCAGCAATCCAAAACGAAAATGCTGCAGATCTCAATGAAAAGTAAACTTCACTTCCTCAACCTCCAATGGCTCTCTCTATCTTGATCTTGATAAAAATGCAAAAAGCCACTTGATTTGAGATCCCCCAAAAGCTAAATAAATGAACCACACTCAGCAATAAAATCGAAATTACATCTCTTTGATATCTCTTCTTCTTGAACCGCACAATGCGTGATGTTGGGTGGGTTCTTAGGACAACTGCGAAGAAGGGTCCCACCAATAAAGACATACTTCATGCTTCCGTCTTGAGATTTCTTAGGCCTAATTAAGATTTAATTTGAAAATTCTGAATTCAAATTTAGACAATGAATTGAGTTTGAAATTTAATATAGAAATCAAATTTGTTTTTATTAAGTAAATGAATTCAAATGATAAATATAAAATATATTTATGAATTAAAATTAGCATTTATGTATCTTTCAAATATATATTAAATTTTAATTAAATAAAAATGCTGAAGGTTGCAGTTTATTTTTTCTTCCTTCATTTAGAAACGGTTCTTTTTTTATTTATAAAGTATGATTCTTTTGACGTGACATGTTAAGAAAATAGTTAAATGCTATACATATATATTTTTTTAAGTTTAACACATATCCTAAACGTATATTTTTAATAGGATTTACATTTAAATATTATCATACGTGCTCACGTGTCCCGCCTCACAAGGTGGTAAGGAGTGTTTGCATATATTCCTTACGAGGGAGCATTATTGTGGCTATGGACATATAGAACTTTAATATATTCTAATAGTTCATTTTACATAGATTTTAATAAGCTTAATATTTGTGTCATGAACTTTTCATGATACCCCGTGTTTTAATTATTTTATATACTTTTTTCATGTTTTAAATTGTTTTGTGTTCCATATAATTTGTTATAATAATTTAATTTTAATTAATTAAATTACAAAATTACATTTATTACAAATTAATCTACATTTTACTTCATTTACCCGAAGCGAAGGGAGGGCATATTCTAGTAACAATAAAATTCAAGTCTTAAATACATCATGGAGATATCATATTGTTGATACTAATTTCATATTCCCATTATAGATAGAGATAATTTAAAAAAATTGATATTTTAACAATCTAACGGTTATATTTTATGTTATATTCATATAAAATCCACCATAATATCTTAAACAAATACTCGTATACATTCTTTTCTTTTATCTTTTAAAAAAAAGTAATATGATATTAAATACGACCATAGGCATCGAACTTCAATACAGTCACAATTTGGGCACATTCCATTACACTATAAACAAACATGAAGAAGAAAAAAGACAAATACATTAATTTAGGGGTCCGTTTGTTTGGTTGTATTTCATTTTCCAGAAAATATTTTCCTCATTTTCCAGTGTTTGGTTGCCTGAAAACCTTTTCCATTTGGAAAACATTTTCCAAATCACACGTAAAATCCCTTACATTTTGAGAAATTGTCTTACCGTTTCAATTTCTGTAATTTTCCCGTGCTTCTCCTTCATCCAGGTAAGGCCCCTTCTCTTACTACTGTTCAATTTCCGTTCTTCATCTTCTAGTCATCAATCACATATCTTCTTTTCTCAGGCTGCTATTTTGTTTCCTTTCTCCCTCTGTTTCTCTCTTTCTCATGCAAATCTCTCTCTCTCTCTCTTTCTCAGGCATTTTCCGGTTCCTGCATAAAGCTCTTTTTTTTTCGGGTCTTGGCTTAAGGTAAAGCTCTTTTTTTTTTCTTCTTGTTCTTTACTTGTCCACATTTTAACAGATTTTTCTGCTGCCAATTCAATGGTATGTGCTGTGAATCAGATTACTGTGATTTTAAAATTTTCTTTGATTATCTTTGCTTATTAGCCAAATATTCGCCAAAAAAATGGCAAAATAGCTTTAGCATAGACTTCTGAAGTTAACATATTAAAGCATTTTCTATTTCTGTGGGATTTGAACATTTTTTTATGAATGCTTGTGATTTGTTTTGTAATTGCCTTCGTATATTTGTTTTGAACATATTTTGCTTGAGAGGCTTGAAATAATACCTCCTTTTGTAGTTCATTAAGGAAAGAAGTAAGAAGAGTGGAACTTTAGGTGACAATTTCTCTTTTGAAGAGTTTTGGATAGCAGATGTATTAGCTAAGTTTGGCATTTGAAGGGAAGTATTTTCATGGCTTGATGGTGATATTTGTTTTGTTTTATTGAGTTCTCTATGTTTTGTTGGTATTTTCATGTCCTGGCGTTGTCTGTTCTTATTTGGTGTTCGAGTTTTGGTTGATTTGTGTTACAGATGTTTTAATTCTACATATTGGTTTTGAAATGTCTTTGCCCTTTGTTTGCTTTTGTGACTGTTGTCAGTTATTAATGAAAGTTGTCTTAACAAAAAAATAAAAGAAAAAGATACCAGGTTTTTTCGTGTTCGAGTAATAGCTAGAAAGAATGCAATTGCTTGCATAATTGTTAATAGGAAGAGGTTATCTCATCCAAGAGAATTTAAGTGGACCGTGTTTAAGAATTTCGATCATTTTGTTGATGAAAACTGGTGAAGGCCACTCATTGATAGATTAGAATTTAAGTAACTTTCGGGAATGCTAGCTGAAACTTGGGAAGATCTATTCCAAATTGAACAAATGAAAATAATGTTGTTGGCATTAGGAAAATCAGGAATATGTCTGCAATGTATAAAGCTTGATTAGGTGGGCTGAATCAGGTAGAGATATTGTATGTAACAGAACTTGATTAGGTGGTTTGAATCAGGTAAAAGATATTGTATGTAATTATATTGAAGTTGTCGAGGGCGTGTGGATTAGTAGCTAGGGGATTGTTTTGTATGATGTTTTGAAGTTGATATATGTGATGTTTGCTTCTTTTTGTTGGCTTAATGAAAGATCATTAACTTATCTCTTCTACCTCACTCACCCCTCAAAAAAAGTTTAAGATTTAAAATGAGTAACATTTTTGAATAACTACATTTTGCATGATTTAAAATGAGTAAAATATTATTAATTTTTTGATTTGCTATATTTCTCCCTTTGTTGGCATAAATACATCTGCTCATGGATTATTATGACTCTGCATTATGACTCTGCTCATGGATTTTTTTTCTTTACTAAAGAAGATAGTTATTTTTGTTGAACATGAAGTTTGTTTTGACAGCTTCTTTTCTATTAAGGGTATTTTGACACCTTAATGATTTCCGGAATTCACAATTAAATGCATGGATTAAAAAAGAGTGTTGAGTCTGTTGTTTTTGCTTGATATATTGCTAAGATTTTGTTCAAAAAGTTAAGAGGGAAGAATTTTGAGTGTGAGTTATAATTATCGGCTACAACTCCAGTTACAATTTAAGAAAAAGCTGACAATATACTATAATTTGTTTTATTTGATTGGTATGTTTTGATTAAATATATTTGTATTCTTATTTGTTTATTTTTGAAAACTTTGAAGACTTTAACGACTTTACCTGCAATAACTAAGCAAAGCAATCTTTTGATATAGTCGGAATTTCCCTAAATAAAAGATTTGATCTTAAAAGAGTTTGATGATTAGAAAACCTTTGCTGAAAATATACTTTTTAACTGTGTATTTTAATGAAATTAGATATGGATATTGATTGTAAGTGAATATGAGAGATATAACACTTTATTTATTCAATTAAGAATTACTTTTGTGTGCATAAACCTTAAGGGGCAATGTTTTAAAGGGAGAGTAATATAGTATAGGAGTGAAATCACACCTTGATAAATGACTTAGATTACTCTTTTTTTTTAAACAATATCCCATAAACATAAAAAATTTCAAAACTCCCCAAACAAATTGATTATATCTATTTTTTTAATTTTATAAATTATTTCACACTGTTGCAATTGAATGAATATCTTGCAAGTGAACATCAATGAATTTTTGGTACACTCTTTTTCTTTTTCTTTTTTTTTTAAAAAAAAATTATTGGTTCACTTGGGTTTTTTTTTTTTTTACTTTTTCATAAAAAAATAATTTTTAATGAAACACATTTTTCATAAAAAAACAAAATAACTAATTTAAATTAACTTAAAAATTATTTTTTTAATTTATAGAATAATATAATGTTATTGATATTATGAATCTATTATTAATATATAAGTATTCATTAATTTACTTACCTCTTTCAATGGTTTTTTTATTAAAAAATCAATTAAATGGTTTTTAAAAACCAAATTTTAAGGTAGGATCAATCATTTTTTATTAAAAAATTGAAATTAGGTTAACAATTTACATAAAATTATATAAAATTTTTCATACTTTATATAATTTTAATTAAAACCACTAAAAATCATATATCCAAAGATTAAACACATATTTTAAAATTTATATGTAATTTTTTTTTACTACTCTACCTATAATTATTATTAAATAAATTTAAAAATCTATATAAAAAGGGTATATTTTAATTAATTATAAATGAATATCAGATATCTTCATGAGCTAATAGTGTATCAGATATCAATTTTCATATATGTATGTATGCACTTTAGTCATGGTAGCTTTATTCATATATGTGATCTTATGAAAAGCTTGCACCTTTTTTGTAGTGATCAAATATTTGTGTGGCATTGTTTTGTGTAGATGGGTCGTAGTCAAGATCAAAATGCAATTGTCGGAGTCGTGGCTTCAGTTTTAGCTTTTGGGGCTCTTTGGATTAAAAAATTAAAAACTAGGAAGGAAATTACTAATTTTCACCCTCGTGTGAATCGAGATTATGAAAGAGAATATTATATTAATAGTATTTTATATAGTGGTGACCAACATTGTATTAATATGAGAAGGATGAGACCGATTGCCTTTTTTACTTTGTGTGATATTCTTAGTAGGAATAATTTGTTACAATCAACTAAATCTGTGAATATTAGGGAGCAAGTAGTTATATTTTTACATATAATTGGTCATAATGTAAGGTTTCGAGTGATTGGATTTAGATATTATAGATCAACTGAGACAGTTCACCTTTACTTTAGGGTTGTATTGAGAGCTATTTTGAAATCGTATAAACTAGTTATTAGATCATCTGACGAGTCAACTCCTAGTGAAATCAGAAACAATCCAAGGTTTTATCCTTATTTTAAAGATTGTATTAGAGCATTAGATGGAACTCATGTTCATGCATTCGTTCCACTTAGCATTCAAGGAAGATTTCGTAGCCGTAAAGGGGGGACGACACAAAATGTATTGGCTGCCATTACATTTGATTTGAAATTTTCCTATGTTCTAGCTGGTTGGGAAGGTAGTACACATGATTCTCGTATTTTAAGTGATGCACTTTCACGTCCAAGAGGATTAAGAATTTTGGAAGGTAATAATTATCATTAAATACCAAATATTCTAGTAAGCTCCTAATTTATTAGTATTAATTATGTTTTGTAGGTAAATATTATCTTGTTGATGCTGGATATGGCACCCGAAATGGATATATTGCCCCATATCGTGGTGTTTGATATCATTTAAAAAAGTTTAGTGCTCAGGGGCCTGAAAATGCAAAGGAACTCTTTAATCTTCGACATTCATCATTGCGAATCATTATTGAACGTGTTTTTGGGATTTTGAAGAAACGGTTTTGTGTATTAGATGCTGAACCATTTTGAAATTTTCAAACTCAAGTAGATATAGTTTTGGTTTGTTTTATCATTCATAATCATATAATGGGAGTTGATCCTAATGATTTACTTAATCAAGGATTATACGAGGAGTCTGAGTCTGATTTGATAATACCAACTCTTACGGAGCGAGAAGAAAGAGAAGAAGCAAGAGAATGGTCTGTTAAGAGAAACGAAATTGCACAAACTATGTGGACTGATTATATGGCTAGAAATATTAGGTAGGTTTAGGTCTTAGGGTTATTGTTTCTATGTTATGTATGTTTTAGTATTAAAATTGTTTTTTGTTTTGTTAATGTTGGTTGGATAATGATATTGAAATTTTAGTTTGTTGGATTTTGAAATTATTATGTCTTGAATTTGTTAGATATTGATTATGTTTTAAGCTTGTTAGATATTGAATTTATTATGTTTTAAGCTTGTTGGATATTGAAATGATTGACAATGACAATTATTAATGTAGAATGGGTAAGGGCAACAAAGAAGGGACCTCCAAGCAATTCAGGTGGACAAAACCGATGGAACATGTTTTTCTTGAAATTCTAGCAGAGGAGGCCCAGAAAGGAAATAAGCCTTGTAATACTTTCAAAACAGTTTCTATTAATCGAGTTGTCGAAGCTATTTCTGAAAGATTCCAAGTCCAATGCGACGCGAAGCATGTGGAACATCATTTGAGGACTGTAAAAAACCAGTGGCAGATTATATGCAAAATTCGAGGTGAAAGTGGTTTTGGAATGGATGATAACATGAAAATAATCACATGTGATAGAGCGACATATGATGCAGCATTGATGGTAATATATGTATATATATATGTTAAGTATATTTCAATTGTTTTTTACTTGTTATTCTAATTGTGTATAATATCCAACAGGCATACAAGAAGTACGAACCATTTTTGAATAAAAGCATTGATCATTATGATGAAATGGCATTGGTTGTTGGCAAAGATATAGCAACAAAGAGTTTTGCCAGAACATTTGCTGACATAGATTTGGATGATGGTAACCAAGATTCAGTGCCTCTAGACTGCGACAATGAAGAGGCTAAAGAGGTAAGAACAAATGTATCTTCATCTGGCACATCCAAACGTAAAAGAAAAAATGTCCAAGAAAGTGTGTTGATGAACAAATTAAATTTGTGGGTGAACAACTTGGCAAAATTGCTAACGCTTTGGAACAATTTACTGCGGATAAGACACCACAGCTTTATGAACAAGTGATGTTGATGGAGGAAGAAGGATTTGATGATGACTTCTTGTGTTCTGTGTTTGATTATCTAGTGAGTCACGAATCCGAGGCCAAAGCTTTTTTAGTTAAAAATAAGAAGCATAAAAAAATTTGGCTTCAAAAATTTTCTCAAGGTTGAAGATATTGACATTTTTATGTGGTGTAATATTAGTTATGCACTTGGACAATGTTGTTGTTATTATGTGGTGTACTATTAATTATGCATTTGGATAATATTATTAATTTATAGTATTAATTGTGGTTTGGAAGCTAATTTATAATTATTCAATCCTTGTTTTTTTTTTAACACAATTACAAATAATTTATGTGACTTTGGTTGTTTTCAATTTATTACAGTTAATATTGTAGCTTAAATAATTGAGTATTATTATATATTTAATTTGATTTATTTATTTATAAATAAATCATTGCAATATATGTAAAAACAATTTAAAATATAAAAATTTATTAATATGTATATAAATTTATTAATATATGTAAAAACAACTTTTACGGAAAATATTTTCAGGAAATTTGCCAAACAACAGAAAATATTTTACACAGATTCATCCAAACATCAGAAAATATTTTCAGTAATTCATTTTCCAGAAAAGTAAATTATTTTCCAGAAATCATTTTCCGGAAAACATTTTACTGGCAAACAAACGGACCCTAAGTGAATGAGAAACCTGAGGTAGCAAGCATGGATGAAACATGATCTGTTACCACATCCACGTGACAGACTTCTTAAAGGATGATATATTCAGGTCAGTTAGGCGCATCGATGGTTCTATATCTGATAATCTCAACTCCAAGGTAGTCGAGACAGCCATGAATAGCAACATGAGGCTTTCCAACCTTTACTCGAGCTACAAATATTTGAGAGTGATTTGTGAAGGTTTTTGATGCAATCATTTGAGCCACTGATTCCAAAAGATCATGAGATGGCCCTTCCACAGCTTCCTTCACTATGCTATTACATAAAGTCGCCAAAATTCTAATTAAAACCAAAACATAAGCTAAAAGATTCAATTCAATGTCTTTTCAGTTACTCACCAGTAAATATTGGTGTAACTAAGGGTGTCCGATAAGCTGTCATATTTACCAGCTTTTCGAAGATCCTTCCAAGCATCTACATCCACCAAGAACTTCTGACCCAGTTTTTTCTCTTCAGGCTTTACTCCATGGAAACCATGAAATTTCAAGCCCCTCAATATGAGTTTGTCCCCGGTTGGTATTCCATTTCCAATACCTTCTATCCTCGTCACCTCTGGTACCCGGACTCGATAGTTCGACACGATCCGACACTGGACACGGATCAGATCCAGCGAAATTGAAAGGAAAAAGAAAGGAAGAGGATGCACGGCGTTGGCAGTGGCGTCGTTGATCGTTTACAAGCTCTGATAAAGTAGTTGCTGGAGGAAAGAAAAGAAAAACTAATGGGGAAAGCCCCTAACGGTAATCGGCAGTAACAGATAAGAAGATCTTCTCGTGACTTTACTTTTAGTTCCTAGGGTTTTTCTTGTCAATGAGGAAGTTTTTTTTTAAAAAAAATGCAGATCCAGCCCATTTATTTGACAAAATAATGGTGGGCCAATTGCCAATAGCTATGAACAGGGTTAAAAAATGGTGTTAATAATAAAATACTTGGAGAGCTTAGAAAAGAACATGAAACTGCTGAATGGAAGAAAGCAAATATAATCGTAACATCAAAATAGAAAACATATTACATGTCACTTCCCCAATGGTCTAATCTAGTTCCGCCTAAGAAAAGGAAAGGAGCTTTGGAGGTGGTTTTCAATGTAACAGATAGGGATTGTGGTCAAGCATTTTACACCAGTCCCATACCTTTTAATTTTGTAAAATATCATTGATTTTGAAGTTGGGCTCAAAAGTTAGCAAATTCTAATTTAGCCGACTATGTACCTCTTACATTTGATCGACTTTGAATGACATTATGAACTCAAGAGAGGGCATATGTTGATAGGCTTCTTGAACCTATACGAGACACATGGAGAAAGAGAATTTCTATATGTTCTAATGGGTGGTCTGATATTCAACAAAGGCCTCTAATTAACATAATGGCGGCTTCTTTGGTGGTACAATGCTTATCATGGCTGTTGATTCAAGTGACAAAATTAAAGATGGTGAAATATATAGCAAGCTTGTTTATCCAGGGCATCAAAAAAATCACACCACAAAATGTCATGCAAATCTATCCGATTTCAAAAGTGTAGGTACGTTAATTGAATAAAAATTTCCTCATATTTTTTGGAATCCTCGAGTTGTTGATTGCTTGAACTTGACATTAAAAACTATCTGTGAGTATTTTGATCAATCATCTCACTATTCGGAATGCAGATGGGTGAATGATTTGGTGGATGAGGTGCGTGAAGTGAACTACTTTATCCTAGACCATAACTTGTCATAATCTATTTTCAATAGATATTCAAATGTGATGTTATTGAAGGTAGCCGAAACTAGATTTGCTTCTAACATTTTTGTGGTTGAAAGCAAAAGAAGCTTTGGAAAAATGATGTTGGACCTAGATTGGAAAAGGTTTAGGGTTAATGGAAAAAAGACCCCATTAAACTGAAAGCAAGAAAACTCGTGGATTTATAAGTTAGTGAAACATGATAGGACAAAATCGATTTTCTGTTAAAGTTCACACAGTGTATATGATTGAATTTTTTTAGGAAAGTAAGACTTTATAACAAAGACTCAAGATAGAAAAAAATAAGGAAATAGTTTTTTATCATGAAGATCAAAACTTCATAACTGGACACTCAAAGGATTTTAACGTAATCCAAAAAATTCTTGACGATAGGTGGAATAAAAGTAATACACCTTGATAGAGTTAGTAATGTTGTTCAATTAGTCAGTTGCTAAAGTTGTTAAGTATGGTTCAGGTTGTTAGCACAATCTGTTAACACAAGCAGTTTGTTAACAATCAACTAAACCACTATATAATCAAGTGTATAATCAAACAGAAATGAGTAAGATTCATTCACAGCAATACAACGATTTCTTCAGTAATTCTCTTCGTTATTCATTAGAGTTTAGTAGAAAACCTTAACTCTCATCATGGTATCAGTCGCCTAGGTGACCCTGGCCATGACCACCACGCACTCCTCCGATTCCGCCTTCGTCGAGCCCACTGGTTCTCCTTTTTCTAGTGATCGGCTTGTAAATTCATTCCATCACCGTGAAGTGATCGGCTTGTAAATTCATTCCATCACCGTGACGTGATCAAGCTAGATGGTCATACTTTTATTCAATGGTAGAAACAGGTTCGTTTAATTATCGCTGGTTATGATTTGGCCGGCTTCCTCGATGGGACCATTGTTGCACCACCGCGATTCGTCCAATCTCCGGAAGGAGCTCTTATGACCAACCCGGCCATATTGGCCTTCAATCAAGAGGATAATCTCCTCACTTCGTGGTTGTTGTCCACAATCAGCCTGTCGTTCCTTTCCTCTTTCACCGACGTGTAAACTGCATCGAATGTATGGACAATGTCGAGCACTCTTTTTGCGGTGGATACCGGTGCGAAACAATCAATATTGTAGCACGAGCTTCATTCGTTAGCAAAGGTAATCTTTCAATAACAGAATTTGTTGCGAAGATGAAAAGTTTATGCTCCCTCTTGCATGCGTCAGGATCGCCCGTATCCGAGGCTGAGCGGATTGAGATTCTTCTCGCCAGTCTTTCTTCCGAGTTTGAGCCCGTTGTTTCCACGGTGTCACTCTCTCTATCTCCCCTCCCTCTTCAACTGATTGTTGATGCCCTCCTTGAATGTGAATGCCGGCATGAACGGATAGTTAATGATGTGGTTATTGCTGCCAATCTTGTAGAGAGCTCTCCTGCCCAGTCGACGGATTCCTCTGCTCGTGGTGGCCAGACGTATTGCGTGGCTGTGGGAGGGGTTTTCAGCCGCGACTACAGTGTCAGATCTACGCTCGTTATGGACACGTCATTCAACGGTGCTATTACGTTATCATCGCGATGACTTTGCTCCGGTGGTGGTTCCGCCGTTGGCCTGTGATGGATCCTTCATTACTCCTGGTTATGAGTCACGCCCCCTGTTTTATCAAAGTGAATTGGATAGTCAAATGCATCGAAGACCATGTTTTGAATCAACCTTGGGTGGTTAAAATTTTAATGGATTCAGTCAAAGTCTGAATGGTGGGTTTGGTCAAAATCTAAATGGTGGGCCATTCTCACGTCCAACTCTTGGCAGGCCTTGTGATGATCATTTTGCTCGTAGGTCGTAACCTCCAATTGGGTCATTTCCTTCCCAATTACATAATGATAATGGACCACCTGCTTTTGGGCCAGTTCCTGGGCCTACACGGTCAAGTGCTCTATTTTTACCCCTCAAGCCCAATTCTAATAATGTTCAAATTGATCCGTGTTTTGGTGTAGGGACGCGTAATGGTGTGGAGGTTTCGTGGTCTACTAAACCACGTGCTTGTGTTTACTCTGGATCTGATCCATGTATTGGTCTACCACGGCTCGGTGATCTTCACCCGTCTGACTATTATGACTCTTTTGATTCGAATGTCAACACTACTCAAGCCGGGTCTCGTGGTGGTTCAGATTCTTACATTCCTGTACCGGTTGGCACCACGTCTTGGTATCCAAACTCGGGTGCTAGTAATCACGTGTGTCAGGATCCGTCAGCTCTGCATCACACTACCCCGTATTTAGGTACTTCTGCTCTCTTAATGGGTGATGGCACTCTCGCCTTGATTGAGTCAGTTGGTGATAGTTTCTTACCCACTTAGTCTAAATTGCTGCGTTTATCTAATGTTTTATGTGTTCCAAGCATCAGGAAAAACCTTTTATCGGTCTCTCAATTTGCAAATAATAATGATGTTTTTTTAATTTCACCCGACCTACTGTCTTATTAAGGACATAATGACCCGGAGAACTTTGGTGACATGCCACATTCGTGATGAACTATACTATTTCCCGGTACCAGTTATGTCTACTCAGTCAGTCGAAACTTCTGATCCTGATTTTTCTGTTGCTCAGAATAAGTCTACAGAGTGTAATGTTTTTTCAGTATGGCATAAACGTTTGCGCCATCCCTCTACTAATGTTGTAAAGGTCGTGTTAGATAAATGCCATAGTCCATCAAATAAATACGGCTGTGATGCTATATGTACTGCTTGTCAAAAAGGAAAGTCTCACAAATTGCCATTTTCTGTTTCCACTACGAAATATACTGATCCCTTTACTTTGGTTGCATCTGATCTCTGGGGTCCTGCCTCTATTTCATGTGAAAATAATTGGTATTATGTGTCATTTATTGATGTTTGCACACGGTTCACGTGGATCTATCTTCTTCGTCAAAAGTTTCAAGCTGTGCAGTGTTTTGTTCAGTTCCAGCAACTTGTTAAGACTCAGTTTGGCAAGACTATTAAACAATTCCAGAGTGATTGGGGCGGAGAATATTGAGCCTTTATGTTTGTTCTAGCTTCTCAAGAGATTATTCATCGATTGACATGTCCCAATACTTTAGAACAGAACGGGGTGGTTGAGCGTAAGCATCGCCACATTGCTAACATAGGCAACAGTCTTTTGGCTCAAGCAAATCTGTCTTGGAGTACTAGGGCTATGCGTTCTGCTGTGCGGTTCATCTCATTATTCGACTGCCTACTCCAGTGTTAAAAGGACTAACTCCATTTCAGATTCTCTACGGATGTGAACCCACATACGATCATTTAAGGGTATTTGGATGTTGTTACTTCCCTTATTTACGACCTTTTATGGCACACAAGTTGGAGTTTCGCTCTCAACCATCTACCTTATTGTGCTCAACATAAGGGGTATTAGTATCTTTTACCGACTAGCAAGATTGTTGTCTCCCGTCATGTTGTGTTCGATGAGAATCGATTTCTAACAACTGAGTCTGCGTCTGTAGAGAGTTCAATGGGTCATGGTCAGTCTATTTCCACATTTGTTCCACTACTCAGAAACATGTCATCTCGGCCTTCGGAGCCTTCGTCTGTCCAACCATCTTCGTCATCTCCTCTACTAGTGAACTATCCCGAAACTTCTACTCCTGCCGTAGCATAGTCAGGAGTTGGGTTTGATCGTAAACCACAGGGTTCTTTTTTGCCTAGTGATGATGGTATGATCTGTTTCACTAACGTTCGTGAGTTCTCCAATCAACACACAAGTCTTGTGCCTGTAATTAATAGTCACCCAATGGTGACTCGGTTAAAGGCTGGAATTTTTAAGCCCAAAATGTTGACAGTTGAAACTTTGGAACTAGCTTCAATTGAGGAAGCTCTTTCTACTTCTGAGTGGCGTGAGGCAGCTCAGGCTGAATATGATGCCTTGATGCGTAACTCTACCTGGGATCTTGTTCTTCGACCTCTTAATTGTAAAGTAATCGGGTGTAAATGGCTCTTTAAGGTCAAGAAAAATTCGGATGGTACTATTGCCCGACGAAAGGCCCGGTTAGTTGCGAAAGGTTGCTCTCAAGTTCCTGGGTGTGATTTCAAAGAAACCTTCAGTCCAGTAGTCAAACCTGCAACTATTCGTGTTATTTTGGCCATTGTTGTTTCCAGAGGGTGGTCACTATGGCAAGTTGATGTGAATAATGCATTTTTAAATCGGGATCTTGATACTGCTGTTTTCATGCATCAACCTCTGGGATATGAACAGTATGGTTCCGATGGCAAACCCTTTATTTGTCGTCTGAAGAGAGTTTTATATGGTCTTCGGTAGGCTATTCGTGCCTGGTTCGAGAAGCAGAAACAGTTCCTCCTCTCAGTCGATTTTGTTGCCTCCAAATCTGATGCATCTTTGTTTGTTCGGGTAATATCTGGCTTCACTCTTTACATACTCGTATATGTCGATGATATTATAATTACTGGCAACTTACCAGCTTCTATCGACTGGTTTGTTCAATTGTTGCATAGCGGTTCTCGCTTAAGGATATGGGTGATCTTTACTATTTCCTTGGGATCGAAATAACTCGATCCTCCGGTTGTCTACACCTTTGTCAGAAGAAGTATATCCGTGACATTCTTGCTCGTTGCTCCATGATCACGGTAAAAAGTGTTCATACTCCAATGGTTAGTTCATCTTCCATGTCCAAAAGTGATGGAGAATAATTGACGGATCCTACTGAGTACAGAAGTCTTGCGGGTGCACTCCAATACGTTGTGTTGACCAATCTTGATATTGCCTATGCCGTAAACCGGGTCTGTCAGTTCATGCACAACCCTACCACTGTACATATGGTGGCACTCAAGCGCATTCTGCGATATCTCTGTGGCACTCTTGACTTTGGCATAATTTTTTGTCTATCTAATCGGCTGTCACTGGTTGGATATGCCGATGCCAACTGGGGATTAGATTTTGACGATCGGCGTTCCACATCCGAATACTGTGTATATTTTGGTCAAACTCCGGTGACATGGTGCTCCAAGAAGCAGCAGGTAGTGTCTCGGTCCACGGTTGAGGCAGAATATAGGAGTCTTGCTGCAGCCACAAGTGAAGTTACATGGTTATTGTCGTTGCTCCAAGAACTACAAATTAAGTCTACTGATACCCCAAATATTTGGTATGATAGTTCTAGTGCGGTGGCCGTTGCAACCAATCCTGTTTTACATTCTAAGTTTAAACATGTGGAGCTCGATCTTTTCTTTGTCCGTGAGAAAGTCACGGATGGATCTCTGCAAGTTGGTGAGGTTTCTGCTTGTGATCAAGTGGCTGATGTCTTCACTAAGCCATTGTCAGTTAATTTGTTTTCTCGGTTTCGACAAATTCTTCGGGTCTTATCGATTGCGAAGATGGGTGCTTGATAGAGTTAGTAATGTTGTTCAATTAGTTATGTAGCAGCCCGATTTTGACCCTAGTCGGAACGGTGTTTTCGGGACCATGAATCCGAGTCAAATATATATGTATTTTTTTGAATTTTTATTCTGTGTTTATTCTGTGTGAATTTATGTGTGTTAAAGTTTAGTGTTTAAATTTTGAGGTTTGAGCGCTTAAGTATTAAAAAGGATTAAATTGCATCAAGTAATTACTAAGCATGCTATATTGAAAATGTTAATTTGCCATGTCATGTTGGGGTTCTAAATGGCAAATATGCCAATTACAAAGTAAGTGGACGGCAAAAGTAAATTTCATGATGTTTTATTTATATTATAAAGTTATTTTAATATTATAATAAAACTAAGTGGGATAATAAAACAAATAAGGAAAAAAACATGCAAATAGTGCATGTTCTTGGCCGAATGAAAATAGCAAAAATAAAAGAAAAAGAGTTGGACATTTCGGCATATTTAAAGCTCAATTAAAGGTATGTTTGAGTTTAGTTTTTGATAATTTTTACGTTTTTGAGATCGTTGCTATGTGATTTAGCTAGCCCATGTGTAAATTTTTGAATTAGTTGTGTTTTTCGTGAGATTCCATTGAAGGAAGATTGATATTTTTGTTGTTTGATGATGAAATATTAATTATATGTGATAGATTAACAAGTGTTGTTCTTGAATTTTTGATGATTTGAGTGATTTGGATTAAATTGCAAAAATAAATGTTTGAGGGACTAAAATGCAGAATAAATGGATTGTATGGATTTGTATGGGCATGGATAACATTCGGCCCTAAAGGAGTATTTTCAAATTTGGTGTATTTTGTGTTTTGAGTAATAGGAACTAAATAGCTAAAAATGTAAAATGTATGAGGTAAAAGTGCAAATTACTTATTCATGTGTTTTTGAGTGAATTTAATTGAATATTGATTAAATAATTTTAATTTATATCAAATTAGATCAAGAAAAGAGAAAGTCAGATTTGAAGCGGAGAAAGACAAAAATAGCCGAATAGTTGATTTTACGTTCGCTGATATCCGAGGTAAGTCTATAAGCAAATGGTTGTTCTTAATTTTAATTAAATGTAAATTATTCATGCTAAATTGAAATGTTTATAATTATATTTGCTATTGCCGAATGTGAGGGATGGTATTTGATATGTTTAATGAACTACTTGAGTAAGTTTAGATATATGAAAGATAGTATAAATTTTTGATGAAAGCTTATGACTTAGTATATGTGATTTATGTCCTTAAATTGATTATGTATTTGTGATGTTTCGGGCCTTGGGCCTAGCAAGCATTGAGCTTGTGAACTTAAATCGGGCTTCGTGCCTAGTAGGCTTATTGCCGGTGAATAAATTTCAGACCTTGGGTCTAGCAGGCCTAGTGCCGGTGTGTGATCCAGGCATACGCCTAGCAGGTTTAAATATCGGTGATTTATTTTCAAGTCTATGTCTATAAGACTTCATATAGATGTGGAAATTGAACAAGTAAGTTGATTTAATTAACCTTATATGTTCGGCCACAACGGTATGTGTATATGTGATGATGAATTGAAGTTGTATATAAGTGGTTATATGTAATATTATATTAAATTCGAATATATGAGCACATGTGATAATTTAATTAACTTTGGATGTTCAATTATATATATGATAATGCATTAAACTAGTATATTCGGCCATATGTGATGGAATAATAAATCATGTGTATTTGATCTAATAAGTAATTTTTTAAGCAATTGAGTTGAATTGGATTTTTCTTATAGTGGTACATGTGAATTTAACGAAAGTATGTATAATTATTATTGATATAGCTGATTGTGATAACTATATATATGTGCATAGTATAGTCGAATGTGAGATATGTACATGTGCCGTTGGTACACTCAAATGGGATGTTGATTATTGAGATTGATTTAAGCTAATTCGTATATTTATAGTGGAGGTTTAATTTTTAATGAGATTGGATATATAAATGTGTAACAGGATTGGGAAAGGCACTAAGTGTGCGAATTTAAAATACCGAGCACTAAGAGTGCGAAATCGGTCATTATGCACTAAGTGTGCGAATTTAAAATACCGAGCACTAAGTGTGCGAAATCGGTCATTATGCACTAAGTGTGCAAATTTAAAATACCGAGCATTAAGTGTGCAAAATCGGTCACTATGCACTAAGTGTGCGAATTTAAAATACCGAGCACTAAGTGTGCGAAATCGGTCACTATGCACTAAGTGTGCGAATTGAATTACCGAGCACTAAGTGTGTGAAATCGGTCAACGAGTATTAAGGACACGAGTAAATTTTCAATTCAAAGACCTAATTTTGGTAAGTATTGAAGCTACGAATGGTGATATAAATAATGAGTAAGTGAATTAGATATAAATTATGAGATGGAATATATGCATGATTATGATATTTCCATGAATGAATTGGTGACTGACTGTGTATTCTAGTTAAATGATTCAGGTACGTATGAGGTTTATTTCTTAAATGAAAAATAAGGTAGGTGAAGTTACTTAACGAGGAACATGGATTATATGAGAAAAGTGATTGTATATGTGTATGTGATTAACTAAATTTTGGCCTATTTGAATTGAATCATATATGTTTCTATAGTGAATTATTTGCTTATGGCTTACTAAGCTTTCAAAGCTTACTTTGTGTAATTTTCCTATGTTTATAGAGTTTCGAAGACTTGCTCGGGTTGGAAGTCGAAGGAGATCTCATCACACTATCCAATTTTCGCTTCGGTAAATAAATGCTATAGACTATTTTTGATATTGTTGGTTTTGAAGTTGTATATATATTTGTATAAGCCATGCGAAAATGGCTTGTCCATCTTGTTAATCTTGGAATTTATATTTTGGCTTGATGATTATGTTTGGTTGTGGTTTTGGTTGATTTGGTTTTGGTGTATATATATAAGTATGGTTAATGTATAGAGTTTAAATGAAAGGAAGTAAAGATGTTATAAACTAGTTAACCATATTTTGCAATGAAACAGTTTTTGGTTAGCAGCAGTGACGTGATTTTGAAAAATCACCAAAAATAGGAGAAATGAAATTAGAAAGTGAATAAGATATAAAATTAAAGCTTATTGTGTCTATTTTTATCTGAAAGAAACAGAGTAGGTAAAGGAATTTTATATTCTGTGATATTTTAAATTTTAGTGAGACTGGTTCTGAATGACTTCGTGATCTCCTGTTTTATCTTGGAAAAATTATCAAAAATTGTAAAAAATGAATTATGAGTTATACTTTATATGTCTAGATTACTTGGTGAGTCTATTTTCAATAGAAACAAGTGGGAACATTATATAAAAACTGTACAATGAGATATTTGAATTTAGGTTAAGAGAGGTCAGAACCGTTGGTCAGTGAAACAGGGGAAACTTTAATGAATAAACTGTACTAATTGGCCACATGAAAAATTCTGGAAAAGTTATAGTAAGAAGATATATGAGTCTAGTTTCATGAAAAACTTACAGATCTAAATTTCGAGTTTCGTAACTAGAGTTACAGTCAATTTAGACAATATGATGCAAATGGACAGTTTCAATTTTTATGCTCCAAATTAGTAGTTAAGTCTAGTAACGCCTCATGCTCGACTCCGGCAACAGTCTCGGGTAAGGGGTGTTACAAGTCAGTTGCTAAAGTTGTTAAGTATGGTTCAGGTTGTTAGCACAATCTGTTAACACAAGCAGTTTGTTAACAATCAACTAAACCACTATATAATCAAGTGTATAATCAAACAGAAATGAGTAAGATTCATTGACAGCAATAACGATTTCTTCAGTAATTCTCTTCGTTATTCATTAGAGTTTAGTAGAAAACCTTACCTCTCATCACACCTATTCACTAAATGACTCATTCGCTAGTTCCCAAATATTATACTATAGAATGGTTTCAAGGCAGAAGTGGTGGCTTTCAAAGAAAAAGCTTTGAATGAAGACAAAGAAGTAACATTGTGTAGAGATAAATATTTTGAAAATTCTTCACCAATGAAGATGATATTTGAAAATTGTACTCTTAATGTAACAATCCATTTTCAATGGTACCAAAAACGACAATTTTAGAATCCTATTTTTCGATGATCAAGTCAGTAAATGTTATTATTGTATATTCACGAGTTTATTATAATGTTATATTGATTTTCGGTCTGAAAATTTTATTGGTCGAATAATTAATTAGGTTATAAGGATTAAATCGTAAAAATTCTAAAAGTTAATCAACTAAATGGCTTAAAAAGAAATTGTTCAAGGGTTTATGTGGAAATTAGACCCTAATGTTATGGCATGGGCGATTAAGACATAAATTTTGGCCCTATTTTGTTTTGAAATTTGGTTAAAAATTAAGAATTAATAATAATAAACAAAAGAAACAAAAGTGGAAAGAAAGATAATTTTCTTCCATTCTTATCCTCTTCCACCGTTTCATCACCACTGAAGAGGGAGGAAAGAGCTTCAAATATTCCAAGCATTCGACTTATGCATGTAAGTAATTTTGAGGTACATTTTTTGTTGAGGTTTTAAAAAAAATTTCATAAATTGTAAAATTGTTAAAATTGTTAAAATATTATGATTCTTGAAGCTTTTGATATTAAATGACTTGATTGTAAATTTAGATGTGATTAATGACTAAATTCTAAAGTGAAATTTGTTAGTTTTGAGTATAGAGACTAAAATGAAAATATTACGAAATTGATATGAAATTTCTGTAATTATAGACTATAGAGAGTCTTAGAAGGGTGAAATTGAAATAGGTTTGTAAAACAAAGCTCAAATGTAAAAGTTATGGTTGTTTTAGTTTTAGGGACTAAATTGAATAAAATGTAAAATTTTAGAGAAATTATGAAAATGAAATTAAATTGTCATATGCAAAGAATGGGTTGTTATCAGGTAATTGAAGTTGATAATTTGAAATGAATTACTGTATAAATCAAGATTTGAATCAACCGATAGATAATTGAAGAAAGAAGAAAATTGTCGATTGGTCCTTGACACTTCAATTATCGCTAATTTTACCTGGTAAGTTCAAATGTAAGTTGTTTATACTGTGCAAAAAATCTTAAATGTGTTTTTTATTTATCAATTTTTTGTTTGGTGCAAATGAAAACTCTTTTTGGATTTGTTTTGAAAATAAAGTCAAATTTTTAAAAAATATATATTATCAAATGTGATCATTAATTTAGTATAAATATTTTTTGTATTTACTTTTTTAATTAATTTATATTGGTTGGTTGTGTATATTAAATTTATAATATTTTTATAATATTAGTTGTTTATAATTTTTAATGAATTTTTTCAAAAAATATTAATAAACTGAAAATTTAATGTAATTATAAAATATTAAAAAAATATTTAACCAATTTAGAATAGATTATGTTAATGTTATTTAATTTTAAAAATATTAAATATTAAAATAATACAAAAAATAATCATGGTTTGAATACTAATATTAATATAATATAATTCAAATAGCATTATAAATAATTTCTTACAAATGATTTATTTTATATATTTATTTTAATATTAAAATTGTTAATATACTATTTTTAAATTTTATATTTATCTTTACTCTAATTTAATCAATTAAAATAATAACTCTTATTATATTTGAAAAATATAAATTTAATTTGATAAATGTTATTAATATGTATGTCTTTCTTTTTAACTATATTTTAAGCTTAACAATTTATTATAGATTAATTTTAATATTATAACATTAATTTTAATTTCATTAAATAAAAGATTAAAAAAATTAAACAAAAGCCATGAAAAAACTTAAAAAGTTAAAATGTAAGGAGTAAAAGAGTATTTTACCTAAATTGTAAATAAGTGCATCAAATATAGAGTATCGTGTGTCAAAAGAACAGTAATGTGGAACATTATTTTTTTTAACCTCGTATTCCTATCGTAAATATGATTTGTATTTTGTTTTAATATTTTTATGTGTTAATTCATTTTGTTTTAATAGTTTTATGTGTTAATTCATTTTTTTTATTTTCATAATTTTTAAAACATTATTTTATTTTCTCACTTATTTTTCCAAAACTATTTGGCATTTAGTATAAATTAAATTACTTAGCACAAATATATATTTGATACTATAAAAATATATTATTTAATGAACAAAAAAAAATTTAAAATCATGTGCAACAAACGTGACATTAGAAGCTAGTGGTTAAAAATATTAAAAATTATACAAATAAGCATAAATCAAATGATAATAAAACTATCAAACATCATATCTATAATATATATATAAAAGTATGAGTTTGAAAAAACTTTTGAACCAACGAGAATACCATGTATTTTTTATCGTATTACTAAATTGACATTTAAAATATTTATAATTTAATTTAGAATTATTAGTTATAACTCTGTTTAAAAATAAGTTTAAAAAGAAATTAAATAAAAATAAAAAAGGAAACGAAATCATAACTAAAAGATGTGGTATTGGGTATTGGGTCATTTGTCCTATATGTGTAAATTAAAATTAGGCTGATCTTTACTCGGAGTAGAGCATAAACCTAGAAGAATTGAATAAAAAAAATATGAAACTCATTTGGGAACAAGAAAATGACATCATGATTTGGATTGAATTCTAATGAAAAGTTTGTGCGATAAGTTTAGCGAATTTTTTCTATATTATAGATTATAGGAAAACGACCCAAAACTTATCTTTATTTAATTTCATTTTGAATTTCATTTTATTTTAAAAATGTAAGAAAAGGTTTCTTCGTTATAAAATAAAATTATATCTTGAATAGAACTCTAAGTATATAAATAGAGATTGATTTTATCTTTTAATTATCACTTAATTAGTGTTAGAGTATATCAATTAAATTTAAAATTTGGGATAAATCTCAAAATTATACATGAACATTGATTTAATATGCAATTGTATATATGAACTTTAATTTTGTGCAATTATACACATGAAACTCTAATTGTGGTTCAAATGTATACTTGAAACTTTAATTTTCACTTAATATACGCATTTAAAGAAATAAATATATTAATTTATTTTTTATTAGATAAATATAATTATTTATGTATGCAATATTTAAACATAAAATGATGTTATATCAATAATTTTATTAATAATTTATAAGAATTGGATCAAATAAAAATTAATGTATAAAATTGCACAAAATCAAAGTTCATTATATAATTGCACATTAAATTATAGTTTATGTATAGTTTCGGGATTTACCCCTTAAAATTTAAATCTATAAATAGCATCCATTAGTAACATAAGTATCTTAAAAATAAAAAAATTCGAACAATAATAACACATGTATGTAAGATCATTTTAATTTATTTTTTTGTAAGTTGTATATTCCATGAAAAGCAAGTTCCTTTTTATAAATTATTTTTCCTTATTATTATTATACTTGAAAACATAAATGGATGAGAGAGATTTTTTAAAAAGTAAAAAGATTTACCATATAAGATATCGATAATTATTTTTAATCACTATTATTAAATGTGTTTATTAATTTAATGTAAATATCTTTTATACTTACCATGAATCATTATTATTGATACATGTTGTTTTATCTTTTTAATTTTAATTTAATATTATAATCTACTTTCAATTAATTCTAAATTTTTTTATTATTTCCAATTTTTTATTTTAAATATTAATTACATTAAATATGTTATATATATTAATTTATAAAAGATTAAAGTAGTACAATTACGTACCATTAAAAACTAATAATAATAAGAGCTCCACGTTACTTTCAATTCGATGTCTAAAAACTCGCCTGTGCGAAAGTTCAACCCAAAATTTTCGATTACACGCAAGCCAAATTGCCTTTCTTAAATCTTAAGTTTAACATTTCTATAAATTTGATACCCCAAAAAACATTTACATAAATTAATACAATATAATATAATATTTTTATTGTTTTATATTGTCGAAACCATCTTTAAAAAACGGGAATCGACCTAGGTTTTAAAATAAAAATGAAGAGTCGCCACCGATTTTTTATGAGGTGTGATCGGATCACCTATGTTTTAATAAAACATTTTTGATTTACTAAAACAGTGTTTTTGGTCTACAAAAATTTGAGAAAATAGGTTCGGAAGTCGGTTACGTACGAGGAAGGGTTAGCACCCTCGTCACGCCCAAAATTGGTACCAAATTGATTAATTGATGTCCTAATGTCGAAAGTTTGAAAATTTTGAAAGAATTTAAAATTTTGATTTCTTTTGGAAGTGTTTGTGTTTTCTTAAATCAAATCAAGACGTTCTCGTTTCCAAGGGATTAAAATATCACATCCAATACTTTAGGACACGATGGTTTAAATCCTCGGATCGGGGATCATCTCATAGCTTTCGAATTGAAAATCAAGACTTTCTCGTTCCAAAGGAATTAAAATATCACATCCAATACTTTAGGACACGATAATTTAAATTCCCGAGAATAGGCCTATTGTTAAAAAATGCGTTTGTTAAAAAGGGTATTCAATTATTTAGATTAGACGAGAAAATTGCAACCCAATACTTTAGGGCGCATTTTCTCGAATTTCTAAATAAGGGATACTACCTTTACGAGGAGAAAACGTTTGTATCGAGCAAAATTGATGTAACAAAATTTATAGTAGAATATAAGAAGAAATTTCAATACTGAAATGCATAGCAACATGGGAATTAGTGCATCAATATGAATAATAAGAAGGGAAACGAAAAATAAAATAAGACAAGTCTAGAATGAATGGGGAAAGAATATTGCAGAAATAACAATAACTAAAATAATAATGATGAGTATACATGCAGGTCATAGCACGATAATAGAAATAATGATAACACAACAATAATAAAATAATAAATAGTAATAAAATAATAATAAGGTAACGGTAATAGTAATACCAAAATATATACAATAAGTAATAATATAAATATAGTGATACTAGTAACAATAATATTATTAATACGTATTAATATAGATGTGGTAAAAATAATATAATAAAACATTAGTAGTAATAAGCGGTATATACAACATACGAGTACGAATATAATAACAGTGTTAATGAAATTAGTATATGCGAATAATGGTGCGATAATAATAACGATAATAATGCAGAATATATACAAGATAATAATATAGTAATGGCAATAGTAAAACACTAAAATAATGACATAGTGATAATAACGATGATAATGATAGAAACTATATGCAATATACCAATATAAATATAGTGGTGATAACTATAATCTAATAATAATATAATAGTAAAGATGGTTAACATAGTAATAATAGTAAGAATAATAAAATATATATATACAATATACTAATGTAATAATATAATAACGATATAACAATAGTAATAATAATTGTAATAATAATAGTAATAATAATAAATAATAATAATGATAATAACAACAATAATAATAAAAAGGAAACCAAATCGAAATCAAAAGGAAGTTAAAGGGGTAAAATAGTAATAAAGTAAAAAGGGAATTAGGGACTAAATATAATGCGAGCCACAACAAGAGGACCAGTTGAGCAATTTATCCCTCTCGTGAAAACGCGCTTTGACTGGGATTTGATTAAAACTTCAATGAAATAATGAAAGTAAATTAAGAGTTTAAAAAGGATGTAATTAGGTGCGATTAATGAGCGGCGCGAAAGAGAGGGACTGGCTGCGTAAATAAGCCTTTTTAGAGAACATATGCGGTAATCCTGTTAACCGAACGGCGCCGTTTTATACATCACTTAAGAAACCCTAAATTGGCCAAGGAAAAAAAACCAGCTTTCATTTCTTTCAAAACCTAGCAAACTGCAACCCTTCTTCCTCTTCTCTCATTTTCTCTCCGTTCGCCAAGGTCCTCACCCTATCCGCGCATCACCGCATCACCATCGCACCGATGGCCGATGTCACTCAACATCGGGCCTTTCGCTCTGCTCGAAACCCTCTTAGACCCGAAGATTCCGGCCTTCGGTGCTCTCGAAAAGAAGAGAAAGGGACCCTCGACCCTCTCAGAACGCGAGAGGAGAGAAAACGGAGAGAACCCCGGCCTTCGGTTTGACTACAGCGACGAAGAGGGAGTTCTGACATCGTACCCCTGTATTCAGGTTCGTTCTCCTTCGTCTCTTGTTCTTTCCTTTTTCTTTATTTTTTTATAATTGTTTTGATTCGTAAAACAAATAAACAAATACATAAAGCAACAAAAAATGATAACAGGAAGTGAAATGAAATCAACCTTCTATTGCTCTTTTGATTGTTGATGTTCGTATCATTTTTTATGATTTCTGTTTGATAAAAAGGGCTATAAGAGTTTTTTCTTTTCCTTTTCTGATTTTTGATTTCTAGTGCCAAAAAAAGGATCCTACTTTACATTGATTCGAATGGCTTTATAGCCGAAAAACACACTATCACCTTAGTATTTTATTATCTTGTTCCATATTTCTCTGCTTTCTTGTTGTTGCTCTGTCTGTCGTACGTGTTTTGCAGGATATGGGCGTTGTGGTGGGTGCGAGCGGTTGCCAAGGCGCGCGAAGACGTGCTGGTGCTGGTGGAGACTGAGGCGCATGGGCTCGAGAAACGACGCTCGTGAAGTCGACGCGTGCGTGGGGGGAGAGCGCTGGAACGACGCGCGTGGCACGAGAAACTATGTGCGCGTGAAGTCGACGTGCGCGTGGAGTCTGCTGGGAGGCCAGAGGTCGACGACGCATTTAGGGTTTCTCCTATTGTTGTTTCCCTTTCTGTCAATGAGTTTGGGCCTTTTAATTTGGGCTTGATTTTTTTGTAAATGGGCTGTTGTTTTGGACTTCATTGATGGTCTTTTAATTCATATTTCTACTTGGTTTTGTTTTTTGGCTTCTTATGTTGGTATTGGGCCCCGGGTTGGTATTTTGGGCCATGTAATCTGGGACTGCCAATATTGGACCCCTTTTTTATAATTTTATTGGTTTTGTTTTTGTGATGGGCCTCGTCTGTATGGGGCCGGGCAAAACTTGGTGATTACAGCTGCCCCTCTTTGCTCATTGTCGTGAAATGAGAATAGAGCAAAGACAATAAAAGAACCAATTTTGCGGGCTTAGTTAAGCCTTGACTTCTTGATCGCGTCTTCTTCAAACAACTTCAAACTTCATCTTTGTAACTCCTTGCTTCGATTCATTCTCACGGAGGCTTGGGGTGATAAGAATTCAAAAAGAAGAGATCCGCACCTTGATCTTCTTCTTTGAAACTTTTCGAAAAAAAGGGTGATAGGAATCCGTAAGAGAGACCGTAACTTGGATCTTCTTCTGCGAAACTTCGAAAATATAGTTGGTGATAGGAATCGCAAAGAAGAGAGACCGTAACGTGGATCTTCTTGCTGAAACTTCTCGAAAATATAGTTGGTGATAGGAATCCGAGTAAAGGAGAAACTCGTAACTTGGATCTTCTTCTTTGAAACTTCTTAAAAATATAGTTGGTGATAAGAATCCAGAAAGGAGAAACCTGTAACTTGGATCTTCTTGCTGAAACTTCTCGAAAATATAGTTGGTGATAAGAATCCAGAAAGAAGAGACCCGTAACGTGGATCTTCCTGCTGAAACTTCTCGAAAATATATTTGGTGATAGGAATCCAGAAGAGACCCGTAACTTGGATCTTCTTGCTGAAACTTCTCGAAAATATGTTGATTCTCGACTTTTTCAATTTGCTTCCTTCGATGCTGTTATGCTGTTCTCTGAGGAACCTGTCCTGTTGAACGTGCTTATGCAAATGATGAGGGTGTTATGACCGGGGGGCTCAAATGCTCCTAGCTATATGTGCCATTTACATGAATGCTGAATGTTACGCGAATGATGATTTTTCACAGTGTAAAAATGACTAGGTTGTAATGATTGCAATGAATGCTCCTAACTGGATGCGTATGAATGCGTGAAAAGGTCCCCATTTATGGTTTGGGTTGTTATTGCTCATACTGATGCACTACGATTGTGGCAGATATAGGAAACCCAAAGAAACGAGCTTGCCCTGCTACAATTTTGTTATCACTTCTATTGTACTCTCTGAGACCTAATGTCCGTACCTCTCACCTCAATCTCAGGAGTGTAACATTTCTTTATTCAAATAGACGATCATTTTTTGACATTTCTAAACCTTAGGTGCAATGAATTTTGAACAATAGTCATGTTTCAGGCCCTTGTATTATTCAGAGGCTTTCAGAGTGATATATAGGACCCCTTTGATGAAAATTTTATTAGTTCTGTAATCGTTATTTCAATGTAAAATGCCTAGAAATGATTGTGGGGAGGATATTGATTGGGAGTATAGCTCGAAACACAAAAGGTTAATCAAATTGGTAAATGCAAACAAGCACGAAATTCATTGAATAAGATAGTCACAAATTACAAACTCAAGGTGGGTAAAATGGAAATTAGGTGCCCCAGATATCACGGCCTAAGCTTCTCTGCCTAAACATTTGGAAGACCCTTTTGAGTTTGATATGTGCTTAGGAGATCTTTAATGTTTTGTTGATGCATCGAGGTGCAACCTACCTCTTCCTTGTCCATTCCCGTGCAGCGAGGTTTTTCTTCACCGTTCAAGCCGCCCTTTTCAGGTTTTCGACTCAAATCCCTTTGGTCTCAAAGCGCCCTTCGCGGGTTTTCGCCTTGGCCTCTCCCCCCCCTTTTTTTTTTGGGAAACAAGTTGTCCCTGGCGAGTTTTCGTCTAAGCTTGTTCAAGCAAAGTATCTTTTGACTGCATCTGAATTCACGGGGTTGGGCAAGCTCTTCCCATCCATTTCTGTTAGAATCAGTGCACCTCCGGAGAAAGCCTTCTTCACCACGCATGGTCCCTCCCAATTTGGCATCCATTTTTCTCTGAAATCCTTCTGTATGGGGAGAATTTTCTTCAGTACCAGGTCTCCCTTGTAAAACTCTCTCGGGCGAACTTTTCTGTTATAAGCTCACACCATGCGTTTTTGATACATCTGACCGTGCCGGATAGCCCTTAGCCTCTTTTCTTCGATTAGGTTCAATTGATCGTATCGAGCCTGAATCCATTCGGCTTCATCCAGCTTTACTTCGGTCAAAACCCGAAGAGAAGGTATTTCCACTTCAATGGCTATGACTGCCTCCATCCCGTAGACCAGTGAGAAAGGTGTTGCCCCGGTGGAAGTCCTGACGGACGTTCGATAAGCATAAAGTGCAAATGGTAGTTTTTCATGCCAATCTTTGTAAGTCTCTGTCATCTTCCCCACTATCTTCTTGATGTTCTTATTCGTCGCTTCTACTGCTCCATTCATTTTCTGACGGTATGGAGACGAGTTATGATGTTTAATGTCGTATTGACGACAAACATCTGCTATCGTGCTGTTGTTCAAATTCAATGCATTATCTGATATGATCCTTTCGGGCATCCCATATCAGCAAATGATTTCCTTCTTTAGAAACCGACTAACCGCTGATTTAGTAACGCTAGCGTATGAAGTAGCTTCTACCCATTTCGTGAAGTAGTCAATGACTACGAAGATGAATCGGTACCCGTTTGACGCTTTCGGTGAGATTGGTCCAATAACATCCATGCCCCACATGGAAAAGGGCCATGGGGAAGTCATAACGTGTAGGGGGACGGAGGTACGTGAATCTTATCTCCGTAGATCTGGTATTTATGACATCTCTTAGCATAGCTGATGCAATCTCCTTCCATGGTGGACCAATAATATCCAAATCTCATTATTTGCCTGGCCATTGTGAATCCGTTAGCATGCATTCCGCAAACGCCGTCATGAACTTCTTCTAGGATCATCTTGGCTTCTAGAGCATCGACGCATCTCAAAAATACTTGATCTTTCCCCTTCTTGTACAAGATGTCCCCATCCAAAACATATTCGAGGGCCAATCTCCTAAAGGTCCTTTTCTCATTCTCAGTTGCATGATTTGGGTATTCGCGATTGCTCACATATCGCAATATATCTTGGTACTAGGTGTGATCGTCCTTTTCTTCTTCTTCTATGTTGCAGCAATAAGCTGGGGCTTCGTAAATACTCATTTGAATGGGCTTTACATTTTCTTGCTCATTCGCCTTAATCATGGAAGCTAAAGTTGCCAAAGCGTCCGCCATCTGGTTTTCTTCTTGTGGGAGATAACTAAAGGTGATATCATCAAACTCTTCGATTAACCCCATGACTACCCTTCGATAGTTGATCAATTTGGGGTCTCTTGTCTCCCATTCGCCCCTTAGTTGGTAGATCACTAATGTGGAATCTCCATATACTTCTAGCGTTTTGACTCTACGCTCTGTAGCAGCGCGGAGTCCCATGATACAAGCTTCATATTCTGCCATATTATTTGTGCAATCGAGTAGTGATCTCCATTTGGGGATACCAAGACTGCCCCAATCCCATTTCAAATAGCATTTGATGCTCCATCGAAATTCAATTTCCAAAGGTCATCTTTTGCAATATCCTCTTCCGTAGCTGCTACGTACATTAGATCCTCGTTGGGGAAATCAAAGTTCAACGGTTCATAATCTTCTAAAGCCCTGCTAGTTACGAAGTCGGCTATCGTGCTCCCTTTTATAGCTTTCTGGCTCACATATACAATATCAAATTCAGACAGTAGGATTTGCCATCTAGCCATCCTCCCATTCAAAGTGGTCGCCTCCATCATATACTTTAGGGGGTCCAACTTTGAGATTAGCCAGGTCGTGTGATACAGCATGTATTGCCTCAATCTCCGACTCATCCAAATCAATGCACAACACAGCTTTTCAATTGGCGAATATCTCATTTCGCACTCAGTGAATTTCTTGCTGAGGTAGTATATCGCCTTCTCTTTTCTTCCTGAATCATCATGTTGACCTAGCACACATCCCATAGAGTGACCCAGCACCGTCAGATATAAGATTAATGGCTTGTCAGGGTGTGGAGGTGACAGTACTGGAGGGTTTGACAAGTACTGTTTGACCCTATCGAAAGCTTCTTGACATTCATCATTCCACGTGCCCGGGTTGTGTTTCTTCAAAAGGCGAAAGATGGGATCGCATTTTTCAGTCAACTGCGAAATAAACCGAGCAATGTAATTTAGTCTTCCTAGGAAACCTCGAACTTCCTTTTGGGTGCGCGGTGGAGGCAATTCTTGTATGGCTCGGACCTTGTCTGAGTCAATCTAGATCCCCTTCTCGCTGACTATGAAGCCCAACAGTTTGCCAGACCTGGCTCCGAAGGTACATTTATTGGGATTGAGTCTCAATTGGAATTTCCTTAGCCTAAGAAACAACTTCTGCAAAACTTGAATATGTTCTTCTTCTGTTCTAGACTTTGCAATCATGTCATCCACGTAAACGTCAATTTCCTTATGCATTATGTCGTGGAACAAGGTCACCATGGCCCTTTGGTATGTAGCTCCTGCATTTTTCAACCCAAATGGCATTACTTTATAGCAGAATATGCCCCACAATGTTATGAAGGTAGTCTTTCCCATATCTTCAGGGTGCATCTTTATCTGATTATATCCGGAGAAGCCATCCATGAAGGAAAATAGTGAAAAGCCCGCTGTGTTGTCTACTAGAGTATCAATATGAAGGAGAGGAAAGTTATCCTTTGGGCTAGCCTTATTCAAGTCTCTATAATCCACACACATTCGTACCTTCCCGTCTTTTTTAGGGACAGGCACGATATTGGCTACCCATTCCGAGTATTTGATCTCCTGTAAGAATCCCGCGTCGAACTGCTTTTGGACCTCCTCCTTTATTTTCAGCACGATATCTGGTCTCATCCTTCAAAGTTTCTGCTGGGCTGGCTTGTACTCCCTCCTTATGGGTAAGCAGTGTACTGCTATATCGGTGCTTAAACCAGGCATATCTTCATAAGACCATGCGAAGACATCCTTGAATTCATGCAACAGTTTGATAAGTTTCTGCTTTGTCTCCTCGGCTATTCCCGTTCCGATATTTACCACTTTCCCTTCTTCCAACGTTACGGTCTCTACTGCTTCCTTATGAGGCCGAATTTGTTTCTCCTCCTGTTCTACCATTCTTAACAGATCAGGGGATAGGTCATCATCTGTGCCATCTTCAAAATTCTGCAATCTTTCTAAGCATATGTCTTACTCAAAAGGGTATTTCAAATCTAAAGCAGCATTGCTCAAGTCATTGATATCTAGGGACCTGTTGTAGTTTGAGAAAATACGGGCGGAATGAATGAATTGGTAAATGAACAATTGTATGTATGATAAAGCTAAAAGAATGATTGAAAAACAAAGAAAGGGGATGTTTGCTTCAAACGATGATGAAAATGCATTTTATTGATATAACGACACTTGAACATGCGCCTATTTCACAAAAGAAATCTTGTTGCTCTTGGGCTTAAAGTAACAAGTGTGTCCTGAACATTACTCTGAATGAGCCCTAAATACTACAGGGATTTCTTCCGCAGTCCAATTGTTCAAGATGCTTCCAGATTCATAAGGCTGAATATTTGGCAAGATTTCCCCATCAATCGCCTCCTCAGATTTGGCACTGATGTAGACATTGCCTAACATTGCTGCGATGTCTTCTCCCTTCGGTGTCTTCAGCTCAGAGTGGATTACCCCTCCCGACACAGAAGTCTTGGATATGTGCGGGATTATCATGGATTCCCATTTGGTTTCTTTCCCACTCAAACGAGTGCGTCTTCTTTCCTGTCTCCTTTCTAGCTCCTTCTTCTTTTGTCTTGCATCTGGTTTGAATCCTAGGCTAAAGCGATCTTGTTTTTCTCTCAGCATAGGGGCCACCATTTTCCCCTGAAGGTACTTTCTAAGCCCTTTTCCCGGTAAAGCGCCTTTTCCTACGGTCATTTTCAATCCCATCCTTGTAGTCTTAGAGATTCTGGGCTTCAAGATTTTGTTTCTTTCCATGACAAAAGTTACGTTCACGAACTCGAGAGATCGGAAAGAATATTCGGTTGCCTCGTCGTTTGTCTCCACGTAGGGCATGTCACTAGTCACGGTAGCAATAATGTCCTCCTCGGCTTTTATTGTTACCAATCGGCCATCCGCTATTAACTTCACCTTCTGATGTAATGATGAAGATACTACTCCAGACGAATGTATCCATGGTCTCCCCAATAGGCAGTTGTAGGAAGGTTCGATGTCCATAACCAGAAAATCTATTTCGTAGGTGGTTGGGCCAATTAGTAAGGGTACCTCGATCCTCCCCATGACTCTTCTTTGAGTGCCGTCAAAGGCCTTTACCACGCTCTGGCATTCCTTCATATGCGAACTATCCACCGGTAATCTGTTGAGGGTGGTCAAGGGCAACACATTCAGTGCAGACCCATTGTCTCTCAAGACCCCTGGTAATATGTGCCCTTTGCATCTAGCGGTAATGTACAAAGCCTTGGTGGATCCTCTACCACCTGGTGGTATTTCATCATCATTGAAATGGATGAAATTGTCTGCACTTATATGGCCGATCAACCGATCCAACTTGTTAACTGAAATGTCACTAGCGACGTAGGTTTCGTTTAAACCTTTCATTAGTGCGTTCCTGTGTACTTCTGAGCATTGAAGTAAAGCCAATATGGATATACGTCTTTGTTGTTTCTTGCGCATAGCTGTTCTACCACACAATATTCACTGTGTTTTAGAAATTTCAGGAACTCTTTAGCCTCTTTCTCAGTCACAGGCTCCTTGGTCCTTGGTTCGGGCTCAGCTGGCTTTCCTTTCTCTTGTTCCACCATCGGGGCTTTCCCCTTTACTAAGTCATAGCGTCTCCCGCTTCGAGTATGGAAGCCTTCATCTGAATCCTCTTTCGTTACATTAGTCGAGCTCTTTGCGACTGCTACATTACACTCATAGTTCCAGGGAACTTCCTTGCTATCTTTGTAAGCGAAGGCAGTGGGCCTTCGTATTATTACTCTCGGCGTCACTCGTGTTCCTACCTCGTTGCTAGCTGAATTCTCCTTTTCGGGGACTACTATATCACACTCATGATTTCGAGGAACGTCCCTATTATTTTTAATGGCAGCGGGCCTCCGTATGACCACTCTCGGCGCTATCTGCGTCCCTGCTTTATCACTTTTGGGACATGAAATAACGATCATCGGAAGGTTGACTTTTGAACTCTTCACTGCTGACTCAGACGCGCATATGTTCTTATCTTCTGTGCCTTCATCGTAAAATTCGACTTCTTTATTGTTCATTAAGTTTTGCACCAGAGCTCTAAATTCTCCACAAGTCTGAATCTCGTGTCCCAACTCCTGATGGTGCTCACAATAATTCGTCAGCTCTCCTCGACTTTCTCTTGCAATAATTAGTCCATGCTTGACCATCGCTTTCCAGACCAGTCTCAAGGGAGTTTTGACCTCTGCAATATTTGTTTTGATCCTTTTTTCTGAACTTTCGCTAATTGCATTGACTCCGCCTTTAGTCTGATTGGGTAAAGGATTTGCTACATTTGGCATGTCATCTAACTCTACCACACCCATGTTGATAAGTTTCGCTACTAATTTCTTGAAAGCCAGACAATTCTCTATTGAGTGTCCCGTGATTCCTCCGTGGTAGTCACACTGTGCGTTCGAGTTATACCACTTGGGATACGAGGGTTGTATCGGTTTCAGGTGGTGAGGGGACACAATATGCTCATCGAACAGGGTTTGATACATCTCCTTGTACGTCATCGGAATCGGTGTGCCCGGGGCTTCTCACTATCTTGTCTTGAGGTACTAGATTCTTTCTTGGGTAACCCCACGCCCGTGGTTGTTGCATTTGGCTGATTAATGGTGATCGTCTTAGGGTGTCCTATGCTTGCGTTATTCACCTCACTTTCTTTCTTCCTCGGGAGCATTCTTTTGGCACTTTCCCCCGTCTCGATCCCCCAACTTTTTATAAGGTTCTCGATCATTTCTCTGGTCGTTACGATGTCTGAAAAGCTCCGGGTTGCACTTCCTATCATATGCATGAGGAATGGGGCCTTCAGTGTGTAGATGAAGAGCATTGTGGTTTCTTTCTCTAGAAGTGGTGGCTGGACTTGGATGGAAACCTCCCTCCACCTCTGTGCATATTGCCTAAAGTTTTCGTTTCCCTTCTTTTCCATGTTTTGAAGAGTGATCCTATCGGGGGTTATGTCCGTTACGTGGTTGTATTGCTCCAAAAATGCTTGAGCCAGATCATTCCATGAATAAATTTTGGCACGACTCAATTGATTGTACCATTTGGCTGCAGCTCCTACCAGGCTGTCTTGGAAACAATGGATCAGTAGTGGGTCATTATTAGTGTAGCCAGCCATCCTTCTACAGAACATGGTAATATGGGCCTCTGGGTAGCTTGTCCCATTGTACTTTTCGAACTCAGGTGTCTTGAAGTTGTACGGGAGTACCAAGTTGGGGACCGAACTTAAGTCATTGGCTTTTATTCCTCGACGTTTACCAGCATTTTCTAGAGCTTTGAATTTCTCCACCAACCACTCATATTTATGCTCTAGCTGTTTTGGTAGTTCTAGTTTTGCCTTTTCGGCCATCTCATCTAAGTCGGGGACGTTGGGATTGATCAGACTTTCTCTTGGGTTGGTACCCGAACCCGTTGGGAGGTGGGTCGGTATTGCAGTATTAGCCCGATATTGCGACCTGATAGTGACAGATGCTCTCTGAGGATACGTGTCCGGTGGTGTTTGGGCGTTCCGCGGGGCGAGAGAGGGGTTATCACTGTCGTTCCCTGAGCTGGTAGCAACGCCTCTCTCTTTTTCGCGTTCTTTAGACATCAACTGTATTAGCTGGCCTATCATGCTATCCTGGGATTCTTGCATCCGCTCCATCATGTCTTGCTGGTTTTTGGCCAGCTGCTCTTATAATCGTGCTTGTCCTTTCATTTGATCCTGGATTTCTTTTTGCATCTGTTCTAGTCTTTCCATTCTTTGATCCATTATTCTTGTTTTGCCCCTTGTACCGTAGTGATGTTCCAGGGTAACTGCCATAATTTTGGGGTCCTTTCGTGAGATTCGATGTATATGATGCAATGTAATGCTGATGTATGAAATGCAAAAATGTTGATTCCAATTCAATTTCCATTAGAATAGCTTTTTCTAGAAAACAAGTTTCTTTACATAAAATGGATTACATAAAAGGCCTGGCCCTAGTACTTAACGCCTTGACCTCCTCGAGAAGCCACGCTAACTCCCGACCCTTTTCTGACCCTGACTCATACATTAAACCTAATACATCAGCTCGAACTGCCAATGTCCGTAAGTGATCTGCTACTCCTCGTATTTGGGCCACGGCTTCTCCCATAACATAATCCCGCCCGACTTGGCTCGAGAGTGATCCGATTCTTCGCTTCCATCGCTCCTCATTAGCTTTGAAAAGTTATTCCCGTAACTCATAGCCGTGCACGACAGATTCCAGCTCTTCAATTCTTACTTTCATTTCTTCAATTTTGCTCAGACTAGCCTTTAATTCGGCTATGGAATTACGGCTTCGATACTGATACAGCAATCTCTCCAGTTCTGACACTCGCATTTTTAATGTCTCTTTCTCATCTTGGCCTTCCATCAAATTCCGTTTTAGGGCATCTTCTCGCTCATGGGCATCTCGGAGTTCCCTTTCCCACTGGCTCGCTCTGTTCTTTTCCTCTTTAATCTCCTGACGCCATTGCTCTGACGTTTTTCCCAGTCCTGCCATTCTCATCGACCTTCGTAGCTTCTTGTAGTCGGTCTTCAAATCGTCCAAATCTTCTTCGGCTTTAGTCTTCCCTTTCCTCCACTTCTCGGCTTCTGATTTTTGAATATCGACATCCAAACCTAGCTGCATTTTCTCTTCCTCTAGTTGCTCTATCCTTTTCCTTAATTCCCGGTTCCTTTCTTCGAAGTCTTGTTTGATGATTTGAGTTGGAAGGATTACCATGAATCGCTCTTCTAGTGATCGGGTGTTTTCTTGGTCAGATGTGGGGATGTTGTCATTGATTCTTTGACCTCGCCATCGGACATACTCAGGGGTAGTCATCAGATTGGCAGCGAAGCTTTTCATTCTATGAATTTGGCTCCAAGCCTTTGATATCTCGTGGACTTTCTTTTTGTAATTTTCCCCTTTGTATTCAAACTCGCACTGGGCTAACCCTTGTGTAGGTGGTGTAAACTGTCTTGACCTATACTGTCTTAACACGAAGAGAGGGGCGTATCCGGCGGCTCCCCATATTCCGAACATGGGGACATAATCGAAGTCTCCACACTTATACAATATTTCATCAAGAATCATCCAAGGAGCTTTCCACTCTATATCTTCTTCTTGTAGGCCTTGCAAAATCACCGTCCAACTTTCTTCCGTGAGGTCGTCTCGTCTAGGCGTTGCCACTATATTTTTTAGTGGAGAATAGTCTTCGGTGAAGATTAGACACGACACCTTTTCTATTTTCCAAAAATGGCTGTGAAACCATGCTATTAAGAGTTGGGCGCAACCGATGAATCTCCCTTCGCCCGCTCTTCGACACGCGCTTAGAGACCTAAAGGTTTTGGCGAGGATCGCAGGAATAGGAGTGATCCCTCTGTCTAATTTGTCGAATAGATTAGATACCGCCTCATCCACATGTCCTAGAGCTTTGGGGAAGATGACCAATCCGTAAATGCTCAAAGCCAAAACATCAACCCTCTTCTTTTCCTCAGGATGTGCCATGATCAAATCCTTCAGATTCTTCCAAGGGATGCACTTACAATCTCCTTTTTGTTTTGTCCGGGCCGTAACCCACTGCTCGCTCATTCCCGTGATATTCATCAACTTTTTTGTGAATGTAGGGACATTAACTCTCGTGCGCGCCTTATCGGTTTGGATTCTCGGCGTGGATCATGGCTGTGTACTCCTCTATGGTGGGAACCAAGTCTACTTTCCCAAAGTGAAGCACTCGTACGCAGGATTCCAAAACTGGGCCATTGCTCGGAATAAATGTTGGTCTATCTTGACGTCAAGCAGATAAGGCAAATCGCCATAATGGTGGTAGAATAACTGTTTGATCTTGTCGTCCCACTGATTCCAGATTTCCCTCATTTCTTGAAGATTATTTTGAGTTACACTGATGCGTGTATAATCCCACAACTCTGAAGTGTATCCCTCCATAAGGCTATCCCCCTTCTCTCGCTGTACTGCCTCGGCCCATATCCGGACGGCCGCATTGTCTTCCACTTTATCAAGAAACCCCTTTTCCATGATAGGCTACCTATTCAGTAATTGAACGGGAATCAACACCTTTTGATGTATATGCTATGCAAAGAGATGAAGATAAAACAAGTCATTATTTCATGCTCAATAAGCAGCAAATAAAAACTTAATCGGATAACCACTAAAGTTTGGTATGGCTTTATCTAGGGTGGTTCTTACGGTTCGCTATATGGGGTTCGATTTTAGAGTAAAGCTACTTGGACCAGCAGATTCCTCGATCCTCACCCATTATAGGCTCATACGGACCAAGTTCGGTTTAGGGGAACACATTTCCCTATGGTTGCACGGAGACGAAAATCTCACGAAGACATAGGTACAGATATATCCCGGAAGCGATCCACTATCTTGTACGGAGGTGAAAACCTCACGAAAGAGTAGCTTCTCACTCCCACTTAAAAGGGTGTGACCCAACGGTCATGCAATGTGATGTAAAATATTTTGCGAGACTCGACCACACAATCAAATAAGATGATACAAGCGAATGTAATAAAAGAAACGTAGTTTTTCAAATCAAGTTTTCAAACTTTCGACAAAGGACATAAAGTAATCAATTCACGGCCTGACTCTCTTTTTCGTCCCCAGTGGAGTCGCCAAGCTGTCGAAACCATCTTTAAAAAATGGGAATCGACCTAGGTTTTAAAATAAAAATGAAGAGTCGCCACCAATTTTTTATGAGGTGTGATCGGATCACCTTTGTTTTAATAAAACATTTTTGATTTACTAAAACAGTGTTTTTGGTCTACGAAAATTTGAGAAAATAGGTTCGGGAGTCGGTTACGTACGAGGAAGGGTTAGCACCCTCGTCACGCCCAAAATTGGTACCAAATTGATTAATTGATGTCCTAATGTCGAAAGTTTGAAAATTTTGAAAGAATTTAAAATTTTGATTTCTTTTGGAAGTGTTTGTGTTTTCTTAAATCAAATCAAGACGTTCTCGTTTCCAAGGGATTAAAATATCACATCCAATACTTTAGGACACGATGGTTTAAATCCTCGGATCGGGGATCATCTCATAGCTTTCGAATTGAAAATCAAGACTTTCTCGTTCCAAAGGAATTAAAATATCACATCCAATACTTTAGGACACGATAATTTAAATTCCTGAGAATAGGCTTATTGTTAAAAAATGCGTTTGTTAAAAAGGGTATTCAATTATTTAGATTAGATGAGAAAATTGCAACCCAATACTTTAGGGCGCATTTTCTCGAATTTCTAAATAAGGGATACTACCTTTACGAGGAGAAAACGTTTGTATCGAGCAAAATTGATGTAACAAAATTTATAGTAGAATATAAGAAGAAATTTCAATACTGAAATGCATAGCAACATGGAAATTAGTGCATCAATATGAATAATAAGAAGGGAAACGAAAAATAAAATAAGACAAGTCTAGAATGAATGGGGAAAGAATATTGCAGAAATAACAATAACTAAAATAATAATGATGAGTATACATGCAGGTCATAGCACGATAATAGAAATAATGATAACACAACAATAATAAAATAATAATAAATAGTAATAAAATAATAATAAGGTAACGGTAATAATAATACCAAAATATATACAATAAGTAATAATATAAATATAGTGATACTAGTAACAATAATATTATTAATACGTATTAATATAGATGTGGTAAAAATAATATAATAAAACATTAGTAGCAATAAGCGGTATATACAACATACGAGTACGAATATAATAACAGTGTTAATGAAATTAGAATATACGAATAATGGTGCGATAATAATAACGATAATAATGCAGAATATATACAAGATAATAATATAGTAATAGCAATAGTAAAACACTAAAATAATGGCATAGTGATAATAACGATGATAATGATAGAAACTATATGCAATATACCAATATAAATATAGTGGTGATAACTATAATCTAATAATAATATAATAGTAAAGATGGTTAACATAGTAATAATAGTAAGAATAATAAAAAATATATATACAATATACTAATGTAATAATATAATAACGATATAACAATAGTAGTAATAATAATAATAATAATAATAATAATAATAATAATAATAATAATAATAATAATAATAATGATAATAACAACAATAATAATAAAAAAGAAACCAAATCGAAATCAAAAGGAAGTTAAAGGGGTAAAATAGTAATAAAGTAAAAAGGGAATTAGGGACTAAATATAATGCGAGCCACAATAAGAGGGACCAGTTGAGCAATTTATCCCCTCTCGTGAAACGCGCGTTTTGACGGGGATTTGATTAAAACTTCAATGAAATAATGGGGCGAAATTAAGAGTTTAAAAACGGATGTAATTAGGTGCGATTAATGAGCGGCGCGAAAGGGAGGGACTGGCTGCGTAAATAAGCCTTTTTAGAGAACATATGCGGTAATCCTGTTAACCGAACGGCGCCGTTTTATACATCACTTAAGAAACCCTAAATTGGCCAAGGAAAAAAAACCAGCTTTCATTTCTTTCAAAACCTAGCAGCTGCAGCCCTTCCTCTTCTCTCATTTCCTCTCCGTTCGGCCAAGGTCCTCGCCCTATCCGCGCATCACCGCATCACCATCGCACCGATGGCCGATGTCACTCAACATCGGGCCTTTCGCTCTACTCGAAACCCTCTTAGACCCGAAGATTTCGGCCTTCGGTGCTCTCAGAAAGAAGAGAAAGAGACCCTCGACCCCCTCAGAACGCGAGAGGAGAGAAAACGGAGAGAACCCCGGCCTTCGGTTTGACTACGGCGATGAAGAGGGAGTTCTGACGTCGTACCCCTGTATTCAGGTTCGTTCTCCTTCGTCTCTTGTTCTTTCCTTTTTCTTTATTTTTTTTTATAATTGTTTTGATTCGTAAAACAAATAAACAAATACATAAAGCAACAAAAAAATGATAACAGGAAGTGAAATGAAATCAACCATCTATTGCTCTTTTGATTGTTGATGTTCGTATCGTTTTTTTATGATTTCTGTTTGATAAAAAGGGCTACAAGAGTTTTTTCTTTTCCTTTTCTGATTTTTGATTTCTAGTGCCAAAAAAAGGATCCTGCTTTACATTGATTCGAATGGCTTTATAGCCGAAAAACACACTATCACCTTAGTATTTTATTATCTTGTTCCATATTTCTCTGCTTTCTTGTTGTTGCTCTGTCTGTCATGCGTGTTTTGCAGCATATGGGCGTTGTGGTGGGTGCGGCGGTTCTGCCGGCGCGCGAAGGCGTCTTGGTCTTTGGTGGAGACCGAGGCGCATGGGCTCGGAGCGGCGCTCGTGAAGTCGGCGCGCGGGGGGAAAAGCGCTGGAGCAGCGCAGCGGCGGGCACGAGGAGCGATGTGCGGCGTGAAGTCGATGTCGCGCGTGGGGCTGGCTGGGAGGCGGTCGACGGTGCATTTAGGGTTTCTCTATTGTTGTTTCCCTTTACACAATGAGTTTGGGCCTTTTAATTTGGGCTTGATTTTTTTGTAAATGTAAAAATTTGTTGTTTTAGACTTCATTGATGGTCTTTTAATTCATATTTCTACTTGGTCTTGTTTTTTGGCTTCTTATGTTGGTATTGGGCCCCGGGTTGGTATTTTGGGCCATGTAATCTGGGACTGCCAATATTGGACCCCTTTTTTATAATTTTATTGGTTTTGTTTTTGTGATGGGCCTCGTCTGTATGGGGCCGGGCAAAATTTGGTGATTACATATATATTTTTTAAGGATTTTCTTGACCCATACGAAGCACATGTTTACTATTTATATAAATTATTTGAAATATAATATATTTGTAATATTTTGAATATAATATATCCATAAAATTTTAAACTTTAATGATTAGATTTTCAAAGTCAATGATGTCGTTTAAATATATATATATCTTTATATTTAAACGATGTCTATATAATAATTAAAAAATGTTATTATATTTCATTATTGCCTGCAATTATATTATTTTATGATGTGTAAAAATTTTAATTTTAAATTTTATGTTTAAAATTTTATTATATTAATGGCAATAAAATCATAGTTAAAACTTAATTAAAAAAAAGACTCACTTTAAATATAATTAAAAAAACAAAAAGAAACATTTTGGAATTTAAAGAATTATCCCAAAATTCAAAATTTTCATATATGTTCTTGTATTTATTTTATATAATATATATTTTTGTACTTTTAATGTTCATTTTATGGTACTTAATTAAGGTTCATAACTGTACTTCTTAATACTATAGTCTCTAAAATTTAAATTTAAATTTAAATTTCTTTTTAAGAATGCAATGTCAGCATTTGTTGAATATATATAATATATATGGTTGGTGTTGTATAATGTAATATAGCGTGTTGACGTTTTAACTTCACTTGAAATATATTTATTTATTTGCTTTCCTCAATATATCTATAGGAAAGTTTGAAAAAGAGAGTATAAAAATGTAAAGAAAAAAAACCATTAATAACAAAAGATATTATATTTAGCATGTTAGTCTATTTCGTTTTCGTTTAACTCCTTGGGAAGCCATCGTTTTTTACGACGATTTATATGTGAATTTCTAGAATTAAGTAAATGGCTTCTAGAAGTGGTCAAATGGATTTGCAATTAATTATATAAATTCCGCATTTAGCCTTTGAATTATATTTTTTAAATTATGGTATCTAAACCTTTTTTTTTCATTTTAGTATTTAAATTATTATTTCCTTGAAGTTTTTCATTCAAAAACTTAATATTATTATAAAAAATAGGTAATACACCCAATTAATTAGAACATGCCACATGACAATTGATGACATGACATCCATTAAAAGATTTCAAAATATATAATATCTAAAAAATATACAAAATTAGCAATCAAGTTTTGATGCTGTTGATTAAGATTAGGTTCTTTGAGTATCTAGGCACGAGTCCCACCATTTGCAATTGCGATGTGTGGTATTTACTCACAATATATGTGTATGCCATGGATGAGTTTTTGTCTTGTTCTTTCCAATTCTTTGTTTGTTATGCTTTGTAATAGTTTAATTCTTTTTTTTTAATTCAATAGTGGATTGATTTTTCTTTGTAGTAGCTCGTCATATAACCTATGCTATATTTGTGATAGTGAAACTTTAAAATATGTATAATTTTAAAAAATATATAAAATTATAAAAAATATTAAATTCAAAATTTATAATATATAAATCCTAAAAAAAGTATATAAAATATAAAAATATTAAATTAAAATTTTATTGAATTTTATAAAAATATTTTTATAATATAAATTATATAAAATAAAAATAATTCAAAAAAAAGCAAAAATTCTAAAAATTTCATTTTTAAAAAATATATTAAATCGGTAAACGATCAATGTCGATCAATACCAATCAACATTGGTCAACAATCAGTTAATGATCAACAGCCACAACATCAGGTAATGGCCATGTCATTGATGATATAGGAAAATGTTAAACACATGGCACGGTCTCTTTTATTAGATGTATCACCTTTTTTAAACACCATTAACTTTAGAGATTAAATCTTGATATAAACCTATAAATTTAGATATTTATTGTAGCTTTTTTTGTCAAATATTTTAAGATAGGTCACTCAATCATTAGAGTTTTTTTTTTTTTTTTAATATTATTGGGTTATACATGGTCACCTATTCGTTAACAAGCATTACACCTTTAATGGAAAGGTGATATGGAATGTTAAATTTGCTACATAAGCACCACCTAATTCATCTTCTCCAACTTAATCTCCTTCTTCTCTTCTTCGTATTTTTTATTTACCATAAGAAAAAAAGAAAAGAAATGTATGCTAACAATGAATTATTGCAAAACTCCATATATCCCACAACTTTATTATCTTCACCATTCTCTTACTACCAAACCTTAACTAACCTCATTTCACACACAACCCCATCATTGAAAAAAGTCCTCACCTCACCTCATTTTTCATCGATTTGTAAATCCTTTTCAATCTAAACCAAAACCTTTATGGCGAGGGAATAGCCCCATTAGGGGAATGCTTTCAATGCACATTAGTGGATCTTTTGAGCAAGCAAAGTTGTTGGAAAAATTACATTTTTATGGGAACTTTGAGGCATATTCTCAATAGGTAAAAGTGGAGAGTAGAATCATAAGGTTATGGTTTTATATTGTACTCCATAAGACCTTTACAATGGTATATCATATGCTCAAAATGGTTGAGTGATGAATGAGAAATTGATGCTCAAATTAAGCTACTTGGAAATATTGTTGAGAAAAAAAAAATGAAGACTTAGATCCCACATTGATTAAATACCAAAGTGTGAGACGAGTTTATATATATGAACCCCCTTTAAAGATAATTGAATGACTAAGCTTGTAACCTTGCCTTGCGTGCAAGTGGGTGTAGGTCCAAACCCGATAGGGTTGAGGTGCGCTCGCACGACGTGAGTGACGCGAAATATCCAGACCAATTGGGCCCAAATTAGCCTGCAGATATTTTAAGCTCAACTCGAATTTATTTTTCTCAGTAGACATAATCTGCTTATATATGGACAGTATCTGATTTGATTTAATTTTTAAATCAAATTGATTTTTTGTCTCCTTAATGGCAGATTTTTTGGTTATTTCCAAATTTTCTAGCATTTTAAATGCCTATAAAAGGCTGTGTATTCTGTACAATTTTACACACTCATACTCTCTCACACTGAGACTCTTTTACTCTCAAAACTCTTCCTTTTCCTCTCCGTATTTTTTCAAACGTTCTGGTGATAAAAAAGGCAAAGTTCGTTTCGTTGATCGTTGTAGAGGTGCTACTATGATCACTGTTGTTGTTGTATCCTGGGAGACATTCGACCAACGTTTCTCCAAGTACCGTAGAAGCGGCCGAATTTGTCTTAAGGAAACTGTCTTTCACAGGCCTCAACGTTTCGTAAAATCTCGATTCTTCTTTATTTCAATTTCTTCTTTTATTATGGTTTTATTTGATTTTCGTATTTGATAAATTAATTATAAATAATTCTTTTTATATTTTATTTTATGTGTTTATTTATAATTAGTTATATGTTCACTAACGTGTGTATTGTCTAACAATCTTAAGACATAACTGATTATTTTTTCAATTTTCTAATCTGAGATAAATGAGGCACCAAGGTGAAAGAAATATTTTTTCAAAAATCAATTTTCTTTTAAAAATTAAATAAATCTGTTTCAGGTTTTTTCATGCCGTTCAACAAAATTCTTTTTTCCTCTATTTTTGCTTTATTTCCAAATGAATATTAAAACTAATAAAATCTGTTTCGGGATTTATTCCCGTCGTTCAACGAATTTTATTCCATTATTTTGATTTTTTTCCAAATGGGAAATTAAAAGTAAATAACATCTGTTTCGGGATTTTTTCCTGCCGTTCAATGGATTTTATTCCATTATTTTGATTTTATTTCCAAACGGGAAATTAAAAGTAAATAAAATCCGTTTCAAGATTCATTCCTGCCATTCAACGGATTTTATTCCATTATTTTTATTTTATTTCCAAACGGGAATTAAAGGTTAATAAAATCCGTTTCGAGATTGATTCCTGACATTTAACGATTTTATTCTAAATTTTGTTTTATTTCCAAAAACGAGTAAAATAAAATCCGTTTCAGAATTGATTCCCGCCGTTCAATGATTTTATTCCAAATTTTGTATTATTTCCAAAAGCGAGTAAAATAAAATCCGTTTCGAGATTGATTCCCGCCGTTCAACAGATTTATTAGATTTTGATTTTGTTGCCAAAAATGAGAAATTAAATTAAATAAAATCTATTTCGGGATTTATTCCCTCAGTTTAATAAATATTTATTTGATTTGATTTTGTTTCCAAAAACGAGAAATTAAATTAAATAAAATATATTTTGGGATTTATTCCTGCCATTTAACACGATTTTATTTGATTTTATCTTGTTTCCAAATTAGAATAGAATTAAATAAAATCTACTTTGGGATTTATTTCCGCCATTTTACAAAATTTTATTTGATTTTATTTTATTTCTAAATTAGAATAGAATTAAATAAAATCTATTTTGGGATTTATTCCCATCGTTTAATAAGATTTTATTTGATTTAAATAAAATCTATTTCGGGATTTATTCCCACTGTTTAACAAGATTTTATTTGAATTTATTTTGTTTCCAAATTCGAATTAAATTAAATAAAATCTGTTTCGGGATTTACTCCCGCCGTTTAACAAGATTTTATTCGATTTTGTTTTGTTTCCAAACAAAGACAATCAAATAAATCTGTTTCGGGATTTATTCCCATCGTTTAACAGATTTTAATTTGATTTAATGATATAATTTGTTTTGGGATTTAATCCTGCCGTTTAACAAAATTGTTTTTTTTTTTCGTTTCGAAATTTTTATTTTGCTGTTTAACAAATCAAAGGGAAATTTTTCTGTTTATGACGGCCTTAATTGTGACTTTAAATTGAATTAAAGGAAATTTATCAACGATGAATTAAAAAGACAATATGAGAATGCATGTTTAGGATTGGTTCTTTGAAAGACTTGATATTTAAGCATGTTGAGTACACCACCTCTCTTTTAGAGTTATCTACCTGGTGTACTATTTTATTGCATTTTTAATTAGAATGTATAAACTTTTCTTTTAGGTTTTATTGGATTCCTGTTGTCTAACAAAATTTGATAAGTTTTCTAATTCTAGTTTTGTTTCTTAACAGAAAAATGGAGATTCTCACCAATTTAATTAATTCGCAATCTGAAGCTTTGGTTCAAACACAATTTTCGATCCAAAACTCAGTATTGCCAGTGGCGGCTGCTATAAGTCACAACGAGAAACCTGTAAAATTCTCGGGACAGAATTTCAAGACTTGGCAACATAAAGTGCTGTTTTATTTGACTATGTTGAACTTGACCAAATTTTTGAAAGATGACCATCCTATTGTTAAAGAGGGCTAGGTAGATGAAGTTATCGCTTTCACTGCTGTTGAAGCTTGGAAACATTCAGATTTCCTATGTTGAAACTATATCCTGAATGGATTGTCTGATACACTATACGAAGTGTATAGTCTTAAGAAAACAACTAAGGAATTATATCATTGGACCATAAATACAAAGTCGAAGATGCTGGAACTAAAAAAGTTCTTAGTTGCTAAATTCTTGAATTTTGTAATATTTGATTCTAAATTAGTTGTGAATCAAGTGCATGAATTTTAACTGATCATTCACGAAATTCTTGCTGAAGGGATGATAATAAGTGAATCCTTCCAAGTGACAACCATTATTGAGAAATTGTCTCCTGCTTAGAATGACTTCAAGAATTACCTAAAGCACAAAAGAAAGGAAATGCCAGTGGAAGACCTAATTGTCAGGCTTTGGATTGAAGAAGACAATAGAGGTACGGAAAAGAGGCTCAACAAAGCAGCAAATGATAATGTTGCTAGGACAGATGTAGTAGAAGTCAAGAAAGACTTCGAGAAGGGAAACAACCGCAGAATGGGTCTAAACTAGGACCAAAAGGTGGTGTTCTGTAACACCCCTTACCCGTATCCGCCGCTGGAATAGGGTACGAGGCATTATCGGACTTAATCACCTATAACCGATCATTTCCTAGTCACAAATTTCTATCCAAATTTAAAACTTTTCATATTCAATCATAGAGTCCCTAATATGGACCTACGAGGCCCAAAACATACTTTGGAAGCGGTTCGGGACTAAACTGAGAATTTTGGAAAATTTCACAACATTTAGAGAATTTTTCTTCAAAATAGGGTCACACTCAATATGCATCCTCAACAACTCTTATACATGCATAATTATATCTAATTATCATACCATACCATTGAGCCAAACTTAGCCATTCGACATCAAGACTACTAGCACATTCAACTATTAGGTATTTAGGCCATAACCCACAACTCATCATGTATCATGCAAACATAGCTCACATCACAAGACATTGGCATATAAATAATATATATTGGCTTACAATCAATTAGCCAATATAAGCCAATTAGCATGGCTACATACTACAATAACCTTTAACCATTACAAGCCAATACATTTGGCCAAAACATAATAACACATACACAAAATGATTAAGTCCCTATACATGCTATAGACTTAAATTACTTGAAGGCATTGATACCAGTCAAAAGCTTGATAGTGTGATAGAATCTCCGACGATCTCCAACTCGAGCTAGCCTCTGTGACACTATAGGAAAAAGGAAAGGAAGGGGGTAAGCTATATAGCTTAGTAAGACCATATGAAAATAATAAGCAATTTATTAACATGTTTTCACCAATTCTCACAATATGTTCTCAAGGTAATACAATCATAATTGCACAAAATTTCACTATTTACTTATGTTCATCTCAAGCTGTCTACTCGAGTCATAGTCACTAAATTATTTATATCTTGAGCTACGAAACTCCAAATTAAGATCTGTTAATTTTTCCTGAAACTAGACTCACATATCTTATTACCATAAAATTTTCAGAATTTTTGGTTAAGCTAATAAGTACAGTTTATTCATTAAATTCACCCCTATTCTGCTGTCCGATAGTCCCAACCCCTCTTCACTAAAAATTAATTATCTCCTCATACGAGATTCAGATGATGTTCCCATTTATTTATTTTGACAATAGACTAATCAAGGATTTTAATCATGTAAATTATAACCCATAATTATTTTTTACAATTTTTAATGATTTTCCCAAGTCAGAATAGGGGAATCTGAAATCATTCTAATTCTGTCTCACAAAAATTTAAACATATCTGAATATGAAATTCTTTTTCTTACACCATTTCTTTTATGTGAAAATATACTCAATAATATTTAATTTCATATCTTATTCAACCTTTAATTAAATTTCCACCAATTTTGGTGATTTTTCAAAGTGATACAACTGCTGCTGTCCAAACTATTTTTTTGCTAATTTTACTCTATCATGTTTTCTTTGTATTAATTCTCATTTACACATATATAACACTAAAGTATATCCATAGTTAGCCATGCCAATAACTAGTCATCATCAAATATTTACAAGTCTTCATTGTAACACTTACTCCATATCAACCTTACCAAAGTTCGATCACATATCGAGCACATTGCTCATGAATATATATACACATGTACCTGCACTTGTTGATCACATAATCACATTCAATTACACTTAGTCATTTTCCCGTTGAACACATCAGAATATTATTGGATACATTGGAAGTTTGCACATAAGTGCCACACTTGTAGCCAAAGCTACTTCACATCACTTTTCACATAGAGGCTTGTTCTCGAGCTATTCACTTTCACGGGTCTACTCACACAAGCTGTCAGTTATTCGTTACTACTCAGTGCTGCTGACACAAGCTATCAGGTATCCGCAACACATGCCAGTATACCCAGCCACTGGTAGAACTTAAGACTAGCACCCGGATTCACTTAGTCACAATTTCACATAGATTTCACATAAGTCCCTAGTGACATGTCACTTGTATCCTATTCTATTCCTAAGGTTCAACTGGGAAATTTCTCACATTTCGATACTTTGTCAATTTCGTTCAATATTCAGCCACATCTCATAAAACATATCAAAACATAAAAATGTAAGTAAAAACAATGCATTATTTACATACAAACTTACCTCGAAAGCAAAATAGGTGAAAAGGACTTATTCATCAATTACTTGTTTTTCCCCAATCTAGATCTGAACCTTGTTTTTCTTGATCTAAAACATCACATTTAACTTATTTAATCATTATACTAATCAACTCAGCCCAAAAATCATATTTGGAAAAATTACATTTTTGCCCCTAAACTTTATCATATTTACACTTTTTCCCCTAGGCTCGTAAAATGATTTTCATTGAATTTCTTTGTACTTTAAGCCTAGCCAAACCATTTTCATAACTATAATAGCCCACAATTTCCATTAAAACACACTTTTATGACATATTTTATAACTTTTACAAATTAGTCCTTTTAGGCATTTTCACCGAAAATCACTTAGTAAAAGTCATTTCTCTAACCATAAACATGCATTTTCTACCATTAAACATCAAAATACACATATATTCATCATGGTTCAAAGCCCTAGATTTTAACCATATCTCAAATTAGTGGTAGAAATAGATAGATCTTGTTACGTGGATTTCAAAAACGTAAAAATCATTAAAAACGGGGTAGAATAGACTTACAATGGAGCTTGGAAGCTTGAAAAACTCTAGACATGGTTTCTCCATGCAAGTTTCGGCCAAGGGGTTGAAGATGGACAAAAAATGGCTTTTAATTTTGTTTTTAATTCATTTTAATAACTAAATGACCAAAATGCCCTTAATGAAAAACTCTGGAAACATGCCTAACCATGTCCATTTTTGTCCACCAACTTAAACAATGGTCTAATTACCATATAAGGACCTCCAATTTAAAATTTCATAACAATTGGACACCTCTAGATGTAGAACTCAACTTTTGCACTTTTTACAATTTAGTCCTTTTGACTAAATTGAGTGCCCAAACATCAAAATTTTCGAACGAAATTTTCACAAAATTGTTTCGTGAAATTGTAGACCATAAAAATATAATAAAAATAAATTTTCTTATGTCGAATTTGTGGTCCCGAAATCACTATTCCAACTAGGCCCAAAATCAGGCTGTTACATGTTCCCAATAAGCAAAAATTTTAAGGAAAATGCTTCAATTGCAACAAGATGGGGCACAAATCATCCGACTGTAGGATCCCAGAGAAACTTAGAGCTAACGAGGCTAATGCTGTGGAATAAATTTCCAAGGAGGTGTCCAATATGGAATTATGTGCCTAACATACGCAAGAACTATGAATAAGAATGTTATTTAAAAAGGGGGGAATGTTTGTAGGAAAGGGATATGTATTAAACTAAATGTTATCAATGTAAAAACAAAACTATGAATAAAAATGTTGTTCTTTTTCTATTTTTATGCTTAAGTCATTTAATTTATGGCATGTAACATCCTAGATTAGGGGTTATGCGTTTGTGCATAATTCATGAGTTAGTAGGTTTTGGCAGTGTTGGAAGTGTATTAAGGGTTTTTAGAATTTTAAGATGGAAGAAGAAAGCTTTGGAAAATTATTGGTTTTTAAGTAAAAAGGGGAGCTAGGTAAATGAGGCTTTAAAAGAAACTCCGTGTGAAGCATGACACAAGGAACCATGTGGTAAAATGGCATGTTTTATGAATTATGAATGTGTTATGTGAATTCTAGAAATAAGGAAATGTATGGAAATATATGGAAATGTATGGAAGTGTATGGAAATGTGTGGAAATGTGTGGAAATGTATGGAAATGTAAGGCAATGTAGGGAAATGTAAGAAAATGTAACGAAATGTAACGAAATGTATGGAAATGTATGGAAATGTAAGGAAATGTAAGGAAATGTAACACCCCAAACCCGGCCCACAAGCCTTGACCGGATCTGGTATGTCACGGAGTAAAAACGTTTTGAAAAGTTCAATGGAAATTTTCGATTTATGGGGGTAATAAAATGGTGTTTGCTGAAACTTAGATGGGTTGGCTTGATAAATACGATAGAGTTGAAAACTTTTCCTTTTTCCTTTGAAACCATTTAATCACTTAGGTTTTAAAGCATTAGAGTCATCAATAACTTAGGAAATTTTGTTACCCGATAATAACATTTTTGAAAACGCCTACGAGTACTTATTTTGAAAACGTTATCTTCAACCGATTTGCTTGACAGTTCATAAGTTCATCAGTTATGTAATAAAGTAAAGCAACTACTTAAACATCCAAAATAATAATAACTAGCGGCCATATTACAAACCAAACCAAAATATAATAAATATTAATTTTAATGGTACGAAATAAAATTTCAAAACCGAGGAACATGTATGGCCGCCTCGAGTCCTCTCCGGCTCCGTCTCCGCGATCTACTCACCTGCAAGATGATATGGGAAGGGGTGAGTCACCAAGACTCAGTGTGTAAATCCCCAACCCGAAAATAACACTCATACACAAGATATTAGCATGACATGCAATTATGCAACCCAACCTAGCCATCCATGCTCCTTTTTCTACCCCGTGTGGTACCAAACCACTGGTGGTGCCAAACCACTGGTGACCCGAAGTCACGATGAAATGATGGGGCCAACCCATCGTGTGATACCAAATCACTGGCGTCGATCCCGTATCTCAAATGTGGGGCCAACCCACGGTGGCACTAAGCCACAGGGACGAGACGCTATGAGGTGCCAAACCTCTGGAGGTACCAAACCTCTGGTGACCGTAGTCACAATGTGTTACCAAAACACTGGTGTCCGTCGACACGAATATTACTCCCTCTCATCAATCCCACCATCATCATGCTCACATCACAAGTATCATGATCTCATATATCATGCAATCGTATATAGCATAGCATTTCACAGCATATGATGGCATATACAACATATATCGTAAATCGAGTATTAGGGGACTTACCCGAAAACCAAGCTTATGCCCACTAGGCAAAGTTACCACATGAGAGGTTGTAATATTATCAAATAACAGTTTATACTAATAAAGTGTGTAAGAGCTTACACACCTATTTAATCGAAGATTTAACTAGCAATCCCGTGTCTATGCGATATTATAAAAGTCCCGAACTTGTCCTCGTATAGCTCCTATTATTCGGCCATCACGGGTTAGTATTTAGGGGTCTTATTGATTAACTAACAAATCCAAAGTTATTGGTCATAACATAACCAAAATAGGGCTCTAGGCCGAACCTTTGTCAACACAAAGCAAAGTGATCGAAAACTCGAACTTATGATTTCTTGGCCGATTTGCCTCCTAAAATCATAGTACAAAATTCGGTTATCACTCAAGAATACCAAGAATGGCCTTTGGCCGAAAATGATTAATCACCTCCATGCTTACCGAAAACCCGAAGTTGGCACTTGTCTTTATCGAGCTTCCTATCAAAAATACTTGTTAGAAACGACATGCGCACCATAATCATAAATAAGGCCTTGGCCGAATCTCCATGTCTCCACCTCTCTAAGAAATGAAGCCCGAAAGACACCTTCCAAGCTTACGAGTATCGGTTTTCTACAAAGGATACACCATTAACATGGTCTATACCTATTCGGCCTATCCTTACAAGGGCCTTACTCGTGCTTTTCGACATGCATAAGGGAGATGGGTCAAAATCGAAGTTAAGGAAGAATACTTACCAACCTTTGAACTTGATAACACTCTCCTTTTTTTGAGGGGGTTCGGCCTAGCTTGCAAAAGAAGGTTGAATGCTCGGCTATTCCAACGAAAAACGAAGGTAGGAAGAGGAGCAAATCTCGGCACCCAAATGAGCCTACCTTCAAACGAAAATACCACCCTAAAACCTCTTTCCAAAATCGAATCCTCAAATTCTTGAGTCTCCCTACTTGGCTAAAATAATGTGGCAAGGAAAGAAAACAACTACAAGTTCTCCTTAACAACTCAAGGCCGATCAAGCTCCCTTAACCAAACTCCATTCGGCCAAACCTTCAAAATTGGAGAGAAAGGAAAGTAAAAGAGTCATTTTCGGTCATGCCCTTCTTGCTAACCTTCAAACCGGCCATGGTCTCCATCTTTTCTTAATTTCAATCCCCCAAACATAAGCATTATTTCCCATAATATTCTTTCTATTTCCAACAAATAAATTCAAAGAAAATTAACCCATACATCTTATATATATAAAATAAGCAACCCAAGGTATATAATGCCCATGCTCCTAATAAAATAAGAAAATTTTACCCCATGCTCATGCAGCAAAATGATAAATAATTGAGCAAAAGAATAGGGTGGCCACCAAATTTGGTCTCCACGCGTGCATGTGCCCATGCACAGATCGAAATTGCTTGAATTAAAAAGGAAGGCAATTTCATCCAGTAGCGCCGCCTTGAGTCTCGAACCGAGACACAGGGTAGAAACTCCTGCGCCTCAACCACTCGACCTACTGGACTTTCGTGACAAAAACGCGCTGCATATTTCTTTTAACCTATGCTTTGCTGATCCTTAATGCTTTAGCGCTAAAACAAAAGAAATTAGAGGCACCCGAGCGCCTAACGGGACTCGAACGCGAGTCCCCGAGCTGCAATGAACCGCCACGCCCCTGGCCACTGAGCCAAGGCATCAATTTGTGACATGTACCCATCACAAATTCCTGTTAAAGTCTCCTTAGTTAGGCCCTTCATATCATCAAAGCCCAAAACAAAAAAATACCACATGCAGCCACCATGACTCGAACTCCAGACTTGCTGAAGTCCCTATGCCCTTAGCGCCCCCAAGCCACTCGGCCAGGGCGCTCATTTGTGCCATAAGCTCAACGAATTTATTCTTATACCTTTCTCCTTAAGTCCTCCTTCATGACAACAAAAATAAAACTCCTCCCACGCGAATCGATCCTGAGCCCAGCGCATCTTCTAGCCTTCTAGCAGCGCCCTAACCACTCCGCCAGCCATTCCCTTGTGTCAATATTCGCCCCAAATAATAAAAATACTTATACACTTAGCCTTTCCATCCCAAGCACTTAAGGAACCTTTTTAACCCTATACCCGACTGACTCGGGATTTCTGACCAAACCATAACGCATGCATTTATTTAAGCAAACATGCAATAAATAAAATACATTGCAAACAACCCTAGTGCAGGATGTTACAGTTCTACCCCCCTTAAAATAATTTCGTCCTCGAAATTACCTGGGTCAGAAAAGTTGGGGGTATTGCTGCCGCATCGCATCCTCGGGCTCCCACGTAGCTTCCTCCATGCCATGATTCCGCCATAGGACCTTCACTAAAGGAACTGACTTCCTACGCAAAACTTTCACATCCCGATCTAGGATCTGCACAGGTTCCTCTTCCATCGTCAAATCTGGACTCACCTCAACTTCCTCAACTGCCAAGACGTGTGATGGATCAGAACGATAGCGTCTAAGCATGGAGACATGGAACATATCATGAATCTGACTCAGTTCTGCAGGTAACTCGAGCTGATAAACTACTGGTCCCACTCGTTTCAATACCTTAAATGGTCCAACGAACCTTGGACTTAACTTGCCCTTCTTCCCAAATCTTAACACTTTCTTCCATGGCGAGACCTTCAGAAAAACTTCGTCTCCCACGGTAAACTCTATGTCCCTTCGCTTGAGATCGGCATATGACTTTTGCCTATCCGAGGCTTCTTTCAACCGAGCTTGGATCTTCTTCACCTTATCCTCAGTTTTTGCAACCAATTCTGGTCCTAACATCCGTCGCTCACCCAACTCCGTCCAACAAGTAGGTGTGCGACACCTCCTACCATATAACGCTTCATATAGTGCCATCTTAATGCTTGCCTGATAACTGTTGTTGTATGCGAACTCAGCTAATGGCAAAAATTCTTCCCAACTACCTCTGAAGTCCAAAACGCAGCCTCTTAACATGTCCTCCATAATCTGAATAACTCTTTCCGACTGCCCGTCAGACTGTGGATGGAATGCTGTACTGAAATCCAACCGTGTACCCAAAGCCTGATGTAGTGCTCTCCAAAACCTCAACGTAAATCACGGGGTCTCATGCTCGAGATGATCGACACTGGCACACCATGCAACCTCACTATCTCTGCCACATACAACTTAGCTAACTTCTGGAGCGAGTAATCTACCCTTACCGGTATGAAGTGAGCCGACTTGGTCAGACGGTCCATAATCACCCAAACTGCGTCTTTCTTGCTGGGCGTGAGGGGTAGCCCACTGACGAAGTCCATAGTGATCCTCTCCCATTTCCACTGAGGAATCTTCACGGGTTGAAGTAACCCTGATGGCAACTGATGTTCAGCCTTTACTCGCTGACACGTGAGACACATTGCCACGAATTCAGTCACCTCACGCTTCAACCCTGGCCACCAGAACTGCTTCCGTAAATCTCCATACATCTTGCTACCTCCAGGATGCATAGCGTATGGGCTACTATGTGCATCCTGAAAAATTCCTTGCCTCAAGCCCACATCATTCGGCATACAAGGCCGCCTCTTGAAAGCACAACACACCATCATCGGTCAAACTATACCCTTCCAAACCGCCATCTTGAACTTGCAACCTTCGCGCATTTAAACCGTCATCCCTAATTGCTTTTTCTTTATCTCCTCGATCCAAGTTGGCTTAACTTGCAGCTCTGCCAAAAGACTCCCATCGTCGTATAGACTGAGACGAGCAAACATCGCCCTTAAGTCTGTCACGACCTTTTGGCTCAACGCATCAGCCACCACGTTAGCCTTGCCTGGATGGTACTCAATTGAACAGTCGTAGTCCTTCAACAGTTCAATCCATCGGTATTGCACGCCTCGATTCAAGTCCTTCTGAGTCAAGAGATACCTCAAACTTTTATGATCCGTGTAGACTATCGATTTCTCCCCATATAAGTAGTGCCTCCATATTTTCAAAGCAAAAACCACTGCCGCTAACTCTAAGTCATGGGTAGGATAGTTAACCTCATGCGGTCTTAGCTGACGGGATGCATAGGCCACTACCTTCCTGTCCTGCATCAACACACATCCCAAACCATTATGGGACGCATCACAATAAACCGTGAACAATTTCCCTGCCTCAGGCTGTACTAAAACTGGAGCTTCCGTCAGAATCTTTCTTAGCTTATCAAAACTTTCTTGCTGTTTCTTTAACCAAACGAATGGGACTCCTTTTCTTAACAACTTGGTCAACGGCGCTGCGATTAAAGAGAATCCTTCCACAAATCTTCGATAGTACCTGGCCAGACCCAGAAAACTTCGAATTTCCGCCACTGACCTAGGTGGTTTCCACTCCAAAACCGCTTCAACCTTGCGAGGGTCCACTCTAATCCCTTCAGCTGACACCATATGACCCAAGAAGGTCACCTCTCTAAGCGCAGTCGCACTTCATCGAATTTGGCATACAACTGCTCCTCCCTCAGTACTTGTAGAACTATGCGCAAATGCCTATCATGCTCCTCCTCCGTCTTTGAGTAAACCAATATGTCGTCTATAAACACCACGACAAATTGATCCAAGTATTGCTGAAACACCCTATTCATCAAGTCCATGAACGCTTCCGGCGCGTTGGTCAACCCAAACGGCATCACTAAGAACTCGTAATGCCCATACCGGGTACGAAATGCCGTTTTGTGCACATCAGCCTCCTTCACCTTAAGTTGATGATAGCCCGAGCTAAGATCTATCTTTGAGAACACCGATGCACCCTTCAGCTGATCAAACAGGTCATCAATCCGTGGCAACGGATACTTTTTTTTGATCGTTAACTTGTTAAGATGACGGTAGTCGATACACATCCGCATTGACCCGTCTTTCTTCTTGACCAACAGCACAGGTGCTCCCCACGGAGATATACTAGGTCGAATGAACCCTCTATCTAAGAGTTCCTGAATTTGAGCCTTTAGCTCCACCAACTCCTTTGGTGCCATTCGGTAGGGTGCTATAGACACACAGTGTGCCGTTAGGGCAACAAATCTATACCGAACTCAACTTCCCGATCTGGAGGCAGACCTGGGAGTTCTTCTGGAAACACATCAGCGAATTCCTTTACAGTTCGGACCTTCTCAACCGCTGACTCCTTAGCCTCCAAGGCATAAATTCGAACCAACAATGCCTCACAACCTTTTCTGATCATTTTCTCGGCCTTCAAGGCAGACACTACATTGGATAGATAATCTCTTCTGTTACCTATCATGACCACTTCATCCCCCTTAGCCGTCTTTAGAACCATGCGCTTAGCGGCGTAATCCAACTTTGCCTGATGCTTAACCAGCCAGTCCATTCCAAGAATTAGATCGAACTCCCCAAACGGCAGTTCCATCGGATCGACCACAAACACTACCCCTTGGAGTTCTAGGGTATATCTCTATATAGCTTGCTTACTACCACAGAGTTTCCTAGAGGGCTAATTACAGTCATCTCCCTAGAAGCAGTCTCGAAGTCTAAGTTCATAGTCTCTACCACACTACTAGCAATGTATGAATGCGTTGATCCCACATCAATTAATGCTACATAGGGAAGACCAAAAATTAGGAACGTACCGGTTATGACGTCCGGTGCGTCACCCTCCTCGCGGCGTCTCGCTGCATAGACCAAGCCAGGCTGCCTAGCTTCCGTGTTGCCTGCACCTCTGGCCTGAATTCGCGACCTCGATTAGGACCATTGCCTCCTCTACCATTACCACGACCCCTCTGCGGTGGTCCCACATTCCTTCTTCTGAGAGATGCGGTTACGCCTCTAGTGATTCCTTGCCAACTTTCGAGGACAATCTCTTACGCGATGATCCAATGATCCACATTCAAAGCAACCTCTCTCACGGTCCAACAACCTCCCCGGGCGACTTCCCACAACGATTACAGGCGGTCTGTCGATTAGTCGCCATGGGCCTCCCAACTGATTCGCCCACTCTGCTCGGCCTCTTTTGTGCACTATTTCCCGATCCGGATGTCCCAACACCTCTTTTCTGCTTGTTCCTATCATAGTTCTGTCTCACAGACTCTCTGACCTTTTCGGCTACCTTGGCCTTCTCTACCAGAACAGCAAATTCACGCACCTGTTGGGGAGCAATCAACAACCTTAAATCATCCCTAAGTCCGTCTTCAAAGCGGACACAACAATCGTGCTCAGTTGCCACAACTCCCCGAGCATAGCGGCTCAGCCTCAGAAATTCTGCCTCATACTCAGATACCAACTTATTTCCTTGTACTAATCCCAGAAAAGTTTTCCTCTGAGTATCAGTATAACTGGTGCCCACATACTTTTTCTGATAAGTAGCCTTGAAGTATTCCCAAGTAAGATCATCCGCCATAGCACTATCTCGAACTGTGAGCCACCACTGGTATGACTCATCTTTTAGAAGCGACACGGCTCCCTTCAGCTTCTCCTCATTTGTTAAATCAAGATCGTCCATGATTCTCTCCGTTGATTCTAACCAATACTCGGCCGTACTAGGTGCGACATCTGACACACCTCGAAATACTTCAGCTCCGTTGGATCGAAGCCGCTCAGATACAGACTTTCGAGCTCCTGTACCTCTACTGGTCTTAGCCATCATTTCTAAAACACGCAGCATAGCCTGCGATACCGACTCACCTCCCGTCTAATCCTGATGCCTATCACCAAAAGCTGGGGGTGGTGGTGGAGGTGGTATCTCATTATCCGATCCTTGGCCCGACCTAAGCGGTTTACTGTCATGGCCATCCGGCCTCTCTGCGTCCCCCGACGGCCGCGACCTCTAGAACTCATTTCTTATAGCGCAATCTATTTTAAAAGTTTTATGAATTAGCCAATATTCCACGCGTTATTAGCGAGAGAATTTTATATGGCGAAGTTAAGAAGTTGTTCTTTCGATCAAACAAGTTTCAAGTCTTCTATTGTAATTCGAAGATACATATTCCCTTATTCCATCCCCTTTTTGTCCAATTCCTAACCCGGGTACTTTCGTCATTTACCCTACAGAGGTATTTTGGTAATAAAACAAAGTAAATTTGTAAATCTTGATAAATCAAGGGAAACTTAAAAATTTGCAAAACTTGGGGTTCTTTTTGAGAAATTGTTTTCCCAAATTAGTAGTGTTGCAAAAACTTTAAAAAATCAGGGTTATTTTGGTAATTTACAAATTAGGGGCAATTTCGTAATTTTCCAAAATCACGATATTTTTGATATTTTGCCAATTAGGGATTTGGGTATAAGAAATTTTGTTAAAATTTTGGGGTAGCTTAGTAGATTTTAAAACTAGGGGTATTTTTGTAATTTACTACTAAGGGTATTTTAAAATGTCCATAAATCAAGAGAATTTTGTAATATAAATCTCATAAGTTTGAGGGAAGTCTTTAAAACTAGAGTTTTTATCAAAACGTGGCTAATTCCCTTTTGGGTTTTAATAATAGGGTTTAGCCCACGAACAAGTCCTCACGGTTAGGGTAAACCGAAGCTACGCACCAGGTAGGATTCCCGCGAAGAGGAGGAGAGTCATTAGGACCGCTTAAATACCAAGCTCTTCCGGATCCAATCCTAGACATGCATACAAGGGTTACCACACCCTAACTTAGTGACTTAGTCATGGGTTTGTTTAATTAGGCAATTATAAATCTTATGCGATTGTTTGGGGTAAACTAGTCCTAAAGTTCACATACCTTTCATACTATCTACGTCCCATTTCTACCCCTTTACAGATAATCATTCACACATAGGTTAGAAATACTTACACGAGCGGATCGGTGCCGGAGACTCGATGCCATGTTGTTCAAACAAAACCATTTTCATGGAGGTTCTCAAAAGCCTATCTAGAAAAAACGTTTTTAGGCCTTGGGCCCTCACAGTCGAGTTTTGAACCGGGCTCTGATACCAAAATGTAACACCCCAAACCCGGCCCACAAGCCTTGACCGGATCTGGTATGTCACGGAGTAAAAACGTTTTGAAAAGTTCAATGGAAATTTTCGATTTATGGGGGTAATAAAATGGTGTTTGCTGAAACTTAGATGGGTTGGCTTGATAAATACGATAGAGTTGAAAACTTTTCCTTTTTCCTTTGAAACCATTTAATCACTTAGGTTTTAAAGCATTAGAGTCATCAATAACTTAGGAAATTTTGTTACCCAATAATAACATTTTTGAAAACGCCTACGAGTACTTATTTTGAAAACGTTATCTTCAACCGATTTGCTTGACAGTTCATAAGTTCATCAGTTATGTAATAAAGTAAAGCAACTACTTAAACATCCAAAATAATAATAACTAGCGGCCATATTACAAACCAAACCAAAATATAATAAATATTAGCTTTAATGGTACGAAATAAAATTTCAAAACCGAGGAACATGTATGGCCGCCTCGAGTCCTCTCCGGCTCCGTCTCCGCAATCTACTCACCTGCAAGATGATATGGGAAGGGGTGAGTCACCAAGACTCAGTGTGTAAATCCCCAACCCGAAAATAACACTCATACACAAGATATTAGCATGACATGCAATTATGCAACCCAACCTAGCCATCCATGCTCCTTTTTCTACCCCGTGTGGTACCAAACCACTGGTGGTGCCAAACCACTGGTGACTTATAGTCACGATATCCGTCAATACGTGTGGTGCCAAACCACTGGTGGTGCCAAACCACTGGTGACCCGAAGTCACGATCAAATGATGGGGCCAACCCATCGTGTGATACCAAATCACTGGCGTCGATCCCGTATCTCAAATGTGGGGCCAACCCACGGTGGCACTAAGCCACGGGGGCGAGACGCGCTATGAGGTGCCAAACCTGCGGAGGTACCAAACCTCTCGGTGACGTAGTAGTCACAATGTGTTACCAAAACAACGGGTGTCCGTCGACACGAATATTACTCCCTCTCATCAATCCCACCATCATCATGCGCACATCACAAGTATCATGATCTCATATATCATGCAATCGTATATAGCATAGCATTTCACAGCATATGATGACATATACAACATATATCGTAAATCGAGTAATAGGGGACTTACCCGAAAACCAAGCTTATGCCCACTAGGCAAAGTTACCACATGAGAGGTTATAATATTATCAAATAACAGTTTATATTAATAAAGTGTGTAAGAGCTTACACACCTATTTAATCAAAGATTTAACTAGCAATCCCGTGTCTATGCGATATTATAAAAGTCCCGAACTTGTCCTCGTATAGCTCCTATTATTTGGCCATCACGGGTTAGTATTTAGGGGTCTTATTGATTAACTAACAAATCCAAAGTTATTGGTCATAACATAACCAAAATAGGGCTCTAGGCCGAACCTTTGTCAACACAAAGCAAAGTGATCGAAAACTCGAACTTATGATTTCTTGGCCGATTTGCCTCCTAAAATCATAGTACAAAATTCGGTTATCACTCAAGAATACCAAGAATGGCCTTTGGCCGAAAATGATTAATCACCTCCATGCTTATCGAAACCCGAAGTTGGCACTTGTCTTTATCGAGCTTCCTATCAAAAATACTTGTTAGAAACGACATGCGCACCATAATCATAAATAAGGCCTTGGCCGAATCTCCATGTCTCCTTACCTCTAAGAAATGAAGCCCGAAAGACACCTTCCAAGCTTCTGAGTATCGGTTTCCTACAAAGGATACACCATTAACATGGTCTATACCTATTCGGCCTATCCTTACAAGGGCCTTACTCGTGCTTTCGACATGCATAAGGGAGATGGGTCAAAATCGAAGTTAAGGAAGAATACTTACCAACCTTTGAACTTGATAACACTCTCCTTTTTTTGAGGGGGGTTCGGCCTAGCTTGCAAAAGAAGGTTGAATGCTCGGCTATTCCAACGAAAACGAAGGTAGGAAGAGGGAGCAAATCTCGGCACCCAAATGAGCCTACCTTCAAACGAAAATACCACCCTAAAACCTCCTTCCAAAACCGAATCCTCAAATTCTTGGAGTCTCCCTACTTCGGCTAAAATAATGTGGCAAGGAAAGAAAACAACTACAAGTTCTCCCTTAACAACTCAAGGCCGATCAAGCTCCCTTAACCAAACTCCATTCGGCCAAACCTTCAAAATTGGAGAGAAAGGAAAGTAAAAGAGTCATTTTCGGTCATGCCCTTCTTGCTAACCTTCAAACCGGCCATGGTCTCCATCTTTTCTTAATTTCAATCCCCCAAACATAAGCATTATTTCCCATAATATTCTTTCTATTTCCAACAAATAAATTAAAAGAAAATTAACCCATACATCTTATATATATAAAATAAGCAACCCAAGGTATATAATGCCCATGCTCCTAATAAAATAAGAAAATTTTACCCCATGCTCATGCAGCAAAATGATAAATAATTGAGCAAAAAGAATAGGGTGGCCACCAAATTTGGTCTCCACGCGTGCATGTGCCCATGCACTGATCGAATTTGCGCGAATTAAAAAGGAAGGCAATTTCATCCAGTAGCGCGCCTTGAGTCTCGAACCCGAGACACAGGGTAGAAACTCCTCGCGCCTCAACCACTCGACCTCTTTGGACTTTCGTGACAAAAACGCAGCGCTGCATATTTCTTTTAACCTATGCTTTGCTGATCCTTAATGCTTTAGCGCTAAAACAAAAGAAATTAGAGGCACCGAAGCGCCTAACGGAACTCGAACGCGAGTCCCCGAAGCCGCAATGAACCGCCACGCCCGCCATCGAGCCAAGGCATCAATTTGTGACATGTACCCATCACAAATTCTGTTAAAGTCTCCTTAGTTAGGCCCTTCATATCATCAAAGCCCAAAACAAAAAATACCACATGCGACCACCATGACTCGAACTCCGGACTTGCTTTGAAGTCCCTATGCCCTTAGCGCCCCAAGCCACTCGGCCAGGCGCTCATTTGTGCCATAAGCTCAACGAATTTATTCTTATACCTTTCTCCTTAAGTCCTCCTTCATGACAACAAAAATAAAACTCCTCCCACGCGAATCGATCCCCGAGCCAGCAAGCATCTTCTAGCCTTCTAGCAGCGCCACTAACCACTCACTTGACCATTCCTTGTGTCAATATTCGCCCCAAATAATAAAAATACTTATACACTTAGCCTTTCCATCCCAAGCACTTAAGGAACCTTTTTAACCCTATACCCGATCGACTGGGATTTCGATAAACCATAACACATGCATTTATTTAAGCAAACATGCAATAAATAAAATACATTGCAAACAACCCTAGTGCGAGGATGTTACAGAAATGTAAGGAAATGTATGGAAATGTATGGAAATGTAAGGAAATGTAAGGAAATGTGAGAGAAATGTATGGAAATGTAAGGAAATGCAAGGAAATGTAAGGAAATGTCTTGTCTTGGAAATGTAGGAAATGTCCGAAAATGTAAAGGAATAAAGAGGAAGTGAACATTTATGGAAACTAGGAAATGTAAGGAAATGATTCAAAATGGAAAGTGAACATTTTGGAAACTTGGAAATGTAAGAAAATGGCAAGTTTCTGAGCCGATCGAAAATTTTAGGAAACTTAGAAATGACTTAGAAATGTCAAGTTTTAAAGTTTAAAATAGGAAATTAAGGCAAGGTGGCCTTAAAAGAAAAAGTTGGTGAAATTTGACACACAAACAAAGGCTTGGAAAAGTGGCTGAAGATGTCACTTAGGGCCTATGGAAATGGCACCATGTGCAAGAGGAATGGGCCTGAGTTCGAGTCACTTGGGAAGCAAATAAAGGAGGTTTTATTTTTGCTTCCAGTAAGACCGAGGTGGACGGCACATGCTTCTAGAAAGGAGGTGTTTTATTTTCATAAATATTCGATTAAAAGGTGATAAATAAAGGATTTTTAAATTAGATTATTTAGAAGAGATAAATATTGGATTAAACTCTTTTATTTATGATAATTAAAGGATAAAGTTATCAAAATAGAAGAGTGGTGGCCAAGTAAAGGACTCTAGCTAGTAATTTTGGCTATAAAAGGAAGAGTAAGGCTATTCTTCATTCATTCTTTTCTCTTCAAGAAAACCTCTGCCGAAATTCTCTAAAATTTCTCCTATTCTCTCTCGCGAATTTTCTCTACCATTATTCTCTCTTTTCTCTTTTCTTTTCTTCTTCATTCTTCTCCTCTCAATATTCCAAAAGCCGAAAGCTTGCTAAGATCAAGGCCATAGCCAAATCTCTGAAGGTTGAAGTGAAGATGCAATCGATTTCTTCAAGTAAGGGTAAGATTAGGTTAGATTCTCATTCTATTTCTTTTAAGGCTGTCGAAATTAAGATTCTAATACCCTTAATATCTCATTTGCGAAGAGATCTTCAGGGATTTACTAAGTGTTGACTACAAGGAAGGAGAAGTTCTTTTCCGAAGGTACACCATAGGCGCGTGTTCCTAGTTATTCGGTGAATTTTGGGATTTAAGAATCTAAGGTAAGTCATATTTAACATTCGGCTAAGGGTTAATTGTTGTGAATAAATGTTAGAAATTGATCTAACATGTAGTTATAGGGATTTATTGAGAGGATACAAGGATTTTGGATTTGAGAATTTCAAGGAACTTGAGATCTAAATCGTAGATCATTCTTCGGGATTTCAAGGAATCTGTTAAGCAAATCAGTGTGTACCTTACTAACCTTCAATAAATTACGTGGTAATTATTAAATATATGAATATGTATCAGTATGTGAATATGGTTAAGTACCACAAATGTGGTAAGGAGTACCTGTGTATGTTTCCTACTTTTGATAGGATTATGAATGTGATATACTTTGAACATGTGATTAGTAACATGAATGAAAATTAAGTATGTGGAATATGTTATAAAATAATTGGGGCATTTGGGATATATGTGAAGGAAGAAAGTGAAGGTGTTGACTTGGTCTCACCAACGAAGGTGTTGGCCGGTCTCACCAACGAAGGTGTTGGTTTCGGCCTCACCAACGAAATATGGTGGCTACGGCCCCATTGCGTGAATATGGTAACCGGTTACATTATTTGAATATAGTGTCTAATGACACAATGTAAGTGGGCGATGAGCACGTCGATTGCGCATGGCGATCGCCTTCGATGTGTGTGTAGCGGATGGAGGGTCGACTTAGTAGTCCCACGGTGTCTGAAGTTGGTGCGGGTGGTGTGTATCGGATGGACAAATAGGCTTGGGTTTGGGTTGCATCATCCTTTATTTTGTATGAACATGAAATTGATATGACTTGTATGCCCGATTTGTTGAAAATTAGTCACTGTGTACACATTGAGTCTGTGGGCGCACCGTTGGGGAATTATTTTTCAGGTGATGAGCAGTAATGGACCGGGTCGGCAGGAGCTAAAGGTGGCCATGCATCACATGAAGGATTTAATTAGAAAGTGGACTTTATTAAATTTTAGTACTTTAGATTTTATTTTGGGTTTGAATGATGTAATAAGGCCATAATGCCCAGTTGGATTTTCTTTATTTCTGTTTATTTTTATTTGATTATGATACAATTTATTTTTGATTAAAGTTAAGTGAATTTATTTCTTTTAAAATAATAAACCCTAAAATTATTTTGTCACCTTATTTAAGTTGGGTTTTCAAAATTTATTAAATGGGTTCCAATTTAAGCCCAACCCAAAACAATGTTTCCTAAAATTTACAATTTTTCTCTAAGTAACCAAGAATTTGAAAACCGGTTTACTTAAGGAACATACTAGATCCGGTTCAGGCTCGTGGGCCGGGTGTGGGGTGTTTCAGTTGGTATCAGAGCCCAGTTTTAAACTCTCGACCTGTGGGCTCAGGCCCAAAACGTTTTCAAAGTGAGCCAAAATGATTTTCTTTGAAAATAGCGGGTATTATGGCATGGCACCTAAGTCTCGAGACCACTTGATCCACCGGTAAGTACTTCTATCCATTTGTGTGATTTATTGAATGATGCAGTAGAAGGGTAGGAATGGGCGTAGATTAGTGAACTAGAATCTATTGAACCATAGGACTAGTCTACTCAAACACAAATACATAAGACTTAATGCACTTAACAAACCTATAGCTAAGTCACTAAGTTGGGTGTGTGGTAACCCACACATGCGCATGTCTAGGATTGGATCCGGAAGAGCCTGGTATTTAAGCAGTCCTAGTGACTCACTTCCTCTTCACAGGAATCCTACCTGGTGCGTAGCTTTGGTTCATCCTGACCAAGAGGACTCAGTCATAGGCTAAACACAATAACTAAAATCCGAAAGGGAACTAGCTGTGTTTTTATGAAAAACAACAAACCCTAGTTTCCAAACTTTTAAAATCACTTGTTTAATTGGTGAAAGCTATCTTTACAAGATTTTCTGAAAAATTTCTGATTTTCAAAAAATTACAAAAATACCCCTAGTGGTAAAATTACGAAAACGCCCTTGGTTTATAAAATGTCCAACTTCTCAACGGTTTTGCCAAAACTTCATTATTTTATAAATGTTCACGAACCCTAATTTGCAAACTATCAAAATATCTTGATTTTGGAAAATTACGAAATTGCCCCTAACTTACAAAATTACCAAAATAACCCTGATTTCCAAAATTTTTGCAACATCACCATTTTGGAAAATAAAAGTCTCAAAAAGAACCCTCAAAGTTTTACAACTTCTAAAATATCCCTGATTTGTTAACTTTTACAAATTTTTGATTTACGAAAAATTACCGAAATACCCCTTAGGCCAAAAATTTCCAAAATACCCCCGGATTTCAAAATTTTTCCAAATTACTCCGGGACTTTGAAATTACCAAAATACTTTTTGACAAAATCACCAAGGAACTTTTTCTTTTGAAAAATTACAAAAATGCCCCTGTAGGACAAAATTACGAAAATAACCCTGGGTAGTGGAAAAACAACAACAATGAAAACTACAACATTTCTCTGAATGAGCGAAAGTTCATAATTGATTGTTAGATGTATGAATGAATGAAAAGAGCGTGTGTGCATGTATGAACACGAAAGAACCACTCTTAAATACTTTTTCATAAAGAAACATTCATGGTTAATCGGTGAAACAAAAGTTTTGATGCATAAAACTCGTTAACGTGATTAAATCGCGACGTTAGAAAATGAGTTCTAAGGGATGTGAACTTAGAGATTGTGCCTACAAAGTATGATGGTTCTATTAAGATCAGTGAGTGCAGCGTAAGCATAAGTACGGTGAGAAGGATTGTACGACTGTTAATAAGTAATTTCGAGGACGAAATTATTTTTAAGGAGGGTAGAACTGTAACATCCTAGATTAGGGGTTATGCGTTTGTGCATAATTCATGAGTTAGTAGGTTTTGGCGCAGTGTTGGAAGTGCATTAAGGGTTTTAGAATTTTAAGATGGAAGAAGAAAGCTTTGGAAAATTATTGGTTTTAAGTAAAAAGGGGAGGCTTTAAAAGAAACTCCGTGTGAAGCATGACACAAGGAACCATGTGGTAAAATGGCATGTTTTATGAATTATGAATGTGTTATGTGAATTCTAGAAATAAGGAAATGTATGGAAATATATGGAAATGTATGGAAGTGTATGGAAATGTGTGGAAATGTGTGGAAATGTATGGAAATGTAAGGCAATGTAGGGAAATGTAAGAAAATGTAAGGAAATGTAAGGAAATGTATGGAAATGTATGGAAATGTAAGGAAATGTAAGGAAATGTAAGGAAATGTATGGAAATGTATGGAAATGTAAGGAAATGTAAGGAAATGTGAGGAAATGTATGGAAATGTAAGGAAATGCAAGGAAATGTAAGGAAATGTCTTGTCTTGGAAATGTAGGAAATGTCTGAAAATGTAAAGGAATAAAGAGGAAGTGAACATTTATGGAAACTAGGAAATGTAAGGAAATGATTCAAAAATGGAAAGTGAACATTTTGGAAACTTGGAAATGTAAGAAAATGGCAAGTTTCTGAGCCGATCGAAAATTTTAGGAAACTTAGAAATGACTTAGAAATGTCAAGTTTTAAAGTTTAAAATAGGAAATTAAGGCAAGGTGGCCTTAAAAGAAAAAGTTGGTGAAATTTGACACACAAACAGGCTTGGAAAAGTGGCCTGAAGATGTCACTTAGGGCCTATGGAAATGGCACCATGTGCAAGAGGAATGGGCCTGAGTTCGAGTCACTTGGGAAGCAAATAAAGGAGGTTTTATTTTTGCTTCCAGAAGACTGAGGTGGACGGCACATGCTTCTAGAAAGGAGGTGTTTTATTTTCATAAATATTCGATTAAAAAGGTGATAAATAAAGGATTTTTAAATTAGATTATTTAGAAGAGATAAATATTGGATTAAACTCTTTTATTTATGATAATTAAAGGATAAAGTTATCAAAATAGAAGAGTGGTGGCCAAGTAAAGGACTCTAGCTAGTAATTTTGGCTATAAAAGGAAGAGTAAGGCTATTCTTCATTCATTCTTTTCTCTTCAAGAAAACCTCTGCCGAAATTCTCTAAAATTTCTCCTATTCTCTGCGAATTTTCTCTACCATTATTCTCTTTTTCTCTTTTCTTTTCTTCTTCATTCTTCTCCTCTCAATATTCCAAAAGCCGAAAGCTTGCTAAGATCAAGGCCATAGCCGAATCTCGAAGGTTGAAGTGAAGATGCAATCGATTTCTTCAAGTAAGGGTAAGATTAGGTTAGATTCTCATTCTATTTTTTTTAAGGTTGTCGAAATTAAGATTCTAATACCCTTAATATCATTCTGTGAAGAGATCTTAGGGATTTACTAAGTGTTGACTACAAGGAAGGAGAAGTTCTTTTCAGAAGAAGGTACACCATAAGTGCGTGTTCCCTAGTTATTCGGTGAATTTTTGGATTTAAGAATCTAAGGTAAGTCATATTTAACATTCGGCTAAGGGTTAATTGTTGTGAATAAATGTTAGAAATTGATCTAACATGTAGTTATAGGGATTTTCGACAGAGAGGATACAAGGATTTGAGGATTTGAGAATTTCAAGGAACTTGAGATCTAAATCTGTAGATCATTCTTCGGGATTTCAAGGAATCTGTTAAGCAAATCAGGTGTGTACCCTTACTAACCTTCAATAAATTACGTGGTAATTATTAAATATATGAATATGTATCAGTATGTGAATATGGTTAAGTACCACAAATGTGGTAAGGAGTACCCAGGTATGTTTCTTACTTTTGATAGGATTATGAATGTGATATACTTTGAACATGTGATTAGTAACATGAATGAAAATTAAGTATGTGGAATATGTTATAAAATAATTGGGGCATTTGGGATATATGTGAAGGAAGAAAGTGAAGGTGTTGACTTCGGTCTCACCAACGAAGGTGTTGACTTCGGTCTCACCAACGAAGGTGTTGGTTTCGGCCTCACCAACGAAATATGGTGGCTACGGCCCCATTGCGTGAATATGGTAACTTCGATTACATTATTTGAATATAGTGTCTAATGACACAATGTAAGTGGGCGATGAGCACGTCGACTGCAGCGACTGCCTTCGATGGTGTGTAACGGATGGAGGGTCGACTTAGTAGTCCCCACGGTGTACAGGTTGGTACGGGTGGTGTGTATCGGATGGACAAATAGGCTTGGGTTTGGGTTGCATCATCCTTTATTTTGTATGAACATGAAATTGATATGACTTGTATGCGATTTGTTGAAAATTAGTCTTCGTGTACACATTGAGTCTGTGGGCGCACCCGTTGGGGAATTATTTTTCGTGTGATGAGCAAGTAATGGACCGGGTCGGCGGGAGCTAAAGGTGGCCATGCATCACATGAAGGATTTAATTAGAAAGTGGACTTTATTAAATTTTAGTACTTTAGATTTTATTTTGGGTTTGAATGATGTAATAAGGCCATAATGCCCAGTTGGATTTTCTTTATTTCTGTTTATTTTTATTTGATTATGATACAATTTATTTTTGATTAAAGTTAAGTGAATTTATTTCTTTTAAAATAATAAACCCTAAAATTATTTTGTCACCTTATTTAAGTTGGGTTTTCAAAATTTATTAAATGGGTTCCAATTTAAGCCCAACCCAAAACAATGTTTCCTAAAATTTACAATTTTTCTCTAAGTAACCAAGAATTTGAAAACCGGTTTACTTAAGGAACATACTAGATCCGGTTCAGGCTCGTGGGCCGGGTGTGGGGTGTTTCAGTTGGTATCAGAGCCCAGTTTTAAACTCTCGGCCTGTGGGCTCAGGCCCAAAACGTTTTCAAAGTGAGCCAAAATGATTTTCTTTGAAAATAAGCAGGTATTATGGCATGGCACCTAAGTCTCCGACCCGCAGTCCACCAGGTAAGTACTTCTATCCATTTGTGTGATTTATTGAATGATCTGTAGAAGGGTAGGAATGGAACGTAGATTAGTGAACTAGAATCTATTGAACCATAGGACTAGTCTACTCAAACACAAATACATAAGACTTAATGCACTTAACAAACCTATATAGCTAAGTCACTAAGTTGGGGTGTGGTAACCCACATGCGCATGTCTAGGATTGGATCCAGGAAGAGCACGGTATTTAAGCGATCCTAGTGACTCACTTCCTCTTCACAGAATCCTACTGCAGTGCGTAGCTTTGGTTCATCACGACCAAGAGGACTCGATCATAAAGCTAAACACAATAACTAAAATCCGAAAGGGAACTAGTTGTGTTTTTATGAAAAACAACAAACCCTAGTTTCCAAACTTTTAAAATCACTTGTTTAATTGGTGAAAGCTATCTTTACAAGATTTTACGAAAAATTTCGATTTTCAAAAATTACAAAAATACCTAGTGGTAAAATTATTAAAACGCCCTTGGTTTATAAAATGTCCAACTTCTCAACGGTTTTGCCAAAACTTCATTATTTTATAAATGTTCACGAACCCTAATTTGCAAACTATCAAAATATCTTGATTTTGGAAAATTACGAAATTGCCCTAACTTACAAAATTACCAAAATGACCCTGATTTCCAAAATTTTTGCAACATCACCATTTTGGAAAATAAAAGTCTCAAAAAGAACCCTCAAAGTTTTACAACTTCTAAAATATCCCTGATTTGTTAACTTTTACAAATTTACCCAGTTCATGAAAAATTACCAAAAATACCCTTAGGCCAAAAATTTCCAAAATACCCCCGGATTTCAAAATTTTTCCAAATTACTCCGGGACTTTGAAATTACCAAAATACTTTTTGACAAAATCACCAAGGAACTTTTTCTTTTGAAAAATTACAAAAATGCCCCTGTAGGACAAAATTACGAAAATAACCCTGGGTAGTGGAAAAACAACAACAATGAAAACTACAACATTTCTCTGAATGAACGAAAGTTCATAATTGATTGTTAGATGTATGAATGAATGAAAAGACTGTGTGCATGTATGAACACGAAAGAACCACTCTTAAATACTTTTTCATAAAACTGTTCGCGGTTAATCAGTGAAACAAAAGTTTTGATGCATAAAACTCGTTAACCAGATTAAATCGCGACGTTAGAAAATGAGTTCTAAGGGATGTGAACTTAGAGATTGTGCCTACAAAGTATGATGGTTCTATTAAGATCGAGTGAGTGCAGCTGTAAGCATAAGTACGGTGAGAAGGATTGTACGACTGTTAATAAGTAATTTCGAGGACGAAATTATTTTTAAGGAGGGTAGAACTGTAACATCCTAGATTAGGGGTTATGCGTTTGTGCATAATTCATGAGTTAGTAGGTTTTGGCAGTGTTGGAAGTGCATTAAGGGTTTTTAGAATTTTAAGATGGAAGAAGAAAGCTTTGGAAAATTATTGGTTTTTAAGTAAAAAGGGGAGGCTTTAAAAGAAACTCCGTGTGAAGCATGACACAAGGAACCATGTGGTAAAATGGCATGTTTTATGAATTATGAATGTGTTATGTGAATTCTAGAAATAAGGAAATGTATGGAAATATATGGAAATGTATGGAAGTGTATGGAAATGTGTGGAAATGTGTGGAAATGTATGGAAATGTAAGGCAATGTAGGGAAATGTAAGAAAATGTAAGGAAATGTAAGGAAATGTATGGAAATGTATGGAAATGTAAGGAAATGTAAGGAAATGTAAGGAAATGTATGGAAATGTATGGAAATGTAAGGAAATGTAAGGAAATGTGAGGAAATGTATGGAAATGTAAGGAAATGCAAGGAAATGTAAGGAAATGTCTTGTCTTGGAAATGTAGGAAATGTCTGAAAATGTAAAGGAATAAAGAGGAAGTGAACATTTATGGAAACTAGGAAATGTAAGGAAATGATTCAAAAATGGAAAGTGAACATTTTCGGAAACTTGGAAATGTAAGAAAATGGCAAGTTTCTGAGCCGATCGAAAATTTTAGGAAACTTAGAAATGACTTAGAAATGTCAAGTTTTAAAGTTTAAAATAGGAAATTAAGGCAAGGTGGCCTTAAAAGAAAAAGTTGGTGAAATTTGACACACAAACAAAGCTTGGAAAAGTGGCACAGAAGATGTCACTTAGGGCCTATGGAAATGGCACCATGTGCAAGAGGAATAGGCCTGAGTTCGAGTCACTTGGGAAGCAAATAAAGGAGGTTTTATTTTTGCTTCCGTAAGACCGAGGTGGACGGCACATGCTTCTAGAAAGGAGGTGTTTTATTTTCATAAATATTCGATTAAAAGGTGATAAATAAAGGATTTTTAAATTAGATTATTTAGAAGAGATAAATATTGGATTAAACTCTTTTATTTATGATAATTAAAGGATAAAGTTATCAAAATAGAAGAGTGGTGGCCAAGTAAAGGACTCTAGCTAGTAATTTTGGCTATAAAAGGAAGAGTAAGGCTATTCTTCATTCATTCTTTTCTCTTCAAGAAAACCTCTGCAGAAATTCTCTAAAATTTCTCCTATTCTCTCTGCCGAATTTTTCTACCATTATTCTCTTTTTCTCTTTTCTTTTCTTCTTCATTCTTCTCCTCTCAATATTCCAAAAGCCAGAAAGCTTGCTAAGATCAAGGCCATAGCCGAATCTCTGAAGGTTGAAGTGAAGATGCAATCGATTTCTTCAAGTAAGGGTAAGATTAGGTTAGATTCTCATTCTATTTCTTTTAAGGTTTGTGAAATTAAGATTCTAATACCCTTAATATCTCATGTTGTGAAGAGATCTTAGGGATTTACTAAGTGTTGACTACAAGGAAGGAGAAGTTCTTTTCCGAAGGTACACCATAGGCGCGTGTTTCCTAGTTATTCGGTGAATTTCGGGATTTAAGAATCTAAGGTAAGTCATATTTAACATTCGGCTAAGGGTTAATTGTTGTGAATAAATGTTAGAAATTGATCTAACATGTAGTTATAGGGATTTCATGAAGGATACAAGGATTTTGGATTTGAGAATTTCAAGGAACTTGAGATCTAAATCTGTAGATCATTCTTTGGGATTTCAAGGAATCATTAAGCAAATCAGTGTGTACCCTTACTAACCTTCAATAAATTACGTGGTAATTATTAAATATATGAATATGTATCAGTATGTGAATATGGTTAAGTACCACAAATGTGGTAAGGAGTACCTGTGTATGTTTCCTACTTTTGATAGGATTATGAATGTGATATACTTTGAACATGTGATTAGTAACATGAATGAAAATTAAGTATGTGGAATATGTTATAAAATAATTGGGGCATTTGGGATATATGTGAAGGAAGAAAGTGAAGGTGTTGACTTGGTCTCACTAACGAAGGTGTTGACTTTGGTCTCACCAACGAAGGTGTTGGTTTCGGCCTCACTAACGAAATATGGTGGCTACGGCCCCATTGCGTGAATATGGTAACCGGTTACATTATTTGAATATAGTGTCTAATGACACAATGTAAGTGGGCGATGAGCACGTCGATCGCAAATGATCGCCTTTGATGGTGTGTAGCGGATGGAGGGTCGACTTAGTAGTCCCCACGATGTGTACAAAGTTGGTACGGGTGGTGTGTAGCGGATGGACAAATAGGCTTGGGTTTGGGTTGCATCATCCTTTATTTTGTATGAACATGAAATTGATATGACTTGTATGCCCGATTTGTTAAAAATTAGTATCAGGTACACATTGAGTCTGTGGACTCACCCCGTTGGGAATTATTTTTCGTGTGATGAGCGGTAATGGACCGGGTGGCGGGAGCTAAAGGTGGCCATGCATCACATGAAGGATTTAATTAGAAAGTGGACTTTATTAAATTTTAGTACTTTAGATTTTATTTTGGGTTTGAATGATGTAATAAGGCCATAATGCCCAGTTGGATTTTCTTTATTTCTGTTTATTTTTATTTGATTATGATACAATTTATTTTTGATTAAAGTTAAGTGAATTTATTTCTTTTAAAATAATAAACCCTAAAATTATTTTGTCACCTTATTTAAGTTGGGTTTTCAAAATTTATTAAATGGGTTCCAATTTAAGCCCAACCCAAAACAATGTTTCCTAAAATTTACAATTTTTCTCTAAGTAACCAAGAATTTGAAAACCGGTTTACTTAAGGAACATACCAGATCCGGTTCAGGCTCGTGGGCCGGGTGTGGGGTGTTTCATGGCATAGTAGGCTCGGGCATGTTAATTATGATAATTTACGTACATAAATTAACTTAGAGCACATTCCTTTGTTTCACAATAATTTTAATTATAGATATGAAACATGTGTTGAGGCAAAATTAACAAATGTAAAAAACCACTTGATCTAATACATAGCAATGCTGTATAGCTTGTTTAAACGAGAGGAATGAATAAAAATGTTTATTACCTTCATTGCTACGTATATTTGCTTAATAGCTAAGACGAAGAGAAATTTATTCTCTATAAGCAAGAAGTTGAAAACCAACTTAATAAAAAGATTAAGTGACCGTGGTGGTGGATATGTTGAATCATTTGAATAATGTACACAACTTAATAACACCACTATACTTTCCTCAAATAGAGTAGCCGAGCAAAAAATCAGACTTTAAAGGAAAAGATGAACACACTGCTAAAAAGTTCTAGGTTATCATATGAAATGTGGGGGGATCGCTTTTATGAGTTAATTACCTTTCATATATGTGCCCCACAAGAAAAGGGATAAGACACCATATAAGTTATGGAAAAGTATAAAACTATCCTACAACCACTTGAAAGTGTGGGGAGAGTCTTGCTAGCGTAATGCATAATGGTAAGTCGAGACATATGCGTCATCGACACAATACCGTTAAAACAACTGATCTCAAACGAAGTTATCTTTATTGGTTTTGGAAAATCAAAAGATAACATTACAGATCCGCTAACTAAAGGCTTAAAGTGAGATCATGTTGATAAAACATCAAAAGGAATGAGAATAAAGCCCATGAAAATAAAAGGCTCTATATGAAGGAAAACCCTATCTAGTTGACTAGAGATCCCAATATCTAGGTTCAAATGAACAACCTAATTGCATAGACCTTGTGGAGTCACTGTGAGGGTACTTATCCCAAGTTCGTTCCTATGATGTAAACAGTGACTAAAAATGGGATAGGTTAAGCAACCCTTTTAATGTCCATGGTGTGTTTCGGTGAGCTGAACAACATAAGTCACCTATGTGCGAGTGAAGTGGGGCTGCTTCAAGGAGACTATTGAGGCATAGTTCTCTCAAACTCTTGCAGAACCAGGAGATGTTCACGACTATATGAACATAACCATGAGAACTAAAACTTTGCCAATGAGGTAGTTGTGTGAGGTATATCATTGTTTACACAAAAGGCATAATAGTTCAAGGACATCACGTCTACTAGTCAGCTAGTAAAGTAAATATACTTTCGCAAAGGAAGGTTCAAGGGTGGATACCTACCTTTCCTATGCAACTATCGATTGCAGATTCTATCACCACATCGAGTCAATGTTTTTGGATAAAACTATCAATTTTATTGTTGGAAAAATTACATTTTCATGGGAACTTTGAGACATATTCTCAATGCAACACCCCTTACCCGTGTCCGACGCTGAGACAGGATACGAGGCATTACCGAACTTAAACATAAACATTTATACAAAACCGGACTATAAAATTTCATTCAATTTAAAATCACTCATTCACATGCAAATCGTCCTTTATATAGGCCCACGAGGCCCAAAACAATCATTAGGAACTGTTCGGGACTAAATCAAGAACTTAGAAGACTTAGAAATTTTTTCATCAAAACAGGGGTCACGCGCCCGTGTGGGTAGGCCGTGTGGTCACACACGCCTATGTCCTCAGCCTGTGTAACTCTCTGTCTATGACGTCATCAACAAAATAGGGTCACACGGCCAAGTCACACGCCCGTGTGCTTAGGCCGTGTGGCGAACTAAATTCCAAAAAATAGATGCAGACTTCACACGCCCTGGGCACACGCCCATGTCCCGGGGCCGTGTCCTCCACACGACTGAGACACATGGCCGTGTCTCTACTCACATGGCCAAGAAAATGACTATTTACCAAACCATTTGGCACCCTCATTTGCACATACTTAACACAACTTCAATGGCATCTTTCATGGCATAATTGGGCACTTAAACATCATCAAACAAGTCATGATCATAACGAATTCATATAATCTTATTCATACATACGGTGCTATACTTTGCCTAGCTTAAACTTATCAAACTTTCATGCTATGATTATCATCAACACATCCTCAATCCATCTATACTAAACACACATAACCACATCACATGAAACCTTTAGTATAAACACACATATAAATAGGCATTACAACTGATTAACCAATATGAGCCACATCTCATGGCCATATACAAAATGAATCATATTACCATTATGAACCAAAACATTTGGCCAAATCAAATGAAACATACACATTTGACTAATTCCCTATACATGCCATAAACTTAAGAGGTCTATATTCACTTTTACCCCACGATGATAGCTTGATAGTGTGATAGCATCTCCAGCAATCTCCAACTCGAGCTAGCATAAAACCCTATAAGATATGAAAAAGGAAGGGGAGTAAGCTACAAATTCTTAGTAAGTTTGTATGCAAATAATAAGAAACTTATTAACATGTTTTTCACCAATTCTCACAATATGTGCTCAAGGTAATACAATCATAATTGTATAAAATTTCACAATTCATTTATGTTTATCTTGAGCAGTCTACTCGAGTTACAGTCACTAAATTATTTTTATCTAGAGCTACGGAACTCCAAATTAAGATATTCTAATTTTAATTGAAACTAGACTCACATATCTTCTTACCATAAAATTTCCAGAATTTTTGGTTCAGCCAATCAGTACAGTTTATTCTTTAAGTTCTCCCATGTTTCGCTATTCGATAGTTCTGACCCATCTTCACTAAAAAATTATTTTCTCGTGATACAGAGCTTGAATGATGTTCCTATTTGTTTCTATTGAAAATAGGATCATTAAAAAATTCAAGCATATAAATTTTATCCCTTGATTATTTTTGTACAATTTTTAATGAATTTCCTAAGTCGGAACAGGGGATTACGAAATCACTCTGATCCTGTCTTATAAAAATTCAAATATCTCATAATATGAAATTCTTTTGCTTACACCATTTATTTTATGAAAAAATAAACTCAATAAGCTTTAATTTAGTATCTTATTCAACTTCTAATACAATTTCCACCATTTTTTGTGAATTTTCAAAGTGATACAACTGCTGCTATCCAAATTGTTTTATTGCTAATTTCACTCTATTATGTTTTCTTTGTATTAATTCTCATTTACACACATATAACGCTAAAGTATATCCATAGATAGCCAAGCCAATAGCTAGTCATCATCAAATATTTACAAGCCATTCATTGGCCAATTTGACCTATACATCAACAAAAAAGACATGAACATTTCATTTCTAAATTTAATTCGGCTTAAAATCCTCACACATGGTCATCAATCACATTTCCCACTTATTCATACATTATAAGCATGTACTTATAATCACAAGGTCATTTTCATAGGTATAACTTACTAGTTTACCTTCTTACCAAAATTCGATCACATCCCGAGCACATTGCTCATGAGTATATACATACATATACTTGCACTTAATCGTCACATACCGAACTCAATTCTCGTGAGTTTCTCATATGTACCTGTATCACTCTATCACAAAACTTTAGCACTTTTTCTATCTTTATCCCGTTGAACCACTTGGAATATCGAAGGATACCCGGAACTCGTCATACACATAATAATATGCCAACGCCATATCCTAGATATGGTCTTACATGGGATCACATGTTGATGCCGATGCCATATCCCAGATATGGTCTTATACGGGATCTCATATCGATGTCGATGCCATAACCCAGATATGGTCTTATACGAGATCGTATATCGATGCCATGTCCCAGACATGGTCTTACACGATTTCATACAGAAGCCAGGTCCCAGACATGGTCTTACACGGAATCTCTCTTTGATGCTGATGCCATATCCTAGACATGGTCTTACACGGGATCTCTCTTTGATGCCGATGCCATATCCCAGATATGGTCTTACATGGGATCTTAATTCGGTGCCGAGGCCATGTCCCAGACACGGTCTTACACGGGACCTTAATAATCTCATGTCATGACAATGGTATCCTTTCTATTCCTAAGGTTCAACCAGGACTTCAACATAGTATAACTTCATCATACTTTTCATCGAGACCTCATTAACCAATCTTACAGAAATAATATACATTTCACATAATGTTAAACATTTAAAAGCATAATAACATCATGTTGAATTATTACACACAAACTTACCTCGACTTAAACTGGCGAAAGGGACAGAGTCATCCAATATTCGTCTTTCCCCCGTTCTAAGTCCGAAACTCATTTTATTTATCTAAAATATCACATTTGAATTATTAAGTTATTGTACTATTCAATTCAGTCCAAAAATCATATTATGACAAAATTATATTTTTACCCCTAAATTTTATCATATTTACACATTTGCCCCTAGGCTCATAAAATGATTTTTATTCAATTTCCTTGTATTTTAGGCCTAGCCAAACCATTTTCTTAACTATAACACTCCACAATTTGCATTCATTCACACATTTTCATACATTTTTCAACTTTTTACAAACTAGTCATTTTTTGCAATTTCATCGAAAATCACTTAGTAAAAGTCATTTACTACACACCGAGCATTCATATTCTACCATTAGACATCAAAGCACATGCATGTCATCAATGGGTAAATTTTTAAACACAAACCCTAGCTTAAAATAATGGTAGAAATAGCTAAACCGAGTTACGGGGATCTCAAAAATGTAAAGAACATTAAAAATAGGGCTTGGATGCACTTACTATTGAGCTTGAAAGCTTGAAAACCCTAGCCATGGATTCCCCCATGCTAAACTCGGCCAAGCAAGAAGATGGAAAAGGGTTTTTGGCTTTTATTTTTTCTTTTAGTCCATTTACTTACCAAATTACCAAAATGCCCCTAACTTAAAAATATCCTATTTCACTTATCTCATGTCCATTTTTGTCCAACAATTTAACAAATGGTCTAATTATCATTTAAGGACCTCCAATTTAAAATTTCATAGAAATTGGACACTTTTAACATGTGGAACTCAACTTTTGCACTATTTATAATTTAGTCCTTTTGACTAAATTGAGTGCCCAAACGTCGAAATTTTTGATCAAAATTTTTACAAAATCTTTTCCTGAAATCGTAGACCACAAAAATATAATAAAAATAAGATTTTTCTCGTCGAATTTGTGGCCCAAAACCATTGTTTTGACTAGGCCCAAAATCGGGCTGTTACACTCAATAAGTAAATGTGGAGAGTTGAATCATAAAATTATGGTTTCATATTCTACTCTATGAGACCTTTACAACGATATATCATATGCTCAAAATAGTTGAGTGTTGAATGAGGAATTGATGCTCAAAGTAAGTTACTTGGAAATATTGTTGAGAAAAAATAAAGGCTTAGATCCCACATTGGTTAAATACCAAAGTGTGAGATGGGTTTATCTATGTGAACCCTCTTAAAGGGTAATTAATGACTAAGCTTGTAAACTTGCCTCGCGCGTAGAGGGTGTAGATCCAAACTCGATGGCGTTGGGGCGCACCTGCACGATGTGGGCGACGCGAAATGTCTAGACCGATAAGGCCCAAATCGGCCTGGGGATATTTTAAGCCCAAATCGAATTTATTTTCCTCAACAGACATAATCTGCTTATATATGGATAGTATCTGTTTATATATGGATAGTATCTAGTTGATTTTAAATCAAATTGATTTTTTGGCTCCTTAATGGCAGATTTTCTAGTTATTTCTAAATTTTCCACCATCCTAAATGCCTATAAAAGGCTATGTATTATGTACAGTTTTACACACTCATACTCTCTCACATTGAGACTCTTTTTCTCTCAAAACTCTTCCTTTTCCTCTTCGTATTTTTTTCAAACGTTCCGGTGATAGAAAAGGTCAAAATTTGTTCGTTGATCATTGTAGAGGTGCTACTACTTTAATAATTTTTAAGGTCAAAATTTGTTAGTTGATCGTTGTAGAGGTGTTACTACTTTGATAACAACTGTTGTTGTATCCTGGGAGACATTCGACCAAAGTTTCTCCAAGTATTGTAGGAGCGATCGAAGTTGTCTCAAGGAAACTGTGTGTCACAGGCCTCAATGTTTTGTAAAATCTCGATTCTTCTTTATTTCAATTTCTTCTTTTATTATGGTTTTATTTGATTTTCATATTTGATAAATTAATTATAAATAATTCTTTTTATATTTTATTTCATATGTGTTTATTTATAATTAGTTATATGTTCGTTAACGTGTGTATTGTCTAACAAAGGTTTCCCTCCATTTTCCTAAAATTATTTAATTTTCTTATAATTTCATGTTTTATTTAACTAAATTTCATATTTGTTGGGTGATTTGTTTATTTCTTTTTGGATTTTCAAAGTTTGAGAGGGTTGTTATATGGGAAGAAAAAGGAATTCTTTGAACTAGAGGAATTTATTTGTGGCATATAGGGATCAAATGTTATGTCATGTCCCAAAATATATGGGGTTAGCTGAAATGTCATTAAAAAAATGAATAGGGTTGGATGGTTAAGTGTTTAAAGTTCTTCCTAGAGATCCTAGGTTTGAACTTCCTTTCTCCCATTTCATTTCCTTTTATTTTCAGCAATCTAAGATGAAAATCACAACTAAAATATATTATGTTAGGAATAAAAACTAAACAAGAAATATGCCTTAGACCTACGAGTTAAAAGCTTGCTTCCTTCCCTTGTGAAATTAGGTTCAAGCCATTTCTTCCCTAAATACATCCTTTTTTATTTTTTCAACCGAAATTTTGGATAAATTACCCATGCCATCCTAAGGTTTCCAAACCCAAGGTATTGAAGCAATTTATTTCCTAATTGGTTTTCACTTTCCCCCTTTTTTAATTTTAATTAGAATTTTGTCTTTATCTCCATATTTCTTCTTCTCTTTCTTTTCTTTTCTTTCATTTATATAACAATTTTCATCTTTTTTCTATTGAATATTTTCTTTCTTGTATCAAATCAACTCCGTTTCTTGAATTCTTAACCATTTTAGAGTTATCATCAAATAACAACCTTAATCTTTGCCAATAACCTGTAAGTGTACCTCGATTACGATGACTAAATCTTGAATTTTTGTAGTATTTCTAACTAGTGTTAATCTTACATTTGATTAAACAATTTTTTATGGATCTTGCCAAATTTTTCGATAATCTTGACAAATCTTGAAATCAACCAATAATTCTTTTGTAAATATCGTTTAAAGGACTTGATTTAGGTTGAACGGATCAAAATCGAGTGTAGGGAGCGTCGATCGGAATCCTGGTGAAAGGTGTGTGTTCTTTACCAAGTGAATCGGGGGAAATTGTGTGTAGGGTTAGGGTTACACGGTCTCCCACACGGGCGTGTGGACCACACGACCATGTGCTATTATTTAGTTAGGGTCCTTTGTATCTCACATGGCCAAAAACCTCCCACATGGTCTACCACACGAACATGTCACTCATGTAGGGTAATTTTTATGTTTGCCACACGGTCACAACCTGTTACATGGTAATGTGACCCTTTACACGGCCTATAGCATCTCACACGGCCTAGGCACACAGCCGTGTGACCACTATTTTATAGTTTTGCCCAAAATATTATGAATTGTTCAGTTTAGTCCTTGAATAGTCCCGGAACTATTTTTAGTATTCTATTTCATTAAATTGAGTCCTTGATAATATGAATAATGTTGGAATCCATGATCCGATTGACTGAATTATTACCTTATATGCATGATATGTGATTGTTACATGTCTAGTATCATTTTATTTATGGTAAACTATTACTATTACTACTTCCATTGTTTTATCAATTGCATGATCAACATGCCTACTATTACTGATAAACCGAATACATGATTATACATGTCTACTGCTACTGTTGAACTGAGAACATGTTAAGCATGTATACTGTTTTTACATTATACTGTTACAAGCATGTCATATTGCATTGTGTGGGGGGATGATATGAAACGATGAAGTACTGACAGTTTAATAACTTGCAATAATGGTGGTTCATAAACCTGTTCATGGGTCCGGCCACCCGGCCTGAAGGCTCGCCCAAAATATGGAAGGGTTTGGACAAAAATAAGGCCCGTTTAAAAAGCGGGCCGAGCTGATAAACCGTAAAATATACATATTTTAATCCCACTTTTAGCATACTTTTGGATGATTTATCCCTTGAATTGTGGAATTTGATGCTCCTAATCTTTTAATTTCATGTTTTATACTTAAGAGAGCATAGGAAGATGAAAAGAACAAGAAAAAGGCCAAAAATGGAGAAAATGGGCCAAAATAAGAAATCAACATGGCCTGGAGTTCACCATACGGCCGTGCCACTTTAACAGACTCGGACACGGCCCTGGGCTCGATTCGCACAAGCGTGCCACATGGGCGTGTCCCTGCTGTAACCCTTTTTAATTCCACTCAGAATAGGATACTTGTGGGCCAAGTAAGGCATCCCGAAAGCCTATATAAACACCCTAGAGGGAAACCTAATGGGGCTTTGACAGAAGGCCTCTGTCAGGGCTTTTGACAGGAGCAAAGCCAGAGAGGGTTGAATATAGGAAATTACTCGAAGAAAGCCAGTTGATCCATCTCAGAAGCTGGAATCACGCTCAAGACTGAGGATCTTCCCTTCAATTTCGTTCAGGGGGTTTTAGGGTTTTTCTTTATGTTTTGTTATTTAAATTCTTCTGAGATGTATTCTTTTACAAGAATGAACTAAACCCCTCAAATACCTGAGGGGAATGAAACCTAAGACGGATCTTGTTATTATTTTCTGAACTGTATGATAAATACTTGATTTGTTATTAGTTATGTGCTCTTAATTCTTGCTTTAATATTTTAGGATATTAATTCAAGTATTGATGTGCTTATTCAGAGGAGCAAAAGTCCCTGTTTAAGAGTAGCTCTAGCATAATTAAGCAGAGTTGATTGCACTCCTAGAGATAGGACGACAAGAATCTACCGGATTAGGGTCAAACCTAATATGGGAGTCCATAAATCAGGTTAATGCAACACTAGGGTTTTAATTAGAAAGAGATTTCAATTAATCAACCTAGGGTTAGACATTAGTAGCCTCGAAAGAGGTATTAATATAAATTATGGAATCCTACGGATCAAGTCAAGTGAATAAATCGTCTGGTTCAGAGTTAAATAACAAGTGAAGTCTAGGTGGGTTCCTCCTCGGATATTGTCTTAATCAACTGGTTTTCTCAAAATTATTTTCCCAATTCATTCTCTGTGTCTTGGCATCTTTAGCTTAGGAATTAGTTAGACAAACATTAATCACTTTTTATTTTTAGGCTAGATAATAAAAAGAAAGTTAGTACTAGTACTTTTGGTTCCTTTGGGTTTGACATTCCGGTCTTGCCACTAAACTATACTGCTGTTCTATAGGTGCACTTGCCTCAATCGTGGTGATAGTTAGTTTCTAGGCTTGATCATTCATCATATAAATATTAAGACTCTCAGACACAATCAAGTTTTTGGCGCCGTTGCCGGGGAACTGAAATATTATGCACGCTCAATTTTTATTACTTTAGTTATTTTTCTTTTATTTATTTATTTCTTTCTAATTTTTATTTTTAGTTTTCTAATCTCTCTTTTATTTTGCTTCTGATAGGTTTTCTAGTTTATGACTAGAAGGAACCTGTCAGGACTTTTGATTTTTGACAACGATATAGAAGGTACCTTTCGTAGAAACCACAGGAAATAAGGCGAAGCCTACAATACATAGAAGAAGAGCAAGAGGACGAAACCAGTACTACCGAAGAGATGGCTACTAATAATCCGCTACCTCCTGTGGTTGCCACAAATTTGGTGAATCAAAATCCTGCTCCTCGTACTATGTATGATTATGCTAAACCTAATTTAACAGGAACTGGATCAAGTATTGTTAGACCTACTATTGCTGCAAATTATTTTGAATTGAAACCTAACACAATTCAGATGATACAATAGTTTGTTCAGTTTGATGGTTTGCAGGATGAGGATCCTAACATGCACTTAGCGAACTTTTTAGAATTATGCGATACGTTTAAAATTAATGGCATTTCTGATGATGCCATTCGCCTTCGGTTGTTTCCCTTCTCATTGAGAAACAAAGCCAAACAGTGGTTGAATTCTCTTCCACGAGGATCGATCACTACATAGGAACAAATGACCGAAAACTTTTTGTTAAAATATTTTTCGCCGGCTAAAATGGCCAAGTTGAGGAATAATATCTCTTCTTTTGTGCAGATGGATTTAGAGACACTTTACAATGCATGGGAGAGATACAAGAATCTATTGAGAAGGTGCCCCTACCATGGGTTACCCTTGTGACTACAGGTTCAAACCTTCTATAACGGTGTGAATCCCTCAACTAGGCAGCTTATTGATGTAGTGCCGGTGGAACCCTAAACAACAAGACCCCTGAAGCGGCTTGCAAATTTATTGAAGAGATGTCACTGAATAACTATCAGTGGCATGTTATGAGGACAAAGCCGACAAAAGCTTCCAATGTTTTCAACCTCGACACAGTCACTATGCTATTAAACCAGGTAGAGCTTTTGAATAAAAAGATTGATGGTTTGTGTAGTTCTTCGTAGGTACATCCAGTAATGCAATGCGATATGAATGGAGGAAAGATGAGCAATACAGAATATCCACCTTACAACCCGAGCGTTGAAAACGAACAAGTTCACTATATGGGTAATAATTCTAGACCTCAAAATAACCTATATAGTAATACTTATAATCCAAGTTGGAGGAACCACCCCAATTTGTCATGGGGTGGCCAAGGAAATCAGAGACAACAACCCCTCCCAGGCTTTCAACAGTAACCCTTCCCACAAGAAAAGAAGCCGAACCTTGAGGAGATGCTAACAAAATTCATCGCGGTGTTAGAAACTCGTTTCCAAAACACCTAAACAACACTTAAAAATCAACAAGCATCGATTCAAGGGATCGAGAACCAATTAGGACAGCTTGTTAAGTTGATCTCAGAACGACCAGAAGGTAGCTTGCCAAGTAACACTGAAATTAACCCAAAGGAGCAACTTCAAGCCATAACCGCTCATGATAGTAAAGGGTTAGATGAAACAAAATTGAGGCAAGAGAATGTGGTAGAGGAAGGTAAGGTTGAAGTAAGTCATGATAAGCCAAAATCGGTAATTAAAGAGTACCAACCTCGTGTGCCATACCCCAACGCGATGAAGAAAGACAACACAGATGAACAATTCGGTAAATTTCTTAAAATTTTAAAGAAATTACATATTAACTTACCATTTTTTGAAGCTCTTTCGCAGATGCCAAATTCAAGGAAATTTGTAAAAGAGCTTTTGACAAACAAACGGAAGTTAGACGAGGCATTGCATGTGGAGCTAAATGCAGTGTGCTCAGCAATTTTGCAAAATAAACTACCATGAAAATTAAAAGATCTAGGGAGTTTTACAATTCCACGCTTAATTGGTAGTTTATCTATTGATAATGCTTTAACTGATTTAGGGGCAAGCATAAATGTTATGCCTTATAAAATATTTAAACAACTAGGTCTAGGAAAACCCAAACAAACTAGGATGAGCATTCAATTTGCTGATAAAACTATTAGAATTCCTAAGGGTATAATTGAAGATGTACTCATGAATATTGATAAATTTATATTCCCAGTAGACTTTTTCTTTTTAGGCATAGATGAGGACAATAATATTCCTTTAATTTTAGGAAGACCCTTTTTAGCAACTGCTAGAACTAAAATTGATGTTGGTACATGAGAACTTATACTTCGTGTAGGACATGGAGTAATCAAGGTGAAAACATCAACTCTACTAATGGCCATTTGGTTCCACCTTCTTTACAGGAAACATCACGAAACTACACAGCTGAGCCACATCCTAGACCTTATGCCAACAAAGAAATAACTCACGAGGAACGACGGCTTCAGATCGATGACCTAGATGAGTGGAAGACACATTTCAAGGAGAAACTAGGAACACACGAAGCAGAACCAAAACCACTCCATGAACCAAACCAATTTCAGATCGGGGATCAGGTATTGTTGGATAAGACAGACCCTCGAATCTCCACTTCAGACCTGAATACAAATGAAGAGATTCCTTTTGAAGTGTTGAATATCTTTTCATATGGAACAGTTGAGGTAACCACGGGCGGCGATAAAATGCCACGGCCGTGCGATACGGCCATGGCCGACACTGATTTATCAACATGGGCATGGGGACCATTACACGGGCGTGGGAGAAACGAACAAAGTACAACACGACCATGTGATACGGTTGTGTGACCTAACACGCCCATGGTATACGGGCGTGGGAAGCCACCAGACCCCTATTTCCTATTAAACCCCCCCTTTTCTCACTTCCTCCCCAATTTCTTCTTCAAGCGTAGCCACCACACCCTTTCTTTGACTATTATCTATCCCCCTTCATTTTCCTTTCCCCTACTCCCTCACTCTTTTTCTACCACCATCACCATGTTGAAGAAGCGAAAAGACCCTAGCACAGTCTCCCCGTGCGAGACCGATCTACATGAGTTCATACCGGCCGCTTCATTTATCCGGCAAGCCAAGGAAATTTGAGTCCATTGAATTTTTCTTTTTCTTTTCTCTTCTCCTTTATTTTCCTTCCCTTTATCTTTCTTGTCTTTAATTTTTATTATTACATTTTGATTTCTTTAATTTAGGTTCTAAAGGCTGCTTGGGAATCACCACACCACGACCATAGACACCACGACCACATTTATCTATGCCCAACTTAGTGTTTCTTTTCCTCAACTTTATCCAAAATTCAGGAAGTTCACTTCTCTCCTTATCTTATGATTTTATATATTGTAGATATCTATCTTTGTACATTGAGGGCAATGTACATCTTAAGTGTGGGGGGTGAATTTTATTCAGAAAATTTTTTGCATTATTTTCAAATCCCTGAATTTTGTCTTTTCTTTCTCATATCACTATTAGAAAAAATTCTGATTGATTTATGATTTCTATTGATATGTCTTAAATTAAAACATAAATAGTTGTGCATTGATTATTTAAACTTGAAGGCTTTAGAGAATCAAGCATGATAAGTTGAGTTTTGAAAATTAAAAATTTGCTAGGCTGTTTCCCCAAGTTTAAGTATTATCTTGAAATTTGAAGTTCATAGGGTTGACATTAAAAGCATAATTTCTGTGAGATCTTAAGCCTTTGAGAGCATTTTCTTTTCTTGCTCACTTTTATTGTTGCTTTGAGTGAGTCAATATTGTTTTGTTATTCTAGAACTTGCTTTGATTATACATGTCAAGACCACACTTTTTGATTTGATATACTGAGATGATAAAGGCACCTAGGACTTAACCCACTTACTTCCCAAAAAGGCCTACCTTCATAATTAACCCCTAGTAAACCTCTTTGATCCTAATATACCATTTATTGGTTTACCCTTAATATTAACCTAAGACATACTCCTTTTTATTCATTAAGAATTCTTCCTATTGGATTAACCTTTTTATCGAGATTTGATTTGAGAAGTTACCTGACTATGTTTTTCGTTTCAGTTGTTAAATTCTTATTATTGTACTTGATTTGTTCTTAAAAAAAAGTTGAAAGTATATCCATTATTAGTTCTATGTTTTTACGAGCTTAAAACAGTAAATCTCACATCTTTAGAAGAAGCTCATTTTATTAATGTAATTATTCATTATTAGACTATATTTTTTTTCTAGCTAGGTAATTTGTTAATTCGATCTCGATTCTAACCTCCGCTTTCAGCCTGTGACCGCGCCCCTCAACCAAGCCACGTTACAACCCTTTTTAAAGACCTTTTGATCGATGTATCATCTCAATTTATAGTGGTGGAGATTTGATTTTCATGCAAGCCTATGTTAATAACTTTTCATATTGACTATTGAGTGCTTAATTTATTGTTCCTTAAATATTTCGAGTGATTTGAGTGAATCCTTAGTGAGGATGTTAACTCTGTGATATTTTGAATCAAAAGTGATTACTTAGATAAGGGGGAATACCTATGTTTTTCCATGAATAAAATGCTCAACTTGGATTGTTTGAAACTTTGATGTTCTTTTAGTTGAATTCTCAATGTATGATTACCTATGGATTATTTCGAAACATTATTGATAGGAGTTATAAGTTGAGAAGAATAAATTTTAATTGTGAGTTGAGGATTTTGCTTGAGGACAAGCAAATGCTTAAGTGTGGGGGTATTTAATAAACCGTAATATATACATATTTTAATCCCATATTTAGCATACTTTTGGATGATCTATCCCTTGAATTGTGGAATTTGATGCTTTTAATCCTTGAATTTCATGTTTTATACTTAGGAGAGTATAGGAGGATGAAAAGAACGAGAAATGGGCCAAAAACAGAGAAAATGGGCCAAAGTAAGAAATCAACAAGGCCTGGAATTCACCACACAGCCGTGCCACTTTAGCAGACTCGAACACGACCCTGGGCTCGATTCACACGGGCGTGTCCCTGCATTGACCTGTTTTAATTCCACTCAGAATAGGATACTTGTTGGCCAAGTAAGGCATCCCAAAAGCCTATATAAACACCCTAGAGGGCAACCTAATGGGGGGTTCGACAGAAGGCATTTGTTAGGGCTTTTGACAGGAGCAAAGCCAGAGAGGGCTGAATATAGGAAATTACTCGAAGAAAGTCAGTTGATCCATCTCAGAAGCCAGAATCACGCTCAAGACTGAGGATCTTCCTTTCAATTTCTTTCAGGGGGTTTTAGGGTTGTTCTTTATGTTTTGTTATTTAAATTCTTTTGAGATGTATTCTTTTACAAGCATGAACTAAACCCCTCAAATACCTGAGGGGGATGAAACCTAAGACGGATCTTGTTATTGTTTTCTGAACTGTGTGATAAATACTTTATTTGTTCTTAGTTTTGTGCTCTTAATTCTTGCTTTAATTTTTCAGGATATTGATTCAAGTATTGATGTGCTTATTCAGAGGAGCAAAAGTCCCTGTTTAAGAGTAGATCTAGCATAATTAGGCGGAGTTGATCGCACTCCTAGAGATAGGATGACGAAAATCTGTCAGATTAGGGTCAAACCTAATATGGGAGTCCATAAATCGAGTTAATGCAACACTAGGGGTTTTAATTAGAAAGAGATTTCAATTAATCAACCTAGGGTTAGACTTTAGTAGCCTCAAAAGAGGTATTAATATAAATTAGGGAATCCTACGAATCAAGTCAAGTGAATAAATCGTCTGGTTCAAAGTTAAATAACAAGTGAAGTCTAGGTGGATTCTTCCTCGGGTATTGTCTTAATCAATTGGTTTTCACAAAAGTATTTTCCCAATTCATTCTCTGTGTCTTGGCATCCTTAGCTTAGGAATTAGTTAGACAAACATTAATCACTTTTATTTTTAGGCTAGATAATAAAAAGAAAGTTAGTACTAGTACTTTTGTTTCCTTTGGGTTCGACATTCCGGTCTTGCCACTAAACTATACTACTGTTCGATAGGTGCGCTTGCCTCAATCGTGGTGATAGTTAGTTTCTAGGCTTGATCATTCATCATATAAATATTAAGACTCTCAGACACGATCACGAGCCTTGGGTAAGGCATTTTTGGCCCGGGCCCAGCTCGGCTCGGCCTGGCCCAAATTCACTAAAGGCCAAAAAAATTATTTTTTTTGTTTTTTAATATTATTTTCTTATTGTTTTCTCCCTATTTTGCTACCATTTTACTATTATGTTACTACTATTTTGTTGTTATTGTTTGGATATTGTATAAAACTTATTTTATTGTTAATGTTGTTATTATTTTAAAGACATTTGGTAGTTCTGTTATTATTTTAGAGGCATTTGCTTATTAAGTTGCATCTATCTTAGTGTTATTTAAGTATACATATTTTTTAAAATTTATTTTCAATTTGTTGAGAAATATTTTTTTTGACGTTTTTAGTATTTTTGATGTATTATATATATATTTTAAAATTATATAAAAATTAATATGGGCAGGCTTGGTTGGGCTTGGGTAAAATTTTAGGCCCATTTTTCGGGCCAGCCTAGCAAAAGGGCCTAAATTTTTAGTTAAACCTGGCTCGACCTGACCCATGCACACATCTAGTGGTTCATGCACAAATTACTAGTAGCTTTTATTTTAAAAAATGTTGTGCATCCACAACCTACTAGCAGCTTGTCTACAAATTTTTTTACTAAAAATACTGGTGGGTCATCCACAATTTACTAGCAGCTTTTATCTGCAAAAAATTTCTGCTTCCACATCCTACTGGCTGCTTTTCTGCAAACTTTTTACTAAAAATATCGGTGGTTCATCCATAATTTTTACTACTGACAATTTATCTGCAAATTACTGGTGATTTATCCATAACGCGGTGTGTAGGGATGGATGAGTTCTGGGGAACTCTTACTATGGTGCATAGCGGAGTTGGGTAGGATCTTTCCTGTTAAGCTAGAACTACATTGCATTCATAAGCATGTGCATACAAAATTGTGAATTCTGACATGATATTGTGTTGAGTTGATAACGATACTTTGAATTGTTATTCAATTGTGGTTATTCTATGCATTCTTATTCAGTATGTTTTATCTACTCTTTGCACTGATTTTCTTGTGGTTGAACTTACATTGAGCTTCTTAAGCTCACTTCCCCATTATTTCCATCTTTACAGATAACCCAGTAGGCTAGGACGTGGACTTTGTATCTGGAAGGTCTCGACTCAGAATGTCTTTTTATATATTAAAGTATTTTAGGTTTAATATCCGCATTTTCTGTTATTCAGAGACTATATTGTTTTATTTTTAAATTATGGTATGAGACTTAGGTTTTAGGTTGTATGGAATGCATGTAATTTAATTTAACTTTTGGATATTGAAATATGGATTTTAATTATTTATACATAACAATACAGTTTTTATTAAAACTATGTTAGATATCACTTTTCCATTGCATGACTAAGTAAATGAGGTTTGAAAAATATATTCAATTATAATACTAGAATTCAGCTTTTGCAAAACTATCATTAAGATCAACCAATTTTTGAAACTAAATTGTAATTCCTTTTGGAAACACGCTAAGTCTTCTTAGAATTTAAAACAAATGTTTGAAATAAATGCTGTTCCGGGTTATGGCGCTTAGGTTTTCTAAACTCGAACTGAGGAAATTAGAATGAGTCTGCATGCATATCATAAATGGGTGTTTTTAGGAAAAACCATGCCACAAATTTTTGAAAAGTTGATTTTCTTTAAGAAAATAAATCTGAGACTCCGATGCTGGTCCTACTTTAGTTATTGTTACCCTTGAAAATTTAGATGAATTGTAATAGTTAGACTGTAAATACTTAGGAAATAACTAATGTTTGAACTATTTGTTTGAAAATTGTAGATAACTTTATATTTTAAAATTGTTGAGAATACATTATTAGCACTCAAGGTAGATGTGGTAGGGGTAGGCCGCGTAGAGATGCACCCATTGAGTCGCCTACTGTTCAGGGAGAAAACCAAACCTTGAGGAGTACGTAGAGAATTCTATCGCCAATTGTGGTAGAGGTTAAAAGAATAGAGACGATGCAGTGTCGCAAGCGATGTCGAGGTTCCTGCAAAAGGGTTGCTAAAGCCTAAACCAGATTGGGGAGCCTTGGATCTGTTATGGAGAGGATTCGATCAAATAGGGCTGAAATATTTAAAGGTGTTGTTTGAAACGACTCCTACTGTGGTAGAGTATTGGATAGAGTCAACAGATTGGATTCTGAAGGATCTAGATTGTACTTCAGAACAAAAATTAAAGGGTACTGTGTCATTTCTAAGGAAGAGGCCTATCATTGGTGGCAGTTTGATGTAAGGGGTACGTAGGCTAAATGTTTGACCTGAGAATATTTTCAAGAAGCCTTCCAAAATAAGTATGTGAGCATTAGGCTAGATTGTACTCTAGATTGTATGCTAGTTTTTGTTGGTCTACAATCTGCTTGAGCCTTATCATGTTGTTTAATGGTTTTGGTGGTGCAAATATATTTGTGTTTGAAAATGGTGTCTATTTGAGAGGTTTTAGTGTCCTTTTGTTTTGTTCAAATGATTATGCAATAGCCTTTTAATGTCGCTTTATGATATGTTAGTGTGAGTTATTTGGTTTGAGTGCTTAAGTTTATTTCTTGAACCGAAAAAACTAATTGATTATATGTAACAGTCTGCCTGGCGAAGTCTTGGTATCTCATTATTATGTAGAGTGTTTTGGTGAATTAAGTGTAAATATGAGTAACTAAATTGCTTGTTTTGATTAAGTATAGATTTCTTTTTATGCGTCATTTGATGAACTCTTAGCTTCGCGAAGAGTTGTGTTTGGCGGACTCTTCCATTAAGTGTACGCCACCCAAATGCTTTGGTGAACTTGCTTGGTTTACTATCAAGTGGATTTGTTTATTATTTAATATGGAAATTTAGTTAGTTAATTTGAGACTTAGTTAGAATGGAACTAAGCTACTGTAGATGAAAAACTTAATTTTTTATAAGCGCACTTAATTACGAGAATCAATAGTGTTAGTGGAATTATCTTATTTTTTCACTAAACCTTGTTTCCATGCTTAAGTATATAAGGATAATAGTGTCTTCAAGGAAAACTGTTACGTTTTCTTTATGTTCATCTTCCTCCTTGATCTTCTTTGCATTTTTTGATAAATCAAAGTCTAGAAAACCTGTTTGAAGTTGGGTTCGCTGTAATTAACCAACTTATATGTTTGACACAACTATCTGGTAATTACTGATGAACCCTAGGTTATTTTTAAGGTCATTTATGTGTATTCAATTCTGCATGCATAAGTGTCAGACTGGTGTGTAGGAAGGAAACTTCCTGGTTCTGAGTTAAGTGTTAATGTTTCATGAATGCATGTTTAGATTTGATGAAGTAGTAATCTTATATGTTTAAATAACCTTATTTTTAGCTCAAGACGCTACTGAAGGTTCGAGTGAAAAAGGTAAAGGACTTGCTATTTAGACTTTTTTTTTTTATTTCTTTTTGGTAAGTTCCTTCTTACTTCTATGAGTTGTGATTATCTTTACTTTATAATATTGTAAGGTAAGTATTCTTACTCTGTGAAGGATGATTAATGTTTGTGTGTGTGAATAATGGTTGTCTGTATAGAGTTATTAGTCTAAGTTCTGTAGATGGGCCATTTTCATGTTAAGCCACTACCATATACTTCTTAAATGAATGAGATGATATGAAATGATCTACGGAAATAGAGTTAAAGGAAATATGTTGTGTAGCCTCCAGTATGGCAGATATATTTACTGCAAATCGGATTAGCATAACATAACTAAACATGCTACTGGATGATTTTGAATTGGGAGCTATAAGGAGAGAATGTATATGAATAAAACAGAAACATTTGATATGAATTTAACTTTAAACTCTAGGTATGTGGTTGGCATGAAATTGGAATATCTGAGTTATGTTTTGTTGCAGTATAGTATTCGCCCATATGACATGCCATTGGCGTACTCAGTATGTCTAAGTTCTGTATACACCATTGGGCGTACTTCGAAATGTTGAGTGATTCTTTTGAAAGACTAAATTATGATATTAGTATTCTGCTTAAGATCTCTATAGAACTCACTAAGTTCTTTTGAACTTACCTCCTTAACCCTTTCCTTCTCAGGTTTACTGTTAAAGGAAGATTTTCTAAAGGACTATGCTCGAGGAAATTTGCTGCTGTGAGATATTTGTTTATCTGTATTATGCATGATGATGGGAGTAATGTCTAATTGTATTTTTCAAAAGAATCTGTACTTCAGACTCATATTGAGGAATTATGATTTAATGAAGTTTTGTTAAAGTTTATGGAGTGATTTTAAAGTATTATATTTTGGGTTGATAAAAGTGTCTTACTGAAATTATATGCGCCAATTGGCTTATACTCTATTTTTTTTTTATTTTATTAAAGGTTTATTCCAAACACTATAATTTTACAAAGATCACACCAAACTTAGTTTTGAAGATGAATGATTTCTAAGTAGTGACACGTCTTACTTGGATCCTTCTAAGGGATTGGGTTAGGTGTGTTACAAAAGAAGCAAATTTAAATTCTCGTATTTATAGATATGCAAACTTACTAGTCAATAGTTGAAGCTTTAATTACTTTACAATGTTAGTTCTCTCATGTGAAATCTCAAGAAATAACCAGATTTCTCTTGTTATATTGCATTTTGAAACTTTCCTAAACTCTTGTTCATTAACTTTTAAAAGAAGCATTAAATGCTTTGAAGTTTCCATTAGTAAGCTTGTCTTCTGCATTAGACTAGGTTTTATTAGGTTTGGGAGTTTTGACCCTGAAACATCAGTAAAAAGAATTTCCAACATGTCAAAATTGAACATCAAGCCTTCCCATCCATGAACTTAATGAAAACCATAATCCTAGGTTTTTAATATGTGTAGTTGGAGTTGTTGACATAGGGTTTTGGTTACTAAAGCACCTTCTATCTCAAACAAAAATCAAGAACATGATCACCACTTGGTGCGCAAAGTGTCTAACTCTAATACCAATTGAAAGGTTCTTGAAGTTTGGCTATAGTGTAACAGCCTGCTTTTTAGTGGTGTCGAAAACAATGGTTTCGAGACCATAATTCTAATGTGATAATTCGTAAATATTATTTAATTAAGATATTTACGAGGCCTTTAGAGTTATATTAAATTTTGGTTGAGAAATTTAATCATTTAGATAGTTTAATGAGTAAAAAGGATTAAATCACAAAAACTGCAAAAGTTGAATAATTAAATTAAATGGGCTAAATGGGTAATTTAGTCATGGAAATTAAATTAGTGGTAATTAATGATGATGGGCTTAAATGGATAACTTAATTAGGCCTAATCTAGATTAATTAAGGTTTAATTAAGAAAGTTATAAAATTTACAAAATTACCAAAGCATATATACCAAAGAAAATAAAATTGAAAATTCTATTCTTTTCCATTGTCTTCTCCACGACAATAGAAGAGAAATATTAGGGTTTTCATATTTTTTATTTGGTAAGTGTATTGATGCTCATTTTTAGTAATTTTTATGTTTTGAGTTCGTATTAGCTTGATCTAGCTAAATCGAGGACCAATTTGTGAAACTGTTAAATGTTATAAAAGTTCCATTGATGAATGAAGTTATTTCTTAAAGCTTATGGTGAAATATGAAGCTTTGTTGATAGATTAAATTTTTTTGAAAAGTGATATTTAATGATTTTTAACGTTTAGGGACTAAATTGATTAAATGATAAATTGCTTGTACTTGAGGTGAAATTATTGTAAATAGGGGCTGATATGAAGCTATAGAACATTGGTCTATCATGGGTGTTAAGGAAAAATGAGTAATTTGCATGATTAGGGCCTAGGGATTGAATTGAATAAAAATGAAAAGTTGAGGGGTAATTAGGTAATTTTCCAAAAAGGATCAGTTGTATTGTTATTCTAATTAATTGAATGAAATTATTGTTTTAGATTAAGAACACCACGATAATCGAGGAAAAGAGAAAATTGCGGAGTAGCCCTTGTACTTTGGAATTTTCTCCAAATCAGTACTGTAAGTTCGTACATTTATTATGTTTCAAATTATCTTGATTCTCTATTAATATATTCCTGTTGAATATGATGTCGTATACTAAATGGAGCTAAAACGAGCAAATTCTACCGTTATACTCAATGAAGCTGAAATGAGCATATTCTACTATTATACTGAATGAGGCTCAAGCGAGCAAATTCTACTGATATACTAAATGAAGCTCAAACGAACAAATTCCACTGTCTTACTGAATGAAGCTCAAACGAGCAATTTCTACTGTTATACTGAATGAAGCTCAAATGAGCAAAAGCTATGGATATACGGATATAAAGTTCAATCGAGCAATGTCCATTGAGTATACTGCACTACTGAATTGGTTGCTAATTACTGCAATAGGTTGCGTATAATGGAATTCGCTATGTTTAATATTGGCTAATTCTGTAACACCCCAAACCCGGCCAAGACGTTATGGCTGAATCTGGGGATGTCACATGGAATGGAATTTGAAATTGAGTTTGTCAAGTTAAGACCTTTTCCATCAATTTCAAAAGCATTTCCTCGTTAATTCGATACGTTTAAAACATATTCTATAGCAGAAGCTTTTGAAACCGTGATATTTTAAGAAAACCTTTCGCATTTAGGGAAAACGTTTCGCATTTAGGGAAAACATTATTTTTAATTAAATCAAGCTTTCGTTTGAACTTTTGCAGTTTAAAAATCCATAAAATCAGTTAAAGTCCCAAATAAAGGCAAATAGTCCAAAAGTCCAAATTACATCAAAAACACCCCAAAATAATAGAAATTAAAAACCTTGATGGAATTAACTCAGTTCAATAGTCATGTGGTCACCGTTGAGTCCTCCGCCACTCTGATCCGTCTAAGTCTGGGAATTACTTGTATAGATAAAATAGAAAGGGGTGAGTTTACGTAAACTAAGTGTGTAATCCCCACAGAAGGCATGCATACAGTCTCACAATAGTTATCAGTCAAATATAGTCTGGCCTAAGCCCTTTACAGATTCAGATATAGTTTAGGCCTTAGCCCATTCAGATATAGTTCAGATATAAATTAGGGCCTTGGCCCATCTCAGATACAGTATGCACGTAGCAATAGAAATTAGTATCCTACCCACCAGCCTCTACACATCATCTCCGACCATCCCTGCACACCATGTAGGGTTTAAAACACCCACCCAGTCCTACACACCAAATCTACCAAATGCGGCACATATATCAGTACTATTACAGCTCAGCTGCCAAATAGGCATGAAAGCTTTTCATTACACTTGCTGTAGTAATTAATCATCTCACCCTAATGCAGATGCAACTAAACATGCTCACTGCAGACATACACAATTACATGCTTACATGCTACAATTCAGTTATAGATCAATAAACATGCATAAATGTAACATGCTCAATACATAGAGTATAATTAGATCACACGATTTTGGGTCTAAGTAATACTTACCGACCCTACAGTAGGTTCACAGTTGACTTGGGGGACCCGTGCAACCCTAGGAAACATTTTAACTAAATAGGCCCACACGCCCAGATTGGCCTTGCCCGTGTGGATCACATTGCCTGGCCCAGATATCATACGCCCAGTTCAGTTTTACCTGTGTGGCCCACACGGCCACACCCTGGCCATCACACGGCCGTATCTTGCGCACGGCCTAGCTTTCATCGACCACACGATCGTGTTGTCGTACACGGCCTACCATACGGCTGACCACACGCCCGTGTGGCATCGACAGTTTACAATTTTGGCTTTCGCTGAATCCCGTTTTCTGCATTTTTGGGTACACACCTAGTAACGCATCGGCCACCACATTGGCCTTGCCAGGATGATACTCAATAGACAGTCCTAGTCCTTAAGTAGCTCAATCCATCTATGTTGCCTAAGATTCAACTCCTTCTGAGTCAAGAGGTACTTGAGGCTCTTGTGATCAGTGTAGATAATACACTTTTTACCGTATAGATAGTGCCTCTAAATTTTCAAAGCAAAGACTACGACGGCCAATTCCAAATCATGGGTCGAATAGTTTGCTTCATGTGTTTTGAGCTGACGAGACGCATATGGTACCACCTTATCCTGTATCAGAACACAACCCAAACCCATATGTGACGCATCGCTGTACACTACAAACTGCTTGCCAGATTCAAGCTGTATCAAAATAGGAGCCTGAGTCAAAATAGTCTTGAGCTTCTCAAAGCTATCTTGTTGTGAATCAGTCCAGACAAATGACACACCCTTACGCAGGAGCTTAGTTAAGGGCGCTGCAATTAGTGAGAAACCTTCCACAAACCGCCGATAATAACCTGCCATATCAAGAAAACTATAGATCTCAGTCACGTTCTTAGGCTATTTCCAATCCAATACAGCCTCAATCTTCTTAGGATCGACTCGGATCCCCTCAGCATGAGATACTACGTGCCCCAGAAAAGTTACTTCGCTCAGCCAGAATTCACACCTGCTGAATTTAGCATACATATACTTCTCACACAAAATCTTAAGCACAACTCTAAGATGCTCATCATGCTCATCTTTAGTCTTAGAGTATACCAAAATGTCATCGACGAAAACCATGACGAACTGGCCAAGATAGGTCTGAAATACTCGATTCATCAGATCCATGAATACGGCCGGTGTATTCGTCAACCCAAAGGGCATAACTAAGAACTCGTAATGCCAATAACAAGTTCTAAAAGCAGTCTTACGAATATCCACATCCTTAACCCTCAACTGATGATACCTTGACTGGAGATCAATCTTAGAGAATACAGAAGCCCCTCGGAACTGATCAAATAAGTCGTTGATCCTCGAAAGTGGATACTTGTTCTTAATGGTTAGCTTGTTCAACTACCGATAGTCAATACTCATCCTCATGATCCTATCTTTCTTCTTAACAAACAAAACCGGTGTTTCCCACAGAGACACACTAGGATGGATAAAACCACAGTCCAAAAGTTCCTGCAGCTGAGCCTTAAGCTCTGTAAGCTCCTTCAGTGCCATTCGATAGGGAGCGATAGACACTAGAGCTGTACTAGGAAGAAGCTTAATCCCAAATTCTACTTCCTGATTCGGAGGAAAACACGGTAGCTCCTCAGGAAAGACGTCTAGAAAATCCCTTACAGTTTTGATGTCCTTTACCGTAGAGACCCCAGAAACAGAAACACTAATATAGGCCAAGAACGCCTCACATCCCTTACGAACCAGTTTCTCAGCCATCAGTGCAGAGATCACATTAGCCAAATAATTCCGACGTTCTCCAATCATGACTACCTCATTTTCCTCCTCAGTTCTCAAGATGACCCTCTTAGTCTAGACTGACATGGTGCTTGACCAACCAGTCCATACCCAGAATCAGGTCGAACTCCCCAAATGGAAGCTCCATCAGATTAGCCAGAAATACTGACCCTTGAACCTCTAGCGGAACATCTCTGTACAGTTTGCTAACCTGGACCGGTTGCCCCAGTAGGCTCAGTACAGTCACCTCACTAAAAATACTCTCAACCAAAATCCCTAAGTTTTCAGACACAGTGCTAGCTACATAGGAATGTGCGAAACCTATGTCTATCAAAGCAAAGTAAGGTATTTCATAAATAAAGAATGTACTGGTAATGACGTCTAGAGCATCTATGTCCTCTCGGCGACGAGCAGCATAAACAAGAGCAGGCTACCTCGCCTCAGTCGGTCCAGCACCTCTGTCTGCTGCTCTCTGTCTATGGCTCATACCGTTACCACCTCTAGCCTGACCACAGCCCCTCGATAGTTGCTGAACTATCCTCTGTGGTTGTGTAGTACCAGAACCTAGAGTTTGCACCTGATCGGCCCTCACTGGACAGTCTCGAATGCGGTGCTCTAACGACCCACACCTCAGACACGCTCTATTCCTCCTCTAACACTCGTCCTAATGGCGTCTACCACAATCTCCACACAGTTGCAATCCAGTAGGAACAATAGGGGGCCCAGCTTTAACCGGCCCATCAGTCTTGGCCTTTTTCTTAGGCCTCTGTATCGAACTCGAGGGCTCCAAATTCCTCATGTTCTTACCCCTTTCACGATCTCGATTTTGGCACTCAGCGCGCTTAACCTCTTCGATGATTTTTGCCTTCTATACCAAAATGGAGAACTCTCGCTCCCTTTGCGGAGCTATCAGTACCCTCAGATTATCCCTAAGGCCGTCTTCAATATGGACACATCTCTCATACTAATCTGCCACCATGCCTCGAGCATAGCGGCTCAGCCTAAAGAATTCAGCCTCATACTAGACTACAGATCAGTCTCCCTGAGTGAGATTCATGAACTCACGCCTACGAGCATCAATGTAACTAGCTCCCACATATTTACTCTAGAACGAAGTCTTAAAGAACTCCTAAGTCAGACGGTCAGGCTGAGTACCCTCCTTAACAGTCAGCCACCACTGATAAGTATCATCGCGAAGCAAGGAAACTGCAACCTTCAATTTCTGCTCGGGGGTGCAGTCTAGATCGTCCATAATCCTCTTTGTGGCCTCTATCCAACACTCAGCCACATTAGATGTGACTCCTGTGACACCCCTAAACAACTCAGCTCCATTAGACCGGAGTCGCTCAGTTACTGACCCTCGGCCCCCAAATCCAGAATTGGGCCCAGCGACCCTCTCTAATATCTTCATCATGGCTTGGGACAATGCATCATCCCTAGTCGATCAACTCTTAAACCAAGTCTTAGTAGCAGGTGACATAGGTGCCTCACTCGTGTCCAGATTTGGCATGCTGCCCAAAGAAGAGGACTCAGCTCGAGCCCCCCTACGACCTCTACCTCGGCCTCAAGTACTACGTCCACGGATACCTCGTACGCTCATGTCTATTCAGATTTATCTGTATTACAAATTTTATGAATCAGTTTCAGTGTTTATTAACAGATGTTTTATGTAAAGCAGTATCATAATTTCAAAGTTTGTTTTTCGCAAGCATAGTCTCTATTAGTTTCAGTTTTACTACAATTTTAGTATATACTAACTAGAGTGTATTTAGAACAGACAATCTACAATATTATAATAGTTTATCAGATACTTACAGGATCAGCGCCGGAGACTCGGTGTACTACATTTTCAGTCAAATCATTTGAAAATCAGTTCTTAAAAAAAAACCAAGTTTTAAAACCCAAAATCCATAGTCAAGTTATGCAACCTAGCTATGATACCACTAAATGTAACACCCCAGACCCGGCCTAGACGTTATGGCCGAATCTGGCGATGTTACATGGAATGGAATTTGAAATTGAGTTTGTTAAGTTAAGACCTTTTCCATTTATTACCTTCTACTTATCCCTCATCAATTTCAACAGTATTTTCTCATTAATTCGATTCGTTTAAAAATATATTCTATAGTAGAAACTTTTGAAACCCTGATATTTTAAGAAAACCTTTTACATTTTGGGAAAATGTTTTTTTAATTAAACCGAGTTTTTGTTTAAACTTTTGTAGTTTAAAAATCCATAAAATTAGTTAAAGCCCGAAATAAAGGCAAACAGTCCAAAAGTCCAAATTACATCAAAAACACCCCAAAATAATAGAAATTAAAAACCTTGATGGAATTAACTCTGTTCAATAGTCATGTGGTCACCGTTGAATCCTCTACCGCGCCGATCCATCTAAGTCTGGGGATTACCTGTACAAATAAAACAGAAAGGGGTGAATTTACGCAAACTCAGTGTGTAATCCCCATAGAAGGCATGCATACAGTCTCATAACAATTATCAGTCAAATGCAGTCTGACCTAAGCCCTTTACAGATTCAAATACAATTTAGGCCTTAGCCCATTCAAATACAGTTCAGATATAAATTAGGGCCTTAGCCCATCTCAGATATGCACATAGCAATAGAAATCAGTATCCTACCCACCAGCCTCTACACACCATCTCCGACCATCCCTACAGACCATGTGGGGTTTAAAACATCCACCCAGCCCTACACACTAAGTCGTATCGAATGCGTCACATATATTAGTAATATTGTAGCTGAGCTGCCAGATAATATGCATGAAAGCCTTTCAGTACACTTCCTGAAATAATCAATCATCCCACCCTAATGCAGATGCAACTAAACATGCTCAATGCAGACATACAAAATTACATGCTTACATGTTTCAATTCAGTTATCAGTTATACATACAGATCAATAAACATGCATAAATTTAACATGCTCAATACATACAGTATAATTAGATCACACAATTTAGGGTCTAAGTAGCGTTTACCGACCTTACAGTAAGTTCACAGTCGACTTGGGCGGCCTGTGCAACCCTAGGAAACAGTTTAACTAAATGGAACCACACGCCAATGTGGTTTACCCGTGTCGGCCCATACTTCCGTATGGCCCCCACACGCTCAAATTGGCCTTGCCCATATAGATCACACGACCTGGCCCAAATATCACATGCCCGTGTTGCGTGTCCTAGTGGGCCACACGCCTAGTTCAATTTTACCAGTGTGCCCCACACGACCACACCTTGTCTGTCACACGGTCGTGTCTTACGCACGACCTGGCCTTCGTCGATCACACGGCTATGTTGTCTCGCATGGCCTGCCACACGAGAAACCACACACCCGTGTGGCGTCGATAGTTTGCAATTTCAGCTTTCGCCAAATCCCATTTTCTGCGTTTTTGGGTACACACCTGGTAATGTTTCGATGCAAAACTACTCACGAGCCTTCCCAAAGCCTAAAATTGACAACAAAACACTTGAAATTAGTCTTAAAATCTGATTAAATAGAAATCACGAATCCTGACAACAATTTCATTCAATAACCAACACTTGCCTCAACCCTCCGAACGATTTTAATCACGATTCCACCGGAGAAGAGCCTCTTTCCCCACGATTCTTTGCTGCAAAGAACCCAAAGTCACTAATGGAAAAAGTAGCATAAAAAGACGAGTTGAGTAAAAAGAAAAACGGTTACCCCATCTCCATGAAATTTACCCCTTACACTTACTAAACGCACAAAAGTACCGAAGAACTAAAAATCAGGATTGAAAAATTGAATTTTGACAGAGTTTCCACGCAAAACAAAAATAATTTATTCTTGCCAGAATAGAGAAAAAAGTTAAAACAAAGCTTGGGAACTAGCAGGAGAGAGAAAAAAGAAAATATATTAAATATCACCAAATCCCCTATTTTTACTCTCACTAACCCATTACTCAACCTCCTCAGACTTCCAATTTGACTGAAATTCTCTCGGTCAAATGAGCAAAAATAAACTCCATCACTCGCGCAGGGATTCGAACCCAAGTCCTCTAACACACCAACACTCTTACCACTCGAACTAGCAGGCTCATTTTGATATGGTTCTACAAATAATTAAATATAAGCCCACTGAACAGAGATAGGGCTTTATTCCAAAAATAAAAAAAAAATTGCTAAAGCTAGGGCTTGAACTTGGGTCCTCACACACGCATCGAGAACACTTAACTACTGAAGCAGATACACAGTTATGTCACATTTTCACAAAAGCCGAAATAAGAATTTTAGGGCGTTACAAATTCTATGTTTGATTGGTAAGGTTTATTAAACTATAAAATAGACTTACTAAGCTTCAGTTAAGCTTTCCTATGTTTGGTTCATTTTATAGATTATGTTTTGAAGGCTAAAAAGATCGGGTCAACGTTAGAATTCACACTATCCCGGAACCTTAATAGACTTTTATTCTTGGTTTTCATATATGACATGTATTAGGACCACTATGTATAATTTGTGTCAATTACTTAGTTTGAGTAAAATGCTTTGTTATGGTGTGTTTTTGAATGACTTGTGTGAATCTACATGTTACTAGAATGTGACTTATTGGTTAAAAGTATAAAATTCTATGTTATGTGGTAATTCAAAGCTTGTAATATAATGGTCATTATGGTAGGCCTAGATAATGTGCTTGAATTTGCATATTGGTAATGAAATAAGATGAAATGTATTAAGGTGTCAATGAAATGTATTAAGGTGTCAATGATGGCATAATGGTTGATATATTGGTTGAGTTGATTAACATGTGTGTGTTTGGAGTTGGTTTTAGCCTATGAAATTGTATAAGTGAATGTGTTTAGGTACCTAAGCAAAAAGGGGTATAATTGAGCATGAAATTAGTCATTTTTGGGCTCACACGGCCTTGTGAAGCACACGGGAAACCTATACGGGCGTGTGCCTAGAGTGTGTGCAAAAACATTATGGGTATAGTTTCCACACAAGTAGACACATGGCCTGCGACATAACTGTGTAATCTGATCGCTGAAATCAGAGTTTTAAAATTTATAAAAGAATGATCAAAACTTGAAAACTAACTCTGACAACGATTAAAGGCAAGTGTACCTATCGAACAGTAGTATAGCTTAGGCAAGACCGGATATCGAACCCAAAGGAACTAAGAGTACTAATACTAACTTTTTTTTTATTGTTTAGCCTTTAAAAATAGAGTGAAGTTACTTTTGACGAAGGCTAAACTAAGGAAACAAAGACAAAAAAGACGAATAGGAAAATAACTTTGAAGGAAAACTCAGTTGATCACGACGATACCCTTAGGAAGAATCCACTTAGACTTCACTTGTTATCTAACCCTAAATTATATGATTTCTTTTACTTAGCTTGATCCGTAAGACTCCCTAACCTATATTAAACCCTCTCTCGAGGCGAATAACGTCTAACCCTAGGTTAATTAGTGGAACTCTCGTTCGCTTATAATAACCCACTAGAATAGTAGTAAATCGATCAATGGACTCCCATATTAGGTTTCATGCTAATCCAAAAAAATCTCGTAACCCTATCTCTAGGCATTCGATCAACTCCGCTTAATTATGTTAGATCTACTCTTAGGCAGGGTCTATTCCTCCTCCCCCTAAGCACATTAGATTTGGATTAAGCAACATAATTAAGAACAAACTAAGCAATTATCATATAACTTAGAAATCAAATAACAAAATTCATCTAGGTTTCATCCCCTTCAGGTATCTGAAGGGTTTAGTTCATAATGAATAAAAAGAACATCACAAGAGAAAAGATAAAACAAAACATAAGAAAACCCTAAAACCCTCTGAAGGAATTGAAGGAGAATTCTACCGTCTTGAGTATAATTCCAGCTTCTTAGGATGGATTAACTGGCTATCCTCGTGTTATTCCCTAACTCTGACCTTCTCGACTTGGCTCCTTGGCCTAGCTTTGACGCCGGTTTTGGCTTCTGCCGAACTCCCCTTTCAAGTTGCCCCATTGGGTGTTTATATAGACTTTGAGATGCCTTACTTGGCCCTTAAGTATCCTAATTTAGGTAGAATTCCTAATAGGGTGTTTGAATAGGCTTTGGAATGTGTTTCTTTGCCTCCAAGTATCTTTTCCTGAATGAAATTGCTCTTTCCAGCGACAGGGACACGGCCATGGCACACGCCCGTATGAATCGTGGCCAGGCCGTGCTCGAACTTCTTTAATGAGGCACGGCCGTGTGAGTCGAGATCAGGGCGTGTTCTTGATGACTGGCGTGGCACTGCCGTGTGGTCTTAGGCCCAGGCCGTGTCGATTTCGTGATATGGCCCATTTATTTCGTTTTGGGCCCATTTTACGTTCTTTTTATCCTCGGGTGCTTTCCTGGGTATAAGACATGAAAAGAAAGGATTAAGAGCACCTTTTTACATATATCGAGGCTTAATTCATCCAAAAGCATACTAAATATGGGCTTAAAATATGTTACTTTTACGGTTTATCATAATCCAAATCAGAGAGTTATACAACTTAAGCACACGGGCATGTGAGGTCAAACACGAGTGTGCAAGATAGCCACACGACCATATTGGAACCACACAGGCTAGGCTTTGTCACACGGCCTGGACACACGGCCGTGGGACCCCTGATTTGAAAATTTTTAATTTCTTCTTGAATGTTTTGAATTGTTCCGAATTGGTCCCTGAATGTCCATAACTTATGTCTAGATCTTCGAAAGCTCGAATTAATATTCGAAACTAAATGATCTCTTTCATATTGAATATTACTTGTAATCATGAAATTGAATTGATTATTGAATGCTAAACCTTATTAAATGTTCCAACTTGACTGGTAACATTTTGTATCCTATTCTGGCAACGGATTCAGGATATGGGTGTTACATGTCAGGTATACGGTAAGTTACTACTAGACTAAATCTATTGCAGGAAAAATAAAGATGAGCACCAAAAGTTTATTCAATGAGTACAAGCTCTGATTTAAGTCTTACTCAGTCTCTAAGAAGCAACCTCATGTCCATACTCAAACTAAATAACTCCCCTAAGTTTTCCCCTTGAAAGCTTAGATGTAACTTATTAATTCGATTTATTCTACTTACAATGCTTGCATTTAATAAAATAATTCTTCTATGAACAAATGAAGTGCTCTCTCAAAAATCATATACTTAGCCTAAACAAGTTGTGCATATATAGACATTAATTAAGTCTTGTTACATTACAGTTACTCATTCCACTAAAATAGCTATACAAAATTGCCTTCTATTTATCTTCATAATAGTAGTGATTTTTTTAGTATCAAACTCTCTTCAAGATCCAATCTTTTATATAAAAGAACTTGGATTGGATTGAAAGTTTTCAATTTAGTCTTTACTTAGATTGATTCTTTCACATTCAATCATTACAAATGGGTTGCTAATCCTCTTCAAGATTCAACAATTAAAGATTCAAAAACCATTAGTATAAAGGTATGTCAATCTGTAAAAGGCGATTGGTAAAACTAACACTAATAAAATCAAATTTAATAAACCCAAAATTGAACCTAATTTTTATTTTTATTTTCTTATGTTGTGGATAAACTTGATTAAAGAATGAACAAGTAAAATAATGAAGGAATTAAAAAGATCAAACCCAAATATTTTACGTGGAAAAACCTCTCCGAAAAGGATAAAAAACCGCGGGCAAAAATAATTTCACTAAAACAGTAAAAACGAAAAGTACAAAAAAGATGGAGATAAAACTAAAACTCGAAACCCGAAATAACAATACTCAAAATTTAAACACAAAATTCTCCAAAAGCTTGTAAAAGCTAATACCTAAAAGTGTTATGGGTTATTTTTCTAGGGTGGAAAAAACGCCAATTTATAGGCTAAATTTGTAGGTAGAATAATATTAACATAACCTACACTAATCAAAGTTTAAGTGGGAAAATAAAAACAGAGTTTACCTAGGAGAAGAAAAGCCAAAAAATATGAGGCATAACTCTACAAATCTTCACCTTCACTCATATTTCCGCAATGCCTTATTTGTCAAAGCTCGCCACGAGCTTATCCCAAACTATGAAGGATATTCATTGAGTCGAAGTTATGCTTAGAAGCAGGAAGACTTCTAGTCTTCAACTTGTGCACTGTCAAATCAAAACTGACCCGAGGCTGATTTCCACAAAAGCAGTACCCTACCCTTTCAAAACATGCATCCAAAAGAAAACCTCTCTTATACGAAACGGTCATACCATTTTCCCTCCTATGACCAAGTTGTCTCTGCTTCAAATGAGTCGATTTTGACTCCTTAACAGATGAGGGACGTCCTGTTTCACCGGTCACCATTGATCCTTCCAGAACATAAAAACCGTCAATCTTTTTACCTTTCATAAAAATGAGAGCCCCACGGGATACCATAATGCCACTTGACTTGATATTAATTCTACAACACTTCAAGTCCAAATTTCCCAAAGAGATAAGATTTTTCTTTAAGTCAGACATATGCTTGACATCTGACAATGTCCTGATTGTCCGGTCGTGCATCATGATTTTTGAACAATACCAACACTGGTTATTTTACTCGGTGAATCATTCCTCATGTGCAAAACTCCACCTTCAACTGAATTGTATGTGGAGAATTAGTCCCTATTGAGACACATGTGGAAAGAACACCTCGAATCCAAGATCCACTCGGACGTAAGCTTCGAGCTTTCACTTGTTGACACTAACAAGAAATGATCATCCTTGTCATTGGTCAAATTAGCACCAGCTAAATCTTCCTCGTTACCCTCAGCAGCCCTTTTAATTTTTAATTTGTAACAATCTACCTTAACATGATCTAGCTTCTTACAATAGTGACCTCTCTTGTCTCGAATCCTTGATGCTACCAAAACCGAGGCTTGCCTATTTGACATGTAACAGCCTGATTTTGGGGCTAGTTAGAATAATGGTTTCAGAACCACTAATTCAAGGTTGAATAAATTAGTTTTAATATTATTTTATGTGTTATGGCATGATTATATGAGTGCATGAAAGTTTTGGTGCATTAATTTTAGCGATTGTATGCTTAATTACAAAAAAGGACTAAATCGCATAAAGTGGTTTAGTTCTATTCTACAAGCTAAAGGCATCTAATAGTTGTAGAATATTAATTGGAAGCCTTAAATGTGCAATTAGACCTTTCTAAGGTTAATAGCTGGTCATAGGGGACAAAGAAATAAAATTTCAATGAATTAGATGAGGTTTTGGTGGTAATTTGTCTTAAAATAAAATAAAGAGAAAAAAAGATATCATCTTTTCTTTCCCTTCTCTCCACTGAATTTTATCAAGAAAAATAGCCATGGAAGCTTGAAAATTTTCAGCAACTCCTCACCTCTACAAGTAAGTCATCTTGATGATTATTGTACTTTTAGAACCCCTAAAGGTTAAGCTAGCTAATGAGGGGACTATTTTGCAAAATGGTTGAAAGTTTAGGGACTTGCCATGCGAGTTTTTATGTTTTTTGCTGGGTTTTTAGGGAAGAAAATGAATTATGGTTGTTAAATAAACAACTTTTGTGAACGGTGTTTCCATGAAAACACCTAAAGGGACCTTTTTGTAAAGGTTGTAAATTGAGTTAGTAAATGCATGAAATGATTGATATTGTGAAATGTTATAAGAGTAATAAATGTTCAGCTAGACTTGTTTAATGAGGAAATTTGATGAAAAACAATTTACGAGCCTAGGGGCAAAATCGTAATTTTTCCAAAGTATATGGGGAAAACGATCATTTTTGCTAAAGTAGAAATTTTGAAGTATCTTGATTTATGTGGTGATGGAATGAGTAAATTTTATTATTATAGATCAAGAAGAATGCGGAATCAACCTTGACTGGGGAAAAGGCAAGGTTTCGGACTAAACCGCAAATTAACATATTTTACACCGAAGTATGTTTATGTGTAAACAGTACATCTTTATTACGTATGTTTTACCTATTGATGCATTGTGTGGATGTGATTGATTATTGGTGAGAATTATTGCAATGATAGAAAATGGGGAAATTCTCAGATGAACCTTGGGGATAGAAATGTGGGTACGGATAAATAATCGTAAACATGTAAATATTGGTGGGCTGTGTGCGATACCACCTTGTCACTTATTAACGATGGGTTGTGTGCGATACCATCGTATATATATTCATTTTGGTGGGCTAAGTGCGATACCACTGTAATTATCATTGTTGGTGGGCCTTGTGCGATACCACCCTATTATTGATTAATGGTGGGTTGTGTGCGAAACCACCGGGTATCTTGTCCCATTCTGAAGGGTTCATCGAGAAACTTGGTAAGTAAAATATTTCATGTGGCTTGTGGTGATAAGTGCAGGGTATATGTGCAAGTAGTTGTGAGTAATGGTTATGATATGTGGTTGGAATGTGGTAAGAGTTAAGATGAGTAAGCATGATTATGAGAATATGAATTGTTCTTACATAATGTGTAATGTTTTTGATTGATTAGCATATGATATGATGCTTATTGTTTACATATAGACTTACTAAGCTTAAAGCTTACTCCCTTCTCTTTTCCCTTGTTTTACAGTATCGAAGAGCTAGCTCGGGATACGGAGATAAGCAAAGGATCACCACACTATCAGCACATCTTGATATAGTTAGATTTAGCATTTTGAGTGTGGCATAAATAAAGACTAGACTTAGTTAAATGTCATATTGTTTTGGCCAAATGTGTTGGCTCATTCAAAGATGAACTCTTTTGTATAAGGCCATAGTTTATGGCTCTTTCTTATTAATCTATGAGAAGATGAGGTTATTCATGAATGGGCAAGTTGTAACATCTCCAGACCCAGCCCAGACGTTATGGTCGAATCCAGTGATGTCACATCAAAGGGAAAATTCCAAAACGACTTTGTTTAGTTAAAAACTTAATTCTAAGATTTAGAAACCCAGAGTCCTTGTAACTTGTTAAGTTATGATGAAAGCCCATGTTTTAAAAAAAGTCCATATGATATAGTTATTTCGAAAACCATGTTAAACTTTAGAAATTTATTTAAGTTTAATCATTTGGCAGTTGAAACAATAATAAAACCCAAATGTAAAGTCAAATTGGAGATACAAGGCCTTATTACATCCCAATGAAAATAAAGTTCTTAAAATAAAGTCATTTGAAACTAATTAAAAACTTCTAAGTAGCTTGCAGTGTGGCCATCTCCGAGTCCTCTTCCACGTCGAGCCGTCTACTGAGAGTTACCTGAAACATTAAATAAAAGGGTGTGAGCTCTGAAACCTAGTGTGTATGACCCTTGGTAAAACATGCAATTGTCACATTGGGCCTAAGCCCTATCAAAATCGGTGGTCCTAGGCCTTAGTCCACAATGACCTCATATCACATCAGTACCATACGAATGCAATGCTCCCATCCCAAATCCAATCCTGCACTCCATTTCCCTTCCAACCCTACACTCCTATGGGGATATAGATATCAACCCACCCATCCCTACACTCCAGAGGTAGCACCAACAGCGGCACTACTCAAACGTTGCAGCAAGGCTGCTAAGCATATAATGGGCTTAAAGCCACCGGTTGTGACAGACCAATTTTGACCCTAATCGGAACGGTGGTTTCGGGACCACTAATCCGAGCCCAATAAATATTTTTATATATATATTTTTTACTTTGTGTCCATTATGGGTGAATTGTTGCATGTGAATGTTTTGTTTGAGAATTTAACTGTTTGGGTGTTTAATTGGCAAAAAGGACTAAATTGCCAAAGGAACTAAGATAGCAAACATGAAACAAATAAGGGGCTAAGTGGATTGAGACTTAAACATAGGGATTTGCATGTCAAATTCCCCTTGTTAGAGAGGTGGACGGCAAGCTTGTAATAAAATAACTCATGGCTTTAAAATATTGTTTTTAAGACATTATTTTATGTAAGCATGCTAAGAATATTAAGCTTTTATAAATATATTATAAACATAAGTAATATATTATATTAAAAGCATGCTAAAATAAGGTGTTAGTAGAATTAAACAAAAAGGAAATTAATTTACATCTCTTTCCTCCTTCATCTACCCGAATCTCACCTTGAAGAAGAGAAGAAACTTACCTTCTTCATTCGGTTGATGCATGTGTCTCTAAGGTGAGGTATTAAGCTTCATTTTTGATGATTTTTGCATGGTTGTGGGTAGTCTTTTATACTATCGAATTATGGTGCAAAACTTGAGATTTAAGCTCCCTTAGGTTCGGCCATGATCTAGTTCTATGGCTTTTTCATGTTCGATGGAAACATGTTAGCTATGGTTAGTCCAATTGTTTGCTAAATAGAAAAATGGGTGAGTATTTTAACTTGTTTTTAATAAGTCATTTTATATAGTATTGCTTGCTTTTGATGCTAATGAAAATTAAGTTAAAATCTTGGATTTTAACAAACTAATATTCTATTTGGGCTTTGGAGGAATAAATTATGGTTAATTAGCTTGTTGCTTGGTATTGTGTTGAAGAAAATGCGTGGGTACTTGAATTAGCAAATTCGGTCATAGGAAAGAATGATATTAAGCAATTGCATTCGGTTATATATGTATACTTATAAAGTGAATGTATGGCCATAGATAAGAAGATAAGTTTTAAACTAAAGTACATTAAAGGGATAGAAGGAAGGGTTATAGAGGATCCTAGAGACCTAAGGGCCATTCGGCCATAGAAAAGAAATCCAAATGAGTTGAAATTATGTTGTGGTGTGCAATCGGTTAAATTGGAAAAGTTAAATGCTTGAATTTGGTGTGGTTATTGTTTAGATTAAATGTATGAAGTAAGGATTCGGTTCCTAGTTTTCTTGAATTAAGTTGTGTGTAATTTGTTTTGAGTTGAGTAAAAAGGGACAGGGTGAATATGAACAAAATTTATTTAACATTTTTAGATCGGGAACAAAAAGAGAAGGAACAAGATCGAGGAAAAACAAAGATTATCGAGTAGCCAATTTGCACGGCTTATCGACAACCGAGGTAAGTCCTTTATCTAAAATATGTCAATAAGTTAATCACGAATTTAGTGAATGATAAAATGTGGAAATTTAATGTATAAATTCATGATATAGCCGAGTGTAAGTGTATAGTATTGAAGTGAATTTATTTGGCTAAAGCAAATGGATAAGTAAGTTCTTGAGCAATCTTATGTTTTGAGGTTATTTACAAAATCTAATGAATGATAGAATTTGTATGAGTTGGTGTAAAACCATGAGTTGGCCGAATGTGATGATGATGGATTGAGTTGATTTCAAATGTATTTAACTAAATGTGAATAAATGCATGTAGTTCGATATGTGACAGTGAAATGCGAAAAGTATGTAAAGTTATTTTTGACATTCGGGCTTTATGCCTAGCAGGCCTCGTGCCGGTGACATAATCGGGCTTTACGCCTAGCAGGCCTCGTGCCGGTGTTATTTATCGGGCTTTACGCCTAGCAGGCCTTGTGCCGGTGTTACTTTTCAGGCTTTTACGCCTAGCAGGCTTGATGCCGGTGATGTATTTTACCAAAGAGAAATTGAATCTTTGTTCAAGACAATTTAGAGCTAAATTGTTAAGAATACGGTTCAGATAAGTATGTAAGGTATGCTATGTTTAATATTACTTGGGTCAAATTAATATTGATGGATGTAATTTGTGAAGCCGAGCTTAGAACGTGCTATTATGGAACAATTGGTTTTCATGTATAGACGTTAAGAAAGTAGATTTCCATGCGATATACTTATATGAACTACGAAGAAATGTAGGTCTAAGGAAATGATCCCTAATTCACTTAGTTTACTGAATTACTAGTATTCGGCTTTGTGTAAACTATTTACTTAATTGCCTATGTGAGATGCAGTATGTTGATTGTTTTCTTTTCGTAAATAATTAAATGTTCTATTATCATGAGTTAGGACTTACTAAGCTAGTAAGCTTAATTATGTGAGATGTTTCCTCTGTTTTATAGATTAGGAACAAGCCACAAGCTCATCGGGATCGTCGGAAAGTCGCTCACACTATCAATCTACATTTTGGGTACTCTTTCATTTTGGTTTTAAGCAAAGGCATGTATAGGAAGGACTTGGTTTTTTGTTTGATGGAATCTTAAGGTTTATGTGTAAAAACAACTAAAAATAGCCATGCGAAAATGGCTAAATCTTTGTTAAGTACGTTGGTGTGTTTTGAATGTAAGTTGGTTCATGGTAGCAATGTCCATGCATTCTTAATCAAGTTAATCGTTTTTATTAAGGAAATGTTTGTATATGAATTGAATCCTTGAATTTGAGATGTAGGTAGGTTTGGTTAGAAGCTAGTTTATTTTTTTTTTTTTTTGAATGAAATAAAACAGCTTGTAGTGGCAGCAGTGACGTGAGTTAGAAAAATCACCAAAAATAGGGTATATTGAGATTGGAGGTGAGTGAGTTATGAAATTGAACCTTAGTGTGTCTATTTTTACATGAAAGAAACAGAATAGGTAAAAGATTTGTATATTATGAGATAATTAAGTTTTAACGAGACCTGCTCTGAATGAATTCGTGAGCTACTGTCCCGTTTTGGAAAAATTGTCAAAAATTGTACAAAAATAATTAGGAATCGTGGTTTATATGTGTAGAATCCCAAATGAGTCTATTTTTCAATGGTATAAACAAGAACATCATAGAAAATTTGTGCAATCTGATAACTGCAGTTTTATAGGGACAGGTCAGAATTGTCCAGCAGTGTAATAAGGGTAACTTTGAAGAATAAACTGTACTAATTGGCCACATGAAAAATTCTGGAAAAATTATGGTGAATATTTATATGAGTCTAGTTTCAAGGAAAATTTACGGATCTAAATTTCGAGTTTTGTAACTCGAGTTATGGCCGACTTAGTCAGCGTGATGCAGTTGGGCAGCTTTAAAATTTTTACTCCTCGAGTTAATGGTCACGTCTAGTAATGCCACGTACTCGATTCCGGCAAGGGTACCGGGTAAGGGGTGTTACATTTGATTGGTATCAGAGCTTACGGTTTAGTCGATTCTAGGACTACCGTGGCGCGTGTGAGTCTAGCTATACATGCTCGTGGTTATATGTTGATAGTGTGGTGACTTACGGACGGCTGAACTTTGTTTTGTATAGTAAATGGACTCAAACGAGAAAGAGTCAGAGCTGATGATGTGGAGGCGTGGCGCTGACCGTACTCCACGGATCAGCGCCGATAGACTCTCGACCTGTTTGGGTAGCCACGAAGGAGAAACTAAACAAGCCTTTTATCGAATGATGAATGAGTGGTTTGCCCAATTTATTCAAAATATCCCGGCTGTACCCCAACCTCCGCCCCCGAATAATCCAACTCCGATTCCTTCAGCTCCCCCAATGATAGATCCGATGAGATCTAGTAGGCCCCCAGTTGATAAAATCCGAAAATATGGGGCCGAAGAATTTAAAGCTAATGACGATGATGACGCTGAGAGAGCCGAAATGTGGCTTGATAACACTATTCGGGTACTTGATGAAATTTGTCTTGTACTCCGGATGAATGCTTGAAGTGTACTATATCCTCATCATGACACCTTTGCATATCATCGTGGAATACACTAGTATCAGTGGTTCCGAAAGAAAAAGTGACATGGGATTTCTTCCAAACTGAATTTCGCAAGAAGTATATTAGCCAGAGATTCATTGATCAAAAACGAAAGGAGTTCCTTGAGTGAAACAAAGAGCGCGAATGACCGTAACGGAATATGAAAGAAAATTTGTCAGGCTCAGCCGATATGCTAGAGAATGTGTTTCTACTGAAGCTATTATGTGTAAAAGATTTGAAGACGGCCTAAATGAAGATATAAAGATGTTTGTTGGCATTCTTGAAATCCAAGAGTTTGTAACTTTAGTTGAGAGAGCTTGCAAAGCTGAAGAGCTCGGAAAAGAGAAAAGAAAGGCTGAGACAGAAGCTAGAGACATCCGAAAAAGGTCTTCGGGTAAAGTCTTTCATTCCACGATCAAGAAGCCCAGGGAGATGACTACGGTGGAAATGTAAAGCTACTATAGATCCACCTAGACGGGATCGACTCTCCTATGAGCTCCCGAGCTACCTCGATAGCTTGATGTTGGTAACATTCCACAAAATAGAGTTGAATGCAAGCACTTTGTGGGAAATGGCACTCGTGGAGTTGTAGATTCCATGATCGGTCTTGCTATAAATGTGGATCGTCAGATCATTTTATTAGAGAGTGTCCGAAGTTAGCTGAGCAGAATACAATTCAGAACACTAAACCGAGCAACGTGTCAATGCGAGGTAGACCACCCAGACATTCAGGCAATGTAGGTGGTAGTCGAGAAAGGAACGAAGAATACTACGGATCGATCGAGGCTAGAGCTCCGGCTAGAGAGCATATCTTTGCGTGAGCTAGAGAGGATGCTTCCTCCCCGACGCCATTACCTGGGGTACTTTCACTCTTTATGATACTACCTTTGTGATTGCACTAATTGATCCTGGTTCGACTCATTCTTATGTGTGTGAAACTTTAAAATTTGGCAAGACTCTGCTAGTTGAGTCTACCGAGTTTGTGATTCGTGTGTCCAACCCTTTGGGTAGATGTGTGCTTGTTAATAAAGTGTGTAGAGGTTGCCCGTTGATGATTCGGGATTATTGCTTTGGTGATTTAATGTTGTTGCCCTTGACGAATTTGATATAATCTTGGGTATGGGTAGTTAACTTCACATGAGGCAAGTAGTGGATTGTAAAAGGAAGCTTATCGATTTGAAATGTCGAAATGGTGAGACCATCGTAATTAAATCTGTGGACGTAAATGGGTTGCCTCTGATAATATCTTCAATGTTAGCTCGAAAAAAATATGTGAGAAAAGGGTGTGAAGCTTATTTGGCCTATGTAATTGGATAATAAAATGTCCGAGATACAAATTGAATCAGTATCGGTTGTATGTGAATACCCCGATGTGTTTCTGAAGAACTACGGGTTTACCCCAGACGAGAGATTGAATTCGGCATTGAGTTAGTGCAAAGTGCGGCTCGATTTCGATAGCTCCGCATCGAATGGCACCTATTGAATTAAAAGAATTGAAAGCTTGATTGCAAGAGTTGATGAGATAAGGGCTTGGCGCGACCGAGTTTTCTCCGTGGGTGCACCGGTTTTATTTGTGAAAAGAAAGATGGAACCATGCGAATGTGTATCGACTCACCGACAACTAAATAAGGTAACCATAAAGAATAAGTACCGTTACCTCGGATTGACGATTTATTTGATCAATTGAAGGGGCTTGGTGTTTTGAAAATAGATTTGAGATCGGGCTATTATCGATTATGAGTAGTCGAGATCTGAGATGTGCAAAAGATCGCTTTCCAAACGAGGTACGGACACTATGAGTTTTTGGTTATGCCTTTTGGACTCACTAATGCACCTGCTGTTTTTATGGATCTAATGAACCAGGTCTTCCGACAGTTTTTGGATCGGTTTGTAGTAGTGTTTATTGATGATATACTGATCTACTCCAAAAATGAAACGGAACATGCTGAGCATTTGAGATTAGTACTACAAATTTTGAGAGATCAACGATTGTATGCAAAGTTCAGTAAGTGTGAGTTCTGGATGAATGAAGTCAACTTCTTGGGTCATGTTGTTTCGGTGTCAGGTATTCGGGTGGATCCAAACAAAATAGCAGCCATACTCGATTGGAAACCACCAAAGAATGTTTCCGAGATTCAAAGTTTCCTAGGCCTGGCGGGGTATTACAGGCGGTTTGTAAAAGGTTTTTCTGTTATAGCTACACCGTTGACGAGACTACTACAGAAAGATGTCAAATTTGAGTGGTCAGAAAAATGTCAGAAAAGTTTCGAGCAGTTGAAAGCCTTTTTGACCGAAGCCCCAGTATTAACTCAGCCTGAATCGGGTAAAGAATTTACTATTTTTAGTGATGCTTCCTTAAATGGGCTGGGTTGTGTTTTAATGCAAGAAGGCAAGGTGATAGCCTACGCTTCGAGACAATTGAAGCCGCATGAGAAAAATTATCCAACTCACGATCTGGAGTTAGCAGCCATTGTGTTCGTGATTAAAAATTTGGCGTCACTACTTATTTGGCGAAAAATGTCATATTTATTCAGATCACAAAAGTTTGAAATATTTGATGACTCAGAAAGACTTAAACTTGAGACAACGCAGATGGTTAGAATTGCTGAAAGACTATGAATTAGTGATTGACTACCATCCGGGGAAAGCTAATGTTGTAGCGGATGCGTTAAGTCGAAAATCATTATTTACACTTCGTGCATTGAACGCACGGGGTGGCTATATCGATGATGGTTCGATCATAGCGAGTTACAAGCAAGACCGATGTTCATTCAAAGCAAATTTGCGATGCACGAAAGTTGACGAAAAAAGCTAGTTGCTATTCGGATCCGGTGCAGTGAAAAGCGCTACGTAATCGATTTTCGGATAGATGCAAATGAGTATCTCGAATTATAAAAGTCGATTGTGTGTTCCGATGAACTCAAATTTGATCTGAGATGATTCTAAGTGAGGCCCATAATGGCGAATGTCGATACACCCAGTAGCACGAAAATGTATAATGATTTGAAGCGATTCTATTGGTGGCTCGGCATGAAACGAGATATATCCGAATTTGTCTCCAAGTGCTTAATCTGTCAACAAGTGAAAGCTGAGCATCAGGTTCCATCTGGATTGCTTCAGCCAATCATGATACCCAAATGGAAATGGGATAGAATCACCATGGATTTTGTATCCGGTCTCCCTATGACACCTAGTAAGAAAGACGCCGTATGGGTTATCGTTGATAGACTGACTAAATCAGCTCATTTTGTGCCGGTATGCGCCGACTATTCACTTGACAAACTCGCCGAATTGTATGTGTCGCAGATTGTAAGATTGCACGGTGTACCGAGTTCCATTGTTTGAGATAGAGACCCAAGATTTACATCGCGATTACGGAAGAAATTGCAAGATGCATTAGGTACTAAACTTCATTTTAGTATGACCTTCCATCCGCAAGCACGCGGTCGATCACCGAGCGAACTATTTTGATACTTGAGGACATGTTGAGGTGTTGCGTTTCGAGTTTGAAGGTGCGTGGGAACGATACCTACCTTTGATTGAATTTGCTTACAATAATGGCTTTCAATCTAGCATAAAAATGGCACCTTATGAAGCCTTATATGGTCGAAAATGTCGCACACCGTTGTATTGGGTGAGCTCGGTGAGAATAAGATACGGGGTTGATTGGATTAAAGAAAACCGAACAAAAGGTAGTGTGTAATTAGAAGTAATTTGAAAAAGTCGCCGGATAAATCAAAAGTCCTATGCCGATTTAAAACACAAGGACATTGAATTTCGTGTCGGAGATCGGGTGTTCTTGAAAGTTTCTCCGTGGAAGAAAATACTCCGATTCTTGGCCGAGAAAGGCAAGTTGAGTCCGAGATTTATTGGACCGTATGAAATCACCGAAGCGTATAGGGCCTGTTGCTTATCGATTGAGCGCGCCTTGACTTAGAAAAGATACACAATGTATTTCACGTTTGATGCTTAGCGCAGATCGGATCGATCCGTCCCATGTGATCACCCCGTCAGAGATTAAAATTCGATCTGATTTGACCTATGATGAGGAACCGATCCGTATCTTAGCTCGGGAAACCAAAGAGTTAAGAAATAAAAGGGTTCCATTAGTAAAGATTTTATGGAATCGTCACGGAGTTGAAGAGGCTACGTGGGGGGACTGAAGGGTCAATGAAGCAGCAATATCCGAACTTATTTAACGGTAAGATTTTCGGGGACGAAAATCCTTAAGGGGGGGAGAGTTGTGACAGACCAATTTTGACCCTAATCGGAACGGTGGTTTCGGGACCACTAATCCGAGCCCAATAAATATTTTTATATATATATATTTTACTTTGTGTCCATTATGGGTGAATTGTTGCATGTGAATGTTTTGTTTGAGAATTTAACTGTTTGGGTGTTTAATTGGCAAAAAGGACTAAATTGCCAAAGGAACTAAGATAGCAAACATGAAACAAATAAGGGGCTAAGTGGATTGAGACTTAAACATAGGGATTTGCATGTCAAATTCCCCTTGTTAGAGAGGTGGACGGCAAGCTTGTAATAAAATAACTCATGGCTTTAAAATATTGTTTTTAAGACATTATTTTATGTAAGCATGCTAAGAATATTAAGCTTTTATAAATATATTATAAACATAAGTAATATATTATATTAAAAGCATGCTAAAATAAGGTGTTAGTAGAATTAAACAAAAAGGAAATTAATTTACATCTCTTTCCTCCTTCATCTACCCGAATCTCACCTTGAAGAAGAGAAGAAACTTACCTTCTTCATTCGGCTGATGCATGTGTCTCTAAGGTGAGGTATTAAGCTTCATTTTTGATGATTTTTGCATGGTTGTGGGTAGTCTTTTATACTATCGAATTATGGTGCAAAACTTGAGATTTAAGCTCCCCTTAGGTTCGGCCATGATCTAGTTCTATGGCTTTTTCATGTTCGATGGAAACATGTTAGCTATGGTTAGTCCAATTGTTTGCTAAATAGAAAAATGGGTGAGTATTTTAACTTGTTTTTAATAAGTCATTTTATATAGTATTGCTTGCGTTTGATGCTAATGAAAATTAAGTTAAAATCTTGGATTTTAACAAACTAATATTAATTTGGGCTTTGGAGGAATAAATTATGGTTAATTAGCTTGTTGCTTGGTATTGTGTTGAAGAAAATGCGTGGGTACTTGAATTAGCAAATTCGGTCATAGGAAAGAATGATATTAAGCAATTGCATTCGGTTATATATGTATACTTATAAAGTGAATGTATGGCCATAGATAAGAAGATAAGTTTTAAACTAAAGTACATTAAAGGGATAGAAGGAAGGGTTATAGAGGATCCTAGAGACCTAAGGGCCATTCGGCCATGGAAAAGAAATCCAAATGAGTTGAAATTATGTTGTGGTGTGCAATCGGTTAAATTGGAAAAGTTAAATGCTTGAATTTGGTGTGGTTATTGTTTAGATTAAATGTATGAAGTAAGATTCGGTTCCTAGTTTTCTTGAATTAAGTTGTGTGTAATTTGTTTTGAGTTGAGTAAAAGGGACAGGTGAATATGAACAAAATTTATTTAACATTTTTAGATCGGGAACAAAAGAGAAGGAACAAGATCGAGGAAAAACAAAGATTATCAGTAGCCGATTTGCACGGCTTATCGACAACCGAGGTAAGTCCTTTATCTAAAATATGTCAATAAGTTAATCACGAATTTAGTGAATGATAAATCTGTGGAAATTTAATGTATAAATTCATGATATAGCCGAGTGTAGTAATGTATAGTATTGAAGTGAATTTATTTGGCTAAAGCAAATGGATAAGTAAGTTCTTGAGCAATCTTATGTTTTGAGGTTATTTACAAAATCTAATGAATGATAGAATTTGTATGAGTTGGTGTAAAACCATGAGTTGGCCGAATGTGATGATGATGGATTGGGTTGATTTCAAATGTATTTAACTAAATGTGAATAAATGCATGTAGTTCGATATGTGATGATGAAATGCGAAAAGTATGTAAAGTTATTTTTGACATTCGGGCTTTATGCCCAGCGAGCCTCGTGCGGTGACATAATCGGGCTTTACGCCTAGCAGCCTCGTGCGGTGTTATTTATCGGGCTTTACGCCTAGCGTGCCTTGTCTTAGGTGTTGTTTTCGAGCTTTTACGCCTAGCGTGCTTGATGCCTGGTGATGTATTTTACCAAAGAGAAATTGAATCTTTGTTCAAGACAATTTAGAGCTAAATTGTTAAGAATACAGTTTCAGATAAGTATGTAAGGTATGCTATGTTTAATATTACTTGGGTCAAATTAATATTGATGGATGTAATTTGACGGAAGTCGAGCTTAGAACGTGCTATTATGGAACAATTGGTTTTCATGTATAGACGTTAAGAAAGTAGATTTCCATGCGATATACTTATATGAACTACGAAGAAATGTAGGTCTAAGGAAATGATCCCTAATTCACTTAGTTTCTTGAATTACTAGTATTCGGCTTTGTGTAAACTATTTACTTAATTGCCTATGTGAGATGCAGTATGTTGATTGTTTTCTTTTCGTAAATAATTAAATGTTCTATTATCATGAGTTAGGACTTACTAAGCTAGTAAGCTTAATTATGTGAGATGTTTCCTCTGTTTTATAGATTAGGAACAAGCCACAAGCTCATCGGGATCGTCGGAAAGTCGCTCACACTATCAATCTACATTTTGGGTACTCTTTCATTTTGGTTTTAAGCAAAGGCATGTATAGGAAGGACTTGGTTTTTGTTTGATGGAATCTTAAGGTTTATGTGTAAAAACAACTAAAAATAGCCATGCGAAAATGGCTAAATCTTTGTTAAGTACGTTGGTGTATTTTGAATGTAAGTTGGTTCATGGTAGCAATGTCCATGCATTCTTAATCAAGTTAATCGTTTTTATTAAGGAAATGTTTGTATATGAATTGAATCCTTGAATTTGAGATGTAGGTAGGTTCGGTTAGAAGCTAGTTTATTTTTTTTTTTTGAATGAAATAAAACAGCTTGTAGTGGCAGCAGTGACGTGAGTTAGAAAAATCACCAAAAATAGGGTATTTTGAGATTGGAGGTGAGTGAGTTATGAAATTGAACCTTAGTGTGTCTATTTTTACATGAAAGAAACAGAATAGGTAAAAGATTTGTATATTATGAGATAATTAAGTTTTAACGAGACCTGCTCTGAATGAATTCGTGAGCTACTGTCCCGTTTTGGAAAAATTGTCAAAAATTGTACACAAATAATTAGGAATCGTGGTTTATATGTGTAGAATCCCAAATGAGTCTATTTTTCAATGGTATAAACAAGAACATCATAGGAAATTTGTGCAATCTGATAACTGCAGTTTTATAGGGACAGGTCAGAATTGTCCAGCAGTGTAATAAGGGTAACTTTGAAGAATAAACTGTATTAATTGGCCATATGAAAAATTCTGGAAAAATTATGGTGAATAGTTATATGAGTCTAGTTTCAAGGAAAATTTACGGATCTAAATTTCGAGTTTTGTAACTCGAGTTATGGCCGATTTAGTCAGCGTGACGCAGTTGGGCAGCTTTAAAATTTTTACTCCTCGAGTTAATGGTCACGTCTGGTAATGCCACGTACTCGATTCCGGCAAGGGTACCGGGTAAGGGGTGTTACACCGGTGGATCCACGGTCGTCAAGCGACTATGCGATCCTCACATATCTTCCTCCGTACCATCAAACCCACCCAAGTGCAACATATATCTCATGAATGCAACATACACATTTTCACACATTAAGCACCTAGGGGTATTTTCGTAATTCTACCCTACAGGGGTATTTTTGTAATTTCTTTCAACTCGGGTTTTAGTTATGAACTTTGGCCCATCAACAAGTCCTTGTGGCTAAAATGAACAGACACTATGCACCAGGTGGGATCCCAGAGAAGAGGAGGTGGGCCACTAGGACCGCTTAAGTACCAAGCTCTCCCTAGATTCAATCCTAGACAGGTATATGTCCATTGCCACACTCTAACCTAGCGACTTGTCCACAGACATGTTTGATTATTAAATTAAGTTTTATGCTATTTAAGAATTTATTAGAACTAGGCCTAGAGTCCATTAAAACCCTAGCATGCATTTCTAAAATTCTATAAGGCCCACTAGGCCCAATCATGTCCATATAGCCCATTAAGCCCGATCATAATCAAATCATACAACCATCCATATCAATCCATCATTCAATTTCACATATCAGCTCTTGCCAATTTTTCGTGTGTGAAGTGTATGTACACACCTGGTTAATGCGACGTGCTACACTATCTCCAACCTTGAACCTACAACCAATACTAATCTCCAATCGATCACACACTTAACCACAATATTTACCCAAAAACTGAAGCCTTACCATAACATTACCGTGTGCCACCAGTTCTAGTAGCCCTTCCTTAGCTACTATTCACGAATATTCCCTAGATCTGCATCCACACAAATACTATCAAAAATCGAGTGACTCATAGTCCACACAAGTCACCTCTATAAGCCACACTTACATTCGGCCACTTACTAATCCACAACTGAGACGAGTACACTTACCGCTTGATAGCGATCCTTACCACGCTTGCGATCTTTGAACCCTACCCTTGTTAATACAAGGTTAACGACAAGAAAGAGTTAGATAGCCCTCCGGCTTTTACCAAAACACACTAAGGAGGTTGACTAAGTACTTACCGAATCCAACCTTTGATCCTGCGGCCTAGATAGCTACTGAACGAGATCCGGCTTTTAAAACTTGATTAAAAGTAGATAACAGTAACCGATTTGTGATGGAGGAAAACAACAAGGAATCGGCAAAAAGATAGGGTTATTCGATTATAAGGGAGTACTCGGCTTTCAGAGAAAGAAGAAGAACGCAACACCAACAGGTATTTCCGCCAAGAAGGAAGGATGGTTTTTCGACAATAGAAGAAATAGAATGAGGGAGAGAAAAGAAAAGTAATGAAAAACCCAAGGAACCTCTCAAAGGAATTCGGCACCCCCCTTATACAACCAAAAGCCGAAACTACCTTCCCCTAAAGTCCCATTCGGCACCAACACATCCACGCCACAATCCCCTATCTTTTCTCCCTTATCTTTACCTTAAATTTCTCTCCTGAACACTCATTTCCAGAGTCCACTCTAGCGCCACTACATTCCTTTCATGCGCAAAAATAAAGCCCCTCAATTCACCACTCTTAAGCCTCGAACCTTGGACCTCTTCACCTGATAGTAACGCCACCTTGTAGCTCCCCAAGTGACGCCACCTTGCCATTAGGCCACAGGCCTAATTGTGTCCTAGTATCCCCTTAATCTATTTAAAAGGCCTAATACCTAAGACTACAGTCCCATTAAGGTAAAAAATTAAAAATTTTCCCTATGGTCTTCCCTATCCCTAAGACTTCAAATAACCTTGGTAATACCTTAAAATTAATATTCTAAGTGCTATATATACATACCAACTTCAATGCATAGAATTTAGAGTTTCGAGATTTTAGGGCGTTACAAAAGTTGCATGATTGGTTTACTTAGTTTACTTATGCATGAATGGGTTGAAGGTTTGATATGACTCATGTTTGTATGAGTTGGGGTGATAGAAAGAGCTTGGCAAATAGCCTTGTTCTTGTCCACACGGGTAGATGCACGGGCGTGTGTCTAGGCCGTATATGACACACGGTCAGCCTCATGGGCGTGTGGTTAGGCCGTGTGTCCCCATGCATGCTAGGTTTGCAAGTCAGTATGCTCAGTAGTAACCATACGGGCAGAGACACGGCCGTGTGTCTCAACCGTGTGGGAGGCATGGCCATGTACATGGGAATGTGCCCAGGCCGTGTGAAGTCTGCACTTGAAATTTAAAATTTAATTTGCCACACGGCCGAAGGACACAGACGTGTGCCTAGGCCGTGTAACAATTATGGAGTGATGACGTCAGAAACAGAACGTCCAGGTTTTTGCACACGAGCTAAGACACGGGCGTGTTGAGGCCGTGTGAGGGACACGAGCCAGGGACACGGGCATGTGTCCGGCCATGTGAAAACCCTTGTAGGTTCGAATTGAGAAATAATTTCACACGGGTGTGGAACATAGGCATGTGGTATGCCACACGGGCGTGTCTCTTCTTTCATACGGGCGTGTGGACTGTTTAGTGAAAATCTTCTAAGATTTTCTAGAGAGCTTCAAAGGGGTTCGATTTAATCCCAAATCATTCCTAATGTGTAACTTGGGCCTCGTAGGCTTGTTTAAGAGGTGTTACGAAAAGTTTTAATTTGGAGTGGAAAGTTAGGTCTCGGTATTGTATAATTGTCGTGTATAAGTCTAGTAATGCCTCATACCCTGTTTCGGTGTCGAATACGGGTAAGGGGTGTTACATGACTTGCTATTCGAACCAAACTCATTGTCGAGTTTGTATTTGTTCAATAGATAACCCTGCACATCCTCGAATGAGAGATTACCTCTACCATAAATTAGGATTTCCTTGAAAGACTTGTACAAATGAGGTAAAGAGCACAAGAATAACATAGTCTGATCTTCATTGTCAATCTCAACCTCAACATTCTTTAAATCATTCAGAAGAGTAAGAAATTGATTGATGTGATCTTTAATGTGCTCACCTTCGTTCATGTGGAACGTGTACAATCATTATTTTAGCACTAACCAGTTAGTTAGAGACTTAGTCGCGTAGAGGGTCTCTAACCTTTTTCTATAATGTGAATGTCGTTTTCTCCATCAAAACCTCCTACAACACATTATTTGTTAAACATAATTGAATCATGGATAGAGCTTTTTTATATAATCTATCTCATTCTGATTTATCCATATTTGCAGGCTTCTTCTCTATAAGTGCCTTCTCAAGATCGCTCTGAATTAGAATTGTCGTCATCCGAACTTGCCATAGATTAAAATTTGTGATGCCATCGAACTTATCAATATCAAACCTTGTTGATACCATCTCTAAACAGGTTGATTGCGAAAATTGAACTAGCTCTAATACCAGTTTGTTAGGGGATAAACCTAGTTAAGCAACGAACAAGTAAAATAACAAAGAAATTGAAAAGATCGAACACAAATAGTTTATGCGAAAAACCTCTCCAAAGAGGATAAAAAACCACCGGTAAAGATAATTTCACTAAAATGGCAAAAACAAGAATACAAAAGGATGAAGATAAAACTAAACACCGAAATCCGAAATAAGAACCTTCAAAATGTAAACACATAATTCTCTAAAAGCTTGTAAAAGCTAATTTATATTTTTAGGATGAAAAAAGAGTCTATTTATAAGCTAAATTTGTAGGTCAAATAATATTAAAATAACCTACACTACTAATCAGAGTTTAAGTAAAAAACTAAAAATAGAGTTTAACTGAGAGAAGAAAAGTCGAAAAATACAAAACATAACTCCACATCTTAACCCCACCAATAGTTACGATTTCAAAAATAGATATTTGTGTGCATTTGCATGTCTATTTGTAAAAAATCATAAACCAAATTATAAAATTTATTTATAAACTATCCGGTATAAACCAATGAAACAGTTTATATCTAACATCATAATTTTATATACACACGCTATTTGTAGCAACCCCGTGAAAACAAGAAAGCGAATTGAAACAAAAAATACTTGGTTTCCACATAAAACAATCGATAATCAAAATCATGTCTCGCCAACAACAACACTGCAAAGCTGTAGGCGGCCACCGCCATTGTTTTTACCAAGGTCTCACGATGACTAGCACGATAATCAAGATGATGACGAGTAGGAGTATGATAGCATAACAAGTCCATTTGCGGGTATTTTTCTGATAATTTCTAGCGGTTTGAAGTCGGGTAGCTCCGTCTCTCACGTACGAATTAGCTCGGTTCACTTGCCTCTCGATATCGTCCAGTTCTTCACCTTGGGTTTGAACCAGCACCGCCATATCCATGAAAACTTGGTGAAGTTCTTTGAGATTCTTCTCCAAGTCCTTAACAGCATCGTGCCTTTCTTGAATCTCGTTTATTGTATCCAAAACTCTTCCCCTCCCTTGTTCTTGAATCGCTTTTTGCATAAATGTCTCACTTTCCCCTTTATAAAATAAAATAATAATAATAATAATAATAATAATAATAAAAGGCAAGGTTTTCAAAGTTGAATATTGAAAAATAATGAACTATCGTATTTGAATAACGTACAAAAATAAGCCTTTAAAAAATATTATTTTAAAACACAATAAATCAACATTTTTATAATGCTCGAAATTGTCGACATTTAAAACTTACATTTCTACTTTAAAATTAAATGTAAAGGACTTAGTTTTATAATAAAAAGGATGAATTCGTTATTCATCGTATGGTATAAATCTATCCATCCAAATTTTAATTAAATAATTATAAATATTTTTTTAAAACATGAACCATAAAAATGGGTCTTATAGTAAGATAGTTGAATGGATTCAACTGACCTGTTGAAATCAAAAGATCAAGAGTCCGCACATCTGGGTTTTCGCCGGTGACCGTAAAATACCTTCTCTCAACAGTTTCTCTATACTCAGACGATATCTTTTCTCTCAAACCATTAAAGCTTTCCATCGAATCCTTCAACTTCTTCCTCAACCCGTTGACCACCGACGTCCTCGTCCGGTCCGAAGATGACCCCGGTCCACAGCCGGGCATGTTCCGGCTTGTGTCGCTGGACCGATCAAGTGCTTCGAGCCTGGCCTTAATAAGCTTGGCCTTCTGCAACGCCATGTTTACGTCGGAATCCATCTTTGCTCTCAATTCCTTCACGGCTTTCGCGTTGTGCAACGTCTTGCTTTGCTCGTGGGAGGAGGAGAGGTCGCCGTTGAGCTTCTCGAGTTCTTTGAGCTCACCGTTGATGGACTCGACGTCCTTGAAGAACTTGTGGAGGTGGTCAACGCCATCGCCGGCGGTGGAGGAGGGTTGAGGAGTCATCTGGATTACATGGTGATCAGGGGAAAATTCTGAGCTTGGGGATCGAGAGAAAGAGCCTGAAAATAGATTGTTCATCGCCGGTTTATCAACTCCAACTATTGAGAAATGAAGGCAAAATTGGCGGAAAAGTGAGGTATATGAAGGGAATTGTTGATTGCTTTTTGTGGTGGGAAAGATGTAAGAGAATTGAAAAGAGAAAGATCTTGGAAAGTGGAAGAAAAGAAAAAGTCAGATTTCATAAGCAGGAAAAAACATTGTATTTTGATTGAGTAAATTGGAATGTTCTTTCTATGTAATTGTTGATTTTGGAATTTGATTTTTCTATGTTTTGGTGCTGAATGACTTGGTGGGAACAATAATATTTTTTAAAATTAATATGACATCCATTTAGGACTTTTTTTTATATAAAATATAAACGCTAGTTTATGAATCTTTTTACATAAATCTTTCTTCACTTCAATATTGCCTTTTACATCAAGATTTTACCTAGCTCAAATATAGCATAATTTAATATTAAATAAACATAACCATTTAACTAACGTCTTAACCTAGTGTAATAATCACTCAGTTATATCTAAATAATTTAATTTATACATAATAAATTAACATTTCACTTGAATTAAGCGGGAGCAATTAAAGGTAAAGCTTTCTCTTCTCCTACTTGTAACGGCTACCATCTCAACTAATAAGTGAGACAAATCCAAATATTAACCAACAGTTTTAAATCTTACGATTTTATCCCAAATTAACTATCCACCTAAAATTATAAAATTAGATAGGAGATTTAGTTAGTCATTAAAAGAATTATATGCAACCAAGAAATAAATAATAAGACTGACTAAAATCAAGCAATATATTTTTGGCAGTATGGTGGTGCCTTCCACAACCACTTCCCGCACAAAACGATGGACATTAGCTAAGGAATAATATTGAAATTGTTTTTCAATTAAAACCTACTCGGTGCTACAAATATGTTAATTAGGCACAGTATCAATTTTCTAGGTGCAACAATTCCGGAACAAGACAGTTTAAAGTTACTAGAACATCATAGATGATTCTAAAATGAGTTCAGAAGTTTATGGAAGGGAGTAAAATCTTATAGATTTGAATACAAACCTTCTAAAGCTCTGCACTGTTCTAAGATTGTAAAAACTTTGTCTTAATTGTACACTTACATTAATCATATTTATTGGATATGTACACTTATATTAATCATATTTATTGGATCAAAAGAGCCTTTTCCTATAAATAAGGAATCACCCTCCCTCATTGTAAGGTAGAATTTTACTTAATAACACTTTTATGTTATAAAATAAAATGATAGAAAGTAAAGAATAAAGAGAATGAGAAAATAAAACGAGAGTGTATTTTATAGATTAATCAGAATATTTGTAAAGTTTCTCCAAAGTCTTTGTTAGAATATGTCATTAGTAAAGAATCTATTAGGTTGTTAGTATGGTTAATGAGCTGTTCACAAGTTGTTAGTAGCAGTTATCTCTCTGTAAATTGTTTATAAATACACTAGTTAAAACTGTATCAAGGTAGGCAATAATAAATCATTTTTCAATTCATTTCAATCATTTCATTTTCTATTGATTTCCTTGTACACACTTACATGGTATCTTTCGCCTAAGTCCTGGAGACTTGCTCGTGCTGCGCTTTCATGGCTAACTCAACTGAGTCCGTTTCTACAAACAATGGTAATCCATCCAATGTTCTGTCAAGTTCTAGGTGTTGAAACCATTTCTTTTGAAAAAACAGGGTCGACTTTAAAAACGAAAATGGAGCCGCCGTCAATCTTTTTTCGAGGTGTGATCGGATCACTTTGAGATTGATCATTAAAACATTTTGATTTATTAAAATAATGATTTTGGCCTACAAAATTCGAAAAAACGGGTTCGGGAGTCGATTACGCATGAGGAATGATTAGCACCCTCGTAACGCCCAGAAATGGTACCTAATTGATTAATTAACGTCTTAATGTTGAAAATTTGAAAAGATTTTAAAATACGGTCCTCTTTATTTCAAAGAAAACTTGAATAAATTAAATTGGATGCTAAGACCCTCTTATTCCGAAGAAGTAAAATGTCACGCCCAGTGAGTTAGGATATGGCATTTCAAATCCTCGAAACTAAGCTTGTCTTTTGACTTTTGAAATTCATGCATTTAAGTTTAAGAAGGATATTTGGTTATTTGGGTCAAATGAAAAATCGAAACCCAGTAAGTTAGGGCATAATTTCTCAAAAATTCCAAATACAAAATATTGCCTTTATTTTTAGAAATCCTTACCTCGAGATAACAAAATGTCACATCCAGTGAGTTAGATACAACATTTTTGAATTCCCGAGAATAAGTTTTTATTTCACTTGTATGCTTTGATTTAAAAAATGTTAGTTGGTTCTTTAGACTCGACGAGAAAAATCGAAACCCAGTAAGTTAGGATACGATTTTCCGAATCTCGAATTACAAAAAATTACTTAATTAAGAATTTTTTTTTGTATCGGACAAAGATTAATGTAACACGATTTTATAGTAAAATGTAAAAAATGAATTACAATACTAATATGCATAACAGGCTAGTAATAAATGCATTGATGTAAATAACAATAATGAGAGCAGAAATAAATAAAAAGGTAAATAATAATAAAATAACAAAACAAACCCGTGGTATATAAAATAAAATAATAAGAAAAGTAAATGAACAAATAAAGACTAAAATTTAAATTTAAATTTAATAATAACTACTAATGAATAAAGAAATAGAGAAATATTGGGTAGTTTAATAATAATAATAATAATAATAATAATAATAATAATAATAATAATAATAAATGATCTAAAGTTGGAAATTATTTAAGAGCATATAAATATAATAAATAATAATATGATAAATGTATTTACAAATACTAGGTAAATAAATATTAAAGAAATAATAGTAATGAAAACAAAGTTAATTAATAATGATACATAAATAATAATGATAATATGTTAATAATAACAATAAAAAAATAATAAATAAGATAATACTAATAAAAGTAACGGCAAAAAGAAAAAATAAATAAATAATATTCGATAAAAAACAATTTTAAAATTTTAAAAAATAAGAAGTTATAAATAAATACATAAGTAAGTAAATAAATAAAATAAGAAATATGAAAAGAAATTGAAGTTAAGTAACTAAAGATTGAATTGAAATCGAAATAAATTAGGAGGGCTAAAATCACAATAAAAAAAAGGCGAATAAGGACTAAAATGACAAGCGCGAAAACACGCAAGGACCAAATGGGCAAAAGCCCAATCCCTGGACATGTGTCCACTTCCAGCGCATCAATGGGCCAGGGACTAAATTGAAACATGAAACAAATTATGCGGTTAAATTTTAAAATAAAAAAAAGTAGCAAAGGGACTAAATTGAAACATGATACAAATTATGCGGTCAAATTATGCGATAAATAACCCCATTTTTCAAAACACGCGGATCCTCAGCCCGCGGGTCGGCTCTAAAACAACTCCGTTTTGACGCAAAAGCTCCCAGGGTAAAACGATATCGTTTTACAGGTGCCATATAAGTCAATTTTTTTTAAAAAATCATTCTTCCTTTTTTCTCAGAAAAAAGAAAAGGAAAAAACTTCTCTCTTTTCTCTCTCTCTCAGCCCCTAGTTCGACCGAATTTTCGATGGACTACTGCCGCACTAATCGTTTCGGCCGCCAAAGATCGCGCGCAAGCATACGTGGGCGTTACTTAAGACGAAAATGGGACTTTTCAAGATCTTGGGCCCCCGGAGCCCAATCTGGCCTCAAAATGTTAAAAAAAAAACAAATCGGTGAGCCTTTTTCCCTTTCTTTTCTTTGTTCTTATGCTGAGAAAAAAAAAAGAAAATAAAACGAAACAAAAAAAGAAACCGAAAACACAAGCAAATAAAAAAGAAAATCACCTTCAGAGAATCTTTTTTTTTTTGTTTTCTGATTAATCGGTCTAAAAAAATGTTACAATCATTTTTTGTGGCTTTGTAGCTGAAAAAATAAATAAAAATACAATCTTTTTTTTTCTTGTGTTTTTTTCTCTGCTGTGTTTTTGTCCTTTTTTGCAGGTACGGAGGAGTGACGTGGAGGTGCGAGGTGGTGTACGGAGGAGGGACTGCTGACGTGGTGGCGCGCGTGTAGGGGGAGCGGTGGCTGAAGCTTGCTAGGGTTTTTTTTATTTATTTTTTTTAGGTTATGGGCTTAAACATTGGGTTAGGGTTTTGTTAATTTGGGCTTTGAATTTTGTTTGGTAATTGGGCTTGTACTTTGTAATTTTGGACTGTTAATTTATGTTTATTTTCTGGGTATATTGCTAATGGGCCTCAAGCATAAATTGGGCCTTACAATTGCCCCTCTTTGTTCATTGTCGTGTAACGAGAATAGAGCAAAGACTTTAAAAAGGGCCAATTTTGCCCGGCCTCGCTGGGTCTCTACTTGTTTTGATGGCTTTCTTTTTCAAGTAGCTCCATTCCATCCCACTGCATCTTCAGGGGCATAAGAACTAGCGCTTCGATCCAATTCAAGGAGATTAGACTTGTAGCGTCAATCTGCTCCGCCGCAACTTCAGGGAGATAAGATTTGCTATCTTCAGTCTGCTCTGCTGCAACTGCAGGGAGATAAGGTTTGGTTTTGGTAAATTTGATCCGACCTACTGCAACTTCAGAGGTATAGGACTTGTAGCTTTAATCTTTTCCACTGCAACTTCAGGGAGATAAGATTTGTGGCTTCAATTTGCTCCACTGCAACTTCAGGGAGATAAGATTTGCTATGATAGATTTGATTCGACCTTCTGCAACTTCAGAGGTATAGGACATGTAACTCGTAGCTTAAATCTGTTCCGCTGCAACTTCAGGAAAATAAGATTTGCTGTCTTCAGTCTGCTCCACTGCAACTTCAGGGAGATAAGACTTGTAACTTCAACCTGCTCTACTGCTACTTCAGGGAGATAAGGTTTGTCATGATCTGCTCTACTGCAACTTCAGAGAGATAAGATCTGTAATTTATAGCTTCAATCTATTCCACTGCAACTTCAGGGAAATAAGATTCACTATCTTTAGTCTGTTCCACTGCAACTTCAGGGAGATAAGGTTTGTAACTTTATTGGTCTATTGCACCATTCTCTAGGTAACACGACCTGTAAAATTCATTTCATGGGCTTATCCTTGTGGCAAATGATTAGGAAGTCATGATCAGAATGAATCAAATGCTCCTATTCAAATGACGTTTGCATGAATGCAGAATGTCACTTTTCGAGAATAATCCCCTTTTAATGCTTAGGTTGTCATTGCTCGTCATTCATCAAGGTTCTATCACTGATATGCTACCGTGCCTTCTTGTTTAGCCGGTATCTTTGACAGAAGATCTAAATATTTAACTCATAAATTTGGTCAATTCTGATTAATGATCCTGTTTCAGGTCCTCGTACTATTTAGAAGCTTCCATAGTAATATGCAAAACTCCTTTTGTGAAAGTAATATTAGTCCATTAATAGTTACTTCAATGCAAAATGCTTGAAAATGATCATAATGATGGGCAAAACTGAAATTTATCGGGAGCAAAATCTGAAAAGAATGGATTAATTAAAGAAAACAAACATTGCTGGAATATAAAATAGTGAGGGGAAAAAGTAGGTGCCCCAGATATTGCAGCCTGAACTTCTCTGTACAAACTTTCTGAAGACCATTTTAAACTCAACATGTATTTAGGAGATATAAAGTACTTTGTCGATGCCCCTAGATGTTGCATACCCTCTCTTCGTTAATTCAGGTATAGCAAGATCACTGTATACCCCATCTTTGATCACAATTTGAGCCGCCCTTTTCGAGTTTTCGACTCAAAACCCCTTTGGTCTCAAGGCTCCCTTTGCAGGTTTTCACCTTGGCCTCTCCGTTTTTTATTATTTTTATTATTTTTTTAAGGAAGGTCTTAAAGAGCCCTTTGCGGCCTCTTTAAGTATAGTACTTCTTGACTGAATCCAAATTTACAAGATTGGGCAAGTTTTTTCCATCCATATCGATCAAAATCAGTGCTCCTCTGAAGAAGTCTTTTTTTCCACATAAGGTCCTTCCCAATTTGGCATCCATTTCCCTCTGAAATCTTTTTGTAAGGGGAGGATTGTTTTCAATACCAGGTCCCCCTCGTGAAATTCTCTTGGGCGAACCTTTTTATCATAAGCTCGTATCATTCGTTTTTGGTACATCCGACCCTGACGAATAGCCCTTAGCCTATTTTCCTCAATCAAATTCAACTGATCATATTGAAATTGGATCCATTCTGCTTCATCTAACTTTAGCTCTAACAAAACTCGAAGGGAAGGTATCTCTACTTCAATGGGTAAAACCGCCTCCATTCTATAAACCAATGAGAAAGACGTTGCCCCGGTGGAAGTTCTGATAAATGTTCGATAAGCATAGAGAGCAAATGGTAACTTCTCGTGCCAATCTTTATAAGTTTCAATCATTTTCCCCACGATCTTCTTAATGTTTTTATTGGTTGCTTCCACTCAACCATTCATTTTTGGATGATACGGTGATGAATTGTGGTGTCTGATTTTGAATTGACTACAAACCACCGCTATCGTGCTGTTGTTCAAGTTTAATGCATTGTCAGATATGATCTTCTCAGGCATTCCATACCGACATATGATTTCCTTTTTTAGAAATCTACTGATTGCCGACTTAGTAACATTGGCATAAGAAGCAGCCTCTACCCACTTGGTGAAATAGTCAATGACTACAAAGATGAATCAATTCCCATTTGAAGCTTTTGGCGAGATCGACCCGATGACATCCATGCCCCACATAGAGAAAGGCCATGAGGAAGTCATAACATGCAAAGGCGAATGAGGTACATGAAATTTGTCTCCATAAATTTGGAATTTGTGACATCTCTTAGCATAATTGATGCGGTCTCACTCCATTGTAGACCAATAGTACCCTAATCTCATAATTTGTCTAGCCATTGTGAACCCATTAGCATATGTTCCACAAAGACCCTTGTGGACTTCTTCTAGAACTTTCTTAGCTTCAACAACGTCCACACATCTCAATAGTACTTGATCCTTTCTTCTTTTGTACAAGATCTCCCCGTCTAAGACATAGTTACATGCTAGTCTTCTCAACGTCCTTTTATCTCGGTTGCCTGATCAAGGTATTCACGGTTTCTCACATATCGTAATATATCGTGGTACCAGTGGTGGTCATCCCTTTTTTCTTCCTCTATGTTGTAACAATGAGCTAGGGCCTCGTAAATGCTCATTTGAATGGGTTTTACATCATCTTGTTTGCTTACTTTGATCATGGAAGCCAAAGTAGCCAAAGGATCTGCCATTTGGTTTTCGTCTCGCGGGAGATAATTGAAAGTAATATCATCAAACTCCTCAATTAACCCCAGAACTATCCTTCGATAATTGATCAATTTGGGGTCTCTTGTCTCTCATTCCCCTTTCAGTTGGTAGATCACTAATGCAGAATCTTCATATACTTCCAGCGCTCTAATTTTGCGTTTTATAGAGGTACTGAGTCCCATGATACATGCTTCATATTCTACCATATTATTTGTACAATCAAAGTCCAATTTGCATGTGAATGGATAATAATCTCCATTTGGGGATACCAAGACTGCCCCAACTCCATTACCTACAACATTTGAGGCTGCGTCGAATTTTAATTTCCAAAGGTGATCTTTTGTAGCGTCTTCTTCAGTAGTTGCCACATATATTAGTTCTTCATTGGGGAAGTCAAAGTGCCTCATACTCTTCTAGAGCTCTGCTGGCCAGAAAATTTGCTACTGCGCTTCATTTCACGGTTTTTTGGCTCACATAAACTATGTCAAATTCAGAGAGCAGAATTTGCCATCTAGCCCTTCCATTCAAAGCAGTTGACTCCATCATATACTTTAGAGGGTCCAACTTCGAGATTAGCTAGGTCAGATGGTACAACATGTATTTCCTCATCCTCCGAGTTGTCCAAATCAAGGCACAACATAATTTCTTAATTGGCGAATATCTCATTTCACACTCAGTGAATTTCTTACTGAGGTAGTATATCGCCTTTTCTCTTCTTCCTGAATCATCGTGTTGACCCAGCACACATCCCATAGAGTTATTAAACACTGTCAAATACATGATTAATGGCCTATCTGGGCATGGAGGTGACAGTACTGGAGGACTTGATAAGTACTGTTTAACCTTATCAAAAGCTTTCTGTCATTCATCATCCCACACACCTGGATTGTGTTTCTTAAGAAGAAGAAATATGGGATCACATTTCTAAGTTAATTGTGAAATGAACTGAGCAATGTAATTTAACCTTCCAAGGAAACCTCGAACTTCTTTTTGAGTGCACGACAGAGGCAATTCTTGTATAGCCCGGACCTTGTCTGAGTCAATCTCAATTCCCCTCTCGCTGACTACGAAGCCCAATAATTTTCCCAATCTAGCTCCAAAAGTACACTTTGTTGGATTGAGCTTTAATTGGAATTTTCTCAGTCTCAAGAATAGCTTCCTCAAAACTTAGATATGTTCCATTTCTGTTCGGGACTTTGCGATCATATCATCGACATAAACTTTAATTTTTTTGTGCATCATATCATGGAACAAGGTCACCATGGCTCTTTGATATGTCGCTCCTTCGTTTTTTAGCCCAAATGGCATCACTTTATAACAAAATGTACCCCACTAGGTTATGAATATAGTCTTTTCCATGTCCTCAGGATGCATTTTTATCTGATTGTATCCCGAGAAGCCATCCGTGAAGGAAAACAGCGAATAGCCTGCCGTATTGTCTACTAGAGTATCAATGTGAGGCAAGGGGAAATTGTCTTTTTGGCTGGCCTTATTTAAGTTTCTATAATCTACACACATTCGCACCTTTCCATCTTTCTTAGAGACAGGCACAATGTTGACTACCTATTCTGAGTATTTGACTTCCTGTAAGAATCCGGCATCGAACTGCTTTTTGACTTCCTCTTTTATTTTTAGCACAATATCAGGCCTCATTCTTCGAAGCTTCTGCTAAACCGGCTTGCAATCCTCTTTTATGGGGAGATAGTGTACAACAATGTCAGTGTTTAACCCATGCATATCTTGGTATGACCACGCGAAGACGTCTTTGAATTCTTGAAGTAACTTTACGAGGTCTCGCTTCGTTTCTTCAGTTTTGTACGTTCCAATTTTCACTACATTTCCTTCTTCCAAGGTCACAATATTTACTGTCTCTTCATGAGGTAGAATTCGTTTTTCTTCTTGTTTTACCATTCTTAACAAGTCTGAAGATAAGCTACAGTTTGTGTCATCTTCAAAGTCCTGGGATCCCTCTAAACACATGTCTTGCTCAAAAGGAGGTTCTAATTCCTTAGCAGCGTTACTCATGTCATTGATATCTGAGAACCTGTTGTAGGTACAAAGGAATATACAAAGAACGAATAAATTTAAGAATAATTATTTGTATGGTATGATTATGAATGTGATGAAAGAATGATTTGGAAAAAGATCAAATGAATGAAAGAATCTAACATAATTACTCATATAGAAAGAATCTACAAGAATGAAAGAATATTTACTCAAAAGATATCAAATATGCATTTCATAACTATGTTTGGACATAAGCCTATTCCACAAAGGATTTCTTATTGCTTCTAGGCTTAAAGCAACAAGTGTGTTTTGAACATTACTCTGAGTAAGCTCTAAAAACTACAGGAATTTCTTCTGCAATTCAATTGTTCAGAACACTCCTAGGTTCATAAGGGCGGATATTTGACAAGGTTCCTCCTTCAGTTGTTTCTTTACATATGACATGAACATTTCCCAACATTTCTTCAACACTTTCTTTCCTTGGCGTCCTTCACTCGGGATGAATAACCCATCCCAATATGAAAGTTTTGGATATGTGGGGGAATATCATTGGTTCCCATTTGATTTCTTCCCCACTCACACGTGCCCTTCTTCTTTCCTGCCTCTTTTCCACTTCCTTCCTTCTTTGTCTCGCATCTGGCTTGTACCCTAAGCCAAAGCGGTCATGCTTGTTCTTCAACATTGGAGCTTCAACTCTTCCCTGAAGATGTCTCCCTAATCCTCTTCCCGGTAGAGCTCCCTTTCCTACCATCAGTTGTAATCCCATCTTGGTAGCCTTGGATATTTTTGGCACTAGAATCCTGTTCCCCTCAGTAATGAATGTTGCATTCACAAACTCCAAAGACCGGAAAGAACATTCACTTGCCTCATCATTTGCCTCCAAGTACGGCGCATCACTAGTTACGGCCGTGATAATATCTTATTCAGCATTTATCATCACCAGCTGACCTTCTGATACTGGCTTTAACTTCTGATATAGTGACAAAGGCATTGTCCCTGCCGAATGTATCCAAGGTCTTCCCAATAAGTAATTGTAGGAGGGCTTGATATCTATTACTAGGAAGTCCACCTCATAGGTAGTTGGGCCAATCAACAGAGGTATTTTGATTCTTCCCATGACCCCCCTTTCATTGCCATCAAATGCCCTAACTATATTCTGGCATACCTTCATGTGTAAGCTATCCACAGGTAACCTATTAAGTGTGGATAAGGGCAACACGTTTAGTGCCGATCCATTGTCGATCAGAACCCCTGGCAATGTGTACCTTTTGCATTTGGTAGTAACGTGCAGAGCTTTAGTGGATCCCATACCCCCTGGTGGTATTTCATCATCGTTGAAGAAGATGAAGTTATCGGCACTTATGTTATTAACCAGCCGATCTAGTTTATTGACATAGATATAATTTGCCATGTACGTCTTGTTCAGCACTTTCATCAATGCACTTTGATGTACCTCCGAACTCAAGAGTAAAACTAGTATAGATATATGACCTAGTTGTTTATGCAACTGTTCCATAACACTATACTCGTTGTGCTTCAAAAACTTCAGGAATTCCTTAACCTCCACCTCTTTTACTGGCTCATTAACAAGCGGCTCAGGTCTGGCTGCTTTTTCCTTATTTTGCTCCACCATTAGAGTTTTTCCTTTTACGGATTCTGCTCGGGCATTTATCAGACCATAACGCACATATGCTTCCTTCTTCTTTAGCTTCTTTATAGAACTCTATCTCTTTATTGTCCATCGAACCTTGCACTAAGGCTTTGAATTCTGTGCATTTTTGGATCTTGTGCCCATTTTCATGATGGAACTCACAGTAGTTCCTCATGTTTTCACAACTCCCTTCAGGATCCGAAATGCTCAGCCCCCTTTTTACCATCTCCATCCAGACCCATCTCAAAGGAGTTTTTACTTCTGCAATATCGGTCTTGATTCTTCTCCCCACCTTTCCATCTATTGCATTTACCTCGTTATCAATGTGATTGGGTAGTGAATTTTCGGCACTAGGTGTATCATCAAATTTCACATTGCCTATTTTAATAAGTCTTTCAACGACTTTCTTAAAGGCTGTGCAGTTTTCTATTGAATGCCCCAAAATTCCTGCATGGTAGTCACATTGAGCGTTTGCATCGTACTATTTGGGGTATAAAAGCTGTAATGGTTTTAGGTAAAAAGGAGATACCACGTGTGTGTCAAATAAGCTTTGATACAACTCCCTGTATGTCATTGGGGTTGGTGTAAATTAGAGCTTCTCAGTGTTTTGCTTTGTGCCGGACTCCTACCTTGCTGAACCTTGTTAACCGGTAGCCATCGTTCTTGGCTGATTTACCGTAATCAATTTTGAGTAACCCTTGTTATATGTACTTGTTTTGTTCACCTCATTTTCCTTTTTCCTCAAGGTTGACCTTTTATTACTCTCTCCTGCAATTATCTTTTCGCTTCTTATCGCATTATTGATCATTTCACCGGTCATCACTATTCTAAAAAACTTTTTGTAGCGCTTCCTATCATGTGAGTGATGAACGGGGCTTTTAGGGTGTTGATAAAGAGCATCGTAGTTTCTTTTTCTAGGAGTGGCGGCTGAACTTGTATGGCAATTTCCCTCCATCTCTGTGCATATTTCCTAAAACTCTCATTCGGTTTCTTTTCCATGTTCTGTAAAGTAATTCTATCAGGAGTCATATCCGTCACATAACTATATTGCTTCATGAATGCTTGTGCTAAGTCCCTCCAAGAACCAATCCTAGTACGGCTCAATTGGTTTACCATTTGGATACTGCTCCCACCAGAGTGTCTTAAAAGCAATGTATTAGTAATTGATCGTTGTTAACATACCCGGACATCCGTCTGCAAAACATGGTGATGTGAGCTTCGGGGCAACTCGTCCCATTGTACTTTTCGAATTCTGGCATTTTGAACTTCTGAGGAAGCACTAGATCTGGGACCAAACTCAGATCCTTAGCATCAATTCCATGCTAACTATCAGTATTTTCCATTGCCTTGAATTTTTCCTCCAGCCATTTACATCGGTCCTCTAACTGCTTTGGCAATTTTGTCTTTGCCCTTTCCTTTTCTGCCACTTCATCCAGGTCAGGGATAACAGGAGTAGTTGGGTTATCCCCTGGGTTAGAACCTGATCCATCTTGAAAGTTCATTGGTACCGAAACACCATCCTGAAATTGTTGAGGCTTAATCGTGATAAATTTTCTTCGAGGGTACACCTCAGGTTGTGTCTATGTATTTGTTGGAGTAAAATTCGGAGGATAGAGATGTTCCTTATTATCTTCACCAACATTAACCGTGGGACCTTTTTCCTTTATCTGTTCGTCCATCAGTAGTTGGGTTAACTGAGTCATTATATTTCTTTGGGACTCCAACATTCGGTCCATTATGTCTTGCTGGATTTTAGCCATTTGCTCTTGCATTTGCAATTGTAGTTGATCTTGCATCTCTTTTTGGAGTTGTTCAAGTCTTTCCAATCTTTGATCCATGTCTTTTGTCTTTGCTCGGGTACTGTAATGATGTTTGGTTGGTAAGTTTTTGTTGGTTTCCAGATTAACTCTGAAATGATTTTAACCAATTAGGGTCTTTCTATGAAATTTACATGCACATGATGTGATGCAATGCAAATGCATGAAATGAATGCAAAAAGGCGTCGATTCTGATTCAATTTCATTTAGAAAACTTTACTAGAAAAAAATTCTTTACATAAAACGGATTACAAATATGGCTTTACCCTAATGCTCAAAGTTTTAACTTTTCTAAGCAACAAAGCTAACTCTTGACCTCGATCTGATTCTAGCTCATACTTCATGCTTAGCAGGTCAGCCTGAATTGCCAAAGTCTGTAAATGATCGACTACCTCTCAAATTTGAGCCACGGCCTTGCCCATGATGTAATCTCTATTCCTAACTTGATTCTGAGAATGGTGAAGCTGTTCCTTCCAACGTTCCTCGTTTACCTCAAGAAGCTCTACCCGGAGCTCACAGTTTTGTAATGCAGACTCTAGTTCTTCTATCTTTCCTTTCATTTCTTCAATCTTGTTAAAACTTGCCCTCAATTTAACCGCAGAATTACGATTTCTATGCTGAAGTGATTTTTCAACTTCTGCCACTCTAGCCTTTAATTCTCTTTTGTCATTTTGCGTTTCTAACAAACTCCTTTCTTGAGCCTCATTCTGTGTCTGAGCCTCTTGAAATTTGCTCTCCCACCGATTGGCTTTGGTTCTTTCTTCTTGGATCTCTTATTTCCATTGCTCTAACGTTTTTCCCAATTCGGCATTTCTCATCGATAAACGTAATTTCTTGTAATCCGCCTTCAAACTATCCAAGTCTTCGTCGACTTTATTCTTTCCATTTCTTAATTTCTCAGCCTATAGCTTTTGAACATCAGCATCTAACCTTAAATGCATCTTTTCTTCCTCCAATTGTTCTATATTCTTTTCAAGTTCTGGATTCTTCCTCTCGAAGTCTTACTTTATGATTTCTAGTTTTGATGGGATCACTTGTAAGTACTCTTCCATCAATCGAATGCCTTCTAAACTCTACCCGGGGATATTATCATTAATTCTTTTACCCCACCATCCACTGTGCTCGGGAGTCGTCATTGAACCTACGGCCAGCCTTTTCATTCGGCGAGTTTGATTCCAAGCGTTAGAAATCTCCTTTACCCTTTTCTTGTAGTTGTCTCCCCTGTACGAAAACTCACATTGAGCTAGCCCATGCGTTGCCAGTATGAACTGTCTTGATCTGTATTGCCTCAATACGAGCAAAGGAGCATACCCAACGGCTCCCCAAATCTCGAGCAGAGGGACCTAGTCAAAACTACCATATCGGTAAATAATTTCATTAGGAATCAACCAAGGAGCTCTTCACTCGACGTCTTCTTCTTGGAGATTTTGAAGGAGTGCTATCCAATTTTCCTCTGATATGTCATCCCTTCTTCGCGTGGCCACTATCTCCTTTAATGGGGAGTAATTCCCAGAGAAAACCTGATAAGAAACCTTATCCACATTCCAAAAATGACTGTGGAACCAAGCTAACAACAACTGTGCGCACCCTATAAATCTGCCATCACTGGCCCTCCTACATGCATTCAAAGATCTAAATGTCTCGACCAGGATTGCAGGAATAAATGTGACCCCTTTATCAAGTCTATCAAAGAGATCCGAGACCACTCATCTATATACTCTAATGCCATAGGGAAGATCATTAATTCGTAGATGCTCAAAGGAAACACATCGACTCTCTTTTTCGTATCAGGATGCGCTAGAATCAAATCTCTCAAATTCTTCCATGGGATGCACTTACATTCGCCCTTTTTCTTGATCTTAGTTGTAATCCACTGTTTGCTCATTCCTGTAATGTTCATCAATTTCTTCCAAAATGTTGGGACATAAGCGGCTCTGGAATGCACTTTATTGACTTAAAACTTTGGACAACACAGTAGGGCTATATATTTTTCCTCAGTGGGCACTAAATCGACCTTGCCAAAGGTAAAGCAACTGTATGCAAGGTTCCAATACTAAACGAGGGGCCGGAACAAATGCTCATCCACCTTGATGTCGTGTAGATACGGTAAATCCCCATAATTATAGTAGAACAACTACTTGGTCTCATCATTCCACTGATCCCATATTTCTTTTAATTCCTGAAGGCTATTTTGCGTTACATTGATACGGGTGTAGTCCCATAATTCTGACGTGTACCCCTCGACTAGACTATCTTCTTTCTCTAATTGTGTTTTCTCTGACCACATACGGACAGCGGCATTATCTTCCACTTTATCAAGAAATTCGTTCTCCATGACATGCTCTCTAATTTAGTAATCGAACTCGAATCGACAGTCTTTCGAATATGAAATGACATGCAAATATAGCAAAAACACAATAAGTCAGTACAATATACAAACAACAAAACTCAAAGCAAATGAAAGAGAATCAAGCACCTATCTGGGTAACTGCTAGGGTTTGACGCAGAGCTATCTAGGGTGGGCTCCTAAAGTCTTCTACATGTGGTCTTGGTTCTAAAGTTGAGGTACCCGAACTAGCAGATTTCTCGATCCTCACCCATTATAGGCTCATACGGACCGAGTTCAGTTCAGGGGAATACATTTCCCTATGGCTGCACGGAGATGAAAATCTCACGAAGACATAGGTACGGATGTATCCCAAAAGCGATCCACTGTCCTGCACGGAGGTGAAAACCTCACGAAGGAGTAGCTTCTCACTCCCACTTAAAAGAGGTAAGACCAAACGGTCCGTATGCAATATGATGCGAAAATACTCTACGAGACTCAAACCACAGCAATCATATGAAATAACACAAACAAATGCAATAAAAGGATCGTAATTTTTTAAATCAAATTTTTAATTTTCGACCACAAGATAGGAAATAATCAATTTTAGGCTCGACTCTCTTATAATGTCCTCAGAGGAGTTGCCAAGTTGTCAAAACCATTTCTTTTGAAAAAACAGGGTCGACTTTAAAAACAAAAATGGAGTCACTTGTAACAGTCTGGTTTAGACCCTAATTAGAGCAGTGGTTTCAGGACCACAAATCTGAGCCTGTATAATATTTTAATATTATTTCCTATGCCTATGATATATGATTAAGTATATGCTAAAGTTTTGTAAGTTAATTTGTCCATCTGTTTGCTTAATTTGATTAAAGGATTAAATTGCATTGAAATGCAAATTTGCATGCTTTATGAAAAGATACCTATTTGTCATGTCTTTATAAGTGTTATTGCCTTATGAGGCAAATAGTCCATTATTTAGATAATGGTTGATTAATAGACAAAAATGGCCTTGAATTATATGTTGTTATATATTTTGTAATAAGGTGAATTTGGTAAATTGATTAATAAGTTTGATAAAGCTTATAATAAAACAAAAGAAAATTAGATAGTGGAAATGTTCATCTTTTTCCACCGAAATATAGAAAAGAGAATATGTTTCATGAGCTTGAAGCATTCGGCCCTTGTCTTCTTTGATTCAAGATCAAGGACAGAAGAAAACGGACTTAGATCGTGGGAAAGCGAATGTAGTTTAACAAACGAGTCCGAACGAGTATTTGGATCCGAGGTAAGTCATTATACAAATAGACGTATTTGTATTGAATTATGTATGTTCATATGACTATCGATAACAATGAATACTTATGAGATGCTATGTATATGAATTCTGAGATAAGATTGACATAGTGACAATGTCTGAGAAGTCTCGTGAGAACCTAGGAATAGATAGGATTAACTATGTCATGACGTAGGTATCTGTTATGTTTTATCATGTAAGACCACGTCTGGGACGTTGGCGTTGATATGACACTTACGTGTAAGACTATGTCTGGGACATTGTCATCGTATTAATTCGTGTAAGACCCTGTCAGGGACAGTGGCATCGACATCTAATTACATGTAAGACCACGTCTGGGATGTTGGCATTGTACAACTATTTTGAGTATTCTATATAACCTATTAGATTCTGAACGGTTCAACAGGCAATTCCGAGCTATGAACGATTACATGAATGTATATACTTTTTAGGTATGTGTGATAAGTACATAAGGTGTGCATGAAAGGTAAGTATCTATATAAACGATTACATGAATGTATATACTTTTTAGGTATGTGTGATAAGTACATAAGGTGTGCATGAAAGGTAAGTATCTATATGAACTTACCTAAATGAATATGTGCAATGGAATGATGAGATGATATGTGAAATTATGCTTAGATGAATTATGTGTTTATATGGTATTTGAGTTGAGTAATGTGATAAGTTATGGCTAAGTAAGTGAGCCAAATGCTATATGAGATGTATATGCTATGTGCATTTTATGTATAAATATGATATGTGCATTTTATGTTAAGTTTATTTGTATATGGCTTACTAAGCTTTTGAAAGCTTACTCTATGTGTGTGTTTTGCTGTTTTACAGATCGTCAAAGCTACTGAAGGCTCAGGGACCGTCGAGGATCATCATCACACTACTCAACTTGTTTTTGGTACTTTTGAAATATGTATATAGCTAGATATGACATGTATAAGCTAGTCATTTTGGTTATGTTTGGAAGTGTATATAATAGCCATGAGATGTGGCTAGATAAGTATTGGTAATATGCTTGAGCAAATACATGAAAATGATGCATGTTTTGGTATGGCATGATTGCTTATGAAAGAGTTGAAGATATGGTGAGAAAATGAATGCTTGATGAATATATATTTGATTGTTCAAAGTAGTGAATAAATGAAAAGTATAGATGGATGAATCATACTTAATTGCTTATGTGATTATTTGAACAATTTGGTATGATTGAAGTTGCAATTGTAGGTGAAGATTTCATGATTTCTTTGATACGTTTTGGCTGCAAAATATGCATGAAATGATTGGGTAAATTACTTGTAGGAATTGACCTTATTATGGGTGGCAGTTTGGCTTTACAAGTAGCCTGTTTTGCCTACACGGTCGTGGCACACGGGCGTGCCTAGTGATTGTGGGATTAAGTCAGTACCAAGCTAAGTGTGCACGGCCAAGGCATACGGGCGTGCCTAGTAGCCGTGTTAATAAGTCAGTATATAGCCTAAGAGCACACGACCATGGTACATGGGCGTGTCTAGTGGCCGTGTGGAAAAGTCAATATGCATGCCCTGATTTGGCATGGCCAAGACACACGGTTGTGTCTAGTAGCCATGGAAGGCACACGGCTTGCCCACACGGGCGTGTGGCCTTCATAACTTAGAAAAATTTTAAATTTTTCAAGAATTTCTGTATGTGTTCGACTTAGTCCCGACCCTACTCAAAAGCATGATTAAGGTCTTGTTGACCTATTTAAGGGACACTATGATTGCGATTAATGAATGGTTGTATGAAATTTCTGTAAATGTTTTCGATCTGTCCGGTAACGCCTTTAACCCTAATCCGACGTCGGACACGGGTTAGGGGTGTTACATCACTACCAATCTTTTTTCAAGGTGTAATCAGATCACCTTGAGATTGATCATTAAAACATTTTGATTTATTAAAATAATTATTTTGGCCTACAAAATTCGAGAAAATGGGTTCGGGAGTCGGTTACGCACGAGGAAGGACTAGCACCCTGGTAACGCCCAGAATTGATACCTAATTGATTAATTAACGTCTTAATGTCGAAAATTTGAAAAGATCTTAAAATACAATTCTCTTTATTTAAAAGAAAACTTGAATAAATTAAATTGGATGCTAAGACCCTCTTATTCCGAAGAAGTAAAATGTCACGCCCAGTGAGTTAGGATACGATATTTCAAATCCTCGAAACTAAGATTGCCTTTTGACTTTTGAAACTCATGCATTTTAAGTTTAAGAAGGATATTTAGTTATTTGGGTCAAATGAAAAATCGAAACCCAGTAAGTTAAGGCACAATTTCTCAAAAATTCCAAATACAGAATATTGCCTTTATTTTTAGAAATCCTTATCTCGAGATAACAAAATGTCACATCCAGTGAGTTAGGACACAATATTTTTGAATTCCCGAGAATAAGTTTTTATTTCACTTGTATGCTTTGATTTAAAAAAGGATAGTTGGTTCTTTAGACTCGACGAGAAAACTCGAAACCCAGTAAGTTAGGGTACGATTTCCCAAATCTCGAATTACAAAAAATTGCTTAATTAAGAATTTTTTTTGTATCGGAAAAAGATTAATGTAACACGATTTTATAGTAAAATGTAAAAAATGAATTACAATACTAATATGCATAACAGGCTAGTAATAAATGCATTGATGTAAATAACAATAATGAGAGCAGAAATAAATAAAAAGGTAAATAATAAAATAACAAAACAAACCAGTGGTATATAAAATAAAATAATAAGAAAAGTAAATGAACAAATAAATACTAAAATTTAATTTAAAATTTAATAATATCTACTAATGAATAAAGAAATAGAGAAATATTGGATAGTTTAAAAATACTAATAATGATGAAAATAATAATAATAATAATAATAATAATAATAATAATAATAATAATAATAATAATAATAATAATAATAATAATAATAAATGATCTAAAGTTGGAAATTATTTAAGAGGATATAAATATAATAAATAATAATATGATAAATGTATTTACAAATACTAGGTAAATAAATATTAAAGAAATAATAGTAATGAAAACAAAGTTAATTAATAATGATACATAAATAATAATGATAATATGTTAATAATAACAATAAAAAAAAGTAATAAATAAGATAATATTAATAACAATAACGGAAAAAAAGAAAAAAATATTCGATAAAAAAACAATTTTAAAATTTAAGAAAACAAGAAGTTATAAATAAATACATAAGTAAATAAATAAATAAAATAAGAAATATGAAGAGAAATTGAAGTTAAGTAACTAAGGATTGAATTGAAATTGAAATAAATTCAGGGGGCTAAAATCGCAATAAAAAAATAAAAAAAGGCGAATAGGGACTAAAATGACAAGCGCGAAAACACGAAAGGACCAAATGGGCAAAAAGCCCAATCCCTGGACACGTGTCCACATCCAGCGCATCAATGGGCCAAGGACTAAATTGAAACATGAAACAAATTATGCGGTCGAATTTTAAAAAAAGAAAAAGTAGCAAAATGACTAAATTAAAATAGCCTAAAAAGGCGGAAGGGCTAAAAGGATAAATAACCCCATTTTTCAAAACACGTGGATCCTCAGCCCGTGGGTCTGGTCACGCGAGTCGGCTCTAAAATGGCACCGTTTTGATGCAAAAGCTCCCAGGGTAAAACGACGTCGTTTTACAGGTGCAATATAAGTCAAATTTTTTTTTTTAAAAATCATTCTTCCTTTTTTTCTCAAAAAAAAAAAGAAAAGAAAAGAAAAAGCTTCTCTCTTTTCTCTCTCTCTCAGGCCCTAGTCCGGCCAAATTTCTGATGAACCACCGCCGTAGCGCACGGTGGCCTACGAAGACGAAAACTCAGGTTTTCAAGATCTCGGCCCCTCGGAGATCAAATCCGGCCTCAAAACGTTCAAAAAAAAAAAACAAATCGGTGAGCCCTTTTCCCTTTCTTTTCTTTGTTCTTATGTCGAGAAAAAAAGAAAATAAAATGAAAAAAAAAACCGAAAACGCAAGCAAATAAAAAAGAAAATTACCTTCAGAAAATCTTTTTTTTTTGATTAATGGGTCGTAAAAAAAACATTACAATCATTTTTTGTGGCTTTATAACCGAAAAAATAAATAAAAATACAATCTTTTTGTTTCTTGTTTTTTTTTTCTCTACCGTGTTTTTGTCCTTTTTGCAGGTACGGAAGAGTGACGTGGAGGCGCGAGGTGGTGTACGGAGGAGGGACTGCTGACGTGGCAGCTCGCGGGTGGGGAAGTGGCGGCTGAAGCTTGCTAGGTTTTTTTTTCTGATTTTTTTGTTTATGTTATATGCTTAGACATTGGGTTAGGGTTTTGTTAATTTGGGCTTTGAATTTTGTTTGGTAATTGGGCTTGTACTTTGTAATTTTGGACTGTTAATTTATGCTTATTTTCTGGGTTTATTGCTAATGGGCCCCAGGCATAAATTGGGCCTTACTCTAGGTTAATTCAATGTTTCCCTCGACATGATTATAATAGTCCGATTTTGGGTCTAGTCGGAACAGTGATTTTGGAACCACAAATTCAATGCAGTAAAATTTATTGTTATTATATTTTAATGGTCTACAGTTTTATGGAATGATTTCGTGAAAATTTCGTTCAAAAATTTTGACGTTTGGGCACTCAATTTAGTTAAAAGGACTAAATTGTAAAAGGTGCAAAATGTGTGTTCTAGAAGCTAGAGGTGTCTAATTGCTATGGAATTTCAAATTAGAGGCCCTTAGATGGTAATTAGACCATTATACTTTAAGTTGGACAAAAATGGACATGGCTAGATGAAATTTCAAAGTTTGCATTAATGGCATTTTGGTCATTTGGTAAATAAAGACAAATAAAACTAAAATAAAAGTGTTCATCTTCTCAAATTAGTCCCCCATATCCGAAAATATCAAGGTTCCCATAGCTAGGGTTTGGCCAACTTCCAAGCTCGATTGTAAGTCCGTTCTTGCCCCGTTTTTAGTGATTTTTATGTTTTTGAGATCATTGTAACTAAATCTAGCTATTCTAGGGACCAATTTGAAAGAAAATCAAAGTCTAAAATTTTACCCATGATAGATATTTGCATATTTTGATGTCTAATAGTAGAAATCTATGTTTGATGTTAGATAAACAGCATTTACTATGTGATTTTTGATGAAAATGTCAAAAAGGACTTATTTGTAAAAGTTTTAAAAATGAGTAGTAAAAGTGTGATTAAATAGAAAATGTAGGCTTTCATGAGTATGAAAATGGTTCGGCTAGGCTTGGGTTTTGAAGAAACTGACTATATTTCATTTTACGAGCCTAGGGACTAAAGTGTAAAATATTAAAAGTTAGGGGCAAAAATGTAATTTTTCCATGATGTGATTTTTGGGCTAAAATGAATAATGTGATGATTAAATGAAATGAATTTGTTATTACAGATCAAGAAAAATGAGGTTCGGACCTAGATCGGGGGAAAAATAAAGTGTTTGACGATTAGGTCCAATTCTACTATTTTTGTACCGAGGTAAGTTTGTATGTAAATAATGCATTATTATATTTATGTTTTAAATGCTTTAATATTGTATGAAGTGTGATTGACTCTTTGGACATATTCGGCAAAGTTCCGACAAGCGAGAAATCTCGGTTGAACCTTAGGAATAGAATAGGATAGAGTGACATGTCATTAGGAGCCCATGTGTTTATGTGATCCAGGTGCTGGTCTTGTACGTCCTACCAGTGGCTGGGTATTCCGGCATATGTTGTGGATACCTGACAGCTTTTGTGAGCAGCACTGTGTAGTTACCTTTGGACTGACAACTTGTGTGAGCAGGCCCGTGAATAGCTCGAAAGCGAGCATATATGTATTATGAGATATGAGGTAGTTTTGGCTACATATATGGAACCTATGTGCAAGATTTCTGAGTATCCATTAATATTCCGAGTGTTCAACGGGAATGTCAAAGTTGTGAAAGGATATGGTTATGTTGTGATTTGGTACATGTATGTACGTAAAAAGTCATAAGTAATGAGCTCGATATGTGATGAACCCTTGGTAAGGTTGTTATTGAGCAAAGTTATGATTATGAGATTTTAATAGCATTTATGTTAACTTACATTATGTTAATTGTGTGTTAAATGTGTGGTTATGATGCTTATTATTTGTATACGAACTTACTAAGCTTTATAGCTTATTCCCCTTTCTTTCTCTTATCTTATAGTGTCACCAAGCTAGCTCGGAGACCAGAGACCGTCAAAGATCCATTCACATTGTCAACAATTATTTGGTATCAACGAATTCAACATTTTGAGTTATGGTATGTATAGGGGACTTGGTCATTTTATTATGTGTCATAATTGATTTGGCCAAATATGTAGGCTTATATTGGTTTCATTTTGTATAAGGCCATTTGAAATTAGCTAATATTTGTAAAAGTATATTCATATGATGATGCCTTTCATGAATGTGGAAACTTGCATGATTTGATTTGATAAGTATGTGATGTTTATGTATGATAGGTGTAGCATGCGAATGATGTGTGGATGTCTTGGTTGTGGATGTTTTGGTTGCCTAGGTATGTTATGTTTTGTGCCTTTGAATTAGTGTAAGTGATTGTGTGAATATGGGTGGCAAATCGCTTGGTAAATAGCCTTTAATTTGTCCACAAGGTTAGACATACGGGCGTCTGTTTAGGCCATGTGTGACACACGGCTTGCCTCACGGGCGTGTGTATTGGTCGTGTGTCCTATGCACCTTAATTTTGGAAAACAGAATGTCCAGAATATAGCACATGGGCAGAGACACGGGCGTGTGTCTCAGTCGTGTGTGCTACACAGCCTAGAACATGGGCATGTGTCTTGGCCATGTAAAACCTATACTTAATTCGAATTAAATTAATTAACAACACGGCCTAGCACACGGGCGTGTGGCACGGGCGTGTGGCACATGCCAGAGAGCACTCTAAATTGAACACGGTCTGAAGCACGGGTGTGTCTCAGGGTCATACGAGCGTGTCCCCTGGACCACACAGGCGTGTGAGCCCTGCGGTTAGCAAAAATTTTCTAAGTTTTATAAAAATTTCAGGAGTTCTAGGTTTAGTCCCAAGCCATGTCCAATGTACGTTTTAGGCCTCGTAGGCTCGTATTAGGGACTTTATGATTGAATGCAGATGGTTTTTATTTGGACGAAAATTTTATGACTCACTTTGTATGAATGCTTGTATTGTATGTCCGGTAATGCCTCGTACTCTGTTCTGGCGTTGAATAGGGTAAGGAGTATTACATTTAATGGTATCAGAGCTACAGTTTAGTTGATTCTCGGACAAACGTAGCGTGTGTAAAAGTCTAGCTATACATGCCATACATAAGTTGTGATAGTGTGATGACTCCTGACAACTTTAAATTGTGTTTTTAAATAGTAAATTAATCCTAATCGAGCTGAAGCTGATGACGTAGAAAGTAATGCGCCGGCTCCCCTTCAAGTAACCGTGCCATCTAAAAGTGGACCAGTGACAATTGGTCAAAGAGAAGGGGCTAGGGAAGCCTTCCTCCACATGATGAACGAGTGGTATACGGAGTTTGTTCGAGCAAATCCGAATGCTCAACCCCCTCTACCCCCACCCATTCCTTAGCCGGTTCCTGTAGCTCCACAAGGTATGGAATTTGTAAGATTAGGTAAGCCTCCGGTTGATAAGATCTGAAAGCATGGGGCTGAATATTTTAGAGCTAATGTCGATGATGATCCCGAGAGAGCCGAGTTTTGGCTCGAAAACTCCATCAAGGCATTTGATGAACTGTCTTTCACACCGGATGAATGTTTGAAATGTGATGTATCGCTTCTGAGAGACTCAACATATCGTTGGTGGAAGACTCTTGTGTTAGTAGTACCAACGATTCATTGATCAGAAATGTAAGGAGTTTTTAGAGCTGAAATAGGGCCGAATGCCTGTAACCGAGTACGAACGAGAGTTTTTCAGGCCTGAATCTCAGCACTGTGGTAGACGACATCCCAATGAATGTAGAATGAATGACTAGGCATATTTTAAGTGTGGCTCTCAAGACCACTTTATTCGGGATTGCCCTAGGATGGCTGAGAAAGACAAGATTCAGAATGCAAGATTGGGCAACACTGCCACTAGAGGGAGGCCCCCAAGGAATACAGGGAATGCGATTAGTAGTAAAGGTGTGACTAAAGATTCAACTGTAAGATCCGAGGCTAGAGCACTACTAGAACCTATGCTATCCATGAACCCGAAGAACCGACATCTGTCGATGTTATCACTGGTACTTTTTCTCTCTATAATACTAATGTAGTTGCATTGATTGATCCTGGATCCACTCATTCTTATATTTGCATGAAAATGGTAGCTAGTAAGAGTTTGCTTGTTGAGTTTATTGAGTTTGTGATTAAAGTGTCAAACCCCTTAGGCAAACATGTATTAGTTGATAGAGTTTGCAAGAATTGTCCCTTGATGATTCGAGGTCACTGTTTTTCGGCTGATTTAATGTTGTTGCCATTTGATGAGTTTGATGTTATATTTGGTATGGATTGGTTGACACTGCATGGCGCTGTAGTGAATTGTAGATGAAAAATTATTGAACTGAAATGTGAAAATGGTGAAATTTTTCAGATTGATTCAGATGAGTCGGGTGAGTTACTTGTTGTGAATTCTTCGATGTCTGCCCAGAGATATGTAAGAAAAGGTTGTAAAGCTTATCTAGCTTATGTGTTGAATACAAAAGTGTCTGAATTGAAAACTGAATCAGTGCCGGTAGTTTGTGAATATCCGGATGTTTTTCCAGAAGAGTTTCCTAGGTTGCCACCGATTAGACAAGTTAAGTTTGATATCGATTTAGTACTAGGGACTTCACCGATATCGATTACTACGTACAGAATGGCTCCGACCGAATTGAAAGAATTAAAAGCTCAGTTGCAAGAGTTGACAGATAAGGGTTTTGCGAGACCGATGTTTTTCTCCCTGGGGTGCACTAGTATTATTTGTAAAGAAAGACGGATCTGTGAGACTTTGTATCGATTCTTGGCAGCTCAACAAAGTAACAATAAAGAACAAGTATCCTTTCCCAAGAATTGATGACTTGTTTGATTAGTTGAAAGGAGCAACAGTATTGTCATAGATTGATTTGAGATCTGGCTACTACTAGTTGAGAGTTAAAAAGTCGGATGTATCAAAAATCGCTTTCAGAACAAGGTACGAGCATTATGAATTTCTTGTCATGCCTTTTGGACTAACTAATGCTCCTGCTGTTTTTATGTATTTTTTGAATCGAATCTTCCAACCATATTTAGATAAATTTGTGGTTATGTTATTGACGATATTCTGATTTACTCTCGAGATGAGATTGAGCATGCCGAGCACTTAAGAACTGTATGCAGACTTTGAGAGATAAGAAATTATTTGCTAAATTTAGTAGTGAGTTTTGGCTCCGAGAATTCAGAGTTTTGGGACACATTGTTTCAGGAGATGGTATTCGGGTTGATCCGAGTATGATTTCGGCAATTGTTGATTAGAAGCCACCGAGAAATGTATAAGAGGTTAGAAGGTTTTTGTGTTTAGCCAGCTATTATTAGCGATTTGTTAAGGGTTTTTCGATGATTGCTGCTCCTATGACTAAGTTGTTGCAAAAAGATGTTAAGTTTGAATGGTCCAAAAAATGTCAGCAAAGTTTTGAGAAGTTGAAGGCATTATTGACTAAGGCATTTGTTTTAGTGCAACCTAAACCGGGAAAGGAGTTTGTGATTTATAGCGATGCGTCACTAAATGGATTAGGATGTGTATTGATAAAAGAGGGCAAAGTGATAGCCTATGCCTCGAGATAGTTGAAACTGCATGAGAAGAATTATCCGATGCACGATCTAGAATTAGCTGCCATAGTGTTTGCTTTGAAGATTTGGAGACATCATTTGTACGATGAGAAGTGTTGTATCTTTACTGATCATAAGAGTTTAAAGTACTTGATGACTTAAAAGGATTTGAATTTGTGACAACGGAGATGGCTCAAGTTGCTAAAAGATTATGAGTTGGTAATTGATTACCATCCGGAAAAGGTGAATGTAGTCGCAGAGGCTTTGAGCGGAAAGTCCTTGTTTTCCTTGAGAGCTATAAATACGAGGTTGACTTTAGCTGAGAATGGTTCAATTCTAGCTGAGTTGAGAGCTAGACCTGTGTTTCTTTAGCAAATTCGTGAAGCTCAGAGAAGTGACAAAGAGCTACAAGCTAAAAGAGTTCAGTTTGAATTGACTAGTGATTCAGACTACCAAATTGGGACCGATGATTGTTTGATGTTCTGATGTAGAGTTTGTGTACCAAAAGATACCAAGCTTATTCAAAAAATTATTCATGAGGCACATAATGGTTGTTTATCTGTTCATCCGAGCAGTACGAAAATGTATAATGGGTTGAAGAAATTGTATTAGTGGTCGAGTATGAAGCAAGATATTTCAGAGTTTGTTTCGAGATGTTTGATTTGTCAACAAGTAAAATTCAAACACCAAGTACCTTTGGGTTTACTTCAGCTAGTGATGGTACTCGAATGGAAATGGGACAGAATTACGATGGATTTCGTAACTGGATTACCTCTGACTCTAAAAAAGAAAGATGCCGTTTGGGTCGTTGTTGATAGATTGACAAAATTGGCTCATTTTATTCCGGTACGTACCGACTATTCACTTGATAAGCTAACTGAATTGTATGTTGCTGAAATTGTTAGATTGCACAGGGTACCTATTTCTATTATTTCAGATAGAGATCCCAGGTTTACTTCGAGAATTTAGAAGAAATTACAAGAAGCTTTGGGTACGAACTTAAATTTTAGTACCGCATTTCATTTGCAAACTGATGGTCAATCCGAAAGAGTAATTTAGATTCTTGAAGATATGCTCCAATGTTGTGTTCTAGAATTCGAAGGTAGTTGGGAGAAATATCTACCATTGGTCGAATTTGCTTATAACAACAGTTTTCAGTCGAGTATAAAGATAGCACCGTATGTGGCATTGTATGGCCACAAGTGTCGAACTCTGTTGTATTGGACAGAGCTTAGTGAGAAACAGATTCATGAGGTTGATTTGGTTAGAGAAACTGAAGAAAAAGTGAAAGTAATTCGTTGAAAGTAGCTTTGGATAGACAAAAATCCTATACGGATTTGAAAAGAACAGAGACTGAGTTTCAAGTTGGTGATAAAGTATTTCTGAAAGTATCTTCGTGGAAGAAAGTTCTGAGATTTGGTCGCAAAGGCAAGTTGAGTCCGCATTTCATTGGACTGTATGAGATAGTTGAAAGAATAGGGCCAATGGCATATCGGTTAGCTTTGCCGACGGAGTTGCAAAGGATTCATAATGTATTTGCATAGGAACTTAATAAGCTTTATAGCTTACTCCCCTTTCTTTCCCTTATCTGATAGTGTCACCAATTTAGCTCGGGGATCGAAGATAGTCAAAGATCCATTCACACTGTCAACAATTATTTGGTATCAATAAATTCAATATTTTGAGTTATGGCATGTATAAGGGACTTGGTCATTTTGTTATGTGTCATAATTGATTTGGCCAAATTTGTTGGCTTATATTGGTTGAAAGTTCATTTTGTATAAGGCCATTTGAAATTGGCTAATATTGGTATAAGTATATTCATATGATGATGCCTTTCATGAATGTGGAAACTTGCATGATTTGAGTTGATAAGTATGTGATGTTTATATATGATAGATGTAGCATGCGAATGATGTGCGGATGTCTTAGTTGTGGATGTTTTTGTTGCCTAAGTATGTTATGTTTTGTGCCTTTGAATTGGTGTAAGTGATTGTGTGAATATGGGTGGCAAATGGCTTGGTAAATAGCCTTTATTTTGTCCATACAGTTAGACACACGGGCGTGTATCTAGGTCGTGTGCGACTCACAGCTTGCCCCACAGGCGTGTGTATTGGCCGTGTGTCCTTTGTACCTTAATTTTGGAAAACAGAATGGCTAGAATATAGCACACGGGCAGAGACACGAGCGTGTGTGCCAGCCGTGTGTGCTACACGGCCTAGAACACGGGCGTGTGTCTTGGCCGTGTGAAACCTGCACTTAGTTCGAATTATATTAATTAACCACACGGCCTAGCACACGAGCGTGTGGCACGGTCGTGTGGCACAAGTCAGAGAGCACTCTAAATTGAACATGGTTTAAAGCACGAGCGTGTCCCTTGGTCACACGGGCATGTCCCTTGGACAACACGGGCGTGTGAGCCCTACAGTTAGCAAAAAATTTCTAAGTTTTATAAAAATTTCTTGAGTTCTTGGTTTAGTCCTAAACCACTTCCAATGCACATTTTGGGCCTCGTAGGCTAGTATTAGGAACTTTATGATTGAATATGAATGGTTTTAATTTGGAGGCAAATTTCATGACTCGATTTGTATTAATGCTTGTGTTGTATGTTCGGTAATGTCTCGTACTCTGTTCTGTCATTGAATACGGGTAAGGGGTGTTACAATGATACTGTCAAATTAGATGAATGTATCTTTATTCAGTGGAAACAGCACATAAAATTGATTCTTGAAGGGTATGAGTTAACAGGTTTTATTGAAGGAACCTTATTTGCTCCACCACGGTTAGTTCCGTCTCCGAAGGGTCCTCTGGTTTTGACTCCAGAGGCATCATTCTTTCATGAGCAAGATAAGTTGCTTGTGTCCTAGTTGTTGTCCACAATAAATGGTACTTTACTTTCTTGTTTCACATATGCAAAGACTTCGTGTGATGTCTGAAATACCGCAAACTGACTGTTCGTCACCGTGACCAGAGTCAAATTGTCTTGCATTAAACATGAGTTGCATTTGATTAAAAAAGGTAATATGACAATTAAAGAATCTATAATGAATCAATAGTCAGGGATGTCGAAAAGTGTATTTTCGGGACTCCATTTTAGTAAACTGGACCCGTAAATATTTTGATTAAATTACGAGGTTAGTTTAGTAGCTAATTAATTTTTATATTAGTGAATTTTTTGAAATTAGGAATTACCAAGGTTCAAGGACTAAATCGTGTAAGGGATAAAAGTTAATTTATAAATTGAAATAAACTAAAAGGACTAAAATAGCAATTAGGCAATTACTTAGTATGGTGGACAACACTAATAATGTATGATGTATATATATTACTTAATATATATATGTTATAATAAATGATATAAAATGTATGTAAATGATATTATATAATAATAGAAAGAAAGAATAAAGAAATAGAAACAGGAATGCATGCAAATTAAAGAAAACAAAAGAAACAAACAAACAAAAGAGGCTGATGGCTCCAAGGGTTTCTAACTTCCAAATTTTAATTGTTTAGTCAATTTAGTCCTTTATACTTGATCGTGTCAGGAAGTCTTAAAATTTATATAACGAATGGTCGAGCCTAGAAACTAACTGTGACAACGACTTGAGGCAAGTGCACCTATCGAACAGTAGTATAGTTTAGTGGCAAGACCAAAATGTCGAGCCTAAAGGAACCAAAAGTATTAATGACTTTCTTTTTATTATTTAGCCTAAGAATTAAGGGAATTGCTATTTAATCTAAAATTAACTAACTACTAAGCTGAAGATGCTAAGACACAAAGAAGGAATTGGGGAAATACTTTTGGGAAAAACCAATTGATTAAGACAATACTCGAGTAAGAATCTACCTAGACTTCACATGTTATCTAACTCTGAACCAGATGATTTATTCACTTGACTTGACCCTTAGGATTCCCTAATTTATATTAATACCTCTCTCGAGGCTACTAACGTCTAACCCTAGGTTATTTAATTGAAATCTCTTTCTAACTAAAACCCCTAGAATTGTATTAACTCGATCTATGGACTCCCATATTAGGTTTGACCCTAATCCGGTTGATTTTCATCATCCTATCTCTAGGGTTGCGATCAACTCCGCTTAACTATGCTAGATCTACTCTTAAACAGGGAATATTCCTCCACTGCCTAAGGGTATCAATACTTGAATCAATATCCTCAAATATTAAAATAAGACTTAAGAATTCATAGTTAAGAACAAATCAAGTATTTATCATATAGTTCAGAAAACAATAACAAGATTTGTCTTAGGTTTCATCCCGCTCAGGTATTTGAGGGGTTTAGTTCATAATTATAAAAGAATACATCTCAGAAGAAAATATAAAACAAAACATAAGAAAAACCCTAAAACCCTCTAAAGGAAATTGAAGGGAAGATCTTCCGTCTTGAGTATGATTCCGGCTTCTTGAGATGAATCAAATGGCTATCTTCGAGTAAATCCCACAATTCGGCCTCTCTGGCTTGGCTCCTCGGCCTACCTGAACCCCCTTGAAGGTTGGCCTCTAGGGTGTTTATATAGGCTTTTGGAATGTCTTTCTTTGCCTCTAAGTACCTTATTCCGAATAGAATTAAAATAGGTCACGTCAGGGACACGCCCTTGTGGAATGGCCGTGTGAGTCAAATTCAAGCCGTGGTCTGGTCTACTAAAGTGGCACAGCTGTATGGCATGGGCCCAGGCCGTGTGCATTTTGTACTTTGGCCCATTCTCTCCATTTTTGGCCCGTTTCTCGTTCATTTCGTCTTACGGTGCTCCCCTAATATAAAACATGAAATTAAAGGACTAGGAGCACCAAATTCCGCAATTCGGGAGATAAATCATCCAAAAGTATGCTAAATGTGGGATTAAAATATGAACATATTACGGTTTATCAAATACCCCCACACTTAAGCATTTGCATGTCCTCAAGCAAAATTCTCAACTCACAATTAAAATGAACTTCCTCCATTCGTAATATTCATCAATAGTGTTTCATCATAATTCATAGATAATTTTTACATGGATAATTTTAACTCAAAGAGTCCTAAAGATTCAAACAATCTAAGTCAAACATTTATAGCCCGAAAACATTAGGTGTTTCCTCTTATCTAAATGATTACCTTTAATTCAAAATCGACAAGAGTTGACACCTTCACTAAAGATTCACTCAAATCACTCAAAGTGTTTAAGGCTTAAAATTAAGCACTCAAAAGTCGAACATGAAAAGTTAATTCCATAGGCTTGCATGAAAATCAAATTTCCACCACTACAAAATGAAATGATACACAGATCAAAAGGTCTTTTACGGGTTGTAATGAGGCTTGGGTTTAAAGGTGTGGATAAAAGTTGAATTAGAGGGTTAAAATCGAGATTGAATTGACAATTTACCTAACTAGAAAAATGAGCTAATCCTGAATAATTACATCAATTGAAAACCTGAAACACTAATAACACGAGCTTCTTCTCAGAATGTGGAATTAGTTGCTTAAGCTCAAACATAGAAATAACAATGAATAACTTTCCAACGTTTTTTTTAAGAATAAATCAAGTATTCACAATAAAAAGGCAGAACATTAACAACTGAAATATAGAACATAATTAGGCAACTGCTCAAAATCAAATCTTGACAAAAAAGGGAGTCAAGAAATGGTGATAACAAATACAAGATGGGTTTTGGGTTATTATTAGTGGGTGAGTCAATAAATGATTTGTTAAGATCAAAGGGGTTCACTAGGGGTTAATTTTGAGGCTAGGCTTTTAGTGGAGTAAGTGGGTTAAATCCTAAGTGCCTTTTCATCTCTGTTTATCAATTCAACGATGTGATCTTGACATGTATAATCAAAGCAAGTTCTAGAATAAAAAATCAATGTTGACAGACTCATAATCAATAAAGTGAGCAAGAAAAGAATTTATGCTCTAAAAGGCTCAAAATCTCACAAAAATTATGGGTTTTTGATTGTAAATTTCAAACTTCAAGGTAATAATTAGATTCAGCTAGACAACCTAACAAATCTTTGATTTTGAAAATAGGCTCATCATGCTTGATTCTCTAGTCTCCTAAAGTTTAAATCATCACTGCACAATTATCAATGACTTAATCCAAAACATATCAATAAAAATCATGAATCAAAGGAAATTTTATTCTAATAGTAAAATGAGAAAATTACTTAAGAACAAGACATAATTCAGGGATTTGAGAATAATGCAAAAAGTTAGGAACTTTTCAAAATAAAATTCACCCCCCACACTTAAGATGTACATTGCCCTCAATGTACAAAGATATATAAGAAATCATAAGAGATGGGGAGAATTGAAACTTTTAGAATTTTGGATGGATTCTTTGAGTTGGCAGTGGTCGTGGTGTGGTGGCCACGAACAATCTCTGCGCTAGATAAAGAAATTGGGAATCTTGTGAAGAATTAGCCAGAAAAGAAAAATAAAAAGAAAGAATGTAAAAAGTAAAATAAAATTAAAAGAGAAGATTAATGGACTGAAAAGTCCTTATTATTAGATGGTTTACAAAGTGGGTGTGATTTCTAAGGTCGTGGTGTGGTGATTCCCAAGTAGCATTTAGAGCCTAAATCAAAGAAAACAAAATAAAATAGATTAAATTAAGTAAAAGAGAAATAAATAAAAGGAAAATAAAGGAGAAGAGAAAAGAAAAAGAAGAATGAAATGGACTCAAAGGTCCTTGTCCTGTCGAATTAATGAAGCGGCTACTGGCATGAACTTATGTAGATCGATCTTGCAGAGGAAAACTGTGCTAGGATCCCTCCGTTTCTTCGACATGGATAAGGTGTAGACCAAGAGTTTGGCGAATGAAGAAAGGTGAAAATGAAAAGGGAGGGGAGTGTAAAGGATATGGAAAAAGGGAAATAGGTAGTAGGTGAGAAGGGGAGAGGGGTGTTTTAAATAGAAATCTCAGATCTGGTACATTCCCACGCCCGTGTACCACAGACGTGTTGAGCCACACAGCCAAATCGCACGGCCGTGTTGTGCTTCATTCATTTCTCCCACGCTTGTGTGCAGGTCGCCACGCTCATATTGATAAAACAGTATCGACCACAGCTGTATCGCACGGTCGTGGTGTTTAGTCGGAGCCCATGGCTTGAAGATATTTTTTGTCCTATTTCGTACTATCTCTGCCACATCGGTACGGAAATCTGTGGTGTCCACACGGCCACGGCTGTGTGCAAAGCCGTGTGGTATGGAAATATGCACTTTGGTTAGTTTATAGTTAGGTACTAAAAAGGAAAAATAAAAGTAAAAATAAAAATGTAAAAATTAATGGGGTTAGTGCTCAAGTTGCCTCCCGAGAAGCGCTCGTTTAAAGTCTTAAGCTAGACTTACCTCTCATTCACATAATCATGGTGGTTTGAGGAGTTGAAAATCCTTTCTCATGCTATCAGTTTTATTATCAGTATATAGTTCGAGTCAAGTAGCATTTACTTTAAAAGTGCCGAATATAGGATCACTTACCTCGACTATTCCGTATGGGAAGACACTGAGTACCTTAAAAGGGATTTATTCTTCGTATTAAGGTCGGGAGGAGATATTCGGGTGTCTGTCTTATCTAACAATACTTGATCTCCGATCTTAAATTTATTTGTCCCACGGAATGGCGTTGGGTCTGGTTCGTGTATTCCTAATTTCTTCTTGAAATGTGTCTTCCACTCGTCTAGTTCATCGATCTAAAGCCATCGTTCCTCGTGAGTTATTTCTTTATTGTCATGAGGTATAGGATCTGGCTCAGTTGTGTAGTTTCGTGGTGCTTCTTGAAAAGAAGGTTTAACAGAATGGTCATTAATAAAATTAATTTTCTCAGCTTGATTACTTGATGTCCTAGACGAGTCAAGAGCCTGAAGACTGATTGATTCGTCACCTACACGAAGTATGAGTTCTCCTGTTCTAACATCAATTTTATTTCTAGCAGTTGCTAAAAAGGGTCTTCTTAAAATTAAGTGGATACTATTGTCCTCATCCATGTCTAAAACGACAAAGTCTACCGGGAATATGAATTTGTCAATTTTGACTAGTACATCTTCAATTATACCCCTAGGAATTCGAATAGTTTTATCAGCTAATTGAATGCTCATCCTAGTTTGTTTGGGTTCCCTATACCTAGCTGTTTAAACATTTTATAAGGCATAACATTTATGCTTGCCCCTAAATCAGCTAAAGCATTATCAACAGATAAACTACCAATTAAGCACAGAATTGTAAAACTCCCTGGATCTTTTAATTTCTGTGGTAGTTTATTTTGCAACATTACCGAGCACATTGCATTTAGTTCCATATGCGACTCTTCGTCTAACTTCCGTTTGTTTGTTAGAAGCTCTTTTAAAAATTTCCTTGAATCTGGCATCTGCGAATGAGCTTCAAGAAATAGTAAGTTAATATGTAATTTCTTTAAAATTTTAAGAAATTTACCAAATTGTTCATCTGTGTTGTCTTTCTTCATCGCATTGGGATATGGTACACGAGGTTGGTACTCTTTAATTACCGGTTTTGGTTTGTCATGGCTTACCTCAACCTTACCTTCCTCTACCATATTCTCTTACCTTAATTTGGGCTCATCAAACCCTTCACTAACATGAGCTGTTATGGCTTGAAGTTGCTCCTTCGGGTTAGTTTCAGTGTTGCTTGGCAAGCTGCCTTGTGGTTGTTTGGAGATCAGCTTAGCAAGTTGCCCTAATTGGTTCTCGATCCCTTGAATCGATGCTTGTTGATTTTTAAGTTTTGTTTCGGTATTTTGGAAACGTGTTTCTGACACCGCTATGAATTTTGTTAGCATCTCCTCAAGGTTCGGCTTCTCTTCCTGTGGGTAGGGCTATTGTTGGAAGTTTGGAGAAAGTTGTTGTCTCTGATTTCCTTGACCACCCCCTAAAAAATTGGGGTGGTTCCTCCAACCTGGATTGTAAGTATTACTATAAGGGTTATTTTGAGGTCTAAAATTATTACCCCATATAGTGAACTTGCTCGTTTCAGCACTTAGGTTGTAAGACGGATATTCTGTGTTGTTCATCCCTCCTCCATTCGTATCGCACTGCATAACTGGATGTACCTGCGAAGAACCATATAAACCATCAATCTTTTTATTTAACATCTCTACCTGATTTGATAGCATGGTTACTGCGTCGAGGTTGAAAGCACTGGCGGCTTTTGTTGGCCTTGTCCTCTTGACTTGCCACTGATAATTATTCAATGACACCTCTTCAATGAATTCGTAGGCAGCCTCAGGTGTTTTGTTATTCAAGGTTCCACCAGCGGCTGAATCAATTAACTGTCTGGTTGAGGGGTTCACACCCTTATAAAAGGTTTGGACCTGTAGCCATAAGGGTAATCCATGGTGTGGGCACCTTCTCAATAGATCTTTGTATCTCTCCCATGCATCGTAAAGTGTCTCTAAATCCATCTGCACAAAAGAAGAGATATCATTCCTCAACTTAGCCGTTTTAGTCGGCAAAAAATATTTGAATAAAAATTTTTCGGTCATTTGTTCCCATGTAGTGATTGATCTTCGTGGTAACGAGTTCAACCACTGTTTAGCTTTATTCCTCAATGAAAAGGGAAACAATCGAAGACGAATGGCATCATCAGAAATGCCTTTTATTTTGAAAGTGTCGCAAAATTCTAGGAAATTTTCCAAGTGATTATTTGGATCTTCATCCTGCAAACCATCAAACTGAACAAATTGCTGTATCATCTGAATTGTGTTAGCTTTCAGTTTAAAATTATTTATAGCAATAGCAGGTCTAACAATACTTGACTCAGTTCCTATTAAATTAGGTTTAGCATAATCATACATAGTTCGAAGAGCATGATTTTCGGCCACCTCTGGAGGTAGCGGATTATTCTCATCCATCTCTTCAGTAGTATTAATTTCGTCTTCTTACTCTTCTTGTATGTGTTGTAGGCTTCTCCTTCTTCCTCTTCAGTTTCTGTGAACTGTGCTTTCAATTTCACTATCGTAACGTAATGGTCCTGACGGGTATCTTCTGGTTATAAACTAGAATACCTGCCAAAAGCAAAGAAATAAATTTAGAAAAGTAAAAATAAAATTTAATTGCAAAAATAAAATATGGCTAAAGTAATAAAAATTAAGCATTCTTAATATTTCAGTTCCCCGGCAACGGTACCAAAAACTTGATCGTGTCAGGAAGTCTTAAAATTTATATAACGAATGATCGAGCCTAGAAACTAACTGTGACAACGACTTGAGGCAAGTGCACCTATCGAACAATAGTATAGTTTAGTGGCAAGACCGTAATGTCGAACCCAAAGGAACCAAAAGTACTAATATTAACTTTCTTTTTATTATTTAGCCTAAGAATTAAAGGAATTGCTATTTAATCTAAAATTAACTAACTACTAAGCTGAAGATGCTAAGACACAAAGAAGGAATTGGGGAAATACTTTTGGGAAAAACCGATTGATTAAGACAATACCCAAGGAAGAATACACCTAGACTTCACTTGTTATCTAACTCTGAACTAGACGATTTATTCACTTGACTTGACCCTTAGGATTCCCTAATTTATATTAATACCTCTCTCGAGGCTACTAACGTCTAACCCTAGGTTGATTAATTGAAATCTCTTTCTAATTAAAACCTCTAGAATTGCATTAACTCGATCTATGGACTCCCATATTAGGTTTGACCCTAATCCGACAGATTTTCGTCATCCTATCTCTAGGGTTGCGATCAACTCCGCTTAACTATGCTAGATCTACTCTCAAACAGGGAATATTCCTCCACTGCCTAAGGGCATCAATACTTGAATCAATATCCTGAAATAATAAAACAAGAATAAAAAACACATAGTTAAGAACAAATCAAGTATTTATCATATAGTTCAGAAAACAATAACAAGATCCGTCTTAGGTTTCATCCCCCTCAGGTATTTGAGGGGTTTAGTTCATAATTATAAAAGAATACATCTCAGAAGAAAATATAAAACAAAATATAAGAAAAACCCTAAAACCCCTAAAACCTATGTTTGGGGGGTTTTAGGGAGGCCTGGGTTTGAGGCTGAGCCCTGGAAAAATTTTGGTTTTTGGCCCTTTAGTGGAGAGGGCTGGGTGATGTTGGACTTATGTATAATTGAGTGTGTTTTCCTAACACAAGTTGAACACATGGTGGAGTGGTGTGGCGTCAAGTGAAGAACATGGAGGGAAGGGGTTCGAATCCCACAGATGGCAACTGGATACTTTTATTTTGTGACTTGAGAGAGTAAGAGGTAGAGTTGGGATCAAACTCTACTAGGTTGATGGAAGACTTGGTCAATTAATTTGAATGGGAGGCCAGGAGTGATTCAAGGAGGGGATTGTGGAGGAAATCAGGGAGTTGAGGTGTGAGGGAGTAGTGGCCGAATTTGGAAGTGTGCCTTGAGGGGTGATTTCGGCTAGGGGATGGATTAGGAAGCTTTTTTCGGCAGCTTGAGTATGAGTGCAAATCGAAACCTCTTCTTGTGTTTTGCGATTTCTCCTTTAGTCCTTTCGGGATTTTTTTTGAGAAGCATTTTCGTGCACTTATCCTCTTTTTGTTTTACTCTTTTTGTTTTACCTCTCGTGCTTTCTTCCATTTCGTTTGTTATTGCCTAAACTTGTTGTGGCTGAATCTCCTTCTACTCATCTATCTTCACATTGCATCCATTCCTCCTCTTTTCTTAAAGCCGAATAGCCACCCCTACTCCTATTTTGACTTCTCTTTAGCTAAACATCTAGTAGCCTGAAGTTTGGTTCTCTTCTGTCTGCCGAACTTGGTAAGCCTAACCTCCTTAATCTCTTAACCCAAATCTTTTATCCCTTAGTGGTTGGGGGCCAAATTCTTTAAGCAAACAATTGGCATTGGTCATCGGCTTTGGTTTTGGTAAGGGTGAAGTAGCTCATGTATCTTCTTAATTCGATGCTAGTGATGTTTTTGTGACCCCATTTGTTGAGTTAGCATCAGTTTCCTTCTTTCTTGTGGGGGGAAAATGTTGGTTAGATGCTAACACCTTTGGTGCATCAATTATTTTTCTTTTTAGGAACTCGTTGCGTTAACCAAGGAGCAAGGCCGAATATTGATACCCTGTAGGGGGATCACGTCTTGTGGTAAGTGAATCTGGTTGAGTAGTAAACTTCGATATTATGAATTTTTGTGAACGTTGGGATTAACTCTTGATCATTGTTATCTTAGGGGCAACGAGGAGTAGTTCTTTCGGCAATCCAGCAGGTGTGTAATCTCACACTACCGCTTATTTTGTAAATGTTGTTCTGTGAATCGGCTAAAAGCCGGAATACCGAAAAGCTGAAATACCGGCAACTAAGATCACTCGAGCTACGAGCGCTCATAGTGATAGATCGAGTCTCTAATGAGAGCGACAGACGGTTGAGAGAGTGTCACGAACGCTCTCGTAAAACTGAGGCCGTAATGGGCCTTGTTGAGCCGAGACGGGCCAGATGGGCCAAACAAGTTAATGGGCCCATTTGAGCGGAAACGATGAAAAATGTAAGTTGATCGATGTGATTGCAAAGTCCACAGAACCGAGAACAAAACCGAACAGGATAGGCCACACGAGCGAGTGGGCCCCAATGGGCTAAAATGGGGTTTTAGGCCTAATAGCACTGTATTGACCAGAATTACAAACTGAGTCACTCGAGGAGACGTTAGGCCTTCAAAAAGGCCGTTGTAGGGGTAAAATTACCGAAATACGCTTATTGGGTAAAATTACAAAAATACCCTTAGTGGGTAAATTACCGAAATACCCTCGACGGGTAGTTCGGTAATTTACCGAAATACCCCAAAGGGGTGAAAATTACCATCATACCCTTAGGTGACAAAATGACTGTTATGTCCTTGATGGTAGTTAAATATCGTGTATGTGATTTTATTTATACTGTTTATACTTGTAATACACTGCATTCATATCATGTTGCATGGGTTGGGTTTGATGATTGGAGGAAGTACCGTTTAAGTGGCTCTGCCATATACCGTTTGAGTGGTATCACCACCTACCGTTTTAGTGGCTCAGCCACATATACTGTGATTAGCAGCTTGACTGCAATATTGATGGGGTTTGGCTGGGTGGGTTGACATGGTCCCCACATGGTGTGATTGGTTGGTACAGGTGGGTGAGTTAGTCGGCTATTAGGATTAGGGTGGGCTCATATCACCATACATTGAGATGATTTTGAGGCTTAGGCCCAACTTGTTACCGAATAGGGCTTAGGCCCAGACTGATACCGTATGGGCTCAGGCCCAGATAGTGACCGTTATAGGGGATTACACACTGAGTTCTTGTAACTCAGCCCTTTCTTTTAACCGTGCAGGTAATCCCCAGCGTTAGAGGATTTGGAGCTGTGGAGGACTCGAAGGTGGCCATACGTCGGATTTGCTTCTTATCGATACTTAGTAAATTTGGATTTAACTTATTTTATATTATTTCTGGGTTAATATTTTGTGTAATAAGGCCATTGGATTTTTCTTTTTAAACTATCGTTTGGTAATTCTGCTAGTTATGAATTGTTAAACGATTAAACACTGGTTTTTTAAATAATAACTACTGTTTTTTCCAAAATATCACGTTTCCGCAATTATTTAAGTCAAACCTCTACAACCAACAAAGTTTTTGAAAATAGTAACATCTTTGCAAGAATATACTGTGAGCAAATCTTGTTTTTTGTAAGCAACGAAATTCGGAGTTTCAAAAAGGATACAAAGTTTTTAACGAACGCGTAGCTTTTAAAAACCCTTTTGATGTCACATGCTAGATCCGATCATAACGTCTAGGCCGGGTTTGGGGTGTTACACCCGTGTGGCACGGCCGTGTAAATCGAATTCAGGCAGTGGTCGGGTCTGCTAAAGAGGCACGGCTGTGTGGCATGGGCCCAGGCCGTATGCATTTCGTACTTTGGCCTATTCTCTCCGTTTTTGGCCCGTTTCTCGTTCTTTTCATCCTCCGGTGCTCCCCTAAGTATAAAACGTGAAATTAAAGGATTAGAAGCACCAAATTTCGTAATTCGGGGGATAAATCATCCAAAAGTATGCTAAATGTGGGATTAAAATATGAACATATTACGGTTTATCAATACTTGTAATTTTTACGTTTTTGGAATCCCGGTACCTAAGGCTACTCGAACCATGTCGTAATTTTTAGTATTGTTTAAGATTTTAGATGTTGACATTTTTTATGAATTAAATAGATAGATTTTTAAGTTAGAAATTGTGGAATTAATTGTTGATTTTGAACAATAGGGACTAACACCACTTTTGGTTCAGTGGAATGGAATAAGGTCATAATGGAATAGAGTTGTAATATAATAGAGCTGTAATGGGATAGAGTTGTAATCGGTAATTCAATTGTTTGGTTGAGTGGAATGGAATAGTACTATAATAGTATTCTTTTATTTGATTGAATGGAATAAAGGTTGTAATAACATACCAAAAAAGCTAAAATGACCAGAACACCCTTAGCAAAATTTTGTTATGTAGATGATTATTGTTATTGTTATTAAATTTTAATAGGATTATTATTAAATATGATTTCATAAAAATAAGAATAATATATAATTTAATAACATTTTTAATATAATTATATTTTTATTTTTATAAAAATATTATCCATACTAATTTACTTTTAGGGTACTAAAACATTTCATTTCATTCTCAGATTCAAAATAATTTCCCTTCTCTTACTCCATTCATTCTTCTTCAATTTTACCCATGTGCAAAAACCTAGAAAATAAAAAACCCAAAATCAGCCTTCATCTGTTGACTTGCCTTCGTCTTTGTCCATTGCTGGTTATGAATTGATAATTATTCTTATTTTCTCTTGCTTAGTCTCACCCATTCACTCTTCTTTCCATCTCACCTATGTGCAAAAGCCCAAAAAATAAAAAATCCAAAGCCATGCTTCATCTGTTGCCTTCATCACTATCCATTGCTGGCCATGAGTATAGATCCTCTCCTAGTCTCTTTATTCTCTTTATTTGGAATGTGAAATCTCACCTAAGACCTAACGAGATAGAGAATCCTTTATTTTTCTCTATTTTTATGTGTTTTTAAGTTGACTCATCTATTGGGGAGTTTTGACTGAGTTGTTTTTCTTTAAATTGTGAGTTTTAGATGATTTATTTTTTCATGGGTAATATGGTAAAAAAATTTCCCTCTTTCGGAGCATTTGCAGAATAGCCATTCAGACATGAGTATACTGAATAGCTATTACAGGACTTTGTTGTTTAGTCCCGTGTTAGGAAATTCTGCAGAATCACATTCAACCAACCAAACATCTGAGATTATGTTGAAAACTGAATATGCCTAGAATGGTTTAACTATTCAGGCAAGCCAAACATAACGTAAATTGTGAAAAATTTGAAATTAAGAGGTCGAATTGGAAAGTAGGAAGCTAAATGTGGTCTAGAGTGAAATTAGTATATAAATACAAAGTAATTGTGAAGATTAAAATTAGTCTCGATTTAGGGAATAAATTGAATAATAAGCAAAATATAGTGTGAAAATTAAAATTTAATGTGAAATTGAAATGTGTAATATTAATGTCGTTTAATTGTTTTATTCTGTAGCTAACGTCGTACCGAAATCCTCGAGTAAAAAGGGAAGGATAAAATTGACAACAAATAACTCGGAATTCATGGTTTGTGTTTCTATAATCTGAATTAAATGGTAGATTATTGCATATATAATTGTTTACTTATGGTAAGCAATTGAGGTGAGCACTTTGGTACTTTGGGATGAATTAAATTCATAATTGAAATGAAATAGATTGATTTTGTATATTATGAAATATATTGATTATGAATATATGTGTATCGAGAAAAATGTGATTAATATAAAATTAAATATATGCTTATATGTGATGATATACATTCATGAAATTGAGACATTGGTTGTATTGAAAAGTGAAATGAATCCCTATAAACGTATCGGGCAGAGTCGGATATAGATGGTATGCCATAGGATAGGAAAGTTCAGGGATTACTTTGACCTCGAGCCGATGAGGCACTGAGTGCCAATTTGCTTCGGTTTAACCGATGAGACACTGGGTGTCAATTTATATAGCGTTAGGCACAACTATTACTTCAGATTTATCCGATGAGGCACTGGGTGCCAAACTGGTGTGTTGGTTTGTATTCGTGTATCTATCCAAGTCCATGTCATGTTAATATGGGAAAGTAAAATAATAATTTATGTGATTGATATTGAAATAGCAAAGATGAGAAGTGAATATGAGATGAGAAAATACTGAAATGGCAAATATGAGATATGATTATGAGATAAGAAATGAGATACAAAATGATGAATTGAGATGTAAAACTTGAATGAATTCAAGTATTGATCAAAGATATGAATCATGCCATTGCATGATATGATGTATTCAAATGTTAAATGAAATGTCATTTGTATATACTTATATATTTGAATATGTGAAAATCTTAGTAGATGTGAATAAGGAATGAGCAAAAATTATACTATTTAATTGAAACACGTGAACATAGCTTACTTGTTTCATATTGCATGTTAAATACTTATATCAAGTTTATATTATTCGGATTATAGAAATACCACTGAGTTTTACTCAACGTGCAATTTTATTTTCCGTAAGCAGGTTAGGTACTGTTTGAATTATTGCTGACTCATCATCAAATCACAAATCCAGAGCTCAACTATGGTGATATTTCATTTTGTAATGGCATGTACCTAGGGAGTCTTTTGTTGATATTGTCTATAAGGTGTGGTTATCTTTGTTACTAGTGAAATGATGCTTAAATGTATATATGGTTGTGGTTGAGGCTGTGTTGGTATGTTAGCCTAGTTTATATTTGGTATGTGTTAGATTAAAGTCAGAGAGTTACACGGCCTGGCCATACAGGCGTGTGTCTCGACCGTGTGAGGTACCTAAACTTCTAGATTTCAAATTAGTTCCTTTCTATTTTTAATCTACTTTTAAGGTCCCGTAGACTTGAAATAGGGCTGGAAGAGTAATTTTTACTCTATATTAGGGTGGATTAGCAAACCTAGATTAAGTTCATTCTACAAAAATCATCGAAGATAAATTAAAAAGATAATCGTAGACGAAGTATAGACCAATACTCTGATGCTAATAATTAGAATAATCTTGTATGACGTGTTAGTAATGCCAATGACCATATTTGACGATGGAGAGGGTTAGGGGGTGTTACATTTACTGGTATCAAAGCTACAGGTTTAGTTGATTCTCAAACTAAATTGAGCTCAGAATTGAGTCTAGAGGTACATGCCAAAGTTAAGTCGAGTTGAGTCAGGATTTGGATGTTGATTATAATTGTTTTTGTTTTATAGTTAAAAGATGGTAAATGAATCATACAATGAAATGGAACGAGAGTTCTACTTTAGTGATGGGCATAGTGATGATTGTGAGGCAACGGAGTTGGTAACTCCAAATGTTAACCTAACCAGTTGTCAACGACCTAATGTTGAGCGAGATGATAATGATAGAGCAGGTGATTCACATTTACTTAAAGCTACCGTTGATGCACTTTAGCGTGTTGCAAGAACTATGTCTGCTGCAATGCCTGAACCTATCGTTCGACGGGCCCCAGTAAAAGAGCTGTGGAGATATGGTTCAAATGCAGTCAGTAACACGCCACGTACCTATTGAATAGGCTAATTGGGAATTCTTTCAAAAGAAAAACATCGGAGAATTGTACATAGAAGATAGAAGGTAAGAGTTTTTACTGTTAAAGTAAAGTGGGATGTTAGTGGCCGATTATGATCAAGAGTTCGTACAACTTAGTAAGTATGCTACTGAATTTGTACCATCTAAAGTCGAAAGTTCTAATCAATTTTTACGTAAGTTATGTGATGAACTGCGACTACAACTAGTATCGCATCGAATTACAAAATTTGCCAATCTATTTGAACTAGCAAAGATGGTAGAACCAGTCCTGGGACTTGATAAAAAGGTTGAGGTTGCTCGTACTACTGGGAAGTGGTTTGGAACTGCTAGCTCACATCCACAACCGAAACGAACCAAGGAATTTCGCAGTGACTGAAAATCAACTTTTATGTCTGATAGGTCTGATAGAAATCGTGATTGACAACTGACTGTGTACACGGGTAGTGTGCGAGGTCTAACCAAAGATACTGATATTTCAAATTGTGAACATTGTGGGAAAAAGCACTATGGTGAATGTTGGAAGCTAACTTGAGCTTGTTTTTGCTGTGGATCTATGGAGCATTTTGCTCGAGAGTGTTCGAAGAATGAGAATGCTACTCTTGTTTTTTCTTAAAGGTCTGCGCCTGCATCTAGGGGTTGTGGAACAAGTCATGGCGGTTCTTTGCTAAAGGTGGTGCTAGAAAAGGAAGCGATATTGTTACTCACAAGGCAAAGGCCAGAGCACCAGCACGAGCTTATGTTGTATGGACACGTGAGGACGGTGATGCTACCGATGTTGTGGCAAGTATCTTTTTATTGCATTTAGAACCTGTTTATGCTTTGATAGACTCGGTATCTTCACATTCATATGTTAATGCTGACTTAGATAAATTGGGAAATTTATAAGCCGAGACGTCTAAAGTACCGATAGTTGTGTCAAGTCCTTTGGGACAGTCTGTAATAGTGGATCAGGTGTGTAGGCGATGTCCGTTAGAGATACAGAATATAACCTTCCCTGTTGATTTTTTGATAATGTTATTTGGCGACATTAATTTAATTTTGGGAATGGATTGGCTTACTGAGCATGCAGTGATTCTTGACTTTCGAAAAAAGAAATTTGTGGTTCAGAGTGGAGACAATAACATAATTGAAGTGAATGGTGTTCGAACGGGTGGGTCAACTCGTATCATTTTAAAAATTCGAGCTAATAAACTTCTTAATGAAGGCTGTGAAGCTTTTCTAGCCTATGTTATCAACTCGAATTCTGACAATAGCTAGACCAGTAAGATCCATACCATTTGTGAATTTTCCGTTGTGTTTCCCGAGGTGTTACCAGAATTACCACCGGATTAAGAGGTTGAATTTGCAATTGAAGTGTTTCTTGGTATGGCTCCAGTGTCCATGTCTCCTTATCATATGGCACCTACAGAGCTAAAAGAACTGAAGGTGTAATTGCAAGATTTACTAGATTGCAGCTTTATACGTCCTAGTATATCGCCCTGGGTAGCTCTAATGTTATTCATTAAAAAGAAAGATGGCTCGATGCGACTCTATATAGACTATTGAAAATTGAATAAGTTGATGATTAACTCGTATCGATGACTTGTTTTATCAACTAAAAGGAGCTTTTGTCTTTTCTAAGATCGATTTAAGATCAGGTTACTATTAGTTGAAGGTAAAAGATAGTGACGTACCTAAGATGACGTTTCATACACGTTATGGCCACTATGAATTTTTGGTGATGCCTTTTGGGCTGACTAATGCTTCGGTAGCATTCATGGATCTCATGTACTATATTTTCCAACCATAATTGGGTCAATTTGTAGTAGTTTTCATTGACGACATCTTGGTCTATTTGAAATCCGAATCAGAGCATGAGCAACATCTCAAAATTATTTTGCAAGTGTTACAAGAGAAACGATTATATGGAAAGCTTAGCAAATGTGAATCCTGGTTATCAGAAGAAGTATTTTTGGGTCATGTTATCTTGGTAGATGGAATTAGAGTTCATTCTAAAAAGATCAAGGCCATTGTTTAGTGGAAAGCACTTAGAAATGTGTCAGAGGTTCGCAGTTTTCTTGGGCTAGCTGGTTATTATCGAATATTTGTAAATGGATTTTCAAATATATCTTTACCGATGACAAAGCTATTAAATAAGAATGTTCAATTCGTTTTGGATGACCAGTGTCAAGAAAGTTTTGAAAAATGGAAACAGATGTTGATGGAGGCATCGGTTTTAACTTTACATGAATCGGGAAAGATTTTGTGATCTACAGTGATGCCTCATTGAGTGGCCTCGGTTGTGTCTTGATGCAAAACAGAAAAGTGATCTGTATGTATCTCATCAACAAAAAATGCATGAACATAACTATCTAATGCACGGCTTAGAGTTAGCTACTGTGGTGTTTGCTCTAAAGATCTGGAGACACTATCTTCACGGCGAAAAGTGTCACATCTATACCGATCACAAGAGTCTTAAATACCTCTTATCACAAAAAGAGTTGAATTTGAGACAACGATGTTGGGTCGAGCTTCTAAAAGATTACGATTGTGTTATTGATTATCATCCTGGTAAAGCTAACGTCGTAGCTGACGCGTTGAGTAGGAAAATAGTCATTGAGTTGTGAGCGATGTTTGCTCAACTTAGTATTAATGATGATGGGAGCTTGTTGGCTGAGTTGAAGGTCAAGTCGGTATTGTTTGATCAGATTAAAGTAGCACAGTTAGATGATGTCAAGTTAGCGAAGAAAAGAGACATGGTTTAAAATGGCGCACTGGAAAGTTTCAGTATTGATGATTCTGATTGTTTGAGATTTCAAAATTGAATCTGGGTTCCAAATGTTGCAGAATTAAAATAGTTGATACTTCGTGAAGCTCATGATAGTCCTTTTGCTTTGCATCCTGGAGGAATGAAAATGTATCACGACCTGCGAGAAGTGTATTGGTGGCCAGGAATGAAAAGAGATGTAGTTGAGTTCGTAGCTATTGCTTAACTTATCAATGAGTTAAGGCAGAACATCAGGTTCCCACAGGATTACTTCAGCCCATTTCTATCCCTGAGTGGAAATGGGGATGCATCACGATGGATTTTGCAATAGGATTACTATTATCTCTGAGCAGGAAAAATGTTGTTTGAGTGATTGTTCCAGGACTCCATTTTTGTAAACTAGACCCATAAATATTTTTATTAAATATTTACGAGGTTAGTTTAGTAGCTAATTAATTTTTGGATTAGTGAATTTTATGAAATTAGGAATTATAAAGGTTCAGGGACTAAATTGCGTAAGGGATAAAAGTTGATTTATAAATTGAAATAAACTAAAAGGACTAAAATAGAAATTAAGCAATTACTAAGTGTGGTGGACAACACTAATAATATATTATGTATATATATTACTTAATATATATATGTATGTTATAATAATGATATAAAATGTATGTAAATTATATTATATAATAATAGTTATAATAATAGAAACATATAATAGAGGAAAGAATAAAGAAATAGAAAGAGGAATGCATGCAAATTAAAGAAAACAAAAGAAACAAACAAACAAAAGAGGCTGACGACTTCAAGGGTTCCCAACTTCCAATTTTTAATTGGTTAGTCAATTTAGTCCATTTTACATGTAATTTTTACGTTATTGGAATCCCGGTACCTAGGGCTACCAAACCCATGTTGTAATTTTTAGTATTTTTCAAGATTTTAGATGTTGACATTGTTTAATAGTTTAAGCATTAGGAATTAAATAGATAGATTGTTAAGTTAGAAATGGAAAAGGGCTAAATTGTGGAATTAATTGTCGATTTTGAACAATAAGGACTAAATTGTGAAAATTTTGAAATTAAGGAGTTGAATTGGAAATGAGGAAGCTAAATGTGGGCTAGAGTGAAATTAGTATATAAAGATGAACTTAATTGTGAAGATTAAAATTAGTCTCAGTTTAGGGACTAAATTGAATAATAAGTAAAATATAGTGTGAAAATTAAAGTTTAATGTGAAATTGAAATGTGTAATATTAATGTGATTTAATTGTTTTATTCCATAGCTAACATCGTACCAAAATCCTCGAGTAAAAAGGGGAAGGATAAAATCGAGGTTGAATAGCACGTAATTCACGTTTTGTGTTTCTATAATCTGAATTACATAGTAGATTATTGCATATATAATTGTCTGCATATAGTTAGAAATTGAGGTGAGTACTTTGGTACTCTGGGATGAATTAAATTCATAATTGAAATGGAATGGATTGATTTTGAATATTATGAAATATATTGATTATGAATATATGTGTATTGAGAAAAATGTGATTATTATCAAAGTGAATATATGCTTATATGTGATGATATAAATTCATGAAATTGAGACATTGGTTGTATTGAAAAGTGAAATGAATCCTTAATAACTGTATCGGGCTGAGTTGGATATAGATGGCATGCCATAGGATATGAAGAGTTTAAGGATTACTTCGACCTTGAGTTGATGAGGCACTGGGTGCCAATTTACTTCGGTTTAACCGATGAGACACAATTTATATAGCACTGGGTGTAGTTATTACTTCAAATTTATCAGATGAGGCACTGGGTGCCAAACTGGTGTATTGGTTTTTATCCCTATATCCATTCGAGTCTGTATCGAGTTAATAGGGGAAAGTAAAATAATAATTTATGTGATTGATATTGAAGTGGCAAAGATGAGAAATGAATATGAGATGAGAAAATATTGAAATGACAAATGTGAGATATGATTATGAGATGAGAAATGAGATACGAATTGATGAATTGAGATGTGAAACTTGAATGAATTAAAGTATTGATCAAAGATATGAATCATGCCATTGCATGAGATGATGTATTGAAATGTTAAATGAAATGCCATTGATATATACTTATATATTTGAACATGTGAAAATCTTAGTAGATGTGAATAAAAAATGAGCAAAAATTATACTATTGAATTGAAACACATGAACATAGCTTAATTGTTGCATATTTCATGTTAAATACTTATATCAAGTTCATATTATTTGGATTATAGAAATACCACTGAGTTTTACTTAGCGTACGGTTTTGTTTTTTGTGCGTAGGCTAGGTATTGTTCGAATTATTGCTGACTTAGCATCAAATCACAAGTCCTGAGCTCAAGTGTGGTGATATTTCATTTTGTAATTGCATGTACCTAGGGAGTCTTTTGTTGATATTGTCTATAAGGTGTGGTTATCTTTGTTGCTAGTTAAATGATGCTTAAATGTATATATGGTTGTGGTTGAGGCTGTGTTGGTATGTTAGCCTAGTTTATATTTGGTATGTTTTAGATTCAAGTTTAGTATCTTAAATAGCTAATTGATAGTCCAATTATGGTAAATGTGGTAGGAATGAAAGTCTTAAATGTTGGATGTGTTGTTGATGTATTTGAACATATAAAATGTGGTACCAATTAAGGTACATTGGTTAGGCATATTAGGTGATGAATTTGGTGCATTTTGGGCATGTTTAATCGTGTTTTGAATAGGTTAAACGATTGGTAATTGAGTCACTTAGTGCCCAAATAGGAAATGGTAAACTTGAGTTGTAAAGTACTTTTAGATGCACACAGCCTGGCCGCACAGGTGCATGTCACACACAGGCAACACACATGGGCGTATGATCCACGTCAGAGAGTTACATGGCCTAGCCACACGGGCGTGTGTCTTTGCCGTGTGAGGCACACGACTTGGCCACACAAGTGTGTGACCCCTATAATCAAAACTTTTGTAGTTATTTCCTAAACTTCCAGAATTGTTTCAAATTAGTCCTTGCCTATTTGATAAATCGAAAAAGTAACATATTTTAAGCCCACATTTAGCATGCTTTTGGATAGTTTAAGCCTTGAATTATGTAATTTGGTGCTCTTAATCCTTTGTTTTTATGTTTTATACTCAGAAGAGCACTGAATGATGAAAATAATGGAAAACGGGCCCAAAATAGAGTAAATGGGCCATATCATGAAATCCACATGGCCTGGGCCTGAGACCACACGACCGTGCCTCATTCAACAGCTTCGAACACGGCTTGGCCACGGCTTACACGGGCGTGTGCCATGGGCGTGTCCCTGTCGTGATAAAGAAGTGTTTCACTCTGATTAGGAGACTTAGGGGCAAAGAAACATATTCTATGACCTAAAATGGGGGAACCTAAGGCTTTAGTCATGGGGCGTCCAGCTAGGCCAAAGGGGGCAGATTTGTGGGGATTTACTCGAAGGTAGCCAGTTGATTCATCTCAAGAAGCCAGAATCATACTCAAGAAGGAGGATCTCTCCTTCAATTCCTTCAGGGGGTTTTAGGGATTTCTTATGTTTTGTTTTATCTTTTCTTTTGAGATGTTTTCTTTTATTGTTATGATCTAAACCTTCAGATACCTGGGGGGGAGGATGAAACCTAAGATGAATCTTGTTATCGTTTGCTGAACTATATGATAAATATTTGACTTGTTCTTAATTATGTGTTCTTAATTCTTGTGTTGATATTTCTGGGATATTAATTCAAGTGTGATGTGCTTAGGTGGAGGAGAAAAAGTCCTTGCCTAAGAGTAGATCTAACATAATTAAGCGGAGTTGATCGCACGCCTAGAGATAGGGTGACGAGATTTTGCCGAATTAGGGTGAAACCTAATATGGGAGTCCATAGATCGAGTTAATGCAATTCTAGGGGTTTTAATTAGAAAGAGATTTCAATTAATCAACTTAGGGTTAGACGTTAGTCGCCTCGAGAGAGGGATTAATATAACTTAGGGAATCTTACGGATCAAGTCAAATGAATAACTCGTCTGGTTTAGAGTTAGATAACAAGTGAAGTCTAGGTGGATTCTTCCTTGGGTGTCGTCTGAATCAATTGGTTTTTCCTAAAAGTTATTCTCCAAATTCATTCTTCTTTGTCTTAGAGTCTTTAGTTTATTAGTTAGTTAATTTTAGATTAGATAAAAATCCACTTAATTCTTAGGCTAAATAATAAACAGAGAGTTAGTATTAGTACTTTTAGTTCCTTTGGGTTTGACATTCCGGTCTTGCCTTAACTATACTATTGTTCGATAGGTGCACTTGCCTCAAATCATTGTCATAGTTAGTTTCCAAGTTCGATCATTCTTTATATAAATTTTAAGACTTTGACATCGCATAAAACAACGATCACTATTTTTAAACTATTTTTAATGTCCCGTAGACTCGAAATAGGGGCTATAAAAGTAATTTTACTCTGTATTGGGGTGGATTAGAAAACCTATATTAACTGCTTTCTACTAACATTATCGAAGATTAAGTAAAAAGATAATCGTAGACGGGGTATGGACCAATATTCTGATGCTAATAATTGGAATAGTCTTGTATGACATGTTAATAATGCCCGTGACCCTAATTCGATGATGGATAGGGGTTAGGGGTGTTACAGAATATGTGGCTAAAATTCAAAATACCTGTGCCTTGATCAAAATGTCCAGATTTCGAATCTCGGATGCTGAGAAGGTTAAGATTGTTCTTATGGGCTTGTCGTCGGAGTATGACGCTGTTCTCACTCTTACGTCATTCTCGCCTGAGCCTCTTCTCATGCAAAGGCTTGTGGATGTCTTGTGGGAATATGATAGTTGATAGACTCGTGTGGCGCAGGAGATGCAGTTTCATGCAAACTTGATGGAAGCAGATCAGTCGTAGATGGTGGTGGAACCTACGCGAGGTGGTCGCTCCTCCACTGGTGGCCATGGGAGGGGTTTTCGATCTCGAATCCAGTTTCAAATTTGTGGTTGGTTTGGGTACTTGCTGAAACGTTACCATTATCGGTTTAATAGGGACTACAACAACCCTTCTATGCCAGCGGTGGCTTGGGCTTCGATTACTTGGGCTCTGGTTATAAGTAACAGAAGGGGTTCACTTGATTTATTTGGTTCAAATGTTGTGAATCGGCACGAGGATACTACCTATGATGGTTTCTCCTTCCCTCCAAAGGTTCCAAGTCCATTTGGGGCATCTCCGATGGCGGCTCCACTAGGTTTTACTCAAGGCCGATGGTGGGATGGTATACCACCAGATGTGGTCGTTTCAAATGAGGCGACTTTTATGGTTTCCCATAACCTTTGTGATATTATACGCATTGGGCCACATGCTTTTCCCATTGGCCTTACTAGGCCAAATGTTGTAGGCCATAAATTTGCGCCAAATGATGAGTTTGCTAGGTTGAATGGTATAGGCCACACTTTTAGGCTGCATGATGCTGGCCAAAGACTTGGGCCGAATGCTAACTTGGTTAGCTTTGGGGGCCCACCTGGTCATGGACAAGTTATTGGGCGATTAAGTGTCAACGATGTTGGTTTTCATGGGTCAAATGGTGGGCCGAGTGTTCTATGGTTCACAAAGCCTAGAGAGCGTATTCTTCATGGGCCGACTTCTAGAGGTAAGGCCTTATATCTGACTTTTGCTTTTGATTCTCCTCCATGTGTTAGGTTGCCATGGGTCCCTAATGCTCCTGAACCGGATTTCTCAAACGCTACTGGGTCTAATGTGAATACGACCCAATATGGGTCCAATTTTGATAATGTGGATTCCTATGTCCCTATGCTTGTGGTATCCTGACTCGGGAGTTACGCATCATGTCTACAAGGAGGCTTTAGCCTTGAATGATTCTACGCCATACTCAGGTACATCTCCTCTTTTAATGGGTGATGGGGCACCTGCAAAAATTGAATATGTCAGTCATTCTACCTTACTTACAAAGAATAAGTTGCTTCATCTGTCTAATATTTTGGGTATGCCAAATATACAGAAAAATTTGTTATCTGTTTCAAAGTTTGCTAAAGAAAATAATGTCTTCTTTGTATGTCACCCGTTTCATTGTGTTATTATGGACATTCAGACTCGAGAAATTTTGTTGCGGGGCCAAACTAGTGATGGGCTCTATCACTTTTCACCGGTTGCTCCTATTCAAAGTGGTGTTTTTCCTTCTATTCATAACACATGACTTCAGACTAGATCCAACACATGTGACCTTTTTGTACTATGGCATCGCTGACTTGGTCATCCCTCTGCCCGTATAGTTAAATTGATTTTAGATAAATGTCAAATTTCTTCAAATAAAGTTTCTCTTGATAATGTTTCTACTACCTGTCAGCGAGGAAAATCTCATAAGTTGCCTTTTTCGAACTCTACTACTGAATATACTAGTTCTTTTGATTTGGTTGTCTTCTATTTATGGGAACCTATGACTGTTGTCTGTGGGAATAATTGGTATTATGTCTCGTTTGTTGATATGTTTAGTCGTTTTACCTAGTTATTTCTCATTTAGCGGAAGTCTCAGGCCATTGATTATTTTATTCAATTTTAGAAGTTGGTTAAAATTCAGTTTGGGAAAGATATCAAATAATTTCAAAGCGATTGGGGCGGTGAGTTTTGGCTTTCACGGTAGTTTCTATCTCAGCATGGTATTGTTCATTGGCTCTCATGCCCATATACTCAAAACAAAATGGTGTGGCCGAATAGAAACACAAAATATTGTTGAAATGGGTCTTAATCTTTTGGCTCAAGCGAATCTACCTATGGAATTTTGGGGTTATGCTTTCACTTGTTTTGTGCATTTAATAAATAGACTACCTACCTCTTTACAAGATTCTTCATGGTAAGGACCCAACGTATGATCATCTGCGAGTGTTTCAGTGTTGTTGTTTCCCATATTTGTGCCTGTTTAATAATCACAAGCTAGAATTTCATTCTCAGCCATGCACATTTTTAGGATACAATTCTCAACATAAAAGGTATCAGTGTCTTACACCGGATGGTGAGGTTATTGCTTCTCGACAAGTTGTGTTTGATGAACATTGATTTCTGTACCTTAAGAGTTCTATGGTTCCTTCCTAGTCCGGTGGGTGTGTCTCTACGTATGTTCCTATTGTGCAGTCTCTGTCTGATAGGCCAACTGAGTCATCAAGTCCCAGATCTTTGTTTTATAACTTGCCTGTTAACACTGATTCTCATACCACAACAGGACCGATAGACTCACAAATTGAACTGGGTGTGGTTGGTTGTGATCAAGACACTTTGTCTGCTACACCGGAGGATTCAGATCATATTTCTTAGACTAACACTCCGACTACTCCTTCTATCCCTCCGCTTGTAGGTAATAGACATCACATGGTTACAAGGTCCAAACCGGGAGTTTTTAAACCCAAAGCGTTGTCTATTGCAGTTGTTGATCATGAGTCGCGCATGATTCAGAAGCATTTGCTAGTGAAGAGTGGCGGTTGTCAGTACAAGCTGAGTATGATGCTTTGATTAAAAATTCCACCTGGGAACTAGTTCTCTTGCCGCCTAGATGAAAGGCGATTGGTTGTAAATGACTGTTCAAAGTGAAAAAGAATCCTGACAGTACTGTACGCTCACAAAGATGTGTCATCCCCTGATGTGATCACTGGTACATTTTCTCTCTATGATACTACTATAGTTGCATTGATTGATCCTGGATTGACTCATTCTTATATTTGCATGAATTTGGCATCAAGTAAGAATTTGCCTGTTGAGTCTATTGAGTTTGTGATTAAAGTGTTGAACCCCTTAGACAAATATGTTTTAGTCGATAAAGTTTGCAAGAGTTGTCCTTTAATGATTCGGGGTCACTGTTTTCCAGCTGACTTGATGCCTTTACCATTTGATGAGTTCGATGTAATTCTTGGAATGGATTGGTTGACTTTACATGATGTCGTAGTGAATTGTAGATGAAAGATTATTGAATTGAAATGTCAAAAAAATGAAATTCTTCGGATTGAACAGGACGAATTGGGTGAGTTGCCTGTGGTGATTTCATTGATGTCGGCTCATAGGTATGTAAGAAAAGGTTGTGAAGCTTATTCTTGCGTATGTACTGAATACGAAAGTGTCTGAATTAAAGATCGAATCTGTACTGGTAGTTTGTGAATATCAAGATGTATTTCCAGATGAGTTGCCTAGATTACCACCGATTAGATAGGTTAAGTTTGCTATGATTTAGTACCGGGAACTTCACCGATATCGATAGCTCCGTATAGAATGGCTCCGACCGAATTGAAAGAATTGAAGTCTCAGTTGCAAGAGTTGATAGATAAAGGTTTTGCGAGACCGAGTTTTTTGCCCTGGGGTGCAGCAGTGTTATTCATCAAGAAGAAAGACGGGTCCATGAGACTTTGTATTGACTATTGTCAACTTAACAGGGTTACGAAAAAAGAACAAATATCCTTTACCGAGAATTCATGATTTGTTCAACTAGTTGAAAGGGGGGACAGTGTTCTCGAAGATAGATTTGAGATCCGGCTATTATCAGCTGAGAGTTAAAGACTCGGATGTGCCGAAAACCGCGTTCAGAATTGGGTATGGGCATTATGAATTTCTTGTTATGTTATTAGGATAAATTAATGCTCCTGCAGTTTTCATGGACCTGATGAATCGGATCTTTAGACCGTATTTGGACAAGTTTGTAGTTGTGTTTATTGATGATATTTTGATTTATTCTTGGGATGAGTCTGAGCATGCTAAACATTTAAGAATTGTATTGCAGACTTTGAGAGATAAGAAATTATTTGCTAAATTCAGTAAAAGTGAGTTTTGGCTATGAGAAGTCAGATTTTTGGGACACATTGTTTGAGCGGAAGGCATACGGGTTGATTTCAGTAAGATTTCGATAGTTGTTGATTGGAAACCACCGAGAAACATATCTGAAGTTAGAAGCTTTTTGGGCTTGGCTAGTTATTATCGATGTTTTGTAAAGGGATTCTCGATGATTACTACACCTATGACCAAATTGTTACAAAAAGATGTGAAATTTGAATGGTCTAAGAAATGTCAAAAGAGTTTTGAACAATTGAAAGTATTGTTGATTGAGGCACCGGTATTAGTGCAACCTGAGTCTGGAAAGGAGTTTGTGATTTTCAGCGACGCGTCATTGAATGGTCTTGGTTGTGTGTTAATGCAAGAGGGTAAAGTGATAGCTTGTGCTTCGAGACAGTTGAAACTGCACGAAAAGAACAATCCGACGCATGACTTAGAATTGGTTGTTGTTGTGTTTGCTTTAAAATTTTGGCGACACCATTTATTTGATGAGAAGTGCCACATTTTTACCGATCACAAGAGTTTGAATGACTCAGATAGATTTGAATATGTGACAATAGAGATGGCTTGAGTTGTTGAAAGACTATGAGTTGGTAATCGATTATCATCCAGGGAAGGCGAATGTAGTTGTCGATGCTTTAAGTAGAAAATATTTGTTTGCTTTGAGGGTGATGAAGACGTAGTTAACCTTAATTGATGATGGATCAATTTTGGCCTAGTTGAAAGCTAGATCGGTATTCCTTCAGCAAATTTGTGAAGCTCAAAAGAGTGGTAATGAGTTGCAAGTTAAAAGAGCTCAATGCGAACCGAATTGTGATTCAGAATATCAGATTGGACCTGATGATTGTTTGAGATTCCGAGGTAGGATTTGTGTATCGAAAGATAATGAACTGATTTAGAAAATTCTTTATGAGGCACATAATGGTTGTTTATCTGTTCATCTTTGAAGTACAAATATGTATAATAATTTGAAGGAATTGTATTGGTGGTCAGGCATGAAATGAGAAATTTTAGAGTTCATATCGAGATGTTTGATTTGTCAACAAGTAAAGGCCGAACATCAAGTACCTTCGGGTTTACTTCAGCCTGTGATGATTCTTGAGTGGAAATGGGACAGAAATACTGTAACAGCCCTAACCCGTATCCATCGTCGGACTAGGATTAAAGGCGTTACCAGATCATTCGGAAACATTTTCAGAAGTTTATACATTCATCCATCCATCTCAAACATAATGTCCCTTAATACGGTCAACGAGACCTAAAACATGCTTATAAATCGGGTCGGGACTAAACCGAAACACATACAGACATTCTTAGAAATTTAAAGCTTTTCTAAGTTTCAGGGGTTACACGCCCGTGGGGTCATGTTGTGTGCCTCCCATGGCTGCTAGACACACCCGTGTGCCCTCCCCGTGGTCGAAATTGACTTTTCTTCCATGGCCACCAAGCACGCCCGTGTACTCTGGCCGTGGTCAATCCTGTCAAAAATCACACGGCTACTAGGCACGTTCGTGTGCCAAGGCCGTGTATTCCTATGCTAGCTTCTGACTTAGCCCCACGATCACTAGGCACGCCCGTGTGCCACAACCGTGTGACATTATAGGCCATTTTCAAGGCCAAAATGCCACCCACTTGGGTCTTACCTATAAGCAATATTTACCAGCACATTTCATGTATACTAGATAACCAAAATAACCATTCAATCTAGACATTCAATATCCATTTCAACCATGCCAACTTCCAAGACCAAAACATATGTATATCAAGTATAATTCATATAAATGCTTACCCAAAAACTTGACCAATTCATGTGCTTTAATCATACCAAGTTATACTTCATATATCACATTCATTTAAACATAATACCAACATATAACTAGCCAAATCACATAGCTAAATTCACTTCATTTACAAATACAAAAGACTAGCCTATACATGCCATGTCTAGCAAAATATATATATCCAAAATGTACCAAAAACGAGTTGAATAGTGTGATGACGATCCTTGACGGTCCCGAGCTTTCAGTAGCTTTGACGACCTATAAAACAGAGAAAACGCACACATGGAGTAAGCTTTCCAAAAGCTTAGTAAGTCATAATACAAACAAATTTAGCATAGAAGGCATATATACTCATAGATACATTGGCACATTTAAATCACTTAGCAAATTATCACATATATATACTTTGGTCCATGTACTTGGCCATATTTGCCACATTCATCAATTCAAAAATCTCATATATACAAAGCTCTTTTATGGTTACTATCACATCTCATAATGTTATCCAAATATACAAAATCATCATAGTAAGATCACATAGGAACTTACCTTATATACACACTTAGTGTATGAATCAACGTACCTGAAATGGATTCACTATTTACAAGGCCATTTCATATCACAGACTTGCCCGTTGAACCGTAAGGAATCTAGTAGGATACTCAGAAAGCTCGGAATAGTCGTACAATGCCAACGTCCTAGACGAGGTCTTATATACACTCAGATACTGATGCCACTGTCCCAGATAGGGTCTTACACGTAAAGATCATATCGATGCCAACATCCCAGACGTGGTCTTACACGAATCAATACGATGTCGATGTCCTAGACATGGTCTTACACGTAAAGATCATATCGATGCCAAGGTCCCAGACGTGGTCTTACACGAATCTCAAATCAACGCCAACATCCTAGACGTGGTCTTACATGATAAAAGCAGAACAGATACCTATGTCATGACATAGCTAATCCTATCTATTCCTAGGTTTATACGGGACTTCTCGGACATTGTCACTAAGTAATCCTTATCTCGGAATTCATGATCAGATCATATCATAAGTATTCATCAATAAAAATAGTCATAAGAACATACATAAATCAATACGAATTTGTTTATTTGCATAATGACTTACCTCGGATTCGATTTAACGGAATGGAAACGGCTACTCGGTTACTTTCGCTTTCCCGCGATCTAAGTCCATTTTCCTTGGTTCTTGATCTATACATATTCAGAACTAACCCTTTTATTCACTAATTCATTCAATTCAATCGCATCCACATATTTAGGGCAATTTATACTTTAGCCCTTACCTTTTCACATTTTATCAATTTAGTCTATTTTTCTCAAAACACCAAATATACAAAATTTGTTCACACACATGCATAGTTGAATCTCCCTAGGGACTATATAAGTCCATACTTTTCGTCAAATTCACAAATTAGTCCTCCAAAATAATATTTTCTCAATTTATCCCTAATTAGCTAAATTCATCAAAAATTCAAGAACAAAGTATGTTCATCTAGCTCAAATCTTTCATTTAACACCACAAATCATCATAAAGCTCAACATATCATCAATGGCATATCACACAAACATCATCAATTCATAAAATTAATACATGGGTTTTGTAGCTCTCAAAACAACGATTGCAAAAACGTAGAAATTATAAAAAACTGAAGTCAAAACTTACCTTAATTAAGCTCAAGCCTAGCCGAAACCTTGCTTTCTTCTTCTTTTCTTTTTCTTTTTGATATTCGGCCAAAGATAAAGCAATATGGCTTTCTTTTTCTTTCTTTTTAATGTTTTGTTTTATATAATAACTTATAATATATTAATGTTAATATTAACTTATAAAAATTAACATATAAAAGCATATATTACATTTAATGCCATCCACTATTCTCATTTATGGCCAATTTGCAACATGAATCCCCATATAAAAGAAGACACACCAATTAGGCGACTTTTACCTTTTATGCGATTTAGTCCGACTTTTACCTTTTATGCGATTTAGTCCTTTTTCAATTTAAACACACATATGATCAAATTAAATCACGAAACTTACACACATGCTTAATCACATATCAAGGGCACATAAAATAGTATTTAAAAATTTTACTGACTCGGATTTGTGGTCCTGAAACCACTGTTTCGACTAGGGTATAAACCGGACTGTTAGAATTACGATGGATTTCGTAATTGGATTACCTTTGACTCCGAAGAAGAAAGATGTTGTTTGGGTCGTTGTTGATAGCTTGACGAAATCGGCTCATTTTATTCTGGTACGTACTGATTATTCACTTGATAAACTAGCTGAATTGTACATTATTGAGATTGTTAGATTGCACGGGGTGCCTACTTCTATTATTTCGGATAGAGATCCGATGTTTATATTGTGATTTTGGAAGAAATTGCAAGAAGCGTTAGGTACAAAGTTGAATTTTGGTACTGCATTTCATCCACAAATCCATGGTAAATCTGAAAGAGTGATTGAAATTCACGAAGATATACTTCACTGTTATGTTTTAGAGTTCGAAGGTAGCTGGGAGAAATATATACCATTAGTCGAATTTACTTATAACAACAGTTTTCAATCAATTAAAAAGATGGCACCGTACGAAGTATTGTATGGCCGCAAGTGTCGAACTCCGTTGCATTGGACCGAGCTTAGTGAGAAATAGATTCACGAGGTTGATTTGGTTAGAGAACCCGAAGAGCAAGTGAGAGTAATTCGTGATTATTTAAAAGCAGCTTCAGATCGACAGAAATCGTACGCGAATTTGAAACGGAAGGATATCAAATTTCAGGTCGGCGATAAAGCGTTTCTGAAAGTATCTCCGTGGAAGAAAATTCTTAGATTTGGCCGCAAGGGCAAGTTGAGTCCTCGTTTCATTGGGCCGTATGAGATTATTGAAAGAGTAGGCCCAGTGGCACATCAACTAGCTTTGCCGTCGGAATTAGAAATGATCCACAATGTGTTTTATGTGTCTATGTTGTGACGATACCAATCAGATCCATCGAATGTGATTTCACCATCAGAGATTGAGATTAGATCTGAAATGCCATATGGTGAAGAACCGATTAAATTGTTAGCTCGAGAGGTTAAATAGTTGAGAAATAAAAACATAGCCCTAGTGAAAGTTTTATGGCAACGACATGGGGTCGAAGAGGCTACATGGGAACCCGAGGAAACTATGAGAAAACAGTACCCAAACCTCTTTTCTGGTAAGATTTTCGGGGACGAAAATCCTTAAAGGGGGAGAGTTGTAACAGCCTATTTTTGGGTCAAATCGGGACCACTCGGGGCCACAAATCCGAAGTAGAAATATTTATTTTATTATTTCTTTAAATTTTACCGCATGATAGAATAATTGTATGAATATTTCGTTAAGAAATTTTATGGATTGAGTATTCAATTTGACTAGAAAGACTAAATTACAATAGGTGCAAAACTTGAATTCTATAAGTTAAAGGTGTCAAATTGCTATGAAATTCTAAATTGGAGTCCTTAAATGGTAATTAGACCATTATACTTCGGGATGGAAAAAAGTGGACATGGAGTAGGTAAAATTTCAAAGTTTAAGTGAAGGGCATTTTGGTAATCTAGTAAATAATGACAAAATAAGTAAAATAAAAGTGTTCATCTTCTCAAATTAGCCCCCCCATAGCCGAATTTGAAGAAGAAGACATAGCTAGGGTTTTGGCCACTTTCAAGCTCGATTGTAAGTCCGTTCTTGCCCCGTTTTTAATGATTTTTATGTTTTTGAAGTTGTTTCAACCTAATCTAGCCTTTCCAAGGACTAATTTTGTAGCACCCCTAACCCGAATCCATCGCCGGATTAGGGTTAAAGGCGTTACCACAGATCAAAAACATTCACAGAAATTTCTTACAACCATTCATTAATCGCAATCGTAGTGTCCCTTAAATAGGTCAATGAGACCTTAAACATGCTTTAGAGTAGGGCCGGGACTAAGCCGAACACATACAGAAATTCTCAAAAAATTTAAAACTTTTCTAAGTTATGCAGGACACACACCCGTGTGGGCAGGCCGTGTGTCAACCACAGGCAACAGACACACCCGTGTCTTGGCCGTGCCAAACATAGCATGCATACTGACTTTTCCAAACGGCCACAAGGCATACCCGTGTACCATGGCCTTGTGCTCTTATTCCATATACTGACTTAATCCCACGGCTACCAGGCATGTCCGTGTGCCAAGGTCGTGCACACTTAACTAGATCCCACCATTTCCCCACGACCATTAGGCACGCCCGTGTGCCATAACCGTGTTGGCAAATCAGGCCATTGTCAAGGCCATAATGCTACCCACAAAAGGGTCAATTCCTACAAGCAATTTACCCAATCATTTCATGCATATTTTGCAACCAAAACATATCAAAGAAATCATCAAATCTTCACCTACAATTGCAACTTCAACCATACCAAATTGTACAATTAATCACATAAGCAATTAAGCATGATTCATCCATCTATACTTTTCATTTATTCACTTATTTGAACAATCAAATATATATTCATCAAGCATTCATTTGCTCACCATATCTTTAGCTCTTTCATAAGCAATCATGCCATACCAAAACATGCATTATTTTCATATATTTACTCAAGCATATTTCCAATACTTATCTAGTCACATCTCATGGCTATTATACACAATTCAAAAAATAACCAAAATGACTAGTCTATACATGCCATATCTGGCTTTATACATATTTCAAAAGATGCCAAAATAAGCTTACGTAGTGTGATGACGATCTTCGATGGTCCCGAGCCTTCAGTAGCTTTGACGATCTATAAAACAAAAATAAGCACACACACAGGCTTTCAAAAGCTTAATGAGCCATATACAGATAAACATAACAAATTATACACATATTCAATTTGATAAGATGTCATTTATAGTTCTCATAACAAATTCTTCAACTCAAATACCACAAATACATAACTCATTTGAACATTTATTCACATATTATTCCATCCATTCATAGTACATAATCATCTTAGTAAGTTCATATAGATACTTACCTTCCATAGTCACTTAGTGTACAAACCAAACGTACCTGAAACGGATATACAATTCACGTAATCATTCGTATCTCAAATTTGCCCGTTGAACCGTTCAGAATCTAATAGGAATTTTAGAGTGCTCAGAATATTCGTACAATGCCTGTAACACCCCCAACCTAGCCTAGAAGTTAGGCCTGAGTTCGACGTGTCACATTGAAGTGTTTTTGCGAAAACCTTGTTTTCATTGAAAACCCCTCTTAAAGCTAAGTAAAATCCAGTTTGCTTTCAAAACGAGGTGTAGCCAAAAACCATTTCCTTGTTACTATGTAAAAAAAATATTCCTTTGATAGCGGAAGCTCGTTCTTAAAACACAATTATTTTCAAAAACTTGAAATATGCTTAAAAGAAATAAATCCAAGTTCCGTTTCAAAATTACAGTGCATAGTGGAAGTATTGAAATAATAACTAGAGGGAAAACCTTATTACAATCCGGAATAGAATAACTCAAAATAAATAACCCAAAATCTAGAATTTAGATAATAAGAAAAACAAGTCTAATCGTCTTGCTAGTTGGCCACCTCTGAGTCCCTCCATCCGTCGAACCACCGACTGAGGATCACCTGAGAAAAATAAAAGATGGAGTGAGTTTTCAAAAACTCAGTGTGTACGTCCCTCATCAAACAAACATCATACATATCATAATAATAACATAATAATATCATATATGCAATGTAATGCAATCCCTCCCCAAATAATCCATCCGATACACTTCGTCTCCATCCAATCGAAACACTTCTGTGGAGATTTCTAAGTCGATCTACCCATCCGATACACTTCAAGGGTAGCCCGGTTGTGGTACTACAAAATGTTACAGCAAAGATGCTTATCATATAATAGACTTAAAAAGCCATCGGTGGATCCACAGTTGTCAAGCAACCATGCGACCTTCATATACTTCCTCCATTCCATAATTCCCACCCATATGCATCCTAAACAAAATATCATATGAATGCAACAAATGTACATGTAACATCCATAAATCTTACAATCAACACATAGGGGTATTTTAGTCATTTCACCAGTCAAGGGTATTTCGGTAATTCTACCCTACAGGGGTATTTCAATAACTCTTAACAGTATGGGTCTTAATTACAAACGTTGGCCTGTCAACAAGTCCTCGCAGCTAAAGTGAACAGACACTACGCACCAGGTAGGATTCCAGATAAGAGGAGGTGGGTCACTAGGACTGCTTAAGTACCAAGCTCTCCCTAGATCCAATCCTAGACATGCATATGTCTTTTCCCACACTCTACCCTAGCGACTTGTCCACAGACATGTTTGATTGTTAAATTAAGTTTTATGTTGTTTAAGAATTCATCGGAACTAAGCCTAGAGTCCATTAAAACCCTAGCATGCATTTCTAAAATCCCATAAGGCCCACTAAGCCCAATCATGTCCATATAGCCTACTAGGCCTGATCATAATCAAGTCATACAACCATCCATATTAATACATCATCCAATTTCACGTATCAATTCTTGCCGATTTGGGCCCACGAGCTCGGCAGGCCCATTTAGCCCCTTCTAGCCCAGTTGGCCAAATAGTGGCCCGAGACCATGAGATTGCTCTCTTGATCCCGGTAGTCATATCGGTGTTCCTACACGAATGTTCGCACGCTCGTGTGGTTGCCGGCGTCAACCTTTCGGCTTTTCGACATTCCTATTTTTTTTTTTAAGATTTCGACTTTTGCTGATTTGTCGTGTGTGAAGTGTATGTACACACCTGGTAAATGAGACGTGTTACACAATCCTCAGCCTTGAACCTACAACCAATACCAACCTCCAATCAATCACACACTTTAACCGAAGCCTTTCCTTAACCTTACCTTGTGCCACCAGTCCTAATAGCCCTTCCTTAGCTACTACTCACGAATATCCCCTAGATTTGCATCAATCTTGATCGTTAAAGACAAAATAATAGGTGACTTGTATCCACTTAAGTCACCCTTTTCCCTTACTATAGACTATTTGACCAACTTATCCCAAAATAAAGAACACTTACCCAAAAACCGAAACGTATGGATAGCTTTTTTGCAGAGACTTGTAGATCCAAGCTTGATTCCAATTTTCCCAAGATCCGATCAACCAAAAATCAAAGGAATGATAACAGAACGACAGAGATTTGGTCACTAGAGTATTCGGCACAAGTTTTGGGGCGATGAAGAAATCGGCTCCAAGAGCAAAGGTTTTCGGCTTTTGAAGTCAAGAATATTCGGTCCCAAACAATTGAGATGAAGGTGGGACGGCACAAGCAATGGAGAAAGAAGAGAATCATATTCGATTTAAGGCTTTAGAAGAACAGAAAACACATAAGGAAGAGGGGAGGTTTAGAACAAAAAAAGTGAAAGAGAATTCGGCAGAGCACTATAGTTGCCGAAATAGCACAGAGGGAATTCAGCACCCCTTATTTATACACAAAACCAACCCTCCCAAAGTCCCAATCGGCTCCAACTCTTCCCCATCTCATCTCCTCATTTTTCTCCCTGATAACTCCCCAATCCTTTTCCTAAATTTTCTCTTCTGATCACTCTTCTTAGAGTCCATCATCACACCACTTCCAACCTTCTAGAAGGCCAAAATTAAACTCCTAAAAATACTAAGCTAAGATTTGAACTTAGGATCTCCTTGCTAGACCATAACGCCACCTTCCTATACCCTAAGTGGCGTCACTTAGCCACTCCACCACAAAGCTCTTTGATGCCATTTTTCCTTGTTTTTATTCAAAAGTCCATCTACTCACCGCCTTGGTTCCTTTAATAATTAATTAAAAATTCCTTCTCCTCTAAGTTCGAACCCAGAACTTCTCCAACACCCCTAGACACTCCAAGTTTATCAAACCCTTAAAGCCAACATGTCATTTGTCATTTTCTTGCTTAAAAAAAATTTACGAGACCCAAAGCCCAAAGCTCAATTCATCTAGGCCCAAAATTCAGGGCGTTACAATGCCAACATCCCAGACGTGGTCTTACATGTAATCAGATGTCATTGCCATTGTCCCAGACAGGGTCTTACACGAATCAATACGATGCCGATATCCCAGACATGGTCTTACACGTAGATCTCATATCGATACCAACGTCCCAGACGTGGTCTTATACGAAGTCTTAAATCAATGCCAACGCCTCAGACGTGGTCTTACATGATGTCACATAACAGGCACCTATGTCATGACATAACTAATCCTATCTATTCCTAGGTTCGTACGGGACTTCTTAGACATTGTTACTATATCGATCTTATTTCAGAATTCATGATCACAACATCTCATAAGCATTCATCATTATCATTAGTCATATGAACGTACATAATTCAATACAAATTCGTTTATTTGTATATTGACTTACCTTAGATTCAAATATTCATTCGGACTCGATTATTCGACTATCTTCGCTTTCCCGCGATCTAAGTCCTTTTTCTTCGGTTCTTGATCTGTTCATATTCAAATTTAATCCTTTTATTTAACAACACATTCAATTCAATCCAAATTCACATATTTAGGGCTATTTGCAACTTAGCCCTCATATTTGCACACTTTATCAATTTAGTCTATTTTTCTCAAAACATCAAATGTACAAAATCAACATATACCCACGTTTAGCCAAATACTCATGTATCCCATACAAGTCCAAACATTTCATCAAATTCACAATTTAGCCCTAATTAGCTAAATTCATCAAAACTTTCAAGAACAAAACATGTTCATCAAATTCATATCTTTCATATTTCATTATTAAACATCATAAATCACATGAGTTCATCAAAATCTCATTTCACAAACATCATAAATTCTCAAAATTGAAGCATGGGTTTTGTAGTAGACAAAGCAACGATTGCAAACACGTATAAATTATCGAAAACCGATTAAAAACATACCTTGAATCAAAGCTTGTAATGACCAAATATAACAAAGCTAAACTCTTTTCCTTTCTTACAAAAATTCGGTGGATGAACACTCATCTCATGGCCAATTTCAAGCTTTGTTTTTATTATAATTAACATAATTATTAATGTACAAAAATAACCTTTCAAAATAATAAGAAACACATATATATATCAAGGGCATATTTGACCTTTGTCCAACCACTATCTACATATTGGCATATTTGCCTCATAAGGCCACAAACATTCAAAAGCCACAACATTTAGGTACTTTAATAAATAGCATGCTAGTTTCGCATTTAATGTAATTCAATCATTTTGTCAAATTAAGCACGCAGACAAAAAAATTAACTTATGATACTTTAACACATGCTTAATCATATGTCATAGGCATAGACAATATTATTAAAATATTATATGGACTCATATTTGTGGTCCCGAAACCACTGTTCCAACAAGGTCTAAATCGGACTGTTACAAATTTGAAGAAGGATTAAATTCTAAAATTTGACCCATGATGAATGTGTGTATTTTGATGTCTAATGGTAGAAAATGTATGTTTGATGTTAGATAAATAACATTTACAAAGTGATTTTTTATGAAAATGTCAAAAAGGGACCTATTTGTAAAAAGTTGTAAAATGTGTGTTAAAAAGTGAATAAATGGAAAATGTAGGCTGTCATGAGCATCCAAAACGTTCATCTAGGCTTGGGTAATGAAGAAATTGAATGGAAATTATTTTACGAGACTAGGGACTAAAATGTAAAATGTTAAAAGATTAGGGGTAAAAATGTAATTTTTGCCATAAGCTAAATTTGATATTATAAATTAAGAAAAACAAAGTTCGAGTCTAGACCGAGGAAAGAACAAGGTTGTGGACTAAGTCGAACTAATAGCCATTTTTATAACCAAGGTAAGTTCGTATGTTAAATAAGCTTTAATATAATTGTATTTAACTGCTTTAATATTGCATGAACTATATGATTGATTATGTGGACAAGTTTAATTCTACGGACACGTTTGATGACGTTTGGTAAGCGAGAAATCCCTATCGAACCTTAGGAATAGATTAGGATACAAGTGACATGTCACAGGGTATTATGTTATGTGTTCTGGGTGCTAGTCCTGTACGTCTTATCGGTGGCTGAGTATACTGGCATATGTTACGATTACTTGACAGCTTGTGTGAGCAGCACCGTATAGCTATGTCTTGACTGATAGCTTGTGTGAGCAGGCCCATTGATGGCTCAAAAGCAAGCATATATGTGATATGAGGTAGAGGTAGTAATGACTACATATGTGGCACTTTACGTGCAAGGTTTTCTGAGTATTCGAAATTGTTATTCCGAGTGGTTCATTGGGTATTCCAAAGATGAGAATTAAATATGAAACAATTACGAGATGGTACATGTATGTACTTAAAGCTTACGATTATAAAATTCGTGAAATTATGAATCCGAGGTAAGTTTGTGATGGAATGAATTATGATTATGATATTATGGTAAATTACATTGTAATATATTAAATTATTTGAATGTTGAATGTATGGTAAGCTATTTAGCTTACTCCGTTTTATTTCCCATGTTTTTTTTTAGTGTCACCAAGCAAGCTTGGGTTGGAGATCGTCAGAGTTCGCCTCACACTATCAAATCTATCATTTTTGGTATCGATGATCTTAACATTTTGAGTATATGGCATGTATAGGGACTTGGTTATTTTGTTATATGTGTCATTCTGATTTTAGCCAAATGTATTGGCTTGTAATAGTTATAGGTTGTTTTGGTACTTAGCCATGTAAATTGGCTTATTTTGGCTAAAATGGTTGTAAGCCTACTTATATGAATATATGTGCCAAGGCCCTTTGTTTATGTGTTTTGGAATGGGTCGCTACATGCTTATTTATGGTTAAAAGACTATGTTGTTAAATGGTTGAATTTGATATGTGATACACTTGCTAAGTCTTAGGCATATGAGGCACAATTTTAATTGATCACCTAAGTATGTTTGAAATGCATGGTTTGCATGTTTACAAGTGGATAATGAATGTGATTAGGATATCATGAAGTATGTGGAATTATTTCCAGTTATAAAATGGGTTAGATGATGGTATTGCTTGACATGTATTAGTCATAATTGTAGATGTTTTGGTTGCCTAAGTATACCCTAATTTATGTCATTGAAATTGTGTATGTGTTTGTGCAAATGAGGGTGGCAAATGGCTTGGTAAATAGCCTTTATTTTGTCCACACTGGTAAACACACGGGCGTGTGTCTACACGGCATGTCTCATAGGAATTTGTTTTGGCCGTGTGTACCCTGCACCTTATTTTTGAGAAACAGAATGCTCAGAATTGAGCACACGGGCGTGTACCCTGGCCGTGTGAAGTCTGCACCTATTTTGTGAAAATTAATTTTCCACACGGCCTAGCAGACGAGCGTGTGATTTGGCCTTGTGATTTCAATTTGTTCATGGGTTACAAGTCAGAGAGTTACACGGGGTCGGGACACGGGCGTGTGTGACCACTCTGCCTGCCTACACGGGCATGTCCCATATCCACACGGGCATGTCTCATATCCACACGGGCATGTGACCCTGTATAGTGGAAAATTTTCTAAGTTTTGTAAAATTTTTTTTCTAAAGTTCTCAGTTTAGTCCCGAACCACTTCCAAAGTATGTTTTGGGCCTCGTAGGCTCATATTAGGGACTTTATGCTTAAATGCAAATGGTTTTAATTTGGACACAAATTTATGACTTTGAATTGTATGATTACTTGTGTTGTAAGTCCGGTAATGCCTCGTACCCTGTTCTGGTGTTGAATACGGGTAAGGGGTGTTACAAAGAGACTCCACATCCTTTTGCCTTATCCTAACAATCTCTTTCCTTAACTCAGCTGCGCGCGATGTTGGGAAAAATCTATTGAGAAACAAATGGGAAAGATTAGTCCAAGTTGTGATAAATCCAAGAGGTAGATAAAATACCCATTCCCTAGCAAAATTTGCTAGGGAAAAAGGGAAAGCATGTAATTTCATTTGGACTTAAGTTACGCCCTGAGGTTTCATACTAAGACAAACCATATGAAACTCTTTCAGATGTTTGTGTGGATTTTCATTTTGCAATCCACAAAAAGTCGATAGCAATTGGATTGATCCTGAATTAAGTTCAAAATTAGTGTCCATAGTGATACGCAATGCATAACACATGTTGATCTACAGGAGCTTCGGCCATTTGCTGAATCGTTTCAGCCATAGGTTGTTGTGTTGGATTCAGGTTTATGTTAACCCTAGCGTTAGGCACTTCTTCTGGTGGATTGACACCTATTATTTTATTCTCTAGTGTTTGAGTAGGGTTTTTGTTAACCCTAGACTCAACTTCATCGCCTGCTTCTATTTCCAGCGGTGGGTTATTCTGAGTTTCTACAACCACTGGCTGCTTTCTCCGTAGCTTCGTTTCCTAGTGATTAGCTCACCATTCTTTTCTATTTCTAAATTGAACGCAAGATTCTCTCAAGCAGATCTACTCATAAGAAAAGGAAACGAGATTAGTACGTTAGCAGTCTCCGGCAATGATGCCAAAATTTGATGTGTCGTTGAAAGTACCAAAAATAGCATATCCCTAAGAAATAACAAAAAGAATAGTATAAAAGAAGTAGGGTCAAATCCTCAGGGACTGGATCACTACAACTTCTTCTTCCTCGAAATCTTGGGCACAGTCATGCCCAAGAAAAGAGTCTAACCTGGGAAAAAAAGAGAATTAAAAATATGGACGAGTTGAAATTGAATAAATTGAAATTGCAATTGTAAAAAGAAACAGAGTTGAGGGAAGGGGTTTTTCAATTTGAGGGATTCCAACCTCCGGTTATCTTGATCCTCCTTTGGTTCAATCATAGGCTTTTAGGTGACCCTTCTCATGACCGAATAAGCCAGTTATAGTGGAAGAGGACGCCTACGACCATCAGTTCCACTTAGGTTATAACCTTACGATCTAGAGGAACCTAACTCTAGCCAACCATCACTTTTGTGGGATCGTCTTACACTAGATTATCATTTTTCAATACCGAATGCCACGCCATTTAATATCTATCGCTAGACAACCTCTGATACAATAAGCTAGCGATCTGGTTGTGCAACCTTCCCAAAACATACAAAGCAATCGTCTTTGCACAAGATGAAAAGATTACTTTTGTAAGACATGGACGGAAGCGTCAGTCTCATAATGCGGAGAAATGATGAATACTCGTTGAGAAGAGTTAAGTGCGGGTTCTAAGCCTCATGAACTTTTTTGGAGTAGTCTTGATAGCCTTTGGCTAGATGAGTTTAGTGGCTCATGCTTTTTGGGAAAAAAAAACACAAGATTAATATAATGGAATTTTATTAGACAATAAAAGGAACAAAAATGCTAAGAGCCTTAGGGGGAAGGAGTTTTTTTACAGAAGTGATGAGTGAATATTCATGTCACTTCATCCCCTATTTATAGTAAATAAAAAACCTAATTTATTCCTATTTAAACTTTAGGTGATAATGTTTAAAAGATATAATTTGAAACTAAATCTAAACAATACCATAATAATCCTAAAAATAATCTAAAAAATAAAATTCAAATTTAAATAAAGTTTTACGTTCATAAATCTCTTCTTTTAAATTTTACCCCAAGTCTTCCACATTTTGTATTTTTGGCACCATTTCTTCCCTATTTTGCATGCTGACCCTTTTTGTCTTTAAATTCATGCTTTTTTCCCCCAAATTTCTTTTTGCCTTTAATTTAGTCCCTACAAGATAAAAAACCATAAATAGCCCAAATTAGTAGGATCATACTCAAAATATATATGTAATTAACACATTAAAGTATGTCATTTTAGAGTATTATCATTGTTGGTTGGAAGTCTTCATCTCTGCCAACGTAAGTATATTCTGGATCTTCTTGATAGAAGTTCATTAGCTAATGCCAAGGGTGTCCACACACCCATGATCAGTTCTTCTATGTTGCCTAAAGATGAATGAGTTCTTCTGGATGATCCTACTGAATATAGAAGTCTTGCTGGTGCATTGCATATGCTGTCAATCTAATTTGTCAATTCATGCATGTGCCCACTAGTGTTCATTTGATTGTGTTAAAATGAATCTTACGATATTTAAGTGGCACTGTTGATTATGGGTTGGTTTTTCACCCCTTTAATAGACTGGCTCTGGTTGGCTATGCTGACGCTAACTGGGGCTTGGACTTTGATGATAGACGATCGACAACTAGCTACTGCTATAAGAAGCAACAAGTTGTGTCACACTCCACTACTGCGGCTGAGTATAGAAGTTTGGTTGTTGCAGCTTCTGATGTTAATTGGTTGGTTTCTTTATTGAATGAATTACGGTTGTGTTCTGCTGATACTCCAACTGTCTGGTGTGACAACTCTAGTGCTACTGCAGTAGCTGCTAATCCAGTTTTGCATTCTAAGTTCAAACATGTTAAGCTTGACTGACTTTTTTTGTTTGGGAGAAAGTGGCTGATGGTTCTCTTATATCTGGTGAGGTTCCAGCTTGCGATTAGGTTGTCAATATTCTCACAAAACTTTTGTCCGCATCCACGTTTGCTCGTTTTCATCATCTTCTTCAAATCTTGCCAGTCAAGAAGTTGGGTGAATGTTAGAATTCGTCATTAGTAAAGAATCTGTTAGGTTGTGAGAATGGTTTGTGAGTTGTTCACAAGTTGTTAGTAGCAATTATATCTCTGTAAATTGTATATAAACACACTAGTTAAAACTGTATCAAGGTAGGCAATAATAAATCATTTTTCAATTAATTTCAGTCATTTCATTTTCTATTGATTTCCTTGTATACACTTATTTATAGGCATAAGAAGTATAAATGAAGTAGAAATATACTTCTAATGACTATAAGGAAACACCCTCCTTCATTCCTAAGCTAAATTTTGAGTTAATAACACTTTTAATATATATATATTTTATATTTGCATTGTGTTTTCTTATCATGCTTGTCAGGACTTCAAAGTATATGTGAGAGTAAACTTAGTTTCTCTATTTTATCTCATTTGATTCCCCACAAAATAGAAATATCATATTGTAGATTTTATGATCACAAATTATAATTTATTATGATCACAAATTATAATTTATAATAACAAATAATAATGATGATAATAATAATTTAAATTATTCTTTAATTTTTTTACAAGATCACTCATTTTATGCTTTTCATTTTTTACCATAAAGTGTAGACATTGATATTCATGGCAAACGCAATAGCTTGCGCATGTAAATGCTTAATGAAAATTTTATTATAATTTCAATTTTTTTTTCATTTTGAAATTTTTGATTAAAATATATGAGCTTAAAAACGATTGGATGATTTAAAGTTTCATGATGAACTTTTCACCTCATAAGATTCAACTTCTGCATACATGAGTTTAATTAATTTAAACGAATCGAAAATCAATATAAAATATTATCTTTTAACCAAAATATAGAGAATTTGGAGCCTATTCTAATGCCAAATTCGTGAAACAATAATAATCATAATTTCATCAATCTTGTCGTATGGGAAGAGAAGCTCACAATAATATGCAGGAGACAAAACAATAAGTTGGTGGAGATGTGGAAAATGAAGGACTATTGCAGAGTTAAGTGTTGGAAAAAAAAACAAACTATTGATTTGGAAGGTTTCCAGAGAGAACTTAGTTATTAAGGGTTTGTCTCTTTTCATGATGCGGATACACTTTTTTTTTTTTTTTTTTGTTGAAATCTGAAGTAAAACATAACAATCCTATATTAGTATATTTCTTTCAAGCAGGTTATGAGTTGATTATGCGGAGACAGGAAAAAAAAAAACTTCAATTTTAAAAATTTTAAACATATAAGTATAAAAATGACCTAGTTTTATATCCTTTTGATTGGATTAACGTTCTTGTAATTAGAACTTTTTTTCTTAATTTGTTTGGATTTTTGTAACTTTTGATTTTATAATAATTTTATTATTTATTGTTTGAGGTTTTTTATTATCATATTATGATATTTATGGTCAAATTTTAAGATAAATTAATTTTTTTAAGAATCTAATTGAAACAAAATTAAATAACATCAAACGAGCTCGTACTAAATTATCAATTTACGATGTATTATATACGAATTAATTATATTTAATTATTATTTAAATCAACATAAAATTAAATAAAAATTTTGTAGAAAGAGGGGATACTTACTTTAGCAAACAAAAACTATGGCTAAAATACTGTTTGGAACTATAGTCACAGTTTCAACTACGAACTAAAAAGTGCATAAACGTAAAGATGAACACCAAGATTGCTTACACAATTCAACCTTAGTCTACGTTTGTCTGGCCTTGCCTAAAACACTGATACACTATCTTTCTCTAGATGCAACTAATGAGTTTTAAGTCTTAACATTGAGCTAACTGTCACCAATTTGACAACATCACATTTGAACAAAGACTAGATAACCCTCCCACTAAGCCTCCCCCTCGTAAACTTAGTTTTGAAGTACAAGAGACTCTCTTGATTGCTTAAAAAAACAATCCACACATAAAATGTGTCTAATTTGAACAAATTTGTAATCTCTCAATCTCACGATTACATTTTAACCTAGACAACTTAAGTTTATATACTACTTAAGTTTTGCTTACATAAAAGTCATAGTCTAATAATTTTTCTATAAAATAAAGCTAAAAATCAGTATAGGATAATCTTCAAGTCTTCAACTTTAACTCAATTGGTCTTCATGTTTTTGGCTCTAACTCATTTAAATATCTCCAAAACAAATAGTTCAATGCTTTTGTTCTAAAATTTTCCAACTCTAAAAAAAGACAAGTAAAACAATGAAACAGAGCCACAAGTTGTGGCCACTTTTTCAGCCATAGAAACAACCATAGAATTTTTCCTTGCCTTCAAATATGTTAACAATCTCCCCCTTTAGCAATATTTGAATAAATATATATAGGGAAAAATAAAATCATCACAATTACAAAATCTCCCCTTAAGAATCTCCCCCTTAATCAAAGAATCTCAACTACCTCATTTCAAAATAATTTAACCATTAATGAATGTATTAACACAAAAAGACAATAATATATGATTCAAAACAAGAAAAGGAGTACACAATTACTAGATTGAGTGAGCATTTGTGCTGAGAGCAGAAGAATCACCATACTAGACTGATGAGAATTGAAACCCTATTTTTGTGTTTATTATTGTACCAAAAAAACATCATACTTCACTTCACTGCTCCCTCTTTTTTTTCAATGATTGCAAAGGGATCACTAAAGGTATTAGACCATGATATCCAACTTCATGGCCAATAAATTATTGTGGCATGCTTTGAGGTCCTTGATCTAATCATTTTTCTATAAATTAAAGCTAAAAATCAACATTGGATAATCTTGACATAATTCCATAAGAGTCTCGGTGTAATTCAAAGCCTTCAAAAATGGAAAGGGACTTTATTTGATCCATGAGTAACTGATCTTCAAGTCTTCAACTTTAACTCAATTGGCCTTCATGTTTTGGGCTTTAACTCGTCTAAATATCTCCAAAACAAATAGTCCAATGCTTTTGTTCTAAAATTTTCCAACTCTAAAAATAGACAAGTAAAGAAATGAAACAGAGCCATAAGTTGTGGCCACTATTTCAGCAATAAAAACAACCATAAAATTTTTCCTTGCCTTCAAATATGTTAACAATCTCTCCATTTAGCAATTTTTGAATAAATATATATAGGGGAAAATAAAATCATCACAGTTACAAATTCTCCTTTTAAGGATCTCCCCCTTAATCAAAGAATCTCAACTACCTCATCTCAAAGTAGTTTAACCAATAATAAATGTATTAACACAAAAAAGACAATAATATTTGATTCAAAACAAGGAAAGGAGTACAAAATTACTAGATTGAGTGAGCATTTGTGTAGAGAGCAGAAGAATCACCATACTAGACTGATGAGAATTGAAACCCTAAGTTTGTGTTTATTATTGTCCCAAAAAGAAATTATACTTCACTTCATTACTCCCTATTTTTTTTTTCAATGATTGGAAAGGGATCACTGAAGCTATTTGACCATGGTATCCAACTTCATGGCCAATAGCTTATTGTTGCATGCTTTGAGGTCTTTGATCTAATCATTTTTCTATAAAGTAAAGCTAAAAATCAACATAGGATAATCTTGACATAATTCAATAAGAGTCTTAGTGTAATCCAATGCCTTCAAATATGGAAAGTGACTTTATTTGATCCGCGAGTAATCAATCTTCAAATCTTCAACTTTAACTCAGTTGGTCTTCATGTTTTGGGCTCTAACTCGTCTAAATATCTCCAGAACAAATAGTCCAATGATTTTGTTCTAAAATTTTCCAACTCTAAAAATAGACAAGTAAAGCAATAAAACAGAGCCACAAGTTGTGGCCACTATTTCAGCCATAGAAACAACCATAGAATTTTTCCTTGCCTTCAAATATGTTAATAATCTCCCCCTTTAGTAATTTTGGAATAAATATATATAAGGAAAAATAAAATTATCACAGTTATAAATTCTCTACTTAAGGATCTCCCTCTTAATCAAAGAATCTCAACTAACCTCATCTCACAGTAATTTAACCATTAATGAAGATATTAACCCAAAAAAGACAATAATATATTATTCAAAACAAGAAAAGGAGTACACAATTACTAGATTGAGTGAGCATTTGTGCAAAGAGCAGAAGAATAACCATACTAGACTGATGAGAATTGAAATCGTAAGTTTGTGTTTATTATTGTCCCAAAAAAACATCATACTTCACTTCACTACTCCCTCTTTTTTTTTTCAATAATCGGGAAGGGATCACTGAAGCTATTTGACCATGTATCCAACTGTAAGGGCAATAGCTTATTGTTGCATGCTTTAAGGTCTTTAATTTTCTTCTTATTGGCAGTAATTCCAATAGAAAGCAACTTGAGGATCCTCAGAGAAACAATAGTTGATGTGCTTGAGGAACCAAGAATTGTGCCAGATTCTATGCCAACAATTTCAGGCAGTATTGTGTCTTTAGTAGGGGCTTCTTCCTGTTGCACATTGCCACAATCCAGAAGAGCTTTCCTGGCTTCTAACCACTTATGAGATAACTTCAATTCTAGAGGCACACTCTCATACTTCTCAATAGCTTTTACAATTTCTTCATTTTGAAAAACAGGATTCGATATATGAGAGATGGATAGGAGAGACTAAGCTTACTGTAAACCTTTTTAGCTTGACAACAAATCTTTGTAAAGATCAAGTTTCCAATATCAAATTGGATTCCTACTCTCACACTCCTTAGCAAAGCAGCCATCTTCTTGGTCACATTGTGCCTTGAACTGTTGGGAAGTCAATTCCTCATGGCTATGGCATAGAGTGCAACATAAGTTGGTTCTAAGGTTGATGAGTGAAGTTCTGAACCAACTAATCATGTGAGGTGAACTCCATTAGTAATTTCGGCAACAATAGTGTCTTCAGATTCCCCAAATTCCACACTCTTAGTGCAAGGATGGTCTAGCAAGTGTTTGATTTGTGCAAGCCTGAACTTGTACCATTTACCTCGCACACACACTTTGTGATATAGATTGCTGGGGCGTCATCAATACTCTAAAGCAAGTTGGCATAGAATTCCAACACTTCCTTTAAATTTTTTTGAATTATTTATATATTACTATATTTTTTACTTTTTTAATCAATATATCATATAATTAAAAAACAAAAAAAGACACATTGCAAGTACTAATAGCGCTACATGGATGGTCGAAAATGGTCAACATCAGTCAATGATTATCAACATCGATCAACATTCGATCAATGGGGAGTCAAAGTCAATGGATTGTTTAATATTTAATATTATAAAATTTTATTTTTAATTTAAATTTAATATTTTTATTTTAAAATAAACCTAATTGCCACGCGACATATTGTGATTGGATGGATGTGCCACGTGGCACATTCTTTTTGGCACCATATGGAAACCAATTTTTTAACATCGTTACAAAAAAAGTGTTGAACTAGGTAACAAAATGACAATTCAAGTACCAATTTGGGACAAAAAAATGTTTAACTACCAATGTGGGGAAACGGGAATAGTTGGATACCTTGCTAAATAAATAGATATACTCAACCATTAAATATATTTATAGAAGTTGAAGCAAACCCAAAAAAGGAGAAATGAAAGTTGAAGCTAATATTTGTTTAGCTTTCTTATTTTTCTTTCCTTTATCTCATGGGAATCAAAGAAATGGAAGTGAAACAATTGTTTTTTTCAATGTTTTCACTATTCTATTGTCAGGTGCAAATTTTTATTTGTTAAAATTTTTTAAAAAAAAAAGAAGAACAAAGGAAAGAAATAAAAAAATTAATATCATTAACTTTTTTTTTTATTTTTTTAAATCTGTAAATATGAAAAGGGAATTTTTTTTTTTGAAGTCCCTGTCCCTTAACTATTTGACTTTTCTTCTAAACACCTATGAAATGTGTCACTCATCCAATGGGCCACGTATCAAATTTGGACACATTTTAATGTCGTCAAGGTGAAGTACCAAAATATAAGACAGGAAGAAAGTACAAGTATCAGAATGAATAAATTAAAAGTACATATCTAACACCCCATACCCAACCCAATCGTCGGGTCCGGACTATAGGATGCTACACTCCAATTTAAAAAAAAGAACTTAGACTTTAAGCATTATTATCCACAATTAATTAAACAATAAAGACAAAGAATATATCTTATATTAATACTAAGAAACTTTAAATTTTACATGTAACACCCTCACCCGACCCGATTGTTGGATCCGGGTATGGGGTGCCACAAATGGACTGGATTAGGCTAAACACTAATTTTAAACTTAACAGTTCTAAAGACTAACTTTATTAAGTAACAATAAATACTTCCTGCAATAGAAACCTTAAATTGAAATAAAAACTTACTATCTCTAATTTCAAACTCTAAAGGAACTATTTAATTACAATATATTCAACCTCGAAGCAAAGCCTCTAAAGGAACCCCCTTCTATGTGCATGACACCTAACTAACGATGTTCCTTGGTTCAACGATCGCGTTCACGTATGTACATAAAACAAACGATTTTATAAAACAAATTAAAAGTTTAGTTTTACTGCAAGCGTACAAGTCAATTGTAATATTTGTAGTGTTACAGTGGAACATTGCAATATTCCAAGGATCGAACCCAAATGTAACACCTTACCTCCAAACAGCAAGCTAAGGTGTTACACAGAAAGTAGGCTTGAACACAGTTGAACTCATATACTTCATTTGACGTATTTTAAACAAGTTGGGGCATTAACTCAAAACCTTTAGATGTTAAAACAACCAAAAGAGGTGTAAACCATAGGATATAAATGTTTTTAGTAAATAAATTTCGGCGGAAGCCTTAAATAAAATTAACAGATTTTTCATAAATACCAGGTAGGTTAGATTCTTTTACAAAATTCCCAAAGGCAATACTGGTGATAAATCCCGTTTAAAACATATTGGCGTATACATTTAGGAAATACCTCATATAGCAACTTCATCAAAACTTAATCAATTCCTCAAAGGTAACATGCTTTTGAAAACAGATATTTATAATGAAGTATTTTAATATAGATCTTAATTACAAAATAGCACTACATGCCACCCACAAAAAATTTGCATGTTACAAAACAAACACAGGTGAAGCTCATAGCAAATGTCATTTTTTCTGGATGAGTTCCTGCAACAAGCCTTACAACAAAGTACCACCTGGAAGAGGGGAAAGAAAAGGAGTAAGTTCAAAAGAACTTAGTGAGCTCTAAAACTAGGAATACTCGAACCTTTTTAGACAAATCACAGGAATACGGATATAAGAATCTAATTATAGACATACACACAATTACAACTAAGAATCTAGGACCAAGACACTTGCAAGCAGTTAAGCATATACTCAAGTATTTACAAAGGATAGGGGATTATATGTTTGTGTATTATGGAGGAGATCTTACTCTTATCAAAAATATTAATTTTGACTTCCAAATGTGTCGAGATTCAAAGAAATCAACACTGGGATGTGCTTTTGTCGTAGGCGGTGGGTCTATTATGTGGAGAAATGTAAAGCAGAGTTGTACTATTGGCTTCACTATGGAGGCTGAATATGTGGCTGCTTCAGAGACTACCAAAGAAGCAATATGACTTTGATAATTCCTTATAGATCTTCAAGTCATTCTTGGCATAGGAAAAGCTATCACACTGCATTGTGACAATAGTGAGGCAATAGCTAATACTAAGGAGATGATAAACCACAAGAGGAAAAAACTTATTGATCGGAAATATCAGATCATAAGGGAGGCAGTTGCAGACAGAATCATAGATATGGTCAAAGTTGCATCTGAAGACAACTAGAAGTTTTGAAAAACACGAGAAGAGCATGAGAACGCATACCATTACTCATCAACTTCACTAGGGCAAGTGGGAAACTATTGGATCTAGTACCCTGAGTATAGTATATTCGTTTGTAAATTTGTAATTTTTTCGAAAAGGTTGGTTAATAAAACAAATTCATTGATTACATTAATATACTTTTTATGATTTTCCTCATATGGTTTTTGCACGCAAAGAAAAATGGAAGAAAATGTTGTTCATTGGTTATCTAATGTTCAAACTAATTTAAGCAGTATTACATGGTTGGATCGTAAGACGGAAAGATGACTTATATTAATTGATGAACTGTAACAGCCCGGTTTAAACCCTAGTTGGAACAGTGGTTTCGAGACCAAAAATTCGAGGTCAGAAAAATATTTTAATATTATTTTTTGTGTTTATAATATGTGATTAAGCATGTGTGAAAGTTCTGTGTGAAAATTTTATCAATTGTGTGCTTAATTAGCAAAAAGGACTTAATCGCATAAAATATAAAAGCTGTGTACTGATTGTTAAAGTGTCTATTTGGCATGGCTTATTAAATGGGAAGTCCTTATGTGGTAATTAGCCATTTGGTAGTGGAGATGGACATAAATGGCCATTAAATGAATGAAATAAATATATACAAATAAATGTATTTTGAATTGGTGTATTCATATGCATATGAAATTTATTGTGACGAATGTGTACAAGATGAAATATACATGAAACTCGAGGAAGTATCAATAATCTATCAATATCCAAGAAGTCCCGTACGAACCTAGGAATAGATAGGATTACAAATGTCATGACATAGGTTTTCGATTTGTGATATCGTGTAAGACCACGTCTGGGACGTTGGTGTCGATTTGAGATTTATGTGTAAGACCATGTCTTGGACATTGGCATCGTATTTGATTCGTGTAAGAACCTCTCTAGGACAATGGCATCGATATTTGGTTACATGTAAAACCACGTCTGGGACGTTGGCATTGTACGACTATTCCAAGTGTTTCGAGTATACTATTTGATTCTGAATGATTCAATAGGAAAATCCAAGAAATAAAAGACTATGTGAATTGTATAATTGTTTCAAGTACATTTGATACGTGTGTTTTGTTTAAGAATGAAAAGTGAGTAAATATGTGCATTGATGCAATGAATAAATGTGATATATCTATGATTATGATATGAGCAAAAGAGTTGCTTCGAGATATGATATGTTCATAAGCAATGGCAAAATAAATGTGCCAAAGGAAAATTATGTATTTGAAAAGAATATATATTAATGAACTTGTATTTGCTATGATTATAAATGTTTCTATGTTAAGTTTATTTGTATATGGCTTACTAAACTTTTGAAAGCTTACTTTGTGTGTGTTTGCTTTGTTTTATAGATCGTTAAAGCTATGAAAGGCTCGGGGATCGTCGAGGATTGTCATCACACTATCCAATCCTATTTTGTTACCCTTTTGAAAGTGTATATACTAGGGTAGGGCATATATAGGCTAGTCACTTTGAATTATGTTTGAGATTTGTGTATAGCCATGTGATATGGCTAGATAAATAGTTGTGATATGAATGAGTAGTCATGTTATATGATGTTTTGTTTGGTATGGTTTAATGACTAATGAAATGGTCAAAATAATGGTCAGCTTATTGATGCAAAGTTTGGTATATCAATGATGAGAAGATGTCTTATTATTATGGTAAGTTGTGGATGAATCATGCTTGGATTTACTTGTGATTTAGTTGGTCTAATTGGCATATAAGATGTTGTGATGAAATTTTCTTGAATGAGTAAAATAGATGGTCAATTTGATATGTCTTTGGTTGCTATAAGTGTTGGAATGATGCTTGTATGTGCTTGTAGGGATTACCCAAAGTGTAGGTGGCCTTTTGGCCTTGCAAATGGCCTATAATTGCCCACACGGTTGAGTACACGGGTGTGTGACGGGCCGTGTCGTGCAAGTCAGTAGCAACCACGGGTGAGGCACACGTACGTGTTCACGGCCATGTGGACAAGTCAATATGTATGCCCTATTTTGACACGGGTTAGACACACGGACGTGTTTGAGGCCGTGGGAGGCACACGGCCTGCCCACACGGGCGTGTGACCTCTGTAACTTAGAAAAAATTTTAAATTTCTAAAAGTTTTCGTATGTGTTTGGTTTAGTCCCGACCCTTTCCTAAAGCATGCTTGAGGTCTCGTAGACCTAATTAAGGGACACTTTGATTTGGTTCATTGAATTATATTATGAAAAGTCTGAAAAAGGTTCTGATTTATTCGGTAATGCCTTTAACCCTAGACTGACGATGGTTACGGGTTAGGGGTGTTACATTTGATTGGTATTAGAGCTAGGGTTTAGTCAATTCTCGGACTAACGTAGCTTGTGAGAGTCTAGCTATACATGCCATATATATGAAATGTGATAGTGTGATGAATCCTGGCGTGTAAAATGTGTTTTTCGTATAGGAATGGATCCCGGAAGAGCCGTAGCTGACGATGTTGAAAGTAATGCGCCTGCTCCCGCTCAAGGGACAGCGCCATCTGATTCGAGATCAGCTACTAGCGGTCAAGAGGGAGAGGTTAAACAAGCCTTTTTCCAAGTGATGAATGAGTGGTTCACTTAGTACATAAGAACGAATCCAACTGTTTCACAACCTCCACCCCCACCTAATCCTCCTCAGACTTCTTCTATACCTCCGGTTATGAACTTAAATTTGTTGAATAAACCTCTGGTCGACAAAACTCGTAAGTATGGCGCTGAAGAATTCAGGGCCGCTAGTGATGAAGATGCAGAGAAAGCTGAGTTTGGCTCAAGAACACTATCCGAGTATTTGATGAAATGTCACTGACTTCTAAAGAATGCATAAAATATGTTGTTTCTTTGCTACGAGACGCAGCTTATCAGTGGTGGAAGACCTTGATTTCTGTTGTTCCAAAGGAACGGGTTACTTGGGATTTCTTCCAGTCTGAGTTTTGACAGAAATACATTAGTCAAGGATTTATTGATCAGAAACGAAAAGAATTCCTGAAAGAAACAGGGTCATATGTCTGGCACCGAGTATGAACAAGAGTTCGTGAAATTAAGCCAATATGCTCGAGAATGTGTTTCGACTGAAGCGATAATGTGAAAGAGGTGTAAAGATGGCCTTAATGAATATATCCGTTTGTTAGTCAGAGTTCTGGAAATAAAATAGTTTATGGTGCTTGTTGAATGAGCATGTAAAGCTGAAGCACTTGGGAAAGATAAAAGAAAAGCTGAGTTTGAAGCTAGAGATGTGAGAAAGAGATTTCCGAGTAAAACATTTCATTCTACTTCAAAGAAATTTAGAGATGAACAAAGCCATTCAAAGGTTAATGTGGGACATTCAAATAGAGATCGAGCTAGATCACAGTCGAATTCCAAAGCTCCAGCTACTTCGATGGCCAGTGTGGGAAATGTCCGATCTGAACGACCTGAATGTAAACATTATGGTAAAAGACATCCAGGTAGTTATAGATTGAATGACCGAGCTTGCTTCAGATGTGGATTCTTAGATCATTTTATCCGAGACTACCCAGAATCTGTCAAGCAAGAGATTGTTCAGAATCCGAGGTCTGATAATGTTAAAGCTAGAGGTAGACCTTCTCAAAATAAAATAAATGTCAATAGTAGTCAGAAAGCTACGAAAGACTCAGTTGCAAGATCTGAAGATAGAGCGCCTGCCAGAGCTTACGCCATCCGAGCTCGTGAGGAAGCTTCATCTCCAGACGTTATTGTAATAGTCCGATTTATACCCTAGTTGGAATAGTGCTTTCAGGACCACAAATCCGAGTTAGAATAATATTTTAATATTATTTTATGTGCCGTTGATATGTGACTAAGCATGTGTTAAATTTTTGTAAGTTAATTTGTTTGTCTGTATGTTTAATTTGATAAAAGGATTAAATTGCATTGAATGCAAAATGTGTATGCTTTCTGAAAAGTATCTATTTGTGATGGCTTTAAATAGGTGAAGGCTTTATGTGGCAATTTAGCCTTTATTTTAGTAAGTGGACGGCTAAGCTCATAAATGACCTTGTATCAATATGTTCTATATGTTTGATTAATGGGTAAATATGTCATTTATGTATTAAATTATATTAAAATAAAAAAATAAAGTATAGAAATGGACATTTATTCATCCATTCTTCCACCGATTATATTGAAAGAAAAAGAAAGAACAAAAGCTTCAAGGGTTTCGGCCATTTCAAGCTCAAATTTAGATATGTTTTGGCTTTAGATTTTGATGATTTTTATGTTTTTGAGATTGTTGCTTAGTCTACTATCAAGCCCGTGTTGTAATTTGAAGAATCGATGATATTTGTGAGTTGTGCCATAGATGAATTGATGAGCTTTATAATGAGTTAAGTTGTTAAATGAAAGATATGTGTTAGATGAACATATTTTATTCTTGAAATTTTGATGAATTTAGCTAATTAGGGCTAAATTGAGAAAATGGAAATTTGAAGGACTAAATTGCAAATGTGATGGAAAATATGGGCTTGTATGATATACATAAGTATTCGGCTAAACATGAGTATGTGATGATTTTGTGTATTTGATGTTTTGTGAAAAATAGACTAAATTGATAAAATGTGCAAATGTGAGGGTTAAGTTGCAAATAGCCCTAAATGTGTGATTTTGGATTGAAATGAATATGTCGGTAAATAAAAGAGTTAAATTTGAATATGTTTAGATCAAGAACCGAGGAAAACGGACTTAGACCGCGAGAAAGCGAAAGTAACCAGGTAGCCGTTTTCATTTCCGTTAAATCGAATCCGAGGTAAGTCAATATACAAATAAACGTATTTGTATTGAATTATGTATGTTCATATGACTAATGTTAAGGATGAATGCTTATGAGATGTTGTATACATGAATTTCGAGATAAGATCGACTTAATGACAATGTCTGAGAAGTCCCGTACGAACCTAGGAATAGATAGGATTAGCTATGTCATGACATAGGTATCTGTTCTGATATATCATGTAAGACCACGTCTGGGACATTGGCCTTGATTTTAAATTTCATGTAAGACCACGTCTGGGATGTTGCCATCGATACAAGATTTACGAGTAAGACCATGTCTGGGACATTGGCATCGTTTTGATTCGTGTAATACCCTGTCTGGGACAGTGGCAACGATATCTGAGTACATGTAAGACCTCGTCTGGGACATTGGCATTGTACGACTATTCTGAGTTTTCTGAGCATCCTATTAGATTCCGAGCGGTTCAATGGGTAGTCTGTGATACGAAAGGTTTTGTGGATTATAAATCTGTTTGGGTACGTTTAATAAGTACTTAAGGTGTGTATGAGAGGTAAGTATCAATATGAACTTACTAAAATGAATATGTGCAATGGAATGATGAGATGATATGTGAAATTATGCTTAGATGAACTATGTGCATATGTGGTAAGGAGTTGAAGTATGTGATAAATTATGGCTAAACAATTGAGCCAAACTCTGTGTGAAATGTATACGCTATGAGAACCATTATTGTTATTGTAGAAATATGCTATGTGTATTTTAAGTTAAGTTTTTTTGTATATGGCTTGCTAAGCTTTTGGAAAGCGTATTCTGTATGTGCTTTCTCTGTTTTATAGATCGTCAAAGCTCCTGAAGGCTCGGGGACCGTCGAGGATCGTCATCACACTACTCAACTTGTTTTGGTACATTTGGAAATGTATTTAGCTAGATATAACATGTATAAGCTAGTATTTGTATAAGTGGAGAGATGAATTTAGCCATGTGATTTGGCTAGTTATGTGTTGAGAATATGCATTAATGATTTTGATAAATAGTGCATGTTTTAGTATGGTTTGATAGTATTTGAAATGGTTAAGTTTATGGTGAGTGTATGGATGAATTATGCTTGTGTCTACATGAGTTTTAGTCTTGTAAATTTGGCATGATTGGAGCTGGATTGGAATGTAGAGATTGGATGATTATTTTGATATGTTCTTGGTTGTCAAATGTGCATGAGATGTATTGGTAATTTGCTTGTAGGTACGACCTTATGTCGGTGGCATTTTGGCCTTGCAAATGGCCTGTTTTGCCACACGCTTGTGGCACATGGGCGTGCCTGATGACCGTGGTTATAAGTCAGTATTTAGCTAAGAGTGCATGGTCATGGCACATGGGCGTGACTGGTAGCCGTGTGGTTTAGTCAGAATCAACCATGGCCAAGGTACACGGGCGTGCTTGGTGGCCCTGGAGTAAAGTCAGATTCAACCACGGGGAAGAGACACGGGTGTGTCTGGTGCCCGTGGAAGACACACGGCCTGCCCACACGGGCATGTGTCCTGCATAACTTAGAAAAGTTTTAAACTTCTGAGAATTTCCGTAAGTGTTCGGCTTAGTCCCGGCCCTACCCTAAAGCATGATTAAAGTCACGTTGTCCTATTCAAGGGACACTATGATTACGATTGATATATGATTTTCATGTAATGTCTACAAAAGTTTTTGATCTGTCTGGTAATACCTTTAACCCTAATCCAGTGACTGATTCGGGTTAGGGGTGTTACATTTGGTTGGTATCAGAGCTACCGTTTAGTCAATTCTCAGACTAACGTAGCAGGTCAGAGTCTAGCTATACATGCCATATATCTGAACTGTGATAGTGTGATGAATCCTGACGTATAAAATGTGATTTTCCGTATACTAATGGATCCCAAAAGAAACGTAGCTGATGATGTAGAATGTAATGTGCCTGCTCTCGTGTAAGGGATAGCGCCTTCTGATTTGAGACTGGCTACGAGCAGTCAAGAGGGAGAAACTAAACAAGCTTTCTTTCATATATGACTGAGTGGTTCACTCAGTTTGTTAGAAGTAACCCGACTGTTTCACAACCTCCGCCCCCAGTTAATCCCCCTCAGACTACAGTTGTGCCACCAGTAATGTATCCAAATCTGTTGAATAAGCCTCCGGTTGACAAAATCCGTAAGTATGGGGCTGAAGAGTTCAGGGTTACCGGTGATGACGATGCTGAGAAAGCTGAATTCTGGTTAGAAAACACTATACGGGTATTCGAAGAAATGTCTTTAACTCCAGATGAAAGTACAAAATGTGTTGTATCTTTGCTTCGAGATGCATCTTATTGGTGTGGAAGACTCTAATTTTTTTTGTTCCAAAAGAACGGGTGACATGGGACTTCTTTCAAATTGAGTTCCAGAAGAAATATATTTGTGAGAGGTTCATCGATCAAAAACGGAAGAAATTTCTGGACTTGATGTAGAGCCGTATGTCTGTTACGGAATATGAATGAGAGTTTGTTAGACTGAGTCAATATACTCGTGAATGTGTCTCTATTGAGGCAATTGTGTGCAAAAGATTCGAAGATGGCCTTAATGAAGATATCCATTTGTTAGTCGAGATCTTAAAAATAAAAGAGTTTATTGTATTTGTTGATCGAGGATGCAAAGCTGAGGCACTCGGGAAAGATAAAAAGAAAGCTGAGTCTGAAGCTAAAGATGTGAGAAAGAGATTTCAAAGTAGATTATTTCAGCCTGTTGCGAAGAAATTTCTAGATGAGCATAGCTGTTCAAAGGCTAATGCGGGACAATCGAATAGAGATCGACCTAGATTACAAATGAGTTCCAAAACCCCAGCAACTTCAATAGCAAGTGTTGGAAACGTTCTAAAAGACCCGAGTGTAAGCATTATGAAAAAAGGTATTCGGGAAGTTGTAGATTGAATGATCGGGCTTGCTTTAGATGTGGATTATTAGATCATTTCATTCGAGATTGCCCAGAGTCCGTTGAGCCAGAGACTATTCAGAATCTGAGATCTGATAATGCTCCAATGAGAGGTAGACTTCCGAAAAATGCAAGAAATGCTAGCGATAGTCAAAGAACTATTAGAAATACTGTTGCAAGATCCGAAGCTAGAGAGCCTGCCAGAGCATATGCTATCTGAGCTCGTGAGGAAGCTTCATCTCCAGATGTTATAATGGGTTCATTTACACTTTCTGATACTTTTGTGATTGCATTGATAGACCCTGGTTCTACACATTCATATATATGCGTAAACTTGGTAATCAGTAAGACTTTGCCTGCAGAGTCTACTAAGTTTGTTATAAAAGTAACGAACCCCTTAGGTAAAAGTGTTTTGGTTGAAAAAAATATGTAAAAATTGCCCGTTAATGTATCAAGATATCTGTTTCCCTACTGATTTAATGCTACTACCGTTTGATAAGTTTGATATAATTCTGGGTATGGACTGGTTGACATTGCATGATGCTATTGTGAACTGCAAAAGAAAGACTATTGATTTGAGATGTCCGAGTGATGAAATAGTCAGGATTGAGTCTAATGAATTGAATGGATTACTTGCTATAATATCTATGTTGAAAGCTCAGAGTTATATGAAAAAGGGCTACGACACTTATTTTGCTTATGTGATTGATTCAAAAGTATCTAAAAAGAAAGTTGAATTAGTGCCAGTTGTTTGTGAGTTTTCTGATATATTCCCTGAAGAATTGTCGACATTACCTTCGATACGTGAAGTTGAGTTTGGTATTGATTTGTTGCCTGGTACAACACCTATTTCGATAGCTCTGTATAGAATGGCACCAACAGAGTTGAAAGATTTAAAGTCACAGTTGCAAGAGTTAACTGACAGAGGTTTCTCTAGACCGAGTTTTTAACCATAGGGTGCTCCAGTTCTGTTTGTGAAAAGGAACGATGGCACAATGAGAATGTGCATTGACTACCGTCAGTTGAACAAAGTGACCATAAAGAACAAATATCCATTGCCTAGGATTGAAGATTTGTTTGATCAGTTAAAAGAAGCTACCGTATTTTCTAATATTGATCTGAGATCAGGATACTACCAGTTGATAGTGAAAGATTCAGACATTCCGAAAATTGCCTTCAGAACAAGGTATGGGCATTATGAGTTTTTAGTTATGCTATTTGGACTAACCAATGCTCCTGCTATTTTTATGGATTTGATGAATAGAATTTTCAGACCGTACCTAGATCAATTTGTTGTTGTATTCATAGACGAAATTTTGATTTATTCACGGAATGAAACTGAACATGCTGAACATCTGAGAATCGTGTTGCAAACTCTGAGTGAAAAGCAATTGTATGCGAAATTCAACAAATGTGAATTTTGGTTGCGTGAAGTCAATTTTCTGGGACATATTGTATCGGCCTCTGGAATACGAGTTGATCCGAGTAAAATTTCTGCTATTTTGGATTGGAAACCTCTGAAGAATGTGTCTGAAGTTCGTAGTTTTCTGGGACTTGTTGGTTATTACCGCAGATTTGTAAAACACTTTTCGACGATAGTTACTTCGTTGACTAGATTACTTCAGAAAGATGTGAGATTTGAATGGTCCGATAAGTGTCAGAAAAGCTTTGATCAATTAAAAACTCTATTAACTGAAGCTCCAGTGTTAGTACAACTGGAATCAGGCAAAGAGTTTGTAATATATAGTGATGCTTCGTTGAATGGTCTGGGATGTGTATTGATGCAGGAAGGAAAAGTAACAGCTTATGCCTCAATTCAGTTAAAGCCTCATAAGAAGAACTATCTGACACACGATCTCGAGTTAGCTGCGATTGTGTTCGCATTAAAGATTTGGCGACATTATCTGTTCGGTGAGAAATGTCACGTGTTTTCAGATCATAAAAATTTGAAATATTTGATGACTCAGAAAGATTTGAATCTATGTCAGAGAAGATGGCTTGAGTTGTTGAAAGACTACGAACTTGTAATAGATTATCATCCGGGTAAAGCTATTGTAGTTGCCGATGCATTGAGTCGAAAGTCATTGTTTACATTACATGCCTTGAATGCTCAATTTGATCCGTATGATGATAGTGCAGTGGTAGCTGAATTGAAAGCAAAACTGTTGTTCTTACAATAGATATGTGATGCTCAGAAAGTTGATAATAAATTGTTAGCAAAACGAGCTCAGTGTGATTCAAATTCTAAATCTGAATTTCGAGTTATTGATGATTGTTTAAACTTTCAAAATCGTATCTATGTTCCGAGAAATTCAGAATTAATTCAATTGATTCTGAGTGAAACACATAATAGTCATCTATCTGTTCATCCGGGAAGCACAAAGATGTATCAAGATCTGAAACGACGCTATTGGTGGTTTGGTATGAAAAGAGATATTTCTGACTATGTGTCAAAATGTTTAATCTGTCAACAAGTTAAAGCTGAACATCAAGTTCCGTCTGGTTTGCTACAATCGATTCTGATTCCCAAGTGGAAATGGGATAAAGTGACAATGGATTTTGTTTCTGGTTTGCCTCAGACTCCGAGAATGAAAGATGCAATTTGGGTTGTAATTGATCGATTGATGAAATCTGCTCATTTCATTCCGGTAAGATCTGATTACTCACTTGATAAACTAGCTGAGCTTTATATTTCTGAGATTGTGAGATTGCATGGAGTGCCACTATCCATTGTGTCAGATAGAGATTTGAGGTTTACATATCGATTCTGGAAGAAATTGCAAGAAGCTTTAGGCACGAAATTGCATTTCAGTACAGCTTTTCATTTGCAAACGGATGGTCAATCCGAGCGGATTATTTAGATTCTCGAGGATATGTTAATATGTTGCATTTTTTAGTTTAATGGTACGTGGGAACAGTATCTGCCATTAATTGAATTTGCTTATTACAACAGTTTCCAATCAAGTATTAAAATGGCACCATATGAAGCTTTGTACGGCCGTAAATGTCGCACACCTCTGTATTGGAAAGAGCGTAGTAAAAATAAGCTACACGGGGTTGATTTGATAAAAGACACTGAACAGAAAGTGAAAGTGATTCGGGATAGTCTGAAAATGGCATCTGATCGTCAGAAGTCTTATGAGGATTTGAAATGAAAGGAGATTAAATTTAAGATCGGTGACAAAGTATTTCTGAAAGTATCTCCGTGGAAGAAAATACTCCGATTCGGACGTAAAGGCAAATTGAGTCCGAGGTTCATCGGGTCGTATGAAATTATTGAACGACTTGGGCCAGCTGTATATAGATTGTTGTTACCCTCTGAGCTAAAAAATATTCACAATGTATTTCATGTATCGATGCTCCATAGATACCGATTCGATCCTTCACTTGTGATTGCTCCATCTGAGATTGAAATATGATCTGATATGTCATATGAGGAAGAATCGATCTGTGTTTTAGCTAGTGAAGTGAAAGAATTGAGAAATAAAAGAATTCAGTTAGTTAAAGTATTGTGGCATCGACACGGAATAGAAGAGGCTACGTGGGATCCTGAAGATTCAATGAGACAGCAATATCTGAATCTGTTTAACGGTAAGATTTTTGGGGACCAAAATCCCTAAGAGGGGAGAATTGTAACAGTCTGGTTTATACCCTAGTCGGAACAGTGGTTTCGGGACCACAAATTCGAGTTAGAATAATATTTTAATATTATTTTATGTGTCGTTGATATGTGACTAAGCATGTGTTAAATTTTCGTAAGTTAATTTGTTCATCTGTATGTTTAATTTGATAAAAGGATTAAATTGCATTGAATGCAAAATGTGTATGCTTTATGAAAAGTATCTATTTGTGATGGCTTTTAATAGGTCAAGGCTTTATGTGGCAATTTAGCCTTTATTTGAGTAAGTGGTCGGCTAAAGTCATAAATGACTTATATCAATATGGTTTATATGTATGATTAATGGGTAAATATGTCATTTATGTATTAAATTCTGTTAAAATAAAAAAATAAAGCATGGAAATGGACATTTATTCATCCATTCTTCCACCGATTATATTGAAAGGAAAAGAAAGAACAAAAGCTTCAAGGGTTTCGGGCATTTCAAGCTCAAATTTAGGTATGTTTTGGCTTTAGATTTTAATGATTTTTATGTTTTTGAGATTGTTGCTTAGTCTACTATCAAGCCCATGTTGTAATTTGAAGAATCGATGATATTTGTGAGTTGTGCCATAGATGAATTAATGAGCTTTATTATGAGTTTAGTTGTTAAATGAAAGATATGTGTTAGATGAACATATTTTGTTCTTGAAATTTTGATGAATTTAGCTAATTAGGGCTAAATTGAGAAAATAGAAATTTGAAGGACTAAATTGCAAATGTGATGGAAGATATGGGCTTGTATGATATACATAAGTATTCGGCTAAACATGAGTATGTGATGATTTTGTGTATTTGATGTTTTGAGAAAAATGGACTAAATTGATAAAATGTGCAAATATGAGGGTTAAGTTGCAAATAGCCCTAAATGTGTGATTTTGGATTGAAATGAATATGTCGGTAAATAAAAGAGTTAAATTTGAATATGTTTAGATCAAGAACCGAGGAAAACGGACTTAGACCGCGAGAAAGCGAAAGTAACCAGGTAGCCGTTTTCATTTCCGTTAAATCAAATCTGAGGTAAGTCAATATACAAATAAACGTATTTGTATTGAATTATGTATTCATATGACTAATGTTAAGGATGAATGCTTATGAGATGTTGTATACATGACTTCCGAGATAAGATCGACTTAGTGACAATGTCTGATAAGTCCCGTACGAACCTAGGAATAGATTGGATTAGCTATGTCATGACATAGGTATTTGTTCTGATATATCATGTAAGACCTCGTCTGGGACGTTGCCATTAATTTGAAATTTCGTGTAAGACCACGTCTGGGACGTCAACATTGATACGAGATTTACGTGTAAGACCATGTCTGGGACATTGGCATCGTTTCGATTTGTGTAAGACCCTGTCTGGGATAGTGGCAATGATATCTGAGTATATGTAAGACCTCGTCTGGGATGTTGGCATTGTACGACTATTTTGAGTTTTCTGAGCATCCTATTAGATTCCCAACGGTTCAACGGGTAGTTTGTGATACGAAAGGTTTTGTGGATTATAAATTTGTGTTAGGTACGTTTAATAAGTACTCAAGGTGTGTATGAAAGATAAGTATCATTATGAACTTACTAAAATGGATATGTGCAATGGAATGATGAGATGATATGTGAAATTATGCTTAGATGAACTATGTGCATATGTGGCAAGGAGTTGAAGTATGTGATAAATTATGGCTAAATAGTTGAGCCAAACTCTATGTGAAATGTATACGCTATGAGAACCATTGTTGTTATTGTAGAAATATGCTATGTGTATTTTAAGTTAAGTTTTTTTGTATATGGCTTACTAAGCTTTTGGAAAGCTTACTCTGTATGTGTTTTCTCTATTTTATAAATCGTCAAAGCTACTAAAGGCTCGGGGATCGTCGAGGATCATCATCACACTACTCAACTTGTTTTGGTGCATTTGGAAATGTATATAGCTAGATATGGCATGTATAAGCTAGTATTTGTATAAGTGGAGAGATGAATTTAGCATGTGATTTGGCTAGTTATGTGCTGAGAATATGCATTAATGAATTTGATAAATGGTGCATGTTTTGTTATGGTTTGATAGTATTTGAAATGGTTAAGTTTATGGTGAGTGTATGGATGAATTATGCTTGTGTTTACATGAGTTTTAGTCTTGTAAATTTGGCATGATTGGAACTGGATTGGAATGTGGATATTGGATGATTATTTTGATATGTTCTTGGTTGTCAAATGTGCATGAGATGTATTGGTAATTTGCTTGTAGGTATGACCATATGTAGGTGGATTTTGGCCTTGCAAATGGCCCGTTGTGGCACACGGGCGTGCCTGATGACTGTGGTTATAAGTTAGTATTTAGCTAAGAGTGCACGGCCATGGCACACGGGCATGCCTGGTAGCCTTGTGGTTTAGTCAGAATCGACCATGGCCAAGGTACACGGGCGTGCTTGGTGGCCGTGGAGTTAAGTCGGATTCAATCACGGGGAAGAGACACGGGTGTGTCTGGTGCCCGTGGAAGACACAGGGCCTACCCACACGGGCATGTGTCCTACATAACTTAGAAAAGTTTTAAATTTTCGAGAATTTTCGTAAGTGTTCAGCTTAGTCCGGGCCCTACCCTAAAGCATGATTAAAGTCTCGTTGTCCTATTTAGGGGACACTATGATTACTATTGATATATGATTTTCCTGTAATGTCTGCAAAAGTTTCTGATCTGTCTGGTAATACCTTTAACCCTAATTCGGCGACGGATTCGGGTTAGGGGTGTTACAGTTATAACGGGTACATTTACTTTTTATGATACTTCTGTGATTGCATTGATAGACCCAGGTTCTACTCATTCGTATATATGCATGAACTTAGTATCCAGTAAGACTTTTCCTATAGAGTCTACTAAATTTGTTATTAGAGTTTCGAACCCCTTAGGTAAAAGTGTTTTGGTTGATAAAGTATGTAAGAACTGTCCGTTGATGTTTAGAGATGTTTGTTTTCCGGCTGATCTAATGCTATTACTGTAACAGCCCAATTTAGTGGCTAGCCAGAACAGTGATCTCGGGATCACTAATCCGAGGTTAGAGAAAATTATTTTCATGTTATGTTATGAGTTAGTATATGATTTTATAAGTACATGAAAATTTTGGCACTTTAGTTTTAGCAATTTCTTGATTTATCACGAAAAAGGATTAAATCGCATTAAGTGCGAAAGTTCCATTTTATAGGCTAAAGGTACCAAGTAGCCATAGATTGATAATTGGAGGTCTTTAAAAGGCAATTAGACCCCCCCAATATTTGTATAGCCGGCCATAGGCTATTATGGGAGACAAGGATGGACAAAAATTTGGTCAAAGTTAATGAAAGTTGGTGACCAATTTGACTAGTTTAATATTAGAATAAAGAAAGAGAATATATCATCTTTCTCTCCATCTTTCTCCACCGAAATTTGCAAGAAAAATTGAGGTTTGAAAGATCAAAATTTTCAGCAAGCTCTCCTCTTTTCTAGTAAGTGATTTTGATGATCTTTCTTGAAGAAAATTGTACTTTTGAGACCCCTAGAGCTTTAGCTTTCTAAAGAGGGGTGTAACACCCCTTGACTGGCCCAGACGTTATGGCCGAATCTGGGAATGTCACATCAAAGGCATAAATTCAAAACTATTTTGCTAAGTTAAAATTTAAGGCCTAAAAGCCCAAAATCCTTGAATCTTGTTAACTAATGATAAAAGCTCATGTGTTTAGGTATTTCGAAAACCATGTTTAAACATAAGAAAATTTATTTAAGTTTAACAATTAAGTAAACAGTTGAACAAGGATAACAAAACATAATATCTAGAGTCAAATCGGAGTACAAGGCCTTATTACATCCAACGAAAATAAAGTAATTAAAATCATGTCTTTTGAGACAAATAAATAAAACTTCTAAGTATCTTGTAGTGTGGCCATCTCCGAATCCTCTCCCACGTCGAGCCGTTTACTGAGGATCACCTGAAACATTTAATAAAAAGGGGGTGAGTTTCAAAACTCACTGTGTACGACCCTTGGTAATCCAATCAACATACAATTATCACATTGGGCCTAAGCCCTATAAAAAACGATGGTCATGGGCCTTAGCCCACAATGACCTCATATCACATCAGTATCACATGAATGCAATGCACCCATCCCAAATCCAACCATGCACTCCATTTCCCTTCCAACCCTACACTCCTATGGGGATATAAATATCAACCCACCCATCCCTACACTCCAAAGGTAGCACTACCAGCGGCACTACTAAAATGTTGCAGTAAAGCTGCTATAATGGGCTTAAAGCCACCAGTGGAACCACGGTCGTCAAGCGACTATGCGATCCTCAAATCTTCCTCCGTATCATCAAAACCCACCCAAGTGCAACATATATTTCATAAATGCAACATACACATTTTCACACATTCGGCACTTAGGGGTATTTTAGTCATTTCATTACCCAAGGTTATTTCCGTAAATCTACTCTATAGGGATATTTAGGTAATTTTGCAAAACAGGGGTGTTTTGGAAATTTTGTAAATCAGTGATATTTTGGTAATTTCACAAATCAAGGGTATTTTGGTAATTTTACGAATCAAGGGTATTTTAGTAATTTTGCAAATCTAAGAATATTTTGGTAATTTTCAAATCAGGGGTATTTGGTCCCTACCGGGTTTTAGTCATGAACTTTGGCCCATTAACAAGTCCTTGCGGCTAAAGTGAACAAACACTATGCACCAGGTAGGATTCCAGAGAAAAGGAGGTGGGCCACTAGGACCGCTTAAGTACCAAGCTCTCCCTAGATCCAATCCTAGACATACATATGTTCGTTGCCACACTCTAACCCAGCGACTTGTCCACGGACATGTTTAATTATTAGATTAAGTCTTATGCGATTTAAGAGTTGTTTAGAACTAGGCCTAAAGTCCATTAAACCCTAGCATACTTGTCTACGTCCCCATCAAGCCCATCAAGCCCATTTCACGTTCATAGAACCCATTAAGCCCAAATCACATCCTTATGGCCCATTAAGCCCAGATCTCATTCATCTGGCCTATTAGGCCCAAAACAATTCCAGATCATGTAACATGCATGACTAACTCAATTCATATAACCAAATCAATCAATTTCATCAAAATTAGCCTCAAGGCCCACCAGGCCCATTTAGCCACTTTCGGCTTTTCAGCTTTCCAGCATTGCCGATATCATGTGTGTGTAGTGTTTGCACACACCTGGTTACTGCGATATGCTATACTATACTTGGTCTTGAACCTACAACCAACCAACCTTCAATCAATCACCCATACTTAATCAAAATATTTACCAAAAGCCGAAGCCTTACTATAACCTTACCGTGTGCCACCGGGTTTTAATAGCCCATCCTTAGCTACTAATCACGAGTATCCCCTAGATCTGCACTCACACATACACCATTAAACTTTGAGTGACTCATAATCCACACAAGTCACCCCTATAGATCTTATTCACATTCGGCCATTTACTTAAACCATAATTGAGTTGAGTACACTTACAGTTTACTAACGATCCTTACCACGCTTGCGATATCTGAACCTTACCCTTTTTAATACAAGATTAATGGCAATGAGAAGTTAGATAGCCCTTCTGCTTTTAACAAAACACACTAAGGGGTTAACTGAATACTTACCGAATCCACTTTTGATCCTGCGGCCTAGATAACTACTGAACGAGATTCGGCTTTTAACCTTGACTGATAGTAGGTAACAATTGGTTTGTGATGGAGGAAAACAACAAAGATTCGACATTAATAGGGATTTCTGCAAGAGAAGATGATGATACTTCGGTAATAAAAGAGTTTGGCTATGAGAGAATTCGGCAAAAAGGGATTCGGCTATAGCAGATTTCGGCAACAAGGCAAGGTATTTTCGGTTGTGGAAAAAAATAAGGTTTCGGCAAGGAAAATAAAAAGAATGGAAAATTCGGCATTACTTAGGGCCCCAGAATCGGCACACATACATTTATATAGCCTATAATCGAAACTTAGCCACCCCTAAAGTCCAATTCGGCACCACTTCATCCACTGCTCATCTCCTAATTTTTCTCCATGATATCTCCCTTATCCTTCTCCTAAATTCTCTCTACTGATCACTTCTCCTTAGAGTCCTCTCACACGCCACTTCCAAATTTCTAGAAGCCTAAAGTTAAACTCCAAAATAAAACTAAGCTAGCACTCGAACCTCAGACCTCCCTGCATGCATATGTCGCCACCTCTCTACACCCTAGTGGCGTCACTTAGCCACTTCACCACAGGCTTCCTTGTGCCATTTTTCACTTATTTTTATTTAAAAGCCCAATACTCACAACCCTGATTCCTTAATTAAATAAATTAAGAATCCTCCACCATAAAACTCGAACCTAGAGCTTCTCCAACACACCTAGACACTCTAAATTCATTAAACCTTTAAATTTGTCATGCCATTTGTCATTTTCTTGCTTACTTAAAAATTTTATGAGACCTAAAGCCTAATAGGCCCAATTCTTCTAGGCCCAAATTCGGGGGCGTTACAAAGAGGTTATCTTGCATTATGGTGTAATATTTAGAATTTTTCTATGAGAGCTATCATTGTTATTTGCTACATTTTTATGGAAGAAATTGAGTCTTAGGTGTTAGATTAACAACTTTTATGAAAGGTGTTGTCTTGAAAACACCTAATTGGACCTTGATGAAAAGGTTACAAATTTGTAGTAATTAAGTGAAATGTTGAGTTTTGATGATAGTTATAAGAGTATTGAATGTTCACGTAGGCTTGTTGAAGGTAGAAATGTGATTAGAATTAATTTCCGAGCTTAGGGGCAAAATGGTCATTTTGCCAAAGTCTAGAGGCAAAATAGTAATTTTGCCTAAGCATGATTATTGAAATGCTTTTATTAATGTGGTGATTAGAATAAGCTAATTTGCTATTATAGAGCAAGAAGAAACGAGAATTCGCCTTGATCGGGGAAAGAACAAAGTCTCGGACTAGACTGACGAGTTGGCTCATTTTGAAATCGAGGTAAGTTTGTATGTGATAGATTCAAAATTCATGTTAGCATGTTTGTGAATGCTTAGCATTATATTGATGCATAATGCTCTGCTTAAATTGAGAAATTAATGTCGAATGAGATGTTGTAGCCCTAGTGGACCATATTGAATATGAAAATGCTATCATCTAGATATGAAATAGATAAGGTCCCGTATAAGACCATGTCTAGGACATGGCCTCGGCACCGAGTTGAGATCTCGTGTAAGACCATATCCAGGATATGGCTTCGGTAATGAATATAAAAATCGTATAAGACCATATCCGGGATATGGCATTGAGACTTAATGTGAAAATTCATATAAGACCATATCCGAGATATGGTCTTGTCATTTAGAAGTGACTCCATGTAAGACCACCTTGGGTATGTGGCATTGGCTTCGTACCTACATGAATGATGATGAATATGCGTCTGGACTATCTCTAGTGATTAAGGGGATAAGTAGATGAGTATAGAAGTAGAAATGAGAATTGTACTAAAGTCACGTAATTGAGTGAAAATAGGTACTCGTGAATGAGTCACGAAAAAATGATTACAAGGTGTGGCACGGTATGTGTTAAATAAGGGCAACTGTAAGTAAGTATGGTAAGGAGCCTATGACTTGTGCATGGTTAGTTAATGCCATGGATGGATTATATTATAAGCATATTGTTGTTATTTATTTCCATGCAAACTTACTAAGCCTTTACTTACCCCTTTCATTGCCCTTTTTCCTTGTAGTATTGCCAAGATAACGCGAGGAACGTGGATCGTTGGAGTTCAAAAATCACACTATCGACATCACTTTGGTGTAACAAATTAGACTTATTTTGAGTATGGCATGTATAGGACTCGAGTATTTTGTTAAGTTGTAATTGTTAACCAAAGTGTTGGTTATATATGTTACTAAAGTCATTTTGAAAATGGCCTTATAAGTTAGGCCAATACTTGGAAAATTATTTTGCTTAATGAAGATGATTTTCATGAAGTGTATGCCCTTGTGTATGGATGTCTTGATGAGCTCTTAGATGTACCTTTGGATTATGAGTTGTTTATTGATAATTTGAACAGATTCATATGGTTTGAACTAGGGGAATGCAAAGAGCTTGGTGAATAGCCTTGTTCTTGTCCACATGGATAGGCATACGGGCGTGTATCTAGGCCATGCGTGACACACGGTCAGTCCATGGGCGTGTGCCAAGGCCATGTGAAGTCTGCACCTAGGACTTGGAATTTAAATCGCCACACGGTTGTAGCACACGGGTGTGTCTAGGCCGTGTGGATTAATCAGAGTTGACCACGGGCCAGCCACATAGGCGTGTGCTTTGGCCGTGTGCTAATTAAGGGTTGATGATGTCATAGTCAGAGAGCTCCATGGGTAGAAGACACGGGCATGTCTAGGCCATGTGTTTTCGTCAGGATCGACCACGGGCGGAAGACACAGGCATGTCTTAGGGGCACACGGGCGTGTCCCTAGACCAACACGGGCGTGTGGCCCATGTTTTGAGGATAAGTTTTCCACGCTCATAAAAGTTCCCTGATTGATTCTGAAACCTCTCGGAGGTATGCATAGGGCCTCATGGGCCGAGATTGAGTAAGGGTTGGGTCCAATTGAAATTTTATAGCCCGTTTTGAGATATTAACTGAGATTAGTTAGGTAATGCCTCAAGCCAAGTCCCGGCTTCGGACACGGGTAAGGGGTTTTACAATTACCATTTGATGAGTTTGATATAATTTTGGGTATAGACTGGTTAACATTGCATGATGCTGTTGGGAATTGCAAAAAAAAAACGACTATTAATTTGAGACGTCAGAATGATGAAATAGTTTGGATTGAGTCTAATGATTTGAATGGGTTACCGGCTGTGATATTAGTGTTGAAAGCTCAAAATTATGTGAAAAAGGGTGTGAAGCTTATTTTGCTTATGTGATTGACTCGAAAGTAACTGAAAAAAAAAAGTTGAATCAGTGCCAGTTGTTTGTGAATTCCCTGACGTGTTTCCTAAAGAGTTACCAGGATTACCACCAATACATGAATTTGAATTTGGTATTGATTTATTGCCGGGAACAACACCTATTTCGATAGCTCCGTATAGAATGGCACCGATAGAACTGAAAGAGTTGAAGTCAGAGTTGCAAGAGTTGACCGATAGAAGATTTGCAAGACCGAGTTTTTCAAATTGGGGTGCTATCGTTCTATTTGTGAAAAAGAATGATGGCATGATGAGAATGTGCATTGATTACTGTCAGTTGAACAAGGCAACTATAAAGAATAAATATCCTCTGCCCAAAATTGATGATTTGTTTGATCAGCTGAAAGGAGCCACAATGTTTTCAAAGATAGATCTAAGATCGGGATACTACCAGTTGCGAGTAAAGGATTCAGACATTCTGAAAACTTCTTTCAGAACAAGGTACGGGCATTATGAGTTTTTAGTTATGCCTTTTGGACTAACGAATGCTCCTGTTATTTTTATGGATTTGATGAACAGAATTTTCAAACCGTATTTAGATCAACATTGACGACATTTTGATTTATTCGTGTGATGAAACTGAACATGCTGAACATTTGAGAATTGTGTTTCAAACTCTGCGAGATAAGCAATTGTATGAAAAATTCAGTAAATGTGAATCCTGGTTGCGAGAAGTTGGTTTTCTAGGACATATAGTATTAGCCTCTAGAATACGAGTTGATCTATGCAAGATATTAGCTATTTTGGAGTGGAAGCCTCCGAAAAATGTGTCTGAAGTCCGCAGTTTTCTGGGACTTGCTGGTTATTATCGACAGTTCGTAAAAGGCTTTTCGATGATTGCTACTCCATTGACCAGATTGCTTTAGAAAGATGTGAGATTTGAATGGTCCGATAAATGTCAGAAAAGCTTTGATTAGATGAAAACTCTATTAACTGAAGCTCCAGTTTTGGTACAACCAGAATCGGGTAAAGAGTTCGTGATTTATAGTGATACTTCGTTAAATGGTCTGGGATGTGTTTTGATGCAGGAAGGCAAAGTTATAGCTTATGCCTCGTGACAATTAAAGCAGCATGAAAAGAATTATCCGACGCACGACCTTGACTTAGCTGCAATTGTGTTTGCCCTAAAGATTTGGCGTCACTATCTCTTTGGTAAAAAATGTCATGTATTTTCAGATCATAAAAGTCTGAAATATTTGATGACCTAAAAAGATTTGAATCTGCGACAGAGAATATGGTTAGAACTTTTGAAAGACTACAAACTTTTGATAGACTATCATCCGGGCAAGGCAAATGTTGTTGTTGATGCACTGAGTCAGAAATCACTATTTGCATTACGTATGATGAATGCTCATTTAAACTTGTCTAATGATGGTTCAGTTTTAGCTGAATTGAAAGCAAACCGTTGTTTTACAACAAATATGTGTTGCTCAGAAAGTTGATAATGAAATGCTAGTGAAACGAGCTCAGTGTGATTTGAACTCCAATTCTGAATTTAGAATTGATGATGATGAATCTTTAAGATTTCGAGATCAAATTTGTGTTTTGAAAAATCCAGAGTTTTTACAGTTACTTTTGAATGAAGCTCATAATAGTCGCCTATCATTTCATCCGGGAAGTACAAAGATGTACCATGATTTGAAGTAACACTATTGGTGGTCTGGTATGAAAAGAGATGTTTTTGATTTTGTCTCGAAATGTTTAGTCTGTCAGCAAGTTAAAGCTGAACATTAGGTTCTATCTGATTTGTTACAACTGATAATGATTCCCCAATGGAAATGGGATAGAGTAACGATGGATTTTGTCTCAGGTTTACCTTTGACTCCGAGGAAGAAAGATGCAATTTGGGTCATGGTTGACAGATTGACAAAATCAGCCCATTTTATTCTGTTACGATCTGATTACTCACTTGATAAGTTAGCTGAGCTTTACATTTTTGATATTGTGAGATTGCATGGAGTACCACTGTCTATTGTATCTGATAGAGATCCGAGATTTATATTAAGATTTTGGAAGAAATTGCAAAAAGCTCTAGGTACGAAATTGCATTTCAGTACAGTTACCCACAGAATGATGGTCAATCAGAACGGATCATTCAAATTCTTGAAGATATGTTGAGATATTGCATTCTTGAGTTTAATGGTACGTGGGAACAATATTTATCATTGATTGAATTTGCGTACAATAATAGTTTTCAGTCAAGCATCAGAATGGCACCTTATGAGGCTTTGTATGGACACAAATGTCGAACACCTTGATACTGGACTAAGCTCAATGAAAATAAGATACACGGGGTCGATTTGGTAAAAGACACTGAACATGAAGTGAAGGTGATCCATGATAGTCTAAAAGAAACGTCTGCTCGTCAAAAATCTTATGCAGATTTGAAACGAAAGGATATTGAGTTTGAGATCGGTGATAAAGTATTTTTGAAAGTATTTCCATGGAAGAAAGTACACAGGGTCGAATGGGAGCTTGAAGATACAATGAGACAACAATATCTGAATCTGTTTAACGGTAAGATTTTCGGGGACGAAAATCCCTAAGGGGGAGAATTGTAACAGTCCAGTTTAGACACTAGTCAGAATAGTGGTTTTAGGACCACAAATCCAAGTCAAAAAATATTTTAATATTATTTTTCATGTTTATAGTATGTGAATTGACATGTGTGAAATTTTTGTGATTTAATTTGATCGTATGTGTGCTTAATTTGCAAAAAGGGCTTAATTGCAAAAATTGTAGAAGTGATTAATTATTGTGTAAGTGTTAAAAGGGAATTTGGCCACTCAAAAGGTTAGTGGACGGTTGTAAACATTGATTATAAAGTTATGTATTATTTTTATTAAGGTTAAAAAGGTAATTGTTATAATAATATATATGTTATAATAAAACAAACATTAAAGTGTCATAAAAGACAAGTGTTCATCCACCTAAAATTGAAAGAAAAGAAAGAGTTTGAGCTTTGTAATATTCGGCCTTGGTTGAGCAAATTTAAGGTATGTAATTTGTTCGGGTTTTGATAATTTCTACGTTTTTGTAATCGTTGCTTCGAATACTTTAAAACCCATGTCTTAATTTTGTGAATTGATGAAGATTTTGAAAAGTTCCATTGATAAATTCATGAGCTTTGTGATGATTGTTGATGAAATATGAAATATATGTGTTAGATTAACATGTTTTGTCTTTGGATTTTTGATGAATTTGAGTAATTTGGACTTAATTGAGAAAATAACATTTTGAGGGACTAAAATGTGAAATAAATGAAATGTATGGCCTTGTATGAAGCATATGAATATTCGACCACGCATGGGTAACATGAAATTTTGTGTGTTTTACGATTTTGTGAAATAGGGACTAAAATGTTAAAATGTGAAAATGTGAGGGCTAATTTGTAAATTACCCTAAATATGTGTTTTTGGATTGAATTGAATGAATTGGTGAATAAATGAGCTAAATATGAATATGTATAGATCAAGAACCGAAGAAAATGGATTTAGATCGAGGGAAGTCGAAAGTAATTGAATAGCCGTTCGTTTCCGTTCTTCCTATACGAGATAAGTCTATATACAAATAAATGTATTTTGAATTGGTGTATTCATATGCCTATGAAATTTATGGTGACGAATGTGTACAAGATGAAATATACATGAAACTCGAGGAAGTATCAATAATGTATCAATGTCCGAGAAGTCTCGTACGAACCTAGGAATAGATAGGATTACATATGTCATGACATAGGTTTCCAATTTGTGATATCGTGTAAGACCACGTCTGGGACGTTGGCGTCGATTTGAGATTTACGTGTAAGACCATGTCTGGGACATTGGCATCATATTTGATTCATGTAAGACCTTGTCTGGGACAGTGGCATCGATATTTGGTTACATGTAAGACCACGTCTGGGACGCTGTCATTGTACGACTATTCCGAGTATTCCGAGTATCCTATTTGATTCCGAATGGTTCAACGGGCAAATCCACGAAATGAAAGACTATGTGAATTGTGTAATTATTTCAAGTATGTTTGATACATGTGCTTTGTTTAAGCATGAAAAGTGAGTAAATATGTGCATTGATGCAATGAATAAATGTGATATATGTATGATTATGATATGACCAAAAGAGTTGCTTTGAGATATGATATGTTTGTAAGAAATGGCAAAATAAATGTGCCAAAGGGAAATTATGTATTTGAAAAGAATATATATTAATGGTAAGCATATTGATGCAAAGTTTGGTATATCAATGATGAGAATATGTCTTATTATTGTGGCAAGTTGTGGATGAATCATGCCTGGATTTACTTGTGATTTAGTTGGGCTAATTGGAATATAAGATGTTGTGATGAAATGTTCTTGAATGAGTAAAATAGATGGTCAATTTGGTATGTTTTTGGTTGCTATAATTGTTGCAATGATGCTTGTATGTGCTTGTAGGGATGACCCAAAGTGTGGGTGGCATTTGGCCTTGCAAATGGCCTATAATTGCCCACACAGTTGAGCACACGGGTGTGTGACTGGTCGTGTGGATCAAGTCAGTGTCGACCACGGGCTGGGCACACGGGCGTGTGACTGGCCATGTGGTGCAAGTTTGTAGCGACCACTGGTGAGGCACACGGGCGTGTCCAAGGCCGTGTGGACAAGTTAATATGTATGCCCTATTTTGACACGGCTTAGACACACGGGCATGTCTGAGGCTGTGGGAGGCACACGGCCTGCCCACACGGGCGTGTGACCTCTGTAACTTAGAAAAGTTTTTAAAATTTTTGAAAATTTCCTTATGTATTCAGTTTAGTCCTGGCCTTTTCCTATAGCATGCTTAAGGTCTCGTAGACCTAATTAAGGGGCACTTTGAATTGATTCGTTGAATTATATTATGAAATGTCCAAAAAAGGTTCCGATTTGTCCGGTAATGCCTTTAACCCTAGATCGACGATGGTTACGGGTTAGGGGTGTTGCACTTAAGTGCCAGTCAGATCATTCAACCTTTCGAGTATCTATAAGAACAAATAATAACACAAGTAAGCTTAAAGAAGCTTAGTAAGTTTGACGTATTAAAATGATAAATCTTATTGAAGTAAGTACAAAAAATCAAATAATTACATTACAACCAAGAATGTTCCGATTCATCCACAATCTCAACCGATAAATCATAAAAGTTCAATTCCATATTCAAAGATATAACAAATTCATCAAAATCACTAAACAAATTATCTTACCAAGATTTTCAATTTGATGAATAACTTACGGATAAAAGTACGTCGACAATCCAACCAAAACACACCAGATGCTCATAAGAGCCTATCCATCCGAAACACACCAATGCTCATACGAGCTAAACCATCCGAAACAACTATTGCTCATAAGAGCTAATCTATCCAAAACAGTGAGTAAAAACACGAGTTTCTAACAAATGTTGAACCTCGGTCCACTTGGGAAATAGTCTTCACAACAATCTACAAACCAATCCCCCATAGCACACCAAATCTCAATTGTACTCTACCTCGCGTTCAATTCGATCCAAATATAAAATTTCAACAATTCCTCAAATATCTTTACATCATTTATAATCAAATATATCTATTATATACATTATATCATCAAAAAGTTTATATGGATGTTAAACTACAAACTGTATGAACTTACATGGACTAAATTATAATAGTTGCAGAAGTTCAAGGACTATTTCGTAATTTTTCCTTTTCCATGAGTATCAATCGGTTCTTGATCTAAAATGTAAAATTCCTCAATTATTAGCTTACATTTCACTTCCCAATCCACTTTACAATTTATACCATTTTATTTTTTGAAATTATACAATTACCCTAAACTGTTACAACTTTTACAAGTTAGTCCCTTAGCCCGAAAATCATCAAATTAACCATTTTTCTCAAATCAATATTTCATCCAAATATATTAGGCCCTCAAGTAGTCCCTATAAAACATCAAATTCACTATTAAACCTTGTAATTTTAACATTTTCACTATTTAATCCCTAAATCAAAATCTAACAAAAATCACTTCACAAAATCATCAAATATCACAATCAAAGCTTCAAATACATAATTATCATCAAAAAAATTCAAGATTCATCAATGGAAATTTCTAAACATTTTAACAGATTCAAAAACAATGGTACATGCTAGCTGGACCTAGCTGCAACGATCTCAAAAACATAAAATTTACAAGAAATAAGTGAGAATTAAGCTCACATGTACAAGGATGAAAGAACCGAAGCTTGAAGCTTTCCATAATGGTGAATTCGGCCAAGGTCGAAGAAAAATGAATAGGAATTGTTTAGTTTTTCAATTTGTTTTACTTAATTTCAAGTTATTTTCCATTTTTCCATTAATTACATTATATTTTTATATTACTTGTAACACCCCTAACCCGTATCCGTTGCTAGAACAGGGTTACAAAATATTACTAGAGTTTTCAGAAAAATTACATATAATTCATGTTAATTACTATTCATTTTCTGAGATTATTCATATCGTCCCTTAAATGGACCCTTGAGGCCCAATATGAGTATTAGGATCGAGTCGGGACTAAATCGAGAACTTAGAGAATTTTTTGCAAAATTCTAAAAATTTTCCTAGATGCAAGGCACACACGCCCGTGTGACCCTAGGACACGCCCATGCTGCAGGCTTTGTTGGAAACTATGTAGCTCTCTGACTTGTGCCTCACGGCCAGCCACAAGCCCGTGTGCTAGGCCGTGTGGTTAATTAAAATTTTCAAAATTAGGTGCAAGTTTCACACGGCCAAGACACACGCCCATGTCCTAGGCCATGTAGCACACACTACTGAGACACACACCCGTGTCTCTGCTCGTGTGCTCAATTTTGAGCATTCTTTTTCTCAAATTTAAAGTGCAGGGGACACACGGCCTAACCACACACCCATGCACCAGGCCGTGTATCACATAAGGTCAAGACATACACCTGGGTGTCTACCCGTGTGGGCAAAATAAAGCCATTTCTAACTTCATTTCTCACCCAAAACTTTGCCAATAACCTATACCAAAATTTACATTCATAAACCAACCAATCCAAGCATTATAATCAAGCTAATTCTATCATTTAACATGGTATATAATTATATGCACACATATTTATGATCTTACCTTGGTTTAGTTTATATGTTAAACATAATTTAATCAACCATACTTAACATATATATAGCTACCATAGTATGACCTTATAAGGATATCGAAACAAACCATTACTAGCCAGTCCAATAGCTAGATTACAAACATTATTTTCAAGCCAACAAAGGCCGAGTTAACCTATACATGCCATTATGCCAAAATAAGTTTACTAATTATACCAAAACAAAATAGTGGATAGTGTGATGATGCTCCAATCGGTCACCAACCTTCTCGAGCTTCCGAACACTATAAACAGAGAAAATAAAACCTAGTAAGTATTATATGCTTAGTAAGTTCGTATAACAGGAACTAAAACTTACCAATCACAATAAATAACATTAAGTATTCAATAACATGATTTTCATCAATTTGGCAAATTTACCTAAACAAACATACTCTCAATCTGTAACACCCCTTACCCGTATTCAACGCTGGAATAAGGCTCAAGGTATTACCAGACTTATAGCACAAGCAAACACACAATTCCGAGTCATAAAATTTACTTCCAAATTAAAATCATTCATAATCGATCATAAAGTCCCTTATACGAGCCTACGATGCCCAAAACATGCTTTTGAGGTGGTTTTAAACTAAACCGAGAACTTTAGAAATTTTTATAAAACTTAGAGAATTTTTGCTAGAAGCAGGGCTCACATGCCCGTGTGGTCCAAACAACATGCCCGTGTGACCCCGAGGACACGCCCATGCTTCAGACCGTGTACAAATTAGGGTGCTCTCTAACTTGTGCCACATGCCCATGTGCTAAACAGTGTAGCACGCATGGCTAAGACACACGCCCGTGTGCTCAATTCTGGACATTCTGTTTTGCAACAATTAAGGTGCAGGGGACACACGGCCGAAACACATGCCCGTGGGGCAAACCATGTGTCACACACGGCCTAGACACACGCCCGTGTGTCTACCCGTGTTGGCAAAATAAAGGCTATTTACCCACCCTTGTTCACACATACACTTACACCAATTCAAAGGCACAAAACAATGCATACTTAGGCAACCAAAACATCCACATTCATGGTTAAAACATATCAACTTTATATCTTTGTCTAACATATTCACTACATTTGTTAAGCCCTAAATCAAACATACAAATTTCACATTCATTAGGCTTCATTCAACTACTTTCTAGTTACCAAATTATACTCAGATTCCTCATCTCATCAATAGGTCACATTTTCAAAAGTTTACACAATCATCAAGCATACCATGATCATATCACCATGGACATTGACACATATATGAATATACTTAGGCTTACAACCATATTAGCCAATATAAGCCAACTTACATGGCCAAATAGCAAAACAAGCTTTTGACGATTACAAGCCATTACATTGGCTAAAATCATATGACGCATATAAGAAAATGACTAAGTCCCTATACATGCCATAAACTCAAAATACTTGAATTCATCAATACCCAAAGTGATAGCTTGATAGTGTGATAGGATCTTCGGCGATCTCCAATCCGAGCTAGCTCAATGACACTACAAAACATGGGAAAGGAAAAGGGTAAGCTATATAGCTTAGTAAGTTCATATGCAAATAATACAAAACATTATTCATACATTTGACATATAAATAACTTAAAAAATATTAACATAAATGTCATTAAAACTTTATAAATGTCATTTAATATCAACATAACACATATCAACATAATTGTAATATACCAATAGTTCATCATATGAATAACATAACACATATCAACATAAATTTCACTTAAGCTTCATAAGCACAACTTACTCAATCACATTCTTACCAATAGTTCATCATATACCGAATTCATTTCCTTTGAGTTTTTCATACATACCTGTACCAACTCGTAACGTAATCACATACTTTCTCGTCTTTGACATACCTGTTGAACCACTTGGAATACTATCAGATACACGGAAAACTTTGCACATAAGTGCCACATATGTAGCCAACGCTATCACAATTCTCATAACACATATAAGCTCACTCTCAAGTAAATCCTCGGGCCTGCTCACACAAGTCGTCGGGTTAAGACGTAGCTACTGTGATCTTGCGCTCATACAATTTATCGAGATATTCGCAACATATCTGGTATACCCGTATTTGGTAGGACATACAGGACTAGCACCCGGGACACATAAATCACATCATCACATGGATTCCTAGTGACATGTCACTTGTATCCTAAACTATTCCTAAGCTTCAACGGGGATTTCTCTCTTGTCGAAACTTCATCGAATATACTCATAGAATCAATCATACATTTCATGCTATATCAAAACATTAAAATACAAATATAACCCCCGTTCTAATTCCGAACCTCATTTTTCTCGATCTATAATATCACATTTAACTTATTTAATCATTATACTATTCAAATCAGACCAAAATCACATTATGGCAAAAATTACATTTTACCCCTAAAGTTTGACATTTTTACACTTTAGTCCCTAGGCTCATAAAATGAATTTCATTCAATTTCTTAAAAACCCAAGCCTAGTCGAACCATTTTCATACTCATAACAGCCCACAATTCTCATTTATTCACATTTTTCTACTCATTTTAAAACTTTTACAAATAAGTCCTTTTTGACATTTTTACAGAAAATCACTTAGTAAAAGTCATTTAACAAACAACAAACATGCATTTTCTACCATCAAACATCAAAATACATACATGTTCAACATGGGTAAAACCCTAAACCTTGATCATATCTTAAATTGGTGATAAAAATAGATATATCATGTCACAAGGATTTTAAAAACATAAAAATCATTAAAAACGGGGCAAGAACGGACTTACAGTCGAGCTTGGAAGCTTGACAAACCCTAGCCATGGTTTCTCCTTATAAAATTCGACCATGGGAGGAAGATGGACAAAAATTGGCTTTTATTTTGGCTTTTTAATTCATTTTAATTACCAAATTACTAAAATGCCCGTAATGAGAAACTTTAAAAACATACCAAACCATGTCTATTCTTTGTCCACGACCTTAACCAATGGTCTAATTACCATTTAAGGACCTCTAATTTAAAATCTCATAGGAATTGGACACCTTTAACATATAGAATTCAAGTTTTTCACTTTTTTCAATTTAGTCCTTTTGACTAAATTAAGTGCCCAAACGTCAAAATTTTCGAACAAAATTTTCACAAAATTGTTCCATAAAACTGTAGACCATAAAAATATAATAAAAATGAATTTTACTGCGTCAGATTTGTGGTCCCGAAACTACTATTCCGACTAGACCCAAAATCGGGCTATTACACAATCAAGCAAGTTAGTTACATAAATTTCACATATACATCAATAAGAATTAATGAGCTCATCATGCTATATTCTTTCAAGTCATTATTCATTTCATCACATAATTCTCATATCATGTCAAGTATTTTATCTGTTGAGTCATTGAAATTTCGATGGATATTCAGATAGTACACTCAAGGTGTACAATTCAACAACCTGTCAATTCATATTCAAGAGTACCCATTAGGGAACTTAATCAGAAAGCACACTCTTGAGCCACATATCATATAACAGGATTACTTGTCCAAGCTTAATCCTGTTTCTAACATATGCTCACAAGAGCTTAATCGAGATTACCCGTCCGGGCTAAATCCTATATGTAACATATGCTCAAGAGGGCTTATATTAGGATTACCAGTCCAGGCTAAATCCTATCTATAATGAGGTCAATAGGATTACTCGTCCAAGCTAAATCGTGTCAGCAACAAATGCAGGACCTCATTTAATAAGGGAAATCACATTTATCCATTGAAATCCAATATTCAAACGGAACTTAACCTTTTTCAAATAGTTTCAAGCATGTATTCATTTCTTATATTGTAACATACAAATAATTCACATAAATATAAATCACATTCTATAAAAATACAACATTCAATTCAACATATTTACCAGCTCAATTAAGTAACATGAACTTACCTCGATAATAGTTCGTACAAGAAAATGTACTAATCCGAAACTTTCTCTTTTCCTCGATCTAGCTTTGAATTTGAGTTATCCGGATCTATATAAATGAATTTAATTATCAATTTCTCATATTTCATATTCATTTGAACTCAATTTACACCCTAGGAAAAATTACCATTTTTCCCCTAAACTTTCCATAAATTCTAATTTCATCCCGAGGCTATGAAAATGAAATTCATGCAATTTACTCCTTATTCCAAGCCTAACCGAAATTTCAATATAAAATTTACAGCACATGTATTCTATAAAATTCAGAAATTTTCTTCAATTTTCATAACTTTACAATTTAGTCCCTAAATCATGTTTTCATCAAAATTCACTTTGTAAAAGTTGTTTATCTATCAACAACCTTTCGTTTTCTACCATAAATTTCAAATTTTCAGCATATTCATCCATGGAAAAATTTCTATACTTTGATAACTTTACAGATTGACCCCATAAATAGATAGATTAGACTATCATGGTTTCAAAAATATAAAAATTACTAAAGAAAGGCTTGAATACTTACCCAATTAGGCTAAGAAAGCTTGTTTTCTCTTTCCTAGGGTTTCCATAGAATATTTGGGGAAGAAGATGATATATAATGTTTTTAATTCTATTTTAATTAGTTATCATCTTTTAATTTTATTACTTTCCAATTTAGTCCTTGGCCTTTTCTATTTTTTCAATGGATAAATCATCAAAAATATCTACTAAATTTTCTTTAATGGTTTAATTACCGTATAAGGACCTCAAGTTTTAAATTCCATAGTGATTTGATCCTTCTAGCTACTAGAATCTAACTTTTGCATTTTATGCAATTTGGTCTTTTCCATAATTAAGCACTTAATCGATTAAATTTTCTTATCATAATTTTCATATGACATTCCTATCTAAATGCAAATCATGCAAAAATATAAAAAAAAATTTCCTTCCAGCTCGGATTTGTAGTCCCAAAACCACTGTTCCGATTTCACTAAAATTGGGCTGTTACAACTCTCACCCGTTAAGAATTTTCGTCCTCGAAAATCTTACCATTAAAGAGGTTCAAGTATTACTTTCTCATGGTATCCTCCTGTTCCCAAGTAGCTTCTTCAATACCATGTCGTTGCCATAGAACTTTTACTAATGCCACCTTTTTATTTCTTAAATCTTTTGTTTCACATGATAGAATTTTGATTGGTTCTTCATTGTAAGTCATATCAGGCTGAATCTCTACCTCTAACGGAGAAATAAAATGTGAAGGATCCGATCGATATCATCGTAACACAGACACATGAAAAACATTATGAATCCGATCAAGTTCTTGTGTAAGGCTAACCGATATGCAACATGTCCAATTCTTTCTATAATTTCATATGACCCAATGAACCGTGGACTCAATTTTCCCTTACGACCAAACCAAAGAACTTTATTCGAAGGTGATACTTTCAAGAATACCTTGTCACCAATCTGAAATTCTATTTCTTTTCGTTTAAGATCAGCATAGGACTTTTGACGACCAGAGGCTGCTTTCAAATTGTCCCAAATTACGTTCACCTTTTCCTCAGTTTCACGAACTAAGTCAACTCTGCGTAACCTTTTCTCACTAAGTTCTGTCCAATACAATAAAGTTTTACATTTGTGACCATGCAGTGCTTCATGTAGTGCCATTTTGATACTGAACTGATAATTGTTATTTTAAGCAAATTCAACTAAAGGAAGATATTTTTCCAAATTACCTTCAAATTCAAGCACACAACATCGAAGCATATCTTCTAAATTTTGTATTACTCATTCAGATTGACCATCTGCCTGGGGATGGAATGCAGTGCTGAAATGTAATTGTGTACCCAGAGCTTCTTACAATTTACTCCAAAATCGTGATGTAAATTGAGGATCTCTATCTGAAATAATGGAGATACGTACTCCATGCAATCTGACAATCTCAGAGACATATAATTCAGCCAATCTATCCAAGGAAAAATCCATACATACCAGAATAAAGTGTGCAGACTTTGTCAATCGATAAACAATTACCCAAATGACATCTTTCTTCTTTGGAGACAGGGGTAATCCCGATACAAAGTCCATGGTAATTTTTTCCCATTTCCATTCTGATATCGTAATTGGCTATAATAATCCTGAAGGCAACTGATGTTCAGCTTTTACTTGTTGACATATCAAACACTTAGATACAAACTCAGAAATATCCCTTTTCGTTCCTGGCCATCAGTACATCTTTTTCATATCTTTGTACATTTTATTACTACCAGGATGAATAGATATGTTACCATTATGAGCTTCATTCAAAATCTTCTCTACTAGTTCTGAATTCTTCAGTACACATATTCTGCCTCTGAAAAACAAACAACCATCAGTCCCAACTAGAAATTCTGAATCAAAAGTCGATTCACATTGTATCTGTTTTTCTTGTAACTTACTATCATCTTTCTGAGCTTCAAAAATCTGTTGCAAAAACATCGGTCTAGCTTTTAACTTAGCTATAATGGAACCATCATAAGATAACATCAACCAAGTATTCATTGCTCGCAAAGCAAATAGGGATTTTCTACTCAAAGCATCTGCAACCACATTGGCTTTTCCCGGATAGTAGTCAATAACCAAATTATAATCTTTCAATAACTCAAGCCACCTACGCTGTCTCAAATTCAAATCTTTCTATGACATCAAATACTTCAAACTTTTATGATCAGTGAATATGTGACATTTTTCACAAAACAAATAATGTCGTCATATTTTTAGTGCAAATACAATTGCTACTAATTCAAGATCATGTATCAGGTAATTTCTTTCATGTCGTTTTAGCTATCTTGAAACATAGGCTATTACTTTACCTTCTTGCATCAAAACACAGCCTAAACCATTTAACGATGCATCACTATAAATTTCAAATTCCTTACCCAATTCAGGTTGAACTAATACAGGTGCTTCTGTCAATAAGGCTTTCAACCTATCAAAACTCTACTGACATTTATCAGACCACTCGAATTTCACATCTTTTTGCAACAAACGAGTCATCGGAGAAGCTGTCATTGAAAATCCTTTTACAAACCTCCGATAATATCTAGCCAGTACCAGAAAACTTTGGACTTCTGACATATTCTTCGGTGGTTTCCAATTGATAATAGCTGAAATTTTACTCGGATCTACTCGAATACCCTCTGCAGATACAATATGTCCAGGAAAACCAACTTCCCGTAGCCAAAATTCACATTTATTGAATTTGGCATACAATTGCTTTTCAAGCAATATTTGCAACACTATTCTCAAATGATCAGCATGTTCAATTTCATCTCGAGAATAAACCAAAATATCGTCAATAAATACCACCACAAACTTGTCTAAATAAGGTTTGAAAATTATGTTCATCAGATCCATAAACACTGCAGGTACATTTGTCAAACCAAATGGCATCACAAGAAACTCATAGTGTCCATACCTGGTTCTAAAAGTTGTCTTTGGCACATCTGAATCTTTTACCCGTAACTGATAATAGCTAGAACGGAGATCAATCTTTGAAAATATAGTGGCACCTTTCAACTGGTCAAATAAATCATCAATTCGAGGCAATGGATACTTGTTCTTTATTGTAACCTTACTAAGTTGTCTGTAATTAATGAACAGCCTTAACGATCTATCTTTCTTCTTTACAAACAAAACCAGTGCACCCCAAGGTGAGAAAGTGGGTTGAGTGAAGCCTCTATCAATCAACTCTTGCAACTGTGCTTTCAACTCTTTTAATTCTGTAGGAGCCATTCTGTAAGGTGCTATGGATATGGGTGTTGTCCCCAGGACAAGATCTATGGAAAATTCCACTTCTCTAACAGGTGGTAAACCAAGCAATTCTTTCGAAAATACATCAGGAAATTCACATACAATCGGCACTGACTGAATCTTTAACTCAGATACTTTAGTATCCAACACATATGCAAGATAAACATCATAACCCTTTCTGACATATTTCTGTGTTGATATTACTGAAATCACATTTGATAACCCATCTAATTTATTAGAGTCAACATGGAGTAACTCACCATTCTGACATTTCAACACAATATATTTCTATTTACAATTCACCACTGTATCATCTTGGGTTAACTAGTCCATTCCAAAATCACATCAAATTCATCAAATGGAAATAGCATCAAATTGGCCGAAAAGCAATATCCCTTTACCATCAACAGATAGTTTTTACAGACTTTATCCACCATAACATACTGGCGTAGGAGATTTGAAACTTTAACCACAAATTCAGTAAATTCAAGAGGTAAATTTTAAACAGACACAAAATTTGTACATATGTTTGAATGTGTGGAACCAGGATCAATCAAAGCAGCAATATCAATATCAAGTAGAGAAAATGTACCAGTAACGATGTTTGGTGTAGAGGTATTTTCTCTAGCATGAATAGCATATGTCCTTGCCAATGCTCGTGCCTCAAATTTAACTATTGTATCCCTTCTGGCACATCGGGTACCACTGACATTACCAGGGTGACGGGGTGGTCTGCCTCTCGAAACAGGATTACTTGGCTTTGGAGTCTGCTTAATTTCTTTTTCAACCCTTTCTGGACAATCTTTAAGAAAATGATTAAGAGATCCACATCGGTAACAAGCTCCACTTCTAAACCGGCATTACCCATGATGAAATTTCTTACAATGTTTACACTCTGTTTTGGGATTAGCGACACTTCCAACACTGGTTACAGATGGAGATGAAGAGCTCGGGTAAGAGCGTTGAAAACATCGCTCTTTTCCAGAATATCCCACTGATGATGTCAAACGATCATAATACTTTTTTAATTTCTTAGAAGCAGATGATTGTGACTTACTCATAATTCTTTTCCTAGAAACCCAAGCTTCTCTATCAGCTTGTTTCTTTTCTTTACTCAATTATTTAGCTTTAGGTGCTCGATCGGCTAACACCATAAATTCTCATAATTCAAGGATTCTGATCAACAACTTGATGTCTTCAAATAAACTCTCTTCAAATCGTTTGCACATATCAGCCTCGGTTGGAACCCATTCTCTAGCATACTTGCTTAATCAAACAAATTCTCGCTCGTATTCAAATATAGTCATATTTCCTTGTTTGAGCTCTAAAAATTCTTTCTTTTTCTGATCCAGAAATCTCTGACTAACATAATTCTTTCTGAATTCAGTTTGGAAAAATTCCCATGCAATCTTCTCTCTAGGTACCACTGAAGTTATGGAATTCCACCAATGATAAGTTGTGTCTTTCAGTAAAGATACTGGACATTTCAAACATTCGGCTGGTGTGTAAGATAATTCATCTAAAACCCAGATGGTATTTTCCAACCAAAACTCAGCCCTTTCTGGATCATCATCTACGGTGGCTCTAAATACCTCTACCTCATATTTACAGATTTTATCTACCGAAAGCTTACCAGTTCTAGCGGGTTCGGCACCTTGTGGTATTTCAGGAACCAGATGAGGAGCAGGTGGGGGAGGTTTTTGTATAGCAGGATGTGGATGAGTTCTCAAATACTCAGTAAACCATTCATTCATCATTTGAAAAAAGGTTGTTTTTCCTCCTCACTTCGACCCTCATATTTAGGCCTTTTACTACTAAATGCAGCTCTTTGAACTGAAGCTAAAACATTGCTCTCAGCTTCCTCGAATTCAGCTCTAACTTGGTTGGATGACATTACTATATGGAAAAAACACATTGAAAATGGTTAGAAGATATCACACTATCATAAATTATATAATGGCATGTATAGCTAAACTCGTACTTGCTACGTTTAATCCGAGAATCGACTAAACCGTAGCTCTGATACCAATAAATGTAACACCCCTAACCCGTATCCTTCGCCAAAATAGGGTTATGAAATATTACTAGAGTTTTCAAAACAACTAAATATAATTCATGTTAATTACTATTAATATTCCGAGATTATTCTATCGATCCTTAAATGGACCTTCGAGGCCCAATATGTAACAGTCCGATTTAGACCTTAGTCGGAATAGTGGTTTCAGGACCACAAATCTGAGTCAAAAAATATTTTAATATTATTTTTGGTGTCTACAGCATGTTAATTTATGTGTGTGAAAGTTTTGAGTAAAAATTGTATTGTTTGTGTGCTCGATTAATTAAAAGGATTTAATCGTGTAAAATGCAAAACTAGTATGCTATATGTAAAGGTATCTATTTGCTATGGCTTTTATTATATGGAGTCCTTATGTTGTAATTGGACCCTTGGATTAATGAATGGACATATATGTACATAGTTAGTGGATTTTAAATGTGATTAATAAGGCTGAATTAGTAATTTAGTAAAATAAAAGACTAATTTAATAAAACAAAGGTAAAATACATGCATTCATCTTTGTTTTAACCGATTGAAAGAAAGAAAATAAGGGTTTAGAAGCTTTCTCATATTTGACCATTACTAAGCTTGATTACGGTATGTAATTTGTTCGATTTTTGATAATTTTTACATTTTTGTGATCGTTGCTAAATAATCCATCAAGCCCATGTTTTCATTTTTGAATTTAATGATGATTTTGTATTTTTTCATTGATGATATCTTGTGGCTTTTGTTGTTTGATGATGGAAAATAAAAGATATGTGATAGATTAATATGTTTTGTCTTTGAATTTTTGATGAATTTGAGTAATTTGGGCTAAATTGTGAAAATAATAAATTGACGGACTAAAATGTGAAATAAATGAAATACGTGGACTTATATGAACTATATGAATATTTGGCCAAGCATGGGAAATATGAAATTTTGTGTATTTTGTGATTTTATGAAATAGGGACTAAAATGTCAAAATTGTGAATTTTAAGGGTTAATTTGCAAAATGCCCTAATTATGTGTTTGTGGTTTGAATTGAATGAAATTTGGTATTAAATAGAAAAATTTAAATTTATATAGATCAAGAACAAAAGAAAATGGGATTAAATCGGGGAAAGTCAAAAGGGGTCGAGTAGTCGATCCCATCCATTCGTTTATATACGAGGTAAGTTCATAAGTAAATAAATGTCGTTAAATTATATTGTAAATATATTTTTAATAGTGCCGTTTTAAATTATTACTTGTGTAAATGAATATGACGAAATAAATTAAGCATGGGAGCAATATTTACGAGCCTGAAATGATCGAGTTACAACATCCGAAAGCCCTGTACGAATGATCGTTGTTTTATGCGATGTCAAAGTCTTAAAATTTATATAAAGAATGATCGAACCTGGAAACTAACTATGACAACGATTTGAGGCAAGCGCACCTATCGAACAATAGTATAGTTAAGGCATGACCGGAATGTCGAACCCAAAGGAACCAAAAATACTAATACTAACTCTCTTTTTATTATTTAGCCTAAAAATTAAGGGAATTGTTTATCTAAACTAAAATTAACTAACTACTAAACTAAAGACTCTAAGACAAAGAAGAATGAATTTGGGAAAATAACTTTGAAGAAAAACCAATTGATTAAGATGACACCCAAGGAAGAATCCACCTAGACTTCACTTGTTATCTAACTCTGAACCAGACGATTTATTCATTTGACTTGATCCATAAGATTCCTAAGTTATATTAATCCCTTTCTCTCAGCGACTAATGTCTAACCCTAGGTTGATTAATTGAAATCTCTTTCTAATTAAAACCTCTAGAATTGCATTAACTCGATCTATGGACTCCCATATTAGGTTTCACCCTAATCTGGCAAAATCTCGTCACCCTATCTCTAGGCGTGCGATCAACTCTGCTTAACTATGCTAGATCTACTCTTAGGAAGGGACTTTTACTCCTCCACCTAAGCACATCATACTTGAATTAATATTTCAGAAATATCGACACAAGAATTAAGAACACATAATTAAGAACAAGTAAAATATTTATCATATAGTTCAGCAAACGATAACAAGATCCATTTTAGGTTTCATCCCTCTCAGGTATCTGAGGGTTTAGTTCATAATAATAATAGAAAACATCTGAAAAGAAAAGATAAAACAAAACATAAGAAATCCCTAAAACCCCCTGAAGGAATTGAATGAGAGATCCTCCGTCTTGAGTATGATTCCAGCTTCTTGAGATGAATCAACTGGCTATCTTCAAGTAAATCCCCATAAATCTGCCCTCTTTGGCCTAGTTGGATGCCCCCTGACTAAAGCCTTAGGTTCCCTCCTTTTAGGTCATACTTAGGGTGTTTATATAGGCTTCTGAGTATGTTTATTTGCCCCTAAGTATCCTAATCCGAGTGAAACGCTTCTTTCTCACGGCAGGGACACGCCAATGGCACACGCCCGTGTAAGTCGTGGCCAGGCCGTGGTTGAAGCTGTTGAATGAGGATCGGCCGCGTGGTCTCGGGCCCAGGCCATGTGGATTTCGTGATATGGCCCATTTACTCCGTTTTGGGCCCGTTTTCCGTTCTTTTCATCATCCGGTGCTCTTCTGAGTATAAAACATAAAACCAAAGGATTAAGAGCACCAAATTACATAATTCAAGGCTTAAATAATCCAAAAGCATGCTAAATGTAGGCTTAAAATATGTTACTTTTACTGTTTATCAACAAACCTTAGGAATAGTTAGGATACATATGTCATGACATAGGATTTCGATATGTGTTTTCGTGTAAGACCATGTTTGGGACGTTGGCATCGATTTGTGTTTATGTGTAAGACCCTGTCTGGGACATTGGCATCATATTTAATTCGTGTAAGACCCTGTCTGGAGATATGTGATCACATGTAAGACCACGTCTGGGACATTGGCATTGTACGAGCTTTCCGACTATCTAGTATCCTTATTAATTCTGAATGGTTCAACGGGCAATTTTGAGTTAAGATCAAATGTGAAATCGAGCTAAAGAGTCAGGTATGTAATAAGTTAAAAGCTTAGAGAAGTAAGGTAAGTACTTAAGATGAATATATGAAATATGCATTATGAAAGTGATATATATATATTTTGATATTGTTCAATCAATGGTATATGAGTTACAAGCATGAAAAATGTGTATCAGATTAAAGATTGCTTGATTCAATCTAGTTGATGTAATGCTAATGTTCGTTTGATTATTATTTGCTTATGACTTACTAAGCTACAAAAACTTACTCTGGTGTGAGTTTATTCATTTTTTTTATAGATTGTCAAAGCTACGTGAAGCTCGGGGGATCATCGAGGATCATCACCATACTATCGAACTATATTTTGGTACCCTTTTGAATATGTACATATTTAAGTATGGCATGTATAGGCTAGAAGTATTAGAATATGTTTCGAGATATGTAAAAATAGCCATGTGATATGGCTTGTTAATGAATGTGTTTATGAATGAGTTTTGTTCATGCTTATTGATGCATAAGTTGGAATGTTTTTAAAATGCTCATGAATGGCTAAATGAAATAGTCTATATTGGTAAGTTCATGGTTGATTTGGGAAATTGATATTATGAGAAATACTATGAATTGAAATGGTTTTAAATGAAGTATTAATCATATGTTTTGATGTGAAATTTTATGCTTTGAATTGGTATGTTTGAGTAGAGTTTGTATATGGAAATCAATGATGTCGTTAAGAGTCAAATTGTGCATGTTTTGGTATGTTTTGGATGCCTTTGGGATATGAATTTAGATTTGTTTGATGCTTGTAGGTTTGACCCAAACTTTGGGTGGCAAATTGGCCTTGCAAATGGCATATATTTGCCTACATGGTTAAGCACACAGGCGTGTGTCTCGATCGTGTCTCTTAAGGTTGAAATTCGAAACAAGTCAGTAAGCCACACGGGCTGGACACACAGGCGTGTGACTGGCCGTGTGAGCAAGTCAGTAACCTCCCTAATTTTCACACGGCCTGGCACACGGGCGTGTCTTGTGTCTGTGTGGACAAGTCAATATGTATGCCCTGCTTTGCCATGGCTTAGACACACAGGTGTGTTTAATGCCGTGTAAGGCACACGGCCTACCCACACAGGCATGTGACCTTTGTAAGTTTGAAAAATGCTTAATTTTTAGAAAATTTTGTATGTGCTCGGTTTAGTCCCGACCCTTTCCCAATGTATGTTTAAGGCCTCGTGGACCTTTTAAAGGGACTCTATGTATATGATTTGCTATGATATGATGATGATGCATCTTATGTTTGTGAAATGATCGTAAAAGTTTCGATATGTCTGGTAACGCCTCTTAACCCTAGTCCGGAGATGATTATGGGTTAGGGGTGTTACATTTTATTAGTATCAGAGCTACGGTTTAGTTAATTCTAGGACTAACATAGTGTGTGTGAGTCTAGCTATACATGCCATATTTATAAACTGCGATAGTGTGATGATTTTTGACAATTGAAATGTGTTTTCATGTAGTAAATGGATCCCGATCAAGCTGTAGCAGATGATGTGGAAAGTAATGCGCCCATTCCTGCTCAAGGGGCAGCGCCGGCTGATTCTAGGTCAATTTTGAGTAGTCATGACAGTGAGGCTAAACAAGCCTTCTATCAGATGATGAACGATTGGTTTACACAGTACATTCGTACAAATCTGGCTGTTCAACAACCCCCACCCCAGTCTAATCCTCCTCTGATACCTGTAATACCTCAAGTACTTGATCCGATGAGATCACATAAGCCCTCTGTTGATAAAATTGGAAAATACGGGCTGAAGAATTCATAGCCATTGTTGATGATGATGCTGAGCGAGCTGAATTTTGGCTCGATAATACTATCCGTGTGTTTGATGAGCTATCCTGTACACCTGATGAGTGCATTAAATATGTTGTATCATTGCTTCGAGATTCCACGTATCATTGGTGGAATACACTGATATCTGTAGTTGCGAAAGAATGGGTTACTTGGGAGTTCTTTCAAACTGAATTCCATAAGAAATACATCAGTCAGAGGTTCATCGACCAAATGTGCAAAGAATTCCTCGAGTTAAAACAGGGTCGTATGACCGTAACAAAATATGAGCGGGAATTTGTGAGACTTAGCAGATATGCCTGAGAGTGTGTTTCGACAGAAGCAATTATGTGTAAAAGATTCGAAGACGGGTTGAATGAAGACATTAAATTTCTTATTGGGATTTTGGAAATAAAAGAGTTTGTCGTACTTGTTGAACGAGCAAGCAAAGCTGAAGAGCTCAGGAAAGAGAAAAAAAAAGCTGACTTTGAAGCTAGAGATGCACGTAAGAGATCATCGAGCAAGTCATTCCAGCAGGCATCAAAGAAATTCTGAGATGACTTTAGCCATTCAAAGGCTACTGCGGGTTATTTTAGACGTGATCGGGACAGACCACTTGTGAGCTCGAAAGCTACCTCAGTAACAAGTGTTGGTAACATCCGATCGAGCCAACCTGTGTGCAAATAAGTTGTAGATTGAATGATCGGGCTTGTTTTAAATGTGAATCGATGGATCATTTTATCCGTGAATGCCCTGAGTTAGCTGAGCAAAACACAGTACAGAATGTGAGACCGAGTAATATGTCAGCTCGTGGTAGACCACCCAGAAATACGGGTAATATGAGTGGCAATCAGAGAGGAACTAAAGACACAGTTGTTAGATCGGAGGCTCGTGCACCTGCCAAAGCTTATGCTATTCGCGCCCACGAAGAAGCTTCGTCTCCAGATGTGATTACTAGTATTTTCACTCTCTATGATACTAGTGTTGTTGCATTGATTGATCCTAGTTCAACTCATTCTTATGTATATGAGACTTTAGTATTCAGTAAGACTTTTCCGGTAGAGGCTACTGAGTTTATGATTAGAGTATCAAACCCCTTAGGCCGATGTGTTTTGGTTGATAAAGTGTGCAAGAATTGTCCGTTGATGATTCGAGATTCATGTTTTCCGACTGATTTGATGTTGTTGTCATTCGATGAGTTTGATATAATTCTGGGTCTGGATTGGTTAACCTTGCACGATGCTATTGTGAACTGTAAATGGAAGACTATTGATTTACAATGTCAGAATGATAAGATTATTCGGATTGACACTAATGAACTGAATGGTTTACCGGTGGTGATATCTTCGATGTTAGCTCAGAAATATGTGAGAAAGGGTTGTGAAGCTTACTTTGCTTATCTGCTTGACTCTAAAGTGACCAAAAAGAAGATTGAATTAGTACCAGTTGTGTGAGAGTATCCGGATGTGTTTCCAGAAGAATTACCGGGTTGCCACTGATCCGAGAGGTGGAGTTTGGTATTGAGTTAGTGCCGGGGAGGACTCTGATTTTGATAGCTCCGTCCAGGATGGCACCAACTAAATTAAAAGAATTGAAAGCTCAATTGCAAGAATTGACTGATAGAGGCTTCGCACAACCAAGTTTTCTCCCTGGGGTGCACAGGTTTTGTTTGTGAAAAAGAAAGACGAAACTATGAGAATGTGCATTGATTATCGACAGCTCAATAAGGTGACTCTAAAGAATAAATATCCTTTGCCACGAATTGACAATTTGTTCGATCAGTTGAAAGGGGCTACTTTGTTTTCTAAGATAGATTTGAGATCGCGTTACTATCAGTTACGACTCCGATGTACCAAAAATTGCTTACCGAATGAGATACAGACATTACAAGTTTCTGGTTATACCTTTCGGACTTACTAATGCCCCTGCTACTTTTATGGATTTAATAAATCGAGTCTTTAGACAGTATTTAGATCGATTTGTAGTTGTGTTCATAGATGACATATTGATCTATTCCCATGATGAATCCAAGCATGTTGAACATTTGAGATTAGTGCTACAGACTTTATATGAAAGCAGTTGTATGCAAAATTCAGTAAATGTGAGTTTTTGTTACGAATAGTTTTCTGGGACATACTGTATCAGCATCGGGTATTCAGGTTGATCCGAACAAGATTTCGGCTATACTATATTGGAAGCCTCCTAAAAATGTATCCGAAGTCTAAAGTTTTCTAGGATTAGTTGGTTACTATAGACGGCTCGTAAAAGATTTCTCTATGATTGCAACCTTGATGGCGCAACTATTCAAAAAGATGTTAAGTTCGAGTGGTCAGAAAAGTGCCAAAAAAGTTTCGATCAGTTGAAAGCTTTGTTGACCGAAGCTCCAGTGCTAGTTCAGCCAGAATCGGGTAAAGAATTTGTCATTTATAGTGATGCATCTTCGAATGGTCTGGGTTGTGTTTTAATGCAGGAAGATAAAGTCATAGCTTATGCCTCGAGATAGTTAAAATAGCACGAAAAGAACTATCCGACCCATGATTTGGAATTGGCAGCTATTGTATTTGCGTTGAAGATTTGGTACCACTATCTGTTCGGTGAGAAATGTCACATCTATTCTGATCATAAAAGCTTAAAATATTTGATGACTCAGAAAGATCTGAATTTGTGACATCAAAGATGGTTAGAGTTGTTAAAAGATTATGAGTTGATTATTGACTACCATTTGGGAAAGGCCAATGTTGTTGCTGATGCTTTGAGTGAGAAATCGTTGTTTGCCCTACATACGATGAATACTCAGTTAGCCTTATCTAATGATGGTTTGCTAATAGTTGACTTGAAAGCAAAACCGTTATTTATTCAGCAGATTTGTGAGGCTTAGAAAGTTGATAACGAATTGATAGCAAAACGGGCTCAATGTGATGCGAATACCGATTCAGAGTTCCGAGTCAATACTGAAGGTTGTTTGAGGTTCAAAGACATAATGTGTGTTCCGAGATATTTAGAGTTAATTCAGATGATTTTGTATGAAGCTCATAACAGTCAGTTATCTGTTCATCCGGGTAGTACAAAAATGTATAATGATTTGAAACAACTTTACTAGTGGCATGGTATGAAACGAGATATCTCTGACTTTGTTTCAAGATGTTTGATCTGTCAGCAAGCCAAAGCTGAACATCAAGCCCCGTCTAGGTTACTTTAACTGATTATGATACCTGAGTGGAAATGGGACAGAGTCACGATGGATTTTATATCAGGATTGCCTTTGACACCGAGTAAGAAAGATGCAATCTGGGTTATTGTAGATAGATTGACTAAATCGGCTCACTTTCTTCTGGTTCACACAGATTATTCACTTGATAAACTTGCTGAGCTGTATATTTCTCATATTGTGAGATTGCACGGTGTAACAGCCCGGTTTAGACCCTAATCAAAACAATGGTTTTGAGACCACAAATCCGAGGTTGGGAAAATATTTTAATATTATTTTCTGTGTTTATAGTATGTGATTGAGCATGTGTGAAAATATTTTCGATTGTGTGCCGAATTATGAAAAAGGACTTAATCGCGTAAATTGTAAAAGTTGTGTGCTGATTGTTAAAGTGCTAATTTGACATGGCTTATTAAAGAAAAGGTCCTTATATTGATATTATACCATTAAATAGTTAATGGATGATAATGGCATGGCAATTGGTGTTATTATTAAGATTCATTAAGGGTAAAATGGTAAATTTTCAATTATGTTATATTAAATAAAACATTAAGTAAAATACATGTTTGTTTTATCTTTTCTACCACCGATTGTTGAAGAGAGAATAGCCATGGAAGCATTTTATGTTTCGGCACATCCATAACTTAATTAAAGGTCCGTTTTTGTTCGGTTTTTAATAATTTCTACATTTTTGCGATCGTTGCTTAGTGTACTATCAAACCCATACTTTAACTTTAGAATTTGATTGTGATTTTGAGTTATGCCATTGATGAGTGCTTGAGTTTTGTGATAGTTGGTGATGAAATATGAAAGATATGTGATAGATTAACATATTTTGTCTTTGAATTTTTGGTGAATTTGAGTAATTTGGGCTAAATTGAGAAAAGTGTAAATTGAGGGACTAAAATATGAAATGATGAAATATATGGTCTTGAATGAGCATAGTGAAAATTTGGCTAAGCATATGTGAATGAAAATTTTGTGTATTTTGTGGTTTGAGGAATTAGGGACTAAAGTGTCGAAATGTGAAAATATGAGAGCTATTTTACAAAATGCCCTAAATATGTATGTTTCGACTAAATTGAATAAATTAGTGATTGAGTGAGTTAAATTTAAATGTGTATAGACCAAGAAAGGAGAGGCTCGGATCGAGATCGAAGCAAAGACAAAGTGCTCGATTAATCGACCGTTTCGGTATTTCGACGTCTGAGGTAAGTTCGGATATAATACTAGCTGTTAAATTATATCTATGTGATGTGAATTGAATGAAAATATATAGAATTAAGAGATTAGAAATGCTATGTGCAGAATTTGAATAGATGGCACTAAGTCTGCAAAATTAGAAACGAGACTGAGATGATTAGCACTATGTGTGCGAAAAGATGGAAGCTTCGGCTTATTGATTTGGCACTGTGTGTGCAATACCGATATAGTTCGGTTTATCATATTGGCACTCAGTATGTGATGACAATTATGTTTCGATTATGAAACTGGCACTAAGTGTGTGAAATACCCAAAAGAATAGTAAAGGTTGAACAAGGTGTAATATCAAGCAATTGAGTAGCATGAATGGTGAGTAACTATGTGTTGATCAAAGGTACGTTTGAACCTATGTGGTTGATGATAGTTTTTAAAAGTTGAATGAATAGATACTTGAGCATATGGTTGAGATTGATGATGTGCGTATTTGAACAATTATCTATGTGATGGCTTAATTATGTATTGATGTGTTATTATTGAATAGTATGTATTATATTACGAACTTACTAAGCTTTGAAAGCTTACTATGTGATTTGTTCCTCTATTTTATAGTGTCAGTAAAGCTAGCTCAGATCTAGGGATCGTCAGCTTCTCTATCACACTATCGGTCATCCATTTTGGGTACTTTTGAAAGATGTATATATTTGGTATATGGCACGTATAGGCTAGTTGATATGGTATATCTTAATATGTATAGTTATTGCCATGAGATATGGCTTGAAAGATGGATGATTTTGCTGTATGCCTTAGATGTGCATAAAAAATGGATAATATGAGTATGTGTGCTCAATGTGTATGGTCTTTAAGAGTAGTTTTAGAATTATGGAAGTGGTATGTTCATACTTTGAAAATGGTATGATTTTGATGATGCATAAATTCCATGTTATTGAATGTATAATTGATATTTGTGGTAGTAAGTTGAAAGGGATTTGTATAGGTAAATGATTGATGATGTTATGAGGATAAGAAGATGCATAAATGACATGTTTTGAATGCATTTGAGGCATGGTTTGAAATTGGTTTGATACTTATAGGTGAATCCAAAATGTGGATGGTAATTTGGCCTTGTAAATGGACTATAATTGCCCACACGGTTGAGCACACGAGCGTGTGGCTCGACCATGTTGTTTAAGTTTGTCAAGTGAAACAAGTCAGGCTCGACCACGTGTAACACCCCAAACCCGGTCAAACGCTACGACTGAATCTGACATGTCACAGGGAAGAAAACCTTCATCTTTTTTTTTTTTTTGAAAATCAAGTTGTCGTCTTAAATTGGAAAGAAAACTTTGGAGTATTCAAAAACCCGAGTTTGTATTGCGTGAATTGTTGAAATCATTTATAGACTTAGTTTAGAAAAAAATAGAGTTGCCTTGTTGTAATTACTGGTTTGCTAATTACCCAACGGTAAAATTTTGGAAATCCCGAAAATTTAACTAAGTTTTGAAAAACGTCCATTTCATAGTTTATTAGGCGTGCCTTTAATGTTTAAACAACATTTTGAAGAAATTTGAACAAATAAATAATCCCAAAATAAAATCTAAGTGGCCTTATTTCATAATTGAAACCCAAACTTAAAATAAAATAAATCCGAAGTAAACATTAAAATAAAACCCGAAATATTGAGCATGGCCACCTCAAGTCCCTCCCGGCTCCATATCCGCGATCTAGGAATTATCTGCAAAAAGTAATGGAAGGGGTGAGTCACCAAGACTCAGTATATAAATCCCCATCCAAAAGATTTTAAGCTTTTACACAGATTCATATGCAAACATGCATGTCATGCAGCCCATCCAACGTATCCATCCGAGTCTCCCGAGTCTACCCAAATTTTATGGCACCTAGCCACTGGTGGTACTAACCACTGGTGGTTCCAAACCACTGGTGACCGAAGTCACAAAATAATCAGATGTGGGGCCAACCCACTTGTGGTACCTAACCACTGGTGACGATCCCTTATATTGATATGTGGGGCCAACCCACTGTGGTACCAAACCACTGGGACGAGTCACAAAAATAAGCATATGTGGTACCTAACCACTGGTGGTCCCAAACCACTGAGACTTAGTCACAGATTAATAATATGTGGGGCCAACCCACGTGTGGTACCTAACCACTGGTGACAGTCTGATAATCATACCTTCCCCCTCCTCTCATCATACCCATTTTCATGTATATGCTTGTAATACAATATGGTCATACTTAACATTAAGAATGATATGACATAGCACATGCAGGTTTTAACATAGGCAAATAACATTAGCCATTAAAATGGACTTACCCGGAGTCCTTGCTTTTACCCACAAGGGTAACTTATTGATTTCCACTATCACTTCGGCTTTTGACAACACGCAGAATAATAGCATATTAACATATGAAGTGTGTAAAAGTTACACACCTGATTACTCGTAATACCATGCTCTCTACGTCGGCACTATCATTAATCGACACCACTGCTATCTGCCTACTACTCTGCTCAGATGCCGGCCCATAACCTGGTGGCAAATCCCGAACCGCCGACACTGCCCGTTTCTTAAACTTAGGGGCTGGGTTTGCAGATCCAACCCCTCCTATTGTTTGGCTGGCATTAGAGTCCATGAACACATACCTTGATCACTAAATGGATTAAAGCAGAGAAATCGAATCATAGGAAACCAACACTTAGAGCTAAGACCCTTACCTAAATCGACAAATCTCAAAGCTTCAGGCTCGATTCACAAGCCAAACGAATCCCGAGAGTCTAAAAGAAAGCGTCACCACCCCCTCCACCACCACTAGGGAAACCGATTTAGAGGGTTGACAGATCAATGATGGCGATCCACTGCAACCAAGAGTCAAATGAGAAGATTTGAGTGCCAGAGGATTTCGCCTTATAGATAAATAAGAACTATTCAAAATAGATGGCAAATTCCGGCTTTTCTTTCCAAAGAAAACGAGAAGAAAAGAGATGAGAGATGGAGAGATTCGGCCAAAGTAAAAAGAACTTACCCCAAATGCCGAAATTATTCTTCTATGAAAAGAAAATGATAAAAAAGGAAGGTGCTTCTCAACCAGTGATATTCGGCCAAAGTGTTGAAAGAGAATAGAGGAGAGTAACAGAGTTTTCGGTAAAGGATGAGGCTTCAGAAGGTTTTGGCTAACAAAGAATCAAAAAATGAAGAGGAGGAATGGGAAATGAAGTCTCAGCTCTTGCTGAACCAAATGAAAGAAAGAAGAAGAGAATGAGGTTTCGGCAGGGGTATGGCTTCAGAGGGTTTTCGGCTTTTAAGAAAATGGCAAAAATATTGGGACACAAATAATGAGAGGAAAGCAAGGTAGGTTCGGCCAAACATAAAAGAAGCAGAAAATGAGATAGTTGAGAGAAAAGAAAGAATGCACCACAAGCAGTGTGGTTTTGGCACAAAAGAAAATGAGAGGAAAAGACCCTAAAGGCTCCCTATCTAGTCGAATATTCAACACTTCCCAAAGGCTTACACCAACATTCGGCCACCCCCTAGACTAGCACCTAAAAACTGAATGCCCAAACCCCTTCCAACTCCTTCTCAAATTCGGCTAACACTCACCCCTCTTCAATCCCTTCTTTTCCTCCTTGTTTTTCTCCTGATCACACATTCAAACCTGTTTGAATGCTTCAAATTCCTTGAATTACTCTCCTCCACTTATTCAAAGATGTTGACTCCTTCAACATTCATCCACCAGAGTCCCAGCTAAGTGCAACTCTCCCTTGTCCTGGCGTCAAAAAGAAATACACAAAACGGGATTCCCGCAGCTCGAACCAAGTCCCCTTCAGCTTCCCTGAGGCGTCACCCCCTTGTGCCTTAAGTGGCGCCTCCTTGCCACTTTACCAAGGCACTTCTTGTGTCAAAACACACCACCAACCACCCTTAACTCCTATCCCATTTTGCTCCCCCTTCTAAGTGCCCAAAAAGAAAATTTTCGATAAGGCTCCGGCCTACCCCTAGCTTTTGCCTGGACCCTAAAATGCCCTAAACTTGTCATGACAACCGTACTATCTACATGCAATCAGATAAAATGCAAAGGCCCTGATTCAAGATGTTACAGTTCTTCCCCCCTTAAAAATAATTTCGCCCTCGAAATTACCTGGTCAAAAGAGTTGAGGGTATTACTACCACATCACATCCTCTGGCTCCCATATGGCCTCCTCTGATCCATGATTCTGCCATAACACCTTCACCAATGGAACTGATTTCCTATGTAAGACTTTGACAACCAGATCCAAGATCTGCACTGGTTCCTCCTCAAAAGATAAGTCTGGGCTTACTTCAATTTCTTCTACTGGCACAACATGAGACGGATCTGAACGATAGAGTCTAAGCATCGAAACATGAAACACGTTATGGATCTGACTCAATTCTGATGGTAACTCGAGCTGGTAAGATACTGGTCCCACACGCTTCAATACCCGATAAGGCCCGATAAATATAGGGCTCAGCTTGCCCTTCCGACCAAATCTCAGCACCTTCTTCCACGGCGACACCTTCAAGAAAACCTTGTCACCCACTGCAAATTTTATATCCTTCCTCTTAAGATTGGTATAGGACTTTTGCCTGTCCGAAGCTTCTTTCAAACGAGTTCGAATCAGCTTAACCTTATCTTCTGTTTCAGTAACCAACTCTGGACCCAACAATTGCCATTCACCCAACTCTGTCTAGCACGTAGGGGTACGACACTTCCGCCCATATAACGCTTCATACAGTGCCATCTGAATACTTGCCTGGTAACTATTGTTATACACGAACTCCGTCAATGGTAGAAATTCTTCCCAGCTACCTCTGAAATCCATGACACAACCCCTTAACATATCTTCTAAAATCTGAATCACCCTCTCGACTACCCATCTGACTATGGATGAAACGCCGTACTGAAATCCAACCTTGTACCCAATGCCCGATGTAACGCCTTCTGGAATCTTGACGTAAATCTAGGGTCTCTGTCCAAAATAATCGACACTTGCACCCTATGCAACCTCACAATCTCCGCTATGTATAATCTGGCTAACTTCTGAAGAGAGTAATCCACACGCACAGATATGAAATGAGCAGACTTTGTCAGATGATCAACAATCACCCAGACCTAATCTTTCTTAGTAGGCGTAAGTGGTAGCCCACTAACAAAATCCATCATAATCTTTTCCCAATTCCATTGCGGAATCTTCACCGGTTGCAACAATCTCGAGGGTAACTGATGTTCTGCCTTTACCTGCTGACACGTCAAACACTTGCCCATAAATTCAGTTACCTCTCGCTTTAGACCCGACCACCAAAACTACTCCCGCAAATCCCGGTACATCTTGCTACCTCCAGGATGCATAGCCTAAGGATGCTATGAGCTTCCTGAAGAATCTTTTGCCTTAACTCTACATCTCTTGGCATGCAAACTTTCCCCTGAAAACATAACACTCCATCGCTGCTCAGGCTATACCCCTCTAATCCACCATTCCGCACTTGCAAACACCAAGTGCTTAAGACTTCATCTACTAGCTGTTTCTCCTTAACCTGGTTTACCCACGTCGGCTTCATTCATAGTTCCGCTAGCAGACTTCCGTCATCATACAGTCTAAGGTGGGCAAACATTGCTCTTAAGTCTGCTACCACTTTGCACCTCAACGCGTCAGCCATCACGTTAGCCTTACCCGGATGGTACTCAATCGAGCAGTCATAATCCTTCAATGACTCGATCCACCTCCGCTGCCTTAAATTCAATTCCTTCTGAGTGAGAAGGTATTTCTAACTCTTATGATCTGTGTACACGATAGACTTCTCCCCATACAAGTAATGTCTCCAAATTTTTAGAGCGAAAACCACTGCAGCCAACTCCAGATCATGCGTTGGGTAATTCACTTCGTGAGGTCTCAATTATCGAGAAGCATACACCACTACTTTCCCCTCTTGCATCAGCACACATCCTAGACCAGTATGCGACGCATCACAGTAGACCGTAAACTCTTTCCCTACTTCAGGCTGAATCAAAACTAGAGCTTCTGTCAGAATCCTCTTTAACTTCTCAAAACTTTCTTGTTGTTTGCCTGACCACACAAATCGAACCCCTTTCCTTAGCAACTTGGTTAACGGCGCTGCAATCAAAGAAAACCCTTCCACAAACCTTCTGTAATACCCTGCTAAACCTAGAAAACTATGAATCTCTGCCACAGACTTAGGTGGTTTCCAGTCTAACACAGCGTCAATCTTCCGAGGGTCCACTCTAATCCCCTCAGCTGACACCACATGACCCAAGAAGATAACTTCCCTTAGCCAGAACTCGCACTTGCTAAACTTTGCGAATAATTGTTTTTCCCTCAGAATTTGCAAAACTACATGAAGATGTGCATCATGCTCCTCCTCGGACTTCGAGTACACCAGTATATCATCTATAAACACTACGACGCACCGATCCAAATACGGTTGAAAAACCTGATTCATCATATCCATAAACGCTGCTAGTACGTTGGTCAATCCAAACGGCATCACCAAAAATTCATAGTGACCGTAATGAGTACGAAATGCCGTCTTATGAATATCCGCCTCCTTGACCTTAAGTTAATGGTATCCCGACCTCAAATCTATCTTAGAGAAGACTGATGCTCTCTTAACTTGGTCGACCAGGTCGTCTATCCTTGGCAACTGATACTTGTTCTTAATCGTCAACTTATTCAGCTAACGGTAATCTATACACATTCGCATCGATCCGTCCTTCTTCTTAACAAAAAGTACGGGTGCTTCCCAAAGAGATACACTCGGCCGGATAAAACCTCGATCTAACAACTCCTGAATCTGCGCTTTCAGATCCACTAACTCCTTTGGCGCCATTCTGTATGGGGCAATAGACACTGGCGCGGTTCCAGGCAGAAGGTCAATACCAAACTCAACTTCGTGATCTGGAGGCAAACTCGGAAGCTCTTCTGGGAAGACATCAGAAAACTCCTTCACCATTCGGACATCCCCCACAGTTGATTTCTTAACCTCCAAGGCACAAACATAAGCCACAAACACCTTACATCCCTTCCTCACTATTTTCTCGGCCTTCAAAGTGGATACCACATTAGATAGGTAGTTCCTCCTCTCACCTATCATCACCACCTCTTCACCCTCGACAGCTCTCAGCACCATGCGCTTGGCTGCACAGTCCAAACTCGCTTGATACTTTACTAACCAATCCATACCCAAGATCAAATCGAACTCCTCAAATGGCAGTTCCATCAGATCAGCTGAAAACACTACCCCTTGAAGTTCTAGAGGTATATCCTTATATAGTTTGTTCACTACTACTGAGTGTCCTAGAGGGCTAAGTACAGTCATCTCTCTAGAAGAGGTCTCATAGGCTAAGTTCAGAGTTTCCGCTATACTACTAGCAACATAAGAGTACGTAGAACGAACATCAATCAAAGCAGTATAGGGCAATTCGTAAATTAAGAAGTACCGGTTATGACATCCGATGCGTCGCCCTCCTCTCGACGCCTCGTTGCATAGACCAACCCAAGCTGTCTCGCATCTGTATTTCTAGCACCTCCACCCGGTGCTCCACGGTCCTGTCAATTACCGTTAGCACCCCTAACTGAACGTCGACCCCTCTGCGGTTGCTGACCATCTCTCCTAAATTGTGTACGTCCTTGACCCTCAAACTGAGTCCTAGCTGGCCTCCGCGGACAATCCCTTATCCGGTGATTCATTGACCTACACTCGAAGCACCCTCTGTTACTTGTCCAACACTCCCTCGAATAAGACTTCCTACAACGAGCACACCGTGGTGGCCATTGAGTAGCGAAGAGTGTGCTTTGCGGTGGACTCGACAAAGAAAACCTAGCCCTTTCTCGAGAACTCCAGTGAGACCACGATGGCCCAAAACTTCTCTTATCCCTATTTCTGTCCCAATTTTGTTTCTCGGTCCGCTTCACCTCCTCAGCTATCTTGGCCTTCTCCACGAGGATAGCAAACTCCCTCTCCCGCTGTGGAGCAATCAATACCCACAGCTCATCCCTTAGCCCGTCCTCAAACCTAACACAGCGCTCATGTTCTGTAGCCACGATACCCCGAGCATAACGGCTTAACTGCAAGAATTCTGCCTCGTATTCAGATACCGACTTACTCCCCTGAACCAAATTCAAAAATTCCTTATGCTGCGCATCTATATAACTAGACCCGACGTACTTCCTTTGATAAGCTGCCTTGAAGAAATCCCAGTTAATACCATCGGCTATCGCACCATCCCTGACCGTGAGCCACCACTGATAGGACTCATCCCGAAGAAGAGACACTATCCCCTTCAACTTCTCCTCAGTCGTGAAATCTAAATCATCCATTATGCATTCCGTCGCCTCTAACGAAGCTCGGTTTGTGTTGGGAGCTACACCGTAAAACACCCTAAATACTTACGCTCCATTAGCCTGGAGTCATTCGGACACAGATTTTTGAGCCCCCGTACCCACACCGGCTCCAGCAACTCTCTCTAAGACCCGCAGCATCGCCTGCGACATTGCATCATCACCACCCGTTTGATCCTGAAACTCAGCGCCCACAGCTGGCGACGGCGGCACCTCATTCTCTGACCCATGACCAGACCTTACTGGTTTCGACACAGTAATCCTACCCCTACCACGAGCACACACATTACGCTCGCATCCTCGAGTGCTCATAACTAGCGCTCACGACTTTAATCTGATTTAAGAATTTTATGAGTTAGCTTTCTTCCACTGTTTATTACGGTACAGTCTTATGAACTATTTATTAGAGTAGTTATTCTCGCAAGTTCACATCGTCCTACAGGCTTCAGTCACTAAAGTATAAGTTCCTACTACTAGCATTCATATCACAGACATTTAAACCATATAAACAGCAGTGAGGAGACTTACCGTCGCGGATAGGCGCCGGAGACTCAGGTGCCATGCTTCCCAAAACATGTTTCTCATTTAAACCATTTTACAAACCCCTTTTTGAAAAACAATTTGGCCTAATGCCCATAGCCGAGCTTTTGAACCAAGCTCTGATACCACAATTGTAACACCCCAAACCCGGTCAAAACGCTACGACAGAATCTGGCATGTCACAGGGAAGAAAATTTTTTTGAAAATCAAATTGTCGTCTTAAATTTGAAAGAAAACTTTGGAGTATTCAAAAACCCGAGTTTGTATTGCGTGATTTGTTGAAATCATTTATAGTCTTAGTTTAGAAAAAAATAGAGTTGCCTTGTTATAATTACTGGTTTGCTAATTACCCGATGGTAAAATTTTGGAAATCCCGAAAATTTAAATAAGTTTTGAAAAACGTCCATTTCATAGTTTATTAGGCGTTCCTTTAATGTTTAAACAACATTTTGAGGAAATTTGAACAAATAAATAATCCTAAAATAAAATCTAACTGGCCTTATTACATAACTGAAACCCAAACTTAAAATAAAATAAATCCGAAGTAAACATTAAAATAAAGCCCGAAATATTGAGCATGGCCACCTCGAGTCCCTCCCGGCTCCATAGCCGTGATCTAGGAATTATCTGCAAAAAGTAACGGAAGGGGTGAGTCACCAAGACTCAGTGTATAAATCCTCATCCAAAAGATTTTAAACTTTTACACAGATTCATATACAAACATGTATGTCATGCAACCCATCCAACCAATCCATCCGAGTCTCCCAAGTCTACCCAAATTTTGTGGTACCTAGCCACTGGTGGTACCTAACCACTGGTGGTTCCAAACCACTGGTGACCGAAGTCACAAAATAATCAGATGTGGGGCCAACCCACTTGTGGTACCTAACCACTGGTGACGGTCCCTTATATTGATATGTGGGGCCAACCCACTGTGGTGCCAAACCACTGGGACGAGTCACAAAAATACGCATATGTGGTACCTAACCACTGGTGGTTCCAAACCACTGAGACTTAGTCACAGATTAATAATATGTGGGGCCAACCCACGTGTGGTACCTAACCACTAGTGACAGTCTGATAATCATACCTTCCCCCTCCTCTCATCATACCATTTTCATGTACATGCTTTGTAATACAATATGGTCATACTTAACATTAAGAATGATATGACATAGCACATGCAGGTTTTAACATAGGTAAATAACGTTAGCCATTAAAATGGACTTACCCGGAGTCCTTGCTTTTACCCACAAGGGTAACTTATTGATTTCCACTATCACTTCTGCTTTTGACAACACACAAAATAATAGCAAATTAACATATGAAGTGTGTAAAAGTTATACACCTGATTACTCGTAATACCACGCTCTCTACGTTGACACTATCGTTAATTGACACTACTGCTATCTGCCCACTACTCTGCTCAGATACCAGCCCACAACCTGGTGGCCAATCCCGAACCACTGACACTGCCCGTTTCTTAAACTTAGGGGCTGGGTTTACAGATCCAACCCCTCCTATCGCTTCGCTGGCATTAGCGTCCATGAACACACACCTTGATCACTAAACGGATTAAAACAGAGAAATCGAATCACAGGAAACCAACACTTAAAGCTAAGACCCTTACCTAGATCGACAAAACTCAAAGCTTCAGGCTCGATTCACAAGCCAAACGAACCCCGAGAGTCCAGAAGAAAGCGTCACCACCCCCTCCACCACCACTAAGGAAACCGATTAAGAGGGTTGACAAATCAATGACAGCGATCCACTGCAACCAACAGTCAAAGGAGAAGATTTGAGTGCCAGAGGATTTCGGCTTATAGATAAATAAGAACTATTCAAAACAGTTGGCAAATTTCTGCTTTTCTTTCCAAAGAAAACGAGAAGAGAAGAGATGAGAGATGGAGAGATTCGGCCAAAGTAAAAAGAACTTACCCCAAATGCCGAAATTATTCTTCTATGAAAAGAAAATGATGAAAAAGGAAGGTGCTTCTCAACCAGTGATATTCGGCCAAAGTGTTGAAAGAGAAGAGAGGAGAGTAACAGAGTTTTCGGTAAAGGATAAGGCTTCAGAAGGTTTTGGCTAACAAAGAATCAAAAAATGAAGAGGAGGAATGGGAAATGAAGTCTCAGCTCTTGCTGAACCAAATGAAAGAAAGAAGAAGAGAATGAGGTTTCGGCAGGGGTATGGCTTCAGAGGGTTTTCGGCTTTTAAGAAAATGGCAAAAATATTGGGACACAAATAATGAGTGGAAAGCAAGATAGGTTCGGCCAAACATAAAAGAAGCAGAAAATAAGATAGTTGAGAGAAAAGAAAGAATGCACCACAAGCAGTGTGGTTTTGGCACAAAAGAAAATGAGAGGAAAAGACCCTAAAGGCTCCCTATCTAGTCGAATATTCAACACTTCCCAAAGGCTTACACCAATATTCGGCCACCCTCTAGACTAGCACCCAAAAACCGAATGCCCAAACCCCTTCCAACTCCTTCTCAAATTCGGCTAACACTCACCCCTCTTCAATCCCTTCTTTTCCTCCTTATTTTTCTCTTGATCACACATTCAAACCTATTTGAATGCTTCAAATTCCTTAAATTACTCTTCCCACTTATTCAAGGATGTTGACTCCTTCAACACTCATCCACTAGAGTCCCAGCTGAGTGCAACTCTCCCTTGTCCTGGCGACAAAAAGAAATACACAAAATAGAATTCCCGCAGCTTGAACCAAGTCCCCTTCAGCTTCCCTGAAGCGTCACCCCCTTGTGCCTTAAGTGGCGCCTCCTTGCCACTTTACCAAGGCACTTCTTGTGTCAAAACACACCACCAACCACCTTTAACTCCTATCTCATTCAACTCCCCCTTCTAAGTGCCCGAAAAGAAAATTTTCGATAGGGCTCTGGCCTACCCCTAGCTCATGCCTGGACCCTAAAATACCCTAAACTAGTCATGACAACCATACTATCTACATGCAATCAGATAAAATGCAAATGCCCCGATTCAGGATGTTACACCACAGGCTAAACACACTGGCGTGTGACTGGCCGTGTGGTACAAGTCAGGATCGACCACGGTTGTGTCTCAGGCCATATGAACAAGTCAGTAGGTATGCCCTATTTTGACACGGCTTAGACACACGGGCGTGTCTGAGGTCGTGGGAGGCACACGGCCTGCCTATACGCGCGTGTGACCTCTGTAACTTAGAAAAATGTTTGAATTTTAGAAATTTTCAAAAGTGTTCAGTTTAGTCTTGACCTCTTTTTAGCACGTGTTTAAGGTCTCGTGGACCTCAATAAGGGACTATATGATTATTTTGTGGTATGTTTTTAATGGTGATGAACTATGTGTTGTAATATATAGTGAAATGTTTGAAATTTATTTGTAATGCCTCCTCACCCTATTTCGGTGACAGTTTTGGGTTAGGGGTGTTACACCGGAGTACATATTTCTATTGTTTTAGATAGAGATTCGAGGTTCACATCACGGTTTTGGAAGAAATTGCAAGATGCACTAGGTAAAAAACTATACTTTAGCACTGCTTTCCATCCGCAGACAAATGGTCAGTCTGAACGAATCATTTAGATTTTTGAAGATATGTTGAGATGTTGTATACTCGAGTTTGAAGGTATGTGGAAACGATACTTGCCACTAATTGAATTTGCATAAAACAATAGCTTTCAATTAAGTATCAAAATGGCACCTTACGAGGCTTTGTACGGTCGCAAATGTCAAACACCTTTGTATTGGACTGAGCTCAGTGAGAATAAGATACACGGGGCCGATTTGATCAAAGAAACTGAATAGAAAGTGAAAGTGATTCGTGGTAGTTTGAAAATTGCGTCAGATCATCAGAAATCGTATGCAGACTTGAAATAAAAAGATTTAGAGTTTCAGATCGGAGACAAAATGTTTTTGAAAGTCTTACCGTAGAAAAAAATACTTCGATTCGGTCATAAAGGTAAATTAAGTCCAAGATTTATTGGGCCGTATGAGATTATTGAGTGTATCGGACCAGTTTCTTACAGACTGTTCTTGCCACCTGAGTTAGAAAAGATCCATAATGTGTTTCATGTTTTGATGCTTCGATGATATCGATCCTGTAACATCATGATTTTGGGCCTAGTCAGAACAGTGGTTGCGAGACCACAAATTCGACATTGAAAAATTTATTTTATTATTATTTTGATGTCTACAGCATGACACTAAAGTTGTGTAAAATTTTCATAAAGAAATTTCCTTGTTTGAATGCTTAATTTTATAAAAAGGACTAAATCGCGTTAGGAGCAAAACTTGAGGTCTAATTGATAAAGGCACTAAATAGCTATAGAATTGAAAAGTATGAGCACTTGCATAGTAATTATACCAATAGAAAAGTGAGGAGACAAAGATGGACATGTAGTAGGTGAATTTTGTGAAGATATTAAAAGGTTAAATTGGTAAATAATTTAATAGGTGTAATAAGACAAAATAGCAAAAGCTACCATCTTTTATCTTTCTTCTCCACCGATTCTTACCCAAGGAAATGGCCATGGAAGCTTTAAAATTTCAACAACTTCTAACTCTCACAAGTAAGTGATTTTGATAGACATTTTTTATGATTTTTGTATTTTTGGAACCTTTGTAGTTTAATCTTAGCTAATGAGGGGACTATTTTGCAAAATGGTTGAAAGTCTAGGGTTTTTCCATGAGAATATTCATGTTGTTCGTTGCATTTTTATGGAAGAAAATGAATCTTGGTTGTTAAATAAACAACTTTTGTTAGGTGATTTTCATGAAAACACCTAAAATTGACCATTTTGTAAAAGTTGTAAAATAGGTAATAAAGGTGTGAAATAATGGAAAATGTGGGCTGCTATAAGCATGAAAAAGGTTCGGCTATGCATGGGTAGTAAAGAAATTGAACATATTTCATTTAACGAGCCTAGGGGAAAAGTGTAAATATGACAAAGTTTAGGGGTAAAAATGTAATTTTACCGAAATGTGAAATTGGGCTAATTTGAATAGCATGATGAATAAATAAATTAAATGTGTTGTTATAGATCAAGGAAGATAAGATTTGGAATTAGATCTGGGGAAAAAGCAAGATAATCAAGTAATTGACTTATTTCGTCGTTTCATACCGAGGTAAGTTCGTATGTTAATCATAAATGTTTTTTTTTTATAAATTAATGAATAATTTGTGAATGTAATTATATTATTTGTTGTACAATGAAAATCCGATGTTCGAGACTAGCGAACGCAAAGTTGAACACTTTCATTCGGTACTAAAAGATGAATTGACGGAAAAGACAATGAATGAGTCATGGCAAAGTGTGACTAAGTGAAATAATGTAAGACCATAGTTAGAATTTGGCACCTAGATATGGTTCTATGTGAGATTGTGGAATAAAATAGCTATGGTCACATGTGTAGTACTAAGTGCAGGCTACTATGTGCACTGGATAGCATCTGTTATTATTGGTGGGCTGTGTACGATACCACCGTGAATCTATTATTATTAGTGGGTTGTGTGCGATACAACTGTGAATCTGCTATTATTGGTGGACTGTGTGTGATACCATCGTGAATCTGTTATTATGGGTGGGTTGTGTGCAAAACCACGATGTATCTGTTATTATGGGTGGGCTATGTGCAAAACCACCGTGTATCCGTAATTACTCTGAAGTGTTCATCGGGAAGTGATCGTGTCTATTAGAGAATTAAAAATTTATATAAAGAATGATCGAGCCTAGAACTAACTGCGACAACGATTGAGGCAAGTGCACCTATCGAACAGTAGTATAGCTGTGGCAAGACCGAATTGTCGAACCCAAAGGAACCAAAAGTACTAATACTAACTTTCTTTTTATTATTTAGCCTAAGAATTAAAGGAATTTGTTGTCTAATCTAAAATTAACTAACAACTAAGCTAAAGATGCAAAGATAAAGAGAATGAGTTGGGGAAAAAAAACTTGTGAGAAAAACTAATTGATTAAGACAATACCCGAGGAAGAATCCACCTAGACTTCACTTGTTATCTAACTCTGAACCAGACGATTTATTCACTTGACTTGATTCCGTAGGATTCCCTAATTTATATTAATACCTCTTTCGATGCTACTAACGTCTAACCCTAGGTTTATTAATTGAAATCTCTTTCTAATTAAAACCCCTAGAATTGCATTAACTCGATCTATGGACTCCCATATTAGGTTTGACCCTAATTCGACAGATTTTTGTCACCCTATTTCTAGGCCCGCGAGCATCTCTGCTTAACTATGCTAGATCTACTCTTAGGCAGGGAATTTTGCTCCACTACATAAGCACATCAATACTTGAATCAATATCCTGGAAATATCAAAACAAGAATTAAGAACACATAGTTAAGAACAAATCAAGTATTTATCATATAGTTCAGCAAACGATAACAAGATTTATCTTAGGTTTCATCCCCCTCAGGTATCTGAGGGTTTAGTTCATAATGATAAAAGAATACATCTCAAAAGAAAAGATAAAACAAAACATAAGAAAACCCTAAAACCCCCTGAAGGAATTGAAGGGGAGATCCTCCGTCTTGAGTATACCTCCGGCTTCTTGAGATCAAACAACTGGCTTTCTTCGAGTGAATCCCACAATTCTGGCCTCTCTGGCTCAGCTCCTTGGCCTAGCTGGACGCCTAGCTGGACTCCCAACTCGACTCTGTTTTGGGCCCATTTCTCGTTCTTTTCATCCTCCGGTGCTCTCCTGAATATAAAACATGAAAACAAAGGATTAAGTGCACCAAATTACACAATTCAAGGCTTAAATTATCCAAAAGTATGCTAAATGTGGGATTAAAATATGTTCATATTACGGTTTATCAAATACCCCCACACTTAAGCACTTGCTTGTCCTCAAGCAAAATTCTCAACTCACAATTAAAAAGAACTTCCCTGATTCATAATATTCATCAATAGTGTTCCATCATAATTCAAAGATAATTCATACATTGATAATTTAACTCAAAGGGTCCTAAAAATTCAAACAATCAAAGTCATACATTTATACCACAAAAACATAGGCGTTTGCCTTTACCTAAATAATCCCTTTTAATTCAAAATCGATAAGAGTTGATATCCTCACTAAAGATTCACTCAAATCACTCAAAGTGTTTAAGGTTCAAAATTAAGCACTCAAAAGTCGAACATGAAAAGTCAATCCCATAGGCTTGCCTAAAAATCAAACCTCTACCACTATAAAATGAGATGATACACAAATCAAAAGGTCTTTAAAAAGGGTTGTAATGGGGCTTGGGTTAAAGGTGTGGGTAAAGGCTAAATTAGAAGGTTGGAATCGAGATTGAATTGACAAGTTACCTAACTAGAAAAATGAATTAATCTTAAATAATTACATCAATTGAAAGCTTGTAATACTAATAACATGAGCTTCTTCTCAAGATGTGGAATTTAAACGTATAAGCTCAATTACATAAAGTTAATAATTAATATACTACGTTTTTTTTAAGAACAAATCATTACAATAATAAGAAAAAACTTTAACAACTGAAATATAGAACATAGTTAGGAAACTGTTCAAAATCAAATCTCGACAAAAAGGGAGTCAATGAGTGATGATAACAAATACAGAATGGGTTTTAGGTTAATATTAGTGGGTGAGTCAATAAAAAGGTTGTTAGGATCAAAGGGGTTCACTAGGGGTTAATTGTAAAGGTAGGTTTTTTAGTGGAGTGACTGGGCTAAATCCTAAGTGCCTTTATCATTTCTGTATATCAAATCAATAATGTGGTCTTGACATGTATAATCGAAGCAAGTTCTAGAATAACAAATCAATGTTAACACACTCATAATCAAAAAGTGAGCACGAAAGAATTTATGCTCTAAAAGGCTCACAATCTCACAAGAATTATGGGTTTTTGATATCAACCTCTTGAATTTCAAACTTCAAGGTAATAATTAGATTTAGGTAGACAACCTAACAAAATTTTAATTTTTGAAAATAGACTCATCATGCTTGATTCTCTAGTCTCCTAAAGTTTAAATCATCACTTCACAATTATCAATGACTTAATCCAAAACATATCAATAAAAATCATGATTCAAAAGAAATTTTGTTCTAATCATCATATGAGAAGATTACTTAAGAACAAGGCATAGTTCAAGGCATAATTTAGGGATTTGAGAATAATGCAGAAAGTTAGGCACTTTCTTAAAATAGATATTCACCCCTCACAGTTAAGATGTACATTGCCCTCAATGTACAAAGATATATATGAAATTTAAGAGAAAGGTAGAGGTGAAACTTCCTGAATTTGGATGGTTTCCTTGAGTTGGGAGTGCCGTGGTGTGGTGCTCGCCGACAATCCCTATGCTAGATGAAGAAATTGGGAAGCTTGTAGAGAATTAGCCAGGAAATAATAATAATTATTCAAAATATACTAGATATATATATTTAAAGACAAGAAAGATGAAGAGAAAGAAAATAGAAAGTAAAATAAAATTAAAAGAAAAGATTAATGGACCGAAGAGTCCTTATTGTTAGATGGTTCGCAAGGTGGGTGTTATTTCTAGGGTTGTGGTGGGGTGGTGGTCGTGGTCGTGGTGTGATTCCCTAGCAGCCTTTAGAACCTAAAACTAAGAAAATAAAATAAGAGAAACTAAATTTAGCAGAAGAGAAGTAAAGATAAGGAAAATAAAGAAAACGAGAAAAGAAAAAGAAAAACTAAATGGCTTCAAATATCCTTGGCTTGTCGAGTAGATGAAGCAGCTGACATGAACTTATGTAGATCGATCTCCACAGGGGGAATGTGCTTGGATCCTTCCGCTTATTCGACATGGCTATGGTGTAAATCAAGAGTTAGAAGAATGAAGAAAGGTGAGAATGAAAAGGGAGGGGAGTGTAAAAGTTGTGGAAGAAGGAGAATTGGGGTAGGCGGGGAGAGGGGAGGGGTAGTTTTAAATAGAAAATTCATTTCTGTTACATCCCCACGCCCGTGTATCATGGGCGTATCGAGTCACACAGCCATGTCGCACGACCGTGTTATGCTTTGTTCGTTTCTCCCACGCCCATAGGTAGGTTGCCACGCCCGTGTTTGGCAAAATAGTGTCAGCCACGGCCGCATCGCACAGTCATGGTGTTCAGTTGAGGGCCGTGGCTTGAAGATATTTTTCGTCCTGTGTTGTACTATCTCTACCATGTCAGTACGTACATCCATAGTATCCACACGGCCACGACCACAGCCATGTGTAAGGCCGTGTGGTGTGGAAATCTACACTTGGCTAGTTTATAGTTAGGTGCTAAAAAGGAAAAATAAAAGTAAAAGAATAAAATGTAAAAATTAATGGTGTTAGTGCTCGAGTTGCCTCCCGAGAAGCGCTTGTTTATAGTCTTAAGCTAGACTTACCTCTCATTCACATAATCAGAGTGGTTTAAAGAGTTGTACATCCTATCTCATGTTACCAGTTCTACTATCATGGTGAAGTTCAAGTCGAGTAGCGTTTACTTTAAAGGTACCGAATGTATGATTACTTACCTCGACTGTTCCGTATGGGAAAACATTGAGTACCCTAAAAGATATTTCTTTATTTGTATTAGGGTCAGGAGGGGGTATTCGAGGGTCTGCTTTATCTAACAATACCTGATCTCCGATCTTAAATTCGTCTGTCCCACGGAATGATGTTGGTTCTGCTTTGTGTATCCCTAACTTCTCCTTGAAGTGTGTCTTCCACTCGTCTAGTTCATCGATCTAAAGCCTTCATTCTTCATGAGTTATTTCCTTGTTGGTATGAGGTCTAGGGTCTGGCTCAGTTGTGTAGTTTCGTGGTGCTTTCTGAAAAGAAGGTTTAACCGAGTGGTCATTAATAGACTTTATGTTCTCACCTTGATTACTCGATGTCCTAGCTGAGTCGAGAGCTTGAAGACTGATTGATTTGTCACCTACACAAAGTATGAGTTCACCTGCACAAACATCAATTTTAGTCATGGCAGTTGCTAAAAAGGGTCTTCCTAAAATTAAGGGGATACTATTGTCCTCATCCATGTCTAAAACGACAAAGTCTACTGGGAATACGAATTTATTAATTTTCACAAGAACATCTTTAATTATACCCCTAGGAATCCTAATAGTCTTATCAGCTAATTGAATGCTCATCCTAGTTTGTTTGGGCTTCCCTAGACCTAGTTGTTTAAACATTTTATAAGGCATAACATTGATGCTTGCCCCTAGATCTACTAAAGCATTATCAATAGATAAACCACCAATTAAACATGGAATTGTAAAACTCCCTGGATCTTTTAATTTTTATGGTAGTTTATTTTGCAACATTGCTGAGCACACTGCGTTTAGCTCCACATGCGATTCTTCATCTAACTTCCATTTGTTTGTTAAAAAATCTTTTAAAAATTTCCTTGAATCTAGTATCTGTGAAAGAGCTTCAAGAAACGATAAGTTAATATGTAATTTCTTTAAAAGTTTAAGAAATTTACCGAATTGTTCGTCTACGTTGTCCTTCTTCATCGCATCGGGGTACAGTATACGAGGTTGGTACTCTTTAATTACTGGTTTTGGCTTATCATGACTTGCCTCGTTCTTACCTTCTTCTACCACATTTTCTTGGCTTACCTTGGGCTCATCTAACCCTTCACTATCGTGAGCGGTTATGGCTTGAAGTTACTCCTTTGGGTTAGTCTCAGTATTACTTGGCAAGCTGCCTTGTGGTCATTTTGAGATCAGCTTAGCGAGTTGCCCTAATTGGTTCTCGATCCCTTGAATCAATGCTTGTTGATTTTTAAGTGTTGTTTCAGTGTTTTGAAAATGTGTTTCTGACATCGCTATGAATTTTGTCAGCATCTCTTCAAGGTTCGGCTTCTTTTCCTGTGTGTAGGGCTGTTGTTGGAAGTTGGGAGGGGCTTATTGTCTCTGATTTCCTTGACCACCCCATGAAAAATTGGGGTGGTTCCTCCAACCTGGATTATAAGAATTACTATAAGGGTTATTTTGAGATTTGAAATTGTTACCCATATAGTGAACTTGCTCATTTTCAGCACTCGGGTTGTAAGGTGGATAGTCTATATTGTTTATCCCTCCTCCATTTGTGTCACATTGCATAACTGGATATACCTGCAAAGAACCACATAAACCATCAACCTTTTTATTTAACATCTCTACCTGATTTGATAGCATGGTTACTGTGTCGAGGTTGAAAACACTGGCTGCTTTTGTTGGCTTTGTCCTTGTGACTTGCCACTGATAGTTATTCAGTGACATCTCTTCAATGAATTCGTAGGCAGCTTCAGGTGTTTTGTTATTCAAGATTCCACCGGCGGCTGAATCAATCAATTGTCTAGTTGAAGGGTTCACACCGTTGTTAAAAGTTTGGACCTGTAGCCACAATGGTAATCCATGGTGTGGGCACCTTCTCAATAGATCTTTGTATCTCTCCCCTGCATCGTAAAGTGTCTCTAAATCCATCTGCACAAAAGAAGAGATATCACTACTCAACTTGGCCATTTTGGCTAGCGAAAAATATTTTAATAAAAATTTTTCGGTCATCTGATCCCAGGTAGGGATTGATCCTCGTGGAAGAGAATGCAACCACTATTTGGCTTTATTCCTCAAAGAAAAGGGAAATAATCGAAGACGGATGGCATCATCAGAAACACCATTTATTTTGAAGGTATCACAGAATTCTAGAAAATTTGCTAAGTGTGTGTTAGGATCCTTATCCTGCAAACCATCAAACTGAACAAACTGTTGTATCATCTGTATAGTGTTAGGTTTCAGTTCAAAATTATTTGCAGCAATAGTAGGCCTAACAATAATTGACTCACTTCCTGTTAAATTAGGTTTAGCATAATCATACATAGTTCGAGGAACATGATGTTCGGCCATATCTAGAGGTGACAGATTATTCTCAGCCATCTCTTCGGTGGTATTAGCTTCGACTTCTTGCTCTTCTTCTATGTAATTTAAGCTTCGCCTTATTTCCTTGCAATTTCTGCGAACAGTACCTTCAAAATCACTATCGTAAATAAGGGGTCCTGTCGGGTTCCTTCTAGTCATAAACTAGAGGTACCTGCCAGAAGAAAAGAAGAGAATTTAAAAAAGTAAAAATAAATTGCAAAAATAAAATAAATATAATATGGCTAAAGTAATAAAAATTAAACGTTCTTAATATTTCAGTTCCCCGGCAACGGTGCCAAAAACTTGATCGTGTCTATCAGAGTCTTAAAAATTTATATAAAGAATGATCGAGCCTAGAACTAACTGCGACAACGATTGAGGCAAGTGCACCTATCGAACAGTAGTATAGTTGTGGCAAGACCGAATTGTCGAACCCAAAGGAACCAAAAGTACTAATACTAACTTTCTTTTTATTATTTAGCCTAAGAATTAAAGGAATTTGTTATCTAATCTAAAATTAACTAACAACTAAGCTAAAGATACAAAAACAAAGAGAATGAATTAGGGAAAATAACTTATGAGAAAAACCAATTGATTAAGACAATACCCAAGGAAGAATCCACCTAGACTTCACTTGTTATCTAACTCTGAACCAGACGATTTATTCACTTGACTTGATCCGTAGGATTCCCTAATTTATATTAATACCTCTTTCGAGGCTACTAATGTCTAACCCCTAGGTTGATTAATTGAAATCTCTTTCTAATTAAAACCCCTACAATTGCATTAACTCAATCTATGGACTCCCATATTAGGTTTGACCCTAATCCGGCAGATTTTCGTCACCCTATTTCTAGACGCGCGAGTAACTCATCTTAACTATGCTAGATCTACTCTTAGGCAGGGACTTTTGCTCCACCACATAAGTACATCAATACTTGAATCAATATCCTGGAAATACCAAAACAAGAATTGAGAACACATAATTAAGAAAAAATCAAGCATTTATCATATAGTTCAGCAAACGACAACAAGATTCATCTTAGGTTTCATCCCCCTCAGGTATCGAGGGTTTAGTTCATAATGATAAAAGAATACATCTCAAAAGAAAAAGATAAAACAAAACATAAGAAAACTCTAAAACCCCGTGAAGGAATTGAAGTAGAGATCCTCCGTCTTGAGTATAGCTCCGACTTCTTGAGATGAATCAACTGGCTTTCTTCAAGTGAATCCCACAATTCTGGCCTCTTTGGCTCGACTCCTAGGCCTAGCTGGACGCCTAGCTGGACTCCCAACTCAACTCTATTTTGGGCCTGTTTCTCATTCTTTTCATCCTCCCGTGCTCTCCTGAATATAAAACATGAAAAAAAAAAGACTAAGAGCACCAAATTACACAATTCAAGGCTTAAATTATCCAAAAGTATGCTAAATGTGGGATTAAAATATGTTCATATTACGGTTTATTAGAAAAATTCAACTAAGTGGAATTTCATGTGAGCAATAAATTCGATATGTGACGAATTTTGGTGAGGATTAAAATAAGTAAGTAAAGTGATAAAGTTTTGCTTTATTCATGCTAATCAAATTCTGTTATTGAATGTGAGCATATTGTTATGATGTTTCATGAAAGAATGAAATTTGAAATAAAACAGTTTCAGACAGCAGCAGTTGTGTAACTTTGAAAATTCACCAAAAATGATAGAAATTGTTTTTGAGGCTGAATGAGATATTAAATTAAATCTTATTGAGTCTATTTCTACATAAAACAAACAGAATAAGCAAAAGAATTTCATATGGTGAGATAATTGGATTTTAGTGACAGGGTCAGAATGATTTTTGAATACTCTATTCTAACTTGGGAAATTCATAAAATATTGTACAAAAATAATCATGGGATAAAATTTATATTCTTGACATTCTTAATGGGTCTATTTTTAGGATAAATAAATGGGAATGTCATTCAAGTTCTGTACAACAAGATAATTAATTCTTAGTTAAGAGGGGTTGGAACTGTCAGACAGCGAAACAGGGGAGACTTTAAAAAATAAATTGTACTGATTGGCTTAACCAAAAATCCTGTAAATTTTATGGTAAGAGTATTTTGGGTCTAGTTTCATGGAAAATTCTTTGATCTTAATTTGAATTTCTGTAGCATCAGATAAAAATAATTTAGTGACTGTAACTCGAGTAAACAACTCAAGATGAACATAAATGAATTTTGATGCAATAATGATGGTATTATCTTGAGAGCTTATAATGAGGATTGTTAAAAGCATGGTAATCAATTGTTTATTATTTACATACGTACTTACTAAGCTTTATAGCTTACTCCGTTGATTTCCGTGTTTATAATGTACGCAGGTTAGCTCAGGTTGGAAGCCGCCGGAAAACCTATCACACTATTGCGCTTACAATTTAGGTATCAATGATTTTATACTTAAGGTTATGGCATGTATAGGAAACTTGGTCATGTGTACATGTTACTATGAGTTGTCCTAGAATACTAACCCATGATATTCGGAGTTCATCGTTGTATAAAGTCATCTAATGTGGCCAATAAATTGGTTATGCTATAAACTCATGATGATGCATTCCATGGTTGAGTAAATTGTATGCTATGACTTTTTATGTATGTTTGGTGGATGTTTTGGTAGCTTTAATATGTCATGAAATGTGACATTCAAGTTATACTCAAGTATGGGCAGGATAAGGTAGAAATTGGCTTGGAAAATAGCCAACTTCTTTACCACACAGGAAGAGACACGGCCGTATGTCTCAGCCGTGTGGAGGCCTCCACACTGTCTAGCACACGGGTGTGTGTCTTGGTCGTGTGATCCAAAACGAATGATGATGTCATAAACAGAGAGTTACACGGGTGGAGGACACGGGCGTGTCCTGGGTCACACGGGCGTGTGACTCTCCAAAACAAGGAAATTTTCTAAATGTTTCAATAGTTTTAAAAGTTCTCGATTTAGTCTCGAATCGCTCCCAAAGCATGTTTTGGGCCTCGAAGGCCTATTTTAGGGACTTGATCATATAAGATAAAAGTTTTAAAATTTAAACAAAACTTTATGCCTTGAATTTGTTCAGTTGCAAGTGTTATTGTCTGGTAACGCCTCGTACCCTGTTCCGGCGTTGAACACGGGTAAGGGGTGTTACAGATCCGACCCATCACATGTGATTTCCCCGTCTGAGATTGAGATTCGATCCGCTATGACATATGAGGAAGAACAAGGGTAAGGGGTGTTACGTATAGTGGTATAAGAGCTATGGTTTAGTCAGTTCTCGGACTAACCATACATGAGTAAGAGTCTAGCTATAAATGCCACATGTGGACCGTGATAGTGTGATATCTCTGGGCTTTAACAAAATTGTTCTGTTGAGACAGAGGTGCTTTCCATCCGAGCTATTTTCGAAAATGCTGACATTGAAACTGAGATATTTGAAAATGTGTTTGTGATAACTTGAAATGTTGTAAGGTACGAATAAAAGTTCATAATATGCATGTGATGATGTATAAAATGAAATAGTCATAATTTGAGAATTTTGGGTACAATGTTACTGTCCTGGTTGAAAGTCGTATTTCGATGAATTATGGTGATTTTATGCAATAAATAAAATGTTATAAATGTTGAGAAGTTATGAAAAAGGAATTAAATGTGTAAACCGAGTAGAACGTAGGAAATAAGTACGATCGTTCAATGAAGAATTGACGAATAAGACCATGGTTGGACCATGGCAAAGTATGGAATGTAAGACCATAGCTGGCTATGGCATTGTGATTCCGTGTAAGACCATGTCTGGGACATGGCATCGATGTCAGACTTTGTGTAAGACCATAGTTGGACTATGGCATCAAGTGAATAATGTACTCAAACCCGTAAGGCGTTTCCAATTTGACAAATGTCGGTAAGTAAAATGGAAGCCAAGTGTTGGAATTTAATTAGATATTGATATTGAGCTCGAGTAAGTAAATTCATTGTGTGAAATTGTGGATGATAGAAAACATTCATATAATAAATAGATGTGCTAATTTGCTTGGAACGAACTATGTGATTATGATGGTATTACATTAGTGATGAATGCTAAGTCATATGTATGTATTTATGAGAGTTAAGTTAGAGGCTTTACGACCTAACCCCCTTTACCAGTGTTGCTTTATGACGAAATTTTACAAGAATCATGTTGAATAAGTTTATAAGTGTGAACTAAAGAGTTCAGTGGTGAAATAATTAGTAATACAAATAGAGTTGAGTATAGTGTGACAAATGAACTCAGTTTTAAAAGAAATGTCAGATTGTTTTAAGGATTATACGGATTATGCAATGTCACGGTTAAAGAAGAAGTTAAATTCGATGAGACAAAATATTCAGGTATGACACCTAAAGAATGTATGTATTAACTGAAAGTTCTTTTGAAATGATTTCTGTAGCAATGGAATAATGAGAAATCAGTGGTATTAGAGATAGAAAGTGAAATAATGTTTGAATTGTAAAGATTGTTGATTACGGTGATTATAGTCGAATGGTTTATAACGATCTCTTCTAAGTACCATATGTATTTATCTACTCTTAGAGGTATATATGATTGTATGTTTCAGATGAAATTCTTATTGTATGAAAACGTTAACTAAATATACTAATAGACGAAAGCATGGTTGGTCTGTTTGGACTATCTGGCATTGTTCCATCTTACACTGGTATTCTATCTCTCTTTTGTTAAGGAAAAATTGGTGATAGAATTCAGGTGATGATAGTATTCTGTTTCTACCGGCTATTGTCTGCTTAGTATACTGGGATTATATAGCCTTGGTCACAGTTGATTAAAGTGCAGAAGAAAAATGCTTTATTCCCGGATTTTCTCTGAGATATTATTTATCCATACAGTTAAGATGCCAGCCTTATTATAGCACTATGGTTTTAATCCATGTGATGGTTGTGGCTTCAGGGTGGTTCAAAGCTTCGTTGGTTAATAATTGAAAAGTCATAATTTGATAGTCAAGATTGATTCAAATGTCTAGTTTGATTAGATTATTTACTTGAAAGATTATTCGAGTTATTTGCAATTATGCTGAATAGTAAGCAACATTAATTATTTGATAAGTAATGTAACCTTTTGATGACCACAAAAATTCAAAACATTTGATGTTTCTAAGATATCTGAATTTGGGACTGCTAAGATGGCTTGAACTGTCAAAAGCTTTTAAGTCAGTGGTTGATTATTATCCATAGAAAATGATTACAGTCACGGATGTTCTGAGTAGGATACCTATGTGGACTTTGTGAGCGATGATTATACAATTGATTATATCGGATGATGGATAGTCATTAGCTAAGTTAGAAACTAAATTGTGTGTATTTATCGAATTTATGAAGCCCAGAAATATGTCAGTGAATCACAAGTTAAAAAGGGATCAAAGTAAATTGACTCCTGATTTAGAATTTCAAATTGGAATCGATGATTATTCGTTGTTTCAGGATAGAGTTCGTGTATTAAGAAACCTTAAGATTATAAAACAATTATCTGTTCATTTGGGGAGTACTAAGATGTACGATAATCTGAGATGATTGTTCTAGCGAATGAGTATGAAACGTGATACTTCTAACTATGTGTCTAGATGTCTGAATTATCAACAGGTTAAAACTAATTATCAAGTACCTTCAGGACTATTTCAATCTGTGTTATTATTTGAGTGGTGAGAAAATAAAATTTCAAAGGATTTTGTGTAAAAGGAAGATGATGTCTGAATTATTGTTGATCGTGTGGAGAAGTGTGCATATTTTATCTCGGTATGTACAGATTACTCTTTTGATAGATTTAATTATACATGTTGGAGACTTTTAGATCAATCAGCGTGCTAAACTCTAATATTTCAGATAGTTAACCCAAAGGGAATTTTAGATCCTCGAGGAAATGTTTCGTTGTGGTGCTTTAGAATTTGAAAGCGAATGAGAAAAACAATTACCATTAATTGAGTTGTGTGTAATAATAATCTTTTAGTGCGCGTAAAGACGGCTTGTATGGAGTGTGTATGGTTGTAATTACCGAACTCGGTTGACACTTGATCAAGCTTTGTGAGAAAAGATCCACGGAATTGATTTCATCAGATAATTTGAGCAGAAAGTGAAAGTAACTCATAACAGTTAGAAGCAGTTTCAGATTGACAGAAAATATATACAGATTTGATACGTAAAATCGTTGAATTTTAGATAGTGAACTAAATGTTTATGAAAGTATAGATGTGGAAATAGAAATTCTCGATGTAGTTATAAAGAGAAGTTGGAATTTAGTTTGATTTCATGAAAAGTGAATAACGGATCAGAATCTTAGCTTGCAAGATCAAAGAATGGAGAATCCGGGGTTATGTGAGAAATTGATAAGGCACTGAGAAAACGAATCTCAAATCTAGATTTTGGTAAAATTTTCGGGGACAAAAATCCCTAAGGGGGTGGATTGTAACATCCTGATTTTGGGCCTACTCAGAATAGTGGTTGCGGTACCACAAATCCAACATTGAAAATTTTATTTTATTATCATTTTGATGTCTACAGTATGATACTAAAGTTGTGTAAAATTTTCATAAAGAAATCTCTTCGTTTGAGTGCTTAATTTGATAAAAAGGACTAAATCGTGTAAGGTGCAAAACTTGAGGTCTAATTGATAAAGGCACTAAATAGCTATAGAATTGAAAAGTATGAGCACTTGCATAGTAATTATATCAATAGAAAAGTGAGGAGACAAAGATGGACATGTAGTAGGTGAATTTGGTGAAGATATTAAAAGGTTAAATTGGTAAATAATTTAATAGGTGTAATAAGACAAAATAGCAAAAGCTACCATCTTTTTCCTTTCTTCTCCACGATTCTTACCCAAGGAAATGGCCATGGAAGCTTGAAAATTTCAGCAACTTCTAACTCTCACAAGTTAGTGATTTTGATGGACATTTTTGATGATTTTTGTATTTTTGGAACCCTTATAGTTTAATCTAGCTAATGAGGGGACTATTTTGCAAAAATGGTTGAAAGTCTATGGTTTTTCCATGAGAATATGCATGTTGTTTGCTGCATTTTTATGGAAGAAAATGAAATCTTGGTTTTTAAATAAACAGGTTTTGTTAAGTGATTTTCATGAAAACACCTAAAATGGACCATTTTGTAAAAGTTGTAAAATAGGTAGTAAAGGTGTGACATAATGGAAAATGCGGGCTACTATAAGCATGAAAAAGGTTCGGCTATGCATGGGTAGTAAAGAAATTGAACACATTTCATTTAACGAGCCGAGGGGCAAAAGTGTAAATATGACAAAGTTTAGGGGCAAAAATGTAATTTTACCAAAATGTGAAATTGGGCTAATTTGAATATCATGATGAATAAATAAATTAAATGTGTTGTTATAGATCAAGGAAGATGAGATTTGGAATTAGATTGGGGGAAAAAGCAAGATAATCGAGTAATTGACTTATTTCGTCGTTTCATACTGAGGTAAGTTCGTACGTTAATCATAAATGTTTATTTGATAAATTGATGAATAATTTGTGAATTTAATTATATTATTTGTTGTACAATGAAAATCCGATGTTCAAGACTAGCGAAGGCAAAATTGAACACTTTCGTTCGGTACTAAAAGATGAATTGACGAAAAAGACCATGAATGAGTCATGGCAAAGTGTGACTAAATGAAATCGTGTAAGATCATAGTTAGACTATGGCATCTAGATATGGTTCTATGTGAGATTGTGAAATAAAATAGCTATGGTCACATGTGTAGTACTAAGTGCAGGCTACTATGTGCACCGGATAGCATCTGTTATTATTGGTGGGCTGTGTGCGATACCACCGTGACTCTGTTATTATTGGTGGGCTATGTACGATACCATTGTGAATCTATTATTATTGGTGGGCTATGTGCGAAACCACCGTGTATTTGTTATTATGGGTGGGCTATGTGCGAAACCACCGTGTATCCGTAATTACTCCGAAGTGTTCGTCTGGAAAATTTGACTAAGTGGAATTTCATGTGAGCAATGAATTTGATATGTGATGAATTTTGGTGAGGATTAAAATGAGTAAGTGAAGTGATAAAGTTTTGTTTTATTCATGCTAATCAAATTATGTTATTGAATGTGACCATATTGTAATGATGTTTCATGAAAGAATGAAATTTGAAATAAAATAGTTTCGAATAGCAGCAGTTGTGTAACTTTCAAAAATCACCAAAAATAGTGTAAATCGGTTTTGAGGTTTAATGAGAGATGAAGTTAAAGCTTATTGAGTCTATTTCTACATAAAAGAAACAGAATAAGCAAAAGAATTTCATATGTTGAGATAATTGGATTTTAGTGAGACAGGGTCAGAATGATTTTGGAATACTTTGTTCTAACTTGGAAAATTCATTAAAACTTGTACAAAAATAATCATAGGATAAAATTTATATGTTTGAAATTCTTAATGAGTCTATTTTCAAGATAAACAAATGTGAATGTCATTCGAATTCTGTAAAACGAGATGATTAATTCTTAGTGAAGTGGGATTGGAACTGTCAGATAGCAAAATAGGGGAGACTTTAAAGAATAAACTGTACTGATTGGCTTAACCAAAAATTCTGGAAATTTTATGGTAAGAATATATGTGAGTCTAGTTTTAGAAAAAATTAGTGGATCTTAATTTGGAGTTTCGTAGCTTCGTATATGTAACACCCCAAACTCGGCCCATTTACTTCGACCGAATTTGGAATGCCACTGCGGAACACTTTCGAAAAACATTCTTACTTAAGAGATAAACCGTTGAAAATTTGTTCCTTTAATAAAACATTTTCGTGACTTGTAATATTCTAAGTAAAATCAGAGTTCATTATAAAAATATCAGATTTAAACTTTACTTGAGAAAATAAAACCATTTGTAATCGACTTTTAAACTATCTTTCCATAATAGGGCATAATAGTAACGATACTTAACAAATGAACTGAAATACTTTAGTGGGCCTTATTACAATACACACTTAATCAAAATACGAAAAATATAAATATTTTATTCATTAACCAAGAGATTCCTTTGCATGAAAATCCACTTTTGCATGGCCACCTTTGTATCCTTTCCGACCCGGTCCGAGCTTTACGCGCCACCTGAAAGGTTTAGTAAAATAGAGTGAGTCACCAAGACTCAGTGCATAGTTAATACACATGTCCTCATATATGGGCTTGGCCCATATCCACACAATTCATATATATAATATACAATTTTGAATATGAAACTTTGAATATACAATTACAAACATACAATTACAAATATGAAATCCAATCCACAAAGTGATCCACATATCTTTCTTTGGCACACTTATTTATTAAGGTCGTGGCTAGGCCACTGATCCCATAGGGATCTCACATATCTTTAAATCAGTTCACTAATCATCAAGCACGAATGTAGCTCGAGGCTAGCATTAAACCACTCACATAGTGTACACCTTTTCTCCGATAGTCACATCACAAGTCTCATGCGTACGTATGTGTACCATGGCAACAATTTGTACGAAACAAATATGTATATTTTATATATCGTGGTCACATATTACTCGGAACCATTTTACATCACATGTCATCACTTTATTTTACATTCATCAATAATCAATTATTATCGCAAATCACAGAAAAGTTAATATCATAACCATTAACTTGATTATTCGATTACTTACCTTAGCCTTTATTTCGGCTAATATGCACAACTCATACATTTACATAAAATAATACTTACAATACATATATCAAGCAAAAGAACAGTGCAATAACTACGCACCTGACTATAGCGAGATTCTGATTTATCGATTCTAATATCAACTAAAGTCTCGAAAGCTTCTGTTTCTTTTATTGTTTAGCCCCTAGAACACACAACCGAAATCGGTTATACTTTGTACCAAAAACATGGCCTTAGGCCGAATACCAAAAGTCATTTACCTAGCTTATTACGATCCCGAAACACCACTTGTTCTCGTAGATTTGCTCCCGAAGTTATCAAAATTCCTATTAAAGCAAGGTTAGGGTCGGCTAAGACACAAATTTATAAACAAAGGCCCTTGGTCGCATGTCATACTTGCCATTTACCTTGCTTGACAAGGTCTCTTGAGCAGTTTCACTTTCGAGAGACTCCTTTGATGCTCCTCAATACTTTGCTAAAAGATCTGAACTATCACTTGCGTTTGGTGTTAACGAAACCCTACTTGGTGTTTCAAAACCCGAGAGCTCCCTTAAAGTCTCCTTCCTTCAATCAAAAGCAAAGACTCTATGGTCCTACTCTTGTAGAATCAGCCTCGACGAAAATAAATAAAGATTTAAGGTTAAAAATATAAAGGACCAAGGAAAAAGGTCGAAGGATTTGGTAATAGTGACTAAATAATTCTGCCAACAACAACATAAGGAAGCCATGCAAGCAACATTTGCTTAGCCGAAAGGTTCTCTAGCTCCCTCAAAACCGAAGCTCATCTCCCCTAAGTCTCTATTTAGGCCATGCAAAAGAAATATGTGGGAGAAAGAAAACAAATAGGAAATTTGGCACTCCTTGGTTACACTCACAACCGAATGAAAGTCCCCCAAAGGATTCACCATTTTCGCCAAACAAAATTGCAAAGAAAACCAAAATCAAGAAATTTGGCCATGCTTTTTGCATCACAAGACCAAGGCCTACCATACTTTTCAATTCCAATGCCGCATGCTCTCCTTTTTTAAGCTCAACATTGTTTATTTCTTTATTCTATCACCTTTCCCTATTGCACCATTCTCTATACTTAATCTTTAATAAACAAAAGGGCTAATGCCGATGCATCCCAAACTAAGCAATGCTTCAAAATCAATTCGTATTATTGTTTAATCCATACTAATAATAATAATAATAATAATAAAACTCCCCAAGCATGCTTTATTCCCATTATCAAAGAAGTAAGAAAATTCTTTGTTTAATAGCATGCCCAACACTATTAATAATATAAAATGATCACCTATAACAAATAAGATAAAAAATAATAGTAGAGAGGAGCAATTCTTAGGTTGATATGCGTGCTTTGCTGCATGCATTTAATGCCCATGCAATGCTTATTTTTTCACGCTGAAAAAGGCCAAAAGAAAACCTCGGTATTTGTCCCCGTGTGTCTCAACCCGAGACACGGAGAGGACTCCTCGCGCTCACCATTCGGCTACCCCGACTTTCATGTCAATAACTTCATCGGAAATTCTTTTAAGCACTCATCATTTCGCCCATCGCTTAGCGCTAAAATAAAAATAAAGCGCTCCATGCGCGATCCTCAGGACTCGAACACGAGTTCTCCGAGCCTTAGCTCTCACGCAATGTCCTTGGCCACTCGGCCACTTCGAATTTCATGACATAAATGCATCGCGAATTTGTTTTAAACCATCACTCGCAGGGGTCCCTTTCTGGTCGCAAAAGAACAAAACAAAACGCAATCGTTGCCTTCAGGACTCGAACTCGAGTCCTTGAAAAGGTCCCCCTTTCGTTGCTAGCGTCCTTGCCATCTTGCCCAGGCGCTGTTTTGTGGTAAGAACCATCTCGATTTTCTTTTAAAGCCTTCCTTAATGTAGCGCATACTTGCAAAATAAAATGCTATGCGCCCCATGCCACTCGAACCCCTAACTCATTTTGGCGCTGACCCTTAAGTGGCACACGGAAGCCACTTTGCTACTTGGACTTTCATGTCCAAACCTTACAAAATTTTTACTTAAGGCCTTCCTCAGCCAAATTCCACTTTTAACCCTCAAATTTTCAAAATTTTCAAAAGTGTCCCATTTTATTCCGGGAGTTTTAGGAACTCCAAAAACACATCAAACCACTCTTGAGGCCCACTAACACTCGAGTTATTTACCAAACTCGCAACCCCTATTTCAGGATATTACAGTATAAAAATAATTTAGTGACTATAACTCGAGTAAACAACTCAAGATGAACATAAATGAATTTTGTTGCAATAATGATGGTATTATCTTGAGAGCTTCTAATAAGGATTGTTAAAAGCATGGTAATCAATTGTTTATTATTTACATACGTACTTACTAAGCTTTATGGCTTACTCCGTTGATTTTCGTGTTTATAATGTACTCAGGTTAGCTCGGGTTGGAAGCCGCCGGAGAACCTATCACACTCTTGGGCTTACAATTTAGGTATCAATGATTTTATACTTAAGGTTATGGCATGTATAGGAAACTTGGTCATTTGTATATGTTACTATGAGTTGTCCTAGAATAATGACCCATGATATTCAGAGTTCATCGTTGTATAAAGCCATTTAATGTGGCCACTTGGTTATGCTATAAACTCATGATGATGCATTCCATGGTTGAGTAAATTGTATGCTATGACTTGTTATGTGTGTTTGGTCGATGTTTTGGTAGCTTTAATATGTCATGAAATGTGTCATTCAAGTTATACTCAAGTATGGGTAGGATAAGGTAGAAATTGGCTTGGAAAATAGCCAACTTCTTGACCACACAGGCAGAGACACGGCCGTATGTCTCAGCCGTGTGGAGGACATGGTCTAGCACACGGGTGTGTGTCTTGGTCGTGTGATCCAAAATGAATGATGATGTCATAAACAGAAAGTTACACGGGTGGAGGACACGGGCGTGTCCTGGGTTACACGAGCGGGTGTAACCACAAGGCTTTCCCACACGGGCGTGTGACTCTCCAAAACAAGGAAATTTTCTAAATGTTCCAATAGTTTTAAAAGTTCTCGATTTAGTCCCAAATCGCTCCCAAAGCATGTTTTGGGCCTCGAAGGCACATTTTAGGGACTTGATGATATAAGATAAAAGTTTTAAGTTTTAAACAAAACTTTATACGTTGAATTTGTTCAGTTGAAAGTGTTATTGCCCGGTAACGCCTCGTACCCTATTCCGGCGTTGAACATGGGTAATGGGTGGTACAGATCAGACCCATCGCATGTGATTTCCCCGTCTGAGATTGAGATTCAATCCGATATGACATATGAGGAAGAACTGATCTGGATTTTAGATCGCGATATAAAAGAATTGAGAATTGAGAAATAAGAAAATTTCTTTAGTAAAAATCTTATGGCATCGACACGTGATTGAAGAAGCTAAGTGGGAAACCGAAGATGCTATGGGAGAACGTTATCCAAACCTATTTGCTAGTAAGATTTTCGGGGACGAAAATCCCTAAGGGGGGAGAGTTGTAACAGTCTGGTTTAGACTCTAGTCAAAATAGTGGTTTCGGGACCACAAATCCAAGTCAGAAAAATATTTTAATATTATTTTTGGTGTCTACAGCATGTTAATTTATGTGTGTGAAAGTTTCAAGTAAAAATTTTATTGTTTGTGTCCTCGATTTAATTAAAAGGACTTAATCGCGTAAAATGCAAAACTAGTATGCTATATGTAAAGGTATCTATTTGCTATGGCTTTTATTAAATGGAGTCCTTATGTTGTAATTGGAACCTTGGATTAATGAATAGACATATATGTACATAGTTAGTGGATTTAAATGTGATTAATAAGGCTAAATTAATAATTTTGTAAAATAAAAGATTAATTTAATAAAACAAAGGTAAAATACATGCATTCATCTTTGTTTTAACCGATTGAAAGAAAGAAAATAAGGGTTTAGAAGTTTTCTCATATTCGGCCATTACTAAGCTTAATAAAGGTATGTAATTTGTTCGGTCTTTGATAATTTTTAAATTTTTGTGATCGTTGCTAAATAATCTATCAAGCCCGTGTTTTAATTTTTGAATTTAATGATGATTTTGAATTTTTTCATTGATGATAGCTTTTGGTTTTTGTTGTTTGATGATGGAAAATAAAAGATATGCGATAGATTAATATGTTTTGTCTTTGGATTTTTAATGAATTTGAGTAATTTTGGCTAAATTGTGAAAATAATAAATTGAGGGACTAAAATGTGAAATAAATGAAATGCATGGACTTATCTGAACTATATGAATATTCGACCAAGCATGGGAAATATAAAATTTTGTGTATTTTGTGATTTTATGAAATAGGGACTAAAATGTCAAAAATGTGAATTTTAAGGGTTAATGTGCAAAATGCCCTAATTATGTGTTTGTGGTTTGAATTGAATGAAATGTGTTATTAAGTAGCCAAATTTGAATTTATATAGATCAAGAACAAAAGAAAAGGTATTAGATCGGGGAAAGTCGAAAGTGGTCAAGTAGTCAATTCCATCCATTTGTTTCTGTACGAGGTAAGTTCATAAGTAAATAAATATCGTTAAATTCTATTGTAAATATATTTTTAATACTGTCATTTTAAATTATTACTTGTGTAAATGAATATGATGAAATAAATTAAGCTTGGGAGCAATATTTACGAGCCTGAAATGATCGAGTTACAACGTCCGAAAGCCCTGTACGAACCTTAGGAATAGTTAGGATACATATGTCATGACATAGGATTTCGATATGTGTTTTCGTGTAAGACCATGTATGGGACGTTGTCATCGATTTGTTTTTACGTGTAAGACCATCTCTGGGACATTGGCATCGTATTTGATTCATGTAAGACCCTGTCTGGGACAGTGGCATCGATATGTGATCACATGTAAGACCATGTCTAGGACATTGGCATTGTACGAGCTTTCCAACTATCCAAGTATCCTTCTTAATTCTGAATGGTTCAACGGGCAATTTTGAGTTAAGATCAAATGTGAAATCGAGCTAAAGAGTCAGGTATGTACTAAGTTAAATGCTTGGAGAAGTAAGGTAAGTATATACTTACGATGAATATATGAAATATGCATTATGAAAGTGAAAAATATATTTTTTTTTATATTGTTCAATGAATGGTATATGAGTTACAAGCATGAAAAATGTGTATCTGATTAAAGATTGCTTGATTCAATCTAGTTGATGTAATGCTAATGTTCGTTTGATTATTATTTGCTTATGACTTAATAAGCTATAAAAGCTTACTCTCTGTGTGTGTTTGTTCATTTTTTTATAGATTGTCAAAGCTACGTGAAGCTCGGGAATCGTAGAGGATCATCACCACACTATCGAACTATATTTTGGTACCCTTTTGAATATGTACATATTTAAGTATGGCATGTATAGGCTAGAAGTATTAGAATATGTTTTGAGATGTGTAAAAATAGCCATGTGATATGGCTTGTTAATGAATGTGTTTATGAATGAGTTTTGTTCATGCTTATTGATGCATAAGTTGGAATGTTTTTAATGTGCTCATGAATGGCTAAATGAAATGGTCTATATTCGTAAGTTCATGGTTAAATTGGGAAATTGATATGATGAGAAATGCTATGAATTGAAATGGTTTTAAATAAAGTATTAGTCATATGTTTTGATGTGAAATTTTATGCTTTGAATTTGTATGTTTGAGTAGAGTTTGTATATAGAAATGAATGATGTTGTTAAGAGTCAAATTGTGCATGTTTTGGTATGTTTTGGATGTCTTTCGGATATGAATTTAGATTTTTTTTTATGCTTGTAGGTTTGACCCAAAATTTAGGTGGCAAATTGGCCTTGCAAATGGCCTATATTTGCCCACACGGTTGAGCACATGGGCGTGTGTCTCGGTCGTGTCTCTTAAGGTTGAAATTCGAAATAAGTCAGTAAGCCACACGAGCTGGACACATGGGCGTGTGACTGGCTGTGTGAGCAAGTCAGTAACCTCTCTAATTTTCATACGGCCTAGCACACGGACATGTCTAGTAGCCGTGTGGACAAGTCAGTATGTATGCCGTATTTTGCCACGGCTTAGACACAGGGGTGTGTTTAATGCCGTGTAAGGCACAAGGCCTGCCCATACGGGCGTGTGACCTCTGTAAGTTTGAAAAATCTTTAATTCTTAGAAAATTTTGTATGTGCTCGGTATAGTCCCGACCCCTTCCCAATGTATGTTTAAGGTCTCGTACACCTTTTAAAGGGACTCTATGTATATGATTTGCTATGATATGATGATGATGTATCTTATGTTTGTGAAATGATCATAAAAGTTTCGATATGTCCGATAACACCTCTTAACCCTAGTCCGGAGATGATTACGGGTTAGGGGTGTTACACAATATGAGTATTAGGATTGAGTCAGGACTAAATCGGGAACTCAGAGAATTTTCACCAAATTTCAAAAATTTTCCTAGATGTAGGGCACACATGCCCGTGTGGTCCAAGGGACACACCCGTGTAACCCTAGGACACGCCCGTGCTGCAGGCCGTGTTGGAAACTATGTAGCTCTCTGACTTATGCCACATGGCCAGCCACACGCTTGTGTGCTAGGCCGTGTGGTTAATTAAATTTTTCAAAATTATTTGCAGGTTTCACACAGCCAAGACACACGCCCGTGTTCAAGGCCGTGTAGCACACACAGTTGAGACACACGCTCGTGTCTCTACTCGTGTGCTCAATTTTGAGCATTCTGTTTTTCAAATTTAAAGTGCAGGGGACACACGGCCTAACAGCCACCCATGTACCATGTAACAGCCCGATTTAGGGGCTAGTTGGAACAGTGGTTCGGAACCACTAATCTGAGGTTAGAGAAAATTATTTTTATGTTATTCTATGAGTTAGAGCTTGATTATATAGGTGCATGAAAATTTTGGTGCTTTAATTTTAGCGATTTCATACTTAATTGCGAAAAATGACTAAATCGCATAAAGTGCAAAAGTTTAAAATTTCAAGCTAAGGGTGCCAAATAGAGGTCAAAATTTGGTCAAGTAGGTGTGTTAGGTGGACTAAATTGGGATTTTATATTAAAATAAAGAAAGAAAAGATATCATCTTTTCTCCTTCATTTCTCCACTAAAAATTTGTAGCAAATGGGGGTTTGAAAGCTCAAAAATTTCAACACACTCTTCTCTTTACAAGTAAGTGTTCTAATGATCATTTCTTGATAAAAATTGTACTTTTGGGACCTCTAAAGCTTAAGCTTTCTAAAGAGGGGACTATTTTGTTAAATGGTGATGCAATGAAAGCTTTTAAGTTGCTTGCTGCATTTTTATGGAAGAAAATAAGTCTTAGTTGTTAGATGAACAACTTTTGTGAAAGGTGTTACCAAGAAAACACCTAAAAGAACCTTTTTGTGAAGGTTGTAAAATATGTAGTAAATGTGTGAAATGTTGAGTTTTGATGCTAGCCATAAGAGAAATAAATGTTCACCTAGGCTTGTTAAAGAGAGAAATTTGATTAAAATTGATTTTCGAGCCTAAGGGTAAAATGGTCATGTTGCAAAAGTCTAAGGGCAAAATAGTAATTTTGTCAAAGCATGATTATTGAAATGTATTTATTAATGCGATAATTAAATGAGCTAAGTTGCTATTATAGATCAAGAAGAACCAAGAATTTACCTCGACCGAGGAAAGAACAAAGTATCGGACTAGATCGATGATCTAGCTTATTTTGGAATCGAGGTAAGTTTGTATGTGATAAATTCAACATTTATGCTAGCATATTTGAAAATGTTCGATATTATAATGATGCATGATATTCTATGAAATTGAGTATTGGTGCCAAATGAGAAAGATGATAAAAGTTGAGATGTTGAAGTCCCAATGGGACTTTAATAAATGTGAAATTACTATCACCGAGACATGAGATGAATAAGGTCCCGTGTAAGACCATATCCGGGACATGGCCTCGGCACTGAATTGAGATTTCGTATAAGATCATATCTGGGATATGGTTTCAGTACCGAATATGAGAATCGTATAAGACCATATATGGGATATGGCATCGATACTTGATGTGAAATTTAGTATAAAACCATATCTGGGATATGGCATCGGTACTCAGAGTTGACCCCATGTAAGACCACATCTGGGATGTGGCATTGGCTTCATGTTTATGTTAATGACGATGAATATGCGTTTTTTTTTTAGTACCCCTAGTGATTACAGGAATAAATAGATAAGCTTGGAGATAGAAATGAGATTTAGTACTAAAGTTATGTGATTGAGTGAATACAGGTATCCGTGAGTAATTCACGGGGAATGTTTACGATATGTGGCATGATATGTGCTAGATAAGAACAAGTATGAGTAAGTTATGGCAAAGTGCTTAAGAATTTGGATGGTTATCTAATGCCATGGATTGATATCATTATGAGCTTATTGTTGTTATTTATTTTCATGCAAACTTACTAAGCTTTATGCTTGCCCCTCTCATTTCCCTTTTCATTGTAGTATTGCCAAGATAACTCGAGGATTGTGGGACTCGGAGTTCGGAAATCACACTATCAACTTCTTTAGGTATAACAAGTTAAACTTATTTTGAGTATGGCATGCATAGGACTTGGGTATTTTGTTATGTCATATTTGTTAGCCAAAGTGTTGGCTATTTATGTTATCAAATACATTTTGTAAGTGGTCATTGGAATTGGGCCAATACTTGACAAGTTATTATATATTCAATGATGATGAAATTATGAAGTTTATGTTTGTGTGGATGCTTTGATTTGAGTTCTTAGAAGTACTTTAGGGTTATGAGTTATGATGAATTGAGTTGGTATAAATATTGTTGCTATATAGAGTGGCATTTGGCTTGGAATATAGCCTTTTTAATGTCCACACGGGTAGACACACGGGCATGTGTCTAGGCCGTGTGAGATACACGGTCAGCCCCATGGGCGTGTTGATCAGCCGTGTGTTCCCTGCATGCTAGGTTTACAAAGTCAGAATGCTCAATAGTAAACACACGGGTAGAGACACGGTCGTGTGTCTCAGCCGCGTGTCTCAGCTGTGTGGGAGGCACGGCCATGGACATGGGCGTGTGCCCAGGCCGTGCAAAGTCTGCACTTAAAATTTGGAATTTAATTCGACACACGGCCTAAGGACACGGGCGTATGCCTTGGCCGTGTGATCATAGTGAAGTGATGACGTCATAAACAGAATGCCATGGTTTTGGCACACGGGCTATGATACGGATGTGTCGAGGTCGTGTAAGGAACACGGGCCAGGGACACGGGCGTGTGTCCGGCCGTGTGAAAACCCCTGTAGGTTCGAACTAGAAAATAAATTCCATACAGGCTAGGGACATGGGTGTGTGTGACCACACGGCCTGCCCACACGGGCATGTTCCATTTCACACGGGCTTGTGGCCACTGTTTAGGCAAAAAAAATTTTAAGAGCATAAAAGTTTCTGGTTAAATTCCGAGACCTTCCGAATGTATGTTTAAGGCCTCATAGGCCCATGATAAGGATGTTGTGCATTTGAATGAGAAGTTTTAAGTTGGGAATGGATTTTTAGAGCCCAAAGTTGTATGTACAAGCAAGTTCAATCCGGTAATGCCTCGTACCTGGCTCCGGAGTGGAATACGGGTAAGGGGTGTTACATACCAGGATGTGTACCACACACGGTCAAGACACACGCCCATGTGTTTACTCGTGTAGACAAAATAAAGTCATTTCTAACTTCATTTCTCACCCAAAACTTTGCCAATAGCCTATACCAAAACTTACATTCATAAACCAACTAATCCAAGCATTATAATCAAGCTAATTCTATCATTTAACATGGTATATCATTATATGCACACATATTTATAATCTTACCTTGGTTTAGTCTATATGTTAAACATAATTTAATCAACCATACTTAACATATATGTAGCTGCCATAGTATGACCTTATAAGTATATCAAAACAAACCATTACTAGCCATTTCAAGCCAACAAAGGCCAAGTTAACCTATACATGCCATTATGGCAAAATAAGTTTACTAATTATACCAAAACAAAATAATGGATAGTGTGATGATGCTCCAACAGGTCACCAACCTTCTCGAGCTTTCGAGCACTATAAACAGAGAAAATAAAACCTAGTAAGAATTATATGCTTGGTAAGTTCGTATAACAGGAACTAAAACTTATCAATCACATTTAATAACATTAAGCATTCAATAACATGCTTTTCATTAATTTGGCAAATTTACCTAAACAAACATACACTCAATCAAGCAAGTTAGTTACATAAATTTCACATATACATCAATAAGCATTAATAAGCTCATCATGCTATATTCTTCCAAGACATTATTCATTTCATCTTATAATTCTCATATCATGTCAAGTATTTTATCCGTTGAATCATTGAAATTCCGATGGATATTCAGATAGTACACTCAAGGTGTACAATTCAATAACTCATCAATTAATATTCAAGAGTACCAATTAGCGAACTTAATCAGAAAGCACAATCTCGAGCCACATATCATATAACAAGATTACTTGTCCTTGCTAAATCCTGTTTCCAACATATGCTTACAAGTGCTTAACAGGATTACCCGTCTGGGCTAAATCCTATCTATAACATATGCTCAAGAGGGATAAATCCTATCTATAACATATCCTTTTTGTAATGAGGTCAATAAGACTACTCGTCCGAGGTAAATCACGTCAGCAACAAATGCAGAACCTCATTCAATAAGGGAAATCACATTTATCCATTGAAATCCAATATTCAAACGGAACTTATCCCTTTTCAAACAATTTCAAGCATGTATTCATTTCTTATATTGTAACATACAAATAATTCACATAAATATAAATCACATTCTATACAAATACAACATTCAATTCAACATATTTACATGCTCAATTAAGTCACACGAACTTACCTCGATAATAGTTAGTACAAGAAAATGTACTAATCAGAAACTTTCTCTTTTCCTCGATCTAGCTTCGAATTTGAGTTATCTGGATCTATACAAATGGATTTAATCATCAATTTCTCATATTTCATATTCATTTGACTCAATTTATATCCTAGGAAAAATTACCATTATGCCCCTAAACTTTCCATAAATTCCAATTTCGTCCCTCGACTCGGAAAATGAAATTCATGCAATTTACTCATTATTCCAAGCCTAATCGAAATTTCAATATAAAATTTACAGCACATGTATTCTATAAAATTCAGAATTTTTCTTCAATTTTCACAACTTTACAATTTAGTCCCTAAATCATGTTTTCATCAAAATTCACTTTGTAAAAGTTGTTTATCTATCAACAACCTTTTATTTTCTACCATAAATTTCAATTTTTTAGCAGATTCATCCATAGAAAATTTTCTATACTTTGATAACTTTACAAATTGACCTATAAATAGATAGATTAGACTATCGCGATTTCTAAAATATAAAAATTACTAAAAACAGGGCTTGAATACTTACCCAATTAGGCCAAGAAAGCTTGTTTTTTCTTTCCTAGAGTTTCCATGGAATATTTGGGGAAGAAGATGATATATAATGTTTTTAATTCTATTTTAATTATTTATCATCTTTTAATTTTATCACTTTCTAATTTAGTCCTTAGCCTTTTCTAATTTTTCCATGGTTGAATCATCAAAAATATCTACTAACTTTTCTTTAATGGTTTAATTACCATATAAGGACCTCAAGTTTTGAAGTCCATAGCTATTTGATCCTTCTAGCTACTAGAATCCAACTTTTGCATTTTATGCAATTTGGTCATTTTCGTAATTAAGCACTTAATTGATAAAATTTGCTTATCAAAATTTTCATATGACATTCCTATATAAATGAAAATCATGCAAAAATATAAAAATAAATTTTCCTTCCGTCTCGGATTTGTGGTCCTGAAACCACTTTTCCAATTTCACTAAAATTGGGCTGTTACATTACTAATGTCATCCCACCACATTAATTAAGGCCTAATTACCGTACAGCTCCTTCCTCAATTAGTAATTAAGCCATTTAGTCACTAAATGAATTAATTAACAAATTTTGTGCCTTTTACAATTTAGTTCTTTTTCTTTAATTAGCTATCTAAACATTAAATTTTTTAACCAAATTTTAATATGACTCTAATGACTCCATAAATATTCTAAAAATAATATTTATGAGTCAACATGATAGAAATTTGTGGTCTCAAAAGTACTGTTCCGTTACCACTAAAAATCGGGTTGTTACATATCCTCTTATTGGTATTACATGGTTGATGAAAGGTAAACATGGTCACGAGTCATTCATCTTTATGATTGATGACTTGATTACTATTTGATAGTGATTGACTTCTCATGAAGGAAGATGTAACGGTTACCATGAGATAAAATAGGATCATATTGGGAAAACAGATATTATCCCAAAGATCCTCTGAGGGTAACACACTTATGAAAAAGTCATTGGATGATTGGGAAGATGTACTTGTACAGCTGCATGATTAACATAAGACCATAGAAAATTAGATGTGAATTTAGTCTATAAATGCTTCAAACCATTGGTGGAAGTGAAACCCACTTATTCTTGTTGTTGTCTTGGTGGCAGACATGATGAGCAGAAATGGTTACAAAGCATCATATCAAAAAGCCTGGATAGCTAAACAAATGGCAATGAAAGAGCTCTACAGTGATTAGGATGACTTCTACGACGAACTACAATATTGGTTGGTAGCATTGCAGGAGAATGTGCCAGGAATGGTGGTAAGGATGCAAACATTCAATGCACACGAACAAGCAACCGAATAGTGTCAAGGATAAAAATATTCCTTCATTTTTATGGACATTTGCAGCCCGAGTTTAAGTGTTTTCTCATTGTAAGCCAATTTTTTAGGTTGATTGAACTTAGCTTTACTAGAAATTCAAGCAGATATTGTTTATTGTGGTTGCATAGAATGGTAACTAAAACATCTTGCATATCACCTTTACCATAGTCAACAAAGAAAGCACGAAGTCTCGAGAATTTTTCTTAACTAACTTGTGCCGCCATGTTGAAACTCAGGACATTATTTGCTTGATTTTTTATTAGGCGAAAGGTATCAATATTGCAATTAGGTGTTTGGGAGTTTGCGATGTTCTACATACCACATCCGACATATAGCAAGTAACTTCCATACGAAGTATAAGAATGCATTGTGGCATAAACAAGTCATTAACATGGGTACTTACTTCAATGCCTTCTAATATCTTATGTTATTATTTAATTATAGTTTTCCAAATTGTGACATTCTTGTGAAGTTTAATAGGTTATAATCTACAAAGACATCGATTCAATCAAAGGATAGAGAGGCTTCACGAGGAAGATGGCCAAGAAGTTGTTGATTGGTTTAATAAAGTGAAGCCATATCAATGGGCACAATGTTTTGATGACAGATCACGCTATCGTCATATGACCACCAATCTAGCAAAGGCTATGAATTCTATCTTCAAAAGAGTGTGCCATCTACCAATATCAATTGTCTCGTCGATAACATTCTACAAGTTGATCGCTTTGATGCCAAAGATAAGTAGTAAACAATAAATAATGATGTGGACAAGCTACATATACTTTGAGGATCTGAGGAAGGTGATGGATGTCAACCGAAGAAAAGCATAATTGATGTTTATGTAAATCTACTCTTACACTAATAAAACTTTCTAAGTTACTGAGTTTGTTAGTCATCAGGCAAGTACCCTACCCAAGGCTTATCGAGTCGATCTACTTAATAGATGGTTTGATTGTAGGAGGTTTCAAACTCTTAAGTACCCATGTTCACACGTCATGGCTACATGTACCAATAGCAATATTAGGTTCTTGAGGCTCGGCCTCGCTAACTCCGATGGAATGGGTCAATTGCCTCATTAAACCCCATCAACCATACTTATTATTCCATTCGAAATTGTCATTTCATAAGGTACTTTATATGTCAGAATAGAAATTCCTATAGCATTCATATCATTTTAGTAAAAGAAAGTTATATTATTTGGGTAATTTTTTTTTATATTATTTGAGTAAAAAAGCCCAAACATAAGTATGTAATCTTTAGATGCTCTTAGCTCATAAGTAAATGAAATAAAATAATCTTAGTTGATGTTAGGATCGTCCCGATTAAGCAATGAACAAGTAAAAATAGCAGAAGAAATTGAGAAATTGAACACACAAATTTAATGTGGAAAAGCCCCTCCAAAGAGGATAAAAAACCACAGGCAAAGATAATTTTACTATAATGGCAAAAGAACGAAGAGTACAAAAGATGGAGATAAAAAAAACTAAACCCCGAAAACCCCAAAAAAAACACCCTCAAAACGTAAACACAAAATTCTCTAAATGTGTTATGAGTTCTAATCTCTTATGGGTGTGTTTTCTAAGGTTGTAAAAGAGCCTATTTATAGGCTAAATTCATAGGTCAAATAAGAATAAAATAATCTAAACTAATCAGTGTTTGATTGAAACAAATAAATAGAGTTTAACTAGAAAATTACTTCTCAAATTTTACTGAAATAAGAGTCATAATTAACAAATCTCCACCTTGACTCATATTTCCACAATGTCATCTTTGCCAAAGCCCGCCACGAGCCTATCTTAAACCATGTAGGGAATTAACTGAGTCGAATTTATGCTTAGAAACTGGAAGACTCCTAGCCTTCGACTTGTACACTGCCAAATCAAAACTAACCCGGGTTTGATTTTCACGAACACAGTGCCCTGACTTTTCAAAACCTGCATCCAAAAGAGAACCTCTTTTCAACAAAACAGTCATACCTTTTTCCCTCCTATAACCAAGTTGCCTCCGCTTTAAATGAGTTAACTTCGACTCTATAACAGACGAGGGACGTCTGATTTCACCGATCATTGTAGAACCTTCCAGAATATAAAAACTGCCAGTTCTTTTACCTTTTAACAAAATGAGAGCTCCACGAGATACTTTAATGTCGCTCGACTTGATGTTGATTCTGCGTCCTTTCAAGTCTAAAATACTCAAGGAGATGAGATTCTTTAGTAAATCAGGTACATACCTGACATCTGAGAATATCCTAATCGTCCCATCGTGTATCCTAATTTTAACAGTACCAATACCAATTACCTTACTAGATGAATCTTTCCCATGCACACAACTCCACCTTCAACCGAACTGTATGTGGAGAACCATTCTCTATTAGGACACATGTGGAAAGACATCTCGAATCTAGGATCCACTCGGACGTGAGCTTGGAGTTATCGCTCGTTGACACTAACAAGAAATCATCACCACTTTCATCGACCAAGTTAACACTAGCTACATCTTCCTCGTTACTCTCAGTAGCTTTTTTCTTTCGTAGTTTATAACAATCTACTTTGATGTGACCTAACTTTTTACAATAGCGACACCTTTTGTCTCGTTTCTTTGATGCTATCAAAACGGAAGCTTGCCTATCTACCTTGCTATCCAAATGAAGCTCATTATCGAGTTTGTCTCTACTCAACAAATGACCCTTCACATCTTTGAACGAGAGTTTGTCTCTGCCATAAATCAGAATCTCCCTGAAAAACTTGTATAAAGGGGGTAAAGAGCACAATAGTAGCATAGCCTGGTCTTCATCGCCAATATGAACCTCAACATTCTTTAAATCATTTAAAAGAGTAATGAATTGACTTATGTGATCTCTAAGAAGCTTACCTTTGTTCATGCGAAACGTAAATAGACGTTGTTTCAACACTAAACGGTTAGCTAGAGACTTAGTCGCATAAAGAGTTTCTAACCTTTTCCACAAGGCAGATGAGGTCTTCTCCATCAATACCTCCTGCAATACCGTATTCGCAAGGCACAACTGGACTGTAGACAAAGCCTTTTCATCAAGCTCTTCCCATTCTGTTTTATTTAGATTCTCAGGCTTTTCCCGGTAACAACCTTTTTCAAACCGGATTGAACTAGAATTGCCATCATCCGAACTTACCACAGATTGAAATTTGTCTCCCCATCGAACTTATCAATTTCAAACCTTGTTGCTGCCATATCTGAATGGGCTGATCTATGAAAATTGAACTAGCTCTTGATATCACTTGTTAGGATCGTCCCGATTAAGCAACGAACAAGTAAAAATAGTAGAAGAAATTGAGAAATTGAACACACAAATTTAACGTGAAAAAACCCTCTAAAGAGGATAAAAAACCACGGGCAAAGATAATTTTACTATAATGGCAAAAGAACGAAGAGTACAAAAGATGGAGATAAAAAAAACTAAACCCTGAAAACCCGAAAACAAAGAACCCTCAAAACTAAAACACAAAATTCTCTAAATGTGTTATGAGTTCTAATCTCTAATGGGTGTGTTTTTTAATGTTGTAAAAGAGCCTATTTATAGGCTAAATTCATAGGTCAAATAATAATAAAATAATCTAAACTAATCAGTGTTTGATTGAAACAAATAAACAGAGTTTAACTAGAAGATTACTTCTCAAATTTAACTGAAATAAGAGTCATAATTAACAGTTGACACTAAAATTTCTCAAGTGAACAACAACGTAGAAATTTTATACTAATATATGGGTCTAGAAAGCCATTAGTAAAAAAATTTTAAAAAAAAAATAAAAATTTAAACCCTTAAATAAAAAGTGCACTCAATTGAGCTATATAGGCAGGTTGTTGAATCGTCATGTCACATCAACCTATGTTTAAAAAGTAAAAGAAAATCTTAAAAATTTATTAAAAATAACTTAAACGTTTGCACCTAAAATGAGCCTGAGCATTCATTTGTTCAGATATAAGGTTTAGGGTTCAAGTACATTCCAGACATAAATTTCAAGTATTATAAGAATTGTAAAAAAAAATATTAAAAATGGTAAAAATTATAAATATCATAAATATTTATTAGAATTTTTAAAAACTATAAAAATTATAAAACCCTAAAAATTATAAAAAAATATTATTTTTACTCATCTAAAACAAACATAATTCTAAAAATTGTAAGAAATTACTAATAAAAAATTATAAATAATCATAAATAATTATTTAAAAAATTTAAAAAAGGTAAGACTAATAACTAAATAGTATAATATAATAATTGCTGCAATCATAGCTCTAAATCTAACGTTTGAAATCTTAATTTGTTGTCTATGTAAGGTTTAACCCACAAATTAATATTTGAATAATACTATTTTTTTCTAGTCGGTATTTCAATTTTTTTTTTCTTTTTACATCATTTCTCTCCGTTCTTTTTTTCTTTCTTTATAATGTCTAGTAATGCTAACAATACTCGAAATTCATCCTCCTGAAATTAAGGCACTAGCGATTACTTTTTTTAGGACTTCACTGTTTGCTTGTTCGACCTAACAGGATCGAAAAAGTTTTTTCATCGATCAAAACTAGTGTTTTTAGAATCAGGCTGTCCAGTCAGATAAAAAACCGATAAGATATTGGTCCAATGATAAAGCTTGAATCAATTGACCCGCAAACTGATACAGATTGGTTGAATCGATCTAAAAAAATCGATTGAAGCGGTTTCCTTTATTTTTAAATATTATTTTTTTATTTTATAATTTTTTTAATAATTTATTTGATCAAACCAAATGAACACCAATCCAATTATCGATTCGATTCTAAAAATCTTGATCAAAATCATAAAATTCAAAATTTAATATTTATATTTAAAATTTTAATAATAATTTCCTTCTATAAAGCACATTTCCTAAGTTTATAACAATTTAATAATAATGATTTCATGAATGTATTCAACCGGCAACTTTTTCCAAAAAATACTAACAAACAACCATGATTGGAGATTATAAATGATAAAAAAAAATATGAGTAAATATTAATTTTTATTCAATTAATTTTTTAAAATTTTAATAATTATTTATAATTGTTTTATATTTTTTTCATTTTAATATATTTTAATATTTTAATATTTTTTACAATATTCGGAATTTACATTTAAAATGGACTTGGACAACCATCTATTCAAATTCATTCTAAACATGTAAAAGTAATAATTTCTTTATATTTTTAGGAATTTTTATAAATTTTTAAATTTTAATATTATTTTACCATATTAAGATTTTACATTTTTTAATAATTTTTACAACATTCAATTTAGTCTAGAATGAACCTAGACATATGATTATCTAGATTCAAATAAAGCTAGACAACCATTTATCCAAGTTTGCTTTAGGCGTAAATGTTTTACTTAAATTTTTAGGATTTTTTATTTTAAAATATACGTTGACGTGTTATGTCATGTATTATCTCCATTAGCCACATCAATGCGGTTAATGGTAAAACCAATTAACTAACAATTTTTGTTAATAGAAGGGTTTAATTGATGTTTTTTCTGCGATAAGGACTCAATTAGGTGTACTTTTTCTTAAAAGCTCTGATAATTTTTTGGTTTAAATATCTCAAAGGTCCCTGTACTCCTGTAAAATTTGACAGTTAGTCCATTTACTTTAATTTTGAGACATTTGAGTCCCTACACTTATTTTTATTTAAAAACTCAGTCCCTTCTTCTAATTTTGCCATTAAAGTTAATTATGTCCCTGCATTTTATTTACCCTTTAAAATGTATAAAATTATAAGTTAGTAATAATAAAATTGCACTTTGGCCCCCCAAAATGATAAAATTTTGATTTAGTCCTTTATAAATTACAAAAATATTAACCAATACAATAGTGAAATTGTATTTTAGCTATTATCAAAATTTATAACTTAATTTCGCGCCTCCCCAAAAAAAACTTCTTGCTTTACCCTGGTCAAAGGTAAAATAAAGTTTTTAGCCCTTAACGTTTACAGGTTGTTGTCAATTTAGTTCTTACCCTTTGAAAGTAAATAAACATTTTTTTAATTTTTTAAAAATTTTATTTTTAAATAAATTAGTAATTTTTTATATTTTAATTAAAAACATAAATTTTTGAAAAAATCTTAATTTTTTTTAATATGAAAAAAATTTTAAAAAAACTCTTTAAAATTCAACAAAGAAATAAATTTTAAAATATATAAGAATTCCAAACTTCAATATTATCTAAATTGGATTGGACCATACTAGGAATCGATTGAGATATTGTTCCAGTGAGATGTAAAAAACTGGTTGACTAGTAAATAGGTACGAATTAGTTGAACCAGTAGTTGAACCGATTTCAAACTAGTTTGACCAATCAAGTGGTGTCGGAACGGTGATTCGAGGTCACTAAATCTGAAAAATGAGTAGAAAATATTATTAATTTAGTGAGTATAAGTTAAATGTGAAGTTAGGAAAATTTTTGAAATAGTGAATAGTATACTAGAAATAAATATTAAAATAATTAGAATAAAAAAAGAGGTATCGAGATCTCAAAGATTTTTAATTGAGTCATAAATATTTTTATAAATATTTATGGAGTGTTAATAAGTTAGTATTAAAGTTTCGTCAAGAAATTTTAAAGTTCCGATTGTTAATTGAACAAAAAGGACTAAATTGTAACAAATGCAAAATTATGGAAAATGATTAAATAGCTTAAATGATAAAAGAAGGAGGGTTTAAAAGCCAAATAGACCAAAGGTCTATTTGGGCTGGACGGCAAGGGCATGAAATCAGCAAGAAAATAAGGAGAATTAAAGACAAAATTGGAATATTGAAAAATTTACTTAATAAAGCTAGGATTAAAGTGGAATTATCTAGACTTCTCTTTATTTTTTTGCATTCTCATCAGCAAAAACACCATAGAAGGGTTCCTTAATCTGGTTTTTCATATTTTTACTGCAAGTAAGTTCAATTCTTGATTATTTCTTGAAATTTCTGTGTTTTTGTGACTTTTACAACTAGGTCCACTTGTTGAATTCATTAGTTTTAGATTTTATGAATGAAATTGAAAGTTGTTATGAATATGTGCTGGAAGTATATGATGATTTAGCATGGAATTAGAGCTTTAAATTGCTTATATGTCGATTTTATTGAAAGAATTGAATAGAAAGTGAATGTTTGAGACCTAATTGTAAAAGAGTTTGAAGTTAGAGTTTTATGTGGAAATCCTGAATTTCAATAGTTGTGAAATAACTTATAAATTCTAGGTAAAGTATTAATTGAGAAAAATTAGCTTAATTGAGGGTTAATTGAGCAAGGACTGAATTGTATGAACTGTGAAATTTGGGGCAAAATGGAAATCACTTTGCACTAAAACAGTTTTGGACAGCAGCAGTAGTCTAACTTTTAAAAATCACCACAAATTGTAGAAATCTAATTAGAGGATGAATAAAATATGAAATTAAATCTTATAGAGTCTAGTTTCTTATAAAAGAAACAATGTAAGCAATGGAATTGTAAATCATGATATATAATAGGTTTTGTGAGATAAGGTTAGAATGATTTTGGGTTTCCCTATTCTAATATTGGAAAATTATAAAAAAAATTGCAGAAAAACAATTACGGGCTTAAATTTATATGTTTAAAATAATGAATGAGTCTATTTTCAAAAGAAACAAACGGGAACATCATCCGAATCCCGTACGAGAAGATAATTAATTTTTAGTGAAGAAGGGTCGGAACTGCCAGACAGTAGAACAGGGGTGATTTTAAAGAATTAACTGTACCTATTGGCTAAACCATAAATTCTTAAAATTTTATGGTAAGAAGATATGTGAGTCTAGTTTCAGGAAAAATTAGCAGATCATAATTTGAAGTTCTGTATCTCAAGATAAAAATAATTTAGTGACTATGACTCAAGGCGACATCTCTAACTGAACTATAAATAATAATAGAATTATAGAGAATGCTACATATGAACATGAAATGTATTGAATTGATGATTAAATTTATTTATTTAGATCCGAAAAACTCAAATACGAAGCTAGATCGAGGAAAGGAAAAAGTCCCAGATTAGTGGATTTTTGTGTACAAACAAGTATCAAGGTAAGTTCGTGTAACTTGAATTATATTCTTAAATGCTTGAAATGTATGTTATTGATGTAAATATGATTTGAATGTTCATTGTATGAAAGTTGATGGAACATTGGTATATTTGATAAAAAAGGGAAGAAATCCCGGTTGAATGAAAGGAAAATTCGATGGATCTCTGAAAAGGAATTGACGGTAAAAAGGATCTAGCCCGTACGGATGATCCTATCCTGATATAGCCCTCCCGAAGAATATGTGGAAAATGGATTTAGCCAGACAGGTAATCCAATTAGGTCCAATTTAGCTTGGACTGGTAATTCAGATCTAAGCTCATTAGAGTAATTGTTGTTGCAGTGGATTTAGCCTGGACTGGTAATCCCGCTGTAAAGATGAGGTTCGCGGGAGTGTGCTCTATGGAAAAAGGGTATACCCATATGTGTACGAATTGACGGACTCAGAATTGTACACAAAAGTGTACTACTGAATATTCATTGAAATTCCAAGAAATTCAACGGGATAAATATGAGAAATGGAAGAACATGAAAATTATGGAATTGATGAGCTCATCAATCATTTATCTTTGTATTGAATTTATATTATGTTACTTAACTAATGCAAAAGTTGAGTTTGTATGTGATAGGTATATGTTTATGTGAATTGGATGTGTGCTTGCGTTGTTAAATAATGGATGTATAAGTATGGTAAGTATAATTCCTGTTGCATGAACTTACTAAGCACCATGTGCTTACCCCGTTCTCCTTTTCCCTGTTTTGTAGTGCTCGTTGTTAGAGTAACTAATAGAAAGTTAGTTGTTAATTGGTTAGTCAGTTAGTTGTTAAACAGTTTTGCTATTAACTGCTTACTGACTCAGTCTATTAATATTGCATGTATTCAGTATTCAAGAATATGTGAAAATTATCAATGATGTTCTCTTTGAGTTTGTTGTATTTTCCACTTTATCTTCTATAGTTAATATAGTATCAGATGTTCACTAGTTCCTGGGAATTCCCTTCGATTCATGTCTCTTTCCTTCAGTCCATCTAGTGCTCATTCTGCTACACCAGCGATGAACTCTACGCTTACTGATGCAGTTGCTGATGGTAGGTTTTTCTCTACCAAGAAAATCAGTGTCGTTCTTGATGATTCTAACTACTTGCTATGGCTTCAGCAAGTTCTTTTGGCCATCAAAACAAACAAGCTTCAACGGTTCTTGGATGCTCATACGGTACCTCCTCCCTCGATGCTTGCGGACGATAATGGGGTGCTTCAAGAAAACCCTGAGTTCGCTAGATTTGAGCAGCAAGACAGTGCGCTTGCGTCATAGCTTCTGTCTTCTGTTAGTCAGGCAGTTCTACCCCACCTTATTGGTATGGATACTAGTGCTCAAATCTGGAATGCTATTGTTAATTTGTTTTGCAGCAAAACAACCTCTAGGTTGATGCTTTATAGGCGTGCCCTACATTCTCAGCGTAAGGGTGAATTGTCTATGAAAGACTTCTTGATGAAAATTAAAGGATACTGTGATTATCTTGCTAGTTGTGGAGAGGTCATCAGTGATCATGAACATGTCACTGCTATACTTAATGGCTTGCCACCCGAATATGAATCTGTCATTACAATCATCACAGCTAGTTCAGCTCCTTACAATGCTCAGGGTGTGACTACCATGTTGCTTGATGCTGAGGCTCGTCAGCAGGTGCTTATGAATGAGGTTAGCATTTCTGCTAATGTAGTGACTAGTCAACCTGCACACTCCAACGAGTCAACACCTGTATATCGTCCCTCCTCTAACACTCGGGGTCGTAGACGTGGTCGATCGTCTTCTTCGTGATTTCAGTGTCAGTTGTGCGGAAAACAATGACATCTTGTGGATCATTGTTACTATCATTTTGATGCAACGTACAAGAGTGAACACTATAAGCCTCCCCCCTCTCCACAAGAAAATGTTTGTTACTCTGGTTCGGGTTCTCTCACAGCCCCTTGGCCACCTTCCAATATGTCAACTTCCAATTCTATTCCTCACCAAGGTTGGTTCTATGCTTCTGCGCCATTACCTAGTTGGACTAACCCATTTGTTGTCAATGCTCAACAGCCTGTGAATCCACCTACTTCAACAACTCTTACTCCTCAGGCTCTTGTTGCCTTCTGAAGTCATTAGTGACAATGCCTGGTACCCGGATTCTGGGGCAACTCATCACCTCACTCATTCGGTGTCTTCAATAGGTGCAACCACTTCCTACAACAATCCAGGTAAAGTATATGTTGGTAATGGTGCCGCTCTTCTCGTTCTTTTCTCTGGTCAGTCTTCTCTTCTTACTTGTACAAGACCCTTATTTATGCGCTCTTTACTGTTTGTACCTGGTATAACAAAGAATTTGCTGTCTGTTTCCAAGTTCACCAAAGATAAACAAGTGATCTTTGAGTTCTCCCCTACACAATGTCAAGTATGTAATCTTCGAACTAAAGAGGTGCTTCTTCAAGGGTCTGTGCAACATAGGCTCTACAAGCTGCACTTACACGGATCATCCTTCGATGGGTTCTCTAGTGGATCAGGTCACTGTTTTTTCACCAGCTCGAGTGTTCCTTTGGCTGTATGGCATGTTAGGTTAGGCCATCCATGCAAAGCTACGCTTGCTAAGGCCTTAGCCAATTATAATATTTCTCTTGGATCTAATAAAGATAAGTTTTTTTGTGTTGTTTGCCACTTAGGCAAAGAGCACAAATTGCCATTTGAGAAATCACTCACTGAGTATAATGCTCCTCTTCAATTAGTCCTTGCTGAAGTTTGGGGTCCAGCACCAGTCCCTTCCAACGGGTTTTCATACTATGTTGCATTCACTGACGCCTACACTCGGTACACATGGGTATATTTTTTACACAAGAAATCAGAGGTGTTCACTGTGTTCCAACAATTTCATAAGCAGGTTGAACGATCCTTGGGGTATAAGCTTAAGGCTATACAAGCAGATGGGGGCGGTGAGTTTCAAGTTTTCAAGTCGTATTTGATTCAGTGTGGAATTGTGCATCGATTTACTTGTCCCTATACATCTGCGCAAAATGGGTTAGTAGAACGTAAGCACAGACAGATCGTGGAAGCTGGACTTTCTATGCTCGCTCATGCAGCCATGCCCTTAACCTACTGGAATGATGCCTTCAGCAGTGCTATTTTTTTGATAAACAGGTTACCTTCCACTCCTCTTGGTCATATTTCACCTTATGAGAAATTGTTTCAAGTCCCACTAAATTATTCCTTCATGCAATTTTTTGGGTGCATGTGTTTTCCAAACCTACGTCCATATAACTCCCATAAGCTACAATTTAGGTCCACACCATATACTTTTCTAGGGTACTCCCCCATGCACAAAGGCTACCGTTGTCAAGATGCTAGTGGCCCTGTGTATGTTACTAGTCATGCCACCTTCAACGAAACTATTTTTCCATTCCAAACTATTCTACCCAAACCTACCCACAACAAAGTAAACCACAAACTAGCTCCAAGTTACTTGTCGTATCCGCTCCTCAAACCTCCAAACCTCTTTTTCACCTGCTACCCAAAATCTTTCATTACCTACTACTGCTCAGTCTTCTCCACTTGCTTCAATTCATACTACCCCAACAAACCCTATTCTCAATGACTCTAATACTACTCTACCACCTCATTCATCTCTCCCAACACCTGCTCCTTCTAATACCCACACTACGGTCACCCGTAGTAAAGCAGGGACCTTTAAACCAAAAGCCTACATCAGTACTGCCTCCAATGTCCCTAATGACCTTCCTACTGACATTCATGATGCAATGACTAGTGAGTATTGGAAAGTTGCTGTGCACAGTGAGCTACGTGCTGTTATTCGCAATAACACATGGAGTTTGTGTCCTCTACCTGCCACTAGAAGAGTAATTGGTTGCAAGTGGCTCTTTAAAGTGAAGAAGAAAGCTGATGGATCTGTGGACAGGTATAAGGCTCGTTTAGTTGCCAAAGGATTCTCTCAGCATGCTAGTGTTGATTTTCAGGATACCTTTAGCCTAGTGGTTCGAGTAGCAACTATTCGAACTGTCTTAGCTATTTCGGTTATGAAGGGTTGGCCATTAAGACAAGTAGATGTTAACAATGCTTTCCCTAATGAGGAGCTCAGTGAGGAGATTTACATGAGTCAGCCACCTGGGTTTGAAGAGATCGGTCCGAATGGTCAGCAGCTCGTTTGTAAACTCAATAAGGCTCTCTATGGTTCAAGATAGGCTCCTAGGGCATGGTTTCAAACACTTAAGCATTTTCTGGTTGGTCAACTTGGCTTTCATGCATCTAATGTTGATCCTTCCTTATTCATTCGTGCAACCTCAACAAGCTATTTATTTCTCATGGCATATGTGAATGACATAGTGATCACAGGCAGTTCCACTAAGGAGATCGACAATGTTGTACATCAGCTTCATCTCAAGTTTGCTCTTAAAGACATGGGCCAACTTGATTTCTTCTTAGGTATCTCTATTGAACATACATCACATGGGCTTTTCTTGAGTCAGAAGAAGTCTATTACCGAGATCTTACACAAGACTAGTATGTTGACAGCCTCGGCTACATCAACACCCATAGTGGGTGCTCCTAAGTTAGTTGCCTCTGATGATAGTTTGCCATTTGCTGATGGACATATGTATCGTAGCATTGTTGGAATGCTTCAATATGCATGCATTACACGTCCTGATCTATCTTTTTGTGTTAATAAACTTAGTCAGTATATGAATTCTCCAACCAATGATCATTGGAAGGCAGTCAAACGAGTATTGTGATATCTCATTGGAACTCTCGATCATGGACAGTATTTCACCATTGGACAGTTTAAGTTAACATGCTATTTAGATGCAGACTGGGCGTCATCTGTTGAAGATTGTCGTTCTACTACTGGTTATGTTGTCTACTTAGGCCAGAACCCTGTTGCATGGTGCTCCAAAAAGCAGCCTGTTGTGTCCAGATCATCGTCAGAAGTAGAATACAGAAGTCTTGCTAATTGTGTGTCTGAATTGCTATGGGTCAAGCAGTTGTTGCATGAGCTTAAGATGCCTATTAGTCAACCTTCGGTGGTCTGGTGTGATAATACCTCTGCTGTTTCCATGGCTGCAAACCCCACCCATCATGCCAGAGTTAAGCATGTAGAAATTGATCACCATTTTGTTCGAGAAAAGGTCATCGATGGCACCTTACAAGTCAATTATGTTCCCTCTGAAAAACAAATAGCAGATGTCCTCACCAAGTCGATTGCTCAAAAACAGTTTGCTAGCTTTCGCTGTGCTCTTCGTGTCTGGTCCAAAAATGAAGTCTTTCAACAAGAACAAAAAGTTCAAGGAATTGGGAAAATGTTAGAGTAACTAATAGAAAGTTAGTTGTTAGTTGGTTAGTCAGTTAGTTGTTAAACAGTTTTGCTATTAACTGCTTACTGACTCAGTTTATTAATATTGCATCTATTCAGTATTCAAGAATATGTGAAAATTATCAATGATGTTCTCTTTGAGTTTGTTGTATTTTCCAGTTTATCTTCTATAGTTAATACTCGGGAGCTCGAAGGTTGGAGATTAGTTGGAGCCTTATCACACTATCAACCCATATTTTTGGTACATGAAAATGACTTATTTTGAAAAAAATGGCATGTATAGACTAAATATCAATGTTTACATGAAAATGGATGTTTGTAACTTAGCTATTGGCATGGCTAGAGTAAGTATAATTTTGGGATTTTGCGAAAAATTCTCTGTGATTCTGATTTGGTTCTGTAAGTTTCGGTAATGCCTTGTACCCTATTCCGGCGATGAATATGGGTAAGGGGTGTTACAAGTCTGACAGGTTCAAAGCAAATAATTATAAAAAAAAATATAAAATTTGATTGAACTGCTAGTTCAACTAGTTTTTTAGTCTAGTTCTACCAGTTCATACTGGTTCGCAGGTCAACTAGGTTTTTTTTACCTCTCAATGGATTGATACCTTTAGTCAATTCCTAGTCTAACCGTTTGGTTTAGATAACATTGAAATTTGAAATATTTTTATGTTTTAAAATTATTTTTATTTTTAATTTTAAAGATTTTTTTTCATAGTTAAAACTATGAAAAAAATAATTTTTTTAATTACATAATTTTAAAGGTTATTAACCAAATTGACAAAAATTGTATATATTAAGGGCTAAAAAGGTTTAAAATCTTTAAAAATTGGTCGGTCTACTAACTTGTACATATTGGTTGAATCATGCCAAAAAAACCAATTGAATTGGTAGTTAAATCAATTTTTAATATTTTGATTTTTTATTTTTAATAACTTATTTTCTTTGAACTGATCTAGGAATCAATTGACCAAGTCAATTCAAAATAAGTTCAACTACAGGTTCAAACAATTTTGTAGCTCGATTCACCCGGTCCGTACCTGTTCGCGAGTCAACAATTTTTTTTCCTCACTAAATCAATACCCTAACCGATTCCTGATCCAACGAGTCTGACTGGTCGATTTAGTGTAGTCTAGTTTAGATATCATTGAATCTTTGAAATTTTTTATATATTTTTAATTTTTTAAAATTTTTGAATGTTAAATAATTTTTATTTTTAAAAAAATTATAATCTTGTTTAAAATTATTTTTTAAAATTATAATTTTTAAATTTTTTAAGTTTTTTATTTAAAATATGAAAAGATAGTTTTTAAATTTGTATGTATTTTTAAAGGGTAAAAACCAAATTGGTAAAAAATATAAATGTTAAGGATTAAAAAGTTATTTTACTTTTGATATCATTAACTTTAACTGTAAAATCAGAAACAAAAACCAAGATTTTTAAATAAAAACTAAAATTTAAATTTCAAAATACTAGATTGGTTACATATTCAAACATACTTCTTTTTATTTTTCTGTTAAGAAGTTTTTAGATGTTTTGTGTTTTATATTTCTTCTTTAATATAACCAAAGAAGTTCAAAATATTTAGAAAATTCCTAAAAACATAATTTATAATAATAAAAAATTGAAGAATTTAACTTTAAAACTTAATCAAGAAAATCCCTTTAACTGAAACTTTAATTTGGGTAAAATTAATGTACGGTCTACATATCATGTTTTTTTATACTGGTTTATTTTAATGTAACGTTTTGGATTTATCACTATTTTAATTTTTAAAAAAATATTTGATATATATATGTTAAAGGTATTTGCAAATATCAACTAATGAGATTAAATAATCTCATGAAACAAATTACTCATAAAAATTAAAGTTTTGATTGAATTGGTGAAGAAAAGATTTTAAAAATATTGTTGGTATAAGTTCAAATCTTATCATATGTAAATTTTAAGATGCCAAAAAAAATATTACTCAGTACTATATAAAACATTTTTTAATAAGCTTCACAAATACCATTTACCATTAACCAAACTCAAAATAACAAGCAAAAAGATATTATTCCATAAATCATACTATAAGATTTAACTTTTATATTTTAATTTCTAACCTATTTGGTCTCTATATTTAATAATGGTATTAGTTATTTCAAATAGTTAATATTGTTGGCTACATCGATTGAATTCTTGAGATGGATTATTTTGGAAAAAAATATTATTGTAACAAAATTTTAAAATTTTTGACATGAAAAGTTGGAATAAGTGTTTAAAAAATTCATGTAAAACATTGAAAGTATTAAGGGTGTTAACTACTTGAATTAAATTAATGATGTCTCTTTTTTTTAATCATTATTTTTTTATTAGTATTTTCTAATCATTATAAGATAAAAGTAAAAAATTATAGTTTCGATTTTTCTATTATGCGCATATTTAGGGTTTTGTCTTTATAATTTAATTTGATATAATTTGATTCTCGATTTTTACAATGAAATTAATTAGTCTAAATAATATATATATATTTCTACATGAAGTTGGGATCAACATTATAAAGAAAAATTCAACTATAATATTTTAATCAAAATAATTAAGAGTATCGTCTATTTTGAATAACTAATGATATTATGTAAAGGGGTGAAATTATATTAAATTAAAATATTACAAATGATGAATCATAAGCATAATTTGGTGGCGATAACACAACGGCTTGTGATTTGATTTTATTTTTTAAAAATGTTTTTTTTATTTAACTTAATTAATACAAGGGAGTGTAAACTAGTTTACTTTATTTTACATACCAAACACGAAAATGTTAAAACACATATGGCGGGAAGGAGTCAAAGCCCAAAACCGACCCTATAAATTAAATAAACTAAAATTTCTTCTTCACTCTTTAGTTTGTGAATCAAAAAAGAAAGGAATTTCTTGTTTTATTTGGAATAATTTGGGCTAAAATGGGAAAGAGAAAGAAATCTAGGGTTTCACGCGATGAAGATGATGAGGATGAAGTAGTTCAAGAAGAAGAGGGCAATCATTCTTCTTCAAACGAAAAGAGCTTATATGAGGTTTTCCCCTCTTCTTTTAAAATTTTAATTTCGAAAATTAGGGTTTTGGGTTGTTTTTACCTGTGATTCAATGATTGTGAAGTAAGAGTTCTCTCTTTTGCCCCCCCCCCCCTTAATATGGGCTGCCTTTGGATGTATATGTAATAGGTTCATATTGGAATTTCATTCGAAGGTGGTTGTTTAGATTCTTGGGTTATTTTATTCATTGAAATTTCCATTAGAAATTTGAGCAGCAGATACCCTATAACGACTGGTTGCTTGCAGATTCTTGGAGTCGAAAAAGCAGCATCTCAGCAAGAGATTAAGAAAGCATATTATAAGTTGGCACTGAGACTTCATCCTGATAAGAACCCTGGTGATGAGGTAAAAAACTGAAGTTAATTTGTATGTTGAAATTAGACTTCAAATATCTGTTTGTGTGTGGAATTGTTGAAGGGAAGAACATGAAGCTAAAATTTGGTTCTTTTTCATCTATTTGTAACGCATTTACAGGAAGCCAAAGAGAAATTTCAGCAGTTGCAAAAGGTCATATCGATTCTCGGCGACGAAGAGAAACGGGCTGTCTATGACCAAACAGGTTGCGTTGATGACACTGTAAGTAAATCTGTATCTTCTTTCTTTCTTTTTTTTTATGAGAAAACTGCTTTATCTAATTTGTTTCCTGTGATTTTGTTGATCAGGATCTTGCTGGGGATGTTGTTGAGAATTTGAAAAGCTTTTTCAGGACTATGTACAAAAAGGTTACGGCATTTGTTTCTCTTTATGTCATTTTAACTTTGGGGTTCTGTTCCATTTTGTTTACACTGGTTGAATCTGTTTCAGGTCACCGATGCTGATATTGAAGAGTTTGAAGCAAATTATAGGGGGTCTGATTCAGAGAAGAAAGATTTGATTGATCTTTACAGGAAGTTCAAGGGCAATATGAATAAGTAAGAGAGGCCAAGTGTTTTCCTTTCCTTTAGGCTTTTGAGATTAGTTCTGATACTTTTTTTGCCTTGACAGGCTCTTCTGTTCTATGCTTTGTTCAGATCCCAAGCTTGATTCACACCGTTTCAAGGACATGCTTGATGAGGCAATAGCGGCTGGTGAGGCTTTTTTTGGGAATTTACTTTCACAAGCTGTCTTATAAATCTCCTGTTCTAGTATTAAAGTCTTAGGCGAAAAGGAATAAGTATAATTAAAATCTTGCATATAGTTTTTCCCTGGTTTTTCGATTTAAAAATGGATGACCGAATGTTCAGGATCCTCTATGCTGAGACCTTTAGCCTTTTAGTTCTAAGCAACTTTTTTTTAATATCTTCACAAACAATAATCAAAACACGGATCACATTTCAAAGCTATGTAGCAGTTTAAGAGCAAATGAGCTAAATTGATTTATCTCACTCGTCTCTGGAGCTAAATTTGTATTCAGTTTAAGAATGGATGAACTAATTGATTATTCCACTATTGTGTCCGGAATTACAAAAACTGGGATACGCATTATTCTTTGAGCTTTTCTTGGTATGAACCTTTCTTTGTTTTTTTCTGTGTAGGAGAACTTAAAGAATCCAAAGCCTATAAGAAATGGGCAAAGAATGTATCCGAAATGAAGCCACCCACGAGTCCCTTGAGGAGGAAGGGGAAGTGAGTTTTTTACTGGGTCTTTCCCATAGATTTTTAAGACATTTACATGAGCTGATTATGATGTAAAAATGTGCCTTTTTTTTTTTTTTTTTTTTACCAGATCAAATAAACAGCCAGAATCAGATCTATTTGCAATTATATCTCAGCGTCGAAATGAGAGGAAAGACCGTTTTGATTCCATGTTTTCATCACTGGTATCCAAATATGGGGGTATCGCAGAGTCTGAACCCACTGAAGAAGAATTTGAAGCTGCGAAGAGGAAAGTTGAAAGCAAAAAGGCCTCCAACAAATCAAAACGGAAGCGGCAGTAGGTCTCACCTAGATTTTAGTGAAGTTGGATCTGGTGAGAATTATGCAAAAATGCATGTCTTTCAAGTATATGAATGCAAATTGCGTTATATGCTCTAAGAAACGTGGGATGATGCTTTTGTTGTAGTTACTTAAAAAATGAAAGCTCATTTGCACTTATCTTGAGAAGTTACTTTTTTTTCTGGAATGTGCTGGATGTGGTGAAGGATGGGAAGGGGAAGGACAGGGCAGGGTGAGATTGTTTTTGCTTACCCTGTCCTGATTATTGTTAAGTACCCTAACCCAAATACGGTGCCTGGCCGGTTCACTGGAAACCGTTTTCGGGTTGGTTTGTCTGTCATTTTTGGGGAGCTCTTTGGCCTCCCTCAGAAAAACAGGGGGTTGAGCTCCGTGGCGGGTGTGAGAGTAGAGTAATCTCGAATCCTAAATGCTAAACTCTAGTAAGAGTCTCATGTCCATTGAGTTCTGATACATATTTTAATTAAGATATTTGATTATGCAATTCTAGGGGTAAGAGATGATGGCGCGTCAAATGGGTAAGATATTTGATTATATCTGGACTACTATGAAGGCGGCGGCTGTTGCCAACATCTGAAGAAAAAGAAATTGTTTTTCATAAGTTATTAAGTTGAAGATTAAGTCCTTTTCTGGGTTTAAGGACTACGAAAGTCCAAAACTCTCGATTTCATTGACCATGATCATTTTTGTTTTCTAAATTAAAATGATCAGACTCGTTAGTAGTAGAAGGATGACATGTCTGTTGATCCATTGTTAATTTCTTTTTCTTTTTTAAAAAAAAAATTTAAATTATGTTTCTTTTTTATTAATTGCTTAGTTTCTTTTTAGAACTAATTGCTTGCTTTTAATAACTCTATTTCCAACATCTGTTTTATTAAATGAAAAGATTTCACTTTAGAAAATATGTATTATTATATTTTAAATATGTCTTTTGAAAGCATTTTAAATATATTCTAAATTTTATTTATTTTGAATATGTTTTTATACTTTACTATATTATTAAATATATTATATGTTATTATTATATCATTTTAATATGAAATATATTAATATATATTTAAAATAACATGTTTCATTCAACCCAATAATGTAATACTTTATTACTTATTTATTACATTTCGACCAACCAAACTACATTATGGTTATTACTTGTTTATTTCATTACCATTTAATACTATTCTATCAGGGTAAACCAAATATATCTAAATTCCAATATCAACTATTATATATATAAGAATATTTTACATATTTTTTAACAATAATTTAGGTTTTCAACATCATATTATTAAAAAACAAACATAAACTATAAAAAAAAACAATTCATGAACTTATTATTTCGAAGAAAAAACAAATAAATTGAATTATTAACCAATAACAACCAGGAAGCCTGCAGTACTTTCTTCTTGATAACCTACAAAGTTAACCAATACAGAATCTTAAGTCTGGGTTGGTTTTGATCCAAGTATTGAAGACATTCTTCATCCATCTAATATGTATATATTTTGCTCTTACGGTAACTTGTTTCATCGGCCTTTCCCTAGAATCATACAGGTTCGATGGCTGGTGTTGTCAAACTTACACTGACGGATCCTGTGTGGGCATCGGTAATGGGGAGAGGGTATGCTGAGATCGTGGCTAATACTCAGTTTAATAATGTGTTTCTTTGTAAATGATTATAGGTCACTCATCACCAAGTTTGATGGAGCCTTACTTAAGCACATCTATATGGATAGATTGGCGCAACTAGGGAACTTGTTAGGAATATGTTGTTTATTTGTAGCTAAGGAATTATTTTGTATCCTACTCTTGTTTAATTTATGAAATGTTGATTTTGGATTAAAGAAAAAATCTGTATAGCATAACCATAATTTTTTATTGCAAAATATAAGGAATTCAAATTCTCACATTACAAAACAAGTGAAGAAAAAGAAATCTTCAACCAGTAAAAGTCAAAATAAGGGAATGGAATGTGAGCCTTCTTGAGTACAAATGGTATGTAAGTTATATATAATCTCTTCAAATACTGCAGGCAACCCATAATTTAAGCAAGGAAAGAGACAATGAAGGCTCCAACCAAGGACCCAAGAACAGGCAAGGTTGAGGTTGCAACGCTGGAGTCTGGGCCTGGTGCAGAAGCTGGTGCAGCGCCAACTGAGGCGGAGCTAAGTGGGGCGCCATCTGGTGAGGAAGCTGGGGCGGTGCTTGCTGCCATGACTGCGCTCATTGAGGCAGCGGCGAATATGACAGCGCAAGAGATCTTCTTCTTCATGTCCATGGTGTTGGAGAGACCTGCCTTAATTTGTTGCAGAAAAACTTTAGTTTTTTTTTTCTTTGTGTTTTCTTATTTTTATTTTCTTGCAGGTGAGGAGAAGGAGAGTAGTAAGGGTTGTTTTATTGGTGATTTCCATGCCTATTTTTAGGACTTTCCCACCTTAATATTAGGGTTTTAGTTGTTTGGTTTTGCATGGTTTTGGGATAGAGATTTGACTCCTTAATTTCCAACCAAAGTTTTACAATTATTTTTCAAAACATTAATCTTATCTTTGCACCTTAAAATTAAATATATATATATATTTAAATGGTAAGTAGATTATACTAGCCTTTAGTCAGGTTGATTTATTGATTTATTTTATATTTTATAAAAATATGTAAATAATAATAAATACTAAATATTATTTGGTCATTGTACTTGTATTACAAAATTTAAAATATAAGATCTTACTTATTACAAAATATAATTCTTCATAAAAAAATATTTAATAGAATTGTGACAATAATTTTTTTTTAAAGTGAATTTTTTTTAAAAAAAATTAACAAAATTCTTTTAAAAGATGCTAACAGGACCAAAAAAAACTATAACAAAAATATTCAATATGTGAGTGGATTTAATAAATAAATAAATAAAGTGGATTCAATATTGTAATAGTTTTTAATATTAGTATATTTTATATTGTTTAAACAAATATTATAGTGAATCTTTTTACAAATATATTAAAAAAGTTGTTGGCAAGTAGTTTTTAACCGAATTTAATTTTTTTCCTATTTTAAACACTAGTAAATTATCTATTAGTATTATAATTTTTTAAATATGTTTTTAAATATTTTAAATTTCATATATATATTTTAAATTTTAAATTATGTTTTTAAACAAATATTAATTATGTTTGTTATTAGTTTTAAATAGTTTTATTGAAAAATATTTTTAAATTGCCAACAACCTTTTAGCCCAAAGATAAAAGTATTATGTTGTAGTCTTGAAAGCTTGGGTTTGATCTCAAGCAACCTCATTCACCTCATCCAATTATAGAAAAAAAATTTATTTAAATATATAATTGAAAAGAAACTTATTAATAGTTAGGGTGACTACCAATGTAGTTTACCCTAATGGTTGTTAGAAATCAAACTTACTTTTAAAATCGGTTAAGCATGCAGAAAAGGTGGCAAAAAGATTGGCTTACAAGGTGGATAGCAAGTTGTCAAAATTGGTCTATACAACTTGGAAAAATCAATGTGGCAGGAATGACTAAGATGATGATAATGATAAATGTGCTGGAAGGTTCGTGAAATATTAAAGGATAAGGATGATAGGATAATTATGGCAATAATGTTTGAACAGTCTTAGGCGGCAAAAATTGCTAATATCGATTAAACATGATTATAAATATGGTTTAGAGGGTAGTATAATAGTTGTTGAAATATGAATGAGTGTTGAGAGAAAAAAAAAAAGTGTCGTGAAGTGAGGAGTGAAAGAAACTAGCAGCAGCTAGTATAGTGAAAAGAAAAGTTTGTACTGTGCAATAGTAGTGCGTAACAAAATTATTATTTCAGTTAGTATTTTTCCATTACACTTCCAACATGTTCCAACATGTGGTATCTGAGCTAGGTTCGTGTTGACGTCACAATAGTAAACACGATTCAACCGTAGATCCTGAAATTAACAAAGACAAATTATGGCAATTAGAGCATCCACATGAAGGCTTTGCTCAATTCTCAAGATTATTGGGATGTTTTCAAAACAGGATATGTCGAGCCCAAAAATGCAGCTGCCAAAGCGGCTTTGACAAACAAAGAAAAAGGAGTATTGAAAGAAGCCCGTAAAAAGGATAAGAGGGCGTTGTTATTTATTTTTCAATGTGTTGATGAATTAACCTTTGGAAAAATTTTAAATGCGAAGACATCAAAAGAATCATGGGGAATTTTGCAAAAATCCATTCAAGGAGCAAAACAGGCCAAAAAGGTACGTGTACAAACCCTTGAAGCTGAAATTGAGACGTTGAAAATGAAAGTTTCAAAAAATTTTGATGATTATGTCACTCGAGTTAAAGCGGTGGTGAATGAAATGGAAAGGAATGGAGAAAATCTTGATGACGTAAGAGTAATGGAAAAAATTTTGCGGCCATTAACACGCAAATTTGATTATGTGGTTGTTGCCATCGAAGAATCAAAAGATCTATCACAACTATCTGTCGACAAACTTGTGGGTTCCCTCCAAGCCCATGAGCATAAAATGAAGTAAAATGATGACACTGGAAAAATTGGAGTAAGTATTGCAAAGCAAACTATCATTTAATGAACGTGGAGCTGGCAATAATTTTGGACAAGATACAAGCAATCGTGGAGGATACCGTAAAGGATATAGAGGCAAAAATAAAGGTGGATGAGGAACATGTGGACAAGGAAATCAACCATATGGTAGAGGCCAAACAAGTGAAGAATATCAGACATCAAGTTGTGGATGGGGAGTTCGAAGACGAGGTAGAGTATAACACCCCTAACCCGTCTCCATTACCGAATTAGGGTTACAAAGCATTACAGTATAAAACAGAACCTTTAACTTCAAAGCAAAACAGTAATACAATTTCATATTAACTTCTAATAACACAATCATTGGGCCTTAAATCAAGCCTAAGGGGACCTAAAAATAATTTGGAAACATTCAGGGATCAATTCGAAACAAATCAGAAAGTTTGGGAAAAGTTAAGAATTTGGGGAAACAAAGGTCACATGCTTGTATGGCCAGGCCGTGTGGGCATTCGAATTATGGGACATACAGTTGTGTCCCAACCCGTGTGTCTACCCATGTAACTTACTGACTTGGGTCACACGGATGTGTCATAGGCTGTGTGTCAAACCGTGTGTGTATTTGAACCATGGCCACACGGCCGTGACGCAAGCCGTTTGGAACTTGCAGGTGGAATTAAAATGACACATGACTGTGTGGGGTGGTTGTGTATGGCACATGGTCATGTGACAGCCCGTGTCCCAGGCCGTGTGCAACCCAAATTACCTCTAAAATAAGCCATTTCAAATACCATTTCTTAACCATCAAGCCATACCATCAATAACTACTTTTACATGCTTAAATCACATTCAGAATCACCTAAAACATGTCAAGAATTCATCCATTCTATATCTAACCAATATGGCATTCAAAGGCACCACATTTCACACTCCAAACTTAGTCCCATTCAACACCTCAAAGTCGTAATTAGAACCTATAGCAACCATGCCCAAATAACCATTCCCAAAACATGCCATCATACCATGTAATATTTACTATCTATAGAATATGCATAAGGGTTCATCCACTCATATTTGCACCTTTTAACCTTTTAACCCTATCACATGCCATTTATAACCATTAACCAAAACAACCAAAACTACTAATATGATGAATGGATAGTGTGACAATGCTCCGACAAGATTCCAACCGGTCGAGCTTTTCTATAATCTATAAAACAGAGGAAACATCTACATAAGCAATTAGTGCTTAGTAAGTTCGTACTAAGGAACTTAACTTACCGTATGCATTAAATTTGTAACGCCCCAAATTTGGGCCTAGAAGAATTGGGCCTATTGGGCTTTTAGGCCTTAAAATTTTAACTTAGCAAAATCGTTTTGAATTTTTGCCTTTGATGTGACATTTCCAGATTCGGCCATAACGTCTGGGCCGGGTCTAGGGGTGTTACATTTTGTGGTATCAGAGCCCAATTGCAAAGCTCGGGCTGTGAAATGGGCCTTAGATTTTGGGTTTTTAAAACAAGTCGGTTAAAAAGTTTTTGCAGGATTCTTGAAGTGTGGTTCACCGAGCCCTCAACGTCGAGCCAAGTAAGATTTTTTGTGATTACACTTGTTTAAATTACTGAATTGTATTTAGATATTGGGCCACTTTAAACAATAGGTTCTTAGAGACTAAAGCCCGTAGGAAACTTAAGCCTGTAGTGGATTTACGACTGCGATACAACTTTAAAATTGTTACTTGCATAAGACATGTGCTTTAAACAGTGGAACTATGAACTAAATTCATAAAAATTCTTAATTTAGATAATACAAGAATGAGCGATGAGTGCTAGAAGAAGTGCAAGGGGTCGTGGCAAAGGCCGTGGAAATGTTAGGGCTAATGTGCTGACTCAGTTAGTTAGGGAGGTACTAGAGGAGGTTAAAGAAATTAGTGAAACACTTCGGGTTAGGTGTATAGACTGTAAGAAAAAAAAGAGATCGCAGTTTTCTAGGGCCGCAATCTCGTTCTATAAAGCATGTTAAGGTACGTCCAAACTTTTTGGCTTGCGAATATTGCAGAAGGCGTCATCCTGGTGAATGCTGGAGGAAGTCAGGAGCATGTTTTAGATGTGGGTTTGAGGAGCATAAGACTCGGGATTGTTCAATCACCATTAAATCGGGTATGTTTTGTGTGGATGTGATATTTTTGGGTATAGAAACTGTATGCGTGCAATGTTTATGTGTTATTAAATTAGAGTGTGCAGTGAAAGCATAGTGGTGTGACTTGAGCGGTACGTTTAGTAGTTAGTTGGAAATTTTGAGGACGAAATTTCTTTAATGGTGTGAAATTGGAACGCCTCAAATTTGGGTCTAGAAGAATTGGGCCTATTGGGCTTTGGGTCTCGTAAAATTTTTAAGTCAGCAAGAAAATGAAAAATGACATGACGGCTTTAAAGTTTTATGAATTTGGAGTGTCTAGGTGTGTTAGAGAAGTTCTGGGTTCAAGTTTTGTGGTGGAGGATTCTTTATTTTAATTAATTAAGGAATCAGGGTTCTGAGAAGTGGGCTATTAAATAAAAATAAGTGAAAAATGGCACAAAGAAGCCTGTGGTGAAGTGGCTAAGTGACGCCACTAAGGTGTAGAGAGGTGGCGACATATGCATGCAGGAAAGTATGAGGTTCGAGTGCTAGCTTAGCTTTATTTTGGAGTTTAATTTTAGGCTTCTACAAGGTTGGATGTGGCGTGTAGAGGGACTCTAAGGAGAAGTGATCAGTAGAGAGAATTTAAGAGGAGGATAACGGGGATATCATGGAGAAAAATTAGGAGATGAGCAGTGGATGAAGTGGTGCCGAATTGGACTTTAGGGGTGACAAAGTTTCGGCTATAGGCTATATAAATGTGTGTGTGCCGAATCTAGGGTCCTAGGTAATGCCAAATTTACCATTCCCTTTCTTTTCCTTGCCGAAACCTTATTTTTCCACAACTAAAAATACCTTGTCTTGTTACCGAAATCTCCTATAGCCGAATCCCTTTTTGCCAAAATCCCTATTAGTGCCGAATCTTTGTTGTTTTCCTTCATCACAAATCGATTGTTTTCTACAATCAGTCAAGGTTAAAATCGAATCTCGTTCAGTAACTGTCTAGGCCGCAGGGTCAAAAGTGGATTCGGTAAGTATTCAATTAACCCCTTAGTGTGTTTTGTTAAAAGCGGATTTGGGCTTAATGGGTTATATGAACGCGAAATGGGCTTGATGGGCTTTATGGGGACGTTGACAAGTATGCTAGGGTTTGGTGGACTTTAGGTCTAGTTCTAAACAACTCTTAAACCACATAAGACTTAATTTAATAATCAACATGTCCGAGGACAAGTTGTTGGGTTAGAGTGTGGCAATGGACATATGCATGTCTAAGATTGGATCTAGGGAGAGCTTGGTACTTAAGCGGTCCTAACGACCCACCTCCTCTTCTCTAGAATCCTACCTGGTACGTAGTGTCTATTCACTTTAGCCGCAAGGACTTGTTAATGGGCCAAAGTTCATAACTAAAACTCGAGAGGGACCAAAATACCCCTGATTTGAAAATTACCAAAATACCCTTAGTTTGAAAATTTCCAAAATATCATTAGATTTGCAAAATTACTAAAATACTCCCGATTTGTAAAATTACCAGAATACCTTTGATTTGCAGAATTATCAAAATACCCCTGATTTACAAAATTTCCAAAATACCCATGTTTTGCAAAATTACCTAAATACCCCTGTAGGGTAGAATTACAAAAATACCCCTGGGTAGTGAAATGACTAAAATACCCCTAAGTGCTTAATGTGTGAAATTGTGTATGTTGCATTCATGAAATATATGTTGCATTTGGGTGGGTTTGATGATACGAAGGACGATATGTGAGGATCGCATAGTCGCTTGACGACCATGGATCCACCGGTGGCTTTAAGCCCATTATAGCAGCTTTGCTGCAACGTTTGAGTAGTGCTGCTGCTGGTGCTACCTTTGGAGTGTAGGGATGGGTGGGTTAATATTTATATCCCCACAGGAGTGTAGGGTTGGAAGGGAAATGGAGTGCAAGGCTGGATTTGGGATGGGTGCATTGCATTCATGTGATACTGATATGATATGAGGTCAAGACCACTGTTTTTGATAGGGCTTAGGCGCAATGTGATAATTGTATGTTGATTGGATTACCAAGGGTCGTACACACTGAGTTCCGAAACTCACCCCCTTTTTATTAAATGTTTCAGGTGATCCTCAGTAAACGACTCAACGTGGGAGAGGACCCGGAGATGGCCACACTACGAGTTACTTAGAAGTTTTTATTTATTTGTTTTCGAATGACTTATTGTTAATTATTTCATTTGTAATAAGGCCTTGTACTTCGATTTGACTTTAGATTTTGAGTTTTGTTGTTTTTGTTTCAACTGTTTACTTAATTGTTGAACCTGGATAAATTTCTTAAATTTAAACATGGGCTCTTATCATTACTTAGCAAGATTCAAGGATTTTGGGCTTTTAGGCCTTAAAATTTTAACTTAGCAAAATCGTTTTGAATTTATGCCTTTGATGTGACATTCCCGAATTTGGCCATAACGTCTGGGTTGGGTCTGGGGGTGTTACAAAATTAAATAATTTGGCCATATATTCCTTTTTATTATAGGCCATATGTAATTTCCTATACACAACAATTCACAAAGATAGTTAGTGAGACATTGCACTTATAAATCAACCAAAGCATGGCATAAGACATACCAATATTTCAAATTTATCAAACATCATTCATTCATATATCATGTTCTTACATTTTATTTAGGTTTACATTACATCTTTCCATGTCATATATTCATTAGTATAGCTCTTTATGTACATGTATTTTTTTTCATTCAAACCTTAATTACCCATTGAACCATAAAGAATAACATTAATTACTCAAAAAATACTCGTATATCCATTTAATTCCCTAAACACCACAAACATGATTAGTTAACATATTTATAGACATATGTAACATATAATCACACCAAGGCATAAATATTCATTACAACCTAAACTAGTCAAAACATTCATCTAACATTCAAACTTATGATACATAACCCATCCGAAACATGTTACCTGAATAGCAAATGATTGAAGGATGCCATAGTGTCTTTTAACCATGGTCTTATTTATTCTTGTCTTAATGCCATAATGTCTTTCAACCATGGTCTTATTCGTCTGAGTCATGATGCCACAACGTCTTTTAGCTATAGTCTTACATGTTTCCGGTATGATGCCATAGTGTCTTTCAACTATAGTCTTATTTAGTTTAGGTATAGTGCCATAGTATCTTTCAACCATGGTCTTATTCGTTTCCTTCAAGCCAAAAAATTTGATTCACATATATATACAAATAGATAATAATTTATCGAAATAGTAATTGATTGCATTAACCAAGTTACGAACTTACTTGAACTCATAAACGACTTCTTACACGAGCTGTCCACTATTCTACTACTTTGATTTTTCAGTGATTTGTGTCCGTTTGAGTTGTTTCTTGATCTAGATAAATATTCTTATTCAATTAATCTTGTTCCAGCATTAAAATAATTAATTTAGCTTATAACCCTTAACAATGAAAATTTACAAAATTACCCTCAAAATTTACCCTTTTTATAATTTAGTCCCTAAACCTGAAGCTTGCAATTTAACCACTTTTAATTAAAATTCATGCTAGAGAATTTTTCCCTAGTCTTATAATAGCCCATATTGATCATCAATTTATAATATTTCCTTTAATTTTTTACATTTTCATAAATAAGTCCCTAAACCTTAAAATCATCAAAATTATTTAACGAAATATGTTTATTTAACAAACAAGCTTAAAAATCTACCATAAAACTTCAAAAATATATCATATTCATCCACAGCATAATTTATAACATTTTACAATTTTACAATTTGACCCCTGAGCTAGCTAGATTAAGCTAAAACGAGTTCAAAAACATAAAAATTACTAAAAACAACTTAATTTACATACCATGCATGGTGAAACAAAGCATGAGTGAACCCTAGCTTAGCCATCCATGGAAGAATTGGTTGTCTAAAATGAGAAAGAAGATGATAACCACTCATCTTTTGTTTATGTTTTAGTTTAATTATCAAATTACATTTTTACCCTTATGGTTTTAATTTAAAATTAACAAAACATGTTCATAATTTTCCACTGTCAATATGCATGGTACATTTACCATCTAAGTCCATTAATACACCTTTTCATAGCCATTTGACCCATTTAACTAATAGAAATCAACTTTTGCAGGTTTTACAATTTCATCCTTTTTAATTAATTAAATATTTAAATGTTAAAATTTATTAACCAAATTTTAATATAACCCTAATAACACCCTGTAAATATTTAAATAAATATTTAAGGACTCGGTTTATAGAAATAAGGTCTCGATACCTCATTTTTTAAAACCACTTGACTTTAAGGATTTACCACTTAAACCTAGTTATTCATTCAAATAACATAAATTATCAAATCAAAATTTATTATATGACTCGTAAATATTAAATAATAATATTTATGAACTCACTTGTCAGATTTGTGGCCCCAAAATTATTATTTCCGACACCACTGAAAAACGGGTTGTTACATATATGTAGATTTCAAAAATGAAATAAATCTTAGATATAATGTTATAATTGCAATAAATATAATCATTTTAGTTATGAGTGTAGACCAACTCCCAAGGTGGAAGAGAGAAATCATGTAACAGCAACTAAAGAAGAAGAAAATGCGGAACTCAATGTATTCCTCACTTATAAAGAAAGTCAGAAATCAAGTAAAAATATTTGGCATCTTGATAATTATGCCAGCAATCACATGTGTGATCAAAAAGACATATTTTTAGAGTTGGACGAGAATATTTATGGACAAGTAACATTTAGAGATGAATCGCACGCCACGGTCAAAAGTAAAGGCAAAGTTACAATTACAGAAAAGAACGGAGAGAGAGGTACATATCAGATGTTTATTACGTACCAGCTTTGAAAAGCAACATCATCAGGCTTGGACAGTTTCTAGAAAAAGGATATGAAGTACATATGAAGGATTGCATGCTCTCTCTAAAAATAAGAGTGGTGAATTAATTGTGTAACACCCCTAACCTGTATCCGTCGCCAGAATAAGGTTACGAGGCATTACCGATCAAATCACAACATACAACATACATTTATGCATTCATTCTCAAACACCACTCAATCATAATCACATTGTCCCTTATAAGAGCCTACGAGGCCTAAAACATACTTTAAAAATGGTTCGGGACTAAATCGATAACTTACAAAAATTCTCGAAAACTTAGAAAATTTTCAAACATACCAGGGTCACACGCTCGTGTGAACAGGTCGTGTGCCTCACACGGCTCTAGACACGCTCGTGTCCCAGGCTGTGTGAAAATAGGGCATACATACTGACTTGGGTCACACAGCTAACTACACACCCGTGTGTCTAGCTCGTGAACCCTTCGAAATAGCCACACACGCCCATGTGCCAGGCAGTGTGTTAGGCCCTGCCAATCCTGTAGGGTATACTGACTTATGCAACAGGGCCAAGTCACACGCCCGTGTCTAGACCGTGTGCCATTTAGGGGGTATACTGACTTGTGCCACACGGCCAGTCACACGCTCGTGTGTGAAGCCGTGTGGAGCATACTGACTTCAATTTAATTCCAACACCAGGGGACACACGGCCATGTAGCATGACCGTGTGTCGCACACGGTTGAGACACACGCCCGTGTGGACAAAAATAGGCCATTTGCAAGGCCAACTTGCCACCCTTTTCTCGTGCTCACCTAAACAACCAAAATGGTACCATTTCATCATACAATATGCATCCCAAAATCATCAACCAAATGTACAATTCAAGCCATATTCATTTCAACCAGTTCCAATACTCAAATCAATGTCAAATATCTATTCAATTACTATATCATCAAGCTTATATTTTCAATCACATAACTTATCAAATTAACAACTTCAATCATATCATATATATCATTTACCAAACATCAAAATATAACCATTTGAACAAGTATAAAACCATAACCACATTTATACCAAAATAAGCCATCACTCATTACTATATATACAAAACAAACTTATACATTTACAAGCCAACTCTCATGGCTATATTCACAACCAAAGTTCCATAAATAGCCTATACATGCCATATACCATATATACACAACTCTAAAGTACCAACTTAGGTGTTTGATAGTGCAACGATGTTCTCGACGACTCTTGGATCCGAGCTAGCTTTAATTCTCTATAAAACATAGACAAATAACACAGTAAGCTTCATAGCTTAGTAAGTTCGTAAGTGAATAACTCAATTCATCAAATAAATATAATTCAACTATTTACACATTACCCAATCAAAATCACATTAATCAAAAACCTTTTTCATGTCTTAAAACATGATCAAATACCATCTCATTGAACTTTCTCAATGTAATACTCGAATAGGTTACGTACGTACTTTTATCACTTCGTACTAACCTCTTTCTCAACCATGTCATTCTTTTACCCATTGAACTATTCAGAATAGAAGTCGGATACTTAAGGATCACAATTGATAAGTACCTATACCATGGCCCGTAGCCAAATCAAGGTAACTCCTCTCTAAAATACCTATACCATGGCCCGTAGCCAAATCAAGGTATCATTCACACTTGAAGTGCCGATATCAAGGCCTGAAGCCAACACAATAGCCTAATAACATGTCACTAGCATCCTAAACTATTCCTAAGGTTCAACCAGAGAGTTTCAGTTGTAGATTTCATCGTCGAACACCTCCGTAGAGTCATATTCACAATTCAAACATTATCCTTAATCTCATAATTACAATTTTTGCATTATCAAAGCATATAACATACATTTATAATGAAATTACCACATACCAACTTATATCGGGTATGAAAACAGCGAAATGAGTAAATTACTCAATAAGCTTGCCTTAAATTACTCAATAAGCTTGCCTTTCCCCTGATCTAATTTCAGATTCTTTCTTTTTTGAACTATATGTATTAAAAAATTAACTTATTTAATCACATATTCATTCAATTTGGTCCAAAAACACACATTTGGGCATATTTACACATTTGCCCCTAAACTTTCACATTTAATCAATTTAGTCCCTATTTCACAAATACGTAAAATTCACACAATTCAATTTAATCCATGCTTAGCTTAATTACTATAGTGCCCCTAGCAGCCCATAACTTTCATTTATTTCACATTTCAACCCCTCAATTTACACATCTCACAATGAAATCCTTAGTTGACATTTTTGTCAAAAAATCACTTTTCAAAACATGAAAATCTATCATCAAAAATTCATATTTCATCATCAAACACCAAAGAACACATAAGCTCGTCAATGGAAACTCTCAAAATATTTAACAGTTTCAAAAATTAAGGTACGTGCTAGCTAGAACACGAAGCAACAATCACAAAAACATAGAAATCATCAAAAACTGAGTTAAAATGGACTTACAATTGAACTAAGCAATGGCCGAACCCTAAATGTCTTCCATGTCTTCTTCTTCTTTTTATTTTCGGTTGTAGAAAGAAAGAAGGACACCATTTACGATTTTGTTTTTATTTATCTTATGCTAATATCATTTTTTACTAAATTAACCTTTACTAAACCATTTAAAAATCATCATATTAATGCCCATTTATGTCAAATTCCACTATCAATGTTCTAATAACATCATAAGGACCTCTCATTTAATAAATCATAGCAACTAGACACATTTAACATATAGAATGCCACTTTTGCATTTTACGCGATTAAGTCCTTTTTCTCAAATTGAGCAATTAAACGATAAAATTAGCTCACAAAATTTTCACACATACATGCTATCATGCTGTAAACACCAAGAATAATAGTAAAATAATTTTTTGGCATCAAATTTATGGTTCCAAAATCACTGTTCTGATTTAGCTAAAACTGGGCAGTTACAAATTGCCCAATTTGATATGACGGGTAACCGTCTGTTCACTATTGACATTGAATCTGGAAAAGTGAACTGTATGGAGAATGCAATCAAAGATGATTCATGGTTGTGGCATTTCAGGTTTAGGCTTCTTGGAGTTTCTAGCCTGAAGGTGTTGCCGAAAGAGAAGATGGTAAATGGATTTCCAAAAATTAATCCTCTTGATCAACTGTGTGAAGCTTGCATTAAAGGAAATAACACCGACAACGTTTTGAATTTGGAAAATCTCGACGAGCCAGGAGACCATTGGAGATTATGCACTCCGACATAGCAAGTCCTTTTGATATACCATCACTTGGTGGAAGCAATTACTATCTTACTTTTTATTGATGATTTTAGTAGAAAAGGTTGGATATATCTTCTTAAAACAAAACTAGAAGCACTTGATAAGTTTATCGAGTTTAAAGCTATGGCTGAAAAACAGAGTGGACATTATATTAAGATACTCAGAACTAATAGAGGCAGCGAGTATAGTGAGTATACTTCAAAGCTATTTGAAAGTTTTAGTAAAGAGCACGAAATTATTCACCAGTTCAATATGTTGTTTATTTTTTGAACCAGTGTCTGACAAAAAGTGTGAAATATAAGATGTCAAACGAAGCCTGGAGCAATCAAAAGGCAAGAGTTGGACATCTCAAGATTTTTGGATGCATCGCATATGCTTATGTTCTTGACTAGAGAAGAAAGAAACTCGAAGAAAAATGAGTGAAATGTATTTTCATTGGTTATGAAAAAAGAATCAAGGCATTTAGGCTATACAACTCTCTCACAAAGAAAATTATTATTTCAAGAGATGTTGAATTTATTTTTCAGTGATGACAAAGACGACGACTTCATCAATCCAGAACAAGCCGATGTTCAAAGCCCTCCAATTCTTGTTGCAACAACTCCTACAACATTGACATCACCAATCAGCAGCAGTACCAACAGCTCAGACAAAGCACTTGGAATAATGCATAGTTTATGTGATATTTATGAGGTCACAGAACCCATAGAAGCAACACTCGATTATTATTTATTTTCCTTAATGACAAAATGTGATCCAATAACTTATGAAGATGCAATTAAAGATGTCAAATGAAAGAAGGCAACGGTTGAAGAAATTGTAGCAATAAGAAGAAATGACATGTAATAGCTAACAAGTCTACCAGAAGGACTGATTGGAATCGTAAACCAATTAAAAATTCGACAAAGGCAAGTGCACCTATCAATTAATAGTATAGATACGATGAGTACAGATATCGTTCCTACGAAGACTAAAAGTACTACTAATTACCGTCTTTCTATTATTTAACCCACAAACTAAAATTAACTAAATTACATAACTAAAGAATACGATAAAGAACAAATCAGGAAAATAAACGATTAAAAATCAAGAAGCGAGACAATACCCTAGAAAGAATCCATCTAGACTTCATCAATCATTATCAATCTAAACTACTTTCTTCACTTAGTATCTTGATCCGTAGAAATCCCTAAATTATGCTAATATTTCTCTTTAAAACTAAAAGCAACTGAATCTAGGTTAATTAATTGAAATTTCTTCCTAATTAAAACCCTTATTGTCGTATTAACTCGATCTATGGATCCCTCTATTAGATTTGACTCTAATCCGATAGATTTATGTCGTCCTATTTATAGAATTGCATGCAACTCCACTCAATTATGCTAGATCTACTCTTAAACAAGGTCTATTCCTCTTCTAATTTAAACACATTAAACAGGGATTAATAATCTAGAAATATTAAACCAAGAATTGAGGGCACATTATTGAGAACAAGATCCAAGTATTTATTGAGTAAAAATATAAATCAAATAACAAAATTCATTCCAGGGTTCATCTCCCTAGGTATTTGAAAATTTAGTTTATAATAGCAAATAAAAACATCTCAAAACAGTATAACCATAATAAACAAAGAAACTCATAATAAACTTCAAAGAAATCAAAAGGAGATCTTTAATCTTGATTGAAATTTGCTTCAGAGTCTACTTCAATGGTGTTTTTCGAGTTGTTTTCTTGAGTATTCTATGACAGATCACTCCCATCTTCTTATTTTTGCCATATATAAGTCTTAGAATGCCCCAAAAACCTAAAGATTACATTTTTTCATGTTTTCGGAATGCAGTTCACAAAATCCACACGGTTTAGCACATGGTCGTGTGGCTTTTCAAACTTGCTCCAATTTTCCAAATTTCACTCATTTTTCAATTTTTTTTCTCCTAAAAGCTCTTATAAGTATAGAAACATAAATTTAAAAGATTAGCAGCATAAAATTTACCATTTTAAATTGAATAATTATTTAAAAACACATTACGAATGAGGCTAAAACATGTTACTTTTGGCATAATAATAGTAATAATAAAAAAAATAAAAAGAAGGGGAAAAGCCAAACGGTTGGGGGAACGACAAACGGTGGTGGTCGATGGATGCTAAAGGACAGTCAGTGATGGAGAACGAACAACAACGGGAGATCTGGTTTTTTTTAGTGATGGTGGAAAGGGAATGGATGAGGGAAGGTGTAGAGGGGGTAGATCGAGACTATGTTGGAAAAAGAAATGGAGGGAACAGTAGTGCAAAAGTGGGAAAGGATGAGAGGAAGGTTCAGTGAGCCTATGGGGGGCTGGTTGTGGTTGGGTCGGTAACGGAAAAAGGAAAGAAAAAACAAGAAAGCACAATAGAAGATAGAAGGGAGAAAAGGGAGAAAGTCGGTGAGGGGAAACAGAGAAGGAGATCAGCCGCGAGAGGGGCAATTGAGGATGAAGAGGAACGGGCAACGATGGCCGGACTGGTGCTAAAGGGACTAAGGTTTTGGGGTTGTGAGGATCGATGGCTGAATAGGGAAGAAGGATTTTTTTTTAAACCTTATATTTAATAAAGGACATGTTCGTGTAATTTGACCGTGTTGGGCCACAAGGCTATGTCTAGTGCCCGTTTAAAACCTTCCAGGCTGTATAGCCTTTGAAAATTTGAAAACAAAAATTAGTCCAATTTCCACAAGGCTTGCGATACGCCTGTGTGTCCAAGCTGTATGTGACACACGGCTGTGTTCCAGGCTTTGTGTGATCACCATTCGCTTCTCCCACAATCGTGTAACTCACTATGTTGAAATAAAATTGAAAAAATTCACTCTAATATGCTGATGGCCTGAGACACGCCCATATGTCCATGTCGTGTGGCCCACACAGTCGTCTCCAAGCAGTGTGGATCACCCCAGGCCATGTGACCTCTATTTTTAAAAAAAATTTAAAAAAATTAAGTAATAAAAATAAAAATGAATGTAATAATTTTTTTGAAGTTTTTTTTTCAAACTTTTTTTCAATTTTTTTAAAAATTTAAATAAATAAATAACACAAAAACACTCAGGTTGCCTCCCGAGAATCATTTATTTGGAGTCTAAGCTCGACTTTCCTTTTTAATGTCATGGTTAAAGCGAATGTTGGAGCCATAGCTCCTTTCTCTCGTTATCAGTTTTACCACCAAAGTAAGGTTTGAGACAAGTATTGTTTACCTTAAACATGTTAAAGTTAGAATTTGTTACCTTAATTGTACTGTATGGAAAAATGGTTTTTACCACACATGGGTTGGACCCTCTTGACTTTAACTCCAAGGGAAACTTTCATGGATCCAATTTGTTTAACAACACTTTGTCCCCAACCTTGAATTGGTTCAGCCTCTTTACATGCACATCATGGTGTTGTTTTGTTTCTTCCTTGAGTTTTCTTAGTTTCTCATCAACCTTCATTCGCCATTCATCTAGTTCATTGATCTGCACCAGTCTCTTTTCACTTGTCGCTCGGTTTCTGTCACCTTGAATAAAATATGGCTCCAACATGTTTTCATGAGGGATTTCCTGTAGAGAACGTTTAGCCACATTATTACTAACATTAATAGAACAACTAGTATCATCTCGCTCACTAGCGACTCTTACAAAATCATGTGCTTGAATAGTAATCTTTTCATCACCTACATGAAGCACAAGTTCACCAGTACCCACATCAATAACAGTTCTAGCAGTGGCTAAAAAGGGTCGACCTAAGATCATAGGTACCTCAATATCCTTATACATGTCCAATACAACAAAATCAATAAGGAATATAAATTTATCCACTTTCACAAGTACATCCTCAATAATACACCTAGAATATCTAATTGATCTATCCGCTAATTAAATAATCATCCTAGTGGGTTTGGGTTCCCCAAGATCAAGTTGTTTAAACATCTTATAAGGTATAACATTTATTCTAGCACCTAAATCAGCCAAAGTGCTTTCAACATTTAAACTACCAATGAGACAAGGAATAATAAAACTCCCAAGATCTTCTCTTTTCAATGCTGCTGGATATGGAATTTGTGGTTTGTATTCTTTAACCACCGACTTATGCTCTTTCTTGCTTTCCTCAACTTCATCACTTTTCACAATAGCTTCGACTTATTTTTTGACTCGACTAACCCTTCCACATTTTAAACAATGATTATGTGGATTTGCTCTCTTTGGTTAGTTTCAGTATTGCTAGGTAAGCTCCCTTGTGGTCTTTCTGAAATAAGTTTGGCAAGCTGCCTAATTTGATTTTCAAGTCCATGAATCGATGCTTGTTGATTTTTCAATGCTATTCCAGTGTTTTGAAATCGAGTTTCTAACACAAATAAATTTAGCCAACAACTCCTCAAGGTTTGATTTCTTCTCTTGTTGATAAGGCTACTGAAAACCTGAAGGGGGTGAAAACATTTGATTTCCTTGACCACCCCAAGAAAAATTTGGATGATTCCTCCATCCTGCATTATAAGTATTGCTATAGGGGTTATTTTGAGGTCTAAAATTATTTCCCAAAAAGTCGACTTGATCATGCTTCATGTTAGACTTGAAGGGTGAATAATCTAGATTATTCATCTCCACTCTATTCGCATCATATTGCATCACCAAATTTACCTGCTTAGAAAAATTCAAACCATAAAATTTTTTATTCAGTGCTTCCACTTGGCTTGCCAACATAGCAACTGCATCTATATTAAAAACACTAGTTGCTTTCATCAATTTTGTTTCCATGACTTGCCACTGATAGTTATTCAGTTCTATTTCTTCAAAAAACTCTTAAGCTTCCTTGGGTGTTTTGTTATTTAGTATTCCATCAGCTGCTGCAAGAATTATTTACCTAGTTGATGGATTCAAACCATTGTAGAATGTTTACACTTGTAACAACAAAGGTAACCCTTTATGAGAGCACCTTTTCAAAAGATCTTTAAATCTCTCCCATGCATCATATAATGTCTCTATATCAAATTGAACAAAAGAAGAAATGTCATTTTTTTAACTTAGTTGTTTTGACCGATGGGAAGTACTTCAACAGAAACTGTTCACTCTTTTGATCCCAATTCATGATAAAACCTCATGGTAGTGAATTCAACCATTTTTTTCCTTAATCCTCAAAAAGAATGAGAATAACTATAAGCGCAAGGCATCATTAGAAATGCCATTGATCTTGAATGTGTAGCAAATATCTAGAAAGTTAGCCAAATGAATATTCGGATCTTCATCTTGCAAACCATCAAACTGAACATACTATTGTACCATCTAAATTGTGTTTGGCTTCAGTTCAAAATTATTTGCAGCAATGGTATGTCTTACAATACTCGATTTAGCCCCAATCAGAGTAGGCTTAGTATAATCATACATAGTCCAAGGAGTAGGATTTGTAGGATTTAGTTGATTTTTTATTATTATCACCCCTCTCCATTGTAATATTATTTTCCTCTTAATTGTAGCAATAAGGAGAAATGACATGTAGGAGCTAACAAGTCTACCAGAAGGACTGCTTGCAATTGTAAACCAATTAAAAATTTAACAAAGGAAAGTGCCCTTATCAATTAATAGTATAGCTACGGTGAGCACAGATATCATTCTCACGAAGACTAAAAGTACTAGTAATTACCGTCTTTCTATTTTTTAATCGACAAATTAGAGTGACTAACTAAAACTAAATGTATCAGCTCAATTTTGGGTCTAGTCAGAACAGTGGGTTTGGGACCACAAATCCTACGCAGTAATATTTATTTTTATTATATTTTTATGGTCTACAGTTTTATGGAATGATTTCGTAAAAATTTGTTTCGAAAATTTTGATGTCTGGGCACTCAATTTAGTTAAAAGGACTAAATTGCAAAAGGTGGAAAATGTGTGTTCTAGAAGCTAGAGGTGTCTAATTGCTATGAAATTTCAAATTAGAGGTCCTTAGATGGTAATTAGACTATTATGTCTTAATATGGACAAAAATGGACATGGTTAGGGAAAAATATCAAAGTTTAAGTGAAGGGCATTTTGGTCATTTGGTAAATAAAGCCAAAATAACCAAATAAAAGTGTCCATCTTCTTCAATTTAGTCCCTTGTGCCAAAAATATAAGAGAAGCAATAGCTATGGTTTTGGCCAAGCTTTCAAGCTCGATTGTAAGTCCGTCTTTATCCCGTTTTTAAAAATTTTTATGTTTTTGAGAATGTTGTAACTTGATTTAGCTATTTCTTGGACTAATTTGAAGAGATGTCAAAGTCTAAAATTTGACCCATGTTAGATATTTGTGTATTTTTAATGTTTGATGGTAGATTATGCAAATTTGATGTTGAATAAACAACTTTTACTAAGTGACTTTAGATGAAAATGCCTAAAAAGGACTTATTTATAAAAGTTGTAAAATGTGTGTTAAAATGTGAATAAAGGAAAGATGTGGGCTGTTATGGGTATGAAAATGGTTTGGCTAGGCTTGGGTTTTGAAGAAATTGACTATATTTCATTTTACAAGCCTAGGGACTAAAGTGTAAAATGTTGAAAAGTTAGGGAAAAAATGTAATTTTGTCATAATGTGATTTTTGGAACTGAATTGAATAATGTGAGTATTAAATGAGTTAAATTTGCTATTATAGATCAAGAAAAACGAAGTTCGGACCTAGATCGGGGAAAAAATAAAGTGGTTAACGATTAGGTCCATTTTCACTATTTTTGTACCGAGGTAAGTTCGTATGTTAATAATGCAATGTCATATTTATAATTTAATGTTTTGATATTGCATGAACTGTATGATTGATGCTACAAGTATATTCGATAAAGTTTCGGCAAGAGAGAAACTCGGTTGAACCTTAGGAATAGATTAGGATACAAGTGACTTGTCACTAGGAACCCATGTGATTATGTGATCTATGTGTCTCAGGTGCTAGTCTCGTACGTCCTATCGGTGGCTAAGTATACCGACATATGTTACGAATACATGACAGCTTATGTGAGCAGCACAGAGTAGTTACGTCTTGACTGACAGCTTGTGTGAGCAGGCCCGAGGATAGCTCGAGAGTGAGCCTATATGTGTTATGAGATTTGTGGTAGCATTGGCTACATATGTGGCACTTATGTGGAAAGTTTTCCGTGTATCCGATAGTATTCCAAGTGGTTTCACGAGTAGGTCATAGATGAGAAAGTATGCGATTATGTTACGAGTTGGTATAGGTATGTACGAAAAACTCAAAGGAAATGGAATCGGTATATAATGAGCTATTGGTAAGAATGTGATTGAGTAAGTTATGCTCATGAAGTTTTAAATGACATTAATGTTGATATATGTTATGTTATTCATACGACAAGTGTATAATTAATGTTGTTTATTATTTGCATATGAACTTATTAAGCTATATAGCTTACTCCCCTTTCTTTCCCATATCTTATAGAGTCACCAAGCTAGCTCGAGATTGGAGATCGTCGGAGATCCATTCACACTATCAACCATTATTTTGGGTACCATTGAAATGTCAATATTTTGATTTATGGTATGTATAGGGACTTGGTCATTTTGTTATATGTGCCATTGAAAATGTGGCCAAATGTATTGGCTTATAATGGTTAATGATTTCATTTTGTTTATGGCCATGAAAGTTGGCTAATGTTGGTTATGAATATCATTATATGTTGATACCATTCATGAATGTAGAAGCTTGCATGATTTGTTTTGATAAATTATGATGTTAAAGCATGTTAGATGTTAGCATGAAGATGTGATGTTAATATCTTGGTTTTGGATGTTTTGGTTGCCTAAGTATGCTTGAATTGGTATAATTGGTATTATATGATATTGTGTAGGTATGTGCATTGAAGGGTGCAAAAGGCTTGGTAAATAGCCTTATTTTGTCAACACGGGTAGACACACGGGTGTGTGTCTAGGTTGTGTGCGACACACGGCTTGCCCCACGAGCGTGTGTATTGGCTGTGTGTTCCTTGCACCTTAATTTTGAGAAACAGAATGTTCATAATCGAGCACACAGGCAGAGACACAGGCGTGTGTCTCAGCCGTGTGAGGGACACAGCCTCAGGCACGGGCGTGTGAAGTCTGCACCTATTTTATGAAAAATCATGAAAATTAAATCGACCACACGGCCTAGCACACGGGCGTGTAACCTGGCCGTGTGAATTCAATTTGTTAATGACTTACAAATAGAGAGTTACATGGGGTAGGGACACGGGCGTGTGTGACCACATGGCCTGCCCACACGGGCGTGTCCCAAAACCACATAGGCGTGTGACCCCTGTATCTAGCAAAAACTTTCTAAGTTTTGTAAAAATTCCCTAAGTGCTCGGTTTAGTCCCAAACCACTACTAAAGCATGTTTTAGGCCTCGTAGGCTCATATTAGGGACTTTATGATTGATTATGAATGGTTTTAATTTAGACGAAAATTTGTAACTCGATTTGTATGTTTACTTATGATGTAAGTCCGGTAATACCTTGTACCCTACTTTGGCATTGAATACGGGTAAGGGTGCTACATTTAGTGGTATTAGAGCTATAGTTTAGTCGATTCTCGGACTAACGTAGCATGTGTAAGAGTCTAGCTATACATGCCAAAAATAAACCGTGAAAGTGTGATGACTCCTGACAACTTTAAAATGTGTTTTTATATAGTAAATGGATCCAGTTAATAAGCCTCCGGTTAATAAGATCTGAAAGCATAGGGCTAAAAATTTCGGAGCTAATGTTGATGGTGATCCCGAGAGAGTAGAGTATTTGCTCGAAAAATCCATCATGGTATTTGATGTACTGTCCTGCACACCGAATGAATGTCTGAAATGTGCTGTGTCGCTTCTGAGAGACTCAGCATACCGGTGGTGAAAAACTTTTGTGTCAGTAGTACCGAGAGAAAGGGTTAACTGGGAATTCTTCCAAGATGAGTTTAGGAAGAAATATATCAGCCAACAATTCATCGATCAGAAACGTAAGGAGTTTTTAGAGCTGAAATAGGGCCGAATATCTGTAACCGAGTATGAACGAGAGTTTGTCGAGCTCAATAACTACACTTGAGAGTGTGTTTCCACCGAGGCTATCATGTGTAAAAGGTTCGAAGATGGGTTGAATGAGAATATCTGATTGTTAGTTGGAGTTTTTGAGCTGAAAGAATTTGTGGTGCTATTCAACCGAGCTTGTAAAGCTGAAGAATTACGTAAGGAGAAGAGGAAAGTTGAATTTAAGGCTAGAGATGCAAGAAAAAGGCCAATAAGTAAGTCGTTTCAATTTTAGTATAAGAAATCAAAAGATTTGTATGCTCGTTCAAGTGCTTCAATTGCAACGTGGGAAGCAATACTCAAGTTCTAAAGCCCAAACTACATTAGTAGCGAGCGTTGGTAACGCTAGGTCTGGTAGGCCTGAATGTCAGCACTGTGGTAGACGACATCCCAATGAATGTAGAATAAATGACTGGGCATGTTTTATGTGTGGCTCTCAAGACCACTTTATTCCAGATTGCCCTAGGATGGCTAAGAAAAACAAGATTCAGAATGCAAGATCAGGCAACACTACCACTAGAGGGAGGCCCCCGAGGAATAGGGGGAATGCGATTAGTAGTAAAGGTGTGACTAAAGATTAAACTGTAAGATCTGAGGCTAGAGCACCTACTAGAGCCTATGCTATCCGTGCTGGCGAAGAAGCAACATCTCCCGATGTTATCACTGGTACTTTTTCTCTCTATAATACTAATGTAATTGCATTGATTATCCTAGATCAACTTATTCTTATGTTTGCATGAAATTGGTAGCTAGTAAAAGCATGCCTTTTGAGTTTATTGAGTTTGTGATTAAAGTGTCAAACCTCTTAGGCAAACATGTATTAGTTGATAGAGTTTGCAAGAATTGTCCCTTGTTGATTCGAGGTCACTATTTTTCAACTAATTTAATGTTGTTTCCATTTGATGAGTTTGATGTTATTTTGGGCATGGATTGGTTGACACTGCATGATGCGGTAGTGAATTGTAGACGGAAAATTATTGAATTGAAATGTGAAAATGGTGAAAATTTTTGGATTGATTCAGATGAGTCGGGTGAGTTACCTATTGTGATCTCTTCGATGTCTGCCCAATGATATGTAAGAAAAGGTTGTGAAGCTTATCTAGCTTATGTGTTGAATAAAAAGCATCTGAATTGAAAATTGAATCAGTGCTGGTAGTCTATGAATATCCGGATGTTTTTCCAGAAAAGTTACCTGGGTTGCCACCGATTAGAGAAGTTGAGTTTGGTATTGATTTAGTGCCAAGGACTTCACCAATATCAATTGCTCCGTATAGAATGGCTTTGACCGAATTGAAAGAATTAAAAGCTCAATTGTAACAGTTGACAGATAAGGGTTTTGCAAGACCGAGTTTTTCTCCCTAGGATGCACCAATATTATTTGTAAAGAAGAATGATGGATCTATGAGACTTTATATTGATTATATAAAGAACAAGTATCCTTTACCGAGAATTGATGACGTGTTTGATCAGTTGAAAGGGGCAACAGTGTTCTCGAAGATTGATTTGAGGTCTAGCTACTACCAATTGAGAGTTAAAGAGTCGGATGTACCAAAAATCGCTTTTAGAACAAGGTACGGGCATTATGAATTTCTTATCATGCCTTTTGGACTAACAAATGCCCCTGCTGTTTTTATGGACTTGATGAATCGAATCTTCTGACCATATTTAGATAAATTTGTGGTTATGTTTATTGACGATATTCTAATTTATCTCAAGATGAGACTGAGCATGTCGACCACTTAAGAACTGTATTGCAGACTTTAAGAGATAATAAATTATTTGCTAAATTTAGTAAAAGTGAGTTTTGGCTCTGAGAAGTCAGATTTATGGGACATATTGTTTCTGGAGATGGTATTCGGGTTGATCTGAATAAGATCTCGGCAATTGTTGATTGGAAACTACCGAGATATGTGTCAGAGGTTAGAAGCTTTTTGGGATTAGCCGGCTATTATAGACGTTTTGTTAAGGGTTTTTCAATGATCGCTACTCCTATGACTAATTTTTTGCAAAAAGAGTTTAAGTTTGAATGGTCCGAAAAATGTTAGCAAAGTTTTGAGAAGTTGAAAGCATTATTGACTGAGGCGTCGGTTTTAGTGCAACCTGAACCGGGAAAGGAGTTTGTGATTTATAGCGATGTTTCACTAAATAGATTAGGATGTGTATTGATGCAAGAGGGAAAAGTGATAGCTTATGCCTCGAGATAGTTGAAACCGCATGAGAAGAGTAATCCGACGCACGATCTAGAATTGGGTGTCATAGTGTTTGCTTTAAAGATTTAGAGACATTATTTGTATGATGAGAAATGTCATGTCTTTTCAGATCATAAAAGTTTAAAGTATTTGATGACTCAGAAAGATTTGAATCTACGGCAACGGAGATGGCTCGAGCTACTAAAAGATTATGAGCTAGTAATTGACTACCTTCCCGGAAAGGCAAACGTAGTCGCAGTCGCTTTGAGCAGAAAGTCCTTGTTTGCCTTGAGAGCTATGAATAGGAGGTTGACTTTATCTGAGGATAGTATGATTCTAGCTGAGTTGAGAGCTAGACTGGTGTTTCTTTAGCAAATTCGCGAAGCATAGAGAAGTGATAAAAAGCTTCAAGCTAAAAGAGTTCAGTTTGAATCGACTAGTGATTCAAACTATTAAATTGAGACCGATGATTGTTTGATGTTTTGAGGTAGGATTTGTGTACCGAAACATACCAAGCTTATTTAGAAAATTCTTGATTAGGCACATAATGGTTGTTTATCTGTTTATCTGGGCAGTATGAAAATGTATAATGATTTGAAGAAATTGTATTGGTGGTCGGGTAGGAAACGAGATATTTTAGAATTTGTTTCGAGATTTTTGATTTTTCAACAAATAAAAGCCGAACACCAAGTACCTTCGGGTTTACTTCAGCCAGTCATGGTACCCGTGTGGAAATAGGACCGAATTATGATAGATTTCGTAATAGGTTTGCCTTTGACTCCGAAAAAGAAAGATGTTGTATGGGTTGTGGTTGATAGATTGACAAAATCGACTCATTTTATACCGATACGTACGGATTATTCACTTGATAAGCTAGCTGAATTGTACAATGCTGAGATTGTTAGATTGCACGGGGTGCCTATTTCTATTATTTCGGATAGAGATCCGAGGTTTACGTCGAGATTTTAGAAGAAGTTGTAAGAATTTTTGGGTACAAAGTTAAACTTTAGTATCGCATTTCATCTGCAAATTGACAGTCAATCTGAAAGAACGATTCAGATTCTCGAAGATATGCTCCAATGTTGTATTTTAGAAATCAAAGATAGTTGGGAAAAATATCTACCTTTAGACGAATTTGCTTATAACAATAGTTTTCAGTCAAGTATTAAGATGGCACCGTATGAGGCATTGTATGGAAGCAAGTGTCGAACTCCGTTGTATCGGACCGAGCTCAGTGAGAGACAGATACACGGGGTTGATCTAGTTAGAGAAATCGAAGAAAATGTGAAAGTAATTCGTGATTGTTTGAAAGCAGCTTCAGATAGGCAGAAATCGTATGCGGATTTGAAAAGAAAATAGATTGAGTTTCAAGTTGGTGATAAAGTATATCTGAAAGTATCTCCGTGGAAGAAAATTCTGAGATTTGGTCGCGAAAGGAAGTTGAGTCCGCGTTTCATTGGGCCGTATAAGGTTATTGAAATAATAGGGCCAGTGGCATATCAATTAGCTTTGCTGATAAAGTTGGAAATGATTCACAATGTATTTCATGTGTCGATGTTGCGACGTTATCGATCAGACCCTTCGCATGTGATTTCTCCGATAGAGGTTGAGATTCGACCCGATATGACTTATGGTGAAGAACCGATCAAGATTTTGGCTCAAGAAGTCAAATAGTTGAGAAATAAAAGTACAACTCTAGTGGAAGTTTTATGGCAAAGACATGGGGTCGAAGAGGCTATGTGGGAACCCAAGGAACCTATGAGAAAATAGTACCCAAACCTCTTTTCCTGTAAGATTTTTGAGGACGAAAATCCCTAAAGGGGGGAGAGTTGTAATAACCCAATTTTGGGTCTAGTCAGGCAGTGGTTTCGGGACCACAAATCTGATGCAGTAAAATTTAATTTTTATTATATTTTTATGGTCTATAGTTTTATGGAATGATTTCATGAAAATTTCGTTCGAAAATTTTGATGTCTGGGCACTCAATTTAGTTAAAACGACTAAATTGCAAAAGGTGGAAAATGTGTGTTCTAGAAGCTAAAAGTGTCTAATTGCTATGAAATTTCAAATTGGAGATCCTTAGATGGTAATTAGACCATTATGTCTTAATATGGACAAAAATGGACATGGTTAGGGAAAAATATCAAAGTTTAAGTGAAGGGCATTTTGGCCATTTGGTAAATAAAGCCAAAATAACCGAATAAAAATGTCCATCTTCTTCAATTTAGTCCCTTGTGTTGAAAATTGAAGCGAAGCCATAGCTAGGTTTTAGCCAAGCTTTCAAGCTCGATTGTAAATCCGCCTTTGTCCCGTTTTTAAAGATTTTTAACTTTTTTGTGAATGTTGTAACTTGATTTAGCTATTTCTAGGACTAATTTGAAGAGATGTCAAAGTCTAAAATTTTACCCATGTACGATATTTGTGTATTTTCATGTTTAATCGTATATTATGCAAATTTGATGTTGGATAAACAACTTTTACTAAGTGATATTTGATGAAAATGCCTAAAAAGGACTTCTTTATAAAAGTTGTAAAATGTGTGTTAAAAATGTGAATAAAGGAAAACTGTGAGCTGTTATGGGTATGAAAATAGTTCGGCTAGGCTTGGGTTTTGAAGAAATTGACTGTATTTCATTTTACGAGCTTATAGACTAAAGTGTAAAATATTGAAAAGTTATAGTGTAACACCCTTTACCCATATTCGACGCCGGAACAGGGTACGAGGCATTACCGGACCTAAACACTAACAAACATACTTTTTGAGTCATAAATTTCCATCCAAATTTAAAAATTTTCATACACAGTCATATCGTCCCTAAAACGAGCCTACGAGGCTCAATACATGCTTTAGAAGTGGTTTGGGAGTAAACCGAGAACTTTAGAAAATTTTATAGAACTCAGAAAATTTTTCAAGTTACAGGGCCCACACGCCCGTGTGGTCTAAGGGACACGCCCGTGTGACCCTTAGACATGCTCATGCTACAAGCTGTGTTCAAATATGGGATGCTCTCTGACTTGTGCCACACGGCCGTGCCACACGCCCGTGTGCTAGGCCATGTGGTTGATTTAATTTCCATACTTTTTCACAAAATAGGTGCAGACTCCACACGGTCGAGACACAAGCCTGTGTCTCTACCGTGTGCTCAATTCTGGACATTCTGTTTTGCGTCAATTAAGGTGCAGGGGACACACGGCTGAAACACATGCGCGTAGGGCAAGCCGTATGTCACACACAGCCTTGACACACACCCATGTGTCTACCCGTGTGAATAAAAATAAGGCTATTTACCAAGCCATTTTTCCACCCTTACTTGCACCTACCTAAATTAGCCACAAACAAGATATCAATACATCGTTTACGCATACTGTAACACCCCTTACCCGTATCTAACGTCGGGACAGGGTACGAGACATTACCTATCTTAAACACATGCATACCCACAATTCTGAATCATAAAAGTCCGTTCAAATTTAAAACTTTTCAAACTTCCTTTTAACATCTATAATATGGGCCTATGAGGCCCAAAACACATCTTAAAAACATTTCTAGATCAAATCGGGTTATTTGGAACACCTTGGAAAATGTCATTAGAAACAGGGGCACACGCCCATGTGCAAGTCTGACACGCCCATCTGACTTGATAACATGGCCATGTTGATAAATCGTGTGATTCACACGGCCTAAGCATATAGGGATACACTCGTGACTCACGCCCGTGTGGATTTATCATCACAATTCGAACCTACAGGGGTTTTCACAAGGTCTGGCACACGCCCGTGTCCCTCACACGGACATGACATGCCTGTGTCTTATCTCGTGTGCAAAAACTTTACAATTCTGTTTCTGACATCATCAACCTAATAGGGTCACACAGCCAAGGTACACGCCCGTGTCCCTAGACCGTGTCTTCCACACGATTGATACATACGGACGTGTTTTAGCCTGTGTGGTTACTACTGGGCCTTCCTTTTTGCCAACTTAGAATGAAGGGGGACACACGGCCAAACCACACGCTCGTGTGTCTATCGATGTGGACAAGAACAAGGCTATTTACCAAGCCCTTTTCTGCCACCCCTACTTGCACCATCATAAACCACATTAAGCAACCTATACACTCATGCATATATATACCAATTACTCAACCATGCAATTTGCACATACATGATAAACATCATCATTTTCATATATTAATAATAAAAATTAGCCATCAATTATGGCCTTATACAAAATAAATTGAGTAACGTTAATAGCCAACAATCTTGGCTAACCAATATGGCATATAAAAAAGTAACCAAGTTCCTACACATGCAATACTCAAAATAATCAAACTTCACCATACCAAAAGAATAGCTTAATAGTATGAACCGAGCTCCGACGTCATACGATTCCTGAGCTAGCTTGGCGATACTACAAGGAAAGGGAAAAGAGAGGGAGTAAGCATAAAGCTTAGTAAGTTTGCATGCAATAGATGACAACATAAAATCTTATGATACATTCATACTGTACTTTAAGTAATAGCACAAGTTCTCAAGCATATTGACATAGCTTACTCATGCTTACTCTTACCAATCACATATCACATATCGGACTTATTTCTCGTGAGTATCTCATATGTACCTGTATCACTTCATCACATAACTTTAGCACTTTTACCATCTTGAACATAAACATAGCTCTTTACCATATTTAATGTAAACTTAGCTCTTTACCCGTTGAACCGCTTGGAATGTCGAGGATACCCGGAATTCATCATGCACGTAGTAAGATGCCAATGCCATATCCCAGATATGGTCTTACATGAGACCACATGTCGATGTCGATGCCGATTCCATATCCTAAATATGGTCTTATACGGAATCACATATCGATGTTGACATGGTCTTATACAGGACCTTACAAATCTCATGTCTTGGCGATGATATTCTCTCACTTCCTAAGGTTCAACCGGGACTTCAAAATCATAAATTTTCATCATATTCTCATCGAAACATCATTGATCAATTTCATAGAAATAATATACATCTTCACAAAATGAAAAGCATTTTAAAACATAATAACATTATGTAGCTTTATTACACACAAACTTACCTCGGTAGCAAAATATGCCAATTTGTAAATCTAGTCCAAAACCTTTCCTTTTCCTCGATCAAGGTTAATTCCACATTCTTCTTTATCTATAATAACAAGTTCACTCATTTAATCACCATACTGATCAAGACGTTTCAAAAGTCATACTTTGGTAAAATTATCATTTTGCCCTTAAACTTTCACAAAATTATGGTTTTGCCCCTAGGCTCGTAAATCGATTCTAATCAAATTTCATCCTTTAACAAGCCTAGATGAACATTCAATACTCTTATAGCAACTCAGAATACCAATTATTTCACACATTTACCACCTATTTTACAACCTTTACAAAAAGGTCCATTTTAGGTGTTTTCATGCAAAATCCTTTCACAAAATTTGTTTATTTAACAACCAAGGTTCATTTTCTTCCATAAAAATTCAACAATCAACACTAATGCTCTCATGGAAAAACCCTAAACTTTCAACCATTTTACAAAATAGTCCCCTAATTAGCTAGATAATGCTACAAGGGTCTTAAAAGTACAAAAATTAACAAGAATGATTGTAATAGCCCGAATTAGGGGCTAGTTGGAACAGTGATCTCGGGATCACTAATCCAAGGTTTGAAAAATTTATTTTCACATTATTTTATGTGTTAGAGCATGATTTTGGAATTTCATTAAAAAAATTTGGTACGTTAATTTTAGCGATTTCTTGTTTAATCGCGAAAAATGACTAAAGCGCATAAAGTGCGAAAGTTCCATTCTTTGAGCTAAAGGTACCAAATAGCCATAGATGGATAATTGGAGGTCTTTAAAAGGCAATTAGACCCCCAATATAGGCTTGGTCGGCCATAGTAAGCATAGGGGACCAGAATTGACCAAATTGGTCAAAGTTGGTGATGTTTGGTGGATTAAATTGATAGTTTAATATTAAAATAAAGAAAAGATGATGTCCATCTTTCTTTTTCACTTCTTCCACCAAAATTTGCAAGAGAAATAAGGGTTGAAAGCTTCAAAAATTTCAGCACACTCATCTCTTCATTAGTAAGTGTTCTAGTGATCTTTTCTTGAAAATAGTTGTACTTTTGAGACCCCTAAAGCTTAAGCTTTCAAATGAGGGGACTATTGTGCAATATCGTGAAAAGTTTAGAGTTTTTCGATGATATCTATCATTGTTGTTTGCTGCATTTTTATGGAAGAAATTGAGCCTTAGTTGTTAGAGAAACAACTTTTGTGAAAGGTGTTACCATGAAAACACCTAAATAGGACTTGAATGCAAAGATTAAATTGTGTCATAAATGCATGAAATAACTGGAATTGTGAGTAGTTGTAAGATAAATAAATGTTTTGTGAAATGTGTTACCATGAAAACACCTAAATAGGACTTGAATGCAAAGATTAAATTGTGTCATAAATGCATGAAATAACTGGAATTGTGAGTAGTTGTAAGAGAAATATATGTTCACCTAGGCTTGTTGAAGGTGGAAATACGATTAGAATTCATTTCCAAGCCTAGGGGCAAAATGGTCATATTGCCAAAGTTTAGGGGCAAAATAGTAATTTTGCCAAAGCATGATTATTGAAATGTTTTCATTAATGTGATGATTAAAATGAGCTAAATTGTTATTATAGATCAAGAAATACGAAGTCCGGACCGGAACCGAGGAAAGAACAAAGTCGAGGACTAAACTTCATATCTACATACATCTTGAATACCAAGGTAAGTTTATATGAAATTGGTGTTTCAGGAATGCTTGATATTATGGTTATGTTCATTATCATTGGTAAACTCGAGCGTGAAGTCTCGATAGGTAAATGATGTGAATAAGTTAAGTGAAAGTCCCAGATCAGATTCTGGACTGAGAATAATATTATGCATTCATATGAGGCAAGGAAGGTCCCGTATAAGACCATGTCAGGGATATGGCCTCGGCACCAAAGAAAGATTTCGTATAAGACCATGTCAGGGACATGGAATCGACATCTAAGTACGATCTCATATAAGACCATGTCCGGGATATAGCATCAACATCAGGTTATGAGACCCCGTATAAGACCATATCTACGATATGTCATCGGCATAAAAAAAATAATCTCATATAAGACCATATCCGGGATATGGCGTTGGTACCAAAACCTATGTATGATAAGTTCAAATAATTCATGATGAACCAATCTATTTATAAGCAAAAGAGTTGAGTATGTGAGTTGGCCTAGATCCAAATTTGTTATTGCATGGTCTTGAGTAAAGTTCATGATATGAATGTTAAAGATGTGAATTTATGGTTATGTTAGCATATGTGCTAAATCATGTGATTTAGTGATACAGGTAACGCGAGTAATTAAAAGTTATTAGATTACGTTGACATGAGATAAGTAAGAGTAAATGTGAATAAGTACGAGTAAGTACTTTTATTCATTTGAGACTATCTTGCTATTATTCCATGAAATGAATGTTAAAAATTGGAGTAAATATGTTATCCTAGAGTTTCATGCAAACTTACTACGCTATATACTTACCCCTCTCCTTTCCTTTTTCCTTGTAGTATTGCCAAGATAACTCGAGAGGTTGCAGGCATCAGAGTTCGAAAATCACACTATCGACATCACTTTGGTATAACAACTTAGACGTATTTTGAGTATGGCATGTATAGTGTCGTAACCATTTTTTGAAAACGGAAATCGACTTTAAAATAGGGAGTCACCACCGACCCTTTTGTTCGAGGTGTGATCGGATCACCTTGAGATGGATCATTTTAAAAAAAAACATTTTGATTTATTACAATAACAATTTTGGTCTACGAAATTCGAGAAAACGGGTTCGGGAGTCGGTTACGTGCAAGGAAGGATTAGCACCCTTGTCACGCCCAAAATCGATACCAAATTGATTGATGTTGTCCTAATGTTGAAAACTTGAAAATACCTAAGGCAGAAAAACAAATTATTAAATCTGAATTGAATCTCTAGATAAACTCGTTTCGAAGGGATAAAAATATCATACCCAGCACGTTAGGATATAATACATTTCTACTCCGACATCGAGATCATATTTGATTTTCAAAGCATGTAAAAAAAAGGGTACTTGAGTATTTAGTCGAACGGAAAATCAACACCCAGCACGCTAGGATGTAATTCTTCGTACTTCTAAACATACAAATATTGCCTCATTTTTTTTAAGTATGCATTCTTAAAATCGGCTCAACGTTTATTTTTTAATATAATGAAATATTTAGAAAAGGTTTGTATATGTTGGAATTTGAAATAAGACATAAGAACAATATGCGTAGCAAAAATGGAAATAAATACATTTAGTATGAATGATAATATAAAGAACGAAAATGAAAATAAAATAAGGTAAACGAGTCAAAAAATAAAGAAAAAAATAAAGTAAGAAAATAATAATAATAATGTAACATAATGATGATAAAAGGTAAGTAGATAATAGTGGCTGTAGTGATGGCACTAATAATAGTGGTAGTGGTAAAGAAATAAAATAATGATAATAGCACTAATACAATTACTAACATTAAAGTGATGATCAAAATAATAATATTAATTTTAACGATAATGCTAATAACAACAGCAGTGGAATAAAGTAATAGTAATACATATAATAGTAACAAATATAATAAATAATAACAAGATGGGAAAATAAAGATAATAATAGCAATGATAATACAAGAAAAATGTAATCATTAAAATAGTGACAATAATAGTAATAACGACAGAGGGGAATAATATAAAAATAAACCGAAATAATAATGATACAAATAATAATAATATAATGGCATTAAATTAATTTTGATAATAAAATAATAATAAAAACAACTAACAGGACTGAATTAAAAAAACAAGGCAAAATTTTGGGGCGCCACTCGGGAACGAAAATTAAGGCAAAGGATCAATTTGAAAACAAAACAAAATTTGCGAGCAAAATTTAAAAGGACAAAGAGAACAAAAAAACAGGACCAAATCAAGCAGAGCCGCAAAAGAGGGGGACCATTAGCGCAAATTTCCCTTGGAAGGGATATGCACACTCTGGAAACCCAAAAGGCGCCGCTTGCTCAACTTGTTACAGCCTTTCCTTCCTTTCTTTTCATTTAATATTTTAAAACCCCTTTTCATTACTATTCATTTCAATCTTTGTTCTAAAAAACTAAAGCTTTAAAACTTCTCCCTTCTCTCTTTTGCACCAGACGATCGGACTTCCTCCCTCCGTTGCACCACCGCCCCACCACCGTCTCGATGGTCGGAGATGCTCGAGGTCAGACTGTTAGCTCCTTTCGACAGTATTCGGGTTAGTTCTTTCCCCTTTTTGCTCTTTTTTTGTTAATAAAAGATTTAAAGTAAAATAACTAAAAAAAATGACAAAGAAGTGAATGATAATAATAAAAATCTGAATCAACCTTCAAAGTTATTTTGCTTTTGATTTCTGATTTTTCTAAAATGAGCGAAATTACCAGAATTCCTTTGGGTTTTTTGATAATGTCCAAAAAAAAAAAGGATCCCGTACACTATTTTTCGAATGGCTTTATAGCCGAAAGATACAACACTTTTTATTAATCTATTATTTTGTTCCATACTTCTCTACTTCGTTGCCTCTATTTCTCTGCTTGTCGGTCTCTTTTGCAGTGTATGGATGAGGCGTTCGGGTGTTGACCGAGGCACGAGAATGGCACTGGTGGTGGCCGACAGTGGTGGGCGTAGTGCGCTCGTGGGGGCTGTGAACCGAAGGAGCGGCTCCTAGGGAGCAGCTATGGCTTCTTGTTTACCGACTTTGCTTTTAGGTTTTGGGCTTATTAGGCTAGGTTTAGTCATTGGGTTTAGGGTTATTATTGGGCTAAATTATTTTGGGCTGGTTTCAATTTTGGGTTTGGTTTTGGAATTGGGTTGTAATGGACCTTTTTGGGTTTTTTTTAGTAATTTTGTAAAAGGACATTATGGACCATTCTTATTATTGGACTTTTTGTTTTTTTTTTTAATGTTTATTGATTGGGCCTTTAGTCTGTATTGGGCCCGGGCCAAAATTGGTTATTACAGCTGCCCCTCTTTGCTCATTGTCGTGAAACGAGAATAGAGCAAAGACAATAAAAGAACCAATTTTGCCCGATCTTGGCCAAGCCTTGACTTATTGGTCCTCGTCTTCCTCGAACATCTTCAAACTCTACTGTAACCTATTGCTTTGATCCATTCTGCCACTACTTCCGCGAGATATGAGCCGTATCTTCAATTCGCTTTTCCTCAATCGTCCAAAGGGTGAGATTTGTTTATTTTTAACCTGCTCCAATGCAACTTCACGACACGAAGAGATTTGTAGCTTCGATCTACTAATTGCTCCACTGGGACTTTGATGAATCCTGAACTTTTCAAATTGTTTTTTTATTCTCGCAATATAAGTTGACCCTTTTTTTAAAAAAAATTAAAAATTAAAAAACAGAAATTAAAAATGCCTTAGCGTGCGACCTGAGGAGTTGATTTTTGCAAACAGAAATTGAAAAACAGAAATTGAAAATACCTCAGTGTGCGACCTGAGGGGTTGATTTTTGCAAACAGAAATTGAAAATCAGAAATTAAAAATACCTCAGCATGCGACCTGAGGAATTGATTTTGCAAATGGAAATTGGAAATCAGAAATTAAAAATACCCCAGCGTGCGACCTGAGGAGTTGATTTTTGCAAACAGAAATTGAAAATCGAAAATTGAAAATACCTTAGCGTGTGACTCGAGGAGTTGATTCTTACAAATAGAAATTGAAAAACGGAAATTAAAAATACCTCAGCGTGCGACCTGAGGAGTTGATTTTTGCAAACAGAAATTGAAAAACAAAAATTAAAACTACCTCAACGTGCGACCTGAGGAGTTGATTTTTGCAAACAGAAATTGATAAACTGAAATTGAAAATACCTCACTGCGCGACTGAGGAGTTGATTTTTGCAAACAGAAATTGAAAAATAGAAATTGAAAATACCTCAGCGTGCGACCTGAGGAGTTGATTTTTGCAAACAGAAATTGAAAAATGGAAATTGAAAATACCTCAGCGTGTGACCTGAGGAGTTGATTTTTGCAAACAGAAATTGAAAAACGGAAATTGAAAATACCTCAGCGTGCGACCTGAGGAGTTAATTTCAAAACATCATCTGGTGGAGCTTGGATGTCTTCTTTCCCCTAATTCCGTATAGCTATCGTCAACACTTCTTGCTTTACTGGTGTACCTGTATGTGTCATGCGTGATGTTATCATGATATGCACGTGCTTGTCTTAAATGCTTTTATGCCTAATGATTATGTCATGCGCTTTGGGTTTGTTTGGTCATATGTCTCTTTTTATTACGCCTTTCATGATGACCCGTATTCATTGCTTCGACTCTCGACTTTCCTTTCAGGTTTTGTACCTGTCCTCAAGCTTTACAAGTAATCTGCATTTCTCGTATATCACCCTTTTGCCCCCTGTTGAGCTTCGTCTTTACTTTGGGGTCTTGTACTTACTAAACTCTCACCCAGGTAATGCTCGACATTCCTTTTGTTTAGAGTATGTAATTTCACTATTTATCACTTAAATGAACCAAACATGAGATGCATGAAAATGGGGAAGTAGGTACGAAAGAAATACCTCACATTCATATTTATTTCCAAAAGCAATAAGCAACAAAAATTTACAAGGAATAGTTCAATAAAGAAAGCATCATAAAGAAAGGAAAGCAGATTCAATTGTCACAAATGCTCTAGACATTCAACGCATGAACTTCTCCACGTTTCTTGATCCTGGATCTTTTCGAGCACAGCTTCTTGTGTAGAAGATTTTAAGCTTCCGAGTCCGCTTCAAATATCAATATCTCGCCATTTGACCCCCTGTTCAAGTCGCTCTTGCTCTTTGAGCCCAAATCTGCTTCCTAAGGACGCCCTTTCGGGTTTTCATCCTAAACCTTTTTGTTTATCAAGACACCCTTTTCGGGTTTTCATCCTGATTTTTTCTTTTTTCCTTTTTTTCTCTCTTTTTTTTATCAAGACGCCCTTTTCGGGTTTTCGTCATGGTGATTTTTTTTAGGCGTAGTACTTCTTCACGGCATCTAAGTTTACTGGATTTGGTACCTCTTTTCCATCCATCTCAGTAAGAATCAAAGCTCCACCCGAGAAAGTCTTCTTTACGACATATGGTCCTTCCCAATTCGGTGCCCATTTTCCTCGAAAGTCCTTTTGTATTGGGAGAATCTTTCTCAACACAAGTTCTCCTTCGCGAAATTCCCTTGGTCACACCTTCTTGTCATGGGCTGTGATCATTCTCTTCTAGTACATCTGTTCGTGACAGATTGCTTTCAAGCGTTTTTTTTTTCGATCAGATTTAGTTGGTCATATCGAGCTTGAGCCCATTCTAATTCTTCTAGTTTTGACTCCATTAAGACTCGTAAAGAGGAGATCCCAACTTCGATGGGCAGCACAGCTTCCATTCCATAGACCAGAGAGAAAGGAGTTGCCCCCGTAGAGGTCCGCACACATGTGCAATACGCATACAAAGCAAATGGTAGCTTCTCGTGCTAGTCTTTATATGTCTCGGTCATTTTCCCAATAATCCTCTTAATATTTTTGTTAGTTGCTTTTACTGCTCCGTTCATCTTTGGGCGATAGGAGGAGGAGTTATGATGTTTTATTTGAAATTGCTCGCATACTTCCTTCATCATCTTGTTGTTCAGATTCAAGGCATTATCCGAAATGATTCTCTCAGGCAAACCGTATCGACATATGATCTCCTTTTTTAAGAACCTACAAACTGCGGTCTTCGTCACATTGGCAAATGAAGCGGCTTCTATCCATTTTGTGAAGTAATCTATGACCACAAAAATGAACCGATGTCCATTAGAAGCTTTTGGGGAAATCGGCCCTATAACATCCATGCCCTACATAGAAAACAGCCACGGAGAAGTCATGACATGAAGGGGAAAAGGTGCTGCATGAATTTTATCACTGTAAACTTGACATTTGTGGCACTTTCATGCGTAACTAATGCAGTCGCTTTCCATCGTCAGCCAGTAATAACCGAGTCTCATAATCTGCTTAGCCATAGTGAAACCATTGGCATGCATTCCACAAATTCCTTCATGGACCTCTTCAAGTATCTTTCTGGCTTCAACATCATCCACACATCTCAAGAGCACTTGATCTTTTCCTCTTTTGTACAGGATATACCCATCAAGGACAAATCCTACCGCCATTCTCCTGATTGTTCTTTTGTCGTTCTCGTTTGCCTGTTCAAGATACCTTTGATTCTTGACATATTCTAGGATATCATGGAACCATGGCTGTCCATCTGCCTCTTTTTCAATGCTAAAACAATGCACAGGGGCCTCATATATTCTCATCTGGAGAGGCATTGTTTCTTTTTCTCGATTTGCTTTAAACATTGAAGCCAAAGTGGCTAAGGCATCAGTCAATTGGTTTTCTTCTCGTGGGAAGTAATTAAAAGTTACTTCTTCAAATTCTTTGATTAGCTCTGCCACGAGATCGTGATATTTGAACAACTTCGAGTCTCTCACTTCCCAATCTCCACGGATTTGGTAAATCACTAGCGCTGAGTCTCCGTAAACTTCTAAGATTTCGATGTCTCGTTCAATAGCTGCACGAAGTCCCATGATGCACGCCTCATATTCCGCTACGTTATTGGTATAGAAGAAATTTAATCTGGCAGTGAATGGATAATGATTCCCTTCTGGTGACACTAAGACTGCTCCAATCCCATGCCCCAATGCATTTGATGCACTATCAAAGCTCATATTCCATGATTTCTCTTTTGACGATTCACATTCTTTTTCTGTAATGCACATTAAGTCTTCATCTGGGAAATCAAATCTCAATGGCTCATATTCCTCTGTCGTTCGAGTTGCCCAGAAGTCAGCTATTGCGCTCCCTTTTATCGACTTTTGACTCACATAGATGATGTCGTACTCTGATAGTAAAATTTTCCATCGTGCCATTCTTCCTGAGAGTGCAGGTGATTCCGTCATGTACTTTATTGGGTCCAGCTTCGAAATTAACCATGTCGTATGATACAACATATATTGTCTGAGCCTTCGAACTACCGGACCAAAGCACAAATGTAATTTTTCAATTGTGGTTCGGCTTCATACTCGGTGAATTTCTTGCTGAGGTAGTAAATTGCCCTTTCCTTTTTCCCTGACTCATCATGTTGCCCTAGTACACAACCCAATGAGTTATCAAACACAGTCAGATACAATATCAAGGGTCTCCCGAGGGTTGGTGGTACTAGCACCGGGGGGTTAGACAAATACCGTTTCATCTTGTTGAAAGGCATTTGACACTCCTCATTCCATTCTCCAGGATTATGTTTTCGAAGGAGTCGAAAAATTGGGTCGTATTGGTTGGTAAGCTGAGCAATAAATCGAGCGATGTAGTTCGACCTCCCTAGAAATCCTCTGACTTCTTTTTGTGTCCGTGGAGGTGGTAATTCTTGTATGGCTTTTATCTTATCCGGATCAACCTCAATACCTCTCTCACTAACAATGAAACCCAGTAATTTTCCTGAAGTTGCCCCAAATGTGCACTTGGCTGGATTAAGTTTCAGCCGAAACTTTCTTAATCTTTCGAACAATTTCCTGAGGTTTCCAACATGCTCTCTTTCCCCCTGAGACTTGGCAATCATGTCATCGACGTAGACTTCTATTTCTTTATGCATCATGTCATGGAACAACATTACCATAGCCCTCTGATACGTTGCCCCGGCATTCTTTAATCCGAATGGCATTACCTTGTAGCAAAAGGTTCCCCACATTGTCACGAAAGTAGTTTTCTCCATATCCTCGGGGGATATCTTTATCTGATTATAACCCAAAAATCCATCCATGAAAGAAAATAGTGAATGTTTTGCTGTGTTATATACCAATGTATTGATGTATGGCAAGGGAAATTATCTTTAGGACTTGCCCGATTCAGATCACGATACTCTACGCACATTCGTACCATTCCATCTTTCTTTGGTACTGGGACTATATTAGCTACCCATTTTGGATATTTAGAGACTTCTAAAAAGCCAGCATCAAATTGTTTCTTGACTTCTTCTTTTATCTTTAACAGCATTTCAGGTCTCATTCGTCTTAGCTTTTGTTGAATGGGTTTGCATTCTGGTTTCAGTGGGAGCCTATGGACCACTATATCCTCGTTCAAACCTGGCATGTCTTGATACGACCATGCAAATACGTCTTTGTACTCTTGAAGCAAGGCGATCAAGTCATGTTTGGTGTTCTTTGAAATGGAGGTCCCAATCTTCACTTCCTGCCTCTTTTCTTCATTTCCCAAGTTCACTGTCTCAACAGTCTCTTGATGGGGTAGAATCTGTTTATCTTCTTGTTCTATCATCCTTAGTAAGTCAGGGGACGAGACATAATCTTCAGCATTTTGCTCAGCTTCGAATTCTACTAAACAAATAGCTTTTTCAAAATTGATTTCAAGACACGTAACGGGATTGTTCATGTCGTTGATATCTGAGCACCTGAAAGGTGAATGGAAAAGAAAGCTATAAATGAGCACCAAAGTATTGGAACCAGACAATCATAATGTTATGGCATGATATGAGGTACATGTAAGGACAGGTGGTGAGGAGAGGAGGCAATTATGCAGTTAACAAGAATGAAAGAACTATGACAAAATGCATCTCCATTAATGTTCATTCAAATGATAAAGTTCCAACATCAGTTCTTACAAAAGGATCTCATTATTACTTAGGGACCCATAAAAAGAGAGTTAATACTGAGCATTACTCTGGTGAGGACTTAGAAACTACAAGAAGATCCACAGCAGTCCAATTGCTCAAAATGAATCCCGGGGGACAAGGGCGTATCATTGAAACTTCATTACTTGTATCATCTCTTTTGTCAATAACATTTATACTGACGTTCTGAAGACCCCTCTCAATCAATAACAACGTGCTTTGTGGATTATCTCTTCTCGTTCATTCCTGCAGATATAAATGTTTTCGACAAGGGCGGATACATTATGGGCTCCTATTCCACTTCCCGTCCTGAGGCTCTTGCAATCCTCTTTTCTTGATCTTTCTGTAGCTGTTTCCTTCTTTGTCGCACATCCAACTTGAACTCTAAATCGTATCGAGCCTTGTGGTGTACCGGTTTTCGCGCTTTAGTTATCCCTTGCTGGTATCTTCCTAAGCCTTTCTTCGCTCGGGCTCCTTTTCCCACCGTCAGTTTAATTCCCATCTTAGTATTCCTTGATAGTTTGGGTGTGGGAATCTTGTTTTCTTCAGCAACAAATGTAGCATTAATAAATTCGAGGGAACGGAAGGAACGTTCTACTCCATCTTTGATAAATTCGAGGGAACGGAAGGAACATTCTACTGCATCTTTGTTCACTTCGATGTAAGGTGTGACAGCAAAAATAGATGCAACAATGTTGTCTTCACTAGCGACCGTGATCAAGCGATTATCCATGACAAATTTCACTTTTTGATGGAGAGATGAAGGAACTGCCCCAGCAGAGTGGATCCAAGGCCTCCCTAAAAGGCAATTATACAAAGGAGTGATGTCCATGACCTGGAACTCTATGTTATATGTGCATGGGCCCACTTCTAGGGGGATTTCAATCTTTCCCATAACCTCTCGTCGTGTCCCATCAAATGCCCTTACTGTGGAATGACAAGACCTTAGATAGGACATATCAATTGGCATCCTGGAGAGTGTGGCCAAAGGCATGACATTGAGTGCGGATGTGTTTTTGATGAGCACATTCGGTACTATGTAACCCTTACAACTGGTCGTAATATGCAATGCCTTCACGGAGCCTCTATCGTTTGGTGGTATTTCATCATCACTGAATGAGATGAAATTATCCGCATTTAGATTGTTCACCTATCTATCAAGCTTTACAGATACATTGCTTTCCACGTAAGCTTGATTGAGCACTTTTAGTAAGGCATTCCGATGTGACTCTAAGTTCAACAGTAGGGATAACACCGAGATTTTTGCCGGCTGCTTGTTCAACTGTTCCATGATGTTATATTTATTGTGCTTGATGAACTTCAAGAATTCATGTGTTTCATCCTCATTCACAGGTCTTTTAATTTCTCGTTCTGACTGTATTTCAACATCCACCTCAGCCTCATGCATCGGTTCCTTTCCTTTCTGATTCGAGTCAACGGCTTTTTTCTTTGGTTCAGCCATTTTTGGAGAATAGCACCTCCCGCTGCGGGTAAAGTGTCCTACTCTGCTAATATCTCCAATCACAACCTTTGGCTTTTCAACTTCGGGCGCGACAATGTTAACATCGTATTTCCATGGCACCGCCTTATCGTCCTTGTAATGGAAAGGAGAAGGCATTTTAATCACCACCGTCGGTTTGACTTCCTTCTTCTTAGCCTCATAATAAATTACCAGAGGCCGATCAGCGCTATAATGGATGACTGATGGTTGATTATCAGAGGCGCATATTTCCCTTTCCTCGGCCTCATCCATTTTGTCAAAGATCTTAACCTCCTTGTTGTTCATCATGTCTTGGAGTAATTTTCTGAATTCTTCACAAGACTGGATGTCATGCCCTTCGGTACCATGAAAGACACAAAAACTTGGACCTTTTGTACTTTCTTCTTCGAAACTTTTGTTGGAATAACAAAACAACCCATTTTCCATCATCACCTCCCAGACTTTTTACAAAGGTGTTTTTATTTCAAAAACGCAGCTTTTGGCTCGCCGCATATCTTCCATTGTCACTGCGCTCATGCTCCCTTCGGTATGGTTAGGGAGCGGGTTTCCAGCCACATTACTAGTACCGTCCAATCGTAAAATCCCTGCATCAATGAGACCCTGAACCCTCCTTTTGAAGGCTATACAATTCTCTGTAGAATGCCCCTGGTTTCCAGCATGATACATGCAACTGGCATTGCAATCGTACCATTTTGGGTATAGAGGCTTCAATGGTGCCATATAATGTGGGGATATTAATTGTTTTTCCAATAATTTCGGGCACAGTTCTCCGTACGTCACGGGAATAGGGGTGAATTGAGGTTTTTCAGGATTGGGTCTTGTCGGCCTTTGTTCATTTTTGGGTTGGCTCGGAGCAGGCATGGTATTTGGTGAGAATATGGTGAATGGTCTTTGGTTATCAGTGGCATAGACGCGGTAAGGAGGAGGTGTTTGATAGTAAGGGTTTTGAGGAGGGAAATAGAAATTCAGAGATTGGCGAAATTGAGGTCGTGGTTGGGTTGGATACGGGTTAGAAGCGTAGTAGCTCCCAGTCCCCACCATATGGGTTTTAGATTCTTTTTTCTTTATAGGTACTGGCCTTTTCGAACTCTCGGGACCTTCCATCCTTCTGTTCTTGATGCCATTTTCAATGAGTTCCCCAGACATTACGATATCGGCGAAGTCCTTTGTGGCATTTTCCACCAGCTTGTCATAAAATGGCGCTTTCAAAGTGTTGATAAAGAGGACCGTTATCTCAATTTTAGTCAGTGAGGGTTCTACTTGGGCCGAGATATCCCTCCACCTTTGAACGTATTGTCTAAAAGTCTCTATTTGCTTCTTTTCCATCATCTGCAGCCTTAGTCGATCAGGCACCATATCGGAGACATGCTTGTACTGTTCACAAAATGCTAATGCTAGGTCCTTCCATGATTGGATCCTCTCTCTGCTGAGTTGATTATACCATCGGAGGGCTGATCCGATCAAGCTATCTTGAAAATAGTGTATTAACAATTTGTCTTTATTCACATAACCAGCCATCTTCTGACAAAACATGATAAGATGCGCCTCTGGACATCTCGTTCCATCATATTTTTCAAAATCTGGCACTTTAAATTTCGGAGGTAGGACCAGATCGGGAACCAAACTGAGCTCTTTGGCGCTCAGTGCAGAGAAGACTCCAGTACCTTCTATCGCTTTGAGTCTTTCTTCCAGACTCTTATACTTGTCCTGAGCATCATGATCCTTCATTTTCAATTTGGCTATTTCTGCCGGATCATCCAAATCTGGAATGATTGGATCAGCGGGACTAGCTCCGGGTTCGATACGAATACACCTTGCCCTAGATAAGTAGGTGGTGCAGGTGGTTGTTCTAGGCCCGTTGATTCCCCTTGAGGCCAACCTCCGTGCATTGCAAGGGCGTGAGGTGGTGTGTATCCTGGGGGATGGAGCGGACTCTGATTAACTCTTTAATGGGGTTCTGTAATATCAAGGCTCTGCGCGAGTCCTTTTCTTTTGACCAGAACGGTCATCATTTCCATCATTTTGGCCATTGATCCTTTTGCTCGAGCGATTCCTCTCGGGATCTTACCATCAGGTCCCTTGCTTCCTGCTGTGACCTGGCCAACTGTTCTTGTAACTCTCTTTGGATCCATTCTTTCAATTCTTTTGTTGAGTTCAGCATCCATAACTCTAGCTCTTAGACGTGTCCTATAAGGATGACATGATTCTAGATTCGTAGTATCGCAACTGTGGATTATACAGTTTTAGCCTCAGTGAGATATTGCAGTGATATGCACATGTAATGAATGGATGAATGCATAAATGACAAATGAATGTTAGTCATGAATAAATATGCAAGAATTGGGTGTTGATTTCAAGATAGCGCCATACTTAGGCATTTCATTAATCAAAAGAGTCTACTACAAAGAGTTTTGCCATATCTGATCTAACGGTTACACTAGTTTCCTAGCCACATCACCTTGTTTTTTTACTCATTCTAGGAACCTTGCCTTACTTGATCCTTGCCTCGGAAGGAATTGGCAACTGAGAACTTCAGCTTCATCTGACAATTGCAGGATTTGCATAGCCGCTTTGTGGATTTTATTGATCATATTGCCGAGATGCATATCTTTTTCTTAGAGAGCTCTTTCGTAGACCCGAATGTCTCTGTCATGCTGACCCTTTTTTTCATCTAAGGTTTTCAGGAGAGTGTCCAAATGCTGTTGATGAGCTTGCAGTGTATCTTCTAAATCTCGTATCTTCCTTCTTAGCTCTTGGCGTTCAAACTGACTAGTCATTAATTCAGCGAGCACGGATTCGTATTTAACATTCTTCTTTCTTAACTCCATCATAGCACGTGCAGCTTTTTCCTCTTCTTTCTTTGCTTTTTCTTTCCAGAATTCCACTCCGCCTTTGATGTTATTTAGTTCCTCCTTCCATTCTGCTGTCGATTTGCCCAGCCCACTATTCTTTATAGTTTCTCTTAACTTCTTATTTTCCAAATGGAGATCCCTTAAGTTAATACTTATGGTCTCAGTTTCTTTCTGGGCTTTCTCGGTTTTGGATTTTTTAATTTGTACATCGATCTTCAATTGGTAGTTTTCCTCTTGAAGAAAATTAATATCCCGTAACAGCTTGGTCTTTTCACGTTCAAATTCATGTCTTGCCATTTCCAATTCGGACGGCATTTCTTTTGAGAAAGGATTCTGGGAAGTGTAATCTGTTGGCGACATTTCCTAACTACTCACTCGCTGTTGTCTCTATACATCATAATCTTGAGTGATAGTGTCAGCATACAGAGCTAGCTCCACTAGGTAGATTTCTTTCCAAGACTTTGCAGTATCTCAGACTTTTTTCATGTAATTCTCACCTGTAAAAGTGAATTCAGACTGTGCCAATCCTCTGGTAGCTGGTATGAACTGTCGCGAAGCGAATTACCTTTGAACCATTAACGGAGCGTATCCAACTCCTCCCTATAATTCGAGTAAGGGCACCCAATCTTGGCTCCCACATTTGTATAACAGAATCGAAGGACGGATCCATGGTGCTCTCCAAGTTATATTTTCAGAGCGGAGATTCTGAAAAACTGAAACCGAATGCTGGTCGGTGACATCCTTCGGCCAATCTTTCCCAAGGTGAGCTTCCAATAGAGAGAATGTTTTCGAAAACATGTGGAAAGGTGTGCGTTCCACTTTCCAGAAGTGGCTCAGAATCCAAACGTTAAGTAACTGTGCACATCCGACAAAACGTCCTTCCTCTTTCCTCCTGCAGCTACTTAGAGATCTAAAAGTCTCAGCTAAGATGGTTGGGACGGGATTGATTCCTTGCTTCAATTTTTCGAAGAAATCCACTACCGCAACTTCAATATGTCCAAGGACCCTTGGAAAGACAATTAATCCGTAAATGGACAAAGCAAAAAGATCCACTCTTTTTACAACATCTGGATGGTTTTGAACCAAGCCTCGTAGAGAAAACCACGGAACACAACTGATTTCGTTCTTTTTCTTTATCTATTTTTCAGCCCATGTATCGGTCATTCCTGTCAACTTCGTTAGCTTTTTCCTGAAAGTCATTGGCTTGGGCATCTTCACATATATCTTGTTGGATTGTGCGGAGCAAGGCGATATACTCTTCTATGGTCGGAGTCATATCTTCTTGATTGAAAGTAAAACATTGGTAAGTTGGGTCCCAAAATCGAACCAAGGGTTGAATCAGCTGTTCATCGATGCTGATAGCGATCAAATGAGCTATATCCCCGTACTTTTCAATGAAAGTGCCCCTAGTGTCTGAGTCCCACTGTTTCCATATTCGAGTCAGGTCTTCGAGATTATTCTGACAAGCATTCGTAGTCACCTGCTCAGGAAGGCTGGAGATACCTCCTTCCTTTAAGCTGTCTCCTTTTGCTTTCTGGGTTTTCAAAGACCAATCTCGAACCATGGCATTTTTCTCGATTACTCGTGTAATTGACTCCTCCATCAAAAACCCGTTTGTGGCAACCAATCTCTAAACAACACCCTCCTAACAGAATGCCTATGATGCATGATGGAAAAAAAGATAAAATGAAGACAAATAACCTTGGTTAGTAATCACAACAAATATAAACGACAAAAAACATAGAAAATCTAACAAATTAAGCCATTCAATCCTACATTTTGGTGACTATTCTATGGACAGAGGTTCAGCATGGCTCTAATTGGGGTGGTTCATACGATTCACTACATGCGGTTTCGGTTCTAAAAATGGTACTCGAATTGTCCATACTATCGCCTACTAAGGCTAGTACGGAGCCTCGGTTATCGCCCATCATAAGCTCGCGAGCTCAATTCGAGGGATTACATTTACTTATGCCTATGCGGAGGGATAAGTTAACTCACGAAAGCATAAGTCATATGTAACCCGGAAGTATTCACTAGCCTGTGCGGAGGGACAAGTTAACTCACGAAGGCATAGCGTTTACTTCCACTTAAGCGGACATAGCCCGAGTAGAGAGCTCATGTTATGCAAAAATGCAAGTGCATGGTGTGTGAGGAGAAACTCACAAACCTTTTGTTTTTATTTAAAAACTAAAGAAAACTAACCGTAAAAACTTAAAGTTGAAAAACAAAAGATAAAATAAGTTAAAAAATATTTACAACATGATGCAGAATAAAGAGTTTCGAAAAAAAAATTTAAATCAAATTTTCAATTTTCGACAGAAAGACAAAAATTAATCAATTTATGGCCAGACTCTCTTTAAGGTCCTCAGTGGAGTCGCCAAGCTGTCGTAACCATTTTTTGAAAACGGGAATCGACTTTAAAATAGGGAGTCGCCACCGACCCTTTTGTTCGAGGTGTGATCGGATCACCTTGATATGGATCATTTTAATAAAACATTTTGATTTATTAAAATAATAATTTTGGTCTACGAAAGTCGAGAAAACGGGTTCGGGAGTCGGTTACGTGCAAGGAAGGATTAGCACCCTTGTCACGCCCAAAATCGGTACCAAATTGATTGATGTTGTCCTAATGTTGAAAACTTGAAAATACTTAAAGCAGAAAAACAAATTATTAAATCTGAATTGAATCTTTAGATAAACTCGTTTTGAAGGGATAAAAATATCATACCCAGCACGTTAGGATATAATACATTTATACTCTGACATCGAGATCATATTTGATTTTTAAAGCATGTAAAAAAAAAGGGTACTTGAGTATTTAGTCGAACGAAAGCACGTTAGGATGTAATTCTTCGTACTTCCAAAACATACAACTATTGCCTCGTTTTTTTTAAGTATGCATTCTTAAAATCGACTCAACATTTATTTTTTAATATAATGAAATATTTAGAAAAGGTTTGCATATGTTGGAATTTGAAATATGACATAAGAATAATATGCGTAGCAAAAATGGAAATAAATACATTTAGTATGAATGATAATATAAAGAACGAAAATGAAAATAAAATAAGGTAAACGAGTCAAAAAATAAAGAAAAAAAATAAAGTAAGAAAATAATAATAATAATGTAATAATGATGATAAAAGGTAAGTAGATAATAGTGGCTGTAGTAATGGCACTAATAATAGTGGTAGTGGTAAAGAAATAAAATAATGATAATAGCACTAATACAATTACTAACATTAAAGTGATGATCAAAATAATAATATTAATTTTAACGATAATGCTAATAACAACAGCAGTGGAATAAAGTAATAGTAATACATATAATAGTAACAAATATAATAAATAATAACAAGATGGGAAAATAAACATAATAATATTAATGATAATACAAGAAAAATGTAATCATAAAAATAGTGACGATAATAGTAATAACGATAGAGGGGAATAATATAAAAATAAACCGATTTAATAATGATACAAATAATAATAATATAATGGCATTAAATTAATTTTGATAATAAAATAATAATAAAAACAACTAACAGGACTGAATTAAAAAACAAGGCAAAATTTTGGGGCGCCACTCGGGAACGAAAATTAAGGCAAAGGATCAATTTGAAAACAAAATAAAATTTGTGAGCCAAATTTAAAAGGACAAAGAGAACAAAGAACAGGACCAAATCAAGCAGAGCCGCAAAAGAGGGGGACCATTAGCGCAAATTTCCCTTGGAAGGGATATGCACACTCTGGAAACCCAAAAGGCGCCGCTTGCTCAACTTGTTACAGCTTTTCCTTCCTTTCTTTCATTTAATAATTTAAAACCCCTTTTCATTACTATTCATTTCAATCTCTGTTCTAAAAAACTATCCCTTCCCTCTTTTGCACCAGACGGTCGAACTTCCTCCCTTCGTTGCACCACCGCGCCACCACCGTCTCGGTGGTCGGCGATGCTCGAGGTCAGACTGTTAGCTCCTTTCAACAGTATTCGGGTTAGTTCTTTCCCCTTTTTGCTCTTTTTTTTTTGTTAATAAAAGATTTAAAGTAAAATAACTAAAAAAAAATGACAAAGAAGTGAATGATAATAATAAAAATCTGAATCAACCTTCAAAGTTCTTTTGCTTTCGATTTTTGATTTTTCTAAAATGAGCGAAATTACCAGAATTCCTTTGGGATTTTTGATAATGTCCAAAAAAAAAGATCCCGTACACTGTTTTTCGAATGGCTTTATAGCCGAAAGATACAACACTTTTTATTAATCTATTATTTTGTTCCATACTTCTCTGCTTCGTTGCCTCTATTTCTCTGCCTGTCGGTCTCTTTTGCAGTGTATGGACGAGGCGTGTGGGTGTTGACCGAGGCATGAGAATGGCGCTGGTGGTGGCCGACAGTGGTGGGCGTAGTGCACTGTAGGGGCTGTGAACCGAGGGAGTGGCGCCTAGGGAGCAGCTATGGCTTCTTGTTTACCGACTTAGCTTTTAGGTTTTGGGCTTATTGGGCTAGGTTTAGTCATTGGGTTTAGGGTTATTATTGGGTTGAATTATTTTGGGCTGGTTTCAATTTTGGGTTTGGTTTTGGAATTGGGTTGTAATGGACCTTTTTGGGTTTTTTTTAGTAATTTTATAAAAGGACATTATGGTCCATTCTTATTATTGGACTTTTTGTTTTTTTTTTTGTTTTTTTTTTTAATGTTTATTGACTAGGCCTTTAGTCCGTATTGGGCCTGGGCCAAAATTGGTTCTTACATATAGGACTCGAGCATTTTCTTAAATTGTAATTGTTAGTCAATGTGTTGGTTAAGTAAGTCATTAAAGTCATTTTGTAAATGACCTTATAAGTTAGGCAAATTCTTTTGCTTAATAGAGATGAATTGCAAGATGTATATGCCTTTATGTATGTCTTGATTCTTTGAGCTCCTAGAGGTACCTATGGATTATCCTTTATATTCGAATGAGAACTTAGATGTGCCTTTGGGATAGGAGTGGTATTGATTTGAATGGAAGTATGTATGTGTGCAACGTAGGGTGGCTAAAGGGCTTGGTAAATAGCCTGTCAATCTTCCAAATGGGTAGACACGGCTTCCACATGGGCGTATGCCCAGGAGTTGAAATGGTAAAGTAGAGATGTTGAAAACTTCAATGTTTTTTAAGTTCAAATCCCATTTTGTGTATTTTTTTTTTAAATATAAAAGATAAAAACAATCTAGAAAAGATATAATTTACATTGTAAATCAGTGATATTTTAATCATTACCCAACTTAATTGGTTTTTGACTGGCTCATGATACCAACTTAATTAAGGATTTAATATATAATATTGATTCATGCAATAAAAGTTACTTATAAATAATCTAGTATAATCTATTATATACAATAATTTTATTTATTCTGTAAAAAAAAACAATTCTTATTTTTATTCTGTAAAAAAGATATTTATTTTTATTTTTATTCCGTGTGAAGTCTGCACCTTGCACTTGGAAAATAAATCGCCACACGGCTGAAGCACACGGGCGTGTGCACAGACCGTGTTGATAAGTCAGAATGCCAAGGTTTGGCACATGGGCTAGGACCACGGGCGTGTCAAGGCCGTGTGACCTTAGTCAGAATCGACCAGGTGAGGAAGACACGGGCATGTCTCGAGGCACACGGGCGTGTCCCTAGACCAACACGGGCGTGTAGCCCCTGTTTTGTTGAAATGTTTCTCGAGTTCGTGAAAGTTCCCGGAATAGTTTCGAAACCTCTATGAGGTACGTTTAGGGCCTCTTACACTGAGTATGCACGAGTGATGGGTTAAACGAGATTTTTATAACCCTATTCGAAGCGTTTAAGCAAGGTTAGTTAGGTAATGCCCCAAACTCGATTTCGGCTTGAATACGGGTAAGGGGTGTTACAATTATCACCAAAATCACTTACTAGTAAAGGTCGAAGTTGTTGAAAATTTTCAAGCTTCCAAACCCCTACTCTTGTTGATATTTTTGGTGGAAGAAGAATAAAAAATGGGAAAGATGATAGCTTTTCTTTATTTTATTATTACTAGTCAATTAAGTCACCAAATACTTACCTACTTTGACCAAATCTTTCATTTCTTGTCTCCTATGGCCGGCCATCATATTACTAAGGGCCTAATTGCACATTAGGGACCTCCAATTTAATATTCTATAGCTATTTGACACCTTTAGCTAGTAGGATAAAACTTTCGCACTTTATGTGATTTAGTCCTTTTTCAAAATTAAGCATGCAATCGCTAAAATTAATGCACCAAAATTTTCATGCGCTCATATAATCATGCTATAACACATAAGCTAATACTAAAAATAATTTTCTCCGACCTTAGATTAGTGGTTCCAAAATCATTGCTCTGACTAGCCCCAAAATCAGGCTGTTACACATACTAACATCTATCATGCATAAACATCACATATCCTCTTTTCCATTCATGCCAGTTTCATCTTCGTGATAGGCACCATCACATAAACATACCAATTACCAATAAAATTAATATTAGACAACTTCCAATGGCCATATACAAAATGAATCATTAACCATTACAATGCCAACACATTTAGACCAAATCATTTATGACAGATAACAAAATGACCAAGTCCCTATACATGCCATAACTCAAAATACTTGAATTCATTGGTACCAAAGTAATTGTTGTAGATAGTGCGTATGGATCTCTGAAAAATCTCTAATCCTGAGTTGGCTTGGTTACACTATAAGATAAAGAAAAGAAAGGGGAGTAAGATTTATAGCTTAGTAAGTTCACATGCAAATAATAAGCAACATTAAACAACATTAAACATGAATATCATACAATTAGTATAACACAAGTTACATAATTGTCGTCATAGGTTCATAAACATAACTTAATCATTCTTAATCTTACCAAGTGTTCACCACATACCGAGCTCATTCTTATGAGATTTTTGTACATACTTGTACCAACTCGTAACATATCATACTCTTTCTCATCTTTGACTTACCCATTGAACACTTGGAATACTAATCGGATATACGGAAAGTCTTGCACATAAGTGCCACATATGTAGCTAATGCTACCTCATATCTCATAACACATAGGGGCTCGCTCTCGAGCTAATCACGGGCCTACTCACACAAGCTGTCAGACAAGACGTAACTACACAGTGCTACTCACACAAGCTGTCAGGTATCCGCAACACATGCCGGGCTACCCAGCCACTGGTAGACGTACGAGACCAGCATCTGGATTACATAAATCACTTCTATCTCATGGTTTCCTAGTGACATGTCACTAGTATCCTAATCTATTCCTAAGTTTCAAACGGGATTTCTCACTTGTCATTTCGTTATCGTCAAACGTATCCACATTGTCATTAATACAATTCATGTATAATAAAACATATAAAAATGCAAATATAACATTTCCTTTATTTACACACGAACATACCTCGGTACAAAATAATAGAAAAGGATTTAATCGTCAAACACCTTATTCTTTCCCCGGCCAAGGTCCGAACTTCGTTTTTCTTTATCTATAATAGCAAATTTAGCTTATTTAATATTCACATTACTCAAATCAGTCCAAACATCACATTATCACAAAATTACCATTTTGCCCCTAAAGTTTCACATTTTTACAATTTAGTCTCTAGGCTCGTAAAATGAAATGTATTCAATTTCTTGATAACCGAAGCCCAGTCGAACCAATTTCATGCATATTGCAACCCACATTTTCCATTAAATCACACTTTTACACACATTGACATTTTCATCAAAAATCACCGAGCAAAAGTTTTTTATCTAACATTAAACTTGCATAATCTACCATTAAACATCAAAATGCACACATGTCTAACATGGGTCAAACCTTAGACCTAAATCATCTATCAGATTAATAGTAAAAATAGATAGATCAAGTGGACTTACAATCGAGCTTGAAAGTGGCCAAACCCTAACTATGGCTTCCCTACTAATTTTCAGCTATGGTGAGGAAGATGGACAAGAAATTTGGCTTGATTTTGCTTTTTAATTCATTTAATTACTAAATGACCAAAATGCCCTTCACTTAAAACTTTGAAAGTTTATCTCACCGTGTCCATTTTTGTCCACTAACTTAACAAATGGTCTAATTACCATCTAAGGACCTTCAATTTAAAATTTCATAGCAATTAGACACCTCTAGCATGTAAAACTCAACTTTTGCACTTTTTACAATTTAGTCATTTTTGCTAAATTGAGAGCTCAAACGTCAACATTTTCGAACGAAATTTTCAAGAAATCATTCCGTAAGATTGTAGACCTTAAAAATGTAATAAAAAAATTTTACTGCATCATATTTGTGGTCCCAAAACCATTGTTCCGACTAGACCCAAAATCGGGCTGTTACAACTCTCCCCTTTTAGGGATTTTCGTCCCCGAAAATCTTACCAAAAAATAGGTTTGGGTACTATTTTCGCATAGCTTCCTCAGGTTCTAACGTAGCCTCTTCGACTCTATGTCATTGCCACAAAACTTTAACTAGGGCTATGTTTTTATTTCTCAACTGCTTACCTTCCCGAGCCAAAATCTTGATCGGTTTTTCACTGTAAGTCATATCGGGTCGAATCTCAACCTCTTTCATAGAAATCACATGTGAAGGGTCTAACCGATAATGATGTAACATAGATACATGAAACACGTTGTGGATCCTTTCCAACTCTGTCGGTAAAGCTAACTGATATGCCACTGGCCCTGTTATTTCAATTACTTCATACAGACCAATGAAACGCGGACTCAACTTGCCTTTACTGCCAAATCTTAGAATCTTCTTCCACGGAGATACTTTAAGGAATACTTTATCACCAATCTGAAGTTCGATCTCTTTTCTTTTCAATTCCACATAGGATTTCTGCCGATCTGAAGCTTCTTTCAAACAGTCACGGATTACTTTCACTTTCTCTTTGGTCTCCTTAACCAAATCAACCCCAAGAATCTGTTATAACTAAGCTCTGTCCAATACAACGGAGTTCGACACTTATGGCCATACAATGCCTCATACGGTGTCATCTTTATACTTGACTAAAAACTGTTGTTATAAGCAAATTCGACAAAAAATAAATATTTTTCCCAACTACCTTCAAATTGTAGAACACAACAACGAAGCATATCTTCGAGAACCTGAATCGTTCTCTCTGATTGGCATATGGTTTGTGGATGAAATGCAATACTAAAGTTCAACTTTGTACCCAAATATTCTTACAATTTTTTCCAAAATCGACACATAAACCTTGGATCTCTATCCGCAATAATAAAAATAAGTACTCTATGTAATCTCAGAATTTCAGCAATGTACAATTCAGCTAGCTTGTCAAGTGAATAATCGGTACGTACTAGAATAAACGAGCTGATTTTGTCAACCTGTTAACAATGACCTAAATGACATCTTTCTTTTTTGGAGTCAATGGCAAACCCGTTATGAAATTCATCGTAATTTGGTCTCATTTTCACTCGGGTACCATCACTGGTTGAAGTAAGCCCTAAGGTACTTAGTGTTCGACCTTTACTTGTTGACAAACTAAGTATCTCGAAACAAACTTCGAAACATCTCATTTCATACCTGACCACCAATACAATTTCTTCAAATAATTATACATTTTTTTACTACCTGAATGCACAGATAAACAACCATTATGCGCCTCACGAAGAATTTTTTTGGATAAGTTCATCATTTTTTGGTACACAAATTCTACCTCGGAACATCAAACAATCATCGGATCCGATATGAAAACCTAAATCACTACTCAATTCACAATGAACTCTTTTGGTTTGCAAATCACTATCACATTTCTGAGCTTCGCAAATTTGTTGAAAGAATAACTGTCTAGCTCTCAATTCAGTTAGGATCGAACCATTATCGGACAAAGTCAACTGTGTATTCATCGCTCTCAAAGAAAACAAAGTCTTTCTACTCAATGCATCTGCGACAACATTTACCTTACGCTGGTGATAGTCAATCACTAACTCATAATCCTTTAGTAACTCAAGCCATCGCCGTTGCCACAAGTTTAAATCTTTCCGAGTCATCAAGTATTTTAAACTCTTATGATCAGAAAAGACATGACACTTCTCACCATATAAATGGTGTCTCCAAAAATTCAAAGCAAACACAATGACGGCTAATTCCAAATCATGCTTCAGATAATTATTCTCGTGTAGTTTCAACTGTCTCAAGGCATAAGCTATCACTTTTCCCTCTTGCATTAACACATATCCTAATCCATTCAGTGACGTGTCACCATAAATTACAAACTCTTTTCCCGATTCAGGTTGTACTAAAATCAGTGCCTCAGTTAGTAATGTTTTCAACTTCTCAAAACTTTGCTGACATTGTTCTAACCATTCGAACTTAACATCTTTTTGCTACAACTTAGTCATAGGAGTAGCAATCATTGAAAATCCTTTGATAAAACGTCGGTAATAACTGGCTAAGCCCAAAAAGCTTCTGACCTTTGATACATTCTTCGACGGTTTCTAATCAACAATTACCGATATCTTACTTGGATCAACTTGAATACCGTCTCCAGAGACAATATGTCCCAAAAATCTGGCTTCTCTGAGCTAAAACTCACTTTTGCTGAACTTAGCAAACAATTTCTTATCTCTCAAAGTCTGCAACATAATTTTTAAATGTTCGGCATGTTCAGGCTCATCCCGAGAATAAATTAAAATATCATCAATGAACACAATCACAAACTTATCTAAGTACGGTCTGAAAATTCGATTCATTAAGTCCATAAAAATAGCAGGAGTATTAGTTAGTCCGAAAGGCATGAAAAGAAATTCATAGTCCCCGTACCTTATTCTGAAAGTGGTTTTCGGCACGTCTAACTCTTTAACTCTCAACTGGTAGTAGCCAGACCTCAAATCAATCTTCAAAAATATTGTTGCCCCTTTCAACTGATCAAACAAGTAATCAATTCATGGCAAAGGATACTTGTTCTTTATAGTCACCTTGTTGAGCTATCGGTAATCAATACAAAGTCTTATGGATCCATCTTTCTGCTTGACAAATAACACCAGTGCACCCTATGGTGAAAAACTCAATCTCGCAAAACTCTTATCTGTCAACTCTTGCAACTGAGCTTTCAATTCTTTCAATTCAGTCGGAGCCATCCTATATGGAGCAATCGATATCAGTGAAGTCCTCTAGAAATACATTCGGATATTCACAAACTACCGATACTAATTCAATCTTTATTTCGGACCCATTCTCACATATTTTTGGGCAATCATTGAAGAAATCACAATAGTTAACTCACCCGACTCATCTAAATCAATTTGAAGAATTTCGCCATTCTCACATTTCAATTCAATAATTTTTCGTCTACAATTCACTACAACATCATGCAATGTCAACCAATCCGTACCCAAAATGACATCAAACTCATCAAATGGCAACAACATTAGATTAGCCTGAAAACAGTGACCTCGAATCATCAATGGAAAATTCTTGCAAACTTTATCAACTAGCACATATTTGCCTAAGGGGTTTAACACTTTAATCATAAATTCAGTAAACTCAACAGGCAAGTTCTTATTATCTACCAATTTCATGCAAACAAAAGAATGAGTCGATTCAAGATCGATCAATTCAATAACATTAATATCATAGAGAGAAAAAGTACTACTGATAACATCGGGAGATGTCGCTTCTTCGCGAGCACGGATAGAATAGGTTCTAGTAGGTGCCCTAGCCTCAAATCTTACAGCTATATCTTTTATCACACCTTTACTACTAGCTCCATTTCCCGTGTTCCTTGGTGGTCTCCCTTTAGGGGCAGTGTTGACCGATCTTACAGTCTGAAACTTATCATTTTCAACCATCTCTAGGCAATCTCTAATAAAGTGGTTGTGAGAGCCATACTTAAAACAGGCCCGGTCATACATTCTACATTCGTCGAGGTGTTCTCTGCCGCAGTGCTGACATTCAGGCCAACCAAACTCAGCGTCACCAACGCTCGCTACTGATGTAGTTTGGGCTTTAGAACCCAAGTATTGTTTCCCACGTTCTCTATTGGAATACCCAGCTGAAGCACTCGATCGAACATACAAATCCCTCGATTTCTTAGACTGAGATTGAAATGACTTATTTCTTAGACTGAGATTGAAATTACTTACTCATCGGCCTTTTTCTTCCATCTCTAGCCTCAGACTCGACTTTCCTCTTCTCTTTTCTTATATGTTCAGCCTTACAAGCTTGGTCAAATAGCACCACAAATTCCTTCAGCTTAAGAACTCCAACTAACAATCGAATATCCTCATCAACCCATCTTCGAACCTTTTGCACATGATAGCCTTAGTGGAAACACATTCTTGAGCATACTTACTGAGCCTAACAAACTATCGCTCATACTTGGTTACTGACATTCGGCCCTTTTTCAGCTCTAAAAACTCCTTGCGTTTCTGATCAATAAACCGTTAGCTGATATATTTCTTCCTAATCTTATCTTGGAAGAATTCCCAATTAACCCTCTCTCTCGGTACTACTGACACAAGGGTTTTCCACCACCGGTTTGCTGAATCTCTTAGAAGTGACACAGCACATTTTAGACATTCATACAATGTGCATGACAACTCATCAAATACCCTAATGGAGTTTTCGAGCCAAAACTCGGCTCTCTCGGGTTCATCATCCACATTATCTCTAAAATCTTCAGCCCCGTGCTTTCGAATCTTATCAACTGGGGGCTTGTTCATTCTTACAAATTTCATGCCTTCTGGAGCTACGAGAACCGGCTGAGGAACAGGTGGGGATGGAGGAGGTTGGGCATTTGGATTTGTTCGAAAAAATTTATGAATACCACTTGTTCATTGTGGAGAAAGGCTTCCCTAGCCCCTTCTCCCTGAATAATCATAGGAGGTCTACTATCAGACAGCGCTGCCCCTTGAGCAGGAGCCTGCGCATTGCTTTCTACTTTATCAGCTATCAAGTATCCGCAACACATGTCAGACTACCCAGCCACTGGTAGACATACGAGACCAGCACCCAGATCACATAAATCACTTATATCACATGGTTTCCCAGTGACATGTCACTCGTATCCTAATCTATTCCTAAGGTTCAAACGAGATTTCTCACTTGTCATTTCATCATCGAACATATCCACATTGTCATTAATATAATTCATGTATAATAAAACATTTAAAAATGCAAATATAACATTGTCTTTATTTACACACGAACTTACCTCGGTACAAAATAGTAGAAAAGGATTTAATAGTCAAACATCTTATTCTTTCCCCAATCAAGATCTGAACTTCATTTTTCTTGATCTATAATAGAGAATTTAGCTTATTTAATATTCACATTACTCAAATCAGTCCAAACATCACATTATCACAAAATTACCTTTTTGCCCCTAAAATTTCACATTTTTACAAATTAGTCTCTAGGCTCGTAAAATGAAATGTATTCAATTTCTTGTTAACCCTAGCCAAACCAATTTCATGCTTATAGAAGCCATCATTTTCCATTAAATCACACTTTTACACACATTTTGAAATCTTTTTACAAATAGGTCCTTTTGACATTTTCATCAAAAATCACCTAGCAAAAGTTATTTATCTAACATTAAACTTGTATAATCTACCATTAAACATCAAAATGCACACATGTCTAACATGTTTCAAACCCTAGACCTCAATCATCTCTCAAATTAATGGTAAAAATAGATAGATCGAGTGATAACGACTTTAAAAATGTAAAGAGCATTAAAAACTGGACAAGAATGGACTTACAATCGAGCTTGAAAGTGGCCAAACCCTAGCTATGGCTTCCTTTCTAATTTTCAGCTATGGTGAGGAAGATGGACAAGAAATTTGGCTTGATTTTGCTTTTTAATTCATTTAATTACCAAATTAACAAAATCCCCTTCACTTAAAACTTTGAAATTTTATCTCACCATGTCCATTTTTGTCCTCTAAATTAAAAAATGGACTAATTACCATCTAAGGACCTTCAATTTAAAATTTCATAGCAATTAGACACCTCTAGCATGTAGAACTCAACTTTTGCACTTTTTATAATTTAGTCTTTTTTTCTAAATTGGGTGCTCAAACGTTAAAATTTTTGATCGAAATTTTCATGAAATCATTCCATAAAATTGTAAACCATAAAAATATAATAAAAACAAATTTTATTGCGTCAAATTTGTGTTCCCGAAACTACTATTCTGACTAAACTCAAAATCGGGCTGTTACATAGGGGCAAAAATGTAGTTTTTCTATAATTTGATTTTTGGACTGAATTGAATAATGTAAGTACTAAATGAGATAAATTTGATATTATAGATCAAGAAAAATGAAGTTCGGTTCTAGATCGGGGGAAAAACAAAGCGTTTGACGATTAGGTCCATTTTCACTATTTTTGTACCGAGGTAAGTTCGTATGTTAAAAATGCAATGTCATATTTATATTTTAATGTTTTGATATTGCCTGAACTGTATGATTGATGCTACGAGTATATTTAACAAAGTTAGGGAAGAGAGAAATCTTGGTTGAACCTTAGGGATAGATTAGGATACAAGTACATGCCACTAGAAACCCATGTGATTATGTGATCTATGTGTCCCGGGTGATAATCTCGTACGTCCTACTGGTGGCTGAGTATACCGGCATATGTTGCGGATACTTGACAGCTTGTGTGAGCAGCACCGAGTAGCTACGTCTTGACTGACAGCTTGTATGAGCAGGCCTGAGGATAGCTCGAGAGCGAGCCTATATGTGTTATGAGATTTTTGGTAGCTTTGGCTACATATGTGGCACTTATGTGCAAAGTTTTCCGTGTATCTGATAGTATTCCAAGTGGTTTAATGGGTAGGTCAAAGATGAGAAAGTATGTCATTATGTTACGAGTTGGTACGGGAATGTACAAAAAACTCAAAGGAAATGGATTCGGTATATGATGAACTATTGGTAAGAATGTGATTGAGTAAGTTATGCTCATGAACTTTTAAATGACATTTATGTTGATATATGCTATGTTATTCATACGACAAGTGTATAATTAATTTTGTTTATTATTTGCATATGAACTTACTAAGCTATATAGCTTACTCCCCTTTCTTTGCCTTATCTTATAGAGTCACCGAGCTAGCTCGGGATCGGAGATCGTCGGAGATCCATTCACACTATCAACCACTATTTTGGGTACCATTGAAATGTCAATATTTTGATTTATGGCATGTATAGGGACTTGGACATTTTGTTATATGTGCCATTGGTAATGTGGCCAAATGTATTGGCTTATAATGGGTAATGATTTTATTTTGTATATGGTCATGAAAGTTGGCTAATATTGGTTATGAGTATCATTATATGTTGATATCATTCATGAATGTGGAAACTTGCATGATTTGTGTTGATAAATTATAATGTTAAAGCATGTTAGATGTTAGCATGAGGATATGATGTTAATACCTAGGTTATGGATGTTTTGGTTGCTTAAGTATGCTTGAATTGGTATTATATGATGTTTGTAGGTATGTGCATGGAAGGGTGGCAAAAGGCTTGGTAAATAGTCTTATTTTGTCCACACGAGTAGACACACAAGCGTGTGTCTAGGTCGTGTGCGACACACGGCTTACCCCACGGGCGTGTGTTCCCTGTATCTTAATTTTGAGAAACGGAATGCTCATTATTAAGCACACGGGCAGAGACACAGGCGTGTGTCTCGACCGTGTGAGGGACACGGCCTCAGGCACAGGCGTGTGTCCCGAACGTGTGAAGTCCACCTATTTTATGAAAAATTATGAAAATTAAATCGACCACACGGCCTAGCACACGGGAATGTTACTTAGCCATGTGACTTCAATTTGTTCATGAGTTACAAACAGAGAGTTACAAGTTAGGGACACAGGCGTGTCCCAAAACCACAAGGGCGTGTGACCCCAGTTTCTAGCAAAAATTTTCTAAGTTCTGTAAAAATTTCCTAAGTGCTCGGTTTAGTCACGAACCACTACTAAAGCATGTTTTGGGCCTTGTAGGCTCGTATTAGGGACTTTATGATTGATTATGAATGGTTTTAATTTCGATGCAAATTTATAACTCGATTTGCATGTTTACTTACGATATAAGTCCGGTAATTCCTCGTACCCTGTTCTGGCGTTGAATACGGGTAAGGGGTGTTACACTAAAATTAACTAAATTACTTAACTAAAGAACATGACAAAGAACAAATCAGGAAAATAAACGATTAACAATCAAGAAATGAGACAATACCTAAGAAATGATCCACCTAGACTTCATTTATCATTATCAATCTATACTACACAATTTCTTCACTTAGTATCTTCATTCATAGAAGTCTCTAAATTATGCTAATATCTCTATTCAATATTAAGAGCAACTGACTCTTGAGTGATTAATTGAAATTTCTTTCTAATTAAAAATCATATTGTCTCATTAACTCGATCTATGGATCCCTCTCTTAGATTTGACTTTAATCTGGTAGATTCATGTCATCCTATTTCTAGGATTGCATGCAACTCCACCCAATTACGCTAGATCTACTCTTAAATAGGGTCTATTCCTCCTCTGATTTAAGCATATCAAACATGGATTAATAATCTAGAAATATCAAACAAATAATTGAGCACACATAATTGATAATAAGATCTAAGTATTTATTGCGTAAATATAGAAATCAAATAACATAATCCATCCCAAGGTTCATGTAACACCCCTAACCCAAAACCGTCGCCGGATTAGGATTAAGAGGCATTACCGGACAATAGGCTCATTTCACAACTCATTTACGACACAAAGTCAATCATCATCATAATACATCAAACATAAACAATTAGTCCCTTACTAAGGCATATAAGACCTTAAACACATACTAGAAAGGGGTGGGGACTAAACCGAAACACATATAGAAACTTCATAGTAATTTAAAACTTTTCTAAGTTTCAGGGGATACACAATCGTGGGGGTAGGCTGTGTGTCCCCCACGGCTGCTAGACACACCCGTGTGCCCTCCCCGTGGTCGAAACTAACCTTTACTCCACGGCCACAAAGCACTCTTATGTACTTTGGCCGTGGTCGATCCTGTCAAAAACCACACGGCTACCAGGCACGTCCATATACCATGGCCGTGTGCTCTTAGGCCATATACTGACTTACGCCCACGGTCACTAGGCATGCCCGTTGCCACAACTGTGTGGCAAAAATAGGCCATTTGCAAGGACAAAATGCCACCCACATGGGTCAATCCTACAAGCACATTTGAGCATTCTTTATACACACAATTTGGCAACCAATTTCATGTCCAATAATCATCATATCATCACATATAATCTCATTTCTAAGCATGCCAGTTTGTACAACCAAATTACATGTAAATCTAGGTATAAATCATCCATAACTTCACTAAATCACTAAGGCATTAGCTCATCATTGAACTCACCATTTATAAGCTAATTCATTACCGTCATGCTATATCAAAATATGAACCAAATACCATATTCACTCATGCACATTACCAACATTTAGCTAGCCATATAACATGGCTATTTACACATCTCAAATATGAGTCAAAACAACTAGCCTATACATGCCATATTTCAACTATGTACATCTTTCAAAAAGTACCAAAATAGAATGCCGATAGTGTGATTGAGATGCTGACGATTCCCAGATCCAAGCTAGCTTTACTGACACTGCAAAGCAGAGAAACAAATCACACAGTAAGCTTTATAAAGCTTAGTAAGTTCGTAACATAAAACATTAAACTAAACCAACCATCACATAGATCAATTCTCTCTTATACATACCATATCATCCAAAGCTAAAATTATTCATTCATCCATTCATAGCTTTATCTATAAACTCATAAACCACAAAGGTTCAATACATACCTTAGCTAACACAGTTATTCAATTTCCAAGCTACTCAATGCTTGATATTACAATTCGATCATCCTCTGATATTCTTTTAATTTAATCGCACACTCACTGCCATATACATGGTCGATACATATTAGTCGTCACACACTTAGTGCCTAATCTTTCAATCGACATATCTTGATATCGCACACACAGTGCCACGTCAAATAGCCAAAGCTTTCATAACATCGCACACACAGTGCTATTCATCTATGTTTCAATTTCAATTTTGCACCCTTAGTGCTATCAACTAAATCTTGCACATAGCATTTCGATTTCATACACATATACACATTCATTTCATAATGCTAAACCATATCTTAATAACGTGTATTATATCCAAACTTACCTCGGACGTCGAACTATCGATACGGTCGATTAATCGAGCACTTTATCTTTGCCTCGATCTCGATCCGAACTTCTTCTTTCTTGGTCTATACACATTCAAATTAAATCCATTCAATCACCAAATCATTCATTTTAGTCCAAACACACATATTTAGGGCATTTTACAAAATAGCCCTCACATTTTCACATTTTGACACTTTAGTCCTTATTTCACAAAATCATCAAATACACAAAATTTCAAAACATATATGCTAGCCAAATTCTTCCCATGCTAATACAAGCTCATACATTTCATTTATTTCACAATTTAACCCTTCAATTTCTCATTTTCTCAATTTAGCCCAAATTAGCTAAATTCATCAAAAATTCAAAAACAAAGTCTGTTCATCTAGCTCAAATCTTTCATTTAACACCATAAATCATCACAAAGCTTAACATATCATCAATGGAATATCACACAAACATCACCAATTCGCAAAATTGAGACATGGGCTTGATAGTAAACTAATCAATGATTGCAAAAATGTAGAAATTATCGAAAACTGACTAAAAACATATCTTGAATTTATGCTTGGAATGGACGAATGTAACCAAGCTAAACCCCTTTTCTTTTCTTCAACACATTCGGCCAACAAAGATGAATAATGGCCTATTTCCATGCTTTTTGTTTTATGAATTTTATGACTTAATTATCATTTCACCATTTTGCCCTTTTATTAATCATATAAGATAAAATAACAATAACGTTATTAAGTCATTTAACCATCCACTAACTGCATAATGGTGTAATTATGTCATAAAGCCTCCACATTAATAAAACAACAACATTTAAGTACTTATAAATCAGCACACAGCATTTTACACTTAATGCAATTAAGTCTTTTTTCTAAATTCGACACACAAACGATCAAATTATCACACAGAATTTTCACACAGACTAAGTCACATACTATTCACACAGAAAATAACATTAAATTAACATCCCGACCTCAGATTTGTGGTCTCGAAACCACTATTCCGACTAAGGTTTAAACCGGGCTATTACAGTTCATCTCCCTGTGTATTTGATAAATTAGCTCATGATAGCAAATAAAAACATTTCAAAATAGTATAACCATAAGAAACAAAGAAACTTATAATAAACTTCAAAGAAATCAAAAGAAGATTTTCAATCTTGATGGAAATCTACTTCAGAGTCAATTTCAATGGTGTTTTTCGAGTTTTTTTTCTTGAGTATTCTATGACGGTTCACTCTCATCTTCTTATTGTTGTCATATATAGGTCTTAGAATGCTCGAAAAACCTAAAAATTATGTTTTTTCCATGTTTTCGAAGTACAGTTCATGAAATCCACACAATTTTGCACATGGTCCTATGGCAGCCCGTGTGGCTCATACAGCCATGTGTCCAACCCGTGTGGCTTCTGAAACCTACTCTAATTTTTTTATTTTCGCTCATTTTTCACTCATTTTTCTCCCAAATGCTCTCCTAAGTATAGAAACATGAATTTAAAGTATTAGGAGCATAAAATTCACCATTTTAAATCGAATAATCATCCAAACATGCATTAAGAATGAGACTAAAGCATGTTACTTTTGGCATTTAGTAAAGATATAGTCTAATTGAAGTCAATGGGTGTACAACACAAAGACCAATAAATAAGGAAAAGTGGAGAAATACAAAGTAAAACTATTTGCAAAAGGCTACAAGCAAATATATAGAGTGGACTGTGATGAAGTATTTGCTCCGGCCGCCAGGATTGATGCTATAAGGCTTCTCACGGTAATTGCATCACAAAATAAATGGAAAATTTATCAGATGGACGTGAAGTCAGCATTCCTTAATGGCTACCTAGAAGAAAAAGTCTACACCAAACAACCACTTAGATATAGCAAATAAGGACAAGAAGACAAAATCTACCACTTGAAGAAAGCTTTATATGGGCTAAAGCAAGCCCAGAGAGTATGGAATACAAGAATAGATGAATACTTTCGAAAAGAACAAGTTCATGAAAAGCCTATATGAGCATGCCCTATATACAAAAAAAATGGAGTTGGTGACATCATGATCGTGTGCTTATATGTGGATGATATGATTTTCAAGGGAAAAAATTTAGGTATGTTCAACGAATTTAAAAAAGCAATGTGATATGAGTCTTAAGGCTCAATTTCAGGCCCATAGATGTGATGGGATTACACTACCTCAAGGCCCAACAACAAGGCCAAAGGTCAAGTAAACCAAACAAATATTCGATCAAAGCCAGTATGTGAGGATGAATCTGTTTGAGGAAATGAGGAATGATATATGCACGGAATGAGTGAAATGTATTAAAGTCAATTCAACCAAGCTGTCAATTTTCAAGCTGAAAAGATTATTCAACTTGAGACAAGTTTTTGGATAGGATCCAGGAATTTCTGGATTAAGATGTCTTCATAGAGTTCGAGATTTATCTCTTAGCTTTTAAACACACTTTGAATCACTCGATTTCGAGTTCGGGAACTCAAGTTCACACGGCCAGATATCATGTATGCAATGGGATTTGTTAGTAGATACATAGAGAAGCCAAAATAAGATCACCTGATTACAATAAAGAGAATTTTGAGATATGTTAAAGGTATGATGGTTCATGGTTTAATTTAGACACACTCACAAATTTCAAAGTTGGTTGGTTATTCAGATAGCGATTATGGTGGTGAATTGGATGATCACAAAAGACATCCGGATATTTATTCCATATTAGCTCCGCGGCATTTTCATCATCATCGAAAAAGTAACAAACAGTAGCCCTCTCAACATATGAAGCAGAATACAGGCTTGTTGCAACATGCACGTGTCAAGCAGTTTGGTTGAATAATATTTTGGGTGAATTATCTATTATACAATAAGGTTCATGTAACACCCTTTACCCGTATTCACCGCCGAAACAAGGTATGATGCATTACCGAACTTACCACACAAGTATTCCAGAAATTCCGAGACATAAAAGCTAAAACCATCCACATTCAATCATAAAATCTCTAATACGAGCCTACAAGGCCCAAAACATGCTTTGAAAGTGGTTCGTGACTAAACCGAGAACTTTAGAAAATTTTACAAAACTTAGCAAATTTTTCATGTTAAAGGGGTCACACGCCCGTGTGGATTTGGGACACGCCCGAGTAATCATGGGACATGCTCGTGCTACAGGCCATGTTCAAATTAGGGAGCTATCTGACTTGTGCCACACGACCGTGCCACACGCCCGTGTGCTAGGCCGTATGGTTGATTTAATTTTCATAATTTTTCATAAAATAGGTGCAGACTTCACAAAATTGAGACACACGCCCGTGTCTCTGCCCATGTGCTATATTCTGGACATTTTGTTTCTCAAAATTTAGGTATAGGGGACACACGACTGGAACACATGCCTATGGGGCAAGCCATGTGCCACACACGGCCTAGACACACACCTGTGTGTCTACCTGTGTAGATAAAAATAAGGCTATTTACCAAGCCATTTTGCCACCCTTTAATGCACACACCTACACCGTATAACATAGCACCAATTCAAGCATATACATACAACCAAATCAACCACAACCAAGACATCAACACATCATTTACATGCTACCATCTATCATACACAGACATCACATACTTATCAACTCAAATCAAGTAGATTTCCAGATCCATGAAAGGCATTATCATATGAATATACTTAGTCCAATATTAGTCAATTTCCAATGGCCTTATACAAAATGAGCTTTCAACCAATATAAGCCAACACATTTGGCCAAATTAATTATGACACATAACAAAATGACCAAGTCCCCTATACATGCCATAACTCAAAATGTTAAAATCATTGACACCAAAAATATTTGTTAATAGTGTGAGTGGATCTCCAACGATCTCCAAACCCCAAGCTAGCTTGGCGACACTATAAGACAAGGGAAACAAAAGGGGACTAAGCTATATAGCCTAGTAAGTTCCTATGCAAATAATAAGCATCATAACCACACATATAACATACAAATTAACATGATGAAAATTGGCATGAATGTTATTAAAATCTTATAATCATATCTTACTCAATCATACTTATAATCATATCTTACTCAATCATAATCTTACCAAGGGATTCATCATATATCGAGCTCATTATTTATGATTTTTACGTACATACCTGTAGCAACTCGCAACATAACCATATCCTTTCACAATTTTGACATTCCCGTTGAACCATTTGGAATACTAAAGGATACTCGGAATCTCATACACACAATACCATACCAATGCCATATCCCAGATATGGTCTTACATGTAATCTCATATCGATGCCAATAGCCCAGCTATGGTCTTACATGAAGTCTCATATCGATGCCATATCCCAGATATGGTCTTACATGTAATCTCAGTAACCCCAATGTCATGACATTTGTATCCTATCTATTCTTAATATTCAATCGGGATTTCTCGCTTGTCGAAACTTTGACGAATACATCCATAGAGTCAATCACAATTCATACAACATTAAAGCATTTAAAACATAAATATAACAATGCATTATTTACATACAAACTTACCTCGGTACAAAAATAGTAGAATTTGACCTAATCGTCAAATACTTTATTTTCCCCCGGTTTAGGTCGGTATCTTGTTTTTCTTGATCTATAATAACAAATTTAACTCATTCAATCATCACATTACTCAATTCAGCCCAAAAATCATATTATGGAAAATTACATTTTTATCCCTAAACTTTTGACATTTTACATTTTAGTCCTTAGGCTTGTAAAATGAAATATGTTCAATTTCTTTAATACACAAGCCTAGCCAAACTATTTTTATGCTCATACCAGCCCACATTTTTCATTAAATCACACTTTTACTACATATTTTATAACTTTTACAAATAGGTCCTTTTTTACATTTTTATTGAAAATCACTTAGCAAAAGTTGTTTATCCAACCTCAAAATTGTATAATCTACCATTAAACATCAAAATATACAAATATATAACATTTTTCAAACCCTAGACCTTGATTATTTCTTAAATTAGTGGTAGAAATAGATAGATCAGGTTACAACGATTTCAAAAATGTAAAGAACATTAAAAACGGAGCAAGAACGGACTTACAATCGAGCTTGAAAGATGGTCAAACCCTAGCTATGGACACCCTTGAAATTTCAGCACTAGCATGAATAAGATGAACTAAAGTTGGTCTTTATTTTATTATTAATTCATTTAATTAGCCAAATGACTAGAATGCCCCTAACTTAAAACATAAAATTTTTCTTACTTCATGTCCATTTTTGTCCACTAACTTAACTTAACCAATGGTCTAATTACCATCTAAGGACCTTCAATTTAAAGTTTCATAGCAATTAGACACCTCTAGCTTCTAGAACACACATTTTGCACTTTTTGCAATTTACTCCTTTTAACTAAATTAAGTGCCCAAACGTCAATATTTTCGAACGAAATTTTCACAAAATCATTCCACAAAACTGTAGACTATAAAAATATAAGAAAAAATAAATTTTTTTCGTGTCGGATTTGTAGTCCCGAAACCACTGTTCCAACTAGACCTAAAATCGGGTTGTTACAGTTCAATCACAATTTATGTTGACAAAAAGTCCACAATCTCTTGGAAAGAATTTGGTGTCTTATATTTGAAGCAAGCATATCGATAAAAAGTATCATTTTATTCGAGAGTAAGTGAAGAATAAAAATGTGGAGTTAGTTTACTGCAGAACGAAAGATCAATTGGCAGACATTTTCATAAAGCTACTAAAAGCATATGCATTCCAAAAACTCAAAGAAAATCTTGGAATGAAAAGCTTGATTTGAGGAGGAGTGTTAGAAATCAAATCAACTAAGCATGTAAATAAGGTGGCAAAGAGATTGGCCTGCAAGGTGGATAGCAAAATTGGTTTGTAAATTGGAAAAATCAATAACATGGCAGCAAGTACTAAAATGATGATAATGATAAATTTGTTGGAAGGTTCATGAAATATTAAAGGATAAGGATGATAGGATAATTATGGTCACAATGTTTGAATAGTCTTAGGCGGAAAAAATTGTTAATGTCGGTTAAAAATGATTATAAATATGGTTCATAGGGTAGTATAATAGCTGCTGAAATATGAATGAGTGTTGAGAAAAAAAAAGAAAGAAAAAGTGTAGTGAAGTGAGGAGTGAAAGAAAGTAGCAGCAACTAGAATAGTGAAAAGGAAAAGTTTGTATTGTGTAATAGTAATGAAAAGTACATAGATACAATATGTATTGGAAGAGTTTTTTCATTATTGAAATAGATAATGTATTTAACTATCCATTATCTAAATTCATTTCAATTTTATAGATAATGAATTTAGATTCATTTGCTTTTTTAAAATGGGTAAGCTACTCAAATAATCACTTGACTATTAATATGTTTTTAATTAAGTCACGGGACATTAAAAAATTACAGAAGTATCACTTGAATTATTGAAAAATTTTGGGTCCATTTCTATTAACTCATTAACTGGAGGGTGTCGTGGATGTTAAGTATATCATTTGAAATTTTAAAATCAAAATTAAATGACACTTAATTTTCCTATAATTTTAGGGAAAATAAATTCTAAAATCATTAAAATATAAAACTACACCGTTTCTTAGCCACCTCCCAATCTTTTCCTTCTTTTTTCTCTGTTTGAATTTCTCAAAATGATCTTGAAACGTCGTACGCCACCGTAGGGCCATTGTTCGGCCTCTATTTTGGCCACCAATGACACTAAAATGAAGCTTTTTTTCCCTTCTCTTTCTCTTGATTTTGATTCTCTAGAGGGTAACCAAAAATCTTTGAAAATCCTAAACCTAAAGTTTCAAAACTAATAAGCCCTTATTTGTGGTCATCCACTGTTGGATCGCCCTAAGTCATTATATGTTACTTCTTTCATTATGCCTATTACTTCACTATTCATATCAGTGAGGAGAGACTTCAAACTCAATGTTTTGACCTTCAATAGAAACTAGTAAGCCTTTATCATTGTTCAAAATGGTACACAGAAATATATCGATACTGATATGTATAAGTATTTAGACAAAAACGGTACGTCCACCGATATAGTACTGACTAGTTTAGTTGGTAAATATTTTAGAGAGATTGGGTGAGGGTTGAATGATTTTGGAATTCATTTACTCTTTTTCCTAATATTACATGGATATTAGGTGTCATTTAAATTTAATTTTAAAATTGATGTACACCTATTATTGATTTAATGGAAATGAAAAAGAAAAATAAATTTAATAACTTAATAAATTATTTTATACCTTTTTATAATCAAGTGACCTAATTGAAACAAACTAATGATTGAATGATTATGTGAGTAGTTATTTTTTATAATTTTTGTTTTATTTTGTAGCTTACCAAATTCAAAAATTTAGTGAAATTAGGTATCTGACAACTAATTTTTAATTAAAAAAGAGAGAGAAAGAGTAGGGTTCGGATAAAATATTATATTTAAAATGAAATTTTAAAATAAATCAACTTCGAAAAAGAAGAAAGAACTATTTCACTTCACAAACAACAAAATACAATGACGTATAATTAAAAGATTAGTATTTACATATATTCCATGCACACTATATTCAAAGAGAATCACTATTTTTCCAAAGGTTTAAACACCGGTGGGCTCTAACCCTCTTAACACCTGACGATTCAAGTGTTATTAGCTGTTATATGAACGTTGCCCAACTGTCATTTTTGTGTTCAGTAGTCCCCACGCGCCGCTCCCTCTTCTTATAAAACACCACCCTTCCCCCTCCCCAAAATCCAATCAAACTTCCATATCATTTTAGAAGAAAAGAAAACCCCAATTTCTCTCTGCTTTTTCCTCACTTCTAGAAATGGCGCAGTTGAAGCCCTTTTTGTTGGCCTTGGTAATGGCTATCTTAACCGTTGTCTCGGCGCAGGTTAGTGAGGCGCCGTCACCATCGCCAGACGCTGGAGCTGGATTCTCCGCCGGCGTTTCCACCGCCGCTGTTGGCTTCTCTTTGATTGTTTCTCTTATTGCTTTCTTCAAACATTAAATTTATGGGCTTGTTTTGGCTTTGATTTTCTTCCCTTTTGTATGTGTAATTATGATACCATCCTTTCTTACTTCACCACATTACTGTAATGAAGTGGATTCTTTGGAATACCAGCCTGATTTATTGTTTTTGGCAGCATGAAATAAATTATTCTTAATAAACTCAGAATTTTTAATCAAATCGGTAGGAGAGTAAATTCAACAATTTTAACACATATTTAATCCAAATTGAAGCTGAGATTGGGCTTTGAGAATCTTTTATTATTGTTATTCTTTATCGTTTTTAGCATTTGATTTGAGGTTAATAACATATGAACACAGATCTACCCCCCACGAGTAAAAGTTTTAGCTTAATGGTCTCTTATAAGAAAGTATATATTATAAATTTAATTACTTGGTTGTGATTAATTAATCTGGCATGTTGAAATTATATATGAGATTGGATCTTTAATTCAATTCTTGAGTTTTGGTATGCAAGAGAATATGAATTCAAAAACATAAAAATTGTTGTCTAATTTTAAGTATTGAGTAAATATATATATATGTATATTTGACAAAGCCAGAGTTTTAAATATTATAGGGCTCAAGTTCAAATTTAAGATTGGATTGATAAGTCATATTAATTCAATTAAATTCCTTTTTTAAATAAATTCAATCAAATTCTTAAACTATAGTATTAATGAAGTATTGTTTTTAATAGTTTTATATAAAATGAATAAAAAAACACATAAGTTGATATTTAAGCCTAAAATGCTATAATGTTAAAACTTCTAATATTATCATTTTTAATCAATATTATAATAATTTTTTAACAAATATATAATTCTACTTCAACTTATACATTTTAAAGAAATAATAAGTAAAGCGAATATAACATTCACCTTTTTTTACAATTATGATTTGAACCCATACAAATTTAAAGAAATATAAACATTCGATTAATAAACCAATTGATGGTTGGATCACATTATTTTAAAACGTAATAATATTTCTCAATTCAACTAATGCTAGATTAAGTACACGTTTGTTTTGAAAGAAGTTGTCGTTATATCCTTTTTGGTCATTCAAAGTTACCGTTATTTAACAGTGTTTATACAGATATATATATATATATATATCACTCCTTCATAACTCTTAAATAAGAAGATAAATGAGTTTTAATGAGCTCAAATTCACGTCCTCTTCTACTAATAATAATATCAAGATAAAATTCAATCAACATATTATATTTAATAATTAACAATAAATAATTTACCCTGTTAAATTTTTGTTTAATTTTTAACTTGCCAAATTGGAATATTTAGAAAATTTTGGTATCCGACTTTAATAAAAATAGAATTTCCATAAAATACTTAACTATAAATAATTAAAATTTTAAATTTTAAATTCAAATGCTATAAAAATTACATACATGCGTCCCTTTATCATCTCTCCCAGAAACGTATTTGAAAAAAAAAACAAAAAACCCAGCAAAGCAAACTTTTCCACTTCACAAACAACAAAACACAATAATGTGTTCACTTTATTAGCTGATATATGAACGTTACCCAACTGTCATTTCTCTGTTCAGTATGCCCAATGCGCCCTTCTCTCTTCCTATAAAATAACACCCTTCCCCCTCCCTAAACATATCTCACCCTTTTCCCAGCTTTTGTGTCTTCTTTCAATGGCGCAAGTTGGCATGTTGAAGCCTTTTTTGTTGGCCTTGGTAATGACTATCTTAACCGTTGCCTCGGCGCAGGTTAGTGAGGCGCCGTCGCCATCGCCAGACGCTGGAGCTGGATTCTCCGCCGGCGTTTCCACCGCCGCCGTTGGCTTATCTTTGATTGTTTCTCTTATTGCTTTCTTCAAACATTAAATTCGCGGGCTTCTTTTTTTTTTTTTTTTTTTTTTTTTGTCTCTTTGTATATGATACCATTCATTTGATTATTGTAAGGAAGTCGATTCTTTGAATCGAATGCTTCCACTGTGGTTTATTAATAAAATTAAAATTTTTTAATTAAATCAATCTTCAGTAAATTGAATAATTTAATTATAGAATCCGGAGATTGAACTTGTTTTTAGCATTTGATTTGAGGTTAATAATTTTTTACTGCCAACTCACTGTAGCAAATCTTATAACGCACCGCATCCAAGTTTGGATATGGTTTCAAATCATCGCACATTTTATTTACTTTGGTTGTAATTAAATAATCTCACATTCTTAATGAAGTTGGTATAAAAGATGTGAGTTCAACAACTCTCAATTGTATTTCTCCTAAATTAATCTTGCCTTAATTCAGTTACAAGTAGTAACTTTTTAATCTTATATTACTTAAATTTATTATTTTATATATAAAACATTATTTTCATAATAAAACAACTGGATTTACTGAAAAAAATTATGATTTTTTAATTGTTTTAAGATTAAATTGAAATCAAATTGATGAGTCACATCAATTCAATCTTACTCTTAAATGATAATGTAAAGAAAGTAAATTATAACTAATAAAAAAAAAACATGTAAGTTGAGATTCAAACCTAAATTTTTAACTTTATAATTTTAATTAAAATTTTAATTAATTTTATATAACTTTTAATAAATATATATATTTTTACATTGAAAACAACAGAATTTGATTTAATGAATTTAATAGTTACTACTTAATCTCCTCAAAAAAAATAAAAAAACTACACCTTAATCATGACTAAAATTATAAATTTTAAAAGAATAAATAGTGAAATCAAAGGGGGATATTAGCAAAGTTTAACCAGTATTTATCCTTAAATTTCAAGGAAAATACTTTTTTCCTTTTTCCATGGGAAATAAGATGGAAATAGTACAGCAAATGAAGTTCGTAGAGTAAGCAAACACGTTGTAGGCTTTTTCAGTCCCATTCATATTTTACGTCGGTCTATTACCTTGGGATTTTTGTAATAATGTTAAAAGCAAAAGTGTTGGAAAGTTTCGGATGGATAACATTTCTAAGATCACAACTGATAATTCTATTAATTAACTATTTCCCCTTCCTACTGTTTTTTTTTTTCACTAATGAGAATTATTTTATGCAATATTTATCAATTATTTATGGTCTCGTCTAATTAAAAAAATACAATCCATCTTTTTTTTTCTTTTAGATGTATATTTGAACTAAACTCTCAAATTAGACAGGACTATAAATGATATGGTAAGAAGGATTTATAAAATAACTTCTTCCGAATCATTTTATTATAGGTTTAGTTTTAGAAAGATTCAAGGGTTTTTTAACAATCTCTATTAAAGCTGTTTGTTTATGATAATAAAAATATTATTAAAAAGTCTACCCTCTACCTCATCTGATCCGCGTAACATATCATTGAAGGAAGAACAAGAGTAAGAATATGAAGAAAAAAAAAGAGTTGACTAGTCTCTTTTGGTTCTGCAGAAAAAAACATCTCTAACCCATCTTGCTTCCTTTTGTTTTGGCCTTAATAATTTATGTATTTATATTTTATAATATCATTATATTTAACCTATATTATGATCATACAGTTATGTTATGTCTATCTATGCACAACAATATATAAAAATAATACCAGAATTAGTAAAATAAAATAACAATTCTAAAACAAAACCTATCATCTTTATGAGTTTAAAATTTAAAATTTTAGACAATTAAGATAAAACTACTTATGCACTCTCTCTGCCACATTAATAGTACATCAAAGTAGAGGTGTACATGGATCGGGTTCAACTAAAAATTTAGGCCCGTTTGTTAGGTTCGGGCCCGGAAAATAGGCCTAAAATTTTGCTCAAGCTCAACCCGAATAAAAATGTTAAAATTCTGGCCTGATCCGGCTCGCTCATATTAATTTTTATATAATTTTAAAATATATATAATACATCAAAAATACTAAAAATATCAAAATAAATATTTCTCAACAAGTTGAAAATAAATTTTAAAAAATATGTATACTTGAATAAAACTAAGACAGATGCAACTTAATAAGCAAATGCCTCTAAAATAATAACAAAATTAACAAATGTCTTTAAAATAATAACAAAATTAATAATAAAATAAGTTTTATACAATATCCAAATAATAACAATAAAATAGTAGTAACATAATAGTAAAATAGTAACAAAATAGTGAGAAAATAATAAGAAAATAATATTTTTTTAAAAAAAAAATTTGTCCTTTAATGAATTCGGGCCGGGCTGGGCTCGGGGCAAAAAATGCCTTACTTGAGGCCCGGCCTGTTTTTTAAACAGGCCTTATTTTTTTTTTGTCTAAGCCCATTTTTTAAGCCTATATTTTTGCCTAAATCCTCCCACATGTTGAACGGGCCTTCGGACCGGGCCGGATGACCCGACCCATGAACAGGTCTACATTAAAATATATTCAAATTTTAAAAATAATATTATTAAGAAAAGTAATTAACTCTGAAAGAAATAGAATACCTCTAATTCGATTTCGCAATAGTCCTGGTCAAAGATGCTACAACCTTATTTAGTAATTATTCAAGTAGATCTTAGGACTTCTAAGGAATTAATTTGTTAATATTCATTTTTTTGTAATTTTATATTTATTTTTCTTCTACTTTAATCAATGAATATAATTAATTTTCATTATATTTAAAAATTATAAATTTAATTTGACAAATATTATTAATATATGTATTATTTAAAAAATTATATTTTAAACTCAAAACAATTTATTATTATAACATTAGAAGTTAATTTAATTAAATAAAATCTTCAATAATTTATTTAAAACCAACTTCATATTTAACATATAAAAAGTTATAAAACAAAAAAAAGCAGCAAAGCAAAGCTTTCCAGTTCATAAACAACAAAACACAATAATGGGTTGTGTTAGCTGTTCTGTGAACGTTACCCAACTGTCATTTTTCTATAAGTCAGACTTCCATATCATATTCCCAAGGAAAAATAAAAAGAAATGGCTCAAGTTAGCATGTTGAAGCCTTTTTGGTTGGCCTTGGTCATGGCTATCTTAACCGTTGCCTCGGCACCGTCGCCGTCAGGAGCTGGATTCTCCGTGGGCATTTCCACCGCTACTATTGGCTTATCTTTCATTGTTTCTCTTATTACTTTGTTTAAACATTAAAAATTGTGATTTCTTTGGAATAAACTCAGAATTTTTAATCAAATCGGTATGAGTGTAAATTCAACAGATATTTAATTATTGAATCAGCTGAGATTAACCTTAACTTTTTACTGCACCGCATCCACGCTTTGATGTAAATCTGCCCCTATTAGCAATGGTTTTAGATAATATACCCAGCAACTCAATTAAAATTTGTTACGAGAGAGGAAGGATAGGGTTTAAATCTGTAACATTTAAGTATTAAATTAAATTCTTTAATTTTTTTTAAAAATTATTGTTAAAAATATTGTAAAATTATTAAATTAAACATTTTAATAATAGTTCAAGGATCAAATTAGATATTAACCTTGACTTAATATACCATCACACTTTTCTATTAAGGCTATAAAGACCATTAACGGACAAGTGATCAAAACATTTTAAGTCGATAATATAAATGACTAAAATATAACTTTTCATATTCCAATAGTAAAAAAATTTACTTAAAGTTAGTAATATTTTTATAATTTACCCTTATATTATTATAATAATACTCTTTCTTTATTTTTTTAAAATTTTTATATAAAACCAACAAAAGGATACATAAGTTTTTTCATCAACACTCTAATTTAATATTTACATAAATTATTAGTCGAAGCATCGGTATCGTTTTCTAAAGTAAAAACATCGCCGTATACTAACCTGTTTTTTTGACATTGGATTAAAACGCAATAATATTTCTGATTTGGGTTAATGCGAAGATTAGGTACACGTTTGTTTCTATAAAAAGATTGTCGTTAGTATCCTTTGTGACCATCGAAAGTTGTCGTTATTTTTTCACCAAAAAAAAAAAAAAAAAAAAAAACATTTGTCGTTATTTAATGGCGTTTATTTTACCCTTAATTTTCAAATGAAAATAATATTCCCTTTTCCTTGGGAAGTAAGAAAGAAATACAGCAATTAAAGTTTGTAGAGCAAGCATGGACTTTCTAGACCTTTTTCAGTCCCATTCATGTTTTCACTCGTTACCTTAGCCTTCTCCATTCAGAATGATGGGAGGCCTAGCTGCCACCATGGTCTACCAATGCCGCACACGGCACATGGTGTTGGTTAGGGTTTCACATTCATACAAGGGAACATGCCGCCAACCGACAATTACATTTTCAAACCTTGAAACAACAGCTATCATTGGCTACGTGTCGGCTTCAAACTTGCCGTTGTCCATTCTTTTCTCAATCATTTCATCAAACACCTACCGGCCACACTTTTGAGCTGTTCAAATAACCCCCTATCACAAGCTGCTTCCACTTCATTTTTTTTTAGTTCATCTACTAAACCCTATATTCTTTCTATATATATGAAACCCCCACACCTTGAAAGGTCGTATTGCATACAAAATTTGAGTTTTCATTGTTCTACCTTGAAAAACACTGTATAATTTTCTTTGTTAGTTTTTAGAGATGGCGAAAGTTTGCTTCTCTAAAGACATTATGATCATGTTTGTGGCTGTTGTGCTCTCCGTCGCCACCATTGTATCAGCTCAGGACAGTGCAATGGCGCCCGCACCGTCAATGGACACTGGATCTGCCTTCTCAACGCCGGTTACTGGTGTTGCCATTACGTTGTCTCTTATTATTTCCCTTCTTGCTCTTTTGAAGCAGTGAGTTACATAATTTGAGTGGTTGGTTGTGTATTGTATTGTAATATATTGAATTTATTTCTATTATTATTATTATTGTATCAATAATTTTTTAAAATTATTTGTAATTAATAATTATACGAAGGTTTTAAAATTTTCTGCAAATGGCATCTCTGGGTTGACAGGGTGCTGCGCCCTGTTAAACCCGTTAAATGCGTTTGTCGGGGTGTCTTTTTGCCGCTCACCCAATTATTTCACTTTATACTTTTTCGAAACAGCAGATAAATAATAGGTAAAAATATATTTCTTTACATTTTGTCTCTATTATGTAAAAATAAGAAATTAATTTATGTATATTAAATTAAAAAAAGTAAAAATTAATTTATTTATAATAATATAAGGTACACGTGACATACGTAGAAATAGATAAATTTTTTAACGGATCAATTTGCTCTTTAATATAATATATATGGACTGACTTATTTATTTTTAAATAAATAAGGTAAAATATAATATAACTCTTAATAGATGAGCCTTTATGATTTCTTTATAGTAATAATACTTCCTTTATAGTAATAATACTTTATTAAACACTGGCATTAAAGCTAATAACTACATCATTACCATAGCTACCAGGGCAACGCGTCCGACCCCTAAAATGAAAATTTTTATTTTTAACTTTTAGAGTTTACAAGATTTTAATTTAATAAATGATAAAATTGTACTTTAACCTCTTAAAATAATAAAATTTTGATCTAATTTTTTAAAAATTATAAAGACATAATCTATTAAAATTATAAAATTATATTTTAACTCTTATAAAAAAAAGGATCACTTGATTCTACCTCCACCTCACCTCATCAAATTTAACATTTAGAGATGCAAATGAAGAAGCGATCTGATGCTAAAGAAAGACCTACTTTGCAGCTACATAGGTCCAGGAGTACAAGATCTTATCTGATTTTCATTTTTGAGCAAAACATTTAATTTATCTGATTTCCACATTATTTAATCTTCATATGAGCTCCCAATGAAATTTCGTTACTTATAATTAATCACTTATCTTAGCTTGTCAACTTCAAAACTTATCTTTCTATGAAAAAACATTGATATAGATCCAACTAAAATAAAAAGGAACAAATAAAATAATTTTCCAATTGAAATGAATATAAAAAGATTGTAAGAATTTCAACAACCTCCCAAGAAAGAGGAATGTAAAGACTTAAGAGAACCCGTGTTCTAAGTAAATTTCCATCTAAAAAAAAATATTACTTACACCAAAGGTAAAACAATGCAATGGGTGATTCTTACTATTATAAGGAGTGTGAACACTTGCTGGAATAAAGATATTTTACACCGTGGATGATACAGAGAACCGTTAAAATGGCAGCTTGAGAAAGTTAGGCTAAAATCGAGTGGAGCATAAACAACATGGGCTACTTGCAAGCCCTCATCTTGCCTTAGTGCCGAGAAAGGGTATCTTTTAAAAGAACGTTGGCTAGACCCGACAATTAAATTTCCTACTTTATATATGTGATGGAAGAGTGGTGGTTGTCAATAGTAGACAACGCTAGTCATGCAGGAGACGTGATGGATTGATGCGTACCATTAGGAATTCTTCCCCATATATCTTTTGAGGATTGTAGGGCTTGCTTGGTGTGATGAGTGTTCAACCATGGCATGTTGCTCTCTTGGTGAGGCACATGGGTGGGCTTTGCTCTACTCTTGTGTTCATTGGGTAGTTCCCCCAAGGGAAAGGGGGCTAAAGCAAGGGTACAATAATTGCCCTTCTAGGCAAAAAAAAAAAAAAAGAAAAGGTTATAAATGGTTTGGCTTGAGTAAATTTACTAGTGAGGCTTATTGGGGATCCTTGATGAGGTTTATGGAGATTTTTGGAATGCGTAATTTCTTCATTGGTATCATTTTGTTTTCCTTCCCAAATACAGGACTTCAATGTCGATATCCTTTTTTCGTTTGTTCTTCTTCTTCTACTATTGCTTTCAACTCTTTTCTCATTGTTTTTGTTAAAAAATTATTTCCTTTTTTTCTATCTCTATGCTTTTGTTGTCTTTCCTTTCAAAATGGTCACCAATCTTATAAAGTTCTTAATAATGACAATCATGTTGTTATGATGTCTAAAACCACATCATTATTGATATGGCTTCATGGTTCTTTTTAGGGTTAATCAGATGTAGGGGTGAGTATTTGATCAAATCGAATGAATAAAATTCGAATTAGTTGAGTTGACGAGTTCTATTTTATCATCCTAACTCAATTTAGATTTTTTAATCGAGTAAATCAAATGAAATTTGAGTTGATACAAATACCATTCAATTTAACCTTTCGTTCATGCTGTTAAGATTCTTACACACTTATAACATGATTCACAATCTTATTCGAGTTTTATACAAGCTTATGAATGCTCTTTTACTAAACTAAAGTTGAATAAAGATTAAGTTGTAAAGTTTTAAAACTTTCAGGTTGATGTCGCGACTTTGGGGATTCTAGGCCATAATGTCACTCACTGTCCAATTCTCGTCGCAACATGAAGGATCTGACATCATGACGTGAATTCTATTTTCAAATACATCAAACTCAAATATTAAATGCCTAGACCCTTTCTTTATTACTTCATTAATTCACCTATGTACATGTCATATTCTATACTGTAAAATTTATTTCATACCCTTTGCTCCCAAGTTTTGATGATGTAATGAGATGTGTCGAGGTCACCACTTCGAACGAAAACTTCAATTCTATCTTTCACCTATGCGTTGAAAAATAATGCGTTAAGCTTGTGAAAGCTTAGTAAGTACCTATGAATTCAAATCTTACCAATTTTTAATTTATTTAATAGTAACAATATTACTAATATAATTTCATAAACATATATCATTGATATCAAGAGATTATTCAATATATGTACCAAATTTACTAATACTTTAATTTACAATATTATCAGAATTCATTTACCACATATATTTCTTTAACACTTATTTCATTAATCACCTTTCTTTCATTTTCAAGATTCTTTAATCACTTATCAATTATCTTTCTTATGAGTTAATAACCCATAGTAGGGGTATTCAAATAGTCGGTTCAGTTATTAACGAACCAAATTATCATTAATTGAATTAATCGATGTAACGGCCCAAAAGTCAGTGGTGTCAAAAAATTCAATTTAAGGACCCTATTTTTGTTAACCGAACCTGTAAATGTACTTATTAAATATTTACGGAGTTATATTACAAGTGAATTGAATTTTAGCTAGGTAAATTTGCCAAATTAGTTATTAATTAAGGTATAGGGACTAAATTGTAAAAGTGGTAAAAGTTCAATTGCTATAGAATTTTTAACTAGAACATAGACTAAGGACCAAAATGGTAATTATAACACTTAGGCAATTTGAGTGAATGATGGCCTTATTAAATTATAAAGACTAAATTATGAACATAATTGTGCATAATGACATTGTGTCAAGCAAAGGTTGAAGTCTATGAATGGTGAATTTTGAATATGAATTGATTAAATTTGAATGCTTAAATGTGAATGGTTGATGAATGTATAATTTGTAATGTTATGTTTAGGTCGCTAAATGAGGTTTAATGAATTATGAACAATTGGTATGGTTAGTCATATGTTTTATATATGTGTAAAGGTTGAATTATACAGGTTGACGTGTGTTTGATGTACAATTCGAATTGGTTTTGGTTTGTGCATGATAAAGTATTTAAATGCTTCATTTTTGGTCATTTGATAGAAAGTATTGATACTTTTAGTTAAAGTGTCGGTACTTTACCAAATGGACAATATTTTTAAATTGACAGAAATGGTATCGATACTAGATTTATCTATCGATACTTATAGAATAAGTATGGGTACCCAGGTCTCAAGTATCGATACTAGTGATTTTTTAAGTGTTTTAAAATAAACAGAATGCCAATTTGGTATTGATACCAATGTGTGGTATCAATACCTATAAGGAAGTATCGGTACATTGACCTTTGTATACCTATACCCATATTTTGAAAAGTTTACAGTTTAGTCTTTATTCATGCTCAGAACAACTTTAGAGCTTTCGTAAGCTCAAATAAGTTTCGGTTTTGTTTGTAAATCATATTGCACATGAAATTATGAAATTTGATATTTTATTGAATTATTGGATATGAACTATGTGTATCTGCTTCGGTAGAATCTCGTAACTCAGGTTCGACTATCGAGCCAGTTGAGGGGTGTTACACCATCTATACCCAACATGTTCATAACTTGTCTACTTGGGCTTTATGTTTTTCCTTTTCATCACTATCACTTATCATTTAATGGCATATAAAACTTCATAGTCTTATAATTTAGTCCTTATTTTCATAAAAATCAATATTCATTAAATTAATAATTTAATATCACTTAGAATTAACGTTACTATTATAAGTACTTCACTAAAATTATCCATAAATACTTTATTACACATCAAATTTTGATTACTTTTCTATCTAGTCTTCTTTGTATAAATTTCTGTTCACTTACTTTACAATCTTTTTTATTTAGTCCATACTAGCATATATTTTCATTAATCACCATCCTCTTACTTCGTATTCACTTATATATATATATACCATTACACTTGAATATGTTATTTCAAAATCTTAATACACTTAGTCACTTTTGCATATTTTACGATTTAGTCCTTTTCAATATGAAATTCAAGTATCACTAGAAATTCACTTAAATATCACTTTATAATTAATTCACTAACACTTAAAAATTTCATTTAAGCTCTTTATCATAATATTTTATTTCATAATTAAACTTTTGTACACTTTTCAATTTAGTCCCTATTGTCATGAAATTTATTTTTTACTACATAATCCCTTTAAATCAATTCTCTTCCATGTAAGACTTCACTTCAATAATTCTTTATAACGTTTTTAGGACTTGTCATTTCTAAGTCATTTGCAATCTAGTTCTTAACATTATGAAATTTTAATAATTATTATAATATCCTTCTGACTTCAACTTTCACTCAAATTCACTATCACATAACACTTTAATTTAATAATTTATTTTCACATATAAAGTTTTTGTGCACTTCACTTCTCTTTTTTTAATTATAAGTTTCAAAAAACTCATAATTTAGTCTTTAGCATAATGAAAATTCATTATTTACTATAATTTCACTTTAACATTACTTTATGTTTAATTCACTACTATTTCACACTCCAATTAAGCTTTCTATTATAATATTTTATTTCACATATTAAAATTATTTTACACTTTATTTTACTAAATTACCACAAATTTCATAAAGTTTACAATTTAGTCCTTAAGTAAGAAGAAATTTTAGGGTACTTACATCTCTTCAACCTTTAATCATTTGTTTTTCTCTTTTCTTTGCCACATGAATCACTTCTTCTGTCTTTGTCTCTTGTTCTCTTGATTTCAAGTCTTAACTTGATTTTCTCTCTCTTCTAATTGTATCTTTCTTGAATCCAAATTTGTAACACCCCAAACCCGGCCTAGACGTTATGGCCGAATCTGGTGATGTCACAAGGATTGAGTTTTGAAAATAATGTTGTTTTGATAAATCAACCAAGTTTTATAACTATTACTGATAACGTTATTTAGTTAAATCATTTACCAAGACAATATTTACAGCGGAGGTTGTAAAACTGTTATGTTTTGAAAAAAAATCCAGTTCGTACTTTCAAAAAAACCTTGATCTCGTAAAACTGTATTTTTAATCAAACGTCGCTATAAAAGTTAAAACATAACCAAATCCAAGTAAAAGTTTAAACAGTCCAGAGAGTCCAATAATTACAAAACTTTCAGGAATAATCCGAAATTAAACAAAACCATTATTTAAAGTCAATTCACAAATTTGTTGTCACCGTGAGACTCCGTCGTACCGATCCGCCTAAGTATGTGGATTACCTGACAAAACAGACAAACAGATGTGAGTTTACATAAACTCAGTGTGTAACCCAACAGAATTAAGCATGCAAATATACAGATGTATATACACAGTCAAAAGCAGATACAGTTTTAGATTCAGAATCAGATACAGAAGCAGACATGCATAAATCCTACACCCATCCTCTACACACCATCCTCGACCATCCCATCACACTATGTAGGGATAAAAACACCCACCTATCCCTGTAATAACCAAATTTGCCCGGCCCATTAAAATCCAGTACAAATCCAACAATAATACAATGTCCAAAACAAATCACAAAAATAGTCCAAAACCCATTGAATTAATCCAAACCAAGGGTCCATTAAAAACCCAACAAAAAATCTATCAAACAGCCCATTTTAACCTTGTTTTTACAAACCCAAAATTAAGCCCAAAAATAATAAAAAAATAGTCCATTTGAATGTCCAATTACAAAACCAACACCAGACCTAAATTTAATACAAATTACAGGGCCCGTTTACAAACCCTAACCCAAGCCAGCCCAAACCCGAATGACCCACTAAGCCCAATTCCAACCCCAAACCCAACAAGCCAAAATGCCCAGAAACCCTAGCCCCTTTAGCCCAAACATTTTAGCCAACAAAGAACCCTAGTCCCTTTCCAGCGCCGCATGCCTCTTGGTCTCCCCGCGTCCCTCACACGCGTGCCTCACCTCGTTTCGGCCACCACGCGCGTCGGTTCCTGTACCCACGCCCCTGACGGTTGAAGCCCCAGAAGCCTCTGGCTTCCCATGTCTCGGCAATCAACGTCTCGCACGCCGACGCCCTGCCCATGCCCTGTAAACAACACGCGACAAACAGAGAAACAGAGGCAACAATGACAGAAAAACATGGAGCAAACAATAGAATAAGAAATAAGTTGTGTCTTTTGGCTATAAAGCCATTCGAAAACTCGGTGGAGGGGGTTCTTTTTCTTCCGTTTTCAGGAACGCTGAAAAATTGAAAGCAAAGATAAAAGAGTAAAAACATTAAAAATAGACCCTTTTTTTACGCGTCATCAGCGATCAGAAGCAAGAAACTTTGAAGGTTGATTTAATTTCTGATCTTACTACCCATTGTCATCTTTCCATTTATTTTTATTTATTATTTTCAAGCTTTTTAAAACAATAATAAAAAGAAAAAAGGAAATTACCTGAACCCCAGAATCTAGCCATCGGAGCTTCCCCTCCGCAGTCAAAGCCGAACCAGAGGGTGATAACATCCATATTTCGCGCACCGTCGTTCATCGTCGGGTGTTGGCACGATGGGCGATGAGATTGAAGGCCAATCGTCGGAGAGAGGGGCGAGCTTTGGGATTTTTTTTTCTGAAGTATGAAAAAAAAGATTTCTAGAACAATTTTTTTATTTAAATAAAATTTGAAACTACGCCGTTTGGGGGGGTAGGATCCGCGCGTCGACCCGCTCGGTGACCCAGATCTGCGCCCTTCCATGATAAAAGGATTATTTCGAAATCAGTCCCTATGCTTTCTGACCCGTGTGTAATCCAGTCCAGTTGGAATGCTGCGTTTGGACTAACAGGGATATTTACTGATTTGGTCCTTGTTAATTCATGCGTATTGTATTTTGCCCCTTTGATTGCACTTTTGATTTGTCGCCTTTTAGCCCCCCGATTTTGTTCTGATTTTCAATGTAATCCTTATAGTATTTAGTTAATTATCGATTTATCGGTTTCTCTAATTGTTGTTTTTAATTAATATTTAGTATAAAATGTTTCAAATGTTTTAGCTATTTATTTTAATCACATATTATCTTTATTAGTTCTATAAATATATACTTTATATATATGTGCGTTATTTTTATTAAACTAGTTTTATGAACATATTTTGTATTATTATATATGCGTGTCTATTGTGCGTATGATTTGTTTTTAAATTGTATCTACTTATTCTACTCCTATTTATATATATTTTTTATATATACGTACATTATCTTCACACTAAGTTTATTTATTTATGTACATGTGATTCATATTAAAATCGCCTTAATTCATATATCTATTCTCAGTTGCATAGTATTTTGGTGTATATGTTTTTTCTTATAACCGTAATTTACTCATTTGTGTTTTTATATTATCGCTATACATATTGTTATTTTATTTCTGCAAGGATACTTTTGTTTTGTTATTGTATTGTGGATAAAATCTCCAACTTATTTATGGAGGATCATTCATCCAAGCAAACCAAACAAACACATTTTAAGTCCGCTTTAAAATCATTTATTTTAAAAGTTTTTTCAAAATAAGGCAATATTTGTGTGTTTAGAAGTTCGAAAGATCACATCCTAACGTGCTGGGTGTCGATTTTTTTTGTCCAACTAAATAACCAAATATCCTTTTCATACTCTTTGAAGATCAAAGATGATCTTGGTGTCAGAGTATGAATGTGTTATACCCTAACGTGTTGGGTATAGTACTTTTATTCCTTTGAAACGAGTTAATCTTGAGATTCAATCCCAATTTAGGTAACCCATTCTTAATATTCTTTTTACCCTAAACATTTTCAAATTTTCAACATTGGGACAACATCAATCAATTTGGTACCAAGTTTGGGCGTTGCGAGGGTGCTGACCCTTCCTCGCACGTAGCCGACTCCCGAACCTATTTTCTCAAACACTCGTAAACCAAAAGCTCTGTTTTAATAAACCAAAACGTTTTTATTAAAACAAGGTGATCCGATCACACCTCGAACAAAAGATCGGTGGCGACTCCCTGTTTTTAAAGTCGATTCCCATTTTAAAAAAATGGTTACGACAGCTTGGTGACTCCGCTGGGGACGTTGAGAGTCAGGCCATAAATTGATTGATTTTTGTCCGTTTAATTGAAAATTTGGAAAATTGTTTTGAAAAATCGTGTGTCTTTTTGATACATTTGCTTGTGCTATAGTGTCAAGTCTCGTGAAATACTTTGGCATTGCATTGCATGACCGCTGTGGTCACACCTTTAAGTGGGAGTGAGAAACTAAGCTTTCGTGAGGTTTTTACCTCCGCATGGGCTAGTGGATTGCTTTCGGGATACATCCGTACCTACGTGCTTCATGAGGTTTTCACCTCCGCATGGCCATAGGGAAATGTATCCCCCTGAACCGAACTCGGTCCGCATGAGCCTATAATGGGTGAGGATTGAGGAATCTGCTGGTTCAGGTATCCTTCTTTAGGACCGAGCCCCATATAGAAGCCCTAGAGCCTACCCTAGGTAGAACATCGAAATTGTTATCCAGATAAGTGTTTAATGATATTTTACTCGTTTTAATTATGCAATACTAACTTGTGTTGGTTTGTTTGATTTGCATGACATTCCATGCAGTAGAGGTGTCAATTTCTGTTCGGTTGCTAAAATAGGAAGTTTGCTATGGAAAATGACTTTCTTGATAAAGTAGAGGACAATGCGGCTGTGCGCGCATGGTCAGAAAAGTTGCAGTTGGAAAAAGGAGATAGCTTAGTTGAAGGTCATACGTCAGAGCTGAGGGACTTCACATGTGTTAGCGTGACACAAAATGAGTTCAAGAGTTGCGAGATATCTGGACCCATTGGGAAGATGAAGATAAACAGATGTTCTACCACCGTTACAATGATATCTCTCACTTATTGAATGTTAAGATAGATAAATACCTGTTTCGGGCTATGGTCCAGTTTTGGAATTCTGCATACAGTTGCTTCACTTTTGGGAAAGTGGACTTGGTGCCAACAATAGAAGAGTATACCAATTCACTTCGTATTCTCGGAATACAAGCTGACAAGGTTTATATTAGGCCTGCCTATGTCCCTCCTCTTACGAAGAAATTGGTGAAAATTACGGAAATGAGTGAACAGTGGATCTCGACCAAGATTCAACAGAAAGGTGAAGGGAGATGTATTCCTTGGGTAAATTTAAGGGATCTGATTTTGACACATCCTGATGTGAGGAGGAAAGTTGATATCTTCACCTTAAGCCTCTATGGATTAGTCGTCTTCCCAAAAGCCCTGAGGCACATAGATGAAACAGTGGTGGATCTATTCGACCGATTGGATAAACAATTCACACCTGTCCCAGCAATTTTTGCGGAGACTTTCAGATTATTAAATGCATGCAGAAGAGCGGGAGAAGAAAGGTTTATCGGATGCGCACAGCTATTGATGGTATGGTTTTATGGGCATCTTTGGAAGATGGATTAAGTCTCTTATCGACCCTTTTATAAGGATTATTAACCGATAAAGGAGGAAGTGGCCGTGTCAAGACGAGAAGATATAATGGAAGAAGGATGGAGGACAATTCTTCAGAATCTTCAAGAGGAAGACATTGAGTGGAGAGCTCCATGGATGGTGCCTGGAGAGATCTTTTACAGATGCAGAGACTTTAATTGGGTCCCTCTACCCAGAATTTAGGGAGTCATTGGATACGCTCCTCTGCTAGCAGCAAGACAATACCGATGCAGACGGATTCGTGCCCGGCAACACATGGGTTGGATCGAAGCAAATTCTCTTATACAGGAGAAAGTTATAAGAAGAAGATTAAGGAAGTTGCAAATGCTTGGAAGCAAACTCATCGGATGAAGAGGTTGACTGTGGGCGAAACGGTGACTTCTGAGTACAAAGCGTGGCTAAACAAAAGAATCAACGATAATATCCCGGGACCAAGTGCAGATAATGCTCAATCTATGGAGGAACGGTTGCAAATGATACCAACAGAACTAGAAATTATAAAGCGAGATTTTGTACAGCGAAGTTCAGAGCTTGAAAAGAGGATTGAGCAGTTGGAGGAGGAGAAGATGTTTTTGAAATTGGATGTAGAGATATAGAAATCAGAAGCAGAAAAGATAAGAAAAGGAAAGAGCAAAGCTGAAGAAGAGTTGGATAACCTAAAGAGGGACTACAAAAAGATGCGTCTCTCAATGAGAACTGCGGGGCTAGGAAAGACCTCAGGTCAATGGCGGCAGGAGTTACAAGAAGAAAGAGCTAAGGCCTAGCAATGGGAAAAGAAATTTCAAGAAATGAAGGTTCAGAAGGAGATCCCAGAAAAGCAAGTGTTAGAAGGTCAAAACGGAATAAATGAGTTGAAGACTAGAGTGGCGGAGTTGGAAAGGTCTTTAAATCATCATCGAAATTGCAACTCGGTGATAAAATTAAAAGCAAGCTTAAGTAGAATCGAAGAAATGGAAAAGAAGACCGAAGAGTTAGAAATGACACTGCAGGATTGTCAGAATTATATTGGGTACTTGAAAGAGAGTAGGGAGCAACGGGAGGAGGAGTTACATAAGGCTCAGAAGCAAATCAAAAATAGAGACTATCTCGTGAGAGAAGCCATAAATCAGATTCGAGAGGTGACCGAGCACTTGCAAATTTTGGCAGCAGAGGTGGAAGTATTAAATGTGCGGCACGATTCACGGACAAGCCAAGGACAGGAGTTGGTTTTGTTACTCCAAAAGATTAGGGATCTAGGTGCTAAAGCCAAACCATATTTGTAATCTGTTTTATGTAAAGAGCTTTGTTTTCTAAGAAAGTTTCTTATGGGGAATTGAATTAGAGTTGACACATTTTTGCATTCATACTATGCATTTGCATTACATTGTATGCATTAGTATCATATCACCTTAATCATTTACTAAGGCTAAAATTATATAATCCACAGTTGCGACACTACGAATCTGGAATCACATCATCCTTATAGAACATGTCTGAGAGCTAGAGCTATGGATGCTGAACTAAACGAAAGAATTGAAAGGATAGAAAGAATCCAAAAGAAGTTACAAGAGCAGTTGGCCAGGTCAGAGCAGGAAGCAAGGGATCTGATGGTGCGATCTCGAGAGGAATCACTCGAGCAAAAAGATCAAATGGCCAAGATGATGGAGATGATGACCGCTCTGGTCAAAGGAAAAGGACTCGCGCAGAGCCCTGATATTACAGAGCCCCATTCAAGGGTCAATCAGAGTCTGCTTCATCCCCCAGGTTACACTCCACCTCACGCCCATGCGATGCATGGAGGTTGGCCTCAAGGGGAATCAACAGGCCTAGAACAACCACCTACACCACTTGCTCATCTAGGGCAAGGTATATTCGTATCAAATACAGGAGCTAATCCCGCTGATCCAATCGTTCCGAATTTGGATGATCCGGCAGAAATAGCCAAATTGAAAATGAAGGATCATGACGCTCAGGACAAGTGTAAGAGTCTGGAAGAGAGACTCAGGGCAATAGAAGGTACTGGAGTCTTCTCTGCACTGAGCGCCAAGGAGCTCAGTTTGGTTCCCGATCTGGTTCTACCCCTAAAATTTAAAGTGCCAGATTTTGAAAAATATGATGGAACGAGATGTCCAAAGGCGCATCTTATCATGTTTTGTCGGAAGATGGCTGGCTATGTGAATGAAGACAAATTGTTAATACATTGTTTTCAGGATAGCTTGATCGGATCAGCCCTCCGATGGTATAATCAACTCAGCACAGAGAGGATCCAATCATGGAAGGACCTAGCAACAGCATTCTGTGAACAGTACAAGCATGTCTCCGATATGGTGCCTGACCGACTAACGTTGCAGATGATGGAAAAGAAGCCAATAGAGACTTTTAGACAATACGCTCAAAGATGGAGGGACATCTCAGCCCAAGTAGAACCCCCACTGACTAAAACGGAGGTAACGGTCCTCTTTATCAACACATTCAAAGCGCCATTTTATGACAAGCTGGTGGGAAATGCCACAAAGGACTTCGCCGATATCATACTGTCTGGGGAACTCATTGAAAATGGCATCAAGAGTGGAAGGATGAAAGGCCCTGAGAGCACGAAAAGGGTAGTACCTATAAAGAAGAAGGAGGCTGAAACACATATGGTGGCGACTGAGAGCCACTACGCTTCTAATTCATAACCGACCCAATCACGTCCCCGATATTGCCCCCCTCCAAATTTCGATTTTCTTCCTCAAAACCCTTATTATCAAGCACCTCCTTTTACCCTATCTACAACACGAAAAACCAACAGCCATTCACCATGTTTCCACCTAATAACACGCCTGCTCCAAGCCAACCCAAACACGAACAAAGACCGGTGAGACCCAATCTTAAAAAACCTCGACTCACCCCTATTCCCGTGTCGTACGAAGAACTGTGCCTAAAATTATTGGAAAAATAATTAATATCCCCGCATTATATGGTACCATTGAAACCGCCATACCCGAAATGGTACGATCCCAATACTAGTTGCATGTATCATGGGGGAAACCAAGGGCACTCCACGAAAAATTGTATAGCCTTCAAAAGGAGGGTGCAGGATCTCATTAATGCAGGGATTTTACGATTTGACAGTATTGGTAATGTGGCTAGAAACCCGCTCCCAAACCATACCGAGGGGAACGTAAGCGTAGTGACAAGGGAAGATATGCGGCAAGCTAAAAACCGCATTTCTGAAATAAGAACACCTTTGGTCTGGGAGGTGATGGTGGAAAATGGGTTGTTTTGTCATTCCAAACAGAAGTTTCGAAGAAGAAAGTACGGAAGGTCAAAGTTTTTGTATCTTTCATGGTATCGAAGGGCATGACGTCCAGTCTTGCGAAGAATTCAGGAAACTACTCCAAGACATGATGAACAACAAGGAAGTTGAGATCTTTGATAAAATGGATGAGGCCAAGGAAAGGGAAATATGTGCCTCTGATAACCAACCATCCGTCACCCGTTATAGTGCCGATCGGGCTCTGGTAATTTATTATGAGGCCAAGAAGAAGGAAGTCAAACCGACGGTGGTGATTAAAGTGCTTTCTCCTTTCCATTACAAGGACGATAAGGCGGTGCCATGGAAATACGATGTTAACATTGTCGCACCCGAAGTTGAAAAGCCAAAGACTGTAGTTGGGGATGTCAACAGAGTATGACACTTTACTCGCAGCGGGAGGTGCTATTCTCTGGAAATGACTGAACCAAAGAAAAAAGCCGTTGACTCGAATCAGAAAGGAAAGGCACCGATGCATGAGGCTGAGGTGGATGTTGAAATATAGTCGGAACTAGAAATTAAAAAACCTATGAATGAGGATGAAGTTCATAAATTTTTAAAGTTCATCAAGCACAGCGAATATAACATCATGGAGCAGTTGAACAACCAGCCGACAAAAATCTCGGTGTTATCTCTACTGTTGAACTCGGAGTCACATCGGAATGCCTTGCTAAAAGTGCTCAATCAAGCTTACGTAGAAAGCAATGTATCTATAGAAAAGCTTGATAGATGGGTGAACAATTTAAATATGGATAATTTCATCTCATTCAGTGATGATGAAATACCATCAAATGGTAGGGGCTCCGTGAAGGTATTACATATTATGACCAGTTGCAAGGGTTACATAGTACCGAACATGCTCATCGACAATGGATCCGCACTCAATGTCATACCTTTGGCCACACTCTCCAGGATGCCAGTTGATATGTCCTATCTAAGGCCTTGCCATTCCATAGTAAAGGCATTTGACGGGACACGACGAGATGTTATGGGAAAGATTGAAGTCCCCCTAGAAGTGGGCCCATGCACGTATAACGTAGAATTCCAGGTCATGGACATTACTCCATCATATAATTGCCTTTTAGAGAGGCCTTGGATCCACTCTACTAGGGCAGTCCCTTCAGCTCTCCATCAAAAAGTGAAGCTTATCATGGATAACTGCTTGATCACAGTCGCTGGTGAAGAAGACGTCGTTGCATCTATTTTTGCTGTCACATCTTCTATCAAAGTGAACAAAGATGCAGTAGAATGTTCCTTCCGTTCCCTCGAATTTATTAATGCTACATTTGTTGCTGAAGGAAACAAGATGCCTACACCGAAACTATCAAGGAATGCCAAGATAGGGATTAAACTGACGATTGGAAAAGGAGTCTGAGCGGGGAAAGGCTTAGGAAAAATCGGTACACCACAAGGCTCGATACGGGTTAGAGTTCAAGTCAGATGCACGACAAAGAAGGAAACAACTGCAGAAAGATCAGGAAAGAAGAGTTGCAAGAGCTTCAGGTCGGGAAGTGGAATGGGAGCCCATAATGTATCCGCCCTTGTTGAAAATGTTTACATCTGCAGGAATGATGTACCCAGGAAAAGATAATTCATGAAACACATTGTTATTGGTTGAAAGGAATTTTCAGAACTTCAGTATAAACGTTATTAACAAAGTGGATGATACGATGGAAGACATTTTAATGATACGCCCTGGTCCTTCTGGATTTGTTTTGAGCAATTGGACTGCTGAGGATCTTCTTGTAGTTTCTAGGGCCCCTCCAAAGTAATTCTCAATGTCAACTCTTTTTATGCCCCAAGTTATTGGGGAAACTATTACAAGAGTTTATGTCTACTATTTATCTTCTAAATGAACATTAATGGAGATGCATTTTATCGTGGTCTCTTCATTCTCATTGGCTTCATATTTATTCCCTCTTCTCATAATCTGTCCCTACATATTTTTCATATCATGCCATGGTACTATGTTTGTGTGTCCCAACACCTTGATATTCCTCTATGGTTTTCTTTTTTATTCACCTTTCAGGTGCTCAGATATCGACGACGTGAACAATCCCGTTACAAGTCCTAAAATCGATTTCAAGAAAACTATTTGTTTAAGAGAATTCGAAGCTGAGGAAAATGCTGAAGATTATGTCTCATCCCCTGACTTACTAAGGATGATAGAATAAGAAGATAAACAGATACTACCCCATCAAGAATCTATTGAGACGGTGAACTTTGGAAGTGAAAAAAAGAGGCAAGAAGTGAAGATCGGGACCACCATTTCAGAGAACACTAAACATGATTTGATCACCTTGCTTCATGAGTACAAAGATGTATTTGCATGGTCGTATCAAGACATGCCAGGTTTGAACGAGGATGTAGTGGTCCATAGACTCCCACTGAAACCAGAATGCAAGCCTATCCAGCAGAAGATAAGATGAATGAGACCCGAAATGCTTTTGAAGATAAAAGAAGAAGTCAAGAAACAATTCGATGCTGGGTTCTTACAAGTCTCTAAATATCCAGAATGGGTAGCTAATATAGTCCCAGTGCCAAAGAAAGACGGCAATGTGCTAATGTGTGTGGATTATCGCAATCTGAATCGAGCAAGCCCTAAGGATAATTTTCCTTTACCGCACATCGATACATTGGTGGATAACACAGCAAAACATTTATTATTTTCTTTCATGGATGGATTTTCGGGTTATAACCAGATAAAGATGGCTCCCGAGGATATGGAGAAAACTACATTCGTGACGATGTGGGGAACATTCTGCTACAAGGTGATGCCATTCGGATTAAAGAATGCCGAGGCAACATATCAGAGGACAATGATGATGTTATTCCATGACATGATGCATAAAGAAATAGAAGTCTACGTCAATGATATGATTGCCAAATCTCGGGGGGAAAGAGAGCATGTTGGAAACCTCAGGAAATTGTTCGAAAGACTGAGAAAGTTCCAGCTGAAGCTTAATCCAGCCAGGTGCACATTTGGAGCAACCTCGGGGAAATTACTGGGCTTCATCGTTAGCGAGAGAGGTATTGAGGTTGATCCGCATAAGATAAAAGCCATACAAGAATTACCACCTCCACGGACACAAAAAGAAGTTAGAGGATTTCTAGGGAGGTTGAACTACATCGCTCGATTGATTGCTCAGCTTACCAACCAATGCGACCCAATTTTTCGACTCCTTCGAAAACGCAATCCTGGAAAATGGAACGAGGAGTGCCAGGTGGCTTTTGACAAGATAAAGCAATATTTGTCTAGCCCTCCGGTGCTAGTACCGCCAACTCCTGGGAGACCCTTAATATTGTATCTGACTGTGCTCGATAACTCATTGGGTTGTGTACTAGGACAGCATGATGAGTTAGGGAAAAGAGAAAGGGCAATTTACTACCTCAGCAAGAAATTCACCGAGTATGAAGTGAAGTACCCGTCAATTGAAAAATTCTATTATGCTTTGGTCTGGGTAGTTCGAAGGCTCAGGCAATATATGTTGTATCATATGACATGGTTAATTTCAAGTTGGACCCAATAAAGTACATGATGGAATCACCTACACTTTCAGGAAGAATGGCACGATGGCAGATTCTACTATCGGAGTACGACATCATCTATGTGAGTCAAAAGTCGATAAAATGGAGCACAATAGCTGACTTCTTAGCAACTTGAACGACAGAGGAATACGAGCTATTGAGATTTGACTTCCCAGATGAAGACTTGATGTGCATTATGGAAAAAGAATGTGAGTCGTCAAAGGAGAAATCATGGAAGATGAGCTTTGATGGTGCATCAAATGCATTAAGACATGGGGTTGGAGCAGTCTTAGTGTCACCAGAAGGGAATCATTATCCATTCACTGCCAGATTTAATTTCTTCTGTACCAATAACGTAGCGGAATATGAGGCGTGCATCATGGGACTTTGCGCAGCTATTGAACGAGACATCAAAATCTTAGAGGTATACGGAGACTCAGCGCTGGTGATCTACCAAATTCGTGGAGATTGAGAAGTAAGAGACGTGAAGTTGGTCAAGTATCGTGACCTCGTGGCAGAGCTGATCAAAGAATTTGAAGAAGTAACTTTTAATTACTTCCTACAAGAAGAAAACCAATTGGCCGATGCCTTAGCCACTTTGGCTTCAATGTTCAAAGCAAACCGAGAAACAAAAGTAATGCCTCTCCAGATGAGCATATATGAGGCTCCTGCGTATTGTTTTAGCATTGAAAAAGATGCAGATGGACAGCCATGGTTCTATGATATCTTAGATGAACAACCAAACGAGGACGACAAAAGAACAATCAGAAGGATGGCTGTGGTATTTGTTCTTGATGGGGACATCCTGTACAAAAGAGGAAAAGATCAAATGCTCCTAAGATGCGTGGATGATATTGAAGCCAGAAAGATACTTGAAGAGGTCCATGAAGGAATTTGTGGAACGCATGCCAATGGTTTCACTATGGCTAGGAAGATTATGAGACTCGGTTATTACTGGTTGACGATGGAAAGCGACTGCATTAGTTACGCACGGAAGTGCCACAAATGTCAAGTTTACGGCGATAAAATTCATGCAGCATCTTCGCCCCTTCATGTCATGACTTCTCCCTGGCCTTTTTCTATGTGGGGCATGGATATTATAGGGCCAATCTCCCTAAAAGATTCTAATGGATATCGATTCATTTTCGTGGTCATAGATTACTTCACAAAATGGGTAGAAGTCGCTTCGTTTGCTAATGTGACAAAGATTGCAGTCTGCAAGTTCTTAGAAAAGGAGATCATATGTCGATACGGATTACCTGAGAGAATCATCTCAGATAATGCTTTGAATCTGGACAACAAGATGATGAAAGAAGTGTGCGAGCAATTTCAAATAAAGCATCACAGTTCCTCACCCTATCGCCCAAAGATGAACGGAGCAGTAGAAGCTGCTAACAAAAATATTAAGAGGATTATTGGGAAAATGACCGAGACATATAAAGACTGGCACGAGAAGCTACCATTTGCCCTATACGCATATCACACATGTGTGTGGACCTCCACGGGGGCAACTCCCTTGTGTGGACCTCCACGGGGGCAACTCCCTTCGCTCTGGTCTATGGAATGGAAGCTGTACTGCCCATCGAAGTGGAAATCCCCTCTTTACGAGTCTTAATGGAGTCAAAACTAGAAGAATCAGAATGGGTTCAAGCTCGATATGACCAACTAAATCTGATCGAAGAAAAATGCTTGAAAGCAATCTGTCACGGACAGATGTACCAGAAGAGAATGATCACAGCCCACGACAAGAAGGTGCGACCAAGGGAATTCCGCGAAGGAGAACTCGTGTTGAGGAAGATTCTCCTTATACAAAAAGACTTTCGGGGAAAATGGGCACCAAACTGGGAAAGACCATATGTCGTAAAGAAAGCCTTCTTGGGTAGAGCTCTGATTCTCACTGAGATGGATGGAAAAGAGGTACCAAATCCAGTGAATTCTGATACGGTGAAGAAATACTACGCCTAAAAAAAAAGAAAAAATAAGATCGAGATGAAAACCCGAAAAGGGCGTCTTGACAAACAAAAAGGTTTAGGATGAAAACCCGAAAGGGCGTCCTGAGGAAGCAGATTTGGGCTTAAAGAGCAAGAGTGATTTAAACCGGGAGTCGAATGCCGAGATATTAATGTTTGAAGCAGACACGGAAGCTTGAAATCTTCTACACAAGAAGCTTTGTTCGAAAAGATCCAGGATTAGGAAACGTGGAGAAGTTCATGCGTTGAATATCTAGAACATTTGTGACATTTGAATCTGCTTTCCTTTCTCTATAATGTTTTCTTTATTATTCCTTGCCAATTTTCTTTGCATATTGCTTTTGGAAATAAATATGAATGTGAGGTATTTCTTTCGTACCTACTTTCCCATTTTCATGCATCTCATGTTTGGTTCATTTAAATGATAAATAGTAAAATGACATACTCTAAATAAAAGGAATGTTGAGTATTACCTGGATGAGAATTTGGTAAGTACAAGAGCCTCGAAGCAAGGACAAAGTTCAACAGGGGGCAAGAGAGTGATAAACGAGAAACGCATATTACTTGTAAAACTTGAGGACGGGTACAAAACCTAAAAGGAAGATCAAGGATCGAAGCAATGAATACAGGTCATCCTAAAAGTCGTGACGAAAAGAGATACAGGACAAACAAACCCAGGGCACATTGCCTAATCATGTAGGCATAAAAGCATTTAGGACAAACACATGCATTTCATGATAACATCACGCATGGCACATACAGGTACACCAGTAAAGCAAGAAATTTTGGCGATAGCTGTACCGAACCAAGGAGAAAGGAGATATCCGAGTTCTACCAGACGATACGTTTTAATTTCTATTTTTCAATTTCGGTTAAAATCAACTCATAATGCGAGAAGTGAGTTAGGCCTCGGGTTACGCATGCTGAGGTATTTTAATTTCTGTTTTTCAATGTCTGTTAAAATCAACTCATAATGCGAGAAATGAGTTGGGCCTCGGGTCACGCACGCTGAGTTATTTTAATTTCTGTTTTTCAATTTCTGTTAAAATCAACACATAATGTGAGAAGTGAGTTGGGCCTCGGGTCACGCACGCTGAGGTATTTTAATTTCTGTTTTTCAATTTCGGTTAAAATTAACTCATAATGTGAGAAGTGAGTTGGGCCTCGGGTTACGCGCGCTGAGATATTTTAATTTCTGTTTTTCAATTTCCGTTAAAATCAACTCATAATGCGAGAAGTGAGTTGGGCCTCGGGTTACGCACGCTGAGGTACTTTTAATTTCTGTTTTTCAAATTCTGTTGAAATCAACTCATATTGCGAGATTAAGGAAGCACTTTAAAAAGTTTAGATTTCATCGAAGTCCCAATGGAGCAATTAGTAGATTGAAGCTACAAATCTCTTCGTGTCCCGAAGTCGTCTTAGAGCGAGTTAAAAATAAAAATAATAATAATAAACAAGATTGAGAAAAAGCGAAATGAAGCTACGGGTCGCGTTTCGCGGAAGTAGTGGCAGAATGGATCAAAACATCATGTGGAGTTTGAAGATATGCGGGGAAGACCAAGACCAGTAAGTCAAGGCTCGGCCAAGACCGGGCAAAATTGGTTCTTCAATTGTCTTTGCTCTATTCTCGTTGCACGACAATGAGCAAAGAGGGGCAGCTGTAATAACCAAATTTGCCCGGCCCATTAAAATCCAGTACAAATCCAACAATAATACAATGTCCAAAACAAATCACAAAAATAGCCCAAAACCCACTGAATTAATCCAAACCAGGGGTCAATTAAAAACCCAACAAAAAATCTGTCAAACAGCCCATTTTAACCTTGTTTTTACAAACCCAAAATTAAGCCCCAAAAAATAAAAAACAGTCCATTTGAATGTCCAATTACAAAACCAACACCAGACCTATAATTAATACAAATTACAGGGCCCGTTTACAAACCCTAACCCAAGCCAGCCCAAACTCGAATCACCCACTAAGCCCAATTCCAACCCCGAACCCAACAAGCCCAAATGCCCAGAAACCTTAGCCCCTTTAGCCTAAACATTTTAGCCAACAAAGAACCCTAGTCCCTTTCCAGCGCCGCATGCCTCTTGGTCTCCCCGCGTCCCTCACACGCGTGCCTCGCCTCGTTTCGGCCACCACGCGCGTCGGTTCCTGTACCCACACCCCTGACAGTTGAAGCCCCCAGACATCTTTGGCTTCCCACGTCTCGGCAACCAACGTCTCGCACGCTGACGCCCTGCCCATGCCCTGCAAACAACACGTGACAAACAGAGAAACAGAGGCAACAATGACAGGAAAACATGGAGCAAACAATAGAAAAAGAAATAAGTTGTGTCTTTTGGCTATAAAGCCATTCGAAAACTCGGTGTAGGGGGTTCTTTTTCTTCCGTTTTCAGGAACGCTGAAAAATCGAAAGCAAAGATAAAAGAGTAAAAACATTAAAAATAGACCCCTTTTTTACGCATCATCAGAGATCAGAAGCAAGAAACTTTGAAGGTTGATTTAATTTTTGATCTTACTACCCACTGTCATCTTTCCATTTATTTTTATTTATTATTTTCAAGCTTTTTAAAACAATAATAAAAAGAAAAAAGGAAATTACCTGAAACCCAGGATCTAGCCATCAGAGCTTTCCCTCCGCCGTCGAAGCCGAACCAGAGGGCAATGACATCCATATTTCGCGCATCGTCGTTCATCGTCGGGTGTTGGCACGATGGGCGATGAGATTGAAGCCCAATCGTCGGAGAGAGGGGGCGAGCTTTGGGATTTTTTTTCTGAAGTATGAAAAAAAAGATTTCTAGAACAATTTTTTTATTTAAATAAAATTTGAAATGACGCCGTTTGGGGGGGTGGGATCCGCGCGTCGACCCGCTCGGTGACTCGGATCCGCGCCCTTCCATGATAAAAGGATTATTTCGAAATCAGAGCCTATGCTTTCTGACCCGTGTGTAATTCAGTCCAGTTGGAATGCTGCGTTCGGACTAACAGGGATATTTACTAATTTGGTCCTTGTTAATTCATGCGTATTGTATTTTGCCCCTTTGATTGCACTTTTGATTTGTCGCCTTTTAGCCCCTCCCGATTTTGTTTTGATTTTCAATGTAATCCTTGTAGTATTTAGTTAATTATCGATTTATCGGTTACTCTAATTGTTCTTTTTAATTAATATTCAGTATAAAATGTTTCAAATGTTTTAGCTATTTATTTTATTCACATATTATCTTTATTAGTTCTATATATATACTTTATATATATGTGCGTTATTTTTATTAAACTGGTTTTATGAACATATTTTGTATTATTATATATGTGTGTCTATTGTGCGTATAATTTGTTTTTAAATTGTATCTACTTATTCTACTCCTATTTATATATTTTTTTTTATATATACGTACATTATCTTCACACTAAGTTTATTTATTTATGTACATGTGATTCATATTAAAATCGCCTTAATTCATATATCTATTCTCAGTTGCATAGTATTTTGGTGTATATGTTTTTTCTTATAACCCTAATTTACTCATTTGTGTTTTTATATTATTGCTATACATATTGTTATTTTATTTCTGCAAGGATACTTTTGTTTTGCTATTGTATTATGGATAAAATCTCCAACTTATTTATGGAGGATCATTCATCCAAGCAAACCAAACAAACACATTTTAAGTCCACTTTAAAATCGTTTATTTTAAAAGTTTTTTCAAAATAAGGCAATATTTGTGTGTTTAGAAGTTCGAAAGATCACATCCTAACGTGCTGGGTGTCGATTTTTTTTTTCCAACTAAATAACCAAATATCCTTTTCATGCGCTTTGAAGATCAAAGATGATCTCGGTGTCAGAGTATGAATGTGTTATACCCTAACGTGTTGGGTATGGTACTTTTATTCCTTTGAAACGAGTTAATCTTGAGATTCAATCCCAATTTAGGTAACCCATTCTTAATATTCTTTTTACCCTAAACATTTTCAAATTTTCAACATTGGGACAACATCAATCAATTTGGTACCAAGTTTGGGCGTTCGAGGGTGCTGTCCCTTCCTCGCACGTAACCGACTCCCGAACCTATTTCCTCAAACACTTGTAGACCAAAAGCTCTGTTTTAATAAACCAAAACATTTTTATTAAAACAAGGTGATCTGATCACACCTCGAACAAAAGATCGGTGGCGACTCCCTGTTTTTAAAGTCGATTCCCGTTTTAAAAATATGGTTATGACAATCCCTACACACCAACTTGTGCCATTAAGACACATATCAGAATATATGCAGCCATGCTGCCAGAGTACAAGCGTTTAATGCCGATCAGAATACTTTCTCCTCAAATACAAATTCCCCCCAAATTAGATACAGAAAATTAGATACAGAATTATCAGATTAAACATGCTCGACATGCTTTTAAACAAGTAACATATATACATATGGTAGCACAGTCAAGCATACATTTAGTATCCTACTCAATCAGTCTATCAAAATATCCTAACATTTAAAATAAGGTTTAAATAGCCCTTACCGACCCTATAGTAGGCCGATAGCCGATCGGCCTAGGGAAAATTCTAGAATTATGGGCCCCCATGACCGTGTGGCTTGCTCGTGTGGCCCACACGGCCTGGACCAAAATCCACACGCCCGTGTGACATGCTCGTGTGGGCCTACATGGCCACACTCGAGTCACCACATAGCCGTGTGCTGCGCATGGCCATGCCTTTGTCGACCACAGGGTCGTGTCTCACACACGACCATCCACACGGGTGACCACACCCCCGTGTAGCGTCAATAGATTCGTTTATCGGCTTTTGCTGAAGCCTCATTTTCTATATTTCGGGTACACACATGGTATTGTTTCGATGCAAAAACACTATCGAGACCACCAGAACCAATAATTGACCAAATAAACCCTGAGGTAAACACTTAAAACGATATTAAATCGAACTATATCGAAAAAGGAACCCCTTTATTTCACCCAAACCCTTACCTTTGATCGAACAACAGTAATTCCCACGAAACTAAGTTCCTGAAAAGCGATTCTGAGCCCCTGAATCTTCCCCTAAACGACATAATGACACCCATCAATAATGAATTAACAAGCGAAACAAAACTACCTTACCCAAACTTACTAAATTAAATTACAAATGGAATTGAACAGAAAGGAGCCACAATTACCACAACTTCAATCAGTCAACAAACCCACCGATTAATTGGGAATATAGTTCAAAAAATAAAGAAAAAGACGAAGGAAAGAAAAAAATGTAGAGGGGAGGCAACAGAGAAAAAAAATGTTAGATAGGGAAATTTTTGGGAAAATAAAAGAAAATAAATTAAACCAACTTCATAATCCCAACTTCCCACTAACACCTCAATCTCAACCACTTCAGAATTTAAACTCTACCGAAACTCTCTCAGGCAACTGAACAAAAATATAACATTCACGCTTGCACAGGGATTAGAACACAGGACCTCCAACACACCAACTCCCTTACCACTCGAACCAGCAGGCTCATTTTGATATGGATTTACAGGAATTTAAATAAAAACCCATTGCACAAGGACAAGGCTTGGATTTAAAAATAACCAAAATTTTCCAAAGGTAGGGCTTGAACTTAGGACTTCTCACACACACCCAAAACACTTAACCACTGAAGCAGATGCATAGTTGTGTCAAAATTATACAGAATTAAAAATAAAAAAATTAGGGCGTTACAAAATTGATATTCATGTTCACCATAGTCTTCTTATCATTTTTCCCTCTTGATGGCTATGAAAATTCTTTTGATTTCTAGGTGAAAATGGTGAATTTTGATGAATGGAAAAAATTGCAAAGAAAACAAAAGTTTTTTTTCTTCAAGAATGCTGGATGTGAGCTTGAAAGAAAAACGGAGAAATTTTCATCATCTTTTCTTTTTATTTTCTTAACCATAATAAAATATTTGTTCAACTAAGCTTTTTGGAATTGAAGTGTTTTTGAATAAAAGTTAAAGTTAAACAAACTTGGGCAAATTTGATAAATTCAAATTAAAATGGTTTCAATTGAGTTAAACATTTTCAATTATGTTAAAACTATTTTTAAACAAGTCAGTATTGCTCCAGGCCAAAAAGTATACCCATTCTAAAATCGAGACCAAATTCACATTCTGCTTTTAATCAACACAAAAAGTATCGATACCTTTTATCAGGTATCGATAATTTGTCTTTGGTATCGTTGTAAACTAACTTCAACTGTCACTAAATTAGACATTAAATGCTAATAGTATTGATACTCGTAGAAAATATATTGATACCTTTTGTTGTAGGTGAATTTAATGATATAGTATTTTCATCCCCAATGGCTCTATTAACTTTCACAATAACCCCAACGGTTGGAATTGTATTAGAGGGTATAAATATCATCTTACAAAGGTCCTACAACAAGAGAGAGAGATCATCAACCTTAAAGATCAATCAAAACAATCTTAGTACTTAACTCTTTCATATTCTTCTTGTAAACACTTGTTAGCTTTCATTGTATTTGTAACACCCCTAACCCATATCCATCGTCAAAATAAGGTTACAGAGTGTTACTTGAATTTACAGAACAAATAAATAGATATTTCATATCATATAGCATTCATATTAGAATCCAATCGAAATCAAGCATAATGTCCCTTATGTGAGCCCTCGAGGCCCAAAATACTCATTAGAAACAAGTCAGAATTAAATCGGGTACTCAAAGAATTTTTCAGAAAACATTAAAATTTTTCAAAGGTGCAGGGAACACATGCCCGTGTGGCCAGGCCGTGTGTCTCACACGGTCAAGAGACACTTCCGTGTCTCAGGCCGTGTGGGCATTCGAAATAGGGACACATGGTCGTATCCCAGCTCGTGTCCAAACTTATGAGCTATCTCACTTGGGTCACATGGCCAAGCCACACGCCCGTGTGCTAAGCCGTATGGGTATTCTGTTTTGCAAATTAAAAGATACGAGGACACACGGTCGTGTCACCTGGAAGTGTGTCACACACAATTGAGACATACGCCCGTATGGACAAAAATAAGCCATTTCCAAGCCACATTTCTCACCCAATTTGCCAACAACCGAACCAAACATTTTTGGACATCAACAATCTATATTAAGGCATTCAACCAAGCCAAAACCAAATTTTATACATGACATAACACCACTGGACTTACCAAATTGACCAAATACTCATATATGCAAATTTATACCAAACATTCAATTTGAAACCAATCATCAACATACCTATAATTTCACCATCATTCAACCATATTAACACATATCAAACATGACAAGGCCATATATATATACACCAAATACAAGCCATACAAATTACTAATCTTAGGAAAATGTTTATATGCCAACATTGGCCAAATTAACCTATACATGCCATTGAACCATTGGCCAAATGTTTATATTTTAATATTATTTTCGAACCTATAAATGGCCAAATTATATGACATTCTCATATAATCTCGTAACATAACTGTGCTCGTTGAACCATTTAAAATATCGTTAGATATACAGGAAGTACACACAAAGTGTACAAAACTGTAATCCGTCAATTCATATTCAGGAATGCTTATACGAGCATGTAAACGGTAAGCTCTTCCGAGTCATATAACGGTAAGCTCTTTCGAGCCATATATCGGAAAGCTCATGCGAGCCATAAATCAAGAAGCTCAAGAGAGCCATTAATTGTGAAGCTTATGAGGGCCAAATATCGGATGCTCATAAGAGCTGTGGTGTGTCTGCAACACATGCAAGACCACAACCAATCCGAGAATCCTAATGACATGTCATTTGTATCCATCGAATTTCTAAGATTCAAACGAGACTCTGTACTTGTCGGATATGTGATCAATAATATACATGACAATTTATACAAATCACACACACAACAATATTCAATTCAAATAATACAAATATACAATTTAGTTTCACGAACTTACATCGACAAGTATACGTAGATTTGTAAGCTACTGATCCGATACTTTTTCTTTTCCTCGATCGAATTCCGTACTAGGTCTATCCGAATCTATACGAATGAATTTAACTCTATTTAATACAAATCATATTCAATTAAATCCAATACACATCTTTGGTAAAATTACTATTTTGCCCCTATACTTTTAATTAATTACGATTTAGTGCCTAGGCTAGAAAAATGAAATTCATACAATTTAAATCTTATTTCAAGTCTAACCTATTTTTATACATATCAATAGCAGCCAATATTTTTCAAAAAATTTAGAATTTTTCCATAAATTTTTCATCTTTTCAATTTAGTCTCTAAATCATAATTTCATCAAAATTCTCTTTATAAAAGTTGTTTATCTAACAATAACCTTTCATTTTCTACCAAAAAACTTCAAAATTCAACTATAGTCATCCATAGAAAAACCCTAATACTTTAACAGTTTTACAAATTAATCCCTGAGATAGCTAGATTAAGCTATTATGATCTCAGAAACATAAAAATCATTAAAAACGGGACAATACTCACCTAATTAAGCAAAATAAGTTTTTCTGTCTTCAAGCTTCCATGGCTAGGGTTTCCATGTTTTATTTTAGGAAAGATGATGAAAATGATGAAAATTTGTTTTATTTTATTTATCAGCATTTTATCATTTACTTTCCAAAATTAACCTTAATAATTTACTAAATTCCAATCATGAATAATCATTCTTATCTACTAACTCCTCTAAATGGTTTATTTGCCACATAAGGACCTCCAGTTTTAAATTCTATTTCTATTTGATACCTTTAGCTACTAGAATTCAACTTTTGCAGTTTATGTAATTTGGTCCTTTTTATCAAGTTAGGCATGTAAACAGTAAAATTTCTTAACGAAATTTTCATACGATATTTCTATCATACTGTAGACCATAAAATAATATTAAAATAAAATTTTCTCTGAATTTGAATTTGTAGTCCCAAAACCACTGTTCCAATTTAACTGAAAACGGGCTGTTATAGTATTCATTCAACTCAAGTGTCATTCTTTGTATTTGTGCTTAATTGACAGACACATCAATCTTGTAAGGATTACTTCTTAGTTTTCTATTTGTTATTCTCTTTGAGAGGGTTGAGTCTTAAGGCTTGAGTAGAAACTTTAAGGGAGTTGCAATCTTAAGATTTTGGGTAGAAATCTTAAGGGAGATTGTAAGGTTAAACATTGTCCTCAAAGGTTGTCAAATTAGTAAATTTGGGAGAATCCTTAGTTGTGGAAAGCTAAGGTAGTGTAGTAGGCAACTGGGGTCGAACCACTATAAATTGTTGTGTTCATTGTTGCACATTCTTTTGTTGCTTCCACATATTTTCTTAAGGCTAATTCACCCCTATTGGTAGGGGTGTGCAAAATTGGGGTAAAACCGAATAAATTCAGTTAACTGACTGAATTCGGTTAATCGGTCTGTTAACTGGATTTTTTCGGTTGGGGTCGGTTAATTATTTTGTGATTTTTCGGTTAACGGTTAATTTGGCTTGAAATTGGTCGATTAACCGAATTTTTTCGGTTTAACTGAAAAATTAATAAATCAAATTATAATATATAAATAGGCCCACTATTCACCTAAACCCAATCCAAACCCAAATATCCAACCCAACCCAATTACCCAATCCAACCAAATCATAAGAATTACAAATAATTTAAAAAAAAAAAATTCTAAAACTAAAACTAAAACTAAAACTATGTAATCTTTTTAATTATGTAGTGATTCATTTCGGGTAATTTGGGTAATTCAGGTAATTCGGTTAGTTCGGATAATTTGGTTAATTTTTAACCAAAAATAAAAAAAACATATAATTTTCAGTTAACCGACCGAATTAACTGAAAAATTTCGGTTCGGTTAACGATTAAAAATTTTGAAAGGTCAGTTAATTCGGTTAATGTTATTTCGGGTCGGTCTACCTAATGGTGATTTCGAGTTGATCTTTTGAGCTAACAAATATCTTATAATAAAATAATATTAAAATAATCTTAACCAATCAAAATCTAACACCAATATTCATAATCATCATGACATTTCATGATGGTTATCCAAATTGAGAAATGACTATTTTACCCTCCAACATTCTCTACAATTCCTTTCTTGAATCATCACTTAATTTGGTAAAATTATGACTTAGTCCCTCATATTTCTTCACTTATTCAATTTGGTCCATGCTTACCAATTTCGTGTCACAAGGAATCAAGTTATTTTCATGTTTGGCCCTTTAACTTTTACATGTTTACATTTCAACACCTCAAATTTCAAATAATTATACTTGAGCCCTAAAACTTTTCACATCTTTACGATTTGGTTCCTATCTTAAATTATTATATCACTATATACTTCTTAATTCAACTTTTTCCGACATCCATCAACCTTCTCTTTTATCATTTATATTCTTTATTTTACTTTACTAGGAAATCTACTATGGATAATTTTTGCTTAATATTACTTTTATAGCATAACGATTTTAGGGGTGTTACATTATATCTTTTTAATTTTTTGTGAAATATTAAAATAAATATTTGGAATGTTCTTTTAATTTTATTTGACATGGACAAATTTGCTCATTTTAAGGTTTTCAAGGAGTAACTTGAAAATAAAATTCGAGTTTTAATGTGAAAAAAATTGCCAAGTTTAAGGCTTAACATGGATAAAAATAAGTTTAAGATTTAAAAATATTTGTCAAATTTAGAACCTAAATTAAACAAAAAAAATTCAAACTCCAATAAAGAAAAAAATTTCAAGTTAGTCCAAAAAATATTTAACCCTAACATTTTCAAACCTTGAAACAACAGCTATCATTAGCTACGTTTTGACTTCAAACTTGCCATTGTCCATTCTTTTTTGAACAATTTCATCAAACATCTACCGGCCACAATTTTGAGCTGTTCAAATAACACTTCTATCGGCTGTTTCCACTTTATTTTTTTTAGTTCATCTACCAAACCCTATATTCTTTATATATATATATGAAACCCCCACACCTTGAAAGGTCGTATTTCATATAAATGTAACACCCCAAAAATCCTTAATATTTATTTTTGTATGTTTGTGACACAAATATCTGTTTGCTTCAGTGGTTAAGTGTTCTAGAAGTGTCTAAGAAGTCTTGGGTTCAAGCCTTGGCTTGGGAAAAATTTTGTTTTTACTTGAATAAACCCTTATCTTTTGACAGTAGGCTTATAATTAAATAATTGGAAAAACAAGACAGAATGGGCCTGTTGGTCTGGTGGATAAGTAGAGTGGCAAAGTGCTGGGGGTCTTGAGTTCAAGTCCTGGTATGCGCAAGGGAGAGTTTTATTTTGCTGCCAGTACTGTATGTGTAACACCCCTATCCCGTGTCCATCGCCGGATTAGGGTTACGGGTATTACCATGTAGGTCAAAACTTCAGTTCAACCGATTGAATCTTAGTTGACCATCTTTATCAAATAATTTAATCATAAATAGGCAAATCACACATGTGTAACACATACTTGATACATTAATCCAAGTCATATACGATATAATCATCGATGAACACAAAATGACCATACAATGTATATTACGACAATATCATATAATAATACAGATTTCATGCACCACATTTATCAAAACGATCATGATCTATGTAATTTATAAACAAATAAACTATTCGTAACTAATTAACTAAATAAGCGTATTTCGAATGTCAATACATAGTAACTTCCTATTAAGACCAATTTCATATGGCACAAAACCTGTTTCCACATAACCGAATATATGCAACTTACTACACATCACATACATACTTATGTATTTAGCCGAATATGCAAGGTCTCATTTATAAAATTTCATGTTCATCACCTAGCACAAATCGGGTTTGGTAGTTTCATGCACTCATTTAAATTAAGCAACCTCACAAGACAAATACATGTATATATGAACATATATATAAATGTATACATCATAGTTATGCACATTTTCCATATTCGATTATGAGCCTAAACAACTAATTCTTAAAACATATTAACTACATTTGCAAATATCACATGGGTTTGGCCGAATATACATACATGCATTACTCAATATAATTCATACTTCGTAAATCAACTATAGTTCACACACACACAAAAATTTCGAATGATGTTCAATTAACACATACCTACCTTGACTTATCCTTGCAAAGATTAACTTAAATGCCGAAACACATGACTAATTTAACACAAACATTGGCATTACAAACAAGCAATCATATAGAACACATAATACATATGATTGAAATAAAGAAAAAACTCCTAGCCGAATTGTTGAAGCCAAACACATTAATCACAAAGTCAAGGACAAATAGAACCGAACTTAAAATGAATATTTAAGCCATTTTCGCATGGCTATTATATATATAAACATAACATCATTCCAACATTTAGCTAGCCTATACATGCCTTTGATTCAAAAATAACTAGCTTAAAAGTACCAAAAAGGGATGATAGTGTGGTTGACTTCACCAACGATACTACGAGCCCGTAGCTTGACCAAAATCTATAAAATGAACAACGAACACATTCAAAGTAAGCTCACTAGCTTAGTAAGTCTCAAGCAAATATTAATGTAATGATCATACACTTAAACATCTTAATCTTCAGGCTTATAGTATTGAACATAATTATTACAATATGTAAAATGTACATGGTCGAATACTAGTAATACCCTTGATTTAAATATTATCACTATATCACCATGAACATGTACATTATCAAATCACATGAATATCATATTTAATCTTATATTCCGAATCATATGAACACATCTTAGGTATCGATCTCCTAAATCTATTTATACACATATGCAAACACTTTTAAACTCTTTCACCATTGATCTTTCCATTTATAACCGAGTCTTCAATGTATTATACATGTATATATCTCAATTTCGCATATATGTAATGTTCATACACATTAATGATAAGCTCAACATTATAAAATAAAATACTCATTGAATCATCCATTCCATCACATCGTACTTAACTAAAACGATAATAAATTAGCTTACTTCATTCCTTACTCATATAGTAGGCTAACTCTTACCCAAGCTTTTAGCACATAGCACTACATATGTCTCACCTTGTTTGATTCTCGGATTCTCTGTTTATAGCATATCACCGGCATTAAGCCTGCTAGACCCGAGGTCTGAAGTTTGAACACTGGCATTAAGCCTGCTAGGCAATAAGCCCGAAATAATTCACCGGCACAAGGCCTGCTAGGCAATAAGCCCGAAATAATTCACCGACACAAGGCCTGCTAGGCTCGAAGACCGAATATCAACACTATTAACCATTCAATTCACATTACTTAGTGCTAAATTCACAAACATTTCGTATACTTCATATTTCTTTCACATATCAAACCGAACTTACTTATTCACATTACATTAAACAAAATAAAGTCAATCCAATAATATACCACCACATTCGGCCATCACATAGATTTGTACTCAAAATCATCAAATATCATCATTTATTATGTTCATAATTAATTCTTTAACATATATTTGCTTAATGACTTACCTCGACTATCGATGGACAATGTAGACCGGCTATTCGATAACCTTCGCCTTTCCCCGATCCAAATCTGTTTTTCTTTGTTCTTGATCTAAACACATTAAAATTTAGCTCATTCAAGCACATTTCATCTCAATTTAGTCCCAAAACACATAAATGGGCAAATTACCATTTTGCCCCTAATGTTTCACATTTTTACAATTTAGTCCTATTTGCATAAAACACAAAATACACAGAATTTCACTATACCACTCAAGGGCCGAATATTCATAGGGACCATACAAGTCCATTTCTTTCATTTATATTACATTTTAGCCTCTTAAAAATTTATTCTTTGTAATTTAGTCCAAAATACTCAAATTCACTAAAATTTCCAACACAAAACATACTAATCTTTAACATAACTTTAATATAACATTATCAAACATAAAAAATTACAAGAAAAAGACAATGGCCGAACATCAAACATGCTCAAATTTAAAAATTCTAACATGGGTCAACTAATGTTCGAAGCAACGATCTCAAAAACGTAAAAATTAACAAAAATCGAAATCAAACTAACCTTGAATTTGAGCTTATATGTGCCGAAAATAAAAAGAAACCAAGTTCTTCTTCTTCCTCCAATATTCGGCCAAGAGAAATAAGATGATAATGGCCATTTCATTTGTTTTATTTTAACATATAATATGATTTTACTTAATTACTAATATAACCTTTCAAATAAAATAAAACTAATATATAACTTAAGGTTACTTATGTCATATACCACCCACTAACTTAAAAATGGGCTAATTACCCTTTTAATACCCCATATTAGAAAGCCATCATCATTTAAACACTTTCCACTATAGTATGCAACTTTTACACTTAAAGCGATTTAGTCCTTTTTGTTAAATTAAACACTCAAACGATAAAATTTTATACAAAACTTTCACACATCATAAATCACATATAATTAGCACCAAAAATAATATTTAAAAAAATTTTCAGACTCAAATTTGTGGTCCCAAAACCATCGTTCCAATTAGGGTGAAATTCGGACTGTTACAATGTGAGTGTTCTAGTTTAGCCGAAACACTAAAGAGTTTGAGTGGAATTAAAATTTGAGGGTTGAGAGATCGGAGGAGATTTTTGAGGAGTGGATCAAGGGAAGTGGGGAATAGTGGTGTGGAAATTAACTTCCTTCCTAAATTTCAGTTTCTTCTGTCAAAATCTCTTTTTCCCCTTCTCATTTTCTTTTCCCTCTTCTTTCTCTCCCTCAAGCCTTGTGCTGCCAATTTCCTAATTCTGGTCATTACCAAAAGTTCCTTTTCCCTTTTCCTTTGTTTCAAAAATCTATTCCTCTTCCTCTGCCGAATTAATTTTGCTCCTTCTCTCTCTTATACGTTTTTGAACCTCTATTTTTTCAGCGGTTAATTGCACTTTTTCGGTAAGTGATAATGGTGCTTGAAGTTTCAATTTTTAAGTTGTTAAATTGGGGTTTTTGTTTAACTATTTTTGATAGTTGTAAATCGGAGGTGAGGGGCTGTGCTAGTGCCGAATTTCTTCTATCATTCGGTTCTCTTGCTCTCTTTCGGTAAGTGATATAGACTAAATCCTTATTCCCTTTCTTCTTCTGCCCTTAAGTTGGTGACTAATGGCAATTATTATGACTGTTAAGGAAGGATTTAGAAAACTCCTTATCAATAGCTAGAGATTAAGATTCGTGGGAATTACAATGGTTCGATTGAAGGTAACTCTAAACTGTTCTATGGATGGATTGTTGGTTTCGGGTTTCTTTTTTAATCATATATTAGGATTGATTGTGGTGTTTGATTGGTCAAATTTAGGTTCATGAAGGCTCGAGCGACTGTTAATGGCGAATCGAAACCAGGTGTGTAAACACTATTTGACTGCTAAGGTTGCACAGGTCGCCCGAGTTGACTGTGGACCTACTGTTGGGTCGGTAAGCTTACTTAGACCCCTATTTGACTGAATGACTGTTATGCCCCTATGTGATATATTTTTATATACGTGCATGTAAGGCTATATTTTAGCATGCTATTGAAACAACCCGGTTTAGACCTAGTCAGAATAGTGGTTTTGGGACCACAAATCTGAGGTTAGAAAAATATTTTAATATTATTTTTTATTTTTATAATATGTGGTTTAGCATGTGTGAAAATTTGGTGTGAAAATTTTATTGTTTGTGTGTCGAATTATGAAAAAGGACTTAATCACATAAAATGCAAAAGCTGTGTGCTGATTGTTAAAGTGCTTAATTGTCATGGCTTCTTACATGAGAAGTCCTTATGTTGCAATTAGACCAAGAATAAGGTGAGTGGACAAATATGGACACAAATTAGTGGATTTTTAATGTTAATAAAAAGGTTAAAATTGGTTTTTAATAATTAAACTTATTATAAAGAAAACAAAAGAAATTAAAAGCCATTATCATCCTTGTTGTTGCTAAAAGTTGGAAGAAAAAGAAAGAAAATAAGCTTGTTAGGTTTTGGCTAGAAGTTGACTCAATCAAGGTATGTTTTGAGCTCGATTTTTGATGATTTTTATGTTTTTGTGATCGTTGCTTAGTGTATTATCAAGCCCATGTTGTAATTTTAGAATTTTATAGTGATTTTGAGATATGCCTTTGATGAATTTTGAGCTTTGTGAGAGTTGATGATGAAATATGGAGATATGTGAAAGATTAACATGTTTTGTCTTTGAATTTTTGGTGAAATTGAGTAATTTGGACTAAATTATGAAAATAATATTTTGAGGGACTAAAATGTGAAATAAATGAAATGTGTGATCTTGTATGGGTATAGGGAGAATTCGGCCTAAGCATGGTGTAGTAAATTTTTGTGTATTTTGTGATTTTGTGAAATAGGGACTAAAGTGTCAAAATGTGAAAATGTGAGGGCTATTTTGTAAAATACCCTAAATATGTGTGTTTGGACTAAATTGAATGAATTGGTGATTAAATGAGCTAAGTTTGAATATGTATAGACCAAGAAAGGAGAAATTCGGATCTAGATCGAGGCAAAGATAAAGTACTCGACTGATCAGCTAGTTTCAGTATTTCGACGTCCGAGGTAAGTTCGGATATAATACGTGTACTTAACTAAGTTTAAATGTTATGAAATGATTAGTTATGAGATTATTGAATTATAAATGTTATGTGAGAAATCGAGCAATGTGGCACTAAGTGTGCGTATTTGGAAATGTGATCGAGATTATTTGCACTGTGTGTGCGAAATAATAAAAGCTTCGGCTTTGTAGTTGGCACTGTGTGTGCGATACCGAATTATGTTCCGTTTTGTATTGAGGCACTAAGTGTGCGATGTTATTTCAGTTTCGATTATGAATTGGGCACTTAGTGTGCGATTGTATTGAATAGATAGTGAACAGTGGATAAGGTGTAATATCGAGCATTGATTAGTAAGATCGTTAGTCAACTAAATGTTGGCAAAGGTATGTTTTGAACCTATGTGGTTGATGATATTGTTCAAGGTTGAATAAATGAACATATGAGTATATGGTTAAGGATGATATTGTGTTTAGTTGTGAATCTATCTATGTGATGGCTTAATTATGATTCAATGTTGTACTATAGGGTATGATGTATTATATTACAAACTTACTAAGCCTTGAAAGCTTACTATGTGATTTTTTCTCTGTTTTACAGTTCAGGTTCGGGAATCGTCAGCATCTCTATCACACTATCGGCTATCTATTTGGGTACTTTTGAAAGATTTATATAGTTGGTATATGGCATGTATAGGCTAGTTGATATTGTACATTTTTAGATGTTTGAACATTGCCATGTGATTTGGCTTGGAAGTTGAATGATTTTGATACTTATATATGAGCTATGGAAATGATGAATATGGCATGAGTTAGAGAAAATGGATATGATATATTTTATGCTTAATTGTTTGTTGAGAAATGAGGTTTAAATGTGGAATTATGAAATGTAATGCATGATGCTTGTTTTGGTATGATTTAGGATGTGAAATTGGGTATTTTAGATGGACATATTTGAGTAGAAATAATGTATGATTGGAGATAGTATAATTGATGATGAATTGGTGTTTGTGTTAGTATATTTGGATGCATTTTGAGGCATGAATTGGTATTGATTTGAAGCTTGTAGGTGATTCAATGTGTGGGAGGCAAGTTTGGCCTTGAAAATAGCCTATAACTGCCCACACAGTTGAGCACACGGGCGTGTGGCTCGATCGTGTCCCTCGTGGTTGTATTTCTAGCAAGTCAGACTTGACCACTGGATAAACACACAGGTGTGTGACTGGCCGTGTGGTGCAAGTCAGTAGCGACCACGGGTAAGGTACACGGGCGTGTCATGTGGCTGTGTGGACAAGTCAGTATGTATGCCCTGTTTTGACACTGCTTAGACACACGGACGTGTCTGAGGCCGTGGGAGGCACACGGCCTGCCCACACGGGCGTGTGACCTCTGTAACTTAGAAAAATGTTTAAATTTTTAAAATTTTTGTATGTGTTCAGTTTAGTCCCGGCCCTATTCTAAAGCATGTTTAAAGTCTCGTTGACCTAATTAAGGGACTACATGAATGAGAATTTTTATGTTTGGATGCGGAATGATATGAAATGTTCGGAAATGATGACGGTTACGGGTTAGGGGTGTTACAGCTATGTAGACTGTACTGAATACATACACGATACTATGACACGATTGCATGATGCATTGCATGGGGATGGGTTTTTATTGATTGGAGGAAGTGTACTGAAAGGCTTCGAGCCTAAATTGTTGGCAGCCCAGCTGCATATCACTGTATAGTGCCACATTCGGTACTCTTTGGAGTGTAGGGATGGGTGGGTTGATTATATCCCCACATGGAATGTAGGGTTGGACGGAGATGGAGTGTAGAGGCTGGATGGGTAGGACTTGTATACTATTTCATATGTTACTGCATTGATTAATGTTACTGTAATGGGCCAGGGCCCAAGCACATGGCTGTTCTGTACTAAGATGGGCCAAAGCCCAAATTAAAATTGATACTGCTACCGTGAAGGGCATAGGCCCAATATGTTATTGCTTGCATTTGATTGTATAATTGCATGGGGATTACACACTAAGTTTTTGTAAACTCACCCCTTTTGTTTTACTTTACAGGTAACCCCCAGTTATAGGCGGATCAGTAGCGAGGGACTCAGAGGTGGCCACACATCCGCATATATTTTTATACTTGATTATGTTTTTAAGTATTATTATTTAGGGTATTTTTACTGTAAATGGCCTTTATGGGTTTTTACTTTAATTTGGGATTTTTATTTTGATTTATAACTACTAGCAGTAGGATAGGACGCGAGTTTTCAAAAAGACAAATGTTTTAGCAAAAATACCACGAATATGCAATCTATTCGAAAGCTTCCGCAATAAATGACGTTTTAAAAATTAACAACATTTTAAAAGTGAATAACTTTTTGATAATGACTCACGTTTTGGAAATGAATGACATGTCTTGTAATCATCATAAAATAACACAAAAAAGTTAAATAGAAAAGGAGTTTTCATCGATATCACACTTTAGAAAAACACTTCAACGTGACATCGTTAGATTCGGTCATAGCGTCTAGGCCGGTTTGGGGTGTTACATAAAATTTGAGTTCTTATTTTTCTACATTGAAAAACATTGTATAATTTTCTTTGTTACTTTTCAGAGATGGCAAAAGTTTGCTTCTCTAAAGACATTATGATCATGTTTGTGGTTGTTGTGCTCTCCGTCGCGACCATTGTATTAGCTTAGGATAGTGCAATGGCGCCCGCACCGTCAATGGACATTGGATCTGCCTTCTCAACGCTGATTACTAGTGTTGGCGCCGTTATGTTGTCGCTTATTATTTCCCTTCTTGCTCTTTTGAAGCAGTGACTGTATTGTATTGTAATATATTTATTTCTATTATTATTGTTATTATTCTACATTGGTATTAAAATTCTTTTTCTTTATTTTAATAATTGAATTATAGTTTTATTATACTTTTTGGCCTCCCCAGTGTTAAAAAAAGAGTAACCAACCAAAACAAGTCATGTGCCCCTATTGATCGCTGATTTGGAAGATGATGTGGTTGTTGACCACGTTGAACAAATAAAAAAAATCGTAAATAAATTATTAAGAATCATAAAAAATATTTAAAAATATATAAAAAGTATAAAAAGTATTTAAATAATAAAAAAATATTTAAAAATTGTAAATGATTATTAAAATATTTTAAAATTGTAAAAAAAGTATAAAAATAATAAAATAATATTTAATTTTAAAAAAATTATAAATAATTTGATTTACAAATCAAATTCTTCTTCTTCTTTTTTCAATTTTCTCTACAAATTCCAAAAGAATACAAGGAAATTTTCTAAGCTTTCATCTGCTTTCTTTTCTTGATTTATACTGGTATTATTATTTTCAAATTTGCGGTCTTCAAACAATAACAACATATGTTTCGATAAAAAATTATGAAATTGTCGATTAAATGCCACTGATTCACAGTTTTTTATATATTTTTTACAATTATTTAATAATTTTCCAAATTTTTTAATTTTTCACAAATTTTAATTAATTTTTAATAATTTTTAATAACTTTGTTACAATTTTAAAATATTTATAACAATATTTTATTTTTTAAAAATTTTAAATTTTTTTAATAACTTAAATTTTCTTTTACAATTTTTAATATACTTTTAAATAATTTTTCGATTTTTAATAATTTTTTACAATTTTTATCTAATAAACATGATCAAATGTCACTTAATCATCTACATCAATGGTCAACGAGGATGCATGCTGTGTTTTGATTGGTTGCTATTTTTGTTTTTAACATCATAAACTATAGGAGCCATATAATAGAGTTATAATTTAGATACAAGAAATTTAGATAGCAATAAAAGAAAATAGTATAGTTGAAGGGCAAAACAGTGAATAAAGTTTTATTATTGTGTATGTATAATTTTATTTGTAATTAAATACTTACTATGTGTGAAGGTTTTTCTGCAAAACTGACATATTTGGGTTGACAGGGTGCTGCGTCCTGTTAAACTGTTTAAATGTGTCTGTCAGAACGTGTATCAGAATCCTTGTCAGCAATTTTTCTTTGATTTTCTTAACCTACCCGTTCATTTCACTTTAGTTTTTTTACAAGCCGTAGATAATAATACTTTATTAAACACCAACTCACTTCTACAAACTTAAATATATGTTTGTTGAAATGACATTTATTTAATATGAATTTAAATTATATTATATTACTTTTTATTTTTAATATTGTATTAAATTTTTTTTAATTTATCAAACTATAAAAATTTAAAATATTTTCAAAATAATATTTCAGCAAAATATTTAATTTAATCTGATTTCCACATTATTACTTCTTTATACAGCTCTCAATGAAATTTCTTTACTTATAATTATGTAATTAATCACTTATATGTTAAAACTTACCCGAGGAATGTATAATAAAAATTTCATTACATATATGCATGTCAAAAAAATAATGTATTTAAAATAGAGAGGTGTGTTAAAAAATAATATAATAAATAATGAAATATATGATTTAAAATTAATTAATAATAACACATAAAATATGTATAATATTAATATATACAAATATAACAACCCGATTTTTTAGTGGTGTCGAAAAAAGTGGTTTTGAGGCCACCAAATCATACGAGTAAGTTCGTAAATATTATTATTTAATATTTACGAGTAAAATATAGTTTTAAAAAGGTCTTTGAATTGGTAATTTGTGTTTTATAATGATTTATTAGGTCAAGTGGTTTTAAAAAGTGGGGTATCGGGACCTCGTTTCTATAAACCAAGTCGTAAATATTTTATAAAAATATTTACGGAGTGTCATTAAGGTGGTATTAAAGTTTTGTTGAAAAATTTTAACGTTTCGATAGTTAAATAATTAAAAAGGACTAAATTGAAAAATGTGCAAAACTTCCTAATTATAATATTTAAGTGATTAAATGCTTGATTAATAAATGAGAAATGACTTAATTAATAAATAAACATAAATTAAAAGATGAGGCGGCTTATGAAAAGAAAATAATAAAATAAAAGGATTCAATGGTAAAATGGTACTTTGGATGAAATTAAAATAAAACAAATTGGATTTGGATAGTTTTCTAGACATTTCTTCTTCAAATTTCAACCTAAACAGCCATACGAGAAAGAGCTTAAGCTGATTCTTCATATTTTTGCTTCATCTGAGTTCAATTCTTACCCGTTTCTTGTAATTTTTTTATTTTTGAGATTGTTGTAATTAGGTCCAACTAAACTATACCTTCGTTTTTTATCTTATTAAAAATTTTAGAAGTTTCTAATGATAAATATTAGATGTTTTTGATGAATAACATGGATTTAGAGCTTTGATTATGTTTTATGATGATTTTATAAAGTGATTTTGTTAAATATTGATTTTAGGATCAAATTGTGAAAAGGTTAAAATATTAGGGTTTGATAATGAATTTTGGGTTTATTAGGGGCTTTATGAAGGCCTAGAATATTTGGATAGATTATTGATTGAGAAAATTAGTTAATTTGATAGATTAACTAATTAAGGTATTAAATTGTAAAAATTGTAAAAGTTGTAATTGTGTATATTTAAAAAAATAAAAGGGTATTAATTGTAAAATGAATTGGAAATGGAATATATGCTAATAAATGAATAATTTCATATTTCAGATAAAGATTCCTTAGATACTAGTGAAAAAGGAAAAATAGCAGAATAGTCCCTAAACTTCTACAATCTTACTACAATTCAATCCAAGTAAATTCGTACGGCTAAAATTTAATAATTGTATTAACTTGATGAATGGTATTATGCATTTATTTCTTGTTGGAAATAAATTATTGTTGGAATTATAATATTGAATTGCATATTCGGTTTGAATGGAATGCGAGATTTGAATACATTCGTGATTTGGTGTATAATGGTATTGGAGAGAGAGAGATCAACATTTACTCAAGTAAATCGGGGTTTAACATTTGTTGCGAACTCTCGTATTTTACTTTCTGTTTGGCGTAATTAGGTGAATTAGCTCTTACGAGCTTCTGTTTAGCTTTCGAGCTTCTATTGACTTATTCGAGAGAACCAGCTCTTATGAGCTTCTATTGACGATGTACTATTATTCGTTAGTTGTTCTTTGAATGGAGAAATCTCAGTAAGGTGATTTATTTATAAATTGAGAGTTATGTTATTTACTTTTGTATTGATTTGAATACGGATGAATTTATCAATTGAAGTTGTGAATGACAGAGAATTGACATGAATGATTTTATTTATTTGACATGTAATAGTAGGTTCGGTAAGATTTTTGTTTAACCCGTTGAACTTACTGAGCTTTATTAAGCTTATTTGTATTGTTTAATGTCTTTGTAGATTTTCAAAAGGTTGGACGAACGGATCAGTACTCAAATCACACTACCGAACTTATCTCGGTAGTTTTTGAAACGCTCAATACGGTTTATATGGCATGTATAGGCTTTCGTACAGTCTTAGTCAAAGTTTAGCTTATGTAAATATTCAGAATAATATTTTACTTATATAACCAACATCCATATTGGTATGAAATTAAGGTATGATTATGATGTTAGTATAAGTGATATATGTATGTATATAATTGAGTTAAAAGAGAACTTTGGTAACTTGGTTAGGTAAATTAATTAGGTAAGTTTGGATATTTGGTAGACAGATTTTTTTTAAGTTATTATTTGAGGTACCTAAAGGTATATTAGTTGTATGTAATCATAATACATGTTTAGTACTTGATTTTAGCTTGTGTTGAATGCCTTATTATGGCTTGTTGATGTGTAAATTGTTGAGGCTAGGTTGGTGTCAATTTGGGTGAGAAATGTAGCTTAAAAAATGCCCTATTTTTATTCACAGAGGTAGAGACACGGGATTGTGTCTCATCCGTGTGTGACACATGGCTAAGTGACACGGCCGTGCGTCCCCTGTATATTCTTAAGAAATTCAAGTTAGTATGCTCACACGACCTACCATATAGGCGTGTGACTTGGTCGTATGACCTAAGTCAGTGAGTTACACAGGTACGGACACAGGCTGGACATAGCCGTGTGTCATTATTTCCAATGCCCACGTGGCCTGAGACACAGGCATGTCTCTTAACCGTGTGACCCTTGCAGTGTTGAAAATTTTAAATATTTCTAAAAATTCTTTGAGTTTTTTATTTAGACCTGGCTTGTTTCTATTATGTATTTCGGGTCTTGAAAGCTCGTTTAAAGGACAATATATATGATTTTGATTGGTTTATTATGAGTATTGATATGTAATGAAACGTTTGAAATTTCAGTCTGATTGATCCGTAAACTCTGGTAATGTTCTGAAACCCTGTTTCGTCCACGGATATGGGTTAGGAGTGTAATAGGCCCATTTCGCCTGACCCATTTAAAACCAAAAGCAAACCAATAAAACCACAAAATAAAAACCAAAATATAAATAATAAACCAAATTATTTAAAATGTCCATAATCCATTACAGAGTCCATAAAACCCTTAGCCCAAATATAACTCAAATTAAAAATAAGCCTAAGACCCGATTCTATAGGCCCAAATCCAAGAAACCCAATAAACTAACTAGCCTAAATAATCTGACCCAATACCCAGGGCCCAATGATTGAATTGACCCAAAATTTTCCAGAAACCCTAAAGGTTTCTAGAGCTTTCCAGTGCCGCTCGAGCAGCCAAAGTTCGTACGTGCACCACAGCATCCACGCCAGCCTCAGCAACGGCCTCCTCACCATTCCACGACGCTCACTTTGCAAAACAAACACAATGAGAACAAACAAAGACTGACAATTGTGAGAGAGATATAACAGAAAATCTAAAAAGAAAAGGGGTTTTGTGTATTTTTATTGATTCTGGATTCGGCTATAAAAACGACCAAATGTAATTTGTGAGGGGAGCTAATTCTTTTGTATTACACGGGCACACAGAAAGAATAATACGCAAAAAAAGAATACAAAATCAAAAGCAAAAATCGAAAGGTGATTTCATTTTTTTTTATTTAAAATTTCTTGTTCACTGATTATTATTTTTATTTTGAGCATACAAACGAAAATAAAAAAGGAAAGGATTACCGTCGTAAGTTTCTGTCCTCGTCTTCTCCGTCGCAATCGGAGTTTTAGATGAGGATATTAGTTGGAGAGCACGGCAGATCGGTGTTTATGAAAACGAATCGCACCTTCGTGTATTGCTAATCGTCGTTTTCAGTGGCGTTTTAGTGGTTAACGGAGAGGTTTTAGATTGCGGCGTGGGGGAGAAAATGACACTAGGGTTTCGGTTTCAAAACAAAACGGGCATAAAGTTTTCTGATTCTTTTAAGTTTTTTTTGTTTAAATCTTCTGAAACGATGTCATTTGAAGCTTGATTAAGTGGCTTCAAAACGACGCTGCATAGGGCTGCCGACCCGATCCGATTCGAAACCGCAAGATCCGCGTGTCTTTTGTGAGAGTGGATAACTTGAGCATTTAGTCCTTCTTTGTCGTATTGTTTTTCGATTAGATCCCTTATACAATTTCTTTTGTTTTTCAATTGATCTTTGTAATTTGCTAATTTTTTCGATCAGATCCACTTAGTACACTGCGTTTTGGTCATGAGAATATTTGTACTTTTAATCTCTGATCATTTGCATGCATTACACTTAAATCCTTATTATGTTTAATAGCTTTGTTTATAAATTGACCTTTTAATTTTGTTTTCTTAAATTCAATTGAGTTGTATTTTTTTTATTGTTATGAAATTAATTGTTTTGTTGGTTTTTAATAAATTGTTTTGAGCTAACTTATTAACTTTTGATATGTTTTAAAATATTTACATATATTTTTATTATATATTTTATTTTCTTGCATATAAAAAATGTTTATTTCTAATTCCTCTTTTAAATATTTGTACGATTCAAAATTAATATAATTTTAACTATAAATATTTTTTATCATTGTATTGCATGTACAAATGTTTTTTAAAATTTTATTTAAATTATTTTCATTTTATGTATATATTTTATTTTTAAACATTTGTGTATGCTTTTTTATATAAATCTAGTTAAATAATTTGTATCTTTCTAAAGTTCAACCTTATTCATATTTTTCATTTCAAGACTTTCATCATAAATTATTAAATTTTATGTCATATGTGTATTAATTTGATTTCTTAGTATTTTTATATAAATTTACATGTTAGTATTGCTATCGTTCCATACTTAATTTTATTGTTAATAATAATGCAAATTCTAGGCTTTATAAGTCTATTTAATTGTTCTTTTCTCAAATAAAATACATTTTGATTACACAAAAGATTTTCAAAATAAAGTGATATTTGGTGTTTTGGAAATCCGAGAAATTGTACTCTAACGTATTGGGTTACGGTTTCTTCGTTTGACCAAAAGACTTAATATCCTTTTTAATCGCATGATTTTGAAATAATAAGATGATCTCAACTTTGAGGGTCCAAGATATTGCATCCTAACGTACTGGGTGTAGTATTTAGTTCCTTTAGAGCGAATGAATCTTACATTTGGAATATTCCCCCGTTTTTCAAAGAAATTGCATTTTCAAAACTTTTCAAATTTTCGACGTTAGGACAACATTTAATCAATTTGGTACCAATTTTGGGCGTACGAAGATGATAACTCTTCCTCATACTTAACCGACTCCCGAACCTATTTTTTTAATTTACGCAGGCCAGTACGAGGTGACCTGATCACACCTAAACAAAAAGGATTGGTGGCGACTCCACATCATATTTTTAAGTCGATCCCATTTTCAAACTTAAAATAAAAATGGTTTCGACAGCTTGGCGACTCCACTGGGGACTGGTTGAGAGTCGAGGCCATAGATTGATTAATTCTTGTCCTTTTGATTGAAAATTTGGAAAATTGTTTTGAAAAATCATGTTTCTTTTAATGCATTTGCTGGTACTATGATGTTTTTGGTAGAATACTTGCATTTACATTGCATGACCGTTATGGTTACACCTTTAAGTGGGAGAGAAACTATGCTTTCGTGAGGTTTTCACCTCCGCATGGGCTAGTGGACTGCTTCCGGGATACATCTGTACCTATGTGCTTCGTGAGATTTCCATCTCCGCAAGGCCATAGGGAAATGTATTCCCCTGAACCGAACTCAATCTATATGAGCTTATAATGGGTGAGGATTGAAGAATCTGTTGGTTCGGGTACCCTTTCTTTAGAACCAAACCACATATAGTGAACTCTAGGAGCCCACTTTAGGTCGAACTATGTTAAACCCTAGCGGTCACCTGGATAGGTGTTTGACTATTTTCTGTTTGATTTGATTTTTTTCCATTTGTATATTATACTGACGTGTTTTCTTTTGTTTATGACTACATTGCATTTCATCATCATAGAAAGTTGGTGTTGATTCATATTTGATTGCTAAATACAAGAGTTTGTCATAAGGAAATGGATTACTTGATAAAGTGGGTTATAATGCATTTGTCCAAATATAGTCCAAGTAAACACAACGAGAGAAGTTTGATATGACTTTGCCTCATTGCCAGGGGATTCAAGCCAATAAGGATTATTCAAGAGTCATCACGTATCAATTTTCTTAAAGAAGTTTATGAGCATCGTGGAGGACAAGTGAGTGAAGAGTCACAACCTGGATCAAGCAACAAGGAACTAGAAGGGGCATCTATTGAGAAAGTTCAAGGGACACGACCATAACATCCAAATACGAAGGAAAGGATTGGTGTTTTCACCTGGACTATGAGGACAAAGCCGTATATGTAACCTGTTTTACGTAAAGAAATTTATTTTCTAGAAAAGTTCTTCTAATGGAATTGAATGCAGAATCAACGCCTCTCTTTCTCTTTTCATTCATTCCATGCATTTGTATTGCATTTCATGCATTTGCATTACATCAAATTGTATGCATTAAAATTTGTAGAGAGATTTTAATTAATTAAAAATCATTTCAGTAACCTGGAAACTGAACCAAATACGCATCCCTACGGCACAAGAAAAAAGACCAAGTCAATGGATAAAAGATTAGAGAGGTTGGAACAAATACAGAAGGAGATGTAAGAACAGATGCAAGCACAAATGCAAGAGCAGCTGATTAAGATCCTGCAAGACATGATGGACAAAATAATGGAATCTCAGAGAAATATGATGACTCAGATGATGCAACTGTTGAATGGACTTATGGATAAAGGAAAAAGCCCCATGGTTAATGCTGAGGAGAATACTGAGTATCCTTAATATCCCCTGGTTTTACTCCACCACATGTGCAAACACAACCTGAAATAACTTTACAAAGGCCATCTGTTACGATCAGGTCCCAACAGTTTCAGGCTGGGGCTTCGACACTGGTAAATTCCCAAAGGGGCTCAGGCTCAAATTCAGAGGGTAATCTTGCCGATCCCTGTAACAGCTTGATTTTAAACCTAAACGGAACGGTGGTTTTGGGACCACGAATCCGAATCAGAAAAATATTTTAAATATTAATGTCTATGTTCATTATATGTGAATTGGTGCGTGTGAAATTTTCGTATTAAAATTTGATTGTTTTGGTGCTTAATTGTAAAAAAAGGGCTTAATCGCATAAAAAGAAAGTTTGGTGGTTAAATGTTTAAGTACCGAATTGATGATGGTTTTATAAATTGAAGTATTGATAAGGTAATTTAGCCACAATTGAACTTAGTGGCCAGCCAAAATGCATGTAATAGTGATTTAAAGTTGTTTATTTTATTTTATGATATTATGATATATCATAATATAAGATAAAATATTATATTGGAAAGAAAGAGATGAAAGTGTTCATCTTTTTCTTTGTTGAAATATTATATTGGAAAGAAAGAGATGAAAGTGTTCATCTTTTTCTTGGTTGCATGACCGAAACTCAGCAAAAGAAAAAGAAAGAAAAAAATTTGTTGAGAAAAAAATTGTTGAGTTTTGCCCATTTCTTGGCTGTTCGAATGGAGAAGGAAGAAGAGGACTGCTGCATGTTTAATTTTTGAGCTCATTTAGGAGCTGGTTCCTCAAGAAACTCGCTGAAGATGGTAGCAAGAAGGGGAAAGAAACTGCTCAGTAGTAGGTTTGACTACTGTTCGGTAAGTCCTTGCAATGAAACTTTGAAAAATTTCCATGTTTATTATGTGTTTAATACGTGCAGGTAAAATGCGGATTTAAGCACTGTTAAGCAAAGTTAGTAGTTAAAATACATGTTATTTGTTACCAAAATACTGGTATTAGAAGTGAAGAAGAGATGATAAATAAATGTATAAGTTGGTCTTTGAAACACTGCCGTTGAAATGTTGATAGTTTCAAACAAGTAATTGTTGTATTTTATCGTGCAATAAATCTGGTGTAATTGATCTGCTCTTTGTTCTAATTAAGGTAAAATGTTGGTTGATAAATGTCTTGTTTTGTGGTAATAGACAAAATATAAAGGTGGTTGAAATTAACATGCATTACTGTTCGGTTTATGTTTGAAGGGTTACTAAATTTTGGAGCTTAAAACAATTTAATTTGGGATTTACATTTCCAAATTTCAGTTTTAGTAATGTCCATTATTATTGGTTGAAGCTAAGAAAACAAGCATTTGTTGAAAGGATGTAGTGAACTAAATTGTCTAAAAATTATTTACTGTCAGCTAGTGAAATTTTATTGTTCAAATGTATGCTGAATTTTTAAGTGTCCGAATGCATGCTAGAATTCAACATATCTAAATGCACGCTGGAGTGTTTTGTTTAGGTAAGTTTTTAAGCAAACATATTGCATGGAATTTATCTATATTGACGTATATAATTTTAATGGAAATATATGTACCAATATGTTGATAAGCCAAATGTGAGGTATACCTATTTGGTAATGGTATATCCAATTATGATATTGATTGGAAAATGAGTAGAACCAAATGTGAGGTATAAATATATGTAAATGATATATTCGACTATGTTATAAATCATGTAATGAACATGTTACTATATATTTACCTATGTGGTTGAGGTTTAAGCTTTATGAATGTATATATGAATGTGAATAAGTAGCAAGCTTGAGATGAGCACTAAGTGTGCAAATTTTATTATACCGAGCACTAAGTGTGCAAAATTGGTCATTTGGCACTAAGTGTGCGAATTTTATTATACCGAGCACTAAGTGTGCAAAATCGGTCATTTGGCACTAAGTGTGCAAATTTTATTATACCGAGCACTAAGTGTGTTCGATTGTTATGCACTAAGTGTGCGAATTAAATGTCCGAGCACTATGAGTGTGAAATAGGCTAAAGAGCACTAAGTGTGCTATCAATTGTAATCTCAAAGACTAAATTCGGTAAGTTGATACTATGAGATCTTATCATTCGAAATCAAGTACATATGTTAAAGGGGTGGCTTAGATGGATTGTTATTTTTAAGGTATAATTTGAATGATTGAGTTGGTACGGTAAAATAATTACTAGAGCATATGAAATGTTATATGAATTACTTAATGAGATTCGGCTATGCGAGATATTGAATTATAAGTATATGTGGATAGCTCGAAATAGCGTATGTGGATGAGACTTGAGAATGGAATTGTATACTACACATTCAAATTTGAAATTGAGAGATAATAAGTGGTTTATGATTGTACTAGTAAATGGGTATTTGATAAATTCATATTTACAATGTTTGTTTAAATCACATTGAGTATTATTGTTAGGTTGATTAAATTGCTTATGACTTACTAAGCTATGTTAGCTTATTGTGTGTATTTATTTGATTATTTTATAGATTTTGAAGTCTAACTACGAGCTCGGGGATCATCGTCGAAGTCTATCACACTATCGACTCATTTTGGTATATTATAAACTGAATTTTTGAAACTATGAACATATATGGCATGTATAGGCTAGTAATATTATGTTTGGTTTTGAAGTTGTATATATTTGTATAAGCCATGCGAAAATGGCTTGTCCATCTTGTTAATATTGGAATTTATATTTTGGCTTGATGATTATGTTTGGTTGTGGTTTTGGTTGATTTAGTTTTGGTATATTTAAGTATGGTTAATGTATAGAGTTTAAATGAAATGGAGTAAAGATGTTATAAACTTGTTAACCATGTTTTGCAATGAAATAGTTTTTGGTTAGCAGCAGTGACATGATTTTGAAAAATCACCCAAAATAGTAGAAATGGAATTAGAAAGTGAATAAGATATAGAATTAAAGCTTATTGTGTCTACAATTATATGAAAGAAACAAAGTAGGCAAAGGAATTTTATATTATGAGATATTTAAATTTTAGTGAGACTGGTTCTAAAAGACTTCGTGATCCCTGTTCTGTCTTGGAAATATTATTACAAATTTTACAAAAATAATCATGGAGCATAGTTTATATTATTAGAATCCTTAATGAGTCTATTTTGGATTGGAATAAACAAGAAAATTAATTGAATTCTGTATAATGAGATAACTGAGATTTTGTAAAGATAGGCCAGAACCATCAAATAGTGAAATAGGGGAAAGTTCAATGAATAAACTATACTAATTGGCCACAAGAAAAATTCTGGAAAAATTATAGTACGAAGATATATGAGTCTAGTTTCAAGGAAAATTTATGGATCTAGATTTCGAGTTTTGTAACTCGAGTTATAGTTAATTTAGTTAACATGACGAAGATGGACAGTTTCAATTTTTATGCCCGAATTAGTAGTTAAGTTTAATAATACTTCGAGCTCGACTCCGACAATGGTCTCAGGTAAGGGGTGTTACAATCCCGCTGTTCCCGATCTAGGTAATGTAGTAGCAAGAGAAAGAATAAGAACAGAATCACAAAAGCAGTTAGAGGACCGATATAAATGGTTGGAAGAAAAATTCAGAACAATAGAAAGCACTGGTAATTATAGAGGAATCGATGCTAGAGATCTAAGCTTGGTTCCGGACCTGATACTTCCCCACAGATTCAAAATGCCAGAGTTTGAGAAATGCAATGGAAATAGTTGTCCTGAAGCTCATATCACTATGTTCTGCAGACATATGACTGGGCATGTGAATAATGATCGATTACTGATCCACTGCTTCCAAGGCAATCTAATTGGGGCAGCATCCAAATGGTATAACCAATTGAGTCGTACCAAGATTAGTTCATAGAGAGATTTAGCTCAAGCTTTCATGAAACAATATAGTCATGTAATAGATATGACCCCCGATAGAATCACTTTGCAGAATATGGAGAAGAGAACAAATGAGAGTTTCCGATAGTATGCTCAAAGATGGAGAGAAGTCATTATACAAGTCCAGCCACCTCTACTGGAAAAAGAAACCACGATGCTCTTTATTAATACTCGGAAGACCCCGTTCATTAACTATATGTTGGGAAGTGCCACTGTGAGCTTTTCAGATATGGTAACGTCCGGTGAGATCATTGAGAATGCTATAAGAAGCGGAAAAATAGAAGTAAGAGAAAGCACCAAAAGATCAACTTCGAGAAATAAGAAAAATGAGGTAAATATCCTGAGTACGCATCAAGGCTCTTCAAGGAAAGAATCCAACTCGAGGTCAAATATAGAAAGGCCCCAGTTCACACCCATCCCGATAACATATAAAGAGCTGTATTAGAATCTTTTTGATGTACATGTAGTGTCTTCATTCTACACGGAACCTATGCAACCTCCGTACCCAAAATTTTATAATGAGAATACCCAATACGAGTACCCAAAACTGCACTACATTTAAAAAGTTGGTCGAAAGGCTCATTGAAAGGGGAATTGTGAAAGTCGACGATTCCTCAGAACCTAATCACTTGGATGAAGCAGTGAATATGATAGTTGAAAGTGGTGGAAAAAGAGTTACAATTCCTTGAAGAAGTTAGATGCTTGGAAAGAATATTAGGGAATCTGAACACTAATGACATATCTGAAAAGGGAACCCAAGTTTCCAAGCCCTTACATACTTGGGAAGATTTTAAACAATGGGACTGTGGAAGGGATCCTTGTATTTTTAGAGTTAATCTAGAGTAATATTCAATACATGCTTGTTTCTTTAAGCCCAGAAGCAATAAGAATCCTTTTGTGAAATGGGCTTGTGTCCAGAATTTTTATTTCAATAAAATGCATCTTTTTAAGTAAATATTTTTTTCATTCGGTATATTTCATATTGTACATTCTTTTGTGTTTTAGAATATTCTTTATTCATGACCATACCATACAAATAATCATCCTTAGGATCATTTATTCTTTGGAATTTTTGACCTCGTACCTAGGTACCCAGATATCAACGACATGAGTGACGTTGTTACAGACTCCCTTTTTGAATGAGATATGGGTCTAGGGGATCTAAGGACTTTAAAGATGACAGAGATTGTAGCCTATCTTTTGATTTGTTAAAGATGGTAGAACAAAATAAAAATTGGCCCTACCTTGCAAAGGGTCAGTGGACATTGCGAGCTTAAGAAAGGGGTAAAGATTGAAGCCTAACTCACCACAGAAATAAGGCGAGACATCATTGAGCTATTTTCAAGAATTCCAAGATGTTTTTGCACAATCATATTGAGGAACGCCAGGCTTGAAATGTGTGTATGATGTTTAAAGAACCCATGGTAATGGTTCCACAATGGTCAGGCTAATCAAGAGGTTCGGGCTACTGGTTTACCAAGAAAAGGAAATTGCATCAGTTACGCCGTAAATGTCAAATTGGGGAAGACAAGATTTATGTGTTTCTTTAATTCTTTCTATAGGTGGGGCATAGATGTTATGGAGCAAATCTCGTCAAAAGCATCTAGCTAATACCAATGCATCTTCGTAGTTATCAAGTACTTCACTAAGAGGGTGAAGGTTGCTTCATATGCTAAAGTTACAAAGTCAGCAGTCATCAAATTCAAATCCAAATTCAAATTCAAATTCAAAGTCAAATCCAAATCCAAATTCAAATCCAAATTCAAGTCCAAATTCAAATCCAAATTCAAATCCAAATTCAAATTCAAATCCAAATCCAAATCTAAATCCAAATTCAAATCCAAGTTCAAATTCAAATTCAAATTCAAAAACAAAAAACAAAAAACAAAAAAGTGACAATAAAGAATGCCAATAAAACATGTTTAACATCATTACACAATGTCAAAAAATTTACAGTCTATTCAAATATCAGACACTATATCAGTGCAGCAAAGGCAGCCAAAAAACCATTCAAAAGTTTTGAAAAATGATTGAGATTTGTAAAGGTTGGCATAAAGAAGTCACCATTTACCCTCTTTGTTTCTTGAACGTTGGTTGGGACCTTCACCGGGGCAACATCTTTCCTATTGGTTTATAAAAGGGACGCAATTGTGGGAGGTTAAGATTCCTTTTCTTCAAGCTTTGATTGAATTGGATGAAGCAAAAGTCTCCAGTAAGTTTGATTGAAAGTATTCATGGACGAATGCACCAAAAATAGATGATACATGCTTATGACAAAAGGGTTTGCCTAAGAGAATTTCAAGATGGGGACCTAGCATTAAGAAGGATCCTTCTCATACAAAAGGACTTTAGAGGAAAGTAAATGCCAAATTTGGAAAAAACTTTATAAGGCTTGTTCTGGAAATTAACTTTGACCAAGATGGATGGTAAGGACATGCTCAAGCTGGTGAATTCAAATTTCATCTAAAAGGAGAGGCCTAGGTGAAAACTCGCAAAGGACGCCTTGAGACCTTTTAAAAAATCAAAAGAATAAAAAAAACCAAAAAATCAAAAAGAAAAGAAAAGAAAAGAAATAAAAAAATTTCAATCAAAAAAAAAAAGAAGAAAGAAAAAGGAGAGGCCAAGACGAAAACCCGCAAAGGGTGCTTTGAGACCAAAGGGGATTTGAGTTGAAAACCCGAAAAGGGCGGCTCATATTTTGATCAAAGGAGGGGCATGCGATGATCTTGCTATACTTGAATTAACAAAGAAGGGATATGCTACATCTTGGAGCATTGACAAAGTACTCGAGATCTCCTAAACACATCTTGGGCTCAAAATGGTCCTCAAGAAGTTTGAACAAGAGCAGCTCAGGCTGCGATATTTGGGGCACCTAGTTTCCATCTTACCCACTCTGAATTTGTTATCTTTAATTATTTTATTCATTTCAAAATATACTACCAATAAATTTCTTTTGATTGCATTTGCTAGTTTTGCTTAACTTATTTGTTTCAAGTTATGCTCCTAATTGGTTTCCTTCTTGTCCATTGTTATGATATTTTTCAAGCATTTTGCATTGAAATAACGATTAGTGGACTAATATTACTCTGGAAGCTTCTGAATAATAAAAGAACGTGAAATAGGACTATTGTTTAAAACTCATCGAGTTTAAGGGATGGAAATATTAGGGGAGGACGAATCTAAACTGAGACTATCTCTCCGGATTTTTATAAAAAATGGTGATTGAACAAAATGTTAAGATATTGCGTCAGTAATACAATCTTGATGAAAAATGGGCAATGTTAACCCAAGAGTAAAAGGGGAATCATTCTCGAAAAAATGATATTCTGCATACATGCAAATATCATGCATACAAATTTGGTTAGGTCACCTGGGGAGTGATTAGTTGATTGAACAAGTTGCAGTCCTCTACCCTTGAGTTGTGATGGTATGGATGGAAAAAGATATAGGTCCTGTACCTCTAAATAATAATGGGATGGGTTGAAGAAGAAACAAATCCTACATTTTGGACTCGTAGTGGGATGGATTGGAAAAGATTCAGATCTTATACTCCAGAGTCATAATGAGATGAACCCTGAAGTTACAGTGGTGCAAATCTGTTGAGCAAGGTATAATGGTTTTCTCAGGTTTTCTGTCGAGAATACCAGCCGAACAAAAGAGCAGCATATTACCCTGATAAACAATGACGATGACACCTTAAGCAGGGATCATTCTCATAAAATTCTGCATTCATGCAAAACACATTTAGTTAAGGGCATTTGATTCATTCCGATCATTGCATCCTAATCATTCTCATAACATTTTGCATTCATGCAAATGTCATCCATGATACATTTAGTTAGGAACATTTGATTCATTCCGATCATTGTATCTTAATCATTATACTTTTTTAAAAAAAAAAAAAGAAAAAAAGATCATTCTCATGACATTCTGCATTCATGCAAATATCATTTAGTTAGGAGCATTTGATTCATTCCGATCATTGCATCTTAATCATTATACATTTAAGAAAGATCATTCTCATGACATTTTGCATTCATGCAAATATCATCCAGTTAGGAGCATTTGATTCATTCTGATCATTGCATCTTAATCATTTTACATTAAAAAAAAAGAATCATGACATTTTTGGCATTCATAACACATGTGGCTATGAGCATTTGATTCATTCTGATCATAACATCCTGATCATTTGGCACAAACATATACATGTGAAACCGAGTCTACAAGACAGGTCCCTCAGAGGACGGTGTAGCAACATTGGTGAAAAAAAAGAAAAAAATCATTATACTTTTTTTAAAAAAAAAGAAAAAAAGATCATTCTCATGACATTCTGCATTCATGTAAATATCATTTAGTTAGGAGCATTTGATTCATTCCGATCATTGCATCTTAATCATTATACATTTAAGAAAGATCATTCTCATGACATTCTACATTCATGCAAATATCATCCAGTTAGAGCATTTGATTCATTTGGATCATTGCATCTTAATCATTTTACATTAAAAAAAAAGAATCATGACATTTTTGGCATTCATAACACATGTGGCTACGAGCATTTGATTCATTCTGATCATAGCATCCTGATCATTTGGCACAAACATATGCATGTGAAATCGAGTCTACAAGACAAGTCCATCAGAGGACGGTGTAGCAACATCGGTAAATTGTAGATCTTGTCTCCTCGAGACAGCAGCGGGGCAGATCGAATTTGGCGAATCTTATCTCCATGTACTGGCAATGGAGCAGATTCAAGTTACTTAGCCTTATCTTCCTGATGTAGCAAGGGAGCAGGCTGAAGATTGAAGTCTTCCTGAGATAGTAGGGAAGCAAATTGGAAAGTTCAGATCTTGTCCCCTCGAGATGGTAGTGAGGGGAAGCTGAAGATTGAAGTCTTCCTGAGATAGTAAGGAAGTAGACCGGAAAGTTCAGATCTTGTCCCCTCGAGATGGTAGTGGGGCAGACTGAAGATTGAAGTCTTCCTGAGATAGTAAAGAAGCAGACTGGAAAGTTCAGATCTTGTCCCCTCGAGATGGTAGTGGGGCAAGCTGAAGATTGAAGTCTTTCTGAGATAGTAAGGAAGCAAACTAAAAAGTTCAAATTTTGTTCCCCAGAGATAGTAGAGGAGCAGACTGCAGATTATAGTCTTATCTTCCTGAGGTAGCAAGGGAGCAGACTAAATAAAATTATAGATCTTGTCTCCTCGAGATAGCAGTGGGGCAGATCAAATTTGGCGAATCTTATCTCTATGTATTGGCAATGGAGCAGATTCAAGTCATTTAGCCTTATCTTCCTGAGGTAGCAAGGGAGCAGTCCGAAGATTGTAGATCTTGTCACCTTAAGCAGTAGTGGACTAAGATTGAACGGAAAATCTTGTCTCCCTAAGCAGTAGTGGAACAGATTTAAGCTATCAGCCCTATCTCCCCAACCAACAGTGGAATAGGTCAAAGATTATAGATCTTGTCACCCTAAGCAGTAGTGGACCAAGGTCGAACGACAAATCTTGTCTCCTTAAGCAGTAGTTGAACATATTTAAGCCACCAGCCCTATCTCCCTGACTAGCAGTGGAATAGGTCGAAGATTGTAGATCTTGTCACCCTATGCAGTAGTGGACCAAGATCGAACGACAAATCTTGTCTCCCTAAGCAGCAGTGGAACAGATTTAAGCCACCAGTCTGGCATCCTTGAGTTTGCAGTGGAGTAAACCAAAGATAGAAGATCTGGCATACCTAAGGTTGCAGGAACAGATCGAATACATCAGATCTTATCTCCCTGAGTTTGCAGTGCAGCAGATTGAAGATAGCAGATTTGGTATTCCTGAAGTTGCAGGAGCTGATCGAGGACATCAGATTTTGTCTCCCTGAAGTTGCAGTGGAGTAGACTGAAGATAGCAAATCTTATCCCCCAGAAGTTGCTGCGGAGCAAATTAAAGCTACAAGTCTAAATTCCTTGAATTGGACCGAAGCACTAATTCTTATGCCCCTGAAGATGCAGTGGGATGGAATGAAGTTTCTCAAAGAAGAAAAGCACTGAAAGAAGTCCAAGATTCGAAGACCGGGCAAAAATTGTCCTTTTGAAGTCTTTGCTCTATTCTCGTTACACGACAATGAGCAAAGAGGGGCAGCTGTAATAGGCCCATTTCGCCCGGCCCATTTAAAACCAAAAGCAAACCAAATAAAACCACAAAATAAAAACCAAAATATAAATAATAAACCAAATTATTTAAAATGTCCATAATCCATTACGAAGTCCAAAAAACCCTTAGCCCAAATACAACTCAAATTAAAAATAAGCCTAAGACCCGATTCTATAGGGCCAAATCCAAGAAACCCAATAAACTAACTAGTCTAAATAATCTGACCCAATACCCAGGGCCCAATGATTGAATTGACCCAAAATTTTCCAGAAACCCTAGAGGTTTTTGGAGCTTTCCGGTGCCGCTCGAGCAGCAAAAGTTCGCACGTGCGCCACAGCATCCACGCTAGCCTCAGCAACGGCCTCCTCACCATTCCATGACGCTCACACCTGCAAAACAAACACAGCAGAACAAATAGCACAGCAATTGACAGAGAGATATAACAGAAAATCTAAAAAGAAAAGGGGTTTTGTGTATTTTTATTGATTCTGGATTTGGCTATAAAAATGACCGAATGTAATTTGTGAGGGGGTTGATTCTTTTGTATTACACGGACACACAGAGAGAATAATACGCAAAAAAAGAATACAAAATCAAAAGCAAAAATCGAAAGGTGATTTCATTTTATTTGATTTAAAATTTCTTGTTTACTGATTATTATTTTTATTTTGAGCATACAAACGAAAATAAAAAAGGAAAGGATTACCGTCGTAAGTTTCTGTCCTCGTCTTCTCAATCGCAATTGGAGTTTTAAATGAGGATATTAGTTGGAGAGCATGGGAAATCGGTGTTTATGAAAGCGAATTGCACCTTCGTGTATTGCTAATTGCCATTTTCAGTGGCGTTTTAGCGGTTAACGGAGAGGTTTCAGATTGCGGCGTGGGGGAGAAAAGGACACTAGGGTTTCGGTTTCAAAACGAAAGGGGCTTAAAGTTTTCTGATTCTTTTAAGGTTTTTTTTTTGTTTAAATCTTCTGAAACGACGTCGTTTGAAGCTTGATTAAGTGGCTTCAAAACGAAGCTGCATAAGGCTACCCGACTCGATCCGATTTGAAACCACAGGATCCGCGTGTCTTTTGTGAGAGTGGATAATTTGCGCATTTTGTCCTTCTTTGTCGTACTGTTTTTCGATTAGATCCCTTATACAATTTCTTTTGTTTTTCAATTGATCTTTGTAATTTGCATGTTTTTTCGATCAGATCCAATTAGTATACTGCGTTTTGGTCATGATAATATTTGTACTTTTAATCCATGATCATTTGCATGCATTACACTTAAATCCTTATTATGTTTAATAGTTTTTTTTATAAATTGACCTTTTAATTTTGTTTTTTTAAATTCAATTGAGTTGTATTTTTTTTATTGTTATGAAATTAATTGTTTTGTTGGTTTTAAATAAATTGTTTTGAGCTAACTTATTAACTTTAGATATGTTTCAAATTATTTACATATATTTTTATTATATATTTTATTTTCTTGCATATAAAAAATGTTTATTTCTAATTCCTCTTTTAAATATTTGTACGATTCAAAATTAATATAATCTTAACTATAAATATTTTTTATCATTGTATTGCATGTACATTTTTTATCATTGTATTGCATGTACGAATGTTTTTTAAAATTTTATTTAAATTATTTTCATTTTATGTATATTTTTTATTTTTAAACATTTGTGTATGTTTTTTTTATATAAATCTAGTTAAATAATTTGTATCTTTCTAAAGTTCAACCTTATTCATATTTTTCATTTCAAGACTTTCATCATAAATTATTAAATTTTATGTCATATGTGTATTAATTTGATTTCTTAGTATTTTTATATAAATTTACATGTTATTATTGCTATGGTTCCATACTTAATTTTATTGTTAATAATAATGGATATTCTAGGCTTTATAAGTCTATTTAATTGTTCTTTTCTCAAATAAAATACATTTCGATTACACAAAAGATTTTCAAAATAAAGTGATATTTGGTGTTTTGGAAATCCGAGAAATTGTACCCTAACGTATTGGGTTGCGATTTCTTCGTTTGACCAAAAGACTTAATATCCTTTTTAATCGCATGATTTTGAAATAATAAGATGATCTCGACTTTGAGGGTCCAAGATATTGCATCCTAACGTACTGGGTGTAGTATTTAGTTCCTTTAAAGCGAATGAATCTTACATTTGGAATATTCCCCCGTTTTTCAAAGAAATTGCATTTTCAAAACTTTTCAAATTTTCGACGTTAGGACAACATTTAATCAATTTGGTACCAATTTTGGGCGTACGAAGATGATAACTCTTCCTCATACTTAACCGACTCCTGAACCCATTTTTTTAATTTACGCAGGCCAGTACGAGGTGACCTGATCACACCTAAACAAAAAGGATTGGTGGCGACTCCACATCATATTTTTAAGTCGATCCCATTTTTCAAACCTAAAATAAAAATGGTTTCGACAGCTTGGCGACTCCGCTGGGGACTGGTTGAGAGTCAGGCCATAGATTGATTAATTCTTGTCCTTTTGATTGAAAATTTAGAAAATTGTTTTGAAAAATCATGTTTCTTTTAATGCATTTGCTGGTACTATGATGTTTTTGGTAGAATACTTGCATTTATATTGCATGACCATTATGGTTACATCTTTAAGTGGGAGTGAGAAACTATGCTTTCGTGAGGTTTTCACCTCCGCATGGGCTAGTGGACTGCTTCCGGGATACATCTGTACCTATGTGCTTCGTGAGATTTTCATCTCCGCATGGCCATAGGGAAATGTATTCCCCTGAACCGAACTCAATCTATATGAGCCTATAATGGGTGAGGATTGAGGAATCTGTTGGTTCGGGTACCCTTTCTTTAGAACCAAACCACATATAGTGAACTCTAGGAGCCCACTTTAGGTCGAACTATGTTAAACCCTAGCGGTCACCTGGATAGGAGTTTGACTATTTTCTGTTTGATTTGATTTTTTTCCATTTGTATATTATACTGACATGTTTTCTTTTGTTTATGACTACATTGCATTCATCATCATAGAAAGGAGGTGTTGATTCATATTCGATTGCTAAATATAAGAGTTTGTCATAAGGAAATGGATTACTTGATAAAGTGGGTTGTAATGCATTTGTCCAAATATAGTCCAAGTAAACACAACGAGAGAAGTTTGATATGATTTTGCCTCGTTGCCCGGGGATTCAAGCCAATAAGGATTATTCGAGAGTCATCACGTCTCAATTTTCTTAAAGAAGTTTATGAGCATTGTGGAGGATAAGTGAGTGAAGAGTCATGACCTAGATCAAGCAACAAGGAACTAGAAGGGGCATCTATTGAGAAAGTTCAGGGGACATGACTATAACATCTGGATACGAAGGAGAAAATTTTCTGGGAACTTTTTCAAACCGAGTTTAAAAAAATATGTCAGAAAAAGGTATTTCAACAAGAAAAAGAGAGAATTTCTTGAGTTACGTAAAGGAAATAGATCGGTAGCTGAATATGAGAGAGAATTTGTATATCTTAGTAAATATGCTCGAGAAATTATGCTTACTAAAGAAGAAATGTGTACCAGGTTTGAAGATGGTCTGACTGATGAAATCCGGATGATGATTGGAGATAATGAAATACAAGAATTTGTTGTTGATAAACCGCAAAAGTAACATATTTTTGGCCCACATTTAGCATGCTTTTGGATAACTTAAGCCTCGATTTATGTAAAAAGGTGCTCTTAATCCTTTCTTTTCATGTCTTATACTCAGGAAAGCACCCACGGATGAAAAGAACATAAAATGGGCTTAAAACGGGACAAATGGGCCAATTCACGAAATCGACACGGCCTGGACTTCAAGCCACACGGCCGTGCCTTATTAAATTACTAGAACACGGCCTTCTCCCGATTTACACGGCCGTGCTTCATTAAAGAAGTCCGAGCTTGGCCTGGCCACGATCCACACAGGCGTGTGCCATGGGCGTGTCCCTGTCGCTGGAAGAAGCAATTTCATTCGGGAAAGGATACTTGGAGGCAAAGAAACACATTCCAAAGCCTATTCAAACATCCTATTAGGAATTCTACTTAAATTAGGATACTTAGGGGCCAAATAAAGCATCACAAAGTCTATATAAACACCCAAGGGGGCAACTTGAAAGGGGAGTTCGGCAAAAGCCGAAACTGGCGTCAAAGCTAGGCCAAGGAGCCAAGCCGAGAAGGTCAGAGTTAGGGAATAACGCGAAGATAGCTAGTTGATCCATCCTAAGATGCAGGAATTATACTCAAGACGACGGAATTCTCCTTCAATTCCTTTAGGGGGTTTTAGGATTTTCTTATGTTTTGTTTTATCTTTTCTCTTGCGATGTTCTTTTTATTCATTATGAACTAAACCCTTCAGACCTGAAGGGGATGAAATCTAACTGAATCTTTTTATTTGATTTTTAAGTTATATGATAATTGCTTAGTTTGTTCTTAATTATGTTGTTTAATCCAAATCTATTGTGCTTAGGTGGAGGAGGAATAGACCCTGTCTAAGAGTAGATCTAACATAATTAAGCGGAGTTGATCGAACGCCTAGAGATAGGGTTACGAGATTTTACCGGATTAGGGTGAAACCTAATATGGGAGTCCATTGATCGATTTACTGCTATCCTAGGGGGTTATTATAAGTGAGCGAGAGTTCCACTAATTAACCTAGGGTTAGACATTATTCGCCTCGAGAGAGGGTTTAATATAGGTTAGGGAGTCTTACGGATCAAGCTAAGTAAAAGAAATCATATAATTTAGGGTTAAATAATAAGTGAAGTCTAGGTGGATTCTTCCTGAGGGTATCATCGTAATCAACTGAGTTTTCCTTCAAAGTTATTTTCCTATTTGTCCTTTTTGTCTTTGTGTCCTTAGTTTAGTCTTCATCAATATAGTTTAAAGCAACCTCACTCTATTTTTAGGGCTAAATAATAAAAAGAAAGTTAGTATTAGTACTCTTAGTCCCTTTGGGTTCGATATCTGGTCTTGCCTAAGCTATACTACTGTTCGATAGGTACACTTGCCTTTAATCGTTGTCAGAGTTAGTTTCCAGGTTTGATCATTCTTTTATAAATTTTAAAACTCTGATTTACAGAGATCAGTTGTCTTGTCCGACCGTGCATAGAAAATGGAAGAAGTGTACAACCGTAAGATACAACGAGATAGACGAAATCGATAATTTCATAAGAGAGGCTCTTCCAAGTCATTTTCAGCATCACTGGCGAAAAAGACTAAAAATGATCTTAGTCGAGTTACCTCCGTGCCTCAATGATCGCATAAAAATAAGACGATTCAACATGATTTCAGAGTATCTACTAAACTAACTGATAGTGTGGGTAGTGTACAAAATGTTCTGAAGTTTAAATATAGATATTATGGGAAATATCACCTTGGCGAATGTTGAGGTAAAACGAGAGCTTGTTATATATGTGGATCAACTAATCATTTTATTTGTAATTTTTCTAAATTGCCAAAAGAGGATGAAGATCAGAAAGAAAAGCAAATGTCTACCTCTTAGAAAAGTAAATGTTCGCGCTAGAATAATGCTACCTGGGACTACTCATTCAGGAATGAAAGACATTGTTGTTCGATTAGAGGCTAAAGCACCTGCTCGCACCTATGCTAATCGAGTTAGAGAGGAAGCTACTGCTCCAGATGTGATTGCTAGTATATTCTATCTCTTTGATGTTACTGTGTATGTATTGATTGACACTAGGTCAACTCATTCTTATATTTGCACTGCATTAGTAATGGAAAAGAAGTTACTACTGATTATGATATTCAGGTTACAAATCAACTAGGTCAGAGTGTGATAGTTAATTTAGTTTGTCGTAACTGTCTATTGAAAGTTAAGGGTCATGAATTCCCTGTTGATTTGATGTTGTTACCCTTTCGAGAATTTGATGTTATCTTGGGTATGGATTGGTTATCTTTGCATGATGCTATGGTAAACTGTAGTCAGAAATAGATTGATTTGAAATGTTAGACAGGAGAGATGATTTCAGTTGAGTTTGAGAATCTGAAAGATATCGTTAGAATTATTTCTGCCTTTTCTTCTTAGAGATTGATACGAAAATGTAACGAAGCATTTCTAGCATATATCCTTGATACCCGAGATTCAAAATCAAAGCTAGATCAGTTACCAGTTGTTAATGAGTTCGTTGATGTATTTCCTGAAAAATTGTCGAGTTTACCTCCTGATCGTGAAGTTGAGTTTGTGATTGATTTGGTTCTTGGAATTGCACCAATATCAATATCACCGTACCGTATGGCACCAACTGAACTAAAAGAATTGAAAGCACAATTGCAAGGGTTATTAGATCAAGGGTTTATTTAACCGAGCATGTCTCATTGGGGTGTACCTGTTTTGTTTGTGAAAAAAAAGATGATTCTTTGAGATTGTGTATAGACTACAAACAATTGAACAGAGTCACAATCAAAAGTAAATACCCTTTTTTCCATGTATCGATGATTTGTTTGGTCAATTGAAAGGTGTTGTAGTGTTCTCAAAGATAGATCTCGAATTTAGGTATTATCAATTGAAGGTTAAAGACTATGATGTACCAAAGACTGCTTTCAGAACCTGTTACGATTACTACGAGTTTCTAGTAATGCCATTTGGTTTAACTAATGCCCCTGCTGCTTTTATGGATTTAATGAATCAGATTTTTAAACCCCATTTGGATAGATTTGTTATTGTGTTTATTGATGATATATTAATCTATTCCAAGACAATCTGATCATGCACAATATCTGAGGATTGTACTACAAACTTTGAGAGAAGAGTAGTTGTACACAAAATTTAGTAAATGTGAATTTTGGCTTCACGAGGTTGGATTTTTGGGTCACATAATATCAGCTGATGGGATTCAAATTGATCCAAGTAAAGTTTCTGCTGTGATAAATTGGAAAACTCTGAAAAATGTCTTAGAAGTACGAAGTTTTTTGGGTTTAGCAAGTTACTATCGACATTGTGTTGAAAACTTTTCGATTATTGCTCCGCCGATGACCAGTTATTACAGAAAAATGTTGAGTTTGTTTGGTCCAATAAGTGCCAATAGAGTTTTGATCAGTTGAAGAAAATGTTGACGAAAGCTCCAGTCTTGACTCAGCTTGAATCTGGAGTAGCATATGTTGTTTATAGTGATACGTCTCTCAATGGTTTGGGTTGTGTACTGATGCAATCATGAAAGGTAGTTGTAACACCCCAAACCCGGCCCAAACACTACAGCCGGATCTGGCATGTCACTAAAAAGATTTTATAAAAGATGTCGCAATTTTGGGAAATATTTTTCAGGTTTAAATATTAATACCGAAAAAACTTAATAATTTATTAATTCATATAAGATGTAAATTTCATAAAATGCCTTGGTGAGTTAAAAAAAAATTGAATTTACTACCTACCTTAACTTAATTAAAGGAAACGTCTAAAAATAGTAAAAGCCCAAAATAAATCCGAAATAAAAATAAAGCTAGTGGCCTATGGCCTTATTACAATGGAATTTAAAACCCATTAATTAAAGATATTAAAAATAAAACTTCTAAGTAAAGTCTTCTGCTGGATTTAATTACTCTCTCGCATGGCCACCTCGCGCTCCTCTTCAGCCCGGTCCGATGCACTAAGTGCTACCTGAAATTGTTAAATAATAGGGTAAGTCATGAGACTCAGTGTGCAACCCTCGTGCACCATTAGATTTTGGGCCTTAGCCCTACAGAATATATAATAGAATATAATATAACAGAAATGATGCAAAGCCCAACCCAAGTCCTAGGTTTCCATCCGCCACACGCCACCCTTACTTGCCAGTCACACCGTTGGGGATTTCTACAATCAACCCACGCTGCTACACACCATTGATGGCAGTCATGCTGCTCATCGTCAGAGTTGTGACAGAGTCACTAGGCTGAAATGGCAAAAGCCACCAGAAATAGAGTTGTGACAGAGGCACCAGGCTGAAATGGCATTAGCCACGAGTAGTCAGTCACGCAGAAGCCGCTACAGCAGAACACTTCCCCTTTCAATAAACCCAACCCCATGCAATCAGAAAACAGCTTCCTCTTTCAATAAACCCAACCCCATGCAATCAGAAAATAGCTTACTTATCACATATGTCATCTTAACAAGAACATTCACTTAGGAATGACAGAGATCACTAACCTGGTGATTCGCTTTTACCCTCCTTAGGTTTCAATCATTATGCCGGGATTTCGGCATTTATCAGAATATAACAGATTAATAAACATATTTTAACAGGCAATCTAAATGGTGTGAAAGTGTTACACACCTGGTTACCTTTAGGACGACACTCTCTATGTTGACACTATCAGAAGCTGCTAAAACTACTATCTGTCTAAGATTTTGTTCTGGATGCCTACCATAACCCATCGCCAATCCCGAATCGACGACACCGCTCGCATTTTAAACTTAGGGTTTGGTTTTACAGATCCAATCCCCTCCTTTGCCTGATCCATATTTGATTTCATCGAGGGACCTTATCAGTTGTTACCATCGTAACATGTGGTTGTTAATCCATAACATAGGGTTAAGATTATGAATACGATAATCTAACATAATGAAAATCTAGAGAAAACCACCTTACCTTAAAATCCCAAAAAGAGGTATGATACTTAGAGACTAACGATTTCTGGCTTTTAGATCTAGACGATCAGGTCTCCTTTAAATCCCGGAATAACGCCCTCAACACAGGGAATTCGACTAGCACTTAGGGAGATTCCGGCAGTCTTATGATGATTCGGCTTTTAATGAAGAAATCAAATAGGGTTTATGTTTTCGGCTTGATGGAGAAAACGTCACAAGAGAAAAAACGAATGAAGAAGACAATGAAATAAAATGTTTCGGCTTCTGAAGAATTCAAAAGAAAAGATTGCAGAAAGCAACTAGGGTTTTGGCTTGTAGAAGAGAATGAGAGAAACGATTGAGAGAATGGGGTTCAAATCTTTGAAATTGAAGAGGTATCCTCTCTATTTAAAGAGAATTCGGCACCATATATATATACTAAAATAAATAAATAAATAGATCTACACTCCCTAATCGACTCAAACTTATCACCAATTAAATTCCTTTATTATCTCAAAATTGTATCTTCATCCCCATTCAAAAATTCCTTTATTTATCCAAAAATCCAATTTGAATTGTATTCAAATTGCCTTCCCCGAACAGCAGTCATTCTTTGGGTGTTTAGGTCCACTTCAACCACCTTCCCCACGCCTGCAGCAAAATAGAAAATTATTGTGCACAAAGCAACTCAAACCCGAGACCTCCAAGCATAACCACACGCCACCAACGACTGCACCATAACTCTTCTTGTGATATGTTTCATTCTTAACTTCTCTTAAGGCCTATTTCACAACGACCAAATCATCCAAAGAAATCCAAAAAATATTCGACGACACCAGGCTTCGAACCTCCAACCTCTTCACCATGGTACACGCCCCATGCCACTGCGCCGCGTATTTTATTTGAGTCACATTTCCTCCCTTCTTAACTATAAACCTTCTGTCGCACTCCAGGTTTACTTAAAAAAAACACAGCATTTAGCACACACCGCGACTAGAACCCTGCTCCCCCTCCTGCTCCTAACGCCTTTGCCACTAGGCCAGTCATTTCTTTGTGTTGTAAATCAGCCCCAACTACTTATAAGGTCTAAACTCTAGCCTTCATACTACTTATGCGAAATAAAAATTTTTGCCAAGTCCAAGACTTAAACCTCTGACCTCCAGCTTATTCCAAACGTCCCAAGCCACCAGACCACCTACTTCTTTGTGATATCTTTTAACCCAACAATGCTTTAAAAGCCTTACGACTACCACCAACCTCCCTAAAAAAACAACATTTTTGCTAAAGCCCTAGATCGAGCCTAGGACTTTTCCAACACTACCAACCCTTCCTAAACCTCCTAAAAATTAAATTAAACATGCAATAATAATTTTTTTAAAAGAAAATGTCCATTCAAATTTTCATGATAAAATAATTTATTTCTGTTTGAATAATATTTTTAAGAAAAATTAACTATTTAAATGTATTAGTGACATTATAAAGGTAGAGGGACAAACTATGTAAAAAAAAAAATAAAGCATATAAACCAAATCCCCAAATTTTAGCATAATCTAGGGGTCAATTAAAAATTGACCATTATCTTATTTTAGTATAAACCACATATTATTTTTTTTACGAAAAAATCCATTCTCTCGACACACGAACCCACTTATTCTAGGCCCAAATTCAGGGTGTTACAATTCTACCCTCCTTAAAGAAATTTCGTCCTCGAAATTTCCAACTAACTAGTAATCATACTACCTAAGTCTCACTACCATGCTTTCGCTGCGCACTCCAATTTTAAACCCAAAATAAACACTTAGTACACTATGGTAGAGTACGCACCGGTATTCACATCTAGAGCGTCTTCGTCCCCTTGTACTCATGCTATCGGTTCGCGTTTATCGGATTAAAAAATTTTATGAATTATTGGTTTTCTTCCACTGATTATCCACAAACAGTCTTATGATTAGTAGTTTTAAGAGTAGTTCTTTCGAATTCGCAATTCAGTCTCAAGTTCACCTTTCCTAGTTCTATAAACTACATACATTCAACAATCAACATACAGAAAACATCCATACATCCACACTCAATACATAGGGGTATTCTCGTTATTCCACTATCCAGGGGTATTTTCGTAATTTTATCTTACAGGGGTATTTTTGTAATTTTCAAAATAGAGTTCCTTGTTGATTTCATGAAATAAGGGTATTTTGGTAATTTTACAATTCAGGGTATTTCGGTAATTTTAAAATCCGGGGGTATTTCAGAAATTTTGAAATCTGGGGGTATTTCGATAATTTTGAAATCCGAGATACTTTAGTCATTTTATAAATTAGGGGCAATTTAGTAATTTTCACAAATCAGGGATATTTTCAAAAATTTTACAAAACTAAGGATATATATATTTTTTTAAACAGGGGTATCTTGGAGAATTTGATTTCAAAGGAATAATAATAGTGTTCAGGTGTTTGTGGGTTTGTTGTCGTGTGTTGTGTGAGTTTTTCTTTGCTAAAGAAAATTTCGTTTGACTTTGTAAATCGGGGTATATTTGCAAATCATGAGTACCTTGGTATTTGTTTTCAAAGTAAGGGTATTTTACAAATTTGTAAAAAAAAAAAGTAAGGTGGCTGGTCCCTTCCAGGTTTTAATTATAAGGTTCAGCCTGTCAACAAGTCCTCATGATTAAGGTGAAAAGTCACTACGCACCAGGTAGGATTCCAGCGAAGAAGAGGTGAGTCCCTAGGACTGCTTAAATACCAAGCTCTCCCTGAATCCACTCCTAGACATGCGTATGCCCGTTGCCACACCCTAACTCGGCTAAGGTGAACAGTCACTACGCACCAGGTAGGATTCCAGTGAAGAGGAGGTGAGTCACTAGGACTGCTTAAGTACCAGGCTCTTCCGGATCCAGTCCTAGACATGCGTATGCCTGGTACCATACCCTAGTTTTGCGGCTCGTTCACGGGTTTGTTTAGTGAAATTAAGTCTTATGAGATTTTAGGAGTTGTTTCAGCTAGGCCTAAAGTCCATCAAGTTCAAATCTAACTAATCTACGTCCCATAAAGCCAATCAAGCCCACATATATTTCACACGATGGTTTAGAATACTTACCTGGCGGACTTGGGCCGGAGACGCAGGTGCCATGCTGAGCTAACAGACCTGTTATCATTTTCAAAAAAAAATGCATGTTTCACAAAACCCATTTTTAGAAAACGTTTTGAGCCCAAAAACCCAAAGCCGAGTTTTGAACCGGGCTTTAATACCAATTTGTAACACCCCAAATCGGCCCGAACACTACGCCGGATCTGGCATGTCACTAAAATGATTTTATAAAAGATGTCGCAATTTTGGGAAATATTTTTCAGGTTTAAATATTAATACCGAAAAAACTTAATAATTTATTAATTCATATAAGATGTAAATTTCATAAAGTGCCTTGGTGAGTTAAAAAAAACTGAATTTATTACCTGCCTTAACTTAATCAAAGGAAAAATTTAAACGTCTAACAATAATAAAAGCCCAAAATAAATCCGGAATAAAAATAAAGCTAATGGCCCATGGCCTTATTACAATGGAATTTAAAACCCATTAATTAAAGATATTAAAAATAAAACTTCTAAGTAAAGTCTTCTGCTGGATTTAATTACTTTCTCGCATGGCCACCTCGCGCTCCTCTCCAGCCTAGTCCGATGCACTAAGTGCTACCTGAAATTGTTAAATAACAGGGTGAGTCGCGAGACTCAGTGTGCAACCCTTGTGCACCATTAGATTTTGGGCCTTAGCCCCACAGAATATATAATAGAATATAATATAACAGAAATTATGCAAAGCCCAACCCAAGTCCTAGGTTTCCATCCGCTACACGCCACGCCACCCCCGCCGGTCACACCATTGGGGATTTCTACAATCAACTCACGCTGCTACACACCATTGATGGCAGTCATGCTGCTCATCGTCAGAGTTGTGATAGAGTCACCAGGCTGAAATGGCAAAAGCCACCAGAAACAGAGTTGTGACAAAGTCATCAGGCTGAAATGGCATTAGCCACTGTAAGCAGTCACGCGTGAAGCCGCTACAATGCAGAACACTTCCCCTTTCAATAAACCCAACCCCATGCAATCAGAAAATAGCATACTTATCACATATGTCATCTTAACAGGAACATTCACTTAGGAATGACAGAGATCGCTAACCTGGTGATTCGCTTTTACCCTCCTTGGGTTTCAATCATTATGCCGGGATTTTGGCATTTATCAGAATATAACATATTAATAAACATATTTTAACAGGCAATCTAAATGGTGTGAAAGTGTTACACACCCGGTTACCGTTAGGACGACACTCTCTATGTCGACACTATCAGAAGCTGCTAAAACTGCTATCTGTCTAAGATTTTGTTCAGATGCTTGGGTCCACAACCCATCGCCAATCCCGAATGGCGACACCGCTTGCTTTTTAAACTTAGGGATTGGTTTTACAGATCCAATCCCCTCCTTTGCCTGATCCATATTTGATTCCAACGAGGGACCTTATCAGTTGCTACCATCGTAACATGCGGTTGTTAATCCATAACATGGGGTTAAGATTACGAATACGATAATCTAACGTAACGAAAATCTAGAGAAAACTACCTTACCTTAAAATCCCGAAAAGAGGTATGATACCTAGAGACTAACAATTTTCGGCTTTTAGATCTAGACGATCAGGTCTCCTTCAAATCCCAGAATAACACCCTCAACACAGGGAATTCGGCTAACACTTGGGGAGGTTTCGGCAGTCTTATGATGATTCGAATTTTAATGAAGAAATCAAATGGGGTCTATGTTTTCGGCTTAATGGAGAAATCGACACAAGAGAAAAAAGAATGAAGAAGCGAATGAAATAAAAGGTTTCGGCTTTTGAAGAATTCAAAAGAAAAGATTGCAGAAAGCAACTAGGGTTTTGGCTTGTAGAAGAGAATGAGAGAAACGATTGAGAGAATGGGGTTCAAATGCTGGAATTGAAGAGGTATCCTCTCTATTTAAAGAGAATTTCGGCACCCATATATATACTAAAATAAATAAATAAATAGATCTACACTCCCTAATCGACTCAAATTATCACCAATTAAATTCCTTTATTATCTCAAAATTGTATCTTCATCCCCATTCAAAAATTCATTTATTTATCCAAAAATCCAATTTGAATTGCATTCAAATTGCCTTCCCCGAACAGCAGTCATTCTTTGGGTGTTTCGGTCCACTTCAACCACCTTCCCTATGCCTGCAACAAAATAGAAAATTATTGTGCACAAGGCAACTCGAATGCAAGACCTCCAAGCACAACCACACGCTACCAGCCACTGCACCAGAACTTTTCTTGTGATATGTTTCATTCTCAACTTCTCTTAAGGCCTATTTCACAACGACCAAATCATCCAAAGAAATCCAAAAAATATTCGACAACACCAGGTTTCGAACCTCCAACCTCTTCACCATGGTACACGCCCCTTACGAGTGCGCCGCATATTTTATTTGAGTCACATTTCCTCCCTACTTAACTATAAACCTTTTATCGCACTCGGGTTTACTTTAAAAACACTGACATTTAAGCGCGACGTCGCGGCCGGACCCCGCTCCCCTCTCGCTCCTAACGCTTTGCCTTTGGGCGGTCGTTTCTTTGTGTTGTAAATCAGCCTCAACTACTTATAAGGTCTAAACTCTAGCCTTCATACTACTTATGCGCAATAAAAATTTTTGCCAAGTCCAGGACTTGAACCTCTGACCACCAGCTTATTCCAAATGCCCTAAGCCATCAGACCACCTACTTCTTTGTGATATCTTTTAACCCAACAATGTTGTAAAAGCCTTATGACTACCACCAACCTCCCTAAAAAAACAACATTTTTGCTAAAGCCCTAGATCGAGCCTAGGACTTTTCCAACACTACCAACCCTTTCCTAAACCTCCTAAAAATTAAACTAAACATGCAATAATAATTTTTTTAAAAGAAAATGTCCATTCAAACTTTTCATGATAAAATAATTTATTTCTGTTTGAATAATATTTTTAAGAAAAATTAACTATTTAAATGTATTAGTGGCATTATAAAGGTAGAGGGACAAACTATGTAAAAAAAAAAATAAAGCATATAAATCAAATCCCCAAATTTTAGCATAATCTAGGGGTCAATTAAAAATTGACCATTATCTTATTTTAGTATAAACCACATATTATTTTTTTTACGACAAAATCCATTCTCTCGACACACGAACCCACTTATTCTAGGCCCAAATTCAGGGTGTTGCAGTAGTAGCCTATGCTTCTCGATAATTAAAGTCGCATGAGAAGAATTATCCTACACATGATCTTGAGTTGGTCACGATTGTATTCGCTTTAAATATTTGGAGACATTATTTATACGGTGAGAAATGTTACGTGTTTAGATCATAAAAGTTTAAAGTATTTGATGACTCAGAAAGAATTGAATTTGAGACAGAGACGGTGGTTAGAATTATTGAACGATTACAATCTGGTTATTGATTACCATCCCAGAAAGACTAATGTAGTTGCGGATGCACTTAGTTGAAAGTCGTCATTGTTTGCACTTCGAGCGTTGAATGCTCATTTAGCTCTTAATGAAGATGGTTCTATATTAGCAGAGTTAAGAACGAAACCCCTATTTTTACAACGAATTTGGGAATTCCAAGATGACAATCCGAAGTTGGTGTTGAAACAACAAATGGTTCAAAATAATTTGAGTTCAGAGTACAGTGTTAATAATAGTGGTACATTACATTATCGCAATAGAATTTGTGTTCTGAGTAATTTAGATTTGAAAAATGATATTCTTTCTGAGGCTCAGAGTAGTACGTACTCTATTCATCCAGGTAGCACAAAGATGTATTGTGATTTTAAACAGATGTATTGGTGGCCAGGTATGAAATGGGAAATTTGTGAATTTGTAGTTAAATTTGATTTGTTAGTAAGTGAAAGCAGAACATCAGGTACCAACGAGTTTACTACAACTTCTTATGATTCCTGAATGGAAGTGGGATTGAGTCACGATGAATTTTGTATCTGGCTTACCTGTAACTCCAAGAAAGAAAGATTTGATCGGGGTGATTGTTGATAGACTGACTAAATCGACACATTTTATTCCAATCAGAACAGACTTTACACTTGAGAGATTAGCGGAACTATATATATCTGAGATTGTGAGATTACACGGAGTTACGACATCCATTATTTCAAATCAAGATCCGGGATTTGCATCAAGATTTTGGAGCAAACTTCATGAGGCTCTAGACACTAAGCTTAATTTCAGCATAATATTTCATCCTCAAACTGACGGACAATCATAACGAATGATTTAGATTTTTGAAGATATGTTGAGATGTTGTATACTTGAATTTGAAGGTAGCTGGGAAAAGTATCTACAGTTAGCTGAATTTGCATACAATAACATTTATCAATACAATGTAAAAATGGAACTATTTGAAGCTCTTTACGGGAGAAAATGTAAAACACCGTTGTATTGGTCTTAGTTGAGTGAATCCAAAATGGTGGGAATTGATTTGATTCGAGAAAATGAGAATGAAGTTCGGATTATTTGAGATAGTTTGAAAGTTGCATCTGATCGTCAGAAATCGTATGCGGATCTAAAAAGAAAAGATATAGAATTTGCTGTTGGTGATCGGGTATTCTTAAAAGTCTCTCCGTGGAAGAAAGTGTTACGGTTCGGCAGGAAGGGAAAGCGGAGTCCAAGATTTATAGGACCGTATGAAATTGTTGAAAGAATCAGCCCTGTAGCTTATAAATTTGCTTTGCCCTTTGAACTCGAGAAAATCCATAATGTGTTTTACGTATCAATGCTGAAATGGTAAAGATTTGATCCTTAACATGTGATTCATCAAAGTGAAATTGAACTACAGTCAGATTTGACTTATTCTGAGGAGCCAATGAGAATTTTAATTAGGGAAGTTAAAGAATTGCGGAATAAATGAGTACCATTAGTAAAAAGTCTTGTGGCATCGACATGGTTAAGAAGAAGATACCAGGGGAACCGAAGAATCAATGAGATTACAATATTTGAATCTATTTTCAGGTAACAAATTTCAAGGACGAAATTTCCTAATGGGGGAGAGTTATAACAGCCCGATTTTTCAGTGGTGTCGAAAACAGTGGTTTCGAGGCCACCAAATCCGGAGAGTAAGTTCATAAATATTATTATTTAATATTTACGAGTCAAATATGGTTTTAAAAAAGTTTTTGAATTGGTAATTTGTGTTTTATAATGATCTATTAGGTCAAGTGGTTTTTGGAAGTGAGGTATCGAGACCTTGATTCTATAAATCGAGCCGTAAATATTTATAAAAATATTTATAGAGTGTCATTAAGGTGGTATTAAAGTTCCGTTGAAAAATTTTAACGTTTCGATTGTTAATTAATTAAAAAGGACTAAATTAAAAAATACGAAAACTTACTAATTATAATATTTAAGTAATTAAATGACTTCATTAATAAATGAGGAAGGACTTAATTAATAAATAAACATAAATTAAAAGATGAGGCAGCATATGAAAAGAAAATAATAAAATAAAAGGATTCAATGGCAAAATGGTAATTTTGATGAAATTAAAATAAAACAAATTGGATTTGGATAGTTTTCTAGACATTTCTTCTTCAATTTTCATCCTAAACAGCCATAGGAGAGAGAGTTTAAGTTGGTTCTTCATATTTTTGCTTCATGTGAGTTTAATTCCTACCGGTTTCTTGTAATTTTTCTGTTTTTAAGATTGTTGTAATTAGGTCCAACTAAACCATACCTTTGTTTTTTATTTTATTAAAAATGTTGGAAGTTTCTATTGATAAATATTATATGTTTTTGATGAATAACATGGATTTAGAGCTTTGATTATGTTGTGTGATGATTTTATAAAATGATTTTATTAAATATTAATTTTAGGATCAAATTATGAAAAGGTTAAAATATTTAGGGTTTGATAGTGAATTTTGGGTTTATTAGGGACTATATGAAGGCCTAGAATATTTGAATAGATTATTTATTTAGAAAATTAGTTAATTTAATAGATTAATTAATTAAGGGATTAAATTGTAAAAGTTTAGGGTAATTGTGTAAATTGGAAAAAATGGAAGGGTATTAATTGTAAAATGAATTGGAAATGGAATAAATGCTAATAAATGAATAATTTTATATTTTAGATTAAGATTCCGTAGATACTCATGAAAAAGGAAAAATAGCGAAATAGTCTTTGAACTTCTACAATTACTACAATTCAATCTAGGTAGGTTCGTACGGTTAAAATTTAATTATTGTATTAACTTGATGAATGGTATTATGCATTTATTTATTGTTGGAAATAAATTATTGTTGGAATTATAATATTGAATTGGATATTCGGTTTGAATGGAACGCGGGATTTGAGTACATTCGTGATTTGGTGTGATGGTATTAGAGAGAGATATCAGCATTTTACCCAAGTAAACAAAGGTTCAATATTTATTGCGAACTCTCGTGTTTCACTTTCTGTTTGGCGTAATTGGGTGAATTAGCTCTTACGAGCTTCTGCTCAGCTCTTACGAGCTTCTGTTGACTTATTCAGGAGAACCAACTCTTATGAGCTTCTGTTGACGATGTACTCTTATTCGTAAGTCGTTCTTCGAATGGAGAAATCTCAGTAAGGTGATTTATTTATAAATTGAAAGATATGTTATTTACTTTTGTATTGATTTGAATACGGATGAATTTATCAATTGAAGTTGTGAATGATAGAGAATTGACATGAATGATTTTATTTATTTGACATGTTATAGAAAGTTTGGTAAGATTTTTGTTTAACTTGGCAAACTTACTTACTGAGCTTCATTAAGCTTAATTGTATTATTTAATGTCTTTGTAGATTTTTGGAAGGTTGGACGAACGGATAAGTATTCAAATCACACTATCCAACTTATCTCGGTAGTTTTTGAAACGTTCAATACGGTTTATATGGCATGTATAGGCTTTCGTACGGTCGTTGTCAAAGTTTAGCTTATGTAAATATTAAGAATAATATTTTGTTTACATAACCAACATACATATTGATATGAAATTAAGGTACGATTGTGATGTTAGTATAAGTGTTATATGTATGCATATGATTGAGTTAAATTGAACTTTGGTAACTTGGTTAGGTAAATTAATTAGGTAAGCTTGGATATTTGGTGGACATATATTTTTAAGTTATCATTTGAGGTACCTAAGGGTATATTGGTTGTATGTAATCATAATACATGTTTAAGACTTGATTTTAGCTTATGTTGAATGCCTTATTATGGCTTGTTGATGTGTAAATTGTTGAGGCTAGGTTGGTGTCAATTTGGGTGAGAAATGTGGCTTAGAAAATGACCTATTTTCGTCCACACAGGTAGAGACACGGGCGTGTGTCTCAGCCGTGTGTCACATACGGTTAAGTGACATGGCCGTGTGTCTCCTATATATTATTAAGAAATGCAAGTCAATATGCTCGCACAGCCTAGCACGTGGGCGTGTGACTTGGCCGTGTGACCTAAGTCAAAGAGTTACACGGGTACAGACACGGGCTGGACACGACTATGTGTCCCTATTTCGAATGCCCACATGACCAAAGACATGGGCATGTCTTCTGACCGTGTGAATCGCACAGCCTAGCCACACGGGTATATGACCCCTGCAGTGTTGAAAATTTTAAATATTTCTGAAAAATTCTTTGAGTTTCTGATTTAGTCCTGACTTGTTTCAAATATATATTTCAGTCTTGAGGGCTCGTTTAAGGGACAATATATATGATTTTGATTAGTTTATTATGAGTATTTATATGTGATGAAACATTTGAAATTTCTGTCTGATTGATCCGTAAATCCTGGTAATGTTCTTTAACCCTGTTCTAGTGACGGATACGAGTTAGGAGTGTTACAACAAATATATAGTAAATTTATATAACAAATATACTTATTAAAGTTTCGTACTAAAATTAAAATTTGTTTTAGGGTAAAAGAACAAAATTTATATATTGTTAATTATGACTCCTATTTTAGTCAAATTCAAGAAGTAATCTCCTAGTTAAACTCCGTTTATTTGTTTCAATCAAACACTGATTAGTTTAGATTATTTTATTATTATTTGACCTATGGATTTAGCCTATAAATAGGCTCTTTTACAACCTTAGAAAATACACCCATTAGAGATTAAAACTTATAACACATTTAGAGAATTTTGTGTTTACGTTTTAAGGGTTATTTATTTTCGGGTTTTCGGGGTTTAGTTTTTATCTCCATCTTTTGTACTCTTCATTCTGTTGCCATTATAGTAAAATTATCTTTGCTCGTGGTTTTTTATCCTCTTTGGAGGAGTTTTTCCACGTTAAATTTGTGTGTTCAATTTCTCAATTTCTTCTACTATTTTTACTTGTTTGTTGCTTAATCGGGACGATCCTAACAAGTGGTATCAAGAGCTAGTTCAATTTTCATAGATCAGCCCATTCATATATGGCAGCAACAAGGTTTGAAATTGAGAAGTTCGATGGTGAGACAAATTTCAATCTGTGGCAAGTTCGGATGATGGCAATTCTAGTTCAATCCGGTTTGAAAAAGATTGTTACCGGGAAAAAGCCTGAGAATCTAAATAAAACAGAATGGGAAGAGCTTGATGAAAAGGCTTTGTCTGCAATCCAGTTGTGCCTCGTGAATACGGTATTGCAGGAGGTATTGATGGAGAAGACCTCATCTGCCTTATGGAAAAGGTTAGAAACTCTTTATGCGACTAAGTCTCTGGCTAACTGTTTAGTGTTGAAACAACGTCTATTTACGTTTCGCATGAACGAATGTGAGCTTCTTAGAGATCACATCAGTCAATTCATTACTCTTTTAAATGATTTAAAGAATATTGAGGTTCATATTGACGATGAAGATCAGGCTATGCTATTATTGTGCTCTTTACCCCTTCATACAAGTTTTTCGGGAGACACGATTTATGGCGAGACAAAACTCGTTCAAGATGTGAAGGGTAATTTGTTGAGTAGAGACAAACTCGACAATGAGCTTCATTTGGATAACAAGGCAGATAGGCAAGCTTCCGTTTTGATAGCATCAAAGAAACGAGACAAAAGGTGTCGCTATTGTAAAAAGTTAGGTCACGTCAAAGCAAATTGTTATAAACTGCAAAAGAAAAGAGCTGCTGAGAGTAACGAGGAAGATGTAGCTGGTGCTAATTTGGCCGATGAAAGCGGTGATGATTTCTTGTTAGTGTCAACGAGCGATAACTCCAAGCTCACGTCCGAGTGGATCCTAGATTCAGGATGTTCTTTCCACATGTGTCCCAATAGAGAATGGTTCTCCACATACATTTCAGTTGAAGGTGGAGTTGTGTGCATGGGAAACGATTCATCTAGTAAGGTAATTGGAATTGGTACTATTTAAATTAGGATACACGATGGGACAATTAGGACACTCTCAGATGTCAGGTATGTACCTGATTTACGATAGAATCTCATCTCCTTGAGTATTTTAGACTTGAAAGGATGCAGAATCAACATCGAGTCGAGCGGCATTAAAGTATCTCGTGAAGCTCTCGTTTTGTTAAAAGGTAAAAGAATCGCGATCTTTATGTTCGGAAGGTTCTACGATGTTGGTGAAATCAAACGTCCTCGTCTGCATTCTGAGCCAAGTCAACTCATTTAGAGCGGAGGCAACTTGGTCATAGGAGGGAAAAAGGTATGACCGTTTCGTTAAAGAGAGGTTCTCTTTTGGATGCAGGTTTTGAAAAGTTAGGGCACTGTGTTCGTGAAAATCAAACCCGAGTTAGTTTTGATTTGGCAATGTACAAGTCGAAGGCTAGAAGTCTTCCAGCTTCTAAGCATAGAATCGACTCAGTTAATTCCCTGCATGATTCAAGATAGGCTCGTGGAGGGCTTTGGCAAAGATGGCATTGCGGAAATATGAGTCAAGGTGGAGATTTGTTAATTATGACTCCTATTTTAGTCAAATTCAAGAAGTAATCTCCTAGTTAAACTCTGTTTATTTGTTTCAATCAAACACTGATTAGTTTAGATTATTTTATTATTATTTGACCTATGGATTTAGCCTATAAATAGGCTCTTTTACAACCTTAGAAAATACACCCATTAGAGATTAGAACTCATAACACATTTAAAGAATTTTGTGTTTACGTTTTGAGGGTTCTTTATTTTCGGGTTTTTGGGGTTTAGTTTTTATCTCCATCTTTTGTACTCTTCATTCTGTTGCCATTATAGTAAAATTATCTTTGCTCGTGGTTTTTTATCCTCTTTGGAGGAGTTTTTCCACGTTAAATTTGTGTGTTCAATTTCTCAATTTCTTCTACTATTTTTACTTGTTCGTTGCTTAATCGGGACGATCCTAACATATATTATTAAAAATACAAAAACTCAAAAATATTCAGATAATCATATTACTTTAAAAATAAAATAACTTTTTTTAAGTAACTCTATGCAAGATAGGGGTGTTTAAAGTTCAATTAAAATCGAATTAACCGACCGAACCGATATAATTTGGTTAATCGATTGGTGGCCGAATTTAGTTCGATTGGAAGTCGGTTAATGATTATTTAGAATTTCGATTATCGGTTAATTTAATTTGAAACTGGGTAATTGACCGAATTAACCAATTAACCAAAATATTTGTTGTTTTCAAGATTTATGTAGTATTTCTAATGTCTCATTTGTTATTTTCACCTCCATTTAAAGTTTTTAAAACTATTAAATAAAAGAAAATGAACCTTTGTAATGTATTTTTTTATATGTTTTATACTTATTTTAATTAAAAGATAAAAACATATAAAATTCAGTTAATTCGGTTAACCGATCGAATTAACTGAAATATTTCAGTTCAGTTAATATATTTAAAAAAATTAATTTTGTTAAGGGTTAAACTTTTTTATATTTTAAGTAATTCGATCTAAGTATATAACTGAAGCCACCGTTTACCAAATTCATAAATTTCATAACTTTTGTTTCTATGAAAAAAACATAAGACGTAGATCCAACGAAAATGAAAAGAAGAAATAAAACAAATTTTGCAATTCAAATGAAAATCAAAAGAATTTCAACAACCTGAGCAATGAAAAAGAAGAGCAAATGTTGTTTACCGACCAACTTCATTTATTATATTTATATTCTAATGTAATACTATTTTTATTACATTGATTCATGTTGTGTTCACTTTATTAGCTGTTATGTGAACGTTACCCAGCTGTCACTCTCCCTCTCACTAGGCCCCACGCGCCGTTCACTCCCCCTATAAAGCACCACCCTTTCCCAAGCCTAGTCTGCATTCAGATTTCTAATATCTCACCATTTTTAGAAGAAAAATCCCAAAATTTTCAGCTTTTCCTCTCTTCTAGAAATGGCCCAACTTAGCATGTTGAAGGCTTTTTTGTTGGCTTTTGTAATGGCAATCCTAACCGTTGCCTCGGCGCAGGTTAGTGAGGCGCCGTCACCGTCGCCAGACGCTGGAGCTGGATTCTCAGTCGGAGTTTCTACCGCCGCCGTTGGCTTCTCTTTGATCGTTTCCCTTCTTGCTTTCTTCAAGCATTAAATTGAAGGGCTTGTTTGGCTCTCCTATCTGTGTGGCTTTCTTTTATATATATATATATGTATTTATGATACCATTCTTTCTTCGTTAAATTTATTGTAATGAAGTTGATTCTTTGAATAAAATGCTTCCGTTATGATTTATCTTTTTTTATTTTTTGCAAGGTGAAAGAAATTATTGTTATTTAGCGCAATAAAAGCAAGATTCCATTATGGCAGTGAATTTGAACAATTTAAACAACCAAATGTAAATATTAATAAATAATGAGGTTTTGGAAAAATGGCATGTCAAAAGCGTCGGTGACTCGTTTCTGAACAATGACCATGAACTTTCAAAGTTGGGTTAATGGCAGATATGTAAACGTTTAAATAGTTTTCACTGTAATGTTAAAATCGCAGGACAAACTATTTTAGGAATAAAAAGCCAACAACTTTCTCCTCAAACCATTTGAGATATAATCTTCTGTGGGTACACTGTTTTATTGTGTCAAACATTTGAGATATAATCAATGTTTACCTGCTAGACTTGAGAGAAAATAATTAATTTAAATAAAAATATTTATTAGTCCTATCATTATTTTATAACTTTTTTAAAATTCAGAGATTAAAATATAAATTTACCCTATAATTTAGTGATTTTTTAGCGTAATTCACCCTATTTTGAAAATCTTAATTTTCAAGGAAAATGTTTTGTTTTTTCCTGGGAAATAAGAAAGAGAAAGTTTATAGCCGTTTCCATTTGCATTCATATTTTCAGTAGGTTTTTTTTTTATTTTTATTTAAGTTTTGTACTTAAAAGAAATTAGAAATTAAATTATTTAACTATTTTAAATTAAAAATTCTAGTTTAATAATTAAAACTAAAAGTAAAATTTATCAATATTACATATTGATTAAGCTATTCTCATATCATGTTAAGTTGATAAATTTTAACAAAAATAACCAACAATGATAATGGTTGTACTAGAATTTTTACTTGAAAAAAATAAAAATTTAAAATTTAAAATTAAGAGATGAAATTTTTATTTTTGCAATTAAGACATTTCAATTTGGTTGAGGGAATTGTAGTGGTAATATCAAATCAATTAATAGCATTTTTATCTTTACCTCAGTTTATAAAAAATAAAAAAAAAGTCAATTAATTTTATTATATTTACATGGTATTTTAAGTCATAATATTTGTGAAGTGAAATGATCCTAAGGAAACAACCACAGGAATAAATTCCAGTTTCCTAATTTATCTATTATCCATCCATATTATAAATTTCTCAATTGTTTTTCTCTAAAGTTACTTCTAAGGAGGCCTAGTTGCCGCACACGGCACATGGTGTTGGTTATGGTTTCACATTCTCACAATGAACATGCGAACCGACAATAGCCTTTTCAAACCTTGAAACAACACCTAACATTTGCAACGTGTCTGCTTCAGACTGGTCGCCGTACATTCTTTGAACCATTCCATCAAACACCTACCGCCCACTATTTTGAGCTGTTCTACAAGCTGGTTCCACTTCATTTCTTAGTTCATCTACAAAATCTAAATTCCTATTATATATATAAGAAACCCCCACACCTTGAAATGTCAATTGCTTACAAAATTTGAGTAATTTCTTTTTCTTGCAAAAATTTGTATTTTTGCTCCGTTAGTTTTTAGAAATGGCAGAGCTTTGCTTCTCTAATGGCATTATGATCATGTTTGTTGCCGTTGTGCTCTCACTCACCACCACTGCATCAGCTCAGGACAGGGCAATGGCGCCTGCGCCGACAATGGATACCGGAGCTGCTTTCTCGCCGGCTGTTTCCGGAATTGCGGTTATGTTCTCTCTGATTGTTTCCCTTGTTGCGCTTTTGAAGCACTGAGTTGAGTACATTTGAGTGATTGAGTATTGTATCATATTGAGTTTATTATTAATTAATTACTGTATTGGCTAATATATTTTTTTATTTGTAATTAATAATTACTGTTATTGGTACGTATGATATCAACTTTTGTGTGGTCATGGTTTTGGGTTTTTGTGCTGTTTCTTTACTCTCAACCCAAACTTCAATTTGATTACCGGTCCTATAATTATTAAATATATATATATATAATCGATTTAATTAATTTAAAAATCAATTTTTATTTTAGTTTTTGATATTTTTACTGATTACAAACAATTTGCTGATTCAAATAATAGCTATTTATAGCTACAATTACAATCACTTCTGTAATCAATATTTATAATTGTTGAACCGTCAACAATACCAGAAGCTAGCTCATGATGAGAGACCACTCCAGTTTTAGTGTCAATACTGTGAAGAAATTAGCTGACAATGGCATTGTAAGTATATGAACAACATGATCAATAACTTGCACCACTCCCTCCAAGACCTTTTTCTCTTACAAGCATAAGTCCAATTCGACATGTTTGGTGCGTGCATGCTGGACGGGATTGGCAACATGAGCCACCCACCAAATAAGGAGTGCTTGTGATAAGTCAATTCCCACTTCAGTCACCCATAAAACTTCCAACCCTCTAAATTAAGCTTTCAGAAGATCAAACAACTAGAGGGGGCAAACTGGATGGAGTATTTTTTAGATTTTAATTTTTTTCAAGTTTGGATTAGTTTGGGTTCAGATTTTTTGGACTCGGATTTGAATTTTCTCAGGGTTGAATTTTTTAAATTCATATCATGTTAGGTTATAAAGTACACACATGAACATGAACACGAACACGAACACGAACATGAACACGCAATATGGATATAACACAATACGGACACAGTGACAACAAGTTTTAGAAAACGAAGATACAACTACAAGAAGATACAACAATAAGAAATATATTTTTTATTTTAAAATACTTTTTTATTCACAATCATATTATTAAAATAATAGTAAAACTTGATTATTTAATCTTAATTAATTAAAATATTTTAAGCTAAAATTTCTATAAATTAAATGTTGCTATTAAAGATAAAAGTGAGTAGATAAGAGAAATTAAGAGTTAAAGAGAGTTAATGGGAATGTTTTATTAATGTCTATATTTATAAATATTAAAGTGTTAATGTATAAATTTATCTTGATATAATAATAAAATGTTACTTATAGTAGTTTAAGCTAGAGGTGTGCATGGGTCAGGCCGGGTTCAACTAAAAATTTATGCTCGTTTGTTAGGCCCAGACCCGAAAAATGGGCCTAAAAATTTTACCCAAGCTCGACTCAAATAAAAATGTTAAAACCCGAGCCCGCCCATATTATTTTTATATAATTTTAAAAAAATATATAATACATCAAAAATACTAAAAACATCAAAATAAATATTTCACAACAAATTGAAAATAAATTTAAAAAAATATGTATACTTAAATAACACTAAGATAGATGCAACTTAACAAGAAAATACCTCTAAAATAATAACAAAATTAACAAATGTCTTTAAAATAATAACAAAATTAACAATAAAATAAGATTTATACAATATCCAAAGAATAACAACAAAATAGTAGCAACATAATAGTAAAATAGTAGCAAAATAGGGAGAAAATAATAAGAAAATAATATTTTAAAAAAATAATTTTTTTTGTCCTTTAATGAATTCGGGCTAAACTCGGGCCAAAAATGTCTTACCCGATGCCCAGCCTGTTTTTAAACTTTTTTGTCCAAGCTCATTTTTCGAGCCTATATTTTTACCTAAATCCTTCCACATTTCGGGTAGGCCTTCGGGCTGGGCCGGATGACCCGACCAATGAATAGGTCTAGTTTAAGTATAGCATTGGCAAATAACCCAAATATATATAATATAACCAAAGCAACAAGCCCATCATCAGGTAAAGAAAACTTGCCAAAAGAGAACCCACACCACTTTAGTGAAACGGTGTGTTTAATAAACCTAAAAAGAAGCCCCGTCTTTCTCCTTTCTTTCAGCCGCTACAAATCCTTTTCATTTTATCAACTAACAGATCACTTCTTCATCAGCTCGACGATCTCCACTCATTCGTGTCTGTCAATCTCCATTTTTGGGCACCGGTGTCTTGACTATGTCCAACTTCTTCTTCTTCTTTTTTGACGTATTTGACGTATCCTGTATGTATTCGTAGCATTTGGGTTAAACACCCGTACGACACCAGCATGAGAGGGAAAGAGTAGTATCGATGCTTCATAGATTTAAATACTTTTAAATTTTTTAAATTATAATTATTTTAATTTTAAATATAATAATTTATTTTACTTTTATATTTGATAACACAATTTAAATTCACCTCATAAAAAATATAAATTATATATATTTAATAGATATCATGGTAATCAATATATACCAAGCTGTTTCTCAATCAATACCAAGTAATTTGAAACACAATATTAGCTTTTACTGGTAGTTGCTATAAACTTTTGATATTTCAAACTTAACTTTCTTTTTTTTTTTTTTTATCTTAAACATTTTAAAGTTATTTAACCTAATAAATATTTACATATAAATATATTTATATTTATATAATTTATTAAGAAACTAAAAATTAATAATTGAGATATATTTGTATGTATATGTTGCAAATGTGTTAGTGAAATAAACAATAATGTAAAATATTGATTTAAATCACAAGATCGAACCAGAATAATATATATAAATTTGAAAAATAGAAATTGGAAATAAGATTGGATCAAAATTGTGTACTCGTAGGTAGGCAAAAATCCGACTGGTAGTTGAGGCATGTTTGCACAATTTTCTTAAGACAGATTCGGCCCCTCCTTTGGTGCTGGAAAATGTTGGTCAATTGTCTCCTATGATACAACAACGAGATGAGCACGATAGTAGCACGATTGCAGTGATCAATGAACTATAGCCTAGCTTTCTTCTATCACCAAAAGTAGGTTCGAAATATACAAGGAAAAGATCTCAAAATTTTTGCAGGAAAAATAGAGAAAATTTTACTGTGTTTTTCTCCTGCAGATTATATCGGTTTAAATAAAATATTCAAAATGAAAGAACTTTTGGAATTTTTTTTTACTAATGGAGCCATTAATGTCCATTAATTCAGGAGCCATTAAAAACTCAAATTAACGTCTGAATTAAAGGAGCCATTAAACTCAATTTAATATTTGTCCTTTTAATTCCAAACAAAATTTGAAGAGATTAGTTTTGTTGAGAAAAAAATAAAATTACGTATTAGGCTAAAAATATCCGTACGCCTAGAAAGGCCCGACCGATCCGGATATTTCGCGTCGCCCACATCATGCGGGTGCGCCCCCAACCTCGGCAAGTTTGGATTTGCACCCCTTACGCGTGAGGGAGAGCATTGGCTTAGTCATTCAATAACCATCAAGTTGGTTCATATATATAAACATATTTCACACTTGATATCTAACCAATGTAGAACTAAGCTTTCCATTTTTCTCAACAAAATTCACAAGTGGCTTACTTTGAGCATCAATTTCTCATTCATCACTCAACTATTTTGAGCATATGATATACTGTTATAAATGTCTCATGGGATAGAATATAAAACCATAATTTTATGATTCAAATCTCCACATTTACCAATCGAGAATATGCCTCAAGCTTCCAAAAATCTATTTTTTTCCAACAATTCCCCACATGAATGAAATTAATAGCTTTAATGAAAAACATTGACTCAATGTGGTGATAAAATCTATGATTGATAGTTGCATAGGATAGGTAGGCATCAACCTTGAACCTTCATTTGGGAAAGTATATTTACTTTACTAGCTGACCAGTAGACGCGATATCCTTGAACTGTTCTGCCGTTTAAACCATTTGTTTAAACGATGATATACCTCACACAACTACCTCCCTGGCAAGGTTTTAGTTCTCATGGGTATGTTTACATAACCGTGAACATCTCTTGGTTCTGTAAGAGTTTGAGAGAATTATGCCAAGTAGTCTCCTCGAAGCGACCGCATTTCACTCTCACATAGGTGACATATGTTATTTGGCTCACCGAAACACACAACGATCATTAAAAGCATTACTTAACCTATCCCACTTTTGATCACTATTTATATCATAGGAACGGACTTGGGATAAGAATTCCCGCAGTGACCTCACAAGGTTGGGTTTTCCTTCACATAGCGCCTTTAATTTTCATGGGCTTTAATCTGATTCCTTTCGATGTTTTATTAACCTGATCTCAATTTAAACCTTTAGTTAGCGGATCCGCATTGTTATCTTTTGATTTTACAAAATCAATAGAGATAACTCCATTTGAGATCAGTTGTCTAACGTTATTGTGTCAATGACGCATATGTCTCGTCTTACCAGTATACATTACGTTCTGTGCTCTACAAATTATTGCTTGGTTATCACAATCTATGCATATTGTGGGCACAGAATTTGACCAATTAGGAATATCCTCCAAGAAGTTTTGAAGCCATTCAGCCTCTTCTCCAGATTTGTCTAAAGCTACAAATTTAGATTCCATTGTGGATCTGGTTATAATCGTTTGTCTTGAGGATTTCCATGACACAGTTCCTCCTCCCAATGTAAAAACATATCTACTTGTGCAATTGGTATCTTAAATATCAAATATCCAACTGGCATCGGAGAATCCTTCTAAAATAACAAGATCTCTATAATAATGCAGTCCGTAGTCCCGAGTATATTTGAGATATCTTAGTACCCTCACAATTGCTTTCCAGTGGTTTTCCCTTGGATTGCTTGTGAATTTGCTTAAACTACTCATAGTGAAAGTAATATCTAGTCTAGTATAGCTCATAAGGTACATTAGAAATTGGAAATAAAACTGGATCGAAATTGTGTACCCATAGGTAGGCAGAAATTCGACTAATAGTTGAGACCTATTTTTATAGTTTCCTTAAGACAAATTTGACTGCTCTTTTTGTGTTGGAGAAACGTTGGTCGACTGTCTCTCAGGATACAATAACGAGATGAGCACGGTAGTAGTACGACTGTAGTGATTAACGAACTGTAACATAGCTTTCTTCTATCACCGAAAACAAGTTAAAAATATGCAGGGAAAAGATCTCGAAATTTTTGTAGGAAAAATAAAGAAAAATTTGTTGTGTTTTTCTCTTACAGATTATTTCGGTTTAAATAAAATATTCAAAATTAAAAATCTTTTGGAATTTTTTTTTACTAATGAAGCCATTAAGATCCATGAATTAATGAGCCATTAAAAACCCAAATTAACGTCTGAATTAAAGGAGCCATTAAACTCAATTTAATATTTGTCCTTTTAATTCCTAATAGAATTTGAAGAGATAAGCTCTGTTGAGAAAAAATAAAATTACGTATTGGGCTAAAAATATCTGCAAGCCTAGAAGTGCCCAATCGATCTAGACATTTCGCATCGTCCACGTCGTGCGGGTGTGCCCCCAACCCCAACAGTTTTGGATTTGCACCCCTTGCGTGTGTGAGAGAGCATTAACTTAGTCATTCAATAACTACCAACTTGATTCATATATATAAACATATTCCACACTTGATATCTAACCAATGTGGAACTAAGCTTTCCATTTTCCTCAACATAATTCACAAGTGGCTTACTTTGAGTATCAATTTCTCATTTATCAATCAACCATTTTGAGCATATGATATACCGTTGTAAAGATCTCATGGGGTAGAATATAAATCCATAATTTTATGATTTAAATCTTCACCTTTACCAATCTAGAATATGTCTCAAAGCTTCCAAAAATCTATTTTTTCCAACAATATATATTATATATAATTTATAAATAAACTAAAAGTTAGATTACAAACATATTCATATATGTGAAAATAAAAACATCAATAAATTCAAAATGATACAGTGAAACACATCAATATTGGTAAATATTAGTATTAGAATAAAAATAATATTCTCACCGATATAGTATTGATCACCTTAATAGAAATATTTTCTACCATCCATCCATAAAATGAATTTATTAATTTTAATTTCAATTATTTTTCTCTAAAGTTACTTTGAAGGATAAATAAAATAAAAAATGGTAAACCACTTAACTGATGACATAATCTTTTAGACACTTTCGATCATTTATATAAAATACTTACAATTTAATCATTATCACAATAATAGTTAAACATTTTAATCTAACTCACAAATTTGATTTGGTATTCCACGGAAGCAATAATTTTACATGTAAAAGAAAATTTGGGTTGAAATATAATGAAAGCGACATGGTTTTGGGTTTTTTTAACCCTAAACCAATGAAACCAAATAGTAATAATCGAAAAAAAAAACTATTAAAATGGTTATTTTTGTTTGATTTAGGTTAAATTTTATTCACTTATGTTTGGAATGTTACGTTTTAGTCACTTATGTTATTGTTTTGTTATGAAATGGTCACTCTACCGTTAAGATCTATTACCTCCTAAACGACAGTCTGATGTGGCAATTAAAATAATTTTTAAATACCAACGTGGATGTCCAACTGGGATGAGAAATGCTAATTTTTTTAATGAAAACATAATACAAATTTTTGCCCTAAACCTTAATTTTTTCCAGTTTAAAAAGGAGCAACAATTGGATTTTTTTTTTGTTACCATAGAGAAAAGCAGAATGACAAAGAAGAAGGAAAAAAAAAAAAGAAAAAGAAATGGATGCACCAACCTCTATACCTGTTTCTATTGTGTTTGCATACAATACACAAATAAACAAAGATGAAGCATCCCTTTTTGTTGATCACATATACAGAAAAACATGAAAAGATGGAACACCTTTTTGTAAAAAAAAAAAAAAATCATAATATTTGAACCCAAAACCTAGGTAAGAACAAAAAAAATCCATTACTTTCTATAATCCATGCCTAGATTCTCCATTTAATCGATTCTTTATTCTTCCATTTTGAATAAAAAAATCTAACCAATTGATGGAGCACTTAATTTGATTTCTACGGTTTTGATTCAACAAAGATGACTATGAAAACGGATGATTTTTTTTGTCAAAATGAAAATAAAAACTAAAAGAAAAAGAAGACCAAGGGTTCTTTTTTTCCGGTTAAGGATCAATATAATGCATTGATTTTGATTATTTTGGGAAACCAAATTGACATTTTCCTTTATTTAATTTAGAAAATTTAATTAATTAATATTTAATTAAAAAATCAATTAATTTACTTGGCTGGACATCTACGTTGACATTTAAAACTCATTTTAAATGACACGTCGAACTATTATTTAGTAGGTAATAGATCTTAACGGCAAAGTGACCATTTCATAACAAAACAATAATGTAAGTGACTAAAATGTAACTTGAGGCAACCAAAAGTGATTATTTTAATAGTTTACTAAAAAAAAAAAAGTACTTTCTGTTTAGAAAAAACCCTAAACGCATATTCAAACTAAAGGTAAACAAATTCCGATTTGATTCGAAAAACTCGATAAAGAATTCAAATTTTGAATCAAATATTTTGAGTTATTTGGATAAACTCGAATAAAAAAAATCAAAATTTTTAGTTTAACTCGAACATGAATTACATAATTTAAATTATCCAAATATTTGAATAAGAAAAACAAAACTACATTATTTGATAAATATTTAATTAAGATTTTTAATCCATCAGCCTTATTTTCCTTCCTGTCGTTGTTTTCACGTTTGGTTTTATAATAGCCTCGTGCCAAGAACATGAGAGGTTTCATTCTAGAACAATATAACCTTGTATATTTTCTGTTTCTCCTTAGTTCTTTGTTTGATTCTCAAAGTATTTCAGTTTTTGCTATCAAATAATATAAAAACATTTTCTTTTTAGAATGAACAGTAATAGTCAAAACTTTAGGCATGAAGCTCTTTATTGTTTTCACGTTTTCTTTGCCTTTACATTGCTTTTTCAGCAAACCACCTATGCCTTTATACATATCAAACTACCTTATCAGGGAATATGAGAATTGAAATTTGCAACATATCATAAGATATAACTTGACTTTTCAATATGAAATCTCACCTTCAACTGGTTCTCTGCTATTTTATATTTACATATAATTTATTTACTATAGATGATGCTTCAGAATGGTAAAAGATCCAACTTTAAACTTATTTGAATCAAGTTGGGTTAAAGTATTTTTTTTCCTGTTAATTACTATAAGAGATAAATGAATTGATCTTGAGTAAAGGAGGCAATTTCCGATTAATCTGGCAATTTGCAATTTACATGGCAATACCAAAATACGTATAAACTCTCCTGTAAGCAGAGATACCATTGGATTTATAAATGGCTTGTTTCATCATATTAAATTCTACAACAATTTTACACATTACAAAAAACCATTACAAAAAGCTACACCTACTTCTCCTACTAAAGTTGTCCGCACAACAAAGAAGATAAATACTCAAAGAAAGACCAAACTAAAGGCACCTTGTTGGCAACATTTTAGCAAATACTCAATAGAAAATGGGAAGAATAGGGTAAAGTGCAATTATTGCGATGCCACTTACACAATGGAAACCGAGGCTTCTACCACCAATCTTAATAACCATTTGAAGACTTGCTCAAGAAAACGCCGAGGAAATACCTTTGATCTTAAGCAAGCAAAACTTGCATTTGCAAAATCTATCCAAGAAAATGTAGATTTGCCAACTTGGGTGTTTAATCAAGATGATATTAGAAATGCATTGATTTATATGATTATTGTGGATAAATTGCCTTTTAAATTTGTGGAAGGGGAGGGTTCTAAGTTCTTTATTTCTATAACATGCCCAAGGTTTTATCTTCCATCTCGTTGAACATTTAGAAACAGTTATCTTGATTTGTTTAATTCCATGAAGAATACATCAAAACAATCTTTTCAAAAAGAGACAAGTAGGATTTGTTTGACGACAAACACTCGGACTTTATTGCAAAAGATATCCCACATGATTCTAGTAGCTTTTTCGACAGATGATGAGTGGAAGTTACAAAAGGGAATTATAATCTTTTGCCCAATTTTTGCTTATAGAGGTGAAAGCATTGGTCAAGCCCTTGAAAAATGTCTTCCAAATTGAGAAGGTCTTTGCTATTACTATTGATAACACATCTTCTAATAATGTTGATATTGATTATTTGAGAAAGAAGTTGGTTCATCGAAAAGCTTGTGTTGTAACACCCCAAACTCGACATAGACGTTATGGTCGTATCTGGCAATGTCACACAATAGTGTTTTTGAAACCTCGTTGTTACGATGAAAACATTTCATGTTATTAAATTTAGTAAACCTTTGTTAGAACTTAGGAAGTCGTCTTTATTCATTTAAAACATTTGTTTTGAAACATCCCTCATTGCGGAAGCTTTAATAAAACAGTCTAGATGATCATGCGTTTAGAAATTACTTTAACTTTTTGAAAACCGAATTTCCCACGACCAGCAGGTATAAATCCATAAAGTAAAATAAATAATTTAGAACCCAAATTTAAAACCAAATTCCCAGAGGGTCCTTAAATTACAACCCAAATAATCAATAATAATCAAATCATAAATCGTAAATTGAAAACCATGAAGTCCAAAAATTACTATGGTCACCGCTGAGTCCTCCGTCACATCGATCTGTCTAAGTCTGGGGATTACCTGTGCACATTAAACAAAAAGGGTGAGTTTACATAAACTCAGTGTCTAATCCCGCAGAAACAAACAAACAATCAGTATTCGCTGTGCATAGTTGAACAGTCTTGGGCATAAGCCCTTTTCAGTATTAGTGACAGTTTGGGCCTTAGCCCATCTCAGTACAATGTCAAAAATGCAGTCGGGCCTTAGCCCATCACAATATCAATAGCAGTAATAGTTATGTAGTAGCAAAATCCTACCCAACCAGCCTCTACACACCATCTCCGTCCAACCTTACACTCCATGTGGGGATATAATCAACCCACCCATCCCTACACTCCAAGTATTATCGAATGCGGCACAATACAGTAGTTTGCAGCTGAGTTGCCAGTAAATTAGGCTTAAATCCTTTCAGTACACTTCCTCCGAATAACAACCCCCAACCTAATGCAATGCAACATACAATGGATGACATGCTATTATGCAATTTCAATACATATATCCAGTTCAGATATTAACATGCCCAATACAGATATCATTTAGTCAATTTCACACATTTAGTGGTCTAAGTAGCACTTACCGACCCTACAGTAGGTTCACAGTCGACTTGGGCGACCCGTGCAACCTTAAAAACATTTCAGTGAAAATGGGCCCACACGCCCATGTGATCTGCCCATGTGGGCCCACACGCCCATGTAGCCCACTCGGCCCAAATTGGCCTTGGCCATGTGATCCATTTTTAAAGTAACACATGCTAGCTCAATACTCATATATGTTTTCACTATTTACTTATATGTTCATTCAAAGCTGTCTACTTGAGTCGTTATCACTAAATTATTTATATCTTGAGCTACAGAATTCCAAATTAAGATCCGCTTGATGTTTTTGAAACTAGACTCAAATACCTTTCTACCATAAAATTTTTAGAATTTATAATTTACTAAATAAGTATAGTAAAATCCTTAAAGTTATCATTATTCTGCTATTTGACAGCTTTATCCTTTCCTTACTAAAAATTACTTATCTCTTAGTACGAAATTTAGATGATGTTTCCATTAATTTCTCTTGAAAATAGACTGATTAAGGATTTAAAAATATAAATTTAAGTACCTAATTATTTTTTAAAATTTTTTTGATGATTTTCCTAAGTCAGAATAGGGGAACCCGAAATCATTCTGAGCTTGTCTCACAAAATTTATTATATCTCATGATTTACAATTCCATTGCTTACACTGTTTCTTCCATGGAAAACTAGGCTCGAACCTCTAACTCAATTTCCACTATTTTTTATGATTTTTCAAAGTTAGAGTACTACTGCTGTCCAAAACTATTTTAGTGCAAAATGTTGATTTCCAAGTTTATAACACCCTTATTTCCTTTCTCTACAATTTTTCGCATCATTTTCTCTTATTTCTCGACAGCAAGTAATTTTGGCTTTTCATCGAATCCCGTTTTCTATGTTTCGGGTACACACCTGGTATCGTTTCTGATGCATAAGCACTCCTAAGCCTCCAGAACCTAAAAATCGACCAACATATCTCTAGATTAATCACTTAATTCGTTTTTAATCAACCAATTTCGGAAGGAACTCGACTAAAAACCTAGCAAAACCCTTACCCCGCTTGAGTAACCACGACTTTGCACAATCACAGCGTCAATTCAAAACCACCAGCCCCTTGATTAACTTCTAAACACCAAAAGGAATCCCCATTTAGAGATTAACCAAGAACGATTAACAATAGACAAAACCGTTACTTACCGAACACTCGCAACCAACGATGAACAACCGAATCAATTGGAAAAAGAAAGAGACAGAAGGGGAAAAAATAATGGAAATTTTGGCAGCAACTAAGGGAAAGAATCGGTAGAGGAGGAAAAAGAAGAAGAAGAAGAAAATGTCAGAAAAAGTTTGGAGAATTGGAGAGAAAACCAAAACTCTACTACTTTTTTTTTTCTTTTTTTACAACAAAAAGATAATCAGATTATTTTCTGACAACCTCTCCCCAATTATCTCCTAAAATCACTCCCTATTAACCCACTAAAACACAACTACTCAGAATTTTGCCCCAACACAACTCTTAGCCGAAATTGGAGCAAAAATACCGTCTCCACGCCATCATAGAGAATTGAACACAGGACCTCCAACACTCCAACATTCCATTTAACCACCAGACTAGTAGGCCCATTCTGTTATATACTTATCAACAATTAAATACAAGCCTATTGACCAAAGATTGGGCTTTATTCATAAAAATACCAAAATTTGCCCAAGTCATGGCTTGAACTTGGGAACCCTCACACACTCCCAGAACACTTAACCATTGAAGCAGATATAGATTTGTGTCATACATCCACAAAAACAAAAATTTAAAATTTGGGGCGTTACATGTGTTGTGAATGGTAAATATATACATATGAGATATGCAACACACATTACTAATCTTATTTTTTAAGAAGGGGTTAATGACGCTTCTATATTTGTGGATCGAGTTAGAGGAGCGATGAGATATATTAAGGTATCACCATTAAGGTTGCCTAAATTCAATCGTCGAGCAGAAGAAGAAATGGTAGGGTACTATGACTCATTTATGTCTAGATGTGCCTACTAGATAGAATTCAACTTATATAATGTTAAATGTGGCTGAAAAATATGAATATGTGTTTGAAGCTTATGTTCATGATGATCATAACTTGTTTCTAGACCTTAATGTTGGATATGGAGTCCCATATGTGATGGTTGGCAAAATGTTTGAAGAGTTACGAAAGTGCTTGAGCCTTTTCATGAACTTGCATTGAAGGTGTCTGGATCATTGCATGTCACCTTTAATTTTTTTTTTTTTGAAGTAGTCACAGATGTGCATTGTCTTCTCGATTGGTGGAAACATTGTGGGGATTTAGACATAATGTCTATGGCTTCAAAAATAAATGACAAGTACAAGAAGTACTGGGGTGATTCAAAAGTGATGAACTTGCTTATTTATCAAGCAATTATCTTTGACCCACGACGCAAAATGGATTTTCTTGTGGAGTCAACTTGCTTTTTCTTACTATTGCAGATGACATTATAAGGATGGTCAATAGAGAATTGCATTGTTTGTTTGATGAATATTCTATAATTGTTGAGGGAAACAATTACATAAATGTTGAAGTTGAATCAAATTTTCCAACTAGAGCTCCAGGTTCAAGTGAAAATGAAATAGATAAAGTAAAATCAGAGATAGGCATAGTCATGCAACAATATATGAAGAAAAAGCAACATGTTGGCTTGGAAAGTAAATTTGAGTTGGATAAATATTTGGGAGAAGATTGTGAAAATAACTCAAATTCATTTGATTTGTTATTGTGGTGGAAAGTTAATAGTCCAAGATTCCTAATTGTTGTGCAAATGGCTTTAAATGTGCTATTCGTTCCTATCTCAACCGTTGCGTATGAAAGTGCTTTCAGCACAAGTGGACATGTTTTAGAGAATTTTAGAAGTTCTTTGATGCCCTCTATGGTTGAGGCTTTGGTTTGCGCACAAGATTGACTTCGAAGATCAAAAGATCATATCAACCTTGAGGAGTATGTAAAGGAACTTCAACATATAGATGATGGTAAGGGATCTAACTTTAATACAAAAAGTTAATTACTTATTTTATTTATTTTTATAAACATTCTCACAATTTAACTAACATTTTTCTCTTTTGACATTTATTAGAATTGTCAAAGTTATCGGACCATAAATATGGTAACATACTTAACTATAACTTACAAAATTGAATGTTTATTTTAATTTTTCTAGTAAATATTTTCATAATTTAAGAATACATTTTTATTTTTGTTACAGAATTGTCGGTACTATCTACAGTGTTTGAAGAAGATGAAGCTTGAAGCTAGTGTGATTTTAACTTTTTGGAATAGATATTTTGTTAATGCTTATGAAACTTCAACCTTGCTTTTGCTTTGATTTGGTCAAAACATAAACTCTTGATTTTGTTGTGTAGGAAGCTTGAATTTATTTTGTTGAATTCGAGTCTTGGAGCGTCATACGATCTATATCATACTTTTGGTATATCATTTTGTTATATCATATTTTGTGTAGTAGTGACATGTATCCATATATCATACTTTTGGTATCTCATTTTTTATCTTGTTTACAAGATAGTTCTTGACACATTATTATGCATTATGTAAATATAATTATACGTGTGGTGTAATAGCTTATTTAGATGACTCGAATTATGGCCACAATGATCATCTTGCACCATTATGTATAGTTATTTTACGGGCCTAAAATCTTTCTTTACATGTAATTCTTAAGTAAATTATATTGTTTATATCACATCTCAAAAATCGAGTTAGAAGAAATTGAGTTGGTTAAACCAAGAGTGGTTATGTTTTGTTTTTGAATTAAGGCTGTAGGAATTTTGTAAAATGAATTGATATGTTTCAATGGATAAGTGCTTTGGATGTGTGTTTGAGGTCGTCTTCAAATTTCTTTTTGTTTTGAAATTTTTTCTATTTTTGTCCCTATCTCTATCTCTGCATATTTGGCTTAAATTTAACTCCTGCGTAAGTTTTGACAAGAATGAGCATGGTAGTTCAATGATAAGGTGTTAGCTTATCCTTTGGTCTTGTGTTTGAATCACTGCGTATGCAAAGTGAAATTATTTTTGTTTTAAACTCTCGGAAAAATTCCAATAAGGATACCTAATCAAAATTAGTGGGATTGAATATGGGTTAGTGGGTAGTTTTTTTTAATAAAAAGATATAATAATTAATCCCTAAAATTACTCCAACTTTTTGTAGTCCCATTCCTCCACTCTCCACTTTTTTTTCTTTTCTATTTTTAGTTTCATTTGTCTTGTGGAGTCTTTGTTCTCTTATTGTTGATTTTCTTTTTTCTGTCACAAATTCCCTCTTTCTTTTTTTTTGTGTTCTGTTGTTTCTGTTTCTTCTTCTCCATGGGTTTTCTTGTTATGCTTTGCTATTATTTTGTCGTTGCTCATGCCTCAAGTTTCTATGCCGTTGTTCTTTTGTTTCGGCTGGTTGTGTGTGATTTGGTGATTTGGTGTAGAATCATAGTCTTCGAGTGAGGATTGGAAGGCACTCGATCCTTCAACGGTTTATGTTTGTTGGAAACCTCTGTTTTTATAGAAATTCAGAAGTGCGTGATTGTGTGGATTATTAGAAATATTGTCAGGTGTGTGATTCTAAGCCGAAACATCGATTAGAACTCGGAAAAACTCAAGAGGCTATTTTCGAAACTATTCTGCGTCACACGGCCGTGTACACCACACGGTCTAGGTTATTTGGGTTGTGCGGGCCATACGGGTTGGCGAGTTAGTCGTGTGGGCCCTTTTAGAAATTTTTACTTAGGCCCGTTTAACTTAGAAATTCGTAATTAGACTTTCCGCAAGGTCCGTTTAGCTTAAATAAGACTCAAAACATGACATTTGTTGATACAGAATATGGGTAAGGTATGTGAAAAGTATTTACGTTCTATGTTCTGATAATTCCAAAAGAACGATTATGTATGATAAGCATGACTCAGATTAATAAACTCTCTGTAGGCTATTTTATATAATATGTGTAAATGACATTTATATACGCATGTAATATTTCTGATTCGTTACGATTGTATGTTAGCATGTTAATGCATGTGCATTGGGGTGTGATTTGATAGGATGGAGAAAGTGTTTTCTGGTAGTTTTTACTGAAAATTCGGTGGTTAAACTGCAGTATCTATCTGGCAGCTCAGCTACACCATTATGAGTGGCATACCACCACGACCTGGTGTGAGTGGATGGATGGACTTTTGTAATCCTATTTAGTGTGATTGGTTGGGCAGAGTTGGTGTGTAGCAGATGGGGGTAGGATTTGTTCTGATATGATATATGCCTATGAAAATATGGCATTCTCATCCGATATATGTGTTTCTGGAAATATGACATTTTGATCGAATATATGTTTCTGGTTATGTGACATTTTGATATGATAATTGTATAAGTGTACTTTACAAGTAAAATTCTGTGTTGGTATTTACAATTGTGTATGTTATGAGAAAAAAAAATTCTATTTTTGGGTCGACTCACACACTGGGCTTCTTGCTCACCTATTTGTTTAATACGTTCAGGTGACTTTTAGACTTAGGACTTGGCAACAATTCTAGAGCTTGGTTCACACAATTTGGTATGAGTTATTTTGGATTTAAATTTTGGGCTTTACGGTCTTCCAGATTTTAATTTGTTTTGGAACGTTAAATTTTGGTTTTGATATTTGTTTTTGCGGACATATTATTCATAACTCGTAAACACACCCAAGATGTCATAATTGATTATGATTTTAAGAGATAATAATTTTTGAAGTATTTTTCCACTACAAGATTTTGAAATTAATTACGACGTTTTACAACTCAATTGGTTAAACATTAGGGATTATTTTTATAAAATTAATAAAACAAGGTTTTGATCACGTTCTTCTGAATACTTTGTTTTGATAAATTAAATAACTCTTTTACTCTAGAAATAAAACTAAGATTTTGCGTAAGTTAATCGACAATATTTTTATGAACGTTTTTAACCTTCATAATCCGACCTTAACATTTAGGCCAAATTTAGGGTGTTATAGTTTATGTAGTTAAATAATATTGTACTTCATCTATTAGTTAAATAATCGGTCTATATAAATCCAACATTGAGTATAAATAATAGAATTTGTTAACTCGACTCGACTCAAATCGAAATTTTTTGACTCATTCAGATCGATTAAAAAAATTTTCTAATTGAGTTCGTTAGCTAAAATAAGATTCGTCAATTTGATTAACTCGAAATTTTTTGACTCAATTTGACTCGACTCGATCGAATACTCATCCCTAATTCAAACTTTGACTGAAGTTCCATTTCTTCTTGAGAATGAAGTTGACATTGAAAATTTGCACCAACAAATGGAAGGTAAAAAGGAAAATGCCAATGGAAAAGTAGAGGAAGAAAGAGAAGGACAGATAGAAGTTGAAAAAGATGAATAAGAGGGTTCAACAGTGTAGGAGGAAGAAGAAGGTGAGACAAGCCAAGGAAGATCTGAACTTCATACCCAGAAACCCAAGAAACCAACCCGAAAAATGAGTCAAAGGAGAGTAAGGGTTAAGACAAGTTATTGCCAGATTGTTTTTTAATAATGATGTGCGAGTCAAAGTTATCAATGGGGTTATCCAAGGAAGCTTGGTTGTGCATCACCAGTTTCACCAGATGATTACTAGAGAAGAGAAAGCAACCATTGGTTAAACAAAAGGACGATGGAGATAAGCCCAAAAGAAGAATCAGTGTTGACTCTAATCCTCACCCTATTTTTTTACAGCCACCTTACTCCTTTTTGTAATAGCCCGATTTTAGTTAAATCAGAACAGTGGTTTCAAAACCACAAATTCGATGTCAAAAAATTATTTTAATATTATTTTTGGTGATTACAGCATGAGAACATGTATGTGTGAAAATTTCGTAAGCTAATTTTATCGTTTAATTGCTCAATTTGAGAAAAATGGCTTAATCATGTAAAAAGCAAAAGTTGCATTCTATTTGTTAAAGGCATTTAATTGCTATGATTTATTAAATCAAAGGTCCTTATGATGATATTAGACCATTGGTAGTGTAAGTGGACAATTATGGCCATCCATTATATGTTTTTATATGTTATAATTTAAGGTTAAATTTGGTATTTGATAAATAAAGTTAATATTAATAAAACAAAAGGCAAAATTTGCTCATATTATCATCTTTTCAACTGATTATAAAGAAGAAGAAAGTCATTTTAGGGCTTGAGATATTCGACCAACTCCTAGCTTGATTGAGGTACAGTTTTAACTCAGTTTTTAATGATTTCTATGTTTTTGTAATCGTTGTAGTTCAATCTAGCTAGCTCGTACCTTTAATTTCGAAACTGTTAAAGATTTTAAGAGTTTCCATTGATGAGCTTATGTGTTCTTTGGTGTTTGAGGATGAAATATGAATTTTTGATGATAGATTTTCATGTTTTGTTAAGTGATTTTTGATGAAAATGCATAATATGGATTAAATTGTGAAATATGCAAATTGAGTGGTTGAAATGTAAAATAAATGAAAGTTTTGGGCTGCTAGGGACCTATGTATAATTCGGTCAAGCATGGATTAAGTTGTATTGTGTGAATTTTGTATATTTGTGAAATAGGGACTAAATTGATTAAATGTCAAAATTTAGGGGCTAATGTGTAAAAAGGCCTAAATATATGTTTTGGACTAAATTGAAAGAATATGAGATTGAATAAGTTAATTTTGAATACATATAGATCAAGAAAGAAAGAATTCAAAATTAGATCAGGGGAATAGCAAGGTTATCGAGTAGTCGATCGATTCGTCAAATCCGAATACGAGGTAAGTTCGTGGGTGGTAATTTCATTATAAATATATGTTAAATGCTTTGATATCACATAAACTGTGATTATGAGATACGTATAATGTTTGAATTGTGAATACGACTCTACGGATATGTTCGACGATGAAATCGACAAGTGTATATTCCCTGTTGAACCTTAGGAATAGTTTAGGATGCTAGTGACATGTCATTAGGTTATTGTGTTAGCTTCGGGCCACGATATCGGCACTACGGGTGCGAGTGATACCTTGATTTGGCTACGGACCATGGTATAGGTATTTCAAAAAGGAGTTACCTTGATTTGGCTACGGGCCATGGTATAGGTACTCCGAGATAAGTTACCTTGATTTGGCTTCGGGCCATGGTATAGGTACTTATCGATTGAGATCTTTGAGTATCCGACTTCTATTCTGAATAGTTCAACGGGTAAACGAATGATGTGGTTCAGAAAGAGGTTAGTACGAGGCGATACAGGTACGTACAGAACCTATTCGAGTATTAAATAGAGAAAGTTCAATAATAAGGTATTTGATCTTGTTTCGAGACATGAGAAAGGTTTGTAGTTAACGTGTATATGGTGATGTTATGTATAATTGGTTGATTTGTATTTATATGATGAATTAAGTTATTCACATACGAGCTTACTAAGCTATGAAGCTTACTTCGTGTTATTTTTCTGTATCTTATAGTGAATCAAGGCTAGCTCGGATCCGAGAGTCGTCAGGAACATTATCGCACTATCGGACATCTATTTGGTACTTTTGAGTTGTGTAAATATGGTATATGGCATGTGTAACACCCCTTAACCCGTATTTGTCCCCGAATTAAGGTTATGAGGCGTTACCGAACTAGACACAGTTTAGCACAGTCATTTATGGAATAAACCCAATACGCATATTTAAATTTTTCCATATCAACAAATAATGTTCAAGACTTACGTTACAAACCATGTTTCATAACGCAACACATCATTACTCATAATCTATACAAGTTTTGAATCAAGCTTCCACATAACAACACCAAATTTCATATGTTAAACATATATAAATACATCTATTTTATTAGTCGAATATCAACATATCTTTTTATACCTTCTACAAATATGTATATTAAAAACGAATAGATCCATGATACTCTATTTGCTTTTCATTCATATATGTGACATTCGAACCTTATAGCATAACCAAACATACACATCATGCTATTAAAATATGCGTAATGTCCCTAAAACAAAAGCCATGTCAAACCATAATTATCAATTCATCCTACCTTATTAATTAATGGACACAAGATTATTGAATAACCTACCAAACATACATATGATATGTGACTAGTCCAAAATATATAAATACAACCAATTCATTGACCATATATTCGGTCCTCAATTTAAAACTCTAATGATCAACCCAAAACATAAGTATAAACATTTTCATGATCATCTCTGAATTATAACCAAGCACATAATAATCTAAGTAGAAAAATTCACACGACATAATATGCATACTTATACATATATATATAATACATATAAATGATTATTTCTATATAATCACATTTAACTTCCAAGCATAATATGCACACATCTTATACCAAAGATTAAAACAAACCATTATATCAAACATACAAACGATACTTAACCAAAAGTAATAGCCTTATTCGCAAGGCCATATATACATATATACATTTACAAAACCGAACATCATTCATTCAAGTCATAACTCAGCCTATACATGCCTTTGATTCAAAAAGTAAACATATATACCAAAGAGAGTGATAGTGTGATCGACTTTCTTTATGATCCCCGAGCCCGTGAAAAATTTGAATCAACGATCTATAAAATGTAAATACAAACACACACAGAGTAAGCTCACTAGCTTAGTAAGTTTTAAGCAATAGATAATACAACAATCGAACACTTGAACATTTTTAATCAATAAATCTAGGACATTGGATATGAACATTTCAATATGCAATTGATACAAGGCCGAATACTAGTAGTATATTAACTCAAATAATTATACTTCATTACCATCAACCTGTATCTCATCAAAGTACAAAGTGCATATATTTCATGAAACACATGTTTAGAATCATATAAATACAACATTCATATCAACTACATTATCACACTAAAAATTCTGTTATATAATATTCATACACATCGATTATAAGCTCAATTTCACATAACATCATTCTTATCATATTATTTCAATTCAAGTAATATTAAACACAACTTACCTTACTTCTGATGAATTCAAAAGGGACTTATGCTTACCTGAGTTTTTAACTCAATACATTAACTATGTTACACCTCGAGCAATTTATAGTTCCTTCGTTTAGAAGTATCACCGGCATTAAGCCTGCTAGGCATTAAAACCCAAATAAGTCACCGGCACTAAGCCTGCTAGGCACGAAGCCCGAATATGTCACCGGCACTAAGCCTGCTAGGCACGAAGCCTGAATATGTCACCGGCGCTAAGCCTGCTAGGTACGAAGCCCGAGTATGAACACATTCAACCTTTTGATACACATTACTTAGTACTAAAATATCAACCATCTCATATTCTTCATTTTATTTTCACCTATTAATCCAAACATACATATTCACATTACATTAACCAAATTAAATTCACTACAAACTCATACTCCACATTCGGCCAACATGTATATTTATACTTTAAATTTCCAAACTTCATCATATACTATGTTCATAAATAATTCTTTGGCATATAATTGCTTAAAGACTTACCTCGACTGTCCACGGACCGCGTAAATCGGTTATTCGATGACCTTTGTCTTTCCCCGATCCAAATCCGTTTTTCTTTGTTCTTGATCTAAACACATTAAAATTTAGCTCATTCAAGTGCATTTCATCTCAATTTAGTCCCTAAGCATATAAATAGGCAATTTACCATTTTACCCCTACTATTTCACATTTTTACAATTTAGTCCTATTTGCATAAAATACAAAATACACAAAATTTCTCGATACTACTTAAGGGCCGAATATGTATAGGGACTATACAAGTCCATTTCTTTTAAAAATTTATTTTTGCAATTTAGCCCAAATACTCAAATTTACCAAAAATTCAAAGACAAAACATATTAATCTTTAACATATCTTTAATTCAAAATCATCAAACATCACAACCTACATGAACACATCAATGGACGAATATCACACATGCTTAGATTCAAAAAAATTTAACATGGGTCAGCTAATACTCTAAGCAACGATCTCAAAAACGTAAAAATCAACAAAAATCGAGCTAAAATTCTTACCTAATTGAACCAAATAGTTGCCGAAAATTCAAAGCTCCTTCAACCCCTTTTTCTTAGCTACATTCGGCCATGAGAGAGCATGAAGATGATGGCTTATTTTTCTATGTTATTTTAACATATATCATGTTATTAAATTAATTACTTATTTAACCTTATAACATAAAATTTCATAACATATAACTTAAGGGTAGTTTAGTCATATGCCACCCACTACATCTAAAATTGGACTATTTACTCTTTTAATACCCCACTTTAAAAAGCCATCATCAAATAGGCACTTTTCACTATAGTTTGCTACTTTTACCTTTTACGCGATTAAGTCATTTTTCTAAATTAAACACACAAACGATAAAATTTTTCTACGAGACTTTCACACACATTAATTCACATATAATAAACACAAAATATAATATTAAAATATTTCTCAAACTCGTATTTGTGGTCCTGAAACCACCGTTCCGATTAGGGTCAAATTCGGTCTGTTACAGCATGTATAGGCTAGATGTGGTATTTTGGTTGTGAATGTAGCCATGAGATTTGGCTTGTAAATTGTATATATATAGCCATGACTGATGGCTCATTTTGGTATGTTTTGGCATGAATGAGCTTATGGTTTTAGAGTTGCTCAACTAGTTATATTTTGAGTTTAGTAATTGATCTATAAGGTGTGATTGGAGTTGATAATTTGAGTAGTTATGTGCTAGTGAAATTGTGTTTGATTAATGTAAGTGTGGAATGATTAATTGATTGAATTGTATATGTGAATTTAGGTATGGAAATTTGATGGCAAACTATAGTATGTTTTTGTGATTGGTATTGTTGGTATTTGGATGCACATGAGTGTCTTGAAATGGTGCCATTTGAGCTTGAATAAGTATGTGCGTAATGGGTGGCAAATTGACCTTGCAAATGGCCTATTTTTTTTCACACGGGTAGAGACATGGGCGTGTGTCCCCTGATGTTGAATTGAATTAAAGTCAGTATGCTCCACACGGTCTCACACACGGGCTTGTGACTGGTCGTGTGATACAAGTCAGTATACCCCCCAAATGGCACACGGCCTAGCACACGGGCATGTAATTTGGCCGTGTTGATAAGTCAGTATACCCTACAATTTTGGCAAGGCCTAACACACGGCCTGATACATGGGCGTGTGTGGTTACTTCGAAGGGCACACGGGCTAAACACACGGGCGTGTGGTTGGCTGTGTGACCCAAGTCGATATGTATACCCTGTTTTTACACGGCCTGAGGCACGAGCATGTCTGGAGCCGCGTGAGGCACACAGCCTGTTCACACGGGCGTGTGACCCCTGTATGAATGAAAAATTTCTAAGTTTTCCAAAGTTTTCGTATGTTATCAGTTTAGTCCCGAATTACTTCTAAAGCATGTTTAAGGCCTCGTAGGCCCTTATAAGGGACAATGTGTTGATGTTGATTAATTTACGAGAATGAATGTTTTGTGTTTGATAAATGTATGCTATATATTGTATAGTGATCGGTAATACCTCGTAACGCTATTCTGGCGACAGATACGGGTTAAGGGTGTTACGCTTTTGCTCTTTCCCGACTACTCCCCCTATGGATACAAAAGTTATAGTAGCAACCAATGGAGTTGGCGGCAGTGGCTGGCCACCCAGATTTTATCCGTTCCATTGGGTTTTTTCTAAACTAAAATTACTTTGTCTTGGATTGACTATTGTAAGCACTATATTTTGTCCGGCTCGATTTCGAGTTTAATTTTCAAAATTAAAAAAAATTGAAAAATACAAAAAATCAAAATTATATTTTGACCCCTTAATTTTTTTCAAAATTACATTTTAACCCCTCATCATTTCCAAAAATACCTTTTGACCCCTCATCTTTCTTAAAATTACACTTTGACCCTGCCAGTTTTACTGCATTTGCAATTTGGTCCTTCTGTCAGAAAATCCCCAACAATGCGGCAGATTTCGTGCACCTACCCCCGATTTTCCGGCCACTGGCCTAAGGGATGGCCTCCCTTCCCCCTAGCCACCTAATACCTGCAAAAAACACACTATAAAAGAGGGAAATCAACCAAAAATCAAATCCCCAACCACAACCCGAAAAAAAAGCAAAAAAGAGAAGGAAAAAGAGGAGAGAAAAAGAGAGGAAAGAAGAAAGGAGAAGAAGAAGAAGAGAAGAGGAAGAGGGGAGCACCTTACCACCGACGGAGGAGACGGGGCGTCGACGGTGGCGGTTGGAGAAGAAGAAAGAAGGAGAAGAGGAGGGAAGAAGAAGAAGAAAGAAGAAAAAAGAAAGAAAAAAAAGGAAAAAAAAAAGAAAAAGAAAAGAAAGAAAAAAGAAAAAAATAATAAACAGTCGGGTCGACCCGACCAGACCTGACCCAACCCGTCCGGCCCGACCCAACTCACGGCGACCCAACCCGCACCAATAGCTGGCCCAGCACACAACAACCCACAAAAGAAGAAGAAGAAGAAGAAAGGGCCCAACGCAATAAAAAAAGAAAAATAAAAAGGAAGCAACCCAACTTTTCAAGCCCCCCAAAAAAAGAGCAGCCATTCTTCAAGCCCAATTTTTTTTTTTGGTAACCCTTTAACCCATTTTAAATTTATACATATGTATTTCGATGACATCTCGTGTTTAATTTTATTGGTATTTTTAAATATTTTTCTTTCTTAATTTTTAGAAAATTATTATATTCATTCTAGTTACAATTTTAATAAATAAGGCAACGAATCGGTTTAACACTAAGTCGTTGATTTCATCGCTATGTTGGGTGAATATCATCGGTTCTTGTTAAACACGATACGCCCTTTTAAAAATAAAAAAATATAAAAAAATTCTCGGGTTTTAAAATAAAATGATTATTTTTGTATGTTATTTTTAAATTATCAAAATTTCATTTTTAGATTATACTACGTCAATATATAATTTATCAAAATTTTCGGGTTTTAAAAAAAAATTCTCGAGTTTCAAAATTTTTGCGTTTTCAAAAATTTTCGTATTTTCAAAAATTCTCGGGTTTTAAAAAATTCTCGAATTTCAAAATTTTCGTGTTTTAAAAATCTTCGTATTTTCAAAAATTCTCAGGTTTTAAAAAATTTTCTCGAGTTTCAAAATGTTCGTGTTTTCAGAAATTTTAGTGTTTCAAAATTTTCGTGTTTTTAAAATTTTCGTGTTTTTCAAAAGTTTCGTGTTTTCAAAAATTCTCGAGTATCAAAAAATTCTTGAGTTGCAAAAATTTCTTGTTTTTCAAAAATTTTCGTGTTTTCAAAAATTCTCGTGTTAAAAAAAACTTCTCGAGTTTCAAAATTTTCGTTTTTCAAAAATTCTCGAATTTAAAAAATTTTCGTGTTTCAAAAATTCTCGCATTGCAAAATTTTCATTTTTAAAAAATTTTCGTTTTTTCAAAAATTCTCGTGTTTTCAAAAATTCTCGTGATTTAAATGGATCACGATTAAATATTAAATTGTACTTGTATTTTTGAAAATTAATACAACATGCTTTTAACGAGATACCAATTTTAGGCATCCCGAGGGTGCTAATACCTTCCTCGCGCGTAATGACTCCCGAACCCTATTTTACTCTGGAGTTTTGACGGAGACCTAAACTCAGCCCTTTTTTTAAGAAAATTCAAAAAATAATTTTTCTTTTAAAAAGAGAATTTATTAGGTGTCCGACCACACCTAGGAAAAAGGATCGGTGGCGACTCTCTTTTTTTAAAATAAAATTGAAACGCTGTTCTCAAAATTTCAATAATTCTCTCAATTAGCGCCCGAGCAAATTTTAGGTCACTACAGCTGGCGACTTCACTGGGGACTTTTTTTTGAGAGTCGAGTCTGGAATTAAACGCATGTTGTCAAAATTTGTGAAACTCCTTGTTTAAATTAATATTTAGTCGTGATCCTTAAATTTTGTTTTTTGAAAAATCAAGCATTTGCATCATATTGTAAATATTTTTCTAACTTGTTTTATCTTTTTGTTTTTCAGCTCTAAGTTTTTACGGTTTTAGTTTTTTTAGTTTTAAAATAAAAATGAAAAGGTTTGTGAGTTTCTCCCCACAGACCGTGCACTTGCATTTTTGCATAACATGAGCTCTCTACCCGGGCTCCGTCCGCTTAAGTGCAAGTAAACGCTATGCCTTCGCGAGTCAACCCGTCCCTCCGCACAGGCTAGTGAATACTTCCGGGTTACATATGACTTATGCTTTCGTGAGTTAACTTATCCCTCCGCATAGGCATAAGTAAATGTAATCTCTCGAATTGAGCTCGCGAGCCTTAGTAGGCTACAGTACGGACAATTCGAGTACCTTTTTAGAACCGAAACCACATATAGCGAACCGTACGAGCCACCCGATTAGAGCCATCTCGAAACTTCGTCCGTCAAATAGTCACCAAAATAAGTACATGGGAGAAACGCCTCTTACTTTTTATTTCTTTTACATTTATATTTGTTTTTGCAGGAGAATTAGGTCTGTTTAATAAAATTGGATCGGGTAGATTATCTGATGAGCATGTGGGGTAGGTTTATTTTGTAAAGTATGATGGGGTAAAAAAATAAAAATAAAAAACGTAGGTCAGTTTCACCAAAGTGCACGATTGAATAGCTTAATTTGTTAAATTTTCCATAGTTTTTCTCCGTTTATATTTGTTGTGATTACTAACCAAGGTTATTTGTCTTCATTTTTATTTTTCATCATGCATCATAGGCATCTTATTAGGAAGGTGTTGATTAGAGATTGGTTGCCAAAAACGGGTTTCTGACGGAGGAGTCAAATACGCAAATAACCGAGAAAAATGCCGTGGTTCGAGACTGGTCCTTGAAAACCCAAAAAGTAAAAGGGGATAGTTTAAAAGAAGGATGTATCTCAAATCTTCCCGAGCATGTGACTTCGAATACTCGTCAAGATAACCTCAAAGACTTGACTAGGATCTGGAAACAGTGGGACTCAGACACTAGGGGCATCTTCACTGAAAAATACGGGGATATAGTTCACTTGATTGCTGTCAACGTAGATGAACATTTGATTCAAGCCATGGTTCGATTCTGGGACTCAGCTTACCAATGTTTCACTTTCAATCAGGAAGGTATGACCCCGACCATAGAAGAGTATGCCGCTTTGCTTCGTGTTGACAATGCACAATTAAACAAGATATATGTGAAAGAGCCCAGACCTATGACATTCAAGAAAAAGCTAATGAAGTTGACAGGAATGACTGATACATGGGCTGAAAAATAGATAAAGAAAAAGAATGAAGTCAGTTGTGTTCCATGGTTTTCTCTACGAGACTTAGTTCAAAACATCCAGATATTGTGAAGAGAGTGGATTTGTTTGCTTTGGCCATTTACAGATTAATTGTCTTCCCAAAGGTTCTTGGGCATATAGAAGTTGCGGTAGTGGATTTCTTTGAAAAGTTGAGGCAAGGAACCAACCCTGTCCCAACTATCTTGGCTGAGACTTTTAGATCTCTAAGTAGTTGTAGGAGGAAAGGGGAAGGACGTTTTATCGAATGTGTACAGTTACTTAATGTTTAGATTCTGAGCCACTTCTGGAAAGTGGAGCGCATACCTTCCTACATGTTTTCAAAAACATTCGCTCCATTGGAAGTTTACATTGGGAAAGATTGGCCGAAGGATGTCATCGAACATCACTGGGTTTCGATTTTTCAGAACCTCCGTGCCGAAGATATAACTTAGAGAGCACTATGGATCCGTCCTTCGGTTCTGTTATACAAATGTGGAAGCCAAGATTGAGTGCCTTTACTCGGATTATGGGGAGGAGTTGGATATGCTCTGTTAATGGTTCAAAGGCAGTTTGCTTCACGACAGTTTATACCAGCTACCGGAGGATTGGCACAGTCGGAGTTTGCTTTTATAGGTGAAGGTTACATGAAAAAAGTCAAAGATACTGCAAAGTCTTGGAAAGAAATTTACCTAATAGAGTTAGCTCTTTATGCTGATACTATCACTCAAGATTATGACATATAGAGACAACGACAAGTGAATAGTCAACAAATCTCACCGACGGATTACACTTTCCAGAATCCTTTCTTAGAAGAAATGTCGTCCGAGCTGGAAATGGCAAGACATGAATTTGAACGTGAAAAGGCCAAGCCGTTACGGGATATTAGTTCTCTTCAAGAGGAAAATTACCAGTTGAAGATCGACGTCCAAATTAAAAAATCCAGAACCGAGAAAGTCCAAAAAGAAGCTAAGATAATGAGAAATAAGTTAAAGGATCTTCATTTGGAAAATAAAAAAATTAAGAGGCACTATAAGGAATAGTGGGCTGGTCAAATCATCAGCAGAATGGAAGGAAAAACTAAGCAACATCAAAGGTGAGATGGAATTTTGGAGAGGGAAAGTGAAGAAGGAAGAGGAAAAAGCTGCGCCTGCTATGATAGAGTTAAGGAAGAATAATGTTGAATACGAAACCGTATCTGCAGAATTAATGACTAGTCAGTCTGAGCGTCAAGAGCTAAGAAGGAAAATACGAGGTTTAGAAAATACGCTGCAAGCTCATCAGCAACATTTGGATACTCTCCTAAAAACCTTAGAAGAAAAGAATGGTCAGCATGACAGAGACACTCGCGCCTACGAAAGAGCTCTCCAAGAAAAAAATTTGCATCTCGGTAGTTTGATAAATCAAATTCGCAAGGCGGCTGTGCAACTCGTGCAATTATCAGATGAAGCCGAAGCTCTCAGTTGCCAATTCCCTCCGAGCCAAAGATCAAGCATGTCGGAATTTCTAGAACGAGTGAAGAAACAAGGCGATGTGGCTAGGAAATTTGTGTAACTGTTAAATCAAAGATGGCAAAATGTTTTGTAATGAACTCTTTTGATTAATAAAATGCCTAAGTATGGGGCTATCTTGAAATCAACACCAAATTCTTGCATATTTATTCATGACTAACATTCATTTGTCATTTATCCATTCATCCATTAATTGCATGTGCATATCACCCTAATCATTCACTAAGGCTAAAACCGTATAATCCACAGTTGCGACACTACGAATCTGGAATCACGTCATTCTTATAGGACTCTTCTAAGAGCTAGAGCTATGGATGCTGAACTCAACGAAAGAATTGAAAGAATGGAAAAGACCCAAAGGGAGTTGCAAGAGCCTCAGGCCGGGAATTAGAATGGGAGCCCACTGTGTATCATCCTTTGTCAAAAACATTTACATCTGCAGGAATGATGTATCCAGGGCGAGATAATTCACGAAGCACACTATTATTGATTGAAATGGGTCTTCAGAACGTCAGTATAAATGTTATTAACAAAGGGGATGGTGCAATTAAAGATGTTTCAATGATACGCCCTGGTCCTCTTGGATTCGTTTTGAACAATTGGACTGCTGTGGATCTTCTTGTAGTTTCTAAGTTCTCTCCAGAGTAATGCTAAATGTTAACTCTCTTTTTTTTGTGCCCCTAAGTAATAGTGGGATTCTTTTGTAAGAGCTTATGTTTGCTCTTTATCATTTAAATGAACATTAATGGAGATACACTTTGTCATGGTCTTTTCATTCTCATTAACTTCGTAATTATTCCCTCTTCTCACAGCCTCTCCTTACATGTATCTCATATCATGCCATAACATTATGTTTGTTGGTTCCAATAGGGTGATACTCCTCTATAGTTTTCTTTTCCATTCACCTTTCAGGTGCTTAGATATCAACGACATTAACAATCCTGTTACAAGTCCTGAAATCGTTTTCGAGACAACTATTTGTTTAGGAGAATTTGAAGCTGAGGGAAATGCTGAATATTGTGTCTCGTCTCCTGACCTACTAAGAATGGTAGAACAAGAAGATAAATAGATTCTACCCTATCAAGAATCTGTTGAGACAGTAAACTTGGGAAATGAAGAAAAGAGACAAGAAGTGAAGATTGGGACCTCTATTTCAGAGAACACCAAACATGATTTGATCGCCTTGCTTCGTGAGTATAAAGATGTATTTGCATGGTTGTATCAGGACATGCCAGGGTTGAACGAGGATGTAGTGGTCCATAGACTCCCACTGAAACTAGAATGCAAACCCATTCAACAAAAACTAAGACGGATGAGACCTGAAAATGCTGTTAAAGATAAAAGAAGAAGTCAAGAAGTAATTACCCAGAATGGGTAGCTAACATAGTCCCAGTACCGAAGAAAGATGGCAAGGTACGAATGTGCGTGGATTGTCACGATCTGAATTAGTCCTAAAGATAATTTTCCCTTACCAACATCGATACATTGGTGGATAACACGGTAAAACATTCATTGTTTTCTTTCATAGTTGGATTCTCGGGTTATAATCAGATAAAGATGGCTCCCGAAGATATGGAAAAAACTACATTTGTAACAATATGGGGGACATTCTGTTATAAGGTGATGCCGTTCGGATTAAAGAATGCTGTTAGGGCCATGGTGATGTTATTCCATGACATGATGCACAAAGAAATAGAAGTCTACGTCGATGATATGATTTCCAAATTTCGGGGGGAAAGAGAGCATGTTGGGAACCTTAGGAAGTTGTTCGAAAGACTAAGAAAGTTCCAGCTGAAGATTAATCCAGCCAAGTGTACATTTGGGGCTACCTCTTCATTGTTAGCGAGAGAGGTATTGAGGCTAATCCAGATAAGATAAAAGCCATACAAGAACTACCACCTCCACGCACACAAAAAGAAGTCAGAGGATTTTTAAGGAGGTTGAACTACATCGCTCGATTCATTGCTCAACTTACCAACCAGTGTGACCCAATTTTTCGACTCCTTCAAAAACATAATTTGGGAGAATAGAACGATGAGTGCCAAGTGGCTTTTGACAAGATAAAATAGTATTTGTCTAGTCCCCCTGTGCTAGTACCACCAACTCCTAGAAGACCGTTAATATTGTATCTGACTGTGTTCAAAAATTCAATGGGTTGAGTACTGGGACAACATGATGAGTCGGGGAAAAGAGAAAAAGCGATTTACTACCTCAGCAAGAATTTCAAAGAGTATGAAGCAAAGTACTCGTCAATTGAAAAATTCTGTTGTGCTTTGGTCTGGGTAGTTCGAAGGCTCAGATAATATATGTTGTATCATACGACGTGGTTAATTTCAAAGCTGGACCCAATAAAGTACATGATGGAATCACCTGCACTCTCAGGAAAAATGGTACAATGGCAGATCCTACTATCAGAGTACGACATTGTCTATGAGAGCCAAAAGTCAATAAAGGGGAGCGCAATAGCTGACTTCTTAGCAACTCGAACAACGGAGGAATACGAGCCATTAAGATTTGATTTCCTAGATAAAGATTTGATGTGCATTACAAAAAAAGAGTGTGAGTCGTCAAAAGAGAAATCATGGAAGATGAGCTTTGATGGTGCATCGAATGCATTGGGGCATGCGATTGGAGCAGTCTTAGTGTCACCAGAGGGGAACCATTATTCGTTCACTGCCAGATTAAATTACTTCTGTACCAATAATGTAGCGGAATATGAGGCTTGTATCATGGGACTTCGTGCAGTTATTGAACAAAATATCGAAATCTTAGAGGTGTATGGGGACTCAACGTTGGTGATTTACCAAATCTGTGGAGATTGGGAAGTGAGAGATTCGATATTAGTTAAATATCGCGATCTCGTTGCGGAACTGATTAAGGAATTCAAAGAAGTGACTTTTAATTACTTCCCACGAGAAGAAAACCAATTGGCTGATGGCCTGGCCACTTTGGCTTCAATGTTCAAAGCAAACAGAGAAACGAAAATAATGCCTCTCCAAATGAGCATATATGAGGTCCCTGTACATTGTTTTAGCATTGAAAAAGAGAAATATGGACGACCATGGTTCCATGATATCTTAGAATATGTCAAGAATCAAAGGTATCCCAAACAAGCAGATGAGAAAGACAAAAGAACAATCAGAAGAATAGCGGTGGGATTTGTCCTTGATGGGGATATCCTGTATAAAAGAGGAAAAGATTAAGTGCTTCTGAGATGCGTGGATGCTGTTGAAGCCAGAAAAATACTTGAAGATGTCCATGAAGGAATTTGTGGGACGCATGCCAATGGTTTCACTATGGCTAAGCAGATTATGAGACTCGATTATTACTGGCTGACGATGGAAAATGACTGCATTAGTTACGCATGAAAGTGCCACAAATGTCAAGTTTACAGCGATAAAGTTCATGCAGCCCCTTCGCCCCTTCATTTCATGACCTCTCCGTGGCCTTTTTCTATGTGGGGCATGAATGTTATAGGGCCAATTTCCCCAAAAGCTTCTAATGGACACCGATTCATTTTTGTGGTCATAGATTACTTTACAAAATGGGTAGAAGCCGCTTCATTTGCTAATGTGACGAAGACTGCAGTTTGCAGGTTCTTAAAAAAGGAAATCATATGTCGATACGGTTTGCCTGAGAGGATCATTTCAGATAACACTTTGAATCTGAACAACAAGATGATGAAAGAAGTGTGCGAGCAATTTAAAATAAAGCATCATAATTCCTCACCCTATCGCCCAAAGATGAACGGAGCAGTAGAAGTGGCTAACAAAAATATTAAGAGGATTATTGGGAAAATGACCGAAACATATAAAGACTGGCACGAGAAGCTACCATTCACTTTGTATGCATATCGCACATCTGTGCAGACATCTATGGGGGCAACTCCTTTCTCTCTAGTCTATGGAATGGAAGCTGTGCTGCCCATCGAAGTTGAGATCTTCTCTCTACGAGTCTTAATGGAGTCAAAACAAGAGGAATCAGAATGGGTTCGAGCTCGATATGACCAGCTAAATCTTATCGAAGAAAAATGCTTTAAGGCAATCTATCATGGACAGATATACCAGAAGAGAATAATCACGACCTATGACAAGAAGGTGCGGCCAAGAGAGTTCCGCGAGGGAGAACTCGTACTGAGAAAGATTCTCCCAATACAAAAAGACTTTCGAAGAAAATGGGCACCAAATTGGAAAGGGCCATATGTTGTAAAGAAGGCCTTCTCGGGTGGAGCTTTGATTCTCACTGAGATGGATGGGAAGGAGTACCAAATCCAGTGAACTCAAATGCTGTAAAGAAATATTATGCCTAGAAAAAAAAAAGAGATCCAGATGAAAACCCGAAAAGGGCGTCTTGATAAGAAAAAGTAAAAAAAAAAAAGAAAAAAGAAAAAAAGAGATCAAGATGAAAACCCGAAAAGGGTGTCTTGATAAAAAAAAGAAAAAGAAAAAAGAGATCAAGATGAAAACCCGAAAAGGGCATCTTGATAAACAAAAATAATTAGGATGAAAACCTGAAAGGGTGTCCTAATGAAGGGGGTTCAGACATAAGGAGCAAGACGATTTGAACAGGGAGTCAAATGGCGAGATTACAATATTTGAAGCATTCTCGAAAGCTCGAAATCTTCTACATAAGAAGCTTTGCTCGAAAAGATCCAAGATGAAGAAACGTGGAGAAGTTCATGCATTGGATATCTAGAGCATTTGTGACAATTGAATCTGCTTTCCTTTCTTTATAATGTTCTCTTTATTGAACTATTCCTTGTCAATTTTCTTTGCTTGTTGCTTTTGAAATAAATATGAATGTGAGGTATTTCTTTCGTACCTACTGTACTATTATCAAGCATATCATGTTTGGTTCATTTAAATAATAAACAGTGAAATGACATACTCTAAACAAAAGGAATGTTGAGCATTACCCGGATGAGAATTTGGTAAGTACAAGAGACTCAAAACAAGGACAAAGTTCAACATGGGGGAAAAAGGTAATATACAAGAAACCCAGATTACTCGTAAAGCTTGAGGACGGGTACAAAACCTGAAAGGAGAGTCAAGAATCAAAGCAATGAATGCAGGTCATCATGAAAATCGTAACGAAAATAGATATGTGACAAACAAGCCTAAGGCGCATGGCATAATCATGTAAACATAAAAGCATTTAAGACAAACACGTGCATATCATGATAACATCATGCATGACATATACAGGTACTCCAGTAGAGCAAGCAGTTTTGATGATAGCGGTACTGAATCAAGGAAAAGAAGACATCCGAGTTCCATCAAATGATATGTTTTGAAATTCTGATATTTTTTTAAAAAAATTTATTCAATTTCTGTTTTTCAAAAAAAAAAAAATCAACTCATATTGCAAGAAGTGAGTTGAGCCTCGGGTAACACGCTGAGGTATTTTTTCAATTTCTGTTTTTCAGAAAAAATTAACTCATATTGCGAGAGGTGAGTTGAGCCTCAGGTCACACGCTGAGGTATTTTTCAATTTCTGTTTTGCAAAAAGATCAACTCATATTGTGAGAAGTGAGTTGAACCTCGGGTCACACGCTGAGATATTTTTTCAATTTCTGTTTTTCAAAAAAAAAATCAACTCATATTGCGAGAGGTGTAATAGCCTGATTTAGGGGCTAGTCGAAATAGTGATCTCAGGATCGCTAATTCGAGACTGGAGAATTTATTTTCATGTTATATTATGAGTTAGAACATGATAGCATGTAAGCATGAAAATTTTGGTGCTTTAATTTTAGCGATTTTGTGTTCAATCGAGAAAAAGGACCAAATCGCATAAAGTGCAAAAGTTCCATTTTTATTTCTAAAGGTGCCAAATACCCATAAATTCTTAAATTGAGGCTTTTAAAAGGCAATTTCTCCCTTGTCATGTGTTTGGCCGGCCATAGACTTAAAGGGAGACAAAGAAGGACAAATTTAGTCAAAGTTAGTAAGAGTTGGTGACAAAATTTGACTAGTTTAATATTAGAGTAAAGAAAGAGAAAATATCATCTTTCTTGTTCATCTCTCCCACCGAAAATTAGTAGAAAATAAGGGGTAGAAAACTTCAAAAATTTCAGCAAGCTCTCATCCATTCAAGTAAGTGTTCTAGTGAACTTTTGTTGAAAATAATTGTACTTTTGAGACCCCTAAAGCTTAAGCTTTCAAATGAGGGGACTGTTATGCAATGTTGTGAAAAGTTTAGAGTTCTACCATTAGAGCTACCTTAGTTATTTGCTGCATTTTTATGGAAGAACTTGAGTCTTAGTTGTTAGATGAATAACTTTCGAAAAGGGTGTTAACATGAAAAACACCAAATAAAACCTTGATGAAAAGGTTTCAAAATTTGTAGTAAGAATGTGAAATATTGATTTTTGATGATGGTTATAGGAGTATTAAATGTTCACCTAGGCTTGTTGAAGGTAGAAATGTGATTAGAAATTATTTCCAAGCCTAGGGGCAAAATGGTCATTTGCCAAAGTCCAAGGGCAAATTTGTAATTTTGCTTAAGCATGAGTATTGAAATGCTTATATTAATATAGTAATTAAAATGAGCTAATTTGCTATTATAGAGCAAGAGGAGTCGAGAATCCACCTCGATCGGGGAAAGAATAAAGTCTTGGACTGAATTAAAGAACTAGCTCATTTTGAAAACGAAGTAAGTTGTATGTGAATTAATGCAATATTATATTAGCATAATTGAGAATGCTTGGAATCATATTGATGTACTATACTTTATTAAATTGGGAAATTGATGTTGAATATGGAAATGTTATCATCCATTATGAGGGCCAGTGTAAGACCATGTTTGGAACATGGCATCGGGTTGATACGTGTGCTAGTGTAAGACCATGTCTGGGACATGGTATCGGCCACATTATGAGGGCCAGTGTAAGACCATGTTTGGAACATGGCATCGGCATTGAGACAAAAGCTAGTGTAAGACCATATCCAGGATATGGCATTAGCACCTAGAAGTAATTCCATATAAGACCATGTTTGGGACATGGCATTGGTACCTAAATGAGACTCCATGTAAGACCACCTCGAGGATGTAGCATTGGCTTCATACTTATAATAGTGATTATAAACACACGTCTTGGTTAACCCATGTGAATAGCGGGATAAGTAGATGAATTTAAAAGTAGAGATGTGAATGATATTTAAGTTAGGTGAATGAATGAATGAATACAGATACTCGTGAATGAATCACGAAAAATTGGCTCAATACGTGGTACGGTATGTGCTAGATAAGGGCATTTGTAAGTAAGTATCGTCAAGAAGCCTTGACTTGTGTACGGTTATCTAATACCATGGATGGATTACTTTTATGAGTATTATGATTACTATTTATTTCCATGCAACTTACTAAGCTTTATGCTTACCTCTTTTTCATTGCCCTTCTTCCTTGTAGTATTGCCAAGATAACTCGAGGATGGTGACTGCAGGAGCTCGAAAATCACACTATCAACAACACTTTGGTATAAGAATTTTAGACTTGTTTTGAGTATGGCATGTATAGGACTTGGGTATTTTGTCAAGTTGTAATTGTTAGTTAAAGTGTTGGTTTTGTAAGTCATTTTGTAAATGGTCTTATAAGTTAGGCAAATACTTGGAAAACTCTTTCTTTTAATGAAGATGAACTTCATGAAGTGTGTGCCTCTTTTATTACCTTGTATGTCGGAAATGAGTTCTTAGACTTGCTTATGAGATAAGAATTGCATTATTTTGAATAAAAGTATGAGAGTGTGCATTTAGGGAAGCAATGGCTTGGTATATAGCCTGCTAATTACCCACTTAGGATGACACGTGGGCGTGGGCCAAAACCGTGTGAAGGCCACGGCCAACACATGGGCGTGTACCCAGGTCGTGTGAAGTCTTCACCTTGCTTATGAAATTACAAAATCCCCATGGCCAGGACACACGGGCGTGTGTATAGGCCATGTGGTTAAGTCAGAATACTAATGTTTTACACATGGGCTAAGGCCATAGGTGTGCCATGGCCGTGTGAAATTAGTCAGTGTCGACCACGGACACAAAACACGGGCGTGTCCTAAGACATACACGGGCGTGTGGCTCCTGATTTATTAAGAAGTTTCCTGAACTCGTAAAAGTTCCCGAGAAGACTTCGGTAATCCTCGGAAGTATTTTTAGGGCCTCCAGGGCCAAGTTTGTATGGGTAATGTGATTAAATGAAATTTTATAGCCCTATTTTAGATGTTTGTGTAAGATTTGTTAAGTAATGCCTCAAACCCTGTTCCGGCTTGAACACGGGTAAGGGGTGTTACAAGAGGTGAGTTGAGCCTCAGGTCACGCGCTGAGGTATTTTTCAATTTCTATTTTCCAAAGAAATCAACTCATATTGCGAGAAGTGAGTTGAGTCTCGGGTCACACGCTGAGGTATTTTCAATTTCTATTTTTCAAAGAAATCAACTCATATTGCGAGAGGTGAGTTAAGCCTCATTCATACGCTGAGGTATTTTCAATTTCTATTTTTCAAAGAAATCAACTAATATTGCGAGAGGTGAGTTGAGCCTCATGTCATACGCTGACGTATTTTCAATTTTTGTTTTTCAAAAATCAACTCATAATTCGAGAGGTGAGTTGAGCTTCGTGACGCATGCCGAGCTATTTTTGATTTTTGTTTTTTAATAAAAAATAAAGAATAAGGATTGGACAATCGAACAAAATTTAGTGCTTTTAAGTCTTTGCTCTATCCCTGTTTCACAGCGATGAGCAAAGAGGGGCAGCTATAAGCACTAAATTTTGTCCGGCTCGATTTCGAGTTTAATTTTCAAAATTAAAAAAATTGAAAAATACAAAAAAATCAAAATTATATTTTGAGCACTCAATTTTTCCAAAATTACATTTTAACCCCTTATCTTTCTTCAAAATTACCTTTTAACCCTTAAATTTTTCTAAAATTACATTTTGACCCCTTATCTTTCTCGAAATTACACTTCAACCCTACCAATTTTACTGCATTTGCAGTTTGGTCCTTCTGTCAGACAATCCCTAACAATCTGGCAGATTTCGCGTACCCACCCCCGATTTTCCGGCCACCGGCCTAAGGGATGGCCTCCCTTCCCCCTAGCCACCTAATACCTGCAAAAAACACAATATAAAAGAGGGAAATCAACCAAAAATCAAACCCCCAACCACAACCCCGAAAAAAAAAAGCAAAAAAGAGAAGGAAAAAGAGGAGAAAAAAAGAGAGGAAAGAAGAAAGGAAAAGAAGAAGAAGAGAAGAGGGAGAGAGGAGCACCTCACCACCGGCGGAGGAGACAGAGGCATCAACGGCAGCGGTTGGAGAAGAAGAAGGAAGGAGAAGAGAAGGGAAGAAGAAGAAGAAAGAAGAAAAAAGAAAGAAGAAAGAAAAAAAAGAAAGAAAAAGAAAGAAAAAGAAAGAAAAAGAAAAGAAAGAAAAAAGAAAAAATAATAATAAACAGTCGGGTCGACCCGACCCGACTCATCCGGCCGACCCAACTCGCGGTGACCCGACCCACACCAGCAGCTGGCCCAGCACACAGCAGCCCACAAAAAAAGAAGAAGAAGAAAGGGCCCAACGCGGCAGCCCAATCAAAAAAAAAAAAAAAAAGGAAGCAGCCCAACTTTTCAAGCCTCCCAAAAAAAAGAGCAGCCCATTCCTCAAGCCCAATTTTTTTTGGTAACCTTTTAACCCATTTTAAATTTATACATATGTATTTCGATGACATCTCGTGTTTAATTTTATTGGTATTTTTAAATATTTTTCTTTCTTAATTTTTAGAAAAATTATTATATTCATTCTAGTTACAATTTTAATAATTTTAATAAATAAGGCAACGAATCGGTTTAACACTAAGTCGTTGATTTCATCGCTATGTTGGGTGAATATCATCGGTTCTTGTTAAATACGATACGCCTTTTTAAAAATAAAAAAATCTAAAAAAAATCTCGAGTTTTAAAATAAAATGATTATTTTTGTTTGTTATTTTTAAATTATCAAAATTTCATTTTTAGATTATATTACGTCAATATGTAATTTATCAAAAATTTTGGGTTTTAAAAAAAATTCTTGAGTTTCAAAATTTTCGCGTTTTCAAAAATTTTCGTGTTTTCAAAAATTCTCGGGTTTTAAAAAATTCTCGAATTTCAAAATTTTCATGTTTTCAAAAATTCTCAGGTTTTAAAAAATTTTCTCAAGTTTCAAAATGTTCGTGTTTTCAGAAATTTTAGAGTTTTTAAAAATTCTCGCGTTTCAAAATTTTCGTGTTTTTAAAATTTTCGTGTTTTCAAAAATTCTCTAGTATCAAAAAATTATTGAGTTTAAAAAATTTAATGTTTTTCAAAAAATTTTGTGTTTTCAAAAATTCTCGTGTTAAAAAAAATTCTCGAGTTTCAAAATTTTCGTGTTTTCAAAAATTCTCGAATTTAAAAAATTTTCGTGTTTCAAAAATTCTCGCATTGCAAAATTTTCGTGTTTTCAAAAATTATCGTGTTTTAAATGGATCACTATTAAATATTAAATTGCACTCGTATTTTTGAAAATTAATACAATACGCGTTTAACGAGATACCAATTTTGGGCGTTGCGAGGGTGCTAATACCTTCCTTGCGCGTAACTGACTCCTGATTATTTTTGTATGTTATTTTTAAATTATCAAAATTTCATTTTTAGATTATATTACGTCAATATGTAATTTATCAAAAATTTTGGGTTTTAAAAAAAATTCTTGAGTTTCAAAATTTTCGCGTTTTCAAAGATTTTCGTGTTTTCAAAAATTCTCGGGTTTTAAAAAATTCTCGAATTTCAAAATTTTCATGTTTTCAAAAATTCTCAGGTTTTAAAAAATTTTCTCAAGTTTCAAAATGTTCGTGTTTTCAGAAATTTTAGAGTTTTTAAAAATTCTCGCGTTTCAAAATTTTCGTGTTTTTAAAATTTTCATGTTTTCAAAAATTCTCTAGTATCAAAAAATTATTGAGTTTAAAAAATTTCGTGTTTTTCAAAAAATTTTGTGTTTTCAAAAATTCTCGTGTTAAAAAAAATTCTCGAGTTTCAAAATTTTCATGTTTTCAAAAATTCTCGAATTTAAAAAATTTTCGTGTTTCAAAAATTCTCGCATTGCAAAATTTTTGTGTTTTCAAAAATTATCGTGTTTTAAATGGATCACGATTAAATATTAAATTGCACTCGTATTTTTCTCTGGAGTTTTGATGTAGACCTAAACTCAGCCCTTTTTTTTAAGAAAATTCAAAAAATAATTTTTCTTTTAAAAAGAGGATTTATTAGGTGTTCGATCACACCTAGGAAAAAAGATCGGTGGTGACTTTCTTTTTTTAAATAAAATTGAAACGCTGTTTTCAAATTTTCAATAATTCTCTCAATTACCGCCCGAGCAAATTTTAGGTCGCTACAACTATTCAGAGTAAAATTACTTACTTGGACATGAAGTTTAATGCCACATAAAACATTACTAGAGAGAACGGTTGAATGACTAAAATGTTTGAATATTATAGCGAGAATGACTAAAATTGTAAGTATTTTTATCTCGCTAATCAAATTAAAAGTGATTAAAAAGTTACAGTAAGAAATGAAAAAGAAGAAAAGTAGTAGGGAGGCCTAGTTGACACGGTGTACTAATGCCGCACGCGGCACATGGCGTTGGTTAAGGTTTCATATTCTAACAAGTGAACATGCCAACCGACAATAACCTTTTCAAACCTTGAAACAACAGCTAAGATTTGCAACGTGTCGCTTTGGACTGATCGCCGTCCATTATTTGAACCATTCCATCAAACACCTACCACCCACTATTTTGAGCAGTTCCACAAGCTGGTTCCACTTCATTTCTTAGTTCATCTACCAAAATCTAAATTCCTATTACATATATAAGAAACCCCCACACCTTGAAATTTCAATTGCTTACAAAATTTGAGTAATTTCTTTTTCTTGCAAAAATTGTATATTTGCTCCGTTAGTTTTTAGAAATGGCAGAGCTTTGCTTCTCTAATGGCATTATCATCATGTTTGTTGCCGTTGTGCTCTCACTCACCACCACTGCGTCAGCTCAGGACAGTGCAATGGCGCCTGCGCCGTCAATGGATACCGGAGCTGCTTTCTCGCCGGTGGTTTCTGGTGTTGCGGTTATGTTCTCTCTTATTATTTCCCTTGTTGCGCTTTGAAGCACTGAGTTACGTACATTTGAGTGATTTGAGTATTGTATTTCTTTTATAGCATATTGAATTTATTATATTGGATTATATATTTTATTTGTAATTAATTGGTAACGTATGATATGAATTCGTTTTGTTCAACTTTTGTGTTAGGTCTTCACTTCTATTGTTACCAAACACTTCTAACTTCAAATTTGTATATCGAAATAATTTTTTTATTTAAAAAATTTACTTTTTAACTTCAGCTAGATTATATGAGATGAAATTCAGTATAATATACCTTTAAAATAAAGCTGGCCAGCAGCCGATTTGGTCGAATTTGGATAAAGTTGTTTCTATTTTGGATCAATCCGTTGTGAATTTGATTTAAATAAAAAAATATTTTTAAATTTAATTTTCATTATAAATATATAAATATTATTTAAAATTCTTTTATTAATATTTTGAATAGTTAAATTAGCTTTTAAGTTGACCTTGCAAATGGAAATTTTTTTAAAATCAAATTACGATCAACAATTCTAATTACTAAATTTCTAAAGATCTATAATCTTTTCGATTTCACTAATAAATAGGTAATAAATTTGGAAAATAAAAAATACATGTTATAAATTTACACTTTTATTTTTTAAAAACAATCTAAATATATGGTTTGAAACCCAAGCGTTGAAAATTAATTGTTGATTAGAAGTAAGAAGCAGGAACTTTCAATCCCAAAAGGTTGGAAACACTGAAGCACCTAATAAAACTATAATTTATAACAAGTTGAACCTCAACTTTAAAGAAAAGCACTCATCTTACAACTTATTAATAAAAGAAAACTAAAAGCATTCTAGTTGTTACAGCAGCCCATGATTTGCCAAAAAAGGTTCAAGGAGTCCAGTGCACTAACAAAGGATAGATGGTGGCAATCTAAGAACCCAACTCCAAGCTTCTACCATGCCAATCACTCACAATAATATAATTTTCTTATATAACAATTCGAACAATTTAACGGTGCAAATAACATTAACACTAGCTTACTACAAAGATAATAATACAAAAAAATTAATTTCGTAAAATATATTCAACAACTAATTTATCAATAATAACATAATATTCGCTACGAAAACTAATTACATCTATTACACCACACCTCTAATTTATATATTATGGAAAAAAGACAATTGATCCACTGACTTACTGAACCTTCGCAAATAGTGGAATGTTTCTGAGAGGATTACGATGAGAAGATTTTGAGAGTGTTGAATTTTGAATGAATTTTTTTTTTTTTTTTTACTATCCTTTTTCATTGAAATAGCAAAATTTCTATGCTGAGAGGAAGGGTTTAGGCCAATTTAAGTATGCCTGAAGTCAACACCCATTAAAAATCATACATGGATTTGATTCTTATAGGAGTCAATTTAAGAATATATACTTTACCCTTTGAACTTGTCCATTTATACCTAGTTGGTGATTTCTTTTTTGGATTTAATTAGTACTTGAACTTGTATTCTGTCAAACACTTTGATAACTTCGCACTAACACTGTTAGTTTGTATTGATGTGACACTAACAGCCAATCAACTGTAACATTTGGTAGCCTCTAAGTATGACATGTGGAAAAAAAACTAAAAATCTAAAAATATTTTCAAGTATTTAATATTTTTTAAAAAGCATGAAATGTTTTCATTTTAATTTGGACAATCATTGTCCAAGTTCATTCTAGATATGTATTTCTAGTATTTTTTACATATTTTTAATTTTTATAACGTATCAAGTTTTTATATTCTTATTTGGAAATAAAAAATATATAAAAATTTAAAATATATTTTTTTCACTAAAATTTTCAACTGGGCTTTTATTAAATAGATAAAATAAAAGTACATAGTAAAAGACCAAAAGGATAAAAAAAACAGATACCTAACAACGGCCCACAAAATTTAAAGTGTCCCAAATAATAAAAAACGAAAAAACAATCTATATATTTATGCAAAATAGTCTAGAATGATAATAAAAGCGCCGAACGAATGCCCAATCAGAAAATACTGATACCTGTATAATTTCTTTTTTTCTTTTTAACGGTTTCAGTTATCGGGAAAGCTTTTCGTTTCAAAAAAAAAACTTATTCATTTACTTTTCTTAAAGCTTTCCTCTCATTTACCTTCCTATCTGATCATTTCTCAGTCTAGTTCACGCACCCAATCGATCTTCTTTTGATTTTCGGCATACCCAGGGACATTCATTACCAGATACACTCCTCCTTCCTTTTTAAGGTTTCTGTTGCCAGTATATGAGCAAGAGCGTTTGTGAATCTCGATATATATTTGAACATGAAATTCCTAGATCTATTTGTTCTCTGTTGAATATCATATATATATGTTCCTACATGTGATCGATCTTGACTCTTGTTTGTACATTTCTTGATTATTGCGAGAGAGTCACTTTCGATTATATCGCCGACCATTTCTTTTCAATTCCTATTTGAACTGCTTTTCGACATGCAATTGCTTCAGCAACAAAGGCGGAGGCCACCCTTTGATGGATTTCTGAGCAAGATAAGAGGACTATCCCTTCTTCATTCCTGACCAAAAGCGATTGGTGATGGCTCACGTCATACGCATCGTCGAAATTAATTTTAACGAACTCACTAGGTGGGTGACTCCATCTTCTAGTTTCCTTCATACTTACTGGATTTCTTTTTTCAAGACCATTAAGTTCAGCAATATAGTTGTTGATGAAGTTCACTATTTCCTGGCCTGTACTAATTTTCTTTTCATGCATTCTTGTATTTCTTTCTCCCCAAATGTCTTAAAGTGCATAATAGAAAAGGCGGCATTGACAAGGGGTAAACTGATAAAAAACCCAGGTAAGCCACTGTACAAAATCTATATTGGCATCCATGAGAATATTCTGAATTGATAATGTTGTCCAAACTTCCACTTTAATAAGACATTCGCGATATATATGATCGATTGTTTTAACTCTTCCGCCATATCGGGGGCAACTTGTATTATTGACTAGTTTTCTGTGCTGCATAGTAACCCTTGTAGGCAAATATTCCATGAAATTCTCCAGATTATAACCTTGATTTTTGTTGGTAGATTTAGGAGCCAAAGTTTTTTTTTTGTAAAATTGCCTGTAGACGGTTTGTAAAGCGTAAGCTTTAAGATTTTCATCAGATTTTTGTAATAGTTTATAGGCGCTACGAACCAAAAATTCCCCCTAAGATTCACCTCCCCAGACAAGAAAATCATCGTGAGGTGCTCCAGCCAAGGGGATCTTGTAACAACTCGTTTTTAGTTAAATCGAAACAATAGTTTTGGAACAACAAATCTGAAGTCAAAATAATTATTTTATTATTATTTTAATATCTACAGCATGATAGTATGATTGTGTGAAAGTTTCGTTAAGAAATTTTATTGTTTGAGTGCTTAATTTGATAAAAAGGACTAAATCGCGTAAAGTGTAAAACTTGTGTTCTATTAGTTAAAGGTGTCAAATAGCTATGGAATTAAATAGTAGAGGTCCTTATGTTGTAATTAGACCATTATTAAAGTAAGTGGACAAAGATGGACATCACTTATGTAAATTTTAATGTTTAAAGTAAGGTTAAATAAGTAATTTGGTTAATTAAGGTATTAAATAAAACAAAAACCATAATTTATGCTCATCTTCTTCCTTTAGCTAAATTTAGCTAAAGAAAAAGCCATACTTAGGGCTTTCATTCGGTCAAGCTTGCATAGCTCATTAAGGTATGATTTTTGTCCCGTTTTTAATAATTTCTATGTTTTTGATATCGTTACAGCTTAATCTAGCTAGTCCAAGGACTATTTTGCAAAATTGTTAAAGGTTTAGGGTTTTTCCATTAATGAATCTATGTGTGTTTTGATGTTTAATGGTAGAAAATGCATGCTTGTTGTTAGATAAACAACATTTGTTAAGTGATTTTTAGTAAAATGTCTAATTAGGGATTAAATTGTAAAATGTGTAAATTGTGCAGTTAAATTGTGAAATAAATGAAAAATATGGGTGGCTAGGAACCTAATTGAAATTCTACTAGTATGGTTTTGATTAAATTGCATGAATTTGTAATTTTATGAAATAAGGACTAAATTGTAAAAATGTTGAAATGTTAGGGGAAAATGTAAATTTTTCTTAATGTGTAATTTGGACTAAATTGAATAGAGATTATTAAGTAAGTTAATTTTGATTACATTTAGATCAAGAAAAGCAAAATATGAATTTAGATCGAGGAAAGAACAAGGTTTCGAATTAATCGACTTAATTCACTGTTTTCACATTCGAGGTAAGTTCGTATGTAATAAGTTTTGTTATAATTGTATTTTATATGCTTTGATATTGCATAAAATGTGAATACGACTCTACGGACATGTTTGATGACAATTCGGTGAGTGTGAAATCCCGGTTGAACCTTAGGAATAGATTAGGATACGAATGACATGTCATTAGGGGTTATTATTGTTTTGGGTGCTGGTCCGTACGTCCTACCGGTGGCTGAGTTATCCAACATACGTTGCGGATTCTCGTTAGCTTGTGTGAGCAACATCGTATTGCTACGCCATGACCGTTAGCTTTCTGTGAGCAGACCCGGTGAAAGCTCGGAAGTGAGCATTATTGAGATATGATACTGTGATAGCTTCGGCTATATATTGACACTTCGATGCAAGATTTTATTGAGATAGCTTCGGCTATATATATTGGCACTTAAGGTGCGAAATTCTCGAGTATCCTGTATTATTCCAAATGATTCAATGGATATTTCGAGGATATGAAATGGTGAGAAATAGATACGTATTAATATAGGTATGTAAAAAAACTGAGTATGCATTGAACATATGAAAGAATTGAGTTCATGGTTAAATAAATGATTGAATATATGTTAACATTGTGGTTATATATATTTTGTAGTATGTTATATGTATATTTTGAATGCTAACTAAATGGTGAGTTTAGCTTATTGTTTTCATACGAGCTTACTAAGCTTTATAGCTTACATCGTTTATTTTTCTATGTTTTATAGTGAAATCAAGTTAGCTCGGATTTGGGGATCGTCGAAGACTTTGTCACACTATCCAACTATCGCTTTGGTACTTTTGAACTTAAGTATTTTGGGTATATGGCATGTATAGGATTATGGTCATTTTGACATATAGCTTGGTAATGAATTTAGTCATTTGAAATGGCTTGTAAATGTTAATGTTTTGGTTTTGTATATAGCTATAAGAGTTGGCTTAATTTGGTTGATTTGGTTGTGTTTTCATATGTGCATATGGTTTTGGTTATGTGTTTATTGATGATATTTGATAATTTGAAGTACTAAATGGTTGTGGATTGAGTTTGGTATGTTTGTGAGATTAGGCTAAATGATGCATGGTTGAAAGCGGATGTATTGTTGATTTGAGATTATGAGTTTCTAGTATAAATTGAATGGCACGTTGTGGCATTGATATGTTTGGTATTGGTTAGTATTGAAATAGTATAAATTATGCTTGAATGAGGTTAATCGAATGCTTATTTTTATGCCATGAATTGTGTCATTTGGGTTGATGTAGGTATATGCAAATTTGGGTGGCAAATTGGCTTGGTAAATAGCCTATTTTTGTCCACACGGGCGTGTGTCTCAACCGTGTGTGACACACGGTCAGATTACATGGCCATGTGTCCCTTGGTGTTGAATTAAAAATCAAGTCAGTATGCTTCACATGGCTTAGCACAAAGGCGTGTAACTTAGCCTTGTGGCATAAGTCAGTATACCCTACAGGTTTGGCACGGCCTAACACACGGGCGTGTGTGGCTATTTTTAGGGCACACGGGCGTGTGTGTTGGCTGTGGGACCCAAGTTAGAGAGTTACACGGGGTCGGACACGGGTTGGAACACGGCTATGTGATCCTATTTTGAATGTCCGCACGACCTGTGACACGGGCGTGTCTTCTCACATGGCCGAGCCACACGGGCGTGTGTCCCCTATATTCATAAAAGTTTTCTAAGTTATCGATTTAGTCCCGAACCACCCCGAATGCATGTTTTGGGCCTCGTAGGCTCATATTAGGGACGATGTGAATGATGTTGAATAATGATTATATGAAAATTGAAAATGTAGGTGAAATGTGTGTTTAATTGTATAGTAAGTCTGGTAATGCTCGGTAACCTTATTCCGGGGTTGGATACGGGTGAGAGGTATTACAGATCCGGAGGATTTTTCCATCATTTTCCTCCAGAAAGGTACTATTAATCAGTTTTTTTTCCATATTCTTTTATTACTATCGATCAACTCATTAACTTTAGAATCTCGCATAGTATTAACAATTGAAGATAATCTAAAATTTACTACGTCTGGAATCCAAGCATCATCATTAATTGAGACATTAATACCTGTACCTACCCGCCAGCAATGTCCTTTTGCCAGAATACCTTTTGCCGCCCAGATACTTTTCCATATATAAGAGCTTGTATTTCCCAAACGGGAGTCTAAAAAATGATCATCCGAAAAATACTTTGCTTTAAACACTCGTGCAATAAGAGAATTCTAATTATTAATAATCCTCCACCCTTGTTTAGCTAGTAGGGAAATATTGAACCGAGACATGTTTTTAAAACATATTCCCTCCTCTTTTGGACGACACATATACTTCCATTGACACCAATGTATCCCTTTCTTTTGCTGTCCTTTTTGCCACCAAAATTTAGCGAAAATATTTTCTAATTCCCCACATAAAGATTTTGGTAGAAAAAAGCATGACATAACATAAGTTGGTATTGCTTGAAGCACAGATTTTATAAAAACCTCATTTCCCCCTTGTGATAGTAGCCTTGTACTCCATCTTTCAATTTTCAAATTAACCCTATCCTTGAGATTCTGAAAAGATTCCTTCTTCCGTCTTCCTACCATATTAGGGAGTCCTAGATATTTTTCCAGAGTTGTTGAGCATCTCACACCTAATAAAGTTGATATTTCTTCTTGTCCCCCTTTGTTGTGTTTGAACTATAGAAAATCGTCGATTTATTAAAATTCACGCATTGACCTGAGCTTCGTTCATATTCCTTCAAAATTTCTTTTAAAACCATTGCTCCTCTATTTGTAGCATCAACAAACAAAATACAATCATCTACAAATAATAGGTGTGATATCTCCGGTCCCTTTCTACTAGCCTTTACTCCTTTTAACAAGCCCTCTCTTTTTGCCAGTCTTATCAAAGATGAGAGTCCGTCACTGCATATCAAAAATAGAAAAGGGCTAAGTTGGATAAATTCCCAAATCCATTAGATGAAAATAAATTTTGGAAATAATTTGAAACGGCCTCATTAATATCTGATTCATCAGAAATTTCCCGTTAAGAGGTGGGATAAATTCCCAACTCCATTAGACGAAAATAAATTTTGGAAATAATTTGAAACGGCCTCATTAATATCTGATTCATCAGAAATTTCCCTCCCTTCGTCTGATTCCAGCTTAGTACTTGTGTTAATTCATTTACAAGCTAAGGCATATTTATGAAAAAAGGCAGAATTCTTATCCCCTAATTGAAGCCAATTGGCATGTGCCCTTTGTTCCCAATACATTTCATTTTTATCAATCTCCATATTAAGTCGGATTCTAGTATCAATTAGCTTTGCCATTGTGTCATCATCCCTCTCCTTTGCTATTAGATTTTCTAGTTCCTTTGTGAGCTTACTCTTTAAATCGCCTCGGCCCTTTTTTATTGAGCTTGCCCACCTTATCAATCTGGCTTGCAACCTTTCAATTTTTTTCAAAAATCGATCCATTTTCTTAATTTCTCATTCAATATATTTTTCCATAGTCCACCATGCCTCAAATTTGAATCTTGGGATCCCCTTTATAGCTCTTTTCATTATTTGTACTGGACAATGATCTGAAGTTAAGTGTGTTAAGTGATGAATATTTCCCTTTGGAAAGAGATTCATCCACTTTTCATTCGCAACGCCCCTATCCAGTCTCTCCTTAATATTTGTTTCCAGTAGATTCCCTCTAACCCACGTCCATTAATTGACATTCCTCTAAAACTTCACGAAAAGCTTCCATTTTTTCTCCTCCCTCGGTTGACCTCCACTTTTTTCAAAAGAATACATCATTTCATTAAAATCACCACTTACCAGCCAAGGATGATTTTGTTCTTGACCTAAAGTCCTTAACAAATTCCACGAGGCACTTTTATTACTTATATAAGGTGAGCCATAAAACCCCATAAATCTCCACTCTTCATTGACACTGTCCTCCTTGATCATCACATCAATATGGCTTTTTGAGAAATTTTTTAGACTAACTGTAATTTCTTCTTTCCATGCCAGACAAATTCTACCTCGAGAAACTTCTGCTCCTACATCAATCCCAATCGCAAAACCACATCTCCTCCTGATCTTTTCCATATGCTTTTCATCTATTTTGGTCTCCATAATGAAGATCATTTAGGGGTTGTGTTGCTTCAGCAAATACCGAAGCCTCCGCACTGCCCGTGGACTCCCCAATCCATGGACATTCCAACATATAGTTTTCATTGTGCCTTGCCTGCTTGTCTTTTGGCAATCACTGATCTATTTTGGTTGGGAAAATAAATTTGTTTTAGATTATCTACTGACAAAATTGAGCCATCTTCACTATGTAAATCTTGTCCATCGTGTTTCATTCGTTTTACTTCATCTTCATGGGCCTTTTCTGTATAGTATTCTTCAATTTCTATTTCTACCGATTTTCTCTTTCTCAATATGCTTTCTTCACTATGATGACTCATCACTTTCACTGGATCAATTCTTTTTCAACTTGTTTTCTTGACTGGTTTCAAAATTCTTCACGTGTATTATTCCTTCCATTCACTTTTTCTTCCACGACCGCCCTTTTTCCTACATCTTCGTCACCTTCTTTGTTTCTATTGATTGTAAATTATCTTGTATTCTCTGGATCATGGCGCTTCCATCCTCTTCTTGTGAATTCATCTCAGGAATCTTCTCCATATCATTTATATACGAACATTGAGGCTTCATCTTCTTTGAGAGGGCATTAAACTTTAAACTCTCCCTTTCAATTAAATTTAATTCTGCTTTTAATGCTAAAGAATAAGGTGGATCATCTCTGATTTTGTTTTTTTCTGTAAGTGTTAGCCCGATACACTCTTTGAGACCATGCCTCATCCTTCCACATCCAAAATAGAATATCGGTAGTTTCTCATATTTAACAGAGATCCAAGATTTCCTTTGGTTGTCTATTGAGACGAAAATACCTCTACGAAGCGATTTTGGCATATCCAATTTAATTTTAAGACGACAAAACTCTCCATTAATTTCAGATCTAAGTACAGCTCCAAAAGTAACCCCAATAGCATGCAGTAAATCTTTTTTTATCATATTTTGGTAAGCATGGTCCTATCTTAATCCAAAATGGGGATGAATTAAGTCGGATTTGACTTCTTTCCATCGGTTTAGTCAACCGATCAAAGAGAACTAAAAATTTCCAGAACAACCATGGCTGCCCCTCCACAACTGTCTCTAAATCTTATTTAATTTCAAACACGATCAAAAAGAGATTTTGCCCTGCCAGTTGAATCTCGAGTTTTTTCTTCGTTTTCCATATACTCTTCACCTGTGCCCTAAAACTATCCGGATTATAGGATTTCTCTGTCCATATAGTACAGAGCAGAGTTGGCTTTTCATTTGGTTCCACCATCGAACTTTTAACCGATAATTGAATGAGTTCTTTTGCCAAAAGGGAGATCTCGTCTCCTCCAAAACCGCCGTCGCCACCGCTTTCCTTCATCCCCGCAGCAGAAACTGTTTTCGCTAGGATGCTAAGCAAAGCACTCTTAGCTAGGGTTTCAAATTTTTTACTGTTAATAGTAAAATTTAAAAAGTATTTTTAAAAACCTTAATTTATTAAAAAAGTTATAAATATTATTTCACATTGGAGCGGATTTAGACAAAATATTGTCTAGATTTAAATCAACTTCAAAAACCATTGTCCATATTCATTCCAATCATGTTTTTAGTAGTTTTATATAACATTAAATTTCATAATATTATTAATATTTTAAAATTAAAAATATATAAATCTAAAAAAATCTTTAAAAGCATATAAATTCATAAAAGATTATAAAAAATTTAAGATGATTAAAATTTTAAATAATTTAGAAGTATATACATTTACAAAAAAAAAAAAAAAAAATTAAGGCCATTGGAATAAGATAGTTTTAATAAAAGATAATGCCATTTAAATTAACATCATTTACAAACCAGAAAGATAAGTAGTATTCTTAATATTTTTTAGATAATAAGAAATTTATCTTTAATTTAAATGGTTTTAATTTTATTTTATTTTTATATATTAATTTTTTAAAGTTTATTAGATTTTATATATTATTTAATTTTAAAATAACAATCATGATATCTTATAAAAAAATTTAAAATATATATTACGCAATAAATTTTGAGTATATCTAAGATGAACAATTTTATTCTCACATTGGATATTATACTATAAAAAATTAATTAAAATATAACATAAAAGAGCACGATGATTTGAATGGAACAAGAAGTGCCATATGGATTAAAAAAACAAAAAAAAAACCAATACTAAAGTTTTGTTTAAATCTTGACTAATGCAAATGGTTGCATTTAAATCTTGAGTAGCATATATTTTGTAATAAAATGCATGCAAATAAAAATTATTGATTATTTTTAATGAGAAAATTTTTAATTTCAGAAGCGAATTTACAAAATTGTCATGTGTTCATTTGATTTATACATTTTAAAAGGGAAAATATTTAATACACTGTCAGTGCAATTTTTAGACTCCACAAGTAGAGTCAAGGGGTTGACAAATATACTTTAGGGATATAGTAAAATATTAAAAAAAATTAAAAAAAAGACACATGACTATTTTTTGATACTGCTTCTGGAATAAAAAAAATGACTGCTAGTGTACCAAATACTAATAATTTTTTAAGCCCGCTTGTAAAGTTAAAAAACTCCATCGCTAATATATCAAATAATAACCAAATTTATAGATAGTTGAAATTTTATTTTATTATTAATAAGAAATTTCAATTTTACTTTAATCATCTATCTATCTATCTATCTATCTATATTCTAAGAGTTAGTATTTGATATACTAACAATGTATTTTTTTTTCCACAAGCATCCTTAAAAAATTATCATGTGTCTCTTTTTTTTTCTTAAATATTTATATTTTTAATATTTTACTATTCCTCCATAAAACACTTGTCAACCATTCGATCCTATTTGTGGAGTCTAAAAACTCTATTAATAATGTACAAAATATTTTTTAATATTATAAATGTAAAAATAGAAGAATTAATGAAGAAACCTTATTCTATATAAGTTCATACTATTAAAGTTCAATTAAAATTATGATATATATTCATTATTTTCACCCAATAAAAAATAATTTCTAAAAATATTCAATTCTCTCAAAAGAAAATCTCAAAAATTTTCTTTTTTTGGCACGTTGTCCAACCCACTTACTATAATACCGGAGATTAAAAATACATAGAAATTAACTTCTAAATTAGTGAGCCATATTTTTTTATACGATTATTATGAACCAATATTAGCAAACAATTTCTTTTTTCGCAATCAAGCCCAGCCCAATGGGCTATTGTGGAAATTTTATAATAAGCAATGCAGTAAAGTTTATGGCCTAATTTGTTTCGTTATTGTATAAGGCCATCATGTAGTGCTATAATTCTGCTTAAGCCTAAGAACCAGTGACGCTCATGATCTCCGATAATTGCACCACAACCAACATGTCCCCATTTATTAAGAGAAGAACCTTCATAGTTCAATTTTAGCCATCCAACTGCATGGGATTCCGTCTTAATTGGTATTTAAATTTGGATTTCATCATGTCTTCTTTATCCGTTTTACTATGAGTATAGTCTTGTTCGGGCCGAGGAGGTATTCAAGTCAAAAGGTCTCTCAACAATTTCAATTCTAAGATTCAAACTTGCGATCTAAATGCCTGGGAAAGAGGTCCCGTTCCACTTCTTCCAACTACTTCTTGATATTTAAAATATTAGATATACTAACAAGTGTTGGGTGTAATGGTAAAACATATTACATTCTCAAAGGAAGACATCATTGAGAGAAACAATTAAGAATCCCGAGTATGAGCTACAAAACGGACATGAAGAATAAAAGAAAAATTACATTTAACATAAAATGAATAAAAATATGTATTTGAGTTTCTTTTTATTGTAACATTTTATTCTTTTGTAATGTTTTGTATTTTTTTTATATAATTTTTATGTGAATGTTTTATTTCTTATATACATTTTTGGAATTTTTAGGCTTTTTAATTATATATTAAAAAATTAAGACGATGATGTGTCAAATTTTATAGTGTTGTTTTATCATTTCGACAAAAAAAATAACTAAATTATTTGAGAAAATCTAAGTTTAAGTATGAATTTTGAAAAATATGTTATCAGAATCCTAACAAAAGAAAATTCTAAGTATGAACAAGTCTAGGAAATGTCACTCCCACAGTATCCTAACAACAGATGTACAAAATAAAAATAAAAAATAAAAAGAAATAAAAAATTATATTGTGCAAAATTTGAGATTTTACTAGTTCATAATTAATGTTTATTATATTGATAATGTCGAAACCATTTTTTCGTTGAAAAACGGGGTCGACTTTAAAAACGAAAATGAAGTCGCCACCAATCCTTTTTTGAGGTGTGATCGGGTCACCTTGAGATTGATCATTAAAACATTTTGATTTATTAAAACAATGATCTTGGCCTATAAAATTCGAGAAAATGGGTTCGGGAGTCGGTTATGCACCCTTGTAATGCCCAAAATTGGTACCGAATTAATTGATTAACGTCTTTATGTCGACAATTTGAAAAGATTTTAAAATACGATCCTGTTTGTTTAAAAAAAAAACTTGAATAAATTAAATTGGATGCTGAGACCTGCTTATTTCGAAGAAGTAAAATGTCATGCCCAGTGAATTAGGATACGACGTTTCGAATCCTCGAAATTAAGCTTGTCTTTTGACTTTTAAAACTAGTGCATTTAAATTCAAAAAGGATATTCGGTCATTTGGGTTAAATGAAAAAATTGGAACCCAGTAAGTTAGAGCAGAATTTCTCAAATTTCAAATACAGAATATTACCTTTGTTTTTAGAAATCCTTACCTGGAGATAACAAAATATCACATCCTAATGAGTTAGGACACAATATTATTGAACTCCCGAGAATAAGTTTTTTATTTAACCTAGATGCTTTAAAATTATAGGCCTTTTTAAACTCGACGAGAAAATCGAAACCTAGTAAGTTAGGGTATGATTTCTCGAAGCTCCTAAATTCCGAGCGTTGCCTCATCGTGAAAACATTTTGAATCAGAATATAGCAATAAAATAAAATGTATTTTTTTTAAAAAAATCATGATATAATAATGATGACATGAATAATAATGAATTTTTTTGAAGTTTTAACACTAAATAGAAAGATATAAATAAACAAGTAAAAAAATGATAAAATAAATAAATGTATTTTTAAAAAAATGGTAAGCAAATAAACATTAAGGAAATAATAGCAATAATAAAAAAACAATATAGTAAATTTTAAAATAAACAATATATACATATATCTAGTAGAATAAAATAAATAACATAAAAAAATTAACCAAATAATAAAACAATTAAAATGCAATGAATTTTAAATTGAAATGAAGTTAAAGCCACATACAATATAAAAGATAATATATGCAACAAATAGAGAATATATGAAATAAAATAACTTAATGAAATAAAACAAAATAATTTGATTAAAATAAATAAAATAAAAAAAAAACAAAAAAAAAGGTTAAACGAGGGCTGGATTAAAACGCGCAACACATCGTAGGGATTAATTGGACAATTATACCAAACCACCAAAACGACGCTGTTCTACTATCCATATTTAAATGGCCTAAGGACCATGAATCAGCTTTAAATACCAAAAAATCAAGGCTGAAATCATTTTTCACGATTTCTAAAAAAAACCTAAAAAAAACCCTTTGAGAGCTCTCGGAGTTCTGACCTAGCTCCTTCATCGAGCCGCCGTGCTCCGCCACCGTCCGCCGTCGTGCGCGATGGTCGGAGACCCAAAAACGGCTATTTCTGCCCCTTTAAACGCCCTAAATATAGATCTAAAACCCCGAATAACCAAATCCCACCCCGAAATCCCAAGCAAAGGCGGTGACTTCTCGGATTCGATTTCTCCGATCGCCAAACAAAGGTAAAAACCCTTACCCCACAACGTATTTCATATTCTCTTATACTTAATACTGGAATAAAATAGATGGAAATTCTAGTAAAATACCTTTTAAACTTTGTATTCCTTGTTTTTTTTATTTGTATTCGTAAAAAAAATCCTTTTAAGAATACCTTCGGCCTTTTTTTATAGCCGAAACAATAATCAGAAAGAAAAGACAAAAAGCTTTCTATTTCTCCTATACATTAGTTGGCCATTTTCTGTTATTATTTGCTTGCTTTTTTTGCTGCTATTTTGTTTCTCTTTTTTTTTTTTGCAGGTGAAACCACCGTACGAAGGAGGTACCACTGACGTGGTGAAGCGTGTGTGGTGCTATGCGGTGCGCGTGTAGGGCTCGGAGGCATGTGGCGCACGTGTGAGGGACGTGGAAGCCCAAACACCTGGCTGGCATGGGTGTTGCGGCGCCAGTAGGTTCTAGAAACCTTTAGGGTTTTTGAAACCCTAATCAGTTTTGGGTTATCCGGGCCTTCTCATCATTGGGCCACTGTAATTGGTTTAGGCCATTTGGGCTGGGGTCCGTTATTGGGTTTGTAAAAAACTGGACTGTTTTTTATTGCTTTGTTTTATTTTTTTGGGTTTCTGATTTTGTTAATTGGGCCTGGGCAAATTTGGGCCCGTACAACTGTCCCTCTTTGCTCGTTGTCGTGTAACGAGAATGAAACAAAGACTAAAAGGGTCAATTTTTCCTGGTCTCACCGAATCCTGACTTCTTTCAGTGCTTTTCTTCTTCGAGTAGCTTCATTCTATCCCACTGCATCATTAGGGGCATAGGAACTAGCGCTTCGATCCCATTTAAGGAGATTAGACTTGTAGCGTCAATCTGCTCCGCCGCAATTTTAGGGAGATAAGGTTAATGGCTTCAATCTACTCCACTGCAACTTCAGGTAGAGAAGAATCGAGGCTTCAATCCACTCCACTGCGACTTTAGGGAGATAAGATTCATCATGATAGATTTGATCCGACCTACTGCAACTTCAGAGGTATAGGACTTGTAACTTGTAGCTTTAATTTGTTCCACTGCAACTTCAGGGAAATAAGATTCGCTATCTTCAACTTGCTCCACTGCGACTTTAGGGAGATAAGGTTTATGGCTTCAATCTGTTCCACTGCAACTTCAGGGAGATAAGATCCGTCATAATTTGTAGCTTTAATCTGTTCCACTGCAACGTTAGGGAAATACGATTCGCTGTCTTCAGTCTACTCCGCTGTAACTTTAGGGAGATAAGGTTGGTGGCTTCAATCTGCTCCCCTGTAACTTCAGGAAGATAAGATCTGCCATAATTTGTAGCTTTAATCTATTCCACTGCAATGCCAGGGAAATACGATTTGCTGTCTTCAGTTTGCTCCACTGCAGCTTCAGGGAGATAAAGCTGGTGGCTTCAATCTGCTCTACTGCAACTTCAGGAAGATAAGATATGCCACAATTTGTAGTTTTAATCTATTCCACTGCAGCGCCGGGGAAATACGATTCGCTGTCTTCAGTCTGCTCTGCTACAACTTCAGGGGGATAAGACTGGTGACTTCAATCTGCTCTATCTACAACTTCAAGAAGATAAGATTCACCGTCTTTGATCTACTCCACTGTAGCTTCAAGGAGATGAGATCTACAACTTCAATCTGCTCTACTGCTATTTTAGGGAGATGAGATTTGTGGATTCACTGATCTTGTTACACTGTCCTCTGGGGGACATGACATGTAGAATCGATTTCATGGGCCTATGCTTATGCCAAATGATTAGGACGTCATGATCAGGATGAATCAAATGCTCCTAATTGGATATGTATGAATAATATTTGCATGAATGCAAAATATCATTTTGTGAGAAGGATCCCTTTCTAATGCTTAGGTTGTTATTGCTCGCTGTTCATCATGGTTGTATTACTGACACAATATCCTGTCTTCTTATTCAGCTGCTATCCTTGACAGAGAATCCAAAGAGATAGTCACAATTTATACTTTTCTTTCTCAAATATTTCTAACCCTTAGGTTTGGTGAATTCTAAATAATAGTCCTATTTCAAGTTCTTATATTATTTAGAAGCTTCAAGAGTAATATGCAGAACTCCTATTGTGAAAGTATTATTAGTCCATCAATCGTTATTTCAATGTAAAATGCTTGAAAATGATCATAATGATGGACGAAACTGAAATTTATCAGAAATAAAATCTGAAAAGAATGGGTTAATTAAAGAAAGCAAACATTGCTGGAATATAAAATAAGTGATAGTAAAGTAGGTGCCCTAGATATTACAGCATGAGCTTCTCTGCACGAACTTTTGAGGACCGTTTTGAGCTCAACATGTGTTTAGGAGATCAAGAGTACTTTATCGATGCCCAGAGATGTCGCATACCTCCTTCTTATTAATTCAGGCATTGCAAGACTACCACATGCCCCATCTTGGATCACAATTTGAGCTGCCCTTTTCGGGTTTTCAACTCAAAACCCTTTTGGTCTCAAGGCGCCCTTTGTGGGTTTTCACCTTAACCTCTCCGTTTGTTTTTTTCCCTTTTCTTCCTTCTTCTTCTTTTTTTTTTAAGTGAAGTATTTCTTGATTGAATCTGAATTTGAAGGATTAGGCAAGTTCTTACCATCCATTTTGATCAACATCGATGCTCCTCCAAAGAAGGCCTTCTTTACCATATAAGGTCCTTCCCAACTTGACATCCACTTTCTTCTAGAGTCCTTTTGTATATGAAAGATTATTTTAAAAACTAAGTCCTCCTCATGGAATCTCTGGGACGAAACTTTTTGTTGTAAGCTCGCATCATTCATTTTTTGGCATATTTGACCATGACGGATAACTTTCAACCTCTTCTCTTTGATCAGATTTAGCTGATCATACCAAGATTTGGATTCATTCTACTTCATCCAGCTCTATCTATGACAAGACTTGAAGAGAAGGAAACTCAACTTCGATGAGAAAGGCGTTGCCTCGATGGAGGTATAGATGGTAATTTCTCAGGCTAATCTTTATGAGTTTCAATCATTTTCCTTACGATTTGATGTTAATCTTGAACAGACCGCAAACTTTTGATATCGTGCTATTGTTCAACTTTAGTGCATTGTCAGATATGATCCTTTTTGACATTCTCTACTGACGTATGATCTCTTTTTTTTTTTCAAGAATTTGTTGACTGTCGACTTTGTGGCATCGTCATATGAAGCAGCTTCTACACACTTGGTGAGGTAATGAACTACCATAAAGATGGATCGATACCCGCTAGAAGCCTTTGGTGAGATTGGCCCATTGACATTCATGCCCCACATAGAGAAAGTCTATAGAGATGTCATGAGGAGATGAATGAAGCATAGGAATCTTATCTCCATAAATTTGGCACTTATGGTATTTCTTGGTATAATTGATGCAATCCTCCTCCATGGTGGACCAGCAGTATCCAAACCTCATGATTTGCTTGGCCATTGTAAAATCATTAGCATGTGTTCTTCAGGCACCCTTATGGACCTCTTCTAAGATTTTTTTAGCCTTAACAGCATCCACACGTCTTAGTAGCTTAGACATCTCTTGATACGATCATGTGAAAACATCTTTGAATTTTTTGAATAATTTCAATGATGTCTCACATTGTCTCTGTGGTGATACAGGCTCTGATCTTCACCTCTTTCTCTTCTCCTAGGCTTACAATGACTTTTTGTAAGGTAGGATCTGCTTTTCAACTTGTTCTACTATCCTTAACAAATCAGGAGATAAGTTACAATCTTTGTCGTCTTCAAAGTCCTGAGATCCGTCTAGACACATAACTTGCTCAAAAGTAGATTCTGAGTCAGTAGCAGCGTCGCTCATGTCGTTGATATCTAGGGATCTGTTGTAGGTATGAAGGAATATTCAAAGAACAAATGAATCTAAGAATAATTATTTATGTGGTATGAACATGAATGAAATAAAGGAATGAAAGAATATTTGCTCAAAGTGAGACACAAAAATGTATTTTTTTATTGAAATAAAGATGTTGGACATGAGCCTATTTCACAAAAGGATTCTTATTGCTTCTAGGCTTAAAGCAACAAGGGTGTTTTAAATATTATTCTAAATTAGCTCTAAAAAATACAGGGCTCTCTTCCACAGTCTTATTGTTCAAAACACTCCCAGGCTCATAAGGGCGAATACCTGATAAGTTTTCTCCTCCGACTCCTTCTTCGGATATAGCATTGATGCTCCCATTTCTGAACATTTGATCCGGGCCTTCAGTATATTCATAGAATTCTAGTTCCTTATTATCCATCAGGCCTTGCATCAAGGCTCTGAATTCATTGCACTTTTGTTTTCATTATGGAACTCACAGTAGTTCCTTGCTTCTCTGGGTTTCTTCCCTAAATCTTGGGTGATTAATGCTCCTTCTACCATTTTCTTCCAAATCTCCCTCAACGTGGTTTTCACTTCTGCTACATTTGTCTTGATTCTCTTCCCTAAACTCTCGATTATCGCGTTTACCCCTTTGTTAGAATGGTTGGGTAACGGATTTTCGGCATCGAATTTCACAATACCCATGTTTATGAGTCTTTCAATTCTCTTTTTAAAAGAGGTGTAGTTCTCAATCGAGTGTCCTGTGATTCCCACATGGTACTCACATTGGGCGCTCACGTCGTACCATTTGGGAAAGGGAGGCTGTATAGGGTTTAGGTAGAAAGAGGATACTATATGTGCATCAAACAAACTTTGGTACAACTCCTCGTACGTGATCGAGATTGGCGTAAATCGAAGTTTTTCTGAGTTCGGTCTTGGATTGGAATCTTACCTTGGAGGGACCTGATGGCTAGTAGTTGTCGTCCTTAGCTGGCTTACGATAATCGGCCTTGAATAACCCTTATTATACATTCTCGCATTATTCGTCTCATTTTCCCTCTTCCTCAGGGCCTTTAAAGTATTGATTTGGAAGCTCTTCTCTTACCTTTTCTGTTTGTAACTATCTTCAAATTGTTTTGGGAGCTCCACTCTGGCCTTTTTTGTTTCCACTAGATCATCCAGATTAAGGACAACAGGGTTGATTGGGTTATCCCTTAGACTAGAACTTGAACCTATCAGAAAGTTTACTAGTGTCGAGGTACCGGTCTGGTATTGGGGTCTGATGTTAATAGACACCCTTTGTGGATATGCGTTTGGTTGTGCTTGGGTGTTTGTTAGGGTAAAGCCTGGATGATAAGCAGAGTCCTCGTTATCGTCCCCGGAATCAACCCTAGGGCTTTTTCCTTTTTCTAACCCTTTAGCTAGCATCTAGGTTAACTGGCTCATCATGTTTCTTTGAAATTCTAGCATCTGATTCTTTATATCTTGTTGAATTTTGGCTAATTGCTCTAGCATCTATATTTGCATTTGCTCTAATCTCTCCAACCTTTGGTCCATTTCTTTAGTCTTTGCTTGGGTACCATAATGATGTTTGGTTGATAAGTTTTTATTGGTTTCCAGATTAACTCTAAAATGATTTTAACCAATTAGGGTCTTTCCATGAAATTTAATGCACATGATGTGATGTAATACGAATGCATGAAATGAATGCAAAAAAGTGTCGATTCTGATTCAATTTCATTTAGAAAACTTTACTAGAAAACAAAATTCTTTACATAAAACGGATTACAAATATGGTTTTGCCCTAATGCTCAAAGTTTTAACTTTCCTAAGCAACGAAGCTAACTCATGACCTCTATCTGATTCTAGCTTATACTTCACGCTTAGTACGTCGGCCTGAATTGCCAAGGTCTGTAAATAATCGCCTACCTCCCGAATCTAAGCTACGACATCGCCCATAATGTAATCTCTATTCCTAACTTGAATCTGAGAATGGTGAAGCTGTTCCTTCCAACATTCCTCACCTACCTCAAGAAGCTCTACCCGGAGCTTACAGCTTTGTAATACAGACTCTAGTTCTTCTATCTTTCTTTTCATTTCTTCAATCTTATTCAAACTTGCCCTCAATTCAATCGTAGAATTACGATTTCTATGCTGATGAAGTGATATTTCAAGTTCTGCTACTCTAGCCTTTAATTTTTTTTTGTCATTTTGGGTTTCTAACAAACTCTTTTCTAGAGCTTTTTTTGTGCCAGAGCCTCTTGGAATTTTCTCTCCCATCGATTGGCTTTGGTTCTTTCTTCTTAGATCTCCTGTCGTCATTGATCCGACGTTTTTCCCAATCCAGTGGTTCTCATTGATAGACGCAATTTATTGTAATCCGTTTTCAAACTATCCAAGTTTTCCTCGGCTTTATTATTTCCTTTCCTCAATTTATCGGCCTCTAGATTTTGAACATCAGCATCTAACCTTAAATGCATCTTTTCTTCCTCCAATTATTCGATCTTCTTTTCAAGTTCCAAATTCCTCTTCTCGAGGTCCTGCTTTATGATTTCTAGTTCCGACGGGATTACTTGTAAGTACTCTTCCATCGGTCGAACACCTTTTAAATTCGACTCGGGGATATTATCGTTAATTCTTTTACTCCACCATCTAGTGTATTCGGGAGTCATCATTGAACCTACGACCAGTCTTTTCATTCGACGAGTCTGATTTCAAGTGTTAGAAATCTCTTTTACCCTTTTCTTGTAGTTATCTCCCCTGTATGAAAACTCACATTGAGCTAGCCCATGCGTTACCAGTATGAACTGTCTTGACCTGTATTGCCTCAATACGAGCAAAGGAGCATACCCAACAGCTCCCCAAATCCCAAGCAAATAGACCCAGTCAAATCGGTAAAGAATTTCGTCAGGAATCAACCAAGGAGCTCTCCACTCGACGTCTTCTTCTTGGAGATTTTGGAGGAGCGCTATCCAATTCTCCTCTGATATGTCATCCCTTCTTGGTGTGGCCACTATCTTCTTTTATGGGGAGTAATTCCTAGAGAAAACCCGATAAGAAACCTTATCCACCTTCCAAAAATGACTGTGGAACCAAGCTAACAACAAATGTGCGCACTGTATAAATCTGCCTTCACAGGTCCTCTTACATGCATCCAATGATCTAAATGTCTCAGCCAATATTGCAGGAACAGGTGTGACCCCTTTATCAAGTCGATTAAAGAGATCCGAAATCGCGTCATCTACATACCCTAATGCCCTAGAGAAGATCATTAATTCGTAGATGCTCAAAGTAAGCACATCGACTCTCTTCTTCGTATCAGGATGCGCTAGAATCAAATCTCTCAAATTCTTCCATGGGATGCACTTACATTCGCCTTTTTGCTTGATCCTAGCTGTAATCCACTGTTCGCTAATTCCTGTAATGTTCATCAATTTCTTCCAAAAGGTCGGGGCATAACTGGCTCTAGAATAAGCTTTATCGACTTGAACCTTTGGACAACGCAGTAGGGCTGTATATTCTTCCATAGTGGGCACTAAATCGACCCTTCCAAAGGTAAAACAACTGTATGCAGGGTTCTAATACTGAGCGAGGGCCCGGAACAAATGTTCATCTACCTTGATGTCGAGTAGATACGACAAATCCCCATAATTATAGTAGAACAACTGCTTAGTTTCTTCACTCCACTGATCCCATATATTTTTTAATTCCTGAAGGTTGTTTCACGTCACACTGATACGGGTGTAGTCCCATAATTCTGATGTGTACCCCTCGGCTAGACTATCCCCTTTCTCTAATTGTGTTTTCTCTGACCAAATATGGACAGCCGCGTTATCTTCCACTTTGTCAAGAAATTTGTTCTCTATGGTAAGCTCTCTAATTTAGTAATCGAACTCGAATCGACACTCTTTCGAATATAAAATGACATGCAAACATAGCAAAATATAGTAAGTCAGTACAACATACAAAAACAAAACTCAAAGTAAATAAAAGAGAATCAAACACTTATCTGGGTAACCGTTAGGGTTTCTCGCAGTACTATCTAGGGTGGGCTCCTAGGGTCTTCTACATGCGGTTTGGTTCTAAAATTGAGGTACTTGAACCAGCAGATTCCTCGATCCTCACCCATTATAGGCTTATACGGACTGAGTTCAATTCAGGGGAATACATTTCCCAATGGCTGCACGGAGATAAAAATCTAACGAAGACATAAGGATGTATCCCGAAAGCAACCCACTATCTTGCACGGAGGTGAAAACCTCACGAAGGAGTAGCTTCTCACTCCTACTTAAAAAGGTAAGACCAAACGGCCCTTATGCAATATGATGTGAAAATATTCTACGAGACTCAAACCACATCAATGAAACAATACGAACAAATGCAATAAAAGGATCGTAATTTTTCAAATCAGATTTTCAATTATTTCGACAACAAGACAAAAAAAATCAATTTTACGGCTTGACTCTCTTATTGGTCCCTAGTGGAGTAGCCAAGCTGTCGAAACCATTTTTTTGTTGAAAAACGGGGTCGACTTTAAAAACGAAAATGGAGTTGCCACCAATCCTTTTTTGAGGTGTGATCGGGTCACCTTGAGATTGATCATTAAAACATTTTGATTTATTAAAACAATGATCTTGGCCTATAAAATTCGAGAAAATGGGTTCAGGAGTCGGTTACGTACGAGGAAGGATTAACACCCTCGTAATGCCCAAAATTGGTACTAAATTAATTGATTAATGTGTTAATGTCGAAAATTTGAAAAGATTTTAAAATACGATCCTCTTTGTTTAAAGAAAAACTTGAATGAATTAAATTGGATGCTGAGACCTGCTTATTTCGAAGAAGTAAAATGTCATGCCCAGTGAGTTAGGATACCACATTTTAAATCCTCGAAATTAAGCTTATCTTTTGACTTTTAAAACCAGTGCATTTAAATTCAAAAAGGATATTCGGTCATTTGGGTCAAATGAAAAAATCGGAACCCAGTAAGTTAGGGCACAATTTCTCAAAATTCCAAATACAGAATATTACCTTTGTTTTTAGAAATCCTTACCTGGAGATAACAAAATGTCACATCCTAATGAGTTAGGACACAATATTTTTGAACTCCTGAGAATAAGTTTTTTATTTAACCTCGATGCTTTGGTTTAAAAATAATCGACCTTTTTAGACTCGACGAGAAAATCGAAACCCAGTAAGTTAGAGTATGATTTCTCGAAGCTCCTAAATTTCGAGCGTTGCCTCATCGTGAAAAAAATTTGAATCAGAATATATCAAGAAAATAAAATGTATTTTTTTAAAAAAATCATGATATTTATAATAATAATGATGATACGAATAATAATGATTTTTTTTGAAGTTTTAACACTAAATAGAAAGATATAAATAAACAAGTAATAAAATGATAAAATAAATAAATATATTTTTTTAAAAAATGGTAAGCAAATAAACATTAAGGAAATAATAGCAATAAAAAAAACAATATAGTAAATTTTAAAATAGACAATATATACGTATATATAGTAGAATAAAATAAATAACATAAAAAAAATTAACCAAATAATAAAATAATTAAAATGCAATGAATTTTAAATTGAAATGAAGTTAAATCCACATACAATATAAAAGATAATATATGCAATAAATAGAGAATATATGAAATAAAATAACTTAATGAAATAAAACAAAATAATTTGATTAAAATAAAAAAATAAAAAAATAAAAAAAACAACAAAAAAGTTAAACGAGGGCTGGATTAAAACGCACAACACATCATAGGGATTAATTGGGCAATTATACCCAATCAGCAAAACGACGGCGTTCTAATATCCATATTTAAATGGCCTAAGGACCAGATCGAAACAAAAGCAAAATTTTAATGCCAATTTAAAAATAAAAGGAAAATATAGGCCGGATGAAATTGTATAGCAATAAAAATGAGGAGGGATCTAAAAAGCAAATAGCCCTTTAGTGAAAAATGCACAGATCCTCCCCGGGTCGGGTCAACGCGCGGATCTTTAGCCATGAAACGACGCCGTTTTAGGTCTTAATGACCCACTCCAAAACGACGTCACATGAATTAGCTTTAAATAACAAAAAATCAAGGCTGAATTCATTTTTTCACGATTTCTACAAAAAAAAAAAAAACCCTCTGAGAGCTCTCGGAATTCTGACCCAGCTCTGTTATCGAGCCGCCATGCTCCGCCACCGTCTGCCGTCGCGCGCAGTGGTCGGAGACCCAAAAATGGCTATTTTTGCCTTTTTAAACGCCCTAAATATAGATCTAATACCTCGAATAACCAAGTCCCACCCTGAAATCCCAAGCAAAGGCAGTGACTTCTCGGATTCGGTTTCTCCGATCGCCAAACAAAGGTAAAAACCCTTACCCCACAACGTTTTTCATATTCTCTTATACTCAATACTGGAATAAAATAGATGGAAATTCTAGTCAAATACCTTTTAAACTTTGTATTCCTTGTTTTTTTGATTTGTATTCGTAAAAAAAAAAGTCCCTTTACAGAATACCTTCGACCTCTTTTATAGTTGAAATAATAATCAGAAAGAAAACACAAAAAGCTTTCTATTTCTCCTATACATTTGCTGGCCATTTTCTGTTATTATTTGCTGGCATGGGGGTTGCGGCACCAGTAGGCTCTAGAAACCTTTAGGGTTTTTGAAACCCTAATCAATTTTGGGTCATCCGGGCCTTCTCATCATTGGGCCACTGTAATTGGTTTAGGCCATTTGGGCTGGGGTCCGTTATTAGGTTTGTAAAAAAACTGGACTGTTTTTTATTACTTTATTTTATTTTTTTGGGTTTCTAGTTTTGTTATTTGGCCCGTACAGATAAAATATTCAAAATTGTGACATATCAAGCCTGTGTCTCATTTACTTTTGAAGTCAGGTTGAAGGTAGGTAAAATTATATTGATATCCACATCGAATTAATTTTAAGGTATGATATCACCGGGACAAAAAATCATGGGCCTCACTTTATAATCGTCTCTAAATTGACTTCAACAAATTCCTGTACTTTTTTTTTTTTATTATTCACAAGTTCTCTCTTTCTTTTTACACGTATTTGAGTTGATATTATTACAACTTAATTAAATTGAATCCTAATCGACATGATATTCTTTTTGGTGGATATTATTTGTCAGTAAAAATTTTCCTCATCCTTAATGTTCTCTAAAAACATAAAAGTTAATCATAAAATGTTAACGAAACTATTACACGAATTATGCTTTTAACCATTTATTTATATGGATTAAATGCGCATGTTGTTAAGAAGCTCAAAATAGTTGAAACTTGAAACTGAAACGTAGTGTTTTTCATAATAAAAGGAGGAATGGGGACATCTTATTTTGGGTTAATTAAAAGTCTAGTTGTAGAAAGTTTTCCTTGTCAAGAAATATAAAACATCACATGCATTTGCAATGATGTTTTTCTCTTACATTTCATGTGACATCTAGGAAGCTATTCTAATGTAGCGTAAAATTTTAGGAAAGGACAATTTTTCTACAATTAGAAAGGAAGACAAGGAAAATAAATCTCTCACTGACTGCTTGCTCACCTCACAAGGTTGAAAAAAAGTACAATCAATAAATTTTTATTGGAAAAAGAGTACAATAATTTCTACGTTTTTATTTTTATTTTTATGTATGAACAATTGCTAATTAAAATGCCATAAATTCAGTTACATATGTTTAGCAAAAAGGTTTGCTTTGAATTGGCTGTACCAGAGCTATGAGGAAAGGAAAAGCACGATAATTCGTGTATATTTATGTCACGCCCATATAATTTGGGTTAAAATAATAATAATAATAATAATAATAATAATAATAATAATAATAATAATTCAACTTTACCATATTATTTTTTTACACTTAAATAACGCTTAAAAATTCATCTAATAATTGAAATTAAGTATAGTTATTTGTAATTATATAATGATGACATGTTTGGATAATCATTGTAATTGGTGGGTTTCACCAAATTAGCTGTAATTGCATCACCCCAATTACACTCTCTAATTCTCAGGGAAGGATGAGAATTGGAGTAATTAAGCAGCTAATTATACCAAAATCTAATTCTTAAAAAATTATTTTTATACAAGTTATAAAAATTGTATTATAAGTATGAACACATATGAGTGTTTGGAATAGTTATGATAAAAAATTTCTTATATTATAAATACTAAAAAATTATATTATAAAAATAATTTGTATATTTTATAAAGTTATAACAAAAAAATTATATAGTTTAAATCTTAAAAAAAATTCTTAAGTTATGGCAAAAAAAATATTTATAAAGGTGTTATAATATATTTATTTATAAAAATTTATGGCAAAAAAGTACGAACATAACTTGTTTATGTATTCATGCTATATGTAATAAAAATAATGTGTTTATTCATAAATAAATGTTATTGTTTACTTTATCGTAACTTATTTATAAAAAATATCTTTTTAAAGTTATTGCAAAAAATTTTTTTATGGAAAGCATTATGAAAGTTATTAGACAGTTTATAGTTTTTATTTATTTATAAAAGTTATATATTATAAATTTTATATTATTTTTACTTATGTATTATAAAAAAGGGATATAATCTAGTATAAGTCTTTTTTCAAATTAAGTTTATGTAAGTTTTTATAATTAAAACTATACGCTATTTTGATTGTAAACCCAAATATTATAAGGTAGATACTAATTATGTAAATATAAAATGCTTTTTTGCAGCATATTGTGTATTATACCTTTTGAGAGAATAGTGCAAGATACAATCACTATAGACAACTCATGAACTCTTTAATTTGAGACATTCAATATTTTAAAATGCGGTTGAGAAGACATTTGATGTTCTAAAAAAATATTTCCCATATCAACAACATTACCTTAGTATAGTATAAAAAAACAAAGTTGGATCGTACTAATATGTTACATATTTCATAACTTCAATCATTAGTTGAATAACTCAACAAATATGCACTCGAACAATTAGATAAAATTACATATGATGTTTATTTTTCTAATTATTTTTATTAGTAATTGTATTATCAACTACTTTTTTAGACTAACATAATATATATGATGATTCGATTTTAATTCTTTTACTTGTTTAGAAATTACTTTTATCATACTAATAATTTTTATAATAATTAATATTTTTTTAAAAAATAAATTATGTAGTTGTGTAATTATAATTTGTAGTACCAAATATGACATAAGGAAGTAATTTCACATTGTCAACAAATATGTCTAGAGAATTATAATTTTTTGTAATTACAAGAGAGTCTACCCTAATAATTACACTTTCATTCAATTACTATGTGCCGTCCAAACAAATTCGAAATTTTAACCTTTTAATTTATCCTCAAATAAGCCCTTAATCTTCTAATTATACTTAAAATGAAACAACATTTCATTTGAGATAAATGCTAAAAAAAAGTATAAAAGCTTATATTAAAAAAAGATAAAAGTTGAAGCATTTTCTTTTAAATATTTTAGCCTATAATTTGTTATGTTCTAATTATATTTAATAATTTATGTAATATGTTTTTTCTTGATATTTTATTTTATCAAATTTGTTTAGTGTTTATATTGCGAGTTTATATTTAGAAGTAACATTTGGCTCTCGATTAAAATATTTCAAAGTTGAATTGGGTAGGACCCTTAAATGTGCACAAGTTCTTTTCATATTATTCTTTTCTTTCATAAGACAAAAATTTGAGACGTAAGTTAAATGCATCAAATTTTTTTCCACTCGACCCAATAAAAATTGACAATGCATTGAATTCAAAATTTTCATTCCATCTGTTGTACATACATATTTCGAGTCAAAATCTTACTTGAAAAATTGGAACAAATCAAAAAGATTTATTTATAAAAATTGAGTTACAATCTTTGGATAAATCCCTTGATTATTCTTTTTCAATGGAGCTTTAATACAATAATCGTCTAGACTTTGATTTTGGATGGATATAGTTTACTTTAAGTGTTATTAAGATTTGATCTTGAAAATAAGTTTACAGAGTTGCTTGCTTAAGATTACTAAAGAATTGATCCAAAGGTTTTTGCAACTTGATCTAGAAGAATAAGTTTATCTCTTTTGCATTGGTGCTGTCGTAACCATTTTTTGAAAAAAACGGGAATCGACTTGGTTTTGAAAATGAAAAACAGGAGTCGCCACCGATCTTTTATTAGGTGTGATCGGATCACCTTTGTTTTAATAAAACATTTTGATTTACTAAAACAATGTTTTTTTTTTGTCTACGAAAATTTGAGAAAATAGGTTTGGGAGTCGGTTACGTGCAAGGAAGGGTGAGCACCCTCGCCACGCCCACAATTGGTACCAGATTGATTAATTAATGTCCCCATGTCGAAAGTTTGAAAAGTTTGAAAGAATTTAAAAATTTGATCTCTTTTGGAAATATTTGGATTTTCTCGAATTGAATATCAAGATTTTCTTGTTTCGAAGGAACAAAACATAACATCCAGTACGTAGGACACGATGACTTTAATCCTCGAATCCAGGATCATCTCTTAATTCCCGAGACTCATGCATTAAAATATCAAAAGGATGTTCGATTGTTTAGCCAAGCGAGAGAACCGAAACCCAACACATAGGGCACGACCTCTCGAATTTCCAAACATAGAATATTGCCTATCTTTTTTTGAAAAACTTTTGAATGAAGTTATAATGAGTTTATAAAAATATATTTTATTTTGAACCATAATCTATGTAACAATATCGCTTTTATAAACTATCATACGCAAACATTAACAAAGTGATTATAATGCAATAGCGTATAATATAAAATACAACTAAAATGAATACACCATAGTAAGCATAAAATAATAAATAAATGAGCATTATATAGATATATATGTAAAGTAATGTACGTAAAAAAAAAAAAAAAACCTAATAACAAATATATAACTTAATACATATAAAAGATAATGCGCAGTATACATATATGATAGTTTTGACTAAAGATGTTTTTTTGAATAGATACGGGTGAAACGTGTTGCAGAATATAAACAAGATTAAAATTTTTTTTAGAAAATAATACATGATATAATATAATACTATGTGGTATAAAGAGTAAAAAAGCATATAATATAGTATAGAAAATATAGGTATAATGAAAATATAAAAATAAATAAATAAATAAAGAAAATATATGTATATATGTAGTATACTAATTATAAAATTATGTACATAATAACAGTATAAATGAATCAAATAATATAAATAAATTTTATATAAAATAAAACTCTAGAAATGATATATAAAATATAATGCTATATAATACACAAAATATGATATAATAACTAATAAAAATATAGAATATAGATTATTAAACGAGTGAAATAATATGTAGGAATAATTAAGTATACGAATGAAATATATAAAGGAAAATAATATGAAATATATAATATAGTGAAATAATTTAATATACCATATAATAATGAGAATAAAATAAAAGGGTAAGAATAGAAATAAAAAAGAAATTGGGGGTCAAATAATAGTTAAAACAGATAAAAGATTAAATTAAAATGTGCGTTAACTCCTAGGGACTAATGTGGAAATTAAACATTTTTGCGAAACAGCGTCGTTCCGACCGGATTGATGGATTAAATCAAAATACGTGCAAAGCTCGTGGGCAAAATTTGAAAAAGAAAAAAAGAAAACGGGATCTGATCGAACGATGCCGCAAGAAGGAGGGATCTATCCCGCAAATCTCCCATTAGTGCAAAAATGCGCGGACCCAGGGGCGGGTTCGGGTCGACGTGCGGGTTCCTCCCTTGGATGAAATGGCGTCGTTTCCGTTGGCAGATTTAAGTCCAAATTCCCTTGTTTTTTATTTTGCAAACATTCTTTCTTTGGAAATAAGCAGACCCCCCCTTTTTCTTTCGATGCTTTGCTAGGGTTTGAGTCCCTGCCTTAGCCCCGCCACCAAGACTAGACTAGATAGCTGGCCAACGCGAAAACAGGAACGGGGGGACTCCGATATCGTGGCCAAACTGGTAAGCCTCCTACTTTCTTTTTATTACTATTTAAAAAGCTTGAAAATAATAAATAAAAATAAATAGAAAAATGACAGTAAGTAGTAAGATCCAGAACTAGCTTAACTTTCAAAGTTTCTTGTTCTTTTGTATTTTCGATTGATATCTCTGATAATGTGTGGTTTTTTTTAGAAAAAGCGAGAACCCTTCTTACATCGATTTTTAACGGCTTTATAGCCGAGGGATACAGTCTTTTTTACTATGTTTTCCATACTTTCTTACTGTTTGTTGCCTCTGTCTCTCTGTCTGTCGCAGGGTATGGGCGAGGCAGAAGCGTGCGCGATCATTTGGTCAGGGCGCGACAGTGGTGAGCGGTAGACGAGGAGCCTAGGGGGGCTCGAATCGTCAGGGCGCATGGGCGCGTGGCAGACGTGGCGCAAGAGCGCGTGTGGGGATGCGGTGGACAGTTGCCGAGGCGTGGGCCGTTGGGCCTCTGTTATTTGGGTTTGATAATCGGGCTAGTTTGTACAAGGGGTTGTATTAATTTTGGATCTGGTATTTTGGGTTTAGGGTTGTAAAATGGGTTTAGGGGTATATCGGGTTTTGTAATTGGACATCTTATGGACTGTTTTATTTTTTTATTATTTGGACTGTTTTGGGTTTGTAAAAAAACAAGGTTAAATTGGGCTATTTGGACTATAATGGGACCCCGGGCAAAAATGGTTATTACAGCTGCCCCTCTTTGCTCATTGTCGTGAAACGAGAATAGAGCAAAGATAATAAAAGAACCTATTTTTGCCCGGTCTTGGCTAAGCCTTGACTTCTTGGTTCTCGTCTTCTTCAAACATCTTCAAACTCCCCTGTAACTTTGATTCGTTCTGCCATTGCTTCCATGAGCCATGACCCGTAGCTTCAATTCGCTTTTCCCCAATCTTGTTTATTTTTCAACTTGCTCCACTATGACTTCACAACACAAAGAGATTTGTAGCTTCAATCTACCAACCGCTCCACTGGACTTTGAGGAAATAAATCTGAACTTTTCGAACTGCTTCCGCAACATGTATTGACTTTTCTTTTCCCTATTTTTTTATTTTTGTTTCTTTTTTTTTGAAAAAATGGAAATTGAAAAACAGAAATTGGAAATAGAAATTGAAAATACCTCGGCGTGTGTGACCCGTGGCCCAACTCACCTTTCGCATTCTGAGTTGATTTTAACAGAAATTGAAAGACAGAAATTAAAAATACCTCGGCGTGTGTGACCCGTGGCCCAACTCACCTTTCGCATTATGAGTTGATTTTAACAGAAATTGAAAGACAGAAATTAAAAATACCTCGGCGTGTCCCAAGGCTCAACTCACCTCTCGTATTATGAGTTGACTTTTGAACAGAAATTGAAAGACAAAAATTAAAAATACCTCGGTGTGTCCAAAGGCTTAACTCACCTCTTGTATTATGAGTTGACTTTTGAGCAGAACTTGAAAGACAAAAATTAAAAATACCTCAGCGTGCCCCGAGGCTCAACTCACCTCTCGTATTATGAGTTGACTTTTGAACAGAGATTGAAAAACAGAAATTAAAAATACCTCGGCGTGTCCCGAGGCTCAACTCACCTCTCGTATTATGAGTTGACTTATGAACAGAGATTGAAAAACAGGAATTAAAAATACCTCGGTGTGTCCCGAGGCTCAACTCACCTCTCCTATTATGAGTTGATTTTTGAACAGAAATTGAAAGACAGAAATTAAAAATACCTCGACGTGTCCCGAGGCTCAACTCACCTCTTGTATTATGAGTTGACTTTTGAACAGAGATTGAAAAACAGGAATTAAAAATACCTCGGCGTGTCCCGAGGCTCAACTCACCTCTCGTATTATGAGTTGACTTTTGAACAGAAATTGAAAGACAAAAATTAAAAATACCTCAGCGTGTCCCAAGGCTCAACTCACCTCTCGTATTATGAGTTGACATTTGAAAAATAAAAATTGAAAAACACCTCAGCGCGTGACCTGAGGCTCAACTCACCTCTTATACTATGAGCTGATTTTTTTGCAATCAGAATTTCAAAACATATCCTCTGGTGGAACTCGGATGTCTTTCTTTTCCTCAGTTTGGTACAACTATCATCAGAGTTTCTCGCTTTATGGGTGTACCTGTATGTGTTATGCGTAATGTTATCATGATATACACATGTTGGCCTTAAATGCTTTTATGCCTACATGGTTATGCCATGCGCCCTGGGCTTGCTTGTCATGTATCTCTCGTTATGATTTTCATGGTGACTTGTATTCATTGCTTCGATTCTTGACTTTTCTTTCAGGTTTTGTACCTGTCCTCAAGTTTTATGAGTAATATGCGTTTCTCATATATCGCCCTTTTGCCCCCTGTTGAACTTTGTCCTTGTTTTGAGGCTCTGGTATTTACCAGATCCTAATCCAGGTAATGCTCAACGTTTCTTTTGTTTAGAGGAGGTCATTTCACTATTTATCATTTAAATGAACCAATCATGAGATGTATGAAAATGGCCAAGTGGGTGTGAAAGGGATACCTCTTATCTGTATTTATTTTGAAAAGCAATAAACAAAGACAAATTGACAAGGAATAGTTCAATGAAGAAGGCATTATAAAAAAAAAGAAAGCAGATTCAAATGTCACAGGGTTCTTAGATGTCCAACGCATGAACTTCTCCACGTTTCTTGATCCTAGATCTTCTCGAGCACAGCTCCTTGTGTAGAAAATTTCAAGCTTCCATGTCTGCTTCAGCATTAATATCTCGCCATTCGATTCCCGATTTAAATTGCTCTTGCTCTTTAAGCCCAAATTTGCTTCCTCAGGACGCCTTTTCGGGTTTTCATCCTAAACTTTTTCGTTTGCCAGACGCCCTTTTCGGGTTTTCATCTTGGTCTCCTTTTTTTTTTAGGCGTACTATTTCTTCACCGCATCAGAATTCACTGGATTTGATACCTCTTTCCCATCCATCTCAGTGAGAATCAAAGCTCTACCCGAGAAGGCCTTCTTTACGACATATGGTCCTTCCCAATTCGGGGCTCATTTTCCTGGAAAGTCTTTTTGTATAGGGAGAATCTTTCTCAGCACGAGTTCTACTTCGCAAAATTCCCTTGGCCGTACCTTCTTGTTGTGGGCTGTGATCATTCTCTTCTGGTACATCTGTCCGTGACAGATTGCTTTCAAGCGTTTTTCTTTGATCAGATTTAGTTGGTCATATCGAGCTTGCACCCATTCTGATTCTTCTAGTTTTGACTCCATTAAGACTCGTAAAGAGGGGATCTCAACTTCGATGGGCAGCACAGCTTCCATCCCATAGACTAGGGAGAAAGGAGTTGCCCCTGTAGAGGTCCGAACACATGTGTGATATGCATATAGGGCAAATGGGAGTTTCTCGTGCCAGTCTTTATATGTCTCGGTCATTTTTCCAATAATCCTCTTAATATTTTTGTTGGCCACTTCTACTACTCATTCATCTTCGGGCGGTAGGGCGAGGAATTATGATGTTTTATTTGAAATTGCTCGCATACTTCCTTCATCATCTTGTTATTCAGATTCAAAGCATTATCTGAAATGATTCTCTCAGGTAATCCATATCGACATATGATCTCCTTTTTTAAGAACTTGCAAACGCGGTCTTTGTCACATTCGCAAACGAAGCGGCCTCAACCCATTTTGTGAAGTAATCTATGACCACAAAAATGAATCGATGCCCATTAGAAGCTTTTGGGGAAGTTGGCCTTATAACATCTATGCCCCACATAGAAAAAGGCCACGGAGAAGTCATGACATGAAGGGGCAAAGGTGCTGCATGAATTTTATCGCCATAAACTTGACATTTGTGACACCTTCGTACGTAACTGACGTAGTCGCTTTCCATCGTCAACCAGTAACTGGCCATAGCGAAACCATTGGCATGCGTTCCACAAATTTCTTCATGGACCTCTTCAAGTATCTTTCTAGCTTCAATATCATCCACGCATCTCAGAAGCACTTGATCTTTTCCTCTTTTGTACAGAATGTCCCCATCAAGAACAAATCTCGCTGCCATTCTTCTGATTGTTCTTTTGTCGTTCTCATTTGCTTGCTCGGGATATATTTGATTCTTGACATATTCTAAGATATCATGGAACCATGGCTGCCCATCTGCCTCTTTTTCAATACTAAAACAATGCGCCGGGGCCTCATATATGCTCATCTGGAGAGGCATTATTTCTGTTTCTCGGTTCGCTTTGAACATTGAAGCCAAGGTGGCCAGGGCATCAGCCAATTGGTTTTCTTCTCGTGGGAAGTAGTTAAAAGTCACCTCCTCGAATTCTTTGACCAATTCCGCAACAAGATCATGATATTTGACCAACTTCGAGTCTCTCACTTCTCAATCTCCACGGATTTGGTAAATCGCCAATGCCAAATCCCCGGATACCTTTAAGATTTTGATATCTCGTTCAATAGCTGTGCGAAGTCCCATGATGCAAGCCTCGTATTCCGCTATGTTATTGGTACAGAAGAAATTTAATTTGGCAGTGAATGGATAATGATTCCCTTCTGGTGATACTTAGACTGCTCCAACCCCATGCCCCAATGCATTTGATGCGCCATCAAAGCTCACCTTCTATAATTTCTCTTTTGACGATTCATATTCTTTTTCTGTAGTGCACATCAAGTCTTCATCTGGGAAATCAAATCTTAATGGCTCGTATTCCTCTGTCGTTCGAGCTGCTAGGAAGTCAGCTATTGCGCTCCCTTTTATCGACTTTTGGTTCACATAGATGATGTCGTACTCTGATAGTAGAATCTGCCATCGTGCCATTCTTCCTGAGAGCGCAGGTGATTCTATCATGTACTTTATTGGGTCCAGCTTTGAAATTAACCATGTCGTATGATACAACATATATTGCCTGAGCCTTCGAGCTGCCCATACCAGAGCACAGTAGAATTTTTCAATTGACGAATATTTTGCTTCATATTCTGTGAACTTCTTGCTGAGGTAATAGATCGCCTTTTCTCTTCTCCCCGACTCATCATGTTGCCCAAGTACACAACCCATTGAATTTTTGAACACAGTTAGATACAATATTAACGGTCTCCTGGGAGTTGGCGGTACTAGCACCGGGGGGCTAGACAAATATTGTTTTATCTTGTCGAAAGCAGCTTGGCACTCTTCGTTCCATTCCCCAGAATTGTGTTTTCGAAGGAGTCGAAAAATCGAGTCGCATTGGTTGGTAAGCTGAGCAATGAACTGAGCGATGTAGTTCAACCTTCCTAGAAATCCTCTGACTTCTTTTTGTGTCCGTGGAGGTGGTAATTATTGTATGGCTTTTATCTTGTCCGGATCAACCTCAATTCCTCTCTCGCTGATGATGAAGCCCAGTAATTTCCCTGAGGTTGCTCCAAATGTGCACTTGGCTGGATTATGCTTCAGCTAGAACTTTCTCAGTCTTTCGAACAATTTCCTGAGGTTTCCAACATGCTCTCTTTCCCCCCAGGATTTGGCAATCATATCGTCGACATAAACTTCTATTTCTTTGTGCATCATGTCATGGAACAGCATTACCATTGCCCTCTGATATGTTGCCTCAGCATTTTTTAATCCGAACGGCATCACCTTGTAGCAGAATGTTCCCCACATCGTCACGAATGTAGTCTTCTCCATATCCTCGGGAGCCATCTTTATCTGGTTATAACCCGAAAATCCATCCATGAAAGAGAATAATGAATGTTTTGCCGTGTTATCCACCAATGTATCGATGTGCGGCAAGGGAAAATTATCCTTAGGGCTTGCTCGATTCATATCGCGATAGTCCACACACATTCGCACCTTGCTGTCTTTTTTTGGCACTGAGACTATATTAGCTACCCATTCCGAATATTTGGAGACTTGTAAGAAGCCGGCATCGAATTGGTTTTTGACTTCTTCTTTTATCTTTAAAAGCATTTCGGGTCTCATTCGTCTTAGCTTCTGCTGGATAGGCTTGCATTCCGGTTTCAGTGGGAGCCTATGGACCACTACATCCTCGCTCAATCCTAGCATGTCCTGATATGACCATGCAAATACATCTTTGTACCCGTGAAGAAAGGTGACCAAGTCCTGTTTGGTGTTCTCTGAAATGGTGGTCCCGATCTTCACTTCTTGCCTCTTTTCTTCATTTTCCAAGTTCACCGTCTCAACAGATTCTTGATGGGGTAGTATCTGTTTGTCTTCTTGTTCTATCATCCTTAGTAAGTCGGGGAACGAGACATAATCTTCAGCATTTTCCTCATCTTCGAACTCTCCTAAACAAATAGCTTGCTCGAAATCGATTTTAGGACTTGTAACGGGATTGTTCACATCATCGATATCTGAGCACCTGAAAGGTAAATGGAAAAGAAACTATAGAGGAGCATCGAGGTATTGGAACCTACAAACGTGATACTATGGCATGATATGATATATATATAAAGACAGGCTATGAGAAGAGGGAATAAATATGAGGCCAATGAGAATGAGAGACCATGACAAAATGCATCTTCATTAATGTTCATTTAAAAGCTAAATAGCCAACATAAACTCTTATCACAGATTCCCTACAACTTAGGGGTATACAAGAAGTGAGCATTGAGCATTACTTTGGGGAGGGCCTAGAAACTACAAGAAGATCTACAGTGGTCCAATTGCTCAAAACAAATCTAGGAGGACCAGGGCGTATCTTTGAGATGTCTTCCATCGTATCATCCGCTTTATCGATAACGTTTATATTGAAGTTCTAAAAATCCCTTTCAACCAATAACAGCGTGTTTCGTGAATTATCTCCTTCTGGGTACATCATTCCTGTAGATGTAAAAGTTTTCGACAAGGGCGGATACATTATGGGCTCCCATTCTACTTCCTGACCTGAGGCTCTTGTAATCCTCTTTTCCTAATCTTTCTGCAGCTGTTTCTTTCTTTGTCGTACATCCGACTTGAACCCTAAACCATATTGAGCCTTATGGTGTACCGGTTTTAGCGCTCTAGCTATTCCTTGCTGGTATCTTCCTAAGCCTTTCCTTGCTCGAGCTCCTTTTCCCACCGTCAGTTTGATTCCCATCTTGGTATTCCTTGACAATTTGGGTGTGGGAGCCCTATTCCCTTCAGCAACAAATGTAGCGTTGATAAATTCGAAGGAACAGAATGAGCATTCTGCTGCATCTTTGTTTGCCTCGATGTAGGGTACGTCAGTAGAGAGTGATGCGATAATGTCTTTTTCACCAGCGATCGTGATCAAGCGGTTATCCATAATAAACTTTATTTTTTGATGGAGAGATGAAGGGATTGCTCCAGCGGAATGGAACCAGGGCCTTCCTAAAAGGCAATTATATGAAGGTGCGATGTCCATGACCTTGAACTCGACATTATATGTGCACGGGCCCACCTCTAGAAGAATCTCGATCTTTCCCATGACCTCTCGCCGTGTTCCATCAAATGCCCTTACTGCGGAATGACAAGGTCTCAGATAAGACATGTCAACCGGCATTCTAGACAGTGTAGCCTACGGCATGACATTGAGCGCAGACCCGTTGTCGATAAGCACATGCGGTATTATATAGCCTTTGCAACCGGTTGTAATGTGCAATGCTTTACAGAGCCCCTACCGTTTGATGGTATTTCATCATCACTGAAAGAGATGAAATTGTCTGCATTTAAATTGTTCACCCACCTATCAAGTTTTTCAACGGGTACATCACTTGGCACATATGCTTGGTTTAACACTTTCAGTAAAGCGTTTTGATGTGGCTCTAAGTTCAACAATAGAGATAATACCGAGATTCTCGTCGATTGTTTGTTCAGTTGCTCCACGATGTTATATTCGCTGTGCTTAGGAAACTTTAAGAATTCCTGTGCTTCATCCTCATTCACCAGTTTCTTAGTTGCTTGTTCAGATTGTATCTCAACATCGACTTCGATATCATGTATTGGTACCTTTCCTTTCTGGCTCGTGCCAACGGCTTTCTTCTTTGTCTCAACCGCCTCAAGGGAATAACACCTCCCACTACGGGTAAAATGCCCCACCTCGCTGACGTTTCCACTTGTAGCTTCGGGTATGGTGATGTTGACATCGTATTTCCATGGTACTGCTTTGTCATCCTTGTAAGGGAAGGGAGCCGGTGCTTTGATTATCATCTTTGGTTCGGCTTCCTTCTTCTTGACCTCATAATAAATCACCAGAGGTCGATCGACACTATAAGGGATGGCTGGTGGTTGGTCATCGGAGGCGCATATTTCCTTTTCCTCGGCCTCGTTCGTTTATCAAAGATCTGGACCTCCTTGTTGTCCATCATGTCTTGAAGTAACTCTTTGAATTTCCCGCAAGACTGGATGTGACGCCCTTCTGTGCCACAAAAGACACAAAATGTAACACCCTGGTTTAGGGGCTATGCATGTTGGGTATAATTTAAGTTCTAGTAGGTTTTGGGTATGCGTGGTTGTGTTTTGGAGGTGTTGAGAACGCTCGGGTTAAACGGGAAGACTTGGGAAAATTTTGGATTTTTAAGTAATAAATGGGAGCTGGCTTTGGGAGGCCTTAAAAGAATTAATTGGGAGAATAGGACACATGAAAGGCTTTGGCAAGGTGGCTTCATGCGCTGCTTAAGGGGCTAGAAGTAGCGCCATTGAGGGTCTTGGGTTCGAATCAAAGAGGCAGCAGGCTGGTTTTAATTTTTTGGATTTTGGCGTTACAAGGTGGGAGGCCTTAAAAAGAGTTGGGGCGTGTTTTTTGACATAAGCAGCAACTTGGCCAAGTGGTGCTCGTGCGTTACGTAAGAGATGAAGGTGTGCGTGGGCGCTGGTTCAAGGGGCTGCAGTAGCATTTTGGGCGTGTTTTATTTTATATGCGGTTATGGGGCTGGAGTAAGAAGGGTTTAAAATTAAATGGTGTAGCTGTATGATATAAAAATCAAAGTGGCCGAGTGGCCTGGGTGTTGGAGGAGAGGAGTGCAGCGAACCAGGTGAGCGGCTTTTGGAGTTTTAATTTTTATTATTTTTGGGCAGGAGATTTGAAGGCAGTGGACGGCACATGGGAGTCCCAATTAGATAAGTTTAAGCTAAGGTTGTTCAAATTTTAAATTCGGCTGGTGGGTGGCTTTTATTATGTTATTATTTTAGATAAATATTGGATTATTTTATTTAGTTTGTATGGGTGTTAAAGGGATAAAATAGAGTAAAATAAGGGATTGGATTAATTCAAATGTATTTGAATTTGTGGCTTGGGAGTGTTTCTAGGAGGTGGCCGATTGTGGGAATCTTCAAGTGGGTGTGTGGCCGATTTTTGGAGGTATTAGGGGGGAGAATGCCGTTTGTGTCCCTAGCATTTTTAGTGGCTTTCGGCCAGCTTTAGTTGAGTGTACCAAAAGCCGAATTTCTTTTCAAGCAAGATCTTCATATTTTTCTTCCCATTCCATACCTTGCCGACTTTACCTTGGGCATCTAGCCGATTTTAAGCTTTTGTTTCTTTTAATTTCTTTTGTTACCGAAACTAGCTACCTTTCCCTTCAACAATTTTCATTTCTTTTCTCTTAAACCATTTATGTCGAAACCCTCATTTGCTTCTTAGCCGAATTCTCCATTTATTTCTCCCCATTTCTACTTGAGCCGAAACCATCTTATCTTCCCCCTCCAACCTTCATTTTCTCTTCTCAATGACCCCTTGCCGAAACCATATTCACATTTTTTTCTCTTTTTTTTTACTCAAAGCCGAACATAGGTTGGGTTGTGCACCTATAGCCGAATCTTCCCTTCCCTTTTAGTTTTGTCCTTGGCCGATTGTTAGGTGTGGTGTAGTATGCTTTTGGGGTTTCGTTTCCAATCGTTGGAGAAGGAATAAGGTAAGGCCGAATGCCCTATGGACTATCCTCTGTTCTCTGTCGACATCTACAAGGGTAAGAGTGGGTTTTTGGCATCTGTTTGGAAAGATATTAATATCTTGTTTGGTAATTATTTCGTTATAGGGTCTCCGGATTTTGGTGGCGATCAAGTGAAGCTATCACCTTTGTGTAGTCGATTGGGGGGAGGTCGATTGTTAGAGGAACCATTGTTGGTTCGGGTTTTGGTAGGAAACCAAACCATTTGCAAGGAGCAAGGATATCGAGGTTATCAAGAGTCTTAGTTGGATCTTGGTTAAGGCTTGCGGTGTGTACACACACACACTCTTCTAACAATTTATGTGCTTATTATATTATTGTGTGTACATACACACTCGTTTCTATTGATAAATGTGTTTATTTATGATGTGTGTTGTTTGGATCCATGGAAAGGTGGATTAAATACCATTATGGTATAAGGCAAAGGGTCGTAAGTCCTGTTTTGATGCTTTTGGTAAGCATGGTATATCCGTGTGTGTGTACTATGATCTTTGGATTGTGATAAACGATATGTATGTTGCTTGACAAGCAAGTTGGCATATTTTACGATAAAATGCATGTTAGTGTCTACATTGGCGGTTATGCAGTGGAGGGGCGGTGATATTTTGTCTTTGACGAGCACCGGTGTTTTGGTAACACACTTTGTGATTTTGGGTCACGAGGTTTGGCACCTCAGAGGTTTGACACCTCGTCTCGTCCCCTGGCTTAGTACCACAAATGGGTTGGCCCCACGAGATGATAATACTGGGATTGACGCCCGGTGATTTGGTATCACACGATGGGTTGGCCCCATCATTCGATTTGTGTCTACGGACACCAGAGGTTTGGCACCTCCAGAGGTTTGGCACCTCAGCGTCTCGTCCCAGTGGCTTAGTACCACAGTGGGTTGGCCCCACAGATGATAATACGGGATTGACGCCAGTGATTTGGTATCACACGATGGGTTGGCCCCATCATTCGATTTGTGTCTACGGACACCAGAGGTTTGGCACCTCCAGTGATTTGGTATCACAATTGTGACTTTAAGTCACCAGTGGTTTGGCACCACCAGTGGTTTGGTACCACACAGGGTAGAGAAAGGTGTTGTGGATGGCTAGGTTGGGTGCATATTAATTGGATGCATGATGATTATGTTGTATATGATATTTTGCTAATCCGGGAAAAAGGATGGCACACTGAGTCTTGGTGACTCACCTTTTTCCTTTAACCATTTCAGGTAGTGCATAAAGCTGGACCGGGATCGGAGAGGACAAGGTGGCCCATGCCGAAGATTATGATTAATTATTTTATGCATGATTTTGATAAAATTACTTCATTTTAAGTATTGGGTTGTAATAAAGGCCATTTTATTATTTTGGTATTATTTTAAATTTTGATTTTTGTAATCTACTTATAAGAGTATGTGTAATAAAGTTTTAATTCAGACAATTTGTAACTCCAAAGTTTTACTTATAATTTTTGATGGACATGGTTTTGAAGAAATTAATAGTTTTCATGTTTTATCCTAAGGTTTAAAAGATTTTCAACCGTCTTTCCGCAATAACATAACCAGATTCGGTCGTAGTGAATGGGCCGGGTTTGGGGTGTTCTGATTGTATATCGAGCAGAGTTCAAAACTCGGCTTTGAGGGTTTTGGGCCCGAAACAGTTTACAAAATGGGCTTTTTGAAATGTGGGCTTTTATAAACAGTTTTTTTTCAGGTTATTCTGGCATGGCACCTGTGCCTCTGACCCGAAGTCCACCAGGTAAGTACTTCAACCTCTTGAAGTGTTTTGTTTGTGTGATGTGTTATGGGCTTAGATTGGGCTTGTAGATTAGAATATTAGGACTATTGGACCCTAGGATTAGTTTACTCAAACATATGTATAAAACTTAAAGCTATTGAACAAACCTATGAAGTAAGTCGCCGAGTTAAGGTGTGGCAACCACTGTACGCATGTCTAGGAACGGTATTCAGTAAGAGCTTGGTATTTAAGCAGTCCTAGCGATTCACCTCCTCTTTACTCGAATCCTACCTGGTGCGTAGCTACGGTTCACCTTAACCAAGAAGACTTGTTCATAGGCTAAACCAAGTATTAAAACCCGAAAGGGATTAGCCTTACTGTTTTAAAACCCTTAATTTTTAAAATTTTCAAAACTTACTCTTTGATGTGTAAACCCTAAACCTGATTTTGGAAAACGTTTTCTCAATTTACAAAAATTACCAAAATGCCCCTAGCGGCAAAATTACAAAAATACCCCTGTATTGTAAAATTACCGCACTACCCTCAACTTTTGTTAAAATAATTTTTACTTTGTAAAATACCAAAATCTTTCATTTTCAAAATATCGAGATACTCCGATTTGCAGAATTTATGAAAATACCCATATGTTGAAAATTACTAAAATGCCCCTGACTTTTAAAATTTCCGGTTTAACCCCAAGTTTAATAAAATTTTCTTACTTTGCAAAAGTATCCAATTTTCTGTGTTTCAAAATAACACCCTGATTTGAAAATTTACAAAATTACCCCTAACTGACAAATTACCAAAATACCCCTGGTTTCCAAAATCCTGTCATACCTTTAATTTGAGAATTTTTCGAAAATACCCCTATAGAAAAATGACGAAATTACCCCTGGGTTGGGAATGCTCAAGAAAGTGACATGGATGAATGAATGTGTCTTTAGTGAAGTATGTGAATGTTTGAATTAGAGCAGAGAACTTGAGATGAAACTTTGATTGCTCGAAAGAACGACTTCCAGAAACTTCTGTTCATAGAATTTGCTCGTGGATAAAACAGTGGAACAAAATTTCTAATACATAAAACTTTTAATCAGACTAAATTGAGGCGCTAGATAGGAGTTTTAGAGGGTGGTCGCAATTCCCGTGGACGTGGTAGAGGCAGAATAGGGATAGAATAGGAAACCGGGATAAGAGGAGCTTGGGATCGCCAGAATCGTTTGAGAGGTCTCAGAAAAGACCGAGGGTCGAGACATCTGCTTGTGTTTCAAAGTCAGTTGTAGGAAATTTCGATCGTCCGCGTGCTCAGTACGGAAGGTATCACGTGGGCGAGTGCTGGAATCGTGTTCGAGAATGTTTTAGATGCCAGTCCAAGTCTCATCTGGTTAGGCATTGTCCCCTGGATCCGAAAAGGACTCAGGCAGTGGGTCAAGGTTTTGTGCAGCCTGGCGGAGGTGGTCAGCAAGCGACGAGAGGTCGTGGTCCGAACCATGGAGGAAATGGTTTCGGTCGAGGTCGTGAAGCTTTGGTTTGTCGGAAAGAGGATAGTGATGTGCCGGATGTGTCAGCGGGTAAGCTTCTCTTGGTTGGAATTTCTTTATTGTGTTGGTTGCTGTTTTGGCAGTGCTTATATTGTTAGTAGAGTATCTGGAACCTTGGGTATAGACTGGGTAAGTATGCCTAGGAAGATGTTAGATCAGAGTGCGCAGCGATAGCGTAGCGTGGGGAGTTAGGTTGTGGACCGTTAGTCTAGCCAAGTAATTTCGAGGACGAAATTATTTTAAGGAGGGTAGAATTGTAACACCCTGGTTTAGGGGCTATGCATGTTGGGTATAATTTAAGTTCTAGTAGGTTTTGGGTATGCGTGGTTGTGTTTTGGAGGTGTTAAGAACGCTCGGGTTAAACGGGAAGACTTGGGAAAATTTTGGATTTTTAAGTAATAAAGGGGAGCTGGCTTTGGGAGGCCTTAAAAGAATTAATTGGGAGAATAGGACACATGAAAGGCTTTGGCAAGGTGGCTTCATGCGCACGCTTAAGAAATTTGGAAGTAGCGCCATTGAGGGTCTTGGGTTCGAATCAAAGAGGCAGCAGGCTGGTTTTAATTTTTTGGATTTTGGCGTTACAAGGTGGGAGGCCTTAAAAGGAGTTGGGGCGTGTTTTTTGACCCAAGCAGCAACTTGGCCAAGTGGTGCCCGTGCGTCACGTAAGAGCTGGAGGTGTGCGTGGGCGCTGGTTCGAGGGGCTGCAGTAGCATTTTGGGCGTGTTTTATTTTATATGCGATTATAAATTTGGAGTAAGAAGGGTTTAAAATTAAATGGTGTAGCTGTATGATATAAAAATCAAAGTGGCCGAGTGGCCTGGGCGTTGGAGGAGAGGAGTGCAGCGGCAAGGTTCCAGGTTCGAACCAGGTGAGTGGCTTTTGGAGTTTTAATTTTTATTATTTTTGGGCAGCAGATTTGAAGGCAGTGGACGGCACATGGGAGTCCCAATTAGATAAGTTTAAGCTAAGGTTGTTCAAATTTTAAATTCGGCTGGTGGGTGGCTTTTATTATGTTATTATTTTAGATAAATATTGGATTATTTTATTTAGTTTGTATGGGTGTTAAAGGGATAAAATAGAGTAAAATAAGGGATTGGATTAATTCAAATGTATTTGAATTTGTGGCTTGGGAGTGTTTCTAGGAGGTGGCCGATTGTGGGAATCTTCAAGTGGGTGTGTGGCCGATTTTTGGAGGTATTAGGGGGGAGAATGCCGTTTGTGTCCCTAGCATTTTTGGTGACTTTCGGCCAGCTTTAGTTGAGTGTACCAAAAGCCGAATTTCTTTTCAAGCAAGATCTTCATATTTTTCTTCCCATTCCATACCTTGCCGACTTTACCTTGGGCATCTAGCCGATTTTAAGCTTTTGTTTCTTTTAATTTCTTTTGTTACCGAAACTAGCTACCTTTCCCTTCAACAATTTTCATTTCTTTTCTCTTAAACCATTTATGCTGAAACCCTCATTTGCTTCTTAGCCGAATTCTCCATTTATTTCTCCCCATTTCTACTTGAGCCGAAACCATCCTATCTTACCCCTCCAACCTTCATTTTCTCTTCTCAATGACCCCTTGCCGAAACCATATTCACATTTTTTTCTCTTTTTTTTTCACTCAAAGCCGAACATAGGTTGGGTTGTGCACCTATAGCCGAATCTTTCTTTCCCTTTTAGTTTTGTCCTTGGCCGATTGTTAGGTGTGGTGTAGTATGCTTTTGGGGTTTCGTTTCCAATCGTTGGAGAAGGAATAAGGTAAGGCCGAATGCCCTATGGACTATCCTCTGTTCTCTGTCGACATCTACAAGGGTAAGAGTGGGTTTTTGGCATCTGTTTGGAAAGATATTAATCTCTTATTTGGTAATTATTTTGTTATAGGGTCTCCGGATTTTGGTGGCGATCAAGTGAAGCTATCACATTTGTGTAGTCGATTGGGGGGAGGTTGATTGTTAGAGGAACCATTGTTGGTTCGGGTTTTGGTAGGAAACCAAACCATTTGCAAGGAGCAAGGATATCGAGGTTATCAAGAGTCTTAGTTGGATCTTCGGTTAAGGCTTGCAGGTGTGTACACACACACACTCTTCTAACAATTTATGTGCTTATTATATTGTGTGTACATACACACTCGTTTCTATTGATAAATGTGTTTATTTATGATGTGTGTTGTTTGGATCCATGGAAAGGTGGATTAAATACCATTATGGTATAAGGCAAGGGGTCAGGTAAGTCCCTGTTTTGATGCTTTTGGTAAGCATGGTATATCTGGTGTGTGTACTATGATACTGGATTATGATAAACGATATGTATGTTGCTTGACAAGCATGTTGGCATATTTTCTGATAAAATGCATGTTAGTGTCTGTTGGGGGTTGTACGAGTGGAGGGGGCAGTGATATTTTGTGCTGACGAGCACCAGTGTTTTGGTAACACAATTTGTGACTTTGGGTCACCAGAGGTTTGGCACCTCCAGAGGTTTGGCACCTCAGCGTCTCGTCCCAGTGGCTTAGTACCACAGTGGGTTGGCCCCATAGATGATAATACGGGATTGACGCCAGTGATTTGGTATCACACGATGGGTTGGCCCCACCATTCGATTTGTGTCTACGGACACCAGAGGTTTGGCACCTCCAGAGGTTTGGCACCTCAGCGTCTCGTCCCAGTGGCTTAGAACCATAGTGGGTTGGCCCCATAGATGATAATACGGGATTGACGCCAGTGATTTGGTATCACACGATGGGTTGGCCCCATCATTCGATTTGTGTCTACGGACACCAGAGGTTTGGCACCTCCAGTGATTTGGTATCACAATTGTGACTTTAAGTCACCAGTGGTTTGGCACCACCAGTGGTTTGGTACCACACGGGGTAGAGAAAGGTGTTGTGGATGGCTAGGTTGGGTGCATATTAATTGGATGCATGATGATCATGTTGTATATGATATTTTGCTAATCCGGGAAAAAGGGTGGCACACTGAGTCTTGGTGACTCACCTTTTTCCTTTAACCATTTCAAGTAGTGCATAAAAAGTGGACCAGGGATCGGAGAGGACAAGGTGGCCCATGTTGAAGATTATGATTAATTATTTTATGCATGATTTTGATAAAAGTACTTCATTTTAAGTATTGGGTTGTAATAAAGGCCATTTTATTATTTTGGTATTATTTTAAATTTTGATTTTTGTAATCTACTTATAAGAGTATGTGTAATAAAGTTTTAATTCAGACAATTTGTAACTCCAAAGTTTTACTTATAATTTTTGATGGACATGGTTTTGAAGAAATTAATAGTTTTCATGTTTTATCCTAAGGTTTAAAAGATTTTCAACAGTCTTTCCGCAATAACATAACCAGATTCGGTCGTAGTGAATGGGCCGGGTTTGGGGGTGTTACACAAAAATTTTGTCCCCTTGTACTTTCCTCTTTGGAACTCTTCTTGAACTAGCCCTTCTCAGTCATTATTTCCCATACTTTGCTTAAAGGTGTCTTTACTTCAGATATGCGATTTTTAATTCGCCATCTGTCCTCCTTCGTCACCATGCTCACGTTCCCTTCAGCATGGTTAGGGAGCGGATTTCCAACCGTATTATTAATACCATCAAATCGTAAAATGCCTGCATCAATAAGACCTTGAACTTGTTTTTTAAAAGCAAGGTAATTTTCTGTCGAATGCCCCCGGTTTCTAGCATGGTACATGCAACTGGCGTTAGGATCGTACTATTTTGGGTATGGAGGTTTGAGGGGTGCCATATAATGTGGGATATTAATTGTTTTTCCAGTAATTTCGGGTACAGCTCTCCATACGACACAAGGATGGGGGTGAACTGAAGTCTTTCAGGATTGGGCTTTGTTGGTCTTGGTTCATTTTTGGGTTGACTTTGGTGGGAAATAGAAATTCGGCGGTGGGTGAAACTAAGGTCGTGGTTGGATTGGGTACGGATTAACAGCATAGTGGCTCCTGGTCCCCGCCATATGGGTTTTAAGATCTCTTTTCTTTACAGGTACTGGCCTTTTCGAACTCTCAAGACCCTCCATCCTTCCACTCTTGATGCAATTTTCAATGAGTTCCCCAGACATTACTATATCAGCGAAGTCTTTTGTGGCATTCCTTACCATTTTGTCATAAAATGGCACCTTCAACGTGTTGATAAAAAAGGACCGTTAACTCTGTTTTAGTCAGTGGGGGTTCTACTTGGGCCGAGGCATCTCTCCACCTTTGGGCGTACTGTCTGAAAGTCTCTGTTGGCTTCTTCTTCATCATTTGCAGCGTTAGTCGGTCAGGTACCATATTGGAGACATGCTTGTATTGTTCGCAAAATGCTGACGCTAGGTCCTTCCATGATCGGATCCTCTCTCTGCTGAGTTGATTATACCACCGGAGGGCTGATCCGATCAGACTATCTTGGAAGCAGTGTATTAACAACTTGTCTTCATTCACATGACCAGCCATCTTTCGACAGAACATGATAAGATGTGCCTTCGGACATCTCGTTCCATCATATTTTTCAAAATCTGGCGCTTTAAACTTTGGAGGCAGAACCAGATCGGGCACCAGACTGAGCTCGTTGGCGCTCAGTGCAGAGAAGACTCCAGTACCCTCTACCACCTTGAGTCTTTCTTCCAAGATCCTGTACTTTTCCTCAGCATCATAATCATCCCTTTTTAACCTAGCTATTTCTACCGGATCATCCAAATCCGGAACAATTGGATTAGCAGAATTATCTCTGGAGTTTGATACAAATACACCTTGCCCCAGATGAGTAGGTGGTATGGGTCGTTGTTCTAGGCCTACCGGGTTCCCTTGAGGATATCCTCTTTGCGTTGCATGAGCATGGGGTGGCGTGAATCCTGGGGGATAGAGCGGATCCTGATTAACTCTCGAATGAGGTTCTGTAATATCAGGACTCTGCGCGAGTCCTTTTCCTTTGGCCAGAGCCGCCAACATCTCCATCATCTTAGCCATTTGATCCTTTTGCTCTAATGATTCCTCTCGGGATCTTACCATCAGATCCCTTGCTTCTTGCTGTGACTTGGCTAACTGTTCTTGCAGCTCTTTCTGGATTCTTTCCATTCTTTCGATCCTCTCATTGAGTTCGGCGTCCATAGCTCTAGTTCTTAGACATGTCCTATAGGGATGACGTGATTCCAGATTCGTAGTGTCGTAGCTGCGGATTATACGATTTTAGCCTTAGTAAATGATTATGGCGATGTGATGCTAATGTATGCAATGTAATGCAAGTGCATGGTATAAATGCAAAAAGGTGTTGATTTGATTCAATTCCATTAGATAAACTTTACTAGAAAACAAATTTCCTTTCATAAAACAGACGATTACATGTACGACTTTGCCCTAATGCCTAAATCCTTAACTTTCCTAAGGAGCCAAGCTAAACTTTGGCCTCGCTCCGATCCTGACTTGTACATTAGACTTAACGCATCCGCCCGAACCGCCAAGGTTTGTAAATGATCGGCCATCTCTCGGATTTGAGCCACGGCTTCGCCTATTACATAGTCTCTGTTTCTGATCTGTTCTTGAGAATGGTGGAGCTGCTCCTTCCAATGTTCATTGTTTACTTCAAGGAGCTTAACCCAAATTTTGCTATCTTGTAATGCAGTCTCAAGCTCTCCTATCCTTCGTCTCATCTCCTCGATCTTGCTCTAACTGGCTCTTAATTCGACTACCGAGTTATGACTACGGTGTAAATGCAGTGACCTTTCTAATTTTGCTACTTGGGCGCGTAACCTCTCTTTTTTTCTTTGGCTTTCTGACAGGCTTTTTTCCAAAGCGTCCTCCCGTACTCGAGCATCTTGGAATTTCTTTTCCCACTGATTGGTTCTGGACTTTTCTTCTTTAATTTCCTGTCGCCATTGCTCTGATGTTTTGCCCAAACCAGCATTTCTGATGGACAGGCGTAGCTTCTTATAGTCCCTCTTTAAGCTATCCAAATCCTCTTCGGCCTTATTTTTTCCTTTTTTCAATTTCTCGGCCTCGAACTTGTGGACGTCAACATCTAACCCCAACTGCATCTTTTCCTCTTCTAGCTGCTCTATCCTCTTACCCAATTCCCGGCTCTTTCTCTTGAAATCTTACTTAATGATCTCTAATTCAGACAGGATTACTTGCAGGTGCTCTTCTATTGGTCGAGCATTTCTTTGGATTGGCCTTGGGACATTGTCGTTGATTCTTTTGCCCCACCATCGATTGTACTCGGGGGTCGCCATTGGCCCTATGGCGAGTCTCTTCATTTTCCGGGTTTGGGTCCATGCATCCGATATTTCGCGAACTCTCTTCTTATAGTTGTCATCCTTGTATGAAAATTCACATTGGGCTAATCCATGTGTCACAGGTATGAACTGCCTCGATTGATATTGCCTCATCACTAGTAACGGAGCATATCCGACAGCTCCCTATATTCTGAGTAAAGGGACCCAATCAAACCCTCCACACCGATACAAGATCCCGTCAGTGATCATCCATGAAGCCTTCCATTCTACATCTTTAACTTGCAAATGTTGGAGAATCGCTATCCATTTCTCTCCAGATAGGTCGTCCCGCCTTGGTGTACCTGCCAATTCCTCTAGAGGAGAATAGTTCTCGAAAAAGACTTTGTATGAGACCTTTTCTATCTTCCAAAAATGGCAATGAAACCAAGATAGCAACAGCTGTGCACATCTGACGAACCTCCCTTCACCCGCTCTTCGGCAAGCGTTCAATGATCTGAAGTTTTCGGCTAAAATTGCGGGGACAGGTGTGACTCCTTTGTCAAGTTTATCAAATAGGTCTGAGACCGCATCCTCTACATGTCCTAACACTGTGGGGAAGGTGACCAAACCATAGATGCTCAAAGCGAAGACGTCGACCCTCTTTTTCTTATCAGGATGCGCTAAGATCAAGTCCCTCAAGTGTTTCTAAGGGATGCACTTACAATCTCCCTTTTACTTGATCCGGGCCGTAATCCATTGCTCGCTCATCCCTGTAATCTTCATTAGCCTTTTTGAGAATGCCGGCACATTAGCAAACCTTGAATACGCCTTATCAGTTTGAATTCTCGGGCATTGGAACAAAGCTGTGTACTCTTCTATGGTAGGCACCAAATCTACTTTTCCGAAAGTAAAGCAACTGTAAGCGGGGTTCCAAAACTGGGTAATGGCTCGGAGTGGGTACTCGTCTACCTTGATATCAAACAGATAGGGCAAATCACCGTAATTATAGGAGAATAGTTGTTTGACCTCGTTGCCCCAGGAATCCCATATTTCCTTCAATTCTCGCAGGTCATTTTGAGCCACGTTGATACGGGTGAAATCCCATAACTCTGATTCATGCCCCACTGTCAGGCTATCTCCTTTCTTTTGCTGTATCCTTTCGGACCATACTTAAACGGCCGCATTATCCTCCACTCTATCGAGAAACCCCTTTTCCATGTTAAGCTTTTCTATCTAGTAATCGAATGTGGATCAACACCTTTTTATGATGAAATGCCATGCAATAAAAGCAAAACACAACAAGTTAGTATCAGGTACAAAAAGAACTTAAAATAAACAGGAAATGATCAAACTCCTATTTAAGGTAACAACTAGGGTTTACACGGCTCTACCTACAACGGGCTCTTAGGTCTCTCTATATGTGGTTCGGTTCTAAAGCAAAGGTACCTGAACCAGTAGATTTCTCGATCCTCACCCATTATAGGCTCATATGGACCAAGTTCAGTTCAGGGGAATACATTTCCCTATGGCTGCACGGAGATAAAAACCTCACGAAGACATAGGTACGGATGTATCCCGAAAGTGATCCACAATCTTGCACGGAGGTAAAAACCTCACGAAAGAGTAGCTTCTCACTCCCACTTAAGGGTGTGACCGCAAGGGTCATGCAATGCAATGCCAAAGTATTTCACGAGACTCGACACTATAGCACAAGCAAATGCATCAAAGAGAAACACGATTTTTCAAAACAATTTTCCAAATTTTCAATCAAAAGGACAAAAATCAATCAATTTACGGCCTGACTCTCGAGGTCCCCAGTGGAGTCGCCAAGCTGTCGTAACCATTTTTTGAAAAAAAGGGGAATCGACTTGGTTTTGAAAATGAAAAATGGGAGTCACCACCGATCTTTTATTAGGTGTGATCGGAAGACCTTTGTTTTAATAAAACATTTTGATTTACTAAAACAATGTTTTTTTTTGGTCTACGAAAATTTGAGAAAATAGGTTCGGGAGTCGGTTACGTGCAAGGAAGGGTGAGCACCCTCGCCACGCCCACAATTGGTACCAGATTGAGTAATTAATGTCCCCATGTCGAAAGTTTAAAAATTGTGAAAGAATTTAAAAATTTGATCTCTTTTGGAAATATTTGTATTTCTCGAATTGAATATCAAGATTTTTTTGTTTCGAAGGAACAAAACATCACATCCAGTACGTAGGACACGATAACTTTAATCCTCGAATCCAGGATCATCTCTTAATTCTCGAGACTCATGCATTAAAATATCAAAAGGATGTTCGATTGTTTAGCCAAGCGAGAGAACCGAAACCCAACACATAGGGCACGACCTCTCGAATTTCCAAACATATAATATTGCCTCCCTTTTTTTTGAAAAACTTTTGAATGAAGTTATAATGAGTTTATAAAAATATATTTTATTTTGAACCATAATCTATGTAACAATATCGCTTTTATAAACTATCATACGCAAACATTAACAAAGCGATTATAATGCAATAGCGTACAATATAAAATACAACTAAAATGAATACACCATAGTAAGCATAAAATAATAAATAAATGAGCATTATATAGATATATATGTAAAGTAATGTACGTAAAACAAAAAAAAAACCTAATAACAAATATATAACTTAATACATATAAAAGATAATGCGCAGTATACATATATGATAGTTTTGACTACAGATGTTTTTTTGAATATATACGGGTGAAACGTGTTGCAGAATATAAACAAGATTAAAATTTTTTTTAGAAAATAATACATGATATAATATAATACTATGTGGTATAAAGAGTAAAAAAACATATAATATAGTATAGAAAATATAGGTATAATGAAAATATAAAAAAATAAATAAATAACGAAAATATATTTATATATGTAGTATACTAATTATAAATTATGTATATAATAACGGTATAAATGAATCAAATAATATAAATAAATTTTATATAAAATAAAACTCTAGAAATGATATATAAAATATAATGCTATATAATACACAAAATATGATATAATAACTAATAAAAATATAGAATATAGATTATTAAACAAGTGAAATAATATGTAGGAATAATTAAGTATATGGATGAAATATATAAAGGAAAATAATATGAAATATATAATATAGTGAAATAATTTAATATACCATATAATAATGAGAATAAAATAAAAGGGTAAGAATAGAAATAAAAAAGAAATTGGGGGTCGAATAATAGTTAAAACAGATAAAAGATTAAATTAAAATGCGCGTTAACTCCTAGGGACTAATGTGGAAATTAAACATTTTTGCGAAACAGCGTCATTCTGATCGGATTGATGGATTAAATCAAAATACGTGCAAAGCTCGTGGGCAAAATTTGAAAAAGAAAAAAAAAGCGGGATCGATCGAGCGGTGCATAAGGAGAGAGGATCTATCCCGCAAATCTCCCATTAGTGCAAAAATGCGCGGACCCAGGGGCGGATTCGGGTCGACGCGCGGGTTCCTCCCTTGGATGAAACGGCGTCGTTTCCGTTGGCAGATTTAAGTCCAAATTCCCTTGTTTTTTATTTTGCAAACATTCTTTCTTTGGAAATAAGCAGACCCCCCTTTTTCTTTCGATGCTCTGCTAGGGTTTGAGTCCCTGCCTTAGCCCCGCCACCAAGACCAGACTAGATAGCTGGCCAACGCGAAAACAGGAACGGGGGGACTCCGATATCGTGGCCAAATTGGTAAGCCTCCTACTTTCTTTTTATTACTGTTTAAAAAGCTTGAAAATAATAAATAAAAATAAATAGAAAAATGACAATAGGTAGTAAGATCTAGAACTAGCTTCACCTTCAAAGTTTCTTGTTCTTTTGTATTTTTGATTGATATCTCTGATAATGTGTGGGTTTTTTTTTTAGAAAAAGCGAGAACCCTTCTTACTTCGATTTTTAACGGCTTTATAGCCGAGGGATACAGTCTTTTTTACTATGTTTTCCATACTTTCTTGCTGTTTGTTGCCTCTGTCTCTCTGTCTATCGCAAGGTATAGGCGAGGCAGAAGCGTGCGCGATCGTTTGGTCGGGGCGCGATAATGGTGAGCGGCAGACGAGGAGCCTAGGGGAGTTCGAATTGTCAGGGCGCATGGGCGCGTGGCAGACGTGGCGCAAGAGCGCGTGTGGGGACGCGGTGGATAGTTGCCGAGGTGTGGGGAGCTGAGGCGCGAGAACAAGCAGGAACCCTAGGCCTCCAAAAAATTTTAAGATCTTGGGCCGTTGGGCCTCTGTTATTTGGGTTTGATAATCGGGCTAGTTTGTACATGGGGTTGTATTAATTTTGGATCTGGTATTTTGGGTTTAGGGTTGTAAAATGGGTTTAGGGGTATATCGGGTTTTGTAATTGGACATCTTATGGACTGTTTTATTTTTTTATTATTTGGACTGTTTTGGGTTTGTAAAAAAACAAGGTTAAAATGGGCTGTTTGGACTATAATGGGGCCCCGGGCAAAAATGGTTATTACAGGTGCTATTAGATCTGGGACAACTTCCATCCAAAGAAATTTGAGACTTGGTCTTGGATGGATGATTCCATTTAAACAATATTCTAGACTTGATCTTGATGAATAGTTTGGCCTCTTTCTTGTTGGTTGAATAAGATCGAAGAACATATATTTTTTAGACTTGATGCGTCATTTTTTTAGAAGTTCTTTTAGTTCTTCGATTTCTTTAAAAATCTCTTGGGATTTTGGAGAAATGTTTTAGTGTTCAAAATTTACTCTCCGCTTTGGTTTTGAACGTATGAAGTTGTGTTAAATGATTTAGATGTAATCCTTTTTTTATAGTGTCATTCAGTCAAATAAATGAGAGTTATTATAGAATATAAACTCTTCATTTTAGTGATATACAAGAATTAAATTCTTTTATTTATAATTATTGTACATATTAGTTTAAATTAGTTAGATATAAAATAATCTTATCAACAAGTATTAAATATAAAACACATTACATTTTTAATGAAAAAATGTTGATTGGAACTTTAGAAATAATATCGTGGAGAATCAGCCATAAGACCAAAAACATAAATGATAAAATTTTGATAATCCAAAATTTACTTTTACAAAAGAAATGGAAAAAAAGAGGGTGAAATATTGAAAGACAACATTGTCATTCTCTTTGCCAAATGGGGCTGTTTGGCGAGAAGAAGTAAACAGTACAAACAATGGAGAATTTTTAAGTTGTCTAGTCATAATTTTAGGTTCCCCATGACTACCCATGCGTGGCTGACCTAATAACATTTACTAAAAAAAAACAAAAAACAAAATTCATTTAATTATTTTCAATGCTTTATTTCTTGTTTTATAGATCGTCATGCTTAATCAAGCATTGGTTAATATAAAGTTTTGCTAACTCGTGTTTAAAGATTTCTCTTTTTCGAAGTTATTACAAGATAATTCATTTTTTATTTAATGAATTAGAAATAATGAATGAGGTTATTATAATGGTTTTGCTAAAGTATTTATATAACAGAAATATTATTTGGGAGGGGATTTACCTTGTAACACCTCTAATTCGTCTCTATTATCAGATTAGGGTTATAGAGTGTTATCAAGTAAAATGAGATATTTCACAACATTTCAAAATAATTATTCAATTAATTAATAAACATAATCAATTCATAGAATAAATACACTTATGGACCTTAAATCGGACGTACGAGGCCCTAAAAAAATAGTTTAAGGATGATCAAAGATCAAATCAAACATATAATTGGACTAAGTCTAAAAAAATATGAAGTTTTAAAGCTAAAATGAAAGTTTCGCAGTGGTATTGATACCCAATCGATACTTTACAGAAAATTCGATAGCAAAATTCAATTTTTTTTCTTTGTAAAACAATGGTATTGATAATTAGTTGATGGTATCGATATTTTATGAAAAAGTATCGATACTCAATTGAAAATCGATACCATTTCGACATTCTGTTTTATTTAAGTACTATTCATTTGGTCAAGTATCGATGCCAAATGCCAATGTGTCAATACTTATCCCAATGATGGTAAAAATCTCATCTTAGCAAATTCAATTCATGCCAAAAATTTACCTAACCATAAAAGACAATAATTTTATCTATTCAAACACCTAAATAACTAACCAATATGCCATTCAAGGCACCACAATCAGGATTATTCGTTCAAATAACTAAGCTATTAAAAACATTTAATATTAGACACCTATTCATAATTCAATCATCAACCAAACGACCAAATAAAAGTATGCATAAAAGCTTACCATACCAAAGCATTAATATCATATCTTAACCTTAAAGATTCATCTAACCACAAAGCATCTTAAATAAACATCCAAAGCTAACCATTCAACTAGACATAACCTTGCAACAAAACATTTGACATATTAATAACATAAAGCCTATATAAATGCCACACCCCAAAACAAAAATACCAAAAGCTACCAAATGACTAGATAGTGTGAGCCTTCAGTCGATCCGTTTGGTCAATTCGCAACTTTGATAACTACAAAATAACATATATAAAACAAGTAAGCTTAAAAAGCTTAGCAAGCTCATAGCTTAAACATCAAACTAACTTGCCTTGTTCAATAATAAACAACTAGATAACTTACAATTTCCTGATATCCAAATACAAATAAACCAAAAATACTTTAGTTCTTTTTCTCATATCAAATATCTCATGATAATCCACTTCATAATAACTTATCATTTCCACAAAGAACATTTCATCATTGTAAATGTATTCACATATAAACAAGTAGTTTATTGTACATTTAACACTTACTAAAAACTTGAATATACTCCAACATTTAAGCACATAAATACATTGTAAATCCATTAACATTTCGCCCGTTGAACTAAGTAACTCGACTCAGATACTGTAACAACCCATTTTTAGTGAAATCAGAACAGTGGTTTCAGGACAACAAATTTGATGTGAAAATATTTATTTTATTATTATTTTAATGTCTAAAACATCTTAGTAATATCGTACAAAAATTTCCTTAAGCAATTTTACTGTTTGCATGCTTAATTCGATAAAGGGACTAAATTGTAAAAGGTGTAAAAGTAGAGTTCTAGTAGCTAAAGGTGTCAAATGGCTATAGAACTTTAATGTAAGAGTCCTTATATGGTAGTTAGACCATTAATGAAGTGAGTGGACATTTATGGGCTTATTATCAAGTGATTTTAATGTTTATAGTTAAGGTTAATAAGGTAAATTGTAAAATTAACATAAAATAAAATAAAGAAAAGAAAGATATCATCTTTCTTCCATCTTCACCACCGGAATTAACATTAATAAAAGCCATTGGAGAAGATTTAACATTCGGCCATCACTCTTTGTCTTGCATGTGAGTATTTTTCGTCCTGTTTTTAATGATTTTTATGTTTTCTGAGTTGTTGTAACTTAATCTAGCTAGCCCAGGGACCAATTTCCAAAAAAAATTAAAATATTAGGTTTTTACATGAATGTATATATGTTGTTTGTGATGTTTGATGGAAGAAAATGAACCTTTGTTGTTAGATAAACAACTTTTGTAAAGTGATTTTGGTTGAAAATGTTAATTAGGGATTAAATTGAAAAATGTGAGATATTCATGGTAAAATTGTAAAAATAATGAAATATATGAGTTGCTAGAGACCTATATGAAATTCAGCTAGCATGGGTTAGGGATGAAATTGCATGAATTTTAATTTACGAGCTTAAGGACTAAAGTGTAATGAAATAAAACAATAGGGGCAAAAAACATAATTTTACAAAAATATGAATTTGGATTGAATTGAATAGAATTATTATTGAATGAATTGAATTTATTCATTTAGATCAAGATAAACCTTGTATAGGTTTAGATTGGGGCAAAGATAAAGTTTCGGATTAATTGACTTTGTATCTGCGTTTTTATCGTCGAGGTAAGTTCGTACGTTTAAATAGCGTTTTAATATGTTTGATTTAAATGCTATTTTGTCGTATTATTATATTATGTCTCTATGGAAAATCCAATGATCTTTTGACGGCTTTTGAGCCCCATTTGAACCTAGGAATATAGAAGATACAAATAACATGTCATTACGGTTACCATGTTTTGGGTGCTGGTCTTGAACGTCCTATTGGTGACTAAGTTTCGGTATGTGTTGTACATACTTGACAACTTGTGTGAGCAGCACCGTGTAGCTACATTTTGACCAACGGCCTGGGTGAGCAGACCCATTTATGGCTTGAGAGAGAGCATCTAGGTAAAGAAAAGGAAAGAACTGGTTTCTACCATATATTAACACACAGTGTGTGAGATTCTTGTGTATCTGATAATATTCTAAGTGGTTTAACGGGCATACAAAAGGAAGGAATGGTAAGTGTTTTGATTGGCAATGTCATGAAAGTATGGAAAGGTAAGAGATGTTGATGATTAAAGTATGTATAGCCATATTCATGAAAAGTGTGAATGTTTATATGCTATGTTCATGAAAACAATTATATCATGTGGTGAATTTTCTAAGTTATGTGTTTATTCACTAACTTGAGTTGTTGTGGATGCTTAGGCTTGTGCCAAGCTATGTTGGATTAATTCATAAATTATTTTAAGCTTATGTATTGAAATGGTAAGTGTTGTTTATGATTTACGAACTTACTAAGCATTATATGCTTACTTTGTATTATTTTTCTATGTTTTTAGATAATCGGAAGCTCATTCGGGTTAGAAGCTTTTCGGAGATCCATCATACTATCTATCGACTATATCGGTATATTTTGATGATTTTGGGTCATGGTTATAATGGCATATTATAGGTGTTTTGTGTTTGATGAAATAACCACTATATTTGGCTTATAAATATGGGATTTTGGTTGATGAATTGGTTGTTATGTTGGCATGTATATGTGGTTTTATAATTGTTGACATTTTGGTATTTTTGTGCTTAAATGGTGGATGTTGAAATGGTAAATTAAATGCATGCTATGAATGGTTCTTTTAATATGCTTGAATGTGGTCATTGTGGTATGGTTTGGTATGGAAATAGATAGTAATTGTTGAGTTGATAAATGGCTAATTTGGTATGTTTGGATGTGGTTAACATATGGTCAATTTTACTAAGGTTTAGTGATAATAGGTGTTGAATGACCTAATTGGTATATTTGAGTGTGATTTTGGCATGTGAACATTGTAATAACTTTTGGCATAGATTTAGTTACAAAGGTTGGTTGATTTATGGTTAAACTATGCAAGTGTATAAGCATGTTTGGTTGTGGTGTTTGAGGTGCCATTTAGGCATATTGGTTGAATGATTAAATACCATGATGATCTAGCTTGAATATGCATGTGTTTAGGTGCATTTTGGATGCTTGAAAATAGGTGCATATGGTTTGTTTAAGTGATCATGCTTTGGGTGAGGGAAATGGCTTGAAAATAGCCTATTTTTCGTCTACACGGCCTAAGACACGGACGTGTGCCTCAGCCGTGTTTGACACACGGCCGTGTCGATGGCCGTTCAAAGGGTTGCAAGTCAGGCAGTTACACGGCCTGGCACACGGGCGTGTGAGGCCATTTCAAGAGTTACATGGCCTGGCACACGGGCGTGTGACTTTGCTATGTGACCCAATTAGTTAGAGAGTTACAAGGGCATGGATACGAATTGGGACACGGCCGTGTGTCCCTACTTCGAATGTCCACACGGCTTGGCCACACGGCCGTGTGACCCCTGCAGTATGAAAATTCTGAACTTTTTTTCAAAAGCTCTATATGTTTCCGATTTAGTCCCGATTCGTCTCGCATAAGGGACAATATGTATAAGTTTGATTGATATTGCCATAATTTATGATATGTCTGAAAAATACAATATGTTAATCTCATACACATTTCACATTCCATTCAATGCATATGACACTTAAATTTTCATTAATTACACATTTTCACTAAGCTTTTACGTTTTTCACAATTTAGTCCGTATACCCAAAATTTCTAAATTAAGAAATTTTTACAAATTTCCAAAGCTAACTGAATATCATTCTAAGCTAGGGCAGTCCGCCATTAATCATTAATTACTCAATTTCCATGAAATTCTAAATATTTAATCAATTTACTCCATTTGCTAAAACTATCAAAGAAATTAATTAGTAAACTAATCAAAATCAATAACTAACACTTCAACTCCATCGATTAACATCCAAAATAAGAAGGGTTCATCAATGGAAACATCTAAAACAGTTTTAAAAACGAAGGTACGAGTTAGCTAGACCAAGTTGCAACGATCTCAAAAACATAAAAATTACTAAGAATAAACTCAAAAAGAACTCACATGCAAGAAGAACTATGGCCGAACCTCCCTAAGCTCTTCAATGGTGTTTTTCCTTCCCAAAATTTGGTGGAACTATCCACTAAAGAAGATGATATTGGTTTTGTTTAATTTGTTTCTTTAATTAATTTATTAAATTACATGTTTACTCTTTAAATTGTTCTTGCATTTTCACTTAATTCATGATTTAACCGTCCAAACTACTTAGAAATGGCATATTTAATTTATAAAATCCCTCACCTTTAATAATTACTTCCCTTACTCACATAATTCAACAATTATGAGTTTGACATCTACTACAATTTGGTCCTTTTTATCCAATTAAGTAACTATACAATAAAATTTCTTCATCAAAAATTAATATGACTCTAATGTAATGCCATAAATGTTAATTAAGTAATAAAGCACAATATCAATAATCAAAACTGAAAAATTACACGATGTAAAATTAATATGATTTTATATTATTTCATAATTTTTTTTATGATTGATATTTTAACAATGCAACTGTTATACTTCATGTTTTATTTTTATAGATCATGCATGTCAAGTTTAGAGTACAGATTTTCTTAACTATTTGTTTTACGTAAAAAAGTTTTCAATCATTAAATGTATATTAATGTAGACAGTATTTTAGATCAATATGATAGAAATATCAGATTGATTCTAAATTTTACATGCATGACAAGTATAGTTATATTAATAAAATCGATGGCTGGATAGTTAAAATATTAGTCGTATGAAAAGTTATGAAATAGTTTAAAATTATATATGTTAATTTTATACCAACATAAAACTAGTGTAAATGGATCCCTCCCCTTTTGTTGTCGTTGTTAACAATTTGAGGTCTACAAATTTTAATACGTGCATTTATTGGTTTTTTGTTTATAAGTTCCAAATTTTAATTTTTTTAATATTATGTGTATAAGTTATAACATTACTCTATTGAAAAATACTAAATGTCAAAATATAAAAAAGGAAAAAGAATATGTCAAGCTGATTTAAGTTTAACATTAAATAAGCATGGAGCTTGGCATAAACTTCCGGGTGTGCTTATCACAGGGATTATTTATACTACTATGATATTTGACCTAATAAGCCTTTGAACTTTTTAAAAAAAGTTAATTAAGTCTCTTCGAACTTTTTGCATCTTATCAAGCTCTTGAACTAACATAACATGTTAAATAGACACTTTGATTGATGTTAACTATTAGTATTTTTTAATCAGTGAGGTAAACAAGAGGAAAAATATGATGGTTAAACGGGGAAGAATGAAGTGAAGGTTAGGGAATGGTTTCAGTTTTGGAGATAGTTAGGAGATCAGGAAGGAGGAGTGTGTACGTTTGTGCATATGAGCTATTTGCATTGCCCTTTTATAGTGGGGAGCAAGCTTCGATACGTGTCTTGAGGTTACTGATGTGGGACTTTGATTTGATATCCTTGGCAATGACGGTGATGCTATGTCTTAGGACAAAACATTTTAGGGTAACTAGTAATCAATTACTTTGGGCCTCCACTAGTCTTAGCAGAGTTGTCCCTTTCTAAAATTTTTCGACTTGATGTTCGCAAACTAACCCTAGGTTTGCAATGTAATTGGTTCCATTGAGAGACATGTGTTTAGCTCTCTATGGATGCACTTGAGGTTCACGAGGCTTACTATACAAGGTATAAGCAGCTCGTTAGACAAGGTATAACAATTGCCCTTAGACGAGTAAAATTATGACATTCATAAGCCTTTTAGGAAGTTTGCAATGTGAGTGCAAGTAATGGAGGTTTGGATAGTTAAGCTGAAGTCTATGTTGAAGTGTGACATATTGTGTTAGTGTCTTCATTTTGCATATGAGTATTTTTAAATTTGAATTTTAAATAATTGAAGCTTTAATAATTGAAGCTTTTAAGTCCATTAGATTTATAGCAGGATAAATTATTCTCATATATATGTTCATACATATTTAATGATGAATGTTGCGAAACGTGCGAGTGTTTATGGTGTGCTTATTGGGTTCCCAATGAAACCATCATTATTTTTAATATTTGGATACATGTGTCATGTTTTAGTGAGGCAACTTTACATGTATAAGTAATAGTGCGTGCTTGGGCACATGATAACTTAGTAAGTTTCAAAGCAATTGAAAAGTTTCATTTTCACTTATAAATAGGGATGAGGATCAACTATTTCATCATCATCATCATTATCCATTTATTGAGTTTTATGATATTTGCAACTTCTTTGTCCTCTGTGTTTCTGGTGCGATCTTTGTTGGTAAGTTTCTATTGCTTTTATTAATTTTTATACTGCTCTTTACTTTCATTTTACCCTTAGTGTAACATGGCTACGAGATCAATCAACATTCTCACTAAGAGAATAATTCTTGTGTTCCACATCATTAGAGAATATGTGGAAACTGTTGGCCTATAGGGGGATTACTTGTTTCGATAATTTCAAATACAAATTTGATATTGTGACGGGGAAACACTGGCTGACTAAGATGAAAAATCGTAAGAAGGAGAATTTTTGGTTTCTACTACCTCTATATGTATTTGAAGCAGGTTTTCACTTACCTTTGCACCTTTTTTTTGTCGAAATGTTGAATTTGTGTGGAGTAACTCCTGGGTAGTTGATGGTCACTTCTTGGTGGATCTTGATTGCATATTTTTTAGATTGTCATTTACATGGAGAAGAAGCCTCTGTAAATGTATTTAGGATAATATATATAGTAACCCTTGCTAGTGAGATAAATCAAAAGGGATTTGTGATGTTTACTACTCGAAGGGGAAAGAAAGTCATCGTTGATAATACCATTAGTAATTTACATTTGGTGAGGGACAAATACATGAAGATTGAGCAAATTTATGATGGAGACTTCCCTTTCCCTTTAGCTTGGGTGGAACTTTCCACTAAAAGGAGTACATGAGATTCCTATTTGTTGAGCAATGCAAAGGAAGCTCAGTTAAAGGTTACAATCAAGTCTGTCTATAAGATACGAGCAAGTTCATTGTAACACCCCTAGCCCGTATCGTCGTCAGGTTAGAGTTACGGAGTGTTACCAGAGCATAACATCATACAATGTACAATTAGTTAAAGTTAATAATTCATCACATGAATCATAACAATATCAACCAAAGTCATACATACGGTCCCTTTTATGGGCCCTCGAGGCCTTAGAAAAACATTATAAATAAATCAGGACTAAATCGAAAACATATGAATTTTTTTTGAAAAAAGTTGAATTTTTTCAAACTGTGGGGGTCACACGGCCAAGAGACACACCCGTGTATTAGGCCGTGTGTGCATTTGAAATAAGGACATAGGGCTGTGTCCCAGCTCGTGTCTGTACCCGTGTAACTCACTGACTTGGGCCACACGGCCAAGCTAGACGCCTGTGTGCCAGGCCGTGTACCCTTCGAAATAACATCACACGCCCGTGTACCAGGCTGTGTGCTAGGCCGTGTAACAGCCTGACTTGCAACCTTTTTGAAAGCTACAAGGAACACACAGCCGTGTCGCCTGGTCGTGTGTCACACACGGTTGAGACAGACTCCCGTGTCTCTTCCCGTATGGACGAAAAATAGGCCATTTCCAAGCCATTTTTCTCATCCAAACTCACACCTTATGCACAAGCCAATTGCACCTAAAATAAAGAATTCAAAACACATTTTACATATGCATATCCAAGTTTACACAACATAGAAACTATCCGTTCAACCGATAAGCCAAAATGGCACCACAATTTCAACAATCAAACTTACCTAAACACCTAACCAATTCATTCACTAATTAAACTACCAATTGAACCATTTCAAAACCACATTTATCCATATGTTCATATACCCAAAATTCATGCACAACCAATACCAGATGTCCATTTCCACAACTAACATGTACCATACCAATTTGACCAAAAGATGATCACTATCAAATTACCAAATCAATCCATTAGCAACATTTATGGATTATTTCTATTCATACCATTCACCATTTCCTAAAATACCATTACCATATCATTCCCCTTGTAATGCCCCTCACCCGGGTCCGTCGCCGGAACAAGGTACGAGGCATTACCGAGCATGATCCAAGCAATTTCACAAAATTTAAAATGTAAAATCCGTATAAATTAAAAATTTTCCATACATAGTCATCACACTCTTATTCGACCAATTCAAGCATTACCATAAACATATACCTTGATTAATATTGAACATTATCAATACCCATAAACAAAATAAACCATCAAAATTTTAAAGGCCAGTATTTTAGCATAATTCGTGACTACAAGTAACAAAACAATTAAGCCTTCTATACATGCCATAATTCCCAAAATATTGTTTTCAAAATACCAAAAGAAGGCTGATAGTGTGGATCGATCTCCGACGATCACTGAATCCTGAGCTAGCTTGGTGACACTATAGGACAAGGAAAAGAAAAGAGAGTAATTAGCTTAGTAAGTAAGTATACAAATAATAAATAATGGATTTAACACGTTTACAAAATAATACAATCATATCTACATTCAAATTTACTATTTATTCAAGTTCGAAGCATGCTATCTATTCGAGTCACAGTCATTCAATTATTTTTATCTGGAGCTACAAAACCCCAAATTAAGGTCAGTTAATTTTCTAGACTCATTTATCTTCTTACCATAAAATTTTCAGAATTTTTTGTTTAGCAAATAAGTACAGTTTATTCATTAAAATTTCCCCTGTTTGACTATTCTGACCTCTCTTCACTATGAATCAATTTTCTCCTCGTACAGAATTTAGATGACCTTCTTGTTTAGTTCATTTGCAACTAGAATCATTCAAGATTTCAGGCATATAAATTATATCTCATAATTATTTTTGTACAATTTTTAATGATTTTTCCAAGACAAAATAGTGGATCACGTAATCATTCTGAACCAGTCTCATAAAAATTCAAATATTTCAAAATATACAAATCATTTATTTGCTATGTTCTTTTATACGAAAATAGACTCAATAAGATTTAAATCAATATCTTACCCAACTTATAATTCAATTTCTACTATTTTTGGAGATTTTTCAAATTCACGTCACTGCTACTGTCCAAAGCAGTCTATTGTAAATTTTTGCTCTCTCTCACTTTAGTTGTGTTCATCACTTGCCTATACCAATATTTCCAATTTTCGATTACATATCGAGCATATTGCTCATACGTTATACATGCATATAACCACATTCATTACTACAAATTCACACATAATTTCACTTAATTGATTTTCTCGTTGAACGCTTCGAAATAATTACGGATGCACGGTGGTTTCGCACACAGCCCACCTTTGAAATTGAAGCTATCTTGTACACATAGTGGCTTTCACTTAGTACCACTCATGTGACCTAGCTCGATTGTACACATAAGTTTGGCTCTCTTGTACACATAGTGGCCTTCACTTAGTACCACTCATGTGACCTAGCCATCTCGTAGCTTTCTTGTCTACATGGCGTCCAACACTAGGAACCCCTCATGCGACCTAGCTACTCATAACCTGTAGCTTTCTTGCACACATGGTGAAAGTCCCTTATCATCCATGTGGCCTAGCTACATATCAAATTTGGCCATCTCATAGCTTTCTTGTGCACACGGTGAAGGTCCCTTATCACTCGTGTGACCTAGCTACATATTGTCCGTATCTCTCGATTTTCCGAAGGTTCAAACGGGAAGTACTTCACTTTCAAACGGGAAGTACTTCACTTTCTAATAATTTATTTCATTCTTTCAATAGTCAATTTTGATTCAAAAATCAGTTACAATACATAAAATATGCTAAATTATAAAAACATCAATAAAAGTAATGAATTATTTACATATTACTTGGTGGAAAATATGGCCAAATTTGCAATTTAGTCCTTAACCTTGCTTTTACCTCGTTCAAGGTCGATTCCAAGTTCTTCTTGATCTATAATAACACATTTAGCTTATTTAATATTTATACTATTTAATTCAGTCCAAAAATCACATTATGGCAAAGTTATATTTTTGCCCCCTAACTTTCACAAAATTACGAATTTTCCCCTACGCTTGAAAATTAAACTTCATCCTATTTTCTTATATTTTATGACATGCTGATCATTTTCCCCTTCTATGGCAACATCAAATTCTCACTCTATCATGTACTTATGAACATTAGGTATTTTTGCCGATTATGTCGTTTTACTCATTTTCATGTAAAATCGCTTAGCAAAAGTTGTTTAACATAATTTCAACCTTCATATTCTATCATAAAACATCAAAATAAACACATTTCACCTATGGGTATTTTTCCAAATATGAACCCGAGGTTAAATTATTGCTAGAATAAGCTAAACCAAGTTATCGGGATTCAAAAAACGTAAAGAACATGAAAAATGGGGCTTGGATTGACTTACTATAGAGCTTGGAAGCTTGAAAACCATAGCTATGGAGTCCCCCTTGAAGATTTGACCTAAGGAAGAAGATGACAACCTTTTTCCATCTTTTTCCCATTTAATTTCTTTTATTTGACATTTTACTAAAATACCCTTCATTAAAATTTTAGTTATTTCTACCTATGCATGTCCATTTTTGTCCATGAAAATATAATGGTCTAATTACCATTTAAGGACCCCTACTTTAGAGATACACTTCAATTTAATCATTTAGCATCTAGAACTCTCATTTATCAACTTTTACAATTAAGCCCCAATAAGCAAATTAGACATGAAATTCATAAAATTTTCTATCGATAGTCTAACACATGCATCCAATCAGTCGGTAAATCATAAAAATTAATCAAAATAAACTTTTCTAGCTCGAATTCATGGTTTTGCAACCACTTCTCCGTTTAGGCCCTATTTCGGGATGTTACATTTCTCCCCCTTTAGGGATTTTCGTCCCCGAAAATCTTACCTGTGAAGAGGTTTGGGTACTATTTTCGCATAGCCTCTTCGGGCTCCCATGTAGCCTGATGTACCCCATGTCTATTCCATAATACTTTCACAAGTGCAATACTTTTGTTCCTTAGTTGCTTGATCTCTCGAGCTAAAATCTTAACTGGTTCCTCTTCGTAAGTCATATCTGGCTGAATCTCAACCTCCGTCTGAGAAATCACATGTGACGGATCAGAACGGTAATGACGTAACATGGATACATGGAACACATTATGAATCTTCTCTAGCTCAGTTGGCAAAGCTAAACGATATGCTAATGGCCCAACTCTCTCCGTAACCTCGAACGGCCTAATAAATCGTGGACTTAGTTTGCCTTTCTTGCCAAATTTTAGAACTTCCTTCCACGGAGATACTTTTAAAAACACTTTGTCACCAACTTGATACTCAATCTCTTTTCTCTTCAAATCTGCATATGACTTCTGTCTATCTGAAGCTGCTTTCAAGCAATCTCTCATGACTTTTACTTTCTCTTCTGTTTCTTTAACTAAATCGACCCCATGAATGTGATTTTCCTTAAGCTCTGTCCAATATAAAGGTGTACGACATTTGCGTCCATACAAAGCCTCATAAGGTGCCATCTTCAAACTCGACTGATAACTATTATTATAGGCAAACTCTACTAATGGTAAATACTTTTCCCAACTGCCTTAAAATTCTAGTACACAGTATCTAAGCATATCTTCAAGCACCTGAATTACTCTCTCTGACTGACCGTCAGTCTGAGGATGAAAAGCTATACTAAAACTCAACTTTGTGCCCAAAGCTTCCTGTAACTTCTGCCAAAACCGTGAAATAAATCTTAGATCTCTGTCTGAAATGATCGATAATAGTACCCCATGTAGTTTGACTATTTTTGAGATATATAATTTGGCCAACTTATCAAGTGAAAAATCTATAAGAATTGGGATAAAATGAGCCGACTTCGTTAGCTTATCAATTACAACCCATACTGCATCTTTCTTTCTCGGTGTCAAAGGCAATCCTATCACAAAATCCATAGTAACTTGGTCCCATTTCCATTGAGAGACTAGCACAGGCTGCAATAAAGCTGAAGGTACTTGATGTTCGGCCTTTACTTGCTGAAAGATCAAGCATCTAGAAACAAACTCTGAAATATCTCTTTTCATTCCTACCCACCAATACATTTTCTTCAAATCATTATACATCTTTGTACTACCTGGGTGAATAGACAAAGAACTACTATGTGCTTCCTGTAAGATCTTTTGAATAAGCTCGTCATTCTTCAGTACACATACTCTGTCTCTGAACAACAAACAACCATCAGAACCGATCTAAAAATCAGATTCTACACCTGACTCGCACTGAGCTCTTTTAGCTTGTAACTCACTGTCATCTTTTTGAGCTTCACGGATTTCTTCAAGAAACATCGGTTTAGCTCTCAACTCAACTATAATGAAACCGTCATCTGATAAAGCCAAGCTAGTATTCAAAGCTCTCAATGCAAATAAAGATTTTATACTCAAAGCATCAGCAACAACATTTGCTTTACCCGGTTGATAATCGATCACTAGCTCATAATCTTTAATCAACTCTAACCATCTTTTTTGCCTCAGATTCAAGTCTTTTTGAGTCATCAAGTATTTCAAACTTTTATGATCAGTGAATATTCGGCACTTCTCACCATACAAGTGATGTCTCCAAATTTTTAGAGCAAATACAATGGCAGCTAGCTCTAAATCATGCGTCGGGTAATTTTTCTCATGTTGTTTTAGCGTCTAAAGGCATAAGCAATTACTTTACCTTCTAGCATAAGTACACAACCCAATCCATTCAAGGATGCATCACTGTAAATCACAAACTCTTTACCTGGTTCTGGTTGTACTAAGACAGGAGCTTCAGTTAACAATGCCTTTAACTTGTTAAAACTCTGCTGACACTTCTCATTCCATTCAAACTTGACATCTTTCTATAGCAATTTCATCAATGGGGTAGCTATCATTGAAAATCCCTCTACAAATCATCTGTAATAACTAGCTAATCCCAGAAAACTTCTAACCTCAGATACATTCCTGGGAGGCTTCCACTCAACAATGGCTGAGATCTTGCTCGGGTCAATTCTAATCCCGTCACTTGAGATAATGTGTCCAAGGAATCCAACTTCTTAGAGCGAGAACTCACTTTTGCTAAACTTGGCATACAATTGATTATCTCTCAAAGTCTGTAAGATAGTTCTCAAATTCTCTGTATGCTCAGTCTCATCATGAGAATAAATCAAAATATCATCAATGAACATGACTACAAACTTATCCAAGTAAGGTTTGAAAATTCAGTTCATGAAGTCCATGAAAATGGCAGGAGCATTAGTCAATCCAAATGGCATCACAAGAAACTCATAATGAGCATACCTAGTCCGGAAAGTAGTCTTCGGGACATCTAACTCTTTAACTCGTAACTGGTAGTATCCGGATCTCAAATCTATCTTAGAGAACACAGTGACTCCCTTCAATTGATCAAATAAGTCATCAATTCTAGGCAGTGGATACCTGTTCTTTATTGTTACCTTGTTAAGTTGCCGATAATCTATGCACAATCTCATTGAACTGTCTTTTTTTTTTCACAAATAGGACTGGTGAACCATAGGGTGAACAACTAGGTCTTGCAAAGCCTTTATTAGTTAATTCCTGCAGCTGAGCTTTCAATTCTTTCAATTCCAATGGGGCTATTCTATATGGAGCAATAGAGATGGGTGTGGTACCTAGAATCAACAGAATACCAAACTTAACTTCTCTAACAGGAGGCAAACCTGGTAATTCTTCCGAAAACACATCTGGATACTCGCATACCACTGACACTAACTCAATTTTTAGGTCTGGATCTTTAGTGTTTAACACAAAAGCAAGATAAGCTTCATACCCTTTTCTCAAACATTTCTGAGCAGACATAATAGAAATCCTAGCAAATGAACTATCTAACTCATCTGAGTTAACCTGAAGAATTTCACCAGTTTCACATTTCAGCTCAATGAATTTCTTCCCACAATTCACGATCACACCATGTGTAGTCCGCCAATCCATACCAAGAATCACATCAAACTCGTCAAATGGCAATAGCATGAGATCGGCCGGAAAACAATGACCTCTAATCATTAAAGGGCAATTTCTACATACTTTATCTAGTAACACATGCTTGCCTAATGGATTCGATACTTTAATCACAAATTCTGTAGATTCTATAGGCATACTTATACTAGGCATCAATTTCAAACAAACATAGGAATGGGTCGAACTCGGATCAATCAAAGCAACAACATTAATATCATGTAGAGAAAATGTACCAGTAATTACATTGGGGGAGAATGCCTCTTCACGAGCTCGGATGGCTTATGTCCTGGAAGGTGCTCTAGCTTCTAATCTCTCAACTGGGTCTTTCATCACACTTTTACTGCTAGCTCCACTTTCGGTATTTCTCGAAGATCTACCTCTATTAGTAGTGTTAGTCTGTCTAGCACTTTGAAAATTTTCTTCCATAGCTTTCGCTGGACAATCTTTAATAAAATGCTTGCGAGAACCACACCTGAAACAAGCTCGACCAGTTCCCCAACACTCACCGAAATGTTGCCTACCACAATGCTGCCACTGGGTTTACTAGACTTCGCATTGCCCACACTTGCCACTGAAGTAGCTTGAGTTTTAGGGCCCAAATGCGATTTCCCACGGTCTCGATGTGAATACTCAACTGAAGCTGTCCTTCGAGGATTTATCTCTCTGGGTCTTTTTGACTGGGTTTGGAACGACTTACTCATCAGTCTCTTTCTTGCATCTCGAGCCTCAATAGCAGCTTTCCTTCTTTTTTTGTTTAATTCCTCAGCTTTAAGATCTCGGTCGACCGATACCACAAATTCTTTCAGTTCCAGAATTCCCACAAACACTTTAATGTCCTCATTAAGCCCATCCTAAAATCTCTTGCACATGATAGCCTAGGTGGACATGCACTCCTAGGTATACTTGCTGAGTCTAACAAATTCACGTTCGTACTCTGCCACAGACATCTTGCCCTGTTTTAATTCAAGGAACTCTTTCTGTTTCTGATCGATAAACCGCTGACTTATGTATTTCTTTCTAAATTCTTCCTGGAAGAAGTCTCAACTAATCCTTTCTTTTGGCACCACTGCTACTAAAGTCTTCAACCAATGGTAAGCTGAATCTCTCAGAAGTGATACAACACATTTTAAACACTCTTCCGGTGTACACGAGAGCTCATCAAACACACGGATAGAGTTTTCGAGCCAAAACTCCGCTTTCTCAGGATCATCATCAATATTTGCTCTAAACTCTTCTGCTCCTTGCTTCCTAATTTTGTTGACCGGAGGCTTGTTCATTCTTACCAAATCCATGCCTTGGGAGCTACGAGAACCGTCTGAGGTATGGGAGGGGTGGGGGAGGTTGAGCATTCGAATTTGCTTGAATAAACTCAGTATACCAATTACTCATCATTTGAACGAAGGCTTTCCGAGCCCTCTCTCCCTGTCCAAGCGTTTCAGATCTATCCTGGCGCGGTCCCTTGCACGGGAGCCGGTGCGTTACTTCCAGCATCGTCAGTAGCAGCTTGGTCGGGATCCATTTACTATATAAAAAAACTTTAAATTGTCAGGGGTCATCACACTATCACAATATATTTATGGCATGTATAGCTAGACTTTTACACACGCTATGTTAGTCTGAGAACCGACTAAACCATAGCTCTGATACCACTAAATGTAACGCCCCTCACTCGGGTCCATCGCCGAAACAAGGTACGAGGCATTACCGAACATGATCCAAGTAATTTCACAAAATTTAAAATGTAAAATCCGTATAAATTAAAACTTTACCATACATAGTCATCACACTCTCATTTGACCAATTCAAGCATTATCATAAACATATAACTTGATTAATATTGAACATTATCAATACCCATAAACAAAATAAACCATTAAATTTTTGAAGGCCAGTACTTTAGCCTAATTCGTGACTACAAGTAACAAAACAATTAAACCTTCTATACATGCCATAATTCCCAAAATATTGTTTTCAAAATACTAAAAGAAGGCTGATAGTGTGGATGGAGCTCCGACGATCACCGAATCTCGAGCTAGCTTGGTGACACTGTAGGAGAAGGAAAAGAAAAGAGAGTAAGCATATAGCTTAGTAAGTATATAAATAATAAATAATGGATTTAACATGTTTACAAAATAACACAATCATATCTACATTCAAATTTACAATTTATTCAAGTTCGAAGCATGCTGTCTATTTGAGTCACAGCCACTAAATTATTTTTATTTGGAGCTACAAAACCCCAAATTAAGGTCCGCTAATTTTCTAGACTCATTTATATTCTTACCATACAATTTTCAGAATTTTTGGTTTAGCCAATATGTACAGTTTATTCATTAAAATTTCCCCTATTTCATTGTTCGACTATTCTGACCTCTCTTCACTACGAATCAATTTCTCCTCGTACAAAATTCAGATGACCTTTTTGTTTAGTTCATTTGAAAATAAACTCATTCAGGATTTCAGGCATATAAATTATATCTCATAAATATTTTTGTACTATTTTTAATGATTTTTCCAAGACAGAACAGGGGATCACATAATCATTCTGAACCAGTCTCACAAAAATTCAAATATCTCAAAATATACAAATAATTTGTTTACTATGTTTTTTTTTATATGAAAATAGACTCAATAAGATTTAAATCAATATCTCACCCAACTTCTAATTAAATTTCTACTATTTTTGGTGATTTTTCAAATTCACGTCACTGCTACTGTCTAAAGCAGTTCTATTGTAAATTTTTGGTCTCTCTCACTTTAGTTGTGTTCATAACTTGCCTATACCAATCTTTCCAATTTCCGATTACATATCGAGCATATTGCTCATGCGTTATACATGCATATACCCACACTCATTACTAAAAATTCACACATAATTTCACTTAATCGATTTTCCATTTGAACGCTTCAGAATAATAACGGATACACGGTGGTTTCGCACACAGCCCACCTTTGAAATTGAAGCTGTCTTGTACACATAGTAGCCTTCACTTAGTACCACTCATGTGACCTAGCTCGATTGTACACATAATTCTATCTCTCTTGTATACATAGTGGCCTTCACTTAGTACCACTCATGTGACCTAGCCATCTCGTAGCTTTCTTGTCTACATGGCGTCTAACACTAGTAACCACTCATGCGACCTAGCTACTCATGTAACAGCCCGATTTAGTGCCTAGTCGGAACAGTGGTGCGAGACCACAAATACGAAGTAGTAATATGATTTTTTAAGGTATTTGAGATGTTTGCATGATATTATGAAAGTTTCACGTAGAAATTTTATGAAAATTTCTATTAAAGGGTCCATTAGGACTAAATTGAAAAAGTTGCAAAATATGAGTTTCTAGAAGCTTTTTGTATGAAATAGCTTTAGAATATTAATTAGAAGTCCTTAAATAGCAATTTTCCCAAATTCTAATTTTTGGACAAAAATGGACATGAGTTAGTAAATGATGAATTTTTAAAGGAAAGGGCATTTTCGTCATTTAACAATTAAATGATTAATAAGGGAAAAAGATGACAAAAATCATTCTCATCTTCTTGCCCAAGTGCCGAAATTTGAATGAAGCCATAGCTAGGGTTCTTCAATTTTTCAAGCTTGCTAGTAAGTTCATTTTAGCCCCATTTTTAATATTCTTCGTGTTTTTGGAGTCCTCGTAACATGAATTAGCTATTTTTAGCTATAAGATGAGCTAAGATGCATGTTCAAAAATCTACCCATGTATGATATTCTTGTAAAATGATGTTTTAAGAAAGATTGTGAGAGTTTGATGTTAGATAAACATATTTTCCTAAATGAATTTCATGAAAAATGCTAGTAAGGACTAGTTTGTAATAGATATGAAATTTGTCATACATGGTAGAAATAGTGAGAATTTGTTATTGCTATAGTTGGGACAAGGAATCGGCTAATCATGAAGTATTAGAAAGTTGAATGAAAATCACTTTACGAGCCTAGGGGCAAAAGTGTAATTATGAGAAAGTTTAGGGGCAAAATTATAATTTTTCCAAAGTATGAGTTGAGAGTCAATTTAGTCAATGTGATTATTAAATGATATAAAATATTATTATAAATCAAGAAAAATGAAGCCCAGATCGAAACCGAGGCAAGAACAAAGTTGAGGACTAAATTACATATCTACATACATTTTGTATATTGAGGTAAGTTTGTATGATTTTTAAGCTTTATTATTACTATCATTGAATTGCTTAGTATAATATACATTATTACCATAGAAATGCTTAATGCTATGTTAAATAAAGAAATCAATGAGATTAAGCATGAGAAAGTCCTGATTGAAGTTGAATTACTTAAGATACTCGATCTACCACATGAGATAAGAAAGTCCGTATAAGACCAAGCCAAGGCATGACATCGGCAATCAAGCAAAAATGTCATGTAAGTCCAAGACAAGTCTTGGCATTGAAGAGTTATTATGAGATGAAAACCCATGTAAGCCCAAGCCAAGGCATGGCATTGGTGAGTCTCTAAGCAAAGATGTCATGTAGGTCCAAGACAAGTCTTGGCATTGAAAAGCTATCATGAGATAGAGATCCCATGTAAGTCCAAGACAAGGCATGGCATTGGTGAGTAACAAGGAAGATTTCATGTAAGTCCAAGCCGAGGCATGGCATTGGTGAGTAACAAGGAAGATTTCATGTAAGTCCAAGCCAAGGCTCGGCATTGACCAGTTCATGAGTAAAGATACCAAATAAGACCATGTCAAGACATGGCAATGGTAAGTTCCCAAGGGAACACACAAGGAAGACTTTGATTAAGTCCATGTCAAGACATGGCATCGATACCAAGATGAGAGATCCCATGTAAGACCATATCTAAGATATGGCTTTGGCATCGAGTTATATGTGGGATGAGATTCAGTATCCTCGGTTGTTCATAGAAATTCATCGGGCAAATGAGTAAAGCTTAAATGAGATAGGAAGAAAATTAAGTAAGCAGAGCTATTATCAAGTTGGGAATGAGTATTATTCATGTTATGAATGATGAATTAGAGATTATGATTATTATAGTAAAGTATGCTGATCTATGTGATCAAGTGATACAGGTACCTTATTTACCTCACGAGCATGAGACTAGTAAGTATCATGAGATTTTTAAGAACCAGTAAGAGTAAGTAAACTTAAATAGCTAAAATTATGATGCCATTATTTATGCCAAATGGTTTATGTTAAACAAGTATGTTGCTATGTGCATTATATGCAAACTTACTAAGCTAAATGCTTACGTCTTTTATTCTTTCTTTCCATGTAGTCTCGCGGAGCTCGGAGCACACTATCAATTGTTATTTTGGTATAGCCAAGATGTTTACATTAAGTATGGCATGTATCGGGAACATTTTATTTTGAGAATATGTCTTAAAAAGGGCAAAAGTATGGGCTATCAAGTTTATTATTCTTTTGTATATGGCTAAGTGATTGGCCAAGATTGGCTAAGTATGTATGTTTATTGATATCAATGGAGCATGTAGTATTATTCATGAAAGATGTAGTAAATTGAGTTGTTGAATTGAATATGAGATTGATCTTGATTTCAGGGTGGCAATTGGCTTGGTAAATAGCCTTCAAGGCCCACACAGATAGACACACGGGTGTGTGTCTAGGCCGTGCGTCCCCTGTCCCTTAGTACCTTAAGTCAGAATAGACCACGGGCTAATCCCACGGGCGTTTGTATAGGCCTTGTGAGACACACGGTTAGAACATGGACGTGTGCCTTAGGCTGTATGAATATAGTCATTGCCGACCACAATTGGAAGACATGGGCGTGTCGAAGGGGTACACGGGTGTGTCCCAAGCCACATGGGCGTGTGACCCCCGTTTTAATGAAAAGTTTTTGATTAAGTTCCAAAAGTTTCTAGATATGTGTTTAAGCCTCGTAGGCCCATGAAATGTATGATTAGACTAAGAAAGAGAAGTTTTTAAGTTGGAGCAAAATTTTACAGCCCGTAAGTGCATGTTTGAGAAAGTTCTAGCATAGTAATGTCTCATAACCAGTCTCAGCCTTGGACTCGGGTATGGGATGTTACAACTCATAACCCGTAGTTTTCTTGCACACAAGCTGAAAGTCCCTTATCATCCATGTGGCCTAGCTACATATCAAAATTTTCCATCTTGTAGCTTTCTTGTGCACATGGTGAAGGTCCCTTATCACTTGTGTGACCTAGCTACATATTGTCCGTATATCTCGATTTTTCGAAGGTTCAAACGGGAAGTACTTCACTTTCTAATAATTTATTTCATTCCTTCAATAGTCAAATTTGATCCAAAAATCAGTTACAATACATAAAATATGCTAAATTATAAAAACGTCAATAAAAGTAATGAATTATTTACATACTACTTACCTCGGTGCAAAATATGGCCAAATTTGCAATTTAGTCCTTAACCTTGCCTTTACCTCGTTCAAGGTCGATTCCACGTTCTTCTCGATCTATAATAACACATTTAGCTTATTTAATATTTATACTATTTAATTCAGTCCAAAAATCACATTATGGTAAAATTACATTTTTGCCCCCTAACTTTCACAAAATTACGAATTTTTCCCTAGGCTCGAAAATAAAACTTCATCCTATTTTTTTATAAATTATGAAATGCTGATCATTTTTCCCTTCTATGGCAACATCAAATTCTCACTCTAACATGTACTTATGAACATTAGGTATTTTTGCCGATTATGTCGTTTTACTCGTTTTCACGTAAAATCGCTTAGCAAAAGTTGTTTAACATAATTTCAGCCTTCATATTCCATCATAAAACATCAAAATAAACACATTTCACATATGGGTATTTTTCCAAATATGAACCCTAAAATAAGCTAAACCAAGTTACCGGGATTCCAAAAACGTAAAGAACATGAAAAACGGGGCTTGGATTAACTTACTATAAAGCTTGGAAGCTTGAAAACCCTAGCTATGGAGTCCCCCCCCTTGAAGATTCAGCCTAAGGAAGAAGATGACAACCTTTTTCCATCTTTTTCCCATTTAATTTCTTTTATTTGACATTTTACTAAAATACCCTTCATTAAAATTTTAGTTATTTCTACCTACGCATGTCCATTTTTGTCCATGAAAATATAATGGTCTAATTACCATTTAAGGACCCCTACTTTAGATATACACTTCAATTTAATCCTTTAGCATCTAGAACTCTCATTTATCAACTTTTACAATTAAGCCTTAATAAGCAAATTAGACATGAAATTCATAAAATTTTCTATCGATACTTTAACACATGCATCCAATCAATCAGTAAATCATAAAAATTAATCAAAATAAACTTTTCTATCTCAGATTCATGGTTTCGCAACCACTATTTCGTTTAGGCCCTATTTCGGGATGTTACATCCCTACCATCATTTTTAACCATCACAACATCAAAATAACAACCACATGAAAATACCATATAATTATAATATCATACCCACTAGATCATCATCCATAATGTCATATATATACAAGCCGCACATAATGGCTAAATTTCATCAAACAAGACACTTATATAAGCCATTATAACCATGACTTAAAATCATAAAAATATACCAATATAACTGATGGATAGTGTGTTGGATCTCTGACAACTTTCAATCCGTATGAGCTTCCCATTAACTAGAAACACAAAGGAAAATAACACGAAGTAAGCATACAATCTTAGTAAGTTCGTAATTCATAAACAAAGCTTACCATTTCAATTTATAAGCATAAAAGCAATTTGAGAAAATCCAACATGACTTGGCATTAGCCTAAGCTACAACAACCTTTCAAGTTAGATAATCACATAGCTTAGCAAATCATCTCAAAACATCATAGCTTTTACACATACTACTTATAAGCATTCATATTTTCAAGCATATGGCTAAGCATATTTTTAAACATCATCAACTCATACATTTTCACACTTTCATAGCATCACTTATTTAAGCATTTGCCGAATCTTCCCTTTTTCATACCTGTTGAACGACTAGAATAATATCAGATATGCGGGAATCTCACACACTATGTGCCAACATGTGGTCGAAACCACTACTATCTCATATCTCGTATCAATGCTCTCTCTCGAGCCATAAATGGGTCTGCTCACATAAGCTGTCAGTAAATGTAACACCCCAAACCTGACCTAGACGTTATGGCCTAATCTGGCAGTGTCACATTGGAGTGCTTTTTGAAAACTTGCTCTTGTTGATAAAACCCGTAAGAAGGTTAAAGCCTATTTGTTAAAACTCAACTCATTCTAGCCAAATTATTGTCCATTTTAAAAGGTGTAACACCCCAAAGTCGGCCTAGAATTAGGCCTGAATCCGGCGTGTCACATTGGAGTGTTTTTTCGAAACCTAGGTTTTCATTGGACAACCCTTTTTACTATTAGAACTTTTTGCTATTTAAAACCTCAGATTTTGTTTGCTTGTTTTTAAAATGAGGTTTACTACAAGTCATTATCTTGTAAAATGTTGTTACCTTTAAAACTTTATAGAAAGCTTAATTTAAAACTATTGCGGAAACGTGATATTTTGAAAAATAGTTGTTTTGGTGTTCCACTTCTAGCAATTGTAAACCTATAAATAAGATTCCAAATATAAAAACTAGAAATTAGAAAGGCCTTATTACAACCCAAAAATTAGTAAATAAGGTAAATAAAATCCAAAGCAAGTTTAAATGTGTGGCCAGCTCCAAGTCCCTCGCAGCTCCGAACTGTCTATGTGTGATGATTACCTGTACAGTTAAACAATTGGGTGAGTTTGCGAAAACTCAGTGTGCACCCCAAATAAAAATAGCGATCAATCAGAACAGTTTGGGCTTGGGCCCATCTCAGAAGTAGTGTCCAACTGGGCCTAAGCCCATTACAGAATAGATGCAGTGTGGGCCTTAGCCCTAAACAGAACAGAATTAGAATAATCAAGCATGCAAAAACCCTATCCATCCAGCCTCTACACACTAGCTCCGTCCAACCATACACACCATGTGGGGATATAGTATCAACCCACCCATCCCTACACACCACATAATAGTACCGATGCGACACTAAACAAAATTTGCAACAGAGCTGCCAGAACGGTAGGATAATAGCCATCAGAGATACGCAACAGTGCTGCCAGAACAGAATACTTCCTCCAATCACATAACCCAACCCCATGTTATGCAACATACACCAGTGGCATGCTATTAAATTTTATCATGCATGTAGACAGAATAAATATACATATACAAATCATCTCATGGCATACATAGTCATCCATATATCCTATTGATTTAAAACAGACATTTTACCCATGAAGGGTATGTAGGTAGTTTTGTAAATCGAGGGTATTTCTGTAATTTCCCAAATCGGGGTCTTAACAACCCAACAAGAAGTCCATCGTCCCTTCGAGCGACTTAAGTAACCTACACAATCACAACGGTGTAAATGGGCCTAAGATCCATTACTCAACCCAAGTAGGCTCACATGCTAATGTGGCCCAATTAGCCCAAAAATAGCCTCAGCTATAGGAACAACACAGTTCAAACCAATAGAAACCATATAACATGCATTTTATCCGCGTGGGGCCCACTAGCCTAGTGGGCCCACAAGACTCATTGCCCAAAAATGACCCTAGCCATGGGGACTACACGGCTCGGTCTAACATTTACCATAATATGCACATTTAATCCGTGTGGGGCCCATAGGCCTATTGGGCCCACACGGCCCATTTCAGCCCCAACGTGGCCCAAAACGACCTAAGCCCATGAGAGCACTCATGGTGGCCTCTACTATCGCGTTGGATTCTACACACGTGTGTTTGCGCGCTCGTATAGCAACCGATGTCGTACTTTTAGTTTTTCGGTATTCCGACATTCTGACATTTGCCGATCTATAGTTTGGGTGGTATGTGTACACACATTGTTTACGAAACGTGTCAAAGTCCACGACCACAAACCTTGATTGACTGAGTGTGATTTCAACCCACCCAAAACACTGACAAAGAATGCTAACAACCTCCTTGATGGTTATCTGTACATTAAGCGGATTCATTACTCATGTTACTTAAACTTGTGGTTTGAATCCACATATATTGGCCTATGGAAAACGCAAATCCTAAAGCGAGAAAAAGGCATTCGGCCAATACCAACCCAAGCCAACATAATCTAGTTCGGGTCAATCACAACAAATAGCATTACCTTCGGTCAAGAATGACAAAAAGGTTCCAATCGTATCTGCAGCGCTAGAGAACTCCTTCACTCTTTGAGGATTACTTAAACTCGAAAGAACACCATAAGCAAGAAAAAAAAGATAAGAATCGGCATTAGAGAAAAAGAGGAGAAAAGCTGAAAAACAGAGACATAGAGACTTACCGATAGATATTTAGCCAACAAAAACTAATTGAATGAAAGGGAAAAGAGGATAGGATCGAGAGAGAGAGAGAGAGAGAGAGAGAGTAGAAGAGAATCGGTAATGAAGGACTAGGGAAAAGATTGATGGAGCAAAACAATATTCGGCTATAAGGGAGGAAAATGTTTGGTTACACAAAACTGAATGTGAGTAAAGGCAAAGTACCAACAATATTCAAGAGGAGGAAAGTGAGGGAGAGCAAAGAAGTTAATCAAGCAAAGCACGAAAATGAAGAGCAAAACCACAACTTGGTGAAATCCCGAAATGAAAATGACCAATTACAAATACCTAGCCGAGTTTTACCCCGAAAGAACTCCCCAATTTTATTCAGCCTTCCACACACTAAATTTCCCCCCAACACCCCTTCGCAACTGAAACACTAAGTGCCAGAGTTCGAACCTGGCAAGACTCTTCTCCAAATTCAAACTTGCTTGATTTTCTCCTTAATTTCCTCCTATCCATCTCTTGAAATTCGGCTAACAACCACCCCATTCAAATCTGTTCAAACTCTTGGTGTTTCGGTCAAACACAACTTCCTCCCAAGGCCACCAGCAAAAATAATCCCCATTTGCACAAGCAGGGATTTGAACCTTAAACAAAATAGCACACTCCACACACCACTATCCACTAGACCACATTGCTCCTTGTGTCATACTTTACCAAATTTTATTTATAACCCTACTAACCAAAGATTGGGGTTTTATTCACTGAAAATAAAAATTTTGCTAAAGCCCAGGTTTGAACCTAGGACTTCTCAGACAGTCCCAACTCTTCCTAAATCACATATGCATTAAAGCAAACAAGCAATTTGTGATAATTCTTGCACACATAAACTTTTATGTGTAGCCTCCTAGCGGCTCCCACGCACAAAGCCCAATTCTACTAGGCCCAAATTCAGAGCGTTACAGTTAAGACGTAGTTACATGATGTTGCTCACACAAGCTGTCAAGCAACTGCAACACATGCCAGAAACTCAACCATCGGTAGGATGTACAAGACTAGCATTCAAAATACGGTAACCTCTAATGACATGTCATTTGTATCTTATATATTCCTAAGGTTCAAACGGGATCCGAAAGTTGTCGAAACTTCATTGGATATTTTTGTAGAGTGGAAACATCGATATATAACAGAATAACATTTAATTTGAACATAATTCAATGCTATTTAAATTAACAAACTTACCTCAAACACGAACGGAGATATACGATAGATTAATCCAATACTTTTTTCTTTTCCCCAATCTAAATCCGTACGTTGCTTTTCTTGATCTATATAATCAAATTTAACTCATTCAACATTCATTCTATTCAATTTAATCCAAAAATCATGTTTTGGAAAAATTACACTTTTGCTCTTATGATTTTGAATTCATTTCAATTTAGTCTTTAGCTCATAAAAATGAAAATTCATACAATTTAGTACCAACCCACTATAGCCAAATATCATCTATGCCCTTAACAAGCCTTACATTTCATTTATTTCATATTTTCACCATGAACATTTTTCAATTTTTTGATTAAATCCTTTAATGAAAAATTCATCAAAAATTCCTTTACAAATGTGGTTCAACTATCATCAAAAATTTATTTTCATCCATAAAACATAAAAAAAACTAACATACATTCATGGTAAAATCCTAGGCTTTTAACAGATTTGCATATTAGTCCTCGGGCTAGCTAGATTAAGCTACATCGACTCCAAAAACATAGAAATAATTAAAAACCGAGCAAAATTACACTTACATGCACAAAAGGGCTATGGCCAAACCTTGGAAAGTCTTTAATAGCTTCCTTTGTTTCTAATTTCGGTTGGAGAAGAAGAAGAAAGATGGTATCTTTCTTTTATTCATTTTATTATATTTTTTAAGTTATTTTATAATTACTAATTTAACCTTACTTATATACCTTTAAAAGTACTAAAATAATGTCCAATTTTGTCCACTAATTATATTAATGGTCTAACTACCATTTAAGGTCACTCATGTTTCCAATTCATAACAAATTGACACCTTCTTCTAATAGAACACAAGTTTTGCAGTTTTTACAATTTAGTCATTTTTATCAAATTAAGAATGCAAACGATAACATTTCTTCACGAATATTTTATACGATGCTTGTAACACCCCTAGACCCGACCCAGATGTTACGATAGAATCCGGTGATGTCACATCAAAGGGATAATTCCAAAACGATTTTGTTTAGTTAAATTTGTGGTTAGTAGGAAATTTGCATAGTTAAAAACTTAAGTTTAACATTTAGAAACCCAAAATCCTTGCAACTTGTTGAGTTATGATGAAAGCCCATGTTTTAAGAAAACGTCCATATGTTATAGTTATTTCGAAAACCGTGTTAAACTTTAGAAATATATTTAAGTTTAATAATTAGGTAGTTGAAACAATAATAAAACCCAAAGGTAAAGTCAAATTGGAGATACAAGGCCTTATTACATCCCAAAGAAAATAAAGTAATTAAAATAAAGTCATTCGAAACTAATTAAAAACTTCTAAGTAGCTTGCAGTGTGGCCACCTCCGAGTCCTCTTCCACGTCGAGCCATCTACTGAGAGTTACCTGAAACATTAAATAAAAGGGTGTGAGTTTCGAAACTCAGTGTGTACGACCCTTGGTAATCCAACCAACATGTGATTATCACATTGGGCCTAAGCCCTATCAAAATCGGTGGTCTTGGGCCTTAGCCCACAATGACCTCATATCATATCAGTATCACATGAATGAAATGCTCCCATCCCAAATCCAACCCTGCACTCCATTTCCCTTCCAACCCTACACTCCTGTGGGGATATAAATATCAACCCACCCATCCCTACACTCCAAAGGTAGCACCAACAGCGGAACTACTCAAACGTTGCAGCAAGGCTGCTAAGCATATAATGGGCTTAAAGCCACCGGTGGATCCACGGTCGTCAAATGACTATGCGATCCTCACATATCTTCCTCCGTATCGTCAAACCCACCCAAGTGCAACATGTATCTCATGAATGCAACATATACATTTTCACACATTAAGCACCTAGGGGTATTTTAGTCATTTCACTGCCCAAGGGTATTTTTGTAATTCTACCTTACAGGGGTATTTTTGTAATTTCTTTCATCTCGAGTTTTAGTTATGAACTTTGGCCCATCAACAAGTCCTTGCGGCTAAGGTGAACAGACACTATGCACCAGGTAAGATCCCAGAGAAGAGGAGGTAGGTCATAAGGTGAACAGACACACTGCAAGCTTTTCCTAGATCCAATCCTAGACATGCATATGTCCATTGCCACACTCTAACCTAGCCACTTGTCCACAGACATGTTTGATTATTAAATTAAGTTTTATGCTATTTAAGAATTTATCAGAACTAGGCCTAGAGTCTATTAAAACCCTAGCATGCATTTTTAAAATCCCATAAGGCCCACTAAGCCCACTCATGTTTATGTAGCCCACTAGGCTCGATCATAATAAAATCATACAACCATCCATATCAATCTATCATTCAATTTCACATATCAACTCTTGCCGATTTAGGCCCACGAGCTCGGCAGGCCCATTTAGCTCTGTCTAGCCCGGTTGGCCAAATAGTGGCCCGAGACCATGAGATCGCTCTCTTGGCCCTGGTAATCGTATTAGTGTTGCCACACGAATGTTTACACGTTCGTGTGGTTGTCGGCGCCAACCTTTCGGCTTTTCGACTTTTCGGTATTCCAGTTTTTTTCGGGATTTTGACTTTTGTCGATTTGTCGTGTGTGAAGTGTATGTACACACTTGGTTAATGCGACATGCTATACAATTCCCATCCTTGAACCTACAACCAATACCAATCTCCAATCAATCACACATTTAAGGACAATATTTACCCAAAAACTAAAGCCTTACCATAACCTTATCGTGTGCCACTAGTTCTAGTAGCCCCTCCTTAGCTACTATTCACGAATATCCCCTAGATCTGCACCCACACATATACTATCAAAAATCAAGTGACTCATATTCCACACAAGTTACCTCTATAAGTCACACTTACATTCGGCTACTTACTAATCGACAATTAAGACAAGTACACTTACCACTTGCTAGTGATCCTTACCACGCTTGTGATCTTTGAACCCTACCCTTGTTAATACAAGGTTAATGACAAGAAAGAGTTAGATAGCCATCCGGCTTTTACCAAAACACACTAAAGGAGGTTGACTAAGTACTTACCAAGTCCAACCTTTGATCCTGCGGCCTAGATAGCTACTGAACGTGATCCAACTTTTAAAACTTGATTAAGAGTAGATTACAGCAACAGATTTGTGATGGAGGAAAAACAACAAGGAATCAGCAAAAAGATAGGGCTATTCAATTATAAGGGAGTATTCAGCTTTTAGAGAAAGAAGAAGAACGCAACATCAATAGGGATTTCGGCAAAAAAGGAATGATGGGTTTTCGGCAATGGAAGAATTCAGCAACGAAAGAAACAGAATGAGGGGGAGAAAAGAAAAGTAATCGAAAACCCAAAGAACCTTCCCCCAAAGTCCCATTCGGCACCAACTCTTCACACTTCTCAGCTCCTAACTTTTCTCCCTGATAACTCCTTAATCTCATCCTAAATTTCCTCCACAACCATCTCACAAGACCAATTCAAACTCTCTAATGCAAGAGTTCAAATCCAACACAAACTCTGGCCGTCCAATCTGCAAAATAAACACTCCAATAAAATACCATGCCACTACTCGAGCCTTGGATTCCCTTGCCTGCTAATGACGCCACCTCCCTGCTCCCTAAGTGGCTCCACTTTGCCACTACACCACAAGCTCTTTTGTGTCATTTTTCTTCTTCATTTATTTAAATGGTCTACTAACTGAAGTCACAGTTCCCTTGGGGCTTAAACTAAAATTTTTCCTATACCCTTATTGATCCTAGGACATCTCCAACACCCATAGGCATTCCAAATTCATTAACCCTCAAAGCCCACATGCCAATTGTCATTTTCTCGCTCATTTAAAAATTTTCTGAGACCCAAAGCCCAATAGGCCCAATTCTACTAGGCCCAGATTCGGGGCGTTATAATGCTACTATCATGCTATAGACATTAAAATAGTAAAATAAATTTTTTGATGTCTAATTGTGGTCCCAAAACCACAATTCTGATTTCACTGAAAATGAGTTGTTACATTCATAACTTGAGAAATGTTTGGTGATTTTGTTTGATGGAAAGAGCCCTAATGGCTTTGGTGATGTTGACTTCAAAACTCTTAATGAAAATTAATTTTCTGGAGTGAAGCCATGTACAAAAGCTTGGCTATGGAGATGAAAGTGTAACGAAGGAGATTCTTTCAAGGTTGTGTGAAGAGCCCAAGGATTAGTTGTTTGTAAAATTTCACCCGGTGAAACCCAATATTCGAGTATTGTTTGTAGAAGTAAGGTCTATAGAATAAGAACTGAATGAATAATGTGCTAGATATAACTAAGTGCTTAACGTCTATAGAATGTGCCCTTTTACATGGTATGCGTGTAACACCCCTAACCCGTATTCATTACCGGAATAAAGTTACGAGGTATTACCGATCAATACATAACACATAGCTTACATTTATCAACCTCAAGCAATCATTCTCATACATCATTCAATACAATCACATTGTCCCTTATGAGGGCCTACAAGGCCTTAAACATGCTTTAGAAGTGGTTCGGGACTAAACTGATAACAAACAAAAATTTCAAAAAACTTAGAAATTTTTCAATCATATAAGGGTCACACGCTCGTGTGAACAGGCCGTGTGCCTTACACGACTAGTAGACACACCCGTGTCTTAGGCCGTGTGGAAAAAAGGCATACATACTGACTTGTATCACATGGCCGAGGACACGCCCTGTAACAACCCGATTTTGGGGCTAGTCGGAGCAGTGGTTTTAGGACTACTAATCCGAGGTTAAAGAAATTTTTTTTGATATTATTTTATGTGTTATAGCATGTTTATAAGGATGTATGATAATTTTGGTGCTTTAATTTTAACGATTGTATGCTTAATTATGAAAAAGGACTAAATCGCATAAAATGCGAAAATTCTATTATACAAGGTAGATGTGTCTAATAGCAATAGAATATTAGATTGGAGGTTCGTGAAGTGCAATTAGGCCATTAAGGGTGTGTTAGCCAGCCATAGAGACAAAGAGACAAGGGCATTAAATTTTGGTCAAAAATTGGTGAAATTAGGTGAGAAAAAAATGAATAAAATAAGATAAATGAAAGAGATATCATCTTTCACTATTCATGCTTCTTCTACCACCAAAAATTGAAGGGAAATTAGAGTTCTTGGAGTTCAAATTTTTAGCAAAACAAATCTCTTACAGGTAAGTGATTCTAGAGGTCTTTCTTGATAATTTTTGTACTTTTGGAACCCCCGAAGCTTAAGCTAGCTAATGGGGGGACTAATTTGCAAAATGGTTGAAAGTTTAGGGACTTGCCATGAGACTGTTTATGTTTTTTGCTGAGTTTTTATGGAAGAAAATGAATGTTAGTGAGTTAAGGAACAACTTTTGTGAAAGGTGTTATCATGAAAACACCTAAATAGGACTTATTTGTAAAGGTTAAAATTGTGTAGTAAATGCATGAAATAATTGGTTTTGTGAGTTGTTGTAAGAGAAATAAATGTTCAGCTAGACTTGTTTAATCTGAAAATATGATGAAAAATGATTTACGAGCCTAGGGGCAAAATTGTAATTTAGCCAAAGTATAAGGGGAAAATGGTCAATTTTGCCTAAGTAGAAATTTTGATGTATCATGAATTAGAAAGTGATTGAATGAGTAAATTTTATTATTATAGATTAAGAAGAGCACGGAAACAACCTTGATCGAGGAAAAGGCAAGGTTATGCACTAAACCGTAGACTAATACATTTTGCACCAAGGTAAGTTTATGTGTAAACGATACATCTTTAATACATATGTTGTCATTTATTAATGCATTGTATGAATGAGATCAATTATGAGTGAGATTGATTGATATTAGTAGATAGTAATTAATTCTCGTATAAACCTCGGAATAAGTAAGTGTGGAAAAATATTCGTAAAAATTACTTAGTGGGCTGTATGCGATACCACAGTAATTATCCTTTTTTGGTGAGCTGTGTGCGATACCTCTTTATTACTTATTCATGATGGGTTGTGTGCGATACCATCGTTTATATTACCATTTGGTGGGCTATGTGCGGAAACACCGTAAATATTCTAGTTGGCAGGTTAAGTGCGATACCACCCTATTATTAGCTATTGGTGGGCTATGTGCGAAACCACCAGGTACTTAGTATCATTCCGAGGGGTTCATCGAGAAATTGTATAAGTAAATGTTCATGTTGCTTTGTGGTGATGAGTGCATGGAATGTGTACAAGTAATTGTGAGCAATATAGTTATTATGTGGTTAGAATGTGGTAAGAGATAAGATGAGTAAGCATGATTATGGAAATGTTAATTGTTCTTGCTTAGTATGTAATGTTATTAAATGTTTAGCATATGTTATGATTCTTATTATTTACATGTAAAATTACTAAGCTTAAAGCTTACTCCCTTTCTTTTCCCTTATTTTATAGTGTCAAAGAGCCGGTTTGGGATACGAGGATAATCTGAAGATCATCCACATTATCAGCTCATCTCGATATATTAGAATTAGCATTTTTAGTATGGAATGTATAGGGGCTAGACATAGTGAAATATTTTGTTGTTTTGGCCAATTGTGTTGGCTCTTTTAAAGGTGAACACTTTTTGTAAACGGCCATATTTAATGGCTCATTATCATTATATATATGAAAAGATGAAGTTATTCATGTTTGTGTATGATGTATGATTGTATGATTGAGTAATGGTTGAATGTGATTGTTGTTGTATGAGTTAGGGTGGTAAAAAGAGCTTGGCAAATAGCCTTGTTCTTGTACACACTGGTAGGCACACGGGCGTGTGTCTAGGCCGGACGTGTGTCTAGGCTGTGTGTGACACACGATCAGTCCCATGGGTGTGTGATCATGCCGTGTGTCCCCTGTATGTTAGTGTTGCAAGTCAGTGTCGACCATGGGCTAGGCACAAGGGCGTGTGCTTAAGCAGTGTGCCCTTTATAAGGTCGCTGATGTCACAAACAGAATACCCACATTTTCACACAAAGGTGAGGACACGAGCATGTCTAGGCCGTGTGGAGGACACGGGCAAGGACACGAGCGTGTAACCGGCCGTGTGAAAACCCTTGTAGGTTCGAAAGGAAAAAATAAATTCCACACGGGCTAGGGACATGGGCGTGTGTGACCATACGGCCTGCCCACATAGGCGTGTCCAATTTTGCACGGGTGTGTGGCCCTGCTAAGGTAAAATTTTCCTAAGTTTATAAAAGTTCCTGGTTGATTTTCGAGATCCACTGTTTGCATGTTTAAGGCCTTGTTGGCCCATAATGAAGATGTTTTGAATGTGAATGTAATTTTTTAAGTTTGGATGAAATTTTACAGCCCAAAGTTGCATGTTTAAGTGAGATAAGTTTGGTAATGCCTCGTACCCGGTTCCAGTGTTGAATATGAGTAAGGGGTGTTACATTTAGTTGTATCAGAGCTATGGTTTAGTCGATTCTCAGACTATCGTAGCATGTCTAAGAGTCTAGCTATACATGCCATGAATGTGTATTGATAGTGTGGTGACTTTTGACAATTCTAAACTATGTTTTTATATAGTAAATGGATCCCGACCGAGCTGCTGCTAATGATCCTGGTAGTAACGCACCGGCTCTTGCACAATGAAACTCGCCTGTAGAGAGTAGACCCGAGACTATGGGTCAAGGAGAAGAGGCTCGGGAGCCTTTCTCTAAATAATGAATAATTGGTACACGAAGGATGTACAAGCGAACCCTAATGCTCAACCTCTTCCACCCTCTCCTATACCTCAGGTAGTTCCTGTGGCTCATCAAGGTATAGATTTGGTGAGAATGACCAAACCCCTGGTAGATAAGATTCGAAAGCAAGGGGCCAATGAATTCAGAGCTAATATAGACGATGACCCCGAGAGGGCGGAGTTCTGGCTTGAGAACTCAATGTGAGTATTTGATGAACTCTCTTGCACACCTGAGGAGAGCTTGAAATGTGCCGTGTCATTGCTGAAGGACTCGACATATCGTTGGTAGAAAATGTTAACGTTGGTGGTTCCAAGGGAGAGAGTGACGTGGAACTTCTTTTTGGAAGAGTTCCGAAAGAAGTACATAAGTTAGAGATTTGTGGACTAGAAACGGATAGAATTCCTTGAGTTGAAGCAAGGTAAAATGACTGTGACAGAGTATAAGCGCGAGTTTGTTAGGCTTAGTAAGTATGCACAAGAGTGTTTGTCTACAGAAGCTATCTTGTGCAAGAGGTTTAAAGATGGGCTGAATGAGAATATCAGACTCCTAGTTGGGATCTTGGAATTGAAATAAATTGTGATGTTAGTTGATAGGGCATGCAAGGCCGAGGAGCTGAATAAGGAAAGAAGAAAAGCCATGAGTGAGGCCCGAGATGCAAGAAAAAGACCAATGAGTAAATCGTACGAAACTCAGTCAAAGAGGTCCAAGGAAATGAACCATCGGACGACTGCGTCAGTTGGGTATTCACACCTAGATCAAGGTAATACATACTCGGGCTCGAGAGTTCAAGCCACCTCGATGGCAAGCGTGGGCAGTCCCAAGCCTAATAACTGGAGTGTCCAAATTGTGGTTGGCAACACACTGGGAGTGTTGGGGAAACAACCGTAATTACTACAAGTGTGTTTCACCCAATCATTTCATTTGGAATTATCCTGAGAGGGATGAGAAGGAAAGAAAGCAAGAAGTAAGATCAAGCAATGTGTCTTCGAGGGGTAGACCACAAAAGAACCCTAGAGGTGGGACTAGTAGTAGAGGTGCACCCAGAGAAACTGCTGTGAGATCGGAGGTTCGAGCACCTGAAAGGACTTATGCCATTCGCACTCATGAAGAGGCATCCTCTTCAGATGTGATAATGGATACTTTTTCTCTTCATGATAGCTCTGTTGTTGCTTTGATTGATCCGAGGTCTACCCATTCTTACATTTGCATGAAATTGGCATCTAGCATGAGTATGATTGTTGAGTCTACGGAATTTGTAGTAAAGGTATCAAACCCATTAGAAAAACATGTACTAGTTGACAAGGTGTGTAGGAATTATCCTTTAACAATTAGAGGTCATTGTTTTCCTGCAAATCTCATGTTGTTGCCTTTTGATGAATTTGAATTGATTCTTGGTATGGATTGGTTGACTGCTCATGATGTTTTAGTGAACCGTGGTAGTAAGTTTATTGAATTGAAATGTGTAAATGGTTTGCCTGTAATGATTTCATCTTTGGTAGCTAAGAAGTACTTGAGAAAAGGATATGAGTCCTATCTCTCCTTTGTGCTGGATACGCAAGAGTCAGAGGTAAAAATTGAGTCAGTGCCAGTGGTATTCGAGTATCCAGATGTGTTTCCTGAAGAATCACCCGGATTGCCTCCAGTTAAAGAGGTCGAGTTTGGGATAGAGTTAGTTCCGGGTACGACACCTATGTCGGTTGCTCTGTATCGGATGGAACCATTGGAGTTGAATGAATTTAAGGTTAAGTTGCAAGAGTTAACGGACAAGGGTTTTGCAAGACTGAGCTATTCACTGTGACATGCTCTGGTAATTTTCGTAAAGAAGAAAGATGGGTTAATGAGATTGTGTATAGACTACAGACAACTCAACAAGGTGACAGTGAAGAATAAGTATCCTTTACCAAGGATAGATGAATTATTTGACCAACTGAAGGGAGCTACGGTGTTCTCTAAGATAAATCTAAGGTCTGGCTATTTCCAGTTGAGGGTTAAGGAGCAAGATGTGCTGAAAACTATATTTCGGATGAGGTATGGCCATAATGAGTTTCTTGTCATGCCATTTGGCCTAACAAATGCTCTTGCGATTTTTACGGATTTAATGAACCGCATCTTCTGACCGTATTTGGATAAGTTTGCAGTTGTTTACATCGACGACATATTAATTTATTCTTGGGATGAGAGTGAGTGTAACACCCCTTACCCGTATTCTATGCCGGAACTGGGTACGAGGCATTACTGATCTTAACTTGCTTGAGCATACAACTTTGGGTTATAAAATTTCATTCCAACTTGAAACTTTCCAATCACTTTCAAAACATCCTCATTATGGGCCTACGAGGCCTTAAACATGCAAAAAGAGGGTCTCAGAATCAAACTGGGAACTTTTGTATACGTAGAAAAATTTTACCTTAACAGGGACACACGCCCGGGTGAAATGGGACACGCCCGTGTGGGCAGGTCGTGTGGTCACACACACCCATATCCCTAGCCCGTGTATAATTTATTTTTCCTTTTGAACCTATAGGGGTTTTCACATGGCCGAATACACGCCCGTGTCTATGGCCCGTGTCCTTCACACGGCCTAGATACGACCGTGTCCTCACCCGTGTGTGAAAACCTGGGTATTCTGTTTATGATGTCAGCAACCTTATAAGGGGCACATAGCCTAGGCACACGCTCATGTGTCTAGCCTGTGGTCGACACTAACTTGCAACATTAACATGAAGGGGACACACAGCCCAGCCACATGCCCATGGGACTGATCGTGTGTCACACACATTCTAGACACACGCCCGTGTGCCTACCTGTATGGACAAGAACAAGGCTATTTGCCAAGCTCTTTTTATCACTCTAACTCATACAAGATAAGTATCATTCAACCATTGCCAAGCAACCTAATCATGCATCATACATATTCATGAATGACCTTATCTTTTCATAAATAAGTAATAATAAGCTATCAATTATGGTTATTTAAAGAAGAGTTCATCTTTAAAAGAGCCAACACACTTGCCAAAAGAACAAGACATTTCCCTAAGTCTAGCCCCTATAGATGCCATACTCAAAATGCTAAGTCTAAATATACCGAGATGAGCTGATAGTGTGGGTGATATTCCAATTAACTTCGTATCTCGAACTGGCTCTTTGACACTATAAACAAGGGAAAAGAAAGGGAGTAAGCTTTAAACTTAGTAAGTTTATATGTAAACAATAAGCGTCATAATATATATTAATCAATGCTTTTCATAACAAGTAAGAACAATCCACATTTCATAATCATGCTTACTCATTTCATCTCTAACCACATTTCAACCATATAAAATATAATGCTCTAATTTATTTGCATACATTCCCTGCACTCATCATCACAACATCATATGAAACATATGCTTCAACGATTTCTCAATGAATCATTTAGAATAATACCAAACACTCGGTGGTTTCACACACAACCCACTCTATAATAGGGTGGTATCGCACATAGCCCACCAATAAGAATATTTACAGTGGTATCCCACTTAGCCCACCAAATTATAATATAAACGATGGTATCGCACACAACCCATCATGAATAAGTAATAAGGTGGTATCGCACATAGCCCACCAACAAGAATAATTACGGTGGTATCGCATATAGCCCACCAATGATTATTACGAATCATATTCCACACTTAGCTAACCATTTCAAGGTTCATACGAGAATTACTCATTTTGTATCGAATTCAATCCATCTCAATCATAAATGATCTCATTCATACAATACACCAATAAGTAACAACTTAAGTATTCAAGATGTATCGTTTACACATAAACTTACCTCGGTGCAAAATGTGTTAATTTGTGGATTACTCCGAAACCTTGCCTTTTCCCGTTCAGGTTGATTCCGCATTCTTCTTGATTTATAATAATAAAAGTCTCTCATTCAATCACTTTATAAATCATAATACACAAAAATTTCTACTTAGGCATTTTGCCCTTATACTTTGGCAAAATTATGATTTTGCCCCTAAGCTTGTAAATTATTTTTCATCACATTTTCTTATTGAAAAAGCCTAAGTGAGCATTTATTTCTCTTACAACCACTTACAAAACCATTTATTTCATGCATTTATTACACAATTTTAACCTTTATAAATAAGTCCTATTTAGGTGTTTTCTTGATAACTCCTTTTACAAAAGTTGTTTCTCATCTCACTAACATTCATTTTCTTCCATAAAAACTCAGCAAACAACATGAAAACTCTCATGGCAAGTCCTAAACTTTCAACCATTTAGCAAAATAGTCCCGTCATTAGCTAGCTTAAGCTTTGGGGATTCCAAAAGTACAAAAATTATCAAGAAAGACCTCTAAAATCACTTACTTGCAAGAGAATTGCTTGGCTGAAAATTTGAACTCCAAAATCCCCTATTTTCTCTTCAATTTTTGGTGGAGAAGAAGTGTGAATAGTGAAAGATGATATCTCTTTTATTTATCTTATTTTATTCATTTTTTATCACCTAATTTCACCAAATTTTGACAAAAATTTAATGTTCTTGTCTTCCTGTCTCTATGGCCAGCCAACACACCCTCAATGGCCTAATTTCACTTTAAGGACCTCCAATTTAATATTCTATAGCTATTAGACACTTCTACCTTGTATAATAGAACTTTCGCGCTTTATGCGATTTAGTCTTTTTTCATAATTAAGCATGAAATCACCAAAATTAATGCACCAAAATTTTCATAAATCCTTTGAAACATGCCACAACACATAAAATAATATCAAAATAATTTTCTTCAACCTCAGATTAGCGGTCCCGAAACCACTGTTTCGATTAGTCCCTAAATCGGGCTGTTACAACTCTCCCCCCTTTAGAGATTTTGGTCCTCGAAAATCTTACCGTTAAAAAGGTTTGGATATTGTTCTCTCATGGCTTCTTCCGGTTCCCATGTAGCTTCTTCTACACCGTGTTTTTTCCATAACACTTTTATCAAAGCTATATTCTTATTCCTCAACTATTTAACCTCCCGATCCATAATCTTAATTTGGTCCTCTTCATAAGTCATGTCTGGTCGTATCTCAATTTCTGTTGGAGGGATCACATGCGAAGGAACGGAAAGATATCGCCGCAACATCGACACATGAAACATGTTTTGTATTCTTTCTAACTTTGCTGGAAAAGCCAACCGGTATGCTACTGGTCCAATCCTTTCAATAACCTTATACAACCCTATGAATCGTGGACTCAATTTACCCTTTCGGCCAAATCTTAATATTTTCTTCCACGGGGATACTTTTAGAAATACTTTATTGCCCACTTGAAACTCAATTTCTTTCCTTTTTAAATCTGCGTATGACTTTTTTCGGTCCAAAGCAGCTTTCAGACTATCTCGGATCACTTTCACTTTCTCCTCGTTCTCTCTAAGTAGATCAACCCCGTGAAGTTGCTTCTCACTAAGCTCCGTCCAATACAAGGGAGTTTGACACTTGCGATCATATAAAGCTTCATACGGTGCCATCCGTATACTCGACTGATAACTGTTGTTATAGGCAAACTCAACCAAAGGTAGATATTTTTCCTAACTATATTCAAACTTTAACACTCAGCATTGAAGCATATCCTCAAGAACTTGAATCACTCTTTCAGATTGGCCATCGGTTTGAGGATGGAACATTGTACTAAAATTCAATCTCGTACCCAAGGCTTATTGCAACTTCTTCCAGATCTCAGATCTCTATCCGAGATAATAGATGTAGGCACTCCAGGCAATTTCACTACCTCAGCAATATAAAACTCGACCAACTTATCAAGTGAATAATCCACACGAACCGGTATAAAGTGAGCGACTTTGTTAATCTATCAACAATGACCCACACAACATATTTCTTTCTCGGAGTCTTAGGTAACCCTATTACAAAATCCATGGTGATTTGATCCCATTTCCACTCAGGAACCATCACTAGTTGAAGCAATCCTGAAGGTACTTGATGTTCGGCTTTCACCTGTTGACAAATCAAACACTTTGTAACAAACTCGGAGATGTCTCTCTTCATACTCGACCACCAATACAACTTCTTCAAATCATTGTACATTTTCGTATTGCTTAGATGTAGTGACAAGTAACTACTGTGTGCTTCAGGTAAAATTTTTCGGATTAACTCATCATCCTTTGGTACACAAATTCTATCATGAAACATCAAACAATCCTCTGAATTAACCCGAAAATCAGAGTTATTCCCCAAGTACTTCAAACTCTTGTGATCAGTGAAGATTCAACACTTCTCACCATATAAATAATGACGCCAAATCTTCAAAGTAAAGACGATCCCAGCCAACTCCAAATCATGAGTCTGATAATTTTTCTCATTCGATTTTAGTTGTCTTGAGGCGTAAGGTACTACCTTACCCTCTTGCATCAACACACAACCAAGACCATTTAATGATGCATCACTGTAGACCACAAACTCTTTCCTCGACTCAGGTTGTACTAAAACCGGCGCCTCTATCAACAATGCTTTCAATTTCTCGAAACTCTATTGGCATTTCTCAGACTATTCAAACTTAACATCTTTATGCAATAATTTCATCATCGGAGTAGCAATCATGGAGAACCCCTTTACGAAACGTCTGTAGTACCCCGCTAAACTCAAAAAGCTTCTAATTTTCGACACATTCCTTGGCGGTTTCCACTCCACAATAGCCGAGATCTTATCTGGATCAACTCTAATGCCATCACCTGACACAATGTGTCCTACGAATCCGTCCTCTCAGAGCCAAAACTCACTCTTGCTGAATTTAGCATACAACTGCTTGTCTCTTAAAGTTTGCAAAACAATTCTCAGGTGCTTTGCATGCTCACTCTCATCCCGAGAATAAATTAATATGGTGTCGGTAAAAACAACCACAAATTTATCCAAATACAGTGGGAAGATACAGTTCATTAAATCCATAAAAATCGCAGGAGCATTCGTTAAGCCAAATGGCATGACAAGAAACTCATAATGGCCATACCTCGTCCGAAATGCAGTTTTTGGCACATCTTACTTCTTAACTCTCAACTGGTAATAGCCAGACCTTAGATGTATCTTAGAAAATGCCATAATTCCCTTCGGTTGGTCAAATAAGTCATCTATCCTTGGCAAATGATACTTATTCTTCACTGTCACCTTGTTGAGTTGTCTGTAGTTTATGCACAATCTCATCGACCCATCTTTCTTTTTAACAAAAAGTACCGGAGCACCCCACGGTGAATAGCTCGGCCTTGCAAAACCCTTGTCCGTTAACTCTTACAACTAAACTTTCAATCCTTTCAACTCCAATGGTGCCATCCTACACGGGGCAACCAAAATAGGTGCCATGCCCGAAACTAACTCAATCCCAAACTGGACCTCTCTAACTAGAGACAATCTGGGTAACTCTTCCGGGAACACATCTGGATACTCGCATACCACTGGCACTGATTCAATCTTTACCTCTGACTCTTGAGTATTCAGCACAAAGGCGAGATAGGACTTATACCTTTTTCTCAAGTATTTCTCAGCTACCATAGATGAAATCACTACAGGCAAACTATCTGGTTTACCTGATTCAACCCTTATGACATCTCCATTTACACATCTCAATTCAAAAAACTTACTGCCACAGTTCACTAAAACATTATTAGTAGTCAACCAATCCATACGAAGAATCAAGTCAAATTCATCAAACGGCAACAACATGAGATTTGCCGAAAAATAATGACCTCTAATTGTCAAAGGACAATTCCTACACACCTTGTCAACTAGCACATGTTTGCCTAACGGGTTTGACACTTTTACTACAAGTTCCATAGAGTCAACAATCATACTCATACTAGACTCCAATTTCATGCAAATATAAGAATGTGTAGACCCCGGGTCATTCAAAGCAAGAACAGAGATATCATGAAGAGAAAAAGTACCTGTACCACATCTGGGGATGATGCCTCTTCGCGAGCGTGAATGGCATAAGTCCTTACAGGTGCTCGACCCTCTGATCTTACAGCAGAGTCTCTGGGCACACCTCTACTACTAGTACCACCTTCCGGGTTCTTTTGTGATCTACCCCTCGAAGATACATTGCTTGATCTCACTTCTTGCTTTCTTTCCTTTTCATCCCTCTCAGGACAATTTCGGATAAAATGATCGAGTGAACCACACTTGTAACAATTACAACTATTCCCCTAACACTCCCCAGTGTGTTGCCTACCACATTTGGACACTCTGGTTTATTTGACTTTGTATTGCCCATGCTGGCCATCGAGGTGGCTTGAACTCTCGAGCCCCATGTATGTATTACCTCGATCTCGGTGTGAATACCCCACTGAAGCAATCGTCTGAGGGTTCATTTTATTAGACCTCTTTGATTGAGTTTGAAATGATTTACTCATTGGCCTCTTTCTTGCATCTCGAGCCTCACTCATGGCTTTTCTCTTTTCCTTATTCAGCTCATTGGCTTTGCATGCGCTATCAACCAACACCACAAATTCTTTCAATTCTAAAACCCCAACTAGTCGTCTGATATCCTCATTTAGCCCGTCTTCGAATCTCTTGCACAAAATAGCTTCCGTAGACACATGCATACTTGCTGAGCCTAACAAACTCGCACTCATACTCTGCCACAGTCATTTTTCCTTGCTTCAATTCAAAGAATTCTTTATGTTTCTGGTCCAAAAATCTTTGACTTATGTACTTCTTTCGAAACTCTTGCAAAAAGAAGTCCCATGTTACTCTCTCCCTCGGAACTACCGACATCAACATTTTCCACCAACGATATGCCGGGTCTTTCAGCAATGACACGGCACATTTCAAGCTCTCCTCAGGTGTGAAGGAGAGTTCATCAAATACTCGCATTGAGTTCTCAAGCCAGAACTCCGCCTTCTCGGGGTCATCATCTATGTTAGCTCTAAATTCTTCGGCCCCTTGTTTCTGAATCTTATCTACCGGGGGTTTGGTCATTCTCACCAAATCTATACCTTGAGGAGCCACAGGAACTGGCTGAGGTATAGGAGGGGTGGAGGAGATTGAGCATTAGGGTTCGCTCGTACTGACTCCGTGTACCAATTACTCATCATTTAGAGAAAGGCTTCTCGAGCCTCTTCACCTTGACCCATAGTCTCGAGTCTACTTTCTACAGGCGTGGTCCCTTGTGCAGGAGTCGGCGCGTTACTGGTAGCGTCATCAGCAGCCACTCTTTTGGGATCCATTTACTATATAAAATCAAAGTTTAGAATTGTCAGGAGTCACCACATTATCAATATACGTTCATGGCATGTATAGCTAGACTCTTACACACGCAATGGTAGTCCGAGAACCGACTAAACCATAGCTCTGATACCACTAAATGTAACACACTTACCCGTATTTGACCCCAGAACCGGGTACAAGGCATTACCGATCTTAACTTGCTAGAGCATACAACTTTGGGTTATAAAATTTCATTCCAACTTGAAACTTTCCATTCACTTTCAAAACATCCTCATTATGGGCCTGAGAGGCCTTAAACATGCAAATGGAGGGTCTCGAAATCAAACCGGGAGCTTTTGTATACTTAGAAAAATTTTACCTTAACAGGGCCATACGCTCGTGTGAAATGGGACACGCTTGTCTAGGCAGGTCGTGTGCTCACACACGCCCATGTCCCTGGCCTGTGTAGAATTTATTTTTCCTTTTGAACCTACAAGGGTTTTCACATGGCCGGACACACGCCCGTGTCTTTGGCCCGTGTCCTTCACATGGCCTAGACACACCCATGTGTGAATACTTGGGTATTCTGTTTATGACGTCAGCAACATTATAAGGGGACACAGCCTAGGTGCACTCTCGTGTGTCTAGCCCGTGGTCGACACTGACTTGCAACATTAACATGCAGGGGGCACACGACCCGGCCACATGCCCATGGGACTGATTGTGTGTCACACACGGCCTAGACACATGCCCGTGTGCCTATCCATATGGACAAGAACAAGGCTATTTGCCAAGCTCTTTTTATCACCCTAACTCATACAACATAAATCTCATTCAACCATTACCAAACAACCCAATCATGCATCATACATATTCATGAATAACCTCATCTTTTCATAAATAAGTAATAATAAGCCATCAATTATGGCTATTTACAGAAGAGTTCATGTTTAAAAGAGTTTAACACACTTGGCCAAAACAACAAGACATTTCCCTAAGTTTAGCCCCTATACATGCCAAACTCAAAATGTTAAGTTTAACTATACCGAGATGAGCTGATAGTGTGGGTGATCTTCCAATTAACTTCGTATCCTGAACTGGTTCTTTGACACTATAAACAATGGAACAGAAAGGGAGTATGCTTTAAGCTTAGTAAATAGGGAGTAAGCTTTAAGCTTAGTAAATTTACATGTAAAAAATAAACATCATAACATATATATATATTAATCAATGCTTTTCATAACAAGTAAGAACAATCCACATTTCATAATCATGCTTACTCATTTCATCTCTTACCACATTCAACCATATAACAAATATAATGCTCTCATTTATTTGCATACATTCCCCGCACTCATCACCAAAACATCATATGAAACATATACTTAAATGATTCCTCAACGAATCATTCAGAATAATACCAAACACTCGGTGTGTAACATCCCGAAATAGGGCCTATACGGAACAATGGTTGCGAAACCACGAATTCGAGATAGAAAAGTTTATTACGATTAATTATTATGATTTATCGAGTGATTAGATGCATGTGATAGAATATCGATAGAAAATTTCAAGAATTGCATCTCTAATTTGCCTATTAGGACTTAATTGCAAAAGTTGATAAATATGAGTTTTAGATGTTAAAGGATTTAATTGAAGAGCATAATTGAAGTAGAGGCCCTTAAATGGTAATTATACCATTAGGCTTTCATGGACAAAAATGGACATATATAGGTAGAAAGAACCAAAGTTTTTAATGAAGGGTAATTTAGTCATTTGGTAATAAAAAGATATTAAAAGGGAAAAAGATGGCAAAATATGCTCATCTTCTTCATTAGGCCGAATTTTCAAGGGTTCACCATAGCTAGGGTTTGTTTCAAGCTTCCAAGCTCCATAGTAAGTGATTCCAAGCCCCCTTTTTAATGTTCTTTACTTTTTTGAAGCCCCGGTAGCTTGGTTTAGCTTATTCTATCAATAATTCATGCTAGGGTTCATAGTTGGAAAAATAACCATAGGTCAAATGTGTTTATTTTGATGTTTTATGATAGAATATGAAGTCTAAAATTATGTTAAACAACTTTTGCTAAGTGATTTTAAGTAAAAACGAGTAAAACGGCTTAATCGGTAAAAATACCTAATGTTCATAAGTACATGTTAGAGTGAGAATTTGATGTTGTCATAGAAGGGAAAATGATTAGCATGTCATAAAACATAAGAATAAGGGATAAAGTTTAATTTCCGAGCTTTGGGGCAAATGTGTAAATATGTAAAAGTTTAAGGGCAAAATCATAAATTTTCCAAAGTTAGAGTTAAGGACTGTTTTGGTAAAAGTGAGTATTAAATAAGCTAAATTTTCTATTATAGATCAAGAAGAACGAAATCCGGAGTTAGATCGGGGAAAGAAAAAGATAGTGGACTAAATCGATATAGTTTATCGTATTTTATTTCGAGGTAAGTTTGCGATAAATAAATGCAATATTCTATTATTTTAAATTTAATACTATTAAAATCCAGCATTTACATATTTATTTTATAAATTTATCATTCAAAGACTCAAGTATGAATTGACGAAAAAGCTATCTCGAAAGTTAGGTTGAACCTTAGGAATGTGTAGGATACAAATGTCATGACATTAGGGTTTAAGGAAATCATGTAAGACCATGTCAAGACATGGCATTGATAAGTTTCTATAAGGCAAAGGTCCCATGTAAGACCATGCCAAGGCATGGCATTGGTGAGTTCATAAGGCAAGGATACCACGTAAGACCATGTCAAGACATGGCAATGGTTAAGTTTCATAAGGAAAGGTACCCGCGTATCCTTAGTATTCCAAGTGGTTCAACGGGAAAATTCAAAGAGTATACCAAAGGAAAGGTAAGACAAGTTCATGTTAAAAGGTACAGGTAAGAATGAAATTTTAAGTACATTGAGTTAAAAGCTTAAGTGATCTTGATAAGAAAAAGAATAAAATAATTTATTATGAATGTTGTTATTTATTTACATGCAAACTTACTAAGCTTAATGCTTACTTCCATTCTTTTCTCTCTTTTTATAGTATTACAAGCCAACTCGGGGATAGAAAGGACGTCGGAGATCGTTACACACTATTAAAGGATTATATTGGTATTTTGTGACTCGAATGTTTTAAGTTATGGCATGTATAGGGACTTAGCGATTTTGTGTGTATGACCTTATGATATGGCTTAAGATTGGCTTGTAAATGCTTGGTAATAATTAGCTATTAAAATGGCTAATTAAGAGCATGTTTTGGATGTTTTGTAATGCCTAGTTGATAGTTATTATAGAAAAATCATGTAATTATATGCAGGGGAAACAGTTTGGACAGCAACTGTGACGTGATTTTGAAAAATCACTAAAAATAGTATAAATGGAATTATGGTGTGAATGAGATATAGAATTAAAAATTATTGAGTCTATTTTTATATGAAAGAAACGGTGTAGGCAAAAGAGTTGTATATTATGAGATAATTGATCTTTTGTGCAGAGGGGTTAGAACTGTCAAACTGCGTAATAGGAGAGATTTTAACTAATAAACTGTACTAATTGGCCATACCAAAAATTCTGGAAAAATTATAGTAGGAATATATATGAGTCTAGTTTCAACAATAATTTACGGATCTAAATTTCGAGTTTCGTAACTTGAGTTATAGTCAATTTAGTGAACATGACGCAGATGGATAGTTTCAATTTTTATGCCCTGATTTAGTAAGTTAAGTCTAGTAATGCCTCGTGCTCGACTCCGTCAACGGTCTCGGGTAAGGGGTGTTACACGGTGGTTTCGCACATAGCCTACCATTACTCTATAATAGGGTGGTATCGCACATAGCCCACCAACAAGAATATTTATGGTGGTATTACACTTAGCCCACCAAATGATAATATAAACCATGGTATCGCACACAGCCCTTCGTGAATAAGTAATAAGGTGGTATCGCACACAGCCCACCAACAAGAATAATTACGGTGGTATCGCACATAGCCCACCAATGATTATTACGAGTAATATTCCACACTTACCTAACCATTTCAAGGTTCATGCGAGAATTACTCATTTTGTATCGAATTCAATCCATCTCAATCGTAAATGATCTCATTCATACAATACACCAATAAGTAACAACGTAAGTATTCAAGATGTATTGTTTACACATCTTACCTCGGTGCAAAATGTGTTAATTTGTGGTTTACTCCGAAACCTTGCCTTTTCCCCAGTCAAGGTTGATTGCATGTTCTTCTTGATCTATAATAATAAAATTCTCTCATTCAGTCACTTTATAAATCATAATACACAAAAATTTCCACTTAGGTAAAATTGACCATTTTGCCCTTATACTTTGGAAAAATTATGATTTTGCCCCTAGGCTCGTAAATTATTTTTCATCACATTTTCTCATTGAAAAAGCCTAACTAAACATTTATTTCTCTTACAACCACTTACAAGACCATTTATTTCATGATTTATTACGCAATTTCAACCTTTACAAATAAGTCCTATTTAGGTGTTTTCTTGATAACTCCTTTCACAAAAGTTGTTTGTCATCTCACTAACATTCATTTTCTTCCACAAAAACTCAGAAAAGAACATGAACACTCTCATGACAAGTCCCTAAAATTTCAACCATTTTGTAACACCCCAGACCCGGTCCAAACACCACGGCCGAATCTGGTATGTTACGGGGAAAACGTGTTTGAACATTTCGAGGTTGCACTAGATAGATTTGATAAAACTTTGTTCCTTTTAGAAAACAAGTTGTTTAATATCGTTACTAGAACATTCAGTCTTAGTAAAAATTTTGGTTTCCAGTTTGGATCCAATTGAGTTTCATTCAATTATAAAATCGGTGTGATACCCGATGATATAGTCAAAAACATATCGCTTTGTTGGTTTGAAAACGTGGCCTCTCCAAATTTTAATAAAAATTCGTACCAAGTTATTTTGTTACAGCATATCAAAATCTAACGTAAAGCATAAATATCATAAAGCACATCTTAGAAGGCCTTTTACAAATCCAAGAAAAACCCAAATAAAAGTAAATAAGCTAAAGTACCCAAATGCATGAATTGAGCAAAACTTTTATTAAAGCATGGCATGTGCACCCCGAGTCCATCCGGCTCCAAGTCCGCGTCTCACGAGTTACTCCGAAATGTTAAAGGAGAGGGTGAGTCGAGTGACTCAAAGTGTGTAAATCCCGCTCCCGAAGAAACAACATGCTAACACATATCATACATAGCAACATAATTAATGCAACCCGATCCTAACCATCCATATCGCTTTTCTACCCCGTGTGGTACCAAACCACTTTGGTGGTGCCAAACCACCTGGTGACATATAGTCACAATGTGTTACCAAAACACTGGTGTCCCAAAGACACAATATCCGTCAATGTGGTACCAAACCACTTTGGTGTCCCAAAGACACAATTGTGCTACTAAAGCCTTTGGTGACCGAAGTCACAAATCCAATGATGATGGGGCCAACCCATCGTGTGATACCAAATCACTAGCGAGACGATCCCATATCTCAAGTGGGGCCAACCCACGGTGGTCAAACCACGAGGACAAGTCGCAATGAGGTGCCAAACCTCGGTGTCCCAAAGACACAATGTGCTACCAAAGCACCGTGACCGTAGTCACAAATCGGTGATGGGGCCAACCCATCGTGTGATACCAAATCACTTGGCGTCAATCCCAGTATCTCACAAGTGGGGCTAACCCACGGTGGTGTTAACCACAGGGACGAGACGCCGAGGTACCAAACCTCTGGAGGTGCCAAACCTCCGTGACCCAAAGTCACAAAGTTGTGTTACTAAAACACGGTGCTCGCCAAAGACAAAATACCACCGCTCTCCTCCACTCGTATCACCCATCAACATACCATACTCATGTAATCATGCATATCATACAATCATGCATCTCATGCTATTATGTCTAATCTCATATCCCGTGTCACATATATCCACAGTCATGGTAACATATAGATCATCATTAACTCATAATAATAATCGACTTACCCGAGTCGTAATCATACCCATTAGGGTATCATATCAAACATCACTGTTTCTTTAATCATCACACAGGTTATCAATCATATTACTAAACGGAAGTGTGTTAGTTTACACACCTGGTAAATACGAGTCTAGAATCCCAACGAAAACGATCTAAATCCCCTTGATTCCTAGATCCTACAATCGGCCCAACATTAGGGGTTAAGCATCACTAGCATTCGGCCAACAACCATTTACCAAGGGATCAACATTAAGCCATTACCTTACACTTGCGAATGGTTTGGTTTCCAACCAAACCCCGAACCAGTAGTGGTTCTCCTAGACAATCTGCCTCCACCTAGAAAAAAAACCATTAATCCCTAATTAACTTGGCTTAATGAGATAAGGAATCAACGAATAGAACCGGCTACTTACCAATACTTACCCCACTTGGTCGATCAGAGAAGCGAAGGCTCCACTTGTTCGTATCCAAAAATCCAAATGACCTATAATGCAATCGGTTTCAATACCAAAGGTTAACTCTCAACAACAAGGCCACATTCGGCTCTTAAACAACCAACATCGACAAAGCCTAAGGAGAAAAGGAGATGGCCATTCGGCCAAGGACTTACCAATCTCCAAACGATTGAAGCAAAACCACAACACCAACAAGATTCGGCCAAGGTTTTTGAGAAGAAGAAAGAAAGTGATTATGAGGTAGGTGCTTGTCGGTTTTGAGAGAAAAGATAATATGAAATGGAAGCAAAGTTTCGGCAAGAGTTGAGAAGGATGAATGGAAGAATCGGTTGGGAAGAAAATGGTAAGTTCGGCTCTTAAGAAAATAAGAGAATTATGAGAGGGAGAGAAGAGAGTATTCGGCTTACAAAGTGAAAAGAAAGCAAAGCAATTTCGGCTACCAAATATTCAACGAAAGAAGGAAAAAAAAATTGGAAAAATAAAAGAATGCCACTTTCGGTTTGAGTAAAGAAAATGTGAAGAAGCTCTTTGGAAATTCGGCTTAACTCAAATGAAAGAAAGAAGGAAAAATGAGGAGTAGCATTCGGCTAGCAAGGAGAGTTAGAAGAAAACAAACAAACTTTCGGCACAAGCACTTGGACTTTCGGTTTTAACCAAATGAAGAAAATTGAGAGAAAAACCTTGGTAAAACTTCAGCTAACCGAACCAAAATGGACACTTTTACCTACCAAAAAGAAGACCGAAAATGTACCAAAACCAAAGTACATTCGGCCTCCCCCCTTTCCTACACTAAGCCGTCCACTCCCCCACTCCAAACACCCACAAAATCGGCCAAAATCCCACCAAACACTCCACTCCTCACATTTCAAACGTGTAGACCAAGTCTTCCTCCACTATTTACTCTCCACCTTCCATTTGAATGGGAAGACCAAGTCCAAGGCAGAGTTCAAATTTCATACACCTCTTCCCTCCTATGCCGTCCAAAATATAAGCCAAAAAGGGAGATTTCTGCAGCTTGAACTCTGGACCTCCCACTCTTGCAGTTGACGCCAACCACTAGCTCCCAGTGGCGTCACACTTGCCACTTTGCTAGCCTTATTTTTGTGATCCAAAACACCCAATAAAACACATATGGCCCAGCTCCTTTCAGCTCCCCTCATATAAAGCCAAAAATTAAAATTTTCCATACACTCAGGCATACACCTAGCCTACAATTAAGCCCCTAAAACATAAAAATAGCAACATAGCACACCAACATATGCAAAACATGCCATAACAAAAATAGCCCCTAACAGGGATATTACAGTTCTACCCTCTTAAAGATAATTTCGCCCAGAAATTACTCAGTCAAAAGAGTTGCGGGTATTATTTGTCTCATCACATCCTCGGGTTCCCACGTAGCTTCTTCCACGCCATGGTTCCGCCAAAGTACCTTAAACGAGAGGCGGACTTCCTACGCGGGACCTTCACATCCCGATCAAGAATGCGCACGGGTTCCTCTTCCATAGTCAAACTGGATTTACCTCGATCTCTCCACCGCTACTACATGTGATGGATCGAGCGGTGCGTCGAAGCATCGACACGTGAAAAACATCGTGAATCTGGCTAAGCTCCGCTGGCAATTCAAGCTGATACGCCACTGGTCCAACTCGTCTCAATACCTTATACGGCCCAATAAACCTCGGACTTAGCTTGCCTTTTCTGCCAAACCTCAGCACCTTCTTCCAAGGCGAGACCTTTAAGAAAACTCCGATCTCTCACAATGAACTCTATATCTCTTCGCTTAAGATCGGCATAAGACTTTTGCCGATCCGAAGCTTCCTTCAAACGAGCCTGGATCAACCTAACCTTGTCCTCGGTCTCAGCAACCAACTCGGGTCCCAACAATTGACGTTCACCTAACTCTGTCCAACAAGTAGGTGAGCGACACTTCCTACCATCTGAGCGCCTCATATGGTGCCATTTTGATGCTTGCTTGGTAGTTTGTTGTTATAGGCGAACTCGGCTAACGGCGAAACTCTTCCCAACCGCTCAAGTCGAACACAACCTCTCAACATGTCTTCCAAGATCCGAATAACCCTTTACAACGCCCGTCGATTGCGGGTGAAAAGTCGTCTTTGAAATCAAAGCGTACCAGAGCCCGATGCAACGCTCTCGAACCTCGACGTAAACACGGGATCCCTATCCGAGATTATCAAACCGTACACCGTGTAGCCTTACTATCTCTCGACACATAAAGCTTCGCCAACCTCGAAGTGAATAGTCCACTCACACCGGAATGAAATGGGCCGACTTAGTCGAGACGGTCCACAATAACCCAAATCGAATCTTTCTTGCTTGGCGTAGCGGTAACCCACCGACGAAATCCATAGTTATCCTTTCCCATTTCCATCGAGGGATTTTCACAGTGAAGCAAACGCGACGGCAATCGATGTTCAGCCTTGACTGGCGACAAGTCGGACATTTCCCAACAAACTGTCACCTCTTTCTTCAAGCCAGGCCACCAAAATCGCTCTCTAAGATCCCTATACATCTTGCTACCTCCGGGATGCATAGCATAAGGGCTGCTATGTGCGTCCCAAGAATCTTCGCCTCACTCAACATCTTTAGGCATACAAGCCTTACCTTGAAAACACAGAACCTCATCACTAGACAAGTTTGTAACCCTCCAAACCACCATTCTCGCACTTGTAACCTTCGCGCACTCGTAACCTCATCCTCTATTTGTTTTTCTGCAGTGCGCTCAACCCAAGTAGGCTTAACTCGCAACTCTGCGCGAGAATACTCCCGTCGCCATACAAACTCAAATGGGCAAACATCGCTCTTAAGTCCGAGACAACCCTACGGCTCAACGCGCGTCGCCACCACGTTAGCCTTGCGGGTGATATTCAATCGAGCGATCGTAGTCCTTGAGCAACTCAACCCATCTACGCCTCAAATTCAGATCTTTTCGAGTCAATAGATACTTCGGACTCTTATGATCTGTGTAGACTATTGATCTCTCACCGTACAAGTAATGCCTCCATTTTTAGAGCGAAGACTACTACCTGCTAGCTCTAAATCGTCGCGTCGGATAGTTGACCTCGTGTGGCCTCGGTGCCGAGAAGCGTAAGCCACAACCTTACCCTCCTGCATGAAGACACAACCCAATCCCGTATGAGATGCGTCGCAATACACCGTGAATTCCTTTACGACCTCAAAGTTGAATTAAAATAGGAGCCTCGGTTAAGATCTTCTTCAACTTATCAAAACTCTCTCATTGTTTCTCGGTCCAAACGAAGCGGAACTCCCCCTTAATGACTTAGTCATCGGTGCGCAATTAACGAGAAACCTCAACAAATCTTGGTAGTATCCTCGCCAAACCCAGGAAACTCCGAATCTCGTATGACCCGACTTAGGAGGCTTCCAATCCAAAACCGCCTCAACCTTCCGAGGATCTACTCTAATCCCCGGTGATACTACATGACCTAAAAGCGTCACTTCACTAAGCGAACTCGCACTTACCGAACTTAGCATAGAGTTGCTTCTCCTCAAAATTTGTAACACCACTCTTAAGTGTGCATCATGCTCTTCTTCCGACCTTGAGTAAACCAAGATGTCGTCAATAAAAACCACGACAAAGCGGTCCAGATCATCTTTGAAACACCCTATTCATCATATCCATAAAAGGCTGCGGAGCGTTAGTCAACCCGAACGGCATTACCAGAATTCGTAGTGCCCGCATCGAGTCCAAGCATTTGTCTTATGGATATCCGCTTCTTAACTTTCAACCGATGGTACCGGGCCTCAAATCGATCTTTGAAAACACCGATGCACCTTTGGTGATCAAACAAGTCATCTATCCGTGGTAACGGATACTTGTTTTTAATCGTCAGCTTATTCAGTTGGCGGTAATCGATACACATCCGCATCGTACCGTCCTTCTTCTTGACGAATAATACCGGCGCTCCCCACGGTGAAACACTTGGCCTAATGAAGCCTCGATCCAACGACTCCACGAACCGAGCCTTAAACTCCACCAATTCCTTTGGTGCCATCCTATATGGAGCAATAGACACCGGCGCGATCCACGGTAGCAGATCTATCCCAAACTCTACCTCACGATCCGGTGGCAAACCGGAAGCTCCTCTGGAAACACATCAACAAATTCCTTATGAAAGATTTAACCTTCTCAACAAAGAGACTCTTTAGCCTCCAAGGCATACACATGAACCACATACGCTTCACTGACTTCTTCGACCATCTTAATGACTTTTAATGCCGACACCACATTGGATAAGTAATCTCTCCTATTACCTATCATAATCACTTCATCTCCCTTATCCGTCGATAGAACCATGCGCTTAGCGCGCAATCCACCTTGGCACGGTACTTAACAAACGGTCCATCCCGAGAATCGGATCGAACTCCCCAAACGGCGGTTCCATCGGATCAAGAACAAATACTACCCTTGGAGTTCTAGGGGTACATCCTTATATCTGACTTATCTACCACTACTGAGTGACCTAGAGGGCTAAATACGGTCATTTGTCTAGAAGCGCTTCGAGTCTAAGTCCAAGGTCTCAACTATACTACTAGCAACATACGAACGCGTGGAACCCAAGTCAATTAAAGCGGTATAGGAGAACCAAAAATCAAAAACGCACGGTGATTACGTCCGGTGCGTCGCTTCTCCTCGCGACGCCTAGTGGATACACTGCATCAGCCGCCGTCGTGCCTCGTAACTACCCGCACCTCGCGGTGCTCCACGACCTCGACCAAATCCATTACCACCTCTGCCATTACCACGGCCCCTCTGTGGTGGCGGTCCATTACCTCTACGAGCCCGACACGGCCCGACTCTCGATCGAATCTCGGCCATCCTACGCGGACAGTCCCTAATGCGATGATCCAGAGAACCACACTCGAAGCAACCTTTTCCACCAGTCCAACAACCACCCCAATGAGATTTCCCACACTGATTACACTGCGGCGGTCCCTGCCTAGCAGCAACAAACCTAGCAGACTGATTCTGCCCACTCGGTCTAGCCCTCTTCTGTGGATTACCAAACGATCCAGAAGACCCAAAGCTCCTCTTAAGCCTACTCCTGTCCATGCTCTGTCTTACCGACTCTTTAACACCCTCGGCTACCTTAGCCTTCTCAACTAAGACAGCAAACTCGCGCTCCTGCTGTGGAGCAATCAGCAGCCTCAACTCGTCTCGCAGACCATCCTCGAAACGAACACACCTCTCATGCTCAGTGGCTACAATGCCCCTGGCATACCTACTCGACTTCAGAACTCGGCACTCGTACTCGAAGAATGATTTACTCCCTGAACAAGCCTCGTAAATGCCTTTCATTTGGGAGTCGATGTAACTAGCCCGATGTATTTCTTTTGATATGCGGCTCGAAATAATCCCATGTCGGATCCTCACCGCCACATCGTCCCGAACCGTGAGCCACCACTGATATGACTCATCCCGAAGAAGCGATACGATGCCCTTCAGCTTCTCTTCAGCCGTCAAGTCCAGATCATCCATGATCCGCTCAGTTGCCTCCAGCCAATATTCAGCAGTGCTAGGAGCAACACCGATACACCGAAAAAATTTCGCCCGTTAGCCCGAGTCGCCAGAACAGATTTCCTAACTCCCGCACCACCACCTACACCGGCTACTCTTTCCAACACCGCGAAAGATCGCTGTGACATCGCATCGCCCCGGCCCGATCTTGGAACTCACCACCTCCGGTGGTGGCGGGCCCAGATATCTCATTTTCGACCCTTGACCAGATCCTACGGGTTCGTAACCGTCATCCTACCTCGACCTCGACCACGAGTATTACGGCCACGTCCACCTCGAGTACTCATGACTAAACGATCTACGTCTCTGATTAAGAAGATTTTTATGCATTAGTATCGTTCCACTTTCTTAACCGCAAAGAAATTTTATGGATGGAGTTTAATCAGGGGTTCTTTCGAGCAACCAAGGTTTCAATCTTCTATCCTATTCACCCAAAAGAGGTCATACATCCATTCCTTAACCCTTTCCATACCTATTCACTCTTCGGACATTGCTGCCCATTTCTAGCCCAAGGGTATTTTCGTCCTTTTCCCTACAGGGTATTTTCGTAATAAAAGATATTTTAAACTTTCGTAAAACCGGTCACTTTGGAATTCCAAAATTTGAGAGTGTTCTTTGAAAATTTTGTAAAATACTTCGTTTTGGAAACCAGGGGTATTTTAGTAATTTTCACAGACTGAGGGCGTTTTCGTAAATTTCCAAAATCAAAATTTTCAATTGATATTTTGTAAAACAGAGTGTTTGAATTTCGTACAAATTTATTGAGTTCGAGATTTTATAAACCGGGGCATTTTAGTAAATTTACCCCTAAGGGCATTTTTTTGTAATTTTTACAAATCGAGAAATTCGTTGTAAAAGTGACATTCTCAGTTTTGAAAGAGTTTATTGCAAAAAGTTTGAAAACATTAGGGTTGTTGTTGTATTTTCGAAAACATGGCTAATTCCCTTTTCGGGTTTTAGTCGTTAGGTTAAGTCTATGACCGAGCCTTCTTGGTCAGGGTGAACTCGAGCTACGCACCGGTGGGATACTGCGAAGAGGAGGTGAGTCACGAGGATCGCTTAAATACCAAGCTCTTAGGATCCTCTCCTAGACATGCGCTGGAGTTACCACACCCTAGCCCGTGTGGTGAGTCATAGATTGGTTTAGTGCTTTAAGTCTTATGCTTTAGTTCGAGTGTTTGAGTGACCTAATCCTAGGGTTCAAGTCCTATAAATCTATCTACGTTCCATATCACCTACCCTTCTATAAATAGTAATTCACAGAAGAGTTTAGAACTACTTACCCAGGCGGGCTAGTGCAGGAGACTCGGTGCCATGCCTTGTAAACCATGCCATGTCTTTAACCCAAAACATTTAAAAGCAGACTTTTGAAAGCAGTTTTGGGCCTCGGGCCATGGTAGAGCTTTTGAACTTGGCTCGATACCACAATTGTAACACCTGGACCGGTCCAAACACCACGGTCGAAACGGTATGTTACGGGGAAAACGTGTTTGAACATTTCGAGGTTGCACTAGATAGATTTGATAAAACTTTGTTCCTTTTAGAAAACAAGTTGTTTAATATCGTTACTAGAACATTCAGTCTTAGTAAAAATTTTGGTTTCCAGTTTGGATCCAATTGAGTTTCATTCAATTATAAAATCGGTGTGATACCCGATGATATAGTCAAAAACATATCGCTTTGTTGGTTTGAAAACGTGGCCTCTCCAAATTTTAATAAAAATTCGTACCAAGTTATTTTGTTACAGCATATCAAAATCTAACGTAAAGCATAAATATCATAAAGCACATCTTAGAAGGCCTTTTACAAATCCAAGAAAAAACCCAAATAAAAGTAAATAAGCTAAAGTACCCAAATGCAGTGATCTGAGCAAAACTTTTATTAAAGCATGGCATGTGCACCCCGAGTCCATCCCGGCTCCAAGTCCGCGTCTACGAGTTACCTGAAATGTTAAAGGAGAGGGTGAGTCGAGTGACTCAGTGTGTAAATCCCGCTCCCGAAGAAACAACATGCTAACACATATCATACATAGCAACATAATTAATGCAACCCGATCCTAACCATCCATATCGCCTTTTCTACCCCGTGTGGTACCAAACCACTGGTGGTGCCAAACCACTGGTGACATATAGTCACAATGTGTTACCAAACAACTTTGGTGTCCCAAAGACACAATATCCGTCAATGTGGTACCAAACCACTGGTGTCCCAAAGACACAATTGTGCTACCAAAGCACTGGTGACCGAAGTCACAAATCCAATGATGATGGGGCCAACCCATCGTGTGATACCAAATCACTAGCAGACGATCCCATATCTCAAGTGGGGCCAACCCACGGTGGTCAAACCACAGGGACAAGTCGCAATGAGGTGCCAAACCTCTGGTGTCCCAAAGACACAATGTGCTACCAAAGCACTGGTGACCGTAGTCACAAATCGGGTGATGGGGCCAACCCATCGTGTGATACCAAATCACTGGCGTCAATCCCGTATCTCACAAGTGGGGCTAACCCACGGTGGTGTTAACCACAGGGACGAGACGCTGAGGTACCAAACCTCTGGAGGTGCCAAACCTCTGGTGACCCAAAGTCACAAAGTTGTGTTACCAAAACACTGGTGCTCGCCAGCACAAAATACCACTGCTCCCTCCACTCGTATCACCCATCAACATACCATACTCATGTAATCATGCATATCATACAATCATGCATCTCATGCTATTATGTCTAATCTCATATCCCGTGTCACATATATCCACAGTCATGGTAACATATAGATCATCATTAACTCATAATAATAATACTGACTTACCCGAGTCCAGAATCATACCCATTAGGGTATCATATCAAACATCACTGTTTCTTTAATCATCACACAGGTTATCAATCATATTACTAAACGGAAGTGTGTTAGTTTACACACCTGGTAAATACGAGTCTAGAATCCCAACGAAAACGATCTAAATCCCCTTGATTCCTAGATCCTACAATCGGCCCAACATTAGGGGTTAAGCATCACTAGCATTCGGCCAACAACCATTTACCAAGGGATCAACATTAAGCCATTACCTTACACTTGCGAATGGTTTGGTTTCCAACCAAACCCCGAACCAGTAGTGGTTCTCCTAGACAATCTGCCTCCACCTAGAAAAAAAACCATTAATCCCTAATTAACTTGGCTTAATGAGATAAGGAATCAACGAATAGAACCGGCCCTTACCAATACTTACCCCACTTGGCTGATCAGAGAACGAAGGCTCCACTTGTTCGTATCCAAAAATCCAAATGACCTATAATGCAATCGGTTTCAATACCAAAGGTTAACTCTCAACAACAAGGCCACATTCGGCTCTTAAACAACCAACATCGACAAAGCCTAAGGAGAAAGGAGATGGCCATTCGGCCAAGGACTTACCAATCTCCAAACGATTGAAGCAAAACCACAACACCAACAAGATTCGCCAAGGTTTTGAGAAGAAGAAAGAAAGTGATTATGAGGTAGGTGCTTGTCGGTTTTGAGAGAAAAGATAATATGAAATGGAAGCAAAGTTTCGGCAAGAGTTGAGAAGGATGAATGGAAGAATCGGTTGGGAAGAAAATGGTAAGTTCGGCTCTTAAGAAAATAAGAGAATTATGAGAGGGAGAGAAGAGAGTATTCGGCTTACAAAGTGAAAAGAAAGCAAAGCAATTTCGGCTACCAAATATTCAACGAAAGAAGGAGAAAAAAATTGGAAAAATAAAAGAATGCCACTTTTTCGGTTTGAGTAAAGAAAATGTGAAGAAGCTCTTTGGAAATTCGGCTTAACTCAAATGAAAGAAAGAAGGAAAAATGAGGAGTAGCATTCGGCTAGCAAGGAGAGTTAGAAGAAAACAAACAAACTTTCGGCACAAGCACTTGGACTTTCGGTTTTAACCAAATGAAGAAAATTGAGAGAAAAACCTTGGTAAAACTTCAGCTAACCGAACCAAAATGGACACTTTTACCTACCAAAAGAAGACCGAAAATGTACCAAAACCAAAGTACATTCGGCCTCCCCCTTTCCTACACTAAGCCGTCCACTCCCCCACTCCAAACACCCACAAAATCGGCCAAAATCCCACCAAACACTCCACTCCTCACATTTCAAACGTGTAGACCAAGTCTTCCTCCACTATTTACTCTCCACCTTCCATTTGAATGGGAAGACCAAGTCCAAGGCAGAGTTCAAATTTCATACACCTCTTCCCTCCTATGCCGTCCAAAATATAAGCCAAAAAGGGAGATTTCTGCAGCTTGAACTCTGGACCTCCCACTCTTGCGATTGACGCCAACCACTAGCTCCAGTGGCGCCACACTTGCCACTTTGCTAGCCTTATTTTTGTGATCCAAAACACCCAATAAAACACATATGGCCCAGCTCCTTTCAGCTCCCCTCATATAAAGCCAAAAATTAAAATTTTTCCATACACTCAGGCATACACCTAGCCTACAATTAAGCCCCTAAAACATAAAAATAGCAACATAGCACACCAACATATGCAAAACATGCCATAACAAAAATAGCCCCTAACCCGGGATATTACGGTTCACTTCTTAAAGATAATTTATTTGAAATTACCAGTCAAAAGAGTTGCGGGTATTGCTGTCTCATCACATCCTCGGGTTCCCACGTAGCTTCTTCCACGCCATGGTTCCGCCAAAGTACCTTAACCAGAGGCACAGACTTCCTACGCAGGACCTTCACATCCCGATAAAAATAGCCCCTAACCCGGGATATTACACATTTAGCGAAATAGTCCCCTCATTAGCTAGCTTAAGCTTTAAGGGTTCCAGAAGTAGAAAAATTATCAAGAAAGACCTCTAAAATCACTTACTTGCAAGAGAATTGTTTGGCTGAAAATTTGAACTCCAAAATCCACTATTTTCTCTTTAATTTTTGGTGGATAAGAAGTGTGAATAGTGAATGATGATATCTCTTTTATTTATCTTATTTTATTCATTTTTTATCACCTAATTTCACCAAAATTTGACCAAAATTTAACGTTCTTGTCTTCTTGTCTCTATGGCCGGCCAACACACCCTCAATGGACTAATTTCACTTTAAGGACCTCCAATTTATTAATTTATAGCTATTAAACACTTCTACCTTGTATAATAGAACTTTCTCACTTTATGCGATTTAGTCCTTTTTCATAATTAAGCTTGAAATCACCAAAATTAATGCACCAAAATTTTTATAAATCCTTATAAACATGCTATAACACATAAAATAATATCAAAATAATTTTCTTTAACCTCGGATTAGCGGTCTTCAAACCACTGTTTCGATTAGCCCCTAAATCGAGCTGTTACAGTGAGAATGCAAAGCACATGAGAATTGTTTTGCAGGCTTTAAGAGACAAGCAGTTGTATGCTAAATTTAGCAAGAGTGAGTTTTGGCTTCGAGGGGTCAGATTCTTAGGACACATTGTTTCGGGTGATGGCATTAGAGTCGATTCGAGTAAGATATAGGCTATTGTAGAGTGGAAACTGCCAAGGGATGTGTTAGAAATTAGAAGCTTTTTGGGTTTAGCAGGGTACTAAAGATGGTTCATGAAAGGGTTCTCCATGATTGCTACCCCGATGACAAAACTATTGCACAAAGATGTTAAGTTTGAATGGACTGAGAAATGCCAACAGAGTTTTGAGAAATTGAAAGCATTATTGACTGATGCGCCGATTTTAGTACAACCTGAGTCGGGGAAAGACCTTGTGGTCTACAGTGATGCGTCATTAAATCGTCTTGGTTGTGTGTTGATGCAAGAGGGTAAGGTAGTAGCTTACTCCTCGAGACAACTAGAAATGCATGAGAAAAATTATCTAACTCATGATTTGGAGTTGGCTGCGATTGTTTTTGCTTTGAAGATTTGGCATCATTATTTATATGGTGAGAAGTGCCGAATCATCATTGATCATAAGAGTTTGAAGTACTTGATGGGCTAAAAGGATTTGAATTTACGACAACGGTGGTGGCTCAAATTATGGAAGGATTACGAGCTAGTAATCGATTACCATCTGGGTAAAGTAGTTGTCGATGCCTTGAGCAGAAAATCCCTGTATGCTTTGAGAGCTAGGAGCATGAACTTAGTGTTGTTTGATGATGGTGATATCTTGGCCGAGTTAAGGGCTAGACCGTTATTTGTTCAACAGATATGTGAAGCTCAAAAGAATGATAGTGAGATGCAAGCCAAGAGAGCTCACTGTGAATCAGGAAATGCCTCTAATTTTTGGGTGAATTTTGATGGTTGTTTGATGTTTCATGATAGATTTTGTGTACCTAAGGATGGTGAGTTCATCCAAAATTTTTTACATGAAGCACACAGTGGTTGCTTCTCAGTACAACCGGGCAGTATGAAAATGTACAATGATTTGAAATCATTGTATTGGTGGCCGAGTATGAAAAGAGACATCTCTAAATTTGTTACAAAGTTTTGATCTGTCAACAGGTGAAAGCTGAACATCATGTACCTTCGGGATTGCTTCAACCAGTGATGGTTCCCTAGTGGAAATGGGATCGAATCACTATGGGTTTTGTAACGAGGTTACCTATGACTCCAAGAAAGAAAGATGCTGTGTGGGTCATTGTTGATAGATTAACGAAGTCTGCTCACTTTATACCGGTGCATGTGGATTATTCACTTGATAAGTTGGCCGAGTTGTATATTGCTGAGGTAGTGAGATTTCATGGAGTGCCTACATATATTATATCATATAGAGACCCGAGGTTTACTTCGAGGTTTTGGAAGAAATTACAAAAAGCCTTGGGTACGAGATTGAATTTTAGTACAGCGTTCCATCTTCAAAATGATGGCCGATCTGAAAGAGTGATTCAAGTTCTTGAGGATATGCTCCGATGCTGTGTGTTAGGGTCCAAAGATAGTTGGGAAAAATATCTACCTTTGGCTGAGTTTGCCTATAACAACAGTTATCAGTCGAGTATATGGATGACACCGTATAAAGCTTTATATGGTCGCAAGTCTCGGACTCCCTTGTACTGGACCGAGCTTAGTGAGAAGCAAATTCACAGGGTCGATTTAGTTAAAGAGACCGAGGAGAAAGTGAAAGTGATCCGTGATAGTCTGAAAGCTGCTTCAGATCGACAATCATACAAGGATTTAAAAAGGAAAGAAATCGAGTTTCAAGTGGGTGACAAAATTATTCTGAAAGTATCCCCGAGGAAGAAAATATTGAGATTTGGTCGAAAGGGCAAATTGAGTCCACGATTTATAGGGCCGTATGAGGTTATTGAAAGGATTGGGCCAGTAGCAAATTGGTTGGCTTTGCCGGTAGAGTTAGGGAGAATTTGTAACGTGTTCATGTGTCTATGTTGCAGCGATATCGTTCCGATCCTTCGCATGTGATCCCCTCAACGGAAATTGATATACGATCGGACATGACTTATAAAGAGGAACCAATAAAGATATTGGCTCAAAAGGTTAAACAGTTGAGGAATAAGAGCATAGCCTTAGTGAAAGTGTTATGGCAAGAACACGATGTGGAAGAAGCTACGTGGGAACCGGAAGAAGCTATGACGGAACAGTACCCAAACCTTTTTACCGATAAGATTTTCGAGGACGAAAATCTCTAAAGGGAAAGAGTTGTAACTGCCCGATTTTGGGGCTAGTAGGAACAGTGGTTTCAGGACAGCTAATCCAAGGTTGAATAAAATTATTTTGATATTATTTTATGTATTATAGCATGTTTATAAGGATGTATGAAAATTTTGGTGCTTTAATTTTAGCAATTGTATGCTTAATTGTGAAAAAGGACTAAATTGCATAAAGTGCGAAAGTTCTATTATACAAGGTAGACGTGTTTAATAGCCATAGAATATTAAATTGGAGGTCCTTAAAGTGCAATTAGGCCATTAAGGGTGTGTTGGCCGGTCATAAAGACAAGGAGACAAGGGCATTAAATTTTGGTCAAATTTTGGTGAAATTAGGTGAGAAAAAAATGAATAAAATAAGACAAATGAAAGAGATATCATCTTTCACTATTCATGATTCTTCTACCACATAAATTTGAAGGGAGATTAGAGTTCTTGGAGTTCAAATTTTCAGCAAAACAAATCTCTTACAAGCAAGTGATTCTAGAGGTCTTTCTTGATAATATTTGTACTTTTGGAACCCCCGAAGCTTAAGCTAGCTAATGAGGGGACTAATTGCAAAATGGTTGAGATTTTGGGAACTTGCCATGAGAGTGTTTATGCTGTGTGCTGAGTTTTTATGTGAGAAAATGAATGTTAGTGAGTTAAGGAACAACTTTTGTGAAAGGTGTTATCATGAAAACACCTAAATAATACTTATTTGTAAAGGTTGAAATTGTGTAATAAATGCATGAAATAATTGGTTTTGTGAGTTGTTGTAAGTGAAATAAATGTCCGGCTAGGCTTGTTTAATGAGAAAATGTGATGAAAAATGATTTACGAGCCTTGGGGAAAAATTGTAATTTTGCCAAAGTATAAGGGCAAAATGGCTATTTTTGCCTAAGTAGAAATTTTGATGTATCATGAATTATAAAGTGATTGAATGAGTAAATTTTATTATTGTAGATCAAGAAGAGTGTGGAAACAACCTTGACTGAGGAAAAGGCAAGGTTGCGGACTAAACCGTCGACTAATACATTTTGCACCGAGGTAAGTTTATGTGTAAACGGTACATCTTTAATACATATGTTGTTACTTATTGTTGCATTGTATGAATGAGATCAATTATGAGTGAGATTGATTGATATTGGTAGATAGTGATTAATTCTCGTATAAACCTCGGGATAAGTATGTAACTGTGAAAAAATATTCGTAATAATTACTTGCAGGGCTGTGTGCAATACCACCTTATTACTTATTCACAATGGGCCGTGTGCGATACCATCGTTTATATTATCATTTGGTGGGCCATGTGCGACACCACCATAAATATTCTAGTTGGTGGATTAAGTGCGATACCACCCTATTATTAGCTATTGGTGGGCTGTGTGTGAAACCACCGGGTACTTAGTATCATTTCGAGGGGTTTATCGAGAAATTGTATAAGTAAATGTTCATGTTGCTTTGTGGTGATGAGTGCAAGGAATGTGTACAAGTAATTGTGAGCAATATAGTTTTTATGTGGTTGGAATGTGGTAAGAGATAAGATGAGTAAGCATGATTATTAAAATGTGAATTGTTCTTGCTTAGTATGTAATGTTATTAATTGTTTAGCGTATGTTATGATGCTTATTATTTACATGTAAACTTACTAAGCTTAAAGCTTACTCCCTTACTTTTTCCTTATTTTATGGTGTCAAATAGCCGGTTCGGGATACGAAGATAATCTGAAGATCATCCCCACTATCATCTCATCTCGGTATATTAGACTTAGCATCTTGAGTATGGCATGTATAGGGGCTAGACATAGTGAAATACTTTGTTGTTTTGGCCAAGTGTGTTGGCTCTTGTAAAGGTGAACACTTCTGTAAATGGCCATATTTATGGCTCATTATCATTATAAATATGAAAATATTAAGTTATTCATGTTTATGTATGGTGTATGATTGGATGATTGAGTAATGGTTGAATGTGATAGTTTTTGTATGAGTTAGGGTGGTAAAAAGAACTTGGCAAATAGCCTTGTTCTTGTACACACGGGTAGGCACACGGGTGTGTGTCTAGGCCGTGTCAAACACATGGTCAGTCCCATGGGTGTGTGATTAGGCCGTGTGTCCCCTGTATATTAGTGTTACAAGTCAGTGTCGGCCACGGGCTAGACACACGGGCGTGTGCCTAGGCTATGTGCCCCTTATAAGGTCGCTGATGTCACAAACATAATACCTAGGTTTTCACACATGGGTGAGGACACGGGGGAGTCTAGGCCGCGTAGAGGACACAGGGCAAGGACAGGGGCGTGTAACAGGCCATGTGAAAACCCCTGTAGGTTCAAAAGGAAAAAAAATAAATTCCATACGGGCTAGGGACATGGGCATGTGTGACCTCACGGCCTGCCTACACGGCCGTGTGCAATTTCACACGGGCGTGTGGCCCTGCTAAGGCAAAATTTTCCTAAGTTTATAAGAGTTCCCAGTTGATTTCTAAGATCCATTGTTTGCATGTTTAAGGCCTTGTAGGCCCATAATGAAGATGGTTTGAATATGAATGGCAAGTTTTAAGTTGGGATGAAATTTTACAGCACAAAGTTGCATGTTGAAGTGAGATAAGTCTGGTAATGCCTCGTACCTAGTTCCAGCGCTGAATACGAGTAAAGGGTGTTACACGCCCGTGTGCCAAGCCGTGTGAAATCTGGAGAGTATACCGACTTGGGTCACATGGCTAACCACACGCCCGTGTGTCTAGCCCCTGTGCCCTACGAAATGGCCACACACGCCCGTGTACCAGGCTGTGTGTGTAACACCCTTATCCCGTTTCCTTCGTCGGAAGAGAGATAGGAGCGTTACCTAACAGATCGGAGAGCATTTACAGAAATTCATACATTCATTCATCATTCTCAAGCATAATGTCCCTGAAATGAGTCCTCGAGACTATAAGCTTGCTTATAAATCGGGTCGGGACTAAATCAAAACACATAAAAAATTTCATGGAAAATTAAAAACTTTTCTAAAATACAGGGGATACACGCCCGTGGAAGAAAACCGTGTGCCCTCCACGGCTGCTAGACACCATCGTGGTCGAAACTAACTTAACTTCCATGGCCACTAAGCACGCCCTTGTGCTCTGGTCGTGTAATACTAGGCCATAAACTGACTTCCTCACACGGTCACTAGGCACGCCCGTGTGCCATGGCCGTGTGCTTTTAAGCTAGCTACTGACTTAGCCCCACGGTCAATAGGCACGCCCGTGTGCATCAACCGTGTGACAAAATAGGCCATTTTCAAGGCCAAAATGCCACCCATTTGGGTCTCACCTACAAGCAACATTTACCAGCACATATCATGCATATATGGCAACAAAAAACATACTAAATTGACCATTCAATATATATACATTCAATATCCATGTCATTCATGCCAACTTTTAAGACAAAACATATATATAACTAAAGCATTTCTCAATCATTTTTCTATCTAAAAACTTAACCATATCATGAGCAGCAAACCATACCAAAACAACCACACATACCACATTCATCAAGGCAAAATATGAACCAATAATTAGTATCATCTCATGACCAAGTCTATACATCAACTTATACCAAAAACTAGACTATACATGCCATATCTAGTTATATACATTTCCAAAGTGTACCAAAATGAATTTTGTAGTGTGATGACGATCCTCGATGGTCCCGAGCCTTCAGTAGCTTTGCGACCTATAAAACAGAGAAAACATACACATAGTAAGCTTTCCAAAAGCTTAGTAAGTCATATTACAAATAAACCTAGCATGAATTGCACAAACCCAAATTAATAAGATAACCAATATGATTCTCATGACAAAAATCACCTCATTCTTTCTCAAGCTCATATGCTTATCCATAACTTACTATATATGCATATAGTTCATCTAGTCAAGACTTTACATCTTGTATTATAAATTGCATATACATAACATCATGATATGATCACATAGATACTTACCTTATATATACAATTAGTGTATAAGCAACGTACCTGAAACGGATATTCATTTATTCAATTTATCAAAGCTCGGATTTGCAATTCGTATCACAGACTTGCCCGTTGAACCATAAGAAATCTAGTAGGATACTCAGAAACTCGGAATAGCCGTACAATGCCAACGTCCCAGATGAGGTCTTACATCCACTCGGATATCGATGCCACTGTCCCAGACAGGGTCTTACTCGAATCAATACGATGCCGATGTCCCAGACATGGTCTTACACGTAAAGCTCATATCGATGCCAACATCCCAGACGTGGTCTTACACGTAAAGCTCATATCAATGCCAACGTCCCAGACGTGGTCTTACACGAAATCTCAAATCAATGCCAACGTCCCAGGCGTGGTCTTACATGATAAAACAGAATAGATACCTATGTCATGACATAGCTAATCCTATCTATTCCTAGGTTCGTACGGGACTTCTCGGACTTAGTCACTATATCGAACTTATCTCGAAATTCATATGCATAACCTCTCATAAGTATCCATTATCAACATTAGTCTTATGAACAATTATAATTTCATACAAGTACGTTTATTTGCATAATGACTTACCTCGGATTCGATCTATCGGAATGGAAACGACTACTCGGCTACTTTTGATTTCTCGCGATCTAAGTCCGTTTTCCTCGGTTTTTGATCTAAACATACTCAGAATTAACTCTTTTATTCACTAATTCATTCAATTCAATCCAAGGACACATTTTTAGGGCTATTTGTAAATTAACCCTCATATTTGCACAATTTATCAATTTAGTCCATTTTTCTCAAAACATCAAATTCACAAAATCAACCTATACTCATGCTTAGCCGAATGTACATATATATCATACTAGCCCATATTTTCCACCAAAGTAGCAATTTAGTCCCTCAATTTAGTATTTTCACAATTTAGCCCTATTTATGTAACACCCCAAACTCGGCCTATTCGTTACGACCGAATTGGAAATGCCACTGCGGAAAACATTTGAAAACATTCTTACTTAAAAGTAAATACCGTTAAAAATTTGTTACCTTTAATAAAACGTTTTCGTAATTTAAAACATTCTAAGTAAAAATTAAGTTGTTATAAAAAATATCCAGATTAAAACTTTATTAGGTATATATTTAAGAAAATAAAATCGTTTGCAAATCATATTTCAATTGTCAATCCATAATAGAACATAATAATAAAGATACTTAATAAAAATACTTAAATACTTTAATGGGCCTTATTACAATAAACACTTAATCAAAATACTGAAAATATAAATACTTAATTAATTAAAATATCTTTCTGCATGGGCCACCCTGTATCCACCTGGACCGGTCCAAGCATCACCGAAATGTTGGTAAAAATTGGGTGAGTCATCTGGACTCGAGTGTGTAATTAAGCCACTGAATTCCACCCACATGTTAACCACATATTAACCCATATATCGAGATAACAAATATAATATTCACATATTACCACATTCAGGCTTGGCCCATATTCATATCACATTCATATAATACGGTAGATAACCACATAATTTCCACATCTTCGGGCTTAGCCCGTTTCACACCGATCCACGTTCATATACTGGGCTTGGCCCTTTTTATTAATAATCCACATATCAACTGGGCTTGGCCCATTTTCACATTAATCCACATATCATATTGGGCGTGGTCCATTTTCACATATGTTTACATACAAAATCATGCAATTATGAAGCCCAACCCAGCCTAGGGTCCATCCTCTCCACACCCCGTATCCAGCCTACACACACACGGGGATTATCAAATCACCCTCTCCTTTTCACTCCAAAAGGCAATCAATGTCGTCCACGTGCAATTAAGCACAAAAATCCACAACGCGACCTCAGTTAGCGCCAATCCACGATGTAGCCGTAGCTAACACCAAAACCACGATGGGACACATAGTCACTCATCAACCACGATATGGCACATAGCCGATATCAACCACGAAGAGGCACATAGCCACTCATCAAGCCACGTGAACTAAATCGCAAATAATCCACAACATACCTCAGTCAACGTCAATCCACGATGTAGCTCAAGGCTAATATCAAACCACGTACTCGAAGTACACCCTCTCCTTCTTTCATATCATATCCCACCCATGCACATGCAACATAAAATAATGCCATGATAATGCATGTACATGTTATTTAGCGTATTACATCAATAATCACAGTTCATCAGATTCGGTACTTACCGTACTATCGACATACCCCATAAGGGTATCCATATCACAATTTCCACTGCACTAGTTAGCACATTCATAGCACATACACAATATCACATACATAACATAAACCCGAAAAACAGTAGGCTAACTACACACCTTATAACTTGCCGAACTATGCTTTCGATCCCGATGCTATCGCTAAGCGAAACTACGGCTATTTGCCTACTTTCGTGTTCTGACGCTGGTCCACACCCTGGTGGCCAATCCCTAACTGCAAAAACTGCTCTCCTTTTGAACTTGGGGATAGGGACTATCCCTTTACCTTCTCGTTCGACAACCATGTTCATTAATGATTTCTTAATCAGAACCATACGATTAAACACTAATACTTTAATCTAAATATTTCGAATCGAAACTACACTTACTAAATATCCTTACCACAATGATCTGAATCCCAAAACTTGCCCTTATGCCTATCGATTTGCCCTAAAAACCAAAGTACATAATCCAAATCGGTCACACTTAAATACCCAAAATATGGCCCTAAGCCGAATAGTACAAACCTCCTTACCTTACTTACCGAAATCCTGAATACTTGCTCTACTTCTGTCGACTTGATCCTTGAGTAGTCGAAATTCCTAGTAATCACTTGTTAGAATCGGCTAGTTTTAATAATCAATAAGACTTATGGCTGAATTGTCCATCTCACCTTACCTCTATAATGAACCGATTGGGATAACTTGCACCAAAAGAAATCGACAAACACCTCCCCTTTGATCACTTTGAGATATCGCCACGGGAGAGAGAGAACTAGATCAAGGTTTCGGCTTTTAAAACTTGCGATAGAAGAAAAGAATAAGGCCATCTTTGAGATTCGGTTATGGCTATTAATAAAAGAAAAATAAAAATAGAAGATTGGTCACTTACAAGGTTCAGCTAACGAGCGAAATAGAGAGAAGAGGAATGGAACACAAACGGCCTTAATGCTTTTGAGGTTTGGTCCAACAACAAAAGGAAAAAAGCTGAAACTAAATGGCTTGCACTAGAGAGGAACGGCACCTAGAGTAAAAAGAAAGCTCTAAATTTCGGCACACACTCCTTATAAAGCTTCCAAACCGATTAAGCAACCCCAAAGAGTCCCACATTTGGCCACCTCATCACTCCTTAACAAATTCCAATTAAACTCCTATTTTAACTCCACACTACTCATTAAATTAAAAAGAATAATCCAATCCTTTATCCCTTATCTCTTTATCACACACTTAAAATAAATAAAATCAACTCTCACTTATCCATTATCTACTTATTAAATTAAAATAAATAAAATAAATAAAGCCATATTTATCCTACCTTACTGCAGCCGAGTTTTAATAGGAGAATTAAGCCAAATCCTTATCCAATTGAAACTCCATGTGCCATCGAATTACTTCCTTCTCTCTTGGCGCCAAAAGCCAAAAATAAAATACCCAACTGCTGCTCACACGCCTTGAACCCGAGACCTGTTGGGACCCTTAACTGTAGGTAACGCGCCAGGCCAATTTGCCAAGGCGCCTCCTTGTGACATAATTCACCCTGAATTTATTTTAAGACCTACTGAGCCCAAGCGCCTTCTTGCCAGACAAAAATAAAATGCCCTTTCTTGTTTCCTTCGCAACTCGAACCTGGGCCCCCATTGCCGCAAGCCACATATAGCGCCCAAAGCCACTCTGCCATGGCGTTTTTTTATGACATAAACTCGCCACGATTTCTTTTTAAGACCTCCATCACCTTGCTCCCCCCTTAACGCCAAAAGAAAAATAAAACACTACTTGCTGCTGCCGTGATTCGAACCAAGGCCCCTGTTGGCGTCATTTCCAGGCCCTTAAGTGGTGACCCTAAGCCACTTTACTAGGCCCCCTTTCATGTCCAAAACCCCTCGCCATTATTCTTAAGGCCTCTTTAGCCCAATTCCCCTTTTTACTTAAAATTTCCATATTTTTCTAAAGCTTTCTCTTCCATCCTAGAGTTTCCAAAGCCCCTCAAACACCTCCAAACACACTCACTGAGCCCATTAACACATGAATTATGCACTAAATGCATAACCCCTAATCTGGGATGTTACAGTTCTACCCTCCTTAAAATAATTTCGTCCTCGAAATTACTTACTAACGAATAATCGTACATCCTAACTCACCGCACTACGCTTATGCTACGCACTCTGATCTTACCAAATCTAACACATTCCTTAGATACTATCTCAAGATTCGCATTCAAGGTTCCATACACTTTGCTAGCATTCAAACACGATCTATCTTATAACAATCAAGTCAATAAAGAGATTTCAGGGTTAGGGAACATACCTTGGTTGCCTAAGCCAACCTTGGTTGCCTCACATCCGCACCTTCAGCACCACCGCTTGGTGTTCCATGACCTTGACCCCGAGCCCTATCCATCACTTGAGGACATTTCTTAACCAAATGAGCCTTAGATCCACACCGGAAACATTCCTTACTATTACCCCAACATTCTCCTGTGTGAGTTCTCCCACACCGAGAGAACGATTCGATTCTCGAAAGCTGTGCAGTGCACGTCTGAAATTCTCGATCCTTGGTCTTTTCTGAAAATCTCCCGACGATACTGACGGTCCAATACTTCTTTTCTTCCAGTTTCTATCCTTCTCTCGGTTCTGTCTTACAGTCCTCTTTACTCCTTCAGCTATCCGAGCTTTCTCCACTAGAATGGCAAAGTCTCTTTCTCTATGCGGAGCAATCAACTCTCGCAACTCATCCCGTAGCCCATCTTCGAATCGGACATACCTTTTGTAATCAGTAGCCACGATTCCCTTAGCATACTAACTTAACCGCACAAATTCCACTTCATACTCTGCTACCGATTTACTTCCTTGCACCAAGTTAAGAAACGCCTTCCTTTGCGAGTCTAAATAACTAGCTCCAACATACTTCCCTTCGAACTTAACCTTAAAATATCCCCAATCCACTCGATCTGCCGGGGTACCTTGCCTGACAGTGAGCCACCATCGATAAGCTTCGTCTCGGAGCAACGAAATAGCACCTGTCAGCTTTTCCTCATCAGTACAGTCCAAATCATCCATGATTCTTTGGACTGCTTCCAACCAATACTCCGCTACATTCGGAGCTACTCCCGATACTCCTCTAAAAACCTCGGCTCCGTTCGACCTAATTCATTCCGACACTGACTTTCGAGCTCTGTTTCCTACACTAGCTCCTGCTACTCGCTCGAGAACTCGCAACATGGCCCGCGATACTGCGTCATCACCTCCTATCTGATCTTGATCCCTCACGCACCTCGCTCGCGCGGCACATCGTTTTCGACCCATGGCGGACCTCACCGGTTCGATCATCGCCATTCTACCTCTTCCGCGTCCACGACGACCACGTACCCTAGAACTCATTTCTAACGTCGCGATTTATCTGATTAAAAAGTTTTATGCATTAGTACTTTCGTTCCACTTTTTATCCACGAACAATTTTATGAAATAAAGATATTTAGAAGTAGTTCTTTCGATCACACACTACTCTAATTCAGAGAGTCACATTCATTCCTCAATAGAGGTACATTCATTCATCAACGTAGACATATTCATTCAGTGGTATCCACCACCCACATTCACTATTCGAACATTTCTGTCCGTTTCTATCCCAGGGGTATTTTCGGCATTTTTCCTATAAGGGTATTTTGGTAATAAATCGGGGTCAATTTAAAAATCTCTATAAATCAAAGGCATTTTCAAAATTTTCAAAACTCGAGGGTACTTTGGAAATTTTCTAAATCAAGGTATTGCAAAAATTTCAGAAATCAAGGTTGTCTTGGTAATTTTGTAAGTCAGGGGTAATTCAGTAATTTTCCAAATCAGGGTATCTTTACATTTTACAAAAATAGAATTTTCTGATATTTTTGTAAAGTAAGAATATTTTAAATAAAAGTCGAGGGTAATATGAAAATTTTAGAAACTAGGGGCATTTTGGTATTTTACAACATAGGGGTATTTTCGTAATTTTGTAAATTGGAAATATTTTGAGAAATTTTCACAATAATCTTTTACTACAATTAAAAGGGTAATTTAGGGATTTTAAAACTAGGAATTTTATAAAACTGCATGGCTAGTCCCTTTCGGGTTTTAGTTATTGGGTTTAGCCCATGAATAAGTCCTCTTGGTTAGGGTGAACGGTTACTACGCACCAGGTAGGATTCCAATAAAGAGGGGCTGAGTCACTAGGACTGCTTAAATACCAAGCTCTTACGGAATCCACTCCTAGACATGAGCACAACTGTTACCACACTCTAGCTCGGCGACTTAATCACAGGTTTGTTTAATGGTTCTTAAGTCTTATGTACTTGTGTTTGAGTAGACTAGTCCTAGGGCTCAACAGATCCTAGTTCACTAATCTAGGTTCCCTTCATACTCATACAATTTCACAGATACACAATTCACTTCAGTAATTAGAAGTACTTACCTGGTGGACTTCGGGCCGGAGATACAGGTGCCATGCCAGAAAAACCTGAAATAAAAGTACATATTTTTTGAAAAACCCATTTTTGAAAATGTTTTTGGACCCAAATCCCTCAAAGCCGAGTTTTGAACTGGGCTCTGATACCAAACTATAACACCCCAAACTCGGCCCATTCGTTACGATCGAATTTGAAATGCCACTGCGGAAAATGTTTGAAAACATTCTTACTTAAAAGTAAATACCGTTAATAATTTGTTTCCTTTAATAAAACATTTTCGTAATTTAAAACATTCTAAGTAAAAATTAAGTTGTTATAAAAAATATCCGGATTAAAACTTTATTAGGTATATATTTAAGAAAATAAAATCGTTTACAAATCATATTTCAATTGTCAATCCATAATAGAACATAATAATAAAGATACTTAATAAAAATACTTAAATACTTTAATGGGCCTTATTACAATAAACACTTAATCAAAATACTAAAAATATAAATACTTAATTAATTAAAATATCTTTCTGCATGGGCCACCCTGTATCCACTCCAGACCCAGTCCAAGCATCACCTGAAATGTTGGTAAAAATTGGGTGAGTCATACAGACTCAGTGTGTAATTAAGCCACTGAATTCCACCCACATGTTAACCACATATTAACCCATATATCAGATAACAAATATAATATTCACATATTACCACATTCATATACTGGGCTTGGCCCTTTTTATTAATAATCCACATATCAACTGGGCTTGGCCCATTTTCACATTAATCCACATATCATATTGGGCGTGGCCCATTTTCACATATGTTCACATACAAAATCATGCAATTATGAAGCCCAACCCAGCCTAGGGTCCATCCTCTACACACCCCCGTATCCAGCCTACCACACACCAGGGGATTATCAAATCACCCTCTCCTTTTTACTCCAAAAGGCAATCAATGCCGTCCACGTGCAATTAAGCACAAAAATCCACAACGCGACCTCAGTCAGCGCCAATCCACGATGTAGCCGTGGCTAACACCAAAACCACGATGGGACACATAGTCACTCATCAACCACGATATGGCACATAGCCGATATCAACCACGATGAGGCACATAGCCAATCATCAAGCCAGGCAAACTAAATCGCAAATAATCTACAACGTGACCTCAGTCAACGTCAATCCACGATGTAGCTCAAGGCTAACCTCAAACCACGTACTCGAAGTACACCCTGTCCTTCTTTCATATCATATCCCACCCATGCACATGCAACATAAAATAATGCCATGATAATGCATGTACATGTTATTTCGCATATTACATCAATAATCACAGTTCATCGATTTCGGTATTTCATCAGTACTATCGACATACCCCATGAGGGTATCCATATCACAATTTCCGCTGCACTAGTTAGCACATTCATAGCACATACACAATATCACATACATAACATAAACCCAGAAAACGGTAGGCTAACTACACACCTTATAACTTGCAGAACTATGCTTTCGATCCCGATGCTATCGCTAAGCGAAACTACGGCTATTTGCCTACTTTCTTGCTCTGACGCTGGTCCACACCCCGGTGGCCAATCCCTAACTGCAGAAACTGCTCTCCTTTTGAACTTGGGGATAGAGACTATCCCTTTACCTTCTCGTTCGGCATCCATGTTCATTAATGATTTCTTAATCAGAACCAAACGGTTCAACACTAATACTTTAATCTAAATATTTCGAATCGAAACTACACTTACTAAATATCCTTACCACAATGATCTGAATCCCGAAACTTTTCCTTATGCCTGTCGATTTGCCCTAAAAACCAAAGTACATAATCCAAATCGGTCACACTTAAATACCCAAAATATGGCCCTAAGCCGAATAGTACAAACCTCCTTACCTTACTTACCGAAATCTCGAATACTTGCTCTACTTCTGTCGACTTGATCCTTGAGTAGTTGAAATTCCTATTAATCACTTGTTAGAATCGGCTAGTTTTAATAATCAATAAGACTTATGGCTGAATTGTCCATTTCACCTTACCTCTATAATGAACCAATTGGGATAACTTGCACCAAAAGAAATCGACAACACCTCCCCCTTTGATCACTGAGATATTCGGCCACAGGAGAGAACTAGATCAAGGTTTCGGCTTTTGAAACTTGCGATAGAAGAAAAGAATAAGGCCGTCTTTGAGATTCGGTTATGGCTATTAATAAAAGAAAAATACAAATAGATGATTGGTCATTTACAAGGTTTGGCTAACGAGCGAAATAGAGAGAAGAGGAATGGAACACAAATGGCCTTAATGCTTTTGAGGTTTCGGTCAACAACAAAAAGGGAAAAGAAACTGAAACTAAATGGCTTGCACTAGAGAGGAACGGCACCTAGAGTAAAAAGAAAGCTCTAAATTTCGGCACACCCTCCTTACAAAGCTTCCGAACTGATTAAGCAACCCCAAAGAGTCCCACATTCGGCCACCTTATCACTCCTTATCAAATTCCAATTAAACTCCTATTTTAACTCCACACTACTCATTAAATTAAAAAGAATAATCCAATCTTTTATCCCTTATCTCTTTATCACACACTTAAAATAAATAAAATCAACTCTCACTTATCCATTATCTACTTATTAAACTAAAATAAATAAAATAAATAAAGCCATATTTATCCTACCTTACTGCAGCCGAGTTTTAATAGGGGAATTAAGCCAAATCCTTATCCAATTGAAACTCAATCTGCCGTCTAATTACTTCCTTCTCTCTTGGCGCCAAAAGCCAAAAATAAAATACCCAACTGCTGCTCACACGCCTTGAACTCAAGACCTGTTGGGACCCTTAACTGCAGGTAACGCCCCAGGCCACTTTGCCAAGGCGCCTCCTTGTGACATAATTCACCCTGAATTTCTTTTAAGACCTACTTAGCCTAAGCGCCTTCTTGCCGCACAAAAATAAAATGCCCTTTCTTGCTTCCTTCGCAACTCGAACCTGGGCCCTCATTGCCGCAAGCCACATATAGCGCCCAAAGCCACTCTGCCGTGGCATTTTTTTATGACATAAACTCGCCACGATTTCTTTTTAAGACCTTCATCACCTTGCTCCCCCCTTAACGCCAAAAGAAAAATAAAACACTACTTGCTGCCGCCGTGATTCGAACCAAGGCCCCTGTTGGCGTCATTTCCAGGCCCTTAAGTGGCGCCCCTATAACATCCCCAAACCCGGCCCATTCACTACGACCGAATCTGGTTATGTTATTGCAGAAAGACGGTTGAAAAACTTCATTAACTTAGCATAAAGCATGAAAGAATTCAATTTTTGAAACCCATGTTCATTTATAGCAATATGAAAACTTTAGAAGTTACAAATTGTTTGAAAATACTTTAGTAACATACTTTTATAAATAGGGTACTGGAATTAAAACCATTTTCACATAGAAATCCAAATTAAATAAACCATGGTTAAAGTAATACCAAAATAATAAAATGGCCTTTATTACAACCCAATAATTAAAATAAAGTACTTATATCAAAACCAAGCATCAAATATTAAATCATCCTCTTCGGCATGGGCCACCTTGTCCTCTCCGATCCCGGTCCAGCTTTATGCAATACCTGAAATTGTTAAAGGAAAAAGGTGAGTCACCAAGACTCAGTGTGCCACCCTTTTTCCCGGATTAACAAAACATCATATACAAACATAATCATGCTCATCATGCATCCAATCAATATGCACCCAATCCTAACCATCCACACACCTTTTCTACCCCGTGTGGTACCAAACCACTGGTGGTGCCAACCACTGGTGACATATAGTCACAATGTGTTACTAAAAACTTTGGTGTCCCAAAGACACATTATCATCAATGTGGTGCCAAACCACTTTGGTGTCCCAAAGACACGTTTGTGATACCAAATCACTTTGGTGACCGAAGTCACAAATCCGATGGTGAGGCCAACCCATCGTGTGATACCAAATCACTAGCAGACAATCCCATATCTCAAGTGGGGCCAACCCACGGTGGTGTCAAACCACAGGGACGAGTCGCAATGAGGTGCCAAACCTCTGGTGTCCCAAAGACACAAATGTGGTACCAAACCACTGGTGACCGTAGTCACAATAATCGAGTGATGGGGCCAACCCATCGTGTGATACCAAATCACTGGCGTCAATCCCTCAATACCGCCTTGTGGGGCCAACCCACTGTGGTGCGAAACCACAGAAAGTGTGTGTTTGAACACACCTGCAAGCTTTAACCAAAGAACCAACTAAATCCCTTGATAACCTCGACAACCTTGCTCCTAAAAATCGATCAGACAGAAGATTATCACTCAAATCATTCGGCCAAGACAAACAAATAAACCAAGGGGTTAATGTTAAACTCTTTACCTTGCTATAGGTTTGGTTTCCTACCAAAACCGGAACCAACAATGGTTCTCCTTAGACAATCGGCCAACCCCTAAACAAGCAAACAGTTAGTCCTTTGCAACTTGACTTAATGAAACTTAAAAGGGTAAACCAACCACTACTTACCAATACCCACCAATCGATCACCAACAGATATCGACTTCGATCGACTGCTTCGAAATCTCGATTGCCCTTATTCCAAACCCGATTGAGCACTACACAACAGGGGTCCACCCCACTCCAATATTCGGCCAAGAGAACTACTAGGTGAGGGGTAATATTCGGCCAAAATAAGAACAAATGCTAGAAAGGAATTTCGGCAATACCAGGTAGGGATTCGGCTAGGATTTTAAAAGTGAAGTAAAAGAAATATGTGCTAATAGAGTACAATTTCGGTAAGATGGTATTAAGAAAAGAAGATGAATTTTAGGAGCATAAAGTACAATGGTTTCGGCTTAAAGAAATGGCAAGAATGACATGAGGCATTCGGCTAAGAAGGTAATGAGGATTCGGCATCACAGTTGTAAAGAATGGAAATGAGAGAAATAAAGATCACCATATTCGGCTTTAACAATTTTTAAAGAAAAAGGAGATGACATTCGGCACCAAAGGTTTTAAGAGAAGAAGAGAAATAGAAAAAGAATGAGGAGGATATGTAGCTAGATTCGGCAACAAGAGAAATAGAAGAAACAAACACAAGGTCGGCTCAAGTATAAGCTACTTGAGGATTTTTGGTTTCAAGAAAACATCAAAAGAAATTTCGCTTAAGGCACCCAAAAGCAAGGTGACCGAACATCAAAATGCCAAAGAGAAATTCGGCATTCACCCCCTTAACACTTCAAAAACCCGCCACAAAGTCACTTGAAGACTCCACCAAACGTCCACCACCTAGAAACTCTCCAAGCCCCTAATTCAAACATGTTTGAACTAGTCAAACTCCACCAACCACTCTTTGCCGCCCATCTCACCCATAGACTAGGTCCAAAGGCGAGTTTGAACCGCCTACAAACTCCTCCTCCATGCCGTCCAAAAAGAATGCAAAATGGGAGCATTCCACAGCTTGAACCCAAGACCTTCCCCTCCTGCAAATGACGCCACATCCTCAAGGCTTTAGTGGCGTCTCACCTGCCACTTTGCTAGCCCATCTTATGTGACACAAACCACCTGAATATTCTTTTAAGACCCCCAAAAACCAAGCTCCCTTCTTTACCCACTAAAAATCAAAAATTTCTTAAAGCCTCCCCTACCATCCAGGGTTCTCCAAACCCCCTAAAAACATGCCTAAGCCCACAAATAGCCTACCAACACCCGAGATATGCACTAGGTGCATAACCCCTAAAACCGGGGTGTTACAATGCTACCCTCCTTAAAATAATTTCGTCCTCGAAATTACTTGACTAGACTAACGGTCCATAGACTCATTCCCACACTACGCTATCGCTGCGCACTCTGATCTCCAAGAACTAGCATCTTCTCTAGGCATACTTTCTAAGTCTATACCACAAGTTCTTAAATACTTACTAGCAACAACAAACAAGCAGCCACCAAAACGAACAACGCAACAAAGAATATCCAACCAAAAGAAGCTTACCCGCTGACACATCCGGCACATCATTATCCTTCTTCCGATGAACCAAAGCTTCACGACCTCGACCGGAACCATTCCCTCCATGTTTCGGACCACGACCTCTCGGCGCTTGCTGACCATCTCTGCCAGGCTGCGCAAAGCCTTGACCCACTGTCCGAGTCCTTTTTGGATCCAGGGGACAATGCTTAACCAGATGAGACTTGGACTGGCATCTGAAACATTCACGAATACGATTCCAACACTCGCCAACGTGATATCTTCCGCACTGAGCACACGGATGATCTGGATTCCCGGCAACTGACTTAGAAACATGAGCAGATGCCTCGACCCTCGGTCTTTTCTGAGACCCCTCAAACGATTCTGGCGATCCCAAGTTCCTCTCATCACGGTTCTTTCCTCTAACTCCATTCTGCCCCTCAGCTCTTTTGACTTCATCAGCTATCGGAGCTTCTTCCACAAAAATAGCGATACCACTGACCACATTGGCTCCTACCACTCGCTCGAGTACCCGCAGCATAGCTTGCGATACTGAGTCGTCTCCTCCTGTCTGATCCTGCTGCTCCGCCTCCACAGCTGGTGATGGCACAACACTTTCTGACCCAACCGGTTCCGAGACTGCCATCCTACCTCTACCACGTCCTCGAGAAATACGACCACGCCCCCTAGAACTCATCTCTATCGCCTCGATTTAATCTGATTAGAATTTTATGCATTAGAAATTTCGTTCCACTGTTTAATCCACGAGCAATTTTATGCAATAAAGTTTCCAAGAGTAGTTCTTTCGAGCAATCAAGTTTCATTTCCTACCCAGGGGTAATTTCGTCATTTTTCCTAAAGAAGTATTTCGGTAAAAACTCAGGGTCAAATTTTGAAAATAGATTTCCAATCCCCAAAGTTTACAAAATCTCAGGGGTCATCTTGGAAAAATTTGTTTTTCAAACCAGATGTGTTGCAAAAATTTCAGAAATCGGGGTTATTTTTGTGATTTTGGAAATCAGGGGCATTTTCGTAATTCCTCAAATCGTAATTTGACAATGTTTCACAAAATGAGTTTTTCTAACATTTGGCAGAATAAAAATATTTTGGCAAAAATCGAGAGAAATCTGAAAATTGAGAAACCAGGGGCACTTTGGTAATTTTATCAACCGGGGTATTTTCGTAAATTTTTGCAAACCAAGGAATCTTAATATTTAAAAACTCGAAATTTTGGTATTTTACAGAGTAAAGATCATTTTATCAAAAGCTGAGGGTAGTATGGTAATTTTACAAAATAGGGGTATTTTTGTAATTTTGCCACTAGGGCATTTTGGTAATTTTGTAAATCGAAAAAAAACGTCCTTCAACAATCAAAATTAGGGTTTACAACCCAAAAGGGTAAATTTGAAATTTTTTTTTTTTAAACGAAGGATTTTAAAACAATCAGGCTAAATCCCTTTCGGGTTTTATTAATTGGTTTAGCCTATGAGCAAGTCCTCTTGGTTAAGGTGAACCGGAGCTACGCACCAGGTAGGATTCCTGCGAAGAGGAGGTGAGTCACAAGGACTGCTTAAGTACCTAGCTCTTCCGGATCCAAGCCTCGACATGCGTACAGTGGTTGCCACACCTTAACTCGGCGACTTACTTCATAGGTTTGTTTAAGAGCTTTAAGTTTTATGCACATGTTTGAGTAGTCTAGTCCTAGGGTCCAACAGATCCTATTATTCTATTCTACGAGCCCAAACTAAGCCCAAATCAATTCATACAAACAAATCACTTAAAGAAAGTCAGGAAGTACTTACAGTGGACTTGGCCTGGAGACACAGTGCCATGCCGAATATCTGAAAAATATCATTTATAAAGCCCACATTTCAAAAGCCCATTTTGAAAACTGTTTCGGGCCCAAAACCCTCAAAGCCGAGTTTTGAACCGGGCTCTGATACCAAACTGTAACATCCCCAAACCCGGCCCATTCACTACGACCGAATCTGGTTATGTTATTGCGGAAAGACGGTTGAAAAACTTCATTAACTTAGCATAAAGCATGAAAGAATTCAATTTTTGAAAACCATGTTCATTTATAGCAATATGAAAACTTTAGAAGTTACAAATTGTTTGAAAATACTTTAGTAACATACTTTTATAAATAGGGTACTGGAATTAAAACCATTTTCACATAGAAATCCAAATTAAATAAACCATGGTTAAAGTAATACCAAAATAATAAAATGGCCTTTATTACAACCCAATAATTAAAATAAAGTACTTATATCAAAACCAAGCATCAAATATTAAATCATCCTCTTCGGCATGGGCCACCTTGTCGTCTCCGATCCCGGTCCAGCTTTATGCAATACCTGAAATGGTTAAAGGAAAAAGGTGAGTCACCAAGACTCAGTGTGCCACCCTCTTTCCCGGATTAACAAAACATCATATACAAACATAATCATGCTCATCATGCATCCAATCAATATGCACCCAATCCTAACCATCCATACACCTTTTCTACCCCGTGTGGTACCAAACCACTGGTGGTGTCAACCACTGGTGACATATAGTCACAATGCGTTACCAAAACACTGGTGTCCCAAAGACACATTATCATCAATGTGGTGCCAAACCACTTTGGTGTCCCAAAGACACGTTTGTGATACCAAATCACTTTGGTGACCAGAAGTCAAAAATCCGATGACGGGGCCAACCCATCGTGTGATACCAAATCACTAGCAGACAATCCCATATCTCAAGTGGGGCCAACCCACGGTGGTGTCAAACCACAGGGACGAGTCGCAATGAGGTGCCAAACCTCTGGTGTCCCAAAGACACAAATGTGGTACCAAACCACTGGTGACGTTGTAGTCACAATAATCGAGTGATGGGGCCAACCCATCGTGTGATACCAAATCACTGGCGTCAATCCTCAATACCGCCTTGTGGGGCCAACCCATCGTGGTGCGAAACCACGGGACGCGACGGCGAGGTGCCAAACCTCTGGAGGTGCCAAACCTCTGGTGACCCAAAGTCACAAAGTTGTGTTACCAAAACACTGGTGCTCGTCAGCACAAAATATCACTGCCCCCTCCACTCGTACAACCCACATCAATCATGCACATGTGTCAAAATATAACATCATGAATGTTTAGTAACGCACATAGGTTTAATCATCAACCAATCAATATATCACAAGCCAGATACATTATGCTTACCAAAAGCATCACAACAGGGACTTACCTGACCCTTTGCCTCATACCTCAATGATATCTCATCCACCTTACTATGGATCCACATAACACACAATTCATATAAAATCACATAGCATAGCAGTGTAAATGTACACACCAAATAGTAACATATTTATTAACAGAAAGTGTGTGTTTGAACACACCTGCAAGCTTTAACCAAAGAACCAATTAAATCCCTTGATAACCTCGACAACCTTGCTCCTAAAAATCGATCAGATAGAAGATTATCACTCAAACCATTCGGCCAAGACAAACAAATAAACCAAGGGGTTAATGTTAAACTCTTTACCTTGCTATAGGTTTGGTTTCCTACCAAAACCGGAACCAACAATGGTTCTCCTTAGACAATCGGCCAACCCCTGAACAAGCAAACAGTTAGTCCTTTGCAACTTGACTTAATGAAACTTAAAAGGGTAAACCAACCACTACTTACCAATACCCACCAATCGATCACCAACAGATATCGACTTCGATCGACTGCTTCGAAATCTCGATTGCCCTTATTCCAAACCCGATTGAGCACTACACAACAGGGGTCCACCCCACTCCAATATTCGGCCAAGAGAACTACTAGGTGAGGGGTAATATTCGGCCAAAATAAGAACAAATGCTAGAAAGGAATTTCGGCAATACCAGGGAGGGATTCGGCTAGGATTTTAAAAGTGAAGTAAAAGAAATATGTGCTAATAGAGTACAACTTCGGTAAGATGGTATTAAGAAAAGAAGATGAATTTTAGGAGCATAAAGTACAATGGTTTCGGCTTAAAGAAATGGCAAGAATGACATGAGGCATTTGCTAAGAAGGTAATGAGGATTCGGCATCACGGTTGTAAAGAATGGAAATGAGAGAAATAAAGATCACCATATTCGGCTTTAACAATTTTTAAAGAAAAAGGAGATGACATATTGGCACCAAAGGTTTTAAGAGAAGAAGAGAAATAGAAAAAGAATGAGGAGGGATATGTAGCTAGATTCGGCAACAAGAGAAATAGAAGAAACAAACACAAGGTCGGCTCAAGTATAAGCTACTTGAGGATTTTTGGTTTCAAGAAAACATCAAAAGAAATTTCGGCTTAAGGCACCCAAAAGCAAAGTGACAGAACATCAAAATGCCAAAGAGAAATTCGGCATTCACCCCCTTAACACTTCAAAACCGCCACAAAGTCACTTGAAGACTCCACCAAACGTCCACCACCTAGAAACTCTCCAAGCCCTAATTCAAACATGTTTGAACTAGTCAAACTCCACCAATCACTCTTTGCCGCCCATCTCACCCATAGACTAGGTCCAAGGCGAGTTTGAACCGCCTACAAACTCCTCCTCCATGCCGTCCAAAAAGAATGCAAAATGGGAGCATTCCACGGCTTGAACCCAAGACCTTTCCTCTCTGCAAATGACGCCACATCCTCAAGGCTTTAGTGGCGTCTCACCGCCACTTTGCTAGCCCATCTTATGTGACACAAACCACCGAATATTCTTTTAAGACCCCCAAAAACCAAGCTCCCTTCTTTACCCACTAAATATCAAAAATTTCTTAAAGCCTCCCCTACCATCCAGGGTTCTCCAAACCCCCTAAAAACATGCCTAAGCCCACAAATAGCCTACCAACACCTGAGATATGCACTAGGTGCATAACCCCTAAAACCGGGGTGTTACAGCCCCTAAGCCACTTTACCAAGCCCCCTTTCATGTCCAAAATCCCTCGCAATTATTCTTAAGGCCTCTTTAGCCCAATTCCCCTTTTTACTTAAAATTTCCATATTTTTCCAAAGCTTCCTCTTCCATCCTAGAGTTTCCAAAGCCCCTCAAACACCCCCAAACACACTCACTGAGCCCATTAACACATGAATTATGCACTAAATGCATAACCCCTAATCTAGGATGTTACAATTTAGCTTGATTCATCAAAACTTCAAGAGCAAAACATGTTCATCTAGCTTAAATCTTTCCTTTAACACCATAAATCATCATAAAACTCAACATATCATCAATGTCATTTCACACAAACATCATCAATTCACAGAATTAATACATAGGTTTTGTAGCTCTCAAAGCAACGGTTACAAAAACGTAGAAATTATCAAAAACAGATCAAAAACTAAACTTGAATTTAAGCTTAAACCTAGCCGAAACCTTGGTTTCTTCTTCTTTTCTTTTTCTTTTTGATATTCGGCCAAAGAAGAGAAATAAAAGATGAACACTCATCTTTTGTTTCATTAATCTAATGGTATTCAATTACTAAATTGCCCATCCATTAAACATATAAGACAAATTAATACTAAGGTTATTAAGACATTCTATCATCCACTATCTCAATGATGGCTTATTTGCCATATAAGGCCTCCACTTTTACAAAGCCACAACACTTTGATACCTTAATAAATTGCATACAACTTTCACATTTAATGCAATTTCATCCTTTTGTCAAATTAAACACACAGACGGACAAATTAACTTACAAAAATTTACCACATGCTTAATCACATATCAACGGCACAAAAAATAATATAAAAAATTTTACGGACATGGATTTGTGGTCCTGAAACCACTGTTCGGCTAGGGTATAAACCGGATTGTTACAATTCTCCCCCTTTAGGGATTTTCGTCTCCGAAAATCTTACCGTTAAATAGAGTAGGGTATTGTTGTCTCATTGAGTCTTCAGGTTCCCACGTAGCCTCTTGTGTTCCGTGTCAATTCCACAGTACTTTTACTAACGAAATTTTCTTGTTTCTCAACTCTTTCACTTCACGAGTTAAGATACAGATCGGTTGTTCTTCGTAAGTCATATCAGATTGGATTTCAATTTCAGATGATCTCATTTGATCTAATGAATCTCGGACTCAATTTGCCTTTACGTCCGAATCGAAGCGCTTTCTTCCATGGAGACACTTTCAGAAATACTTTTTCGCCGATTTCAAATTCTATATCTTTCCGTTTCAAGTCTGCATAAGACTTTTGATGATCAGATGCTGCTTTCAAAGAATCTCAGATCAGTTTCACTTTCTATTCTGAGTCTTTTATCAAATCGACCCCGTGAAGCTTATTTTCACTGAGCTCGATCCAATACAGAGGTGTACGACATTTACGTCCGTACAAAGCTTCATATGGTGCAATTTTAATACTTGACTGAAAACTATTGTTGTATGCAAATTCAATCAAAGGTAGATACTGTTCCCACGTACCGTTAAATTCAAGAATGCAACATCTTAACATATCTTCTAGAATCTGAATGATCCGTTCAGACTGACCATCTATTTATAGATGAAAAGCTGTACTGAAGTGTAATTTCGTGCCCAATAGAAGATGACCATCTTCTTGCAATTTCTTCCAGAATCGCGATGTAAACCTCGAATCTCTATTTGACATAATAGATAGTGGCACGCCGTGCAATCTCACCATCTAAGAAATATAAAGCTCGGCTAATTTGTCAAGTGAATAATCAGATCTTACCGGAATAAAATGGGCAGTTTTTATTAATCTATCAACCATGACCCATATTGCATCTTTCTTTCTCGGAGTTGAAGGCAAACCAGAAACAAAATCCATCGTCACTCTATCTCATTTCCATTCGGGAATCAGAATCGGTTGTAGCAACTTAGACTAAACTTGATGTTCAGCTTTTACTTGCTGACAAACTAAACATTTTGAAACAAATTAAAAAAAATGTCTCGTTTCATACCAGAAAACCAGTAATGTCGTTTCAAATCATGATACATTTTAGTACTTCCCAGATGAACAAATAGACTACTATTATGAGCTTCACTTAAAATCCACTGAATCAACTCTGGATTTCTCAGAACATAGATACGGTCCCGGAATCTCAAACAATCATCAACATTTTGAAATTCAAATTCGAGATTCACTTCACACAGAGCTTGTTTTGCTAGTAATTCATTATCAGATTTCTGAACATCGCATATCTATTGTAAGAACAACGGTTTTGCTTTTAATTCAGCTATCACAGAACCGTTATCAGTCAAATCTAACTGGGCATTCAAAGCATGTAGTGCAAACAATAATTTTCTACTCAAAGCATCAGCAACAACGTTCGCTTTACCCGGATGATAATCTATCACAAGCTCATAATCTTTTAACAGTTCTAACCATCTTCTTTGGCGCAGGTTCAAATCTTTCTGGGTCATCAGATATTTCAAACTTTTATGATCTGAAAACACATGACATTTCTCATCGTACAGATAATGGCGCCAAATTTTAAGTGCAAACACAATCGCAGCTAATTCAAGGTCATGTGTCAGATAATTCTTTTCATGAGGCTTCAACTATCTCGAGGCATAAGCTACAACTTTGCCTTCCTCCATCAAAACACATCCCAGACCATTTAACGAAGCATCATTGTATATAACAAATTCTTTACCTGATTCTGGCTGTACTAACACTAGAGCTTCTGTTAACAGAGTTTTCAACTGATTAAAGCTTTTCTGGCATTTATCCGACCATTCAAATCTGACATCTTTCTGAAGTAATCTAGTCAACAGAGTAGCTATCATCGAAAAGCCTTTTACAAATCTGCGGTAATAACCAGCTAGTCCCAGAAAACTGCGGACTTCAGACACGTTCTTCGGAGGTTTCCAATCTAAAATAGCAGAAATCTTGCTTGGATCTACTCGGATTCCAGAAGCTGACACAATATGCCTCAGAAAACTAACTTCCTGTAGCCAAAATTCACATTTGCTAAATTTCGTGTACAATTGCTTTTCTCTCAAAGTTTGCAACACAACTCTCAGGTGTTCAGCATGCTCATTTTCATCACGTGAATAAATCAATATGTCATCTATGAATACTACAACAAATTGATCTAGGTACGATCTGAAAATTCTGTTCATCAAATCCATAAAAAAACAAGAGCATTAGTTAGTCCAAATGGCATAACTGACAACTCATAATGCTCGTACCTCATTCTGAAAGCAGCTTTTGGTATGTTTGAATCTTTAATTCTCAACTGATAGTATCCCGATCTCAGGTTAATTTTAGAGAATACAGTAACTCATTTTAACTGATCAAAGAAATCGCCTATTTGGTGTAACGGATATTTATTTTTTAGTGTCATCTTATTCAATTGACGATAATCAATGCACATTCTCATCGTGCCATCTTTCTTTTTCACAAACAGAACAAGAGCACCCCAAGGCGAGAAACTCAGTCTAGTGAACCCTCTATCAGTCAACTCTTGCAACTGTGACTTTAACTCTTTCAATTCTGTTGGTGCCATTCTATACGGAGCTATTGAAATAGGTGTAGTACCAAGCAACAAATCAATACCAAATTCTACATCTCGTATCGGAGGCAAACTCGGTAGTTCTTCAAGGAATACATCAGAAAACTCACAGACAATAGGCACTGATTCAACTTTCTTTTCAGATGCTTTCGAATCAATCACATAAGCAAAATATGCCTTATAACCCTTTTTCACATAACTTAGTGCTTTTAATACAGATATCACAGTAGACAATCAATTCAAATCATTAGATTCAATTCGTACTATCTCATCATTCAAAAATCTCAAATCTATAGTCTTTCTTTCGTAGTTCACAACAGCATCATGCATAAATAACCAATCCATACCCAAAATAATATTGAATTTATCAAATGGCAAAAGCATCAGATCAGCAGGGAAACAGATATCTTGAAATGTTAACGGACAGTTCTTGCATACTTTATCAACCAAAACACTTTTACCTAAGGAGTTCGATACTTTTATAACAAACTCAGTAGACTCTACAGGCAAAGTCTTACTGGATACTAAATTCATGCACATATTTGAATGCGTAGAACCAGGGTCTATTAATGCAATCACAGAAGTACCATAAAGAGTAAAAGTACCCGTTATAACATCTGGTGATGAAGCTTCCTCTCGAGCTCGGATAGCATACGCTCTGGCAGGCGCTCTAGCTTCAAACTTGGCAACATTGTCTCTCGTAGTTCTCCGACTACCACTGACATTCCTTACATTCTTTGATGGTCTACCTCTCACAGGTGCATTATCAAATCTCAGATTCTAAACAGTCTCTGGCTCGACAGACTCAGGGCAATCACGGATAAAATGATCAAGCGATACACATCTGAAGCAAGCTTTGTCATTTAATCTACAGCTTCCTGGATGTCTTTTTCTACAATGTTTACATTCAGGTCTCTCAGTCCGGACATTACCAACATTGGATACTGAAGTTGCTGGAGTTTTGGAACTCATTTGTGATCTAGCTCGATTTCTATTCAAATGTCCCACATTATCGCTGGAACGACTTTGATCATCTCTGAATCTTTTCAGAGCAGACTGAAATGATTTACTCTGAAATATCTTCCTCATATCTCAAGCTTTAGACTCCACCTTTCTTTTATCTTTTTCTAGTGCCTCAGCTTTGCAAGCCCGGTCAACGAGTATAACAAACTCTTTTATTTCTAAAATCCCGACTAGCAAACGAATATCTTCATTACGGCCATCTTCGAATCTTTTGTACATTATAGCTTCAGATGATATGCATTCTCGAGCATACTGACTCAGTCTCATGAATTCTCATTCATACTGTAAGCTTGATCATTCGACTGTTTAAGCTCCGAAATTCTTCGCATTTACGATCGACGAATCAATCACTGATATATTTCTTCCGGAATTCACTCTGAAAGAAGTCCCAAGTAACTCGTTCTTTCAGAACAACAGAAATTAAGGTTTTCCACCATTGATAAGCCACATCTTGAAGCAAAGATACAACACACTTCATGCATTCTTCCGGAGTCAGAGACATTTCATTGAATACCCGGATATTATTTTCAATCAAGAACTCGGCCTTTTCAGCATCATCATCCTTAGTAGCCCGAAATTCTTCGACCCCATACTTACGAATCGTATCAACCGGAGGCTTATTCCACGGATTCAGATTTGCAGTCGAAGGTATATCAGATGTCTGAGGGGGATTAACTGGGGGCGGGGGTTGCGAAACAGTCGGGTTATTCTTTACAAACTGAGTGAACCACTTACTCATCATCTTGAAGAAAGCTTGTTTAGCTGCTCCCTCTTGACTGCTCGTAGCCGGTCTCGAATTAGAGGGAGCTGTCCCTTGCGCGGGAGCAGGCGCATTACTTTCTACCTTGTCAGCTACGGCTCTTTCGGGATACATTACTATACAAAAATCACATTTTATACGTCAGGAACCATCACACTATCACATTTCAGACATATGGCATGTATAGCTATACTCTGACATGCTATGTTAGTCTGAGAATCGGCTAAATCATAGCTCTGATACCAACCAAATGTAACACCCCTATCCCGTTTCCGTCGTCGGATTAGGGTTAGGACTGTTACCTAACAGATCAGAGAGCATTTACAGAAATTCATACATTCATTCATCATTCTCAAGCATAATGTCCCATAAATGAGTCCTCGAGACCATAAGCATGCTTATAAATCGGGTCGGGACTAAACCGAAACACATACAAAATTTCATAGAAAATTAAAATTTTTTCTAAAATACAGGGGATACACGCCTGTGGAAGAAAACCGTGTGCCCTCTACGGCTGCTAGACACCCCCGTGTGTCCTCCCTGTGGTCGAAACTAACTTACCTTCCACGGCCACTAAGCACACCCGTGTGCTCTGGCCGTGTACTACAAGGCCATAAACTGACTTCCTCACACGGTCACTAGGCACGCCCGTGTGCCATAGCCGTGTGCTTTTAAGCTAGCTACTGACTTAGCCCCACGGTCAATAGGCACGCCCGTGTACCTCAACTGTGTGACAAAATAAGCCATTTTCAAGGCCAAAATGACACCCATTTGGGTATCACCTACAAGCAACATTTACCACCACATATCATGCATATATGGCAACCAAAAACATACTAAATTGACTATTCTATATATATACATTCAATATCCATTTCATTCATATCAACTTTTAAAACAAAACATATATATAACTAAAGCATTTCTCAATCATTTTCCTATCCAAAAACTTGACCATATCATAAGCAGCAAACCACACCAAAACAACCACACATACCACATTCATCAAGGCAAAATATGAACCAATAATTAGTCACATCTCATGACCAATTCTATACATCAACTTATACCAAAAACTAGACTATACATGCCATATCTAGTTATATACATTTCCAAAGTGTACCAAAATGAATTTAGTAGTGTGATGACGATCCTTGACGGTCCTGATCCTTCAGTAGCTTTGATGACCTATAAAACAGAGAAAACACACACAGTGTAAGCTTTCCAAAAGCTTAGTAAGTCATATTACAATTAAACTTAGCATGAATTGCACAAAACCAAATTAATAAGATAACCAATATGATTCTCATGAAAAAAATCACCTCATTCTTTCTCAAGCTCATATGCTTATCCATAACTTACCATATATGCATATAGTTCATCTAGTCAAGACTTTACATATCGTATTATAAATTCCATATACATAACATCATGATACGATCACATAGATACTTACCTTATATACACAATTAGTGTATAAGCGACGTACCTTAAACATATATTCATTCATTTAATTTATCAAAGCTCGGATTTGCAATTCGTATCACAGACTTGCCCGTTGAACCGTATGGAATCTAGTAGGATACTCAAAAACTTGAAATAATCGTACAATGCCAACGTCCCAGACGAGGTCTTACATGCACTCGAATATCGGTGCCATTGTTCCAGACAGGGTCTTACTCGAATCAATACGATGCCGATGTCCCAGACATGGTCTTACACGTAAAGCTCATATCGATGCCAACGTCCCAGACGTGGTCTTACACGTAAAGCTCATATCAATGCCAACGTCCCAGACGTGGTCTTACACGAAATCTCAAATCAACGCCAATGTCCCAGAAATGGTCTTACATGATAAAACAGAACATATACCTATGTCATGACATAGCTAATCCTATCTATTCCTAGGTTCGTACGGGACTTATCGGACTTAGTCACTATATCAAACTTATCTCGGAATTCATATGCTTAACCTCTCATGAGTATCCATTATCAACATTAGTCATATGAACATTTATAATTTCATACAAGTACGTTTATTTGCATAGTGACTTACCTCGGATTCGATCTATCGGAATGGAACCGGCTACTCGGTTACTTTCGCTTTCCCGCGATCTAAGTCCGTTTTCCTCGGTTCTTGCTCTCAACATATTCAGATTTAACCCTTTTATTCACTAATTCATTCAATTCAATCCAAGGACACATTTTTAGAGCTATTTGCAAATTAACCCTCATATTTGCACAATTTATCTAAGACTAACCTTGAATTTAAGCTTAAACCTAGCCGAAACCTTGCTTTCTTCTTCTTTTCTTTTTCTTTTTGATATTTGGCCAAAGAAGAGAAATAAATGATGAACACTCATCTTTTGTTTCTTTAATCTAATGGTATTTATTCAATTACTAAATTACCCATCCATTAAACATATAAGACAAATTAACACTAAGGTTATTAAGACATTCTATCATCCACTATCTCAATGATGGCTTATTTGCCATATAAGGCCTCCACTTTTACAAAGCCACAACACTTTGATACATTAATAAATAGCATACAACTTTCACATTTAATGCAATTTCATCCTTTTATCAAATTAAACACACAAACAGACAAATTAACTTACGGAAATTTACCACATGCTTAATCACATATCAACAGCACAGAAAATAATATAAAAAATTATACGAACTTGGATTTTGGTCTCGAAACCACTGTTCCGACTAGGGTATAAATCAGACTGTTATAGTGTGCCATTGAGGGTGGTATACTGACTTATACCACACAGCTAGTCACACGCCCGTGTGTGAGACCATGTGGAGCATACTGACTTCCCTTCAATATCAACACCAGGGGACACACGGCCATGTAGCATGATTGTGTGTTGCACACGGCTGAGACACACGCCCGTGTCTCTTCTCGTGTGGACAAAAATTGGCCATCCTTTTTGCACATACTTACACAAGCTCAAATGGAATCATTTGAAGACACAAATATGCAGCCAAAAGTTCATCAACCAATACATAATCATACCATATTCTTTTCAACTAAATTCAATACTCAATTCCATACCATTTACATATTCAAATACCAATCAATTCATCTTGCTTTACTAAGAATAATTCACATATATAATTCATCTAACTAAACCAATTCAAATATACATAATCACTTCAACTCCATTCATTCAAGATAGGTCTATTACCAAACATTAAAAATAGAACTATTTACACATTCATAAGCATCATCCAGTTCATCATCTTATGCCAACTAAAATAGCCAAAATACACATCCATCAAATAAACCATTTTGACACAAGCCTATACATGCCATATACCATATATACATAGCTTCAAAAGTACCAAAATAGATGATCGATAGTGTGATAAAGTCTCTGACGATTCTCGAATCTGAGCTAGCTTCGTAGAAATATAAAACATGGAAACAATTAAACAAAGTAAGCTTTAAGCTTAGTAAGTTTGTATGTGAACATGAAATCATTTCAACATTCATTAACAATTCAAAATGGATTATATCATAATCAATTAAAGCATCAATTCATGAGCTATCATAAAATTTATCCATAATATCATTCATAAGTTTTCAACTTTATATATCTTGATACTTGAATAATCTTCCGTACGTACCTGTATCGATATATATCTATTTCTCATCAATACTCTTATCAAACCCTTTCTGTTTGCAAATAATTTCGATACAAATTCATTGATTTTTCCGATGCCATAATCCCACTGTGGTCATTCACATACATTGCCAAGGCCCTCCCGTGGTCTTTCGTTCACATGCCATAACCAGGTTATAGTCTTATTATTCAGTTGCCATAGCCTGGCTATGGTCATATTCGGTAACTTGCCTAACTCAACTCGTACATTTAATTTAATATCTCAACATTCATCCAAGAGAATAAATAGTATTTCAATTTCATCCGTTCAATAAATAGATACACATTGAAGTTCAATTATACGAGCTTACCTCGTATTCGGAATTGACGGATCGGATCGATTACTCGATAACCTTGCTTTTCCCCCAATCTAAATCCAAATTATTTCTTTCTTGGTATATATGTATTCAAAATTAACCCAGTTAATCACCTACTCATTCAATTTAGTCCAAATATACACAGTTTGGCTTTTTTGCATATTAGCCCCTAAACTTTCACATTTACTCAGTTTAATCCCTATTTCACAAACACACAAAATTCACAAATTTTCATTAAACCCGAGCTTGACCAAATTTCCTATAGGTCCCTAGCAGCCCATAACTTTCATTTATTACACATTTAAACCCATTAATTTGCACATTTCACAATTTAATCCCTATTTGACATTTTTGTCAAAAATCACTTTGCAAAATATGTAAAACTATAATCAAACTTTCATTATCTATCATAAATCATCAATTTACTCAAGTATTCAACAATGGCAACATTTTAAATCTTTAACAATTTCAAAATTAAAGGTACGGGCTAGCTAGAACACGAAGCAACAACATAAAAACATAAAAATCATCAAAAACACTGTACCTTAATTGCTTGAATTTGTCTAGCCGAATGAAGAACCCTAGTTCTTCTTGTTATTCTTTTTATTTCTGGTTATAAGATGATAAAATGAAGAAAATTTTCCTTTTTGTTTTACTAATATTGACATGATTTAATAAATACCAAAGTTAACCTTAACTTATAACATATATAAACATATAATGCATGGCCACAATTATCCACTTACACTACCAATGGTATAATATCATCATAAGGACCTTTGGTTTAATAAATCATAGCAATTAAACACTTTTAACAAATAGAATGCAACTTTTTCATTTTACGCGATTTGATCCTTTTTATCAAAATTTTGACAATAAGATTAGCTCACGAAATTTTCACACATAACAAATAACATGCTATAAATACCAAAAATAATACTAAAAATAATTTTCCAACATCGGATTTATGGTTCCAAAACCACTGTTCTGATTTAGCTAAAACTGTGCTGTTACAACTCTCCCCCCTTAGGTTTTTTCGTCCCCAAAAATCTTACTTGTGAATAGGTTCGGGTATTGTTTTCTCATAGTATCCTCGGGTTCCCATGTAGCTTCTTCAACCTCGTGTCGATGCCATAATACTTTCACTAATTCTATTCTCTTATTTCTCAGCTTTTTGATCTCACGAGCTAAAATTCAAATCGGTTCTTCAGCATATGACATATCTTATTGAATTTTAACCTCAGTTGGGAAAATGACATGTAAAGGGTTGGAACGTATCGTCGAAGCATCGAAACATGAAACACATTATGTATTTCCTCTAACTCAAAAGGTAAAGATAGTCGATAAGCAACTAGTTCCACTCGCTCGATAATCTTGTACGGTCCAATGAATCATGGACACAATGTCCCTTTCCGACCACACCGCAATATCTTTTTCCACGGTGAAACTTTCAAAAACACTTTATCCCCGATCTGGAACTTAATATCTTTCCGTTTCAGGTCTACATATGATTTTTATTGATTTGACGCTACTTTCAGACTATTGCGAATTACTTTCACTTTTCCTTCAGTCTCTCTGATCAGATCAATCCCGTGAATCTTATTTTCTCTGAGTTCACTCCAATACAACGGTGTTCGACATTTACGACCATATAGAGCTTTGTATGGTGCCATGCTTATACTTGATTGAAGGCTATTATTGTAAGCAAATTCAATTTGCGGTAGATATTTCTCCTAGCTATCTTCAAACTCAAGAATGCAACAACATAACATATCCTTAAGTATTTTAATAACTCGCTCGGATTGACCATTTGTTTATGGGTGAAACGCAGTGCTCAAATGCAGTTTTGTACCTAGAGCTTCTTGTAATTCTTCCAAAATCACGATGTGAATCTTAGATCTCTATCCAAAACAATAAATAGTGGCACTCCGTGCAATCAAACAATCTAAAAAATATACAACTCAGCCAATTTATCAAGTGAATAATCTGTATGTACGGGAATGAAATGAGTCAATTTCGTCAATCTGTCAACAACAACCAAGATCACATCTTTCTTTTTTGGAAATAAGGACAAACCCGATACGAAATCCATTGTTCCTCTATCCCATTTCCACTCGTGAACTATAATAGGCTGTAATAAACCTGACGGCACATGATGCGCAGCTTTGACTTGCTAACAAATCAAACTTTTCGAAAAAGATTCTGAGATATCTCGTTTCATGCCTTGCCACCAATAAAGCTGTTTCAAATCATTTTATATTTTCATGCTTCCCAGGTGTACGAATAAACAACTACTCTGTGCTTCATTTAGAATCTTCCGAATAAGTTTAAAATTCTTTGGTACACATATTTTATCACGAAACATCAAATAGTATCAAACCCTATTCGATTTTCTTTCAATTTGGCTACTATCGAACCATCCTCAGACAACGCTAATTGTGTGTTCAAAACACGTAAAACAAATAAGGACTTTCGGCTCAACGTATCAGCAACTACATTTGCTTTCCCCAGATGATAATCAATTACTAAGTCATAGTCTTTTAGCAATTCTAACCATCTTCACTGTCGCAAATTTAATTCTTTCTAAGTTATCAAATATTTCAATCTTTTGTGATTAGTATAAACTTGGCATTTCTCACCAAACAAGTAAGGATGCTAGATTTTCAATGCGAACACTATAGCGGCTAACTCAAGATCGTGTGTCGAATAATTCTTTTCATGTGGTTTTAATTGTCTCGAGGCATAAGCTATAACTTTTCCTTCCTACATCAAAACACAATCCAGACCATTTAACGATGCGTCACTGAAAACTACAAATTCTTTACCCGACTCAGGCTGAACTAACACTGGGGCCTCTGTCAATAATGCTTTCAACTGTTCGAAACTCTGTTGATACTTTTCAAACCACTCAAATCTAACATCTTTTTAAAATAATTGCGTCATTGAAAGTCGGAATCATCGAGAAGCCTTTCACAAATAGTCTATAATAGCCGACTAGTCCCAGAAAACTACGGACTTCAGTTACATTTCTCGGAGGCTTCCAATCTATAATCGTGAAAATTTTGCTCGGGTCAACTCGGATACCCGTAGCTGAAACTATATGTCCTAAAAATCCAACCTCTTGTAACCAAAACTCACATTTGTTGAACTTTGTAAATAGCTATTTATCTCTCAAAGTTTGTAACATGATTCTCAAATGCTCGGTATGTTCGGATTCATCACGAGAGTAAATAAAAATATCATCAATAAACAAAACTAAGAATCGGTCTAAATACGACCTGAAAATTTGATTCATCAAGTCCATAAAAATAGCAGGTGCATTTGTTAGTGCAAAAGGCATAACAAGAAATTTGTAGTGTTCGTACCTTGCTCTAAATGTAGTCTTTGGCACATTGAAGTCTTTAACTCGCAGTCGGTAATAACCCGATCTTAAATCGATTTTTGAAAACACTTTTGCACCTTTCAACCGATCAAACAAATCATCTATTCGTGGCGAAGGATATTTATTCTTGATCGCCACTTTGTTGAGCTGCCGATAATCTATACACATTCTCATCGTGCCATATTTCTTTCTCACAAACAACACCGGTGCACCATAGGGAGAGAAACTCGATCTAGCAAAACCTTTATCTGTCAACTCTTGCAACTGAGCTTTCAAATATTTTAACTCTGTCAGGGCCATTCTGTATGGAGCTATCGATATCGACGTTGTTCCCGGTACTAATTCAATACCAAATTCAACCTCTCTAATAAGTGGTATGTAACATCCTAAAATCTAGGGGTCTATAAAATTTGTGCAATTGCAGGTTATACTAGTTCTGTGTATTGTTTAAGGGTGTTTAGGGGCCCTAGAGAGGCCTGGGAGTCGAGTTTAAGCACTGGTAAAATTTTGTGCTTTGGGCACTTAAGTGAGGAGAGCTAGTGGAAGCAGGATTTAAGCATAATTGGTTGTATTTTGATAACACAAGGAGAAAGGTGGCCTAGTGGTGATTGCGTCAATAGGGAGGCAAAGTGGGAGAGTGTTCGAATCTCACAGGCTGCAAAGAGGTTTTTTTTTTTTTTTTTGTGCTTAGGAGGGGGATGAAGCTGAGTGGAGACTAAACTCTGCAGGAGAGAGAGTGGACTTGGTCAAAATATTTGAATAGGTGATGGAGAGTGAATTGTGGAGTACTTGGAGGAGTGAATCAAGGGATTTTGAGAGTGTGGGTGAGAATTGGCTGAATATGGGAGTTGTGGGAGATGAATTTCGGCTAAAGGTTGGCTTAGTGAAGCAAATTTATCATTTGTGTAGTGGTAAGTAAGTAAACCGAAACCTTTTTGGTGTTGAGTGCAATCTTAGTTTTCTTTCACATTTTCGGCATTTGTTGCTCAAGGATTTCGGGTACCTTTTGGTCATTAATTCTTCTATTTGCTTAGCATTTTTTTTGAATCTTTTGTTGCCTTTCTCCTTGCCGAAACCCCAACTCCCCATTTGATTCTTTCTCTTTTCTTTGTAAACACTTTCACTTGCTGTTGTGATTGCCAAAATACCATAGCCGATTTCTCTACTCACCATTTCTCTTCTTTTAGTCGAACCTCTTATACATCTATCAATTCGACTTGTGTTTCTTTGGTTAATCTTCATTTCGGTATAGCCTTCATAATCAAATCTCCTCTTACCCTTCATTGGAATCGATTCTTATTCTTTTGTCATTAGCCAAATGCTAGTAGCCGCAAGTGGGGCGTTCTTGTAACCGTCGAATCCATTTTGTTTGTTCGAATTGTCTGTAATCACAAGGTAATGGTAATTCTTTCTCTTCTTTCTTTTCTTATCGTTCTTATGTTTCACATAGCCGAAATGGCTATTCCTCTTTCTTCTAATCCTCGACTAATTCTTTCCTTTCTTCTCTTAATATGAAATGCTTATATCGGTTTAATTCCATAGCCAAATCTATTTTTGTTCGTTCCTCACTGATAAAGGCCGATTGTATTAAGGATAAAGCTTCCCTTTTCTCTACTCATTAAACGTTCGGAATCGGGAAGTCGTGGTAAGAGTCGAAACCCCTTGTAAGACAACTGTCATTTCTCACTGTGGTACTTTACTGATCGATATTTCTTCATAGAGGTAAGTGATAGCCAGTTTAAGGGGGTATTGATAAGGGAGCCTAAGGGGAGTGGACTCGTAGCCCCTGCTCCCAAGTTTAAACGGCGTAAGGTGTCAGCGATTCGGGATTTTTCGCCGGGTTATGGAAGGGAGTCGACATCTAATTTGGATAAGCAAATCATAGTTGTTCATGCTAGTGAGGGTAAGTGTTAGTAAATTGGATGATTAGTTGTGGATTAAAGATCTCCCCTTTCTGTTGCTGTAAGTTAATTGTGTGATATATTGGCATAGGTGACGGTGATCAGGAGTGTATAGTTCTCCGTGTAATCAGGTGCGTAATCTCACACCGTCACCATGTAGGTTCGTAATACGCTGAAATGTTGGTAAAAACCGAATCACTGCTATCCACGTGTTTAATAATCTAAAATACTGCATGGAATCGAATAACTCGCTTTCGTCGCTTTAGTACTAAATTCGCTAAAATCATTATTAACCGGTTGATTTACCAAAATGCCCTTTTTGGGTCGAGTTACCAAAATGGCCTTAGTGGGCCAATTTACCAAAAAGCCTTAGTGGGATGAATTATCGAAATACCCCTAGAGGGTAAATTACCGAAATACCCCTGGGTTGTGAAGTTCCTAAAATACCCTCGCTGGGTTGAATGTCTGTTTTACTCTCAATGTTGCCTAGTAACGTGTGTGTGTTTACATTACACTTTTATATCTTGATATGTATAATGCATTTCATCATGTTGCATGGGGAGGGTTATTGAATGAAGAGCTGTGTAGCCTGGTGGCATAGCCACAATATATACATATATATACATAATTATGACTCTGGTGGCTCAGCCACAAATATTCTGTGTTTAGCAGCTTGACTGCAATATTGGTGTGATTGGCGGGGTGGGTTGACTTGATTCCCACAGGTGTGATTGGCTGGTCGGGGGTTTGTTGGTTGGATTGGGTTGGGCTGTATTACTTCATTTGCACTACTATGTCTAGAGGGCTTAGGCCCAAATTTATGACTATGGGCTCGGGCCCAGTTAATGTCATTTAGGGGATTACACATTGAGTTCATATAACTCACCCCTTTTTCCTTAGCCTCGCAGGTAATCCCCAGCAGTAAAGGACTTGGAGCCGTGGATGACTCGGTGGAGGCCATACATTAGAAACATCGCTTGCAAACTTTAGTAAATTTCCTTTTTGCTTTATTTCTAAAATTATTTTTTTTCTTATGTGGGTTTACTATTTTGTAATACGGCATCTGGTTAAATTTTCTTTCAAGTTTCATTAATAACTGATTGCATAAATACGAGATTTCTTAAAACGTTAATAATTGTTTTTTTCCAAAACATCACGTTTCTTCAAATATCAAGTTTGTTTTTCACAGGAAAACGTTTTATTGTTAAAATAGTAATAACTTTATAAAAAAGACATTAAATAAACCGGGTTTTTACTAACAAGCATCGAAACTCAAAGTTTTTAAGAGACGCGATATCTCCAACCTACGCTTAGCTTTTTAACAAATCCTCTATGTGACACTCTAGATCCAGTCATAACGTCTAGGTTGGGTTTGGGGTGTTACATTTAATGGTATCAGAGCCTGGTTGCAAAACTCGGCTGTGGAATGGGTTCGGAAAGGGTTTTCCAAATCTGTTTAAAATTTGGTTTAGGAAAAAATATATCTTTTTGGATGTATGGCACCATGAGTCTTCGGCACCAAATCCGTAAGTCTCCTTATTTAATAATTGTTGATATGATGATGATATGACTGTAGTAAGAAAACTGTAAGAGATAGCAGTAGTACACTAAAACTTCTAGCTCTAGGAGCTAAGACTATAGAGATTGAGACCTTAGGAATACGATTCGTGAAAACAACTCTTATATTTACTTTCCATAAAACATTTATTAATAAACACTGAATTACACACTGATTCATAAAAATTTTAATCAGATTAATTTGATTCAGGAATCATAAGCACTAGAGGACGTAGACGCGGTAGGCGTGGCCGTGGTAGGGGCCGAGGTGCTGGGGTTAGGTCTGAAGCATCTGGGCACTTGCCTGAAATGGACGCTCCTGCATCACCAGTGATCGAAACAGGGTTTCATGACCGATCGAGAGGGGACGATGCTTTGTCCCAAGCTATGCAGTGAGTATTAGAACGGGTTGTTGGGGCAAGTACTGGGTCGGCAACTCGTGGGTCTATATCTGAGTGACTTAGGTTGAATGGGGCCAAAGATTTTAGGGGCATTTCTGGTGTAGCCCCAAATGTAGCAGAATACTGGCTTGAGGCTGTGGAACGAATTATGGATGATTTGGATTGCACAGCTGAACAAAAATTGAAAGGGGTTGTGTCGTTACCACTGGTGGCTCACTGTGAGGGAAGGTACGCAAGCTGATCGTATCATCTGGGATTTATTTAAGACAGCGTTCCAGGGAAAATATGTCGGGGCTAGCTATGTGGATGCCTGGAGAAAAGAATTTTTGAATCTGGTTCAGGGAGGTAAATCTGTGGTAGAGTACGAGGCGGAGTTTTTGAGTCTGAGCCGGTATGCCCAGGGAATAGTCTCAACTGATTATGAACACTATGTGCGTTCTGAAGATGGTCTGCGAGATGAGTTGTGGGTACTGATAGCCCCGCAGAGGGAGAGGGATTTTGCTACATTAGTGGAAAAGGCTAAAATTGCTGAGGAGGTAAAACACTCTGAGCGACAGAATCGAGATAAGGAAAGAGCAAGAACAAAAGAGATTCTGGGTTCTCAGGTCCTGCAAGGGGATTCCATAAGAGGCCTAGGTTTGATGGGCCAGCTCGAGTAGATGTTCCAGTTACTACCGGTCAATTACACCCTTGTGTGGATTGTGGGAAATTTCACTCGGGAGAGTGCTGGAAAAGAACTGGTGGGTGTTACAGATGCTAGTCTATGGATCATCAGTTTAGGGATTGTCCTTGAAAGCCTATTCAGACACAGGTAGTACGTCACAGATTTGTGCAGCCAGAGAGATGTGTTCAGCAGCCACCGAGAGGTCGTGGTCCAAGCCGAGGTGGAAATGGTATAGGACGTGGTCAGGGAGTACCGGGAAGGGGTACTGCTAGCATGGGTAACACAGATGCGAGACAGCCGGGACTGGTTTATGCGGCTTGACGTTGAAAGGATGGCGATGCACCGGACATCATAACCGGTACGTTTTTCATATTTGATGTGCCATTTATAGCTTTGATAGATATTGGGTTTACCCATTCATATGTTGCCTGTACTTTGTCTGGAACTCTGGGGATATAATTGGGGTTTGTGGATAGGGGAATGTCGATAATTAGTCCCTTAGGACAATCGGTGGTAGTGAGCAAGCTATTTAGAAATGTGCCTCTAGAAGTTCAAGGAGTAATGTTTCTGGCGGATTTGATGGAACTACCGTTTGGCGAGTTTGACCTTATACTAGGCATGGACTGGCTAGTTAAGCACCGTGCTAACTTGGATTGTGCTGCTAAGTGAATGGTACTAAAAACTCCAGAGGATGAGGAAGTGATGGTGATAGGTGCAAAAAGGAATTACCTGTCCAATGTAGTCTCCGCACTAAAGGCCGAAAAGATGGTGTGTAAAGGGTGTGAGGCGTTTCTAGCCTTTGTCAGCACATCTGATGTTAAGGAACTGTCTGTTGGGGATGTCAGAACCGTGAAGGAGTTCCAAGACATTTTTCCTGAAGAGCTTTCGAGATTGCCTCTAAACTGCGAGGTTGAATTTGGTATTGAGCTGTTACCGGGTACGGCTCCGGTGTCCATCACCCCTTATAAGATGGCGCCGAAGGAGCTAGTAGAACTAAAAGCTCAGATTCAAGAGTTGTTGAACCGGGGTTTTATCAGATCGAGTGTACCATCGTAGGAAGCGCCAGTATTGTTCGTGAAAAAGAAGGATGGGTCGATGCGTATGTGCATCGACTGTCGTCAATTGAAAAGCTAACTGTTATGAACAAATACCCGTTACCTAGGATCGATGATCCGTTTGATCAGCTGCGGAGAGCTTCGATTTTCTTGAAGATAGATTTAAGGTCGGGGTATTATCAGCTAAGGGTTAAGGAGACAGACATCCATAAGACTGCATTCCGAACTCAGTATGGGCATTACGAGTTTTTAGTGATGCCATTCGAATTAACGAATGCACTAGCCACATTTCTGCATATGATGAACCGGGTCTTCCAACCCTATCTAGACCAGTTCATGGTAGTATTCATAGACGACATTCTGCTGTACTCAAGAAAGGAGGAGGAGCATGATTCTCATCTTCGGGTTGTGCTGCAGATATTAAGAGAGAAGCAATTGTATGCCAAATTCAGTAAGTGTGAATTTTGGCTGAAGGAAGTGCCATTTTTGGGGCATGTTGTGTTTGCTGAGGGGATTAGGGTTGATCTTCGAAAGATCAAAGTTGTATTGGATTGGAAGCCACCGAAGTCAGTGTCAGAAATCTAAAGTTTTCTTAGTTTGACTGGGTACTACAAGCGATTCGTCGAGGGGTTTTCATTGATTGCTGCACTCCTAACTAAGTTACTGCGAAAGGAAGTACCGTTTGTGTAGGCAGATAAGCAGCAGGAAAGTTTTGAGAAACTAAGATAAAGCGCCAGTGTTGATTCAGCCTGAGGTAGGGAAAGAGTTTGTTGTTTATTGTGATACGTCACATACAGGTTTGGGATGTGTGCTGATGCAAGAAGGGAAAGTAATGGCTTATGCATCTCGTCAACTAAGGCCTCATGAGGTGAACTATCCCACTCATGACTTAGAACTAGTTGCGGTGGTATTCGTCCTGATGATATGGAGAAATTACCTATATGGAGAAAAATCGATCATCTATACCGACCATAAGAGCCTGAAGTATCTCCTTACCCAGAATGAGTTAAATCTCATGCAACAAAGGTGGACAGAGTTGCTGAAGGACTATGGCTGCTCGACCGAGTATCACTCGGGTAAAGCCAACGTGGTAGCAGATGCCTTAAGTCGGAAGCTGGTGTCTGAGTTGAGAGTTATGTTTGCTCATCTCAGCCTTTATGAGGATGGTAGTTTGTTGGCAAAACTTCAGGTGAAACTCTTTTGGGTTAATTAGATTAAGGAGAAGCAATTGTTGGATGAATCGTTGGGTTCTCGGCTTCAACAAGGGAAAAGTGGTGAGATGGTGGATTTTGGGGTGAACAGTGAAGGAGTATTATGTTTTCGTCGAAGAGTTTGTACGCCGAAGGATTCTGAGTTAGGACAGATGATTCTACGGGAGGTGCATAGTAGCTCATACGCTATGCATCCCGGTGGAAACAAGATGTACTGAGATCTACGAGAACAATACTGGTGGCCAGGATTGAAACGTGAGGCTACCGACTTTGTAGGCAAATGTCTGACGTGTCAACAATTGAAGGCGGAACATCAACTGCCTTCGGGATTGCTGCAATAGGTGAAGATTCCACTTTGGAAGTGGGAGAGGATAACGATGGATTTTGTTAGTGGGCTACCCCTGGCGCCTACTAAGAAAGATTCAGTGTAAGTAATTGTTGACCGATTGACTAAGTGATACGGTCCGTCTCAGGTTAGGAGGCGAATCGTAAATGTTGCCCGATCGTAAATTAGGTAGTTTCTCTTTTAAATTAACAAAGGGTTAATTTTATTGGAAATGATATCTTTGAAATGTAAAGATAGGTGATAGATTGAGATGGAAACGTATTTGAAACAAGAAAGAACCTTTAATAAAAATTAAAGACCCGAATCTTATAAGTTTCAAATTGATGGAATGAGTTTTGAAACAAAACCGAGACCCACTATCTAGCGAGATAGGAACCAACGGTATAGGTAAATGAACGCCACACCCATTAGGATGATAAGTTCAAAACAAGGAAAGAACGACACCACTAGAAAACTAGATAAGTCAATTCAACCTTGAGAATCAGGAGAGTGGATACTCACCAAAAGAAATTTTCCTTTCATTCAAATTCAAAAAAGTCTCTCCATTACAAATGAAAATAAACGTCCAATTTATAGCTACTAGCCAAATGGCCAAAATACCAAGCTTGAAATTGTTTAATTCTCGTGGGTGCCTTCAATTTGCATTATCTTCATGAAGTTGCCATCCAAGATTTTGAGCACCAAAGCTTTATGTTGTCCACCACCACCATCATTCCCACCATTGTTTAATTTGCCATCCATTATCTCAAAATAAATAATTTTTAAAATCCAATTCATGCTCCAAGTGTCTACCGTCCATGCACCTTCAATTTAGCAAATGTCCTTTTAAAGCACTTTAAATCTCAGCACATGCTCCAATTAATTTTAATTCTTAGCTTGTACAAAGCCTCCATGCCGTCCACCTAGGTAAGTTCTTGTATTATTTTCCATTTACATTTGTTTATTCTCCTACTAATCTCCAATGTGCCGTCCAACATTCCTACAATGGTTAGTGGATTTTAATTATTTAATTCAAGAATGGATAACCCCATATCCCAAATGTTTCAAATTAAATTCCCTTCCTTCCGTTCATTATCTTTCATGCTCCAATGCCCATCATGGCCCTCCATATTTTAATGCTCCATTTCATGTTTGAATAAGCTCCACCTTTGCCATAATATTCCTCCATTACCGTCCATTACTAGGCATTTTAAAATGGCTTTGTTTAATCATCAATTAATCCCCCCTAGTTGCCGTCCAACATGGTTCTTCATGCCATCACTTTGTTTATTCTAAGTTACTCACGCATGCTTCCCTATTTTATTCTCCTCCACCATGTATCAAGTAATTCCCACATGTTCATTTATTTATTCCATCATTAGCTAAGCCTCCAAGCCGTCCATGCACTTCAAACATTTATAATTCTAATTTGACCTTGCCGTCCACTAGCATCATATAATCAATTCTTTATCCCATGATGGTTTTTTTTGCACTCCAATTTTATTTATTCCAAGCATTGCCGTCCAAGGTAAATTCCCATGCTCCCCATTTAATCCTGCACCATTGAACCTTGGGTGATTTCCTATAAAACAAATAACCCAAACATTAATTTGAATAAAATTTAACTTGAACCAAAAATTAAAATACTTTATTCTAAACACCAGACATATTAAAACTACATTAACTAAACAATCTAATTAATATGAAATAACATGTAGCAAAATAATAAATGACTGAATTAATTAATTAACTTAAATTAAATTAATTAAATTTCATTCTAGCAATTTAATTAACTTAAACTAAGTTAACTAATTTTTATTCCAACAATTAAATAATTAGAATGAGGTAAGAGATGAGCTAATAACGAGCTCCACAAATTAAAATTCGTGGTGCCCCGGGCGTGCCCGTATCACTAAGTCTGCTCACTTCATATCGGTTCGTACTGACTACTCGCTTCAAAAGTTGGCCAAGCTGTATGTGGCAGAAATTGTAAGGTTACATGGGGCACCAGTGTCAATCATATCAGACAGGGACCCTATATTTACATTTCGGTTCTAGAAGGCATTACATGAAGCTCTGGGTACAAGGTTGGACTTCAGCGCAGCGTTTCACCCTCAGACTGATGGTCAGTCGGAGAGGGTAATCCAGATCTTGGAAGATATGTTAAGGGGCTGTGTAATAGACTTCAGAGGTAGTTGGGAAGATTATCTGCCGTTAGCAGAATTTACGTACAACAACAGCTACCAATCCAGCATTGTAACACCCCCAAACCCGGTCAACACCCCACGACCGAATCTGGTATGTTACGGGGAAAACGTGTTTGCAAGTTACGAGTTTGCACTTAACAGCTTTGATGAAACTTTGTTCCGTTTAGAAAACAAGGTGTTTAGTATCGTTACTAAAACATTTAGACTTAGTAAAAATTTGGTTTGAACATCATTGGAGTTTACTTAGCATTAAAACATTGTATGATACCCGATGGTATAGTTGAAAACATATCGTTTTGTGGGTTTGAAATCGTTGTCTTTTCAAGTTTTAGCAATTTAACCCAATTTATTTATTAAAGCATGTTGAAAATTTAATCAAGCATAAGTAAAGTAAAACATAGCCACACAGGCCCTTTTACAACCCAAAATAAAACCCAAATGGAAGTAATTAAACCAAAGTACCCAAATGATAGAGTCTGAGTAAAACTTTATTAAGCATGGCATGAGCACCCCGAGTCCATCCCGGCTCCATGTCCGCGTCTAAGTGTCACCTGAAATGTCAAAGGAGAGGGTGAGTCGAATGACTCAGTGCATAATCCCACTCCCGATAAAGCAACATGCTAACACACATCATACATAGCGACACAATTAATGCAACCCGATCCTAACCATCCGTATCTCCTTTTCTACCCCGTGTGGTACCAAACCACTGGTGGTGCCAAACCACTGGTGACCCAAAGTCACGATATCCATAAGTGTGGTGCCAAACCACTGGTGACACAAAGTCACGAATAATCCGATGATGGGGCCAACCCATCGCGTGATACCAAATCACTAGCGACAATCCCGTATCTCTCAAGTGGGGGCAACCCACGGTGGTGTCAACCACAGGGACGAGTCGCAATGAGGTGCCAAACCTCTGGTGTCCCAAAGACACAATGTGGTACCAAACCACTGGTGACCGTAGTCACGATAATCGAGTGATGGGGCCAACCCATCGTGGTGATACCAAATCTTTGGCGTCAATCCCGTATAATCAAGCGTGGGGCCAACCCACCGTGGTACTAAGCCACTGGGACGAGACTCTGAGGTGCCAAACCTCTGGTGACCCAAAGTCACAATATATCACTGTGGTACCAAACCACTGGAGGTGCCAAACCTCTGGTGACCCAAAGTCACGATGTCCCAAAGACACGGATATCAAATCCCCTCCTCTCATATTACCCAATATGTCATATCAATGCAAATCATGTAATACATGCCAACATGCCCATAATACATCTCATAGCATACATAACATAAATCACAATGTCACAGGTATCGACACTCGAACTGGTAATAACATAGACTTACCTGGCTCCGTATACATACCCCATTTGGGTATCCAATTATCCATCACATCGTTATGAATTTTAACAAGCAAATAGGTTTATCAATATCATTACTAAGAATCAGTGTGCTAGTTACACACACAGTAATCTGAGTCTAGAAATCCCTTGACTAAAACGATCTAAGTCCCCGATTGACTTGCTCCTAGAATCGGCCAACATAGGGTTAGGCATCTACAACATTTGGCCAATGCTAACAAACCAATAGGAGTTAATGCTAACTCTTTACCTTTATGCCTGATTTGGTTTCCTACCAAATCTCGAATCAAGCAGTGATTCTCTCTTCCAACAATTGGCACCCTAAAAGAGAATGGTTAAACTTTAATAATCTTGACTTAATCGAAACCAAAAGAGTATATTGAAGAACCATTTCTTACCACTACTTACTAATCAATTGACTGAAGAAGACGGCTCCTCTTGCTTGCTTTGCACCCTCTGATGTCCTATAATGAAGAGATTAACAACGATTAACTCACCTCAATCCACAACCATCATAGGCTTTAATCCAACCGAAATCAATCATAGGACTAGAGAAAAACCATGACCATACGGTCCAACACTTACCCAACACCAAATATTCGGCAAAAGAGGACTTCTAGGAGAGAAAATAGATTCGGCTAAGTTGACAACAAAAGAAGGAAGAAAACGGCACTAGGTGCTTAACACCTCTATTTTTGGTTTTGAGAAGAAGAGAAATGGAATGGATGAATGGAGATTTCGGTTTAGAGACAAGGTAAGTTTCGGCTTTAGTGTTTCAAAAGAGGAGAAAAATGAATTATGAGAAGAGAGAATACAAGTTTCGGTTTACACACCTGAAAGAAAGGAAGAGATGAGTATTTGGCTACCAAGATGTTTGAGAAAAACGAAACAAAGAAAATTCGGCAAGGCTACTTGTGTTTTTCGGATCAAGAAGAAAATATGAAGAAGCTTTGTTGAACAAATTCGGCTAACAAAAGACTAAAATGGAACCCTTTTGCTCTTGACCAAAAGTGACCGAAAAAAAAAACAAAGTTGCCAAAATAAAATTCGGCACTACCCTTTTGCCATACTCCAAGCCGTCCACTCTCTCCTCCAACCTCCCCTAAAATTCGGCCACATCCCCCCAAACACTCCAAGCCACAAGTTCAAAGTAGTTTGAACAAGTCAATTTCCTATTTTCACTCTCCACCTACCAATCCATCATTTGACCAAGTCCAAGGAGGAATTTGAACTTCAACCAACTCCTCCCTCCTATGCCGTCCAAAAAGAGGCCAAAAAGGGGTACTCTGCAGCTTGAACTCAGGATCTCTCCCTCCTGCAAGTGACGCCAACTCCAAGCCTCCAAGTGACGCATGCCTTGCCACTTTGCTAGCTCATCTTTTGTGCTCAAAAACACAAAATAAAATACATATGGCCCAGCTCCTTCCGTTCCTCTCACCTAAGTCTAAAAATAAAATTTTCCTACCTACTCAGACACACTCCTAGCCTATAATTAAGCCCCGAAACTACACAAACAGCAACATAGCACACCAACAACATGCAGAACATGCCATGACAAAAAAAAATAGCCCCTAACCCGGGATATTACAGTTCTACCCCCCTTAAAATAATTTCGACCTCGAAATTACCTGATCAAAAGAGTTGCGGGTATTGCTGTCTCATCGCATCCTCGGGTTCCCACGTGGCTTCTTCCACGCCATGATTCCGCCAAAGAACCTTAACCAAAGGCACAGACTTCCTGCGCAGAACCTTCACATCCCGATCTAGAATCTGCACAGGTTCCTCCTCCATAGTCAAATCTGGATGTACCTCGATTTCTTCCACCGCCACAACATGCGACGGATCCGAACGATAGCGCCGAAGCATCGATACGTGAAAGACGTCGTGGATCTGACTCAACTCTGCTGGCAACTCAAGCTGATACGCTACTGGTCCCACTCGTCTCTCGCACTTATACGCCCAATAAACCTCGAACTTAACTTGCCTTTTCTGCCGAACCTCAGCACCTTCTTCCAAGGCGAGACCTTCAAGAATACCTGATCTCCCACAGCGAACTCTATATCTCTTCTCTTAAGATCGGCATAAGACTTTTGCCGATCCGAAGCTTCCTTCAAACGAGCCTGAATCAGCTTAACCTTGTCTTCTGTCTCTGCAACCAACTCTGGTCCCAACAAATCGACGTTCTCCTAACTCCGCCCAACACGAGGTGAGCGACACTTCCTACCATACAACGCTCATACGGTGCCATCTTGATACTCGCTGGTAATCGTTGTTATAGGCAAACTCACTAACGCGAAACTCCTCCCAACTACCCTCAAGTCGAACACAACCCCTCGGCATATCTTCCAAGACTGAATAACCTCTCCGATCGCCTCGTCGGATCAGGTGAAAAGTCATCTTTGAAATCCAAACGCGTACCCAGAGCCTGATGCAATGCTCTCCAAAACCTCAACGTAAATCTGGGATCCCGATCCGAGATAATCGAAATCGTACACCGTGCGACCTCACTATCTCGACACATAAAGCTTTTTGCCACCAAGTGAGTAGTCCACTCTCCTTTGGAATGAAATGAGCTGACTTAGTCAGACGGTCCACAATAACCCAAACCGAATCTTTCTTGCTTGGCGTAAGCGGTAAACCACTGACGAAATCCATGGTTATCCTTTCCCATTTCCACTGAGGAATCTTCACCGGCTGAAGCAACCCTGACGGCAACTGATGTTCAGCCTTGACCTGCTGACAAGTCAGACACTTTCCAACAAACTCTGTCACTTCTTTCTTCAAACCAGGCCACCAAAACTGCTCTCTAAGATCCTTATACATCTTACTACCTCCAGGATGCATAGCATAAGGACTGCTATGTGCGTCCTGAAGAATCTTTTGTCTCAGCTCACCATCCTTAGGCATACAAGCCTTACCTTGGAAACACAACACCTCATCACTAGACAAACTGTAACCCTTCAAACCACCATCTTGCACCTGCAACTTCCGCGCACTCAGAACCTCATCCTCTAATTGTTTCTCTTTAATCTGCTCAACCCAAGTAGGCTTAACTTGTAACTCTGCCAAAATACTTCCGTCGTCATACAAACTCAAATGGGCAAACAGTGCTCTTAAGTCCGAAACAACCTTATGGCTCAACGCGTCTGCCACCACGTTAGCCTTGCCCGGATTGTACTCGATCGAACAGTCGTAATCCTTGAGCAACTCAACCCATCTACGCTGCCTCAAATTCAGATCCTTCTGAGTCAAGAGATACTTCAGACTCTTATGATCTGTGTAGACTATTGATCTCTCACCGTACAAGTAATGCCTCCAGATTTTTAAGGCGAAGACTACAGCTGCTAGCTCTAGGTCGTGCGTCGGATAGTTGACCTCGTGTGGCCTCAGCTGCCGAGAAGCGTAAGCCACCACCTTACCCTCCTGCATCAGCACACAACCCAATCCTGTATGTGATGCGTCGAAGACACGGTGAATTCCTTACCCGACCTCAGTTGAATTAAAACAGAGCTTGGTCAAGATCTTCTTTAACTTATCAAAACTCTCCCATTGTTTCTCACCCAAACGAACGGAACTCCTTTTCCTTAATGACTTAGTCATCGGTGCGGCGATCAACGAAAACCCTCTACAAATCTTGGTAGAGTATCCCGCCAAACCAGAAAACTCCGAATCTCAAGAATCGACTTAGGAGGCTTCGGTCTAAAATCGCCTCAACCTTTCGAGGATCCACCTAATCCCTCGGTGATACTACATGTCCCAAAACGCTCACTTCCTAAGCCGTAACTCGCACTTCATCGAACTTAGCATAAAGTCGTTTTCCCGCAATTTGCAGCACCACCTCAAGCGCGCATCATGCTCTTCCTCTGTCTTTGAGTACACTAAGATGTCGCTCATGAAAACCACGACGAACCGATCCAGATCATCGCTAAAACACACCTATTCATCATATCCATAAAAGTCGCGGAGCGTTAGTCGGCCCAACGGCATTACACAGAATTCGTAGTGCCCGCATCGAGTCCAAACGCTGTCTTATGGATATCTCGCTTCTTAACTTTCAACCGATGGTACCGGACCTCGGATCGATCTTTGAAAATACAGACGCACCCTTCAGCTGATCAAACAAGTCATCTATCCGTGGTAACGGATACTTGTTTTTAATCGTCAGCTTATTCAGTTGGCGGTAGTCTATACACATCCGCATCGTACCGTCCTTCTTCTTGACGAAGAGTACCGGCGCTCCCCAAGGTGAAACACTTGGCCTGATGAAGCCCCGATCCAACAGCTCCTGAATTTGAGCCTTAAGCTCCACCAATTCCTTTGGCGCCATCCTATATGGAGCAATAGACACTGGCGCCGTCCCTGGTAACAGATCTATCCCGAACTCAACCTCACGATCCGGTGGCAAACCCGGGAGCTCCTCTGGAAACACATCCACAAATTCCTTAACTGTTCGCACCTTCTCTACAGCAGATTCCTTAGCCTCCAAGGCATACACATGAACCACATACGCTTCACAGCCCTTCCTGACCATCTTTACAGCTTTTAATGCCGATACCACATTGGATAAGTAATCTCTCCTATTGCCTATCATAATCACCTCATCACCCCTATTCGCCGATAGAACCATGCGCTTAGCCGCGCAACCCACCTTGGCCTGGTACTTAACCAACCAGTCCATCCCGAGAATCAGATCGAACTCCCCAAACGACAGTTCCATCAGATCAGCAGCAAAAACTACCCTTGGAGTTCTAGGGTACATCCTTATCTGACTTATCTACGACTACTGAGTGACCTAGAGGGCTAAGTACAGTCATCTGTCTAGAAGATATCTCAGAGTCTAAGTCCATGGTCTCAACTACACTACTAGCAACATAGGAATGCGTGGAACCCAAATCAATCAAAGTAGTATAGGGAGAACCAAAAATCAAAAACGTACCGGTGATGACGTCCGGTGCGTCGCCTCCTCTCGGCGCCGCAAAGATACACCAACCCAGGCTGTCGTGCCTCAGAACTACCTGCACCTCTGCCCGGTGCTCCACGGCCTCTACCAAATCCATTACCACCTCTGCCATTACCACGGCCCCTCTGCGGTGACGGTCCATTACCTCTGAACTGGTTACGGCCCTGACTCTCAGACTGAATCCTAGCCAACTTACGCGGACAGTCCCTCACACGGTGATCTAGAGAACCACACTCAAAACGACCCTTTCTCTCGATCCAAAGCCTCCCCAATGAGATTTTCCCAGCGACGATTACATAGCGCGGCGGTCCACGACATAAGAACAGACCTACCAGACTGGTTCGGCCCACTCGGTCTAGCCCTCTTCTGGGGATTACCCGACGATCCAGAAGATCCAAAACTCCTCTTATGACGGTTCCTATCCAGATTTTGCCTCACGGATTCCTTAACACCCTCGGCCACTTTGGCCTTCTCCACCAAAACAGCAAACTCACGCTCCTGGCTGTGGAGCAATCACGATCTCACTGCGTCTCTCGGGCCATCCTCAAACGAACACACCTCTCGTGCTCTGTCGCCACAATACCCCTAGCATACCAACTAAGCTTCAAGAACTCAGCCTCATACTCAGAAACAGACTTACTCCCCTGAACAAGCCTCAGGAATGCCTTCCTCTGGGAGTCAATATAACTAGCTCCAATGTATTTCTTTTGATATGCAGCCTTGAAATAATCCCATGTCAAATCCTCATCGCTACATCTGTCTCCGAACCGTGAGCCACCACCTGGTATGACTCATCTTGAAGAAGCGATACAATCCCTTAAGCTTCTCCTCAAAGAGATAGGTCCAGATCATCCATGATCCGCTCTGTCGCCTCCACCAATATTGGCGATCTTTGGGAGCAACACGAAACACCTCGAAAGAATTCGGCTCCGTTTGCTCTGAGTCGCTCAGTCTGATTTACGAGCAGCCTCCTCCGCCTATCCCGGCTACCCTTTCCAAAACTCGCAAAGATCGCTCGTGACGCTGCGTCATCCCGATCGATCTCGAAACTCACCACCCTCGGTGGTGGTGCGGTATCTCACTTTTCGACCCTCGACCCGATCCTACGGGTTGAAACTGTCATTCTACCTCGCCTCGACCATGAGTATTACGACCACGCCCACCTCGAGTACTCATGACTAGGCGCCCACGCCTCTCGATTAAGAAGATTTTTATGCATTAGTATCGTTCCACTTTCTTAACCGCAAAAGAAATTTTATGGATGGAGTTTAATCAGGGGTTCTTTCGAGCAACAAGGTTTCAATCTGCTATCCTAGTTCACACAAAAGAGTTCATGCATCCATTCCTTAATACTTTCCATACCTATTCGCTCTTGGACATTTACGCCATTTCTATCCCAGGGGTATTTCCGTCATTTTCCCTACAGGGGTATTTTCGTAATAAAAATATTTTAAAACTTTCGTAAAACCGGTCACTTGAAATTTTCAAAATTGGAGGGTGTTTTTGAAAATTTTGTAAAATACTTCGTTTTGGAAACCAGGGGTATTTTGGTAATTTTTCACAAACCGAGTATGTTTTTCAGTAAATTTCCAAAATCAAAATTTTCGATTGATATTTTGTAAAGCAGGTTTTTGAATTTTGTATCATCTTGGAATTTTGACAAAACCATTGAGTTGATATTTTATGAACCGAGGGTATTTTAGTAAATTTACCCCTAAGGGCATTTTTGTAATTTCCCACAAACCAGGTTTTTCGAGAAAATTGTTGTAAAAGTGACATTCTTGGTTTTGAAAGAGTTTATTGCAAAAGTTTGAAAACATTAGGCTTGTTGTTTCACTCTTTTTCGAAAACATGGCTAGTTCCCTTCCGGGTTTTAGTCATTAGGTTAAGCCTATGACCGAGCCTTCTTGGTCAGGGTGAACCAAAGCTACGCACCAGGTGGGATACCTGCGAAGAGGAGGTGAGTCACGAGGACTGCTTAAATACCAAGCTCTTAGGATCCTCTCCTAGACATGCGTCTGAGAGGTTACCACACCCTAACTCAGTGACTGAGTCATAGATTGATTTAGTTCTTTAAGTCTTATGGTTTGGTGTGAGTGTTTGAGTAATCTAGTCCTAGGGTTCAAGTCATATAAATCTATCTACGTTCCATACCACCTACCCTTCTACAAATAGTAATTCACAAAAGAGTTTAGAACTACTTACCTGGGCGAACTGGTGCCGGAGACTCGGTGCCATGCCTTGTAAACCATGTATTCAACCCCAAAACACTTAAAACGAACTTTTGAAAACAATTTGGGCCTCAGGCCCACAGCCGAGCTTTTGAACTTGGCTCTGATACCACAATTGTAACACCCCCAAACCCGGTCAACACCCCACGACCGAATCTGGTATGTTACGGGGAAAACGTGTTTGCAAGTTACGAGTTTGCACTTAACAGCTTTGATGAAACTTTGTTCCGTTTAGAAAACAAGGTGTTTAGTATCGTTACTAAAACATTTAGACTTAGTAAAAATTTGGTTTGAACATCATTGGAGTTTACTTAGCATTAAAACATTGTATGATACCCGATGGTATAGTTGAAAACATATCGTTTTGTGGGTTTGAAATCGTTGTCTTTTCAAGTTTTAGCAATTTAACCCAATTTATTTATTAAAGCATGTTGAAAATTTAATCAAGCATAAGTGAAGTAAAACATAGCCATACAGGCCCTTTTACAACCCAAAATAAAACCCAAATGGAAGTAATTAAACCAAAGTACCCAAATGATGAGTCCGAGTAAAACTTTATTAAGCATGGCATGAGCACCCGAGTCCATCCCGGCTCCATGTCCGCGTCTAAGTGTCACTGAAATGTCAAAGGAGAGGGTGAGTCGAATGACTCGATGCATAATCCCACTCCCCCGATAAAGCAACATGCTAACACACATCATACATAGCGACACAATTAATGCAACCCGATCCTAACCATCCGTATCTCCCTTTTCTACCCGTGTGGTACCAAAACCTTTGGTGGTGCCAAACCACCGGTGACCCAAAGTCACGATATCCATAAGTGTGGTGCCAAACCTTTGGTGACCCAAAGTCACGAATAATCCGATGATGGGGCCAACCCATCGCGTGATACCAAATCACTAGCGACAATCCCGTATCTCTCAAGTGGGGGCAACCCACGGTGGTGTCAACCACAGGGATGAGTCGCAATGAGGTGCCAAACCTCTGGTGTCCCAAAGACACAATGTGGTACCAAACCACTGGTGACCGTAGTCACGATAATCGAGTGATGGGGCCAACCCATCGTGTGATACCAAATCACTGGCGTCAATCCCGTATAATCAACTGTGGGGCCAACCCACCGTGGTACTAAGCCACTGGGACGAGACGCTGAGGTGCCAAACCTCTGGTGACCCAAAGTCACAATATATCACTGTGGTACCAAACCACTGGAGGTGCCAAACCTCTGGTGACCCAAAGTCACAGTGTCCCAAAGACACGGATATCAAATCCCCCTCCTCTCATATTACCCAATATGTCATATCGATGCAAATCATGTAATACATGCCAACATGCCCATAATACATCTCATAGCATACATAACATAAATCACAATGTCACAGGTATCGACACTCGAACTGGTAATAACATAGACTTACCGGCTCCGTATACATACCCCATTTGGGTATCCAATTATCCATCACACTGTTATGAATTTTAACAAGCAAATAGGTTTATCAATATCATTACTAAGAATCAGTGTGCTAGTTACACACCTGGTAATACGAGTCTAGAAATCCCGACGAAAACGATCTAAATCCCCCGATTGACTTGCTCCTAGAATCGGCCAACATAGGGGTTAGGCATCTACAACATTTGGCCAATGCTAACAAACCAATAGGAGTTAATGCTAACTCTTTACCTTTATGCCTGATTTGGTTTCCTACCAAATCTCGAATCAAGCAGTGATTCTCTCTTCCAACAATTGGCACCCTAAAAGAGAATGGTTAAACTTTAATAATCTTGACTTAATCGAAACCAAAAGAGTATATTGAAGAACCAGCCCCCTTACCACTACTTACTAATCAATTGACAGAAGAAGACGGCTCCTCTTGCTTGCTTTGCACCCTCTAATGTCCTATAATGAAGAGATTAACAACGATTAACTCACCTCAATCCACAACCATCATAGGCTTTAATCCAACCGAAATCAATCATAGGACTAGAGAAAAACCATGACCATACGGTCCAACACTTACCCAACACCAAATATTCGGCCAAAAGAGGACTTCTAGGAGAGAAAATAGATTCGGCTAAGTTGACAACAAAAGAAGGAAGAAAACGGCACTAGGTGCTTAACACCTCTATTTTTGGTTTTGGGAAGAAGAGAAATGGAATGGATGAATGGAGATTTCGGTTTAGAGACAAGGTAAGTTTCGGCTTTAGTGTTTCAAAAGAGGAGAAAAATGAATTATGAGAAGAGAGAATACAAGTTTCGGTTTACACACCTGAAAGAAAGGAAGAGATGAGTATTTGGCTACCAAGATGTTTGAGAAAAACGAAACAAAGAAAATTCGGCAAGGCTACTTGTGTTTTTCGGATCAAGAAGAAAATATGAAGAAGCTTTGTTGAAGAAATTCGGCTAACAAAAGACTAAAATGGAACCCTTTTGCTCTTGACCAAAAGTGACCGAAAAAAAAAACAAAGTTGCCAAAATAAAATTCGGCACTACCCTTTTGCCATACTCCAAGCCGTCCACTCTCTCCTCCAACCTCCCCTAAAATTCGGCCACATCCCCCAAACACTCCAAGCCACAAGTTCAAAGTAGTTTGAACAAGTCAATTTCCTATTTTCACTCTCCACCTACCAATCCATCATTTGACTAAGTCCAAGGAGGAATTTGAACTTCAACCAACTCCTCCCTCCTATGCCGTCCAAAAAGAGGCCAAAAAGGGGTACTCTGTAGCTTGAACTCAGGATCTCTCCCTCCTGCAAGTGACGCCAACTCCAAGCCTCCAAGTGACGCATGCCTTGCCACTTTGCTAGCTCATCTTTTGTGCTCAAAAACACAAAATAAAATACATATGGCCCAGCTCCTTCCGTTCCTCTCACCTAAGTCTAAAAATAAAATTTTCCTACCTACTCAGACACACTCCTAGCCTATAATTAAGCCCCGAAACTACACAAACAGCAACATAGCACACCAACAACATGCAGAACATGCCATGACAAAAAAAAAATAGCCCCTAACTCGGGATATTACAAGCATTCAGATGGCACCTTACGAGGCGTTATATGGTCGTAGGTGTCGTACCCCACTTGTTGGACAGAATTGGGTGAGCGACGGTTGTTGGGTCCGGAATTGATTTCAGAGACTGAAGAAAAAGTTAAGTTGATTCGGGGTCGATTAAAAGAAGCTTCTGATAGACAGAAGTCGTATGCGGATCTAAAACGTAAGAAGATAGAATTCTCAGTGGGGGATTATGTCTTCTTGAAAGTCTCACCTTGGAAGAAGATTTTGAGATTTAGACGGAAGGGCAAGTTAGGTCCTAGGTTCATCGGGCCTTATCGGATAGCGAAGCGTGTGGGACTAGTCGCATGTTAGCTTGAGCTGCCCCCTGAGTTAAACTGGATTCATAATGTATTTCACGTTTCTATGTTGAGACGCTACCTCTTAGATCCATCTCAGATAGTGCCGGTGGAAGAAATTGAAGTCAGACCTGACTGATCATTTGAAGAAGAACCCATGCAGATTTTGGATCGGGATGTTAAAGTGTTGGGGAGGAAGTCTCTCCCGCTGGTTAAGGTGTTGTGGAGGAATCACGATTCAAAAGAAGCCACTTGCGAACCTGAACAGGCAATTCGACAGCAATACCCTCATCTCTTTTAACCAGGTAAAATTTTGAGACCGAAATTTCTTTAAGGGGGTAGAACTGTAACATCCTAAAACCTAAGGGTCTATAAAATTTGAGCAACTGCATGTTATGATGGTTCTGTTGTTGTTTAAGGGTGTTTAGGGGCCTAGGGAGGTCTGGGGGTCGAGTTTAAGCACTGGTAAAATTTTGTGTTTTGGGCACTTAAGTGGAGAGAGCTAGTGGAAGCAGGATTTAAGCATAATTGGCTGTATTTTGATAACCTAAGGAGCAAGGTGGCTTAGTGGTGATGGCGTCAATAAGGAAGCAAAGTGGGAGAGTGTTCGAATCCCACAGGTTGCAAAGAGGAGTTTTTTTTTTTGTGCTCAGGAGGGGGAGGAAGCTGAGTGGAGACCAAACTCTGCAGAAGAGAGAGTGGACTTGGTCAAAATATTTGAATAGGTGATGGCGAGTGAATTGTGGAGTACTTGGAGGAGTGAATCAAGGGATTTTGAGAGTGTGGGTGAGAGTTGGCCGAATATGGGAGTTGTGGGAGATGAATTTCGGCTAGAGGTTGGCTTAGTGAAGCAAATTTGTCATTTGGGTAGTGGTAAGTAAGTAAACCGAAACCTTTTTGGTGTTGAGTGCAATCTTATTTTTCTTTCACATTTTCGGCATTTGTTGAAACACCCCACACCCGGCCCACGAGCCTGGACCGAATCTGGTATGTTCCTTGAGTAAACCGGCTTCAAAGTTCTTTGTTACTTAGAGAAAATTTGTGTAATTTTTAGAAAAACATCGTTTTGGGTTGGGCTTAGGTTGGTAACCCATTTATTTTAATTAGAAATCATTTAATTACGGTGACAAAACAATTTTAGAGTCTATTTTTAAAATAAAATAAATTAAACTTGAATCAAAATAATTCGGAACATGATAATTAAAAATAAACAGAAATAAAGAAATCCAACTTGGGCCTTATGGCCTTATTACATCAAACAAAACCCAAATTTAAAATTAAAGTACTTAGTAAAAATAAAAGTCCGAATCTTTCAATTTCTCCTTGCTATGCATGGCCACCTTTAGCTCCTGCCGACGCGGTCCATTATTGCTCATCACCTGAAAAATATTTCCCATAACAGGGTGAGTCAAACAGACTCAATGTGTACATGACACCAAATCGTAATAGAATCAGGCATACAATACATTCAAACATAAAATACAAGTAATGATGCATTCCCAAACCCGAACCTAAATGTCCATCTACTACACACCCCCATACCTGCCAAACACACCGTGGGGACTACTAAGTCGACCCTCCTTCCGCAACACACCAAATTGCGGGCTTAAGTCACCGCATCTGTGGTCTTAGGTCACCACTTTTCAGACATCGTGGTCTTAGGTCACCACTTTTCGATTCATCGTGGTCGTAAGTTACCACTTTTCAGATTCATCGTGGTCTTAAGTCACCACTTTTCACTTCCCCTTTCAATATACAACCATATGCCCCATATATTAATATGCATAATATACGAGTTCTGGCAGTATAATATTCTCATGTTACAAATAACATATTTCATATTCCTAGTAGGAGTAGGAAACGTACCTGAGTACTTAGTACCATAACATGGTACCTTAGCCATGTTCATATTTCCATTAACACATATTTTAATACATATAACCATAATTCATATTACAAAGTAGTGTGGGGTACACACCTGATTCGCTTAATGAAGTCCTTGTAATCCAGAAGAACTAATCTCTCGATTTAGATCTTAATCCCTATATTCGGCCAATCATTCAAACACATTAATAAACCTTTTTGGTCTTAAAACCAAATCCTAGTAGGATTTATACACTTACCTTGGTGTCGATTTCCTTTTTGGTTCAAATCCTGAAAACCTTGCCTTATAAGTCTTGAGTCTTAGAAATCCTGAAACTTCGTTGTACTTCTCCTTGCAGTCGACAACTACTAGATCTCGAAGAAAACCTTCCAAATTTTGGCCATGGAATTCTAAAGGAGTTAGATTCCTATATTTCAAGCTAAAGAGAGATTGAAAATCAAATAATAGTGATCTTACCTTTTTGAATGAAATCGGCAACACCCTTCTCATCACAACAAAGATTCGGCTTTGGCGGAATTTGGCTTGGATGGATTGTGTTTTTAGTTTTGAATAAAAGAGAGGGAGGAGGGGAATTCGGCTAGAAAAGAAAAAGAAGAGGAGAGAACCCTAAGAATTTTTGTGGCAGAGCAGAGAAAAAAGAAAAGCGATGAGTATCCTCCTTCCTTCCTTTTTTATAGACGAAATTATCGCCTAAGGAGTCCCTTACTTGGCCACCACTCCTCAATTTGATAGCTTTATCCTTTAATTATCATAAAATAAAAAAGTTTAATCCAGCCTTTATCTCATGGAAATTATGATAAATAAATTCCCTTTTGAAAATACTTAAGATAAATCATCATTTATCTCTTCAATTTAAAAAAAAATCCTTTATTTATCCTTAATAGCCAAATTTTAAAGAGGATAAACCTCCCTTTTCCTAGAAGCCTTGCCGTCCACTCCTTGGCTTATGGAAGCAAAATAAAACCTCCTTTATTTGCTTCCCAAGTGACTCGAACGCAGGCCCATTCCTCTTGCATATAGCGCCATTTCCTTAGGCCCTAAGTGGCATCTTCAGGCCACTTTTCCAAGCCTGTTTGTGTGTCGAATTTCACCAACTTTTTCTTTTAAGGCCAGTCATTTCTAAGTTTCCTAAAATTTTCGATCGGCTCTGTAAACTTGCCATTTTCTTACATTTCCAAGTTTCCAGAAATGTTCACTTTCCATTTTTGAATCATTTCCTTACATTTCCTAGTTTCCAAAAATGTTCATGTCTATGCATTTCTAGGTTTCCAAAAATGTTCATTTCCATTTCACTTTCATACATTTCCGAGTTTCCAAAAATGTTCAAAATTTATTCTTAGTACATAGAACATGCCACTTCGTACAATTAAGCCGAAAATGCATAGGCCCTTTCCAGGATGTTACATTTGTTGCTCAAGGATTTCGGGTACCTTTTGGACATTAATTCTTCTCTTTGCTTAGCATTTTTTTTTGAATATTTTGTTTCCTTTCTCCTTGTCGAAACCCCAACTCCCCATTTGATTCTTTCTCTTTTCTTTGCAAACACTTCCACTTGCTGTTGTGATTGCCAAAATACCATAGCTGAATTCTCTTCTAACCATTTCTACATCTATCAATTGGACTTATGTTTCTTTGGTTAATCTTCATTTCGGTATAGTCTTCATAATCGAATCTCCTCTTACCCTTCATTGGAATCGATTCTTATTCTTTTGTCATTAGCCGAATGCTAGTAACCGCAAGTTGGACGTTCTTGTAACCGTCGAATCCATTTCGTTTGTTCGAATCGTCTGTAATCACAAGGTAATGGTAATTCTTTCTCTTCTTTCTGTTCTTGTCGTTCTTATGTTTCACATAGCTAAAGTGGTTATTCCTCTTTCTTCTAGTCCTCGACTAATTCTTTCTTTTCTTCTCTCAACATAGAATGCTTATATCGGTTTAATCCCATAGCCGAATCTGTTTTTGTTGGTTCCTCGCTGATCAAGGTCGATTGTATTAAGGATCAAGCTACCCTCTTCTCTGCTCATTAAACATTCAAAATCGGGAAGTTGTGGTAAGAGTTGAAACTCCTTGTTCGACAACAGTCATTTGTCACTGTGGTACTTTATTGATCGAGATTTCTTCATGGAGGCAAGTGATAGCCAGTTTAAGGGGGTATCGATAATGGAGCCTACAGGGAGTGGACTCATAGCCCCTGCTCCCAAGTTCAAACGGCATAGGGTGTTAGCGATTCGGGATGTTCCGCTGGGTTGTGGAAGGGAGTCGACATCTGAGTTGGATAAGCAAATCGTAGCTGTTCGCGCTAGCGAGGGTAAGTGTTAGTAAATCGGATGGTTAGTTTTGGATTAAAGATCTCCCCTTTCTGTTGCTGTATGTTAATTGTGTGATAGGTTGGCATAGGTGACTGCGATGGGGAGTGTATAATTCTCCGCGTAGTCATGTGCGTAATCTCACACCGTCACCATGTAGTTTCGTAATTCGCTACAATGTTGGTAAAAATTGAATGACTGCTATCCGCATGTTTAATAATCTGGAATACTTCATGGAATCGAATAACTCGCTTTCGTAGCTTTAGTACTAAATTCGCTAAAATCATTGTTAACCGGTTGATTTACTAAAATGCCCTTATTGGGCCAATTTACTAAAATACCCTTTTTGGGCCTAGTTATCAAAATGGCCTTAGTGGGTCGATTTACCAAAAAGCCTTAGTGGGTCGAATTACCAAAATACCCCTAGAGGGTAAATTACCGAAATACCCCTGAGTTGTGAAGTTACTAAAATACCCTCGCTGGGTTGAATGTCTGTTTTACTCTCAATGTTGTCTAGTAACGTGAGTGTGTTTACATTACACTTTTATATCTTGATATGTATATTGCATTTCATCATGTTGCATAGGGAGGGTTATTGAATGAACAGCAGTGTAGCCTGGTGGCATAGCCACAATATATACATATATATACATAATTATGACTCCGGTGGCTCAGCAACAAATATTCTGTGTTTAGCAGCTTGACTGCAATATTGGTGTGATTGGCGGGGTGAGTTCACTTGATCCCCACAGGTGTGATTGGCTGGTCGAGGGTTTGTTGGTTGGATTGGGTTGGGCTGCATTACTTTATTTGCACTACTATGTCTATAGGGCTTAGGCCCAAATTAATGACTTATGGGCTCGGTCCCAGTTAATGTCATTTAGGGGATTACACACTGAGTTCTTATAACTAACCCCTTTGTTCCTTAACCTCGCAGGTAATCCCTAGCAATAAAGAACTTGGTGCCGTGGATGACTCGGTGGAGGCCATACATTAGAAACATCACTTGCAAACTTTAGTAAATTTCCTTTTTGCTTTATTTTTAAGATTATTTTTTTCTTATGTGGGTTTACAATTTTGTAATACGGCCTCTAGTTAAATTTTCTTTCAAGTTTCATTAATAACTGATTGCATAAATACGGGATTTTCTTAAAACATTAATAATTTTTTTTTCCAAAACATCACGTTTCCGCAAATACTCAAGTTTGTTTTTCCCAGCGAAAATAGTTTTATTGTTAAAATAGTAATAACTTTATAAAAAGGACATTAAATAAACTGGGTTTTTACTAACAAACATCGAAACTCGAAGTTTTAAAGAGACGCGATATCTCCAACGTACACTTAGCTTTTTAACAAATCCTCTATGTGACACTTTAGATCCGGTCATAACGTCTAGGCCGGGTTTAGGGTGTTACATGGTAAACTCGGTAACTATTCGGGAAATACATCTGAATACTCACACACAACTGGTACTAATTCAATCTTTGTTTTTGTCACTTTCATATCAAGAACATAAGCAAGATAAGCTTCACATCCCTTTCTCACAAATTTCTGAACCAACATAGACGAGATCACAACTGGCAAACTATTCAGATCATCAGATTCAATTCTAATAGTCTCATTATTCTGACACTTCAGTTCAATTGTCTTTCGTCTACAATTCACTATAGCTTTATGAATCGTTAGCCAATCCATACCCAAAATCACATTAAATTCATCGAATGGCAACAACATCACATTAGCCAGAAAATAGAAATCCCGATGCATTAATGGACAATTCTTGTAGACTTTGTCAACCAAAACACATTTGCCTAAGGGGTTCGATACTCTACTCACAAATTCAGTAGACTCTACAGGCAAAGTCTTACTGGATACTAAATTCATGCATATATAAGAATAAGTTGATCTTGGATCTATCAATGCAATCACATTAGTATCATAGAGAGTGAAAGTACCGGTGATAACATCTGGAGATGATGTTTCTTCGCGAGCGTGAATAACATAGGCTCTAGCAGGTGCTCTAGCATCGGATCTCACAACAGTATCTCGAGTTGCACCTTTTATCGGCATTCCCATTTCCAACATTACGAAATGATCTTCCTCTCATAAAAGGGTTACTTGATCTTACATTCTGAGACTTATCTTTCTCATCTAGCCCAAAACAATCCTGAATGAAATGTTCATACGAACAACATCTAAAACATGCTTTATCATTCAATCTACACTCTCCAAAATGTCATTTTCCAAATCATCCACATTCAGATTTATTTGATCTAACATTACCCACACTTGCTACTAACACAGTTGGAGTTTTTAAACTCGTAATTTGCTTCCCATGATCTCTATTAGAATATACCACTGGTGTATTTGATCGATTAAACAAATATCGAGATTTCTTTGATGAAGAGTGATACAGCTTACTCATTGATCTTTTTCTCGAATCTCTAACTTCTAAATCTGCTTTTCTCTTTTCTTTGCTAAGATCCTCGGCTTTACAAGCCCTTTCAATTAGAACTACAAATTCTTTCAACTCTAGAATTCTAACTAGTAATTTTATATCTTCATTCAACTCATCAACGAATCGTTTACAAATAATTTCCTCAGTAGACACATACTCTCGAGCATTGTTGCTTAACCGTACGAATTCTCTTTCATACTAGGTGACAGTCATACGGCATTGTTTTAACTCTAAGAACTCTTTATGCTTATGATCAATGAATCGATGACTTATGTATTTCTCTTGAAACTCGGTCTGAAAGAATTCCCAAGTCACTCGTTCTCTCGGTACCACAAATACCAACGTGTTCCACCATTGATTGGCAGTGTCTCTTAGCAAAGATACCACACATTTTATACATTCATCAGGAGTATAATACAATTCATTTAATACTCAGATTGTATTTTCGAGCTAGAACTCAGCTCTCTCTACATCATCATCAACAGTAGCCTGGAACTCTTCAGCAGCATGTTTTCGAATCTTATCTACTGACGGCTTATTCATCCGTATTGGATCTATAACTTGAGGAATAACAATGATTTGTTGAGGAACAGGTAGGGGTGGAGGTTGTTGTGTAGTCGAATTCGTTCGAATGAACTCCGCGAACCACTCACTCATCATTTGGAAAAAGGCTTGATTAGCCTCTCCCTCATGACTACTCGATACAGGCCTAGTATCAGATGGCGCTGCCCCTTGAGCAGGAGCAGGCACGTTACTCTCTACATCGTCAGCTATAGCTCTTTTGGGATCCATTACTATATGAAAGCACAAATCAACCTGTCAGGAATCATCACACTATCGCATAATATATATGGCATGTATAGCTAGACTTCGTTAGTCCTAGAATCGACTAAATCGTAACTCTGATACCAATAAATGTAACACCCTAACTCGTATTCATTATCAGAATAGGGTTACGAGGTATTTCTGATCAATACATAACACATAGCTTACATTTATCAACCTCAAGCAATCATTCTCATATATCATTCAGTACAATCATGTTGTCCCTTATGAGGGCCTACGAGGCCTTGAACATGCTTTGTTAGTGGTTTGGGACTAAATCGATAACATACAAAAATTTCTGAAAACTTAGAAATTTTCAATCATATAAGGGTCACACGCCCGTGTGAACAGGCCGTGTGTCTCACACGACTCGTAGACACGCCTGTGTCTTAGGCCGTGTGAAAATAGGGCATACATACTAACTTCCATCACACGGTCGAGGACACGCCTGTGTGCCAGGCTGTGTGATATCTAGAGAGTATACTGACTTGGGTCACACGGCCAACCACATGCCCGTGTGGCTAGCCCGTGTGCCCTACAAAATGGCCACACACGCCCATGTACTAGGCGATGTGCCATTTAGGGTGGTATACTGACTTATACCACACGGCCAGTCACACGTTCGTGTGTGAGACCATGTGGAGCATATTGACTTCACCTCAATAACAACAACAGGGGACACACGGCCGTATAGCATGACCGTGTGTCGCACCCAGTTGAGACACACGCCCGTGTCTCTACCTGCGTGGATAAAAATAGGCTATTTGCAAATCCAATTTGCCACCCTTTTTCATATACCTACACAAGATCAAATAGCATCATTTTAAGACACACATATGCAGCCAAAATTTCATCAACCAATACATAATCATACCATATTCATTTCAACTAAAGTCAATACTCAATTCCATACCATTTACCTATTCAAATACCAATCAATTCATCTTGCTTTACTAAGCGTAATTCACATATATAATTCATCTAACTAAACCAATTCAAATATACATAATCAGTTCAACTCCATTCATTCAAGATAGGACTATTACCAAACATTAAAAGTAGAACTATTTGTACATTCATAAGCATCATCAAGTTCATCATCTTATGCCAACTTAAATGGCCAAAATACACATCCATCAAATAAACCATTTTGACACAAGCCTATACATGCCATATACCATATATACATAGCTTCAAAAGTACCAAAATAGATGATCGATAGTGTGATGAAGTCTCTGACGATTCCTAAATCCGAGTTAGCTTCGTAGAACTATAAAACATGGAAACAATTAAACAAAGTAAGCTTTAAGCTTAGTAAGTTTGTATGTGAACATGAAATAATCTCAACATTCATTAACAATTCAAAATGGATTATATCATAATCATTTAAAGTATCAATTCATGAGCTATCATAAAATTTATCCATAACATCATTCATAAGTTCTCAACTTCATATATCTCGATACTTGAATAATCTTCCGTACGTACTTGTATCGATACATATCTATTTCTCATCAATGCTCTTATCAAACCCTTCCGGAGTACATATTCTTTTGATACAAATTCATCGATTTTTTCAAACCCATAATCCCTCTATGGTCTTATACATACATTGCCAAGGCCTTGCCTTGGTCTTTAGTTCACATGCCATAACCCATGTAACATCCTAGAATTAGGGGTTCTACATTTTGTGATATTCTATGTGTTTGGCTTGTTTAGCTTGTTATTTTGGTGTGTTTGGGGGTCTGGGGAAGGCTTGGGTTCGAGCCAGAGCCCTGGTGAACTTTTTGTTTTGGGGCACTTTGTGAGGGTGAGCCAGTGGAGGCAAGACTTAAGTTAAATAGTTGGTGTTGTGTTGTCAAAAGAAAGCAAGGTGGCCAAGTGGAGTTGGCGTCAAAGAGGAAGCAAGGGGAGAAAGGTTCGAATCCCCTCTACTGCACTGTGAAACTTTATTTTTGTTCTCAAAGTGGTGAAGTGTTGGCATTCGGCTAGGACTCTATCAGGTGAGGATTTGAATTGGTCAACAAATTCAAAATGGATGATGGGGAGTGGATTGAGGGGCAAATCATGGGATTGAGGTGTGAGGGAGAGTTTGGCCGAACGTAGGAACTTGGGAAGGGGTGAAAATTCGGCTAGGGGGTGTTAGGTGGTATATTCGGTTTTAGCTGGTAGGGGAGAGTGCCGAATTTTGCAAAGAATTCTTTGGGATTCTTTTCTTTTCTTTCTTTCAGGTTCCTATTTCTTTACTTCTGCAGAACTTTCAGTACTCTTTTCTTCATCTTTTCTTTCCTCTTTGGTATTAGCCGAAACTTGAATGATTCTTTCTCCCTTCATTCTTTTTTCTTTCTACTATTTTCTCTTTTATTCTCTCATAGCCAAACCTTGCTTTTCTTTCACTGTCTTTCCATTTTTTCCTTAGGCCGAATTCCTTTTTTGTTCATCTCCTACAAGTTTCACCATAACCAAATCTTCTTTATTAGCCATTTCTAAACCGACTCTTTTCTTGTGTGTTCATCATAGCCGATCTTGGATTGCTTCTATTATTTCGGCCAGTGCCGAATTGCCTTGGGTTCCACTTGGCTTCTCTCTGTTCAAGACTTTCGTTAGATAGGCCGAACATCCTGCAACTGAATCTGTGGGTGTGTAATTCCTTGTTTATTAAGGTAAGGGAGTTTGCTCTAGTTTCTGTACGATTAGTTTTCGTTATACTCTGCCTTAACCAACCCCCTTTTGTTAAACAATCGTTAATTTCACTGTAGTACTGTACTAGCCAATCTAGGGAGGGGAGTGGACTCGTAGTCTGTACTCCAAAGTTCAAACAATGTGCTGTGTCGACAGTTTGAGACTTCCCGCCGGGTTATGGTAGAGAGCCGACATCCGTTTGGGATAAGCGGATAGTGGTTATTCCCGCTAGTGAGAGTAGCAACGATCAGGAGTATTTAGTTCTTCGCGTAATCAGGTGTGTAATATTCACACCATCTTCTGCTTAATTATTAATTAATATGTGAATTTCTTAAAAGCCGAAACATCGGTAATGGTTGTTGAGTTACCCTTGTGAGGGGTAAAATCGGAGATACCAGTCTAGTTACCTTTGATTCTAACATGTAAATACCCTATCATGAATATATGTATGCTCTGATCATTCTATTTACATTGACAAATGTTGAACTCATTATATTATGACCACATAGTGCATGGGGATTGGGATATGACATTGATGAAAAGGGGAGTGTATTTCAGTGGTTTGGTACCACATTTATATATCAGTGACTCTGTCACATTACTTCAGTGGTTTGGTACCACATATAACAGTGACTCTATCACATTATTTCAGTGGTTTGGTACCACATTCAGTTGCTTGGTGCCACAGGTGTTTTGGCTGGTACGGGTGGTGTGTAGAGGATGGAATACTAGGTTGGGTTGGGTTGCATTGCATGCACTATTTGATATGCCATGTTGTTATTCGTATAGGCTTCGACCAAATTCATTACTGTGAGGGCCAAGGCCCAATGTGCTTCTGTAGGCTTAGGCCCAGATTTAGTTCGTAAGGGTAATTACACACTGAGTCATTGTGACTCACCCCTATGCTTAATTTTGTAGGTAACCCCTAGTTTGAGGATTGGGTGCCGAGGTGGACTCTGTGGTGGCCATGCATTACTTCTTTCGTAAACTCCGTTTTCTATATTGAACTTAATTTAAATTTGGGACTTTGTTATGTAATAAGGCCTCTGGGATTTTAATTTGGGTTTTGATTTAATGCGGTTATTATCATATTATGAAGTGTTAAACACAAAGTTTTTCCTAAAAAAAATAAATGATCATTTTCCAAAATATTAACAAGCGAATAACATGCAGATTAATAATTAAATTCGGAGATTTTCTTAGAACTACAAACACTGTTTTCAAAATATCACGCTTCGAAATACCACTAGTTTCGGTTTTTCGTATCACAAAACCCATTTTCGACTGATAGTAATATTGCTTAAAGTTTGTAAGAAAACCTCAAAACGGAACCTGATTTTCAAAATACAGACATAACGCGAAAGGTTTTTTTTTTTTCAAAATTTTCAAGTCTCTTTAACCAAACTTTCCATGTGACATACCAGATCCGGTCGTAATGTGTAGGCCGGGTTTGGGGTGTTACAACCTAGTTATGGTCTTATTATTCGGTTGCCATAGCTCGGCTGTGGTCTTATTCGATAACTTGCCTTACTCAACTCGTACATTTCATTTAATATCTCAAAATTCATCCAATAGAATAAAAACTATTTCAATTTCACCCATTCAATAAATAGATACACATTGAAGTTCAATTATACGAACTTACCTCGTATTCAGAAATGACGGATCGGATCGATTACTCGATAACCTTGCTTTTTCCCCAATCGAAATCCAAACTCTTTCTTTCTTGGTCTGTATGTATTCAAAATTAACCCATTTAATCACCTACTCATTCAATTTAGTCCAAAAATACATATTTGGGCATTTTTGCATATTAACCCCTAAATTTTCACATTTACTCAATTTAATCCCTATTTCACAAACACACAAAATTCACAAATTTTCATTAAACCCAAGCTTGACCGGATTTCCTATAGGTCCTTAGCAGCCCATAACTTTCATTCATTTCACATTTAAACCCCTTAATTTGTACATTTCATAATTTAATCCCTATTTGACATTTTTGTCAAAATCACTTTGCAAAACATGTAAAACTATCGTCAAGCTTTCATTATCTATCACCAATCATCAATTTACTCAAGTATTCAACAATGGCAACATATTAAATCTTTAACAATTTCAAAATTAAAGGTACAAGCTAGCTAGAACACGTAACAACGATCACAAAAACATAGAAATCATAAAAAACGGATCAAAATTGTACCTTAATTGTTTGAATTTGTCTAGCCGAATGAAGAACCCTAGTTCTTCTTGTTCTTCTTTTTATTTTCGGTTATAAGATCATAAAATGAACAAAATTTCCTTTTTGTTTTACTAATATTAACATGATTTAATAAATACCAAAATTAACCTTAACTTATAACATATATAAACATATAATGGATGGCCATTAATGTCCACTTACACTACCAATGGTCTAATATCATCATAAGGACCTTTGGTTTAATAAATCATAGCAATTAAACACTTTTAACAAATATTTTGCATTTTATGCAATTTGATCCTTTTTCTCAAATTGAGCTATTAAATAATAAAATTAGGTCACGAAATTCACACATAACAAATAACATGCTACAAATACCAAAAATAATATTAAAAATAATTTTCTGACGTAGGATTTGTGGTTTTGGAACCACTTTTCTGATTTAGCTAAAATCGGGCCGTTACAATGCGTTGTACCAGCTGATAGAAGTTAACATTTATTCCCTAGTATTAAGTCCTTAGCTTGAAAGAATTGTTGTTTATATTAATATTTAAATGTTCTAGTTACACCATTTAGTTCGCCTAAAAAGGACTATTTAGAATAGGACAAGGTTTTTGAAATTGAAAGGACATGCATTTAAGATGTGAGAGAAAGTTATTAGTCATGGGCACCGAGGGGAAAGTAGTGGATGACATAAAAGTTGGCCACTATGTTTTCCTTTCGTGTTCACTTGTATAAAGCTAACATATGCTTCCTGAGGAATTTTTATGCTTGGAAAACAATAATTTCTCTCCAAATTGTTAAGTGCTTTGTAAAAATCGATGAAACTCAAATTATTTTCATAGTTATTTACGGGGCTCTAAGGTTTTGTGCTTTAGGGTCAGTTTATAGAGAGAGAGGAGAAAACTTTTAGATTTTGGGTTTCCTGTTAATGTTTTTGTTAAAACTTGTTTAGATTTTGGTAAAGTGGTCTGAAAAGACAACTCAAGAAACTTCTAAAAGCTCCCGAGATAAGGGCAAGGGTCCTGCTGTTTGTACCTTTCTGCATCTATCTCATGAGTTCCTTCTTACTCCATGTGTGTATGTGTATGCTTTCGTTTATGTCTTACTTAAGATAAGTATACCTATCATGTAAAATGAAATTTTTGTACAAGTGCAGTAGAAGTTGTTGTCAATAGTCTATTTTGGGTATGTCTGTGTGAAAGGGCATTTCTTTGTGTTAAACTATCACCCTCGCTACTGGAAATGAACCATATGGTCTGAAAGAAAAATGAATGGATTCATGGCGATGCCTTTAGTGAAATGTACATTGAACTGGCAAAGTGTGATACATGAAAACAGTTGTGTAGCCTCTGGTAGGGCCAGTGTTATTGCAAACCAGATTAGCAAGGCATGATAAAGGAAAAGAAACAAACTAATGATATGATTCTGAATATGGACTAAGGTTTTGGCTAGCATGAAGAAGGTTGTTTGTATGACTGCATAGGTGTAGTGTACATGTCAAATGAATAATGTTCGACGTATTGTCTGTTTGTGTTTGTATTTGTCAATTGGTAAATTGTGTGACTGTGCTGAAATGGAAAGGCTAATTTGAACCGTATAGGATTATTGAATTGTTTACCTCTAGAACTCACTATGTTCTTCAAACTTACTTAATTACCATTCCTTCTAAGGCCCGCTAACGAGGCAAAAGAACCTCTTAAGACTATGCTAGAGGATAACTCCTCGCCGTAAGATTTTTAAGTATTTTGTATCATGTAAGGCATGTGAATGTGTTGTCATGACGATGTCTTTTTGAAGAATGAACTTTGTATATTTGAGCTTATACTTTTGAAACTGTAGATCTAAAATTTGTTTTAGTAAGTCATTATGTTTCATAATAAGTCCAAATTTATACAACTTTGATTGATCAATGTTTCATGCCTCTTATATATATATAGATATTTTCTTAAGTAATGGCGTAATTTACTTTGTGGTTTGTGCCCAACATGGTTTGAAGAAATAGTGATTTCAAATCATTGATGTGCCATTCCTAGATCCTCCTTAAGGATTGGGTTTTGGGCGTTACATTTTTCCTATGCTTTTTGCCTCGAGCGAAAGTGGGTTATAGAAGTAATAAAAGAGAAAACAGTGGTACTACTGTGATGGTTTCTCAGGCTCCAAAAGTTACAAAGGAGTTAAAAGTTGTGAAGGTTCTTAAGAATATTAAAGGAGTTAGAATTATTGACATTACTCATGTAATACCCCTAACCCATATCCGCTATCGAGTTAAGGTTACACAGTGTTACCAAGAAAAATATGACATTTCACATCATTCCAGAACAATTATTCAAATAATTTAAAAACATACAACAAAACTCTAATATGTAAAACATCAATCACATGTAAACTAATATATATAATTTAATCTCAGTATGAAGTGTAAAAAAATTAAGTATTAAAACCAAAATGAAAGTTTTGCAGTTGGTATTGATACCCGAACAATACCTTTTAGAAAAATCAATACCAAAATTCAATTCTAGTTTCTTTGAAAAACAATGGTATCGATAATTAGTTGATGGTATCTGTAACAGTCCGATTTTGGGTCTAGTCGGAACAGTGGTTTCGGGACAACAAATCCGGTGCAGTAAAATTTACTTTTTATTAAACTTTTATGGTTTACAGTTTTATGGAATGAGTTCATGAAAATTTCGTTTGAAAATTTTGACATTTGGGCACTCAATTTAGTTAAAAGGACTAAATTGAAAAAGGTGCAAAATGTGTGCTCTAGAAGCTAGAGGTGTCTAATTGCTATGAGATCTTAAATTAGAGGTCCTTAAATGGTAATTAGACCATTATAATTTAGTATAGACAAAAATGGACATGGTTGGGTGAAATTTCAAAGTTTGGCATTAAGGGTATTTTGGTAAAAATGGTAAGTAAAGACAAATAAAACTAATAAAAAGATGTCATCTTCTCCAATTTAGTCCCCTTGTGTCAAATTTGAAGAGTCATGATAGCTAGGTTTTTGGCCAAGCTTCGAAGCTCGATTGTAAGTCCGTCCTTGTCCCATTTTTAATGATTTTTACGTTTTTGTGAATGTTGTAACTTGATTTAGCTATTTCAAGGACTAGTTTGAAAGAAAATCAAAGTCTAAAATTTTACCCATGTTAGATAATTGTGTATTTTGATGTCTAATGGTAGATGATACAAGTTTGATGTTGGATGAACAACATTTACTAAGTGATTTTTTATGAAAATGTTAAATAAGGACATATTTGTAAAAAGTTGTAAAATGTGTGTAACAATGTGAATAAATGAAAAATGTGGGCTGTTATGAGCATGAAATAGGTTCAGCTAGGCTTGAGTGTGAAGAAATTGGATATATTTCATTTTACGAGCCTAGGGACTCAATTGTAAAATGTCAAAAGTTTAGGGGCAAAAATGTAATTTTTTCCATAGCGTGTTTTTGGGTTGAATTGAATAATGTAATGATTAAATGAGATGACTTTGGTATTATAGATCAAGAAAAATGAGGTTCGGACCTAAATTGGGGGAAAAACAAGGTGTTTCACGATTAGGTCTATTTATGTTATTTTTGTACTGAGGTAAGTTCGTATGTTAATAATACAACATTACAATGGTACTTACTATGTTTTGATAATGCATGAAATGTATGTTTGACTTTACGGATGTAATTGACGAAGTTTTGGTAAGCAAAAAGATCCCAGTTGAACCTTAGGAATAGATTTGGATACAAATGACATGTCACTAGGAACCTATGTGAATATGTAATTATGTGATTTATGTGTCCCGTGTCTTTGGTCCTGACGCCCTACCGGTGGTCGGGTATACTTGCATATGTCATGATACTGACGGCTTGTGTGAGCAAAGACCGAGTAGCTACGTCTTGACTGACAGCTTGTGTGAGCAGGCCCATGGATAGCTCGAGAGCGAGCCTATGTGTGTGATGAGATTGGTAGTAGCTTTAGCTACATATGTGGCACTTATGTGCAAAGTTTTCCATGCATCTGATAGTATTCCAAGTGGTTCAACGGGTATGTTCAAGATGAAAAATTACGTGATTATGTTACAACTGGTATAGGTATGTACGAAAAACTCAAAGAAAATGGATTCGGTATATGAAGAACTATTGGTGAGGATGTGATTGAATGAGTTATTCTTATGAAGTTTTAATGACACTTATGTTAACACATGTTATGTTATTCATATGACAATTGTATAATTAATGTTGTTTATTATTTGCATATGAACTTACTAAGCTATATAGCTTACTCCCCTTTCTTTCCCTTATCTTATAATGTCACCAAGCTAGCTCGGGTATTAGAGATCATCGGAGATCCATTCACACTATCAACCATTCTTTTGGGTATCATTGAAATGTCAATATTTTGAGTTATGGCATGTATAGGGACTTGGTCATTTTGTTATATGTGTCATTGGTAATGTGGCCAAATCTATTGGCTTATAATGAGTAATGATTTCATTTTGTGTATGGCTATGAAAGTTGGCTAATGTTGGTTATGAGTATCATTATATGTTGATACCATTCATGAATGTGGAAACTTGCATGATTTGTGTTGATAAATTATGATCTTAAAGCATGATAGATGTTAGCATGTGGATGTGATGTTAATACCTTGGTTGTGGATGTTTTGGTTGCCTATGTATGCTTGAATTGGTATTATATGATGTTGTGTAGGTATGTGCATGGAAGGGTAGCAAAAGGCTTGGTAAATAGCCTTATTTTGTCCACAGGGGTAGACACACAGGCATGTGTCTAGGTCGTGTGTCCCCACAGGCGTGTGTCTAGGCCGTGTGTCCCCACGGGCGTGTGTATTGGCCATGTGTCCTCTACACCTTAAATTTGAGAAATAGAATGCTCATAATTGAGCACACGGGTAGAGACATAGGCGTGTGTCTCAGCCGTGTGAGGGACACGGCCTCAGGCACGGGCATGTGAAGTTTGCTCCTATTTTATGAAAAATCATGAAAATTAAATCGACCACACGACCTAGCACACAGGCATGTGACTTGGCCGTGTGACTTCAATTTGTTCATGAGTTACAACCAAAGAGTTACACGGGTTAGGGACACGGGCGTGTGTGACCTCACGGCTTGCCTACACAGGCGTGTGACCCTTGTTACTAACAAAAAATTTCTAAGTTTTTGTAAAATTTCCTAAGTGCTTGGTTTAGTCCCAAACCATTTCCAAAGCATGTTTTGGGCCTCTTAGGCTCGTATTAGGGACTTTATGATTGAGTATGAATGGTTTTAATTTGGATGGAAATTTTATGATTCGATTTGTATGAACGGTTGTGTTGTATGTCAAGGTAATGCTTCGTACCCTGTTCCAGCGTTGAATACGCGCATACTAACCCTATTGGCATGCCATCCGTATCCTACACGATTACTATGTTCAATTGGGCAATACACATAAATCCTTTACTTTAATATATTATCATCATATTGAGGTACTTCACCATTTCCGTACGTATACTATATCCTTAATACATTCTTATGTATATAAATATAGAACTCCAAACCAAATTACTATCAATTTTTTTTTTCAGTTTTCATATAAATAACTAATGGAATTTCTCATACATTCATTAACTAACTAGAAACAAGAATATATTCACAAGCATTTTATTTTATATCATAAGTCACCATGTACTTACCTACGATCAAATTCAAGTTAACATGCAGGGATTATTCCATGATTTTCTCCTTTCCACGGCTAGTCTTTTTGGTTTGGTTCTTGATCTAAATAATAATTGAATACAATCTATTAATATCACATAAATTTCACAATCAATTCAACACATATGACCCTTAAATTTTCATTCTTTATGCATTTGTAACAACCTATTTTTCAGTGGTGTCAGAATAGCGGTTTCGGGGCCACAAATCCAACGTGTGAGTCCAAAAATATTAATATTAAATATTTACAAATAATATACGATATTTAAATAAATTTTGAATTGGTAATTTATGCTATTTGAATGAATAATTTAAGTTGAAGTGGTATGATCCTAAAGTGAAGTGGTTTTAGAAAATGAGGTATCAGGACCTTATTCTATAAACCGAGCCGTAAATATTTTTATAAATATTTACGGAGTGTTATTAAGGTGGTATTGAAGTTTCGTTAGGAAATTTTAATGTTTAGATAGTTAATTAATTAAAAAGGACTAAATTGTAAAAGCTACAAAAGTTGAATTTTATTATCTAAATGAGTCAAATGGAATTATTGAAGGAATTTTAATGGAAATTATGCCATGTTCTATTATGAGGGACGGTGAATGAGTGATTTTAGTTATTTAAATTAAAAGTTTATATTTTAAAGTAATATTAATAATAAATTAAATGTAAAATAAGGAAAGAAAACTTACCATCTTTTTCATTCTTCTCTCCCACCGAATAAGCCACCATGTAAGGAAAATTTAAATGTAACACCCCTATCCCGTGTCCATCGTCGGATTAAGGTTAGGAGCATTACCAGACATATCGGAAACATTAACAGATAACATTATACATTCAATCATCATACTCAGACATAATGTCCCTTAAACAGGTCCTCGAGACCTTAATCATGCTTAGAAGTCGAGTCGGGACTAAACTGAAACACATATGAAATTCCATGAAAATTTGAAACTTTTCTAAAATAAAGGGGAGACACGCCCGTGGGAGGAGACCGTGTGCCGTCCACGGCTACTAGGCACCCCCGTGTGTCTCTTCGTGCCTATATACTGACTTGGTCCCCACGGCAACCAGACACAGCTGTGTGTCCTAACCGTGGTCCTATACTGACTTCCCCACCACGGCCACAAGACATGCCCGTGTCAAGGCCGTGTTATTTTTAGGTTACATTCTGCCAATTTTCCCACGGTCTTAGGCACGCCCATGTACCACAACCGTGTGACATTATAGGCCATTCACAAGGCCAAAATGCCACCCACAAGGGTCAAACCTATAAGAAACATATATCATCCCATTTCATTCACATATAACCATTTAAAACATACCAAAACAACTTCACATATCATACTTCTTTAAGCATATATCAAACATATCTAGCCAAATCACATGGCTAAGTTCACTTTGCAAATTATACCAAGAACTAGCCTATACATGCCAGATCTAGCTATATACATATCCATGGTGTACCAAAATGATATTAGTAGTGTGATGACGATCCTTGACGGTCCCGAGCCTTCAGTAGCTTTGATGACCTATAAAACAGATTAAACACACACGGAGTAAGCTTTCCAAAAGCTTAATAAGTCATATACAAATAAACTTGGTATGGAAAGCATATTTGCAAATAAATACATTGGCACATATCAATCACTTAGCCATTTTCACCATTCAAAAATCATATAAACACATAGCTCATCTAGCCACACAACTCTAGTCAAACTTTACATATTGTATCATCAATTTTCATATACCTATCATCATAGTAAGATTACTTAGATGCTTACCTTTTATACTCAATAGTGTACAAACAATGTACCTGAATCGGATTTAATATCATATAATTGTTCATAGTTCGGATTTGTAATTCATATTACAAACTTGCCGATTGAACCAATAGGAAACTAGTAGGATATTCAGAAAGCTCAAAATAATAGTACAATGCCGTTGTCCCAGACGAGGTCTTACGTGCACTCGGGTATCGATGCCACTGTCCCAGACAGGGTCTTACACGAATCAATACGATGCCTATGTCCCAGACATGGTCTTATACATAAACTCACATCAATACCAACGTCTCAGACGTGGTATTACTCTTAAAACTTATATCGATGCCAACGTCCCAGACGTGGTCTTACTCGTAAAACCTATATCGATGCCAACGTCCCAGACGTGGTCTTACTCATAAAACTTATATCGATGCCAACGTCCCAGACGTGGTCTTACTCATAAAACTTATATCGATGCCAACATCCCAGACGTGGTCTTACATGACGAAACAGAACAGAAACCTATGTCATGACTTAGTCAATCCTACCTATTCCTAGGTTCGTACGGGCTTCTTGGACTTAATCACTGTATTGAACTTATCCCGAAATTCATATGCATAATATCACATAGATATTCATTATCCCCAATAATCATAAGAACATTTACAATTTCATACAAATGTGTTTATTTGCATAGTGACTTACCTCGGATTCGGTTTATTAGAATGAAAACGGCTACTCGATTAATTTCGCTTTCCCGCGATCTAAGTCTGTTTTCCTCGATTCTTGATCTAAACATATTCAGAATTAACCCTTTTATTCTCTAATTCATTCAATTCAATCCAAGGACACACATTTAGGGCTATTTGCAAATTAACCCTCATATTTGCACACTTTATCAATTTAGTCCAATTTTCTCAAAACATCAAATTCAAAAAATCCACTTATACACAAGCTTAGCCGAATACATTTACATTTCATACAAATCCATATATTTCATCAAATTTGCTATTTAGTCCCTCAAGTTATCATTTTCTCAATTTAGCCCTATTTAACTAAATTCATCAAACATTCAAGAACAAAATATGTTCATCTACCACTAACCTATCATTTAACAACATAAGACATCACAAAACTCCACACATCAACAATGGCATCTCACCCAAACATCATCAATACTCAAAATCAGTATGTGGGTTTTAAAGCTCTCGAAGCAACGATTACAAAAATGTAGAAATTATCAAAAACGGATCAAAACTAACCTTGAATTTTTGGTTTGCAAGTGCCAAATGTCTAGCCAAAGTTTCTTTCTTTCTCTTTCTTTAATATTCGGCCAACAATGGGATGAATAAAGAATAAACATAACTTATAAAAGAATTTAATATAACAATAGCTTATAAAACTTAATATATAAACATATATAGAAACATATATATAAACACATTTCATTACTCATGTCATCCACTAACCAAAATAGTGGCTTATTTGCCTCATAAGTCCCCACATTTAAAAAACCATAACACTTTCATACCTTGACAAATAGCAAGAAATTTTCACACTTAATGCAATTTCATCCTTTTGTCAAATTAAACACACAGACAGTCAAATTATCTCACGGAAATTTTACCACATGCTTTGTCACATAATAACGGCATAGAAAATAATATTAAAATATTATTCGGACTCAGATTCATGGTCCCGAAACCACTGTTCCGACTAGGGTATAAACCGGACTGTTATATTGAAAGCTTCAAATATTTTTAACATTTGGCCTTTTTACATGGTAAGAAATCTAAACACGTTTTTAGTAATAATTATGTTTTTGAGATCGTTGCAATTAAGTCTAGCTAGCCTGTACCTTCATTTTCAAAACTATTAAAGATTTTGAAATTTTCAATTGATGAATCTTTGTTATTTTAGATGTTAAATGATGAATTTGAAGTGTTAGTTGTTAATTATAAGTATTTTGTTAAGTGATTTTTGATGAATTTAACGATTATGGATTAAATTATTGAAATAGCAAAAGTACAAGGATTTAATGTGTAATAATAGCAAATATAGGTTGAAGTAAAGTTCCAATAAATTCAGCTAAGCTTAAATTTGAGTAAAAATGGTTAATCTGTATGTTTTAGGCTTAGGGACTAAATTGAATAAAAGTAAAATATTGGGGGTAATTTTGTAAAAATGTCAAATAAGACTTAATTGCAGAAAATGAAATGGTTTTGCTATTTGAATTAATAAATGGAATGAAATTACTAATTTATATCAAGAACAAGTGGAAAATCAAGGATCAAAGAAAATTACCAAATAGCTCTTGTACTTAGTCATTGCTTCAATTTAGCTAGGTAAGTTCGTATGAACTATAATTGCTTTAATGTGGCTTGGATTGAAAAATTATTATGTTGTTTTGATTTAAATGAATCAATATGTACAAATGTATCAATACCATGACGAACTAAAGTTTATCGAGCCCCGTTTGAACCTTAGGAATTTGTAGGATAAAATGACATGTCATTAGGGTTACCATGTTTTGGGTGCTGGTCTTTAATGTCTTATCGATGGCTGAGGTCTTACATTTGTTGTGGATACTTAATAGATTGTGAGCAGCATCGGGTAGCTTACATTCCGACCATCAGCTTGTGTGAACAGACCTATTTTACCGCTCGAGTGAGCAACGATGTAAAGGAAAAGGAAATAAAGGTTATATGTGTAACAACTGATTTTTCATTGAAAACTGAACAGTGGTTTCGGGACCACAAATCCGATCCGAAAATAAAGTTTATTTTTATTTTATTATATGGTCTGTATTATGATAGACATGTCCTGTGAAAATTTTGATACGAAAATTTTATCGATTAAGTGTTTAATTATGAAAATGACTAAATCGCAAAAAATGTGAAAGTTGAATTCTAGTAGCTATAAGGATTAAATAGCTATGAAATTCAAAATTAGAGGTCCTTATATGGTAATTAGACCATTAAAGAAAGGTATGTAGATTTTTGGTGACTCACCCATGGAAAAAATAGAAAAGAGTAGGGACTAAATTGGAAATTGAAATAAATAAATAATTAAAAAGATGATAAAAGATATCATCTTATTATTTTGTCATCTTCAACACCAAAATTATATGGACACCCTAGGAGAGAAAGAAAAAAACTTTCAAGGCTTAATTGGGTAAGTTTCCTTGTCCCATTTTTAGTAATTTTGATATTTTTGAAATCGGGATAGTCTAATTTATCTATTTGGGGGATTAATTTGAAAAATTATCAAGGTATGAAATTTGGGTCATGGATGAATATGCTGAAAATTTGAAATTTATGGTAGAAAATGAAAGGTTGTTGATAGATAGACAACTTTTATGAATACGTGTGCTACAAATTTTTTTAACGGGATTTTGGTTAGGCTTGGAATAGGGAGTAAATTGCACAAGTTTCATTTCCCGAGGCTAGGGACGAAATTGGAATTTATGGAAAAGTTAGAGGAGAAATGGTACTTTTTCCTAGGACGTAAATTGAGTCCATGTAACACCCCAAACCCGGCCTAGACGTTACGACCCAATCTAACGTGTCATATCGATGTGATTTTCGAAATTTGGACTTGTTGATAATACTCCATTTGTAGGGTTAAACCCATTTAGTTTTTATTGCATGAGAAAATTTGGCAAATTAAGTTATTACAATCTGAAACTAGCTTATCAAAACGATTGCCATATTTATTAATGTTCATTTCTTTAAACTGAATAAAACCGCGGAAGCTTCTCTTATTAAAACCTTGAAGTTTAAAATGCGTGTCTTTCTTGAAAATCGCTGTTACTTTGAAAACCTCTTTTGTATCCGTTTGGCAGTTTAAAACAAGAAATCAAGCCCAATTTAAAATTAAACCCACCAATGGCCTTATTACATAATCAATAGCCCAATATGAAAATTGAAATTAAATAACTAAGTCTAAAACAGAATATCAGCGATCATGCGGCCACCTCCGAGTCCCTCACAGCACCAAATCATCAAAGGCTGGGGATTACATGTACAGTTTAAAAAGAAAGGGGTGAGTTTATGAAAACTTAGTGTGTAATCCCCTATCAGTCAGTCAGTAACAATATGCAGTAACAATCTGGGCTTAAGCCCTATTCAGTAACAATGCAGTATGGGCCTTAGCCCATTAGAGTAACAGTGTGGGCCTAAGCCCAATACAGTAACAGTGTCGGCCTAAGCCCAATACAGTATCAGTACGGTGTAAATATGCAACCCACCCTAATCCAGCCAACACAGCACTTGTACCAGCCAACACACCATATGGGGATAAAATCGGCCTACCCAGCCAGCACACCAATATCATAGCATAGCTGCCAGTAATAATAATGCAGCATAGCTACCAGTAACAGTAACACAGCAAAGCTGCCTGTAACACCCCAAATTTTTGGGCCTAGAAGTGTTGGGCCTTGTGCATGATAGCCGCTAAGAGACTGCACATAAAAGTTGATGCGTGCAAGAAATATCACAATTGCTTGTTTGCTTCAGTGGTTAAGTGATTTGGGTGTGTTTGGGAGTGTTGGAAAAGTATTGGGTTCAAGCCTAGGCTTTATCAAAGATTTATGTTTTTCTTTTAAAGGAACCTAGACCTTGAGCCTATAGACCTTATATTTAATTAAGGATAAAGTGTGACACAAGGAGTTGCATGGCAAGGAGGCAAGTGGCGTATTTGATCAATGAAAGGGGCTTGGGTTCGAGTCCCTTTTGCAAGCAAATAGTTGTTATTTTGCTACTTGGGGATGGTAAGAGATGGATTTAGATTCAAACACTTGGAGTTGGTTGAAGACTTGGTAAAATAAAAGAATTGACTTGGTCATAATGGTTGGAATTTGATTTTGGATTTGAATGAATGGTTGTAGTAAATCAAGGTGTAATCTGGAGAGGAAATCAGGGAGTTGAGCTTGAGGGAATGTGCTAGCCGAATGGGGGTGTTGATTAGGAAAATTTTGGCTAAGAGCATTATGGAATAGGGATTTCGGCATTTTGAGCTGTAACACTCCAAACCCGATCAAAATGCTACGACCGAATCTGGCATGTCACAGGGAAGGGAAATGGGGAAAAACCTAGTTAAAAATCACGAGTTGAGAAAAATTTTCCATATTGACTCGTCTTTGGTAAAAATGTGCTATATATTTTTAAAAGAAAACAGTTTCTTAACTTAAGCCGCAACCCATTTCAGGTTTTGAAATCCAAAGTCAAATTTTAAGTAAAACTTATTAAGCGATCAATTAAAACAACGTTGCGTCTTAGGTTGAAAAATTTGAGTTGCTTTGTTACTAAAACCCGATCTTAATTAGCCATATTACAAATCTTAAATTCAAAGTTATTGGTTTTGAAAAACACCCACTTAGAAAATTCATTAGGCATGCCATGACATTTGAAATGAATAAATTAACGTTTAAATGGCCTTATTACAATACCCAAAAATCCAAATTAAAATAGTAATAATCCAAAATAAATATTAAAGATAGAATTACTTAAAACATTATGCATGGCCACCTCGAGTCCACCTCGGCTCCATATCCGCGGTCTAAGGATTACCTGCAAAATTAAACGGAGTGGGTGAGTCTCTAAGACTCAGTCTGTAAATCCCCGTCCAAAAGAGTTTTGGGCCCTCACGCAAATCCATATATCAAGTATGTATGACATGCAACCCAACCGACGTAGTATATCCATCCTCCATATTTTTGGATTCTACCCCATATCTGTGGCACCTAGCCACTGGTGGTACCTAACCACTGGTGGTTCCAAACCACTGGTGACAACAGTCACAATTAATAATATGTGGGGCCAACCCACTTGTGGTACCAAACCACTGGTGACAGTCTAAAAGAGATAATGTTTCCTCCCTCTTCACATCATACCCCAATTTCATGTTCATGCTTAACAATATGGTACGATCATGCTTTCAGTGTATAACAGACAATCATTTCATTCAACATACATTTGTTGATAGCAGAACATAATAGGACTTACCTGGATTCCTCGATCTTACCCACAAGGGTAACATAGTAATCCATACCATCACTTTGGCTTTTGGCCAAACATAGTCAATAACATAAATAAAATACGAAGTGTGTGTGAGTTACACACCTGATAACACGTAACAGAACACTCTCTATGCCGACGCTATCGCTAACAGGCACTACTGCTATTTGTCTACTATTCTGCTCAGAAGCCAGCCCACAACCTGGTGGCCAATCTGGAACAGCAAACACCGCGCGCTTCTTGTATTTTAGGATTGGGGCTATGGGTTTAACCCCTTCCTTCGCTTGGCTAACGGTTAGGTCCATGAAAAGGTCTTGGTCAATAGACTGGATTAACGCATTGAATATGAACAAATAGGAATATGTACTCAAAACGTAAAGATCCCTTACCTAGATTGACAAATCTCAGAGATTCAATGACTTGGATCAAAGCACCAATTGTATACTTAAATCGACTAACACTGAGTATTCCTTAACACCCTTCAATCAGCCAAGAATTACAAAATTCGATTACTGCCTTCGGTACCCAAACGTGAGAAAAGATAATTGAAACAAAAAGAAAACACTTACCACAAACTCTAGAGAACCGATTAGGAGTGGTGGAAGATGGGTAACAACGATCCACTGAAATCAAAAGTCGAAAGAAGGAATACGAGAGTCAGAAAGATTCAGCTAACAGTGAATGGGAATTGCCTAGAAAAGATACTGAGTTTCGGCTTTCTCTTTAAAGAAATCAAGAGAAGGAAAATAAAGAATAGGAGACTGGGGACATTCGGCTAAGCAAGAGATAGAAGGGATGAAGAGAAGGAATGGAGAATGGAATGGTAAGATGATAGGAGGGTTCGACTATGGTGTTTGAGAGAGGAGAAGATGACAAAGTTTCGGCAGGAGGTATGGCTTCAGAGGGTTTCGGCTTTTGAAGATAATGGCAAAGAGAATGAAACACAAATGAAGAGTGAATGGCATTGTAGGTTTCAGCCAAGCACAAAAGAAGAAAAGTAGAAAGAATTAAGAAGTATTTTGGTTTTGGTAATTTGAGAGAAAAGGAAATGGGAGCCAATTAGTGTGGGGTGTTTAGGTTTTGGCACCAAAGAACTGAGGCAACGAATGTACTAACTGCTCTCTAACTAGCCGAAATATTCACCTCCCCTCAGAGCTACTATCAAAAATTTGGCCACCCCTCTAGACCACTAAACCGCACACACACTCACACACCCCACTTCCCACATTCGACCAACCTCTCTCCCTCTCTCTCAATCCCATGATTTTCTCCACTGATCACTCTCCACTCAGCATTCAAACCTGTTGACCAATTCTTCCTCCTTGAATTCCTCTCTTCCCTTCATTCAAAATAATTTGACTCATTCAACACTCATCCACCAGAGTCCAAGCTGAAACCACCTCTCCCTTACCTTGGCGTCAAAAAGAAATCCCCAAAAGGGACAACTCGAACCTGCTCCCTGACAGCTCTCCTGAGGCGTCACTCACCTGCCTCCTAAGTGGTGCCTCCTTGCCACTTTACTAAGGCATTTCTTGTGTCAAATACTCATAAGAACAACCCTTAAGTCCTATCCCATCCAGCTCTCCCCTAAGGTGCCCAAAAAGAGAAATTTAGCCAAGTCTTCGGCTTAACCCTGAGCCCTTCCTGGACCCTCAAGATAACCTAAACCAACATATTAAACATAGCAAACACACAAAATATACCACATGCACAGCCCCTAATTCTAGGATGTTACATGAGCATTTTGGTAGTCAAATTCTCTTGAGGTATTTAAGGTATTTGTTTTGCTTTTTTTTTTTACGGTATTTGTTGTTGGGGACTTTTAGTGCATCTTTTCTTCTCCTTTTGGGTCTCAACTCAACTGCTTTTCTTTTTCCCCTCTTCTGTCAAGTTGTATCGAATAACTAAGATCCCCTCTCAACACTATTGCTTCTTGTAGGCTGAATGCTTCCTACTTCCACCATTAATTCCAGTTTCTCTCTCTCTTTCTTTTTTTTTAAGCCCTAGCCAATTATTGCTTTGCTTGATTACCCCATCTTCTTTTCTTCTCACAATTTCCTTATGGTTGAATTTATCATTTCTCTACCTTAATTTTCTCTTAACTGAATTCAAATCCTTTTTAATCTTATTCTGTCGATTTGTGCTACTTTCTCTACCTTTTGTCATCATCATATACCCTTTTTCTTTTTCTTTTTCTTAATTCTTCTTTGGCCGAATTCTACTTACTTTCTCTGTTCCATTTCTTTTACTTTACCTTGCTATTTGGTAAAGTCGAATACAACTTTGTGTTCCTCTTTCTTAAAGATATTTTCTTTCTTCCTTTTTTCCCTTTTTTCGGTGATTGGTATTAATCTCGTTTTCTTTCTGTTAGGGTGATCAGTTACTTTGTGGTTGGGATTTAAGCATTCGTGTTGACTCCAGTTCTGTAAGAACGTGTTCTTGATGAGCAAAGGGGATTCTAGCCATAAGGTGGCAGCAAAAGTGCCAGCCAAGACTGTGAGAATAGCCTCCACTCCCAAGTTTAAGCGACATAGGGTGTCAGCGGTTCGGGACTTTCTGCCTGGATGCGAAAGGGTGACGGCATCAAACTTTGGTTTAACTAGGCAAATCGCAGTTGATCGCTCTAGTGAAGGCAAGTGATAGTAAATCTCATGGCTAGGTGTTTGGATTAGAGATCTCCCAATTCTTTTGTTAAGTGAGTTAACTGTGTGCTATTAAGTGAGTTAACTATGTGCTATGTTTTGTATAGGTGACAACGCTCGTGGTTATTTAGTACTCTACGTTATAAGGTATGTAATCATACACCTATGCTGTTACTGTAAAAGTGATGAATGAAGGTGTGCATTCACACCCCGGATTAATGGTGAAGCAGCTAAAGCTAAAAAATCGATAAGATGAAACTTCGGCAACTGAGGGCTCGAGTGTCCGAGCGCTCGTAGAGATAAACCGAGCCACAATTGTTGGCGATAGACCGTTGAGGGTGCCACGAACATTCTCGTGGGCTTAGGTCGTAATGGGCCTCGTTGGGCGATTGGGCCCATGGGCCTCACATGGGCAAGACTCGCGAAAGTGGTAGATAATGAATTGGGTGCGATGTTCGCATAGCTGTGACCAAAATTGGGCTGAATGGGCCACACAAGCGTGTGGGCACAGTTGGGCTCAAAATTGGGCTTTAGGCTCAATTGCACCGTTTCGACCGGAAAGGGTATCTGTACCGCTCAAAGCAATTGTAGGCCTTCGGAAAGGCCGTTATAGAACTAAAATTAATGAAATACTCTTGATGGGTAAATTTCCAAAATACCCTTGTTGGGTAAAATCATCGAAATACCCTCGTTGGGTAAAATTATCGAAATACCCTCGTTGGGTAAAATTACTGAAACACCCTCGAAGGGTGAAACTACCAACATACCCTCGAAGGGTAAAGTTGCCAAAATACGCTCGAGGGGTGTAATTACCGTTTTGCCCTTAATCGATAAAATGACCGTTATACCCCTAGTGGTAGCGTCAGTAATGTTTGTGTGATATTTACATGACTGATTATATTTGTGACATACCGCATACATGAATTATTTATGACACGACATATTGCATTGGGGTGGGGATTTGTATTCGGAGGAAGTACTAAACTAGTGGCTCTGCCACATTTTACTGATCTAGTGGCTTCGCCACGTATTCTGATTTTAGTGGCTTGGCCCATGTTTATTGTTATTAGCAGCTCTGCTGCATTACTACTAGCAGCTATGCTGCGATATTGGTGTGTTGGCTGGGTGAGTCAACTTGGTCCCCACATGGTGTGTTGGTTGGTACGGGTGGTGTGTTGGCTGGATTGGGTTGGGTTGCATTACTGCTCTGTTCTGTGATAATTTAGGCTTAGGCCCACATCAGCATCTTGTATAGGGCTAAAGCCCGCATCGAATCGATCTTGAATAGGGCTGTGCCTGCACTATTATTGCATGATTAGGGATTACACATTGAGTTCTCGTAACTCACTCTTTCCTTTATCTCCGCAGGTAATCCCAGCCTTAGATGATTTGGAGCAGCGAGGGACTCAGAGGTGGCCACACGCTCGATATGTTTTAATCTTAGACCTAGCTATTTTTATTTTTAGTAATCCGGGTTATTAATGTTGTAATAAGGCCACTTGGGGTTTTCTAAACTTTTATTTGGTATTTCTCTTTATTGCAACCTGCTAGTATAGGAAACACGGGTTTTTAAAACAATAACTGTTTGCTTAAAATCACATTTTCAAATCTTCAAGTGTATAACTACAATAAAATGCTTCTGCGATTTTATTTTAAATTGATGAGCTTATAACAAATGATACGACCTATAATCGGACAACAAGGTTTTACAACACTGACGTTTTCAAAATAATTGTTAAATGGGATTTTAAATTTAGTATCGAACTTTTATCGATAAATTTGATTTTCAAATGACACTTTGGTGTGACACGTCAGATCTGGTTGTAATGTCTAGGCCAGGTTTGGGTTCGGCCATAACTTCTAGGCCGGGTTTGGGGTGTTATACTACCAGCAACAGTATATGTGGCAAAGTCACCAGTATAGTATACTTCCTCCATAATAGTATCCTAACCCCATGCAATTTGTCATGTCATAAATCATACGTATATGCAGAATGTTATACTCAGTAACAATCATATACAAATCATGAACACACCAGTCAACATACCCTTAGGGGTATAACGGTCAATTTATCATATGGGGGTATTTTGGTCATTTTACTTTTTAAGGGCATTTCAGTCATTTTACTCTTTAGGGGTATTTGAGTCATTTTACTCTTTAGGGGTATTTTAGTGCAGATAACAACCTTTCCGAAGGTCTACGGTCGCTTCGAATGACACAGATAACCTAAATGGTCATAACGGTGTAAATGGCCCAAGGCCCAATATTCAGCCCATGTAGCCCAAATTCAGTCACGGCTATGTGAACTACATAGTCCAGTCCAGTATTTGCCAATCATCGAGGATTTTATCTGTGTGGGGCCCACGAGCCCAGTGGGCCCACACGGCCTATTTCAGCCAAACGAGGCCCATATGGGCCTAAGAGCACGAGAACGCTCATGGTGGCCTCTACAGTCTATTGTCCACAATTTATGGTCTCGGTTCACCCCTCAAGCGATCATAAGCTTGTGGGGCCAGAAACGCCGAAGTTTCAGCTTTTCGGCTTTTCTACTTTCACCGATTCACAGTAGAGAGGGGTGTGACTACACACCTGTTTACGCAATGAACAGATTACCCCACGCGCGATCATCCTACAATCAACCCAACATAATTAGTCTTTCATCCTTTAGATCATTAGCACTAAAGCCCCAAACCGATATCACCACTTACCTTGACCGAAAGTTACACGATTTCTACTCTTAGATTGCTGGTTGGAAACGATCACACCTTTCTTCTCGATTTACTGCGTATAAGACAGATTTCATTAGCCATACTTGTGTAATACATGGCTTGAATTGATGCCCATAGTCCAATGAGTTAGAGTAGATTGGGTATTCAGCCAATACTATAAAACAATCTACTTACCCCATAGTATTCAGCCAAAGAAGTATTCAAAGCAGAAGGCAGAGATGTGCAACGAAGTAAGGCAGGCGATGCTCCACCGCTTGTCAAAGACTAACCTCCAAAAGGTAACAAGACAAGATAGATATTCAGTCACTATTGAAGAAGTAGATAAACAAAAGAGAGGAACGATTGCTCACAAAAATCACCTATTGACTGATAGGAAAAAGGCAAATTAACCAAAAGCCAGAGAATGGAGGGAAGGAAAGGAGATTCTGCGGGGGAGAAGAATGAAAAAAAAAAATGCAAAAAAGTGTTCAGAGAAAAAGTGTCAAGAAGCCTACCAAATTCGGCAGAGGCTAACTCAAATGTTGAAATGACCCACAACCTTCTCCGCAACCAAAATCTCAAGGCACAATTTCCCCCAAATGGCACAACAGCTCCTCTCACTCAAATTCCTTGATTTTCTCCTAAAATCTCTCCCCTTATCCTTCCTTGAATCTTTCCATGACCAGTTCAAACACCACCTTTCTTGTGTTTCAGTGCAACTCTACTACCAACGCAGCTTAAGCAGCAAAATAACTACTCCAATGTGCAACCCAGGACTTGAACCTCTGACCTCACAGTTACACAACACGCCACCCTACCACTACACCACAGGCTCTTTTTGTGTCATAAAACAAGCATTAATATTTAATATGACCTATGTCCCAGTGTCCAGATTCACTTAAGAGGAAGACTAAAAATTTTGCAAAAGCCAAGCCTTGAACCTAGGCTTCTCAAACACTCCAAAACACACCCAAATCATTCCACCACAAAAGCACACAGGTATTTGTGTCAAAACATGCAAAATTAAAGACCCTATATTTTTGGGGCGTTACAGTCCAAATGAATACGGAATATGAGAAATTGATGATTAAAGCTATTTAGATAGATACGGACAACACAAATTCAAGGTTAGATCGAGGAAAAGAGAAGGTTTCGAATTAGTAGATTACTTACGCGAATAAGTGTCGAGGTAAGTTCGTGTAACTTAATTAAGCATGTAATTATGTTAATTGAATGTTATATTTGTATGTAATGTGACTTATATTGATATGCATTGCTTGAATGCTATAATGAAAAATTTAATACATGCTTGAAATGATGAAAAAAGGGGTTAAGTCTCGATTGAATATTGAATTCCGATGAATATATGTGCTTTTTCGAAATGAATAAGGTCTAGCATTTGTTGTGGACGGGATTTAGCTTAGACGAGTAATCCTATTGACCTTGTTATAGAAAGGATTTAGCCCAGACAGGTAATCTTGAGATAATACCTCTCAAGTATATATTACGACTAGGGTTTAGCCTGGACTGGTAATCCTAATTGAGCTCTTTTGAGCATACGTTATATAAAGGATTTAGCCTGGAATGGTAATCCTGTTACACGATATGTGGCTCGAGAGTGTGTTTCTTGATTAAGTTCCCTAATGGGTTCCCTCGAATAAGAATTGATGGATTATTGAATCGTACACCCCGAGTGTACTACTTGAGTATCCATCTAAATTTCAATAATTCAGCGGACATAAAACTCTTGACATGGCATGAGAATTTTCAGATGAAATGATAATGTCTTAAAAGAGTATTGCATGATGAGCTCATCTATCCTTACTTGATGTATATGTAAACCTTGTGACTAACATGTTGGATTGGATGCATGTGTTTAGGCAATTTTGCCAAATGGATGGAAAACATGTTATTGTATGCTTAGATTTAATAAACAGGATTGGTAAGTTTAGTTTTCGTTATACAAACTTACTAAGCATGTAATGCTTAGTAACACCCCTTACCCATATTCAACGCCGGAATAGGGCTCGAGGCATTACCGGACTTATAACACAAGCATTCATACAATTCCGAGTCATAAATTTGTGACCAAATTAAAACCATTCATATTCAATCATAAAGTCCCTTATACGAGCCTACGAGGGCTAAGACATGCTTTGGAAGTGGTTTGGGACTAAATCGAGAACTTTAGAAAATTTTAAAAAACTTAGAAAAGTTTTTCATGTTACAGGGGTCACATGCTCGTGTGGTTCAAGGGACATGCTCGTGTGACCCTGAGACACGCCCGTGCTACAGGCCGTATTCAATTTAAGGTGCTCTCTGACTTGTGCCACACACCCGTGTGGTCAATTTAATATTCATAATTTCTCATAAATTAGGTGTAGACTTCACATGGCTGGGGCACATGCCTGTATTCAAGGCCGTGTAGCACACATGTCCAAGATACACGCTCGTGTCTCTGCCCGTGTGCTATATTCTAGACATTCTGTTTTGCAACAATTAAGGTACAGGGGACACACGGCTGAAACACATGCCCGTGGGGTAGACCACACACGCCCGTGTGTCTACCCGTATGGACAAAAAAAAAGGATATTTACTGAGCCATTTGCCACCTTCATTTACACCTACACTTACACCAATTCAATGACACAATTCATAGCATACTTAGGCAACCAAAACATCTACAGCGTCATTCACATGCTATATATATCACACATAAACATCTCATACTTATCAACTCAAATCATGCAATCTTCAACATCCATGAAAGGCATCTTCATATGAAGATACTTATACCAATATTAGAAAATTTCAAATGGCCTTATGTGTAGCAATACATACAAATTAATTATACTAGATTATGACACATTTACGATGTGAGTGTGTAACACCCCAAACCCGGCCCAAACGCTATGACCGGATCTGGTATGTCACTTAAGGGATTTTACAAGACATGTCGCATTTTGAAAAACAATTACTAGGTTTAAACCTTTATTCCGAAAGCTTAAGAATTCATTGAAGTATAACATATTGAGTTCAACATGTGTTTAGAAGACCCAAAGTATTTTGTTGATGCCCCAATATGCGACATTCTTCCTTTTATTATTGATTCAAATGTAGCAAAATGACTGCGTGTCCGTTCAGAATTTGAGTCGCCCTTTTCGAGTTTTCAACTCAAAACCCTACAAAATGAACTTTCAACTAATATAAGCCATCATATTTGGCCAAATCAACTATGACACATAACAAAATGACCAAGTCCCCTATACATGCCATAAATCAAAATATTGACATTTCGATGGTACCCAAAATAATGGTTAATAGTGTAAATGGATCTCCGACAATCTCCAATCCCGAGCTAGCTTGGTGACACTATAAGATAAAGGAAAGAAAGGGGAGTAAGCTAAATAGCTTAGTAGGTTCATATACAAATAATAAACAACATTAATTATACATTTATCATATGCATAACATAACACGAATCAACATAAATGTTGTAACACCCCAAACCTGGCCCATAAGTTTCGACCAGATCTGGTATGCTACGGGTTGTACGTTGAAAACTTTTGCTAAGTTGGCTTTAGAAAATCACAAGTTAAGTAGACAAAATTTGAATAAACAAGTGACTTTTGAAAAGAAAACCTTGTATTATTATTATTTCGTATATTTAAACCTTTGACATAGTTTCATAAGTTGCAAATATTAAAAACTACTAGATGAAGATAAACTATGAGGCTTTATTAAATATTCCTAAAATAAAAAAAAACTTAAAGAAATCCGAAAATAATCTATAGAAGTAAAACTTGATGGCCCCTCGAGTCCGTCTCGGCTCCCATGTCCACGACCTACTGCTCATCTGAAAGAGTAGAGGAAAATGAAAGGGTGAGTCACCAAGAATCAGTTTGCAAATCCTGAAAACACATAAAAGGCTTGGGCTCACAAACACATTATGAGCCCTGCCCAAACATAAAGGCAACAATCATAATTACATGATAAATAATAAATGATGAATAGCCCAACCCATCCTAGAATTCCATCCTCTACACACCAACTCGTACCAACCATCACACCTTGGGGATTTCTACAATCAACCCTCCATCCGCTACACACCATATCGACAGCTGTGCTGTCTGTCTTAAAGACCGATCATTGTGTGACCTATGTGGCAAAGCCACCAATCGCCATACGACCTTAATAATATATTGTAGCATTTCGACAGCTGAGCTGCCTGTCATAAAGACCGATCACTATGTAACCTATGTGGCAAAGCCACTGATTGCTATGCGACCTTCTTCCCCTTCATTATCATAATCCCACCCCATGCATACACACATGAAAAATTGAAAACATCATACCAACTTTAAGAAAATAGGCTTTCATATATATAAATATCGATACACATAGAGATTTCTATGATTAGGTACCTGGCATCCTTTGCCTAACCTTATTAGGGGTTTATTCGACTGTCTACACAGCCACTTTCCGGCTTTTTAGCCCATAACACATACATAATACAGTTAACTAGTGTGTTAGAGATCTACACACCTGATTACCGTTAGAACGAGACTTTCTAAGTCGACGCTATCCGTAGCCAACACCACTGCTATCTACCTAAGGTGTTGTTCAGAATCTGGTAACGAATCATTAGGTTAAGGCACAACTAACGAAAAGAAAACGGTTAATCATCTTAAGGAGAATTGAAATTCTTACCTTGAAATCCCGAAAAGTGATATGAGATTCAGGGACTAGTGTTTCCGGCTTTTAGATCTAAGAGATCTACTTCAATTCCCAATGTCACCCAACAATAAAATACAGAGAACCATTAAACCATTAGCTTTTCGGCTTTGTCTTTCAAAACTCGAAAGAGAAAGTGAAAAGATAGGCCAATCGGCACTCACCTTAACACAAAGAATTCGACTACCCCTTAGAGATTTCGGCTTTTTGAGAAGATCAGAAGAGAAGATGATTGGAAGAAATTTATGGAGATTCGGCTTTTAATGAAGTAATCGACAGGAAGAAGAAAAGAGAATTTTGGCAGACTAGAGGTAGGTTCGACTTTAGCAAAGATCAAAAGAAAAGAATGTAGAAAAAAGATTATGAGGTTTCAGCTTTTAGAAGACAGAAGAGAAAAGAACAATGGAGTTTCGGCTTTTGAATCAAAGTGAAGATGAGGGAATAGGGTTAGGAATTTCGGCTTTTACTCAGAGAAGAAGAGAAAGAAAAGATGGAAACCCTAAATGCTGAAAAATAAAGAAGAGAACCCTCACCTGACTATTTAAAGTTTCGGCACTCCTACTAACCAAAAGCCGGAATTGCCCTCTTTTGACAACTATAGCAAGGGAAATTTTAGCACCCCTTTGCCATAAAGAAACCGATTTCTTCCCTCCTCTAGGTGATGGAATTTTGGCCAACACCTAGCCTTGCAGATAGCTCCTATCTTTTCTCCTTTTATCTTCCATATTATCAACTATAATATCTACATTATCCTATTCACATCAATCCTCCTATTTTTGAGCCTTGTTGCCATCCACTCTACCTAACACTAATGCCGAAAATTAGCTAACTTAAATTAAAAGAATTGGGCTCCATGAAACTTAAATTTGGGCCCCTTACTCCCTAGTGTGACGTCACCTCCTTGCTCTCTATGTGGCATTACTGAACACTGGGCCACAAGCCCATTTGTGTTTTAAAACACAGCTAATATCTGTTATGCCCTAACTTAACAAGCTTTCCACTAAAGTGTTCAAACAAGAATTTTAACTACAGCCTCGACCCAAACCTGAGCCCATTCTGAACCCCTAATACTCAACTTAACTCATTACACATATTCACCCATTAAACGCATGGGCCTAAAAATTCAGGATGTTACAAATGTCATTAAAACTTCATGAACATAACATACTCAATCATATTCTTACCAATAGATCATCATATATCGAATCTATTCCCATTGAGTTTTTCATATATACCTACACTAACTCCTAAAGTAATCACATACTTTCTCATCTTTGATATACTCGTTGAACCACTTGGAATACTATCGAATACAATGAAATCTTTGCACATAAGTGCCACTTATGTAGCCAATACTACCACAAATCTCATAACACATATAAGCTCGCTCTCGAGCTATCCTCGGGCCTGCTCACACAAGCTATCAGTCGAGATGTAGCTATGCAATGCTGCTCACACAACAAGTCGTCAGTATCTCGCAACATATCTTTGGTATACCCGAGAATCGGTAGGACGTCTGGGGACCAAAGACCGAGACACATGAATCACATAATTACATGGGTTCCTAGTAACATGTCACTTGTATCCTAATCTATTCCTAAGGTTCAACTGGGATTTACTCGCTTGTCGAAACTTTGTCAATTTCATCCATAGAGTCAATCATACAATTCATGCAATAACAAAACATTATAAATACAATTATAATTTTGCATTATTTATATACAAACTTACCTCGGTACAGAAATAGTGAACGTAGACCTAATCGTTAAACACTTTGTTTTTCCCTCGATCTTCGTCTGAACCTCGTTTTTCTTGATCTATAATAGAAAATTTAAATTATTTAATCCTCACATTATTCAATTCAGCCAAAAAATCACATTATGGAAAAATTACATTTTTACTCCTAACTTTTCAACTTTTTACACTTTAGTCCCTAGGCTCGTAAAATGAAATATAGTCAATTTCTTCAGAAGTCAAGCTTAGTTGAACCATTTTCATACTTATAACAACCCATATTTTTCATTAAATCACACTTCTACTACACATTTTTCAACTTTTACAAATACGTCCTTTTAGGCATTTTTATCAAAAATCACTAAGTAAAAGTTCTTTATCTATCATCAAACATACATAATCTACCATTAGACATCAAAATACATAAACATTCAACATGGGTAAAAATTTAGACTTCATCTTTCTTTCAAATTAGTCCTTAAATAGTTAGATTAGTTTGAAACAACCTTAAAAACATAAAAATCATTAAAAACGGGGCAAAGAAGGACTTAGAATCGAGCTTCGAAGCTTGGCCAAAAACCCTAGGCTATGGTGACTCTTCAAATTTGGCACAAGGGGACTAAATTGGAGAAGATGACATATTTTTATTAGTTTTAGTTGTCTTTATTTATCAATTGACCAAAATGCCCTTAATTCCACCTAACCATGTACATTTTTGTCCATACTAATGTATAATGGTCTAAATACCATTTAAGGACCTCTAATTTAAAATTTCATAGCAATTAGACACCTCTAGCTTCTAGAACACACATTTTACACCTTTTGCAATTAAGTCCTTTTAAATAAATTGAGTGCCCAAACGTCAAAATTTTCGAATGAAATTTTCACGAAATCATCCATAAAACTATAGACCATAAAAACATAATAAAAATAAATTTTACTGTGTCAGATTTGTGGTCCCAAAACCACTGTTCTGACTAGACCTAAAATCGAGTTGTTACATGCTTATTTTGTTTTACCTCCCCTGTTTTATAGTGTTAGGAAGCTTGCGGAGTTTGTAGATCATTGGGGCATCATCACACTATCAACTAGATTATTTTGGGTATACTTAGTAAAATTATTTTGGTATAATGGCATGTACAGGACAACTTGACCATTAGTGGCTTGATAATGATGCTTGTAATCTAGCCATTGGAATTGCTAGTAATGGTTGTTTTGATATACTTGTAATGTCATGCTATGGTAACAAAATATAGGTTAAGTAGTTGATCAATTTATGCCTAATATATGGAATGAACCAAGGTAAGAATGTATGCATGTAACGGTATGCCATGATGAAAGATGGAATTTGTTTAATTTGAATGATTAGAATGTAACACCCCGAAATTGGGCCTAGGAGAATTGGGCCTATTGGGCCCCGAGTGTAGGAGCATTTTAAAATTTTTGGGAATATAAGAACGACATTATTTCAAGTTGGACCTGTTAGGAAGGTAATTTTTGAAAGTTACGGGGTTTCTATGAAGTCCCGGGTTCATGGACAAAGGAAAATTTTTTATTTTTAGGCTCTTTAGGGGAGAGGGCTACTGGAAGTAGGACTTAAGTAACATTGGGTGTGTTTAGGGGACACAAGTGGAGTGAGTGGTGTGGTGGCTGTGGCTGTGGCATCATTGGCAGAGTAGGAGGAGAAGGGTCGAATCCTATAGATGGCAAATGGAAGGCTTTTATTTTGCTCAAGAGAAAATAAGAGGTTGTGTTGGGATCAAATACTAATGGAGAGGAGTTTGAATTGGTCAAGGTTGTTTGGGGAATTTGAATGAGAGGTAGGGAGTGAATTAAGGAGGGATTTATGGAGAAACTCGTGGGGATGGATGAGTGAGGGGGAATTGGCCGAATGTAGCGAAGTAAATGGGGATTTTCAGCCAAGGTTTTTGGCATTTTGGAAAAGGCACATTCGGTTGTGTCAAGGGGTGTGCCGAATTCTTCTTTGTTGGGTCTTTGGAAAATAAAAAGGGTCATTTTAGCACTTTTGAGGCATTTCAAGTCATTTTCTCCTCACTGTGAACCTTAGTCGAATTCTCAGTTGGCTTTCCTCCCATTTTCGGTTTTTGTTTTCCACCTAGAGCATTTCGGGTTTTTTTTCATTTGGCATACTATTTTTCTTGTCTTGGTACACTTTTCTTCCCTATTTCTTTTTCCCATTTGTGACTTGACCAAATCTGCTTGTGAGATTGATCACTCGTGCGTTTTTCTTCTTTAACCTTTCTTCTATCCCCTTTAAGTCGAATAGCCACATCTCTTCTATGTGATTTTCTTTTAAGCTGTACATCAACCAGTTGGAGTTTGGGTTCTCTTTTGTTGGCTGAACCTGGTAAGCCTTTGCATTCATTCTCTTTTTTTTTCTCCACCACACTATTCTTCTTTCTCTAACCGAACACAACATTCTCTCGTTCTCTTAATATCTTATTTCTTTCTTTTCGAAGCTTAAGCCGAAACACTCTTCCTAGGGGCCTAGGCCGAATTCTCTAGCAAGCAAAGGGTGGAGATCGTTAGCATTGGTTTCGGTAAGGGTGAAGTTGTTTATATACCCCTTTTAATTCAATGATTAGTGTTTTTCTTATGACCCTATTTGGTGGAGATGACATCGTTTTCCTTCACTATTGATGAGGCGGCCGAATGTTGAATTGAGGATAACCTTTTTGGGTTCATCGATTAATTGTTTTAGGAACTTATTTCAGTAGCCAGGCTGCAAAGCCTAATTCAGGTTGACCATAAAGGAGGGGGTAACAAGCTTGTGGTAAGTAACTCTAGTGGTGTTGTAAGTCATGAGATTATGAATCCTGTTGAAAAGAGGGATTAACCCTTAATTATCATTATTTTAGGGACAACGATGAGTAATTCTTTCAGCAATCCAATCAGGTGTGTAATCTCACACCCCTCTGGATGAATGCTTGCAATATTCTGTGAGTCGACCAAAAGCCGAAAAGCCAGAAAACTAGCATCTGTGACCACTCGAGAGTGCGAGCGCTCGTAGTGGTAAATCGAAATACGAATAATGACGGTAAGTCGTTGAGAGTGTCATGAGCACTCTCGCGAAACTATGGCTGTAATGGGCCTGATCGAGCTGAAACGGGCCAAATGGGCCCAATGGGCTATCCTTGGGGTGCACCGGTTTTATTTGTGAAAAGGAAAGATGGGACTATGCGAATGTGTATCGATTATCGGCAACTAAATAAGGTAACTATAAAAAATAAAGACCCGTTACCTTGGATTGATGACTTGTTTGATCAGTTAAAGGGGGCCTCATTATTTTCGAAGATAGATTTGAGATCGGGCTATTATCAGCTGTGAGTCAGAGATACAGATGTGCGAAAGACTGCGTTCCGAACGAGGTACGGACATTTTGAGTTTTTGGTTATGCCTTTTGGACTCACTAATGCACTCTTTGTTTTTATGGATCTAATGAATCGAGTCTTCCGGCGAGTTTTGGATCGGTTTGTAGTAGTGTTTATTGACGATATCTTGATCTATTCCAAAAATGAAACCGAACATCTTGAGCATTTGAGATTAGTGCTACAAACTTTGAGAGATCAACAACTGTATGCAAAGTTTAGTAAGTGTGAGTTCTGGATGAATGAAGTCAGCTTCTTGGGTCATGTTGTTTCAGAATCAGGTATTCGGGTGGATCCAAACAAAATAGTAGCTATACTTGATTGGAAACCACCAAAGAATATTTCCGAGGTCCGAAGTTTCCTAGGCCTAGCGGGATATTACAGACGATTTGTAAAGGGTTTTTCTGTAATAGCTACACCTTTAACGAAACTACTACAGAAAGATGTCAAGTTTGAGTGGTCAGAAAAGTTTCGAGCAGTTGAAAGTCCTTTTGACCGAAGCTCCAGTGTTAGCTCAGCCGGAATCGGGTAAAGAACTTATTGTTTTTAGTGATGCTTCCTTAAATGGGTTGGGTTGCATTTTAATGCAGGAAGGCAAGGTTATAGCATACGCTTCGAGATAATTGAAGCAGTATGAGAGAAATTATCCGACTCACGATCTGGAATTAGCAGCCATTGTTTTTGCATTGAAAATTTGGCGTCACTATTTATTCGGCGAGAAATGTCACATTTATTCAGATCATAAAAGTCTAAAATATTTGATGACTCAGAAAGATCTAAATCTGAGACAACGCAGATGGTTAGAATTGCTGAAAGACTATGAATTAGTGATTGATTACCACCCGAGAAAAGCTAACGTTGTTGCAGATGCGTTAAGTCGACAATCATTGTTTGCTCTTAGTGTAATAAATGCACAGATAACTATGTCTGGTGATGGTTCGATCATAGCCGAGTTACAAGCAAGACCGATGTTTATTCAGCAAATTTGTGATGCACAGAAAGTTGATAAAGATTTGACTGCTAGTCGAATTCAGTGTGAAAAAGGCGCAAAATTTGATTTTCAGGTTGATGAGAATGATTGTTTGAATTATAAAAGCCGAATGTGTGTTTCGAAGAACTCAAATTTGATACAGATGATTCTGAGTGAGGCCCAAAGTGGTCGAATGTCGATACACCCGGGTAGCACGAAAATGTATAACGATTTGAAACAGTTTTATTGGTGGCCTGGCATGAAACGGGATATATCTGAATTTGTTTCCAAGTGCTTAATCTGTCAGCAAGTGAAAGCTGAGCATCAGGTACCATCCGGGCTACTTCAACCAATCATGATACCTGAATGGATTTTGTATCCGGTCTTCCTATGACACCAAGTAAGAAAGATGCCGTATTGGTTATCGTTGATAGACTGACTAAATCAGCTCATTTTGTACCGGTACGTACCGACTATTCACTTGATAAACTTGCTGAATTGTATGTGTCACAGATTGTAAGGTTGCATGGTGTACCGAGTTCCATTGTTTCAGATAGAGACCCGTGATTCACATCACGATTTTGGAAGAAATTGCAAGATGCTTTAGGTACTAAACTTCATTTCAGTACAGCCTTTCATCCTCAGACAGACGGTCAGTCTGAGCGAATTATTCTAATACTTGAGGACATGTTGAGATGTTGCGTTCTCGAGTTTGAAAGTACGTGGGAACGATACCTGCCTTTGGTTGAATTTGCTTACAATAATAGCTTTCAATCGAGTATAAAAATGGCACCTTATGAAGCCTTATACGGGCGAAAATGTCGTACACCGTTATATTAGACTGAGCTCAGTGAAAATAAGATGCACGGGTTGATTTGATTAAAGAAAGCGAAGGTAGCTATTATTAGAGATAATTTGAAAAGCGCCCGGATCGTCAAAAGTCCTATGCCGATTTGAAACGTAAGGACATTGAATTTCAGATCGGAGATCGTGTATTCTTAAAAGTTTCTCCGTGGAAGAAAGTACTCCGATTTGGTCGGAAAGGCAAGTTGAGTTCGAGATTTATCGGACCGTATGAAATTGTCGAACGTATTGGGCCTGTTGCTTATAGGCTGAAATTGCCCCTTCAGTTAGAAAAGATACACAATGCATTTCACGTTTCGATGCTTCGCAAGTATAGATCGGATCCTTCTCATGTGATCCCGCCATCAGAGATTGAAATCCGATCTGATCTGACACATGATGAAGAACCAATCCGTATCTTAGCTCGGAAAGTGAAAGAGTTGAGAAATAAGAAGATTCCGCTAGTAAAAATATTATGGAATAGACACGGAGCTGAAGAGGCTACGTGGGAGCCTGAAGATTCAATGAGGCAGCAATACCCGAAATTGTTTAACGGTAAAATTTTTGAGGACGAAAATTCTTAAGGGGGGGAGAGTTGTAACAGACCAATATTGACCCTAATCGGAACGGTGGTTTCGGGACCACGAATCCGAGCTCGAGAAATATTTTGGTATTATATTCCATGTTTATTATATGTGAATTAATATGTGTGAAAATTTCGTAGAAAAATTTTATCGTTTAAGTGCTTAATTTGATAAAAAGGATTTAATCGCGAAAAGCGTAAAAGTTGCATGATAAGGTGTAATGTACTAATTTGCTTGTGGCTTTTTAAGTGGGTGTCCTAAAAGGGCAATTAGCCCATTGACCTTAGTGATGGACGGCAATGGGCCAAGTAGCCTTAAATATATGTTAGTTTAATTTTGTTATAAAGTTATATTAGTATAATTATAAATAATGTTGATATATGTTAAATACTCCATAAAATAATAAAAACAAAGTGGAAAGAAAGAGAACATACCTTGTTCATCTTCTTGGCCGAAAGTTGGAGGAAGAAAACTCCATTGTTGAAGCTTCAATTTCGGCAACTTGGGGCTTAATTTGGGGTATGTATTTTGCTTAGTTTTTAATAAATTTTACATTTTTGGAATGGTTGCTTAGAATACTATACAACCCATGTGATAATTTTTGAGATTTTGGCACATTGAGATTTCGGCTATGGTTGTATATCCATGGCATGAAATGTTTGATGGTAGATTATAAATAGTATGTGTTAAATCATCATTTTTAGAATTAGAAGTTTTGATGAAATTGAGTGTTAGGGACTAATTAAAAAAAATTAAATTCTTGAAGGACTAAAACATGAAATAAATGAAATGCATGGACTTGTATGGCTATGTGGAAGATTCGGCCTAGCTATAGTGTTGGGGAATTTTGCATATTTTGTGTTTTGTGTAAATAGGACCAATTTGTAAAAGATGGGAAACATGAGGGGCAAAATTGTAAATTGTTATTTAAGTGTCTTTGGACTAAATTGAGATGAAATGTGCTTGAATGAGCTAAATTTTGATGTGTTTAGATCAAGAACAAAGAAAAATGGAATTGGATCGGGGAAAGACAAAGGTTCTCAAATAGCCGATTTACACGGTCTATCGACAACCGAGGTAAGTCCTTAAGTTAAATTATATTAAATAACTATTTATAAACATATTATATGATAATGTTTGATAAAATTTTAGTATGAAATTTTGTCATAGCCGAATGTATGTAAGTGTATCAAATGAGTTATATAGTTTGATAACGTAATACGAATAAATGTCTCGATGCGAATTGCGGATTGTACGACGACGAAATGATTTTAGTTGTTTCATGTGAATAAGTTTAGTTTAATTGGACATGTAATATATTATGAAATGTGTGTGGAATGATTTATCACATTGAGGTATTTGGGCTTTAAGCCTAGCAAGCCTAGTGCCGTGATCTCCTTCGGGCCCCGAGCCTATAGCAGGCCTCGTGCCGGTGTTACTTAACGGGCTTTATCGCCAGCGTGCTTGATGCTGGTGATGTGTATTATAAAGGAGAAACCAAATATTATTCAAGGCAAACCACAATTAATGTATCTAGCTAACGGCTCAGGTAAATATGTAAGGTATGTTATGTTTAATATTACTTGAGTCGAGTTGATGCTATAAAAATTGTGTTATATATGTTTGAGGATAATATTAATTTGTATGAGCATTATATGATCGAATTTAAGTTTTAATGTTGTATTATGGATATTCGGTTTTTAAGTTGAATGTTTTAAATTTCTTAAATGTATAAATGTTATATTATTATGAGCTTAGGACTTACTAAGCTAGTAAGCTTATTGCGTGAAATGTTTTCCTCTGTTTTATAGATTTTGGATACGCCATGGGCTCGAGAAGGATCGTCAAGAAAGTCGCCCACACTATCAACTATTTTGGTACTCTTTTAGTTGCGTTAAATTAGATAAAGGCATGTATAGGAGGAAATTTTGAAAATGACCTTGTTTGAGTGAAAACCTTCATATTACATGTATTATAGCCATGCGAATATGGCTAAATTTTTAGTTGGGTATGCTGTTGTGCTTTGATACAAATGTCGGTTTATGTTGGTAATGTTTGTGCATTTTTAATCGAAGTTTACTCGTATTTGATAAGGAAATGTATGTTTACGAAATGAACCTTTGAATTAGGTATTGTGGTAAGTAACCAATGGTACACTCGATTATATGGAACCATAGTCGTGTTTTGTTAATAAATCGATGATGTTATGATATTACGTGAATGTTTTAGGTATAAGTTAAATTGCATAAATGATTAAAATGCATGGATAGTATGAGTTGTATGTGGGTATATTCGGTTATAAACTAGTTAATCATATTTTATAATGAAACAGTTTTTAGTTAGCAGCAGTGATGTGATTTTGAAAAATCACCAAAAATAGGATAAATTGAATTAGAAAGTGAATAAGATATATAATTAAAGCTTATTGTGTCTATTTTGATATGAAAGAAACAGAGTAGGCAAATGAATTTTATATTATGAGATATTTAAATTTTAGTGAGACTTGTTCTGAATGAATTCGTGATTCCTTGTTCTGTCTTGGAAAAATTGTTAAAAATTGTACAAAAATAATCAGGGAGCATAGTTTATATGCTTAGAATCCTTAATGAGTCTATTTTTTATTGGAATAAACAATAACATTATTGAAATTTTGTACAATGAGATAACTGAGTTTTTGTAATGATAGGTCAGAATCGTCAACAGTGAATAGGGAAAACTTTGATGAATAAACTGTACTAATTGGCCACATGAAAAATTCTGGAAAAATTATAGTATATATATATATGAGTCTAGTTTCAAGGAAAATTTACGGATCTAAATTTTGAGTTTTGTAACTCGAGTTATGGTCAATTTAGTCAGCATGACGCAGTTGGACAGCTTTAAATTCTTATGCCCCGAACTAGTAGTCAAGTCTTGTAATGCCACATACTCGACTCCGGAAAAGGTCTCGGGTAAGGGGTGTTACAGGATTACACACTGAGTTCTCGTAACTCACCCCTCTGCTTAAACCGTGTAGGTGATCCCCAACATTAGAGGATTTGGAGCTGCGAAGGACTCTGTGGTGGCTATACATCAGAGTATTTCTCATGAACTTTAGTAAATTTCAGTTTTGCTTCATTTACAGATTATTTTAAACTTTCATTTCAGTTATATTCCAACTATAAATTATTAAACTCGGCATTTTTCTTAAAACGACAATAACGGTTTCCAAAATATCATATTTTCACAATTCACTGAATCTGATTTCTGTTATAAACAAAGTTTTCAAAAATAATAATAACAACGTTTTTACAAGAAAACCATTTAAGCAAATCTGAATTTCACAAACAAAAAGGTTCAAAATTTTCAAAAAGAATACGAGGTTTTTAACGAACGCGCAGTTTTTAATCAACCCTCTTATGTGACATGTCAGATCCGATCATATGGTCTAGGCCGGGTTTGGGGTGTTACATAGAATGGTTGGTATTGGATGTGTGTTTCAAGTGCAGGTCATGGGTGTGATTTTGGGTGAGAAATAAAGCTAGAAATGGTTTTATTTTGTCCACACGGACAGACACACGGGCGTGTGTCTAGATCTTGTGTGACACACGACCGGGTACATGGGCATGTAGTTAGGCCATGTGCCCCCTGCGCCCTAAATTTTACGAAACATAATGCAAATGATGCAATGCAATGCAGATGCATGGAATGAATGCCAAAGAAAGAGAGGCGTTGATTCTAACTTCAATTACATTAGAACAACCTTTCTAAGAAATAAATTCCTTTACATAAAACAGATATCTATACGGCCTTTCCCTCATATTCCAAGCGAAGACATTGATTCCTTTCTTCTTATCCAGATATTAAGGTCCAATCTCACGAACTTTCTAATAGATGCCTCCACTAACTCCTTTTTTCTTGGGCCACAACTCATTCCTCACTTATCCTCGCAATGCTTGTTAGCCTCTTCAAGAAAGCCGAAACGTGGTGATTCTCAAATAGTCTTTGTCAGCTTGGATCCTTGGGCAAATAAAGTCTTGTATTCCTTCATGGACTACCAGCCTTCTCTCGTTTTGTTTACTTGGAACATATTTGGATGACCGTATTATAATACACTTTATCAAAAAATCCATTTTCTCATGACAAACTCTTCTATTTAGCAATCGAATTTGAATCAACACCTCTTTTCTATGATGTGAATGCATTACAATCAAAACAAAAAAGAACACGTTAGCAAAAAGAAATAAATAACAAAATAGGGCACCTATCTGGGTGACCACTAGGGTTTGGCATAGTTCTTACCTAGGGTAAGCCCTTAGGTTTTCTACATGTGGTTTAGCTCTAAACTTGAGGTACTCGAACCAGCAAATTCCTCGATTCTCACCCATTATAGGCTCATACGGACCGAGTTCAGTTCAAGTGAATACATTTCCTTATGCCTGCACGGAGATGAAAATCTCACGAAGACATAGGTAGGGATGTATCCCGAAGGCGATTCACTATCCTGTACGGAGGTGAAAACCTCATGAAGGAGTAGCTTCTCACTCTTACTTAAAAGGGTGTGACCACAACAGTCATGCAATGCAATGCAGAAATACTTTACAAGAGTAGAACAACATGCAATAAAAACGATCATAATTTTTCAAATCGGATTTTCAAATTTAGACAAAAGGACAGGAAATAATCAATTTTAGAGCTTGACACTCTTATTGTGTCCCCAGTGGAGTCGACATGCTGTCGAAACCATTTTTAAGTTTTTTTTTTAAAAATGGGGATCGACTTTAAAAACGAAAATGGAGTCGCCACCAATCTTTTTTCGAGGTATGATCGGGTCACCTTGAAATTGATCATTTAAAAAAAAACAATTTGATTTATTAAAACAATGATTTTGGTTTATGAAATTCAAGAAAACGGGTTCGGGAGTCGGGTATGCACGAGGAAGGACTAGCACCCTCGTAACACCCAAAATTGGTACATAATTGATTAATGTCTTAATGTAAAAAATTTGAGAATATTTTAAAATACGATCCTTTTTATCTTAAAAAAATGTTTGAATAAATTGAAATGGATGTTAAGACCCTTTTGTCCTGAATAAAATATCACATCCAGTACATTAGGACACGACATTTTAAATCCTCAAAACTAAGCTTGTCTTTATTTGTAGAAAATCCTTACCTCGAGTCAACAAAACGTCATATCCAATAAGTTAGGACATAACATCTTGAATTCCAGAGAATAAGTTTTTATTTAACCCTTTTTTTAAGAAAGAAAGTAATAGGTTCTTTAGACTCGGAAAAAATCAAAATTCAGTAAGTTAGGATACAATTTCTTTCGAACCTTAGAACGCGGAGTATTTGCTTATTTTGAAAATCGAATAAAATGTAGTGATTGTAATAAAATGGAAAATGAATTTAAAATAAAATGTAAATCGATTTTCAATGTTAGCTTGTGTAACGACATGATGATGATAAAATATAATAACAATAAAGGTAGAAATAAAATACAGTAAAGCAAAAGCAAGATGGACAATTGAAATAAAATAAAAGAGAATAGTAACAAAAATGCAACAATAATAATAAAATATATTAATAAACGAAAAATAGTAAAAAATAAAAATAATATTAGTAATAATAAATGTAACATCCCAAAAGTTATGGGTTGTGATTTTTTTTCATAATTGCATGTTAGGCTTGCTCAGGGGCTTATTTGAGTGTATTTAGGGGTTCTAGGGAGGCTTGGGTTCGAATCTGAGCCCTGGAAAAAAAAATTTGTTTTTGGGCTCTTTAGTAGAGGGAGCTGGTTGAGGTTGGACTTAAGTCTATTGGGAGTGTTTTGTTAACACAAGTTGGCCAAGTGGCAAGGTGGCTAGTGGCGTGGATTATGTTACAAGGGGGCTTGGGTTCGAAACCCCTTGCATGCAAAATGTGATTAATTTTGCTCAGGAGAAGACAAGAGGTTGTGTTGGAATCAAATACTGATGGAGAAGTATTTGAATTGGTCAAGGTTGTTGGGTGAACTTGAATGGGAGGTGGAGAGTAAATTAAGGAGGGATTTATGGAGAAAATAATGGGATTCAAGTGGGAGAAGTGTTGGCCGAATGTGGGGGTCTGGTTAAGGGAAATTTCGGCTAGGGGGAGTGTTTTTGGTAGCATTTTTGGTAGGGAGAGTTGAGTGTGTGCCGTTTCTCTAGTTTTCTTTTGAGAGAATATGCATTTTGGGTCTTTTGATTATAGCATCTCGGGTCATTTTCTCCTAAATTCTTCTTTGGCTGATTTCTCAACTCCTTTTTTTCTCTTCTTTTCACTTTCCACATATTCTTCTTTGCTTGTTATTAGCCTAAACACTAAGTAGGCCGAATCACTACTCCTTCCCATCTCTTTGCACACCTTGTTGTTTCTTTTCCTTTACTCTTAAACCAAAAGTTTGCACTACTTCTTCTTTCGATTTCTCCATTAGCCGAACATAAACTCTCTTAAACCTTGATTTTTCCTTGCTAGCCGAATACCCCATCATATTATAACCCATTCTTTTCCATTTGTCTTCAGTGGTTCTTATTGTTTAGGCCGAATCTATTCACTCTTCTCCATCTCAAATCATTTGTGTTCTTTTTGGTGAGGGCCGGAACTCCTTGTTGGTCAATTTCCGAATTTGTGGTACTTTGGTAAGGGTAAAAAAACTCAAACGCTTCCTTGTTTCGTTCTAGTAAAGATTCTTGTGACTGCTTGGATAGGAAATTCGGTCTCCCTCTTTTCTCTTTGAGGGGTCGAATGTTGGATGGGTACTAACGCTCTTTTGCTCATCAATATATGTTAGGGTCTTGATTTCCGTAGCCAAGGGATAGAGTCGAGGACTTGGTGCATAGAAGGAAACCGCATTCGTGGTAAGTGAGGTTAGCCTAGTTCAGTGTTCTAAGTTAAGATTATCAAGGTAGAGACTAACTTTTTGTCAACTATCACTATAGGGGTTGGAATCGGTGGAAAGCACAACTCGTAACCAAGATGTGTAATCTCACACTATTGCATGTGTATTATGACAGTGATCTATGAATCGGCCAAAAGCCGAAATGCAGACAAGTCGGAGTATCGACAACCAAAATCACTCAAGCGTACGAAATCTCATAGTGATAAACCGAGCCATTAGTGATGGCGATAGATCGTAGAGAGTGTCATGAACGCTCTCGTTAAACCGAGGCTGTAATGGGCCTTGTAGGGCCGAAGTAGGCTAACTGGGCCCAATGGGTTAACGGGCCCACATAGATGAAATCGATGGTGAGTACCAGATGGTTGCTGTGACTACGAAGTCTGCAAAATCGAGACCAAAAATGAGCTGAGCGGGCCACACGAGCGTGTGGGCCCATTTGGGCCAAAATTGGATTTTAGGCCCAATTACACCGTAGTAACCCAAAAGGGAACCTGTGTCGCTCGAAGCGACAGTGGGCCTTCAGAAAGGCTGTTAGTTGAAAAATTATCGAAATACCTTTAATGGGTAAATCACCAAAATACTCTCGGCGGGTAAATTACAGAAATAGCCTCGGTGGGTAAATTACCGAAATACCCTTAGTGGTAAATTATTGAAATACCCTCGACGGCTAAAGTTACAGAAAATACCTTTAAAGGGTGAAATTATTGAAATGCCCTCATTGGGTGAAATTACTAGAATACCCTTTAGGGTTAAATTACCGTTTTACCCCCAACCGACCAAATAACCATTATACCCCTAGTGGTAGATCTAGTGTTGTTTGTGTAACCTGTTTAATTTCTTATTATGGTAATGTATGTCATACATCATTTTAATATGTCACTGCTTGTTTCATTGGGTTGGGTTATGCTTTTGGAGGAAGTACTGTACTGGTGGCTATGCCATGATATACTGATTCAGTGGCTCTGCCACGATATACTGATTTTATTAGAACAGCCACGTATACTGTTACTGGCAGCTTTGCTGTGTTGATATTAGCAGCTCGTCTGCGCTATTGGTATGTAGGGCTGGGTGAGTTGACTTGGTCCCCACATGGTGTGTAGGGTTGGTACGGGTGGTGTGATGGTTGGATTGGGTTGGGTTGGGCTACATTTTTGTTTGCATTACCATGATTTTGGGGCTTAGGCCCGAATTGGTACTACATGGGCTTACACCCAGATTATGACTGTGACAGGGGATTACACACTGAGTCCTCGTAACTCACCCTTCCTTTAACTATGCAGGTAATCCCCAACCTTAGAGGATTTGGTCACGCATCTTATATGTTCATGGGGTTCTTTAGTAATTTTAATTTAATTTACATTACTTTAATTTTTGGGGTTAATAATTTTTGTAATAAGGCCATTGGAATAGTTTTTAACTTTTATTCGGTATGTCTTATATCACGGCAAATTTATTAAAAACGAGTTTTAAAACAATAACATCTGTTTTTAAATATCATGTTTTCGCAATGGTTTAAATCAAGCTTCCCTAACAGACAAGTTTCTTTTTTTTTTCTTAAAAAAAAAAAGCAATATGATAAATGCACAATAAGGTTTTACAAAAGGAAATGATTTCGAGTAAAACTAGTTGTGTTAATAAGCAACAAAAATCGAAATTTTGAATCGGTAGGAAGTTTTGATTCGTAGATGAGATTTCAAACAAATGCATAGTTTTCAAACTTCATTTGATGTGGCACGCTAGATCCGATTGTAAAGTCTAGGCCTGGTTTGGGGTGTTACAATAAAAATAATAATAATAATAACAAAAATAATAGTAATAATGTTAATAATAAAATAATAATAAATATAATAATAAGAAGAAGAAAGTTAGTTATAAATAAAATAATAGTAGTAGTAGTAATATCAAAATAATGATTATAATAGTAAAATAAGAATAATACTAAACTAGTAATAATAATAGTAATAATAATAATATAAATAGTAATGAAAATAATAACAAAAGTAATATTAAAAGTAAAAATAGTACTAATAATAAAATAGTAGTAATGATATTTAAATTAATAGTAATAATTATAATAAAATAATAGTAATAGTAATAGTAAAAAAAGGTAATAATAATAATAATAAATAGTAATAAATAGAATTAATAAAAATAAAAATAATAACGTTAGTAATATTAAAAATAATAATAATAACAAATACAATTACAGTAATATATTAAAAAATAAATAACAATAATGAAATAATGATAACAATAACAAAAATAAAATAAAACAAGAAAAAAGGACTAAATTAAACTTAAAAATATAATTTTGAGGTAAATTGGTAATAAAAAGAGAGAGAGAGGATCAAATCGCGGTGCGCGAATGAAATGGAGGGACCAAAACGGTAAATATCCCTTCCTTCCAAAACACCACACGTTGTGCGGGACTAAATTGGAACAAAAGAAAAATTATAGGGCAAGATTGAAAACAAAAATGAGCTGTATTAAAAAAAATGCAGGGGCCCAAAAGCGCAATAAAACCATCATTTAAAAAAAATGCAGATCTACCCCTATTCGGGTCGAGTAATCGGGTCGGCCTCCCCAAATCAACGTTGTTTTGGCGTCTGGGGAGGCCCATGAAACGAAGCCGTTTCTGTCTTCTATAAAAGGCACATTTTCCATTTCTGCAGTCCCTTCAAAAAAAAAAAAAAACAAAATGGGTTTCTCCTTTTCTCTCAAGCTTTGATTTCAAGCCATGTCCGCGTAAGCTCGACGCTGCTTCATCGTAGCTAGCTTGCCCCCCCACGCGCGGCTTAATTAAAAAGGTTATTTTTTTCAATCTTCTAATATACGTATGTATAGTTTTAAGAAAAAAGAAAACTATCTTTATATATACATTTAAACAGTAATCGAGATAAGAAAAGAAAGAGAAAAAAATGAAAACCTTTGTTGATTTTTTTACTTTCCTATTGATTCTGGGATTTGTGAAAATTGTTCCCCATTTCGTTTAATTACACTCAGTTTTTATAACCAAAATCAATCCTAAAATTGTAGATACAAGATCCCAGTTTTCACTATTAATTGCGTTTTTACAAGCATGTACAACGGCGATAGGGGCGTGATTTTCGGTGATTAAAGCGGCTGTGGCGCACATGGAGGTCTCAACAGCAGCAGCTAGCCCTAGGGTTCTTGTTTTGCTGAATGTTTCAATTAGTTTTGGGCCTCTTAGGCCTATTTTAGTTGGGTCTGGTGTAATGGGATTAGGTGGGCTAGGTTTCTATTTATTTGGGTCTTGTTTTAATATTATTGGGTCTTGTTTATTGGGTCGTAAATGGACTGGACATTTTGGTTTAAAATTATTTTATTTTCTGTTTTTTGGGTGTAACATCCTGAATCAGGGCCTTTGCATTTTGTGTGTTTGTGTGTGAATGCTAAGTTTTTCATGTTAGTTTATGGTACTTTAAGGGTCCAGGAATGACCTAGGGGTGAGCCGGAGCCTTAGAGAAAATTTACTTTTTTGGCACTTTGAAGGGGAGCTGAATGGGATAGGAGTTAAGTGGTGATTGGTGGTATGTTTTGGCACAAGAAGTGCCTTGGTAAAGTGGCAAGGAGGCGCCACTTAAAGCTCAGGGAAGTGATGCCTCAGGGAAGCTGGCAGGGACTTGGTTCGAGCTGTGAGAATTCCCTTTTGGGGATTTCTTTTTTACGCCAAGGTAAAGGAGAGTTGCACTCAGCTTGGACTCTGGTGGATGAGTGTTGAATGGGTCAACACCTTTGAAGAAGTGGAAGAGAGCAATTCAAGGAGTTTGAATTTTTCAAACAAGTTTGAATGTGTGATCAGGAGAAAACTAGGAAGGAAAAGAAGGGATTGAAGAGTGTGAAGTGTTAGCCGAAATTGTGGGGAGTGGGTTTGAGTGTGCGATTTAGTGAGGTTAGGGAGTGGCCGAATGTTAAAAGTAGCTTTAGGGGGAGTGTTGGGTATTTTCGGCTAGCTAGATAGGACCAAGAGCTTCTTTTGCTCTTTCTTTTTGTCAAAAACCGAAACACCCATACCATATTGTGCATTCTGCTTTTCTCTCAATTTCCAAAATCGAAACACTCTCTTAACATTTTGTTTTGCTTTCCCTTTTCTTTCATTGAGCCAAAACATTTTCCACTCCTCTCTTCAGTTTCTTATATGTTTGTGCTTGGCCGAAACCTGCTTTGCCTTTCATTTGTCACTTTTGTTTTATTTTCTTTGTCATTAACCTCAAAGCCGAAACCCTCTGAAGTCTCATCTTTTGCCGAAAACTCTGTTACTCTCCTCTCTTTTCTTTCAAACACTTTAGCCGAATATCTCTTGGTAGAGAGCACCTTTCTTTTTCATCTCTTCCTTTTCAAGAGCAGAACAACTTTGGTGTTTGGTAAGTCCTTTTTGCTTCGGCCGAATCTTTCTAACAATCTTATCTCTTTCCTTTTCGATTTCCTAAAAAGAAAAGCTGAAACTAGTCATCTTTTCTAGGTAGTCCTTATTTATTTGTTTAGCCGAATCTCTCTAATCCTCTATTCACTTCTCTTCTCTTGATCTCTTAAAGAAGAAGCCAAAACTTCTCATTCTATTGTAACTGCTTGGTTGGCCGAAACCATCTAACATTCATATTCTTTCGACTCCTAGTTGCAGGGGATCGCCGTTACTAATCTTCCATCATTTCCAATCAGTTTCTCTAGTGGTTGTGATAAGGGTTTCTTTTCGTTTTAAACATCTTTCTTGCGTTTGGGTGCCGAAGGCAATGATCCTATTCTTTAAACTCTTGGCCAAATGTAAGTGGTGACGCTTTCTTTTAGAGACTTCCGGGATTCATTTGACTTGTGGATCAAGCCTAAAGCTTCGGGATTTGTCAGATCTAGGTGAGGACCCTTAGTTTGAGTGTTATTCTCTTATGGTTCGATTTCACTGCTTTAATTCGGTCTAGTGACCAAGCTTTGTTCATGGACTCAAATGTCAGCCAAGCGATAGGAGGGGTTGGACCTGTAAACCCAGCCCCTAAGTTTAAGAAGCGAGTAGTGTCAGCAGTTCGGGATTGGCCACCGGGTTGTGGGCCGACTTCTGAGCAGAATCGTAGGCAGATAGCTGTGGTTTCGATTAGTGATAGTGTCGATGTTGAAAGTGTGATATTGCGTGTTATCAGGTGTGTAACTCTCACACACTTTATATGTTAAATATTTTATTATCTGTATATGGCCAAAAGTCGAAGTGATGGTATGGATCACAAAGTTACCTTTGTGGGTAAAAGCGAGGACTCTAGGTAAGTGCTATTATGTGCTGTTATTAATGAATGCCTGTATGAGTAAAATGAATGTTGTTGTACATTGTTAGTATGATTATACCATGATGTAAAGCATGTACATGAAAATGGGATATGATGAGAAGAGGGAGGAAATATGATCTTTCAGACTGTCACCAGTGGTTAGGTACCACAAGTGGGTTGGCCCCATATATTATCATTTTGTGACTAAGTCTCAGTGGTTTGGAACCACCAGTGGTTAGGTACCACATATATTTATTTCTGTGACTCGTCCGAGTGGTTTGGTACCACAGTGGGTTGGCCCCACGTATTGATATTAGGGATTGTCACCAGAGGTTAGGTACCACAAGTGGGTGGGCCTCACATATGATTATTTGTGACTTTTGTCACCAGTGGTTAGGTACCACAAGTGGGTTGGCCCCACATACTATTATTTGTGACTTTTGTCACCAGTGGTTTGGAACCACCAGTGGTTAGGTACCACCAGTGGCTAGGTGCCACAAATGTTGGGTAGACACAGGAGATACGGATGGATATTTAGGTTGGTTGGGTTGCATGACATACATAATTTGCATATGAATCGTGTGAGAGCCTTAAAATCTTTTTGATGTGGATTTACACACTAAGTCTCGGTGACTCACCCCTTCCGTTAATCCTTGCAGGTATTCCTTAGACTGCAGATATGGAGCCGAGGTGGACTGAAGGTGGCTATGCATAATATCTTGTATTTTATTTTAAATCATTATTTTGGAGCTATTTGGGTAATGTAATAAGGCTATTTATACGTTAGTTTGGTTTTTATTTGTTTTATAAATTTTCCTTTATTTCAATTCTGATTATCAAGTCATGCTTAATACAGTTTCAAAATGGGTGATTTCCAAAAATTAAAAACTTTGGGATTTTGAGATTCTACAATTGATTATTTAACAAACGAATTCTAGCAGCAAATTAACTAAATTTTCAAATTAAGGCTCAAAGTTGTTTTTAATTGAACACTCAGTATAAATTCCGTTTCTATAAAAGCAAAGCTTTTTCCCAACTCATGACGATAACTCGGTTTTCAAAATTTTTTTCTTTCCTGTGACATGCTAGATTCGGTCGTAGCGTTTTGACCGGGTTTGGTGTGTTACAATTGTGGTATTAGAGCCTAGTTCAAAAGCTCGGCTGTGGATATAGGACCCAAATTATGTTTTCAATAGAGGGTTTGCAAAATGGTTTTGATGAAATACATGTTTTTGGGAAGCATGGCACCTGAGTCTCCTGCACCGATCCGCGACGGTAAGTTTTTTAATTATTGATTGTATGATTTAAATGTTTTTTGATACAAATGCTAGTATTAGGAAATTTACCTTAGAGACTGAAGTCTGCAGGACTGTATGCATTCACAGAAACAACTACTCTGATAATATACTCATAAGACTGTTCGGTAATAAACAGTGAAAGAAAGCTAACTCATAAAACTCTTAAACCAGATTAAATCACGAACGTTAGTCATGAGCACTCGAGGACGTGGGCGTAATGTGCGTGGTCGTGGTAGGGGTAGGATTACTGTATCGGAACCAGTAGGGTCTGGTTATGGGTCAGGAGATGAGGCGCCACCGCCGCCAGCTGTGGAACCAGAGTTTCAGGACCAAACGGGTGGAGGCGATGCGGTGTCTCAGTCGATGGTACGGGTCTTAGAGAGAGTTGCTGGAGCAGGCGTGGGTACGGGGCCCCGAAAATCGGTGTCTGAACGACTCTGATCCAATGGAGCGGAAGTATTTAAGGGCGTTTCTGGTGTAGCGCCCAACACAGCTGAATACTGGTTAGAAGCAACTGAGTGTATAATGGATGACCTTGACTTCACGGCAGAGGAGAAGTTGAAAGGGATCGTGTCTCTCCTTCGAGACGAGTCCTATCAGTGGTGGCTCGCGGTCAAGGATGGCACAAATTCTGATGATATCACCTGGGATTTCTTCAAAATAGCATTTCAGAGGAAGTACGTCGGATCGAGTTATGTGGATGCGCAGCGGAAGGCATTTCTAAATCTGGTTCAGGGGAGTAAGTCAGTGTCCGAAATATGAGGCGAAATTCTTACGGTTAAGCCGTTATGCCTGGGGTATTGTGGCTACGGACCATGAGCGCTGTGTTCGGTTTGGGAATAGGCTGAGAGATGAGCTACAGGTGTTGATTGCTCCACAGCGAGAGAGGGAATTTGCTGTTCTTGTGGAAAAGGCCAAGATAGCCGAGGAGGTGAAGCAGTTTGAGAAGTAGAATCAGTAGAGAAATAGACATAAAAGGACTATTGGGCCATCAGGGTTTGCTGGGGGATTCTAAAAAAGGGCTAGATTAGGCGGGCCGAGTCAAGCTGCAAAGCCTGTTGCTGCTCAGTGGCCACCGCAGTGTGCTCGTTGCGGAAAGTTTCATTCGGGAGAATGTTGGGTAGGTGGTAGAGGATGTTTTGAATGTGGATCTTTGGATCATCCGATTAAGGATTGCCCACGGATGCCAGTTCAGGCACAATCTGAGGGTTGATGACGTGTACAATTCAGAAGAGATGGTCAGCAACCGCAGAGGGGTCGTGGTCCAGTTAGAGGAGGAAACGGTTTTGGTCGAAGCCGTGGAGCACCGAGCAGAGGTGCTGGGAATACAAATGCAAGATAGCCTGGGTTGGTCTATGCTGCTAGGCGCCGAGAGGAGGGCGACGCACCGGACGTCATAACTGGTACGTTCCTGATTTATGGATTGCCTTATATTGCTTTGATTGAAATTGGTTCGACTCACTCTTATGTTGATAGTACTATAGTGGGAACCCTAAACTTAGACCATGAGACTTCCTCTAGGGAGAAGACTGTAGTTAGCCCGCTAGGACAAACTTAGTGGTGAACAAACTGTATAAGGATGTACCTCTGGAAGTTCAAGGGGTAGTTTTTCTGGCTGATCTGATGGAACTGCCGTTTAGGGAGTTCGATTTGATCTTGGGTATGGATTGGCTAGTGAAGTATCAAGCAAATCTGGACTGTGCAGCCAAGCTTATGGTGTTAAGAGCTGTTGAGAGTATAGAGGTGGTGGTGATAGGTGAGAGAAGGAACTATCTATCTAATGTGGTATCTATTTTGAAGGTCGAGAGGATGGTGAGAAAAGGATGTAGGGCATTTATGGTTCATGTTTATGCGTCGGAGGCCAAGGAGTCAGTTGTGGGGGATGTACGAACTGTAAAGGAATTTTCTGATGTGTTCCCAGAAGAGCTTTTGGGATTGCCTCCAGATCGCGAGGTTGAGTTTGGTATTGATCTTCTACCCGAAACAACGCCAGTGTCTATTGCCCCATATAGAATGGCGCCGAAGGAGTTAGTGGAGCTGAAAGCGCAGATTCAGGAGTTGTTAGACCGGGGTTTTATCCGACCAAGTGTATCGCCTTGGTGAGCATCGATGCTATTCGTTAAAAAGAAGGACGGGTTAATGCGAATGTGTATTGATTACCGTCAGTTGAATAAGTTAACGATTAAAAATAAGTATCCATTACCGAGAATAGCGACCTGTTCGATCAACTTAAGGGAGCATCAGTCTTTTCCAAGATAGATTTGAGGTCGGGGTATCACCAGCTTAAAGTCAAGGAGGTGGATAGTCATAATATGGTGTTTCGCACTCGCTATGGTCACTACGAATTCTTGGTGATGCCATTTGGATTGACCAACGCGCCAGCAGCGTTTATGGACTTGATGAATCGGGTTTTTCAACCGTATTTGGATCGATTCGTCGTAGTGTGTATAGACGATATTCTGGTGTACTCGAAGTCCGAGGAGGAGCATGATTAACATCTTCGAGTGGTTTTGCAAACTCTGAGGGAGAAGTAGTTATTTGCAAAGTTCAGTAAGTGCGAGTTCTGGCTAAGGGAAGTTACCTTTTTGGGTCATGTGGTGACAGCTGAGGGGATTAGGGTTAACCCTCGGAAGATTAAAGCTGTGTTGGATTGGAAACCACCTAAGTCTGTGGCTGAGTTTCAGAGTTTTCTTGGTCTAGCTGGGTATTACAGAAGGTTTGTGGAAGGGTTTTCTTTGATTGCAGCACCGTTAACCAAGTTGTTAAGGAAAGGGATTCCGTTTGTGTGGTCAGACAAACAACAAGAAAGTTTTGAGAAGTTAAGAGGATTTTGATGGAAGCTCCGGTATTGATTCAGCCTGAAGCAGGGAAAGAGTTTACTGTCTATTGTAATGCGTCGCATACAGGGTTAGGATGTATGCTGATGCAAGAAGGGAAAGTACTGGCATATGCTTCTCGATAATTGAGACCTCACGAAGTGAATTATCCAACGCATGACCTGGAGTTGGCTGCAGTGGTTTTCGCTATGAAGATCTGGAGACATTACTTGTATGGGGAGAAGTCTATCGTTTACACGGATCACAAGAGTTTGAAATACCTCCTTACCAGAAGGAGTTGAATTTAAGGCAGCGGAGGTAGATCGAGCTGTTGAAAGATTATGACTGCTCGATTGAGTATCATCCGGGTAAGGCTAACGTGGTGGCAGACGCGTTGAGCCGTAAGGTAGTATCAGACTTAAGAGAAATGTTTGCCCACCTTAGTTTGTATGATGACGGAAGTTTGATAGCGGAACTGTAAGTGAAGCCGACATGGGTGAATCAGGTTAAAGAGAAACAATTATCAGATGATGTCTTGAGCGCTCGATTTTTGCAAGTGCAGAATGGTGGATTAGAAGGGTATAGCTTGAACAGTGATGGAGTTTTATGTTTCCATGGGAAGGTTTGCATGCCAAAAGACGTGGAGTTGAGGCAGAAGATTCTTCAGGAAGCACATAGCAGTCCATACGCCATGCATCCTGGAGGTAGTAAGATGTACCGGGATTTGCAGGAGTAGTTTTGGTGGCCGGGTCTAAAGTGAGAAGTAACTGAATTTGTGGGTAAATGCTTGACGTGTCAACAGGTCAAGGCCGAGCATCAGTTGCCTTTGGGATTGTTGCAACTGGTGAAGATTCTGCAGTGGCAGTGGGAAAGGATCACGATGGATTTTGTCAGTGGGCTGCCCCTTACGGCTGCTAGGAAGGATTCGATTTGGGTAATAGTTGACCGTTTGACAAAGTTTGCTCATTTCATACCTGTGTATGTGGATTACTCTCTTCAGGAGTTGGCTAGATCATATATAGCGGAGATTGTAAGGTTGCATGGGGTGCCAGTGTCGATCATTTCGGACAGAGACCCTAGGTTCACGTCAAGATTTTGGAAGGCGTTGCATCAAGATTTAGGTACGAAGTTGGACTTCATTACAACGTTTCATCCGCAGTATGATGGACAGTGAAAGAGTGTAATTCAGATCTTTGAAGATATGTTGAGAGGATGTGTCTTAGACTTTAGAGGTAGTTGGGTAGAATTTCTACCGTTAGCGGAATTTGCGTACAACAATAGCTACCAGTCGAGTATTCAGATGGCGCCGTATGAAGCATTGTATGGTCGAAAGTGTCGTACACCTACACGTTGGACAGAGTTGGGTGAGCGTCAATTTTTGGGTCCAAAGCTGGTGGCTGAAGCGAAAGACAAGGTTAAGTTAATTCGGGCTCGATTGAAGGAAGCTTCGGACAGGCAGAAGTCCTACGCTAATCTAAAACGCAAAGATATAGAGTTTTCAGTGGGTGACCAGGTATTCTTGAAGGTTTCACCGTGGAAGAAGGTGCTAAGATTTGGTTGGAAGGGCAAGTTGAGCCCCAGGTTTATCGGGCCTTATCGGGTGTTGAAGCGTGTGGGGCCAGTAGCCTATTAGCTCGAGTTGCCTTCGGAGTTGAGTCAGATCCATGACGTATTTTACGTTTCTATGCTTAGACGCTATCATTCACATTCGTCTCATATTGTGCCAGTAGAAGAAATTGAAGTAAGCCCAGACTTATCTTTTGAGGAGGAACCAGTGCAGATCTTGGATCGGGATGTCAAAGTATTGCGTAAGAAATCAGTTCCTTTGGTGAAGGTGTTGTGGCAGAACCATGGATCAAAAGAAGCCATGTAGGAGCCAGAAGATGTTATGTGGCAGCAATACCCTTAACTCTTTTGACCAGGTAATTTCGAGGTTGAAATTATTTTAAGGGGGTAGAACTGTAACATCCTGAATCAGGGCCTTTGCATTTTTTGTGTTTGTGTGTGAATGCTATGTTTGTCATGTTAGTTTAGGGAACTTTAGGGGTCCAGGAATGACCTAGGGGTGAGCCGGAGCCTTAGAGAATATTTACTTTTTGGGCACTTTGAAGGGGAGCTGAATGGGATAGGAGTTAAGGGGTGATTGGTGGTATGTTTTGGCACAAGAAGTGCCTTGATAAAGTGGCAAGGAGGCGCCACTTAAAGCTTAGGGAAGTGACGCCTCAGGGAAGCTGGCAAGGACTTCGTTCGAGCTGTGGGAATTCCCTTTTGGGGATTTCTTTTTGACGCCAAGGTAAGGGAGAGTTGCACTCAGCTTGGACTCTGGTGGATGAGTGTTGAATGGGTCAACACCTTTGAAGGAGTAGAAGAGAGCAATTCAAGGAGTTTGAATTATTCAAACAAGTTTGAATGTGTGATCAGGAGAAAACTAGGGAGGAAAAGAAGGGATTGAAGAGTGTGAAGTGTTAGCCAAAATTGTGGGGAGTGGGTGTGAGTGTGTGTTCGGTTTAGTGAGGTTAGGGAGTGGCCAAATGTTAAAAGTAGCCTTAGCGGGAGTGTTGGGCATTTTCGACTAGCTAGATAGGACCAAGAGCTTCTTTTGTTCTTTATTTTTGTCAAAAACTGAAACACCCATACCATATTGTGCATTCTGCTTTTCTCTCAATTTCCAAAACTGAAACACTCTCTTCACATTTTGTTTTGCTTTCCCTTTTCTTTCATTGAGCCGAAACATTTTCCACTCCTCTCTTCAGTTTCTTCTTTGTTTGTGCTTGGCGGAAACCTCCTTTGCCTTTCATTTGTCACTTTTGTTTTATTTTCTTTGTCATTAACCTCAAAGCCGAAACCCTCTGAAGCCTCATCTTTTGCCGAAAACTCTGTTACTCTCCTCTCTTCTCTTTCAAATACTTTAGCCGAATATCCCTTGGTAGAGAGCACCTTTCTTTTTCATCTCTTCCTTTTCAAAGAGCAGAACAACTTCATGTTTGGTAAATCCTTTTTGCTTTGGCCGAATCTTTCTAACAATCTCATCTTTTTTCCTTTCGATTTCCTAAAAAGAAAAGCCGAAACTCGTCATCTTTTCTAGGTAGTCCTTATTTATTTGTTTAGCCCAATCTCTCTAATCCTCTATTCACTTCTCTTCTCTTGATCTCTTAAAGAAGAAGCCAAAACTTCTCATTCTATTGTAACTGCTTGGTTGGCTGAAACCCTCTAACATTCGTATTCTTTCGACTCCTAGTTGCAGTGGATCGCCGTTACTAGTCTTCCATGATTTCCAATCGGTTTCTCTAGTGGTTGTGGTAAGGGTTTCTTTTCGTTTTAACCATCTTTCTTGCGTTTGGGTGCCGAAGGCAGTGATCCCATTCTTTAAACTCTTGGCCGAATGTAGATGGTGACGCTTTCTTTTGGAGACTTTCGAGATTCATTTGACTTGTGGATCAAGCCTAAAGCTTCGGAATTTGTCGATCTATGTAAGGACCCTTAGTTTGAGTGTTATTCTCTTATGGTTCGATTTCACTGCTTTAATCCGGTCTAGTGACCAAGGTTTGTTCATGGACTCAAATGTCATCCAAGCAATAGGAGGGGTTGGACCTGTAAACCCAGGCCCTAAGTTTAAGAAGCGAGCAGTGTCAGCAGTTCGGGATTGGCCACTGGGTTGTGGGCCGACTTCTGAGCAGAATTGTAGGCAGATAGCTATGGTTTTGATTAGTGATAGTGTCAACGTTGAAAGTGTGATATTGCGTGTTATCAGGTGTGTAACTCTCACACACTTTATATGTTAAATATGTTATTATTTGTATATGTCCAAAAGCCGAAGTGATGGTATGGATCACTAAGTTACCTTTGTGGGTAAAAGCGAGGACTCTAGGTAAGTGCTATTATGTGCTGTTATTAATGAATGCATGTATGGGTGGAATGAATGTTGTTGTACATTGTTAGTATGATCATACCATGATGTAAAGCATGTACATGAAAATGGGATATGATGAGAAGAGGGAGGAAATATGATCTTTCAGACTGTCACCAGTGGTTAGGTACCACAAGTGGGTTGGCCCACATATTATCATTTTGTGACTAAGTCTCAGTGGTTTGGAACCACTAGTGGTTAGGTACCACGTATATTTACTTCTGTGACTCGTCCGAGTGGTTTGGTACCACAGTGGGTTGGCCCCACGTATTTATATTAGGGATTGTCACCAGTGGTTAGGTACCACAGGTGGGTTGGCCACACATATGATTATTTGTGACTTTTGTCACCAGTGGTTAGGTACAACAAGTGGGTTGGCCCCACATACTATTATTTGTGACTTTTGTCACTCGTGGTTTGGAACCACCAGTGGTTAGGTAGCACCAGTGGCTAGGTGCCACAAATGTTGGGTGGACACAGGAGATACGGATGGATATTTAGGTTGGTTGGGTTGCATGACATACATACTTTTCATATGAATCTGTGTGAGAGCCCTAAAATCTTTTGGACGTGGATTTACACACTGAGTCTCGGTGACTCACCCCTTTCGTTAATCTTTGCAGGTAATCCTTAGATTGCGGATATGGAGCCGAGGTGGACTCGAGGTGGCCATGCATAATATCTTGGATTTTATTTTAAATTGTTATTTTGGAGCTATTTTACTTTAATTTGGATTTTGGGTAATGTAATAAGGCTATTTAAACGTTAGTTTGGTTTTTATTTGTTTTATAAATTTTCCTTTATTTTAATTTTGATTATCAAGTCATGCTTAATACAGTTTCAAAATGGGTGATTTCCAAAACTTAAAAACTTTGGGATTTTGAGATTCTACAATTGATTATTTAACAAACGGATTCTAGCAGCAAATTAACTAAATTTTCAAATTAAGGCTCAAAGTTGTTTTCAATTGAACACTCAATATAAATTCTGTTTCTATAAAATCAAAGCTTTTTCCCAACTCATGACGATAACTCGGCTTTCAAAATTTTTCTTCTTTCCTGTGATATGCTAGATTCGGTCGTAGCGTTTTGATCGGGTTTGGGGTGTTACATTGGGTTTTGTATGGGCCAGGGCAAATTGGGCCTATTACACCTACCTTTAACCGAGCCCCATTACAACCTTATAAAATACCTATTGATTTGATGATAATGTCACCTACATTAGTGGAGAGGAAGTATTAAGTTCGACATTTGAAGAGCATAAATGAGTCTTATGATTGTTTGCTTGATTGATCAGAAATTATGTTGAATGAAGAATGTTATCTAGGGCTATGACATACATACAAACTATGATTCATGTTGGCATTTTTTGAAGCTTAGTATAATTTTAAGAAATGTTTGCACATGAATTACTTGTTAATAAAGAAGATCTATGAACATGAAGTTATTAATGCATGATTATGGGATGAAGGTTGATGCTGCTTACACAGTTAGCAATTTTTGCCTTAGCAAGACCTTTTGCTGTGCATAAACATTTCTCGGGACGAGTAATGATTTAAGTTTGGGGTTTTGTAAACTAAAAAATATATAGGATTTTTCCTATGTAATTTGTCACATTTTTACTTAAATTCGTTGTTAAAACTAAGTAATTGTTTAATAAATTAGTGAAATATGTGAAAATATGAAACTAGGACATAAAATTTATTAAAATGTGATCTTATGCTTTATTATATAGTTTTCATGCATAAAATGGCTTATTTTATATTGATTTAAACATATTATATTTTTAAGACATAAAATGGGTCATGCATGATTAAATTAAATAATAAAATATAAAATTATATGTAATAACTCATTTTAAAATATTTCATTAATAATATGCGTTTTAATTAATTATTTAAATTGGATAAATTTTATTCTTTGGTCCTTTAATTTATTGATTTATTTTGGACAGGTCTGATAGCTTTGTTGGATTACAAGAACTGTCCAAATTTGGCTACACATGGCTGTTCACATAAACCACTTTTGGTTTTGTTACACAAGGTCCTTGCAATGTTGAAGAAATTGGAGATTTGTCCGAAGATTTACAGTTGACCGAGCCTCAGTCTGGAGTTGTTATGGCATTTAATTTGCTTAAAAATCAAGCAAAAATCAAATTAAAATCTGCTTAGCATGGCCGACCACTCATTTGAAAAGCTTGAAGAGACTAAACCTCTCTATTTTTAGTAATCTACCCCCTCTCTTAATCTATGAATAAGGCCTCCTCACTCCTTCATCAATCATCCCTCATCCCTCTTTATTCTCTTCTTTCTCAATTCTCTTTAGCATTTTCCCTTCCCCACACCTAGAATCATCTCTTCCTAGAGATTTTAGCAATTAAGCCTCTTAAAGAGCCTTTGGTCGGCCACCTTGGAGAGCCATCAGCAAGGAGCAAAGCGAAGTAGTGAAGGAGCCTCGTCAATTAGAGTCTTAGGTGACAACCACTTTGATTTGGGTTTAATCTTTCTTTTCTTTAATTTAATCTAAAAACGTTTGGTATGTGTTCTTTGTTCTTGTTTACAACAATGTTAGCTTAATTTTATTTAAGCTAGGATGATTGCTTTGATTAAATAATATTTATTTGATTCATGCTTATAATATTTGTGCCTCAATCGATCATGCTTTCAATTGAAATCAAGTCTGTATTTCATTCATACGTGATTGAAATGCACCTAAATTAGCTGAGCGATCCTAACCAGACGACGGCTAGTGGACACATAATTGAAATGTGCATGCTCAATTTAGATCCTAACCCGATTAAATTGCAGGTTGCATAACAACTCTAACCAAGCTCTATTATCTACATAGTTTTTAGATCTGTGTGGTTAAACTGTTTCAAACCTAACACGTCCCTGTTACCTCACACGAATGCTAAGAAACCTTTATTAAATAAGGATTAGTAAAATGCGTATTTACTAAGTAAAGGATTCCGGAAGGACCTAATATGGTCTCCAAACTCATAAAAGATCGAGTTGCCATGGAATTTTTTTTGAATGTTGTTAAGCATGTTAATAATAAATTGAGTTTAATTAAAGTAATTGTCCTAGTTTATTTATGTTATAATTGTTGAAAATTGTGTTTAATTTTGCTAAAATCTATTCATTCATATAGTTTGCATATTTAGGATAATTTGTATTAGGGATCATTGCATTTAGTTTAATATACTTAATTTTAATCATCACTTCTCAATCATATTGTGTTTTTATTTACCAAATTATTAATATAATTTTACAAATTAAGTGACTTAGCACAAATACAATCTATGTGGAGACGATAACTCGATACTTACTTATTATTTGATAACGACTATGTACACTTGCACAAACTTACTTGATAACACGAGCACCGGCAAGGACATACGCTATTCGTGCTAGAGAAGATGTTTCTGCACCAGATGTCATTACTGGTACATTTTCTCTACTTGATACTGATATTACTGCTTTGATTGATCTTGGTTCCACATATATATACACAAACTTATTGTCTGTTACAAATTTACCTGTTGAATTCACTGAATTTGTGGTTAAAGTTTCAAACCCTCTGGGCCAGTGCGTTATCATGGATAAAGTTTGTAAAAATTGTCCGTTGATGGTAAAAGGTTATTACTTTTCGGATGACTTGATGTTATTGCCATTTGATGAATTTGATGTGATATTAGGAATGGATTGGCTAACCCAATATGATGCAGTGGTGAATTGCAAGCAAAAATTTATTGTATTGAAATGTCAGAGTGGTGAATTACTTTATGTTGAATCTGATAAACTGGATGGATTACCCAATGTGATTTCAGCAATATCAGCACAAAAATATGTCGGAAAGGGTTATGATGCTTACCTTGCATATGTATTGGATACTAAAGTATCTGAATTGAGGATCCAGTCAGTGCCAGTTGTTTGTGAATTTCCTAATGTATTTCTTGAAGAATTACCTGGTTTACCACTGGTTAGAGAAGTGGAGTTCTCTATTGACCTTGTTCTGAGGTCAACACCGATATCTATAGCACCTTACAGAATAACTCCTACTGAATTGAAAGAGTTGAAAGTACAGTTGCAAGAATTGATTGACAGAGGTTTTGCTCGACCTAGTTCTCACCTTGGGGTGAACCGATTCTATTTGTAAAGAAGAAAGATGGGTCGTTGAGGTTATGCATTGATTACAAATAGCTTAACAAAGTTACAATAAAGAACAAGTATCCATTGTCTCGAATTGATGACCTGTTTGACCAGTTGAAATGTTCCATTGTATTTTCAAAGATTGATCTCCGTTCTGGCTATTATCAATTACGAGTAAAAGATCCAGATGTGTCAAAGACAACTTTCAGGACTAGGTACGGGCACTATGAGTTTCTTATGATGCCATTCGGTTTGACAAATGCACCTACAGTGTTTATGGATCTGAAGAACAGAATTTTCAGACCATATTTAGACAGGTTTGTGGTGGTATTTATAGATGATATTTTGGTTTACTTTCGAGATGAAAATTAACATGCTGGGCATTTGAGAATAGTGTTGCAAACTCTACGAGAGAAACAATTGTATGCCAAATTTAGTAAATGTGAATTTTGGCTATGGGAAGTTAGTTTTCTTGGGCATATAGTATCTACTGAAGGTGTCAGGGTGGACCCGAATAAAATTTTAGCCATTGTTAGTTGGAAGCCACCAAAAAATGTGTCTGAAGTCTGAAGTTTTCTAGGACTAGCTGTTTATTATCAGAGGTTTGTAAAACGTTTTTCAATGATAGCTTCTCTGATGACTCGTTTGCTACAAAAAAATGTAAAGTTTGAATGGACTGATAAATGCCAGCATAGTTTTGATAGATTGAAAGCTTTATTAACAGAAGCACCAATGTTAGTCCAACCTGGACCGGGTAAGGAATTTATAATTTATAGTGATGCGTCATTGAATGGTTTAGGCTGTCTTTTAAAGCAAGAAGGTAAAGTAGTAGCCTACGCTTCAAGACAGCTAAAACCACATGAAAGAAATTACTCGACATATGATCTTGAATTGGTAGCCATTGTGTTTGCATTAAAAATTTGCCGGCATCATCTGTTAGGTGAAAAATGTCACATATTCACTGATCATAAAAGTTTGAAATATTTAATGTCATAGAAAGATTTGAATTTCAGACAGCGCAGGTGGCTTGAATTATTGAAATATTATGATCTAGTTATTGATTATCATCCGGGAAAAGCCAATGTGGTTGCTGATGCTTTAAGCAGAAAATCCCTGTTTTCCTTTTGAGCTATGAATAGTCAATTGTCATTATATGATGAGGGTTCAATCATAGCTGATTTAAAAGCTAGACCGGCATTTTTGCAGCAGATATCTGAAGCTCAAAAAAAATGATAGTAAGTTGCAGGCAAAACATATACAAACTGAATCAACTCCAAACTCAGAATTTTAGATTGGGACTGATGGTTGTTTGTTATTCAGAGACAAAGTATGTGTACTGAAAAGTTCAAAACTAGTGCAGAAGATTTTGAATGAAGCTCATAATGGTAACATGTATATTCATCCTGGTAGTAATAAAATGTATAAGGATCTGAAAAAGATGTACTGGTGGCCGGGAATGAAACGGGATATTTCTGAGTTTGTATCTAAATGTTTGATATGTCAGTAAGTGAAAGCTGAACATCAGTTACCTTCAGGACTATTACAGCCGGTTACGATACTGAAATGGAAATGGAAAAGAATTACCATGGACTTTGTATCGGGATTACCCATGTCTCCAAAAACGAGGGATGCCATTTGGGTAATTGTTGATCAGTTGACAAAATCTGCACACTTTATTCCGGTACGTATGGACTTTCCTTGGATAGATTGGATGAATTATATGTCTCTGAGATTGTCAGATTGCATGGAGTGCCAGTCTCCATTATTTCAGATAGAGACCCTCGGTTTACATCTCGATTTTGGACCAAATTGCAAGAAGCTCTGGGTAACCAAGTACACTTTAGCAATGCATTTCATCCCTAGAGAGACAGTCAATCTAAACGTGTTATACAAATCTTGGAAGATATGCTTCAGTATTGTATACTTGAGTTTTAAGGTAACTGGAAAAAGTATTTTCCTTTAGTTGAATTTGCTTACAATAATAGTTATCAATCTAGCATCAAAATGGCATCGTATGAAGCTTTGTATGGTCGCAAATTTAGAATTCCATTGTATTGGATAGAACTCAGTGAAAAAAAGTTACACGGAGTTGACTTAGTCTGTGAAACTGAGGAAAAAGTGAAAGTAATTCGAGACAGTTTGAGAGCAGCCTCTGATCGTCAGAAGTCTTATGCTGATCTTAAATGAAAAGAAATAGAATTTCAAGTCGGTGACAAAGTATTCTGGAAAATATCACCTTGGAAGAAAGTTCTCCAGTTTGGTCGTAAAGGAAAACTGAGTCCATGGTTCATTGCACCATATGAGATTATAGAAAAAATTGGACCGATTGCACATCGGTTAGCTTTACCACCAGAACTAGATCAAATTCAAAATGTTTTTCATGTGTCTATGCTACAACGGTATTGATCTGATCCTTCACATGTTATTTCTCCGACAGAGGTAGAGATTCAGCCTGATATGACATATAGTGAAGGACCGATCAAAATCTTAGCTCGTGAAATAAAAGAGTTAAGAAATAAAAATGTAGCATTAGTAAAAGTTCTCTGGAAACAACACGGTATAGAAGAGGCTACTTGGGAATCGAACGTGTTATACAGATTTTGGAAGATATGCTTCGGTGTTGTATACTTGAGTTTGAAGGTAACTGGGAAAAGTATTTTCCTTTAGTTGAATTTGTTTACAATAACAGTTATCAGTCTAGCATCAAAATGGTACTGTATAAAGCTTTGTATGGTCACAAATGTAGAACTCCATTGTATTGGACAAAACTCAGTGAAAAAAAAGTTACATGGAGTTGACTTAGTCCATGAAACCGAGGAAAAAGTGAAAGTAATTCGAGACAGTTTAAGAGCAATCTCTGATCATCAAAAGTCCTATGCTGATCTTAAACGAAAAGAAATAGAATTTCAAGTCGGTGACAAAGTATTCTTGAAAGTATCGCCTTGGAAGAAAGTTCTAAAGTTTGGTCGTAAAGGAAAACTGAGTCCACGGTTCATTGGACCATATGAGATTATAGAAAGAATTGGACCGATTGCATATCAGTTAGCTTTACCACCAGAACTAGATCGGATTCATAATGTTTTTCATGTGTCTATGCTACAACGGTATCGATCCGATCATTCACATGTTATTTCTCAGACAGAGGTAGAGATTCAGCTTGATATGACATATAGTGAAGAACTGATCAAAATCTTAGCTCGGGAAACAAAAGAGTTAAGAAATAAAAAAGGTAGCATCAGTAAAAGTTTTTTGGCAACAACACGGTATAGAAGAGGTTACTTGGGAATCGGATGTGTTATACAGATTTTGGAAGATATGCTTCCGTGTTGTATACTAGAGTTTGAAAGTAACTTGGAAATGTATTTTCCTTTAGTTGAATTTACTTACATAACAGTTATCAGTGTAGCATCAAAATGGCACCGTATGAAGCTTTGTATGGTTGCAAATGTAGAACTCCATTGTATTGCACAGAACTCAGTGAGAAAAAGTTACACAGAGTTGACTTAGCCCGTGAAACCGAGGAAAAATGGAAAGTAATTCTAGACAGTTTGAGAGCACCCTCTGATCGTCAAAAGTCCTATGCTGATCTTAAATGAAAAGAAATAGAATTTCAAGTCAGTGACAAAGTATTCTTGAAAGTATCGCTTGGAAGAAAGTTCTCTATTTTGGTCGTAAAGGAAAAATGAGTCCACGGTTTATTGGACCATATGAGATTACAGAAAGAATTGGACTGGTTGCATATCAATTAGCTTTACCACCAGAACTAGATTGGATTGATAATGTTTTTCATGTGTCTATACTACAGTGGTATCAATCTGATCCTTCACATGTTATTTCTCCGACAGAGGTAGAGATTCTGCCTGATATGACATATAGTGAAGAACTGATCAAAATCTTAGCTCGGGAAACAAAAGAGTTAAGAAATAAAAAGGTAGCATTAGTAAAAGTTCTTTGGAAACGTCATGGTGTAGAAGAGACTACCTGGGAACTGGAGGATATTATGAGGAGGTAATACCCAATCTTTTTACTGGTAAGATTTTCGAGGACAAAAATCCTTGAGGGGGAGAGTTATAACCATCCACTTTCAGTGAAGTCGAAATAGTGGTTTCGAGACCACAAATTCGAGCCAAAAATGAAATTTATTTTTATTTTATTGTATGGTCTGTATGTGATAGAGATGTCATGTGAAATTTCTGATAAGAAAATTTTACCCATTATGTGCTCAATTATTGGAAGGACCAAATCGCATAAAATGCAAAAGTTGAATTCTAGTAGCTATAAGGATTAAATAGCAATGTAATTCAAAACTAGAGGTCCTTTTATGGTAATTAAACCATCAAAGAGAAGTATGTAGATATTTTGGTGATTCAACCATCGAAATTTAGAAAAAGGGAAATGACTAAATTGGAAATTGAAATAATTTAATTAATTAAAAGATGATAAAATAACTATCATCTTATTCTATATCATCTTCAACCCCAAAATACATGGAAACCCTAGGAGAGAGAGAAGAAACTTTCTTGGCATAATTGGCTAAGTTTTCTTGTCTCGTTTTTAGTAATTTTGATATTTTTGAAATCGGGATAGCTTAATCTATCTATTTGGGGGTTCAATTTGAAAAGTTATCAAAGTATGGAGATTAGGTCATGGATGAATATGCTGAAAATTTGAAATTTATGGTAGAAATTGAAAGGTTGTTGATACATAAACAACTTTTTACTAAGTGATTTTTGATGGAAACATGATTTAGGGACTAAAATGTAAAGTTGTAAAAATTGAAGAAAACTTTTGAAATTTATAAAATATATGTGCTGTAAATTCTATATTGAAATTTTGGTTAGGCTTGGAATAGGGTAAATTTCATCAATTTCATTTTTCGAGCCTAGGGAAAAAAATGGAATTTATGAAAAAGTTAAGGGCAAAATGGTAATTTTGCGTAGGATGTAAATTGAGTCCTCTTGAATATGAAATGTGATAAATTGATGAATAAATTCATTTATATAGATCTGCACAACACAAATTTGAGGTTAGACCGATGAAAAGAAAAAGTTTCGGATTAGTAGATTTTTAAACACGAACAAGTGTCAAGGTAAGTTCGTGTAACTTAATCGAGCAAGTAAATATGTTAAATTGAATGTTGTGTTTGTATGGGATGTGACTTATTTTGGAGCACCATCATACTATCCACTAGCTTATTTTGGGTATATATAGTAAAATCATTTTGGTATAATGGCATGTATAGGCTAATTTAGCCATTCTTGGCTTGAAATGATGTTTGTAATCAAGCCATTAGAATGGCTAGTAACGGTTTATTTTGATATACTTATAATTTTATACTATGGTAGCTACATACACGTTAAGTAGTTGACCAAATTATGTCTAACATGTGGACTAAACTAAGGTAAGATTATAAACATATATGCATGTGATGATATGCCATGTTGAATGATAGAATTTGCTTAATTTGAATGCTAGAATTGGTTGGTTTACGGATGTAAGTTTTAGTGCAGGTTATTGGTAAAAATTTTGGGTGAGAAATGAAGCTAGAAATGGTTTTATTTTTTCCACACGGGAGTGTCTTGGTCGTGTGTGACACACGGCCTGGTACACGGGTGTGTGGTTAGGCCATGTGTCCCTTACACCTTAAATTTGAGAAACAAAATGCTCAGAATTGAGCACACGTATAGAGACACGGGGGTGTGTCTCAGCTGTGTGTGCTACACGGCCTAGAATGTAACGCCCCAAAATCCCGAAACTCCAAATTTCTATGCACTGAAGTTGGTATCTACAAGTAGCACTTGGAATATTAATTTTAGGGTATTACTAGGGTTATTTGAAGTCTTAGGGATAGGGAGGACCATAGGGAAAATTTTAATTTTTGCCTTAGTCGACCCTAGTCTCAGGTATTAGCCCTCTTAAACAGATTAAGGGGAAAACAGGACACAATTGGGCCTGTGGTCCAATGGCAAGGTGGCGTCACTTGGGGAGCTACAAGGTGGCGTTATTATCTGGTGAAGAGGTCCAAGTTTCGAGGCTTAAGAGTGGTAAATTGAGGGGTTTTATTTTTGCACATGGAAGAAAGGTAGTGGCGCTGGAGTGGACTCTGGCAGGGAGTGTTCAGGAGAGAAATTTAAGGTAAAGATAAGAGAGAAAAGATAGGGGATTGAGGTGTGTATGTGTTGGTGCCGAATTGGACTCTGGGGGGAAGGTAGTTTCGACTTTGGCTATATAAAGGGGGTGCCGAATTCCTTTGAAGGGTTCTTTGGGTTTTCATTATTTTTTTTTTCTTCCCCTCATTCTTTTTCTTTCATTGTCGAATTACCATCATCCTTTTTTGCTGAAATCCCTACTTGTGTCGTTTCTTTATTGTTTTCCTCCATCACAAATCTGTTGATCAAGTGTTAAAAGCTGGATCTCATTCAGTAGCTATCTAGGCTGCAGGATCAAGGGTGGGATTCGATAAGTACTTAGTCAACCTCCTTAGTGTGTTTTGTTAAAAGCCGAAGGGCTATCTAACTTCTTCTTGTTGTTAACATTGTTTTAACAAGGGTAAGGTTCAAAGATTGCAAGCATGGCAAGGATCGTTAGCAAGTGGTAAGTGTACTTGTCTCAGTTGCGGATTAATGAATGGCCAAATGTAAGTATGGCTTATAGGGGTGACTTGTGTGGAAGATGAGTCACTTGATTGTTGATACTATATGTGTGGGTGCAGATCTACGTGAACAGTAGCTAAGGAAGGGCTACTAGAACTGGTGGCACACGGTAAGGTTATGGTAAGGCTTCGATTTTTAGGTAAATACTGTAGTTAAGTGTGTATTGATTGGAGATTGGTATTGGTTGTAGGTTCAAGGCTGAGGATAGTGTAGCACGTCGCAGTAACCAGGTGTGTACATACACTTCACACACGACAAATCAGCAAAAGCCAAAATGCTGAAAAGCTGAAAAGCTGAAAGGTTGGTGCCGGCAACCACACGAGCGTATGAACATTCGTGTGGGAACACCGATACGATTATCGGGGCCTAGAGAGTGATCTCATGGTCTTGGGCCACTATTTGGCTGACCGGGCCAGATGAGGCTAAATGGGCCTATCGAGCTCGTGGGCCCAAGTCAGCAATAGTTGATATGTGTAACTGAATGATGGATGGTTGTATGATTTGATTGTGATCGGGCCTAATGGGCTACATAAACATGATTGGACTTAATGGGCTATATGGACATGATTAGGCTTAGTGGGCCTTATGGGATTTTAGAAATGCATGCTAGGGTTTTAATGGACTCTAGCCCTAATTCTGATAAATTCCTAAATAGCATAAGACTTAATTTAATAATCAAACATATCTGTGGACAAGTCGCTATGTTAGAGTGTGGCAATGGACATATGCATGTCTAGGATTGCATCTAGGGGGAGCTTGGTACTTAAGTAGTCCTAGTGACCCACCTCCTCTTCTATGGGATCATACCTGGTGCATAGTGTCTGTTCACTTTAGCCGCAAGGACTTGTTAATGGACCAAAGTTCATAACTAAAACCCGTGATTTGCAAAATTACTAAAATACCCCTGATTTGCAAAATTACCGAAATACCCCCAGATTTCAAGTTACTTAGAAGTTTTTGTTTATTTATTTTCAAATGACTTATTGTTAATTATTTCATTTGTAATAAGGCCTTGTATCTCCAATTTGACTTTACATTTGGGTTTCCTTATGTTTTCAACTGCGTAGTTGTTAAACTTGAATAAATTTCTTAAGTTTAAACATAGTTTTTGAAATACCTATAACATATGGGCGTTTTCTTAAAACATGGGCTTTTATCATTACTGAACTAGTTGCTTAGATTTTTGGGTTTCTAAGCCTTAAACTTAGGTTTTAACTGAGCAAAGTCGTTTTGAATTATTCCTTTGATGTGACTTTACCGGATTCGGCCATAACGTCTGGGCCGGGATGTGGTGTTACATAAAACACGGGCGTATGTCTTGCCCGTGTGAAACCTGAATCTAATTTCAAAAAATAAAATTAGCCACACGGCCTAGCACACGGGCGTGTCCCTCAGACCACACGGGCGTGTGAACCCTACACCTTGGAAAAATTTAAAATTTCGTGAAAATTTCTTAAAGTTTCCATTGAGTCCCGACTCGATTCAAAAGCTCATATTGGGCCTCGAGGGTCCATTTAAGGGACGTTATGAATAATCTCAGAAAATGAACAATATTGACATGATTATCTATAAATTTTTTATAAAATTCGGTAATGTTCCGTGACCCTGTTTCGGTGACAGATACGGGTTAGGGGTGTTATAAGGAGGTTTACTTGTTTCAAGGGGAAGAGATTGCTTGAATTATGGAGAAAGGAGGTAGGTCACCTTGATTTGTTGAGAGGGAGATTTCTATATTGATTTTGTGGTTGCATAAGGTGAATACCAAGTCACATGGATGGTTTGGGCACTTCTAGTGGACAGTTGGGCTCCTGTCTCCCTCAACGGACGGTTTGGGTTCTTTCCTTCCTTAGTGGGCGTTAAACTCTAGGTGAGGTCCAGAACCTATGACTCAGATGATTATTAATTTATTTTCAGTGTTGTGTGTTGGGCATGTTGGTTGAGTGTTGAGTAAATAATGCATCATCTTATGGCTGAATGTTGTGTAAATGATGAGTTACTCCATCACTGAATATTGATATATTATGAGGTCTGTTGTTTTGTTATGAAAATAGATGAAATGTTTGGCGTAATGTGTGTTGTGCATGAACAGTAGTGTTGGTAAAATGCTTATGTATGAAATGCATGTGTATGAATTATGCGAAGTTGTGGAGGGTTGTGGAAAGGTGATTGAGATGGAAGACAAAAAAGAAAATATGATATGTGATCTGCCTTTGGTATGGCATGTAAATGCAAACTGTGATTGGTTAATGCCTCAACCTTGTGGGGGAACACGTAAGTGTTCAAATTAACAAGGAGGATCTGCGAAGGTACATGCGTACTATATCAAAAATGAATATTAGTGATATGTGGCTTTGCGGAGGTTCGAACGTACTATATGGAGAAAGGTGGGCACCGGTATAGAGCCCTTTGTGAGACGTAATGGAGCCCTTTGTGGGACATTTTGGATCCCTTTGTGGGACGTTTGAGAGCCCTTTATGGGACGTAAAGTACTCTATGGAGTCGGAGACTTTAATTCGTATGAATGAATATAGGTACATGGCCATGGTGTGAACCAGGGAAGTCATCGAGACAGTTTACGTTATGAATTCTCTCGACTTGCCTTGGTGGCATAACATATTGGAGGTCCGTGAGGTAAAATTGTGCATTTGAAATTGTATATACATGTTCGCATCTATGTCTTCACAAATTATGGATCCCTTGAAAAGTCGCTAAGAAATAACTATCTGTTTATGCGAGTCCACATATGAAGGATACTGTAACACCCTTACCTGGTCCAATCGTCGAACCTGAATAATAGGATGCTACAAACAAAAATAAAACAATTACATGCAAATTATAGTTCAAAATCTCAATTAATTATCAACATATCATATATATAATCAAGTATAATATGTAATCCAATTAGTTTCGGGTTACTATCAAGCTTACGAAAGCTGAAAACCAACTCGGTAACAAACAAGGATCATTTTGAAACAAAAACAAAAAGCTAGGAAAAATTTGAAAACATGGGTCACATGGTCGTGTCCCAGATCTTCTGGAAATGAAATGGCCATGTGGGATGGGACAACCTATTGTGTAGGCAAGCCATGCAATAGATTGATGCTATGTGGGGTTGTAGTCACACGGCCGTGCGAACAACTGTGTATACTCATCAAGGTCATGTGGGTCAAAAGTGTAAATATTCAAGAATATGTTACACGATCATGTCATTGGTCTATGTAATAAATTGCCGCCATGTGCATCATAAATAAACTAAAACCTATGGGCCACACAGTCGTGTCATATGCCGTGTAGGGCTCATAGCTATGTGCCAAGCCATGTACCAGGCCGTGTGTACCTAGAAATATCATTCAATGCAAGCTTTATAACCCTCATTCACTTTACCACAAGCAACCAACTATAATAAGTCTTAATCAAATCCAAAAGCATCAAAGTCGAGCCAAAACATTACTTAGAACAACCATTCTAAGTGCCTAACCAATATGTTGTTGGGAAATGTGTCCATATTGTAGTAAACATGTAATTGTTTTCTATTTATTTGAACATGAATAAATAAATAAATTTAATTTCACATTTCACTATTATATCTTTTTTATTTCTATCTTTTATATTTTGCTTGCATAGCGAAATTGTGACAGGCAAATATTAGCTCATTGATTGTCTAAGTTCAAACTAAAGTTAAGTGGCATTGTAAGAATGTTTACATTGCGAGAAAGACAACTTACTTTAGTAGATAATCTAAATAAGTTCGTAATCTTGTAAAAGAATTGAAATGAACATTTGATTCAAATACTGAGAAGGATTATTATGTCTTCTACAATTCCAATTAGGGAGCTAGCTAGTCTTGGCTATCGGAGCAGTTGACTCCACGGGTAGAGACATAGATGTATTCATTGGTAGAATTGGATTGGACCCAAGATGAATTAATGTTGAATCTGTTTGTGAATTAATTCACTTGTGACATTCATGGTGTGATTTACCTAAATCCTAAGTTAGTCACTGACCATGCGTATGCGACTCATGTGCTTTGATATAAGTGAGGCGATAAACCGTAAATATAACATATTTTAATCCCACATTTATTATGCTTTTTAAAGATTTAAGCCTCATTTTATATAAAAAGGTGCTTTTAATCCTTTCTTTTTCATGTCTTATACCCAGGAAAGCACCCGAGGATGAAAAGAACACAAAACGGGCCTAAAACGAAGTAAATGGGCCTTTCCACGAAATCGACACGACCTAGGCCAAAGACCACACGGCCGTGTCTTGATGAACACTTGGAGCACGGCCTCATCACCACCGCACACGGCCGTGCCAAAGCAGAAATCCGAACACGGTTAGGTCTTGATTTGCACGGGTGTGTGACATGGTCGTGCCTCTGTCGCTGGAAAGAGCAATTTCAGTCGAAAAAGGATACTTCGGGAGAAAAAATCGTATTCCAAGAGCCTATAAATATACCCCAAGTACCACCTTTGAAAGGGAGCGGAAGCTAGGCCAATGAGCTAAGCCGAGAAGGTCAGAGTTAGGGAGTAACGCGAGGATAGCCAGTTGATTCATCCCAAGAAGCCAGAATTATACTTAAGACGACGGAATTCTCCTTCAATCCCGTCAGGGAGTTTTAGGATTTTCTTATGTTTTGTTTTATCTTTTCTCTTGTGATGTTTTCTTTTTACATTATGAACTAAATCCTTCAGATACCTGAAGGGGGATGAAACCTAGACAGATTTTATTACATGATTTTTAAGTTATATGATAAATTACTTAGTTTGTTCTTAATTATGTTGCTTAATCCAAATTTAATGTGCTTAGGTGAAGGAGGAATAGACCCTGCCTAAGAGTAGATCTAACATAATTAAGCGAAGTTGATCGGGCGCCTAGAGGTAGGGTTACGAGATTTTACCAGATTAGGGTGAAACCTAATATGGAAATCCATTGATCGATTTACTGCTTTCCTAGGGGGTTATTATAAGCGAACGAGAGTTCCACTAATTAACCTAGGATTAGACGTTATTCGCTTTGAGAGAGAGTTTAACATAGGTTAGGGAGTCTCACGGATCAAGCTAGGTAAAAGAAATCATATAATTTATGATTAGATAATAAGAGAGTCTAGATGGATTCTTCCCGAAGGTATCATAAAAATCAACTGAGTCTTTTTCAAGTTATCCCCAAATTCATCTTTTTGTCTTTGTTTCCTTAGTTTAGTTGTCGTTAATTTAGTTTAAAAGCAACCTTTATCTTAGTTAGGTTAAATAATAAAAAGAAAGTGAGTATTAATACTTGTAGTTCCTTTGGGTTCGATATCCGGTCTTGCCTAAGCTATACTACTGTTCGATAGGTACACTTGCCTTAATATCGTTGTCAGAGTTAGTCTCCAGGTTTGATCATTCTTTTATAAATATTTAAAACTCTGATTTTACAGCGATCAAGTTTTTGGCGCTGTTGCCGGGGGACTACAATATTAAGAGAGCTCTATTTTTATTACTTTAGCCATTATTTTATTCACAATTTATTTCTTTTGTTTTCTTAGGCTAAGTTTTAATTTTTATAATTTTTATTTTTATTTTCTAATTTTGAACCCAAAAAATTAGCTATATGCTCCACGTACAATGTTTGATTATGCGAAACCGCATTTAACAGGAGCAGAATCTAGTATTGTTAGGCCTGCTATATCTGCTAATAATTTTGAATTAAAACCTAACACAATACAAATGATTCAACAGTTTGTTCAATTTGATGGTTTGCAGGACGAAGATCCAAACATGCATATAGCTAATTTTTTGGAGTTCTGTGATACCTTCAAAATAAATGGAATTTCTGACGATGCCATTCGACTTCGGTTATTTCCTTTTTCGTTGAGGAATAAAGCCAAATAGTGTTAAACTCATTACAACGAGGGTCAATCACTACATGGGATCAAATGACCGAAAAGTTTCTGATGAAATATTTTCCACCGGCCAAAACGGCCAAATTACATAATGATATCTCTTCCTTTGTGCAGATGGATTTAGAGACATTATACGACGCATGGGAGAGGTTCAAAGATCTTTTGAGAAGGTGCCCACAACATGGTTTACCCCTGTGGCTACAAGTCCAAACCTTCTACAATGAAGTAAACCCCTCAACAAGGCAACTGATAAATTCAGCCGCCGGTGGAACGCTTAACAACAAAACCCTTGAAGCAGCCTACGAGTTCCTCGAAGAGATGTCATTAAACAACTATCAATGGCAAGCTTCGAGGACCAAACCGACAAAATTGGTAGGAGTTTTCAACGTTGACACCATGACCATGCTATCAACGCAACTAGAGATGATGAATAAAAAGCTTGATAGTGTGTTTTCTTCATAGATACATCTAGTCATGTACTGCGACCCTAATGGAACTGTGGCGAATCCTGAGTACCCATCCTACCAACCAGGAGCAGAAGATGAACAGATGAACTATATTGGTAATAATTCCGATCTAATAATAATCCTTATAGTAACACTGACAATCCAGGTTGGAGGAACCACCCAAATTTTTCGTGGGGAGGACAAGGCAATCAAGGAAATCAAAGGCAACAACCTCCTCATCCATAAGAAAAGGAACCAATACACAGAAAGGAATCAGCAACCATATACAAACGCCTATAAGATATTGAGAGAATCCTTAAAGATCAACAAGCATCAATTGAAAAATTCACCAAGACATCTTGGGAAATCACTAAAACAGTCGGAATGCTTACCAAAATAATTGGTGAACCACGTACAACAAATTTTCTTAAGGGGATAGAACAGGTAAAAGCAGTCAGACTAAGAAGTGGAAAAGAATTAAGCGAATTGAAGAAACACTCCCCAACAGACAGTAACAAAGCAAGCGATAAGGGAATTGAGGATGTAACTCCATTATGCAATGAAAACAAGCCATCAGTCCCATACCTAGCAAAGTTAAAGAAAGAGCAAATAGATGCACAATTCGGTAAGTTTCTTGAACTTTTTAAGCAAATACGTATTAACTTACCTTTTGTTGAAGCTATTTCACAGATGCCGAAGTATGCAAAATTCTTAAAGGAACTCCTGACGAATAAACGAATGTTTGAAGAGGTGTCAACAGTGGAACTTAATGAAGAATGTTCAGCCATCCTCCAAAACAAGCTACCAACCAAGTTAAAAGACCCAGGAAGTTTTACCATCCCTTGTCTAATTGGTAGTTTAAATGTTAAGAAAGCATTAGCTGATCTAGGTGCCAGTATAAATTTAATGCCTTATAAAATGTTTAAACAACTAGATCTTGGGGAACCAACACCCACTAGGATGAGTATTCAGTTAGCAGACAGATCCATCAAATATCTTAGAGGAGTCATCGAAAATGTTTTGGTCAAAACTGATAAATTTATTTTCCCTGTTGACTTCGTTGTGTTGGACATAGATGAAGACATTAATGTTCCCTTAATATTAGGGCATCCCTTTTTAGCCACTGCTAGGGCCGTTATTGATGTAGGAGATGGCAAACTTGCATTAAAGATAGGAGATGAAGAAATTATTTTCCAAATTTATGATGCCATGCGATATTCTAAAGAGCAAATGATTCCTGTTATTTTGTTGATACTACTGATCATATCATTCAAAATTCATTGTAGTAAATCATACATGATGACACGATGGGCCTGTGTCTCACTCAAGAAGAGGGGGAGGAAGATGAAGGCGATGAGCTGAATTGGAAAACTTCGTCATCCAAACAAATGGAAGAGGAAAGCATTGACAATGATGACAAAACAAAATAGAAGTCCTCCATCGAAGAGCCACCCAATTTGGAATTAAAACAACTACCAAAACATTTAGAATACGCGTTCCGCGGAGACAATTTTACATTTCCAGTAATCATATCTTCAGAATTAGAACCTGAGGAAAAAGAGGAGCTAATAAAGGTACTAAAGGAGCACAAAAAAGCCATAGCATGGAAAATTTCTGACATTAAGGGAATAAGCCCCGCGTTCTGCACCCACAAAATTTTAATGGAAGAAGAATACAAGCCATGTGTGCAACCTCACAGGCGGCTAAATCCCAACATGAAGGAAGTAGTCAAAGCTGAGGTTATAAAACTCCTAGATGCAAGAATAATTTATCCTATCTCTGACTGCACTTGGGTGAGTCCTGTACAGGTAGTTCCAAAGAAAGAGGGAATGACGGTAGTGCCCAATGAAAAGAATGAGTTGATTCCTACAAGAACAGTCACAGGCTGGAGAGTTTGCATAGATTATAGAAAGTTGAATGACGCCACCAGAAAAGATCACTTCCCTCTACCTTTCATAGATCAAATGTTAGAAAGATTATCCGGGCATATGTACTACTGCTTTTTGGATGGACTCTCCGGCTACTTTCAAATCCCTATAGCTCCTGAAGATCAAGAAAAGACAACATTCACATGTCCATACGATACATTTGCTTATCATAGAATGCCTTTTGGATTATGTAATGCTCCTGCTACTTTTCAGCATTGCATGTTAGCAATCTTCGATGAACTCGTGGAAGACATCATGGAGGTATTTATGGATGACTTCTCGGTATTTGGTAATTCTTTCCATCTTTGCCTTAAAAATTTAAAACAAGTGTTAATGAGATGTGAGGAAACAAACCTTGTTTTAAACTGAAAAAAATGTCACTTTATGGTAAGAGAAGGGATAGTGTTAGTACACAAAATCTCTAGTAAAGGGATCGAGGTAGATAAAGCAAAGGTTGAAGCCATAGAAAAACTACCCCCTAGTTCTGTCAAGGCTATCAGAAGCTTTTTAGGACATGCAGGGTTCTATAGAAGATTTATTAAAGATTTTTCTAAAATAGCTAAGCCCTTGAAAAAATTACTAGAAAAAGATGTTCCTTTTGATTTCAATCATGAATGTTTAGTTGCATTTAATATCCTTAAAGATAAACTAATAAATGCGCCAATTCTTATTGCACCTGATTCGAACCTACCCTTTGAACTAATGTGTGATGCAAGTGATTTTGCAGTAGGTGCAGTTTTGGGACAGCGAAAAAACAAGCACTTTCAGCCGATTTACTACGCTAGTAGAACATTAACACCCGCACAAGAAAACTACACCACCACAGAAAAAGAACTGTTGGCTGTAGTTTTCACTTTTGATAAATTTAGACAGTATCTAATAATGTCCAAAGTTGTCATTTACACTGATCACTCAGCGCTTCGTTATCTTTTAAACAAACCTGATGCTAAACCCAGGCTCATACGATAGATTTTGCTCTTACAGGAATTCGAGTTGGAAATACAAGATAAGAAGGGAGCCAAAAATCTTACAGTAGATGACCTATCTAGACTTGAAAATCTACACACCAAAGAGCTCAACGAAGGTGAAATAAATGACTCGTTCCTCGAGGAACAGCTCTTTTCTATAACACATTCTGAAATACCGTGGTTTGCAAATATTGCGAATTATTTAGCAGCTAACATCTTGTCAAGAAAATTGACACATCACCAAAAGAAGCGATTCTTTGCTGATGTGAAAAATTATTTTTGGGAAGATCCCTTTCTTTTTCGTATTTTTACAGATCAGGTCATTCGAAGATGCGTTACAAAGACAGAAGCAAACAAAATCTTGGAACATTGTCATTCGGGACCATCAGGAGGACACTATAGTGGTATCAAGACGGTGCACAAAATACTCGAATTAGGTTTCTTCTGGCCCACTCTATTTAAAGATGCCAATAGGTACGTTACCTCATGTGATAGATGCCAACAAACAGGTAACATCTCTAAACGTGACGAAATGCCCCAAACATATATGCTATCATGTGAAATATTTGATGTATGGGGTATTGATTTCATGGGACCATTCCCTAATTCATTCAAAAACAAGTACATCCTCGTAGCAGTCGATTACGTGTCAAAATGGGTAGAAGCAGAAGCTTTACCTACCAATGATGCTAGGGAAGTTGTCAAATTTCTCAAAAAACTTTTTTCTCGGTTTGGCACACCGAGAGCAATCATTAGTGATAGGGGTACGCACTTCTACAATACTCAGTTTGAAAAAGTTCTAAAAAATATGGAGTATATCACAAGACAGCAACCCCATATCATCCTCAAACCAGTGGGCAAGTTAAGGTGGCAAACCGATAACTTAAGCGCATTCTAGAAAAACCCATTGAAACAAATAGAAAAGACTGGGCATTAAAAGTAGATGACGCATTGTGGGCTTATAGAACAGCTTTTAAAACACCTTTAGGGACATCCCCATACAAGCTTGTATATGGGAAAAGCTATCATTTACCATTTGAATTAGAACACAAAGCTTTTTGGGCAATAAAATTTTTGAATACTGATCTAGAAATTGTAGGAAAGAGAAGAATGATGCAGATGAACGAGCTGGAAGAATGGAGAACAGAAGCCTATGAGAACTCAAAACTGTACAAGGAAGCAACGAAGCGACGCCATGATGCTCGTCTCAAAAGATCGAGACAATTCAAAGTAGGAGATCTGGTTCTATTATGTAATTCAAGGCTTAAATTATTCCCGGGAAAATTAAAGTCAAGATGGTCAGGCCCATTCATGATCAAAACAATTTTTCTGTATGGCACCGTCGAGGTAACCCACCCTACTAAAGGCACTTTCAAGGTAAATGGTCACCAACTTAAAATTTATAATGGTGCAGATTTAGGCGATATGAGAGAGGAGCTTATGCTCCACGAGCCATTTTTCAGAACCAAAAACAGGGAGAGTCTAGCTTAAGACTATAAACAAGCACTTCTCGGGAGGCAACCCGAGCACTAACATACTAACATTGTTTTTATTTTCCTAACATCACAATAAACAAATGCAGGATTCTACACACGCCCTTGAACATGACCGTGTCACAGGCCGTGTAGAAAATAGGCACACAGGCATGCCACGCACCGTGCCTAAACAGGGTAGAATTTTTCCCGATGACACGAGCTACACCTCCTGAACACGGCCATGCCCGATGACCGTGTAAAATTATTCAAGCTACTGACTTGTAACACACGGGCACCACACGGCCGTGCCACACAACCGTGTAAAATTTCTGAGGTTACTGACTTGTTATACACGGGCTGAACACGACTGTACGACCTCACCATGCCTACAGTTTACCTTATCGCGCACGGGCGTTCCCAATATACACACGGCCGTGCCACAAATCCTGAAGGTGCCTAATCCTGTAAAACACAAAAAGCATGGGCGAATTTAAAATGACACGGGCGTGTTTATAGACCGTGCTCGCCCTTCCTATAAATACAAATGAACCATCATCTTCCCAAAACCAAACCTTAAAATTAGAATTTTCTCTCCCAAACCCCAAAATCTGGCCACTCAGCCTGTTCCCTCCATTCCCACCACCGTTGTTCCTCAAAAATTTCAGTTCAGCCACCCATACGGCCACAAATCAACCGTGCGCCCAAGCCCCACGCCCTCAACAGCGCCGTGCCCTCGCCAAAAACCCAGAACACCGCTGTGCGCTACGCCCGTGCTTGTCATTTACTGCCACCGTCGGTTCATTCTTTCTTAAAATCTTTCTCCCTTTCTTGCATGTTTATCTTTTATGTTTAGAAAATTGATTAATATTGGTTAACTTAGTCAAGTTCTTGTTTAGTTTACAAAGATTCTTTGTTTAGTTCACAGAAAATTGATTCATATTCTTTGTTTACATTTCTCTTTGACTTTACGATTACTTTATTATGTTTACGTAAATTGAAAGTTTTTCAAAGTTTGATCCGTCTTTTTTTAATGCATGTTAGAATAGGTTGTTGCATAATCATTGAATTAATGCTTGATATTGATAAAATACAATTGGAAATTTGGAAAATATATTGGATGAACTAGAGAATTTTGCACCTGATTTGCAGGAATATGTCGTCGTCAGGAGTTAAAAGAGCCGTCCCGAGCAAGAAACGTAAAGGACCCGGATCCTCTTCCACAAGCACCGAATTTCGACACCCGTTCCTCTGTTTCCCACAAGACGCTCAAGAGGACCGATATAAGTCCATGAGGGATAGACCAATAGGCACTGGTCGTCGAATTGATTGGGAAGCCGTCAGACAAGTAGGGCTCGCTACCGATATTCAAGCACTATTGTCGACGGATCCATGGGAAACCCTCTTCGCTATCAACGAGCCTACATACCTCGAGTTTACACTCGAGTTCTGCTCCACATTCATGCTACAAACGGTGATGGCTCAATTCGACGACCCAAGCACCATACAATTTCGTCTCGAGGGCGAAGTACGACGATTGAGCGTACCTCAATTTGGACCAGCCCTTGGCCTCAACACGGCGGATTTCATTGTAGAAAACCCACTAGCAGGTCTAAACCGAGAGCCTCACAAGCTCCCGTACGACTCTTGGCTCAACCTCCAACCAACGACGGCCATCTACAACCCCAGCAAATCCAAAGTGACGGCCATTCCTCCCGCCTTACGGTACATTCACGCTATACTTACGCATACCATCACCGGTCGAAAGGAGGGCACCGGCGTCGTTAATAAACACGACATCTACTTTCTGTCCTGCATGTCTGAAGGACATGTGTTCGACTTGGCATACTTCATTGCATGCGCGATGCAACACCAAACCGAAGCCCACAGGAACGGAATTCTATCAATGGGGCCATACATTACGAGGTTAGCCCGGCACTTCAACCTCCTCAACTCAGACGAGCAGATCTTGTAACAGTCCGAATTTGACCCTAGTCGGAAGGGTGGTTTCGAAATCACGAATCCGAGCCGAAAAAAAAATTCCTAATATTATTTTTGTGTCGTGTGTAATAATCATGAACAAATATGTGTGGAAATTTATGAACTTAATTGCTTTGGTGTGCTTAAATTAAGAGAAAGGACTAAATAGTTAAAGTAGTAAAAACAGTATCTATTAAGTTGAAGGGTTAATTGAATTGTCTTTCTTGCATGAGGACTTGCATGTCAAATTGCCCAAATTTCATGATGTGGACGGCAAGCATGCTAGGAAAAACAATTTTATATGTATAATGGGTGCATTATTTTAATTCAAGTATATTATAATAAGTATTTATTTTATAAAATAAAAAGGTCTCGAAATTTTTAGTTAACAGCAGTAAAGTGATTTTGAAAAATCACCAAAAAGAGGAGAAATGGAATTAGAGAGTGAATAAGATATAGAATTAAAGTTTACTATGCCTATTTTTATATGAAATAAACAAAGTAGGAAAATGAATTTTATATTATGAGATATTTAAATTTTAGTGAGACTTGTTCTGAATGAATTCGTGATTTTCTGTTCTGTCTTAGAAAAATTGTTAAAAATTGTATAAAAATAATTATGGAGCATAGTTTATATGATTAGAATCCTTAATGAGTCTATTTTTGATTGGAACAAACTAGAACATTATTGAAATTTTGTACAATGAGATAAATGAGTTTTTGTAATGACAGGTCAGAATCGTCAATAGTGAAATAGGGGAAACTTTGATGAATAAACTGTACTAATTGGACACATGAAAAATTCTGGAAAAAATTATGGTATATACATATATGAGTCTAGTTGCGATGAAAATTTACGGATCTAAATTTCAAGTTTTGTAACTCGAGTTATGGTCAATTTAGTCAGCATGATGCAGTTTGACAGCTTTAAATTTTTATGCCCCGAACTTGTAGTCAAGTCTAGTAATGCCACATACTCGACTCCGGCAAAGGTCTCGGGTAAGGGGTGGTACAGATCTCCTCCCTCACACTGATGGGGAACATGGTTCCTCAAGGCATCCAAACCATGCTACACATGAGGATGATAAAACAACGTCGAGGGACCAGTCCTCCGCAAATACATACTAAAGTCACCATCTATCGAGGAAGAGGACGAGGACATTCCTGATGATGTTCCACCACCATCAGAGGAGGCAACGAATCCAAGCCAGTATCCACACCGAGCGGCCACATCATTAGCAGACATCTCTGCTTGACTTGATCGATTCGAGATGCATTTTACTAAAAACGCCCAGCGCTTTGACGGAATAGAGGCAACACTTCAACAAATATGTCAGCACCTCAACATTTCATCATCGACACCACCACCAGACCCAACCCATGATGAGGACCTCTGAGATTATTTTCTTCATTTTTACGATTTTATTTTATGTTGTTATTGCAAATTTTTCTCATTGGCTATCCAATTACTCAAGCATCCCTAACAAACATATCTATTTCATTGACAAGTTCATTAACAAGTGACTTTGCAGAACAAAACTCATATATTCCACCTACACAAAAGTACAACTAGGCGAAATACAAAAAGTCACTTGATGCCACACACTATCCACATCCTCAAGGATCTCGTCAGTAAAACCAGGAAGTGACACTTTCCCCTCCTATATTTTTGATTGATCATTAATTATCATTATTTATCTTTGTACATTGAGGACAATGTACATCTTAAGTGTGGGGGGTAAAAGTGTCTAAATTTTGCATGATTCTCAAATTGTGCCTAACTTTCTTCATTATTCTCAAATCCCTGATTTAATCTTGTTTTAAAGTAATTTTCTCATAATACTAATTAAGATGAAATTTCTAATGATTTGTGATTTTTATTGATATGTTTTGGAATAAGTCATAGTTAATTGTGCATTGATAATTAAATTTGAAGAATACTAGGGAGTCAAGCATGATAAGTCTAATTTTCTAAAAATTAAAATTTTAGGTTGTCAACCGGAATTTGAATATTATCTTGAAATTTTAGATTTACAAGGTTGATGTCAAAAACACCCATAATTTTGTGAGATTTTGAGCCTTATAGAGCATACATTATTTTTCATGCTCACTTCTTGATTATGAGTGTGTCGACTATGAACTGTTATTCTAGAACTTGCCTCGATTATACATGTCAAGACCACAGTTATGATTTGATATACTGAGATGATAAAGGCACTTAGGTTTTAACCCACTTACAAAGGCACTTAGGTTTTAACCCACTTACTCTACTAAATAGCCTACCCTTATAATTAACCCTTAATGAACCCCGTTGAGCCTAACAACACTTTTTATTGGCTTACCTGCTAATTTTAACCCAAAACCCTTTGTATTTGTTAACACCCTTTATTTTGACTACCCCTTAATCGAGATTTGATTTGAGTTATCTAAGTTTATTATTCCAGTAGTTAAATTTATCTTGTATTTAGTCTGTTCTTAAAAAAAAATTCAAGTTTTCAATATTAGTAGTATGGAAAGTGAGCTTACACAATCAAAGACTATTTCCCAAAAGAAAAAAAGCTCGTATTAGTAGGATTTTTATTATTTTCATTTGATGTAATTAATATCTTAGAAATTTTTAGGTAGGTAACTTATCAATTCAATATCGATTCTAACCTTCTAATTTCAGCCTTTATCCACACCTTTAACCCTAGCCCCGTTACCACCCTAACAAAGACCTTTTGATCTGTTTATCATGTCATTTTACAGTGGTGGAGATTTGATTTTCAGGCAAGCCTATGGGATTAACTTTTCATGTTCGACTTATGAGTGCTTAATTTTGACCCTTAAACACTTTTTGAGTGATTTGAGTGAATCTTTTGTGAGGATATCAATCCTTGTCGGTTTTGAATTAAAGGTAATTATTTAGATGAAGGGAAACACCTATGTTTTCGTGCTACAAGTGTATGACTTATCTTGTTTGAATTTTTAGGAATCTTTGAGTTGAATTATCCATGTATAAATTATCTATGAATTAGGATAAGACATTGTCAATAAGGATTATTTGATAAGAATTGTCAATAAGAATTGAAGACAAGCAAAAGCTTAAGTGTGGGGGTATTTGATAAACCGTAAATATAACATATTTTAATCCCACATTTATTATACTTTTTAAAGGTTTAAGCATCGTTTTTATATAAAAAGGTGCTTTTAATCCTTTCTTTTCATGTCTTACACCCAGGAAAGCACCCGAGGATGAAAAGAACACAAAACGGGCCTAAAACAAAGTAAATGGACCTTTCCACAAAATTGACACGGCCTGGGCCAAGGACCACATGGTCGTGTCTCAATGAACACTTGGAGCACGGCCTCATCACCACCGCACACAGCCGTGCCAAAGCAAAAATCCTAACACGGTCAGGTCTCGATTTGCACGGGCGTGTGACATGGCCGTGCCTCTGTTGCTGGAAAGAGCAATTTCAGTCGAAAAAGGATACTTCGGGAGAAAGAATTGCATTCCAAGAGCCTATAAATATACCCCAAGTACCACCTTTTAAAGGGAGTGGAAGCTAGGCCAAGGAGCCAAGCCGAGAAGGTCAGAGATAGGGAGTAACGCGAGGATAGCCAGTTGATTCATCCCAAGAAGCCGAAATTATACTCAAGATGGCGGAATTTTCCTTCAATCTCGTCAGGGAGTTTTAGAAGTTTCTTATGTTTTGTTTTATCTTTTCTCTTGTGATGTTTTCTTTTTACATTATGAACTAAATCCTTTAGATACCTGAAAAGGAATGAAACCTAGATAGATTTTATTATTTGATTTTTAAGTTATATGATAAATTACTTAGTTTGTTCTTAATTATGTTGCTTAATCCAAATTTAATGTGCTTAGGTGGAGGAGGAATAGACCCTGCCTAAGAGTAGATCTAACATAATTAAGTGGAGTTGATCGGGCGCCTAGAGATAGGGTTATGAGATTTTGTTGGATTAGGGTGAAACCTAATATGGGAATCCATTGATCGATTTACTGCTTTCTTGGGGGTTATTATAAGCGAACGAAAGTTCCACTAATTAACCTAGGATTAGACGTTATTCGCTTCGAGAGAGGGTTTAACATAGGTTAGGGAGTCTCACGGATCAAGCTAGGTAAAAGAAATCATATAATTTAAGATTAGATAATAAGAGAAGTCTAGGTGGATTCTTCCCGAAGGTATCATAAAAATCAACTGAGTCTTTTTAAAGTTATCCCCAAATTCATCTTTTTTTCTTTGTTTCCTTAGTTTAGTTGTCGTTAATTTAGTTTAAAAGCAACCTTTATCTTAGTTAGGTTAAATAATAAAAAGAATGTGAGTATTAATACTTGTAGTTCCTTTGGGTTCGATATCCGGTCTTGCCTAAGCTATACTACTGTTCGATAGGTACACTTGCCTTAATATCGTTGTCAGAGTTAGTCTCCAGGTTTGATCATTCTTTTATAAATATTTAAAACTCTTATTTTACTGCGATCATGAGGGCTTATGCTCTAAAGATGATCAAGCCCATAGCCGGTATGTTGGTGTAACATCCTGAAAAGGGCCTATGCATTTTCGGTTTAATTGTACGAAATGAAATGTCGTATGTGTTATGAAAGTATTTTGAACATTTTTTGGAAACACTGAAATGTATGGAAATGTTAAGTTTAAAGTGAACATTTTTGAAACACGAAATGTATGGAAATGTTAAGTTTTAAGTGAACATTTTTGGAAACACGGAAATGTAAGGAAATGATTTAGAAATGATTCAAAAGAGGAAAGTGAACATTTTCGGAAACTTGGAAATGTAAGGAAATGTCAAGTTTAAAGAGGAAATGAAAAATTTTGGAAACTTGGAAATGTAAGGAAATGACTTAGAAAATGTCGAGTTTTAAAGTTTAAAAGAGGAAACTAAGGCAAGGTGGCCTTAAGAGAAAATGTATGTGAAATATGACTCACAAACAGGCTTGGAAAAGTGGCCTGGAGATGCCACTTAGGGCCTCTGGAAATGGCGCCACATACAAAGGTATTGGGCCTGAGTTCAAGTCACATGGGAAGGAAATAAAAGAAATTTTTATTTTGCTTCCAGAAGCAGAGAGGTGGATGGCACAAGGCTTTTAAAAGAGGAGTTTTATTCTCTTTAAATTTCGGCTAATAAGGGGATAAATAAAGGATTTATTTTAGATTATTTTCAAGAGATAAATAAGGATTATTCTTTAATTTTTAAATTAAGGAGATAAAGTTATCAAAATAAAGGAGAGTGGTGGCCAAGTAAGGGAATCTAGCTAGTAATTTCAGCTACTAGAAGAAAAGAGGCCATTCATCCCTTCACTTTTCTTTTGCCGAAATTCCTTAAGCAATTCTCCTCTCCCTGCCGAATTTTCCCTAAGCAAAAATCCTCTCTTCTCTGCTATTTTTTTTCTTCCAAAAACAGAAAGCAGGTTCCCTTAACCCTAGCCGATTCCTTCTAAGCCTAATATTCCTCTCTTCTTTCATCCTTGAAACCGAATGCATAGAAGGCTCATAGCCGATTGTTCATCAAGTTTCTAAGGCGAATCTCTGAAGCGGTGTCAGGAAGGATCTGTCGAATTCAATATTAAAGGTAAGAATTTTATGGTTATCAATTTATTCTCTGCTTTAGACTGAAAGTCAAAACTCTAATGCCATGTACATGATTGGCCGAAACTTTGAAGGAAAGCTTCGGGGTTCTGTTACTGTCGACTACAAGGAGGAAGATTCCGGGATTTAAGATTTAGAAGGTAAGCCCAAAGGTACATTTGGCCATAGGTCTGTTTTGATATCTAGATCTATTCCATAATTGTTTAAAAAACCGAAACTAACCTATGATGTGATTTAATGTTGGCCGAATGCAAGAAGGAATACAACAAAGTTTCGGGACTTGATTCTTAAGTCAATCGGTAGCAAGGTAGGTTTTAAGTGTACAAATCCTACTAGGTTTTGGTTTTATAGCCGAATAGGCTTTATGCTAACATATTAAGGTTACCGAATGTAGGAATTGAGATCTAAAGCAATAGATCGGTTCTTCGAGATTTCAAGGAATTCGTTAAGCAAATCAGGTGTGTATCCCACACTAACTTTTAATAAGATTTATGGCAATATTTAATATGTGCATGTGTATAAGAATGTGAATATGGTTAAGGTACCGTGTTATGGTACATAGTACTCAGGTACGTTTCCTACTCCTACTAGGATTACGGAATATGTTATATTTAACATGTGAAAGGTGACATGAATGTGAATTTAAGTATGATATGTATAATATGAATAATATGGGGCATTTGAGTTATATGAAAAAGGGGAAGTGAATGTGGTGACCTCGGTCTCACTATCTGAATGTGGTGACTTCGGTCACATTGTCTGAATGTGGTAACTTCGGTTACATTATCTGAATGTGGTGTCTCATGAAACAATTATCTGGTGGCTATGCCACGAATTTTATATGGGCGATGAGTACGTCATCGCAGACGATCGCTTCGATGGTGTGTAGCGAATGGAGGGTTGACTTAGTAGTCCCCACGGTGTGCGAGGTTGAGTGCGGGGATGTGCGGTGGATGGCATCTAGGTTTGGGTTGGGTTGCATCATTATTTTATATCGTATATGGATATGCATGTGATATGATAAGGAATGCCTGATCTATTAAATTTTAGTGTTGGTTACACATTGAGTCTGTTGACTCACCCCATTGTGGGAACATGTTTCAGGTGATGAACAGTGATGGACCGGGACGGCAGAACTTGTGGTGGCCATGCTCAGCTTGAAGTTCTATTTAATTTGGACATTTGATTTTATTTAAGTACTTTATAACTTTATTTTGGGTTTTGTTTGATGTAATAAGGCCATAGTTATGATTTTATATTTGTTTTATTTACTATGTTACAAATTTATGATAATTAAAGAATAAGCCAATTTAATTTAAAATAAACTTTAAAAATTTTGACACCTGAAATAAATGGGTTTTCAATATAAAGTAAACTTGTTTTCAACTCGAGCCCAATCCACAAACAAACTATCTTCAAAACACACATTTTTTTAAAGTAACAAACGATATTTTGAACCGGTTTACATCGAGAACATACGAGATCCGGTCGGGCTCGTGGGCGGGTGTGGAGTGTGTCGATTTGGTATATCGAGCCGGTTTTAAACTCTCGGCTTTGTGGGCTAAGGCCCAAAACGTTTTCAATCGAGCCAAATGAGTTTATGGAAGTATTTACGAAAATAAGCGAGGTTTTACGGCATGGCACCTAAGTCTCGAACCCATGATCCACGGGTAAGTACCACAACCATCGTGTGATTATGTGAATTATAGAAGGGTAGAAAAGGAATGGAGCGTAGAATAGTATGATAGGTATTTGAACCGTAGGACTAGTCTCCTCAAACACAAATACATTTGCCTAACTAAACAAACCTATGGCTAAGTCAACCGAGTTAGGGTTTGGTAACCCCTGTGCGCATGTTTAGGATTGGATCCGGAAGAGCCTGGTATTTAAGCAGTCCTAGTGACTCACCTCCTATTCGCAGGAATCCTACCTGGTGCGTAGCTTCGGTTCACCCTAACGCAGGAATCCTACTTGTTTGCTTTAATAGCTAAGTGATTTGGGTGTGTATGGGAGTGTTTGAGAAGCCTAGGTTCATGTCTTGGCCCTTGTAAAATTTTTAGTTTTTCTCTTATATGAACCTGGACTCTAGCTTGTAGGCTTTAAAAAGTATTGTGGTTAAAACATGACACAAAGGAGCCTGATGGTCCAGTGGTAAGTGGCGTGTTACTACTTCTAAAGGGCTTGAGTTCGAGTCACGTTATGCACAATGGAGTATTTATTTTTTTCTCTTACCATGTGAGAAGCAGAAATTGATTGAAATACTGCTGAGTAGAGAAGAGTTTGAATTGGTTCTTGAGGAGATTTGTGGAGAGAATTTATGAGAAAAAAGGGGATTTGGATAAGGGATCGGTTGGTTGTTGTTGTGGAGAGATTATAGGAGGAAATCAAGGAAATGTGAGAGGAAAGGGAGAGTTGTGCCGTATAGGGACTTTAGGCGCTCTTGAATTCGGTTTTTGGGGGTGTTTTCTTTCGGAATTGGGTTGGTTTGTACCTTTGAACTCGTTTTTGGTCACTTTTTACTACTTTTTCTACTTTTTGGTTTTGGGAGGCCGAATAGGCTATAGACCCTTTCGGGCATTAATTTCCCTTTTGTTTATTTTCTGCTCGGCGAATATTTTTGTTTAATTCCCTTTTCCAATTAGTGTTCCCCTTTTGGCCAATTACTGCATTTTCTCTTCCTCTCAACATTTTCAGGTTTTGGCTCTTTTTTTCTCAATATTCGGCTACATTTTCTCTTCTTTGTCGAATTCGTGTTTTTCCTTTTTTCTCAATCGGTTCCCCTTGGTCGATTGCTCTTGTTCTTTACCTCTCTCAATCGAATCTTAGTAGTTCATCTCCCTTTGTTCTGTTACTAATTACTTTCTCTTTTCCCTCTCCTGCTTCTGCTTATTCTTTAAAAAAAAAAAAAGGGAAAGTTGATGTTGGTTGCTTCTGTTCATAAGAGATCGCTCTCAATTGGTAGGTCCCTGTTTTAACTTCTGCACTTTCGGCTTTTCTACTCTTTTTTATCTTATTGGTTCTCATATTTTCTCTCTCTTATTTATGGTGTTTTCTCGGTATTAAAACTCCTCGAGAAGTGAAGGAGTTTACGAGTGTACGGTAAGCGTAGATTATATTTTACTCTAAATGCAGGTTTCCGATAATATGTTGCATAAAGAGATATCAATGGTGGTGAGTGGTAGCCATTCTGAGGGAGGATCAGGAATGGTGCCAGCTGAGAATGGGCACGTAGCCCTTGCCCCCAAATTTAAGTAGCGTAAAGTGTCAGCTGTTCAGGATTTTCCACCAGGATGTGGTAGGGTGGCTGTACCAATCTCTGGATCAAGTGGGCAAACCACAACCGACTGATCTAGTCAAGGGAGAGGTAACCTGTTGGAGAAGTATTTTCGGTAGAGGCTATTTTTGAAAAGTTGATTGGGATTCGATTAACCCGATTGACTAGTGATCAATGGATTGCCTTGATTGAATGTAGGTTCGAGTTCTCGTGGGTCATTCGCACATTTCGCAATCAGGTCTGTATCCACATTGTCTTAACCGTAAATCTGCAAAACCCGAAAAGCCAAAAAATGCGGCACTTGATGCCACATGGGCGTGCGATCGCACGTATGGTAATCCGAGCCCACGAAACATCAGCGTTTGACTGTAGAGGCCACCATGAGCAATATAATGGGCTTAGGCTATTTTGGGCCACGTTGGGCCAAATTGGGCCGTATGGGCCCAATGGGCTCGTGGACCCTACATGGGTAAATCTTAAGTACATGTGGTGATTATTGGACCCGGTTATGTCGTTCACATGGCTAAGGTCGTTTCTGGGCTTATTGGGCCACACAAGCATATGGGCCCACATGGGTCGTATAATGAGCCTTGGGCCCATAATGGGGTAAAATAACCGTAATGCCCTTGTAGGGTAAAATGACTATAATACCCCTATAGGGTAAAATGACTGTAGTACCCCTGTAGGGTAAAATGACCGTAATTCCCTTGTAGGGTAAAATGGCCGTAATACCCCTGTAGGGTAAAATAATCGTAATACCCCTGTAGGGTAAAATGATCGTAATGCTCCTGTAGGGTAAAATGATCGTAATGCTCCTGTAGGGTAAAATGACCGTAATGCCCCTGTAGTGTAAAATGATCGTAATGCCCCTATAGGGTAAAAATACTGTAATACCTCAGTAGGGTAAAATGACCGTAATACCCTTACAGGATAAAATAACCATGATGCCCCTGTAGGTAAAATGACTGTAATACCTCTGTTAGGTGAATTGACGAATATATCCCCAAAGGGTAAAATGACTTTTGCCCCTCGAGGGTAAATGATTGATTTGTCTGCGATGTAAATGATTGATTTGTCTGTGATGTAAATGACTGATCTGTCTGTGATTTAAATGACTGATGTGTCTGTGATTTGTATGACTGATTCTAAGCATGGCATTTTGCATACATGACATACTGCATGGGGTTGGGATACTATTATGGAGGAAGTACTGTACTGGTAGCTCTGCCACAATCACTATTACTGGTGGCTTTGTCACATATGCTGTTATTGGTAGCTTTGTTGTGATACTATTACTGGCAGCTTTTCTGTGATACCGTTGCTGGTAGCTTTGCTGTGATCCTACTGATGGCTGTGTGCCAATCATATCACTGCTACCGATGGCTTTGTGGCAATCATATTACTGTACTCATGGTGTTATAGCTATCCTGTTTACGGCTCTTAGCCATTCTAATTACTGGAAGCTTTGCTGTGATACTAATTAGTGCTGCAACCGGTGCTGATATTGGTGTGTTGGCTAGGTGGGTTGATTTTATCCCTACATGGTGTGTTGGTTGGATCTTTAATGCCTATATTCGGCCAACACTTGGAAATTTAATAAAAACCTTTCAGCCATAAAACCAAATCCCAATAGGATTATTGTAATCAAATTCTTACCTTGGTGCCGATTTCACTACTAATCAAATCCCGAAAACTTGTGTTACACCTTCCTTCAATCGGCCAATGCTAGATCATTCGACTTAGTTAGTTTTCGACTTTTAAATAAATAAGAATTAGATCTTAAATCACTAATATACCTTGGTCGAATATACACATGTACTTACCTTATGATTTGAAATCCCAAAATATCCCTTCTTGAAGTCAACAACGCCTAAATCCCGAAACTTCCTTCAAGTAGTCGGCCATGGAGCGACAGTAGAGATTAGATCTCAGGTGTCGATAAGCCTAATAGAAAAAGAATGAAAATTGAATTGGATCTTACCTTCACTGAAGAAGTCGACAGCACCTATGTTTATCACCACAAAAGTATTCGGCTTTGAGACTTGATGGAGAAAAGAGATGTAACTTACATAGGTTCGGCAACTAAGGTATTTTGATCTAAGAATTTCGGCAAAGAGGAACCTTTGGGAGGGAGAGATTCGGCCTAAGTAGAATGGAACCGAAAAGGTGAGAAGAGAAAGATGAAGAATTCGGTAATGAGTCCTTGAGTTTTTGGCTTGACAAAAATTAAGAGAAGAGAGGAGAGATTTGCTAGAGAATTTCGGCAGAGGTTTGTGAAAAAAGAAAATAATGCAGAATAACCTCTCTTTTCCTCCTATTGTCGAAATTAATAGGCCAAGACTCCCTTACTTGGCCATCACTCCTATTTTGATAGCTTTATCTCTTTAATTATCACCTTATTCAAATTAATTTAATCCAATAATTATCTCTCATCTCTTAATAAAAATAATACTAATAATAATCCATCATTATCTACCTATTTGTCGAATTTTAAAGAGAATAAAACTCCTATTTTAAGAGCCTTAATGTCATCCACCTCTCTGCTCCTTGTAGCAAAAATAAAATTCTTTTATTTGCTTCCCATGCGACTCGATCCTTGGCCTATTTGCCTACGTATGTGGCGTCACTTGCTAGGCCCTTAAGTGGCGCCTTGTAGCCATTTTACCAAGGCTATTTGTATGTCATATTTCACATACATTTTCTTTTAAGACCACCTTGCTTCATGTCCATCTTTTAAACTTTAAACTTGACATTCCTAAAGCATTTCCTTACATTTCCAAGTCATTTCCTTACATTTCCAAGACAAGACATTTCCTTACATTTCCAAGATTCTAAAAATGCACACATCACATCCATAACACATAAGATATACTAATGCATAGGCTATAATCCATGATGTTACAAAAGAAAGGTTTCGAACGCTTCAATACTACTTGCAAACTCCTTCACTCCTCAAGAAGTTCTAAAAACCAAAAGAAACACCATATATAAGGGAAGGAAGCTGAGAATTGGTTATAAGAGAAAAGAGTATTCGGCTTTAAACAGTGTAAGAAAGGGGGGAATTGATACAAATTAAGAGAAAACAAGAAGGAGTCGAGTGCTCCTACCGATTTGTCAAAGAATAATGGCTAAACCAAAGACAAAATAGCAATAGAAGGATGAAGTATTCCGCCTGGGTACCAACTAGAGAGAGATGATAAGAGAAAACGGTTTAAGGGAGAAAAGAGAAGAGAAATATTGGAATATTCAATCACAAAAGCAAGATAAGGAGAAAGAGAATCTGTTAACAAAAGGATCGAAGGAGGGGAAGAAGGTATATCCGGCCAACAACAGAATCAATTGGGAAAAGAAACGAAGAAGAGAAAATCGAAAGAGGAAATGTTCAGTCAAAGAAATGGTTTTCAAAGATGAAAGAGGAGAAATAGAAGAATACACGAAAACAACCCCTACCACATTCGACCTTCAAGCAAAAAGAAAGAAAAAAAAAATACAAAGGCAACACCGGAAATGAGGAGCATACTACTCTGGTCGAATTCTTGAGTGCCTAAAGTCCAATTTTGGCACAACACTCCCTTTCCTCTCACTTCCCTTGAATTTCTCCAAAAATCCCTCCTCAAATCTCTCCAATTGACCACACATACCCTCAACTACCCAATTTGAATTCTCCTCAACCACTTCAGTGTTTCAGTCAACCCACAACACCCCCCACAACACAACAGCAAAATAAATACTCCATGCCGCCACCAAGATTCGAACATCTGTCCTTTGGTATAGGTAACACGCCACTTACCCACTAGACCAGCAGACTCTTTATGTCTTGCTTTACCCACATTAATTTAAAAGCCTACTAACTATAGGCAAGGGTTTATTCCTTGAAAACAAAAATTTTTGCACATGCCCAGGCTTGAACCCAAGACTTCTCAGACACTCCCAGAACACATAACCACTGAAGAAGATACAGGTTTGTAGAAATACTTAGATTTTGGGGCGTTACACTCTTACTATATTGTGACATGCCAACTATATCCGACTTTGCCAGAATAGTTAATAAGAAATTCATTTCGTATTTCATTATCAACCAATATCTCAATTCACATTTATTTTCATTATGAATGCATTTATCCAACATATATAGCAAAAATAATCATCCCAATATAAATACACTCATTTTTCAAATATACTCAATTTAGTCCTTATAATTGTCAATAAATTCAAATAAATCCCAAAAAATCTCAACGTATCAAAATGCCTCACTTGAAATTCTTACCATGCAACAACAATTCAATATGCAACAATTTACAAATAGTTTAGATTATAGAAACACAAACCGTACTCTTTGAGCTATTCGTCAACGACTTTGTCTTTTCCCTTCTTTTTTGAGGAATTTGGATCTACATTAGCTACGGATTAAAATAACATATAATATTATAAATACACAACCATTTCCACATTCAACTGATATTTTATACAAATTTTTAATTTTATTCAATTTAGTCCCTAAAATCGAGACTAACATAAGTTTCACATTTAACCCCAAATCTTACGCCAAATTCACCAGTGTCCTATAGGACTTTTTTATTTCTCAATTTCACCAAAAATTTCATATTTTGTGCATTTTAGTTCATATTACACAAAATCATCAATTGACTTCACAATTTAGTCCTTTTTCAACTCCAAACTTTAAATCTATCAAAATATCACCAAAAGCTTCAACTATCTAACAATGGTAGCTTCCTAATTCTTTAACAGTATTGAAAAATATGACATGAGTCAGCTAGCTTGAGATACCGGGCTTCTGAAAATATAAAAATTACAACAAAATAACTATAACAAAGTAACCAATTAAAGCTTGAAGCTTTGGAAACCCTTGTTGTTTTTCTTCTCCCTTTCTTTTTTGTTTCAAAAATTTAAGAATGAAAAGAGAATGGATGTTTTCTCTGACACCCCAAGCTCGAACTAGACGTTATGGCTGAATCTGGCGATGTCACATGATAGTGCATTAGAAATTGCAATGATGTTAAGACCATTTCTCAGTTTGTACCACTTTTCATTATCTTATGTTAACTTCAAAAATGTGTCATTTGTTTTCAATCATTATCCATTTTCAAAACATTATACTTTGTGAAAGCTTTTAAAATATTTTGCGAATTTGTGTGTATTTTGATAAAATGTTTGTTTGTTTTGAAAACTCGAGTTTTCCTACTAATAGCAGTAAAACCATAAACGTTGCAAATCCCAAATTAAAATAAAATATGTAATGGCCATAATTACATTAAAATTTCCCAAATAATGATTAAAACCAGGATAAGTATAAACCATTAATTTATCGTGAGGCAGTAGTAGTGGTCACTATCGAGTCCTCCACTGCACAGATCTGTCTAACGCTAGGGATTACCTGGACAGTTTAAACAGAAAAGGGTGAGTTTTGCAACTCAGTGTGTTATCCCCACCGATATCAAACGTATAGAGTGATCACCAGAAATAAAAAATAACAGACTGGGCCGAAGCCCATTACAGAAACAACGTGGCCTTAGCTCACTCGGATGCAGAATCATATATGTATACTAGGGCTTTAGCCCAATCACATACCGAATCAGAAATATATTAGGGCCTCAGCCCAATCAGATACAGAATGCAGATCAAAATATCAGAATCCTACCCACCAGCCTCTACACACCATCTCCATCCAGCCCTACACACCATGTGGGGATATAATCAACCCACCCATCCCTACACACCATACTGTATCGAAATGTGGCACATAAATAGAATAACGCAACTGAGTTTCCAAATAACATGTTTAAAGCCTTTCAGACACTTCCTCCGAAATATCATTAACCCTCCCCGATCCAATGCAACATACCAAATATGACATGCAACGTGCAAATAACCTAGCATACCATCACCCAAATTCAGTCAATACTTCCAACTTAACGAAATTAATCCACCAACGAAACTTCACAATACCTAACGCGTACTCGTAAACTTACCGCTAATGAATACTCCTAATGCTCAATTTGCTGTAGAAGTTCCCATCGATTCCTGCCCTTCACCTGATAATGAGAGAAACAACACAAACTCTCACGTTAAGCACTTTGCTAGAACAATACTAAGTTTCTACTAAAACACGACTTACCAAACGAATCTGAACAAAAGAAGATGGATTGGAAAGAAGAAATCGAAAGGGAAAAAATGGATGGGGAGGCAGATTTTCAGCAGAAGAGTTGGGGAGTCATCAAAAAGTTGGAAAAATCTTTTGGGGAGGTGAGAGAAAAGAATTTGAAATCAAAAAGAAAATAATTTTGATAACTCCCCATTATCCCACTATTCTCTCATTCTCAACTACCTCAGAATTTTCATTCAACTAAAACTTTTTCAGTCGAATGAGCAAAATAAAACTATCCCATGCTCGAACAGGGATTCAAACACAAGACCTTCGACAAACTAACACTCAACTTTACCACTAGACTAGCAAGCCCATTTTGATATGATTCTACCAATAATTAAACATAAGTCCACTCCCCAAACACAAGGCTTAGATCAAGAAAATATCAAAATTTGTCAAAGGTAGGGCTTGAACTTGGGACCACTCACACACCCCCAAAACACATAACAACTGAAGTAGATACACATTTATGTGTTAATTCAGAAACACATACATGTATATTTGTGCTCCAAAATCACATAAGCCGGAATTAAAGAAATTTGGGGCGGTACAACTCTACCCCCTAAAAGAAAATTTCGTCCTCGAAATTTTACCTGATCAGAAAAGGTGAGGATACTGCTGACACATCGAATCCTCTGGCTCCCAAGTGGTGTCATCAATGCTGTGGTTCCGCCACAACACTTTCACTAAAGGGATATATTTTCTTCGTAGAACCTTAATGTCGCGATCTAAAATTTGCACGGCTCCTCTTCAAACATCAGATCTGGTCTAACCTCAATGTCCTCCACTAAAATAATATGCGTGGGATCAGAGAGGTAGTGTCTCAACATTGATACGTGGAACACATCATGAATGCGATCCAACTCCGGAAGAAGCTCCAACTGATATGGGACTGGCCCCACTTGTTTTAGAATACGGTGCAGCCTAATAAATCGAGGGCTTAGCTTGCCCTTGCGACTGAACCTCAAAACCTTCTTCCATGGCGAGACCTTGAGAAAAACTAAGTCGCCTACAGAATACTCAATATCCTTTCTCTTCAGATCAGCATAGGACTTCTGCCTATCAGATGCCACTTTCAGTCGATCTTGAATCAATCGGACCTTATCTTTAGTTTCAAAAACAAATTCTGGACCCAGAACACGTCGCTCACCCAACTTAGTCTGTAACAGCCCAATTTAGGGCCTACTAAGAATAGTGGGGCGAGACCACAAATCCAAAGTGGAAATATATGTTTTATGACTTCTATGAGGCTTATGATGTGTTTGCATGAGTATGCAAAAATTTTATGAGGAAATTTTATTTATTAGTGATTAAATTGTCCATTAGGACTAAATTGCAAATATTAGAAAATATGATATTCTAGAAGATTTAAGTATGAAATAGAATTATAAAAATTACTAGAGGTCCTTATTTAGCAATTAGACCATTATATGTTAAGATGGACAAAAATGGACATGGGAAGGAAAAATCTCAAGAAAGGAGCCTTAAAGGCATTTTAGTCATTTGGTTAATTAATGAATTAAAAAGGTAAAATAAGTCAAAATCTTGTCCATCTTCTTCTCCCATGGCAAAAAATCATTAAGGAGCCATAGCTAGGGTTTCTTCAACTTTCAAGCTTGATAGTAAGTACCTCCTAGCCCCATTTTTAATGTTCTCCAAATTTTTGAGATCCTCGTAGCTCGATTTAGCTATTTCTAGCTATATTTTGAGATAGGGTTTATGTTCAAAAATTCACCCATGTATGACATGCATGTATTTTGATGATTTATGGAAGAATATGCAAGCTTGATGTATGATAAACATCTTTTTCTAAGTGATTTTCATGAAAAAATGCATAAAAGGACCAAATTGTAAAAGTTATAGAAATGGTCATACATGAGTGAAATAGTAGAAATTGGGAGTTGTTTTAGTTGAGAATATTATTTGGCTAGGCTTAAATTACAAGAAAATTGAATAAAAATCATTTTACGAGCCTAGAGGCAAAAGTGTAATTAAGTGAAAGTTTAGGAGCAAAATCTTAATTTTTTTCAAAGTATGATTCATGAGTCAATTTAGCCAATGTGAGTATTAAAAAAGTGAAATTGTTATGATAGATCAAGAAACAAGAAGCTCGGACCAAAATCGAGGCAAGAACGAGATTGTGGACTAAATGGAATACCTATTCGCATTTTCAGTACCGAGGTAAGTTTGTGTGGAATTAAAGCTTCATAGTATTTTTATATTTTAAATTGGTTGATATTATGAAAAAGAATATCACATATATGAAAATTAATTAATGATGCCTCAATGAGAAAATGATGAGATTATGTCAAGTTGAAGTCCCGGTTAAAGATTTGAAATAACAAGGATACCTATGTTATAACATGAGATAAGGAAGGTCCCGTATAAGACCATGTCTGGGACATGGCATTGCCACCGAATGTAGATCTTGTATAAGACCATGTCTGGGACATGGCATCAGCATCGAAAAAGGAAAGTACTGTATAAGACCATGCCTGGGACATGGCTTCGGCACCAAAGGAAGATCTCGTATAAGACCATGTTTGGGACATGGCATCAACATCGAGTTAAGAGATCCCGTGTAAGACCATATCTGGGATATGGCTCGGCATCAAGAGGTGATCCCATGTAAGATCCCATGTAAGACCATATCTGAGATATAGCATTGGCATCGTGATACATGTATGATGAGATTAAGTATCCTCTGATATTCCAAGTAGTTCAACGGGCAAAAGAGCTAAGTATGTAAAGATGATAAAGAGCTAAGTCATACAAGGATGACAAAGAGTTCCATTTAAGTTAAGGATGATAATGACTAAAGTTTATGTTCAAGTTAGCATAAGTGCTAAATTATGTGATGAAGTGATACAGGTTCCATGAGTAAAATACAAGTTATGAAACCATAATATGATATGCGATGGGTATGAGTAAGTATGAGTAAGTATGCCTAAGCACTTGAGAACTTGTGTTGTTATTGTTCTATGAGATGAACGGATTTTACCATGAGTACTTATGTTGCTATATTTATTCATGCAAACTTACTAAGCTATATGCTTACCCCTCTCTTTTCCTTTTTCCTTGTAGTATCACCAAGCTAGCTCGGAGATCGTAGAACGTCGGAGCTCGGATCACACACGGGGTGATATGCCTGAGTTTTCACACACGGATGAGGACACGGACGTGTCTTGGCCGTGTGAGGAACTCGAGCCATTGACACGGGCATGTGTCTGGCCGCGTGAAAACCTCTGTAGGTTTGAATTGAAAAAATAAATTCCACACGAGTTAGGAACATGGGCGTGTGTGACCACACGGCCTGCCCACACGAGCGTGTTCCATTTCACACGGGCGTGTAGCCTTGTTTAGGCAAAAATTTTCTAAGTGAGCAAAAGTTTTCGATTTAATTTCGAGACCTTTAGTATGTATGTTTAAGGCCTTGTAGGCCTATTATAAGGATGTTCTGTATATGAATGAGAAGTTTTAAGATAAAATGAAATTTTATAGCCCAATGTTCTATGTTTAAATAAGTTAAGTTCGGTAATGCCTTGTATCCGATTTCGGTGTCGAAAACGGGTAAGGGGTGTTACATAGTCCAACATAAGGTTATGTGGAACTTACGACCATAGAGAGCCTTGTAAGGTGCCATCTGAATGCTAGACTAATAGCTAATGTTGTAGGCGAATTCTGCCAACGGCTAATACTCCTCCCACCTGCCTCGAAAACCTATAACACAGCTCCTCAACATATCCTCTAGCACTTGAATCACCCTCTTCGATTGACCACCTATCTGAGAATGGAAAGCAGTACTGAAGTCCAAACTTGAACCTAGAGCCTCATGCAATTTCTTCCAGAACCGGGACGTGAAGCGAGAATCCCTATCAGAGATGATCGAGATAGGAACCCCATGCAGTTTCACTATTTTAGATATATATAGTTTAGCCAATTTTTGGAGAGAAAAGTCCGTCCTGACCGAAATGAAGTGAGCAGACTTGGTCAATCGATCCATGATGACCCAGACAGAATCTTTCTTAGTGGGTTTCATAGGCAACCCACTAACGAAGTCCATCGTTACTCGCTCTTATTTGCACATCCGTATCTTTACCGGCTGCAGCAACCCCGAAGCCAACTGATGCTCAGCCTTAACCTATTAACAAGTCCGACAGTGAGCAACAAAGTCAGTAATCTCACACTTCAACCCCAGCCACCAGTACAACTCTCAGAGTTCTCGATACATCTTGTTCCCCCCGAGATGTATAGCATAGGGACTACTATGCGCCTCCCTCAGAATCAACTGTCGGAACTCCCCATCACTTGGTACACAAATCTGACCGTGGAAACAAAGTACCCCATCACTGTTAATCCCAAACTCAGTAGCATCGCCAGTCTCAACGTGACGGAAACCTAACTCATGAGACTTATCCACCATCTGTTTACCTCTAATCTAATCAATCCAAGTAGGCTTAACCTGAAGTTCCGCTAACAGACTCCCATCGTCAAATAAACTGAGTCGAGTGAACATCGCTCTCAGATCGGTCATAGCCCTAGGGCTCAAAGCATCTGCCACCACATTAGCCTTATCAGGATGGTACTCGATGGTGCAGTCAAAATCCTTAAGCAGTTCCACCCATCTACACTACCTAAGGCTTAACTCCTTCTGAGTGAGGAGATATTTGAGGCTTTTATCATCAGTGTAGATAGTACACTTCTCACCGTACATGTAGTGCCTCCAAATCTTTAGAGCGAAGAATACAATAGCCAATTCCAAATCATGAGTAGGATAGTTTACCTCATGCGTCTTAAGCTGGCGTGACGCATAAACTACAACCTTACTATCCTACTTCAGTTCGCAACCCAAACCCACATATGACGCATCACTGTATATGACAAAATCCTTTCCAGATTCAGGCTGTATCAGAATCAGAGCCCAAGTCAAAACAGATTTGAGCTTCTCGAAGCTCTCTTGTTGCTTATCAGTCTAGACAAAGGGAACTCCCTTGCACAAAATCTTGGTTAACGATGTTGCGATCAAGGAGAACCCTTCTACGAAGCGTCGATAATAACCTACCAGCCCCAAAAAGCTGCAGATTTCAGACACATTCTTTGGTTGTTTCTAATCCAACACAACCTCAATCTTATGAGGATCAACACGAATCCCCTCTGCAGAAACCACATGTCCCAAAAAGGTTACTTCCCGGAGCCAAAACTCACACTTACTGAACTTCACATACAACTGTTTCTCACGAAGAGCCTGCAGTACCACTCTGAGATGCTCATCGTGCTTGTTCTCAGTCTTAGAATACATTAGGATATCAACGATGAATACCACCACAAACTGGTCCAAATAAGGCCAGAACACACGGTTCATCAAATCCATAAATGTCGCTAGTGCATTGGTCAACCCAAAAGTCATAACCAGGAGCTTGTAATGTCCATAATGAGTCCTAAATGTCATCTTATGCACATTGGCCTCCTTAACCCCCAATTGATGATATCATGAATGTAAATCAATCTTAGAGAACACAGAAGCCCCTCTAAACTAGACGAATAGATCATCTATCCTCGGAAGTGGATACTTATTCTTGATTGTCAGTTTGTTCAACTACTGATAATTTATGCACATCCGCATTGTCCCATCCTTTTTCTTACAAAAAACACCGATACTCCCCATGGAGACACACTTGGACGGATGAACCCACGATCTAACAATTCTTCAATTTGAGCCTTAAGCTCTGTAAGCTCCTTTAGTGTCATTCGGTAGGGCGCGATAGACATTGGAGTTGTACCTTGAATGAGATCAATCCCAAATTCTACTTCTCGGCTCGGAGGCAGACCCGGTAGTTCCTTAGGAAAAACATCTGAAAAGTGCCTCACGGTTCTGATATCCTTAACTGAAGAGTCCCTAAAGTCAAAAATACTGATGTTTGCCTAGAATGCCTTACACCCTTTCCTCACTAACATTTTACCACCAATACAGAAATCACATTAGTCAGATAGTCTCTTCATTCCCCAATCACAACTACCTCACTATCCTCCTCGGCCATGAAAACAACCCTTTTTGTCGCATAATCCAAACTTACCCAGTGTTTAACCAGCCAGTCCATTCAAAGAATCAAATCAAACTCCCCAAATGAAAGTCCATTAGATCAGCCAGAAATACTATCCCTTGAACCTCTAACGGGACGTCTCTAAACAATTTACTTACTAGGATAGACTGCCCCAATGGACTCACAACAGTTACCTCACTAGAAGTACTCTCAACCAAAATCCCCAAGGTTTCAAACACAGCACTGGCTACGTAAGAGTGTGTAGAGCCTATGTCTATTAATGCCAAATTAGGTACACAATAAATTAAAAATGTACCCGTGATGATGTTCGGAGCATCTCGGTCCTCACGATGATGAGCACATAAACCAGTGCAGGTTGGCTCACCTCAGTCGGTCCAGGACCTCTGCCCGATGCTTTTTCTCCTCGACCCATGCCGTTACCACCCCTGGCCTGACCTCGGCCCCTAGGTGGCTACTGAACTACTCTCGGTGGCTGCGTAGCACCAGTAATCAGAGCTTGCATCTTATTAGTTCTCAATAGACAATCCTGAACACGGTGCTCAGTCGATCCACATCTCAAACATGCCCCAGTCATCCTCTAACACTCGCCTGGATGGCGTTACCATAGTGCCCCCAAAACGCCACCCCAGTAGGTGCAACAGGAGGCCCAACTCTCACTGGCCTATCAGATATGGCCTTTTTCTTAGGCTTCATCACAGAACTCAAAGTCTCCGATTCCCTCTTATTCTTTCCTCTCTCTCGATTTTGGCACTCGGTGCACTTAACCTCCTTGGTGATCTTTTCCTTCTCAACTAAAGTAGAAAAATCACGCTCCCTCTGTGGAGCTATCAGAATTCTCAAACTGTCCCTAAGTCTATCCTCAAAATGGACACATCGCTCATACTCGGTCACCACAATGCCCCGTGCATAATGGCTTAATGTCAGGAACTCGGCCTCATACTCAGCCACTAAATGGTCCCCCTATGTGAGATTAAGAAACTCATGCCTCCTAGCATCGATGTAGCTGGCTCCCACATACTTACTCTGGAGCACAGTCTTAAAGTAATCCCTCCTTAACCGTCAACCACCACTGGTAAGCTTCATCTCCTTTAAGCTTCTGCTCGGCGGTAAAGTCCAGGTCGTCCATAATCCTCTCCGTGGCATCAATCCAATTTTCGACCACATTAGGGGTGACTCCAGTGACACCCCTGAATAACTCAGCCCCATTGGACCAGAGTCATTCCGTAACTGACCCTCGGCCCCCTAACTCGGTGTTAGGCCTAGCGACCCTCTCTAGAATCCGTAACATGGCTTGGGACAGTGCGTCGTCCCCAGTCGCATGATCATGAGACCCAGTCTCTGTAGCAGATGAGACCGGCGTCTCGCTCGTATCCAGATTAGATAGATTTGCAGATGATGAGGAACCAGCTCGAGCCCCTCTATGGCCTCTACCATGGCCTCTTGTACCCCGTCCGCGAGTACCTCGTGTGCTCATTGTAAATTCAGAGTTTATCTGTATTAATAGTTTTATGCATTAGTTTACAGTTCTGATATCATTAACAAATATTTTATACAGACAATATCAAAAGTTCAGAATTCGTTATCGCGAATCGTAGTCTCACTATGGTTTTTAGTTTCATTATAGTTTTCAGTTTACACTACCTAGAGTGTTTTCAGTGCAGTATACTACCTATTGGCTGTTTCAAGCATGCTAGTAGTATTTTCAGACAAATCTAAATAGAGTTTCAGAACATTTACAGGATCGGCGCCGGAGACTCGGTGTACCACATACTAAGTCCAAAAACATTTGAAATCACTTAAAAATCATTTCTTAAAACCAATCTTTATAACCCAAATCCACAATCGAGTTTTGTAACCTGGCTCTAATACCACTAAATGTAACACCCTAAGCCCGGCCTAGATCTGGCGATGTCACATGATAGTGCATTAGAAATCGCAATGATGTTAAGACCATTTCTCCATTTTTACCACTTTTCATTATCTCATGCTAACTTCAAAAACGTTTCATTTGTTTTCAATCATTATCCATTTTCAAAACGTTATACTTTGAGTAAGATTTTAAAATGGTTTTGCAAACTTGTGTGTATTTTGGTAAAATGTTTGTTTGTTTTGAAAACTCGAGTTTTACTACAAATAGCAGTAAAACCATAAACGTTGCAAATACAAAATTTAAACAAAATACGTAATGGCAATAATTAAATTAAAATTTCCAAATAAAAATTAAAACCAGGATAAGTATAAACCATAAATTTATCGTGAGGCAATTCCAGTGGTCACTGTCGAGTCCTCCGCTGCATCGATCCGTCTAACGCTGGGGATTGCCTGGACAGATTAAACAGAAAAGGGTGAGTTTCACAACTTAGTGTGTAATCCCCACAGATATCAAACATACAGAGTAATCACCAGAAATTATAAATCACAGACTAGGCCGGAGCCCGTTACAGAAACAGTGTGGCCTTAGCTCACTCGGATGCAGAATCAGATATGTATACTAGGGCCTTAGTCCAATCTGTAACAGTCTGATTTATACCCTAGTCGGATCAGTGGTTTCAGGACCACAAATATGAGTTAGTGAAATATTTTAATATTATTTTCTGTGTCATTTATTAGTGATTAAGCATGTGTGAAAATTTCGTAAGTTAATTTGTCTGTCTGTGTGTTTAATTTGACAAAAGGATTGAATTGCATTAAATGTGAAAGTTGTATGCTATTTGTTAAAGTGCCTATGTGTTGTGGCTTATTAAGGTGGAGGCCTTATGTTGTTATTAAACCAATAGTTAGTTGGTGGATGGTTAAAGGACTAGCATGCCCTTAATGAATATAAGTTTCTTATGTTTAATAAAAGGTTAATTAGGTAATTAGATTAATATTATGTTTATAGCAAAACAAAACATGAAATGGTCATGAATGCATTCATCTCTCCACCGAAAACACAAAGAAAAGAAAAGGGTTTGAAACCTTCTAATATTCAGCTCTTTGCCTTCTTGATTAAGGTATGATTTTACTTCGGTTTTTGATCATTTCTACGTTTCTGTAATCGTTGCTTTGTCTACTTCAAAACCCATGCTTTAATTTTGAGAATTGTAATGTTTTTGAAATGAGACCTTGATGAAATCATGGGATTTGTGATGTTTAATAGTGAAATATGAAAGATATGTATTTGATGAACATGTTTTGTTCTTGAATTTTTGGTGAATTTAGCTAAATAGGGCTAAATTGAAAAAATGATAATTTGAGGGACTAAATTGTGAATTTGATGAAATATATGGGCTTATATGATATTCATAAGCATTCGGCTAAGCATGATTTTGTGAATTTGATGTTTTGAGAAAAATGGACTAAATTGATAAAGTGTGCAAATGTGAGGGTTAATTTGTAAATAGCTCTAAATGTGTGTCCTTGGATTGAATTGAATGAGTTAGTGAATAAAAGAGTTAAATTTGAATATGTTTAGATCAAGAACCAAAGAAATCAGACTTAGATCGCGGGAAAGCTAAAGTAACTGAGTAGCCATTCTCGTTTCAGTTAAATCGATTCTGAGGTAAGTCATTATACAAATAAACGTATTTGTATCGAACTGTATATGTTCATATGATTATTGTTAACTATGGGTGCTTATGAGATGATCTGTATATGAATTCCGAGATAAGGTTGACTTAGTGTCGATGTCCGAGAAGTCCCGTACGAACTTAGGAATAGATAGGATTAGCTATGTCTTGACATAAGTATCTGTTCTATTTTATCATGTAAGACCACATCTGGGACGTTGGCATTAATTCAAGATTTCGTGTAAGACCACATCTGGGACGTTGGCATTGATATGAGACTTACGTGTAAGACCCTGTCTGGGACAGTGGCATCGATATCTGAGTATATGTAAGACCTCGTCTGGGACGTTGGCATTGTACAACCATTCCGAGCTTTTTCAGTATCCTATTAGGATCCTAACAGTTCAACGGGCAATTATGTGATACGAATGGATATGGGAATTGTAAATCCGTTTTAGGTACGTTGATTTATACACTAAGTGTATGTACTAGGTAAGTATCTATATGATCTTACTAAGATGATTTTATATAATGGATTAATGAGATGATATGGGAAATTATGCTTGAATGAGCTAAGTACTTATCTGATATGTGAATAGAAATTGTGGTAAGCTTTGTATAAACAAATGTGCCAAAGATCATATGATGAATTGGTTATGAGAACCATAAGTACCAATGTATTGAATGAGTTATATTCATTGTATGTTATGTTTATTTGTAGATGACTTACTAAGCTTTTGGAAAGCTTACTCTGTGTGTATGTTTTCTCTGTTTTTTTTTAGATCGTAAAGCTACTAAAGGCTCGGGAATCGTCGAGGATTGTCGCCACACTACTCAACTTGTTTTGGTACATTTTGGAAATGTATATAGCTAGATATGGCAAGTATAGTTATTTGTATGGGATTGAGATGTGAACTCAACCATGTGATTTGGCTAGTTATGTGGTGGCTATATGCTTTAATGAATATGATAAATGGTGCAAGTTTTGATATGGTTTGATAGTATTTGAAATGGTTAAGTTATGGTGAATGTATGGATGAATTATGCTTGTATTTACATGACTATTAGTCTTGTAAATTTGTCATGATTGGAATTGTATTGGAATGTAGAGATTGGATGACTATTTTGATATGTTCCTGATTGTCATATGCATGAGTTGAGTTGGTCTTTTGCTTCTAGGTTGTGGCCTATTTTGATATGTTCCTGATTGTCATATGCAAATGGCCTATTTTGCCACACGGTTGTGGCACATGGGCGTGCCTACTGACTGTGGGACTAAGTCAGATTCGGCCACGGCCTTGGCACATGGACGTGCCTGGTGGCCGTGTGGTCAAGTCAAATTCAAACACAGCCATGGTACACGGGCGTGCTTGGTGGCCGTGGAGTTAAGTCAGATTCGACCATGGGGGAGACACATGGGCGTGTCTAGCAGCCATGGGAGACACACGGCCTGCCCACATGGGCGTGTAATCCCTGATACCTTTGAAAAGTTTTAAATTCCTGAGAATTTCTGTACGGGTTCCGGTTTAGTCCTGACTCTATTTAAAGCATATTTTAGGTCTTGATCATCTACCAAAGGGACACTATGATTGAAATTGATGATTTACTTTATGAATTATCTGAAGAAGTTCCGTTCTGCCCGGTAACGCCTGTGACCCTAGTTCGTCAACGGACACGGGTTAGGGGTGTTACAGAATCAGATACCAAATGAGAAATATATTAGGGCCTCAGCCTACTTAGAGATAGAATGCAGATCAGAATATCATAATCCTACCCTGTACCACCCTTTACCCGTATTTTATGTTGGAGTTGGGTATGAAGCATTACCGTACTTAACTCACTTGGTTTTACAACTTAAAATATCTCCTTCACCATCAAAATATTCTCATTAAGGACCTACGAGGCCTTAAACATGCATACGGAGGGTTTCGGAAACTTTAGTTCACTTCAAAGTTTTCACCTAAATAGGGGGCACACGACCTTGTGAAATGGGACACGCCCGTGTGAACAGGCCGTGTGGTCACACACGCCCATGTCCCTACCACGTGTGGGATTTATTTTCATTTCAAACCTACAGGGGTTTTCACACAGCTAGACACACGCCCGTGTCATTAGCCCGTGTCCCTCACACGGCCTTGACACGCTCGTGTCTTAGCCCGTATGCCAAAAACTTGGCATTCTGTTTATGACGTTATCATCTCATTAAAGTCACACGGCCAAGGCACATGCCCATGTCCTTAGACCGTGTGTTGAATTAAATTCCAATTTCAAGGTGCAGACTTCACACAGCCTGGGCACACACCCATGTTCGTGGGCATTCCTACCACGCAACTGAGACACACGGTCGTGTCTCTGCCCGTGTGTTTATTACAAAGCTTACTGACTTATAAAACTAACATGCAGGGGACACACGGCCTAGTTACACACCCATGGGACTGGCTGTTTGCTAAGCTCTTTTCACCACCCTAACTCACACAACATAAATACATTCAACAAATCACTAAACAACTCAGATTTGCAATATACACTTCCATGAATAACTTTATCTTTTCATATATAATAATGAGCCATCAACTATGGCTGTATACAAAAGAGTTCACCTTTAAAGGGGCCAACACACTCTTGGCCAAAATAACAAAACAAATTACCTAGTCTATCCTCTATACATGCCATACTCAAAACACTAAATCTAGATATACTGAGAGGAGCTGATAGTGTAGGTGATATTCCAATTATCTTCATATCCCGACCCTGCTCTTTGACTCTATAAAACAAGGGAAAAGAAAAGGGGAGTAAGCTTTAAGCTTAGTAAGTTTACATGTAAACAAATAACATCATAGTATATACTAAACAATAAATAGCATTACATACTAAGTAAGAATAATCCACATTCCATGATCATGATTACTCATTTCATCTCTTACCACTTTCCAACCATATCACAAGCCAAATGCCCACATTATTTAACATAAATCCCTGCACTTATCACTACATGATCACAAGAAACAACACATCATAATTTTCCTCAACCTCAGATTAGCGGTCTCGAAACCACTGTTCCAACTAGCCCCAAAATCGGGCTGTTACAACTCTCCCCCTTTAGAGATTTTCGCACTCAAAAATCTTACTGGTAAAAAGGTTTGGATATTGTTCCCTCATGGCCTCTTTCGATTCCCACATAGCCTCTTCTTCATCGTGTTTTTGTTATAACACTTTTACTAAAGCTATACTCTTATTCCTCAACTGTTTCACTTCTCGAGCCATAATCTTAATTAGCTGCTCTTCATACGTCATGTTCGATCGTATCTCAATTTTTGATGGAGGGGTCACATGCAAAGTATCAGAATGATATCATCGCAACATCGACACATGAAACACGTTGTGTATTTTCTCTAACTCTATCGGCAAAGTCAACCGGTATGCCACTAGCCCAATCCTTTTGGTAACCTCATACGGCCCTATGAATTGTGGACTCAGTTTGCCCTTTCGACCAAATCTTAATATTTTTTTCCACGGGGATGCTTTTAGAAATACCTTGTCGCCCACTTGAAACTCGATTTCTTTTCTTTTCAAATTCGTGTACGACTTTTGTTGGTCCGAAGCAGCTTTCAGACTATTACGGATCACTTTCACTTTTTCCTTGGTCTTTTTAACTAGACCATGAATTTGCTTCTCACTTAACTCAGTCCAATACAAGGGAGTCCGACACTTGCGACCTTATAAAGCTTCATATGGTGCCATCCGTATACTCAACTGATGACATTTGCCAAAGGTAGATATCTTTCCCAACTACCTCCGAACTCTAACACACAGCATCGGAGCATATCCTTAAGAACTTGAATCGATCTTTCAGATTGACCGTCAGTTTGAGGATGGAACGCGGTACTAAAGTTTAGTCTTGTACCCAAAGTTTCCTGTAACTTCTTCCAAAACCTCGAAGTAAACCTCGGATCCCTATCCGAGATAATTGATATAGGCACTCCTTGAAGTCTCACTACCTCAGCAATATACAACTCAGCTAGCCTACCAAGCGAATAATCTACTCGCACTGATATAAAGTGAGCTGACTTCGTTAGTCTATCAACAATAACCCATACGACGTCATTCTTTTTCGGAGTCATAGGCAACCCCGTCACAAAATCCATGGTAATCTGATCCCACTTCCACTCGGGAACCATCACCGACTGAAGCAATCCCAAAGGTACTTGGTTCTTGGCTTTCACTTGTTGAAAAATCAAACATCTTATCACAAACTTAGAGATGTCTCTTTTCATACCTGGCCACCAATAAATCTCTTCGAATCATTGTACATTTTCGTGCTACCGGGATGTACTGACAAATGACCACTGTGTGCTTCATGTAAAATTTTCCAGATCAACTTATTATCTTTTGGTACACGAATTCTACCATGAAACATTAAACAACCATTCGAACTCACCCGAAAATCAGAATAATTACCCGATTCACACTTAGCTCTCTTAGCTCGCATCTCATTATCATTCTTTTGAGCCTCATATATTTGTTGAATAAATAGCGGTCTAGCCCTCAACTCAGCCAATATAGCACCATTATCAGAAAATGCTAAGCTCGTGCTCATATCTCTCAAAGCATACAAAGATTTCTTGCTCAAGGCATCCGCAACTACATTCGCTTTCCTCGGATGATAAGCAATTAGTAGCTCATAGTCCTTCAATAATTCGAGCCACCGCCATTGTTGCAAATTCAAATCTTTTTGGTCTATTAAGTACTTTAAATTCTTATGATCGGCGAAGATTCGACACTTCTCACCATATAAATAATGATGCCAAATCTTCAATGCGAAAATAATTGTATCTAACTCCAAATCATGAGTCGGATAATTCCTCTCATATGGTTTTAGCTGTATCGAGGTGTAAGCTTCTACCTTACCCTCTTGCATCAACACATAATCGAAACCATTTAATGACACATCACTATAGACCACAAACTCTTTCCCCAACTTAGGTTGTACTAAAACCGGTGCCTCAGTCAACAATGTTTTCAATCTCTTAAAACTCTGTTGAATTTCTCAGTCTATTTGAACTTAACATCTTTATGCAATAGTTTTGTCATCGGGGTAGCAATCATGGAGAATCGCTTCATGAACCGTCTGTAGTACCTCACTAAACACTAAAAGCTTCTGACTTTCGACACATTTCTTGGCGGTTTCCACTCCATAATAGCCGAGATCTTACTCGGATCGACTCTAATACCATCACCCGACACAATGTGTCCTAGGAATCCGACCTCTCGAAGCCAAAACTCACTCTTGATAAATTGAGCATACAGCTGTTTGTCTCTTAAAGTCTGCAAAACAATTCTCAGATGCTCTGCATGATCACTCTCATCTCGAGAATAAATTAGTATGTCGTCGATAAAGACAGCTACACACTTGTCCAAATACGATTGAAAGACACGGTTCATTAGATCCATAAAAATCGCAGGAGCATTCGTTAGACCGAATGGCATGACAAGAAATTCATAATGGCCATACCTCGTCCAAATTACAGTTTTCGATACATCTTGCTCCTTAACCCTCAATTGGTAATAACCAGACCTTAGGTCTATCTTAGAGAACACCGTAGCTCCCTTCAGTTGGTCAAATAAATTATCTATCCTTGGCAAAGGATACTTATTCTTCACAGTCACTTTGTAGTCTATGGACAATCTCATCAACCCATCTTTCTTCTTCACAAAAAGCAATGGAGCACCCCACGGTGAATAGCTCGATCTTGCAAAACCCTTGTCCGTTAACTCTTGCAACTGATCTTTCAGCTCTTTCAACTCTAACGGTGCCATCCTATATGGAGCAACCAGAATAGGTGTGATTCTCGAAACTATCTCAATCCCAACTCGACCTCTCTAACATGAGGCAATCCGGGTAATTCTTCCGGGAATACATCTGAATACTCATATACCACAAGCACTGATTCAATCTTTACCTTAGACTATTGAGTATTTAGCATAAAAGTGAGATAGGACTCGTATCCTTTTCTCAAATATTTCTTAGCCACCATGGAAGAAATTATCACCGGTAAACTATCTGACCCATCTGATTCAACCCAAATGACATCTTCATTTTCACTTTTCAATTCAATATGTTTACTACCACAATTCACTAAAACACTATGAGTAGTCAACCAATCTATACCAAGAATCAAGTCAAATTCATCAAATGGCAACAAGATAAGGTTTGCCAGAAAACAATGACCTCTTATTGTCAAAGGACAATTTCTACACACTTTATTAATTAGCACATGTTTGCCTAACGGGTTTGACACCTTTACTACAAATTCCGTAGACTCAACAGTCATGATCATACTAGATGCCAATCTCATGCAAATGTAAGAATGGGTAGACCCCAAATCAATCAAAGCAATAACAGAGGTGTCATGAAGAGAAAAAGTACCTATTATCACATCTAGAAATGATGCCTCTTCGTGAGCGCTAATCGCATAATTCCTTACAGGTGCTTGACCCTCCGGTGTCACAGTAAAATCTCGAGGCGCACCTCTACCACTAGTCCCACCTCCGGGGTTCTTTTGTGGTCTCCCCCTTATAGATACATTGCTTGATCTTATCTCTTGCTTCCTTTCATTGTCATCCCTCTCAGGGCAATTTCGGATGAAATGATCGGGTGAACCACACTTGTAACAGTTTCTACTATTCCTCTAACACTCCCCCGTGTCTTGTCTTCCACAGTTCAAACACTCCAGTTTGGACTTCGAATTGCCCTCACTTGCCATCGAAGTGGTTTGACCTTCCGAGCGCAAGTATGTGTTACCTCGGTCTCTATGTGAATATCCAACTAATGTATTCGTTCGAGGGTTCACTTCCTTAGACCTCTTCGATTAAGCTTGGTATGATTTACTCATCGGCCTTTTTCTTGCATTTCGGGTCTCAATCACAGCCTTCCTCTTGTCCTTATTCAGTTCTTCGGCCTTACATGCCATATCAACCAACACTACAAACTCTTTTAACTCCAAGATCCCAACTAGAAGTCTAATATCCTCATTCAGCCCATCTTCAAACCTCTTACACAAGATAGCTTCTGTAGACACGCACTCTTATGCATACTTGCTGAGCCTAACAAACTCGTGCTCATATTCTGCCACAGTCATTTTTCCTTGCTTTAACTCAAGGAATTCCTTCCATTTCTGATCAACAAATCGCTCACTTATATACTTCTTTCAGAACTCTTTCAAAAAGAAGTCCCACGTTACTCTCTCCTTTGGAACCATTGATGTCAATGTTTTCCACCAATGGTATACCGAGTCCCTCAGCAAAGACATAGAGCATTTTAAGCTCTCCTCAGGTGTACAAGAGAGTTCACCAAATACTCTCATTGAGTTCTCATGCCAGAACTTCGCTCTCTCAGGGTCATCATCTATATTAGCTCTAAACTCCTCAGCCCTTTGCTTTCGAATCTTGTCTACCATGGGCTTGGTTATCCTCGCTAAATCTATACCTTAAGGAGCCACTGGAATTGGCTGAGGGATAGGAGGGGGTGGAGGAGGTTGAGCATTAGGATTTTCTTGTTCATACTCTGTGTACCAATTACTCATCATTTGGAGAAAGGCTTCCTAGGCCTCTTCTCCTTGACCCCTAGTCTCGGGTCCACTCTCTACAAGCGCAGCCCCTTGCACGAGAGCTAATGCGTTACTAGCTACGTTATCAGCAACCACTCGGTCGGGATCCATTTACTATATAAAAAAAGTTTAAAATTATTAGAAGCCACCACACTGTCAATATACACTTATGGCATGTGTAGCTAGACTCTTACCCACACTACGGTAGTCCGAGAACCAACTAAACCATAGCTTTGATACCATTAAATGTAACACCTCTTACACGTATTCTACGCCGGAGCCGGGTACGAGGCGTTACCGTACTTAACTCACTTGGTCTTACAACTTAAAATATCTCCTTCACAATCAGAACATTCTCATTAAGGACCTACGAGGCCTTAAACATGCATACGGAGGGTTTCGGAATCCAACTGGAAACTTTAGTGCACTTAAAAATTTTCACCTAAACAGGGGCCACACGACCGTGTGAAATCGGACATGCCCGTGTAAGCAAGCCGTGTGGTCACACACGCCCATGTCCCTACCTTGTGTGGGATTTATTTTCATTTCAAACCTACAGGGGTTTTCACGCGGCTGGATACACACTCGTGTCATTGGCTCGTGTCCCTCACACGGCCACGACACGCCCGTGTCTTAGCCCGTGTGCCAAAACCTTAAGGTCTTAGATGTAATATGCATAGAGCAAGACGACCCAGAGTGGAGCCTTAGGGTCTTAGTCATAGTTGTAATTATGTGATCATAATATAAATTAAATACTAAGTAAATATTCAATAGGTTAAAGTTACTTGGTGAAATCATTGTACATTAAATTAAAGTTTTATTATTGAAATAAATTCTTGAGATTTGTGAATTCAATTAGTAACCGCATTAAATATTATTTCTCTTCACTACTTTAATAATGTAGATTAATAATTATGAAGGTGTTAGTTAAATTTGAATATGAAGTGTAGCACCCTATAGTTCAGATCCGGCGATTGGGTCGTGTATGGGGTGTTACAAAAGTCCTAATGATTTTAATGAAATTAGAATTGGGATGAGAAAATTATTTAATTGGGAAATTAGTTTATTTAAATTAATATGAGATGTTTATTTTGGGAAATAAAAAAAGCAAATACTGGGTTCAATTAAATTATGAAATACTAGTTAAAAGTCCAAGAAGTACTTGTAATTGGACCCAATATGGGAGAGGCCTAAAAGCTCATCATGTTTAAAGAAATAGACTACAAACCCTAGTTAGTTTAATTAGGTTTACTGCCCCACCTATTTCTAGTTAGAATAGGACTTCGTTTTTGTATTGAAATAAACTTCTACAATTCAACAAGGGTTTCTCCTCTTCTCCCTATAAATATATGAAACCAGTAGAGCTGTAACGACCCGAATTTGGGCCTAGTAGAATTGGGCCCATTGGGCCTTAGATGTGGGAGTGTTTAAAATTTTTGAGAACATAAGAACAGTATTTATGCATGTTGGACCTATTAGGTGAGTGATTTTGGAAGGTTAGGGGGCTTCTATGAAGTCCCGGGATCAAACCTGGGCTTTAGGAAAATTTTGGTTTTAGATGAATAAAACAATGGTAGTTAGTAGGTAGGCTTTTAGAATAAAATATGGAGAAAAATGACAAAAGGAGTTGTGGTCTAGTGGCAAATGGCGCCACATAAGAGACAAGGGAATGACGCCACAAGGAAGCAAGGGGTCCAAGGTTCAAGTCTTGGTGCTTGCATTTTGATTTTCATTTTAAATGGACTTTAGACTTTGGCCATAGACTTATATTTAGTTACGCATATTTTAAGATAAGAGGAGCTTGTGGCCTAGTGGCTAGCGGCGTGGATTAAGCTACAGCGGAGCATGGGTTCGAATCTCATGACAAGCAAGGGAGTATTTATTTTGTGTATTGGACGGCCATAATTTTTGTTGGATTTAAACTCTACTAAAGAAGGGATCCCACATCGAAAAGCTAGCAAAAGGGAAGGTGAGAAGCTGGCTTTAAATAGAGCTACCTATGAGGAGAGGAAGGATACGTTGGTGGGAGTTTGGGCATAGGAGCCATTCAGAGCGTAGATTAGCTTCAGACTCCTATCAGGTGTGTATTTCACCCTACTCTAGCTATAGAGCAGCAAATGCCGAAATGCCGGTCACACGGCGATGGTAGCCACACGAGCGTCCGGCGCATGTGTGGGAGCTTCGATGCTGTAATATCCTAAAAATTTGAGTATCATCTTGTTACTTGTGTTAGTCAGGTATGATTTTGTTGTGTGTTTAATATAGTTTAGTGAAGGCTTGGAATTATTAATGTAGCTAGAATAATTTTTTTAGTATTGACAATTTAGTGAAGGGGATTAAGTGATCTTGACACTTAAGTTAATTTATGTGTCTGAATTTAGCATATGATGAGTTATTGGCAAGGTGGTTATGACGCATGAATGGTTGTTTGAAGGGAGTGGTTCGAATAGCATGGAGTGCATTTTTAAGACTTTATTTTTATGCACCTTTACATTAAGTGTCGGCCAAGCTTTACATATGGTAAGTTGGACTTTAAATTTTTATGGCAAGTTGAATAATAGATTAGGAAAGCTTGAACTTTGGGAAAGGAATCATATGGATTAAGGAAAGATAAGGGGACATAAGGCTTGGATTAAGGATAAGGTTTTGGAAGCTTTTTAATGGCAAACTAGTCCACGTATGTGGACGACATATTGGTCTATGGGGGTTGACCGAATTTGTTGAAGGTTTGGTAGGTTGGTAGTTTGTTAGTAAAAACTTCCTAAGCATTTAAGCATTTTTTCTTTTCTCTCCACAAACACTCTCCCTAACCGAATGTGTTCTTGGCAATAAGGTAAAATTTTGTTTTGGTATTGGTATTATTCACTGTTTTGTGTTTAGCCAAAAAACCCTTTTGGAGCCTTGCCAACTTCCCTAGTACACCATATTGAGTAAAAACCGAAACCACCATTATGCTTGGCCGAACCTCTCTTGTTCTCATCCTTCTTTTTCATTCTTTTCATATTTGTTCAAAACCCACATTTCTTCTTTTACTTTCTTCTATTGTCGAATCCTCCTTCTCCTATTTTCACTTTCCTTTTCCTTTCTCTTTCTCCACTCTAGCCGAATTCATTTGATTGTCTTCTATCCACCATAGCCGAATCTTTTTTATTTCTTTTTGTTTTGTCTTGGCCGAATATCAACAAGGGTAGATTTTCTTTGGGTTCATCTATAATTGGTTTTGAAGATAGGTAAGTGTATTGGCTGAATTTCCTTATTCCTTTTCTTTTCTCTCTATCGTTTCTCATAAGGGCAAAAACCAAATTTTGAGCATTTATTAGTAAGGTTCTAACCATAGGAACTTATTTCTTTTAGGCTCTTCGGGACTTTGGAAGCAATCGATTTAACCCTATTTCTCTAGCAATCGAAGTTGGTAAGTCAAGTGGTAAGGATTTATGTTGGTTCATTATTCTTTAAGAGGATGTAAAGCCGAAGGCTATTGAGACTAAGGTTTGTTGTTGGCCGAATGGTCTTTGTTATTGATCTTAGTGTTGGCCAAATGTAGGTCAAGGAGATCTAGTGCTGTAGATCGAGTCTTCGGGATTTAGTGCTTGCGTTAGTGACAGGTGTGTAACTTACACACTATATAACTTGGTAATATATTAATAACTTGATCATGTTTTAAAGCCGAAAACTGTGAAAATATCGATATAATACTGTAAGGGTATGAGCAAGGATTCGGGTAAGTCCGTTTCGATATGTTTTGCTATATGATGCTTATTACCATGATATGTGATATATTTCTATATGATACATAATAAAGCATGATGGCATGATTTGCATAATAATTGCAATTGTTGTGGGTGATATGAGAGAGAGGGGAAGGATTTGATATCCGTGTCTTTGGGACACCAGAGGTTTGGCACCTCCCGGTGGTTTGGTACCACATATTATTTCGTGTCTTTGGGACACCAGAGGTTTGGCAGCTCATAGCAATTCATCCTAGTGGCTTAGTACCACAGTGGGTTGGCCCCACATTTGATATTACGGGATCGTCACCAGTGATTTGGTATCATACGTGGGTTGGCCCCATAACTTTATTATTCGTGACTTTGGGTCACCAGTGGTTTGGCACCACATTATTGGATATCGTGAGTTTGGGTCACCAGTGGTTTGGCACCACCAGTGGTTTGGTACCACACGGGGTAGAAAAAGAGTTATGGATGGCTAGGTTTGGGTGCATTATATATACTGCTTGGTTATAATTGTGTAAGTATGTTGCATCAACTGGGGAAAGGACTTATGCACTGAGTCTTGGTGACTCACCTTCTCCCTTATCTTTTCAGGTGATTTGTAGATTACGGATGAGGAGCCGGATGATCTCAAGGTGGCCATGCAATAAAAATTTGGTTTTACATGAACTTTGGTTTGGGTACTTTATTTTATTTTAATTTGGTTTTCATCTTTATATAGATTTGTAATAAGGCCTTTTCAATTATGTTTTGGGATTTTTTATATGCTTTGGATTTGATTTAAACATGGCTTTATGAATTACATGGTTGACATAATAATTTGAGCACAAAGTTTTCTAAACTAGAAAACGCAATGGTTTTCTAAACGTTATCATCGGGTATTATAAATCATTTGATAATATTTAACAACTTAAGTGTTTTCGATGACTCCTACTATTCTCCAAAACTTAAGTTTCCAAATTTCAATTAGAAACGGTTTTCAAAATAATAAACAGGTTTCTTTTAAAATTATAAAAGGTTTTCTAATCTATGGATCTGCAACTAAGTTTTAAAGATTTATTTAATAATTTCAAAGTAAATTATTTGTTTTAAACTTATTATATACCTGATTTCTACAAACATAGAACAACAAAGAGCTTTTCACTAAAATTTAATCGTTAACTCAATTTTCTTCAAAACATTTTCCTTCGTGGCATGCCAGATTCGGTTGTGTCGTATTGACCGGGTTTGAGGTGTTGCAAATTGGTATCAGAGCCACGTTCAAAGGCTCGGTTGTGGGCCGGAGGCCCAAAATGATTTAAAGTATGGTCTTAAAATGTTTTTGTTTAAAATTATATGGTTGGAAAGGCATGGCACCGAGTCTCCGGCACCGATCCGCCCAGGTAAGTATCTCAAACTGTTGCTTTTGATGATATGATTATGATGAGGATGGCATGACTAAATAGTAGTAGAAAGTACTCTAGAGACCCAAAACTATAGGTTGAATGTACTCGCGAAACAACTTTTTATTAAAATTATTCATAAAACTGTGTTTTAAAGAAAGTGGAATAATGACTAATGCATAACATTTTTAAATCAGATAAGTCGAGACTTTAGACATGAGTACTCGAGGTCGGGGTCGTATTACTCGTGGACGCGGGTCGGGTAGAATGGTCGTAATCGAGCCAGTGATGTCTGGTCAAGAATCCGAAAATGAGGTACCACCACCCCCACCACCAGCGGTTGGAGTCGAGCATCAGGATCAAACGGGGGATGACGCAGTGTCTCAGGCGATGCTACGAGTTCTTGAGAGGGTAGCTAGAATAGGTAGAGGCGCGGGAGTTCGGAAATCCGTATCTGAGCGACTTCGAGCCAATGGAGCTGAGGTATTTCGAGGTGTTTCAGGTGTGGCTCAAAGACGGCAGTAGCATCGTTAGTGGCGACGTAAGCGAATCATGGATGACTTGGATTTGGATGCTGAGGACAAGCTGAAAGGGATAGTGTCGCTTCTTCGGGATGAGTCATATCAGTGGTGGCTCGCGGTGCAGAATAGTGTTGCAGCGGAGGATCTCACTTGGGATTATTTTAAGGCAACGTATCAGAAGAAATATGTTGGGTCTAGTTACATTGATGTGCAGCATAAGGCATTTCTGAGTTTGGTCCAGGGGAGTAAGTTCGTATCAAAATATGAGGCAGAATTTTTAAGATTGAGCCGGTATGCTGGAGGTATCGTGGCTTCGGAGCACGAGCGATGTGTCCGGTTTGAAGATGGATTGAGGGACGAGTTGAGATTGCTGATTGCTCCACATCAGGAGCGAGAGTTTGCTGCGCTAGTTGAAAAGACTAAGATAGCTGAAGGGATAAAGGAATGCGTAAGAGTAGTCGCTGCAGAATAAACATAAGAAAGGTTTTGGATCATCTGGGTCAGCCGGTAATTCTCAGAAGAAGGTTAGGCAGAGTGGGACGAATCAATCTGGGAGGTCTGTTACTGCTAATCAGGGACCAGCACAATGTAACCGATGTGGGAAATCTCATTGGGGCGAATGTTGGACCGGAGGGAAAGGATGTTTTGAGTGTGGCTCGCTGGATCATCGTGTTAGGGACTGTCCACGTAAGCTAGCCAGGAATCAGTCTGAGGGTCAAGGTCGTGCTCAGTTCAGAAAGGAGGGACCGTCACCGCAGAGGGGTCATGGTAATTGTAGAGGATGTAATGGTTCTGGTCAAGGCCGTAGAGCATCGGGCAGAGGTGCAGGCAACACTGAGGCAAGACAGCCTGGGTTGGTGTGTGTAGCGAGGCGTCGAGAGGAGGACGATGCACCGGATGTTATAACCGGTACTTTCTTAATCTTTGGTGTACCATATACTGCTTTGATAGATGTGGGTTCGACATATTCGTATGTTGCTAGTAGCATAGTTGAGACTATGGAACTAGACTCTGAGGATACTTCTAGGAAGATGACAGTACTTAGCCCTCTAGGTCACTCTGTAGAAGTAAATAAGCTGTATAAGGATGTACCCCTAGAACTCTAAGGGGTAGTGTTTGTAGCTGATCTGATGGAACTGCCATTTGGGGAGTTTGATCTGATTCTTGGGATGGACTGGTTGGTCAAGTGTCAAGCAAGTTTGGATTGCGCTGCTAAGCGCATGGTTTTGAAGACAGCTGAGGGCGAAGAGGTGGTTATGATAGGTAATAGAAGAGATTATCTATCCAATGTGGTATCTGCGTTGAAAGCTGTGAAGTTGGTCAGGAAGGGCTGTGAGGCATTTGTGGTTCATGTGTGTGCATTGGAGGCTAAGGAGTCTACTGTAGGGAACATCCGAACTGTAAAGGAATATGTTGACGTATTTCCAAAAGAACTTCCGGGACTGCCTTCGGATCGTGAAGTTGAATTTGGTATAGATCTATTACCCGGAACTGCGCCAGTGTCTATTGCTCCGTATAAAATGGCACCGAAGGAATTAGTGGAATTGAAGGCTCAGATTCAAGAGTTGTTGGATTGAGGTTTTATCCGACCAAGTGTTTCGCCTTGGGGAGCACCGGTACTTTTTGTCAAGAAGAAGGATGGTTCGATGCAGATGTGTATAGACTATCGCCAGTTGAATAAGCTGACGATCAAAAATAAGTATCCTTTGCCGAGGATAGATGACTTGTTTGATCAGCTTAAGGGGGCAGCGGTTTTCTCCAAGATTGATTTAAGGTCTGGGTATCATCAGCTAAAGGTGAAAGAGGCTGATATCCATAAGACGGCATTTCGCACTCGGTATGGGCACTACGAATTTCTGGTAATACCGTTTGGGTTGACTAACGGGCCGATAGCATTCATAGACATGATGAATCGGGTTTTCTAGCAATTTTTGGATCAATTTGTTGTGGTATTTATAGACGATATTTTGGTATACTCAAAGTCAGAGGAGGAGCATAATGCGCATTTGCGCGTAGTGTTGCAGATTCTAAGGGAAAAGCAGCTTTATGCCAAATTTAGTAAGTGCGAGTTCTGGCTTAAGGAGGTTACTTTCTTGGGTCACGTAGTATCAGCTGAGGGGATTAGAGTGGATCCTCGGAAGATTGAGGCAGTGTTGGATTGGAAGCTGCCTAAGTCAGTGGCTGAAATTCGGAGTTTTCTAGGTGTGGTGGGGTATTACCGAAGATTTGTAGAGGGATTTTCTTTAATCGCAGCACCTATGACCAAGTTATTGAGGAAAAGAGTTCCATTTGTGTGGACCGAGAAGCGGCAAGGAAGTTTCGACAAGTTGAAGAAGATTCTGACTGAAGCTCCAGTTTTGATTCAACCTGAGGCAAGCAAGGAATTCACGGTGTACTGTGATGCATCACATACTGGTTTGGGATGTGTGCTGATGCAGGAAGGGAAGGTAGTGGCTTATGCATCTCGACAGTTGAGACCACATGAAGTTAACTATCCGACATATGACTTGGAATTAGCTGCAGTGGTTTTTGCTTTGAAGATTTGGAGACACTATTTGTATGGAGAGAAGTCGATAGTCTACACGGATCACAAGAGTCTTAAGTATCTTTTGACTTAGAAGGATTCAAACTTGAGGCAGCGCAGATGGATTGAGTTGTTGAAGGACTACGACTGTTCGATTAAGTATCATCCGGGCAAGGCTAACGTGGTGGCAGACGCGTTGAGCCGTAAGGTTGTATCAGACTTAAGATCGATGTTTGCTCGTCTTAGCTTATATGACAATGGGAGTCTTTTGGCAGAATTGCAAGTCAAGCCAACTTGGTTAGAGCAGATCAAGGAGAAACAGTTAGAGGATGAGGGTTTGAATGATCAGAGGTTGCAGGTTCAGAATGGTGGTTTAGAGGATTATAGTTTGTCCAGTGATGGAGTACTGTGTTTTCAAGGGAGAGCTTGTATGCCCAAGGATGTTGAGTTGAGGCAAAGGATTCTTCGAGACGCACATAGCAGCCCATACGCTATGCATCCTGGAGGTAGCAAGATGTATTGGGATTTAAAAGAAAGCGATTTTGGTGGCTGTGTCCGGCGGGTAATGGCGAGTTTGTGGGTAAGTGTCGACGTGTTAGCAGTCAAGGCTGAACATCGATTGCCGTCTGGTTACTTCGGTGGTGAAAATTCCACGATGGAAGTGGGAAAGGATCACTATGGACTTTGTCAGTTGATTACCCCTTACGCCAAGTAAGAAGGACTCAGTTTGGGTGATTTTGGATCGTCTGACTAAGTCAGCTCATTTCATTCCGGTAAGGGTGGATTACTCACTTCAGAAGTTAGCTAAGTTGTATGTGGTGGAGATAGTGAGGTTGCACGGTGTACCAGTGTCGATCATCTCGGACAGAGATCCTAGATTTACGTCGAGGTTTTGGAGAGCGTTACATCAAGCTTTGGGTACGCGGTTGGATTTCAGTACGGCATTTCATCCACATCGGACGGGGGCGATCGAAAGAGTTATATCTGATTTTATAGGATATGTTGAGAGGTTGTGTTATGGATTTCAGAGGTAGCTGGGAAGAGTTTTTACCATTAGTGAGTTAAACACAACATTAGTTATCAAGCAAGCATTAAGATGGCACCATATGAGGCGTTGTATGGTAGGAGGTGTCGCACACCTACATGCTGGACAGAGTTGGGTGAGCGTCAGATGTTAGGACCAGAGTTGGTTGCAGAGACTGAGGATAAGGTTAAGATGATTCAGGCTCGTCTGAAGGAAGCTTCGGATAGGCAGAAGTCATATGCCGATCTCAAGCAGAGGGATATAGAGTTTGCCATGGGTGACAAGGTTTTTCTGAAGGTCTCGCCATGGAAGAAAGTGTTAATATTTGGGAGAAAAGGCAAGTTAAGTCCAAGGTTTATTAGGCCGTATAAGGTGTTGAGATGAGTGGGACCAGTAGCTTATCAGCTTGAGTTGCCAGTAGAACTGAGTCAGATACATGATGTGTTCCATGTCTCCATGCTTAGACGCTATCGTTCTGATCCATCGTATGTCGTGGCAGTAGAGGAAATAGAGGTGAGTCCAGATTTGACGGTGGAAGAGGAACCAGTGCAGATTCTAGATCGAGATGTGAAAGTGTTACGCAGGAAGTCAGTTCCATTAGTGAAGGTATTATGGCGGAACCATGGAGTAGAAGAAGCTACGTGGGAACCGGAGGATGTGATGAGACAGCAGTTTCCTCAACTCTTTTGATCAGGTAATTTCGAGGATGAAATTTTCTTAAGGGGGTAGAATTGTAATATCCTAAAAATTTGAGTATCATCTTGTTACTTGTGTTAGTCGGGTAGGATTTTATTGTGTGTTTAATATAGTCTAGTGAAGGCTTGGAATTATTAATGTAGCTAGAATAATTTTTTTAGTATTGAAAATTTAGTGAAGTGGATTAAGTGATCTTGACACTTAAGTTAATTTATGTGTCTAAATTTAGCACATGGGGAGTTATTGGCAAGGTGGTTATGACGCATGAATGGTTGTTTGAGGGGAGTGGTTCAAATAGCATGGAGTGCATTTTTAAGACTTTATTCTTATGCACCTTTACATTAAGTGTCAGCCAAGCTTTACATATGGTAAGTTGGACTTTAAAATTTTATGGCAAGTTGAATAATAGATTCGGAAAGCTTGAACTTTGGGAAAGGAATCATATGGATTAAGGAAGGATAAGGGGACATAAGGCTTGGATTAAGGATGAGGTTTTGGAAGCTTTTTAATGGCAAACTAGTCCATGTATGTGGACGGCATATTGGTTTGGGGGGGTTGACCGAATTTGTTGAAGGTTTGGTAGGTTAGTAGTTTGTTAGTAAAAACTTCCTAAGCATTTGAGCATTTTTTCTTTTCTCTCCACAAACACTCTCCCTAGCCGAATGTGTTCTTGGCAATAAGGTAAAATTTTGTTTTGGTATTGGTATTATTCATTGTTTTGTGTCTAGCCGAAAAACCCTTTTGGAGCCTTGCCAACTTCCCTAGTACACCATATTGAGTAAAAACTGAAACCACCATTGTGCTTGGCCGAACCTCTCTTGTTCTCATCCTTCTTTTTCATTCTTTTCATATTTGTTCAGAACCCACATTTCTTCTTTTACTTTCTTCTATTGCCGAATCCTCCTTCTCCTATTTTCACTTTTCTTTTCCTTTCTCTTTCTCCAATCTAGCCGAACTCATTTGATTGTCTTCTATCCACCATAGCTGAATCTTCTTTATTTCTTTTTGTTTTGTCTTGGCCGAATATCATCAAGGGTAGATTCTCTTTGGGTTCATCTATAATCAGTTTTGAAGATAGGTAAGTGTATTGGCCGAATTTCCTTATTCCTTTTCTTTTCTCTCTATCGTTTCTCATGAGGGCAAAAGCCAAATTTTGAGCATTTTTTAGTAAGGTTCTAACCATAGGAACTTATTTCTTTTAGGCTCTTCGGGACTTTGGAAGCAATCGATTTAACCCTATTTCTCTAGCAATCGAAGTTGGTAAGTCAAGTGGTAAAGATTTATGTTGGTTCATTATTCTTTAAGAGGATATAAAGCCGAAGGCTATTGAGACTAAGGTTTGTTGTTGGCCAAATGGTCTTTGTTATTGATCTTAGTGTTGGTCGAATGTAGGGCAAGGAGATCTAGTGCTGTAGATCGGGTCTTCGAGATTTAGTGCTTGCGTTAGTGATAGGTGTGTAACTTACACACTTTATAACTTGGTAATATATTAATAACTTGATCATGTTTTAAAGCCGAAAACTGTGAAAATCTCGATATGATACCGTAAGGGTATGAGCAAGGATTTGGGTAAGTCCGTTTCGATATGTTTTGCTATATGATGCTTATGACTATGATATGTGATATATTTCTATATGATACATAATAAAGCATGATGGCATGATTTGCATAATAATTGCACTGTTGTGGGTGATATGAGAGGAGGGGGAAGGATTTGATATCCGTGTCTTTGGGACACCAGAGGTTTGGCACCTCCAGTGGTTTGGTACCACATATTATTTCGTGTCTTTGGGACACCAGAGGTTTGGCACCTCATAGCGATTCATCCTAGTGGCTTAGTACCACAGTGGGTTGGCCCCACATTTGATATTACGGGATCGTCACCAGTGATTTGGTATCACACGTGGGTTGGCCCCACAACTTTATTATTTGTTACTTTGGGTCACCTGTGGTTTGGCACCCCCAGTGGTTTGGTACCACACGGGGTAGAAAAGGAGTTATGGATGGCTAGGTTTGGGTGCATTATATATACTGATTGGTTATAATTGTGAAAGTATGTTGCATCAACCAGGGAAAGGGCTTATGCACTGAGTCTTGGTGACTCACCTTCTCCCTTATCTTTTCAGGTGATTCGTAGATTACGGATGAGGAGCCGGATGATCTCAAGGTGGCCATGCAATAAAAATTTGGTTTTACATGAACTTCGGTTTGGGTACTTTATTTTATTTTAATTTGGTTTTCATCTTTATATAGATTTCTAATAAGGCCTTTTCAATTATGTTTTGGGATTATTTATATGCTTTGGATTTGATTTAAACATGGCTTTATGAATTACATTGTTGACATAATAATTTGAGCACAAAGTTTTCTAAACTAGAAAACGCAATGGTTTTCTAAACGTTATCATCGGGTATTATAAATCATTTGATAATATTTAACAACTTAAGTGTTTTCGATGACTCTTACTATTTTCCAAAACTTAAGTTTCCAAATTTCAATTAGAATCGGTTTTCAAAATAATCGCTTGAGTTTCTTTTAAAATTATAAAAGGTTTTCTAATCTATGGATCTGCAACTAAGTTTTAAAGATTTATTTAATAATTTCAAAGTAAATTATTAGTTTTAAACTTATTACATACCTGATTTCTACAAACATAGAACAACAAAGAGTTTTTCACTAAAATTTAATCGTTAACTCAATTTTCTTCAAAACGTTTTCCTTCGTGGCATGCCAAATTCAGTTGTGTCGTATTGACCGGGTTTGGGGTGTTACAGATGCGATAGTCGAGTCCACCATGAGTATATTCTTGTGGGCTAGTGCTGTTTGGGCCACGATGGGCCAAACGGGGCCAAGTGGGCCCTATGGGCTCTTGGGCCCATATGAATAGGTTGTATTATTGTGTAGTAGATGTTGGATTAGACTGTGTGAACCTTATATCTATGGCTAGATTTGGGCTAAATAGGCCACCCGAGCGTGTGAGCCCATTGGGGCCGAGAATGGGCCCTAGGCCAATTCGCATCATTATGTCTGTTTAGAATGCTTGAGTCGCTCGAGGCTTCTGAGGGGTTGACAAAATTACTGAAATACTCTTAGTTTACAAAATTACTAAAATACCCTTGGTTTACAAAATTACTGAAATACCCTTGGTTTACAAAATTACTAAAATACCCTTAGTTTACAGAATTACTAAAATACCCCCGATTTGCAAAATTACCAAAATACTCTTAGTTTGCGAAATTATTGAAATACCCCCATTTGAAAAATTAATGAAATAGCCCCGGTTTGCAAAATTACCAAAATAACCCCGATTTGCGAAATTATCGAAATACCCCTGGTTTGTGAAATTATCGAAATCCCCCAGATTTGCAAAATTACCAAAATACCCCCGGTTTACAAAATTATCGAAATACCTCTGGTTTACAAAATTATCTAAATACCCCTAAGGGGTAGGATTACCGAAATACCCTTATAAGGTAAATGAGTGTTTTGCCCTTGTAGGTAAATGACTGATTTAGACTGTGAATTTAACTGAGTTGACTGTGATTGTATGACTGTGTTTTAACTGACTTGACAGTGGGCGTATGTCTGATTTGCTGTTAATATGCGTTGAAATGATTGTTACTAAGCATGGTCATTTTACATACATGTGTAATTATTGAGCATGAAATACACGGCATATTGCATTGGGTTGGGTTTGATGATCGGACGAAGTGTATTCTGGTGGCCCTGCCACATTCTGTTTTAGTGGCTATGCCACATATATTATTTTGGTGGCTCAGCCACATATACTGTTATTAGCAGCTTGGCTGCATTATTGGAGAGCTTGGCTCTATGCCATATTGAATATGGCTTTGAGCCAATCGTATTTACCCATGGCTTTGTACCTAACAAATATCGATGAATCTATGTTGATCCTATTTACCCAAGGCTGTATGCCGATTATGATTCTGGTGGCTCTGCCACATTCTGTTCTGGTAGCTACGCCACGTATATTCTGTTATTCTGGTGGCTCCGCCACAAATTCTATGATAAGCAGCTTGTCTGCCATACTAGTGTGTAGCGGATGGGTGGGTCGATTTAGAAATCCCCACAGGTGTGTTGGGCTGGTACGGGTGGTGTGTAGCGGATGGATTATTAGGTTGGGCTGCATTATATTGTACACTATCATGTTTATAGGGCTAAGGCCCAGTCTGCTACTATATGGGCTCAGGCCCAGTTAATGACCGATTAGGGGATTACACACTGAGTTCTCGTAACTCACCCCCTACATTAACCTTGCAGGTGATCCCCAGGGTTAGAGGATTTGGAGTTGCGGAGGACTCGGAGGTGGCCATACTTAGGATTTGCTTGATACATTCGGTTTTAACTTATCTTTATTTTGTTTTCTTTAGTTTGGGTAAATATTTTGTAATAAGGCCATTGGATCTCACTTTTCTTTTAAACTTTCGTTTCAGTTATATTCAAACTATAAATGATTAAACTCTGGGTTTTCTAAACGTTTAATAACCGTTTTTCAAAATATCACGTTTCCGCAACTACGCAAATTACTAAATCTTATTTCTATGAAAAACAAAGTTTTTGCAAATAATAATAATAACGTTTTTACAAGAAATCCATAAAAGAAAATATGAATTTCACAAACATCAAAGCTCGGGAGTTTTAAAAAGAATATGAAGTTTTTAACGAACGCGCAGTTTTTAAACAACCCTTTTTATGTGACATGCCAGATCCAGTCATAACGTCTAGGCCGGGTTTGGGGTGTTACATGGGCTAAATGCATAACTTTAAGATATTGATTTTCTGCTCGGATATAGTGAGAATTTGTTTTCTAAATCTAAATTTTATTTTCAAAAAAAAAAACGATCTGGCAGTTTCTATTGAGAGATTTTACTTTCACACTAGAAGTAAAGAAAACTATTTTCAGTTCTGTTATTGATTTGAATTCTTTGAGCCCACACTCGAAGTAGTCCGTGGTACGAGAATAGCGAGAAAGAACAGTTCGGTTGAAAGTCGAGAATGACACGTGACAGTCTAGCAAAAAACACAGGTGTAATTTTGATAAAGGGTTTATTACTATTTTGGTAAAGGATCCGTTTGCCTTCCATGGAGAGTTTTCCATCCCAAATTCACTCAAATTAAAAATCAATTTGATCATCCTTCTAGAGATGTCAACTTTTCCCAAGATATCCTTAAGTGATTGATATGATCAAACAATAATGGGATGGGCTTGGAAATAAGGCGGACCTTTCTTACAACCATAATCAAAGGGAAAACAACTTTTTCTACTCTAGAGTAATTTAGTTGTCCATCTTGCAAAACCCTATCGATGTAGTAAATCAGATGTTGCTGTCTTTCAATTTCTTTTACCAATACTTCTGTAATTGTTTCATCGGATGCAACGAGGAAGAAATATAATAAGTTTCCAAGTGAGGGAGATGTTAGGAGCAGAATGAGGCTTAAGTATTACTTTAGCTACTCAAAAGATTATCGACATATTTCTATCCACTAGAAGGGACCCTTTAAAGCCTTGAAAATGGAAGGCACTTGTCTGCCTTCTATGAGACAAATCTGATCACTGCTAGAATCTAACAAGATAGCTATTGAATTTTATTTGGCTTTTGGGGAGGATTCATTTCCAAAATTTCCTTGATTTCTCTAGGTTGGCCTCAATTCCCATGGTGGATGTCATAAAACAAAAGAAAGTGTAGTTACTTGGATTAAGTTTTATGTCATATATGTGTAGCATTGTAAACACCTTTCAAAGTTCATTTATATGTTGTTCCATGGTAGTACTGTTGACCAGCAAGTCATCCACGTACATTTCCCTACATCTCCCTGTCTAGTTCTAAAATAGCTTGTTCACCAACTGTTGTTATGTAACTCTAACTTTTTTTAGATCGAAGGGCATCATTTTGTAACAAAACAACCTGCCTTCAATGATGAAATTTATTGTAACATATTGATTTTCAATGGTACCAAAAAAGGCAGTTTTGGAACCCCAATTCAATAAAACAGGTCTATAAATATTAAATATAAATATTTACGAAGTTGGTATAAAAATATATTAAAGATTAGTCCTTCAAAATTTTCTACTAATTGTTTAATTTAGGTGTAAGGACTAAATTGTAAAAGTCTTATTGCTATAGGTTTTTGACTGGATAAAGACTTAGGGACTTAAATTACAATTAGCCAATGGTCCAAAATAGAAATTAAACCATTTTGGAGTAAAAAATGATGATTGTTCCACTAAATAAGTTTAATGAATTAGCTTTTGTTAATTAAACATACTTAAGTTAAATTAATTAAGTTAATTAAGCACTAATCGTGATATATAAAACAGATTTAGTGGATGGAAAAGTCATCTTCACTATTCTTCTTCATGCCATGAGTAAAGAAATAAAAGCATAAGAAGTTTCTCAAGCAGCCGGTCCTTGATTGGTAAGTGTTTTCAAGTCCTTTTCTTATAATTTTTGTTTTTGAGGTCATGGGAGCTTGATTTATGTAGTTCATGTACCAATTTGTAAAACTGTTAAAGTTTTTGAAAGTGACCATTGTTGATTTCTTGCATAAATTGGTGCTAAATTGATAGATTTTAAGCTTAGATGTGAAAAAAGACTAGATTGTAATGTTTAATTGTTAACTTTGTACAAAAGGACTAAAGTGAATAAATGTGAAATTGATGTAAAATTTTGGTAATAATAGATAGTCTATAAAGAATGTAATTGAGGTTGGTTTTGAAACTGAAGTTGAATATTGAAAGTTATAGCTATTTTGGCTTCAGGGTGAAATAAAATAAAATGTAAAATTTTAGGGGTATCAAAAAATAAAGTTTCATAGGTTCATTCATATCATGATAAAATGTATAAATTCTTGGTATTGATGAATTGAATGAAATAATTGTATGATTGAGAATTGGATCAAATTAGAGATAATCAAAGACAATCAAAAATTGTAGATTAGTCTCTAAAATTTTAGCTTGTTCGGTGTTTTGGCAAGTAAGTTCAATGGTATTTTCTTATATAGGTTGTTGATTATTTGTTTTATAACTGTATATGTGTTTGGTTGTGAATTGACTTAAAAATGTTAGAAATGGACTAAATTTTAAAGAAATCTTAAATGTGTAAAAAGATGCATGTGTGAATTTAATAAAGGTTAAGATATGATTGGTATGCCAATAGGGTCTTGTGCACACTTGTACCAGATTGAATACAGATATTACCGAGGTCCTATATTTGTTGCGGATACTCAAATACATATGACACAGTTTTATCTTGGACGAGTAAATTGATGTCATTTTTAAGGTTTTTGCCGAATAGGTAACCTAACATGTATATATATACTCAGCTTGGACAAGCAATCAAATATGTCGTTATAAAGGTTTAGACAAGATGAGTAACTTGACACAGACATACTTAGCTCAGATGAGAAACTGATGTAATGGAGATACACGTGTTCATTTTTTAGATTTATGTCTAGCCAATTTTTTAGATGAGTAACTTGATATAGTTAATATGAAATGAGAAATTAAAATGAGATATAATGATCTTGATGTTGACTTAGAGAAATGTTCAATTGAGCTTGTATAATGTATTGTAGTAATGTCCTGAACATATATGTGATTACTTCATGCTTTTATTGAATGAGATTGAAAATTTGTTGTTAAAACATGACATGAATTAGTATCATAAGTGATTGAGATGTTATATGTTTTGGTTACATGTTAAAGCTCACCTTGTTGTTATTGTGACCCAATTTATGTCAAGCTAAGTAGCTTATTGTTCTTATATAAAACATAAGGTAAGTTGTGTTTAATGCATATGAACTTACTAAGCATTTTAATTTACTACCCCGTTTGTTTTCCTTTTTCCTTATATATCTTCACATTGTGGAACTCGTCAAGTTAGATCATCATGAAGCTGAAACTATCCCTAATTTAGTAGCTATTTGGTCATATTCAGTCAAGGATTGTTGTAACACTCTAAACCCTATCTTAAGGAGGATCCAAGAATGACTTGTCACTCCCTTAAAATCATTATCTTTAAAACCATATATGATGTAAACCATTTTAAACTACAATTGAAATTAATATAAAATATAAACTACTTATCATTCAAGAATAAATAAGATAGTACCCTTTGAAAACCATAAATACTTGATTAAAATTTCATTAGAACCATAGGTTCATGATAATGAGTTTAGATACAAAATACATTCTTCAAGATGGAAATGTCCTCACACCACCCCCATGTCATGCATAATACAAAATATAAGAAGTCTCACATCGACGATAATCCTCTGGCATAGTCTACGGAGATTCTTTTACTTCGTCAGCAAGCTTGGGAAGGAAAGGTAACTAAGTAAGTTCAAAGAATTTAGTGAGTTCTAGAGGAAAACATTACAGCAGTCACATATAATGCAAGTAAATCTTTCCAACTTAGTACAGTAACACAGTTCACCAGTTGGTGAATACCAAAACAGACTGATTATACACCAAACACTATTCCTTTGGCGTGTACTCTATGCCCATGCAATCATATAGATCACCACCTTCATTTTAGCCATAAACCCTAGTCCATATTCAAAGCCATATCACTCATTCATTCGTACCCAAGGGATTACAGATTGGAAAAAATCACTATTAAATCAAGTACCAAAAATAATTACTAATCTAATTATGTTACGAATAAGTAGTGTTGGTTCAGAATAAAAGAAATATAATAGTTAAATTAAACTAAAAACTACCCCTAGGTTAAGTTATTAGATTTTCCTACTTCTAGTTTTGACAATGCGAGCTCCCCAACCTAGAATCTATTGAAACCCTAATAAAGAGCCGAGTCAATGATCACCCTTGATTTAAGTGCTTGCAACCCTTATATATGAATACCCTCTTGGTCTCATCTTCACTAAGGATTACCACTGAAGAATACCTCTCGGTCTCACATACGTATACAGATGCCACAAGTTTTACACAACAGAATACCCTCTTAGTCTCACCTCTCTAGATCTTTTACTAGTGGTGTCACTTCCTAGTAAACTAAGTTATCTTGAATAAATATTTAATCTTAGATGATTATTTACTTAGCCAATTAATCAGTTTAATAATTCAATCACACAAGATATTGATGAAGCACAATTTATTCTAATATTTACATAAACATTCGATCAATAATATAAATGAGAGAGATATGGATAAAAGAATAAAGAAAAGAGAATTCTCATTAATATATTTATAGATGCGCGATTCAAGAACAATCTTTTCCCACAATTGTCTACACGTTGGAATAGAAATCTCTAATTAAGCGATCATAAAATAAACTAAGTAAAAGTTGAAAACTAATAAAAGCCTAAAAAATAATTTGTCTTTCTAAATCTATATGCCTGATGTGCTGTTCTGAGCTATTATTTATATATTACATGTATTATGACCTAACTAGGTCAAGTTATGACGACTAAGCATGTGAATTTAGGTTGTGCAAATAAAACACTCTTAGCTGATATTTGGCCTCATTGTAGAGATGTCGCGACACCCTTAAGCTCGTGTCATGACATCGAAGGCAATATACTATTTTTGACACATTCAGGCGGGTGTCGTGACATCCCATAGTGGGTGTCGTGACATAGCAAGTAATCTATTTCTTAGGCAATTTGGAGGTGGTGTTGCGACATCCAAGTTGGTTGTTATAGCATTGGAGGTAGTCTACTAACTCCTTGGCCTGAATTGATGTCCTGCACACCTAATCAACATGTTTGTCTTCCCTTACGTCGAGATTGGCCTAGAAGGTCATAAAACACATAAAAATGCTCATTTTATTAAGTTTAACTAGAAAAGTAATGAAATGGAAAACTAACCTAAAACAATGCTAAATTACTTGAAAACAAGCTTATTAACTGTTAGAAAGAACCTAATGTGTCACCACGAATTTAGGCAAATCAAACTCCCCCACACCTCATACAAGCAATAATGACGTCCCATAGATTATATTACTACTAAGAACATAGTTGGAAAATATTAATTCTGAAAAAAATTAAAGTAGCACTTCAAGTATAAAACATAAATAATTACGAAAATGACTTGAATTTTTCTTTTGAAACAAGTTATAGTTAGGAAAATGGATGTAAATAAGTACCTAGATAATGACAAATCACACCCCTACAATTAACTTTTTGCTTGTCCTCAAGCAATCCAATTTTAGACATTTAGCATGCAAAAAGACATCCCTTGGATTATCTTAGTTACTATGAACATGGTTGGCAAATATTAAAGCTATAATGCTTCTTATCTCACATACAAATTAATTTTGATAACACGATAACTGAAATTTTTAAAGTAAATTTTGATTATTTTACATAGTTATATAACGAACAATTTTAGAAGTAATGCCCATGACCAAATATGTAACTCAATTACCATCAATTTAATGCATACAAATATACAATCATGCAAATAAAAATATACAATAGGTCTTCTAGGCTTGTAACATTCTGAGGCTTAGAACGGTATGAGTTCAACTAAAATTATGGCTCAAGACGGTTCAAACACTAGAAATAGTTAGGCACATGAGATTGTTCCATTTCTTCACCGATTTTACCTTTTCAGTTCTCATCCCCTTATTTCTTCTTTTTTCACCTTTTTTATTTCTCCTAAGATTAAATATGAAGACACGATATAATATCCATGAATACAACAGCTTAGCAAGTTTTAGTGCAATATGAATGAAAAAATGTCTTAATCATACTCATGATTTTTATTTGATCAAATTCTAATTATTTCTTCTTTTCCACTCACACTGCTTATAGCCCGTTCTGTGCTTTTATTTCACTTGCTTTGCTTTTAATCTTCACAATGCTTTTGTTCATTCAGCTAATTTTTCATTTAAGCACATTCTTGTAAGAGTCCTATATTTGTTATATTGTACCGTTTCTTATTTTTTCTTCTCAATTTTATTTTGAAACCTCTAAGATGTTTCTACCTAACCCCTTAATATCTAAGCCCCAATATCTATTTCTTAATGTAGTAAATGACCAAATATAGGGAAAATGTAACATCCTGGAAAGGGCCTATGCATTTTTGGTTTAATTGTACGAAGTGACATGTTTTATGTACTAAGAATAAATTTTGAATATTTTTGGAAACCCGGAAATGTATGGAAATGATCTGGAAATGAACATTTTTGGAAACCTAAAAATGTAAGGAAATGTAAGGAAATGTATGGAAATGTATGGAAATGTAAGGAAATGTAAGGAAATGTGAGGAAATGTATGGAAATGTAAGGAAATGTGAGGAAATGTATGGAAATGTAAGGAAATGCAAGGAAATGTAAAGAAATGTCTTGTCTTGGAAATGTAGGGAAACGTCCTGGAAATGTAAAGGAATAAAGAGGAAAGTGAACATTTATGGAAACTAGGAAAATGATTTAGAAATGATTCAAAAGAGGAAAGTGAACATTTCTGGAAACTTGGAAATGTAAGGAAATGATTCAAAAGAGGAAAGTGAACATTTCTGGAAACTTGGAAATGTAAGGAAATGTCAAGTTTATAGAGCCGATCGAAAATTTTTGGAAACTTAGAAATGCCCTAGAAATGACGAGTTTTAAGGTTTAAAAGGGGAAATTAAGGCAAGGTGGCCTTAAAAGAAAAAGTTTGTGAAATTTGACACACAAACAGGCTTGGAAAAGTGGCCTGAAGATGTCACTTAGGGCTTCTGGAAATAGTGCCATATGCAAGAGGAATGGGCCTGAGTTCGAGTCACTTGGGAAGCAAATAAAGGAGGTTTTATTTTTGCTTTCAGAAGACTGAGGTGGACGGCACATGCTTCTAGAAAGGAGGTGTTTTATTTTCATAAATATTCAATTAAAAAGGTGATAAATAAAGGATTTTTAAATTGGATTATTTTGAAGAGATAAATGTTGGATTAAACTCTTTTATTTATGATAATTAAAGGATAAAGTTATTAGATAGAGGAGTGGTGGCCAAGTAAGGGACTCCTTAGATGATAATTTCGGCTATAAAAGGAAGGAAGAAGGGCTACTCATCAATTTTTCTTCCTCCTCTTCTCTCTGTCGAATTTCTGAGTGCTCTCTTCTTTTCTTTTCTCTTTTTCTTTTGTCAAGCCGAATCTATAGTCCCCCATTGTCAAAATTCTCAAGTTTTCTTTGCTTCCTATTTCTTCTTACCAATCCATTCAAAAGCCAAATCTTGGAAGGGCTTCAAGCATAGGTGCTGTTGATTTCTTCAAAGGTAAGAACAAGTTTGATTTCCATTCTTTTCTTTTAGATTAGCCGAGAGATAATCTAACCCCATACATATTATGGTTGCCAAATATGGAAGGATCTTTTGGATTATCAGAGTAGTCGACTAAAAGGAGGAGTATTCGGGATTTCTAAGATTTAGGTAAAACATATGTATATTCGGCCAAATGCCATGTTTTATGTTTTAATGGTTAGATTAAATCTAACGCAAGGTTATAGGAATTTCGACATTCCTAGGAAAACAAGGAACAGTTTCGGGATTTGTTGGTGTTCCAATCGGCAACAAGGTAAGAATACTAATCCTACTAGGATTTGGAATTTTGGCCGAATGGCTTTTTATTAAGGTAATAAGTGATAAATCAATGTAGGCATTAAGGATCTAAGCATTAGATCAAGCTTTTCGGATCTCAAGGAAATTTTAAGCGAATCAGGTGTGTACTCCACACTATTTTTGTAATATGAATTATGGTTGCATATAACAAAATATATGTTAATAGAAATATGAGCATGGCTAAAGCACCATGATATGGTACTAAGAACTCAGGTACGTTTCCTACTTCTACTAGGAATATGAAAAATGTTATTCGTAACATGAGAATATGATAAGAATTTGAACTATGGTATATTATGCATGTTTATGGGGCATTTGGTTGTATATTGAAAGGGGAAGTGAAAAGTGGTGATTTAAGACCACAGTAATCTGAAAAGTGGTGACTTACGACCATAGTAATCTGAAAAGTGGTGATCTAAGACCATAGTAATCCGAAAAGTGGTTTCCTAAAACCACAGATGCGGAGCCTTAAGCCCGCAAATTGGTGTGTAGCGGAAGGAGGGTCGACTTAGTAGTCCCCACGGTGTGTTCGGCAGGTACGGGGGTGTGTAGCAGATGGACAATTAGGTTTGGGTTTGGGAATGCATCATAACTTGTATTTTATGTTGGAATGTATAATTACTATATGCCTGATTCTATTACGATTTAGTGTCATGTACACATTGAGTCTGGTTGACTCACCCCGTTGGGGAAATATTTTTTTCAGGTGATGAGCAGTAATGGACCGGGTCGGCAGGAGCTAAAGGTGGCCATGCATCGCAAGGAGAAATTTAAAGACTTGTTCTTTTATTTTACTCAGTACTTAAATTTTATTTTGGGTTTTGATTGATGTAATAAGGCCATGAGGCCCAAGTAGGATTTCTTTATTTCTGTTTAACCTTTAATTTACTATGTTACGAACTATTTTTGATTAAAGTTCAACTTAAGAATTATTTATTTAAAAATAAACCCTAAACTGTTTTGTCATCGTAATTAAATGATTTCTAAGTAAATAAGTAGGTTTCGATCTAAGCCCAACCCAAAACAATATTTTTCAAAAATTACACCAATTTTCTCTAAGTAACAAAGAACTTTGAAACCGGTTTTCTTAAGGAATATACCAGATCCGGTTCAGGCTCATGGGCCGGGTGTGGGGTGTTTCAGAAAAGTTCAAGTTTTCAGATTAATTTTAGCTTATGGTTTCAATGTATTTGGTTCATCAATGAGGAGTTATTAGGATAAAAATGGGGAGATTAGGGATTCATAGCATTAAGGCATGGTCATCTGAGAACTGCCTATTCGAACAATGCCTTAGGTCATCCCAAAGTATCCTACAATACATAATTTCTTCCATGCTTCGAATTAAACCAAAGAATAATAATCAATTAAATCATTAATGTATCTACAAATATCTATAATGCTTATTTCTCATATGAGATAAAATAATCATTCTTATATAGATTATTCTAATCTATTATGCAATTTAACTAAGTAACCTAATTAATTTTTCTTAAAAAAAATCAATTCATCTCATATCAAACAAAAGTTTCATTCTTGACAAAAACCATTATATACTTTATTATTTTTAGCCTTTATTCATACTATTAATATCATCCAAGCACCATGCACTAAAAATAATTTTTTTTGTATATTAAATAATTACAAAAAAAAAAAACCCAATAAAGCAAACAAACTAAATATGAAATCCTATGTACTCCCCCACACATTAGAACAAACATTAACCCCAATGTTAAACATAGAATTGTAAACTAGAAACTTCCCTGGAGGGTTGATTCTTTATTTTCGTGGTAGTCTCAGAATTCGTTTGCTCCAAGCGTGTAACATCCTTACCCGACCGATCATCGAATCCAGATCTGGGGTGCCACAAATGGATCGGATTAGACTGATAAAAAATCTTAAACTTAACCGTTTGAAGACTAACTTTATTGAGTAAAAATAACACTTTTTACATTAGAAATTTTAAATTAACTTAAAACTATTTACTTCCCTAAAATTATAAGTCTGAGGGAACTGTTTAATACAATATATGTTTTTGACCTTGAAGCGTAGCCTCTAAAGTTACCCCTTTTTTTCCTATGTGCGTGACACCTTACTGATGATGATCCTTGATCTAACACAGTGTAGCTTAGTCCCTCATTAAGTTCTTTATTTCGCGAATCCTGCTACCATAGGTCAAAATTCTATAAATTCCAAAAGAACTTAATAAGGTATTAAATGGATTAGTCATACATAGACCTCATCTTGAAGGGGTAGTAAAAGAAAAGAAGCTAAAAGCAATTTACTCCTTACTCATTTTGGGGAAATTTCTCTCCACCTAACACAACGGTCTATAATTTTTTTCTGATATTATCTATCGCCTATTTGATCGTTAAGCGATCTTTCTAGAACCATCCTTTCACCTTTCAACTAGTTTCAATTGTTCCTCAAGTGACTTGCCATATTTGTGGACTCTGCCCTACTTTTACTTGTATTCTTTCTTCATCCATACCCTATGATGGATTCCTTTTTTCCACCATACACTTATAGGGTAGTACTTCTACCTAACCTCCCAATGAACCTTTGGTTATATCCTTCATGATGGTCATTCAAAATCTAAATAGTCCTTGGCAAACTCCTTTTCCTTACTGTAGTCCTAAAGGATTTGCTGACATTCCATTCATTAGGTTAACTAATGAATACTCACAACACTCTAGTACACTAAATCTCATTTCACCCTACACTCGAGTTGAAATGTTTTTTTGGATTACTTATTCATAATCTTCCCTATTTGCGATAGCTTGGTTTTATAATGCAATATGCCCGCTTGCAATTAGATCCATTGGACTTCTAGCTTTCAGCAGACTATTATTTGGCTTACCATTCTAGTAATCGATCTCCATTTTATGACATTTCCCATGGAAAGAGATTTCAATTAAACCTAGGGTTAGACGTTAGTCGTCTCGAGAGAGGGATTAATATACGTTAGGCAATCCTACAGATCAAGTCAAGTGAATAAATCATCTGGTTCTGAGTTAGATAACAAGTGAAGTCTAGGTGGATTCTTCTTCGGGTATTATTTTAGTCAATTGGTTTTCTCTCACAAGTATTTCCCCAATTTCATTCTTCTTTATCTTAGAGTCTTTAGCTTAGTAGTTAGTTAATTTAGATTAAACAAAAAATTCCCTTTATTTTAGGCTAGATAATAAAAAGAAAGTTAGTATTAGTACTTTTAGTTCCTTTGGGTTCGACAATCCGGTCTTGCCTTAACTATACTACTGTTCGATAGGTGCACTTGCCTCAAATCGTTGTCATAGTTAGTTTCTAAGTTCGATCATTCTTTATATAAATTTTAAGACTTTGACATTGCATAAAACAATGATCAAGTTTTTGGCGCTGTTGCCAGGGAACTGAAATATTAAGAAAGCTTAATTTTTATTACTTTAGCCATTTTTATTTACTTTTATTTTTAACTTTGCTAGTTTTCTTTCTGTTGTTCCTTTCAGGTACCTCTAGTTTATGACTAGAAGGAACCCAATAGGACCCTAACTTTACGACAATGATATTAAAGGTACAGTTCGCAGAAATCGTAGAGAGATAAGGCGAAGTTTAAATTACATAGAAGAAGAGCAAGAAATTGAAGCTAATACCACCGAATAGATGGCTGAGAATAATCTTCCACCTCTAGAGATGGCGAACATCATGCGCCTCAAACTATGTATGATTATGCTAAACCTAATTTAACAGGAACTGAGTCAAGTATTGTTAGGCCTACTATTGCTGCAAATAATTTTGAACTGAAACCTAACACTATACAGATGATACAACAGTTTGTTCAGTTTGATGGTTTGCAGGATGAGGATCCTAACACACACTTAGCGAATTTTCTAGAATTCTATGATACCTTCAAGATAAATGGAGTTACTGATGATGCCATCCATCTTCGATTATTTCCCTTTTCTTTGAGAAATAAAGCCAAACAATGGTTGCATTCTCTTCCACGAGGGTCAATCATTACATGGGACCAAATGACCGAGAAATTTTTATTAAAATATTTTTCGCTGGCCAAAGCGGCTAAGTTAAGGAATGATATCTCTTCTTTTGTACAGATGGATTTAGAGACACTTTATGATGCATGGGAAAGATACAAAGATTTGTTGAGGAGGTGCCCACACCATGGATTACCTTTGTGGCTACAGGTCCAAACTTTCTACAACGGTGTGAACCCTTCGATAAGGCAATTAATCGATTCAGCCCCTGGTGAAACTCTGAATAACAAAACTCCTCAAGCAGCCTACGAATTTATAGAGGAAATGTCATTGAATAACTATCAGTGGCAAGTTACAAGGACAAGGCCAGCAAAAGCAGCCGGAGTTTTCAACCTCGATGCAGTAACCTTACTATCAAATCAGGTAGATATGTTACATAAAAAGATTGATGGTTTGTGTTCTTCGCAGGTACATCCAGTCATGCAATGTGAGACAAGTGGAGGCATGGCGAATACTGAGTACCCACCCTACGGACAGGGCATGAAGAGCGAACAAATGAACTATATCGGTAAAAATTTTCGATCTAACAGTAACCCTTATAGTAATACTTATAATCCAGGTTGGAAGAACCACCCCAATTTCTCATGGGGTGGTCAAGGAAATCAAAGGCAACAACCATCCCAAAACTTCCAACCACAGCCCTGCCCATAAGAAAAGAAGCTGAACCTCGAGGAGATATTGATAAAATTCATAGCAATCACGGAAACACGTTTCCAAAATATAGAAACAAAACTTGAAAAACAGCAAGCATCGACATAGGAGCTCAAGGATGAAATTGGGCAACTTACTAAGCTAGTTTCTGAAATACGATCAGAAAGCTTATCTAGGGAAAAAGAGCAGGTAAAGGCAGTGATGCTAAGAAGTGGAAGAGAGTTAGTCGAAATGAAGAAAAAGATACAACATGAAACTGATAAGGCAAAGGAAACCCCAACCCGTGAGGAAATTAAACCAACAATCCCATATTCAGCGAAGTTGAAGAAAAACTGCTTAGACGCACAATATGGTAAATTTCTTGAACTTTTTAAACAGTTACATATTAACTTACCTTTTGTTGAAGCTATCTCGCAGATGCTAACATATGCAAAATTTTTAAAGGAGCTTCTAACAAATAAGAGGAAGTTCGAAGAAATTTCAACAGTGGAACTTAATGAAGAATGCTCAACTATCATCCAAAACAAGCTACCAACCAAATTGAAAGATCCAGGAAGTTTCACTATTCCCTGTTTAATTGGTAGTTTGAACATAGAGAAAGCACTTGTTGATTTAGGTGCCAGTATTAATTTAATGCCTTATAGAATGTTTATGCAACTTGCTCTCGGGGAACAAAACCCACTAGGATGAGTATTCAGTTAGCTGACAGATCTGTTAAATATCCTAAGGGAATTATCGAAGATGTTTTGGTAAAAATAGATAAATTTATATTTCCTGTTGATTTTGTTGTGCTTGACATGAATGAGGACATAGAGGTGCCTTTAATTTTGGGGCGACCCTTTCTAGCTACTACTAGGGCTGTTATTGATGTTGGTGATGGTAAACTTGCACTAAGGGTAGGCGATGAGGAAATTATTTTTCAAATTTACGATGCCATGCTATATTCTAGAGAACAAGATGATTCTTGTTACTTTGTTGATGCCATTGATCACATTTTTCAAGAGTCTTTGCAGGAAATCATGCACAATAACACGATGGAATTGTGCCTTACAGAAGGTGAGGGGAATTATTTTTCAAATTTACGATGCCATGCGATATTCTAGAGAACAAGATGATTCTTGTTACTTTGTTGATGCCACTGATCACATTTTTCAAGAGTGTTTGCAGGAAATCATGCACAATGACACGATGGAATTGTGTCTTACACAAGGTGAGGGGATAGATGACAATATCGATGAATTAAATCCTAATACATCATCCTCTAGACAGGCAAAAATAGAGGGTATTGAAATTAACGACGAACTAAAATAGAAACACTCTATTGACGAGCCGCCCAAATTAGAATTAAAACAATTGCCAAAACATTTAGAATATGCATTCCTCAGATATAACTCTATGCTACCAGTAATCATCTCTTTAGAACTAAGACCCAAAGAGAAAGAAGATTTGCTAAGGGTACTAAAGAAACATAAAAAAGCCATAGCGTCGAAAATGTCTGACATTAAAGGAATAAGCCCATCATTGTGCACCCACAAAATTTTAATAGAAGATGAGTATAAACCATGTGTGCAACCTTAGAGATGTTTGAACCCCAATATGAAAGAAGTTGTCAAAGCTGAGGTAATTAAACTTCTAGATGCAAGAATAATTTATCCTATTTACGGCGAAGATTTTGGGAAGTCTGTGCGAGTAGTTCCAAAGAAAGGAGGCATGACTATTGTAACCAGCGAAAAGAATGAATTGATTCCTACAAGAACAGTCACAGGTTGGAGAGTTTGTATTGATTATAGAAAGCTAAACGACGCCACCAGAAAAGATCACTTCCCTTTGCCCTTTATTGATCAGATGTTAGAAAGATTATCTAGGCATATGTACTACTGCTTCTTGGATGGACTTTCCGGCTACTTCCAAATCCCAATAGCTCCTGAGGACCAAGAAAATACAACATTTACATGTCCATACGGTACGTTTGCTTATCATAGAATGCCTTTTGGATTATGTAATGCTCCTACTACTTTTCAGTGTTGCATGCTGGCCCTCTTTGACGAACTTGTGGAAGACATTATAGAGGTATTTATGGATGACTTCTCGGTATTCGGTAATTCTTTCCATCTTTGCCTCAAAAATTTAGAACGAGTTCTTATGAGATATGAGGAAACGAACCTTGTCTTAAATTGGGAAAAATGTCACTTTATGGTTTGAGAGGGGATTGTGTTAGGACATAAGATTTCTAGTAAAGGGATCGAGGTAGATAAAGCAAATATTGAAACCATAGAAAAATTACCTCCGCCTCAGTTAAGGCTATTAGAAGTTTTTTAGGACATGCTAGATTTTATAGAAGATTCATTAAATATTTCTCTAAAATAGCTAAGCTTTTAACAAGATTACTAGAAAAAGATGTTCCTTTCAATTTTGATCAAGAGTGTTTAGATGCATTTAATATCCTCAAAGATAAACTAATAAATGCTCCGATTATAATTGCACCTGATTGGAATCTACCATTTGAACTAATGTGTGATGTGAGTGATTTTGCAGTAGGTGCAGTTTTGGGACAGCGAAGAAACAAGCATTTTCAGCCAATTTATTATGCTAGCAGAACATTGACACCTGCACAAGAAAACTACACCACCACAGAGAAAGAATTGCTAGCTGTAGTTTTTGCATTTGACAAATTTAGACAGTATCTGATATTATATAAATTTTTCGTTTACACTGACCATTCAGCTTTTCGTTATCTTTTAGCTAAACTTGATGCAAAACATCGACTCATACGGTGGGTCTTACTCTTACAGGAATTTGATTTGGAAATTCAAGATAAGAAGGGAGCTGAAAATCTTGCAGCAATTCCCGAAGGAACAACTCTTTTCTATAACTAACTCTGAGGTACCATAGTTTGCATATATTGAGAATTATTTAGCTGCTAACATCCTACCAAAAAGGTTAACACATCATTAAAAGAAGCGATTCTTTGCTGATGCGAAAAGCTATTTTTGGGAGGACCCCTTTCTTTTCCGCATATGTACAGATCAAGTAATTCGAAGATGCATTACAAAGGTAGAAGCAAGCACAATCCTAGAGCATTGCCATTCAGGACCTTTAGGAGGACGTTACAGTGGGATTAAGATAGCACACAAGACGCTCGAATCAGGATCTTATTGGCCAACTCTGTTTAAAGACGCCAACAGGTAAGTCGCTTCGTGTGATAAATGCCAAAGAACAGGTAATATTTCTAAAAGTGATGAAATGCCTCAAACATATATGTTATCATGTGAAATATTAGATGTATTGGGGTATTGACTTTATGGGTTCATTTCCAAGTTTATTCGGAAATAAATACATCTTAGTAGCAGTAGATTACATGTCAAAATGGGTGGAAGCCCAAGCTTTACCTACTAATGATGCTAGAGCTGTAGTAAGGTTTCTTAAGAAAATCTTATCTCGTTTTGGAACATCCAGAGCGATTATCAATGATAGGGGTACTCACTTTTGTAATACTCAATTTGATAAAGTTTTAAAAAAAATATAGAGTACACCACAGAATAGCTACCCCTTATCACCCTCAAACCAGTGGGCAAGTGGAAGTGGAAAATCTAGAGCTTAAGCGAATCTTAGAGAAAACAGTTGAATCAAACAAGAAAGATTGGGCAGTAAAAGTAGGTGATGCTTTATGGGCCTATAGAACAACATTTAAAACCACTTTAGGAACATCCCCGTACAAACTTGTCTACGAAAAAAGTTGTCATCTACCATTTGAGTTAGAGCACAAAGCTTACTGGGCTATAAAATTCTTGAATTACAACCTTAAAATCGCAGGTGAAAAGACGATGATACAGTTGAACGAGCTAGATGAATGGCGAGGTGAGGCCTAAGAGAACTTACGACTATATAAGGAGGCAGCGAAACGACGCCATGATGTTCGTTTAAAATAATCAAAGCAATTCAAAGTAGGAGACTTGGTCCTGCTGTATAATTCAAGGCTCAAACTATTTCCTGGAAAGCTGAAATCAAGGTGGTCAGGCCCATTTGTGATCAAAACTATTTTTCCTTACGGCACAGTTGAGGTAACCCATCCAACTCAGGGAACACTCAAGGTAAATGGTCATCGACTGAAACTTTATAATGGTGAAGATTCAAGGAATTGAGAGAGGAGCTTCAGCATTGTGAACCTTTATTTAGAAATGAAAACAGGGTGAGTCTAGCTTAAGACTTTAAACGAGCGCTTCTTGGAGGCAACCTGAGCACTGAATTCACAAACATTATATTTGTGATTTTTAGCATCTAACTCCAAACTAACCAATTCAGTGAAGTGCAGGTTTCCCTACCACACGGCCTTGCAAACGGGCGTGCCCGTGGCCGTGTGGATGCCGTAGGATGAAAAACAGGCTTGCCGAGAGATATGCGAGATAAAGAAAAAAATTTTCCAACACGGGCTATGATAACAAGACCACGGCCGTGCGATGCAACCGTGGTCTATCCTGTGTAAACCAACACAGGCATGAGCCACGCCCGTGCCTGCCAACTGTGTGAGACACTGACAACATGGACACGGGCGTCGCAACCGTCGCACGGGCGTGGGAGAAGCGAACATAATAGCACATGACCAAGGAGCACGGGTGTGGGAAACATCTCAAACACGCCCAATTTTAAAAATCACGAAAAATACGGGCTAAATAAAAGAAACACAGGCGTGCCACCTGCCTGTGTCCCCTTCCCTATTTAAAGAGCATTGTCCACCGTTTTCCCCAACATCTTTCCCTAAACTCCCAACCCTAGCTGTTTCCCTCAAAATCCTTTCCCCCCACTCCGGCCACCATCAAAGAAACCCCTACCCTTGACTTCCTCCCTCCTTTATCTTCCTCTTTCTTTCATATTACCATAGAAAACTAGCCCACGCCCGTGCCAACAAGAGTACACGCCTGCCCAAAGGAATTCCACAGTCGTGCTCCACGATTATTTGTAGCATACTTTCGTATTGCACTTCTACACGCCCGTGCTCTGTCCAACCACGCTGCCTCTCTCCAAAAACGCTACTGGTCACCTCTCATTATTACATTTCCCTCCATTTAACTATTTTATAATTAAAATTTTATTTAGTTAAGTTATTCTTATTATTTTAGTTTATTCTTATTATCACTATTAGATTGATTTAGTCATTTAATCTTTGTTTAAATAATAATGATTAGCATTAGATTGAATTACTCGTTGTCAAGTTCTTGCGCATGGAAATATGGTTGAATTATCTTATTATAAGTTAGTCTTTGTACATCTTGGATATTGATCGAAGTCCTTAATATGTCATGGTTGGAAATGTACTTGAATCAATGATTATCGATTATTTTCAGGCCCATAATGTCATCGTCCTGAGGTAAGAAAATCACAGTCCCTAGTTCCAAAAAACGAAAGGGACCTGATTCGTCATTAGCCAGCGCAACCACCAAAGTGCGCCACCCATTCTTACGTTTTCCTCGGTATTCAGGAGGATCGTTACCAGATACTACGCTCAAGTCCTCTCGGTGTAGGACGATGTATCGATTGGACCACTTTGGAGCAGGTTCAGCTAGCAGATGAGGTCCGGGCTTTATTATTCACAAACCCGTGGGGGCAATTTTTCGACATCATTGAGCCCACTTACCTAGAGCTCACTCTGGAACTCTACTCTACTTTCCACCTCCAAGCGGTGATGCCCAACTTCGATGACTCTGGCACTATCCAATTTCGCCTCGGAGGCCTAGTCCGTGAGATGAGTGTCCCACAATTTGGAGCCGCTCTGGGACTCTACACTGATGAATTCATGCAAGATGATGATTTTAAAGATCTTCACTGCCACATCCATATAACCCCAACGAAATGTTGGTACAAGATATCTCCCAACAACCCTATCTATGACCCAAGTCGCTTCAAAGCGACGGCTCTCACCCCTCCCCTGAGGTACGTACACACTATTTTATCTCATACATTGACAGGTAGGCGGGAGAGCACCGGCGTCGTCAACACTCACAATGTCTACTACCTATTGTGCATGGCCAACGAGCATGTTATCGACTTAGCCTATTTCATAGCTCGTGCCATTCAACATCAAACAGAGCAACATAGGAGAGGGGTCATATCTATGGCTCCCTACATCACAAGCTTGGCTCAATATTTTGGGCTCCTCAACACCGACGCTCAGATCTCGTCCCTCACACTGATAGGTCAGATGCCCCCACAGGGCATCTAGATGATGCTACACATGAGGATGATTCAACGTCAATGAGGGACCGATCCCCCCAATATTAGCTAGCACCCACCATCGACGAGGAGGACCCTGAGGACATTACTGATGATGTTCCCCCAACACAGGAAGCACCAGCACCGAGCCATCGTCCATCCTATACGGCAGCATCTATTTCAGACATATCTGAGTGCCTAACATGATTTGAGCAGCCATGCTTCCAGCGCTTTGACCATATTAACACCACCCTTGTAACATCCGGGATTTTAGGGGCTCTGCATTTACTTTGTATCTGTGTGTTTGGTATGCATAGTATGTGGTTTGAGTGTGTTTAGGGGTCCCCGAAAAGGCTCGGAGTCGAGCAGAAGTCTTGGTAAAATTTCAAGTTTTGGTACTTTGAAGGGGGGTAGCTGATTAGGTCAGGTTTCAAGAGTTTTTACTTGTGTTTGACGACACAAGAAAGGCAATAGTAGGGTGGCAAGGAGACGCCACCTAGCATGCAAGGAGGTGGCGTCACAAGGGAAGCTGAGGGAGAGGGTTCGAGTCTCTCAGGTAGTGCAAGGAAGCATTATTTTTTTGGCTCAGGCAAGGGAGGTGGTTGGATGGTAATCAAACTTTGGAGGAGAGAGGGAAGACTTGGTCAAGATATTCAAGCAAGTGGTGGAGAGCTATTTGTGGAGTTTGAATAATTCAAACTCATTTGAATGGGTGATAGAGAGTGAAAGTAGGAGGAAATCGTAGGTTGGAGAGTTGGTGTAGGTGGTGGCCGAATTTGGGTGCTTGAAGGGAAAGGATTTCAGTTTTGTGCTTAGTGAGTGGTGTGCCGAAAGACATTAAGAGTTTTGGGTGTTTCTTTGGTTCTTGAGTGCATAATCGGTTCTTAGGGAGAGTTGGGGGTACCGAATTTCGGGAAACTTTTAGAGCTCTTTCGATTTTCTTGTTACCCTATTTCCTTAAGCCGAAATTGTGAGTAAGCCTTCATTCTTTTCTTCTCTGATTTGTAGCCGAACCTTAGTTGCATTCTACCCATTTTTCTTCCATTTTTTTCTTTCTCTCTAAGCCGTGAACCTCTTAACCCTTGCCGAATTCTCTCAAGCTTCTTCCCTGTTTTTTTTTATTTATTTCTTTTCTCATCTATTCAAAGTCGAAACTTCAACTTTCTCTCGGGACTATTCTCTTCTTGCTTTCTTCCTACTCTCATCTTTCTTTCTTTCTTTCTTTCTTTCTTTCTCTACAACCGAACCCAGTGCCTTGTCTTCTTTTCACCATTTGCCATGAGTTCTTCTTCAAAGCCAAAACTTATCCCTTCTCTGGGTTTGCTCTTATTTTCTTGTTAGCCGAATCTCTCTGGATGTTAAACCTCTTCATTCGTCCTTCTTTCAGTGGATTGCCGCTACTTGTTCTTCTAGCCTTCTCAAATCAGCTTCTTCTTATGCATTGTGGTAAGTGTTCTTTTTTTTTTTCGATTTGTTCCCTTCCCTTGTAAGTTACTGTAACGAAAGTGTTAACCTTGTACTTTGGTACATTGGCCGAATGTGGGGATTGTGTAGGGACTCAGTCGAATTCTTGGTGCAAGTTTGTTGGCCTTCGGGTTTTGTCGATCTAGGTAAGAAACTTCTTCGCTTGAGTATCTGTTCTTTTTTTTTTTCTCGTCATTGCTTAACCTGGTTCTCTGATTAAGATCTGTCATGGATTCAAATGCCAGTCAAGGGAAGAGGGGGTTGGACTCGCAGTCCCTGCCCCTAAGTTTAAGCGGCGAGCGATTTCAGCAGTGCGTGACTTTCCACCGGGTTGTGGGCCGGCATCGGAGAGGGATAAGCAGATCGCTATAATCCCTACGAGTGAGAGCGCTAGCGAGATCGGTAACGTAGTTCTGAGTGTTTACAGGTGTGAAATTTTCACACCATTTCTGGCTATTTCTGTTTGTTATATGTATATGCTATGTTAAATGCCGGAATTTGGTATGGGCTGCTGGATTACCCATGGAGGGTAAAAACGAGATGCCAGGTTAGTGATTCTGACTATGCTATACGAGTGTTTATGATGACATGTTTACATGCACAATCTGAATGTCTATTACATGTATGCTGAAACTTGCTGTATACATACATCATGACTATATGTTTGCATGGGGATGGGCATATGATATTGATGAAAGGGAAGCGTTAGCGTTTCGCTCGTGGCTTTTGCCACAATGCATTTCAGTGGCTCGCCACGCGTTCATTCAGTGGCCATGCCACATATCCGTGACTCTATCACAATCTGACGATGAGCAGCTAACTGTAGCATGTCTGCCATCGATGGTGTGTAGCGGTGAGGGTTGATTGTAGAAATCCCCATTGGTGTGATTGGCAGGTACGGGTGGTGTGTAGCGGATGGAAATTTAGGCTGGGTCGAGTTTTGCATCACATTGCATTGATATTTGATTATCTGCTATTCTATACTGTGGGGCTAAGGCCCAATTTGATTCTGAATGGGCTTGGGGCCCTGCGATGGTGCTTGGAAATTGCGCACTAAGTCGTTAGACTCACTCTGTTTGTTTAACATTTTTTCAGGTAATACATAGTGCCGTGGACCGAGCCGGAGGGGACTACGTGGTGGCCATGCATGGTTTATTTAATAGAGCGTTATTTTTCTTAAATTTTCGGGATTTTGTTATGTAATAAGGCCACTAGTAACTTAGCTTAGTATCAATTTAAATTTTAGACGTTTTGAATTGCAAATCTTCGACAAGATGTTTTTACAAAATGCAAAAGTAAGTTTTCTTATGATTTAATTACACAAGTGTATAAACAGGTTTCTACGACAAACTTCTAGATTAGTCTAATAAAACAATGTGTTTCCAACTGTCACCTAAACATATGAATTGGGCTAATTAAATTTTTTCCCTTAAACGAATAACGGGTTTTTAATGAAACAACTAACTTGGAGTTCTAAAACGAAAAAAAAAGAGACTTAAAATTTTTCTGAAGTTCGCGAGGTTTTATAAATTCTTTCCAAGTAACATGCCAGATTCGGTCGTGGTGTTTGGGCCGGGTTTGGCGTGTTACAACCCTCCACCAGATATGTCAGTACATTCACATCTCATCGTCGCTACCACTGCCCAACCCAGCTGACGCAGAGGACCTCTAAGTCCTTTTCTTTTTATTTTATTTTTTATTTTTTATTTTTATTTTTATTTTCACTTCTACTTTTATTTCTACTTTTATTTTAATTTTTCTTCTATTGTAGTTAACTGTTTAAAGACTTGAAAGTTTCACTAGTACTATTGATCTCACTTTATCATTGGCTATCTAACCACAAGTTTCCATAGCAACATCCATTCCCTAAAATCTACTTGATGACTTCGCAGATTAAATAGATTAAGGGCCAGTTTGGCAATGCTTTTGAGAAGTGCTTTTGAGGAGTACTTTTGAAAAGTGCTTTTGAGAAGTGCTCCTGAGAAGTGCTTTTGAAAAATTTAAATGTTTGGCATTGCTGTCAAAAAGTGCTTTTGAGAAGTAAAATGTCTATTTTAGACATGATATTATAAAGTAACAAATATGTATTTAAATAATGTTCAAATTAGTTAATATTATGATATTTTAGCAAAAATATAAAAAATAATTTATTATAATTTACTGTTAATATTTTAATAAATAATATTAATTTTAAATATTTCTAAGTAATTAATATTAATTATTTATTAAATTTAATTAGAATATATAAACTATATTTAAATATTTAAATATAATAATTAAATATTTTTAATTAGATATTGACACAATTGTATTATTTTAAAAATTATTTTTTTATTTTTAATGCTTTTAACACATTTGTAAAACTCATATTAGATATTAACTTAACATAAAAAACATAAACGTAACAAATTAAAATATTACATATATTTGGATTAAAGTTTCAAAAAGGGATAATATTTATATACCAAATATAAATACAAAAATTTTTACAATAGCATTTACAATTGAAAGTGAATTCATTAAACTAGAAGCTATATCATCTCTTGTTAATTCCATTTCAAAACCACTTAAATTGCTTGATTCACCGTCATCATCACCACCATCATCGTCGTCGTCATCATCATCACTTTCGCGACCATGTGCATTTTCTGAATCAATGGTATTCTCATATGCCCAAGTAATATCTTCGTATTCCATAAAATCTGCATCATTTTGACCGACATGTTTTCGGATAAAATTGTGTATCGTCATTGTAGCAACAACGATCATCGTTTGCTTTTCAAAACTATAACTTGGCATATCCCTTAAAATGGCCCATTTTTTTTTTCAAAACACCAAAAGTTCATTCAATCACACTACGTAATGATGAATGTGAATGATTGAATATCTTTTCTTTACCAGATACTGGTCTACCTCTACGAAATTCAGGTAAATGATATCGCTGACCTCTATATGGTCCAAGATAACCTTTCATTTGAGGATATCCAGAATCAACAAGATAATATTTTTCCTACATGTCATAATATAACAAACAATTAGTTCAATAACTTTTTTAATAAAAATTATCAATTAAAGAACTTATACTTTATTTTTTTAAAAATCACATATTAATAAAATATCTAACCATTTGGTGGGTGCCAAAATTTGTATTTTTGATCTCGAATTGCATCAAGAAATATTCTAGTGTCATGTGCCGATCCTTCCCATCCAGCCATGACAAAGGTGAAACACATATTAAAATCACATACTGCCATAACATTTTGAGTAGGGATACCTTTTCTTCCAATATAGGGAATTTGTTCATTTGGTGGAAGAATAGCGACAATATGAGTACCATCAATTGCACCTATGCAATCCTAAACAAATAATCATATTAGTCTCGTGCATATTTTTATTCGACAAAAAATATTAAAAATATAAGAAGATAAAATTAAATTTTAACCTTAAAATGCGGCATATATCTAGAATAATTACGTATTTGTTCGGGTATTGAGCTAAAAAAAGGATCTTCGGGTGCAATTAGATCAGTGGCCATCCTTGAAACTTTCTCAAGCACAATTGCAAAGTATCGACTTATTGTTGATCTAGACCTTTGGAATCTTTCTCGACATTGGGAAACTTTTGCACCAGTGCCCAAGATGTATAAAAAAATTCCCAACATTTTAGTAGAAGATATGTTTCTTGAAGTTTGCAAGTTGTATCTTGTCTCCAAAACTCTCAACAAACTTGTGAATACCATTTTAGACATCCTAAAATTAATCATACAACGTGATTCGTGACCCTCAAGGATCTCTCGGATCCATGTCTCACCTGACTGTTTTGAATTCATGCATGGTTGCTTCAATATATACTTCTCGTGATATAATTGCATGGAAGAAGATGCAACAATAAATAATCGGTTAAAACATTCGACATGTTGTAAAATCTCTTTCTTTTCCCGTTCATCATCACTTTCATCACCGCTGTAATTCTCAACTTTACTCATCACCTGTGAAAAAATTTGAACATTCAAAATAATATATAAACAACTATTGATAAAACTAATTTAGTATAAATAAGTAGAACATAAATTCAATATCCAAAGACCAAATATAGACAACTATTAATAAAAGTAGATTACACATAAATAAGTAGAACATAAATTCAATATCCAAAAACCAAACATAAATAGCCATTGATAAAACATAAATTCAATATCCAAAAACCAAACATAAACAGCCATTTATAAAACATAAATTCAATATCCAAAAAACCAAACATAAATAACTATTGATAAAACTAGTTTAGCATTTTTTTTAAGTCACATAATAGATACCTCTAAACACTAGAAGATCAGAAAATTTTCAACTATCCTCTATTTCTGTCTTAAGCCACGAAGCTCTAATCTTGGGATTAATTGATAAAAAAAAATAATTCGCTTGTCCTTATTGAGCAATAATCTAAGTGCGAAAAAGTATAGCGGACTAGCTTCTGGAACTTCTTCCGACATGCTGTCGAGCACTTTGACTGCTTCTAGAATACCATATGGATCCATAACAGGAGTCAAACTAGCTGTGGCTTGACTCATATTGTTAGCTGCATTGCATAATTTTTCTATTTCACTGGACAATCTTGCAGCCCGTCCAATTTGCTTTGAGGATTTCTTTCTTCCAGGTTTAAAATGTGAACTTGATATCTCAGGGTTTTTCCTTTTTTGCCCGTTTCCATCAATTTGAACATCATTTGAAATGTGAACATCATTTAAAATGCGAACATCATTTCTCACATTCTCTTCTTCATTCTCTTCAGGTATTTCATTGTTAACATCCTTAAAAAAATCAGTACAGAGTGTACCAGAAGAAGGTGCCCATGCTTTATCACCTGTTGCAACTATCCCCGTGAACATTTAGTCCAACTTCCCTTCGAATTCAGGATCAATGCCCGATGTTTTAAATTTTTGAGCTTCAGGCACAACCTACATATAAAATGATAGTTTAATAACAATAATTATCAATAACATCATAGAAAAGAAAAAAAATTATTCAAAATTATTAATGTACCTTTAGCCTACTCTCCCACCAATCATCCGATGCATCAACGGTTCTTTTTATAGGATTCCACCCTAGACCAGTATCTTCGCCTTTATGTTTTTTTTCCAAGCTTTCCATTCTTTTTTTAGGGCGTCCCACCTATTTTTAAGTTGTCTTTGTGAAAAACCCTTGCCCGTTTCTTTCTCAAAGTTGGTCATTATTTTCAACCATCCATCTTTTGTGAAATGAGTACCAGGCCTATTGCCTTTCAATATCTCTTTAATACAAATATCACAAAATATTTCTGTCAATCTCTTATCCCACATTGCTTTCACTTTTTCACCACTAGCTTCAATCGCCGAAGTACTTATCCTTTGTGTATACAAACAGATTCGCTTCAGCCAAGCAATCAAGAAAATCAAATGTCACATAAGTATATTTGTTAACATGTGTATCAAAATATTTTCCTCTAACTTTAATTTTATCAAAAATGGACCTGACACCAACAATGGCTACCATATGCTTTGTAACAAACAATTTCATATATTAAAATGATGAAGGGGATCAAAAATATTTACCAAGCAGAACAAAAGAAGTCGAGATAATGCGACACTGTTTTTTCTTTTACCTGATGGGGGCGCAATGAATTCAGCAAGTGGTGCAAGTTCTTGAATATGAGAGATTAAAGTATTGCCTTGTTAGCACCTAGTGACCTTCTCCTCGAACTGCTCCTCAACACCTTCTCCTCTTCTAACAAAGTCATTGTCAGCAATTGAAGTAGCAACGGTGCCTGTAAAACTTATAGTTAACAAAACAACTACATTAAGTATATGTTCACATGTAGAGGCAATATAAATTACATGTTGTATGTATGCAGGAATTGAACTATTTGTGACACTCCACCATTGGGATCTTCCTTAGGAATTGGAGGACAAATACAATGGATGGCTAGATCCTAAAAATATGTAAATAGGACCATTATCATTATAAAAATAGTACTATTATTATATATCTTCTTTAGTCTTTCTTTTAAGGGGTAATGAACCATGGCTTTACTCATTTGCAGCAAGGACTTTGCAAATTATGCTGAGACATGCTTCAAGATGTTTGGTGATAGGGTGAAATACTGGACCAGGTTCAATAAACCCGACACATTTACAGTGTAAGGTTATGATGTTGGTTTAGAAGCACCAGGACGTTGTTCCATCCTTTTTTATCTCTTCTTTTTTTATCACAGGAAAAAGTACAAGGTAAAATGGAATGTCGGATTCGGGTATACATCTGATACATACTAGTATTTCAAGCAAAATGACTGAGTTGGTTGGTTTACATTTAGAATTTTATAATTCAATTATTTTCCAAGGTTTCATTCTTGGAAGATCATACGTCTAGCTAATATCTGGATGTGAATCGAACACAGAAAATTAAAATAAAAAGCATTTAAAGTAATGGTCATTCCATAGCAGAATTTCACACAAATTTTAAAAGCTTTCGATCCTCTAGGAAAATCAACCATATCCATTTCATCAGAGTTCTCTTCACTAGCCTTCAGAACTAGATTTTCAAACCGATTGCTCTTAGACATTAGAGGAAACTGCAAAGAGATATTAAGACCTCAACCATAATTAACAATTAAGAGAAAAATAGGTGCTCCCCACAGGCAGAACATACCTTTTTCTGGAAGAAATAAAGGCCAGTTGAATAGCTGATTGAAGAAATACATTTAGATTAAGATTTATAAACAACATTTCTAAAGGAAATATTCAACCATGATACTAATATTTGAAGAACAAATGAATTATTACAAGAATAAATCTCACCTCCAAAACAAAATTAAATAATTGATAAAATAAAATCCAAGTAAATAAAGACAAAAAAAAAAACTAAAAAATATACAAAAAAATCATAGTTTTTTTTAAATGCTAGAGAAAAAATAGATCATGGCTAGAATCTTTATACTCCATTTTCTATTGAACCAACCAATATCAAAATTTCTCAGTGCATGCAACTTATAAACACCAAAAAAAGTCAAAATTGAAAAACCCAAATCTCAAAAAAAAAAAAAAAAAAACTTTGATCTAAGCTTTGAGAAACTAAAGATTCTGATCGAAAAATGAAAAGAGCAAAGAAGAAGAAAAAGAAGGGAAGTGCTTGTTTGTTTTTGGGGTGTTTTTTTTTTATATTTATTTTCTTGTTCATTTCCATTTTATTTTTGATTATTTGAAGAATTTAACGGTTGTAGTTTTGTTTTGGTTTTGGATTTAATTAAAAACCCAGATTTGGCTTTTGGCTTTTCAATTTTCCTTTTCCAATGATTTGTCCATTCTTTTTTTTAGTTACCATTTTCTTCCCCAGAAAAATCAAATTTTGTTTACCAGTAGGGGTCAAAAGTTTACATGAACACCCCAAAAAAAAAGGGTATGAAGAACAAGAGAGACAGATATAATTGTTAACATAAAGTAAAACCTACTCACTCTTAAACACATTTAGAAAGAATCGTTTCTGATGAAGGAACTAAAGGAACATGAACAGCACTAGAAATTTACATTGTTGAAAAATGAAATATAACCTTAAACATACATGTTTAACAGAAAGGATAAGGAGAAAACATAGCTGGGTTTTTAGTTTTTACCTGAAGGATGGATGGTAGTCCTTGAGATAGCTAGCTTCAGTTAATATTTTCAGGAAAAAGAACAAATGTAAAATGAGTATGAACAAACCGGTGGTGGCTCTTAGGAACAAACCAGAGAAGAAAAGTAAAGTTCAGACAAGAAAAGGGGAAAAATTCTTCTAACGTCTAGAAAAAGCAGGGATATAATGGGAAAATACCATCCAAGAAGCACTTTTGGCTGAGAAAAGCCAGAATTTTCTTCATCTTCGTTTGTGCAAAAGCACTTTTCTTAAGCCAGAAAATGAAGTTTGTTCTTTATTGCTTCTACAGCAAAAGTGCTTTTTTGAGCAAAAGCTCATCAAAAATGGAATAACGAATGGGCCCTAAATATACCACTCATGGAACAAAAACATCACTTATACCTAGTCATCACATTCGTCATGGAACACCCTCTAAGGATTTCATCCATAATTCAGGAAGTTTCACTTCTCTCCCTATCTTTTGATTATTATATTGCTATTATCTATCTTTGTACATTGAGGGCAATGTACATCTTAAGTGTGGGGGGTTAACTATAGTATTATTTGAAAATCCCTGAATTATACCTTGTTTTGAAGTAAGTTTCTCATATTATGATTAGAATGAAATTCCCCCAATTTATGATTTTTATTGATATGTTTTGGATTAAGTCATAGTTAATTGTGCATCGATGATTAAACTTTAGGAGACTAGAGAATCAAGCATGATAAATCTATTTTTCAAAAATTAAAAATTTTTGCTAGGTTGTCAATCTAAATCTAATTATCACCTTGAAGTTTGAAATTTACAAGATTGATATAAAATACCCATAATTTTTGTGAGATTTTTATCCTTATAGAGCATATATTCTTTCTCTTGGTCACTTTATTGATTATGAGTGTGTCAACATTGATTTGTTATTCTAGAACTTGCATCGATTATACATGTCGAGACCACACCTTTAATTTGATATACAGAGATGATAAAGGCACCTAGGATTTAACCCAGTTACCCCACTAAAAGCCTACCTTCATAATTAACCCCTAGTGAACCCTTTTAATCCTAACAACCCTTTTTATTGACTCACCAGCTAATATTAACCGAACACCCTTTGTATTTGTTATTACCATTCTTTTTTACAACTCTTATATCGAGATTTGAATTGATAAGTTTCCTAATTACTTTATTCCAGTAGTTAAATTCATCCGTTATTACTTGAATTGTTCTTAAAAAAAATGAAGTATATTTAGTATTTGTTCTATGTAATTGAGCTTATACATTTAAAATTCCACATCCTGAAGAAGAAGCTCATATTATTAGTGATGAAGTGTTCAATTGATTTAAGTAATTAGGATTAGCTCATTTTTGTTAGATAGGTAAATTGTCAATTCAAACTCGATTCTAACCCTCTAATTCAACCTTTATCCACACCTTTAACCTAAGCCCCGTTACAACTCTTTTTAAAGACCTTTTGATCTGTGTATCATCTCGTTTTACAGTGGTGGAGATTTGATTTTCAGGCAAGCCTATGGGATTAACTTTTCATGTTTGACTTTTGAGTGCTTAATTTTGAACCTTAAACACTTTGAGTGATTTGAGTGAATCTTTAGTGAGGATGTCAACTCTTGTCGATTTGAATCAGAGGTAATTAATTAGGTAAGGGGAAACACCTAACGTTTTTGGGCTATAAATGTATGACTTTGATTGTTTGAATCTTTAGGACCCTTCTATTTAAATTATCAAAGTATGAATTTCCTTTGAGTTATGATGAAACATTATTGATGAATATTATGAATCGAGGAAATTCGTTTTAATTGTGAGTTGAGAATTTTGCTTGAGGACAAGCAAAAGCTTAAGTGTGGGGGTATTTGATAAACCGTAATAGTAACATATTTTAAGCCCACATTTAGCATGCTTTTGGATTATTTAAGCCTTGAATTGTGTAATTTGGTGCTTTTAATCCTTTGTTTTCATGTTTTATACTCAGGAGAGCACCATAGGATGAAAAGAACGAGAAACGGGCCAAAACGGAGTAAATGGGCCATATCACAAAATCAACACGGCCTGGGCCCAAGACCACATGGCCGTGCCTCATTCAACAGTCTCAAACACGGCCTAGCCATGATTCACACGGGCGTGTACCATGGGCGTGTCCCTGCCGTGACAAAGAGAAATTTTACTCGGATTAGGATACTTAGAGGTGAAGAAACACATTCAGAAGCCTATATAAACAACCTAAGTATAACCTAAAAGGGGGAACCCAGGGCTTTAGTCAGGGGGCATCCAGTTAGGCCAAAGAGGACAGATTTGTGGGGATTTACTCGAAGATAGCCAATTGATTCATCTCAAGAAGCCGGAATCATACTCAAGACGGAGGATCTCTCCTTTAATTCCTTCAGAGGGTTTTAGGGATTTCTTATGTTTTGCTTTATCTTTTCTTCTGAGATGTTTTCTTTTATTATTATGAACTAAACCCTCAGATACCTGAGGGGGATGAAACCTAAGATGAATCTTGTTATCGGTTGCTGAACTATATGATAAATATTTGACTTGTTCTTAATTATGTGTTCTTAATTCTTGTGTTGATATTTTTGGGATATTTTCAAGTATGATGTACTTATGTGGAGGAGAAAAAGTCCCTGGCTAAGAGTAGATCTAGCATAGTTAAGCGGAGTTGCTCGCACGCCTAGAGATAGGGTGACAGAAATCTGCCGGATTAGGGTCAAACCTAATATGGGAGTCCATAGATCGAGTTAATGCAATTCTAGGGGTTTTAATTAGAAAGAGATTTCAATTAATGAACCTAGGGTTAGACGTTAGTCGCCTCGAGAGAGGGATTAATATACGTTAGGGAATCCTACGGATTAAGTCAAGTGAATAAATCATCTGGTTCAGGATTAGATAACAAGTGAAGTCTAGGTGGATACTTCCTCGGGTATTGTTTTAGTCAATTGGTTTTCTCTCATAAGTATTTTTCCCAATTTCATACTTCTTTGTCTTAGAGTCTTCAGCTTAGTATTTAGTTAATTTAGATTAAACAACAAATTCCCTTTATTTTAGGATAGATAATAAAAAGAAAGTTAGTATTAGTACTTTTAGTTCCTTTGGGTTTGACAATCCAATCTTGCCTTAACTATACTACTGTTCAATAGGTGCGCTTGCCTCAAATCATTGTCATAGTTAGTTTCCAGGTTTGATCATTCTTTATATAAATTTTAAGATTTTGACATCGTATAAAACTATGATCATAATGATTCCGCACATAGCTCACTAAATAATATGCTTAACAATGATATCGCACACAGCCCGTCATTGTTAAGTATCAAGGTGGTATCACACTTAGTCCACCATCAAGCATTGTCACTACACATTCACATGTCTACTTGGTAATACATTCATCCATTCACAATTACTATCTCATTCATTCCACTTTAACGGAATAGGTTCTCAATCATGCTACACACTAGCTAGCATTGAAAATGTATACGCATAAATGCATCGTTTATACTAGACTTACCTCAGTACTCAAAAGTATGGAGACTTGCAATTTAGTCCACTACTTTGCTCTTGCCTCGGTTTCAATTCGGGCTTCGTCTTTCTTGATCTATAATGATAAATCAACTCATTCAATACACACATTGACTAAATTGACCCTTATCTCATACTTTAGCAAAATTACCATTTTGCCCCTAATCTTTCTCATATTTACACTTTTTCCCCAAGGCTCGTAAAGTGATTTTCAGTCAACTTTCTAACATTTAATGCTTAACTGAAACATTTACTCAACTAAAGAAATCATCAATTCTTACTAAATCACACATGTATGACTAAACTCAAGACTTTCACAAACTAGTCCCTACATGCATTTTTCATGGAATTCACTTAGCAAAAGATGTTTCTACTACATCAAGCTTTCATAAACTTCCATAAAACATCAAAATACATGCATGTCATACATGGGTACATTTTTGAACATCCATGTTAGCTCAACATATAGTAAAAATAGCTTACTCAGGCTACTAAGACTTAAAAAATACGAAGAATATCAAAAACGGGGCTTGGATGTACTTATTAGCAAGCCTGAAAAATTGAAGAGCCCTAAAAATGGCTTCTTGAAATTTTTGGCAGCTTGGAGAAGAAGATGAATGAATTTTGTCATCTTTTCTCCCTTTTTAATCATTTAATTGACAAATGACTAAGATGCCCTTCATGCCAAACTTTCAAATTTCATCCACTCATGCCCATTTTTGTCCAAAAATTAGAATTTGGGAAAATTACTATGTAAGGACCTTTAATTGATAATCCAAAGCTATTTAATACAAATAGCTTCTAGAATCTCACATTTTGTAACTTTTGTAATTTAGTCCTTTTTTGACAATTCAACCACAATTTAACAAAATTGCTTCATGAAACTCTCACATTAATATGCAAACATAGCATAAACCTCAAAACTCATACATATACTTTGGATTTGTGGTCTCGCACAACTATTCCGACTAGGCCCTAAATTGGGATGTTACAACTCCCTCCCCATTTAGATATTTTCGCCCCCGAAAAATCTTACCAATAAAAAGGTTAGGATATTGCTCTCTCAGAGTTTCTTTCGGTTCCCACGTAGCCTCTTCCACACCGTGTTTCTTCCATAACACTTTCACTAGGGCTATGCTCTTATTCCTCAACTGTTTCACTTCCCGAGCCAAGATCTTAATCGGCTCCTCTTCATAAGACATATCCGGTCTTATTTCAACTTCCATTGAAGGAATCACATGCGAAGGATTGGAGCGATACCGTCGCAACATCGACACATGGAACACATTATGAATCTTTTCCAATTCCACTGGCAAAGCCAACCGGTATGCTACTGGTCCAACTCTATTTGTAATCTCATACGGCCCTATGAATCTCGGACTCAATTTCCCCTTTCGTCCGAATCTCATGATCTTCTTCCACAGGGACACTTTCAAAAATACGTTGTCACCCACATCAAACTCAATTTCTTTTCTTTTCAAATCTGCATACGACTTGAAACACCCCACACCCAGCCCACGAGCCTGGACCAGATCTGGTATGTTCCTCAAGTAAACCGATTCAAAGTTCTTTTCTTACTTTGGGAAAACAGTGTGTTTTGAAAGAAATATTGTTTTGGGTTGGGCTCGAGTAGAAAACAAAAATCATTTTATAATGAAAACCCTTTTAAATTTTAGGTGATAAAACATATAGAATACATTTAAAGTAAATTACTCAATCTTTAACTTAATAAAAATTTCGTAACATAATAAATAAAAACAGAAATAAAATAGTGCACTATGGCCTTATTACATCAAATTAAAACCCAAAATAAAATTCAAGGTACTTAGAAATAAAAGAAAGTCCGCAATAAAATAAAATCTGAATTTTCGCATGGCCAACCCTAAGCTCCTGCCGACCTGGTCCATTACTGATCGTCACCCGAAAAATGTTCCCACAACGGGGTGAGTCAACAGACTCAATGTGTACACAACACTAAATCATAATAGATTCAGGCATAACAAATATTACACATTCATATCATAGCATACAAATTATGATGCATTCCCAAACCCAAACCTAATAAGCCATCCGATGCACTCCCCCGTACCAACCTGTACACCGTGGGGACTACTAAGTCAACCCTCCTTCCTCTACACTCCATATCGTGGTCTTAGGTCACCACATTCAGATATCGCGGTCTTAGGTCACCGCATTCAGATCACTGTGGTCTTAGGTCACCACCACGGTCTTAGGTCACCGTGTTCGTGGTCTTAGGTCACCACATTCAGATATCGCGGTCTTAGGTCACGTGATTGATTTGGACATCGTGGTCTTAGGTCACCACATTCAGATACCACGGTCTTAGGTCACTGTGTTTGTGGTCTTAGGTCACCACATTCAGATATCACGGTTTTAGGTCACCGTGTTCGTGGTCTTGGGTCACCACATTCACTTCCCCTTTCAATAACCCATATGCCCCAAATCATATATTATGCATTAATATGCCAATTTTCACATTCTTATAACTTTTCACATGTTAAAAAATAACATATTTCATAATCCTAGTAGGACTAAGAAACGTACCTAGGTACTTTGTACCACAATATGGTACCTTAGCCATATTCACATTCTTATACATACTTATAATCACATATAGATTAAATATTGCCATAAATATATTAAGAAGTAGTGTGAGGTACACACCTGATTAACTTAGCAAATTCCTTGAGATCATGAAATCTGATCTATCGCTTAGATCCTTAATCCCTACATTTGATTAATCACTTACTAATTTAATAAAAAGCCATTCGGCCATAAATCCAAATCCTAGTAGGATTAGTATGCTTTAAAACTTACCTTGTTGCCGATTGACTTAAGAATCAAGTCCCGAAATCTCTGCTATACTCTTCTTGCATTCGGCCAAGCATTGAATCACTTAAACAAATTAGTTTTGGCTTTTCAAACGATTATGAAATAGATCTAGTTATCAAAACAGGCCTTGGCCAAACATACCTATATGTTTACCTTCCAAATCTTAAATCCCGAAATTATCCCTTGGTTATAGCTTCTGTCGAAATCCCTAAAACCACATGTTAGATCAACTTCTAACCTTTAATCACAATCAATGGCCCTTAGCCGAATGTCAGATATGACTTACCTTGATGGTCAAATCCCGAAGATCTTTTCCTTTATAGTCGACTATGGCAAAAATCCCGAAAGAATCCCGTTCTTGAAGAAATTGATAGCACCTATGCTTGAAGCCCCTCAAAGATTCGGCTTTTGATGGATTGGAAAGAAAAGAAATTGTCTAATGGTGATATCTTGAATTTTCGGCTTTGGCTAACAAAAAGAAGAAGAACAAATGCTCTAGGAAATTCGGCAGAGAGAAGGGTTGAGAGAAAGAATGATGAATGGCCCTCTTTTCCTTATATAGCCGAATTTACTAACTTAGAATCCCTTACTTGGCCATTACTCTTCTATTTTGATAGCTTTATCTCTTTAATTATCTCCTAAAATAAAAGATAATTCAGCAACTATCCTTACTTAGCCGAAATTATTAAACTCAAAGTCCCTTACTTGGCCATCACTTCTCCCTTATTTTCCTAATTGAAGAATAATTCCTCATTTATCTCTTGAAAATAATCTAAAATAAATCCATTATTTATCCCTTATTTATCCACTATTTATCTCTTAAAAATAAAAGAATAAAGGCTCCTAAATTATAGCCTTGTGCCGTCCACCTCACTTCTTCTGGAAGCAAAATAAAATTTCTTTTATTTGCTTTCCCTGTGACTCGAACTCAGGCCCAATCCCCTTGCATGTGGCGCCATTTCCAAAGGCCCTAAGTGGCATCTCCAGGCCACTTTTCCAAGCCTGTTTGCGTGTCAAATTTCACATACTTTTTCTCTTAAAGCCACCTTGCCTTAATTTCCTCTTTTAAACTTTACAACTCGACATTTCTAAGTCATTTCTAAGTTTCCAAAAATTTTCGTTTGCCTCTTTAAACTCGACATTTCCTTACATTTCCAAGTTTCCAGAAATGTTCACGTTCTAATTTTGAATCATTTCCAAATCATTTCCTTACATTTCCAAGTCATTTCCTTACATTTCCGAGACAAGACATTTCCTTCCATTTCCAAGTCATTTCCTTACATTTCCAAGACAAGACATTTCCTTCCATTTCCAAGTCATTTCCTTACATTTCCAAGTCATTTCCTTACATTTCCAAGTTTCCAAAAATGTTCACCATACATTCATAACACATAAGACATGCCATTTCGTATAATTAAATCAAAAATGCATAGGCCCTTTTCAGGATGTTACAGTTCTACCCCCTTAAAAATAATTTCGTCCTCGAAATTACTTACTAATGAATAATCGTACATCTTAACTCACGCGCACTACGCTTATATCTTTGCGCACTGATCTTAATAGAACCATCATACTTCCTAGGCACAATCTCTAAGTTCACGTCCCCTAGAACTCATTTCTAACGCCGCGATTTAATCTGATTAAAAAGTTTTATGCATCAGAATTTTGTTCCACTTATTAACCGCGAACAATTTTATGAAATAAAGATATTTAGAAGTAGTTCTTTCGATCACACAAAGTTTCAGTTCAAGTTCACTACTCTAATTCAGAGAATCACATTCACATTCATCAACAGAGACACCTTCATTCCTCAATAGAGGCACATTCATTCATCAACATAGACATATTTATTCAATGGTATCTACCACCCACATTCACTATTCGAACACTCTTTGCCTTATTCCTATCCCAGGGGTATTTTTGTAATTTATCCTACAAGGGCATTTTCATAACTTTTCAAAATAAGGTTCCTTGGTAATTTTGTCAGTAAGGGTATTTTGGTAATTTTGTGTTCCCAGGGTTTTTTTTTTTGGAAATTCAGAAATCTGAGGGTATTTCGGTAATTTTGAATCTCGGGGGTATTTTGGTAATAAACCAGGGTAAATTTGTAAAATTTAACAAATCAGGGATATTTCAAAAGTTGCAAAACTTTGAGGGTTCTTTTTGAGAATTGTTCTTTCCAAAACGGTGATGTTGCAAAAAAAAAAATTTAGAAATCAGGGTCATTTTGGTAATTTTTTGTAAGCTAGGGGCAATTTCGTAATTTCATAAGTCGGAAATTTTTCGGAAAATTTTGTAAAGATGGTTTTCACAAATTTAAAGGGTCATTTTAAGAGTTTTAAAACTAGGGTTTTTATAAAAATACGACTAGTTCCCTTTCGGGTTTTAGTTATTGAGTTTAGCTTGCGACAGAGTCCTTTTGGTTAGGGTGAACCGTAGCTACGCACGAGGTAGGATTCAGCGAAGAGGAGGTGAGTCACTAGGATCGCTAAGTACCGGCCTCTCTTAGGATCCAATCTTAGACATGCGCATGGGTTACCACACCCTAACTCCTGCGACTTAGCCATAGGGTTGTTTAGCTAGGCACTTAAGTCTTATGTAAGTGTTGGGGAAAACTAATCCTAGGGTTCAAATACTTATCCTGCTAATCTACGTTCCATTCCATTTCTACTCTTCTGCACATCATACTATAAACCACACAAATGGATAGAAGTACTTACCTGGTGAACTGCGGGTCGGAGACTTGAGTGCCATGCCAGAAACCTGCTTATGTCAAAAATATTTTCATAAAACTCATTTGGGCCCATTTTGAAAACATTTTGGGCCTTAAACCCCTAGGCCGAGGGTTTAAAACTGGGCTCTGATACCAAACTGAATCATTTCGCACCCTACCCCACGAACTCGACCGGATCTGGTATGTTCCTCAAGTAAACCGGTTCAAAGTTCTTTTGTTACTTTGGGAAAATAGTGTGTTTTGAAAGAAATATTGTTTTGGGTTGGGCTCGAGTAGAAAACAAAAATCGTTTTATAATGAAAACCATTTTAAATTTTAGGTGATAAAACATATAGAATACATTTAAAGTAAATTACTCAATCTTTAACTTAATAAAAATTTCGTAACATAATAAATAAAAACAGAAATAAAATAGTGCACTATGGCCTTATTACATCAAATTAAAACCCAAAATAAAATTCAAGGTACTTAGAAATAAAAGAAAGTCCGGAATAAAATAAAATCTGAATTTTCGCATGGCCACCCCTAAGCTCCTGCCGACCTGGTCCATTACTGATCGTCACCTGAAAAATGTTCCCACAACGGGGTGAGTCAACAGACTCAATGTGTACACAACACTAAATCATAATAGATTCAGGCATAACAAATATTACACATTCATACCATAGCATACAAATTATGATGCATTCCCAAACCCAAACCTAATAAGCCATCCGCTACACTCCCCCGTACCAACCTGTACACCGTGGGGACTACTAAGTCGACCCTCCTTCCGCTACACTCCATATCGCGGTCTTAGGTCACCGCATTTGTGGCCTTAGGTCACCACATTCAGATATCGCGGTCTTAGGTCACCGCATTCAGATTACTGTGGTCTTAGGTCACCACCACGGTCTTAGGTCACCGTGTTCGTGGTCTTAGGTCACTATATTCAGATATCGCGGTCTTAGGTCACCTCATTCAGATTACTGTGGTCTTAGGTCACCACATTCAGATACCACGGTCTTAGGTCACCGTGTTCGTGGTCTTAGGTCACCACATTCAGATTACTGTGGTCTTAGGTCACCTCATTCAGATTACTGTGGTCTTAGGTCACCACATTCAGATACCACGGTCTTAGGTCACCGTGTTCGTGGTCTTAGGTCACCACATTCAGATATCACGGTCTTAGGTCACCGTGTTCGTGGTCTTAGGTCACCACATTCACTTCCCCTTTCAATAACCCATATGCCCCAAATCATATATTATGCATTAATATGCCAATTTTCACATTCTTATAACTTTCACATGTTAAAAAATAACATATTTCATAATCCTAGTAGGAGTAGGAAATGTACCTCGGTACTTTGTACCACAATATGGTACCTTAGCCATATTCACATTCTTATACATACTTATAATCACATATAGATTAAATATTGCCATAAATATATTAAGAAGTAGTGTGAGGTACACATCTGATTAACTTAGCAAATTCCTTGAGATCTTGAAATCTGATCTATCGCTTAGATCCTTAATCCCTACATTTGATTAATCACTTACTAATTTAATAAAAAGCCATTCGGCCATAAATCCAAATCCTAGTATGATTAGTATACTTTAAAACTTACCTTGTTGCCGATTGACTTAAGAATCAAGTCCCAAAATCTCTGCTATACTCTTCTTGCATTCGGCCAAGCATTGAATCACTTAAACAAATTAGTTTCGGCTTTTCAAACGATTATGAAACAGATCTAGTTATCAAAACAGGCCTTGGCCGAACATACCTATATGTTTACCTTCCAAATCTTAAATCCCGAAATTATCCCTTAGTTATAGCTTCTGTCGAAATCCCTAAAACCACATGTTAGATCAACTTCTAACCTTTAATCACAATCAATTGCCCTTAGCCGAATGTCAGATATGACTTACCTTGATGGTCAAATCCCGAAGATCTTTTCCTTTGTAGTCGACTATGCCAAAAATCCCGAAAGAATCCCTTTCTTGAAGAAATCGACAGCACCTATGCTTGAAGCCCCTCAAAGATTCGGCTTTTGATGGATTGGAAAGAAAAGAAATTGGCTAATGGTGATATCTTGAATTTTCGGCTTTGGCTAACAAAAAGAAGAAGAACAAATGCTCTAGGAAATTCGTAGTAGAGAGAGAAGGGTTGAGAGAAAGAATGATGAATGGCCCTCTTTTCCTTATACAAATTGAATTTACTAACTTAGAATCCCTTACTTGGCCGTCACTCTTCTATTTTGATAGCTTTATCTCTATAATTATCTCCTAAAATAAAAGATAATTCAGCAACTATCCTTACTTAGCCAAAATTATTAAACTCAAAGTCCCTTACTTGGCCATCACTTCTCCCTTATTTTCCTAATTAAAGAATAATTCCTCATTTATCTCTTGAAAATAATCTTAAATAAATCCATTATTTATCCCTTATTTATCCACTATTTATCTCTTAAAAATAAAACAATAAAGGCTCCTAAATTATAGCCTCTTGCCGTCCACCTCACTTTTTCTGGAAGCAAAATAAAATTTCTTTTATTTGCTTTCCCTGTGACTCGAACTCAGGCCCAATCCCCTTGCATGTGGCGCCATTTCCAAAGGCCCTAAGTGGCATCTCCAGGCCACTTTTCCAAGCCTGTTTGCGTGTCAAATTTCACATACTTTTTCTCTTAAGGCCACCTTGCCTTAATTTCCTCTTTTAAACTTTAAAACTCAACATTTCTAAGTCATTTCTAAGTTTCCAAAAATTTTCGTTTGCCTCTTTAAACTCGACATTTCCTTACATTTCCAAGTTTCCAGAAATGTTCACTTTCCACTTTTGAATCATTTCCAAATCATTTCCTTACATTTCCAAGTCATTTCCTTACATTTCCAATACAAGACATTTCCTTCCATTTCCAAGTCATTTCCTTACATTTCCAAGACAAGACGTTTCCTTCCATTTTCAAGTCATTTCCTTACATTTCCAAGACAGGACATTTCCTTACATTTCCAAGTCATTTCCTTACATTTCCAAGTTTCCAAAAATGTTCACCATACATTAATAACACATAAGACATGCCATTTCGTATAATTAAATCAAAAATGCATAGGCCCATTTCCAGGATGTTACACGACTTCTGTTGGTCCAAGGCAGCTTTCAGACTAACACGGATCACTTTCACTTTTTCCTCGGTCTCTTTTACTAGATCGACCCCATGGATCCGCTTCTCGCTAAGCTCGGTCCAATACAAAGGAGTCGACACTTACGACCATACAAAGCCTCATATGGTGCCATCCGTATACTCAACTAATAACTGTTGTTGTAGGCAAACTCGACCAAAGGTAGATATCTCTCCCAACTACTTTCAAATTCTAACACACAGCATCGAACTATATCTTCAAGAACTTGAATCACTCTTTCAGACTGACCATCTGTTTGTGGATGAAATGCGGTACTAAAGTTCAACTTTGTACCCAAAGCCTCTTGCAACTTCTTCCAAAACCTTGAAGTAAACCTCGGATCTCTATCTAATATTATAGACACAGGCACACCATGTAACCTCACTATCTCTGCGACATACAATTCGGCTAACTTGTCCAGTGAATAATCCACACGTACTAGGATAAAGCGAGCCAACTTCATCAATCTATCCACAATAACCCACACACTATCTTTCTTTTTAGGAGTCATGGGCAACCCTGTCATAAAATCCATGGTAACCCGATCCCACTTCCATTCGGGAACATCACTAGCTGAAGCAGTCCCGAAGGTACTTGATGCTCAGCTTTTACTTGTTGACAAATCAGACACTTCGCCACAAACTCGGAAATATCTCTTTTCATACTCAGCCACCAATAAGACATTTTCAAGTCATTGTACATTTTCGTACTGCCCAGGTGTTGTAACACCCCTTACCCGAGACCTTTGCCGGAGTCGAGTATGTGGCATTACCGGACTCGACTACTAATTCGGGGCATAAAATTTAAAACTGTTTCATTCAAACTCCAAACATTAATCATACATATACACAAAAGTAAAGCCATTTTCGCATAGCTTATCTACATTACAAAATATCATCCAAATATTAAACTAGCCTATACATGCCTTAAGTCCAAACCCAACTTAAAAGTACCAGAACGAATCGATAGTGTGGATGACTTCGTTGACGATCCCATGTGCTCGTAGCTTAACCCAAAACCTATAACAACCGAACAATGAATACACGGAGTAAGCTACTTTAGCTTAGTAAGTCTTAAGCAATCATAATATACCAATTGGTCATCTTAACATTTTAAAAAAACAATCAAGTAATAACATCGAATAAAACAACTTAACTCGAAACCTTTCAAGACCGGATGCTTACACCTCACTCAATATAACACATATTATTTCCTTACCATTATTATACCACTTACCATCCAACATCAATTTCAAAATATGAAACATCCTTTCATTATAAAATATTCATAATACTAAACTTGAAACTCAACAATTTCACATAAATATTCGAACAAGTGAAAGGTTGTGTAAATCCGAATTACCTCTTTTAATTACATAACACATGTTCAATTAAACTCTCATATATCCAAGTATCTAATATCAATATTTCGAAGCTTAGTGTTTAGGTGATCTACTAATGTCGAATGAAATGCTCATTTAGCTTAACTATCATCACTATTTTACCTTTAGACTTCCATTTATAATCTCCTCGTATAGTTCCCATGTAAATTAAATAATCTTTTCCAACTGCTCATATATTTTGATACACATAATTCCATAAGATCACGTATTAATGGATATACAATAAGTTTATACTTTACATTTAGTAACTTCACATAAAAGGAATATATATTCACCTATATTTGTATGTATACCCATTTGGCATTTCACGCATTCGGATACATGGCATCAAAGAAATCCCAATATATCACGTAATCGTAAGCATAAAGCCAAACATACAGGGTCAATTTGTATCCTTCATATCAATATACTTACACGAATACCTTTGACCACATTATGCTTTCATACAGCCAATTTTCTCGTGACTTTGTTTATAACAATTTGCATCTACCCATTTGTATATCACATTTCATTCATCAATTCATTTACTATTTGTCATCACATGTATATATGTATAATACATGAATATGAATAACACATACCTTGCAGCAGAATTTAACCCATTTCATTTTCAAATACTTAGGCTCACTTAATTCATTTCATGACTTTGCTCGTACAATATCATCTAAGCTCGAGATTTCAACTCACTGTTATAAAACCTGCTAAATATTTGCCCGAATCTCATATACTGACACTAGACTTGCTAGACTCAAGGTCCATAGTTCAAACACCGGCATTTAGCCTGCTAGGCAATAAGCCCGATATAATTCACCGGCACGAGGCCTGCTAGACCCGAGGTCTGATAATCATTCACCGGCAATAAGCCTGCTAGGCATAAAGCCCGATATAATTCACCGGCACGAGGCCTACTAGACCCGAGGTCTGATAATCATTCACCGGCAATAAGCCTACTAGGCATAAAGCCCGATATAATTCACCAAGACACGGCCCGCTAGACCCGAGGTGTCGATAATCATTCACCAAGACGAGGCTCGCTAGGCATAAAGCCCGATATAATTCACATAACCGTATATATATATATATATATATTCATTCACTATCCATATATTGTCTATGCCTCAATAAAACATCTATTAATCGTAGTTCATGTTCCCATCTTACCCCACCATATTAAAGCAACCATCAATACATATACAACTATAAATATATATTAAAGTTAACTCTCGTTCATTATTGATTTCCATCACATTCGCCACACCTATATATATATATATACTAAATTAATTATTCAATACCATCAACTATATCCGAGATCCATATTTAACTACTACTACTCAATCCATAATTATTTATTCAATTTATACTACAAGAAATTCATACATGAATTAACCACACATTCGGCTATTATGAACGCTTAGTCCCAATCCACATCACATTCGGAAATTAAGTAAAAACCGGGTTTCAATATGCTTGTTTCTTCTAATCGAGAGATATCCATATTTACATGCATATATTAAACCCCAATCGGCTAGTCTATTTTAATATTCCCATGTATCACTCGGCAACACTATTATACATAATATATATAATTATATGTATATATAGATAAATCCTCATTTTCAGTTTCCAACATCAATCACATTCCATTTTCACATATAACTATACCTTGATACATATACAAATATTTAATCCACCCAATTTATTCAAGCTTACGTATATAAATATGCATTTTAAATCTCATTTCGAATATAATAATATATTTCCCATATCACATTCGGCTTTACACAATTAAGTCTATTATTTCACTTTAACATATACAATTAAATATTGAATAAAATTTGTATCAATTCAATTGCTTACTACTTACCTCGATAGTTGTCGAATTACGCTTCCGGCTACTCGTTAATTTTCCTCGATCCAAAACCCTTCCTTTTTGTACTTGATCTAAATAATTTAAATTTGAGCTCATTCAATACTTTTCTACTCGATTTAGCCATAAAGCGAATAAGGGACAATTATAAGTTCGACCTTGATATTTCACATGTTACCCAATTATAAACAAAGTTTATAATTATTCAAAATCATGCCAATTTATTCACTAATTAGTTAAGGCCGATTATTTCCCTAGTTCATTTGAGTTCCATATGAGACTCAATTTAATCCAAACTTAAGATTTCTCCCAAATTTTACACATAATAACACATTCCTTCCTCATAGCCGAACCTACCTAATAACCATATAAATTCATACTAATTATTTAACAAGTTTAATACCACTATTCTTCATCTCATTAAAAAATATTGAGTCTCAAAACCAAATTAACAAATATTTACCAGCCTACCTAAGTCACATATTGACCAAACATTCAATCTCACTTTTCAACTTAATTCGTGGCTAATCCACCAATTAAACACATATGCTTGTCTCATTATAAAATCATAACTATCACATAATAAAGTTCACTTAAATTTAACTTTCAATAATTTATTAAATACATTTAACATTTGACATTTTCTATATTGCCAAAACACACATTGTAACCTATTTACCATTCGAAAAGCATGCTAGACAAGCAGCATATAAATTCCCATTAATCAAATTCATAAATACAAAACACAACCGCAACCACTATGCTTATCATTTGGAAAATCAAGATCAAATTTTATAATAAAAAAAAAGTGCACATAACACCTATACTATTTATTCATCTTCCTTACATAACCTGCTATGACCGAAAATAAACATCCATAGAGATATTTGCATATGCCATTATAAACAAACAATTATATCGTAAATATAATACTTAAGCTTGACCAAATAAACACATCATAGCCGAATTATTGAAACCAAATGCATCAAACACATATTGAGTTTAAACATGCAGCATATCCGTTCATCAAACATAGCAAAGCCGAATTTATTCACCAATGGCCGAACCTATAGCATGCCCAAACCTCAAAATCTTTGTCATGGGTTCGGTAATACTAAAAAAAAAACTTAAAAATACAAGAACTTAAGAAAATGAAGTTCAAAAGCTAACCTCATGGGAGCATGCAATAACCAATTGATCAAGTTTAAACTTCTCTTTTCTTCCTTGCAAATTTCGGCACTCAAAGGCCAAAGGTAGGAGATGACTCCTCACTACTTGTTTTATTTCAAACATGTGTTTAACCATCTTATGGACACATGCAATGCCCGGATATGGTGAGCATGAATTTTTCCCCCTTTTTATTGTAAATTTTGGCAAGAAGAACATCCATGGAAGATGAATTTTCTATCTTTCTTTTATGCATTTCCTTTATTTTAATCACATACTAAAATATTATTATTACCCCACTTACTAAAATAACTAATACAAAAAAAACATTAATCACACACCATGCCGTCCACCTACTAGTTTTTAGGGCAATTTGACATGCAAAACCATTTATTCAAGAAACAATTCAATTAAGCCCTTCAACTAAATAAATACTATTTTAACTATTTAATCCTTTCACTTAAATTAGTCACCCAAACACACAAATTAGTAAATAATATTTTTAACACATACTTATTCACATAACATAGACATCAAATTAATAATAAAATACATATATATATATTAATTCGGATTCGTGGTCCCGAAACCACCGTTCCGATTAGGGTCATAATTGGGCTATTACAACTCCTCCCCCCTAAAGGAATTTTCGTCCTCGAAAATCTTACCCATTAATAAGTGTGGGTAATGTTCTTTCATTGAACCCTCGGTTTCCCAAATCGCTTCTTCTATTCCGTGCTTGTGCCATAATACTTTAACCAACATTATTTTCTTATTTCGCAACTCTTTCACTTGATGAGCTAAAATGTGAATTGGTTCTTCTTCATAAGTCAAATCGAGTTGTATCTCGATTTCTAATAGACTAATCACGTGAGAAAGGTCAGATCTATATCTTCTAAGCATCGACACGTGATAAACATTATGGATCTTATCTAACTTAGATGGTAACCTCGATCTGTACGCCATCGGCCTGGTATGTTCAATAACCTCATATGGCCCAATAAACCTCGAACTCAGTTTCCCTTGCTACAAAATCTAAGTATCCTTTTTTTTTTAAAGCGGTACTTTCAAGAACACTAGATCACCCACTTAAAACTCTATATCCTTCCATTTTAAATCCACGTACGATTTCTGACGATCTGACGCGGTTTTCAGACTTTCTAGAATTATTTTAACTTCTGCTCTATCTCTTTGATCAAATCAACTCCGTGCAATCGCATGCGATCCCGTGATATGTACAACTCGGCCGATTTATCAAGTGAGAAATCCGTATGCACTAGAATAAATGAGCCGATTTCGTCAATCTATCTACGATAACCCAAATTGAGTCTTTCTTACTCGGTGGCAAAGGCAAATTCGATACGAAATCCATAGTGACTTGATCTCACTTCCACCCAGGTATCATAATTAGTTGAAATAGCCCCGACGACACCTGATGCTCAGCTTTCACTTGTTGACATATTAAACATTTTGACACATATTCTGAGATGTCTCGTTTCATGCCATACCACTAGTAATACTGTTTCAGGTCGTTATACATTTTCGTGCTACCCGGATGAATTGACAATCTACTACTATGGGCTTCATTACAAATCCTTCTATCTAATTCAGGATTCTTTGGTACACAGATTCGATTCTTGAATCGTAAGCATCCTTCAGCATTTATCTGAAATTCTGAATCCGCACACAAGCCACAATTACTTTTCTTTGTTTTTAGATCATCATCAAATTCTTGGGCCTCCTGAATCTATTATTCAAATAATGGTTTTACCCTCAACTCAGCAATGATCGCATCATCCTTAGCCCATGAGTATATCGGCTCAATCTTACAATTTTTCGTTCATACTCAGCCACGGTCATACGACCCTATTTTAATTCTAAAGATTCTTTACATTTTTGATCGTTGAATCTTTGACTAATATATTTCTTACGGAACTCAGTCTGGAAGAATTCCCAAGTCACTTTCTCTTTCGGAACCACCGATACTAGTGTATTCCACCGGTGATATGTGGTGTCCCGTAACAATGATATAGCACATTTTTAAGCATTCATCCGGAGTACATAATAACTCGTCAAACACACGGATAGGATTAACAGGCCACGGCTCAGCTCGTCTGCATCATCATCATCATTAGCTTTAAACTCTTCGGCCCCATGTTTCCCCTTTTTTTTTTTTTTTTACAGGAGGTCTACTAAATCTCATCGGTCCTATCATCTGAGGTACCATGGGTATCGGAGGTAGATTAGTCGGGGGTGGAGGTTGTTGCACAGCCAGATTATTCCGGATATATATTGGGTAAACCATTCATTCATCATCTGATAGAAGGCTTGCTTAGCCTCTCTCTCATGGTTACTCTAGATAGGTTGAGATTCTACTGGCGCTGTCCCAGGCGTGGGATTAAGCGCTACGCTCTCGACACCATCTGTTACGACTTTATCGGGATTCATTTATCATGTAAAAACACAATTCAGATGTCAGAAGTCATCACACTATTGCATTATAATCTAAGGCATGTATAGCTAGACTCACACGCGCTACTATAGTCCTAGAATCGACTAAACCGTAGCTCTGATACCAATAAAATGTAACATCCCTTACCCGAGACCTTTGCCGGAGTCGAGTATGTGGCATTACCGGACTCGACTACTAATTCGGGGCATAAAATTTAAAACTGTTTCATTCAAACTCCAAACATTAATCATACATATACACAAAAGTAAAGCCATTTTCGCATAGCTTATATACATTACAAAATATCATCCAAATATTAAACTAGCCTATACATGCCTTAAGTCCAAACCCAACTTAAAAGTACTAGAACGAATCGATAGTGTGGATGACTTCGTTGACGATCCCATGTGCTCGTAGCTTAACCCAAAACCTATAACAACCGAACAATGAATACACGGAGTAAGCTACTTTAGCTTAGTAAGTCTTAAGCAATCATAATATACCAATTGGTCATCTTAACATTTAAAAAAAATAATCAAGTAATAACATCGAATAAAACAACTTAACTCGAAACCTTTCAAGACCGGATGCTTACACCTCACTCAATATAACACATATTATTTCCTTACCATTATTATACCACTTACCATCCAACATCAATTTCAAAATATGAAACATCCTTTCATTATAAAATATTCATAATACTCGGCTTGAAACTCAACAATTTCACATAAATATTCGAACAAGTGAAAGGTTGTGTAAATCCGAATTACCTCTTTTAATTACATAACACATGTTCAATTAAACTCTCATATATCCAAGTATCTAATATCAATATTTCGAAGCTTAGTGTTTAGGTGATCTACTAATGTCGAATGAAATGCTCATTTAGCTTAACTATCATCACTATTTTACCTTTAGACTTTCATTTATAATATCCTCGTATAGTTCCCATGTAAATTAAATAATCTTTTCCAACTGCTCATATATTTTGATACACATAATTCCATAAGATCACATATTAATGGATATACAATAAGTTTATACTTTACATTTAGTAACTTCACATAAAAGGAATATATATTCGCCTATATTTGTATGTATACCCATTTGGCATTTCACGCATTCGGATACATGGCATCAAAGAAATCCCAATATATCACGTAATCGTAAGCATAAAGCCAAACATACAGGGTCAATTTGTATCCTTCATATCAATATACTTACACGAATACCTTTGACCATATTATGCTTTCATACGACCAATTTTCTCGTGACTTTGTTTATAACAATTTGCATCTACCCATTTGTATATCACATTTCATTCATCAATTCATTTACTATTTGTCATCACATGTATATATGTATAATACATGAATATGAATAACACATACCTTGCTGTGTAGATTTTAACCCATTTCATTTTCAAATACTTAGGCTCACTTAATTCATTTCATGACTTTGCTCGTACAATATCATCTAAGCTCGAGATTTCAACTCATTGTTATAAAACCCGCTAAATATTTGCCCGAATCTCATATCACGACACTAGACTTGCTAGACTCAAGGTCCATAGTTCAAACAGGCATTTAGCTTTGCTAGGCAATAAGCCCGATATAATTCACCAACACGAGGCTGCTAGACCCGAGGTGCGATAATCATTCACCGGCAATAAGCACGCTAGGCATAAAGCCCGATATAATTCAAAAGACGAGGCACGCTAGACCGAGGTGCGATAATCATTCACGGCAATAAGCACGCTAGGCATAAAGCCCGATATAATTCACCAAGACGAGGCCCGCTAGACCCAGAGGTGCGATAATCATTCAAACACGAGGCACGCTGGGCATAAAGCCCGATATAATTCACATATAGTATATATATATATATATATATATATATATATATATTCATTCACTATCCATATATTGTCTATGCCTCAATAAAACATCTATTAATCGTAGTTCATGTTCCCATCTTACCCCACCATATTCGGCAACCATCAATACATATACAACTATAAATATATATTAAAGTTAACTCTCGTTCATTATTGATTTCCATCACATTCGGCCACACCTATATATATATATATACTAAATTAATTATTCAATACCATCAACTATATCCGAGATCCATATTTAACTACTACTACTCAATCCATAATTATTTATTCAGCCCTATACTACCGAAATTCATACATGAATTAACCACACATTCGGCTATTATGAACGCTTAGCCCCAATCCACATCACATTCGGAAATTAAGTAAAAACCGGGTTTCAATATGCTTGTTTCTTCTAATCGAGAGATATCCATATTTACATGCATATATTAAACCCCAATCGGCTAGTCTATTTTAATATTCCCATGTATCACTCGGCAACACTATTATACATAATATATATAATTATATGTATATATAGATAAATCCTCATTTTCAGTTTCCAACATCAATCACATTCCATTTTCACATATAACTATACCTTGATACATATACAAATATTTAATCCACCCAATTTATTCAAGCTTACGTATATAAATATGCATTTTAAATCTCATTTGAATATAATAATATATTTCCCATATCACATTCGGCTTTACACAATTAAGTCTATTATTTCACTTTAACATATACAATTAAATATTGAATAAAATTTGTATCAATTCAATTGCTTACTACTTACCTCGATAGTTGTCGAATTACGCTTCCCGGCTACTCGTTAATTTTCCTCGATCCAAAACCCTTCCCTTTTTGTACTTGATCTAAATAATTTAAATTTGAGCTCATTCAATACTTTTCTACTCGATTTAGCCATAAACGAATAAGGGACAATTATAAGTTCGACCTTGATATTTCACATGTTACCCAATTATAAACAAAGTTTATAATTATTCAAAATCATGCCAATTTATTCACTAATTAGTTAAGGCCGATTATTTCCCTAGTTCATTTGAGTTCCATATGAGACTCAATTTAATCCAAACTTAAGATTTCTCCCAAATTTTACACATAATAACACATTCCTTCCTCATAGTTGAACCTACCTAATAACCATATAAATTCATACTAATTATTTAACAAGTTTAATACCACTATTCTTCATCTCATTAAAAAATATTGAGTCTCAAAACCAAATTAACAAATATTTACCAGCCTACCTAAGTCACATATTGACCAAACATTCAATCTCACTTTTCAACTTAATTCGTGGCTAATCCACCAATTAAACACATATGCTTGTCTCATTATAAAATCATAACTATCACATAATAAAGTTCACTTAAATTTAACTTTCAATAATTTATTAAATACATTTAACATTTGACATTTTCTATATTGCCAAAACACACATTGTAACCTATTTACCATTCGAAAAGCATGCTAGACAAGCAGCATATAAATTCCCATTAATCAAATTCATAAATACAAAACACAACCACTATGCTTATCATTTGGCAAATCAAGATCAAATTTTATAATAAAAAAAAACGTGCACATAACACCTATACTATTTATTCATCTTCCTTACATAACCTGCTATGACCGAAAATAAACATCCATAGAGATATTTGCATATGCCATTATAAACAAACAATTATATCATAAATATAATACTAAAGCTTGACCAAATAAACACATCATAGCCGAATTATTGAAACCAAATGCATCAAACACATATTGAGTTTAAACATGCAGCATATCCGTTCATCAAACATAGCAAAGCCGAATTTATTCACCAATGGCCGAACCTATAGCATGCCCAAACCTCAAAATCTTTGTCATGGGTTGGTAATACTAAAAAAACTTAAAAATACAAGAACTTAAGAAAATGAAGTTCAAAAGCTAACCTCATGGGAGCATGCAAGAACCGAATGATAAAGTTTAAACTTCTCTTTTCTTCCTTCCAAATTTCGGCACTCAAAGGCCAAAGGTAGGAGATGACTCCTCACTACTTGTTTTATTTCAAACATGTGTTTAACCATCTTATGGACACATGCAATGCCCGGATATGGTGAGCATGAATTTTTCCCCCTTTTTATTGTAAATTTCGGCAAGAAGAACATCCATGGAAGATGAATTTTCTATCTTTCTTTTATGCATTTCCTTTATTTTAATCACATACTAAAATATTATTATTACCCCACTTACTAAAATAACTAATACAAAAAAAAACATTAATCACACACCATGCCGTCCACCTACTAGTTTTTAGGGCAATTTGACATGCAAAACCATTTATTCAAGAAACAATTCAATTAAGCCCTTCAACTAAATAAATACTATTTTAACTATTTAATCCTTTCACTTAAATTAGTCACCCAAACACACAAATTAATAAATAATATTTTTAACACATACTTATTCACATAACATAGACATCAAATTAATAATAAAATACATATATATATTTTTTAATTCGGATTCGTGGTCCCGAAACCACCGTTCCGATTAGGGTCATAATTGGGCTGTTACAGGTGTACTGACAAATAACCACTATGCGCCTCATGCAAAACGTTTTGGATCAACTTTTCATCTCTCGGTACATAAATTCTGTCACGGTATAGCAAACAACCATTCGAGCCCACTCGAAAATCAGAATCACACTCCTATTCACACTCAATTCTCTTAGCTTGTATCTCACTATCATTTCTCTGAGCTTCACACATCTGTTGAACTAACAGTGGCTTAGCTCTCATCTCTGCCAAAATAGCACCATCATCAGACAATGCTGAACTCGTGCTCATAACTCTTAAAGCATACAAGGATTTCCTACTCAAGGCATCCGCAACCACATCCGCTTCTCCCGGTGATAGTCTGTGACTAATTCATAGTCTTTCAATAACTTAAGCCACCGCCTCTGTCATAAATTCAAATCCTTCTGATCCATCAAATACTTCAAACTCTTGTGATCCATAAAGATTCGACACCTCTCACCATATAAATAATGGCGCCAAATCTTTAACGCGAAAACAATTGCAGCCAACTCCAAATCATGAGTCAGATAATTCTTCTCGTGCGGTTTAAGCTGCCTCGCGGTGTAAGCAACTACCTTACCCTCTTGTATCTACATGCAACCGAGACCATTAAATGATGCATCACTGAAAACTACGAACTCTTTACCCGATTCTGGTTGAACCAAAATTGGTGCCTCAGTCAACAATGTTTTCAACATCTCGAAACTCTGTTGACATGTCTCAGTCCAATCAAACATGACATCATTATGCAACAATTTCGTCATTGGGGTAGCAATTATAGAGAACCCCTTTACGAAACGTCTGTAATATCCCGCTAATTCTAAGAAGCTTCTGACTTCTGACACGTTCATCTCCTGTTTCCAGTCCACAATAGCTGAAATCTTACTCAGGTCAACTCTAATACCATCACCCGACACAATGTGCTAGGAATCCGACCTCTCGGAGCCAAAACTCACTCTTACTAAACTTAGCATACACCTGTTTATCCCTTAAAGTTTGCAAGACAATTCTCAAATGCTCCTCATGATCGTTTTTATCCCGAGAATAGATCAATATGTTTTCAATAAAGACAACCCCAAACTTATCCACATACGGTCGGAAGACACGGTTTATCAAATCCATAAAAATCGCAGGTGCATTCGTTAAACCAAATGACATGACCAGAAACTCATAATGGCCATACCTTGTTCGAAATGCATTTTTCAACACATCTTGCTCTTTCACTCTCAACTGGTAATAACCAGACCTCAGGTCGATCTTAGAGAACATTGTAGCTCCTTTCAGTTGATCAAAAATATCATCAATCCTTGGTAAAGGATACTTATTCTTCACCGTCACATTGTTGAGTTGCCTATAGTCTATGCACAATCTCATTGACCCATCTTTCTTCTTCACAAATAGTACCGGAGCACCCCACGGTGAGTAGCTTGGTCTAGCAAAACCCTTATCTGTCAACTCTTGCAACTGAATCTTCAGTTCTTTCAACTCTAAAGGTGCCATCCTATACAGAGTAATTGAAATAGGTGTCATTCTCGAAACTAACTCAATCCCAAACTTGACCTCTCTCACTAGAGGTAATCTGGGTAACTCTTCCTGGAGTACATCCGGATACTCACATACTACAGGCACTGTTTCAAACTTCACACCAACCTCTTGAGTATTCAACACAAAGGCGAGATAGGACTCACACCCTTTTCTCAAACATTTCTTGGCTACTAGGGAAGAAATCATCACTGGTAGACTATCTGATCCATCTGATTCAATCCGAACAACATCTTCATTCTCACATTTCAATTTGATAAACTTACTACCACAGTTTACTAAGACACTATGAGTATTTAACCAATCCATGCCAAGAATTATGTCAAACTCATCAAACAGAAATAACATAAGATTTGCCGGAAAACAATGACACTTAACTAACAAAGGACAATACTTACACACCTTGTCCATCAACACATGTTTACCTAACGAGTTTGACACCTTAACCATAAATTCTGTAGACTCAACGGCCATACTCAAACTAGATGTCAATCTCATGCAAATATAAGAATGAGTAGACCCTGGATCTATTAAAGCAATAACAAAGGTGTCATAAAGAGAAAAAGTACCTGTTATCACGTCTGAGGAGGATGCCTCTTAGCGAGCGCGAATGGCATACGTCCTCGCAGGTGCCCTACCCTCCAGTCTCACAGCAGAGTCTTTGGACGGACCTCTACCACTATTCCCACCTCTCGGGTTCCTTGGTGGTCTACCCATTGCAGACACATTGCTAGATCTCATCTCTTGCTTCTCTTCCTTATCATCCCTCTCGAGGCAATTTAGGATAAAATGGTCGGGGGAACCACACTTATAAAAATTTCAGTTGTTTCCCCAACACTCTCCAGTATGATATCTACCACAACTTGGACACTCTGGTGTGTTCTTCGGGTTGCCCACATTTTCCATCGAGGTGGCTTGGACTCTCGAACTCGAACGAGTGTTGTCCAAGTCTCGATGTAAATATCCCACTATTGCCGTCGTTCGAGGATTCACTTCCTCAGATCTTTTCGACTGGGCTTGATATGATTTGCCCATCGATCATTTTCTCGTATCTCAGGCTTCACTCACAATCCTTTTTTTTCCTTACTCAACTCCTCGGCCTTACTTGCCCTTTCAACCAACACCAAAAACTCTTTCAACTCCAAAATACCAACTAAGAGTTTAATATCCTCATTCAGTCCGTCTTCAAACCTTTTACACAAGGTGGTCTCCGTTGACATACATTCCTGAGAGTACTTGCTAAGCCTAACAAATACACCATCAAACTTCAAGTGACTCATAATCCACACAAGTAACCCCTATAGGTCATACTCACATTCGGCCATTTACTTAACCCATAATCGAGTTGTGTACACTTACACTTTGCTAACGATCCTTACCACGCTTGCGATCTCTGAACAAGATTAACGACAATGAGAAGTTAGATAGTGCTTCGGCTTTTAACAAAACACACTAAGGCGTTAACTGAATACTTACCGAACCCAACCTTTGATCCTGCAGCCTAGATAGCTACTGAATGAGATTCAGCTTTTAACCTTGACTGATAGTAGATAACAATCAATTTGTGATGCAGGAAAACAACAAAGATTCGACACTAATAGGGATTTCGGCAAGAGAAGATGATCCTACTTCGGCAATAAAAGAGTTTGGCTATGAGAGAATTCAGCAAAAAGGGATTCGGCTATAGGAGATTTTGGCAACAAGGCAAGGTATTTTCGGTTGTGGAAAAATAACGTTTCGGCAAAGAAAAGAAAAAGAATGAAAATTTTTGCATTACCTAAGATCTCAGATTTGGCACACACACATTTATATAGCCTATAGCCGAAACTTAGCCACCCTTAGAGTCTAATTCGGCATCACTTCATCCACTGATCATCTCCTAATTTTTCTCCATGATATCTCCCTTATCTTTCTCCTAAGTTCTCTCAACTGATCACTACTCCTTAGATTCTCTCTACACACCACTTCCAGCCTTCTAGAAGCCTAAAATTAAACTCTAAAATAAAACTAAGCTAGCACTCGAACCTCAAACCTCCCTACATTCATATGTCGCCACCTCTCTACAACCTAGTGGCGTCACTTAGCCACTTTACCACAGGTTTCTTTGCACCATTTTCACTTATTTTTTATTTAAAAGCCCACTAATCACAACCCTGATTTGTTAATTAATTAAATTAAGAATCCTCCACCACAAAACTCGAACCTAGAGCTTCTCCAACACACCTAGACACTCCAAATTCATTAAACCTTTAAAGCCGTCATGTCATTTGACATTTTCTTGCTCACTTAAAAATTTTATGAGACCCAAAGCCCAATAGGCCCAATTCTTCTAGGCCCAAATTCGGGGCGTTACAGTTTAAGAATGTACCATTGGTAGTTCAAGGAGTTACTTTCTTAGCGGACTTGATGGAATTACCATTTGGTGAGTTTGACCTCATCTTAGGCATGGATTGGTTGACGAGGCACCAAGAAACTTTAGATTGTGTTGCGAAGCAGATGATGTTAAGAACTGTGGAAGGTGATGAAGTAGTAGTGATCGGGGAACGACGTGATTACTTGTCAAACGTGATTTCTACTTTAAGGGCAGAGAAGTTGGTGAGGAAGGGTTGTGAAGCTCACTTAGCCTATATTAGTTATTTGGAATCTAAGAGTTCTACTGTTAAGGATTTAAAAACAGTAAAAAAATTCCCTGATGTTTTTTTAGAGGAATTGCCTGGGTTACCTCCCAATAGAGAGGTGGAGTTTGGAATAGAATTGTTACCGGGTACGGCTCTAGTGTCCATCGCACCTTATAGGATGGCACTGAAGGAGCTAGTGGAGCTAAAGGCCCAGATTCAGGAGTTATTGGACCGCGAATTTATTAGACCAAGTGTGTCTCCATGGGGAGCACCGGTATTATTCGTGAAGAAGAAGGATGGGTCCATGAGGATGTGCATCAATTATTGGCAGTTAAACAAGTTAACCAATAAGAATAAGTACCCTCTGCCTAGGATAGATGACTTTTTCGATCAATTTAGGGGAGCCTCAGTTTTCTCAAAGATTGACTTGCATTCAGGGTACCATCAACTGAGGGTTAAGGAAGCAAATGTGTATAAGATAGCTTTCAGAACTCGTTATGGACAGTACGAGTTTTTGGTGATACCTTTTGGGCTAACAAATGCACTTTCTGCTTTTATGGATCTTATGAACCGGGTCTTTTAACGGTATCTAGACCAGTTCGTAGTAGTTTTCATAGATGACATCTTAGTATACTTGAGAACAGAGGATGATCATGATGCACACTTAAGGATTGTGTTGCAGATTCTAAGGGATAAGCAACTTTATGCTAAGTTTAGCAAGTGCGAATTCTGGCTAAGGGAAGTCACTTTCTTGGGGCATGTAGTCTCAGCTGAGGGGATTAGAGTTGATCCTCGAAAGGTAGAAGTAGTGTTGGATTGGAAACGACCTAAGACGGTGTCAAAAATTTAGAGTTTTCTAGGCCTGGCAGGGTACTATAGACGGTTTGTTGAAGGGTTCTCCCTAATCGCTGCACCCTTGACCAAGCTGTTACGGAAGGGGGTGTCATTTGTGTGGACTGATAAACAGTAAGAAAGCTTTGAGAAGCTTAAGAAGGTTTTAACAGAAGCTCCTGTTTTGATTCAGCCAAAGCTTGGGAAGGAGTTTACGGTGTATAGCGATGCGTCACACGTGGGCTTGGGCCGCATTTTGATGTAGGAAGGAAAGGTGGTTGCATATGCGTCACGCCAGCTTAAGACTCATGAAAGAAATTACCCAACCCATGAGTTGGAGTTGGTAGCAGTGGTATTCACACTTAAGATTTGGAGGCATCATTTGTATGGGGAGAAATGCACCATCTATACGGATCACAAGAGTCTGAAGTACCTTTTAACTCAAAAGGAGTTGAATTTGAGACAATGTAGATGGATTGAACTATTAAAGGATTATGATTTTATGATCGAATATCACCCGGGCAAAGCAAATGTGGTGGCTGATGCGCTAAGTCGTAGGGCTATATTGGACTTGAGGGCAATGTTTTCTCGGTTGAGTTTGTATGACAATGGGAGTTTATTAGCCGAGTTGCAAGTGAAGCCACTGTGGGTTGAGCAGATTAAAGTTAAGCAGTTATTGGATGGTACTCAGGGTTCTCATTCAAGCAAATTGAGAATGGGGAAATGACAGATTTTAGGTTAAATGGTGACGGGTTGTTGTGTTTCCGTGGTAGAATTTGTGTGCCAATGGACGAAGAGCTAAGGAAGTCTATACTACAGGAAGCGTATAGTAGTTCCTATGCTATGCGCCCCGGAGGTAACAAGATGTATCGGGACTTATGAGACCTTTATTGGTGGTTGGGATTGAAATGTAAGGTTACGGAGTTTGTGGGCAAATGTTTGGTATGTCAACAAGTGAAAGCGGAATATCAACTACCATCAGGGTTACTCCAGCCGATTAAAATTCCACTATGGAAGTGGGAGCGGGTTACTATGGATTTTGTTAGTGGGCTACCCTTGACGCCTGCTAAGAAGGACTCTGTGTGGGTTATTGTGGATCGGCTAACTAAGTCTGCCCATTTTATATCGGTCCGCACTGACTACTCATTACAAAAGTTGGCAAGGTTGTATGTGGCGGATATTGTGAGATTGCATGGGGTTCCAGTCTCTATTATATCTGATAGAGACCTTCATTTTACATCTCGCTTTTGGAAAAAGTTGCATGAAGCACTGGGTACGAGGTTGGATTTTAGTACGGCATTTCACCTTCAGAATGATGGGCAGTTAGAGATGGTAATTCAAGTTTTGGAGGATATGCTGAAAGGGTGTGTAATTGAGTATCGAGGTAGTTGGGAGGATTACTTGCTGTTAGCTAAATTTGCATTTAACAATAGTTATCAGGCAAGTATTGGAATGGCACCATATGAAGCACTATATGGGCGAAGATGTCGTACTCTGACTTGTTGGACTGAGTTGGGTGAGCGGCGAGTATTGGGTCCGAAGTTGGTAGCAGACACCGAAGATAAGGTAAAATTGATTCGGGATCGGTTGAAGGAGGCGATGAATAGGCAAAAGTCGTATGCTGACCTCAAACAGAGAGAGATTGAGTATGCGGTGGAGGACTTGGTTTTTCTCAAGGTTTCCCCTTGGAAGAAGGTGTTAAGGTTTGGTCGAAAGGGCAAGTTAAGCCCTAGATTCATTGGGCCATACCGGGTGTTGAAGCGAATTGGGCCAGTTGCCTATAAGTTGGACTTGCCTTCTGAACTGAGCCAAATACACGATGTGTTCCATGTATCAATGCTAAGGCGTTATCGCTCAGACCCTTCTCACATCGTGTCAGTCGAGGAGATTAAGGTTAGACCAGACCTAACTTTCGAGGAGGACCCAGTTCGAGTAATTGATCAAGATGTTAAGGTGCTAAGAAGGAAGTCTGTCCCTTTGGTCAAAGTGCTTTGGCGTAACCATAAAGGTTGGTGCAGATCTACATGAATAGTAGCTAAGTAAGGGCTACTAGAATGGGTGGCACATAGTAAGGTTATGGTAAGGCTTCGGTTTTTAGGTAAATACTGTAGTTAAGTGTGTATTGATTGGATATTGGTTATGGTAAGGCTTCAGTTTTTAGGTATTAACAAGGGTAGGGTTCAAAGATCGCAAGTGTGGAAAGGATCGTTAGCAAGTGGTAAGTGTACTCGTCTTTGTTGTGGATTAGTGAATGGTCGAATGTAAATATGGCTTATAGGGGTGACTTGTGTGGAATATGAGTCACTTAATTGTTGATAGTATATGTGTGGGTGCAGATCTACGTGAATAGTAGCTAAGGAAGGGCTACTAAAATGGGTGGCACACGGTAAGGTTATGGTAAGGCTTCAGTTTTTAGGTAAATATTGTAGTTAAGTGTGTATTGATTGGAGATTTGTATTGGTTTTAGGTTCAAGGCTGAGGATAGTGTAGCACATCGCCGTAACCAGGTGTGTACATACACTTCACAACGACAAATACGAAAAAACTGAAATACCAAAAAAACAGAAATACCGAAAAGCTGAAAGGTTGGCACTGGCAACCACACGAGCATGCGAAAATTTGTGTGGGAACACCGATACAATTACCGAGGCCAAGAGAGCGATCTCATGGTCTCGGGCTACTATTTGGCCGACCGGGCCAGACGGGGCTAAACGGGCCTGCCGAGCTCGTAGGCCCATGTCAGCAAGAGTTGATATGTGTAACTGAATGGTGGATAGTTGTATGATTTGATTGTGGTCGGGCCTAATGGGCTATATAAACATGATTGGGCTTAATGGGCTATATGGACATGATTAGGCTTAGTGGGCCTTATGGGATTTTAGAAATGCATGTTAGGGTTTTAATGGACTCTAGGCCTAGTTTTGATAAATTCTTAAATAGCATATGACTTAATTTAATAATCAAACATGTTTGTTGATAAGTCGCTAGGTTAGAGTGTGGCAATGGACATATGTATGTCTAGGATTAGATCTAGGGAGAGCTTGGTACTTAAGCCGCCTAAGTGACCCACCTCCTCTTCTCTAGGATCCTACCTGGTGCATAATGTCTGTTCACTTTAGCCGCAAGGACTTGTCAGTGGGCCAAAGTTCATATCTAAAACCCGTGATTTGTAAAATTACTGAAATACCCCCGATTTGCAAAATTACCAAAATACCCTTGATTTGCAAAATTACCAAAATACCCTTGATTTGTAAAATTACCAAAATACCCCTATAGGGTAGATTTACAAAAATACCCCTGGGTAGTGAAAAGACTAAAATACCCCTAGGTGCTTAATGTGTGAAAATGTGTATGTTGCATTCATGAGATATATGTTGCACTCGGGTGGGTTTGATGATACGGAGGAAGATATGTGAGGATCGCATAGTCGCTTGACGATCGTGGATCCACAGGTGGCTTTAAGCCCATTATATACTTAGCAGCCTTGCTGCAACGTTGAGTAGTGCCGCTGTTGGTGCTACCTTTGGAGTGTAAGGATGGGTGGGTTGATATTTATATCCCCACAGGAGTGTAGGGTTGGAAGGGAAATGGAGTGCAAGGTTGGATTTGGGATGGGAACATTGCGTTCATGTGATATTGATGTGATATGAGGTCGTTGTGGGCTAAGACCCAAGACCACCGTTTTTTATAGGGCTTAGGCCCAATGTGATAATTGCATGTTGATTGGATTACCAAGGGTCGTACACACTTAGTTTCAAAACACACACCCTTTTATTAAATGTTTCAAGTGACCCTTAGTAGACGGCTCGAGTTGGGAGAGGACTCGGAGATGGCCACACTACAAGTTACTTTGAAGTTTTTGTTTATTTGTTTTTGAATAACTTATTGTTAATTATTTCATTCGTAATAAGGCCTTGTATCTCCAATTTGACTTTACATTTGGGCTTCTTTATGTTTTCAATGGCGTAATTGTTAAACTTGAATAAATTTCTTAAGTTTAAACATGGTTTTCGGAATACCTATAACATATAGGCGTTTTCTTAAAACATGGGCTTTTATCATTACTTAACAAGTTGTTTAGATTTTTGGGTTTCTAAGCCTTAAACTTATGTTTTAACTAAGCAAAGTCGTTTTGAATTATTCATTTGATGTGACTTCACTGGATTCGACCATAACGTCTGGGCTGGGTCTGGGGGTGTTACATGAGTGGGCTAAGGTCCACACTGTTTTTGTAAGGGGCTCAGACCCGAAATGTGAATATATGTATGTACTCTGATATTCTATGTGTATGTTTTTTGTGAGGATTACACACTGAGTTTGTGAAAACTTACCCTTTTTTGTTTAATCTGTATAGGAAATCCTCAGCAGTAGATGGATAGGTACGGCGGAGGACTCGGTAGTGACCACAGTTCTGGACACTTTACTATGGTTTTATTTTTAATTATTAATTATGGTTTGATTATATCTAGGTAATTTTTATGTAATAAGGCCTTTACGGATTTTTACTTAAATTTGGGGTTATTATTTTATGAACTACTAGTAGTAGGACAAGACTCGAGTTTTTAAAATGAACATATGTTTTATCAAAAACACACAAACCCACAAATTCCTTTTAAACAAAAGCTTCCGCAACGTATAATGTTTTGAAAATGGTTAATAAATGAACTAACGTCGCGTTTTTTACGATAACCTAAAATATCGAAAAGGGCATTATTATAATTACTTTTTCTAATTATCTGCAGATGGTTTTAGCGCAATCATGTTTTCCAAAGAGCTATCATGTGACATCACCAGATTCGGCCATAACGTCTAGGCCGGGTTTGGGGTGTTACAGAGACTCTTTTCCATGGTGATACTTACAAAAACACTCTGTCGCTAATCTGAAATTCAATATCTTTATGTTTCAATTTTGTATGTGATTTCTATCGATCCAAAACGACTTTCAAACTATCACAAATCACTTTCACTTTTTCCTCAATCTCATGAATTAAATCAACCTCTTGTATTCTTTTCTCACTTACTCGGTCCAGTACAGCGGAGTTCAGCATTTACAACTATATAAAGTTTCATACAATACCATCTTATACTCGATAGAAATTATTATTAGACGTGAATTCGACCAACGGTAAATATTTTTCCCAGTTACCTTCGAACTCAAAAACACAGTAACAAAGAATATCTTCTAGAATCTGAATCACTCTCTCAGACTTACCATCGGTCTGAGGATGAAATATAGTGTTAAAAGTGCATCCGCGTACTCAGAGTTTCTAGTAAAATTTTCCAAAATCGTGATATGAACATCAGATCTCAACCTAAATAATGGAGACTGGCACTCCGCATAATCTTACAATCTCTAAAACATATAACTCAGCCAGTCTGTCATGTAAGAAATCTGTACGTACTAGAATAAAATATGCAGATTTCGTCAAACAACCAACAGCAACCCATATAGCATCAATCTTTTTCAAAGATAGGGGTAACCCTGATACGAAATCCATCATAACCATATCCTATTTCCACTCCAATATCATCACTGGCTGTAATAGTCCTGAAGGTATTTGATGTTCGGCTTTAATGTAACAGCCCATTTTCAGTGAGATCGGAACAGTGGTTTTGTGACCACAAATCCGAGACCAAAAATAAAAAATTATTTCATTTTATTTTATGGTTGGCATTATGATAGGAAGGTCACGTGAAAATTTTGATACGAAATTTTTATCGATTGTGTAGTTAATTAGGCAAATGACTAAATTACACAAAATGAAAAAGTTGAATTCTAGTAGCTATAAGGATTAAATAGCTATGGAATTCAAAACTAGATTCCTTATATGGTAATTAAACCATTAAGAAAAGTATGTAGATTTTTCTTGGTGACTCATCCATGGAAAAATTAGAAATGACTAGGGACTAAATTGGAAATCAACAAAATTAAAAGATGATAGAAAAATAAAAAGAAATTATCATCTTTTCTATTCATCTTCTTCCCTAATTTTTTTTATGGAAACCCTAAGAGAGAGGAAGAGAACTTTTCAAGCTTAGAAAGGTATGAAATCAAGTCCCGTTTTTAATGATTTTTATATTTTTTAGAATCGGTATAGCCTAATCTTTCTATTTATGGGATTTATTTGAAAAGATAACAAAGTGTATAAACTTTGCCATGGATGTAAATGCTGGAAATTTGAAATTTATGGTAGAAAATGAAAGATAGTTGATAGATAAACAACTTTTACAAAGCAATTTTTCATGGAAACTTGATTTAGGGACTAAAATGAAGAATTGGTAAAACCCATGGAAAATTCTGAAATTTGTGAAATGTCTGTGCTGTAAAAATTGTTATTAAATTTTAGTTAGGCTTGGAAAGAGGGCTAGATTGCATGAATTTCATTTTCCGAGCCTAGGCACGAAATTGGAATTTTTAAAAAGGGTAGGGGCAAAATAGTAATTTTGCTTAGGGTGTAGTAGGATGCAAATGTATGTAAAATGTGATTAGTTAGTAATTAAATTTGCTTATATAGACCCAGAAAGACCAACTACGAAATTAGATCGAAGGAACAAAAAGTTTCAGATTAGTTGGAATTCAAACCCGAACAACTGTCAAGGTAAGTTCCTGTAACTTGAGTTGGTACGTTAATATGTTTGAATTGAATTGTGTAATTGTGATAATATGTATGTGATGAATTACATATTGGAATAATTACAATTTGGAAATTTTGATAAAATATCATGTCCCGGTTGAATATTGAAATTCGATGGACTATGGTGATTTCTTGAAACGGGTATAATATGACAAAGGTTTTCGATTAAGTCCCGATCCAATTCTAATACTCGTTTTGGGCCTTGAGGGCCCATTCAAGGGACAAAAAGAAAATTTTGGATTATGAATAGTATGTTTAATACAAATTGCATGAGAATGTTCTGTAAACCCTAGTAATACTCTTTGACCCTATTTTAGCAATGGACACGGGTTAAGAGTGTTATATTTAGTGGTATCAGAGCTACGATTTAGCCAATTTTTGGACTAACATAGCATGTACGAGTCTAGCTATACATGTCATTATTTAAATCATGATAGTGTGGTATCTCCTGACCATTTTTTAATGTATTTTCATATAGTAATGTCTTCTAACCAAGCTCGAGATGAGTTTGAGGAAGCTGAGAGCACTACTCAAGCTTCTGTTCAACGAGCCACAACAACCTGATGAAATGATGGATGAATGGTTTTGTGAATATATGAGAACACGTCCTGCTGTTCAACAACCTCCCCCACCTACTTTACAACCCAATGAAACACCACAGGGTACTTGACCCGTTAGAATTGGTAAGGCTCCGGTTGATAAGTTTAGAAAATATGGGGCTGAAGAATTTAGGGCTACAACTGACAATAATCTAGAGAGGGCTAATTTCTGGTAAGAAAATACTATTTGAGTTCTCGATGATTGCCATGTACTCCTGTCGAGTGTTTGAAATGTAACACCCCAAACCCGACCAAGAAGTTATGATCGGATCTGGCATGTCACATAAAAGGGTTGTTTAAAAACTGCGCGTTTGTTAAAAATTTCGAGTTTGATTATTTATTCGCTTGTTATCCTTTTGTTAACATTTTGGAAAAATGATTATTAAGGGTTTAGGAAATTCCCGTATTGAACATTTAATAATAATAGGCTGTAATCAAATTAAAAGCTTAACCAAATAAAATACCACAATTAAAGTTATAGTGGCCTTATTACATAACAAAAACCCAAATAAAAATAAGTTCGAAATAAGGGAACAAGTTCATGAGAAAAAAAAATGTATGGCCACCACAAGTCCGCCTCGGCTCCAGATTCCACGATCTAATGATTACTTGTAAAATTAAGCAAAGGGGGTGAGTCATCGAGACTCAGTGTGTAAATCCTCATAAACGCAATCTAGGCCTTAAGCCCACATATGCACATTGGGCCTTAGCCCACTCAAGATGGCATTCAAAAGATATGAATGCAATATGTCCCAGCCCAACCTATTTTTTCCATCCTTTACACGCCACCCGTACTAGCCCAACACACTGTGGGGATTCCTACAATCAACCCTCCATCTGCTACACGCCTCATACGTGGCAACAGGCCACTCGTGGTACCAGACCACCATTATACTAGATCACCGTGATAGAGTCACTATTAAAATACGTGGGGCCAACCCACCGTGGTATCAAACCACCGTGACAATCCCTGATGAATATATATGTGGGGCCAACCCACTGTGGTACCAAACCACTGGGACGAGTCACTAAATCGTATTTATATGGTATTAAACCACCGTGGCACCAAGCCACCGAAACATGGTCACTAAATCAGATATACGTGGGGCCAACCCACTTGTGGTACCAAACCACCGTGACAGTCCCAAATTCTTCCCCTTTCACGTCATAATCCAAAGCCCATGCAATATGACATAACAATTCGTGTATGCAGTATGTCATGTATGCAAAACATATATCAAATATAACATATAACATGAATTACCATCATAATCAGATAGACAGAATACAACATAATCAAGCTAATCAACTTCTAAGGGCATAATAGTAATTTTACCTACCAATGGCATTTTCGTAATTTACCTATCGAGGGTGTTTCAGTAATTCCACACCTGCAATGGCCTTTCTGAAGGCCTAATGTCGCCGCGAGCGACTCAGCTACCATTTTCGGTCGTACCGGACTATTGGGCCTAAAACCCAATTTCGATCCATTCGGGCCCACACGCTCGTGTGGCCCACTTAACACAAATCTAGCCACGTATATGAGATTCACCTAGTCTAGTTCACTATATACTACACTATCATACACTTTATTCAATTGGGCCTACAGGCCCATCGCGGCCCAAGCAGCCTCAACCCACAGGAATACTACTGATGGCCTCAACTATCGCATCGAAACCCCACACATGCGCTCGCACGCTCGTGTGGCTACTATTGCCATGACCGACACTTCGGCATTTGCTGCTCTACAACTAGAGTAGAGAAGTACACACCTGATAGGAATTCTGAAGCTGCAAAATCGCACTTCGAATGCTCCTATGCCCAACGCCCACCAAGGTATATTCACTCTCCTCCTAGAATGCTCTATATATAGCTAGCTTCTCACCTCCCTTCTTTGTATCTTTTCGATGTGGGATCCCTTCGTCAGCAGAGTTTAAATCCAATTCAAACTCTTCCCGTCCAGACCGCATGTAACATCCTAAATTAGGGGTTATGCGTGAGTGCATAATTCATGAGCTAAGTAGGCCTTGAGTGTGTTTGGATAAGTTTTAAGGGTTTTGAGAACTCTAAAAAATAAGGGAAGGCTTTGCAAAAAAATATTGGGTTTAAGTTAAAAAGAGAAGCTAGGCTGAAGAGGCCTTAAGAAAAGTTTTAGGGAGATTAGGACACAAGGAACGATGTGGTAAAGTGGCATGAAGGCGCAAGGGTGCAAGGGGGAAGGTTGCGTCAAAGGGAGTGCCAAGGGGGAAAAGGTTCGAGCATCGAGGGAAGCATGAAAGACTTTTATTTTTGCATCAAAAAGGGGAACTGGGTTAAGGAGGCTTTAAAGAAATTTTTAGGGAATTAATGCCACAAGAAATCATGTGGTAAAGTGGCAATGGACGCCATGTGCAGTGGGGATAAGGGTCTTGGTTCGAGTTGCGAAGGAAGCAGGAAGGAGTGTTTATTTTTGTGTCAAGAAGGCGCCTGGCGAAAGAGGTTTTAAAAGAGATTCTGGGTGAATCATGTCACAAACAGCGCCTTGGCAAAGTGGCTTGGGCATTATCTGTGGAGCAAGGAGCAGGTCTCATGTTCGAGTCTTGTTGGCAGCAGGGAGGCGTGTTTTTATTTTGCTTTTGGTGTTAAGACAAGGGGGAGCTAGGGAAAAAGGTCTTAAAAGGAATTGTGGGGAGTTTATGTCACAAAAAAATGCCTTGGCAAAGTGGCCTGGGGCGTTATCTGCAGCTTGCGTCCAAGGGCTCCAGCAAGTCTTGGGTTCGAGGCTGGTGAGCAGCAAGGGGAGTGTTTTATTTTGGTTTTGCGTCAAGGTAGAGTTGGAAGAGATGGACGACTTTGGGACTTTGGAAGGTAAGGATACGCCTTGTGTTTCTTTTAAATATTTGGCTATAGATAGTGGATAAATAAGATTTTATTTTATTTATTTTAGGAGGTGATAAGCTTGGTTATTATTTATTGGAAATTTAGCTATAAGGTAAGATAAATGTTGGTTTATTCAATTTATTTTGAATAAAGGTTGCTTTATTTTATTTAGTTTAGATGAGTAGATAGAAGATAATTATGGTGATATTTTATTTGAATAAGTAAGGATTAATTCAAGTTATTTTGAATGAGCTGATAAAAGGATAATTGTAGATTTATTGTATTTATTTTGAATAGGTGATTAAGAGATAAAATAAGAGATTAAATTGGGATTTGATAAGTGGAGATAGGTGTGCCGAATTTGGGTAGTATAAATAGGGGAGGATCAGCTCTTGGGATTTCTTTTCTTCATTCTCCTCTTTGACCGAAAGTTTTTAGTCAAAAAGAGGTTCTCTTTTTCTCTCTTTTCTTTGAAGCCAAAACCGAATGTTGAAGTAGCCATAGGTATCTTTTCTTCTTTGCTTTGTTCATTCCAAATCATCATCTTCCCCAAGAACTATTCCTTCTTCCATTATTGACAAAAGCGAAACCCTCTACTACTGTTCTTTATTATTTTGAATCCTCTAAGCATAAATTCCCTCCACTTTGGCGTGATCTCTTTTTTATCATTAAGGTGCAAAAACTCTTTTTTTAGATCTAGAAGTCGTTTCTCTAAGGGTGCTGGCGTAGTGGTAAGTAAGTTCTCTCCTAGCAATCGGTTTTGAGTTCTTCTTGATAAGTATACCAAAATCTATAGTGGGCTTTAGTCTAAGGTGGGCCGAATGTCCATTAAGGCCATAGTGATATGTTCTCTTATGTGTAGCTAACGTCAAGGTGCATTGAGGAGTTTTAGGGATTCGTTTCATCAAGGAAGCACTAAGAAGCCCTTTTGGAATTAAAGTGATTAAGGTAAGCAAGTATGGTACTTACCCTAGGCCATACTATGTGATTAAGTGTTGACTGATTTGGATTATGGTCTTCTAGGGGCAAATCGACAGAAGTAGAGCAAGCTTTCGGGAATCAAGATTATTTCAGTAAGTATGTTAAGTTGTGGATATTTGGTTAAGATTTCGTATATTGATGATTAAATCGATTGTTCTGATTAAGTGTTATGACGGAGGCGAATACCAGTCAAGAAGGGAAAGGGGTGAACCCTATCCCAAAGTTTAAGAAAAGAGCTGTCTCGGCAGTTCGGGATTGCCCACCGGGGTGTGGACCAGCAGCAGGAGAAAGCTATAGGCAAATAGCTGTAGTTTCACTTAGTAATAGCGTCGAGATCGAGAGTTTAGAACTCCAAGTGATCAGGTGTGTAGTTAGTCTACCGTTTTCTGGGTTTTTGGTATAACTGTATGTGTTGATTATGTACTAACAAGTGCAGTAAAAGTTATGAGATGGATACCCTTAAAGGGGTATGTTGATAATCCGGTAAGTACCAAACATGATGACATGTGACTATTAATATGAATATGTGTTATGACTATGCTTGATGAACTTGCTCATGCATCATTATATTATATCATTATTTTATGTTGCATGTGCATGGGTTGGGATATGATATGAAAGAAGGTAGGGGTGTACTTCGACTACGTGGTTTGATGTTAGCCTTGAGCTACATCGTGGATTGACGTTGACTGAGGTCACGTTGTGGATTAATTGCGATTTAGTTCGCGTGGCTTGATGAGTAGCTATGTGCCTCATCGTGGTTGATATCGGCTATGTGCCATATCATGGTTGATGAGTGACTATGTGTCCCATCGTGGTTTTGGTGTTAGCTACGGCTACATCGTGGATTGGCGTTGACTGAGGTCGCATTGTGAATTATTGTGCTTAATTGCACGTGGACGGCATTGATTGCCTTTGGAGAGAAAAGGAGAGGGTGATTTGTTAATCCCCTGGTGTGTGGTAGGCTGGATACGGGGGTGTGTAGAGGATGGACCCTAGGTTGGGTTGGGTGCACTTTGCATAATTTCAATGGATATGTGAATTAATGTGAAAATGGGCCAAGCCCATTCGACACGATGGATTAATGTGGTAATGGGCAAGCCCCAGATATGAATGTGGATCAGTGTGGAAATGGGCTAAGCCCGATATGTGGAAATCAGGTGGTTAATTACTCTGTTACCTGATAAGTGATATGAATATGGGCCAAGCCCAGAATGTGGAAATATGTGGTTAATTATCTTACTATCTGATATGTGGGTAAATATGTGGTTTAACATGTGGGTGGAATTCAGTGGTTTAATTACACACTGAGTCTGTATGACTCACCCAAATATTTACCAACATCGCAAGTGATCGTGAAATTGGACCGAGTTGGAGTGGATACAAAGGTGGCCATGCAGAAGCAGATTCTCATGCAGAAGGATATTTTTTTTATTAATTAAGTATTTATATTTTCAGTACTTTGATTATTCAATTATTGTAATAAGGCCCCTAAAAGTATTTAAAGTTTGTTTAAGTGTTATTCATTAAGTTTATTATTTTGTTTTATTATGGATTGACAATTGAAATATCATTTGCAAATGATTTTATTTAAATATATATATATATATATAATAAAGTTTTAATCCGGATTTTTTTTTATAAACTCCACACTTTACTTAAGATTTTAAATGGTCACCGTTTTACAAACTCAACAAAATTTCATGTTTTCACTCATAAGTCAAAATCTTTCAAACGTTTTTCTGCAGTGACATACTAGATCCGGTCAAGGCTTGTGGGCCGGGTTTGGGGTGTTTCAATTTGGTATTAGAGCCCGGTTCAAAACTCGGCTTTGAGGTTTTGGGCCTGAAAAATGATTTCAAAAAATGGGCTTTTCAAAAAAATATGGACTTTTAAGAAACTTTTCAGGTTATTCTGGCATGGCACCTGTATCTCCGGCCTGAAGTCCACCAGGTAAGTACTGCTGACTATTGAAGTGATGTATAGATGTGAACTTGATAGGCTAGATTGGAACGTAGATTAGTGAACTTGGATCTATTGAACCCTAGGACTAGTCTACTCAAACACAAGTACATAAGACTTAAGGATCACCAAACAAACCTGTGATTAAGTCGCCGAGCTAGGGTGTGGTAACTGTTGTGCGCATGTCTAGGAGTGGATTCAGTAAGAGCTTGGTATTTAAGCGATCCTAGCGACTCACCTCCTCTTTACTCGAATCCTACTGCAGTGCGTAGTAAACTGTTCACCCTAACCAAGAGGACTTAGTCATCGGCTAAACCAATGATTAAAACCCGAAAGGGACTAGCCATGCAGTTTTATAAAAACCCTAGTTTTTAAATCACTAAACTACCCTTTTTAATTTGTACAAACTATTTTGAAGACATTTCTCAAAATATTTTCGATTTACAAAATTACAAAAATACCCCTGTTTGTAAAATTACTAAAATGCCCTTGGTTTCTAAAATTCCAATATTACCCTCGACTTTTAAAATATTCTTACTTTACAAAAATACCAAAAACCTTATTTTGTGAAATATTGAAATACCCTAATTTGGAAAATTACTGAATTACCCCTGACTTACAAAATTACCGAAATAACCCCGATTCCTGAAATTTTTGGCAATACCTCTGATTTGGAAAATAAATTTTCAAAATACCCTTAAGTTTTGAAAATTTTGAAATGCCTCTGATTTGTGAAGATTGACCCTGATTTATTACCAAAATACCCCTATAAGGCAAATGACGAAATTACCCCTAGGGGAAAAAAAAGATAAGATGCCCATAGAAGTGAATGTGGTTGATGAATGTGAACGTGACTTTTTGAATAGTGAACTTGAGCTGAGAACTTTGTTTGATCGAAAGAACCACTTTTAAACATCTCTTTGCATAAAATTTGTTCGCGGATAAACAGTGGAACAAAATTTCTAATGCATAAAACTCTTTAATCAGATTAAATCGCGATGTTAGAAATGAGTTCTAGGGGACGTGGTCGTCATGGACAGGATAAGAGGAGTTTTGGACCGTCAAAATCATCTGAGAGTCTTCAGAAAAGACCGAAGGTTGAGAATTCTGCTCGTGTGTTTAAGCCAACTACTGAAAATCTGGACCGTCCGTGTGCTCAGTGTGGAGGGTATCATGTTGGCAAGTGCTGGAACCGAGATCGGGAATGTTTTAGATGTAAGTCTAAGGCTCATTTGGTTAAGAATTGTCCTCAGGCAACGAAGGTTCGTGGTCCAAACCGTGGAGGAAATAGTTCAGGCCGAGGTCGTGGAACACCCGGTAGAGGTGCTGAAGGTTCGGATGTGAGACAACCAAGGATGTGATAGCGGGTAAGTTCCTTGTTTTGGAATACTATTTATTGCTTTAGAGATAGTTCATTCTTGTGTTGCTAGTGAAGTGCTTGAAACCTTAGATGTGAACTTAAAAATTGTGCCTAGGAAGTATGATAGTTTTATTAAGATCAGAGTGCGCAGCATAAGCGTAGTGTGATGAGTAAGATTGTTCAGCCGTTAGTTAGTAAGTAATTTCGAGGACGAAATTATTTTTAAGGAGGGTAGAACTGTAACATCCTAGATTAGGGGTTATGCGTGAGTGCATAATTCATGAGCTAAGTAGGCCTTGAGTGTGTTTGGATAAGTTTTAAGGGTTTTGAGAACTCTGAAAAATAAGGGAAGGCTTTGGAAAAAAAAATTGGGTTTAAGTTAAAAAGAGGAGCTAGGCTGAAGAGGCCTTAAGAAAAGTTTTGGGGAGTTTAGGACACAAGGAACCATGTGGTAAAGTGGCATGAAGGCGCAAGGGTGCAAGGGGGAAGGTTGCGTCAAATGGAGTGCCAAGGGGGAAAAGGTTTGAGCATCGTGGAAGCATTAAAAACTTTTATTTTTGCATCAAAAAGGGGAACTGGGCTAAGGAGGTTTTAAAGAAATTTTTAGGGAATTAATGCCACAAGAAATCATGTGGTAAAGTGGCAATGAACACCATGTGCAGTGGGGATAAGGGCCTTGGTTCGAGTTGCGAAGGAAGCAGGAAGGAGTGTTTATTTTTGCGTCAAGAAGGCGCCTGGCGAAAGAGGTTTTAAAAGAGATTCTGGGTGAATCATGTCACAAACAGCGCCTTGGCAAAGTGGCTTGGGGCGTTATCTGTGGAGCAAGGAGCAGGTCTCATGTTCGAGTCTTGTTGGCAGCAGGGAGGCGTGTTTTTATTTTGCTTTTGGCGTTAAGACAAGAGGAGCTAGGAAAGAGGTCTTAAAAGGAATTGTGGGAGTTTATGTCACAAAAACGCCTTGGCAAAGTGGCACAGGGCGTTATCTCTGCGGCTGCGCCCAAAGGCTCCAAAGCAGGTCTTGGGTTCGAGGCTGGTGAGCAGCAAGGGGAGTGTTTTATTTTGCTTTTGCGTCAAGGTAGAGTTGGAAGAGATGGACGACTTTGGGACTTTGGAAGGTAAGGATAAGCCTTGTGTTTCTTTTAAATATTTGGCTATAGATAGTGGATAAATAAGATTTTATTTTATTTATTTTAGGAGGTGATAAGCTTGGTTATTATTTATTGGAAATTCGGCTATAAGGTAAGATAAATGTTGGTTTATTCAATTTATTTTGAATAAAGGTTGCTTTATTTTATTTAGTTTAGATGAGTAGATAGGAGATAATTATGGTGATATTTTATTTGAATAAGTAAGGATTAATTCAAGTTATTTTGAATGAGCTGATAAAAGGATAATTGTAGATTTATTGTATTTATTTTGAATAGGTGATTAAGAGATAAAATAAGAGATTAAATTGGGATTTGATAAGTGGAGATAGGTGTGCCGAATTTGGGTAGTATAAATAGGGGAGGATCAGCTCTTGGGATTTCTTTTCTTCATTCTCCTCTTTGACCGAAAGTTTTTAGTCAAAAAGAGGTTCTATTTTCTTTTCTTTTCTTTGAAGCCAAAACAGAATGTTGAAGTAGCCATAGGTATCTTTTCTTCTTTGCTTTGTTCATTTGAAATCATCATCTTCCCCAAGAACTATTCTTTCTTCCATTATTGACAAAAGCCAAAACCCCTCTACCCCTGTTCTTTATTTTCAAATCCTCTAAGCATTAATTCCCTCCACTTTAGCGTGATCTCTTTTCATCATTAAGGTGTCGAAACTCTTTCTTTTTGGATCTAGAAGTCGTTTCTCTAAGGGCGCTGGCGCAGTGGTAAGTAAGTTCTCTCCTAGCAATCGGTTTTGAGTTCTTCTTAATAAGTATACCGCAATCTATAGTGGGCTTTGGTCTAAGGTGGGCCGAATGTCCATTAAGGCCATAGTGATATGTTCTCTTATGTGTATCTAACGTCAAGGTGCATTGAGGGAGTTTTCCGGGATTCGTTTCATCAAGAAAGCACTAAGGAGCCCTTTTGGAATTAAAGTGATTAAGGTAAGCAAGTATGGTACTCGGCCCTAGGCCATACTATGTGATTATGTGTTGACCGATTTGGATTATGGTCTTCTAGGGGCAAATCGACAGAAGTAGAGCAAGCTCTCGGGAATCGAGATTATTTCGATAAGTATGTTAAGTTGTGGATATTTGGTTAAGATTTCGTATATTGGTGATTAAATCGATTGTTCTGATTAAGTGTTATGATGGAGGCGAATACCAGTCAAGAAGGGAAAGGGGTGAACCCTATCCCGAAGTTTAAGAAAAGAGCTGTCACGACAGTTCAGGATTGGCCACCGGGGTGTGGACCACCGAGCTGTCACTATGCTTGATGAACATGCTCATGCATCATTATATTATATCATTATTTTATGTTGCATGTGCATGGGTTGGGATATGATATGAAAGAAGGTACGGGTGTACTTCGAGTACGTGGTTTGATGTTAGCCTTGAGCTACATCGTGGATTGACGTTGACTGAGGTCACGTTGCATTAATTGCGGTTTAGTTCGCGTGGCTTGATGAGTAGCTATGTGCCTCATCGTGGTTGATATCAGCTATGTGCCATATCGTGGTTGATGAGTGACTATGTGTCCCATCGTGGTTTTGGTGTTAGCTATGACTACATCGTGGATTGGCGCTTACTGAGGTCGCGTTGTGGATTATTTTGCTTAATTGCACGTGGACGGCATTGATTGCCTTTTGGAGAGAAAAGGAGAGGGTGATTTGTTAATCCCCTGGTGTGTGGTAGGCTGGATGCGGGGGTTTGTAGAGGATGGACACTAGGTTGGGTCGGGTGCACTTTGAATAAATTCAATGGATATGTGAATTAATGTGAAAATGGGCCAAGCCCATTCGATACGTGGATTAATATGGTAATGGGCCAAGCCCAGTATATGTATGTGGATCAGTGTGGAAATGGGCTAAGCCCGATATGTGGAAATCAGGTGGTTAATTACTCTGTTACCTGATAAGTGATATGAATATGGGCCAAGCCCAGAATGTGGAAATATGTGGTTAATTATCTTACTATCTGATATGTGGGTAAATATGTGGTTTAACATGTGGGTGGAATTCAAGTGGTTTAATTACACATCGAGTGCGTATGACTCACCCAAATATTTACCAACATCGCAGGTGATCGTGAAATTGGACCGGGTTGGAGTGGATACAAAGGTGGCCATGCAGAAGCAGATTCTCATGCAGAAGGATATTTTTTTTATTAATTAAGTATTTATATTTTCAGTACTTTGATTATTCAATTATTGTAATAAGGCCCCTAAAAGTATTTAAAGTTTGTTTAAGTGTTATTCATTAAGTTTATTATTTTGTTTTATTATGGATTGACAATTGAAATATCATTTGCAAACGATTTTATTTAAATCTATATATATAATAAAGTTTTAATCCGGATATTTTTTTTATAAACTCCACACTTTACTTAAGGTTTTAAATGGTCACCGTTTTACAAACTCAACAAAATTTCATGTTTTCACTCATAAGTCAAAATCTTTCAAACGTTTTTCCGCAGTGACATACCAGATCCGGTCAAGGCTTGTGGGACGGGTTTGGGGTGTTCCACCGCAAAATAAATACTCCCTTGCTTTTCATGAGATTCAAACTCAGGCTCCCTTGTCACATAATCCACGCCGCTAGCCACTTTACCACAAGCTCCTCTTGTGTCTTAAACCATGCATAAATAAATATAAATCTATAGTCAAATTTTAAGGTCCATGTAAAAGGAAAACCAAAATGCAAGAGCTAAGACTTGAACCTTGGACCTCTTTACTCCCTTATGGCGTCATCCCCTTGCCTCTTATGTTGCGTCACTTTGCCGCTACACCACACACTCCACTTGTGTCATTTTCCTCCACATTTTATTCTTAAAGCCTACCTACTAACTCCTAGGGTTTTTTCCACCTAAAATCAAAATTTCCCCAAAGCCAAAGTTTGATCCCGGGACTTCATAGAAGCCCTCTAACCTTCCAAAATCACTCACCTAATAGGTCCAACAAGCTGTTCTCTTATTCTCAAAAATTTTAAATGCTACTACGCCCAAGGCCCATTAGGCCTAATTTCGGGGTGTTACATGAAATGTGCGGTATCCTTACTGAAAGATATAGCTTACCATTGGTGGAAAACCATATCTTCTGTTGTACCGCGAGAAAATGTTATGTTGGAGTTCTTCTAAATCGAGTTCAGAAAGAAATATATTAGTTAGATGTTCCTAGATCAGAAAAAGAAGGAATTTTTAGAATGCAAATAGGGAAATATGATAGTAACCGAGTATGAACGAGAGTTTGTTAGACTGAGCAAGTATGCTACTGAATGGGTTCAGACTGACATTGATCTGTGCAAACGATTTGGAAAAGACTGAATGAAGACATTAAGTTGTTGATTGGGACTCTGGAATTAAGGGAATTTGTGGTATTGGTTGAAAGAGCGCACAAGGTCGAAGAATTAAGCAAAGAGAAGAAGCAAGCTGAAAGAGAAGCTTGAGTATCGAGTAAAAGATTTATGAGCAAAACGCAATCATCTACCTCAAAGAAATCAAGAACTTACCAAGAACATGTTGCCTCATCAGCGGGGTATTTGGGAAAGGAAAGAAGTTCAAAACGCTGCAACCCAAGGTCTTTATCTCTGCTAGCAACTAGTGTTGGGAGTGTTGGAAACCCCAAGCCACGATGCAATGTCTGTAACAAATCGCATTTTGGAGAATGCCGAATGAGAAGTAGGGCATGTTTCAAGTATGGGTCTCTCGACCACTTTCTTAAAGATTGCTCGGAAAGAGCTAAGAAAGAAGTTGAATAGACCCCTAAGCCGAGTAATCTTGTCTCGAGGGGTAGACCACCACGGTGTCCAAGAAATGCCTGTGGTAGTCGCACTGCTACATAAGACCCAACAGCTAAATCTGAGGCACGGGCTCCGGCAAGGACATACGCCATACTTGAAAGGGAAGATGCCTCGCACCAGATGTTATCACTGGTACATTCTCTTTACCATATACTAATATTATTGCTTTGATTGATCTTTGTTCAACGCATTCATATATATGCACGAAACTTCTGACTGTTAAAAATATGATTGCTGAATTCACCAAATTTATGACTAAAGTTTCAAACCCCTTGGGTCAGCATGTTATGATGGATAAAATTTGTAAGAATTTTTCGTTGATAATAGAGGGTCATTGTTTTTCGACTAATTTGATGTTATTACCCTTTGATGAATTTGATGTAATATTGGGAATGGATTGGTTAACCCAACATGATGCAGCGGTAAATTGTAAGTATAAATACATTGAATTGAAGTGTCAAAATGGTGAGTTACTTTGGTTGAATCTAAGAAACTGGATGGATTATCTAATGTGATTTCAGCAATATCAACCCAGAGATATATTAGAAAATGGTATGCGGCTTATCTTGCTTATGTGCTAGATACCAAAGCATCTGAGTTGAAAATCGAGTTAGTGTTGATTGTTTGTGAATTTCCTGTGGTATTTCCAGAAGAATAGGTCGGTTTACCACCAGCTAGAGAGGTGGAATTTTCTATAGACCTTATACCAGGGACGGCACCGATATCAATAGCACCATATAGAATGGCTCCTAGTGAATTAAAGGAGTTGAAAGTGTAGCTTCAAGAATTAATTGATAAAGGATTTGCTTGACCCAGCTTTTCACTGTGGGGTGCACCAGTATTATTTACAAAAAAGAAAGATGGATCATTGAGATTATGCATCGATTATTGACAGATTAATAAAGTCACAATAAAGAATAAGTACTCGTTGCCTTGTATAGATGACTTGTTTGAGAAATTAAAAGGTGCCACTATATTTTCAAAAATTAATCTACGATCTGGTTACTATCAACTACGGGTAAAGGATTCGAATGGGCCAAAGACAACTTTCAGAACCAGATATAGGCATTATGAATTTTTGGTGATGCCATTCGGATTAACGAATGCCCTGGTGGTATTTATGGATTTAATGAACAGAATTTTCAGACCATACCTGGACAAGTTCGTGGTTGTTTTTATTGATGATATTTTGGTTTATTCCCAGGATGAAACTGAGCATGTTGAACATTTGAAAACTGTCTTGCAAACTCTGCGTAAGAAACAATTGTATGCCAAGTTCAGTAAATGTGAATTCTGGTTAAAGGAAGTTAGTTTCCTTGGATATGTTGCATCTGCCGAAGGTATCCAGGTGGATCCGAATAAAATTTTAGCTATTGTAGGTTGGAAGTCACCAAGGAATGTTTCTGAAGTCCGAAGTTTTTTGGGGCTAGCCAGATATTATCAAAGATTTGTTGAAGGGTTTTCAATGATAGCTTCTCTGATGACTTGATTGTTGCAAAAAGATGTGAGATTCGAGTGGAACGATAAGTGCCAGCAGAGTTTTGATAGATTGAAAGTCTTATTGACAGAAGCCCTGTACTAGTTCAACCTGAATCGAGTAAAGAATTTGTAGTTTACAGTGATGCCTCATTCAATGGTTTGGGGTGTGTATTAATGCAAGATGGTAAAGTTGTAGCTTATGCATCCAAACAGTTGAAGCCGCATGAAAGGAATTACTCAGTACACGACCTTGAGTTAGCAGCCATTGTGTTTGTACTGAAGATATAGCAGCATTATCTCTTTTGTGAAAAGTGTCATATTTTTATGGATCATAAAAGTATAAAGTATTTAATGACACAGAAAGAATTGAACATGAGACAACGGAGATGGTTGGAATTATTGAAAGATTATGATCTCATTATTGATTACCATCTGAGGAAAGCTAATGTAGTGGCGGATGCCCTGAGTCGAAAATCTTTGTTTGCCTTACGGGCATTGAATGCCCAATTGTCCTTGTCTGATGATGATTCAATTATAGCTGAGTTAAGAGCTAGACCAACATTTCAACAACAAAACTGTGAGGCTCAGAAGGAAGATGTTAAGTTGCAGGCCAAACGGGTGCAAAGTGAGTCCGATCCTGATTCAGAGTTTCAGATTGATTCAGAAGGTTGTTTGTTGTTCAGAGATAGAATATGTGCCCCGAAGGATTCAGAACTAGTACAGAAGATTTTACATGAAGCGCACAATAGTGTTATGTCTGTGCATCTCGGTAGCAACAAAATGTATAATGACTTGATGAAAATATGCTAGTGGCTGGGAATGAAAAGAGATATATCTGAATTTGTATCTAGATGCTTGATATGTCAACAAGTAAAGGCTGAACATCAAGTTCCTTCGAGATTATTGCGGCCAACTACAATTCCGGAATGGAGATGGGAAAAAATTACCATGGACTTTGTATCGTGATTACCCTTGTCACCGAAAAAGAAAGAAGTTGTTTGGGTAGTTATTAACCACCTAACGAAGTCAGCACACTTTATCCCAATACGTTTGGATGTTTCATTAGATAGATTGGCTAAACTATATGTTTCTGAGATTGTAAGACTACATGGAGTGCCAATCTCTATTATTTCTGATAGAGATCCTCGGTTTACATCCCGATTTTGGAGTAAGTTGCAAGAAGCTCTGGGCACTCGTTTACACTTTAGTACTACATCCCATCCTCAAACAGATGGACATTTTAAATGTGTGATACAAATTTTAGAGGACATGCTTCGATGTTGTGTACTTGAATTTGGAGGTAACTGGGAAAGGTATCTACCTTTGATTAAATTTGCTTACAATAATAGTTATCAATCCAGAATTAAAATGGTACCGTTTGAGGCTCTATATGGTCGTAAATGTAGAACTCCATTGTATTGGACAGAGTTAAGTGAGAAAAAGATACACGAAGTTGACTTAATCCGTGAAACTGAGGAAAAAGTGAAGATAATGTGAGACAGTTTGAAGACATCCTCAGACCGTCAAAAGTCCTATGTCAATTTAAAAAGAAAATAGATAGATTTTCAGGTTGGTGATAAAGTGTTCTTGAAAGTGTCACCATGGAAGAAAGTTCTCCGATTCGGTCGTAAAGGGAAATTAAGCCCACAGTTCATCAGACCTTATGAAATCATTAAAAGAATCGGGCCGATTGCATATCGGTTAGCATTACCACTTGAGGTTGATAAGATTCATAATGTTTTCCATGTATCCATGTTACGACGGTATAGATCAAACCCTTCACACGTTATTACCCAAATAGAAGTTGAGATTGAGCCTGATATGACCTATAATGAAGAATCGATCAAAATACTTGCACATGAGATGAAAAAGCTAAGAAATAAAAGTTGGCATTCGTAAAACTACTCTGGAAACGGAATGGTTTTGAGGAAGCTACCTAGGAGCCGGAGGATACTATGAGGAAGCAATACCCTAACCTCTTTTCTGGTAAGAATTTTCGAGGATGAAAATTTCTAAGGGGGAGAGTTGTAGCAACCCATTTTTGGTGAGATAGGAACAATGGTTTTGTGACTACAAATCCGAGCCAAAAAATAAAAATTTAATTTATTTTATGGTTGGTATTATGATAGGAAGGTCACGTGAAAATTTTGATACGAAAATTTTATCGATTGTGTGGTTAATTAGGCAAAGGACTAAATTGCATAAAATGCAAAAGTTGAATTCTAGTAGCTATAAGGATTAAATAGCTATGGAATTCAAAACCAGAGGTCCTTATATGGTAATTAAACCATTAAGAAAAGTATGTATACTTTTCTTGGTGACTCATCCATGGAAAAATTAGAATGACTAGTGACTAAATTGGAAATCAACAAAATTAAAAGATGATTGAAAATAAAAACAAATTATCATATTTTCTATTCATCTTCTTCCCTAATTTTTTTATGGAAACCCTAGGAGAGAGGAAGAGAACTTTTCAAGCTTAGAAAGGTATGAAATCAAGTCTCGTTTTTAATGATTTTTATATTTTTAGAATCGGGATAGCCTAATCTTTCTATTTATGGGATTTATTTGAAAAGATAACAAAGTGTATAAACTTTGCTATGGATGTAAATGCTGGAAATTTGAAATTTATGGTAGAAAATGAAAGATAGTTGATAGATAAACAACTTTTACAAAGCAATTTTTCATGGAAACTTGATTTAGGGATTAAAATGAAAAAGTGGTAAAACCCATGGACAATTCTGAAATTTGTGAAATGTGTATGCTGTAAAAATTTTTATTAAATTTTAGTTAGGCTTGGAAAAAGGACTAGATTGCATGAATTTCATTTTCCGAACCTAGGGACTAAACTGGAATTTTTGAAAAGAGTAGGGGCCAAATAGTAATTTTTCTTAGGGTGTAGTAGGATGCAAATGTATGTAAAATGTAATGAGTTAATAATTAAATTTGCTTATATGGACCCGAAAAGACCAACTACAGAATTAGATCGAGGGAAACAAAAAGTTTCGGATTAGTTGGAATTCAAACGCGAACAACTGTCAAGGTAAGTTCGTGTAACTTAATTTGGTACGTTAATATGTTTAAATTGAATTGTGTGATTGTGATAATATGTATGTGATGAATTACATAATGAAATAATTACAAGTTGGAAATTTTGATAAAATATCATGTCCTAGTTGAATATTGAAATTCGATGGACTATGGTGATTTCTTGAAACAGGTATAATATGACAAAGGCTACAAATAGGATTTAGCCCGGACGGGTAATCTTGAATTTAAGCCTCTCGAGCATATATTATAGATTGGCTTTAGCTTGGATGGGTAACCCTAATTAAGCTCTTTAAAGCACTGGTCACCAATAGGATTTAGCCTGGATTGGCATTCCTAAATGACCCCTGTGAACGTCAGTTGAAAATCGAGATTTAGCCTGGACTGGTAAACCCATTGTACAATATGTAGCTCGAGAGTGTGCTCTTACGACTTATGCTCAATGGGTAATAATGAATACGAATTGACAGATAATTCATATGTATACCTTATGTACATCACTCGAGTGTCCATCGAAATTCCATTAGTTAAACGGAAAGGACTCTCGAAATATGGAAAGGTGGAATTAATGGAAGTTTGTATATAATGAGCTCATTTATGTATACTTGATATTTAAATGATGTTAAATGATGTTATGTGACTAACTTGTTTGATTAAGTGTATATGTTTAGGTGAACTACCTATAATGGATAAAATGTATGTTTATGTATGCTAGTTTGAATAAATATAACTGGTAAGTTTATTTTCCGTTATACAAACTTACTAAGCATGAAAATGCTTACCCCGTTTAATTTTCCCTTGTTTTATAATGCTCATAAGCTCATGAAGGTTAGAGAATCGGTCGAAGCATAATCACACTATCCACTATCTCTATTTTGGTATATTTAGAAATCTCATTTTGGTATAATGGCATGTATAGGCTTAGTTGGTCAAATGATGACCTGTAAGTGATGTTTTGTAATCTAGCCATTGGAATGGCTAGTAATGATTTAATTTGGTATGTTATAAATTATCTCATGTTCAATGCTTAAGTGTAAAGTGTGGATGAATGGAGTATGTTTATATTGTATATGCATCAAAAGTATAATTATAAACATGAATAGCATGTAATATTATGCCATGATAGATGTTAGTTTAGGCTTGGTTTAATGCTTGATTTGGCTGGTATATACATGCAAGTATTGGTGTAGGTTGTGTGAAAATTTGGGTGAGAAAATGAAGCTAAGAAATGGCTTCATTTTGTCCACACGGGTAGACAAACGGGCGTGTGTCTAGGCCGCGTGTCGAGTACATGGGCGTGTAGCTAGGCCGTGTGTCCTCTGCACCCTAAATTTGAGAAAATAGAATGCTAAGAATTGATCACACGGGCAGACACATGGGCGTGTGTCTCAGCCGTGTGGGAGACACGACCTAGAACATGGACATGTGTCTTGGCCGTGTGAAACCTGCACCTAGTTCGAATTAAATTAATTATACACATAGCCTAGCACACGGGCGTGTGGCATGCCCATGTGGCGCAAGTTAGAGAGCACCCTAAATCGGACATGACCTGTAGCACGGTCTTGTCCTTTGGACCACACGGGCGTGTCAGCCCCGTACGTTAGAAAAATTTTGTAATTTAGTGAAAAATTTTGAGAGGTTCCGATTAAGATCCGATTCGATTCTAATACTCGTTTTAGGCCTTGAGGGCCCATTCAAGGGACAAAAAGAAAAATTTGGATTATGAATAGTATGTTTAATACAAATTGCATGAGAATGTTCTGTAAACCTCGATAATACTCTGTGACCCTATTTCGATGATAGATATGGGTTAGAGGTGTTACATTTAACCCATTTGACAAATCAAACATTTGGATACAATGTCAGAAATCTCATGTTTCATACCTGACCATCAACACATTTGTCTCAAATCGCTGTACATTTATTACTCCTCGGATGAGCAGACAACTTACCGCTATGAGCTTCACGCAAAATTTTCTATATAAGCTCTGGATTTTTCGGTACACAAACTCACCTTAGAAAAATAAACAATCATTAGGTCTGACCTAACATTCAAAATCAGGAGTCGACTCATATTGTACTCGTTTAGCTTGCAATTCACTATCACACTTCTGAGCTTCTCCGATTTGCATTGAAAACATCAGTTTTAGCTTTTAACTCAACTAAGACCGAATCATCATCAAACAAGGTCAATCGTGTAACCCTCATTCACAAAGTAAACAGAATTTTCCACTCAAGCATCTACAACTATATTTTCTTTTCCCAAAGGTTACTCAATATCTAACTCATAATCTTTCAACAGCTCGAGCCATCAACGCTGTCTCAGATTCAATTCTTTTAATATGGATTTAACTATCTAAAAGCATAAACTACCATTTCACATTCTTGTACTAAAACACATCCCAATCTGTTCAATGATGCATTACTAAAAATAACAAATTATTTATCCGATTTAGGCTGAACCAGAACTAGAGCTCTAGTTAACAATGGTTTCAACTGTTTAAAACTTTTCTAAAATGTATCAGTCCATTCAAACTTCACAAATGTGATAACTTCATCAATCAGAACAACTTTAACTCATGATAACGTCTTTCGATTAGAACAAATATAATGGATATATTTCTATATTATGTTTTCTAGAATATGAATTCTTCATTCAAACTCTCTGTCTATTTACCCGTGAATGCACAAATTTATTTCCATACTTGAGGATAAACTTAAATGCATATAACTCAAATTACTTTTCAATTGAATAACCTACTCTGATTAAAAGAACTGATTCGATATTAACTATCAAATAATATATTTCAAAGTGATCTCTTCATCATGTTGAACGGACAACTTAAACATACAATCCTTTATAATTCCCTCAACATGCTAGTCAAATATCTTTACAAACTGCATTAGTTCAAACAAAATATAACATCCCAATTAACTCATTAACATTAATTAAGGTTACCTGAGGAATGCAAACTAATATACAATTTTGAGCTTGAGCTTCCATCATCTATAATTTTGCCGATGTCAACCCTTTTTTACGAAAACTAGAAAAACCCGAAATCAGTATCATCATGTTCTCATAATCAAACTAGAAATTATAACCGTAATAGATAAAATTATTTCCAATCAATGAATATCCTTTACATGTGAGTCATGTTTGATAAATTAAACAGTAAGAATGATAATAAAATCGAGGTAATGAAATCCAAGATGTGAAACTATACTGAATTTTCAAGAACACAACCCATATTAGATGATAAAGATCTCGATGATATCCCAAAGAAAATCCAGAAGGAAAACATCGCTAATACGCACTAGAATCAATTGTGATAGAGACAATATACTTTTCATATATATAAAGTAGAGCAACAACCAGTAGAAACAGAATAATAGCATCATATGAATTTTGCTGTCGACTTTTCTACCAAATGTAATGTGATAGAATACCAAAGAAAGATAGAGAAATACTGATCATAAACCAACCAGACTAACAATGTTTTCAACTAACATCATGGTTAGCTAATGTTCTCATACAATAAGAATTTCACCCGGAAATGAATAGCTACATATACCTTTGAGAGTAAATGAACACATAGAATACCCAGAAAAGGCTGTCGTAATCTACTCAACTATAAATGCTGCACTCAGATATCTTTACAATTCAAACATTATTCCTCTGACCATTCCTTTCATCGCTAATCCCGCATTATTCCATTCACTATTGAGAATCAATTCAGAAAAAATTCCAGTTAGTACATTCTTTAGACATCATACCTGAATGAGTCGATTAGTCGAAATTAACTTCTTCTTTAATCTTGACATTGCATAATCCAAATGATCTTTAGGACAATCTGATATCTCTTCTAGAACTGTCTTTACTTGCTAACCCATTCTCATCTCTGACCACACTATTTATTTATTCCACCACTAAACTTTTTAATTTCACACTTTTAAGGTTATTCAATCTAAATCTTGTGAATTTCATTTTATAACACTATATAGGTGAGGGGGTAAAGGTTGTAAAGCCTCAAAATCTTACTCTCATTTATACACGCATGTAACATAGCATTTATCATGAATATACTATTATGAATTTTTATTCATACCTTTATGAGTTTTAACTCATCATAGACACATTTTTACTCAGATACTTGAGTATCACCTTCAGCACTATTGGAATTAGCTCGATTGGAAAGCATCTTTGTCTAAGTATAACAAACCTCATCAGAGTCGGGAGACATCACACTATCATAGGTTATAAAATGACATGTATAGCCAGACTCATATACACTATGTTAGTCCAAGAATAAACTAAACTGTAGCTCTAATACCAATAAATGTAGCACCCCTCACCCTTATTCAACGCTGAAATAGGGTTACAGAGCATTACCAGACTTACAACACATTTAAACAAACTTTTCTCATGTATTTAATGAATTCAACATTCATCAATCAATATCAATCATTATGTCCCTAATATGAGCCTACGAGGGGTTAGAAATTTTAAAACATCTGGAGCACTTAGAAAATTTTTTTCAAAACAGGGGACACATGCCCGTGTGGCCAGGCTGTGTGTCTCACACAGCCACCAGACACGCCTGTGTCATAGGCCGTATGGATATTCAAAATGGGATCACATGGCCGTGTCCTAGCCATTGTCCTACCCTGTGTCCAAACAAGTGAACTTACTAACTTGGGTCCCACGGTCAACTACACGTCCATGTGCCCTTCGAAATGGCCACACACACCCGTGTACCAGGCCGTGTGCTAGGCGGTGTCAAACCTGTACGGTATACTGACTTATGTCACACGGCCAAGTCACACGCTCATGTGTGATACCGTGTAAAGCATACTGACTTAATTTCTAAAACTACACCAGGGGACAGACAACCGTGTAACATAACAGTGTGTCACACATGGCTAAGATACACGTCCGTGTCTCTGCCCGTGTGGACAAAAATAGGCTATTTACCAACCCATTTTGCCACCCAAACTTGCATGCACCTACACAATTCAAATGGTACTCAATCATAGCATAAGTGTGTATCCAATTCAACCACAATCAAGGCTAAAACATACCATTTCAATATCAACACTTAACATGCTTACAACCTCATGTTTTACTCATTCAAATCATACTAACTTTACATAACATAAACCATATACACACACATATATAAATACATAACCATATCAACCAAAATAAACTAACTCACATGGCCAAATATATATAAACCAAACCTTAGACATTTACAAGCTAATTCAAATGGCTAATCTCCATCATTAATAAAACATGTAGGCTATCATTAACCAAAACTACTTATACATGCCATCATAACCGAAAGTATAAAACTATAAGTACCCAAATAGCTGATAAATAGTGTGATGATGTCTCCGACACTTTCCAACCCGAACGAGCTTCCGATATCTATAAACATAAATAAATTAACACAAGGTAAGTATAAAATGCTTAGTAAGTTCGTAAATTTTAAAAGAATAAAGATTATAACTTCACTTTAAGTATAAACCACTTTAGCCAACTCAATATGTCTTGGCCTTAGCCTAAACAACATTAGAATTTCAATTTTAGTTATCACATAAATTAGCAAATCATCTCAAAACATCATAGCATAAGTAACCAACACTTATTACAATCACATTTTCAACATGTATCTAAGCATATGTGGATCATCTAATAACTCATACTCTTTCCATGCTTTCGATAACAATTCAAATCAAAGAATCTGCTGATCTTTACCTTTTTCTCATATTCGTTGAACCACAATTTAAGTGAGTAAAATGAGGCATGACCCAACTCAATTTGGCTCAAAAGACTTACACATAACCATCAACCAAGTTTACCATTCAATCGCCATTCAAGTATTATAACATAATATACTACCAAACCATTAAGAACAATAATTATTACATATTCATTCCCATAATGATCATGAATTCACATTTCATGAATCTAATACTCAGTGAAATTTCTGTACATACTTGTACCAATATATGCATATCTTTCACCATTTCTTATCTTTGATATACTCTTTGAACAATTCTGAATTGTTACAGTATACTCGGAAAACTCACCCAATAAGTGCCAAATAAACAGTTGAAGTTATATCGGTCTCGCACACTAAGTGCCAATATATATATAGCCGGAGCTATCTCAATCACGCACACTAAGTGCCAATATATATAGCTGAAGCTATCTCTAACTCGCACACTAAGTGCCAATATATATATATACAGCCGGAGCTATTTCAATTTCGCACACTGAGTGCCAAAACATAACCGAACCTTCAGTAAACATCTCTATAATCTCAAATTCACAATTTATGTAATATCAAAGCATATAAAACATCATTATAACAATGCTTATTACAAACGAACTTACCTCGAACTCGTACAACGAAAAGCAATCATTTAATCAATAATTTATCTTTCCCTTGATCTAATTCCGTACGTCATTTTTCTTGATCTATATAATCAAATTTAACTCATTTAATCATTATTCTACTCAATTCAATAAAATTTCATATCATGGAAAAATTACCATTTTTCTCCTATACTTTTGACCTTTTTACAATCTAGTCCCTAGGCTCGTAAAATGAAATTCATGCAATTTCATCAACATATAAGCCTAGCCGAATTTAGTGTATACTTATACCAGCCCATAAATTTCACCATTTCCCACATTTAACACCCAATTTTTCACATTTCTTAATTTAGCCCCTAATTAACCATTTCATTGAAAATCACTTAAGAAAAGTTGTTTAACTAACAACAAGAATTCATTTTCTTCCATTAAAATTCAAAACCTTAACATTTTCATCAATAGAAAATCTCAAACTATTCAATATTTTTTGCAATTTAATCCCTTAGTTAGCTAGCTTAAGCTACAACGATCCCGAAAACATAAAAATTAATAAAAATGGGGTAGTTTTTCACTTACATACAAGAGATTTTCTTAAGAAAATTTTTAAGCTTCCATGGCCCTTCATTGCTGTCCATTTTTGGCTGGAGAAGACTAACAAAGATGGTGGTTTTGTTGAGATTTATTATTTTTATCTTTATTTGCCTTTTTACCAAAATACCCTTACCTAACTTTAAAATTTTCAAAAATACCAAGCCATGTACATCCACTAACTCATTTAATGGTTTAATTACCATATAAGGACTTCCATTTCAATTTTCTATAGGTATTTAACACTTTTAGCAAATAGAATCCAACTTTTGCACTTTACGTGATTTAGTCCTTTTTCACAAATTGAACATGCAAACGGTAAAATTTCTTAACAAAATTTTTACAGAATAATAATATTATGTTGTAGATAATAAAATAATATTAAAATAAATATTTTGACTTCCAATTTTTGGTCCCAAAACCACTATTCTTATTTGACTAAAAACGGGATGTTACAGAGGGATTAGGTAGATATGTCACGGTGGTTTCAAAAAATAGAGTGAAAAAGGAAGGAACAGTGTGATACGATGATTATAGGTTTGGCAAAAATGTGCAACAAAGAATAATCAAGAAAAATTCAAAAGTAAAAATGAGAAGAAAAATTACATATTAGAAACAAAAGCATTGTGATTACGAAATTAGTAAAAAGTCAAAGTGACAAAAGAAAGAGTCACAAAAGTAAGAAAACTCATTCATCGGTGCACCAAAACTCGTTAAACCGACCATAAGTATTATATTGTATTTTCCTACATTAATAGATAAGGAAGGTAAGAGAAGAGATAAAAGGCGGTGAGCTTGAATAGGATATTAAGGGGGAAGAGAGTGAACAATGTCATGTGTCTAACTATTTTAGTGTTTGAACCATTTTGAGCCTTATTTTTCTTTGAATTCATACTGTCCTAAACCTCAAAATGTTACAAGCCTAGAAGACCAATGTGAGTTAAGCGTTCTCAGTGCATAATCTTCCAAAATTGCTAACAATTTTACTTAATGAATTTTTTTATTCACATGATTGCGTCTGCTACATATCTGTTTCATTTATGTTAATGGTAATATTGTTAAACATTTGGTCATGGGAATTATTTATAATTTACTAGTAATGTAACTCTGTAAACTAATATTGAATTACTTTAAAAACTTTCAATGCATTGAACTATCAAGATTAAGTTACATGTGCTATATGAATTATTACACTATTAATATTTGACAATCATGTTTTTAGAAGTAATAAAATCCAATGGACGTCTTCTTATTTCATGTTATGTGTCTAGACTTGGTTTGCTTGAAGACAAGCAAAAGGATAAGTGTGGGGGAGTCTAAGTGTGAGGTTCTTATTTTCATCCATCTTCTGGTGTAACCCAAAATGTAGCTGAATACTGGCTTGAGGCTGTGGAACGAATTATGGGTGATTTGGATTGCACAGCTGAACAGAAATTGAAAGGGTTGTGTCATTGCTAAGAGACGAGGCGTACCAGTGGTGGCTCACTGTGAGAAAAGGTACACAAGCTGATCGTATCACTTGGGATTTCTTTAAAACAGCTTTCCAGTGGAAGTATGTCGGGGCTAGCGATGCCCAATGAAAAGAATTTTTGAATCTAGTTCAGGGAGGTAAATCTGTGGCAGAGTATGGGGCAGAATTTTTGCGTCTGAGCCTGTATGCCCGGGGAATACTCTCAACTGATTATGAGTGCTGTGTGCAGTTTGAAGATGGGCTACGAGATGAGTTGCGGGTACTGATAGCCCCGCAGAGGGAGAGGGATTTTGCTACGTTGGTGGAAAAGGCCAAAATTGCTGAGGAGGTAAAACACTCTGAAAGACAGAATCGAGATAAGAAAAGGGGCAAGAGCAAAAAAAATTCAGGGTTCTTAGGTCCTGCAAGAGGATTCGATAAGAGGCCTAGGTTTGATTGGCCAGCTTGAGTGGGTGTTCCAGTTACTACCGGTTAGCTACAGCCTCGTATGGACTGTGGGAAATTTCACTCGGGAGAGTGCTGGAAAAGACCAGTGGGTGTTCCAGATGCGAATCAAAGGATCATCAGTTTAGGGATTGTCCTCAAGAGCCTGTTCAGACACAGGTAGTACGTCACAGATTTGTGCAGCTAGAGAGAGGTGGTCAGCAGCCACCAAGAGGTTGTGGTTCGGCCAGAGGGGAAAATGGGTTTGGACGAGGTCGTGGAGCACCGGGCAAATTTGCTGGTAACGTGGGTTATACAGATGCAAGACAGTTGGGACTAGTTTATGCGATTAGGCGTCGAGAGGATGGCAACACACCGGACATCATAACCGGTATGTTTTTGATATTTGATGTACCCTTTACAGCTTTGATAGATATTGAATTTACCCATTCTTATGTTGCCTGTACTGTGTCTGGGACTTTGGGTATAAAATATGATATTATTGCTGGAGAGATGTTTGTGATTAGCCCTTTAGGACAATCTGTAATAGTGAATAAGTTGTTTAAGGATGTGCCCCTAGAAGTTCAAGGAGTGGTATTTCTGGCGGATTTGATAGAATTGTCATTCGATGAGTTTCACCTTGTACTAGGCATGGACTAGCTAGTTAAGCATCGTGCAAACTTGGATTGCGCTGCTAAGCGTATGGTATTAAGAACTCCAGAGGAGGAGGAAGTGATGGTGATAGGTGAGAGGAGAAATTACCTGTCCAATGTGGTTTAGGCATCGAAGGCCGATAAGATGGTGCGTAAAGAGTGTGAGGCATTTTTAGCCTTTGTCAGCACATCTGATGTTAAGGAATTGTTTGTTAGGGATGTTAGAATCGTGAAGGAGTTCCTAGACGTTTTTCATGACTTTCGGGATTGCCTCCAAATCGCAAGGTCAAATTTGGTATTGAGCTGTTACCGGGTACGGCTCTGGTGTCCATCGCCCCTTATATAATGGCACCGAAGGAGCTGGTAGAACTAAAATCTCAGATCCAAGAGCTGTTGGACCGTGGATTTATCCGACCAAGTGTATCTCCGTGGGGAGCGCCGATATTGTTTGTGAAGAAGAAGCATGAGTCGGTGCGTATGTGTATTGACTATCGCCAGTTGAATAAGCTGACGGTTAAGAACAAATACACGTTACCTAGGATCGACGATCTGTTTGATCAGTTGCGAGGAGCTTCAGATTTCTCGAAGATCAATTAAAGGTCGGGATATCATCAGCTAAGGGTCAAAGAGGCAGACATATACAAGACAGCTTTCTGAACTCGTTATGGGCATTACGAGTTTTTAGTGATGTCGTTCGGATTAACGAATGTACCAACCGCATTTATAGATATGATAAACCAGGTCTTCCAACCCTATCTAAATCGGTTCGTCGTGGTATTCATAGATGACATCTTAGTGTACTCGAGAATAGAGGAGGAGCATGATTCTCATCTTCGGATTGTGCTGCAGATATTAAGAGAGAAGCAACTGTATGCCAAATTCAGTAAGTACAGATTTTGGCTGAAGGAAGTGACATTTTTAGGACATGTCATTTTTAGGGAAAGTAGTGGCATATGCATCCCGTTAGTTAAGGCCTCATGAGGTGAACTATCCCACTCATGATTTAGAACTAGCTGCGGTGGTATTCGCCCTGAAGATATGGAGACATTACTTGTAGGGAGAAAAACCAATCATCTATACCGACCATAAGAGTCTAAAGTATCTCCTTACCCAGAAGGAGTTAAATCTCAGGCAACGGAGGTGGATGGAGTTGCTGAAGGACTATGACTGCTCGATCGAGTATCACCTGGGTAAAGCCAACGCGGTAGCAGATGCTTTAAGTCGGAAGGTGGTGTCTGAGTTGAGAACTATGTTTGCTCATCTCAGCCTTTATGAGGATGGTAGTTTGTTGGCAGAACTTCAGGTGAAACCGTCTTGGATTAATCAGATTAAGGAAAAGGAATTATTGGATGAATCGTTGGGTCCTCAGCTTCAGCAAGTGAGAGGCGGTAAGACGGTGGATTTTGGATTGAATAATGAAGGGGTATTATGTTTCCGTAGAAGAGTTTGTATGCTGAAGGATTCTGACTTAAGACAAATGATTCTGCGGGAGGAGCATAGTAGCCCATACGCTATGCATCCTGGTGGAAACAAGATGTACCGAGACCTCCGTGAGTAGTATTGGTGGCCAGGTTTGAAATGGGAGGTTACCGACTTTATGAGTAAGTGTTTGACGTGTCAGTAAGTGAAGGCGGAACATCAGCTGCCTTCGGAATTGCTGCAACTAGTGAAGATTCCACTTTGGAAGTGGGAGAGGATAGCGATGGACTTTGTTAGTGGGCTACCCCTGACGCCTACTAAGAAAGATTCAGGGTGGATAGCCATTGACTGGTTGACTAAGTCCACTCACTTCATACCGGTTCGTACTGACTACTCGCTTCAGAAGATGGCCAAGCTGTATGTGGTGGAAATTGTGAGGCTACATAGGGTGCCAGTGTCAATCATATCGGACAGGGATCTTAGATTTACATCTCGATTCTGGAAGGCATTGCATGAGGCTTTGGGTACCAAGTTGGATTTCAGCACAGTGTTTCATCCTCAGACTGACGGTCAGTCGGAGAGGGTAATCCAGATCTTGGAAGATATATTAAGGGGATGTGTAATTGACTTCAGAGGCAGCTGGGAAGACTATTTACCATTAGCGAAATTTGCGTACAACAACAGCTACCAGTCCAGCATTCAGATGGCACCCTACAAGGCGTTATATGGTTGTAGGTGTCGTACCCCTACTTGTTGGATAGATTTGGGTAAGCGACGTTGTTGGGTTCGGAATTGATGTCAGAGACTGAGGAAAAAGTTAAGTTGATTCGGGCTCTATTGAAGGAAGCTTCCGATAGGCAGAAATCATATGCGGAACTGAAGCGTTAGGAAATAGAATTCTTAATGGGGGATTATGTCTTCTTGAAGGTCTCACCTTGGAAGAAGATTTTAAGATTTGGACGGAAGGGCAAGTTGAGCCCCAGATTCATAGGGCCTTATCGGATAGCGAAACGTGTGGGACCGATCGCTTATCAACTTGAGTTGCCTTCGGAGTTAGATCGGATACATGATGTATTCCATGTTTCTATGTTGAGACGCTACCGTCCGGTGGAAGAAATTGAAGTCAGACCTGACCTATCATTTGAAGAGGAACCTGTGCAAATTTTGGATCGGGATGTTAAAGTGTTGAGGAGGAAGTCTGTTCCACTGGTTAAGGTGTTGTGGTGGAATCACGGATCGAAAGAAGCCACTTGGGTACCTAAAGAGGCAATTTGACAGCAGTACCCTCATCTCTTTTAACCAGGTAAAATTTTGAGGCTTAAATTTCATTAAGGGGGTAGAACTGTAACATCCTAAATCTAAGGGTCTATAAAATGTGTGTAACTGCCTGTTATGCTGGTTCTGTGTGTTGTTTAAGGGTGTTTAGGGGCCCTAAGGAGGCCTGCGGTCGAGTTTGAGCCCTAGTAAAATTTTGGTTTATGGGCACTTAAGGGGGGAAGGCTGTTGGCGGCAAGGCTTAAGAGAAAATGTTGGTAAATTGCTAGCACATGTGAGCTGGTGGCATAGTGGTGATGGCATGAAATGGTAGAGGGGAGAGCTTGGGTTCGAATCCCACATGCTGCAATTTATTGCATTTATTTTTGTGCTAAGCAGGTGATAGTAGTAGAGTTCAGCTTAGACTCTGCAAGGGAGTTGAAGACTCAGTCAAATGAGTTTGAATGAGTGATGGAGAGGAGTTTGAGGAGAGAATCAGGGAGTGAATTGTGGGATTTGGGGAGAGAGGAGAAGTTTGGCCGAATGAGGAGTGTGGGGGGTGGATTTTTGGCTAGAGGTTTGTATAGTGGTGCAAATTTGGCATTTGGGGTAAGTACCAAGAAAGTGAACCGAAACCTTTTTGGTGTTGTACCGAAATCCTCTAGTTTTCTTTTGGATTTTCGGATTGCTACTCAAGTATTTCAGGTACATTGTGGTCATTTATTTTTTTCCTCTTTGCTTAGCATTGTGAGTCCTTTGTTGCCTTTCTTCTTGCCGAAACCTCAACTCCCCATTTGTTTCTTTCTCTTTTCTTTGCAAACACTTTCTCTTGCTATTGTGATTGCCAAAATACGATAGCCGAATTCCCTTCTAACTATTTCTCTTCTTTTAGTCGAACCTCTCCTACATCTATCCATTCAACTTGTGTTTCTTTGTTTAATTTTCATTCGGTATAGCCTTCATAATCGAATCCCCTTTTACCCTTCATTGAATCGGTTTACCTTCATTTTTGCCTTTAGTCGAATGCTAGTAGCCGTGAGTGAGGCATTCTTGTGATTGTGGAATCCATTTTGTTTGTTCGAATCGTCTGTAATCATAAGGTAATGGTAGGTTCTTGCTCTTCTTTCTTTTCTTTTCATTCTTAATTTCACATAGCCGAAGTGGCTATTCCTCTTTCTTCTAGTTCTCGACTAATCCCTTATTTTCTTCTCTCAATATGGAATGTTACTTCGGTTAGATCCCATAGCCGAATTTATCTTTTTTTGATTCCTCATTGATCAAGGTAGGGAGTTTTCTCTCTGATTTCTTTTCGTCTTTTCTCTTTTCGTTTTTCTCTGTTATAACCGAATCTTCATCTCTGCCTAGGCCGATTGGTTCAGAGATCAAGCAACTCTCTTCTCTGCTCATTAAACGTTTAGATTTCGGAAAGTCGTGGTAAGAGCCAAAACCCCTTATTAGTCAACCACCATTTCTCATTGTGGTATTTTACTGATCGAGATTTAGTTATGAAGGCAAGTGATAGTCAGTCAAAGGGGTACCGATAAGGGAGCCTAAGGGGAGTGGACTCATAGCTCCTGCTCCCAAGTTCAAAAGGCGTAAGGTGCCGGCGATTCGGGATTTTCCACCGGGTTGTGGAAGGGATTTGACATCTGATTTGGATAAGCAAATAGTAGTTGTTCGCGCTGGTGAGGGTAAGTGCGAGTAAATCGTAGGGTTAGATGTGGATTAAAGATCTCCCATTTCTATTGTTGTAAGTTAATGGTGTGATATGTTGGCATAGGTGACGGCGATCGGGAGGGTATAGTTCTCTACGTAATCAGGTGTGTAATCTCACATCGTCACCATTTATTTTCGTAATACGTCGCAATGTTGGTAAAAATCGAATCACCGTTATCCACTTGTTCAATAAACCGGAATACTGCATGGAATCGAATAACTAGCCTTAATAACTTCAGTTTTAAATTCGCTAAAATCATTGTTAACCAGCCGATTTACCAAAATGCCCTTATTTGGCCGATGTACCAAAATGCCCTTAGTGGGTCGATTTATCGAAATACCCCTAAGGGGTAAATTACCGAAATATCCCGGGGTTGCGAAATTACTGAAATACCCTCGCTGGGTTGGAAGTCTAATTTGCTCTCAATGTCGTCTAGTAACGTGTGTGTGTTTACATTGCACTCTTATATCTTGATATGTATGTTGCATTTTATCATTTGCATGGGACAGGATATTGAATGAAGAGCAGTGTAGCCTGGTGGCATAGCCACAATATATATTTATATACATGATTATGACTCTGGTGGCTTAGCCAGAAATACTCTGTGGAGCAGCTTGACTGCAATATTGGTGTGATTGGCGGGGTGGGCTGACTTGATCGCCACAGGTGTGATTGGCTGGTTGGGGGTGTGTTGGATAGATTGGGTTGGGCTGCATTAATTCGTTTGCACTATTATGTTTGTAGGGCTTAGGCCCAATTTGATGACTTATGGGCTCGGGCCTAGTTGATGTCGATTTAGGGGATTACGCACTGAGTTCTTATAACTCACCCCTTTTTCGTTAACCTCGCAGGTAATTCCTAGCAGTAAGGATTTGGAGCCGTGGATGACTCGGTGGAGGCCATACTTTAGAAACATCACTTGCAAACTTTAGTAAATTTCCTTTTTGCTTTATTTCTAAGATTAGTTTTATTATGTGGGTTTAATATTTTGTAATAAGCCTCTAGTTAAATTTTCTTTTAAGTTTTCATTAATAACTGTTGATTTCATAAACACGGGATTTTCTTAAAGCATAATTAATCGTCTTTCAAAACATCACGTTCCCGCAATTACTCAAGTTTAATTTTCGCAGTAAAAACAATTTTATTAATAAAATATTAATAACTTTATCAAAGAACATTAAACAAACCTGGTTTTTGCTAACAAACATCGAAACTAGAACTTTTTAACAAGACGCGATATTTCCAACATACGCGTAGCTTTTAAACAACCCTTCTATGTGGCACGCTAGATCCGGTCTAGGCCGAGTCAGGGGTGTTACAACGACATTGACTCTAGAATGGAAATTAAATGCCAAGAAGGGGCATTTTGGTCTGTATGATCAAACTTAAAGCTCGAGAACATTAGCTAACCTAGGGTTAAGGATGACGGCCACTTAAAATTTATAAATAGGCTCATTTGGCACATGTTATGGACACCATTCACTTAGTCTAGAATTTTTCCTTTAATTTTAGTATTAATTTTATCTTTTCTTAGGTTTTAATTTTATTTTGTTCTTTGTCTTCTTTCAAGAGATCGGAATTGTGAAGATGATCAACTTCTATGGATTTGCGTTTAATTTTAATACAACCAGGCTCTTTCGTAAACTCTATATTGTCGATTTATTTGATATGCTTTGTGTTTACATCAATTTTATATTTTCTAGTAAATCCATAAGGAACTAATCCTTCTATGGGGGGATTAGCGAGTGGAGGTATGATCTATTGACTGTTTTGTAGGGTTAGTCAACAAATCATCTGTTTGGGAAATGAAGAACATGAAACAAACCCTAGACCAAACAAGCCCGGGAAGTCATCAAGGTGGGAATTAACCCAAAATTGGTATGGCCTATCCGTGAACAACTTCACCCCAAGATAGTTTGGACGATGAGGTCGGAAGATAAGTAGTCTTGGATTACTCATTATGTTAGTGGAAGATTGGAAGATCCTGCTCGGGTATAGACTAGTTGATTGACGAGGAACCCAAAATGATAGTTGGTTGGAATTGCCGAAGCGAGCTTATCACCTATAATAAGGTTTGATTTACTCTATTTTTCTCTCTCTTAATTTTTATCATTTTATGTTATTTTGTTATTATTATTACTTTAAAAACCCTAAAAAAACCTTTATTTATGTTTATTCGTAATATAGCTTATTTAAAGTACTAGTTAGATCTATTGGCATCTAGGTTAGAATTAATTTTGTACTAGCCCCACTTGGGTATGATCCTCAGAATACTTACGAAGTGTTTCATTGTAAATAAACTAGATTACAACATGACTCGTATGCTTGTGGAAATCGCCTCAAAATTCCATATATTTTGTAACAGTATTCACACTCTGGACATTAGTACGTCCGGAGGAGGTCAGAACACCTTCACCCCAAACTGGTCTGGACTGTGAGGTCGGAAGACAAGTAGCACTTGCCAACTCATTATTCGAGTGGAAGATTAGAAGATCCTGTTAGGATAGTAACTAGTTGATTAACAAAGAAACTGAAGTGACTATTGATGGGGATTATCGAAGTGAGCTAATAACCCATAATTAGATTTGATTATTTCTATTTTGCAATCTCTTGAATTTTTTTCTTTATGTTATTTTATTTTATTATCCATAAAAACCATAAAAACTCCCTTTTACCTTTACTCTTGTACTATAACTAACTTAAAGTTCTAATTAGATCTTTTTATGTTTAGGTTAAAATAGATCTAGCACTCACCTCCCTTAGTTATGATCCTCGGAGTACACACATACTCCATTGTAAATATACTTGCAGATACCGTCTCATTTATATATCTTTTTCTACAGTATTCACAATTTGGACGTTAGTACGTCCGGAGGCAGTCAAGTGGTTGGCATCGTTGCTGAGGAAGCAACGTCACTAGTTTGATTTTAATTTTTGCACTAAGAAAATATAAGTAGGAAATTTTTAGGTCATATATACGATCTTTAATTTATTTAACTAACTAACTTTACTATTACTCATCTGTTTTTTTTTAAGAATAGTGCACATCGTGAATCAGAACTATAGCTAAAAAGGAGACTAATAAATAGGAGAATGGATGATTTAGATTATATGTGGTCAGACAAAGACTTAGATTACGATGTCGATGTCGATATTTACAAAGAGGAGTTGGAGATATAGGAGAACCAACGATTATTAATGCTTGAATTATGCCAACCGCGAGGAGAAACCCCAATTTTTTTCTGGACGATAACATCCACGTTGGTATACCCTCAAAAATGCATTAAGAATTGTCAAATCCAAAACTCAGCAAATGAGAGAATACCACTATAAATTCTTGCGAAGAAAATGAACTCCTAGACTACTATCCATCTTAGCAGACAAAAGAATACCCAAATCAATTGAATGAAACTATAGCAAGAGAATATATAGAGCTAGTGGGGGAAATGATTAGCGAACAGCCGAATTGGATAGGCATGGAACTTATTGTCCTAGCAATCTCGAGTCCTTTAGGTAAGAATGAAGCACAAGAGCAAGATAACACAGAGCCAACAATAGAGACAATGATGTTCACAACTAACTTAGTGGAAGAATGTTTTTCTATTCAGGAAGACACAGTAAAATAAAGAGAAACTAGCAGTCCTTTATGATAAGCCTGAATTGACTACCCTTTGCATGACCTTAGTTCTAAACTAGGCACCTCAAAGATTCGATGGTACAGGAATTTTCCAATTGTTAAACAGAATTGGAAAAATATATGTAGACATGACTTATGATCACCTAGCAAGCCTCAATCAAGCTGGGCTACTGATAAGCATAGGCCTTGAGCTACGAGCATCTTGAAACATTCAGACATTACAGGAGCCATTCAAGAAAATTATCTATAACCAAATGGACAAATTCATAATGCCACAAATCCAGAATCCAAGTGAGGTGGTTCAAAATTCTTTACCAATCATCACCTCAAGTACCCTTGAACAATCATTTCTGGTCGATGAGACAGGTAGAAACATAATGAGTGACAACCTTCCTCTAAAGCAAAGATGTGAAGCAAAAATTATATTGGCTGTGCAATTACGTAATACTACCAATAATTAATAGCTATGATCTATGGAAAGAGTTGACAGTTGTTAAGGTAGGCCGGAAAGACAAGTTCAAGGAAAGAGACAATTGCAGATGAATAGAATTGCATGATGGGTGTTGGACCAATACAGACGGATATAATCTATAAGGAATACCGTGGTGTACATTGACTGAGTTGACGAGCGAATCTGGTAGCAAAATCTAACATTTTTTCCCGTAAAACCTCTTACTAATTGTACTAAATTGTATATTTCACTAACAAATTCATTAAAATATTAAAGGTAGATCAAAGTTAGAATTTCTTTTAAAGAACTTTGAAGCACTCTGAAGAGCGAAAATTTGGGAAACTGGCATCAACGTCACGACATGGAGATGTCGCAACATAGTGGACATAAGCAAAGAACCACAAAATTCAAGTTGATGTCGCGACATGACAGACAGTATCCAAGATTTTTAAAACTGAGGGGTGTGTCGCGACACCGAATCCCGGTGTTCCGACATAGAAAATCTACTAGGGATGTCGTGACATGGAACCCCTATGTCACGACATCGCTGCAATTTTCTACAAGGTTAACCTGACTAGAACGGTGGAAATGTGCAAGTGTACACAATCGCAACAAGTAATAAAGTGACAAGTAAATGTCGAGTTATCGTACCCACAGGGACTGTAAAAGAATTATTTATGAAAATGATTTCAAACACTTTGGTGAAGGAAAAATATTTGGATTTGAGAAATATTTAAAAAACTAGAAAACAAAGTAAACTAAATAAAATAAAATAAAGTTCTAATGCACGATTTCAAAAGTTGATTTTAATCAAGATGATATAATTGTGTTGGATTAATTACATTTCTTAACTTAGAATTATTAAACTCATGCTTATACTTGTTACGAATAAATTCACGACAGCTCAGTAATTTGCTAACTTATGAACATATTTACAAATAAAAAATCCATTCATCTCTTGTACATATTCCTATGTCAATTCGACCAATAAAACAGATTTATAAAAGTAAACATGTTATTGCAAATACATACTTATTAAATTAAAAAATCTCTCGCATATTCCTATGTCGATTCAAACGATTAATTCAACCTAATAAGCATATAAAAGACTATGTGAGGTAACAAAGTATCCTTACCTTGAAACAGTTTAATCACAAAAATCTTGCAAGTTATGCAAGGCATATGTATCGCCAAATACAATACTAATCTAATCTTCAGCTACATTAGAAGAATTAAATATGCATTGATTAAGTACTGTGTCCATTAATTACAATTTCAATGCGTTTAAATAATTAATTTTGTAGTTATCTAAACAATTATAATGCCAAAATAACTGAAGCATGATTTTACTTAATCAAGCATTTTACCGAGGCCTATAATAGCGTAAACACAATTTTAATAATTGAAGAGGACGAAATGCAATCAACTCAACATGAATTAAATTCAAGCTAAGCTAATTAAATTAACCATTCCAATAGCATAAATATTCATAAACATGTTTGTCAAAACAATAACGAAATCTATAGAGATAGGGAACAAGAAGCGAATCTGGTGTTTCTCCGTGGCTTGACTGATTGCTCCATTCTTCGTCCTCAGTTGTCCTCAGCTATCAAGGTGGCTTATGAATGCTCTAATTGCTGCTCAATGATGGCTGAAGAAGACCCCTTTACCAAGGGGAGAAATCGGCACAAGAGAGCTTGGGTTTTTGGAGAAAAAGAGAGAATGGAAAGAAGAGAAGTGATGAGAGAATGAGAGTGTTGAGGGATGCATTGAATGATCAGCCAAGGGGAAGCTGAAATTTGCTAAAAATAGTAGCCAAAGAGCCACACCTTGGCCGGCCACCTATGTGGCAAAGTTGATGGCTTCAACTTTGCTAAATATGGCATGGGGCAAATCTACAAAGCCACTAATTGTGGAGAGGGTTGAATGCAACTTTGACAAGTCTTCAAGGGCTTCTTTGCAAGCTTAATTAATCAGCTAATAAGCTAATTTGGGCTAGCACTGAATTCGGTTCAACCAGTGCGGTTTAACTGGACCCTTTTTCCATAATTAATTCATAATAATTTATTTAGCCCAAATTAAATTGAGAATAAATTAAAATTAATTATATAATGATTTAATATTCATAATTGGACCGTCTTGGGCTGGAAATAAATTTTCCTCGATACTTCAAATTGCTTCTCGGGTTTATTCTTCGAGCAGTGTCTGCCGAGCCAATTTTTGCCCTTTATGCGAATCTATCGAAAATAGTCAGAATAAATCAAAATAAACTATAAAATTAATTAAAATTCATCATGTTCATATTTTTAGCACAATTTAATTATTTTATAATATTTAATTATTTTTTGACAAGAATTTAATTGAAACTGCATAAATTTGAGTTAAAAAGAGCATGAAAAAGTGTATAAATTTTCATGTTTCCACACCCCCAAACTTAACTCATTGCTCGTCCCGAGTAATGCAAAAATTTAAAAAAGAATTTTTCGGAAGCACTTTTGAGAAATTCCTTTAGAACAACTTTCTTCTCAAAATTATGAATTTAATATACTTAGGCTCAAAAATAAGAAATTTGATAATTATGCTACTTAAGTATACATATCGTTCAAATTACATCCAACAACTATTATACTAGAAAATTTAGACTAAATTTTTCTTAATAAAGACATGTTACTCCCTACCAATTTGATTTTAATTCTTCATTCAAAATTAAACTGCAATCATTAAGCTTAACTGATGTCTTCATCTGTTGAACAAAGCAATTTCTCTCCACTAATGTAGGTAACATTGGAATTTTGAATCAATAGGTCTTTAATAGGGTTGTAATGTGGCTAGGCTTGGGGTTGGTAAAAGATAGATATTTTTAGGTTTTAAAACCCTAGACTCAGCTTAAAATCGAACCTTCGAAATTCTTACCCTTGATACATCAACTTATGCTCTGTCGCACATTTATTTTATTTTAAGTACATGTTTTTTTTTTAATTTCAAGCTCAGATTCGAGCACTTGCTTCATGTGCTACAATTTTCGAGCAATTGATACTTCTTTTCAACTCCCCAAAACTTATTTTCAAATGATATTCTGAATAGTACTGAGTCTAGTGTTTGGGACAATTTTAAAGGTAATGAAGAGAAATTTGAGAGCTAAATATAGGTCCAAATAAAAGTAGGCCATATAGTCTCAAAGTTGGGTTTCAAAAGATAATTTTATCAGGGTTGGCTTGAAAGGCTCAAACGATCCAAACAATAGTTGCCTAAAACATTTTCAATATTCCATGCTTCCTAGGATTTCGCCTCAAAAAATTACTAAGTCAATTCTAAAGACTTAAACTTTCATGCATGCCTAGGTTTTTTTCGTAGGGAACTAAAAATTTTATGGTACGGATTTGCATGCTTTATTAAAAATAGATTCATATCATTATTAAGCTAACATAATAACTTATTGAAATAATAGAACTTTAATAATACTGAAGTTTAGCATACTTAACAAAATTTCAAATTATTGAACAAAATATATCCTAATAATAATTAAAAGAAAATTTTATTCTGAGTGGAATTAATTCAAATTTTTAGTCCCCCCACTTAAAGTGAACAATGTCCTCATTGTTTAAAGTGAATAGATACTATAAACCATGTAGGATTTTAGAAAAGAGGAGGTGAGTCAAATTGACTGCTTAAGTACCAAGCTCTCTCTAAAATCCAATCCTAGACATGTATATACCTATTGCCACACTTTAGCTTTTGTGACTTGTTTAGATTTTATTCATGATTCCTATCTCTTGTTTTATTGTGCAAAAATAAAAATTCCTAATTAACCTAATCCTAAAATAACTTGAGAATAAAAATAAAGTTGAAGTCCTCCCTTTTTTATTTATTTTCTGATCCTTCCGAGTTCAACTCATCTTTTGCTCCATCAGTATTGCCTTTGCATGAATCGCCTTGCTCCCTCTTCGATAATGAAATCCATGGTTCAAATATGAAATCTGGAAACTCAGGCACAAAAATAAATGGGTCATTATAAATTTTCTTAAGGGCACTCCTCATCAAGTCATCCCTTATTTTTGAGTATCCCTAGTAGGCTTGTTGCTGCCATTGCATGTGTTGCATTAAGTCCATCAGCTTTAACAGCTCATCACGAAGATCTGGGCTAGGTAGTGGAGCTCCAAACATTGAGGTCTCGATATCGAGTTCGACACGGCTCCATTGATTACGCCTTATTAGGGACTTGGTTGGTCGCTCTGCGCGGGATCTCTGTGGGCTCATCTTCTGCTTCTTCGGGATCCTCACTCTCTTCAACTCGTTGCTGTAGAACAGAATCTCCAGCTACTCGGTAGAGGTCCCAATCGGTGATTGTGCCTTGACTATACCCTGTCCTCTTTACGTCCGCAAGGATTTTCACTTTTAAGCACAAAATTATTATTGTAAAGGGGAATTATGCTGGGCCAAAATGTCTAACGGCACAATTTTTCATTTCTCTCAGCATGATTTTGCCCACATCAATGGTCTTTCCAGTTAGAATTGAGTATACTAGGACCATTCACTCTAATGAGATTGTAGTCCCATGCGAACTAGGCATAAGGCTGAAATGAATGAAATAGAACCATACCTTCGCAAGTGGTGTCAAATACTCTTTTCGACACGTGTGGATTTCTTGCTTTGACACAGTCCACTTAGAACCTGGAACAGTAAGTTCCTCGAGAATTTCTTGCAAATTTTCAGGCTTAATGTTGCTCAACAGAGAAGAATATTCATCGTTGTCAAAATCAGGTAATTCAAAGAATTCATTAATAGCATTTGAATTTATTGGCACCTTGATTCTGCGGACTGGAACTTCGGTCAATTTTCTTGAGGTTAAGTTCGTGTAGAATTCACGAACTAGTTCCTCATCCACACTTGGTCTATTTTCACAAAACAATTCCCAATTGAGGGCTTCAGCAACTTGACAAATACGTGTCATAAAGTCTCTGTAGTTGCTTTCCTTCAATGTGAAGCCTTTCTCTGGATGCATCTGTTGATTTTTGAAGATACTTTCGTATCTTGCTTTGGCTTCTTCACAGTGGAACTTATTTTGCGTTTCATTGATTTGAGCGAAAGCACGAGTTCTCTTGCGAGGCATGATTTGACCTGAACAATAGATAGGAAAAATTATTTTCTGAAAAATTTATTTAACAAAAATTATTAATAATTCAATGAATTAAAAAAATTAAATAATTAAATAAATTGAAAGAAAATTAGGTCTTACCACCTTTTTTTATAAAAATAAAAGAACTCTAAAAAAATAATGGAGAAATAGATAGCAAAATGGAAGGAGGGTTGGAAGGTTGGGTGAAGGAGGAATGTTGCATAAGCACACGAAGCAACAAGGCGCATGGCTGATGGAGCTGGAGGGAGTAGCAATGTGCAAGGGAGGCTGGCGAGTAGTCTGTGAGTTGTTGTTGACCACGCCGTGGGCGCTCAGTCTTTGGCGCAGCAGTCTCGCTTATGTGCGATAAGGCCTAGGCAGCTGGGGTTGAAGCAGCAAACGCACAAGGCTGTGTGCGATGTGGGCGTATGGCGTGTGCTGAAGCTGGCTGCTGGCCGAATGACTGTTGTGGCTAGGGACTTGCGGCACTTTGATGAGTTGGTGCTTTTGGGGTTGAATGGTGCATGAATAGGAGGAAAAGAGTTGCTGGTATTTATAATAGGAGTAATGGGACTTAGAATAGAACTCTTAGTATAACTTAATGATTAAAAATAAGGGTCCAATTCTAATTTTACTCAAGATTAACAACAACTAATAATTGAATATATGCATATGAAATTATCAATTGCTATTAATTATTAAGATAAACATAAAAAAATATAATTAAATAAAATTAATCCTAATCCTAAGCTAAGTTGATAAAAATTAATATATAAATTATAATGGATATAATTATATATTAAAGTTTATCAATAATTTATAAATATATAATATTAAGTAAAAATATTTATTCTAGATGCCTTTTAAAAATATTTACAAAAAGAGGCACCTAGTTTTTATTATTTACGAAAATAGCAACCAACCTTTAAAAATAATTCATTTAAGTCTCTAGACTTAATGAAAATTTGAAATTGAGTTGCAATTTAAGACTTGGGTCAAAATTGTCCTTTTTATTTGAAAAACCAAAAAATTTATTTCGTCATTTAAGGAATAATTTCTTGGAAAATTATGTAAAAATCAATTCCCAGGAAAGATTGGAGGGGTCACAAGCGGTCCCGCTTAAGTTCCAATCTCCTAGACAGAATTTATTTAAACATAATAAACCCGAAAGTACACCCTAAATAATTTATTAAAAACAAGAAAATCTAAATATCAGATAAACTGAACAAGATTTTATTTCGTTCAAGTTTTTCTCCGTAGTAATGTTCCAAACGCTGAGCATTGACTCAAAAATTACCTCCCTTACCTCGGAGTTCAACAACTCCATATGGATAGACGCGATGAATCGTAAATGGTTACCTGGGAAAAACTTCAATCTGGAATTAAATAACAAGACTTGCTGACCTACTTCAAATTCTCTAACTCGAATGTGCTTGTCATGCCATTTCTTGAGTCTTTCTTTGAGTAATTTGGCATTTTCATATGAGAACATTCGAAATTCCTCTAGCTCGTTGAGTTGGAGCATCCGTTTCTCTCTATCAAGCTTAAGATCCAAGTTGAGTCGTCAAAGGGCCCAGTAAGCTTTGTGTTCTAACTCCAGAGGTAGATAACAGGCTTTCCCAAAGACCAACCTATAGGGTGACATTCCTAAAGGTGTCTTGTATGTTGTTCTGTAAGCCCATAAAGCATCATCTAGTCTCTTGGACCAGTCTCATCGGTTCGGGCAAACTACCTTCTCTAGTATGCCTTTGATCTCCTTATTCGCTAGCTCAGCTTGCCCATTTTTCTACGGATGGTAAGCTGTAGCAACCTTGTGTTTCATGCCACATTTATCTAACAACCATTTTAACCACTTGTTCACAAAATGGGTCCCTTTATCACTGATAATAGCTCTTGGGGTTCCAAACCTTGTGAACACGTGTTTCTACAAAAACTTCATCACAACTTTAGCATCGTTCGTCCGATATGCTTCAGCCTTGACCTATTTGGACACATAATCTACTGCTACCAATATGCACTAGTGACCAAAAGATGGAGGGAAAGGACCAAGAAATTCAATACCCCAAACATCGAACAATTCTAACTCAATGATATTTGTTCTAGGCATCTCATTTCTGTTGGTGACATTTCCAACCCTCTGACATTGATCACAACTCTTTACATAACCGTATGCATCCTTAAAAAGTGTTGGCCAAAAGAATCCGGCTTGCAATACTTTGGCCACTGTACGTGTACCTTTGAAGTGTCCCCCACTTGGAGCTGAGTGACAGTGGTATAAAATCTTCGGTATTTCATCTTCTGCCACACATCTCCTGATCATCTGATCTACACACTTTTTAAACAAATATGGCTCTTCCCAGAAATAGTACTTCACATTATGAAGAAACTTTTTCCTTTTTTGATACGTTTTATCAATCGGCATCAAACCACAAGCTAAATAGTTAGGAAAATCAGCAAACCAAGGAATATTATGGACATGATTTACCAAGGGGATAATTATAGCTGAATGTGGCAGCTGAAATTTGCTAAAAATTGCAGCCGAAGAGCCACACCTTGGTCGGCCACCTATATGGCAAAGTTGATGGCTTCAACTTTCCTAAATATGTCATGGGGCAAATCTACAAAGCCACTAATTGTGGAGGGAGTTGAATGCAACTTTGACAAGTCTTCAAGGGATTCTTTGCAAGCTTAATTAATCAGCTAATAAGCTGATTTGAGCCAGAATATGGACGGTTTGGGCGGCCCAATTGGTTGCTGGTTCGGTTCATTGAATCCGGTTCAACCAGTGCGGTTTAACTAGACCCTTTTTCCATAATTAATTAATAATAATTTATTTAGCCCAAATTAAATTGGGAATAAATTAAAATTAATTATATTATGATTTAATATTCATAACCAGACCGTCTTGGGTTGGAAATAAATTTTCCTCGATAATTCAAATTGCTTCTCGGGTTTATTCTTCAAACAGTTTCTACCAAGCCAATTTTCGCCCTTTGTGCAAATCTATCAAAAATAGTCAGAATAAATCAAAATTAACTATAAAATTAATTAAAATTCATCATGTTCATATTTTTAGCACAATTTAATTATTTTATAATATTTAATTATTTTTCGACAAGAATTTAATTGAAACTGCATAAATTTGAGTTAAAAAGAGCATGAAAAAGTGTATAAATTTTCGTGTTTCCACTGAACCAATCGTGCACCCAACGTTTTAACCTCTAAAATACTCAAATTTTAACCCTAGAAACACTAATTTTAAACATAAAAATACCCCATTAAGTTAATCCAACCTAGTTTTAACATTCCAACTCTTTTGAAACCTCAAATTTCAAAAACCCCTTTTTCCACCAAAAACCTATCATCCCCAATTCCAAATGCCACATTGGAGGAAGTTGTCAACAAACTAAAGAAGAAGTGCATACGAGTCCACAGAGGTTGAGGTTAAGTATTTTTTACTCTATTTTAGTGTTTAAATGATTATTATTCATCTATCTTTTTGTTAGAAACATTGCTTTATAGAATGCCTCCATATAGAAACAAGAGAACGACTATTTTTGAAACACCGAAAGTATCGAACCCCATTAGATTTCATCATTTAAATGTTGATAAATATTTTCTCGAGTCATAATAGAGACCTTTCATTCAGGAATGATGGCTCGAACCCTCTATGATCCACTGTAAGGAAATCTGGACTTTAGTTCGATATCACCGCTGGGAACTATTTTGTATCGTTCCCAAACAATATGTTGTTATTGATAGTTCATGAATTTTATGAATTTTTTAAGCATCAAATAGTTCGAGATGGCACCGGGGCATATGTGACTTCTGTTACAGTCTGAGGGGTTGAAGTTCACTTATTCCCCAGCGATATTTGTGAGTTTTATGACATTCCGTTCTATGAAAAAATTTTATTGATGGAGTAAATTTGAATAGATTGCAAAATATTAATATGGAGAATGTTGTAAAATATATGATTCAAGGTAGCGGTAGATGGAACTATAGGCCGGATTCGGGGATGCCAACTAATTTCAATCAGGCAAATTATGTTCCCGGTTGCCAAAATGTGGATGCAGTTCATCGGAACCCAAATTGCACCCACATTAAATGTCTTTAATGTTAATGTTTTTTGAGCTATTTTGTTGTATGATATTTTGCAACGTAAACAGATCTGTACAGGACATTGGATTTTCCGAGAAATAAAAAGTTGCGTCCAGAGTTAGAAAGCTGAACTCTTCTTTCTTCACCTAGTGATAGCATTATGCTAAAGGGTGGAAGTGCCAATGAGTGAAAATGAGCAATTCATGAAGCCAACAAAGTGCATAATTGGAGACACATTATACACACAATACGTTGAGCTTTAGTGAAAGCAAATCACTAAATGGAATCAAATGAGGAAAGAAAAGATGGACGTTCTGGCGTCGCTCAAAGAACAAACAAAAGCCCGAAGAAGAGCTAGAGGGAGCACAGAGGCAAAGCTTGACGGAATGATCCAATGGATGCAAGAGACATGATCAGTCCTTTAGGAATTTGCACAAATGAACGGATTATGAGCTCCAAACTATCCACCTGACCTATTCAACGCAGCACCAACCAATTATGATAAAGGAAAAAGTAATGAAGGGGTATATTTCGAAGATGGAGTGGATGTTCATGACCCCCTAGGAATAGAAGATGAATATGAAGTGACTTTCTGGCTGTAATTTTCTACACCGAAGGGCCTGTTATCTGAAGTCCAACCCGCCATGCGTCTTCAACGGGTGGGTGCTCTCGCTAAGATTTTTCATTGGGAAAAGGAAAGCCTCGATGGAAAGGAGGCGATCGCCACAGTAAGGCGATGAGGAGAATGATTGGAGTTTTAAAAAAAATTGAAGACTTGTATTAATTTTTGGATGATTTTAATTTGAACTTGGTAGGAATAGGATTAATAGTATATTCTTAATTATGTTAGCAATCACGATCAATCGGGTAATTTCTTTCCTCACCTTTTTATGGGCTACATATTGAGAACGATGTGTTCACTAAAGTTTGGGGGTAACATAGAAAATTTGGTTTAAATTTTTATGTGTTTCTTTTATTTTTCATGTGTTCTGTATGCTTGAGCTTGTAGAAATGCTAGTGATTGGTTAGGAGCATGTAGATAGGTTGCTTATGTTTATAAATAAATTTGGCATGATGATAGGTGATTTTAAATTTTTGATTATTAGACTACTAAGTTTTTTATATTACACTGAAGATAGGCATTAAGCAACTGACTGTACCAAATGATATAAAAAATACAAGAAAACGAGCATGCTAGTATGAATGATAAATGGTTGAACTTGAGTTTGTTTGATTGATTAAGTTTATGCATATTGAAATATTAAGGGATGATCTAAAGCATTATTTGGAAAACATCCAGATCCAAAAAGCTGACCTATTTGTATTTCACCTTTAGTACTGATTTTTAAGCCTATTAACATTTCTTGAGGAACCTCATTACAAACCTCGAGCCTGAATCATTAATTTCTATTTACTTTTTTCTTTGGTCCTGCACTGCACAACTATAGATGCCTGGCCATACGTATTGAGGGTTAAGTAGATACATCAAGGCAGAGTTTGTAAAAACAAAGTGAAATAGGAAAGATTGGGGTGATATGAGAACTATAGGTTAGCCTGAAAGTGCAAAACAAAAGAAAAATTCAAAAAGAAAATCAATACAAGTAGAGAAAGTCTTAAAACAATGAAAATCATTTATTAGTGCACAAGAAACTCGTAAGCTAGCCATAGTTACTATGTCATGCTATGATTTCCTATGTGGAGAAACAAGAAAGATGAGAGAAAGAGAAATAAGGCGGTGACCGAGTAAGGGTCACTAAGGGGAAAGAATAGGGATTGATAAATTGCGCCAAACTATTTTCATGTTTGTAACCCGTTTGATGCTTACTATTTCTGAATTCCATATCTGTCCTAAGCTTCAAAACGTCACAAGTCGAGAAGTCCTATGTGACCTAAGTATCCTTATGCATGAATGGACAGTATATTAAACAATCGCATAAATGACTATTTGTATTCTGCTCAGATAATCAAATTACTTGTATGATTTATTGATGGACCCTTATAGGTGAGACCCTTAGTGTTTGTATACTTTGTAATTTATTGAACTTAGATGTTTGTAATCAAAAGTGGTAAGTTAATTATTTATCATGTTAAAGTTATTTGTGAATATGAAACACTTATTCATGTGCTCCAAAGTCAATACTTATACGATATCTACTCAAGGGATGTCTTTTATTTCTTGTCTTTGTTCATGTTTCTTAAGGACAAGTAATGACTTAAGTGTAGAGAAGTCTGATCTCCCGTAATTCGATGTAGTAGACAAAACTAGTTTTCACTCTTTAGGATCTTGAAATTAAGCATTATCATTAGGATTTAATTATGTCTTAGTAAGTTTTGTTAAGTTCAATAAAATGTGCAAATTGAGTCTTTTATTGACCTTGGGGTCGATTGAGGCCTAAGGGTGAGCTAATGAACTTTATAAGTGTGTAGGAGACTGTTAGAAGGCATATTAAACAGATACTAGCAGCTATGTCACAACACGGAATGATCGATGTCACAACATAGGGAGTAGAATCGAGAAATCACAAAAATGCCTTCATTGTCCCGACATAGACTAAGGGTGTCATGACATACCCCTAAAGATATCCCAAAAAGGGTATACTGACACTTATGTCAGGTATTGGTGTGTTGTGACATCGATTCTGGACAGGAATTAAACATGAGCTATGGGGCATTTTGGTCTGCCCAATCAAACATAAAGCTCGGGAACATCAACTATCCTAGGGTTAAGGACAACCACCACCTAAGATCTATAAATAGGCTCCTTTGTAACATGTAAAAGACCATTCATTTACCTTAGAATTAGTCCTTTAATTTCAGTTTAGTTCTATCTTTTCTTAGGTTAGATTTATTTATATTTGTTCTTTGTTCTATTTGGAGAGATCTGAATTGTGTAGACAATCAAACCTTGTGGATTCGTGATCAATCTTAATAAAATTAGGCTCATTCATAAACTTTGTATTGTCGATTTATTTAGCATACATTCTCTTTATATTGATTTTATATTGTCTATGGAGACCATGAGGAACTAAACCCTCTATGGGGGATTAGCGAGTGGAGGGATGATCTGTTAACTGTTTTGTAGGGATACTCAATGGATCAAATTTTTGGGAAAGGAAGAACGTAAAACAAAATTTAGTTCTGACAACCCTAGGTAGTCATCAAGGTGGGAATTAACCCGAAATTGGAATGATCTATCTATAAAGACCTTCACCCGAAACCGGTCTGGACTGTGAGGTTGGTAGATAAGTAGTCCTTGCCGACACCTTATTCGAGTGGGAGATTGGAAGTTCATACTAGGATAGCGACTAGTTGATTGACGAGAAACCCGAAGTGGCAGTTGATGAGGATTACCAAAGTGAGCTAATCACCCATAATCAGATTAGATTATTTCTATTCTTCAATATCTCGAATTTTATTTCTTTATGTTATTTTATTTTATTATTAATAAAAACTCCCTTTTACTTTTACTCCCGTACTATAATTGACTTAAAGTACTAATTGGATCTTTGGTACGATCCTCGAAGTACTCACCTACCCCGTTGTAACTATATTACAACTTGACTCATATACTTGCTGATACCACCTCATATATATATCTTTTACTACAGTATTCACATTCTTAACGTTAGTACTTACAGAGGCGATCACCTTTCATGTTTTAGGCTTAATCATGATATTTGGGCTTATTTGGTAGCTTAGAACACGTAGATGATTGATGAGTTAGTTGGGAAAGCCAAAGTAGAGACTTTGGCTGAGTCACCTTGTTCAGTGGTGTTTGAATCTGGTAAGAGGACTTCCGGTGGTTTATATGGTCGACTGCCTAAGAGAGGGCGTGATATTCAGTTCTGGTAGAGGTCTAAGACGTGGAACTCGACCAAGTCAATCGAGGCAGCAGAGTAGTGTGGTGGTCAATACTGGTGGTTCGACGGGTGATTTTGGATGGTTGTTTTGTGCACATTGTGAGCATAGGCATCTTAGTGAGTGTTGCAAAATGATTGATGGTTATTTTAAGTGTGGTTCGAGGGAACATTTTGAGGGATTTCCTTAACAAAGTTGAGGTTTCGTAGACTCAAGGTTCCACACCTGCTTCTGTGCCTGCTAGAAGTCATTGTTGTGGTAGAGGTAATGGGAGACCGATTGGGCAATGAATTGTTGCTCATACTGTTGCTACACAGGTTGATTCTAGAGGTCCGGCTCGGGTTTATATTGTTAGGCAGCTAGAGGGTCAGGATTCGACTGATGTCATCGCAGGTACTTTCAGTTTGCATTCTACACTTTTATTTTCTTTTGTTGATTCTGATACTAAACATTCGTATATCTTGAGTGAATTGGCTTGTAAGTTAGGGATTACTATAGAAACTTTTGGGTTAGGTATGATTGTAATTAGTTCTTTCGGTGATAGCGTGGTAGTGAATAAATTTTATGGTAGATGCCCCCTTAGGATTCAAGGGCACGTTTTTTATGTTGATCTTATGGAATTGACATTCTACGGTTTTGATGTGATTCTAGGTATGGACTGGTTGACTGAGCATAAGGCTAAGGTAGCTTTTTAGACAAAATGAATTACTTTAAGAAATAGTGATAGGTTGGAAATTATCATTGTTGGTGAAAGACCAGGATTTATGTCTAATATGGTTCTAGCTATGAAGGTTTAGAAAATGATGGAAAAAGGTTGTGAAGCTTATTTAGCTTATTTATGAATTCAGTTAGTAAGGAGTTGAGAGTTCAGGATATTTGCACTGTTAATGACTTTCCTGGCGTGTTTCCTGAAGAGTTATCTGGTTTCCCACCAGAACGTGAAGTGGAGTTTGGTTTTTGAGCTTTATCCCGATACTGCACTGGTGTCTATTATGCTTTATTGAATGACACCAAAAGAGCTCAAAGAGTTAAAGACTCGGTTGTAAGATTTGCTTGACAGAGGGTTCATTCGACCGAGTGTATCTCTATGGGGTGCATTGGTTTTGTTTATGAAGAAGAAGGATGGTACGATGCGGTTGTGTATTAACTATAGACAGTTATGTCGACTATCAAGAATAAATATCCCTTTCCTCGAATTGATGACTTTTTTGATTAGTTCCGAGGTGTAACAGTATTCTCGAACATTGATCTAAGATCTGGGTATTATCAGTTGAAGGTGAAAGAGTCTGATATCTTGAAAACTACTTTTAGGACTCGGTATGGTTATTATGAGTTTTTGGTCATACCGTTTGGTTTAACTAATGCCCCTACTGTGTTCATGTATTTGATGAATCGAGTATTCCTTTCGTACTTGGATAAATTTTTGTTTGTTTTCATAGACGACATTTTAGTGTATTCTTGTTCTAAGGAGGATCAGGATGCGCATTGAATAGTTGTTTTGCATATCTTTCGAGATAAGCAATTATATGCGAAGTTGAGTATGTGTGAATTTTGGCTCAAAGAAGTGGCGTTCTTAGGTCTTGTTGTGTCGGTAGATGGGATTCTAGTGGATCCAATGAAGATTGAGGCGATCTTAGAGTGGAAGCTGACTGGGAGTGTTACAAAAGTTTAAAGTTTCTTGGGTTTGGCTAGCTATTATCGTACATTCGTTGAAGGGTTTTCCCTTATTGTTGCACCCTTAACGAAACTACTTCAGAAAAACGTGGTGTTTGAGTGTACTAAAGAAAGGCAGGAAAGTTTTGAACAGCTTAAAGTAGTGTTGCCTGAGGCACCTATGCTGATTCAACCAGATCCTAGAAAATATTTTTGGTTTATAGTGATGCTTCTTATTCGGGTCTTAGTTTTGTGTTAATATAATAGGGTAAAGTTGTGGCTTATGTTTTGGGACAGTTGAAGACGCATGAGCGCAATTATCATATTCATGATTTGGAGTTAGATGTTGTTGTATTCGCACTTAAGATTTGGCGTCATTACTTGTACGGAGAGAAGTGTGTCTTTTATATGGATCATAAGAGCCTTAAGTATCTCCTCACCTAAAAGTAGTTGAATTTAAGGCAGAGGCGTTGGATTGAAATTTTAAAGGATTATGATTGTGTGATTGAGTATCACCCTTGCATGGAAAATGTTGTCGTTGACACTTTTAGTAAAAAGTCTATGACAAAATTGAGAGCTATGGTCACGCGCTTGAGTTTAGCTAGTGATGGTGGTTTGTTAGCCGAACTTTAAGTGAGGCCAAGTATTTCATAGCAGATTAAGGAGAAATAGTCGTTGGATGGGAAATTGTTAACGAGGATTCAACAGGTTAAGCAAGGTGTTAAAGGAGATTTTGATGTTGACCGCTAGGGTATATTGAACTTTCGAGGTAGATTGTGTGTGTCGCATGATCTAGATTTGAGGCAAGTGATACTTTTCGAGATGCATGGTAGCCCTTACACTATGCATCCCGGTAGTGGTAAAATGTAACATGATCTAGGAGAGATTTATTGATGGCCTAGGTTGAAGCGTGATGTTACAGATTTTGGGACTCGATGTTTTGTTTGTCAGAAAGAAAAGGTAAAGCATCAATTTCCTTCAAGTTTGTTGCAACCCATTGTGATTCCTGAATCAAAGTGGGAAAGAATCACTATAGACTTTGTTTCGGGTATGCCTTAGACTCCGATGAAGAAGGTTTAGTGTGGGTAATAGTTGATCAGTTTTCTAAGAGTGTGTGTTTCTTGGCAGTGCATACCAATTATTCTTTGTAGAAGTTGGCACAATTGTACATTACTGATATTGTACGTCTTAATGGAGTTCCAGTTTTATTATTTCAGATAGGGATCTGCATTTTACACCTCGGTCTTGGAAGAATTTGCAAGCGGCTTTGGGGTTGAAGCTTAGTTTCATTACAGCTTATCACCCCCAAACAGATGGTCAATCTGAGAGAGTAATTCAAGTTTTAGAAGATATGTTGCATAGCTGTGTGATCAAGTCCAGTGGTAGTTGGGAGTGATTAGCAGAGGTTGCCTACAATAAATGTTTCAAGCGAGTATTCGTATGGCACCGTTTGAAGCGTTGTATGGTAGGAAGTATAAAACTCCTTTGTATTGAACAGAATTGGATGATAAGCGAGTAGTTGGATCAGCCTTAGTTCGTGACACTAAAGAGAAAGTGAAGTTGATTTGTAAACAATTGGAAGCAACATCTAATAGAAAAAATTCTTATGCGAATTTGAAACCTCGAGATATCTAGTTTCAAGTTTGCGAGGTGTTCTTGAAGGTTTCACCTTGGAAGAAGATTATGCGGTTTGGAAGGAATGTTAAATTGAGTCCAAGGTATGTTGGACCTTATGAAGTTGTTGAGAGGATTGATTCGGTAGCTTTTCGACTCAAGTTACCGCCAGAGCTTGAGCGAATTCATGATGTTTTTCATGTGTCTATCTTGTGGAAGTATCTTTCAGATCCGTCAAACGTTGTGCCAGTGGAGGAGATTGAAGTTCGAACCAATCGAACCTTTGAGGAAGAACCAATTGAGATTCTAGCTCATGAAGAGAAGGTTATGCGTAACAAGAAGGTTCCGTTGGTTAAGGTTTTGTGGTACAACCACAAGACAAAAGAGGCTACTTGGGAAGTTGAAGATGCGATGAGACAACAATATCATTACTTGTTTAGGTCAAGTAAATTTCGAGGATGGAATTCTTTTTAAAGGGGAAGAGTTGTCATGCCCCAAAACTGGGCCTAGGAGTTTCAAGGGTAAAATAGGAATCTTAGCTCTAGTGTGCTCTGGAATTTCATAGAATGGTAAACCGGAAATGTTTTTGTCTCTGGCTTTTTGAAAATTAAATCGAAATTTGAAATTATTGTTGAAAAGACTTTCAATTTTGAAATGAGGACTTATTTGTAAAAGAGTTCGATTTAGGAGTAGTTATAAAGCAGTTTTACCAAATTTTAAAATTCAACCTAATATTTCCCCACCCACAATAAACCCATGTTAGTTTATTCCCCTTTGTTTTGTGCTGCCATCCCTTGCTTTCAAAATCTCTTCCCACTCAATTTTGATTTCCAAAACTCCATTCCTTTGATTTCTATCATCACGCAGGCCATAAATCTCCATGGAATTTTAAGAAAAACACCTTCAAACTCCATTGATTGTGTTATCTCCCAAGTTATGGGTTTTCCAGATTTTTTACTAAACCTTCATTTTCCTTCCATTGAAGGTATTAATTTGTCGTTCTATTAGTTTTAAATGTTATCTGGTCTTTTAAACAAAGTTTTTAGCCATTAAATCGCATATTTTGAATAAAAGCAAAAAATTGAGTCGTTTGTAACACCCCAAATTTTTGGGCCTAGTAGAATTAGGCTATTAGGCCTTGGGCTTGGGAGCATTTAAAATTTTTGAGAACAAGAGAACGGCATTAACGCAAGTTGGACCTATTAGGTGAGTGATTTTGGAAGGTTAGAGGGCTTCCATGAAGTCCCGGGATCAAACCTAGGCTTCAGGAAAATTTTGGTTTTAGGTGAATAAAACCTTGGGAGTAAGTAAGTAGGCTTTAAGAATAAAATGTGGAGAAAAATGACACAAAAAGAGTTGTGGCCTAGTGGCAAATGGCACCACATGGGAGACAAGGAAGTGACGCCATAGAGGAAGCAAGGGTCCAAGGTTTAAGTCTTGGCGCTTGCATTTCATTTTGATTTTCTTTTTAAATGAACTTAGACTTTGGCCCATAGGCTTATATTTAGTTGCACGTGTTCTAAGTCACAAAAGGAGCTTGTGTTGTAGTGGCATGTAGCGTCTGGAGCATAGGAGAGGGCAAATGTTCGAATCTCATGTCAAGCAAGGGGGTGTTTATTTTGTGGATTGGACGGTCAGAGTTTGTGTTGGAATTAAACTCTACTCCTCTGAAGGAAGAATCCCACATCGAGAAGCTAGCATGAGAGTAGACAAGAAGCTGGCTTTAAATAGAGCGATCTATAAGGAGAGTAAGCATACCTTGGTTGGCGTTTGGGGCATAGGAGTGTTCGGAGGGCGAATTATCTCCAGATTCCTATCAGGTGTGTATTTCGTACTACTCTAGTGGTAGAGCGGCAAATGCCGAAATGCCGTCACACGGCGATGGTAGCCACACGAGCGTGCAAGCGCATGTGTGGGGGCTTCGACGCGATAGTTGAAACCATCATGAGTGTTCTTGTGGGTTTAGGTTTTTTGGGCCACAATGGGTCGAAAGGGGCCAAGTGAGCCCATATGAATAAATTGTATGATTGTGTAGTAGATATTGAACTGGTCTATGGGAATCTCATATCTGTGGCTAGATTTGGGCTAAATGGGCCACACGAGCGTATGGCTCCACTTAGGCCGAGAATAGGCCTTAGGCCCATTCGCATCATTATCTCTGTTTAGAATACTTGAGTCGCTCGAGGAGATTGTAGACCTTCTGAGGGGTTGACAAAATTACTGAAATACCCTAGTTTGTAAAATTACCGAAATTCCCTTAGTTTACAAAATTATCGAAATACCCCTAGTTTGTGAAATTACTGAAATACCCACGGATTGCAAAATTAATGAAATACCCCTAATTTGCAAAATTACTGAAGTACCCCTGGATTGTAAAATTACCGAAATACCCTTGATTTGCAAAATTACTGAAATATCCCCTATTTGTGAAATTACTGAAATACCCCGAATTGTAAAATTACAAAAATACCCCTGATTTGTAAAATTACTGAAATACCCCCTATTGTAAATTTATCGAAATACCCTTGATTTATAAAATTATAGAAATACCCTCGATTTGTAAAATTATCGAATACCCTTGATTTGTAAAATTACCGAAATACTCCCGGATTGCAAAATTACCAAAATACCCTTGATTTACAAAATTACTAAAATACCCTCGAATTGCAAAATCACTAAAATACCTTTGATTTGTAAAATTACCGAAATACCCTCGATTTGTAAAATTACCGAAATACCCTTGATTTGTAAAATTACTGAAATACCCTCGATTTGTAAAATCACCGAAATACCCCTGTAGGGTAGAATTACTGAACTACCCCTGTAGGGTAGAATTACCAAAATACCCCTGTAGGGTAGGATTACAGAAATACCCTTATAGGGTAAAATGACTATTTTGCCCTTAAGGGTAAATGACTGATTTTGTGCCATGACTTGATTGTGATTGTATGACTGTGTTTTAACTGACTTGATTGTGGTCACTGATATGCTTGTAATATATGTTAAATGATTGTTATTGAGTATGGTCATTCTGCATACACCTGTGATGATTGAGCATGACATACACGACATATTACATGGGGTTAGGACAAAGTTACGGAGGAAGTGTACGGCCCATTGTCGTTCTGTACAAGGCTTTCAGCCTTTCTGCGATATTTATGGCTTTTAGCCATTCTTTCTACGTCACCGAGCCGTTCTGTTGACTTAGTGCCGCAACCAGTGCTAAGCTTGGTGTGTTGGCTGGGTGGGTCGATTTTATCCCCACATGGTGAATTGGTTGGATTGGGCTAGATTTTTGTCTAAATATCTGCATCTGATACTGATTCTATAATGGGCTCAGGTCCACCTGGTTCTGTTATGGGCTAAGACCCACCTGATACTGTGTCTGTGATGGGCTCAGGCCCAGTCTGTTTTTGCATACCGTATATCTGACTGTTTGTATTATAAAGGATTACATACTGAGTTTTCGCAAACCCACCCTTGTGTCTAACTATACAGGTAATCCCCAGACTTAGTGGATTTGGAGCTGCTAGGGACTCGGAGGTGGCCACAGTACTGCTCCTGTTTTTGTTTACTTTATTTATTATTAGTTTTTTTTTCTGGATTTTTTTTATATATGTAATAAGGCCTCTCCAGTTTTATAGTTTTCAATCTGAGGTTTTAATCATTATGATTTACATGTTAGAAGTAGAACGCGATTTTCCCAAAACGATAACTGTTTTCAAAACACTATGTTTCTGCAATGATTTTTAAGCTTCCGCAAACAAACAAGGTTTTGAAAGTAATAATGTTTTTGCAAGAGAATGACTTTTAATAAACTACGTTTTGAAGATAAGCAAACGAAATATGAGGTTTTACATGGCAGAAAGTTTTAAATTCTTCAAGAAGGGTTTCTAATGAGAGCATGGTTTTTGAAAAACTCTTCTATGTGACACGCCAGATTTGGGCCTAACTTCTAGGCCGGGTTTGGGGCATTACATCGTTAATGGTGGATTTCAGGACTTTGGATTAAAAAACATGGTTTCAAAGTGCTTTTCAATTATTTTTGATGTGAATAGAAGGTTTCTAAACTGAGTTTAAAGTTTCGTTAACTTTTTTAAGTTTTAATGAATTTTCGTGAAAATTGTCATAGCGTGTCAATAAATTTTGATACCATGAATTGGGTAATTTTGTGTAGTTTAAAGGTTGATAATTAGTCGTAGGTGAATAATTGGATGGATTGAATCAGTTTTAGGCAAAATGTTGAAGTATAGACCGAGATAATTAAGTTTCAAGTTGACTATGTCGAAGGTTTTAGTGAAGAGAATCTAGCTTAGGCTTGTGTTTTAGCTTAATTGAAGAGAGTCTTTGATTGTGTGTTGTTTGTGCTTGTTGTGGGATTTTCTTGTTGAAGCTTTGGAATCACTAGGACTTTCTACAAGTTAAGGAAAAGCTAGTTTAAGCTTTCGACGACTAGGCGAAAGCGTCAAATGTGAATGTTTGGAATGGTTTCTTGTAAACACGATTCATTGCACAAATTAGGAATTTAGAAGTAGCCTAAACCCCTACTTTAAATTCTGAGTGTAAGCTTTCTCATACCCTTGATTTAATATGTGATTGTATGTTGTGAAATTGTTGATTAAGATGTGATAATGCGACATGTGAAATAAGCTTATGATGGCTAATTTGAAAGAGTTGATTGTGGGCATGTTATACGTGCCAAATGGCAGTGGTTATGTTGTGTTTATAATGTGAATATGCAATGAAAAAGTGCAGAAATTGTAAGTAATATGTGTGTTTAATAACGAATATTTTGACTTTGTGATCTTTGAGACCTTTGGATGTAAATAGCATGCTATAGGATTGTGAGTATTCACCTATATGTGTTGTGTTTTTGGGGTATCAAGTCTCGAGACAGATTTGGAGAGATAAAAGAATGTGAGCTAAGCTCCATTCATCGGTACATGTTTGGTGTGTTGGAGGGAGCTACCTATAAGCTACACTTTTGGGATATGTTCGACTCGAGTCATTTGGTGTGCTGGAGATCTGTGTATTTGATTTGTAACAATCCGGTTTATATCCTAGTTAGAACAATGGTTTCGGGACAACAAATCTGAGTCCGTATAATATTTTAATATTATTTTCTGTGCCGTTGATATGTGGTTTAGCATGTGTTAAATTTCCGTAAGTTAATTTGTCCGTCTGTATGTTTAAATTGACAAAAGGATGAAATTGCATTAAATGTGAAAGTGGTATGCTATTTGTTAAAATGCTTAAGTGATGTGGCTTTTAAATGTTGTGGCCTTAATAGGCAAATATGCCAATAGGTGGTTAGTGGATGAACAAAGGGCGATTATACCCTAAATATATATATGTATACTTTATTATTATGAAAGGTTAATTTGGTAAAATATATGTTATTATGTTTGTAATAAACAAAAGAAAAAGATGAACATTATCATCTTATTTTGAAGTCTTAGAAAGTTAAAAGAAAAAGAAAGCTTGGAAGCTTCGTATTTTCAGCTACTATCAAGAAAAATTCAAGGTTCGTTTTTGATCGGTTTTCGATAATTTCTACGTTTTTGCAATCGTTGTTTTGAGAGCTATCAAAACCATGTTTCAATTTAATGAATTGATGATGTTTGTGTAATATGCCATTGATTATTTGTTAAGCTTTTTGATGATTTTTGGTGTTAAATGAAAGCTACGAGCTAGATGAACATGTTTTGTTCTTAAAGTTTTGATGAATTTAGCTAAATAGGGCTAAATTGAGAAATTGGAAAATTGAGGGACTAATTTACAAATTTGATGGAAAATGAGGGCTTATATGTGATGTATATATATTCGGCTAAGCTTGTGTATAAGTGGATTTGTGAATTTGATGTTTTGAGAAAAATGGACTAAATTGATTAAGTGTGCAAATTTGAGGGTTAATTTGCAAATAGCCCTAAATGTGTGTCCTTGGATTGAATTGAATGAATTAGTGAATAAAAGGGTTAATTCTAAATATGTCTAGATCAAGAACCGAGGAAAATAGACTAAGATCGATGGAAAGCAAAAATAACCGAGTAGCCGTTTTCATTCCGACATATCGAATCCGAGGTAAGTCACTATACAAATAAATGTATATGTATGCATTTGTAAATGTTCATATGATTAATGATGATAATAAATGTTTATGAGAGGTTATGTATTTGAATTCCAAGATAAGTTCGATATGGTGACTAAGTCCGAGAAGCCCCATATGAACCTAGGAATAGATAGGATTGGCTAAGTCACGTCATAGATATCTGTTTTGTTTTTATCATGTAAGACCACGTCTGGGACATTGGCATTGATTTGAGATTTGTGTAAGACTCTGTCTGGGACAGTGGCATCGATATCTGATTATGTGTAAGACCTCGTTTGGGACGTTGGCATCATTATGATCCTTACGTGTAAGACCATGTCTGGGATATCGGCATCGTTCTGATTTGTGTAAGACCCTGCCCGGGATAGTGGCATCGATATCTGACTACATGTCAGACCTCGTCTGGGACGATGGCATTGTACCACTATTCCGAGCTTCTAAGTATCCTACTGGATTCCTTATGGTTCAATGGGCAAGTCTGTGATATGAATTGTAAATCCGAGCCATGATCAAACAAGTGAACGAATGTCTGTTTCAGGTACGTTTGGTATATATATACACACAAGTGTGTATAAAAAGGTAAGTACCTGTAAGACTTTGACTCGAATAAGTGTATGTTTAAATGTGAGAATGAGAATCTTAAAATGATGAGTGTGGCAAATGATTGGAATGTGCCTATGTATCTATTTGCAATATATGCATTTTATGCTAAGTGTATTTGTATATTGACTTACTAAGCTTTTTGAAAGCTTACTCTGTGTGTGTTTTCTCTGTTTTATAGGTTGTTAAAGCTACTGAGGGCTCGGGACTATCACAGATCGTCATCACACTAATAAACTCATTTTGGTATATTTTGGGAATGGTTATATCTAGATATGGCATGTATAGTCTAGTTTTGGTACAAGTTGATGTATATACTTAGTCGTAAGATATGACTATTTTGGTTAATATTATGCCTTGATGAATGTGGTTTATGTATAGTTTTGGTATGGTTTAATGCCCATGAAATAGTCAAGTTTTTGGTTAGTTAAATGATGAAGATATGTTTTGGTTATATATATGTTTTGTCTTGAAAGATGGCATGAATGAAATAGATATTAAATGCATGGTTTGAATGGGCAAATTAGTATTTTTTTGGTTGCTATATGTTCATGAAATGGGATGATATATGTTGCTTGTAGGTTTGACCCTTATGCGTGGCAGTTTGGCCTTGTAAATGGCCTATAATGTCACACGGTTGTGGCACACGGGCGTGCCTAAAGATTGTGGGCGATTAACAGGATGTAGCTTAGTAGTACACGGCCTCGACATGGGCGTGTCATCTGGCCGTGGTTTGCAAGTCAGTAGCTAGCTAAGAGTGCACGGCCAAGGCACACGGGCGTGCTTGGTGGCCGTGGTGGGGAAGTCAGTATATGGCTTAGTAGCACATGGCTATGGCATACGGGCGTGCCTAGTGACCGTGTTGATATAATCAGTATATAGACACGTATGGACACACGGGGGTGTCTAGAAACCGTGGAGGGCACATAGTCCTCCCACGGGCGTGTCTCCTCTGTATTTTAGAAAAGTTTAATTTTTTTTCTATGAGATTCTGTATGTGATTCAGTTTAGTTCCAACTCAGTTTTTATGCATGTTTAGGGTCTTGATGACTTATCTAAGGGACACTATGATTGTTAATGATGAATGTAATGTATGAAATGTTATGTAAGTTTCTGATCTGTCCGGTAATGCTCCTAACCCTAGTCCGGCGTTGGTTAGGAGTTAGGGGTGTTACATGACTAGTGTTGACAGTGCCCACTTTTATGTTTCATAACTCAAGTGCCAAATTGTCAATAAATGTGTTTATGTGTAATGTGATATATTTTTAAATGAATATGTTATTATTATGTAAATAAACTAATAAATATTGCATGAACAAGTATAATATGACACTAAAGTTTGAGTTGTTGTAATTATGTTATACAGTTGTTTCGAAAATGCATGATGACATGTTCGCATGGTAGTTACTCTAACCATTCACTGAGCTTGTTAAGCTCAGCCACTCCTTTTTAAACCTTTGCAAACTGTTAAGCGTTGTGGTGTGATTGGTGCAGAATATTTTCCAAGGAAATGATCCAAGTAGTTTAGCATTTTACTAGATGTTATTTTGGAATTGTGGGAATAAGGCAATATGGTAGAATTGTTGCATAAATATTGCCATGATTATTTTGAATTTTTTTAGTTTTTTTTTATTCATAAGATTCAAGAATTTAGACTTTGACATGTTGATTATTGCTTGGACATGTTTTTGATGTTTAAAACTGAAATTATAGTTGTTTTAGCGATTGTTTGATGTGATAAAAGTTGCATGTTGAATGGACTTAAGTTGGATTGGACTAATTGCTTGAATATGTTGTATTTTTGCTGTCTGGAGTAGAAGTATCGATATTCAGGTTTTAAATACGATACCTCCATGATTTTCGAAAGTGTAGGAAGTCATATTGTAATTTGTTATCAATATCATATCACGAGAATCGATACTCGGGGTAATAAAACCAATACTTTTTTTAATGTACCAATATTTTCCTGTGTTTCAATTTTATGTGAGAAAAAAAATGTTGTTTTGGTACTGATTTTTCAAGCAATATCGATACCATATACAGAAATTATCGATACCACGGTTCCAGTATTGATACCTACGTGAATAACTCAAAATTTTTTGTTTAATGGTTTAAAATCATGTTTAGATCCCGTTTTAGGTTTGCTTGATGAATGTTTAGCATGTTTTAATGGTGATCAGCATATGTACGACTTAAAATTTCTACAAATGGTAAAATGAATGATGTTTGCTTAATAATAAGATAATCTATATTGCGTATGATGTGTGACGGTGATGTGGCATCCTAATATTCGGGTTTGGCCGACTGGGCAGGGTATAGGATGTTACATGAAAACTAAATCTACTCCTAAAACCTAATTTGTGGCCTCCAAAATGATGGCCCTTCTAATTGAGCATAAGCCTCATATTTATAGGCAAAGGTGGCTACTTAATTAAGTCAAATATAGGTTTAATGACACTAAATATTGATTATGCTGACAAAAACACCTTTGTTTAATTTATGCCCTTCGTCAAACCTATTTCATGACACAACCTAGTGTGTGTCGTGACATACAACTTCAAATATAAATTCTTGTGCTCATTTAACTAAGTTGCGACACCGGAAGCTTGTGTTGAGACTTGCATGTCGTTCTTGATGCTTTTGGGCCTTAAAATAGGTGTATTGCACACTCAATTAAATTGCTAAAATTAAGTACCTTAAGATTGGTATTGTCCCAATAGGTCAACTAATTTGAAATATTGCATAAAAATGCTTATTTTGCAATAATTTAACTCTAAACTAATAAAACTAAAAATGTAATAATTTAACATGAAATTACTTAAAAAGAAGCTCGTTAAGTGTCGAAAAGTACATAAATTGCCACTACAATTTGTGGCAGGTCAATAGCCTGATATATGATTAAATGGTATTCTCTCATCGGCATTACATGGTAGATGAAAAGTAAACGTGGCCACAGGTTGTACATCTTCGAGATGAATGACTTGATTAGTATTTGATAGTAATTTACTTTCCATGAAGGAAGATGTAATGGTTACCATGAGATAAAATAGGATCATAATGGGAGAACAGATTTATCCTAAAGAGATTAAGGATATCCTATGAGGGTAACACACTTATGACAAGGTCATTGGAAGAGCACTGATCGAGTTGTGTTCGTAATGGTATGTTATTAGGGAGAGCTCAGTTATGATACTATAGTGGAATGACTTCATGACTAAATGAGTTTATAATTAATAAGGGAGAAGTTGTAATTTAATTATAAATCATTTGATCCCTAATCACATATGTCAAATCGGTCCCTCTACTAGCTCGTTGAAACTAAAAATGAATTGCATGTTGTAATACCCCTAACCCATATCAATCGCCAGAATAGGGTTACGGAGTATTACCAGAGTTTACAGATCAAATAGACAACAATTTCAAAGAATTTCATAACATATCAAAATTCATAATAAAACTAATCAAAATATTATATACTGTCCCTTATACGACCCCTCAAGGCCCTAAATATGCATTAGAAACAAGTCGGGACTAAATCGAAAACTCAAAAAAATTTTCAGAAAATATTGAAAAATTTTAAAGCTGCAGGGGTCACACGGTCGTGTAGGCATTCGAAGTGGGGACACACGGCCATGTCCCAGCCCGTGTCTGTGCCCATGTAACTCTCTGACTTGGTCACACGGCCAAGCCACACGCCTGTGTGCTAGGCCGTGTACCCTTCGAAGTAACCTCACACGCCCGTGTACTAGGCCGTGTGCTAGGCCGTGTAACAGCCTAACTTGCAACCCTTTGAAAACTATAGGGGACACACGACCATGTCACCTAATCATGTGTCATACGTGACTGAGACACACGCTCGTGCCTCTGCCTATGTGAACTAAAATAGGCCATTTTACAAATCATATTTCTCACGCAATTTGGCATCAATCTACACTCAACATTGTGCATATAAACAAGTCATATTAAGGCATCCAAAACAAGAAAAATCGAGCCTTAAACATGTATTATATTCACATGCAACCAATATGCCCTTAGGCAACTCAAATAAAAATTCATAAACATGTGCAAATATAAACTCAATTTGATCATATAACCAACAAAGGCTTGACCAAAACTAAGCCATATTATGCCACTTGATTTTCCCATTAAAAACATACCAAATTGTACCATATATAACACACAAAAACTAGCTCTAAATGGTCATATAATTCACATATAACTTGTGCACTGAAACACCAAATAAGTCATTCACATAAGGCAACTTATATACACATCAAAATATACTATTTCACCAATAAGGCCAAAATGCAAACTAACCAAAACACAAAGGCTAACATTAGCCAAAATAACCTATACATGCCATTACAACCAAACTTAATCCAACCGAAAGTACCAAAAAAGCCGGTGGATAGTGTGATATAGCTCCGACAAGCTTCCAACCCAAACGAGCTTCCGATTCACTATAAAACATGGAAAATAACACAGAGTAAGCATTTAAGATTAGTAAGTTCATATAACATGGAATTTAACTTACAATTTATTCACATATAAGGTAAGTAAACAAAGCATATACCAACATATATTGGCCAAATGCGTAAGCACTTATACATCAACCATGTTAGTCATGTAAACACATATATAAACCCAGTCATGGATAAGCTCAACAATTAATCAAATTCCATATACATGTATCATCCATTTCATATACCGATATACCATGTAATATCATTTTTCATGTAATTCATATCTATACCTGTAATAGTTCGTATAGAAATCAAGTCACATCATATCAGAACATTGCTCGTTGAACCATTTAGAATATCGTTGGATACGCGAGATAGGTCACACATAGTGTGCTAAACTGTAATCGTGAATTCCTGTACATGTATGCTCATATGAGCTATGAAATTGTATGCTCTCACGAGCTGGAAATCGGTAAGATAATACGAGCTCAAAATTGGTAAGCTCTCACGAGCTGAAATCGGTTAGCTCATATGAGCTGTGGTGTGTCCGCAACACATGTACGATCACAACCAAATCGATAACCTAATGACATGTCATTTGTATCCTACGAATTCCTATGGTTCAAATGGGACACAGAAAACCGTCGTACGTCATCGGGTATGTGATCGATATTTATACATGGCAATTATACAAATCACATACATATAATTCAATTAAAACATATAAATACTTAATTTAATTTCACAAACCTACCTCGACGAGTATACGTGGATATGAAGGCGATTAATTCGAGATTTTCTTTTTGCCTCGATCTAGCTCCGTACGAGGTCTGACTGGATCTATACCGATAGATTTAACCCAATTCAATATATTTCACATTCAATTTAGTCCAACACATATTTTTGGCAAAATTATCATTTTTCCCTATACCTTTAATTTCTTTGCAATATAGTTCTTAGGCTCGAAAAATGAAATTCATGCAATTTTTCCCCTACCCAAGCCTAGCCGATTTTTATACATGCTTACAACAGCCCATATATTTCATAAATTCACAATTTCACCACATAATATTTTCTATTTTTCAATTTAGCCCCTAATTGATAATTTCATCAAAAAATCTTTTACAAAAGTTGTTTATCTAACAACAATCATTCATTTTCTATCATTAAACTTCAAAAATCATATATATTCATCAATGGTAAAACCCTAATAGTTTAACAGTTTCACAAATTAGCCCCCGAGCTAGCTAGATTAAGCTACAATGATCCCGGAAACATAGAAATCATCAAAAACAGACTAAAATACATACCATGAACTAAGAAATGCTCTGGTCAAATGTTGAAGCCTTTCCAATGGCTTTCTAACCTTATTTTCGGTTGAGAATGAAACAAAAAAGATGATAACTTGGTTTATTTTATTTTATTTATCTTTAATTACCTAATTACAATTATAACCATTAAAAACTTTATTAATTACACATTTGCCAAGCCATGTACATCCACTATCACTATTTATGGTCTAATTGTCATATAAGGACTTCCATAGCTATTTGAAACCTTTAGCTATTAGAACTCAACTTTCGCACTTTATGCGATTTAGTCCTTTTTATCAAATTAAGCATGTAAACGGTAAAATTTCTTAACAAAATTTTTATACGGTATTTCTATCATACTGTAGGTAATAAAATAATAATCAAATAAACTTTTTGACCTCAGATTTGTTGTCCTGAAATAACTGTTTCTGATTTCATTGAAAACAGGTTGTCACACATGTTGTGTCAAATGAACAGAAATGGATAAAACCGGTAAAGTTAGAGAATTGGGAAACATTCAGAAATGAATATGGTTTTCTCTAAATGGGAATGACCTAAATATTTAATTTATGGTTTTTCGAATTGTTAATTAATTAATTGAAGTTCGAAAATAGAAATAAATTAATTGGTAATTGTGAATCTGTTGAATGTAGAAATGTCAAATATATTTTTTCTTAGATTTTTTTTACGATAAAGTTGCAATGATTTTAATGAAATTAGAATCTGGTTAAGAAAACCATTTAATTGGAAAATTTATTTATATATTTAAATTAATGTATTATGTTAATTTTTGGGAAATAGAAAAACATCTATTGGGTTGGATTGAATTATAAAGTACTAGGTTAAAAGTTAAGGAATTACTTCTAATTGAACTTGATATGACAGTGGCTCAAAAGCCCCTCATGCTAATTAGATTAGGATTCTTTTTTCTATTGAAATAGACTTCTACTAATTCAACAAGGGTTTCACTTTTTCTCCCTATAAATAGATGGCACTAGTAGCGTTATTCTACCCGGAAATAGTAAAAATTTATTTTCTAAGTATAAAGTCTATTTTTTAGAATAACAATTCTTCCGGTTTATATTGAAGAGAATTTAGTTTTCCTATTGAAAGTAGAGTAAATAATTTTTGGTTTTGTGTTTGATTCAAATTTGTACAAGCTTAATTTGAAGCAGTTCATGGTACAAGAATAGCAGAGAGGGTCATCCGACTGAAAGTCAGGAATGACAAGAATCTGTCTAGCCGAAAACACATGTACGATTTTGGTAAAGGATTTATTGCTATAAATATAAAAAATCGACTTGATTTTCAAAATTTTAATTTTCCATTGTGTAAGAAAACTATTTTCGAACCGAATTTTTTATAACAGGGGTTTTTGTAGTGTCTTGTTAGCTAGAAAGTGGCTTATAAATTGTTCAACCAGTTGTCTAAAGGAGTGGACTGATCCCTTAGGTAATGAAAGGTACCATCATTGAGCCATTTGAGGTAGGGTCTAATCTGTCACAATTCGTTGTAGCAAATTAAACCATTTTTCGTACTTAAAAAGGTCATATAAAAGCAAATTTTTTTTTACTTAGTTTTTAATTTTAGTTCATGAATAATAAAAAATGTGATTTGAGCCATTTATATGACCTTAAGGGCCAAAATAGGCCTAAAGGAAGGCTAACGTATTCAGTGAGTGTGCAGAACATCATTCAGAGTCATAAAACATGAGACTGGTCGTGATGTTGCAACACGAAGTGCTGATGTTGCAACATAGTAAGTAGAGCACTCAAAAGGAGCAAGCTGCCTTCAGTGTTGCGACATAGATAGTGTGTCGTGACACAGCCCTGTAATCCAGATTGAGCTTGTAAACTGCCATCAGTGTCATGACATAGGCAAGAGGGTGTCATGACATCAACGTGACGAGGTGAAATATTAAGCCAAGGGTGTTTTGATCCGTACAACAAACTTTAATTCAAAAACATCAGCCGAACTAGGTTAATGGAACCTAGCCTATAAATAGATAGCTTTAAACATTTCATAAACAATTTTTATTCAAGTTTTAATAGACAATTTCCAATTCATTTTAGTTTTAGTTTCTCTTTAGCTATTTTGTAATTAGGTTTATTTTTAGTTGTAATTCTATTCTAGTTTTTATTTTCATTTTTCGTGGAACTCAATTTGTGGATTCATCAAATATTCATGGATTATTGTTCGCATGATTGTCAATATATATCAAGATTTTTCTTAAACTCTATTCTTGATCTTTAATTTATGTTCATCTTTTCAATTAAGTTTATGATGTTTATTAGATTCAGGAGGAACTATCCTTTATTTGGAGATTAACAAGTAGGCATGGGAGTGATTAACTTCTATGTATGGTTTCTTAGCGAATTAGCCAGTTGGGATAGAAAGAACTTAAAACCATAGGCTTGACAACCCTAGGAAGTCATTTAGGTGGGAATGAACCCAAAATTGCTATTGCCTATCCATGAATACCTTACCCCAATCCGATCTAGACTATGAGGACGAGAGATAAGTAATTCTTTCCGACTCATTAGTTTAGTGGAAGAGAGATCCTACTAGTTTAATGATTAGTTGATTAAATATAACCCGAAATAGGACTTAGTCATAACCATCAAAGCAAGTTAGTCTTATGTCCCTAGAATTGGTAAAATCTACAATTTGCTTTCCCTTCTTTATTTTTTTTTATGTTTTTTAATTATTTTTATAAAATATGATTTTTCATTATAGGATTCATCATAATATAGTTTGATTCAATTACTAATTAGATTTATTATAGGAGAAGTTAGAATTAGTTTAGTTTCGCCTCCATTGGGTACAATCCTCGTAGTACTCCAGTACTTCGTTGTATAAATCTATATCACAACCTGACATGTATACTTGCGGAAACCGCCTAGTGTAAACGGAAAAATATTTATGATTTTTCATATGTAATTTATCAGCTTTTTACTTAAAATCCTTTGTTAAAACTAAGTAATTGTTTAATAAATTAATGAAATATGTGAAAATATGAAATTAAGACATAGAAATTATTAAAATGTGATTTTATGCTTTATTATATAGTTTTCATGCAATAAATGGCTTATTTTATATTAATTTGAATATATTATATTTTTTAAGACATAAAGTGGGCCTTGCATGATTACATTAAATAATAAAACATAAAATTATATTTAATAATTCATTTTAAAATATTTCATTAATAATTTGGGTTTTAATTAATTAATTAAAATGGATAAATTTTATTCTTTGGTCCTCTAACTTGTCGATTTATCCTGGACAGGTATGATAGCTTTGCTGGATTACAAAACAGTCCAAATTGGAGACCAAGTCAACCCAATATTCGACTACACATAGCTGTCCATTTAAACCATTTTTTGGTTTAATTACACAAGGTCCTTACAGTGTTAAAGAAATTAGAGATTTGCCCGAAGATTTACGATTGATCGAGTCTCAGTCCTAGTTTTGTGGCATCCAAAATTGCTTAAAAATCAAGCAAAAATCAATTCAAAAGCCACTAAGCATGGCCGGCCACAATTTGAGGAGATTTGAAGAGGTTAACATCCACTATTTTTAGCAAATTATCCCCCTCTCCTCACCTATAAATAAGACCCTCTTATTCCCTCATTCATCGTCCCTCAATCATCCCTCAATCATTCCTCATTCATTCTCATCATTCATCATTCTCTCTTCCCTCCAAATTCTCTTAGCCTTTTCCATTCCCATGCCTAGCATCATCTCTTCATGGAGATTTTAGCAATTAAGCCTCTTAAAGAACCATTTGTCGGCCACCTTGGAGAGCCATCGGCGAAGAAGCAAAGCAAAGGAAAAAAGGAGCCTCGTCAGTTAGAGTCTTGGGTGACAACCACTCTGAATTGGGTTTAATCTTTCTTTTCTTTAATTTAATCTAAAGAAGTTTGCTATATGTTCTTTGTTCCTATTTACAACAATTTTAGCTTAATTTTATTTCAGCTAGGATGATTGCTTTGATTAAATAATATTTATTTGATTCATGCTTATAATGTTTGTGCCTCAATCAATCATGTTTTTAATTAAAATCAAGTATGTATTTCATTCATACGTGATTGAAAGGCAGCTGAATTAGTTGAGCGATCTTGACCAGACGACAGCTAATGGACACATAATTGAAATGTGCATGCTCAATTTAGATGTTGACCTGATTAACTTGTAGGTTGCATAACAACTCTGACCAAGCTCTGTTATCTGCATAGTTTTTAGATTTGTGTGATTAAACTGTTTCAAACCTGACACGTCTCTGTTAGCTCACACAAATGCTAAGAAACGTTTAGTAAATAAGGATCAGTAAAATGTGAATTTACTAAGTAAAGGATTCCGAAAGGACCTAATGTGGTTTCCAAACTCATGAAAGATCAAGTTTCCATGGAATGTTTTTCCGAATGTTATTAAGCATGTTGATAATAAATTGAGTTTAATTAAAGTAATTGTCCTGGTTTATTTATGTTATAATTGTTGCAAATTGTGTTTAATTTTACTAAAATCTATTCCATTCATATAGTTTGCATACTTAGGATAATTTTCATTAGGGATCATTGCATTTAGTTTAATATATTTTAATGACCACTTCTCAACTATATTGTGTTTTTATTTACCAAAATGTTAATATAATTTTACAAATTAAGTGACTTAGCACAAATACAATCCCTGTGGAGACAATAACTTGATACTTACTTATTACTTGATAACGATTGTGTACACTTGCAAAGACCTACAAGTTACACCTAGCGATTATATTTGGTTGTAGGATTTACACTCTAGACATTAGTACGTTCGGAGGAGACCAGGATCATGGAGAAAAATCTACATTTCGCTTCATTAGATGCCCTTAATATGTTCATGTGATTGTTGTACCTGGCTAGATGATCTTCTAGGTCGCACTATCTGTTATACACAAACTTCGGGAATTTAAAGGATGTCGAGATATAGTTGTTGAGGATTTTGAAGGCTAGCGACTTGTTGGAGTAATTCTAAATAGATTCGTCTTTTTTCCCTGTTTTATTTTTTGCATCAATTCAGCCTTGACTCTGAGTTGCTCTTCTACAGATATATTGTTGTTGCCCTAAGAATGCTGAGATGTTACTGGGAGGTTGGTATTATTTTTGCGGAGGCCTTCCAAAATTGTCACGCTCATTGGTACTTTGAAGTGCGAACTAAGCTTTCTCTTCCTGATGTTCAGGATTTTCTCATCTTGGGTTTCCCGTGCGGCTTTCAGCTACTCATTTTGAGTGTTCATTTGGTCAAATATACATTGTTTTTTCTGTAAGTGATGCTCTTTCTGAGAAAATTACTCTTCCAAACATCACAACTTCTCCTAGGTTTCAAAGATATGAGGTTGAGGACCTGACACCTGCTGGTGAGAACCCTGGTCTAAGGGAGTGGAGCTCATGGTTAGTGGAGTACGTTTGGCTGTGAGACAACTTATAGCCTCAAGCAAGTTATATGGTCCAAGCACCTAAGAGGGGACACACCAGGTTACGGTGAAGCACTATAGTAATTGGTGGAGTTGGAGAATCTAGGAAAATGGTTCTTGTTGGCACAGTAGGAGTGACAGTGTTGTTGGTCAAATGATGCATCAAAGCCTTTTTCTAGCTACTCTAAGGTGGGAAGAAGGGTACTCGCATATAGTAGAGGGGTTCTTGCAGGGGTAGAAGGAGTCTGAGTAGATTACATGTTAGTGGTAGTTCTTGAGGTAGGTGAAATGGGAATTGTAACACCCCAAACCCGGCCTAAACATTACGACCGAATTTGGTTTGCTACAGAGAAAACAATTTGAAATCCCTTTAAACCCGGCCTAAACAGGTTTTATTTTAATCAAGTTGTAATAAGGCCTCCTCTAGAATTATTTTCATTATTGTTACATGTTTTGAATACTTTGTCTAAACTATTTAATTTTGTTAAAAACGGGCTCACATGTTTTTCCAAATCAAACGTAAAATGTTTTAAAGTACCCTCGGGTACATTTGAAATCTATAATAATCCGACTTAATAAATATTTTTAAACAGAACTAAGTATGGTTTTGAACAAGAGACTTGAAAATGAAAGGTTTTCGACAAAATTTTAAATCGGTTTTAAAGGGATTGCAAAATGTTTTCTCTGTAGCAAACCAAATTCAGTCGTAATGTTTAGGCCGGGTTTGGGGTGTTACAGGAATAATGAGCAAGGCAGAGTTGACTTGGTTGGCTAGGTCATTAGTTTGGTCAGCGGGGGTGCCACTTTGAGATTATGAATCCATGTTGTCCACATTCATTACACCAATTGTTGATACAGTGATATAACAAATGAGAGAAAAGGGAGGAGAAAGTACTGGTTGTTGTGGAGGTCGATTTACCCAGTTAGGACGGAGAGTCGGAGGTTATACAAAGTGGAGAGAGAAAAGTATAAAAGATGAAGGTTGAAGGTGAGCTCGCAGAGTGTAAGCCTAGTATTTTGAAGAGTTTATCCATTCTTCCTCGTTCTTGGAGCTTTTTATAGGCAAGGATTTTTTGTAAGGTCATGTTAACGTGTTGGACTTGTCATTAAGCTATCATTTTAGGATGCAAGGGGAGGATATCTTCGATGGAATGGGGACGCATATGATGGGACAAATCCTGTCATTTATTCTGACTTGATGGTATGGGGTAGTTGAGTCTACTTGGTATTTGGTGACCAACAACTTCACGTTCATGATGAAGACTCTGAGACCCAGGTACCAGATGACCTGCACTTATCCAGATGGTCATCCCGAAAAGGAACACTTGTAGGTGACCTCTTGGTTCGCTAGTGGCAAGCTTACTACTTGGGTGCCTTTCTGACTTGCCACATGTCTTGACGCGATGAGGGTATGAAGTTTATCCCTTTATCTTTTTTGAATTTATATAGAAACTTTATTATTTATGTTTTTTTGTTTTTTAAATAATTAAAGAGGAAGACATGTGTCATTCCCCTATTTGTGCACATGTCACTTCCATGTTTGGCCACGTCACCCAACTGTTCAAAACCTAATGTTGTTAAACATAAGAACCAATTTTTGTAATAGATGTGAACCTTGAGGACCGATCTAAGTAAATATATGATACTCTGTTAGTTGAGTTTCTAAATTCTACAAATACAATTCTAGAGGTGACACATACCTTTCCAAGTAACAATAAGAAAATAAAAATTTATACTTTTTTAGAAATATAAAAAATATGGCATTACAATATTTGAATTCTATTTGTGGAATTAAAATTTTATATTGACCATGTGTCAAATACAATATGACACATCGTTATTAAATAAAACATAAAATAGTGAAGGGCTTATAAATAAATATTAATAATTTTTTTGAAATATAATTAAATAATAAACAATTATAAATAAATGTTAAAATTCTAAATTCTAAATCCTAAATCTTATATCTAAGACCCAAAACTCTAAAAGTCTAAACACAACATCATAAATTCGAGAGTTATTAATATTTATATATAATAATTATATTTAATATTTAATTATGTTTAAATAATTATTTTAATATTTACTTAGAAATTGTTTATATTTTTTGTTTTATGCACTAATGATATAAGCATGGATTAAAAAATAATTATTTTAAAAAATACCCAAATAATATTGCGGAATGAAAGTAATGGCAGTGCAGGGGGAAAAAATGAAGAGACAACACTGATAAATATGGATAGAAGATTATGAGGAGCATGAATTAAACTAATGGAAAGAACAATGACCCCTAAGAAGAACTAGTCTCCACAGAAAAGTGAAAGTTCTTAAATGTAAAAATAAATGCGAATTTGTTAATACTGTCTGTTGATCTTCAGAGTTAATTATTATGTAAGAACAATGTACACACATTACAGACAAATAATGAACCGACAGTTATAAAGCTTTGTGTGGTAGCTTTCATGGAAAGGGGGGGGGTGTTATTTATTTAATATTCATAAATAGTGTATAGAAAAGAAAGAGGGAAAAACCATTAAATGTTTGTCCCCCGTTCTCTTGTTTTTAGTTCCTGTTTATTTATTTCATTTCTTTGTCGCATACAGGCGTTTACAATCATATACTCCAGCAAATTGCAGTGGTCAATGACTGATTGAAATGTCGTTTCATTCTACAGTTTAATGACTCCGAGTATGTATAGATATGTTTGCCCGCTGCTTTGCCCAACCAAAAGCTCCAAATTGTTTGCCCATCCGTTCCTCTAATCTCATGAGAATTCCATGGAAAATTAAATTAATTAAGGTTATTTTTGGATGGATAATGTATTTATTTGTTGTTAGTATAAAAATAAATATAGCGGTGAAATTAAATGTTATACTAATATTATAATTTGAAATAAAAAGAAAACTAAATGAATTGTATTGAAAATAAATACTCATCCAAAAAGACTCTAAATCATTGTTTTATGATTTCTTCAGTTGAATAATAATTAAATATTTAGAAAATATAACATTTTGAATTAATTGAAATACTCTATTTTTTTATATACAATTGATTAGACCATTCAAATCGTTTTTTATCCCAATAATATAAAAAAATAAAATAAAAATAAAAATAAAAATAATACAAGTTTTTACATAATAATCAAAATAGAATGTATTTTGTTTGTGTCAGGTAAAATTAATTTGGGTGAACTGATTTTCATTTTAAATATCATAATATTTTATACAAGTGAAAATGAGGTGGAAAAAAATTTATTTTGTAATATGATTAGTATTTTGACTTGTCGAATTAAAAAAAATAATCAGTCACATCAATCCAGGGCTTGTCGACCTATCAAAACTAGTTAGAAGGAATGTTTACATCGTGCATGTAACAGTCCGTTTTTGATCAAATCGGAATAATGGTTTTGGGGCCACAAATTTGAGGTCAAAATATTTATTTTATTATTATTTTAGTGTTTACAGCATGACTGAATGTTGGTGTAAAAATTTCGTAAGAAAATTTTATCGTTAGACTGGTCAATTTGATAAAAAGGACTAAATCGTGTAAAGTGTAAAACTTGAGTTCTAATAGCTAAAGGTGTTTAATAGCTATAGAACCTTAAAGTTAAGGTCCTTAAGTGGTAATTAGACCATTTTAATTGTGGGTGGACAAACATGGTCAAGCATTAAGTGATTTATATGTTTATTAATTAAGGTTAAAAATGTAATTTATTAAATAAAGGTTAATAAAATAAAACAAATTCAAAATTTGCTTCATCTTTATGCTTATGGCCAAATTTGAGGGAGGAAGAAAACTATGTTAGGGCTTGAAACATTCGGCTACTTCAAGGTTCAATTATCAAGAAAGGAGAATACAGACTTAGATCGGGGAAAGAACAAAGTTACGAAATAGTTGACCCGATTCATCATTTTAGCAACTGAGGTAAGTTCGTATGATATAATTTCATTTCAAATGTATTTAATATGCTTTGATATAGCATAAATTGCGATTATGTGACTACGGTTAAATTTGGAAATGATTCGACGATAATTCGACAGTTCGAAATCCCGGTTGAACCTTAGGAATAGTTTAGGATACTAGTGACATGTCATTAGGGGATACAGTGAGTTGGCTTTGGGCCATGATATAGCACTTTGTGTGCGAGATAAACTGATTTGGCTTCAGGTCATGATATTAGTATTTCAGATAAGTTACCTTGATTTGGCTTCAGGCCATGGTATAAGTACTTATCGTGTGAGGACCTTGAGTATCCGACTTCTATTTTGAATGGTTCAACGGGTAAATGAAAGTTGAGAATGTGTATGAGATTTGTACGAAATGGTACAGGTATGTACATAAATTACTTTATCATTGAATTGAAGAAATGATGATGAAATTATATAGTCTTGTGAATGAGCATTTGAAAGGTTTGTTAGTTATTATAAGTTAAATGTTGATGTATTCAAATTATTGAATTATATTTATGTGATCGCATTAAGTTTATTCCATACGAGCTTACTAAGATTTATAGCTTACTTTGTGTATTTTCCCGTGTTTTATAATGATATCGAAGCTAGCTTAGATTCGAGGATCGTCGGAGATCGTTTCACACTACCACCTATCATTTGGTACCTTTGAACTTTGGTATTTTAAGTATATGGCATGAATAGGTATCTTGAGTCATTTTGATTATGGGTTGATAGTGATTTTTGTTATTTGTAATGACTTGTAATGGTATATGTTTTGGTTTGTATATATGGCCATGAGTGTTGGCTTAATTTAGTGGATTTGGTTATGTGCATATATGGTTGATATCTTGAGTTCATGGATAGATATGTGAATGGCTTATGTTATAAGGCTTATGGATATTGACATTGTAAATGTTAAATGGTTGATATTAGATTTGAATTGTGTTTGTGAATTGGTGTAAAATGATGTATGTTAGGTAAAGGTTTAACTAGTTTATTGGTATATGTATTTTGGTATGTTTTTAATGAGTAAAATTTGAGGTATAAGTATGTTGGTTGCTAGTATTGGATATCGTATGAATTAGCCTTGATTGTGGCTAAATTAGGTGTTTATTGGTACTATGGATTGGTGCCATTTTGGTTGTTTAGGTGAGCATAAGTGTGGGTGGCAAATTGACTTGGTAAGTAGTCTATTTTTGTCTACACGGGTGTGTGCCCCTGTAACACCCTATAACAGCCCGATTACTACCCTAATCGGAATGGTGGTTTCGTGACCACGAATCCGAGTTGAAATTTTTTCTTAAAGTATTATTTTCTGAGTTAATTGTGTGTGAATTAACATGTGTGTAAGTTCGTATAAAAAATTTTGTGTTTGTGTGCTTAATTTTATAAAAAAGATGTAATTGCATAAAATGGAAATTTAATGGATAATTGTGATAGTGCCAATTAGAGAGTGGCTTCTTAATGATGAGTCCTTAAAGGACAAATATCCCATTTCCTATAGTAGTGGACGGCACTAGGCTTTAATTAAGTATTTTTATATTTTGTTTTCTTATTAAATAAGGATTATAATAATATATATGTATATTTTATAATAGCATTATAATAATAAAACATAAAAGAAGTGCGTGATCATCTTCTTCCACTCTTTTGACCGAAAATAAAAGGAAGAAGAGAAGTGTTAAGCTCTCAACCATTTCGGCATATGCATGCTCCATTAAGGTGAGTAATTTAACTTAGTTTTTGTTATTTTTGATATTTTTGAGGTTATTGTCATGTAAATTAGATAGCCCATACTCAAATTCTTGAATTGGTTGTGAAATTCGAAAGTTACCGTAGATGAAAACTTAGTGTTTGTGTGATTAATGATAGAATATGCAATAAGCATGCAAGATTATCAAGAAATTCTTTAGAGTTTTTGGATAGAGTTTAGTATATGGATGTATTAATAAAAAAGAAAATTTTTGAATGTACCAAATAGAAAATAAATGGAAGAAATGAATTGAAAGAGGGGCTATGAACATTCGGCCCTTCATGGATGAGGTTAAATTAATGATATTTTGTGTTTTGAAATATAAGGATTGAAGTGATGATGTTTTTGTAATTTCGGGGTTTTAAATAGCAAATTGACCATAAGCGAATTTAGTGCAAGTCATGATTATGCATGTAATAGTAACTTAATTTTTTTTATTATTATACTTTATTATATTTTTATGTTAAAAATGTTATATTGATAATAATAAAATAAGAGATGAAAAGTGTTCATCTTCCTAAGGGAGTTCATAGCCGAAACTTGAGAAAGAAAAAGAGAGAAACATTCCTTTAGGTTCGGCACTTGGGAAAATCAATTAGGTACGTGTTGTTTTAAATTTTTGAGTAATTAGTGAGTATGGTATTAGGGACTAAATTGTATAGATTGAAAAAGTTGAGGGTAAATTAGTAAATTGCTAAATTATGCATTTTTTTTTTTGATTCAATGGAATAGAAGTGTATTTGAATGAGTTTAAATTGAAATTTATTTAGATCAAGAACAAAAGGAAATCGGATTGAATCGAGGAAAAGCAAAATTTAACGAATAGTCGGGAAGCGTAATTCGTCAACTTTTGAGGTAAGTTTTTAAACAATTAAGCTAAACCGAATGTCTCCTATACATGTAGCTATGTAATGAAATTTTATACAAGAAAATGGCACATGGCCGAATGTGAGAGTGAATTTTTAAATCCAATAGCTTGGCATGATAATTCATGGTACTTGGATATGATTTCATGAGATAAATTTTTATTTATAAAGGTGTAATTGGATTGAGAATTATTGAATTATGACATGAGTATACCTACTGGAAATTTGGTTACATGTTTTCAGTTTGGCCGAATGTAATATTTTATTTGGGGCATAAGTTATTGAATGGTGTTTATAAGTATACAGTTATGCACATGGTGATGAATTAAATTTTTGGTTATATATATATATATATATACATAGATATATATACACATTTGAAACGACTTACTGGTTGATGAATGGTATTAGGTGTACAAGCTTATAACCGGGCACTATGTGTGCGAGACCGGACATATGGCACTAAGTGTGCTGAAATGCCAAGTAACGGCTTTGTGTGAGCGATACGTTACATAAGGTATTAAGTAACGGCTTTATGTGAGCGATACGTTACGAGAAGTGTTAAGTAACGGCTCTATGTGAGCGATACGTTACGATAAGTATTAAGTAACGGCTCTATGTGAGCAATACGTTACGAGAACAGTAACGGCTCTATGTGAGCGATATGTTACTAAGTTTTATCAACAAGTGTGTAAGTATAAGGTTCGTTAAAGGATTTCTATGAGTAATGTTATTATGTATACGAAAATGTAAAAGTGTATTATCACATGTTATGTACGAATGATTAAGTTTGGAAAGGGTAAGTAAATCAGAGGTATGTGTTATACCTATTAATTTGAGACTTTTAATAGCTTGAAATGCAAGTAGAAGATTTGGTAAGTATATGATATTTATGTTAGTTATTTATCATGTGATGATGGTATATGGAAGTTATTAGAAGTATATGATGTGAATATAAATTCCACTTTTAATGGTTTGGGATGTTCGGTATGGATGTTATCAAGAGATTAGGTTTCGAAATCTTGATTAAATTTTGTTTATATTCTTTAATGCGTATAAATTGTTTAAACTTATTAAGCTATAATAGCTTACTTGGTGTGTTTGATGCATTTTTCATTAGATTTTGAAGTTGAAGCTCGAGCTCGGGGATCGTCGTCAAAGTCAATCACATTATCATCTCTTTTGGTACCTTTTTGTTTTTTCTGAACTCAAGGTCCATGGCATGTATAGGCTGTATAGGCTGAATTATTTATGGAAAAGTTTAAATGGGGCAAATGTGAATGTATAAGGATGCCATACAAAAATGGCTATCTTACTATGTTGGGTTGACGTGTTTATGCATGAAATAATGTATGTGTTATGCTTAACAAGTCTTGATTATAATACTTAGATATGTACGGTTTTGTGGTAAGCATTTTAGAAATATTATACCTTGGAAAAATATATATATGTGGCATGTCCGAATGCATGTGTATGATTTTGAAAAATGTATATAGTGTATTATAATAATTGAGTGAATATATGTGCAATTGTATGCATGTACCGTACGTTAGTTTGGGAGTCTAAGCTTTTGTTACATGTTAAGGTATATACGGTTATGAGAAATGAGTGCTAAGGTGTGTTTATGATGTTATATATTTATAAGGGTCATTGCCAAATGGGTTAAGCAATTAAGGGATAGGTGCGTTGGTTGATATTCAAAATTATGATATACTCTAATGTGAAACAAATATATTGGTCCATGGTATAATCTTAGGTGGTATTGAAATGAGAATTGTACGAAATCGAATGAGGTGTATACGTTCCAAAGGGTATATGATTGAATGCAAGGTTGATCATAGAAATGAAGTAAATTATCAATTACCATATACCTATTCAGTCTTTGAGTTTGAATGATCCAAAGAATAGTGGGTTGCTAGTTGTTAATGATATTATTGTGAAATGTAAGTCAATGTTTTGATTTTTGGACGAGATATACATGTTTATCTTTGATAGTATGAATTGTAATACATTATTAAAGTTGTATTTTTTTTTAAATAAAGTGCATTGATTTGTGTTTGGTCGAGTAATGCCTCGTAACCCTAATCCGACGACGGATACGGTTTAGGGGTGTTACACACCCCTTATCCGTATTCCATTCCGGAACCAGGTACGAGGCATTACCAGACTTAACTTGCTTGTACTACAACTTTGGGCTCTAAAAATCCATCCCCAACTTAAAACTTCTCATTCAAATGCATAACATCCTTATCATAGGCCTACGAGGCCTTAAACATATATTCGGAAGGTCTCAGAATTAAACCGGAAACTTTTACACTCTTAGAAAAATTTTTCCTAAACAGGGGCCACACGCCCGTGTGAAATGGAACACGCCCGTGTCCCTGGCCCGTGTTCCTCACACGGCCTCGACATGCCTGTATGCTAAAACCATGACATTCTGTTTATGACATCATCATTTCACTATGGTTACACAGCCAAGGCACACTCCCGTGTTCTTAGGCCATGTGTCAAATTAAATTACAAATTTTAAGTGCAGACTTCACACAGCCTAAGCACACGCTCATGTCCATGGCCGTGCCTCCCACACGGCTGAGACACACGGCGGTGTCTCTGTCCGTGTGTTTACTACTGAGCATTTTGACGTTGTAAACCTAGCATGCAGGGAAAACACGACCGATCAACACACCCATGGGGCTGACCGTGTGTCTCACACGGCCTAGACACATGCCTATGTGTCTACCGTATAGACATTAAAAAGGCTATATTTCAAGCCAAATGCCATCCTACTTAGCAATCATACTTATACCAACTCAATTCATCATAACTCATGACCCTAAGGCATTTCTAAGAACTCAAATCAAAGCATCCACACAAGTATAAACTTCGTATTTTCATTATCATTGAATATATAATAACTTGTCAAGTATTGGCCCAATTCCAAAGACCACTTACAAAATGTATTTAATAACATAAATAACCAACACTTTGGCTAACAAATATGACATAACAAAATACCCAAGTCCTGTACATGCCAAACTCAAAATAAATCTAACTTTGTTATACCAAAGAGTTGTCGATAGTGTGATTTTTGAACTATAACATCCTGCCATCCTCGAGTTATCTTGGCAATACTATAAGGAAAAGGAAAATGAGAGGGGTAAGCATAAAGCTTAGTAAGTTTGCATGAGAATAAATATAAACAATAAGCTCATAATGACATCAATCCATGGCATTAGATAACCACACAAAGTCATAAGCACTTTGCCAGAACTTACTCGTACTTGTTTTTATCTAGAACATACCATGTCATATATCATAAACATTCCTCGTGAATTACTCACGGGTGCCTGTATTCACTCAATCACATGACTTTAGTACTAAATCTCATTTCTATATCCAAGATTATCTATTTATCCCTCTAAATCACTAGGGATATTCAAAGATACATATTCATCGTCATTATATAAACACGCAGCCAATGCCACATCCCAGATATGGTCTTACATGAGGTCACTTCTGAGTGCCGATGCCATATCCCGAATATGGTCTTATACGGAATCTCACAACAAGTATCGATACCATATCCCAGATATGGTCTTATACGATTCTCATATTCAATGCCGAAGTCATATCCCAGATATGGTCTTATACAGGATCACCATTCGATGCCGAGGCCATGTCCCCGACATGGTCTTACACGAGACCTTATCATTATCCATCTTATGTCTCGATGATAGTAATTTCACATTTATTATAGTCACATTGGGACTTTAACATCTCAACTTTTATCATCTTTCTCATTCAACATAAATACTCAATTTCATAGAATATCATGCATCATTATAATATAAAACATTCTTAAATATGCTAGCATAAATGTTGAATTTATTACATATAAACTTACCTCGATTTTAAAATAATCTAGATCGTCGATCTAGTCTGATACTTTGTTCTTTCCCCGGTCGAGATAGATTCTTGATTCTTCTTGATCTATAATAGCAAATTAGTTCATTTAATTATCACATTAATAAATGCATTTCAATAATCATGCTTTGGAAAAATTACTATTTTGACCTTAGACTTTTACAAAATGACCATTTTACCCGTCGGCTCGAAAATCAATTATAATCAAATTTCTCTCTTTAAGGAGCCTAGTTGAACATTTACTTCTCTTATGGCTACCATCAAACTCAACATTTCACACATTTACTACATATTTTACAACCTTTACAAAAAGGTCATTTTAGGTGTTTTCTTGGTAACACCTTTCACAAATGTTGTTCATCTAACAACTAAGACCCATTTTCTTCCATAAAAATGCAGCAAACAACTTAAAAGCTTTCATTCCAAAGCTCTAAACTCTTGACCATTTAACAAAATAGTCCACTCTTTAGAAAGCTTAAGCTTTAGGGATTCCAAAAGTACAACTTTTATCAAGAAATGATCACTAGAACACTTACTTGTAAAGAGAAGAGTGTGCTGAAATTTTTGAAGTTTTTCAACCCCTATTTGCTGCTAATTTTATGTGGATGGATGAAGGAGAGAAGATGATATCTTTTCTTTCTTTATTTTATATAAAATCCCAATTTAGTCCACTTAACACACCTACTTGACCAAATTTTGACCTCTTTTGTCCCCTATGGTCGGCCAACCTTTATTTAAGGGGCTAATTGCCCTTTAAAGACCTCCAATTAATATTATATGGCTATTAAGTACCTTTAGCTTGAAATTTTTAACTTTTGCACTTTATGCGATTTAGTCCTTTTTCGCAATTTAGCATGAAATCACTAAAATTAAAGCACCAAAATTTTCATGTACTTATATAATCATACACTAACTCATAAATTATCACAAAAATAGTTTTCTCTAACCTCAGATTAGTGGTTTCGAACCACTTTTTTGACTAGACCCTAAATCGGGCTGTTACTGTCTCAGCTGTGTGTGACACACGGTCCTGTAACACGACCGTGTGTCCCCTGGTGTTGAAATTGAAATGAAGTTAGTATGCTCCACACAGTCTCACATACGGGCGTGTGATCGGCCATGTGGTATAAGTTTGTATACCCCCTAATTTGCACACGGCCTAGCACACGGCCTGGCACACGGGTGTGTATGGCCACTTTGAAGGGCACACGAGCGTGTGGTTGGCCGTGTGACCCATGTCAGTAAGCTCACTTGTTTGGACACAAGCTAGGACACGGACATATGCTCCCGTTTCGAATGTCCACATGGCCTGTGTCACGGGTGTGTCTTGTGGTCGTGTGAGACACACGGCCTGGTCTCATGGGCATGTATCCCATGTTTTGAATAAAATTTTCAAAGTTCGTGAAAGTTTCTTAAGTTATCGGTTTAGTCCTGAACCACTCCCAATGCAAGTTTAGGGCCTCGTAGGCTCGTATTAGGGATAAATTGATTGAGATTGAATGATGATTGCGTGTATTGATTAAATGTATGAAAAAAATATGTTTAAATGTGTTGTAAGTCTGGTAATGCTCTGTAACCCTATTCCGGTGTTGAATACGGTTGATGTGTGTTACATTTATTGGTATCAGAGCTACAGTTTAGTCGATTCTAGGACTAAGTAGCGTGTATGAGAGTCTAGCTATACATTCCGTATATAAACAGTGATAGTGTGATGACTCCTGACATTTTAAAATGTGTTTTTATATAGTAAATGGATCCCAATTGAGCTATAGCTGACGAGGCTGAAAGTAATGCGCCCGCTCCCACTCAAGGGATAACGCCGTCTGATTCTAGTCTCGTAACGGGTAGCCAGGGAGGAGAGGCTAAGGGCTAGTTTGGCAATGCTTTGGAAAAGTGCTGTGGAAAAGTGCTTTTGAAATGTTTGCTTTAAAATTTGAGTGTTTAGCATTGCTGTCAAAAAGTACTTTTGAGAAATAAAATGTCCATTTTAGATATGTTATTATCAAGTAACAAATATGCATTTAAATAATATTTAAATTAGTTAATATTATTATATTTTAGCAAGAATATAAAAAAATTATTATAACTTCTTGTTAATATTTTAATATATAAGTATAAATTTTAAATATTTTTAAGCAATAAATATTAATTATTTATAAAAATTAATTAGAATATATAAACTATATTTTAAATATTTAAATATAACCATTAAATATTTGTAATTAGTATTTTAAAAAATATTTTTTTATTTTTAATTAATGATTTTAACACATTTGTAATTAAGCACCAAGAAAAAAAAAAGGAAAAGTACAATGTTATTAGGTGGGTGAAAAAGTAATTAAGCACTAAAAGTGCTTTTGGGAGAGGAAAAGCTAAAAATTTTAGCTTCTCCTTTTTAAAAGTGCTTTTGAAAAGCACTTCTGAAAAGCCAAAAATTTCAGCCAAAAGCAGCTTGTTTTGCATAGCTTTTCTTCCAAAAGTGCTTTTGGAGCCAGAAGTGCTTTTTCTAAGCACCGCAGAATAGGCCCTAAAGAAGCCTTCATCTAAATGATGAACGAGTAGTTCACACAATATAGTCGAATGAACCCGGCTGCTCAACAACCTCTACCCCTTCTAATCCCCAACCGGTTCCCATAACTCCTCAAGGAGTCGAGCTTTTAAGATTGAGTAAGCCTCCAGTTGATAAGATCCGTAAACATGGGGCTGAAGTGTAACAGCCTGATTTTGGGGCTAGTCGGAACAGTGGTTTTGAGACCACAAATCCGATATAGAAAAATCTATTTTTATTACATTTCTATGGTCTACAATCTTACGAAATGATTTTGCGAAAATTTTGTTCGAAAATTTTGACGTTTGGGCACTCAATTTAGTAAAAAAGACTAAATTGTAAAAAGTGCAAAAGTTGAGTTCTACATGCTAGAGGTGTCTAATTTCTATGAAATTTTAAATTGAAGGTCCTTAGATGGTAATTTTACCATTTGTTAAGTTAGTGGACAAAAATGGACATGGTGAGATAAAATTTCAAAGGTTTAAGTGAAGGGCATTTTGGTTATTTGGTAAATAAAAGAATAAAAAGGGAAATTAAAGCCAAAATTTGCTCATATTTCTTCAACCTTGGCTGAAACTTGGGAGAGCACCATAGCTAGGGTTTTCTAATCTTTCAAGCTTGATTGTAAGTACATCCTAGACCCATTTTTAATACTCTTTATGTTTTTGAAGTCGTTATCACTCGATCTACCTATTTCTACCATTAATTTAAGAAAAGATTAAGGTCTAGGGTTTGAACCATGTTGGATATTTGTGCATTTTGATGTCTAATGGTAGACTATGCATGTTCCATGTGTGATAAACAACTTTTTCTAGGTGGTTTTTTATGAAAATGTCAAAAGGACTTATTTGTAAAAAGATTATAAAATGTGTGTAGAAGTGTGATTAAATGAAAAATATGGACTGCTATAAGTATAAAAGAGGATCACCTAGGCTTGGGAATCGAAGAAATTGGATGGATTTCATTTTGGGAGCCTAAGGACCAAAACATAAATATGTCAAAGTTTAGGGGCAAAAATGTAATTTTTTTCATAATGTGATTTTTGGAATGAATTGGATAATATGAATAATAAATGAGTTAAATTTGCTATTATAGATCATGAGAAACGAGGTTTAGACCTAGATTGGGTGGAAAAACAAAGTATTTGACGATTAGGTCCCTTCCTACTATTTTTGTACCAAGGTAAGTTCGTCTGTAAATAATGTAATGTTATATTTGTATTTTAATGTTTTGATATTGCATGAAATGTATGATTGTTTCTATGAGCATAATCGACAAAGTTCGACAAACGAGAAATCCCGATTGAACCTTAGGAATAGGTAGGATACAAATGTCATGACATCAGGGTTATTTAAGATTTTGTTTAAGACCATATCTAGGAAATGACATCGATATGAGATTCCGTGTAAGATCATAGCTGGGCTACTGGCTTCGATATGAGATCCCATGTAAGACCATATCTGGGATATGGCATTGGTATGGTACTATGTGTGTGAGACTTTCCGAGTATCCTTTAGTATTCCAAGTGATTCAACGGGAAACGTAACGGAAAGGTTAACGTTGCGAAAGACCATATTGTGTTGCCAATTGGTACAAGTATGTACGTAGAACTTATGCCTAATGAGCTCAATATGTGAAGAATCTCTCGGTAAGGGTATGATTGTGCAAGATATGATATTAAGGTTTCTAATAATATCCATACCAAGTTGGACTATGAGATTTTTAATGGCATCTATGTTAGTTGATTTCATGTTAATTGCACGATAAATGTGTGTTTATGATGCTTATTATTTGCATAGGAACTTACTAAGCTTTAAAGCTTACTCCCTTTTCTCTTCCTTTGTCTTATAGTGTCATATTATCATTTTGGGTACTTATGGTTACAATATTTTGAGTTATGGCAAGTATAGGGACTTGGTCTTTTTGTTATGTGTCATAATTGAATTTGCCATATGTGTTGGCTTCAATAGTTGATAATTCATTTTGTAAATGGACATTGTGATATTGGTTAATATTGGTTAAGTATATATACATATGATGATGTTTTCATGAATGTGGGAAATTGCATGGGTTGAGATGCTAATTTGTGATGTTTGTATGTGATAAATGATAGCATGCAAATGATATGTGGATACCTTGAGTATGGCTGATTGGGTTGAAAGTATATGCTTGGGTTGGTACTATGTGTTGTTGTGTAGGTTGGTGCATGGAAGGGTGGCAAAAAGGCTTGGTAAATAGCCTTGTATTTGTCCACACGGGTAGACACATGGGCATGTGTTTCGGCTGTGTGTCCCCTACACCTTAATTATTGCAAAACAGAATGCTCAGTAATGAGCACACAGGTAGAGACACAGGCGTGTGTCTCAGCCGTGTGGACGGTACGGCCTCGAACATGGGCGTGTGCCCTGGCCGTGTGAATCTGCACCAATTTTATGAAAAATTATAAAAATTTAATCGATCACACGGCCTAAGCACCCGGGCGTGTGACTTGACCGTGTGACCTCAATGTGATGATGATGATATCATCAACAGAAAGCTCCCTAATTTGAACATGGCCTGAAACACGGACATGTCCCGAACCCACACGGGTCTGTGACCCCTTTTTCATGAAAAATTTTCTATGTTTTCCAAAAGTTTCCAATGTTCTCGGTTTAGTCCTGAACCACATCCGATGCATGTTTTGAGCCTCGTAGGCTCGTTTTACGGACAATATGAATGTTTTTGAAAATTTTTAAATTTGATTGGAAATTCCTGTGTCGATTTTGAATGTTTGCTTGTGAATAAGTCCGGTAATGCCTCGTACCCTATCCCGGCATCGGATACGGGTAAAGGGTGTTACATGAAGAGTTCAAAGCTAATGTTGATGATGATCCCGAGAGAGCCGAGTTTTGGCTTGAAAATACGATTCGAGTGTTTGATGAGCTTTCTTGCACACCGGTTGAATTTTTAAAATATGGTATATCACTTCTGAGAGACACTGCATATCAGTGGTGGAATACATTAGTATCAGTGGTGCTGAGAGAGAGACTCATCTTAAAGTTCTTTCAGACCGAGTTTTGGAAGAAATATATAAGGCAACAGTTTCTGGATCAAAAGCACAAAGAGTTTTTGGAATTGAAACAAGGACGTATTACCGTAACCGATTACGAGAGAGAATTTGTGTGGTTGAGTAAATATGCTCGAGAGTATGTTTCTACTGAAGAGATTATGTGCAAGAGGTTTATTGATGGGTTGAACAATGATATTAAACTTCTGGTTGAGATATTAGATTTAAAAGAATTTGTTGTGTTAGTTTACCGGAATTGCAAAGCCGAAGACTTTAGTCGAGAAAAGAGGAAAGCTGACTCAAAGGCTAGAGTTTCAAAGAAAAGACCAATGAATAAATCTTATCATTCATCATCAAAGAAATCCCGAGATTCATGTAGGACCCAATTTATGCCCGGGGCCCAATAGTAAATAAAAAAACAAATAGAGTCCAAATTAACAAGTCCTTTTTACAACTAAAGACCCAAACCCAATAACAACTAACCCAAGCCCGATGGCCCAAATGCCTAACCCTAGCCCAAAACACAATCAGCAAAAACCAAAAAGGAAAAATCCTAGGTGCGGCTCGCCACCACGTACAGCCTCTGTACCTCTGCCCACCGCGGTCCACGCACCTGCAAAAAAGGACGAACAACGAAAACAAAGAAAATAATGTATTTTACATTTTTCAGCTATAAAACCAAAAGAAAAATCTTTGTATTTTTTTCTTTTTTCTCCTACACGCGCAAAGAAATCAATACAAAGCAGAGAACTTTTGAAACATATTCAAGAGTTTAAAGGTGAATTTTTTATCTTTGTGTTTCAAAATAAAAGAAATAAATATTAAAAAAAGGGGTTTAACTTACTGTTTTGGCTTTCTGGTCGCTGTCGAAGGTCACCGCTGACTCCTGGACACCTCAAAACCCGTCGGGTTTCCGATGAGGGTCCGAAAGGGGAGCAGTTAGACCGAAACCCATTTTTATTCTTCTTTTTTTTCTCTTTTCATTTCTTTTTTTGGATTTCAAAACACCCATATTGAGTTTGAAAAGGGTAGAAAGGCCAATTTTGGGCACCTTCGACCGCCGTCTATGGCGGAGCTATCACCGGAACCTGGTCGAATTCAAAGGGAGGGAGAGAGAATTTTTGAAAGGTGTTGGGAGTTTTTTTTAAGAGAGGGGAAAATGAGATTTTTGCAAATTTTTTAATTTTTATAACACCCTCATACGGCATCGTTTTGGGGCAAACATCAAACGCCCAAAACAGCATCGTCTAGTCATTCGACCCGATAACCCGACCCATGACTGCCTAGGATCCGTGTGTTCTTGAACTGAAGGTCTATTTGCGCCCTCAGTCCTTCCGCTTTTGAGGCCATTTTTGATTTCGATTCAGTCCTATCAGAACGATGCGTTTCAGAAGACGGGTAATATTTTCCCATTTGGTCCTTCCTATCTTTCGCGCTTTACTATTTGGTTCTTTATCTTTTTTTCACTCCCAATTTTGGCATAAAACTCTGTTTAAATTTCAAATTGGTCTTTTAGACTTTTATCTCATTATGATTTAGGTCTTAAATTTTATTTTAGTTTAAATTCGGTCCTCATTTATTTAATTTCCACCATTTTTAGATTTATTTTCTATATGTTACTTTATTTATTATTTCTTTATTTTTTTTTTCATGTATTACCTTGTTTATTATTTTATTTATTTATCTATCGTTTTTTACTTATTTCATTTCATTGCGCATGGTTATTTTATTGCATTGTTACCTTATTATTATTATTTTCTTATTTCTAATCTTACGCCTTTATTATTAACATTTTATCATCTATAATTGTTTTATTAATATTCACTTGTTTATTTCCCCCTTTTGTAAACTTTAAAAATTCTTTAGATTATTTATGTTTTTATTATCATCATTATTATTATGATTTATTTATTTCATTTATTATTTAATTAGTATTAGTAGACATAATTATTACCATTATCTTTTATATTATTATCACAATTATATCATCGTTATTTTAGTATGGTATTATTATTATTATTATATTTTTCTTTCGTATATCGTGGTTTCATTTGTAATGCGCTATCATTTCATCGAGTTTTACTATATTCATGTCGTGAGTCATTTTCAAACACATTTGTCCGCTCTTATACAACACCCGAATAAATTAAATGTATACCATTTTGAATATTTCATTAACTTTTGTTTAATGCATAAAAAGAAAATTTCAAAAAAAAAATAGGCAATGTTTCGTATCCGAAAGATTCGATAAAATCGTACCCTAACTTACTGGCTTTCAATTTTTCTCGTTGAGTCTAAAGAACCGATTATCTTTTAAAAATCCAAGCGTATAAGTTAAATAAAAGCTTCTTCTCAGGAATTCAAAAATGTTGTGTCCTAACTCACTAGATGTGACATTTTGTTATCCCGATGTAAGGATTTCTAAAAATAAAGGCAATATTCTATATTTAGAATTTTGAGAAATTGTGCCCTAACTTACTGGGTACCGATTCTTCACTTGACCTAAATAACCGAATATCCTTCTTGAACTTAAATGCATGAGTTTTAAAAGTCAAAAGCAAGCTTAGTTTCGAGGATTTGAAATGTCGTATCCTAACTCACTGGACGTGACATTTTACTTCTTCGAAATAGGAGGGTCTTAGCATCCAATTTAATTTATTCAAGTTTTCTTTTAAAGAGGATCGTATTTTAAAATCTTTTCAAATTTTTGACATTAAGACGTTAATTAATCAATTAGGTACCAATTTTGGGCGTTACGAGGGTGTTAATCCTTCCTCGTGCATAACCAACTCCCTAACCCGTTTTCTCAAATTTCGTAGGTCAAAATCATTGTTTTAATAAATCAAAATGTTTTAATGATTAATCTCAAGGTGATCTGATCACACCTCAAAAAAAGATTGGTGGCGACTCTATTTTCGTTTTAAAGTTGACCCCCTGTGTTTTTTCAAAAAAAAAGAAAAAGGTTTCGATAGCTTGGTGACTCCACTGGGGACTTTTATAGAGTCAGGCCGTAAAATTGCTTATTTTCTGTCTTGTTGTCGAAAATTGAAAATCTGATTTGAAAAACTACGATCCTTTTATTGCATTTGTTTGTGTTATTTCATATGATTGCTATGGTTTGAGCGAGTATTTTTGCATCATATTGCATAATGACCGTTCGATAAGTGGAAGTGAAAAGCTACTCCTTCGTGAGGTTTTCACCTCCGTGCAGGATAGTGGATCGCTTTCAGGATTCATCCGCACCTATGTCTTTGTGAGATTTTCATCTTCGTCCAACCATAGGGAAATGTATTCCCTTGAACTAAACTCAATCCGTATGAACCTATAATGAGTGACGATCGAGGAATCTGCTGGTTCGGGTACCTCAGCTTTAGAACCAAACTGCACGTAGAAGACCCTAGGAGTCCACCTTAGATAGTACTATGAGAAACCCTAGCGGTTACCCAGATAGGTGCTTGATTCTCTTTTATTTACTTTGAGTTTTGTTTTTGTATGTTGTACTGACTTATTGCGTTTTTGCTATGTTTACATGTCATTTCATATTTGAAAGAGTGTCGATTCGAGTTCGATTACTAAATTAGAGAGCTTATCATGGAGAACGAATTTCTTGATAAAGTGGAAGATAATGCTGCTGTCCGTATGTGGTTAGAGAAAACACAATTAGAGAAAGGAGATAGTCTAGCCGAGGGTTACACGTTGGAATTATGGGACTACACCCGTATCAGTGTGACACAAAATAGCCTTCCAGAATTAAAAGAGATATGGGATCAGTGGAATGATGAAACTAAGCAGTTGTTCTACTATATTTATGGGGATTTGTCGTATCTACTGGACATCAAGGTAGACGAGCATTTGTTCTAGGCCCTTGCTCAGTATTGGAACCCTGCATACAGTTGCTTTACCTTTGGGAGGGTCGATTTAGTACCCATTGTGGAAGAATATACAACCCTACTGCATTGTCCAAAGGTTCAAGTCGATAAAACTTATTCCAGAGCCGCTTATGTCTCGACCTTTTGGAAAAAATTGATGAACATTACAGGAATGGGCAAACAGTGGATCACAGCTAAGATCAAGAAAAAAGGCGAATGTAAGTGCATCCCTTGGAAGAATTTAAGAATTTTGATTCTAACGTATCCTGATACGACGAAGAGAGTCGATGTGTTTGCTTTGAGCATCTACGGACTAATGATCTTCCCTGGGGCATTAGGGTATGTAGATGAGGCGGTCTCAGATCTCTTTGATCGACTTGATAAAGGGGTCACACTGCAATCTTGGCCGAGAAATTTAGATCTTTGAATCTATGTAGGAGGTCCAGTGAGGGCAGATTTATAGGGTGCGCACAGTTGTTGTTAGCTTGGTTCCACAGTCATTTCTGGAAGGTGGATAAGGTTTCTTATCGGGTTTTCTCCAGGAATTAGTCCCCATTAAAGGAGATAGTGGCCACGCCAAGAAGGGATGACATATCAAAGGAAAATTGGATAGCGCTCCTCCAAAATCTCCAAGAAGAAGACATCGAGTGGAGAGCTTATTGGTTGATTCCCGACTAAATTCTTTACCGATGTGGGAGTTTTGACTGGGTCCCTTTGCTTGGGATTTGGGGAGCCATTGGGTATGCTCTTTTGCTCGTTTTGAGGCAATACAGATCAAGACAGTTCATACTGGTAACGTATGGGCTAGCTCAATGTGAGTTTTCGTACAAGTGAGATAACTACAAGAAAAGGTTAAAGGAGATTTCTAACGCTTGGAACCAGACTCGTCGAATGAAAAGGCTGGCCGTAGGTTCAATTATGACTCCCGAGTATAGTGGATGGTGGGGTAAAAGAGTTAATGATAATATCCCCGAGCCAAATTTAGAAGGCGTTCGACCAATGGAAGAGTACTTACAAGTGATCCCGTCAGAACTAGAAATCATAAAGCAAGACTTCGAGAGGAGGAATGTAACATCCCGATTTAGGGCCTAGTCAGAATAATGGTGTGAGACCAAAATTCAAGTTATATGTATGAGTTTTGAGGTTTATGCTATGTTTTCATATTAATGTGAGAGTTTCATGAAGCAATTTTGTTAAATTGTAGTTGAACTGTCCAAAAAGGACTAAATTGCAAAAGTTGAAAAATGTGAGATTCTAGAAGCTATTTGTATGAAATAGCTTTGGATTATCAATTAGAGGTCCTTAAATAGTAATTTTCCCAAATTCTAATTTTTGGACAAAAATGGGCATGAGTGGATGAAATTTGAAAGTTTGGCATGAAGGGCATCTTGGTCATTTGTCAATTAAATGATTAAAAAGGGAGAAAAGATAACAAAATTCATTCATCTTCTTCTCCAAGTTGTCGAAAATTTCAAGAAGCCATTGTTAGGGCTCTTCAATTTTTCAAGCTTACTAGTAAGTACATCCAAGCCCCGTTTTTGATATTCTTCGTATTTTTGAAGTCCTAGTAGCCTGAGTAAGCTATTTTTAGATATATGTTGAGCTAAGATGGATGTTCAAAAATGTACCCATGTATGACATGCATGTATTTTGATGTTTTATGGAAGTTTATGAAAGCTTGGTATAGTAGAAACATCTTTTGCTAAGTGAGTTCCATGAAAAATACATGTAGGGACTAGTTTGTGAAAGTCTTGAGTTTAGTCATACATGTGTGATTTAGTGAGAATTGATGATTGCTTTAGTTGAGTAAATGTTTCAGCTAAGCATGAAATGTTAGAAAGTTGAATGAAAAATCACGTTACGAGCCTTGGGGCAAAAGTGTTAATATGAGAAAGATTAGGGGCAAAATGGTAATTTTGCTAAAGTATGAGATAAGGGTCAATTTAGTCAATATGTGTATTGAATGAATTGATTTATCATTATAGATCAAGAAAAACGAAGCCCGGATCGAAACCGAGGCAAGGCAAAGTAGTGGACTAAATTACAAGTCTCAATACTTTTGAGTACCGAGGTAAGTCTACGTATAAATGATACATTTATGCATATACATTTTAATGCTAGCTAGTGTGTAGCATGATTGAGAACCTGTTCAGTTATAGTGGAATGAATGAGATAATAATTGTGAATGGATGAATGTATTACTAAGTAGACATGTGAAGGTGTAGTGACAATGCTTGATGGTGGACTAAGTGTGATACCACCTTGATACTTAACAATGACAGGCTGTGTGCGATATCATTGTTAAGCATATTATTTAGTGAGCTATGTGTGGAATCACTATAATTGTCCTTTATGGTAGGCTATGTGCGATACTACCTCATGATCTGATTGTGGTGGGCTAAGTGCGAAACCACTGAGTAATTTAGTTGTGTGGATATATTATTGAGAAATAATGATGTGTTGTATTTTGAGTAATTGTGATATTGAGTGCAGGGGTGCATGTCAATGATTATGAGTATGTGACTCATGATGTGTTGGAGGTGTGGTAAGGGATAGAAAGAGTAAGCATAGTAGTGGATGTGAATTACATATGTTAGTATAATGCTAATTGCTGTTTAGCCTATACTAGAATGCTTAAATTGTTTATGTGTAAACTTACTAAGCTCAAAGCTTACTCCTTTCTTTTCCCTTGTCTTATAGAGAAAAAAGATTGAATCATGATACGCGGATTAATCAGAAGATCACCCACACTATCAGCACACTTCGGTACATTACACTTAATCTTTTGTATATGGCATGTATAGAGGCTAGATAAGTTAGTGAATTTTGTTGTATTGGCTAACATGTGTTGGCCATTAGATGGATAAACTATTTTATATAATGCCATGGTTTGTTGGCTACTTTATTATATGAAAGGATGTCGTTATCCATGAAAGATTATGTTTCAGTATGAGTTGACTATGGATGAGTTGAATGAGTACATGTTGTATGAGCTTGAAGGGTGAGAAGAGCTTAGCAAATAGCTTTGTTCTTGTCCATGTAGATAGACACATGGGCGTGTGTTTAGGACATGCGTGACACACGGCCAGCCCACAGGCGTGTGACTTGGCCATGTCTCTTTGGTAGAATCAAGTAGTGTAGGCCATGGGCTAGCCACACGGGCGTGTGTCTAGACTCCAGGCCGTGTAAAGTAGTCAGTATTCACCACGGGTGGAGAACACGGGTCTATGCCCTAGCCGTGGGGCATTGGCAGAATGCTTGGGTTTTCATGCACGGGATGGGGGCATGGGCGTGTGTTACCTCCGCGGGCATGTCTAATCTTACACGGGCGTGCGGTCCCTGTATAGATGGTAAAATTTTAAGATTGTAGAAGTTTCCAATATGGTCTTCGAGAGCCTTCGTGTGTATGAGTGAGACCATGTAGGTCAAAAAATGAGGTTGTTGTGATGTCTTAAAGAGATTAGTCACGTTGAGCCTAAGTGGCGATCAAGTAGTTTTAACCTGGTAATGCCTCGGGCCCGGTTATGGCATCGAATATGGGTAATGGGTGTTACAAGGAATTTGGAACTTGAAAAGAAGATAGAACAATTGGAGGAAGAAAAGATGCATTTAAGGTTAGATGCTGATGTTCAAAAGCTAGAGGCCGAGAAATTAAGGAAAGGAAAGAATAAAGCTGAGGAAGACTTTGATAGCTTGAAGACAAATTACAAGAAGTTGTGTCTATCGATGAGAACCGCTGGATTGGGAAAAAGGTTAGAGCAATGGCGACAAGAGATCCAAGAAGAAAGAACCAAAATCGATCGGTGGGAGAGAAAATTCCAAGAGGCTCAGGCACAGAAATAGGCCCTAGAAAGGAGTTTGTTAGAAGCCCAAAATGACAAAAGAGAATTAAGGGCTAGAGTGGAAAAACTTGAAAAATCACTTCATCAGTATAGAAATCGTAATTCTGTGGTTGAGTTGAGGGCAAGTTTGAACAAGATTGAAGAAATGAAAGGAAAGATAGAAGAACTAAAGTCTGCATTGCAAAACTGTGAGCTCCGGTTAGAACTTCTTGAGGTAAGTGAGGAACGTTGGAAGGAACAACTTCACCATTCTCAGAATCAAGTTAGGAACAAAGATTACATTATGGGCGAGCCGTGGCTCAGATTCGAGAGGTAGCCGATCATTTATAGACCTTGGCAATTCAGGTCGACATGTTAAGCGTGAAGTATGAGCTAGAATCAAATCGAGGTTAAGAGTTAGCTTTGTTGCTTAGAAGTGTTAAAACTTTGAGCATTAGGGCAAAGCCATATTTGTAATCCTTTTTATGTAAAGAATTTTGTTTTCTTGTAAAGTTTTCTAAATGAAATTGAATTAGAATCGACTCCTTTTTGCATTCATTTTATGCATTCGCATTATATCACATCATGTGCATTTAAATTTTATGGAAAAACCCTAATTGGTTAAAATCATTTCAGAGTTAATCTGGAAACCAACAAAAACTTACCAACCAAACATCATTACGGTACCCGAGCAAAGATAAAAGACATGGATAAAAGATCAGAAAGACTTGAACAACTCCAAAAAGAGATGCAAGATCAACTACAATTGCAAATGCAATTGCCAATGGCTAAAATCCAACAAGACATGATGGACCGAATGTTGGAGTCCTAAAGAAATATGATGACTCAGTTGACCCAACTGCTGACTAGGGGAACAGGTAAATGAAAGGGTCCCATGGTTAATGCTAGAGAAGATAATGAGGAACCTCTCTATCTTTCGGGTTTTACTTCAACAAATACACAGACACAACCTGAGGTGTACCCTCGAAGAACATTCGTCATGATTAAGCCTCAACAATTTCAGGATGGTGTTTCAGTACCAATGAACTTTCAAGCTGGATTAGGTTCTAACCCAGGGGATAACCCAACTAATCCTGTTCTCCCTGACCTGGATGAAATGACAAAAAAGGAAAGGGCAAGGATAGAATTACCAAAGCAGTTAGAGGACTGATGTAAATGGCTAGAGGAAAAATTTAGGGCCATGGAAGATGCTGATAGTCAGCATAGAATCGATGCTAAGGATCTGAGTTTGGTCCCAGATCTAGTGCTTCCCAACAAGTTCAAAATGTCAGAATTCGAAAAGTACAATGGGACCAGTTGCCTCAAAGCTCACATCACCATGTTTTGCAGACGCATGACCGAGTATGTTAACAATCACCAACTACTAATACATTGCTTCCAAGACAGTCTGGTGGGAGTAGCATCCAAATGGTACAACCAATTGAATCGTACTAGGATTGGTTCTTGGAGGGACTTGGCACAAGCATTCATAAAGCAGTATAGTCATGTGACGGACATGACTCTTGATAGAATTACTTTACAGAACATGGAGAAGAAACCGAGTTAGAATTTCAGGCAATATCCACATAGATGGATTGAAATTGCCATACAAGTTTAGCCTCCGCTCCTGTAAAAAGAAACTACGATGCTTTTTATCAACACCCTAGAAGCCCCGTTCATCAATCATATGATAGGAAGCGCTAAAAAAGTTTTTCAGACATAATGATGATTGGTGAAATGATTGAGAACACGATAAGAAGTGGAAAGATAGATGTAGGAGAGAGTAACAAAATGTCAACCTCAAGGAAAAAGGAAAATGAGGTAAACAACACAAGTACATATAACAAGGGTTACTTAAAATCGATTACCGTAAATCAGCCAAGAACGGTGGCTACTGGTCAACAAGGTTTATCAAGGCAGGAGTCCGGCACAAAGTAAAACACTGAGAAGCTCTAATTTACACCAATCCTAATGACATATAGGGAGTTGTATGAGAGCTTATTTGACGCACACGTAGTATCCCTTTTTTACCTAAAACCATTACAGCCTCCATATCCCAAATGGTACGATGGGAATGCTCAATATGACTACCATGCAGGAATTTCGGGGCATTCAATAGAGAACTACACTGCCTTTAAGAAAGTAGTCAAAAGACTTACTAAAATGGGCATATGTGAAATTTGATGATGCGCCTAATGCCGAAAATCCGCCAACTAATCACACTGAAAATAGGGTAAATGTGATAGACGGAAGGATGGGGAGAAGAATCAAGACCGATATTTTAGACATAAAGATTCCTTTGAGATGGGTCTGGATGGAGATGGTAAAATGGGGTTGAGCATTTCAGATCCTGAAGGAAGTCATGATAACTCGAGGAACTATTGTGAGTTCCATCATGAAAAGGGGCACAAGATCCAGGAATGTGTAGAATTCAGAGCCTTGGTGCAATGTCTGATGGACAATAAAGAGATAGAGTTCTATGCAAGAGTTAAAGAAGAAGGAAGCATATGTGTGTCAGAATCAACAATGAAGGTCCCAAAAGTCAATAATCATGTGGTCATCATTTCACGACCTAAAAACAACGAAGCTGGAGTACAGATGTCACCAAAGATCATAATTCAAAAATCGGTGGTCTTCTCTTATCAGGATAGCAAAAGGGTCGCCTTCAATTATGATTGCAACGTGACATTTCATAGCATTATCTGACCAATCACATAAAAGTGTCCCTTAAATAGGTTTACGAGACCTTAATCATGCTTTAGAAAAGGGCTGGGACTAAACCGAACACATGTGGAAATTTTTGAAAATTTAATAATTTTTCTAAGTTACAAAGGTCACACGCTCGTGTGGGCAGGCCGTGTGTCTCCTACGGCCTTAAACACGCCTGTGTGTCTAAGCCATGTCAAAACAGGGCATACATACTGACTTGTCCACATGGCCTGAGACACGCCCGTGTGCCTCACCCGTGGTTGACACTGACTTGCACCACACGGCCAGTCACACGCCCGTGTGTCTTACCCGTGGTCGATTCTGACTTGTCTTAAATTGCATCCTCAAAGGACACAGTCGAGCCAAACGCCCGTGTGCTCAACCGTGTGGACAACTATAGGCCATTTTCAAGGCCAAAGTGCCACCCACACTTGGGTTATTCCTACTAACACATACAAGCATCATCCCATACACAATTGGCAACCAAAACACATCAAATTGTGCATCATTTCTACTCAATTATGAAGCACCTTTAACACAACATCTCATACTACAATTAGCTCAATCAATTCACAATCATTTTCAAGTATAATTTATCACAAACATACCATTTCCTTTTAACAACCATTCATCCAATATATGCTTACCATGCATAAATGAACTTACCATTATTTTGACCCTTTCTTAACCATAAAACCATACCAAAACCAGGAAACATATAGCATGACTTTTCATTCATAACACAACCATTTAACTAGCCATATCACATGGCCATGTACATATATCAACATATCCCAAAACAACTAGCCTATACATGCCATATTTAGCTATAAACACATTCAAAAGTACCAAAGTAGAGATTGATAGTGTGGTGATGATCCTCGACAATTCCCGAGCCTTTCGTAGCTTTGACGATCAGTAAAACAGAGTAAACACACACAAAGTAAGCTTTCCAAAAGCTTAGTACGCCATATACAAATAAACATAACATAAACGCACATAATCATATTGATACAATGCCATTAATATTTCTCATTTGCAATTTCATAACATGTTCTTTGGCTCATTTGTTTATCCATAGAATGCGAACATATCACATCTCAAAGCTTCACTTATGCCCATAACACATTCAAGCATATACCACATATTATCCCACCAAATCCATACACATATTCACTTTGGTAAGTTCATATATATACACTTACATTTCATACACATACATAGTGTACCTTTCAAACGTACCTGGCTCGTTTATACATTTCTCGTAATCTTTCATTTCTCGGATTTGCCTGTTGAACCGTTCGAAATCAAAAAGGAAGCTCGGAATACTCAGAATGGTCGTACAATGCCAACGTCCCAGACGTGGTCTTACATGTAACCAAATAACGATGCCACTGTCCCAGACAGGGTCTTACAGAAATCAATACGATGCCAATGTCCCAGACATAGTCTTACACATAAATCTCAGATTGATGCCAATGTCTCAGACGTGGTCTTACACGACATCTCAATCGGACACCTATGTCATGACATACACACTCCTATCTATTCTTAGGTTCGTACGGGACTTTTTCAGATGTTGACACCATGTCGATACTATCTCAGATTTTTATGTACTCATCATCTCGTACACATTCATCAATATGAATTTTCATATGAACATACATATATCAATGTAAATACATTTATTTGTATATAGACTTACCTCGGATTCGGATAAACAGAAATGAACTCGACTACTCAATCACTTTCGACTTTCCGCGATCTAAATCCGTTTTCTTCGGTTCTTGATCTATACATATTCAAATTTAACTCATTTATTCACTACTTCATTCAATTCAATCCAAAAACACATATGTAGGGAAATTTACAAATTAGCCCTCACATTTTCACAGTTTGACATCTTAGTCCCTATTTCACAAAATCACAAAATACACAAAATCTCAATACACCCATGCTTAGCCGAATTCTCTATAGGTCCCCAATAACCTATATTTTTCATTTATTTCACAATTTAGTCCCTCAAATATTATTTTCCTAATTTATTCCAAATTACTCAAAATCACCAAAAACTCAGAGACAAACTATGTTAATCTAACACATATATTTCATATTTCATCATAAAACTTCACAAAGCTCATGAATTCATTCATGGCACATTTCAATTTCATCATCAATTCACAAAATTTAAGCATGGGTTTTGTAGAGCACAAAGCAACGATTACAAATACGTAGAAATTATCAAAACCAAACGAAAACTAACCTTGAATTAAGCTAAATAAGTGCCGAATATCATGGAAGCTTAAAACCTTCTTTTTCTTTCAACAATCAGTGCAAATAAAGATGATAAAATGGCCTATTTTCATGCTTTTTATTTTATTTAACATAATAATATACCTTTTACTATTTTACCCTTATTATTTAACATATAAAACTTATGATATTAAGGCCATTAATGTCCATTATCCATCATAATGGTTTAATTGCCTCATAAGGCTACTACATTCAAAAGCCAACTCAATTAAGCACATTAACATATAGAATGTCACTTTTACCTTTTATGCGATTTAATCATTTTCTCAAATTAAACATACAAACGGACAAGTTAATTTACGAAACTTTCGCACATGCTGAATCACATATCATAGGAATAGAAAATAATATTAAAATATTTTTATGACTCAGATTTGTGGTCCTGAAACCGCTATTCCGACTAGGCTCTAAACCGGACTGTTCCAATTCTCCCCCTTAGGGATTTTAGTCCCCAAAATCTTACCGTTAAACAGATTCGGATATTGTTGTCTCATAGTATCTTCGGGCTCCCACATAGCCTCTTCGATTCCGTGCCGATGCCAAAGTACTTTTACTAACAGAATTTTCTTATTTCGCAATTCGTTCACTTCACGAGCTAAGATACGGATCGATTTTTCCTCATAAGTCATATCGGATCGTATTTCAATCTCAGACGGAGTAATCACATGTGATGGATCGAATCTGTATCAACGAAGCATTGATACGTGAAATACATTATGTATCTTTTTCAACTCTGGTGGCAACAACAATCTATACACAACAGGTCCAACACGCTCGATAATTTCATACGGTCCGATGAACCTCAGACTCAATTTGCCTTTATGTCTGAATCTGAGTAATTTCTTCCACGAAGATACTTTTAAAAATACTTTCACCGATTTCAAATTCAATTTCTTTTCTTTTCAAGACTACATAAGATTTCTAACGGCCAGACGCTGCTTTCAGACTATCACAGATTACTTTCACTTTCTGTTAAGTGTCTTTTATCAAATTGACCCCGTGTATCTTACTTTCACTGAGCTCAGTCCAATACAGAGATGTCCGACATTTCCGTTCGTACAAAGCTTCATAAGGTGCCATTTTGATGCTCGACTGAAAACTATTATTATATGCAAATTCAATCAATGGAAAATATTGTTCCCACGTACCATTAAACTCAAGGATGCAACATCTTAACATATTCTCGAGAATCTAAATAATCCGTTTGGGCTGACCATCCGTCTGCGACTGAAAAGCCGTACTGAAATGTAATTTCGTACCTGAAGCTTCTTGCAATTTCTTCCAGAATCGTGATGTAAATATTGGATCTCTATCAGACACAATAGATAGCGGCACCCCGTGCAATCTCGCAATTTTAGAAATGTAAAGCTCAGCTAATTTATCAAGTGAATAATCAGATTGTACGGAATAAAATGAGCAAATTTCATCAATTGATCAACTACGACCCAAATTGCATCTTTCTTTCTCGGAGTCAAAGGCAATCCAGAAACAAAATACACCGTCACTCTATCCCATTTCCACTCGGGAATCAGAATCGGTTGTAGCAAACCAGATGGAACCTGATGTTCAGCTTTAACTTGCTGGTAGACTAAAAATTTCGAAACAAAATTAGAAATATCTCTTTTCATACGAGACCACCAATCGTGTTGCTTCAAATCATGATACATCTTTGTACTACCCGGATGAACAGATAGGTGACTATTATGAGCTTCTTTCAGAATTAACTGCAATAACTCCAGATTTCTCAGAACACAAATTCGATCTCAAAATCTCAAGCAATCATCATCAACAACTCGAAATTCAGACTTAGAAATCAAATCACACTGAGCTCTTTCCGCTAACATTTCATTATCAACTTTTTGAGCATCACATATTTGTTGTAAAAACAACGATTTCACTTTTAATTCAGCTAAAATTTTGCCATTATCAGAAAAGTCTAAATGAGCATTCAAGCACGTAATGCAAATAGTGATTTTCGGCTCAGTACGTCAGTAACAACATTTGCCTTACCTGGATGATAATCTATCACAAGCTCGTAGTCTTTCAACAGCTCTAACCATCTTCTCTGTCGCAGATTCAAGTCTTTCTGGGTCATTAGGTATTTCAAACTTTTATGATCTGAAAACCCGTGGCATTTCTCACCGAAAAGATAATGACGCCAAATCTTTAGGGCAAACACAATCGCAGCTAGCTCAAGATCGTGTGTCGGATAGTTCTTTTCATGTGGCTTCAATTGTCTCGAGGCATAAGCTATAACTTTGCCTTCCTGCATCAAAACACATCCCAGACCATTCAATGAAGCATCACTATAAATCACGAATTCTTTACCCGATTCTGGCTGTACCAAAATTGGAGCTTCAGTCAACAAAGTTTTCAACTGATTAAAGCTTTTCAGACATTTATCAGACCATTCAAATCTCACATCTTTCTGAAGTAATCTAGTCAACGGAGCAGCTATCATCGAGAATCCTTTTACAAACCGATGATAACAACTAGCGAGTCTGATAAACCGTAATATGAACATATCTTAATCCCATATTTAGCATACTTTTGGATGATTTAAGCCTTGAATTGTGGAATTTGGTGCTCTTAATCCTTTGTTTTCATGTTTTTTTACTTAGAAGAGCACCGGAAGATGAAAAGAATGAAAAACGGGCCTAAAATGGAGTAAATGGGCCATATCACGAAATCAACATGGCCTGGGCCCAAGCCACACGACCGTGCCACCTTAACAGACCCGAACACGGCCTGGCCACGATTCACACGGGCGTGTGCCATGAGCGTGTCCCTGCTGTGACAAAGAGGAATTTCATTCGGGTTAGGGTACTTAAAGGTAAAGAAAGCCATTCCAAAAGCCTATATAAACACCCTAGAGGCCAACCTTCAGGAGGCGTCGAGTTAGGCCAAAGAGCCGAGCCAGAGAAGCCGGAATTGTGGAATTTCCTTCAGGGGTTTTTAGGGTTTTTCTTATGTTTTGTTTTATATTTTCTTCTGAGATTTATTCTTTTATAATTATGAACTAAACCCTCAAATACCTGAGGGGATGAAACCTAAGACAGATCTTGTTATTATTTTCTGAACTATATGATAAATACTTGATTTGTTCTTAATTATGTGTTCTTAATTCTTGTTTTGATGTTTCAGGATATTAATTCAAGTATTGATGTGCTTAGGCAGAGAAGGAATAGACCCTGTCTAAGAGTAGATCTAGCATAGTTAAGCAGAGTTGATCGCAAACCTAGAGATAGAATGACAAAAATCTGCCGGATTAGGGTCAAACCTAATATGGGAGTCCTTAGATCGAGTTAATGCAATTCTAGGGGTTTTAATTAGAAAGAGATTTCAATTAATCAACCTAGGGTTAGACATTAATAGCCTCGAGAGAGGTATTAATATACATTAGGGAATCCTATGGATCAAGTCAAGTGAATAAATCATCTGGTTCAGAGTTAGATAACAAGTGAAGTCTAGGTAGATTCTTCCTCGGGTATTGTCTTAATCAATTTGTTTTTCCCACAAGTATTTCCCCAATTAATTCTTTTGGTCTCAGCACCTTTAACTTGATAGTTTGTTAATTTTAGATGAATTAATATGTCCCTTAATTCTTAGGCTAAATAATAAAAAGAAAGTTAGTATTAGTACTTTTGGTTCCTTTGGGTTCGACAATCCGGTCTTGCCACGCTTGTCTCAATCGTTGTCACATTTAGTTTTTAGGCTCAATCATTCTTTTTATAAATTTTTAAGACTCTGACACACGATCAAGTTTTTGGCGCCGTTGCCGGGGAATTAAAATGATAAGAACGCTCAATTTTTATTACTTTAGCCATTTTTATTTTTGCAAATTATTTTTATTTTTATTTTGATTTTAACTTTGCTAATTTTCCTTCTTTTTTTTCTTAGCAGGTACCTCTAGTTTATGACTAGAAGGAACCCGACAGGACCCCTGATTTACGACAGTGATATTAAATGTACTGTTCGCAGAAATCGTAGTGAAATAAGGCGAAGCTTAAACTACATAGAAGAAGTGCAAGAAGTCAAAACCAATACCACCGAAGAGATGGCAGAGAATAATCCGCTACCTCCAGAGGTGGCCGAAGATCATGCTCCTCGAACTATGTATGATTATGCTAAACCTAATTTAATAGGAACCGAGTCAAGTATGGTTAGACCTGCTATTGCTTCTAATAATTTTGAACTGAAACCTAACACAATTCAGATGATACAACAATTTGTTCAGTTTGATGGTTTGCAGGATGAAGATCCAAACAATCACTTGGCATATTCCTAGAATTTTGCAATACTTTCAAAATAAATGGCATTTCTAATGATGCCATCGGTCTTCGGTTATTTCCCTTTTCTTTGAGGAATAAAGCCAAACAGTGGTTGCATTCTCTTCCACGAGGATCAATCACTACATGGGAACAAATGACCGAAAATTTTTTATTAAAATATTTTTCGCCGACTAAAACGGCCAAGTTGAGGAATGATATCTCTTTTTTTGTGCAGATGGATTTAGAAACACTTTATAATGCATGTGAGAGATACAAAGATCTATTGAGAAGGTGTCCACACCATGGATTACCCTTGTGGCTACAGGTCCAAACTTTTTACAACAGTGTGAACCCTTCAACTAGGCAATTGATTGATTCAGCCACCGACGGAACCTTGAATAATAAAACACCTAAGGCTACCTACGAATTCATTAAAGAAATGTCACTGAATAACTATTAGTGGCAAGTCACAAGGACCAAGCCAACAAAAGCAGCCAGTGTTTTCAGCTTCGACGTAGTAACCATGCTATCAAACCAGGTAGAACTGTTAAATAAAAAGATTGATGGCGTATGTGATTCTTTGCAGGTACATCTAGACATGCAGTACGATACGAATAGAGGAGGGATGAACAACACAGACTATCCATCTTACAACCCGAGCGCCGAGAACGAGCAAGTTCACTATATGGGTAACAATTTTAAATCTCAAAATAACCCTTATAGTAATACTTATAACCCAGGTTGGAGGAACCACCCCAATTTTTCATGGGGTGGTCAAGGAAATCAGAGACAATAACCTCCTCTAAACTTCCAACAACAGCCCACTCATAAGAAAAGAAGCCGAACCTTGAGGAGATGTTGACAAAATTCATCGCAATGATAGAAACTAGTGTTCAAATCACCGAGACAACACTTAAAAATCAACAAGCATTGATTCAAGGGATCGAGAACCAATTAGGGCAACTTGCCAAGATCATCTCAGAACGACCACAAGGCAGCTTGCCAAGCAACACTGAAACTAACCCAAAGGAGTAGCTTCAAGCCATAACTACTCACGATAGTGAAGGGTTAGATGAGCCCAAATTAAGCCAAGAGAATTTGGTAGGGAAAGGTAAGGTCGAGGTAAGTCACGAGAAGCCAAAACCGGTAATTAAAGAGTACCAACCTCGTATACCTTATCCTGATGCGATAAAAAAGGACAATACAGACGAACAATTTGGTAAATTTCTTAAACTTTTAAAGAAATTACATATTAACTTACTGTTTCTTGAAGCTCTTTCAAAGATGCCAGATTCAAGGAAAGTTTTAAAAGATCTTTTAACAAACAAGCGGAAGATAGACGAGGAATCACATGTGGAACTGAACGCAATGTGCTCAGCAATGTTGTAAAATAAACTACCACAAGAATTAAAAGATCTAGGGAGTTTTACAATTCCATGCTTAATCGGTAGTTTATCTGTTGATAATGCTTTAGCTGATTTAGGGGCAAGCATAAACGTTATGCCTTATAAAATGTTTAAACCACTAGTTCTAGGGAAAGCCAAACAAACTAGGATGGGCATTCAATTAGCTGATAAAACTATTAGAATTCCTAGGGGTATAATTTAATATGTTCTTGTGAAAATTGATAAATTCGTATTCCCAGTAGACTTTGTCATTTTAGACATGGATGAGGACAATAGTATCCCTTTAATTTTAGGAATACCCTTTTTAGTGACTACTAGGACTAAAATTGATGTCAGTGCAGGTGAACTCATACTTTGCGTAGGTGACGAATCAATCAGTCTCCAAGCTCTTGACTCAGCTAGGACATCGAGTAGTCAAGGTGAGAATATAAATTCTATTAAGAACCATTCGGTTAAACCTTCTTTTCAGGAAGCAATATGGAACTACACAATTGAGCCAGATCCTATACTTCATGCCAACAAGGAAATAACTCATGAGGAAGAAAGGCTTCAGATCGATGAGCTAGAGGAGTGGAAGACACACTTTAGGGAGAAATTAGGAATACACAAAGCAGAACCAACACCATTCTGTGGGACAAACGAATTTAAGATCGGAGATCGGGTATTGTTAGATGAAGCAGACCCTCGAATACCTCCTCCTGACCCTAATACAAACAAAGAAATCTCTTTTAGGGTACTTAAAGTTTTTCCATACGGAACAGTCGGGGTAAGTAATCCTATATTCGGCACTTTTAAAGTAAACGCTACTCTACTTGAGCTATAGACTGATAGCATGAGGAAGGACTTTCAACTTATGAAACCACCATGAATGTGTGAATGAGAGGTAAGTCTAGCTTAAGACTATAAATGAGCGCTTCTCGGGAGGCAACTCGAGCACTAACCGCATTAATATTCACATTTTTTATTGTTTCTTTAATGTTTCCTTTTTTAGCACCTAACTATAAACTAACCAAGTGCAGATTTCCATACCACATGGCCTTACACACGGCCATGGCCGTGACCGTGTGGATGCTACGAATGTACATACTGACATGGTAGAGATAGTATGAAACATAACAAAAAATATCTTCAAGTCAAGGCCCTCAACTGAACACCACGGCCGTGCGATGCGGCCGTGGCCGACACTGTTTTAGCAACACAGGCGTGGCGACCTGCACATAGGCGTGGGAGAAACAAACAAAGCATAACACGACCGTGCGACACGGTCGTGTGACTCGACACACCCACGGTACACTGGTGTGGGGCCGTACCAGACCTAAAATTTCTATTTAAAGCACCCCTCTCCCCTTCTTATGTACGCCCCACCCTTCTTCTTCCTTTACACCTCTCTTCTTTTTCATTCTCATTCTTCTTCATTCCTCCTAACTCTAAATCTCATCACATCCATGTCGAAGAAATGGAAGGATCCTAGCACAATCTCCCTTTGTGAGACCGATCTACATAAGTTCATGCCGGCCGTTTCATTAACTCGACAGGAAAAGGACCTTTTAGTCCATTTAACTTTTCTTTTCATTTTTACTTCTCCTTTATATTCCTTTTCTTTATTTTTCTTTTACTTAGTTTAATCTATTTTATTTCTTTTTTTATTTAGGTTCTAAAGGCTACTTGGGAATCACACAGCACGGCCTTAGAAATCACACTCACCCCGCTAACCATGTAACGATAAGGACTTTACAGTCCATTAATCTTTTCTTTTAATTTTATTTTACGTTCTATTTTCTTTCTTTTTATCTTTCTTTCCTTTAAATATATATTTAGTATATTTTGAATTATTATTTTTATTTCCTGGCTAATTCTTCACGAGCTTCCCAATTTCTTCATCTAGCGCAGAGATTGTCGGCGGCCACCACACCATGGCACTCCCAACTCAAGGAAGCCATCCAAATTCAGGAAGTTTCACCTCTCCCTTTCTTTTAAATTTCATATACATCTTTGAACATTGAGGCAATGTACATCTTATGTGTGGTGGGTGAATATTTATTTCGAGAAAGTGCCTGACTTTCTGCATTATTCTCAAGTCCCTAAATTATGTATTGTTCTTAAGTAATTTTCTCATATTACTAATTAGAACAAAATTTCCTGTGATCCATGATTTTCTTTGATATGTTTTGGATTAAGTCATTGATAATTGTGCAGCGATGATTTAAACTTTAGGAGACTAGAGAATCAAGCATGATAAGTCCTTTTTCAAAAATTAAAATTTTGTTAGGCTGTCTACCTGAATCTAATTATTACCTTGAAGTTGAAATTTACGAGGTTGATATCAAACCCATAAGTTTTGTGAGATTTTGAGCCTTTTTAGAGCATACTTTCTTTCGTGCTCACTTTCTGATTATGAGTGTGTTAACATAGATTTGTTATTCTAGAACTTGCTTTGACTATACATGTCAAGACCATATTATTGATTTGATATACAAAGATGATAAAGGCACTTAGGATTTAACCCACTTACTCCACTAAAAGCCTACCCTCACATTTAACCCTTAGTGAACCCCTTGAGCCTAACAACCCTTTTTATTGACTCACCCACTAATATTAACCCAAAACCCATCTTGTATTTGTTACCACCATTCTCTGACTCCCTTTTTGTCGAGATTTGATTTGAGCAGTTGCCTAACTATGTTCTATATTTTAGTTGTTAAAGTTCTTTTTTATTATTGTATTGATTTGTTCTTAAAAAAAACGAAGTATATTCATTATTAGTTTTAAGATCAAGTGAGCTTATACGTTTAAAATTCCACATATTGAGAAGAAGCTCGTATTATTAGTGAAGTTATAATTGATGTAATTATTCAAGTATTAGTTTATTTTTTTTCTAGTTAGGTAAATTGTCAATTCAATCTAGACTTCTAATTCAGCCTTTACCCACACCTTTAACCCGAGCCCCATTACAACCCTTTTTAAAGACCTTTTGATTTTTGTATCATTTTAGTTTACAGTGGTGGAGATTTGATTTTCAGGCAAGCCTATGGGATTAATTTTTCATGTTTGACTTTTGAGTGCTTAATTTTGAACCTTAAACACTTTGAGTGATTTGAGTAAATCTTTAGTGAGGATGTCAACTCTTGTCGATTTTGAACTAAAGGTGATTATTTAGGTAAGGGGAAACGCCTATATTGTTCGTGCTACAAAAAATATGACTTTGATTGCTTGAATCTTTAGGACCCTTTTACTTAAATTATCAATGCTTGAATCTTTAGGACCCTTTTGCTTAAATTATCAATGTATGAATTATCTTTAAATTATGATGGAACACTATTGATGAATATTATGAAACAAGGAAGTTCATTTCAATTGTGAGTTGAGAATTTTGCTTGAGGACAAGAAAATGCTTAAGTGTGGGGGTATTTGATAAACCGTAATATGAACATATCTTAATCCCACATTTAGCATACTTTTGGATCATTTAAGCCTTGAATTGTGGAATTTGGTGCTCTTAATCCTTTGTTTTCATGTTTTATACTTAGGAGAGCATCGTAAAATGAAAAGAACGAGAAGCGGGCCTAAAATGGAGTAAATGGGCCATATCACGAAATCAACATGACCTGGGCCCAAGCCATACGGTCGTGCCACCTTAAGAGACCCTAACACGGCCTAGCCATGATTCACACGGGTGTGTGCCATGGGCGTGTCCCTGCCATGACAAAGAGGAATTTCATTCAGATTAGGGTACTTAGAAGCAAAGAAAGCCATTCCAAAAGCCTATATAAACACCTTAGAGGCCAAACTTCAGGAGGCGTCGAGTTAGGCCAAAAACCCGAGCCAGAGAGGCCAGAATTGTAGAATTTACTCAAAGAAAGCCAGTTGATTCATCTCAAGAAGCCGGAGTTATACTCAAGTCGGAAGATCTTCCCTTCAATTTCCTTCAGGGGGTTTTAAGGTTTTTCTTATGTTTTGTTTTATATTTTCTTCTAATATGTATTTTTTTTATAATTATGAACTAAACCCTCAAATACCTGAGGGGGATGAAACTTAAGACTAATCTTGTTATTGTTTCTTGAACTATATGATAAATACTTGATTTGGTCTTAATTATGTGTTCTTAATTCTTGTTTTGATGTTTCAGGATATTAATTCAAGTATTGATGTGCTTAGGCAGAGGAGGAATAGACCCTCCTAAGAGTAGATCTAGCATAATTATGCGGAGTTGATCGCAACCCTAGAGATAGGATGACAAAAATCTGCCGGATTAGGGTCAAACCTAATATGGGAGTCCATAGATCGAGTTAATGCAATTCTAGGGGTTTTAATTAGAAAAAGATTTTAATTAATCAACCTAGGGTTAGACGTTAGTAGCATCGAGAGAAGTATTAATATACATTACGTAATCCTATGGATCAAGTCAAGTGAATAAATCGTCTGGTTCAGAGTTAGATAACAAGTGAAGTCTAGGTAGATTCTTCCTCGGGTATTGTCTTAATCAATTGGTTTTTCCCACAAGTATTTCCCCAATTCATTCTCTTTGTCTTAGCATCTTTAGCTTAATAGTTTGTTAATTTTAGATTAATTAATAATTCCCTTAATTCCTGGGCTAAATAATAAAAAGAAAGTTAGTATTAGTACTTTTGGTTCCTTTGGGTTCGACAATCCGGTCTTGGCACTAAACTATACTACTATTCGATAGGTGCACTTGCCTCAATCGTTGTCACAGTTAGTTTCTAGGCTCGATCATTCTTTTTATAAATTTTTAAGACTCTGACACACGATCAGAGTCCCAGAAAGCTACGGACTTCAGATACATTCTTCGAAGGTTTCCATTCCAGAATAGCAGAAATCTTACTCGGATCAACTCGTATTCCAGAGGCTGATACAATATGTCCCAGAAAACTAACTTCTAGCAACCAAAATTCACATTTACTGAACTTTGCATACAATTGCTTATCTCGCAGAGTTTGCAAAATAATTCTCAGATGCTCAGCATGCTCAATCTTATCACTTGAATAAATCAAGATGTCGTCAATGAATACAACAACAAATTGATCTGAGTACGGTCTAAAAAATTCTGTTCATTAGATCCATAAAAACAGTAGGAGCATTTGTTAGTCCAAAAGGCAGAACTAAAAATTCATAATACCCGTACCTCGTTCTGAAAGCAGTTTTCAGAATATCAGAATCTTTTACTCGAAACTGATAGTATCCCGGTCTCGGATCCATTTTTAAAAATATTGTTCCTTTAAGCTGATCAAATAAATCATCAATTTTGGGCAGAGGATATTTGTTCTTTATAGTCACCTTGTTCAACTGTCAGTAATCAATGCACATTCTCATCGTGCCATCTTTCTTTTTCACAAACAGAACAGGAGCACCCCAAGATGAGAAACTCGGTCTTGCAAACCCTCTATCTGTCAATTCTTGCAACTGTGACTTCAATTCTTTCAGCTCTGTTGGTGCCATTCCATACAGAGCTATTGAAATAGGAGTCGTTCCTGGTAACAAATCAATACCAAACAACTTCACGTATTGGAGGTAATTCCGATAATTCTTCAGGGAACACATCAGGAAATTCACAGACAACTGGCACTGATTCAACTTTCCTTTCAGTTACTTTTGAGTCAATCACATAAGCAAAATAAGCTTCATAACCCTTTCTCAAATAATTCTGAGCTTTTAACACATATATTACAACAGTAACCCATTCAAATCATTAGACTCAATTCGAACTATATCATCATTCTGACATCTCAAATCAATAGTCTTTCCTTTGCAATTCACAACAGCATCGTGCAATGTCAACTAGTCCATACCCAAAATTATATCGAACTCATCAAAGGGTAATAGCATCAGATAAGTAAGAAAACAAATATCTCGAAATATCAACGGATAGTTCTTACATACTTTGTCAACCAGGACACTTTTACTTAAGGGGTTTGATACTCTAATAACAAATTCGGTAGACTCTACAGGCAAAGTTTTACTGGATACTAAGTTCATGCATATATACGAATGTGCAGAACCTAGGTCTATCAATGTAATCAAAGAAGTATCATACAGAGTAAATGTACCCGTTATAACATCCAGAGATGAAGCTTCCTCATGAGCTCGGATGGCATATGCTCTAGCAAGCGCTCTAGCTTTAGATCTTACAAAAGTGTCTTTCGTAGTTCTCTGACTACCACTGACATTTCTTGTATTTTGGGAAGGCTACCTCTCGCTGAAACATTATCAGATCTCGGATTCTAAACAATCTCTTGCTCAACAGACTCTGGGCAATCACGGATGAAATGATCTAACGATCCACATCTGAATTAAGCTTGATCATTCAATCTACAACTTCCTGGATGCCTTTTACCATAATGCTTACATTCAGGTTACTCAGATCGGACATTTCCAACACTGGCTATTGAAGCAGCAGGAGTTTAAGAATTTGACTGTGATTTAGCTCGACCTCTCGGATTCAAATGTCCCACATTAGTTCTGGAACGGCTATGCTCATCTCTGAATTTCTTTAACGTAGACTGAAATGATTTGCTTGCAAATATCTTTCTCGCATATCTGACTTCAGACTCAGCTTTTCTTTTGTCTTTCCCGAGTGCCTCAGCTTTGCACGCTCGATCAACAAGCACAACGAACTCTTTTATTTCCAAAATCCCAACAAGCAGATGAATATCTTCATTTAATCCATCTTCAAATATTTTGCACATTATTTCCTCGGTCGATACACATTCCCAAGCATACTGACTTAACTCATGAACTCTATAACGCCCTGAATTTGGGCCTAGTAGGATTGTTTGCTTTGATGAGTTTATGTGTGCAAGAATTATCATAATTGATTGTTTGCTTTGATGGTTAAGTGATTTAGGAGTGTTTAGGAGTGTCTGAGAAGTCCTGGGTTCAAACCTGGGCTTTAGCAAATTTTCTTTTAAGTGAATAAAACCCCTATCTTTGGTTAGTAGGGTTATAAATAAAATTTCGTAAAGTATGACGCAAAGAGCCTGCTGGTGTAGTGGATAGTGGCATGTGGAGTGTGCTATTTGGTTTGAGGTTCGAATCCCTGCTTGTGCAAATAGGGATTATTTTTGCTGGTGGCCTTGAGAGGAAGTTGAGTTTGACTGAAACACCAAGATTTTGAATAGATTTGAATGGGGTGGTTGTTAGTAGAATTTGATGAGATGGATGGGAGGAAATTAAGGAGAAAATCAAGCAAGTTTGAATTTGGAGAAGAGTTTTGTCGGGTTCGAACTTTGGTACTTAGTGTTTCGGTTGCAAAGGGGTGTAAGGGGAAATTTAGTGTGTGGAAGGCTGAACGAAATTGGGGGAGTACTTTTGGGGTAAAATTTGGCTAAGTATTGATAATTGGTCATTCTCATTTCGGGATTTCACCAAGTTGTGATTTTGCTCTCTATTTTCGTGCTTTTCTTGATCAATTTTTTCTCTCTCTCTCACTTTTCTACTCTTGAATATTATTGGTACTTTTCCTTTACTCACATTCAGTTTTGTGTAACCGAACATTTTCCTCCCTTGTAGCCAAATATTGTTTTGCTTCATCAATCTTTTCCCTAGTCCTTCATTGCTGATTTTTTTTTTCCTACTCTCCCTCTCTTTCTCTCTCGATCCTATCCTTTTTTCCCTTTCATTCAATCGGTTTCTGTTGGCTAAATATCGATCGGTAAGTCTCAATGTCTCTGTTTTTCGGCTTCGCTCCTATTTTTCTCTAATGCCAATTCTTATATTCTTTTTTTTCTTTCTCTTGGTTATGGTGTTCATTCGGGCTTAATTAATCCTCGAGGAGTGAAGGAGTTTCTAGCACTGCAGATACGATTGGAACCTTTTTGATTGTTCCTGACTGAAGGTAATGCTGTTCGTTATGATTGATCCAAACTAGATTATGTTGGCTTGGGTTGGTATCGACCGAATGCCTTTTTCTCACTTTAAGATTTGCGTTTTCCATAGGCCAATATATGTGGATTCAAACCAAAAGTTTAAGCAACATGAGTAATGAATCCGCTTAATGTGCAGATAACCATCAAGGAGGTTGTTAGAAATCTTTGTCAGTGTTTTGGGTGGGCTGAAATCACACTCAGTTAGTCAAGGTCTGTGGTATGGACTTCTACACGTTTTGTAAACAATGTGTGTACATATACCACCCAAACTATAGATCGACAAATGCCGGAATACCGAAAAGCTAAAAGAATAACATCATTTGCCATACGAGCGCGTGAACACACGTGTGGAGAATCCAACACGATAGTAGAGGCCACCATAAGGGCTATCATGGGCTTGGTCGTTTTGGGCCGCGTTGGGGCTAAAATGGGCGGTATGGGCCCAATAAGCCTATGGGCCCTACACAGATTAAATGTGTATATTATGGTAAATGTTAGACGTAGCCGTGTAGTCCATATGGCTAGGGTCATTTTTAGGCAATGGGCCGTGTGGGCCCACTGGGCTGGTGGGCCTCACACGAATAAAATGCATTTCATATAGTTTCTATTGGTTTGAACTGTGCTGTTCGTATAACCAAGGCTATTTCTGGGCTAGTTGCGCCACACGAGCGTGTGGGCCCACTTGGGCTGAGTAATGGGCCTTAGGCCCATTTACACTGTTGTGATTGTGTAGGTTACTTAAGTTGCTCGAGGAGACGATGGACCTTCTGTTGGGTCGCTAAGACCCCAATTTGGGATATCACCGAAACACCCCCAGTTTGCAAAATTACCTAAATACCCCTCATGGAACATCCTAGATTAGGGGTTATGCATTTAGTGCATAAGTCAAGTGTTAGCATGCTTTAGTGTATGCTGGGATGTATTTGTAGGGGTTCCTAACTTTCTAGGATGAAAGAGAAAGATTTGGAAAATTATTGGTTTTTAAGTTAAAAGGGGGGGAGCTAGGCTAAGGTAGCCTTAAGAAAATTTGTGTTGGATTCATGACACAAAGAAATCAATTGGCAAGGTGGCAAGGGACGCTCCCTTGGGGCTTGGAAGGTTACGTCAAAGGGAGCCTCAAGGGGGAGAAGGTTTGAGCGGCATGGAAAGCAAATGGGCATTTATTTTTGCGTCAAGAAGGAGCTGGACTAAGGAGGCTTTAAAAGAAATTCTGGGTGAAGCATGTCACAAAAAGCGCTTTGGTAAAGTGGCTTGGGGCGTTATCTGTAGCTTGCAGCAAAGAGGGCTCAGGTTCGAGCCTTGTTGACAGCAGTAGGCGTGTTTTTATTTTTGGCGTTAAGATAAGGGGGAGCTAGGGAAGGAGCTCTTCAAAGGAATTGTAGGGAGTTTATGACACAAAGGAGCTAGCAAACAAAGTGGTACAGTAGCGTGTGGTGGTTCAGCAAAGAGTCTCATGTTCAAAACCCGAGGCAAAGCAGATAGGTGTTTTATTTTTGCTTTGGCGTCAAGGTAGAGAGGAGGAGTATGGGACGACATAGGACTTTGGAAAAGGTAAAGATAAGCCTTGATTTTATTTTGAATTTCGGCTAGATAAGTAGTAGATAATTGCTACTTTATTTTATTTAGTTTAAATGAATAGATAGAAGATAATTGTGGCTTTAGTTTATTTATTTTATGAGTAGATAAGGGATAATTGTTGTTCTAATTTATTTATTTTTGAATAAGTGTTTAAGAGAAAAGATAGGAGTAAAACATGGGATTTGAGAGGAGAGGATGTAATGGCCAGCCAAGGGACTCTCTTGGAGGCTATTTTCGGTTTTGTTGAAGTGTGCAAAAGTGTGCCGAAATTTTTTAGTATAAATAGGAGTGATCACCTGTTGGAAATTCTTTTCTCCAATTATTATTTCTTTAGCCGAAAGTGCTCCTCTCATCTCACTCTCTTTGTGCCAAAAAACCATAAGAGCTCACCTTGTTTTCTCTTTTTATCAAGTGCCGAAACCCCTCTACTATTAGCTAGCATTGCCGAATTTTCCAACCTCATTTGAGGGCTTAGTCGAACCTTGTAAGTGCTCATACTCCTATTTGTATTTTATTTTTTTTATTAAAGAGCCTTAGCCGAATATCAAAGTGCCCTTATTCTCCTTCTTCTGTTGCAAGAGCCGAAGGCCGACATCTCTTTTATCCTATCGACATTTATAGCTAGTGGACTATTCGTGTGGCGGTAAGTATGTTCTCCCTTGGGAATCATTTTTGAGTTCTTCTTAATAAGTATACCGAAAATCTATAGTGGGCTTTGGTCTAAGGTGGGTCGAATGTCCATTAAGGCCATAGTGATATGTTTTCTTATGTGTAGCTAACGTCAAGGTGCATTGAGGGAGTTTTCCAGGATTCGTTTCATCAAGGAAGCACTAAGGAGCCCTTTTGGAATTAAAGTGATTAAGGCAAGCAAGTATAGTACTCGGCCCTAGGCCATACTATGTGATTAAGTGTTGACCGATTTGGATTATGGTCCTCTAGGGGCAAATCGACAGAAGTAGAGCAAGCTTTCGGGAATCAAGATTATTTCGGTAAGTATGTTAAGTTGTGGATATTTGGTTAAGATTTCATATATTGATGATTAAATCGATTGTTCTGATTAAGTGTTATGATGGAGGCGAATACCAGTCAAGAAGGGGAAGGGGTGAACCCTATCCCGAAGTTTAAGAAGAATCTATTTCTGCTGTACGAGATTGGCCACCGGGGTGTGGGCCAGCAGCGGGGGAAAGTTATAGGCAAATAGCTGTAGTCACGTTTAGTGATAGCATCAGTATCGAAAGCGTAGTTCTCCAAGTTATAAGGTGTGTAGTTAGTCTACCGTTTTCCGGGTTTTTGCTATAACTGTATGTGTTGATTATGTACTAACAAGTGCAGTAAAAGTTATGAGATGGATACCCTTAAAGGGGTATGTCGATAATCCGGTAAGTACCGAACTTGATGATATGTGACTATTAATATGAATATGTGTTATGACTATGCTTGATGAACATGCTCATGCATCATTATATTATATCATTATTCTATGTTGCATGTGCATGGGTTGGGATATGATATGAAAGAAGGTACGGGTGTACTTTATAGTACGTGGTTTGATGTTAGCCTTGAGCTACATCGTGGATTGACGTTGACTGAGGTCACGTTGTGGATTAATTGTGATTTAGTTCGCGTGGCTTGATGAGTGGCTATGTGCCTCATCGTGGTTGATATCGGCTATGTGCCATATCGTGGTTGATGAATGACTATGTGTCCCATCGTGGTTTTGGTGTTAGCTACGGCTACATCGTGGATTGGCGCTGACTGAGGTCGCGTTGTAGATTATTGTGCTTAATTGCACGTGGATGGCATTGATTGCCTTTTGGAGTGAAAAGGAGAGGGTGATTTGATAATCCCCTGGTGTGTGGTGGCTGGATACGGGGGTGTGTAGAGGATGGACCCTAGGTTGGGTTGGGTGCACTTTGCATAATTTCAATGGATATGTGAATTATTGTGAAAATGGGCCAAGCCCAGTTAATATGTGGATTAATGTGGAAATGGGCTAAGCCCAGTATATGAATGTGGATCAGTGTGGAAATGGGCTAAGCCCGATATGTGGAAATTATGTGGTTAATTACCCCGTTACCTGATAAGTGATTTGAATATGGGCCAAGCCCAGAATGTGATAATATGTGAATATGATATTTGTTATTTGATATATGGGTTAATAGGTGGTTAATATGTGGGTGGAATTCAGTGATTAATTACACACTGAGTCTGTATGACTCACCCAACTTTTTACCAATATCGCAGGTGATGTATGATGATGGGATCGGGTTGGAGTGGATACAAAGGTACCATGCAGAGGTTGTTTTCCTTATTTAATAGAATTTATCATTTTCAGTGTTTTCAGTATTTGAATAAGTATTTATTGTAATAAAGCCCAATTAAATTATTTGAGTATTTTTATTATGTTCAAGCAAATTGACGATTGAATTATTATTTTGAAATCAGTTTATCTTCGGTAAACTTTATCTTAAAATATATATTAAGGTTTTAATCCAGATATTTTTATAAATACCACACTTTACTTAAGATTTAAAATGGTCCCCGTTTTACAAACTCAATAAGTTGTCATGATTTTATCCTTAAGTCGAATCTTCTCAAACGTTTTTCCGCAGTGACATACCAGATCCTGTCAGGGCTTGTGGGCTGAGTTTGGGGTGTTACACCTCATGGGTAAAATGTCTATTTTGACTCGATAGGATACATGGGTGACTATGTATGCCATGAGATGATTTGTATATGTATATTTATTCTGTCTACATGCATGATAAAATTTAATAACATGCCACTGGTTTATGTTACATAACATGGGGTTGGGTTATGTGATTGGAGGAAGTATTCTTTCTGGTAGCACTGCTGCGTATCTCTGATGGCTATTAGCCTACCATTCTGGCAGCTCTGCTGCAAATTCTATTTAGTGCCGATCGGTACTATTATGTGGTGTGTAGGGATGGGTGGGTTGATACTATATCCCCACATGGTGTGTACGGATGGACGAAGCTGGTGTGTAGAGGCTGGATGGATAGGGTTTTTGCATGCTTGATTATTCTGATTTTGTTCTGTTTAGGGCTAAGGCCCACACTGCATCTGTTCTGTAATGGGCTTATGCCCAGTTGGACACTACTTCTGTGTTGGGCCCAGGCCCAAACTGTTCTGATTGATCACTTTATTTATTTGGGGTGCATACTGAGTTTTCACAAACTCACCCAATTGTTTAACTCTGCAGGTAATCCCCATACATAGACGGTTCGGAGCTGCGAGGGACTTGGAGATGGCCACACATTTAAACTTGCTTTGGATTTTATTTACCTTATTTATTATTTTTGGGTTGTAATAAGGCTTTTCTCATTTCTGGGTTTTAAATTTGGAATCTTATTTATAGGTTTATAATTGCTAGAAGGAGAACACCAAAACAACAACTATTTTTCAAAACATCACATTTCCGCAACAGTTTTAAATTAAGCTTTCACAACAAATAAAGTTTTAAAGGTAACAATGTTTTACAAGAGAATGACTTTTAATAAACCTCGTTTTAAAAACAAGCAAACAAAATCTGAGGTTTTAAATACCGAAAAGTTCTAATTGTAAGAAGTTTTGTTCAATGAAAACCTGGGTTTCGAAAAAATACTCCAATGTGACACGCCGGATTCGGGCCTAACTTCTAGGCCAGGTTTGGGGTGTTACAAACTCTCTTTTATACTCGGTGATAGACATGCAACCCTGTTTCAACTCCAGAAATTCCTTTCGTTTCTGATCAATAAATCTCTGACTGATATATTTCTTTCGGAACTGAGACTGAAAGAAATCCCAAGTGACCCATTCTTTCAGACCAACTGAAATCAATGTCTTCCACCACTGATAAGCTGCATCTCGTAACAAAGAAATAACATACTTTATACCTTCTTCAGAAGTCAATGACATCTCATCAAATACTTGGATAGTGTTCTCTAGCTAAAACTCAGCTTTCTCGGCATCATCATCACTGGTGGCCCTGAACTCTTCAGCCCATACTTGTGGATCTTATCAACAGGAGGTTTGTTCAACAAATTCAAGTTCACAATCAGAGGCACAACTGAAGGCTGAGGGAGATTAGGCGGGGGCGGAGGATGTGAAACAGCCAGATTAGTTCTAAAATATTAAGTGAACCACTCATTCATTATTTGAAAGAAAGTTTGTTTAGCCTCTCCCTCTTGACAGTAGCCAGTCTCAAATTAGATGGTGTTGTCCCTTGAGTGGCAGTAGGTGCATTAGTTTCAACATCGTCAGCTACGACTCTTTCGGGATCCATTTACTATACGAAAACACATTTTACACGTCAAGATTCATCACACTATCACATTTCATAAATATGGCATGTATAGCTAGACTCTCACACGCTACGTTAGTCCGAGAATTGATTAAACCGCAACTCTGATACTAATCAAATGTAACACCCCTAACCTGTAACCATTGTCAGTTTAGGGTTAAGAGGCATTACCAGACAATCAGAAACTTTTACGGACATTTCATAACATAATCTGACTAATCACATCAATGTGTCCCTTAAATAGGTCTACGAGACCTTATTCATACTTTAGAAAGAGGCCGGGACTAAACCGAACACATGTGGAAATTTTCAGAAATTTAAAATTTTTTCTAAGTTACAAAGGTCACACGCCCGTGTGGGCAGGCCGTGTGCCTCCCACGGCCTTAGACACGCCCGTGTGTCTAAGCCATGTCAAAACAGGGCATACATACTGACTTGTCCACACGGCCTGAGACACACCCATGTGCCTCACCTGTGGTCGAAACTGACTTGCACCATACGGCTAGTCACACGCCCGTGTGTCCAGCTCGTGGTCGCTACTAACTTAATCCACACGGCCAGTCAGACGCCTCTGTGTCTTGCTCGTGGTCAGTTCTGACTTGTTTTAAATTGCAACCTCGAAGGACATGGTCGAGCCACTTGCCCGTGTGCTCAACCGTGTGGACAATTATAGGCCATTTGTAAGGCCAAAATGCCACCCACACTTGGGTCATCCCTGCAAACACATACAAGCATCATCCCATACATAATTGGCAACCAAAACATATCAAATTGTGCATCATTTCTACTCAATTATGAGCCTAACAACCATACTTTTTCCAAGCATTCAAAAGCACCTTTAACACAACATCTCATACTACAATTAGCTCAATCAATTCACAACCATTTTCAAGTATAATTCATCACAAACATACCATTTCCTTTTAACAAAAATTCATCCAATATATGCTTACTATGCATAAATGAACTTACCGTTATTTTGACCCTTTCTTAACCATAGAACCGTACCAAAACAAAGCAACATATAACATGACTTTTCATTCATAACACAACCATTTATCTAGCCATATCACATGGCCATGTACATATATCAACATATCCCACAACAACTAGCCTACACATGCCATATTTAGCTATAAACACATTCAAAAGTACCAAAGTAGAGTTTGATAGTGTGGTGATGATCCTCGATGATTCCCGAGTATTTAGTAGCTTTGATGATCTGTAAAACAGAGTAAACACACACAAGTAAGCTTTCCAAAGGCTTAGTAAGCCATATACAAATAAACATAACATAAATGCACATAATCATATTGATACAATGTCATTACTATTTCTCATTTGCAATTTCATAACATGTTCTTTGGCTCATTTGTTTATCCATAGAATGCCAACATATCACATCTCAAAGCTTCACTTATGTCCATAACACATTCAAGCATATATCACATATTATCTCATCAAATCCATACACATATTCACTTTGGCAAGTTCATATATATACACTTACCTTTCATACACATACATAGTGTACCTTTCAAACGTACCTGACTCATTTATACATTTCTTGTAATCTCTCATTTCTCATATTTGCCCTTTGAATAGTTCGGAATGGAATAGAAAGCTTGGAATACTCAAAATGGTCATACAATGCCAACGTCCCAGACGTGGTCTTACATGTAACCAAATAACGATGCCACTGTACTAGACAGGGTAGTACACGAATTAATATGATGCCAATGTCCCAGACATGGTCTTACATGTAAATCTCAGATTGATGCCAACGTCCCAGACGTGGTTTTACACGATATCTCAGTCGGACACCTATGTCATGATATATGCACTCCAATCTATTCCTAGGTTCGTACAGGACTTTTTCGGATGTTGACACCATGTCGATACTATCTTGGATTTTTATGGACTCATCATCTCGTACACATTCATCAATATGAATTTTCATATGAACATACATATATCAATGAAAATACATTTATTTGAATATAGACTTACCTTGGATTCGGATAAACGGAAACGAACTCGGCTACGCAATCACTTTTGACTTTCTGCTATCTAAATTTGTTTTCTTCGGTTCTTAATCTATACATATTCAAATTTAACTCATTTATTCAATAATTCATTCAATTCAATCCAAAAACACATATTTAGGGTAATTTACAAATTAGCCCTCACATTTTAACATTTTGACATTTTAGTCCCTATTTCACAAAATCACAAAATACACAAAATCTCAATACACCCATGCTTAGCCGAATTCTCTATAGGTCCCCAGCAACCCATATTTTTCATTTATTTCACAATTTAGTCCCTCAAATATTATTTTCCTAATTTAATCCAGATTACTCAAAATCACCAAAAACTCAAAGACAAACTATGTTAATCTAACACATATATCTCATATTTCATCATAAAACTTCACAAAGCTCATGGATTCATCCATGGCACATTTCAATTTCATCATTAATTCACAAAATTAAAGCATGGGTTTTGTAGAGCACAAAGCAACGATAACAAATACGTAGAAATTATCAAAAAACAAATGAAAAATAACCTTGAATTAAGCTAAATAAGTGCTGAATATCATGGAAGCTTAAAAGCTTCTTTTTCTTTCAACAATCGATGCAAACAAAGATGATAAAATGGCCTATTTTCATGCTTTTTATTTTATTTAACATAATAATATACCTTTTACTATTTTACCCTTATTATTTAACATATAAAACTTATGATATTAAGGCCATTAATGTCCATTATCCATCATAATGGTTTAATTGCCTCATAAGGCTACTACATTCAAAAGCCAACTCAATTAAGCACATTAACATATAAATGTCACTTTTACCTTTTATGCGATTTAATCATTTTCTCAAATTAAACATACAAACGGACAAATTAATTTATGAAACTTCCGCACATGCTAAATCACATATCATAGGCACAGAAAATAATATTAAAATATTTTTATGACTCGAATTTGTGGTCTCGAAACCACTATTTCGACTAGGGTCTAAACTGGACTGTTACAGGTTTCATACGCGTAGTGGAAGGCATTATGATTTGATAAATGCCCGAGCAGAACTCGTAAAAGGAAAGACCCTAATGGTGGAGCAAAAGAAGGAAAAAGCAGCCAAACTTGAGCCGCTTGTTAATGAGCCAATAAAGGAGGAGTAGCTCAAGGAATTCTTAAATTTTTTCAAGCACAGCGAGTATAGTGTTGTGGAACAGTTGCATAAACAACCAGCTCGCATATCAATACTAGCTTTACTATTGAGCTCAGAGGTACACCGGAGTGTATTGATGAAAGTGCTAAACGAGACGTACGTGGCCAATGATATCTCTGTCAATAAACTGGATCGGCCGGTTAATAACATAAGTGCCGAAAACTTCATCTTCTTCAATGATGATGAAATACCACCAGCGGGTATGGGATCCACTAAAGCTCTACACATCACTACCAGATGCAAAGGGTACACATTGCCAGGGGTCCTGATCGACAATGGATCGACACTGAACGTATTACCCCTATCCACACTTAATAGGTTACCTGTGGATAGCTCCCACATGAAGGTATGCCAGAATATAGTGAGGGCGTTTGATGGCACAGAAAGGGGGGTCATGGGAAGAATCGAAATACCTCTGTTGATTGGCTCAACTACCTATGAGGTGGACTTCCAAGTAATGGATATCAAGCCCTCCTACAATTGCTTATTGGGAAGACCTTGGATACATTCGGCAGGGGTAGTGCCTTCGTCACTACATCAGAAGTTAAAGCTAGTATCAAAAGGTCGGCTGGTGGCGATAAATGCTGAAGAAGATATTATCGCGACCGTAACTAGTGATGCGCCTTACTTGGGGGCAAATGATGAGGCAATTGAATATTCTTTCTGGTCTTTGGAGTTTGTGAATGCCACATTCATTACTGAGGAAAACAGGATTCCAACGCCAAAAATATCCAAGGCTATCAGGATGGGATTACAGCTGTCAGTAGGAAAGGGAGCTCTACCAGGAAAAGGACTAGGGAGACATCTTCAGGGAATAGTTGAGGCTCCAATGCTGAAGGACAAGCATGATTGCTTAGGCTTAGGGTACAGGCTAGATGCGAGACAAAGAAAAAAGGAACTGGAAAAGAGGCAAGAAAGAAGAAGGGCACGCGTGAGTGGGGAAGAAATCAAATGGGAACCAATGATATTCCCCCACATATACAAAACTTTCATATCGAGAGGGATTATTCATCCTGAGTGAAGGACGCCAAGGAAAGAAAGTGTTGAAGAAATGTTAGGAAATGTTCACATCAATATCATATGTGAAGAAACAACTGAAGGAGGGACCTTGTCAGATATTCGCCCTTATGAAACTGGGAGTGTTCTAAACAATTGGACTGCAGAAGAAATTCCTGTAATTTTTAGAGCTTACTCAAAGTAATGTTGAAAACACACTTGTTGCTTTAAGCCTAGACGCAATAAGAATTCCTTTGGGAAATAGGCTTATGTCCTAACATCGTTATGAAATACATATTTGATATCTTTTTAAGTAAATATTCTTCCATTCTTTTAGATTCTTTCATTGTTTCTATACAACTAACTATTAGATTCTTTCATTACTTGGACCTTTTTTTCGATTTATTCTTTCATTTCATTCATAAGCATACCATAAAAATAATTATTCTTAAATTCATTCGTTCTTTGTATATTCCTTTGTACCTACAATAGGACCTCGGATATGAATGACATGAGTAATACTGCTATGGAATTAGAATGTCCTTTTAAGCAAGACATGTGTTTAGAGGGATCACAGGACTTTGAAGATGTCATAGACTGTGACTTATCTTCGGACTTATTAAGAATGGTAAAACAAGAGAAAAACAAATTCTACCTCACGAAGAGACAGTAAAGATCATGACCTTGGAAGAAGGAAATGTAGTGAAAATTGGAACGTGCATAACAGAAGAAACGAAGCGAGGCTTTATAGAGTTACTTTAAGAATTCAAAGATGTCTTCGTGTGGTCATACCAAGATATGCCTAGGTTAAGCACTGACATTGTTGTACATTGCCTCCCCATAAAATAGGATTGCAGGCCGGTTCAGCAGAAGCTCCAGAGAATTAGGCCTGACATTGTGCTAAAAATAAAAGAGGAAGTCAAAAAGCAGTTTGATGCCGGATTCTTGCAGGAAGTCAAATACTCAGAATGGGTAACCAACATTGTGCCCGTCCCTAAGAAAGATGGGAAGGTATGAATGTGTGTAGATTATAGAAACTTAAATAAGGCTAGCCTGAAAGACAATTTCCCCTTGCCTCGCATTGATATTCTAGTAGACAATACGACAAGCTATTTTCTGTTTTCCTTCATGGATGGCTTCTCGGGATACAATCAAATAAAAATACATCCTGAAGACATGGAAAAGACTACCTTAATAACCTTGTGGGGTACATTTTGTTATAAGGTGATGTCATTTGGACTGAAAAATGTAGGAGCGACATATCAAAGGGCCATGGTGACCTTGTTCCATGATATGATGCACAAAGAAATCGAAGTTTATGTAACACCCCTAACCCGTAACCATCGCCGGTATAGAGTTAAAGGCGTTACCTAACAGATCAAAAACTTTTATAGAAATCTCATATCATAGCTAGGTCAATCACATCAAAGTGTCCCTTAAGTAGGTCAACGAGACCTTAAGCATTCTTTAGAATAGGGCCGGGACTAAACCGAACTCATACAGAAATTTTCAGAAATTTAAAACTTTTTCAAAGTTACAGAGGTCACACGCTCGTGTGGGTAGGTCGTGTGCCTCCCACGCCTTCAGATATGCCCGTGTGTCTATGACGTGTCAAAAACAGGGCATACATACTGACTTGTCCACGACACGCCCATGTGCCTCACCCATGGTCGCTACTGACTCCACCACACGGCCAGTCACACGCCCGTGTGTCCAGCCCGTGGTCGATCCTAACTTGCCTTAAATGTCAACCACGAGGGACACGATCGAGCCACACGCCCGTGTGGGCAAATATAGGCCATTTTCAAGGCCAAATTGCCACCCACAAAGGGTCATTCCAACAAGCTCAAACAATCAATATTACATACACACTTTGCAACCAATATCATGTCAAAAGTTCAACCTATCATCCCATTTAATCACATATCTAAACATACCAACTTGTATGCCAAATAGCATAACTAAATCACATGTAAAACCAAGCGTGATTCATCTACAATTTCACCAATTCCCTAAGGCATCAATCCATCAATAAGCTTGCCAAAACATGCATCATATACACAATACTTTCATTTATCTAGCCATATCACATGGCTATATTCACATGTCACAAACATACATTCAAAATAACTAGCCTATACATGCCATACTTAATATATACATTTCCAAAGGTACCAAAATGAGCTTAGGTAGTGTGATGACGATCCTCGATAGTCCCGAGCCTTCAGTAGCTTTAACAATCTATAAAACAGAATAAGCACACACAAAGTAAGCTTCCAAAGCTTAGTAAGCCATATACAAATAAACTTAGCATATAATGCACATAGCCACATTGATACTTTTCAAATGCAAATTCACCACATATCTTTTGTCTCATTTGTTTAGCAATCACTTACCACATTCCAAAACTCAAGCATCACCTATGCTCATAGCACATTCAAGCTTGTATATCACATATTATCTCATCAAATTCATATACATATTTATTTTGGAAAGTTCATAACATCAATGTACATGTTAACTTTCCTCTTATGCTTGTTCAAAACATATACTTCGGACATACATGAAGCAGATGGATTTCTCATATAATCATTCATTTCTCAGACTCGCCCATTGAACCGTTCGGAATCTAATAGGATACTCAGAGTGCTTAGAATAATCGTAAATGCCAACGTCCCAGACGTGGTCTTACATGTAACCAAATATCGATGCCACTGTCCCAGACAGGGTCTTACACGAATCAATACGATGCCAATGTCCCAGGCATGGTCTTATACGTAAATCTCATATTGATGCCAACGTCTTAGACGTGGTCTTACACAAAATCTCGAATCGATGCCAACGTCCCAGACGTGGTCTTACATGATATCAATATTGGACACCTATGTCATGACATATGCAATCCTATCTATTCCTAGGCTCATACGGGACTTCTCGAACTTTAACAATTTGTCGACTTATTCGTAATCTCGGATTTCACATACATTCCATCTCAATAGGTATTCATAGCAATTCAAATTTCATATATACACAAAGAGTTCAATTTGAATACATTTATTTGTATATCGACTTACCTCGAATTCGGATTAATGAACAGACTCGACTATTTGACCACTTACGATTTCCCGCAATTTAAGTCTGTTTTCTTCGGTTCTTGATCTATACATATTCAAATTTAACCCATTTATTCACCAAAACATTCAATTTAATCCAAAAACACATATTTATGGCAATTTGCAAATTAGCACTCACATTTTCACACTTGGACATTTTAGTCCCTATTTCACAAAATCATAAAATACACAAAATTACCATATACCCATGCTTAGCCGAATATTCATGTATCTCATACAAGTCCATACATTTCATTTATTTCACAATTTAGTCCCTCAAATATTCATTTTCTCAATTACAGTCAAATTACTCAAAATCAACAAAACTCCAAAGATAAAATATGCTAATCAAACACATATATTCCATATTTCATCATCAAATATTGCAAAGCTCATATGTTCATCAAAGACACATTTCAAAATCATCATAAATTCTCAAAATTAAGACATGGGTTTTGTAGTACTCGAAGCAACGATTACGAAAACGTAGAAATTATTAAAAATCGAAGCAAAACATACCTTAAATTAAGCTCTCAAATGGCTGAATAGAAGAAAGCTTTTAAATCCTTATTTCTTCTCTTATTTTTGGTAGAAAGATGAATAGAAATGGCCTTTTTAATGCTTTATTTTGTTAATAATTAACTTAATAACTAATTTCCAATTTAACCTTCAAAATAAAATATATAAAACATATCATATAAGGTCATTATTGACCATTACCATACACTACTCAAATAATGGGCTTATTTGCTTTTAAGGACCTTACAATATAAAAACATCAACAATTTGATACTTTTACATTTAACCATCAAACTTTCATTTTATGCGATTAAGCCATTTTTTCTCAAATTAAGCACACAAACAGACAAATTAATTCACAGAAATTTCGCACATGCTTAATCACATATCATAGGCACGGAAAATAATATTAAAATATTATTTTAACTCAGATTTTTGGTCCCAAAACCACTGTTCCAACTAGGGTTTAAACCGGACTGTTACAGTTTATGTTGATGATATGATCGCAAAGTCCCGAACAGAAATGAAACATATCCAAGTTTTGAGGAAGTTATTCTTGCGACTGAGGAAATTCGAATGGAAGCTCAATCCAACAAAATGTACTTTTGGAGCTAGATCAAGAAAATTGTTGGGCTTCGTAGTCAGCGACAGGGGAATTGAGATTGACTCAGACAAGGTCCGGGCTATACAAGAATTGCCTCCACTGCGCACTAAAAAAGAAGTTCGAGGTTTCCTTGGAAGGTTAAATTACATTGCTCGGTTTATTTCACAATTAACTGAGAAATGTGATCCCATATTTCATCTTCTTAAGAAACACAATCCAGGCGTACGGGATGATGAATGCCAGAAAGCTTTTGATAAGGTTAAACAGTACTCGTCAAGTTGATAAACCATAATTTACACATATTTTAACCCCATGCTTAGCTTAATTTTGGATGAATATTCATTAGATTTAATGAATTCGATGCTCCTAATCTTTTAAATTTCATGTTTTATACTCAGGAGGGCTTAGGAGTCGAAAAGAACGAGAAACGAGCCAAAAAGGGACAAAATAGGACTACACGGCCTGGACCACCACGCACGGGAGGATCGCACGGCCGTGTGTGGCAAGCCGAATTGAAAACGGCCTGGGCTATCAACCACGGGCGTGTCACACGGGCGTGTCCTTGTCGACCCTAGGATGAATTCTATTCAGAATAGGATACTTGTAGGCCAAGAAAGGCATCTCGAAGCCTATATAAACACCCTAGGGGCAAGCTAAAAGAGCGTTCGACAGGACGTCGAATAGACGCCGAGTAGAAGGAGAAAATACTCCAAGACAACCATCTGGAACAGCTTAGGAGAATGATCTCCATCAAGACTGAGGATCTCCCATCAAGTTCCTTAGGAGTTTTTTGGGTTTTCTTATATTTTGTTGTTTTTCCTATTTTATGATGTTTCCCTTTATCAGTATGAACTAAATCCCTTAAATACCTAAGGGGATGAAACCTAAGATGAATCTTATTATTATTTGATTTATGAGATAAATACTTGTGCTTATTCTTAATTGTGAGTTCTTATTCTTGTTTTGATAATTCGGTTATTGATTCAAGTCGAATGTGCTTATTCAGTGGAGGAAAATTCCCTGTTAAGAGTAGATCAACACAATTAAGAGGAGTTGATTGCAACCCTAGAAATAGGGCGACGAAAATCTGCTGGATTAGGGTCAAACCAAATAAAGGAATCCATAGATCGAGTTAATGCGACAATATGGGTTTTAATTAGAAAGAGATTTCAATTAATCAACCTAGAGTCAGTTGTCAGTAGCCTCGAAAGAGGTATTAATATAAATCAGGGATTTTTATGGATTAAGCCAAGTGAATAAATCGCATGAATCAAAAGTAATAAGTGAAGTCTAGGTGGATTCTTTCTTAGGTATTACCTATCTCATATAAGTTGTCCAAAAGTATTTTCCCCATTTCGCTCTTCGTCGCTTTCATAGTTAATTAAATTAGTTAGTTAATTTTAGATTAAAAATAAATCCCTTTAATTATTAGGCTAGATAATAAAAAGATAGTTAATACTAGTACTCTTGGTCCTTGAGGATACGATATTTTGAACTCACCACAGCTATACTACTGTTCGATAGGTGCGCTTGCCTTTGTCGAAATAAAAGTTAGTTTCGACAATCAAGTTTTTGGCGCCGTTTCCGAGGACTAAGATATAAGGAAAACTAAATTTTTATTACTTTAACCATTCTTATTTTTTAGTTTACTAATTTTTTCTTTTCTTTTCTTCTAGTATGAACTTTTAGTTTATGACTAGAAGGAACCCGTCAGGACCATTACTTTTTGACAGTGAAATTGAAAGTACAGTTCGCAGAAACCGAAGAGAAATAAGGCGACGCCTACAATACATTGAAGAAGAGCAAAGGGACAAAACCAATACTACCAAAGAGATGGTTGATAACAATCCGCTACCTCTTATGGTTGCCACAAATTCGGTAAATCAAAATTCTGCTCCTCGTACTATGTATGATTACGCTAAACCTAATTTGATAGGAATTGAGTCAAGTATTGTTAGACCTACTATTGCTGCAAATAATTTTGAACTGAAACCTAACACAATTTAGATGATACAACAGTTTGTTCAGTTTGATGGTTTGCAGGATGAAGATCCAAACAATCACTTGGACAATTTTCTAGAGTTTTGAGATATATTTAAAATAAATGGCGTTTCTGATGATGCCATTCGTCTTCGGTTGTTTCCCTTTTCATTGAAGAACAAAGGTAAACAGTGGTTGAACTCGTTACCACGAGGATCAATCACTACATGGGAACAAATGACAAAAATTTTTTTGTTAAAATATTTTTCGCTGGCTAAAACGGCTAAATTGAGGAATGATATCCCTTCTTTTGTGCAGATGGATTCTATAATGCATGGGAAAGATACAAGGATCTACTGAGAAGGTGCCCACACCATTGATTACCTTTGTGGCTCCAGGTTCAAACCTTTTACAACGGTGTAAACCCCTCAACTAGGCAGTTGATTGATTTAGCCGCTAGTGGAACCCTGAATAACAAAACCCCTGAAGCGGCTTATGAGTTTATAAAGGAGATGTCACTGAATAACTATCAGTGGGAAGTCACGAGGACAAAGCCAACAAAAGCCGTTAGTGTTTTAAACCTCGACGCAGTGACCATGCTATCAAACTAGGTAGAACTGTTAAATAAAAAGATTGATGGTTTGTATGGTTCTTCGCAGGTACATCCAGTAATGCAATGCGATGTAAATGGAGGAGGGATGAACAATACAGAATATTCGTCCTACAACACTGGCATAGAAAGCGAACAGATGAACTATATGGGTAATAATTCTAGACCTCATAATAACCCTTATAGTAACACTTATAATCCAGGTTGGAGGAATTACCCCAACTTCTCATAGGGTGGCCAAGGAAATCATAGACAACAACCCCTCCCAGGCTTTCAACAGCAACCCTACCCACAAGAAAAGAAGCCGAACCTTGAGAAGATGCTAACAAAATTCATAGCGGTGTCAGAAACTCGTTTCCAAAACACTGAAACAGTACTTAAAAATCAACAGGCATCAATTCAAGGGATCGAGAACCAATTAGTACAGCTTGCTAAGCTGGTCTCAAAACGACCACAAGGCAGCTTGCCAAGCAACACTGAAAGTAACCCAAAGGAGCAACTTCAAGCCATAACTGCTCACGATAGTGAAGGGTTAGACGAACCCAAAGTAAGGCAAGAGAATGCGGTAGAGGAAGGTAAGGTTGAACTAAGCCATTATAAGCCAAAACAGGTAATTATAGAGTACAAACCTCGTGTGCCATACCCCAATATGATGAAGAAAGACCACATAGATGAACAATTCGGTAAATTTCTTAAACTTCTAAAGAAATTACATATTAACTTACCATTTCTTGAAGCTATTTCATAGATGCCAGATTCAAGGAAATTTTTAAAAGAGCTTTTGACAAACAAACAGAAGTTAGACAAGGCATCGCATGTGGAACCAAACGCAGTGTGCTCAGTAATTCCACAAAATAAACTACCACGAAAGTTAAAAGATCCAGCGAGTTTTACAATTCCGTGCTTAATTGGTAGTTTATCTGTTGGTAATGCTTTAGCTGATTTAGGGGCAACCATAAATGTTATGCCTTATAAAATATTTAAATAGCTAGGTCTAGGGAAAACCAAACAAACTAGGATGAGCATTCAATTAGCTGATAAAACTATTAGAATTCCTAGGGGTATAATCGAAGATGTACTAGTCAAAATTAACAAATTTATATTCCCAGTAGACTTTTTCGTTTTAGACATGGATGAAGATAATAATATTCCTTTAATTTCAGGAAGACCCTTTTTAGCAACTACTAGAACTAAAGTTGCTGTTGGTACAGGGGAACTCATACTTCGTGTAGGTGACAAAACGATCACTCTTTAGGCTGTTGACTCGGTTAAGACATCGAGTAATCAAGGTAAAAACATCAACTCCACTAATGACAATTTGATCCCACCTTCTTTACAGGAAGCACCACGAAACTACATAACTGAGCCAAATCCTAGACCTCGTGTCAACAAGGAAATAACTCATGAGGATACGATATTTCAGACTCACCACAGCTATACTACTGTTCGATAGGTGCACTTGCCTTTGTCGAAATAATAGTTAGTTTCAAGCTCCATCAAGTTTTTGGCGCCGTTGCCGAGACTAGACGAGTGGAAGACACATTAGAAGGAGAAACTAAAAACTCACGAAGCAAAAAACAAAGGGACTCCATGAGCCAAACCAATTTAAGATCAGAGATCAGGTATTGTTAGATAAAACAGACCCTTGGATCGCCACTTCAGACCTTGATACAAATGAAGAAATCCCTTTTGAGGTACTGAATATCTTCCCATATGGAATAGTCGAGGTAACTATCCCAAGTTCGGCACTTTTAAGGTAAACACTACTCGACTCGAACTATATAGTGATCATAGAACTAATAGCAGGGGTGAGGAGTTTCAACTCCTCAAACCACCATGAATACGCGAATAAGAGGTAAGTCTAGCTTAAGACTTTAAACGAGTGCTTCTCGGGAGGCAAGCCGAAAACTAACCCCTTAATTTTTATATTTTTATTTTTATTTTTACTTTTAGCACCTAACTACAAACTAACCAAATTAATGAACCATAGGTTTCCCTACCACACGGCCTTACACATGGGTGTGGCCGTAGCCGTGTGGACACCAAGGATTTACACACCGGTGTGGCAGAGATCATACGAATGAAGGATGAAAAAAATCCCCAAACCAAGGGCGGCGATAAAATACCGTGGCCGTGCGACTACGGTCGTGGTCGACACTGTTTTATCAACATGGGCGTGGCAACCTCTACACGAGCATGGGAGAAACTAACAAAGCACAACACGGCCGTGCGATACAGCCGTGTGACCCAACACGCCCATGGAACACGGGCGTGGTAAGCAACCAGATCCCTGACTCTATTTAAAAGCCCCCCTCTTCTCACCTTCTCCAAATTCTTTTTTAACCACCATATCCCTCTTCCTTTCTATTACCTTTCTCCTTCCATTTTCCCTTTTTCCCTTTCCCTCACTCTTTCTCTACACCACCAACCCCATGTCGAAGAAGCGACATGAGCCTAGCATAGTCTCCCGTGCGAGACCGATCTACATGAGTTCATGTCGACCGCTTTATCAACTTGACATGACAAGGACCTTTGAGTCCATTCAGTTTTTCTTTTCTTTTCTCTTCTCGTTTAGTTTTCTTCCATTTATCTTTCTTTTCTTTAATTTATATTATTATATTTTACTTTATTTAATTTATGTTCAAAAAGATGTTAGGGAATCACCACACCACGACCCTAGTAACCACCGCCACCTTTATCTATGCCCGACTTACCGTTCTTTTCCTTGACTCCATCCAAAATTCAGGAAGTTTCACTTCTCTCCCTCTTATGATCTCTAATTTTATTGTTATTATCCATCTTTGTACATTAAGGACAATGTACATCTTAAGGGTGGGGAGCTTATTGATTTTATTCCAAGAAAATCTCTGAATTATGGCTTGTTCTTAAAGTAATGTTATCATATTTACTATTAGAATGAAACTTCTATTGATTTATGATTTTCATTTATATGTTTCGGATTAAGTCATAGATAATTATGCATTGATAGTTTAAACTTTAAGACATTAAAGAATCAAGCATGATAAGTCTATTCTCCATAATTAAATTTTTGTTAGGTTGTTTCCCTAAATCTTAAATATTACTTTGAAGTTTGAAATTTGCAAGGTTGACATCAGAAACCATAATTTTTGTGAGAATTTGAGCCTTTTAGAGCATATATATTTTCTTGCTCACTTTATTGATTCTGAGTGTGTCAACATTGATTTGTTATTCTAGAACTTGCTTCGATTATACATGTCGAGACCATATTTTTTTGATTAGATATACTGAGATGATAAAGGCACCTAGGTTTTAACCCACTTACTCCATAAAAAGCCTACCTCCATAATTAACCACTAGTAAACCCCTTTTTGCCTAATAAATCATTTCTTGACTCACCCACTAATATTAACCTAAAACAAAATTATGAAAATAACTTTGAGAAAAAACCAATTGATTAAAACGATACCCAATGAAGAATCCACCTAGACTTCACTTGTTACCTAACTCTGAACCTGACAATTTATTCATTTGACTAGATCCGTAAGATTAGCTAACGTATATTAATCCCTCTCTCGAGGCGACTAACGTCTAACCCTAGGTTGATTAATTGAAATCTCTTTCTAATTAAAACTCCTAGAATTGAATTAACTCGATCTATGGACTCCCATATTAGGTTTCATCCTAATCCAGCAAAATCTCGTCACCCTATCTCTAGGTGTGCGATCAACTCCACTTAATTATGCTAGATCTACTCTTAGGCAGGGACTATTGCTCCTCCACCTAAGCACATCACACTTGAATTAATATTCCGAACATATCAACACATGAATTAAGAACAAGTCAAATATTTATCATATAGTTCATCAAATGATAACAAGGTTCATCTTAGGTTTTATCCCCCTCAGGTATCTGAAGGTTTAGTTCATAATAATAAAAGAAAACATCTCAAAAGAAAAGATAAAACAAAACATAAGAAATCCCTAAAACCCCTTGAAGGAATTGAAGGAGAGATCCTCCGTCTTGAGTATAATTCTGGCTTCCTGAGATTAATCAACTGGCTATCTTCGAGTAAATCCCCACAAATCTGCCCTCTTTGGCCTAGCTGGACGCCTCGTGACCAAAGCCTTGGGTTCCCCCCTTTATGTCACTTAGGGTGTTTATATATGCTTCGAAATGTGTTTCTTTGCCCCTAAGTATCCTAAACCGAGTGAAACTTCTCTTTGCCACGGCAGGGATACGCTCGTGGCACACGCTCGTGTAAATTGTGGCCAGGCCCTGTTCGAGACTATTGAATAAGGCACGGTCGTGTGGTCTTTGGCCTAGGCCATGTGGATTTCGTGATATGGCCCATTTACTCCGTTTTGGGCCCATTTTCTATTCTTTTCATCATACGGTGCTCTTCTAAGTGTAAAACATGAAAACAAAGGATTAAGAGCACCAAATTACATAATTCAAGGCTTAAATCATCCAAAAGCATGCCAAATGTGGGCTTAAAATATGTTACTATTACGGTTTATCAAATACCCCCACACTTAAGCTTTTGCTTGTCCTCAAGCAAAATTCTCAACTCACAATTAAAACGGACTTCCTCGATTCATAATATTTATCAATAGTGTTTGATCATAATTCAAAGATAATTCATACTCGAAGGGTCCTAAAGATTCAAACAATCAAAGTCATACATTTATAGCAACAAATCATAGGCGTTTCCCTTTACCTGAATAATTACCTCTGATTCAAAATCGACAGGAGTTGACATCCTCACTAAAGATTCACTCAAATCACTCAAAGTGTTTAAGGTTCAAAATTAAGCACTCAAAAGTCGAACATGAAAAGTTAATCCCAATGGCTTGCCTAAAAATCAAATCTCCACCACTGTAAAATGAGATGATACACAGATCAAAGTGTCTTTAAAAAGGGTTGTAATGGGGCTTGGGTTAAAGGTGTCGATAAAGGCTGAATTAGAAGGTTAGAATTGAGATTTGAATTGATAATTTACCTAACTAGAAAAATGAACTAATCTTAAATAATTACATCAATTGAAAATCTGTAGTACTAATAATACGAGCTTTTTTCTTCAAGATGTGGAGTTTAAACGTATAAGCTTACTTAAATATAGAGCTAATAATGAATATACTTTTTTTTTTAAGAACAAGTCACAAATAATGAACTTTAACAACTGAAATATAGAGCATAGTTAGGTAACTGCTCAAAATCAAATCTCAACAAAAAGGGTATTTAAGAAGAATGGTGATAACAAATACAAAGGGTTTTGGGTTAATATTAGTACGTAAGCTAGTAAAAAGGGTTGTTAGGATCAACGGGGTTTACTAGGGTTAATTATGATGGTAGGCTTTTTAGTAGAGTGAGAGGGTTAAACCTAGGTGCCTTTATCATCTCTGTATATCAAACCAAAGGTGTGGTCTCGACATGTATAATCGAAGCAAGTTCTAGAATAACAAATCAATGTTGACACACTCATAATCAAAAAGTGAGCAAGGAAAAGAATATATGCTCTAAAAGGCTCAAAAGCTCACAGAAATTATGGGTATTTGATATCAACCTCGTAAATTTCAAACTTCAAGGTAACATTCAGATTTAGGTAGACAACGTAGAAAAATTTTTAATTTCTGAAAAATAGGCTTATCATGCTTGATTCTCTAATCTCCTAAAATTTAAATCATCACTGCACAATTATCAATGGTTTAATCCAAAACATATCAATAAAAATCACAAATCATAGGAAATTTCATTTTAATCATAATATGAGGAACTTACTTAAGAACAAGATATCATTCATGGCATAATTCAGGGATTTGAGAATAATGAAGAAAGTTAGGCACTTTCTCAAAATAAATATTCGCCCCCCCCACACTTAAGATGTACATTGCCCTCAATATTCAAAGATAGATAATAAAATATAGTATGAAAATCAAAAGAGAGGGAGAGAAGTGAAACTTCCTAAATTATGGATGAAATCCTTGGAGGATGTGAAAAATACGTTGGAGTGGTCGTCCTTGATGTGGTATATTTAATCTATTTATTATGCGAAGTCATCAATTAGATTTTAGGGGATGGATGTTGTTATGGAAACTTGTTGTTGGATAGCCAGTGATAAAGTGAGATCAATAGTACTAATGAAACGTTCAAGTCTTAAACAGTCAACTTAGAATAGAAGGAAAATAAAAATGAAAATAAAAGTAAAAATGGAAATTAAAATAATAAAAAGAAAAAGAAAAGAACTCAGAGGTCCTCTGCGTCAGCTGGGTCGGGCGGTGGTGGCGGCGATGAGATGTGAAGGTACTGACATATCTGTTGGAGGGTGGTGTCAATATGGTCGAAGCGCTGGAAGCATTGCTATTCAAATCGTGTTAGGCGCTCAGATATGTCTGAAATAGATGCTGCTACATGGGATAGACGATGCTCGGTGGTGGTGCTTCCTGTGTTGGGGGGACATCATCAGTAATGTCCTCAGGGTCCTCCTCGTCGATGGTGGGTGCTAGCCGATATTGGGAGGGATCGGTCCCTCGTCGATGTTGAATCATCCTCATGTGTATCATCGTCTGGATGCCTTGTGGGGACATCTGACCTATCAGTGTGAGCGAGGATGACTAAGTAACTGTGTTCAGGAGCCCGAAATTCCGAGCTAAACGTGTGATGTATGGACCTATAGATATGACCCCTCTCCTATGTTGCTCCGTCTGATGTTGAATGGCGCGAGCTATGAAATAGGCTAAGTCAAAAACCTACCCGTTTGCCATGCACCATAAGAAGTAGGCGTCGTGAGTGTTGATGACGCCAGTGCCCTCTCGTCAACCTGTCAGTGTATGAGCTAAAATAGCATGTATGTACCTCAGGGATGGAGCAAGGGCCGTCGCCTTTGAGCGGCTGGGGTCATAATTATTGTTGTTGGGGGCTATATTGTACCAACATCTCGTGGGGGTGTTGTGGATATGGCGATGAAGCTCCGAGAGATCATATTCCTCCATGAATTCATCAGAATAAAGTCCCAATGAGGCCCCGAATTGCGGTACATTTCATTCTCGTACGATTCCTCCGAGACAGAATTCGATCGTACTGGGGCCATCGTGTTGCGAAATCACTGTCTAAAGGTGGAATGTTGAACAGAGCTCCAAAGTGAGCTCTAGATATGTTAGCTCGATGATGTTGAAGAATTGGTTCCAAGGGTCGGTAGTTAGGAGAGCCCGTACGTTGTCGGCTAGCTGAACCTGCTCCAGAGCGGTCCAATTGATACATCGTCCTACACCGAGAGGTCTTGCGCGTAGTATCTGATAACTATCCTCCTCAATACCTGGAGGAAAACATAAGAATGGGTGGCGCACTTTGGTGGCTGCGCTGGCTGATGATGAACCGGGTCCCTTTCGTTTTTTGGAACTAGGGACTGTGGTTTCCTTACCTCGGGACGATGACATTATGTGCCTGAAAATATCAGATAATCAATTATTCACGTAATATTTCATACGAAAATATATCAATGCTTAGACCAATATCCACAATAGATGAAAGCTAAACTCTTAATAAGATAGTTCAACCATATTTATCAAGAGCAAGAATTTGACAAAGAGTTATTCTATCTAAGCATTATTATTTACGTAAAGATTCAATGACCAAATCAATCTAATAATAATAAAATAAAAAGACTAATCTAATATTAAAGTTAATTAAATAGATAAAATTCTAAGTATAAAACAGTTAAATGGTGGTAAATGTAACAATGAGATGTGACCAGTAGTAGTTTTTGGGGTGTGACGGCATAGTTGGGCGGAGCACAAGCGTGTAGGGGTGATACACGGGCCTGTTCTACAAATAATCGAGGCAACATGGAGGTGGAACACCTTTGGGGCGGGCGTGTACTCCGTTGGCACGGGCGTGTACTGGTTTTCTAATGGGAATGTGAAAGAATGAGGAAGATAAAGGGTGGGGGAGGTCAATGGTGGGGGTTCCTTTGATGGTGGCCGGAGTGAGGGAAAGGAAATTTGAGGGAAACGGCTAGGGTCGGGAGATTTGGGGAAAAATATTTTTAGGGGAAGACGCTGGGCGATGTTCTTTAAATAGGGAGGGGAACACAAGAAGGTGCCACGCCCGTGTTTCTTTTATTGAGCCAAAAATTTGGGTGCATTTTGAGATGTTGCCCACGCCTGTGCTCCTTGGTCGTGTTCTAATATGTTCGCTTCTCCCACGCCCGTGCTAAGGTTGCCATGATCGTGTCTATGTAGTTAGTGTCTCACACGGTTGGTAGGCACGGGCATGGCTTATGCCCGTGTTGGTTTACTTAGGATAGACCACGGTCGCATCGCACGACCGTGGTCTTGTTATCACGGCCCGTGTTGGGGAAAAGTTTTTTCTTTATCTCGCGCGTCTATCGGCACGCCCGTTTTTCATCCTACGGCGTCCACATAGCCACGGGCATGCCCGTGTGCAAGGCCGTGTGGTAGGGAAACCTGTGCTTCACTAAATTGGTTAGTTTGGGGTTAGATGCTAAAAATCACAAATATAATGTTAGTGAAGTCAGTGCTCGGGTTGCCTCCCGAGAAGCGCTCGTTTAAAGTCTTAAGATAGACTCACCCTGTTTTCATTTCTAAATGAAGGTTTACGGAGCTGAAGCTCCTCTCTCAATTCCTTGAAATCTTCACCATTATAAAGTTTCAGTCGATGGCCATTTACCTTGAATGTTCTCTAAGTTGGATAGGTTACCTCGATTGTGCCATAAGGAAAAATAGTTTTGATCACAAATGGGCCTGACCACCTTGATTTCAGATTTCTAGGAAATAGTTTGATCCTTGAATTATATAGCAGGAGTAAGTCTCCTACTTCGAATTGCTTTGATTGTTTAAAACAAGCATCATGGTATCGTTTTGTTGCCTCTTTATATAGTCGTGAATTCTCATAGGCCTCAGCTCGCCATTCATCTAGTTCATTTAACTGCATCATCCTCTTCTCACTTGCAGATTTAAGATCGTAATTCAAGAAATTTATAGCCCACTAAGCTTTGTGCTCTAACTCAAATGGTAGATGACAACTTTTTCTGTAAACAAGTTTGTACGGGGATGTTCCTAAAGGGGTTTTGAATGCTGTTCTATAGGCCCATAAAGCGTCATCTACTTTTACTGCCCAATCTTTCCTGTTTGATTCAATTGTTTTCTCGAGGATCCGCTTAAGCTCTCGTTTGCCACTTCCACTTGCCCACTAGTTTAAGGATGATAAGGGGTACCTGTTCTGTGGTGTACTCCATAATTTTTAAGACTTTATCAAATTGAGTATTGCAAAAGTGAGTACCCCTATCACTAATAATCGCTTTGTGTGTTCCAAAATGAGAGAAGAGTTTCTTAAGAAACCTTACTACAGTTCTAGCATCGTTAGTAGGTAAAGGTTGGGCTTCCACCCATTTTGACATGTAATCTACTGCTATTAAGATGTATTTATTTCTGAATGAGCTAGGAAACGGACCCATAAAGTCAATACCCCATACGTCAAATACTTCACATGATAACATATATGTTTGAGGCATTTCATTACGTTTAGAAATATTACCTGTTCTTTGGGATTTATCACACGAAGCTACATACTTGTTGGCATCTTTAAACAGAGTTGGCCAATAAAATCCTAATTCGAGCATTTTGTGTGCTGTCTTAATCCCGCTGTAATGTCCTCCTGAAGGTCCTGAATGGCAATGTTTTAGGATTTTAATTGCTTCCACCTTTGTAATGCATCTCCGAATTACTTGATCTGCACATATGCGGAAACGAAAGGGATCCTCCCAAAAATAGCTTTTTGCATCAGCAAAGAATCGCTTCTTTTGATGATGTGTTAACCTTTTTGGTAGGATGTTAGCAACTAAATAACTCGCAATATCTGCAAACCACGGTACCTCGAAGTTGGGTATAGAAAAGAGTTGTTCCTCAGGGAATGTGTCGTTTATCTCACTCTCGTCGAGCTCTTCGATATATGGGTTCTCAAGCCTGGAGAGGTGATCTGCTGCAAGATTTTCAGCTCCCTTCTTGTCCTATATTTCTGAATCAAATTCTTATAAGAGTAAGATCCATCGTATGAGTCGAGGTTTTGCATCAGATTTAGTTATGAGATAGCGAAGAGCTGAACGGTCAGTGTAAATGACAACTTTTGATAATATCAAATACTGTCTAAATTTGTCAAATGCAAAAACTACATCTACCAATTCTTTCTCTGTGGTGGTGTAGTTTTCTTGTGTCGGCATCAATGTTTTACTAGCATAATAAATTGGCTGAAAATGCTTGTCTCTTTGCTGTCCCAGAACTGCACTTACTACAAAATCACTCGCATCACACATTAGTTCAAAGGGTAAATTCCAATCAGGTGCAATTATAACGAAGCATTTATTAGTTTATATTTGAGGATATTAAATGCATCTAAACACTCCTGATTAAAATTGAAAGGAATATCTTTTTCTAGTAATCTTGGTAAAGGCTTAGCTATTTTAGAAAAATCTTTAATGAATCTTCTATAAAATCCAGCATGTCCTAAAAAACTTCTAATAGCCTTAACTGAACTAGGAGGAGGTAATTTTTCTATGGTTTCAATCTTTTCTTTATCTACCTCAATACCTTTACTAGAAATCTTATGTCCTAACACAATCCCCTCTTTAACAATAAAGTGACATTTTCCCAACTTAAAACAAGATTTGTTTCCTCACATCTCATTAGAACTCGTTCTAAATTTTTAAGGCAAAGATGGAAAGAATTATCGAATACCGAGAAGTCATCCATAAATACCTCCATAATGTCTTCCACAAGTTCGTCAAAGATGGCAAGCATGCAGCGCTAAAAAGTAGCAGGAGCATTACATAATCCAAAAGGCATTCTACGATAAGCAAACATACCGTATGGGCATGTAAATGTTGTTTTTTCTTAATCCTCAGAAGCTATTGGGATTTGGAAGTAGCCGGAGAGTCCGTCCAAGAAGCAGTAATACATATGCCCAGATAATCTTTCTAACATTTGATCAATAAAGGGCAAGGGAAATGATCTTTTCTGGTGGCATTGTTCAGCTTTCTATAGTCAATACAGACTATCCAACCTGTGACTGTCCTTGTAGGAATCAATTTATTTTTTTCATTGGCTACAACAGTCATGCCTCCTTCTTTGGAACTACCTGCACAGGACTTACCCAAGTACTGTCAAAAATAGGATAAATTATTCCTGCATCTAGAAGTTTAATTACCTCAGCTTTGACAACTTCTTTCATATTGGGGTTCAAACGTCTTTGAGGTTGTACACACAGTTTATACTCATCTTCTATTAAAATTTTGTGGGTGCAGAATGATGGGCTTATTCCTTAAATGTCAGACATTTTCTGTGCTATGGCTCTTTTATGTTTCCTTAGTACCCTTAGCAAATCTTCTTTCTTTTTGGTTTCTAGTTTTGAAGAGATTATTACTGGCAGCGTAGAATTATCTCTGAGGAATGCATATTCTAAGTGTTTTGGCAATTGTTTTAGTTCTAATTTGGGCGGCTCATCAATAGAGGGTTTCTGTTTCAGTTCGTCATTGATTTTAATACCATCTATTTTCGTCTGTCTAGAGGATGATGTATTGGGATTCCCTTCATCGGTATTGTCATCTATCCCCTCACCTTTTCCAAGACACAATTCTATCATGTCATTGTGCATGATTTCCTGCAAAGACTCTTGAATAATGTTATCAGTAGCATCAACAAAGTAGCAAGAATCATCTTGTTCTCTAGAATATTGCATGGCATCATAAATTCAAAAAATAATTTCCTCATCGCCTTCCCTTAGTGCAAGTTTACCATCACCAACATCAACGATAGCCCTAGCAGTAGCTAGAAAGGGTCGTCCCAAAATTAAAGATACCTCTACATCCTCATTCATGTCAAGCACAACAAAATCAACAGGGAATATAAATTTATCTACTTTTACCAGTAGATCTTCGATAATTCCCCTAGGATATTTAACATATCCGTCAGCTAACTGAATACTCATCCTAGTGGGTTTTGTTCCCCGAGACCAAGCTACTTAAACATTCTATAAGGCATTAAATTAATACTAGCACCTAAATCAGCAAGTGCTTTCTCTATACTCAAACTACCAATTAAACAAGGAATAGTGAAACTTCCTCGATCTTTCAATTTGATTGGTAGCTTGTTTTGGATGATAGCTGAGCATTCTTCATTAAGTTCCATTATTAAAAATTCCTCGAACTTCCTCTTACTTGTTAGAAACTCCTTTAAAAATTTTGCATATGTTGGCATCTGCAAAATAGCTTCAACAAAAGGTAAGTTAATATGTAACTGTTTGAAAAGTTCAAGAAATTTACCATATTCTGCGTCTAAGCGGTCTTTCTTCAGCTTTGCTGAATATGGGATCATTGGTTTAGTTTCCTCACGAGTCGGGGTTACTTTTGCCTTATCGGTTTCATGTGGTATCTCTTTCTTCGTTTCGACTAACTCCCTTCCACTTCTTAGCGTCACTGCCTTTACCTGCTCTTTTTCCCTAGGTAAGCTTTTTGATCGTATTTTAGAAACTAACTTAGTAAGTTGCCCAATTTGATCCTTGAGCTCATGTGTTGATGCCTCATGTTTCGTTTCTATATTTTGGAAACGTGTTTTTAAGGCTGTTATGAATTTTGTCAGCATCTCCTCGAGGTTTGGCTTCTTTTCCTGTGGGTAGGGCTGTTGTTGGAGGCTTTGGGATGATTGTTGCCTTTGGTTTCGTTGACCACCCCATGAGAAATTGGGGTGGTTCTTCCAACCTGGATTATAAGTATTACTATAAAGGTTATTGTTAGATTATAAATTGTTACCCATATAGTTCATTTGTTCGCTCTCCATGCCCTATCCGTAGGGTGGGTACTCACGATTTGCCATGCCTCCACTTGCGTCACACTGCATAACTGGATGTGCCTGCGAAGAACCGTATAAACCATCAATTTTTTTATGTAACATCTCTACCTAATTTGGTAGCACGGTTACTGTGTCGATGTTGAAAACTCCGGCTCTATTGTTGGCCTTGTCCTTGTGACTTGCCACTAATAGTTATTCAGTGACATCTCTTCTATAAACTCGTAGGCCGCTTCAGGAGTTTTGTTATTCAGAGTTCCGTCGGCTGCTGAATCAATTAATTGCCTTGTTGAAGGGTTCACACTGTTGTAGAAATTTTGGAACTGTAGCCATAAAGGTAATCCGTGGTGTGGGCACCTTCTCAACAAATTCTTGTATCTCTCCCATGCGTCATAAAGTGTCTCTAAGTCCATCTGCACAAAAGAAGAGATATCATTCCTTAACTTGGCCAATTTGCCTGGTGGAAAATATTTTAATAAAAAATTTTCGGTTATTTGATCCTATGTAGTGATTGACCCTCGTGGAAGAGAATGCAACCACTGTTTGGCTTTATTTCTCAAAGAAAATGGAAATAACTGAAGCCGGATGGCATCATCAGTAACGCCATTTATCTTGAAAGTGCCGCAAAATTCTAGGAGATTTGCTAAGTGTGTGTTAGGATCCTCATCCTGTAAACCATCAAACTGAACAAACTGTTGTATCATCTGTAAAGTGTTAGGTTTCAGTTCAAAATTATTTGCAGCAATAGTAGGCCTAACAATACTTGACTCAGTTCCTGTTAAACTAGGTTTAGCATAATCATACATAATTTGAGGAGCATGATTTTTGGCCATCTCTGGAGGTAGCAGATTATTCTCAGCCATCTTTACAGTGGTATTGATTTCAGCTTCTTGCTCTTCTTAACGGTACCTTCAACATCACTGTTGTAAAGCAGGGGTCCTGTCGGGTTTCTTCTAGTCATAAACTAGAGGTGCCTGAAAGGAACAAAAGAAAGAAAATTAGCAAAGTTAAAAATAAAAAATAAATTGCAAAAACATAAAAATGGCTAAAGTAATAAAAATTAAGCTTTCTTAATATTTCAGTTCCCCGGCAACAGTGCCAAAAACTTATCGTTGTTTTATGCGATGTCAAAGTCTTAAAATTTATATAAAGAATGATTGAACATGGAAACTAACTATGACAATGATTTGAGGCAAGCGCATCTATCGAACAATAGTATAGTTAAGGCAAGACCGAATTATCGAACCCAAAGGAACCAAAAGTACTAATACTAACTCTCTTTTTATTATCTAGACTAAAATAAAGGAATTTGTTATTTAATCTAAATTAACTAACTACTAAACTAAAGACTCTAAGACGAAGAAGAATGAAATTAGGAAAATAACTTTGAGAAAAAACCAATAGATTAAGATGATACCCAAGGAAGAATTCACCTAGACTTCACTTGTTACCTAACTCTAAACCAGACGATTAATTCATTTGACTTGATCCGTAAGATTCCCTAACGTATATTAATCCCTCTCTCGAGGCGACTAACATCTAACCCTAGGTTGATTAATTGAAATCTCTTTCTAATTTAAACTCCTAGAATTGTATTAACTCGATCTATGGACTCCCATATTAGGTTTCACCCTAATCCGGCAAAATCTCGTCACCTTATCTCTAGGTGTGCAATGAACTCCGCTTAATTATGCTAGATCTACTCTTAGGCAGGGACTTTTGCTCCTCCACCTAAGCACATCACACTTGAACTAATATTCTGAAAATATCAACACAAGAATTAAGAACACATAAGTAAGAACAAGTCAACTATTTATTATATAGTTCAACAAACGATAACAAGATTCATCTTAGGTTTCATCCCCCTCAGGTATCTGAGGGTTTAGTTCATAATAATAAAAGAAAACATCTAAAAAGAAAAGATAAAACAAAACATAAGAAATCCCTAAAGCCCCCTGAAGGAATTGAAGGAGAGATCCTCCGTCTTGAGTATAATTCCGGCTTCTTGAGATGAATCAACTGGCTATCTTTGAGTAAATCCCCACAAATATGCCCCCTTTGGCCTAGCTGTACGCCCCCTGACTAAAGCCTTGGGTTCCCCCCCTTTAGGTCACACTTAGGGTGTTTATATAGGCTTCGGAATGTGTTTCTTTGCCCCTAGGTATCCTAAACCAAGTGAAACTTCTCTTTTTCACGGCAGGGGCACGCCTGTGGCACACACCCATGTAAATCGTGGCCAGGCCGTGCTCGAGACTGTTGAATGAGGCACAGCCGTGTGGTATTGGGCCCAGGCCATGTCAATTTCGTGATATGGCCCATTTACTCCGTTTTGGGCCAATTTTTCATTCTTTTCATTATCCGGTGCTCTTCTGAGTGTAAAACATGAAAACAAAGGATTAAGAGCACCAAATTACATAATTCAAGGCTTAAATCATCCAAAAGCATACTAAATGTGGGCTTAAAATATGTTACTATTACGGTTTATCAATTATGAATTAAGGAAGTTAATTTTAATTATGAGTTGAGGATTTTGCTTGAGGACAAGCAAAGGCTTAAGTGTGGGGATATTTGATAAACCATAATTTACACATATTTTAACCCCATGCTGAGCTTAATTTTGGATGAATATTTATTAGATTTAATGAATTCGATGCTCCTAATCCTTTAAATTTCAAGTTTTATACTTAAGAGGGCTTAGGAGTCGAAACGAATGAGAAATAGGCCAAAAAGGGACAAAATGGGCCCATACGGCCTGGACCACCGCACACAGGCAGACTGCATGGCCGTGTGTGGGAAGTCAGATTGAACACAGCCTGGGCTATCGACCACGAGCATGTCCTTGCCGGCCCTAGGATGAATTCTATTCGGGATAGGATACTTGTGGGCCAAGAAAGGCATCTCGAAGCCTATATAAACACCCTAGGGGGCAACCTAAAAGAGAGTTCGACAGGACGTCAAATAGACATCGAGTAGAAGGAGAAAATACTCCAAGACAGCCATCAGGAATAGCTTAGGAGAAGGATCTCCATCAAGACTGAGGATATCCCATCAAGTTTGTTAGGAGTTTTTTGGGTTTTCTTATGTTTTGTTGTTTTTCCTCTTTTATGATGTTTCCCTCTATCAGTGTGAACTAAATCCCTTAAATATCTAAGGGGATGAAACCTAAGATGAATCTTATTATTATTTGATTTATGAGATAAATACTTATGCTTATTCTTAATTGTAAGTTCTTATTCTTGTTTTGATAATTCAGGTTATTAATTCAAGTCGAATATGCTTATTCAGTGGAGCAAAAGTCCCTGTTTAAGAGTAGATCAACACAATTAAGTGGATTTGTTGCAACCCTAAAAATAGGGCGACGGAAATATGCTGGATTAGGGTCAAACCTAATAAGGGAATCCATAGATCGAGTTAATGCAACAATAGGGGTTTTGATTAGAAAGAGATTTCAATTAATCAACCTAGAGTCAGTTGTTAGTAGCCTCGAAAGAGGTATTAATATAAATTAGGGATTTCTACGGATTAAGCCAAGTGAATAAATCGCATGAATCAAAAGTAATAAGTGAAGTCTAGGTGGATTCTTCCTTAGGTATTGCCTATCTCATATAAGTTGTCTAAAAGTATTTACCCCAATTCGCTCTCCATCGCTTTCATAGTTAATTAAATTAGTTAGTTAATTTTAGATTAAAAATAAATCCCTTTAATTATTAGGCTAGATAATAAAAAGAGAGTTAATACTAGTACTCTTGGTCCTTGAGGATACGATATTCCGGACTCACCACAACTATACTATTATTAGATAGGTGCGCTTGCCTTTGTCAAAATAATAGTTAGTTTTGAGCTCCATCACAAGTCCTCTAGTATTATCACCTCCATGCTCAGATAGGCCATTAATCCTGTATTTGATAGTGTTTAATAAATATATGGGATGTGTGATGGGTCAACATGATGATTCGAGAAGAAGAGAAAAGTTGATATACTACCTCAGTAAGAAATTCACTGAGTGTGAAATGAGATATCCGGAAATTGAGAAATTGTGTTGTGCCTTGATTTTGACAACTCGGAGGTTGAGACAATACATGTTGTACCATACGACCTGTCAAATTTCGAAGTTGGACCCTCTAAAATATATGATGGAGTCAACTGCTTTGAATGAAAGGATGGCTAGATGGAAAATTCTGCTCTCTAAATTTGACATAGTTTATGTAAGCCAAAAAGCCGTAAAAGTAAGCACAATAGTAGATTTTTTGGCCCGCAGAGCTCTAGAAGATTATGAGCCTCTGAATTTTGACTTATCCAATGAAGAACTAATGTATATGGCAGCTGCTGAAGAAGACACTACAAAAGATCACCTTTGGAAATTGAACTTCGACTGAGCATCAAATACTGTAGGTAATGGAATTGGGGCAGTCTTGGTATCCCCAAGTGGAGATCATTATCCATTCACATGCAAATTGGATATTGATTGTACAAATAATATGGAAGAGTATGAAGCGTGTATCATGGGACTCCGTGCAACTATAGAACGCAAAATTAGAACGCTGGAAGTATATAGAGGTTCTGCACTGGTGATCTATCAACTGAAAGGTGAATGTGAGACAAGAGACCTTAAACTGAGTAATTATCAAAGGATAGTCTTGGGGTTAATTGAGGAGTTTGATGATAATACTTTCAATTATCTCCCGCAAGACAAAAACCAAATGGCAGATGCTTTGGCTACTTTGGCTTCCATGATCAAAGTGAGCAAACAAGAGGATGTAAAACCCATTCAAATGAGTATTTACGAGGCCCTAGCTCATTGTTACAACATGGCGGAAGAGGAAAGAGATGATCACCCCTGGTACCACGATATATTACAATATGAGAGAAATCATGAATACCCTGATCAGATAACCGAGAACGATAAAAGGACGTTGAGAAGACCAGCGTGTGACTATCTCTTAGACATGGAGATCTTGTACAAAAGAAGAAAGAAATAGGTACTGCTGAGATGTGTGGACGCTATTGAAGCTAAGAAAATTCTGGAAGAAGTCCACGAGGGTGTTTGTGTAACACATGCTAATGGTTTCACAATGGCTAGACAAATTATGAGATTCGGGTACTATTAGTCTACCATGGAGGGAGACTGCATCAATTATGCTAAGAGATGTGACAAATGCCAATTTTATGGAGACGAAATTCATGTACCTCCTTTTCATTTGCATGTTATGACTTCCCCATGGCCTTTCTCTATGTGGGGCATGGATGTCATCGAGTCAATCTCACCAAAGGCTTCAAATGGGTATCGATTCATCTTCGTAGTCATAGACTATTTCACCAAGTGGGTAGAGGTTGCTTCATATGCCAGTGTTACTAAGTCGGCAGTCAGCAGATTCCTAAAAAAAGGAAATCATATGTAGATAAGGAATGCCTGAGAGGGTCATATCCGACAATGCATTAAACTTGAACAACAACACGACAGCGGAGATCTGCAGTCAATTCAAAATCAGACACTACAATTCATCACCGTATCGTCCAAAAATGAATGGTGCAGTGGAAGCAGCCAATAAAAACGTTAAGAAGATCATGGGGAAAATGGCTAAAACTTATAAAGATTGGCATGAGAAGTTACCATTTGCTCTCTATGCTTATTGAACGTTTATCAGAACTTCTACTGGGGAAACGCCTTTCTCATTGGTTTATGGACTGGAGGCAGTTTTACCCATTGAAGTAGAGATACCTTCCCTTTGAGTTTTGTCAGTGCTAAAGTTAGAAGAAGTAGAATGGATCCAGTCTCGATATGATCATTTGAATTTGATTGAAGAAAATAGGCTAAAGGCTATTCGTCAGGGTCAGATGTACCAAAAATGAATGATGCGAGCTTATGACAAAAAGGTTTGCCCAAGAGAATTTCACGAGGGGGGCCTGGTGTTGAAAAAGATTTCAAAGGGAAATGGATGCCAAATTGGGAAGGACCTTATGTGGTGAAAAAGGCTTTCTCCGGAGGAGCACTGATTTTGACCGAAATAGATGGGAAAAACTAGCCTAATCCTATAAATTCGGATTCAATTAAGAAGTAATATACTTAAAGAAGAAAAGAGACCAAAGTGAAAACTCGCAAAGGGCGCTTTGAGACCTTTTAAAAAAATGGAGAGGCCAAGGTAAAAACCCTAAAAGGGCACTTTGAGACCAAAGGGATTTTGAGTCGAAAACCCAAAAAGGGCGGCTCAAATTGTGATCAAAGATGGGGCATGCAGTGATCTTGCTATACCTGAATTAACAAAGGGAGGGTATGCAATATCTTGGGGCATCGACAAAGTACTCTAATTCTCCTAAACACATATTGAGCTTAAAATGGTCTTCAAAAAGTTTATACAGAGAAGCTCAGGCTACGATATTTTGGGCACCTATCTTTTCCCCTCACTATTTTGTAATTCCAGCAATGTTTGCTTTCTTTAATGAACCTATTCTTTTCAGATTTGTTCATGATAAATTTTAGTTTTGTCCATCATTATGATCATTTTCAAGCATTTTGCATTGAGGTAACGATTAATGGACTAATAATAATTTCACAGAAGGAGTTTTGCATATTGCTCTAGAAACTTCTAAATAGTACGAGAACTTGAAGCAAGACTATTATTTAGAACTCACCAAGCTTAAGGGTTGGAAATATTTGAGAAAGAAACTCTAAATAGTGACTATTTCTTCAGATTTTCTGTCAAAAATATCGGCTGAACAAGAAGACAAAATATTAAGTCAATGATGCAACCTTGAAGAACAACGAGCAATGACAACCCAGACATTAAAAAAAGGGATCATTCTCATGACATTCTACATTCATGCAAATATCATCCATTATACATCTAGTTAGGAGCATTCGATTCATTCTGATCATTACATCCTAATCATTATGCATAGGCATAGGTCCATAAAATCGATTCTACAGGTTATGTCCCCCAGAGGATGGTGTAGCAAGATTGGTGAATTCACAAGTCCTATACCTCTAAAATTGCTGTATGTCGAATCAAATCTGTCATGGCGAATCTTATCTCCCTGAAGTTGCAGTGGAGCAGATTGAAGCCATTAACCTTATCTCTCTGAGGTTGTAGTGGAGCAAGTTAAAGATAGAAAATCTTATTCCCCTGAAATTGCCATGGAACAGATTAAAGCTACGAGTTACAAGTCCTATACCTCTAAAGTTGCAGTAGGTCGAATCAAATCTATCATGGCGAATCTTATCTCCCTGAAGTTTTAGTGGAGCATATTGAAGCCACAAATCTTATCTCCCTGAAATTCTGTTGGGGCAGATTGAAGTCACAATCCTTATCTCCCTGAAGTTGCAGTGAAGCAATATAAAAGTACACAAACCTTATCTTCTTAAAGTTGGGTTGAAAATAGTGAATCTTGTTCCCCTGAAGTTGCAGTGGAATAGATTAAAGCTACGAGTTACAAGTCCTACGAGTTGCAGTAGGGGTGAATCTTATCTCTCTGAAGTTGCAGTGGAGCAGATTGAAGCCACAAATCTTATCTCCCTGAAATTACATTGGGGCAAATTGAAGTTACAATCCTTATCTTCCTGAAGCTGCAGCGAAGTAGGATAAAAGTACACAAACCTTATCTTTTTAAAGTTGCAGTGGTGTAGGTTGAAAATAGCGAATCTTCTCTCCCTGAAGTTGCAGTGGAGCAGATTGAAGCCATCAGCCTTATCTCCCTGAAGTTACAGTGGAGCAAACTGAAGACAACGAATCTTATTTCCCTGGCGTCGTAGTGGAACAGATTAAAGCTACAAATTATGGCGGATCTTCTAACTGAAAATACATTGGAGCAGATCAAAACACCAATTCCTATACCCCCGAAGATGCAGTGGGAAAGAAAGAAGCTACTTGAAAGAAAGAAGCCCCAAAAAGTCAAGATTCAGTGAGATCAGGCAAAATTGGCCCTTTTAAAGTCTTTGCTCCATTCTCATTACACGACAATGAGCAAAGAGGGGCAGCTGTAGGACCCAATTTATGCCCGGGGCCCAATAGTAAATAAAATAAACAAATAGAGTCCAAATTAACAAGTCCTTTTTACAACCAAAGACCCAAACTCAATAACAACTAACCCAAGCCCGATGGCCCAAATGCCTAACCCTAGCCCAAACCACAATCAGCAAAAAACAAAAAGAAAAAACCCTAGGTGTGCTGCACCTAGGTCTACTGCCACGTCGCCACCACGTACAGCCTCCGTACCTCTGCCCACCGCGAGCCACGCACCTGTAAAAAAGGACGAACAACTACAATAAATAAAATAATGTATTTTACATTTTTCGACTATAAAGCCGAAAGAAAAATCTTTGTATTTTTTCTTTTTTCTCCTGCACGCGCAAAGAAATCAGTACAAAACAGAGAACTTCTGAAATAGATTCAAGAGTTTAAATGTGCCTTTTTTATCTTTGTGTTTCGAAATAAAATAAATAAATATAAAAAAGGGGGCTTAACTTACTGTTTTGGCTTTCTGGTCGTTGTCGAAGGTCACCGCTGACTCTTGGACAACTCGAAACTCGTCAGGTTTCTGATGAGGGTCCGAAAGGGGAGCTGTGAGACCGAAACCCATTTTTATTCTTCTTTTTTTCTCTTTTCATTTCTTTTTTTGGGTTTAAAAGCACCCATATCGGGTTCGAAAAGTGGTGAAATGCCGATTTCGGGGGGCTCTGACTGCCGTCTATGGCAGAGCTATTGTCGGAACCTGGCCGGATTCAAAGGGAGGGGGAGAGAATTTTTGAAATGTATTGTGAGGTTTATTTTTAAGAGAGGGGAAAATGAGATTTTTGTAAAATTTTTTATTTTTATAACACCCTCATACGACGACGTTTTGGGGCAAACATCAGAAGCCCAAAACGGCACCGTTAGTAATTCGAGCCGATAACCTGACCCATGACCGCCTAGGATCCGCGTATTTTTGAACTGAGGGTCTATTTGCTGCCTCAGTCCTTCCACTTTTGAGGCCATTTTCGATTTGGTCCCTATTTTAATTTTCTATATTTGAATTTACCCTACGAATTTTATTTTGATTTTGATTCAGTCCTCTCAGAATGGTGCGTTTCAGAAGACAGGGAATGTTTTCCCATTTGGTCCTTCCTGTCTTTCACGCTTTACTATTTGGTTCTTTATCTTATTTTCACTCCCAATTTTGGCATAAAACTCTGTTTAAATTTCAAATTGGTCCTTTAGACTTTTATCTCATTACGATTTAGGTCTTAAATTTTATTTTAGTTTCAATTTGGTCCTCTTTTATTTAATTTCCACCATTTTTAGATTTATTTTCTATATGTTATTTTATTTATTATTTCTTTATTGTTTTTTTCATGTATTACCTTGTTTATTATTTTATTTATTTATCTATCGTTTTTTACTTATTTCATTTCATTGTGCATGGTTATTTTATTGCATTGTTACCTTATTATTATTATTTTTCTTATTTCTAATCTTACGCCTTTATTATTATCAGTTTATCATCTATCATTGTTTTATTAATATTCACTTGTTTATTTCTCCCTTTTGTTTCCTATATTCATGTCGTGAGTCGTTTTCAAACACATTTGTCCTCTCTTATACCACACCTGAATAAATTAAATGTATACCATTTTGAATATTACGTTAACTTTTGTTCGATGCATAAAAAGAAAATTTCAAAAAAATAGGCAATGTTCCGTATCTGAAAGATTTGATAAAATCGTACCCTAACTTACTGGGTTTTGATTTTTCTCGTCGAGTCTAAAGAACCGATTATCTTTTAAAAATCCAAGAGTATAAGTTAAATAAAAGATTATTATCGGGAATTCAAAAATGTTGTGTCCTAACTCACTGGATGTGACATTTTGTTATCCCAAGGTAAGGATTTCTGAAAATAAAGGCAATATTCTGTATTTGGAATTTTGAGAAATTGTGCCATAACTTATTGGGTTCCGATTCTTCACTTGACCCAAATAATCGAATATCTTTCTTGAACTTAAATGCATGAGTTTTTAAAAGTCAAAAGACAAGCTTAGTTTTAAGGATTTGAAATGCCGTACCCTAACTCACTAGACGTGACATTTTAGTTCTTCGAAATAGGAGGGTCATAGTATCCTATTTAATTTATTCAAGTTTTCTTTTAAAGAGGATCGTATTTTAAAATATTTTCAAATTTTCGACATTAAGACATTAATTAATCAATTAGGTACCAATTTTAGGCGTTACGAGGGTGCTAATCCTTCCTCGTGTGTAACCGACTCCCGAACCGATTTTCTCAAATTTCGTAGGTCAAAATCATTCTTTTAATAAATCAAAATGTTTTAATGATTAATCTCAAGGTGATCCGATCACACCTCAAAAAAGGATTAGTGGCGACTCCATTTTCATTTTGAAGTCGACCCCCTGTGTTTTTTCAAAAAAAAAAAGGTTTCGACAATTCGTATAGTCGATCAAATGCATCAGTGGGATATCAGAACAAAGATCGTGGAAATCAACATGTGAATCCTAAAGCTCAAGCTACTTTTGTCTCAAGCGTTGGCAGCGTGAGAAATAGCAAACTCGAGTGTCAATTGTATGGGAGACGACATTTTGGAGAATGATAGAATAAGAGTAGTAAAGCTTGCTTCAAATGTGGTTCGCCAGATCACTTTATTCGAGATTTCCTAGAGTTGTCTGAGAAAGAAAAAGTTCTGAATGCAAGATCGAGCAACACGACTGTGAGAGCGAGACTACTGAGAAATACAAGGAATGTATCCAGTGGTAGAGGTGTGATTAGGGACTTAGTTGTGAGATTCGAGGACAAAGTACCTGCTTGAGCCTACACTATTCGCGCTCGCGAAGAAGCATCGTCCCCGGATGTTATTACCGGTACATTCTCTCTTTACGATACTAATGTGATTGCTTTAATTAATCCTGGATCGACAGTTTCATATGTTTGTGAGAAATTAGTTTATAGTAAGAAATTGCCTGTGGAGTCTACAAAATTTGTAACTAAAGTATCAAACCTCTTAGGCAAGTATGTTCCAATTGATAAAGTATGCAAGAACTATCCTTTAATGATTCGGGGTTACCCTTGCTAACTTGATGCTTTTATCATTTGATGAGTTCGATGTGATTTTGGGTATAGATTGGTTGACTTTACATGATGCCATTGTGAACTGTAGGCGAAAGATTATAGAATTGAAGTGTCAGAATAATAAAATTCTTCGGATTGAATCTGATGAGTCGGGTGGATTGCCTATAGTGATCTCGTCAATGTCGGCTGTAACACCCCCAGACCCGGCCCAGACGTTATGGCCGAATCTAGGAATGTCACATCAAAGGCATAATTCAAAACAATTTTGCTAAGTTAAAATTTAAGACCCAAAAGCACAAAATCCTTGAGTCTTGTTAAGTAATGACAAAATCCCATTTAATTATTTTAAGTATTCCGAAAACCATGTTTAAACATAAGAAATTTACTCAGGTTTAGTAATTAATTAAACAGTTGAAACAACAAGGCTCAAAATCCAAAGTCAAATCGGAGTATAAGGCCTTATTACATCCAACAAAAATAAAGTAATTAAAATCATGTCTTTTGAGACAAATAAATAAAACTTCTAAGTATCTAGTAGTGTGGCCATCTCCGAGTCCTCTCCCACATTGAGCCGTTTACTGAGGATGATCTGAAACATTTAATAAAAAGGGTGTGAGTTTCGAAACTCAGTGTGTACGACCCTTGGTAATCCAATCAACATGCAAATATCACATTGGGCCTAAGCCCTATCAAATTCGGTGGTCTTGGGCCTTAGCCCACAATGACCTCATATCACATCAATATCACATGAATGCAATGCACCCATCTCGAATCCAACCCTGCACTCCATTTCCCTTCCAACCCTACACTCTTTTGGGGATATAAATATCAACCCACCCATCCCTACACTCCAAAGGTAGCACTAGCAGTGACACTACTCAAACGTTGCAGCAAAGCTGCTATAATGGGCTTAAAGCCACCGGTGGATCCACGGTCGTCAAGCGACTATGCGATCCTCAAATCTTCCTCCGTATCATCAAAACCCACCCAAGTGCAACATGTATTTCATGAATGCAACATACACATTTTCACACATTCAGAACTTAGGGGTATTTTAGTCATTTCACTACCCAAGGGTATTTCTGTAAATCTACCCTACAGGGGTATTTAGGTAATTTTACAAAACAGGGGTATTTTGGAAATTTTGTAAATTAGGGATATTTTGGTAATTCTACAAATAGAGGGTATTCTGGTAATTTTACAAATCAGGAGTATTTTAGTAATTTTGCAAATCTAAGGATATTTTGATAATTTTCAAATCAGTGGTATTTGGTCCCTCTCAGGTTTTAGTTATAAACTTTGGCCCATTAACAAGTCCTTGTGGCTAAAGTGAACAGACACTATGCATTAGGTAGGATTCCAGAGAATAGGAGGTAGGCCACTAGGACCGCTTAAGTACCAAGCTCTCCCTAGATCTAATTCTAGACATGCATATGTCCGTTGCCACACTCTAACCCAGAGACTTGTCCACGGACATGTTTAATTATTAGATTAAGTCTTATGTGGTTTAAGAGTTGTTCAGAACTAGGCCTAAAGTCCATTAAACCCTAGCATACTTGTCTACGTCCCCATAAAGCCCATCAAGCCCATTAAGCCCAGATCTCATTCACATGGCCTATTAGGCCTAAAATGAGTCCAGATCATGTAACATGCATGACTAACTCAATTCATATAACCAAATCAATCAATTTTGTCAAACTTAGCCTCAGGGCCCACCGGGCCCATTAAGCCACTTTCGGCTTTTTGGCATTGCCGATATCATGTGTGTGTAGTGTTTGTGCACACCTGGTTACTGCGACGTGCTATACTATCCTTGTTCTTGAACCTACAACCAACCAACCTTCAATCAGTCACCCATACTTAATCAAAATATTTACCAAAAGTCGAAGCCTTACCGTATCCTAACCGTGTGCCACCGGGTTCTAATAGCCCTTCCTTAGCTACTAATCATGAGTATCCCCTAGATCTGCACTCACACATACACCATCAAACTTTAATTGACTCATAATCCACACAAGTCACCCCTATAGATCATACTCACATTCGGCCATTTACTTAAACCATAATCGAGTTGAGTACACTTACACTTTGCTAATGATCCTTACCACGCTTGCGATCTCTAAACCTTACCTTTGTTAATAAAAGATTAACAAAAATGAGAAGTTAGATAGCCTTTCAGCTTTTAACAAAACACACTAAGGGGTTAACTGAATACTTACCGAATCCACTTTTGATCCTGGGGCCTAGATAGCTACTGAACAAGATTTGGCTTTTAACCTTGACTGATAGTAGGTAACAATCAATTTGTGGTGGAGGAACAACAACAAAGATTCGGCACTAATAGGGATTTTAGCAAGAAAAGATGATGATACTTCGGCTATAAAAGAGTTTGGCTATGAGAGAATTCAGCAAAAAGGGATTTGGCTATAAGAGATTTTGGTAACAATGCAAGGTATATTCGGTTGTGGAAAGATAAGGTTTCGGTAAGGAAAAGAAAAAGAATGGAAAATTCGGCATTACCTAGGACCCCAGTGATAAACCGTAATTATAACATATTTTAATCCCATATTTAGTATGCTTTTGGATGATTTATCCCTTGATTTATGTAAAAAGGTGCTCTTAATCCTTTCTTTTCATGTCTTATACCCAGGAAGGCACCCAAGGATGAAAAGAACATAAAACGGGCCCAAAACAGAGTAAATGGGCCGTAGCATGAAATCGACACAGCCTGGCCCAAAGCCCACACGGCTGTGCATCGCTGATCACCTAGAGCACGGCCTCAACCCTGACCTACACGGTCGTGCCTGAAGTTAGAAATCTGAACACTGTTTGAAGTTGATCCACACGGGCGTGTGCCATGGCCGTGCCCCTGTCACTGGAAAGAGCAATTTCAATCAGAAAAGGATATTTAGGGAGAAAGAATCGCATTCCAAGAAGCCTATATATATCCCTGAAGTGTCACCATTGAGGGGGCATCGAGCTAGGCCAAGGAGCCAAGCCGGAAAGGTCAGAATTGTAGGAATCACTCGAAGTTAGCCAGTTGATCCATCCCAAGAAGCCGAAATTATACTCAAGACGGCGGAATTCTCCTTCAATTCCTTCTATTAGAGGGTCTGATACAGATTCTGATGAATATATCTTTATGTTAGGAAGTAGTTCTAAAAATAAGTTAGAAGAAATTCCTAATTCTGAACAACAGGATATTAAATTAGGAAATCTAATCGGAGAAGAAACAGACTTTTCTGATGACATAATAGAAAAGATTAATAAAAATCATATTTCTAAAGAAGAAATATATAAAATATTTAAGTTTAAAATTTGGTCACAAAAACACATAGAAAAAATTAGCGGTAACATAGTCGCTAAGGATACTAAAGGTGGATTAACAGAAATCCCATTATTTACTAAAGAAAAGATAAAATGTATTAGGAAAAATATCCTCAAGTTAGATATATACATTTAGGAATCATTATGATAACAATTAGAGCTTTACTCAGAAGAGGTCATGATGTTCCTATTTTAGCAGTATTATTAGATAAAAGATTTGAAAATCCAATAAAAGCACTTATTGGAGGAATTCAATCTAATTTACTTACAGGAGTTATAGGATTTAAAGTTAAACCAAATTACTTTATATCCATAACAGAACCTCTAATAGAAGAGTGTCTATGTCTTAGAATTCAGACAAAAAATTCTGATATTAGTGATTTAGTAAAAGATTTAGCAATAAGCTGGACTTCTATTAATGAATACACTAATACAGCAGAAGTGGAAATAAAAGAAATAAATAATAAAATAATTCAGCTTTTTGAGCCCAATAAGTTTACTACAGAAATTCAACCAAAATTATTACATTAAAAATATCTATCAATTCCAAAAGACTAGATGATAGAAAAGACTAATAATGCTAGTACTTCTAAACCAGTAAGTACTATAGAATATATGTCATGTGGAGATAAGTTATATTTTAAGAATAATCTGATAACCAATACAGATGATAATTTAGTATTACCTTCTAGTTCTCAACCAGAGGAAGATGAAGATAATATAAGTACTTCTACACAAATAGGTATGAAAATAGTTCATATTCCTATTTTTCCTACTACACTTAGTAGAAATTCTAGAAACACTAGAATGGAAGATATACATTATTCAATAGAAGATATTACAACTTTCAATACATATATTGAAATTACATTACATAGTAAAGATTATAAAAAATATTCTTTACATGCTTTACTAGATACAGGTGCTACAACCAGTAGTTGTAAAAAATCCTAAATTTATTTTTACTAATGATTGCTGATTCTCTTAGCAGGCCTTATGGATAGAGGTAAAAAACCTCTAGAAATAGTTGGAGAATGGACAACTGTCCATAAAAAACCCAACAAGGGAAAAACAATGAGTCCTAAATAAGGATTTATTCCTGCACAAGTACCATTTTATCCTAATCAATGATATTATGTACCATATCCTATGGTAAACCAACCATTTGGAACACAATCACCAACCCAGGTGAGTTATTATGAATGGTGTCAAGATCCATATTCAGTATATCAAAAAAGTTATGCTGAAATTATAAAAGAAACCGAGAATTTGTTGAAAAAACAACAAAATTCTGAATTTTCTGAAATAAAGGATTTTTATAATCCAGGTTTACCTTTAGAATATTATAATTTTATAAACAAAATATGGAAAACCCATATTACTGATCAAAGAGCAAACTCTAGAAGAGCTCTTACACAGTTTTCAGAATTCTTAGTTGAAAAAACAACTAAGGAAAAAGAAGCTCATGATTTATTACTTAAATCTGTTTTATACAGAGATTGGGATGAAATCCTAGTCGAATATACAGATATTAAGGAGATAAATAATCTTCTTGATATATTCCAATATTTTATTAATAAGGGAACAAACAGTCCTATTATTAATAAAATGTTTAGAATATGTCTATATAACAAATGTAGACAAATTCTACCACCGAATACATTTTCAAAAATAGATAGAGCTATTTGCAACCAGCAAGCTCAATTTTTAGAAACTTTTTCAAAATACTATATACAAGCCTATGTTTTTACTAATGATATAGGAGAACAATTTCCTACTATCAAATTTAGGCTTAATCATGAACCATTTGATATAACCAGTATTGAATGGGGATTTGTTAAAGAAATAACAGTCCAAAATCTTTCTTTTCATTTATTAAAAGATTTTCCTGCTATAGTAAAATCTAGATTAACAAATTTTGTTGATTTAGATGATTTTGTCTATTATTTTCAAATAGAAATATGTAGTCTTATTGGTATTGCTGAAAAAGAAAAATTTTATCAGCTATATCAAATTTGGAATATTCGTACTTTGTTTTCGGGAAAAGCCCTTTCAGCAGTAGAAGAAGACCGACAAAAATTGTGAAAAACCATTGACAATTGTTATAATAATTTCACCAATTATCAAATCCAAGCCGGAATTGATATGATAACCATGGCCGAACATCTTCTTCACCAAGAAACTTATTTGTTCTAGACCGATGGTAAAAGAATTTTAGCATATGACACTGGAAGAACCTAGGAAGACAGAAACAGAGAAGCTGTTTAGTTATTAAAAAAGATAGCTGACATGGAGATAGATGATTATCCGTTAGCAGCGGAGATCAATTCCTTCACCAGAGTCATTACACCTTGATGAAATCGAGGAAATGAATCTGAGAAATATCCAAGAAGGATAAAGACAAATCCAAAAAAAGAGATATTTTTGTCGGTCTTCTTCTACTACTGAAAGGGCTTTTCCCGAAAACAAAGTACGAATATTCCAAATTTGATATGGCTGATAAAATTTTTCTTTTTCAGCAATACCAATAAGACTACATATTTCTATATGAAAATAATAGACAAAATCATCTAAATCAACAAAATTTGTTAATCTATATTTTACTATAGCAGGAAAATCTTTTAATAAATGAAAAGAACGATTTTGGACTGTTATTTCTTTAACAAATCCCCATTCAATACTGGTTATATCAAATGGTTCATGATTAAGCCTAAATTTGATAGTAGGAAATTGTTCTCCTATATCATTAGTAAAAACATAGGCTTGTAAATAATATTTTGAAAAAGTTTCTAAAAATTGAGCTTGCTGGTTACAAATAGCTCTATCTATTTTTGAAAATATATCCGGTGGTAGAATTTGTCTACATTTGTTATATAGACATATTCTAAACATTTTATTAATAATAGGATCATTTGTTCCTTATTAATAAAATATTGGAATATATCAAGAAGATTATTTATCTCCTTAATATCTGTATATTCGACTAGGATTTCATCCCAATCTCTGTATAAAACAGATTTAAGTAATAAAGAGCTTGTTTTTCCTTAGTTGTTTTTTCAACTAAGAATTCTGAAAACTGTGTAAGAGCTCTTCTAAAGTTTGCTCTTTTATCAGTAATATGGGTTTTCCATATTTTGTTTATAAAATTATAATATTCTAAAGGTAAACCTGGATTATAAAAATCTTTTATTTCAGAAAATTCAGAATTTTTTTTGTTTTTTCAACAAATTCTCGGTTTCTTTTATAATTTCAGCATAACTTTTTTGATATACTAAATATGGATCTTGACACCATTCATAATAACTCACCTGGGTTGGTGATTGTGTTCCAAATGGTTGGTTTACCATAGGATATGATACATAATATCCTTGGTTAGGATAAAATGGTACTTGTATAGGCATAAATCCTTGTTTAGGACTCATTGTTTTTCCCTTGTTGGGTTTTTTATGGACAGTTGTCCATTCTCCAACTATTTCTAGAGGTTTTTTACCTCTATCCATAAGGCCTGCTAAGAGAATCAGCAATCATTAATAAAAATAAATTTAGGATTTTCTACTAATGGTGTTTCTATAGAAGTGTTTTCTATAAATAACCTAACCGATTTTTTATTAATAGTAAATGGTAAATATTGATTTATAAAATTATTTCTTAATAAAATATCTCCATTCATATCAGGAAAACATAATATTTTTGGAATTATAAATCTAACATTATTTATGTAAATTGGTATATTTTTTGCTTTATAATAAATAGTAGTTTTATTACCATTTATTCCATTAATATTTATTGTCTTTTTTACAGGTTTCCAATATTCTTCAGGAATGGCATTCTTTTTACAACTACTGGTTGTAGCACCTGTATCTAGTAAAGCATGTAAAGAATATTTTTTTATAATCTTTACCATGTAATGTAATTTCATTATATGTATTGTAATTTGTAATATCTTCTATTGAATAATGTATATCTTCCATTCTAGTGTTTCTAGAATTTCTACTAGGTGTAGTAGGAAAAATAGGAATATGAACTATTTTCATACCTATTGGTGTAGAAGTACTTATATTATCTTCATCTTCCTCTGGTTGAGAACTAGAAGGTAATACTAAATTATCATCTGTATTGGTTATCAGATTATTCTTAAAATATAACTTATCTCCAGATGACATATATTCTATAGTACTTACTGGTTTAGAAGTACTAGCATTATTAGTCTTTTCTATCATCTAGTCTTTTGGAATTGATAGATCTTTTAAATGTAATAATTTTGGTTGAATTTCTGTAGCAAACTTATTGGGCTCAAAAAGCTCAATTTTTTTATTATTTATTTCTTTTATTTCCACTTCTGCTGTATTAGTGTATTCATTAATAGAAGTCCAGCTTACTGCTAAATCTTCTGCTAAATCACTAATATTAGAATTTTTTGTCTGAATTCTAAGACATAGACACTCTTCTATTAGAGGGTCTGTTATGGATATGTACACAAGCGGAAGGCTATTATAATATCGTAGATTTTATTTAAGAAGAGAAGATAATAGATAATTTACAATAGATCGTTTACAAGGGTTTTCTAAAGAAAGCAAGTATACAAGAGAGTTTGTATATTGCCAATTTCTATGGAAAGTGATTTTTATAACCCAAGCAAGATGCCTTGTTTAGGCTACAACAATTCCTATTTATAGTGTAAATTCTAAACTCTAATTAATTTACAATTGAAGTCCGCACAGTATCCTGATAAGGATGACTTTATTATCGGCTCGATAGTTGCTTCCACGTAGCCTTCTAAATCTAACAAAATTGATGTAGTTGTGTCTACATTCTTCTTGCAATAATTGCTGCTTGCATCATTGCTTGCATCATTGATGACTTCTTACATCATTACTTGCATCATCTTTTATTTATGGATATGGATGGTGATGGATTGTCACATCCAATAATTAAATATCTCCTTTTTTGGATTTGTCTTTATCCTTCTTGGAAATTTCTCAGATTAATTTCCTCGATTTCATCAAGGTGTAATGACTCTGTGAAGGAACTGGTGTATTCCAGCTTTCCTACGTGTCTTTGATCTCCGCTACTAACGGATAATCATCTATCTCCATGTCAGCTATCTTTTTTAATAATTGAACAGCTTCTCTATTTCTATCTTCCTGGGTTCTTCCAGTGTCATATGCTAAAATTCTTTTACCATCGGTCTAGAACAAATAAGTTTCTTAGTGAAGAAGATGTTCGACCATGGTTATCATATCAATTCTGGCTTGGATTTGATAATTGGTGAAATTATTATAACAATTGTCAATGGTTTTTGACAATTTTTGTCGGTCTTCTTCTACTGCTGAAAGGGATTTTCACGAAAACAAAGTACGAATATTCCAAATTTGATATGGCTGATAAAATTTTTCTTTTTCAGCAGTACCAATAAGACTACATATTTCTATATGAAAATAATAGACAAAATCATCTAAATCAACAAAATTTGTTACTCTAGATTTTACTATAACAGGAAAATCTTTTAATAAATGAAAAGAAAGATTTTGGACTATTATTTCTTTAACAAATCCCCATTCAGTACTGGTTATATCAAACGGTTCATGATTAAGCCTATATTTGATAGTAGGAAATTGTTCTCCTATATCATTAGTAAAAACATAGGCTTGTAAATAGTATTTTGAAAAAGTTTCTGAAAATTGAGCTTGCTGGTTACAAATAGCTCTATCTATTTTTGAAAATATATCCGGTGGTAGAATTTGTCTACATTTGTTATATAGACATATTCTAAACATTTTATTAATAATAGGACTGTTTGTTCCCTTATTAATAAAATATTGGAATATATCAAGAAGATCATTTATCTCCTTAATATCTGTATATTCGACTAGGATTTCATCCCAATCTCTGTATAAAAGCAGATTTAAGTAATAAATCATGAGCTTGTTTTTCCTTAGTTGTTTTTTCAACTAAGAATTTCGAAAACGTGTAAAGAGCTCTTCTAAAGTTTGCTCTTTGATCGAGTAATATGGGTTTTCCATATTTTGTTTATAAAATTATAATATTCTAAAGGTAAACTCGGATTATAGAAATCCTTTATTTCAGAAAATTGTAATTTTGTTGTTTTTTCAACAAATTCTCAGTTTCTTTTATAATTTCAAAGATAACTTTTTGATATACTTGAATATGGATCTTGAGACCATTCATAATAACTCACAGGTTGGTGATTGTGTTCCAAATGGTTGGTTTACCATAGGATATGGTACATAATATCCTTGATTAGGATAAAATGGTACTTGTGCAGGAATAAATCCTTGTTTAGGACTCATTGTTTTTCCCTTGTTGGGTTTTTTATGACAGATTGTCCATTCTCCTACTATTTCTAGAGGTTTTTAAGTAAACCTCGAGATACTGAAGGGGATGAAACCTAGATAAATCTTGTTATTTGATTTCTGAATTATATGATAAATATTTAGTTTGTTCTTAATTATGCATGCTTAATCCAAATCTGATGTGCTTAGGTGGAGGAGGAATTGACCCTGCTTAAGAGTAGATCTAGCGTAATTAAGTGGAGTTGATAGCACGCCTAGAGATAGGGTGACGAGATTTTGCCGATTTAGGGTGAAACCTAATATGGGAATCCATAAATCGATTTACTACTATTCTAGGGGGTTATTATAAGAGAATGAGAGTTCCACTAATTAACCTAGGGTTTCACCTCGAGAGAGGGTTTAATATAAGTTAGGGAGTCTCACGGATCAAACTAAGTTAATAAATCATATGATTCAGGGTTAGATAACAAGTGAAGTCTAGGTGGATTCTTCTTGAGGGTATCGTCGTGATCAATTGAGTTTTTCTTCTAGTTATTTCCCAATTCATTATTTTTGTATTAGTGTCCTTAGCTTAGTCATCATTAATTTAGATTAAAACAACTTCACCTTATTTTTAAGGCTAAATAATAAAAAGAAAGTTAGTATTAATACTTTTAGTTTCTTTGGGTTCGACAATCCGGTCTTGCCTAAGCTATACTACTGTTCGATAGGTACACTTGCCTTTAATCGTTCTCAGAGTTAGTTTCCAGGTTCGATCATTCTTTTATAAATTTTAAAGCTCTGATTTTAGCGATCAAGTTTTTGGTGCCGTTGCCGGGGAACTAAAATATTAAGAAAACTCTAGTTTTATTACTTTAGCCATTTTTAGTATTTACCAATTTATTTTTTATTTTTACGTTAAATTTTAATTTTGCTAATTTTTCTTTCTTTTCTTTTTAGGTACCTCTAGTTTATGACTAGGAGGAACCCGAGAGGATCTTTAGTATACGACATTGATATTGAAGCTACTGCTTAAAGGAATCGCTGAGAAATCAGGCGAGCCCTAAACTATACAGAAAGAGAGGAAGAAGATAGATCTAATCCTACTGAAGGGATGGACGAGAATATTCCTCAACCTCATGATGTGGGGGAACGCAACGCTTCACGTGCTATGTTTGATTATGTTAAACCACATTTAACAGGAGTAGAATCAAGTATTGTTAGGCCTGCTATAGCTACTAATAATTTTGAATTAAAGCCTAACACAATACAAATGATTCAATAGTTTGTTCAATTTGATGGTTTGCAGGATGAAGATCCAAACACTCATACAGCTAACTTTTTAGAGTTCTGTGATACCTTCAAAATAAATGGCGTTTCTGATGATGCCATACGTCTTCGGTTATTTCCCTTTTCATTAAGGAATAAATCCAAACAGTGGTTAAACTCGTTACCACGAGGGTCAATCACTACGTGGGAACAAATGATCGAAATTTTTTTATTAAAATATTTCCCACCGGCTAAAACGACCAAATTACGGAATGATATCTCTTCTTTTGTGCAGATGGATTTAGAGACATTATACGACGCATGGGAGAGATATAAGGATCTCTTGAAAAGGTGTCTACACCATGGTTTACCCTTATGGCTACAAGTCCAAACATTCTATAACGGTGTAAACCCCTCAACGAGGCAACTAATCGACTCGGCCGCCGGTGGAACCCTGAACAACAAAACTCCTAAAGCAGCGTACGAGTTCAATGAAGAGATGTCACTGAATAATTATCAGTGGCAAGTTACAAGGACGAAACCGATAAGATTAGCCGGAGCTTTCAACATAGACACAGTGACCATGCTATCAACACAGATGGAGATAATAAATAAAAAGCTTGATAATTTGTGTTCTTCGTAGGTACATCCAATAACGCAGTGCGACGCAAGTGGAACTGTGGCGAATCCTGAGTACCCACCCTACCAACCGGGAGTAGAAAGCGAACAGATGAACTATATAGGTAATAATTTTAGATCTAATAATAACCCTTATAGTAATACTTACAATCCAGGTTGGAGGAACCACCCAAATTTTTCATAGAGAGGCCAAGGAAATCAAAGACAACAACCTCCTCAAAACTTCCAAAATCACCCATATCTACAAGAAAAGAAGCCAAACCTCGAAGAGATGCTGACAAAATTCATGGTAGACACAGAAAATCGTTTCCAAAAAAATGAAAAAATACGTAAAGACCAACAAGCATTGGTTGAAAAAGTTACTAAGTCAGTCAAAGAAGTCACCAATGCAATCGAACGACTCATAAAGCTAATGTCAAAACGACCGCAAGGATGTCTACCAAGTAACACCGAGATTAACCCTAAGAAACAAATCCTAGCCATCACAGCTCAGAACAGTAAAGGGATAGATGAACCCAACCCAATACCAAGAAATAAGGTAGACGAAGGTAAAGTAGAGGTAACACAAGAAAAGCCAAAATCGGTAATTAAAGAGTACCAACCTCGCATACCTTATTCTGAAGCCATAAGAAGAGACGATACAGAAGAACAGTTCGGTAAGTTTATTAAACTATTAAAGAAATTACACATTAACTTACCTCTTCTTGAAGCTCTATTTCAGATGCCAAACTCGAGGAAATTTTTAAGACAGCTCTTGAAAAACAAACGCAAATCAGACGAAGAGCCACATGTGGAACTCAATGCAATGTGCTCAACAATTCTACAAAATAGACTACCAGATAAATTAAAAGATCCAGGGAGTCTACAATTCCATGTTTAATTGGTAGTATAACTATTGATAATGTGTTGGTTGATTTAGGGGCAAGCATAAATGTCATGCCTTACACATTGTTTAAACGACTAGGTCTAGGAAAGCCCAAACAAACTAGGATGAGTATTCAATTTGCTGATAAAACTGTTAGAATTCCCAGGGGCATTATCGAAGATGTTCTTGTTAAAATCGATAAATTCATTTTCCCAGCAGATTTTGTTGTCTTTGACATGGATGAGGATAATTCAATCCCTTTAATTTTAGGAAGACCCTTTCTAGCAACTACCAAGACTAAAATTGATGTTGCCACAGGAGAACTCATACTTTGTGTAGGTAATGAGGCAGACACTCTTCAAGCTCTCGACTCAGCCAGAACATCGAATGACCAAGGTGAGAAAGAAAAATCTATTGATAACCATTCGATTAACCTCTCTTTTCAGGAACCACCAAAAAAGGACACGATTGAATCTAATCCTCAGTTCGGTGCCAACAAAGAAATACCTCACGAGGAACAAATGATTCAAACCGATGACTTAGACGAGTGGAAAACACACTTCAAGGAAGAACCAGAGTCACACAAAGTAAAGCCGAAGGAGTACCCAGAAGAACTCGTAGGAACATTAAACCACTTCAAAATAGGAGATCAAGTACAGCTAGATAAATCAGATCATCACACCACCACAGCAGACCCACAAACATCTCCTCTTGATCCTATTACGAATAAATAATTATCTTTCAAGGTTATTAACGTTTTCCCATACAGGACAATCGAGGTGAGCACCCCAACATTCAACACTTCTAAGGTAAACACTTCCCAATTTGAATTTCATCAAGAAAATAAAACTGTAAGTATGTGGGAAGATATCCAAACCTTTAAACCCCCCTAATTTTTTAAGGAAAAAGTCTAGCTTAAGAATATAAACGAGCGCTTCTCGGGAGGCAACCCGAGTGCTAACCTTACTTCTTTTTACAATTTAGATTAAAACAACTTCACCTTATTTTTAAGCCTAAATAATAAAAAGAAAGTTAGTATTAATACTTTTAGTTCCTTTGGGTTCGACAAACCAGTCTTGCCTAAGCTATACTACTGTTCGATAGGTACACTTGCCTTTAATCGTTGTCAGAGTTAGTTTCCAGGTTCAATTATTCTTTTATAAATTTTAAAGCTCTGATTTCAGCGATCACCCAGATTCGACACACACACATTTATATAGCCTATAGCCGAAACTTAGCCACACCTAAAGTCCAATTCGGCACCACTTCATTCACTGTTCATCTCCTAATTTTTCTCCATGATATCTCCCTTATCCTTCTCCTAAATTCTCTCTACTGATCACTTCTCCTTAGAGTCCCTCTACATGCCACTTCCAGCCTTCTAGAAGCCTAAAATTAAACTCCAAAATACAGCTAAGCTAGCACTTGAACCTCAGACCTCCTTGCATGCATATGTCGCCACCGCTCTACACCTTAGTGGCGTCACTTAGCCACTTCACCATAGGCTTTTTTGTGCCATTTTTCACTTATTTTTATTTAAAATGCCTACTAATTGAAGTCACAGTTCCCTTGGGGCTAAAACCAAAATTTTTCCTATACTCTTACTTGATCCCAGGACATCTCCAGCACCCCTAGACACTCCAAATTCATTAATCCTCAAAGCCCACATGCCAATTGTCATTCTCGCTCACTTAAAATTTTACTTAGACCCAAAGCTCAAAGTCCAATAGGCCAATTCTACTAGGCCCAAATTCGGGGCGTTGCATCGACTCAGAGATATGTGAGAAAAGTTTGTGAAGTGTACCTAGCATCCGTTTCGGATACCAAAGTGTTTGAAAAGAAGATTGAATCGATGCCTGTAGTTTGTGAATATTCGGATGCATTTCCATAAGAATTACCTCGGTTGCCACCAATCAGAGAGGTTGAGTTTACTATTGAGTTAGTACCGGGAACTTCCCTGATATCTATAGCTCCGTATAGAATGGCTCTGACATAGTTGAAAGAGTTGAAAGCTCAGTTGCAAGAGTTAACAGATAGAGGTTTTGCACGACTGAGTTTTTCTCCCTAGGGTGTGCTAGTATTGTTTGTTAAGAAGAAAGATGGGTCAATGAGAATGTGTATTGATTATCATCAGCTCAACAAAGTTACGATAAAGAACAAATATCCTTTCCCGAGAATAGATGATTTGTTTGATCAGTTGAAAGGTGCAACAGTGTTTTGAAAGATTGATTTGAGATCTGGCAATTATCAATTACGAGTTAAAAACTAAGTTGTACCAAAAACTACGTTAAAAACAAGGTACGGATATTATGAATTCCCTGTTATGCCTTTTGGACTAACTAATGCTCCTGCCATTTTTATAGATTTAATGAATTAGATCTTTATACTGTATTTAGACAGATTTGTTATTGTGTTCATTAACGACATTCTGATATATACTTGAGATGAGTCTAAACATGCCGAGCATTTGAGGATTGTGTTGCAAACCTTGAGAGATAAGCAATTGTATGCTAAATTCAGCAAATATGAGTTCTGGCTCCAGGAAGTTGGATTTTTGGGGCACATTGTTTCTGTTGAAGGTATAAGAGTTGATCCGAGCAAGATTTCTACAGTTATTTAATGGAAACCACCTAGAAATGTATCCGAGGTCAGAAGCATTCTGGGATTTGCTGGTTACTATCGACGTTTTGTAAAAGGGTTTTCGATGATTGCTATACCAATGACCAGACTGCTATAAAAGGATGTAAAGTTTGAATTGTCCAAAAAATGTCAATAGAGTTTCGATCATTTGAAAGCATTGTTAACTGAGGCACCAGGGTTGGTTCAACCTGAGTCGGGTAAAGAATTTTTGATTTACAGCGACGCGTCATTGAACGGTTTAGGTTGCGTGTTGATGCAAGAGGAAAAAGTGATAGCTTATGCTTCTAGATAGTTAAAGTCGCATGAAAAGAACTATTCGACACATGATTTAGAGTTGGCTGCTATTGTATTTTCATTGAAAATTTGGTGTCATCATTTGTAGGGTGAATGTAACACCCCAAACCTGGCCTAGAAATTAGGCCTGAATCTGGTGCGTCACATCAAAGGCATAATTCAAACGATTTTTCTAATTAATAATTTAAGGCCCAAAAGCCCTTTCATCCTTGAGTCTTGTTAAGTAATGATAAAAGCCCATTTTATTATTTTAAGTATTTCAGAAACCAAGTTTAAACATACGAAATTTACTTAGGTTTAAAATTTCAGTAAACAGTTAAAAAAAAATCCCAAAACCTAAAGTCAAATCGGAGTACAAGGCCTTATTACATCCAACAAAAATAAGTAATTAAAACTATGTCTTTTGAAACAAGTAAATAAAAGTTTAAACATCTTGTAGTGTGGCCATCTTCGAGTCCTCTCCCACGTCGAGCCATTTACTGAGTATCATCTAAAACATTAAATAAAGGGTGTGAGTTTCGAAACTCAGTGTGTACAACCCTTGGCAATCAAATCAACATACAAATATTCACATTGGGCCTAAGCCCTATCAAAATCGGTGGTCTTGGCCTTAGCCCACAATTACCTCATATCATATCATATCATATTATATCATATGCAAAACAAGGTAATGCAAAACCCTCCCCAAAAATCCATCTGCTACACACCATTTCCCTTTCAACCCTACACACCTGTGGGGATTTCTAAATCGACCCACCCATCCTCTACACACCAAAGGTAGCACTCACAGCAGCACTACTTAACGTTGCAGCCAAGCTGCTAGTCATATAATGGGCTTAAAGCCACCGGTAGATCCATGGTCGTCAGCGACTATGCGATCCTCAAACCTTTCTCTGTACCATAATTCCCACCCATATGCATCCTAATCAGAATATCATATGAATGCAACATGCACATGAGTAACATCCACAAAACTCATACTCAACACATAGGGGTATTTTCGTCACTTCACAACCCAGGGGTATTTCCGTAAATCTACTCTACAGGGGTATTTAGGTAATTTTGCAAAATAGAGGTACCTTGGGAATTTTGTAAATAATGTATGTTTTCGTAATTCTACAACTCAAGGGTAATTTGGTAATTTCACAATTCGGGCTATTTTAGTGATTTTACAAATCTAAGGGTATCTTGGGCATTTTCAAATCAAGGGTATTTTAGTAATTTTACAAATCTAGGGATATTTCTGTAATTTCCAAAATAGGGGTATTTGGTCCCTCTCAGGTTTTAGTTATGAACTTTGGCCCGTTAACAAGTCCTTGCGGCTAAAGTGGACAGACACTATGCACCAGGTAGGTTTCCAGAGAAGAGGAAGTGGGCTGCTAGGGCTGTTTAAGTACCAAGCTCTCCCTAGATCCAATCCTAAACATGCACAGGCCCGTTACCATACTTTAACCTAGCGACTTGTCCACTGACAATGTTTAATTATTAGAAAGTCTTATGCGGTTTAAGAGTTGTTCAAACTAAGCCTAAAGTCCATAAAACTCTAGCATACTATTCTACGTCCCCATAAAGCCCATCAACCCATTTCACGTTCATATAACCCATTATGGCCACATCAAATTTTTATGGCCCACTAGGCCCAAATCTCAGTCATATGACCCATTAGGCCCAAAACAAATCCAGATCATGTAACATGCATGCCTAACCCAATTCATAAAATCAAAATAATCCATTTCATCAAACTTGGCCTCAGGGCCCACCGGGCCCATTTAGCCACTTTTGGCCTTTCGACTTTTCAGCGTTGCCAGTATGTGTGTGTAGTGTTTGTACACACCTGGTAACCACGAGTGCTGCAAACCCCTTAATCACCAACCTACAATGGACATCACTTAACGATTAATCATGGCTTAATACACACATTATCAGAAACTGAAACCTTACCATAACCTTACCATGTGCCATACGTTCTAGTAGCCCTTCCTTTGCTACTATTTGCGATTATCCTCTAGATCGGCACCCAAACATATATCATCAAAATCAAGTGACCCATATTCCTCATAAGTCACCCCTATAAGCCATATTACATTCGGCCATCTACTAAACCACAACCGAGACGACTGCACTTACCTCTTGCTAACGATCCTTACCTACCACGTTTGTCATCACTGAACCTTATCCTTGTTACCACAACGTTTAATGACAAGACAGTTAGATAGCCTCTCGGCTTTTAGTAAAACATACAAGAGAGGTTAACCGAATACTTACCAAATCTCCTTTCGATCCTGCGGCCTAGATAGCTACTGAACGAGATCCGGCTTTTAAATCTTGATTAAGAGTAGATAACAACAACTGATTTGTGATGGAGGAAAAATAACAAGGAATCAGAAAAAGATAGGGCTATTCAATTATAAAGGAATACTCAGCATTCAGAGAAAGAAGAAGAACGCAACACCAATAGGGATTTCGGCAAAAAAAGAATGATGGTTTTTTGGCAATGTAAGAATTCGAAAATGGGAGAAACATAATGAGGGGGAGTAAAGAAAAGTAACAGAAACCCAAGGAACCTTTCAAAGGAATTCGGTAAAGAAACGAAAGACTGACCTATTTGTAAAACTCTCCAAATGCCGAAAGCCACAATGAAAATTCGTAATACCCCCTAAAAGACCTAAAAACGGCACTCATCTACCCTCCTAAGTTGAATTTATACACTCTCAACTTCCCAAAACAGCACCAACTCTTCACACTTCTTAGCTCCTAAATTTTCTCACTGATAACATCTTAGCCTTATCCAAATTTCTCTCCATTATCGGTTCCCCTTCCCACTCAAACACTCCAATGCAAGAGTTCATATTCAACACAACTCTGGTCGTCCACCAATGCAAAATAAAACACTACAAAAATACCACTCCTAATGCTCGAACCTTGGACCTCCTCAGCTGACAACACGCCACCTTATAGCTCCCCAAGTGATGCCACTTGCCACTGGACCACAAGCCCATCTTGTGTCCTATTTTCTCCTTAATCTGCTTAAAAGGCCTAATGCCTGAGACTAAGGTCCACTAAAGCAAGAAAAATAAATTTTTCCCTATGGTCACCCCTATCTCTAAGACTTCAAATAATCTCGATAATACCTTAAAATTAATATTCTAAGTGCTACTCATACATACCAACCTCAGTGCATAGAAATTTAAAGTTTCGGGATTTTTGGGGCGTTACAACTTGGTTAGTGGCATTCTCTTGTTCTGAAAAATTTTAAACGCTCCCATGCCCAAGGCCTAATAGGCCCAAATTCGGGGCGTTACAGTGAAAAATGCCACACCTTTACCGATCATAAAAGCTTAAAGTATATAATGACTTAAAAGGATTTGAATTTGTAACAACGGAGATGGCTCGAGCTACTACAAGATTATGAGTTAGTGATTGATTATCACTCGGGGAAAGTGAATGTAGTCTTGGATGCTTTAAGTAGAAAATCATTCTTTGCCTTGAGAGCAATGAATACACAAGTGACATTATCTGATGATGGTTCGATTTTAGCTGAGTTAAAAGCTAAACTAGTATTTATTCACCAAATTTGTGAAGCTCAAAAATGTGATAGTGAATTGTAAGCTAAAACAATGCAATGTGAGTCGACTAGTGATTTAGAGTACCAAGTTGGATCCTATGATTGTTTGATGTTCCGAGATAGAATCTGCGTACTGAAAAATCCAGAGTTGATTCAGAAAATTTTACACGAGGCACATAATGGTTGTTTATCCGTTCATCCTGGAAGTACTAAACTATACAATAATTTCAAACAACTATATTGGTGGTCGGGTATGAAACGAGACATTTCTGAATTTGTAGCGAAATGTTTAATGTGTCAGTAAGTTAAAGTGAACATCAAATGCCATCGGGTTTGCTTCAGCCTGTGATAATACCAGAGTGGAAATGGGACAGAGTTACAATGGATTTTGTATCGGGATTGCCTTTGACTCTGAAAAAGAAAGATGCTATTTTGGTTGTCATTGATCGATTAACGGAATCAACACATTTTATCCCGGTACGTACTGACAATTCACTTGATAAATTAGCTGAATTGTACATTGTTGAGATCATTAGATTACACGGGGTTCCAGTTTCGATTATTTATCTGAGGTTTACGTCGTGGTTTTGGAAGAAATTGCAAGAAGCTCTGGGTACGAACTTAAATTTTAGTACAGCTTTTCATCCACAAATTGGCGGTCAGTCTGAGAGAGTAATTTAGATTCTCGAAGATATGCGTTTATGTTGTGTTTTAGAGTTTGAAGGCAACTGGGAGAAATATTTACCACTGGTTGAAGCTTCTTATAATAATAGTTTTCAATTGAGCATAAAGATGGTACCGTTCGAAGCATTGTATGGTCGTAAATGCCGAACTCCATTATACTGGAGTGAGCTTAGCAAGAAACATATTCACGAGATTGATTTGGTTAGAGAAACCGAAGAGAAAGTGAAAGAAATTTGCGACTGTTTGAAAGTGGCTTCAAATAGACAGAAATCTTATGCAGAGTTGAAATGAAAAGACATTGAATTTTAGATCGGGGATAAAGTGTTTTTGAAAGTATCTCCGTGGAAGAAAATTCTTAGATTTGGTCGTAAAGGAAAATTGAGTCTGCGTTTCATCGGGTCGTACGAGATCATTGAAAGACTAGGTCCAGTGGCTTATTGGCTAGCTTTACCGATTGAGTTAGAGAAAATCCAGAATGTTTTTCATGTGTCGATGTTGCGTCGATATCGATCAGATCCCTCACATGTGATTTCTCCATCAGAGATTTTGATTCAACCCGATATGACATACAATGAAGAACCGATGAGAATTCTGGCTCGAGAGATCAAAGAGTTGAGAAATAAATACATAGCTTTAGTGAAACTCTTGTGGCAATGTTACGAAGTTGAAGAGGCTACGTGGGAGCCTGAGGAAGCTATGAGAAAATAGTACCCTAACCTATTCACTGGTAAGATTTTCGGGGACGAAAATCTGTAAGGGGGGAGAGTTGTAACAACTCATGTTTGGTCAAATGGGAATAGTAGTTTCGGGACCAAAAATCCAAGGTCAAAATATTTATTTTATTATTATTTTAATGTTTACAGCATGATTGAATGTTGGTGTGAAAATTTCGTTAAACTAGTCAATTTGATAAAAATGACTAAATCGCGTAAAGCGTAAAACTTGAGTTCTAATAGCTAAAGGTGTTTAATAGCTATAGAATCTTGAAGTTAAGGTCCTTAAGTGGTAATTAGACCATTTTAATTGTGCATGGACAAAGATGGGCAAGCATTAAGTGATTTATATGTTTATTAGTTAAGGTTAAAAATGTAATTTATTAAATAAAAGTTAATAAAATAAAACAAAGTCAAAATTTGCTTCATCTTTATGCTTATGGCCGAATTTTAGGGAGGAAGAAAACTATCTTAGGGCTTGAAACATTCGGCTACTTCAAGGTTCAATTATCAAGAAAGGAGAAATACGGACTTAAATCGGGGAAAGAACAAAGTTACGGAATAGTTGACTCGATTCAATGTTTTAGCAGCCGAGGTAAGTTCGTATGTTATAATTTCATTTAAAATGTATTTTATATGCTTTGATATAGCATAAATTGCGATTATGTGACTACAGACAAGTTTGAAAATGATTTGACGATAATTCGACAGTTCGAAATCCCGGTTGAACTTTAGGAATAGTTTAGGACACTAGTGACATGTCATTAGGGGATACTGTGAGTTGGCTTTAGGCCATGATATAGCACTTTGTGTGTGAGATAAACTGATTTGGCTCGAGGCCATGCATATTGGCTTATTTGGCTACAGGCCATGATATTAGTATTTCGAATAAATTACCTTGATTTGGCTTTAGGGCATGGTATAGGTACTTATCGTGTGAGGACCTTGAGTATCCGACTTCTATTCTGAATGGTTCAACGGGTAAATGAAAGTTGAGAATGTGTATGAGATTTGTACAAAATGGTTCAGGTATGTACATAAACTGTTTTATCATTGAATTTATGAAATGATGATGAAATTATATAGTCTTGTGAATAAGCATTTGAAAGGTTTCTCAGTTATTATAAGTTACATATTGATGTTTTCAAATTATTGAATTATATTTATGTGATTGCACTAAGTTTATTTCATACGAGCTTACTAAGATTTATAGCTTACTTTGTGTATTTTCCCTTGTTTTATAGTGATATCGAAGCTAGCTCGGATTCAGGGATCGTTGGAGATCGTTTCACACCACCACCTATCATTTGGTACCTTTGAACTTTGGTATTTTAAGTATATGGCATGTATAAGTACTTTGAGTTGTTTTGATTATGGTTTGATAGTGATTTTGGTTATTTGTAATGACTTGAAATGGCATATGTTTTGGTTTGTAAATATGACCATGAGTGTTGGCTTAGTTTAGTGGATTTGGTTATGTGCATATACGTGCATATATGGTTAATATCTTGAGTTCATGGATAGATATGTGAATGGCTTATGTTATAAGGCTTATGGATATTGACATAGTAAATGTTAAATGGTTGATATTATATTTGAATTGTGTTTGTGAATTGATGTAAAATGATGTATGTTAGGTAAAGGTTTAACTAGTTGATTGGTATATGTATTTTGGTATGTTTTGATTGAGAAAAATTTGAGGTATAAGCATGTTGGTTGCTAGTATTGGAAATGGTATGAATTAGCCTTGATTGTGGCTAAATTAGATGTTCATTTGTACTATGGATTGGTGCCATTTTGGTTGTTTAGGTGAGCATAAGTGTGGGTGGCAAATTGACTTGGTAAATAGCCTATTTTTTTACACGAGCAGAGACACAGATGTTTGTCTCAGCCGTATGTGACGCACAATCATGTTACACGGCCGTGTGTGACACTGTAACATCCTGGAAATGGGCATATGCATTTTTGATTTAATTATACGAAATGGCATGTCTTATGTGTTATGAATGTATGATGAACATTTTTGGAAACTTGGAAATGTAAGGAAATGACTTGGAAATGGAAGGAAATGTCTTGTCTTAGAAATGTAAGGAAATGACTTGGAAATGGAAGGAAATGTCTTGTCTTGGAAATGTAAGGAAATGACTTGGAAATGTAAGGAAGTGATTTAGAAATGATTTAAAAGAGGAAAGTGAGCATTTTTGGAAACTTGGAAATGTAAGGAAATGTCAAGTTTAAAGAGGCAAACGAAAATTTTTGGAAACTTAGAAATGACTTAGAAATGTCGAGTTTTAAAGTTTAAAAGAGGAAATTAAGGCAAGGTGGCCTTAAAAGAAAAAGTTGGTGAAATTTGACACACAAACAGGCTTGGAAAAGTGGCCTGAAGATGTCACTTAGGGCCTATGGAAATGGCGCCACATGCAAGGTGATGGGCCTGAGTTCGAGTCACTTGGGAAGCAAATAAATGAAGTTTTATTTTTTCTTCCAAAAGCCTGAGGTGGACGACACAAGCCTTCTAGAAAGGAGGAGTTTTATTTTCATAAATATTCGATTAATAAGGTGATAAATAAGGGATTTAATTTGGATTATTTTTGAAGAGATAATAAAGGATTATTCTCTAATTATTTTAAATTAAGGAGATAAACTTATCAATAAAGAAGAGTGGTGGCCAAGTAAGGGATTCTCGAGTAGTAGTTTTGGCTATAAAAAGGAAGAGAAAATAGGGCTACTCATCAATTTTCTTCCTCCTCTCTCTCTCTCGCCGAATTTTAGAGTGCTCTCTTCTCTTCTCTTTTCTTTTGTCAAGCCGAATCTATAGTCCACCATTGTCAAAATTCTTAAGTTTTCTTTTCTTCCTATTTCTTCTTACCAATCCATTCAAAAGCCGAATCTTGGAAGGGCTTCAAGCATAGGTGCTGTTGATTTCTTCAAAGGTAAGAACAAGATTGATTTCCATTCTTTTCTTTTAGATTAGCCGAGAGATAATCTAACCCCATACATATTATGGTTGCCGAATATGGAAGGATCTTTCGGGATTATCAGAGTAGTCGACTAAAAGGAGGAGTATTCGGGATTTCTAAGATTAAGGTAAGACATGTGAATATTCGGCCAAAGGCCTTGATTCGATGATTAAAATTAAGTCTAACGTAAGGCTTTAGGGATTTCGACATTCCTAGGGAAACAAGGAACAGTTTTGGGATTTGTTGGTGTTCCAATCGGCAACAAGGTAAGAATACTAATCCTACTAGGATTTGGAATTTTGGTCGAATGGCTTTTTATTAAGGTAATAAGTGATAAATCAATGTAGGGATTAAGGATCTAAGCATTAGATCAAGCTTTTCGGGATCTCAAGGAAATTTTAAGCGAATCAGGTGTGTACCCCACACTACTTCATAATACGTTTTATGGCTATGTTAATTAAAATATGTGATATTAAGAATATGAGAGTGGCTGTACCATGTTATGGTACAAAGTACCTGTGCACGCGTTTCCTACTCCTACTAGGAATATGAAAAATGTTATTAGTAACATGAGAATATGATAGGAATGTGAACTCTGGCATATTTATGCATATTATTATATGGGGCATATGGGTTTGTTTGAAAGGGGAAGTGAATGTGGTGACCTAAGACCACGAACACGGTGACCTAAGACCGTGATATCTGAAAAATGGTGACCTAAGACCACAGTAATCTGAACGTGGTGACTTAAGACCACGAATGCGGTGACCTAAGACCGCAATTTGGTGTGTAGTGGAAGGAGGGTCGACTTAGTAGTCCCCCGGTGCGTGTGGTGGCGAGTGCGGGGTGTGTAGTGGATGGACAATTAGGTTTGGGTTTGGGAATGCATCATAACTTGTATTCATTGTTCTGAATGTGTAACTCTTGTATGCCTAATTCTATTATGATTTAGTGTCGTGTACACATTGAGTCTGTTTGACTCACCCCGTTGTGGGACCATGTTTGGTGATGAGCAAGTGATGGGACAGGATCAAGCGAGAACTTGTGGTGGCCATGCTCAACATGAAGTCTTTATTTTTATGGAACTATTAGTTTTTTTTAAGTACTTGAATTTTTTGGAAATTATTTGTTGTAATAAGGCCATAAGGCCATAGTTGAATCATTTTACATTTATTATTATTTATTATGTTTAGGAACCTTATTTATTAAAGTTTAAGTAAAAATTTCTTTAAACTAAATCCTAATTGTTTTATCACTTAATATTAAAAAGGGGTTTCCAAAAATAAAATCGAGTCTGTTTTAACACAAGCCCAACCCAAACAATATATTTTTTTTAATCGCACAAGTTTTGTCTAAGTAACAAAAGAATTTGAAACCGGTTTTCTTGAGGAACATACCAAATCTGGTCAAAGCTCGTGGGCCGGGTTTGGGGTGTTTCAATTTGGTATCAGGGCCCAGTTTTAAACTCTCAGCCTGTGGGCTAAGGCCCAAAACATTTTCAAATCGAGCCCAAATGAGTTTTATGAAAGTATTTTTGAAGATGAGCAGGTTTTCTGGCATGGCACCTGAGTCTCTAACCCGCAGTCCACCAGGTAAGTACCCCTATCTATTGTGTGATTTATGCTATGAATTGTAGAAGGGTAGGAATGGAACATAGAGTAGAGAATAAGTACTTGAACCCTAGGACTAGTTTACCCCAACTATTACATAAGACTTAAGGCCCTAGTTAAACAAACCTATGGCTAAGTCGCCGAGTTAGGGTGTAGCAACCCCTGTGCTCATGTCTAGGATTGGATCCGGAAGAGCCTGGTACTTAAGGAGTCCTAGTGACTCACCTCCTCTTCGCTGGAATCCTACCTGGTGCGTAGCTTCAGTTCACCCTAACCAAGAGGACTCGGTCATAGGCTAAACACAATAACTAAAACTCGAAAGGGAACTAGTCGTGTTTTTTTATAAAAACCCTAGTTGTAAAACTCCTAAAATTGCCTTTTTAATTTGTGAGAACTATTTTTACAAAATTTTTCGAAAAAAAAAACTCAATTTATGAAATTACAAAAATACCCCTAGTGGTAAATTACAAAAAAAAAAAATACCCTTGGTTTATGAAATTCCCAAAATACCCACAGTTCTTATCAAGATTTCATTACTTTATAAATGTTCAAAAACCCTAATTTACAAATTATCAAAAATATCTTGATTTGGAGAAAAATTTCGAAATTGCCCTTAACTCACAAAATTACCAAAATGACCCTGATTTTCAAAATTTTTGCAACATTACCGAATTGGAAAACAAATTCTCAAAAAGAACCCCCAAGTTTTGCAACTTTTGAACTACCCCTGAATTATTAAACTTTACAAATTTACCCTGGTTTGTGAAAAATTACCGAAATACCCCTGGAATTTCAAAATAACCGAAAGGCCTCGGGATTTCAAAATTACCAAAATACCCTTATTGATAAAATCACCAAGGAACCTTATTTTGACAAATTACGAAAATACCCCTGTAGGACAAATTACGAAAATACCCCTGGGTAGTGGAAAAAAACAACAACAATGAAAACTACAACATTTCTCTGAATGAACGAAAGTTCATAATTGGTTGATGAATGTGAACGTGACTTTCTAAATAGTGAACTTGAGCTGAGAACTTTGTTTGATCGAAAGAACCACTTTTAAACATCTCTTTTCATAAAACTGTTCGCGGTTAATCAGTGAAACAAAAGTACTAATGTATAAAACTTTTTAATCAGATTAAATCGCGGCGTTAGAAATGAGTTCTAGGGGACGTGAACTTTGAGATAGTGCCTAGGAAGTATGATGGTTCTATTAAGATCAGAGTCTGCGACATAAGCGTAGTCTTGCGAGTTAAGATGTACGATTATTCGTTAGTAAGTAATTTCGAGGACGAAATTATTTTTAAGGGGTAGAATCGTAACATCACGGAAATGGGCCTATGCATTTTTGATTTAATTATACGAAATGGCATGTCTTATGTGTTATGAATGTATGGTGAACATTTTTGGAAACTTGGAAATGTAAGGAAATGACTTGGAAATGGAAGGAAATGTCTTGTCTTAGAAATGTAAGGAAATGACTTGGAAATGGAAGGAAATGTCTTGTCTTGGAAATGTAAGGAAATGACTTGGAAATGTAAGGAAGTGATTTAGAAATGATTCAAAAGAGGAAAGTGAGCATTTTTGGAAACTTGGAAATGTAAGGAAATGTCAAGTTTAAAGAGGCAAACGAAAATTTTTGGAAACTTAGAAATGACTTAGAAATGTCGAGTTTTAAAGTTTAAAAGAGGAAATTAAGGCAAGGTGGCCTTAAAAGAAAAAGTTGGTGAAATTTGACACACAAACAGGCTTGGAAAAGTGGCCTGAAGATGTCACTTAGGGCCTATGGAAATGGCGCCACATGCAAGGTGATGGGCCCTGAGTTCAAGTCACTTGGGAAGCAAATAAATGAAGTTTTATTTTTTTCTTCCGAAGCTTTCGAGGTGGACGGCACAAGCCTTCTAGAAAGGAGGAGTTTTATTTTCATAAATATTCGATTAATAAGGTGATAAATAAGGGATTTAATTTGGATTATTTTTGAAGAGATAATAAAGGATTATTCTCTAATTATTTTAAATTAAGGAGATAAACTTATCAATAAAGAAGAGTGGTGGCCAAGTAAGGGATTACGAGTAGTAGTTTTGGCTATATATAAGGAAGAAAATAGGGCTACTCATCAATTTTTCTTCCTCCTCTCTCTCTCTGCCGAATTTTCTCGAGTGCTCTCTTCTCTTCTCTTTTTCTTTTGTCAAGCCGAATCTATAGTCCACCATTGTCAAAATTCTCAAGTTTTCTTTTCTTCCTATTTCTTCTTACCAATCCATTCAAAAGCCGAATCTTGGAAGGGCTTCAAGCATAGGTCTTTGTTGATTTCTTCAAAGGTAAGAACAAGATTGATTTCCATTCTTTTCTTTTAGATTAGCGAGAGATAATCTAACCCCATACATATTATGGTTGCCGAATATGGAAGGATCTTTCGGGATTATCAGAGTAGTCGACTAAAAGGAGAGTATATTCGGATTTCTAAGATTAAGGTAAGACATGTGAATATTCGGCCAAAGGCCTTGATTCGATGATTAAAATTAAGTCTAACGTAAGGCTTTAGGGATTTCGACATTCCTAGGGAAACAAGGAATAGTTTTGGGATTTGTTGGTGTTCCAATCGGCAACAAGGTAAGAATACTAATCCTACTAGGATTTGGAATTTTGGTCGAATGGCTTTTTATTAAGGTAATAAGTGATAAATCAATGTAGGGATTAAGGATCTAAGCATTAGATCAAGCTTTTCGAGATCTCAAGGAAATTTTAAGCGAATCAGGTGTGTACCCCACACTACTTCATAATACGTTTTATGGCTATGTTAATTAAAATATGTGATATTAAGAATATGAGAGTGGCTAAAGTACCATGTTATGGTACAAAGTACCCAGGTACGTTTCCTACTCCTACTAGGAATATGAAAAATGTTATTAGTAACATGAGAATATGATAGGAATGTGAACTCTGGCATATTTATGCATATTATTATATGGGGCATATGGGTTTGTTTGAAAGGGAAGTGAATGTGGTGACCTAAGACCACGAACACGGTGACCTAAGACCGTGATATCGAAAAGTGGTGACCTAAGACCACGAATCTGAACGTGGTGACTTAAGACCACGAATGCGGTGACCTAAGACCGCAATTTGGTGTGTAGCGGAAGGAGGGTCGACTTAGTAGTCCCACGGTGTATTTGGCAGTGCGGGGTGTGTAGCGGATGGACAATTAGGTTTGGGTTTGGGAATGCATCATAACTTGTATTCATTGTTCGAATGTGTAACTCTTGTATGCCTAATTCTATTATAATTTAGTGTCGTGTACACATTGAGTCGGTTTGACTCACCCGTTGTGGGACCATGTTTGGTGATGATAAGTGATGATGGGCGGGGACGACTATGAACTTGTGGTGGCCATGCTCAACATGAAGTCTTTATTTTTATGGAACTATTAGTTTTTTTAAGTACTTGAATTTTTGGAAATTATTTGTTGTAATAAGGCCATAAGGCCATAGTTGAATCATTTTACATTTATTATTATTTATTATGTTTAGGAACCTTATTTATTAAAGTTTAAGTAAAAATTTCTTTAAACTAAATCCTAATTGTTTTATCACTTAATATTAAAAAGGGGTTTCCAAAAATAAAATCGAGTCTGTTTCAACACAAGCCCAACCCAAACAATATATTTTTTTTAATCGCACAAGTTTTGTCTAAGTAACAAAAGAATTTGAGCTTAGGTTTTCTTGAGGAACATACCAAATCTGGTCAAAGCTCGTGTAAATTTGGGTTTGGGGTGTTTCAATTTTGGTATCGGGGCCCAGTTTTAAACTCTCGCCTGTGGGCTAAGGCCCAAAACATTTTCAAATCGAGCCCAAATGAGTTTTATGAAAGTATTTTTGAAGATGAGCAGGTTTTCTGGCATGGCACCTAAGTCTCTAACCCGCAGTCCACCAGGTAAGTACCCCTATCTATTGTGTGATTTATGCTATGAATTGTAGAAGGGTAGGAATGGAACATAGAGTAGAGAATAAGTTCTTGAACCCCAGGACTAGTTTACCCCAACTATTACATAAGACTTAAGGCCCTAGTTAAACAAACCTATGGCTAAGTCACCGAGTTAGGGTGTAGCAACCCCTGTGCTCATGTCTAGGATTGGATCCGGAAGAGCCTGGTACTTAAGGAGTCCTAGTGACTCACCTCCTCTTCGCTGGAATCCTACCTGGTGCGTAGCTTCAGTTCACCCTAACCAAGAGGACTCGGTCATAGGCTAAACATAATAACTAAAACTCGAAAGGGAACTAGTCGTGTTTTTTTATAAAAACCTTAGTTGTAAAACTCCTAAAATTGCCTTTTTAATTTGTGAGAACTATTTTTACAAAATTTTTCGAAAAAAAAATTCGATTTATGAAATTACAAAAATACCCCTAGTGGTAAATTACAAAAAAAATACCCTTGGTTTATGAAATTCCCAAAATACCCACAGTTCTTATCAAGATTTCATTACTTTATAAATGTTCAAAAACCCTAATTTACAAATTATCAAAAATATCTTGATTTGGAGAAAAATTTCGACATTGCCCTTAACTCACAAAATTACCAAAATGACCACGATTTTCAAAATTTTTGCAACATTACAGAATTGGAAAACAAATTCTCAAAAAGAACCATAAGTTTTGCAACTTTTGAACTACCTCGAATTATTAAACTTTACAAATTTACTGGTTTGTGAAAAATTATCGAAATACCCCGGAATTTGAGATTACAGAAAAGGCCAGGGATTTCAAAATTACCAAAATACCCTTATTGACAAAATCACCAAGGAACCTTATTTTGATAAATTACGAAAATACCCAGTAGGACAAATTACGAAAATACCCACTGGGTAGTGGAAAAAACAACAACAATGAAAACTACAACATTTCTACGAATGAACGAAAGTTCATAATTGGTTGATGAATGTGAACGTGACTTTCTAAATAGTGAACTTGAGTGAGAACTTTGTTTGATCGAAAGAACCACTTTTAAACATCTCTTTTCATAAAAAATCTATTCATGGTTAATCGATTGAAACAAAAGTACTAATGTATAAAACTTTTTAATCAGATTAAATCGCGGCGTTAGAAATGAGTTCTAGGGACGTGAACTTTGAGATAGTGCCTAGGAAGTATGATGGTTCTATTAAGATCAGAGCGCGTGACATAAGCGTAAAAGTGTGAGTTAAGATGTACGATTATTCGTTAGTAAGTAATTTCGAGGACGAAATTACTTTTAAGAGAAGAAGCTGTAACATCACGGAAATGGGCCTATGCATTTTTGATTTAATTATACGAAATGGCATGTCTTATGTGTTATGAATGTATGGTGAACATTTTGGAAACTTGGAAATGTAAGGAAATGACTTGGAAATGGAAGGAAATGTCTTGTCTTAGAAATGTAAGGAAATGACTTGGAAATGGAAGGAAATGTCTTGTCTTGGAAATGTAAGGAAATGACTTGGAAATGTAAGAAAGTGATTTAGAAATGATTCAAAAGAGGAAAGTGAGCATTTTTGGAAACTTGGAAATGTAAGGAAATGTCAAGTTTAAAGAGGCAAACGAAAATTTTTGAAAACTTAGAAATGACTTAGAAATGTCGAGTTTTAAAGTTTAAAAGAGGAAATTAAGGCAAAGTGGCCTTAAAAGAAAAAGTTGGTGAAATTTGACACACAAACAGGCTTGGAAAAGTGGCCTGAAGATGTCACTTAGGGCCTATGGAAATGGCGCCACATGCAAGGTGATGGGCCTGAGTTCAAGTCACTTGGGAAGCAAATAAATGAAGTTTTATTTTTTCTTCCAGAAGCCTGAGGTGGACGGCACAAGCCTTCTAGAAAGGAGGAGTTTTATTTTCATAAATATTCGATTAATAAGGTGATAAATAAGGGATTTAATTTGGATTATTTTTGAAGAGATAATAAAGGATTATTCTCTAATTATTTTAAATTAAGGAGATAAACTTATCAATAAAGAAGAGTGGTGGCCAAGTAAGGGATTCTGAGTAGTAGTTTTGGCTATATAAGGAAGAAAATAGGGCTACTCATCAATTTTTCTTCCTCCTCTTCTCTCTGCCGAATTTCTGAGTGCTCTCTTCTCTTCTCTTTTTCTTTTGTCAAGCCGAATCTATAGTCCACCATTGTCAAAATTCTCAAGTTTTCTTTTCTTCCTATTTCTTCTTACCAATCCATTCAAAAGCCGAATCTTGGAAGGGCTTCAAGCATAGGTGCTGTTGATTTCTTCAAAGGTAAGAACAAGATTGATTTCCATTCTTTTCTTTTAGATTAGCCGAGAGATACTCTAACCCCATACATATTATGTTCGCCGAATATGGAAGGATCTTTCGGGATTATCAAAGTAGTCGACTAAAAGGAGGAGTATTCGGGATTTCTAAGATTAAGGTAAGACATGTGAATATTCGGCCAAAGGCCCTGATTTATGTTTCGATGATTAAAATTAAGTCTAACGTAAGGTTTTAGGGATTTTGACAATCCTAGGGAAACAAGGAACAGTTTCGGGATTTGTTGGTGTTCCAATTGGCAACAAGGTAAGAATACTAATCCTACTAGGATTTGGAATTTTGGCCAAATGGCTTTTTATTAAGGTAATAAGTGATAAATCAATGTAGGGATTAAGTATCTAAGCATTAGATTAAGCTTTTCCGGATCCCAAGGAAATTTTAAGCGAATCAGGTGTGTACCCCACTCTACTTCATAATATGTTTTATGGCTATGTTAATTAAAATATGTGATATTAAGAATATGAAAGTGGCTAGAGTACCATGTTATGGTACAAAGTACCCAGGTACGTTTCCTACTCCTACTAGGAATATGAAAAATGTTATTAGTAACATGAGAATATGATAAGAATGTGAACTCTGGCATATTTATGCATATTATTACTATATGGGGCATATGGGTTTGTTTGAAAGGGGAAGTGAATGTGGTGACCTAAGACCACGAACACGGTGACCTAAGACCGTGGTATCTGAAAAGTGGTGACCTAAGACCACAGTAATCTGAACATGGTGACTTAAGACCACGAATGCAGTGACCTAAGACCGCAATTTGGTGTGTAGCGGAAGGAGGGTCGACTTAGTGGTCCCCACGGTGTGTGATGGCAGTGCGGGGGGTGTGTAGTGGATGGACAATTAGGTTTGGGATTGGGAATGCATCATAACTTGTATTCATTGTTCGAATTGTAACTCTTGTATGCCTAATTCTATTATGATTTAGTGTCGTGTACACATTGAGTCTGTTTGACTCACCCCGTTGTGGGACCATGTTTTGGTGATGAGCATGTGATGGACCAGGGACGGCGAGAACTTGTGGTGGCCATGCTCAACATGAAGTCTTTATTTTTATGGAACTATTAGTTTTTTTTAAGTACTTGAATTATTTGGAAATTGTTTGTTGTAATAAGTCCATAAGGCCATAGTTGAATCATTTTACATTTATTATTATTTATTATGTTTAGGAACCTTATTTATTAAAGTTTAAGTAAAAATTTCTTTAAACTAAATCCTAATTGTTTTATCACTTAATATTAAAAAAGGGTTTCCAAAAATAAAATCGAGTCTGTTTCAACACAAGCCCAACCCAAACAATATTTTTTTTAATCGCACAAGTTTTGTCTAAGTAACAAAAGAATTTGAAACCGGTTTTCTTGAGGAACATACCAAATCTGGTCAAAGCTCATGGGCCGGGATTGGGGTGTTTCAGACACACGGTTTGGTATTGAAATTGAAATGAATTTAGTATGCTCCACACGGCATCACACACAGGTGTGTGATTGGCCGTGCAGTATAAGTCAGTATACTCCTAATATGCACACAACCTAGCACATTGGCGTGTGACTTGGCCTTGTTGAATAAGTCAGTATACCCTACAGGCTTGGCACGGCCTAGCACACAGGCGTGTGTAGCCACTTCGAAGGGCACACGGGCTAGACACACGGGCGTTTGTTTGGCCGTGTGACCCAAGTCAGTAAGCTCACTTGTTTGGACAAGGGGTAGGACACAGGCTGGGACATGGCCATGTGCTCCCATTTCGAATGTCCACATGGCCTGTGACACAGGCGTGTCTTGTGGCCATGTGAGACACACAACCTGGTCACCATTTCCAATGCATGTTTAGGGCCTCGTAGGCTCGTATTAGGGACAAATTGATTGAGATCGAATGATGATTCATGTATTAATTAAATGTATGAGAAAAGTATATTTAAATGTGTTGTAAGTTTGGTAATGCTCTATAACCCTATTTCGACGTTGAATACGGGAGAGGGGTGTTATAGTGCAGTTGGGAATCAATACAGTGAAACTGATTTTTAGGCGCTAGAAATGAAAATGACAAGCTTATGACCTATGTTATCAAATTAAAGCAAACTAAGAAGCTTGAAATTAGTTTGGGAAGACCGACTTCAAGGTTCATTTTAGGCCCACCAGACATTTGAAGGGACCATTTGAGTTGACTAAAGTTGAAATTGGTTCATTCAAATCGATTTTGATCTCAAGAATCGAATTCTCCTACTTTTAAAACAATTTGTTTCTCTCCAATTTAATTTATTTAATTATTTATAAAATAACTTAAACCACCTCTTACAAGGTAAACAAAAGTGAATCAGTTGGCAAATAAAAATTTGACTTTGAAGAGATAAAAGTCTGTGTTTGAAGAATTGTTGGTGATCCTTGTGATTAAGGTAATGAAAATTTTATGTTTTGAATTCATTATATGAAAACTATATGATGAATTATTAACTAATAATTTAGTTTATTTTGTAGGATAATTGTACAAGGTGAATAACTAGTTTGTAGTAGTGGTTTATTACAATGGACAAATTCTTCAAAACCGAAATTGGCGCTGTATTTGAATCGAACTACAAAACTAGTGGGAGAATTAAATAAAGTATTAATCTTGATGGATTTGAAATCGAAGATTAGTAATAAAAGAGCAACACACTGTAGGAGGACAATATCTACAATCTTCTATAGATTTTTGACGTAATTAAATCCAATCATATTTAGTCAACTTTAGCTTATTGATGATCGAGATGTCCAGACAATGATAGTAGTTCATTGCAGCTTTGGAAATCATGTGGTAAAATTATATGTGAAATTGAATGATAATGAGTGAGTGAATAGGGTAGCTGAAAATCCTAGTTCATCTAATCAGACTATGAATATTTCCCTCAACCCTATGGGTCAAGAATATGAATTGCAAGAGTCATACGTGGAGGTGCCATCAATGTCTTAAGAGAGATGTCCCCAGTTTGTTGGCTGGATTTCGATCTTAATATCACATTGGATGGTCAATATGACTCTACATGACCCACAAATGTTGGCGGTGTTCAAAATTCCACATTCAACCTTAAGGAAAATGTTGCTGAGCCTATAACACCCCAAACCCGGCCCATGCGTTACGACCGAATCTGACATGTCACATGAGAAAAACGTATAAAGTCCTTGTGATTCTTACTAAAATAGGTGTTATTTGATTATGGTTAAGAAAACAAGTTTGGATATAAATTTTTGATAAAATACAAATATTTTTGAGAGGTTGATTGATAAATCAAAAATCGAGGTAGGGAACATTAAAACCGTGACTTTTGAAAATGTCGTTGTTAATTTGAAAGAAAGTCTGAGTTAAATTATTTGTAAAAATTTGTTATAAAATCCATTTATTAATCAATTTTGGAAAACCCTTGATTTTATTTTTAGAAAATCCCTTTTTTAAAAAAATAATTCAAGCAAAATAATAAATACGTCAAACATAATGCAAAAATAAAATATTCCAGAGGCCTTATTACAACTTAAAAACCCAAAATAGTAAAAGTAATAAAGTAAACGTAAATAGAAATCTAAAGTTCAAAAACACCATTTCTGAAGTATGGCCTCCATCGAGTCATCCATGGCCCAAGTCCACATCACTAAGCATTACCTGCAAGGGTTAAGGAAAAGGGGTGAGTTACTAGAACTCAGTGTATAATCCCCTTACCGTCATCCACTGGGCTTGAATCCATTTAGCAATAACTTGGGCTTAAGCCCATTTACATAACAATATTCAAATGAAATGTATGCAATCCCACCCATCCATCCATCACACCCCCGACCAGCCAATCACACCTGTGGGGATCAAGTCAACCCACCCCCCGCACACACACTAAATTGCGGTAGAGGCTGCTATATTATATATTTTTATTGTAGCCAAGCCCTTTGGAATCATAAGTAAACATAATAATGAATATTTTGTGGCAATGCCGCCAGGCTACACTACTCTCCAACATTTTTCCCAACCCATGCAATATGTAACATGCAACATACATAATAAAGCATAATATTCACATATATGAACAACAATTATTAATCCAATAATCTATTACGGTGAATCGGCCCATTATAGAACTTTGTAATTTGACCCACTAAGGCATTCTAGTAAATCAGCCCATAGGGCCATTTTTGTAATTCGGCCCATAGGGGCATTATGGTAAATCGGCCCATAGGGGCATTTTGGTAAATCGACCCATAGGAGCATTTTTGTATTTTAGCAATTTAATACCGATTTTGACTGATCTTTAAAATAATGTAATTTAAGCAAATTTCTCGTTTTATGCCATATTACGATTTTTAGCGGCATAATAATAATGATTTATTATCCAACATGTTATCGAATCATGAATCTACGGGATTACGGTGTGAGATTACACACCTGATTACGGTAAGTACTAAGCCTTCTTGATCATCGGCACCTAAACACCATGCACTCGATTAACCAATAAACGAGATTTCATTAATCTAAATCTAATTCAAACGATCTATTGAAACGCTTACCCTCAAAATCGTGAACGACCACGATTTGTCTATTCTCACCGGATGATGGTCCACAAGCCGGTGGGAAATCTCGAACCGCTGAAGCCGCTCTACGCTTGAACTTAGGAGTAGGAATCGCAAATCCACTCCTTTTGTGTTCTCCACTCGCTTTTCCTTTCAAATCGGTTTCACTTGCCTCCATTGGAAATAAGTCATAATCAAAAACGATATTACAATGATATGAAACGATGGTCTAAGGAAAAGGTTCAGCTTACCACTATTTTCGTAGATTAAAAAATGAATAAGAACGAGCGATTTAGTCCCTAAAATAACTGATTAGTCACAACCATCATTCCGTTTAGCAACTAACTAAGCAACGAGATAGATCAAAATGAACCATGACGAATCCCTTACCTTAGTGATGGTAAAACTGATTCCCAATGATTGTACTTATGGCTACGGATGAGTCAAAGGTATAAGATTCAGCTTTTCCACTATTACACTACAAAAAGAAAAATGATTAAGATATGAAGGGGTGTGGGAAACACCATTTCGGTTTAGAAAAAAAATGAAACAATCAAATGATGAGGAACACTCATTTGGCTAGAGAGAAAAAGGGAATGAAAAGATTAGAATAAAGTCATTTACCCGATTTAATCAAGGAAGAAATGTCCAACTTGCGAAATGGAGAAGAGAAGATGATCAAGATTCGGCTATTGAAGAAAAAGGGAGAAGGATTGAAGGAATAGTGGAGAAGAAAAGAAGTGTTAAACCAAGAAGGATTACAGAGTTTCGGCCATCAAAAGAAAATGAGCAAAAGTGGTTTGAGGATCTCGGTAAAACAAAGGAAAAGAAAGATGAACAAATGGCTAGTGTTTTTCGGCCACAACAAGAGAAAAAGAAGTGCTCAATTTGGCTTTAGAGTTTCGGCAAGCAAAGGGAAAGAATTGGAAAAGAAAACACCAAAGAAAATGCTAAAAGAAAAAATAAGCATCTCAAGCACCAAAACTAACAAAATGACTAGGAAATTTCAGCTCTGCTAACCCCCACCCAAAACCGTGTATTACTTTTGCCAAAAGGATAGGTGTTGACGAAAATTCTATTCCAAGCACCTTCCAAATATTCGACCATCATATCCCCTTCTTAATCCTTTCCTTTTTCTTCTTTCCTTACTCTCATCCTTACCTTATTTTCCTTAGCCATCTTTCCATAAACAAAAAGTCTCCCTTACCATAAATACAACCTTGACCGACACTTTGGGAAGAAGCACAAAAATTAGTCAAAATAATATGCACTAAGCGGGATTCGAACCTATTCCCTCCATGCTCTCCACTAGACGCCACAACCTCCTTGCCATATGCTCACTTATAATAGCAAAATACACACTCATTACCTTAAGCCTTTATGCCACTTACCTTCTCTGCTTAAAGTGCTTAAACACAAAAATTTTGTTAAGGCCCAACTCAACCCCGAGCCTTCTTAGGACCTTAAAACATACACAATTAATATTTTTAACTAGCCTATCGCATGCTACAATGCAATACATAAAATTCTAAATTTCAGGTTGTTACAATTCTACCCCCTTAAAAAAAATTTCGTCTTTGAAATTTACCTGATTAAAAGAGATGAGGATAATGCTATCAGATGGTGTCCTCTGGTTCCCATATAGCTTCCTTTGACCCATGATTTCGCCATAAAACTTTGACTAACGGAACTGTCTTCCTTCTTAGCACCATAATATCCCAATCTAAAATCTGTATTGCTGCATCTTCAAAAGACAAGTCAGGTCTTATCTCAACTTCTTCCACTGGTACGATATGAGATGGATCCGAGCAGTAACGCCTTAACATCGAAACATGGAATACACTATGTATCTGACTTAACTCCGGAGGTAACTCAAGTTGATAAGACACTGGCCCAACACGCTTCAGTACACGATAAGGTCTGATGATCCTAGGGCTCAACTTACCTTTCCGCCCAAATCTTAAGATCTTTTTCCAAGGTGAGACCTTTAGAAAGAGCTGATCACCCACAGAGAACTTTATATTCTTACGCTTCAGGTCCGCGTACAATTTCTGCCTGTCCGGAGCTTCTTTTAACCGAGCTCGAATTACCTTAACTTTTTCTTCCGTCTTCGAAATCAACTCAGGACCCAATATCTATCGCTTCCCCAGCTCAGTCCAGCAAGTAGGAGTATGACACCTACGACCATACAAGGCCTCGTAGGGTGCCATCTGGATACTGGATTGATAGCTGTTGTTGTATGCAAACTTTGCCAATGGTAGGAAATCTTCCAAACTACCTCTGAAGTCGATTACACAGCCCCTTAACATGTCTTCAAGAATCTGGATTACTCTCTCCGACTGACCATCAGTCTGCGGATGAAATGACGTGCTGAAATTTAGCCTTGTACCCAAAGGTTCATGTAAAGCCTTCCAAAACCGTGATGTGAACCTAGGATCCTTGTCTGATATAATAGACACTGGTACACCATGCAACCTCACGATCTCTGCTACATACAACTTGGCCAACTTCTGCAATGAATAAGCCGTACGAACAGGCAAGAAATGAGCAGTCTTCGTTAATCGATCCACTATCACCCATACTGAATCTTTCTTAGTAGGCGTTAAGGGTAACCCACTAACAAAGTCCATCGTTATCCTTTCCCATTTCCATAGTGGAATTTTCACCGGTTGTAGCAACTCTGACGGCAGTCGATGTTCCGCCTTCACCTGCTGACATGTGAAGCACTTACCTACGAAGTCAATAACCTCCCGTTTCAACCCTGCCACCAGTACTGCACACGGAGGTCTCGATACATCTTATTTCCTCCGGGGTGCATAGCATATGGGCTACTATGCGCCTCACGCAGAATCATTTGCCTTAATTCCAAATCCCTGGGCATACAAATTCTTCCACGGAAACACAATACTCCATCACTATTCAATCCAAAATCCCCTATCTCACCACTTTCCACTTGCTGAAGTCGAGAACCCAACCCTTCATCTAACAACTGCTTTTCCTTAATCTAACTTACCCATGCAGGCTTCACCTGAAGTTCGGCTAACAGGCTACCATCTTTATAAAGGCTGAGATGCGCAAACATTGCTCTCAAATCCGGTATCACCTTACGACTCAACGCATCAGCAACTATATTAGCCTTTCCTGGATGATACTCGATTGAGAAGTCATAATCTTTCAACAGTTCTATCAACCTTCGCTGTCTTAAGTTCAACTCCTTCTGGGTAAGGAGATACTTTAGACTCTTATGATCCATATAGATAATTGACTTCTCCCCGTACAGATAGTGTCTCCAAATCTTCAGAGCAAACACTACTGCAGCTAACTCCAAATCATGAGTGGGATAGTTCACCTCATGCGGCCTTAATTGACGAGATGCATAAGCCACCACTTTTCTCCCTTGCATCAACACACATCCCAAGCCCGTGTGTGACGCATCACAATAAACAATGAACTTTTTTCTAGCCTCAAGTTGAATCAATACTGGTGCTTCTGCCAGAATCTTCTTCAATTTCTCAAAGCTCTCTTGCTTCTTATCTAACCACACAAACGGTACTCCCTTACGCAACAACTTAGTTAGGGGTGCAGCAATCAACGAGGACCCCTCAACGAAACGCCTGTAATATCCAACCAAACCTAGAAAACTCCTAATTTCTGCCACTGACTTCGGTAGCTTCCAGTCCAACACAGTTTCGACCTTCTGGGGATCAACTCTAATTCCTTCGGTAGATACAACATGCCCTAAAAAGGTCACTTCCTTCAGCCAAAATTCACACTTACTGAATTTGGCATACAACTTGTAGATGCGAATCATGCTCTTCGTTAGTCTTTGAATACACCAGGATGTCATCCATGAACACCACTACAAATCAGTCTAAATAGGGTTGGAAGACTCGGTTTATCATGTCGTGCGTTCGTCAACCCAAACGGCATCACCAATAACTCGTAATGCCCATAACGAGTTCGAAACGCAGTCTTATAAATATCTGCCTTCTTGACTTTTAACTGGTGGTACCCCGATCTTAATTCTATCTTCAAGAAAATCGAAGCTCCTCGCAGCTAATCGAACCTCGGTAACGGATACTTGTTCTTTATCATCAACTAGATCAACTGTCTATAATCGATGCACATACACATCGACCCGTCTTTTTTCTTAACGAACAAGACCGGTACTCCCCACGGTTATACACTTGGTCGAATAAATCCGTGATCCAACAACTCTTGAATTTGAGCTTTAAGTTCTGCTAGTTCCTTCGGTGCCATTCTATAAGGAGCAATGGACACCGGAGCCTTTCCTGGCAATAGCTCAATGCCAAACTCCACCTCTCGATCCGGAGGTAATCTTGGAAGCTCCTCGGGAAAGACGTCTAAAAACTCTTTCACTGTTCTAACACTCTCAACCAACAATTCTTTGGCATCCAAAGCTCTGATAAAGGCTAAGAACGCTCCACACCCCTTTCGCACCAACTTTTTTGCTTTTAGAGCAGATACCACATTAGATAGATAATTTCTTCTTTCGCCTATCATCATCACTTCCTTATCCTCTGAAGTTCTTAGTACCATCTGCTTTGCAGCACAGTCCAAGTTCGCACAGTGTTTAACCAGTAAGTCCATGCCCAAAATAAGATCAAACTCGCCGAATGGCAGTTCCATCAAATCCGCTAAAAATACTTCCCCATGAATTTCTAAGGGCACTTCCCTAAACAACACATTTACTACCACCGACTGTCCTAAAGGGCTAATCACAGTTGTTTCTCTAGCAACAATCTCAGATCTAATATTCAGAGTTCTAGATACGGCAGATGCAACATATGAATGAGTGTATCCAATATCTATCAAAGCGGTAATAGGTACATCAGATATGAAGAACGTATTTGACCTCTGGTGTATCGCTGTCCCTCGACGTCTGACTGCATAGACTATACCTGGTTGTCTCGCCTCTGTGTTACCCCTATTACTGGTACCTCTACTAGGTGCACCCTGACCTTGTCCTATGCCATTACCACCTCGACCTGGCCCACGGCCTCTCGTGTGTTGTTGAGTGCCTCCGGTGGCTATGCAAATCATACTGAACCACTGAGTGCGAGCGGGCTCTCGAGAGGCAACCCTTACATCGATGTTCCTTGGAACCACATCTGAAACAACCACCAGTTCTCTTCTAGCATTCACACGTGTGAAGTTTCCTACAATCCATGCAAGGCTGTAACTGATTGGTAGCAGCTGGCGCACCCACTCGAACTAGTCCCTCACTCCTGGTCCTTTTCTGAAAACCTTTAGTAGAACCTGAGTACCCAGAGTCTCTCTTGTTCCTGCCTCTATCCTTGTCTCAGTTTTGCCGTTCCGACTGTTTAACCTCCTCAGCTATGTTGGCTTTCTCCACCAGTGTGGCAAAATTCCTCTCCCTCTATGGGGCTATCAGTACCCGCAACTCATCACGCAACCCGTCCTCAAAACGCACACAGCATTCGTAATTAGTCGGCACTATTCCTCGGGCATACTGACTTTGATGCAGAAATTCTGCCTCGTAAGCTACCTCAGATTTAACTCCTTGGACCAGATTCAGGAATTCCTTCCTTCGAGCATCTACATAACTAGCCCCGCCATATTTCCCTTGAAATTTGGTTTTAAAGAATTCCCAGGTATTGCGATCAGCCTGAGTGCCTTCCCGAACATTGAGCAACCACTGACATGCTTCGTCTCTCAGCAAAGACACCATTCCTTTTAGTTTCTGCTCGACAGTGCAATCCAGATCGTCCATGATCTGCTCCAGCCTCACGCCAGTACTCCGCTACATTAGGGGCTACATCTGAAATACCTCTAAAAACCTCAGCTCCATTCGATTTGAGTCACTCCGATATTGACCCACAAGCTGCTGACCCAGTTCTCGCCCCAGCAACCCTTTCCAGAACTCGCAACATCGCTTGGGACAAAGCGTCGTCCTCTCTCATACGATCATGTGACCCAGCTTCAGTCACTGGTGACATAGGTGCGTCCATTTTTAGAATATGTCTTGATGCCTCGGATATAACTCTAGCACCTCAGCCTCTACCACGGCCACGTCTACCGCGTCCACGTCCTCTAGCGCTCATGTTTGCTAAATCGATTTAATCTAATTACAAGTCTTATGAGTCAGTATATTATTCAATGTTTATTAAACATTGTTTTATGGAGTATAAGAGTAGAAGTTGTTTTTGCAAATCGCATTCTAAGGTCTCAATCTTTATAGTTTCAGCTCCTAAAGCTAAAAGTTCTAGAGTATTTCTACAGTCATACCACAATAAAAATAAAGTGAAAACATAAACTTACTTGACTTGGTGCCGGATACTCGTGATGCCATACTTCCTCTAAAATTCAATTAGCTTTGAAAAATGCTTTTGAACCCAACCCCTAGCCGAGTTTTGCAACCGGACTCTGATACCATAAAATGTAACACCCCAAACCTGGCCCATGCGTTACGACCGAATTTGACATGTCACATGAGAAAAACGTATAAAGTCCTTGTGATTCTTACTAAAATAGGTATTATTTGCTTATGGTTAAGAAAACAAGTTTGGATATAAATTTTTGATAAAATACAACTATTTTGAGAGGTTGATTGATAAATCAAAAATCGAGGTAGTGAACGTTAAAACCATGACTTTTAAAAATGTTGTTGCTAATTTGAAAGAAAGTCCGAGTTAAATCGTTTGAAAAAATTTGTTATAAAATCCATTTATTAATCAATTTTGGAAAACTGTTGATTTTGCTTTTAGAAAATCCCTTTTTTTAAAAAAATAATTCAAGCAAAATAATAAATACGTTAAACATAATGCAAAAATAAAATATTCTAGAGGCCTTATTACAACTTCAAAACCCAAAATAGTAAAAGTAATAAAGTAAACATAAATAGAAATCTAAAGTTCAAAAACACCATTTCTGAAGTATGGCCTCCATCGAGTCATCCATGGCCCAAGTCCACATCACTGAGCATTACATGCAAGGGTTAAGGAAAAGGGGTGAGTTACTAGAACTCAGTGTCTAATCCCCTTACCATCATCCACTGGGCCTGAATCCATTTAGCAATAACTTGGGCTTAAGCCCATTTACATAACAATATTCAAATGAAATGTATGCAATCCCACCCATCCATCCATCACACCCCTGACCAGCCAATCACACCTGTGGGGATCAAGTCAACCCACCCCGCCGCTCACACCAAATTGCAGCCGAGCTGCTATATTATATATTTTTATTGTGGCCAAGCCATTGGAATCATAAGTAAACATAATAATGAACATTTTGTGGTAATGCCACCAAGCTACACTGCTCTCTAACATTTTTCCCAACCCATGCAATATGTAACATGCAACATACATAATAAAGCATAATATTCACATATATGAACAACAATTATTAATCCAATAATCTATTACAGTTAATCGGCCCATTATAGAACTTTGTAATTCGACCCATTATGGCATTCTAGTAAATTGGCCCATAGGGGCATTATGGTAAATCGACCCATAGGGGCATTTTCGTAAATTGGCCCATAGGGGCATTATGGTAAATCGGCCCATAGGGGCATTTTGGTAAATCGACCCATAGGAGCATTTTTGTATTTTAGCAATTTAATACCGATTTTGACTTATCTTTAAAATAATGTAATTTAAGCAAATTTCTCGTTTTATGCCATATTATGATTTTTAGCGGTATAATAATAATGATTTATTATCACACATGTTATCGAATCATGAATCTACGAGATTACGGTGTAAGATTACACACCTGATTACGGTAAGTACTAAGCCTTCTTGATCATCGGCACCTAAACACTATTGCACTCGATTAACCAATAAACGAGATTTCATTAGTCTAAATCTAAATCTAACGATCTATTGAAACACTTACCCTCAAAATCGTGAATGACCACGATTTGTCTATTCTCACCGGATGATGGTCCACAAGCCGGTGGGAAATCTCGAACCGTCGAAACCGCTTTACGCTTGAACTTAGGAGTAGGAATTGCAAATCCACTCCTTTTGTGTTCTCCACTGGCTTTTCCTTTCAAATCAGTTCCACTTGCCTCCATTGGAAACAAGTCGTAATAAAAAATGATATTAGGAAAAGGTTTGGCTTACCACTATTTTCGTAGGATCAACAAATGAATAAGAACGAGCAATTTAGTCCCTAAAATAAATGATTAGTCACAACCATCATTCTGTTTAGCAAACTAACCAAGCAACGAGATAGATCAAAATGAACCATGACGAATCCCTTACCTTAACGATGGTAAAACCGATTCCCGACGATTGTACTTATGGCTACGGATGAGTCAAAGGTATAAGATTCGGCTTTTCCACTACTACACTACAAAAAGAAAAATGATTAAGATATGAAGGAGTGTGGGAAACACCATTTCAGTTTAGAAACAAAATGAAACAATCGAATGATAAGGAACACTCATTCGGCTAGAGAGAAAAAGGGAATGAAAAGATTAGAATAAAGTCATTTACCCAATTTAATCAAGGAAGAAATGTCCAACTTGTGAAATGGAGAAGAGAAGATGATCAAGATTCGGCTATTGAAGAAAAAGGGAGAAAGATTGAAGGAATAGTAGAGAGGAAAAGAAGTGTTAAACCAAGAAGGATTAGAGAGTTTCGGCCATCAAAAGAAAATGACCAAAAGTGGTTTGAGGATCTCGGCAAAACAAAGGAAAAGAAAGATGAACAAATGGCTAGTGTTTTTCGGCCACAACAAGAGAAAAAGAAGTGCTCAATTTGGCTTTAAAGTTTCAGCAAGCAAAGGGATAGAATTGGAAAAGAAAACACCAAAGAAAATGCTAAAAGAAAAAATAAGCATCTCAAGCACCAAAACTAGCAAAATGACTAGGAAAATTCGGCTCTCCTAACCCCTACCCAAAACCGTGTATTACTTTTGCCAAAAGGATAGGTGTTGACAAAAATTCTATTCCAAGCACCTTCAAAATATTCAGCCAACATATCCCCCTTCTTACTCCTTTCCTTTTTCTTCTTTCCTTACTCTCATCCTTACCTTATTTTCCTTAGCCATCTTTCCATAAACAAAAAGTCTCCCTTACCATAAATACAACCATGACCGACACTTTGGGAAGAAGCACAAAAATTAGTCAAAATAATTTGCACTAAGTGGGATTCGAACCTCTTCCCTCCATGGTCTCCACTTGACGCCACAACCTCTTGCCATATGCTCACTTATGCTAGCAAAATACACACTTATTACCTTAAGCCTTGATGCCACTTACCTTCTCTTCTTAAAGTGCTTAAACACAAAAAATTTGTTAAGGCCCAACTCAAAACCCCGAGCCTTCTTAGGACCTTAAAACATACACAATTAATATTTTTAACTAGCCTATCGCATGCTACAATGCAATATATAAAATTCTAAATTTCATGTTGTTACAATTCTACCCCCTTAAAGAAAATTTCGTCCTCGAAATTTACCTGATTAAAAGAGATGAGGATAATGCTATCGGATCATGTCCTCTGGTTCCCATATAGCTTACTTTGACCCATGATTTCGCCATAAAACTTTGACTAACGAAACTGTCTTCCTTCTTAGTACCTTAATATCCCGATCTAAAATCTGTATTGGCTTCTCTTCAAAAGACAAGTCAGGTCTTATCCCAACTTCTTCCACTGGTACGATATGAGATGGATCCGAGAGGTAACGCCTTAACATCAAAACATAGAATACACTATGTATCTGACTTAACTCCGGAGGTAACTCAAGTTGATAGGACACTGGCCCAACACGCTTCAGTACACGGTAAGGTCCGATGATCCTAGGACTCAACATACCTTTCCGCCCAAATCTTAAGATCTTTTTCCAAGGTGAGACCTTTAGAAAGAGCTGATCACCCACAGAGAACTCTATATTCTTACGCTTCAGGTCCGCATACAATTTCTGTCTGTCCGAAGCTTCTTTTAACCGAGCTCGAATTACCTTAACTTTTTCTTCCGTCTTCGAAATCAACTCAGGACCCAATATCTATCGCTCCCCCAGCTCAGTCTAGCAAGTAGGAGTATGACACCTACGACCATACAAGGCCTCGTAGGGTGCCATCTGGATACTGGATTGATAGCTGTTGTTGTATGCAAACTTTGCCAATGGTAGGAAATCTTCCCAACTACCTCTGAAGTCGATTACACAGCCCCTTAACATGTCTTCAAGAATCTGGATTACTCTCTCCGACTGACCATCAGTCTGCGGATGAAATGACGTGCTGAAATTTAGCCTTGTACCCAAAGGTTCATGTAAAGCCTTCCAAAACCGTGATGTGAACCTAGGATCCTTGTCCGATATAATAGACACTGGTACCCCATGCAACCTCATGATCTCTGCTACATACAACTTGGCCAACTTCTGCAATAAATAATCCGTACGAACAGGAAAGAAATGAGCAGTCTTCGTTAACTGATCCACTATTACCCATACTGAATCTTTCTTAGGAGGCGTTAAGGGTAACCCACTAACAAAGTCCATCGTTATCCTTTCCCATTTCCATAGTGGAATTTTCACCAGTTGTAGCAACCCTAGCGGCAGTTGATGTTCCGCCTTCACCTGCTGACATGTCAAGCACTTACTCACGAAGTCAAAAACCTCCCGTTTCAACCCTACCACCAGTACTGCATACGGAGGTCTCGGTACATCTTATTTCCTCCAGGGTGCATAGCATATGGGCTAGTATGCGCCTCACGCAGAATCATTTGCCTTAATTCTAATTCCCTGGGCATACAAATTCTTCCACAGAAACACAATACTCCATTGCTATTCAATCCAAAATCCCCTATCTCACCACTTTCCACTTACTGAAGTCAAGAACACAACCCTTCATCTAACAACTACTTTTCCTTAATCTGACTTACCTATGCAGGCTTCACCTGAAGTTCGGCTAACAGGCTACCATCTGAGATGCGCAAACATTGCTCTCAAATCTGATATCACCTTACGACTCAACGCATCAGCCACTACATTAGCCTTTCCTGGACGATACTCAATTGAGAAGTCATAATATTTCAACAGTTCTATCCACCTTCGCTGTCTTAAGTTCAATTCCTTCTAGGTAAGAAGATACTTCAGACTCTTATGATCCATATAGATAAATGACTTCTCCCCGTATAGACAGTGTCTCCAAATCTTCAGAGCAAACACTACTGCAGCTAACTCCAAATCATGAGAAGGATAGTTCACCTCATGCGGCCTTAATTCACCACTTTTCTCCCTTGCATCAACACACATCCCAAGCCCGTATGTGACGCATCGCAATAAACAATGAACTCTTTTCCAGCTTCAGGTTGAATCAATACTGGTGCTTCTGCCAGAATCTTTTTCAATTTCTCAAAGCTCTCTTGCTACTTATTTGACCATACAAACGGTACTCCCTTACACAACAACTTAGTTAGGGGTACAGCAATCAACGAGAACCCCTCAACGAAGCGCCTGTAATATCCAGCCAAACCTAGAAAACTCCAAATTTCTGTCACTAACTTCAGTGGCTTCCAGTCCAACACAGCCTCGACCTTCTAGGGATCAACTCTAATTCCTTCGACAGATACAACATGCCCTAAAAAGGTCATTCCTTCAGCCAAAATTCACACTTACTAAATTTGGCATACACTTGCTTTTCCCTTAATATCTGCAATACAACTCGTAGATGCGAATCATGCTCTTCTTCAGTCTTTGAATACACCAGGATTCATCTATGAACACCACTACAAACCAGTCTAAATAGGGTTGGAAGACTCGGTTCATCATGTCTATAAATGCAGCTGGTGCGTTTGTTAACCCAAACGGCATCACCAAGAACTCGTAATGCCTATAATGAGTTCAAAACACAGTTTTATAAATATCCGCCTCCTTAACTTTTAACTGGTGGTACCCCGATCTTCAGTTTATCTTTGAGAAAATCGAAGCTCTTCGTAACTGATCGAACAGATCATCAATCCTCGGTAACCGATACTTGTTCTTGATCGTGAACTAGATCAACTGTCTATAATCGATTCACATACGCATCGACCCGTCCTTTTTCTTAACGAACAAGACCGGCGCTCCCCACGGTTATACATTTAGTCGAATAAATCCGCGATCCAACAACTCTTGAATTTGAGCTTTAAGTTCTGCTAGTTCCTTCGACGCCATTCTATAAGGAGCAATGGACACCGGAGCCGTCCCTGGCAACAGCTCAATGCCAAACTCCACCTCTCGATCCGGAGGTAATCCTGAAAGCTCCTCAAGAAAGACGTTTAAAAACTCTTTCACCGTTCAAACACTCTCAATTGACAATTCTTTAGCATCCAAAGCACTGATAAAGGCTAAGAATGCTCCACACCCCTTTCGCACCAACTTTTTTGCTTTCAGAGCAGATACCACATTAGACAGATAATTTCTTCTTTCGCCTATCATCATCACTTCCTTATCCTCTGAAGTTCTTAGTACCATCTACTTTGCAACACAGTCCAAGTTTGCACGGTGTTTAACCAGTCAGTCCATGCCCAAATAAGATCGAACTCGCCGAATGACAGTTCCATCAAATCTGCCAAAAATACTTCTCCTTGAATTTCTAAGGGCACAACCCTAAACAACATATTTACTTCCACCGACTGTCCTAAAGGGCTAATCACAGTTGTTTCTCTAGCAGCAATCTCAGATCTAATATTCAGAGTTCCAGATATGGCAGATGCAACATATGAATAGGTGGATCCAATATCCATCAAAGTGGTAACAGGTACATCAGATATGAAGAACGTACCGGTTATGACGTCTGGTGCATCGCTGTCCTCTCGACATCTGATCGTATAGACTAGACCTAGTTGTCTCGCCTCTGTGTTACCCCTATTACCGGTACCTCTACCTGGTGCACCCTGACCTTGTCCTATGCCATTACCACCTCGACCTGGCCCACGGCCTCTCGGCGGCTGCTGAGTGCCTCCAGCTGGCTGTGCAAATCTGTTACGAACCACCTGAGTCTGAGCAGGCTCTCGAGTGCAATCCTTACATCGATGTTCCTTGGAACCACATCTGAAACAACCACTAGTTCTTTTCTAGCATTCACCCGAGTGAAGTTTCCCACAATCCACACAAGGCTGTAACTGATTGGTAGCAGCTGGCGCACCCACTCGAACTGGTCCTAGGGTTGCATGGGGTACCAGTGTCTATTATATCGGACAAGGATCCTAGGTTCACATCACGGTTTTGGAAGGCTTTACATGAACCTTTGGGTACAAGGCTAAATTTCAGCTTAAACTAGTCCTAGGGTTCAAGTACTTAATATACTAATCTACGTTCCATTTATACCCTTCTACAAGTCATACTATAATTCATACAACAGTTAGGGGTACTTACCTGGTGGACTTCGAGTCGGAGACTTAGGTGCCATGCCAAAAAAACCTGCTTATTTCACAAAAATTTCCACAAAATTCATTTGGGCCAAATTTTGCAAATGTTATGGGCTTTATACCCAAGGCTGGGAGTTTAAAACTGGGCTCTGATACAAAATTGAAACACCCCAAACCCGGCCCACGAGCCTTGACCGGATCTGGTATGTTCCTCGAGTAAAACGGTTCAAAACTTTTTGAATACTTGGGAAAATTTGAATGGTTTTGGAGAAAGAAATTTTATTTTGGGTTGGGCTTGAGTTGAAGACAAGTTTATTCTGGAAATCTAGGTTTTATAAAACTTTATTTTTGTACTTCGAAACTACAAGTTAAAGATAAAAACTGAGTTTGTAGAGTTTACCATTTAAATTGAAAAAAAATCATTTGTATTAGGTGTCAAATATATAAGGAATTATTTTTATTTAAGAAAAATTGTTCAAGGTTTAATTTAATAAAAATTTTATCATAATATAATAATTAAAAATGCATGCATAAACAGTTAATAGCAAAGGCTTATTACATCAAGCAAAATCCAAATAGAACCAAAGTACTTAAAATAAAGAAAATCCAAATAAAATAAAGTCCGAGCTGAACATGGCCACCACTAAGCTCCTGCCGACCCGGTCTATCACTGAGTGTCACCTAAAAGAAAATATTCCCCAACAGGGTGAGTCAAACAAACTCAATGTGTAACCAACACTAAGTTTCAACCATTCAAGCATATCATAACATATCACATATATATATATATCAGGTGGAATTAATGGTGCAAACCCGAACCCAAACCTAAATAGCCATCCGCTACACATCACCCGTACCAACCAGCACACCGTGGGGACTACTAAGTCGACCCTCCATCCGCTACACATCATCGAAGGCAGTCGCTGCAGACGACATGCTCATCGCCCTTATAATTTTGTGGCATAGCCACCAGATAATATTTTGTGACATGCGTCACCAGATTCAGATTATGTGACCGAAGTCACCATATTCAAATATTTGTGGTATAAACCACCAGATCACTTCCCCTTTCCATATAACCCGTATGCCCCATGTCATACAAATCATACTATTATTATGTCTTATGCCATATTTCACATTCTTATCGATATTCACATACATGACATATTCGAAATATTCATATCTTATATTAACTTAAAGTTACAGTTAGGTACCTGAGCACTTTGTACCATTGCATGGTATCTTTGGCCACATTCACATTATTATAAATATATATATTAAATGGGTGCCATAAATCTACTAAGAGATAGTGTGGGGTACACATCTGATTTACTTAACGCTTCACTGAGATTCCCGAAAATTCGATCTAATGCTTTAGATCTTTAATTCCTACATTCGGCCAACTCTAATCATGTTAGAAAAAGCCATTCAGCTAAAATAGCCAAATCCCGAAGGATTATTGCAACCAAAATCCTTACCTTGTTACCGATTTGATTACTAATCAAATCCCGAAACTTTGTTATGTTCCTTCTTGTAATCGGCCAAGCACTAGATCACTTCACAAGTTAGTTTTCGGCTTTTAAACGAAGTAAGAAATAGATCTAAGTCACTAAATAGGCCTTGGCCGAATGTGTATGTGCACTTACCTTGCTATTCAAATCCCAAAAGTGGTCTCTTGGCTATGAAGATGTCAAAATCCTACAGAGAACATGTTAGATCTGATTCTAACATTGATTCTCAATAAATGGCCTTTGGCCGAAAACCACTGATACGGGCACGCCCGGGCCACCCATCGAATTTTCAAGTCGACGAAGCTCGACTCCAAATTTTTAATTTTCATGCTTTAAATAAAATTGAGTCTTAAATTGCAGGGAAATTAAATTGCTGAATTTAATTAAATAAATGAAATTGTTCAATTTATTTAATTAACTTCAGCAATTTAATTTCCCTGCAATTTAAGACTCAATTTTATTTAAAGCATGAAAATTAAAATTTGAGTCGAGCTTCATCGACTTGAAAATTCGATGGGTGGTGGCAAGCGCGTCTCGTGATCATCAATCTAGAGACATGCTATCGTTGCTAGAAGGAAAATGTTAGTGCTCAAAATAAAACAAAGATTAAGAAAAAGAAAAAGGAAAAGAAAAAGAAATAAAAGAAAAGAGGCAAGAAAGAGAGAAAATGAGCAAGTTTTGAGAAGGCTTGAAAAGGCCATTGAGAAGATCATTGAAAAGAACAAGAAAAAGAGAGAGAAGAAAATGAAAAAGAGTGTAAAAGGGAAACAAGAAAACGAGATGAGCAAGTAGAAGTGAGTGTTGATTTAACTAACTCATTTGAAGTTTGTTCTTCTTCCCTTCTTCTTCACTTGTGTTTGAAATATCGCACAAGAACCTACAACTTCAATACCTCCAGAAAGAGCGACGTTTTCTTTGATTGAAAGAGGTAAAGTTGAAGGTGAAGCTAAACCTCCCGAGTCGAAAGGTAAGGAAGGTAAGTGTGTTGAAACAATTGCAACACCACCAAATTTTTCTAATGAATGTAAAAATGTGGATAATACCATCATTTGCCATCTCTCGATTCTTGGTGATATTTTAAATGATGGTAAGGCAAGTTTGTCTAATAACATTCATTGTGATGTTTTAAACGATGGTAAGACGGGTTTATCCCATAATAACCATTGTGAAGTAAAGAGTGAAGGTGGAGTAACATCCATTCGACAAGTGCAAGACTCAAGTAAGTATGATGATGAATTCTCTTTTAATCTCAATTTGTTTGATTGTGGATATTACGAGATTTGTTCATTATCTAAAATGAAATCTTTGAGCTTTTGTAAATCAGTTTTGAAATTCGTCAAGAATTTTGATTGCTCGATTTTGAGTTTGCACAATTCCTATTGGTTTAACATGATTGATTTTTCTAAACCGTTGTCACATCTTGGATTTAATAATCAAAATCATGTTTTAAACCGGGAATATGTTTTGTATCATCCGGTATATTTTGTGAAAAAATCAAGTCTCAACAATTGTGCGTGAGAAATTCCCATCGATTTGATACTTGGTTTTTAAATAAGGTAACGAATTTTGTCAACCTTGTTTTCAAATTTTATTCATTCCTTAAGCAAATTTTGTTTTGGTACATGCAATTCGTGTACATGGATTTCCTATTTTATTTGAAAAATGTTAATGCGCGAATAAAGCATCGACTACATTACATGCCCGAGGAGAGAAAGTTCGTCTTGATCAAACAAGGTAAATTCGATCTTCAAGTTTCAGCTTGTGAAGACAAAACGGCGCATAAAGGTAAAGTCGATTTCTGTCTTTCAACACCCAAAGGTAAGACACTTGAAATCTATGAACCCATTTTGTTTTCTTCGGATGTTGACAAGAATCATGTTGCTGAATCCATTCTTGTAAAATCTTTAAAACGTGATGATCTTCAATGTTCTATCTTGTTTGATAATGAACTATCTGTTTGGGTTCTTGTCAAAAAGATAATTGTTTTCGATAAGTGTCATGAAGCATGGGTTGAAGCATTTTTGTTCATTTTGGATGTTGAAAAAGCTCATAATGATGATTGCCATTTTGTAAAGCATGAATTATTTGAATGCCCTACCTTGATTGATGATCTATTTGTTTTAAAAGAAGACAAAAAGAATTTTGTGTTTGATCATTTTTATTCATGTGCGAATACAAAGCAAGGTTTGAATGTTCAACTTCAGGTGCCATGTGCTTTTTCTTCATTACTTGTTTTTGACGACTATATCTATCATTTGATGTGTTATTCGCATGTTTATTTTGACTTATGGAATCCAATTAAATCTTGTGCATGTTTTGAAGCTTATCCGCTTTTGTTTCAAAATTTTGACAAGGCATTGATCATTTTGTATGATAATATAATTATGCTTGATTGCTTGAGAACAACTTGAATTTGAATGAAAAGAAGAATTTCTTTTGGTGAGTTTTCACTCTCCTTATTCTCGAGGTTTGAATTGACTTATCTAGTTTTTCTAGTGGCGTCGTTCTTTCCTTATTTGAACTTATCATCCTTTCGGGTGTGGCGTTCATCTACCTATACCGTTGGTTCCTATCTCGCTAGATAGTGGGTCTCGGTTTTATTTCGAAATATCATATCGTTGGTTCTATCTATCTCGCTAGATAGTGGGTCTCTCGTTTTATTTTGAAACTCCTTCCATCAATTTGAAACCTATAAGATTCGGGTCTTTAATTTTTATTAAAGGTTCTTTCTTGTTTCAAATTTCGAAACTCCTTCCATCAATTTGAAACTTATAAGATTCGGGTCTTTAATTTTTATTAAAGGTTCTTTCTTGTTTCAAATACATATCCATCCATCCTAACACCTATCTTTACCTTTTAGAGATTTTATTTTCCAACAAAATTATCCCTTTGTTAGTGGAGCAGAAACATCTAATTTACGATCGGGCAACATTAACGACTCGTCTCCTAACCGGGACGTTCCGTTATCATCGTATCGAGCCAATCAAATTAGGCACGTTTTGATCGTCTTGAGTATTTCCGAGTAAGTTTCAAAAAAATCAAATAAAAAAAAAAGGTTCAAAAAAAAAAATTGAGGTTAAAAAAAAAAAAAAAAACTTCTTCCTACCTTTGTCCGCTTAAATTGTCAAGTTCTTCTCTAAGAAGACGAACGACATTTGCTTGCTTATATTCAGTGTTTTACAAAGTATCTTGAGACGAGCCCTTGTGCAGTATAATTAGTTAGCTCTATAAGATGTTGGGAATCAACTATAGTTGACTTTCCGCAATTGTTACCTCTCTAACATATCTTGGTCATCTCTTGGCTTTTCTACATTAAACTGCTTTCCAGCTTCATGCTCAATTAGCTTGAAACGACCTACGAGTTGCTAGTAAGTCAAAGACAACCTTCTAGAATCTAGAAGAGTGAATTTGAGCAGTAAAAGGCAAGAGTGAATACATTAAAAAAAAATCAGAAGTGAGTAAAAAAAAAAAAAAAACACGAGTGTGAGTGATAATAATTTTTCTTTGTGAGTGACTTGTGAGATTTTGTGGTAAGGTATTTTAAATTTTGTCGATTTATTTCCCTTTGCTATAATAGTTTCTTCAAAGCAACAAATATGCCTCTAAATTTGAAAGAAGAAGTGTTGTAGATAGTGATTGGTTGATCCATCATACAACCAAGGCGTAAAGGCGACGCGATCAAGAAAAACCGAGGCTTTAGAGATCAAGGATGTTTTAATGACTTCAAGAAGAATAATAAAAACATTCCACCGTTTCAAGGTAAAGCCGATCCAGATGCATACCTTGAATGGGAAATGCGAGTAGAAAAGGTTTTTGGGTACCACGATTATTTGGAAGGCAAGAAAGTAAGGCTAGCGGAAAATAGTTTCACCGATTATGCCATGACTTGGTGGGACCAATTTACCAAGAGTCGAAAACAAAATGGAGAGTATCCAATATTAACGTGGTGCGAAATGAAAGGCGTGATGCATAAGCGGTACCTCCCATCTTCCTATCATCGAGGCGAACTTCTTCAACTCAAAGGGCGGAGTTAAGAGCAAGACGGCAATACCCAACCAAGGACTATTCTAGAGGAGATATTTACCAAGACTCCTACTCAACGCGGTCTTTGAAACGGAGAGAAGAAAGTCACAAGCTCGATTCTCTTCAAGACGATGGACAAGAAAGCACGAGTTATTCGACGTATGATTCGAAGAAATCCTACACGGAGTATTCTTCCCGACGCAATTATCGTGATTCATCCGTAAATAATTTTTCTTCTTTTGGAAATTCTTATTATTGTGATTCTTTTGTAATTTCTTGTAATAAAAACAAAGAAAAAGAAAAGAAAAGAAAAGAAAAAGAAATAAAAGAAAAGAGGCAAGAAAGAGAGAAAATGAGCAAGTTTTGAGAAGGCTTGAAAAGGCCATTGAGAAGATCATTGAAAGAACAAACAAGAAAAGAGAGAGAAGAAAATGAAAAAGAGTGTAAAAGGGAAACAACAAAAACGAGATGAGCAAGTAGAAGTGAGTGTTGATTTAACTAACTCATTTGAAGTTTGTTCTTCTTCCGCTTCTTCACTGAGTTTGAAATATCGCACAAGAACCTACAACTTCAATACCTCCCAAAGAGCGACGTTTTCTTTGATTGAAAGAGGTAAAGTTGAAGGTGAAGCTAAACCTCCCGAGTCGAAAGGTAAGGAAGGTAAGTGTGTTGAAACAATTGCAACACCACCAAATTTTTCTAATGAATGTAAAAATGTGGATAATACCATCATTTGCCATCTCTCGATTCTTGGTGATATTTTAAATGATGGTAAGGCAAGTTTGTCTAATAACATTCATTGTGATGTTTTAAACGATGGTAAGACGGGTTTATCCCATAATAACCATTGTGAAGTAAAGAGTGAAGGTGGAGTAACATCCATTCGACAAGTGCAAGACTCAAGTAAGTATGATGATGAATTCTCTTTTAATCTCAATTTGTTTGATTGTGGATATTACGAGATTTGTTCATTATCTAAAATGAAATCTTTGAGCTTTTGTAAATCAGTTTTGAAATTCGTCAAGAATTTTGATTGCTCGATTTTGAGTTTGCACAATTCCTATTGGTTTAACATGATTGATTTTTCTAAACCGTTGTCACATCTTGGATTTAATAATCAAAATCATGTTTTTAAACCGGGAATATGTTTTGTATCATCTGGTATATTTTGTGAAAAAATCAAGTCTCAACAATTGTGCGTGAGAAATTCCCATCGATTTGATACTTGGTTTTTAAATAAGGTAACGAATTTTGTCAACCTTGTTTTCAAATTTTATTCATTCCTTAAGCAAATTTTGTTTTGGTACATGCAATTCGTGTACATGGATTTCCTATTTTATTTGAAAAATGTTAATGCGCGAATAAAGCATCGACTACATTACATGCCCGAGGAGAGAAAGTTCGTCTTGATCAAACAAGGTAAATTCGATCTTCAAGTTTCACTTGTGAAGACAAAGCGGCGCATAAAGGTAAAGTCGATTTACGTCTTTCAACACCCAAAGGTAAGACACTTGAAATCTATGAACCCATTTTGTTTTCTTCGGATGTTGACAAGAATCACGTTCTTTGAATCCATTCTTGTAAAATCTTTAAAACGTGATGATCTTCAATGTTCTATCTTGTTTGATAATGAACTATCTGTTTGGGTTCTTGTCAAAAGATAATTGTTTTCGATAAGTGTCATGAAGCATGGGTTGAAGCATTTTTGTTCATTTTGGATGTTGAAAAAGCTCATAATGATGATTGCCATTTTGTAAAGCATGAATTATTTGAATGCCCTACCTTGATTGATGATCTATTTGTTTTAAAAGAAGACAAAAAGAATTTTGTGTTTGATCATTTTTATTCATGTGCGAATACAAAGCAAGGTTTGAATGTTCAACTTCAGTGCCATGTGCTTTTTCTTCATTACTTGTTTTTGACGACTATATCTATCATTTGATGTGTTATTCGCATGTTTATTTTGACTTATGGAATCCAATTAAATCTTGTGCATGTTTTGAAGCTTATCCGCTTTTGTTTCAAAATTTTGACAAGGCATTGATCATTTTGTATGATAATATAATTATGCTTGATTGCTTGAGAACAACTTGAATTTGAATGAAAAGAAGAATTTCTTTTGGTGAGTTTTCACTCTCCTTATTCTCGAGGTTTGAATTGACTTATCTAGTTTTTCTAGTGGCGTCGTTCTTTCCTTATTTGAACTTATCATCCTTTCGGGTGTGGCGTTCATCTACCTATACCGTTGGTTCCTATCTCGCTAGATAGTGGGTCTCGGTTTTATTTCGAAATATCATATCGTTGGTTCCTATCTCGCTAGATAGTGGGTCTCGGTTTTATTTGAAACTCCTTCCATCAATTTGAAACCTATAAGATTCGGGTCTTTAATTTTTATTAAAGGTTCTTTCTTGTTTCAAATTTCGAAACTCCTTCCATCAATTTGAAACTTATAAGATTCGGGTCTTTAATTTTTATTAAAGGTTCTTTCTTGTTTCAAATACATATCCATCCATCCTAACACCTATCTTTACCTTTTAGAGATTTTATTTTCCAACAAAATTATCCCTTTGTTAGTGGAACGAGAAACTGTCTAATTTACGATCGGGCAACATTAACGACTCGTCTCCTAACCCGGGACGTTCCGTTATCAACCACACTTGACTCACCTTGAATCTTTAAAATCCCGAAGACCTCACCTAGAAGTCGGCTACACTAGAAATCCCGAAAGAATCCTTCATAGTTTCGGCCAAAGACATCAAGGGGATTAGCTTTTAACTTTCGAGTAAAAGAAAAAGAAATAAAATGACGATGATAGATTCTTACCCTTACTAATGAAATCGATTGCTCCCTTGCTTGAATCCACAACAATATTCGGCTATGACTAGATGATGATCACACAAGTTTCGGCTTTTGGGGTTTTAATGAACCAATCGGCTATGGTCTAAAAGAACCTGCTTTCGGCTTTTGGAAGATTGAGAGAACAAGAAGAGGAAGATTGATGATGGGGATTCGGCCTCAATGGAAGAGTATGGGACTAGGAAGATTCAGCAATGGTGGTCTTTAGGGAGATGGAGATTTCGGCTAAAACCAATTAAAAGAAAAAGAAGAGAAAACTTTGGAGAGAAAAGAGTAAATGAAAAGGGAGGTCAAAAATCCTTAATGAAACTCAGCTATGCTCCCTACTATACTTGGCCGAATTTACCACCAAGGACTCCCTTGGCCGGCCAACTCCTTCCCCCCTATCTCATCCCTTCCTTTTCTCCTATTTTCTCTCTTTTCCACCGATTTAAAGTATCTAAAATAAATCCATAATTATCACCACCCTTTAGCTAAATTTTAAAAAGAAATTAATCATATCCAAAGCTCCCCCTTGGTGTCCCATTGTCGTCCACTACTACTCCCCTATTGCCGAAAATTAAAGTCCCAAAATATTGCTTCCCTTGTGACTCGAACTTAGGCCCTTGCCCACTGCATATGGCGTCACTTACTGGGCTTTAAGTGGCGCCTTCTTGCCACTTTTCCAAGCCCATCATTGTGTTATATTTCCCCTACTAATTCTTTTAAAGCCTCCTCTGCCTAGCCTCCTCTTTTAAACTTAAAACTTAATATTTTCTAAGACATTTTTCTATATTCTAAGGTTCACAAAATTCATAAAACATATTCACAACACACATAATCATGCTACTTCATTCAATTAAACAATAATGCATAAGCCTAAAATCCAGGATATTACAGGTAATTTTTCTATGGTTTCAATTTTTGCTTTATCAACCTCGATCCGCTTACTAGAAATTTTATGGCCTAAAAAAATTCCTTCCTTAATCCTGAAGTGACAGTTTTCCCAATTAAGCACAAGGTTCATTTCCTCACATCTCATTTTTAAATTTTTAAGGCATAAATGGAAAGAATTACTAAATACCGAGAAGTCATCCATAAATACTTGTATAATGTCTTCCATGAGTTCATCAAAGATGGCTAGCATGCAACGTTGAAAAGTGGCAAGGACATTACATAATCCAAAAGGATTCTTCGGTAAGTAAACGTACCATATGGACATGTAAATGTCGTCTTTTCTTGATCCTCGGGAGCTATTGGGATTTGAAAGTAGCCAAAAAGTCCATCCAAGAAGCAATAATACATGTGACCAGATAATCTCTCCAACAATTGATCCACAAACAGTAGAGCAAAATGGTTTTTCCTTGTAACATTGTTCAACTTACTATAGTCAATACAAACACTCCACCCATGATTGTTCTTATTGGAATCAACTCATTTTTCTCATTAGCCACAACAGTCATGCCTCATTTCTTAGGAACAATTTGCACAGGACACACCCAAGTACTATTAGATATAGGATAAATAACTCCAGCATCTAGAAGTTTAATTACCTTAGCCTTGACAACTTCCTTCATGTTAGGATTTAACCTCCTTTGAGCTTGAACACATGGCTTATACTCATTTTCTATTTAGATCTTGTGGGTGCAAAAAGAATGATTGATCCCTCTAATATCAAAACTTTTCCAGGTTATAGCTCTTTTGTGTTCCTTCAGCACTTGTAATAACTCATCCTTCTCACTCAGCTTTAAGTCTGAAGCAATAATCATTGGCTGTGTAGAAATATTTCCAAAAAATGCATACTCCAAATGATTCAGTAATTGCTTTAACTCCAACTTTAGAGGTTCTTCAATAGAGATTTTCAACTTCAATTCCTTACTTACCTTAATGGCCTCAAAACCTTTGCCTCAGTGAAGATTCATTAGCATCTAGATCAGTTTTCATTTCAGTAATCACAGAATTATCTCCATCGACTTCTTCAGCTTGAACAATACACGGTTCCAATGTGTCCTTATGAACAATTTCCTGTAATGAATCTTGAATAGCATGATCAATAGAATCAATAAAATAAAAGAAATCATCTTGCTCACTAGAAAATCACTTGGCATCATATATTTGAAAAACGATCTTATCGTCACCTACGTTTAGCACAAGTTTACCATCACCCACGTCAATAATAGCTCTAGAAGTAGCTAAAAAGGGTTGACCTAAAATTAAAGGCACCTCAATATCCTCATCCATGTCAAGTATAAAAAAATTAATAAAGAATATGAATTTAGCTACTTTCACAAGTACATCGTCAATAATACATCTAAGATATTTAACAGATCTGTCAGCTAATTGAATACTAATTGTAACAGTCCAGTTTATACCCTAATCGGAACAGTGGTTTCGAGACCACAAATCCGAGTCTGTATGATATTTTAATATTATTTTTTGTGCCTATGATATATGATTAAGCATGTGCTAAAGTTTCGTAAGTTAATTTGTCTGTTTGTGCGTTTAATTTGATGAAAAGGATTGAATTGCATTGAAATGAAAATTTGCATGTTTTATGAAAGGAAGCTTAATTGTTATGTTCTTATAAATGTTAGGGATTTAAGTGGCAATATAGCCACTATTACATTAAGTGGACGGAAAAGGCCATAAATGACCTTGTAATTATGTGATATGTATATTATTATTAAAAGTTATTTTTGTACATTAATAATTATGTTATAATAGTAAAACAAAACATGACATGTTTATCATCATCTTCATTTTTGCCACCAAATATTGAAAGAAAGAAAAAGTAGAAATGTTGAGCTAGGTTTCGGCACTCATTAAGCAAAATTAAGGTATGAGCTGAGTATGATTTTTGATGATTTATATGTTTTTGAGATTGTTGTTTAGTCTACTATCAAGCCCATGTTGTAATTTGAAGATTTGATGAAATTTGTGAGTTGTGTCATTGATGAAATGGTAAGCTTTATGATGAGTTTAGTTGTTAAATGAAAGATATATGTTAGATGAACATATTTTGCTCTTGAAATTTGATGAATTTAGCTAAATAGGGCTAAATTGAGAAAAATGATAATTTGAGGGAATAAATTGTGAATTTGATGGAAAATATGGGCTTGTATGATATACATAAGCATTTGGCTAAGCATGAGTATGTGATGATTTTCTGTATTTGATGTTTTGAGAAAAATGGACTAAATGGATAAATGTGTGTGAGGGCTAATTTGTAAATTGCCATAAATATGTGTATTTGGACTGAATTGGATGAGCTAGTGAATAAAAGGGTTAAATTTTAAGATGTATAGATCAAGAACCGAAGAAATCGGACTTAGATCGCGGGAAAGCAAAAGTAACCGAGTAGCCGTTTCTATTTCAATTAAATCAAATCTGAGGTAAGTCAATATACAAATAAATGTATTTGTATTGAATTATGAATGTTTATATGACAATTGATAATGATGAATGCATATGTGGTATGGAATATATGAAATCAAAGATAAGATAGAGACATTGCTAACATTCGAAAAGCCCCGTACGAGCCTAGGAATAGATTGGATTAGCTTGTCATGACAGAGGTGTCTGTTCTGTTTTATCATGTAAGACCACGTCTGGGATGGTAGCATTGATTTGAGATTTTGTGTAAGACCACGTCTGGGACGTTGGCATCGATATGAGCTTTACGTGTAAGACCATGTCTGGGACATCGGCATCGTATTAATTCGTATAAGACCCTATCGAGGACAGTGGCATTGATATCTGATTACATGTAAGACCACGTCTGGGACGTTGGCATTGTACGACTATCCCGAGTATTCTGCATATCCTATTAGATTCCGAATGGTTCAACGGGCAATTCTGAGCTATCAACGATTACGTGAATGTTTATCCGTTTCAGGTATGCTTGATAAGTACACAAGGTGTGTATGAAAGGTAAGTATCTATATGAACTTGCTAAAATGAATATGTGCAATGAAATGATGAGATGATACGTGAAATTATGCTTAAATAAGCTATGTGCATATAAGGTATTTGAGTTGAGAATGTGGTAAGTTATGGCTAAGCAAATGAGCTAAAGAAAGTATGAGATGAATTTGTTATGAGAACCATTATGGTCATTGTATCAATACGGCTTTATGCATTTTATGTTAAGTTTATTTGTATTTGGCTTACTAAGCTTTGAAAGCTTACTCTGTTTGTGTGTTTTCTCTGTTTTATAGATCATCAAAGCTACTGAAGGCTCGAGATCGTTGAGGATCATCATCACACTACCCAAGCTCATTTTGGCATCTTTTAGAAATGTATATGGCTAAATATGGCATGTATAGGCTAATCATTTTGGTTATGTTTGACGTGTATATTTTAGCCATGAGAATTGGCTAGATAAGTATTTTTGATATGCATGAGTTAATGTGTTATATGATGCATGATTTGGCATGGCTAGATAGCTTATGAAATGGTTAGAGTTTTGGTAATCATATGAATGCATTATGAGTATGTTTGATTGATCAAAGAAGTAGTTATGAAAGGTAAAGATAGATGAATCATGCTTAATTGCATGTGTGTCTAGTTGTATAATTTGACATGGTTGAAGTTGTAATTGTAGGTGAAGATTTGATCATTACTTTGATGTGTCTTGGTTGCAAATTATGCATGAAATGATTTGGTAATTTGCTTGTAGGGATTGACCCTTGTGTTGTGGCATTTTTGGCCTTGCAAGTGGCCTATTTTGCCTACACGGTCGTGGTACATGGGCGTGCCTAGTGACCATGGGATTAAGTCAGTATTGAGCTAAGTGTGCACTGCCCAGGCACACGGGCGTGCCTAGTGGCCGTGTTAATAAGTCAGTATATGGCCTAAGAGCCCACGGCCATGGTACACGGGCGTGCCTAGTGGTTGTGTGAAAAAGTCAGTATACATGCCCTGAATTGGCACGGCCAGGACACACGGTTGTGTCTAGTAGTCGTGGGTGGCACACGGCCTGCCCACACGGACGTGTGGCCCTCATAACTTAGAAAAGCTTTAAATTTTCTGAGAACTTTTTTATGTGTTAGTTTTGTCCCGGCCCTACTCTAGAGCATGATTAAGGTCTCGTTGACCTATTTAAGGGACACTATGATTGTTATTAATGAATGAATGTTGAAATGTCTGTAAAAGCTTCGAATCCATCTGGTAACTCCTTTAACCCTAATCCAGCGATGGACACTGGTTAGGGGTGTTACACTCATCCTAGAGGGTTTTGGTTCCCTAAGACCAAGTTGCTTGAACCCCTTATAAGGGATTAAATTTATACTAGCACCCAAATTAGCCAATGTTGTTTCACTATTTAAATTACCAATAAAATAAATGATAGTACAACTTTCTGGATCTATCATCTTAGTGGGCAGTTTATTTTAGAGAATGTCTGAACACTCCTCATTGAGTTCCACAATGGATAGCTCTTCTAACTTCCTTTTATTTGTTAATAACTCCTTTAAAAATTTTCTATATATGGGCATCTGTGAAAGAGCTTCAACAAAAGGTAAGTTAATATGTAATTGTTTAAAAAGTTCAAGAAATGTACCAAATTTTTCATCCATGAGGTCTTTCTTCAATTTTTTTGGATATGAGATCGATGGTTTGTATTCTTTAAGCACCGATGTTTGAATTTTTTCAGTTTTTTCCACCCCATTTCTTTTTCATTAGTTTCTTGTTTTAGCTTCTTTTCAGGTTCACACAACACCTTCCCGTTCCTCAATGTAACTGCCTTCACATGCTCTTTTGGGTTCGGTTCAGTGTTAATTAGTAAGCTACCTTGTTGTTTTTCCAAAACTAGTTTAGCAAGCTATCCAATCTGATTTTCGAGTCTATAAATTGATGCTTGCTAATTTTTCAAAGCTATGACAGTGTTTTGAAATTGAGTTTCACACACCGAAATAAATTTAGCTAACATCTCCTCAAAGTTCGGTTTCTTTTCTTGCTGCTAAGGTTGTTGAAAACCTGAAGGGGGTTGTAACCTTTGATTCACTTGACCATCCCAAGAAAAATTTGGATGATTCCTCGAATTTTGATTATAACTATTGCTATAAGGGTTATTTTGAGGTCTTGAATTATTACACATAAAGTTGAATTGCTCATGCTCCATGTTAGACTTCAAGGGTGAATGTTTCGAATTAATCATCCCCACTTCATTTGCATCACGTTGCATCACCAGATTCACCAATTTAGAGAAAATTAAAGCAACAATTTTTTCCCAAGAGCCTCAACCTATTTTGCCAACATAGAAACTGCATCAATATAAAAAACTCTAGTTGCCTTAGTAGGTTTTACTCTCATAACTTGCCACTGATAATTATTCAGTGTCATCTCTTTAATAAACTTTTGAGCTGCCTCAGGTGTTTTGTTATTCAATGTGCCACTGATTGCTGCATCAATCATCTATCTAGTTGAAGGGTTCAAACCATTGGAAAAGGTTTGAACTTGGAGCCACAAAGGTAATCCATGACAAGGACACCTTCTCAATAAATCCTTAAATCTCTTTCATGTATCATAAAGATCTCAATATCAAATTGAAAAAAAGAAGAGATATCATTCCCCAACTTAGTTGTTTTAGCCAGTGGAAAATATTAAACCAAGAATTAAGCACACATAATTGAGAACAAGATCTAAGCATTTATTGCGTAAAATAAAAATCAAACGACATAATTCATCATAGGGTCACCTTCCTTAAGTATTTAAAAAAGTTCATGCTAGCAAATAAAAAATCCCAAAGATAGTATATCCATAAGAAACAAAGAAACTCATAATAATCTCCAAAGAAACCAATAGGGAATCTTCAATCTTGATGGAAATATTGCTTCAGAATCAACTGTAATTGTGTTTTTGGAGTTGTTTTCTTGAATATTCTGTGACAGCTCTGTAACACCCCTTACCCGTATCCTATGCTGGAACAAGGTACGAGGCATTACCTAACTTAATAACATGCATAGAAACATTTTCGAGTTATGAAATTTCGTTCAAATTTAAAACTTTTCAAACTTCATCTTGAAGTCCCTAATATGGGCCTACGAGGCCCAAAACATACTTTAAAAATGGTTCGGTACTAAACCAGGCACTTTAGAAAACTTTGGAAAATTTCACTGAAAATAGGGGCACACGCCCGTGTGGCAAGGGACACGCCCGTGTGGGCAGACCGTGTGATAACACACGACCATGCCCCTAGTCATGTGGATTTATTTTTAAGTTCGAACCTACAAGGGTTTTCACATGGCCGGGCACACGCCCGTGTCCATGGCCCATGTCCCTCACACGGCCCTGACACGCTCGTGCCTTCGCCCGTGTGTTAAAACCTTGACAATCTGTTTCTGACGTCAGCAACATTTAAGGGTTACATGGCCAAGGCACACACGTGTGTGCTAGGCCGTGTGGCGAATCTAATTTTGCATTTAAGGTGCAGACTTCACACGGCCAGGGTACATGCCCATGTATTATGACCGTGTCATCCACACGGTCGAGACACACGGTCGTGCCTCAGCCTGTGTGGTTACTACTGGGCATTTTATTTTACCAAATTAAGGTGCAGGGGACACACGGCTGGACTACACGCCCATAGGGCAGATCGTGTGTCACATATGGCCTAGACACACGCCCGTCTACCCATGTGGACAAAAACAAGGCTATTTACTAAGCCCTTTTGCCACCCTTACTTGCACCAACATAAGCCACAACAAGTAAGACCAATCCACACATAAACATCTGACCAAATCAGCCACAACCAAGACATACACACATCAAGACCACTACACTCTATTCACATGCAAAACTTATCACATACTTTATCAATCCAATCATGCGACTTACTCATTCATGCATTAACACACCATATATTTCACCATGCAAATTGCACATTCATGAAAAACATCATTAGTTACATATATCCATAATAAGTATTAGCCATCATCCATGGCCTTATACAAAATGAATCAATCTTCAAGACAAGCCAACAATATGAAACTTGACAAAAGACCAAGTCCCTATACATGTCATACTCAAAATGATAAATCTAACTATACCAAATGTTCAGATTGATAGTGTGATCGAGCCTCCGACGTCCTTTGATCCCAAAGCTAGCTTGACGATACTATAAGAAAATGGAAAAGAGAAGGAGTAAGCATAAAGCTTAGTAAGTTGCATGTAAATAAGTAACAACATCAACCATGCATCTTTAAACACATAGCATATTATAAATCAGCACAACATTCTTGATTTAGCAATGGTAGATTTACTACATATTTATACATCACGAGTATAAGCCAAAGCTTACCAGATCGTCCCGAAATCATTCTCATAGATAGAACTTACTCAATTTCATACTTACCATTAAGGCATCATAACTAAGCTCATATCTTATGAGTTTCGAGTAAGAACCTGTACCACTCACAACATGATTATATCCTTTCATATCTTTATCATAAGCTTTAAATAACCTGTGGAACCATTTGGAATACTAAAGGATATCCGATAAGCCTCACACAAGAGGGTAAAATGCTAATGCCATGTCCTAGACATGGTCTTACACTAGCTCTCGTATCAATGTCGATGCCATGTCCCAGACATGGTCTTACACTAGCTCTCGTATCAATGTCAATGCCATGTCCCAGACATGGTCTTACACTAGCACACATATCAACATCGATGCCATGTTCCAGACATGGTTTTACACTGGCTCTCATAATGCAGCCGATGCCATGTCCCAGACATGTCTTACACTAGCACACATATCACCCAAATGTCATGGCATGGATATCTCATCTATTCCTAAGGTTTAACTGGGAGTTTTTTCTACATCAATTCTCATCATGCATATTCACAACAATAATCAAACACTTTATGCCATATTAATTGTTCAGTACATAATAACAATAAAGTTGTGTTATTTACATACAACTTATCTCGGTATACAAAATATGGGCGACCAGTTCGATTTAGTCAATAGTTTGGTTTTCCCTCGGTCTAGGTCCAAATTCCATTTTTCTTGATCTATAATGATAAATTCACTTATTTAATCACTACATTAATCAAGACAATCTATAATTCATACCTGGGCAAATTTACCATTTTGCCCCTAGACTTTCACATAATTACGATTTTTCCGCTAGGCTCGTAAAATAATTTTAATCAAATTTCCTCCTTTAACAAGCCTAGCTGAACCTTTATTACTCTTATAGAAACTCACAAATCCAATTATTTCACACATTTACTACCCATTTTATAACTTTCACAAAAATGTCCTTTTAGGTGTTTTCATGAAACCCCTTTCACAAAAGTTGTCTGTTTAACAACCAAGATTCATTTTCTTCCATAAAATTTTAGCAAACAACATGAATACTCACATGGTAAAACCCTAGACTCTCAACCATTTTTCAAAATAGTCCCCTCATTAGCTAGATTAAGCTATATGGCTTCCGAAAACACAAAAATTAATAAAAACAACCAGCAAAATCACTTACTTGCAAAAGAAAAGCTTGGCTGAAATTTGAGCTCTCAAAACCCCCTTTTTTGCTAAGAATTTTGGGGTTGAAGAGAAAGAATGAAAAGGATGAAGCTTTCTTTTTATTTTATGATTATTTTATCAATTAAGTCACCAAAAATCTACCTAACTTTTGACCAATTTCTTAAATTAAAAATTCATGTCCAATCACCACTTTTATTGGTCTATTTACTGAATAAGGACCTCTACTTTAGTGTTCCATAGCTATTTAACATCTTTAGCTTGTAGAACAAAGCTTTCGCACTTTATACGATTTAGTCATTTTTCGAAATTAAGCGAGTAATCACTAAAATTAATTCACCAAAATTTTCAAACACTCTTATATCATGCTATAACACATAAAATAATATTAAAAATAATTCCTCCGACCTCGAATTAGTGGTTCTGAAACCACTGTTCTAGTTAGCCCCAAAATCGAGCTTTACAGGCTCTCTCCTATCTTCTTATTTTTGTCACATATAGGTCTTAGAATGCCCGAAAAACCTAAAAAATACCTTTTTCTTCATTTTTTGGAGTGTAATTCATGTATCGACACGATCTTCCACATGGCTGTGTGGCTCACGCGGTCGTGTGGAATGATCCATCCCATATGGCTACTATAACTCACTTCGATTTTCACTCGTTTTTCGCTCTTTTTGCTCCCAAATGCTCTCCTAAGTATAAAAACATGAATTTAAAGGAAAAGGAGCATAAAATTCACCATTAAGATCGAATAATCACCCAAAAACAAATTAATTAGAATGAGATTAAAACATGTTATTTTTAGCACTTGTCAATGTGACATTACCATCGATCTAGTGTTGTTTGTCAGTATTGCGACAACTTTAACCCATTTTGAGACATAATCAACTACTAACAATATGTATTGGTTTTCGAACGTGTTTGGAAAGGGTCTTATGAAATCTAGGCCCATACATCAAAGAATTTGACTTCTAACACTCCTATCTGTGACATTTTTTCATGTTTAGAAATATTTCTCATTCTTTGACATTGATCGCATTTTTGTGTAACCTCGTAAGCATGTTGAATCATTGTTAGCTAGTAAAATCCTGATTGCAGGACCTTCTGTGTTGTTCTTTTACCTTTGAAATGACCACCACAAGGTGAAGTATGACATCCAATCAAAATATCTTCCACTTCCTCTTTTTCCACACATCGTTAAATTATTTGATCTGTACATTGTTAGAAAGCATAAGGCTCTTCCTAAATGTAATATCGTGCATCATGTATAATTCTCTCTTCTCCTGTCCCAAAGCATTTCCAGGAGAAACTCCTTGAATCAAGTAGTTGCCCATATCTGCATACCAAGGCATCTAGTACTTTTCAGTCATTATTTGATGGTGTTCAACTCAAAATAAATGCCTATCTATAAATTTCTCATTGATCACTTGATTTCTTCATTTCTTCGCATTTACTTCCAGTCTAGATGGATGATTTGTGACTTGATTTTGAGTACCTTTTCGGTCCATGGTCTAAAGATTAAACTCTTGAAGAAAAAATACCCATCTCATTAAACTAGCTTTAGTTTCTTTCTTCTTCAAGACATATTTCAAGGTTGAATGGTCAGTATAAACATACACTCTGTTCACCACCAGATAAGGCCTAAACTTTTCACATGCAAATACTATCGCTAACATCTCTTTCTTAGTGGTAGTATAAGCACATTGTGTTGAGTTTAACATTTTACTGGCGTAATGAATTTTATCCATTTTTTATCCCAATACTGCCCCAACAGCATAATCACTCGCATTGCACATGATCACAAAATGTTCTTCCCAATCCGGGCTCATTATGATCGAAGTTGTCACTAATTTATTTTTCATCACCTCAAAGGCTTGTGCACATGCTTCATCAAATACAAATGGAGTGTCTTTTGAAGTTGGTTCAACGATTTTGCAATTTGGGCAAAGTCCTTAATAAATCACCAGTAGAATCCCGCATGTAGGAGAAAGTTTCAAATTCTGTGAACTAAAATTGAAGGTGGTAATTTTTTGATTACCTCAATTTTAGCCCTATCCACTTCCAACCCTTTCTTAGAAATGTAGTGTCCCTAAACAATCCCCTCGTTTACCATGAAATGACATTTCTCCCAATTAAGAACCCAATTTGTGTCTTTACACCTTTCCAGAACCCGTACTAGATTAGTCAGGCATTCAATAAAGGAATCTTCATATACAGAATATTCATCCATGAAGACATCCAATTTTTCTTCTATCATATCCATGAAGCTCGATATCATACACCGCATAAAGGCAGAAGGCGCATTGCATAAACTGAATGGCATCATCTGGAACACATAAGTTTTAAATGGGTAAGGGAACATAGTTTTCTCTCGATTGTTAGGATGGATTCAAATTTTATGGTATTCAAAATAACCATCAAATAAGCAATAATATTCCTTCCCTACCAATCTATCAAACATTGGGTCAATGAAGGGTAGCGAGAAGTGATCTTTCCATGTTACATCATTAAGTTTTCTATAGTCGATGAATACATTTCATCCTTTCATTGTTTGAGTTGGGATGAATTTGTTCTTCTCATTAGCAACCATCATCAAACCATCCTGTTTAGGGACACATTGTGTTGGATTAATCCATTCACTATCCGTAACACCCAATTTTGACGGGTTCTGAGTTTGGCGAGTAAACTGAAAGTAATCTGAATGGCATAGTGTTATCTGCCCAATTGATACTTTTGGCATATAGGTCGGGCACATAATAAATGCTAGAATATTGAAATAATTAATCTCAGCATGTGTTGGGTCTTTAAGAAGAAGAGATTGGTAAGAGTATTGAGGATTTTTGGGAATCTTGGGTTGTCGCCAAAGGTATTTTGCGATAATTTTGATTAGTTACGGTGCTAGTTACGTTTTAACAATGTGGTTAGGAATAAAATGAAGGGATGAACTAAAACTATATAAAAATGTTGGATTCTCATATGCATTTCTTTACAGCTGCAAACCATTTATAAGGTAGTTTGGAAAGATTGTGACACGTGTCAAGTTCCACTATGAGAACATGGGTTTTATATATATACACATATTGATTTGGGTTCGAAGATAAGAGGATTTTCTTCTTTCTTCCATTCAAAATGCCATGGTTGAGTTTTCATTAGAGCTGAGAATAGATCTCTTTTGTTAAGCTGAAACTAAGGGTTTGTGTTCATGAATAGGGTTGTTTCATATCCTGAGTAAGTATTATAGTCTTGCATGTTGACTTCTGAAAGAGTAAGTCTGTTTTATGTATGTGAACAATAAGATGAAGAAGTAAGGTTTTGTATGGAGGTTATCTAAGATTTAGATGATGGTAAAAGTTACTTGAATGAGTTTTAATGGTGTTCTTATGTTTTATAAGCAGTGGTTATTGCGGTTTCTTTTTGGATGTTGAACTTGGAGTTCAAGCTGCTAACCGTGGTTGTCAGGTGAGTCTCTATGCTGACTCTTGCATGTGTACTATTCATACAAAAAGATCTATAGGATACTAACTGAAATATGAAATGAAATCATGAAAGGTATGGTATGTTATGGATATGGATATATGAGTAATTGCCAAAGGATATCTTTGAATACATGATTGTTTGCGAGAGTAGTATGTATATATGATATTGAAATTGATAGGTTCAAGTATATGATGAATGGTGTATAAATAATGTGATGTTGAAGTATGGTTATGTATTTCTACTTAGAATGTATATAGTAAATGCATGAAATGTAGCACCCCAAACCCGACCTAGAAGTTAGGCCCAAATCTAGCGTGTCACATTGAAGAGTTTTTCAAAAACCATGCTTTCACTAGAAACCCTTCTTAAAGAATTTCAAACTTTCTGCCATGTAAAACCTCAAATTTCGTTTGCTTATCTTTCAAAATGTAGTTTATTAAAAGTCATTCTCTTGTAAAATCATTATTACTTTTAAAATCTTGTTTGTTGCGGAAGTTTGATTCAAACATTTGCGAATACATGATATTTTGAAAACAGTGGTTATAATTTTAAAAACCCGTGTTTAACAGACCAGCAGTTTGTAATTTAAAGAAATACCAAATAAAAGTTAAAAAGAAAAACCCAATGACCTTATTACAAAAATTATTAACCCACTAATTTAAAATAACTAAATTAAACTATCTTTAAACCATATCCGATGTGTGGCCACCTCCGAGTCCTCCGCAGTTCCAAATCCTCTAAGCCTGGGGATTACCTGTACAGTTAAAAACGGGGTGAGTTTACGAAAACTCAGTGTGTAATCCCCTATTACGGTCACAGTCTAGGCCCAAGCCCATACGATATCATTCTGGGCCTAAGCCCTATTCGTAACAATCTGGGCCTAAGCCACAAAATCATATCAATGCAATGAACATGTACCCAACCCATACCAACCAAACTCTCCACCCGTACCAACCAATCTCTCCATGTATGGACCATGTCAACCCACCCAGCCAACACACCAAGCTTAGCACCGATTGCGGCACTAAGTCAACAGAACGGCTTGGTAGTATAGACAGAACGACTAAAAGCCATAAATATCGCAGCATCGCTGCCGGTTAACAAAATGGCTAAAAGCCATAATTATTGCAGAAAGGCTGAAAGCCTTGTACAGAACGGCAATGGGCCGTACACTTCCTCCGTAACTTTGTCCCAACCCCATGCAATATGTCGTGTATGTCATGCTCAATCATTACACATGTATGCAAAATGGCCATGCTTAGTAATAGTCATTTCAACACATATTAAAAACATATCAGTCTTACGACCACAATCAACTCAGTAAAACATAGTCATGTGATCACAGTCAAATTAGTCAAATCATAGCACAAGTCAGTCATTTACCCACAAGGGCAAAACAGTCATCTCACCCTACAAGGGTATTTCGGTAATCCTACCCTACAGGGGTATTTCGATAATTCTACCCTATAGGGGTATTTCGGTAATTTTGCAATCTGAGGGTATTTCGATAATTTCACAAATCAGGGGTATTTCGATAATTTTGCAATCTGAAGGTATTTCAATAATTTCACAAATCAGGGGTATTTCGGTATTTTCACAAATTAGGGATATTTCAGTAATTTCACAAATCAGGGGTATTTTGGTAATTTTACAATACAAGGGTATTTTGGTAATTTCACAAATTAGAGGTATTTCAATAATTTTGTAATCCGAGGGTATTTCAGTAATTTCACAAACCTAGGGTATTTCAGTAATTTTGTAAACTTGGGGTATTCTGGTAATTTTGCAAACCGAGGGTATTTTTGTAATTTCCTAATCGAGGGTATTTCGGTAATTTTACAGACCCGGGGTATTTTTGTAACTTTCCAAATCAGAGGTATTTCAGTAATTTTGTAAAACTAAGGGTATTTCAGTAATTTTGTAAACCAAGGGTATTTCAGTAATTTTGTAAACCCCTCAGAAGGTATACAGTCGCCTCGAGCGACTCAAGTATTCTAAACAAAGATAATGATGTGAATAGGCCTAAGGCCCATTCTCGACCCAAGTGGGCCCACATGCTCGTGTAGCCCATTTAGCCCAAATCTAGCCACAGATATGAGATTCACATAGTCCAGTCTAATATTTACTACACAATCATACAACTTATCCAATTGGGCCCACGGGCTCATGGGCCCTACATGGCCCCTTTCGGCCCAAACATCCTAAATCCACAAGAACACTCATGATGGCCTCAACTATCGCGTCGAAGCTCCCACACGTGCGCTCGCACGCTCGTGTGGCTACCATCGCCGTGCGACTGGCATTTTGGCATTTACCGTTCTATAGCTAGAATAGTGCGAGATACACACCTGATAGAAATCTGAAGCTAATCCGTGCTCCGAACACTCCTATGCCCAAACGCCAACCAAGGTATGCTTACTCTCCTCTCATAGATTGCTCTATTTAAAACCAACTTCTTGCCCACTCACATGCTAGCTTCCCGATGTGGGATCCCTCCTTCAGCAGAGTTTAAATCCAACACAAACACATGTCGCCCCAACTTAGCAAAATAAATATCCCTTTTTGCTTACAATGGGATTCGAACCCTTGCCCTCTCCTATGCTCCAGACGCTACATGCCACCACAACACAAGCTCTTTTTGCGTCTTAAAACATGCGCAACTAAATATAAGTCTATGGGCCAAAGTCTAAGTTCATTTAAAAGGAAAACAAAAAGAATTGCAAGCGCCAAGTCTTGAACCTCGGACCCCTTGCTTCCTCTATGGCGTCACTTCTTTGTCTCCCATGTGGCGCCATTTGCCACTAAACCATAACTCCTTTTGTGTCATTTTTCTCCACATTTTATTCTTAAAGCCTACTTACTAACTCCCAGGGTTTTATTCACCTAAAACTAAAATTTTCCTAAAGCCCAAGTTTGAACCCGAGACTTCATAGAAGCCTCCTAACCTTCCAAAATCACTCACCTAATAGATCCAACTTGCATTAGTGTCGTTCTCTTGTTCTCACAAATTTTAAACGCTCCCAAGCCCAATGCCCAATAGGCCCAATTCTACTAGGCCCAAATTTAAGGTGTTACATGAAAGGTCTACAAAATGAGTCTTAGACATTAATGCATGAAGAGTCTGTAAAGTGGGTCTGTGTCTATTCTCTATGAAGTTGTCAAAAGGTGTCTGCTGGGACTTTAAACATGAACTCTAAAATGGAAACTCCGTGGCCATGGCTCTCTCCAAAAGAAACTAAAGGATGGTTATTACCTATGGGTTTCATATATGTCCCAGGACGATGATGGGCAAACCTCACATAATATGAGTTTAGGCAAATCCATATCGTAAACACGCCATGAAAGAAAAGTCTTTGTGACTAAACATGAAAGAAAAGCCTTTGAGGCTAATTATAAAAGGATCGCCTTAGTGGCATCCTCTATCTGATAATTAGTATGATGTATTCTGCTAAGTCTATATGGCATTAATTGTCAGAAATATCTAGTAAGCCATGAATCTGAACTTCTATCTCGATGGTAAAATATGAGTAAGTTCTAGTAGTTTTGTAACAATTATAACTAAGACAAGGTATTGGTATACTCTGGAATAAGAGTTGAATAAAATCTTAAGGGTTCTCTATGAAAATGTGATGTTTATTTGTATGATAACAAGGGTGTCTGTTATGATGATCTGTAAGTATGAAAAGTAAGGGGTATCGTATCTTCTTCAATTTTTATTCTGATTCTAAGTCAATGCTAATTTGAAATATAAGATCTTGATATAGCATGATATGGAGTTCATCTGAATGTTATTCGCAGTGAATTATCCATATGGGTATGTGAACAGAAATGAATCAGGGTATGTCTGCATGAGAACCAATAGTATGAAAAACTATGTAGGTATCTTCCAAATGTATGTATCTACCCAATACAATGTCAGTAAGAAATTATTTAAAAGAATAGCAGGAGTTTAGTTATGGGTTACTGGAGGTGGATTCTAAGGGTAGATTTTGTTACGAAAGTTTTATAGGGCAAGAGAATAGTGTAATAATGAGAAGGGTCCTCTAGTTATTAAGTATGAAAGATTAATTATAATCGGTAAACGATAATTGGCGTGTATGAGAATGATAAAATCGTATGACATCAACTGTAGTAAATGATGCAAATTAGAAGTTGACTCATGGAAAGTCCTAGAATAATACAAGGACTCCATTAAGGTATGATTAATGAGCTCACTAAGTACTTTTGTACTTACACGATTATTATTTCTTTTCAAGAGGCTTCACCTGGAGGGAAAACACCAGGAGTACACCAAGATGGTGGCGGATTGGGATATTATGCATACATAGGATTTGTGGCACGGTCTTGAAAATTTTCTTTTAAGTCTGTCTTGAATAAATTTCTAACTTGTAAAGATTTGTATAAGATGTGTTATAATAATTTGTTTAACATATATTTCATTTTTAAAATTTTAAAATGTTAAGTTTTTCTTTTGGACTTCAAATGATAGATTTAAAATAAATGAGAAATTGCAAATTGCTTTGTCAAATGTTTTGCATCATCTAGTAACACCCAAGATCTGGACTTGTGAATTGATTTGAGGGCATTACACTATCAGGAATCACATAAACTATGTCAGCATCCAACCATTTCAGCAATGATTTCTTCACCACATCCTTCATAACGAGATGCAGCTGCCTCTGAGCGTCCACTATCAGTTTCTCACCTTCTTTTACCTGAATTTTGTGTTAAAAAAATGTTAGGCTTATTCCCTTTATGTCAACAATTGTCCAACCAATTTCCTTCTTATACTTCTTCAACACATTTAACAAGGCCAATTCTCATTCTGTAAACAACTGAGCTCCAATAATTATGGACAATGTGTTGTTTTCACCCGAGTATCCATATTTTAAATTCTCAGGTAGTGGTTTCAGTTCCAAAGTTGAAGGCTTGACTATGGACTAAATCATTTTTCGGATGCATCTTCTAAGCCTAACGGTACTTTGCAGTGTCTCCACTAATTCAATCGATACACTCGTTCTTGCTCACTGTCAACATCTTCCTCACCTTGCTTGGTATCTATTGCTTCATCATCATTGGATATTGCACTCTCAATTTCGACTAACTGCCCCCCTTTGCGCCTTGTAATATCTTCCTCTGAAGCTCCCTTCAATTGTTCACTTGTACCCATATGCCTCTCAATTAATTCATTAGTAGCATCAGTCGAATTAGCGTCCTCATTAAAGATAGAATTTTACTTTCCCACTAAAAGTAAAGAAAATAATTTTTGGTTCTGTATTTGATTCAAATTGATACGACTCCACACTCGAAATAGTTTGTAGTATGAGAATAGCGAGAAAGGTTGTTCGAGTGAAAGCTGGGAATGAAAAGGATCCATTGACCGCCTCCAAAGGTACGAACATTTAGAGAAAAAATTGTGCAAATAATATATATATAATTAAGTGTGGTATCTGCAAGCGAACAGATCAAATTCGAATATAGTTTTATGTTTCAATGAAACACCGGGAAGCATTTTGAGGATGGTACCCAAGGGAGGATGGATTAAATCTAAAAATTTAGTCTACAATATCAAGTCTAAACAGTAATCACTAAAAATTATATTACAGAAATTAAGACCAAATATTAAGGTCATAAAATAAAAACTAAACTACTAAAACGAAGTTGACAAATGAAAAACTCTCAAATAACAAGAAGAAGATTAATTAGCTTCAATGGTTGCAATTGACTTCAAAATTTGGATTTTATTAGTGAATTAGTTATTAAATAATCAATATTACCTCTCAGCCTCTACCAATACGTCCTCATCTCTCAACCTCAGTTTCGTGATCGAGATAAATTACAATTTACTCGAAAAATTTATCTCTTGACCTCGTTGAACTACACATAAAGTTATACCAAGTAATACTTATGAGAAACCCTTATCCTTCCATTAATCACTCCCACATTCGCTAATTAATCTCCCTAAAAGACTTTATTAAACTCACTTTATTTGATAAATTACTTTGATATAACAAACAAAAACGTTTTTGAATAAAATTTATTTTTGAACAAAGAAATTATTAAGTTCAAAGCATAAAAATCATTTCAAGACTTCTAAACATCTTAGAAAATGTTTTGAACACTTTGAAATATCGACAAGTTTCAAAAAATCATTCTTAAACTCTTGAACTTAATTAAAACAATTTTAAATCAATTGAAAAATTGCTCCATACAAGAAGTATCAATATTTCCAAAAAGTATTGATACCCATATTATTTCTATCGATACCATTCTTTTTATTGATACCAAAGTTGCTATCTGACTTGAGTAAAAATTTGAACAAAAGTAATAATTATCAATACTTTAAAAAAAATATATCGATACCTATTGAATTTTAACGATACCATATTTTATATCGACACCAGTTGTAACAGGCCGATTTTAACCCTAATCGGAACGGTGGTTTCGGGACCACGAATCTGAGTTAGAAAAATATTTCTATATTATATTTGATGTCTATGATATATGTTTGAGCATGTGTTAAAATATTGTGGGTTAATTTGTCTGTTAGTGTATTCATTTTAAGAAAGAGGACTAAATTGCAAAGGTGGTAAAAGTAGCCTTTATTTAAATTGAGTGGTTAAATTAAACTATTTTCTTTTATATGTGGACTTAAGTTTCAAATTAGCCATTTGATTTGTAAGTGGACGGCAACATGCATCCACTATGTATTTTATTATTAGTTATATGTGTTATGTAATAATAATACATATATTATATTATAAACATATTATAATAAAAACATAAAAAGAAAAAGGCAATTGCATGTTCACCATTTATCATTTTTCTTACCGAAACTTAAAGAAAGGAGAGAAAGTTTGAGTTTGAGACATTCGACCCTTTTTGGAAGCTTGATTAAGGTAAGAGACTAGCTCGGTTTTAGATAATTTTTACGTTTTTGAGATCGTTGCTTCGAATACTATCCGACCCATGTTAGAATTTTTGAATTTGATGCATATTTGATATTCGGCCATTGATGAATGCTTATGTTTTGAAATGTTTGATGGTAAAATATTAATTATATGTGATAGATTAACAAGTGTTGTTTTTGAATTTTTGATAAAATTGAGTGTTATGGATTAAATTGCAAAAATAAATAGTTGAGGGATTAAAATGCAAAATAAATGGATTGTATGGACTTATATGGCATGAGGAGCATTCGGCCCTAAAGGACTAAATTCAAATTATGTGTATTTTGTGTTTTATGTAATAGGGACTAAATTGTAAAAGTTGTAAATGTTAGGGGTAAAATGGTAAATTGCATAATTATGTGTTTTTGGATTAAATTGAATGAAAATATATTTGAATGAGCTTAATTTGAAATTATTTAGATCAAGAACAAAAAGAAACGGGATTGGATCGGGGAAAGGCGAAGTTGAACGAATAGCCGGGAAACCCTAATCTGTCGATTTTCGAGGTAAGTTTTTAAGCAATTGGGTTAAATCAAATTTTATTCTATATTATATGCCTATTTTAAATGGTTGTAAGTATATTAAATATCATATTGCCGAATGTGTTAATGAATTTAGTATAAGTTAGTCGATGTGTGGTTGCTTGGAGGTTGGATTTATTTGCATGAAATGTATATCTATATGTTAATGATGCAAATAGATACCAGGGATACTAAATTGGGATATGAATATATCCAAAGGAAATGTTAGTTACATGATAATGTCTTGGCCGAATATGATATAGACTTGGATATGAAATAATAAAGTTATACTTATATGTATGTACTTATATATGAAGTTGTGGATTAGATCTTGTATATATAAGTGTAAATTCAAATGAATAGCAGGTTTACGAAAAAGCACTAAGTGTGCGAACTTATAACCGAGCACTAAGTGTGCGAAATCGGTCACATGGCACTATGTGTGCGAATAGTCAAAGTAAACGGCACTATGTGTGCGATACGTTACTGAATCTTGGTAACAAGTACGCAGGTTTGATACTCTCTAAAGACTCTTATTATTAATGTTGATAAGGATAATAAATTGTTCGAGTATACAATCATATGTTATGCACGGGTGGTTAAGGTTGGTAAGGTAAATAACCTAGAGGTATGTATTTTACATAACGATTTGTGATTTATGGTAGCTTGAAATGTAAGTAGAAATTCAGTAAGTAAAAGATGTATATGCTGGTTGTTTTATCATGTGAAAGTGGTGTATGGATATATATATATATATATATACATGCATATAATGTTGTTATGAAATCTATTTCTGTATGTCTGAATATTCGTCAAGAAAGTTGTAAATGAAATAATTTATTAAATCATGATAAAGCTTATATGTGAGTTAAATGCTTAAAACTTACTAAGCTATGAAAGCTTACTTTGTACTTGGTTGTTTCCGTATTGTAGATCTCTTTTGGTTGTTCATCTCGTGCTCGGGGATCATCGTCACTATCGTCGATATTTTGGTACCTCTTTTGTGTATGAACTTTAAGTCTATGGCATGTATAGGCTAAACCATTTTGAATTGACTCAAATGATGCTTATATGAATGTATATAAATGCCATGCAAAAAATGGCTTTATGTTTATGTTTAAGTTGGTTGAATATACTTGAGATGTTGGTTATGTTTGTGCATATTCGGACATACTATAAACTTGTTATAGCATGAGTGTGTTTTAAGGAGATTATGAAAGGTAAATTGGTTATATACTGTAGATGAATATTTCATGCATGATTTATAAGCATAATTCATATTTAGGTAATAAAATAAAAATGGGTTGGTTTGTTCTAGGTATATAGTGCATTTTGGTTGACGTATATAATCTTGCTCATTTTGTATACACTTACAAGACAAGTCATGAAAAGATTAGGTCATACTTCATGTGCATGGCAATTGAATGAGATGTAATTTTAATTAAAATTTTAAACATTTTCACTTGTAATATTCGGCTATGACATTGCCTTAGTTTGAAGTTCATAATTTTCATTGGACATTTATGTGCTTTTGGTCATGAGATCCAAAGATTTGTATTGTGGCAAAATATTTAGTAATGGTTTGTTTATAATTGAACAAACATAGTTATTTGATTTGTATAAAGTGAACAAGGATAAGTATGCATATTTGGAAAAAGTATTTTTTTTAAAAAAAATGACTAAAAGAATAGTGTTTAGCTAATTGAATGCAATTAGTTTTAGTTGATGTTAATAATATTATTTGTGATGTGTTAGTTAATGTCTTGATATTAGACAGGATATACATGTTTATTGTGATAGTAAGAATTGGTACGCATTAATTAAAGTAGTAGTAGTTTTTTATAAAATGCTTTGACTTGTGGTTGGATAAGTAATGCCCGTAACCCTTATCCAGCGACGGTTACGGGTTAGGGGTGTTACACCAGTTTTGTATTTTGACTTGATAAGCTTTTCAAACCTTCACAAAAAGTATCGATGCCCATTCAAAAATATCAATACCTTTTATCAGGTATTGAATCATCCTTGGTATCATTGGAAACTAACTTTAACGATCAATGAATCAAGCATTAAATGCTACTAGTACCGATACTCGTAGAAAAAGTATTGATAGTTTTTGTTGCTGGTGAATTTAATGATCTGGTATTTTCATCACCAACAATTATATTTATTTTCTCAACAACCATAACGGTTGGAAATGAATTAGAGGGTATAAATACCATCTTCTAAAGGTCCTATAACAATAAGAAAGAATATTCAAGATTAAAATATCAATTTAACAACCTTTGTGCCAAAATGTTTCCATAATTGTCTTTCATACACTTGTGAGCTTCATTGCTACTTTATTAGATCTTTTTCTTGTAATTGAGCTTAATTTTCAAACACTTTGATCTTATAAGGATTATTTCTTTATTTGCTTCTTTGTATCTCTTTGAGAGGGTTTAAATCTTAAGGTTTGGGTAGAAACCTTAAGGGAGTTTGTAAGGTTAAACCTTGTCCTCAAAGGTTATCAAATTAGTGAATTTGGGAAAATCAATAGTAGTGGAAAGCTAAGGTAGTTGAGTAAGTAATCGGGGTCGAATCACTCTAAATCTTGTGTCAATTTTTTCTATCTTTTCCCTCTAGCATCCATAAAAAGTTTTAAAAGCCAATCACCGCTTTGGCAATTCCGGGTTGATTATTTTAGTTAACAAACTTAGCCATTTTCAATAACCTTCTTCCTTAAAATTAAATTAATCATGCAAGAACACAAATTAAATTAAAAAGGAGAAACATAGAAATAGGTCAATTTGAGAATCTTAATGTGCTTGGATCCACGAAATCCTTTAACAGTTGTCGAGATATCATCCTTTGCAAGAGAAACGTAAAGGAAAATTATGAATATACTTAATAATGAAGACTTGAACTCAAATCGAATCTAATTCAAAGAACAAGAAAAAAAATTGTTTTTAAAAGAAAATAAAACCTAGATTAAAATCCTAAATCTACTAACTAAACCCTAAAAATGGCTTGGCAAAAGCTCTTCACACTTAACCTATGTTTAACTATATATAGGCAAAGTTAGTTGTTCAATTAGGTCAAATACAAGCCTTAATCACGCTAAATATGGGTTGTGCAGACAAAAACACCCTTAATGAATTTTTGCCCTCCATCAGACTTGTGTCGCAACACAGGCTAGTGCATGTCGGGACACACAACTTCGAATATGACTTCTTGAATTGGCTCTGTTGTGTTGCGACCCTAAAAGTTTGTGATGCAACTCGGATGTCATTCTTGATACATTTGGGCCTAAAAATAGGTGTCCTGCACACTCAATAAAAGCATTAAAACTACCTTAAGGTCGTTATTGGCCCAATGGGTCAACTAACTCAAAATATGGCGTAAAAATGCTTATTTCGCAATAATTGAACTCTAAACTAAGAAAATCAAATATGTAATAAAAGATGCTAAAATGGATAGAAAACAAGCTCGTTAAGTGCCGAAAAGTACCTAAACTGCCACTATAATTTGTGTCAGGTCATCTGTCTAGCCAAAAACGAAGGTGGGACTTTGGAAAAAGTTTATTACTATAAATATCACAAACCAACTCAGTTTTCAAATTTTTTATTTTTCATTATGCAAAAAAAATCATTTTCAAACCGATTTTTTTCCAATAAGGTATGACTAAATCGAGCTAAATAGTAATAACTAACACACTAAGCTAAGTCGAAACAACTACTAACGGTAGTACGACTAATCATTAATTAAAGATGTGAATTTACTTCTAAAAGACTAAATTGCATAAATACTAAAAGTAATAGATTAACAACCAAGAATGACAAGAAGGAAGTTGATTAATATCCATGATTTTATTTAACCTAGAATTAGGTGTTTTTTCAATTAATTATTAATAGACCTAATTAATACCTTTCGATCTATAATTAAATCAATTAATTAACTTAGTCCACTTATCTTTCGATCTAATAGATCTAAACAGGACTAAATCGAATAAGTTTTAAGTAGGATACCCTTTCGGTCTCATCTACCTAAATTACTACCTAGAGTCATCAATTCTAGGTTTCAAGCACATTCGATTTAATTAATCCATTGTTAAATCCTAACTCTAGTTAATCAAGTAACCAATCTCCCTATGGATTTAGTTAGTACCCATTGTAGATGCAACTAATCTAATCAAATTGTAAAATATTGAAATAATGAAAAACAATAAACAAAGGTTAAGAGATGCTCAGAAATCCGACGACTCTGAAGTTTGAGATCACTTGAGCATAAGGGGAGTTATTGCTTGTTCATATAGAGAGTTATGAAAAAAGACTTGGTTTGGATGTTACTTTATCCTTATCATGCAACATATATGCTACATATTTTGGTGTATGTTGTTTCTATGCATATGAGGAGAGGGAGTTATGCAATTTAGACTTTTTTTTTTTTTGTCAAAATGTCAAGGGGGATATTATTGGAAAAGTTGTTGCTACTTATTCCATGTCCTGTTATAATGCAACTATTTCTCTACTAGGGCCATCGAATTGGGAATTGAATAGGTTTTGTTTGTGCTTATATCGGTCCACTTGAGTGTGGCATATTTGGCAAAACAGGTAGCATGGATCAACTGGGGTTTTAAAACTCCCAATTGAATTGCTTGAGTTGACTTGATAAACATGAAAATCTTATTATCTCTTGGTGATTAAAGTGTTATTTTTTAGGGATAAATATCTTATTTTCTTAAAGAAGTTTTTCAAGGACTTATAAGTTGAATAAAGGAGGATATTTTATTGTTCTCTAAGCCTATAAACAGGCATCGTTCTCCTTTGGGGATGTATCAATTTTGAGTGTTGAATATCTTTAGAAAGTTTGAGCATCTTATTCTTTATCAGCTTGCTTATTTCTTGTATTGGGTACGGGTTTTGTTGGCTATAGTGTTTGTGACACTTCGTCAAATTTTTGTCTTGGTACTGTCATATGGTAAAGGATCATTAGTTCTCTATTGGGGTTGCATGTAGTCGCGTGTTTAAGGAGTTGTGAGCTTTAGTAGATAGGGAAGGAAGTGTATTGTTGAAGTGTTTGGTGGTTGAATAAAAGATTTATCCTAAGCGAAGCTCCGCAGGCGTAAGATCGTTTTGTTTGACCTGTATAAACAAATATCAATTATGTTGATTCTTTTTCTTTCCTTATCTTTCATTCATTGTCTTTCTAACTGCTGTTACAATGAACATTAATCAAAGTTGATTTGTTCTATATGCAGACTAATTATGTTTCAATTTTGAGGGTTATGATAATATTTCAAGAGATATTTTGTTTAAGGGATATAAAATTATTTCTGATAATAGGATTATTGAAATGTAACATTATGTAACAAATTACTAGAAAGATTACAGTATCACGTCTAATTCATTTGATTGTAATGTAATATTTTGTTATTTGATTAATGAAATGTAAGATTACTTAAAGCTAAATTTTATTAAATTGTCCTTGTTGAATTTACTTCTTTTCTATTGTTTACTACACAAAAGTTGAGTCTTAAATTATTATATTTTAATCATAAACAAATGAATGAATTAATTTCGTATCTCCTTTTTCAAGTAAATAAATTAAATTTAAAGAAAAAAATAACTATGTAGGGCCTCTCTAAGTATTATTATAAAATTACATTCAGGACAGAATATAATAAATTAAATGTTATTTTTCTCTACTTATATTAAAGATTAGAAATTTTAATTTATTAGTTATTACTTGTGTTTTAGTTTAAATAAATGAAGGTAAATTCCTCAAAATCTAACATAAACAAAATAATGTAAGAGTGCTTAAAGAAAATAATATTGAGATTACTGTTGTATGACTAATCTTGACACGATATATTATAGGATAAATATATTTATTACGAATCGTAATACTACTATTATGGTTCCCACTTCTCATTTCATATTCTCATTCGTTCTTTTTCCTCTATGTGGTTCTGTTCAAATCATTGTTGTGAAATTCAAAGTAACAGTGAATATTATTTTTATGATAATATGTTCAATCAATCAACAACCACATCTCTCCAATAAACAAGGAAAGAAGTTCATATGCAAACATTAAAAAAAAAAAAAACTGTTTTATTACTTTTTTGGGACACAAACCCTAGGTTCCTAGCCATATCTCAATTATACAATTTATCTAGTTTAAAAATTAAAATAGTTTTACATACTTTTATAATTATTTATATGATTAATATTTTAATGATGTAATTGTGGAATTTATTAATATAATTTTATTTGTCATGCATATAAATTTTTAAATCGATTTGATATCTCTATCATATAGATTTAAAACACTTTATATGTTAATATATATTCAACTATCGAAATTATTTTACATAAAACAAATATTTAAAAATTTTAAATTTACATAAAATTTAACAAACATGATCTACATAAATAGATCATGAAATATAACAGTTGAATTATTAAAAAATTAATTATATAAATAATTACAAAAATATGTAATACTAATTTAATTTTGTTATCCCTCCCAAATATATATATATATGAAAATTATCCCATTCATATAAAAACAAAAATAATTACACATATGCACATGTATATTTCTTCACTATCTTTTTGTGGTATCGGGTAATTCTAACCAAAAAATGATAAATTTATTAAAGTTCGGCTGAATTATTAAAAATATCCTTTAACTAATTTACTTTTGTTAAATAAATTTTTAACGTTGAGAATAATAAATTTTAAATTTGATTTCTATTTATTTAACCTAAATAGGTATTATAAATTTTTTTTCTTCTTAATTTAATCTTTATTTCAAATGAAATACTAATTAATGTTAAGAATTGAGTATAAATTAAAGATTAAAAGATTATTTCGATACAAATTTAAAAAAGTAAGAGCATATTTGGACATAAAATTTAAGAACTTATTTGGATAGAATATAAATTATTTAATAAAAATATAAAAGCTTATCTAAATAAAATAACGAAATTCAAGTCCTTAGTAATTTAGCCATAAAGTTATTGGAAAGGAAAACCCATACCTAATATCCACATATTTTCATCCACCAACCATAATTGATTTGATATATATATATATATATATATATATATATAGATTGGTTTCCAATTATTGAATCAGTGCAAGGATCCATTATGTTGTTCAACTTCAGATGCAGGCTCATCATCATCTTCTTCCAAGTCATCAGTGGCATAAACTTGATGTCCATCCCCAAAAGCTTTAATGTGATCTCTCAAAGATCTTTTATGCTTGAAATCTGAGCCACAAATGCAATACCAAAGCTTCCCACAGTTCTTCTCATGAGTTCTCCAATCCCCTCTTACAGCAAAGGCCTTCCCACATTTCCTGCACATAAATGACTTGATCCCATGCTTCCTCTTGTAATGTGTTTGCAATGTTCTGAAATCTTTCAGTGGTTTTGGCCTTGGATGGTCTATGTTGTTCCTACAACCTGGTGCACAGCAATAGCATGGCAGCCTTAGCATTGCTGTTGGCTGAGTTCCTCTTAGTGATTCTGGCCCTTTCCTATATTGAGATCCATGCGCCCACATATGCATCTACAATCATATTATAGGCTAAATTTATTGATTAATTAAGAAAAACTCAATTATTATTTAGCACAAAGAATGGTAAATAATATTAGGTTACACAAAAGTCGTAAAATTATAATGGAGGTCTCTATACTAGAAGTCAAATTGCATTTTGCTCTCTTAACACAAAAAATGGGCAATTAGTCTTTTAGTTTAAAAAATAAATCAATCATTCAGTTAAAATTTTCATCCATTTTTTACTATTAAAAAATAATCCTTATACATCAACATAAGGTACACATCGTATGCCACGTGTCATTGTTTTATTATTCCGTCAGTCATATTAATTTTTAACTGTACAAATAGATGAAATTTTCAACAGTAAAGACTAATTTACTCTTTAATTTAATGCACAATGCTTAATTTATCCATTTTTTTAATAAATGGAACAAATACAATTTGAATTTTAATACAATGTCTTCCACAAAAGTTTTACTCATAAACGATACCCCAAATGTAAAGGGAAAATATTAAATGAAAAGCTCAATTTTGAATACAAGTAGAATGGTTAACAAATAAGGGAAATCATATGGTGATAAACTAAGAGAGGTTGAGGAGAGTAAAGAGAATAACAAAAATACTAGAGGATCATAATTTTAACTCATAATTTAACAAATGTGGAATAACAAAATTTTAACAAATTTAAACCCCAATTCTTATTTGGATGTCTTTGGAAATGTGAACTTGTTTTCCTCTTTTTCCTAAATAAAATTGAGTAACATTCTTCATCCTGTAACACAATTGTAGAAAACACAAGCTTCAAAGTACCCCGAAGGCATAAAGAAGAAAAGAAAGTACTGATCTTAGGCTCAGTTTATATGAAAACGAGTTTCAAAGGCAAATAATCTAAGAAACAATGAAAAACCTACTTAATTGCTATACCTGCATGTTGTTGTATCGATTGAAAGTTTTGCAGCAAACGGGACAAGAGAATTGTGAAGGACCAATTAGAATTTGAGAAGGGGTAGGGATCCAATACTGTCGTTTGTTGAGTCTATTAATTGGGTATTCATCATCTTGTTCAGTCATCTCTGAAGAAGCTGATAGAACTGAAGCTAACTCTGAAGCACTAGGGCTTGGTAACCCTATATGAAGTGCAACAGTAACAGTTTCATCATCATCTTCACCATGTACATCCATGGCAGTGCATGAGTGTTGCTCTTGATCTTGATCTTGGTATACACCGTCTTCGTCTTTGTAATGCCTTGTTGGACTCAAGCTTAACAATGGTAAGGCTTCTCTAACAGGTGGGGAAGGAGGGGGTGATGAATCGGTGGTTCGATAATGGAGAAAAGGGTTAATATTGGTGGTTCCGTTTTTATGGGAGTTTTGGGGATGGGGATTAGGCTTTTGTAGAGGATGAATTTGAGATGGATAATGTTGATCAAGAGGGTTGAACTTGAACCAGCCTGAGAAGAAATTAGAGTAATGGTTGTCAGCCATGGATGAGGAAAACAAGGTCTTTTATTTGAAGAGATGGAAATAAGGAACAGTTTGGGGGTAGATTGATTTGTTTTTATAGATAGAAACAAAGTGTTCAAAATAACTAAAGGGTATTATTTGGTGGAAGAAAAGGGTTATTATATAGTAAATAAAATATACATATTTTTAGGTTTTAAAACAAATATTCCTATTTATATCATTATTTAAATTTTTTATTGAGTTGGTGTCATTAATTTAATTAAAAAAATAATGAAAATATTATTTTATAAAATAAATTATATTATTTGATGATACTTTAGTCTTTTAATCTTTTTTGAAAAATTAATATAAAATTTACATTTTAAAACCCGTGCTATTTGCATTACTAAAATTGTAATTTTACCACGCAATCAACGTTTTATTTTAATTTATTCTATATGTTATAATTTTATTGTACATACTCTATTACCTCCATCAATTGTATATTTATACTTGCTATAATTTAAGCAGCTCCTAACTGAGTTGATGTCACGAGTCAATCAGACACCTCTTGGTTAGAAAAAATTATGAAGATGTCTTTTCATAATTAAAATAAATTACACTATTAGAAAGTATTTTAATCTTTTTATTTTTTGAAAAAAAAGTAAAAAAATTATATGTACTAGTATTTACACTTATGCTATTTACATTAATAAAATTTTAATTTTATCACACAATCAAAGTTTTATTTTAAATTATTTTATGCATTTTAATTTTGTTATGCATATTTAATTTTCCTAATCATTTGTATATATTAATAAAGTTGTTGATTGAGTTGGTACCATAGGTTAACTCGACATCAATTAAAGATTGATGACAACACTAGAATAAACAATTGTAGTGCATGTAGTATTCTTAATTCGATGTATTTACATGTTTAATTTTTGTTTTACTCACATTTAATCTATTTGTTTCGATTTTATATTGTACATATTTCTTGTATTATTCTTAATTAGTTTCAAACCATACATTTCATTATTTATTATATATTATTTTTAAACACAGCCCTATATTCTAAGTACGTAGTTTTCACGTGCATACACGTACAATAGAATTTTTAGGAAAAGGAATGTCCCTTTATGAGACTCATCCATGTTTTGTTTTTTTAGCATAGATTAAAGGAATAATATTTGATACATTGCAAATGGACTTTTTAGATTTAATAAACAAAGTCAGGGGTTAACAAATGTCTTATAGGGTTATAGTAAATTATTAAAAATATATATTTAAAAATAGAGACACATGATAATTTTTTAAGGCCGGTTATGGAATAAAACAATATATCAAATACAAACCCTAGGTTGAATTACAATTTTAATCCCTCTATTTTATAGATTATATATATAAATATCAAATATCAATTTTAATCTTTATACTACACTCAACTTTAAGATTTAATTTTTATAGTTTAATTTTTGATATAATTTGGTACTTCAACGTTTATAATGTCATTAGTTAGTTTAAATACCTTATTCTAATTAAAATATTCATGTGAATTTAAGAATTGTTGACCACAAGTGTTTTATCCGTTTTACAATCTAAGCATAGTCCTATTCGGGTCAATGGTGATATTAAGATAATGTCTTCCCAACAATATCGACTCCAAGATTCAAGCTTGATCCAAATGCTAGAGAAAGCAGATTTATTTTACTTCTTTCAACTACTTGTTTGTTTTAATTTCATAATTTACCCAAATATAATTAACCCAACACGTATGAGTCGAAAATCACACTAGTTTAAAATTAAAATAAAGAAAACCAAGAAATTTTAGGGTAACTTCCATGGCTAATCATTATTGATAAAATTAACCATAATTCTTCAAGTCTTTAAAATTAACTTAAAAGCAAATCAAGAATTTTTCGGTAACTTGTATAAAATTAGTAATAATTCTTCTCCAATCTTTAAATAATAAGATAAATACACTCGAACTTACGTCCTCTTATATTGACAATAATATCTACATTGTCCGATCAAACTTAGATGACACTTGCATTGGTAGTGTTATAATATAAGCAGATGAGCAAATTAATCAATTTATTGTAACTTGATTACATGGGTGAAAAAAATTATCCCAACTTTATAATTATTTTATATTGAGTGAAATATATTTTATTTTAAAAAATATATTTGAAAACGATAATTTTTTTAAAATATTTAATAAAGTATTTTTATGTAAAATTAGTAAATGAAGATTATTTTAGCTGTAGTTTTTATTACAACTTAAAAGTTAGAAATATCTCTAATAATCTTCTATCATAATAATTTTGATCTGAGCTTTTCTTAGTCTATATTATTAATTAACTTTGTGATTGAGTTGGTATTATAAATCAATTTAATATTAATTTAATTAAAGAAAATATTAAAAATTAAAATTAACAAATATTATTATATTTTTTTTTATTTTCATACCTTTACATAAAATTTGTAAAAAAGTAGTTTCAACTAAGAAAAATTATAAACACAATAGGATTTGAATCTAAGATTGATTAAAGTTTTTTTTATAAGTTCCTACAGTATCTATAGTTCAATTGTTAAATAAATATTTTATAGCTATTTTTTAAATATTGAATTTTTTTCATCTACATGATAACATTTTGATAATAATTTAATATGTGGAAGGGTTTGGGTAAAAATATAGGCTTGAAAAATTAGTCTAAGCAAAAAAATAAGACCCGTTTAGAAAATGAGCTGAGCCTAGGGTAAGGCTTTTTGGCCTAAGCACGACCTAAATATGCAAAAAACTACTCTCTTTTTTTACTATTTTATTGCTGTTTTTTTATTGTTTTGTTGTTATTTTCTTGTTTTTTTTCACTATTTTGCAACAATTTAATATTATGTTGTTATTATTTTGTTGTTATTGTATAACTCTTGTTTTATTGTTAATTTTGTTACTATTTTAGAAGCATTTGCTTGTTAAGTTACACCTATCTTAGTGTTATTTAAGTATACATATTTTTTAATTTATTTTCAATTTTTTGAGAAATATTTATTTTAATGTTTTTAGTATTTTTGATGTATTATATTTTTTTAAAAAAATTATATAAAAAATTAATATGGGCAAGTAGAATCGGGCTCGAATTTTAGCATTTTTATCCGAGCTGAGCTTGAGCAAAATTTTAGGCCCATTTTTTGGGCCAGGCTCATGGGCCTAAAATTTTTGTTAGGCCCGACCTGGCCCTGCCCATGAGCACCTCTATGTTAAATAAAGCTTTCCTAATATGATAACATTTTAACATGCTATTGCAAAATGACAATAGTAGTTGTTCAGTAATTTGAATGCATTTAATATTCTTATTTAAATTTATTTACCTATTTAAATTTCTTTTTACTCATAATTTAAGCTATTTTATTTTATTTTAATTTCGTATGTTATAATTAGTTTCAAACTATAAGTTTCATTATTTATATGATATTATTATTAAATGCACACCAATAATCTAAGTATATGATTTCCACAGACATACACGTGTGATAGAATTACTAATCCACTTAATTGAGTTGGTGTCTTTAATTTGTGACACGAAACTTAGGGTGGGTTTGGATGGGCGATGGGGTGTTGTAACACCCCAAACCTGACCTAGGCGTTACGGCCAGATCTAGAGGTGTCACCGTAGATCGTCTAAAACTTCAGAATTTGTATGTTTAGAAAGAAAACATCGTAAACTCTTATTACTCAAAAAACCCAGTTTATTTGAAAATATATCTTACTTAATTGTTTTAGTGAAAATGTTGTTTATTTATGTTTTTCAAATACGTATAACCTTACAGCGGAAATTCTTAGAAAGTTAAATTTTTGAAAGCATAGTTTGTTGATTTGAAACCCATTATTTTGCAGAAAAATGAACATTGTTGATAAAACGTTTAAGTTGTATTATGCAAAAAATGAAATTAAAGTCCAAAACCCAAGACAACAAAAAATGTCCAAACAGTCCAAAATTTCCAAAACTCTCAAACCCAAATTTAAATAAATTAAATTTACAAAAATATGGTTATAACTGAACTCCCGTTGCACCGACCTGCCTAAGCTTAAGGGTTACCTGAAAGTGACAAACAAATAGGAAGCGCTTTTGGAAAAACGCCGCTAAAAGTCTGGGCATTAGCGGCGCTTCTGTAAAAACACCGCTAAAAGTCTGGGAATTAGCGGCGCTTTTGTAAAAACGCCGCTAAAAGTCTGGGCATTGCGGCGCTTTGGGAAAAACGCCGCTAAAAGTCTGGGAATTAGCGGCGCTTTTGGAAAAACGCCGCTAAAATAAAGCGCCGCTAAAATCTGGGAATTAGCGGCGCTTTTGGAAAAACGTCGCTAAAAGTCTAGGCATTAGCGGCGCTTTTTGGAAAAACGCCGCTAAAAGTTTTCATATTTTTTTCTCATTCTTGCTTTGAATTATATTTTATTTTGATACATTCACTTATAAGCAATGAAAAAGTTTCATTTTAGTTAATTATGAAAAGTTACAAATTGCTAACTAAACAATTTAGAAGTTCTCAATTAAGGTACAAATTAAGTTATTAAAATTGATTTAGGGTTTAATGTTTAGTATGTTAATTTCACGATTTAGGGTTTGTTATTTTGGTGTATGAGTTTAGTGTTTTAAAGTTTGTTGTTTGAGTTTATTGTATATTGTTTAATATTTAGTGTTTACCGGTATTAAGGTTTAAGTGTTAGGGGTTAGGGGTTAAGGTTTAGGGTTAAGGGCTTAGGAGGAAATGGTTAATGGGTTGTGGTTTTGGGTTTACGGTTTATGGTTTATGGTTTATGGGTTTAGGGTTAGGGGTTTAGAATGAACAGTTAATGTGTTAGGTTTTTGAGTTTAGGGTTTATGGTTTAAGTTTAAGATTTTAGGGTTTAGGGTTTAGGGTATTAGCTATATGACCCAAAATCCCAAAACTGAAATCCCTCATAAGGGATTTATTTGTGGTTTAGAGTTTTAGGGGTTAGGCTAACTAGTATGGTTTAAGGGTTTGCAGTTTTTTGATAAAATGATAAACAATTAATTTATTTTAGGCGTCGAAACCATTTTTTAATTAAGTAGCGTCTATGATTCATGGCTTATGGTTTAAGGTTTGTAGTCCAGTATTTGGGGTTTGGGGTTTAATTTTTAATTTTTAGGGTTTAGGGGTAAATATGGTGAACTACTTGTGTATCTTGGATTTTTTTATAATACAAATCTAAATAAGATAAATATAAATTATTATTTTAAAAAATATAAATCAAAATGGGTTAAATCCCAAAAGCATACATGATCAACAATGGTTTAATGTGTAATTGATCTAGTTCTTGTAAATTATTAACACAATTATTGATATAACATCATTTTATATTTATATATATTGCATAATATTTATATTTATTCAATATATAAATAAATATGATGTATTTACTTTTTAAAGTTGTGTACGGTTAAATCAAAATTAAAGTTTCAACTATTCATTTAAACCAGAAATAGAATTTTACGTCTACAATTACACATTAAACCGAAATTCATATATATATATATATATATAATTCTAAGATGTATCGTTATCAAAATTTAGGTGTATACATATAATTAAATGTTATTTTTTTTATATGTTAATTTAAAAATTATAAAAATATTGAAAAAATTAAATGTTAAAAATAAAAAATTATAAAATTTAAAACTTAAAACTTTAAATTTTAATATTTTAGTCAATATTTCAGTTAAAAAGATTAATATTCAAAATTTAAAAAAATAAAAATTCCAAAAAAATGTTTTTGAAAGAAAAAAATATATTAAAAAGGGAAAAAAATTGAAATTGAGAAATAGTGGCATTTTTGTAAAAGCGCCGCAATACATTTCCACCAATTAAGTGGCCTTTTTTTTTTACAAAAAACGCCACAAATATGTTTTAGACCGTACTCAAACGTCGCCATTTTAAGATTCATTTTTTGCTGTGCTAGTGGCGCTGCTGATAAACGCCACAAATTGAACTATAGAAAACGTCACCGTTTTACATTAGCCACTGCCCTTTCTTTTCTTTCGCTCCTCAGCCTACTCACCCATTTCTAATCCCTAACTCCTCATTTCTAATCCTCGATTTCTTTCGCCATTGTCACCCTGTTCTCCCACTCCTCTTCTCACATTAACTAGTGTGAAAGAAAACTCTCGATGAATCCACCAAATCAAACCCTGGATTTGAGCTTAGGAGTTTCTGCTGAAGAAGTTAGGGTTTCTCCAATTGAGCATGATTTGAAAGATTTTCTGGTTTTAGAGAATAATAGATCTGGTTTTATGGGTTTGAAGTGGGTGATATGGTTTAGGGAAAGGTGAAACCTCATCCTTGGTGGCCTGGGCATATATTTAACGAAGCATTTGCATCTTCATCTGTACGCAGACAAGGAGAGAGGGGCACGTGTTAGTTGCATTCTTTGGGGATAGTAGTTATGGATGGTTTGACCCAGCTGAGCTTGTCCCTTTTGATCGTCATTTTATGGTGAAATCACAGCAGACAAACTCGAGGACTTTTGTCAAGGCTGTGGAAGAGGCAATGGATGAGGCAAGTCGGAGGCGTGGTCTTGGTTTGGCTTGTAAATGTAGGAACCCATATAATTTTGGGGTGCCGCCATCACGCCCTAATTCGGCTGTTTATGCTCCAACACGACCTTCTAAAGAGGCATCGCGAAATGTAGCAAGTCCATCAAAAAAAGGTGGGTTTTTTTTTTCTTTTCAATGACTTACTTTTTTAATTCTTTTGGAGTTTATTTTCCACATCCTTTATCTGATTGATTGATGATTAATTATTTTTTTGATTGAAATACAGTTGTCGAGTGATGATGTTGGGTTGTTTCGTAAGAACATGAAATATGGGGATTTGATTTCCTTAGTTTTTACCTTTTTTTGTGCTTTGATTTTCTAGATATGACACTACAGCAAAACAGACTTTTAGCGGCGTTTTTAGTGGCGTTTAGAGAAAAACGCCGCAAATATTATACGTTAGCGGCGTTTGAAGGACACCGCAGCTAAAAAATGAGTAATAGCGGCGTTTATTTTAAAAACGCCGCTAAAAATGATATATAGCGGCGTTTATCGCTAAAACGCCGCTAAAAGTCGACCTTTTAGCGCTTGGCAAAAACGCCGCTAAAAGTCGACCTTAGCGCGCGCTTCGGGAAAACGCCGCTAAAAGTCCGACCTTTAGCGGCGCGCTTCGGGAAAACGCCGCTAAAAGTCCGACTTTAGCGGCACTTCTCGGAAAACGCCGCTGAAAAGTCCGACCTTTAGCGCGCGCTTCGAAAACGCCGCTAAAAAGTTCGACCTTTAGCGCGCTCGAAAAACGCCGCTAAAATCTATTAAAACTATTTCAATTAAAATGCAAAAACTATTTTGATTTCTAAATAGAACGGTGCCGTTTTGGTATCAATATAAAATAAAAATACTCGCGTTTTGTCCGTAAACGCCGCAGAAATATTGTTTTATTCCAAAATATAAACGGCGCCATTTTGGTATCAATACAAAAATTGGAAAAAAACTCTGCATTAATGTTTATAATTTAGTGGTTCAAATATTGTCTAATGTTTAGGGTTTATAAGTTTATAAGGTTATGAGTTTAGTGTTTACAGATTCATGATTTAAGGTTTAATGTTTATAGTCCATGATTTAGGGTTTAGGGGTTATTCATTGGGGATTAGGGTTTAAAGGATACATTTTTAAGGTTTATGGGTTTAGGTGTTGTGGGTTTAAGGGTTAAGAGGATAAAGGTTAGGGTTTAGAGTTTTAAGTCTTGTGATTCTAAAGTTTAGGGTTTTAATATTTGGGGTTAGTGTTTATGGTTTAGGATTTGAAGTTTAGGGTTTTAAGGTTTAGAGTTTAGTGATTTAGGGCCGATGGTCAAGGGTTTATGGTTTAAGGTTTATCCGAGTGTTTATTTATTTAAAATAGGCTCGTCTTTAACCTTAATTTATATATTAAATAATTTATTATATAATTGTAAAATAGACAATATAATTTTTAATATTAAAATATTTTTATTATTATATACTTTGGGGTTTGGGGTTATATGTTAGAGATTAGGGTTTAAAAGTTTAAAGTTGGGGTTATGTATTGTGTGGTTTGTGGTTAATTAAGTATTTAAATTTATATATTAAATAAATTATTATATAATCGTAAAAGCGATATTATAGTATTTTAAACCTTTTTTATATCATATTTTGAAATTTTTTGTATATAAATATTGTTACATAAAAATTTTATAAAAAAATATGTCATGTATCTAATTCTTTTAAATATTAGTCACAATTTCCAAAATTATTTATTTAAAATTGATATGAATTATGTAATAATTAAATATAAAATTGTAATAAAAGTACTCAAGCACTCTTTCATTGATCTCTTCTTATAATTATTACTTAACTTCGTACTAACTAAAATGTAAGTTTTTTAATTATATATTTAAATTATTTAGAGAAAATTAATAACACATAGAAAAATTTGAAACAAATTATAACATAGAAAAACTATGTTAAAATGGAAAAAATTAAAATAATTTAAAATTAAAATACTATGATTTAAAATATTATGATTTAAAATAATTTTAAAGATTTATGGGTGTATGATTTAAAGATTTTAAATTTATATATATAATAACACAATTATTGATATATTAATATCATTTTTTATTTATATATTGCATACATAAAATTTATAATTATTCAATATAAAAATATATTGATGTATTTATATTTTAAAATAATGTGTATGCATGATTAAATCAAAATTAAAGTTTCAACTATACATTTAAACCACAATTAGAATTTCACATCTAGAATTACACATTTAACCAAAATTCATATATAATTCTGAGATGTAGATGTATACATATAATTAAATGCCATTTATATAAAAATCTAAACAACTAATGCAGATTATACTTCAAAAAATAATGTTGATGTAAAAAGAAAGAAAAAAGAAATTCGTAAATGAGTTGGTAATGGTAATTAAATTTTTAAAATTTAATAATAAAAATTAAAAAATTAAAATCTTAAAAACTTAAAAATTTAATATTTAATATTTTTGTTAAAAAGTTCAATACTCAAAATATTAAAAATAAAAATTAAAAAAAGATAATCTCAACACAAAAATTTTGAAAAAAAAATATAGGTTAAAAATAGAAAAAAAATAAAATTGCATACCACAAAAAAATAGAGCTATAGTGGCGTTTTTATAAAAAAAAGGCCACAAAACATGGAGCTATAGTGGTGTTTTTGTAAAAAACGCCACAAAAAATTGCAAAATTGTATACATAAAACGGTGCCGTTTTATTCCCTGCTAAAAAATTAAATCCACTATCCTATAACCCCGATTTGTTTTCCCCAAACTCAAACTCAAAATTTCCCAAATTTTCCCTATCGTTTCCCAATCTGTTTCCCTCCCCAAACTCAAAAATCCTTAATCCCAAATTTTTTTCTATTTCTTCAAATATTTTCGTCTAGGATCCTTAATATTGATCTTCCAATGCTTATCTTTCAACCCAATTTCTTTAGCTTTCTTCCTATCTGCATCCAATTGCACTTTTCTTTTCTTCGTTAACCCACAAAACCTCTCGCAATTTTTCATCCATGGCGTTGTGAAATTTCCACCATCTTCTATGAGCTACATCACTAGCAAAGATATGGTGATCCTCTCTGTTCGAAGCATACCATAATCCCTATAACAAAGCCATGGCTTTAACCCCAAGTAATGAATGGAATAAAGCTTGGGTGGCTCCGCAGCAAAGAGTTGGTTCTTCATCTTTGTTTCCGCCGTGGTGTTAGACCAAAAGTTCTTAAGAAAATTCACTCTCTCGCAAAACCTGCCACCATACGAACACTTCGTTAAGGTAACCTTGATCACCACCATTATATGAAATGATTTCGTCACGTTTGTAGCTCACGTCACGTTTGTTTCTCTGTGCCAATTTTGATGACCCTTAATAATGACTGTCAGCTTGACTTTTACACTGTAAGTTTTTAGCATTTCCTAGCAAAAGTGTCATCAGTTGGTTTATGTCTTTGATTTATTTGATAAAATGTCTCAGAGAGAAGTAGACTGCTGCTTTCTATCTTCTTCTTGCATGAAAGTTAAACCTGTTATTTTCTATAAATTGATTAAATATGATTAACCCTTTTCTTCGTATAGAAATGCTGATTGAGTCCTTGCCATGTTGCACCTTTTTTTGTATGGTTCTTAAACGTAGAAGTTAGGTTTATATTCATTTGAACTCTCTTTAAGTCAGTTCAAGGTTTTCTTTTTCAGTTTATTAGGTTTCTCAGAAAATCTACTAACATTGCAGGTTCTGATCCTTGTTAAATTTATTTTCAATCGTTTGTTTGAAGTGTAATCACTGAGGAGCCGTATACTACCAGGCCAAGGTCAGCTTCCTACATGTTTAACTTCTATTATTTCTTTTAAGATGAAAATCTCTTACCATCTTCGTTCATCATTCCTATAACAATAGCAAGAGATCTTCTTGAGTTTTGGATAAAATGTATTAGAAGACTCTATATTTGGGTTTTACGTGTGGCAAATTTCTGTGTGGTGGAAAATATAGAAAAATTGATGTCGAAGGCGGAGCTTTCAAAGAAATGTGCACGTCTCCCACCGTGCATCCCAAAGACTTGTGGGTCAGCCGAGGCTCGATCGATGACGTGAACGCCGGGAGGGTGAGACTTCTTCTTTGTTGTGGTTTGTGGCGCACCTATAGTCGATAGTTAGTTCTTGTTCTCAAATTCAATGTCGTTCCATTCAATCGAAAAAAAGAAAAAGAGAGAGAATGAAATCAAATCTTTAGGTTTATTTATTTAAATTTTCTCTCTTTCGCTCTCATTTTCTCGCATCTTTGATCTATAAAATTCCATCATTTGTTGGAAAGTGCAATAGAGGAAAATTAAATCAAAGTTCTAATTCCTAATTTTATTTGAAAAATCATTTAAATTTCAGTTTCATTTTCTTATCTACTAACTATTTTGATCTATTCCTGTTTTAGATAAAAAGATTATTAGCAATAAATGATGACAATGAAGAACTGTGAAAGACTCACCAATTTAACATTAGCAGGTTTACTTTTATTTATTTATTTATTAATTAATTAATTATTGGTTCATTTTAGTTTATTATTTAAATTTGTTTTGTTTGACCATTTTTTTGGACAATTTATGTTCACTTTGTAATTTAGTTGAATAGGAGAATATAAGACTCGGTTAGCTACTTAGCTATATTGTCTGGGTTTTATTGGTAAAGAAAAGAAGGAAACTAAAGGGATAGAGAAGTGAATTGGGTTGAAATTTGATTTCCTTTCAACCTTGGTATCTAGAATTTGTAAATTTTGGTAGAAATGTGATAGCTTTGTTGTTTGATAGTATGAATGATCAATGCTTTCTTTATGAAATGATGGATTGTATTTGTAAAATTTAGAGCAATTACATTTAATTGGTCTCTAAATCATTATCAATTTCGAGGAAAAAAAACTTAAAAGGAATGTAAATTTAGTCTTTGGTTGGTTGTTGCTTTGGACATAAAGCCTAATCAATTTGAAGAATTAAGAAGCAACAAAATGCATAAGTGTAGTTTTTGTGACACAATTATGTTTAGCGTTTGTATTACTTTTTTTTTATAATCTTAACCTTCTTTTTAACTATGTATGATATTTTATTTTCCTTTCTAGACATTCTTTTTCTTTTTAGCAACTTTTTACCAACATAAAAGTAATCAAGCAAAACAAACAATCAAATGGATACTCAAAGAAATAATTTAAATTGTGGTCGCCGACTTGGTTATGTTTAATACTTTCTCAAAGTTAAATTAGATTTAATGAAGTTGTTGATACTCGGGTGACAAAGTGGATGTTGAATAAAGGCCAAGGAGCTACAATGGGAACATATGACACCTTTCTACTTGCATTTGATATGGATAAATGAGTGGATGAGGCTAGATCATTATGGAACATGGTAAGTATACCAAGAGCTTGAATTTGATTAAATATTCATGTGTTTTTCTTCAATAGTTTCAATTATGAAGTAGACTTGTTCATTATTCGAGTGTAGTCGTATCTCTTACAGAGCAAGCTTGAGTTTATGGGTTGGATGCCCGATTTAAATAAAAAATATTTTTATTTTTAAATAATATTGTTGGTCGATTTGGATTGGCTCAAATTATCCAGAAAATCTTAGATTTTCTTTATTTTTATATTTTCATAAGTTGAATTTTAGCTTAACAGAGTTGAAATGATTAAATTCAAACTTTAAACTACTAAATTGCATAAACCAATTGTCTTCAAATTTTGGGCTCATAAAAAAATGGAATTGTTAATGAGAACCAATTTGCATCAAACTTGAGTGTACACAGTTGTACATCATTGGATACCATAAGATGTTCTTATAACTTGCATTCCTTTTATTTTGATGTTATAAAGAAACTATGGTCTTTTAAGAAGAAGTTCTTTTGAAGACAGCCAATTTGGAAATGTTAATATGAACAATTGCTGTGATATTTTAAGCTGGAAAACAACTCAAATTTTTAAAATTTTGTACTTTATTTTAAAAATCTGTTTCTTCTCTGTTTTCCAGTTCTTCATCATGGCATGCATGTGTAGCATTAAAATATTTTGAGAAAATTAGGTTTATTGTATTTTTTTTCTAGGTTGCTGCATCTTTGAACTGTACTGATGATTGAAGAACCCAGCCTATTCCTACCATCCCTTCGGATATGATAAAGATGAAACTTAATTTAGTAAAACTTCCTGCAAATTTATTTACAATAATTTGGAGGACATCTCTTCTTTTGGTTAATATTTTACAGTTTTACATTTTTGATTAATATTTTATATATTAATAAACTAAAAAGATTTATATATTTACTTTTAAGTATATTTGGTTAGCTGGAATAAAAAATCTAAAAATATAATTGTAGGTGGCCTTGTGCAATTCATTGGTTGGTGAGCAAGGTGAACTATTTGACCATGCGCAAAATTTGACTTCCATAAATACATCAAAAGATCCATGGAAGACGATTTCAAAGTAAATCGCTTCAGATCAGTCTGTTTAAAACCACTTTAAATTTAAATTAGCTTTATATTGCTACTCTGAAATTTATTGGTTGTTGGTTTTTGGGATGTTGCAGCACACTTCTGTGGGCATTTGCTATCATCTTCTTGCTTCTAAACGTTTACAATTTGTAATTCTACCCGGATTAGCATATCATAAATTAATAAATGGAGTATTTATAACATAATATACGTGGTGCATGCAGAATGACAAACTCTCACCTGGTTGTCTTTAGTCCCACTGACTGTAAGCCACCCACATCCTTAATTAAACTTTATGTTATGGATTGAGAAATAAAAGTAGAAATATTTGGTGAATTGTTATGCATCTCCCTTTTCCTTGGCATGTAGCAAATTGTTAGTCAACTCTTCCACAAGTTCAGTTGCATATGGTTTTTTTAATTGTGAAGGAGGATCATAAGTTCTATAAAATCTTCATTCAATGCTATAATATGTGAGATCTTATTTTATATTCTATTTATTTCAAGACTTGTTAGAATAAATCTTCCTCCTGGGCATTAGGACTGAAAGTAAAGCAGTAGTTTTTGTACTTAAATTATAAAATTTTCCTCGCAAATTGGAAAAGACCAGAAATAATAGTATTGTGTGTTTTAATTGTTTTTACAGAAGAAGATTCTGACATCTAATCCTTATCCTTCGTTTAGGTAGTTCCATTCCATTGGTGGTTAAACATTTGATTTTGCATCAATAAACATTTTAGACTTATGTTTGGTCTCACTATGGATAATGGCATATGCATATGATATAAGACTAACATGTTTGTATAGAATATGACTAACATGCTAAAACTTAATGTTCATGCATTCCGTCATTCAAAGAAAAATTGTCCCACGAGCACCTTTGATCTTTATTTTCATTGTTACAATTCTCTTAGTATTATCTACTCTCTGATGTAGGAGCCAATGATTAACACAACGCCAACTTTAGAAATGATGTTCTTCCCCGTATTAAAAGACTTGGGTACAATGCTGTTCAGATCATGGCTATTCAAGAGCACTCATATTATGCTAGCTTCGGGTATTACGTCCATCGTAATGTGCTTGTTATTAGGAGCATTTTTATAATTTTAGGCAAATCTCACATGCTTGTTATTAGATGGAATTATAGAAATATGTATTCTTCTAAAATTTTCATTTTAATGTCTTGAAATTAAATTATACATTTTTAAATTAGATTTTTGGTGTTTTTATAATATATAATTTTTTTTATTTTTATTGACTTTTAGCGGCGTTTTTAAAAGCGTCGCTAAAAGTATAATAAATTTTTTTATTTTTCATTACTTTTAGTGGCGTTTTTAAAAAAAAGCGCCGCTAAAAGAATAATAATTTTTTATTTTTCATAACTTTTAGCGGCGTTTTTAGGAAATGCGCGCTAAAAGTAACCACTATGTGGCGTTTGTGTGAGAAGCGCCGCTAAATACCAGGACTTTTAGCGGCATTTTTCGGGAAAGCGCCGCTAAAGACTATGACTTTTAGCGTCGTTTTTGTACAGGCGCCGCTAAAGACCATGACTTTAGCGGCGTTTTATAAAAACGCCGCTAAAAGTCATGGTCTTAGCGGCGCTTTTTCAACATAAACGCCGCAAAATTTTTTGCGCGTGTAGTAGCGGCGTTTTTTGTGGCGCTTACAAAAGCGCCGCAAACACTTTTAGTGGCGCTTATAAACGCCGCTAAAGGCCAAAAAAAACGCCGCTAAAAGTCTGTTTTGCTGTAGTGTGATATGTTGGTTGTTCACTTCATCCCTTCACTATATAGTAGGGGTTCGATCCCTGCTCATAGGAATGCGACACATTTAATGATCATTCGTTTACTTTTTTTTTTCAAAGAGCACCTTTGCTAAGGATTAGTCAATGTTGTCTGTGGTAGAAACTTGATTATATATATATATATATATATGTGTAACTATATTATATAATGAAAGTTACTTTAACCCAATAAAGTTGTCTTCTTTCCTAACCTCTTTGCTAAGTTGGTTATCTGAAACTTTGATTAGTTATAAAGGAATAATATTATTATCTGCTCAATTATGAATTTTTGTTTTCCATATTGAAGATTAGTTTTTGCCTCTGCAGTTCTGGAAATAATTGTTTAGCTTATGAATTTAAAAGTCTTCATGATGTTATTAGAAGTCTTGATTGTTGGGAATCATTTTGGTTTATGTTTTGGATGCACACATCGTTATATCTTGATGAATTTAACATGGATACATTTTATTGATGCCATTTTCGTGTTTGCAACATAGATCTGTTTTATTGAAGCAACATAGATCGTTATAGCAAGCATTATACGTTTCCAAATCTGTTTGATCGAGTTCTATATTATCGACTTGAGTGCAAGTGTTAGGTACGAGTAAATGTCAAATATGAGTATGCCATATCCATATAGACATGTCTTTATATGTGTCAAATACAAGTAGTTCAAGAAAAAATGAAAAATCAAGTAACATCAAGTCAAAATAACTTGAGAAAATGAAATTTGGAAAACTAGGTTCGACTCTAATCTTCAATGGCAGAATATTTGCTAATCTAAAGTGTGTACAAAATTGCAGAGACTGGTGTGAGTACCGATATTTGGACTTGTTATGCTGCAAGTATAATGGCTATATCAGTTATCCCCTTTGTTGTTGTTCAACTACCCCAAGTTCTCAATTCAACTTCAGGAAGACACCTAGCAGTTTTGATTGCACTGATTATATCAGTATCAATGTTGGTTTATTATTGTGTTTATGAGGTAATAAAATTTAATACACATTGTTTAAAGAACTCACCTTTTAACTAATTAAAATTTAATTTCTACATGAATAAATAAAAATAAAGTAAATAATAATACCAAAAAGTCAGGTTCAGTAATTAACTTTTACTTTTCAGGAAAACAAATTCAAAAAGGAAAAAAAAGACATACAAGAGTAAAATTAAATGCATTATACTTAATATTTCTAAGAATAAGCTAAATAGGGAGAAAATGATAGGTTAATAACTAAAATTATAGATCTTAACTAGGTTCAAATATTTTAAACACAATACAAAAATTTGATTTAAGCTAGTTTAATATATATATATATAATGTATTTAAGTTTAAAAAAATCCATAATAATTTTGTTAAACCTATTTTTGTGGTAAAAATACAAAATATGATATATATATATATACCTTAAAAAACAATTAATTATAATATGTTTTTTTGTATATTATAAATGATGCTTGATAACCCTTTTTAGAAAAAAAATGAATGGCAAACACAAAGCATCAAATGACATTATGGCTTTATGACAATACCATATATACTACTCCAAAAAGCACTTTATAGTGAATAAATAAGGTTTTAAAAAGTAACGGATGAATACCAGTATTTTGAGTTTCATTTTGTATAATATTTGTAAATTCTCATTATTTAAATTTAATTATATATGAATTTTATTTTAATTTAAGTTGGAATATATGAATTTGGATAATACAGAACCTATGGAATTTGGATAATGATATTTCTCCTTTTAAAATATCTTGTTGCTTGATATGCTTTTGATAATACAGAACCTATGGAATTTGGATAATGATATTTCTCCTTTAGCTTACTATGATTTTTCTTTATCTTGTTTTTTTTTTTAATTATTAATGGTTTGATACTTATTTATAATCATAGTTAAATTGAATATCCTTGCTTGATATGTCTCCTATAATTATTTGATAGGTGGAGTTTGATCGACAAAATGGTGAGTTTGGCTTTTCCCATATTTCTCATCTTTTTGAATTCATCATCTTATATATCTTAAATATGACTTATTTGTTTATTTTATTTTTCGTTTCCAATTAAGATATCATCTTCTTTTTCTAAGTAGTTGATTAAAAAAGAAACAAGAGAATAAGAATAAAGGAAAATTTACCCAAATGAAAAAAAAATGTATACAAGTATTTGGTTTTACGCTTCATTTTAATTAATCAAATCTACCAACATTTGATATAAAATCTAAATTTTTAAAATTTAGTTTAATTTAGTTAGTTCATTTATGTGATATTCTTTATGATATGAAAATCAGCAAGTTAGTAGATTTATATTCAAATCTGAACACAATCAGCAAGTTAGTAGATTTACTTAGTATTTTGTTTTGATTTAAGTATAACTTGAATTTGAAGCATTCATTGAAATCAAACATTGTTTATTTCGTTTTGAAGGTAGTTAAATTTGTTTCTAGTTTAGTTTAGAGATGTTTTGCTAGTCAAAAAGTGCACTAGTTTTGCGGAATTATTAGTTATGTTTGATTTAAATTAAAAACATTCATTGAAATCATTGTTTAATTCATTTTGGGGTATATTATTTTCTTTCTGTTTCTAATATAGTTTAGGGATGTTTTGGTTAAATGAAAGTTTAATAATTTTTAACATCTTTGTAAAGCTGTGAAGTCCTCGAGATGTGGATATCTAAATGGATTGGATTCTATATTTTTCTTGTACTTAAATATAATTTTATTTTGAAATTCTAAGACCAAGTGAAACCTTGCATAAGCATTTTACTTTGAATTCTATAATTGAACCCTTCTTTTTTTGTGCAAAAATTCTCTCTGAAAACTCTTTAGTTATATGTCTTGGTTAAACCTGAGTAGTGATCATGTGCATATGGAATACTTGTACCATTTTTCTCTAGCACATTTATTATTTACAGCTATTGATGTCCAGATTAGACCTTTCCAAAATTATTTTTCCTACTTTTTTTTTGGCTTTTATCTTTAGTTGCAATTTAAGAATGATTCAGCAGTTTTACAGTTCTCATAGGAAAATAATTAAGCTCTTGCCATAAATGATTGACACATGTTCAGAGATTATTTTTCATTTTATCATATAGCAACTCTTAGTTTTCTCTCGCTTAGAGGACAAATGATTTTAATCTGTCATGTGGTCGATGATGCAGTGGATGCCCCTGTGATTTTGGGGAACAAATGGTCCTCAACGAAGTGGCTGCATGTTGAAGAATACAAGTTGTAAACTACTATATAGAGGTACCTGTCTGAACCTATCGTAGTTTGTTTCACCAAGAAGCCACTGTGGTAGTTAACTGTGTTCAGCCTTTTGTTGACTTTTAAGTGCACACCATGAGCTATCCTTTTCTTGTTTCCTCTCTAAAATCCACGAACCACTTTGAAAAAGAAAAAAGAGATTATAAATGTACGAGGTCCTTCAAACTACCTATAGAGAAGTTCATTTGCTGAGCTAGTAGTTAGCTTCTTAGTGATATATCAATCTTTAGCACTAGTACCCTGTATATGCAAAAATACAAGGATCATTTCAGACATTGTTTAGATTAGATTTTTTAGCTGAACCAGTTAGCTAGCTTGTTTGATGATTTTGTGAATCCTTGGATATTAATACATTGTATGAGCTAAGGGTCAACCCAAGTTTTCATTCTTTTCGAGGTCATTGAGGGTGTAGATTTAAATGAAATTATGGCATGCAAAAATACAAAATGTAGATTCATCATGGGTTTAGCTTTTGTTAGTTTTTGGTAGTGTACTGGTTTTAAGGATTAATGTTCTAATTTATTTTAGTAGTTATAGTGTCTAAGTAAATAAGATCTTTGGTGGTTGATTTGGCTCCTTAGTAACTTGATACATATGTTGTTTTTTCATTGCCAGGATAACAGGATACATCAGTACATGCCATAATCGTATGGTGCTGAGAAATTATTGAGTGATGTAACCCCTATGTGATGGGGGCATTTGTATCTTTGGAGTTTTACAGTATATTTGGATCAAGTTTTACAGTTTGTAGCAATGGTGGTGCATGTTTTTTTAATTGGATTTTTAGATCTTGAAATGTGGGATTTTTAGATTTTTACGCTTTGTAAAAATATGATTTACACGACACTAAATTTTTAGATTTTTATTTTTTTTAAAATTTTTTATGACCTTTAGCGGCGTTTTTGTAAAAGCGCCGCTAAAAGTCATGTTTTTAGCGGCGCTTTTAGGAAAGCGCCATTAAAGACATTGTTTCTTAGCGGCGTCTTCAAAAAAAGCGCCGCTAAAGACCATGATCTTTAGCGACGTTTTTGTAAAAGCGCCGCAAAAAGTCATACTTTAGCGGCTTTTTAGGAAAACGTCGCTAAAGACATTAATTTTTAGCAGTGTCTTCAAAAATAGCGCCGCTAAAGACCATGATCTTTAGCGGCGTTTTTAATAAAAGCGCCGCTAAAAGTCATGGCTTTTAGCGGCGTTTGTAAGGAAAGCGCCGCTAAAAATCTTGGCTTTTAGCGGCGTTTTTTTCACATAAACGCCGCTAACTTTTGCGGCGGTTGTTTTAGCGGCGTTTTTTGTGGCGTTTTTAAAAGCGCTGCAAAGACTATTAGTGACGCTTAAAAACGCCGCTAAAGACCTAAAAAAACGCCGCTAAAAGTCCAAATTGCTGTAGTGACTCATCCAACCCTACACACCACTTAGTGCCGGTATGACACTTTTCAGAATATTTACAGCAGAACTGCCAGTATATTAGGTGATTTATTGCTGTTTACAGAATTATATATATTTGGTTGAGCCACCAAATATAGCAGATTATTACACTGCCCACACTTCCTCCATATATCAAACCCCACCCCAAATGAAAATGCAATACTAATAGATAACAGATATATTTATAAAGTACATGCTCAGAATAACAAATATAAATCATACATAACATTTTTTAGATAATATTGCATTTTACAAATTTTACTTATATATTTATCAAATTTCACGCTAACGACCGGCCAGAATTCATGTTTTATACCTTAATTACAACATACAGACTCTACGGTAGGCTTACATTCGATCCAAACTATACTTACGGCCCTAGGAAAAAAATTAGAATTTTAGGCTCACACGCTTGTATGGCTGACATGGCCTAAATGGCCAGCCTGTATGGCCCACACGGCCTAGCACACAGCCCAAATAGACCAGACCATGTGTCTCACACGGTCTAGCACATAGCTATTGGCGTCGACTATGCAATTTTTTGGCTTTCGTCGTTCGCAATTTTTCGTGTTTCTCGTTACATACCTTATTCGATTTTGTCGCAAAAATACCCACAAAGCTTCTGAAACCTAAACATCAATTAAAAGCACTATTTGAGACGATTTTCTAACCCAATTCACAACAAACGATAAAACTAACTTCAACATACTATCATAGAATTTCGACATTAAAACTCAAATCAACTTCTCAACTTCAAGAAAATAGTAGTCCACCAACAATTCTAAATCATCAGTGGATTAGTCATCTCTCCAACATCACCTAGAAAAACAATCGATTAAACTCATCGAACGTTTTCAACCCATAAACTAAGGAAAATAACAATAAGAATGAACCCACTTACAACACAAGAAAAGGTTCAAGAGCACTTACACAAACAACTGACAAAAAAAAAAAAAAAAAGCCATACACGTCGAAAACGAAACGAATAGCAAGAATGAGTGGAAGCAACGTCGTAAATAGGGAGGATGAACAAAAGAAAAATAAAGAAATTCCAATGACTAAGGCTGAAAGAGTAACGACAACGTGAAAATTTGGGAAATAAAGGCAAAAACGTGGGAAAAAAAAAATAGGAGCAGGTTTCATGAAAATCAATTAAAATAATAATAATCAAAAAATAAAATAAATAACAAACAAACAAAACCATTGAACATGGGAATATGGTTTTAGGAAAAACAAATTAAACTATTAATTTAATAATTAAAACTTACTTATTTTCAAAAGAATTCAAATTTTATTCCACTAGAGTTGTGATAGCACCAAAGTTGACATAAAATTAAATTTTCATAATGCTTGCATAAAGGATCAAACACACAACCATAGGGTAAGTTTACATCTTACCATTAAACTAGCAAACTCATTACGACACAAATTGAACAGAAATAATATTTAAGCCCAACGAACAAAGATAGTCCTAGGAACAAAAATAATTGAATTTCCCAAAAAAATAATTTGAACCCAAGACTTCCATCACACAGACAAAGCACTTAACCACTGAACCAAATAATAATCAATAACAAAATTTAACAAATTAGAAACTTAAATTTTTTGGGTATTACATGTGCGATGTGATGCAGTTAGCTTACTTTTTGTCTCACACTACAGTATTTAATCTCACCACCGCCGCTATTTTTACACTAACCACAGTTAAATGCACTACCTATCCAAACCCACCCTTAATCACGCTCTTTATACCATACACAAGATTATGACACACCTACAATGAGGATGAAAAATTTTATGTAACAAATATATTTATTAAAAATTTATGTAAAAAACAAATAAGGCGTTAGTTGAGATGGTAAAGTTAAATGTTTAAAGTTCATCATTATGGGTTCAAATCTCATTATATTTGAGTGTTTATTGATTTTATATAAAAAGACAATAATACCCTCATAATAATATAGCATATGAATATTATAGTATTTTTTTAATTAAATTGGTATCGAGTTTATTTGTGACACCAACTCAATCCATGGCTTAAATATAAGTATCAATATAGATGTCTATAAAAATATATTTATATAACAAATATATTTATAAAAAATGACATAAAAAACAAATGAGGTTTCAGTTGAAAAAGTAAAACAAAGATTTTTAAAACCATTGTGTCTTAAGTTCAAATATTCCAATTATATATGTATTCTTTAATTTTATGTAAAATATGTAAAAACATAAAAATACCCTCAAAGTAATATAATTTACTTTGTGAAATAATAGCATTTTAGTCATTGTCTAATTGAGTTGGTGCTCAATTGGTTCGTGACACCAACTCAGTCAAGTGCTTAATATAGTACAAATATTTATAAAAATATATTTTTGTAGCAAATATATTTATGAAAATTTTATATAAAAACAAATGAGGCTTTGGTTGAAATGATAAATAATCATTTTTAAAACTATTATGTCTTAGGAGGATGGTGCTAGGGATGGCTGGCAGGGCCCAAACCCCTTAAAATGTAAAATCTCACTTTTGACCCTTTAAATTTTATCAAAATTTACGTTAGTACATGGTAAAACTATACATATATATAATAAAAATATAATAAGACAAAAATACACTCAAAGTAATATAAATTACTTTATAAAATAATAATATTTTAGTCATTACCTAACTTTATAAAATATTTCCTAGTTTTATTTTCCATTTTCATTTTCAAAAAGTAATTTTCATTTTCATTTTAAAAAAAAATGAAAAACACGTTTGGTAAGTAAAAATAATTTTTTTAATAATGAAAATATCAAAACATGTTTACTAACTATTTTTCTCTAAAAAAATAAAATAAAAAAATACATTTATATCGACCTCCTTATGCGATAGGGTGTTTCGTGTACTACACTCTTGGCAAGACTAGAAAAAACCTCGCTCTTTGTTTTTGTTGGCATCATTAATGTGTGAGAAAGCTCTAAGAAAGTCCTGACTTGAGAGTCCTATTTTTTTGAAGTATCTTTTTGAGAAGCTAGGATTATCAAGAACGAGATATTCGCATTAGCCGAAGGAGGAGATAACAAGGGATTCGCCGCAACAAGCACCGTTTAGACTGATTTAGTGAAGTATGCCATCTTTTGCAAAAGCATCGAACCAGGGACTAGATTTAATATTAGAAAACCTATAGAAGAAAATAATATTATTGCATTTATATGAGTTTGAACCATTGTCAATTCATCTAAAATTAAAAAATTTTGTTATCATTTTCACTTTTACAAAGCATTTTTAGTGAAAATAATGAAAATAACTTTTTATTGTTTTTTAATTCACATATTTTTCATTTTTATTTTTTAAAAATAATTTTAAAAATTCAACCAAACACGTTTTCTTTGATATTTTCTATTTTATAAGAAAATAAAAATAAAAATAATTGTTGTTACCTAAAATCAAAAGCATCCTTAATCCTTCGACATTTAACTTTAAAGAAAAAAAGTAAAAGTATTAATGTAACAGCCTGTTTTCAGTGAAATCGGAACAGTAGTTTCGGGACTACAAATTCGAAGTCAAAAAATTTATTTTATCATTATTTTATTTCTTACAGCATGATAGTAGTATCGTATATAAATTTCGTGAAGAAATTTTACCATTTACATGCTCAATTTGATAAAAAGGACTAAATTGCGTAATGTACAAAAGTTGAGTTCTAGTAGCTAAAGGTATTAGGTAGCTATAAAACCTTAAAGTATGAGTCCTTATATGGTAATTAGACCATTTTTGTTGATAGTGGAATATGATGGCTTGGTAATTTTGAAATTAGTAATATTTTACAAGGTTATAAAAACAAAATTATCAATAATGATAAAACTAATCAAATAAAACAAAACCATCATCTTTTATTATTCATCTTCAACCGAATGTTAGGGCTGGGAAGCCATTTTTGGAGTTTTTAATTTCGGAAACTTCTCCTTGCTTGATTGGTATGTATTTTTGTCTCGTTTTTAATGATTTCTATGTTTTCGGGATCGTTGTAGCTTAATCTAACTAGCCTGGGGGACTAATTTGTGAAACTGTTAAACTATTAAGGTTTTTCCATTGATGAATATGCATGAGTTTTGATTGGTTATGGAAGAAAATGGATAGTTGTTGTTAGATAAACAACTTTTGTTAAGTGATTTTTGATGAGAATGTCAATTAGGGGTTAAATTCAAAAATAGAAAATTTTACATGGTGAAATTGTGAAATAAATGAAATATAGGGCTTTTTAGGGACCTATTTGATATTCGGCTATAATGGGTTGTGGTGAAATTTCATAAATTTCTACTTTTATGAGCTAGGGACTAAATTGCAAGAAATTAAAAGTATAGGGGAAAATAGTAATTTTTCCAAAATATGGTTTTGGATTAAATTAAATAAAATACATATTGAATTAAGTTAAATTTATCTGTTAGATCAAGACAGACCTCATATAGCTTTAGATCGAAGCAAAGAGAAAGCCTTAGATTAAACGCCTCCGTATCTACGTATACTCCTCGAGGTAAGTTAATGTAATTAAATTGTGTATATATACTTTTGAGTGAAATATACTTGTGTTGCGAATTGCTATACGTATATACCAGTTGCATATCCAATGACGTACGACTATTACCGAGCTCCGTTTCAACATTAGGAATTCGTAGAATACAAATGACATGTCATTAGGGTTTACATGATTCGGGTGCTGGTCCTGAATGTCCTACCGATGGTTGAGTTCCAACATTTGTTGCGGATACTCCACAGCTCGTGTGAGCAGCATCATGTAGCTACGTTCTGACCCACAACTCATGTGAGCATACATGTACATAATTTGACGGATTATAATTATATGAGTTAGCACACTATGTGTAAGTTATCCCGGGTATCCAAAAGTATTCTAATAGTTCAACGGACATTATTATGATACGAAATGGTAAGGGTTCATTACAGACTATTACAGAGATACATATGAAATATATGGAAATGTTGTTACATGGTATATGGAAAATTGAATTGGATGACACATGTATATGAAACTTAATCAATTGTTGTGCTCATCCATGATTATTGTTTTGTTTATGTATTTACATGGCTAACATGATTGGTGTATATGTGCTTAAGCATTTGGCCAAGTTATGTTGGGATGTGTTATGTTTATCTTACCGATTTTGTGATTAAATGATAAGTTATGTTTTAAGTTATACGAACTTACTAAGCTTAAATGCTTACTTTGTGTTATTTTCTGTGTTTTATAGTGAATCGGAAGCTCGTTCGGGTTGGAAGCTTGTCGAAGCTATATCACACTATCCATCGGCTCTTTTGGTACTTTCAGTTGTTTAATTTTGGTTATAATAGCATGTATAGGTATTTTGGCTAATGTTGACCATGTGTTTTGAAGTTGAAATGGTCATTTGGTTTGGCTTAAGTTATGGTGTTTTGGTGGTATAATAGATATAGATTTGGCATGAAAATATTAGCCTTAAAATGGTTTATGCTTGGCTTGTTATGTTTAAAAGATGGATGATGGAATGATAATTCAAATATGCATATGGTGTCATTATGAAGCATGTGAATGTGGTGATTTGGTGCATTAGTTATAAGTGAATTATACGATTACATGGTGATAATTCTTGAATGACATATTTAGTACCTTTTTGGTATGTTTTTGATAGGTAGAATAAATGGTACAATATAGTATAAAATTTGTTAAGCTTTAGTTGATCATTTGATCAATTTGTGTTTATATTGGTACATGTTTTGATGTTGTCATTTGAGGTGTCTTTGGGCATATTGGTTGTATGATATTATACCGTATGTATATAGCTTGATTATGCATGATTTTGGTGCCTTGTTATGGCTTGTATATATGTGAAATTTTGGGTGTAGGTACATGCCAAGATGGGTGAGAAAAATGGCTTGTAAAATAGTCTATTTTCGTCTACACGGGCAGAGACATGGGCGTGTGTCTCAGCCGTGTGTGACACACGGCCAGGCGACACGGCCCTGTGTCCCCCATAGTTTTCAAATGGTTACAAGTTAGGCTATTACACGGCTTGGCACACGGACGTGTTGCTTGGCCGTGTAACCCAAGTCAGTGAGTTACACAGGCATAGACACCGGCTGGGACACAGTCGTGTGTCCCTACTTCGAATGCCCACACGGCCTGTCACACGGCTTGGCCACACGACCGTGTGACCCCCTGTAGTGTTGAAAATTTTTAATGTTTTTTGAAAAATTCTCTAAGTTTTTTATTTAGGCCCAACTTATTTATAATGCGTATTTAGGGCCTCGAAGGCTCATGTAAGGGATAACGTATTTATAACACATTTGGTTACTTCTTCCTTCTTTCTTCCAATAGATCTTATGGTAGTTTTTTCTTGTCTGTTTGGGTGTCTGGTGGCGGGGATTTGTGACTCTGTTTGGTTATGGATAGTGGCCTTGCGGATCTGCACATTTTGAAAGACGAAGATGATGTTATCAAGATTGTAGGTGTTTCGACTGATCTTAAACCTCTATATGACCTTTTTTTAGTAGGGTGTTTTGCTACGGCGAGTGTGGTATATTTTCCCACTATACGAAATACTCTAGCTAACCTTTGGCACCTTTTTGGGGTATCCAAATTTTGATCTTGGTGATTAGTGGTTCCTTTTTCGATTCTTCCATTGCATTGACATTGACCCTGTTGTGAATAGAGCCCCATGGACGTTTAACAATTATCTTCATGTGTTTCATCATCTTCAGGTGAACGAAGATCCTTTACTTATGCCGCTTGTTTATTTTTCTTTTTGGGTGCAGGTTCATAACTTGCCTCCAAGGCTGTTTTCAGATACTGTTGCACGACAATTGGGGAACTTTGTGGGCTAGTTTGAGAATTATGATGCGAAACATGTTAGCAGTGGTTTTCTTCCATACTTATGTATGCATGTGAAAATTGACATTGAAGTGTAGAAAGAAAAATCAACTCTCTCATTGTAATTCTAATTATGTCCGATTCCGTTATAAAAAAATTAATACTATTTTGCTTCTTGCATGGTTGCTTGGGGCATGGAGATAGTTTTTATCCAATTAGGTTAACAAAGGACATTTCTGACTCTGATATGGGGTGGGATATGACATTTAAGGTTGTGGGACAGAGGGCAAATGTTGTGGATAGTGTTTGGTTATGGAAAGGGTTTGAGGGTGGTCCTTTGGGAGATGCTCTCTCTAATAGTGCTCCGAGTCATGGTATACAGCCTCACCTAGTGGCAAAATCAACAAGAATGCTTCATCCTGGTTTAGGTTTTCGGCTTGAAGGGGTTGCCTTGGGATTTCAAGACATTTTTATGGGTGGTGTGGATGAGATTCCGATGGTTCGTGACACTTAAGATATTTCACTGATGGGAATTGATGGTAAGAAATGACAGTGAGTAGTTGGTTCCTCTAGGCATGTTTCTGAATGTTCAAATCCTGCAGGGGTTTGTCAGAAGAGTTTAACGGCGACCGCCAAGGGGTAAGTCGACTAACAACCATGAAACTTCTATGTTAGAATGTCCATAGGTTAGAGAGCTCATAGGTTGTGCGATGGGTTTGACATTTACTGAAGTTGCATAATCCCCAGTTTGTCTTCTTCAAGGAGACTAAGTTGGATTGAGTTCGTATAGAATTTGTTAGTTGGCGGTGTGGTTTTCTTTATGGTATAAAGGTAGCAGCTGATAGTACGAGAGGCAGTCTAAGTTTGGGCTTGCGTCGGGATGTGCAAGTTGTTTTGCGAAGCTTTTATCGGTTTCATATAGATGTAGATGTAACGAACAGTGCTAGATAGGGTACTTGGAAATTCACAGGGTTTGATGGCTCTCCGGATGTGCAATTTATGCCTACTGCGTGGAATATTTTACGATATTTGGGTCATGATCAGAGCCTTCCCTGGTTGGTTTGTGGCGATTTCAATGAAATTCTTTATTAGTATGAGAAGCAGAAGGGTGGCTTGCAAGATAAAAGGTATATGAAAGTGTTCTACAATGTCTTGCTCGAGTGTCATTTGGATGATTTGGGGTTTGAAGGCTCATGGTTTACTTGGGAAAGAGGCAACTTCGTAGACAATAATATATGCGATTGTCTTGATAGGGGGTTGCTAAATCTGCTTTGTGGGATCATTTTTTGACCTTTTCCTTAAAGCATTTATCGTGCTCATTTTCTGATCATTACCTTTTGCTGATTGCTATATAGCGTACCCTACGACAACTGGTGCGAATTTTTGGTTTAAAGCTTGGTGGGTGTTGAAGGATTCTTGTGAATCGAAAATTCGTTAACTTTGGGCGGCTAGTGTGGGCTATATCTCACAACACTTGGCCACACTTTGTCATGGGTTGAAGGGTGGGCTGCTAATTTACAAAGTCGTTTGGGTGGTCGTTTACGAAGATTGGGCAATCGGATCCGAAATCTTGACATGGGAGATAGGGATGATGAGAACTTGATGGAGCTTTTAAACACCAAATTGGAGATGAATTTGGAAGTTGATAAAATAGAGTTGTTTTGAGAATAGTGAGCACAAGCAAATTAGGTAAAGTTTGGGGATAGAAATACGAGATTCTTTCACAGATTTGCTAGTCAACATTGGCTGGTTAACCGAGTGCATTGTCTTATCCAAAATGATGGAAGTTTGGCTCATTAAGAAAGGAATCTCTTTGCTATTGCCACTAATTATTTTCAAGACTTGTTTACTTCCCAAAGGCAAAGGAACTCATGACATATTCTGGAGGCGGTTCATCCCTGTATTACGGAGGACATGGCCCTTACTAAGGCGTCGGGTCTGGATAGGCTTTCCGCTCTATTTTATTAAAAGTATTAGCATTTGTGAGATGCAGTGTTGGTGAGTATTGTCTTAACATTTTGGACATCGGTTTGGCTATGATTAACATTAATAGGATGTGTAGGACCCAATTTATGCCCGGGCCCATTTAAACCAAACCAAGGGGAAACAGAAAATTAAAAAAATCCATTACCAGTCCATTAAAACAAACCCCAAACAAATAAAACAGTCCAACATTACAAGCCCGATAACAAAAATTGTAACAGCCTAAACCATTAAACCCGAGCCCAACTTACAGACCCAATTACAAACCCAACAGCTAGCCCAATGTGACCTAACCTACCCTAGCCCAAAACAAATAAAAAATCAGAGGAAACCCTAGAGGTTTCCAAATTATTCTAGCGCCGCATGCCTCAACGATCTAGCCCCTAACCCTAGCCAGCTAAGGTGCGCCGCAACAAGCCTTCATCCCACCACGCCCGCATGTACGACCTCCGTACCCCTCCACGTCACCTTCGTATACTGTCGAGCCTCCGTACCTGCAATGAAAGATAGACGAACAGCACAGCAAACAAACAAAAAACTTTGTATTTTTTATTTTCTGATTTTCGGCTATAAAACCGAATGAGAATCATTTGTAAAAGGCCCCCCTTTTTTACGAATAAAAACAGACACTGAATACAAAAGAAAATCGATCAGAAGGTGATTTTTGATTTTAAGTTCATAAAAATTTCAGATCCTATTCTGTTGGTTTTTTCTTCATTTTTCTTTGCATGCAAAAAGAATAAGAGGAGAGAGGTTTACCTAGAGTCGGTCCGTCTTCTTTGTTGCAATCGAAGTGAGGGGGATTCCGAAGCCGTAGTTGACAACTCTCGAGGTTAAAGGACTCCTTCAGTCGCCATTCATGGTGATGTAAGGGTGTCTGTTTAAGTGGCTTTTGGAGGCAGCCGATTAGGAAAAAGTAGGAGCTTAGGTTTTTGTTTTGTGTTTTAAAGTGGCTGAAAGGAGTAACTAGGGTTAATTTTTTTATTGAGATGCATGAAATGGCACCGTTTAGGGCCTATTTCAATGGCTCTAAAATGGCGCCGTTTAGAGGAGTCGACCCGAATCCGACCCGATAGCCTCATGATCCGTGTGTTCCTGCGGTGAATGGAAATTTACGCGATTAGTCCCTTCGTTCAGTGCTATTATTCGATTAAGTCTTATTTCTATTTCTTTTATATTTTTTTATTTACCCCTAGAATTTGTGCGCTATTCCAAAGTGATCCTTGTTTATAGGATGTGCGCAGGAATTTGGTTTAATTCCGACTTTAGTCCTCGTCCAATTATGCACATTTTTTTAAAATCCTTATTTCGGTCTTCATAGTTTTATTTGTTTTTAAAATTATTCTTTTGAGTCTGTTTTGATTCCAATTGAGTCCTTTTCACTTAATTTCTTTAGCTTTTCTAAACTATTATATATGTATATATTATTCATTTTAAATTATTTTTATAAAATTCATTATTTATTTTTTTAAATGGTTTTATTATATCTTGCTTGGGATTATTTTGGTATACATTACTGGTTTGACTTTGTTTGGGCTGTTACTTTTATGTACACTATTTGTTTTTAAATTTATATATACTGTTTATTTTAAATTCTTTTATACATTTTTATATTAAACTATTTTGTTTTATGTGTATTACTTATTTTAGATTGATACATTTTATTTTTTAAACTGTTTTGTATATTACTTATTTTAAATTTCTTCTTGCATAATATTTATTTTAAAACTCATTTATATGTTATTATTTTACATACGGTTTATTTTTTTTCTTATCTTTTTACAATTTATTTCAAACTCTTACATGTATTACTTATTTTAAAATTTTATACATATAATTTATTTTTAAATTTTTGTAAATATTGTGATTTCAAATTTCCCTTTTTTTACATTATTATTTTAAATTCATTTATCATCATTTAAAAGCTTTTTACATTTTATTTGTGTCAATTTGTTTTATATTTCTTTTAAAATTGTTTTCTAATTCATAAGTGTATGATGTGAGACTATTGCTATTATGTGTATCTTAATTTGTTCTTTTGTATTTTCACATTATTGCTATTTGTTTGCATAATAGTATTGCCATGTATCTTTGTTTCATGCTTGCGACTATGTTCTTGTTTCTTGTTATTGTATCGTGGTTAAAATTCCAATATATGTGATCGGTATTGGTCATTTCATTTTTACCCCAAATAAACCAAATAAAATACTTTATAAGTCGATTTTAAAATCGCCCGTTTAAAAATTCCTCAAAACAAGGCAATATTTGGTGATTGGAAATTTGAGAAATCGTGCCCTAAAGTACTGGGTTTCGATTTTCTATTTGACTAAACAGCTAAGTATCCTTTCGTAATCTTGTCCACGTTTTCCTTTTAAAAGATAAGGCAATGCTCGTGTTTGGAGGTTTCGAGAAAATCGTGCCCTAACTCACTGGGTTCCGGTTCTTCTCGTTAAAACCTAGCAAACGAGTCCCCTTTCCATTTTTAAATTGAAATATTTTAAATAAAAAAAACTTATTCTCGGGAATTTGAGATATTGCACCCTAACTCACTGAGTGTGATATTTTATCATCTCGAGATAAGAATTTCAAAAAAAAAAAAAACAAAGGCAATATTCTATATTCGGGAATTTTGAGAAATTGTGCCTTAACTTACTGGGTTCCAATTTTTCATAAGGCCCAAATAATCGAATACCCTTCTCAAACTTTATTATGCGGGTTCTAAAAATCAAAAGATAAACTTAATTTCGAGAATATAAGATGTTGCACCCTAACTTATTGAGTACGACATTTCATTTCTTCGAAATAAGAAGTTTTGGCATCCAATATGATTTTGGCCCAAAAGTCTTAAGCAAACGGATCGTAATCTAGAATCTTTTCAAATTTTCGACATTAAGACATTAAGTAATCAATTAGGTACCAATTTTTGGGCGCTACGAGGGTACTAACCCTTCCTCGTATGTAACAGACTCCCGAACCCGTTTTCTCGAGTTTTTGTAGACCAAAATATGATTTAGTAAATCAAAGTTTTCAATTTCAAGGTGATCCAATCACACCTCAAAAAGGGTCGGTGGCGACTCCACTTCGTTTTTAAAGTCGATCCCCGTTTTTCAAAATACATAAAAATGGTTTCGACAGGATGTATATAGTGCTCATTCCTAAAGTCACGGATCCTACCCAGATGCAACAATTTCGTCTTATTAGTTACCCTTTCAATAATTAACCTTTTAATTAACAAAACATGCCCTTAATTGTCCACCACCCATCTATATGGTTTAATTACCATTTAAGCCTGTTAATTTACCTTTTCATAGCTATTTGACTCATTTAACCAATAGAAATCAACTTTTGCAGCTTTTAAAATTTAGTTCTTTTCATTTATTTAATTATTTAAAAGTTATCTTGACCAAATTTTAATATGATCCTAATAACACTCTGTAAATATTTAATAAGATATTTACGAATTTAGAAACAATATCTCGATATTTCATTTTCTAAAATCACTTGACTTTAGATATATTCCACTTGAACTTAATTATTCGTTCAAATAACATAAATTATCAAATCAAAATTTATTTTAACGCTATATTTGACTCGTAAATATTAAATAATAATATTTACAAATTTATTCATCAGATTTGTGACTCCGAAATTATTATTTTCGACACCACTAAAAAATGAACTGTTACACATTGTGGGTGGTGGAAAGCAATGGTTGGTCACTGCTGCGAGGCGATGACCGGGAGAGTAGGACGGATTCTATCGATTTGGCCTAGCTGGAGCTTGGGTTTGGGGATGGGAACCACGGATCTGAAGGGGCTACTGTTGTTTCTGTTGGGTTTCGGGTTGGGGTTTATTTCTACACGATTCTGGATTTGGTGGTAGTCTGTTAGTTTCGGTCGGACAGATGAAAAAATTTTGGAGTTTTGACTTACTATGAAAAAATTTTGGAGTTTTGACTTACTGCTGGTTGTTTTTGGGGACGCTTCATCTTTTGTTTGATTTTTCAGCTGGTTTTGTGTGGAACAGCTCTTTGATTTTTCCGCTTGTTTTTTATGTTGATTGTTGATTGGGGGTTGTCTCTGTGCTAGGCTTCTTTTGGTTTTTTATTTTATTTCGTTCTGGTTTTGTTTGGTTTGTTTGATGGTTTCGGTCCTGTTTCTGACTTTGTTTCTTGAACTTTGTTTGTTTTTAATGTTAGCACAGCTTTGCTAAAAATATATATGAGTAATTTTAAGTATTATATAAAAAATTATATTCTATATAAGAATATCATATAATTTGAAAGAATTTAATTATTTTATTCATACAAAAATAGTTATTTACTAATTAAATATGTCAATTATATAAACCTTGATTCCATTTGAAATTCGTAACTATAAAAAAAATAATTTATATTTAATTAATTGATCAATGAATTACGTAATGTCACCTATAAATAAATTTAATTAACTCTTAAATAATTTAATTACTTATATTTGTTTTTAAGGAATTTTTAACGAGGTGTTAGTGTGTGATATGTTGTAGTGTATTGATTTATACACGAACAGACGTAGTCATGAAATTTACAAAATGGATTAAGCCAGAAGTGACTTCCGTAGACAATTAGGACTCTGGGGATCGTTCTTGAGCGGCTTACGGGGAGCAACCTTGGCGGCAGGGTTTGAGCACTCTGATTGGGTGAAGAGAACCAATATCTGCATGAGGACGGTAACAACGGCCAAACCAAATGCCGACAATGCAATGCCCTTCCATGATGATACAAGTGAAGACCATTGAAGAAATTTAAGGATCCCATAAGCCACAATACATGCCCAAGATGTGATAACCTGACCAAGAATAATATTTTACAAACAAGACAATACCACAACCGAGGTGTTATCGACACATTTGTGTTCGTATGCTATTTTGATTTAGTTTGAAAAAAAACTCGAATTTTGTTCAGTTAGCTTGAGTCGTTTGCAGGGATGGCAATGAGCAAGGTAAATATTGAAAAAGATTCGGCCCATATAGGGTTAGATTGGGTCAAAATCCGATGGGTTCGGGTTATTTAACCATTTGTAGTTGTTCAAGGTGTCGAGTGAGCCAGCTTCAAGTATACTAATGCTCTACTCAAGTATTTTGCCAGATTAATCAAGCGATTTTATTTTTATTTTCTAAAAGGAAATTGAAATGAAGATTGGTTGATTTGGCATTGAAAGAATCTTACCAAAAGAGAATTGATCGGCCGTCGATCCATATCCTGAGATGGTTGATCACTGAAAGTGTCCTCAACTATATGTTTGTCAAACAACTTGTCCTATATGAGGGTGAAAAAGAACTCTTTAGGAAATAATGCATGAACTACATCAAGCACTATAGTAATCATTTATAGATGACATTATCTAAGGTTTATAGTAATCCTTCTTTTCATTTCAAAGCATATAATTATTTACAACATGAATAGAAGACGACCAAGACAACATTCACTACAGAAAAATGTACATATAAAGGAATATTGTCTCGGTGTTTCCTAGTGGAACACCACTAGGTTCCGTATGTTGCAGCATTTACCACCCAAACACTCCTAAAAGTACAATCATTAGTGGTGTTTGCAAGGAAAAAAAAAAAGACACTAAATGCCTTTTTAATTATGCAAATTTTTATTTTTATTTTGCGTGAACGTAGATACTGCCATTTATAGATCAGAATGTTGTGTTTCACAATACAATTGGTAGCATTTTAATAAAATCAACGCCAACTCAGCATACAGTGGCGTTATTGCAGTAATGTCTCTAAGTTAATTCATAAAAATTTAACGATGTAAATTTTTATTTTTAAATTATGACATTTAGCGGCATTTTCTTGGTAAACACTGCAAAATCTTGATAATTTGACAATGTTTTATTGGAAAAGCCACCAAAATCATGACAATTAGGGGTTTTTAACTAAGGAACGCTGCTCAATGTCGTGATTTTAGTGGTGGTTGCAACAATAAATGCCGCTGAATGAAGATATGCATGACATTTTTCGATGATTTTTGCGGTGCCCGCCAGCAAATACCAAGATAAATGCCACTAGGTTAGGCGTTTTACATTACAGATGCCGCTAAAGGTGGCATCATAACTTCTGCCCTTTCTTGTTGCATTTTTCCGTACTGCTGCAATACTTTTAGCAGCATTTCCGTAAAAATCCAAAATAAACTGTTCAGTCGTAGTGGTACTCACCTTCTCCACAAATATATCTTTACACCACTGCGCAACAGCCTCGTCCGTTTCTGGCAGTTGCTTCATGAGACGCCGCTTAACGTGTATATACACCTGCAAGCAAGTGGTGAAAATATCTTAATAATTTAAATAAACCTGCTAGAACTGCAACCCATTCGATTATCGAATAGGATATTTAAGATCAATGACAATCATAGTTGTAGGTTTAATCATCACAACTTCAGAATAACGTTTACATGTCAACAGCAGAAGAATGAAAAGCAAAAACTTTTCCACCATAACCTAAAGACTATATTCTCAGTGAGTTCTTCAATACTTAAAACCAACCTAGCAACTAGGCCAATTCGGTGGCTGTAAAACTAACCACTAGTAGTTATCTAATTTATGAAAAGCCAAAGACCAACAAACTTGTTGGCCTTCGCTCCTAGGATTCTAAAAGATCTGACCATAGAGATATTTGGAAGCAAATTGTGCCTTTATACTCCAAATACATTTCAGAATCATGCAGAATTTAGAAGCAAAATCCTCAATGAGACCAGTGGAAAATTCTCCAAGGACATATCAATAGAAAACAAAGAGAAAGCAACGTTTGGTCTTAAATTAATACATGTTGCATTACAGAGTTAGCTTGGAATCTGACTTACCACTGAAGATTGCCCATTGAAAAGTCTAAGCAATGTAGGTGAAGGTGAGGTTTTCGGAATAGCCACTGTAATATCATAAATAGCTGGGACAAACTAACGCAAATTACTTACAGCTGTAACAAATCCCTGAAGCAACACAAATAATGATGATATTTCAGGCATATGTGAGGCATAACTGATGTATCTCTGGTAATGCTGGCTAAGTATTGAACCACTGTGCCGAAGCAGCAAGGGACTTGCATTGGCCAGAAAGTTTTGGCCGGATACAACAAAATCCTTTAAGGTAAAGTTGAAATATTATTGATACATGGAAAGAGTGTTATCAATAAGGTACGTAGAAAAAGATGGCATGGAATTGAAGATAAAACAGAATCAGACCTTAGTACGAGGAACTAAAACGTTTCTAGGTATAGGCAATCCTTGTGAGACCGCATATTCTTGAGCTGCTAGAAGCCTTGCTTCAGTAAAGCGAGTCCCTTCTACAAATAGTGCCAACCAGAAAGGCCGTGGGAAGTTCTTCAAACGTTTAAGGCCTGTCTGCAAATATAATTACACAAGATTTTAACTGAGATAGACAATGTGGTCTAAAATAAAGTAAATACAGCAACACTTATGGTCATCTATATGTGTATACAATCTAATGAGCAAACTTCTACCTTCAAACTGTTTTCGTCTTTTGACTCAGTTTTGTTCCAAAAATAGATACTCAGAAAACCACATTGTCACGTCCCTGGGTTAAGAGAATCGAGTAAGTAAGTCGGGAGTAAGTGAACTGTAAATCGTAATTAGATTAGATAATTAAATAATCAAGAATTAATTAAATAAAATATTAAAATAATTAGAATTAATAATTTTAGGTTAAGAAAATAAAATTTGGTGTCCAGGAACTAATTTGGTCAAAACGGATTTTAAAAACGAGGCTTGATTTGAAAATAATTTTGAAATTGATTTTAATTGAAAAATAAGGACCTATTTGAAAAAAAAAAGAAGAAAGTAGAGGTGGTTAAAGGGCAATGGCCCAATTTTTAAAAATAGGTTGCCTATTTAACAACCCTAGGTCTCCTTCCCTCCCATTTTTCAGCTTCTCCAAAAATTTGTCAAACACCAAATCAAAACTTTTCTCCCAAAATTAGTTCATCCTTTTTATTCCTAAACTCTCTAAACACAAAATCTCTTTTTCATTTTGAAGAAAACTCATGTTTTCATCCTTAAAATCCTTAAGAGATCTTCACATGTTTTAGCTCGAATTAGCATCATAACTAGTCAATTTTACAAAATTGAGATGAGATTCTAACTTTTTATGATTAAACTAAGTGAGTTGTTATTTCAACTCGATATTTAAATGATTTAATTAAGATCTCAATATATCACTTGATTTTAAGTTGATTTTTTGCTTGAAAATGGTAGATCTTGTATTTATAAGCTAAACTTTCATTTTAAAGTGATTTATAACTAATTTTGATCTAATTAAAAGGTATTTGATTTTAATTTAACAAATTCTTAATGAATTTAAGTAAACTGAATGTTTTCACCTTTTTAAAAGATCACATAAGCTTGATTTTTCCAGAAATATTAAATCGATGACATTGGGTAAAATTGATGGTTTAGATATGTAATTAGATGATATTTAGGATGTATGAAGTTGAAATCTAAGCTTAGAAGTGAGATTTGAGTGGTTAAACACCTATCATGGCAAAACTAGTTAAATTTTTGATATAGAGGTTAATACGCTTTGATTTATGATTTTGGATTGATTTAATTGTGTTTCTTATTGTTAGTAATGTCTTTGTAATATGTTTGATGTGTATGAAAAATGTCAATTCATTTGAGAGCTTCCACAACCAATGACAAAGTCAAATAAAAGCTTACTTGAGCATGGTAATTGAAGCAATGGTTGCTAAGATGAGTGGTCTGATATATCGCATTTAAACTCCAGTATGCAGGCAAAGGTAACATATGCAAACCCCTCCTTAATTAATATGTGACCCTTGATTTCTCTTGGTGCAAACTGGAAACACGAAAATATACACATTTTTTCATGCTATTTTTAACTCAAATTCATGCAAATTCGTAGTAATTCTTGTTGAAATATATATAATAATTATAAAATAATTAAATTTTACTTAAATTATTAAAATTTTTAATTTTAATTAATTTTATAATAAATTTTGATTAATTTTGATCATTTTCGACATATTTGCACAAAAGACAAAAATTGGCTCGGTAGACATTACTAGAAGCACAAAACTGAGAAGCGATTTTTGAAGCATCAAGGCGAATTAATTTTTAAGCCAAAGACGATCCAAATTATGAATATTAATTCATAATATAATTAATTTTAATTTTAATCCATTTTATTTTGGGTTAAATAATTATTATTAATTAATTATGAAAAGAGGCTCAATTGAGCTAAACCGAGAAAACCAATCCAACCGAGCACTGGGCTGCCCAAAACCGTCCCACATGTTGACCTAATCAGCTTGTTTTGATAATTGTTTTTCTTGCAAAATAGCCCTTGAAGACTCCTTGAATTTGCATTCAAACCCCTCCACTTATCATGCCTAGATTTGCCCCTACCTTAAAATAGCAAGTTTGAAACCTTCAAACTTGCCACATGTGTGACTGGCCATGGGGGGACTCTATGGCTGCTTATTTTTTCTATTTTTAGCAGCCTACTTAACATATAAATACCTCCCTTGGCTTCTCATTTCAAATAGATCTCAAACTCATTCATTTCTTCACTTCTCTCTCACTTTTCTCTCTTCATTCCCTTCCATTGTTTTTCATTTTTCCCCATTCCTTTTTCGATTTCACCTCTTGAAAAAGAGTCCTTTGACCACCATCTGGAGCAGCATTCAAGTGTTCGTGGAAGCCTCGGTTCAACAAGAACAAGCAGAGGAGGAGGAGCGGAGCAAACTAGTCAAGCCTCGGAGAAACACCGGATTTGATTCTTATTCCTTATCCTTTTAATTTTATTGTTGTTATGAACATGTCTATAAATATTTGTGGTGTTGATATGTTTATATAAATTAATATAGCTTAAGTTTAATTCGTGTTAGGTTGATTGCATTTTGTCCACTTAATTTATTAAAATTGTGTTTGTGTTGTTATAGGCCTTGGTAAGATGTTTGATTAAGTAAAACCATGACTAAATTATTCTTGCATTACAATTGTGAGGTAACTAATGAATTAATTATTTAAACGGATTGAAATTGTAATTAATTGACAGGATACTTAATCAATGCATGTTTAATCATCTAAGGTAGCTGAGGGTTAAATTAGCAACGGTATCTAATGATACATTAGCCTTGCATAACTTGCAAGATTATTGTGATTAAACTGTTTCAATGTAGAAATACATTGTTACCTCACGTAATCTTTTATGTGCTTATGAGATTGAATTAATTGTTTGAATTGGCATAGAGATATGTACAAGAGATTATTTTAATTTCATAGGTATATATGTGCATTAACACATTTGTTTATTAAAATTTGTTTAATCAGTTGAATTGACATAGAGATATAGTCAAGAGATACATGGACTTTGGTAGGTAAGTATGTCCATAAGTTATCAAATTACCGAGTTGCCATGAATTTATTCGTAACAACATAAACATGAGTTTAATAATTCTAAGTTAAGAAATATAATTAATCTAGCACAATTATGCCATCTTGATTAAAATCATCTTTTGAAATCGTGCATTGGAACTTTTATTTATTTATTTTACTTAATTAAAATCCTAGTTTTTAGTCACCTCCTCAAATCAAAATATTTTTCTTCTCCAAAATGTTTTTAAAATTGCATTCATAAATAATTCTTTTCATAGTCACTGTGGGTACGATAACTCGACATTTACTTGTCACTTTATTACTTGCTGCAATTGTGTACACTTGCACATTTTTGTCATTCCACAAACCATTGCAAATTTTTTTCAGCGTAAAGTATGCATGTTGTGCAATTTTAATGAGCCAAATGCATGAATTTGAAATGTGCACGTAATTATAGAAATAAAATAGACAAGTCGTAATTGTAAACTATGGAATTTGACGTGACAAGTGTGTGAAATTGTATACTTAAAGGTTGCGTGTGTGTGTGTGCACGTGCATATTAGTAGGTGTGAGCAATTGCTTGAGCTATTGTACTAATAAATAGGTACATATATATTATAAATATGTGTGCATGGTCTTGTTATAAATATAATATATAAATATGAGTAAAAGGGTCTAGGTATATACATAATACCTATATATATGCGTGGGTTTTGTTATATATATATAATATGTGTGTAACACCCCTTGTAAAATTCGAACATGGGAGGAAGATGGACAAAAATTAGCTTTTATTTTGGTTTTTTAATTCATTTAATTATCAAATTATTAAAATGCTCTTAATGAAAAACTTTAAAAACATACCCAATCATGTTTATTTTTGTCCATCAACTTAACCAATGGTCTAATTACCATTTAAGGACCTCTAATTTAAAATTTCATAACAATTAGACACCTTTAACTTATAGAACTCACATTTTGCACTTATTACAATTTAATTCTTTTGACTAAATTGAGTGTTCAAACGTCAAAATTTTCGAATGAAATTTTCACGAAATCATTCCATAAAACTGTAGACTATAAGAATATAATAAAAACAATTTTTTTTCTAGGTCAAATTCGTGGTCCCAAAACAACTGTTCCGATTAGACCCAAAATCAGGCTGTTACAATGTGCGTAGATTTTGTTATATATATAAAATATATGCGTTTATGACTCTGTATATATATAGAATATATATGTGTGTGTAGGGTCTTATTATATAATATATATGCGTTTAATGATTATATGTGTAGGGGAATTGGTTTATATAATATATACACACACGTACATGGCACTCGGAATGTGCTGAAATTTGATGCGACAGGGGGTTATAAACAGACAAGTATATATATAATATCTTTATGCGTCTTGTTATATATAACATATATGTGTGTAAAAAGGTCTTGTTATATATATAAATACATCTGTGGATGGGTTTTGTAATGTTTGCGAATTAATATAAAAAGTAATAATGTGAACTCTTTTAACATGTGAATTTTATTGATAATGTGTATATCTATGCATGCACGAACCAATATGTGAATTATGAGCTCTATGATAATGTAAGCTTTTATTAGTGTAGAATTTTATTATCGTGAAATGCTAGGTGCGAGTTCAATTGTAGTGCGAGCCAATTATATTTGTGTACTTTGTTATATTTTGAACCAAGTTAACTTGGCGAATTATATTATTGAGGCGAACTATGTTAATTTGGTGATCTGTATTAATATGGCGAACTATATTAATTTGCCAAACTATTTATTGTGAGATTTTAAGTTGTATTGTATGTAAGCTAAGCTGTTGCGTGTCCTATGCTAAATAAAATATGAGAACAATGATTTATACGAGCTATGTCATGAATGATATGTGAACTGTGTTATGTGTACAATATATTTTGCATGAAAGTTATATTATTTGCGAACCATGCTCTATTGCGAATTGTGAATTGCGAATTGTGTTATAATGCTCTGCTTATTTGTGAGCCATATTATACTGAATATTATGAATGTGTTAAAGAGATATGTTGGCATTGTGACCTTATGAAACCATTAGATATAGTTGGCATGCCATAGGATTGTGAGTACTCAACCTCATTATTGCGATGGGCATTGTGCTTGGAGATAGCGTTGGAAAGATAAGGGAATGTTGAGCATACCTCTATTCAACGGAGACAGCGCAGGGCTCTATGTCGAGAGTGTTGGAGAGTGTGAGCATTCGTGCTACACTTATATCGGAGAAAACGTAGGGCTCTTTGAGTCCAAAAGTGAGGCGTTATAAGGAGATCTATTTATCTAATGTGTGGTGATAGAGTCTCCCCTATATGTTTCATAATCATGAAAATGCAAATTTATCATTATTTGAAATATATGAATTATAATGAAGTATGAACTGTTATTTTGCATGAATTGTTATTCGGTATGAATTGATATTTCATATAAACTATTATTTTGCATGAGCAGTCATTTGGTATGAACTATTATTTTATATGAACAGATATTTGATGTGAATTGATAATTTATTTGATCAGCCCATTTTATGCAAATTACTTATTATATGTGCACTGCTAATTTTATGAGAACTGTTGTGTCGTGTGAGTTACTATTTTGTGTAGACTATAATAATATGTGAACCATTATGGTATGTCACCCTTTAACCTAATCGATGTGTTTATTTGTAGTATGTTTGATCACTCACTAAGCTTCAATAAGCTCACCCACTCTTTTATAATATTGCAGTGACTTAGCTTGTGAAGAGGTGTGGAAGTGAGTTATCCAACTGATCCAAAATGAGGCTATACTTGAGTATGTCATTGTGTTCCCAAACCCAATGAGGAAGGCATTGTGGGACCAAATTATGGGTTTTAGAAGTAGTCTTAGTTATAATTTTCGGGTTGTAATTGGACATTATGGACCTTTAATTTGTTTAATTTGGAAATTTTACTAGTGCTTTAGATAGATGATTGAATGGTAGATTATGATGGCTTGATGAATGCTTTGATTAATTGATCGACTAACTCGTAAGTGCACGTGGAAGAGCCGTTGGACATTGGGGTAAGTGATAACTCTTGAAAAGAGTTATGTTTCATGCCTTTAGACCTAGTCAAATGCTCGTAGTTAGGTACATTTAGGATATTATTTTAGCATTTTTAGAACATTGTATAAGAAGCTTGGACAATTCTTAAATATTATTATTTGTTACTTTTAATTGCTTGTGGTAGGGTTGTGTTTGGTGGTTTGGCAGGTTGAGGAACGAGAAATAAAGGAGTGAAGGTTTATCGTGGCAAAAGGTTGAACAGTTTGCCAACATGGATGTTGTGGCAATGCTGAGAAGACCGAGTCAACACTTAACACATACCAGTTTCAGCCCAACTGTACTTGTACCAAAAAAATCTGCCTAAAAAAGAGGGGAAGATAATCTTGGGCTGTTGGTTTTTATCCTAGAAAAAAGAATTTAAAAAGAGGAGAAGATAAACATGGGTTGTTGGATTTACCCTAGGGAAAAAGACTATAATAAGCCAAAGGAGGAAACCCAAAAAGACGAACAAAAAAATGGAAAGAGATCCTTAGGCATCAATAAAGGTTCGGTTGTGCAAAAGAAAGGAAGTCAAATGCAATCCTTCTTAGCCATCACAGGACACTTTGCTGCCGAAGTGTGGACTGGGCAAGCGAAAGCTATTTCTTGAAGTTCTTCCGTTATTTCCATTAGTGTTCCTTTGAAAGATTGAATTGAAGTAGTTGAACACAATGTCGGATAATATTTTGGTTTGGAATTTTATTTCCCAGCCCATGAGCTAAATCTCATAGGGTTGAGATTACTTTCGATGAAACCCTAAACAATTTTTATGGATGCAGTATAATTTACTTTACTGTTTCATTTGATTTTTCTTATTTCTTAATTGAAATGAAAATAATCTCTAGACATAGAAGACTATTCCCATACTTATAAATTGATTCTAATTCCGAAAGGGTTGGATTGTTGGACTAAATTTAAATGAAATGAGCAAGTATTTGATAGACACTTATAGTCGACTCTAGACATAGAGTCACGGTCATATAGAAGGAACCCATGCAAGATATCTAAAAAGCCTATAGACACGGGCAAGGTAATTTAAGGTTTTACTTTGCGAGAGGAAAGCCATTGTAGAACTCTTCTGTGCAGTAAAGTAGATACGATTTTGCCAAGGCATTATTGACAGAAATGGTCAATTCTGGGTAATCCCGACCTTCTAAATCAACATCACTTTATCCTTATTCTTTGTCGTAGTATCTTTGGCACAACATATTTAGTTTTTTATTTCTTTGTTTACATTCTATTCGAATAATCACTCTCATTATTGCACTCACTTTTGCCATAGCATTTCCAATTATTCATCAATTCCATCTATCGCATACATCATCATTCCTTTGAATTATCACTGCATACTTACCTTAGTTTACCATAGCATTAATCACATTTTATTATAATTACTTGACCACTTTGGTGCCTCAATCCAATTCTCATGGGAACGATACTCACTCATCACTTTATTACTTGATTCGACGCGTATACTTGCACAAATCGCATATCATTTCACACGCGATAGTAAGACTTAGATGTTAAATGTGCGTGTTTTAGAAAACAATTGAATGTTTAGTATACATGAATGTAAAATTGGAAAAATTACGTAAACTGATAATTGCTTGTGAACTAATTGAATGATAACTTAAAAAAATTGAGTGTAAGGTTCTAATCAATCTTCTAAAACTAGACTTTTATATATAAATCTACAATACTATTGTTAAACTTTGTGAAATTGAATTTTTCCCAACATATTACTATATATTACATTTTAAATCTAATTATATATTTTTAAGCGAAATAGTTTTTCAAGTCCCTACAAATATAGCCCTTTTAAAAAGACCCTACTGCATGCATGTATGTTTAACTAAAGTTTTCGAGGTAATTTTCCATTAAATATTAAGTTGTGAATTAATCTTGTTGTTGATTGTTGATCAGAGTAGCGTAATGGAAGCATTATATTAGGTTTTTATAAAATATTTCATGATTAATTGTGTGGTATGATTGGTCGCTTAGTGTGTTTTGTGGTGATTTAAATGAAGAATCACTTCAGTGGCTAATGTGACATCCGAAATTTGGGTCAGATCGTCCAGGTCGAGTTTGGGGCACCACACATATCGACCAGCCTATGACCTGCAAATATCATATATGAATTAATTCTTCAAAAACATGCAAAAGTAAAACCATATTTTCTTCTTTTTATAAAGAAACTTACCAAAATAAAAGGCAACATTCAAAAGTATACAGAAAAAGTAAAACAGAGATATATGCCCAGATGCCTAAAATGAACACTAATTGTCACTACAAAGACTATTTTTGTTATTTTTTTGAAAGAAAAAATAGCATTTAATTTATTCGCTGCCCATTTATTTAACTCATAAGTTACCTACCAAGCTATCTTATCTCACACATTTTCGTGCATGAACATGTATACCGTGGCACGTGCTATGTAAGAAATCACCATGTAAGTGGCATCAACAGCTATTACCATTCAAACTTGAAGACAAAGAATTGGTAATCAACAAAATCTCAATATTTACAGTTGAAACTTCAAATGAATAAAGAATAACACATACCGGAAGGAGTTTTACTGAATTCTTCATAACAGCTAATACACTGCCAAGACAACCTGATCGCTCTCAAAAGCGAATCTAATTGTCTCTTAGCCACAGAGTGTTTTAAGAGAAAAAGGAAATGCAGTTAGAATGCCAAACAACAAAATCCCACGTACTTCTTTTTCAATTTTATGCTTCTTTCAACTAAAGAGTATGTAAAGGATTCCGAGTTGGAATGTAGATTAAATACGGACATAAGCCAAAACCCATCCAGCTAACCAAACGATATCACTTCTATGATTGGATATGAGGAGGGCATGTTCCTTACCTGAAAAAAAAGTTTTAATATCATGTGGCAAGTAAATCATTCAGACGTTTATGATTCAACAATACATATTATCTATGTAACTGTTGGAGATCAATCTGATTAAGAAACGAACAAATAAAAATAGTAGAAGAAATTGAGAAATTAAAAATACAAATTTAATGTAAAAAATTCTTTAAAGAGGATAAAACACTATGGGTAAAAATAATTTTATAATAATGGTAAAAGAACGAAGAGTACAAAAAAGGGATGTTTTTTAAGGGATGTATTTTTTAAGAGACTATTTATAGACTAAATTCGTAGGTCAAATAAATTATGCTAATAAATATTAAATATATTATACTAATAAATACTAAATTTTTCTTTTAAAAAGAAAATATATTTTATTTAACTTGAATCGCAAATAATCTCTTATTTGACTGAAATATGAGACATACTCAATAGTATCTCTAATACCGACAACTAAATTCCTATCTATGGAGATGGATGTTAGTATTACCCATTAAATTGAAGCTTTCATTATCCACGAACATTTTAATCTGCAAACAAAATGTCTCATAGATAAAATCCATGGTGTCAGTTCTTTTCCCACATTAACCAATAATTAACACCTAACTCGTATAACATCTATCGGTGATCGAAAAGATATGAATCTTCACAGCAATACTTCAACTCATATTTGCATAATTATCAACATGATTCGACAATGAACAAAATGGAAGTATAAAGCATTTAGGCATTTTATCATCAAATTTGTCTTCAAAAATTCAAAGCAAGGGAAATGACCTTAACTCCAGCCCACCAATCAACAAGCCATATAATTTCCAGCAACAATAACTCTAAAGCCACCGTATTGATCGTTCTATAAGTGTTCTTGGACAGTGGCCAAATCAGAACAAAGCTAACTGCCTGAAAAACAAATGAAACATTAAATTTGTCTGACACCGTAAATTCTAATTGCCATATAAACAAGAGCAACATGAAAATGGACCCTTGAATCCTATTTTTACCAAAATTTATTGGCTCAGAGATAAAATAGATTCGAAACCCAGATGTAAATGCAAGCGCATTAATCATCTCAGCTCAAAAAATTAGAAATATAGAAAGCCATTTTTATCAGAATTGTGAAAGAATAAAAGCAAATTCCTTGAGAAGTTAAAATAAAACTACAATTCTATCAATAATATAAAAGCCAAAAAAGGGAACCTGAAAGAGATTAATAACGAGGCCGGAGATGAAGAAGAGAAGACTCAATGGGACGATGACAGCTGCTGCCGCAATCGCCATTGACACCCACAACCACTTGACTCCTCAAGATTCGTAGAAAAAAGGGCTGTGTTGGTGCTGAGACAATTTGCTTTTATATTGTGAGAATTTATTCGAATGAGATTGTTTATACGTCTCAATGAAGAAAAATGTTTAATCCAGTTCTGAAAGCATATCAAGAGATCAAATAATAGAAAATGGCAGTGAATAAAAGGAAACGAAGAAAAAAAAAAACTTTAAAAGCAGCTTCCCTGTTTCAAGGAGAAAATTTTATATATGAATAGGAAGTTGACGACCCCTTCAACTGCCACAATCTTTGTCGCATTTCTCATTTATATATAGCTTTTGTTCCCCCTTCTCCCTTTTCCCTTTTGTTTTTGTTTGAGAGTTAAAAAAGAAAACATAAAAAAAAAAACATATATAAAAAGCCCTTAAGAAAATGTAAAAAAATCAATTAATACCCTATATTAAATTGGTACTCAATTAAGCCCTTGACCTTAATGAAAATAATCAATTAAATCCCTCTGTTGAAGGTTTCCGTTATTGACCACATTGATCATTAAATAAATTAACTGACCAATCAGATAGTGAAAAATGATAGCTTCGGCTTTAATATAATATTTTACTAATAAAAATATTAAAATTGATATAAACATATAAAAAAATATTAAAAAACTTAATAAATTATATTTTTATAAAATTAATATAACATATTTAAAATTTTATAAAAATGTATTAGAATTATTAAATAATCATAAATATTTATAAAAGATTATAAAAATTACTAAAAATTTAAAATTGATATAAACTTATAAAAATTATTAAAAAAATCAAAAAACCTTGAATTGTATCGGATCAGTTGGTTGGACCAGTTAGATCAAAATCGACAAGGGTATTAATCCAAAGAAAGCTGTTAGATTAGTTGACTTGGGAACTGGACAGTTGAACCAAATTTTTTTATTTTTAATATATTTTATCAAACCAAAATTTCATTATCCAACTATTAGCATATGCCAAAATGAACAATTCTGACCAATGTTTTAGAACCGGACTGGTGGTTAAACTTATCATGCCATCGCTTGCTAGTTCAACTGGTCCATCCAATTCAATTAAATAAAACATTAAAAGATAAAAAAAAAGTGGCTCACCCACCTGATTCTCAGGCCAGCCAATCCAAAATCTTTCTCGAAACCTATACCCTTGCCAATTTTGGTCTAACATGTCTAATCGAATTATTCAATCCAGTTAAAGTTTTTATAATTTTTTTATAGTCTTTATAAATTTATATCAATTTTAATATTTTTAATATTTTTAATATTTTAATGATTTTATAGAATTTTAATACGCTTTTATAAAATTTTAAATATGTTTTATTATTTTTTTTATTTTTATAGTTTATTATAGTATATTAGATATTTTACTTTTTATAATATTTATAATTGTTTTAATTTTTTCTTTTTTCTAATTTCTTTTTCTAATTTTATGATTTTTTAACCATTTTTATTGGGAAATATTATATTAAACCTAAAGATGCTATGTGCGACCATCTGATTGGTTTATTAATTTATTTTAATGGTCAACGAGATCAACAATGAAAATTGTTAATAGAGAAGCTTAATTGATTATTTTAATTAACAGTAAAAGCTTAATTTATTAATTTTCACAATTTCTTAAACGTTATTTTTGAAATATTAGAAAAAAAGAAGAAGAAGAAAAACTTCTTAAATTGCATATCATAAATCACAATGGAAGGAGGATGATATCCGACTAGAAATGTATATGATTTTCGAAACCCCCAATATCACTAAATTATTATTAGGTTTATGTTTTAATCACTTAACTAAAGATTACAAAATAATTATTGAATTATTTGAAAGTTTCTATTTAAGTCATTAAATTATTTGAAAGTTTTTTTTTAAAATATTGGGATGTTAGGGTTTTCTTAAAAAAATGTTCGACTAGTGAGTTTCAAGTTACGATTCGACGATCAATATGGTAGATCATTACTCATCGATGAGTAGAAGAACATATCTTAGATCCAAGTTAATCTAACAATCATTGTCAAAGATTGAAGACGAAAATTATTTGGATATTAACTTGCAAATTTGTGATATTCAAAATTGTTTCATGAAAAAAAAAAAACTGAACTATAGAAGAAGGGGAATGAGAGTTTTCAATTGATGAAAGCTATATAAATAGAGGTGACCATACAACAACGATTTTTATAGCCTAGTGACTTAAATAAAAACTTTCAATAATTCAGTGACCATTTTTGTAAATTTTTAAAATTGAGTGGCCAAAACTAGAACTTAGTAATAATTTAATGACCTTAAGTGTAGTTTATCCAAATATACAAAATGTTTATGGATTGCACTAGATCCACAATCGTTTGGGCCGATAGTTAAATTATGTAAGTTGAACCGAAAAACTAAAGAATTTGCCAAAAGATAAAAATTTTGAAAAGACAAGTTAAAAACCAATAAATTCGAGATTTTTTTTAATGGATAAAGGGTCTAATAACTCCTTGAACATTTTGAACATTTAAAAAATAAATTAAGCCCTCAAATGTTAAAATTTTTTTAATTAAATCCTTGGATCAACAATTTCTATAGTTGTGTCGACATAGTCATAACAATTGGTAACTCAACAACCATGAAGCAAGAAAATTCGAAAATAAGTATTTAAAAATTTAAGTTCAAAATGAACTTTGATAATAGATATCTAGATTCATTTGAATTTAGAAAATTATATGTCCAAGTTCATTTAAATTTAAACATCTATATGTCTAGATTAATTCTAAATATACTTTTTAAAATTTTGAATTTTTTAAAACATAAAAATTTAAAAATTTGTAAAAAAATTTAAAAATTTGAGAAATAAAAATTCAATTTTTTTTTTAAATTCAAGTCCAAAATGAATCTAGACAAATAAACATTATTGACTGCATATCGATTAGTCCATATTTATTCTAAATACTATTTTTTAAATTATTAAAACTTTTAAAATCTTATAAAAATTATTTAAAAAAATTAAGAAAGTGTGGTTCTTACTTTTCTTGCTATCTCACAAAAAGTAAATCTCATTTTTTTTATAAGTTTTTGAAGTTTTTGCTTCTAGTTTTTTTTTTATTATCTAATTTGATAATTATGGTATTGATGTTTGATATAATTTTAGTGTTTCTTATAATTTGTAACACTTCTCACTCGGTCCGATCGTCGGACCCAAGCTATAGGATGCTACAGTAGTTAATGGAATAGTTCATATACAATTCTAACTTTAATCATTCAAATAAACAATCAAAACAATTCATATTCCATGCATAATATGATTTTCATTTAAACTTGAGTCTCAATCGAGCTTACGAAATCTCTAAAATTGACCAGAGTACAAACAAGGACCATATTGAAAACTTTTCAAAAAGTAATGCAAAATTTCAAAGCTAAGGTCACACGACCGTGTGCCTACACCATGTTACATACAGTCATCATATGGGATTGGAGTCACACTGTAACAGTCCGGTTTAGACCCTAGTCGGAACAGTGGTTTCAGGACCACAAATCTGAGTTAGAATAATATTTTAATATTATTTTCTGTGCCTACTATATGTGAATTAGCATGTGTGAAGTTTCTGTGAATTAATTTGTCTGTTTGTGTGTTTAATTTGATAAAAGGACTAAATCGTATAAAAGGTAAAAGTGACCTTCTATTTGAATAAGTGCTGAATTGCTAATGTTCTTATTATGTGAAGTCCTTAAAGGGGTAATAAGCCATTATTAAAGATGGTGGATGGCCATGGACGGTTATGCCCTTAAATGAATAAGTTTAATATGTTGTGATAAAAGGTTAATTTTGTAAATGGATTAATGATGTTAATTCATAATAAAACAAAAGAAAAATTGATAGTGGAAATGTTCATCCTCCTCCACCAATTTGAGAAAGAAAAAGAAAGGGTTTTACCTCTTCAAATATTCGGCTATTAAAGTTTTTGATTCAAGGTTAGTTTTTGTTCGGTTTTTGATAATTTCGACGTTTTTGCAATCGTTGCTTCGTATACTTTGAAACCCATGTCTCAATTTTTTGAATTGATGATGTTTTTGAAATGTGCCATTGATGAACTCATGTGTTTTGTGATGTTTGATGGTGTAAAATGAAAGATATGTGTTTGATTATCATAGTTTGTCTTTGGAGTTTTGTTGAATTTGAGTATTTTGGATTAAATTGAGAAAATGAAAATTTGAAGGACTAAATTGTGAAATAAAAGAAATGTGTGGACTTGAATGAGCATGGGTAACATTCGGCCAAGCATGAGTGACATGAAATTTGGTGTATTTTGTGATTTTGTAAAATAGGGACTAAAATGTCCAAATGTGAAAATGTGAGGGCTAATTTGCAAATTATCCTAAATATGTGTATTTGGATTGAATTTGGATGAATTAGTGAATAAAAGGTTTAAATTTGAATATGTATAGATCAAGAACCGAAGAAAACGGACTTAGATCGCGGGAAGTCGAAAGTAATCGAGTACCCATACCCGTTTCTGTTAAACCGAACTTGAGGTAAGTCTATATACAAATAAATGCATTTGTATTGAATTATGTATGTTCATATGATTATTTGTAATGATGAATGAATATGAGATGTTGTGTACATGAATTCCGAGATAGAATTGACATAGTAATAACGTCCAAAAAGTCCTGTACGGATGTAGGAATAGATAGGATTGCATATGTTATGACATAGGTGTCTGATTTGTGATATCATGTAAGACCACGTCTGGGACGTTGGCATTGATTCAAGATTTTGTGTGAATATGTGTACTGAAATGATAAGTTGATATGTATTATACATGCTTGAGTGAGTTATGAGCACATGTGAGATATGAGTTATGGAATATGAGTAAGTAAAGGCTAAATAATGAGCCAATGATGATATTGTGAATTTGCAAATGAGAAATATAAATGTCATTGCATTTATGTGGCTATATGTATTTCATACTAAGTTTATTTGTATATGGCTTACTAAGCTTTTAGAAAGCTTACTCTTTGTATGTGTTTACTCTGTTTTATAGTTCGTCAAAGCTACAAAAGGCTCGGGAATCGTCAAGGATCATCACCACACTATCAAACTCAACTTTGGTACCTTTAAATGTGTATATAACTAAATATGGCATGTATAGGCTAGTTATTTGGTATATGTTTGAGATGTAATTAGCCATGTGATTTGGCTAGATAAATGTTGGTATTATGCATGAGTGAATATGGTATATGATGCATGTTTTGATATGGCTTGATGGCAATGAAATGGCCTCATGAATGATAAGTTTATAAATAGTTTGATGCCATATTGAAATAGTGAAGTTGTGGATGAATTATGCTTGGATTTACATGTGAATTGATTGTGCAAATTGGCATGTTTAGAAATGAGATTGAATGGGATAATATGATGATCATTTGGTGTGTTTTTGGTTTCCAATTGTTGTTTAGCTTATACTATGATGCTTAATTGTTTATGTGTAAACTTACTAAGCTCAAAGCTTACTCCCTTTCTTTTCCCTTGTCTTGTAGAGTAAAAGTGTTGAATCGAGATACGAGGATCAATTGGAAGATCGTCCACATTATCAACACACTTTGGTACATGAGACTCAATGTTTTGTATATGGCATGTATAGAGGCTAGATAAGTTGGTGAATTTTGTTGTAAATGGCTAAGATGTGTTGGCCTTTAGATGGATAGTCTATTTTGTATAATTCCATAGTAGTTGGTTACCTTATTTTATGAAAAGATTGTAGTTATCTATGTGAGATTGCACTTCAATTTGAGTTGATTATGGATGTGTTGAATGAATGTATATTGTTTCTTCTAGAGGGGTGAAAGGAACTTAGCACATAGCTTTGTTTTTGTCCATGTGGATAGACACACGGGCGTGTGTCTAGACCATGTGTGACACATGGTCAGCCCACAGACGTGTGACTTGGCCGTGTGTCCCCTACATGTTAACATTTTAAGTCAAGATAGACCATAGACTATCCACACGGGTGTGTGCATAGGCCGTGCGAGTTTAGTCAGTATTGGCCACGGGCTAGCCGCACGGGCGTGTGACTAGGCTTTGAGGCCATGTGTATGTAGTCAGTATTCACCACGATTGTGGAGCACGGGCGTGTGGGTCTATACACGGGCGCGTCTCTTCTTGCACGGGCGTGTTAACCCTGTACAAAAGAGAAAATTTTAAGATTGGAAAAAGTTTTGATATAGTCTCGGGAGCCCTCGTGTGTATGAGTAAGGCCTCGTAAGACGATATTGAGGTTGTTGAGGTGACTTTAGAGAGTAGTCACGATGTGCATAAGTGGCGATCAAGTGGTTTTATTACGGTAACATTTCGGGCTCGATTCTGGGGTAGAACTCGGGTAAGTGGTGTTACATTTAGTGGTATCAGAGCTATGGTTTAGTCAGTTCTAGGACTACCATAGTAGGTGTAAGAGTCTAGCTATACATGCCATAAGTGTACTATGATAGTGTGGTGGTTTCTGATGATTTTTAAATCTTGTTTTGTATAGTATATGGATCCCGATCAATCTACTGCTGATGAAGTAGCTAGTAATGCGCCGGCTCCTTTGCAAGGAACCGTGCCTGTACAAAGTGGACCCGAGGTTAGGGGTCAAGGGGAAGAGGCACGGGAAGCCTTTCTCCAGATGATGCGTAATTGGTACTCGGGCTATGTTCGAGCGAACCCTAATGCTCAACCTCCTCCACCTCCTCCTATTACTCAGCCAAATCCAGTGGCTCCTCAAGGTATTGATGTTGTGAGGATATTGAAACCCCCGGTGGATAAGATTAGAAAGCACGGGGCTGAGGAGTTTAGAGCTAAGGTGGATGATAACCCTGAGAGGGCAGAGTTCTAGTTAGAGAACTCAATGAGAGTGTTTGATGAACTCTCCTGTACACTAGAAGAGAGCTTGAAGTGTGCCGTATCCTTGCTGAGAGATTCAGCATACCATTAGTGGAAGACGCTAACGTTAGTGGTCCTAAAAGAGAAGGTGACGTAGAACTTCTTTTTAGAAGAGTTCCGGAAGAAATATATAAGCCAACGATTTACTGATCGGAAAAGGAAGGAATTCCTTGAGCTGAAGCAAGGAAGAATGTCAGTAGCGGAGTATGAGCGTGAGTTTGTTAGGCTTAGCAAATATGCTCAAGAGTGTGTATCGATAGAGACCATCTTGTGTAAAAGGTTCGAAGATGGACTGAATAAGGATATCAAACTTCTAGTGGGTATTCTGGAGTTGAAAGAGTTTGTGGTGTTAGTCGAAAGGGCAAGTAAGGCCGAAGAGTTGAGTGAGGAAAAGAGAAGGGCTGTGAGTGAAGCCCGAGATGCTAGAAAAAGGCCGATGGGCAAGTTGTATCAAGCCCAGTCAAAAAGATCCAAGGAAGGGAATCCTCGGACAACAACCTCCGTGGGATATTCGCATCGAGACTTGGACAATATTCATTCGGGTTCGAGAGTCCAAGCCACCTCAATGGAAAGTGTGGGCAATACAAAGCGCAAACCAGAATGTCCAAGTTGTGGTAGATATCACACCGGAGAGTGTTGGGGTAACAGTCGGAACTGTTATAAATGTGGCTCCCCCGATCAATTTATTCGAAACTGCCCTGAGAGGGATGATAAGGAAGAAAAGCAAGAGATAAGATCCAGTGACGTGTCTGCAAGAGGTAGACCACCTAGGAACCCGAGAGGTGTGAATAGTGGTAGAGGTGTATCCAAAGATTCTGCTGTGAGACCGGAGGGTCGGGCACCTACGAGGACGTATGCTATTCGCGCTCGTGAAGAGGCATCCTCCCCAGATGTGATAACGGGTACTTTTTCTCTCTATGACACCTTTGTTATTGCTTTAATAGATCCAGGGTCCACTCATTCTTATATCCGTATGAGATTAGCATCTAGTTTGAGTATGACTATTGAGTCTACGGATATTGTGGTTAAGGTGTCAAACCCATTAGGAAAGCATGTGTTAGTGGACAAAGTGTGTAAAAATTGTCCTTTATTGATTGAAAATCATTGTTTTCCGTCAAACCTTATGTTGTTGCTGTTTAAAGAGCTTGATTTAATTCTTGGCATGGATTGGTTAACTACCCATAATGTCTTAGTGAACTGTGGTAGTAAGTTTATTGAATTGAAATGTGAGAGTGGAGATGTGGTTCGGGTTGAATCAGGTGGATCGGATAGTCTACCAGTGATGATTTCTTCCCTAGTGGCTAAGAAATGTTTGAAAAAAAAAGGGTGTGAATCCTATCTCGCCTTTGTGTTGAATACTTGAGAGGTTGGAGTGAAGTTTGAAATAGTGCCAGTGGTATGCGAATATCCAGATGTATTCCCGGAAGAGTTGCTCGGATTGCCTCCAGTGAGAGAGGTCGAGTTTGGGATTGAGTTGATTCTAGGAATGGCACCGATTTCAATTGCTCCATATAGAATGACACCTTTAGAGTTGAAAGAACTGAAGGTACAGTTGCAAGAGTTGACAGATAAGGGTTTTGTGAGACTGAGTTACTCACCGTGGGGTACTCCGGTATTATTTGTGAAGAAGAAAGATGGGTCATGAGATTGTGTATAGACTATAAATAGCTCAACAAGGTGACGGTGAAGAATAAATATCCTTTACCAAGGATTGATGATCTTTTCATTCAACTGAAAGGAGCTACAGTGTTCTCCAAGATAGACCTGAGGTCTGGTTACTATCAGTTGAGAGTGAAAAAGCAAGATATGTTGAAAGCTACATTTTGAAAAAGGTATGGCCATTATGGGTTTTTGGTTATGCCGTTTGGTTTAACGAATGCACCTGCGATATTTATGGGTCTGATGAACCGTGTATTTAGACCATATGTGGACAAGTTTGTGGTTGTTTTCATTGACGACATATTGATCTATTCTCGGGATGAGAATGATCATGAAGAGCATTTGAGAATTGTCTTGCAAACTTTAAGAGATAAGCAGTTGTATGCTAAGTTTAGCAAGCGTGAGTTTTGGCTCCGAGAGGTCGGATTTCTAGGACACATTGTGTCAAGTGATGGTGTCAGAGTTGACCCAAGTAAGATTTCGGCTATTGTGGATAGGAAACAATCGAGGAACGTGTCAGAAATCAAAAGTTTCTTGGAATTAGCTAGATATTACAGACGTTTCGTAAAGGGGTTTTCCGTGATTGCTACCCTGATGAAGAAACTTTTGCATAAAGATGTCAAGTTTGAATGGAATGAAACTTGTCAATAGAGTTTCGAGAAATTGAAAACAATGTTGACTAAGGCAGCAGTTTTGGTTCAACCAGAATCGGGGAAAGAGTTTGTAGTTTACAATGATGCGTCGTTTAATGGTCTCAGTTGCGTGTTGATGCAAGAGGGTAAGGTAGTCGCTTACGCCTCGAGACAGCTAAAACTACACGAGAAAAATTATCCGACTCATGATTTAGAGTTGGCTGCGATTGTTTTCGCGATAAAGATTTGGCGACATTACTTGTATGGTGAGAAGTGCCGGATCTTTGCGGATCACAAGAGTTTGAGATATTTGATGGATCAGAAGGATCTGAATTTAAGGTAGAGGCGGTGGCTTGAGTTTTTGAAAGACTATGAATTAGTCATTGATTATCACCAGGGAAAAGCGAATGTGGTTGCGGATGCCCTGAGTAGGAAATCCTTGTATGCTCTAAGAGTTATGAGCACGAGTTTAGCAATAGCTAATGATGGTGCTATTTTGGCAGAGTTGAGAGCTAAGCCACTATTTGTTCAACAGATATGTGAGGCTCAGAAAAATGACAGTAAGATGCAAGAAAAGAGAGCTAAATGCAGATTAGAAAGTGATTCTGATTTTTGAGTGGGCTCGAACGGTTGTTTGTTATACCGTGACAGAATTTGTGTACCTAAACCGAAAGGTTTTGCATGAGGCACATAGTGGTTATTTGTCAGTACACCCAGACAGTACGAAAATGTACAACGACTTAAAGAAGTTTTATTAGTGGCCGGGTATGAAAATAGATATTTCAGAATTTGTGGGAAAGTGTCTGATTTGTCAACAAGTGAAAGCTGAGCACCAAGTGCCTTTGGATTGCTTCAACCTGTGATGGTTCCCAAATGGAATTGAGATCGGGTTACCATGGATTTTGTAACGGGGTTTCCGATGAGTCTGAAAAAGAAAGATGCTATATGGGTTGTCGTGGATGGACTAACGAAGTCGACTCACTTTATTCTGATACATGTTGATTATTCACTGGATAAGTTAGCAGAGTTGTATGTTGCAGAAATAGTGTGCCTATATCTATTATTTTGGATAGAGATCCAAGGTTTACTTCGAGATTTTGGAAGAAGTTGCAAGAGGCCATGGGTACGAGATTAAATTTTAGTATTGCGTTCCACCTGCAAACTGATGGTCAGTCTAAAAGAGTAATTCAAATTCTCAAAGATATGCTTCGATGTTGTGTGTTAGAATTTGTAGGTAGTGGGGAGAGATATCTACCTTTGGTCGAATTTGCTTACAACAACAGTTATCAGTCAAGTATACGGATGGCTTTGTATGAGGCCTTGTATGGTTATAAGTGTCGGACTCCATTGTAATGGACCGAGCTTAGTGAAAAGCGGATCCATGGAGTTGATCTGGTAAAATAGATCGAAGAGAAGGTAAGAGTAATCCGTAGTAGTCTGAAAGATGCTTCAGACCGACAGAAGTCGTACACGGATTTGAAAAGAAAGGAGATTGAGTTTGAGGTGGGTAACAAAGTGTTTTTGAAAGTGTCCCCGTGGAATAAGATTATGAGATTTGGACGAAAAGGGAAGTTGAGTCCAAGATTTATAATTCCGTATGAGATTACAGACAGAGTTGGGCCAGTAGCTTGCTGATTGGCTTTGCCAGTAGAGTTGGAAAAGATTCATAATATATTCCATGTATAGATGTTGCGACAGTATCGCTCCGATCCTTCACATGTGATTCCTTCAACAGAAATTAAAATAAGACCAGATATGTCTTATGAAGAGGAGCCGATTAAGATCTTGGCTCGAGAGGTGAAACAGTTGAGAAATAAGAGCATAGCACTAGTGAAAGTGTTATGGCAGAAACGCAGTGTGGAAGAGACTACGTGAGAAACGGAAGAATCTATGAGAGAGCAACATCCTAACCTCTTTACTGGTAAGATTTTCAGGGGCGAAAATCTCTAAAGGGGGGAGAGTTGTAACATCCCAGTTTAGGGCCTAGTCAGAATAGTGGTGCGAAACCACAAATCCAAGGTCTATGTATGAGTTTTTGAAATTTATGCTATGTTTGCATGTTAGTGTGAAAGTTTCATTAAGCAATTTTGTGAAATTTCAGTTGAATTGTTCAGAAGGACTAATGCAAAAGTTGCAAAATGTGAGATTCTAGAAGCTATTTGTGTGAAATGGCTTTAGAATATATATTAGAAGTCCTTAAATAGTTATTTACCCAAATTCTAATTTTTGGACAAATTTGGGCATGGATGAGTTAAAATAGGAAGTTTATCAAAAAGGGCATTTTGGTCATTTAGCAATTAAATGATTAAACTGGGAGAAAAGATGACAAAATTCATTCGTCTTCTTCTCCAAAGCTGTCGAAATTTTCAATAGCCATTGTTAGGGTTCTTCCAACTTTTCAAGCTTGCTAGTAAGTGCATCAAGCCCCGTTTTTTATATTCTTCGTATTTTTGAAGTCCTAGTTGTATGAATAAGCTATTTTTAGCTATTTGATGAGCTATAATGGATGTTAAAAAATGTACCCATGTATGACATGCATGTATTTTGATGTTTTATGGAAGAAAATGAAAGCTTGATGTAGTAGAAACATCTTTTGTTAAGTGATTTTCCATGAAAATGCATGTAGGGACTAGTTTGTGAAAGTTTTAAGTTTTGTCATACATGTGTGATTTAGTGAGAATTGGTGAACGCTTTAGTTGAGTAAGTGATTCGGCTAAGCATGAAAGGCTAGAAAGTTGACTAAAAATCACTTTACGAGCCTTGGGGCAAAAATGTAATTATAAGAAAGATTAGGGCAAAAGGGTAATTTTACCAAAGTATGAGATAAGTGACAATTTAGTGAATGTGTGTATTGAATAAACTGATTTTTTTATTATAGATCAAGAAAGACGAAGCCCGGATCTAAACTGAGGCAAGAGCAAGGTGGTGGACTAAATTGCATATTTCTTTACTTTTGAGTATTGAGGTAAGTCTATGCTTAAACAACGCATTCATACTTACAATTTCTTAATGCTAGTTAGTGTGTAGCATGATTGAGAATGATTGAGAACCTATGTGGGCTGAATATGGTAGAATTTGTGAATGGATGTATGGTTAAGTAAGTAGATATGTGAATGTGTAGTGAGAATGCTAAATGGTGGGCTAAGTGCGAGACCATCTTAATGCATATTGACGATAAGCTGGCTATGTATGATGCTATCGTTAGGTATATCGTCTAGTGGGCTATGTGTGAAACCACTATGAATACCTTTGTGGTAGGCTAAGTGCGATACTACCTTATTAATTGATTGTGGTGGGCTAAGTGCGAAAGCAACGAGAAATTAGCTGCGTGGATTAGCTGTTTGGTTATATTATTGAGGTATTAGCTGTGTGGATGAATTATCGAGAAATGATGTTGTGTTGTATATTGTGTAAATGTGATGTTGAATGCGGGTGGTGCATTTCAATAGTTATGAGTATGTGACTCATTATGTGTTGGAAATGTGGTAAGGGATAGAAAGAGTAAGCATTGTTATACATTATATGATAGTATGATGCTAATTGTTGTTTAGCTTATACTATGATGCTTAATTGTTTATGTGTAAACTTATTAAGCTCAAAGCTTACTCCCTTTCTTTTCCTTTGTCTTGTAGAGTAAAAGTGTTGAATCGAGATACGAGGATCAATTGGAAGATCGTCCACATTATCAGTACACTCTGGTACATGAGACTCAATGTTTTGTATATGGCATGTATAGAGGCTGGACAAGTTAGTGAATTTTGTTGTAAATAGCTAAGATGTGTTGGCCTTTAGATGGATAGTATATTTTGTATAATGCCATAGTAGTTGGCTACCTTATTTTATGAAAAGATTGTAGTTATCTATGTGAGATTGCACTTCAATTTGAGTTCATTATGGATGTGTTGAATGAATGCATATGGTGTATCCTATAGGGGTGAAAGGAACTTAGCACATAGCTTTGTTTTTGTCCATGTGGATAGACACACGGGCGTGTGTCTAGACCATGTGTGACACACGGTCAGCCCACAGGCGTGTGACTTGGCCGTGTGTCCCCTACATGTTAACATTTTAAGTCAGGATAGACCACGGACTAGCCACACGAGCGTGTGCATAGGCCGTGTGAGTTTAGTCAGTATTGGCCACGGGCTAGCGACACGGGCCTGTGACTAGGCTTTGAGGCCGTGTGTATGTAGTCAGTATTCACCACGGTTGTGGAGCATGGGCATGTCTCTTCTTGCACGGGCTTGTTAACCCTGTACAAAAGAGAAAATTTTTAAGACTGGAAAAAAATTCCGATATAGTCTCGGGAGCCCTTGTGTGTATGAGTGAGGCCTCGAAAGTCGGTATTGAGGTTGTTGAGGTGACTTAAGAGAGTAGTCACGATGTGCCTAAGTGGCGATCAAGTGGTTTTATTATGTTAACGCCTCGGGCTCGGTTCTGGGGTAGAACTCGGGTAAGGGGGTGTTACAAACCACAGTCAAAAAGTCCAAGCAGCAGTAGATGGTAACCATTCCACTAATTTTTGGGTTATTTATTTATTTAGTCCTAATTAGTTTAAGGCCAAATTGTAAATAAGTTTCTTTAATTGGAATTTAATATAATTGAAGGACTAATTGTAACAGCCCGTTTTTAGTCAAAACGGTATAGTGGTTTCGGGACCATAAATTCGAAGTTAAAATATTTATTTTATTATTATTTTAATATTTACAGCATGATAACATATATGTGTGAAAATTTTGTGAAGAAATTTTATCGTTTGATTGGTCAATTTGATAAAAAGGACTAGATTGCATAAAGTGCAAAAGTTGTGTTCTATTAGCTAAAAGTGTTTAATAGCTATAGAACCTTAAAGTTAAGGTCCTTGAGTGGTAATTGGACCATTTATATGGTAGTGGACATTTATGAGAATTGTATTTTTGAAATTTGTGTGATTAATTAAGGTTATATTAGTACATTAGTATTTTAACTTAAAATAAATAAAAGAAAAACAAAAACCTTACCTATTATCATCTTCTTCACCGAATTTAGGGCAACAAGGAAGCTATTTTCTCTTTTATACTCGGCCAAGACATTTAATCTCAATTAGGTACGGTTTTTGTCCCGTTTTTAATGATTTCTATTTTTTTGAGGTCATTGTAGCTAGTACTAGATAGCCCAAGGACTAATTTGTAAAACTATTAAAGATTTTGAATGATTGTTGATAGATACACAAGTTTTGTAAAGTGAATTTTAGAGAAAACGCAAAACAGGTATTAAATTGAAAAATGTGTAAATTGTGTGGTATAAATGTGAAATAAATGAAAAATATGGGCTAAAATGTGTATTAGGGAAATCCGACTAACATGTGAGTGGATTAAATTGCATCAATTTGTGATTTTGTGTAATAAGGACTAAATTGTAAAAGATGTGAAAGTTTAGGGGTAATTATGTAAAATAGTCTTAATGTATATTTTGGATTGAATTGAATAAATAGTTGATAAAATGAGTTAATTTTGAATGTATTTGATCAAGAAAAATGAAACTCAGACCTAGATCGAGGGAAGGACAAGGTACCGAATTAGTAGATCTGCGTTATTATTTTTACGTCCGAGGTAAGTTTGGATGTTAAGAAGCATTATTATAATTGAGATTTAATGCTTTATATTGAATTGTTGATGAATACAATTGTACAGAAACATTCGAGAAAGCTTCAGTTATGTATTAGCACTTAGTGTGCGAGATCGAGATAGTTTCGATTATGTATAGCACTTGGTGTGCGATTTGAGATAGCTCCGGCTACGTATGACACTTAGTTTGTGAGATATAGATAGCTTCGACTATGTATGGCACTTAGTGTGTGAGATTAAAATATTTTCGGTTATGTAATGGCACTTAGTGTGCGAGATATCAAGTATTCAGCAGTATTTCGAACATGCATGAGTTCGTTATGAATTTGTATAGGTATGTACATGTAAAGTATGAGATTCAAATAGAAGAACTTATGAATTTGCATATAAGCATATGATTAAGCATATGGAAAGCTTGTTGTTACCATGAATTACATGTAGTTTAAGTTGTTTATTTATGTAATATGATTTGTTGAGTTTAATCCATACAAGCTTACTAAGCTTTATAGCTTACTTTGTGTATTTTTCCATGTTTTATAGTGAATTCAAAGCTAGCTCAGATTCGGGGATCGTCAGAGACATCGTCACACTATCCAACCTTTACTTTGGTACTTTTGAACTTATGGTTTGGTCATATGGCATGTATAGGGACTTTGAGTCATGTTAGTTATGTTTTGGTAATGACTTTGGCCAAATGAATTGGTTTGTAAATGTTAATATTTTGAGTTGTAAATATAGCCATGAGAGTTGGCTTAATTTGGTGAATTTTTGGTTATGTGCATATATGTGAAGATATGGTTGATATTCGATGTGAATTATGTTTGTGAATTGGTTTATTATAATGTATGTTTAGTAATGGTATAGTTAGTTAAATTGGTATGTTTTGATGGAGTAAGGTTCGAAGTTATAAGCATGTTGAATGTTGGTATTGAAAATAGTATGAATTTGTCCTAATTATGGCTGAATTGAATGTTATTTATGCTATGGTTTGGTGTCAATTGTGTAAGTGAAAATGTGTAGCAAATGGGGTGGCAAAATGGCTTGGTAAATAGCCTATTTTTATCCACACGGGCAAAGACACAGGCGTGTGTCTCAGCCATGTGTGACACACGGTCATATTACACGACCGTGTGTCCTCTAGTGTTGAAATTGAAATGAAGTCAGTATACTCCACACGGTCTCACACACGGACGTGTGATCGGCCATGTGGCACGAGTCAGTATACCCCTTAATTGGCACATGGCCTAGCACAAAGGCGTGTGGCTTGGTCGTGTTGGATAAGTCAGTATACCTTATAGGTTTGACACGGCCTAACACACGGCCTGGCACACGGGCGTGTGTGGCTACTTCGAAGAGCACACAGGCTAGACACACGGGCGTGTGGTTGGCTGTGTGACCCAAGTCAATAACCTCACTTGTTTGGACACGGAGAAGGACACGTGCTAAGACACGACCATGTGCTCCCATTTCGATTGTTCACTCGGTTTGTGACACGGGTGTGTCTGGTGGACGTGTGAGTTACACGGCCTGGCCACACGGGCGTGTCCCCTATTTTGAAAAAATTTTTCTAAGTGTGGAAAAGTTTCCTAAGTTATCAGTTTAGTCCTGAACCACTTCCAAAGCATGTTTAAGGCCTCGTAGGCTCTTAATAGGGACAAATTGATTGAGTTTGAATGATGAATGATTGAATTGAGCAAATGTATGTTAAATAGTTGTTTTAATTGTTTTGTAAGTATAGTAATGCTCCGTAACTCTATTACAGCATTGAATACGGGTGAGGGGTGTTACCTTTATTGGTATCAGAGCTACGATTTTGTCGATTCTAGGATTATCGTAGGGTGTGTGAGAGTCTAGCTATACATGCTATATATAAATTGTGATAGTGTGATGACTCCTAACATTTGAAAATGTGTTTTTATTTAGCAAATGGATTCCAATAGAGCAATAGCTGATGAGGTTGAAAGTAATGCACCTTCTCCCGCGCAAGGGACTGCGTTGTCTGAATCTAGACCTGCAATTGGCAGTCAGGGAGGAGAGGCTAAAGAAGCCTTCTTCTAAATGATGATTGAATGGTTTATGCAATATATCCGAACTAACTCAGCTGCTCAACAACCTTCACCCTTCCTAATCCCCAATCGGTTCCTATAGCTCCTCAAGGAGTTGAGTTTTTAAGATTGAATAAGCCTTTAGTTGGCAAGATCCGTAAACATGGGGATGAAGAGTTCAGGGCTAATGTTGATGATGATCTTGAGAGAGCCAAGTTTTGGCTTGAAAATACTATTCAAGTGTTTGATGAGCTGTCTTGCACACCGGCTGAATGTTTAAAATGTGCCATATCACTTTTGAGGGACAATGCATATCAGTGGTGGAATATGTTGGTATCAGTGGTGCAGAGAGAGAGAGAGAGAGAGAGAGTCACCTGGGAGTTCTTTCAGACCAAGTTTCGTAAGAAATATATAAGCCAATAGTTCCTTGATCAAAAGCATAAAGAATTTCTAGAATTGAAACAAGGTAGCATGACTGTAACAGAATATGAAAGAGAATTCGTACGGTTAAGTAAATATGCTCGAGAGTATGTTTCTACTAAAGAGATAATGTGCAATCGGTTTGTTGATGGGCTGAACGAAGACATTACACTTCTGGTTGGGATTTTAGATTTGAAAGAGTTTGTTGTGTTAGTCAATCGGGCTTGCAAAGACGAAGACTTTAATCAAGAAAAGAGAAAGGCTGAGTCAGAGGCAAGAGATTTGAGGAAAAGACTGATGAATAAACCTTCTCATCCTTCATCAAAGAAATTTCAAGATTCGTACAGTAGATCTAATGCGTCAGTGGGATATCAGGATAGAATCATGAAAATCAGCATGAGAATTCTAAAGCTCAAGCCTCGTCAGTATCGAGTGTTGGAAACGTAAAAGATATCAAGCCCGAGTGTCAATAGTGTGGAAGACGACATTTTGGAGATTGTTGGATGAAATATAATAATAGAGCTAGCTACAGTTGTGGTTCACGTGATCATTTTATTAAAGACTGTTCTGAGATGGTTGAGAAAGATAAACTTCAGAATGTGAGATCAAGTAATACGGCTACTAGAGGTAGACCACCCCGAAACACTGGAAATACGAGTGGGAACCAAGGTGCTACGAGAAATTCAGTTGTGAGATTTGAAGCACGAGCACCTGCCTGAGCTTATGCTATTCGTGCATGGGAAAAGGCATCATCACCAGACGTTATTACTGATACTTTTTCTCTTTTCGATACTGATATAATTACGTTGATAGATCCTGGATCAACCCATTCATATATCTGTATGAATTTAGTGTTTAAAAAGAGTTTACATGTCGAGTCTACAGAGTTTGTAATTAAAGTATCGAACCTCTTAGGCAAGTCTATTTTAGTTGATAAAATTTGTATGAATTGTCCTTCGATGACTCGGGGTTACTGTTTTCTAGCTGATTTGACACTTCTATCGTTCGATGAGTTTGACGTGTAACACCCCTAGACCCGGCCCAGACGTTATGGCCGAATCTGGTGATGTCACATCAAAGAAATAATTCAAAACGACTTTGCTTATTTAAAACTTAAGTTTAGAGCTTAGAAACCCAAAATCCATGCAACTTATTAAGTAATGATAAAAGCCCATGTTTTTAGGTATTTCAAAAACTATGTTTAAACTTAAGAAAATTTATTTAAGTTTAACAATTAAGTAAACAGTTAAACAAGGATAACAAAACACAAAATCTAGAGTCAAATTGGAGTACAAGACCTTATTACAACCAACGAAAATAAAGTAATTAAAATCATGTCTTTTGAAACAAATAAACAAAACTCCTAAGTATCTTGTAGTGTGTCCATCTTCGAATCCTCTCCCACGTCGAGCCGTCTACTGAGGATCACCTAAAACATTTAATAAAAAGGGTGTGAGTTTCGAAACTCAGTGTGTACGACCCTTGGTAATCCAATCAACATGCAAATATCACATTGGGCCTAAGCCCTATCAAATTCGGTGGTCTTGGGCCTTAGCCCACAATGACCATATATCACATTAGTATCACATGAATGCAATGCACCCATCCCAAATCCAACCCTACACACCTATGGGGATATAAATATCAGCCCACCCATCCCTACACTCCAAAGGTAGCACCAGCAGCGGCACTACAAAAACATTGTAGCAAAGCTGCTATAATGGACTTAAAGCCACAGGTGGATCCACATTCGTCAAGCGACTATGCAATCCTCAAATCTTCCTCCGTATGATCAAAACCCACCCAAGTGCAACATATACTTCATGAATGCAACATACATATTTTCACACATTCGGCACTTAGAGGTATTTTAGTCATTTCACTACCCAAGGGTATTTCCATAAATCTACCCTATAAGGGTATTTAGGTAATTTTGCAAAACAGGGGTATTTTGGAAATTTTGTAAATTAGGGATATTTTGGTAATTCCGCAAATCAAGGGTATTCTGGTAATTTTACAAATTAGGGGTATTTAGAAAATTTTCAAATCTAAGGATATTTTGGTAATTTTACAAATCAGGGTATTTTGTTCCCTCTCGGGTTTTAGTTAAGAACTTTGGCCCATTAACATGTCCTTGCGATTAAAGTGAACAGACACTATGCACCAGGTAGGATCCCAGAGAAGAGGAGGTGGGTCGCTAAGACCGCTTAAGTACCAAGCTCTCCCTAGATCCAATCCTAGATATGCCTATGTCTATTGCCACACTCTAACCCAACAACTTGTCCTCGAATATGTTGATTATTAAATTAAGTCTTATACGGTTTAAGAGTTGTTCAGAACTAGGCCTAAAGTCCATCAAACCCTAGCATACTTGTCTACGTCCCCATAAAGCCCATAAAGCCCATTTCACGTTCATATAGCCCATTAAGCCCAAATCATATCCTTATGGCCCATTAGGCCCAGATCTCATTCATATAGCCTATTAGGCCCAAAACAATTCCAGATCATGTAACATGCATGACTAACTCAATTCATATAACCAAATCAATCAATTTTATCAAACTTAGCCTCAGGGCCCACTGGGCCCATTTAACCACTTTCAGCTTTTGGACATTACTGATATCATGTGTGTGTACTATTTGTACACACCTGGTTACTGCGACGTGCAAGACTATCCTTAGCCTTGAACCTACAACCAACCAACCTTCAATCAGTCACCCATACTTAATCAAAACATATACCAAAAACCGAAGCCTTACCGTAACCTTATCATGTGCCACCGGGTTCTAATAGCCTTTCCTTAGCTACTAATCACGAGTATCCCCTAGATCTGCACTCACACAGACACCATCAAACTTTGGGTGACTCATAATCCACACAAGTCACCTCTATAGATCATACTCACATTCGGCCATTTACTTAAACCGTAATCGAGTTGAGTACACTTACACTTTGCTAACGATCCTTACCACGCTTACAATCTCTGAACCTTACCCTTGTTAATACAAGATTAACGACAATGAGAAGTTAGATAGCCCTTTGGCTTTTAACAAACCACACTAAGGGGTTAACTGAATACCTACCAAATCCACTTTTGATCCTGCGGCCTAGATAGCTACTAAACGAGATTCTGCTTTTAACCTTGACTGATAGTAGATAACAATCGATTTGTGATGGAGGAAAACAACAAAGATTCAAACCTAATAGGGATTTCGACAAGAGAAGATGATGATACTTCGGCAATAAAAGAGTTTGGCTATGAGAGAATTCGTCAAAAAGGGATTCGGCTATAGGAGATTTTAGCAACAAGGCAAGGTATTTTCGGTTGTGGAAAAATAAGGTTTCGACAAGGAAAAGAAAAAGAATGGAAAATTCAGCATTACCTAGGACCCCAGATTCGACACACACACACATTTATATAGCCTATAGCCGAAACTTAGCCACCCCTATAGTCCAATTCGACACCACTTAATCCACTACTTATCTCCTAATTTTTCTCCATGATATCTCCCTTATCATTCTCCTAAATTCTCTCTACTGATCACTTCTCTTTAGAGTCCCTCTACACGCCACTTCCAGCCTTCTAGAAGCCTAAAATTAAACTCCAAAATAAAGCTAAGCTAGCATTCGAACCTCAGACCTCCCTGCATGCATATGTCGCCACCTCTCTACATCCTAGTGGTGTCACTTAGCTTCTTTGTGCCATTTTTCACTTATTTTTATTTAAAAGCCTACTACTCACAACCTTGATTCCTTAATTCCTCCACCATAAAACTCGAACCCAGAGCTTCCCCAACACACTTAGACAATCCAAATTCATTAAACCTTTAAAGCCGTCATGTCATTTGCCATTTTCTTGCTCACTTAAAAATTTTATGAGACCCAAAGCCCAATAGCCTAATTCTTCTAAGCCCAAATTTGGGGCGTTACAATTCTACCCTCCTTAAAGAAATTTCATCCTCAAAATTTCCAACTAACTACTAAATGCACCGCTCAAGTCACACCACTATGCTTTCGCTACGCACTCTGATTTAATAACACATAAACATTGCACACATACAATTTCTATACCCAAAAATATTGCATCCATACAAAACATACCCGACTTAATGGGATTGAATAATCTCGAGCCTTATGCTCCTCAGACCCGCATCTAAAACACTCTCCTGACTTCCTCCAGCATTCACCCAGATGACGCCTTCTGCAATATTCGCAAGCCGGAAAGTTTAGACGTACCTTAACATGCTTCACAGAATGAGACATGCAGCCCTAGAGAACTGTGATCTCTTTTTTTCTTACAGTCCACACACCTAACCCGAAATGTTTCACCAATTTCTTTAACCTCCTCCAGTACCTCCCTAACTATCTGAGTCAGCACATCAGCCCTAACACTTCCACGGCCTCTGTCGTGACCCCTTGCACTTCTTCTAGCGCTCATTACCAATTCTCGTATTATCTGAATTAGGAATTTTTATGAATTTAGTTCATAGTTTCACTGTTTAAAGCACATGTCTTATTCAAGTAACAATTTAAAAGTTATTTCGCAGTCGTAAATCCACTATAGGCTTAAGTTTCCTACGGGCTTTAGTCTCTAAGAACCTATTGTATAAAGTGGCCCAATATTTAGATATAGTTTAGTAATTTAAACAAATGTAAGCACAGAAAACTTACTTGGCTCGACGTCGAGGGCTCGGTGAAGCACACTCCAAAAACCCTGCAAAAGCTTTTGAATCTACCTATTTTAAAAACCCAAAATCTAAGGCCTATTTCACAGCCCAAGCTTTGCAACCAGGCTCTGATATCACTAAATGTAACACCCCCAGACCCGGCCCAGACGTCATGGCCGAATTCGGTGATGTCACATCAAAGAAATAATTCAAAACGACTTCGCTTATTTAAAACTAAAGTTTAGAGCTTAGAAACCCAAAATCCATGCAACTTGTTAAGTAATGATAAACGCCCATGTTTTTAGGTATTTCGAAAACTATGTTTAAACTTAAGAAAATTCATTTAAGTTTAACAATTAAGTAAACAGTTGAACAAGGATAACAAAACACAAAATCTAGAGTCAAATCGGAGTACAACGCCTTATTACAACCAACGAAAATAAAGTAATTAAAATCATGTCTTTTGAAATAAATAAACAAAACTCCTAAGTATCTGGTAGTGTGGCCATCTCCGAATCCTCTCCCATGTCGAGCCGTCTACTAAGGATCACCTGAAACATTTAATAAAAAGGGTGTGAGTTTCGAAACTTAGTGTGTACAACCCTTGGTAATCCAATCAACATATAAATATCACATTCGGCCTAAGCCCTATCAAATTCGGTGGTCTTGGGCCTTAGCCCACAATGACCTCATATCACATCAGTATCACATGAATGCAATGCACGCATCTCAAATCCAACCTTGCACTCCATGTCCCTTCTAACCCTACACTCCTGTAGGGATATAAATATCAGCTCACCCATCCCTACACTCCAAAGGTAGCACCAACAGCGGCATAACTCAAACGTTGCAGCAAAGCTGCTATAATAGGCTTAAAGCCACTGGTGGATCCACGGTCGTCAAGCGACTATGCGATCCTCAAATCTTCTTTCGTATCATCAAAACCCACCCAAGTGCAACATATACTTCATGAATGCAACATACACATTTTCACACATTCGGTGCTTAGGGGTATTTTAGTCATTTCACTACCTAAGGGTATTTCTGTAAATCTACCCTACAGGGGTATTTAGGTAATTTTGTGAAATAGGGGTATTTTGAAAATTTTTCAAATCTAAGGATATTTTTGTAATTTTCAAATTAGAGTATTTTGTTCCCTCTCGGGTTTTAGTTAAGAACTTTGGCCCATTAACAAGTCCTTGCGGCTAAAGTGAACAGACACTATGCACTAGGTAGGATCCAAGAGAAGAGGAGGTGGGTCCCTAGGACCGCTTAAGTACCAAGCTCTCCCTAGATCCAATCTTAGACATGCATTTGTCCATTGCCACACTCTAGCCAATCGACTTGTCCCCGGACATGTTGATTATTAAATTAAGTCTTATGCGGTTTAAGAGTTGGTCAGAACTAGGCCTAAAGTCCATCAAACCCTAGCATACTTGTCTACGTCCCTATGAAGCCCATCAAGCCCATTCCACGTTTATGTAGCCCATTAAGCCCAAATCACATCCTTATGGCCCATTAGGCCCGAATCTCATTCATATAGCCTATTAGGCCCAAAACAATTCCAGATCATGTAACATGCATGACTAACTCAATTAATATAACCAAATCAATCAATTTCATCAAAGTTAGCCTCAGGGCCCACTGGGCCCATTTAGCCACTTTCGACTTTTCGGCATTGCCGATATCATGTGTGTGTAGTATTTGTACACACCTGGTTGCTACGACGTGCTATAATATCCTTAGCCTTGAACCTACAACTAACCAACCTTCAATCAATCACCCATACTTAATCAAAACATTTACCAAAAGCCAAAGCCTCACCATAACCTTACCGTGTACCACCTGGTTCTAGTAGCCCTTCCTTAGCTACTAATCACGAGTATCCCCTAGATCTGCACTCACACATACACCATCAAACTTCGAGTGACTCATAATCCACACAAGTCACCCCTATAGATCATACTCACATTCAGCCATTTACTTAAACCGTAATCGAGTTGAGTACACTTACACTTTGCTAACGATCCTTACCACGTTTGTGATCTCTGAACCTTACCCTTGTTAATACAAGATTAACGACAATGAGAAGTTAGATAGCCCTTCGGCTCTTAACAAAACACAGTAAGGGGTTAACTGAATACTTATCAAATCCACTTTTGATCCTGCGGCCTAGATAGGTACTGAATGAGATTCAGCTTTTAACCGTGACCGATAGTAGATAAAAATCGATTTGTGATGGAGGAAAACAACAAAGATTTGACACTAATAGGGATTTCGACAAGAGAAGATGATGATACTTTGGCAATAAAAGAGTTTGGCTATGAGAGAATTCGGCAAAAAGGGATTCCGCTATAGGCGATTTTGGCAACAAGGCAAGGAATTTTCGGTTGTGGAAAAATAAGGTTTCGACAAGGAAAGAAAAAGAATGGAAAATTCGGCATTACCTAGGACCTCAGATTCGACACACACACATTTATATAGCCTATAACCGAAACTTAGCCACACCTGAAGTCCAATTCAGCACCACTTCATCCACCGCTCATCTCCTAATTTTTCTCCATGGTATCTCCCTTATCCTTCACCTAAATTCTCTCTACTGATCACTTCTCCTTAGAGTCCCTCTACACGCCACTTCCAGCCTTCTAGAAGCCTAAAATTAAACTCTAAAATAAAGGTAAGGTAGCACTCGAACCTAAGACCTCCATGCATGCATTGCCGCCACCTCTCTACACCCTAGTGGCGTCAGTTAGCCACTTCACCACAGGCTTCTTTGTGCCATTTTCACTTATTTTTATTTAAAAGCTCACTACTCACAACCCTAATTCCTTAATTAATTAAATTAAGAATCCTCCACCATAAAACTCGAACCCAGAGCTTCTCCAACACACCTAGACAGTCCAAATTCATTAAACCTTTAAAGCCGTCATGGCATTTGTCTTTTTCTTGCTCTCTTAAAAATTTTATGAGACCCAAAGCCCAATAGGCCTAATTCTTCTAGGCCTAAATTCGAGGCGTTACATGATGTGATTCTGTGTATAGACTGGCTGACTATGCATGATGCAGTTGTGAATTGTAGACGAAAGATTATCGAATTGAAATGTCAAAATGGGGAAATTCTTCGAATTGAGTCTGATGATTCGAGTGAATTACCTACTGTGATATGGTCTATATTAGCTCAGAAATGTATGAAAAATGGCTGTGATGCATATCCTACATATGTACTGGATACAAAGGTGTTTAAATTAAAGATTGAATTTGTACTTGTTGTTTGTAAGTTTTTGGATTATTTCCAGAAGAATTACCGGGTTTGCCACCAATCAGAAAGGTTGAATTTGGTATTGAATTAGTACCAAAAACATTGCCGATATCAATAGCTCCATACAGAATGGCTCCAACAGAATTAAAAGAGTTGAAAGCTCAGTTGCAATAATTGACAGACAGAGGTTTTAAACGACCGAGTTATTCGCCTTGGGGTGCACCGGTATTGTTTGTAAACAAGAAAGACCATACGATGAGAATGGGTATCGATTACAGGCAGCTGAATAAAGTGATTATAAATAACAAGTATCCTCTACCGTAGATTGATGATTTATTTGATCAGTTGAAAGGGGATACAGTATTTTTAAAGATTGATTTGACATCGGGTTATTATCAGTTGCGAGTTAAAGAGTCGGATGTGCCGAAAACTGGGTTCAGAATGAGGTACAGACATTATGAATTCCTTGTTATGCCTTTCGGATTAACGAATGCTCCTGCAGTTTTTATGGACTTGATGAATCGGATATTCAGACCGTATTTAGACAGATTTGTTGTTGTATTCATTAACGACATTCTGATCTATTCGCGAGATGAATCTAAACATACTGTGCACTTGAGAATTGTGTTACAAACTCTACGTGATAAACAACTCTTTGGAAAGTACAGTAAATGTGAGTTTTGGCACCACAAGGTTAGATGTCTGGGGCATATCGTTTCAGCCGAAGGCATTAGAGTTGACCCAAGTAAGATTTCTGCTATTGTTGACTGGAGACCTCCGAGAAATGTGTCTGAAGTCTGTAGTTTTTTGGGCTTAGTGGTCTATTACCGAAGGTTCGTGAAAGGATTTTCGATGATTGCAACACCAATAATAGGACTGCTTCAGAAAGATGTGAAATTCGAATGGTCAGAAAAATGCCAACAGAGTTTCGAACAGTTGAAAGTACTATTAACTAAAGCACTAGTTCTGGTTTAACCTAAATCGGGGAAAGAGTTTGTGATTTATAGTGACGTGTCATTAAACGGTTTGGGATCTGTTCTGGTGCAATAAGTAAAAGTTATAGCTTATGCTTCCCAACAATTGAAACCACATAAAAAGAACTATCCGACGCATGACTTAAAGTTGGCTGCAATTGTAATCGCATTGAAAATTTGGCGACACTACTTATATGGTGAAAAATGCCACATTTATACTGATCGCAAAAGCTTAAAATATCTGATGTCACAGAAATATTTGAATCTACGAGAACAAAGTTGGCTTGAGTTATTGAAAGATTATGAATTTGTGATTGATTATCACCCGGGAAAAGCTAATGTTGTTACTGATGCCCTAAGACTAAAATCTTTGTTTGCATTACGAGCAATGAATACCCAGTTGATGATTTGTGATGACGGGTCTATTTTAGCTGAATTAAAAGCTAAACCGGTATTTATTCAACAAATCTGTGAGGCTCAGACAGATGACTTTGAATTGCAAATTAAACGAATTCAATGTGAGACTATCCCTAATTCAGAGTTCCAGATTGGAGCCGGTGATTGTTTAAGGTTCTGAAATAGAATTTGCAAACCGAGAATTTCAGAACTCATTCAAAAAAATTTGCACAAAGCGCACAATAGCTATTTATCTATTCATTCGAGGAGTACCAAAATGTACAACGATTTGAAACAGTTTTATTGGTGGCAAGGCATGAAACGAGCTATCTCAGAGTTTGTTTCTAATTGTTTGATTTGTTAGCAAATCAAAGCTGAACAATTAAGTACCATCGGGTTTACTGTAGCTTATGGTGACTCCTGAGTGGAAATGGGATAGAGTTACAATGGATTTTGTGTCGAGATTACCTCTAACTTTGAAAAAGAAAGATGCTATATGGGTTGTCGTTGGTCGACTAACGAAATCTGCTCATTTCATACCGGTACGTATAGATTACTCACTTGATAGACTAGTTGAATTGTACATTTCTGAGATTGTTCGATTGCACTGGGTACCACTATCTATTATTTCTGATAGAGATCCGAGATTTACGTCACGATTCTGGAAGAACCTACAAGAAGCGTTGGGAACACGGTTAAATTTTAATACTGCTTTTCATCCTCAGACTGACGGTTAGACCTAGAGAGTTATTCAGATTCTCAAAGACATGTTGAGATGTTGTATTTTAAAGTTTGAAGGCGGTTGGGAAAAATACTTACCATTGATTAAGTTCGCGTATAACAACAGTTTTCAGATGAGTATAAAGATGGCACCGTACAAAGCTTTGTATGGTCTCAAATGTCGAACTTCATTATACTGGACTGAACTAAGTGAGAAAAAGATTCACGGGGTTGAGTTGATCAGAGAAACTGAAGAAAAAGTAAAAATGATTCGCGACAGTTTAAAAGTAGCTTCATATCAATAAAAATCATACTCAGATTTGAAACGTAAAGAAATTAAGTTTAAAGTCGGGGACCGAGTGTTTCTAAAGGTATCACTTTGGAAAAAGGTTCTTCGATTCAGCCATAAAGGAAAGCTGAGTCTGCAATTTATCGGGCCGTATGAGATTGTTGAAAGAATAAGGCCTGTAGCGTATCGACTAGCTTTACCGTTAGAGGTTGAAAGGATTTGATAAACTGTAAAAGTAACATATTTTAAGCCCACATTTAGCATGCTTTTGGATGATTTAAGCCTTGAATTATGTAATTTGGTGCTCTTAATCATTTGTTTTCATGTTTTATACCACGGAGAGCACCGGATGATGAAAAGAACGGAAAACGGGCCCAAAACAAAGTAAATGGGCCATATCACAAAATCCACATGGCCTAAGCCCAAGACCACATGGCCGTGCCCAATTCAACAAGTTCGAACACGGCCTGGCTATAACTTACACGGGCGTGTGCCATGGGCGTGTTGCAGCCATCAGGAAGAGAAGTTTCACTCGGATTAGGATACTTAGAGGCAAAGAAACACATTCCGAAGCCTATATAAACACCCTAAGTGTAACCTAAAAAGTGGGAGACCCAGGGCTTTAGTCAGGGGGCGTCCAACTAGGCCCAAGAGGGCAGATTTGTGGAGATTTACTCGAAGATAGCCAGTTGATTCATCTCAAGAAGCCAGAATCATACTCAAGACGGATGGTCACTCCTTCAATTCCTTCAGGGGGTTTTAGGAATTTCTTATGTTTTGTTTTATCTTTTCTTTTGATATGTATTCTTTTATTATTATTATGAACTAAACCCTCAGATACCTGTGGGGGACGAAACCTAAGATGAATCTTGTTATCGTTTGCTGAACTATATGATAAATATTTGACTTGTTCTTAATTATGTGTTCTTAATTCTTGTTTTTTTATTTCCGGGATATTAATTCAAGTATTATGTGCTTAGGTGGAGGAGCAAAAGTTCCTCCTTAAGAGTAGATCTAGCATAATTAAGCAGAGTTGATCGCGCGCCTAAAGATAGGGTGACGAGATTTTGCCGGATTAAGGTGTAACCTAATATGGGAGTCCATAGATCGAGTTCATGCGATTCTAGGGGTTTTAATTAGAAAGAGATTTCAATTAATCAACCTAGGGTTAGACGTTAGTCGCCTCGAGAGAGGGTTTAATATAACTTAGGGAATCTTACGGATCAAGTCAAATGAATAAATCGTCTGGTTTAGAGTTAGATAACAAGTGAAGTCTAGGTGGATTCTTCCTTGGGTGTCGTCTTAATCAATTGGTTTTTCCTCAAGTTATTTTCCCAAATTCATTCTTCTTTGTCTTAGAGTCTTTAATTTAGTAGTTAGTTAATTTTAGATTAGATAAACAATTTCCTTAATTCTTAGGCTAAATAATAAAAAGAGAGTTAGTATTAGTACTTCTGGTTCCTTTGGGTTCTACATTCCGGTCGTGCCTTAACTATACTATTGTTCGATAGGTGCGCTTGCTTCAAATCGTTGTCATAGTTAGTTTCCAAGTTCGATCATATTCTTTATAAATTTTAAGACTTTGACATCACATAAAACAACGATCAAGTTTTTGGCACCGTTGCCGGGGAACTGAAATATTAAGAACGCTTAATTTTTATTACTTTAGCCCTATTTATTTTTGCAATTTACTTTTATTTTTAACTTTTCTAAATTTTCTTCCTTTTGTTCGTTTCAGGTACCTCTATTTTATGACTAGAAAGAACCCGACAAGACCCCTACTTTACGAAAGTGATATTGAAGGTACTATTCATAGAAATCGTAGAAAATAAGGCGAAGCTTAAACTACATAGAAGAAGAGCAAGAAGGTGAAACCAATCCTACTGAAAGGATGGCTGAGAATAATCCGCTACCTCTAGAGGCGGCCGAAAATCATGCTCCTCGAACTATGTATGATTATGCTAAACCTAGTTTAACAGGAACTGAGTCTAGTGTTGTTAGGCCTACTATTGCTGCAAATAAATTTGACCTGAAACCTAACACTATACAGATGATACAACAGTTTGTTCAGTTTGATGGTTTGCAGGATGAAGGTCCTAACACACACTTAGCAAATTTTCTAGAATTCTGTGATACCTTCAAAATAAATGGTGTTTCTGATGATGCCATCCGTCTTTGGTTATTTCTATTTTCTTTGAGGAATAAAGCGAAACAGTGGTTATATTCTTTTTCACGAAGATTAATCACTACATGAGACTAAATGACCGAAAAATTTTTATTAAAATATTTTTCACCGGCTAAAACGGCCAAATTAAGGAATTATATCTCTTCTTTTGTGCAGATGGATTTAGGCACACTTTACGACACATGGGAGAGATACAAGGATTTGTTGAGAAGGTGTCCACACCATGGATTACCCTTGTGGCTACAGGTGTAGACTTTCTACAATGGTGTGAACCCCTCAACAAGGTAATTAATAAGATTTAACTGCCGGCGGAACTCTGAACAACAAAACTCCTGAAGTGGCCTACGAGTTTATAGAAGAGATGTCACTGAATAACTATCAGTGGCAAGTTACAAGGACAAGGCCAGCCAAAGCAGCCAAAGTTTTCAACCTCGACGCAGTAACCGTGCTATCAAATCAGGTAGAGTTGCTACACAAAAAATTTGATGGTTTATATGGTTCTTCGCAGGCACATCCAGTTATATAGTGCGAGGCAAGTGAAGGAGTGGCGAATCCTGTGTACCTACTCTACGGACAGGGCATGGAGAGCGAACAAATGAACTATATGGGTAACAATTTTTGATCTAACAATAACCCTTATAGTAATGCTTATAATCCAGGTTGGAAGAACCACCCCAATTTCTCATGGGGCGGTCAAAGAAATCAAAGGCAACAACCATCCAAAACTTCCAACAATAGCCCTACCCATGGGAAAAGAAGCCGAACCTTGAAGAGATTCTAACAAATTTCATAGCAGCCTCAGAAACACGTTTCCAAAAGGTAGAAACAAAACTTGAAGTATTGTCACAGGAACTCAAGGATCAAACCGGGCAACTTGCTAAGAAGATTTCTGAGAGACAATAGGGAAGACTACCGAGCAACACAGAGACTAACCCAAGGGAGCAAGTTCATGCCATAACAGCTCAAGATAGTGAAGCGTTAGACGCGCCTAACTCAAAAAAAAGAAGGTGGTAGAAGAAAATATAGTTGAGGTCAATAACAAGCTGAAACTGGTAATTAAAGAGTACAAACCTCGCATACCATATCCCCAAGCAATAATGAAAGATGACACAGAGGAACAGTTCGGTAAGTTTCTTAAACTTTTAAAGAAATTGCATATTAACTTACCGTTTCTTGAAGCTCTTTTGCAGATGCCATATTCCAGGAAATTTTTAAAGAAGTTATTGACAAATAAGTGAAAGATTGACGAGGAATCACATGTGGAACTGAATGCAGTATGCTCAGCAATTTTGCAAAATAAACTACCACGAAAGTTAAAAGATCTAGGGAGTTTTCCAATTCTATGCTTAATTGGTAGTTTATCTATTGATAATGCATTAGCTGATTTAGGGGCAAGCATAAATGTCATGCTTTATAAATTGTTTAAACAACTAGGTCTAGGGAAACCCAAACAAACTAGGATGAGCATTCAATTAGCTGATAAAACTATTAGAGTTCCTAGGGGTATAATTGAAGATGTACTTGTGAAGACTGATAAATTCGTATTCCCAGTAGACTTCATCGTTTTAGACATGGATGAGGACAACACGATCCCCTTAATTTTAGGACGACCATTTTTAGCAACTGCCAGAACTAAAATTGATGTCAACGCAGGTGAACTCATACTCTGTGTAGGTGAGGAGACAGCCACTCTTCAAGCCCTTGATTCAGCTAGGACATCGAACAATTAAGGTGAGAAAGTAAATTCTATTGATAACCATTCGGTTAACCCTTCTTTTCAGGAGGCACCATGAAAGAACACAACTGATTCTGATCCTAAACCCTGTGCCAACAAGGAAATAACTCACAAGGACCAAAAGATTCAGATCGATGAACTAGAAGAGGAGAAGACACATCTTAAAGAAGAACTAGGGATACATGAAGTAAAACCAAGGCCACCCTACGAGACAAACAATTTCAAAATTGGAGATTAGGTATTACTAGATAAAGCAAACCCATGGGTGTCCCCTCCTGATCCTAACACTAGCAAGGAAACCCCTTTCAAGGTAATAGATGTTTTCCCATATGGAACGGTCGAGGTAAGTCACCCTATGTTTGGTACTTTGAAAATAAATGCTACTCGCCTTAAACCCTATCATGATAATAGAACTACTAGCACGAGAAGGACTTTCAACTCCTCAAACCACCATGAATATGCAAATGAGAGGAGAGTCTAGCTTAAGACTATAAATGAGCGCTTCTCGGGAGGCAACCCAAGTACTAACCCCATTAACCTCTCCATCTCTATTTTACCTTATTTTATTTTATAGCATCTAACTATAAACTGACCAAAAGTGCAGATTCATAAGCCACATGCCCTTGTACACGGCCGTGGCCATGGCCATATGGACCTCCCGAATCTCCGTACTGACATGGCAGAAACGGTACGAGTCAGAACAAATAAAATCTTCGAGTCACGGACTCCAACCACTATACCACGGGCACCAAAAAAACCCCACAGCCGTGCGACGCGGCCGTGGACAACACTGTTAGATCACATACAGGCGTGGGACCCTAACCACGGGCGTGGGAGAAACAAACGAAGCATAAACACGGCCGTACGACATAGCCGTGTGACTCGACACACTCAAGGTACACGGGCGTGGGGATGTTTCAGACTTGAAACTTTATTTAAACCACCACCCCTTCACTCTCCACTTACTCCCAAAACCTCTTTTCACTCAGACATCTTTTGTTTCTCCCTTTCATCTTCCTTCATTCTCATTTTTCCAACCCTTGACATCCACCATATCCATGTCGAAGAAGTGGAAGGCGCCAAGCACAGTCTTCTCGAGGGAGACCGATCTACATAAGTTCATGCCGGCCGCTTCATCTACTCGACAAGCCAAGGGTCTTTGAGACCATTTAATTTTCTTCTTCTTTAATCTTCTCCTTTATTTTCCTTCTCTTTGACTATCTTATGCTTAAATTAGTTTATTTTATTTTAGTTTCTTAGTGTCAAGTTCTTTAGGTTGCTTGGGAATCACTCCACTTCGGCCACCATCAGCTCCTCCACAGCCTTAGAAGTCATACCCACCTTACGAACCATTCAATAATAAGGACTCTTCAGTCCATTCATCTTTCATTTTCATTTTATTTACGTTTCTGTTTTCTTTCTCTTTATCTTTCTTGTCTTTAATTATATATTTAGTTTATTTTAAATGTGTCTTAATAATTCCTGGCTAATTCTCTACGAGCTTCCTAATTTCTTCATCTAGCGTAGAGCTCGGTAGCAGCCACCACACCTCGGGACTCCCAACTCAAGGAAACCATCCAAATTCAAGAAGTTTCACCTCTCCCTCTCTCTTAAATTTCATAGACATCTTTATACATTGAGGGTAATGTACATCTTAAGTGTGTGGGGGGGTTAACTATAGTATTATTTAAAAATCCCTGAATTATGCCTTGTTCTAAAGTAAGTTTCTCATATTATGATTAGAATGAAATTTCCCTGATTGATGATTTTTATTGATGTGTTTTGGATTACGTCATTGATAATTGTGCATTGATGATTAAATTTGAAGGATACTAGAGAATCAAGCATGATAAGTCTCCTTTTTTAGAATTTAAAAATTTGTTAGGTTGTCTACCTAAATCTAATTATTACCTTGAAATTTGAAATTTACGAGGTTGACATCAAATACCCATAATTGTTGTGAGCTTTTGAGCCTTATAGAGCATATATTCTTTTTCGTGCTTACTTTTTATTATGAGTATGTCAACATTGATTTGTTATTCTAGAACTTGCTTCGATTATACATGTCAAGACCACACCTTTGATTTGATATACAGAGATGATAAAAGCACCTAGGTTTTAACCCACTCACTCCACTAAAAACCTACCTTCACAATTAACCCTTAGTGAACCCCGTTTAATCTTAACAACCCTTTTTATTGACTTACCCACTAATATTACTGCAAAAATACCCTTTGTATTTGTTATCACCATTCTTTTTTACTAACCCTTATATCGAGATTTGATTTGATCAGTTGCCTAACCATTTTATCTATTTTAATTCATCCTTTATTATGTAATGACTTGCTCTTAAAAAAATCGAAGTGTATTCATTATTAGTTCTATGTTAGCTGAACTTATACATGTAAATTCAAAATGTTGAAGAAAATGCTTGTATTATTAGTTTTCAATTGATGTAATTATTTAGGAATAGTCACATTTCTAGTTAGGTAATTTGTTTGGTCAATCTCGATTCTAACCTTCTAATTCAACCTTTATCCACACCTTTAACCTAAGCCCCGTTACAACCCTTTGTAAAGACCTTTTGATTTGTGTATCATCTCATATTATAGTGGTTGAGATTTGATTTTCATGCAAGCCTATGGGATTAACTTTTCATGTTTGACTATTGAGTGCTTAACTTTGAACCTTAAACACTTTGAGTGATTTGAGTGAATCTTTAGTGAGGATGTCAATTCTTGTCGATTTTGAATCAGAGATAATTATTTAGATAAGGGGAAACACCTATATTTTATGCTACAAATGTATGACTTTGATTGTTTGAATCTTTAGGGCCCTTTGAGTTGAATTATCCATGTATGAATTATCTTTGAATTATGATGAAACATTATTGATAAATTTTATGAATTGAGGAAGTTTGTTCTAATGTTAAGTTGATAATTTTGCTTAAGGACGAGCAAAAGCTTAAGTGTGGCAGTATTTGATAAACCGTAAAAGTAACATATTGTAAGCGCACATTTAGCATGCTTTTGGATGATTTAAGCCTTAAATTATGTAATTTGGTGCTCTTAATCCTTTATTTTCATGTTTTATACCCAGGAGAGCACCGGATGATGAAAAGTACGGAAAATGGGCCCAAAACAGAGTAAATGGGCCATATCACGAAATCCACATGACCTGGGCCCAAGACCACACAGTCGTGCCCAATTCAATAGGTTCGAACACGGCCTGGCCACGACTTACACGGGCGTGTGCCATGGGCTTGTTGCTACCATCAGGAAGAGAAGTTTCACTCGGATTAGGATACTTAGAGGCAAAGAAACACATTCCGAAGCCTATATAAACACCCTAAGTGTAACCTAAAAAGGGGAGACCCAGGGTTTTAGTAAGGGGGCGTCCAGCTAGGCCAAAGAGGGTAGATTTATGAAGATTTACTCGAAGATAGCCAGTTGATTCATTTCAAGAAGCCGGAATAATACTCATGACGGAGGATCTCTCCTTCAATTCCTTCAGGGGGTTTTAGGGATTTCTTATGTTTTGTTTTATCTTTTCTTTTGAGATGTATTCTTTTATTATTATTATGAACTAAATCCTCAGATACCTGAGGGGGATGAAACCTAAGATGAATATTGTTATCGTTTGCTGAACTATATGATAAATATTTAACTTATTCTTAATTATGTGTTCTTAATTCTTATTTTGGTATTTTCGAGATATTAATTCAAGTATGATGTGCTTCGGTGGAGGACTAAAAGTCCCTGTTTAAGAGTAGATCTAGCATAATTAAGTGGAGTTGATCGCGCGTCTAGAGATAAAGTGACGAGATTTTGCCGGATTAGGGCGAAACCTAATATGGGAGTCCATAGATCGTGTTAATGTGATTCTAGGGGTTTTAATTAGAAAGAGATTTCAATTAATCAACCTAGGGTTAGACGTTATTCACCTCGAAAGATGGATTAATATAACTTAGGGAATCTTACAGATCAAGTCATATGAATAAATCGTTTGGTTCAGAGTTAGATAACAAGTGAAGTCTAGGTGGATTCTTCCTTGGGTGTCGTCTTAATCAATTGGTTTTTCCTCAAGTTATTTTCCCAAGTTCATTCTTCTTTGTCTTAGAGTCTTTAGTTTAGTAGTTAGTTAATTTTAGATTAGATAAACAATTTCCTTAATTCTTAGGCTAAATAACAAAAAGAGAGTTAGTATAAGTACTTTTGTTTCCTTTGGGTTCGACATTCCGATCTTGCCTTAACTATACTACTGTTCGATAGGTGCGCTTGTCTCAAATCGTTGTCATAGTTAATTTCTAGGTTCAATCATATTTTTTTATAAATTTTAAGACTTTGACATTGCATAAAACAACGATCAGGATTCATAATGTCTTTTTGGTAGATGATGAGATACAGACTGATTTGACGTATAGTGAAAAATCGATCAGGATTTTAGCTCGTGAAATCAAAGAATTGAAAAATAAACGCATAGCCTTAGTGAAGGTTCTTTGGCATAAACATGGGATCGAGGAAGCTACGTGGGAACCCGAGGAAGCTATGAGAAAATAGTACCCTAACATTTTCACTGGTAAGATTTTCGAGGTCGAAAATCCCTAAGGGAAGAGAGTTGTAACAGCCTGTTTTTAGTCAAATCAGAATAGTGGTTTTGGGACCACAAATCTGAAGTTAAATTATTTATTTTATTATTGTTTTAATGTTTACAGCATGATAACATGTTTGTGTGAAAATTTCATGATGAAATTTTATCGTATGATTGGTCAATTTGATAAAAAAAGACTACAAAGTATAAAGTGCAAAAGTTGTGTTCTATTAGCTAAAAGTGTTTAATAGCTATAGAACCTAGCTATAGAACCTTAGATTTAAGGTCCTTAAGTGGTAATTGGACCATTTATATGATAGTGGACATTTATGAAAATGGTATTTTTAAAATTTATGTGATTAATTAATGTTATATTAGTACATTAGTATTTTAACTTAAAAAAATAAAACAAAAACAAAAACATTACCTATTATCATCTTTTTCATCGAATTTAAGGCAACAAGGAAGCTATTTTCTCTTTTATATTCGGCCAAGACATTTAAGCTCAATTAGGTATGGTTTTTGTCCCGTTTTTAATGATTTCTACGTTTTTGAGATCGTTACAGTTAGTACTAGATAGCCCAGGGACTATTTTGTAAAACTGTTAAAGATTTTGAATGATGCCATTGATGAATAAGCATGTGTTTTGAAGTTTCTTGATAGATTTTGAATGATTGTTGATAGACACACAAGTTTTGTAAAGTGATTTTTAGAGAAAATGCATAATAGGTATTAAATTGAGAAATGTGTAAATTGTGTGGTAGAAATATGAAATAAATGAAAAATATGGGCTGAAATGTGTATTAGTGAAATTCGACTAGGACGTGAGTGGATTAAATTGCATCAATTTGTGATTTTGTGTAATAATGACTAAATTGTAAAATATGTGAAAGTTTAGGGGAAAATATGTAAAATAGCCCTGATGTATATTTTGGATTGAATTGAATAAATAGTTGATAAAATGAGTTAATTTTGAATATATTTAGATCAAGAAAAACAGAATTCGGACCTAGATCGAGGGAAGAACAATGTGTCAGATTAGTTGATCCGCGTTATCGTTTTTCCGTCCGAGGTAAGTTCGTATGTTAATAAGTATTATTATAATTGAGATTTAATGCTTTATATTGAATTGTTGATGAATACAATTGTACGAAAACATTGAACAAAGCTTTGGTTATGTATCAGCACTTAGTGTACGAGATCGAAATAGCTTCGATTATATATAGCACTTGGTGTGCAATTTGAGATAGCTCTGGCTATGTATGGAACTTAGTGTGTGAGATCTAGATAGCTTCGGGTATGTATGGCACTTAGTGTGTGAGATTAAAATAGTTTCGGTTATGTAATGGCACTTAGTGTACGAGATATCGAGTATTCAGCAATATTTCGAACAGGTATGGGTTCGTTATGAATTTGTACAGGTATGTACATGTAAAGTATGAGATTAAAATAGAAGAACTTATGAATTTGCATATAAGCATATGATTAAGCATATGGAAAGCTTATTGTTACCATGAATTATATGGTAAATAGTTTAAGTTGTTTATTTATGTAATATGATTTGTTGAGTTTAATCCATACGAGCTCACTTAGCTTTATAGCTTACTTTATGTATTTTTTTCGTGTTTTATATTGAATTCAAAGCTAGCTCAGATTTGGGGATTGTCAGACACATCGTCACACTATCCAACCTTTACTTTGGTACTTTTGAACTAATGGTTTGGTAATATGGCATGTATAGGGACTTTGAGTCATGTAGTTATGTTTTGGTAATGACTTTGGCCAAATGAATTGGTTTGTAAAAGTTTATATTTTGAGTTGTAAATATAGCCATGAGAGTTGGCTTAATTTGGTGAATTTTTGGTTATGTGCATATATGTGAAGATATGGTTGATATTAGATGTGAATTATGTTTGTGAATTGGTTTAATATAATGTATGTTTAGTAATGGTATAGTTAGTTGAATTGGTATGTTTTGATGGAGTAAGGTTTGGGGTTATAAGCTTGTTTAATGTTGGCATTGAAAATGGTATGGATTAGTCTTGATTGTGGCTGAATTGAATGTTATTTACGCTATGGTTTGGTGTCAATTGTGTAGGTGAAATTGTGTACCAAATGTGGTGGCAAAGGCTTGGTAAATAGCCTATTTTTGTCCACACGGGCAGAGACACGGGCGTGTGTCTCAGCTGTGTGTGACACATGGTCATATTACATGACCGTGTGTCCCCTGATATTGAAATTAAAATAAAGTCAATATGCTCCACACGGTCTCACACACAGGCGTGTGATCGACCGTGTGGTACAAGTCAGTATACCCCCTAATTGGTACACGGCCTAGCAAACGGGCGTGTGACTTGGCCGTGTTGCATAAGTTAGTATATCCTACAGGTAGGTTTGACATGGCATAACACATGGCCTGGCACATGGGCGTGTGTGGCCACTTCGAAGGGCACATGGGCTAGACACACGGGCGTGTGGTTGGCCGTGTGACCTAAGTCAGTAACCTCACTTGTTTGGACACGGGGAAGGACACGGGCTAAGACATGACCATGTGCTCCCATTTTGAATGTTCACACGATCTGTGACACAGGTGTGTCTGGTGGCCATGTGAGATACACGGCCTGGCCACACGGGCGCGTGTCCCCTGTTTTGAGAAAAATTTTCTAACTGTGGAAAAGTTTCCCGAGTTATCCGTTTAGTCCCAAACCACTTCCAAAGCATGTTTAAGGCTTCGTAGGCTCTTAATAGGGACAAATTGATTGAGATTGAATTATGAATAATTGAGTTGAGCTAATGTATGTTAAATAGTTGTTTAATTGTTTCGTAAGTCCGGTAATTCTCTGTAACCCTATTCTGGCGTTGAATACGGGTGAGGGGTGTTACACTAATAGTGTAATTGGACCTTCCTTAAATGACCTAATAATAGAAATGATAAGAAATTCTCTAGATTTTGGTAAATTGCAATTAATTCCTAATTAATTGATGATTTATTAATTAATCAATTATCTTGTATGATCAAAAATCGTGATTTCGAGGCTACAATTTTGATGTGTCAGACCGTAAATATTAATTATTTAATATTTACAGAGTTATTAATTTCGTGTTAAAATTTGGTCAAAAAATTTTTATCGTTTAGATAGTTAATTAAATAAAAAGGACTGAAGCGTAAAAATTGTAAAAGTGGAGTTCTATTGATTACAGGCATCAAATAATAATGGAAAGGTAAGGCAAGACCCTTAAATGGTAAATATACCATTTAAATGTTGAAAATTTTGAATAATTAGTAAGGAAAAATAGTAAATTAGTAATTAAATGAAATATAATAAGAAAACAAGTTAAAAATCAAGTAAAAACTTATTATCTTCTTTGTATTGTGAACTGAAAACCCTAGGAAGACATGGGAGAAGTTCAACTAGCTTTGATCCTTGTGTTAGGTAAGTAAACCTCGCTTGTTTTTAGCAAGGTTTATGTTTTTGAGCTCGTATTAGTTTAATCTAACTCGGGATTAATTTGTAAAACTGTCAAATGTTTTAGATTATGCCATTGATGAAATTGAGTTATTCTTGAAATTTTATAGTAGAATATTAAGCTTGGTTACTAGATATGACTATTTTGTAAAGTAATTTTGGTAGTTTTACTGTTTAAGAACTAAATTGTTAAAGTGATAAAATTACAGGGACTTATTGTGTAATAACAGAAATTATGGGCTGTAGAGAGGCCTTATATAGTTCGGCTAAAATTGATTTTATTTGAAATTGGTTAAATTGCATGTTTTAGGCTTAGGGACTAAATTGTATAAAAATAAACTATTAGGGGTAACTTTGTAAAAATATAAAAAGGACTTAATTGCATAAAATGAATTAATTTTGTTGTTAAAATTTGTAATACCCCTAACTCGTATCTGTTGCCAGAGTAGGGTTACGAGGTATTACCGATCAATACACATCATTTAACATACAATACTCATACATTTATTCATTCATACTCAAATACCATTAAACAAAATCACATTGTCCCTTATAAGAGCCTACAAGACCTTAAACATGCTTTAGAAGTGGTTCGAGACTAAACCGATAACAAACAAAATTTTTGGAAAACTTAGAAATTTTTCATCCATATAGGGTCACACACCCGTGTGAATATGCCGTGTGCCTCACACGGCTCTAGACACGCTCATGTCTCAGGCCGTGTGGAAACACGGCATACATACTACTTGGGTCACATGGCTGACCACACGCCTGTGTGTCTAACTCGTATGCCCTTCGAAATGGCCACACAAGCCCGTCTGCTAGGCCGTGTACTAGGCCATGCCAAACCTGTAGGGTATACTGACTTATGCAACACGGCCATGTCACACGCCCGTATGTTAGGCCGTTTTCCATTTAGGGGGTATACTGACTTGTACCACACAGCCAATCACATGGCTGTGTGTGAGACTGTGTGGAGCATACTGACTTTAATTCAATTTTAACACCAGGGGATACACGACCGTGTAAGACCGTGTGACACACACGGCTGAGACACATGTACGTGTTTCTGTCCGTGTGGACAAAAATAGGCCATTTGCAGGGCCAATTTGCCACCCCAACTTCAGTGTACCTACACAAGGCCAAATGGTACCATTTTATCATACAATAGGCCGCCAAAATCATCAACCAAATGCACCATTCATACCATTATAATTTCATCTATTCAAAATCTCAAATCACTATCATTTACTTAGCTCAATACAAGCCAAAACAATATCAAGATAACGTTTGCATATTTCCATTTCATCTACTACTTGCCAAAACATACCATAATTGAATACTTATACACAACCAAACATTACACCAAGTTAAGCCAAATCACATGGCTTTAACTTATAGCACAAAATGTACCAAAATTACTATCTCAAGTAACCATAACTATCATCTTTAAAACTAGCCTATACATGCCATATTTACATATATCCACAAAGTTAAAGGTACCAATCGGCAACTGGATAGTGTGATGCGTAACTCTGACTTTATCCGAATCGAGCGAGCTATCGAACCCCTATAATACACAGAAAAGAAACATAGTAAGCTTTATAGCTTAGTAAGCCCGTATAATTTAGAATTAAACTTACCAATTTTACATAATCAAGACATTGTATAAGGGAAACTCAATTAAATTTCCAAATGCCTAAAACAAGCATTCATCAACAAGTTAGTTACATAAATACATGTAATCATCCATTTTCTCAATCTAAATATTCGATACACTGCATCATATCAAATTCATATATATATCAAATACATCTTTTGTAACATTTCACTCTCAATCATATCACAAGATTTATGCCCGTTGAACTCATTAGAACTTCAAAGGATACTTGGGTGGTATACATCAGTAATCCGTCAATTCATTATCATTTCAGCTCTTTCGAGCTATGATCAGTAAGCCCCTCCTGAGCTGATGGATAGTAAGCTCTATTGAGCTGAAATAGTAAGCTTTGACGATGTAACAGTCCGGTTTATACCCTAGTCGAAACAGTGATTTTGGGACCACAAATTCGAGTTTGTATAATATTTTAATATAATTTTCTGTGCTGTTGATGTGTGATTGAGCATGTGGTAAATTTTCGTAAGCTAATTTGTCCGTCTGTGTGGTTAATTTGATTAAAGGATGAAATTGCATTAAATGTGAAATTTGTATGCTATTTGTCAAAGTACTAAAGTGTTGTGGCTTTTTAAATATGAGGACTTATGTGGCAATTAAGCTAAAAATATGTGAGTGGACGGTAACATACTTATGTATATTGTTTTTATATGTTACCTTTATAAGTTAATGTTATATTACATATATTATATAAATATATTATAATAAAAGAAAACAAAGTAGTGGATTTCATTCATGCATATACCACTAAAAAACACCAAAAGAAAAGAAAGAAAAATAGAGCTAGGCATTCGGTACTTACAAGTCAAAATTAAGGTATGATTTGGTTTCGGTTTTCGATAATTTCTACGTTTTTGTAATCATTGCTTCGAGAGCTTTAAAACCCATGTCTCAATTTCACAAAATAATGATGTTTGCGTAAAATGCCATTGATGCTATGTTGAGTTTTGTGATATTTTATGGTGTTAAATGATAGATATGTAATTGATGAACACTCTTTGTTCTTGAATTTTTGATGAATTTAGCAAATTAGGGCTAAATTGAGAAAATGGCAAATTAAGGGACTAAATTGTAAATTTGATGAAAAATATGGACTTGTATGAGATGTGTATACATTCGGCTAAGCATGTGTATGTTTGAAATTTTTGAATTTGATGTTTTGAGAAAAATGGACTAGATTGATTAAGTGTGCAAATGTGAGGGCTAATTTGCAAATTACCCTAAATGTGTATCCTTGGATTGAATTGAATGAATTAGAGAATAAAACAGTTAATTCTAAATATGTTTAGATCAAGAACCGAGGAAAACGGACTTAGATTGCGGGAAAACGAAAGTAATCGAGCAGCTGTTTTCATTCCGATAAACTGAATCTGAGGTAAGTCACTATGCAAATAAACGCATTTGTATGAAATTGTAAATGTTCTTATGATTATTGGGGGTAACGAATATCTATGTGATATTATGCATATGAATTTCGGGATAAGTTTGACAGAGTGATTAAGTCCGAGAAGCCCCGTACGAACCTAGGAATAGGTAGGATTGGCTAAGTCATGACATAGGTATCTGTTCTGTTTCGTCATGTAAGACTACGTCTGGGATGTTGGCATTGATTTGAGACTCGAGTAAGACCACGTCTGGGACGTTGGCATCGATATAAGTTTTACGAGTAAGACCATGTCTGGGACGTTGGCATCGATATAAATTTTACGAGTAAGACCACGTCTGGGACGTTGGCATCGATATAAGTTTTACGAGTAAGACCACGTTTGGGATGTTGGCATTGATGTGAGTTTATGTATAAGACCATGTCTGGGACATAGGCATCGTATTGATTCGTGTAAGACCCTATCTGGGACTGTGGCATTGATACCTGAGTGCACGTAAGACTCGTCTGGGATGACAGCATTGTACTATTATTCTGAGCTTTCTGAATATCCTACTAGTTTCCTATTGGTTCAACGGGCAAGTCTGTGATACGAATTACAAATCCAAGCTATGAACAATTATGTGATATTAAATCCGATTTAGGTACGTTGTTTGTACACTATTGAGTATATAAGGTAAGCATCTAAGTGATCTTACTATGATGATAGGTATATGAAATTAATGATACAATATGTAAAGTTTGACTAGAGTTGTGCGGCTAGATGAGCTATGTGTTTATATGATTTTTTGAATGGTGAAAATGGCTAAGTGATTGATATGTTCCAATGTAATTATTTGCAAATATGCTTTCCATACCAAGTTTATTTGTATATGACTTACTAAGCTTTTGGAAAGCTTACTCCGTGTGTGTTTAATCTGTTTTAAATAGTTCATCAAAGCTACTGAAGGCTCGGGAACATCAAGGATCGTCATCACACTACTAATATCATTTTGGTACACCTTGGATATGTATATAGCTAGATATGTCATGTATAGGCTAGTTCTTGGTATAATTTGTAAAGTGAACTTAGGCATGTGATTTGGCTAGATATGTTTGATATATGCTTAAAGAAGTATGATATGTGAAGTTGTTTTATTATGATTAGTAGATATAGAAATGGTTTTGAAGTGGTAAGTTTATAGGTGAATGATATTTGAGCATACTTGTGTTTTGGTCATGCAAATTGCTATGTTTGGAGTTGATTTCGAATGTATTAATGTGTGATTCTCCTTAGTTGTCAAATATGCATGATTTGGGATGACTATTTGGTATGTTTAAATGGTTATATGTGAATGAAATGGGATGATATATGTTGCTTATAGGTTTCACCCTTGTGGATGGCATTTTGGCCTTGTGAATGGCCTATAATGTCACACGGTTTTAGCACACGGGCGTGCCTAAGACCGTGGGAAAATTGGCAGAATGTAGCCTAAAAATAACACGGCCTTGACACGGGCGTGTCTTGTGGCCGTGGTGGGGAAGTCAGTATAGGACCACGGTTAGGACACACGGCTGTGTCTGGTGGTCGTGGGGACCAAGTCAGTATAGAAGCAAGAAGGGATACACGAGGGTGTCTAGAAGCTGTGGAGGGCACACGGTCTCCTCCCACGGGCGTGTCTCTCCTGTATTTTAGAAAAGTTTAAAATTTTCATGACATTTCATATGTGTTTCAGTTTAGTCCTGATTCGACTTCTACGCATGATTAAGGTCTCAAGGACCCGTTTAAGGGACATTATGTCTGAGAATGATAATTGAGTGTATGTTTTTATCTGTTTATATTTTCGATCTGTCTGGTAACGTTCCTAACCTTAATCCAGCGACAAACATAGGATAGGGGTGTTACATTTGATTGGTATCAGAGCTACGATTTAGTCGATTCTCGAACTAACGTAGCGTGTTAGAGTCTAGCTATACATGCCATATATCTGAATTGTGATAGTGTGATGAATCCTGACGTATAAAATGTGATTTTTCGTATAGTAATGGATCCCGAAAGAGCCATAGCGGCGGCGTGAAAGTAATGCGCGCGCTTAGTGCAAGGGACATCGCCCTCTGAATCGAGACCGGCTATGAGCGGTCAAGAGAGAGAAGCTAAACAAGCTTTCTTACAGATGATGAGTGAGTGGTTCACCCAGTTTTTTAAGAATAACCCGACTGTTTCGCAACCCTCACCCCCGGTTAATCCCCGTCAGACATCTGACATACCTCTGACTGTAAATCTAAATCTGTTAAAGAAGCCTCCTGTTGACAAGATTCGTAAGTATGGAGTCGAAGAATTCTAAGCTACTAAAGATGATGATACTGAAAAGGCCGAGTTCTGGATTGAAAATACTATCCGAGTATTCGATGAAATGTCTTTGACTCCATAAGAATGTATAAAATGCGTTGTATCATTACTCCGAGATACAGCATATCAATGGTGGAAAACTCTGATTTCTGTTGTTCTGAGAGAACGAGTCACATGGGATTTCTTTCAGATCGAGTTTCGGAAGAAATATATTAGTGAGAGATTCGTTGATCAGAAACGGAAAGAATTTCTAGAACTTAAACAGGGCCGTATGACTGTTTCAGAATGCGAACGAGAATTTGTAAGACTGAGTCAGTATGCTCGAGAATATGTATCATCTGAAGCTATCATGTGAAAAAGGTTTGAAGATGGCCTTAATGAAGACATTCATCTGTTAGTCGGGATCTTAGAAATAAAAGAGTTTGTTGTACTAATTGATAGAGCGTGTAAAGCTGAGACACTCGGGAAAGATAAAAGAAAAGCTGAATCTAAAGCTCGTGATATGAGAAAAATATTTCCAAGCAAATCATTTCAGTCATCTTCGAAAAAATTCAAAGATAATCAAGGTCGTTCCAGAGATAATGTGGGTCATTTGAACAGAAATCGATAGATCGCAAATGAGTTCCAAAACTCCAGCAAATTCAGTGGCCAGTGTTGGTAATGTTCGATCGAGAGACCTGAATGTAAACATTGTGGAAAAAGGCATCCGGGAAGCTGTAAATTAAATGACAGAGCTTGCTTCAGATGCGGATCACTTGATCATTTTATACGTGATTGCCCTGAGTCTACCGAGCCAGAGACTGTTCAGAATTTGAGATCCGATAATGTGCCTGTAAGAGGTAGGCCATCGAAGAATGTCAAAAATGTTAGTTGTAGTCAGAGAACTACGAGAGACAACATTGTCAGATCCGAAGCTAGAGCGCCAGCCAGAGCGTATGCTATCCGAGCTCGAGAGGAAGCTTCGTCACCAGATGTTATAATAGGTACTTTTACTCTTTATGATACCTCTGTGATTGCTTTGATAGACCCTAATTCTACCCATTCATATATATGCATGAATTCAGTATTCAGCAAGACTTTGCCTGTAGAGTCTACTGAGTTTGCTATAAAAGTATCGAACCCCTTAGGTAAAAGTGTCATGGTTGACAAAGTATGCAAGAACTGTCCCTTAATGTTTCGAGATATATGTTTCCCTGTTGATTTGATACTTTTGCCATTTGATGAATTCGATATTATTCTGGGTATGGACTGGTTATTTATGCACGATGCTGTTGTGAACTGCAAAAGAAAGACTATAGATTTGAGATGTCCGAATGATGAGATTGTACGAGTTGAGTCTAATGATTTGAATGGATTGCCTGCTGTGATATCTATTTTGAAAGCTCAGGGTTATTTGAATAAGGGATATGAGGCACATTTCACTTATGTGATTGATTTGAAAATGTCTGAAAGGAAGATTGAGTCAGTGCTTGTTGTCTGTGAGTTTTCTGATGTATTTCCTGAAGAGTTACCGAGTTTACCTCCGATTCGAGAAGTTGAGTTCGTTATTGAATTGCCTGGTACTACACCTATTTCGATAGCTCCATATAGAATGGCACCAACAGAGTTGGAAGAATTAAAGTCACAGTTGCAAGAATTGACCGATAGAGGATTTGCTAGACCAAGCTTTTCGCCTTGGGGAGCTCCTGTTCTGTTTGTGAAAAAGAAAGATGGCACGATGAGAATGTGTATTGATTATTGTCAGTTGAATAAGGTGACAATAAAGAATAAATATCCGTTGCCTCGAATAGATTATTTATTTGATCAGTTAAAAGGAGCTATTGTGTTTTCCAAGATTGATCTGAGATCGAGATACTATCAGTTGAGAGTTAAAGATTCAGACATTCCGAAGACTACTTTCAGAACGAGATACGTGCATTATGAGTTTTTAGTTATGCCATTTGGACTAACCAATGCTCCTGCTATTTTTATGGATCTGATGAACGGAATTTTCAGACCGTATCTAGATCAATTTGTTGTCGTATTCATTGATGGCATTTTGATTTATTCTCGTGATGAGGCTGAGCATGCTGAACATTTGAAAGTTGTTTTGCAAAGTTTGAGAGAAAAGCAATTGTATGCAAAATTCAGCAAATGTGAATTCTAGTTGCACGAGGTTAGTTTTCTGGGACATATTGTGTCAGCATCTAGGATTCGAGTTGATCAGAGCAAGATTTCTGCTATTTTGAATTGGAAACCTCCAAGAAATGTATTTGAAGTTTGCAGTTTTCTGGGTTTGGCTGGTTATTACCATAGATTTGTGAAAGGCTTTTCGACAATAGCTACTCCGTTGACTAGATTACTTCAGAAAGATATCAGATTTGAATGGTCAGATAAATGTCAAAAAAGTTTTGATCGATTGAAAACTCTGTTAACAGAAGCTCCAGTGTTAGTACAGCCGGAATCGGGTAAAAAATTTGTTATATACAGTGATGCTTCGTTAAATGGTTTGGGATGTGTTTTGATGTAGGAAGGCAAAGTTGTAGCTTATGCCTCAAGACAGCTAAAGCCTCATGTAAAGAATTATCCGACGCACGACCTTGAGTTAGCTGCGATTGTGTTTGCGCTAAAGATTTGGAGACATTATCTGTACGGTGAGAAATGTTACGTATTTTCAGATCATAAAAGTCTGAAATACCTGATAACCCAGGAAGATTTGAATTTGCGTCAAAGAAGATGGTTAGAGCTGTTAAAAGATTATGAGCTTGTGATAGATTATCATCCTGGTAAAGCAAATGTTGTTGCAGATGCTTTGAGTAGAAAATTGTTGTTTGCATTACGTGCTTTGAGTACTCATGGAAGTGTCTGATAGCTGTTCTGTGATAGCTGAATTAAAAGCAAAACCGATGTTCTTACAACAGATATGCGACGCTCAGAAATTTGATAATGAATTGCTAGCGAAACGAGCTCTATGTGAACTGAATTTCGAATCTGAATTTAGAGTTATTGATGATTGTTTGAGATTCCGAGGTCACATTTGTGTTTCGAGAAATCCGAAATTGATTCAGTCGATTTTGAATGAAGCACATAATAGTCGTCTATCTGTTCATCCGGGAAGCACTAAAATGTACCATGATTTGAAATGACAGTACTGGTGGTCTGGTATGAAATAAGATATTTCTGACTTTGTTTCGAAAAGTTTAGTCTGTCAGTAAGTGAAAGTCGAACATCAGGTTCCGTTTGGATTACTTCAGCCGATTTGATTCCTAAGTGGAAATGGGATAGAGTGACAATGGATTTTGTTTCTGGATTGCCTCAGTCTCTAAAAAAGAAAGATGCAATTTGGGTCGTAGTTGATCGATTGATGAAATCTGCCCATTTTATTCCGGTAAGATCTGATTTCTCACTTGACAAATTAGCCGAGCTTTATATTTCTGAGATTGTGAGATTGCACGGGGTACCACTGCCTATTGTGTCAGATAGAGATCTGAGGTTTACGTCGAGATTCTGGAAGAAATTGCAAGAAACTTTAGGCACGAAATTACATTTCAGTACAGCTTTTCATCCGCAAACAGATGGTCAGTTCGAACGGAGTATTCAAATTCTGGAAGACATGTTAAGATGCTGTGTACTAGAGTTTCATGGTTCGTGGGAACAGTATCTGCCACTGATTGAATTTGCGTATAACAACAGTTTTCAAGCGAGTGTCAAAATGGCACTTTATGAAGCTTTGTATGGACGTAAATGTCGAACACCTCTGTATTGGACTGAGCTCAGTGAGAATAAGTTTCACGGGGTTGATTTGATAAAAGATTCAGAGCAAAAAGTGAAACTGATCCGAGATTATTTGAAAACAGCATCTGATCATCAGAAGTCTTATGCAGACTTGAAACGAAAAGATATAGAATTTGAGATCGGCGACAAAGTATTTTTAAAAGTGTCACCATGGAAGAAAGTGCTTCGATTCGGATGTAAAGGCAAATTAAGTCCAAAGTTCATCGGACCGTATGTGATCATTGAACGTGTTGGACATGTTGCATATAAATTGAAGTTGCCTTCTGAATTAGAAAAGATACACAATGTATTTCATGTTTCAATGCTTCGTAGATATCGATCCGATCCGTCACATGTGATTGTCCCATCTGAAATCAAAATCTGATCTGATATGACATATGAAGAGGAACCGATCTGTATTTTAGCTCGTGAAGTGAATGAGTTAAGAAATAAGAAAATTCCATTAGTGAAAGTATTATGGAATCGGTACGAAATTGAAGAGGCTACGTGGGAACCTGATGATTCAATAAGACAATAATATCCGACTTTGTTTAACGATAAGATTTTCGGGGACGAAAATCCCTAAGGGGGAGAATTGTAACAGTTCGGTTTATACCCTAGTCGAAACAGTGGTTTCGTGACCACAAATCCGAGTTTGTATAACATTTTAATATTATTTTCTATGCCGTTGATGTGTGATTGAGCATGTGGTAAATTTTCGTAAGCTAATTTGTCCATCTGTGTGGTTAATTTGATTAAAGGATGAAATTGCATTAAATGTGAAATTTGTATGCTATTTGTCAAAGTACTAAAGTGTTGTGGCTTTTTAAATATGAGGACTTATGTGGCAATTAAGCCAAAAATATGTGAGTGGACGGTAACATGCTTATGTATATTGTTTTTATATGTTATCTTTATAAGTTAATGTTATATTACATATATTATATAGATATATTATAATAAAAGAAAACAAAGTAGTGGATTTCATTCATGCATATACCACCGAAAAACACCAAAAGAAAAGAAAGAAAAAATTGAGCTAGGCATTTGGCACTTACAAGTCAAATTTAAGGTATGGTTTGGTTTCGATTTTTGATAATTTCTACGTTTTTGTAATCGTTGCTTCGAGAGCTTTAAAACCCATGTCTCAATTTCATGAAATAATGATGTTTTCGTAAAATGCCATTGATGCTATGTTGAGTTTTGTGATGTTTTATGGTGTTAAATGATAGATATGTAATTGATGAACATACTTTGTTCTTGAATTTTTGATGAATTTAGCTAAATAGGGCTAAATTGAGAAAATGGCAAATTGAGGGACTAAATTGTGAATTTGATGAAAAATATGGACTTGTACGAGATGTGTATACATTCGGCTAGGCATGTGTATGTTTGAAATTTTTGAATTTGATGTTTTGAGAAAAATGGACTAGATTGATTAAGTGTGCAAATATGAGGGCTAATTTGCAAATTGCCCTAGATGTGTGTCCTTGGATTGAATTGAATGAATTAGAGAATAAAAGGTTTAATTCTGAATATGTTTGGATCAAGAACTGAGGAAAACGGACTTAGATCGCAGGAAAACGAAAGTAATCGAGTATCTGTTTTCATTCCGATAAACCGAATTCGAGGTAAGTCACTATTCAAATAAACGCATTTGTATGAAATTGTAAATGTTCTTATGATTATTGGGGATGATGAATATCTATGTGATATTATGCATATGAATTCTGGGATAAGTTCGATAGAGTGATTAAGTCCGAGAAGCCGCGTACGAACCTGGGAATACGTAGGATTGACTAAGTCATGACATAGGTATCTGTTCTGTTTCGTCATGTAAGACCATGTCTGGGAAGTTGGCATTGATTTGAGACTCGAGTAAGACCACATCTGGGACGTTGGCATCGATATAAGTTTTACGAGAAAGACCACGTCTGGGACGTTGGCATCGATAAAAGTTTTACGAGTAAGACCACGTCTGGGACGTTGGCATCGATATAAGTTTTACGAGTAAGACCACGTTTGGGACGTTGGCATTGATGTGAGTTTACGTATAAGACCATGTCTGGGACATAGGCATCGTATTGATTCGTTTAAGACCCTATCTGGGACTGTGGCATCGATACTCTAGTGCACGTAAGACCTCGACTGGGACGACGGCATTGTACTATTATTCCGAGCTTTCTGAATATCCTACTAGTTTCCTATTGGTTCAACAGGCAAGTCTGTGATACGAATTACAAATCCGAGCTATGATCAATTATGTGATATTAAATCCGATTCAGGTACGTTGTTTGTACACTATTGAGTACATAAGGTAAGCATTTAAGTGATCTTACTATGATGATAGGTATATGAAATTGATGATACAATATGTAAAGTTTGACTAGAGTTGTGTGGCTAGATGAGCTATGTGTTTATATGATTTTTTGAATGGTGAAAATGGTTAAGTGATTGATATGTGCCAATGTAATTATTTGCAAATATGCTTTCCATACCAAGTTTATTTGTATATGACTTACTAAGCTTTTGGAAAGCTTACTCCATGTGTGTTTAATCTATTTTAAATAGGTTGTCAAAGCTACTGAAGGCTCGGGACCGTCAAGGATCGTCATCACACTACTAATATCCTTTTGGTACACCTTGGATATGTATATAGCTAGATATGGCATGTATAGGCTAGTTCTTGGTATAATTTGTAAAGTGAACTTAGCCATGTGATTTGACTAGATATGTTTGATATATGCTTAAAGAAGTATGATATGTGAAGTTTTTTTTATTACGATTAGTATATATGGAAATGGTTTTGAAATGGTATGTATATAGGTGAATGATGTTTGAGCATAATTGTGTTTTGGTCATGCAAATTGTTACGTTTGGAGTTGATTTCGAATGTATTAATGTGTGATTCTCCTTAGTTGTCAAATATGCATGATTTGGGATGACTATTTGGTATGTTTAAATGGTTATATGTGAATGAAATGGGATGATATATGTTGCTTATAGGTTTGACCCTTGTGGGTGGCATTTTGGCCTTGTGAATGGCCTATAATGTCACACGGTTGTGGCACACGGGCGTGGCTAAGACCGTGGGAAAATTGGCAGAATGTAGCCTAAAAATAACACGGCCTTGACACGGGCATGTCTTGTGGCCGTGGTGGTGAAGTCAGTATAGGACCTCGGTCATGACACACGGCCATGTCTGAGAATGATAATTGAGTGTATGTTTTTATCTGTGAATATTTCTGATCTGTCCGGTAACGCTCCTAACCTTAATCTGGCGACGGATACAGGATAGGGGTGTTACAGACGAGTTGAAAACAGTAAGCTCTTACGAGCTGATGTATCGGTAAGCTCACATGAGCTGCGGTCAGTCCGCAACAAATGCAGAAGCTCGACCAAAACAGTAACCCTAGTGATATGTTACTCATATCTTACAAATCCATACGGTTCAAACGGGGCTCGATAATCATCAGTCTACATCAATTAAGCATTCGTATTCCAAGTATATCAATTACTAAATTATATACATACATTTCAAATAAATACAAGTATTTAAAAGTTCGATTCTAATTATACGAACTTACCCCGTATCGCTCAGATAGCAAATATCAGCTAGTCGTCCACTTTTCTTTTTCTCCGATCTAATTTCGATCCCGACTTATCTTGATCTATATAATATCGAAATTAACTCATTTAATGTTCATTCCATTCAATTTAGCCCAAAAATCACCTTATGGAAAAATTACACTTTTGCCCCTACTATTTTAACATTTTTACAATTTAGTCCTTAGCTCATAAAAATGCAAATTCATAAAATTGGAACCTTAACTATGCTGGCCGAATTTTAATGGAGTCCCTAGTAGCCCATATCTTTTGTTTAATCACACTTTTACCTACATAATTTTACAATTTCACAATTTAATACCTTTTTGACATTTTTGTCAAAAATCACTTTACAAAACTAGTTTAACTATCAACAATTATTCAAAATCCATCATCAACCATCAAATTAATCAAGCAATCAACAATAGCAATATGATAATTCTTTAACAATTTCAAAATCTAAGGTACGAGCTAGCTAGAATACAAAGCAACGATCTCAAAAACATAGAAATCATTAAAAATCGAGTAAAAATGGACTTACATTATAAGCATGAAATGGCCGAACCCTAAATGCTCTCCTATGGCTTCTATCTCTTTTAATTTTGGTGAAAATGGACTAAAAATGATTATATGCATGTTTCTGTTTCATTTAATTTATCATTAATTATAAATTTCCAAAATTAACCTTAGTATAAAACTATTATAATCACTTAATGGTTGTCCATAATGGTCCACTCACCTTAATAATGATCCATTTAACACTTAAGGACCTCCACATTAATATTCATAGTCATTTACTGCATTTAACAGTTAGATTTTAACTTTTACACTTTACGTGATTTAGTGCTTTTTATTGAATTAAACATTCAAACAATAAAATTTTTTTACGAAACTTTCACACAATAATTCTATCATGATGTAAACTTTAATAAAAGAATAAAATAAATATTTTGACCTTAGATTTGTGGTCCCGAGACCACTGTTCCGATTTGACTAAAAAATGAGCTGTTGCAGAATTAGTGAATTGAATGGAATTATTATTTTAGATCATATACCTGAGACTGATGCAAGGACTGGATCGAGGCATTACCATGCTTAAACTCACTTAAACATGTACTTATGGACTGTAAAATTTTGAACCAACTTAAAACTTTTCTTTCTTGATCATAACATGTATTTTATGGGCCTACGAGGCTTTAACAATTATCTGAACTCTTTTGGACACTTCATCCAACACTCAACTTGGAAGCAGGGTTCACACACCCATGTCTACAACCGTGGGAGGTTACTGACTTTTTTCACACGGCCTTGACACGCCCGTGTCTACCAACTATGTGAAGCTACTGACTTCACCCATACAGCCTAGGCATACGCCCATGCTTTAAACGTGTGTCTTACACAGTCCCTACACACGGCCATGTAAAATGACCGTGGTCTAACTTTATTTAAAACATTAAGGTGCAGGGTTAACACGGTCTAGACACACGCCTGTGTGTCTAACCGTGTAGGCAACTAGAGGCTATTTACCAAGCCATTTGCCTTCCTGAAATTAACATCAACCCAACTCAAAACAATACAATTAATTAATAACATATTTTCATGAATAATACTATGTATTTCATTGATATCTATATACAAACAACTTAAACAAGTTTGGCCAACCACTTAGCCATATACAAAAGAATAAAAAACTTGATGGCCTATACAATGGCATTACACAAAACATGTTTTCAAAATGAATGATTCCTATACATGCCATACTTAGTAATATAATTTGGCTATACCAAAATAAGGGTCGATAGTGTGCTCTGAGCTCCAGACTCCAATGATCCACAAATTAGCTCAATTTGGACTACATAGAAAGAAACAATCAAAGATGTAAGCATTTAGCTTAGTAAGTTTGCATGTATAACACATAATAAATAAACTTGCTTCAAATAAACCATTTGACATAAGAATGGTATCATTATCTCATCTATAAAGCTTACTTACTCATGCATGATTCTTACTTATCTCATGGTACTTACTAATCTCATACTTGTAAGGTAATAAGGTACCTGTATCACTTGATCACATTGATCAGCATACTTAAACATAATAATTATGTCTTCTAACTCATCATTCATAACATGAATAATATTCAATTTCAACGTGGTAATAGCTATGCTTTCTTAACATTCTTGTTTCACATTTTAGCTTACTCATTTGCCCGATGAATTTCTATGAATTACCGAGAATACTAGATCTCTTGTCATGTACTTCATGTCAATGCCATACTCTAGATATGGACTTATATGGAAGATCTCTTCTTGAATCAATGCCAAGCTTGCCTTGGTCTTACACGATAACTTATTCAATGCCAAGCTTGAGTCCTTGGACTTACATGATAACTTGCTTGATAACTTGATCAATGCCAAGCTTGAGTCCTTGGGCTTACATGATAACTTGTTCAATGCCAAGCTTGGGTCCTTGGACTTACATGATAACTTGTTCAATGCCAAGCTTGGGTCCTTGGACTTACATGATAACTTGCTTAATTGCCGATGCCATGCCTTGGCTTGGTCTTATACGAACTTTCTTATCTCATGTAATAGACCGTATCTCCCGGGTAATTCATCTTGAATCAGGACTTTCTCTTGTTTAATCTTATTGACTTCTTTGTTTAACATAACATTAAACCATTCATGATAACAATATATATTATACTAAGCAATTAAATGATAAAATCATAAAGCTTAGAACTCATACAAACTTACCTCAATATACAAAATGTATGTAGTTATGCAATTCAGTCCTCGACTTTGTTCTTGCCTCGGTTTCGTTTCGGGCTTTGTTTTTCTTGATCTATAATCATGAATAGATCATTTAATAATCATATTGACTAAGTTAACTCATAACTCATACTTTGACAAAATTACTAATTTGCCCCTATACTTTTTCCTATTTACACTTTTGCCCCTAGGCTCGTAAAATGATTTTCATGCAACTTTCTTAAACATCATGCTTAGCTGAATCATTTTCTCTACTATAGCAATCATCAATTCTCTCTATTTCTAATAGGTATGACCAATTTTATAACTTTTTACAAAATGGTCCATACTATCGTTTTTCATGAAATTCATTAAGAAAAAGATGTTTATCTAACATCAATATCTCATAAACTCCCATAAAACATCATTTATCATACATGTCACTCATGGGTAAATTTTTAAACATGCATCTTAGCTCATCAAATAGCTAAAAATAGCTTACTCATGCTACCGGGACTTCAAAAATACGAATAATATCAAAAACCGGGCTTAGGAGCACTTACTAGCAAGCTTGAAAAATTAAAGAACCCTAGCTATGGCTTCCTTCAATTTTCGGCAATGGGGGGAGAAGATGATGAGATTTTTATCATCTTTTTCCTATTTTAATCACTTATTAGACAAATGACCAAAATGCCCTTATTACTAAAATTTTCTATAATACCATCTTAAGACCAATTTTGTCCAAAAATAAAATTTTGGGCAAACTGTTACTTAAGGGCTCATAATTCATATTCTAAAGCTATTTCATACAAAAAGCTTCTAAAAACTCAAACTTTGCAACTTTTGCAATTTAGTCCTTTTTGGACCAATCAACCTCAATTTAATAAAATTGATTCATGAAACTTTCATACTAGCATGCAAACATGACATAAACCTTTAAAACCTCATAAATTCACCTCGAATTCGTGGTCTCACACCACTATTCTGACTAAGCCCTAAATCGGGCTGTTACACTATAACAGGAAGCTCGCTGAACCATATAACGAGAAGATTGAGAGGGCTAATAACGGGATGCTCTTATGAGCTATACTGTGTCCGAAACATATGCAAGACCATAACCAATTTGGGAACCTTGTATCCATCGATTTTTATTTATTCAAACGGGACTTAACAATTCTCGGGCATATAATATATATATTTATTTTCATTTATATAACAAATTCAATTCACATATACAATATTCAATTCAAACAGAAGAATGTACACAATTTAATTACACTAACTTACCTCGATACTTGTTCGTATACGAAATCTACTAATCCGAAACTTTTTGTTTTCCTCAATCCAACTCATTATTAGGTCTTTCAGGATCTATATAAATAAATTTAGCATCAATTTAATCCATTTCATACTCAATTTAATTCAATTCACATCCTAGGCAAAATTACTATTTTGCCCCTATACTTTTCGCAAATGACAATTTCGTCCCTAGGCTCGAAAAATGAAATTCATGAAATTTAATCCTTATTCCAAGCCTAATCGAAATTTTCATATAACTTTTACAGCACATGTATTTCACAAAATTCATAATTTTTCCATAACTTTTAGATCTTTACAATTTAATCCTCAAATCATATTTTCATCAAAATTCTCTTTGTAAAAGTTGTTTATCTATCAACAACCTTTCATTTTCTACAATAAATTTCAAAATTTTCAGTATATTCATCCATGACAAAACTTTGATACTTTGATAACTTTTCAAATTAGTCCCCAAAATAGATAGATTAAACTATCCCGATCTCAAAAATATAAAAATTACTAAAAACGGGACAATAAAACATACCTAATTAAGCTTGATTAGTTTCCCTTATCTCTCCTAGGGTTTCCATGGAATTTTTGGGGGTGAAGATGATAGAAAATGATATTATTTCTATTTAATTATTTATCATTCATCAATATTTTTTCACTTTCCAATTTAGTCCTTGCCTTTTTCTAATTTTCCATGGATGATTCATCAAAAAAATCTACTAACTTTTCTTTAATGGTCTAATTACCATATAAGGACCTCAAGTTTTGAATTCCATAGCTATTTGATACTTATAGTTACTAGAATTCAACTTTTGCATTTTATGCAATTTAGTCCTTTCCCTAATTAAACACATAATCGGTAAAATTTTCTTATCAGAATTTTCATATGACATTCCTATCATAATGCAAACCTTGAAATAATATTAAAATAAATGTTCTTTCCGGCTCAAATTTGTGGTCTCGAAACCACTGTTCCGATTTCACTGAAAATGGGTTGTTATAGTTATATTATATACAGAATGAGATCAGCGAGTGTTACCCACTGATATACTGATTGGTGCTTGGACGAGCGATACTTACTGAATCTACTAAAACCTATGGGCTTTCGAACGATACCTATTGAATCTACTGAAGCGTATGCGCTTCCAAGCCATGCCTACTAAATCTACTAAAACATATGCACTTTCAAGCCATACCTACTGAATCTACTGAAACGTATGCACTCTCAAGCCATACCTACTGAATCTCTTGAAAAGAATGCTCTATCGAGGAAAAGAATCTACTGATATACTAAATAAATCTCAAGGAAGGTTATCCACTGATATACTGAAGAAGCTCAGTGAAGCTAAATCTGCTGATATACTGAGTAAAGCTCAAATGAGCATTATTCACTGAATATATTGAACTACGATACTGATTGTTAATTATTGATAAAGGTTGTGTTTAATGGAATTTCAACATTTAATTTTAATTGATTACTATGTTTAATTGGAAAGGTTTATCAATATATACGAACAAACTTACTAAGCTTTATTCAAGCTTATCTGTATTTGTCTAATTTTGTACATTACGTTTTGAAGGCTTAGAAGATTAGATCAACATAAGAAACCACACTATTCAAGAGATCTTTGGTAGACTTTATTTCAGTTTCGTATATATGGTAGGTGCTAGGACCTTTTTGTATGTATGATGTCGAATCCTAGTTTGAGCAAGTTTACTTTAAGTTTGTGTTATGTGTTGTGGCAAATGAAATTATGCATGTTTCATCTAAGTTTAAATTTTAAGAATGCTAGTAGAAAACATTGACAATATGTGAGATTATAGTTTGAAATGAATTGATGTTTGATGTGTAACTATATCTTGTATATGCAACCTTGAAGATGAAATGTTATGAAATAATTTGTGGTTTCAATGAGGGCACATTGGTTTGATATATAGGTTGAATCCATTGACATGTTTTGAATGTGTTTGAAAATAGTTTTTAGCCTATGGAAGTGTGTATTTGAATGTGTTTAAGCTCCTAAGCAAATGGGTGAAAATTTAGCTTGGAATTGGTCATTTTTGGGCTTACATGGCCAGAGACACGAGCTGTCACATTTTCGGGTGAAGCACATGGCAACCCACATGGGCGTGTGCCCAGAACGTGTTTAAAAATAGTATTGGTGAAGTTCTCACACGGGTAGACACACGGCCTGCGACACGACCATGTGAAGGTATTTCAAATGTTACATGGGTTGGCACACTGCCTGCAACACGACTATATGATCCAAATCAAAGAATTACAAGGTCTATAGACACGGGCGTGTAGGTTAACCACACGTCCATGTTTGGAGCCACATGGCCGTGTGACCCCTGACTTGAAAATTTTTGATTTTTTCTTGAAAGTTTTGATTTGTATAGATTTGGTCCCTAAATGTTCATAACTTATTTTTAGAGCTTCAAAAGCTCGATTTAAGACCCAAAATTGAATGATCTCTTTCATATTGAATATTACTTGTATTTATGGAATTGAATTGATTATTGAATGTAAATCGTATTAATTGTTCCACTTGACTGGTAATATATGGTATCATATTCCGGTAACGCAAAAAGGATATGGGTTTTATATTTAGTTGTATCAGAGCTACGATTTAGTCGGTTCCCAGACTGAATGTAATGTGTTTAAGGATTAGAAAGTACATGCCATATAAACTTGTGATAGTGTGATATTGATTAGTCCAATCTAACCCATGTTTCATTGTAGATTTTAATGATGTCATTTGATTCTGAACATGATGAAACTAATGAAGTTAGCATCGACATTCTAACTACTGATTATGGTGCAAGTCATAGTACACCGGTTCTACAACTGTCTAAAAATGAGGGTAAGAATATTTTATTATAGATTTAATAAATACTAATAGAATCCGATCATATTGACCTTGAGGAGGTAAAAGGTAAAGGTAATATTTTGAATTTTAAACGGGAAGTAAGTTATAGTTTATTGGTTTAAAATGGCTGATAGTGAAGACAAAATGTCTTTTAATTTAATGAGACAATAGCTTACAAAACTAGTGCGAGTTAACTTATCGATTTTACAACTTCTACCCCCCTAATATGTTCCTTATGGTATCCTGAAGTCCTCAACAGACTAAAATAGTTGACGTGTTTCGATTAATTAATTTGAAGGTATGGTACTGAAGAATCCAATGGTAAAAATAGGTAATGATTCGACTAAGACTGGGTACTGGGTTGAAAATATATTCAGGGAATTTAGAGGATATGACTTGTTTCCTTAATGATTACCTCATATATATCATGTCTTTGATAGACAGTAAGGTTTATAATTGATGGTCAACATTAACAGAGGTTGTACTGAGAGATGAGATCAACTGGAATTCCTTTAGAGTTGAATTCAGAAAGAGAAATATTATCAAACGTCATCTGGACAGGAATTTGTACAGGTCAATAAAGACAATTGAGGAAAATTGTGTTTGTGAATAATGTTAAACAATATCTATGATTTAAAAAGGCAAACGCCCTGGACAGAGTAATAACACTGGAGTTAAATGAAGAGGGACCGAAGACACATTTGCTATATCTGAAGCTACTATGCCTGACATTATTTTTAGTACGTTCTATCTCTTTGATATTATTTATTGTACATGGACTGAGTGGTGCTAGATCAACTTACTCATATATTGGACTGTATTAGTAACGTATAAAGATTTATTTCTTGAGTTAACTGAGTTTGATATTCGAGTCATAATCTGATGGGTTAGAGTGTAATGGTTATTTTTTTATGTCGAAACTATCTACTGAAAATCTATGAATGTGACTTTCCTATTGATCCGATGTTATTACCATTTCATGAATTTGACATTATTCTGGGCATTGATTGGCTAAAGGTTATATGATACTGTAGTAGATTGTAAACGATTGAATTGATTTGAAATGTCAGACTACTGAAATGATTAGAGTCTTGTAAATCAGATAGTACAACCTAAGCTATTTAAGTTATCTCTATACAGAAAATGAGTTGGACGATTGCAAAATATTTCTGGTATATTATATACCTATATACTTGATGCTTAAGAAATAGGATTGATAAATCGTAATATGTACATATTTTAATCCCACATTTGGCATACTTTTGGATGATTTATCCCTTGAATTGTGGAATTTGATGCTCCTAATCTTTTAATTTCATGTTTTATACTTAGGAGAGCACAGGAGGATGAAAAAAACGAGAAACAGGCCAAAAACAGAGAAAATGGGCCAAAGTACGAAATTCACATGGCCTGGAGTTCGCCACACGGTCGTGCCTCTTTAACAGACCCGAACACGGCCTGGGCTCTATTCACACAGGCGTGTCCCTGACGTGACCTGTTTTAATTCTAATCGGAAAAAGATACTTAGAGGCAAAGAAAGACATTCCAAAAGCCTATATAAACACCTTAGAAGGCAACCTAAAGGGGGCGTTCAAGGAGGCCGAGAACCTAAGCCAGAGAAGGCCGAATTGTAGGATTTACTCGAAGACAGCCAGTTGATCCATCTCAAGAAGTCAGAATCATACTCAAGACGGAGGATCTTCCCTTCAATTTCCTTTTGGGGTTTTAGGGTTTTTCTTATATTTTGTTTTATACTTTCTTCTGAGATATATTCTTTTATAAACATGAACTAAACCCCTCAAATACCTGAGGGGGATGAAACCTAAGACGAATCTTGTTATTGTTTTCTGAACTATATGATAAATACTTGATTTGTTCTTAATTATGTGTTCTTAATTCTTGCATTAATATTTCAGGATATTGATTCAAGTATTGATGTTCTTAGGCAGTGAAGCAAAAGTCCCTGTTTAAGAGTAGATCTAGCATAATTAAGCAGAGTTGATCGCACTCCTAGAGATAGGATGACGAAAATTTGCTGGATTAGGGTCAAACCTAATATGGGAGTCCATAGATCGAGTTAATGCAACAATAGGGGTTTTAATTAGAAAGAGATTTCAATTAACCAACCTAGGGTTAGACATTGTAGCCTCTAGAGAGGTATTAATATAAATTAGGGAATCCTGTGGATCAAGTCAAGTGAATACATCGTCTGGTTCAGAGTTAAATAACAAGTGAAGTCTAGGTGGATTATTTCTTGGGCATTGTCTTAATCAATTGGTTTTCCAAAAGTATTTACCCAATTCATTCTCTGTGTCTTAGAATCTTTAGCTTAGTAATTAGTTAGTTTTAGATTAAACAACAATTCCCTTAATTCTTAGGCTAAATAATAGAAAGATAGTAATTACTAGTACTCTTGGTCCTTGAGGATACGATATTTTCGGTCTTGCCATAGCTATACTACTAAACGATAGGTGCGCTTGCCTTATTCGTTGTCATAGTTAGTTTGGACACGATCAAGTTTTTGGCGCAGTTGCCGGGGACTAAGATATTAGGAACACTTGATTTTTATTACTTTAGCCATTATTTTTATTTATTTGCAATTTTTTTATTTTCTTTTCTTTACTTCTAATAGGTTTTTCTAGTTTATGACTAGAAGGAACCCGTCAAGACCCTTGATTTTTGACAGCGATATAGAAGATACCATTTGCAGAAACAGAAGAAAAAGAAGGTGAAGCTTACAATACATAGAAGAAGGGCAAGAGGATGATACCAATACTACCGAAGAGATGGTTGATAACAATCCGCTACCTCCTGTGGTTGCCGCCAACCCGGTGAATCAAAATCCTGCTCCTCGTACTATGTATGATTATGCTAAACCTAATTTAATAGGAATTGATTCAAGTATTGTTAGACCTGCTATTGCTGCAAATAATTTTGAACTGAAACCTAACATAATTCAGATGATACAGCAATTTGTTCAGTTTGATGGTTTGCAGGATGAAGATCCAAATAATCACTTGGCGAATTTCCTAGAATTTTGCGATAGATTCAAAATAAATGGCATTTTTGATGATGCCATTCATCTTCAGTTGTTTCCCTTTTCATTGAGTAACAAAGCTAAACAGTGGTTGAACTCGTTACCACGAGGATCAATCACTACATGGGACCAAATGATCGAAAAATTTTTGTTAAAATATTTTTCGCCGGCTAAAATGGCTAAGTTGAGGAATGATATCTCTTCTTTTGTATAGATGGACTTAGAGACACTTTATGATACATGGGAGAGATACAAAGATCTATTGAGAAGGTGCCCACACCATGGATTACCCTTATGGCTACAGGTCCAAACCTTTTACAATGGTGTGAGCCCCTCAACCAGGTAGTTGATTGATTCAGCAGCCAGCAGAACCCTGAATAACAAAACACCTGAGGTTGCCTACAAATTCATTGAAGAGATGTCACTGAATAACTATCAGTGGCAAGTCACGAGGACAAGGCCAACGAAAACCGCCAATGTTTTCAACCTTGACGCAGTGACCATGCTATCAAATCAGGTAGAGATGTTAAATAAAAAGATTGATGGTTTGTATGGTTCTTTGCAGGTTCACCCAGTGATGCAGTGCGATACAAATAGAGGAGGGATGAGCAATAGAGAATATCCACCTTACAACCCGAGCGCTAAAAACGAGAAAGTTCACTGTATGGGTAATAATTCTAGACCTCAAAATAATCCTTATAGTAAGACTTACAATCTAGGTTGGAGGACCCATCCCAATTTCTCATGGGGTAGTCAAGGAAACCAAAGACAACAACCCCTCCCAGGCTTCCAACAACAAACCTACCCACAAGAGAAGAAGTAGAACCTTGAAGAGATGCTAAAAAAATTCATCGTGGTGTCAGAAACTCATTTCCAAAACACTGAGCAACACTTAAAAATCAACAAGCATCGATTCAAGGGATCGAGAACCAGTTAGGACAACTTGCCAAGATCATATCAGAACGACCACAAGGCAGCTTGCCAAGCAACATTGAAACAAACCCAAAGGAGCAACTTCAAGCCTTAACAGCTCATGATAGTTAAGGGTTAGATGAGCCCAAATTAAGGTAAGAGAATGTGGTAGAGGGAGGTAAGGTTGAGGTAAGCCATGACAAACCAAAATCGGTAATTAAAGAATACCAACCTCGTGTGCCATACCCAAATGTGATGAAGAAAGACAACACGGATGAACGATTCGGTAAATTTCTTAAACTTTTAAAGAAATTACATATTAACTTACCGTTTCTTGAAGCTCTTTCGCAGATGCCAAATTCAAGGAAATTTTTAAAAGAGTTTTTGACAAACAAACAGAAGTTAGACGAAGAGTCGCATGTGGAACTAAATGCAGTGTGCTCAGCAATGTTGCAAAATAAACTACCACGAAAATTAAAAGATCCAGGGAGTTTTACTATTCCATGCTTAATTGGTAGTTTATCTGTTGATAATGCTTTAGCTGATTTAGGGGCAAGCATAAACGTGATACCTTATAAAATGTTTAAACAGCTAGGTCTAGGGAAACCCAAACAAACTAGGATGAGCATTCAATTAGCTGATAAAACTATTAGAATTCCTAGGGATATATTTGAAGATGTACTCGTGAAAATTGACAAATTTATATTCCCAGTAGACTTTTTCATTTTAGACATGGATGAGGACAACAATGTTTCTTTAATTTTAGGAAGACCCTTTTTAGCAACTACCAGATCTAAAATTGATGTTGGTACAGGCGAACTCATACTTCGTGTAAGTGACGAAATGATTACTCTTCAGGTTCTTGACTCGGCTAGGACATCAAGTAATCAAGGTTAGAAAATAAATTCTATTAATGACCATCCGGTTAAACCTTCTTTTCAGGAAGCACCACGGAACTACACAACTGAGCCAGATCCTAGACCTCATGCCAACAAAGAAATAACTCAAGAGGAACGACAACTTCAGATTGACGAACTAGACGAGTGGAAAACACATTTCAAGGAGAAACTAGGAATACACGAAGCAGAACCAATGCCATTTCGTGGGACAAACAAATTTAAGATCGGAGATCAGGTATTGTTGAATAACATAGACCCTCGGATTGCCACTTCAGACCTTGATACAAACGAAGAAATACCTTTTGAGGTACTGAATATCTTCCCACATGGAATATCGAGGTAACCAATCCCAAGTTTGGCACTTTTAAGGTAAATGCTACTCGACTCAAACTATATAGTAATCTTATAACTGATAGCAGGGGTGAGGAGTTTCAACTCCTCAAACCACCATGAATGTGCGAATGAAAGGTAAGTCTAGCTTAAGACTATAAATGAGCACTTCTCGAGAGGCAACCCGAGCACTAACCTCTTTAATTTTCATATTTTTATTTTCATGTTTACTTTCAGCATCTAACTACAAACTAACCAAATTAATGAAACACAGATTTCCATACCACACGACCTTGCACACGGGTGTGGCAGTGGCCGTGTGGACACCACAGATTTTCGTACCGGCATGGCAGAGATAGTATGAAACAGGACGAAAAAATATCTCCAAGCCACGGGCTCCGACTAAACACCACGGCCGTGCGATACAGCCGTGGTCGACACTTTTTTATCAACATGGGCGTGGCGACCTGTACACAGGTGTGGGAGAAACGAATGAAGCACAACATAGCCGTGCGATACGGCCGTGTGACCCAACACGCCCAAGGTACACGGGTGTGGGAAATCACCAGACCCCTATTTCTATATAAACCCCCTTTTTCGCTCACTTTTTCCACCAAACTTCTTTCCTCTCAACCCTAGCCACCATAATTTCTATTCCTCTTTCACCATCCTTACCACTATCACTCAATGCCCAAAGGCAAGGCCAACGAAACCATTCCCATGTCGAAGAAGTAAAAGGACCATAGCACAGTCTGCCTATGTGAGACCGATTTATATAAGTTCATGCCGACTGCTTCATTAATTCGCCAAGCCAAGGACATTTGTGTCCATTTAATTGTTCTTTTTCTTTTCCCTTCTCCTTTATTTTCCTTCTCTTTATTTCTCTTATGCTTAATTTATTCTATTTTATTTTGTTATCTTTGATTTAGGTTCTAAAGGCTGTTAGGGATTCACCACACCACGCCCTTAGAAATCACACCCACCTCGCGAACCATCTAACGATAAGGACTTTTCATTCCATTAATCTTCTCTTTTAATTTTATTTTACTTTTTACTCTCTTTCTTTTTATCTTTCTTTTCTTTAAATATATAATTCGTATATTTTGAATTATTCTTATGATTTCCTGGTTATTTCTTCACGAGTTACCCAATTTCTTCATCTAGCGCAGTGATTGTTGGCAGCCACCATACCACCACCAGAGATGCCTCCTCAAACTTATCTTTCACCTCCGAATCAAATTTCTACACTTCTAACTCAAAGAATCCATCCAAAATCCAGGAAGTTTCACTTCTCCCTATCTCTTATGGTTTCATGCTATATATATCTTTGCACATTGAGGGCAATGTACATCTTAAGTGTGGGGGTGAATGTTATTTTGAAAAGTTCCTAACTTTTTGCATTATTCTCAAATCCCTAAATTATATCTTGACCTTAAGTAATTTTCTCATGTTACTATTACAATGAAATTTCTTTTGATTCATGATTTTTATTGATATGTTTTGGATTAAGTCATTGATATTGTGCAGTGATGATTTAAACTTTAGGAGACTAAAGAATCAAGCATGATGAGTCTATTTTCAGAATAAAAATTTTTTTTAGGTTGTCTACCTAAATCTAATTATTACTTTGAAGTTTAAAATTTACAAGGTTGATATCAAAAACCCATAATTTTTGTGAGATTTTGAGCCTTCTAGAGCATACATACTTTTCTTGCTCACTTTATTGATTATGAGTGTGTCAACATTGATTTGTTATTCTAGAACATGCTTCGATTATACATGTCAAGACCACATTATTGATTTGATATACTGAAATGATAAAGGCACCTAGGTTCGAACCCACTTACTCCCACAAAGCCTACCTTCATATTTAACCCTTAGTAAACCCCTTTGATCCTAACAACCCTTTCATTGATTTACCCTCAACATTAACCAAAAACCTTTTGTTAATATCCCTTTAATTAATCTGACCCTTAATTTGTCGAGATCTGATTTGAACGGATTACTTAGCTTAATATGATATCCATTTCAGTAAGTATTTTCTTTATTATTACTTGATTTGTTCTTAAAAAAAGTATATTCATTATTAGTTCTGTGTTAGTTGAGCTTATACGCTTAAATTCCACATCTTGAGAAGAATCTCGTGTTATGAAATTTTAATTGATGTAATTAGTCGAGTCTTAGTTCATCTTTCTAAGTTAGGTAATTTGTCAATTCAATCTTGATTCTAACCCTTTAATTCAGCTTTTATCCACACCTTTAACCAAAGCCCCGTTACAACCCTTAAAAGACCTTTTGATTTGTGTATCATTTCATTCTATAGTGGTGGAGATTTGATTTTCATGCAAGCCTATGGGATTAACTTTTCATGTTCGACTTTTGAGTGCCTACTTTTGAACCTTAAACACTTTGAGTGATTTGAGTGAATCTTTAGTGAGGATATCAACTCTTGTAGATTTTGAATTAAAGGTGATTATTTAGGTAAGGGGAAACACCTACATTTTCGTGCTACAAAAACTATGACTTTGATTGTTTAGATCTTTAGGACCCTTCAACTTAAATTATCAATGTATAAATTATCTATAAATTATGATGAAACACTATTGAAGAATATTATGAATTGAGGAAGTTCATTTTATTTGTGAGTTGAGAATTTTGCTTGAGGATAAGCAAATGCTTAAGTGTGGGGGTATTTGATAAACCATAATATGTACATATTTTAATCCCACATTTGGCAAACTTTTGGATGATTTAGCCCCTGAATTGTGGAATTTAATGCTCCTAATCCTTTAATTTCATGTTGTATACTTAGGAGAGCACCGGAGGATGAAAAGAACGAGAAATAGTCCAAAAATGGAGAAAATAGGCCAAAGTATGAAATTTACACGGCCTAGAGTTCGCCACACAATCGTGCCTCTTTAGTAGACTCGAACAAGGTCTGGGCTCGATTCACACGGGCGTGCCACACGGGCGTGTCCCTGACGTGACCTATTTTAATTCTAATTAGAAAAGGATACTTAGAGGCAAAGAAAGACATTCCAAAAGCCTATATAAACACCCTAGAGGGCAACCTAAAGGGGGCATTCAAGGAGGCCGAGGACCCAAGCCAGAAAGGGCTGAATTATGGGATTTACTCGAAGACAGCCAGTTGATCCATCTCAAAAAGCCGGAATTATACTCAAGACGGAGGATCTTCCCTTTAATTTCCTTTAGGGGTTTTAGGTTTTTTCTTAAGTTTTGTTTTATACTTTTTTCTGAGATGTATTCTTTTATAAACATGAACTAAACCCCTCAAATACCTGAGGGGGATGAAGCTTAAGAAGGATCTTGTTATTGTTTTCTGAACTATATGATAAATACTTGATTTGTTCTTAATTATGTGTTCTTAATTCTTTCTTTGATATTTCAGGATATTAATTCAAGTATTGATGTGCTTAGACAGTGCAGAAAAAGTCCCTGTTTAAGAGTAGATCTAGCATAATTAAGCAGGGTTGATCGCACTCCTAGAGATAGGACGACGAAAATCTGCTGGATTAGGGTCAAACCTAATATGGGAGTCCATAGATCGAGTTAATGCAACACTAGGGGTTTTAATTAGAAAGAGATTTCAATTAATCAACCTAGGGTTAGACGTTAGTAGCCTCGAGAGAGGTATTAACATAAATTAGGGAATCCTATGGATCAAGTCAAGTGAATAAATCGTCTGGTTCAGAGTTAAATAACAAGTGAAGTTTAGGTGGATTCTTTTTCGGGTATTTTCTTAATCAATTGGTTTTCCAAAATTATTTACGCAATTCATTCTCTGTGTCTTAGCATCTTTAGCTTAGTAATTAGTTATGTAACATCCTTAAATCGAGGTCTCTGCATTTTTGTGTGTTGCATGTGATGATATGTGTGTGATGCTAGTTTAGGGTGTTTTGGGGTCCAGGCATGAGCTTGGGGTAGGTCTGGGTCATAGATTTTCGTTTTGGGTACTTGGAAGGGGGAGCTGAGGGGGTTAGGTGTTAAGAGATATTATTGGAGTGTTTTGACACAAAAGAACCAGTGGTAAAGTGGCAAGGAGGCACCACTTAGGCACAAGGGAAGTGACGCCTGAAGGGTGTGGGAAGAGCTTGTGTTCGAGCTGCGAAGATCCCCTTACTGCTATTTATTTTTGATGCCAGGTGTAAGGAAGAGTTGTGGCCAGGATGGACTTTGATGGATAAGGATGGAAGAGGTCAACAAATTTGAACAGATAAAGGAGAGGAAATTGTGGAGTTTGAACTTTTCAAACTTGTTTGAATGGTTGGCTAGGAGAAAAACAAGGAGAAAAAGAGGGGATTTAGATGGAGGTGGCTTAGCCAAATGGTTGTAGTGGCTATGGGAGCTTGGAGCATTCGGTTCATGTGTGGGGTTAGTGTGCCGAATTTGGGTGTGTTGGTTTTGGTGAGGAGTAAGCATTCGGCTAGGTAGAGAGCATTTGAGGACTTGTATTTGTTTATTTTCCTTAGTGCCGAATTGTAGTATTTTCAAGTACAAATTTTACACTTTGATAGTTTTCTTCTTCTCCTCTCAAAAAGGCCATAGCCGAATCTCCTATAGGCTCTTTTCTTTTGTCTTGTGCTAAGCTGAAATTATCATATCACCTCTCTTGCAATTTCTTTTTCTTCTCTCAATCTCTCTTGAGCCGAAACTTGTTCTTTCTTTTCTCATCTTTTGAACATAACCAAAGCATCTTACCATTCTTCTGCCCTAGTTCTTGTTGATCCTTGGAAGAGCCGAATCTCTATTCTTGTTGTTAGGGTAAGTTGTTCTTTATTTTCTCAAGTATTTCTTAAAGCCGAAACTCCCTAACCCTTTCTTCACTCTTAGTTTCTTGCAAACCCGAATATCGTTGATCATATTCTTTTATCTCCCTTCTCACGATTCTCTTAATCTTTTTAGGCTGAAATCTAATTGTCTTCTTTGGTTTTCATAGCCGAACCGCAACCTTTGGGGTGTGTTTCATTCTCATTTGGCAGTATAATGTGTTGATCGGGTTCCTTTCCAAGCGTGGTAAGTGTTTTTCTCTCGTTTCGAATCTACTTTCTCTTTTTTCAAATGCCGAAGGCATTGATTTGGTATTATTAGTCCTTGGCCGATTGTAGGGGAGACTTGTCATCGCGGGGCTTTGGGCTTTTGCGTGGAGATTGAAAGGTGTTAAGGTAAGAGGGGTCATTTGGTTACGTTATCTCATCCTTCGGGATTTCTTGGTTAAGCCGAATGGTTTTTGTTTGATGATTTGGTGTTGGCCGAATATAGGGAGGTTGAAGGCAAGCGATTTGATTTTCGGGATTCTCTCGATTCGTGGGTAGATCTTAGTTTTCGGGATTCGCTAGATTTGCAAGTAGCCAGGTGTGTAACTCTTACACACTTCATTAGTAATGTGTTAACTATGTTTACTGTTAAAGTCGAAATAGCTATTGAAATCGATGTGTTACCTCTTACGGGTATGAGCGTGGACTCCAGGTAAGTCCCCTATTGTTTGGCTATTGATATATGCTGTTATACCATTACATTATGCTATGCTATGTGCTATTTGCATCTTAACATGATAACATGCCACGGTTAATATGGTCATGATGATGGGTATGTTGAGAGGAGGGGGAATATTGATTTAGACTGTCACCAGTGGTTTTGACCACACAGTGGGTTGGCCTCGCTTTTCATAATAATTGTAACTAAGTCTCAGTGGTTTTGACCACACGTATGATATTTGTGACTACGGTCACCAGTGGTTTTGACCACACATGGATATTGTGACTCGTTCCAGTGGTTTGGTACCACAGTGGGTTGGCCCCACATGTTGATTACGGGATTGTCATCAGTGGTTTTGACCACACGATGGGTTGGCCCCATCACTTGATTTGTGACTATGGTCACCAGCGGTTTTGACCACACCTATATATATATTTGTGACTTCGGTGTGGTTTTGACCACCAGTGGTTTTGACCACACGGGGTAGATACAGGAGTTTGGATGGTTAGTTGGGTTGCATGATTTGCATGTTTTACTCATGATTTGTTTAAGTGCTATTCTATCGAGTTGGGGATTTATACACTGAGTCTCGGTGACTCACCCCTTCCCTTACATATTTCAGATGAGGCATAGGTCACGGATGAGGAGCCGAGAGGACTCGAGGTAGCCATGCATCTTCGTTTCGGGTTTTATCTTTAAATTACTATTTCAGTTTATATTTTCTTCAAATTTGGTTTTGGACTTGTAATAAGGCCGCTAAGTTATTATTTTGGGTTTCTTTTAATTACTTGATTTTATATTAATTATATTATGCATGTGATTAATAACTTGACTTGCTTAAATAACCGGTAAAAAGCAACGTTTTAAAACTATACTCCTTATCGGGATTTTCAAACCTTACAATCGGGTAACAGTATTCACAAGATGATAACAAAGGTAACTTAAATGATTTTCAAACCTATGTTTTCCAAGCTCAAATATAAATGGTTTTAGATTAACTATGTTCAATTCACTCGGGCTGTAATAGACTTGAGTATTTCTAAAGTTAAGAATGACAAACGAGTTTTCAAAAAAGAGAATTTTCGGGTTTTCAAGGCAACATAACGTTTTCAACTATACATACACAGGATTTCTCCAAACTCAAAGTGATAAAAGAGTTTTCAATGAAAGTAAACCGGTAACTTGTTTTCTTCAAAACATTTTCACTCTGTAACATGCCAGATTCCGTCGTCGTGTGTTGACCGGGTTTGGGGTGTTACAATTCCCTTAATTCTTAGGCTAAATAATAGAAAGATAGTAATTACTAGTACTCTTGGTCCTTGAGGATACGATATTTCCTGTCTTGCCATAGCTATACTACCAAATGATAGGTGCGCTTGCCTTATTTGTTGTCATAGTTAGTTTAGACACGAACAAAGATCAAAGATTTATCATGTACCAATTGCAAGAGGATTCTTGATCTATTTCCTAAAGAAATTCTGGGATTTTTGTCTGAATATGAAAATTGAATAAATTTAGCACAAATAATAGATATATTTTATCTCATGTAGACAATCTGTTTGATCAGTTAAAAAGGTATAACAGTATTATTGAAGATAAATACATATGCAGTTATTATTAGTTGGAAATTAAAAATTGTGGTCTATTGAAACTTTTTTCAAGTTTGATGTGACCATATGAATTCTGATAATGTTGCTTGGACTAAACAATGTCTTTGTTAATCTATGAAATTAATGAATCGGGTTTTTCAGTCACATATATATATATATATATATATATATATATATATATATATATATATATATATATATATATATATATATATATATATATATATAGTCATAGCTATATTAATTGATGATATTTCGACCTATTCTAAAATAGAACCCAAGCATGCTCAACATTGAAAATTTTATTATAGATTTTAATTGAGAAACAAATTATGTGAAAGTTAGTAAATGTGAGTTCTGGTTCAGCGAGATTGGTTTTCAGGGTTATGTAAATTTGACAAATAGGACTCGTATAGATCCAAGTAAACTCTTTTCCATTGTTATTTAGGAACTCCAAAAATGTCTCTAAAAGTTATGACCAGCCGAAAGTCTTATTGATGGAAATTTTGTACTAATCTAACCTGAATCTGGAAAGGAATATATTGAGTATAGTAATGGTTTTGTATTAGTTGAATTGAAAAGTAGACTGTTGCCTTTACAAAGAATTAAAAAATTGTATGATGATGACCTGAAGACTGATACCAAAGTGAGAGCAAACCCAGAGTGATTCGTTTACATGAGTTACAGTGGATACTGATAGTATGAAGTATTATCGTAATGATTGTGTGTTTTTGAATAACCTGGAGATAAACGAAACATTTTATCTAAGGCTCACAACTCAGTTATTCTATTCTTTCGGATAAAAACTGAACATTAATTCCTATTAGAATTATTATAGCCTGACATGATTTCTGAGTGGAAATGGGAACGAGTCACAAGGGATTTTGTACCTAGTATTTCTATATCACCGAGAAAGAAGTATTTAATCTGGGTTATAGCCGATAGATTGTCAAAGTTAGCTCATTTACTCTAGTCAGAACTGATTATTCGCTTAAGAAGGAGCCGAGTCATATGTATCAGATATTGTTAGATTTCATGAAGTGATAATGTTTATTATTTCTAACACTGATCCAAAATTTACTTTTAGATTTTGAGTAAACTTTGTATGTAATATCCGGGATTTGGGGGTTGTGCATTTTAATCTGTATTTGTGTGTTAATATGCTCTGTATGCTATTTGGAAGTATTTGGTGGTTTCGGGAAACCTTGGGCTTGGGTAGAAGCGGTAGGAAAATTTTTGTTATGAGCTGAGGAAAGGGGAGCTAGGGGAGCTAGGCCTTAAAAGAAATCAGGTGTGGATTATGTCACATAAAGGGAAGCAGTAAAGTGGCAATATGGTGCCTAGAGCAGGGGAGAGGGTGGCGTCACATGGAGTGTCAAGGGAGAGGAGGTTCGAGCTGCGAAGCTGGCATTTTGAGTTGCTTTTTGCGTCAAGAAGGAGGGAGAGTTGGGCGGCATTTGAACTCTGGAAAGGATGAGGGTGGACTTGGTCAAGGAATTCGGATAGAAGGTGGAGAGCTCTTTGAGGAGTTTGACTCATTCAAACAAGTTTGAATGAGTGGTGAGCAGGAAAAATAGGAGGAAAATAAGGGATGGGGTGTGAGGGTGGAGAGTTGGCCGAATGCGGGACTGTGGAGGGGGCATAGTTTCGGTCATGTAGGAGGGTGTAGTGCCGAATTTTGAGTAGTGTGAGTGTCCATCTTTTTGTTTCTTTTTGAGTTCTCTTTGCCAAAATTGTGAGTCACAAGAATTCTCTCTTTTTCCTTTCTTTTCTTTGGAGCAACAGCCGAAAATAGGAGTAACCATTTGGGCATTTTGTGCATTTTGGGTGATTGCCAAATTCTTCTAGCCTTCTTCTATTCTTCTTTTTCTTTCTTTCAACGTCAACTCCACACCTATTCTTTTAGGGGCCGAATATTCCATCTCCATTTGAGAGCCATAGCCGAACCTTGTAGTCCCCTCTTTCTCTCTTCTTTTCTTGAAACCCCAAAGCCGAAACACCATAGCCGCAACCCTCTACACTCATCTTTCTCTTCTATTCATTTGACCATATTCAAAAGCCGAAATACCTCTTGCTATTAGCCAAAAGTGATAGTCTTCTTCTTCTTTCTTTGTTCTCTTATACTATCATTTTTCCCAAAACCATTCTTGTTCTGTCATTCTCAAAAGTCGATTCTCTAAGGGAAGTGCTGTCGACTACTTTCTCTTAATCTCTTCAAACGTGGGTTGGTGGTAAGTAATTTCTTCTTTAGCAATCGGTTTTGCTTCTTTTTCTTTTGGTGTACCGAAACCAAATGGTTGGCCTTGGTTTTAAGGATGGCCGAATATTCACAGGGCCATAATCTCGTGTTTCTTTTGTTTGTAGCCAGCGTAAAGGAGCAGTAAGGATTCTTTTGGGTTCGACTACTCAAGGTAAGGGGATAGTGTTCGGCCAAAGGCCACTTTCACAAGCTTTTTGTGTAGGAGCTGATTCTAACAGGGTTAATGTAGGGATTTCGATAACCTTCAAAGATCAAGTGAGAGTCTTCGGGTTTTGGTCAACCTTGGTAAGATTATTTGATTTAGATGTTATTTAGTTTCGTATGGATCTGACTCGATTTCTTGACGGGATTTTCCGACTAAGATATTATTGATGGATGCTGGTACCAGTCAAGGAGAAAAAGGGGTAGCCCCTACCCCTAAGTTTAAGAAGCGATTAGTCTCTGCAGTACGGGATTGGCCACCAGGGTGTGGGCCAACGTCAGGGCAGGGTTATGGCAGATAGCGGTAGTTTCCCTTAGTGACACTGTCGGTATTGAGAGCGTAATACTTCAGGTTATCAGGTGTGTGAATAATTCGCAGTTTCTCGACTATATAAATAATTGTATGTGTTATGAATATGATGACTAATGCAGTGGCAATAATAAGATGGTACCCTTAACGGGTATGTCGCTAATCAGGTCAGTGTTAAATGCCGATAAGATTGTGATTATTGTTGTGGATATGTGCTGTATGCCTATTAACCTGTTCATGCATTATTTTATCATATCATTATCGTATGCTGCATAATCATGGGCGGGATTTGTATATTTGAAAGAAGGACAGGGTGTACATTTATGTACGTGGTTTAGTGATGGCTACGAGCCTCACGTAGATTGATGATCGGCTCTGTGCCTCATCGTGGTTGGTGTCGGCTTTGTGCCACATCGTGGTTGGTAATGGCTGTGTTCCTCATCGTGGATTGATGCTAGCTATGAGCTACATCGTGGATTAACGTTAAATATGATTACGTTGTGGATTATACTGTGATTTGATCACGTGGACCAGTGGCTAGACCACTTGGTAGATGGCATTAACTGCCAAATTGGTGTGTAGAGGTTGGAGGGTCGATTTAGTAATCCCCTGGTGTGTGGTGGCTGGATACGGGGGTGTGTAGAGGATGGACCCTAGGCTGGGTTGGGTGCATTTTGCATTATTTTCTGATATGTGGATCGGTGTGGTTTTGGGCCAAGCCCGGATGTGGGAATCTGTGGATTAATTATACACTGAGTCTGTTGACTCACCCAAATTTTACCAAACATTGCAGGAGATACGTGATGTTTGGACCGGGCTTGGATGGGATTCGAGATGGCCATGGAGACACAGTTTTCATATTTAAAAACATTTACTTTCAATTTCGGTTTATTTGGGATGTTTTGTTGTAATAAGGCCATTTAAATATTTTGGGTTTTATTAGGGTTTATGCTAGACTGGATTTGATTTAATAGTTGCCAACAATTTCGAATAAATGACGTTTTTATAACTTAAAACTTACCCAAGGTTTTCCAATTAAGATACTCGTAAATACTCGGTTTCTATTAAAGTTTTACAAAAGGACATGTTTTTAATCACCCATGAACTTCAAAATTGTTTTTCTGAATGAAACGTTTCTCTAAGAAATTGAACCCTGTTTTGAAAGTTAACCTTGATAAATAGAGACTTGATTAAACACTTATTTTTGGTTCCAACTCTAATTCTGATACAACCAAGTTTTATCATCAGTTAACCGATTTCAACTTAAAGTTTTCTAGTGGCATTCCGAATTCAGCCATGGTGTATTGGGCCAGGTTTGGGGTATTACAAACTGGTATCAGAGCCCAGTTTCTACACTTGGCCTGTGGATTTTTAAGGCCCATAAACATTTTCACTCTGTGTTTTAGTGGGTTAAAGAAAGATTTTTCAGGAATAGGGGTTTTATAAAGCATGGCACTCGAATCGTCCGGCCCAGGTCTGCCAGGTAAGTCTTCTGACTTAATAAACGTATGAAGGTGAATTTGTGGTATGTTGAAATGATATATGGACTGTAGACCCTAAGAATATCTCTTTAGGGTTGTGTGGTTATTACGAAACGACAACTTGAGATTCTTTTACATAAAACTACTTCCAACAAGTGAAAAGATTCTAATGCATAAGATTTCCTAAAACAGAGTAGAATGAGACGTTAGACATGAGTTCTAGGGGACATGGTCACAATACTCGTGGGCGTGGTAGAGGCAGAATGACTGTGTCAGAATCAGTCGGGTCAGGCTAGGGTTCTGAAAACGAGGCGCCACCACCGGCTATGGAGGCGGAGTTCCAAGGGCAGACGGGAGGAGATGATGCAGTATCGCAGGCTATGCTGCAGGTATTAGAACGAGTCGCAGGAGCTAATATGGGTAATGGGGCTCGAAAATCAGTATCTGAGAGACTTAGAGCAAATGGAGCTGAGGTATTCAGAGGGGTATCTGGGGTAGCTCCGAATGTGGCGGAGTACTAGTTAGAGGCAGTCGAAAGGATTATGGACGATTTGGATTGCACTGCTGAGGAGAAGCTAAAGGGTGCTGTTTCGTTGCTCCGGGACGAGGCTTACCAATGGTGGCTCACAGTCAGAGAGGGTACCCCTGCAGACCGAGTGGACTGGAGTTATTTTAAGGTCAAGTTTGAGGGAAAGTACATCGGAGCGAGTTATGTGAACGCTCAGAGGAAGGCGTTCCTCAATTTAGTGTAGGGTGGCAAGTCAGTAGTAGAGTACAAGGTAAAATTTTTGTGATTGAGCCGACATGCTCGGGGCATCGTAGCTACTGATTATGAGAAGTGTGTCAGATTTGAAGATAGATTGCGGGATGAGCTGCAGGTATTGATTGCTCCGCAGCGAGAGAAAGACTTCGCCATTCTAGTGGAGAAAGCTCGGATAGTCGAGGAGGTCAAGAGGACAGAGAGACAGATCAGAGATAGGGATAGGAACCAGAATAAGAGGAGCTTCGGGCCGTCAGCACCATCTGGGGGTTATCAGAAAAGACCCAGGGTTGAGAATTCTGTTCGTGCATTGGCACCAGTTACTGGGAATCAGACTCGCCCATGTGTCCAGTGTGGGAGAGCTTATACAGGAGAGTGCTGGGGTAAAGGTAAGGAATGTTTCCGGTGTGGGTCTAAGGCTCATTTGGTGAGGAATTGTCCGCAGAAATTGGATAGGGCTCGGGCTGTAAGTCAGGGGCATGTGCAGCCGAGTAGGGGTGGTCAGCAGGCGATGAGGGGTAGTGGTCCGAACCATAGAGGGAACGGTTCCAACCGGGGTCGTGGTGCACCAGGCAGAGGAGCTGGAGGTTCAGATGCTAGACAGCCAGGTTTGGTTTATGCAGCCAGGTGTCGCGAGGAGGGGGATGCGCCAAATGTGATCACGGGTACGTTCTTTATTGCTGGGTTACCCTTTACTGCTTTAATAGATATCAGGTCAACTCATTCTTATATTGCTAGTAAAGTATCTGGAATCTTGAATGTGAACTTTGAGATTGTACCTAAGAAGATGACTGTACTTAGTTATTTAGGGCAATCAGTGGTAGTAGACAAACTTTTTAGGGAGGTGTCTTTAGAGGTTCAGGGAGTAAAGTTTCCAGCTAATTTAATGGAGCTGCCATTCGGGGAATTTGACTTGATCTTAGGCATGGACTGGCTGGCGAAGTATCGGGCAAATCTGGATTGTGCAGCTAAGTGCATGTCGTTGAAAACTTTCGGTGATAAAGATATTGTTGTAATAGGTGAAAGGAGGAATTACTTGTCGAATGTAGTGTCTGTTTTTAAGGCAGAGAAGATGGTGAGGAAGGGGTGCATGGCCTTTTTGATGTTTGTCAGTGCCTTGGAGGCTAAGGAAGCAGTGGTAGGAGAGGTCAGGACAGTTTTGGGGATGTCTTTCCGGAGGAACTTCCAGGGTTGCCTCCAGATCGCGAGGTGGAATTCGGGATTGACTTGTTGCCAGGTACAGGGCCAGTATCTATCGTTCCGTATAGAATGGCACCAAAGGAGTTGGTGGAGCTCAAGGCTCAGATCCAAGAGTTACTTGATCGTGGGTTTATCCAACCCAGTGTGTCTCCATGGGGAGCACAGGTCTTATTCGTAAAGAAGAAGGACGGGACTATACGTATGTGCATAGACTATCGACAGTTGAATAAGCTGACAATTAAAAATATTACCGAGGATAGATGATTTGTTTGATCAGCTTAAGGGGGCTGCAGTGTTCTCAAAGATAGATCTAAGGTCGAGATATCATCAACTCAAAGTGAAGGAAGCAGACATCCATAAGACAGCTTTTCGAACTCGATACGGGCATTATGAATTCCTGGTGATGCCGTTTGGGTTGATAAACGCCCCAGCTGCGTTCATGGATATGATGAATCGGATGTTTCAACCCTACTTGGATCAGTTCGTTATTGTGTTTATAGCCGACATCCTAGTATATTCCAAGTCAAAAAAGGAGCACAATGCACATCTTCGGGTAGTGCTGCAGGTTTTAAGAGAAAAGAAGTTGTACGCCAAATTCAGCAAGTGTGAATTCTGGCTGAGGGAGGTTGCTTTTCTGGGTTATGTGGTGTTGGCGGAAGGGATAAGAGTGGATCCCAGGAAGATTGAGGCGGTGCTAGATTGGAAACCACCTAGGACGGTGGCAGAGGTTCGCAGTTTCCTGAGATTAGCAGGCTACTATAGGAGATTTGTAGAAGGGTTCTCGTCTATAGCGGCACCTTTGACGAAATTGTTGAGAAAGGAGGTACCTTTTGTGTGGACGGATAAGCAGCAAGAAAGTTTTGAGAGATTGAAGAGGGTTTTGACAGAAGCTCCGGTTCTGATTCAGCCTGAAGCAAGGAAGGACTTTGTGGTGTACTGTGATGCTTCGCACGCTGGGTTGGGTTGTGTATTGATGCAAGACGGAAAGGTGATTACTTATGCGTCTCGTCAGTTAAGGCCTCCTGAGGTTAACTACCCGACGCATGATCTGGAGTTGGCTGCTGTGGCTTTTGCACTAAAAGTGTGGAGGCACTATTTGTATGGAGAAAAGTCAGTGATCTACACGGACAACAAAAGTCTGAAGTATTTGCTGACTCAGAAGGAGCTGCACTTGAGACAGCGAAGATAGGTGGAGTTATTGAAGGATTACGATTGCTCAATCGAGTACCATCCGGGTAAAGCAAATGTGGTGGTAGATGCCCTAAGTCGAAAAGTAGTAACGGATCTGAGGGCGATGTTTGCACATCTCAGTCTTTATGATGACGGGAGTTTGTTAGCAGAGTTGCAGGTGAAGCCGGCATGGTTAGGTCAGGTGAAAGAGAAGCAATTGGTGGATGACAAACTGAGTGCTAAACTGCTGTAGGTTAAGAATGGGGGGTTGGAAGACTACAGTTTGAACAGCGACGGAGTGTTATGTTTTCGAGGTAGGGTGTGCATGCCAAAAGATGAGGAGTTAAGGCAGAAGATTCTTCGGGAATCACATAGTAGCCCTTATGCTATGCATCCTGGAGAGAGTAAGGTATACAGGGATCTACAGGAACAGTTTTGGTGGCCTGGTCTTAAATGAGAAGTCACAGAATTTGTGGGGAAGTGCTTAACGTGTCAGCAGGTTAAAGCTGAACACCAAGTGCCTTCGGGGTTGCTACAACCAGTGAAGATTCTGCAGTGGAAGTGGGAGAGGATTACTATGGATTTCGTGAGCGGGCTTCCCCTTACACCTACCAAGAAAGACTCGGTATGGATGATAGTGGATCGATTGACAAAGTCTGCACATTTTATACCAGTGCGGGTCGACTATTCTCTACAGAAGTTGGCAAGGTTATATGTGGCAGAGGTTGTCAGGCTACACGGGGTGCCGGTATCGATTATCTCAGACAGAGATTCCAGGTTTACGTCTCGGTTTTGGAAGGCATTGCATCAGGCATTAGGCACCAGATTAGACTTCAGTACGGCATTTCATCCACAAACGGATGGCCAGTCTGAGCGGGTAATTCAAGTGTTGGAGGATATGTTGAGAGGATGCGTGATTGACTTCAGAGGAAGCTGGGAGAAGTTTTTGCTTTTAGCGGAATTCGCGTACAATAACAGTTACCAAGCAAGTATTTGGATGGCACCGTATGAAGCGCTGTATGGACGGAAGTGTCGCATTCCTACATGTTGGACAGAATTGGGGGAACGTCATGTTTTGGGTCCAGAGATTGTGGCAGAGTCAGAAGAAAAGGTTAAGGTAATTCGGGCACGGTTGAAGGAGGCATCTGACAGGCAAAAGTCGTATACAGATCTCAAGCGAAAAGAAATAGAGTTTGCTGTGGGGGATCAGGTGTTTCTAAAAGTTTCGCCGTGGAAGAAGACGATGAGATTTGGTCGTAAAGGAAAGCTGAGTCCCAGGTTTATAGGACCTTATCGAATTTTAAAGCGGGTTGGACCAGTGGCATATCAGTTGGAGCTGCCTTCAGAGCTTAAGCAGGCACAATGTGTTTCATGTTTCGATGCTACGTCATTACCGATCAGATCCATCGCACGTGGTTCCAGTTGAAGAAGTAGAGTTGAGGCCAGACTTGTCTTACGAGGAAGAACCGATTCAGATCTTAGAGCGGGATGTGAAAGTCTTGCGGAGGAAATCAGTTCCTCTGGTCAAGGTGTTATTGCATAACCATGGATCGGAAGAAGGTTCGTAGGAGCCAGAGGAAGCAATGCGGCAGCAATACCCTCACTTGTTTTGACCAGGTAATTTCGAGGCTGAAATTATTTTTAAGGGGGGTAGAACTGTAATATTCGGGATTTGGGGGTTGTGCATTTTAATCTGTATTTGTGTGTTAATGTGCTCTGTATGCTATTTGGAAGTATTTGGGGGTTTCGGGAAACCTTGGGCTTGGGTAGAAGCGGTAGGAAAATTTTTGTTATGAGCTGAGCAAAGGGGAGTTAGGGGAGCTAGGCCTTAAGAGAAATCAGGTGTGGATTATGTCACAGAAAGGGAAGCAGTAAAGTGGCAATATGGCGCCTAGAGCAGGGGAGAGGGTGGCGTCACATGGAGTGTCAAGGGAGAGGAGGTTCGAGCTGCGAAGCTGGCATTTTGAGTTACTTTTTACGTCAAGAAGGAGGGAGAGTTGGGCGGCATTTGAACTCTGGAAAGGATGAGGGTGGACTTGGTCAAAGAATTCGGATAGAAGGTGGAGAGCCCTTTGAGGAGTGTGACTCATTCAAACAAGTTTGAATGAGTGGTGAGCAGGAAAAATAGGAGGAAAATAAGGGATGGGGTGTGAGGGTGGAGAGTTGGCAGAATGTGGGAATGTGGAGGGGGCATAGTTTCGGTCATGTGGGGGGGTGTAGTGCCGAATTTTGAGTAGTGTGAGTGTCCATCTTTTTGTTTCTTTTTGAGTTCTCTTTGCTGAAATTGTGAGTCACAAGAATTCTCTCTTTTTCCTTTCTTTTCTTTGGAGCAACAGCCAAAAATAGAAGTAACCATTTTGGCATTTTGTGCATTTTGGGTGATTGCCGAATTCTTCTAGCCTTCTTCTATTCTTCTTTTTCTTTCTTTCAACTTCAACTCCATACCTATTCTTTTAGTGGCCGAATTTTCCATCTCCATTTTAGAGCCATAGCCGAACCTTGTAGTCCCCTCTTTCTCTCTTCTTTTCTTGATAAGATTATTCGATTTAGATGTTATTTAGTTTCGTATGGATCTGACTCGATTTCTTGACAGGATTTTCTAACTAAGATATTATTGATGGATGCGAGTACCAGTCAAGGAGAAAAAGGGGTAGCCCCTACCCCTAAGGTTAAGAAGCGATCAGTCTTTGCAGTACGGGATTGGCCTCCGGGGTGTGGGCCAACGTCAGGGCAGGATTATAGGCAGATAGCGGTAGTTTCGATTAGTGACAGTGTCGGTATTGAGAGCGTAAAACTTCAGGTTATCAGGTGTGTGATTAATTCGCAGTTTCTCGACTATATAAATAATTGTATGTGTTATGAATATGATGACTAATGCAGTGGTAATAATAAGATTGTTACCCTTAACGGGTATGTCGCTAATCAAGTTAGTGTTAAATGCCGATGAAATTGTGATTATTGCTGTGGATATGTGCTGTATGCCTATTAACCTGTTCATGCATTATTTTATCATATCATTATCGTATGTTGCATAATCATGGGGCGGGATTTGTATATTTAAAAGAAAGACAGGGTGTACATTTATGTACGTGTTTTAGTGATGGCTACGAGCCTCACGTGGATTGATGATCAGCTCTGTGCCTCATCGTGGTTGGTGTCAGCTTTGTGCCACATCGTGGTTGGTGATGGCTATGTGCCTCATCGTGGATTGATGCTAGCTATGAGCTACATTGTGGATTAACGTTGACTACAGTCACGTTGTGGATTATATTGTGATATGATCACGTGGACCAGTGGCTAGACCACTTGGTAGATGGCATTGACTGTTAAATTGGTGTGTAGAGGTTGGAGGGTCGATTTAGTAATCCCCTGGGGTGTGGTGGCTGGATATGGGGGTGTGTAGAGGATGGACCCGAGGCTGGGTTAGGTGCATTTTGCATTATTTTCTGATATGTGGATCGGTGTGGTTTTGGGCCAAGCCCATATGTGGAAATCTGTGGATTAATTATACACTGAGTCTGTTGACTCACCCAATTTTTACCAAACATTGCAGGTGATTCGTGATGTTTGGATCGGGCTTGGATGGGATTCGAGATGGCCATGCAGGCACAATTTTCATATTTAAAAACATTTACTTTTAATTTCGATTTATTTGGGATGTTTTGTTGTAATAAGGCCATTTAAATATTTTGGGTTTTATTAGGGTTTATGCTAAACTGGATTTGATTTAATAGTTGCCAACAATTTCAAATAAATGACATTTTTATAACTTAAAAACTTAACCAAGGTTTTCCAATTAAGATACTCGTAAATACTCGGTTTCTATTAAAGTTTTACAAAAGGACATGTTTCTAATCACCCATGAACTTCAAAATTGTTTTTCTGAATGAAACGTATCTCTAAGAAATTGAACCCTGTTTTGAAAGTTAACCTTGATAAATAGAGACTTGATTAAACACTTATTTTTGGTTCCAACTCTAATTCTGATACAACCAAGTTTTATCATCACTTAACCGATTTCAACTTAAAGTTTTCCAGTGGCATTCAGAATTCGGCCGTGGTGTTTTGGGCCGGGTTTGGGGTGTTACATTGTAGGGCTTTGAACACTAAACTTAATTTTAGTACATGACTTTAACCATAGGCAGATGGGCAATTAGAGTGGTAATATGGGTTCTAGAAGACATGTTACGATGCTACATATTTATGTTAAGGATAATTGGGAAATGTAGAACCCTGTTATACTCATATAACTGTAATTCATCAAAATCCTGTACATGTATGCTCACATGAGCTGTGGGTCGCAACGTAGCTACACGATGCTGCTCACACGAGCTGTGGAGTATTTGTAACACATACCAAACCTCAACCATCGGTAGAACGTTCAAGACCAGCACCCGAATCATGTAAAACCTAATAACATGTCATTTGTATCCTACGAATTCCTAAGGTTCAAACGAGGCTCGGTAATCGTTGTACATTGTTGGATATGCAACCGTGTATACTTGTAACAAATTTACAATTCATACATATTTCAAAATAAATCATATAGTCACAATTTAATCACACGAACTTACCTCGACGAGTATACGTAGATACGGAGGCGATTAATTTGAGATTTTCTCTTTGCCCTGATCTAAAGCTGTACGAGATCTGTCTTGATCTAATCAAGCCAAACAAGCATGGCCAAACCCTAGCTTCAAAAATGACTACTTTCTCTTGTGAAAAACTGGTTAAAGAAGAAATAAAAGATGAAAGCTTATTTTACTTTATTTAATTCATCATTTAACTACTAAATTACATATATAACCTTTTAAAACATTAATAATTACACTTATGCCAAACCATGCTCATCCACTAACATATAAATGGTCTAATTACCATATAAGAGCTCATACATTAAGGTTCTATAGCTATTTAATACTTTTAGCTACTAGAACTCAACTTTTGCACTTTACGTGATTTAATCCTTTTTATCAAATTGAGCATGTAAATGATAAAATTTCTTAACGAAATTTTTATACAGTATTAGTATCATGTTTTAGGAAATGAAATAATAATAAAATAAATATTTCGATGCCAAATTTGTGGTCCCGAAACCATTGTTCTGATTTCACTGAAAATAGGATGTTACATTTAATCCCAAACCATGCTTGTCAAATTTTTCATAGTCCTTATACAGTTTTTTAACACATTTTCACAAGAATTTAAGAAAATTTTACTATTCTAAGAATTTAGTCCTTAAACACTAAAATTACTAAAAATCACTTTACAAAATTTTCCTATTTAACTATCAAGCTTATAAATCTATCATAAAACTTCAAAAACATCTCCAATTCATCAATGGCATAATTTAAAACATTAAAATATTTTACAAATTAATCCCTAGGTTAACTAGATTAAGCTACAATGATCTAAAAAACATAAAATTTATTAAAAACTGACTTAATTTACTTACCATGCAGGAGGGCTGAAAGCTTATAATTAAAACAATGTCTTCTTCTTTATTTTGTTGAGTATTCTGTAAAGACACAAAAAGAGATGGGAAGAAGATGACCATGTTTTTGGTTTTAACTTAATACTATTATTTTACCTTAAAAATAACATAAAAATATAACAAAATAACATCCAACGTCCTAGTAAAATAAAATATGGAATAATTACCTCATAAAACCCTCCAATATGAATTTATAATCATTTAGAAAATATAACTAATAATGATTAACTTTTGTAGCTTTTACGATTTAGTCATTTTTCCTTAATTAATTATCCAAACGTCAAAATTTCTAAACCAAATTTCAATACACCTATATAGTAACTCCATAAATATTTTTATTAAATATTTATGGGCTCTGTTTATAGAAACAAGGTCCCGATACCTTATTTTCTAAAACTATTTGAATTTAGAGACAAACCATTTATACTTAAATATTCATTCAATTACAAAAAAGTCAAATCAAAATTCAATATAATATTATATTTGATTTGTAATAGCCCGATTTAGGGGCTAGTCGGAATAGTGATCTCAAGATCACTAATCCGAGGTTAGAGAAAATTATTTTCATGTTATTTTATGAGTTAGAGCTTGATTGTATAAGTGCATGAAAATTTTTGGTGCTTTAATTTTAGCGATTTCAAGTTTAATCGCGAAAAAGGACTAAATCTCATAAAGTGTGAAAGTTTAATTTTATAAGCAAGGGGGTTAGATAGCCCTAGATTATTAATTGGAGGTCTTTAAAGGGCAATTAGTCCCTTAGAACATAGAGTGGTCGGCCATAGGAGACAAAAAAATTGACAAATTGGTCAAAGTTGGTAAAAGTTGATGACTAAATTGACTTGTATTAATAAAATAAAGAAAGAAAAGATATCATCTTTTCTCTCCATCTTCCTCCACTGAAAATAGCAAGCAAAATAGGGGTTTTGAAAGCTCAAAATTTTAGAAAACTCATCTCCATTGAAGTGATTTTAATGGTTTTTCTTGAAGATAGTTGTACTTTTAGAACCCATAGAGCTTAAGCTTTCTAATGAAGGGACTATCTTGTAATATGGTGAAAAGATTAGAGTTTTGCCATGCGAGCTTTCATTGTTATTTGCTGCATTTTTATGGAAGAAAATGAGTCTTAGTTGTTCGATAAACAACTTTTGTGAAAGGTGTTACTATGAAAACACCTAAATGGACCTTGTTGTAAAGGTTATAAAGTTTGTAGTAAATGTGTGAAATGTTGGGTTTTGATGATAGCCATAAGAGAGTAAATGTTCAACTAGGCTTGTTAAAAGTAGAAATTTCATTAGAATTAATTTTCGAGCCTAGGGGTAAAATGGTCATTTTGCCAAATGATAAGGGCAAAATAGTAATTTTACCAAAGCATGATGATTGAAATGTTTCCATTAATGTGATGATTAAAATGAGCTAATTTGCTATTATAGAGCAAGAAGAGCCAAGAATCAACCTCGATCGTGGAAAAAATAAAATATCGGACTAGACCGACGATCTAGCTTATTTTGAAATCGAGATAAGTCTGTATGTGATAAATTCAACATTTACGCTAGCATGTTTGAGAATGGTTGATATTATAATGATATATGATATTCTATGAAATTGAATATTGGTGTTGAATGAGAAAGATATAAAAGTTGAGATGTTGAAGTCCTGGTTGGACTATAATAAGTGTGAGAAAACTATCTTCAAGACATAAGATGGATAAGGTTGTAACACCCCAAACCCGGCCTAGAAGTTAGGCCCGAATCTAGCGTGTTACATTGAATTGTTTTTAGAAAACCATGTTTTCATTGAAAACCCTTCTTGTTTAAAAGCTTAAGTAAAATCCCAGTTAGGCTAGTTTATTTTTAAAACGTGGCCCATTGAAAAATTATTGATTTTATTCCCAAAATATCTTTTTAGTTGTGGAAGCTAATTTTGAGAGTAATCGATTTACGAAAAAGATTAAGTCATGAAACCATTTCGAAAATGTTGCAAAAATGTGGTGTTAATAACAGTTATCATTTTGGAAAACCATGATTTATTTCTAACGGATATAATTCAAAGTAAATAAAAACCCCAAGTTAAAACCCAGAACCTTAAAGAGGACTTATTACAAAAATTAAAACCCAAAACAGAATCTAAAGCATAAATGAAGTCCAAAGGCAGTCGTGCGGCCATCTCCAAGTCCCTCGCAGCACCGATTCTCCTAATGCTGGGGGATTACCTACATAGTTAAAAATGGGGTGAGTTTGCGAAAACTCAGTGTGTAATCCCATCATAACTAAAAGCGATTAGTAAAGCAGCAGGTGATTGAGAATCGATGCTGGGCGGAGCCCATCTGAAAGAGAGAACAAAGCGTGTGGGTCTAAGCCCAGTACAATTTCACATGGGTCTCAGCCATTATCAGAAAAAATTCCATATGCATAATGTATGATGCATGCTAACCCATCCCATCCAACCCTGCACTTGTCTACGTCCAACCCTGCACTACCTGCAGGGAATAAATCACCCACGCCATCTCTACCTCCCAATGTTAGCACCGGTTTGCGGCACTAACCAAAACCGCAGTAGAGCTGCTAGTAAACAGAATGGCCAAGAGCCATAAACAGAATGGTTACAAACAATAATCAGGATGGCACAAGGCTATCGCTAACTGTAATGAGTTTGGCACATAGCCATCAATGACGGTAATATAATCGACACACAACCACGAGTAATTATGATTGACATAGAGTCATCAATATATACGTTAGGCACATAGCCACGGGTAAATACGATTGGCACAAAGCCCTAATCAAGATGGCACAGAGCCATATTTAGGTTAGCACAAAGCCATAATCAAATTATGCGGCTTTAAGCCGTCCGTCGGTCCACAGTCGTCTCATGCGACCCGTACGACCTTATCAGACTTTCCTTTGTATCAATGTCCTAACCCCATGCAATATATCGTATATGTCATGCTCAATCATTACATGTGTATGCAAAATGGCCATGCTCAGTAATAGTCATTTAAATATATACTACAAGCATATCAGTCACACGACCACAGTCAAGTCGGTTAAAACACAGTCATACGATCACAATCAAATCGGTCAAATTAATAGTCTAAGTCAGTCATTTACCCACAAGGGCACAATAGTCATTTTACCGTAAAGGGTATTTCGGTAATCTTACCCTTTAGGGGTATTTTGATAATTTTATCCTACAGGGGTATTTTAGTAATTCTACCCTACAGGGTATTTCGATAATTCTACCCTACAGGGGTATTTCAGTAATTTTGCAAACCAGGGGTATTTTAGTAATTTTGCAAACTAGGGGTATTTCAGTAATTTTGCAAATCGGGGGGTACTTTGGTAATTTTGCAACTCGGGGTATTTCAATAATTTTGCAAACTGGGGTCTCAACGACCCAACAGAAGGTCCACCGTTGCCTCGAGCGAGTTAAGTAACCTAAACAGTCACAACGGAGTAAATGGCCTAAGGCCCATTACTCGACCCAAATGGGCCTACACGCTCGTGTGGCCCAATTAGCCCAGAAATAGCCTCGGCTATACGAACAACACAGTTCAAATCAATAAAAACCATATAACATGCATTTTATTCGTGTGGGTCCCACCAGCCCAGTGGCCTACACGGCCCATTTCCTAAAAATGACCCTAGCCATGTGGACTACACAGCTCAGTCTAACATTTACGACAATATGTAAATTTAATCTGTGTGGGGCACATAGGCCCATTGGGCCCACACGACCCATTTCAGCCCCAACACGGCCCAAAACGACCTAAGCCCATGAGAATGCTCATGGTGGCCTCAACCATCTTACGCCCATATTCGTCGGCTCGGTCCACCACACGTGCGATCGCATGCTTGTGTGGCATCATTTACCGGTATTTCAGCTTTTCGGCATTTTGCCAATCTACAGTCATCACAGTGTAGACAACACATACTTTCGGCTTTTCAACCGATTATCAAACATAGCACCGTTTCACACCTTAATAGAATACTAGATGGCTTAATTCTCTTAGGTTACTGGCTAGCGTTGACCCCCTTGTCCCTTATTGAAAACCAGCATTATAAGCAGATTCAATTAATATAATAGATTAACCGAGTGGATTACACCCACTTGTGATGATTACAGAACAACAGAAACCCAAATTAAATAAGGATAGCATTCTGCCTTACCCCGGGTTCCTCGACTAAGTACTTATCTACAATCTAAAAAAGAGCGAGAGGCTCCAACCACTTCAGACTTTAGATATTTCCCTCACTCTCAAGGGGTTCTAAAACTTGATAACACCGCACCTAACAGAGAGGAGGAAGAATAAGCAACAAGATAGGGAAGGGTAAGATACATTCGACTTTTAAGTAGTACAGGAGTAGAGTACTTCGAAAATGGTTAGAGAAAATAAGAATGAGTCCAATCCACTTACCGCTTGCCAGAGATCAATTGTTAATCCAAAGACTGATTAAAGAGACGGAAAGGAGAAAAAGTCAGTAGAAGGTGTAAACAAGGGATGAAATCGAGTAGCAAGGGTTTTATTCAGCCAAATCCTGGAAGGGAGGAAAAGAAATATTTGACAAAGACAAGAGGGTTGTATTTGGCTTTAGAGAGAAAGGAAAGGAAGGAAAGTAAATGGAGAGGAAAAAGAATCAACAGTCGACTAAGTCAATTACTTGAGTGAAGGATTGAGAGTATTCGACCACCAATGGTGAAGAGTAAAAAGAGAGATGTCGATGAAGGAGAAAAGTGAAAAATTCGGCAGGTTGAGAAAGAAAGACTCGATCACAAGAAAAAGCAAAACAATCCCACAAAGTACTTGAATGGTACTCTCCCCAATTTGGCTAGAAAATAGAGGGGAAGAAATAAACGCAACACACCAAAACAAGTGCTAAATTTGGCCTTTGAGAGGAAAAGAAAAGGAAACAAAACCCGAAAGCGAAAAGAAGAAAATTTAGCAATGCCTACTTTTCAGAAAAGAAAAACAAAGTGACCAAAAGCCAAAAAATGCACAAAACTGAACTTTCAATTCCCTAAATAAATTCAGCTACCCACTCCCCAACAACTTCTCATCCTATAGTTCACTCCTACTACCTCTCCTTGATTCACTCCCCCAAATCACTCAACCTTCAATTCAAATTTCGTTGAAACACTCATGACCAAGTCATCCACAGAGTCTCAGTCCAACTCCAGCTCTTTCCATGGCCATCAGTAAAAATAATCTCTATTTGCACAAGCAGGGATTTGAACCTCAAACCACTAGCTCACTTGTAACGCCACTTTCCACCTTTACCAGTATTCTCCTTATGATATAAATTATCCAAAAATATTCTTAAAGCCTGCTCACTAACATCAAGGCTTCTTTAAGAGAAAAACATAAATTTTTGCTAAAGCCCAGGTTTGAACCCAAGACTTCTCCAACACTCCCAACACTCCTAATCACTTAAACATTAAAGCAACAACCAATTTGTGATATTTCTTACACACATAAACTTTTATGTGCAGTCTCCTAGCGACTCCCTCACACAAGGTCCAATCCTACTAGACCCAAATTCAGGGCGTTACAAAAGTCTCGTGTAAGACCATGTTTGGGACATGGCCTCTGTATCTAATTGAGATCCCATATAAGACCATATCCAGGATATGGCTTCAGTGTTGAGTCTGAGAATCGTATAAGACCATATCTGGGATATGGTATTGATACTTAATGTTAGAATTTCGTATAAACCCATATCCAGGATATGGCATCGGTACTCAGAGGTGACCATATGTAAACCACATCCCGGATGTGACATTGGTTCATTTTTATGCTAATGATTATGAATATGCATCTTTGAGCATCCCTAGTAATTTATCGGGATGAATGGATTAGCTTAGAAATAGAAACGAGAATTTTATAAAGCTATGTGATTGAGTTAACACATGTACTCGTGAGTAATTCACGAATAAACATTTACGATATGTGGCATGGTATGTGCTAAATAAGGGCAAGTATGAGTAAGTATGGCAAGAAGCCTATAACTTTGTGTATGGTTAATTAATGCCATGGATGGATTTTATCATGAGCTTATTGTTGCTATTTATTTCCATGCAAACTTACTAAGCTTTATGCTTACCCCTTTCATTTCCCTTTTCCTTATAGTATTGCAAAGTTAGCTAGAGAATTCGTGGACGTCAGAGTTAGAGATCACACTATCGACCAATTTTTGGTATCGCCAAATTAGACTTATTTTGGGTATGGCATGTATAGGACTTGAATGTTTTGGTTATGTCCTATTTGCAAGCCCAATGTGTTGGCTACTAAGATTGTTCCAATTCATTTTGTAAATGACCATTAAAGTTGGGCCAATACTTGACTAGTTCTTATATATATATATTCATTGATGATGAATCATGAAGTGTATGCTTGTGTGGATGCTTAATTTGAGTTGGTATAAGTATAATTGCAATGTAGGGTGGCATTTGGCTTGGAATATAGCCTTTTTAATGCCCATACGGGTAAACACACAGGTGTGTGTCTAGGCCATGTGAGACACACAGTTAGCCCAATGGGCGTGTTGATTGGCCGTGTGTTCCCTTGTTCCCTTTTTAATGCCCACACGGGTAAACACACGGGCAGAGACACAACCGTGTGTCTCAGCCGTGTGGGAGGCACGGCTTTAGGCATGGGCATGTGCGCAGGCCGTGTAAAGTCTGCACCTGAAATTAGGAATTTAATTCAACACACGGTCTAAGGACACGGGCGTGTGCCTTGGCCGTGTGACCTTAGTAAGGTGATGACGTCATAAATAGAATGCCAAGGTCTTGGCACACAGGCTAAGTCACGGGCGTGTCGAGGCTGTGTGAGGGACATGGGCCTAGGACACGGGTGTGTGTCTGGCCATTTGGAATAAGTTAGTGTCGGCCACGAGTGAAGAACACGGGCATGTCCTAGGGGCACACGGGCGTGTCCCTAGAACAACACGGGCGTGTGGCCCCTGTTTTGATGAAAAATTTTCTAAGTCTTCTTGAAGTCTCCTAAGTTCTCGGATTAGTCCCGAACAATCCCCCATGCATGTTTCGGGCCTTGTTGGCCCATATAAGAGGTGAATTTGAATGTGAATGAGAATTCTAGATTGAATAAAGTTTTATAGCCCTATGTGTTATGTTTAAGGAAGTTAAGTTAGGTACTACCTTATATCCGGTTCCAGCTTCGAACACGGGTAATGAGTGTTATAGGATTTGTGGTTCCAAAACCACTATTTTCGACACCACTGAAAAATGGGCTATTACAATACTTACTGTGGTCAACATTCATTGTCACTACCTCTCTATAAAACAAGTTCTCCATCCGAAGAGAAGTTGTTTGAGGGGCAAACTCAAATAACCTGAGAAGCCTCTCCTCATTCAATTCCTACAAAAAGTACATGTACCGAAACACTTGTTCAAAAGGATTTTGTTAAAGGTATGTGACCCAAATTCTTATTAAATAAAAATATAAGTGGAAAGATAGGGGGATCTACGAGTGAATCTATATAAAAGTATGCTTCCTCTATTTGATGTTGATTAGAATAAGGTGTTTTAACCTTACTGCATTACTTCTATTTGACTTTGATTAGAATATGGTTTTACTAACCTATAAATAAACGTAGTCATCTCTCCCCTTATATCATTCAAATTCGACATAGTGACTTTTCTTCTCCTCTACTCGTGGTTTTTTCCCAAAAGGGTTTCCACATAAAATCTGTTTGTTCTATTTTTCTCTATTTTCTTTCCATTATTGACATTCTATTTTTAAACAAACTAGTATCAGAGCTTTCCAGGTTGTTTATCTCAATCACGGGAATGGCTTCACTGAAATATGAAATTCTGTTGTTGGATCGCAACACCAAATTTATGTTGTGGCAGATAAAGATGCAGACAGTTCTTGTATAGATGGATTTGGAAGATGCCTTGCTGGGGATAGATAAGATGCTTTCGACATTGACAGAGGACGAGAAGAAGTGTAACGATCAAAAGGCCTTGACACAATTACATTTGCATTTGTCTAACGAAATTTTGCAAGATGTGATGAAAGAGAAGACCGCTATTGCATTATGGGCAAAATTGGAGCAGCTATGCATGTCAAAAACCTTGAAAAGTTACATATGAAGAAGCGTCTTTATGCTCATCATTTAGATGAAGATGAGTCGGTGTAGAAACACTTAATTGTGTTTAAAGAAATTATCTCGAACCTAGAGGCGATGGAGGTTTAGTTTGATAAAAAAGATTTATATTGTTGACTCCAAAATCGCTTACTTATTTACTCAATTGTTTTAAAACACAATTCATTGCGGAAGCTTTAGAAATCATTTAATTTAAGAAAAACCAAGTTAATTAGGTAAATCAGTCCATCTTAGAAAAACCCCTTTGTTTTAGAGAAAATCGTTTGTTCGTTGAGTTTGTGCAGTTACTAAATCCACAAAAATAGTCTAAAATCTGAAATAAAAGCAAACAGTCCAAAAAGTCCAATTTACATCAAATAAATAAGTAAGAAATGAATACCAAAACTGAAATTAAAACAGTTTAAAATACATGTGGCCACCGTCGAGTCCTCCGTTGCACCAATCCGTCAAGTTTGGGGATTACCTATACACATTAAACAGAAGAGGGTGAGTTTACGTAAACTCAATGTGTAATCCCACATAAAACAAACAATCAGTTTACAATTATACGCAATCTGGGCCTAAGCCCTTTTCGGTATCAGTGGCAATTGGGTCTTATCCCATTACAGTATCAGTATCAGTCATGTATAAGGCCTTAGCCCATCACAGTATCAGTAACAGTTATACATTATTCAATAACAAAGTCCTACCCAACCTGTAACAGACCGGATTTGACCCTAATCAGAATGGTGGTTTCGAGACCATGAATCCGAGTCTGAGAAATATTTTAATATTATATTTTGTGTTTATTATATGTGAATTAATGTGTGTCAAAGTCTCATAGAAAAATTTTATCGTTTGTGTGTTTAATTTAGAAAAAGGACTTAATCACGTAAAAATTAAAAGTAGCAAACTATAGTGAAAAGTGCCTATTTGATGATAGCTTTTTAAAGTGGGGTATTAAAAGAGTAAATAGTCCAATTTTAAAGTTAGTGGGTGGCTAAAGTCACCATTGCCCTTATTATATATGTTAGTTTTATTTTCTTAAAAAGGTTATATTAGTAATTTAGTATTAACTTATTATATGTTAAAATAAATAAAAGAAAAAAAATCATTATCATCTTGGTGGTTCTTGGCCGAATGTTGAAGAAGAAAAGGGGTTTCATTCCTTTTAAATTTTCGGCACTTTAAAGCTTAAAATCAAGGTTAGTTTGATTTCGGTTTTTATTAATTTTTACGTTTTTGTGATCGTTGCTTCGTAAATTACCCGACCCATGCTTGAATTTTTGAAAATCATGTGTATATGAGGTTCGGCCATTGATGTGTTCTTATGGTTTATGATGTTTGATGATTTTAAATTAAATATATGTTAAAGATTAATATGTTTTGTCTTTGAATTTTTGGTAAATTTGAGTATTTGGGCTAAATTGCAAAAATAAATTTTTAGAGGGGCTTATTTGCGAAATAAGTGAAAGAAATGAACTTGTATAGTCCTTTGGAGTATTCGGCCCTTAAGTAGTTTTGAGAAATTTGGTGTATTTTGTGTTTTAGGCAAACAGGATTAAATTGTGAAAATGTGAAATAGTAGGGTAAAATGGTAAATTGCCTATTTATATGTTTAGAGACTAAATTGAGATGAAATGTACTTGAATGAGCTAAATTTTAATGTGTTTAGATCAAGAAAAAAGAAAAACGGATTTGGATCGGGGGAAAACAAAGGTTCTCGAGTAGCCGGTTTACGCGGTCCGTCGACAGTCGAGGTAAGTCCTTAAGCAAGTACACACCAAAGAATTATTTACGAACATAGTATATAATGATGTTTGAATATTTAAAGCATATATACACATGTGGGCCGAATGTAGAGTATGAATTTGTAGTGAAATTAATTTGGTTAATACAATGTGAATATGTATGTTTGGATTAATAGGTGAAAGTAAAATGAAGAATATGAGATGGTTAATAGTTTAGTACTAAGCAATGTGTATCGCAAAGTTGAATGTGTTGATATTCGGGCTTCATGCCTAGCATGAGCTTTAGTCTGGTGACATATTCGGGGCCGTGCCTCATGAGCTTAGTGTGCGGTGACATATTCGAAGCCGTGCCTAGCGAGCTTAGTCGGTGATATATTCGGAACCGTGCCTAGCGGAGCTTAATGCCGGTGATACTTTAAAATGAAGGAACCATAAATTGCTCAAGGTGTAACATAGTGAATCTATTGAGTTAAAAACTCAGGTAAGCATAAGTCTCATTTGAATTCATCAGAAGTAAGGTAAGTTGTGATTAATGTTACTTGAGTTGAAATATTATGTTAAGAATGGTGTTATGTGAATTTGAGCTTATAATCGACGTGTATGAATATAGAAATAATAGAATTTTTAGTGTGATAATGTAATGGATATGAATGTTGAATTTACATGATTATAAACATGCGATTCATGTAATATATGTACTTTGTGCTTTGATGGGTTGCAGGTTGATGGTAGTGAAGTATAAGTAATTGAGTTAGTATATTACTAGTATTCGGTTTTGTATCAATTGCATATCGAAATATACATAAACAATGTCCTACATTTATTGATTAAAAATGTTAAAGTGCTTGATTAGTGAATTATCTTTTGTTTAAGACTTACTAAGCTAGTGAGCTTACTCTGTATGTGTTTGTATTTCTGTTTTATAGATCATTGATTCAACTACGGGCTCAGGGGATCATCAAGAAAGTCGACCACACTATCACTCTCTTTGGTATATATATGTTTACTTTTTGAATCAAAGGCATGTATAGGCTGTATTTTGATAAGTATTGAATGATGTTCGGTTTTGTAAATGTATATATATGGCCTTGTGAATAAGGCTGTTACTTTTGGATTAAGCATCGTTTATATGTTTGATATAATGGTCTGTTTTAATCTTTGGTATAAGACGTATGCTTATAATGCTTGGAAGTTAAATGTAGTTGTATAGAAATGATTATATATATGTATAAGTATGCTTATTATATCATGCGAATATCTCTACTTAGATTATTATGTGCTTGGTAAAATTCAGAGATGATCATGAAAATGTATATACTAATGCTTTGGGTTGATCATTGAAGTTTTATATTGAGAACCGAATATATGGTCAATGGATTGGCTGTATTTATAGATATAATTTGAATTAGTTACATATCATGTGTGTTTGGTAGGTTATTCAATGATCTTGTATCCATGAATTTATAAGGTAAAATGAATTGAAAATTTTGGTTTGACATGGCTTTTGTTTAGGGACATTGCGCATATTACAATAGCATGATGTGTATGTTTGGTTATGCTATAAGGTTCGAATGTCACATGTGTGAATGAAAAGTAAATAGAGTATCATGGATCTATTCGTTTTTATTATGCATATTTGTATAAGGTATAAAAAGATATGTTGATATTCGACTAATGAAATAGATGTATTTATATATGTTTAAGTGTTGTTATATGGAAGCTTGATTCGAAACTTGTATAGATTATGAATAATGATGTGTTCATTATGAAACCTGGTTTGTAACGTAAGTCTTGAACATTATTTGTTGATATGGAAAATTTTAAAAATGCGTATTGGGTTTATTCCATAAATGACTGTGCTAAACTGTGTCTAGTTCGGTAACGCCTCATAACCCTAATTCAGCGATGGATACGGGTTAAATGGGTGTTAAACAACCAGCCTCTACACACCATCTCTGTCCAACCCTACACTTCATGTAGGGATTAAATCAACCCACCCATCCTTACACTCTAGGTAGTACTGAATGCGACACAAACAATAGTTTGCAGCTGAGTTGCTAGTATATTAGGCTTAAGAGCCTTTTAGTACACTTCTTCCAAATGATTTTATCCCAACCCAATGCAATGCAACATACAATAGATGACATGCTATTAGGTGATTATCAGTACATACACTCAATTCAGTTTACATGCAAATTATTAACATGCTCAGTACAGATATCATACAAGTTGTTTCACACTTTTAGAGGTCTAAGTAGTGCTTACCGACACTACAGTAGGTTCACAGTCAACTTGGGTGACCCATGCAATCTTAGCAATCAATTCAATTAAAATGGGCTCACACGCCCATGTGGCCTGCCTATGTCAGCCTACAAGCCCGTGTGGTTCACCTGTATAGACCCACACGCCCGTGTAGCCCTCACAGCCCAAATCAGTCCAGCCCGTGTCTCGCACACGACCTGCCTGGCCATCATACGGACGTGCGCTGTGCGCATGGCCTAGCCTCGTTGATCACACGCCCGTGTCCCATCACACGGCCTACCACATACCTGTGTGGCGTCGACAGTGAAGTTTTCAGCTTTCACCGTAACCTCATTTTCTGCATTTTTTGGTACACACCTGTATCATTTTCGTTTCTAAATGCAATCCCGTATTTCCAGAACCTATGATTGAAATTACCAAAGCAAATTTTAGCAGAACATTCGCAAACCAACTCGGGAGTATTCACAACATCATCTTAGAATCATCAAAAAGCAAACACAGTCACTTACCGAATAACAAACCAATATCCCTGTCATTCAAGACTCTACCAAGGCACTAATCGCTACATAATCCTCGCCAGAATCGACAGAACCAAAACAGCCCTCTTTTAGAAACTAATTTCAGAACAACAGAATAGTGATAAAATGAGTACTTACCGAACGATCAGGATTACGCGCAGCACAAAACAAAGGAGGTGAACTTGAGTAAAATAGCAAAAACGATGAGAGGGAGGGAGATGTGAAATTTCAGTAGAGGGAGGGGGAGAATAGAACAGAATTTTGCAACAAAGACAATTGAACGAAAATATTCTGATAACCCTCTATCCCAATTCCCCCTTACTTTTCTCCATCCAACACCCCAATAATCAGAGCCCAACCATAGTACAACTCTAGCCGAAAATTAGTCAAAAATAAAAATATTATCCCTTACCAACGTAGAGAATTGAACACAGGACCTCCATCTCACCAACACTCTACTTATCCACTAGACCAGCAGGCCCATTCCATTAATTAATTACCCTCTTTTATTTAAAAGCCTATCAACCCAAGATTGGGCTTTATTCAAAAAAAAAACCAAAATTTGCCCATGTCATGGCTTGAACTTGGGACCTCCCACACACCCTGAACACTTAGCCACTCAAGCAGACAGATATTTGTGTCACATATTCACAAAAACAAAAATTTAAATTTTGGGGCGTTACAACTCTACCCCCTAAAAGAAAATTTCGTCCTCGAAATTTACCTGATCAGAGTAGATGAGGATACTGTTGACGCATCGCATCCTTAGGCTCCCACGTGGCCTCCTCAGTGCTATGATTCCATCACAAGACCTTTACCAGCGGAATAGACTTCTTCCTCAGAACCTTTATATCACGATCTATAATCTTAACTGACTCCTCCTCAAAGGTCAAGTTTGGCATAACCTCTATCTTCTCAACAGGGATAATATGAGTAGGATCAGAGCGGTAGCACCTCAACATCAAGACGTGAAAAATGTCATCCGGTCTAGCTCTAGAGGTAACTCCAACTAATAAGTAACTGGTCCCACTCGTTTCAGAATTCGATACGGTCCAATAAACCTAGGGCTCGGCTTTCCATTACGACCGAACCTCAGAATCTTCTTCCATGGAGAGACCTTAAGAAAGACCAAGTCCCCCACAGAATACTCAATCTCACACATCTTCAAATCCGCATAAGATTTCTGCCTGTCAGAAGCCGCTTTCAAACGATCCCTAATCAATCTAACCTTATCCTATGTCTCAAAAACTAACTTAAGACTATAACACGTCGCTCGCCAAACTCAGTCCAACATAAAGGAGTGCAACACTTACGACCATTCAGTGCCTCGTAAGGTGCCATTTGGATGCTAGACTGAAAGCTATTATTATAAGAAAACTCCGTTAGCGGCAGATACTCCTCCTAACTGCCTTGAAAATGACTAGCACAACTCCTCAACATATCCTCCATCCTCTTTGATTGACCATCGATTTGAGGATGGAACGCAGTACTGAAGTCCAACCTTGAACCCAGAGCCTTACGTAGCTTTTTCTAGAACCGAGACATGAAGCGAGGATCCCTATCAGAGATGATCGAAACTGGTAACCCATGTAGTCTCACAATCTCAAAAATATAATGCTTCGCCAGCTTCTGCAAAGAATAATCTGTCTGAACCAATATGAAGTGCGCAGACTTGGTCAATCGATCCACGATGACCCATACTGAACCCTTTTTAGTGGGTGTTAAAGGCAACCCACTAATGAAATCCATCGTTACTAGCTCCCATATTCATAACGAAATCTTAACCGGCTACCGCAAACCCTAAGACAACTAATAGTCAACCTTAACTTTCTGACATGTCAGACAGCGAGCAACAAAATTAGTAACCTCATGCTTCAATCTTGGCTACTAATACAACTCTCGAAGACCTCGGTACATCTTATTCCTACGAGGGTGCATAACGTAAGGACTACTATGCGCATCTCTCAATATATACTATCTCAAATTAGAATCATTTGGCACACATATCCGACCTCAAAAACACAACACACCCTCATAGTTTAACCCAAAGTCCGTAGCAGTACCACCTTCAATCTGTTGGAACCGAAGACCTAAAGACTCATCCTCCAACTGTTTACCCTTAATCTGCTCAATCCAAGTTTGTTTGACTTGCAGCTCAGCTAACAAACTCCTATCGTCGAACAGGCTAAGTCGAGCGAACATCGCTCTTAGATTAGTCATATCCCTACGGCTCAATGCATCGACCACCACAATGGCCTTGCCAAGATGGTACCTAATGGTACAGTAGTAATCCTTAAGCAGCTCAACCTATCTGCGTTGCCTACGATTCAACTCCTTCTGAGTATGGAGAAACTTGAGGCTCTTGTCATCAATGTAGATGATACATTTCTCACCGTACGGATAATGCCTCCAGATTTTTAGTATCAATACCACGGTGGCCAACTCCAAGTCATGCGTTGGGTAGTTCGCCTCATGCGTCTTAAACTAACGAGACGCATATGCTACCACCTTACCATCATGCATCAACACACATCCCAAATCGACATGTGATGCATCACTATAAACCATGAAATCTTTTCTCGGTTCAGGCTGTATAAGAGCAGGAGCCTCAGCCAGTACAGTCTTGAGCTTCTCGAAGCTCTCTTGCTGCGCATCAGACCAGACAAATGATACACCCTTACGTAGTAGCTTAATTAAGGGTATTGCGATCAATGAGAACCCTCGTCGGTAATAACCTGCTAGCCCCAAAAAGATGCAACTCTCAGACACATTCTTAGGCTGCTTCCAATCTAGTACAACCTCAATCTTTAGAGCATCGACTCGAATACCCTCAGCAGACACCATATGACCTAGAAATGTTACTTCATGTAACCAGAACTCGCACTTGCTGAACCTAGCGTGGAGCTGCTTTTTCCTCAAAATATAAAGAACAATCCTAAGGTGCTCGTCATGGTCATCCTCGGTCCTCGAATAGACCAATATGACATCGATGAACACCACCATGAACCGATCCAGATAGGGCTGAAACAATCGGTTCATCAGGTCCATGAAAGCTGCTGGTGTGTTAAGCACTCCAAATAGCATCCACGTAGCTCGCCCCCACATATTTCCCCTGGAAGGCAACCTTAAAGAAATCTCAGGTAAGACATTCTGGCTGAGTGTTCTTCTTAACAGTTAGCCACCACTGGTAGGCCCCATCCCGTAGTAGTGAGACTACACCTTTTAATTTCTGCTTGGGGTGCAACTAGATCATCCATGATCCTCTCCATGGCTCTAATCCAGTATTCGGCCACATTAGGGGCGACCTCAATGACACTCCTGAAGAGCTCAGCTCCATTTGACTGGAGTCATTCTGTAACCTACCCTCGACCCCCAGATCCAGTATTGGGTCCAGCGACCCTCTCCAATATCCTTAGCATAGCCTGGGACAATGCGTCGTCCCCAGCCATGCAATCTTGAAACCTAGTCTCAATAGCAGGCAACACTGGCGTCTCACTCATGTCCAAATTAGGCATGCTGCCAGATGACAAAGACTCAGCTCGAGCCCCTCTACGGCCTCTTCCACGGCCTCTAGTACCCCATCTGCGGATACCTCACGCGCACATGTCTTGTTGGATTTTATCTGTATTACAAATTTTATGAATCACTTACAATTTCACTATTTATTAGTAGATATTTTATGTAAATAGTTTCAGTAATTCAGAGTGATTTTCGTAAATCGCAGTCTCTATCAGTTTTGCTACAGAATCAATTTACTACAATTTCAGTATCACTAACTAGTGTGTTTTAGGACAGACTATTGATAATGGTTTATCAGATACTGGACCGACACCGGAGACTCTATGTGCCACATTCTCAATCAAATCACTTCAAATCATTTGAAAATCAGTTCTTAAAATCCAAAGTTTAAAACCTAATCCACAGTCGAGTTTTACAACCTGGCTCTGATACCACTAAATGTAACACCCAAACCCAACATAGACGTTATGGCTGAATCTGGCGATGTCACATGTTAGGGTGTTTGAAAACTAAGTTTCTTCTATAAATCCTTTTCCGTTTCACTACTCTTGTTGACTCCAAAATCGCTTACTTGTTTACTCAATTGTTTTAGAACACAATTCGTTGCGGAAGCTTTGGAAATCGAGTTAATTAGGTAAATCTGTCCATCTTAGAAAAATCCCTTTGTTTTAGAGAAAACCGTTTTTTATTGAGTTTGTGCAGTTATTAAATCCACGAAACAGTCTAAAATCCGAAATAAAAGCAAACAGTCCAAAAAGTCCAATTTACATCAAAATTAACCCAGTAAATAATTAATAAATGAATACCAAAACTAAAATTAAAATAGTTTAAAATACATGTGGCCACTGCCGATTCCTTCGCTACACCAATCCGTCAAGTTTGAGGATTACCTATACACATTAAACAGAAAAGGGTGAGTTTACGTAAACTTAATGTGTAATCCCATAGAAAAAAACAATCGGTTTACAATCATACGCAGTCTGGGCCTAAGCCCTTTTTAATATCAGTGGCAGTTGGACCTTAGCCCATTACAGTATCAGTCATGCATAGGGCCTTAGCCCATCACAATATCATTAATAGGTATATAGTATTCAATAATAAAGTCCTACCCAACCAGCCTCTATACACCCTCTCCGTCCAACCCTATACTCTATGTAGGGATTAAATCAACCCACCCACCCTACACTTCAAGTAGTACGAATAAGGCACAAACAGTAGTTTGCAGCTGAGCTGCCAGTATATTAGACTTAAGAGCCTTTTAATACACTTCCTCCAAATAATATCATCCCAACCCAATGCAATGCAACATACAATAGATGACATGCTATTAGGTGATTATCAGTACATACACTCAATTCAATTTATATGCAAATTACTAACATGCTCAGTACAGATATCATACAAGAAGTTTCACACTTTTAAGGGTCTAAGTAATGCTTATCGACCCTACAGTAGGTTCACAATCGACTTGGGCAACCTGTGTAACCTTAGCAATCAATTAAGTGAAAATGGGCTCACACGCCCATGTGGCTTGCTTGTGTGGGCCCACAAGTGTAACACTCCTTACTCGCATTCAACTCTGGAACAGGGTACGAGGTGTTACTAGACAATAACACTTGCAACTGAACAAATTCAAGGCATAAATTTTCATTTAAAATTTAAAATTTTTATCTTATATCATCAAGTCCCTAAAATAGGCCTACGAGGCCCAAAACATGCTTTGGGAGCGATTCGGGACTAAATCGAGAACTTTTAAAACTATTGGAACATTCAGAAAATTTCCTTGTTTTGGAGAGTCACACGCCTGTGTGGGCCGGCTGTGTGGTTACACCCGCCCGTGTGGCTTAGGACACGTCTGTGTCCTCCACCCGTTTAACTCTCTCTTTATGATGTCATCATTCATTTTGTATCACACGACCAAGTCATACACCAGTGTGCTAGACCGTGTCCTCCACACGGCTGAGACACACGGCCGAGACACACGGCTGTGTCTCTGCCTGTGTGGTCAAGAAGTTGGCTATTTTCCAAGCCAATTTCTACCCTATCCTGCACATACTTGAGTATAACTTGAATGACACATTTCATGACATAGTAAAGCTACCAAAACACCCACCACACACATTAACAAGTCACAATTTACTCAACCATAGAATGCATCATCATGAGTTTATAGCATAACCAATTTATTGGCCACATTAAATGGCCTTATACAACAATGAACTTCAAATATCATGGGTCAATATTCTAGGACAACTCATAGTAACATATACACATGACCAAGTTCCCTATACATGCCATAACCTTAAGTATAAAATCATCGATACCTAAATTGTAAGCTTAATAGTGTGATAGGTTCTCCGGCGACTTCCAACCCGAGCTAACCTGAGTACATTATAAACACGAAAAACAACGGAGCAAGCTATAAAGCTTAATGTAAATAATAAACAATTGATTACCATGCTTTTAACAATCCTCATTATAAGCTCTCAAGATAATATCATCATTATTGCATAGGATTTCACAATTCATTTATGTTCATCTTGAGCTGTTTACTTGAGTTACAGTCACTAAATTATTTTTATCCAGAGCTATGGAACTTCAAATTAAGATCAGCTAATTTTCCCTAAAACTAGACTCACATATCTTATTACCATAAAATTTCCAAAATTTTTGGTTCAGCCAATCATTAGAGTTTATTCTTTAAAGTCTCCCCTATTTTGCTATCTGACAGTTCCGACCCCTCTTCACTAAAAATTAATTATCTCACTGTACAGAACTTTAATGACATTATCATTTGTTTCTCTTGAAAATAGACTCATTAAGAATTTCAAGAATATAAATTTTATCCCATGATTATTTGTTTACAATTTTTAATGAATTTCCCAAATCAAAACAGGGGATTTCAAAATCATTCTGACCTTGTCTCACTAAAATCCAATTATCTCACCATATGAAATTCTTTTGCTTATTCTGTTTCTTTTATGTAGAAATAAATCAATAAGATTTAATTTCATATCTCATTCAACCTCTAATTCAATTTCCACCATTTTTGGTGATTTTCAAAGTGATACAACTGCTGCTGTCCAAACTGTTTTATTGCTAATTTTACTCTTTCATGTTTCCTTTATATTAATTTTTCATTTACACATATATTCATACATCATAAGCATGGACTTATAATCACAAGGTCATTCTCATAGGTATAACTTACTCGTTTACATTCTTACCAAAATTGAATCACATACCGAGCACATTGCTCATGAGTGTATACATATATATACCTGCACTTAATTGTCACATAATCACATTCATTTACACTTTAGTCATTTTCCATCTTTAACATAAACTTTAATTCTTTACCCCATTGAACCACTTGAAATATCGATACTCGGAAATTGTCATACACGTAGTAAGATGCCAATGCCATATCCAGATATGGTCTTACATGGGATCACATGTCGATGCCGATGCCATATCCTAGATATGGTCTTACACGAGATCGTATGTCGATGCTATGTCCTAGACATGGTCTTACATAGAATCACTATTCGATGCCGATGCCATGTCCCAGACATGGTCTTATACTGGCTCACATGTCGAGGCCGATGGCATGTCCCAGACATGGTCTTACACTAACTCTCGTCTCAATGCCGATGCCATGTCCCAGACATGGTCTTACACTGGCTCTCATATCGTGGCCGATGCCATGTCCCAGACATGGTCTTACACTAGCACACATATTGCCATGGTCCAACCATGGTCTTTACCGTCAATTCATCACATGTCGAAATTCGATCATACTTCGCCCTGCATTTCTCTTAATTTGATCTTTCAATACAATCTCGTAAATTTTATATTATTCATGATCCAATAATAACATACGAAATAACACATGATATCGGCTAAGACATATCAAATTTAATGCTTGTTAACATACGAACTTACCTCGGTATGAAACAACGAAATAAGTCAATTACTCGATTATCTTGCTTTTCCCCAAATCAAATTCCGAATCTAATCTTCCTTGATCTATAACAACACATTTAATTTATTTATTCATCATGATACTCAAATTAGCCCAATTTCACATTTTTGGTAAAATTACATTTTTGGTAAAATTACATTTGTACCCCTAAACTTTATCATATTTACACTTTTGCCCCTGGGCTCGTAAAATGAAATTCATTCAATTTCTTTGCTACCCATGCCTAGTCGAATATTTATCATACTTACAGCAGACCACATTTTTCACATATTCACACTTTTACCACACAATTTATCAGATTTCTCAATTTAGTCTCTGATCGACATTTCTATCAAAAATCACTTTACAAATGTTGTTTATCTAACAACAATGATGTATTTTCTATCATCAATCATCAAAATACACACTTTATCAACAATGTAAAAGTTCACAAACTTTAATAGTTTTGAAAATGAAGGTACAGGGTAGCTCAATCGAGTTACCACGACTCCGAAAACATAGAAACCATTAAAAATGGGGAAAAAACCACTCACCTATCACGCTCCAAAGCTTGGTCGAATGAAACCCATTCCATGGCTGCCATTTCTTTTTTTCTATTACGGTTGAAGAAGAAGAAAAATAAAGATGATAGCTTTTGCTATTTTGTCTTATTATACCTATTAACTTATTTACCAATTTAACCTTTTAATAACTTCACCAAATCCACCTACTACATGTCCATCTTTGTCTCCTCACTTTTCTACTGGTATAATTACCATGAAAGTGCTCATACTTTTCAATTTTATAGCTATTTAGTGCCTTTATTAATTAGACCTTAAGTTTTGCACCTTATGCAATTTAGTCCTTTTTATCAAATTGAGCACTCAAACGAGGAAATTTCTTTATGAAAATTTCATACAACTTTAGTATCATACTGTAGACATCAAAATAAAAATAAAATAAATTTTTTGATGTTAGATTTGTGGTCTCGCAACCACTGTTCCGACTAGGCCCAAAATCAGGATGTTACAACAAGCCTATGTGGACCCACACGCCTGTGTGGCCCTCACAGCCCAAATCAGTCCAGCCCGTGTGTCGTACACAGCTTGCCTGGCCATCACACGGCCGTGTCCTATGCGCATAGCTTGGCCTAGTCAATCACACGCCCGTGTCCCATCACACGGCCTACCACAAGCCCGTGTGGCGTCGACAGTGAGGTTCTCAGCTTTTGTCGAAACCTAGTTTTTTGCATTTTTCGGTACACATCTGTATCGTTTTCGCTCCTAAACGCAATCCTGTATTTCTAAAAACCTATGATTGACATTACAAAAGCCAATTTTAGCAGCATATTCGCAAACCAACTCGGGAGTATTCATAATGTAACACCCCAGACCCCGCCTAGAAGTTAGGCCCGAATCTGACGTGTCACATTAAAGGCATATTTCAAAACAATTTTGCTAAGTTAAATTTTAGGGCCCAGAAGCCCAAAACCCATGAGTCTTGTTAAGTAATGATAAAAGCCCACTTTAAAGCTTTAAGTATTTCGGAAACCAAGTTTAAGCATAAGAAATTTACTTAAGTTTAATCATTAAGTAAACAGTTAAAACATCAAAACCCAAAATTTAAAATCAAATTAAAGTACAAGGCCTTATTACATCCAACGAAAGTAAAGCAACTAAAACCATGTCCTTTGAAACAAATAAATAAAAATAAAAATTTAAACATCTTGCAGTGTGGCCATCTCCGAGTCCTCTCCCACATCGAGTCGTTTACTGAGGATTACCTGAAACATTAAATAAAAGGTGTGAGTTTCGAAACTCAGTGTGTACAACCCTTGGCAATCAAATCAACATACAAATATTCACATTGGGCCTAAGCCCTATCAAAATCGGTGGTCTTGGACCTTAGCCCACAATGACCTCATATCATATCATATCATATCATATGCAAGACAAGGTAATGCAAAACCCTCCCAAAAATCCATCCGCTACACACACCATTTCCCTTCCAACCCTACACACCTGTGGGGATTTCTAAATTGACCCGCCCATCCTCTACACACCAGAGGTAGCACTCACAGCGGCACTACCCAACGTTGCAGCAAAGCTGCTAATCATATAATGGGCTTAAAGCCACCGATGGATCCACAGTCATCAAGCGACTATGCGATCCTCAAATCTTCCTCCGTACCATAATTCCTACCCATATGCATCCTAAGCAGAATACATATGAATGCATCAAACATATAAGTAACATCCATAAACTTATACTCATCACATAGGGGTATTTTCTCATTTCACAACCCAAGGGTATTTTCGTAAATCTACTCTATAGGGGTATCTAGGTAATTTTGCAAATCAGAGGTACTTTGGAAATTTTGTAAATCAGGGATGTTTTGGAAATTTTGCAAACTAAAGGTATCTTGGTAATTTCAAAATTTGGGGCTATCTTAGTGATTTTTCAAACCAATGGTATTTTGGTAATTTCAAATCAGGGGTATTTTAGTAATTTTACAAATCTAGGGTATTTGGTCCCTCTCGGGTTTTAGTTATGAACTTTGGCCCATTAACAAGTCCTTACGGCTAAAATGAATAAACACTATGCACCAGGTAAGATTCCAGAGAAGAGGAGGTGGGCCGCTAGGGCCACTTAAGTACCAAGCTCTGCCTAGATCCAATCCTAGACATGCATATGCCCGTTACCACACTCTAACCTAGCGACTTGTCCACGGACATGTTTAATTATTAGAAAGTCTTATGCGATTTAAGAGTTGTTTAGTACTACGCCTAAAGTCCATAAAAACGTAGCATACTAGTCTATGTCCCCATAAAGCCCATCAACCCATTTCACGTTCATATAACCCATAATGGCCACATCACATTTTTATGGCCCACTAGGCCCAAATCTCAATCATATGACCCATTAGGCCCAAAACAAATCCAAATCATGTAACATGCATTCTTAACCCAACTCATATAATTAAATTAATCCATTTCATCAAACTTAGCCTCAGTGTCCACCGGCCCATTTAGCCACTTTCGGCATGTGTACGTAGTGTTTGTACACACCTGGTTACTACGATGCGTTATTCTATCCTTAGCCTTGATCCTACAACCAACCAACCTTCAATCAACCACTCATACTTAATCAAAATATTTACTCAAAAGTTGAAACCTTACCGTATGCCACCAGGTTCTAATGGCCCTTCCTTAGCTACTAATCAGGAGTATCCCCTAGATCTGCACTCACACATACACCATCAAAATCTGAGTGACTCATAATCCATACAAGTCACCCCTATAGATCATACATGCATTCGGCCATTCACTTAAACCACAATCAAGTTGAGTACACCTACCTCTTGCTAATGATCCTTACCTACCCCGTTTGCGATCTCTGAACCTTATCCTTGTTATCACAGAGTTAATGACAGGACAGTTAGATAGCCTCTTGGCTTTTAGTAAAGCGTACAAGAGAGGTTAACCGAATACTTACCAAATCCCCTTTCGATCCTGCGGCCTAGATAGCTATTGAATGAGATCTGGCTTTCAAAACTTGATTACGAGCAGATAACAGCAACCGATTTGTGATGGAGGAAAAATAACAAGGAATCGACAAAAAGATAGGGCTATTCGATTACAAAGCTTTTAGAGAAAGAAGAAGAACGCAACACCGATAGGGATTTTGGTAAAAAGGAATGATAGTTTTTCGGCAATGGAAGAATTCGACAATGGGAGAAACAGAATGAGAGGGAGAAAAGAAAAGTAATGGAAAACCCAAGGAACCTCTCAAAGGAATTCGGTAAAGAAAAGAAAGACTGATCTATTTACAAAACTCTCTAAATGCCGAAAGCCACAATGAAAATTCGTAATACCCTCTAAAAGACCCAAAAACAGCACTCATCTACCCTTCTAAGCTGAATTTATACACTCTCCACTTCCCAAAATGGCACCAACTCTTCACACTTCTCAGCTCCTAACTTTTCTACCTGATAACACCATAGCCATATTCGAATTTCCCTCCATTATCAGTTCCCCTTACCACTCAAACACTCCAACGCAAGAGTTCAAAACTAACACAGCTCTGGCCATCCACTCTCCAAAATAAACATTCCACAAAATACCACTCCTAAGCCTCAAACCTTAGACCTCTTCAGCTTACAACACGCCACATTATAGCTCCCAAGTGACGCCACTTGCCACTGGACCACAAGCCCATTTGTGTCCTATTTCTTCTTCATTCATTAAAAAGGCCTACTAACTGAAGTCACTGTTCCCTAAGGCTAAAACCAAAATTTTTCCTTCACCTTTACTTGATCCCAAGACATCTCCAACACCCCTAGACACTCCAAATTCATTAATACTTAAAGCCCACATGCCAATTGTCATTTTTCTCGCTCACTAAAAAAATTTTCTGAAATCCAAAGCCCAAAGCCCAATAGGCCCAATTCTTCTTGGCCCAAATTCGGGGCGTTACACACAACATCATCATAGAATCATCAAACAGCGAACATAGTCACTTATCGAATAACGAACCAATATCCCTGTCGTTCAAGACTCCACCGAGACACTAATCGCTGCCTAATCCTCGCCTGAATCGATAGAACCTAAACAGCCCTCTTTTAGAAACTAATTTCAGAACAACAGAATTGTGATAAAATGAGTACTTACCGAACGATCAGGATTACGCGCAGTACAAAACAAAGGAGGTGAACTTGAGTAATACAGCGAAAAAGATGATAGGGAGGGAGAGGTGGAATTTCGGCAAAGAGAGGGGAGAAGAGAATAGAATTTTGCAAAAAGAAAATTGAACGAAAATAATCTAATAACGCCCTACCCCAATTCCCCCTTACTTTTCTCCATCCAACACCCGACTACTCAGAGTCCAACAACAGTAGAACTCTAGCCGAATATTAGTCAAAAACAAAAATATTATCCCTTACCATCGCAGAGAATTGAACACAAGACCTCCATCTCACCAACACTCCACTTATCCACCAGATCAACATGCCCATTCTATTAATTACTTACCATGTTTTATTTAAAAGCCTATCAACCAAAGATTAGGCTTCACTCAAAAAAATACGAAAATTTGCCCAAGTCATGGCTTGAACTTGGGATCTCCCACACACCCAGAACACTTAACCACTCAAGCAGACAGATATTTGTGTCACACATTTGTAAAAACAAAAATTTAAATTTTGGGGCGTTACAGGATCTCAACCTAAACGGTAACCCTAGTGATATGTCACTCGTATCCAACGAATTCTTACGGTTCAAACGGGGCTCAGTAACTATCAAACTTTAACAATAAGGCATTCAAATTTCAAATAGATCTTTTACTCAATTACATACATTCATTTCAAATAATTACAAGTATTTAAAAGTTCGATTCTAATTATACGAACTTACCTCGGGTTACTCGAATAGAAATTATCGACTATTCATCCACTTTTCCTTTTCCCCGATCTAATCCTAATATTGACTTATCTTGATCTATATATTATCAAAATCAGCTTATTTAATAAACTATTTATTCAATTTAATCCAAAACACACATTAGGGCTATTTTACACATTTGCCCCTAAACTTTCACATTTTTACAAATTAGTCTATATCACATAAAATTGTAAACTCATGAAATTTAGTATAGACCCATGCGTAGCTGAATTTTAATGGAGTCCCTAGCAGCCCATATCTTTTGTTTAATCACACTTTTACCCACATAATTTTACATTTTCACAAATTAACCCCTTTTTGACATTTTTGTCAAAAATCACTTTACAAAACTACTTTAACTATCAACAACTATTCAAAATACATCATCAACCATCGAATTACTCAAGCATTCAACACGAACAACATGATAAATCTTTAACAGTTTCAAAATTTAAGGTACGGGCTAGCTAGAATATAAAGCAACGATCTAAAAAACGTAAAAATCATAAAAAATTGGATCAAAAAGCACTCACCTAATGAACTAGGAAGCTTGGCCAAATACACATGCATCCATGGAGTTTCTTTCTTCTAAAATTTCGGTAGAAATGGCTTAACAAAGATGATTTTACTTATTAATTCACTAAATTACTTTAATAACCTTTGTTATAAAACATTTAAATTACTTATTATAAGCCCATAAATATCCGTTACCAATAATAATGGTTTAATTACCATTTAAGGCCATCATATTTAAAAGCCAAAGCTATTTAACACTCTTAACTAATAGAATGACACTTTTGCACTTTACGCGATTTAGTCCTTTTTATCAAATTAACCATTCAAATAGTAAAATTTCTTTACGAAACTTTCACAAAATTAATCTATCATGTTGTAGAACTTATTAAAATAATAAAATAAATATTTTTATATTGGATTTGTGATTCCAAAACCACTGTTCCGATTTGACTAAAAACGGGGTGTTACAACTCTTCCACTTAGGGATTTTTGTCCCCAAAAATCTTACCAATGAATAGGTTAGGGCACTACTTTCTCATAGTTTCCTTGGGCTCCCACGTAGCTTCCTCGATCCCATGTTTATGTCAAAGAACCTTCACTAGGGCTGTACGTTTATTTCTTAATTCTTTGATTTCATGAGCTAAAATCTCAATCGGTTCTTCACTATACGTAAAATTAGTCTGTATCTCAATATCTACCGAAGAAATCACATGTGACGAATCGGATCGTTATCGATGTAGCATAGAAACGTGAAAGACATTATGAATATTTTCAAGTTCTGACGGTAAAGCTAGTCGGTATGCTACAGGCCCTATTCTTTCAATGATCTCATACGGTCTGATAAATCGCGGACTCAGCTTTCCTTTACAGTCGAATCGAAGAATCTTTTTCCATGGTGCCACCTTTAAAAACACTCGGTCCCTGACTTGAAACTCAATTTCTTTACATTTCAAATCCGCGTATGATTTTTGTCGATCTGAAGCGGCTTTTAAATTGTCACGAATCGTTTTTACTTTTTCTTCAATTTCTCTGATCAATTCAACCCCGTGAATTTTTTTCTCACTCAGTTTACCCCAGTATAGCAGAGTTCGATATTTGTGACCATATAAAGCTTCGTACGGTGCCATCTTTATACTCGTTTGAAAGTTGTTATTATATGCGAACTCAATCAACGGTACGTATTTTTCCCAACTACCATCAAACTCTAAAATACAACATCTCAACATGTATTCGAGAATCTGAATAAGTCTCTCAGTCTGATCGTCAGTCTGAGGATGAAAAGCTGAACAAAAATTCAACTTTGTACCCAAAGCTTCTTGCAATTTCTTCTAGAATCGCGACGTAAATCTCGGATCTCTATCAGAAATAATAGATAGTGCCACACCGTACAAACGAACAATCTCAGAAATGAATTTTTTTAGCCAATATATCAAGTGAGTAATCTGTACGTACCAGTATGAAATGAGCAGATTTTGTTAGTCGATCAACGACAACCCAGATAGCATCTTTCTTTTTCGGAGTTAGGGGCAATCCCGACACAAAATCTATTGTAATTCTATCCCATTTCCACTCGAGAATCATAACAGGCTACAGTAAACCTAATGGTACTTGATGTTCAGCTTTGACTTGCTGACAAATCAAACATTTAGAAACAAACTCTGAGATATCTCGTTTCATGCCTTGCCACCAGTAAAACTGTTTCAAATCGTTGTACATTTTGGTACTTCTCGGATGAACAGATAAGCACCTATTGTGTGTTTTGTAGCACCCCTTACCCGTATTCGTTGCCGGAATAGGGTACGAGGCATTACCGGACTTAATCACATATAACTGATCATTTCCAAATAACAAATTTCCATCCAAATTTAAAACTTTTCATATTCAATCATAGAGTCCCTAATATGGACCAACGAGGCCCAAAACATGCTTTGGAAGCAGTTCGGGACTAAACTGAGAACTTTAGAAAAATTCACAACACTTAGAAAATTTTCCTTCAAAACTGGGTCACACTCAATATGCATCATCAACAAATTTTATACATGCATAATAATATCTAGTTATCATACCATACCATTGAGCCAAACTTAGCCATTCGACATCAAGACTACTAGCACATTCAACCATTAGGTATTTAGGCCATAACCCACAACTCATCATGTATCATGTAAACACAACTCACATCACAAGACATTGGCATATAAATAATATATATAGGCTTACAATCAATTAGCCAATATAAGCCAATTAGCATGGCTACATACTACAATAACCTTTAACCATTACAAGTCAATACATTTGGCCAAAACATAATAACACATACACAAAATGACTAAGTCCCTATACATGCCATACACTTAAATTACTTGAAGGCATTGATACCAGTCAAAAGCTTGATAGTGCGATAAAATCTCCGACGATCTCCAACCCGAGCTTGCCTCTATGACACTATAGGAAAAAGGAAACGAAGGGGGGTAAGCATTATAGCTTAGTTAGTAGGTATGTAAATAATAAGTGATTTATTAACAGGATTTTATAAATCTTCACAATATGTTCTCAAGATAATACAATCATAAGCTGTCTACTCGAGTCACAGTCACTAAATTATTTATATCTCAAGCTAAAAAACTCCAAATTATGATCCGTTAATTTTCCCTGAAACTAGACTCACATACATTATTACCATAAAATTCTCAAAGTTTTTTGTTTAGGAAATAAGTACGGTTTATTCTTGAAAGTCTCCCATATTCTGCTATCTGATAGTTTCGAACCTTCTTCACAAAAAATTAATTATCTCTTCGTACGGTATTTGAATGATGATTCCATTCGTTTCTATTTAATTTAGACTCATTAAGAAATTTAATCATATAAATTATAAACCATAATTATTTTTATACAATTTTTAGTGATTTTCCAAATTCGGAAAAGGGGATTCCGACATCATTCTCACCCTGTCTCGTAAAAATTCGAATATCACAGAATATGAAATTCTTTTGTTTACATCATTTCTTTTATGTAAAAATAGGCTCATTCAGATTTAATTTCATATCTTATTCAACCTCTAATTTGATTTCCACCATTTTTGGTGATTTTTCAAAGTCACACAACTGCTACTGTCCAAAACTGTTTTGTTGTTAAATTTACTCTTTCATAATTTCACTTACTCCATTTCATCTTACCGAAGGTTCAATCAAATATCGAGCACATTGTTCATAAATTTTCACACTTATACCTGTATTTATTCATCATATAGTCATATTCAATTACACTTAGTCATTACATGATCATATGTATTTTCACTAACTCAATTTCCCGTTGAACTCATCGGAATAATAACAGATACACGATGGCCTGCACATAGTACCACCCTTGTAGCTGAAGCTATCTGGTGCACATCGTAGCCTGCACTTAGTACTACACATGTGACCAAAACCATCACTTACACATAGTGGCTTGCACTTAGTACCACACATGTGATAGAAGCTATCGGGTACGCATAGTAGCCTGCACTTAGTACTACACATGCGAGCTATCCGTCTGGTACACGAAGTAGCCTGCACTTAGTACTACACACGTGACCTAAAACCATCTTGTAGCTCTTTTGTACACATAGTGGCCTACACTTAGTACCACACATGGACCTAGCTACCTCATTCTTATCCTTTCTATTCCGAAGGTTCAACTAGGAATTCTCACTTTTCAACATTTTACCAATTCATCCATAATCAATACAAATCAATATTTACATCAAATAATTACTCCATCCATATCTCATATAATATAAAAAATATTAAAACATAAATAATTAAAAGTGATGTATTATTTACATACAAACTTACCTCGAAAGCAAAATCGGTGAAAAGCACTTATTCGTCAATTCCTCGTTTTTCCCTCGTTCTAGTTCCAAACCTCGTTTTCCTTGATCTATAACAACACATTTAATTTATTTATTCATCCTGCTACTCAAATTTGCCTAAATTCACATTTTGAAAAAATTTACTTTTTTGCCCCTAAACTTTGTCATATTTACACTTTTCCCTAGGCTCGTAAAATGATTTTTATTCAATTTCCTTGTATTTTAAGCCTAGCCGAACCATTTTTATATCTACAACAGCCCACAATTTCCACTAATTCACACTTTTATGACAAATTTCATAACTTTTACAAATTAGTCCTTTTAGGCATTTTTACCAAAAATCATTTAGTAAAAGTCGTTTCTCTAACCATACACATGTATTTTCTACCATTAAACACAAAAATACACACATATTTGTCATGGGTCAAAACCCTAGACTTTAACCATATCTCAAATTAGTGGTACAAATAGATAGATCTTGTTACGAGGATTTCAAAAACGTAAAATCATTAAAAATGAGACAAGAACGGACTTACAATCAAGCTTGGAAGCTTGAAAAACCCTAGCCATGGTTTCCCCTTGTGAAATTCGGCCATGTGGTTGAAGATGGAAGAAAATTGGCTTTTAATTTTATTTTTAATTCATTTTAATTACTAAATGACCAAAATGCCCCTAACTTAAAAATATTCTATTTCACCTATTTCATGTCCATTTTTGTCCAAAAATTAACCAATGGTCTAATTACCATTCAAGGACCTCCAATTTTAATTTTCATAGCAATTTGACACCTCTAGCTTCTAGAAATTTAGTTTTGCATTTTTTACAATTTACTCCTTTTGACTAAATTGAGTGCCCAAATGTAGAAATTTTCAAACAAAATTTTCACGAAATCGTTTCATGAAATTGTAGACCATAAAAATATAATAGAAATAAATTTCTTACGTCGAATTTGTGGTCTCAAAACCACTGTTCCGACTAGGCCCAAAATTGGGTTGTTACATGCTTCGTGCAAAATCTTCTGAATGAGTTCTGACTTTCTCGGTATGAAAATTCTATTTCGAAACCTTAAACAATCATCGGTTCCAATCTAAAACTCTGAATTCGTTTAACTTGCAATTCATGGTCATCTTTCTGAGTTTCACATATTTGTTGAAGAAATACCAGTTTAGCTTTTAATTCAGCTAAAATAGACCTATCATCACAAATCATCAACCGAGTATTCATTGCTCGCAATGCAAACAAAGATTTTTGGCTTAGGGCATCAGCAACAACATTAGCTTTTCTCGGGTGGTAATCAATTACAAATTCATAATATTTCAATAACTCGAGCCATCTTCGTTGTCGCAGGTTTAAATCTTTCTGTGGCATCAGATATTTTAAGCTTTTGTGATCCGTATAAATGTGGCATTTTTCACCATATAAGTAGTATCGCCAAATTTTTAATGCAAACACAATTGCAGTCAACTCTAAGTCATACGTCGGATAGTTCTTTTCATTTGGTTTTAGTTGTCAGGAAGTATAAGCTATAACTTTTCCTTCTTACATTAGAACACATCCCAGACCATTTAATGACGTGTCACTATAAATCACAAACTCTTTCCCTGATTCGAGTTGAACCGAATCGGTGCTTGATTAATGAAGACTTTCAACTATTCAAAACTCGCTAATGCTTTTACGACCATTCAAATTTCACATCTTTTTGAAGAAGTCGAGTCATCGGTGTCCCAATCATCGAAAATCCATTCATGAATCTTTGGTAATAGCCCGCTAAACCCAGAAAACTATGGACTTCAGACACATTTTTTAGATGTTTCTAATCAACAATAGCAGAAATCTTACTCGGGTCAACTCTAATACCTTCAGCTGAAATAATGTGCCCCAGAAATCCAACCTCTCGGAGCCAAAACTCACATTTGCTGAACTTCGCAAATAATTGCTTATCTCGTAGAGTTTGTAACACAACTCTCAAGTGATCAATATGTTCAGATTCGTCTCACAAATAGATCAGAATGTCGTCAATGAATACAACAACAAATCTGTCTAAATACAGTCTGAATATCTGGTTCATCAAGTCTATGAAAATTGCAAGAGCATTGTTAATCCAAAAGGCATAACCAAGAATTCATAATGTCCATACCTCGTTCTAAATGTGGTTTTCGACACATATGACTCTTTAACTCGTAACTGATAATAACCCGATCTCAAATCAATCTTTGAAAACACTGTAGCCCCTTTCAACTGATCAAATAAATCATCAATCCGCGGTAGAGGGTATTTGTTCTTTATAGTCACTTTATTCAGCTGTTTGTAACCAATACACATTCTCATTGTGCCATCTTTCTTCTTTACGAACATTACTGGTGCACCCCAGAGTGAATAACTCGGTTGTGCAAAACCTCTGTCTGTCAATTCTTGAAACTGAGCGTTCAACTCTTTTAATTCTACTGGAGCCATTCTGTACGGAGCTATTGATATCGGTGTTGTTCCTGGTACTAATTCAATACCAAATTCAACCTCTCTAATCGATGGTAAACTTGGTAATTCTTCTGGAAATACATCCGAAAACTCACAAACAACATGTACAGATTCAATCTTTGATTCAGACACCTTTGTATCCAGTATGTATGCAAGATATGCATCATAGCCCTTTTTCATACATTTCTGAGCTAACATAGATGATATCATAGTAGGTAATTCACTCGAATCATCATACTCAATCCGAAGAATTTCACCATTCTGACATTTCAATTTGATAATCTTTCATCTACAATTGACAACTGCATCATGCATAGTCAGCCAGTCCATAACCAGAATCACATCAAACTCATCGAATGGTAGAAGCATCAAGTTACCTAGAAAACAGTAACCCCGAGTCATCAAGGGACAATTCTTACAAATTTTATCAATTAAAATAGACTTGCCTAAGGGGTTCGGTACTTTAATTACAAACTCTGTAGACTCGACATGTAAGCTCTTTTTAAATACTAGATTCATAAAAATATATGAATTGGTTGATCCAGGATCTATCAACAAAATTATATCAGTATCGAAAAAAGAAAAAGTACCAGTAATAACGCCTGGCGATGATGTTTCCTCCCGTGCATGGATAGCATAATCTAAAAAAGGTGCTCGTGCCTTAGATCTCATAGCAGAATCTCTTGTAGCACCTCAGTTACCACACGTATTTCCAGTGTTTTGGGGCGGTCTCCCTCTAGTAGCCGTCACTTGCTTTCATCGGTTGATCTCTTTCAACTACAGACTTTTCTGGACAGTGTGGGAGTTAATGATCAAGAAATCCACATTTAAAACAAGCTCCACTCAATATTCTACATTCACTATAATGTCGCTTATTGCAGTGCTTACATCCAGGTCCAATATTTCTAACATTACCTACACTGGAAACAAATGTCGTCTAAGGTTTAGAACTGAAATATCTCACATCTCTATCTCTGATTGAAATCCCCGCAGAAGCAATAGAACGAGGATGATATTCTCTAGATTTCTTTGACACTGATTGGTATGATTTGCCCGCAAATCTCTTTCTAAAGTCTCTAGCCTCAGAATCAGCTTTTCTTTTCTCTTTGCTAAGCTCTTCAGCTTTGCAAGCTCTGTCAAATAGAATGACAAACTCTTTTAGCTCAAAAATTCCTACTAATAGTTTTAATCCATCTTCGAACCTTTTACACATTATAGCCTCAGAAGAAACACATTCACGAGCATATTTGCTGAGTCGTACAAACTTTCTTTCGTATTCTGTTACTGACATACGACTCTGTTTTAGTTCAAGAAATTCCTTTCGTTTTTAATCAATAAATCGTTGGCTGATGTATTTCTTTTTGAATTAAACTTGAAAGAATTCCCAAGTAACTCTTTCTCGCGGAACTACAGATATCAAGGTATTCCACCACTGATATGCAGTGTCTCTCAACAGTGATACAACACATTTCAAACATTCTTCAGGTGTGCAAGATAGTTCGTCACATATCTGAATCATGTTCTCAAGCCAAAACTCGGCTCTCTCAAGGTCATCGTTAACAGTAGCTCTGAATTCCTCAACCCCGTGTTCCCGTATCTTATCAACATGTGGTTTATTTAATCTCAAAGGATCCATACCTTGAGGAACTATAGGGATCGGTTGGGGAATAGATGGGGGTGGAGGTTGCTGAGCAGCCGGGTTCATACGAATGTATTGAGTGGACCACTCATTCATCGTTTAGAAGAAGGCTTCTTTAGCCTCTCCTCCCTAGCTGCCCGTTACGGGTCTAGAGTCAAACGGCGTTGTCCCTTGAGCAGGAGCAGGCACATTACTCTCAACCTCATCTACTACAACTCGATCAGGATCCATTTACTATATAAAAACACATTTGAAAATGTCAGGACTCATCACACTATCACAGTTTATATATATGGCATGTCTAGTTAGACTCACATACGCTAAGTTAGTCCTAGAATCAACTAAACCATAGCTCTGATACCAATAAATGTTACACCCCTTACCCGTATTCAATGCCAAAATAGGGTTACGGAGCATTACCAGACTTATAACACATATAATCGTACTTTTCTTGTGCGTCCAATCATTTCATACAATCATCATTCAATTTATCCCTTACAATAGCCTACGAGGCCTTAAACATGCTTTAGGAACGGTTCAGGACTAAACCGATAACTTATAAAACTTCCACGAAACTTTGAAATTTTTTTCTCAATACAGAGGGTACACGCCCGTGTGTCTAGCCTGTGTGCCATTTGAAGTGGCCACATACGCCCGTGTGCCAGGCCGTGTGCTAGGCCATGCCAAAACTGTAGGGTATACTGACATATACAACACGGCCAAGTCACATGCCCGTGTGCTAGGCTGTGTGCCAATTAGGGCGGTATATTGACTTTTACCACACGGCTTGTCACACACCCATGTGTGAGACCGTGTGAAGCATACTGATTTCATTTTAATATCAACACCAGGGGACACACAGTCGTGTAATATGACCGTGTGTCGCACACGGCTGACACACAAGCTCGTGTCTCTGACCGTGTGGACAAAAATAAGCTATTTTCAAAGCCATTTTGCCACCCTATTTATACATGCATGCACAAGCATAAATTGCAACATCTTATAACCCAATAGGCAGCCAATCCATAACATTTCGTACACATTTTATACCAATTTGACATAATATTCAAATACCTAATTAATATCATGCATTTTCCATTCATATGTCTACTACATATCAAGACAACATTTACATATTTCCATTCCATCTACTACTTGCCAAAACATACCATATTTGAATACTTATACACAACCAAAACATTATACCAAGTTAAGCCAAATCACATGGCTTTAACTTATACCACAACATGTACCAAAATCACTATCTCAAGTAACCATAACTATTATCTTTATAACTAGCCTATACATGCCATATTTGCATATATCCATAAGTTCAAAGGCACCAATCGGCAACTGGATAGTGTGGTATGTAACTCTTACTTATCCGAATCAAGCGAGCTATCGAACCTCTATAAAACATGGAAAAGAAATAGAGTAAGCTTTATAGCTTAGTAAGCCAGTATAATTTAGAATTTAACTTACCATTTACACATAATAAAACAATTAAACAAAGTATATCAAATTCACTTTCCAAATGTCTATACACAAGCATTCATCAACAAGTTAGTCACATAAGTGCATGTAATCATCCATTATCTCAATTTAATGCTCAATACATTGTATCATATCAAATTCATATATTATGTACATCATTTGTAACATTTCACTCTCAATCATATAAACAGTAAATCATTTGATAACAGTAACTCATTCATTTGAACAGTACTTCATCCATATAACAGTAATTCATCCGTATAACACATAGCTTTCTCACATAACCAATAACAGAATTTATGCCCGTTGAACCTATTAGAATTTCAAGGGATACTCGGGTGATATACATTACGTATATAAATCAATAATCTGTCAATTTATTATCATTTCCGCTATTCCGAGCTATGATCAATAAGCTCCTCCTGAGCTGATGGACAGTAAGCTCTATTGAGCTAAAACGGTAAGCTCTGACGAGTTAAAAATAGTAAGCTCTTACGAGCTGATATATCGGTAAGCTCATACGAGCTACAGTGAGTCCGCAACACATGCAGGATTTCAACCTAAATGGTAACCCTAATGACATGTGACTCGTATCCAACGAATTCCTACGGTTCAAACAGTGCTCGGTAACCATCAAACTTTATCAATAAGGCATTCAAATTTCAAATAGATCATTTACTCAATTGCATACATTCATTTCAAATAATTACAAGTATCTTAAAGTTAAATTCTAATTATGCGAACTTACCTCGAGTTATTCAGATGAAAATTATCGACTATTTGTCCACTTTTCCTTTTTCCTGATCTAATTTCAATCTTGACTTATCTTGATCCATATATTATCAAAATCAGCTTATTTAATCAACTATTTATTCAATTTAATCCAAAACACACATTAGGGCTATTTTACACATTTGCCACTAAACTTTCACATTTGTACAATTTAGTCATTATCACATAAAATTGGAAATTCATGCAATTTAGTACAAACCAATGCTTAGTCGAATTTTAATTGAGTCCCTAGAAGCCCATATATTTTGTTTAATCAGAATTTTACCCACACAATTTTACATTTTCACAAACTAACCCCTTTTTGACATTTTTGTCAAGAATTACTTTACAAAACTAGTTTAACTATCAACAACTATTCAAAATCCATCATCAACCATCAAATTACTCAAGCATTCAACAATGGAAACATGATAAATCTTTAGTAGTTTCAAAATTTAAGGTATGGGCTAGGTAGAATATGAAGCAATGATATCAAAAATGTAAAAATCATTAAAAATGGATCAAAAATCACTCACCTAATGAACTAGGAAGCTTGGCTGAATACACATGCATCCATAGAGTTTCTTTCTTCTAAAATTTTGGTAGAAATGGCTTAACAAAGATGATAACCTTATTGTTTTTAATTCACTAAATTACTTTAATAACCTTTGTTCTAGAACATTTAAATTACTTATTATAAGCCCATAAATGTCCATTACCAATAATAATGGTTTAATTAAAATTTAAGGCCATCATATTTAAAATCCAAACTATTTAACACTCTTAACTAATAGAATGAAACTTTTTCACTTTACGCGATTTAGTCCTTTTTATGAAATTAACCATTCAAACAGTAAAATTTCTTTACGAAACTTTCACGAAATTAATCTATCATGCTGTAGACCTTATTAAAATAATAAAATAAATATTTTGACTTCAGATTTGTGGTTTTGAAAATACTGTTCTGATTTGACTAAAAACGGGTTGTTACAACTCTTGATTCAAAAGGATACAAATACACAACCGAAAGTGGGGTTCTAAATATTTCCAAAGGTTCCCTCGTTGTGATGAAAGGGCTGATAAAAACTGCCAAGTTATATGTTTTGTAGGGTTCTACTGTTACTGGTGATGCTGTATCCTTATCAGATGATGATGTTACTAGACTTTAGCATATGTGGGTCTAGGGCATATGAGTGAAAATGACATGGTAGAAATGAACAAAAGAGAAATTCCTGATGGGCAAGGCATTAGCAAACTGAAGTTCTGTGAGCACTGCGTTTGTGGGAAGCAAAAGAGAGTTTGATTCACTGGAGGAATCCAGAACACGAAGGAAATGTTGGATTATATTCATTCTGATATTTGGGATGATCTAGAGTGCCTTCGAAAGGTGGTGCTAATTATATGCTAACTCTTATTGATGATATTTCCAGAAAAGTTTGAGTGTTCTTCTTAAAGTAGAAAAGTGATGTGTTTTCCGCATTCAAGTCTTGGAAAAATATTGTTGAGAAATAGACAGGGAAACAAATAAAACACCTCCGAACTGATAATGGATTGGAGTTCTGTTCTGATGAATTTAACGAATTGTGCAAATCAGAAGGGATTATGAGACACTTAACAATTTGTCATACTCCGTAACAAAACAGTGTTGCAGAATGAATTAACAGAACAATCATGGAGAATGTTTGATGTATGTTGTCGAATGCTAATTTACCAAAGTCAATTTGGGCTGAAACTACCTCTACTACATGTTTTTTTATTAACCGATCTCCATTAGTTGCCATTGAGAAAAAGACTCCACAAGAGATATGGTCTGGTAAGCCTACTGATTATTTTTGAATGCTCATATTGGTAATGGAAAATTGGAACCAAGATCTATTAAATGTGTTTTTCTTGGTTATAAGGCTGGTGTAAAAGGGTATAAGTTATAGTGTCCTAAAAATAGAAAAGTTGTAATTAGCAGAGATGTTGTTTTTTTTATGAAAATACAATGCTACCTGACTTATCTCTTAAAGACTATTCAAACAAAGAACAACAAAAGCAGGTGGAGCTTCAAATTGATCTAGTATCAACAACAGAGTCGACTCCTCAAGTTAATATAGAAAATTAGAACAGAGTCACTTCTTCACCACAATATTCTTTTGCCAAAAATAGAACTAAAAGAAAAATTAATCCTCCAAAGAGGTATGCCGAGGCTAATCTAGTTGCTTATGCTTTAAAAGTGGCTGGAGATATAGATGGAAATTAATAACCATCTACTTATTCTGAGACATTTAGCTGCGAAGACTCAGAAAAGTGGATGTTTTCCATGTAAGAAGAGATGGAGTCACTCCACAAGAACAGAACATGGGATCTTGTAAAGCTTTTCAAAGGTAAGAAGACTGTTCATTGTAAATTGATGTTCAAGAGGAAAGAAGGGACTCTAAGACTTGAATAACTCAGATATAAGACAAGGCTTGTTGCAAAGGGTTACATCCAGATTCCAGGTATGGACTTCACATATGTGTTTTCTCCAGTTGTGAAGCACAGTTTGATTCGAGCCTTGCTTGTTGTTGTGGCCATGTATGATTTGGAGCTCGAACAGTTAGATGTAAGAACAACGTTCTTGCATGGAGAACTTAAGGAGGAAATTTACATGCAACAACCAAAGGGCTTTACAGTCTCAGAAAGATAGGACTATGTTTACTTGTTGAAAAAGTCCATTTATGGCTTGGAACAGTCACCAAGGTAGTGGTACAAGAGGTTTTATTCTTTTATGACTTGTCATGATTTCAAAAGAAGTAGCTTTGACAGTTGTGTTTATTCTAAGAGGAACAATGATGGTTCTTTTGTGCATCTACTCCTTTATGTTGATAACAGGTTGATAGCAGCGAAAGATAAAGTAGAGATAAGAAAGGTCAAAGCCCAGCTTAGTGAAGATTTTGAAATGAAAGATTTGGGAGCAACAAAGAAGATACTTGGTATAGAGATTCTCAGAGATAGAAGAGTAAGTAAATTGTACCTAATTCAGAAGGTTACATTGAGAAAGTTTTTTGTAGGTTCAATATGCAGAGTGCTAAACCTGTTAGTACTCCTTTAGCGGCCCATTTTAGACTTTCATCAGCTTTGTCTTCACAATCAGATGATGAGATTGACTACATGTTAAATGTTCCATATTCTAGTGCAGTGGGATCTCTTATGTATGCTATGGTTTGTTTATGTCTAGATTTATCATATGTAGTCAGTGCAGTTAGTAGATACATGTCAAGTCCCGGTAAAAAACACAAGAAAATAATTGACTGGATTTTTAGATACTTATGAGGCACTACTGATGTTTCCTTACAGTTTGGAAGAAATAGAGATAGAGTCATTGGGTATGTTAATATTGATTTTTCTAGAGACCTTGATAAAATAAGATCTCTCACATGTTATGTCTTTACAATTGGGGGTTGTGCAATCAGTTGGAAAGCCACTTTGCAAACTACTAGCGCTTTGTATACCACTAAAGCAGAGTACATGACAATTACTAAGGCTTGTAAAGAAGCTATTTGATTAAAGGGGCTCTTTTGTGAACTCAATGAAGACTTTCAAATCAGTACAATATTTTGTAACAGTCTAAGTGTCATCTTCCTTACGAAGGATCAAATGTGTCCTAAAAATAGAAAAGTTGTAATTAGCAGAGATGTTGTTTTTTTTTATGAAAATACTATACTACCTAACTTATCTCTTAAAGACTATTCAAACAAAGAACAACAAAAGCAGGTGGAGCTTCAAATTGATCCAGTATCTACAGCAGAGTCGACTCCTCAAGTTAATATAGAAAATTAGAACAGAGTCACTTCTTCACCACAATATTCTTTTGCCAAAAATAGAACTAGAAGAGAAATTAATCCTCCAAAGAGGTATGCCGAGGCTAATCTAGTTGCTTATGCTTTAAAAGTGGCTGAAGATATAGATGGAAATCAATATCCATCTACTTATTCTGAGGCATTTAGCTGCGAAGACTCAGAAAAGTGGATGTTTTCCATGTAAGAAGAGATGGAGTCACTCCACAAGAACAGAACATGGGATCTTGTAAAACTTTTTAAAGGTAAGAAGACTGTTCATTGTAAATTGATGTTCAAGAGGAAAGAAGGGACTCCAAGACTTGAATAACTCAGATATAAGACAAGGCTTGTTGCAAAGGGTTACATCCAGATTCCAAGTATGGACTTCACAGATGTGTTTTCCCTAGTTGTGAAGCACAGTCTGATTCGAGCCTTGCTTGTTGTTGTGGCCATGTATGATTTGGAGCTCGAACAGTTAGATGTAAGAACAATGTTCTTGCATGGAGAACTTAAGGAGGAAATTTACATGCAACAACCAAAGGGCTTTACAGTCTCAGAAAAATAGGACTATGTTTACTTGTTGAAAAAGTCCATTTATGGCTTGGAACAGTCACCAAGGTAGTGGTACAAGAGGTTTTATTCTTTTATGACTTGTCATGATTTCAAAAGAATTAGCTTTGACAGTTGTGTTTATTTTAAGAGGAACAATGATGGTTCTTTTGTGCATCTACTCCTTTATGTTGATAACAGGTTGATAGCAGCGAAAGATAAAGTAGAGATAAGAAAGGTCAAAGCCCAGCTTAGTAAAGAATTTGAGATGAAAGATTTGGGAGCAACAAAGAAGATACTTGGTATGGAGATTCTGAGAGATAGAAGAGCAAGTAAATTGTACCTAATTCAAAATGGTACGTTGAGAAAGTTTTTTGCAGGTTCAATATGCAGAGTGCTAAACCTGTTAGTACTCCTTTAGTGGCCCATTTTAGACTTTCATCAGCTTTGTCTTCACAATCAGATGATGAGGTTGACTACATGTTAAATGTTCCATATTCTAGTGCAGTGGGATCTCTTATGTATGCTATGGCTTGTTCATGTCTAGATTTATCATATGTAGTCAGTGGAGTTAGTAGATACATGTCAAATCCCGGTAAAAAACACTAGAAATCAATTGACTGGATTTTTAGATACTTACGAGGCACTACTGATGTTTCCTTACAGTTTGGAAGAAATAGAGATGGAGTCATTGGGTATGTTGATATTGATTTTTCTGGAGACTTTGATAAAAAAAGATCTCTCACAGGTTATGTCTTTACAATTGGGGGTTGTGCAATCAGTTGGAAAGCCACTTTGTAAACTACTAGCACTTTGTATACCACTGAAGTAGAGTACATGACAATTACTAAGGCTTGTAAAGAAGCTATTTGGTTAAAGGGGATATTTAGTGAACTCAATGAAGACCTTCAAATCAGTACAATATTTTGTAACAGTCAAAGTGTCATCTTCCTTACAAAGGATCAAATGTTTCATGAGAGAACAAAGCACATTGATGTTCGGTATCATTTTGTTCGTGATATTATTGCTCGTAGTGATATTGTTGTGAGAAAAATCAATACTCATGATAGTCTTGCAGATATGATGACTAAGTCACTTCCGATAACCAATTTTCAGTATTGCTTAGACTTGGTTGGTGTTCATTATTGAAGATAAACTTTTAAAGGGTTTCATGGAAGACGTGGATAAGTTGTTCGTTGAGATTTCGTGTCAAGGTGGAGATTGTTAAAGATATTGGACCCAAATTCTTGTTAAATAAAAATACAAGTGGCAAGAGAGGGGGATCTACGAGTTAAATCTTTATAGAAGTATGCTTCCTGTATTTGATGTTGATTAGAATAAGGTGTTTTAACCTTACTCCATTACTTCTATTTAACTTTGATTAGAATATGGTTTTACAAACCTATAAATAGATGTAGTCGTCTCTCCCCTTGTATCATTCGAATTTGACATAGTGAATTTTCTTCTCCACTGTCCGTGTTTTTTATTTAAAAAGGTTTCCATGTAAAATCTGTATGGTCTATTTTTCTTTAATTTCTTGCCATTATCTATTTAAAAATATAGAAAATGTACCAATGATCACATTAGGTGCTGAAGCTTCCTCTCGAGCACGAATCGCATAAGCCCTAGCTGGTGCCCGTGCCTCAGATCTAACAGTAGAATATTTCATTCCACTTTGACTGTTACCCACATTTCTAGTATTTCTGGGTGGTCTCCCTCTCGCAGCCATATTACTCGAACGAGTATTCTAAGCTTTTTCCATATCCGATCTTTCAAGGTAATCTCTGATAAAATAATCATAGAAACCACATTTAAAACACAACCCGTCTTTCAATCTACATTCTCTGAAGCGTCATCTATTTCACTATTGAAGTTCAGGTTTGTTGTTTCGAATACTTCCCACACTCACTATAGATGTAGCTTGAGGTCTCGAACTCGAATGCTGCATTCCATTATCTCTCCCCAAGAAACCTACTGAAGCTGATGAACAACTGTTAAATTCCTTTAATTTCCTCAGTGGAGATTCCCATAGGTCGTTTTCCCATATCACAAGCCTCAAAATCTACTTTTCTTTTTGCTTTACTGTGTTCCTTGGCTTTGTGTGCTCTATCAACCAAAACTACGAATTCTTTCAATTCTAGAATTCCAACTAATAGCTTGATGACTTCATTTAATTCGTCTTCAGACCGAGTATACATAATAGCCTCTGATGGTATATACTCTTGAGCATATTTATTGAGTCGTACAAATTTCTTTTTGTACTCGGCTACTGACATACGACCTTGTTTCAATTCTAGAAATTCTTTGTGTTCCTTGTCGAGAAACCACTGGTAACATATTTCTTTCTAAACTTTGTCTAAAAGAATTCCTAATTCACACGGTCTTTTAGTACTACCGCAATCAATGTATTCCACCACTGATACATTGAGTCTTTCAATAGAGAAACAACAGAGAATTCCCAATTTGAAACATTTTGTAGGTGTACAGGATAATTCATCAAAAACCCTCACAGTGTTTTCTAGCCAAAACTCGGCCTTTTCTAGATCATCTTTCGCTGTACAACAGAACTCTTCAGCCCCATATTTTTTAATTTTATCAACTGGAGGGTTGCTTGCACATATTGGTTCAAAACCCTGAGGAAGAACAGGGACAAGTTGGGATACAGGAGGGGTGGAGGTTGTTAAGCCAACGGGTTCATTTTTACGAACTCTGTAAACTATTCAAACATCATTTGGAAGAAGGCTTCTTTAACCTCACCTCCCCAGCCCTCAGCTACAAGCTCACTACCACTACTAGCTGCTCCGTTTATAGAGGCTTGTGTGTTACTTTCAACTTCATTGAAATCGGCTTGGTTGGATGACATCTTATCTATATGAAAACATAGTTCAATTTGAGTCAGGAGTTATCACACTATTACGGGTTATATAATGACATGTATTTCTAGACTCCATATATGTTACATTTAGTCTAAGAACCGACTAAAATGTAGCTCTGAAACCACTAAATGTAACACACTTAACCCGTCTCCCTCTTCATTGTCAGATTAGGGTTACGGAGCATTACCGTACAATAAAAAACATTTAAACATCCTATCACTCAACATGTTAATAACATCATAAACCATTCACTCATATGCATACTATCCCTATATTGATCCCTTGAGGCCCTAAAAATAGTTTAGGAGCAATTTGGGACCAATTTGAAACACAATGGAAAGTTTAGGAAAAAGTTGAAAAAGTTGGAAACAGGGGTCACACGGCTGTGTGGTCTAGCTGTGTGGAATCACCACAGGCTATGTAACTTTTGAACAACCATGTCCTCGCTCGTGTAACTCACCTAGTAGGGTCACAAGGCTGTGTGACTCGGTCGTGTGCTAGGTCGTGTAACTCTCTGAGTTGCCCCATACGCCCGTGTGGTAGGCTGTGTGCCAGGTCGTGTAATGCACTAACTTGAACCTTATGAAATCCTCAGATGATGCACGACTATGTCACCAGGCTATGTGCCTTACACGGCTGGATCACACGCCCATGTCCCAAGCCGTGTGAACCCAAAATTTACCTAAAATCAAGCCATTTCATAACATAACCATCCATAAACATTCAATCTATTTGTGCACACTTTAAAGTGACCTAAACCTCATTCAAACACAACAAGATGCCATTTCAAGATCCTAATCCAACTAACCAATGTGCCATTCAAAGGCACCACAATATACCAAAATAACATTTATCAAAATATGCCAACATTGCACCATCTCATACATGATAACCTATTCCAACTAGTTACCTAAACATACCACTTATAACCATTTTCAAACCATACCTTCAAGAGCCTTGTAACACCCCTAACCCGTATTTGACACCGGAATAGGGTACAAGGCATTATCAGAACACATACACTTGTTAATGTATTAAACCGAGTCATAAAATTTCATCCAAATTAAAACTTTTAAAATTTTTATCTTTAAGTCCCTAAATAGGGCCTTCGAGGCCTAATGCATACTTTGGAAGTGGTCCGGGACTAATCTGAGAACTTTAGAAAACATTAGAAATTTTCTTGAAAAACAGGGGCACACACCTATGCGTTTGGCCGCGTGGCGTTCTGAATTTCCTAAAATCAAGTGCAGGCTTCACACACCTGGGCGCATGGCTGTGTGGCTGCTCGTGTGACCACAAGTAAGGCTATATACCAAGCCCTTTGCCACCCCAAAACACTTATACATTTATACAAATTTATCATCACAGAACATGGTATTATTAAGCATTCAAACATCCACACTAAGACATCCATATACAATTTACAAACCACATTCATCATGCATAATCACACACACACACACACTTAACCATTCACATGCAACCATACACATCCCTGAAATGCATCATCATAGACTTATAACATAACAAATATTGGTCACATTAAATGGCCTTATACAATAATAACCATCAAATAGCATAGGCCAACATTCTAGGCCAACTCATAATAACATATACACATAATCAAGTCCCTATACATGCCATAGACTTAAAAAATACTTGAAGATCGTTGATACAATACCAATCAATAACTTGTTAGTGTGACATAATCTCTGACGACCTGCAACTCGAGCTAGCATCTGTGACACTATAGGAAAAAGGAAAGGAAGGGGGTAAGCATTTTAGCTTAGTAAGTAGGTATGTAAATAATAAGTGTGTAACGCCCTGAATTTTTGGGCCTAGAAGTGTTGGGCCTTGTGCATGTGAGCCGCTAAAAAACTGCACATAAAAGTTTATGTGTGCAAGAAATATCACAAATTGCTTATTTTCTTTAATGGCTAAGTGATTTGGGTGTGTATGGGGGTGTGTGAGAGTCCTGGGTTCAAACTTGGGCTTTAGCAAAAAATTATGTTTTTCTCTCAAAGGAGCCTTGATGTTAGTGGGTAGGTTTTAAGAATATTTTTTGGATAATTTATAACACAAGAGGAGCTTGTGGCTTAATGGAAAGTGGCATGTGGTGGACTGGCAAGAAGGTAGCATCACAAGGGGGCAAGGAGGTCAGAGGTTCAAGTCTCTACCTGGTCAAAAGAGTAATTTATTTTACTCCTTACTGAGCTAGAAGTTGAGTTGGAGTGGAACTCTACTTGGTGAAGGTTTAAATTGGTCTTGGTATTTGAATAGGAGGTGGGGAGTAGATTAAGGAGGATGTTGAGGGATAATGTTGGTTGCTGGAGTAGATCAAAGAAAGGGGGGATGAAGTAGTGTCTTAGCCGAATAGGGACTTTGGGGTTGCTCAAGAATTTGGCTAAGGGGAATTGGCTCATTTTTGGTTTCAGCATTTGATGTTTCTTTTGCTGAAATGGCATAACCATTTAGGCCATTTTGTGCCGAATTTACTTTCAATTACTGGCCGAATTCCTCCCTCATTTCTCCTCTTCTAGACTTTCTTTTCTTCTTTAATTCTTTTCCTCTCAATTACTTCACTACTGTGTCGTCTCATCTTCTCTTTTTCTTTAAGTACCTTTGGCCGAATTTCTTCATCCTCTTCTCTAAATTCTTCTCGTCTATTTCTCTCTATTAATCTCTTGTAACCGAATATCCCTTCTCCCTATCTATTTTCTTCATCTTTCATTTATGCTACTCTCCTCTTTGGGGTTACTCATAAGCCGAATCATCTTGATTTTGTAAGGTTGAAGGTTAAACTTCGGGTCCTTTGTTCTTCAAAGCTGAGCACTTTTTCTCTTGGTTTATCGATCTCTTTTTGATTTGGGCGGCTGCTAGACTTGAGTCTTGGTGAGTATTGGTATGTTTTTGTCTTTGAAGATGGCGATTTCTTTTATTTAAAGACTGAATGTACTTCTTTTCTCTTAATAGCATTTCGCCTAGATGTTGCTAGGGATTCGATTTCATTAAGGTGTTGGACCGATTCTTTATCTTTTTCAAGTGATAATTTCCTTTATTGGTAAGGGTTCAAGTTTTAGTGGTACCGATTAGGGGATTATGGTTGTTTATAAGTTTGGTTAACTGTTCTCATAAAGGTAAAGCGTTGGGAAGACTACGTGGTGTTGGAACAAGAGGGATTCTGTGATTGATTGGTTGATTCTCGATCTCGAAAGTGGTTTGGTTTTGACATCGCAATAGGTGTGTATTAGTACCATAATTTCTAATCGGTCAAAAGCTGATAGAGCGTGAACGTTTTTCACACAGTGTTAGCTGTAGCGACAAATGCTGAAAAGCCGAAAGATTGGGCTTTTGGGCCCCATGAGTATGTGAACGCTCATGTGATCAATCGAGCTCACAAAACGTGGGCGTACGACAAGAAAGGCCGCCATGAGCGATCTCATGGGCTTGGGCCGTATGGGCCCAATAGGCCCGTGGGCCCGCATAGGTAAACTTCACTGTTAAGTGGGACGTAGATAGACTTGTCATGTCGCGCACATGACTTAGGTAGTTCTGGGCCTCGTTGGGCCAATGGGCTTGTGGGCCCACACGGATAAAATGTATGTGATGTAGTAAGTGTTGTTTGGACCGTGGCGTTTGCATAACTGTGGCTATTTCTAGGTTAATTGGGCCACACGAGCGTGTGGCCCATTTGGGTCGAGTAATGAGCCTTAGGCCCATTTACACCATTGTGACTGTTTAGGTTACTTAAGTCATTCGAGGCGACGGTGGACCTTCTGTTGGGTCGCTAAGACCTCGATTTACATAATTACCGAAATACCTCTAATTTGCAAAATTATCGAAATACCCCTGATTTGTAAAATTATCGAAATACCCTCGATTTTCAAAATTATCGAAATACCCCTGAAGGGTAGGATGACCGAAATACCCTTATAGGGTAAAATGACTATTTTGCCCGTATGGGTAAATTACTAACTTAGACTACGAATTTAATTAATGTGACTGTGATCGTATGACTGTGTTTAAACTGACTTGACTGTGGTCGTGTGACTGTATGCTTTTAATATTTGTTTAAATGATTGTTACTGAGCATGTCCATTTTGCCTACACGTCTAATGATTGAGCATGACATACACGATATATTACATAGGGTTGGGACATTGATATGGAGGAAGTTCTGATAGGGTCGCACGGGTCGCATAAGATGACTGTGGACCGATGGATGGCTTAAAGTCGCGTAATCTGATTTTGGCTCTGTGCCAACCTAAATATGGCTCTATGCCATCTTGACTATGGCTTTGTGCCAATCGTATTTACCCATGGCTATGTGCCTAACATATATATTGATGACTTTGTGTCGATCATAATTACCCGTGGCTGTGTGCCGATTATGTTACCATCACTGATGGCTATGTGCCAAACTTATGTGCCATCTTGATTATGGCTCTGTGCCATCCTGATTATGGTCTATAACAATTCTATTTATGGCTCTTAGTCATCCTGTTAACTGGCAGCGTTGCTACGATATTTATGGCTTTTAGCCATTCTGTCCATGGTGTCGAGCCATTCTATTGACTTAGTGCCGCAACCGGTGCTAAGCTTGGTGTGTTGGCTGGATGGGTCGATTTTATCCCCACGTAAGTGTAGGTTTGGTACGGGTGGTTTGTTGGCTAGATCGGGGTGGGATGCATCCTCATACGGTTGCATATCTGTTTGTCACTATACTAGGCTTAGGCCACTTGTTCTGTTATTAGTTTGGGCTAGGCCCAATTGATTCTGTTATAGGCGTACTGGGCTTAGACCCACACCCATTGTTCTATTACTGTATTGGGCTCCGGCCCAGACTGATTCTAATTTCTGTCTGTTTTACTAACTGTTTTAGTTAGGAGGGGATTACACACTGAGTTTTCACAAACTAACCCCATTTTTAACTGTGCAGGTAATCCCCAGCATTAGGAGGATCGGTGCTGCGAGGGACTCGGAGATGGCCACACGATTACCTTTGGACTTCATTTATGCTTTAGATTCCGTTTTGGGTTTTAATTTCTGTAATAACGCCTCTTTAAGGTTCTGGGTTTTAACTTGGGGTTTTTATTTACTTTGAATTATATCCGTTAGAAGTAAATCACGATTTTCCAAAATGTTAACTGTTTTTAAAATAGCACTAAGTTTTCGCAACATTTTCGAAATGGTTTCGCGACTTAATCTTTTTTGTAAATCGATTACTCTCAAAATTAGCTTCCGCAACTAAAAAGATATTTTAGGAATAAAATTAATAATTTTTAAATGTACCACATTTTAAAAATAAACTAACGTAACTGGGATTTTACTTGAGCTTTTAAACAAGAAGGGTTTTCAATGAAAACATGGTTTTCGAAAAACACTTCAATGTGACACGCCATATTCGGGCCTAACTTCTAGGCCGGGTTTGGGGTGTTACAAAGTGATTTATTAACAGGCTTTTATAAATCTTCACAATATGTTCTCAAGATAATACAATCATAACTACACATTGTTCCACCATTTACTCATGCTCATCTCAAGCTGTCTACTTGAGTCACATCACTAGATTATTTATATCTTGAACTACGGAACTCAAAATTAAGATCCGTTAATTTTCTCTGAAACTAGACTCACATATATTTTTACCATAAAATTTTTAGAATTTTTAGTTTATCAAATAAGTACAGTTTATTCTTTAAAGTCTCCCCTATTCTGCTGTCTGACAGTTTCAACCTTTCTTCACTAAAAATTAATTATCTCATCGTACGGGATTTGGATGATGTTTGTAATAGCCCGGTTTAGACCCTAGTCAAAATAGTGGTTTTGGGACAAAAAATCTGAGGCCGAAAAAATATTTTAATATTATTTTTGATGTTTATAATATGTGATTGAGCATGTGTGAAAATTTGGTGTGAAAATTTTATTGTTTGTGTGTCGAATTATGAAAAAGGACTTAATCGCATAAAATACAAAAGCTGTGCGCTAATTGTTAAAGTGCTTAGTTGTCATGGCTTCTTAAATGAGAAGTCTTTATGTTGCAATTAGACGAAGAATAAGGTGAGTGGACAAAGATGGACACAAATTAGTGGATTTTTTAATGATAATAAAAAGGTTTAAATTGGTTTTTAATAATTAAAGTTATTATAATGAAAAAAAAGAAATTAAAAGCCATTATCATCCTTGTTGTTGCCGAAAGTTGGAAGAAAAAGAAAGAAAATAAGCTTGTTAGGTTTCGGCTAGAAGTTGGCTCAATCAAGGTATGTTTTGAGCTCAGTTTTTGATGATTTTTATGTTTTTGTGATCGTTGCTTAGTGTATTATCAAGCCCATGTTGTAATTTTAGAATTTGATGGTGATTTTGAGATATGTCATTGATGAATGTTTGAGCTTTGTGAGAGTTGATAATGAAATATGAGAGATATGTGAAAGATTAACATGTTTTGTCTTTGAATTTTTGGTGAAATTGAGTAATTTGGACTAAATTGTGAAAAATAATATTTTGAGGGACTAAAATGTGAAAGAAATGAAATGTGTAGGCTTGTATGGGTATAGGGAGAATTCAGCCTAAGCATGGTGTAGTAAAATTTTGTGTATTTTGTGATTTTGTGAAATAGGGACTAAAGTGTCGAAATGTGAAAATGTGAGGGTTATTTTGTAAGATGCCCTAAATATGTGTGTTTGGACTAAATTGAATGAATTGGTGATTAATGAGCTAAATTTGAATATGTATAGACCAAGAAAGGAGAAATTTAGATCGAGATCGAGGTAAAGATAAAGTACTTGACTGATCGGCTAGTTTTGTATTTTGACGTCCGAGGTAAGTTCGGGTATAATACGTGTACTTAACTAAGTTTAAATGTTATGAAATGATTAATTATGAGATTATTGAATTATAAATGTTATGTGAGAAATCGAGCTATGTGGCACTAAGTGTGCGTGTTTGGAAATGTGATCGAGATGATTTGCACTGTGTGTGCGAAATAATAGAAGCTTCGGCTTTGTAGTTGGCACTGTGTGTGCGAAATAATAGAAGCTTCGGCTTTGTAGTTGGCACTGTATGTGCGATACCGAATTACGTTTAGTTTTGTATTGAGGCACTAAGTGTGCGATGTTATTTCAGTTTCGATTATGAATTGGACACTTAGTGTGCGATTGTATTCAATAGATACTGAACAGTGGATAAGGTGTAATATCGAGCATTGATTAGTAAGATCGTTAGTCAACTAAGTGTTTACAAAGGTATGTTTTGAACCTATGTGGTTGATGATATTGTTCAAGGTTGAATAAATGAACATATGAGTATATGGTTGAGGATGATATTGTGTTTAGTTGTGAATCTATCTAAGTGATGGTTTAATTATGATTCAATGTTGTATTATAGGGTATGATGTATTATATTACGAAATTACTAAGCCTTGAAAGCTTACTATGTGATTTGTTTCTCTATTTTACAGTGTCAGTAAAGCTAGCTTGAATCCGGGAATCGTCAGCATCTCTATCACACTATCGACTATCTATTTGGGTACCTTTGAAAGATGTATATAGTTGGTATATGGCATGTATAAGCTAGTTGATATGGTACATTTTGAGATGTTTGAACCTTGCCATGTGATTTGGCTTGGAAGTTGAATGGTGTTGATACTTATATATGAGCTATGGAAATGATGAATATGGCATGAGTTAGAAAATATGGATATGGTATATTTTATGCTTAATTAGTTGTTGAGAAATGAGGTTTACATGTGGAATTATGATATGTAATGCATGATGCTTGTTTTGGTATGATTTAGGATGTGAAATTAGGTATTTTAGATGGACATATTGAAATAATGTATGATTGGAGATGGTATAATTGATGATGAATTGGTGTTTGTGTTAGTATATTTGGATGTATTTTGAGGCATAAATTGGTATTGATTTGAAGCTTGTAGGTGATACAATGTGTGGGAGGCAAGTTTGGCCTTGAAAATGGCCTATAACTACCCACACGGTTGAGCACACGGGTGTGTGGCTCGACCGTGTCCCTCGTGGTTGTATTTCTAGCAAGTCAGACTCGACCACGGGCTGGACACAGGGGTGTGTGACTGGCCGTGTTGTCCAAGTCAGTAGCGACCACGGGTGAGGCACACGGGCTTGTCATGTGGCCGTGTGGACAAGTCAGTATGTATGCCCTGTTTTGACACGGCTTAGACACACGGGCGTGTCTGAGGCCGTGGGAGGCACACGGCCTGCCCACACAAGCTTGTGACCTCTGTAACTTAGAAAAATGTTTAAATTTTTGAAATTTTTGCATGTGTTCGATTTAGTTTCGGCCCTATTCTAAAACATGTTTAAGGTCTCGTTGACCTAATTAAGGGACTATATAAATGAGAATTTTTATGTTTGGATGCGGAATAATATGAAATGTTCGGAAATGATTAGTAATACCTCTTAACCCTAGTCCGACGATGTTACGGGTTAGGGGTGTTACAATGTTACTGTTTGTTTCTATTGAATTTAGACTCATTAAGAAATTTAAGCATATAAATTATAAGCCATAATTATCATTATATAATTTTTAGTGATTTTCCAAAGTCAAACAGAGGATTCCGAAATCATTCTAACCCTGTCTCACAAAAATTCAAATATCTCAAAATATGAAATTCTTTCACTTACACTGTTTCTTTTATGCGAAAAAAGACTCAATAAGCTTTAATTTCATATCTTATTCAATCTCTAATTTGATTTCCATCATATTTGGTGATTTTTCAAAGTCACACAACTACTTCTGTCGAAATTTGTTTTATTGTTAATTTTACTCTTTCATGTTTTCTTTGTATTAACTTTCAGTTACACACGTATAACACTAAAGTATATCCATAGTAGCCATGCCAATAGCTAGTCATCATCAAATATTTACAAGTCTTCATTGTAACACTTACTCCATATCAACCTTACCAAAGTTTGATCACATATCGAGCACATTGCTCATGAATATAGATAAACATGTACCTGCACTTATTCATCACATAGTCACATTCAATTACACTTAGTCATTTTCCCGTTAAACACATCGAAATATTATTGGATACATCGGAAGTTTTCACATAAGTGCCACACTTGTAGCCAAAGCTACTTCACATCACTTTTCACATAGAGGCTCGTTCTCGAGCTATTCACTTTCACGGGTCTGCTCACACAAGCTGTCAGTCATTCGTTACTACTTAGTAGTGCTCACACAAGCTATCAGGTATCTGCAACACATGTCGATATACCCAGCTACTGGTAGAACTTAAAACCAGCACCCAGATTCACTAGTCACAATTTCACATAGATTTCACATAGGTCCCTAGTGACATGTCACTTGTATCCTATTCTATTCCTAAGGTTCAACCGGGAAATTTCTCACATTTCGATACTTTGTCATTTTCCTTCAATATTCAGCCACATCTCATAAAATATATCAAAACATAAAAATGTAAGTAAAAACGATGCATTATTTACATACAAACTTACCTCGGTAGCACAATCAGTGAAAATGACTTATTCGTCATATTCTTTGTTTTCCCTCCGTTCTAAGCTTGATCTATAACAACACATTTAACTCATTTATTCATCCTGCTACTTAAATTAGCCTAAATTCACATTTTGGAAAAATTACATTTTCACCCCTAAACTTGGTCATATTTACACTTTTGCCTCTAGGCTCGTAAAACTATTTTTATTCAATTTCCTTGTATTTTAAGCCTATATGAACCATTTTCATAACTATAGCAGTCCACAATTTCCATTTATTCACACAATTACACACATTTTACAAATTTTTACAAACTAGTCCTTTTTGACAATTTCACCGAAAATCACTTAGTAAAAGTCGTTTATTACATACCGGGCACTCATATTCTACCATTAAACATCAACTCACAAGCATTTCTCATATGGGTAAATTTTCAAACATCAACCCAAGCTCAAATAAATGGTAGAAATAGAGAGATCATGTTACGAGGATTTCAAAAACGTAAAAATCATTAAAAAGGGGGCTAGAACGGACTTACAATCGAGCTTGGAAGCTCGAAAAGCCCTAGCCATGGTTTCTTCATGCAACATTCGGCCAAAGCTTAAAATGGACACAATTCTGCTTTAATTTTGGCTTTTTTAATTCTTTTAATTTCTAAATGACCAAAATACCCCTAACTTAAAAATATCCTATTTCACTTATCTCATGTCCATTTTTGTCCAACAATTTAACCAATGGTCTAATTACCATTTAAGGACCTCCAATTTAAAACTTCATAACAATTGGACACTTCTAATGTAACATCCCGATTTTGGGCCTAGTCAGAACAGTGGTTTTCGGACCACAAATCTGACGATGAAAAATTTATTTTTATTAAATTTTTATGGTCTTATATTGTGAAAATTTGGTTCAAAAATTTTGACATTTGGGCACTCAATTTAGTCAAAAGGACTAAATTGTAAAAAGTACAAAAGTTTAGTTCTACATGTTAGAGGTGTCTAATTGTTATGAAATTTTATACTTGAGGTCCTTAAATGATAATTATACCATTGGTTTTTTTTGGGTCAAAAATGGACATGAAATAGATGAAATAGAATATTTTAAAGTTAGGGGCATTTTGGTCATTTAGTAATTAAAATGAATTAAAAACAAAATCAAAAGCCAATGTTTGTCCATCTTCAACCCCATGGTCGAATTTCACAATGAGAACCATGTCTAGGGTTTTTCAAGCTTCCAAGCTCGATTGTAAGTCCGTTCTAGCCCAATTTTTAATGATTTTTACGTTTTTGAAATCCTCGTAACACGATCTCTCTATTTCTGCCATTTATTTGAGCTAGGGTTGATGTTTGAAAATTTACCAATATGAGAAATGCTTTTTTTTATGTTTAATGGTAGAATATGAATGCTTGGTGTGTAATAAACGACTTTTACTAAGTGATTTTTCAGTGAAATTGTCAAAAAGGACTAGTTTGTAAAAACTTGTAAAATGTGTGTAAGTGTGTGAATAAATGGAAATTGTGGACTTCTATATTTATGAAAATGGTTTGGCTAGGCTTAAAATACAAAGAAATTGAATGAAAATCATTTTACGAGCCTAAGGGTAAAATTATAAATATGACAAAGTTTAGGGGCAAAATTGTAATTTTTCCAAAATGTGAATTTTGGATTAATTTGAGTAGCATGTTGAATAAATAAGTGAAATGTGTTGTTATAGATCAAGAAGAACGAGATTCAGACTTAGAATGGGAGGAAAATAAAAAATGTGACGAATAAGTCCTTTTCACCGATTGTGCTACCGAGGTAAGTTTGTATGCAAATAATGCATCGTTTTTATGTTTTGATATATTTTATGAGACGTGGCTGAATATTGAACGAAATTGACAAAGTATCGAAATGTGAGAAATTTCCCAGTTGAACCTTAGGAATAGAATAGGATACAAGTAACATGTCACTAAGGACCTATGTGAAATTGTGCCTAAGTGAATCTGGGTGCTGGTCTTTAGTTCTACCAGTGGCTGGGTATACTGGCATGTGTTGTGGGTACCTAACAGCTTGTGTAAGCAGCACTGAGTAGTAACGAATGACTGACAGCTTGTGTAAGCAGACCTGTGAAATTGAATAGCTCGAGAACGAGCCTCTATGTGAAAAGTGATGTGAAGTAGCTTTGGCTACAAGTGTGACACTTATGTACAAACTTCTGATGTATCCAATAATATTCCGATGTGTTCAACAGAAAATGACTAAGTGTAATTGAATGTGGTTTGTAAATGGTATGTTGGATGTCTTAGTGTGGATGTTTGAATGCTTAATAATACCATGTTGTGTAATGATAAATTTGTGTAAGTGTTTTGGGGTGGCAAAGGGCTTGGTAAATAGCCTTACTTGTGGCCACAAGGCGATGTGCCCAGGGTGTGTGAAGTCTGCACTTGATTTTCAGAAATTCGAAACGTCACACGGCCTAACACATGAGCGTGTATCTCGGCTGTGTGAAGGACATGGCCTTGGACACAGGCGTGTGCCCCTGTTTTTCAAGAAATTTTCTAATGTTTTCCAAAGTTTTCGGTTTAGTCCCGAACCACTTCCAAAGTATGTATTAGGCCTAGTAGGCCCTATTAGGGACTCAAAGATAAAAATTTGAAAAGTTTTAATTTGGATGAAATTTTATGACTCGATTTAATACGTTTACAAGTGTATGTGTTCCAGTAATGCCTCGTACCCTATTCCGGCGTTGAATATGGGTAAGGGGTGTCACATCTAACATGTGGAACTCAACTTTTTCACTATTTATAATTTAGTCCTTTTAACTAAATTGAGTGCCCAAACGTCAAAATTTTTAAACGAAATTTTCATGAAATCTTTTCGTGAAATCATAAACCATAAAAATATAATAAAAATAAGATTTTGCTCGTCAGATTTGTGGCCCCGAAACCACTGTTCCGACTAGGCCCAAAATCGGGCTGTTACAAGCCTTATGAACATGCACAATAAGGTACAAATTAACCTAATGGTACCAAACCAATATAACTTCAAAACTTATACATGCCAAAACAACATGAACACATTCATCAAAATATCATTACAAAACACCCTATACATGCCATTATAAACCTTGGCCAGATTACTCAAAAACTACTAAAATGTTTGCTGGATAGTGTGATAAGCCTCCGATGAGCTTCCAACTAAATCGAGCTTTCGAAAATCTATAAACCAAGGAAAGAAACTACGTAAGCAACGAGTGCTTAGTAAGCTCGTATAAACATTAAACATAGCTTACCATTTCTATAATACTATTCATAGAATAAGTATAAACCAAAACCAATGCCAAAAGCTTGTTAAAAGCTTATACAACATCATCAAACTCACAAGCTAGTGTACTTTCTCATGATGCATATGAGATCAACCATATTATATGAAATATACCATCTAAACATAATATTTAACTCATCAATGTTGCCTTAAGATCATGATTCATACCATTTGCATACTTACCATTTCATTTCCCTTTTCTTACCCGTTGAACCATCTAGATTTACATCAGATACACGGGAAAGCTCACACAAAGTCTGCCTTTACATATAACCATAACCTTTACTTTACATTATTGCTCACACGAACTATGAAATAGGCCTGCTCACACGAGCTGTGGGTCAGATTGTAAGCTACCCGATGCTTCTTACACGAACTGTGGAGAATTCACAACAAATGCAGGGCCTCAGCCATCGGTAGGAAATTCAAGACCAGCACCCGAAACATGAAATCCCTAATGACATGTCATTTGTATCCTAAGAATTCCTAATGTTCAACCGGGACTTTATATCCGTCAATTCATCATAGCATTGATATATTTCTATAATCCAAATCATTTATATTACAACAACAACAAATAGTTCATTTAACTAACATTAAAACAATTATAGTTCATATGAACTTACCTCGACAATTAGGGAGTAGTAGTTTAATCAAACTAGTCCGAAGCTTTAGCTTTTCCTTGATCTAAGTCCGAACGTGGTTTTTCTTAAATAGATAATTTCAATCAATTAAATACTTCTAGTATTTAATTTAATCCACATTTCATATTTATGTAAAATTATCAATTTGCCCTTAAAATTTTAACTTTCACAATTTAGTCCTTAAGCTTATAACGTAAAATCTAACCATTTTAACCTAAATCCATGTTAATCAAATATGCAAGGGACCTTGAAACAACCCATATTTACCATCATTTCACAATAAAACCCTAGAATTTATATCTTTAACAAATTAGTTCCAAATTCCAAAATTCATCAAAAATAACTTAACAAAACTTGTTTATTTTTCAACAAAGATTCATAATTTATCATTTAACATCAAAAGTCATTCAAAAGAATTCATGGAAAATCCCTCAACCGTTAACAGTTTTAGAAATTAACCCCGGGTTAGCTAAATTAAGCTAAAATGAACTCAAAAACATAAAAATCATTAAAAACGGGGCTTGAATACACTTATATGCAACAAAGTAAGCTTGACCAAAGCTTCAAACCCTAAAAATGGTGTTTCCTTCAAATTTCGATGGTAAGGTTAAGTGAGAAAGATGAAGCAATTTTTGTTTCCTTTAGTTTAAGTTTAATTTGTTTAATTACCATTTTAACCTTTAAAAACTATCATAATTACATTAAAACCTATCCATGTACATCCATTATCAACATATATGATATAATTACCATTCAAGTCCATTAACTTTCATTTCCAAAGCCATTTAACCCCTTTAGCTAATAGAACTCAACTTTTTCACCTTTTACGATTTAGCCCTTTTTACTTTATTAACTAAGTAAACTTTAAAATTTCTTAACAAAATTTTAATACAACCATAATTTAATTACATAGACATTAAAATAATAATAAAATTTTACTTGTCAAAATTGTGGTCCCGAAACCACTAGTTTTGACATTATTGAAAATGGGTTGTTACATGGGCAATTGTGTAAGCTTTGAAAATCATGCTTCAAAACCAATTTTTGTACCCATTTGCATATGACTCAAAATGTATATATGACCATCAACAAAGCAAATTTAAACTTACAATCTCAACCCAAATATAAGCCTTTCAAACAATCTAAATGAACTAACCAATGTGTTTCATAAAACACAACAATCAAACAACCTAATTCAAATCAAATCAACCATTTCATCCACATCATTCAACCACTTTATATGAAATTAACTTCACTATTAAGTTAAATGTTTTATCATCATATATTTATCCACTCATCCATTGAAACATTCATGCTTCTATGTTTTGCACTTACCTCTTATCAACATCAAGCTTACAATACATATCATAAATAGTTGATTTCACCACATAACTAATATGTACCTATGCAAACCATTTGCTAAAATAGCATTCAAACAAACATAAGTATAAGACACCTAAGGTACAAACCATAAAACGCAATATCAATGGCATGTGGAGTCTAAGATCTTCTTTGAATGTTGATTTTCTACACTGCAACTATCGAATCCTTAACTTGCGCATAGAAAACAAAAACCGCATGCTAAGTATAACTCAGTGGTGTTCTATAATCCGAATATAAACTTAATAAATGAAATCATGCATACATCAAATTTAAAGATCATAAGGTGTTCAAGTTAACTCATAATATGCCATATTTTTGGACTATAATATGTCATTCACTATCCGTCCATGTAATTTTTTAATAGATAATTTCACATATGTGACAACTTATTTCAACACCCAAAGCTGATTCAATTTCATATTTACAACAATATACGATATTTACAAAACTATTCGATTTAATCCTTATCACAATAACCAATCCAAAATTTAATCAATACCACTTGTTTAATCAATTCCAACTCACCTTATAAGCTTACCATGTAATAAAATTTATGAATGAAACAATTGAAAAAAAATCGGGTTATAGAAATACAAACCGAAATTTTCAAGCTACTCATCGACAACCTTGTCTTTGCCTTTCTTTTTCGATGATTCCGAGTTGACGTTAGCTACGGATAAACACAAATACGAAAATTTATCAATACACAAACAATTTCAAATTCAATTGTATATTTACTAAACTTTTTCATTTTATTCAATTTAGTCCCTAAAATCTAGACTAACATAACATTGAATTTTAAGACTCCCTAACCACAACTGAATATCCTAGAGCCCGTTTAGGACCTCTAATTTCTCAATTTAACCTCAATTTCAAATTTTATATAATTTAATCCTTATTATACAAAACTTTCAATTTACTTCACAATTTAATCCTTTATCACTTCTAAACCTAAAATCTATCAACATAAGTGCAAGAACTTCAATTTGTCAACAATGGCAACTTCTATAAACTTCAAAAATTCCAAAAATTTCAACATGGGTTAGCTAGCTCATGCTCTCAGGATTCTAAAAATATAAATTTTTCAAGAAAATGACTAAATTGAACTAACCAATCAAAATTTGAAACTTTAAAAACCCTAACAGTGCGTGCTTCCTTCTCTTTTTCTTGTCTCAGTTTGTTTTGCATGAAAATGGCTAAATATGTTTTCTTCTTCTTAATTTTCCACTAAGTTATATATATGTATATTACTTTATTTAAATTAATTTACTAACATTTTAAAATATAATATAGAAAGCATCTACGTACCGTCCACTAACAAAATAATAGTGGTTTAGTTTCCACTTTAAGCCCTCAACCAAATCTAATTACTTAATTCCTTACTAATCGAACTTTTACCACTTTTACGATTTAGCCCCTATACTTCAATAAATCACTAATTCAATAAAATCACCTATCGCAAATTCAATTCACCAATAATTTAACTCTATAAATATTTCAATTTACAAAATAGGATCCCTAAACTGAATTTTCCAACACCACTGATTTTTGGGTCGTTACAATTTAAAGGCTTTCATGCAACTACTTACCATTACACAAAATCACTATCCAAAGTAGGTTGTTGAAGAAAAGAGACTAAGCAAATCAGGACGTCCTGAGGAATGCCACTTTGTAAACCTCCTCTAGACTCAATATTGTTATACCCCATCCGCATGAGGAGACATGGCAGGCTAGAAGGACACCCAAATATTAAGTTAGTTACCAATAAACCGAAAGATCGCCCTCAAGCCACTAACCCGGAATAACAAATCAAACAAGCATGAGCCATCCGTCATCCGAGTACTCGAGCTTTCATCAAGAACATGAAGTTGTTGGTCACCAAACACTATGTGGGCTCAACTACCCGATACATCAAGTTAGAATAAATGATAGGATTTGTTCCATCACAGACACCCTCGTCCTATCGAAGAAATCTACCCCACGCATTCCATAATGATGGCTAGATGGCAAGTCTAACACATTAACATCATCTTATATGAGATCCCCTACTATGAATACCCTCAAGAACGAAAAGAAAAGATCAACTCTCCAAGGATACCAAGCCTATACTCTGTTAACTTACTTCTAGCTCTCAGCCTTAGCACTCTTTTCACTTTCACTCTTTGTAACCTCCGACTCTCCATCCAATCTGGATAAATCGACCTCCCTAAAATAAAAAGTTTGTAATTTAAGAACTCACCCAATCTGGATAAATCGACCTCCCTAAAATAAAAAGTTTGTAATTTAAGAACTCACGTTACTTAGTTCAATCATTTTGTTCATTCACACTGACATGACAGTTAAAAGATTGGTATAATAATAAATTTAATTCTCAACTTTTACATATTATATCAATTTAGTTATAATTTTAGAAAATCAATCCTCAAAATTTACAAATAATCTCAATTTATTCTTAATTCTAAAAGATTCAAAGAAATGTATAAAAAAATACATAAATTGTATAAAAATATATTATAATAAATTTAAAAATATATAAAATAAAAAAATATTGACAAAATAAAGCAACATAAAATTGGACATTTCTGCTACAGCATGAAGATCTTTCAGCAACAACAATGCACAAGCAATAATACTTGATAGTGCACTCTCGTAGTCTGACAATATATAATCATTCATTCCTAGAGGTATGTGTAGCCTCGTCTCTTCCTCCATGATTAATTGATAGGCTGTGGGTATTTTTTCTGGAGTAGAACTACTGATAGATTCGAACTTAGGGGCCTTTCCTCTTAGAAGATCCTTCATGTATATCTGTCGCATCCAAAACCATCCGTTTAAGTTTTCTAACCTGGATAGTAATGCACGTGGAGATCCACCCCTACCAGATCCATTTGTCAACTATGGAATCATCGGAAGAAAGCTCTGTAGAAATTGGAATTGTTCTATCCACTTGAAAATGATCTGACAGCGGTTCATCCTCTGCTTGACAATTCTCATCACCAAGATGAGGAAGAATAGAAATATTAAACGTCACAACAAACTCTAAGCTGGATGATTTCACAGGGCACGCACCATTCACTGTTGGTTTTCCAATATTCTCAACCATAGTGGGATTGTGTCTGCTGTCACATCCGTCAGATTTTTTAACAGGAACATTTGAAGAGAATTTATCACCTGAAAATTCTTTTCTTTCAACAAATTAACCTGTCTCAGCTTTCAGATTAACAGTATTATAAGAACACTTATCACCACTTCCAGATTTAGCTTCTCCCCTATTTTCCTCTCCATCAGCATTATTCATATCTTACTCCAATTGCTCCAAAGCTGCTTGTTATTACCACCAATAACTACTACTGTAGGATCAGGCAAGAGGAGAGAATGCAGGCGTCTATTCCAAAGGCATGATTCCAGAAGAAGATCCCACCTTAGTCGGGTCAAGCTAAAGAGTAGGTGAAAACCCAAGATTGCATTTCCATTATCTGCAACAGCATTCTGAAAGTTTACCTGCAGTTTTTTGCCCAATAATACACATGAATCAGGGAAACATACACTCAAATACCGTGGCAAAAAACAAAAAAAATATCAATTAAATTTTTTTTTTTATTTTGTCAACAATATTTTTATTTTTATATTTTTAAAATATTTATATATTTTATATATTTCTTTGAATTTTTTAAAAAAAATCAAGATCAAATTGAAAATATTTATAATTGTTGAAGGTTAAATTTTTTAAATTATGACTAAATCGATATAATATATCAAAGTTGAAGGCTAAATTTGATATTATATCAATTTTTTTTTTAATTTTCATGTTAACTTGCCATTTGTGATTTTAACGGGAATGATCAAAATGATCGAAGTATATAATGTGGGTGTTTAAATTATAAACTTTTTATTTTAGGTGTTTAAAATAATTTTTTTAATAATTGAATCACTATGTGCAATTTATTAAAAAACAATTTGTTTTCCACGATAATTTTAATTTTTTAACTAACCACTTTTTTAATCGCAATTAATAATTATATAATTAATTATTCATTTTTAATATATATTTAAGAAAATGCCATCCAGATGTGACATATTTCTAGAAAAATAATATGCATCTCAACCATCACCATACCTATTATAGAAAAGGACATTATTACCCAATTTGGCAGTTATTTGACATCAATGTCCATTTTAATATAAACTAAAACCAATAGTGCTTACCAAAATCAACCACTAGTTCCACCCCACCCAAACGAAGACTAATATAAGAGTTTTCCATTTCATATATTTATTTAAATTAGCATTTACATAGTCTGTTGCATGCTTTCTTTCTTTGTTATTTTATACATTTTCTTAACATATAATACATAATAAAATTAATAAGTTGATTGAGTTTGAGTTCGATTGACATTAATATTATTGTCAGTATAAGAGGATATGGACTCGAGTGCGTTGGAATGCATTATCTTCCTATTTAAGAGTTGAGGAGAGATAATAAGTAGTTGTAGACATTATATATAAAAAGGACAGATATAATAACAACCTATAATGAGATTAAAGTTAAAAAAATAACAATAATAAAATATTTTATTAAATTGGATTTTTATTGCCCAATTATAACTAATTTTTATAAATTTTATTATTTTTTGAGTTTAGCACTCAATTAAACTATTCTTAATGTTGATGTATATTAAAGTTGATGTATATTAAATAAATTTGTTTATTTTTAAAATTAATGAAAAGCTAAAATACATCAATTATAAATTATTATTGATTGGTAAAAACTTATAAAGATTCGTTTTTTTATTTGTTAGCAAAAATTTATAAAGATATGTCTAGCAACTAAGGCACCGAAAGTTGAAAACTTTTTATTCACTTTTCTGTTATTTCAATAAAGCCAAGTGGAAAAATATTTGATGTAAAATCACAAAGGGAATTTTCACTCTTATTTTTCTATCGGTCTCTCTTTTTAATTTTATGGCTCATGTAAAATTTCTTTTTACTTGTATATTCTAAACTTGTACAGGGCCATTTTTTTTTTATAGACTTCAATCATGATAAAACTTATAAAAGAATTAAAATTTCCTAGAGAATCAAGAGTTGGAAGGTAATTCACATTATTCCTTGGATTTATGAGATTTGAAAAAACATTCACTTTGGGATAAAAACCTAATAGAAAAAAAGTATATAATAAAATACCTCATTAAAAATTTTTATTAAGAAAACATAGTGAGATAAAACCTTGGTTAAAAGAAAAATATAGAGCGTGATTTTTTACTTCTCCTAATAACAACATCACGTAACATCTTTGAGTTGATGCATTCTAATTTTGTACACTAACCTTTCAAATTTTGCAGTTGGTACTATCTTGGTAAACAAATCTACCAAATTATTGTTAGAATGACTTTTTTGAACTTCTATATCACTTTTTTTTTTTCAAAATTAGTGAAGAATAATTTTGGTGAAATATGTTTCGTTCTATCTTCTTTAATGTAATCGCCCTTTAATTGAGTTATATATGTTGCATTATCTTCGTACAAGATAGTTGACATCTTTCCCTGTAAGGGTAAGTTACATATCTTCAGTCAACAGCCTTAGCGAAACACACTTTCGACTTGCTTTATGCATTGCAATTATTTCTCCATGATTTGAAGAGGCAACAACTAATGTTTGTTTTATTGAACGCCATGGTATAGTTATACCCCCACATATAAATAAATATATCATATGAGATAGACCTCTATGTGAATCCGATAATTATTCTATAACAATCTAGTTTCTAGTGGTGTCAGAAAAGACGGTTTCGGGATCTCGATTTCGTAAATCAAACTCGTAAATATTTAATAAGAATATTTATAGAGTTAAAGCATAGATGGATTGGATTTTGGATAGCCAATTTAGCTGAACTTGTGGTTAACTAGGGAATAGGGACTAAATTGTAAAGTGCAATCACTATAGATTTTAAATTAGTAAATGGGTCGGGGACTTAAATTGCAATTAACAAAAGGTTTAAAGCAACATTTATATCATGTTAAAGGTCATAATTGACTGTAGTTACTGTATGATTACGAGTTGGACGAGGGGTGTTACAGAGACTTTGAATCATTTGAATAAAATAATCTCATTCCAGTTGTTCCTATTAGATAGCTAAATATATGCTTAATTCTATTCAATGCCTCTATGTTAGAGAATAACTAAATCTTGCTAACAAGATTAGGGAAAATACTATATTAGGTTGCGTGTTGTTTGCAAGATCCATTAATGCCCTTATGAGACTAAAATATGGTATTTTAGAACCAATAAGCTCTTCATAGTTTTTACAAGGATGAAAGGGGTATTTATTCACATCTACCAATCTTACAACCATTGGGAGACTTACGGATTCACTTTATCCATGTATATAAGATGACTCATGAACATGAATTCCATCTTTTAAATGCTCAATCTACAGATTGAGAGAAAACTTTGTTTTCCAGGACATTTCATCTCCAATTTTTTTTTTTAAACAATTCACTCTATTTTGAAGATTTATAAGAGATCCGATAATATTTAATACGTCAGCATAAACAATAGCTATCACAAATTCATATCCTTATATTTTATTTTATGGAAAAAAGGACAAATTGGATAATTATATAACCTTCTTTAAATTACTAATAACTAAGACGATTCTACCACATACTTCTAGATTGTTTTAATCCATATCATAATTTTATAGTTTGATTCAATAATTTTCTTGGGGAACTTTGTATCCTTATAGGATCTTAAATCCTTCATGGATTTTTGTATAAAATTTCTATCAAGTGAGCTGTAAAAATAGGTTATAACAACACCCTTTAGATGCATATCAAGTTTTGCACGTATTATCAGATTAATAATATATCTAAACATGATTACATCCACCACAAGAGAGTGTCTCTCCATAATCAATGTTGGACCTTTGCAAAAATCCTTGTGCTTCAAGTTGTGCTTTACATATTAAGATTTTATTATTCATTTCATTTTCGCACAATATTCATTTATATCCTATATGTTTGGCACCTTTAGGTGCTTAGACTACAAGTCCAAAAATCTCATGTTTAGCTAATGAATTTAATTCTGTTTGAATTGCGTCTTTCTAGTATGGCCAATCTTCTTTATTCATAAAATTTTCAACATATTTTGGATCAAGATCCTCATTTTCTTTTGTTATTTTTGTAGCAACGTTATAAGAAAAAGCATTGTTGATGACTATATATTTCTTGTGTTGACATGACTTATTGAGATCTCTTTATCATCATTATTTTTAGATACCTGAACCTATTCTAAGGTTTCTAATTAGTTATGTCATTTTCCTCTTCTTTGTTACTTGTATCCATAATATTACCATCTTCAGTGTTCGCTCATTTGCTTTTATGATGATTTTTATTTTTGGAACTGAGAAGTCTACCACACTTTAGGTGTGGCTTAATTTCATTTGCACTAGCAAATTGTCTTACCGAGACATCAATACGAACTAGGGCATTTTCAATTGGTACATGAGATTTAGTAACTCTTTTTAGGTCAATAAAAGTATCTGATAATTGATTTGCAATATTTTGTAGTTGAATTATCTTTTGAACTTCTAATTCACATTAATTTGTTCAAGAATCTAGATGAGATAATAATTATGCATTCCACGTATTTTTTTACTAGTTAGTTATTTTCCCCTACTGTTAATAAAATTGTTTCATCAAAATATAAATCAGCAAACCATGACATATATCAAAAATTTTCAATTAGTTCAAGATACTTAATTATAGAAGAAAATTTATAACTAACATTTACTCCCAACCTTCTTTGAGTGCCCATCATTGTGGATTGTGCTGGAGCAATTCGAACATGTACTCCACTTTAAAAAATTATAAGATGGGAAATATTTTTCTCCCGACCAAAAGCTAATTGTAATGGGGAGTATTGATGATAACTCATTGGTTTGATACATACAAGTGTTGTAGCACATGAAACAATATAACCTCATGTTGAAACAAGAACATTTGCTTTCATAAGTAATGGCCTAGGAATTAATCTAAGCCACTTAATAAATTTTCGATAGATCAATAGATGTATGAAAGGTAAACGACTAATGCCCCTTCATACCACATCGGTAGTGTTAGTGCCAATTGCATGTCCCAAATGTAGTGTTGCAATTAAAGTTGCATTTGGACATTATGAAAGTTTCCTTCTTTGTTGGCATGTTTGGCCTATGTATCTTATGTTGGAAAAAACAATGGAAAGTTAAAATTTTGAAAATCGAGTCAATTTGTGATATTTATAGTAACAAACTTTTTTCCCGAAAAGTGCTTGTGCTTTGTGTGAAATAGATCCTAAATGTTCTTGGCATTCAACCAAACAACCTTCTTTACTATTCTCATACCATGAATTACTTCAAGTGTGGGCTCGAATAATCACGAATCAAACATAGAACTAGAAATGATTTATTACTTTCAGTAGGAAAGTAATTCTCGCTAATAGAAACTGTTAGAAATGTAATTCCTAGAAAATATAATTTATTCTTAGAAAATAAATTATCACTACTTTTTGACAAAATAACAATATATCAAACTTATAAACTTATGCTATGCTAATAGCTCTACTAGTGTCATATTTATAGGGAGATATAGGAGAATCGTAGTTGAATTAGTAAAACACATGTAATATTTATTTAATAGAAAACAATAAGTAGAATATGGTGGCTGACACACCCTAGTAAATAATACTAGGAATGCCGCCCCTCTCTCTTATAGTGAGGGGATTTGGGTCTCTCCTGTATTGGGTCCAATTATATGTGCTTCCTAAACTTTTAACCTAACACTTTATAATTTAATTCAACTCAATACATGGTTTCTATTTCCCAAAATAAAAACTATTTATTTAACTAATTTAATTATATAAATTAAATTTTCAATTAAAAAGCTTTCTCAACCAATTCTAATTTCGTTAAAATCATGACAACTTTACTATAAAAGAATATATGAGGAAATATATTTAATTTCCATATTCACCAGATTCACAATGACTACTTAATTTTATTCCATTTTTTAACTTTAATTGTTTAATTAAATAATAATTCAAAAACCTTAAATTAATTATCAAGTCATATCTATACTCAGTCAGAAAAACACATTCATTTGTGAATGTGATCCATTTCTCTAGCTTCATCATTTTTATCCATTTATGTTCATTTGGTTCTATATGTAATTCATTTATAGTTTCAATGAGCTACTGGAGGGACCGATTGGACATATGTAATTAGGGCCCAAATAATTTATAATTAATTTCCAACTTTTCGCCTATTACTTATAAACTTATTTAGTCACGAAGTCATTCCGTTATAATATCGTGATTGAGCTCTCCTTAGTTACATACCATTACGAAAGCTACTTATTCAGTGCCTGTCAAATGACCTTATCATAAGTGTGTTACCCTCATAGGATATCCTTAATCTCTTTAGGATAAATTCGTTATCTCAATATGATCCTATTTTATCTCATGGTAATTATTACATTTTCCTTCATGAATATTCATTTACTATCAAATAGTAATCAAGTGTTTATCACAAAGATAAATAACTAGTAACCATGTTTACTTTTCATCTATCATGTTTTATCATCTATATATCTATCTTCTAGGAGTTATCCCTCTAATGCTTAAGACAATTCATTTTCCTAATTGAACTTGATAGGCGAAATATTAATCTTTCATTCATTTTTCTCATTCTTGATTATACAAATGACATGTTTAGGTTCATCTACTAATACAAGTTGTCTTTCTGTATTAGAATCCAACCACGTAATATCACCTAGTATTAGTTAAACATTAGATAACTAGTTAGCTAATATTTTCTTCCAATTTTCTTTTTCATGCAAAAAATTTGAGGACAATATAGAAAGGGTATTAATGTAATTAGTGGATATTATTAAACCAATTTGTTCGAAAAATACAAGTGTACATGGATGAAAAATACTACAGTTAGGGCACCAAATCCAACATCTTGATCATTTGCTTATATCTTTTTGAGGATTTTAAGTAGCAAATCTCAAGACTATACTAGATCAAGCAAGGAAAGTTTTCAAGAATCCTAGTTGTTTGAAAAAAATCGATTTAAAAACGATTTTTTGTCAAAGTGAAAAATTAAATTTTTTTGAAAATCAAGTCGGTTTGTAATATTATAGTAATAAAATTTTACCGAAAAGTGCATGTTCTTTGTGCGAGATGGACCTAGACATTCTTGTCTTTCAACCGAATGACTTTCTCTATTATTTTTGTACCAGAAATCACTTCGAGTCTGGGCTTGAACAATCACGGATCAAATACAGAACCAAAAAAAAAAATTCTTACTTTCAATATGAAAAAAAAAAAAAAAAAATTCTCTCTTAATAAAAACAAGTAGAATTGTTATTTCCATAAAATAGAATTTATACTTAGAAATAAATTCTCACAAAATAAATTCTTACAATTTTTGGGCAAATTGACAATATTACAAAGTTGTGTATTACTTGTGTAGTTTTAGCCCCACCAGTGTCATCTATTTATAGGGAGTGGCAGAAGAATTCTAATTGAATTAGTAGAATATAAATAATACTTATTTGATAGAAAAACTAGTCCTCCAGTTCTACTAGGAGAGATAGGGTTTTGGGCCTCTCCTGTCCTAGGTCCAATTATATGTTATTTTTAGACTTTTAACTCAACACTTTGTAATTTAGTTCAACATAGAATGTATTTCTATTTCCTAAAATAAATATAATTTATTAAATTACTTGAAATAAATTAATTTTTTAATTAAACAATTTTCTCAACCCAATTCTAATTCTGTTAAAGTCATGACAAGTTTACCGTAAAAGTATCTATGAGAAAATATATTTAATTTCAATATTCAACAGATTTAGGATGACCAATTAATTTAATTCCAGTTTTCAAACTTCAATTATTTGATTAAATAATAATTCCAAAAACTTAAATTAATTCTCAGGTCATTTCCACACATAATGAGAAACTACATTCATTTTTGAATGTAACACATTTTTCTAACTTTATCATTTATATCCATTTATGTTTATTTGATTGTATATGCAATTCATTTCTAGTTTCAACGAGCTAGCGGTGGGACTGATTAAACATATGTAATTAAGGCTCAAATGATTTATAATTAAATTCCATCTTTTCGCCTATTAATTATAAACCCATTTAGTCAAAACATTGTATAATAGTATCGTAACTAAGCTCTCCCTAATTGCTTACCATTATGAAAGCTACTCGGTCAGTTCTCATCTAATAACCTTGTCATAAGTGTGTTACCCTCATAAGATATCTTTAATCTCTTTGGGATAAATTTGTTCTCTCAATATGGACCTATTTAATCTCATGGTAACCATTACATCTTCCTTAATGAAAAGTCAATTACTATCAAATAATAATTAAGTCATTTATCATAAAGACAAATGACTCGTGTCCATGTTTTGTAACACCCCTCACCAGACTCGGTCGTTGGGTCCAAGCTATAGAATGCCACATTGGTTTTCGAAGAAACTACCATCAATCATATTGTAATTATAATATTCAAACATACATTCATGTAATAAACACTTTCATATTAAGCTGCACAATTAATTTTGAGTCCCAATTGAGCTTATGAAAGCTCTATTGTTGACCCAAGTGTAAAATAGGACTAAACTGAAAAGATTCAAAATGTGGGAGAACGATATCGCAATACTGAAGACAATATTCAAACATCAAAATATATCAAGTAGGTATCGCGTTCTCGAAGGCAGTATCCAAACTTCCCATTTTGAGTACAAAATTGTAAAATTATCAAAACATACAACAAGTAGGTATTGCGATATCCAAAGTGTGGTATCGCTATATGTAAACTGAAAAATATATAGGGTTTTTCCTATGTAATTTATCACCTTTTTACTTAAATTCGTTGTTAAAACTAAGTAATTGTTTAATAAATTAATGAAATATGTGAAAATATGAAACTAGGACATAGAAATTATTAAAATGTGATTTTATGCTTTATTATATAGTTTTCATGCATAAAATGGCTTATTTTATATTGATTTAAACATATTATATTTTTAAGACATAAAATGAGCCATGCATGATTAAATTAAATAATAAAATATAAAATTATATTTAATAATTCATTTAAAAATATTTCATTAATAATTTGAGTTTTAATTAATTAATTAAATTGGATAAATTTTATTCTTTGGTCATTTAATTTGTTGATTTATTTTGGATAGGTCTAATAGCTTTGTTGGATTACAAAAAAAACAGTCCAAATTGAAGACCAAGTCAACCCAAATTCGGCTACATATGGTTGTCCACATAAACCACTTTTTGGTTTAATTACACAAGGTCCTTGCTGTAACACCCCAAACCAGGTCTATGCGTTTAGACAAGATTTGGTTTGTCACACCAATCGAACATTCATTTAATTCTCTAGTGATTTTAGTAAAACATTACTGCAAAACCTTTTGGAATTAGAGTTTAATTTAGTATGAAGATTCAAAATTGATGATTTAAGAAAATACATAATTGAAAATCTTATTTTTTAAAATATATTTGTCAAAACCTTAAAGTAATTTTTAAAAGAATTTGAAAGAATTTAAAAGAGTAATTTAGATGTTCAAAATGTTATAAAACCCAATATTTTAAGAAAACTTTAAAAATTTAAACATAAGCCCATATTGAGAGTCTTAAACCAAATTAAATCCATCCACTCAAATAAATCCATAAAAACATAATTAGAGGCCTTATTACATCAACCCAAAATAGTAATAAATAACTTAAATAAGTTCATAAATTATAAAACCCATGCTTGTAGTATGGCCTCCACCAAGTCATCCCCGGCCCAAGTCCACATCAATTTCCATCACTTGAAATGGATAATAAAACGGGGTGAGTTACAAAAAACTCAGTGTGTAACCCACTTACCACCATTATTGGGCCAGATCATCGAGGCATTAATTTGGGCTTGAGCCCAATTACAAATTTAACAATATAGAATAAAATAAAATAAAATGCATGTAAAAATGAATTTCCCAAACCAAGCCTAATTTCCATCGGCTAACACCCCCGTACCAACCAACACACCTGTGGGGATCAAGTCAACCCACCCCGCCAAACACACCAATCATAGGCATTAAGCCTTTTTAATAATGTTGTAGTGCACTACCGAACTAGATTGTGACATAGTCACCGAACTAGAGGCATTAAGCCAAAATTTGTGGCAGAGCCACCGAACTAGATACGTGGCCACAGGCCTTTCTTCTCTTCATCAAATCCCATCCCATGCAATTATGTATGAATAACAAACTTTAATCATAACATGATTTATCAAGTAATCCATATTATAGATAAGTCTATAATTTAACTTTTCATTTGGGCCTATTGACAATATAGTATCTAGCCCATTTAGCAATCTAGAGATCTTTGGCTCATTTATCGAACTAGAATATTTTTTTGCCCATTTATCGAACTAGAATATTTTTGGCCCATTTATCGAACTAGAATATTTTTGGCCCATTTATCGAACTAGAATATTTTTGGCCCATTTATCTATATATCGATCTAGCAGTTTTATGATCCAAATTATCGATCTAGCAGTTTTTTGTAAAAACTTAGCAATCTAGCAATTTTTCGTAAATTTCTCGGTTTTTACCGTTTTCATGCATTTACACAAAAGTTCTAATTACTACAAAATTTCCTATTTGGTCATCTTTACGATTTATCAAAATACTTACGGTTTGATAATTAACCCGAGAGATAAGTGTGAAGTTACACACCTGCTTATTGTGAGAACTAGACTTTCCCGCTCGTCAACACCTATACGTATCACGATAATTAGAACACTATAATCTAATAATAAAACCAATCTAAACATAACGATCTAAAATTTTACCCTCGGATTTTCGAAATACTTCTACTTTCGGTTTCTCCCCGATTGATGGTTCATTAACCGAATCAAATCCACGAACAAATAATGGTTCGGGAGTACGAACTACTTCGAACAGTTGATTTTGCTCGGATGAACGTCCGCAACCCGGTGGAAAATCCCGGATTCTTGAAATAGTCCTTTGTTTATACTTAGGGGGATTAACGGTACCACCCTTCTTCCGAACACTATACACGGCCCGTTTCTTCCCTATCTTGATTGTCTTCAATGACAAAAGATAGTTAGCACGTCCTAATAATATATATCGATTATGACTAAAGGTTTTAAGAACGAGATTTCCTTACCAAAAATATTCTTGTTCCACAAGGAGAATCGATCCAAGCGTTCTATGTCACTCACGACCACTTGAATTCCGATCTTCCGTTATCGCACTAAAGTATAACAAAAATAAACGTTAATAGAATGAACGTTTATTTTGATCTAAGAAAGCCTTCATACCACCATCAATATTCGGTCTTGACTACTACTAACTAATGAAACTAAAAAGACTTCTTACCCTTTTGTCCACGGTTGAAAAGAAAGGATTGAAAATGATGTCTTTAAGAGATGGAGGATTCGGCTATGATAACCAAAGAAAAGAGAAAATGGTTCGGCTATGGCTCACTAACATTCGGCCATGGAGAAAAGCAATGGAGAAAAGGATGAGTGAAAAGAAATAAAATATGAGAGAAGAGATAATAATGAAGATTCGGTTTTCAAAGAGAAGAAAAGAGAAAGAAAAAGATGTATTGGAGAGCAAGGTACATTCGGCAATGGAGAAAGAAACAAAAAGAGAGAAAAATGGTCTTTTTGGTACTAGCAATTTCGGCACTAAGAAGAGGCACAAGAGAATATTCAAAAGATGAACAAAAATGACCAAATGGTCAAAAGAATTAGGCTTTACCAAAAGCACAAATTCGGCCAAGGGAGAAAAGTTGAGAAAGGATTGCAAAACTTTGCACATATGCTAAGAATGACCAAAAGAGACTTCAAATCCTAGCCAAACTAACACCAAAAATCGGCTTCCCCCTAGACCATATTAGTCCATATGCATGGTCAAATGGCCATGATTTGTTTCCAAAACACTTTCCTTGATACTTGTCCCATGTCTCCATATCTTTCCAAATTTTCTTGATTCCCTACCATAAGTTCACTCTTACCTCATTCCTTTGATATACTAACCAAAAATAACAAGGTCAACACTTACCATATATGTGCTTGGCCGATACATGCTAGGAAAACCAAAAATAAAAGCCATCTAATTGCTATTTAAGGGATTCGAACCTCTCCCCTCATGCCAAAACCCTTGCGCCATTACCACCTTGCCATTACTCATCTTGTGTCACTTATTAACACTTAAATTAACTTAAATATTAATGACACTTGATCCACTTCAATAAATTTTCCCAACAAAAATTATTCCTTACCCAAATAATTCTATGCTCTTCTTCAAGGGTATACTAAACCCGAAAAGAAGTAAGAAAATTTTCCTATATAAGCTAAACACCAAAACATGCAATAAATTGATACTTAAATTTTAGGGTGTTACAACTCTACCCTCCTTAAAGAAAATTTCGTCCTCGAAATTTACCTGGTTGAAAGAGGTGAGGGTATTGTTGCCGAATTGCATCCTCAGGCTCCCACGTAGCTTCCTCCACTCCGTGATTACGCCATAAAACTTTGACCAATGGTACGGTTTTCTTTCTTAACACCTTAACATCTCGATCTAAGATTTCCACTGGTTCCTCTTCAAAAGACAAGTCTGAATTCAACTCCACTTCATCTACCGGTACTATGTGCGAAGGATCCGATCTATAGCGCCTCAGCATGAAAACATGAAAAACATTATGAATCTGACTCAACTCCGGAGGTAATTCGATTTGATAGGCCACTAGACCAACACGCTTCACCACACGATATGGTCCAATGTATCTAGGACTCAATTTGCCCTTCTTCCCAAATCTGAAAATCTTCTTCCAAGGTGAGACCTTCAAGAAAACTTGATCCCCCACGTCATACTCGATATCCTTACGCTTCAGATCTGCATACGACTTTTGTCTATCCGAAGCTTCTTTTAACCGTGCTCGAATAGCTTTCACTTTTTCTTCCGTTTCAGAGATCATCTCAGGACCTAACATCTGTCGTTCGCCCAAATCAGTCCAACAAATAGGAGAACGACACCTACGACCATACAATGCCTCGTAGGGTGCCATCTGAATGCTAGACTGATAGCTATTGTTGTAAGCAAATTCTGCCAACGGTAGAAAATCCTCCCAACTACCTTTGAAGTCAATTACACATCCCCTTAACATGTCTTCCGAACCGAATTACTCTTTCCGATTGACCATCGATCGAGGATGAAAAGCCGATCTTGAAATTTAACTTTGTTCCCGGAGCTTCATGCAAAGCCTTCCAAAACCGCGATGTAAACCTAGGATCCCTATCCGATATAATAGACACAGGTCCCCATGCAACCTCATGATTTCGGATACATACAGCTTAGCCAACTTCTGCAACGAGTAATCCGTACGAACTGGTAGAAAATGAGCAGTCTTCGTCAAACGATCCACAATTACCCAAACAGAGTTTTTCTTAGTAGGTGTTAAAGGTAACCCACTAACAAAATCCATTGTTATCCGTTCCCATTTCCAAAGAGGAATCTTTACTGGTTGTAATAAACCTGACGGCAATTGATGCTCGCCTTCACTTGCGGCATGTGTTAAACATTTTCCCACAAATTCGTAAATCTCACGCTTCAACCCCGCCACCAATACATTTCACGAAAATCCCGATACATCTTATTTCCTCGGGATGCATAGCATAAGGGCTACTATGCGCCTCCCGTAGAATCATTTGCCTCAAATCTGAATCCTTAGGCATACAAACTCTTCCTCGAAAACACAACACACCTTCCGAGTTTATACCAAAATCCTCTATTCCACCATTTTCGACTTGCTGTATTAAAATTCTCAACTTCTTATCTGATATCTGCTTTTCCTTGATTTGTTCTAACCATAGAGGCTTCACCTGAAGTTCCGCTATCAGACTACCATCTTCGTACAAACTCAAATGGGCAAACATTGCTCTCAAATCAGATACCACCTTACGACTTAACGCATCTGCTACCACATTAGCTTTTCCAGGATGATACTCGATTGAGAAATCATAGTCCTTTAACAGCTCCACCCATCTTCGTTGTCTCAAGTTCAATTCCTTCTGGGTAAGAAGGTACTTAAGACTCTTGTGATCCGTATAAATGATAGACTTTTCACCGTAAAGGTAATGCCTCCAAATCTTTAAAGCAAACACTATCGCAGCTAACTCCAAGAAGCATAAGCTCTCCAAGTAGGGTAGTTTACTTCGTGCGGTCTCAACTGACAAGAAGCATAAGCCACCACTTTCCCACTTTGCATCAATACACATCCTAAACCCGTATGTGACGCATCGCAGTAAACTATAAACTCTTTTCCGCTTCAGTGAATCGATCTTGGCGCTCAGTCAAAATCTTCTTCAATTTCTCGAAACTTTCTTGCTGTTTATCGGTCCATACGTACGGCACTCGCTTCTGCAATAGCTTAGTTAAGGGTGCAACAATCAACGAAAACCCCTCAACGAAGCGTCCATAGTAACCAGCCAAACCCAAGAAACTCCGAATCTCGCCATCGACTTTGGTGGTTTCCAATCCAATGACCTCAATCTTCCGAGGATCCACCCTTATTCTTCTTGGTGATACCACATGACCCAAGAAAGTCACTTCCTTAACCAAAATTCACATTTACTAAATTTGGCATCTGATTGATTATCTCAAGTAATCGCAATACAATTTGCAAATGCGAGTCATGCTCCTCTTCATTCCTTGAATATACCAAAATGTCATCTATGAATACCACTACAAACCGGTCTAAATATGGTTGAAAGACCCGGTTCATCATATCCATAAAGGCGGTGGTGCATTGGTCAACCCAAACGGCATCACCAAAAACTCATAATGTCCATAACGAGTTCGGAAAGCCGTCTTGTGAATATCTTTTCTTTCACCTAAAGTGGTGATAACCCGATCTCAAATCAATTTTGAGAGAAAGCTGAAGCTCCTTCAATTGATCAAACAGTCATCAATTTCGGCAGAGGGTACCGATTCTTGATCGTCAATTTATTCAATTGTTCGTAGTCAATACACATATGCATTGACCCATCTTTCTTTTTTTAACAAACAAAACCGGTGCTCCCGGGACACACTCATCGAATAAAACCCGATCTAGCAATTCTTGAATTTGAGCTTTAAGTTCCGACAACTCCTTCGGTGCCATTCTATAAGGAGCAATGGACACCTGAGCCGCCCCGCGAAAGCTCAATACCAAATTCCACTTCCGATCCGAGGTACAGGAAGTTCTTCTTGAAATACATCAGGAAATTCCTTCACTGTTCTCACATCTTCCACCGATAACTCTTTGGCATCTAAAGCACTAATAAATGCTAAAAATGCTCCATACCCTTTTTGCACCAACTTTTCCGCCTTTAACGTAGATATCACATTTGCCAAGTAATTCCTTCGTTCGCCTATCATAACTATCTCCTTATCCTCCCCGATTCTTATTGACATTCTCTTTTCAGCACAATCTAATTTCACTCGATGCTTAACCAACCAATCCATGCCCAAAATGATATCGAACTCGCCAAAAGGCAACTCCATCAGATTTGCCAGGAATATTTCTCCTTGAACTTCCAAGGGCACGTCTCTAAACAGTTTATTTACCAACACCGACTGTCCTAAAGGACTAATTACCTTCATCTCACTATCGCAAATTGCAGATTCTAGATTTAAGTTGCCAGATATGGTGCTAGCAACATACAAATGGTTAGAACCAATATCTATCAAAGCAATAACAGGTACATCAAAGATGAAGAACGTACCAGTTATCACATCAGGTGCATTGCCCACCTCGCGGCGTCTGACTGCATAAACCAATCCTGGCTGTCTTGCATCCGTGTTGCCTCTAGGACCATTGCCTCGACCCGCTGCACCTTGACCACGTCCAGCCCCATTACCACCACGACCTGGTCCACGACCTCTCAGTGGTTGCTGAGTTCCTCTTGCCGGAGGTGCATCAGTATTACGAGCTTCTTGAGTTGTATCCATTCGTCGAAGGCAATTCTTATATTGATGATCCATCGACCCGCATTTATAGCAAGCACCCGTTTTCCTCCAGCACTCTCTAGAATGCCGTTTTCCACAATTAGCACAGTCTCAACTCTGATTAACAGCTACAGGCGTTCTACCTTGAGCTGGCTCATCATTCCGAGGCCTCTTCGGAAACCTTTTTGAAGAACCCGAATACTTCATATCTCTCTTGCCTCTAGCTCGTTCCCGATTCTGACGTTCCGAGTTCTTAGCCTCTTCGACTATCTTGGCCTTTTCCACAAACGTGGCAAAAGTCCTAACTTGTTGTGGGGCTATCAAAACCCGCAACTCATCATTCAAGCCATCCTCAAAGCGTACACAACGCTCATGATCCGTTGCCACTATTGTTCAAGCATAGTGACTCAAGCGTAAAAACTCAGCCTCATATGCCGCCACTGTCTTATTTACTTGAACCAGATTCAAGAATTCCTTCCTTCGGGCATCCACATAACTTGTTCCCACATACTTCCCTTGGAAAGAAGCCTTGAAAAATTCCCAATTAACTAATGCAGCTTCAGTGCCTTCTCGGACAGTAAGCCACCATTGGTATGCTTCGTCCCTTAACAAAGACACCGCTCCTCTTAGTTTTTGTTCCACAGTGCACTCAAGATCGTCCATAATTCGCTCCACTGCTTCAAGCCAATATTCAGCAACGTTTGGAGCTACACCAGAAACACCTCTGAAAACCTCAGCACCACTTGATTTCAATCGTTCCGATATTGACCCACGAGCTGTTGGTCCAGTTCTGGTTCCAGCGACCCTTTCAAGGACTCGCAGCATTGCTCGTGTCACAGCATTATCTTCATCCATATGGTCATGTGATCCCGTCTCACTTTCGAGTGACGCAGGTGCATCCATTTTCGGTATATGATACGGCGCTTCAGTTGCGCCCCTAACACCTCGTCCTCTACCACGACCACGTCTACCACGTCCACGACCACGTCCTCTAGTGCTCATGACGACTAATTCGATTTAATCTGATTAAGAGTTTTATGAATCAGAATACTATTTTAGTGTTTATTAACGATGTTTTATGATATAAAAGAGATAGAGTTGTTTTCGCAATCATATCCTATTGTCTCAATCTCTACGGTTTTCAACACCTAAAACTAGAAGTTCTAGAATGATCATATCACAATAATAATAAACAATCAAGATACAGATACTTACTTGACTTGGCGCGGGATGCTCATGGTGCCATACTACCTTTAAATCAAAATTCTAAATATTTTGAATTGTTTTTCAAACAAATATCGTTGTTGAACCCAAACCACAGCCGAGTTTTGAAACTGGCTCTGATACCATTAAATGTAACACCCCAAACCAGGTCTATGCGTTTAGACAAGATTTGGTTTGTCACACCAATCGAACATTCATTTAATTCTCTAGTGATTTTAGTAAAACATTACTACAAAACCTTTTCGAATTAGAGTTTAATAAAAATTTAGTACGAAGATTCAAAATTGATGATTTAAGAAAATACATAATTGAAAATCTTATTATTTAAAATATATTTGTCAAAACCTTAAAGTAATTTTTAAAAGAATTTGAAAGAATTTAAAAGAGTAATTTAGATGTTCAAAATGCTATAAACCCAATATTTTAAGAAAACTTTAAAAATTTAAACACAAGCCCATATTGAGAGTCTTAAACCAAATTAAATCCATCCACTCAAATAAATCCATAAAAACATAATTAGAGGCCTTATTACATCAACCCAAAATAGTAATAAATAACTTAAATAAGTTCATAAATTATAAAACCCATGCTTGTAGTATGGCCTCCACCAAGTCATCCCCGGCCTAAGTCCACATCAATTTCCATCACCTGAAATGGATAATAAAACGGGGTGAGTTACAAAGAACTCAGTGTGTAACCCACTTACCACCATTATTGGGCCAGATCATCGAGGCATTAATTTGGGCTTGAGCCCAATTACAAATTTAACAATATAGAATAAAATAAAATAAAATGCATGTAAAAATGAATTTCCCAAACCAAGCCTAATTTCCATCGCCTAACACCCCGTACCAACCAACACACTGTGGGGATCAAGTCAACCCACCCCGCCAAACACACCAATCATAGGCATTAAGCCTTTTTAATAATGTTGTAGTGCACTACCGAACTAGATTGTGACATAGTCACCGAACTAGAGGTATTAAGCCAAAATTTGTGGCAGAGCCACCGAACTAGATACGTGGCCACAGGCCTTTCTTCTCTTCATCAAATCCCATCCCATGCAATTATGTATGAAAAACAAACTTTAATCATAACATGATTTATCAAGTAATCCATATTATAGATAAGTCTATAATTTAACTTTTCATTTGGGCCTATTAACAATATAGTATCTAGCCCATTTAGCAATCTAGAGATCTTTGGCTCATTTATCGAACTAGAATATTTTTGGCCCATTTATCGAACTAGAATATTTTCGGCCCATTTATCGAACTAGAATATTTTTTTTGCCCATTTATCGAACTAGAATATTTTTGGCCCATTCATCGAACTAGAATATTTTTGGCCCATTTATCGAACTAGAATATTTTTGGCCCATTTATCGAACTAGAATATTTTTGGCCCATTTATCTATATATCGATCTAGCAGTTTTATGATCCAAATTATCGATCTAGCAGTTTTATGATCCAAATTATCGATCTAGCAGTTTTTCGTAAAAACTTAGCAATCTAGCAATTTTTCGTAAATTTCTCGGTTTTTACCATTTTCATGTATTTACACAAAAGTTCTAATTACTACAAAATTTCCGATTTGGTCATCTTCACGATTTATCAAAATACTTACGGTTTGATAATTAACCCGAGAGATAAGTGTGAAGTTACACACCTGCTTATTGTGAGAACTGGACTTTCCCGCTCGTCAACACCTATATGTATCACGATAATTAGAACACTATAATCTAATAATAAAATCGATCTAAACATAACGATCTAAAATTTTACCCTCAGATTTTCAAAATACTTCTACTTGCAGTTTCTCCCCGATTGATGGTTCATTAACCGAATCAAATCCACGAACAAATAATGGTTTGGGAGTACGAACGACTTCGAACAGTTGATTTTCCTCGGATGAACGTCCGCAACCCGGTGGAAAATCCTGCATTCCTGAAATAGTCCTTTGTTTATACTTAGGGGGATTAACGGTACCACCCTTCTTTCGAACACTATACACGGCCCGTTTCTTCCCTATCTTGATTGTCTTCAATGACAAAAGATCGTTAGCACGTCCTAATAATATATATCGATTATGACTAAAGGTTTTAAGAAAGAGATTTCCTTACCAGAAATGTTCTTGTTCCACAAGGAGAATCGATCCAAGCGTTCTATGTCACTCACGACCACTTGAATTCCGATCTTCTGTTATCGCACTAAAATATAACAAAAATAAACGTTAATAGAATGAACGTTTATTTTGATCTAAGAAAGCCTTCATACCACCATCAATATTCGGCCTTGACTACTACTAACTAACGAAACTAAAAAGAATTCTTACCCTTTTGTCCACGGTTGAAAAGAAAGGATTGAAAATGATGTCTTTAAGAGATGGAGGATTCGGCTATGATAACCAAAGAAAAGAGAAAATGGTTCAGCTATGGCTCACTAACATTCGGCCATGGAGAAAAGCAATGGAGAAAAGGATGAGTGAAAAGAAATAAAATATGAGAGAAGAGATAATAATGAAGATTCAGTTTTCAAAGAGAAGAAAAGAGAAAGAAAAAGATGTATTGGAGAGCAAGGTACATTCGGCAATGGAGAAAGAAACAAAAAGAGGGAAAAATGGTCTTTTTGGTACTAGCAATTTCGGCACTAAGAAGAGGCACAAGAGAATATTCAAAAGATGAACAAAAATGACCAAATGGTCAAAAGAATTAGGCTTTACCAAAAGCACAAATTCGGCCAAGGGAGAAAAGTTGAGAAAGGATTGCAAAACTTTGCACATATGCTAAGAATGACCAAAAAGAGACTTCAAATCCTAGCCAAACTAACACCAAAATTCGGCTTCCCCCCTAGACCATATTGCCGTCCATATGCATGGTCAAATGGCCATGATTTGTTTCCAAAGCACTTTCCTTGATACTTGCCCCATGTCTCCATATCTTTCCAAATTTTCTTGATTCCCTACCATAAGTTCACTCTTACCTTATTCCTTTGATATACTAACCAAAAATAACAAGGTCAACACTTACCATATATGTGCTCGGCCGACACATGCTAGGAAAACCAAAAATAAAAGCCATCTAATTGCTATTTAAGGGATTCGAACCTCTCCCCTCATGCCAAAACCCATGCGCCATTACCACCTTGCCATTACTTATCTTGTGTCACTTATTAACACTTAAATTAACTTAAATACTAATGACACTTGATCCACTTCAATAAATTTTCCCAACAAAAATTATTCCTTACCCGAATAATTCTATGCTCTTCTTCAAGGGTATACTAAACCCGAAAAGAAGTAAGAAAATTTTCCTACATAAGCTAAACACCAAAACATGCAATAAATCGATACTTAAATTTTAGGGTGTTACACTTGCAATGTTGAATAAATTAGAGATTTGCCCGAAGATTTACATTTGACCGAGCCTTAGTCTGGAGTTGTTATGGCATTTAATTTGCATAAAAATCAAGCAAAAATAAACTTAAAATCCACTAAGCATGGCCGACCACTCATTTGAGAAGCTTGAAGAGACTAAACCTTTCTACTTTTAGTAAACTACTCCCCTCTTCACCTATAAATAAGACCCCCTCATTCCTTCATCCATCATCCATCATCCCTTATCATTCTCTTCTTTCTCAATTGTCTTTAGCATTTTCCATTTCGCACGCCTAGCATCATCTCTTCATAGAGATTTTAGCAATTAAGCCTCTTAAAGAGCCCTTGGCCGGCCACCTTGGAGAGCCATCAGCAAAGGAATAAAGCGAATGAGTGAAGGAGTCTCATCAATCAAAGTCTTGGGTGACAGCCACTTTGATTTGGGTTTAATCTTTCTTTTCTTTAATTTCATCTAAAAATGTTTGCTATGTGTTCTTTGTTCTTGTTTAAAACAATGTTAGCTTAATTTTATTTAAGCTAGGATGATTGCTTTGATTAAATAATATTTATTTGATTCATTCTTATAATGTTTGTGCCTCAATCGATCATGTTTTCAATTAAAATCAAGTCTGTATTTCGTCCATACGTGATTGAAATGCACCTGAATTAGCTGAGTGATCCTAACCAGATGACAGCTAGTGGACACATAATTGAAATGTGCATGCTCAATTTAGATCCTAACCTGATTAAATTGCAGGTTGCATAACAACTCTAACCAAGCTCTGTTATTTGCATATTTTTTAGATTTGTGTGATTAAACTGTTTCAAACCTAACGCATCCCTGTTACCTCACACGAATGCTAATAAACCCTTAGTAAATAAGGATCATTAAAATGCGTATTTACTAAGACAAGGATTTCGAAAGGACCTAATGTGGTGTCCAAACTCATGAAAGATCAAGTTGCCATGGAATGTTTTTCCTGTAATAGCCCATTTTTAGTCAAATCAGAATAGTGGTTTCGGGACCACAAATACAAAGTCAAAATATTTATTTTATTATTATTTTAATGTTTACAGCATGATAGCATGTATGTGTGAAAAATTTGTGAAGTAGTTTTATCGTTTAAATGGTAAATTTGATAAAAATGACTAAATCGCGTAAAGTGCAAAAGTGTTATTCTATTAGCTAAAGGTGTCAAATAACTTTGGTTTTTAAATATGGTTGCCTTAAATGGAAATTTATCCATTTGAAAGATGAGTGGACAATTTTGGACCACCATTAAATGATATTTAAGTTATACTAATAAGGTTAAAATAGTAAATTATGTATTAAGTTAAGTAAAAATAAAGAAAAACAAGTTTATCATCTTTTAATTCATTCTCTTGCACCGAAAATTGAAGGGAAGAAAACATTTCTAGGGTTCTACATTTGACATTCTTATTTCTATCAATTGGGTATGTATTTTTAATCTATTTTAATGATTTCTATGTTTTTGTGATCGTTGCATCTAGTACTAGCTAGCCTAGGGACTAATTCGAAAAACTGTTAAAGATTTTGAAAGTTGCCATTGATGAATATGTATGAGTTTTGGTGTTTAATAGATTATGAATATTTGATGTGAGTTAAACAAGTTTTGTTAAGTGATTTTTGGTGAAAACGCAAATTAGGGATTAAATTGAGAAAATGTGAAATGTGGTGGTTAAAAGTGTGAATAAATTGAAAATATGGGCTGCTAGTATCATGTATTAAATTTGGCTAAGCATGGGTTTGTACTAAATTGCATGAATTTGCAATTTTATGTGATAAGGACTAAATTGTGAAAATGTGAAACATTAGGGGCAAATGTGTAAATTTACCAAATTGTAAATTATAGGCTAAATTGAATAGACCGAATGCAGAATGTGCTAAATTTGATAATATATAGATCAAGATAAGCCGAGATCGGGATTAGAACGGGGAAAAGGAAAAGTGGACAAATAGTTGATAATTTCCATCTGAGCAACTCAAGGTAAGTTCGTATAATTAGAATCGAATTTTTAAATACTTGTAAATTATTTGAAATGAAAGTATAATTGAGTAAATGGTATTACTGAGTTCGAATGCCTAATTGATGTGAATTAGTGAATACCGAGTCCCGTTTAAACCGTAGAAAGTTGTAGGATACGAGTGACATGTCACTAGGATTACCGTTTTGGTCGAGATCCTGCATGTGTTGTGGGCTCACCACAACTACTTTGAGCTTACCGATATATCAGCTCGTAAGAGCTTACTATTTTCAGCTCGTCAGAGCTTACCATTTCAGCTCAATAGTGCTTATTGTCCATCAGCTCAGGAAGAGCTTACTGATCATAGCTCGAAAGAGCAAAAATGATAATGAATTGATGGATTACTAATTTAAACACGTATTGTATATCACCCGAGTATCCCTCGATATTTTAATAGGTTCAACGGGCATTAATTTTGTTATTGGTTATGTGAAAAAGCTATGTATTTATATGAATGAACTACTGTTTATATGAATTTGATATGATACAATGTACTAAGTATTAAATTGAGATAATGGATGATTATATGCACTTATGTGACTAACTTGTTGATGAATGCTTGTGTTTAGGCATTTGGTAATTGAATTGAGTATACCTTATTTATTGTCTTGATTATGTGTAAATGGTAAGTTTAACTCTGAATTATACGGGCTTACTAAGCTATATAGCTTACTTTGCTGCTTTTCCATGTTTTATAGTGATTTCAAAGCTAGCTCGGATTCGGGGTTCGTCGGAGACTTCACCACACTATCCACTGACTCGTTGGTACTTTTGAAACTATGTTTTGAGTATATGTCATGTATAGGTATTTTGAGTCATGTTGATCATGTTTTGGTAATGATGTTGGCCAAATGAATTGGCCTTGTAAATGTTTATAAGTTGGTTTGTATATATATATAGCCATGGGTGATGGCATAAATTTGGTATTTTTGGTATGTTTGAATCATGTGAAAATATATATACTTATGTCTTGTGTATATTGAGTTGGTTGTGATGATTGCTGATAATAGGTATCATGGATGGTAAATTGATGATTTGTGGAATTGATAACATGCTTGAGAAATGGTACAAAATGATGTAAGATTGGTAAAGGTTTAACTAGTTGATTGGTGTATATATTTTTGGTATATTTTGAATGAGAAAAACATGAGTTATAAGTATGTTAGTTATTGGTATATGATATGGTATGAATTAGCCTTAATTTTGGCTAAATTGGATGTTTACTTATGTTCTGGAATTGGTGATATTTTGGTTGTATAGGTATATGCAAATTTAGGTGACAAATTGGCTTGGTAAATTGTAATGCCCCAAACCCGGCCCAAACGTTATGGTCGAATCTGGTGTGTCACATCAAAGCGTCGTTCGAAAACTGAGTTTGTCATTAAAAGTTCATTTCTATGTTTGAATCCTTTTGCTCGAGTTCAGCAAATCATCTTGATGGGCTCGAAACTAACTAATATTTTGACAAAGGCAAGCACACCTATCGAACAGTAGTATAGTTGTGGTGAGTCCGGAATATCGTATCCTCAAGGACTAAAATTACTAGTAATAACTATTTTTTTATTATCTAGCCTAATAATTAAGGGGATTTATCTTTAATCTAAAATTAACTAACTAATTGACTAACTAAATAACTATGAACGCGACAGAGAGTAAAGAGAATAATCGAATGAATAAAGACAATACCCAATGAAGAATCCACCTAGACATCACTTATTATTCTGACTCTAAATTAAATGATTTATTCACTTGAATTGATCCGTAGAAATCCCTAAATCATGTTCATATCTCTTTCAAGACTAAGAACAACTGACTCTAGGTTGATTAATTGAAATCTCTTTCTAATTAAAACCCTCATCGTCACATTAACTCGATCTATGGATTCCCTTATTAGATTTGACTCTAATCCAACAAATTTATGTCGTCCTATTTCTAGGATTGCAATAAACTCCGCTTAATTATGTTGGATCTTCTCTTAAATAGGGACTTTTTCTCCACTGAATAAGCACATTAAACTTGAATTAATATTCCTGAAAACATCAAAACAAGGATTAAGAATACATAATTAAGAACAAGATCAAGTATTTATCACATAATTCAGATTTATTGAATAATAAGATTCATCTAGGTTTTATCCTCCCTAGGTATTTAGGGAGTTTAGTTCATAACATAAAAGGAAAACATCATAGAATTAAGAAAACAACAAGACATAAAGAACCCAAAAACTTCTAAAGAACTTGATGGAGATCTTCAATCTTGGAGTGAATCAAAGCAGGGTGCGGCAGGGACATGGGCGTGTGCTCAGCCCGTGTGAGGAGGCCCAGGCCGTGTGGGAATTTGCATGGCTCTCGATCGACACGGGCTGGCACACGGGCGTTTGTCCAACCCGTGTGGTTAACACAGGCATGTGTTCAGCCCGTGTGGTGCAGGCTTTGGCCGTGTGGATCCTTAAGATGGCCCGTTTTGTTTGTTTTTGGCACTTTTTTTGTTCCTTTCGCTCCCCTATGCTCTCTTAAGTATAGAAACATGAATTTAAAGGATTAGGAGCATCGAATTCACCAAATTCAATAAATAAACATCCAAAAACACGCTAAGCGTGGGATTAAAATGTGTTACTTTTATGGTTTATCACATCTCGTCAAAAATGGTTACTTAATGTCTGGCATTGATACCTTAGGTTATTCCAATTGCGAAAGCTACTAAAGTTTGAAATATAAACACGTATGTTTTTAAGTGTTTTTGAAAATAGTTGTTAATTTTGAAAATTCGTGTTTAGTAGTTTTAAATAAAGAAATCTAAAGCTCATTAAAAATAAAATTAATCCCTCAAAGGGTTTATAACAGAATTAAAACCCAAAATATAAAATTCAAATAAAAAGTCTACAGTAGAGCGTAAGCAGTCGTATGGCCAGCTCCGAGTCTCTCATGGCTCCAAATTGCCTAAGGCTGGGGATTACCTGTACAGTTAGACAGAAGAGTGAGTTTGCAAAAACTCAGTGTGTATTACCATATAATACAAACAGTTAGATATACGGTATGCAGAAACAGAATGGGCCTGAGCCCGTAACAGGCACAGTATCAGGTGGGCTTTAGCCCATAACAAAACCAGGTGGACCTAAGCCCATTACAGAATTAGTATTAGATGTAGATATGCAGACAGAAATCCAGCCCAATCCAACCAATACACCACCCGTACCAACCAACACACCATGTGGGGATAAAATCGACCCACCCAGCCAACACACCAACTTTAGCACCGGTTGCGGCACTAAGTCAACAGAACGGCTCGGCGCCATAGACAGAATGGCTAAAAGCCATAAATATTGCAGAAAGGCTGAAAGCCTTGTACAGAACAACAACGGTCGTACACTTCCTCCGTAACAATGTCCCAACCCCATGCAATAAGTCGTGTATGTCATGCTCAATCATCACAGGTGTATACAGAATGGCCATGCTCAGTAGCAGTCATTTAAACATATAATAAAAGCATATCAGTCACACGACCACAATCAAGTAAGTTAAAACACAGTCATACGATCACAGTCAAATCAGTCAAATTCATAATCTAAGTCAGCCGTTTACCCACAAGGGCAAAATAGTTATTTACCCTCCAGGGGCATTACGGTCATTTTACCCTACAGGGGCATTACGAACAATTTACCCTACAGGGGCATTACGGTCATTTTACCTTATGAGGGTATTTTAGTCATTTTACCCTATGGGGTTATTACAGTCATTTTACCCTATCAGGGTATTTTGGTCATTTTACCCTATGGGGTATTTCGGTGTAGATAACAACCTTTCTGAAGGTCTACAGTCGCCTCGAGCGACGCAGATAACCTAAATGGTTATAACGATGTAAATGGGCCCAAGGCCCAATATTCGGCCCAAGTGGGCCTACACGCTTGTATGGCCATATAGCCCAAATTCAGTCACGGCTATGTGAACTCCATAGCCCAGTCCATTATTTTCCAATTATCGTGGATTTTGTTCGTGTAGGGCCCACGAGCCTAGTGGGCCCACGAGCCTAGTGGGCCCACACAGCCCATTTCAACCCAACGGGGCCCATAACGACCCAAGAGCACGAGAGTGCTCGTAGTGGCCCCTACAGTTTATCACCCATGATTTGTGGCTCGATTTACCTCAGGAGTGATTACACGCTCGTGAGGCCTCAAATGCTGAAGTTTCGGCATTTCGGCTTTTGCCAACTCACAAAAGCGATAGTGCGATTACACACCCTTTTTGGCTTTTAAGCCGAATATCATTTACGAAAAATAGTTACATACACACCCTTTCGACTTTACGAAAGTAATGATTCGCGGTGTACAGATACACACAACATTTTTGGAATAGCGCAGAAACTCCCGAATGTCAAACCCGAGCCTTGCTTGATTTGATGCCCTTAGCCTTCTTAGATTACTAACAGAATCAATACCCGATTAATTGTGTATCTGCCTGTCCACAGATTCTGTAACATCCCGAATTTGGGCCTAGTAGGTTTGGGCCTTGAGCTTTAGGAAATTAGAGTATTATTTTATTTTGTGTTGGCTCAGGTATGAATTTTGTGTGTTAGCATAGTCTTGTGAAGGCTTGATTTTATTTAGGAAGCTAGAATAAATTTTAGTATGGTTCATTTAATGAAGTGGATTAGGTGAGCTTGACACTTAAGTTAGTTTAAGTGTTAATTAAAGCATATGAGGAGTAAGTGGCAAGTTGGTTAAGGAGCTTGAAAAGTGGCTTGAGGTTAGAGGTTTGAGTAGCATGTGTAGCATTTTGAAGACTTTATTTTTTGTGTTCTAGTATTTATGGACGGTCAAAACTTATTCATGATAGGTTGGACTATTTCTTTTGGTAAGTTGAATTTTTGTTTAAGGAAAGCATGATGTTGGGGATAAGAATCTTGAAGTTATGGTATTATGAGGGGACAAAAGGCATGGAATATGGAGAATGTTTTGGAAACTCTTTTATGGTCTTTAGTGCATGTATGTGGACGGTATGGGTGTCTAGGGGGTGGCCGAATGTTGTTAGGTGGTTTGGGGGGGAATAGTTGGCCAACTTTTGCATTTTTGTGCACCTTTTGGCATATTTTCTCTTCCTCTCCAAACAAATCCCTCCTTGGCCGAATGTGTCTTGTGCATTTTGGTGCATTTTGCTTTTGATTTTAGCCTCATTTTGTTGAATCAAATCATACCATTTTCCTTCTTTCATTTGCTCTTTTGAAACCGAAACTACAATCTATCTTTGTGCATTTTTGTGCACTTTCTTTTTGGCAAAGAAGTGTTTGGCCGAATCTCTCCCACATCTCTCTCTTTTTCTTTCTTTCAATATTATTCAAATCACATTTTCCTTTACACTCTCTTGGCCGAATCATTCTTCATCTCAAATTCCATTTCTTTTTCATTTACTCAAAGTTAAAACACCCATTTACATTTTATTTCTTCTTCTCTTTTTATTTCACCATATAGCCGAAACTCTCATATTCTTTTGATTTATTTTTGGCCGAATATTCAAAGGTAGGACTTCATTTGATTTTTTCAATTGGTTTTGGTTATAAGTAAGTATTCTTGGCCGATTTTCCTATTATTCTTTCTCTTTTCTATATCACTTTCTTGTGGTCAAAGGCCGAATCTTTGGGCATTGGTTTGCAAGGTTCTAACCATTTTAGGAACCGATTATTCTTTAGGCTTTTCGGGACGTTGGAAGCAATCAATCTAAGCCTCATTTCTTTGATTTGGGTAAGCTTTTAGGTAAGTTTGGTATTTCGAAGCGATAACTCATTGGATTTAGTGATATGGCTGAATGGCCTTTGTTTATAATTTAAGTGTTGGCCGATTGTAGGACAAGGTGATCTAGTGCGATAGATCGGATCTCCGGAAGTTAGTTTTTGCTTTGGTGAAAGGTGTGTATCTTACACACTTTATAACTTGGTTTATATATGTATGTATATGTGAGTTATTACTAATCTTTTATCAAAGTGGGAAAAACATGAGATCTTGATATGATACCGTGATGGTATGAATGAGGATACGGGTAAGTCCGTTTCGATATTTGTTGTCCTTATACATGGACTGAAATCATGATCTACAATTTATGATATATTTATTATATGATTCATATCAAAGTATGTGACATGATTTGTTTATCTATTGCATTGGTATGGGCAATATGAGAGGAGGGGGAAGATTGATATTGTGTCTTCGGACACCAGAGGTTTGGTACCTCCAGTGATTTGGTATCACATTCGTGTCTTCGGACACCAGAGGTTTGGCACCTCATAGCGACTCGTCCCTGTGGTTTTACACCACCGTGGGTTGGCCCCACTATTGAGATATGGGATCCTCTACCAGTGATTTGGTATCACACGTGGGTTGGCCCCACAACTTGATGATTTGTGACTTCGGTCACGGTGGTTTGGCACCACCCGGTGATTTGGTATCACATTCGTGTCTTGGACACGGAGGTTTGGCACCTCATAGCGACTCGTCCACGTGGATTAACTCCACCGTGGGTTGGCCCCACTTTTGAGATATGGGATAAATCGCGGTGATTTGGTATCACACGTGGGTTGGCCCCACACTTGATTATTCGTGACTACGGTCACCGGTGATTTGGTATCACATTTGTGTCTTTGAGACACGGTGGTTTAGCACCACCCGGTGGTTTGGCACCACCACGGGGTAGAAAAGGAGTTATGGATGGCTAGGATGGGTGCATTATACATATATATTGTCTTGTTATAATTTGTGTAAGTATGTGGCATTTATCCGGGAGAGGGATTATGCACTGAGTCTTGGTGACTCACCTTCTCCCTTATCATTTCAGGTGATTCGTGAGATTACGGATGAGGAGCCGGATGAACTCGAGGAGGCCATGCAATAAATTTTGGTTCTACGTGAACTTTGGTTTGAGAATTTTACTTTATTTATATTTGGTTTTTATATTTTGTGGGTTTGTAATAAGGCCTCTCTAAATTATGGTTTGGATTATTTTTATGTTTTGAGCATGATTTAAATATGGGTTATAAATTTCTTGATTATTATAGTAAATTGAGCACAAAGTTTTCTAAACTATACAACGCGATGATTTTGAAAGCGTTACCATCGGGTAACATAAATTATTTGACAATTTTAACAACTTGAGTATTTTCGATAATTTAAATGATTTTTAAATATTAAGTTTCTACATTCAAATGCAAATGGCTTTCAAAGTAATAATTCGAGTTTTCTTAAAATGATATAAATGTTTTCAAATTTACGATTAATTCACTTATTTTAAAGTTTTACGTAATTTCAAAGTAAATTATTAGTTTTAACTTATTATATACCTGATTTCTTCAAATATAGAATTTAAAAAGGGTTTTTCACAAAAATTAAATTGTTAACTCGTTTTTCTTCAAAGTATTTTCCTCAGTGACATACCAGATTCGGTCATGGCGTATTGACCGGGTTTGGGGTGTTACAGATTCTATTAAAAGATTGAAAACATCAAAATATTTAGGAACCCAACACCAGAATAATCGGCTAACATCTTACAGTATTAGCCCAAATGATTACCTTAGATTGCGAGATAAGGAAAGGATTGACTACCACTGCGATCCTTGACAAACCCATTCACCCCTTCCAATGATCTAAAAACCAAAAGTGCCACCACCATCATCGGGGAAGAAAAAGGGATTCAACCACGCATGAACAACCAAAGAAAACATTTATTGAAGAAAGAGAAACCGCTTAGTGGGACGGTGGAAATGTGCAAGTGTACACAATCGTAACAAGTAATAAAGTGACAAGTAAATGTCGAGTTATCGTACCCACAGGCACTGTAAAAGAATTATTTATGAAAATGATTTCAAACACTTTGGTGAAGGAAAAATATTTGGATTTAAGAAATATTTGAAAACCAAAAGAAAAACAAAGTAAAAATAAAATAAAACAAAGTTCTAGTGCACGATTTCAAAAACTGACTTTAATCAAGATGATATAATTGTGTTGGATTAATCACATTTTTTAACTTAGAATTATTAAGCTTATGCTTATACTTGTTATGAATAAATCACGGCAACTCGGTAATTTGCTAACTTATGAACATATTCACATGTTATTGCACATACATACTTATTAAATTAAACAATCTCTCGCATATTCCTATGTGATTCAACCGATTAATTCAACCTAATAAGCATATAAAAGATCATGTGAAGTAACAAAGTATCCCTACCTTGAAATAGTTTAATCACAAAAATCTTGCATGTTATGCAAGGCATATGTATCGCCAAATACTATGCTAATTTAATCTTCAGCTACCTTAGAAGAATTAAACATGCACAGATTAAGCGTTGTGTCCATTAATTACAATTTCAATGCGTTTAAATAATTAATTCTTTAGTTAAGCATGATTTTACTTAATCAAGCATCTTACAATTTCAATGCGTTTAAATAATTACAATAATTAAGCATGATTTTACTTAATCAAGCATTTTACTGAGGCCTATAACATCATAAACACATTTTTAATAATTTAAGAGGACGAAATGCAATCAACCCAACACGAATTAAATTCAAGCTAAGCTGATTAAATTAACCATTTCAATAGCATAAATATTCATAAACATGTTTGTCAAAACAACAACAAAATTTAGAGATAGGGAACAAGAAGCAAATCCGGTTTTCTCTGTGGCTTGACTGATTGCTCCGTTCTTCGTTCTCCGTTGTCCTTGGCTATCAAGGTGGCTAATGAACACTCCAATTGCTCCTCCAAATGGATGAGGAAATACCTCTTTTCCAAGAGGAGAAATCGGCACCAGAAGAAGGGAAAATGGGATGGAAATGAAGAGAGAAAAGTTGAGAGAAGAGAAGAGAGAATGAGAGAATGTTGGAGAATTGAGGGATGCTTTGAATGATCAGCAAGGGGTGGTATTTATTACTGAGTGTGGCTGCTAAAAATAGAAAATAGTAGCAACCAAAGAGACCTCCCTTGGCCGGCCATCTATGTGGCAAAGTTGATGGTTTCAACTTTGCTAAATATGGCATGGGGCAAATCTACAAAGCCACTAAATTTGGAGGGGTTTGAATGCAACTTTGAAAAGTCTTCAAGGGCTCCTTTGCAAGCTTAAATAATCAGCTAATTAAGCTGATTTGGGCCAGCATATGGACAGTTTGGGCTGCCCAACGCTTTGCTTGGTTCGATTCAACCGGTTTTGTTCAATTGAAGAGGTTCAACTGGCCTTTCTCATAATTAATTAAGATTAATTTATTTAGCCCAAATTAAATTGGGAATAAATTAAAATTAATTATATTATTATTAAATATTCACAATTGGACCGTCTTCGGCTGGAAATAAATTCACCTCGATACTTCAAATTGCTTCTCGGGTTTATTCTTCGAGTGTGTCTGCCGAGCCAATTTTCGCCCTTTGTGCGAATCTGTCGAAAATAGTCAAAATAATTCAAAATTCTCTATAAAATTAATTAAAATTCATCATGTTCATATTTTTAGCACAATTTAATTATTTTATAATATTTAATTACTTTTCGACAAGAATTTAATCGAAACTACATAAATTTAAGTTAAAAAGGGCATGAAAAAGTGTATAATTTTCTGTGTTTCCACACCCCAAACTCAATTCATTGCTCATCCCGAGTAATGCACAAATTTGAAAAGAATTTTCTCGGAAACACCTTTGAAAAACTCATTCAGAACAACTTTCTTCTCAAAATTATGAAATTAATATACTTATGCTCAAAAATAAGAAATTTGATAATCATGCTACTTAAGTATACATATTCGTTCAAATTACCTTCAACAATTATTATACTAGCAAAATTAGACTAAATGTTTCTTAATAAAGACATGTTAATCCCTACCATTTTGATTTTAATTCCTTATTCAAAATCAAACTGCAATCATTAAGCTTAACTGATGTCTTCATATGTTGAACAGAGCAATTTAAACTGCAATCATTAAGCTTAACTGATGTCTTCATATGTTGAACAGAGCAATTTCTCTCCACTAATGTAGGTAACATTGGAACTTTGAATCAATAGGTCTTTAATAAGGTTGTAACGTGGCTAGGCATAGGGGTAGGTAAAAGATAGACAAATTTTTGGCTTAAAAACCCTAGATTCAGCTTAAAATTGAACCTTCAGAATTCTTACCCTTGATGCACCAACTTTTGCTCTTTCGACCATTTATTTCGAGTACATTTTTTAAAAAAATTGTCAAGCTCAAATTCGAGCACTTGCTTCATGTACTACAATTTTTCGAGAATTGATACTTCTTTTCAACTCCCCCAAACTTATTTTCAAATGATATACTGAGTCTAGTGTTTGGGACAATTTTAAAAGTAATGAAGAGAAAATTGATGGCTACATATTGCATAGGTCCAAAAATTAGGCCATATAGTCTCAAAGTTAGGTTTCAAAGGATAATTTTATCAGGGTCGGTTTGAAAGGCTCAAGCGATCCAAACAATAGTTTCTTAAATCATTTTCAATATTCCATGCTTCCTAGGATTTCGCCTCAAGAAATTACTAAGTCAATTCTAAAAACTTAAACTTTCATGCATGCCTAATTTTGTCGTAGGGAACTAAAAATTTTATGGCACGAATTTGCATGATTTATTAAAAACACATTCATATCATTATTAAGCTAACATAATAACTTATTGAAATAATAGAACTTTATTAATACTAAAGTTCATCATACTTAACAAGATTTCAAATTATTGAACAAAATATATCCTAATCATAAATAAAAGAAAATTTTATTTTGAGTGAAAGTAATTCAAAAATTCAAATTTTCGGTCCCCCCTACTTAAAGTGAACAATGTCCTCATTGTTTAAAGTGAATAGATACTATACACCAGGTAGGATATTTAGAAAAGAGGAGGTGAGTCAAACTGACTGCTTAAGTACCAAGCTCCCTCTAAAATCCAATCCTAGACATGTATATATCTATTGCCACACTTTAGCCTTTTTGACTTGTTCAGATTTTATTCATGATTCCTATCTCTTGTTTTATTGTGAAAAAATAAAAATTCCTAATTAACCTAATCCTAAAATAACTTAAGAATAAAAATAAACTAAAGTTGAAGTCCTCCCCTTTTTTATTTGTTTGCCGATCCTTCCGAATTTGACTCATCTTTTGTTCCTTCCGTATTGCCTTTGCATGAATCGCCTTGCTCCTTCTTTGACGGTGAAATCTATGGTTCAAATATGAAATCTGGAAACTCAGGCACAAAAATAAATGGGTCAATATAAATTTTCTTGAGAGCACTTCTCACGAGTCATCTCTTATTTTTGAGTATCTCCAGTAGGCTTGTAATATCCCGGGTTAAGGGCTATTTGGTTGAACAAGCTGTGTTGTTGTTTGTGTTGTATCGGGGTTTAATTGTAGGCTAGAAGTAAGCCTGAGTAGGTAGAAAATTTTAGTTTTTGAGCTAAGGTATTAGGAGCTGAGGAAGCTGGGGCTTTTAAATTTATTTTGGGTGTTTGTTAGCACAAGAAACAAGTTGGTGGAGTGGCAATGTAGGCGCCACTAAGGCTTGGAGTGGGTAACGCCTAAAGCAAGGATGTAGGCCTTGTGTTCGAGCTGCAAAGTCCCCCTTTTGGCACTCATTTTGACGGCATGGATGGAGGAGTTTGTAGGCAGTTCAAACTCTGCCTTTGACTTGGTCTTCACATTCGAATGGTGGGTGGAGAGGAATTTTAGGAGGTTGACTTGTTCAACCAATTTTGAATGAGTGGTGGAGAGTCTTTGGTGGGTTATGGCCGAATTTTTGGGGAGGTTGGAGGAGAGAGTGGACGGCTTGGAGTATGGCAAAAGGGTAGTGCCGAAATGCTCTTTAGCATTTGGTGCATTTTCGGCCATTTGGGGTTAAACCGAATCCTCTCTTTTGTCAATAGCCAACCGAAACATCTTTTGCATTTTTTATTCTCTCTTTTTTTTTTTGAAACCGAAAGTTCATATGCTTATTGCCGAATTGGCTTGCTTTTCCTAGCATTTCTTGACAGCCGAATTACCTATTTGTTCTCCTCATTTCTTTTGTGCCGAAACTACAACCATTTTGCTTCTCCAACCTTTATTTTCTTTTTCTAAGCATTGTAGCCGAAACTCTATTCTTTAAACACCCTCTTCATTTCATTTCTTCTCAAACCGAAAAGCACCTATCTCTTTTCCCATTTTCTTCTCTTGTAAAGACCTTGGCCGATTCTCTTCTTGGACACATCTTTCTTTTCTTCATTTTAAGGTACTAGCCGAACCCTCCCTTGGTGATTGCCGAAATTCCCTTCTAGTTTGTGTTGGCACTTTGGCCGAATATTAATTCTTCTCCTCATCTTTTCTTGCGTTTCTTTCTTGGTCAGGGCCGAATCTCTCCTCTCCCTTGTAGCTCCTTTGGCCGAATATCAGTGAAGGGTGGATTTTGGTTGGATGTTCAATCTTTGAACAAGGTAAGAGGCTGGCCGAATGGCCATTTTTCCCTTTGGTGTTCTCTATTGGTTATGGTTTGGTTAAGGGCCGAAGTTGGTCATCTTGGAAGGGTATTAATCTCTTTGTTATAGGGTCTTTGGATTGCGGAATCAAGCAAGAGGAGGCATTTTTACGTTGACCGATTGTGGGTAGAGGAACCATCAGTGGTTCGGGTTTGGTAGGAAACCAAACCAAGTGAAGGTAAGGGTTCGATATTAACCCCCTTGGGTCAATTGTTGATGGCCGAATGTCATAGACGCCTAACCCACAATGTTTGGCCGATTGTAGGATCTAGTAATCGAGGGGCTTAGATCGTTTTCGTTGGATTTTAGACTCGTATCATCAGGTGTGTAAACTAACACACTTCTGTTTAGTAATATGATTGATAACCTGTGTGATGATTAATGAACAGTGATGATTGATATAATACCCTAATGGGTATGATCGTGGACTCGGGTAAGTCGTTGTTAATATTATTATGAGTTCCGATAATCTATATGATATCATGACTATGGATATATGTGACATGGGGTATGAGATTAGACATATTGGCATGATATGCATGATTGTATAATATGCATGATTACATGAGTATGGTATGTTGATGGGTGATACGAGTGGAGGGGAGCAGTGAGATTTTGTGCTGACGAGCACCAGTGCTTTGGTAGCACACTTTGTGACTTTGGGTCACCAGAGGTTTGGCACCTCCAGAGGTTTGGTACCTCGCGTCTCGTCCCGGTGGCTCAGTACCACAGTGGGTTGGCCCCACGATGATATATTACGGGATTAGCGCCGGTGTTTTGGTAACACACGATGGGTTGGCCCCATCACGATTTGTGACTACGGTCACGGTGCTTTGGTAGCACATTGTGTCTTTGGGACACGAGAGGTTTGGCACCTCATTGCGACTCGTCCCGTGGTTCGACCACCGTGGGTTGGCCCCACTTGAGATATGGGATAAATCTGCTAGTGTTTTGGTAACACACGATGGGTTGGCCCCATCATCATTGGATTTGTGACTTGGTCACCGGTGCTTTGGTAGCACAACCGTGTCTTTGGGACACCCGGTGGTTTGGTACCACATTGACGGATATTGTGTCTTTGGGACACACGGTGTTTTGGTAACACATTGTGACTATACGTCACGGTGGTTTGGCACCACCGGTGGTTTGGTACCACACGGGGTAGAAAAGGCGATATGGATGGTTAGGGTAGGTTGCATTACTTATGTTGCTATGTATGATGTGTGTTAGCTTGTTGTTTTATCGGGAGTGGGATTTACACTTTGAGTCACTCGACTCACCCTCTCCTTTGACATTTCGGGTGACTCGTAAGACGCGGACTTGGAGCCGGGATGGACTCGGGGTGCACATGCCATGCTATAATAAAAGTGTTGCTCGGACTAGTGAATTTGGGTACTTTAGTTATTTACTCTCACTTGGGTTTTATTTTGGATTTGTAAAAAGCCTTTTTATTTATGTTTTATGCTGTTTATGCTTAAATTGTAATATGCCTTAACAAAATAAGTTGGTATGAATTTTACTAAAATTTGGAAAGATAGTGATTTCAAATTTTAACGCAAAGTGTTTTTAAACTATACCATCGGGTATCACGCTAAATCTTTATACTAGACCAATTTCAAATGTTTCCCAATTCGAACTCGAATTTCTCCTAAGTTCAAAAATGTTTTAAGTAACACTAAGAAACTATTAAGGGATTAAATGGTTTAAACTCGTTTTAACCACACATTCTGGTTAAGTTTTCAAAATCTCTGGGTTTCAAATACGCCATCTGATTTCAAACAAGTCTCCTTAAATTGTCTTCCAAAATACACTATGTTTTCACTCGGCTTTTAAACAAAAAATTTAACTTCTCAAAAACATATTTCCCCGTAACATACCAGATTCGGACGTGGTGTCTTGTCCGGGTTTGGGGTGTTACAATTGTGGTATCAGAGCCAAGTTCAAAAGCTCGGCTGTGGGTCTGAGGCCCAAATTGTTTTCAAAAGTTCGTTTTAAGTGTTTTGGGGTTGAATACATGGTTTACAAGGCATGGCACCGAGTCTCCGGCACCAGTTCGCCCAGGTAAGTAGTTCTAAACTCTTTTGTGAATTACTATTTGTAGAAGGGTAGGTGATATGGAACGTAGATAGATTTATAGGACTTGAACCCTAGGATTAGATCACTCAAACACTTGAACTAAAGCATAAGACTTAAAGCACTAAACCAATCTATGACTCAGCCACGGGGCTAGGGTGTGGTAACTCCCGTACGCATGTCTAGGAGAGGATCCGGAAGAGCTTGGTATTTAAGCAGTCCTCGTGACTCACCTCCTCTTCGCAGGTATCCCACCTGGTGCGTAGCTCGAGTTCACCCTGACCAAGAAGGCTCGGTCATAGACTTAACCTAACGACTAAAACCCGAAAAGGGAATTAGCCATGTTTTCGAAAATACAACAACAACCCCAAAGTTTTCAAACCTTTTGCAATAAACTCTTTCAAAACTGAGAATGTCACTTTTACAACGAATTTCTCGATTTGTGAAATTACAAAAATGCCCTTAGGGGTAAATTTACTAAAATGCCCTCGATTTATAAAATAGCAACCCAAAGTTTTTGCCCAAAATTTCAATGATGTTACGAAATTTAAACACTCTGTTTTACAAAATATCAATCGAAAATTTTGATTTTGGAAATTTACGAAAACGCCCTCAGTTTGTAAAAATTACTAAAATACCCCTGGTTTTCAAAACGAAGTATTTTACGAAATTTTCAAAGAACACTCTCAAACTTTTGGAATTCCAAAGTGAACGGTTTTAAGAAGGTTTTAAAATATATTTTATTACGAAAATACCCTGTAGGGAAAATGACGAAAATACCCTTGGGCTAGAAATGGGCAGCAATGTCCGAAGAGTGAATAGGTATGGAAAGGGTTAAGGAATGGATGTATAATCTCTTTTGGGTGAATAGGATAGAAGATTGAAACCTTGGTTGCTCGAAAGAACCCCTGATTAAACTCCATCCATAAAATTTCTTTGCGGTTAAGAAAGTGGAACGACACTAATGCATAAAAATCTTCTTAATCAGAAACGTAGATCGTTTAGTCATGAGTACTCGAGGTGGACGTGGCCGTAATACTCGTGGTCGAGGTCGAGGTAGGATGACGGTTTCGAACCCGTAGGATCCGGGTCGGCGGTCGAAAATGAGATCTTGGGCCCGCCACCCGGTGGAGGTGGTGAGTTCGGATCGATCGAGAGACGATGCGATGTCACTGAGCGATCTTTGCGGGTGTTGGAAAGGGTAGCTGGTGTAGGTGGTGGTGCAGGAGTTAGGAAATCTGTTCCTGAGCGACTCCGGGCTAATCGGGCCGAATTTTTTCGAGGTGTATTGGGTGTTGCTCCTAGCAACTGCCTTTGAATATCATTTGGAGGCAGCCCGAAAGCGGATCATGGACGATCTGGACTTGACGGCTGAAGAGAAGCTGAAGGGCATTGTATCGCTTCTTCAGGATGAGTCATATCAGTGGTGGCTCACGGTTCGGGATAGTGTGGCCGCAGAAGATCTGACATGGGATTATTTCAGAGCTGCATATCAAAAGAAGTACATCGGGGCTAGTTACATCGACTCCCAGCGAAAGGCATTTCTGAGGCTTGTTCGGGAGTAAATCATGGTTGAGCACGCAGGTGAGTTTCTGGGTGAGTAGGTATGCGAGGGCATTGTAGCCACTGAGCATGAGAGGTGTGTTCGTTTCGAGGATGGTCTGCAAGACGAGTTGAGGTTGTTGATTGCTCCACGGCAGGAGCGCGAGTTGTTTGTCTTAGTTGAGAAGGCTAAGGTAGCCGAGGGTGTTAAAGAGTCGGTAAGGCGAGCATGGATGGCAGTAGGCTTAAGAGGAGCTTTGGGTCTTCGGATCGTCGGCAATCCGCAGAAGAGGGCTAGGACCGAAGTGGGCGAATCGATCGCTAGGTTTGTTCTTTGCTAGGCGGGGACCGCCATGATGTAATCGGCGTGGGAAATCTCATTGGTGTGGTTGTTGGGTGGTGGAAAAGGTTGCTTCGAGTGTGGTTCTACGGATCATCGCATTAGGGATCGTGTCCGCGTAGGATGGCGAGTCGATCGGCCGAGAGTCGGCCGTGTCGATTCGGAGGTAATGGACCGCCACCACGAGGGGCCGTGGTAATGGCAGAGGTGGTAATGGATTTGGTCGAGGTCGTGGAGCACCGGGCGGAAGTGCGGGTAGTTACGAGGCACGACGTACACTGATGCGTGTATGCGACTAGGCGCCGCGAGAGAGGCGACGCACCGGACGTAATCACCGTGACGTTTTTGATTTTTGGTTCTCCCTATCACGCTTTAATTGATTTGGGTTCCACGATTCGTATGTTGCTAGTAGTATAGTTGAGACCATGGACTTAGACTTAAAGCGCTTCACAGGCGGATGACTGTACTTAGCCCTCTAGGTCACTCGTAGTGGTAGATAAATCAGATAAGGATGTACCCCTAGAACTCCAAGGGGTCATTTTTGTCCTTGATCGATGGAGCGCCGTTTGGGGAGTTCGATCGATTCTTTGGGATGGATGGTTGGTTAAGTACCAGGCCAAAGTGGATTGTGGCTAAGCGCATGGTTCAATCAACGGATAAGGGAGATGAAATGATTATGATAGGTAATAGAAGAGATTACTTATCCAATGTGGTATCGGCATTAAAAGTCAGTAAAGATGGTCGGAAAGGTCGTGTGAAGCGTATGTGGTTCATGTGTATGCCTTAGAGGCTAAAGAATCTCTTTGTTGAGAAGGTTAAATCTTGTTAAGGAATTTGTGGATGTGTTTCAGAGGAGCTTAGGGTTTGCCACCGGATCGTGAGGTAGAGTTTGGGATAGATCGCTACCGGGGATCGCGCGCTGTGTCTATTGCTCCATATAGGATGGCACCAAAGGAATTGGTGGAGCTTAAGGCTCGATTCGGGAGTCGTTGGATCGAGGCTTCATTAGGCCAAGTGTTTCACCGTGGAGAGCGCCGGTATTATTCGTCAAGAAGAAGGGCGATGCGATGCGGATGTGTATCGATCACCGCCAACCGAATAAGCTAACGATTAAAAACAAGTATCCGTTACCACGGATAGATGACTTGTTTGATCATTTGAAAGGTGCATCGGTGTTTTCAAGATCGATTTGAGGTCCAGGTACCATCGGTTGAAAGTTAAGGAAGCGGATATCCATAAGACGGCGTTTTGGACTCTAAGACGGGCACTACGAATTCACAGTAATGCCGTTCGGGTTGTAACGCTCGGCAAATTTTTTATGGATATGATGAATAGGGTGTTTTGATGATCCGGACCGTTTCGTCGTGGTTTTTATTGACGACATCTTGGTTTACTCAAGGTCGGAAGAAGAGCATGATGCACACTTAAGAGTGGTGTTGTAAATTTTGAGGAGAAGCAACTCTATGCTAAGTTCGATGTAAGTGCGAGTTTCGCTTAGTGAAGTGGACGTTTTTGGGTCATGTAGTATCGGTGAGGATTAGAGTAGATCCTCGAAAGGTTGAGGCGGTTTTGGATTGGAAGCCTCCTAAGTCGGTCATTTGAGATTCGGAGTTTTCTGGGTTTGGCAGGATACTCACAGAGAAGATTTGTTGAGGGTTTTTCGTTAATTGCAAAGACCGGATGACTAAGCCGTTAAGAAAGGGAGTTCCGTTCGTTTGGACTGAGAAGCAGCAGGAGAGTTTTGATAAGTTGAAGAAGATCTTGATTGAGGCTCCTGTTTTAATTCAACCCGAGGCCGATAAGGAATTCACGATTGTCTTCGCGACGCATCACATCTGAGATTGGGTTGTGTCTTTGATGCGGGAAGGTAAGGTTGTGGCTTATGCTTCTCGGCGGTGAGGCCACACGAGGTCAACTATCCGAGCGCACGATTTAGAGCTAGCGTACCGTAGTCTTCGCTCTAAAAATCTGGAGGCATTACTTGTACGGGGAGAAGTCAATCGTCTACACACGCATCATAAGAGTCGAAGTATCTTCGACTCGAAGGATCTGAATTTGAGGCGCGAGATGGGTCGAGTTCTTTGAAAGATTACGATCGCTCGATCGAGTATCATCGGGCAAGGCTAACGTGGTGGCGCACGCGTTGAGCCGTAGGGGTTGTTTCGGACTTAAGAGCGATGTTTGCCCATTTAAGTTTGTATGACGACGGAGTATTCGCGCAGAGCTGCGAGTTAAGCCTACTTGGATTGAGCGGATCGAGAGAAAAGCAGATTAGAGGATGAGGTTCTAAGTGCGCGAAGGTTACAAGTGCGAGAATGGTGGTTTGGAGGGTTACTGACTTGCCGGGTGATGAGGTTACGTGTTTTCAGTGGCAAGGCTTGTATGCCTAAAGATGTTGAGTCGAGGCAGAGGATTCTTCAGACGCACATAGCGATCCTTATGCTATGCATCCCGGAGGTAGTAAAATGTATAGGGATCTTAGAGAGCGATTTTGGTGGCTGGCTTGAAGAAAGAGGTGACAGAGTTTGTTGGGAAATGTCTGACTTGTCAGCAGGTCAAGGCTGAACATCAGTTGCCGTCGGGTTTGCTTCAGCCTGTGAAAATCCCTCAGTGGAAATGGGAAAGGATAACTATGGATTTCGTCAGTGGTTTACCGCTTACGCCAAGCAAGAAAGATTCAGTTTGGGTTATTGTGGACCGTCGACTAAGTCGGCCCATTTTATTCCGGTGAGTAGACTATTCACCGAGAGATTGGCGAAGCTTTATGTGTCGAGATAGTAAGGCTACACGGGGTTCCAGTTTCGATAATCTCGGATAGGAATCCCAGGTTTACGTCAAGGTTCTGGAGAGCGTTGCATCAGGCTCTGGGTACGCGCTTGGATTTCAAAGACGGCTTTTCACCGCATGATCGACGGTCGATCGTAAGGGTTATTCAGATCTTGGAGGATATGCTGAGGGGTTGTGTTCTGGACTTCAGGGGTAGTTGGGAAGAGTTTCTGCCGTTGGCCGAGTTCGCCTATAACAACAGCTACCAAGCAAGCATCAAAATGGCACCATATGAGGCGCCTGTATGGTAGGAAGTGTCGCTCACCTACTTGTTAGACGAGTTAGGTGAACGTCAGTTGTTGGGACCCGAGTTGGTTCTTTGAGGCACGAAGACAAGGTTAGGTTGATTCGGTCTCGTTTGAAGGAAGCTTCGACCGCAAAAGTCTTATGCCGATCTTAAGCGAAGAGATATAGAGTTATTTGTGGGAGATCGGGTCTTCTTAAAGGTCTCGCCTTGGAAGAAAGTGCTGAGGTTTGGCAGAAAAGGCAAGCTAAGTCCGAGATTTATTGGGCCATATAAGGTATTGAGACGAGTTGGACCAGTGGCGTATCAGCTTGAGTTGCCAGCGGAGCTTAGCCAGATTCACGATGTTTTTCACGTGTCGATGCTTCGACGGTATCGTTCAGATCCATCACATGTAGTAGCAGTGGAGGAGATCGAGGTAAATCCAGATTTGACTATGGAAGAGGAACCTGTGCAGATTCTTGATCGGGATGTGAAGGTTCTGCGCGAGGGAAGTCCGTGCCTTTGGTTAAGGTTCTTTGGCGGAACCATGGCGTGGAAGAAGCTACGTGGGAACCCGAGGATACGATGAGACAAAGAATACCCGCAACTCTTTTGACTGTAATTTTTGAGAGGCGAAATTATTCTTAAGGGGGTAGAAGCGTAATATCCCGGGTTAAGGGCTATTTGGTTGAACAAAAGTCGTGTGTTGTTGTTTGTGTTGTATCGGGGGTTTAATTGTAGGCTAGAAGTAAGCTCTGAGTAGGTAGAAAATTTTAGTTTTTGAGCTAAGGTATTAGGAGCTGAGGAAGCTGGGGCTTTTAAATTTATTTTGGGTGTTTGTTAGCACAAGAAACAAGTTGGTGGAGTGGCAATGTAGGCGCCACTAAGGCTTGGAGTGGGTAACGCCTAAAGCAAGGATGTAGGCCTTGTGTTCGAGCTGCAAAGTCCCCTTTTTGGCACTCATTTTGACGGCATGGAGGGAGGAGTTTGTAGGCAGTTCAAACTCTGCCTTTGACTTGGTCTTCACATTCGAATGGTGGGTGGAGAGGAATTTTAGGAGGTTGACTTGTTCAACCAATTTTGAATGAGTGGTGGAGAGTCTTTGGTGGGTTATGGCCGAATTTTTGGGGAGGTTGGAGGAGAGAGTGGACGGCTTGGAGTATGGCAAAAGGGTAGTGCCGAAATGCTCTTTGGCATTTGGTGCATTTTCGGCCATTTGGGGTTAAACCGAATCCTCTCTTTTGTCAATAGCCAACCGAAACATCTTTTGCATTTTTTATTCTCTCTTTTTTTTTTTGAAACCGAAAGTTCATATGCTTATTGCCGAATTGGCTTGCTTTTCCTAGCATTTCTTGACAGCCGAATTACCTATTTGTTCTCCTCATTTCTTTTGTGCCGAAACTACAACCATTTTGCTTCTCCAACCTTTATTTTCTTTTTCTAAGCATTGTAGCCGAAACTCTATTCTTTAAACACCCTCTTCATTTCATTTCTTCTCAAACCGAAAAGCACCTATCTCTTTTCCCATTTTCTTCTCTTGTAAAGACCTTGGCCGATTCTCTTCTTGGACACATCTTTCTTTTCTTCATTTTAAGGTACTAGCCGAACCCTCCCTTGGTGATTGCCGAAATTCCCTTCTAGTTTGTGTTGGCACTTTGGCCGAATATTAATTCTTCTCCTCATCTTTTCTTGCGTTTCTTTCTTGGTCAGGGCCGAATCTCTCCTCTCCCTTGTAGCTCCTTTGGCCGAATATCAGTGAAGGGTGGATTTTGGTTGGATGTTCAATCTTTGAACAAGGTAAGAGGCTGGCCGAATGGCCATTTTTCCCTTTGGTGTTCTCTATTGGTTATGGTTTGGTTAAGGGCCGAAGTTGGTCATCTTGGAAGGGTATTAATCTCTTTGTTATAGGGTCTTTGGATTGCGGAATCAAGCAAGAGGAGGCATTTTTCTGTTGACCGATTGTGGGTAGAGGAACCACCGTGGTTCGGGTTTGGTAGGAAACCAAACCAAGTGAAGGTAAGGGTTCGATATTAACCCCTTGGGTCAATTGTTGATGGCCGAATGTCATAGACGCCTAACCCCTAATGTTTGGCCGATTGTAGGATCTAGTAATCGAGGGGCTTAGATCGTTTTCGTTGGATTTTAGACTCGTATCATCAGGTGTGTAAACTAACACACTTCTGTTTAGTAATATGATTGATAACCTGTGTGATGATTAATGAACAGTGATGATTGATATAATACCCTAATGGGTATGATCGTGGACTCGGGTAAGTCAGTGTTAATATTATTATGAGTTACTGATAATCTATATGATATCATGACTATGGATATATGTGACATGGGGTATGAGATTAGACATATTGGCATGATATGCATGATTGTATAATATGCATGATTACATGAGTATGGTATGTTGATGGGTGATACGAGTGGGGGAGCGGTGAGATTTTGTCTTTGAGCACCGGTGCTTTGGTAGCACACTTTGTGACTTTGGGTCACGGAGGTTTGGCACCTCCAGAGGTTTGGTACCTCGGCGTCTCGTCCCGATGGCTCGCATTACCACGATGGGTTGGCCCCACAGATGATGATATTACGGGATTGACGCCGGTGTTTTGGTAACACACGATGGGTTGGCCCCATCACGGATTTGTGACTACGGTCACGGTGCTTTGGTAGCACATTGTGTCTTTGGGACACCAGAGGTTTGGCACCTCATTGCGACTCGTCCACGTGGTTCGACCACCGTGGGTTGGCCCCACTTGAGATATGGGATAAATCGCTAGTGTTTTGGTAACACACGATGGGTTGGCCCCATCATCATTGGATTTGTGACTTTGGTCACCGGTGCTTTTGGTAGCACAACCGTGTCTTTGGGGGACACGGTGGTTTGGTACCACATTGACGGATATTGTGTCTTTGGGACACCGGTGTTTTAGTAACACATTGTGACTATACGTCACGGTGGTTTGGCACCACCGGTGGTTTGGTACCACACGGGGTAGAAAAGGCGATATGGATGGTTAGGACTGGGTTGCATTACTTATGTTGCTATGTATGATGTGTGTTAGCTTGTTGTTTTATCGGGAGCGGGATTTACACACTGAGTCACTCGACTCACCCTCTCCTTTGACATTTCAGGTGACTCGTAAGACGCGGACTTGGAGCCGGGATGGACTCGGGTGCACATGCCATGCTATAATAAAAGTGTTGCTCGGACTAGTGAATTTGGGTACTTTAGTTATTTACTCTCACTTGGGTTTTATTTTGGATTTGTAAAAAGCCTTTTTATTTATGTTTTATGCTGTTTATGCTTAAATTGTAATATGCCTTAACAAAATAAGTTGGTATGAATTTTACTAAAATTTGGAAAGATAGTGATTTCAAATTTTAACGCAAAGTGTTTTTAAACTATACCATCGGGTATCACGCTAAATCTTTATACTAGACCAATTTCAAATGTTTCCCAATTCGAACTCGAATTTCTCCTAAGTTCAAAAATGTTTTAAGTAACACTAAGAAACTATTAAGGGATTAAATGGTTTAAACTCGTTTTAACCACACATTCTGGTTAAGTTTTCAAAATCTCTGGGTTTCAAATACGCCATCTGATTTCAAACAAGTCTCCTTAAATTGTCTTCCAAAATACACTATGTTTTCACTCGGCTTTTAAACGAAAAATTTAACTTCTCAAAAACATATTTCCCCGTAACATACCAGATTCGGACGTGGTGTCTTGTCCGGGTTTGGGGTGTTACAAGGCTTGTTGCTGCCATTGCATGTGTTGCATTAAGTCCATCAGCTTTGATAGCTCATTACAAAGATCTGGGCTAGGCGGTGGAGCGCTAAACATCGAGGTTTTGATATCAGGTTCAGCTTCTGGTTCCATTGATTCTGCCTCATTAGGGACTTCAGTTGATTGCTCTAGCGGGATTTCTGTGTAACATCCCGAATTTGGGCCTAGTAGGATTAAGCCTAATGGGTCTTGAGCGTAGTAGCGTTTAAAATTTTTAAAGAACAAGAGATCGGCTTTAGTGCAAGTTGGACCGATTGGATAAGTGATTTTGCAATGTTAGAGGGCTTCTATGAAGTCCCGGGATCAAACTTTGGCTTTAAGGAAATTTTGGTTTTCTTTTTAAATGGACTTTAGAATTTAAAATTAGTTGTGCATGGTTTAAGATACAAATGGGCTTGTGGCCCAGTGGCAAAGTGGCGCCACTTAAAGAGCCGGGAAGTGGCGTTAACTGAGGAGGCCTAAATTCAAGTTGCATGAAACCCAATTATTTTAATTAAAATTTTTGCATTAGGGTTTTATTCTCCCATTCTCTTCTTTATTTTCAGCATTTAGGGTTTTCATCTTCTCTCTTTTCCTTCTTTTCTAAATAAGAGCCGAAAACTCCCTTAAGCATTATTTCTTTTCACATTTGTCTGCCATAGCCGAATCTGCCCTAGCCTTGCCGAAATTCTTCTTTTTCCTATATTGTTCCTATCACTTCTTTACTTTTGATATTACTCTTTTCTCTCAATCATCTCCCTCTCAAAAGCCGAAACTTTATAGATCTCTTGAGATCATCTTTTCTTTTTGATCTTCTCAAAAGTTGAAACTTTATAGATCTTTTGAGATCATCTTTTCTTTTTGATCTTCTCAAAAGCCGAAACTTTATAGATCTCTTGATATCATCTTTTTTTTTTGATTTTCGCAAAGAGCCGAAATCTTCTAGGAGTTGTCGAATTTTCTGTAAAGGTAGGTGTCGATTTCTTCTGATCTATTCTTTTCCTCTTTTGGTTTTTAGAAGACAAAGCCGAAAGGCTAATGGATTGTTGGTTTCTTGTGTTTACGTGTTGGGTGACATTCGTGAATTGAAGTAGATCGCTTAGATCTAAAAGCCGAAACTGCTAGTCTCTGAACTTCATATCTCTCTCTTCGGGATTTCAAGGTAAGGGGTTCTCTTTAGATTTTCGCTAGGTTCGTTTTCATAATTGTGATTTTAACCCTATGATATGGATTAACAACCATATTTGGGATGGTAGCAACTGATAAGGTCTTGTAATGGAATCACATGTCGTTCAGGCGAAGGAGGGGATTGGATCTGTAAACCCAATCCCTAAGTTTAAGAAACGAGCAGTGTCAACAGTTCGGGATTGGCCACCGGGGTGTGGACCGGCTTCGAAACAAAATCTTAGACAGTTAGCAGTCGTATCGGCTTCTGATAATGTCGACATAGAAGGTCTCATCTTGACTATAATCAGGTGTGTAGATCTCTAACACACTAACTAATTTGTACTATATATGTTATGGGCTAAAAGCCAGAAAAAGGCTGTTTAGTCAGTCGGATTACCCAAAAAAGGGTAGGCAAGGGATGCGAGGTACGTAACCATAGAAACTTCTCTATGTGTATCGATGTATGTAATAAACTGTGATCTTTTAGGTAGTATATTGTTTTGATTCTGCATGGATGTATGCATGGGATGGGGTTAATATGATGAAGGGGAAGAGCATGTTAATAGGTCACCTGGTGATCAGTGGTTAAACCACGAATTGTAAAATTAGGTCACAATAGTGATCGGTGGTTGAGCCACATTATATTATGAGGTCACATAGTGATCGGTGGCTAAGCCACGTTAAATTTATTCCTGATTGATAGGAATAGGCACCATGACTGTCGATATGGTGTGTAGCGGTTGGTGGGTTGATTGTTGAAATCCCCAAGGTGTGTTGGCTGGTACGGGCTGGTGTGTAGAGGATGGAATTTTAGTTTGGGTTGGGCCATGTTGCATGTAAATATTTTGTTGCCATTGTGTATGGGCCAAGGCCCATAATGTGTTTGTGGACCTCAATCCTTTTATGTGTTTCGGGATTTGCACACTGTGTCTTGGTGACTCACCCCTTTATTTTCCCCGACTTTTCAGATAAGCAGTAGACATGGAATGGGAGCCGAGGCGGACTCGAAGGGCCATCAAGTCTTTTTTTTTCATAAACTATTTCCTATTTTTCTTTAAGTTTAAATTTTGGGACTATTTATGTAATAAGGCCTCCATAGCTTAGGTTATCAATTTATAATTGTTAATGTCTTCATTTATTTTTTTAAATTTATGTTCAGCAAAAGAGCAAAGGTTTTCTTCCAATATCATTTACTTAATGAATACTTGTATAACGAAACTGAATTTCCAAAGATCATCTTTAACGTAAACCCCGTAGCATACCAGATCCGGTCGTAGCGTTTGGGCCGGGTTTGGGGTGTTACATTCTGTGGGATCATCTTCTGCTTCTTCGGGATCCTCGCTCTCTTCAACTTGTTGCTGTAGAACCGAATCTCCGACTACTCGGTAGAGGTCCGAATCGGTGATTGTGCCTTGACTATACTCTGTCCCCTTCACGTTCGCAAGGAGTTTTGTTTTTAAGCATAAAATTATTATTATAAAAGGGAAATAGGTCAGGCTAGAACGTCTAACGGCACAATTCCGCATTTCTCTCAGGATGATTTTGCCCACATTAATGGTTTTTCCAGTTAGAATCGAGTATAATAGGACCATTCGCTCTAATGAGATTGTAGTCCTATACGAAATAGGCATAAGGCAGAAACGAATGAAATAAACCATACCTTCGCAAGTGGTGTTAAATACTCTCTTCGACACGCGTGGACTCCTTGCTTTGACACAGTCCACTTAGAACCTGGAACTGTAAGTTCCTCGAGAATCTCTTGCAAATTTTCAGGCTTAATGTTGCTCAATAGAGAAGAATATTCATCGTTGTCGAAATGAGGCAATTCAAAGAATTCATTAATAGCATTTGAATTTATTGGTACCTTGATTCCGCAGACTGGAACTTTAGTCAATTTGCTTGAGGTTAAGTTCGCGTAGAATTCTTGAACTAGTTCCTCATCCACACTTGGTCTCTTTTTACAAAACAATTCCCAATTGAGGACTTCAGTAACTTGACGAATACGTGCCATGAAGTCTCTGTAGTTGCTTTCATTCAATGTGAAGCCTTTCTCTAGATGCATCTGTTGATTTTTGAAGATACTTTCGTATCTTACTTTGGCTTCTTCATAGTGAAATTTGTTTTATGCTTCGTCAATTTGGGCGGAGGCACGAGTTCTCTTGTGAGGCATGATTAACCTGAACATAAGATAGAAAAAGTTATTTTCTCAAAAATTTAATTAATAAAAATTACTAATATTTCAATAAATTGAAAAATTAAATAATTGAATAAAAATTAAACTTAAGGAAAAAAATTGTTCTTACCACTTTCCTAGTAAAAATTAAGAACTCCTAAAAATAAAATATACTAATGGACAAAATATGAAAATTTAAAAGGCTTTTGGCTTAGGTTGGGTGAAGGAGGAGTGTGCGTGGTAGGGGATGCATGCAAGCAGCAGTGTGCAAGGCCTTGCGGAAGGTACACCACGGGTGTGCGCAGGAGCGGCGCAACAGAGCGCCTGGGCTAGTCGGGTGCACGGGGCGATGGTGCGTAGCAAGCACAATGGCTGGAGGCAGCAGGCACGAGGCCACGACTTGGGCAACTGCTGGAGCTGGGGCGTGCGGTGTGTGCTGGAGCTGCTAGCCGAACGCTTATTGTGGCTAGGGGCTTGCGGTGCTTTGAGGTGTTGGTGATTGGGGTTTTGATTGATGAATGAATAGGGAGAAACAAAGGTGCAATTTATAGAGGGAGAAGTAGGAATTAGAGTAGAACTCTTAGAATAATTAAAGAATTAAAAATAAGAGTCCAATTCTAATTTTACTCAAGATTAACAACAATTAATAATTAAATATTCACATATAAAATAATCAATTGCTATTAAATTATTAAGATAAACATAAAATAAAATTAATGCTAATCCTAATCTAAGTATATAAAAGTTAATATATAAATTATAATGAATATAATTATATATTAAAGTTTATCAATAATTTATAAGTATGAGATTAAGTAAAAATATTTATTCTAGATGCCTTTTAAAAATATTTACAAAAAGAGGCACCTGGTATTTATTATTTACGAAAATAGCAACCAAATTTTGAAAATAATTCAATTGAATCCTTAGACATAATGAAAATTTAAAATTGAGTTGTAATTTAAGACTTGGGTCAAAATTGACCTTTTTATTTGGAAAACAAAAAATTATTTTGTCATTTAGGGGCTAATTTCTTGGAAAATTACGTAGAAATCAATTCCTAGGAAAGATTGGAGGGGTCACAAGCGGTCCCGCTTAAGTTCCAATCTCATAGACAGAATTTATTTAAACATAATAAACCCAGAAATATACCCTAAATTTATTGAAAACAAGAAAATCTATAGATCAAATAAACTGAACAAGATTTGATCTCGTCCAGGTCTTTCTCCGTAGTAATGTTTCAAACGCTGAGCATTGACGTGAAAATTACCTCCCTTACCTTGGATTTCAACAACTACGTATGGATAGACGCGATGAATTGTAAATGGACCAGGCCAACGTGATTTTAACTTACCTGGGAAGAACTTCAATCTGGAATTAAACCATAAGACTAGCTGACCTGCTTCAAACTCTCGAACTCGAATATGCTTGTCATGCCATTTCTTGAGTCTTTCTTTGAGTAATTTGGCATTTTCGTATGAGAACCTTCAGAATTCTTCTAGCTCGTTGAGTTGGAGCATCCGTTTCTCTTTAGCAGACTTAAGATCCAAGTTGAGTCATCGAAGAGCCCAGTAGGCTTTGTACTCTAACTCCAAAGGTAGATGACAGGCTTTCCTAGAGACCAACCTGTAGGGTGACATTTCTAAAGGTGTCTTGTACGCTGTTCTGTAAGCCCATAAAGCATCATCTAGTCTCTTGGACCAATCTCGTCGGTTCGGGCAAACTACCTTCTCAAGTATGCCTTTGATCTCTTTATTCGCTAGCTCAGCTTGCCCATTTGTCTGCAGATGGTCAGCTGTAGCAACCTTATGTTTCACTCCATGTTTATCTAACAACCATTTTAACCACTTGTTCACAAAATGGGTCCCTTCATCGCTAATAATAGCTCTTGGGGTTCTGAACCTTGTGAACACATGTTTCTGCAAGAACTTCATCACAACCTTGGCATCGTTCGTCGGATAAGCTTCAGCCTCGACCCAATTGGTCACATAATCTACTGCTACCAATATGTACTTGTGACCAAAAGACGGAGGGAAAGGAACAAGAAAGTCAATACCCCAAACATCAAACAATTCTACTTCAATGATATTTGTTCGAGGCATTTCATTTCTGTTGGTGACATTTCCAACCCTCTGACATCGATCACAGCTCTTTACGTAAGCGTATGCATCCTTGAATAATGCCGGCCAAAAGAATCCAGCTTGCAATACTTTGGCTGCTGTACGGGTACCTCCGAAGTATCCCCAACTCGAAGCTGAATGACTGTGGTATAAAATCTTTGGTATTTCATCTTCTGCCACACATCTTCTAATCATCTGATCTGCACACTTTTTAAACAAATATGGCTCTTCCCAGAAATAGTACTTCACATCGTGAAGAAACTTTTTCCTTTGTTGATATGTTTTATCAATCGGCATCAAACCACAAGCTAAATAGTTAGCAAAATCAACAAACCAAGGAATATTATGGACATGATTTACCTTCAGTATGTGTTCATCTGGAAATGTCTCTTGGATCGGTAAGAGTGGAGAATTTCCCTCTTTCGGCTCTAATGTAGATAAGTGATCTGCCACTTGGTTTTCTACTCCCTTTCGATCTTGAATTTCTAGATCGAACTCTTGAAGTAGAAGCACTCACCGAATCAATCTCAGCTTAGCATCTTTCTTGGCCAGTAAGTACTTAATTGCGAAGTGGTCCGTATAGACAATCACTTTGGTACTTGCATAGTAGATGGGATGAAAAACTTTGTTCCTTCGCTGGCCCAAGACAGCTCCAATGACAAGGTCACTTACGTCACACATTAACACGGATGGCGAATCCCGGTCTGGTGTGACGATTATGGGTGCCGCGGTTAATCGACTCTTTAGATTATTGAAGGCTTTTAAGCATTCCTCATCAAATAGCTTGCATAAGGGTTTAGCGACTTTGGAGAAGTCCTTGATAAATCTTCGGTAAAAGCCAGCGTGACCCAAAAAGCTCCTAACACCTTTTACAGATGTTGGAGGTTGGAGTTTCTCAATAACATCTACTTTTGCTTTGTCCACATCGATCCCATGTCTCGTTATCTGATGCCTTAGAACAATTCCTTCTCGTACCATAAAATGGCACTTTTCCCAGTTAAGTACGAGATTTGTTTCCTCACATTACCTTAGTACCTTAGCTAGATTGGCTAAGCAATCATCGTAAGTATCTCTGAATACTGAGAAATCGTCCATGAAAACTTCCAAGTACTTCTCAACCATGTCAGTAAAAATAGACATCATACATATTTGAAATGTAGCTGGTGCATTACATAAACCAAATGGCATACGTCTGAATGCAAATGTACCGTACGGACAGGTGAATGTTGTTTTGTGTTGATCTTCCAATGCTACTATAATCTGATTATACCCTGAGTATCCATCGAGAAAACAGTAGTAATCACGTCCTGCGAGTCTATCCAGCATCTGGTCAAAGAACAGAAGAGGAAAGTGATCTTTCCTAATCGCCTTGTTCAGCTTCCGGTAATCGATGCAAATTCTCCATCCCGTAACTGTTCTAGTTGGTATCAACTCGTTGTTCTCTTTCTCCACGACCGTGATACCTCTTTTCTTCAGCACGTACTGGACTGGACTCACCTATGAACTGCCTGAGATGGGGTAAATTATACCCGCATCTAACCACTTGATAATTTCCTTTTTTACTACATCTTTCATGATGGGGTTCAGTTTTCGTTGTCCATCAATCGTTCCTCTCTCACCATCTTCTAATATGATCTTGTGCATGCATACAGATGGGTTGATACCGTGAATATCAGCTATGGTCCATCCGATAGCCTTCTTGAATTGTTTCATTATTATGATAAGTTTCTCTTCTTACTCAGTAGTTAATTCTGCTAAAACAGTCATAGGCAGAGTAGAGGCGTTACTTAAATAAACATATTTTAAGTGTGAAGGTAATACCTTGAGTTCTAACTTAGGTGTCTCCTCGATTGATGCCTTTGGCTGGCTGTAATCTCTTTTCTCTAATTCCAAAGATTCAAAATAGGATTGCAGATTAAATCCCTTTTGATTAACTTCTAGCACAACTAAGTATTCATCCTCCTCTTCATCATTTGGAGGATGTGATGTCAAAATTCTTTCCAGTAGGTCCTCAACACAGTTAAGTTCCTTCTCTACTATTAATCCCTCTAAATTGGATACTGCAAAATAATCATCCATTGTGTCAGGAAATCGCATTGACTTAAAAATATTAAATGTTACCTGATCATCCTGAACACGCATAGTCAGCTCGCCCTTTTACACATCAATAAGGGTCCTTCCAGTTGCTAGGAATGGTCTTCCTAGGATAATTGGCACTTCTTTGTCTGCTTCAAAATCTAGAATCACAAAGTAAGCAGGAAAGATAAATTTATCTACATGTACCAGTACGTCCTCAATTTTTCCTTCTGGATGCGCTAAGGATCCATCTGCTAGTTGAAGTGTAACTGTAGTTGGTCTAGCTTCTCCTATCCCCAACTTCCTAAATATTGACATAGGCATCAGGTTGATACTTGCACCTAAGTCACATAGTGCCTTACCACAATATGTTGACCCAATGTTGCACGGTATGGTAAAATATCCAGGATCCTTCAATTTTGGGGGTAGTTTATCTTGAATATATGCATTGCATTCCTTCGTCAGAGCTACCATCTCAAATTCTCCAAGTCTTCGTTTCTTAGACAAGATATCTTTCATGAACTTGACATAGTTCGGCATTTGCTCAAGTGCTTCGACCAACAAGATGTTGATGTGAAGTTGCTTGAGTACATCAAGGAACTTCTTGAATTGAATCTCCTACTTTTGCTTCTGAAGTCTTTGAGGGTACGGTGGTGGTGGTTTCATTACTGGAACTGAGTCTGGTTGATTCACCTTTGGCTGTAGTTTTGCATCTAACGAAGTTGTTGGTTGATCAGAATTAGCTGGTCCTGAGGTTTCTTTGTCGGGTTTTGAAGATTTCGGTTCTGGCGAAACTGGGGTTTCAACACTTGGTTGAACTTCTTCTAAGTCCTGAGCAACAGCTTGCTCCTTTTAAACTTCGACAGTGCTGGGCTCTACTATCTTTCCGCTCCTCAATGTCAACGCTTTGCAATGTTACTTTCCCGAATTTCTTGAATTTTCTGTATCACTGGGTAAGGTACCCTGTGGTTGGTTCCTAAGTTCAGTTGCAAGCTGGCCCACTTGATTCTCCAAATTCTTCAATGTAGCTGCTTGTCTCTGGATTAAGGCATCATTCTTTGCCATGTATGTCTTTAGCAAACTCTCCAAGCTATTGGATGCTTCAGCTTGAACTGGTTTCTGAACTTGTTGCGAAAAATTCACAATTTGGGGTTAGTGCAGGTTGGGTGTAAGTGGCACGGTTCCCCCTTCTTGGTTGCTCCAGGAGAAATTCAGGTGGTTTCTCCATGATGGGTTATAAAAGTTGGATTTCAGCCCTTGCCTTCCTCAGTTTTGGTTTTGATTACCCATGTAGTATATAGATTATGGGTTCGATGGACATTCTTCAAACAAATGTCCCTCCCCACAATAAACACAGGCTATATTCTCGAATTGATTAGGCGGTTGTGCTGCAAAACTATTAGACCCATTAGTAGTAAGATTTTTAAGCATTAAGGATATCGCTGATACCTGAGATGCAAGTGAAGTAAGAGCGTCTACTTCATGAATTTCAGTGACTCGTCTTCCTGACGCTGCTCGACTGGTTGGCCATTGATAATTTGTAACAGCCCGATTTAGAGGCTAGTCGGAATAGTGACCTCGAAATCACTAATTTGAGGTTAGAGAAAATTATTTTCATGATATGTTATGTTATAACATGTTTATAAGGATGCATGGAAATTTTGGTGCTTTAATTTTAGCGATTTCATGCTTAATCGCTAAAAAGGACTAAATCGCATAAAGTGCGAAAGTTTTATTTTATTTGCTAGAGGTACCAAATAGCTATGGATTATTATTTTGAGGTCCCAAATGTGCAATTTGGCCTTGTTTAAGTGAGTTGGCCGGCCATGTGACATAGGGGGGACAAGAGCATTTAATTTTTGGTCAAAATTGGTGGGAATTAGGTGATAAAATGAATAAACTAAGATGAATAAAAGATGTTATCATCTTTTACTATTCGTTCACCTTCAACCACCAAAATTTGAAGAGAAAAACAAGGGTTTTGGAGCTCAAACTTTCAGCCAGCAAATTCCCTAGCAAGTAAGTGATTTTGATGATCTTTCTTGATAAAAATTACATTTTTGGAGTCCCCAAAGCATAAGCTAGCTAATGGGGGGACTAATTTGCAATATGGTTGAAAGTCTAGGGACTTACCATGATAGAGTTTATGTTGTTTGATGAGTTTCTATGGAAGAAAATGACTGATAGGATGATGATAAACAACTTTTGTGAAAGGTGTTGTCATGAAAACACATAATTTGGGCTAAAATGCAAAAGTTGTAAATTGTTCATTAAGGCATGAAATAGTTGGAATTTTGGATAGTTGTAACAGGATTAAATGATCAGCTAGGCTTGTTTAACAAGAAAATGTGATGAAAATTTATTTACGAACCTAGGGGCAAAATCGTAATTTTGCCAAAGTATAGGGGCAAAATGGTGATTTTTGCCTAAGTGGATATTATGTTGTAATATGATCATTAAGTGATTAAACGAGTAAATTTTATTGTTCTAGATCGAAGAAAACGAGATTCGGACCTAGAACTGGAGAAAAGAGAAATGTGGGCAAAAAGTCCTTTTTGGCCTTTTCGTCATCGAGGTAAGTTCGTACGCAAATCTTGCAAGTACGTACGAGTTATTTAATATTCCAATGTTGTATGGAATGTATAATTATGCAATGAATGTATTAAATAAGTGTTGATGAGTTGGTAAGAGAATTGGAATCTAAGAATAGTAAGAAATGCAAATATTATGAAATGATGATAGTTAAGGTTCCGTGTAAGACCATATTGAAATATGGCCTCGGTGAGAGATTTTGTATAGGACCATGTCGGGAACATGGCATCGATAGGTTAATTCGTGTATGATGTCAATGTGATATTATGTGTACGAGACTTAAGGGAGTTACTTAACGATTTTAGTGACTCAATAAGTATTTGAGAATTGAAAATGAATGTATTGTACATGAGAAGTACAGGAATGTGTTAGAACTGAATTGAGGTGGATTGGTATTTGATGAACCCATAGTGGGACAGGTGTAATTAATGCACTTTAGTTGGATGAAATAGATTTATTGATGCGGTGTGTGAATGCGAACGACTATCGTAGAAAGTTAAGTAAGAATAGAAATGTGTGAGGATGTTCTCGGTTGAACATTTGAAATAGAGATGCATGTGGGTTACTATCCATGAATGCAAAATTAAAGGTGAGCTATGTGCGATATCACCTTATTGATATTGATTGATGGGCTGTGTGCGACACCATCAACTAAACTATTATCGGAGGGCTGTGTGCGTTACCACCTAATAAACTATTAAATGATGGGCTGTGTGCGATACCATCAATTATATTGCTATCGGTGGGCTGAGTGCGTTACCACCTGATACATTAGAAAGCGATGGGCTGTGTGTGATACCATCGCTTATAAATGATTGGTGAGCTAAATGCGAAATCACCATAGTTATAAATGATTGGTGAGCTAAGTGCGAAATCACCATAGTTATAAGAGATTCAATGGTGGGCTAAGTGTGAAATCACCATAGTTATAAGAGATTCAATGGTGGGCTAAGTGCGTAACCACCGAGAGATTAGTAATATGAGTGGCTTATTGAAAATGCTTGATGTGTTGTTTTATATGATCTTGTGATGATCAGTGCAGGAATGTATGCTAATTAAACGAGCATTTGGCTTGTGGCATGGTAAGAATATGGTAAGAGATAGAATGAGTAAGCTTTAAGGGTGATTGAGTAAGTAAACATGAGTTTATGAGAAAAGTTCATCATAATAACTTGCGATCATGTATATTCAATGAATATCAGTGTTTATCAGTTGTATGCAGACGAACTTACTAAGCAGTTTTGCTTACTCCTTTTATTTTTCTCATCTCTTGTAGGTAAATTTATCTAGCTCGGATTGGGGATCGCTGGAGATATTTTCACACTAACGAGCAGACACTTGGTATGATGTATCAAGTCTCTATAAGTAATGGCATGTATAGGGCTAGTACTTAAGGTTGATTAAGTCACTGTTGATGTAGCCAAATTGTGTTGGCCTAAGAGAGCTTACGTTTGTTTGTGTATAGCCATAGATGATGGCTTAAGTTATTTGTAAAAATTATAGGAAATACTTTTCCCTAGTGTGTGGATAAAGACCTTATTTCTTTATTAATCAAATGTCTTTAATTCAAGAGTAACATTGATACTATGTGTAGTTATGTGATGAGGTATGAAAGTATGCATGAGGGTGGAAAAAAAGGTTTGGTAGATAACCTCTAAGTGTCCACACGGTTAGATACATGGGCGTGTGTCTAGGCCGTGCGAACCCTGCACCTTAGTGTTTTAAATTAGGATAGACCACAGGCAAAATCCACGGCCGTTTGAGTAGACCGTGGGTGAGACACGGTTAGAACATGGGCATGTGCCCCAGGCCGTGTGATCAAGTCAGTATATCAAGGTTTAGCACACGGTCTAAGTCCACGGGCGTGCCAAGGCCCTGTATGTTTAGTCAGTGTCGACCACGGGTGGTAGGCGCAGGCGTGGCTTAGCCGTGGGGCATTTGGCAGAATGCTCAAGTTTTAGGCACGGTTTGGAAACATGGACGTGTGTGACTTCACACGGGCATGTTGTAACTTGCACGGGCGTGTGAGCCCTGTACAAAAGAGAAAATTTTTGGGAATCGAAAAAGTTCTGATAGGGTCTCGAGAGTTCTCGTGTGTATGAGTGAGGTCTCGTAAGTTGAAAATGAGGTTGATGAGGTGACTTAAGAGAGTAGTCACGATGAATCATTATGGCGATCAAATGGATTTCAGTATGGTACCGCCTCGGGCCCGGTTCCGACGTAGAACCCGGGTAAAGGGTGTTACAAAATTGTTGTTGGCAATCCTCTCAACAATTTCATAAGCCTCGTTATAAGACTTAGAAAGGAGAGCACCATTGGCAGAGGCATCCACTACCATCCTTATGTGAGCGTTAAGACCATTATAGAATGTCTCAAGTTGAATACAATGTGGGATTCCATGATGAGGGCATTTTCGTAATAACCCTTTAAATCTTTCCCATGCCTCATACAAGGACTCGTCATCCATTTGGTGGAAGGCAGTATTCTTGCTCCTCAGCTTAGCATTCTTGCTTGGCGGAAAATACTTCATGAGGAATCTCTCGGCTAATTCTTGCCATGTAGAAATGGAGTTCGGTGACAATGAGTTCAACCAGGCACGAGCTCTGTCCCATAACGAATATGGGAACAACTTCAATCGTAAGGCATCTTTGGAAACTCCGGCTAACATGAAAGAATCGCTCACTTCCATAAATTGTCTTAAGTGAAGATGCAGATCTTCAGTAGGCATTCCACTGAATTGGCCCACTGTCTGAAGCATCTGGAACATGACTGGCTTCAGCTCGAATTGTTGTGCCTCGATTTTGGGTCTCCTAATACCCGAATTAAGATCATTAGATACTGGCACAGCATATTGTCTTCAGGCTCTATCCCTATCATCAGCAATAAGGATAGGATTCTGAGCAGGGTTTGCTCCGTTTCCTTGGTTCATATTCTCGAAGTTCATTTCTTCGGTCCTTCTCCGGTTCGCTTGTCTTCTTCGTTATCGAAAGGTTCGTTCTATTTCAGGGTCCACAGGGAGTAAGTCAAGAATCTGGTCAATACTCATAAACACCTGAAATATTCACAGAAAATTTAAGTAAGTAAAAATTTCAATATGAAAATAAATAAACCAAAATGTAAAACAGATTCACAAATAATGGCTTTGAAAAACAGTCCCTGGCAACGGCGCCAAAGACTTGGAACGGTGGAAATGTGCAAGTGTACACAATCGTAACAAGTAATAAAGTGACAAGTAAATGCCGAGTTATCGTAACCACAGGAACTGTAAAAGAATTATTTATGAAAATGATTTCAAACACTTTGGTGAAAGAAAAATATTTGGATTTAAGAAATATTTAAAAACTAAAAGAAAAACAAAGTAAAAATAAAATAAAACAAAGTTCTAGTGCATGATTTCAAAAACTGACTTTAATCAAGATGATATAATTGTGTTGGATTAATCACATTTCTTAACTTAGAATTATTAAGCTTATGCTTATACTTGTTACGAATAAATCACCACAACTCAGTAATTTGCTAACTTATGAACATATTCACATGTTATTGCACATACACACTTATTAAATTAAACAATCTCTCGCATATTCCTATGTGATTCAACCGATTAATTCAACCTAATAAGCATATAAAAGATCATGTGAAGTAACAAAGTATCTCTACCTTGAAACAGCTTAAGCACAAAAATCTTGCAAGTTATGCAAGGCATATGTATCGCCAAATACAATGCTAATTTAATCTTTAGCTACCTTAGAAGAATTAAACATGCACAGATTAAGCATTGTGTCCATTAATTACAATTTCAATGCGTTTAAATAATTAATTCTTCAGTTATCTAAACAATTATAGTGCCAAATAACTTAAGCATGATTTTACTTAATCAAGCATTTTACCGAGGCCTATAATAGCATAAACAAATTTTTAATAATTTAAGGGGACGAAATGCAATCAACCCAACATGAATTAAATTAAACCTAAGCTGATTAAATTAACCATTTCAATAGCATAAATATTCATAAACATGTTTGTCAAAACAACAACGAAATTTAAAGAGATAGGGAGCAAGAAGCAAATCCGGTGTTTCTCCGTGGCTTGACTGATTGCTCCGTTCTTCGTTCTCTGTTGTCCTCGGCTATCAAGGTGGCTTATGAACACTCCAATTGCTGCTCCAAATGGCTGAGGAAATACCTCTTTTCCAAGAGGAGAAATCGGCACCAGAAGAAGGGAAAATGGGATGGAAACGAAGAGAGAAAAGTTGAGAGAAGAGAAGAGAGAATGAAAGAATGTTGGAGAATTGAGGGATGCTTTGAATGATCAGCAAGGGGTGGTACTTATAGCTGATTGTGGCTGCTAAAAATAGAAAATAGTAGCATCCAAAGAGACCTCCCTTGGCCGACCATCTATGTGGCAAAGTTGATGGTTACAACTTTGCTAAATATGGCATGGGGCAAATCTACAAAGCTACTAAATTTGGAGGGGTTTGAATGCAACTTTGAAAAGTCTTCAAGGGCTCCTTTACAAGCTTAGATAATCAGCTAATTAAGCTGATTTGGGCCAGCATATGGACGGTTTGGGCTGTCCAACTCTTTGCTTGGTTCGGTTCAACTGGTTCAGTTCAATTGAAGCGGTTCAACTGGCCTTTCTCATAATTAATTAAGATTAATTTATTTAGCCCAAATTAAATTGGGAATAAATTAAAATTAATTATATTATGATTAAATATTCATAATTGGACCATCTTGGGCTGGAAATAAATTCGCCTCGATACTTCAAATTGCTTCTCGGGTTTATTCTTCAAGCAGTGTCTGCCGAGCCAATTTTCGCCCTTTGTGCGAATCTGTCGAAAATAGTCAAAATAAATCAAAATTATCTATAAAATTAATTAAAATTCATCATGTTCATATTTTTAGCACAATTTAATTATTTTATAATATTTAATTACTTTTCGAAAAGAATTTAATCAAAACTGCATAAATTTAAGTTAAAAAGGGCATGAAAAAGTGTATAATTTTCTGTGTTTCCACTTAGCATCCAACAACACAAGAAAGAATAAGAGCTTACCGAAAGTCTAGGTTACCTTCAAACCGTGATCTACCACAACGAAAGAAGAACGAGAATGCTATCTAGTTCAAGGCTATGAGCCGAAGGGAAACAGAAAGAGAAATAGAGATTTGTCTTAGTACCTAAATAATATGGTATTGTGAGAGAGAAATTCGGTTATGAAGAAAACCAAAAGAAATAGTAAGAAGAAGAAGAACTATTCGACCCTAAAGAGACCGAGAAGAAAAACAACAACATAAGAGTGGAGAGGGGTTGAATTGGGTCGAGAGAAAATAGAAGCAGAGAGATGTTAAGTTCGACCAAAGAAGCATGAGAGAAAAAGACTTCAAAAATAAATAATTAGAACTAGGCACTTGATGTCTAATGTTTCCAGCAGAGTGACCAAAATCCAGACGAGAAATAGTGTTGAAAGCAAGAGGACCCGAATGGTAAAAATGTGCCAAGATAAGAAAATAAAACTCAAAAATACCAAAAGAAGTCGGCACCTACTCACTCTCACATTGCCAAAATGCACCAAGTGGGTTCCCCTAGCCGAATTTGCACGTAGAAGTTGCACAGTTCAGCTACAACACTCCTCTCCTCAAAATCACTTTAAAATCTCCTTAAATCTCTCCCATTATCCCTTATTGATATCCTCCATAACAACCTTCAAGATCCATTCAAACTCTCACCCAACAGAGTTTGAAACCACCTCAAACTCTTGCCGCCTCGTGCTAGCAAAATAAATATCCTTTTTGCTTGCAATGGGATTCGAACCCAAGCCCCCCTCAATAGCTCAACACGCCACTTGCCTCCTTGCCAGAAGCTCTTTTGTATCACATTTTATCTTCAATTAATTGAAAGGTCTAAAGGCCAAAGTCCAGGTTCCTTTAAAAGAAAAACCAAAATAAATTGCAAGAGCCAAGACTTGTACCCAGGCTCCCTTGCAACCTTAATGACGCCACAACCACTAGACTACATGCTTCATTGTGTCATTTTTTTAACACGATAATTTAAAAGGCCTACATCCAAGCATCCAGGGTTTTATCCACTTAAAACCAAAATTCTTGCTATTAGCCCAAGTTTGAACCTAAGACTTTTCCAACTCCTCTCAGGACCCTTAACCACTTGAGCAGACATTCAATTGTGTCATTTCCTAGCTCACATAAACTTTTATGCATAGTCTCCTAACCGTTCCCTTACTCAAGGCCCAATACTTCTAGGTCTAAACTCCGAGGCGTTACATAAATAGCCTATTTTTGTCCACACGGGCGTGTGTCTCAGCCGTGTGTGACACACGGTCATGTTGCACGGCGGTGTGTCCCCTAGTGTTGAAATTGAAGTGAAGTCAGTATGCCCCACATAGTCTCACACACGGGTATATGATCGGCCGTGTGGTACAAGTCAGTATAACCCCTAATTGGCACAGAGCCTAGCACACGGGCGTGTGACTTGGCCGTGTTGCTTAAATCAGTATACCCTACAGGTTTGACATGGCCTAGCACACGTCCTGGTACACGGGCGTATGTGGCCACTTTGAAGGGCACACAGGCTAGACACATGGGCTTGTGGTTGGCCGTGTGACCCAAGTCAGTAACCTCACTTGTTTGGATACGGGGTAGGACACGGGCTGGGACATGGCCATGTGCTCCCATTTCGAATGCCCACACGGCCTATGACACGGGCGTGTCTGGTGGCCATGTGAGACACACGGCCTGGTCACATGGGCATGTGTCCCCTGTTTTAGAGAAAAATTTCCCGAGTTATCGGTTTAGTCCTGAACCACTCCCAATGCATTTGTAAGGCTCGTAGGCTCGTATTAGGGACAAATTGATTGAGATTGATTGATAACTATATGTATTTATTAATTGTATGAGAAAAGTTTGTTTAAGTGTGTTGTAAGTTCGATAATGCTCCGTAATCCTATTCTGGCTTTGAATACGGGTGAGGGGTGTTACATTTCCAAATGTTATCAAGCATGTTGATAATAAATTGAGTTTAATTAAAGTAATTGTCCTAATTTATTTATGTTATAATTGTTGCAAATTGTGTTTAATTTTGCTAAAATCTATTTCATTCATATAGTTTGCATACTTAGGATAATTGCATTAGGGATCATTGCATTTAGTCTAATATACTTAATTTTAATAATCACTTCTCAACCATATTGTGTTTTTATTTACCAAGTTATTAGTATAATTTTACAATTAAGTGATTTAACACAAATACAATCCCTGTGGAGATGATAACTCGATACTTACTTATTACTTGATAACGACTGTGTACACTTGCACAAACCTACGTGTTACACTATACCGAACACAATCCAGTAACTTCTATATTTTCACTAAAAACACAACTTTGGTACTAAATCACAACAACGATTCAAATTTCATGTTTGGTGTATAATTGAACACCTTTACCTGTACAAGATCACTTCAAAAACATACCAAAACATCTATTCAAATCAATTAATCCATATGCCACATTTGGCACCCAAACATACCTATTCATCTTAATCAAACTCAACATAGACAATTATGCCTATTAGCCATTCAAAACCAACACTTTTCCATTCCATTTCATGTACAAAAATGCCAATTAAATACCATTCAAAATGCCACAATATCATATCAAAACAAACACATATTCATATTGATATTAACTTTATTATAGATCAAACATTGGTTAAACTAAACTATCATTTTAGGTTAACAAATCAACACTTGTGTACATGCAACATAATCGAGCCTAAAACGAATAAATGACTACCGAGTCTGTGGTAGGATAGTGTGGTCTTTATTCGTTTCCATTAAACTAACCGAGTCATATGGACTACCATTTAATACGTTTTCATTTTTTTTGCCCAAAGAACTATAGCAAATTGAACTCGGATACACGGGACTGATTTGTTACACAAGCTGACATATTCGGGCTGCTTACACATGCTTCAAACCAGAGTTTCTCAACAAGCTTAGCTCGGTGTTGCTCACAAAGCTTCATAGAATCTACAACACACGCCGGATCTCAAACCATTTTATTAATCTATAACCACCCCAACCTGGCCCATACATTATGACTGAAATTTGGAGATTACCCTAGCCACCAAAATGGCCTAGTAAAACATTCAATTTTAGTAATATTTGTTCACTCTATTTTTACTGATCTAATAAATGTTTTGAAAACATTCAATTTTATTCTTAAGTTGAATTAGGACCAAATTATAGTCATTTTAAAAATTGGAAACTTTTGGATACAGGTTTTAATGACCAATAGTCGATCAGCCGTAATTCAGTGTAGCAGATTAAACTAATTATCGCACTTTAGGAGCTTGAAAATAAGCATTTTCAATAGATTTGAATTATGTTTTCTTAAGTTTTAATAAGTTAATAAAATGTGCAAAATTTAGTCTTTTATTGACCTTAGGGACCGAATGAGGCCTAAGGGTGAGCTAACGCACTTTGTGAGGGTGCAAGAGACCTTTAGAAGGCGTATTAAACTGATCTTAGTCTCTACGTTGCAACACGGGATGATCGATGTCGCAACATAGGGAGCAAAATGGAGAAACCTCAAGATTTCCTTCAATATCGTGACACAACTTGAGGGTGTCGTGACATACCCCTGAACATATGTCAAGAGGAGTACACTGATTGCTATGTCGTGATACACACAGGTCTTGGTGTGTCACGACATCAACTCTGGGGCAAAAATCAAATACGAAATAAGGGCATTTTGGTCTGCACCATCAAATTTAAAGCTCGGGAACATCTGCTAACCTAGGGTTGAGTACGCCAACCACCTAAACTCTATAAATAGGCTCATTTGGCACATGTTATAGACATCATTAAATTATCTTAGATCCTCTCTTTTAAATTTAGTTTAGGTTTCTTTCTTTCTTAGGTTTTTAGAATTTCTAGTTATTCTTTGTTTTCAAGAGATTTGACTTGTGGAGATCATCAAACTCTATGGATTTATTTCCATCTTTAATACAAATCAGGCGTTTTCTTAAACTCTACACTTAAATCCATTTATCATTTTTTCTCTTTTCATCTACTCCCTATTGTTTATGAAATCCATGAGGAACTAATCCTCCTATGGGGGATTAGCAAGTGGAGGTGTGATCTATTAACTATTTTGTAGAGTTACTCAACGGATCAGTTGCTCGGGAAAAAAAGAATATTAAACAAACCTTAGGCCTAAAAACCCGGGAAGTCATCAATGTGAGAATTAACCCAAAATATTTATGGCCCATCCGTGAACACCTTCACCCCAAGCCAATCTGGACTGAGGTCGGAAGATAAGTTGTAACAACCCCTTTTTAGTCAAATTAGAACAGTGGTTTTGGGACAACAAATTTGAAGTCAAAATAATTATTTTAATAATATTTTGAGGTTTACAGCATGATAGTATGATTGTGTAAAAAATTCGTTAAGAAATTTTATCGTTTGAATGCTCAATTCGATAAAAAGGACTAAATAGCGTAAAGTGTAAAAGTTGTGTTCTAATAGCTGAAGGTTTCTAATAGCTATAAAACTTTAAAGTGGAGCTCCTTAAGTGATAATTAGTCCATTAATGAGTTAGTGGATGATAATGGGTTGGCATTTAGTGAAATAATTAATGTTTATAAAGGTTAATTTTGTAATTTGGTTAATAACGTTAAAATAAGTTAAAACAAAATGAAAAGCTATCATCTTCCTTTTGTTCACCACTGAAAATTCAAAGAATAAGAAGCCATGGGAGCTTGCTAGGGTTCGACTACTTTAATGCTTAATTAGTGAGTGATTTTTGTCCCGTTTTTAATGATTTCTATATTTTTGGAGTCGTTGTAGCTTAATCTAGCTAGCCCAAAGACTAATTAATGTGCTTGAGAATGTGTTTCAACTGAAGAAACTATGTGTAAGCGGTTCAAAGATGGGTTGAACGAAGACATTAAACTTCTAGTTGGGATTTTGGAATTGAAAGAATTTGTTATTTTAGTTGACAGAGCTTGCAAAGTCGAGGAACTTGGCAAAGAAAAGGGAAAAGCTGATTTTAAGGCTAAAGATTCGAGAAAGAGGCCAATGAGTAAATCCTATCATTCTTCTTCAAAGAAATCACGGGATTCGTATAATCATTCGAAAGCTTCATTGGGGTATTCTAATAGAATCGTGGGAATCAGCACACGGGTCCGAAAAACTCAAGCTACTTCAGTATCGAGTGTTGGTAGTGTTAAAGCCAACAAACTTGAGTGTCAATAGTGTGGAAGGCGACATTTTAGAGATTGCTAGATGAATAATAAAGTGTAACACCCTGGTTTAGGGGCTATGCAGGTTGTGTGTAATTCAGGTGTTGGTAGGTTTTTGGGTGTGTTTGAAGGTGTTTTTGAGGCTTTGAGAATGCTCGGAAAAAAAAAAGGGAAGGTTTTGGGAAATTTTGGATTTTAGTGTTAAGGGGGAGCTTGGAAAAGGGGACTTAAGAGAATTAATTGGGCGTTTAAAGCACAAGAAAGAGGCTGGGTGGAGTGGCTTAAGGGCGTCACTTAGGGTCTTGTCATGGGGCGCTTCAAGGAGCAAAGGGGGGACAAGGTTCGAGTCATGGTAGAGGCATGGGATGCGTTTTTTTTGTGGCGTCATAGATAAGGGGGCTGGGTTAAAGAAGGTTTTAAGAATTAATTTGAGGGAGTTTAGGACGCAAGAAGTAGCTTGGCGTAGTGGCTAGCGTGCGTCACTTAGGTGCTGGGGGGAGAATGGGCGCTGGTTCGAGTAGAGGCGAGAGTGGTTTTAGGCGTGATTTATTTTTGGCGGTAGTAGTGAAATTTGGAGCAGGAAGGGTTTAAAGTTTAAATAGTGGGGCTTTATGTCAAGAAATGCAAGGTGGCCGAGTGGCCTGGGCGTTGGGGATACGCATGCAGCAGCAAGGGTCTTGTGTTCGAACCCAAGGCTGTGCATTTGGTTTTTATTATTATTTTCTCTTTGGCTCTTGGCTAGTGGACGGCACATGGAGTTTAATTGGAGGATAAGGATGAGTTTGGTATTTTATTTTTTTTTATATCTGTTGAATTCGGTGGGATAATGACTTGAAATTGGTTTGTTTTTATTTTTAAATTAAAGGGGTAATGGATAAAGGTGGGATTTTGTTTTTAATTTGAATTGTTTTTTTAATGGTTGGTATTGAGTGTTTTTAGGAAAGAATTTTGGATGTGGAGCGACCATGGCGAGAATGGGATTAGTTTTATCTAGTGTTTGTTTTTATTATGGTAGGATAATTATTATTTATTTTGATTGGGATAAGTGGGAAAATGTTGAACCATTCAAACTATTTTTGAATGGATGGAGATGAGTAAGTTAAGGGATTTACTTAATTCAAATTAATTTAAATTAAGTGGCCAGGATAGGTGGCAGCCGAATGTTATATATATGGGGGGGTGCTCACTTTTGGTTCCTTTCACCGTTTGCTCTCTTTGCCGAATTGCTAGTATTTTGCTCTCAACCACTTTGGTAGCCAAAGCTTTTTCTTCCGAAACATTTCTTTTTCATCTCAAGTTTGCTAGGTGGCCGAACCTCCTACTCTTCCTTCTCCTATTCTTTTAATCTTCGTTTTAATCGAAACCACCTCCAAAACTTGCCTTTGGCCGAAACCCCCTATTGCCTTCCCTTGATTTTCTTGATAGCCGAACCTAAATCCCACCCTTGTGCCGTGTCCCTTTTTCTTTCATATATTAGCACCTTGGCCGAATGTTAGCATAGGTCTCGTTGGGTTCTCATTTCAACCATTGTTAGGATAAGCCTCTGTTTGTAGCAGTCAGTTTGGTAAGTGGTGTAAGGCTTTTTGGTAAGCTATGTGATATTTCGATTAAGTTTAAGGTTGTTAAGTATATGATGCTAAGACCGCTTGTAGGGGGAGAAGAGCCTAACGCAGAGATCTTTCGAGAGGCGATTATTCAACGATTCTGAGGCATAGAGTAGCGTTTGGGATTTGAGTCATTTGTAGCAATTAGGTGCGTAATCATCGCACTATTTCTCGGTTTGACTGCTAACGTGTTTAAACCCGTGTGTTATGCGTGGTAGCCATTTTTAATGGCTTAAGTGATGAGTAACTGGTGATGGTAAGATTATTTGTGATGTATATTTATATATGTGTATATTTATATACTTATGTGATGTGATGACTTAACATGTAGCATCTATATATTTGCATGAGGTGGGGCTTGATTCGATGAAGGAGGAAGTGTACACAAGGTGTACGTGGTCTAATGATAGCTCCGGCTACATTAGCGCTTGATGGTTAGCTTTGTGCTACCTCAAAGGAGGTGTGGCTCGGTGCCCATCTCGGCGGTTGATGGCTATGTGCATCACCGTAGGCAGAGTATGTTGTTGGATCATGTTGGTTGATCGGTGGCTCAGCCACGGCCTTGTGCAGCGAGTTGCCAAGGTAAGGTTTTGGATCACGATGTGATCAGTGGTGGTTTATCCACGGCCTTAGGCAGGGAGTCTGCTAAGGTTGGCGTACGGTTGGTTTGTGGGTTGGGCTGAGATGCATATGTGCATGACTTGCTATGTGAATCGTTTGGTATGGGGCCAAGCCCATACGCGGGAAATCTATGTTTTGATTATGCACTGAGTCTATGACTCACCCAATTATTTTCCAAACATTTCAGGTGATTCATGAGATGGACCAGGGATCGAGAGAGGACACATGGTGGCCGTCGTGAAGGCGTTGTTTTTTAGTTTTATTAAATATTAAGTATTTCTTTTCAATAATAGTTGTAATAAGGATTTATTTTATTATTTTTGGTATTATTTTATTATCAACTCTATTATGGTTTGTTCAAATTGAAACACTATGTGACGATGGATATATCTTTATAACTTACTTATTCAAATATGGAATTATTAAACATGTGGCTATAATTTCAAAAGAACTTGGTTTCCGAAATAAAATAAATTTTTACTATTTTATTCTAAGTCAAAAAAATATTATCACTAACATAACCAAATTCGGTCAGTAGTGAATGGGCCGGGTTTGGGGATGTTCTGATTTAATATCGAGCCGGTTCAAAACTCGACTTTGAGGGTTTTGGGCCCGAAACAGTTTTCAAAATGGGTTTTTGGAATGTGGGCTTTTATAAAAAAGGTTTTCAGGTTATTCTGGCATGGCACCTGTGTCTCCGGCCCGAAGTCCACCAGGTAAGTACTTCTAGCTCTTGAAGTGTTTTGTTTGTATGATTTATTATGGGCTTAGTTTGGGCTCGTAGATTAGGATAGTAGGACTATTGGACCCTAGGATTAGTTTACTCAAACATGTGCATAAGACTTTAATTGATTATTAAACAAACCTGTGAAGTAAGTCGCCGAGTTAAGGTGTGGCAACCACTGTACGCATGTCTAGGAGTGGCATTCAGTAAGAGCTTGGTATTTAAGCAGTCCTAGCGACTCACCTCCTCTTTACTTGAATCCTACCTGGTGCGTAGCTACGGTTCACCTTAACCAAGAGGACTTGTTCATAGGCTAAACCGGTTATTAAAACCCGAAAGGGAATTAGCCTTGCTGTTTTCAAAACCTTCTGTTTAAAATTTTTCAAACTTACCCTTTGGTTTGTAAAACCCTAAATCTGATTTTGAAAGATTTTTTTTTGAATTATAAAATTACCAAAATGCCCCTAGTGGCAAAATTACAAAAATACCCTTGTGTTATAAAATTTCCGTACTACCCTCAACTTTTGGTAAAATGATTTTTACTTTACAAAATACCAAAATTTTGAAGTTTTGAAATATTAAGATACCTTGTCAGTGAGGAAATTTCTGAAAATACCCTGGTTGATAAAATTACAGAAATGCCCTCGGTTACTAAGTTTTCAAATTTCTCTCGATTCTTACTGAAATATTCCTATTTTACTAAATATCAGAAAATCCTATTTTGTGAAATATTGTGATATCTCGATTTTGAGAATTTACGAAAATGCCCATGATTTCAAAAAAATTACAAAAATAACCCTGATTTCTGAAATTTTTGCGATACCTCCGGTTTGAACAAAATTTTCAAGATGACCCTGAGATTTTGTGAATTTTGAAATATCTTTAAGTCGGAAAAAAAAAACTATTTTCAAAAATTGACCCTGAGTTATTACCGAAATACCCCTCTTTAGGAAAAATGACGGAATTACCCCTGGGTAGGAAGGAAACTTTGATTGATCGAAAGAACTACTCTCGGAAACTTCATTGCATAAAATTGCTCGTGGATAAACAGTGAAACAAGAATTTCTAATCTATAAAACTTTCTAAACAGACTAAATCGAGACGTTAGCTATGAGTTCTAGGGGGCGTGGTCGCAATACTCGTGGACGTGGTAGAGGCAGGATGTCAGTATCAGAACCGGTTGGGTCACGCCATGGGTCAGAAAGCGATGTACCGCCACCAGCTGTTGAGGTTGAACAACAAGATCAGACTGGAGGAGACGACGTAGTGTCACAAGCGGTGTTGCGAGTACTCGAACGAGTGGCAGGAGCCAATGTGGGCAATAGGAATCGAAAGTCGGTACCCGAGAGACTTAGGGCGAATGGAGCCGAGGTTTTCGAGGAGGAGTGTCCGGGGTAGCTCGAACGTGGCGCAGAAATCTTGGCTTGAGGTCATTGAAAGGATTATGGATGACTTAGACTTAACTGCTGAGGAAAAGCTTAAGGGAGTTGTTTCGTTGCTACAGGATGAGGCCTACCAGTGGTGGCTCACGGTTAAGGAAAGTACCCCTGCAGATCGAGTGGATTGGGGTTACTTTAAGATCAAGTTTGAAGGGAAATATGTCGGAGCAAGTTATGTGGACGCTCAGAGGAAGGCGCTCCTCAATTTGGTGCAAGGTAGCAAGTCGATAGCGGAGTACGAAGCTGAGTTTTTACGTTTAAGCCGGTATGCTCGAGGCATCGTGGCAACGGATTATGAGAGATGTGTCAGATTTGAAGATGGTCTGCGGGATGAGCTGCGAGTTTTGATTGCTCCACATCAGGAAAGAGACTTCGCAGTTTTAGTGGAGAAAGCTCGAATAGGTGAGGAGGTCAAGAAGGCTGAGAGGCACAATAGAGAAAGAAACCATGATAAGAGAAGTGTTGGATCGCCAGAAATGTTTGAGAGGGTGAGAGAAAGACCAAGAGTCGAGACTCCTGTTCATCTTTGCTAAAGCCGCCACCAGGAAATTCAGATCATCCATGTGCTCAATGCGGAAGGTACCATGTTGGCGAGTGCTGGAATCGTGTTCGGGAATGCTTCAGATGCAGGTCCAAGTCTCATCTAATTAAGGATTGTCCCTAGAATCCGAGTAGGACTCGGACAGAAGGTCAAGGTTATGTGCAACCAGGCAGAGTTGGTCAGCAAGCGACGAGAGGTCGTGGTCCGAGCCATGGAGGAAATGGTTCTGGCCGAGGTCGTGGAGCAGTAGACCGCGGTAATGGTGGCACTGAGGCAAGGCAGCCAGGACTGGTTTATGCAGTTCGTCGGAGAGAGGATAATGATGTGCCTGATGGGTCAACTGGTAAGTTCCTTAAGTCTAGAATATTCTTTGTTGTTTTGTTCGCTTTGGTGATTGTTTGATTTGTTGCTCGTAAAGTAGTTGGAACCTTGAGTATGAACTTGGAAACAGTGCCTAGAAGGTATGTTAGCTCTTTAAGATCAGAGTGCGCAGCCATAGTGTAGTGGGAGGAATTGGATCGTTAGTTTGGACAAGTAATTTCGAGGACGAAATTATTTTAAGGAGGGTAGAATTGTAACACCCTGGTTTAGGGGCTATGCAGGTTGTGTGTAATTCAGGTGTTGGTAGGTTTTTGGGTGTGTTTGAAGGTGTTTTTGAGGCTTTGAGAATGCTCGGAAAAAAAAAAAGGGAAGGTTTTGGGAAATTTTGGATTTTAGTGTTAAGGGGGGGAGCTTGGAAAAGGGGACTTAAGAGAATTAATTGGGCGTTTAAAGTACAAGAAAGAGGCTGGGTGGAGTGGCTTAAGGGCGTCACTTAGGGTCTTGTCATGGGGCGCTTCAAGGAGCAAAGGGGGGACAAGGTTCGAGTCATGGTAGAGGCATGGGATGCGTTTTTTTTTTGTGGCATCATAGATAAGGGGGCTGGGTTAAAGAAGGTTTTAAGAATTAATTTGAGGGAGTTTAGGGACGTAAGAAGCGACTTGGCGTAGTGGCTAGCGTCGTCACTTAGGTGTCTTTGGGGGGAGAATGGTATTGGTTCGAGTAGAGGCGATGTGTTTTTGGGCATGATTTATTTTTGGCGGTAGTGGGCTGGAGCAGGAAGGGTTTAAAGTTTAAATAGTGGGGCTTTATGTCAAGAAATGCAAGGTGGCCGAGTGGCCTGGGCGTTGGGGATACGCATGCAGCAGCAAGGGTCTTGTGTTCGAACCCAAGGCTGTGCATTTGGTTTTTATTATTATTTTCTCTTTGGCTCTTGGCTAGTGGACGGCACATGGAGTTTAATTGGAGGATAAGGATGAGTTTGGTATTTTATTTTTTTTATCTGTTGAATTCGGTGGGATAATGACTTGAAATTGGTTTGTTTTTTATTTTTAAATTAAAGGGGGGTAATGGATAAAGGTGGGATTTTGTTTTTAATTTGAATTGTTTTTTTTAATGGTTGGTATTGAGTGTTTTTAGGAAAGAATTTTGGATGTGGAGCAGCCATGGCCGAATGTGGGATTAGTTTTATCTAGTGTTTGTTTTTATTATGGTAGGATAATTATTATTTATTTTAATTGGGATAAGTGGGAAAATGTTGAACCATTCAAACTATTTTTGAATGGATGGAGATGAGTAAGTTAAGGGATTTACTTAATTCAAATTAATTTGAATTAAGTGGCCAGGATAGGTGGCAGCCGAATGTTATATATATGGGGGGGTGCTCACTTTTGGTTCCTTTCACCGTTTGCTCTCTTTGCCGAATTGCTAGTATTTTGCTCTCAACCACTTTGGTAGCCGAAGCTTTTTCTTCCGAAACATTTCTTTTTCATCTCAAGTTTGCTAGGTGGCCGAACCTCCTACTCTTCCTTCTCCTATTCTTTTAATCTTCGTTTTAATCGAAACCACCTCCAAAACTTGCCTTTGGCCGAAACCCCCTATTGCCTTCCCTTGATTTTCTTGATAGCCGAACCTAAATCCCACCCTTGTGCCGTGTCCCTTTTTCTTTCATATATTAGCACCTTGGCCGAATGTTAGCATAGGTCTCGTTGGGTTCTCATTTCAACCATTGTTAGGATAAGCCTCTGTTTGTAGCAGTCAGTTTGGTAAGTGGTGTAAGGCTTTTTGGTAAGCTATGTGATATTTCGATTAAGTTTAAGGTTGTTAAGTATATGATGCTAAGACCGCTTGTAGGGGGAGAAGAGCCTAACGCAGGAGATCTTTCGAGAGGCGATTATTCAACGGTTGCAGAGGCATAGAGTAGCGTTTCGGGATTTGAGTCATTTGTAGCAATTAGGTGCGTAATCATCGCACTATTTCTCGGTTTGATTGCTAACGTGTTTAAACCCGTGTGTTATGTGTGGTAGCCATTTTTAATGGCTTAAGTGATGAGTAACTGGTGATGGTAAGATTATTTGTGATGTATATTTATATATGTGTATATTTATATACTTATGTGATGTGATGACTTAACATGTAGCATTTATATATTTGCATGAGGTGGGGCTTGATTCGATGAAGGAGGAAGTGTACACAAGGTGTACGTGGTCTAATGATAGCTCCGGCTACATTAGCGCTTGATGGTTAGCTTTGTGCTACCTCAAGGAAGGTGTGGCTCGGTGCCCATCTCGGCGGTTGATGGCTATGTGCATCACCGTAGGCAGAGTATGTTGTTGGATCATGTTGGTTGATCGGTGGCTCAGCCACGGCCTTGTGCAGCGAGTTGCCAAGGTAAGGTTTTGGATCACGATGTGATCAGTGGTGGTTTATCCACGGCCTTAGGCAGGGAGTCTGCTAAGGTTGGCGTACGGTTGGTTTGTGGGTTGGGCTGAGATGCATATGTGCATGACTTGCTATGTGAATTGTTTGGTATGGGGCCAAGCCCATACGCGGGAAATCTGTGTTTTGATTATGCACTGAGTCTGTGACTCACCCAATTATTTTCCAAACATTTCAGGTGATTCATGAGATGGACTGGGATCGGAGAGGACACATGGTGGCCCGTGCCGAAGGCGTTGTTTTTAGTTTTATTAAATATTAAGTATTTCTTTTCAATAATAGTTGTAATAAGGATTTATTTTATTATTTTTGGTATTATTTTATTATCAACTCTATTATGGTTTGTTCAAATTGAAACACTATGTGACGATGGATATATCTTTATAACTTATTTATTCAAATATGGAATTATTAAACATGTGGCTATAATTTCAAAAGAACTTGGTTTCCAAAATAAAATAAATTTTTACTATTTTATTCTAAGTCAAAAAAATATTGTCACTAACATAACCAAATTCGGTCGTAGTGAATGGGCCGGGTTTGGGGATGTTACATAAAGCTTGTTTTAGATGTGGCTTGCAAGATCATTTTATTCGGATTGTCCTGAGTCACCCAAGAAAGACAAATTTTTGAATACAAGACCGAGCAATATAGCTGTTAGAGGGAGACCACCTAGAAATACAAGAAATGTGACTAGTAGTGAAGGTGCAACAAAGGATTCTGCTGTGAGATCTGAGGCTCGAGCACCAGCCAGAGCTTGCGTTATTCGCGCTCGCGAAGATGTGTCATCACCAGATGTTATCACCGGTACATTTTCTCTTTATGAAACTGATGTAATTGCTTTGATTGATCCTGGATCGACTCATTCGTATGTTTGTAAGAATTTAGTGTCTAGTAAGAATTTACCTGTTGAGTCTACTGAATTTGTGATTAAAGTATCGAACCCCTTAGGCCAAATGTCCTAGTTGATACAGTTTGCAAGAATTATCCTTTGATGACTCAGGGTTACTATTTTCTGGCTAATTTGATGCTTTTTACCTTTTGATGAATTTGATCTAATCTTGGGTATGGATTGGTTGACTCTGCAAGATGCTGTTGTGAATTGTAGATGAAAGACTATTGAGTTGAAATGTCAGAATAGCGAAATTCTTCATATTGAATATGATGACTCGAGTGGGTTGCCTATAGTGATAATGACGATGGTAGCTCAGAAATATGTGAGGAAAGGTTGCGACGCCTATCTTGTATATGTACTGGATACAAAAGTGTCTGAATCGAAGATTAAATTAGTGCCAGTGGTTTGCGAATATCTGAATGTATTTACAGAAGAGTTACCTGGGTTGCCACTGATCAGAGAGGTTAAATTTGCTATTGAATTAGTATCGGGAACATCACCGATATCGATAGCTCCGTACAGAATGGCTCCAACATAATTGAAAGAATTGAAAGCTCAGTTGCAAGAGTTAACAGTTACAAGAGGCAACGTCACTAATTTACTTTTATTTTTGCACGTAAAAGAATAATTAGGAAAATTTTAAGTTATAGATATGATTTTGTTTTATTTATAATTACTAATATTTTCTTTCTAGGTTTATTGTATGAACATAGTAGGGGTACACCTACTGTAGCAGTCATAGATCCAGAGAGAATAATCCGAAAAAATCGTTGACAATAATAGCAACAACAACAATAGATGCAAGATCTACCACCACCTGCTGCAGGTATTGTGCCACGTGAAAATCCACTATTTGGTGACGCTGATGATAACGCCCTAGGAAACCCACCCGCACCACAGCTCCCTACAAATGTGCATATGGCTTGGAACAAAAGAACTTTAAGTGATTATGCCTTACCAAGTCCGGACATGGTTCAAAAAATTATAGTAAGGCCGATGATTACAACTAATGATTTTGAGATCAAATCGATGATGATTCAAAATAATCTACAGTTTAGGGATGCGATGACAGAGGACCCTAATTAGCATTTAAAACGATTGCTCCCACTCTATGATACTTTTAAGTTCAATGGGGTCACTAATGATGATATTCGTCTTCAGTTATTCCCCTTCTCTTTGATTGGTAATGTCTTTTCTTGGTTAGACTTGCAGGCAATGTGATCTATCACGACATGGGATGAACTCGCTAGAGAGTTCTTACAGAAGTTTTCCCGATTAGCAAAGCAGTTCAACTAAGAAGAGATTGTTGTCTTTAGACAGAAGGAGGGAGCAAGTGTCTATGAGGTGTAGGAATGTTTCAAAATGTTAATTCCAAAGTGGAAATCAAACTAGAGTTGAAACACCTTATTGGTAACCTAGGCGTGTGAACACCAATGAATGCTCTATCAGAGTGGAAATCAAACCTACTTATACATGCCCAAGTGGTTGTAGGTCCTTTCGATCTTAGTCACATAGGTTTTAGCTGTCTTGGTAACGTTTCTTTAAAGTCTCTCAATTTTAACATCTATCATCTAGAGGGTGAAGAATGGGAGACTTCCCAAAGGGAATGGAAACATTCAGGGAATTTATTCATACCCAAAACACCCGATGCTAAAGATAGTGAAGATACTTTAGCAACAGGGGATCAAAATCCTGAAAACCTCCCTCTTATAGAAGAGGTTCCACTTATGCCCACTAATCAGCAAAATATTGGAGGAAACTAATTTTTTTTTCTTAATTTGGTTACGTACTTTACTTTTCATTCTATCTTTCGTTTTACTACTCTCACTATCATGTAACATCATTTTTAATTTCTTTAATGAATCAACACTTTACCTTATTTTCTATCATTTCTTATGATTGTATGTCACAACGACTATCTCTTAAACAACTTAGTTTCGCATAACTGATAGATAAGCCTGCCTCGGTGCATTATGCATACAAAGTTCCTTCCACAATCTGTCCAAGAACCAATAAAATCGAGTTTTGATACCGAACTTGTAACACCCATAACCTGATCTGAATAATCAGTTTTCAATATTGGGTATTGCCACAAAAATATAGACATAGACTTAGTCTACTTATAAGAATTACAATCAATTACGACTTACTTTATTACGAAATTTATAACTTGAATACATAAGAACCCATAATAATTAAATACAACTACAACGCGTGGTAATTAAAATATAGCAATATTTAATTTGAAATTCTAATCTACTATAAGCACCCCAAAGTATGGAATTCTCAATGACAATTCAGACTTTGAATGCGCTGCTAAACTCACTCTATATGCATAATGACCCGATGCGCCACTCCTTGGCGTAATCTTGGGACATCCCTTATAGCACAGACCCACACCATCCTACCTGTAACATAACAGAAACAGATAAGTTCATAAGCACTTAGTGAGGAAAACATCATCTACTTAAGTTTTTTGAACATTGCAATTAATAATTTATATAGATGATCTCATCATACTTAACCTTTAACTATGTCTCTGGTGAATGCTTTATTAAATTCTAATTTTATATACTTGTCTATTACTATGTTTTACTCTGATACCAATACCCACCATTCATTATCTTTGATACATGACTTATATCCTTCAAACTCTGAGCCACCACCTCATCATGATTTAAGAAGAAACACATACACAAATGACAAATTCCTTCTTCGAACATTCAATTTTACCCCTTTATTTTGAATATATTTCCAATACTAACTCATTACTTCTCTGTATCACTTCAATTCATTATTCTTAATTGATCAACAACCTTAGGTAAAACTTTGTTGTGTCATTTGTTGATGACTTATGCCTTGCTAATTGTTTTCTGATTCCTTTAGAAAGTCAAACTTAATACGGTGGCTAACTTACTCTATGATTCACCATAAGGACTTTTCTTTCATGATTCGCCATAAAGGCTTTTCTTTCATGATTCGCCATAAAGACTTTTATTTCATGATTCGCCATAAAGGCTTTTCTTTCATAATTCGCGATAATGGCTTTTCTTTCAGGCTTCGCCACAAAGGCTTTTCTTTTTCGATTTACCATAAAAAAATTTCTTTCATGATTCTTGAGAAAGGTTTTTCTTTCATGATTTGCCACATGGATTTTTTTTCATGATTCGCCAGATAGGCTTTTCTTTCTTGATTCGTCACAAAGGCATTTCATTTTCTGACGTGTTTATGATATGGATTTGCTTTTACCCATCATCTCTTGGGACATACATAGACCCCCATTGGTTAATCACCATCCTTTGGTTTCTTTAGAAGGTGCCATGGCCATGGACTTTATTCTTCAAGGTTCATATCAGAGATCATGTTTTTAGTCTCGATGGACCCCTTTAGACTTCACCACGGTGAACAGAAATAGACTCACTTCACAAACCCTTCATGCATTGACACAATCCATATTCATCTTAAAGGCACAACTTACTATTAATAGAGCATACCTATAGCATACATCTAAGACACACATATACGACCAAACCTAAACATCTCAGATTCCATGCCATAACATGCATTTTATCCTCAACATTCATTCATATAGTTGCATGACCATCATACTATACTTTTCTAGCTTTGATTTCATCCTTCAATCAGTTTCTTTAGAGATATATCATATGAACATTATTAATGAAAGGGTCAGGTTAATGACTCACTTGATTCTCACCTATTGTAGTTCAAAATCAAGATCAAGACTTTTATTGTGCATTTAGTATTAGCTACTACTACAAAACATGGAAACCTATCATGATCTATTCTACTACAAAACATGGAAACCTATCATGATTTATTCATATACCCCTCTTCCATTATTTCTAACATTAGAAATCCCCAAGCAAGGCCTTATATCTTTATCTTACTAATCTATTACATCTAACAGACTTACTCTTTCACAACATAACATGCAGAGTCATAAACCTTACTTTGACATGGAGTAATCACTAGTAAAGATCCAGATCTACATCTCCTATTTGAAGGAGAAAGAAATATTGTATGTTCTTTAAAATTCAGATATCAATACTTCTTGAAGAAAGAAGAAGACAAACTCCCCCTTTTTCTGTCCTGAATATATATCTCTTAGATCCATATTGGAACTTTACACGTGTTACAACTTTCTGATCTATCTCTATAAATGGTTTACAACTAAGAAAACCCAATATTTTTATATTTATGGTTCATTTGTCTAATTAGCTTCTAACAAAATCCTCTACAATGTAACTAGCACAATAACTCAATAAACCGGGCATACAATACGTTCAATTATAATCCCTACTTATAAGATTCTCAACACTCTTACCAATCTTTTCTTTTTAACGACTTAATACATTCTGAGAACAATCCTTGCATAATATTCTAATATTTTCTATGTGCCCGATGTGTTCGCCAAAACAACAATTGGACAAATAGGTTGAGCCTCAAAAATAACTCTCAACCTACTCGCCAAAACTTAGAATCCGTCAAAATTGGGTGTTACATGAGCTTAGGAGGTAACTCCAATTGGTATACCATTGGCACAATGCTATGCAACCCAATAAATCTTGGACTCAACTTGCCCTTCCGTCCAAACCTCAGTACCTTTCTCTAAGGCGATACTTTCAGAAAAACCTAATCTTCCACACTGTACTTAATGTCCTTTCTCCTCAGATCAGTACAGGACTTTTGCCTATCCGAAGTCATTTTTAATTTGTCCTGAATAAGTTTAGCTTTCCCCTCAGTCACCTGAACCAGTTCTGGACCAAAAAGTTTCCTTTCATCAAACTTAGTCCAACATAATGGTGTTCGACATTTACGACCATAGAATGTTTCATATGGTGCCATTTTCATGATTGATTGGAAATTTTTATTGTGTGGAAATGTAGCCACTAGTAGGTGATCCTCCCAACTACCTCTGAAGTGAATAATACAACTCAACATATCCACCAAAAGCTAAATTACCCACTCTGACTGACCATCTATCTACAGATGGAAAGCTATATAAAATCTAGTCTAGTACCAAGTGTTTTATGCAATTTCTTCTAGAATTGGGATGTAAAACGAGGATCAATGTCATAAATAGTCAAAACATGCACTCTATTAATAATCTATACAAACTTGTAAAAAATGAGTTGACTTAATTAATCTGTCCATAATCACCCAGAATGAATACTTCTTCATGGGTGTTAAGGGCAACCCATTAACAAATCCTATAGTGACACGCTCCCACTTCAACTAAGGAATCTTAATCGACTGTAGTAGACCGGAAGGAAACTGTTGGTCAGCTTTCACTTGTTAGCATGTCAAACACTTAGCCACAAAATCTGTTAACTCTTGCTTCAAACTAGGCCACCAAGATAATTCTTTTAGATCCTGATATCAAGGCACCGCAGTTCGAATTAAAGCTTGTGATGTTTTAGATGCTTCAAACAATAGGCCAATTCAGTGGAATGCCCACAGAAGATCCATATCTTCACTTTTGATTGTTTATGGAGGTGAGTGATTCCTTCAAGATAGCCAGTGTAACTGAAGGCACACTAAGGTTGAAGTTGTTTCCATACTCATTCCAAGATCGAGCACGAGCATGGCTTAATTCGTTGCCACCCAACTCAATTTCTACTTGGCAAGAATTAGCTAAACATTTTCTGGTAAAATATTTTTCACCTAGAAAAAATGCTATGTTGCAAAATGAGATCACCACTTTTCAGCAGATGGATGATGAGTCTCTATACGAGGCATGGAAAATATTCAAAGAGTTACTACGTAAATGCCCTCACCACGGGATTTTGCATTACATCTAATTGGAAACATTTTATAATGCTCTCAACATGCAGACAAGGTTGGTGGTAGATGCTCTGCAAATGGTGCTCTCTTATCAAAGTCTTATAATGAGGTTTATGAAATCATTGAGAGAATATCCAGTAGCAACTACAAGTGGCCGAAAAATCGAGCAACTTCAGGAAGACAAATAACAAAAGTGCATGAAGTAGATGTCCTCACTTCACTCTCAGTGCATGTATTTTTTTATCTCTTTAATGTTGAAACAATTTACTACTAATGGTTTGAATCATGTTGGAGCTTAGCCACTGAGTCACTCTGGGGATATTTCTTGCGTATATTGTGGTGACAATCATTTTTTCGAGAATTGTCCATAAAATCCTGAGTTTGTTTACTACGTAGGGAATCAACACCAAAATAAAAGTGGACAAAGACCACAGTCCAATTTCTATAATCCTTCTTGGAGTACCCAATGAGCTGGAAATCAAGTTGAACCTTCCTATAATTTGGAAATTTTGTTAAAGGCATATATTGCTAAAAGTGATGCCTTGATTCAAGGCCAAGCAACAACATTGGAGAATCTAGAAAATCAAGTTGGACAATTAGCTAATGAGCTTAGAAGCAAACCCCAAGGTGTTGTACCAAGCAACATAGAAAATCCTCTACTAGTCGAGTCCTCTAATAAACTTGAGGACTTATTAAAAGCATACATCGTGAAAAAGCATACATGGTGAAGAATGATGCAACTTTAAGAAATTTAGAGAACTAGATCGGGTAGTTAGCCAATGAACTTCGAAGTAGACCATAAGGAGAACCTAAGAAAATCAGGTAAGGAGAATTGCAAAGTGGTCACTTTACAAAGCAGAAGGACTTTGGAACCCAAGGAAGTTTAGGATGTAGATGAACTTTTCAAGAAAGAGGAAAATCAACCAACAGTTGAAATTCCTGCATCAAAGAAGCAAGATTCTGCAAATAATACAGAGGTAAAATCTAAACTAGTGAATTCTGATAAGCTAACCCCCTTCGTTAGATGCAGATATATTACCTCGAAAGAGTTTTCCAATCCAAGCCAAAGTTCCATAACCTCCACATCCTCAAAGAATCCAACAACATAAGCAACAACATGATGTTCAATTTAAGAGTATGTTGGATGTGTTGAAACAGCTACTATCAATATTTCATTGGTGAAAGCTTTAGAGAAAATGTAGAACTATGCGAAAGCTATGAAAGAATTTATGTCTAAGAAGAGAAGGCTTGGGGAATTTAAAACTGTAGCCTCGAATACAAAATATAGCCTGTTTTTTCAAAACAATTTGCCTCTTAAGTTAAAGGATCCAGGAAGTTTCACCATACCTTGCAATATTGGAGAATCCTATTGTGGCAAGGCTTTCTACGACATGGGATCGAGTATCAACTTGATGGATGCATTTATGTTTATATGATTAGGTATTGGTAACGCCAAACTAACTACAGTTACACTCCAACTGGCAGATCAATTTTTGGCATACCCAAAAGGAAAGATCAAGGATGTCTTGGTACGTATTGATAAATTCAAATGTCCTGCTAACTTTATTATATTAGATTTTGATGCAGATAAAAAAGTACCAATCATCCTAGAAAGGCTTTTGCAACCAGTAGGACGAGAATCGATATACAGAAAGGTGAACTTACAATACAATTTCAAGATGAACAAGGGATATTTACTGTACTGAAGGCCATAAGATCTCTTGATGAGGTTAAAGATTGTTCTTCTGTCTTTATAGAAGATCCACTGGTTCCTGCAAAATTAGGATACTATGATCCATTGGAAGGTATTTCATCTGATTCTCCATATCAAGATAAGGATGATACATGTTTGGTATCTAATTAGAAAGGATTCAGTTCAAAAGTGCAGTTCGAATAATTAGAGCTACCATCACACGAGTACAAACAACCCAAACCATTAAGAGAAAAGTCACTCGAGTTAGACTTAATGGTTTTGAAAAGGCACAAAAATGGCATCGAGTAGACTATTGCAAATACTGAAAAAGGGATCTATTAAGGGACGGAGGAGTTTGATTCAATCTTAAGTATTTGATCCTAGGAAACTCGAGCCCCAATGGTTAAAAGAAAGGATCATGGATCCCATCTATGACATTCAATGGGTGAGACATGTATCAAAGAAAGAAGATAGCACAGATAATGAGCTGACTCCATTAAGGATCGTCACGGGTAGATAGATTTGTATGAAGGACAGAAAGTCGAGCAAAGCAAAGTAGAAAGACCATTTCCTGTTGTTATTCTTTGATCAAATATTGCATATAATTACTGGGCAACATTATCTCTTTTTTTAGATATGATTGGTATGATAAATTGTCGTTTGACATCACTTTTTCAGTGACAATCACCAATAACATTGAAGGATTCTCTTCACTCTCTCTGTCATTAATTTATTTTCATTTTTTTTCTTATTAGAATAAGTGGAATTATTAGAAATATTTTCTTGAATTAGTACACTAAATTAATGCTGTCTAAGGAGATTGGAACTTAAGTGGGACCATTTGTAACCCCTCCAACCTTTTCTAGGAACTTAATTTAATGTAATTTTCTGAGAAAAATTTTCTAAGTAGTCCAAAAGGAATTTTAATGTTTTTTAGTTTTGAGTTTATTTTCATTTTCATTTTTATGTTCAATAAGAGGGTCAAGTTGGCCCAAGGTTTAATCAATTTATTTCTATCAAATTTTATTTCAGTACAGGTAACAAAATTTATGCAGTTTTGGGCTCGATGCCTAGAACAGTGACAAGGAGAAAAATGTCCAACACTCGTTACCCCTTCCTTCGCCGTAACATCACTTCCCCACGATGCATCAATATCGAAAAAAAGGGAATTACACGGATTAATAAAAAAGGGAGGAATTTCTTTTATTTCTTTTTCTTACTATTTTTAGGCATTTATATTTTTTCTTAGTTAGTATTCTTCTTTCTTACAATAAGTAGGAAATTCCAAACATGAATAAATTAAGCTCAATGGCTCTTCTCTAATAAAAAGCGAAGTAGTGTGGTAATATGAATGAACATGCCTAGGATTGGATTGTCAAGAAAGACTTGGTACTTAAGCAGTCTTCATGACTCACCTCTCTTTTCTTGCTATCCTACCTGATGTTCAATTCTCATTCATTATTTTGTTTACACAATGGGGACATTGCTTCCTTTTAAAGGAGGGAGTAGGGCAAAATTTGCATGAATTTCAAATTTTTCTTATGTATGATTAAATGTTTACACATAAGTATGCTGAAATAAAATGATGTTCAGAAAAATTTCTGTTCATAAGTTAGGTCAAATGCAAGTATAATTTCTGGTTTTATTTGAGTTTTTTTATGTTATCTTAAGTTATGGAATGCTTGTATGTTCTTAGGTCTTATGTAGTCTTTTTCCATGAAAACTTAATTTTCTTAAAAATAGACATGCATGAAGGTTTAAGTCTTTAGAATTGACTTAGTAACTTTCTTGAGGCAAAATCCTAGGAGGCATAATAATCTAAACATGATATAGGCATATTTTCTTTGGATCGTTTGAGCTTTTCAAGCCTACCATATGAATTTAACCTTTGAAACTTTATTTTGAGCTTTTAAGCCTATTTTATTGCTATTCACCTACATCATAAGTCATATTCCCATATTTTTATGTTTTACCCTATAACACCCTAAACTTGGCCTAGACGTTATAGCCGGATCTAGAGAGTTACAATAATACGTTGAAATCTTTACTTTCCAAAACATGACTCGATACGAAACCAAAAATAAAATATTTATAAAACTCGTAATTCTGAATAAAACTTTACAATGGAAATTCTAGAGTTAATAATTTGGAAACTATGGTCTTTATAAGTGAAAGCGTACAGTTTGCCAATTGGGCATATTTTAAAACATTTGTTATAAATTTACATAAAACCCATTTTAAATCTGCAGCGGAAAATCCTTAGTTTGTTTTAGTTTTGAAAACCAAATTCTAATTTGTTAGCTAGTATGATTTTACAGTTTATGTTAAAACTTTCGAAAACTGACAAAAAATCAACACCCAAAAAGAAAACCAAATTCAAAAAACATAGTCCAAAACCAAATGTCCATAAATCTTAATTAACATAATCAAACCATATTATTTAAAAGACCGATTCGAGCTCCCACACACCATCCAATCCTAAGTCAGAATTTCACCTGAAAGGTATCAAACAAATGAGTTAGCTAGAAGCTCAGTGTGTGACTTAACCCGTGTATAGAGTTTTCTTACTACAACCTACACAATTGCAAACAAAAAGGAGTTTTATTTTTACTAATCACATATGCAAAAACCATATCAGAAGGTCACATCTAGAAACATATTTCAAATCAAAATGTCATATTTTCATAATCATATATCGGAACGAAATTCTTAATTTTAGAATCAAAATCTCAAACACATTATCTTTTACATAATCAAATGCATTTCATATTCAGATACAAATGCAATCAAAGATCCTACCCCCATCCGCTCCACCCCAACACCGTCCAACCAATCACACCAAATAGGACTACAAGAGTCCATCCATCCAATCACACCGGGTCGTGGAGGTATGCCACTCATAATACTGCAGCTGAGCTGCCAGGTAGATATTGCGGTTTAACTGCCAAAATTGCAGTAGAACTTCCAGAAAACACTTCCGCCATCATATCCAAAACCCACCCCAATACACATGCACAATCATAACAATATACTCACATATCATATAAATGGTATGCCATGCATACCTAATCATATATTGTTTTACAGCTCATAGCATATCATTTTATATAGTTAAATCATATAGCTTACCGGAATATATAATAGAATACGTAAAACGCACATGGTTTACAAAATAGTTATGCTTAACTCATGTACCTATTGATTGCAAAACATAACACATTTTTATACTTATTGGAGCTTATTTAACAAACCTCCTACGCTTACCCGTGTTTGCTTACTGAAACTTATGCTTTTTTGGGCCTACAAAATGCCCACGGACCCATTTACAAGTCCCTTAATCCACCCCTAATTAGGTCTCAAAATTGGCCCAAAAGACCTACATGACCCAAAAAGTTAGCTCGTGTGGTCCACACTGTCTGCATGATTTCACACGACTATGTGGTGCTGGACAGTTTCGAAGAACAACCCTGTTTCACAATTTTCTCAAGTTTCAAATGAGGTCACGAGATAGAATCACACACTTGATAGGGAAAACGATCAACCACACAGCTAGGAACTCATGATACCTACATTCGTTCAATAAATTGTATTAACTAACCAATAAAACACCCAACTACATCACAACCTCACACCAAATTTTTAGACCATTAATACCAAATTCAAGCACTTACTTCTTTGAAACAATGATCAAACCCAATTTTAATTTGCAGGAGGGCTTTGATTTCCACTCAAATTAACTAACCAAGAACCAAAAAATTACGAATCACAAATGGAACGAAAATTATACTAACACAACTCCACCTTAATCAAAGAACGAACGAAAAATAAAATATAAGAAAAAGATAATGTAACGAAACTTACATTATGAACGAACTATGATCTAATAGAAAATATCACATACGACCACCAGCAGAAAATGGAACATCAACAAGAAAAAATCAAAGAAGAAGGAGAAAAGAAAACAAAAGAAAGAAGAAGAGAGAAAAAAATAGACAAGAGGGGGAGAGTGCAAAGTGGGAAGTGGGAGAGATAGTTTCATAACTACCCACACCCCACTATATCCCACTAATTAACCACCCACTAGATTCCCTCATAGTTCAAAACAAAAACAATTTTCATTTTGCACACACGAGGACTCAAACACGGGACCAAAGGTTAAAATGAAGCCGTACCACTGAACCAACAAGCTCATTCTTGTCAACAATCAAGTGAAAATAATTTATAAACTAGATGTTAAAATATAAAGGTTTAGGCAAAAATAGAAAAAAGTTCAAGGGAAGGTATTTGAACATAGAACCTCTCATACACAAACAATACACTTAACCACTAAACCAGATCAATTCACTTGTCATACTTTTCATAATCTTAACTCAAAAGTCAGACATAACCACTCATGGTTTCACTAACTCAGTTTCTTCTAACCCAATCTTTGGGATGTGAGATACCCTATTTTTACACCAATCTTAACTATACATTTCTTGGTAATCAAAGTTTGAGGAAAAATTCAAAAAGATGTACATGTTATTTGTATGATGTTCAAAAAAAATTTCTCTGTTCAATGTCAAAGCAAAAAGAACAAAACAAATATTGAAAATATTGAGAAGTGTTGATTGGGCATAAAGCTTCAAATAAAGTTTAAGGGTGTTAAATCCCATTAGTAGGAATATGTACCTCGAAATGATCCAAGGCAAAGTTAGGGTTTAGATTGTTGAACCTAAAAATTCACTTCTATTTATCCCTACCTTCAGTCTAGCCCCATTACAACCCTATAAAAGACCTATTGATTTGGATGATTATGCCGACCCCATTAGTGGAGAGGAATTGCTAAGTTCAAGATATGAGGACCGCTAATTAAACCTTTTGATTGTTTGCCTAATTAATAAGGAAACTTTGATTGAATGGTAAATATTATGTATGATCTTGAAAACCATGCACTCTATAACTTATGCTAGCATTTTCCCGCACTTAGAAAAAAATTTTAAAATAATTTTCTCATATGAACGACTTATTGATAAAAAGATTTTGTAAGCATGGTTTTGTTGATGTATGTTTATGTGAAAAAGTTGATTTTACTTAGTAATTCTATTTAAACTTATTGTGAGATCACTTTACCTAAATTATTTCTTTGCATTACTCTGACCGAGCAATGGATTAAGTTTAGGGGTGTGTAAACTCTAAATTATATAGGTTTTTGTAGTAGTTTATGGAACTTATTTACTTAAAAATAATATTAATCCTGAGTATTTGATAGTTAAAAGGGTGAATTTTGTTCATAGTAAGATAAGGGGCATGATTTAATAAATAATGTAATTCTATGTTATTTTGCATTAGATATGTGCATAATCTAATTATTTTATTATTTTATATGACAGATTAATTTTGATTTAATTTCTTGCAGTTGGACCTCGGAATTATGAATGATTTATTTGTTAAATCCACATGGACATGAGCCTATTTTTCACTCTACATGGATGACAACATCAAGCAAATTTGGGGACATGATGAAATTAATTTGATCCAATTAAAGTTGGTGCAATTGATGAACAAGTTTTTGTAAGCATTTGGGTCATCAACCCGTCCAAATAAGGGAGAATGAAGTCCAATTCAGCAAGGGCATTTGGGTAGCTCAAAATTCACTATTGGGATATTTATTCAGACGTCCTCACACTTGCAAAACATTTAGAAATCAGCCCTCAGCAATTACACTTGAAACTATCCACCACCTTGCTTGATTCAAGAATGATTTCATGCATGAATAAAACAACCAACAACTACTCCCTTCCATAATATATGGTTGGCCGAGCATGAGCAAACCTATTAGACATCCCTCTACTATAAATAGACCCTTTCATTCCACTATTCAACCATCCCTCAACAGACATTTCCTCTCATCCTTCACTAACTTCTCATTTTTCCTTCCACTTCCTTTACCCTCTCACGCATAAAACTCTTCATTTAGTAGCAATTCCTTGAGAAAATTATCTCTTGGCTGGCCACCTTGAGAAGCGTCTTGTAAAAGAGCAATTATGAGGATCGAAAGAAGCCACTGTGATCAATTCCAGAGGATTGCTGAAATTACTTTAGAGTTTCTTCTTCCTTAATCTTTATTGTTGTTCAATATGTTTGTAATGTGTTTTGTTGGTTTTTCATTAACGATGATAGCTTAATTTTGTTTTCCTAGAATGGTTACATTAATTTGACAAAGTTCATTGGAGTTATGTTCATAGTGTTCTGTGCCTCAATCAGTCATGCTTTCAATTAAAATCAGGCATGTATTTCATTCATTAAAATGTGAAAGAATGCATTAGAATTAGCTGAGTGATCCTAGCTAGACGGTGATTAATGGATGCAATAATTGAAAGTGCATACTTAATTTAGATCCTAGCCCGATTAAATTAAAGGCTCGTAACAACTTGAGAGAGCTCTCTTACATTGCATAACTTTTGGATTTGTGTGATTAAATTATTTCAAACCTAATACATCCCTGTTACTTTGCAAAAAATCTAAGAAACCCTTAATTAAATATGATCATGGTAGTATGCATGTTTTTCTAAGTGAAAGATTCTGAAAGGAATTAAAATTGATTTCAAGCTCATGAGAGATCGAGTTGCCATGGAATACTTTCTAGAACATTATTTGTAACACCCCCTTACCTGAATTCAATGCCGAAACAGGGCACGAGGCATTATCGGACATAAACACAAGCAAACATATAAAACCGAGACATAAATTTGCATCCAAGTTTAAAACCTTTCACATACATTCATATCGTCCCTATCACAAGCCTATGAGGCCCAAAACATGCATCAGAAGTGGTTCAGGACCAAACTGAGAAATTTGGAAACTTTTGGGAAACTTAGAAAATTTTTCATGTAAAAGGGGTGACACGTCCGTGTGGGTTCGGGACACACCCGTGTGACCCTCAGACACGCCCGTGCTTTAGGCCGGTTCAAATTATGGACCTTTCTATTTATTTCGTCATCATCAAATTGAGGTCATAGGGCCAAGTCAGACGCCCGTGTCCTTAGGCCGTGTGTTCAAATAAATTTTCATAATTTTTCATAAAATAGGTGGAGACTTCACACGGCCAGGGCACACGACTGTGTTCAAGGCCGTACCGTGCACATGGCTGACACACACGCCCGTGTCTCTACCCGTGTGCTCATTACTGAGCATTCTATTTTGCAAGAATTAAGGTGCAAGGGACACACAGCCAGAAGACACGCCCATGGGGCAAGCCGTGTGTCACACACGGAGTAGACACACACCCGTGTGTCTACCCGTGTGGATAAAAACAAAGCTATTTACCAAGCCATTTTGTCACCCTTCCATGCACATACCTACACAACAAAACATAACACCAATCCAAGCACATACATTCAACCAAATCAGCCACAACCAAGGCAACAACACTTATTCATATACTACCATCTATCACATACAACCATCACATACTTATCAACTTAAGCATGCAAATTCCCACATCCATGATAAGCATCATCATATGTATATATACTTAAACAATATTAGCCAATTTCAATGGCCATTTACAAAATGAATTATCAACCATCATAAGCCAACACATTTGGCCAAATCAATTATGACACATAACAACATGACGAAGTCCCTATACATGCCATAACTCAAAATGTTAAATTCATCGGTACCCAAAATGATATGTTGATAGTCCGAGTGAATCTCCGATAGTCTTCGATCCCCAAGCTAGCTTGGTGACACTATAAGAGAAGGGAAAAGAAAGGGGAGTAAGCTTTATAGCTTAGTAAGTTCCTATGCAAATAATAGGCATTATAACACACATTTAACACATAATTAACATGATGTAAATTTGCATAATTGTCATTATAAATTTTATAGTCAAACTTACTCAATCATAAGCTTACCAAGGGTTCATTGCATATTGACATCATTAAGCCTGAGTCTTATGTAAATACTTGTACCCAAGTGCAACAGACCAAAGTCTTTCACAACTTTAACATTTCTGTCGAACTACCCGTTGAACCACTTGGAATACTAAAGGATACTCGGGACATCTCGCATTCACAGTACCATACCAATGCCGTATCCCAGATATGGTCTTACATGGGATCTTACATCGATGCCAATAGCCCAACTATTGTCTTACACGAAGTCTCATATCGATGCCATATCCCAAATATGGTCTTACACGAAATCTCAATAACCCTAATGTCATGCTATTTATATCCTAACTATTCCTAAGGTTCAACCGGGATTTTCTCGCTTGTCAAACTTTGTCAATTACGTTCAAGGAGTTGATCATAATTCATACAATATTAAAGCATTTAGTACATAAATAAAACAATGCATTATTTACATACGAACTTATCTTGGTACAAAAATAGTAAGAATGGGACCTAATCATCAAATACTTTATTTTTCCCCCGATCTAGGTTCGAACCTCATTTTGCTTGATCTATAATAGCAAATTTAACTCATTTATTATTCAAATTATTCAATTCAGTCCAAAAATCACATTATGGTAAAATTACATTTTTGCCTCTAAACGTTAACATATTTACAGTTGTCCCCCTAGGCTCGAAAAATGAAAACTATTCAATTTCTTTGACTCTCAAGCCTAGCCGATCCTCTTTTATACTTATAGCAGTCCACATTTTTAATTTAATCACACTTTAACACACATTTTATATTCTTTTTACAAATAGGTCCTTTCAACATTTTTATCAAAAACCACCTAGCAACAGTTGTTTATTACACATCAAACATGCATAATCCACCATTAGACATCAAAATACACAAATATCCAACATGGGTCAAAACCTAGACCTTGATTATTCCTTAAATTAATGGTAGAAATAGATAGAACAAGTTACAAGGATGTCAAAAACATGAAAATCATTAAAGACGGGCTAGAACGGGCTTACAATCGAGCTTGGAAGCTTGACAAACCCTAATTACGTCTCCCTATTGTAAATTTCGGCCAAGGGGTTGAAGATGAGCAAAAATTGCTTTTAATTTGATTATTAATTCATTTAATTAGCCAAATGACCAAAATGCCCCTAACTTAAAACATGAAAATTCTCTTACTCCATATCCATTTTTGTCCACTAACTGAACCAATGGTCTAATTATCATCTAAGGACTTTCAATTTAAAATTTCATAGCAATTAGACACCTCTAGCATGTAGAACTCAACTTTTGCACTTTTTACAATTTAGTCCTTTTGACTAAATTGAGTGCCTAAACATCAAAATTTTCGAACGAAATTTTCACAAAATCATTCTGTTAAACTGTAAACCTATAAAAATGAACCTTTCTACGTCAAATTTGTGGTCCCAAAACCACTGTTTCTACTAGGCCCAAAATCGGGCTGTTACATTATTAAGCATGATGAAAATGAATTAAGTTGAATGATGTGATTATTCTAGACCATTCATTTTATTAATTGTTGAAGTTTGTGCATTTTCTGCTAAACCCATCTTAGTCATCTTATTACATACATTGCATTTGGATTAGTTTGCATTAGGGATCACTTTGCATCTAGATTATTTAATTTAATTTAATCATTAATCACCACAAGAATATTGTGTTTTTACCAAATTGTTAATACTAATTTTACGATGAATTGATTAACATACACAGTCCCAGTGGAGACGATAACTCTATTACTTATTTATTACTTGATGACGACTGTGTACACTTGCACAAACCACATGTTACAGTATCACGATATCCAAGCTTGGATATGACGATACCACTGCCTGACAAGTGAAAATATTATAGGGGTAATTTTTTGTCCAAACAAGCTTATGTCTTCTTTTTACTTAAAGCTAAAATGGTCAATATTAGGTTAAATGTTTATAGGCTAAAAATACAATTTTATAAGCCTTTCATTTCGGATTTTGGTGGTTGATAGTTTCCTTTAGTTTTCCATAGATTTAGGGTTAGGTTTTCTTTTCTTTTTCTTTTTAGATTAGTTTTTCTCTTTTATTTTTAGATTAATTTTATTTTTGTTGTTTTCTTTCTTTCTCACTGTTGAAGACTATGTAAAAGTGAGATGATCAAACTCTAGGCCTTCATTGGATTTCCGTAAATCGAATGAGCATTTCTCAAACTCTTTACCCTTATTCCATGCTTACCATGTGTTTGATAAAATACTTGTTAGGAATTTAAGTTTGGTTATGTGCTAGATGTTTTGGATAGTTGATTGTTTGGTTGCTTGTTAGCTTAAGTTGATGTCTGTTTTCATTGATTGGTTGTTCTATTATATCAAAATGCTTAATACGCTAGAATTGATGCCTCTAGTGAAAAGCCTAGATAAAGGAGATCGAGAGGAGAATTTATCCTTAGATCGCTCAATTTGATTGTGCTGAGTAGTGAGATCAAGAGGTAATCTATATGTCTTGGTGTGTAACACCCCAAACCCGGCCTAAACGTTATGACCAAATCCGGCATGCCACATAAAAGGGTTGTTTAAGAACTGCGTGTTCGTTAAAAGCTTCGTTCTCTTTTTGAAATTTTGAGCTTTGTTGTTTGTGAAATTCAGATTTGCTTTCATGGTTTTCTTGTAAAAATGTTGTTGTTATTATTTTCGAAAACTTTGTTTACAGCCGAAATCTGATTCAGTAAATTGCGGAAACGTGATATTTTGAAAACAGTTATTGACGTTTTAAGAAAAACCCAGAGTTTAATTATTAATAGTTTGAATACAACTGAAATGAAGGTTTAAAGGAAAAATAAATAAAGTCCAATGGCCTTGTTACAAAATATTAAACCCAAATTAAAGTGATCTTAAAATGAAGCAAAATTGAAATTTACTAGAGTTCGTGAAAAGTACTCCGATGTATGGCCACCACAGGGTCCTCCGTACCTCTAAATCCTCTAACGCTGGGGATCACCTGCACTGTTAAAGCAGAGGGGTAAGTTATGAGAACTCAGTGTGTAATCCCCTAATCGGTCATTAACTAGGCCCGAGCCCATACATATGCAGACTGGGCCGAGGCCCTATTCGGTAACAATCTGGGCCTTAGCCCTATAAACATGCTAATGCAAACAGAGAATGCAGCCTAACCCATTCCAGCCAAACACACCCCCGTACCAACCTTACACACCTGTGGGGATTAAGTCAACCCACCCAGCCCTACACACCAATATAGCAGACAAGCTGCCAATGACAGAATTTGTGGCGGAGTCACCAGAATAACATAATATATGTGGCATTGCCACTACACAGAATGTGGCAGAACCACCAGATTAGAATTCCTCCGATCATCAAACCCAACCCATGCAACATCTCATAAATGCAGTGCATGATACGTACAAAAGTGTAAATAAAGCATATACATGATAACCAACCATAATTAAGGTATAGCTGACATTTAACCTTCAGGGGTATTTTAGTAATTTACCCTCCCAGGGGCATTTTGGTAAGTTAACGGCCTTTCCGAAGGCCTATTGTCACCTCCAGCGACACAAGACCCTTTTTTTAGGTCTCTACGGAACTATTGGGCCTAAAGTCCATTTTAGGCCCAAACGGGCCCACACGCTTCTGTGGCCCATTTCGCATGATCTCGATCTTAGCTTTTCAGATTACACAATCACACCTATCATTTCATAGTTTTCCAGCAAATTTGCCCATGTGGGCCGGATAGCCTATTGGGCCCATTTGGCCTGTTTCGACTCGATCAGGCCCGTTACAGCCTCACTTTCGCGAGAGTGCTCGTGACACTCTCAATGACTTGCCACCAACATTTGCATCTCGGTTTGCCACTATGAGCGCTTGCACGATTGTATAGTCGCCGTTACTGATTTTCTAGCTTTTCGGTTTTAGCCGTTTCACAAAGCAACATATGCAATTATCTAGTTTGGTGTGAGATTACACACCTGTTTCTGGATTACGGATCATGTTACTCTTCGAACCACCTAAGAACAATGAATGGCTATCAGTTAATCTTCCCATTCGCAAACCCCAAACTTTGAATACTTAAGAAAAGAAAAAGGAGAATCCCGGTTTAGCTTACCAACGAATACTACCTCCTTCAAAAGAGGGTATTCGGTCCACCTTCTACTAATTCGAGATCCGTGCCCCTAACAAAAAAGATTGTATTAAGAATGTTATTCAAGATAATAATGAGAGAAATAGCCTTTTCTACACCAATGAATTCAACCAAGATAAAAGACTAACACCCCTAATCGGCCATGCCCACCACTTACCAACAAGAAGACGAGATCCCGAAGTGGATTAAACCAACAAGATTCGACTTTGCACCTTAGAGGATTTGGCCCTTACCAAAAGAAAACAAAAGGGGTTCAAAGTAGAAACGAGTGGTTAAGTTCGGCTTAGCCAAGAGGTGAGAGTTTCGGCTTAAACAAAGTCAAGAGAAGTAAGAACGAAAGAAAGTGGAAGAAGAAGAATTTACCTTAATACCAAGGATGAGCTGAATGGAATGATAAGATTCGGCACTAGCAGCAAAACAAAAGAACTTAAGGTTCGGCTATGGAGGCTAAACCGAAATGAAAACCAGTCAAAGAACACAAGCTGGAATGGTAGGTGTAGGAAAGATTCGACTATAGGAAGCAAAAGGTTAGGGGAAGGATTCGGCCAATACTGTTTAGGCACTAATAAGTAAAGAAAAAATGTTTTGAAGAAGATGAGAAAAATAAAGAATAGCAAGCTTGGAGTTTCGGCAAAGAAAATTGAAGCAATGTGTCCCGAAATGCTATCACCAAAAATGCAAAAAGGTCAAAAACTCACAAAAGAACACTTTAGAAAAACCTGCACACTTATTACTCAAGATCGAATATGCTACTAAGTGACCCCTCTACACCGAAATTCTCCTCCCACACACTCCACATTCGGCCAAACACTCCCCACACCATCACTTGCATGATTTCCTCCCCAATTTTCTCCTACATTTCCTCTCCACCTCCTATTCAAACGATTTGACCAAGTCTCCATCCTCCAAGGCATAGTTTGATCTCAACTCTACTTCCTCCTTTCCTGAGCACAAAATAATAGACACCCAAAATGCAACTTGTGAGGATCGAACTCTCTCCCTCATTACTTCCCTTGTGATGCCACACCACTGTGCCACTTACCCACTTATGCTAGAAAACATATTTAATTAACCTTAAGTCCAGCTTCTGCTAGCCCTCTACCTTAAAGGGCCAAAAACCAAAATTTCCCCAGGACTTGGACTCAAACCCGATCCTCCTTAGGACCCCTAAACTCACTCAAATAACAAGCCAAGCAAGCTCCATACATGCAATAATGCAAAAATGCCAGACCCCTAATTTCAGGGATTTTACATGGTGAGACCAAGAGGTAATCTTAGGTGGTATCTTTTACTTTAGGACTAGATCAAGAGGAGATTCCTAGCTAAGAGTGGCAATCAATATAACCGGTATAGACTCATTAGCTCAGTTAATGATTCCTTGTGTCTTTTCTCTTTCCTACTTTATAGGGTAAGTCCCTCCCTCTCAGCGCACACCTTTTGCTTCCTCCTTTTCAGAGTGGTTTATCTGTTACAAGTACAGCTGGCTGAGAGTGACATAGACTAAGTGTTGCATCATCTTCCTGGAATTGCCATAGCATTCTTGTTGGCAATGTGACCAATTTGCCATGGCAATATTTCACTTCCTTCATTTTCTTTCTCCTTTCTTTCTATTATTCTTCATCCTGCGCTTGTTGTCAACAATAACTAACACCTTCTTCCCTAGTAACAAATAATGACACTTATAGCATAACCCAAGCTTTTTTATGCAATGTTCTAAAAATATCCTAAAAATGCAAACATATTTACTTAATTACAAACAATTAATTCAATCTAGAGGCCTAAAATATAACTCTTTTCAATAGTTATCAAGTATCGAGGAGAATGGCTATTTTATCACACTATTTGTTATTTGACAGATTTTTTGCATTTATTTTATACGGTGGTTTCTACCACATCGAGCTTTGCTCACATTTGTTGGAGTTTGTTAGACGAGTCCTAGGGAACTCGTGTTGTGTAGCGGATGGTTGAGGTAGGAAACTTTTTTCATTGCATCATGATCACAACATACTCGAATGTTATTGATTTATGCTACGTATTGTTGAATGGTAACAAAATTAATGATTGTTAATCGAACGAATAATGTCCATGCTTATACATCGATTCGTTAATGGCTATGTAATGATATTAAATTCCAATGATGGTTATGTTTTCTTTTGTTAATGCTAATATGTTTCACTATTTTTATATTTATGTTCGTTTAGATAACTATTCGACTCACACCGAGCTTTCATAAGCTCACCCCCATAGTGCTTAACTTTTTAGGTAAACCTCGAAACTAGGATTGGACCCAACTTACGAAGAATTAACTTGGACCTTGAACTATTTTTAATAAGTGTTAATAAGTCTCTATTGGTTTTGGTTTGTAATTTTTAATTATTCCTGGTATATGGCTTGGTAACTTTTGATATAGGGATTTTTGCATGCATGGATGACTTAATCATAATAAACGAAAAATGCATGATATCTGACTTAAGTAAAACTTGACATTGTTCCTTAATTTCTACAGCATTGCAAAGAAACCATTTTTGAAAAGAAAATAAATCAATAAGGAAACTAGATGTCCAAAATGACATGAATAATGAGTTTTTTTTCACTGCATTAGTTAACATTAAGTTTTTACAAAGTAAAGCAGCGAACAAATGATTTTTTTTCTAAAACAACACTGCGAATAATAAATGAATCTTAAGTACATATGACCTAATAAATTAATGTTTTTAAACTAACTCAAAGTACAACTTTGGTTTTTCTCTCAAATCAGTTTATTTAATGTCTTCAAAAGTGATGTAAGTTAGCTTAGCCATTTCGGTAGCTAATGTAGCCTTCTCAATCTGGCTATAACGTCTACGCCAGGGTAGAAAGGTTACACATCCTCCTCAAAATCCATCTCATCATCTTCCTCAGTTTCTTCTTCCTTTTCGCTCTCATGCTATTCTTCTTCCTACTCTAGATGTGTCGGCCCAAACATATCTAGCGTGTAATTAGGTACCATAATATTGTTCTGCCATGAAAACTCCTAAAATATCGGGCATGACTCTTGCATCGAGTGTATCATCCAATCTAGCTTTGGATGACTGCTCTCGTCAACTTCTTGTCGAGTAGTCGATTTTGTTTTTCTTTGTGATGAAGCTGGAGTGGTCGTCATCTCTTGTTGGCATTTGTTCCACTCCTTTATCTATTTCACCCGAAGCTTAGTGTATTTTGTATACAAAGTGTTGCCAATTATGTTTCGAGATGGCTTAATTGATTGCTCCGTAGACATCATCGAAACACCTACTCTTTTGCATAAGGCTGTCACTAAGTGGGGAAATAAGACTCCTACTTTTTGGCTGTTGATTCACCATTTCATATTTTGGTATATCCAAGTTCCGATGCATACATGTTTCTTTTAAAAAATAGTGTAAACTAAAACCGCTGGAAAAGTATTGACATTAGAAACATTCAAAGCAGGAGCTATTCTAGTACACAAAAATTGAATCCACATTTTTGCTTCCGGAAACATTATTGCTTGATTAAAGGAAGTTTATAATATTATCCATGTTTATGTCTAAAAAATATTCTAAATACATTTCTTCTATGAAATATTTTTCATAAAATAGTGTACTATAGAATTCATAAATAACCCGAGGGGTGATTTGTACTTCCTTCCCTCGCACAGGTACTGTTTCCCATGTGTGTTCTTTGCTTTTCTTAGACTCTTGGTCTCATAAAGATGCATAGAATTCCTGAACTAGTAAAGTCTTTTGGGATCATTCAAAAATGTTCATGTAACAGTCCGATTTAGACCCTAATCAAAATAGTGGTTTCGGAACAACAAATTTGAGTCAAAAAAATATTTAAATATTATTTTTGGAGTCTACAGCATGTTAATTTATATGTGTGAATTTTTTTGTGATTTAATTTTATCGTTTGAGTGTCCGATTTAATAAAAGGATTTAATCATGTTAAATGCAAAAGTGACTTGCTATTTGCTAAAGTGCTTATTTGCTATGGCTTCTTAATTTTAAAGCCCTTAAAATGGAATTAGACCATTGAATATTGGGATGGATGGCATTAGGCTTATAATAGAAAATTTTCATATTATTTCATTAAGGTTATATTAGTAATTGTATAATAAATGTTAATTATAAGAAAACATATAATAAAAAGACATGCAAAATTTGTTCATCTTTGGCCGAAACATAAAAGAAAAAGAAAGAACAAGATCAAGCTAGGTTCAGCCTTGATTTTCTTTGATTAAGGTATGTGTTTAGCTCGGTTTTTGATAATTTTTACGTTTTTGAGATTGTTGCTTTGAATACTAGCTAGCCCATGCTTGAATTTTTGAATTTAATGATGTATTCATGAATTGCCATTGATGATAGTTTGTGGTTTTTGTTGTTTGATGATGGAAAATAAAAGATATGTGATAGATTAACATGTTTTGTCCTTGGATTTTTGATGAATTTGAGTAAATTGGACTAATAAAATGTTATTTTGAAGGACTAAAATGCAAATAAATGAAATATGTGGGATTATATGAACTAGAGGAAAATTCGACTAGGCACTTGTATAAAGAAATTTTGTGAATTTTGTGATTTTGTGAAATAGGGACTAAAGTGTCAAAATGTGAGGGCTAGTTTAGAAAATGCCCTAAATATGAGTATATGAATTGAATTGAATGATTTTTTGAATAAAAGAGTTAAATTTGAATGTGTATAGTTCAAGAACCAAATAAAAAGGAATTAGATCGGGGGAAATCGAAAATCGTTGAATAGCCGTTTATTTTCGTTCGTCATTGTCCAAGGTAAGTTCATAAGTAAATAATCATTGTTAAATTTATATGAAAATGTGTTTATTATGCTGAATTGAATTTTAGTAGGAAATATATGTGTATGCCGAATTGTTAAATGTAACACCCCAAACCTGGCCTAGAAGTTAGGCCCGAATCTGGCATGTCACATGGAAGTGTTTTTGAAAACCCTATTTCTTGTTGGTAAAACTTGTTTGAGAGTTAAAGCCTCTTCGTTAAAACACAAAACACTTAAGAAAATGAGATCCACTTGAAAATCGAATTACTTTTAAAACCTTATCTATTTAAAATAAACAATTTACGAATATGTGATGTTTATAAATAGAGTTCCAGAAGCATTTTGAAAACGTTGCGGTAGTGTTTTGAAAACAGTTACCATTTTGGAAATTGTATTCCACCTTTAGCAGTTAGAAAACATCATAAATAACTATTAGAAATAATAAGTAAAAAATAAAGAGGCCTTGTTACAAAATTATTAACCCAATAAATTAAAAGAAAATAAAATAAAGTCGCTAAGTTTAACTTTAAAGCATATCTGACGTGTGGCCACCTCCAAGTCCCTCGCAGCTCCGAACCGCCTAAGACTAGGGATTACCTGCACAATTAAAAATGGGGTGAGTTTAAGAAAACTCAGTGTGGAATCCCCTTACTAGAGTAACAGTCAGTATACAGAAACAAAAATTGAAACAGTCTAGGCCAAAGCCTTTTAACAGTAACAGTACAGTCCAGTTCAAAGCATACGCGGGCCATAGCCCACTACCATATCATCTGGTTCAAAGGCCATAAAGAATCAATTGGGCCTAGCCCAAACCAATAACAGAACAAGTGGGCCTAAGCCCATTACAGTGACAGATCTCATAAATAGATATGCAACAGTATAAGGATGCATCCCACCCCGATCCAGTCAACACACCACCCTATCAACCAACACACCATGTGGGGATAAAATTGACCCACCCAGCCAACACACCAAGCTTATCACCGGTTGCGGCACTAAGTCAATAGAACGACTCGGTGCCGTGGACGGAATGGCTAAAAGCCATAGTTATCGCAGCATCGCTGCCGGTTAATAGAATGGCTAAAAGCCATAAATATCGTGGAATTGCTGCCGATTAATAGAACGGCTAAACGCCATAAATATCGCAGAAAGGTTGAAAGCCTTGTACAGAACGGCAATGGGCCGTGCACTTCCTCCGTAACTTTGTCCCAACCCCATACAATATGTCGTGTATGTCATGCTCAATCATCACAGGTGTATGCTGAATGACCATACTCAGTAACAGTCATTTAACATATATTACAAGCATATCAGTCACACGACCACAGTCAAGTCATGGCACAAAATCAGTCATTTACCCTCAGGGGCAAAATAGTCATTTTACCCTATAAGGGTATTTCGGTAATCCAACCCTTCGGGGGTACTTCGGTAATTTTGCAAACTGAGGTATTTCAGAAATTTTTGCAAACCAGGGGTATTTCGGTAATTTTGTAAACCAAGGGTATTTCGGTAATTTTGCAAACTAGGGTATTTCAGTAATTTTGTCAACCCCTCAGAAGGTCTAGAGTCGCCTCGAGCGACTCAAGTATTCTAAACAGAGATAATGATGCAAATGGGCCTAAGGCTCATTCTCGGCCCATTTGGGCCCATACACTCGTATAGCCCATTTAGCCCAAATATAGCCACATATATGAGATTCACATAGTCTAGTCAAATATATACTACACAATCATAAAACCTATCCGATTGGGCCCACGGGCCCACAGGCCCATTGGCCTCACATGGCCACTTTCGGCCTATCGTGGCCCAAACAGCCTAACCCACAAGAACACTCATGATGGCCTTAACTATCGCGTCGAAGTCCCCACACGTGCGCTCGCACGCTCGTGTGGCTACCATTGCCTTGTGACCGGCATTTCAGCATTTGCCCTTCTACGGCACGAGTAGTGCGAAATACACACCTTATAGGAATCTGGAGTTGATCCGCGCTCCGAACACTCCTATGCCCAAACTCCAACCAAGGTATCCTTACTCTCCTTATAGATTGCTTTATTTAAAGCCAACTTCTCACCTTCCCTCATATGCTAGCTTCCCGATGTGGGATCCCTCCTTCTGCAGAGTTTAAATCCATCATAACCACTTGTCGTCCCAACTTAGCAAAATGAATATCCCTTTTTGCTTGTAATAGGATTCGAACCCTTGCCCTCTCCTATGCTCCAAACGGTACATGCCACCACAACACAAGCTCCTTTTGTGTCTAAAATCATGCGCAACTAAATATAAGCCTATGGGCCAAAGTCTAAGTTCATTTAAAAAGAAAGCAAAATGAAATGCAAGCGCCAAGACTTGAACCCTAGACCCCTTGCTTCCTCTATGGCGTCACCTCATTGTCTCCCATGTGGAGCCATTTGCCACTAGACCATAACTCTTTTTGTGTCATATTTCTCCACATTTTATTCTTAAAGCCTACTTACTAACTCCTAGAGTTTTATTCACCTAAAACCAAAATTTTTCCTAAAGCCCAGGTTTGATCCCGGGACTTCATGGAAGCCCCCTAACCATCCAAAATCACTCACTTAATAGGTCTAACTTGTATTAGTGCCGTTCTCTTGTTCTAAAAAAATTTAAACGCTCTCGTGCCCAAGGCCCAATAGGCCCAATTCTACTAGGCCCAAAAATTCGGGGTATTACAAATCTACCCCCTTAAAGAAATTTCATCCTCGAAATTTCCAACTATTAATAGCCGCACAACACAGGTTACACCACTACGCTGCCACATTGCACTTTGATTTTAATATGCCTATCATATTTTAACTAGAATTTGGAACTCTCTACACCTACTCAAAACACCTAACCATTACAGCAGACAGATATTTCACACGCAACCAACTTCTATATCCAACATCACATCCAAGAAAAACAAACATAGAATAAATGCCAAAAATAAAGTCTAATATCTAAAGAAACCACCGTATTTCTAACTTACTGTATTTAAATTTCTAAATAGAAAAAAGTATTAAAAAAAACTTACGGATTTGGCATAGGAGACTCGGTGTACCACACTTTCAGAAAACGGTCAATACAATTTCAGAACTTTAAATCTTTTCAAGCCTTTTTAAAACAATGCTTTCAGAAATTCAATTTTAAAGACCCACTCCACAGCCGAGTTTTGCAATCTGGCTCTGATACCATTACATGTAACTCCTCAAACCCTGCCTAGAAGTTATAGCCGAATCTGGTGGTGTCATATTGGAGTGCTTTTTGGAAACCCTTTTACTTCCATGTTCAAAAAAACTCGTTTGGAGGTTGATGCCTCTTCATAGAACTCATGTTAAACCAACATTTTGTTAATCAATTTAAAACGTAATTCTAAAACCTTTTTTTTTTTTTTGCGGAAGCTTAAAAATCGTTACGGAAACATAGTGTTTTGAAAATAGTTTTCGTTTTGGGAAAACCGCGTTCTACGTCTAACATGTATAAATCACAATGATTAAAACCTCAGATTGAAAACTATAAAATTGGAGAGGCCTTATTACAAATATAAAAAAAATCCAGACAAAAACTAATAATAAATAAAAGCCAAGTAAACGAAAACAGGAGTAGTACTGTGGCCACCTTCGAGTCCTCATGACTCCAAATCCACTAAGTGCAGGGATTACACATGCATACTAGACGAGAATGGTGAGTTTGCAAAAACTCAGTGTGTAATCCCTTATAATACAAATAATCAGATATACAATATGCAGAAATAAACCGGGCCTGAGCCCATCACAAACATAGTATCAGGTGGGCCTTAGCCAGCATGTATGAACCAGTGGACCTAAGCCCATTCTGTAATTAGTGTAAATGCGAGATATGCGCATGTAAATCTAGCCCAATCCAACCAATTCACCAAGCTTAGCACCGGTTGCGACACTAAGTGGACAGAACGGCTCGGCGCCGTGGACAGAACGGCTCGGCGCCGTGGACAGAACGACTAAAAGCCATAGATATCGCAACATCGTTACCAGTTAACAGAACGGCTCAAATCCATAAATATCGCAGTAGTGCTGCCGATTAACAGAACGGCTAAAAGCCATAAATAATGCAGAAAGGCTGAAAGCCTTGTACAAGCATATCAGTCACACGACCACAGTCAAGTCATGGCACAAAATCAATCATTTACCCTCAAGGGCAAAAATAGTCATTTTACCCTATAAGGGTATTTCCGTAATCATACCCTTCAGAGGTACTTCGGTAATTTTGCAATTTAGGGGTATTTCAGTAATTTTGCAAACTAGGGTTATTTAGGTAATTTTGCAAACCAAGAGTATTTCAGTAATTTTGTCGACCCCTCAGAAGGTCTACAGTTGCCTCGAGCGACTTAAGTATTCTAAATAGAGATAATGATGCGAATGGGCCTAAGGCCCATTCTCGGCCCATGTGGGCCCACACGCTCGTGTATCCCATTTAGCCCAAATCTAGCCACAGATATGAGATTCACATAGTCTAGTCCAATATTTACTATACAATCATACAACTTATCTGATTGGGCCCACAGGCCCATTGGCCCCACATGACCCTTTTCGGCCCATCATGGCCCACACAGCCTAACCCACAAGAACACTCATGATGGCCTCAACTATGCGTCGAAGCCCCCACACGTGCGTTCGCATGCTCGTGTGGCTACCATTGCCGTGTGACTGGCATTTCGGCATTTGTTGCTCTACAGCTAGAGTAGTGCGAAATACACACCTTATAGGAATCTGATGTTGATCCGCGCTCCGAACACTCCTATGCCCAAACTCCAACCAAAGTATCCTTACTCCCCTCATAGATTGCTCTATTTAAAGCCAACTTCTCACCTTCCCTCATGCTAGCTTCCCAATGTGGGATCCCTCCTTCAGTAGAGTTTAAATCCATCATAACCACTTGCCGTCCCAACTTAGGAAAATAAATATCCCTTTTTGCTTGCAATAAGATTCGAACCCTTGCCCTCTCCTATGATCTAAACGCTACATGCCACCACAACACAAGCTCCTTTTGTGTCTAAAATCATGCGCAACTAAATATAAGGCTATTGGCAAAAGTCTAAGTTCATTCTAAAAGAAATCAAAATGAAATGCAAGCGCCAAGACTTGAACCCTGGACCCCTTGCTTCCTCTATAGCGTCACCTCATTGTCTCCCATGTGGCGCCATTTGCCACTAGACCACAACTCTTTTTGTGTCATTTTTCTCCACATTTTATTCTCAAAGCCTACTTATTAACTCCTAGAGTTTTATTCACCTAAAACCAAAATTTTTCCTAAAGCCCAGGTTTGATCCCGAGACTTCATAGAAGCCTCCTAACCTTCCAAAATCACTCACTTAATAGGTCCAACTTGCATTAGTGGCGTTCTCTTATTCTATAAAATTTTAAACGCTCTCATGCCCAAGGCCCAATTGGCCCAATTCTACTAGGCCCAAAAATTCGGGGCATTACAAATCTACCCCCTTAAAGAAATTTCGTCCTCGAAATTTCTAACTATTAATAGCCACACAACACAGGTTACACCACTACGCTGCCACTTTGCACTTTGATTCTAATATCCCTATCATATTTTAACTAAAATTTGGAACTCCCTACACCTACTCAAAACACCTAACTATTGAAGCAGACAGATATTTCACATGCAACCAACTTCTATATCCAACATTACATCCAAGAAAAACAAACACAGAATAAATGCCAAAAATACAGTCTAATATCTAAAGAAACCACCATATTTCTAACTTACTGTATTTTAATTTTTAAACAGAGAAAGTATTAAAAAACTTACGGATTCGGCACAGGAGACTCGGTGTACCACACTTTCAGACAACGATCAATACAATTTCAGAACTTTATATGTATTCAAGGCTTTTTGAAACAATGCTTTCAGAATTTCAATTTTGAAGACCCAATCCACAGCCGAGTTTTGTAATCGAGCTCTAATACTATTAAATGTAACTCCTCAAACCCAGCCTAAAAGTTATAGCCGAATCTGGTGGTGTCACATTGGAGTGCTTTTCTGAAACCCTTTTTCTTCCATGTTGAAAAAAACTCGTTTGGAGATTGAAGCCTCTTCGTAGAACTCATGTTAAACCAGCATTTTGTTACTCAATTTAAAATGTAATTACTTTTAAAACCTTGTTTGTTTGCGGAAACTTAAAAATCATTACAGAAACATAGTGTTTTGAAAATAGTTATCGTTTTGGGAAAATCGCGTTCTACTTCTAACATGTATAAATCACAGAGATTAAAACCTCAGATTGAAAACTACAAAATTGGAGAGGCCTTATTACAAATATAAAAAAATCCCAACAAAAACTAATAATAAATAAAAGCCAAGTAAACAAAAACAGGAGCAGTACTGTGGCCACCTCCGAGTCCCTCGCAGCTCCAAATCCACTAAGTCTGGGGATTACTAGTACAGCTAGACAGAACGGCGAGTTTGCAAAAACTCAGTGTGTAATCCCTTATAATACAAACAGTTAGATATACAGTATGCAGAAACAGACTGGGCCTGAGCCCATCACAGACATAGTATCAGGTGGGTCTTAGCCCATAATAGAACCAGGTGGACCTAAGCCCATTACAGAATTAGTATCAGATGCAGATATACAGACAGAAACCTAGCCCAATCAAACCAATTCACCAAGCTTAGCACCGGTTGCGGCAAACAGTCAACAGAACAGCTCGGCGCCGTGGACAGAATGGCTAAAAGCCATAGACATCGTAACATCATTGCCGATTTACAGAACGGCTCAAAGCCATAAATATCGCAGCATTGCTACCGATTAATAGAACGGCTAAAAGCTACAAATATTGCAGAAAGGTTGAAAGCCTTGTACAAAACGGTAATGGGCCGTACACTTCCTCCGTAACTTTGTCCCAACCCCATGCAATATGTCGTGTATGTCATGCTCAATCATCACAGGTGTCTGCAGAATGACCATACTCAGTAACAGTCATTTGACATATATTACAAGCATATCAGTCACACGACCACAGTCAAGTCATGGCACAAAATCAATCATTTATCCTCAAGGGTAAAATAGTCATTTTACCCAATAAGGGTATTTCCGTAATCCTATCCTTCAGGGGTACTTCGGTAATTTTGCAATCTGGGGGTATTTCAGTAATTTTACAAACCAGGGGTATTTCGATAATTTTGCAAACTAAGGGTATTTCGGTAATTTTGCAAACTGGGGTATTTTAGTAATTTTGCAAACCAAGGGTATTTCGGTAATTTTACAAACTGGGGTATTTCAGTAATTTTGTCAACCCCTCAGAAGGTCTACAGTCGCCTCGAGCGACTCAAGTATTCTAAACAGAGATAATGATGCAAATAGGCCTAACGCCCATTCTCGGCCCATTTGGGCCTACACAGTCGTATAGCCCATTTAGCCCAAATCTAGCCACAGATATGAGATTCACATAGTCTAGTCCAATATTTACTACACAACCATACAACTTACCCGATTAGGCCCACAGGCCCATTGGCCCTACATGGCCCCTTTCGGCCCATCGTGGCCCAAACAGCCTAACCCACAAGAACACTCATGATGGCCTCAACTATCGCGTCGAAGCCCCTACACGTGTGCTCGCACGCTCGTGTGGCTACCATTGCCGTGTGACTGGCATTTCGGCATTTGCCGCTCTACAGCAAGAGTAGTGAGAAATACACACCTTATAGGAATCTGATATTGATCCGCACTTCGAACACTCCGATGCCCAAACTCCGACCAAGGTATCCTTACTCCCCTCATAGATTCCTCTATTTAAAGCCAACTTCTCACCTTCCCTCATGCTAGCCTCCCGATGTGGGATCCTTCCTTCTGCAGAGTTTAAATCCATCATAACCACTTGCCGTCCCAACTTAGGAAAATAAATATCCCTTTTTGATTGCAATGGGATTCGAGCCCTTGCCTTCTCCTATGCTCCAAACGCTACATGCCACCACAACACAAGCTCCTTTTGTGTCTAAAATCATGCGCAACTAAATATAAGCCTATTGGCCAAAGTCTGAGTTCATTTAAAAAGAAATCAAAATGAAATGCAAGCGCCAAGAATTGAACCCTGGACCCCTTGTTTCCTCTATGGAAGTCACTTCATTGTCTCCCATGTGGCGCCATTTGCCACTAGACCACAACTCTTTTTGTGTCATTTTTAGACGACAACTCTTTTTGTGTCATTTTTCTCCATATTTTATTCTTAAATCCTACTTAATAACTCCTAGAGTTTTATTCACTTAAAACCAATTTTTTTCCTAAAGCCCAGGTTTGATCACAGGACTTCATGGAAGCCCCCTAACCTTCCGAAATCACTAACCTAATAGGTCCAACTTGCGTTACTGTCGTTCTCTTGTTCTCAAAAATTTTAAACGCTCATGTGGCCAAGGCCCAATAGCCCCAATTCTACTAGGCCCAAAAATTCAAGGCATTACAAATCTACCCCCTTAAAGAAATTTCGTCCTCGAAATTTCCAACAATATAATAGCCGCACAACACAGGTTACACCACTACGCTGCCACTGTGTACTTTGATTCTAATATCCCTATCATATTTTAACTAGAATTTGGAACTCCCTACACCTACTCAAAACACCTAACCATTGAAGCAGATAGATATTTCACACGCAACCAATTTCTATATCCAATATCACATCCAAGAAAAATACACACAGAATAAATGCCAAAAATACAGTCTAATATCTACAAAAACCACCGTATTTCTAACTTATTGTATTTAAATTTCTAAAAAGAGAAAAGAATTAAAAAAATTACAGATTCGACGCCGAAGACTTTGTGTACCACACTTTCAGAAAATGGTCAATACAATTTAAGAACTTTAAATCTTTTCAAGCCTTTTTGAAACAATGCTTTCAGAAATTCAATTTTGAAGACCCAATCCACAGTCGAGTTTTGTAATCGGGGTCTGATACCATTAAATGTAACACCCCAAACCCGGCCTAGAAGTTATAGCCAAATCTGGTGGTGTCACATTGGAGTGTTTTTTGGAAACCCTTTTTCTTCCTTGTTGAAAAAGACTCGTTTGGAGGTTGAAGCCTCTTCGTAGAACTCATGTTAAACCAGCATTTTTTTAATCAATTTAAAACATCATTACTTCTAAAAGCTTGTTTGTTGGCGGAAGCTTAAAAATTGTTACGAAAACATAGAGTTTTGAAAATAGTTATCGTTTTGGGAAAACCGCATTCTACTTCTAACATATACAAATCACAATGATTAAAACCTAATATCGAAAACTATAAAAGTAGAGAGGCCTTATTGCAAATATAGAAAAATCCAGACAAAAACTAATAATAAATAAAAGCCAAGTAAACGAAAACAGGAGCAGTACTGTGGCCACCTCTGAGTCTGGGGATTATCTGTACAGCTAGACAGAAGGGTGAGTTTCTGGAAACTTAGTGTGTAATCCTTTGTAATACAAACAGTCAGATATGCAGTATGCAGAAACAGACTGGGCCTGAGCCCATCACAGACATAGTATCATGTGGGTCTTAGCCCATAACAGAACCAGGTGGACCTAAGCCCATTACAAAATTAGTATCAGATGCAGATATGCAGACAAAAATCTAGCCCAATCCAACCAATTCACCAAGCTTAGCACCGGTTGCTGCACTTAGTCAACAGAACGACTCAACGCTGTAGACAGAACGGCTAAAAGCCATAGATATCACAGCATCGTTGCCAGTTAATAGAATGGCTAAAAGCCATAAATATTGCGACATTCTTGCTTGGGTTATGAAACGGCTAAAAGCCATAAATATCGCGAGAAAAGGTGAAAGCCTTGTATGCGAAACGGCAATGGGCCGTACACTTCCTTCGTAACTTTGTTCCAACCCCATGCAATATGTCGTGTATGTCATGCTCAATCATCACAGGTGTATGCAGAATGACCATACTCAGTAACAGTCATTTAACATATATTTCAAGCATATCAGTCACACGACCACAGTCAAGTCATGGCACAAAATTAGTCATTTACCCTGAAGGGCAAAATAGTCATTTTACCCTATAAGGGTATTTTGGTAATCCTACCCTTCAGGGGTATTTCGGTAATTTTGCAAACCAAGGGTATTTTGGTAGTTTTGTAAACTGGGGTATTTTCGTAATTTTTGCAAACCAGGGGTATTTCGGTAGTTTTACAAACCACGAGTATTTCGGTAATTTTGTAAACTGGGGTATTTCAGTAATTTTGTCAACCTCTCAGAAGGTCTACAGTTGCCTCGAGCGACTCAAGTATTCTAAACAAAGATAATGATGCGAATGGGCCTAAGGCCCATTCTCGACCCATGTGGGCCCACACGCTCGTTTGGCCCATTTGGCCCAAATCTAGCCACAGATATGAAATTCACATAGTCTAGTCCAATAATTACTACACAATTATACAACTTATTCGATTGGGCCAACATGGCCCCTTTCGGCCTATCGTGGCCCAAATAGCCTAACCTGCAAGAACACTCATGATGGCCTCAACTATCTTGTCGAAGCCCCCACACGTCTGCTCGTACGCTCGTGTGGTTACCATTGTCGTGTGACCGGCATTTCAGCATTTGCCGCTCTACAGCTAGAGTAGTGTGAAATACACACCTTACAGGAATCTGGTGTTGATCTGCGCTCCGAAAACTCCTATTCCTAAACTCCAACCAAGGTATCCTTACTCTCTTCATAGATTGCTCTATTTAAAGCCAACTTCTCACCTTCCCTCATGCTAGCTTCTCGATGTGGGATCCCTCATCCAACAGTGTTTAAATCCATCACAACCACTTGTCGTCCTAACTTAGCAAAATAAATATCCCATTTTTCTTGCAATGGGATTCGAACCCTTGCCCTCTCCTATGCTCCAAACGCTACATGCCACCATAACACAAGCTCCTTTTGTGTCTAAAATCATGTGCAACTAAATATAAGCCTATGGGCCAAAGTCTAAGTTCATTTAAAAAGAAATCAAAATGAAATGCAAGCGCCAAGACTTGAACCCTGGACCCCTTGCTTCCTCAATGACGTCACCTCACTGTCTCCCATGTGGCGCCATTTGCCACTAGACCACAACTCTTTTTGAGTCATTTTTCTCCATATTTTATTCTTAAAGCCTACCTACTAACTCACAGGGTTTTATTCACCTAAAACCAAAATTTTTCCTAAAGCCCAGGTTTGATCCCGGGGCTTCATGGAAGCCCCCTAACCTTCCAAAATCTGTAACACTCCAAACCCGGCCTAAATGTTACGACCGAATTTGACATGTTACGGAGTGAAAACATCTTAAAATCATAAGTTTGTCGGAAATGTTTAAAGAAGACTCTTGTTTTGTTTTAGGGTTTAGAAAACTTAGTAATAATTGATGCTGAGTTTGTTTTAGAAGTTGTTGTAATACTTGGAAAACTCGTGAGTAAAAACCCATTTGTGATTGCCGATTTTAGAAAACATTGGACACTTGTTAAAACTGAACGCGATAAGAAAAATCAAGTTTAGAACCATTTGCCTTTGAAGTGATTTGAAAATGAGAGTTTATAAAAACATCCAAGTTACCTTTATTATCTTGTAACGTTTGGAAAACTCGAAGAGGTATAGTTTTGAAAGCATTTGTATTTACCCAGGTTAAGTAAGCAATCAAGTTCTAATCACATGCATAACAACATCAAGTAAATCAAATAACCAAAACCCAAAATAACAACCAGTGACTGATTACAAAATCATACCAAATTTAAAAAAATAAATAAAGCGAGAAGGTATTTTATGGTCAAAACCAGAAACCAACATGCATGGCCACCTCGACTCCTCTCAGGCTCCATATCCGCGATCTATGCCTCATACGCAAAATATAAGGAAGGGGTGAGTCACCAAGACTCGAGTGTATAAATCCCCAACCCGATAATTCAAGCACTTATACTGATTATTGATAAAATATGCAAATCATGCAAACCCCATAACCTAACCATCATGAACTCCTTTCTCTACCCGTGTGGTCAAAACCACTGGTGGTCAAAACCCACGGTATTTGAAGTCACAATATCATATCGGTGTGGTCAAAACCACTAGTGACCGTAGTCACAAATCAAGTGATGGGGCCAACCCATCTTGTTGTCAAAACCATCGATGACAAATCCGTAATATATCATGTGGGGCCAACCCAACGTGGTACCAAACCACTGGGACGAGTCACAATATTCATTTGTGGTCAAAACCACTTTGGTGACCGTAGTCACAAATATCAATAGTGTGGTCAAAACCACTTGGTGGTCAAAACCCTTTGGGACTTAGTCACAAATCATAATAGTAATGTGGTCAAAACCACTTTGGTGACCTTAGTCACAAATCAAATGATGGGGCCAACCCATCTTGTGGTCAAAACCACCGGTGATGATCCAAATAAATCATCCCCTCCTCTCAACAATCCCACCATCATGTCCAAAATTAATCGTGGCATAATAACATATGATGATGCAAAATAACATATGGCATAGCATTCAATAATGACATGATAGCATATATCAAGATCCACAATCAGAGGACTTACCCGGAGTCCACGCTCATGCCCACAAGGCACACACAGGGGTTTTAATGGCTAATCTGCTAATAACAGTTAACACAATAACATGTAATACTAATGAAGTGTGTAAGGTTACACACCTGGCTACTAACGCGACTATCAAATCCCGTAGATCAAGATCTAGCGCACTAGATCCCCCTTCCTTAACGCTTTTCGAGCACTAGTCACAACCCGAGATATGCGAGATCAAGCCTTCCCCTACAATCGGCCAAAACTAAACAACATAATCATGCTAATCAACCTCTAAGTGTATAACCGTAATTTTACCTACCTAGGGCATTTTCATAATTTACCCACCAAGGGTATTTTCGTAAATTCACACCTGCAATGGCCTTTCCGAAGGCCTAACGTGGCCACTAGCGACTCAGCTACCATTTTCAGTCGTACCGGACGTTTGGGCCTAAAACCCAATTTCGACCTATCCGGGCCCACACGCTCGTGTGGCCCACCTAGCACTAATCTAGCCACGTATATAAGTTCCACCTAGTCTAGTTCAACATATACTAACCAATCATACAATTTACTCATATGGGCCCACGGGCCAATTGGGCCCATTTCAGCCCATCGAGGCCCAAGCAGCCCCAACCCACACGAATACTACTGATGACCTCAACTATCGCGTCGAAGCCCCACACGTGTGCTTGCACGCTCGTGTGGCTACTAATGCCGTGTGACCGGCATTTCGGTATTTTGCCGCTCTACAGCTAGAGTAGAGAAGTACACACCTGATAGGACTCTGGGGCTAATCTGCGCTCCGACCACTCTTGTGCCCAAACACCCTCCAAGATGTGTTTACTCTCCTCCTAGGATGCTCCTTATATAGCTAGCTCTTCACCTTCATTCTTTGTGTCTTTCCGATGTGGGATCCTTCGCGATGAGAGTTTAAATTCAATGAAACTCTTACCGTCTGCATCATAAAATAAATACTCCCTTGCTTCTCATAAGATTCGAACCCAGGCTCCCTTGCAACATAATCCACGCCGCTATCCACTTGGCCATAAGCTCCTCTTGTGTCTTAAACCATGCGCAACTAAATATAAACTATAGCCCAAATTCTAAGATCCAAGTAAAAAGAAACCAAAATGCAAAAGCCAAGACTTGAACCTTGGACCTCCTTCCTTCCTTGTGGCGTCACCCCCTTGTCTCTTATGTGGCGTCACTTTGCCACTACACCACACACTACACTTGTGTCATTTTCCTTCATATTTTATTCTTAAGGTCTATCTGCCAACTTCCATGGTTTTTTTCACCTAAAATCAAAATTTCCCAAAGCCAATATTTGATCCCGGGACTTCATAGAAGCCCTCTAACCTTCCAAAATCACTTATCCAATAGTTCTAACTAGCATTTAAGCCGATCTCTTGTTTTTCAAAAATTTAAACGCTACTACGCCTAAGGCCCATTGGGCTCAATTCTCTTAGGCCCAATTTCGGGATGTTACAAATCTACCCTCCTTAAAGAAATTTCGTCCTCGAAATTTCCAACTAACTAACAGTCGTACATCCTAACCTTCCATACTACGCTCTTACTGCGCACTCTGATCTTAATAAAACTAATATACTTTTAACTATAATTTAAAACTCCTACCTATACTCAAAAACACCTAGCAATTAAAACAGACGAATATTTCATACGCTCCCAACTCTATGTCTAATGTCTCGACTTATCTGATTTAAAAGTTTTATGCGTCGATATTTATTCCACCAGTGTATTAAGGCACAATCTTATGAATAGTTCTTATTACTGAGTTTTGTTTTGTGAGTTCACAAAGTCCTATAGGTTTTGGTCTCTAGGGTAGCCTACTATCACTATTCATTCATATCATACATCATCGGCATCATATGCAAACATCGATTAGGGGGGTACTTACAGGCGGATTGGTGCAGGAGACTCGGTGCCATGCTTTTCCAACTACACCTTTCCGTAAAAACTTTTATAACCAATTTGAAAACATTTTTGGGCCTCGGTCCAACGATGAGTATTAAAGCGGCTCGATACCATAATTGTAACACTCCAAACCCGGCCTAAGCGTTACGTACCCGAATCGGCATGTTACGAGTGAAAACATCTTAAAATCATAAGTTTGTCGGAAATGTTTAAAGAAGACTCTTGTTTTGTTTTAGGGTTCAGAAAACTTAGTAATAATTGATGCTGAGTTTGTTTTAGAAGTTGTTGTAATACTTGGAAAACTCGTGAGTAAAAACCCATTTGTGATTGCTGATTTTAGAAAACATTGGACACTTGTTAAAACTGAACACGATAAGAAAAATCAAGTTTAGAACCATTTGCCTTCGAAGTGATTCGAAAATGAGAGTTCATAAAAACATCCAAGTTACCTTTATTATCTTGTAACGTTTGGAAAACCCGAAGAGGTATAGTTTTGAAAATGCTGTATTTACCGGTTAATTAAGCAATCAAGTTCTAATCACATGCATAACAACATCAGAAGTAAATCAAATAACCAAAACCCAAAATAACAACCAGTGTCCTTATTACAAAATCATACCAAATTTAAAGAAAATAAATAAAACTGAGAAGGTATTTTATAGTCAAAACCTGAAACCAACATGCATGGCCACCTCGACTCTCTCAGGCTCCATATCCGCGATCTATGCCTCATCCGCAAAATATAAGGAAGGGGTGAGTCACCAAGACTCGGTGTATAAATCCCCAACCCGATAATTCAAGCACTTACACAGATTATTGATAAAATATGCAAATCATGCAAACCCCATAACCTAACCATCCGAACTCCTTTCTCTACCCCGTGTGGTCAAAACCACTGGTGGTCAAAACCACTGGTGACCGAAGTCACAATATCATATCGGTGTGGTCAAAACCACTGGTGACCGTAGTCACAAATCAAGTGATGGGGCCAACCCATCTTATGGTCAAAACCAGCGATGACAATCCCGTAATATATCATGTGGGGCCAACCCCTTTGTGGTACCAAACCATTGGGACGAGTCACAATATTCATTTGTGGTCAAAACCATTGGTGACCGTAGTCACAAATATCAATAGTGTGGTCAAAACCACTGGTGGTCAAAACCACTGGGACTTAGTCACAAATCATAATAGTAACGTGGTCAAAACCATTGGTGACCATAGTCACAAATCAAATGATGGGGCCAACCCAGCTTGTGGTTAAAACCATTGGTGACAGTCCAAATAAATCATCCCCCTCCTCTCAACAATCCCACCATCATGTCCAAAATTAATCGTGGCATAATAACATATGATGATGCAAAATAACATATGGCATAGCATTCAATAACGACATGATAGCATATATCAAGATCCACAATCAGAGGACTTACCCGAGTCCACGCTCATGCCCACAAGGCACACGGGGGGGTTTCAATGGCTAATCGGCTAATATGTGATTAACACAATAACATGTAATACTAATGAAGTGTGTAAGGTTACACACCTGGTTACTAACGCGACTATCAAATCCCGTAGAGCAAGATCTAACGCACTAGATCCCCCTTCCTTAACGCCTTTCGAGAACTAGTCACAACTTGAGATATGTGAGATCAAGCCTTCCCCTGCAATCGGCCAAAACTAAACAACATAATCATGCTAATCAACCTCTAAGTGTATAACCGTAATTTTACCTACCAAGGGCATTTTCGTAATTTACCCACCAAGGGTATTTTCGTAAATTCACACCTGCAATGGCCTTTCCGAAGGCCTAATGTGGCCACTAGCGACTCAGCTACCATTTTCGGTCGTATCAGATGTTTGGGCCTAAAACCCAATTTTGGCCATCCAGGGGCCCTGCGCTTCGTGTGGCCCACCTAGCACGAATCTAGCCACGTATATAAGTTCCACCTAGTTTAGTTTAACATATACTAACCAATCATACAATTTACTCATATGGGCCCACGGTCCCATTGGGCCCACTTCAGCAGCCCAACCCACACGAATACTACTGATGGCCTCAACTATCGCGTCGAAGCCCCACACGTGCGCTCGCACGCTCGTGTGGCTACTAATGCCATGTGACCAACATTTCGGTATTTTGTCGCTCTACAGCTAGAGTAGAGAAGTACACACCTGATAAGACTCTGGGGCTAATCCGCGCTCCGACCACTCTTGTGCCCAAACACCCTCCAAGATGTGTTTACTCTCCTCCTAGGATGCTCCTTATATAGCTAGCTCTTCACCTTCATTCTTTGTGTCTTTCCGATGTGGGATCCCTTCGTTAGTAGAGTTTAAATTCAACTGAAACTCTTACCGTCCAGACCGCAAAATAAATACTCCCTTGCTTCTCATGAGATTCGAACCCAGGCTCCCTTGCAACATAATCCACGCCGCTAACCACTTGGCCATAAGCCCCTTTTGTGTCTTAAACCATGCGCAACTAAATATAAACTATGGCCCAAATTCTAAGATCCAAGTAAAAAGAAACCAAAATGCAAAAGCCAAGACTTGAACCTTGGACCTCCTTCCTTCCTTGTGGCTTCAGCCCCTTGTCTCTTATGTGGCGTCACTTTGCCACTACACCACACACTCTACTTGTGACATTTTCCTTCATATTTTATTCTTAAGGCCTATCTGCCAACTTCCAGGGTTTTTTTCACCTAAAACCAAAATTTCCCCAAAGCCAATATTTGATCCCGGGACTTCATAGAAGCCCTCTAACCTTCCAAAATCACTTATCCAATAGGTCTAACTAGCATTTAAGCCGATCTCTTGTTCTCTAAAAATTTAAACGCTACTACGACTAAGGCCCATTGGGCTCAATTCTCCTAGGCCCAATTTCGGGATGTTACAAAATCACTCACCTAATAGGTCTAATTTGCATTAGTGTCGTTCTTTTGTTCTCAAAAAATTTAAATGCCTGAATTGTCTACATGCCTGAATTGATCGAGTTACGACATCTGAAAGCCCCGTACGAACCTTAGGAATAGTCAGTATACATATGTCATGACATAGGATTTCTGATATGTGTTTACGTGTAAGACCACGTTTGGGACGTTGGCATCAACTTGTGATGTCCGTGTAAGACCCCGTCTGGGACAGTGGCATCGATAAGTGATTACATGTAAGACCATGTCGGGACGTTGGCATTGTACGGGCTTTTCGACTATCTGAGTATCCTTTTTAATTCTGAATGGTTCAACGGGCATTAATGAGTTGTGATTGAATGTGAAATCGAGATTAAAGGTTCAGGTACATGCTAAGTTTAATGTTAATGAAAATAAGGTAAGCTTAGTATTTGAAATGATGATATAAATTATGCATGATATAAAGTGACTTATATGTATGTGTAAATGCTCATACTTGGCCAAGTGATGCTATAATATTAATGTTTATGCGTTGGAATATGAATTTGCAAGCATGATAAATGTAAATTTGATTAAGGTTTGCTTGATTCGGCCTAGTTGATTTTAATGTTAATGAATATTAAATGAATTACTTACTTATGACTTACTAAGCTATTCAAGCTTACTCTGTGTGTTTGATCATTGCTTTATAGATTTTGGAAGCTAGTTACGAGCTCGGGGATTGTCGGAGAAATCTGTCACACTATCGATCATTTTTTTTTTGGTATTTTATAAGTTGAACTTTGAACCTATGGCATGTATAGTGAAACAAACACCCCCAAACCCGACCCACGAACCTTGACCGGATCTGGTATGTTCCTCGAGTAAAACGGTTCAAAACTTTTTGATTACTTTGGAAAATTTGGATGGTTTTGAAAGAAATTTTACTTTGTGTTGGGCTCGGGTTGAAAACAAGTTTATTTTTGGTAATCTAGGTTTTATAAAACTTTACTGTTGAATTTTGAAATTACAAATTAAAGGTAAAAATTGAGTTCTTAGAGTTTACCATTTTAATTGAAAATCATTTGTGTTAGGTGACAAAACATGTTTATTTAAAAAAAAAAACAATTTAGATAACCTTTGACTTAACAATAGTAGTACCGTGATAAAATAATTAAAAGCAACCATAAAACAATTAAGTACTATTGGCCTTATTACAAATGAAACAATCCCAAAATAAATCCAAATACTTAAAATGTAAAAGTCCAAAATTAATTAAACTCTGAGCTGAGCATGGCCACCACTGAGCTCCTGCCGACCCGGTCCATTACTGAGCGTCACCTGAAAAATATTCCCACAATGGGGTGAGTCAAATAGACTCAGTGTGTAACGGCCAACACTAAATCCCAATAGTTTAGGCATATCAGTTCATACATGTACATATAATTAAATAAGATGATGCAAACCCGAACCCAAACCTAGATACCATCCGCTACACATCACCCGTACCAACCTGCACACCGTGGGGACTACTAAGTCAACCCTCCATCCGCTACACATCATCGAAGGCAGTCGCTGCAGTCGACGTGCTCATCGCCCTTATAAAATTCGTGGCATAGCCACTAGATAATTATTTTGTGACCGAAGTCACCACATTCTGATAATGTGACCGAAGTCACCACATTTAGATATTGTGGTATCAAACCACCACATCCACTTCCCCTTTCATAATCACCCACATGCCCCATGTCATACTAATATGCATAAGCCATGTCATATTCCTTATTCACATTCTTATAGTTTCACATATGCCATAACAGATCATATTACACTCATAGTAGGAGTAGGAAAACGTACCTGAGTACTATGTACCATTGCATGGTACCTTAACCACATTTTACATATTCTTATTACACATTTATTAAAACATAGCCATAAATCTATTAAGGCTTAGAGTGGGGTACACACCTGATATTCTTAGCGAGTTTATAGAAATCCTGAACAACCCGATCTAGCGCTTTAGATCTTTAATCCCTATATTCGGCCAACCCTAAATGTGTTAGTTAAAAAAACCATTCGGCTAATACTCAATCACTTCATAAGTTTGTTTCGGCTCTTTAAAAACATAAGAAATAGATTTGAACCACCATATCTGGCTTTGGCCGATTAGTATTCACTTACCTCTGCGGATCTAAAAAAAATCCCGAAATAGCTGCTTGATTATGGAGGTGTCGAAATACCTATAGGCATAGGTTAGATTTAATTCTAACATTAAATCACATAAAAATGGCCTATGGCCGAATATCACATAACCTACCTTGGATGTTGAAATTCCGAATAATCCTCCTTATAGTCGACTATACTGAAAATCCCGAAAAGTTCCTTCCAAATTTCGGCAAACAAGAATATTGATGGGATTAGTTCTAGATTTTGACAAATCTAAAAGAAAAGAATGGAAATCAAATGACATTTGGTCTTTACCTTCTCTACAGAAATCGACAGCCCTTGCCTAACACCTCAGAGGGATTCGGCTTTGAAGAATACTAGGGAGATTCGACTTTTGATTGAGTTGGAGAAAGAAAAAGAGAAGAAAGGTAAAGAAATCGGCCAGGCTTTGCTTGAATTTTTGGCTTGGCAAAATAAAATAGAAGAGGAGGTTCACTTAGAGAATTCGGCAGAGGAAAAGAAAGAATAAAGAATAGCCACCCTTTTCCCCTTTCTGCCGAAATTAGTCCACCTAGAGACCCTTATTCGGCCAACTCTCCCTATTCTGATAGCTTTATCTCTCAATTATCACCTTATTTGAATTAATAAAAATTAATCCAACATTTATCCCCTATCTCAATTAATTATCACCGTTTATCTCTTAAAAAAATAAAAGGATTAAAACTCCTAAAATTTAGCCTTAGTAGTCCCCCTTTGCTCATCTCTTTGCAAAATAAAACCTTTATTTTGCTTCCCTTGCAGCTCGAACCTAGCCCCCTTTGAACTCCTTGTGGCGTCACTTACTGGGCTTTAAGTGGTGCCTCCTTGCCACTTTTCCAAGCCCATTTTTATGTTATACTTTCCCTACTAATTCTCTTAAGGCTTATCGGGCCTAGCTCCTTCTTTTAATTCTTTAAAATTGAATAATTTCTAAGGCATTTGACTACTCACTGGAGTTCACAAAATTCATAAAACATATTTAACACACACATAGACATGCTCTCACATTTATTCAAGCAAAATGAATAAGCCCAAAATCCAGGATATTACATATAGACTAGTATTTATTTTGGTTGAATTTTTGAAATTGTATATATATTAAGCCATGCGAAAATGGCTTGATTATAATATTATGGTTTGTATGTATTCGATCATGGTCTAAGATTGTTTTGGAAGTGTGTTTTATGCTATAAATTGTGTGGTGGATGGATATTTGTTTCGGCAATGTGAAATATTATGTATGATTTTATAATGTGGATTGGCATGAGTTGAAATGTTGAGTATGTATTGAATGTGAATTGGCGATATAGGTTTGGTTTTTAATTGATAATTGAGGAAAGTGTTTCAGGATTAATTTTGCTAGCTGAATTGATAAGAAGCAAGTTGGTTTTGTTTGATATTTTGATACAATGCATACTATGTGTAATAGACATGATTTGATTCGGCATTTGTACTTATGAATTAGGATTAATTGGTTTGATTTCATGATTATATTATAAACATGTTGTATTGGTTTTATGATTAGTTAATAAGTGAATTAAATGTATGTTTGTATTAGGCTAGTAATAAAATTAATTTAATAATTTATGACTATGAATTCATTGGTCGTGAAATGATCAACTTTGTTATGATTACGAAATATCATACTTTGTACTATCTATGTGGTTAACCTTGATAGCCGTATAAGCAAGGAAATGAATTTGCTAAGTGTGTAAAAATTTTGATATGATGATTAGCCTATAGTGTTATTATAGATAGTTTTGTATTGGAGTTATTATAGCTATTTTTTTATGGTGACTTGCGCATGTTTCAATATAGCTAAATGTACTTGAATTATAACATAATGGAATTATAAATAAGGTTAGAATTAGTAAATGATGCACATTCATGTTCGACTAAAGATATGTATATTGAATATATATTTATATGACTAGTATGTAGTATGGATAATTTAACTTAATTAATGTGCTAGGCGAATAGTTCATGAGATGTGTAACAGTCTGGTTTAGACCCTAGTCGAAATAGTGGTTTCGGGACCACAAGTTCGAGTCAGAAAAATATTTTAATATTATTTTCTGTGCTTGCAGCATGTGACTAAGCATATGTCAAAGTTTCGTGAATTAATTTGATTGATTGTGTGCTTAATTTGATGAAAGGATCTGATTGCATTAAATGCAAAATTAGCATGCCATGTGTTAAAAGTACCTATATGCTATGTCTTTATTAATATGAAGTCCTTATGATGTTATTATGCCATTTTTAAGTTAGTGGACAATTATGTCCATATTAAATGTTTTTCATTAATATATCATTAAAGGTAAAATGGTAAAATGTTAATTAAGCTTAATTTAATTAAACAAAAGCATGGATAATGGCCATTTTCTTATCATCCATTTCCGAAAATCATAAGGAAATAAAAGAAAAAGAACGAGCTAGGTTTCGGCTCATGTTCATCTTGATTAAGGTATGGATTTTGTTTGGTTTTTGATAATTTATGCGTTTTTGTAATCGTTGATTCGAGTACTACAACACCCATGCTTTAATTTTGAAATTTGATGATGATTTTAAAATGTGCCATTGATGAATGTTTGAGTTTTGTGATGTTAGTTGATGAAATATGAAATATATGTGTTAGATTAACATGTTTTGTCTTCGGATTTTTGGTGAATTTGAGTAATTTGGGCTAAATTGTGAAAATAATATTTGGAGGGGATAAAATTGATATAAATGAAAAGTATGGACTTGTATGATCTTGATAAAAAACTTCGGCTAAGCATGGGTACAAGGAAAGTATGTGTATTTTGTGATTTTGTGAAATAAGGACTTAAATGTCAAAATGTAAAAATGTGAGGGCTAATTTGTAAATTACCTTAAATGTGTGTTTTTGGATTGAATTGAATGATTTAGTGAATAAAAGAGTTAAATTTGAATATGTATAGATCAAGAACAAAAGAAAACGAATTTAGACCGAGGAAAGTCAAAAGTGATCGAGTAGTCGAATCCTTTCATTTATTCCGAATACGAGGTAAGTCTATATACAAATAAATGTATTTTTGATGATTTATTTGTGCTCATATGAAATTTGATTGTGATGAATGGCTATAGAAGATATACATGCAATCCGAGAAAGTATTGACAATGTGATAGTGTCTGAAAAGTCTCGTACGAACTTTAGGAATAGATAAGATTTATATGTCATGACAAAGGGTTTCGATATGTGATATCATGTAAGACCATGTCTGGGACGTTGGCGTCAATTTGAGATTTACGTGTAAGACCATGACTAGGACATTGGCATCATATTTGATTCACGTAAGACCCTGTTTTGGACAATGGCATCGATATTTGATTACATGTAAGACCACGTCTGGGACGTTGGCATTGTACGAGTATTCCAAGTTATCTGAGTATCCTATTTGATTCCGAATGGTTCAATGGGCAAATTCGAGAAATGAAAGACTATGTGAAATGTGTAACCGTTTCATGTACGTTTTATGTGTATACTTTGTTTAAGCATGAAAGGTAAGTATTTGTGAATTTGCAAAAGAGAAATATGTACATAGATTCAATAAGACAAAATGTGATATATGCATAATTGTGATATGAGTAAAAGAGATACTTTAAGATATGAATTATTGGTAAGCAATGGCTAAATAAATGAGCCAAAGAAGGATTATGAGTTTGCAATTGAGAAACATTAATGATCTTGTATTTGATATGATTATGTTAAGTTTATTTGTATATAGCTTAGTAAGCTTTTGAAAGCTTGCTCTCTATGTGTGTTTGCATTGTTTTATAGATCGATAAAGCTACGAAAGACTCGGGGATCGTCAAGGATCATCACCATACTATCAATCTCTATTTTGCTACCTTTTGAATGTGTACATATTTAAGTATGGCATGTATAGTCTAGTTGAAATGGTTGATATTTTGAGTTGTATATATAAGCTATGTGATATGGCTTGTAAATGAATGTGCATATGGTAATATTTGATCTATGTTTTATGATGCAAAGTTGGCTTATTATAGATGAAAGGATGTCATTATGTATTGGTAAATTTGTGGATGGATTTTGCTTAGAAGTGCTTGTGATTAGATTGAGCTAAATGGTACATAAGTTGGTGTGTTTGATATGCTCTTGAATGATTAGAAAAGATGGTCACTTTGGTATGTTTTGGTTGCTTTTGATGCTTGGAAAAATGCTTAATTATGCTTGTAGGTAAAACCCAAAGTGTGGGTGACAAATTGGACTTGCAAATGGCCTATAGTTGCCCACACGGTTGAGCACCCGGGCATGTGGCTCGACCGTGTCTCTCATGGTTGCATTTCAAAACAAGTCAGTTTTGACCACGGGCTGAACACACGGGCGTGTGACTGGCTGTGTGGTGCAAGCCAGTGTCAACCACGGGTGAGGCACACGAGCATGTCTCAGGCCGTGTAGACAAGTCAGTACGTATGCCCTGTTTTGCCATGGCTTAGACACACGGGCGTGTCTGAGGCCGTGTGAGGCACAAGGCTTGCCCACATGGGTGTGTGACCTCTGTAGCTTTGAAAAATGTTTAATTTTCAAAAATTCTTTTATGTGTTTGGTTTAGTCCCGACCTCTTTCTAATGCATGTTTAAGGTCTCGAAGACCTGTTTAAGGGACACTTTGTGTAATATCCGGGATTTTGGGCTTGTGCATTTTGCTTAATTGTATGAAGTAGTATGTCTATGTGTGTTTTGAATGTGTTATATAGATTTCGGGAACTTTAAAAGGTAGGAGAATGCCTTAGAAAATATTAGGTTTTAAGTCTTAAAGTGGGAACTAGGCAAATGAGGCCTTAAGGAAATTTGTAGGGGAAAGTGGACATAAAAATGGGCTTGTTAAAGTGGCAAGGAGGCGCCACTTAAAGCCTTAAGCAGTGACGCCACAAGCAGTGTGCAGGGCCTAGGTTCGAGTAGCAAGGGGAGCACTTGTGGAATTGTTTTTGCGTCAGGAAGGAAGGGAGTTGGACGGCATGGGAAGACTGGATGGATGAGCTTTAGATGTGGTCAAATTCTTTTTAAAATTTTGGCTAAGGGCAAGGATAATGCTTGACTCGTTCAAAAATTTTAAATGAGTAGAGAAGAGGAAAAGTATGAGAAAAACAAGGAGAAGCTAGTGTTTGAGTGTTAACCGAATTCAAGAGAGGGGAGTGAGATGAGGCATTAAGTCATACAATGGGGGCTATGTGCTGAAAGATTAAGGCTATCAAAGTGATATTTTGGCTATTCTCTTTTGCCGAAATTTATTCTATTCTCTCATGAACTTTCAACCCTTTTTCTTTCATAATCAAACCTCACCAAAAATTCACTCTTTTTATCTCATTTAGACCTTGGCCGAATCATCCCAAGACCATTAGGGTCAATTGCTTTCTCTCATTTGTTTAAGTTAAGCCGAATCTACCATCTTTCCTTCTCATCTTTTCTTTCTATTCTACTTAGGCCGAACTTCTCCCTCCCAAAAGTTCATCATTGCCGAAATTCTTAGATCAACACAATACCATTGCCGAACCTTTGTAAACCTCATCTCTTTTCTTTCCCATTGGTTAAGGCCGAATATCTCTGAGGGTTCAAGCAAGGTGCAGTCGATTTTAGCAGTAAGGGTAAGGAGCAACTGTTGTTCGTTTTCTTTCTTTTCTTTTAGATTAGCAGAAAGTTCGAATCTAATCTCTTTTATTCTCTTGGCCGAAACCTTGAAAGGGATCTTTCGGGATTATTGTAGCTAACGTTTGGAGAAGTAATCATTTGGGATTGGAATATCCACGGTAAGTGAAGTGTGATTTAGGCCGAAGGCCATTTGCTTTGGTCCATTAAGCGTTAGAATCGACACTAACATAGGTTATGCAGGGATTTCGACATCTTCATAAGGCCAGTGGTATTTTCGGGATTTAAATCCACAAGGTAAGGGAGTATTAGTATTCGGCCAAGGCCATATTAAGTGTTAGTGACTAGCCGATTCTGACTATGGTTTTTAGGGAGGAGTACGACCTATTTCGGTAGACATTCGGGATTCAGTGAACACATTAGTACCAGGTGTGTAGCCCTACACTGATTCCTAATAGATTTATGGTAGTAATTTAATACATGTGTTAATGAAAATATGAAAGATGTGGCTAAAGGTACCATACAATGGTACAGAATATTCAGGTACGTTCACCTTTATTACTATGTTAATAATGTTATGAATATTGAATATGACACATATGTAATTTGTTATGAGTATGGAATAAGGTATATGGCATGATTTCTGCATGTTTTGTATGATGCATAGGCATATGGGTGATTATGAAAAGGGGAAGTGATCTGGTGGTTTTTACCACGTTATTTGGTGACTCATGTCACATAATCTGAATCTGGTGACTAATGTCACATATTATTATCTGGTGACTCTGTCACATTATCTGGTGGCTATGCCACGATTATAAGGGCGATGTGTAGTTGACAGCAGCGACTGCCTTCGATGGTGTGTAGCGGATGGAGGGTCGATTTAGTAATCCCCACGGTGTGATTGGCAGGTACGGGTGATGTGTAGAGGATGGATATTTAGGTGGGGTTGGGATTGCATCATTGCCTATATTTGTTATATATATGATTTGATATGCCTAAATCGTTTGGGAGTTTGTGTTGGTTGTTACACACTGAGTCTGTCGACTCACCCATCGTGGGCTAACGTTTTGCAGGTGACACTCAGTAATGGACCGGGTCGGCAGGGACTTAGTGGTGGCTAATGCTCAGCTCAGAGTTTTCTTTTATTTTAGGACTTTATATTAAGTTTTGGATTTATTTCGGGTTTTGCTATTATTGTAATAAGGCCATTACTATTAAACTGTTTTATGCTTGCATTTTAAATTTCTATTATGATACGATTAATTTTAAACCAAAGGTTAAACAACTTTTCTTAAAATAATTTCAATTGTGTTAAAATTTGGCAACTTCTTTAACTTATAGTTTTCAAGTACGAAAATAAAGTTTTAATTAAATATAGACTTCAAAACAACACTATTTTCAATTCAATCACAACACAAATCACTTTCTTTTCAAAATGACCAAATTTTCCAAATTAACACACAAGTTTTTGAAATGTTTTACTCGAGGAGCATGCCAGATCCGGTCGAGGCTCGTGGGCCGAGTTTAGAGTGTTTCAATTTGGTATCAGAGCCTAGTTTTAAACTCTTGGACTTGGGTTTAAAGCCCAGAACGCTTTCAAAATTAAGCTCAAATAAGTTTTTGTGAAAATTTTTGGAATTAAGCAGGTTTTCTAGCATGGCACCTAAGTCTCCGACCCAAAGTCCACCAGGTAAGTACCTCTAACTGTTGTATGATTTGTATTATTGTATGTATGTGGGTAACACAGGATCGTAGATTAGTACATTAGAAGTTATTGAACCCTAGGATTAGTTACCCCATCACAGAATTACATAAAACTTTAAGGCCTAATCAAACAAACCTGTGAGTAAGTCGCCGAGTTAGGGTGTGGCAACCATTGTGCGCATGTTTAGGATTAGATTCAGGGAGAGCTTGGTATTTAAGCAGTTCTAGTGACTCACCTCCTCTTTGCTCGAATCCTACCTGGTGCGTAGTGACGGTTCACCCTAACCAAGAGGATTTATTCACAGGCTAAACCCAATAATTAAAACCCGAAAGGGACTAGCTACACTGTTTTATAAAAACCTTAGTTTTAAAATCACCAAATTACCCCTTTGGTTTGTAAAAACTATTTTAGATTTTAAAAAGAAAATCCGGTTTACAAAATTACCCAAATACCCCTGGTTTGTAAAATTACTAAAATACCCTTGGTTTATAAAATGACCATACTACCCTCAACTTTTACTAAGACATTCTTACTTTACAAAAATACCAAAAACCCCTATTTTACGAAATATCAAGATACCTTGATTTTGAAAATTACCAAAATACCCTTATAGGACGAATTACGAAAATACCCCTGGGATGGGAACGAACAAAAATGTTCGAGTGGTGAATGTGTGTAGAAGATATTATTGAATGAAGTGTTTCACTGAACTAGGATAGAAGACTCGAAATGAAAACTCTACAATGATCGAAAGAACTACTACTAAACTTCTTTACATAAAACTTCTTCGTGGGTAATCAATGGAACAAAGACTAATGCATAAAACTTTTTAAACCAGATTAAATCGCGATCGTAGACATGAGTTCTAGGGGACGTGGTCGTAATGTGTGAGGGCGTGGTAGAGGCAGAATGACTGTATTGGAACCCGTTAGGTTTGGTCAAGGGTCCGAGAATGAGGTACCACCACCACCACCAGCTGCTGGTGTTGAACATCAGGATCAGACGGGGGATGATGCAGTATCGCAGGCGATGCTGCGAGTTATTAAGATGGTGGCTGGAGCGGGTGGAGGTATGGGAGCTTGGAAATCTGTACCTGAGTGACTCAGAGCCAATGGAGCTGAGGTATTCCGTGGTGTATCTGGTGTGGCGCCCAGTACGGCTGAATATTGGTTGGAGGCGACAGAGCGAATCATGGATGAGCGGGATCTGACTGCTGAGGAGAAACTGAAAGGAATGGTATCGCTTCTTTGCGACGAGTCATACCAATGGTGGCTCACAGTTCGGGATAGTGCTACAGCTGAGGATCTCACTTGAGAGTATTTTAAGGCGACGTATCAGAAGAAGTATGTTGGTACTAGTTATATTGATGCGTAGAGGAAGGCATTTCTGAGGCTGGTTCAAGGGAATAAGTCCGTAGCGGAGTACGAGGCGGAATTCTTAAGGTTGAGCCGATATGCTTGAGAAATCGTGGCTACGGAGCACGAGTGATGTGTGCGGTTTGAGGACGGACTGAGGGATGACCTGAGATTGTTAGTAGCACCACAGCAGGAGCGGGAGTTTACCGTGTTGGTAGAGAAGGCTAAGGTAGCCGAAGGGATTAAGGAATCTGTGAGACAGAATACGGATAGGAATAGGCAAAAGAGAGGCTTTGGATCAGCAGGGTTATCCAGGAATGTTCAAAAGAGGCATAGAGTTGATGGGCCGCGAGGTCCGCGAGTTGTTCTGAGGAGAGGCGTGATCGTACTTGTGCTCGGTGTGGAAGGATGCACTTAGGAGAGTGTTGGAAGAAGACAGGGGGATGTTTTAAGTGTGGATCCAAGGATCACATGATTAGGGACTGTCCCATGAAAACAGACGGGAGCCGACCAACAAGTCAGGGTTTGAATCAAGCTGGAAGAGGTGGGTAGCAGCCACCGTAGGGTCGTCGTCCGATTGGCAGAGATAATGGTTCTGGAAGAGGACGGGGAACACCGGGCAGAGGTGTTAGTATCTGGAGGCTAGACGGCCCGGAGTTTGGTATATGCGCGATTCGTCGGAGGGAGGATGGACACGCACCGGACGTCATAACCGGTATGTTCCTTATAGCTGACAAGCCTTACTTTGCTTTAATTGGTGTTGGCTCGACCCACTCTTATGTTGCATGTAGAGTAGTTGAAATGCTAGGTGTAGCATCTAAACTGCATAATAGGGAGATGACTGTAGTAAGCCCGTTAGGTCAAACTGTAGTGGTGAATAGGATATTTCGGAATATACCTCTAGAGATTCAGGGAGTGGTATTCCCTACTGACTTAATGGAACTACCTTTCGGAGAATTCGATCTCATTCTTGGCATGGATTGGCTAGTGGAACATCGGGTTAAATTGGATTGCACAGCTAAGCGAATGGAGTTAAGGACCCCGGAGGATGAGGAGATAATTATGATAGGAGAAAGAAGAAACTATTTGTCTAATGTAGTCTCCGCATTAAAGGCTGATAAGATGGTTCGGAAAGAGTGCAAGGCATTTTTGACCTTCGTTAGTGCGTTGGATGCAAAAGAAGAGGGAGTTAGTGGAGTTAGAATAGTAAAGGAATTTGTGGATGTTTTTTCGGAAGAGTTACCTGGGATACCCCCAGATAGGGAGGTGGAGTTCAGAATTGACTTGCTACCGGGAATAGCTCCTGTGTCAATTGCTCCGTATAGAATGGCACCAAAGGAGTTTGTTGAGCTTAAGGCTCAGATTCAGGAGTTGCTTGATCGTGGGTTTATCCGACCCCAGTGTGTCTCCATGGGGAGCATCGGTCTTGTTTGTGAAGAAGAAAGACGGAACTATGCACATGTGCATAGATTATCATCAGTTTTACATGCTGACCATCAAGAACAAGTACCCTTTGCCAAGGATAGATGACTTGTTCGATCAGCTTAAGGGGGAAGCGGTATTTTCAAAGATAGATTTACAGTCTGGATATCATCAGCTTAAGGTGAAGGAAGTAGGTATCCATAAGACAGCTTTCCGGACAACATACAGCCATTTTGAGTTCTTAGTAATGCCGTTCGGGTTGACGAACGCCCCAGCCGCGTTCATGGATATGATGAATCGGGTTTTCCAACCTTACTTGGATCGGTTCGTCGTTGTGTTCATAGACGACATCCTAGTATATTCCAAGTCTGAGGAAGAACATGATGAGCATCTCCGGATAGTGCTACAAGTGTTAAGAGAAAAGAAGCTATATGCCAAATTCAGCAAGTGTGAATTTTGGCATAAGGAAGTTGCATTCTTAGGGCATGTGGTGTCTGTGGAAGGGATAAGGGTGGATCCTCGCAAGATCGAGGCTGTGTTAGATTGGAAACCACCTAAGTCGGTGGTTGAGGTTCGCAGTTTCTTGGGGTTAGCAGGTTATTACAGAAGGTTCGTGGAAGGGTTCTCATCAATAGCCGCACCTTTGAAAAAGTTGCTGAGAAAGGAGGTACCTTTCGTATGGACAGATAGGCAACAGGAGAGCTTTGAGAAACTTAAGAGGGTTTTGACTGAAGCTCCAGTTTTGATTCAGCCTGAGGTAGGGAAGGATTTTGTGGTGTATTGTGATGCTTTTCACATAGGATTAGGGTGTGTTTTGATGCAAGATAGGAAGGTAGTCGCTTATGCGTCTCGGCAATTAAGGCCACATGAAGTTAATTATCCGACGCATGACTTGGAATTGGCGGCAGTGGTCTTTGCTCTTAAGGTATGGAGGCACTATTTATATGGAGAAAAGTTAGTAATCTACACAAACCACAAGAGCCTTAAGAATCTGCTGACTCAGAAAGAGCTGAAGCTGAGACAGCAAAGGTGGGTGGAGTTATTAAAGGACTACGGTTGTTCTATAGAGTATCACCCGGGCAAGGCGAATGTAGTGGCAGATGCCCTAAGTCGAAAAGTAGTGTCGGATTTGAGGGTGATGTTTGTACATCTTAGCTTGTATGACGATGGAAGTTTGCTTGCAGACTTGTAGGTTAAACCATCATGGTTGGATGAGGTAAAAGAAGGACAGTTGGCAGATGATGATCTAAGTGCTAAGTTGCAGCAAGTGCAGAGTGGGGAGTTGGAAAACTATGGTGTTAACAGTGAGGGAGTGTTCCGCCAGGATTGCTTCAGCCGATAAAGATTCCGCAGTGGAAGTGGGAGAGAATCACCATGGACTTCGTTAGTGGGCTTCCCCTTACGCCTACTAAGAAGGACTTGGTATGGGTGGTAGTGGATCGATTGACAAAGTCCGCGCATTTCATTCCAGTGCGGATTGATTATTCTTTGCGAAAGTTGGCGAGGTTGTATGTGGTAGAAATTGTGAGATTGCATGGAGTACCGGTGTCGAATATTTCAGATAGGGATCCAAGGTTTACGTCTCGGTTTTGGAAAGCACTACATCAGGCTTTAGGCACCAGATTAGACTTCAGTACGGCATTTCATCCATGATCGGACAACGATCGGCGCGAGTGATCCAAGTGTTAGAGGATATGCTGAGGGGCTGTGTGATAGACTTCAGAGGAAGCTGGGAAGAATATTTGCCTTTAGCAGAATTTGCGTATAATAACAGCTATCAAGCTAGTATTCGAATGGCACCGTATGAAGCAATGTATGGACGGAAGTGTCGCACTCCTACGTGTTGGACGGAATTAGGGGAACGTCGAGTTTTGGGTCCAAAGATTGTGGCAGAATTCGAAGAGAAGGTTAAGGTAATTCGGGCACGGTTGAAGGAAGCATCTGATAGGCAAAAGTCATATGTAGATCTCAAGTGGAAGGAAATAGAGTTTGCTGTGGGAGATCAGGTGTTTCTTAAAGTTTCGCCTTGGAAGAAGGTAATGAGATTTGGTCGCAAAGGGAAGTTAAGTCCTAGGTTTATAGGACTTTATCGAGTATTCAAGTGAGTTGGACCAGTGGCACACCAATTAGAGTTGCCTTCAGAGTTGAAACAGTTGCACGATGTATTCCATGTTTCTATGCTACGTCATTACCGATCAGATTTGTCTCATGTAGTACCGGTTGAAGAGGTGGAGCTAAGGCCAGATTTGTCCTACAAGGAGGAGTCGATTCGGATTTTGGAACGAGATGTGAAAGTGTTACGAAGGAAAGCAGTTCCTTTAGTCAAAGTATTATGGCGTAATCATGGAGCGGAAGAAGCTTTGTGGGATCCAGAGGAAGCAATGCGGCAGCAATACCCTCACCTATTTTAGCCAGGTAATTTCAAGGTCGAAATTATTTTAAGGGGGTAGAACTGTAATATCCGGGATTTTGGGCTTGTGCATTTTGCTTAATTGTATGAAGTAGTATGTCTATGTGTGTTTTGAATGTGTTATATAGATTTCGAGAACTTTAGAAGGTAGGAGAATGCCTTAGAAAATATTAGGTTTTAAGTCTTAAAGGGGGAACTAGGCAAATGAGGCCTTAAGGAAATTTGTAGGGGAAATTGGACATAAAAATGGGCTTGTTAAAGTGGCAAGGAGGCACCACTTAAAGCCTGAAGCAGTGACGCCACAAGCAGTGTGCAGGGCCTAGGTTCGAGTAGCAAAGGAGCACTTGTGGAATTGTTTTTGCGTTAGGAAGGAAGGGAGTTAGACGGCATGGGGAGACTAGATGGATAAGCTTTAGATGTGGTCAAATTCCTCTTAAAATTTTGGCTAAGGGCAAGGATAATGCTTGACTCGTTCAAAAATTTTAAATGAGTAGAGAAGAGGAAAAGTACGAGAAAAACAAGGAGAAGCTAGTGTTTGAGTGTTAGCCGAATTCAAGAGAGGGGAGTGAGATGAGGCATTCGGTCATACAAGGGGGGCTATGTGCCGAAAGATTTAGGCTATCAAAGTGATATTGTGGCTATTCTCTTTTGCTAAAATTTGTTCTATTCTCTCATGAACTTTCAACCCTTTTTCTTTCATAATCAAACCTCACCAAAAATTCACTCGTTTTCTCTCATTTAGACCTTGGTTGAATCATCCCAAGACCATTAGGGTCAGTTGCTTTCTCTCATTTGTTTAAGGTAAGTCGAATCTACCATCTTTCCTTCTCATCTTTTCTTGCTATTCTACTTAGGCCAAACTTCTCCCTCCCAAAAGTTCATCATTGCCGAAATTCTTAGATCAACACAATACCATTGCCGAACCTTTGTAAACCTCATCTCTTTTCTTTCCCATTGGTTAAGGCCGAATATCTCTGAGGGTTCAAGTAAGGTGCAGTCGATTTTAGCAGGAAGGGTAAGGAGCAACTGTTGTTCGTTTTCTTTCTTTTCTTTTAGATCAGCTGAAAGTTGGAATCTAATCTCTTTTATTCTCTTGGCCGAAACCTTGAAAGGGATCTTTCGGGATTATTGTAGCTAACTTTGGAGAAATAATCATTCGGGATTGAAATATCCACGGTCAGTGAAGTGTGATTTAGGCCGAAGGCCATTTGCTTTGGTCCATTAAGCGTTAGAATCGACACTAACATAAGTTATACAGGGATTTCGACATCTTAATAAGGCCAGTGGTATTTTTGGCATTTAGATCCACAAGGTAAGGGAGTATTAGTATTCGGCCAAGGCCATATTAAGTGTTAGTGACTAGCCGATTCTGACTATGGTTTTTAGGGAGGAGTACGACCTGTTTCGGTAGACTTTCGGGATTCAGTGAACACATTAGTACCAGGTGTGTAGCCATACACTGATTCCAAATAGATTTATGGTAGTAATTTAATGCATGTGTTAATGAAAATATGAAAGATGTGGCTAAAGGTACCATACAATGGTACAGAATATTCAGGTACGTTCACCTTTATTACTATGTTAATAATGTTATGAATATTGAATATGACACATATGTGAATTTGTTATGAGTATGGAATAAGGTATATGGCATGATTTCTACATGTTTTTATGATGCATGGGCATATAGGTGATTATGAAAAGGGGAAATGATCTGGTGGTTTTTACCATGTTATCTGGTAACTCATGTCACATAATCTGAATCTGGTGACTAATGTCACATATTATTATCTGGTGACTCTGTCACATTATCTGGTGGCTATGCCACGATTATAAGGGCGATGTGCAGTTGACTGCAGCAACTGCCTTCGATGGTGTGTAGCGGATGGAGGGTCGATTTAGTAATCCCCACGGTGTGATTGGCAGGTACGGGTGATGTGTAGAGGATGGATATTTAGGTGGGGTTGGGATTGCATCATTGCCTATATTTGTTATATATAAGATTTGATATGCCTAAATCGTTTGGGAGTTTGTGTTGGTTGTTACACACTGAGTCGACTCACCCCCCGTGGGCTAACATTTTGCAGGTGACACTCAGTAATGGACCGGTCGGCAGGGACTTAGTGGTGGCCAATGCTCAGCTCAGAGTTTTCTTTTATTTTGGGACTTTATATTAAGTTTTGGATTTATTTCGAGTTTTGCTATTATTGTAATAAGGCCATTACTATTAAACTGTTTTATGCTTGCATTTTAAATTTCTATTATGATACGATTAATTTTAAACCAAAGGTTAAACAAATTTTCTTAAAATAATTTCAATTGTGTTAAAATTCGGCAACTTCTTTAACTTATAGTTTTCAAGTACGAAAATAAAGTTTTAATTAAATATAGACTTCAATAACAACACCGTTTTCAATTCAATCACAACACAAATCACTTTCTCTTCAAAATGACCAAATTTTCTGAATTAACACACAAGTTTTTGAAATGTTTTACTCGAGGAGCATGCCAGATCCGGTCAAGGCTCGTGGGCCGGGTTTGGGGTGTTTCACTTTGATTTGATTGGTTAAATTATGACATGAAATGTTTGTATAAGATCCAATTTTTCCGGTAATGCCTTTAACCCTAAACCGGTGATGGTTACGGGTTAGGTGTGTTACAAGATGAATGGTTAAGTTTTTGTGGGTTGGCTTGGTTAATGAATTTGCAATTTGAGTATACTATGATTTAAAATATGCATTTTCTTTAAATGGTTCATATTGATTAGGTAAAATGTGCACATGATTTTGATGTTTAAAATTTTATGCTTGTCCATTCAGTGAAGTTGCTTATGCCGAATGTGCTTTGGTTTATAAGCCGTGTGATATTAATTATTATGTTTAAGATACACGTGTGTTGAAGTGATATGTTTGATATTCAGTTTTTGAAATGTATGATTTGTGATATGCTCGATATATGTTTTGTAAAGTTATAAGCTTGAAAGTAAATTTTAATATGTGAACGATAGGAATATAGTAGTATTAAGCTCTGAATTTTAAATAGGACATGTGTATTGATGTGATTGATTTATGAAGGATGGAATGCAATGAATCCTTATTTTGAGTTGTGGTCTATTCGGTAATGTCTCATAACTCTAAACCGGCGACGGATACGGGTTAGGGGTGTTACAGTTCCCATCTATGATATCTAACTAAAGGCCATATCTCTTGATAGAGAACCATTAATGGTTCAAATCCCCTCTCTTGAATAAATGTTTTTCCCTAACGTTCTACAAAATATTTCTCAATGTTTGAATTCTGGAAATTAGAGTGATTCGAAACCGCCGATGGTTCTTGTTCATTAGTTCTTCTAACTTTTCTTGGAGGCATATTCAATACTATTCTATGTTATGAACTAATATCAAACAATAATCTTAATAGAATAGTAAGAATGAGAAAAAGAACGTTGAACCTTGACTTCCTTGAACCTTTTTTTTTCTTTTCTCTGAGTGGTCGACGGTCCTGCACTTAAATAAAGCTTTGAAGAATAGAAATGGAGTTTTAATAATATAGAGGTTTAGGTGAAAAAGGGTTTTAAAAATAAAGAGTGTTTGAGAGGGTTTAAAGCTAAAGAAAAAGTTAGCTTTTTTAGTTAAGATGTGTTTAGTCTAAAAATTAGAGGTTTTTTTGTCTAAAACTAGGTAAAATAAGGATTATGCAATCGAGTTGCGCAAATGGGTCGGGTTAACCTTGCAAAATATTGCAGTGATGTCGCGACACAAGGGTTTCATGTCACGATATCCCTGGCAGTTTGCAATTATTACGACATCGGGGTTAAATGTCGCGACATACTCTGGAATTTTGGAATTCTGGGTATACTGTCTTCAGTGTCACAACACACAGAGTCCATGTCATGACATCGAGTTGGTATTCTCAATTCCTTCGATTCTGGCCTTGGTGTTGCTACATGTGGTTGTCGTGTTACGACACTAACTCTGTTTTTGCCCAAACTTCCAATTTCTAGAGTGTCACGGTTCCTAAAAATTTGATAAAATAAGAATCTAGACTAAATAGTTAGTTTGATATACAATAATTTGCAAAAAAAATTATTGATTCAAATTATCAAGTTTATTACTGGATTCATCTGACAGCTCCATTGATGCATATAAGGATGCTTCTCTAGTTCTTTCGTTGTTAGTCCATCGCCCATCGTGTCGTTCCACCTTCTTCCACTTATCCATTTCATTGTACTTGTTCTTTTGACCAGTGCTGTTTGTAGAAAATACATCCCTTTACTCAAGGTAGTTATGGTTACGAATAGATATTTCACTATAATGTTTACCTAATTTCCTCTTATTTTCCCCACTCTGTTGGTGACCACATTTAAAATTTTCTATTTCACCATTGATCTTCATGGTTAATTCATTTTTCTCTAGATCAATGGTAGACCTTGACGCAGTTAGAAAAAGTCTACCTAACAAAATGAGTATCTCTCGATCTTATTCAAAGTCTAAGACTACAAAATCTGTCAAACTGATAAAGCTGTGAAAAATTGACTAACGCAGCTTCCAATACTCCTTTAGGATGCACTGAAGATCTGTCAGCCAAATAAAGTGTAATTTGCGTGTTCTTGTGGTCCCCTAACCTGAGTTTCTCACATATTGATAGAGGCATTAAATTGATGCTAGCTCCTAAATCACATAGGGCTCTATTGAAATGAATGCTCCCTATCTTTGTGAGAATTGTAAAACTTACTGGGCCTTCCAACTTTTGGGGAACCTATCTAGATATAATAGCACTACAAGAAGTGTTCATATTAACTTGTTCACCTGCCTTAATTTTCCTATGACTAGACATGATTTCTTTTAAAAAATTAGCGTACTTAGGGACATTTTCAATTAGTTCAATCAAAGGCAGGTTAACATGTAATGTTTTAAAAAATTTAGAAAAGCTTACAAACTCATTTTCATCCCATTTTTGTTTCTCTTCCAACCTTGAAGGGAATGGTATCTATGTATGGCAGGTTCTTTGGTTGCCATTTTCTCCGAATTAGCTGTCGGTTTAGTTACCTTCCATGGTTCTAGTTCTTTGTCAGCCTTTTGGGGGTCTTCGTGAAGATCTTCTGCATTCTCTCTTGTTTCCTCTTGTATCAGAGTTTATTGGCTACTCAAGATTTTGCCCGAATGGAGCGTGATTGCTTTCACATGCTCCTTCCCTTCCTTTCAAGGATTATTTCCAGTATTTCTAGGAATGTTGGTGCCAATTTCCCTTTTGATATCTCCCATCATACTCATCAATTGGCTCATCTAATCTTCCAACTTAGTTAATTTTTTTGCTGAACTAGTGCACTTAGACTGCACCTGCTTCAATGCTTATGAATCTAACTAAGAAAAGCGTTATCTATTAATGAAAAGGGGGACAACCAAAGATGACAAGAATCATCGGTGACCCCATTATATTTGAAAGTGTCATAAAGCTGGAGGAACTGTTTAAATGCTAGCTCAGATCTTCTATTTTTGTTCCTTGAAATTACAAATTATTTTGGATCATATTGATCATGTTTGGGCTGATCTCAAAGTTATTGGCCATGATGGTTGGCCTCATTATACTCCCTTGAACCATATTCCCTCAGAGTTCTTTCATTACGTGCCATATTAATGTTTGCGGGTAGTTGTGGTGGTGGTGGTGGATCTTCTAAGTTGTTATTGTTAGCATCATCGAACAATGGATTTTTCTGAGGTACGTTCCCCACAACAAGGGGTGGATTCTACTTCTGTTGATATTGTTGTTGTTGTCGATAATTCATGCATATTATTCTTTCTAGATCTGTGATTGGCTCTATAGGTCTTCCCCTACTATGAGTTATACACTAAACCTAAAGCGAAGAAATTGGTAAAAGTAAGAAACTAAAATCATACGTATAATTTAAGAATTTCCTAAATATTCTATCAATATGCAGAAATTAAAATTAAATTAGTGACGTTGCCTCCCTAGCAACGATGCCAATAACTTGACTACCTCCAGACGTATCAAAGTCTAGAGTAGTAATCCTGCACAAAATATAAGAAAAAGCGTTATCTGCAAGTATACGGGTCAGGTTGTAATATAGTTACAACAGAGTAGATGAGTACTCCAAGAATCGTACCCAAAGGAGGTGAGCACTAAATTAATTCTAACCTATGCATAAATAGATCTAATTAGCACTTTAGATTAATTATATTACGATTAAAGAAAAAGAAAGGTTTTTAGGATTCTTAATAATAATAAAAATAAAATAAAAAATAAGAAATCAGATAGTAAATTTATCAAATTTGGGAATGGTTGATTAGCTTGCTTCGATAATCATAATCAACTATCGCTTCAAGTTTTCTTGTTCAGTCAACTAGTCGATATCCTACCAGGATCTTCTTGAAACACCCCAAACTCGGCCCACGAGTCTTGACCGGATCTGGTATGTTCCTAAATTTGTTTGTTACTTTGGAAAATCTGAGTGGTTTTGAAAGAAAATTTATTTTGTGTTGGGCTCGAGTTGGAAACAAGTTTATTCTTGAAATCTAGGTGTTTATAAAACTTTATTTCTAAGTTTCAAACTTTAAATTAAAGAAATATCGAGTTGTTTTAGAGTTTACCTTATATTGAAAATCATTTGTTTTAGGGTGTCAAAACATTTGAAGATTTATTTCAAAAACAAATTAGATAATCTTTGATTCAACAATAATAATATCGTGATAAAAACAAATAAAAACAAGCATAAAACAGTTTCATACTTATGGCCTTATTACATCAAAAATAAAACCCGAATAAATCCAAACTTAAAACATAAAGTTTCAAAATAAATGTTCACTGAGCTGAGCATGGCCACCACCAAGTTCCTGCCTACCCGGTCCATTACTGAGCGTCACCTGAAAAATATCCCACAACAGGGTGAGTCAAACAGACTCAGTGTGTATAACCAACACTAAGTCCCAACAATTCAGGCATATCATATCATATCATACATATATATAACAGATAGAAATAATGATGCAAACCCAAACCCATACCTAGATAACCATCCGCTACACATCACCCGTACCAACCATCACATCGTGGGGACTACTAAGTCGACCCTCCATCCACTACACATCATCGAAGGCAGTCGCTGCAGACGACGTGCTCATCGCCCTTATAAATTTTTGTGGCATAGCCCCCAGATATTATTTCGTGACATAAGTCACCACATTCAGATCTCGTGACATGAGTCACCACGTTCAGATATTGTGGTATAAACCACCAGATCACTTCCCCTTTCCATATAACCCATATGCCCCATGTCATACAAAACATGCAATATCATGCCTTATGCCTTATTTCACATTCTTATCTATATTCACATATGTACCATATTCCGAATATTCATATCATAATAATATTCATATCGTTTATTAACATAATGTTAAGGTTACGTACCTGAGTACTTTGTACCATCACATGGTACCTTTGCCCACTTTTCGCATTATTATAAACACATATATCAAATTGATGCCATAAATCTATTAAGAGTTAGTGTGGGGTACACCCCTGGTTTACATAACGAATTCACTGAAATCCCGAAAAGCCCGATCTAATGCTTTAGATCCTTAGTTCCTATATTCGGCCAACACTTAGTACTTTTAGTAAAAATCCATTCGGCTAAACAATAAAATCCCGAAGGATTAACGCAACCAACTTCTTACCTTGCTGCCGATTTGGTTACTACACAAATCCCGAAAACTTTGTGATGACTCTTCTTGCAATCGGCCAAGCACTAAATCACTCAACTGGTTAGTTTCGGCTTTTGAACAAGTAAGAAATAGATCTGAGTCACTAAGTATGGCCTTAGCTGAATGTCAGATTCACTTACCTTGTGGATCTAAATCCCGAAAGTGGTATCTTGGCTATGAAGATGTCAAAATCCTACAGAGTACATGTTAGATCCAATTCTAACATTGAAGCACAATAAATGGCCTTTGGCCGAATACCACACATGACTCACCTTGAATCTTTAAAATCCCGAAGACCTCCCCTAGAAGCCAGCTACACTAGAAATCCCGAAAGATCCTTCCAAGTTTCGGTAAACAAGAATATTAATGGGATTAGTCCTTAACCTTCGGCTAAAAGAAAAAGATTGAAGATCGAATGACAATTGATCTTACCCTTAATATTGAGATCGACTGTATTCCTGCCTGGCACCACTTTGAGAGATTGCTTTTGAGATTTTAATGGACAATCGGCTAGGGGTTATAGGTATATTCGGCTTTGACAAAATAATAGAGGAAAGAGGATATTTGCTAGAGAATTCGGCAGAGACTCAAAAGAAAAGAAAAGAAAGTAAATGGCCTTAATCTCCCTCCTTGGCCGAAAATACCACCAAAAGAGCCCCACATTCGGCCACTACATCCTTCCATATCAAATCCCTTATTTTGCTCCTATTTTCTCTCCTTTTTGCACATTCAAAATAATTCAAATAAATCATCAATTATCCTTTACTTTAGCTAAAATTTTCAAAGGATTAGACCACATCATAACCCATCCCTTAGTGCCCCATTGCTGTCCACCACTGCTCAATCTTACAGCAAAATAAAACTCTTTTATTGGCTTCCCACGTTGCTCGAACCTAGGCCCTTGCACCCTGCTTGTGGCGTCACACACTGAGGCCCTAAGTGGTGCCTCCAAACCACTTTAACAAGCTGATTTTTATGTCTAGTTTCCCCTACAATTTCTCTTAAGGCCTATCAGGCTTAACTCCCTCTTCGAACTTAAAATCAAATAATTTCTAAGGTATTCACCTACACTCTAAGGTTCACAAAATTCATACAACACAATCAGAACACACATAGGCATGCTACTTCATACAATTTAGCATTAATGCATAAGCCATTAATCCCGGATTTTACAGTTCTACCCCACTTAAAATAATTTCGTCCTCGAAATTACCTAGCTGAAATAAGTGAAGGTGTTGTTGTCGCATTGCTTCTTCCGGCTCCGATGAAGCTTTCTCCGATCCATGATTGCGCCATAACACTTTAACTAGAGGAGCTGATTTCCTCCGTAGCACTTTCACATCTCGTTCCAAGATATGAATCGGCTCTTCCTCATAGGACAAATCTGGCCTTAGTTCCACCTCTTCAACTGGTACTACATGAGATGGATCCGATCGATAACGACATAGCATCGAAGCATGGAATACATCGTGCATCTGCTTCAACTCTGGAGGCAACTCTAACTGGTATGCCACTGGTCCAACTCGCTTCAATACCCGATAAGGTCCTATAAACCTGGGACTTAACTTCCCTTTGCGACCAAACCTCATCACTTCCTTCCAAGGTGAAACTTTAAGGAACGCTTGATCTCCCACATCAAATTCTATCTCCTTTCGCTTAAGATCTGCATACGACTTTTGCCTATCAGATGCCTCCTTTAAGCGTGCACGAATTACCTCGACCTTCTCCTCGGATTCTGCCACAATCTCTGGACCCAAAACTCGACGCTCCCCTAATTCTGTCCAACACGTAGGAGTACGACACTTCGGTCCATACAACGCTTCATATGGTGCCATCCGAACATCGGCACGATATATTGTTATTATATGCAAACTCAGCTAAAGGCAAATATTCTTCCCAACTTCCTCTGAAGTCTATCACACATCCCCTCAGCATATCCTCTAACACTTGGATTACTCGGTCAGATTGACCGTCTGATTGTGGATGAAATGCCGTAGTGAAATCCAATCTGGTGCCTAAAGCTTGATGTAGAGCTTTCCAAAACCGAGACGTAAACCTTGGATCCTTATCTGAAATAATCGATACCGGTACTCCATGCAATCTCACAATTTCTGCCACATACAACTTCGCCAACTTCTGCAAAGAATAGTCAACCCGCACCGGAATGAAATGCGCGGACTTTGTCAACCGATCCACTATCACCCATACCTACTTCTTCTTAGTAGGCGTAAGGGGAAGCCCACTAACGAAGTCCATGGTGATTCTCTCCCACTTCCACTGCGGAATTTTGATTGGCTGAAGCAATCCTGACGGAACTTGGTGTTCAGCCTTAACTTGCTGACACGTCAAGCATTTCCCCACAAATTCTGTAACTTCCCGCTTAAGACCAGGCCACCAAAACTGTTCTCTTAGATCTTTATACAACTTGCTGCCTCCAGGATGCAAGCATAGGGGCTACTATGCGATTCCTGAAGAATCCTCTGCCTTAAGTCCTTATTCTTTGGCATACAGACCTTGCCCTTGAAACACAATACTCCCTCGTCATTAGTATCATTATCTTCCAACTCCCCACTCTGCACTTGTTGCAACTTAGCACTTAAATCCTCATCCACTAACTGACTTTCCTTTACCTCATTCAGTCATGTCGACTTAACTTGCAACTCTGCCAGCAGACTTCCATCGTCATACAAGATCAGATGTGCAAACATCGCCCTTAGATCCGACACCACTTTTCGACTTAGGGCATCCGCCACTACATTCGCCTTGCCTGGGTGATACTCTATGGAACAATTGTAGTCTTTCAATAATTCCACCCACCTTCACTGTCTCAGATTCAACTCCTTCTGAGTCAACAGATACTTAAGACTCTTATGGTCTGTGTAGATTACTGACTTTTCTCCATATAGATAATGCCTCCACACCTTAAGAGCAAAGACCACTGCCGCCAATTCCAAATCATGCGTCGGGTAGTTAACCTCGTGTGGCCTTAGTTGTCGAGACGCATAAGCGACTACTTTCCCGTCTTGCATCAATATGCATCCCAATCCTATGTGAGAAGCGTTACAATACACCACAAAATCCTTCCCTGCCTCTGGCTGAATCAAAACCGGAGCTTCAGTCAAACCCTCTTAAGCTTCTCAAAGCTCTCCTGTTGTTTATCTGTCCATACGAAAGGTACTTCCTTTCTCAACAACTTCGTCAGAGGCGCATCTATCGATGAGAATCCTTCTACAAACCTTCTGTAGTAACCTGCCAATCCCAAGAAACTACGAACCTTAGCCACAGATTTAGGTGGTTTCCAATCTAATACTGCCTCAATCTTTCGAGGATCCACCCTTGTTCCTTCTGCAGACACCACATGCCCTAAGAATGCAACCTCCTTAAGCCAAAATTCACACTTGCTGAGTTTGGCATAAAGCTTTTTCTCCCTCAGCACTTGCAACACAACCCGGAGATGCTCATCATGCTCCTCTTCAGACTTGGAGTACACTAAGATGTCGTCTATGAACACAACGACGAACCTATCCAAGTAAGGTTGAAAAACTCGGTTCGTCATATCCATGAACGCGGCAGGGGTGTTCGTCAATTCGAACGGCATTACTAAAAACTCATAATGTTCGTATCTTGTCCGGAAAACTTTCTTATGGATATCTGCCTCCTTCACCTTAAGCTGATGGAATCCAGACCTTATATCTATCTTCGAAAATACTGCGGCCCCCTTAAGCTGATCGAACAAGTCATCTATCCTTGGCAACAGGTACTTGTTCTTGATGGTTAGCTTATTCAACTGACGATAATCTATGCACATACGCATAGTTCCGTCCTTTTTCTTCACAAACAAGACCGGTGCTCCCCATGGAGACATACTGGGTCGGATAAACCCACGATCAAGCAACTCTTGGATCTGAGCCTTGAGCTCAACCAACTCCTTTGGTGCCATTCTATACGGAGCAATTGACACAGGAGCTGTTCTCGGTAGCAAATCAATTCCAAACTCCACCTCCCTATCCGGGGGTATTCCAGGTAATTCCTCCGGAAAAACATCCGCAAATTCCCTTACTATTCTAACCCCTTCACCACTTGTTTCCTTAGCATCCAAGGCACTGACCAACATCAGGAAAGCCAGACACCCTTTCCTTACCATCTTCTCTGCCTTAAGAGCGGATACTACATTCGACAAATAGTTCCGTCTTTCGCCCATCACCACAACTTCCTTATCGTCGGAAGTTATTAACGACATGCGTTTAGCGGTACAATCCACATTCGCACGGTACTTCACTAACCAGTCCATGCCTAAGATTAGATCAAATTCCCCGAATGGCAATTCCATTAAGTCAGCTGGGAACTGCGTCCCCTGAACTTCTAAAGGCACTTCCTTAAAGAGCTTATCTACTACTACAGTCTGCCCTAAAGGACTAAGTACAGTCATCTTTCTAGGCACAGTCTCAGAGTTCACATGCAGAGTTTCAGATATTTTACTAGCAACATAGGAATGAATTGACCCTATGTCTATCAAAGTAAAAAAGGGTAACCTAGAAATAAGGAACATACCCGTTATAACATCAGGTGCATCATTGTCTTCCTCAACGAATCTGCATATACCGATCTGGTGTCTAGCCTCGAGATACTAACACCTCTGCCTGGTGTTCCACGTCCTCTTTCAGCACCGTTTCCTCTGCCAATCGGACCACGACCCCACTGAGGCTGCTGTCCACCTCTTCTAACCTGATTAGAACCCTGACCCGTAGGTTGGCTCCCATCTATCTTAATAGGATAGTCCTTAATCATGTGTTCCTTAGACCCACACTTAAAGCATCCTCCTGTCTTCTTCCAACACTCTCCTAAGTGCATCTTTCCACACTGAGTACAAGTACGATACTGCCCTCTGATCACAGCCTGCTGACCTCGCGGCCCACCAACTCTAGGCCTCTTTTGAATATTCCCAGATGATCCTGATGATCCAAAACCTCTCTTTTACCTATTTCGATCAGTGTTCTGCCTTACAGAGTCCTTAATCCCCTCAGCTACCTTGGCCTTTTCGACTAGCACGGTAAATTTCGGCTCCTGCTGCGGAGCTATCAACAACCTTAGATCATCCCTCAGTCTGTCTTCAAACCGGACACATCGTTCATGCTCCATAGCCACTATTCCTCGAGCATACCGGCCCAACCTTAAGAATTCAGCCTCATATTCCACTACGGACTTGTTCCCTTGAACCAGCCCCAGAAATGCTCTCCTCTGTGCATCAGTATAACTAGTTCCAACATACTTCATCTGATATGCCGCCTTAACATAGTCCCAAGTGAGATCCTCAGCTGTGGCACCATCCCGAACTGTGAGCCACCATTGATATGCTTCGTCGCGAAGAAGCGACACCATTCCTTTCAGCTTCTCCTCAGCAGTTAAATTGAGCTCATGCATAATTCGCTCTGTCGCCTCCAACCAATACTCAGCCGTACTGGGTGCCACACCAGATACGCCACGGAACACCTCAGCTCCATTGGCTCGGAGTCGTTCGGGTATAGATTTCCAAGCACCCACATTTCCTCCTGCTCTAGCCACCATCTCCAGAACTCGCAGCACCACCTGCAATACTTCATCATCCCCTGTCTGATCTTGCTGCTCAACACCAACAGCTGATGGTGGGGGTGGTGGTACCTCATTCTCGGACCCTTGACCAGACCTAACGGGTTCCGATACGGTCATTCTGCCCCTACCACGTCCTCGCATATTACGACCACGTCCTCTAGAACTCATTTCTACGATCGCGCTTTAATCTGATTTAAGAAATTTTATGCATTAGTATTTTGTTCCACTGATTATCCGCGAAGAAATTTTATGAAAAGGAGCTTAGTAGTAGTTCTTTCGATCAATCAAAGTTTTCGTTCCAAGTTTTCTACCCTAATTCAGAGAAACACATCCATTCAGTAATATCTACTATACACATTCATCGTTTGAACATTTTTGCTGCTCCTAACCCAGGGGTATTTTCGTCATTTCTCCTACAGGGGTATTTTGGTAATAAATCAGGGTCAATTTGAAAATCTTAATAAATCAGGGCACTTTGAAATTTTCAAAACTCGAGGGTCCTTTTGCAAATTTTCTCAAATCAGAGGTATGGCAAAAATTTTAGAAATCGGGGTCATTCTGGTAATTTTGTAAATCAGAGGTAATTTCGTAAATTTTCCAAATCAGGGTATTTTAATATTTTGTAAAATAGGGGTTTCTGGTATTTTGAAAAAAATATCTTAGTAAAAGTCGAGGGTAGTATGGTAATTTAAAATTTGTCAAACCAAGGGCATTTTAGTAATTTTTCAACCAGGGGTACTGAGGTAATTTTTGTAAATCGAGAAAACTTTCAAAATAATTTTTTTTGTCACAATTCAAAGAGGCATTTGGTGATTTTAAAACTAGGGTTTTATGAAAATATAGCTAGTCCCTTTCGGGTTTTAGTTATTGAGTTTAGCCCGTGAGTAAGTCCTCTTGGTTAGAGTGAACCGTCACTACGCACCAGGTAGGATTCGAGCAAAGAGGAGGTCGATCCACGAGGACTCGCTTAAACACCGTGCTCTTTCCGAATCCAATCCTAGACACATGCGCACAATGGTTGCCACACCCTAACTCAAATGACTTACTTCGGAGGTTTGTTTAGTTAGGCATTAAGTCTTATGTAATTCTTATGTTTGGGAAAACTAATCCTAGGGTTCAATAACTTACTATGCTAATCTACGTTCCCGATATACCCTTCTACAAATCATACTATAAATCACACAACAGTTAGGAGTACTTACCTGGTAGACTTCAGGTCGGAGACTTAGGTGCCATGCCAGAAAACCTGCTCATTTCACAAAGTCTTTCACAAAATTCATTTGGGCTTAATTTTGAAAACGTTATGGGCTTTAAACTCAAGGCCGAGAGTTTAAAACCTGGCTCTGATACCAAGCTGAAACACCTCAAACCCAGCCCACGATTTTTGATCGGATCTGGTATGTTCCTAGAGTAAAACGGTTCAAAATTCGTTTGTTACTTTGGAAAATCTGAGTGGTTTTGAAAGAAAATTTATTTTGTGTTGGGCTCGAGTTGGAAACAAGTTTATTCTTGAAATCTAGGTTTTTATAAAACTTTATTTCTAAGTTTCAAACTTTAAATTAAAGAAATATCGAGTTGTTTTAGGGTGTCAAAACATTTGAAGATTTATTTCAAAAACAAATTAGATAACCTTTGATTCAACAATAATAATATCGTGATAAAAACAAATAAAAACAAGCATAAAACAGTTTCATACTTATGGCCTTATTACATCAAAAACAAAACCCGAATAAATCCAAACTTAAAACATAAAGTTTCAAAATAAATGTTCACTGAGCTGAGCATGGCCACCACCAAGTTCCTGCCTACCCGGTCCATTACTGAGCGTCACCTGAAAAATATCCCACAACGGGGTGAGTCAAATAGACTCAGTGTGTATAACCAACACTAAGTCCCAACGATTCAGGCATATCATATCATATCATACATATATATAACAGATAGAAATAATGATGCAAACCCGAACCCATACCTAGATAACCATCCGCTACACATCACCCGTACCAACCATCACACCGTGGGGACTACTAAGTCGACCCTCCATCCGCTACACATCATCGAAGGCAGTCGCTGCAGACGACGTACTCATCGCCCTTAAAAATTTTTGTGGCATAGCCACTAGATATTATTTTGTGACATAAGTCACCACATTCAGATCTCGTGACATGAGTCACCATGTTCAGATATTGTGGTATAAACCACCAGATCACTTCCCCATTCTATATAACCCATATGCCCCATGCCATACAAAACATGCAATATCATGCCTTATGCCTTATTTCACATTCGTATCGATATTCACATATGTACCATATTCTGAATATTCATATCATAATAATATTCATATCGTTTATTAACATAATGTTAAGGTTACGTACCTGAGTACTTTGTACCATCACATGGTACCTTTGCCCACTTTTCGCATTATTATAAACACATATATTAAATTGATGCCATAAATCTATTAAGAGTTAGTGCGGGGTACACCCCTGGTTTACTTAACAAATTCACTGAAATCCCGAAAAGCCCGATCTAATGCTTTAGATCCTTAGTTCCTATATTCGGCCAACACTTAGTACTTTTAGTAAAAAGCCATTCGGCTAAACAATCAAATCCCGAAGGATTAACACAACGAACTTCTTACCTTGCTGCCGATTTGGTTACTACACAAATCACGAAAACTTTGTGATGGCTTTTCTTGCAATCGGCCAAGCACTAAATCACTCAACTGGTTAGTTTTGGCTTTTGAACAAGTAAGAAATAGATCTGAGTCACTAAGTATGGCCTTAGTCGAATGTCAGACTCACTTACCTTGTGGATCTAAATCCCGAAAGTCGGCTACACTGAGAAATCCCGAAAGATCCTTCCAAGTTTCGGCAAACAAGAATATTAATGGGATTAGTCCTTAACCTTCGGCTAAAAGAAAAAGATTGAAGATCGAATGACAATTGATCTTACCCTTAATATTGAGATCGACTGTATTCCTGCCTGCCACCACTTTGAGAGATTCGGCTATAGCTAGATGTTTGATCAACAATTTTCGGCTGTTGAGATTTTAATGGACAATCGGCTAGGGGTTATAGGTATATTCGTCTTTGACAAAATAATAGAGAAAAGAGGATATTTGCTAGAGAATTCGGCAGAGACTCAAAAGAAAAGAAAAGAAAGTAAATGGCCTTACTCTCCCTCCTTGGCCGAAAATACCACCAAAAGAGCCCCACATTCGGCCACTACATCCTTCCATATCAAATCCCTTATTGTGCTCCTATTTTCTCTCCTTTTTGCACATTCAAAATAATTCAAATAAATCATCAATTATCCTTTACTTTAGCCGAAATTTTAAAAAGATTAGACCACATCATAACCCATCCTTTAGTGCCCCATTGCAGTCTACCACTGCTCAATCTTACAGCAAAATAAAACTCTTTTATTTGCTTCCCACGTTGCTCGAACCTAGGCCCTTGCACCCTGCTTGTGGCGTCACACACTGAGGTCCTAAGTGGCGCTTCCAAGCCACTTTAACAAGCTGATTTTTATGTCTAATTTCCCCTACAATTTCTCTTAATGCCTATCAGGCTTAACTCCCTCTTCGAACTTAAAACCAAATAATTTCTAAGGTATTCACCTACACACTAAGGTTCACAAAATTCATACAACACAATCAGAACACACATAGGCATGCTACTTCATACAATTTAGCATTAATGCATAAGCCATTAATCCCGGATATTACACTTCTAATCTTCCACTAGAATAATGAGTCGGCAAAAACTAATTATCTCTCGACCTCACAGTCCAAACCGATTTATGGTTAAGGTGTTCACGGATAAGACATACCAATTTTTGGTTAATTCCTACCTTAATGATTTCCTAGGGTTGTCACGCCTAGGGTTTAAGTTCTTCCTTTCCTACACAGTTGATCCGCTAAGGGAGCCCTATAAAACAATCAGTTAATCATACCTCCACTCGCTAATCCCCCATATGAGGATTAGCTCGTCATGGATCTTATAAACAATATAAACTTGATATAATGAGTAGACATGAATAAATGATTCAAGAGTATAAATTTTAGAAGAAGCCTTATTTGTATTAAAATAAAATGTCCAATCCTCACAAAGTTTGATCACATTCACAAATCAGATTTCTTTCACAAAGCAAGAACAAAAACTAAAATAAACCTAATGCCTAAAAAGAGAAAAAACTAAAGACTACAACTAGGAAGAAAATTATACAATATGAAAGTTGTCTATAACATGTGTTAATTGAGTCTATTTATAGACTTTCGAGTAGTCGTCGTCCGTAACCCTAGGTCAACTGTCGTCCTCGTGCTTAATGTTTCATTGTGTGGAACAAAACGCCCCATGCTCATAACTTTTTCCTGTATAGAGGTGATGCCGTGACACAACAGGTCCTATGTCATGAAATTGAGGGTAGTATGCTTCATCTTCATTAGTTTATTGCGACATCTTCAGGCTGTATCGCGACACTGAAGGTAGTCCTAAAATTCTTCTATCCTGCTCCATATGTTTCAACATCCAGCTCTTTGTGTTGTAACATAGCAACCAATATTGAGTTAGCACGCCTTCTAATGGTCTTCTGCACGCTCACAAAGTATATTAGCTCACCTTTAGGCCTTATTTGGGCCTTAAGGTCAATAAAAGACTCAAATTACACATTTTATTGGATGTAACTAAAAGTGTGAAAACGTAATTAAAACCTAACCAAAATGTCTGTGTTCAAGATCCTAAAGTACAAAAACTAGTTTAATCTGCTACACCGAATAACGACAGATCAATGATCAACCTCTTGGGCTTTGTTGGATTTCCATCAATCAAATGAGCATTTCTCAAACTCTTCACTCTTATTTAATGCTTACCATGTGTTTGAGAATATGTTTTTTAGGAATTTAAGTGTGATTAGGTGCTAAATTTGTTGGATGGTTGATTTTCTGGCTGTTTGTTAGCTTAAGTTGTTTTCCATTCTTGATTGATTGGTTGTTCTATTATATCGAAATGCTTAATATGCTAGAATTGATGCCTCTAGCGAAAAACCTAGATAAATGAGATCGAGATGAGAGTTTATCCTTAGATAGCTAGATATGATTGTGTCCAGTAGTGAGACCAAGAGGCAATCTACATGCCTAGGTAAGATCGAGAGATATAGGTGGTATCTTTTAGTTTAGGATGAGACCGAGAGAAGATTCTAACATAAGAGTGACAATCAATGTAATGGGTATAGATTTATTATCTTAGTTAACGATTAACAAATCAATTGACCGTCGATTTATCCTTTAAATTTTCTAAAACAACAAGGAAAAAATTAGATTAGTTTGTTTAATTGATAATCTAAATTTAGTTTATAAACAATTTTTTATTTGAAGTTGAACTAATAATTTCTGACTGGATTAGATTAGTAATTATTTAACTTGTAATTAACGTGATAAATACATTTACCCACTTAGAAATCCTTTGGGTTCTACCCCTTGGAATACAACGAGTTCCATCGAGGCTATAAATATTACACTACTAACTCCAAATCATGAGTCAGATAGTTGCACTCATGCAATTTTAGTTGCCTCGATGCATAAGCAACCGCATTTCCCTTCTCTATTTACACACATCCAAGGCCAGTGTGAGATGCATCACTATACACCACATAATCATTTCCCGACTCATGCTGAATCAACATTAGTGCCTCAGTGAGCACAATCTTTAGCTTCTCAAAACTATCTTACAAGTCATCAATCCATTTAAAAGGAGTATTCTTTTGCAACAACTTTTTCAAGGGATTAACAATAAGAAAAAAACCCATCGTCGAACCTCCGATAACACCCGAAAAAACCTAAGAAACTTTAAACTTGGAAACATTCTTTGGTTGCCTCCATTCAAGAATAGCCTCGATCTTATTTTGATCCACATGGGTACCCTCCATCGATACCACATGACCCAAAAATATCACTTTCTTCAACCAAAACTCGCATTTACTTAACTTTACATAAATCTTCTTTTCTCTAAGAATATGCAAGACAACTCTCATATGCTCATTATGTTCGGTCTTGGACATTGAGTAAACCATAATGTCACCAATGAAAAAAACTGTAACACCCTAAACCCGGCCTAGAAGTTAGGCCCGAGTCTGAAATGTCACATTAAAGGCACACTTCAAAACGATTTTACCATTTAACAATTTAAGGCCCAAAAGCCTAAAACCCTTGTATCTTGTTAAGTTACGTTCAAAAGCCCATATTTTAGAAAAAAATTCATAGGTTAAGTTATTTCAAAAACCATGTTAACTTTAGAAATTTTATGAAATTTATTAAGCGGATAGTTGAAACAATAAAAATAAAACCCAAAATTTAAAGTCAATTAGGAGTTACATGGCCTTATTACAATCCAAAGAAAAAAAACAAAGTATTTAAAATAAATTCATTTGAACAAAATAAAACATTTGATCAGCTTGTAGTGTGGCCATCTCCGAGCCCTCTCCCACGTCGAGCCGTTTATTTAGGATAACTTGAAACATTAAATAAAAAGGTGTGAATTTCGAAACTTAGTGTGTACAACCCTTGGCAATCAAATCATATACAAATATTCACATTGGGCCTAAGCCCTATCAAAATTGGTTGTCTTGGGCCTTAGCCCATAATGACCTCATATCATATCATATCGTATCATATATAAATAAGATAATGCAAAACCCTCCCCAAAAAGCCATCCACTACACACACCATTTCCCTTCCAACCATAACACACCTGTGGGGATTTCTAAATCAACCCACCTATCCTCTACACACCAAAGGTAGCCCAATTGCGGTACTACCTAACGTTGCAGCAAAGCTACTAATCATTTAATGGGCTTAAAGCCTCCGATGGATCTATGGTCGTCAAGCGACTATGCGACCCTCGAATCTTCCTCTATACCATAATTCCCACCCATATGCATCCTAAGCAGAATATCATATGAGTGCATCAAACACATGAGTAACATCCACAAGCTCATATTCGTCACATAGGGGTATTTTCGTCATTTCACTATCCAGGGGTATTTTCGTAATTCTACCCTATAAGGGTATTTTGGTAATTTGGAAAGATAGGGGTATCTTGGTAATTTTTTGCGAAATAGGGGTGTTTTGGTAATTTGTAAAATAGGGGTATTCTGGTAAATTACAAAACTGGGTTATTCTATTTTACAAATCGAGGGTATTTCTGTAATTTCGCAAATTGTGGGCATTTCAGTAATTTTACAAATCTAAAGGTATTTGGTCCCTCTCGGGTTTTAGTTATGAACTTTGGTCCATCAACAAGTCCTCGCGGCTAAAGTGAACAGACACTAAACACCAGGTAGGGTTCCAGGGAAGAGGAGATGGACCGCTAGGGCCGCTTGAGTACCAAGCTCTCCCTAGATCCAATCTTAGACATGCGTATGTCTGTTGCCACAGGCTAACCCAGCGACTTGTTCATGGACATGTTTAATTAGATTAAGTCTTATGAAATTTAAGAGTTGTACAAACTAGGCCTTAAGTCCATAAACCCTAACATACTTGTCTACGTCCCCATAAAGCCCATCAAACCCAAATTACATCTTTACGGCCCATTAGGCCCGTTAGGCCCAAAACAATTCCAGATCAAGTATTATGCTTGACAGACTCAATTCATGCACCAAACCAAACAACTCATCAAACCTAGCCTTAGGGCCCACCGAGCCCATTTAGCCACTTCTGGCTTTTTGGCTTTTCGGCATTGCCGATATTGTGTGTGTAGTGTTTGTACACACCTGGTATCCACGCGCGATTTAAACCCTTTAGTAACGAACCTACAATCGACATTACTAACGATTAACCAAGGCTTTAGCACATACTTATCAAAAACTGAAACCTCACCGTACCCTTACCGTGTACCTCACGTTCTAGTAGCCCTTCTTTTGCTACTATTTGTGATTATCCTCTAGATCTGCACTCAAACACCTATATCGTCAAAACCAAGTGACCTATATTGTACATAAGTCACCCCTATGAGCCACATTAGATTCGGCCATTTACTAAACCATGACTGAGTCGATAACACTTACCCCCTTGTTAGCAATCCTTATCTACCACGCTTGTGATTGTTGAGCCTTACCCTTGTTAATAGAGGTTAACGACAAGGATTGGGTTAGATAGCCCTTTGGCTTTTAACAAAACACACTAAAATAATTCAAGTAATCACTTACCAAAATTCTCCTTTGATCCAGCGGCTTAAATCCGGCTTTTGAGACTAGTATGGTGACAGGGACAATTCAGCAATACTAGGGAGAATAAGAAAAGAGGTGATTCGGCTAGAACCAAGTGATGAGCCAAAAAGGAAATTTGAGAAGGGAGAGTATGGAGGATTCGGCTTCTAAACACTTAGAGAGAAAAAAAAGGGTGTTTGGGTATCTCTTAAGTGAAGAAATTCGGCCTGAGGGAAAACAAAATTTCGACATTACTCTAGGAACTTAATTTGGCAACCATATATATATCCCCTAGCCGAAACTTCCTTTCCTCCAGAGTCCAAATAAGCACCACTATATCCACCCCCAATCCCTATCTTTTCTCCCTTATCTTTAGCTTAAATTTCTCTCCTGAACACTCCCTTTTAGAGTCCCCTCCAAGGCCACCTCCTTTTGTCTAGGCACAAAAATAAAACTCCTTAATTCTCCCCTCTTAGGCCTCGAACCTTGGACCTCCTTAACTGACAAACACGCCACCTCATAGCTCCCCATTTGTGTCCTCTTTTCTCTTAATCTGCTTAAGAGGCCTCATGCCTGAAACTAGGGTCCACTAAGCACGAAAATAAATTTTTCCCTATGGTTTCCCTATCTTTAAGGCTTCAAATAATCCTGATAATCCCTTAATATTATTACTCTAAGTGCTATACATACATATTAACTTCAATGCACAGAAACTAGGGTTTCAGGATTTTTGGGGCATTACAATTCTACCCCTCTAAAAAAAATTTCGTCCTCGAAATTTACCTGATTGAAACAAGTGAGGGTATTGTCGACGCATTGCCTCCTCAGGTTCCCAAGTAGCCTCCTCAACATTATGGTTATTCCAAAGTACTTTGACTAAAAGAATAGACTTCCTTCTTAATACCTTGACGTCTTGATCAATTATCTGAACTGGCTCCTCTTCAAAACTTAGATCTGATCTAACCTCGATCTCCTCGACGGTCACGATGTGAGAAGGGTTTGAGTGATAATGCCTTAGCATTGACACATGGAAAATATCGTGTATTTAGCTCAATCAGAAGGCAACTCCAGCCGATAGGCAACCGGCCCAATTCGCTTAAATAGTCGATAAGGCCCAATGAACCATGCTCTTAACTTGCCTTTCTGACCAAACATTAACACCTTCTTCTAAGGGGAAACCTTGAGAAAAACATTTCCCCCACAACATATTCAATTTTTCTTCGTTTGAGGTTAGCATACGACTTCTGCCTATCCACCACCTCCTCCAATCGATCCTGAATCAATTTCACCTTATCTTTGGTGTCTGCTACGAACTCCGGACCCAAAACTCTTCTCTCAACCAACTCAGTCCAACAAGTCGGAGTACGACATCTTCGTCCATACAGTGCATGATATGGTGCCATTCCAACACTTGCCTGATAATTATTTTTATACGCAAATTCAGCTTACGGCAAGTAGTCCTCCCAACTACCTTGAAACTCAATTACACACCCTCTCAGCATATCCTCCAACACTTGAATTAGCCTTTTCGATTGACCATCAGTCTGAGGGTGAAAGCTGTACTGAAATCCAACCTCGTACCTAGCACCTCATGCAACTTCATCCAAAAGTGAGACATAAAATGAGGATCTCTATCTGATATGATCGAGACCGGAACTCTATGCAACCTCACAATCTTTGCCACATGCACTGACCGGTATAAAATGGGCAGACTTAGTTAACCGATCCACAGTAACCCACACAGAGTCCTTCTTAGCAGGCGTCAAGGGTAGCACACTAACGAAATCCATAAGAACCCGCTCCCACTTCTATTGTGGGATCTTAATTGGCTGAATTAATCCCAACGACAATTGATGTTCCGCTTTCACTTGTTGACATACCAAACATTTTCCCACAAACTCTGTAACCTCGTGTTTCAATTGCGGCGACCAATAAAGCTCTCGTAAATCTCGGTACATCTTGTTACCTCCGAGGTGCATAGCATAGGAACTACTATGCACTTCCCGTATAGACTTTCTTAGCTCCTCGTTCGTTGGTACACAAATTCTACCACAGAAACACAATAACCAATCACCATTCATCCCAAAATCCGCCGTTTCCCCATTCAAAACTTGATTGGATCGAGAACTCAAAGTTTCATCCAATGACTGTTTAGCTTTAATCTGCTCTGGCCTCACTTGCAATTCGGCTAACAAACTCCCGTCGTCATACAGACTCAACCGAGCAAACATTGCCCTCAAATCCAACATAGTCCTACGGCTTAGCGCATTAGCCACCACATTTGCTTTGCCCAGGTGATATTCGATTGTGCAATCGTAGTCCTTTAACAACTCAATCCATCTGCGCTGTCTCAAGTTCAACTCCTTCTGAGTCAAAAGGTACTTCAGACTCTTGTGATCCATATAAATGGTGCACTTCTCCCAATACAAGTAATGCCTCCAAATCTTAAGCGCAAAAACTACTGCTGCCAACTCCAAGTCATGGGTTGGGTAATTCCCCTCATAAATCTTATGCTGGCGCGACGCATAAGCAACCACCTTCCCCTCTTGCATCAAAACACAGCCCAAGCCCACATGTGACGCATCGCTATAAACTGTGAACTCCTTTCTGTGCTCTAGCTGAATCAGAACAAGGGCCCCCGTTAAAACCTTCTTAAGCTTAACAAAGCTTTCTTGCTGTTTTTCAGTCCACATAAACGACACTCCCTTCCAAAGCAGCTTGGTCAAAGGTGTCGTGATTAGGGAAAACCCTTCTACAAACCGCCTATAGTACCCTGCCAGGCCTAGAAAACTTCGAATTTCCAACATCATCTTAGGTCATTTCCAATCTAACACCGCTTCCACCTTCTGAGGGTCAACTCTAATTCCCTCAGCGGAAACCACATGTCTTAAGAAAGTGACTTCCCTTATCCAAAATTTGCACTTATTAAACTTAGCATAAAGTTGCTTCTCCCTTGGAACTTGCAACACAATCCATAAGTGTGCATCATGATCAACCTCTATTCTTGAATATACCAAGATGTCATCTATGAAAACTACTATGAACTGGTTTAGATATGGTTGAAAACCCCGGTTCATGAGATCCATAAAAGTAGCAGGTGCGTTTGTTAGCCTAAACGACATTATCAAGAACTCGTAATGTCCATAACGAGTTTTGAAAGCTATCTTATACACATTGGCTTCCTTAACCCTCGAGACGCACTTGGTCTAACGAATCCGTGGTCCAATAACTCCTGAATCTGGGCCTTCAACTCCACTAGTTCCATCGATGCCATCCTATAAGGTGTGATGGACATTGGAGCCGTCCCCGGTAACAATTCTATTCCAAACTCCACATCTCTATTGGGAGGTAATCCCGACAACTCTTCCGGAAAAACATCAGGGAATTCTTTTATCGTTTCCAAATCGGTGACAGTAGAACTATTCAATTACGAATCACAGACATAAGCTAAGTAAGCTTCACAACCCCTCATTACCAACTTTTCTGCCCTTAAAGTTGAAATCACATTAGACAAATAATCACGTCATTCTCCAATCACTGCCACTTCATCTCCTTCCACCGTTCTTAACACCATCCGCTTCATGGCACAATCTAGAGTTACTTGGTGCCTTTTCAACCAATCCATGCCTAAGATGAGGTCGAACTCACTAAACGACAATTCCATCAAATCCACTAGGAGAATAACTCCTTGAACCACCAAGGCACATTCCTAAACAGTTTACTAACTTTCACTGATCATTTGTCAGAGTCTTAAAAATTTATAAGAAGAATGATCGAGCCTAGAAACTAACTATGACAGCAATGGAGGCAAGTGCACCTATCAAACAGTAGTATAGCTTAGTGGCAAGATCGAATTGTCGAACCCAAAGGAACAAAAAGTACTAATACTAACTTTCTTTTTATTATTTAGCCTAGAAATTAAGGGAATTATTAATTAAACTAAAATTAACTAAAAACTAAGCTAAAGATGCGAAGACAAAGATAATGAATTGGGGAAAATACTTGTGGGAAAAACCAATTGATTAAGACAATACCCGAGGAAGAATCCACCTAGACTTCACTTGTTATTTAACTCTGAACCAGACGATTTATTCACTTGACTTGATCCGTAGGATTCCCTGATGTATATTAATACCTCTTTTGAGCCTACTAACGTCTAACCCTAGGTTGATTAATTGAAATCTCTTTCTAAATAAAACCCCTAGAATTCCATTAACTCGATCTATGGACTCCCATATTAGGTTTGACCCTAATCCAGCAGATTTCCCTCATCCTATTTCTAGGGTTGCGATCAACTCCGCTTAATTATGCTAGATCTACTCTTAAACAGGGACTTTTGCTCCACTGCCTAAGCACATCAATACTTGAATCAACATCCTGAAATATCAAAGAATGAATTAAAAACACATAATTTAGAACAAATCAAGTGTTTATCATATGGTTCAGGAAACAATAACAAGATCCGTCTTAGGTTTCATCCCCCTCAGGTATTTGAGGGGTTTAGTTCATAATCATAAAAGAATACATCTTAGAAGAAAATATAAAACAAAACATAAGAAAAACCTTAAAACCCCTTGAAGGAATTGAAGAGAAGATCTTCCGTCTTGAGTATAACTGCAGCTTCTTGAGATGAATCAACTAGCTTTCTTCGAGTAAATCCCACAATTCTAGCCTCTCAAGCTTGGCTCTTCGGCCTAACTAGACGCCTAACTCGACTCCACCTGAAGGTTGGCCTCTAGGGTGTTTATATAGGCTTTTGGAATGACTTTCTTTGCCTCCAAGTACCCTAATTCTAATGAAACTCTTCTTTGTCACGACAGGGACACGCCTATGGCACACGCCTGTGTGAATCGTGGCCAGGCCGTGTTCGGGTCTATTAAGGTGGCACGACCGTGTGGTCTTGGGCCCAGGCCATGTTGATTTCGTGATATGGCCCATTTACTCCGTTTTGGGCCCGTTTCTCGTTCTTTTCATCATCCGCTGCTCTCCTTAGTATAAAACATGAAAAGAAAGGATTAAGAGCACCAAATTACATAATTCAAGGCTTAAATCATCCAAAAATATGCTAAATGTGGGATTAAAATATGTTTATATTATTGTTTATCAAATACCCCCACACTTAAGCATTTGGTTGTCCTCAAGCAAAATTCTCAACTCACAATTAAAGTGAACTTCCTTGATTCATAATATTCATCAATAGTGTTCCATCATAATTCAAAGATAATTCATACATTGATAATTCAAGTAAAAAGGGTCCTAAAGATTCAAACAATTAAAGTCATAGTTCTTGTAGCACGAAAACATAGGTGTTTTCCTTTACCTAAATAATTACCCTTAATTCAAAATCGACAAGAGTTAACATCCTCACTAAAGATTCACTCAAATCACTCAAAGTGTTTAAGGTTCAAAATTAAGCACTCAAAAGTCAAACATGAAAAGTTAATCCCATAGGCTTGCCTGAAAATCAAATCTCCACCACTGTAAAATGAGATGATACATAAATCAAAAGGTCTTTAAAAAGGGTTGTAATGGGACTCAGGTTAACGGTGTAGATAAAGGCTGAATTAGAGGGTTAGAATCGAGATTGAATTGACAATTTACCTAACTGGAAAAATGAATTAATCCTGAATAATTACATCAATTGAAAACTAATAATACGAACTTTTTTTTCAAGATGTGAAATTTAAACGTATAAGCTCACTTAATAATAAAACTAATAGAACTAATAATGAATAGACTTCATTTTTTTAAGAACAAATCAAATCAATAATAAGAAAGAACTCTTAATAACTAAAATATAGAACATAGTTAGAAAACTGTTCAAAATTAAATCTCGACAAAAAGGAAGTCAAGGAATGGTAATAACAAATACAAGATGGGTTTTGGGTTAATATTAGTGGGTGAGTCAATAAAAAGGTTGTTAGGATTAAAAGGGGTTTACTAGGGGTTAATGGTGAAGGTAGGCTTTTAGTGGTAGTGAGTGGGTTAAATCCTAAGTGCCTTTATCATCTCTGTATATCAAATCAATAATGTGGTCTTGAAATGTATAATCGAAGCAAGTTCTAGAATAACAAATCAATGTTGACACACTCATAATCAAAAAGTGAGCACGAAAAAGATGTATGCTCTAAAAGGCTCAAAATCTCACAAAAATTATGGGTTTTTGATATCAACTTTGTAAATTTCAAACTTCAAGGTAATAATTAGATTCAGGTAGACAACCTAATAAAATTTTAATTTTTTGAAAATAGACTTATCATGCTTGATTCTCTAGTCTCCTAAAGTTTAAATCATCACTGCACAATTAGCAATGACTTAATCCAAAACATATTAATAAAAATCATAAATCACAGGAAATTTATTCTAATTAGTAATATGATAAAATTACTTCCAGATAAGATATCATTTAGGGATTTTGAGAATAATGCAGAAAGTTAGGCATTTTCTTGAAATATTCACCCCCCACACTTAAGATGTACATTGCCCTCAATGTACAAAGATATATATATCTAGAGATTAATAGCATGATATCATAAGAGAGAGGGAGAAGTGAAACTTCCTGAATTTTGATGAAACCCTTGGAGGATAATCAGTGATGAACATGATGACTAGGCATAGGCGAAGGTGGTTGAGAATACTCCGGTGGTGTGTTCGTTCCTTGAGTGGCACCTTAAACCTTTTTAGACTGCGACGTCATCAGTAAAGTTTTTAGGGATTTCTTATTTAATGGACGTTTGTTATAGTTACTCGAGAGTTAAACAACCAGAGATAAAAGAAATCAAATTATACTTTTAAAGAGTTTAATAATAAAAGAAAATGAACTAAAATAAAAATAAAATAAGAATAAGAATAAGAAAAAAAATAAAAATAAAGAAAAGAAAAAGCCTAAAAGGTCCTCATCATCGGAGTGATCTTGAGGAGGTGGTGGCGGTGATATGTGAAAAAGCTAATAATGTTGACCACAACTGCCTCGCACGACCGTGTGGATTTATCTCAGCCCGTGTTCTTTAGGCAGTTTCTACCACGGCCGCGTCGCACGACCGTGGCGTTTAGTCGGAGCTCATCTTGGGAAAAATTTTCATCCTGTTTCTGCAAAATCTCTGCCACGCCCATGTACCTATTTGTGGTATCCACAAGGCCACTGCCACGCCCGTGTGTAAGGCCGCGTGGTAGGGAAACCTACGCCTAAAAATTTTTGTTAGTTTTTAGTTAGATGCTAAAATTTGAAAATATGGACGTTAGTGGGGTTAGTGCTCGGGTTGCCTCCTGAGAAGCGCTCGTTTAAAGTCTTGAGCTAGACTTACCTGTTATTCGTATGGCCATGGTGATTCACGGAGTTGAAAATCCTTTTTCTTACTATCAATTCTATCAACATATGGTTTGAGTTGGGTAATATTTACCTCAAAAGTGCCAAAATTAGAATGTGTTACCTCGACCGTTCCGTATGGAAAGACCTTACGTGCTGAAAAAGGAGTCGCACCATTTGTATTAAGCTCTAAAGTGGCTATTCGAGGGTCAGTTGCATCTGACAGTACACAAAATGTGAGCTCACGTGGTAGTTTATTTCGTAGAATTGCTGGGCACACCGCGTTTAGCTCCATTTGCGACGTATCGTCTAACTTCCGTTTGTTTGTCAAAAATTCTTTTAAGAATTTCCTTGAATCTGGCATCTACGAAAAAGCTTGAAGAAATGGCAAGTTAATATGTAATTTCTTTGGAAGTTTAAGAAATTTACCGAATTGTTCCTCTGTGTGGTCTTTCTTTATCGCATTTGGGTACGGCACATGCGGTTGGTACTATGTAATTACCGGGTTTGGTTTATCATGGTTTACCTTAACCTTACCTTCCTCTACCACATTCTCTTGCTTTAATTTTGGTTCATCTAACCCTTCACTATCATGAGCAGTTACTGCTTGAGGTTGCTCTCTTGGGTTAGTTTTGGTGTTGCTAGGCAAGATACCTTGTGGTCTTTTTGAGATCCGCTTAGCAAGCTGACCTAATTTATTCTCAAGCTCTTGAATCGATGCTTGCTGATTTTTAAGCGCTATTTCGATGTTTTGGAAGCGTGTTTCTGACACTGAGATAAATTTCGGTAGCATCTCCTCAAGGTTCTGCTTCTTTTCCTACTGGTGAGGTGGTTGTTGAAAGCCTGGAGGAAGTTGCGGTCTTTGATTACCTTGACCACCCCACGAGAAATTGGGATGGTACCTCCAACCTGCATTGTAAGTGTTACTGTAAAGATTATTTTGAGGTCTAGAATAGTTACTCATATAGTTGACTTGTTCGTTCTTTGTGCTAGGGTTGTAGGATAGATATTCTATGTTGTTCACCCCTTTTTCATTTGTATCGTACTGTATTACCGGATGTACATACGTAGAACCATACAAACCATCAATTTTTTTATTTAAAAGTTCTACCTAGTTAGATAACATGATGACCACATCAAGGTTGAAAACATCGGCTGCTTTAGTAGGCTTTGTCCTTATGACTTGCCACTGATAATTATTTAGTGACATCTCTTCGATTTTTGCAAGCGGTACATTCTATTTCACTGTCGTAAATCAGGGGTCCTGTCAGGTTCCTTCTAGTTATAAACTAGAGGTACCTGCTAGGAACAAAAAGAAGGAAAATTACCAAAGTTAAAAGCAAAATAAAAATAAAAATAAATTACAAAAAGAACATAAAATATAATATGGCCAAAGTAATAAAAATTAAGTGCTCTTAATATTTTAGTTCCCCGGCAATGGCGCCAAAAACTTGATCGTTTGCCAGAGTCTTAAAAATTTATAAAAAGAATGATCGAGCCTAGAAACTAACTATGACAACTATGGAGGCAAGTGCACCTATCGAACAGTAGTATAGCTTAGTGGCAAGACTGGATTGTCGAACCCAAAGGAAACAAAAGTACTAATACTAACTTTCTTTTTATTATTTAGCCTAGAAATTAAGGGAATTATTAATTAATCTAAAATTAACTAAAAACTGAGCTGAAGATGCAAAGACAAAGAGAATGAATTGGGGAAAATACTTGTGGGAAAAACCAATTGATTAAGACAATACCCGAGGAAGAATCCACCTAGACTTCACTTGTTATTTAACTCTGAACCAGACGATTTATTCACTTGACTTGATCCGTAGGATTCCCTGATGTATATTAATACCTCTTTCGAGCCTACTAATGTCTAACCCGAGGTTGATTAATTGAAATCTCTTTCTAATTAAAACCCCTAGAATTGCATTCACTCGATCTATGGACTCCCATATTAGGTTTGACCCTAATCCATCAGATTTTCGTCATCCTATTTCTAGGGTTGCGATCAACTCCGGTTAATTATGCTAGATCTACTCTTAAACAGGGACTTTTGCACCACTACCTAAGCACATCAATACTTGAATCAACATCCTGAAATATCAAAGAAAGAATTAAGAACACATAATTGAGAACAAATCAAGTATTTATCATATGGTTTAGAAAACAATAACAAGATCCGTCTTAGGTTTCATCCTCCTCATGTATTTGAGGGGTTTAGTTCATAATCATAAAAGAATACATCTCAGAAGAAATATAAAACAAAACATAAGAAAAACCCTAAGACCCCCTGAAGGAATTGAAGAGAAGATCTTCTATCTTGAGTATAAATTTGGCTTCTTGAGATGAATCAACTAGCTTTCTTCGAGTAAATCCCACAATTCTAGCCTCTCTGGCTTGGCTCTTCGGCCTAACTGGACACCTGACTTGACTTCCCCTAAAGGTTGGCCTCTAGGGTGTTTATATAGGCTTTTGGATGGCTTTCTTTGCCTCTAAATACCCTAATCTGAATGAAACTCTTCTTTGTCACGATAGGGACACACCCATTGCACACGCCCATATGAATCGTGTCCAGGCCGTGTTTGGGTCTGTTAATGTGGCACGACCGTGTGGTCTTGGGCCTAGGCCGTGTTGATTTTGTGATATGGCCCATTTACTCTATTTTGGGTCCATTTCTCATTCTTTTCATCATCTGGTGCTCTCATGAGTATAAAACATGAAAAGAAAGGATTAAGAGCACAAAATTACATAATTCAAGGTTTAAATCATCCAAAAATATGCTAAATGTCGGATTAAAATATGTTTATATTACGGTTTATCATTCACCGACTGCCCTAAAGGACTTAACACAGTCATTTTATTCTCAACTATTTCAAGCTCAACCCCTACAGTTTTAGTCCTATTACATGCAATGTACTAGTGTGTTGACCCCACATCAATTAACACAATATAAGGTAGCTCACAAATAAGGAACATACCCGTTATCACATCTGGTGCATCACCTTCCTCTCCACGACGAGAAGCATAGACCAATGCTGGCTGTCTTGCCTCTACCTGACCTGCACCTCTACCCAGTGCTCTACGTCCTTGTCCTGCGCCATTGCCACTTCTGGTTAGACCACGGCCCATTGGTGGTGTTGACCACCCCTCTAACGCTGGAAATTACCTCTACCATCGCCTCGCTCTTGATCTAGCCTTCTTTGACATTGCCTAACCCTATGCTCCATCGATCCACAGGCCAAACATACTCCCATCCTTCTCCAACATTCGCCCGGATGCCTTCTTCCACACTTAGCACAAAGTGTTATTCCATTATTAATAGCAGCAATAGGGGCCACATCTCTAACTGGCCCGTTCACTCTGGCCCTCCTCATGGGCCTTTGTCCGGCTCCCATAGGTTCCATATTTCGCTTGTTCTTGCCCTTCTCTTTCTCTCGATTGCGGCGCATCGTGCTCTTTACCTCCTCTGCTATTTTTGCCTTCTCCACCAAAACCGCAAAATCTCGCTCCCTTTGTGGACCTATTAGTACCCTAAGGCTATCCCTTAATCCATCCTTGAATTATACGCATCTTTCATAATACTATCCCCTTGGCATATCGACTGAGGCGTAAAAACTCAGCCTCGTACTTTGCTACTAGCTTATCTCCCTGAGTCAGACTCAAAAACTCCTTCCTTCGGGCATCCACATAGGCCGCTCAAATGTATTTCCCCTGGAATGCCGATTTGAAGAACTCCCAAGTGATCTACTCCGGTTGGTTGCCCCCTTCACGGTCAACCACCACTGATAGGCTTCTTCCCTAAGTAGGGATATTGCTCCTTTCAACTTTTGTTCAGCCGTGCAATCCAGGTCGTCCATTATTCTTTCAATGGCTTCTAACCAATACTCTGTCATATTTGGGGCCACCCCCGCTACTCCTTTGAAAATCCCAGCCCCATTAGCTCAAAGTTGCTCCACGATCGACCCACGACTCCCGGTACCATTATTGGGCCCGACGACCCTTTCCAAGATTCTTAACATGGCCTGTAATACGGCATCCACTACAGCCCTTTCATAGGGTCCCGTTTCAGTTACTAGTGAGGCCGGAGCCTCCCTTACTCCAACGTTGGGCATATGGCCCGACGCCAATGACCCAGCTCTAGCACTTCCACGACCTCTGCCACGGCCTCTTCCACCTCTTCTAACGCTCATCGTTACGTATTTCTGAATTAAGAATTTTATGAAATTAGTTCGTAATTTCCACTGTTTTAAGCGCATGTCTTATGTAAGTAACTACTTTTTAAAGTTATTCTACAATCGAGAATCCACTACAGGCTACGTGCTTTAGTCTCTAGAAGCCTATATATATATATATATTAAGTAGCCCATTATCTATACAGTTTCAGTAACTTAAGCAAATGTAGTATAGAAAACTTACTTGGCTCGATGTCGAGGGCTTGGTGAACAACACTTCAAGAATCTTGCCAAAAACTTTGTAAAACCAAAATCTAAGGCCCATTTCACAGCCCGAGCTTTGCAACCTGGCTCTGATACCACTAAATGTAACACCCCAAACCCAGCCTAGAAGTTAGGCCCGAGTCCAAAATGTCACATTAAAGGCACATTTCAAAATGATTTTACCATTTAACAATTTAAGGCCCCAAAGCCCAAAACCCTTGTATCTTGTTAAGTTACATTGAAAAGCCCATATTTTAGAACCCATTCATAGGTTAAGTTATTTCAAAAACCATGTTAACTTTAGAAATTTTATGAAATTTATTAAGCTGATAGTTGAAACAATAATAATAAAACCCAAAATCTAAAGTCAATTAGGAGTTACATGGCCTTATTACAATCCAATGAAAAAAAAAACAAAGTATTTAAAATAAAATCATTTGAACAAAATAAAACATTTGATCAGCTTGTAGTGTGGCCATCTCCGAGTCCTCTCCCACGTCGAGCCGTTTATTCAAGATCACCTAAAACATTAAATAAAAGGGTGTGAGTTTCGAAACTTAATGTGTACAACCCTTGGCAATCAAATCACATACAAATATTCACATTGGGCCTAAGCCCTATCAAAATCGGTGGTCTTGGGCCTTAGCCCACAATGACCACATATCATATCATATCATATCGTATCATATACAAACAAGATGATGCAAAACCCTCCCCAAAAATGATTCCGCGACACACATCATTTCCCTTCCAACCATAACACACCTATGGGGATTTCTAAATCAACCCACCCATCCTGTACACACCAAAGGTAGCCCAGTTGCGGTACTACCTAACGCTGCTAATCATATAATGGGCTTAAAGCCTCCGTTGGATCCATGGTCGTCAAGCGACTATGCGACCCTCAAATCTTCCTCCGTACCATAATTCCCACCCATATCCATCCTAACCAGAATATCATATGAATGCATCAAACACATGCGTAACATCCATTAACTCATATTTGTCACATAGGGGTATTTTCGTCATTTCACTACCCAGGGGTATTTTTGTAATTCTACCCTACAGTGGTATTTTGGTAATTTGACAAGATAGGGGTGTCTTGTTAATTTTTTGCAAAACAGGGGTGTTTTGGTAATTTGTAAAATAAGGGTATTCTGGTAATTTACAAAACTGAGTTATTCTGGTAATTTTACAAATCGAGGGTATTTCGGTAATTTTGGAAATTGGGGGTATTTCAGTAGTTTTACAAATTTAAGGGTATTTGATCCATCTCGGGTTTTAGTTATGAACTTTGGCCCATCAACAAGTCCTCGCGGCTAAAGTGAATAGATACTACGCACCAGGTAGGATTCCAGATAAGAAGAGGTGGGCCGCTAGGGCCGCTTAAGTCCGTTGCCACACTCTAACCCAGCGACTTGTTCATGGACATGTTTAATTAGATTAAGTCTTATGAAATTTAAGAGTTGTTCAAACTAGGCCTTAAGTCCATAAACCCTAACATACTTGTCTACGCGCCCATAAAGCCCATCAAACCCAAATTACATCTTTACAGCCCATTAGGCCCAAAATAATTCCAGATAAAGTATTATGCTTGACAGACTCAATTCATACACCAAACCAAACAACTCATCAAACCTAGCCCTTTCGGCTTTTCGACATTGCCGATATCATGTGTGTAGTGTTTGTACACACCTGGTATCGACGCGAGCTGCAAACCCGTAGTCACGAACCTACAATCGACACTACTAACGATTAAGCAAAGCTTTAAAACATACTTATCAAAAACTGAAACCTCACTATACCCTTACCGTGTACCTCAAGTTCTAGTAGCCCTTCCTTTGCTACTATTTACGATTATCCTCTAGAGCTGCACTCAAACACCTATATCATCAATACCAAGTAGCCCATATTGCACATAAGTCACCCCTATGAGCCACATTAGATTCAGCCATTTACTAAACCATGACTAAGTCAAGAACACTTACCCCTTTGTTAGCAATCCTTACCTACCGCGCTTGCGGTTGTTGAGCCTTACCCTTGTTAATACAGGTTAACGACAAGGATTGAGTTAGATAGCCGTTAGGCTTTTAACAAAATACACTAAAAAAATTCAACTAAGCACTTACCAAAATTCTCCTCTGATCCAGTGGCTTAAATTCGGCTTTTGAGACTAGTAAGGTGACAGGTACAATTCGGCAATACTAGGGAGAATAAGAAAGGAGGTGATTCGACTAGAACCAAATGGTGAACCAAAAAGGAAATTTGAGAAGGGAGAGTATGGAGGATTTGGCTTCTGAACGCTTAGAGAGAGAAAAAAAAAGGGTGTTTGGGTATCTCTCAAGTGAAGAAATTCGGCCAGAGGGAAAACAAAATTTCAGCATTACTCTAGTAACTTAATTCGGGACCCATATATATAGCCCCTAGCCGAAACTTCCTTTCCCCCAGAGTCCAAATCGGCACCACTAAATTCAACCCCCAATCCCTATCTTTTCTCCCTTATCTTTACCTTAAATTTCTCTCCTGAACACTCCCTTCCAAAGTCCCCTCCAACTCCACCTTCTTTTGTCCAGGCACAAAAATAAAACTCCTTAATTCTCCCCTTTTACGCCTCGAACCTTGGACCTCCTTAACTGACAAACCCGCCACCTTATAGCTCCTAAATGATGCCGCCCTCTACTGGACCACAAGCCCATTTGTGTCCTCTTTTCTCTTAATCTGCTTAAGAGGCCTCATGCCTAAGACTAGGGTCTACTAAGCACGAAAATAAAGTTTTCCCTATGGTTTCCCCTATCACTAAGGCTTCAAATAATCCCGATAATCCCTTAATATTATTAATCTAAGTGCTACACATACATATTAACTTCAATGCACAGAAACTAGGGTTTCGGGATTTTTGGGGCGTTACAAAAAACAACAAACTGCATTCATACAAGGCTTTCCATTAGTCGTTGAACAATAGGGTTAATCCCCTTCTTTTACACCTCTAACTAAAACTAAAATTAACACTTGCCTCGATTGACAAATGTGGCTTAGCCTACTTATACCACCGAAGAAGGTTGACTACAATCTCTTTGATGATTATCTGCATTGCAAATGGATTTTATTAAAGAGGATTGTTTATTCATGTGGTTTAAATCCACACATGATAACTTACAGAATTGCAGAAAGCATTCGGGCTACACTTTAGAATGCTAGCCTATATACTTACCTTTGATCGAGTGATGAGAGAAAGGTTTCGATGACTTTAATCTTACCTGAAACTTTTTCACTCCTTGAGGAATTCAAACCGTCAGAGAATAACTGTTAAGCCAAAAACACAATTGAAGAGATGAAGAGGGAGAGAAAGGAAATATTCGACAAACAGTTGACCAAAAAGGGGTGAAGGAAGAAGAGCAAATTAGAAGAAAAAATAATGCAAAATTGCCCAACACTATTCGGTCAAGGTTTGAGAAAGAAGAGGAAAGGAAAAAAATAGAAAAGAGAGGAAGGGAAGAGAAAAGGAGGATTTGGCAGGGGAAAAGAAAGAAAAATGCAAAAAATAAACAGTGAGCAGAGAAAAAAATGCCAAAACAACCTACCACATTTGGCCAAAAATAGAAAAAAAACCAAAATGAGCAGTATACCTCTCTTGGCCGAATTCTTGAGTGCCAGAGTCCAAATTCGGTACAAACTCCCTCCCCTTTCATCTCCTTGATTTTCTCCTAAAATCCCTCCTCAAACCTCTCCATAACCAGTTCAAACTCCATTCAAATTCTATTCAAACTCCCCTTAGTTGTGTTTCAGTCCAACTCCACTACCTACACAACTCAAGCAGCAAAATAAACACTCCATTGTGCAGCCCAGGACTTGAGCCTTAGACCTCCTAGTTACATAACATGCCACCTTGCCACTACACCACAAGCTCTTTTTGTGTCATAAAACAAGCACTATTATTTATAAGGCCTAAATGCCAGTGTCCAGATTCATATAAGAGCAAAACTAAAAATTCTGCAAAAGCCAAGACTTGAACCCAGGCTTTTCACACACTTCCAGAGCACTTAACCATTGAAGCAGACATATGTTTGTGTCACTTTCTTCCACAACTAAATATTTATGAGCAGTCTCCTAACTGTTCCCTTGTTGAAAACCTATTTCTTCTAGGCACAAAATTTGGGGCGTTACACAACGGCTTCAACTTCATCCTAATCTTAATCCTCTGGATCCTATAACAACTCTTTGGGAAAATCAGAGAATGTAGGCAAGGGCATGGTAAAGTTTTTCTAAAAATATTTCTTGATGGAAATATCCCTCCTTCTGATGTAGCCCTAAAATAAAGCCATTTCTTCTTGAGCCGTTTTTAGATCAGTAGTTGTCCTCAGTTATTGCTTCTCCATCAAATGAAATTGTTGTTTCAACATCTCAAGAGCACTGAGCACTTCATTGTGACATGTGGATTCATTATACATGTGGATAGAGTGGCATGGGTACCAGTAGGTGGAGAAGAGGTTGATGTAGAGCCAGGATGTTGTGGCACTTTTTCCCCTGAAAATCTCATGGCAATCTTGTAACACCCCCAGACCCGGCCCAGACGTTATGGCCGAATCTGGTGATGTCACATCAAAGGAATAATTTAAAATGACTTCACTTATTTAAAACTTAAGTTTAGAGCTTAGAAACCCAAAATCCACGCAACTTGTTAAGTAATGTTAAAAGCCCATATTTTAATAAAACGCCCACATGTTGTAGGTATTTCGAAAACCATGTTTAAACTTTAGAAATTTATTCAAGTTTAACAATTAAATAGTTGAAAACATAAATAAACTTAAATGTAAAGTCAAATTGGAGATACAAGGCCTTATTACAAACGAAATAAGTAACAATAAGTTACTCGAAATCAAATAAACAAAAACTTCTAAGTAACTTGTAGTGTGGCCATCTCCGAGTCCTCTCCCGTGTCGATCCATCTACTGAGGGTTACCTGAAACATTTAAAAAAAAGGGTGTGAGTTTCGAAACTCAGTGTGTATGACCCTTGGTAACCAATCAACATGCAATTATCACATTGGGCCTAAGCCCTATCAAAATCAGTGGTCTTGGGCCTTGGCCCACAATGACCTCATATCACATCAGTGTCACATGAATGCAATGCTCTTACCCCAAATCCAACCCTACACTCCTGTGGGGATATAAATATCAACCCACCCATCCCTACAATCCAAAGGTAGCACCAACAGCGGCACTACTCAAACATTGCAGCAAGGGTGCTAAGCATATAATGGGCTTAAAGCCATCGGTGGATCCACGGTCATCAAGCGACTATGCGATCCTCACATATCTTCATCCGTATCAACAAACCCCCCAAGTGCAATATATATTTTATGAATGCAACACATATTTTTACACACTAAGCACTTAGGGGTATTTTAGTCATTTCACTACCCATCATAAATTTCCTAATCGGGGGTATTTTGGTAATATTGCAAATCAGGGGTATTTTGTAATTTTACAACTCAGGGGTATTTTAGTAATTTTACAAATCAAGAGTATTTTAGTAATTTTGCAAACCTCGAATTTTAGTTATGAACTTTGGCCCATTAACAAGTCCTTGCGGCTAAAGTGAACAGACACTATACACTAGGTAGGATTTCGAAGAAGAGGAGGTGGGTCACTAGGACCGCTTAAGTACCAAGCTCTCCCTAGATCCAATCCTAGACATGTATATGTCCATTCCCACACTCTAACCTAACGACTTGCCCGCAGGCATGTTTGAGTATTAGGTTAAGTTTTATGCGATTTAAGAGTTTATCAGAACTAGGCCTAGAGTCTATTAAAACCCGAACGAAACTTTTATCGTTTATGGGTTTAATTTGAGAAAAGGACCTAATCGCATAAAATGTAAAAGCTGTGTACTGTGTGGTGATTGTTAAAGTGTTTCTTTGTTATGGTTTTCTAAATAAGAAGTCATTATGTTGTAATTGGACCATGGATAGTGGTGATTGACATAAATGGCCTAATATTTGATAGTTAAATGGTTGATTAATTAAAGGGTAAAAGGGTAAGACATGAATTAAAATGTATTATTAATAATAAAACACGAACATGGCCATTATCATCATTTTTGTTCACCGAATTTAGAAATAAAAGAATAAGGTTAAGAAGTTTTGAAGCATTCGGCCTTGGTTGAGCAAAATTAAGGTATGCTTTGGTTTCTATTTTTGATAATTTCTATGTTTTTGTGGTCGTTGCTTAGTGTACTATCAAACTCATGCTTTAATTTTAGAAGTTGATGAAGGTTTTGAGATATGCCATTGATGAATATGTGAGCTTTGTGTTGTTAGTTGGTGGAATATGAAAGATATGTGAAAGATTAACATAGTTTGTCTTTGAATTTTTGGTGATTTTGAGTAAATTGGACTAAATTGTGAAAATAATATTTCGAGGGACTAAAATGTGAATTAAATGAAATATATGGGCTTGTATTAGCATGGGGAAATTCGCCTAAGGTTATGTGAATAGAAATTTTATGTATTTTGTGATTTGATGAATTAGGGACTAAAGTGTCGAAATGTGAAAATGTGAGGGCTATTTTGTAAAATTCCTTAAATATATGTGTGTGGACTAAATTGAACGAATTGGTGATTGAATAAGTTAAATTTGAATATGTATAGACCAGGAAAGGAGAAATTCGGATCGAGATCGAGGCAAAGACAAAGTACTCGATTAATCGACTAGTTTTGGTATTTCGATGTCCGAGGTAAGTTTGGATATAATACTAGTTGTTAAATTATATCTATGTGATGTGAATTGAATGAATGCATAATTATTGAATTAGAAATTTTAAATATGAGATTGAGAATTGTGGCACTAAGTGTGCGTCATTGAAATCGAGATAGAGATGAATAGCACTGTGTGTGCGAAGTAATGGAAGCTTCGGCTTTACTAATTGGCACTGTGTGTGTGATGCCGAAATAAGTTTGGTTTTGTATCTAGACACTAAGTGTCCGATTTTAATTAAGCTTCGGCTATGATTTGGGCACTAAGTGTGCGATTGAGTTGAAAAGATATCGAGCAGTGAAGGAAATATGGTATCGAGCATCGGTTAGCAAGAACGTTTATTAACTAAGTGTTGGAAAAGGTATGTTTGAACCTATGTGGTTGATGATACTTTAAATGGTTGAATGAATGGATATTTGAGCATATGGTTGAGGATGATAATGTACCTAATTGTGCATTTATCTATGTGCTGAATTAATTATGTATTGATGTTGCATTATTGAGTAGTATGTATTATATTACAAACTTACTAAGCTTTAAAGCTTACTGTGTAATGTGTTTCTTTGTTTTACAGTGTCAATAAAGCTAGCTCGGATCCGGGGATCATTAGTGACTCAATCACACTATTGGCTAACTACTTTGGTACTTTTGAAAGATGTGTATATTTGAATATGGCATGTATAGGCTAGTTGATGTAGCATGGTTTGAGTTGTATAAACCTTGCCATGTGATATGGCTTGGAAGTTGAATGTTGTTGGTTTATACTTGAAGCTATGAAAATGATGATTGTGGTATGATATAGTGAGATTGGAATTGGTATATTTCATGCTTGAATTAGTTGATGAGAATGTTTTTTTAAATGTGAATTTGTGGTATGACTAAATGATACTTAGCTTATATGATTTGAGTTGTGAAAATTGGTGTTTTGGATGGATTTATTGAGTAGAAATTGAGTACGAAAGTAAATGATCTAGATAATGTTTAAATGGTGCATATTATGGTACGTTTTGGTTGCCATTTGAGGTATAAATGCATTTGATTTGGGGTTTTAGGTGATTCAAAGTGTGGGTGGCAAGTTTAGCCTTGAAAATGGCCTATAATTGCCCACACGGTTGAGCACAAAGGCATATGGCTCAACCGTGTCTTTCGAGGTTGTGTTTTAAAACAAGTCAGACTCGACCACGGGCAAGAAACACGGACGTGTGACTGGCAGTGTGGTGCAAGTCAGTGTTGACCACAGGTGAGGCACACGGGCGTGTCTCAAGCCATGTGAACAAGTCAGTATGTATGCCCTGTTTTCCTACGGCTTGGACGCATGGGCGTGTCCAAGGCCATGTGAGGCACACGGCCTGCCCCCATGGACGTGTGACCTCTGTAACTTAGAAAAATGTTAAAATTTCTAAAATTTTTGTATGAGTTCGGTTTAGTCCTGACCCCTTTCTGACACGTGTTTAAGGTCTCATAGACCTCACTAAAGGTCTATTTGATTGTAAATTATATTGTTTGAATGACTTTCTGTTGAAAATGATATGAAATGTTTGGAATTGATTAGTAATGCCTCTTAACCCTAGTCTGGTAACAGTTTCGGGTTAGGGGTGTTACAGGCTTTAACACCAAAGTTAGAGGTCCTCTATTGAAGGTTGAGGAGGTTTAAAAGAATGCTCTGATAAATTTAAAGATTCAAAACTCATTCTTGCTCCATCTTCAAGTTTCTTAGCTTCCATCACTAACCCATTCAGATACCTGAAGGGGATGAATCCTAGATGGATCTTGTTATTATTTTCTGAATTATATGATAATTACTTAGTTTGTTCTTAATTATGCATGCTTAATCCAAATTTGATGTGCTTAGCTGGAGGAGGAATAGACCCTACTTAAGAGTAGATCTAGCATAATTAAGCGGAGTTGATCGCACGCCTAGAGATAGGGTGACGAGATTTTTCCGAATTAGGGTGAAACCTAATGTAATATCCCTGATTTATGGCTTATGCATTTTTGCTTAAATAAATGTGAAAGCATGTTTATGTGTATGAGAATGTGTTTTATAAACTTTGGGGAACTCTAGGATGTAGATAAATGCCTTAGAAATTATTAGATTTTAAATCTAGAAAAGGAAGCTAGGCGGAGTTGCCTTAAGAGAAAATGTAGGGGAGATATGATACACAAATGGGCTTGGTAAGGTGGCTTGGAGGCGCCACTTAGGGCCTCAATATGTGACGCCATATACAAGGTGAAAGGGCCTAGGTTCGAATCACAGGGGAAGGAAAAGAGGGCTTTTATTTTGCATGTTTACGTCAAGGAGAGGTAGAGGTGATGGGAGGCAAATGGGACTTTCAAGTAGATGAGGATGAGGCTTGATTTTCTTTTAAAATTTTCGGGTAAAGTCTAGGATAATTGCTGATTTATTTTTTAATTATTTTTGAATAAGTAAAGAGGAGAGAAAATAGGGGATTGGATAGATAGAGGAGGAGTTGGCTGGCCAAGGGAGTCTTTGGTGTCAAAATTCAGCTAGGAAGGTTAGGAAGGTGTAGCCGAAACTTCATTAAGGGTTAAGAGTATTTCTTTTGGGTTCTTTTCCTTCTCTAGTAAGTGTGCTGAAATTTCTTAAGTCAAGACACCATTATTGCCGAATTTCTCTTCATCTTTTCTTTCCCATTAGCTAAGGCCGAATGTCTCTCTCCTTTTCCCAATTGATAGCCATAGCCGATTCTCCCTAAGCCTCATACCCTTTCTTTTCTTTCCATTGCTAAAGCCGAATACTCAAAGGAGTCTTAGCCGAACACTTCTGTGTGATCAAACAAGGAGAAGTCGACTACAATATCAAGGGTAAGGATCCAACTATTATCGTTTTAATTCTTTTCTTAAAGCCGAATCTCTATGGTGCCAGGCATAGGTGTTGTCGATTTCTGTGGGAAGGGTAAGAGTAAGTGTTATTCAATTTCTTTTCTTTTCCTTGTAGCTGAAATTTAGGGACTAACTCTATTTATGATCTTTTGCCAAAACTTGAAGGAGGAAATCTTCGGGGTTTGAAGCGATCAAGGTAAGTGCTATGTAGCATTCGGCTATGGGCCACTTTCATTGATTTAAGGTTAAAGCCGAATCTAACATGTGGTATATAGGGATTTTGTCAATTTCAGGAGCAAGTAGTGGTTTCGGGATTTAAAATCCACAAGGTAAGCACATGTGATATTCGGCCAAGGCCTTATTTTTTGATTAAAGAGTCGTTTCTTATTTATTCAAGAGCCGAAACTAACTAGTTCAGAGATTCAGTGCTAGCCGATTTCAAGGAAGGAATATCACAAGATTTCGGGATTTGATTAGTAGTCAAATTGGCAGCAAGCTAAAAAGTTTGTTGCGTTAATCCTTCGGGATTTGATGTTATAGCCGAATAGGCTTTTGTTTAGATATTAAATGTTGGCCGAATGTAGGGACTGAGATCTAGAACATTAGATTGGGATATTCGGGATTTCAGTGAAGCGTTAAGTAAATTAGGTGTGTACCCCACACTATTTCTTAATGGATGTATGGCTTTAATTTAATATAGTGTTAATAAGAATGTGAAAGATATGGTTTATAGTACCATTCAATAGATACGGCATACTCTCAATGAGTGCACGTTATTCTCTAAAACTATGTTAACAATGTTACGAATACCTGTTATGGCATATAAGTGAATATTGCAAAGAATATGAAATAAAGAATGTGACATAATCTGTGCATGATATGTATGACATGGGGCATATGGGTGATTATGAAAGGGGAAGTGATTTGGTGGTTTATACCACAAATATCTGAATGTGGTGACTTCGGTCACATTATCTGAATGTGGTGTCTCATGACACAAAATATTATCTGGTGGCTATGCCACAATTTTATAAGGGCGATGAGCACGTTGTCTGCAGCGACTGCCTTCGATGATGTGTAGCGGATGGAAGGTTGACTTAGTAGTCCCCACGGTGTGATGGTTGGTACGGGTGATGTGTAGCGAATGGCATCTAGGTTGGGTTCGGGATTACATCATTATATTTAATTACTATTTGTATAAGTATGAACTGTTATGCCTAAATCTTTTGGGACTTAGTGTTGGATGTACACATTGAGTCTGTTTGACTCACCCCGTTGTGGGAATATTTTTCAGGTGACGCTCAGTGATGGACCGGGTCGACAGGAGCTTAGTGGTGGCCATGCTCAGTTCGAGACTTTATTTATTTTGAACTTGTTATATTTTAAGCATTTTGTATTTATTTTGGGTTTTGTTTTTGATGTAATAAGGCCATTAGTATGAACTGTTTATGCATGCATTTTTTATTATTTCTGTTACGAAACGTTTACTACAAAATCAAGATTACACAACTTTTTCGTAAAATAAATGTTAAATGTTTTGACACCTAAACCTAAATGATTTTCAACCTAAGAGATTATTTTTAACAAATTCGGCTTGTAAAACAAGATTTTAATAAATTCCTAACTTCGAAAATAACAATGTTTTCAATTAAAACCAACACGAATCAAACCTTCTTCAAAACCAACCAAGTTTGCCAAAATAACAAACGAATTTGAAAATGTTTTACTCCAGGAGCATACCAGATTCCGTCGAGACTCGTGGGCCGGGTTTGGGGTGTTTCAGCTTGGTATCAGAGCCCAGTTTTAAACTCTCGGCTTTGGGTTTAAAGCCCACAATGTTTTAAAATTTAGGCCAAATGAATTTTTGTGAAAGTTTTGTGAAATGAGCAGGTTTTTCTGGCATGGCACCTAAGTCTCCGACCCGAAGTCCACCAGGTAAGTACTTCTAACCATTGTGTGATTTATAGTATGAATTGAATAAGGGTATATCGGGAACGTAGATTAGTATATTAAGTACTTGAACCCTAGGACTAGCTTACCCCAACATAGAAATTCATAAAACTTTAATGCCTAATTAAACAAACCTGTGGCTAAGTCGCCGAGTTAGGGTATGGCAACCATTGTGCGCATGTCTAGGATTGGATCCGGAAGAGTCTGGTACTTAAGCAGTCCTGGTAACTCACCTCCTCTTCGCTGGAATCCTACCTGGTGCGTAGCTACGGTTTACCCTAACCAAGAGGACTTATTCACGGGCTAAACTCAATAACTAAAACCCGAAAGGGATTAGCCGTATTTTCATAAAAACTTCAGTTTTAAAATCATCAAATTATCCCTTTAAATTGTAGCAAAACTCAATTTGAAAATTTTTCAAAATATTTTCGACTTACAAAATTACCTAAATACCCCTAGTGGTAAAATTACTAAAATGCCCTTGGATTTCAAAATTCACCATACTACCCCTGATTTTAATAAAATTCTCTAATTTTGCAAAAGTATCCAAAAACTTTATTTTTGCGAAATACCAAGATACCTTGATTTGGAAAATTTACGAAATTACCCCTGATTTACAAAATTACCAAAATGACCCCCGATTTCTAAAATTTCTGCCATACCCCTAATTTGAGAAAATTTTCAAAAAAAATACCCTCAAGTTTTGAAAAATTCAAAGTGCCCTGATTTATTAAGATTTTCAAATTGACCTTGGTTTATTACCAAAATACCCTTGTAGGACAAATGACGAAAATACCCATGGGGTAGGAACAGACAACAATGTTTGAATAGTGAACGTGTGTGTGCTACTGAATGGATGCACTTCTCTGAATTAGGATAGAAGACTTGAAACTCTAAATGATCGAAAGAACCCCTATTAACTTTCTTTTCATAAAATTCTTCGCGGGTAATCAGTGGAACAATGACTAATGCATAAAATTTCTTAATCAGATTAAGTCGCGACCGTAGATATGAGCTCTAAGGGACGTGGTCGTAATGTGCGAGGACGCGGTCGAGGTAGAATGACCGTGTCGGAACCCGTTAGATCGAGTCAAGGGTCTTAGAATGAGGTACCACCACCCCAACCACCCACTGTTGGTATTGAGCAGCAAGATCAGACGGGGGATGATGCTGTATCGCAGGTTGTGCTGCGAGTTCTTGAGATGGTGGCTGGAGCAGGGGAAAATATGGGAGCTCGAAAGTCTGTACATGAGTGACTCCGAGCCAATGGAGCAGAGGTGCTCCATGGCGTATCTGGTGTGGCACCCAGTACAGCTGAGTATGGTTGGAGGCTACAGAGCGAATCATGGATGAGCTCGATTTAACCGCTGTGGAGAAATTGAAGGGAATGGTGGCGCTATTTCACGACGAGGCATATCAGTGGTGGCTCACAGTTCAGGATGGTGCCACAGCTGGGGATCTGACGTGGGAATATGTTAAAGCGGCATATCAAAAGAAGTATGTTGGTACTCATTACATTGATGCACAGAATAAGGCTTTTCTAGGGCTGGTTCAAGGGAATGAGTCCGTAACGGAGTACGAGGCTGAATTTTTAAGGTTGCTCAGGTATGCTTGGGGGATAGTGGCTACGGAACATGAGCGATGTGTCCGATTTGAGGACGGACTAAGAGATGATCTGAGGTTATTGATAGCTCCGCAACAAGAACGGGAATTTGTTGTGTTGGTAGAAAAGGCTAAGGTAGCCGAGGGAATTAAGGACTCTGTAAGGCAGAACACTGATCGGAACAGGCAGAAAAGAGGTTTTGGTTCGGCAGGACCATCTGGAAATGTTCAAAAAAGGCCTAGAGCTGATGGGCCGCGAGGTCAGCAAGTTGGTTCAGGAGGGTAGTATCGTACTTGTACACAGTGTGGGAAGATGCACTTAGGGGAGTGTTGGAAGAAAACGGGAGGATGCTTTAAGTGTGGGTCTAAGGATCATATGATTAAGGATTGCCCAATAAAGATAGACAGAAGTCGACCAACGGGTCAGGGTTATAATCGGGCTGGTAGAGGTGGACAGCAGCCTCAGTGGGGTCGTGGTCTGAATAACAGAGGTAATGGTGCTGAAAGAGGACGTGGAACAACGGGCAGAGGTGTTGGGAATACTGAGGCAAGGCAGTCGGGTCTGGTATATACAGTTCGTCGAAGGGAGGATGGAGACGCACCGGACGTCATAACCGGTACGTTCCTTATATCTGGCAAGCCTTATTTTGCTTTGATTGATGTGGGCTCGACCCATTCCTATGTTGCATGTAGTGTAGTTGAAACACTAGGCATAGCCTCTGAACTATCTGATAGGGAGATGACTGTAGTAAGCCCATTAGGCCAAACCGTAGTGGTGAATAAGATCTTTCGGAGTGTACCTCTAGAGATTCAAGGAGTGATTTTCCCTGCCGATTTAAGGGAATTACCCTTCGGAGAATTTGACCTCATACTTGGCATGGATTGGCTAGTGGAACATCGGGCTGTATTGGATTGTGCAGCTGAGCGAATGGAGTTAAGGACCCAGGAGGATGAGACGGTAATTATGATAGGAGAAAGAAGAAACTACTTGTCCAACGTAGTTTCAGCACTGAAGGCGGATAGGATGGTTCGGAAAGGTTGCAAGGCATTTTTAGCCTTCGTAAGTGCGTTGGATGGAAAAGAAGGGGGAGTTAGTGGAGTTAGAACTGTAAGGGAATTTGAAGATGTGTTTTCAGAGGAGTTACCCGGAATACCCCCGGATAGGGAGGTGGAATTTGGAATTGACTTACTACCGGGGACAGCTCCTGTGTCAATTGCCCCTTATAAAATGGCACCAAAGGAGTTGGTTGATCTCAAGGTTCAAGTCCAAGAGTTGCTAGATCGTAGGTTTATCTGACCCAGTGTGTCTCCATGGGGAGCACCGGTCTTGTTTGTGAAGAAGAATGACGAAACTATGCGTATGTGCATAGACTATCGTCAGCTGAATAAGCTGACCATCAAGAACAAGTACCCTTTGCGAAGGATAGACGACTTCTTCGATCAGCTGAAGGGGGCAGCGGTATTCTTAAAGATCAACTTAAGGTCGAGGTATCATCAGTTGAAGGTAAAGGAAGCAGATATTCATAAGACAGCTTTCCGAACAAGATACGGCCACTATGAATTTCTAGTAATGCCGTTTGGGTTGACGAACGCCCCAACCGCGTTCATGGATATGATGAACCGGATCTTTCAACCCTACTTGGATAGGTTCGTCGTTGTGTTCATCGACGACTTCCTAGTATACTCCAAGTCTGAAGAGGAGCATGATGAGCATCTTCGGGTTGTGTTGCAAGTGTTGAGGGAGAAGAAGCTATATGCCAAATTCAATAAGTGTGAATATTGGCTTAAGGAAGTTGCGTTCTTAGGGCATGTGGTATTTGCAGAAGGAATAAGGGTGGATCCTCGAAAGATTAAGGCAGTGTTGGATTGGAAACCACCCAAGTCTGTGGCTGAGGTTCGTAGTTTCTTGGGATTAGCGGGCTATTACAGAAGGTTTGTAGAAGGATTCTCATCGATAGTCGCACCTTTGACGAAGTTGTTGAGGAAGGAGGTACCTTTCGTATGGACAGATAAGCAACAAGGGAGCTTTGAGAAGCTTAAGAAGGTTTTGACTGAAGCTCCAGTTCTGATTCAGCCGGAGGCAGGTTTTGACTGAAGGTTTTGACTGAAGGTTAACTACCCGACGCATGACTTGGAATTGACGGCAGTGGTCTTTGCTCTTAAGGTGTGGAGGCACTATCTCTATGGAGAAAAGTCAGTGATTTACACGGACTACAAGAGCCTTAAGTATCTGTTGACTCAGAAGGAGCTGAATCTGAGACAGTGAAGGTGGGTGGAATTATTGAAAGACTACGACTGTTCTATAGAGTATCATCCGGGCAAGGCGAATGTAGTGGCAGATGCCCTAAGTCGAAAAGTGGTGTCAGATCTGAGGGCGATGTTTGCACATCTGAGTTTGTATGACGATGGAAGTCTGCTGGCAGAGTTGCAAGTCAAACCGACTTGGTTGAATGAGGTAAAAAAGGGCCAGTTGGCAGATGAGGATTTAAGTGCTAAGATGCAGCAAGTTCAGAATGGTGGTTTAGAGGATTACAGTATGTCCGGTGGTGGAGTATTGTGTTTCAAGGGTAAGGTCTGTATGCTGAATAATGAGGAGTTAAGGCAGAAGATTCTTCAGGAATCGCATAGTAGCCCTTATGCTATGCATCCTGGAGGCACTAAGTTGTACAGAGATCTAAGGGAACAGTTTTGGTGGCCTGGTCTGAAGAGGGAAGTTATAGAATTTGTCGGCAAGTGCTTAACATGTCAGCAAGCTAAGGCTGAACATCAAATTCCGTCAGGATTACTTCAGCCAATCAAGATTCTGCAGTGGAAGTGGGAGAGAATCACCATGGACTTCGTTAGTGGGCTTCCCCTCACGCCTACTAAGAAGGACTCCGTATGGGTGATAGTGGACCGGTTGACTAAGTCCGCGCATTTCATTCCCATGTGAGTTGATTATTCTTTGTAGAAGTTGGCAAAGTTATATGTGGCGGAGATTGTAAGGTTGCATGGAGTTCCGGTATCGATCATTTCAGATAGGGATCCAAGATTTACGTCTCGATTTTGGAAAGCCCTACATCAAGCTTTAGGCACCAGATTGGATTTCACTACGGCTTTTTATCCACAATTGGACGGTCAATCTGAACGAGTAATCCAAGTGTTAGAGGATATGTTAAGGGGCTGTGTGATAGACTTCAGAGGTAGTTGGGAAGAATATTTGCCTTTGGCAGAATTTGCTTACAATAACAGCTATCAAGCTAGTATTCGGATGGCATCGTATGAAGCGCTGTATGGACGGAAATGTCGCACTCCTACTTGTTGGACGAAATTAGGGGAACGTCAGGTTTTGGGCTCAGAGATTGTGGCAGAGTCTGAAGAAAAGGTTAAGGTAATTCGGGTATGGTTGAAGGAAGCATCTGATAGGCAGAAATCGTACGCTGATCTGAAACGGAAGGAGATAGAATTTGTTGTGGGAGATCAAGTGTTTCTTAAAGTCTCGCCTTGGAAGAAGGTGATGAGATTCAGTCGAAAAGGGAAGTTAAGCCCCAGGTTTATAGGACCTTATCAAGTATTGAAGCGAGTTGGACCAGTGGCATACCAGTTAAAGTTGCCTTTGGAATTGAAGCAGATACACGATGTATTCCATGTATCTATGCTACGTCGTTATCGAGCAGATCCATCTCATATAGTTCCAGTTGAAGAGGTGGAGCTAAGGCCAGATCTGTCATACGAGGAAGAGCTAATTCAGATCTTGGAACGAGATGTGAAAGTGTTACAGAGAAAGTCAGTTCCTTTAGTCAAAGTGTTATGGCGCAATCATGGATCGGAGAAAGCTTCATGGGAGCCAGAAGAGGCAATGCAATAGAAATACCCTCACTTATTTCAGCCAGGTAATTTCGAGGACAAAATTATTTAAGGGGGTAGAACTGTAATATCCCTGATTCATGGCTTATGCATTTTTGCTTAAATAAATGTGAAAGCATGTTTATGTGTATGAGAATGTGTTTTATAAACTTTGGGGAACTCTAGGATGTAGATAAAAGCCTTAGAAATTATTAGATTTTAAATCTAGAAAAGGAAGCTAGGCAGAGTGGCCTTAAGAGAAAATGTAGGGGAGATATGACACACAAATGGGCTTGGTAAGGTGGCTTGGAGGCCCCACTTAGGGCCTCAATATGTGACGCCATATACAAGGTGACAGGCCTAGGTTTGAATCACAGGGGAAGGAAAAGAGGGCTTTTATTTTGCATGTTTGCGTCAAGGAGAGGTAGAGGTGATGGGCGGCAAATGGGACTTTCAAGTAGATGAGGATGAGGCTTGATTTTCTTTTAAAATTTTCGGGTAAAGTCTAGGATAATTGCTGATTTATTTTTTAATTATTTTTGAATAAGTAAAGAGGAGACAAAATAGGGGATTGGATAGATAGAGGAGGAGTTCGCTGGCCAAGGGAGTCTTTGTGTCAAAATTCGGCTAGGAAGGTTAGGAAGGTGTAGCCGAAACTTCATTAAGGGTTAAGAGTATTTCTTTTGGGTTCTTTTCCTTCTTTAGTAAGTGTGCCGAAATTTCTTAAGTCAAGACACCATTATTGCCGAATTTCTCTTCATCTTTTCTTTCCCATTAGCTAAGGCCGAATGTCTCTCTCCTTTTCCCAATTGATAGCTATAGCCGATTCTCCCTAAGCCTCATACCCTTTCTTTTCTTTCCATTGCTAAAGCCGAATACTCAAAGGAGTCTTAGCCGAACACTTCTGTGGGATCAAACAAGGAGCAGTCGACTACAACATCAAGGGTAAGGATCCAACTATTATCGCTTTAATTCTTTTCTTAAAGCCGAATCTCTGTGGTGCCAGGCATAGGTGTTGTCGATTTCTTTGGGAAGGGTAAGACTAAGTGTTATTCAATTTCTTTTCTTTTCCTTGTAGCTGAAATTTAGGGACTAACTCTATTTATGATCTTTGGCCAAAACTTGAAGGAGGAAATCTTCGGGGTTTGAAGCAATCAAGGTAAGTGATAAGTAGCATTCGGCTATGGGCCACTTTCATGGATTTAAGGTTAAAACCGAATCTAACATGTGGTATATAGGGATTTCGTCAATTTCAGGAGCAAGTAGTGGTTTCGGGATTTAAAATCCACAAGGTAAACACATGTGATATTCGGCCAAGGCCTTATTTATTGATTAAAGAGTCATTTCTTATTTATTCAAGAGCCGAAACTAACTAGTTTAGAGATTCAGTGCTAGCCGATTTCAAGGAAGGAATATCACAAGATTTCAGGATTTGATTAGTAGTCAAATCGGTAGCAAGGTAAGAAGTTGGTTGCGTTAATCCTTCGGGATTTGATTTTATAGCCGAATAGGCTTTTGTTTAAATATTAAATGTTGGTCGAATGTAGGGACTGAGATCTAGAACATTAGATCGGGATATTCGGGATTTCAATGAAGCGTTAAGTAAATCAGGAGTGTACCCCACACTATTTCTTAATGGATGTATGGCTTTAATTTAATATAGTGTTAATAAGAATGTGAAAGATATGGTTTATAGTACCATTCAATAGTACGGCATACTCAGGTACGTTATTCTCTAAAACTATGTTAACAATGTTACGAATACCTGTTATGGCATATAAGTGAATATTGCAAAGAATGTGAAATAAAGAATGTGACATAATCTGTGCATGATATGTATGACATGGGGCATATGGGTGATTATGAAAGGGGAAGTGATTTGGTGGTTTATACCACAAATATCTGAATGTGGTGACTTCGGTCACATTATCTGAATGTGGTGTCTCATGACACAAAATATTATCTGGTGGCTATGCCACAATTTTATAAGGGCAATGAGCACGTCGTCTGCAGCGACTGCCTTCGATGATGTGTAGCGGATGGAGGGTTGACTTAGTAGTCCCCACGGTGTGATGGTTGGTACGGGTGATGTGTACCAGATGGCATCTAGGTTGGGTTCGGGATTGCATCATTATATTTAATTGCTACTTGTATAAGTATGAACTATTATGCCTAAATCTTTCGGGACTTTGTGTTGGATGTACACATTGAGTCTGTTTAACTCACCCCGTTGTGGGAATATTTTTCAGGTGACGCTCAGTGATGGACCGGGTCGGCAGGAGCTTAGTGGTGGCCATGCTCAGTTCGGGACTTTATTTATTTTGAACTTGTTATATTTTAAGCATTTTGGATTTATTTTGGGTTTTGTTTTTGATGTAATAAGGCCACTAGTATGAACTGTTTATGCATGCATTTTTTATTATTTCTGTTACGAAACGTTTACTACAAAATCAAGATTAAACAACTTTTTCCTAAAATAAATGTTAACTGTTTTAACACCTAAACCTAAATGATTTTCAACCTAAGAGATTATTTTTAACAAATTCGGCTTGTAAAACAAGATTTTAATAAATTCCTGACTTCGAAAATAACAATGTTTTCAATTAAAACCAACACGAATCAAACCTTCTTCAAAACCAACCAAGTTTGCCAAAATAACAAACGAATTTGAAAATGTTTTACTCCATGAACATACCAGATTCGGTCGAGACTCGTGGGCCGGGTTTGGGGTGTTTCAACTAATATGGGAGTCCATAGATCGATTTACTACTATTCTAGGGGATTATTATAAGAGAACGAGAGTTCCACTAATTAACCTACGGTTAGACGTTATTTGCCTCGAGAGAGGGTTTAATATACGTTAGGGAGTCTTACAGATCAAACTAAGTAAATAAGTTTAGGTGGATTCTTCTTAAGGGTATCGTCTTAATCAACTAAGTTTTTCCTAAAGTTATTTCCCCAATTCGTTCTTTTTGTCTTTGTGCCTTTAGCCTAGTAATTTGTTAATTTTAGATTAAAAATAACTTCACTTATTTTAGGCTAAATAATAAAAAGAAAGTTAGTATTAGTACTTTTAGTTCTTGTGCGTTCGACAATCCGGTCTTGCCTAAGCTATACTACTATTTGATAGGTACATTTGCCTTAAATCGTTGTCAGAGTTAGTTTCCAGGTTCGATCATTCTCTTTATAAATTTTAAGACTAATTCTAGTGATCAAGTTTTTGGCGCCATTGCTGGGGAACTAAAATATTAGGAACGCTCTATTTTTATTACTTTAGCCATTATTTTTTATTTATTTTTATTTTAGGTTAATTTTTTTTAATTTTGCTGAAATTTTCTTTCTTTCTTTTCTTTACAGGCACCTCTAGTTTATGACTAGAAGGAACCCAAGAGGACCTTTAGTATACGACGGTGATATTGAAGCGACCGCTCGTAGGAATCGCCGAGAAATTAGGCGAGCCCTAAATTACACAGAAGAAAATCAAGAAGGCAGATCCAATCCTACTGAAGGGATGGACGAGAATTACCCACAACCACATGATGTGGGAGAAAACAACGCTCCACGTACTATGTTTGATTATGCTAAACCGCATTTGACAGGAGTAGAATCAAGTATTGTTAGGCCTGCTATAGCTGCTAATAGTTTTGAATTAAAGCATAACATAATACAAATGATTCAACAATTTGTTCAATTTGATGGTTTGCAGGACGAAGACCCAAACACTCATATAGCTAATTTTTTAGAGTACTGTGACACCTTCAAAATAAATGGTGTTTCTGATGATGCCATACGTCTTCGGTTATTTCCCTTTTCATTAAGGAATAAAGCGAAAAAAGTGGTTAAACTCGTTACCACAAGGGTCAATCACTACATGGGACCAAATGACCGAAAAGTTTTTATTAAAATATTTCCCACCGGCCAAAACGGCAAAATTACAAAATGATATCTCTTCTTTTATGCAGATGGATTTTGAAACATTATATGACGCATGGGAGAGATACAAGGATCTCTTGAGAAGGTGTCCACACCATGGTTTACCCTTGTGGCTTCAAGTCCAAACTTTTCACAATGGTGTGAATCCTTCAACGAGACAACTAATCGACTCAGCCTCCGGTGGAACCCTAAACAATAAAACTCCTGAAGCAGCTTACGAGTTCATTGAAGAGATATCACTGAATAACTATCAATGGCAAGTTACAAGGACAAAACCGACAAAATTAGCCAGAGTTTTCAACATAGACACAGTGACCATGCTATCAACACAAATGGAGATGATGAGTAAAGAGCTTGACAGTTTGTGTTCTTCGCAGGTACACCCAGTAATGCAGTGCAACGCAAGTGGAACTGTGGCGAATCCTGAGTACCTACCCTACCAACCAGGAGTAGAGAGCGAATAGATGAACTAGATAGGTAATAATTTCAGATCTAATAATAATCCTTATAGAATACTTACAATCCAGGTTAGAGGGACCACCCAAATTTCTCATGGGGAGGTCAAGGAAATCAAGGAAATCAAAGACAACAATCTCCTCAAAACTTCCAAAATCAGCCATATCTGCAAGAGAAGAAGCCAAACCTCGAAGAGATGCTGACAAAATTTATGGCAAACACAGAAAACCGTTTCCAAGAAAATGAGAAAATACTTAAAGATCAAAAAGCATCGGTTGAAAAAGTTAATGTCCGAACGACCGCAAGGATGTCTACCAAGTAACACCATGATTAACCCAAAGGAGCAAATTCAAGCCATCACAGCTCATGATAGTAAAATGGTAGGCGAACCAAAAGAGGTAGACGAAGGTAAAATAGAGGTAACACAAGAAAAGCTAAAACTGTAATCAAGGAGTACCAACCTCTCATACCTTATCCTGAAGCCATGAGAAAAGATGATATAGAGGAACAGTTCGATAAGTTTCTTAAACTTTTAAAGAAATTACATATTAACTTACCCCTTCTTGAAGCTCTTTTTCAGATGCCAGACTCGAGGAAATTTTTAAGACAGCTCTTGACAAACAAACGCAAATTAGACGAAGAGCCACATGTGGAACTCAACGAAAAGTGCTCAGTAATTCTACAAAATAGACTACTGCAGAAGCAAAAAGATCCAGGGAGTTTTACAATTCCATGTTTTATTGGTAGTTTAAATGTTGATAATGCGTTAGCTGATTTAGGGGCAAGAATAAATGCCATGCCTTATAAATTGTTTACACAGCTAGGTCTAGGGAAGCCCAAATAAACTAGGATGAGTATTCAATTAGCAGATAAAACTATTAGAATTCCTAGGGGTATTATCGAAGATGTTCTTGTCAAAATCGATAAATTCGTTTTCCCAGTAGACTTTGTTATCTTAGACATGGAAGAGGATAATTCAATCCCCTTAATATTAGGAAGGCCATTCATAGCAACCGCCAAAACTAAAATTGATGTTAATACAAGCGAACTTATACTTTGTGTAGGCGACGAGATAGTCACTTTTCAAGCCCTCGACTCGGCTAGAACATCAAGCAATAAAGAAATAACTCATAAGGAAAAAAGGATTCAGACCGATGAACTAGACGATTGGAAAACCCAGTTTAAGGAAAAACTAGGGATACCTGAAGAAGAACCGAAACCACACAAAGTAAAGCCGAAGGAGCCCCCAGAAAAGCTCGTAGGAACATCAAACCACTTCAAAATAGGAGACCAGGTACAGCTAGATAAATCAGATCATCACTTCACCACAGCAAACTTGAACAAGAACGAAGCAATTCCTCTTAAGGTACAAAATATCTTCCCACACGGAGCTGTTGATGTAAGCAATCCAACATTCAACACTTTTAAGGTAAACGCTTCTCGACTTAAACTTTATCAAGAGATTAGAACTATAATCATGAGGGAAAATATTCAAACCTTTAAACCTCCCTGAGTTTGTTTTTGAATTACAAGGGAAGTCTAGCTTAAGACTATATACGAGCGCTTCTCGGAAGGCAACCCAAGCACTAACACAATTTATTTTCACATTTTGCTTTCCGTTTATTTTTCTTTCTTTCTTTTATTTCTAAATACCTAGGTGTAAACTAACAAAAGTGCAGAATTCAAGACCACACGGCCATGCCCGTGACCGTGTGGACCATCAGAATCCCCGTACTAACATAGCAGAGGCCGTGCGAATTAAATCCCAACTAAATTTCGATGTCAAGGATCCAACCACTACCCCACGGGCACCAACACAGTGGTACGGCCGTGCCTAACAACCGTGTGAAGCTACTGACTTGCCAACCTTGGGCCGAACACGCCCGTGCCTCCCAGCCATGCCAATATACTGACTTGTTACCAACGGTTGTGGAAAATTGCAAACGGGCATGGCTGAGCCAACGCGACCAGAAACACGGCCGTGCGAGACGGCCGTGTGAATCGACACACCCTCAGACCACGGGCGTGTGAGTGTACCAGAATTAAACCTCTATGTAAACCCCACAGCCTTTCCCTTCTATCCATCTTCTTCCTTCATTCTTTTTCCTTCAAAATTTCTCTTCTTACCTTAGAAAAAGTGTCCAGACAACAAGCCAAGGGTCGTTGAGACCATTTAGTTTTTACTTTTCTTTTCTCCTTTACTTCAATTTCCTTCCCTTTGAAAATCTTAGGCTTAATTTAGTTTATCTTATTTTAGTTTGTAGTGTTAGGTTCAAAAGGCTGCTAGGGAAACACGCCACTTCTGCCACCGCCAGTATCTCCCCAGCCTTAGAGGTCACACCCACCTCGCGAACCATCCAACAATAAGGACTCTTCGGTCCATTCATCTTTAATTTTCATTTTACTTCCATTTTTGTTTCCTCTTTCTTTATCTTTCTTATCTTTAATTATATATTTAGTTTATTTTAATTAGGTCTTAATAATTCCTGGCTACTTCTCAGTGCGCTACCCAATTTCTTCATCTAGCGCAGGGTCGTCATCCAGACCGACCTCCCCATCCTCCTTCACTTTCGCCTCAAGGAATCCATCCAAAATTCAGGGAGTATTCTTTCCCCTTCTCTTTTGATTTATCCCTTAAATGTTATTATCTATCTTTGTACATTGAGGGCAATGTACATCTTAAGTGTGGGGCGTGAATAGTTATTTCAAGAAAATGCCTAACTTTCTGCATTATTCTCAAACCCTGAGGATAAAAGTGCCTAACTTTTTTCATTATTCTTAAATCCCTGAATTTAATCTTGTTTTTAAGTAATTTCCTCATATTACTAATTAGGATGAAATTTCTAATGATTTATGATTTTTATTGATATATTTTTGAGTAAGTCATTGATAATTGTGCATTGATGATTAAGTTTAAAGAATACTAGAGAATCAAGCGTGATAAGTCTATTTTTTTTCAAAAAAATCTTTGCTAGGTTGTTAACCAAAATATGAATATTACTTTGAAATTTGAAATTTACGAGTTTGGCATCAAAATACCCATAATTTTTGTGAGATTTTGAGCCTTATAGAGCATTTATTCATTTTCATGCTCACTTTATTGATTATGAGTGTGTCAACATTGAACTGTTATTCTAGAACTTGCCTTGATTATACATGTTGAGACCACAGTTATGATTTGATATATAGAAATGATTAAGGCACCTAGGATTTAACCCACTTACTCCACTAAAAAGCCTACCTTCATAATTAACCTCTAGTGAACGTCGTTGATCCTAACAACCCTTCTTATTGACTCACCCGCTAATATTAACCCAGAACCCATTTGTTTTTGTTATCACCATTCTTTTTGACTACCCTTATGTCGAGATTTGATTTGATCTGTTTCCTAGCATCTTTATTTTAGTTGATTTATTCATTATTGTAACACTTAGTTTGTTCTTAAAAAAAATCGAAGTATATTCAGTATTAATGTTACGAAAAGTAAGTCTAAATTATCATAAAAAAAAGCTCATGTTATTAGTATTGTAAATTTTCAATTGATGTAATTATTTTAGATCAGTTTATTTTTCTAGACAGGTACTTGTCAATTTAATCATGATTTTAACCTTCTAATTAAGCCTTTATCCACACCTTTAACCCTAGCCCCATTATAACCCTGTTAAAGACCTTTCGATCTGTCTGTCATCTCATTTTACAGTGGTGGAGATTTGATTTTCAGGCAAGCCTATGGGATTAACTTTTCATGTTCGACTTATTGAGTGCTTAATTTCGACCCTTAAACACTTTGAGTGATTTGAGTAAATCTTTTGTGAGGATGTCAATCCTTGTCAGTTTTGAATTAAAGGTAATTATTTAGATGAGGGGAGACACTTACATTTTCATAATACAAATGTAGGACTTATCTTGTTTGAATCTTTAGGACTCTTTGAGTTGAATTATCCATGTATAAATTATCTATGAATTATGATGAGACATTGTTGATAGGAGTTATGAATTATGGAAAGTTCGTTTTAATTGTAAGTTGAGAATTTTGCTTGAGGACAAGCAAAAGCTTAAGTGTGGGGGTATTTGATAAACCGTAATTATAACATATTTTAATCCCACATTTAGAATGCTTTTGGATGATTATCCTCTGTTTTATATAAAAAGGTGCTCTTAATCCTTTCTTTTCATGTCTTATGCCTAGGAAAGCACCTGAGGATAAAAAGAACGAGAAACAGGCCCAAAACAGAGTAAATTGGGCCAAAGAAGTAATCAACATGGCCTGGACCAAAGCCCACATGGCCGTGCCTCACTGATCATCTAGAGCACGACCTAACCCCCGATTTACACGATCGTGTCTCATTAAAGATATCGGAGCACGGCCTGGCCACGATCCACACGGGCGTGTGCCATGGCTGTTTCCCTGTCGCTAAAAAGAGCAATTTCACTCGGATTTGGATACCTAGGGAGAAAGAAACCAAGGAGCCAAGCCAGAAAGGTCAGATTTGTGGGAAATCACTCGAAGATAGACAATTGATCCATCTCAAGAAGCCGAAATTCTACTCAAGATGGTAGATCTCTCCTTCAATTCCTTCAGAGGGTTTTAGGGATTTCTTATGTTTTGTTTTATCTTTTCTCTTGAGATGTTTTCTTTATTCATTATAAACTAAGCCCTTCAGATACCTGAAGGGGATGAAACCTAGATGAATCTTGTTATTATTTTCTAAATTATATGATAAATACTTATTCTGTTCTTAATTATGCATGCTTAATCCAAATTTGATGTGCTTAGCTGGAGGAGGAATAGACCCTGCTTAAGAGTAGATTTAACATAATTAAGCGGAGTTGATCGCACGCCTAGAGATAGGGTGACGAGATTTTTTTTTGGATTAGGGTGAAACCTAATATGGGAGTCCATAGATCGATTTACTACTATTCTAGGGGGTTATTATAAGAGAACGAGAGTTCCACTAATTAACCTAGGGTTAGACGTTATGCGCCTAGAGAGAGGGTTTAATCTATGTTAGGGAGTCCTACAGATCAAACTAAGTAAATAAATCATATGGTTCAGGGATAGATAACAAGTGAAGTCTAGGTGGATTCTTCCTAAGGGTATCGTCTTAATCAACTGAGTTTTTCCTAAAGTTATTTCCCCAATTCGTTCTTTTTGTCTTTGTGCCTTTAGCCTAGTAATTTGTTAATTTTAGATTAAAAACATCTTCACTTATTTTAGGCTAAATAATAAAAAGAAAGTTAGTATTAGTACTTTTAGTTCCTGTGGGTTCGACAATCCGGTCTTGCCTAAGCTATACTACTGTTCGATAGGTACACTTGCCTTAAATCATTGTCAGAGTTAGTTTTCAGGTTCGATCATTCTCTTTATAAATTTTAAGACTCTGATTCTAGCGATCAACCACTTTATCAGAGACTGCCCCAAGGTGGGAGAGAAAGAAAAGCCTTAGAATGCAAGATCGAAAAGTACTGCTAGGGGAAGACCACTGAGAAACCTGAGACATGAGATGGGTAGCAAGAACCCATCCAGAGAGGAAGCCACTAGAGTCAAGGGTAGAGCACAGGCGAGAACCTATGCCATCCGTGCTCGTGAAGAGGCGTCTTCCCCTGACGTAATCACGGGTACCTTTTCTCTCCATAATACTCGTGTCATAGCTTTAATTGATCCGGGATCTACCCACTCATACATATGCATGAAATTAGTCTCTAGCATGAGCATGCCTATAGAGTCTACCGAATTTGTAATAAGAGTGTCTAACCCCCAAGGCAAGTATGTGTTGGTCGATAGAGTTTGTAAAGAATGCCCTGTGATGATTAAGGGTCATTTTTTTTTCGGTTGATCTTATGCTATTACCTTTTGATGAGTTCGATGTCATCCTTGGGATGGATTGGTTAGTTACTCATGGAGTAATGGTGAATTGTGGGAAGAAGCATATTGAGTTGAAAAGTAAAAATGGGGAGTTTATTCGTATGGAATCAAATAACCAAGATAGATCACCGGTAGTGATGTCAACCTTGTTGACTCAAAGGTATTTGAGGAGGAGGTACGAGGCTTACCTCGCCTTTGTGTTAAACACTAAAGAGACTGAATTGAGAATTGAGTCGGTACCCATAGTATGCGAGTACCTAGATGTTTTTCGGAAGAGTTGCCAGGGCTACCTCCGGTTAGAGAGATTGAATTTGGGATTGAGTTAGCTACGGGTACTGTCCCTATTTCTATTGCTCCATAAAGAATGGCTCCGACTGAGCTCAAAGAGCTAAAAGCACAGTTGCAAGAACTAACGGATAAAGGTTTCGCAAGGCCGAGCTTCTCTCCGTGGGGTGCTCCCATTTTATTCGCGAAGAAGAAAGATGGTTCCATTACACTATGTATAGATTATCAGCAACTCAAAAAGGTAACTGTGAAGAGCAAGTACTCGTTGTCGAGGATCGACGATCTATTCGATCAATCGAAGGGAGCCATAGTATTTTCCAAGATAGATTTGAGGTCAGGGTACTATCAGCTGAGAGTCTAGAACTTAGATGTGCCGAAAATCGCATTTAGGACTAAGTATGGCCACTCTGAATTCTTGGTCATGCCTTTTGGTCTAACGAATTCCCCTGCGATCTTCATGGAGTTGATGAATCGCATTTTTCTGCCATACTTGGATAAATTTGTTGTGGTTTTCATCGATGACATACTAATCCACTCTCGAGATAAGAACGATCATGCTAAGCATTTGAGTATGGTTCTACAAGTTTTAAGAGAAAAAGATTGTATGCCAAATACAGTAAGAGTGAATTTTGGCTCAAGGAAGTGGGATTTTTGGGGCACATTGTCTCAGGAGACGGGATTAGAGACTACCCGAGTAAGATTTCAGCAATTGTTGAATGGAAACCGCCGAGGAGCATAACTGAAGTAAGGAGTTTTCTAGGTCTAGCTTGCTACTATAGGCATTTTGTCAAGGGGTTTTCCATGATAGCTACTCCGATGACGTGACTTTTGCAAAAAGATGTGAAGTTCGATTGGATAGAAAAGTGTCAAGAGAGTTTTGAGAAACTTAAGACACTGTTGACTGGGGCTCCTATTTTGGTGCAACCTGAGCCAGGAAGAGAATTTTTCGTTTACAGTGACGCGTCCTTCAAGGATTGGGTTGTGTACTTATGCAAGAGGGTAAAGTGATTGCATACACCTCTAGGCAACTGAAGCCGCACGAGAAGAATTACCCGACTCATGATTTAGAGTTGGCCGCAATCGTGTTCGCGTTAAAAATTTGGAGGCATCACTTGTATGGTGAAAGGTGTCGGATTTTCACCGACCATAAAAGCCTAAAATATTTGATGACTCAAAAGGAATTGAATTTGAGGCAACGAAGGTGGTTAGAGCTGATTAAGGATTATGAGTTGGTAATTGACTATCATCCAGGAAAGGCAAATATAGTTGTCGATGCTTTGAGCAGAAAATCATTGTTTGCACAAAGAGCCATGAGTACTCAGTTGACTTTATTGGATGATGGTTCCGTTTTAGCCCGAATTGAGGGCTAAACCATTGTTTCTCCAAGAGATTTGCGAAGCTCAGAAAGATGATAACAATTTGCAAGCCAAGAGAGTTATATGTGAGTCGAAGGTTGACTCAGACTTTCAAGTAAATCCTGATGGATGTCTTTCGTTTCGAGATAGGGTCTGTGTACCTAAGAATGACGAGCTTATTTGTAAAATCTTGAGTGAAGCGCATAGTGCATGTTTAGCTGTGCACCCTGGGAGCACGAAGATGTACAACGATTTGAGGAAATGGTATTGGTGGCCTAGTATGAAGAAAGACATCTCCGAGTTTGTATCGAGATGTCTGATTTGTCAGCAAGTGAAGGCTGAGCACCAAGTACCTTCGGGTTTACTTCAGCCCATTATGGTTCCTGAGTGGAAATGGGACCTTATCACCATGGACTTCATGACAGGCTTACCGTTGACTCCAAAGAAGAAAGATGCAGTATGGGTAGTGGTTGATAGACTCACAAAGTCAGCCCATTTTGTACAAGTGCGAGTCGACTTTTCACTTCGTAAATTGACGGACCTGTACATGTTCGAGATAGTAAGACTTCATGGTGTACCATTGTCGATCATTTCAGATAGAGATCCGAGATTCACGTCACGATTTTGGAAAAGGTTACAAGAGGCCTTGGGCACGAAATTGAGTTTCAGTACAGCCTTCCATCCACAAACCGACGGGCAGTTGGAGAGTGTAATTCAAATACTCGAAGACATTCTTCGAGTTGTGTCTTGGAATTCCAATGTAATTGGGAGAAATAGTTTCCAGTCAAGTTTGAAGATGGCGCCTTATAAGGCATTGTATGGGCGTAAGGGCCGAACGCCCTTGTATTGGTCAGAACTTAAAGAGAAACAGATACACGGGGTTGATTTGGTTAAGAAAACTGAAGAGATAGTAAAAGTGATATGTGATTGTCTGAAAGTCACATCAGATAGACAAAAGTCCTATTCGTATTTAAAAAGGAAGGAGATATAATTCAAAGTCAGTGATAAAGTGTTCTTGAAGGTATCACCTTGGAGAAAAGTCCTCAGATTTGGCCGGAAGGGCAAATTCAGTCTGTAACACCCCAAACCCGGTCAAAACGCTACGACCGAATCTGGCATGTTACAGGGAAGAAAACTTTAGAAATTCAAATTTAAAACCAGGAGTTGAGAAAAATTTTGCATATTAATTTGCCTTTGGTGAAGATTTAAAACAATGGCTCAACTTCAGCCGTGATACAAATCAAGTTTCATAATCCCAAGTCCAATTTCAAGAAAGATTTTATTGAGCAATCAATTGGAAAAAATATTGCGTCTTAGTTTGAAAATTTTGAGTTAATTGTTACCAAAACTCGATCTTAATTACCCATTTATAAAATCTTAAATTCAAAGTTTTTAACTTTAAAAAAACACCCACTTAGACAATTTATTAGGCATGCCTTGACAATTAAAATAAAAAACAAATCAACGTATAGATGGCCTTATTACAATACCAACCCAAATTAAAATAGTAATAATCCAAAATAAATATTAAAGATAAAATTACTTAAGACATTATGCATGGCCACCTCGAGTCCACCTCGGCTCCATATCCGCGGTCTAAGGATCACTTGCAAAATTTAATGGAGGGGGTGAGTCACCGAGACTCAGTGTGCAAATCCCCGTCCAAATGAGTTTTGGGCTCTCACACAGATTCATATATTAAGTATGGATGTAATGCAACCCAACCCACCTATTATGTCCATCCACCATAACTCCTAAATCTACCCAGTACCTGTGGCACCTAGCCACTGGTGGTACCTAACCACTGGTGACAAAAGTCACAAATCACAATACGTGGGGCCAACCCCCTTGTGGTACCAAACCACTGGTGACAATCTAAAAGAGATCATGTTTCCTCCCTCTTCACATTATACCCCAATTTCGTGTCCATGTTTAACAATTAATATGGTATGATCATGCTTTCAATGTATAACAAACAGTCATTTCACTCATACATACATTCGTTGATAACAGAACAGAGCAGAACTTACCCGGAGTCCTTGATCTTACCCACAATGGTATCTTAGTGATCTCCTTTCATCACTTCAGCTTTTAGCCAACAAAGTTAATAACATAATTAAAATACGAAGTGTGTGAGAGTTACACACCTGATAACACGTAATACAACGCTTTCTATGCCGACACTATCGCTAACAAGAACTACTGCTATCTGTCTACTATTCTGCTCAGAAGTCGGCCCACAACCCGGTGGCCAATCGCGTACTGCTGACACGGCACGTCTCTTAAACTTAGGGGCTGGGTTTACCGGTCCAACCCCTTCCTTAGAATTGCTGGCATTCGAGTCCATGGAATAGATCTTGGTTAGAAGATACTATAAGGAAACAATGGTTTTTTAACAACAACCTAGGGTTAAGGCACTAAATGGAACAAAAGAAGAATGCACCCCCAACAGGAGAGATTTCTTATCAAGGTCGACAGAACCTAGAAGATTAAGGCTAGGATTAAGAGAACGCAGAAGTCCCTACGCACGAACCAAAATAGATTCGGTTATCCAAGATGTCCATTCGAAAGAGTGGCCTTTCGGCCAAATGAATGGTATGAAACCCCTTACCTAGATTGACTGAAACCGAATGTCCTTCCAAAGACTTCCCAAATGTTGGTTTGCTGCAGAGAAAATGAAAGTGAGGCCTCCCCCTACATTCGGCCAAAGCACTCAAGTGCAGGATTACTGCTTTTAGTTATCGCCCATCAAGAGAGAAGAAACAAAACGAAAGAGAAAAGGGATCACTTACCACAGATTGAGAAGAGCCCGATCGCAATGATTTCGAAGAGTGAATAGAAGGAAAAAGAACAGTCAGAGGTTTCGGCTACTTGGAACAAAAAGCACAAAGTCAAAGGGAGAAAGAAGAATAAGTTTCGGCTTGAATAGATGAGCAGGACCACGAAAGATGAATCACCCAAAGTGCAAGTTGGTGATTCGGCTATAAAGAAATGGATGAGAGAATCGATACAGTAAAGAATGTGATAGAAATGGTAAGGAGAAAGAAGAGTTTTGGCAAGGCTTAGATAGTTTCGGCTTAGAGGAAAAAGAAAGGGAATGGAACAAATGCACTAAGGTTTGGCGAGAGAGAAATTGAAGCAAAGAAGTGTATGTATGGTCCTCTCACATTTGGCCAAAGATTCAAAGCAGAAAAGAAGAGAGTTGCTAGCATTTTTGGCACACCAATAGGGAATCTAGAAAGAAAGAAAACAAAGAGAGCTCCAAGGGTTTTTGCACAATCGGTACTCCACACTCTTTAATGACCGAAAGCCCCCAAAGAGAACAAAAGAGAAGCTTAACCCCGCCAACAATTTTCGGTACCCCTCACTCCAAGCACAAAACTGAATCAAAATGGCTCCCTAAGCCCTCTAGCCGAATTCCTCCTTCCCACAATCCCACAATCGGTCAAACACCTTCCCCTCTCCATCATCCCTTGGTTTTCTCCTACCTTTACTCCTGATCACCCTTTTGAACTGATTTGAATTATTAAAAATGATTTGAATGATTCAAATCCCCCTTTTTACTCTTGGCCAACCGTCCAAAAGATTGACCAAGTCACCTCCACCCCTCTGACGCATGAACAAATATAAAAGCCACAATGCTGGCAATGTGATTCGAACCTGATCCCCTCTGCTCCCCCTGAGGCGTCACTTACCTGACCCCTAAGTGGCGCCTCCTTGCCACTTTACCGCTCCTTTTCTTGTGTCATCAATCACAAACAGCACACCTTAAATCCTGCCCCCTACTAGCTTCCCTCCTAAAGAGCCCAGAAATAAAATTTTGGCCAAGGTTCCGCCTTAACCCTGAGCCTTCCCGGAGACCCCAAACACACATAAACAACACACAGAGCATACTAACCATATAGAAACAAGATAATGCAGAGCCCCTAAATCTCAGATGCTACAGTTCCACCCCCTTAAAGAAATTTCAACTTTGAAATTACCTGGTCAAAAGAGATGAGGGTATTGCCGCCGCATAACATCCTCTGGCTCCCGCGTAGCTTCTAGCCCATGGTTCCGCCACAACACTTTAACCAACGAAACTGTCTTCTTACGTAATACCTTGACATCACGATCCACAATTCGAACTGGTTCCTTATCAAAGGATAGATCAGGCATTACTTCAATTTCTACCACTGGCACCACGTGAGATGGATTCGAATGATATCGTCTTAGCATCGAAACGTGAAACACATCATGGATTTGACTTAACTCTGCAGGTAACTCGAGCCGATAAGCTACTGGTCCCACACGTTTCAACACTCGATAAGGCCCAATAAACCTGGGGCTTAGCTTACCCTTCCAACCAAACCTTAGCACTTTCTTCCACGGCAACACCTTTAAGAAAACCTTGTCACCCACTGCAAATTCTATGTCTTTACGCTTTAAATCGGCATAGGACTTCTGTTTGTCCGCAGCTTTCTTGAATCGAGTTCGAATTAGCTTAACCTTATCTTTCGTTTTAGAAATAAATTCTAGACCCAACAATTGACGCTCACCCGACTCTGTCCAACACGTAGGTGTACGACACTTCCGACCATATAACGCTTCATACGGCGCCATCTAAATACTCGACTGGTAGCTATTGTTATATGTGAATTCCGCCAACAGTAGAAATTCTTCCCAACTACCTCTGAAGTCTATGATACAGCCCCTCAACATATCCTCTAGAATCTAGATTACTCTCTCCGACTGTCCGTCAGACTGTGGATGAAATGCTGTACTGAAATCTAACTTTGTACCCAATGCTTGATGCAACGCCTTCCAAAATCTTAACGTAAATCTAGGGTCTCTGTCTGAAATGATCAACACTGGCACCCCATGCAACTTTACAATTTCTGCCATATAATTTAGCCAACTTCTGAAGAGAGTAGTCCACGTGCACTGGTATGAAATGAGCTGACTTCGTCAAACGATCAACCTACCCAAATCGAATCCTTCTTAGTAGGCATAAGGGGTAGCCCACTAACAAAGTCCATCGTGATCCTCTCCCATTTCCTCTGTGGAATCTTGACTGGTTGCAACAACCCCGAATGCAACTGATGTTCGGCTTTGACCTGCTGACACGTCAAGCATTTACCCACAAATTTAGTTACTTCTCGCTTCAGTCCCAGCCACCAAAACTATTCCCGCAAATCCCGATACATCTTATTTCCTCTAGGATGCATAGCGTATGGGCTATGATGTGCTTCCTGAAGAATCTTCTACCTTAAATCCACATCTTTCGGCATGCAAACCTTCCCACAGAAACATAACCCTCCATCGTTGTTCAAATTGAAATCCTCTATTCCACCATCCTGTACTTGTAGAAGTCGAGCACTCAAGTCATCATCTAATAACTGTTTCTCCTTAACCTGACTTACCCATGTCGGCTTCACTTGCAATTCCGCTAATAAAATTCTGTCGTCGAATAAACTAAGGTGGGCAAACATTGCTCTCAGGTCAGATATTACCTTACGGCTCAACGCGTCTACGACAACGTTAACTTTACTCGGGTGGTACTCAATCGAGCAGTCGTAATCCTTCAACAACTCGATCCACCTCCGCTGTCTTAAATTGAACTCCTTCTGAGTAAGGAGATATTTCAAGCTCTTGTGATCCGTATAGATAATGGACTTCTCCCCATATAAGTAGTGTCTCCAGATCTTCAAGGCAAAAACCACTGCAGCTAGCTCTAAATCATGCGTTGGATGGTTCACTTCATGAGGTCTCAATTGTCGAGAAGCATACGCTACCACTTTCCCTTCTTGCATCAGCACACATCCTAACCCCATGTGTGACACATCACAATAAACGATAAACTCTTTCCCTGCCTCAGGCTGAATTAACAATGGCGCCTCTGTGAAAATCCTCTTCAGCTTCTCGAAACTTTCCTGTTGTTCAACTGACCAAATGAATGGTACCCCTTTCCGTAATAACTTGGTTAACGGTGCCGCTATTAATGAGAATCCTTCCACGAACCTTCTGTAATACCCAGCCAGCCCTAGAAAACTCCGAATTTTCGCCACAGACTTAGGTGGCCTCCAATTCAACACAACTTCAATTTTTCGAGGGTCAACCCTAATCCCCTCAGCTGACACCACATGGCCCAAAAAGGTAACTTCCCTTAGCCAGAACTCACACTTACTGAACTTAGCAAACAACTGCTTCTCCCTCAGAATATGCAAAACCACTCGAAGATGTGAATCATGCTTCTCCTCAGACTTTGAGTAAACCAGGATATCGTCTATAAACACTACGACGAATTGATCCAAATAGGGTTGAAAAACCCGGTTCATCATGTCCATAAACGTTGCTGGTGCATTGGTCAACCCAAACGGCATCACTAAGAATTCGTAGTGACCATAACGAGTACGAAACGTTGTCTTATGAATGCCTGCCTCCTTGACCTTAAGCTGATGATAGCCTGGTCACAAATCTATCTTTGAGAAGACTGATGCTCCCTTAAGTTGATCGAACAAGTCATCTATCCTCGGCAACGGGTACTTGTTTTTGATCGTCAACTTATTCAACTGATGGTAATCAATGCACATACGCATTGATCCGTCCTTCTTCTTAACGAATAACACCAGTGCTCCCCAAGGTGACATATTCGGTCGGACAAAACCCTGATCTAACAGTTCCTGAATCTACGCTTTCAGTTCCAGTAACTCCTTCGGCGCCATTCTATATGGGGCAATAGACACTGGCGCTGTTCCCGGTAGAAGATCAATACTAAACTCCACTTCGCGATCTAGAGGTAATCCCGGAAGCTCTTCTAGGAAAACATCAGAAATTTCCTTTACTGTTCGCACATCCCCCACAGCTGATTCCTTTGCCTCCAAAGCACAAACATGAACTATAAATGCCTTACATCATTTTCTCACCATTCTCTCGGCCTTCAAAGCGAATACCACATTAGATAGGTAGTTCTTCCTCTTACCTATTACCATCACCTCTTCACCCTCGACAGTTCTTAACACCATGCGCTTGACTGCACAGTCCAAATTTGCTTGATACTTCACCAACCAATCCATACCTAAGATCAAATCGAACTCCCCGAATGGCAGTTCTATCAGATCAGCTGGAAAAACTACCCCTTGAGCTTCTAGAGGTACATCCCTATAAAGTTTGTTTACCACTACTGATTGTCCTAGAGGGCTAATTAGAGTCATTTCTCTGGAAGAAATCTCAAAGTCCAGATCCAAAGTTTCCGATATAGCACTAGCAACATAAGAGTGTGTCAAACCAATATCAATCAAAGTAGTATATGGCAACCAATAAATAAGGAACGCACCGATTATGACGTCCGGTGCGTCGCCCTCCTCTCTGCGCTAGCTGTATAAACCAATCCAGGCTGCCTCGCTTCTGTATTCCCAGCACCTCTTGTAACACCCCTTACCCGAAACCTTTGCCGGAGTCGAGTATGTGGCATTACTAGACTTGACTATTAATGTTGTGCATAAAAATTTTAAAGCTGTCCAACTGCACCATGCTGACTAAATTGATCATAACTCGAGTTACAAAACTCAGAATTTAAATCCGTAAATTTTCATTGAAACTAGACTCATATAACTTTTTACCATAATTTTTCCAGAATTTTTCATGTGGCCAATTAGTACAGTTTATTCATCAAAGTTACCCCTATTTCACTGCTTGACAATTCTGACCTATCCTTACAATAATACAATTATCTCATTGTACCAAATTTCAATAATGTCCTTGTTTATTCCAATCAAAAATAGACTCATTAAGGATTCTAAACATATAAACCATGCTCCATAATTATTTTTGTACAATTTTTAATAATTTTACCAAGACAGAACAGGTGCTCACGAATTCATTCAGAGCAAGTCTCACTAAAACTTAAATATCTCATAATATATAAATCCTTTGCCTACTCTGTTTCTCCATGTAAAAATAGACACAATAAGATTTAATTTCATATTTTATTCACTTTCTAATTCAATATACCCTATTTTTGGTGATTTTTCAAAATCACATCACTGGTACTAACTACAAACTGTTTCGTTGCAAATTATGAAAAACTAGCTTATAATCGAACATACCCACATCCCTAATTCAAGGGTTCATTTCGTATACATACATTTCCTTATCAAAAACGATTAAACTTCAATTAAGGATGCATAAACATTGCCAACATAAACCGACATTTGTATCAAAGGCACAAAAAGCATACTTAACTAAAAATTTAGCCATATTTGCATGGCTATTATACACATGAAACTTAAGTTTTCATCAAAACAAAGACAAAGTCTTTCCTATACATGCCTTCGTTCAAAAACCAAAATGAAAGAGTACCAAAATGTAGATTGATAGTGTGGGCGACTTTCCAAATGATCCCGACGAGTTTGTAGCTTGAACCTAATCTATAAAACAGAGGAAACATAGCTTAGTAAGTCCTAATTTCATGATAAAAAAAAAATAACATTCAAATATCAATATTTAAATTACTATAATTCAACTTGTACGTTTGTACTCATATTTATTATCAAGCTTTCAATTTCATACTCATGTAAATAAGTATGAATTCGTAGGAAAATTTCTCTTTACCCACATATTAAGAAACCAAAGTCACAATATCCGTATCATTCATTAGTAAAACCGAGAACACATATTATAACCATAAATATACATATATACACTTCACACGTAACACATACCATTTGTAATAAATCACTGAATCACTGGTTTACCTTGTCTTAAATAGGTAAGAAGTACCTTCCTACTTTACATGCTTACCTGTGCCATTAACTCGATAAGTTTGCTTTAATTCGCCTTGAACACAATTTCGGTTTCTAGTTTGTAAAATACAACACCAGGCATCAAGCACGCTAGGCATAAAAGCCCGATAAGTAACAGGCACAAGGCACGCTAGGCGTAAAGCCCGATAAGTAACACCGGCACAAGGCCTGCTAGGCTTCAAGCTTGAATTAAATCACCGGCAATAGGCCTGCTAGGCTTAAAGCCGAAACACATTAATGCAATCAATCATCGCTAACACCTTTCATAACTATATCACATAATGAATGTACTTTGGCTTATTTACATCAAACAATCAAAACCATTCTAATAGGCTTATATACATTCGGCTATGACATGAACATCTACTAAAATTTATCAAACATTATCGTACAATAGATTCATAAATAATTCTCCAATATACTATAGCTTAAGGACTTACCTTAGAAGTCGATAGATTCGAAATCTCCAACTATTCGTTTAGTTTAGCTTTTCCTCGCTCCAAATTCTTCTCCTACATTTCTTGATCTAATTCGGTTCAATTCAACCAATTTAACCACATTTTCATTCAATTTAAAAGCAAAATCATATAATATATAATTTACCGATTAATCCCCCAACATTTGTAACATTTAAACATATTAATTCCATGCTTTCGGCATTAAAATAGAATTTTTCCAACATGTATATTATGCATGTCCGAATACGAGCAATAATTATGACTTATACATTTCAATCAATATCATTCAAATTTGAACATTAATTTGAATATAATGCGATTATAATAATTTAACTCATGCACGTACATCACATTCACATACCATATCAACTGTACCAACCCACGTTACATTTCCACACATATTCAATCCAAGACATTAACATTTATATTCGGCTATCACCCACTACCTTGCTCAAGTATATCAAAATAATATTATTGAACATATTGGTAATAATCTATTTAATGTACTTTAACTTAAGACTTACCTTCTTATCTATGGCTGTACATTAACTTTATATTTATATATATATATATAATATATAACCAAATATAATAGCTAAATTTTCATTTTCTCTTATGACCGAATTGCTAATTCAATGCACCCATGCATATTCTTCAATATAAGACCAAGCAACAAGCTAAATAACCATTATTTACTCATCCTAATTCCAGCCGAATAATAAGAGCATCTCCATGCTCAATTCCAAACAATTTCTATAACTTCCATATACTTTAGACCACAAGTCTTCAATTCTTCTAAGTCTCTTAAGCTATTCATGTCATTTTTGAATCAAAACTAAACATTTATCAAATCAAAAAAAAAAAAAAAAAAAAAAAACAGCTCAAGAGTTTTCATCCTAGGCCGAATATTATCATGCTAAATCTCAAAAATTTTAACATGATTTTATTTGCCTTCATAGCAACCAAATCCCATATATAAATATTTTACAAAAAATCAAGCTAAAATACTCACCTTACTACCACATGCCCGACCGAAACAAATGGAGGTTCTAAGTTTTCTTTTCTTCCTTCAAGTACAATCGGTGAAGAAGATGAAGAATAGGAGAGAAAATAGAATTTAAAAATGTTTCTTTTTTTTTTTGTTTAAAAATTATCACATATTAAAGCATGCTTATTATACAAATAATATTTTAATTATAATATACTAAATTATAATAGTCATGGCATGCTTACCGTCCACTATTTTAAAAGTGGGAAATTTGACATGCAAATCCTAAAGTTTCATAAACAATTCACTTTACCCTTTTTAATCATGCTCATAACTTTGGTCACCTTTGCAATTTCATCCTTTTTATTAAATTGAACACTTAAATGATTAAATTTTTCTACGAAACTTTCACACTCACCAAATCACACATAATAAACACAAACTATACTATTAAAATATTTCTCGGACTCAGATTCGTGGTCCCGAAACCTCCGTTCCGATTAGGGTCAAAATTTGTCTGTCACACCTCTACCTGGTGCTCTACGCCCCTGACCAAAGCCATTTCCTCCTCTGGCCGAACCACGACCTCTCTGCGGTTGCTGACCCTCTCTTCTGAATGGTGCACGTCCTTGACCCTCTAATTGTGCCTTAACCGGCTTTCGTGGACAATCCCTTATCCGATAATCCATAGACCCACATCCGAAACATCCCCTATTACCTGCCCAACACTATCCCAAATGAAATTTTCCACATCGAGTACACTAACGTGGCCATTGAACAGCAACAGGCTTCGCAGCTTGACTCGGCCCACCTAATTTAGACCTTTTTTGAAAACCCGCAGCAAAACCTGATGGCCCAAAACTTCTTTTATTCCTACTCCTGTCTTGGCTCTACTTTCCGGACCTCTTCACCTCTTCGCCTATCTTAGCCTTCTCAACCAAAATGAAAAACTCACTTTCCAATTGCGAAGCGATCAATACCCGCAACTTGTCTCTCAGGCCATCCTCAAATCGGATGCAGCGCTCATGATCCGTTGCAATAATACCCCTGGCATAGCGGCTCAGACGTAAAAATTTTGCTTCATACTCGGCCACTACTTACCTCCCTGAACAAAATTAAAGAATGCCTTCCTCTGAGCCTCCACATAACTCGACCCGATGTATTTTCCTTAAAATGCTGATTTAAAAAACTCCCAAGTGATGTGGTCAGTCATTGTGCCATCCCTAACCGTGAGCCACCACTGATATGCCTCATCTCGGAGTAGAGACACTACACCCTTCAATTTCTCTTCAGCGGTACAGTCGAGGTCCTCCATAATACGCTCCACCGCTTCTAACCAGTATTCAGCTACGTTAGGGCCCACACCAGAGACACCCCTAAACATCTCAGCTCCATTAGCCCTAAGTCATTCCGACACAGATTTCTGAGCTGCCGATCCCACACTCGCTCCAGCTACTCTTTCCAAGACTCGTAACATCGCCTGTGACAGCGCATCATCTCCCCCAGTTTGATCCTGAAATTCAGCTCCCGCAACTGGTAGTACTGGTACTTCACCTTTCGGTCCATGTCCTGATTCTGAAGGTTCAGACCCAACACTCCGGCCTCTACTACGGCCTCGCATGCCACGCCTAAGTCCTCTAGTACTCATGAGTAGAAAATTTCAAGAAAGATTTTATTGAGCAATCAATTGGAAACAATATTGCATCTTAGTTTGAAAATTTTGAGTTAATTGTTACCAAAACTCGATCTTAATTACCCATTTATAAAATCTTAAATTCAAAGTTTTTAACTTTAAAGAAACACCCACTTAGACAATTTATTAGGCATGTCGTGACAATTAAAATAAAAAACAAATCAACGTATAGATGGCCTTATTACAATACCAACCCAAATTAAAATAGTAATAATCCAAAATAAATATTAAAGATAAAATTACTTAAAACATTATGCATGGCCAACTCGAGTCCACCTCGGCTCCATATCCGCGGTCTAAGGTTCACCTGCAGAATTAAAAGGAGGGGGTGAGTCACCGAGACTTAGTGTGCAAATCCCAGTCCAAAGGAGTTTTGGGCTCTCACACAGATTCATATATTAAGTATGGATGTAATACAACCCAACCCACCTATTATGTTCATCCACCATAACTCCTGAATCTACCCAGCATCTGTGGCACCTAGCCACTGGTGGTTCCAAACCACTGGTGACAAAAGTCACAAATCATAATACGTGAGGCCAACCCACTTGTGGTACCAAACCACTGGTGACAATCCCTAATGAATATACGTGGCGCTAACCCACTATGGTACCAAACCATTGGGACGAGTCACAAAAATAATATATGTGGTACCAAACCACTGGTGGTTCCAAACCACTGAGACTTAGTCACAAAGTATAATATGTAGGGCCAACCGACTTGTGGTACCAAACCACTGGTGACAGACTAAAACAGATCGTGTTTCCTCCCTCTTCATATCATACCCCAATTTCGTGTCCATGTTTAACAATTAATATAGTATGATCATGCTTTCAATGTATAACAAACAGTCATTTCACTCATACATACATTCGTTGATAATAGAACAGAGCAGAACTTACCCGGAGACCTCAATCTTACCCACAAGGGTATCTTAGTGATCTCCTTTCATCACTTTGGCTTTTAGCCAACAAAGTTAATAACATAATTAAAATACGAAGTGTGTGAGAGTTACACACCTGATAACACGTAATACAACGCTTTCTATGCCGACACTATCGCCAATAAGAACTACTGCTATCTGTCTACTTTTCTGCTCAGAAGTCGGCCCACAACTCGGTGGCCAATCTCATACTACTAACACGGCATGTCTCTTAAACTTAGAGGCTGGGTTTACAGGTCCAACCCGTTCCTTAGAATTGCTGGCATTCGAGTCTATGGAATAGATCTTGGTCAGAATATACTATAAGGAAACAATGGTTGTTTAACAACAACCCAAGGTTAAGACACTAAATGGAGCAAAAGAAGAATCCACCCCCAACAGGGGAGATTTCTTAACAAGGCCGACAGAACCTGGAAGATTAAGGCTAGGATTAAGAGAACGCTGAAGTCCCTATGCACGAACCAAAATAGATTCAGTTATCCAAGATGTCCATTCGAAAGAATGGCCTTTTGGCCAAATGAATGGTATGAACCCCCTTACCTAGATTGACCGAAACCGAATGTCCTTCCAAAGACTTCCCAAATGTTGGTTTGCTGCAGAGAAAATGAAAGTGAGGCCTCCCCCTACATTCGTCCAAAGCACTCAAGTGCATGATAATGCCTTTAGTTATCGGCCATCAAGAGAGAAGAAACAAAACGAAAGAGAAAAGGGATCACTTACCACAAATTGAGAAGAGCCCGATCACAATGATTTAGAAGAGTGAATACCCAAAATCTTCTGAGGCAAGAGTGAATAGAAGGAAAAAAAAACAGTTAGAGGTTTCGGCTACTTGGAACAATAAGAACAAACTCAAATGGAGAAAGAAAAATAAGTTTCAACTTGAATAGATGAGCAAGACCACGAAAGATGAATCACCCAAAGTGCAAGTAGGTGATTCGGCTATAAAGAAATGGATGAGAGAATCGATACAATAAAGAAGGTGATGGAAATGGTAAGGAGAAAGAAGAGTTTTGGCAAGGCTTAGATAGTTTTGGCTTAGAGGAAAAAGAAAGGGAATGGAACAAATACAGTAAGGTTCGGCTAGAGAGAAATTGAAGCAAAGAAGTGTATGTACGGTCCTCTCACATTCGGCCAAAGATTCAAAGAAGAAAAGAAGAGAGTTGCTAGCACTTTTGGCACACCAATAGGGAATCTAGAAAGAAAAAAAATAAAGAGAGCTCCAATGGTTTTTGCACAATCGGCACTCCACACTCTTTAATGACCGAAAGCCCCCAAAGAGAACAAAAGAGAAGCTTAACCCCACCAACAATTTTTGGTACCCCTCACACCAAACACAAAACCGAATCAAAATGGCTCCCCAAGCCCTCTAGCCGAATTCCTCCTTCCCACAATTCCACAATTGGTCAAACACCTTCCCCTCTCCAACATCCCTTGTTTTTCTCCTAACTTTACTCCTGATCACCCCTCTGAACTGATTTGAATTATTAAAAATGATTTGAATGATTCAAATCCCCCTTTTTACTCTTGGCCAACCGTCTAAAAGTTTGACCAAGTTACCTCTACCCCTCTGACGCATGAACAAAAATAAAAGCCACAATGCTGGCAACGTGATTCGAATCTGATTCCCTCTGCTCCCCCTGAGGCGTCACTTACCTGACCCCTAAGTGGCGCCTCCTTGCCACTTTACCGCTCCTTTTCTTATATCATCAAGCACAAACAACACACTTTAAGTCCTACCCCCTACTAGCTTCCCGCCTAAAGAGCCTAGAAATAAAATTTTGGCCAAGGTTCTGACTTAACCTTGAGCCTTCCCAGAGATCCCAAACACAAATAAATGACACACAGAGCATACCAACCACATAGAAACAAGATAATGCAGAGCCCCTAAATCCCGGATGTTACAGAGTCCCCGCTTTATCGGACCTTATGAAGTTATCAAGAGAATAGGACCGATAGCTTATCAGTTGGCCCTGCAACCTGGACTAGAAAATATTCATGATGTCTTTGATGTATCCATGTTGCACCGATGCTGTTCAGACCCTTCACATGTCATAGTTCCAACAGAGGTAGAGATACAACCAGATTTGACTTATGGTGAAGAACCGGTTAGAATTTTGACGTGAGAGGTCAAGCAGTTAAGAAACAAAAACATAGCCCTAGTGAAAGTTTTATGGCAAAGGAACATAATAGAAGAGGCTACATGGCGGCCCGAGGATTTGATGAGAAACCAATATCCCAACCTTTTCATCGGTAAGATTTTTAGGGACGAAAATCCTTAAGAGGGAGAATTGTAACAGCCCGATTTAGGGGCTAGTTAGAATAGTGATCTTGGGATCACTAATATGAGATTAAAGAAATTTATTTTCATGTTAGATTATGAGTCAGAGCATGATAGTATATGTTCATCAAAATTTTGGTGCTTTAATTTTAACGATTTCATGTTTAATCGCGAAAAAGGACTAAATCGCATAAAGTACAAAAGTTCCATTCTATAAGCTAAAGGTACCAAATAGCCATGGAATGACAATTGGAGGTCTCTAAAAGGCAATTAGACCCCCAATACTTTCTTAGCTGGCAATAGACTAGCATGGGAGACAAATTTGTCAATGTTGGTCAAAGTTGGTGGTAGTAGGTGTACTAATTTCACTAGTATTGATAAAATAAGGAGAGAAAAGATATCATCTTTTCCTCTTTCACTCTTCCACCAAAAATTAGTAGCAAATAGAGGGTAGAAATCGTCAAAAATTTCAGCACACTCATCTCTTCCCAAGTAAGTGTTCTAATAATCTTTTCTTGGAAATAGTTGTACTTTTAGAACCCCTAAAGAGTAAGCTTTCAAATGAGAGGCCTTTTCCATGAGAGCTATCTTCGTTATTTTCTGCATTTTTATGGAAGAAATTGAGTCTTAGTTGTTAGATGAACAACTTTTGTGAAAGGTTGTGTCTTGAAAACACCTAATTGGACCTTGATGAAAAGGTTACAAATTTGTAGTAATTATGTTAAATGTTGAGTTTTGATGATAGCTATAAGAGTATTAAATATTCAACTAGGCTTGTTGAAGGTAGAAATGTGATTAGAATTAATCTCTGAGCCTAGGGGCAAAATGGTCATTTTGCCAAAGTTTAAGGGCAAAATAGTAATTTTGCCTAAGCATGATTATTGAAATGGTTTTATTATTGTGGTGGTTAAAATGAGTTAAATTGCTATTATAGAGCAAGAAGAACCGAGAATCTGCCTCGATCGGGGAAAGAACAAAGTCTCGGACTAGACCGACGAGTTGGCTCATTTTGAAATCGAGGCAAGCTTATATGTGATAGATTCAACATTTATGTTATCATGTTTGAGAATGCTTGGCATTATATTGATGCAAAATACTCTACTAAATTTAGAATTTAATGTTGAATGTGATGTTGTTGTCCTAGTGGACCATATTAAATATGGAAATGCTATCATCGATATATGAAGTAGATAAGGTCCCGTATAAGACCATGCCCGAGACATGGCCTCGGCACTGAGTTGAGATCCCGTATAAGACCATACCAGGGATATGGCTTTGGTAATGAATATGAAAATCGTATAAGACTATATCTAGGATATAGCATCGATATTAAATTGGAAAATCCATATAAGACCATATCTGGAATATGACCTTGGCATTTAGAAGTGAGTCCATGTAAGACCACCTCGGGGATGTGGCATTGGCTTCGTACCTACAAGAATGACGATAGATATGCGTCTTTGACTATCTCTACTGACTAAGGTGATAAGTAGATGAGTATAGAAGTAAAAATGAGAATTTTACTGAAATCATGTGATTGAATGAAAACAGGTACTCGTGAATAAGTCATGAAGAAAAGATTACGAGGTGTGGCACGGTATGTACTAAATAAGGGCAATTGTACGTAAGTATGGCAAGGAGCCTATGACTTGTGTATGGTTAGTTAATGCCATGGATGGATTATATTATGAGCTTATTATTGCTATTTATTTCCATGCAAACTTACTAAGCTTTATGCTTACCCCTTTCATTGCCTTTTTTCCATATAGTATTGCCAAGATAACTCGAGGAACATGGATCGTCGGAGTTCAGAAATCACACTATCGACATCACTTTGGTATAACAATTTAGACTTATTTTGAGTATGGCATGTATAGGACTTGGGTATTTTGTTAAGTTGAAATTGTTAGTCAAAGTGTTGGTTATGTAAGTTATAAAAGTCATTTTGTAAATGGCCTTATAAGTTAGGAAAATACTTGGCCAATTCTATTACTTAATGAAGATGAATTTCATGGAGCATATGTCCTTTTGTATATCTTGATTCTTGAGCTCCTAGAGAAACCTTTTGATTATCTTTTATGTTGGAATATGTATGTGTGTAACGTAGGGTGGCAAAGGCTTGGTATATAGCCTGCTAATTGTCCACATGGGTAGACACACGGGTGTGTGTCTAGTCCGTGTGGGAGGCACGACTAGCACATGGGCGTATACCCAGGCCATGTTAAGTCTGCAGCTTGCACTTGAGATTTAAATCGTGACACGACTGAAGCACACGGATGTGTGTATAGGCCGTCTGGATAAGTCAGAATGACAAGGTTTGGCACACGGACCAGGGCCACGGGGGTGTCAAGGTCGTGTGAAATTAGTCAGTGTCGACCACGGGTGAAAGACACGGGCATGTCTTAGGGGCACACCGGTGTGTCTCTAGTTCAACACGGGCGTGTGGCCCTGTTTTGATGAAAAGCCTTCCAAGTTCATAAAAGTCCCCGGTTTAATCCCGAAAACTCTCAGAGGCATGTTCAGGGCCATGTAGGCCGAGAATGAGCAAGAAGTGGGTTTGAACGAATTATAACCCTATTCAAGATGTTTAAGCAAGATTAGTTAGGTAATGCCTCAAACCCTATTCTGGCTTGCATACGGGTAAGGGGTGTTACAGTTTATATCCACTACCATACTTACTCTGAATCGATTGAATCGGAAGGGATGTTGGTCTACTAGGGTTTTGAGCTGATGACGAAATTAGATCTAAAGCAATCGATCACTTGGAAAAATGAGTCTAAAGTATAATAATAATAATATTAAAATATTTTAAGAACTTATTGAAAATAAAATAAATGAGGTTTTGTTTACTATAGAGGGTGGTAGAAAATGAAAAATGATGAAGAAAGGAGAAGGGATCGATAATCGTCGATGTAGGCACGATGGTGAAGTGGCGACGGCGATGGCAGTCCAGCGATGACCCAATGGAGGAGGGGAGAATGGTGTTGTGACACTAGGGAAAAGATGTAGATAATGAAAAGGGAAAAGGAAATATAAAAGAAGAAGAAGAAGAGAGAAAAATGAAGTTAGTTTTTATAGGGGTGCATACTGGTGACAGCCACAGTGATGAATGGTGGTGCTAGGGCGATGGTAGAGCAACAAAAAGGAGAGGAGTGATGATGAATGGTGGTTCAGTTGGAAAGGGAGTGGTGTAGGAGAGGAGGAAAAAATAGTGCAAATGTGGTCAATGGCTAAAACAAAAGAAGAGAAATGGAGAGGAAGGGAGAAGCTAGAGAGAGGGACGGCAATAGGGAAGGAGTGTAATGAAAAATTATTCAATAGGTGAATTGTGATTTTCTAGGTACAATGAATCAATTCATATGGTAAGGATGGCGAAAAGGGCATGTTTAGGGGGCCAAAGAAGCAAAAAGGGGATAATGCTTGAGTAAATAAGGCATGCTAACTTGAAAAGAAAGGAAAGAATCTTCCTCATGCGTGGTAAGTGAGTTGGACGACAATGGAGGTGTTAACAAGCTAAAGTTGGAAAAAAAAAAGTAATAAAAAGGTTTTTAATATGGAGACCAGAACCTAAGACCACTAGGATATTTTTAAAGCTCCTAACCACTAAGTCATATTTATTCCTTGTTCACAAACTATAACATTTATTTTAAAAACATGGTGTGACCTTTGCTAAGGTTTAAAAAAATTCTAGCACATAAAAAATAAGTGAGGGAAGGGAATTGAACATAGATCATCAAGTACACCTCCACCACTACTTAATCACTAAAAAAATTCGGGCGTGACTACTCTCGATTCATTAACCCAATTTTTACTAACCCAATTTTTTTGGGATGTGACGGAATGAGCCCCATTAAATTGATTAATCTCCAAGGGATGCTTTTTGTGCAATCATCATGAGCTTTGATCAGTGGCCTATGACATCCTCCCCTATCCATTCTCGCAACACCCTCGTTGTGTCCTCAGAATGACACTAGTGTGACTTACCTTGGAACTTTCTCGATGCCTCAGCTGATTCCTCATTAGCCTCTCTGTTAGGTAGTCCCACCCATCAAAACACTTTCCTCAGCTTTTGTCTTCTCCTAACTCGAATCGTTTCTCTCTTTGGCACATCTCGTTTACAAGAGCCCACCGCTCTTACTTGCCTTTATCGGGATCCCTTGATCTGGAAAAATAGGCTTCGGCATTCCCATATTAAACACTAGGTTAACCTTGAGTATTCCTACCAACTCTAGTTTCCCCTTTGTAACACCCTTAACCTATATCCAGTGTCGAAATAGGGTTACAGAGCATTACCATAAAAACATAACTTTAACATACATCTCAAACCTTAACATAAACATGATATAAATCATATGAATACATGCATATAGTCCCTTAATCAAACACTTTTGAAATGATTCAGGACTGAATCAGAAACATGTGGAACATTTAAGAAAAAATTGGAAAAAGTTAAACTGTAAAGGTCACATAGCCCTATGGCCAAGCCGTGTGACTCACACAGCTAAGACACATGCCCATGTCTCAGGCTGTGTAACAATCGAAATAGGACACAAGGTCCTGTCCCAGCCCATGTTTATGCCCGTGAAACTTTTGATGTTGGGTCACACGACCAAGCCACAAGTCCGTGCACCAAGCCGTGTAACTCTCGAAATAGCCACACACGGCCATGTGCCAGGCCGTGTAACAGCCTGACTTGCATACATTAAAACCTAGAAGGGACACACGCCCGTGTCGCCTGGCCATGTGTCACACACGGCTGAGTCACACCCCCGTGTCTCAGGCCATGTGGACATGAAATTGGCTAAAATGAAGCTATTTCCATCACCAACCCAAACATGTACCTACAATCATTTTGTGTATAACTTCAAAGCTTCAAAAGCTTAGCAAAACATACATGAAATGACCAATTCAATAGTTCATATCCATTCAACCAATATACCATACAGGGCACCTCAATTGAAACTTTCAAACTTACCTAAACATATGTATATGATTGACAACATTACATTTATAATAATCTAGTTCAGTATCATTTCCAAATCATACTATAACTTGACCATTTTGAGAACAATTCATAACTTACCACTTTGGGCATTCAAACATGCATCAACACATTGCCAAATCAACACATACTAATAAGGCTTCTATAAGTACCAAAATGACACTAACCAACTAAAATCAAATGGTACCAAAACAACTTATACATGCCAATATCATCAACTAACATTCAATTAAATACCAACACGGTGACACCTATACGTGCCATTATAAACTTGGCAAAAACATCAAAAACTATTGATATTTATGATGGATAGTGTGATAGATCTCCGATGAGCTTCCGATAATCTGAAAAGTAAAGGAAAGTAATTACGTAAGCAATGAATGCTTAGTAAACTCATATAAACTTTAAATATAACATTCCATTTCAACAATGAACTGTATAGGTTAAATATAAACCTATACCTATGCCTCAAGATTTATCAACTACATAACCATCAACTCACAAATGAGTAAGTCTATCAACATCACATATACTTTTTATTCCTCACATAATAGGATTTTATAAGACATATTACACAATCATTAACCTTTTCATAAGACTATGAACCACTCCATTTACTTACTTACCATTCTATTTACTTACTTTCCATCCCATTTGCTTACTTTCCATTCCATTTACTTAGCATATGTAACACCCCTAACCAGTATCCATCGTCAGAATAGGGTTTCAAAGCATTATCAAACTTATCAATTAAAAAATCATACAATTATCATATCCAAACAAAATATCATACAAATACAATCATATAGTCCCTAATACGAGCCTTCATGGCCTAAAACAAGCATTAGAAGTGGTTCGAGACTAAATCGAGAACTCAGGGAAATTTTGGGAAAACATAGAAAATTTTCAAAGTATAAAGGACACACGCTCGTGTAGCCCGGCGGTGCGCCTGTGTCACAGGCCATGCGTACATTCGAAATGGGATCACATTGCCGTGTCTTATCCCGTGTCCTCCTCCATGTAATTCACTGACTTGGGTCACACGGCCAACCACACGCCCATGTGACTAGCCCGTGTACCCTTCGAAATGGCCTCACACGCCCGTGTGCCAGGTCGTATGCTAGACCGTGTGAAAACTGGAGGGTATACTAACTTATGCCACATAGCCAAGTCACATGCCCGTGTCCTGGGCCGTGTGGAGCTACTAACTTGGTTTCTAAAAAAGTACCAAGGGACACTCGGTCGTGTCACCCGACCGTGTGTCACACACGGCTGACACACACCCGTGTCTCTGCCCATGTGGACAAAAATAAGTCATTTTCCAAGCCATATTTCTCACCCAAGGTGGCATCAACCTACACATACCAAATAACATATGACCATATCATCAATAGGAATTCAAATCAATCTCCACCAAGTCCTAATCAAATACTACCAATACCAACAACCAAAATGCTCATAGCATCCCAAATAGTCGTTCAATATACATATCACATTCCTAAATTGAACCATTTGCTACCTTCAATAACAAATCTCAACAAGGCATTCACATAGCAATTATGAACCACATATTTTTGGGCCATTTACACATATTTACATAAACCAAGTTTACGAAAATAAGCCAAGTCACATGGCTAAACACATAACCAAATACATATAACATTTATAAGCCAAATCAATTGGCTATCAGACCATATTAACCACAACTCAAATACATGCCATATAACCAATTGCACAAGTTTAAAAATACCAAAACAACGGCTGGACAGTGTGATGAGATCTCTGACAACTCTCAATCCAAGCAAGCTTTGAAATCACTATAAAACACGAAAAAGTAAACGGAGCAAGCTATTAAGCTTAGTAAGCTCGTATGGTTAATAAGTATAACTTACCATTCATACACAATTTAAGTAATCTAAACATAATATACTAGAAATCAACTTAATCACTTGGCTAACATATACTCATTCACATAGTAAATCACGAAACTCATAAATTTCATGGATTCAATGCTTATATGATTTACGCACATACCTGAACTGATACGTATCAATCTCTTACCCTTTCATATCATCAATATACCTGTTGAACCATTTGGAATAATATCAGATACTCGAGAATCTCGTACCCTAAGTGCCAATACATGGTCGAAACCATCTCAATCTCATATCTCATACGTAAATGCTCATCATGAGCTATCACTGGGTATGCTCACACAAGCTGACAGTCAAGACGTAGCTACACGGTGCTGCTCACACAAGCTAATAAGTAATCGCAACACATGCCGAAAAACTTAGCCACCGGTAGAACATACGGACCAGCACCCAAAATACAATAACCCCTAATGACATGTCATTTGTATTCTATTTATTCCTAAGGTTCAACTGAGATTTCATAAGTCGCTAAATCTTTGTCGAACATTTTCGTAAAGTCGTTTTCATCAATAATGCAATTATATATCATTTAAAACGCAGTTACATTAATAGTTATTAACATACGAACTTACCTCGATCACAAAAACGATGGAATAGGACCGACTAATCCAATACTTTATTTTTCCCTCGATCTAGATCTGTACATTGCTTTTCTTGATATGCAATGGGACTATGACCCAACCTTCAAAGCACAACAATGAAGAGTTTTTCTTCTTAATTTTGGTTGAAGAATGCACTTAGGAAGTTGAATAAATTATTAATTTAACCTTATTAATTATCCTTTAAAAACATCTATTTAGTGTCCATAAATGTCGACTTACTATAAAAATGGTCTATTTACCAATCAAGTACTCATACATTAAGGTTCCATAGCTATTAGACACCTTTAGCTAATAGAACTCAACTTTTACGCTTTATGCAATTTAGTCCTTTTTATCGAATTAAGCATTCAAACGTTAAAATTTATTAACGAAATTTTCATATGATTCTATTAACATGCCGTAGACATTATAATAATAAAATAAATGTTTTAACCTTAAATTTGTGGTCCTAAAACCACTGTTCCGATTTGACCAAAAAAGGGTTGTTACAACTCTCCTCCCCTAAGAGATTTTCGACCCTAAAAATCTCACCAGAAAATAGGTTAGGGTACTATTTTATCATAATTTCCTTAGGTTCCCACGTAACCTCTTCAACAGTGTGACATTGTCAAAATACCTTCACTAAAGCTATGCTTTTGTTTCTTAACTCTTTAATCACTCGGGTCAAAATTTTGATCAGTTCTTCGCTATACAACATATCAGGTTGAATTTCAATCTCTGCCGGAGAAATTATGTGCGATAGGTCTGATCGGTACCGTCATAACATTGATACATGAAACATATTTGGATCTTTTCTAGTTCTGACTGTAAACCTAGTCGATATGCCACTGGCCCTATTCCCTCGATAATCTCATACGGTCCGATAAATCGTGGACTCAATTTCCCTTTGCGACCAAATCGAAGAATCTTCTTCCATGGTGATACTTTTAGAAACACTCTGTCACCGATTTGAAATTCAGTATCTTTGCCTTTCAAATCCGCATATGATTTCTGTCGATTTGAAGCTGCTTTCAAACTATCATGAATAACTTTAACATTCTCTTCGGTCTCTCTCATCAAATCTACCCCATGAATTTTTTTCTCACTAAGCTCTGTCCAGTACAATAGAGTTCAGCATTTATGACCATATAAAGCTTCATACGGTGCCATCTGTATACTCAATTGAAAACTATTCTTATACGCAAACTCGACCAATGGTAAATATTTTTCCCAGTTGCCCTTAAATTCTAAAACATAGCAATGAAGCATATCCTTGAGAATTTGAATTACTCTCTTAGAATGACCATCTGTTTGAGGGTGAAAGGCATTACTAAACTCCAACCGTGTACCCAAAGCCTCTTGCAATTTCTTCCAAAATCATGATGTAAATCACAGATTTCTATCCGAAATAATAGAAACTGGTACCCCGTGCAATTTGACAATCTCAAAGATGTACAATTCAGCTAATCTATCAAGTGAAAAGTCTGTACGTACCAGAATGAAATGTATAGATTTTGTTAATCGATTGACAACAACCCAAATGGCATCTTTCTTTTTCATAGATAGGGGTAACCCCGATACAAAATCCATCCTAACTCTATCCCATTTTCACTCAAGTATCATTACTGTTTGCAATAGTCCCAAAGGTACTTGATGTTCAGCTTTAACTTGTTGACAAACCAAGCATCTTGACACAAATTTCGAAATGTTTCATTTCATGCCCGATCACTAGTACAATTGTTTTAAATCATTGTACATCTTAGTACTACCCAGATGAACAGATAAACAACTATTGTGTGCTTCGTGTAGAATTTTATGAATAAGCTCAAAATTTCTTGCTACACAAATTCTACCTCGAAACAACAAACAATCATCGAATCTGATATGATACTCTGAATTAGTAGTCGATTCACACTGTACTCTTTTAGCATCCAATTCATTGTCACATTTCTGAGCTTCACTAATTTGCTAGAGAAACATCGATTTAGCTTTTAATTCAGTTAAAATCGAACCATCATCAACTAATGTCAATCGTGTATTCATCGCTCTCAAAGAAAATAAATATTTTCAACACAGAGCATTGGCGACTATGTTAGCTTTTCCTGGATGATAATTAATCACCAATTCATAGTCTTTCAACAACTTGAGCCGTCTTCATTGTCGTAAATTCAAATCGTTTTGAGACATTAGATACTCCAAGCTATTGTGGTTAGTAAAATATGGTATTTTTCACCAAACAAATGATGTCGCCAAAATTTTAATCCGAATACAATAGCAGCCAATTCTAAGTCGTGCGTCAGATAATTCTTTTTGTGCGATTTTAACTGTATGGAAGCATAAGCAACCACTTTGACTTCTTGCATTAAAACACATCACAAACGGCTCTATGACGCATCACTAAAAATCACAAACTCTTTACCCGACTCAGGCTGAACTAAAACTGGTGCTTTAGTTAACAGTGCTTTCAACTGTTCAAAACTCTATTGTCATTTCTCAGACCCCTCAAACATCACATCTTTCTATAGAAATCGAGTCATTAGTGCAGCAATCATCGAGAACCCTTTTACAAAACACCAATAGTATCTAGTTAATCCCAGAAAACTTTTGACTTTGTGTAACAGCCCTTTTTGAGTCAAATTGGAATAATGGTTTCGGGACCAGAAATTCAAAGTTGAAATAATTATTTTATTATTATTCTAATGTTTACAGCATGATTGAGTAATTGTGTAAAAGTTTCATTTAGAAATTTTATTGTTTGAGTACTCGATTTGATAAAAAGGACTAAATCTCGTAAGGTATAAAACTTATGTTCTTTTAGTTAAAAGTATTAAATGGCTATGAATTTATTTGTGAGTGTCTTTATATCATAAATATACCATTGTTAAGGGTAGTGGACATTTATGTACATGGTTTAAGTGATTTTTAAAGGTTATCATTAAGGTTAAAATTGTAATTAGTTAATAAAAGTTAATTAAATAAAAACAAAACCACATTTTAGTATGTTCATCTTCATCATAGCCAAATATTGAAGATAAGAAAATCCATTTATTTAGGGTTTCATTCGGCCAAGGCATTTTTGCTTAAATAGGTATGTATTTTGTCTCGTTTTTAATGATTTCTATGTTTTTGATATTGTTGCAACTAGGTCTAGCTAGCCCAGAGATTAATTTGCAAAACTGTTAAAGATTTTGAATGTTTTCATTGATGAATAAGCATGTATTTTGAAGTTTCTTTATAGATTATGAATGCTTGTTGATAGATATACAAGTTTTGTTAAGTGATTTTTGGTAAAAATACAAAATAGGGATTAAATTGTGAAATATAGAAACTTTGAGTTTAAAATGTGAAATAAATGAGAAATATGGGCTGCTAGTAATTCGGATAGCATGGGTTGTGGCTAAATTGCATGAAGTTGTGTTTTTATGAAATAAGGACTAAATTTTCAAAGTTGTGAAATTATGGGAGCAAAAGTGTAAATGTGTTTTAAAGTATGTTTTGGACTAAATTGAATAGAGGGATAATTAAATGAGTTAATTTTGAATATATATAGATCAAGAAAAGCGTAATTTGGAATTAGATAGGGGAAAAGATAAAGTACTCATTTAATCGACCAATTTCATCGTTTTTGAACTCGAAGTAAGTTCGTATATTATAAATTTTAATACAAATGTATTTCATATGCTTTGATAATGCATGACTTTCGAATATGAGACTATGGATATGATCAATAGTGATTCAATGATGATTCGTGTAACACCCCAAACCCGGCCCAGACATTATGGCCGAATTCGGGAATGTCACATAAAAGGCACAACTCAAAACATTTTTTGCTAAGTTAAAATTTAAGGCCTAAAAGCCCAAAAATCCTTGACATCTTGTTAAGTAATGATAAAAGCCCATGTTTTTAAGTATTTTGAAAACCGTGTTTAAACCTTTAGAAATTTATTCAAGTCTAACAATTAAACAGTTGAAAACATAAGGAAACTCAAACATAAAATCAATTTGGAGATACAAGGCCTTATTACAAACGAAATAATTGACAATAAGTCATTCAAAATCAAATAAGCAAAAACTTCTAAGTAACTTGTAGTGTGGCCATCTTCGAGTCCTCTCCCACATCGAGCCGTCTATTGAGGGTCACCTGAAACATTTAATAAAAAGGGTGTGAGTTTCGAAACTCAGTGTATACGACCCTTGGCAATCAAATCAGCATACAAATATTACATTGGGCTTAAGCCCTATCAAAATTAGTGGTCTTGGGCCTTAGCCCACAATGACCTCATACCACATCAGAATCACATGAATGCAATGCACCCATCCCAAATCCAACCTGCACACCATTTCCCTTCCAACCCTACACACCTGTAGGGAAATAAATATCATCCCACCCATCCCTACACACCAAAGGTAGCACCAACAGCGGCACTACTCAAACGTTGCAGCAAAGCTGCTATTATGGGCTTAAAGCCACCGGCAGATCCACGGTCGTCAAGCGACTATGCGATCCTCACATATCTTCCTCCGTATCATCAAAATCCACCCAAGTGCAACATATATTTCGTGAATGCAACACACATTTTCACACTTTAAGCACCTAGGGGTATTTTAGTCATTTCACTATCCAGGGGTATTTTCGTAATTCTACCCTATAGGGGTATTTAGGTAATTTTGCAAAATAGGGGTACTTTGGAAATTTTGTAAATCAGGGATATTTTGGTAATTTTGTAAATTAGAGGTATTTTGGTAATTTAACAAATCAAGGGTATTTTAGTAATTTTACAAATCTAAGGATATTTCGATCATTTCCAAGTTAGGGGAATTTTAGTAATTTTACAAATCTAAGGATATTTTGGTAATTTCCAAATCAGGGGTATTTTAGTAATTTTACAAATCTAAGGATATTTAAGTAATTTCCAAATCAGGGGCATTTAGTCCCTCTCAGGTTTTAGTTATGAACTTTAGCCCATTAACAAGTCCTTGCAGCTAAAGTGAACAGACACTATGCACCAGGTAGGATTCTAGAGAAGAGGAGGTGGGCCACTAGGACCGCTTAAGTACCAAGCTCTACCTAGATCTAATCCTAGACATGCATATGTCCATTGCCACACTTTAACCCAGCGACCTGTTCACGGATATGTTTAATTATTAGATTAAGTCTTATGCGGTTTAAGAGTTGTTCAGAACTAGGCTTAAGGTCCATTAAACCCTAGCATACTTTTCTACGTCCTCATAAAGCCCATCAAGCCCAAATCACATCCTTAAGGCCCATTAGGCCCAAATCTCATCCATATGGCCTATTAGGCCCAAATCAATTCCAGATCATGTAGCATGCACGAGTAACTCAATTCGTATAACCAACTAAACAATTTCATCAAACTTAGCCTCAGGGCCCACAGGGCCCATTTAGCCACTTTTGGCATTTTCGGCTTTCTGGCATTGCCGATATCGTGTGTGTAGTGTTGGTACACACCTGGTTACTGCAACGTGCTATACCATCCTTAGCCTTGAACCTACAACCAACCAACCTTTAGTCAATCACTAAATCAAAACATTTACCAAAAGCCGAAACCTTACCATAACCTTACCATGAGCCACAGGGTTCTAATAGCCCTTCCTTAGCTACTAATCAGGAGTATCCCCTAGATTTGCACTCACACATACACCATCAAAATTCGAGTGACTCATAATCCACACAAGTCACCCCTATAGATCATACAAATTCGACCACTCACTTAAACCATATTCGAGTTGAATACATTTACACTTTGCTAATGATCCTTACCACAGTTGCGATCTCTAAACCTTACCCTCGTTAATACATGATTAACAACAATGAGAAGTTAGATAGCCCTTCAACTTTTAACAAAACGTACAAAAGAGGTTAACCGAGTACTTACCAAATCCTTTTTTGATCCAGTGGCCTAAACAGCTATTAACTAGATCCGGCTTTTAACACTTGACTGAGAGTGGGTAACAATCGGTTTGTGATGGAGGAACACAATAAGGGTTTGGCACAATTAGGAATTTTCAACAAGGAAGGATAATGGTAATTCGACAATAGGAGAGTTTGGCTATGAGAGAATTCGGCAAAAAGAATTCAGCTACAGGAGATTTCGGCAGTTGGGAGAATTTGGCTATGGGAAAACCGATTAAGGGGAGAAAAGAAAAACTAATGAAAACTCAAAGAACCTTTCAAAGCATTCGACCACTCCTTTTATAGCCACCGGTCGAATACTCCTTTCCCCACAGTCCCATTCGGCACCAATTCCTCCCTCTCCTCATCTCCTAACTTTTCTTCTGATAACACCTTAGCCTTATCCAAATTTTCCTCCATTATCAGCTCCCTTACCACTTAAACACTCCAACGCAAGAGTTCATATTCAACACAACTCTGGCTATCCACCTATGCAAAATAAAACACTCCAGAAATACCACTCCTAATGCTCGAACCTTGGACCTCCTCAGCTGACAACAAGCCACCTTATAGCTCCCCAAGTGACGCCACTTGCCACTGGACCACAAGCCCATTTGTGTCCTATTCTCTCTTAATCTGCTTAAGAGGCCTAATGCTTGGGACTAGAGTTCCCTAAAGTAAGAAAAATAAATGTTTCCCTATGGTCTTCCCTATCTCTAAGGCTTCAAATAATCCCAATAATACCTTAAAATTAATATTCTAAGTGCTACTCCTACATACCAACCTCAGTGCACGGACATTTAGAGCTTCGGGATTTTTGGGGTGTTACAACTTGGTTAGTGTCATTCTCTTATTCTCAAAAATTTTAAAAGCTCCCACGCCCAAGGCCCAATAGGCCCAATTCTACTAGGCCCAAATTTGGGGCGTTACAATTCGACATTCAAAATCCCGGTTGAACCTTAGGAATAGTTTAGGATACTAGTGACATGTCAGTAGGGGATACATTAAGTTGACTTCGGGCCATGATACTAGTACTTCGGGTGTGAGTTATACCGATTTGGCTTCGGGCCATGATATCAGTATTTCGGATAGAAGCTACATTGATTTGGCTTCGGGCCATGGTATAGGTACTTAATGTGTAAGACTCTTGAGTATCCGACTTATATTCCAAATGGTTCACAAGGTAAACGAAAGATGTGATTGAGTATGAGAATAATATGAGATAGTACAGGTACGTACATAACATGTATATGTTTTGGTTAGAAGAAACTTGTGAAGTATATGATTGATATCATAATTGGGTATATGAAAGGTTTGTTAGCTAATATATGCTAAATGTTGATATATTCAAATTGTTGTATTATAATCTTGAGATTAAATTAAGTTTATTGTATATGAGCTTACTAAGCTTTATAGCTTACTTTGTTTATTCTTCCCGTGTTTTATAATGTTATCAAGCTAGCTCGGATTCGGGGATCGTTGGAGATTGCTTCACACTATCCATCTATCACTTGGTACCTATGAACTTTGGTATTTTAAGTATATGGCATGTATATGGATTTTGGTCATGTTGGTTATGTTTTGGTAATGATTTTGGCCATTTGAATTGGCTTGTAAATGTATATGTCTTGATTTGTATATAATAGCCATAAGTGTTGGCTTATTTTGAGTTAATTTGCTTGTGTATATGTGTATGTGCTTATAGTTTATGATATGTAAATTGAGGTTGGTTTTGGTGATGCTTATTAATAGTTGGTATTGTGGAAGTTGAATGTTGATATTGGTGATGTTATTTATTTGTGAATCAAGGTAAATAATGTATGTTTTAAGTAGCCATATTAATGATCTAAGTTTATGAAATTTTGGGTATAAATGGATTGGTCTATTTTGTAACTTGTGTGTATAGAGAAACGTAGTATAGAATATATGAATTAGGTTTGAATTGGCTGGTTTAAATGCCTATTTATGCTATGTGATGGTGCAAATTGATGTGTTGTAGGTACATTCAAATTTGGGTGAAAACTTGGTTTGGTAAATAACCTATTTTTGTCTACACGGGCAGAGACACGGGCATGTGTCCCAGCCGTGAGAGACACACGGTTATGTTACACGGTCGTGTGTCCCCTGGTATTGAAATTGAAATAAAGTCAGTATGCTCCACACGGACATGTGACTTGGCCGTGTGGAGTAAGTTAGTATACCCTACAGGTTTGGCACGGCCTAGCACACGAGCATGTGTGGCCACTTCGAAAGGCACACGGGCTATACAATCGGGCATGTGTGTTGGCCGTGTGACCTAAATCAGAGAGTTACACAGGGTCGGACACAGGCTGAGACACGGACGTGTGCTCCCATTTCTAATGTTGCATGGTCTGTGACACAGGCGTGTCTGTTGGCCGTGTGAGACACATGGTTAGGCCACACAGCATGTGTCCCCTATTTTGAGAAAATTTTTCAAAATTTCGTGAAAGTTTCCTAAGTTATCAGTTTAGTCCCGAACCACTCCCAAAGCATGTTTAGGGCTTGTAGGCTCGTTACAGGGACATTGTGCTTGAGTTTAATTAATGTTTGCATGAAATGTGAAATTATATGTGAATTGAATGTCTAAATGTTTTATAAGTTTGGTAATGCTTCGTAACCCTATTCCAGCGTTGAATACGGGTGAAGGGTATTACACTTTGGATACGTTTCTTGGTTGTTTCTAGTCAACAACTGCTGAAATCTTACTCGGATCAACTCAAATGCCTTCCTCTGAAACAATATGTCCCAAAAATCCTACTTCTTGGAGCCAAAATTCACATTTGCTGAATTTAGTAAATAGTTGCTTATCCCTCAATGTTTGTAACACAATCCTCAAATGTTCAGTATGCTCAGATTCATTTCAGGAATAAATCAGAATATCATTAATGAATACAACTACGAATCTGTCTAAATACGGTCTAAATATTCGATTCATAAAATCAATGAATACTGCAGGAGCGTTAGTTAATCCGAACGGCATAACAAGAAATTCATAATGTCCGTACTTGGTTCTAAACGCAGTTTTCAACACATGCGAATCTTTAACCCGCAACTAATAATAACCAGATCTCATATCAATCTTTGAAAGTATTATTGCTCCTTTCAACTGATCGAGCAAATCATCAATTCTCAGCAAAGGATACTTATTCTTAATTGTAACCTTGTTAAAGCTAACGATAGTCAATACATAGTCTCATTGATCCATCTTTATTCTTTACAAACAGTACTGGTGCACCTCAGGGCGAAAATCTAGGTCGCGCAAAACTTTTATATGTTAACTCTTGCAACTAAGCTTTAAACTCCTTTAACTCTTTAAGAGCCATTCTATATGGAGCTATCGATATCGGTGATGTTCCCGGTACTAACTCAATAGAAAACTCAACTTCTCTGAATGGTGGCAACCTAGGTAACTCTTCTGAAAACACATCTAGATATTCACAAACCACTGGCACTGATTCTATCTTCAATTCAAACACTTTTGTATCCAATACATAAGCAAGGTAAGCATCACAACCTTTCCTCGCATATTTCTGAGCTAGCACCGTCGATATCACAACAGGCAACCCACTCAAATCATCGATTTCAATACGAATAATTTCACTATTATGACATTTCAACTCAATAGTCTTTCATCAACAGTTTACAACAGCATCATGCAGAGTCAACCAATCCATACCCAATATCACATCGAATTCATCAAATGGTAAAAGCAACAAATCAACTAGAAAATCTAGTGACCCTGAGTCATCAAAGGAAAATTTTTGCAAACTTTATCAACTAGAACATACTGGCCTAAGGGGTTCGATACTTTAATCACAAATTCAGTTAACTCAATAGGTAAACTCTTACTATACACTAAATTCATACAAACATATGAATGAGTCGATCTAGGATCAATCAAAGTAGTTACATCAGTGCCATAAAGAGAAAATATACAGGTGATAACATCCAGCATGAATAGCATAGGCTCTGGCTGGCACTCGAGCCTTGGATCACACAATAAAGTCCTTTGCCACACCTTTGCTACTAGTAACATTTCTAGTATTTCGAGGTGGTCTCCCTCTCACAGTTGTATTACTCAGCCTTATATTCAGAAATTTGTCTTTCTCAGGTAACTCAGGACAATCCCAAATAAAATGATCTTGCGGGCCACATCTAAAATAAGCTTTAGTATTCATCCAACAGTATCCAAAATGTTGTCTTCCACATTGTTGACACTCAGGTTTGTTGGTTTTGACACTGCCAACACTCGATTCTGATGTGGCTTAAGTTTTTGGACTCGTGTGTTGCTTTCCACAATTTCTATTAGAATATCCTACTAAAGTCTTCGAACGATTATCAAAATCCCTTGATTTCTTTGAAGAGGAATGATAGGGTTTACTCTTTGACCTCTTTCTCGAGTCTCTAACCTTAATATCGGCTTTTCTCTTTTCTTTGCTAAGTTCCTCAGCTTTGCAAGCTCTGTCTACCAAAACAATAAATTCTTTCAGTTCCAAAATCCCAACTAGAAGCTTAATGTAACACCCCTTACCCGTGTTCAATGTCGGAACCGGGTACGAGGCATTACCGGACTTAACTTGTTTAAACATACAACATTGGGCCATAAAATTTTGATCTAACTTAAAACTTTTCATTCACATACATGACATCTTTATTATGGGCCTAAGAGGCCCTAAACATACATACAGGAGGTTTCGGAATTAATCCAGAAACTTTTGCGCTCTTAGAAAAGTTTTGCCTAAACAGGTGCACACGCCCGTGTGAAATGGAACACGTCCGTGTGGGCAGGCTGTGTGGTCACACACGCCCATGCCCCTAGCCCGTGTAGAATTTATTTTTCATTTCAAACCTACAGGGGTTTTCACACGGCTGGGCACACACCCGTGTCTTTGGCCCGTGTCTCTCACACGGCCTAGACACGCCTATGTCCTCACCCGTGTATGAAAACCTGGGTATTCTATTTATGACGTCAGCAAATCTTAAGAGGCACACGGCCTAGGCACACGCCCGTGTGCTGGCCCGGGTGACAAATCAAATTCTCATGAATTTGATGCAGGGGACACATGACCTATGAACACACCCATGGGGATGACCGTGTGTTGCACACAGCCTAGACACACGCTCGTGTGTCTACCCGTGTGGACAATTAGAAGGCTATTTTCCAAGCCAATTGCCACCCTGAAACATAAACACACTTATGCCAACACAAGCAATGCATAACATGGCAATAATACAATATGAAGAATCACTAAGCATCATTCATTCACTTCACAAAAACTCATCGTTATTGAAACATGAAAAACTTGACAATATTGACCAATTCCCAATGGCCATTTACAAAATGAGTGTTTAACATTAATAGCCAACACTTTGGCCTTCAAATATGATATAACACAAAATGACCAAGTTCCTATACATGCCATACTCAAAATAGATAACTTTACTATACCAAAAGAATGGTTGATAGTGTGATCCGAGCTCTGACGTTCTACGATCCTCGAGCTAGCTTGGCGATACAACAAGGAAAAAGGGAAAAAAGAGGGATAAGCATATAGCTTAGTAAGTTTGCATGAATTAATATAGCAACATAAGTATTCATGGTAAAATCCATTCATCTCATAGAACAATAGTAACACAAGTTCTCAAGTGCTTAGGCATACTTACTCATACTCACTCTTACTGTCACACGTCACATTATGGTTTCATAACTTGTATTTTACTCATGGTACCTGTATCACTTAGTCACATAATTTAGCACTTATGCTAACTTGAACATAAACTTAAATCATTATCATCCTTAATATAAATGGAACTCATTATCATCCTTGTATAATTTAGCTCTATATCGTCTTTATATACTTATCTCTTTTGCACGATGAACTACTCGGAATATCAAAGGATACTCAATCTCATCATACATGTGTCACGATGCCAATGCCATATCCTAGATATGGTTTTATATGGGATCACCTCTTGATGCTAATGCCATATCCAAGATATGGTCTTACATGGGATCTGTTAGCTCGATGTTGATGCCATGTCCCAGACATGGTCTTACACAAGATCTTTCTTTGGTGCCGAAGCCATGTCCCAGACATGGTCTTATACGGGACCTTCCTTATTCGATGCTGATGCCATGCCCTATACATGGTCTTACACAGGATCTACATTCAATGTCGATTCCATGTCCCAGACATTGTCTTATACAGGACCGTTCTTATCTCATGTCGTGCCATAGGTATCTTTATTATTCCAAAATTTCAACCGAGACTTCACTTAGCATAATCTCATCATTTTCTCAATAAGACCTCATCAATAAAATTTCATGGAAATGCTATGCATTTCTTAAAATAATAAGCAATTTAAACATAATATCATATGTAACCTTAATTTCACACAAACTTACCTCGGCACTCAAGTTCTGTGTGGATGTTTGATTTAGTCCAACACTTTGTCCTTACCTCGGTTTCGGTCCGAGCTTCATGTTTCTTGATCTATAATAACAATTTCACTTGTTTAATACCCACATTGACTAAATTGACTCATGAACCACATTTTGGCAAAAATTATGACTTTGCCCCTAAACTTTCTCATAATTACACTTTTTCCCTAGGCTCGTAAAATGATTTTCACTCAACTTTCTTGTATTTCAAGCCTAGCCGAATCATTTTCTTAACTACAATAGCCCCTAATTTCAACTATTTAACTCATGTATAACCATTCTTATAACTTTTACAATTTGGTCCTTTTATGCATTTTTCATGAAAATCACTTAGAAAAAAATGTTAATCATACATCAAACTTTCATATTATTCCATAAATCATCAAAATACATGCATGTCATACATGGGTAAATTTTTGAATATGAATCCTAGCTCAAAATATAGCTAGAAATAGTTAAATCAAGCTACGAGAATTTCAAAAATATGAAGAACATTAAAAACGGGGCTAAGAGATACTTATAATCAAGCTTGAAAGTTGAAGAAACCCTAGCTATGGAGAGCTTGATAATTTCGGCTATGGATTGAAGAAGATGGACACAATTTTGACTTATTTTCCCTTTTTAATTCATTAATTAATCAAATGACCAAAATGCCCTTAAGGCTCTTTCTTAAGATTTTTCCTTCCCATGTCTATTTTTGTCCATCTTTATATATAATGGTTTAATTGCTAAATAAGGACCTCTAATAATTTTTATGATGCTATTTCATACTTAAATCTTCTAGAATCTCATAGTTTCTAATCTTCGCAATTTAGTCCTAATAGACAATTTGTTCACTAATTAATAATATTTCTTCTTGAAATTTTCACACAATCATGCAAACATCTCATAAGCCTCATAAAATCATAAAACACATATTTCTACTTCAGATTTGTAGTCTCGCAACCACTATTCTGACTAGGCCCTAAATCTGGTTGTTACACTTAATGTCTTCATTCAAACCATCTTTGAACCATTTTCACATAATTTCTTAAGTGGAGACACATTCTCGAACATATTTACTTAGTCTCATGAATTCTCTTTCGTACTCGGTTACTATCATACAACCCTGTTTCAACTCTAAAAAACTTTTGCACTTTTGATCAATAAACCGCTGACTTATATATTTCTTTTTGAACTCAGTCTGAAAGAATTCCTATGTGACTCATTCTCTCAGAATTGGTATGCAGTATTTCTCAATGGCACCACAGATATTAAAGTGTTTCTTATTTTTTTTTGAACTCGACACCACAGATATTAAAGTGTTCCACCATTGGTATGCAGTATCTTTCAGAAGTGATACAGCACATTTTACACATTCTACTGCTGTAAAAGACAGTTCGTCAAAAACTCTAATTGTATTCCCAAGGCCCGTACATTTGAATTTTATCAATGGGTAGCTTACTCATACGCAAAGGTTCCAAACCTTGAGAAGCTACGGGAATCGGTTAGGGAATAGGTGGGGGTGAAGGTTGCAGAGCAGTCTGATTCGTTCGAAAAAACTCAATGAACCATTCATTCATCATTTGGAAGAAGGCTTCCTTGGCCTCTCCTCCTTGACTCTCATATACAGGTCTTGATTTAGACAGCGCTGCTCCTTGAACAGAGGCTGGCACATTACTTTCTATATCATCAGCAACTACTCGACTGGGATCCATTGCTATATGAAAACATGATTTTAAAACTGTCAGGAGATATCACACTATCACAGTTAAATATGGCATGTATAGCTAGACTCACACACGCTAAGTTAGTCCGAGAATCTACTGAACTGTTGCTCTGATACAATAAATGTAACACCCCTAACCCGTATCCATCGTCGAAATAGGGTTTTAGAGTATTATCAAACATATCAATTAAACAATCATACAATTCTCATATCCAAACAAATATCATACAAATACAATCATATTGTCCCTAATATGAGCCTTCGCAGCCTAAAACAAGCATTAGAAGTGGTTCAGGACTAAACCGAGAACTCCGAAAATTTTTGGGAAACCATAGAACATTTTCAAAGTACAGGGGACACACGTCTGTGTTATAGGCTGTGTGTACATTCGAAATGGGATCACATGGTCGTGTTTCAGCCAGCGTTGTAACACCCCAAACCCAGCCTAGAAGTTAAGCCCGAATCTGGCGTGTCACATTGAAGAGTTTTTTGAAAACCATGCTTTCATTAGAAAACCTTCTTACAACTTAAAACTTTCTGCTATTCAAAACCTCAGATTTTGTTTACTTATTTTCAAAACATGGTTTATTACAAATCATTCTTGGAAAACATTATTATCTTTAAAACCTTGTTTGTTGCGAAAAGCTTAATTTAAACCAGTTGCGAAACATGATATTTTGAAAACAGTAGTTATTTCCGGTAAATCGTGTTCTACTTCTAGCAATTATAAAACAACCAATAAAATCCCAAAACTTAAAGTTTAGAAATCTTAAGGCCTTATTACAAAATTTATAACCCAACAAATTAAACTAAAATAAAAATAGGACGTGTACTTTAGAGCCAATCGGACGTGTGGTCACCTCCGAGTCCCTTGCAGCTCCGATTTGTCTAAGGCTGAGGATTACCTGCACATTTAAAAACGGGGTGAGTTTATGAAAACTCAGTATGTAATCCCCTTACCAAAGTAATGATCAAGATCTGTATAGTAGAAACCTAAGCGATGCGGGTGAAGCCCTTTCAACGATCACACAAAGATAGTATGATCGGAGCATACGTGGGTCAAAGCCCACTACGAAACTATTTGGGTCATAGCCCATAACAGTATCAATTAGGCCTAGCCCAAACCAATAACAGAATAAGTGGCCTAAACCCAGTACAGTGACAGATCTCAGAAATAGATATGCAACAGTATGACGATGCATCCCAACCCTAAACCCTAAACCCTACACACTATGTGGGGACCAAGTCGACTCACCCAGCCCTACACACCAAGAACGCAGCCGAGCTACTAATATCAACGCAAAGCAAAGTCGCTAATATGATATCGTGGTGAGCCACTAGAATCGTGATATGGCAAAGCCACTAAATCAGTAAAACGTGGCATAGCCACCAGTACTGTACTTCCTCCAAAATACAAATCCCAACCCCATGCAATATGTCGTGTATGTCATGCTCAATCATTACACATGTATGCAAAATGGCCATGCTCAGTAACAGTCATCTAAACATATATTAACAACATATTAGTCACACGACCACAGTCAAATCAGTAAAACACCGTCATGCAATCACAGTCAAATCAGTCAAATCATAGCACAAGTCAGTCATTTACCCACAAGGGCAAAACAGTTATCTCACCCTATAAGGGTATTTCGGTAATCCTACCCTACAAGGGTATTTCGATAATTTTCCTCTACAGGGGTATTTCGGTAATTCTACCCTTCAGGGGTATTTTGGTAATCTACCCTTCAGGGGTATTTCGATAATTCTATCCTACATGGATATTTCGGTATTTCTACCCTACAGGGGTATTTTGGTAATTTTACCAACCGAGGGTATTTTAGTAATTTGTAAACCAAGGGTATATCAGTAATTTGTAAATTAAAGGGTATTTCAGTAATTTTACAAATCGAGGGTATTTCGGTAATTTCCTAAATTAGGGGTATTTCAGTAATTTTACAAATCAAGGGTATTTCGGTAATTTCCCAAATTAGGGGTTTTCAATAATTTTACCCTTCGAGGGTATTTCTATAATTTTACAATGTCCTAGAAGGTCTACAGTCACCTCGAGCGACTTAAGAAACCTAATTCGACTTAACGGTGAAAATGGTCCTAAGGCCCATTACCCTGCCCAAGTAGGCCCACACACTTGTGTGGCCTATTAGCCTAGAAATAACCACGGCTATGCAACGGTGCAGCCTAAATAAATAACTTATCACATCACATACATTTCATCTGTGTGGGACCACAAGCCCATTGGGCCCACATGGCTCCTTTTCGACCTTACGCAACCCAAAACACCTAAGTCATGTGCACGACATGATAAGCCTATCTATTTCCCATTCCACAGTGAAATTTAACCCAATTGTCCCACAGGCCCATTGGTCCCTCTCGGCCCATCGAAGCCCAGTACGACCCAAGCCCATGAATTCGCTCATGGTGGCCTTTTCCATCACACACTCACGCTCCGTGAGCTTAGTTCACCACACGCGTGATCGTACGCTTGTTTGGCATCGTTCGCCGATATTTCAGCTCTTCAGCATAACGCCGATCAATAATCAAGATAATACAATATACGCACCTTCGGCTTTTCAACCGATTAACAATTAGAATAGGGTATATGAATACACACCTTATCACATTGAGCACTAAATAATCACGAGCGCCGTCACCTGTACTAGAGCGATCAACTGCGATTTGCCCAGTTAAACCAACATATTCTAAACAGAGATAATGATGCAAATGGGCCTAGGGCCAATTCTCACCTCAAATGGGCCCACACGTTTGTGTGGCCCATTTAGCCCAAATCTAGCCACAGATATGAGATTCACATAGACCAGTTCACTATCTACTACACAATCATACAATTTATTCATATGGGCCCACGGGCCCATTTCGGCCCATAGTAATCAACCCACAAGAATACTCATGGTGGCCTCAACTATCACGTTAAAGCTCCCACATGTGCACTCGCACGTTCGTGTGGCTACCATCACCTGTGACCGACATTTCGGCATTTGCCGCTCTACAACTAGAGTAGTGCGAAATACAAACCTGATAGGAATCTAGAGTTGATCCACGCTCCGAACACTCCTATGCCCAAATGCCAACCCAGGTATGCTTACTCTCCTCATAGATTGCTCTATTTAAAGCCAGCTTCTTGCCCACTCTCATGCTAGCTTCCTGATGTGGGATCCCTCCTTCAGCAGAGTTTAAATCAAACACAAACTCTGGCCGTCCCAACATAGCAAAATAAATATCCCTTTTTACTTGCAATGGGATTCGAACTCAGGCTCCCCTGTAACTTAATCCACACCGCTAGCCACTTTACGAACTAGCTCCTTATTGTCTTGAAACATGCTCAACTAAATATAAGTCTATGGCCAAAGCCTAAGTTCATTTAAAAAGAAAATCAAAATGAACTGCAAGCACCAAGACTTGAACCTTGGACCCCTTGCTTCTTTGTGTGGCGTCATTCCCTTGTCTCCTATGTGGCACCATTTTCCACTAGACCACAACTCTTTTTGTGACATTTTTCTCCACATTTTATTCTTAAAGCCTACTTACTAACTCCCAGGGTTTTATTCACCTAAAACCAAAATTTTCCTAATGCCCAAGTTTGATCCTGGGACTTCAAGAAGCCCCCAAACCTTCCAAAGTCACTCACCTAATAGGTCAAACTTGCATTAATGTCGTTCTCTTATTTTCAAAAATTTTAAATGCTCCCAAGCCCAAGGCCCAATAGGCCCAATTCTACTAGGCCGAAATTTAAGGTGTTACGAGTGTCCTTCCCCATGTAACTCACTGACATAGGTCACACGACCAACCACACACCCATGTGACAAGCCCGTGTACCCTTCTAAATGGCCTCACACTTCCGGGTGCCAGGACGTCGACTAGACCGTGTAAAAACTGGAGAGTATACTAGCTTATGCTACACGGCCAAGTCACACGCCCTTGTGTTGGGCCGTGTGGAGCTACTGACTTGGTTTCTAAATAAGTACCAGGGGACACACGATTGTGTCAACTGACCGTGTGTCACACACGCCCGTGTCTCTGCTTGTGTGGACAAAAATAAGCCATTTTCCAAGCCATATTTCTTACCCAATGTAACATCTTGGAAAGGGCCTATGCATTTTCGGCTTAATTGTACGAAGTGACATGTTCTATGTACTAAGAATAAATTTTGAACATTTTTGGAAACTCAGAAATGTATGAAAGTGAAATGGAAATGAACATTTTTGGAAACCTGGAAATGTAAGGAAATGATTCAAAAATGGAAAGTAAACATTTCTGGAAACTTGGAATGTAAGAAAATGGCAAGTTTACAGAGCCGATCGAAAATTTTAGGAAACTTAGAAATGATGCAGAAATGTCAAGATTTAAAGTTTAAAATAGGAAAGTAAGGCAAGGTGGCCTTAAAAGAAAAAGTTTGTGAAATTTGACACACAAACAGGCTTGGAAAAGTGGCTTCAAGGTGCCACTTAGGGCCTATGGAAATGATGCCATATGCAAGAGGAATGGGCCTGGGTTCGAGTCACTTGGGAAGCAAATAAAGGAGGTTTTATTTTGCTTCCATAAGCCAAGGAGTGGATGGCAAGGCTTCTAGAAAAAGGGAGGTTTATCCTATTTAAAATTTGGCTATTAAGGATAAATAAAGGATTTTTTTTTAATTGGGGAGATAAATGATGATTTATCTTAAGTATTTTCAAAAGGGAATTTATTTATCATAATTTCCATGAGATAATGGCTGGATTAAACTCTTTTATTTTATGATAATTAAAGGATAAAGCTATCAAATTGAAGAGTGGTGGCCAAGTAAGGGACTCCTTAGCTGATAATTTCGTCTATAAAAGGAAGGAAGGAGGGATACTCATCAGTTTTCTTTTTTTTCTCTGCTCTGCCGAAATTCTTAGGGTTCTCTCCTCTTCTCTTTTCTTTTCTAGCCGAATTCCTTAGCCTCCCCTCTCTTTTATTCAAAACCAAAAACACAATCCAACCAATAGAATTTCACAAAGCCGAATCTTTGTTGTGACAGAAGTGGTGTTGCCGATTTCATTCAAAAAGGTAGGATCAGCTATTATTTGATTTTCAATCTCTCTTTAGCCAGAAATATAGGAATCTAACTCCTTTAGAATTCCATGGTAGAAATTTGGAAGGTTTTCTTGAGATCTAGTAGTTGTCGACTACAAGGAGAAGTATATGAAGTTTTGGGATTTCTAAGACTCAAGGTAAGTCATTCAATATTCGGCCATAGGCCATTTAAAGATGATTAAGTGTTAGAAATCAATCTAACATGTGCTTATAGGATTTTGACATCAAGGAAGCAAGGATCTATTTGGGATTTGAATAATCAAATCGACATCAAAGGTAAGTTTTTAGAATACAAATCCTATTAGGATTTGGTTTTTAAGCCGAATAGGTTTATTTATGTGTTTAAATAATTAACCGAATATAGGAGTAAACGAATCTAAGGCAAAGATCAGTCTTTCGGGATCTCAAGGAAATTATTAAGCGAATCAGGTGTGTACCCCACACTACTTTGTAATATGAATTATGGTTATATGTATTAAAATATGTGTTAATAGAAATATGAACGTGGCTAAAGTACCATGTTAAGGTACTAAGTACTCAGGTACGTTTCCTACTTCTACTAGGAATATGAAATATGTTACTCGTAACATGAGAATATTATACGATTGTGAACTTTGGTATATTATGCATATTGATATATGGGGTATATGGTTGTATATTGAAAGGGGAAGTGAAAAGTGGTGACTTAAGACCACAGTAATCTGAAAAGTGGTGACTTACGACCACAGTAATCTGAAAAGTGGTGATCTAAGACCACAGTAATCTGAAAAGTGGTTTCCTAAGACCACAGATGCGGAGCTTTAAGCCCGCAATTTGGTGTGTAGCGGAAGGAGGGTCGACTTAGTAGTCCCCACGGTGTGTTTGGCAGGTACGGGGGTGTGTAGCGGATGGACAATTAGGTTTGGGTTTGAGAATGCATCATAACTTCTATTCATTGTTCTGAATGTGTAACTCTTGTATGCTTAATTCTATTATGATTTAGTGTCGTGTACACATTGAGTCTGTTTGACTCACCCCGTTGTGGGAAATATTTTTCAGGTGATGAGCAATAATGGACCGGGTCGGCAGGAGCTAAAGGTGGCCATGCATAGCAAGGAGAAATCTAAAGATTTGGACTTTTATTTTTACTAAGTACTTTTATTTTAAGTTTGGGAGTTGCTTGATGTAATAAGGCCATAAGGCCCAAGTTGGATAGTTTTATTTCTTTGCTTTTATTTTTAATTATTATGTCACGAATTACTTTTAATTAAGTTCAATTAAATTTATTTTAAAAATAAACCCTAAATTGTTTTCTCACCATAATTAAATGATTTCTAAGTAAAATAAATGGGTTTTCACTCTAAGCCCAACCCAAAACGATATTTTCTCTAAAATTACACAAATTTTCCCTAAGTAATAAAGAATTTTGAAACCGGTTTACTTAAGGAACATACCAGATCCGGTTCAGGCTCGTGGGCCGGGTGTGGGGTGTTTCAGTTTGGTATCAGAGCCCAGTTTTAAACTCTCGGCCTGTGGGCTAAGGCCCAAAACGTTTTCAAAGCGAGCCAAATGATTTTCTTTGAAATTAAACAGGTTCTCTGGCGTGGCACCTAAGCCTCCGACCCGCAGTCCACCAGGTAAGTACCCCTAACTATTTGGGTGATTATGTGAATTATGTTATGAACATTAGAAGGGTAGAAAAGGCATGGAACATAGAATAGTATGATAGGAACTTGAACCCTAGGATTAGACTACTCAAACACAAAACACATAAGACTTAATACACTAAACAAACCTACGGCTAAGTCACTGAGCTAGGGTGTGGTAACCCCTGTGCGCATGTCTAGGATTGGATTCGGAAGAGCCTGGTATTTAAGCAGTCCTAGTGACTCATCTCCTCTTCGCAGAATCCCTGCAGTGCGTAGCTTCGGTTCACCCTAACTCGAGAGGGCTCGGTGGTGTGGTGGCAACCTGCATGCGCATGTCTAGGAATGGTTTTGGTCTGAGCTTGGTACTTAGCGATCCGCGTGACTCACCTCCTCTCCACTCGAATCTCGCACAGTGCGTAGCTTTGATTCACCACGACCAAAGAGGGCTCGGTCATAGGCTAAACATAATGACTAAAACCCGAAAGGGAACTAGCCATGTTTAAAAAAAAAAAAGAACAAAACAACAAACCCTAGTTTTAAAATTCTTAAAACTTTCTTTTAAATTTGTAAAAACTATCTTTACAAAATTTCCCGAAAAATTTCTGATTTGTGAAAATTACAAAAATGCCCTTAGTGGTAAAATTACCAAAATGCCCTTGATTCACAAAATGTCAAACTTTTCAACGGTTTTGCTAAAACTTCATTACTTTATAAATGTTCACAAACCCTAATTTGCAAACTATCAAAAATACCTTCATTTTGAAAAATTACAAAATTGCCCTTAATTTGCAAAAATTACCAAAATGACCCTAATTTTCAAATCTTTGCAAACATCACCATTTTGAAAGGTACAATTCTCGAAAAGAACCCTCAAAGTTTTACAACTTCTAAAATATTCCTGATCTGTTAACTTTTACAAATTTACCCCGGTTTGTGAAAAATTATCGAAATACCCTAAGGTCAAAAATTACCGAAATACCCTCAGATTTCAAAATTTTTCCAAATTACCCCGGGACTTTGAAATTACCAAAATAATTTTTGACGAAATCACCAAGGAACTTTTTCTTTTGGAAAAAATTATTACGAAAATGCCCCTGTAGGACAAAATTACGAAAATACCTCTGGGTAGTGGAAAAACAACAACAATGAGAACTACAATGTTTCTCTGAATGAACGAAAGTTCATACTTGTTTGATGGATGAATGAATGGAAAGACTGTATGCTTGTATGAATACGAAAGAACCACTCCTAAATCCTTTTTCAGAAAACTCCTTCGCGGGTAAATAAGTGGAACAATGACTAATTCATAAAACTTTTTAATCAGATCTCGACGCTAGAAATGAGCTCTAGAGGACGTGGTCGTCGTGGACGTAGTAGAGGAAGGATGACCGTGTCGAAACCCGTTACATCGGGTCAAGGGTCTGATAATGAGATACCACCGCCACCACCACCCCCGGTGTGGGTCTTTGAGCGAGCAAGCTCAAGCGGGGAAGATCTTTGTGTCGCAGTCGTGTCTTTGCGAGTTTTGGAATTGGTGGTAGTGCAGGGGAGAAATTCAGAACCCCGAAAATCGTGCTCGAACGGCTCACGAGCTAATGGAGCCGAGATGTTTCGGGGAGTGTCTAGAGTAGCTCCCAGTATAGCTGAGTACTGGTTGGAAGCAACGGAGCGCATCATGGATGAGCTTGATCTGACCCCTGAGGAAAAGTTAAAGCGAATGGTGGCACTGTTACGCGATGAAGCGTATCAATGGTGGTTAACTGTGCGGGATGGTGCCACGACTGAGGATTTGACATGGGAGTACGTTAAGGAAGCGTACCAAAAGAAGTATGTGGGAACCAGGTACACTGATGAGTAAAGGAAAGCTTTTCTGGGGCTGGTCCAAGGAAATAAGTCGGTTGCAGAATATGAGGTTGAATTCTTGAGGTTGAGCCGGTACGCTCGAGGTGTCGTGGCAACTGAGCATGAGCGCTGTGTCCGTTTTGAAGACGGGCTAAGAGATGATCTAAGATTATTGATAGCACCACATCAGTAGCGAGAATTTTCTGCGTTAGTGGAAAAGGCTAAAGTGGCTGAAGGAATTAAGGATTCTGCAAGGCAGAACACTGATCGGAATAGGCCAGAAAGAGGTTTTGGATCGTCTGGATCATCTGGAATAAGAGGCCTAGAGTTGATGGGCCGCGAGGTCATCGAGCTAGATCAGAAGGGCGGTATCGACCTTGTGATGTGTGTGGAAAGAAGCATTTGGGAGAGTTTTGGAGGAAAAGAGGAGGATGTTTTAGCTGTGGGTCCAAGGACTATGTGGTCAAGGAATGTCCTAAGAACTTAAATGAAAGTCGACAGGCAACTTAGAATGTTAGTCAGGCTGGTAGAGGTGGACAGCAGCCTCAGCAAGGTCGTGGACCTAACCATGGAGGAAATGGTTCAGGCCATGGACGTGAAGCACCAAGAAGATATGCTGAAGGTGCAAACGCGAGGCAACCAAGGTTGGTTTATGCAGTTGGCCGTCGCGAGGGTTAGCTTATTCTTGTATTGCTAGTGAAGTGACTGAAAACTTGGATGTGAACCTAGAGAATGTGCCTAGAAAGTATGATAGTTCTTTAAGATCAGAGTGCGCAGCAATAGCGTAGTGGGGTGAGTTAGACCGTACGATTATTTGTTAGTAAGTAATTTCGAGGACGAAATTATTTTAAGGGGGGTAGAACTGTAACATCCTGGAAAGGGCCTATGCATTTTTGGCTTAATTGTACGAAGTGACATGTTCTATGTACTAAGAATAAATTTTGAACATTTTTGGAAACTCGGAAATGTATGAAAGTGAAATGGAAATGAACATTTTTGGAAACCTAGAAATGTAAGGAAATGATTCAAAAATGGAAAGTAAACATTTCTGGAAACTTGGAAATGTAAGAAAATGGCAAGTTTACAGAGCCGATCGAAAATTTTAGGAAACTTAGAAATGATGCAGAAATGTCAAGATTTAAAGTTTAAAATAGGAAAGTAAGGCAATGTGGCCTTAAAAGAATAAGTTTGTGAAATTTGACACACAAATAGGCTTGGAAAAGTGGCCTGAAGGTGCCACTTAGGGCCTATGGAAATGGCGCCATATGCATGAGGAATGGGCCTGGGTTCGAGTCACTTAGGAAGCAAATAAAGGAGGTTTTATTTTGCTTCCATAAGCCAAGGAGTGGACGGCAAGGCTTCTAGAAAAAGGGAGGTTTATCCTCTTTAAAATTTGGCTATTAAGGATAAATAAAGGATTTTTTTTTTAATTGGGGAGATAAATGATGATTTATCTTAAGTATTTTCAAAAGGGAATTTATTAATCATAATTTCCATGAGATAAAGGCTGGATTAAACTCTTTTATTTTATGATAATTAAAGGATAAAGCTACCAAATTGAAGAGTGGTGGCCAAGTAAGGGACTCCTTAGCTGATAATTTCGTCTATAAAAGGAAGGAAGGAGGGATACTCATCAGTTTTCTTTTTTTCTCTGCTCTGCCGAAATTCTTAGGGTTCTCTCCTCTTCTCTTTTCTTTTCTAGCCGAATTCCCTAGCCTCCCCTCTCTTTTATTCAAAACCAAAAACACAATCCAACCAAGTCGAAATTCTGCCAAAGCCGAATCTTTGTTGTGACAGAAGGGTGTTGCCGATTTCATTCAAAAAGGTAAGATCAGCTATTATTTGATTTTCAATCTCTCTTTAGCCAAAATATAGGAATCTAACTCCTTTAGAATGCCATGGCTGAAATTTGGAAGGTTTTCTTCGAGATCTAGTAGTTGTCGACTACAAGGAGAAGTACAACGAAGTTTTGGGATTTCTAAGAGTCAAGGTAAGTCATCTGAATATTCGGCCATAGGCCATTTAAAGATGATTAAGTGTTAGAAATCAATCTAACATGTGCTTATAGGATTTTCGACAGCATCAAGGAAGCAAGGGTCTATTTCGGGATTTGAATAATCAAATCGACATCAAAGGTAAGTTTTTAGAATACAAATCCGATTAGGATTTGGTTTTTAAGCTGAATAGGTTTATTGATGTGTTTAAATGATTGACCGAATATAGGAGTAAACGGATCTAAGGCAAAGATCAGTCTTTCGGGATCTCAAGGAAATTATTAAGCGAATCAGGTGTGTACCCCACACTACTTTGTAATATGAATTATGGTTATATGTATTAAAATATGTGTTAATGGAAATATGAACGTGGCTAAGGTACCATGTTAAGGTACTAAGTACTCAGGTACGTTTCCTACTTCTACTAGGAATACGAAATATGTTACTCGTAACATGAGTATATTATACGATTGTGAACTTTGGTATATTATGCATAATGATATATGGGGAATATGGTTGTATATTGAAAGGGGAAGTGAAAAGTGGTGACTTAAGACCACGATGAATCGAAAAGTGGTGACTTACGACCACGAATCGAAAAGTGGTGATTTAAGACCACGATGTCGAAAAGTGGTTTCCTAAGACCACAGATGCGGAGCTTTAAGCCCGCAATTTGGTGTGTAGCGGAAGGAGGGTCGACTTAGTAGTCCCCACGGTGTGTTTGGCAGGTACGGGGGTGTGTAACGGATGGACAATTAGGTTTGGGTTTGGGAATGCATCATAACTTGTATTCATTGTTTCAGAATGTGTAACTCTTGTATGCCTAATTCTATTATGATTTAGTGTCGTGTACACATTGAGTCTGTTTGACTCACTCACCCGTTGTGGGAAATATTTTTCAGGTGATGAGCAATAATGGACCGGGTCGGCAGGAGCTAAAGGTGGCCATGCATAGCAAGGAAAAATCTAAAGATTTGGACTTTTATTTTTACTAAGTACTTTTATTTTAAGTTTGGGAGTTGCTTGATGTAATAAGGCCATAAGGCCCAAGTTGGATAGTTTTATTTCTTTGCTTTTATTTTTAATTATTATGTCACGAATTACTTTTAATTAAGTTCAATTAAATTTATTTTAAAAATAAACCCTAAATTGTTTTGTCACCATAATTAAATGATTTCTAAGTAAAATAAATGGGTTTTCGTTCTAAGCCCAATCCAAAATGATATTTTCTCTAAAATTACACAAATTTTCCCTAAGTAATAAAGAATTTTGAAACCGGTTTACTTAAGGAACATACCAGATCCGGTTCACCCATGGTGGCATCAACCTACACATACCAAATAGCATATGACCATATCATCAATAGGCATTCAAACCAATCTCTACCAAGTCTAAATCATATACTACCAATACCAACAACCAAATTGCTCATAAGCATCCCAAATAGCCATTCAAATTCATACCAATTCCACATCCAAAAATCACCTAAATGATCAAACTCACCTATGAGACTTTGTGCCTAAATCAATATGCATACCACATTCCCAAATTCAACCATTTGCTACCTTCAATAACAAATCTCAACAAGACATTCAAATAGAAATTATGAACCACATATTAAAGGGTCATTTACATATATTTACATAACCAAGTTTACAAAAAATAAGCCAAGTCACATGGCTAAACACATAACCAAAGACATATATCATGTACAAGCCAAATCAATTGGCTATCAACATTACGAACATATAGACCATATTAACCGCAACTCCTATACATGCCATATAACCAAATGCACAAGTTTAAAAAAACCAAAACAATGACTGGACAGTGTGATGAGATCTCTAACAACTCTCAATCCGAGCAAGCTTTGAAATCTCTATAAAACATGAAAAAGCAAACAGAGTAAGCTATTAAGCTTAGTAAGCTCGTATGGTTAATAAGTATAACTTACCATTCATTCAGAATTTAAGTAATCTAAACATAATATACTACAAATCAACCTAATCACATGGCTAACATATATTCATTCACATAGTAAATCATGAAACTCATAAATTTCATGGATTCAATGTTTATATGGTTTACATACAAATATGCACCGATACGTATCAATCTCTTACCCTTTCATATATCAATATACTCGTTAAACCATTTGGAATAATATTGGATACTCGGGAATCTCACACCTTAAGTGCCAATACATGGTCGAAATCATCTCAATCTCATATATCATATGTAAATGCTCATCCCGAGCTGTCACCGGGTTTGCTCACACAAACTGATGATTAAGACGTAGCTATACGGTGCTACTCACACAATCTGATGAGGAACCACAACACATGCCGAAAAACTCAGCCACCGATAGAACATATGGACCAGCACCCAAAACACAATAACCCCTAATGACATGTCATTTGTATCCTATCTATTCCTAAGGTTCAACCAGGATTTCACACGTCGCCAAATCTTCATCAAATATTTTCGTAAAGTCGTATTCATCAATAATGCAATTATATAGCATTTAAAAGACAATTACGTTAATACTTATTAACATACGAACTTACCTCGATCACAAAACGACAAAATAAGATTGACTAATCCAATACTTTATTTTTCTCTTGATCTAGATCCGTACGTTGCTTTTCTTGATATGCAATGAGACTATGGCCAAACCTTCAAAGCACAACAATAGAGGGTTTTTCTTCTTAATTTTGGTTGAAGAATGCACTTAAGAAGATGACAACTTTTATTTCTTTATTATTTTACTATGTTTATTTAATAAATTACTAATTTAACCTTATTAATTATCCTTTAAAAACATCTATTTTGTGTCCATAAATATCCACTTACTACAAAAATGGTCTATTTACCAATCAAGTACTCATACATTAAGGTTCCATAGCTATTAGACACATTTAGCTAATAGAACTCAACTTTTCCACTTTACGCGATTTAGTCCTTTTTATCGAATTAAGCATTCAAACGATAAAATTTCTTAACAAAATTTTCATATGATTCTATAACATGTCGTAGACATTATAATAATAAAATAAATATTTTGACCTCAAATTTGTGGTCCCGAAACCACTATTCTGATTTGACCAAAACGAGCTGTTACAGCATAAGCTTAAATAACATTATCAATTCACAAATTAGTGTATTTATTCAAGACATAGGCAAATTCATCCATAGCATAAGTAAATTTCTCACATATAAGTACATCATTCAACTCATCAATCCTTTTATCATCATATTATATCTCAATTATGAACTTACCGTTTCATTACCTTTTCTTACCCATTTCATTTGCATAATACAAGACTTAAGCATAAACATCAACCATAACCACAAGCTTGGCACAAGCCTAAACATCATCATCACAAGTTAGGGCATTTATACATAACTCTTTTAGGATGAACCACATGATAGACCATTTCATTAGAAAATACATCTTTTAATTCATTCTATCTTTTCATGAACATATGAATATTTCCATTTGGACACTTACCATTTCAATGTATAACATTACAATTAAGCATGATATAGTCTAACTTAAGCTTGTCACAAGCATAAGCATCAACAATGTAACAGCCCGATTTTGACCTTAATCAGAATAGTGGTTTCAGGACCACAAATCCGAGTCCGAAAAATATTTTAAAATTAATTTTAGTGTTTATTATGTGTGACTTTGCTTGTGTTAAATTTTCATGTTTTAATTTCGTTGTTTGAGTGTCCGATTAAATAAAAGGGCTTAATTACAAAAAATGTGAAATTTGCTAATTAATGTGTAGGTGCTAAATTGCTAATGTCTTTTGTAACATCCCAAAAATTAGAGGTTTGTAACATTTGTGTAATCGCATGTTGTGCTTGCTCTGCGGGTTGTTTGAGGGTGTTTAGGGGCTCTAGGGAGGCCTGGGCTCTTTAGTAGGGAGAGCTGGTGGAGGTAGGGCTTATATATATTAGTATGTGTTTTGCTAACATACGGTAAGCATATGGCAAGATGGTGTGACGTCAAGGGGAGTGCAAGGAAGGGAGGAGTTCGATTCTCACAAGCTGTATTTTGTTGGCTATTATTTTGTGCTTAGGAGAGGAAGTAGCAGAGTTGGGATCAAACTCCGCCATGGAGGTTGGAGAATGAGTCAAACAATTTTAATGCATGGAGAAGAGGAATTCTAGCAGGAAATCAAGGAGTGGGGTAAGTGGGGGAGTTGTGCCGTGTGTGGGACTGTGTCAGGGGGGGAAGTGTTTCGGCTATGGGTCTTTTAGAAGAGAATTCGGTCATTGTGGGAGAGAGTAAAATCGAAACTCTTTGGGATTTCTTTTCTTTTCTTTGCATTTTGGGACACTTTGCTTTATTTTTCTTTACCAAAAACATAACACTCCACTTATTCTTTTCTTCTCTTTTTCTCGTCAAACACTTTCTATACTTGGTGTTGCCTAAACTGTATTGGTCGAATTCTTCTTCTAACCTTTTTTCTTCCTATAGCCGAATCTTTTCTACACCTACCATTTCGGCTTGTGTTCTTTATTTGATCCTCATTTCAGCTTAGCCTCCCTAGCCGAATTTTGAGTTCTTTTGTTTTGCTGCTAGTGCCGAATCTCTTCTTCCCATTCGGCTCATCATTGGTCTAAGGTATGGATTTCTCTTCTGCTACATTCTTACTTTCTTCTCTTTTCTCTTTACTAAAGCAAAAATTATCACCTTCTTGTCTAAGGCCGAATCTGAGTACCCTTCTCCATCTTGAGTCTCGTTTACTCTTTCTTTTATGTGGAAGCCAAAATCCTTGTACAACTGGCGATTTTGTGGCACTTTGGTAAGTGTATCTATGACCGTTTCTTTGTTGTCTTGAAACAACATTGCTAACCTGTGCTTTTCATTAGGGACTCAATTTCTTAATTAAAGGGAGTAAACCAAATATTCTAGCATAGCAAGGAGTTTCTGTCGTTTCGGTAAGTGAAAGCAATGGGTAAGGTGTTTCTATATCTTGGAGTATCAAGGATTAAGACTAACTGTTAGTCAATTTTGATCTCAGGTGTTTTGGAAAGTGCTGAGTACCATAACTCGTATGCAGGTGTGTAATCTCACTCTAATCTTGATGAATGCATGTATTGCTCTGTGAGTCGGCTGAAAGCCGAAAAGCTAGAAAATCGACAACCGTGACCACTCGAGCGTGCGAACGCTCATACTGTTGAACTGAGCCGCTAACAATGGCAGTAGATCATTGTGGGTGTCGCAAGCACTCTAGCAAAATTGAGGCTGTAACGGGCCTGATGGAGCCGAAACGGGCTAAATGGACCCTATAGGCCAACGGGCCCATATGGGCAAAATTGATAGAAAATTTTTGAATGACGGATATGACTGCAAAGTCTGCAAAACCAAGACAAAAAGCATCCTAAATGGGCCATACGAGCGTGTGGGCCTATTTGGGCCTAAAATGGACTTTAGGCCCAATTGCACCGCAGAGACCCAAAAGAGGCCCCAAGTCGTTTGAGGCGACAATGGGCCTCCGGAAAGGCTGTCAAAGGATTAAATTACCGAAATATACTTAGTGGGTAAATTATCGAAATACCCCCAAAGGGGTGAGAATGACCGTTGTACCCTCGGTTATGGTTGGATATCGTGTATATGACTTTATTTACACTTTTATTAGTTTGATACACTACAATTATATCACGTTGCATAGGTTGGGTTTGATGATCAAAGGAAGTGTAGCCTGGTGGCTCTGCCACATACTGTTTTGGTGGCTATACCACGTATATACTATTATTTTTGGTGGCTTAGCAAGAAATATCGTGATTAGCAGCTTGCCTGCATGGTGTGATTGGCGAGGTGGGTTGACTTGTTCCCCACGAGTGACGATTGGTTGGTACAGAAGTGGGATTGGGTTGGGCTAGATTTCACCATTGCATTACCATAATTATAGGGCTTAGGCCCAGATTGATACTGTAAGGGCTCAGGCCCAGTTAGTGACCGTTTTGGGGATTACACATTGAGTTCTCGTAACTCACCCCCCTTTCCCTTAACCTTGCAGGTAATCCCCAGCGATAGAGGATTTGGAGCTGGGGACGACTCGATGGTGGCCATACATCAGAGTTATTTCTTGCGAACCTTAGTAAATCAAGTTTTACTTTATTTTAAGATTATTTATTTTGGGATTAATATTTTGTAATAAGGCCATTGGATTTAATTTTCCTTTAAAACTTTCATTACGGCTATTATTAAAATGTTAAATGTTTTAACACTGATTTTTCTAAAATGTTAATAGCCGTTTTTTTAAAATATCACATTTTTGCAACTATTCAAGTTCGATTTTCACAACAAAAATAGTTTTTCAAAATAATAACAACTTTACGAAAATGGTCAGTAAGCAAAGAGCATTTTTACAATCAAACAACGAAATTTAGAGTTTTAACAAGAGATTCAATGTTTTCAACGATCGCTTAGCTTTTCAACTACCTTTTGATGTGACATGCTAGATCTGGCCATAACGTCTCGGCCGGGTTTGGGGTGTTACATCTTTTTAATGTAAAGTCCTTAAAAAGAAAATAACCCATTTTTAGTTATAGTGGATAGCATAAGGACATTTATAACCATATTAATGTGTTTTATATAATAATATTATAAAGGTTAAATTGGTAATTTGTGAAATTAATGATAATAAAATAAAACAAACATAAAAAATTTAGCCATTATCATCTTTTAAGTGGCCAAATATTGCAAAGAAGAAAGCTTTCATGTTCTTCAAAATTTTGGCACCTATTTTGGCTTGATTCAAGATCAAGAACCAAAGAAATCAGATTTGGACCGGGAAAAAACGAAAGTAGTCGATTAGTCGATTTTACTGTCCGTCCAAGATTTTGGATTCACGTTACGAGCTCGGGGATCATCAGCAAAGCCTATCACACTATCGACTCTTTTCGGTATTTTGTTAAGTTTGAAATTGAACTTATGGCATGTAAAGTTTAGTTGAAATGCTTGATTTTTGGGACATGTATATATAAAGCCATGCGAAAATGGCTTGATCATTAAGTTTAAGTTTGGTTTATATATGTTTTTGGTTAAATGCTTGATGTATTTGGTTTTGATGATTCGATTATTATATAAGTCTATTTGGTATGGATTATAATTTGTATAAATGGTATCTTGATCATATTTTTTGTTCGGTTTTGTCAAGAATAACTTATGAATTAGTTCATAATAGTGAGTTAAAAATATAGTATGTATGTTTGTGAGACTTTACTATTTAATCCGGTTAAATAGTATGAAAGAGCATGATGTATATTCGGTCATGATCTAAACTCATTTTGATGTTGTGTTTATGCTATAAATTGGTTGAGAGATAGGTTCGGTTGTGGTGTGATGTTAGTTTATTATGGATGTATATTTTGTATTAAGAATTGGTGTAGAAATGATAGATGATATACCTATGTGTTCGATCATGACATGTTGATTAAAATTATATTCATATTATTATATGCGCATAGGTCATAGTTTATAATGCAATGAGTTGGTTGAGTAAAGACAAGTTGATATGTTATTTAGACTTATTAATATACTTATAAACTAGGTGTACTTTGAAATTATTAATTGTGACAGAAAATGGTTATTGTTATAATAGCAAAATAGATGTGAATTAATGGATGAGTTAATGCTTACTTTGATACATGGTTAAATGTTAATGTTAGATGTAATTTGTGGTTTAAATTTAGTTGGTGTTTTGGTTATGCGGTTATAATTTAGGTATAGTAATTCATATTTGAATTAACTATACCATTAATGGATATGTGATCTCAAACTAGTTTAAATAATATGGTCATATGCGAATGGTCTTGTATATAGGAAAGATGTATGTTTAGTCTTTAATAAATGTGCCAAGTATGTTTGTTCATAATAACCATTTCCAATGCCGCATATGATATTGGTTATTAAACTTTGTGAAATATTTTGTTTGGTCAAATAAGTGCATGTGTATAATTATGAGAGTAAGTGATATATATGTTTTAAATTTGTATATTATTATATTGATAAGCTCATGATATATGTATGTATTTAATGCATTTAGTGTGGCTTTGAGATATGTATATTGACTTGTAAATATGATATATGTTTGAAGTGAATTCGGTTAAACTTTGAGATATGATTTGTATATTTAGTGTGACTAAATAAATTTCAGTTTAATATTTGGGTGTCAATTTGTAATATATATATTTTGCGAATACGACCTATGAGATTATGTGAATGTATGAAAGCTGTATTTTCTTTAGTAATGCCTCGTAACCCTAATCAGGCGAAGGACATGGGTTAGGGGTGTTACACTTGATTGGTATCAGAGCTACGATTTAGTCGATTCTAGGACTAACGTAGCGTGTATGAGTCTAGCTATACATGCCATATTTTATACTGCGATAATGTGATGACTTCTGACATCTGATAATGTGTTTTCGTATAGTAATGGATCCCAATAGAGCAGTAGCTAATGATGTCGAAACTATAGCGCTTGCTCTCGCGCAAGGGACAGCGCCGGTTGATTCTCGACTGACTTCGAGTAACCAAGAGGGGGAGGCTAGACAAGCCTTCTATCAAATGATGAATGACTGGTTTAGTCAATATGTCTGGACTAATTTGGCTGCACAACAACCTCCACCCCTAATTAATCCATCTTCAGTACCTACTATACCTCAAGTGAGTGATCCACTGATATTGTCTAAGCGTCCTGTTGATAAAATTAGAAAACATGGAGCCGAAGAATTCAGAGCTACTGATGATGATGCTAGCAAGATGAGTTCTGGCTCGATAATACCATTCGAGTGTTTGATGAATTATCCTGCACCCCTGATGAATGTTAAAAATGTGCCATATCTCTGCTACGAGACACTGCATGTCATTGGTGGAATACACTAGTATCGGTGGTTTTGAAAGAATGAGTGACTTGGGAATTCTTTTAGACTGAGTTTCGTAAGAAATATATCAGTCAAAGGTTTATCGATCAGAAACGCAAAGAATTCCTTGAATTGAAACAGGGACGGATGACAGTGACAGAGTACGAGTAAAAATTTGTGAGACTCAGTCGGTATGCCAGAGAGTGTGTTTCTGTCGAGGCTGTTATGTGTAAAATATTTGAAGATGGGTTGAATGAAGACATTAAACTGTTAGTTGGCATACTTGAGATAAAACAGTTCGTGGTACTTGTTGAGCAAGCCTGCAAAGCTAAAGAGCTCGGGAAAGAAAAAAGAAAGCTGATTCTAAAGCTAGAGATTCACGTAAGAGACCATTCAGTAAGTCATTTCAGTCGACCTCAAAGAAGTTTCGAGATGATGCTAGTCGTTCGAAGACTACTGTGCGTTATTCTAGAAGTGATTGAGATAGACCACCGGTGAGCTCGAGAGCTACCTCAGTAGCTAGTGTGGGTAATGTCAGATCAAATCAACCCAAGTGTGAACATTATGGTAAAAGACATCTCGACAGTTGCAGATTGCATGACAAAGCCTGTTTTAAATGTGGATCTAGAGATCATTTCATTCGGGAGTGTCCAGAGTTAGCGGATCAAAATCCGATTCAGAATACTAGATCGGGTAATACTGCAGTTTGAGGTAGACCACCCAGAGATACAGGTAATGTGAGTGGCAGTCAAAAAGGGACCAAAGATATAATTGTTAGATCTGAGGTTCGCAAACCTGCCAGAGCCTATGCTATTCACGCACGAGAGGAGGCTTCATCCCCGGATATTATTACTGGTATTTTCACTCTTTATGATACTAGTGTTGTTGCTTTAATTTATCCTGGTTCGACTCATTCTTATGTGTGTGAGACTTTAGTATTCAGTAAGACTTTGCCTGTAGAGTCTACTGAGTTTCTGATTAAAGTATCGAACCCCTTAGGTCGGTGCGTTTTGGTTGATAAAGTGTGCAATAATTGTCCGTTGATGGTTCGAGATTCATATTTTTCAGCTGATTTGATGTTGTTGCCATTCGACGAGTTTGATATAATTTTAGTTATGGATTGGTTAACTCTACATGATGCTATTGTGAACTACAAATGGAAGACTATTGATTTACGGTGTCAGAATGATGAGATTATTCGGATTGAATCTAATATTCTGAATGGCTTATCGGCTGTGATATCTTCAATGTTAGCTCAGAAATATGTGAGAATGGGTTGTGAAGCTTACTTTGCTTATGTGCTTGACTCTAAAGTGACCGAAAAGAAGATCGAATCAGTACCTGTTGTGTGTAAGTATTCGGATGTGTTTCTTGAAGAATTATCCGGGTTGCCACCAATCTGAAAGGTAGAGTTTGGTATTGAGTTAGTGCATGGGATGACTCCGATTTCGATAGCTCTGTACAGAATGGCACCTACGGAATTAAAAGGATTGAAAACTCAGTAGCAAAAGTTGACAGATAGAGGTTTTACACGACTGAGTTTCTCTCCCTGGGGCTCATCAGTTTTATTTGTGAAAAAGAAAGATGGAACTATGAGAATGTGTATCGACTACAGATAGCTTAATAAAGTGACTATAAAGAATAAGTATCCATTTCCATGGATTGACAATCTGTTCGATCAGTTGGAAGTGGCTACAGTATTTTCAAAGATAGATTTGAGATCAGGCTACTATCATTTTCGAGTTAAAGACTCTGATGTGCCAAAGACTGCTTTCTGAATGAGGTACTGTAATAATCCAGTTTATACCCTAGTCGGAACAGTGGTTTCGGGACCACAAATTTGAGTCAGTAAAATATTCAAATGTTATTTTTTGTGCACTTGATATGTGATTAAGCATGTGTGTAAGTTTCGTGATTTAATTTGGACGTATGTGTGTTTAATTTGAAAAAAAAAAACTAAATCGCATAAAAGGTAAAAGTGGCCTACTTGGTGTGTCTTCTTTTATATGGGGATTCATGTTGCAAATTGGCCATAAATGAGAATAGTGGACGGCATTAAATGTTATATATGCTTTTATATGTTAATTTTTATAAGTTAATATTAACATTAATATATTATAAGTTATTATACAAACAAAACATTAAAATAAAGCCATATTGCTTATCTTTGGCAGAATATCAAAAAGAAAAAGAAAATAAGAAGAAAGCAAGGTTTTGACTAGGTTTGAGCTTAATTAAGGTAAGTTTTGACTTCAGTTTTTGATAATTTCTACGCTTTTGCAATCGTTGCTTAGTGTTCTTCAAAACCCATGTCTCAATTTTGTAAATTGATGATGTTTTTGAAATGAGCCATTGATGAACTCATAAGTTTTATGAAGTTTAAGGATGAAATATGAAATATAGGTGTTTGATTGACATAGTTTGTCTTTGAGTTTTTGATGAATTTGAGTATTTTGAACTTAATTGAGAAAATAATATTTTGAAGGACTAAATTGTAAAATAAATTAAATGTATGGACTTGTATGAGATACATGAAAATCTGGCTAAGCGTGGGTGTATGGTAATTTGGTGTATTTTGTGATTTTGTAAAATAGGGACTAAATTGTCCAAATGTGAAAATGTGAGGGCTAATTTGTAAATTGCCCAAAATATGTGTTTTTGGATTGAATTGAACGTGTTGGTAAATAAAAGGGTTAAATTTGAATGTGTATAAATCAAGAATAGAAGAAAACAGACTTAGATCGCGGAAAAACGAAAGTAGTCGAATAACTGAGACAGAACGAATATATAAATAAATGTATTTGCATTGAATTACATATGTTTATATGACTATGGATAATGATGAATGCATATGAGATGTTGTGTATATATGAATTCTAAGATAAGATAGTCATAGTGTTAACATCTAAGAAGTTCCATTTGAACATAAAAATAGATAGGATTAACTATGTTATGACATAGGTGATCGATATTTGATTACATGTAAGACCCTGTCTAGGACAGTGGCATTGATATCTGATTACATGTAAGACCCTGTCTGGGACAGTGGCATTGATATCTGATTACGTGTAAGACCTTGTGCGGGATAATGGCATTGATATCGACGTGTAAGACCACATGCGGGACGATGGCATCGATATCACGGTTACATGTAAGACCATGCGGGACGATGGCATCGATATTTGATTACGTGTAAGACCTATCGTGACAAAGTGGCATCGATATCTCGATTACGTGTAAGACCCTATCGGGACGCGTGGCAGCGATATCGATTACGTGTAAGACCACATGCGGGGCGGTGGCATCGATATCTGGTTACGTGTAAGACCCTGTCTGGGACAGTGGCATCGATATTTGATTACGTGTAAGACCTTATCTGGGACAATGGCATCGATATCTGATTACATGTAAGGCCTTGTCTGGGATAGTGGCATCGATATCTGATTACGTGTAAGACCCTGTCTGGGATAGAGGCATCGACATCTGATTACATACAAGACCACATCTGGGACGTTGGCATCGATATGAGTTTTACGTGTAAGACCATGTCTGGGACATTGGTGTCGTATTAATTCAAGTAAGACCCTGTCGGGGACAGTGCTATCGACATCTGATTACATATAAAACCACGTCTAGGACACTGGCATTGTACGACTATTCTGAGTATTCTGTATATCCTATTAGATTCCGAACGGTTCAACGGGCAATTCCGAGCTACGAATGATTAAGTAGATGTTTATCCGATCCAGGTATGATCGATAAGTACACAAGGTGTATATGAAAGGTAAGTATCTATATGAACTTACTAATTTGAATATGAGCAATGAAATGATGAGATGATATGTGAAATTAGGCTTTAATGAACTATGTGCATCTAAGGTATTTGAGTTGAAAATGTGTTAAGTTTTGGGCTATGCAAATGAGCTAAAGAAAGGATGATATGAATTTGTTATGAGAACCATTATGGCCATTACATCATTCTAGTTATGTGTAATTCATGTTAAGTTTATTTGTACTTTGGCTTACTAAGCTTTTAAAAGCTTACTCGAAAACGTGTTTGTTCTGTTTCAAAGATCGTCAAAGCTACTGAAGGCTCGGGGATCGTCGAGGATCGTCATCACACTACTCATCTTGTTTTGGTACATTTTGAAAGTGTATATAGCTAGATATGGCATGTATAGGCTAATATTTGATATAAGTTTTTTATATGAACATATCCATGGGATTTGGCTAGTTATAAGTTAAGAATTTGTTTGAATGAATGTGATATGTGAAGTTTGTTTTTGGCATGGTTAGTTGATACATGTAATGATCAAGTTTTGATTAAGCAAATGAATGAATTATGCTTGTGATGAGATGAGTTTTAGTCTTGTAATTTGGATGGTTATTTTGGTACGTTCTTAGTTGCCAAATAGGCATGAGATGCCTTGATGATTTTACTTGTAGGTAAGACCTATGTGGGAGGCATTTTGGCCTTGCAAATGGCCTATTTTGCCACACGGTTATGGCACACGGGCGTGCCTAGTGACCGTGGAGCTAAGTCAGTAGCTAGCATAAGAGTACACGGCCCTGGCACACAGACGTGCCTAGTAGCCGTGTGATTTTGACAGGATCGACCACGGCCAGAGTACACAGGTGTGCTTAATGGTCGTGGAAGTAAAGTTAGTTTCGACCACGGGGAGGACACACGGGTGTGTCTAGCAGCCATGGGAGACACACGGTCTACCCACACGGGCGTGTGAGTGCTGAAACTTAGAAAAGTTTTAAATTTCTAAAAATTTCTGTATGTGTTCCGGCTGAGTCCCGACCCTATTTCTGAGCATGCTTAAGGTCTCGTTGACCGTAATAAGGGACACTATGATTGTATTCAATGTGATACTTGATGAATTGTCTGATTAAGTTTCTGATATGTTAGGTAACGCTCCTAACCCTAATCTGCTGACAGACACGGGATAGGGGTGTTACATTTGATTGGTATCAGAGCTACAGTTTAGCCGATTCTCAGACTAACGTAGCTTGTCAGAGTCTAGCTATACATGCCATATATCTGAACTGTGATAGTGTGGTGAATCCTAACGTGTAAAATGTGATTTTCGTATAGCAATAGATCCCGAAAGAGCCGTAGCTGGCAACGTAGAAAGTAATACGCCTGCTCCCGCGCAAGGGACATCTCCCTCTGATTCAAGACCGGCTACGAGTAGTCATGAGGGAGAAGCTAAACAAGCTTTCTTCCAGTTGATGAGTGAGTGGTTTGCTCAATTTGTGAGGAATAACCCGACTGTTTCACAACCTCTGCCCCCGGTTAACTTCCCTCAGACATCTGCTTTGCTTTCGACTATGAATCTGAATCTGATGAACATGTCTCTGGTTGACAAAATTCGTAAGTATGAGTCCGGAGAGTTTAGGGCTACTAATGATGATAATACTGAGAAAGTCGATTCTGAAGCTCGTAATGAAAGAAAAAGATCGATGAGTAATTTTTCTCAACCTTTGACGAAGAAATATAGAGATGCAAGCAATAGATTAAATGTTTCAATTGGACATATGAGTAGAGATCGTGTGAGACCAAATGTTGGTCTGAGAACGTGAGACCAAATGTTGGTCTGAGAACTCAAGCTCCAATTGAATCAAATGATGGAAGTACTAAAAGCAACAAACCTGAGTGTAGACAGTATGGAAGATGACATGTAGGAAAATATTGGGGCAAGTTTAACAATAGAGTTTGTTATAAATGTGGATCACAAAATCACTTCATTCGAGATTGCTCAAAGATGGCGAGTGTTGAAAATGTTAGATCCGAGCGACTCAAGTGTAAGCTTTGTGGTAAAAGACTTTCGGGGAATTGTAGATTGAATAATCAAGCTTGCTTCAGATGTGGATCGTTAGATCATTTTATTCGAGACTGCCCAGAGTCTGTTGAACAAGAGACTACTCATGATCTGAGATTAGATAACGCCCAAGAGAGAAATAGACCTTCCCAAAAAACAAGAAATGTCAGTAAGAGTCAGAGGTCTACGAGGGATATTGTTGCAAAATCTGAATTTAGAGAGCCAACTAGAGCGTATGCTATCCGAGCTCGGGAGGAAGCTTCATCTTCAGATATTATTACGAGTACGTTTACTCTTTATGATACTTCTGTGATTGTATTAATAAACCCTGGTTCTACTCATTCGTATATATATATGCGTGGATTTAGTATTCAGTAAGACTTTGCCTGTAGAGTCTACTGAATTTGCTATAAAAGTATCTAACCCCTTAGGTAAATGTGTCTTGGTTGAATATGCAAGACCTATCCGTTAATGTTTAGAGATATCTATTTCCCTGCTGATCTGATGCTTCTGCCATTTGATGAGTTCGATATTATTCTGGGTATGGACTGGTTGTCTTTGCATGATGCTGCTGTGAATTGCAAAAGAAAGATCATTGATTTGAAAAGGTCAAAATGATGAAATAGTTCGGATTAAGTCTAGTGAATTGAACGGATTGCCTGTTGTGATATCTGTGTTGAAAGCTCAGAGTTATGTGAATGATTCGAAAGTATCTGAAAAGAAAGGGGAATCAGTGTCTTTTGTTTTTGGATTCCCTGGTGTACTCCCTAAAGAACTATCGGGATTACCTCCGATTCATGAAGTTGAATCTAGTATTCGAGTGGATCCGGACAAGATTTCTGCTATTCTAGATTGGAAACCCTCAAAGAATGTATCTGAAGTCCGTAACTTTTTGGGACTTGCTGGTTATTATCGCTAGTTTGTAAAAAGGATTTTCGATGATAGTTACTCCGTTGACTAGACTACTTCAGAAAAATGTGAAATATGAATGGTCTGATAAATGCCAAAAAAGTTTTGAACAGTTGAAAACCCTTTTAACTGAAGCTCTAGTTTCCAGAATCAGGTAAAGAGTTTGTGATTTACAGCAATGCTTCATAAAATGGTCTGGGATGTATTGTGATGCAAGAAAGCAAAGTTATAGCTTATGGCTCGAGACAACTAAAGCCTCATGAGAAAAATTATCCAACACACGATCTTGAGCTAGTTGCGATTGTATTTTCATTAAAGATTTGGCGTCATTATCTGTCTGGTGAGAAGTGTCACGTATTTTCAGATCATAAAAATTTAAAATGTCTAATGACCCAGAAAGATTTGAAATTTAGACAGAGAAGATGGCTAGAGCTATTGAAAGACTATGAGCTTATAATAGATTATCATCCGAGTAAGGTCAATGTTGTTACCGATGAATTGAGCCGGAAATCATTGTTGCATTATATGCTATGAATGTGCATTTAAATTTGTCTGAGGATGGTTCAGTGTTAGCTGAATTAAAAGCGAAACCGTTGTTTTTACAACAAATATGTGATTCTAAGAAAGTTAATAATAAAATAATAGCGAAACGAGATCAGTGTAATTCGAACTCTGATTCTGAATTTCGAGTCGATGTTAATAATTGTTTGAGATTTAGAGATAAAATCTGTATACCAAGGAATTCAGAGTTGATTCAGTTAATTTTGAATGAAGCACATAACAATTTTCAGTTGAGCATTAAAATGGCATCATATGAGACTTTGTACGGATGTAAATGTAGAACACCTTTGTATTGGACTGAACAGAAAGTAAAAGTAATCTAAGATAGTCTGAAAGTAGCGTCTGATCAACAGAAATCCTATATAGATTTGAAAAGAAAAGACTTTGAATTTAAAATCAGTGATAAAGTATTTTTAAAAGTATCTCCATGGAAAAGAGTACTCTGATTCGGATATAAAGACAAGTTGAGTCTGAGGTTCATCGGACCGTATGAGATCATCGAGCGTGTTGAATCTATTGCGTATAGATAATTGTTAACCTCCGAGCTAGAAAAGATACATAATGTATTTTACGTATCAATACTTAGATGATACCGATCTGATCCGTCACATGTACTTAATCTGTCTGAGATTAAAATCTGATCTGATGTGAGTTATGAGGAAGAACCGATCCGTATTTTTAGTTCATAAAGTGAAAGATTCAAGAAACAAGAAAATTTCGTTAGTGAAAGTGTTGTGCCATCGACATGGAGTGGAAAAGGCTACGTGGGAGCCTGAAGATTCAATGAAACAGCAATATCCAAATCTGTTCAACGGTAAGATTTTCGAGGACGAAAATCCCTAAGGGGAGAGAATTGTAACAGTCCATTTTATACCCTAGTCAGAATAGTGGTTTTGGGACCAGAAATCCGAGTCAGTAAAATATTCAAATATTATTTTCTGTGCCCTTGATATGTGATTAAGCATGTGTGTAAGTTTCGTGATTTAATTTGGTCATATGTGTGTTTAATTTGAAAAAGGACTAAATCGCATAAAAGGTAAAAGTGGCCTAATTGGTGTGTCTTCTTTTATATGGGGATTCATGTTGCAAATTGGCCATAAATGAGAATAGTGGACGGCATTAAATGTTATACATGCTTTTATATGTTAATTTTTGTAAGTTAATATTAACATTAATATATTATAAGTTATTATAAAAACAAAACACTAAAATAAAGACATATTACTTACCTTTGGCTGAATATCAAAAAGAAAAAGAAAAGAAGAAGAAAGCAAGGTTTCGGCTAGGTTAGAGCTTAATTAAGGTAAGTTTTGACTTCGATTTTTGATAATTTCTACGTTTTTGCAATCGTTGCTTAGTGTTCTTCAAAACCCAAGTCTCAATTTTGTAAATTGATGATGTTTTTGAAATGAGCCATTGATGAATTCATAAGTTTTATGAAGTTTAAGGATGAAATATGAAATATATGTGTTTGATTGACATATTTTGTCTTTGAGTTTTTGATGAATTTGAGTATCTTGGACTTAATTGAGAAAATAATATTTTGAGGGACTAAATTGTGAAGTAAATGAAATGTATGGACTTGTATGAGATACATGAAAATCCGACTAAGCATGGGTATATGGTAATTTGGTGTATTTTGTGATTTTGTGAAATAGGGACTAAATTGTCCAAATGTGAAAATGTGAGGGCTAATTTGACAACGTCGATGGTTAGAGTTGTTAAAAGACTGCGAGCTAGTGATTGACTATCATCCGGGAAAGGCTAATGTTGTTGCTAATGCTTTAATTCGAAAATCATTATTTGCTTTGCGTGCAATGAATGTGCATATGGTTATATCTGATTATATCTGATGATAGTTCGAAAATAGCCAAATTAAAAGCAAGACTGTTATTTATTCAATAAATTTGTGATGCTCAAAAAGTTGATAACGATCTGATAGCAAAGCAAGTTCTATGTGAAACGAATGTTGAATCTGAATTCCTAGTTGATGAAAATGGTTGTTTGAGGTTCAGAAACTGAATATGTGTTTCGAGAAACTTAGAGTTGATTCAGATGATTTTGAACGAAGCTCACAGCAGTCGGTTATTTGTTCATCAGGGTAGCACGAAGATGTATAATGATCTGAAATAGTTCTATTGGTGGCCTGGTATGAAACGAGATATATATGACTTTGTTTCGAAATGCTTAGTCTGCCAACAAGTAAAAGTCGAGCATCAGGTACCTTCTGGGTTACTTTAGCCGATTATGATACCCGAGTGGAAATTGGACAGAGTTACAATGGATTTTGTATCTGGTTTATCACTGACACCGAGCAAGAAAGATGCAATCTGGATTATTGTGGATAGATTGACTAAATTTGCTCATTTTGTTCCGATTCGCACAGATTATTCACTTGATAAATTGGCTAAATTATATGTTTCTCAGATTGTGAGATTACATGGTATGCCTATTTCTATTTTTTCAAACCGAGACCCGAGGTTCACATCGCGGTTTTGGAAGAAATTGCAAGATGCTTTAGGTACGAAACTATACTTTAGCACGGCTTTTCATCTGTAAATGGATGGTCAGTCTGAACGAATCATTTAGGTACTTGAGGATATGTTGAGATGTTGCATTCTCGAGTTTGAAGGTACGTGGGAGCGATACTTACCTTTGATTGAATTTGCTTATAATAATAGCTTTCAATCTAGTATCAAAATGGCACCTTACGAGGCTTTGTACGATCGAAAATATCGTACACCTTTGTATTGGATTGGGCTCAGTGAAAATAAGATACACGAGGTTGACTTGATCAAAGAGACTGAACAGAAAGTGATAGTGATTCAAGACAGTTTGAAAGCTGCATCAGATCGTCAAAAGTCATATGCAGATTTAAAACGTAAGGATATTGAGTTTCAGATCAGAGCTCAAGTGTTTTTGAAAGTCTTATTATGGAAGAAAATACTCAGATTTGGTCGTAAAGGCAAGTTGAGTCCGAGATTTATTGGGCTGTATGAGATTATAGAGCGTATAGGGTCGGTTGCTTATAGATTACAGTTGCCATCTGAGCTAGAAAATATCTATAATGTATTCCATGTTTCGATGCTCTGTAGATACCGATCCGATCCTTCACATGTGATTATTCTAACAGAGGTTGAGATTCAGTCTGACATGACATATGAAGAAAAATCGATTCGAATTTTGGCTCGTGAAATTAAAGAATTGAGAAATAAGAAAATTTTGTTAGTTAAAGTATTGTGGCAAAAGCACGATGTTGAGGAGGCAAATTGGGAGTCAGAGGATACAATGAAAGAGCATTACCCAAACCTATTCACCGGCAAGATTTTCGGGGACGAAAATTCCTAAGGGGGGAGAGTTGTAATAGCCCGATTTTGACCCTAATCGAAATAGTGGTTTCAGGACCACAAATCCGAGTCTAAAAAATATTTTAAAATTATTTTTAGTGTTTATTATGTGTGAATTTGCTTGTGTTAAATTTTCATGTTTTAATTTCGTTGTTTGATTGTCCGATTAAATAAAAGGACTTAATTGTGTAAAATGTGAAATTTGCTAATTAATGTGTAAATGCTAAATTGCTAAGGTCTTTTTAATGTAAAGTCCTTAAAAAGCAAATAGCCCATTTTTAGTTATAGTGGACGGCATAAGGACATTTATAACCATATTAACGTGTTTTATATAATAATACTATAAAGGTTAAATTGGTAATTTGTTAAACTAATGATAATAAAATAAAACAAAACATAAAAAAATTAACCACTATCATCTTTTAAGTGGTCGAATATTGCAAAGAAGAAAGCTTTCATGTTCTTCAAAATTTCGGCACCTATTTTGGCTTGATTCAAGATCAAGAACCAAAGAAATCGGATTTGGATCGGGGAAAAGCGAAAGTAGTCGATTAGTCGATTTTACTGTCCGTCGACGTCTGAGATTTTGGATTCATGTTACGAGCTCGAGGATCGTCAGTAAACCTTATCACACCATTAACTCTTTTCGGTATTTTGTTAAGTTTGAAATTGAACTTATGGCATGTATAGTTTTGTTGAAATGCTTGATTTTTGGGACATGTATATATAAAGGCGAAAATGGCTTGATCATTAAGTTTAAGTTTGGTTTATATATGTTTTTGGTTAAATGCTTGATGTATTTGGTTTTGATGATTCGGTTATTATATAAGTCTATTTGGTATGGATTATAATTTGTATAAATGGTATCTTGATCATATGTTTTGTCTGGTTTTGTCATGAATAACTTTTGAATTAATTCATAATAGTGAGTTAAAAACATAGTATGTATGTTTGTGAGATTTTACTATTTGATCAGGTTAAATAGTATGAAAGAGCATGATGTATATTCGGTCATGATCTAAACTTATTTTGATGTTGTATTCATGCTATAAATTGGTTGAGAGGTAGGTTCAGTTGTGGTGTGATGTTAGTTTATTATGGATGTGTATTGATAAACCGTAAAAGTAACATATTTTAAGCCCACATTTAGCATGCTTTTGGATGATTTAAGCCTTGAATTATGTAATTTGGTGCTCTTAATCCTTTTTTTTCATGTTTTGTACTTATAAGAGCATTGGATGATGAAAAGAATGGAAAACAGGCCCAAAACGGAGTAAATGGGCCATATCACGGAATCCACACGGCTTGGGCCCAAGGCCACACGGCCATGTCTCATTCAACAGCTTCGAACACGGCCTGGCCGCGACTTACACGGGTGTGTGCCATGGGCGTGTCCCTGACATAAGAAAGAAGAGTTTCACTTAGATTAGGATACTTAGGGGCAAAGAAACACATTCATAAGCCTATATAAACACCCTAAGTATAACCTAAAAGGGGGGAACCTAAGGCTTTAGTCAGGGGGCGTCCAGCTAGGCCAAAGAAGGCAGATTTGTGGGGAATTACTCGAAGATAGCCAGTTGATTCATCTCAAGAAGCTGGAATCATACTCAAGACGGAGGATCTCTCCTTCAATTCCTTCAGGGGTTTTAGGGATTTCTTATGTTTTGTTTTATCTTTTCTTTGGAGATGCATTCTATTATTATTATGAACTAAACCCTCAGATACCTGAGGGGGATGAAACCTAAAGATGAATCTTGCTATCATTTTCTGAACTATATGATAAATATTTGACTTGTTCTTAATTATGTGTTCTTAATTTTTGTGTTGATATTTTCGGGATATTAATTCAAGTACGATGTGCTAAGGTGGAGGAGCAAAGGTCCCTACCTAAGAGTAGATCTAGCATAATTGAGCGGAGTTGATCGCACGCTTAGAGACAGGGTGACGAGACTTGCCGGATTAGGGTGAAACCTAATATGGGAGTCCATAGATCGAGTTAATGCAATTCTAGGGGTTTTAATTAGAAAGAGATTTCAATTAATCAACCTAGGGTTAGACATTAGCCGCCTCGAAGAGGGATTAATATAACTTAGGGAATCTTACGGATCAAGTGAAATGAATAAATAGTCTGGTTCAGAGTTAGATAACAAGTGAAGTCTAGGTGGATTCTTCCTTCGGTGTCGTCTTAATCAATTGGTTTTTCCTAAAAGTTATTCTCCAAATTTATTCTTCTTTGTCTTAGAGTCTTTAGTTTAGTAGTTAGTTAATTTTAGTTTAGATAAACAATTCCCTTAATTCTTAGGCTAAATAATAAAAAGAGAGTTAGTATTAGTACTTTTAGTTCCATTGGGTTCGATGTTCCGTTCTTGCCTTAACTATACTATTGTTTGATATGTGCGATTGCCTCAAATCGTTGTCATAGTTAGTTTTCAGGTTTGATCATTCTTTATATAAATTTTAAGACTTTGACATCACATAAAACAACGATCATATATTTTGTATTAAGAATTGGTGTGGAAATGATAGATGATATACCTATGTGTTCGGTCATGACATGTTGATTAAAATTATATTCATATTATTATATGCGCATAGGTAATAGTTTATAATGTAATGAGTTGGTTGAGTAAAGACAAGTTGATATGTTATTTAGACTTATTAATATACTTATAAACTAGGTGTACTTTGAAATTATTAATTGTGACCGAAAATGATTATTGTTATAATAGCAAAATAGATGTGAATTAATGGATGAGTTAATGCTTACTTTGATGCATAGTTAAATGTTAATGTTAGATGTAATTTGTTGTTAACATTTAGTTGGTGTTTTGGTTATGCGGTTATAATTTAGGTATAGTAATTGATATTTGAATTAAGTACACCATTAATGGATATGTGATCTCAAAGTAGTTTAAAATAATTTGGTCATATGTTTATGGTCTTGTAGATAGGAAAGAAGTATGTTTAGTCTTTAATAAATGTACCAAGTATGTTTGTTTGTAACACCCCAAACCAGGTCTATGCGTTAAGACGAGATTTGGTTTGTCACACTGATCGAACATCTATTTACTTCTCTAACGATTTAAGTAAAACAGTACTACAAAACCTTTTGGAAATGAAGTTTGATAAAAATTTAGTACAATGATTTAAAATTGATGATTTAAGAAAATACTTGTTTTCAATCTTATAAATTGTAATATAGTTGCCAAAACCTTAAAATAGTTTTTAAAAGAATTTGAACGAATTTAAAAGAGTAATTTAGGTGTTCAAAATGTTATAAAACATAATAGTTTAAGAAAACTTTAAAAATTTAACATAAACCCATAATGAGAGTCTTAAACAAAATTAAATCCATCCACACAATAAAATCCATAAAAACATAATTAGAGGCCTTATTACATCAACCCAAAATAGTAATTAAAATAAGTAACTTAAATAAAGTTCATAGTTTATAAAACCCATGCTTGTAGTATGGCCTCCACCAAGTCATCTCCGGCCCAAGTCCACATCAATTTCCATTACCTGAAATGGATAATAAAACGGGGTGAGTTACAAAGGACTCAGTGTGCAACTCACTTACCATCTTTATTGGGCCAGACCATCAAGGCATTTATTTGGGCTTGAGCCCAATTACACATTTCAACAATAATAACTGAAATAAATATATAAAATGCATGTAAAATGAATTTCCCAAACCAAGCCTAATTTCCATCCGCTACACACCCCCGTACCAACCAACACACCTGTGGGGATCAAGTCAACCCACCCCGCCAAACACGCCAATCGTAGGCATTTAGCCTTTTAAAATAATATTGTAGTGTACTACCGAACTAGATTGTGACATAGTCACTGAACTAGAGGCATTAAGCCAAAATTTGTGGCAGAGCCACCGAACTAGATACGTGGCCACAGGCCTTTCTTCTCTTCATCAAATCCCATCCCATGCAATTATGTATGAATAACAAACTTTAATCATAAAAATTTTATCAAGTAACCCGTAATACAAATGAATCTTTAATTAAACCTTTCATTTGGGCCTATTAACAATATAGTATCTAGCCCATTTAGCAATCTAGCGATCTTTGGCCCATTTTATCGAACTAGAATATTTTTGGCCCATTTAGCGATCTAGCGATCTTTGGCCCATATTTCGAACTAGAGTATTTTTGGCCCATTTTATCGATCTAGCATTTTACAGCCCAATTTATCAATCTAGCAGTTTTATGGCCCAATTTATCGATCTAGCGATTTTTAAGTAAATTTCTCGGTTTTAACCGTTTTCATGCATTTACACAAAAGTCATCGATTACTACAAAATTTCCGATTTGGCCATTTTTACGATTTATCAAATTACTTACGGTTTAGTATCTAACCCGAAAGATAAGTGTGAAGTTACACACCTGGTTATAGTGAGGACTAGACTTTCCCGCTCGTCAACACCTATACGTATCACGATAATTTAGAACACTATAATTTATTAATAAAACCGATCTAAAAATAACGATCTAAAAATTTTACCTCAGATTTTTGAACTACTTCTACTTGCGGTTTCTCCCGATTGATGGTTCGTTAACCGAATCAAATCCACGAACAAATAATGGTTCGGGAGTACGAACGACTTCGAACAATTGATTCTCCTTGGATGAACGTCCGCAACCCGGTGGAAAATCTCGGATTCCCGAAATAGCCCTTTGTTTATACTTAGGGGGATTAACGGTACCTCCCTTCTTCCGAACACTATACACCGCCCTTTTCTTCCCTATTTTGATTGTCTTCAAAGACAAAAGATCGTTAATCCAATCTAATATTACATCGAAATATGACTAAGGGTTTAAGGGTGAAATTTTGCTTACCACAAAGATCCTTGTTCCAAAATATGAGAATCAATCAAAACGTTCCTTTATCACCATAAATCGATTCCAACGTTCTAAGATACCCACGAACACTTGATTTCTGATCTTCCGTTATCGCACTAAAGTATAACAAATAAAAGCGTTAATAGAATGACCGTTTATTTTGATCTAAGAAATCCTTCTTACCACCATCAAGATTCGGCCAAAATACTATTAACTAAACGTAAACTAAAAAGAACCCTTACCTATTGTCCACGGTTGAAAAGAGTCGATTGAGAGAGATGTTTGTGATTAAAGAAAGATTCGGCTATGTATAACCAAAGAAAGGAGAAAAATGGTTCGGCTATGGCTCACTAACATTCGGCCATGAGAGAGTAAATGGAGAAAATTTCGATTGAAAAGAAATGAAAGAAAGAAATAAAAGATGGAAGAAAAGATGATGATGAGGATTCGGTTTTCAAAGAGAAGAAAAGAGAAAGAAAAAAGATGGGTTTAGTAGCATTGTGTATTCGGCAATGGGGAAAAGAAAAGAAAAAGAATGGCTTTTGGTATAGGTGATTTTGGCACTAAAAGAAAAGGCACACAAAAATGCTAAAGTAATGAGCAAAAATGACCAAATGGTCAAAAGATTTAGGCTTACCCATTGATCAAATTCGGCTAAAGGAGAAGGTTTGAGAAAGAATTGCAAAACTTGCACAAAAACTAAGAATGGCCAAAAACAACTCCTAAACCTTACCAAGCTACAAGCATATTCGGCCAACCTCCCCCCTAGCCATATTGCCGTCCAAATTCATGGTCAAATGGCCATGAATTTGTTTCCAAAACATTTTCCTTGATACTTGCCCTATGTCCCCATATCTTTCCAAATTTTCTTGATTCCATACCATAAGTTAGAAGTTTCCTTATTCCTTTAATCTACTAACCAAAAATAACAAGGTCAACACTTACCATAAATATCCTTGGCCGACACTTACCATACTAGAGCAAAAATAAAAGTTGTCTATATGCTATTTAAGGGATTCGAACCTCTTCCCTCAGGCTAATTCTCATGCGCCATTACCACCTTGCCATTACTCATCTTATGTCACTTATTAACACTTAAATTAACTTAAGTATTAATGACACTTGATCCACTTCAATAAATTTTCCAACAAAAATTATTCCTTACCCGAATAATTCTATACTCTTCTTCAGGACTATAATAAGCACGAAAAGTAATAAGAAAATTTTCCTTTATAGACTAATCACCAAAGCACATAATAAATCGATACTCAATTTTCAGGGTGTTACATTGTTCATAATAGCCATTTCCAATGTCGCATATGATATTGGTTATTAAACTTTGTGAAATATTTTGTTTGGTCAAATAAGTGCATGTGTATAATTATGAGAGTAAGTGATATATATGTTTTAAATTTGTATATTATTATATTGATAAGCTCATGATATATGTATGTATTTAATGCATTTAGTGTGGCTTTGAGATATGTATATTGACTTGTAAATATGATATATGTTTGAAGTGAATTCGGTTAAACTTTGAGATATGATTCGTATATTTAGTGTGACTAAATAAATTTAAGTTTAATATTTGGGTGTCAATTTGTAATATATATATTTGCAAATACGACCTATGAGATTATGTGACTGTATGAAAGTTGTATTTTCTTTAGTAATGCCTTGTAACCCTAATCCGGCGAAGGACATGGGTTAGGGGTGTTACAATCAACAACTCATGTTAGTGCTTTAACACATAACTCAATTGAATTATCACATGGTAAGGTAGATTTTCATGAACATAATACCATTGAATCCATACTTTTGATAAACATAAATATATATTCATTGATCATTATCATTTCATACCTTTCCGTAGGTTCATAACATAGTCGATTGGAGCACTTATCATTCATACCCTTTTCATGCCCATTGAACCAATCAGAACAACATCGGATACGCGGGAAAGCTCACACAAAGTGTGCTAAACATATAACCTTTCCTTTCCTTTTCCTTTACATTGTTGCTCACTCGAGCCGTAAAATAGGTCTGCTCGCACAAACTTATGGTCGGAATGTAAGCTACACGATGTTGCTCACACAAGTTGATTAGTATTCGTAACAAATGTCGGACCTCAGCCATCAGTAGGGTATTCAGGACCAGCACCCGAAACATGGTAACCCTAATAACATGTCATTTGTATCCCACGAATTCCTAAGGTTCAAATGGGGCTCGATAAACGTCAATCCATCATGGCATTGATAGAATTGTACATATTGATTCATTTAAATCAAAACAACATAATAATTATTCAATCCAAGCCACATTAAAGCAATTATAGTTCATACGAACTTACCTGGCTAAATTGCAGCATTGACTAAGTACAGGGGCTATTTGGCAATTTTCTCTTCTCCTCGATTTTCCACTTCTTCTTGATTTAAATTAATAATTTCATTCAATTCGTTAATTCATACAGTAAAACCATTTCATTTTATGCAATTAAGTCATATTTGACATTTTTACAAAATTGCCCCCAACATTTTAATTTTATTCAATTTAGTCCTTAAGCCTAAAACATGCAAATTAACCATTTTACTCAAATTTAAGCTTAGACAAATTTATTGGAACCTTACTACAGCCCATATTTTTTGTTATTATAGATTAAGTCCTTGTACTTTTACTATTTCAACAATTTAATCCCTAATCATTAAATTCATCAAAAATCACTTTACAAAATACTTATAATTAACAACTAATACTTCAAATTCATCTTTTAACATCTAAAATCACAAAGATTCATCGATGGAAAAATTTAAAATCTTTAACAGTTTCGAAAATGAAGGTACGTGCTAGCTGGACCTAATTGAAACGATCTCAAAAAACTAAAAATTACTAAAAAACGGGTTTAGATTTCTTACCATGCAAAAAGGCTGAATGTTAAAAGTATTTAAAGCTTTCAAATTTTCCATCCATGGTGGCTTATTCGGTGGGAGAGAAGAATGAAAAAGATGGTAAGTTTCTTTCCTTATTTTATGTTTAATTTAGTATTAATATTATATTAAATTATAAACTTTTAATTCAAATAACTAAAATCACTCATTCAATGTAACACCCCAAACTCGGCCTAGAAGTTATGACCGGATCTAGCATGTCACATAAAAGAGTTGTTTAAAACGCGTTTGTTAAAAATTTTGAGTTTAATTATTTATTCGCTGGTAATCCTTTATTTAACATTTTGGAAAACGATTGTTAAGGGTTTAGGAAATTCCCGTATTGAAAATTTAATAATAATAGGCAGTAATCAAATTAAAAGCTAAACCAAATAAAATACCAAATTTAAAGTAATAGTGGCCTTATTATAAAATAAAATCCCGAATTAAAATAAGTTCAAATTAAAACAAAGTTTATGAAAGCAATCGTAATGCATGGCCACCTCGAGTCCATCCCGGCTCCAAAACCCGCGATCTATGAATTACCTGCAAAAATTTAAGCAGAAGGGGTGAGTCAAGAATACTCAGTGTGCAATCACTCCACACCAACCATAGTTGGGCCCGAGCCCATTCAAATACCAACTGGGCCTTAGCCCTTACAAATCACTTTGGGCAAAGCCCATACAGAATCAGACTGAGCCTTGGCCCATTTAGCAGAGAATAGCAGATAATCAGATATCAATGCAATGTGATGCAAAACCTACCCTAACCTAGATTTCCATCCGCTACACACCTTCCGTACCAACCAATCATCATTGGGGACTTCTACAATCAACCCTCACCGCTACACACCATTGATGGCAGTCATGCCGCTCATCGTCAGAATCGTGACAGAGTCACCAAAACAGATCGTGGCAGAGCCACTACAACAAATAATGGCAGAGCCACTACAACAGATCATGGCAGAGCCACTACAACAGATCGTGGCAGAGCCACTACAACACTTCCCCTTTCATCATATCCCAAGCCCATGCAACATGTAGTGACATAATAATTCGTGTATGCAGTATGACATGTATGCAAATCATATATCAACTATAACATATGAAAAGGATTACCATAATAATCAGAATAACAAATACAACATAATCAATCTAATCAACCTCTAAGGGTATAATAGTAATTTACCTTCTAAGGGTATTTCTGTAATTTACCTATCGAGGGTATTTCAGTAATTTCGTGCCAACAGTGGCCTTTCAGATGGCCTAATGTCACCTCGAGCGACTCAATCGTTACCGGACTATTGGACCTAAAACCCGATTTCAGCCCATTCTGGCCCACACGCTCCTATGGCCCACCTAACACAAATCTAGCCACGTATACAAGATTCACCTAGTCTAGTTCACTATATACTACACCATCATACAATTTTAATTAATTGGGCCCACTTCGGCCCATCGTGGCCCAAGCAGCCTCAACCCACAAGAATACTACTGATGGCCTCAACTATCACGTCGAAGCCCCACACGTGCGCTCGCACGCTCGAGTGGCTACTATTTCCGTGACCAGCACGACCGGCATTTGCGGCTCTGACTAGAGTAGAGAGAGTTACACACACGATAGGAATCGGTGCTAATCCGCACTCGACCACTCCACGTGCCCAAACGCCCTCCAAGGTGTATTCATCCTCCTCCTAGAATGCTATATATATAGCTAGCTTCTCACCTTCCTTCTTTGCATCTTTCAGATGTGTGATCCTTCCGTTAGGAGAGTTTAAATCCAACTCAAACTCTTCCCGTCCAATTCACAAAATAAATACTCCCTTGCTTTTCATGAGATTCGAACCTAGGCTCCCTTGCAACATAATCCACGCCGCTAACCACTTGGCCACAAGCTCCTCTTGTGTCTTAAACCATGCGCAACTAAATATAAATCTAAAGCCAAATGCTAAGGTCCATGTAAAAAGAAAACCAAAATGCAAGAGCTAAGACTTGAACCTTAGACCTCCTTCCTTCCTTGTGGCGTCACCCCCTTGCCTCTTATGTGGCGTCACTTTGCCACTACACCACACACTCCACTTGTGTCATTTTTCTCCATATTTTATTCTTAAATCCTACCTACTAACTTCTAGGGTTTTTTCTGCCTAAAACCAAAATTTTCATAAAGCCAAAGATTGATCCCGAGACTTCATACAAGCCCTCTAACCTTTCAAAATCACTTACCTAATAGGTCCAACTTGCATTTAATCCGATCTCTTGTTCTCCAAAAATTTAAACGCTACTACGCTCAAGGCCCATTGGGCCCAATTCTACTAGGCCCAATTTCGGGATGTTACATTCAACATCCATCATAATAGAGCATGGCATAATTTCCATTTAAATCCCTTAAATAATTCTATTTGACTCATTTAGTTAATAAAATTCAACTTTTGCAACTTCTATAATTTAGTCCTTTTCAATTAATTAACTACCTAAACATTAAAATTTCCTAACAAAACTTTAATACCACCTTAATAACACTTCGTAAATATTTATAAAAATATTTACGGTTCAGTTTATAGAAATGAGGTCCCGATACCTCATTTTCAAAACCACTTGACTTTAGGATCATACCACTTGAACCGAATTATTCATTCAAATAGCATAAATTGCCAATTCAAAATTTATTTAAATACCATATATTATTCGTAAATGTTAAATAATAACATTTTCAGACTTACACGTCAAATTTTTAGCCCTGAAACCACTATTTCGACACCACTGAAAAACAGGATGTTACACCCTCGGCTTTCCCACTTAAGAAGTCTGAAAGGGCCCCTCTGTCTTTGCTAAGCCAACGATAAGTCAAAATGTAAAACACTAGATAAGTGTTTGATATGTACCTCGCTCATTGCATTTACTCACTCCAACTGCCTTGTTTGGATTTTTAGATGCACAACCTACTGATAATTCTTCAAAAGATTTACAATTCAAGGCTCTAGATTGAATTAATTGTTTGTAATTAAGTAAATATGTTTGCATTTTTATATATGTTTAGAACATTGCATAACAAAGCTTGGATTGTGCAATAAATGTTATTATTTGTTACTTTTATTATTAGGGAAGAAAGATGTTGGTTGTGGTTGGCAGCAAGTGGAAGATGAAGAAGAGAAGAGAAAAAAAGTTGAAAAATGAAGGAAGTGAAATATTGTCACGGTAAAATGTTGGTTAGATTGCCAACAAGAATGCCACGGCAATTCCAGGAAGATGACGCATCACTCAATCCTCGTCACTCTCAGTCAACTATACTTGTACCAGATAAACAACCCTGAAAAAGAGGAAGCAAAAGGTGAGTGCTGAGAGGGAGGGACCTACCCTATAAAGAAGGAAAGAGAAAAGGGGATCCAGAGAGAAAGAAGAATTAAAGAACAATTTTTTTCTCTACATCAGATTCTCGTCAAAAATCTCAAAGAAAGTGAGGAGAGGGTAACAGCTTACAGAGCAGAAGAGTTACAGACACAAGGATGGGGAAGACAAATCTACCCTGGGTTTTGCATCAAATCTCATTATTAGAGTGAAAGCTGTAGTAGCAAGAGCTTCTTGCAATTCTGCCTTTATTTTCTGATTTGAACTTTGTGATTCGTAAACTTAAAAAATGATGTTGAATGGTTTCTTTTTTTCTTTTTTTTTTTTTTTTTTTTTTTTTTGGATTTGAATGTCCAACCGATAAGCTAAATCTCATTGGGTTGGAATTATTTGGGTGATTTTTTATTATCTTTAATGCCTATGGTTTTTGTGTAGATCACTGTTTCGTTTGATTTGTGATTATTTTAAAAGCATGCATGCAAGCTCTAGACATAGATGACTATATGGTATGTTATTAGATCTAATTTAATTCTGGAAAGATTAAATAGATTGGATTATTATCTATTGATACAGGCAAGTATTCGAAAGAATATTTGCAGCACTCTAGACGTAGAAGTTGCGATTTGTAGACATATAATTTGGATATCATTCTTGAGTTCTGTAGACATACAAAAACTCAGAATGATAGCTTAAAGTCTAGGTTTTGAAAGAAGCAGACTCCAGTAGTGAGTCCCTGAGTAGTACAATGGTCAAGATTTTGCCATGGCATTATTGTGATATAAAAATAAAGTCTGAGTAATTCCAACCTTATCATTCAATAGTACAAACTCTTTCCCACTTATCCTTTTAGATTTGCCACAACATTTTAATTGTACTAGCATATTTTCATTCATAATTGATTTTATTAATCCATTCATTAAATTTATTTATCAATTTTTCATTTGTTTCTTTTGCACAGTTTAATTAGTCAATTTCATAGTAATAGCATAACTCCCTGTGGGGACGATGCTCACTGATCACTTTATTACTTTATTCGACGTGTATACTTGCACATTCACATCATACATTCACATGCAACAAGTTTTTGGCGTTGTTGCTGGGGATCGACACTTTTGGTGAAAATTTTGGTGTTTTATTAGCTCTTTAATTTTATTAGTTTAGCTTCATTATATCTTTTAGGTTTTTTTTTTCAAGATTTTTTGTTGGTGCATGAGTAAAGATATTTTAGCTATTGAAGAGTATTATTTTGATCCAGAAATTGAGAGAACCTTAAGAAGAAGAAGAAAAGAATTATAAGAAATGGAAATAATTAGAAATGATTATGTTAGAGAAGAGCCATTACATCATGAAGTAAGGGATGCTAATATTCCTCAAATAATAGATGACAGAGACAGACCCATCAGAGAACATGTAGTGTTGATCTTAGATTATCTGATCCAAGAATTATCAAGCCGCATATTCAGGCTCAACATTTTGTGTTAAAGCTGGTGATGTTTTACATGTTACAAACTGTAGGGCAGTTTAGTGGATTGCCTATTGAGGATCCATGGTTGCACGTAAGACTCTTTTTGGAAGTCTGCGATTCATTCAAACAATAAGGTGTTCTTGATAATGCCTTGAAATTGAAGTTATTCCCTTATTCATTGTGAGATCGTGCCAAAGCATGGTTAAGTGCATTGCTATCAAGTACAGTGGCATCCTGGAATGAACTTTGTCAGAGGTTTCTGCTGAGATATAATCCTTTGAACATGAATGTCAAACTGAGGAACGATGTTACATCCTTTCAGCAATCTAAGGACGAAATATTATATGAAGCATGGGAGCCATTCAATGAGTTAATTAGAAAATGCCTGATGCATGGTTTTCAACATTGGACACAAATGGAAATGTTTTACAGTGGATTTCATGAGCATGCAAGGATTGTGGTTGACACATCTGGCAATGGGACTTTGCTCAATAAATCATATAATGAGGCATACGAAATTCTAGAGAGGATAGCAAAAAACAATTATCAATACCCACTACCAGAGTAGGAACTGGCAAAAGAGTTTATGGAGTAATGGAACTTGATGTGATTAAATCCATAACAGCTCAGGTATCATCTGTAACAGCCCAATTTCGGTGAAATCGGGACAGTGGTTTCGAAACCATAAATCCAACCCAAAAAAATAATTTATTTCTATTTTATTATATGGTCTATATTATGATAGATATGATATGTGAAAATTTTAGTATGAAAATTTAATCGATTTAGTGCTTAATTACGAAAAGGACTAAATTGCGTAAAATGCAAAAGTTGAATTCTAGTAGCTATACGGATTAAGTAGCTATGGAATTCAAAACTAGAGGTCGTTATATGGTAATTAGACCATTAAGAAAAGTTTGTAGATTTTTCTTGGTGACTCATCCATGGAAAAATTAGAAACGGCTAGGGACTAAATTGGAAATCAACAAATTAAAAAGATGATAGAAAAATAAAAGGAAATTATCATCTTTTCTATCCATGTTCTTCCCCAATATTTTCTATGAAAACCCTAGGAGAGAGGAAGAGAACTTACCAAGCTTGAAAAGTTATGAAATCAGGTATCATTTTTAATTATTTTTATATTTTTAGAATTAGGATAGCCTAATCTTTCTATTTATGGGATTTATTTGAAAAGATAACAAAGTGTAGAAACTTTTGCATGGATGTAAATGCTAGAAATTTGAAATTTATGGTAGAAAATGAAAGATAGTTGATAGATAAACAACTTTTACAGGGCAATTTTTCATGGAAACTTAGTTAGGGACTAAAATGAAAAAGTAGTAAAACCCATGGAAAATGCTGAAATTTGTGAAATGTGTGTGCTGAAAAAATTGGTATTAAATTCTGGTTAGGCTTGGAAAGAGGACTAGATTGCATGAATTTCATTTTTCAAGCCTAGGGACGAAATTGGAATTTTTGAAAAGAGTAGGGGCAAAATAGTTATTTTGCCTAGGATGTAGTAGAATGCAAATGTATGTAAAATGTGATGAGTTAATAATTAAATTTGCTTATATAGACCTAGAAAGACCAACTACGAAATTAGATCAAGGGAAATAAAAAGTTTCGGATTAGTTGGAATTCCAAACACGAACAATTGTCAAGGTAAGTTCATGTAACCTAAATATGTATGTTAAATTGCTTGAATTGAATTATATGATTTTAATGATATGTATGTGATGATGAACATAATGAAATAACTATAATTTGGAAAATATGGATAAAATGTCATGTCCCAGTTGAACATTGAAATTCGATGGATTATGGTGATTTCTTGAAACGAATAGGATATGACAAATGTTACAAATAGGATTTAGCTCAGACGGGTAATCCTAAATTAAGCCTCTCGAGCATATGTTATAGATTGGATTTAGCCCGAACGAGTAACCCTAATTAAGCTCTTTAAAGCATACATCACTTATAGGATTTAGCCTAGACTGGCAATCCTAAATGACCCCTATGAGCGTCGGTTGAAAATCGGGATTTAGCCTGGACTGGTAATCTTGTTGTAAAATATATGGCTTCAGAGTGTGCTTTTTGAACTTATGCCCAATGGGAAATTATGAATATGAATTGACGGATAATTTATATGTATACCTTATGTACATCACCCGAATGTCCATCGAAATTTCATTAGTTCAACGGAAAAGACTCTTGAAATATGGAAAGGTGGAATTAATAGAAGTTTGCATGTAATGAGCTCATCTATGTTTACTTGATATTTATATGATGTTATGTGACTAACTTGCTTGACCAAGTATATATTGATTAGGTGAACTACCAATAATGGATGAAATCTATGTTTATGTATGCTTGTTTGAATAGATATAACCGATAAGTTTATTTCCGTTATACGAACCTACTAAGCATGAAAATGCTTAGCCCATTTACTTTTCCCTTGTTTTATAGTGCACATAAGATCGCAAAGGTTGGAGGATCGACCGGAGCATAATCACACTATCCACTATCTCATTTTTGGTATATTTAGAAATCTCATTTTGGTATAATGGCATGTATAGGCTTCTTTGGCCAAATGATATCTTGTAAGTGATGTTCTGTAATCTAGCCATTGGAATGGCTAGTAATGACTTATTTAGTGTGTTTATAAGTTATTCCATGTTCATTTCTTATGTGTTAAATGTGGATGAATAGAGTATGTTTATCTTGTATATGCCTTAAAAGTATGATTTTAAACATGAATTGCATATGATATTATGCCATGATAGATGTTAGTTTAGGCTTGGTTTTAATACTTGATTTGGCTGGTATATACATGCAAGTATTGGTGTAGGTTGTTGGCAACATTGGGTGAGCAAATGAAGCTAAGAAATGGCTTCATTTTGTCCACACAGGTAGACACACGGGAATGTGTCTAGGCCGTGTGTGACACACGAGCATGTTTTTAGGCTGTGTGTCACACACGGCCTACCCCATGGGCATGTGGTTTGGCCGAGTGTCCTTTGTACCTTGAAATTTAGAAACAGAATGCTCAGAATCGAGCACACAGACAGAGACACGAGCGTGTGTCTTAGCCGTGTGAGGGACACTACCTTGAATATGGGCATGTCTTGGCCGTGTGAAAACTACACTTAAATTTCAAAAATTAAATTTACCACACGGCCTAGCACATGAGCGTGTGACTTGGCCGTGTGACTTCAATTTGCAAAGTCAGAGAGTTACACGGGTTAGGGACACGGGCATGTGTAGCCACACGGCCTAAGACATGGGCATGTCCTATGACCGTGTGAGCCACACGGCCTGATCACACGGGCGTGTGGGCACTGTTCATAAGAGAAATTTGGAAATTTTGCGAAAAATTTTATGAGATCCCGATTGAGTCCAAAATCGATTCTAATATTCATACTGGGCCTTGAGGGCCCATTCAAGGGACAATAAGAAACGTTTTTAGTATGAATGGTATTTTAATACAATTTGCATATGAATGTTCTGTGAACTCCGGTAATACTTCGTTACCCCGTTCCAGTGATGGATACGGGTTAGGGGTCTTACATCATCTTTAACGAATATGATTAAAACACTAAAAAGACCAGTTGCAGTGCAGGAAATAAAAGTAGCCAAGTTAGCATGTTTTTACCATGGAGAAGATCATGTTTTTTTTATGAATGCCCATCGAATCCAGCCTCAGTTTATTATATGGGAAATTTTAATCGCAGCAACAACAACCCATACTCCAACACATATAATCCGGGGTGGAAGCAACATCCCAACTTCAGTTGGAGTAATCTATGGTGGGAAATTCCAGCAATGTTATTCGACAAAATGTTGTAGGTGCACTACTTGGATACAACCAACTTATGCCACGGCAAAATGTTAAGCAAAATTCAGCTCTGATTTCTTCATCGATGGAATTTCTATTGAAGGAATACATGGCCAAGAATGATGTTATCATTCAAAGTCAAGCTGCATCTTTGAGAGCTTTAGATAATTAAGTAGGGCAAATTGCAAAAAATTAACCTCAAGACCACAAGGAGAACTGTCGAGTGATACCAAAAATTCATGATCTCAAGGAAAGGAACAGTGTAAAGCCATTACGCTCAGAAGTGGTACGCAGTTATTAGGAGTTGTTAATAACACCATTACTGAAGAACGTAGTTTAGATTTCACAAATAAGAAGAATTCAGAACCAGTAGTGGAGTAAGCTACAAAGGAAAAGAGTAACCAAAAAAATGTTGAAGCAGATTCATCTTGTATGCCACCGCAAAACAACCTCAACAAATGGAAGGAAAGCCACAGCCACCTTTTCTTCAGCGTTTCCAAAAATCTAAGCAAGATTTTTAATTCAAGAAATTCTTGGATGTCCTAAAGCAATTACATATCAACATATTGTTGGTGGAAGCATTGGAACAAATTTCCAGCTATGTGAAATTCATGAAAGATATCTTATCAAAAAAGTGAAGGTTAGGGGAGTTCAAAACTGTTGCTCTCACTGAAGGATGCACAGCAATGCTAAGAAATAAATTGCCACCAAAACTGAAGGATCCAAGGTGTTTTACTATACCTTGCTCTATTAGAAACCATTATGTAGGCAAAGCATTATGCGACTTAGGTGCAAGTATAAATCTAATGCCTATGTCTGTTTTCAAGAAGCTGGGAATAAGGAAGGGGAGACCTACAACTTTCACTTTGCAATTAGCTTATTGTTCATATGCACATCCAGAAGGTAAAATAGAAGACGTGTTGGTAAAAGTTGACAAATTTATTTTTCCAGCAGATTTTATTATTCTGGAATGTGAGGCTGATAAAAAGGTACCAATCATACTTGGGAGACCTTTTCTAGCAATCAATAGAACATTATTGATGTACAAAAAGGTGAATGAACTATGAGGGTTAATGATCAACAAATAACTTTTAATGTTTTAGATCCTATGAAGTGTGCAGATACAGATGAAAAATGTCACGCTGTGGAGATTGTTGACACAATAGTTTAGAAAAAAATTGTAGAAATTTATCACAATAATTGTAATGATGATGCAAACTCAATTGAGTTAATTGAAATAGAAATAATTAAAGAGCTTGGTGAACTGATGGAAGTTAAGCAAATCGAGAATGGATCAAGGAGAAGTTTTGAAATATTAAATTTATTGGATAGTTCTTTTAAACCTCTTCAATCATCCATAGAAGATCCCCCTATGTTGGAATTGAAGCCTTTGCCAGCATATCTGAAGTATGCTTACTTTGGAGATAACAACACATTATCAGTAATTATTTCTGTGGCATTGACATTAGATCGAGAAGCTCAATTATTTAAAGTTTTAAAAAGATATAAGAAAGCATTAGGATGGACGATTGCGAATATTAAAGGAATTAACCCAGCAATCTACATGCACAAGATATTACTGAAGGATTGCCATGGCAAATCTATCGAGTAGCAGAGAAGACTGAATCAAAATATGAAGGAAGTTAACAAAAATGAGATTATCAAATGGCTAGATGTTGGAATCATATACCCAAGTTCAGATAGTTCTTGGGTGAGCCCTGTTCAATGTGTACCTAAAAAAGGGGTAATAAAAATCATATTTCTAAAGAAGAAATATATAAAATATCTAAGTTTAAAATATGGTCAAAAAGACACATAGAAAAAATTAGCGGTAATACAGTCGCTAAAGACACTAAAGGTGGATTAATAGAAATCCCCTTATTTACTAAAGAAAAAATAAAAAGGATTAGAAAAAACTATCCTCAAGTTAGATATATACATTTAGGAGTCATTATGATAACAATCAGAGCTTTATTTAGAAGAGGTCATGATGTTCCTAATTTAGCAGTATTATTAGATAAAAGATTTGAAAATCCAATAAAAGCACTTATTGGAGGAATTCAATCTAATCTACACACAGGTGTTATAGGATTTAAGGTAAAACCAAATTACTTTATTTCCATAACAGACCCTCTAATAGAAGAGTGTCTATGCCTTAGAATTCAGACAAAAAATTTTGATATAAGTGATTTAGCAGAAGATCTAGCAATAAGCTGGACTGCTATTAATGAATATACTAATACGGCAGAGGTTGAAATAAAAGAAATTACTAATAAAATTATTGAGCTCTTTGAGCCCAATAAATTTACTACAGAAATTCAACCAAAACTACTGCATTTAAAAGATTTATCAATTCCAAAAGACTGGATAATTGATAAAACTAATAATGCTAGTACTTCTAAACCAGTTAGTACTATTGAATACATGTCATCTGGAGATAAGTTATATTTTAAAAATACTCTGATAACTGATACAGATGATAAATTAGTACTACCTTCTAGTTCTCAACCAGAGGAAGAAGAAGATAATATAAGTACTTCTACACCAATAGGAATGAAAACAATTCATATTCCTATTTTTCCTACTACACCAAGCAGAAATTCTATTTCTAGAAACACTAGAATGGAAGATATACAATACTCTGTAGAAAATACAATAAATTTCAATAAATACATTGAAATTACATTACATGATAAAGACTATAAATAATATTCTTTACATGCATTATTAGATACAGGAGCTACAACAAGTAGTTGCAAAAGAAATGCCATTCCAGAAGAATACTGGAAACCTGTAAAAAAGATAATAAATATTAGTGGAATAAATGGTAGCAAAACTACTATTTATTATAAAGCCAAAAATATTCCAATCTACATAAACAAAGTTAGATTTATAATTCCAAAATTATTATGTTTACCTGATATGTATGGAGACATATTATTAGGTAATAATTTTATAAATCAATATTTACCTTTTATTGTGAAAAAGAAATCGGTTATATTATTTATAGAAAATACTTCTATAGAAATACCATTAGTTGATAATAATAAAATTATCTTTACTAATGTTTGTTGATTTCTTAGCAGGAATTATGGATAGAGGTAAACAACCTCTAATAGAAAATGATGGATGGAGAACTGTCCATAAAAAACCCAACAAGGGAAAATCACCAATGAGTCCTAAACAAGGATTTATTCTTTGCACTGCAAAAGTAATTCCTAAACAAGGATTTATGCATTTGCACCTACACACAGTACAATTTTATCCTAACCAGGGATATTATTTACCATATCCAATGGTAAACCAACCAATTGGATCACAATCACCAACACCTGTGAATTATTCACAATTTTCTCAAAAGCCTTATACCGATTCCGAAATTCTCAAATATACAAAAGATTTGTTGAAAAAACAACAAACCTCTGAGTTCTCGAATCTAAAGGATTTTTATAATCTAGGCTTACCCCCAGAATATTACCATTTCATTGACAGAATATGGAAAAACCATATTTTGGAACAAAGAGCTAGTTTCAGAAAAGCTCTTACCCAATTCTCAGAATTCTTAGTTGAAAAAACAACTAAAGAAAATAAATCTGAAGAATTTGTTTTCCCAATATTTCTTTGGTTTATATCTACCATAAGGATCTTGTTTATCAATTTCCCTAGGTTTAGGTATTTCATATTCATATGGATCTGGAGGTTTCGTATCCATAGGTTCTATATTTTTTACCTTATTACCTAATGTTGTGTTTTCAACATTTTTATTTCTAATTCTCAGATTATCTTTTTAAAGATTTGAGTCTATTTTTCTTTTACCATAAGATTTACTCTTATCTCTTTCCCATGGTTTTGGGGCTATATAATCATATGGATCCGGGGGTTCCGTTTCCATAGGATCTTCAAGAATCTCTATGTTTTCTTCTGTTGAAGTTTCTTCTTCATCAGAATCGTGACTATTAACATTAATAATTATTTCTGAATTATTATCACTAATATTATCATTATCTTCTATCTCTATATTATAACTATCATTATCATTAATATTATTAGAACTGTCACTACTTTCGGTAGTGTCATATTCCAACATATAATGATAATTATATTTATTAAAAAGTTCTTTATGCTCTTCATAAAGATCTTCTATTAATTTTAAATATTCTACTTTCTCATAATTATCATCTGTTTTAGAAAATTGGCATTTCCAATGTTCTATCAGATTTTTATAAGTTTCAAAATCATATTTTTGTGATTTTTCTGTTTTTTCAATTTTTTCTTTTGTTTTTTCATTTTTTATGTAGTTAGTAGATTCATCAGAAGATTCATCTTCCGATAAAGCTAATATATAGTTACTATTACCATAATATAAAGGTCCTAAATCTGATTCTATGTTATTATTTATAACCTGATCTAATTTATTATTTACATCGGATAATAACTCTTTAGATTTGCTATTCAAATCTAAATCAGTTACTTCTCCCATACTATCTACTTTTTCTTCTATTTTATAATTTTAGTATATAATTTACCAAAATATATATTCGTCATATCTATTAAACTGTTGATACCATACTAAGAACCGAAACATTATTTTCATTCTTAGAGTCTATATGCATAGTATGATTACAAGTTTTATCTTTATATAAACAATCCATTTTTTCCATTATTATTATCCCTGGTACCTAAGACCTTCTGTGTCTTAACATCCTCTCAACGCCAACAACGTCCCACTCGGACTCAACGGCTACGAAGACTAACGACAGATATAAGGCTTTTAATAATAAGATGTTTAGAAAATGTCTATATAACAAATGTAGACAAATTTTACCTTCAGAAATATTTTCAAAAATAAAAGGAGCCATTTGCAAACAGCAAGCTCTATTTTTGAAAACTTTTTCTAAATATTTTTCGCAAGCTTATGTTTTTATAAATGATATAGGAGAAAAAGTTCCTACTATCAAATTTCGTTTAAATCATGAGCCATTCGATATAACAAGTATTGAGTGGGGATTTGTTAAAGAAATAATGATCCAAAATCTCTCTTTTGATTTATTAAAAGATTTTCCAATGATAGTCAAATCCTCGCTATCAAATTTTATAAACATAGACGATTTTGTCTATTATTTCCATATTGAGATAAAGCAGTCTCATTGGTATTATTTGAGGAAGAAAAATTTCATCACCTTATCAAATTTGGAATATAAATACTATGTTTTCGGGAAAAGCCCCGCAAAGCAAAGATGAGAAGATCCGAGCATTTGTCAAAAATCATTGATGAGTGCTATAATAATTTCAACAAGTATCAAGTCCAAGCAGAATTGATCTTATGAGCATGGCTCGACATCTTCTCCATCAAGACACTTATATGTTCTGGACCGATGGTAGAAGAATATTAACCTATGATACTGGAAACCACCAGAGATCAAATGAAGAAAATGAAGAAGCCGTTTCGTTATTAACAAAAATAGCAGAAATGAAGATCGAAGATCATCCGTTAGCAGCGGAGATCAAAGAAGTATGGGAACGCTGGAACACACCAGTCCCTTCACCAGAATCATTACACCTTGACGAGATCGAGGAAATGAATCTGAGAAACATCCAAGAAGGATGAAGACGAATTGGAAGATGACAACCCGTCAGCATCCAAATGATGTAAACAATGAGGTAATCAACCATCAATGCTACATGGAAGATGACACAGCAATGATGCAAGCAGCAGATATTGCCAAAAAAGGAAGCCACCTGGAAGCAACCATGATGGCAACCACTATTCAAGGAAGCTACGTGGAAACAACCAAAAGCGTCCTTATCAAGATAATGTTAGAGGAAGCTACGTGGAAAAAGCCAACATAGCATCCACCAATTAAAGGAAGCTACTTGGAAGCCACCAAGAAGCTGACAATTAATGTGTCCTTATCAGGATACTATTCGGAACTCAATTGTAATTAAATTAGAGTTTATTCTTTAATTCTTATCCGAACAATTATTTCGGACTTCAAATGTAATTAGATTCTAGTTTAGAAATTTAGTTATAAATAGGCATTCTTGTAAGCCTTGAAAGGCATCATGGTACAGACTAGAATATTAAGTTTTCTCTATTTGCTAGACCTTGGTACATGTAAAAACTATCTTTTCTTCTTATAATAAAATAGTCGATATTAGAATCCCTTCCACTTGCACATACTCGCCTATACCTCTCTCCCCTGCAACTGGTATCAGATATCCCTTCGAGGAGCCCCGGAGTTACGATTTCTGGAGTTCTAATATCTTGGTATCATTGTAAGTTTCTATCTTTACATATGCAATTCTGTTTATTTCGCTGTTATTATCTCAAAACCCATATGTCTGTCGTTAGTCTTCGTAGCCGTTGAGTCCGAGTGGGACGCTGTTGGCGTTGAGAGGACGTTAAGACATAGAAGGTCTCACCGTGGTAAGCAATGATAACGACGAACTCATTCCTACTCGTACAGTCACGGGATGGAGGGTTTGTATGGACTATCGAAAAATTAACAAATCAATAAGAAAATACAATATTCCCCTACCATTTATCGACCAGATGTTAGATAGATTAGCGGGGAAAGCCTTCTATTGGTTTCTAGCTGGTTATTCAAGGTATAACCAGATTTTCATAACTCCTATTGATCAAGAGAAGACCGCATTCACATGTCTTTATGGAACTTTTGTGTTCTGATGAATGTCGTTTGGATTATGCAATGCCCTTGCAACATTTCAACGTTACATGATGGCAATATTTTCGAACATGGTGAAGAAATATTTAGAAGTTTTTATGGATGACTTCTCAATGTTTGGCGATACTTTTGAAGATTGTTTAAAAATGAAAAGTTAGTTCTTTGTCGATGTGAAGAAACCAACCTTGTTCTTAATTGGGAAAAGTGCCACTTCATGGTCTGTGAAGGCATTGTTCTAGGACATAAAATTTCATAGCAAGAGATTGTCGTCAACAAAGGAAAAATCGAAGTTATTGAGAAAATGCCACCACCCTCCATAGTTAAAGGTATTCACAATTTTTTTGGCCATGCAGGATTCTATTGACGATTCATGAAAGATTTTTCTAAAATATCAATACCCTTGTGTACATTGTTAGAACACAACAGATCTTTCAATTTTGATGAGCAGTGCTTACAAGCATTTGAGGAGTTGAAAAAGCGGCTAGTCACAACACCAATAGTCATAGAACTAGATTGAACTTTACCTTTTGAACTTATGTGTGATGCTAGTGATTTTTTCGTAGGGGCCATACTTGGGCAAAAAAGGACAAGGTATTTCATGTTATTTTTATTATATTTTTATGGTCTATAATTTCATGAAATGATTTTGTGAAAATTTCGTTCGAAAATTTCGACGTTTAGGCACTCAATTTAGTCAAAAGGACTAAATTGTAAAAAGTGCAAAACTTGAGTTCTAGAAGCTAGAGGTGTCAATTTGCTATGAAATTTTAAATTGGAGGTCCTTAAATGGTAATTAGACCATTGGTTAATTTTTCGGACAAAAATGGACATGAAATAGGTGAAATATAATATTTTTAAGTTAAGGGTATTTTGGTCATTTAGTAATTAAAATGAATTAAAAACAAAATTAAAAACCAATTTTTGTCCATCTTCAACCCCATGGCTGAACTTCACAAGGGGAAACTATGGCAAGGGTTTTTCAAGCTTCCAAGCTCAATTGTAAGTCCGTTCTTACCCCGTTTTTAATGATTTTTATGTTTTTGAAATCCTTGTAACAAGATCTATCTATTTCTACCACTAATTTGAGATATGGTTGAAGTCTAGGATTTTTAACCATGATGAATATGTGTATATTTTTGTGTTTAATGGTAGAAAATGCATGTTTATGGTTAGAGAAATGACTTTTACTAAGTGATTTTCGGTAAAAATGCCTAAAAGGACTAATTTGTAAAAGTTATGAAATTTGTCATAAAAGTGTGAATAAGTGGAAATTGTGGGCTATTATAGTTCTTAAAATGGTTCGGCTAAGCTTAAAATACAAGGAAATTGAATAAAAATCATTTTACGAGCCTAGGGGAAAAAGTGTAAATATGACAAAGTTTAAGGGCAAAAATGTAAATTTTGTCAAAATGTGAATTTAGGCTAATTTGAGTAGCAGGATGAATAAATGAGTTAAATGTGTTGTTATAGATCAAATAAAATGAGATTTAGACTTAGAATGGGGGAAAAACAAAGAATATGACGAATAAGTCCTCTTCACGGATTGTGCTACCGAGGTAAGTTTGTATGTAAATAATACATCGTTTTTTATTTATGTTTTAATATTTTGTTAGATTATATGAGATATGGTTGAATATGGATTAATTATTTGATGTAAATTATGAACTGTGATTAATTATGGATGAATTGGTAAAATGTTGAAAAGTGAGAATTCCCTGTTGAACCTTCGGAATAGAAAAGATACGAATGAGGTAGCTAGGTCACATGTGTGGTACTAAGTGTAGGCCACTATGTGTACAAAAGAGCTACAAGATAGTTTTAGGTCACGTGTGTAGTACTAAGTGCAGGCTACTACGTGTACCAGACGGATAGGTCGCATGTGTAGTACTAAGTACAGGCTACTATGCATACCCGATAGCTTCGATCACATGTGTGGTACTAAGTGCAGGCCACTATGTGTAAGTGATGGTTTTGGTCACATGTGTAGTACTAAGTGCAGGCTACTATGTGCACTAGATAGCTTCGGCTACAAGGGTGATACTATGTGCAGGCCACCGTGTATCTATTATTATTCCGATGAGTTCAACAGTAAATTGACTAAGTGAAAATACATGTGATCATGTAACGACTAAGTGTAATTGAATATGACTATGTGATGAATAAGTGCAAGTATAAGTGTGAAAATTTATGAACAATGTACTCGATATTTGATCGAACCTTCGGTAAGATGAAATGGGGTAAGTGAAATTATGGAAGAGTAAATTTAGCAACAAAACAGCTTTGGGTAGCAGCAGTTGTGTGACTTTGAAAAATCAGAAAAAATAGTGGAAATCAAATTAGAGGTTGAATAAAATATAAAATTAAATCTAAATTAGTCTATTTTCACATAAAAGAAACGATGTAAACAAAAGAATTTCATATTCTGTGATATTCGAATTTTTGTGAGACAGGGTCAGAATGATGTTGGAATCCCCTGTTCCGACTTTGGAAAATCATTAAAAATTTTATAAAAATAATAATGGTTTATAATTCATATGCTTAAATTTCTTAATTAGTCTACTTTCAATATAAATAAATGGGAACATTATAAAAATTCTGTACAATGTGATAATTAATTTTTAGTGTAGAGGGGTCTGAACTATCAGATAGCAAAACAGGGGAGACTTCAATGAATAAACTGTACTTATTGGCTAAACCAAAAATTATGAAATTTTATGGTAAGAGTATATGTGAGTTTAGTTTCAGAGAAAATTTGTGGATCTTAATTTGGAGTTTGGTAACTCAAGATATAAGTAATTTAGTGAATGTGACTCGAGTAGACAGCTTGAGATGAACATAAGTAAATAGTGAAATTTTGTGCAATTATGATTGTATTACCTTGAAAACATATTGTGAGGATTGGTAAGAACATATTAATTAATTTCTTATTATTTACATGCTAACTTACTAAGTTATATAGCTTACCCCTTTCTTTCCTTTTTCCTATAGTGTCACAGAGGCTAGCTCGGGTTGGAGATCGTCGGAGATTATATCACACTATCAAGCTTTTGACTGGTATCAATGCCTTCAAGTAATTTAAGACTATGGCATGTATAGGGACTTAGTCATTTTGTGTATGTGTTATTACGTTTTGGTCAAATGTATTGGCTTGTAATGGTTAAAAGTTATTGTAGTATGTAGCCATGCTAATTGGCTTATATTGACTAATTGATTGTAAGCCTATATATATTATTTATATGCCAATGTCTTGTGATGTGAGCTATGTTTACATGATACATGATGAGTTGTGGGTTATGGCCTAAATACCTAATAGTTGAATGTGCTAGTAGTCTTGATGTCAAATTGCTAAGTTTGGCTCAATGGTATGGTATGATAATTAGATATAATTATGCATGTATAAGAGTTGCTGAGGATGCATATTGAGTGTGACCCTATTTTGAAGAAAAATTTTCTAAGTGTTGTGAAATTTTCCAAAGTTCTCGGTTTAGTCCCGAACCGCTTCCAAAGCATGTTTTGGGCCTCATAGGTCCCTATTTAGGGACTCAAAGATAAAAATCTGAAAAGTTTTAAATTTGGATGGAAACTTGTGACTCAAAAATGATCGGTTATAGGTGATTAAGTCCGATAATGCCTCGTACCCTATTCCGGCGACGGATACGGGTAAGGGGTGTTACATATTTACTACGCAAGTCGTACATTAACTGATTCACAGCTAAATTATACCACCACTGAGAAGTAGTTGTTAGCTGTGGTATTTGACTTCGACAAATTCAAAGCTTATTTAGTAAGCACCAAAGTTACGATTTATATGGACCACTCTACTATTAAATACTTGGTGAGCAAGAAAGACGCCAAGCCTAGATTAATTTGATGGATACTACTATTACAAGAATTTGATCTGGAAATTAAAGATAGGAAAGGCACAGAAAATCAAGTGGTTGATTACTTCTCTAGAATTGAATCAGGAAATGAAGATAGTAATATTCAGCGCATTCAAGATGATTTTCGAGATGCGCAACTGTTAGTTGCCATGGCATTACCGTGGTATGCTGATATCATAAATTTTTTGGTTAGTGGATTGCTGCCACTTGACCTCACAAATCAAATATGAAGCAAATTTCTCCATGATGCCAAGTAGTATTATTGGGATGAGTCGTTTTTATTCAAACATTGTGCAAACCAGATAATTCGAAGGTGTGTTCCAGATAACGAGATTCAAAGTATTTTATTTTATTGTCATTCAACACCATCTAGAGGGCATTTTGGAGGCATGAGAACTGCAAAAAAAGTTCTCCAATCTGGTTTTTATTGGTCAACCATGTTTAAAGATGCTCATGAATTTTGCCAAGCTTGCGATCGCTGTCAAAGAACTGAAAATCTATCGAGAACGTATGAAATGCCCTTGCAAACTATTTTAGAAGTGGAACTATTTGATGTTTAGGGAATTGATTTTATGGGTCCAATTCCACCTCATTGGGGCAATGTATACATACTTTTATCTATTGATTATGTCTCCAAGTGGGTTGAGGTTGTTGCTTTACCAACAAATGATGCCAAACAGGTACTGAAATTTCTACATAAGAATATTTTTACCAAGTTTGGCCCCCTCGTGTTCTAATTAGTGATAAAGGTTCACACTTTGATTGCAAATTAGTTTCTAATGCTCTAAACAGGTATGGAGTAAACATAAAATTGCCACGGCATACCATCCCTAGACAAATGGGTAGGTAGAAGTCTCTAATAGAGAGATTAAACAACTTTTGGAGAAGGTAGTCAATCCCAACTGCAAAGATTGATCATCCAGATTCGATAAAGCTTTATGGGCATATCGCACTGCATTCAAGACACCATTGAGGATGTCGCCCTTCAAGCTTGTTTATGGGAAACCCTGTCATTTACCCGTTGAACTTGAACATTAGATATATTGGGAAATTAAGAAATTGAATATGGATTAGAGCGCTGCTGTACCAACCGCCTATTGGAGTTGAATGAGATGGAAGAATTTTGAGCATAAGCCTATGAGAATGCCAAGCCGTACAAAAAAAAAGATTAAACGATGGCATGACAACAAATTTTTGCCACGACAATTTGCACCTAGACAATAGGTATTGTTATCCAATTCTAGGCTTAAATTATTTCCTGGCAAATTGAAATCTCGTTGGTCTGGCCCATTCAAGATAGTGCATGTCTATCCTCATTGAGCTATAGAAGTTAAAGACAATAAGACTGGTTTAATTTTCAAAGTCAATGGCCAACGATTAAAGCATTACTTTAGAGCCCCTATAATTCGTGATAAAAATTCCATCACTTTTTGAACTGCTTACTTTTAATTTCTTTCTTTAGTTTCTTCAATAAGTTTATTTAACTGTTATTTTATTTTTGTTATCGGCACATTATGGCCCAGGTTTTTCGAAATTAGCCCATTTAATATATTAGTTAATTTTAATTTACTAATTTTTCTACTATTTTTCTTTTCCCGCTAAATTTTTCTTTTTTCTGTGTTAGGCCACAATCTTAGATTAATCTTAGCCCCCGCATCATTGCTATATTTTCTCTCACACTTTACCCTAGTTGTTTCACTTCTTTTCTAACTTCTTTTTCGTTTTATCTTCTTCAACTTTCTTTGCTTTTACTCCATAAAACTATAAAGGTATCACCTTTTTTATTTTCCAGTCACTATTATCTCTCCAATGGCTCGCCAAGCACTATCTTCTTCCACATCGGTGTCTCCACAAACATTTTCTAGAAAAATCACGGAAGAAAAGTATACCCAAAACATATCAAAGAGACCATTTTGTTTGGAAAAAAGGTTTTTTTTTTCCAAGATGCCCCTTTTATGGGCTACTCTGAAGCTATCTCTTATGGAGAAACATGGATGGCAAATCTTCTGTCTCCACCCCGATGACGTTCTCACCAAGGTAGTGAAAGAATTTTATGCTCATCTCACCTCTCCTGATAATGCTTTTATATATGTGCGCGGTGTCTGAGTGATGTTCGATGAAGACTCCATCAATGCGCAATATGGGTTATCTGACAACCCTGATGAACACACCCAATTTGTCAAGACTATGACCATTGAAGGACTCCACCAAGTTCTGACAGATTTATGTGTTGAAGAGACAAAGTAGAAAGTTTCTCAAAAAGATTACTATACCATTGACCTTGTATCGTTGAAGCCTCACTGTAGAGTGTAGTATCATTTCCTTAACACTCATCCCATCCCTTCTACTCACAACTAAACTGTTTCAAAAGAACACTTGTTATTATTGCACTGGAGTATGACAGGCAGAAAAATCAATGTTGGAAGTATTATTTTTAAAGAAGTCCAACGCTGCTATCATAAGACTACCAATACCTAACACCCCTAACGCGTATCCATTGCCAGAATAGGGTTACAGAGCATTACCGAACTTATCAATTAAAAAATCATATAGTCCCTAATACAAGCCCTTGAGGCCTAAAACAAGCATTAAAAATGGTTTGGGACTAAACCGAGAACTCAGGGAAATTTTTGGTAAACATAAAAATTTTTCAAAATACAGGGGACACACATCCGTGTGGCTCGGCCGTGTGTCTCACATGGCCAAAGACACACCCGTGACACAGACTGTGTGGATATTTGAAATGGGATCACATGGCCGTGTCCCAGCCCATGTCCTACCCCATGTAACTCACTAACTTGGGTCACACGACCAACCACACGCCCGTGTGACTAGCCCGTATACCCTTTGAAATGGCCTCACACACCCGTGGTGCCAGGCCATGTGCTAGGCTGTGTAATAACTGGAAGGTATACTGACGTATGCCACACGACCAAGCCACATGCCCGTGTGCTAGGCCGAGTGAAGCTATTGACTTGATTTCTAATTAAGTATTAGGGGACACACGGTCGTGTCACATTGCCATGTGCTACACACGGCTGAGAACACGCCCGTGTCTCTGCTCGTGTGGACAAAAATAGGCTATTTTCCAAGCCATTTTTCTCACCCAAATTTACATCAACCTAAGCATATCAAATAGCATATGACTATATCATCAATGAGCATTCAACCCAACTATAACCAAGTCCAAATCATGCTATACCAATACCAACAAATAACAATGCTTACAAACATCAAAATTGGCATTCCAAATCATGCCAAGGTGACTTCCGACCATCACCTAAATGATCAAACTCACCTACCAGAGTTTGTGCCTAAATCGACATGCATACCATATTCTCAATTTCAACCATTTGCTACCTTCACTACCAATTCTCAATAAGGTGTTCACATAGCAAATATACATCATATATCAAAGGACCATATATATATACATATTTATACATACCAACACTAACAGAAACAAGCCAATTCAAATGGCCAAAATTCATCAAGACATAAAGGCTACATTAGCCAAAAGACCTATACATGCCATATAACCAAAATACACAAAGTTCAAAAGTATCCAAAACAATGGTTAGATAGTGAGTTCAGATCTCCGACAACTCCCAATCCGAGCAAGCTTCAAAATCACTATAAAATACAGAAAAGTAAACAGAGTAAGCTATAAAGCTTAGTAAGCTCGTATGGCTAATAAGTATAACTTACCATACATTCACAATTTAAGTAATCTAAACATAATATTCTACAACTCAACTTAATCACAAGGTTAACATATATTCATCCACATAGTAAATCATGAAACTCACAAACTTCATGAATTCAATGCTTATATGGTTTACGTACATACCTACACTGATACGCATCAATCTCTTACCCTTTCATATCATCAATATACTCGTTGAACCATTTGGAATAATATCAAATACTCAGGAATCTCGCATCATAAGTGCCAATACATGGTCAAAACCATCTCAATCTCATATCTCATATGTAAATGCTCATCTCGAGCTATAACTAGGTCTGCTCACACAAGCTGACAGTCAAGACGTAGCTACACGGTGCTGCTCACATAAGCTGATGAGTAACTGCAACACATGTTGAAAAACTCAGTCATGGGTAGAACGTATGGACTAGCACCCAAAACACGATAACCCCTAATGACATGTCATTTGTATCCTATCTATTCCTAAGGTTCAACCGGGATTTCATGTAACATCCTAGATTAGGAGTTATGCGTTCATGCATAATTCATGAGTTAGTAGGTTTTGGAGTGTTTGGAAGCATATTAAGGGTTTTTTTAGAACTCTAGGATGAAGGTGAAAGCTTTGGGAAAATAATTGGATTTTAAGTTAAAAAGGGGAGCTAGGCTGAAGAGGCCTTAAGAAAAGTTTTGGGGAGTTTAGGACACAAGCAATCATGTGGCAAAGTGGCAAGGGACGCTACCTTGGGGGCTTGGAAGGTTACGTCAAAAGGGAGCTTCAGGGGGAGAAGGTTCGAGCAACATGGGAAGCAATGGGCTTGTATTTTTACGTCAAGAAGGGAAGTTGGGCTAGGGAGGCCTTAAGGGAAAAATTGTAGGCGTTTTTGGCATAAAACAGGCCTTGGTAAAGTGGCTGCAATGCGCTACTTAAAGGCTTGGAAATGACGCCATGTGCAGTGTGCAAGGGGCCTTGGTTCGAGTTGTAAAGGAAGCAAGTGGGAGCCTTTATTTTTGCGTCAATAAGGAGCTTGGCTAAGGAGGTCTTAAAAGGAATTCTGGGTGAAGCATGTCACAAAAAGCGCCTTGGTAAAGTGGCTTGGGATGCTACTTAAGGTGCTAGGAGAGTTGCGTCAGCAGGGGATCCAAGGGAAGGGGTTCAAGTCTTGTTGGCAGTAGGGAGGAGTGTTTTTATTTTGCTTTTGGCGTTAAGACAAGGGGGAGCTAGGTAAGGAGCTCTTAAAAGGAATTGTAGGGAGTTTATGACACAAAGGAGCTAGCAGCAAAGTGGCTGGTAGCGTGTGGTGGTTCCAGCAGGTCTCATGTTCGAAACCTGGGGGCAGCAGATGGATGTTTTATTTTTGGCTATTGGCGTCAAGAAAGAAGGGAGGAGATGGACGGCATTTGGACTTTGTAAAGATTAAAGATAAGTTTTAATTTTATTTTAAATTTTGGCAATAGATAGGAGATAATTGTAGATTTATTTTATTTATTTTGAATAGGTGATTAAGAGATTAAATAGGAGATGGATAAATGTTGACTTATTCAATTTATTTTGAATAAGTGTTGAAGAGGGAAAATAGGAGAAGAAAGTGGATTTTGATTAGTGAAGATATGGTGGCCGGCCAAGGGACTCTCTTGGTGACAATTTTCGGCTTTGAAGTGTATTAAGGTGAGTGTGCCGAATTTTAGTTAGTAAAGCATTCATCTTTTTCTTCTTTTTGTTGTTTTGCCGAATTCTTCTACTTTCTCTTTTTCTTCTTTATTTTTTCTTTCAACCCAAATCCCTTTCTATTTTCTTTAAAGCCGAATACCCTTTGTCATTGGGAGTGATATATTAGAAACTTTGCTACCATTGTTCACATTGCCGAAATCTCTTAGCCACTTTATTCCTCTTTTCTTCCATCTACATCTACTTTTAAGAGATAGCCGAATGTTCTAGCATCCTTTGAAAAGTCTAGCTGAATCCTTATTGAAGGTGCAGTCGAATACTCTCTTGTAGTCTCTCCAAGCGACATAGTGGTAAGTGATCTCCTCTTAGAGCAATCGGGTTTGGGTTCTTTTTATTTGTGTGCCGAAATCAAAGTAAGTGTTATGTAATTTCGGCCAAGGGCCATTATTCATGGAGTTATGTGCCCACCGATTTTAACATATGGTATATATATAGGATTTCGACGGTTTTGAGGAGCAAGCAATGGTTTTTCGGGAGTTGGTTTAACAAGGTAAGGAAGTGTGACTTTCAGCCTAAGGCCATATTTGGTATTAAGTGTGACCGATTTGACTATGATGGTATTTAGGGACAAATCGATAGTGGTGAGCAAGGCTTTCGGGATTCAAGATCATCTTGGTAAGAATACTTTGCAAGTTGGATTTAGTTATTAGATTATAATATGGATGTTTAACCATTTGATCTGATTAAGTGTCGTTGATGGAGGCGAATATCAGTCAAGAGGGGAAAGAGAAGGTCCCTATCCCGAAGTTTAAGAAAAGATCCGTCTCGGCGGTTTAGGATTGGCCACCGGGGTGTGGGCCAGCAGCGGGGGAAAGCTATAGACAGATAGCCGTAGTTTCGCTTAGCGATAGCGTCGGGATCGAGAGTTTAGAGCTTCAGGTTACCAGGTGTGTGATTAACCCACCATTTTCTGGGTATATGATATGTATGTGATATGTGTATGTGTTATGACTGTGCTAACTAGTGCAGTGGAAATTGTGATATGGATACCCTCAAGGGGTATGTCGATAATCCGGTAAGTACCAAATCTGATAAAATGTGATTATTAATATGAATATGTGTTATGACTATGCTCGATGAACATGCTCATGCATAACTATATTATGTCATTGTGGAATGTTGCATGTGCATGGGTTGGGATATGATATGAAAGAAGGTACGGGTGTACTTCGAGTACGTGGTTTGATGTTAGCCTTGAGCTACATCGTGGATTGACGTTGACTGAGGTCACGTTGTGGATTAATTGTGATTTAGTTCGCGTGGCTTGATGAGTGGCTATGTGCCTCATCGTGGTTGATATCGGCTATGTGCCATATCGTGGTTGATGATTGACTATGTGTCCCATCGTGGTTTTGGTGTTAGCTACGGCTACATCGTGGATTGGCGCTGATTGAGGTCGCGTTGTGGATTATTGTGCGTAATTGCACGTGGACGGCATTGATTGCCTTTTTGGAGTGAAAAGGAGAGGGTGATTTGATAATCCCCTGGTGTGTGGTGGCTGGATACGGGGGTGTGTAGAGGATGGACCCTAGGTTGGGTTGGATGCACTTTGCATAATTTCAATGGATATGTGAATTATTGTGAAAATGGGCCAAGCCAGTTGATATGTGGATTAATGTGGAAATAGGCCAAGCCAAAGATATGAATGTGGATCGATTGTGGAAATGGGCTAAGCCCGATATGTGGAAATTATGTGGTTAATTACCTGTTACACGATAAGTGATATGAATATGGGCCAAGCCCAGAATGTGTTATTATGTGAATATGATATCCTGTTATCTGATATAGGGGTTAATATGTGGTTAACATGTGGGTGGAATTCAAAGTGGATTAATTATACATGCAGTGTGTGACTCACCCAATTTTTATTAAACATCGCAGATGGTTCGTGGTGATCGGACCAGTGGAGAGGATTCAAAGGTGGCCATGCAGAAGATGTTTTAATTATGTTTAAATTTTATTATAAAGTACCTTGAGTAATTATTTATTGTAATAAGGCCCAGTTAAAGTATTTGAACATTTTTATTATGTTTAAGCTAGATGACAATTAAATTATTATTTGGAAATGCTATTGTTTTTGGAAACTCATATTTTTTTAAAAGATATTAAAGTTTTAATCCGGGAAATTGTAATAACTTAGTTTTATTGGGAGATTTAAACACACAATGTTTTATTAAAGAAAAAAAATTTTAGTGTTTTCCCAAAAGTGAAATCAGTCTTCAAACGTTTTTCCGCAGTGACATACCAGATCCGGTCAGGGCTCGTGGGTCGGGTTTGGGGTGTTACATTTCACATTGCCAAATCTTTGCTGAATATTTCCATGAAGTTGTATTTATCAATAATGCAATAATAAAACATTTAAAACATAATTACATTAATGTTTATTAACATACGAACTTACCTCAAATTTACACGAAGAGAATCGAGCTATCAATCCACTATTTTGTTTTTCCCCCGATCTAAATCCGAATGTTGCATTTCTTGATCTATATATAATCAAATTTAACTTACTTAAATATCATTCTATTCAATTTAACCCAAAAATCATATTATGGAAAATTTACACTTTTGCCTCTTAAATTTTGAATTCTTTACAATTTAGTCCCTAGCTCATAAAATAAAAAAATTCATGAAATTCCATTTCAACCCATAATAGCTGAATTCCATCTATGCGCATAGCAGCCCACACATTTCATTATTTCACACATTTACCACATAATTTTCACATTTTCCAATTTAATCCCTAATTGACAATTTTATCAAAAATCACTTAACAAATGTTGTTTATCTAATAACAACCATTCATTTTCTATCATCAAACATCAAAACACATACTCATTCATCAATGGTAAAACCTTATACTTTTAACATTTTCACAAATTAGTCCCTAGGCTAGCTAGATTAAGCTACGACGACTCCAAAAACATATAAATCATTAAAAACCGAGCAAAAATGCACTTACATGCACTAGGAGATGTTGGCCAAATGTTTAAACTTCTCCCATGGCTTTTTCTTCTTCAATTTTCGGCAAGAAGATGAACATGCATGCTTTGTCTTTTGTTTTCATTATTTTAATATTTTTTAATTATCAAATTACAACATTAGCCTTATTAATTAACCTTTATAATATCATTTTAATGGCCATAAAAGTCAACTAACAATTTATATGGTCTAATTGCAACATAAGGACTCATACTTTAAAGTTCTATAGCCATTTAATACCTTTAGCTACTAGAACTCCACTTTTGCACTTTATGTGATTTAGTTCTTTTTATCGAATTAAGCATGCAAACATCGAAATTTCTTAACGAACTTTTTATACGATACTACTAACATGATGTAAAAATTAAAATAATAATAAAATAATTATTTTGACTTTAGATTTGTGATCCCAAAACCACTATTCTGATTTCCCTGAAAACGGGTTGTTACAACTACGACACTTTGTCACAGGGCGAAGGTTCCTATTCAAGTGAATAAAGACACAATCCCCAGCAAAGGAGGCATAACAAAACAACTCATCCTCAGATTTTATGGGGAGGAAATGATAAGACATCTAAGTTCCATGTCTACATCGTTGCCACCTATGACTACTGATGTTGCTCTATCAATATCTCACAGTAACTTCGAGTAGAAAGTGATTGATGCACTTGAGATGTTGCAACAACAATTTTGAATGATGGAGAAACACCAACTAAGGCTAGTCACTGATCTTGGCTGAATTCAAGAGGAAATGGCTCTATTTTGGGGGTTTGTCCGGCAATGAGATAAGGCCATGAAGAAATCTCTTCAAAAGAACTTTACCCGACCTATGCCTACATTCCCTGTTTTTCCTTCAGAATTGTTGTTAAAGCCAGATGATGATGATGATGATGACGAAGAAACCACTGCAGAGAAGAAAACCACAGAACAAGAGGGAGAAGCAGAGAAAACCAAATCTGTGCATGTTGAATCTGGTAAGGATGACGATGATGTGACTCAAGCTACTACACCTGTTGACACCATCATTACACCGAAATTTATTGCACCTATGACCGAACAAGAACATGCTATTCATCAACTAATTGATGATCTCACGAAGTCAAATACTAATGATGAAGAAGAAGTGCCTTTTAACCAGCTAAAACGGAAGCGCTACAAGCGAGCTGCTGGAAAATCTATTTTAGATGATGTTGGTGAAGAATAAAGGAAGTAGTGCTACAAACGTGTTGCCAAAAAATCAACCCAACCCAATTAGAATAACCCCAATTCCTTCCAAGCTTTTGTCTTCTTCTTTCATTTTATAACATATGTTTCATGCATTCATATTTAGTTTTCATTGCATTTTTATAATTGTCAGCTGTTGTTTTTTCATTTTAACATGTTTCATTGTTCATACATTGAGGACAATGTATCCCTTAGGTTTGGAGGTGTTTTGTGTTGTAAATATAGTACACTATAGATAAATGCTTTAATATTCATGCATTTTGTCATTCATTTTGTAATTACATACAAATGTCAAATAACTGCTAAACTATGCTGAGTAGATTGATATTGGTGATGTTTGATGAGGATAATAACTCGTTGATTAATTTAAAAAATTGTGAAAGTTGATTAAGCATCTTTAGCTTAGGATAGTTTTTGAAAAATGATTCCTAAAAGTAGAATAAGTTAAGTATCAATGCAATTAAATCTGTAGTAGGGTTCTTTTAATGCATTTAGAATTTCTTGAACCTAAATTCAATAATTTGGTCATGAATTATAATGAATACCATAGCAATAGTTTTACACTCTAATGTTTGAAACTGTTGAGTAGGTTAGTAATGTTTTGTTTGCACCATTGTATTATTTATCACAAAAATGAGTTCAAATAAGAGTGAGTAAAAAAATGTTGTATTAATAATAATTTAGGGACACTCCACTGTAGTAATAGGCAAATTAGCTAAGGAGTTAGTTGTTTTCTCTATCCATCTCTTTAGTTAAAAGCCTTAGCTTTATGAGTGAAATACATTCAAATTGTCTCATGATATACTACCTAGTAATCTAGTGTATGCTCCATTGAAATTGTCAAGTAAAGAAACCATGTGGCAATATGAATTCCCTAGAAAATTGATTATATTTTTAATTAAAATTTTGAAATGACTGAATAAGTGAGAATAGAGAAACTGGGTGTAGAGGAAAGATATCCTAAATACATTAGGAAAGGTCTGCAATAGTCATAATTGCATAATTATTTAGGAACTTTTAGTTTTTGGAAACATTTTCTCCACTTCATTTGCTAAACAAGCCTATAAAACTCAAACCAATTTTTTAAAATAAAAGACTGCTGAGAATGGAGGTATTAAATATACTTCATATGGTTCAATAGTGCAAATGGTAACTGTGTGTTTTGGAAAATATTCATGCCATATTCATATATATTTTGCTTGAGGACAAGCAATAATTTAGGTTTGGGGGTGTGATAACCCTTGAAAAGAGTTATACTTCAAGCCTCTAGATTGAATTAATTGCTTGTAATTAAGTAAATATGTTTGCACTTTTAGATATTTTTAGAACATTGCATAACAAAGCTTGGATTGTGCTATAAATTTTATTATTTGTTACTTTTATTATTGGGGAAGAAAAGTGTTGGTTGTGGTTGGCAACAGGTGCAGGATGAAGAAGAGAAGAGAAAAAGGAAAGAGTAGGAAAATGAAGGAAGTGAAATATTGCCATGGTAAAATTTTGGTTAGATTGAAATCAAGAATGCCATGGCAATTCCAGAAAGATGACATAGTACTCAGTCTGCGTTACTCTTAGCCAGCTGTACTTGTACCAGATAAACCACCTTGAAAAAGAGGAAGCAAAAGGTGTGTGCTGAGAGGGAGAGACCTACCCTATAAAGAAGGAAAGAGAAAAGAGAAAAGGGGAATCCAGAGATAGATAAGAATTAAAGAACATTTTTTTTCTCTCTGCATCAGGTTCTCGTGAAAAATCTCAAAGAACGAGAGGAGAGGGTAGCAGCTTATAGAGTAGAAGAGTTACAGACGCAAGGAAAGGGAACAGAAATCTGCCTTGGGTTTTGCATCAAATCTCATTATTAGAGTGAAAGCTGGAGTAGTGGGAGCTTCCTGCAATTCTACCTTTATTGTAACACCCCAAACCCGACCTAGACGTTATGGCCGGATCTAGCATGTCACATCAAAAGGTTGTTTAAAAGAAATGCGTTCGGTAAAAACTTTGCATCCTCTTTGAAACTCCGAATTTCGTTGCTTGTAAAATCAAGGTTTGCTTAAAGTGTACTCTTGTAAAGATGTTATTATTTTCGAAGAAAATTTGTTTGTTGCAGAAATCTGACTTAATGAATTAAGGAAACATGATATTTTCAAAACGATTATTATTGTTTAAAAATTTGTGATTAACCGATTAATAATTATTAACTAGCAAAATTACCAAACGAAAGTTTAGAAGAAAAATCCAATGGCCTTACTACACAAAATATTAACCCAAAATAATAACATAAAATAAATTAAAATTGAATTTACTAAGTTTCGTAAGAAGCAAATCCGATGTATGGCTGCCTCCGAGTTCTCCGCAGCTCCAAATTTTCTAACATGGGGATTACCTGCATGGTTAAAAGAAAAGGGTGAGTTATGAGAACTCAGTGTGTAATCCGCTATAACGATCACTATCTGGGCCTGAGCCCTTATGGTATCGGTCTGCGCCTAAGCCCTATTCGGAAGCAAGCTGGGCCTAAACCCCAAAATCATGATAATGCCAACAAAAATGCAGCCTAACCCACTCCAACCATCACACCACCCGTACCAACCAATCGCACCATGTGGGGATCAAGTCAACCCACCCCGCCAAACGCACCAATATTGCAGTCAAGCTGCTAATCACAGTATATATGGCTGAGCCACTAAAACGATATGTGGCATAGCCACTAAAACGGTATGTGGCAGAGCCACTTAAAACAGTACTTCCTCCAATCATCAAGCCCAACCCATGCAGCATGGTATGAATGCAGTATAAACATTTATAAACTTATATATAAAAATCACATACACGATATTTAACCATAATCGAGGGTATAACAGTAATTTTCACCTTTTGGGGGTATTTCGATAATTTTTACCCATCAAGGATATTTCAATAATTCACCCACTAGGGGCATTTCAGTAATTTACCCTCTAAGGGTATTTCGGTAATTTTCACCTGCAATAGCCTTTTTGAAGGCCTAATGTTGCCTCGAGCAACTCGGTTACCATTTCGGTCGTTACAAGCCTATTGTGCCTAAAACCTGATTTCGACCCATTCGGGCCCACACACTCGTGTGTCCCATTTTTTCATTTCCAGTCTCGGTTCTGTGGACTTCGCAGTTGCATCAATTATTCGGTCACTTTTCCATCGGTTTTGCCCCTTTAGGCCAATTAGCCCACTAGGCCCACTTAGCTTATTCGACTCGATAAGGCCCATTATGGCCTCAGATTCACGAGAGTGTTCGCGACGCTCTCAATGACCTACCGCCATCACTAGTGGCTCGGTTTGTCACTATGAGCGTTCGCACACTCGAGTGCCTCGGTTGTCGATGCTCCAACTTTTCGGCATTTCAGCTTAGGCCTAAATCGCAGCACATCACATTATCATAAACAATGGTGTGAGATTACACACCTGTTACGAGCGTAGGTTGAAATTCCCGAGATTACGCACCTATGAAACAATAATTTTTAATCCATTAGCCTTAACCTTAATAAGACATCTCCAAAGATTGAAACCGAATAACCAACTAACACCACTTACCACCAAACAAGAGGTCCACTACAAAGAAAGAGTGTTTAGCCGGCTCCTTGATTAAGCAAGTCGAGTCCCTTGCAACGTTAAAACAGAGAGGAGATGTTAGCTATATAATGCCTACAACCAAAATCGAAAAACATAACAGCCTTTCGGCTTGAGAGAATCCAAACCGACAAGAAAAGAATTCCATCACCCCTATTCAGCCCTAGCAACACGTACCAACCAATTTTCGGAATTCGAAAGTTGAAAGAACGGTGAGGAGGGTATGCTTAAACACTAACAGGTTTGGCCTTCACCAAAACAGAAGTGCTTCGGTTTATGCTAAACAGAGAGGGGAGAAAGAATAGTGAGAGAAAGCGAGAGTGCTGCATTCGGTCAAGGAAAGAAGAATAATGCAAATAGAAAAGAGAGGATGTGGGAGTAGAGGCTTACCAATTAGAGAACACTAGATGAAATGCTGATGTAGGATCGATTCGGCTATTGGAAGAAGAGGTCAGAAACGCAGGAAAACTAAAGAAATAGGTTCAGATAAGGAGAGGAAAAAGGTGTCAAATAGCAGAGATAACCGAATAAAACACTAATGAGGGAGAAGAGAACTGTATTTTTCCCAAAGCTAGAAGTGTTGGAGAGAGTGAGCCAAAAGAAGAAAATGCTTTGACAGAAGAGGAGAAAAAAAATGCGCGAGTGGTCAATCACAAGTAGATTCAGAAATTTTCAGAGGAAAAGAAGAATAAAATTGGCACTTACTCTTTTCACTAGCCAATATGCCTAACACAACTCCTTAGCCAAATTTTTCCTCCCCACAACACTCCCAAATTCGGCCACCACTACAACTCTCCCCTATCCCACGATTTTCTCCCCTCTTTCCTCCTCAATTTCCTCCCCTTCATCCAGTTGAAACCATTTGACCCATTCTCCAACTTCCATAGCAGAGTTTGATCCCAACTCTGCTTCATCCTCTCCCAAAGCATAAAATAAATGCATTAGTTTGCTTGCCAAGTGAATCGAACTCCACTCCCCCATGTCCCCTAGTGACGCCACCACCACTCCACCATGTGCTCGACTTGTGCTAGTAAAACACACTTTAATTTATATAAGTCTTGCTTCCAACAGCCCTATCCATTAAAGAGCCAAAAACCAAAAGTTTTCCAATGCTTGGCCTCAAACCCAGGCCTCCCTAGAGCCCCTAAACACCCTCAATTAACCCACTGAGCAAGCACAACATGCAATTATGCAAAAAACACAAACCCCTAATTTTTGAGACGTTACAATTCTACCCCCTTAAAGAAATTTCAGCCTCGAAATTTACCTGATCCAAAGAGATGAGGGTATTCATGTCGCATTGCCTCCTCAGGCTCCCACGTGGCTTCCTCCGATCCGTGATTACGCCATAGTACCTTGACTAATGGGGCAAATTTCCTCCTTAGCACCTTAACATCACGGTCCAAAATCTGCCTCGGTTCTTCTTTAAATGTCATATTAGGTCTTACCTCGATCTCCTCTACTGGCACTATATGAGAAGGATCTGAATGGTAGCGTTTCAGCATAAAGACGTGAAATACATTATGTATCCAGTTTAACTCAGGAGGCAGCTCAAGCTAATAGGCGACTGGTCCAACACGTTTTAATACCCGGTAAGGTCCAATAAATTGGGGGCTTAGCTTGCCCTTCCATCCAAATCTCAGAATCTTTTTCCACGGTGAGTCCTTCAAGAAGACATAATCTCCCACGGAGTACTCGATTTCTTTACGCTTTAGATCTGCATATGACTTCTGCCTGTCAGAAGCTTCTTTTAACCGACCCCGAATCAACATCACTTTCTCATCAGTTTTTTAAATTAGCTTTGGACCCAACAATCGTCGCCCCCCCAATTCTGTCCAACAAGTAGGGGTACGACACCTACGACCATATAATGCCTCGTATGGTGCCATTTGAATCTTGGATTGGTAGCTATTGTTATACGCGAATTCTGCTAAGGGTAGATAGTCTTCCCAATTGTCTTTAAAATCCATCACACAGCTCCTTAACATATCTTCTAGAATCTGTATTACCCTTTTTGACTGACCATGAGTCTGTGGATGAAACGTTGTGCTGAAATCTAATCTTGTGCCCAGAACTTCATGTAACACTTTCCAGAACCGAGACGTGAATCTAGGGTCCCTGTCTGAGATAATAGACACTGGTACCCCATGTAGCCTTATAATCTCCACCACATATAATTTGGCTAACTTCTGCAATGAGTAGTCTGTGCGAACCGGTATGAAGTGAGCAGATTTAGTCAGTCGATCTACAAATACCCACACCGAATCTTTCTTAGTAGGCGTTAGGGGTAGCCCACTAACAAAATCCATGATTACCCTCTCCCACTTTCAAAGTGGAATTTTCACCGGTTGCAGTAATCCAGAAGGTAGTTGATGCCCAGCCTTCACTTGCTGACATGTCAAACACTTGCTTACGAAGTCAGTAACCTCATTCTTAAGTCCTGGCCACCAGTACAGTTCACGTAGATCTTAGTATAACTTGTTTCCACTGGGATGCATAGCGTATGAACTACTATGTGCCTCTCGCAGAATCAACTGTCTTAACTCAGAGTCCCTCGGTACACAAACTCTTCCACAGAAGCATAACACTCCTCCACTATTCAGCCCAAAACCCTCAGTCTCTCCTTTCTTCACCTGTTGGAAATGAGAAACCAATGACTCATCCAACATCTGCTTCTCTTTAATCGGGCTAATCCAAGTCGGTTTCACCTGCAGTTCCGCCAACAAACTATCATCCTCAAATAGACTGAGACGAGCAAACATTGTTCTTAGATCAGTTACCACCTTACGACTCAGTGCGTCTACTACCAAGTTGGCTTTTCTCGGATGATACTCAATCGAGCAATCATAATCCTTCAGCAACTCTATCCACCTTCGTTACCTAAGATTCAACTTCTTTGGGTAAAGAGATACTTAAGACTCTTATGGTCGGTGTAGACGGTCGACTTTTCCCCATACAAATAATGTCTCCATATCTTTAGTGTGAACACCATCATGGCTAATTCCAAGTCATGAGTGGGGTAGTTTACCTCGTGCGGCCTAAGCTAATGAGACACATAAGCCACCACATTCCCTTTTTGCATCAGTACACAACCCAAACCCGTGTGCGACACATCACAATAAACAACAAATTCTTTTCCAGCCTCTGGCTGTATCAATACTAGGGCTTCAGTTAGAATCTTTTTAAACTTCTCAAAACTCTCCTGCTATTCATCCGTCCAAACAAACGGTACCCACTTACACAGTAGCTTACTTAGGGGTGCAGCAATCAGTGAAAACCCCTTACCAAACTGCCTGTAGTACCTGGCCAGACCCAAAAAACTTCAAACCTCCGATACTGACTTCGGTGGCTTCCAATCCAATACAGCATCAACTTTCTGAGGATAAACCCTAATCCCCTCGGTAGACACAACATAACCCAAAAATGTTACCTCCCGCAACCAAAACTCGCACTTGCTGAATTTGGCATAGAGTTGTTTTTCCCTCAATATATGTAGAACAACTCAAAGATGTGAATCATGGTCCTCCTCAGTTCTTGAATACACCAGAATATCATTTATGAAGACCGCCACAAATCGGTCTAGATAGGGTTGGAAGACCCGGTTCATCATATCCATGAAAGCAACTAGTGCATTCGTTAACCCAAATGGCATGACCAGAAACTCGTAGTGTCCATAACAAGTTCTGAATGCGATCTTGAACACATCTGCCTCCTTAACCCTTAACTGATGGTACCCTGACCTCAGATCTATTTTAGAGAAAACCAAAGCTCCTCGTAGCTGATCAAACAAATCGTCTATCCTTGGTAACGGGTATTTGTTCTTAATCGTTAGCTTGTTCAACTGACGGTAGTCAATACACTTGCACATTGGCCCATCCTTCTTCTTCACAAACAATACCAGTGCTCCCTACAGAGACACACTCGGTCTGATAAATCCTCGATCCAAAAGCTCTTGGATCTGAGCCTTTAGTTCCACCAGCTCCTTCGATCCTATCCTATAAGGGGCGATGGACACCGGAGTCATTCCCGGTAATAGCTCAATGCTAAATTTGACCTCGCAATTTGGAGGCAACCCTGGAAGCTCTTCAGGAAATACGTTCGAGAACTCCTTTACGGTCCTTACATCCCCAACCAACAAAATCTCAATCTAAGATGTGCTGACATAGGCTAGAAATGCCTTGCAACCTTTACGAACCAGCTTCTTGGCCCTTAATGATGAGATTACATTGAATAGATAATCTCTTCGCTCCCCTATCACAATCACCTCCTCATCCTTTGAAGTCTTCAATATCATACGCTTAGCAGCGCAATCCAAATTTGCACGGTGTTTCACCAACCAATCCATGCCCAGAATGAGATCAAACTTGCCAAACGGTAGTTCCATCAAATCTGCCGAGAAGTCAACCCCTTGAACCTCGAGAGGCACATCTCTAAACAATTTATTCACTACTACCGACTGTCCTAAAGGACTAATCACCAACATCTCTTTATCAGTAAGTTCGAATTGTATACCCAAAGTTCCAGACACAATACAAGCAACATACGAGTGTGTAGACCCAATATTAATTAAAGCTGTAAATGGCACATCATGTATTAGAAACGTACCGGTTATGACGTCTGGTGCGTCACCATCCTCTCGATGCCGAGCAGTATAAACTAGTCCTGGTTGTCTCGCCTCTGTATTACTAGCACCTTTGCCCGGTGCTCCCGGACCACGTCCTAACCCATTTCCCCCTCTGAGCGGACCATGTCCTCTCGGTGGCTGCTGACCACCTCTCCCTAGCTGTGGCTGCACATAGCCCTGACCTACTACTTGCGTCCAAATAGGCTCCCGAGGAATGTCTCTGTACCGATGATCCTTGGACCCATATCTGAAACACCCGCCAGTTCTTCTCCAACACTCTCCCGAATGTGGTTTCCCACACTCAACACAAGGTTGCGGTTGACCAGTAGCAACTGGGATCCCAACCTGGGCTGGCCCATCCAACCTAGGCCTCTTATGATATCCCCCTAAAGAACCTGAAGACCCAAAATCTCTCTTATTCCCACCCCTTTCTTTCTCACGGTTTTGACACTCAGAGCGTTTCACTTCCTCGGCAATCTTTTCCTTCTCAATCAAAGCGACAAAATCTATTTCTCTCTACGGAGCAATCAGTACCCGCAACTTATCCCGAAGACCATCCTCAAATCCCACACAGCACTTGTAATCGGTCGCGACTATACCCCGAGCATACAGGCTCAATTGTAGAAACTCCACCTCATACTCTGCTACGGATTTGTTCCCCTAAACCAGATTCAAGAATTCCTTTTCTCCGGGCGTCCACATAGCTTGCCTCGACATACTTTCCTTGGAAGGCTGCTTTGAAGAAATCCCAAGTCACCCGATCCGCTTGTGTACCTTCCCTTACTGTAAGCCACCACTAGTATGCCTCATCTCACAGTAGGGACACTGCTCCTTTCAGTTTCTGTTCTACTGTGCAGTCCAGGTCATCTATGATTCTCTCCACAGCCTCTAACTAATATTTCGCTACAGTCGGGGTTACACCAGAGATGCCCCTAAAGATTTCTGCCCCATTTGACCGGAGCCGTTCAGAAATTGACCCTCGGGCCACCGACCCAGTACTCGCTCCAGCCACTCTTTCCAAAACCCGTAGAATTGCTTGGGACAAAGCATCATCCCCTCCTGTTCGGTCATGAGACCCCGTCTCAGTCACTGGCGATGCCGGCGCCTCCCTTCTGGGCATATGCCCTGATGCTGAGGATCTAACCCTAGCACCTCGGCCTCTACCACGGCCACGTGTACCCCGTCCGCATTCTCTTATACTCATATCGATGTAACGCGTTAATCTGTTTAAGAGTTTTATGCATCAGCTTATTATTCAAATAATTATTAACAAATGTTTTATGAAAGAACAATAATATGAGTAGTTTTCGCAACTCGATTTTTCTAAAGTTTCAATATCTTTAATCTCAGTTTCCCTAACCAAGAGTTTGGTATACTACTACTATCCCTAGTAGTTTTTCAGTACAGTCACAATAGCATATAACCAAGTATAAGATCAGGGAACTTACGGATTTGGTGCCGGAGACTCGGTGTGCCATACTTCCAATAACACTATCATTTTTCTAAACCACGTTTTAAACCGATTTGGAAAACTTTTCAACCCATTCTATAGCCAAGATTTGCAACCGGGCTCTAATACCATAAAATGTAACACCCCAAACCCAGCCTAGATGTTATGAGTGGATCTAGCATGTCACATCAAAAGGTTGTTTAAAAGCTATGTGTTCGGTAAAAAGTTTGCATCCTCTTTGAAACTCCGAATTTCGTTGCTTGTAAAATCAAGGTTTGCTTAAAGTGTACTCTTGTAAAGATGTTATTGTTTTCGAAGAAAATTTGTTTGTTGCAGAAATCTAACTTAATGAATTGCGGAAACATGATATTTTGAAAACGATTATTATTGTTTAAAAATTCGTGATTAACCAATTAATAAATATTAACTAGCAAAATTACCAAACGAAAGTTTAGAAGAAAAATCCAATGGCCTTACTACACAAAATATTAACCCAAAATAATAACATAAAATAAATTAAAACTGACTTTACTAAGTTTTGTAAGAAGCAAATCCGACGTATGACCACCTCCGAGTCCTCCGCAGCTCCAAATCCTCTAACGTGGGGATTAACTGCATGGTTAAAAGAAAGGGGGTGACTTGCGAGAACTCAGTGTGTAATCCCTATAACGGTCACTATCTGGGCCTGAGCCCTTACGGTATCAGTCTGGGCCTAAGCCCTATTCGGAAGCAAGCTGGGCCTAAGCCCTAAAATCATGATAATGCCAACAAAAATGCAGCCGAACCCAATCTAACCATCACACCACCCGTACCAACCAATCGCACTATGTGGGGATCAAGTCAACCCACCCCGCCACACGCACCAATATTGCAGTCAAGCTGCTAATCACGGTATATGTGGCTGAGCCACTAAAACAATATGTGGCATAGCCACTAAAACGGTATGTGGCAGAGCCACTTAAAACAGCACTTCCTCCAATCATCAAGCCCAACCCATGCAGCATGGTATGAATGCAGTAAAAACATTTATAAACTTATATATAAAAATTACATAAATGATATTTAACCACAATGGAGGGTATAACGGTAATTTTCACCCCTTTGCGGGTATTTCGGTAATTTTTACCCATCGAGGGTATTTCAATAATTCACCCACTTAGGGCATTTCGATAATTTACCCTCTAAGGGTATTTCGGTAATTTTCACCTACAATAGCCTTTTCGAAGGCCTAATGTCGCCTCGAGCGACTCGATTACCATTTTCGTTCGTTACAGGGCTATTAGGCCTAAAACCCAATTTCGACCCATCCGGGCCCACACGCTCGTGTGTCCCATTTTAGTCGTTTCCAGTCTCGGTTTTATGGACTTTACAGTCGCATCAATTATTCGGTCACATTTCCATCGATTTTGCCCGTTTGGGCCGGTTAGCCCACTGGGTCCACTTAGCCCATTCGGCTCAATAAGGCCCATTACGGCCTCAGATTCACGAGAGTGTTTGCGATGCTCTCAACGACCTACAACCACCACTAGTGGCTCAGTTTGTCACTATGAGCGTTCGCACGCTCGAGGGCCTCGGTTGCCGATACTTTGGCTTTTCGACATTTCGACTTATGCCTAAATCGCAGCACAACACATTATCATAAATAATGGTGTGAGATTACACACCTGTTACGAGCGTAGGTTGAAATTCCTGAGATTACGCACCTATGAAACAATAATTTTTAATCCATTAGCCTTAACCTTAATAAGACATCTCCAAAGATTGAAACTGAATAACCAACTAACACAACTTACCACCAAACAAGAGGTCCACTGCAAAGGAAGAGTGTTCAGTCCGCTCTTTGATTAAGCAAGTCGAGTCCCTTGCAATGTTAAAAACAAAGAAGAGATGTTAGCCATATAATACCTACGGCCAAAATCGCAAAACATAACAGCCTTTCGGCTTGAGAGAATCCAAACCAACAAGAAACAAATTCCATCACCCCTATTCGGCCTTAGCCACACTTACCAACCAATTTTCGGAATTAGAAAGCTGAAAGAACAGTGAGGAGGGTATGCTTAAACTCCAACAGGTTCGGCCTTCAACAAAAGAGAAGTGCTTCGGTTTATGCTAAGTAGAGAGGGGAGAAAGAATAGTGAGAGAATGTGAGAGTGCTGCATTCAGTCAAGGAAAGAAGAATAATGCAAAGAGAAAAGAGAGGATGTGGGAGTAGAGGCTTACCAATTAGAGAACACAAGATGAAATGCTGATGTAAGATAGATTCGACTATTGGAAGTAGAGGTCAGAAATGCAGGAAAACTAAAGAAATAGGTTCAGATAAGGAGAGGAAAAAGGTGTCAACTAGCAGAGAGAACCAAATAAAACACTAATGAGTGAGAAGAGAACCGTATTTTTCCCAAAGCTAGAAGTGTAGAAGAGAGTGAGCCAAAAGAAGAAAATGCTTTGACAGAAGAGGAGAAAAAAAATGCGCGCGTGGTCAATCACAAGTAGATTCGAAAATTTTCAAAGAAAAAGAAGAATAAAACTGGCACTTACTCTTTTCTCTAGCCAATATGCCTAACACAACTCCTTAGCCAAATTTCTCTTCCCCACAACACTCCCAAATTCGGCCACCACTACCACTCTCCCCTATCCCATGATTTTCTCCCCTCTTTCCTCCTCAATTTCCTCCCCTTTATCCATTTGAAACCATTTGACCCATTCTTCAGCTCCTATAGCAGAGTTTGATCCCAACTCTGCTTCCTACTCTCCCAAAGCATAAAAGAAATGCATTAGTTTGCTTGCCAAGTGAATCGAACTCCACTCCCCCATGTCCCCTAGTGACACCACCACCACTCCACCATGTGCTCGACTTGTGCTAGAAAAACACACTTTAATTTATATAAGTCGTGCTTCCAACATCCTTATCCATTAAAGAACCAAAAACCAATTTTTTTCCAATGTTTGGCCTTGAACCCAGGCCTCCCTAAAGCCCCTAAACACCCTCAATTAACCTGCTGAGCAAGCACAACATGCAATTATGCAAAAAACACAAACCCCTAATTTTTGGGATGTTACATTTATTTTCTGATTTGAACTTTGTGATTCGTAAACTTAAACAATGATGTTGAATGGTTTCTTTTTCTTTTCTTTTCTTTTTTTGGATTTGAATGTCCAACGCATGAGCTAAATCTCATTGTGTTGGAATTATTTGGGTGAATTTTTATTATCTTTAATGCCCATGGTTTGACTTTGAGTAGATTATTGTTTCATTCGATTTGTCATTATTTTAAATGCATGCATACAAGCTCTAGACATAGATGCTTGTATGGTATGTTATTAGATCTGATTTAATTCTAGAAAGATTACATAGATTGGATTATTATCAGTTGATACAGGCAATTATTCGAAAGAATATTTGTAGCTCTCTAGATGTAGAAGTTGTGATCTGTACAGGGAAAGGAAGAATAATCTGGATATCTAGAACGACGGAAATGTGCAAGTGTGCACAATCACAAGTAAAAAAGTGACAAGTAAATGTCGAGTTATCGTACCCACAGGGACTGTGAAAAGAATTATTTATGAATGCAATTTTAAAAACACTTTGGTGAAGAAAAATATTTTTATTTGAAGAGGTGATTAAAAACTAGGATTTTAACTAAGTAAAATAAATAAAAGTTCCAATGCACGACTTCAAAAGATGATTTTAATCAAGATGACATAATTGTTCTAGATTAATTACATTTCTTAATTTAAACTCATTTATGTTGTTACGAATAAATTCACGACAACTCGGTAATTTGCTAACTTACTTACCAAAAGCTTTTTATCTCTTGACTATATCTCTACTTCAATTCAACCGATTAAACAAATTTTAATAACCAAATCTGTTAATGCACATACATGCTTATGAAATTAAAATAATATCTTGCACGAATCTCTATACCAATTTAAACAATTAATTAAATCTCATAAGCACATAAAAGATTACGTGAGATAACAATGTATTTCTACCTTGAAACAGCTTAATCACAATAATCTTGCATGTTATGCAAGGCTAATGTATCGTTAGATATCGTTGCTAATTTAATCCTCAGCTACCTTAGATGATTAAACATGCACTGATTAAATATTGTGTCAATTAATTACAATTTCAATCCTTTTAAATAATTAATTCATTAGTTACCTTACAATTGTAATGCAAGAATAACTTAGTAATGGTTTTACTTAATCAAACATCTTACCGAGACTTATAACAACACAAACACAATTTTAATAACTCAAGTAGACAAAATGCAATCAACCTAACACGAATTAAATTTAAGCCATATTAATTAAATTAAACATATCAACATCACAAATATTCATAGACATATTCATCATAACAACAACAAAATTAAAAGGATAGGGAACAAGAATCAAATCTAGTGTTTCTCTGAGACTTGACTAGTTTGCTCCGCTCCTCCTTCTCCGCTTGTTCTTATTGAACCGAGGCTTCCTTCCATGAACTCTTTAATTCTACTCCAAATGGTGGTTGAATGACTCTTTTTAAAGAAGTGAAATCGGCAAAAGAATAGGGGAAGAAAATGAAGAACAATGGAAGGGAATGAAGAGAGAAAAGTGAGATAGAAGTGAAGCAATGAATGGGTTTGAGTTGTGTTTCAAGTGAGCAGAAAAGGGTTTATTTATAGGTTGAGATGGCTGCTAAAATTAGCAAAAATAAGCAGCCATAGAGTTCCCCCATAGCTGGCCACACATGTGGCAAGTTTGAAGGTTTCAAACTTGCTATTTTAAGGTAGGGGCAAATCTAGAAAGGCATAAATAGTGGAGGAGTTTGAATGCAATTTGAAGGAGTCTTCAAGGGCTATTTTGCAAGCCAAATAATCAGCCAAACAAGCTAATTGGGTCAGCATGTGGGACAGTTTTGGCCTGCCCAGTGCTCAGTTAGATCGGTTTTCTCGGTTCAGCTCAACTGGCCCCTTTTTATAATTAATTAACAATAATTTATTTAACCAAAATTAGATTGGGTTAAAATTAAAATTAATTATATTATTAATTAATACACATAATTTGAACTGTCTTAGGCTGAAAAGTTAGTTCGCCTTGGTGCTTCAAAATTGCTTCTCGGTTTTGTGCTTCTAACAGTGTTTGCCGAGCCGTTTTTCGCCCTTTGTGTAAATCTGTCGAAAATAATCAAAATTAATCAAAATTAATTATAAAATTAATTAAAATAAAATATTTTAATAATGTAAGTACAAAATAATTATTTTATAATAATTATATATACAAAAACTCATTCTTGAGTTCTGTAGATATACAAAAACTCAGAATGGTTGCTTAAAGTCCAACTTTCAAAATATCATTCTTGAGTTCTGTAGATATACAAAAACTCAAAACGATTGCTTAAAGTCTAACTTTCAAAATAATTAAACTGCAGTAGTGTGTCCCTGAGTAGTAGAATGGTCAAGATATTGCCATAGCATTATTCTGATATAAAAATAAAGCCTGAGTAATTCCAACCTTATCATTCAACAGTACAAACTCTTTCCCGCTTATTCTTTGAGATTTGCCACAGCATTTTAATTTCCCTAGCATGTTTTCATTCATAATTGATTTTATTAATCCATTCATTAGATTTCTTTATCAATTTGTCATCTGTTTCTTTTGCACAATTTAATTAGTCAATTTCATAGTAATAGCATAACCAATTATTTTAATCAATTTTGATCCCTATGGAGACAATACTCACTCATCACTTTATTACTTGATTCGATATGTATACTTGCATATTCGTATCACACATTCACATGCAACACCCACCTCTCTCATAGCTGATAGCCCTACTGATAACTCAACAAGCTTCAAATCAGTTTGTCTCCCCTCTAACATTTCCAATGAAGACTTCCTAACACTCTTTCGATCTATTAAGATAATGTTCTTCCCACAATGAACATCTTCGGCTAGCTAAATTGCCGATAGTACCTTGGTTTCACCGCTCATGTCCCACTCATTGGCACAATGCATTGTTGTTTTTGAGTATCCAAGATAGTCATACAATCAGGAAAAGAAACAAGAGAGCATTAACCTTATCAAGGAAATTCAAGCCAAGAACATAGTCGTAATCATCCAAGTGAATTACCTCGAAGTCTTCCTTAGCTTTCTACTGATCAATCTGTAGCTCAACTACTTGTGCTACTCCCATAGTTGGCACTTCTTTGGAATTTACAGTCTTGATCTTCTTAGTCAATTTGTTAATTGAGAGACCAAGTTTACCTATGGCTTTCTCTGATATGAACAAGTCTGATGCCCCCATATCAATAAGAACACTCTTTCATGACCTGCAACATTGATGTCCACATACATCAACACTTTCCATTTACGATCCCTCTTCACTTGCACAAAATTGAGTATCGCTGACCAAGCTTTGAAGGCTCATTCTGGCTCCACTTTAACTTTTTTACTAATAGCGGATAGCTTAGATCGCTCTGGATAGCCCCGTATTCTATGCGGACCACTACAAAAGAAGCACTCCAATTGCTTCTTCTCACTCTCTCTAACCCTTTTGGCTTCGACAGAGCGTATGATCAAACTAAGCCTCATTGATGCTCTATCTAGCTAATTATCTCCTTTGATATTAGAAAGCGCAGATTTCTTTAAACAATCCTTCACCATATGTGGACCATCACAAATGAAGCATTCCACTAACCCTTTGAGTTTGTTATTGGATTTCCACTTCCTATTTTGTGGTCTCTCATTACCAACATTCTTACCATTTTCATTGTTGTCATTTTCATCTTCCTCATGGTCTTCCCCACCATTCTCCATCATTGTGGGCTTGGTAGACTCGAACTTGTCTCTCCTCGGACCAAGTTTGACAAAAGACTCTGCCTTGGCCTTAGCTATAGTAAGCTCTATGATTCCTTATAGACACAACACTTACTTCACCCAAGGCTTCAACCTATACTTAAACTAGTAAAATGCTTCTTTCTAGCTCAAGTTAGAGATTCAAAACATCAACTCATTGAAGTCTTTGACATACTCCCAAACAATACCTTGTTGTGTAAGCCGGTGCAACTTAGCCTGAGCTTCGTCCTTAGCATATTACGGGTAAAACTGCTTCTTCAACTCTCTTTGGAACTCCTCCCAAGTTCCAATTGTGGTCTCACCTCATTTCTTATCTGTGGACCTACGACGCCACCACAAGAGAGCAAAATCAATAAAATAGATTAAAGCGGTGTTTACCTTAGTGGCATTGTAACAGCCCGATTTAGGGGCTAGTCGGAATAGTGATCTCGGGATCAATAATCTAAGATTAGAGAAATTTATTTTCATGTTATATTATAAAGTCAGAGCATGATAGAATATGTGTATGAGAATTTTAGTACTTTAATTTTAACGATTTCATGCTTAATCGCGAGAAAGGACTAAATTGCATAACGTGTGAAAGTTCCATCCTATAGGCTAAAAGTACCAAATACCATAGATTGTTGATTAGAGGTCTTTAAAAGGCAATTAAACCCTTAAAGGTATCATAGCCGGCCATAGGAGACAAAAATGGATAATATTGGTGAAAGTTGGTGATAGTTGGTGACTTATTTGACTTGTATTAATAAAATAAGGAGAGAAAAGATATCATCTTTTTCCCTTTTCTCTTCCACCAAAAAATATCAGCAAATAGAGGGTAGAAAGATTTAAAAAACTTCAGCACACTCATCTCTTCACAAGCAAGTGTTCTAGTGAACTTTTCTTGAAAATAATTGTACTTTTGAGACCCCTAAAGCTTAAGCTTTCAAATGAGAGGACTATTGTGCAATATGGTAAAGAGTTTAAAGTTTTTCCATGAGAGATATCTTAGTTATTGCTGCATTTTTTATGGAAGAAATTGAGTCTTAGTTGTTAGATGAACAACTTTTGTGAAGGTGTTAGCATGAAAAACACCAAATAGGACCTTGATGAAAAGGTTATAAAGTTTGTGGTTAATATGTGAAATATTGATTTTTGATGATAGCTTTAAGAGCATTGATGTTCACTTAGGCTTGTTGAAGGTAGAAATGTGATTAGAATTTATTTTCGAGCCTAGGGGCAGAATGGTCATTCTGCCAATGTCTAGGGGCAAAATAGCAATTTTGCCTAAGCATGATTTTTGAAATACTTTTATTAATATAGTGGTTAAAATGTGTTAAATTACTGTTATAGAGCAAGAAGAACCAAGGACCCGCCTCGATCGAGGAAAGAATAAAGTCTCGGACTAGATCGACAAGCTAACTTATTTTGAAATCGAGGTAAGTTTATATGCAATTTAAGCAACATTTATGTTAGCATGTTGAGAAATGCTTGACATTATATTAGTGCATAATGCACTACTAATTTGAGTAGTAAATGTGAATGAGATGTTGAAGTCCTAACAGGTCATATTGATTATAAAAAAATGTTATCATTGATATATGAAAAAGATAAGGTCCCATATAAGACCATGTCCGAGACATGGCCTCGGCACCGAGTTGAGATCCCGTATAAGACCATATCCGAGATATGGCCTCTGTAAGAAATATGAAAATTGTTTAAGACCATATTCGGAATATGGCATCGACACATGATAGGAAACTCCATATAAGACCATATCCGGGATATGGCATTGGCATTTAAACGTGACTCCATGTAAGACCACCTCGAGGATGTGGCATTGGCTTTTTACTTATAGTAGTATCGATAAACACACGTCTTTGACTATCCCATGAGAATAGTGGGATAAGTAGACGAATTTAGAAGTAGAAGATGTGAATGATATTTAAGTCATGTGAATGAGTGAATATAGGTACTCGTGAATGAGTCACGAAGAATCGATTGTGATATGTGGCATAGTATGTGCTAGATAAGGGCAATTGTAAGTAAGTATTGTCAATAAGCCTTGACACGAGTACGATTAGCTAATACTGTGGGTGGATTATCTTATGAGCTCATTATTGCTATTTATTTCCATCAAACTTACTAAGCTTTCTGCTTACACTTTTTATTGCCCTTCTACCTTATAGTACTGCCAGGGTAACTTGAGGATCATGGACGTAGGAGTTCGGAAATCACACTATCGACAAGCACTTTGGTATAACAAATTTAGACTTATTTTGAGCATGGCATGTATAGGACTTGAGTATTTTATTAAGTTGTAATTGTTAGTCAAAGCGTTGGCTATGTTAGTTTATAAAAGTCATTTTGTAAATGGCCCTATGAGTTAGGCAAATACTTGGCAAACTCTTTTGTTTAATGAAGATGAAATTCATGAAGTGTGCGTTCTTTTAAATATCGTGTATGTTGGATGAGTTCTTAGACTTACAAAAGGGTTAGGAGTTGTATTGTTTTGAGTGGATGCATGTATGTGTGCAATGTAAGGTGGAAAGGGCTTGGTATATAGCCTGCTAATTGTGTGTATGGGAAGACACACGGGCGTGTGTCTAGACCGTGTGGGAGCCACAGTTAGCACATGGGCGTGTGCCCAGGCTATCTGAAGTCTGCACCTTGCACCTGGAATTTAAATCACCACACAGCTGGGGTACACTGGTGTGTCAAGGCCGTGTGACTTTAGTCAGAATCGACCACGGTTGGAAGACACAGGCGTGTCAAGGCCGTGTGAAATTAGTCAGTGTCGACCACGGGTGAAAGACATGGGCATGCCTTAGAGGCACACGGGCGTGTCCCTGGCCTACACGGGCGTGTGGCCCTGTTTTTTTAAAAAGTTTCTTGAACTCATGAAAGTTCCCGGAAAGATTCTGATACTTTTCAGAAGTATTTTTAGGCTTCTTGTGTAACATCCGAGAATTAGGGGCTTTGCATTTATTATGTTTCTATGTGTTTGGTATGCTCTATCTGTTAATTTGTTATGTTTGAAGGCCCCGGGAAGGCTCGGGGTTGAGTTTGAACCTTGGTGAAAATTCTATTTTTTAGGCACTTTAGGGGGGAGTTGGTAGAGGCAGGTCTTAAAAATAAATGCTTGTGTTTGATGACACAAGAAAAGAGGTGGTAAAGCGACAAGGAGACGCCACTTTGAGTGTAAGGGTGTGGCGTCACAAGGGAGCAACAAGGGAGGAAGGAGTTCAATTCGCGTCAACAGCATGCAGAAGCTTTATTTTTGCGCTTAAGAGGCTAAGGTGGTGGTTTCGGCATGGACTCTTCAAGGGTGAGAGTTGAAGGAGTCAAAATGTTTGAATTGAAGGGAGGAGAGGAATTGGAGGAGCAAGAATCGGTCAACAAGTTTGAAGGGATGATGAAGAGGGAAAGTAGGAGGAAATTGTGGAAGAGGGATGTTGGTTGAGAGGTTGACCAAATTTGGGATGGTGTGTGAGTGTGTGTGTGTATGGTTTAGTTTGGCTAGGAGGGGCTGAACCTTCTTTTGGTGCTCATAGGTATTTTGTTGAGCATTGTTGCCATAAGGGTGTGTCGTATCCCTCAAGTGGGCATTTTGAGTTTTGTGTAGCCAAATTTATCTTGAAACACTCTCATTCTCTTTTGCACTTTTTGGAACATTTGCTTCTTTTCTCATTTACCAAAACCGAAATCATCATTTTCACTCTCACTTTTGTATTCATTTCTTTTGCAACCAAAAGCCGAAACACCTTCTTGCTTCATCTTTCTTCTTCTTGTTCTTTATAGTCGAATCTCCCTAGTCTATTTCTTTCTTGTTTCTTCATAGCGGAAACTTCTTCTTGTTTTTATTGTTTCACTTCTCTTCTTTATTTCATATTTTAGTGGAAGTCGAACCCCTTTTTGCGTCAAGTATAGGCACCCTTTCTGTCTACTTTGCTGATAGCCAAACATAGACTTCCCATTCGGTATACTCTTATTTCATGGTGGAGGGACGTATCTTTATCATCTTTTCTTTGTGTGGCCTGCTTTCGAGAGGATCTTGGTAAGTGTTGTTGGCTGAATAGGCCATAAGGGGGTTTTCTATTCACTTGTTTGGCCGAAAGGCCACTTCTTTTGATCTATTTGAAGAACCGATTCTAACTTGGTGACTGTTTAGGGACTCAATCGGTTCCTTAGGCTAACCCTTCTAGCTTTTGGGTTTTTGGTTAAGCAAGGTAAGAAACTTCTTCGGTATGAATATATATTATTCTTTCTTTTCATCACTTTAACCTGGTTCTCTAATCAAGATCTATCATGGATTCGAATGCCAGTCAAAGGAAGGAGGGGGTTGGACTCGTAGTCCCTACCCCTAAGTTCAAAAAACGTGCGGTATCGGCAGTGCGAGACTTTCCACCGGGTTGTGGACCGGCTTCAAATCTGAATAGACAGATTGCGATTGTTCCCTCTTCTGAGAGTGTCGATAGTATTGAGAGTTTGGTTCTTCGTGTTTATAGGTGTGTAATTCTCACACCTTTGCCTGTTGTTTTGTTAATATGTGTATGTATTATTAAATGTTAAAACTTCGGTATTGGCTGTTGAGTTACCCATGGAGGGTAAAAACGAGACATCAGGTTAGTGACTTTTGACTATGCTATATAAAAGGTTATGTTGATATGATTATGTGTGTACTCTGAACATCTTATACATGTTGATATCTGCTGCATGCATACATCATGATTTTATGTTGCATGGGGATGGGCATATGGTATTAATGGAAGGGGAAGTGTATCTGGTGACTATGTCACAATATCTGGTGGATTTGCCACACTCTGTTCTGGTGGCCATGCCACATAATCTGGTGACTTTGTCACAACTGTAATAATGAGCAGCTAACTGCAGCATGACTGCCATCGATGGTGTGTAGCGGCGAAGGTCGATTGTAGAAATCCCCACTGGTGTAATTGGCAGGAACGGGTGGTGTGTAATAGTTGGACATTTAGGCTGTGGGTTTTGCATCATTTTGCATATGCTATCTACTATACTGTGCTATAGGGCTAAGGCCCAATCCGATTTTGAGTGGGCTTCGCCCAATGTGATTATGCAAGGGGGCTAAGGCCCAAATGGTATAAGAAGGGCTCGGGCCCAGTGATGGTGCTTGGCAATTGCACACTGAGTCATTTGACTCACCCTTTCCGCTTAACATTTTTGCAGGTGATACATAGTGCAGTGGATTTGGGCTGGAGGGGACTACGATGTGGCCATGCATGATTTTATTTAATAGAACTTTACTTTTCTTTAATTTTCGGGATTCTGTTATGTAATAAGGCCACTTTTAATTTGGTTTGATCTCGATTTAACTTTAGACGTTTTGAATACAAAATAATCGATAAGACGTTTTTTACAAAATGCAATTGAAAGTTTTTCTCACAACTTAATTAACAATTTTACAAATGGATTCTGATGACAAACTTCTAGCTTAATCTAATGTAACAACATGGGTCTTCAAACGTCACCTAAACACAAGGATTGGGGTAACTAAAAATTTTCCTTAAAAGACTATTGAGTTTTCAAACGAACTACTAAACTGGAGTTTTCAAAAAGGGACTTAATAGTTTTTCTGAAGTTCACGAAGCTTTATAAATTATTCCCAAGTGACATACCAGATCTGATCGTGGTGTTTGGGCCGGGTTTGGGGTGTTACATCCTAGGCCAAGCATGTGCGAGCGACGGGGTTAAACAAAATTTTATAACCCTATTCTAGATGTTTATATAAGATTAGCTAGGTAATGCCTCAAACCCTGTTCCGGCTAGAACACGGGCAAGGGGTGTTACATTTATTGGTATCAGAGCTATGATTTAGTCAATTCTAGGACTAACTTAGCGTAAGTACGAGTCTAGCTATACATGCCATATGTAAAAGTGTCTGAGTAATGATAGTGTGATGGCTCCTGACGTGTAAAATTGTGTTTTAAGTAGTAGATAGAATCTAATCCAGACCGAACTGCAGCCGATGATGCTGCGAGTAACGCGCCGGCTCCCGTTCAAGGGACCGCGCCAACGACAGTAGACCCGAGACCTTGGGTCAGGGAGAAAAGGCTCGAGAAGCCTTTCTCCACATGATGAGCAATTGGTATACCAAGTATACCCTAGCAAATCCTAATGCTCAACCCCCTCCGCCCCCACCTATCCCTCAACCCGCTCCAGTAGCTCCTTAAGTGGTTGAGGTGGTGAGAAGAGAAAGGCCTCCGGTGGATAAGATCCGGAAGTAAGGAGCCAAAGAATTTCGGGTGAATAAGGATGATGACCTGGAGAAAATGAAATTTTGGCTCGAGAATACCATCCGGGTATTCGATGAGTTATCTTGTACACCTGAGGAGTGCTTAAAGTGTGCGGTGTCTCTCTTGAGAGATTCAGCCTACTAATGGTGGAACACCCTGGTGTCGGTGGTGCCAAGGGAGAGAGTTAGTTGGGAATTCTTCCAAGAGGAATACCGGAAGAAGTATATCAGTCAGAGGTTCATCGACCACAAGAGAAAGAAAGTCTTAGAATTGAAGCAAGGCCGTATGTCAGTGACCGACTACGAACGAAAGTTCGTAAGGCTTAGCAAGTATGCAGAGAGTGCGTGTCTACCGAAGCCATCATGTACAAGAGGTTCGAGGACGGATTGAATGAAGATATCCGTTTATATGTGGGAGTTCTCGAATTAAAGGAGTTTGTAGTGTTGGTGGATAGAGCCTGTAAAGCTTAGAAGTTGGCTAAAGAGAAGAGAAGAGCTGAGTACGAGTCTCGTAACTCGAGTAAGAGACAACTGAACAAGTCTCACCAATCCTCATCTAAGAAATTGAGGGATTTCACTACTCGATCAGTCACTTCAGCAGGGTTTTCAACCCGAAATAAAGGCAAGCAATTCTTGGGATCGAAAGGGCAAACCACATCAGTTGCTAGTGTAGGCAAAGTTCGACCGAGTAGACTGGAATGCCCTCAGTGTGGCAGGCGCCACTCTGGTGAGTGTTGGGCTAATGAGAAAGCCTGCTTCAGATGTGGGTCCTTAGACCATTTTATCAGAGATTGTCCTGAGGTGGACGAGAAAGAAAAACCCCAAAATGCAAGATCGGGAAGTACCACTAGAGGAAAACCATTGAGAAAACCAGGGATTGAGATGGGAAGTAAGAATCAATCTAGAGAACAAGCTGCTAGAGTCGAGGATAGAGCACCAGCGAGGACTTATGCCATTCGTGCTCGTGAAGAGGCATCTTCCCCTGATATAATCACGGGTAACTTCTCTCTCCATAATACTCGTGTTATAGCTTTAATTGACCCGGGGTCTACCCATTCATATATATGCATAAAATCAGTCTCTAACATGAGCATGCCTATAGAGTCTACCGAATTTATCATAAGATTGTCTAATCCCCTAGGCAGGTGTGTGTTGGTTGATAGAGTTTGTAAAGGGTGCCCTTTGATGATTAAAGGTCATTGTTTCCCAGTCGATCTTATGTTGTTGCCGTTCGACAAATTTGATGTCATTTTTGGGATGGATTGGTTAGTTACCCATGGTGTAATTGTGAATTGTGGGAAGAAGCATATCGAGTTGAGATATAAAAATAGAGATTTTATTCGTGTTGAATCAGATAAACCGGCTAGGTCGCCAATAGTGATATCATCCATGTTGGCTCAGAGGTACCTAAGGAACGGGCATGAGGCATATCTTGCCTTTGTGTTGAAAACTAAAGAGACTGAGTTAAAAATCGAGTCAGTACCCATAGTATGCGAGTATCTAGATGTTTTTTCGAAAGAGTTGTCAGGGCTACCTCCGGATAGAGAGATTGAATTTGGGATTCAATTAGTTTCGGGTACTGCCTCAATTTCTATTGCTCCATATAGAATGGCTCCAACTGAGCTAAAAGAACTGAAAGCACAGTTGCAAGAATTAACAGATAAGGGTTTTGCGAGGCCTAGTTTTTCTCCGTGGGATGCTCTCATTCTATTCGTGAAGAAGAAAGATGGTTCCCTGAGACTATGTATAGACTATCGGCAACTCAATAAAATGACGGTGAAGAATAAGTATCCGTTGCCGAGGATCGATGATCTATTTGACCAACTGAAGGGAGCCACAGTATTTTCCAAGATAGATTTGAGATCTGGGTACTATCAATTGAGAGTCAAGGACTCGGATGTGCCGAAAAGAGCATTTAGGACTAGGTATGGCCATTATGAATATTTGGTCTTGCCTTTTGGCCTAACAAATGCCCCCGTGATCTTCATGGATTTGATGAATCGCATTTTTTGACCGTATTTGAATAGATTTGTTGTGGTCTTCATCGACGACATACTGATCTACTCTCGAGATGAGAACGATCATGCAGAGCATTTGAGTATGGTTCTACAAGTTTTGAGAGAAAAACAATTGTATGCCAAATTCAGTAAGAGTGAATTTTGGCTCAAGAAAGTGGGATTTTTGGGGCATATTGTCTCAAGTGATGGTATTAGAGTCAACCCGAGTAAAATTTCAGCAATTGTTGAATGGAAACCACCGAGGAGTGTAACTGAAGTGAGGAGTTTTCTAGGCCTAGTAGGCTATTATAGGTGTTTTGTCAAGGGGTTTTCCATGATAGCTACACCGATGACGAGACTTCTGCAGAAAGATGTAAAGTTCAACTGGACGGAAAAGTGTCAACAGAGTTTTGAGAAAATGAAGACACTGTTGACTGAGGCTCCTATTTTGGTGCAACCAGAACCAGGAAGAGAATTTGTGGTTTATAGTGATGTGTCCTTGAACAGATTGGGCTGTGTACTTATGCAAGAGGGTAAAGTGATTGCATACGCCTCTAGGCAGTTGAAGCCGCACGAGAAGAACTACCCAACTCATGATTTAGAGTTGGCCGCAATCATGTTTGCGTTAAAAATTTGGAGGCATCATTTATATGGTGAAAAGTGTCGAATTTTTACTGACCACAAAAGCCTAAAATATTTGATGACTCAAAAAGAATTGAATTTGAGGCAACGAAGATGGTTAGAGCTGATTAAAGATTTTTAGTTGGTAATTGACTACCATCCAGGAAAGGCAAATGTAGTCGCTGACGCTTTGAGTAGAAAATCATTATTTGCACTAAAAACCATTGTTTCTCCAAGAGATTTGTAAAGCTCAGAAGGATGATAACAGTTTGCAAGCCAAGAGAGTTTTATGTAAGTCGAGCATTGAGACAGACTTTTGAGTAAATCTTGATGGATGCCTAACATTTCGAGATCGAGTCTGTGTACCCAGGAATGATGAGCTCATTCGCAAAATTTTGCATGAAGCACATAACGAATGTTTGAATGTACACCCAGGCAGCACAAAGATTTACCATGATTTGAAGAGATGGTATTGGTGGTTGGGTATGAAGAAAGATATTTCCGAATTTGTATCAAAATGTCTAATTTGTCAGCAAGTGAAGGCTAAACATCAAGTACCTTCGGGTTTACTTCAGCCCCTTATGGTTCCTGAGTGGAAGTGGGACCGTGTTACCATGGACTTCGTGACGGGTTTACCGTTGACTCCTAAGAGGAAAGATGCAATATAGGTAGTGGTTGATAGACTCACTAAGTTAGCCCACTTTATACCCGTGCGAGTCGACTATTCACTCGATAAATTGGCAGACTTGTACATGTCTGAGATAGATCCGAGATTCACGTCACAGTTTTGGAAAAAGCTGCAGGAAGCTTTGGGCACGAAATTGAGAGTCAGTACAGCTTTCCATCCACAAACTGACGGGCAGTCAGAGAGGGTAATTCAGATACTAGAAGACATGCTTTGGTGTTGTGTTTTGGAATTCCATGGAAATTGGGAGAAATACTTACCATTGGTGGAATTCACCTACAACAACAGTTTTCAATTAAGTTTGAAGATGGCACTTTATGAGGCATTATATGGGTGTAAGTGTCGAACGCCCTTGTATTGGTCAGAACTCAGAGAGAAACAGATACACGGGGTTGACTTGGTTAAGGAAACTGAAGAGAAGGTAAAAGTGATACGTAACTGCCTGAAAGTCACCTCAGATAGACAAAAGTCCTATTCGGATTTAAAAAGGAAAGAGATAGAATTCAAAGTCGGTGATAAAGTGTTCTTGAAAGTATCACCTTGGAGAAAAGTCCTCAGATTTGGCTGGAAGGGCAAATTGAGTCCGCACTTTATTGGACCTTATGAAGTTACTAAAAGGATAGGATCGATGGCTTATCGGTTAGCCTTGCCACCTGAGCTAGAAAGGATTTATGACGTCTTTCATGTATCTATGTTGCGCCGATACCATTCAGACCCTTCACATGTCATAGAGCCGACAGAGGTAGAGATACAACCAGATATGACCTATGGCGAAGAACCAGTTAGAATTTTGGCTCGTGAGGTCAAGCAGTTAAGAAACAAAAGCATAGCCCTAGTGAAAGTCCTATGGAAAAGGCACGGTATAGAAGAGGCTACATGGGAGCCCGAAGAAGCGATGAGAAACCAGTACCTTAATCTTTTCACCGATAAGATTTTCGGGGACGAAAATCTTTAAGGGGGGAGGATTATAACGGCCCGATTTAGGGGCTAGTTGAAATAGTGATCTCGGGATCATTAATCTGAGATTTGAGAAATTTAATTTCATGATATATTATGAGTTAGAACATGATAGCACGTATGCATGAAATTTTTGGTGCTTTAATTTTAGCGATTTCGTGTTTAATCGTGAAAAAAGACTAAATCGCATAAAGTGCGAAAGTTCCATTCTATAAGTTAAAGGTGTCAAATAGCCATAGATTGTTAATTAGAGGTCTTTAAAAGGCAATTAGACCCCTAAAGATAGCATGGCCGGCCATAGGAGACAATTGTGTCAAAAATTGGTCAAAGTTGTTGATAGTAGGTGGACTAAATTGATGTTTTATATTAAAATAAAGAAAAAGAAGATATCATCTTTTTCTCTATTGTCCTCCACCAAAAATTGGCAGCAAACTAAAGGGTTTGAGAGCTCAAATTTTTAGCAAGCTTTTTTCTTTGCTAGTAAGTGATTTTAATGATCTTTCTTGAAGAAAATTGTACTTTTGAGAACCTAAAGGTTAAGCTTTCTAATGAGAGGATTAACTTGTAATATAGTGAAGAGTTTAGAGTTTTGCCATGAGAGCTTCCACTATTATTTGCTGCATTTTTATGGAAGAAATTGAGTCTTAGTTGTTAGATGAACAACTTTTGTGAAAGGTGTTAGCATGAAAAAACCAAATAGGACCTTGATGAAAAGGTTACAAAATTGGTAGTAAGTATGTGAAATGTTGAGTTTTGATGATAGTCATAAGAGTACTAAATGTTCACCTAGGCTTGTTGAAGGTAGAATATGATCAGAATTTATTTCCGAGCCTAGGGGCAAAATGGTCATTTTGCCAAAGTCTAGGGGCAAAATAGTAATTTTTCCTAAGCATGATTTTTGAAATGCTATAATTAATATAGTGATTAAAATGGGTTAATTTGCTATTATAGAGCAAGAATAATCGAAGACCCGCCTTGATCGGGGAAAGAACAAAGTCTCAGACTAGATTGACAAGCTAACTCATTTTGAAATCGAGGTAAGTTTGTATGTGATTTGAGTAACATTTATATTAGCATGTTGAGAAATGCCTGACATTATGTTAATGCATGATGCACCACCAATTTGAGTAGTTAACTTGAATGAAATGTTGAAAGCCTAATGGGCCATATTGATTATAGAAATGCTATCATTGAAATATGAAATAGATAGGGTCCCGTATAAGACCATGTCCGGGACATGGCATCGGCGCCGAGTTGAGATCCCGTATAAGACCATATTCGGGATATGGCTTCGGTGAGGGATATGAAAAGCGTATAAGACCATGTTCGGAATATGGCATCGACCCATGTTAGGAAATTCCATATAATACCATATCAGGGATATGGCATTGGCATTTAGAGGTAATCCCATATAAGACCATATCCAGGATATGGCATTGGCAGTTAGAGGTGACTCCATGTAAAACTGCCTCGAAGACGTGGTATTGGCTTTATACTTACAGTTGTGACAATAAATACACGTCTTTGACTATCCCTTGAGAAGTGTAGGATAAGTAGATGAATTTAGAAGTAAAGATGTGAATGATATTTAGATCATGTGAGTGAGTCACGAGGAATCGGTTTCGATACGTGGCACGGTATGTGCTATACAAGGGAAATTGTAAGTAAGTATTGTCAAGAAGCCTTGACTTGCGTAAAATTAGCTAATACCGTGGATGGATTACTTTATGAGCTTATTATTGTTATTTATTTCCATGCAAACTTACTAAGCTTTATGCTTACCCTTTTTCATTAGCCTCCTTTCTTGTAGTATTGCCAAGGTAACTCGTGGACCATGGGCGTAGGAATTCGGAAATCACACTATCGACAGCACTTTGGTATAACAATTTTAGGCTTGTTTTGATTATGGCATGTATAGGGCTCAAGTATCTTGTTAGGCTGTAATGGTTAGTCAAAGTGTTGACCACGTAAGTTTGTAAAAGTCAGTTTGTAGATGGCCTATTGAGTTAAACAAATACTTGGCAAACTCTTCTGTTTAATGAAGATGTAATTCATGAAGTGTATGTCCCTTCTTATTTATCTTGTAAGTTGGAATGAGCTCTAGATTTGCTTGTGGCAAGGAGGTGGTACTGTTCTGAATGGAGGAATGTATGTGCTAACTCTAAGGTGACAATGGCTTGGTATATAGCCTGTTATTTGCCCATATAGGTAGACACACGGGCGTCTGTCTAGACCATGTGGGAGGCAGGGCTAGCACATAGACGTGTGCCCAGGCCGTGTGAAGTCTGCACCTTACACTTAGAATTTGAATCATTACACGGTTGGAGTACACGAGCGTGTCAAGGCCGTGTGACTTTATTCAGAATAGACCACGGTTGGAAGACACGGGCGTGTCAAGGCCGTGTGAAATTAGTCAGTGTCGACCACGGGTGGGAGACACGGGCATGCCTTAGGGTACACGGGCGTGTCCCTAGGCCTACACGGGCATGTAGCCCCTGCTTTGTTAAAAGGTTTCCTGAACTCGTGAAAATTCCCAGATAAATTCTTATACTTCTCGGAAGAATATTTAGGGCCTCCTAGGCCAGATATGTGCGAGCGATAGGACTAAACGAAATTTTATAACCCTATTTTATATGTTTAAGCAAGATTAGCTATGTAATGCCTCGAACCCTATTCCAGCTAGGATACGGGCAAGGGGTGTTACAACCTCTCTCGTGGACCTCGTCCCCTTGAACTCTTTCGGTTTGGGAACACCCATTTTCCTTTGGTTAGGTCCCGAAGCCAACAGCCCACTACCTAAAGCAACATTGTAGATCGTGAGTTTCCCTTTGAGCTCCGCAATCTCTTCCTTCAAGGTCGCCACCATGACCTCGAGAGCATCATCCTTTACCTTCAACTTGTCCACAGTGAAACTGAGAGACTCCAACAAAAAGTATTTCAATCACTCCTTCTTTGAGCCCATCTCATTGGTGCGTCCCTCGACTACCTCAAGTGTCTTCCTCATATTCCCCATGGACTTATTAAAATTGACCACCCGATTTTCTAAAGTCAACAGAATTTCCCTCAATTGGATAGATTTGTTAGACCTCTCGCGTGTCTTCATTGGCTCAATCTAATTGTCTACTCCTTTCGTCATCTCGATCAGTGTGCTTGAAACCTTAGCTCGGATACCAACTGTCATAAAGCTAGAACTTTAGTTGTAATAAAATTGCCTACATAAGAGTACGGGAGCTTAGTAAGCAAAGCTAGACACGGAGGGCCTAAATTAACATAGAGTTGCCACTAACCAATTAGGGCTTGGTTGGCTAGCCACCTATCGTCTAAAAGTCTAGAATTAATACTACAGAAAAATCCTAAAAGTCTAGACTCGATCTCATCACCAAATTTTGGGTACCGAAGTACGATTACGTGTGGGGAAGGTTATAGCACCCCCACAACGCCTATCCAGGGATAGTCCTACGGGGTCTTAGGAGATAGTTTTTTTCATTTACGCATATTAAATCTTATGAAATCTTAAATAAAAACTCTAAAGAAAATGTATTCGGTCTACTTGTAACTCGATTAAGATGTGTTCACTAAACTTATCTAATTTGAAACTTAAATTAGAGATTTTTACTTTTAACGGGAACCCTAAATGACACCTAAATAATTCTAGTAAAATACCTTCAATTCCTAAAATTAATTCTATTTTAGAATTCCAAAAAAATCTAGAAATTACCAATAAATTAAGAGAAATATTAAAATACAACTACAACTTATTCGATCTTTTATTATTATTATTTTAAATATATTTAATTAATAACATTGAACCTATCAAGATCTTACGAAAGTATCCTATGTCAGATTTATGATTTATCTTTAAAATTTTTTATCTAAGGTTTAAAATTTTCAAAATCCTAAAATAATATATCTTAAATAATATTTATTAGCTTTCTTAAAAAGTTTCTAAAATAAAATAATTAGAAAGACCTACTCATGATTTACAATTCACCTACAAAAATCTTTAGTTTTAATCTTGAACAAAGTCCTAAAGAATATTTACATATTAATTTAAAATTCTAAAGAGGAATCATATACAATATTTAAAATTAGTTTAAAACCCTAAAATAATATCCTACATATTATTTAAATTTTTTTAGGGTAAATGGTAGATAAGATCTAACCTAAACCCAAATGTAAAAACCTTATGGTTTCATTAAGTGTAACACTTACTTAACTAAGTTCATGTCAACATTTATAGGATGGAAAAATAACCTAAAAATCCCTCTTTTAAAATGAGTAGTAATAAAATAGGAAAATCAATTAAATTGGCTAAAGTTAATATTCTTTCAAAAAGGGCAACAATAATAAAAAAACTTAAATAAATGAAATAAATAAGACTTTGACATAGTGATGATAATAATAACAATAATACACCTTATTCATAATATAATAAAAGAATCAAAGTAACATAAACAAATAATATTAAAATGTATGTAAGGAGAGTGTGTAAAAAAACATAAATATAAATGGACATGAAAATAAATAAAGATGAAATAAGAATAAATAAAAATTATACAAGTGTGAATAAATATAAAAAATTAAAATAAAGTGCATAATTGACATTAAATATATAAGGTATAAATGCAAATGAGAAAGGGAAGATAGAAGTGTAAATAATTTATTAAAGATGGAAACAAAATGACATAGCTTGATTTTTAGCCTAAAAGATTAAAAATGTGGAAGACAGAAGACAGATTTAGAACTTTATTTACTTTTAATTTTGAAATTTTAGATTAAATCGAATGTTTGAATAAACAAAAGGGTTACGGGTGTAAATAGGCTAGAGAGTGAGGGTCGCACTGCAAAAAACAAGATATTTTTGTAAATTTAAAAAGTAAGGAGGTGAGAATAAATTATTCATTTTGGTACCTATTAATAGGATAAATTTATTCATTCTTTCATTTTAACCTCATTTTTTTTTCAAAAAAAATATTCTTCCTCCTTCTATATTGGCCATGGCTCCATCACCGGAGAGTCCAACGGCTCTCCGGCTTCCGGTGGTGGAGCCGCCACATACGGTAGCCGAATTTCTTTTTTTTACAGAATCAAAAGTTTTCTTTTTAAAAAAATCACAATTTTTCTTAAAAATCAAAGTTTTATTTCGAAATAGTTGAAAAAGATCAAAACTTTATTTTAAAAATTTAAACTTTTCCTTTAAAATGACTAAAAACATATTTTTATTTTTAAAAATCTAAACTTTCTCTTTTTTTTAAAAAAAAATATCACTATTTAACCTTTATTTCAAAATAGTTGAAAAAGATCAAAACTTTGCTTTAAAATTTTAAACTTTTTCTTTAAAATGACTAAAAACATATTTTTATTTTTAAAAATCTAAAATTTCTTTTTTTTAAAAAAAAATCAAAACTTTTTCCAAGAGCAAAGCCCTTTTTAAAAACAAATATTCATTTTAGAAAAAGGAAGGAAAAAAAACGGAATTTTTGGGGCTCCTAGTGGCAAAGGACTGACAGTCTGGTAACGTCTCGAAGCCCAAAACCTGGTCCCTCATGAAATGAAAAGAAAAAGAAATAGCATGCTTGTTGGTTTTTTTTTTTTTTTTTACTTTTTTTATAAAAAAAATAGAATATGAAAAGTTTTTTTTTTCCTATCATTTCATATATAATAATAATGTGGGCCCTTGATAGGCCCAAAAAGGAAACAAAAAGAAAAGAAAAACAAAGACCTCTAATTGACCAAAATCGGATGGGCTTTAAACGGGCCCAAGAGAGAACAAAAATTTAAAGGGAACAAATGGACCTCCAATTGGACTCGGACAAAAATGGGTGTCTATATTAGTCTTGCAATTCGTTCGACATTAAGCGATTTCTTAATTTCAAATTCGCTTAAGTTAACCTAACTCTTGCAAAAGTGAGAATTCTCATTAGAAATTCTCCAAAGTACTGAAAATAAAGTAGGAGCAACTCAAAACAAAATAACAACAACATAATAGAAAATGCCACAAGAAAGCGGAGCACGGTAAGTGTTTAAGTAAATGCTCTCAAAGTATTATATTACTCCAAAAAGCATACAAATAATGGGATGATTCCAAATGAATGGGGAGGTCTTTATTTATAGCTGAGTTTCCCTAAAACCAACGGTACAGATTGAGTTACATCGACGATGGAGATTAGAGTATATCTACAATTGATATTCTTAAGGTATTGACTCAATCAAGATTACAAAATTAAATCTAATTAGATCACAAATCTTCTAAAATTATTTTTCATATTTATTAAGGTAAGCCTAATTTTCCATGACTGCTTCACTAAGCCACCAATACTTCATGTAGATAGATTTATTCACATGTTCCACAAATCGGGCCAATTCAAGTGAATTGAATGAGTCTTGTTTAATCGATTAACCTCCATAGAACGCTTTTTGCACAATTGTCATGTAATTAAACCAAGATAAAAGTTTGTTAAAGTTAATGATCTGCTCAGTTCCAACTTCTTCATTTTTAACAAAAATGATGAGAACAACTACTTTTTGTTTTTCTAATTTTTACAAATTTTCATTTTCCAATCCTTCATTCCTCATTCCACGCAGAAAGAGCATTACATACGAATGGCTTAGTCCATGTAACGTTATTCTATCAAATTTGAGAATATGTGGCAAGCTATAAAATATGATCGTTCTCATCATTGACAGATACATATCCAGATTCAGCAATTACAATATACTACTGAAACTTGTAAAACAAATATAATATTAATTCTACGTTGTTGCTCCAATATTTACATTTGTACTGTAATTGTTGGAACTTGACGATTAATTTAGCAAAATCCACATCATTTAAATTGGAACATGTTAAGGAACGAATCTTAGTAAGATTTAAGAACTGTTTTTAGGAAAACAATCCTAGAATCCATTTAAATTAGAACATGTAAAGGAACTCGAATCTTAGTAAGATTTAAGAACTGGTTTTAGGACAACAATCCTAGAATCCGACAACCGGGTTTCTTAGAATCTAAATCTCAAACAAATACGTACAATAATGACTTAAAAGAAACGATAAAGAATTTAGTGAGGAAATGCATGTAAAAACGAAGCTATTTGGAATAGAAATAAGCAATAAACTTCAGTTGAAGGTTACATCATCATCATCGTCACCACCACCACCACCATCATCAAAGTATCATAAATTTTGAGATGGCAGCAACGGAAATCAAATTTAGAAATATTGGAAGAAAAATTATAATGAAAAGAAAAAAACTGGTCAATTTCTTTAAACATGATGGATATTATTCTCATCCTGTTCTAACTCTTTTGTTGTAATAATAATAATAAATGAAAATTGAAGCCTCCTTTTGTCAAACTGACCTCAATCTCTTTGCCTTCACCTTATTCCTCTTTACCTTCAACATTAAATCACCAACAGAATCCGAAAATCCTAAGAAAAAATACAAATGTTATTTACCAAAACCTTTTTTTGTTGTCTCTACCTCAGGAGGGCTCAGCGAAAACGGTTTCAGTTTTGCTGAGCCACAAGTTGATCGAGCTGCATTTGCTCAAGCCAAGCTCCCGGCATGGCATTATCAACTGTATCTGAGTTCCTGCTAGAACCCTCACCTGAGACCGGTGCTGCTATTTTGTCTTTGATCTCAGTGGGAGACTCTTTTACAAGAGACTGAACCCATGATAAATCGGGCTCGTCTCCATTACCATGCTCAAATGAGGAGGATCTGCGATGCTTGCCTACCCCATCGGCATTGACAGCCCAGTCTGGCTTCCCATTGGAAGATCCCCATTTCGACCATGAATTAACCGGGGAACCAACAATGGCAGCCAAGTCAGAGCTAAGCTCCCTAGAGCTTAGGCTGCGAAATTCTTGCTGCTTCTCCCGTTGAGCTAACATTGAAACTCGCGAGCTCATCGGTGAGATAGGCTCAACATTTCGAGGAGACATCCTACCGGATAGAGAAGCCTGCAAGAGAGGATGCTCGATACTTTTAGGAGAGTAATTTGTATTAATAGGTGATAGCATACTTTGCTGTTGCTGAAATTGATTCAGAACGGCAGACTTATGGGTTGGAGAGAAAACAGCAGCAGCCAAAGCTTGATCGGAGTAACGCGGAGATGAGCTCTCAGCAGAAAAGAGATCATCGAGGTTTGATGGGGTCAGGATCTTCATTCGACCAGATCGGTTAAAAGAACTTGAACTCATTGATGGCTGAGTAAGGCTGGATAACTCATTTATCAGCTGATGTTGCTGCAAATCAAAATCGGGCAGTACATTGAAGTCTTCCGCTTGAATGTCTCTTGCATTAAGAGAAGATCGCAGACGACTAGATTGAAGGTTGCTTCCAGGAAGATGCAGCGCTGGAACATTAGGCTGTGGCCAGCCAACATTAGAATGAGGCATGCCATTCACAGACGGAGACATTGGTGGAGTGAACGGAGATGGTGACATAACAGATACAGAAGAAGGTGATCCAGGCAAGAGACTCATGGCAGCAGCAAAATCCATAGCTGTAGCACCTGAAGTACTAGATCGAGGAGATGGAACAGCAGAACCAGTGGAGACATAAAGAGGCCGGAGTTCCTCAGCTGTGTGAGCAAAGAAGCAGACCCTCCTTGCACAACTAGTACCATCCTTGCACAACCGGGTCCGATACTGAGCAGGGTGTAGCCAGCATTCGAAAACACCATGAGCATATTCACACATATCTCCGCGCCTACATGCCCCCTTGCGAAAATCGGGGCAAGGAACACAACTGTAATGGAACTTCCTAGGATCCCTTCTTCGAGCATTCTCCCCAGGGTGAACAAACGGGCACTCAGTCCAATCATGGGAGTAGGCACGCGAACAAGGCCGCACCTTGAAAGAATACATTCGGAACTCATCGGTTGAATAGATGCTGTTCTTGATGTCCGGAAGAGATGGATCAATTGGGTATTCCTTCTTCTCTGACACCAAAGAAATAGGAGAATCACTTGGCCTCAACTTAATCGGGGAATCTGAACCAGAAAACAATGACCCATTTTCCTGTGAAGGTGACAGAGGAGGGGAATCAGAATTCGCAACAGCTGCAACCCTTGAATCAAAACAGGAACTCTCAGTTGCAAGGAGTTTTTCAAGAGTTAATTTCACATCTCGAAGCTTCGGAGGAACAACAATAACATCAACAGGAAGATGACCATTTGCGTCAACCATATTAACATCAGCACCGGCCGCTAAAAGCAGCTTCACGACATCGATAACATTATCAGCCCCACCAGAGGCAGCACAATGAAGGGCAGTGCTTTTGTCTTGGCCACACACACGGTTAACATCAGCATCCGAAGATGAAATGATCAGCTTAATAAAGTCAATGCTACCATAGGTAGAAGCAACCATCAATGGAGTTCTCTCCTCATTAACCATCTGTTTCGAGCCTTTTTGACGACCATACCATAATCCAACCTCATCCACACTGAAAGGATCGTGCTCGATCCATCGTTTAAAGCCCTCAACATCATTATTAGCAGCAAGCTCAAGCAAGCTTGCAAAAGTATCATCAGTCACTAACGTCAAATGATTCATATCTCTACAAGGATGTCCGCTATCTTCAAAAGCAAGTACTTGATGTTATAGGAGTCGACTTCGGATTTAACTGCTTGGATTCACAACACATGCTTTCATTCGACAAGAATCCAACTGAGATTAAGAAAAACAACAGCAATTACAATCAATTTCATACATACGATCAAATACTCCGTAAGATATTATATAAAAAATTAAAAGTACAAAATAAAATAATAAACCCACATGGTATTCTAAGAAAACAACAAGGCCAAGTCAGTGTCAACCAAAACAAATAGTAGAAAATTAAATATAGATTTAGAGAAACAGTGAAATTAGGGATTTAAGTAATAGTATCGTACTTGAGAAAACATTATAGATCATCAGAACCTCAAAAGAAAATGAAATTACAACATATATTTAGAAAAAAAAAATGAGAGGTAAATTATTATCAAACTAATACAAGTTTTAAAATATCAAATAAAACATTTCTCTAACTTCCATCCATGTTTTTACTGTAAATAAACAAAAAGATCAAAAGCATATAAATATACTTTTTGTAGAAAAAAAAACTCATGATCCTAGAACGAATCTTTCAATGGTCATCAAAATCAAACTAAAATAACCTAATAAAAGAATATTAATATGAATCACTAAGAATAGAAGAAGTAAATAAACGATCTGATTCTGGAGAAATCAAAATAAAACTGTTTAGCTAAGATAAACTAAACTGTAACCCCAAATAAAAGCCTTACCAGTTCAAAAATCCATACGAGTCCCAAGAAATCAATAAGAAGGAGAGAGATTTATACAGATCTACCGGGAAAAGAAGAAATGCTTCTTTGAGGTATATGTTCAAAAATGAAAAAGTAAAAGTATTAATAATTAATCTCAATTAGATTTATATTTTGGGTTTTCTTAAGCTAGAAGGTGAGAGTTCTGAGAAAATGAACAGCTTCTCTTCTGCACTTCCTATGTCACTGCTGTTTCTTTTCTTTCATTAAAGAAAATTAGAAAAAAAAAAAACGAAAAAGAAAAAAATAAAAAATAAATAAAAAACATTGAAGAATTTCTATTATTCTTTAGATAAAAAGTTAAAATGGACCGTCTAAATATAGTGGAAAGAGAAAAAAAATAAAATAAGGCAAATGGATTTAAATGACGTTATTCTCCCCTGAGTGCTGACCTATGGAATAGTAACGCTTCATTTCCATCGTGTCATTAAAACTTAAAGTAGGGTTATTTTTGTCAAAAGAAAAGGATACGTGGTATGGATTTATTGGCTTTTGGTATTTTAACTAGGGACAATCTAAGTTTGTGTAATAATTTAACATTGTATCTTAAGTCAAATTGCTTAGAAATTCAACCTAAATTCACACTACATGACGGTTAAATTTTCGAAAAGAAATAGCAATCCACTGCAAGTTTTCCTACGGAAAATACGAAGGAAAGATGACATGGCAGCTTTTCATTGGCTCATGAAACTTAAGGAGATATTGTTGTCCTTAAAACACCTAAACACCTTTGATATGTTGCCAAAAGGCTTCCGTATCCTACTTATGAACCCATACGATTCTGTAAAACCTCATAGTCACTTTAAAAAAAAAAAATGCTTTTGCTAAACTGAGAACCGGTTGAGGAAGTGGAAAGGCAGAAGAGATGACCGGTTAAGTGAGTAAAGGAGAGGGACATATGACCGGAGGTGCCGGTGGACGCGCGGGCGTGCACGAGAAGGGGATTCAACTGGGATTTACAAAGAGGAATGGAGTCCGCCAGTCAATGGACTCGTAAGTGTACGAAGGGCGAACTCGAAAAGCCTTTATTAATTTTGGTTAATTGTGGACTCAAATCTCAAAAGGAAACAAAAAAGTAAAACAAGCATGGAGCACCAACACAGAAAAGAAGAAAAATACAATATACATTAGAAAAATACAATATACATTCTCCCTCCTAATATACAAGGTATATACTTTGTTCCTAAATTTCACCATTTGTATTTAGTTAGTATTTAATTTTTTATTTAATTCACACTTAAATTTTGATTTTTTTTAATATTTTTTATAAAGTTATTAAAATTAGATAACATAACACTATCAATAAATAATATGACATGTAATAGCCTCGTAAGCAAGAATTAACAAAAATAGAAAATTTCTTAAATATATAAATTTAAAAAAAATTCCAAAATGAATCAAGACAAATAAGTATCCGGATTCAAAGGAAGTTGGATGTTTTGTTATCCATATTCATTTGAAGTGTTTTTTAGTATTTTATATTTTTTTATAACCTATCAAATCTTATATTATTATTTTAAAATTAAAGATATAAAATATATAAAACCTAAATAATTTATAAAAATATTTTGTAATAAGAATAAATTCTAAATTTATCTCAGTTTATTCAATCCATTTTAAACATGTTTTTTTAGTAGTTTTATATATTTTTTCTATTTTATAAAATTTGATTGTATGAATATTGAAATATATAAAATCAAATACTAAAACCTCAACACTTCAAAAAAAACTTAATGAACTAAAAAAAATGGCATAATAGTATATAACTAGTAATCAATGTTGTTTAAATCAAACAATTTCGATGGATAATTAATCAGGGTGCCAATCTAGAGAATGGTATTAAATTAGTTGGATTGAGAATTGATACAAACTAATTAAACCTACTAATAATTGATTGAACCGAGATTTATTTTATTTTTTAAAAATTTTAGTATTATTTAATTAAACTAATCGAATCATTTTATCAAACGAACCAATAATTTGAACGATTTAACTATTGATCCGATTCTAAAAACATTAATAATAACAATTAAAAAAAATTTCAACCAAAATCATTAAAGTACCGACAAAGAAAAAGATGAAAACTTGTTGAAATCAGAAAATTTCCAAGCAAAACCTCACAATTATTGAAGTAAAAACAAAGAAGAAATCATAAAAACAAGATGTACGATCTATTTAACAAATAAATTTGGCCAGAAAAAAACCTTGCAAATGAATAATCTATTTAAAGTATAAAAAACAATATTTGAGTAAAACTAAAACAAAGTCAATGGTTTTATTGAAGATAAAAGAAACTTTTCTGAAGATATATTGAAAACAGTGCAAAACAAACTCTAACATTTTCTAAAATATACATATAAGAACTTTTCTGAAAGTATATTTTTTTTAAAAAAATACCGATTTTTTTAAAAATTCTATAAATACTATAAATAAAAAATAAAATAAGAATTTCTTAAAAAAATATTTTTGTAAAAGTATCATGTTTTTATATTACTGATATTTAAAATTTAAAAAATAAAATTATTAAAAAATAGGTTTATAAGTATTTGGGTAAATTAGGTTTATCAGGATATCTAGTTGTCCAAGTTCATTGTGGGTATGAAATAATTTTTATAATTTTTTTATTTTATATATTTTAAAATATTTTTCAAATTTTATATTTTTAATTTCAAACTAATAATATAGAAACCTCATTTCTATAAAAAAAAATAAATCTAAAATTACTAAAAACAGCACATCAAGAATGAATTTGAACAACCTAATATTCTCATGTGATTTGAGACATCTATTTGGCCAGGTTGAATTTGGACATAATAATTTCTATTATTTTTATAAATTTATATATTTTTAAAGATTCTTAAACTTTTTTATTAATGCTAGCCACATGTCGTCGTATTATTGGTTGCCATTGTCATGTCTTCACATTTCAATAATCTTTAAAAAAATACCAAAACTCGTGACGATATCTAAGTTTAAATATTAATTAGGTTCAAAAACAATTTAGGTACCGACTAGCATCAAGTGGCAGAACAAAGTATATATTAACTCCATAAATTATTGTGGATATTATAAACTAAGAGAATTTTAGAATGAACAAGAGAGAAGAATAAAAAAAATGAAAAGATGATTCAACTTTCATTTGGATATCAAACAACTTATACATTTTGTAACACCTCTTACCCGTATTTAACGTCGGAACAGGGTACGAATCATTATCAAACTTATACACTAACAATTATACAATATTGGAACACGGCTTTCCATTCAAAATTAAAACTTTTCGTAACATCTTTTAAACAAGCTTACTAGGTCCAATTCATACATTAGGAATGGTTCGGGGTCAATTCGAACCCCTTTGAAGCTCTCTGGAAAATTCTTAGAAAATTTTCCCTAAACAGTCCACACGCCCATGTGGAGGAAGGGACACGCCTGTGTGACATATCACACGCCCGTGTTCCACACCCGTGGTCGCCACTGACCTGCATCACACGGCCTATCACACACCAGTGTGTCTGTCCCATGGTCGATACTGACTTGCACTACACGGCCAGTCACACGCTTGTATCCTTCGACCGTGTGGCGAATTAAATTCCAAATTCAGGTGCAAACTTCACACGGCCTGGGCACATGCCCATGAGGCTAACCGTGTGTCACACACGCTCGTGTGTCTACCCGTGTGGATAAATTCTAGGCTATTTTCCAAGCCTTCTTGCTACCCTCACATCCACACATTCATGCAACATCACATATCATTCTCATATCATCATTTATGATACTTAATTTCACATTTAATCCATGATAACCATATTAGCTTCGCATACACAAGAGAGCGCTAGCACTCGCGTAACTATAATCGACATAAGCCATCATCCGTGGCTATACACAATCAATCCATCAACCGTTTTAGGCCAACACATTTGTCAACATTAACTATGACTTAATTAATCAAAAGATAAGATTCCTATACATGCCATATCTCAAGAAGACTTGAAAACTTATACCCAAATGACTGCTCAATAGTGTGAAATCATCTCCTGCGATCTCCAACCCGAACTAGTTAAGTTAACCTATAAGAGATAGAAAAGGGAAAGAAGTAAGCAATAACGCTTAGTAAGTTCATATGCAAATAATAATCAACTATTAACATTTATTTATTTTGCTCAACCACAAAGGTATTATAATGAGATTTACATTTAAGCTCATGGTTACCCACTCAATCATTCCTAATGCTTACTCATTCCAAACCTTCACATATCATAAACACATATCATAAAACATTGTTCACCCTTACTTGCACTTATACCCTGCATTTATCACCACAAAGCTACATGTAATTTCACTTAGTCAAGTCTCTCGATAACACTTCGGAATAATAATTATTCGGTGGTTCCGCACACAGCCCACCATTTAATAATTAATGATGTGGTATCGTACACAGCCCACCATTAATACTAACACGCTGGTATCACACACAGCCCATCGATAACAAATAATAAGGTGGTATCGCACACAACCCACCATTTGTCTCACATTCACGGATATTTATTCACACCCATTTCCTATTTCGAATGATCATCCAAGGATTTCCTCACTCTCTATCATTTTTAATAGATCTCTACAATAATTATACGCATTCACGCAATGCATTAATGAGTAAAAACATATGCAATAACGGATGCGTCATTTACACATAACTTACTATGGATTCATCATATACCGAAATCACTTCATATGAGTTTTGGGTACATACCTGTACCACTCATGACATATCCACATACCTCATTATTTTCAACATACCTATTGAATCGATCGAAATGCTACAAAATGCTCTTAAGTCTCACACATACGGTATCTGTAACATCTCTAACCCGTATCCGTCGTTGGATTAGGGTTATAAGGCATTACTGATCATATTACAATTCATACAATTATGCAACATATATTACAGCTCGACCTTAATATCACATCAGTGAGTATAATCATTTCATATATCAGAACCTAAAAATTTTATCATTCATCACATAGTATAAATAAAATATATCTCAAGTACTTCAGCATAGTTTATACATATACCGAACATATGACACATCGATATCTTTATTGTTGAGTATTAAACATGTTCTTGAATAAGCCATGCACTTGCATAAGTTATATATTAATGGAAAATAAATTTCATTATTAGCCTCTTTATTCCTACATGTAGCACCATACTGTTAACTTATATGTGATTCATGTTTTGTACTTTAGTAAAATTTAATGAATCCATTTGAACATATATATATATATATATATATATATATATATATATATATACATGCATAAACAAAACTCCTAGCATTTTCGAATAGAGCTTATTAGCAAATCATACTTGAGGCTAAGTAAATAACTAATATATAAGGGATGTAACATGTTACATAAAGGACAAACTCATTACAACATTTTTTAAAACTAAACCACTTTCGGACACAATTAACAACTCCAGCATAAGCTCATAATATAACTAATTGAAACTTATTTCACAATTTAGCAAACAACTACGCATGCAATTTAAATTCAATATAACATAGCCGAATATACCTTAAGGTTTAATACTAGTGCACATTCACCCTAAGCACCAAAGCCACACTTTATTAATTAATTTCATACTAAGTAAATGACAAAAACCAATCATGGAACTTTTTTTTTTCTTCTTTATTTAATGCCATGCAAAGCCAAATTATATATTTAATTCACACACCTATTCAAGGTTTACATCACCGAATTATCAAACCAGTTTCATAAATCTTTTTTTTTCTAAAAACATATTAAATTAAAAATAAATATAGTAAAGAACATCCACATGCATACTTTATCTTAGTATAATACACATCCAAGCTAATCACCTGCATACCACATCCAAGATTTATAATTAAATCCAATACTCAAAATGCATATCATAATCACTTCCAAACCATGGCATATAGCGGAATAATTGAAACGAGCTCAAACCATAGTCTAGGCAAACCAAACTCAACATAACACTTAAGCTATTTTCGCATGGCTAAATTATACACAACATAAAAATCTAATATTTCAAAATAAAATCCAGCCTATACATGCCATAGTTCGAGTTCGACTATTTAAATATCAAAGCAGCAGATAGTGTGATAGACTTTGCTGACGATCCCTGAGCTTGTAACTTTAATCCAAAATCTATAAAACAGAAACAAATATACACACAATAAGCTATTAAAGCTTAGTAAGCCATAAGCGAATAAACAATCTAATGATATAACTATGTCATAATAAATTTAGCTGAATTATACTAATATGAGTATGCTTAATCTCAACCCACCAAATTCATTCATGATATTTCATTTTTTATACAAAATGCTCACGTTGGCCAAAAGCCTATATAACCAACATAAGTAATCCATATCTTATTTACAAAGCCAAGATATCATTAAACAATCGAATACACATAAACTCATAATTACTACTTAAGCATCATAATATGTCATCACGTACACATTAACCAAATGGCCGAATACACTTAGTTACATCAATAAGCATATCACATATCATTTCAAAGACAAACACAGTACATATATATATCCTTATCAAATTCGATTACTAACATATGATTACATCTTCCATATCTATTTAATAAGTCATTCGTATCAACCATTAATTACTTACTTACCTTACTTAGACTTGGTAACAAATTAATCCATACCTGGCATATAGCTCGTTTTATATTCAAACATAGCCTATCACTGCCCGATGAACCATTCGAAATCAGATATGACACTCGGATAATCACATAAATTGTACAACGCCAACGTCCCAGACGTGGTCTTACATGTAGCCACATATCAATGCCACTGTCCCAGACAGGGTCTTACTCATAAACAAATATCGGAACCACATATCGATGCCATGGTCTTACTCACACACATATATCGGAATCCTATGTCATGACATATGTATCCTAACTATTCCTAAGGTTCATACGGGGCTTTCGGATGTCGTAACTCGGTCAAATCGAACTCGGAAGTGTAGTAGCCAAATTTAATCATTTTCGGCCATAACATATTTAAATTCTAACATTTCATAACAGCATATAAATATAACATTTAATTACCAAATAAACACGACTATTTGCTTATAAACTTACCTCGGACGTCGTAAAACGGAATCAGACGGCTAGTCGACAACTTCCGTTTTTTCCCGATCCAAGTCCGATTTCTTTGGTTCTTGATCTAAACATATTCAAATTAAGCTCATTCAAACATATTTTCATTCAATTTAGTCCACAAATACATAAATAAACAAATTACCATTTTACCCCTGACATTTATAATTTTTACAATTTAGTCCCTATTGAACAAAAAACAAAATATTCAAAATTTCAAGGTACCCATGTTTGGCTGAATATTCCTAGTGTTCATACAAGCCCATATATTTTATTTATTTCACATTTTAGTCCCCTAAATTATTATTTTTTGCAATTAAGTCCTAAATACTCAAAATCATCAAAAATTTCAATATAAAACATGTTAATCTAAAACATATATTCTATTTTTCATCATCAAACAACAAAAATCACAAGCTATCAACAATGGCATAACTCAAAATATTCATCAAAATTCAAAATTTAAGCATCGGTTTTGTAGTATTCGAAGCAACGATCTCAAAAACGTATAAATTATCAAAATCCGAGCTTAAACTTACCTTGAATTTGAGCTTGAAAGTGTCGAACCCTAAGTTTCTTTTCTTTTCTTTGGTTATTTTGATATTCGGCAATAAGAAAGTATGAACACATCATGTTTTGTTTTATTATTTTATGTTACATAAGTTACCATTTTAACCTTAGTATAAACTATTTATAATTCAGCTACTCTTGACCGAATGTGTCCATACAAAATTCCAAAGGTATATTTGCATTATAAGTACCTCCACTAATAAAGACAACAACAATTAAGCACTTTCACATTTAACCACTAACTTTTTATTCTACGCGATAAAGTCCTTTTATTTAATCGGGCACTCAAACGACAAAATTAAATCACGAAAATTTCACAGATATCAATTCACACTATAATGCCCCAAAAATCCCAAAACTTTAAATTCCTATGCATTGAGGTTGGTATGTATGAGTAGCACTTAGAATATTAATTTTAAAGTATTATCGGGATTATTTGATGTCTTAGAGATAAGGAAAACCATAGGGAAAATTTTATTTTTCTTGCTTTAGTGGACCCTAGTCTCAGGCATTAGGCCTCTTAAGCAGATTAAGAGAAAATAGGACATAAATGGGCTTGTGGTCCAGTGGCAAGTGGCGTCACTTGGGGAGCTATAAGGTGGCGTGTTGTCAGCTGATGAGGTCCAAGGTTCGAGCATTAGGAGTGGTATTTTTGGGGTGTTTTATTTTGCATAGGTGGACGGCCAGAGTTGTGTTGAATATGAACTCTTGCGTTGGAGTTTTTGAGTGGTAAGGGGAACTGATAATGGAGGGAAATTCAGATAAGGCTAAGGTGTTATCAGGGAGGAAAGTTAGGAGATGAGGAGAGGGAAGAATTTGTGCTGAATGGGATTGTGGGGAAAGGAGTATTCAGCTTGTGGTTATAAAAAGAGAGGGCCGAATGGTTTGAAAGGTTATTTGAGCTTTCATTAGTTTTTCTTTTCCCCCCTTAATAGGTTTTCCTATAGCCGAATTCTCCTTATTGTCGAAATCTCCTATAGCCGAATTCTTTTTGCCAAATTCTCTCATAGCCAAACTCTGCTATTACCGAATTACCATCAACCTTCCTTGCCAAAATTCCTATTTGTGCCAAACCCTTATTGTTTTCCTCCATCACAAATCGATTATTATCTACTATCACTCAAGGTTAAAAGCCGAATTTAGGCCGTAGGATCCAAAGTGGATTTGGAAAGTATTCGGTTAACCTCTTTTGTACGTTTTGCTAAAAGCTGAAAGGCTATCTAACTGTCTTGTCGTTAACTCTGTGATAACAAGGATGAGGTTCAAAGATCGTAATCGTGGTAGAATCATTAGCAAGGGTAAGTGTACTCAACTCGATTGTGGTTTAAGTAAATGGCCGAATGTGTGTATGATCTATAGGGGTGACTTGTGTGGATTATAAGTCACTCAGATTTTGATGGTGTATGTGTGAGTGCAGATCTAGGGGATACTCCTGATTAGTAGCTAAGGAAGGGCTATTAGAACCCGGTGGCACACGGTAAGGTTATGGTAAGGTTTCGACTTTTGGTAAATATCTTGATTTAGTGATTGATTGAAGGTTGGTTGGTTGTAGGTTCAATGCTAAGGATAGTATAGCACATCGCAGTAACCAGGTGTGTACAAACACTACAAACACAATATCGACAATGCTGAAAAGCCGAAAAGCCAAAAGTGGCTAAATGGGCCCGGTGGGCCCTAAGGATAGGTTTGATGAAATTGTTTGGTTTGGTTATACAAATTGAGTTAATCATGCATGTTACATGATCTGGAATTTTTTTGGGCCTAATAGGCCATATGGATGAGATTTGGGCCTAATGGGGCCGTCAAGATGTGATTTAGGCTTGATGGGCTTTATGGGGACGTAGACAAGTATGCTAGGGTTTAATGGACTTTAGGCCTAGTTCTAAACAACTCTTAAACCGCATAAGACTTAATCTAATAATTAAACATGTCCGTGGACAAGCCGCTGGGTTAGAGTGTGGCAACAGACATATGCATGTCTAGGATTGTATCTAGGGAGAGCTTGGTACTTAAGTGGTCCTAATGGCCCACCTCCTCTTCTCTGGAATCCTACCTGGTGCACAGTGTCTGTTCACTTTGGATGCAAGGACTTGTTAATTGGCCAAAGTTCATAACTAAAACCCGATAGGGACCAAATATCCTTAGATTTGTAAAATTACTAAAATACCCCTAATTTGAAAATTACCAAAATACCCTTAGCTTGAGAAATTACCAAATACCCTTAGTTTGAAAATTACCAAAATATACTTAGATTTGTAAAATTACTAAAATATCCTTAAATTGTAAAATTACCAGAATACCCTTGATTTGCAGAATTACCAAAACATCCCTGATTTACAAAATTTCCAAAATACATCTATTTTGCAAAATTACCTAAATACTCCTGTAGAGTAGATTTACGAAAATACCCCTGGGTAGTGAAATGACTAAAATACCCCTAAGTGCCAAATGTATGTTGCATTCAAGGAATATATGTTGCACTTGGGTGAGTTTTGATGATATGGAGGAAGATTTGAGGACCGCATAGTCGCTTGACGAAAGTGGATCCACCGGTGGCTTTAAGCCCATTATAGCAGCTTTGCTGCAACGTTTGAGTAGTGCCGCTACTGGTGCTACCTTTGGTGTGTTGGGATGGGTATCCCCACAGGTGTGTAGGGTTGGAAGGGAATTGGTATGCAATATTGGATTTGGGATGGGTGCATTGCATTCATGTGATACTGATGTGATATGAGGTCATTGTGGGCTAAGGCCCAAGACCACTGTTTCTGATAGGGCTTAGGCCCAATGTGATAATTGTATGTTGATTGGATTACCAAGGGTCGTACACACTGAGTTTCGAAACTCACACCCTTTTTATTAAAAGTTTCAGGTGATCCTCAGTAAACGGCTCGACGTGGGAAAGGACTCGGAGATGGCCACACTACAATATATTCAGATGTTCTATTTATTTTTTTCAAAAGACATGATTTTAATTGCTTTATTTTCATTGGATGTAAAAAGGCCTTGTACTCCGTTCTGACTTTGGATTTTGAGTTTTATTGTTTCAACTGTTTACTTAATTATTAAACATGAGTAATTTCTTATATTTAAACATGGTTTTCGGAATACTTAAAATAATTGAATGGGCTTTTATCACTACTTAACAAATTCAAGGATTTTGGACTTTTAGGCCTTAAATTTCAACTTAGCAAAATTGTTTGAAATTGTGCCTTTGATGTGACATTCCCGGATTCGGCCATAACGTCTGGGCCGGGTTTGGGGTGTGACACACACAAAATAAACACAAAAAATAATTTTTTAATTATTTTTTGACACGGATTCATGGTCCCAAAACCACCGTTCCGATTAGGGTCTAAATTGGGCTGTTACAGTATCGCATCAACGTCATATCTCCGATATGGTCTTACATGAAATAACATATCGATGCCATGTCCCTGACATGGTCTTATAAGAAATCTCACACCGAAGCCATATTCCAAATATGGTCTTACATGGAACCTTAATAACCTTAGTATCGTAGTATTTGCATTCTATCCATTCTTAAAGTTCAATTGAAGATTTTCATTTCTTGACTTCTCGACAACATCGTAATTAATATATTTCATAAAGACAATATACAAATCATACAACATTGAAATATTACATACTTCCCTTAAGGTTGCATTATTTGCACACGAACTTACCTCGATATCGAAAGGGTAAAAAGGGACTTATTCGTCAATTTCTCTCCTTTTTCTCGTTCTAGGTCCGAATCTCGTTTTCTTTGATCTATAACAATCAAATTTACTCGTTTAATCACAGCACTAATCAATAAATCTTAAAATTTCTACTTTGGCAAAATTATGATTTTGCCCTTAGACTTTGGCAAAATTACAATTTTGCCCCTAGAGTCGTATATCCATTTTCATCAAATTTCTTTATTAATCAAGCCTAGACGATTCATATTCCCTCTTATAGCAACCCAAAATTTTCAACTATTACATACATTTACCATCTATTTCACAATATTTACAAAAAAGGTCCTTTTAGGTGTTTTCATGGAAACGCCTTTCACAAAAGTTGTATATTTAACAATCAGGACTTATTTTCTTCCATAAAATTTCAGAAAACAACATAATGGCTCTCATGGCAAAACCCTAGAATCTTAACCATTTTGCAAAATAGTCCTCTCATTAGCTAGCTTAAGCTTTAGGGGTTCCAAAAGTACAAAAATTTCAAGAAAGGCCACCAAAATCACTTACTTGTAAGGAGGAAAGCTTGGCTGAAATTTTTGAGTTCTCAACCCCCATTTTTCTGCTAAATTTTGGTGGAGAAGATGGTATTTTTCTTTTCTTTATTTTATGATAAAAATCAATTTTTATCACCAAATTTCCACCTAACCAAATGACAAAGTCCTTTCTTTATCCCCCTATGGCCGGCCATCAGTTTCCCTATGGCCTAATTGAACATTAAGGACCTCCAAATAATATACTATGGCTATATAGCACCTCTAGAAAATAAAATAGAACTTTCGCACTTTATGCGATTTAGTATTTTTCGCGATTAAGCATGAAATCGCTAAAATTAAAGTACCAAAATTTTCATGCACCTTTATAATTGTGTTATAACTCATAAAATAATTTTAAAAATAATTTTCTCCAACCCCAGATTAGTGGTCCCGAGACCACTGTTTCGACTAGCCCCTAAATCAGGCTGTTACAATTCTCCCCCATCAGGGATTTTCATCCCCAAAAATCTTACCAGAAGAAGTTGCTTTCAACTTTCATGAATCATTTCCACCAACTTTTTAGAATCACAAATCGATTTACCCTCGTATATCTCTTGCTAATGACCTTTAAACTTTAGTACACAATGTTGAAGCACATCTTTAAAATCTAAATCACTCTTTTTTTGAAACACATAGACTCAGTAATCTGTCAAATAATATTTCTACACATGCTAAAATAATCATACAGATCTTTATCAAACAATTTACCACAATCCAAATGATATCTTTCATTTTGAGGATTATAACAGTCCAAAATCAAAATCTGTAGTATTATCAACTCATTTTCTCCCTGGAATCTTCACTGACTGTAATAGTCCTGAATTCTCTTGAAATTCAGCTTTTACCTGTCGACAAATCGACATCTAGACATAAACTCAAAAATATCGTGATATACATATACACTCAATCACTAGATCATCTACTCATATAACTGCTCATTTTATTATTCTTGGATGAGCAGACGTGCTACCACTAAGCCTTGTACTAAACCTTCTGCATAAGTTCTGATTCATCAATACACAAATTCTATCTCGAGATAACAATAATAACAGGAATCATATTCGACCTAAATTTTAACATCAGAAGTAAACTCATTCTGGACTCATTTAGATTACCATTCACTATCACACTTCTGAACTTCTCTATTTCGCAAGGAAAAACTCTTTTTAGCATTTAACATCGCTAAAATTAGGATATTATCAACTAAGGTCAATTGAGTAACCAACTCGCATCAATTAAACGAGGGTTTTCCATCCAGATATCTTTACTACATCTGCTCCTCGAAAGGCAACTCAATAACTACACATACTCCTGCAATGACTCAAGTCATTATCACTGTTTTACATTCAAATTTTTCTACAACATTTGGTACTTTAACTCATCGGGATTCAAGAGACACAGGACATTTTCCATAGATCGTACTATATCATCGAATTCACAACACTGACATAAAAATGATCGCCTCTAAATTACCAGTCAAATAATTCTTTTTGATGTAACCTTAACCATCTAAAGATGCAAACTACCTCTTTACATTCGGGTATTAAAACATATCCCAATTTTTTCATTAGCACATCACTGAAAACCATCAATTCCTTTCCCAGTTCAAACTGAACTCAAAACTAGAACTTTCGGTTAATAATACCTTCAATTATTTTCAACTTTGCTAACATGCAACAGACCAATCAAATTTTCATAATTGTTATAACTTTTCGGTCATAACTACTTTAACTTGTAATTAACATCATTCAGTTAGAATTTTTCAATAGGCATATCTCTGTATTATGCTTTCTAGGATCTACTTTCCTCATTCAGATTATCCGTCATTATACTCATGAATACACAGAATTTATCCTCTTTGTTGAGGCATGCTTAAAATATATATATAACTCGAATCATATTTCAACAGATCAATTACTTAAATAAAAGTAACTGAGTTAACTTCAACCATCAAATAATAACATATCAATATACTCTTTTCTCCATACTGAGGATACAGTTCAAACACACAATCTCTTTAAATTCTCTTATTATAATAACCAAAAACCTTTACTATCGCCTTAGCTCAGAGTAACAAGGGTATCTCAATTGAGTGCATTAACTTTAATTGACTTACATGAAGGATCCATCGTACAACTTGGAACTTGCGATTTCACCATTTATACCCTTGTCATTATTAACTTCTTATACGAAAATTAGAGGTATCCAAATACTAGTATCATCACTTTTCTATGATAGGACTGAAAGCATAACCATAGTACACATAGCTATCACATGCTATAGGACACCCTTTAAAGATAAGCCATGATCAGTAGACACATATGAGTAGTTTCACATAAAATTTTTACCACTGACTTTACTCTAACATTCCAAAGTAGAATTCCGAAGAGACAAGAAATGCCGATTACGAACCAACCAAATTGACAACAATTTCGTCTAATTTTACATTCAGCTAACATTCTCACACGATCATAATTTCATAAGAATGAACAACCACATAACCCCTGAAGGGGAATAAATATCTATACGGAATACTCGAAGAGATCATTACAATCTATTCAACCATGATTGTCATCCTCAAACCCTTTTATAGTTTGAAAATTGTTTCTCTGACTATTTTTGTCATTATAATCCATTTATTATTCCATTTACTAATGAACATCAATTTGGGAAGATTTCGGTAAATACATACTTTAAATTTCATACTCAATTGAGTCAAATAGCCGAGACTAGCTCTTTCTTTCTTCTTGACATTGCAAAATCTGTATAATCTTTAAAACATTCTGATATTCTTCCTAAATTGTTTTCACTTTCTAACTATTCTTATCTCTGTATGCATTACTAATTGTTTCACCACAGAACTCTTTAGTCTCACACTTGTGAACTTATTCAACTTGACTCTCGTAAAATTTCATTACCAATCAACACTGGTAAGGGGTGAGGTCGCAAAGCCTCTAACTTGACTCTCAAATTGCACACATACACCTTAGCATTCATCATTAATGAAATATTATCATAATCATACAACTCACTCCAAGCGAATTTTCACACTTATTCAGATTACAAATGTTTTCTTTCCCCAAAATTTCAAACAGTGATTTTACTTACTCAAGTTCCACATTAATATATAATTTAATACCCAACATATAACTCCAATTTCTCTTACTATCACTTGTCAATTTAGAGAACGTCTTACGGGTTTGAGTACGTCGTTTACTTGATTGCCATAGTCCAACTATGGTCTTACTCGTATCATAATATTATAGCCCATCTATAATCTTACACGAAGTCTCATATCGATGCTAATGCCTTATCCCAGATAGGGTCTTTCATGGGAACACATGTCGATGCCGATGCCATATCCCAGATATGGTCTTACACGATTTCATACTGAAGCCAGGTCCCAGACGTGGTTTTATATGAAATCACTATTCGATGCCGATGCCATATCCCAGATATGGTCTTATGCGGGATCATGTATCGATGCCAATGCCATGTCCTAGACATGATTTTATATGGGATCACAGGTACTGCCATGGTCCAACCATGGTCTTATCCGTCAATTCATTACTGGACAATCGTACTCATCTCCTGTGTTCTACTTAATTTGACCTTCTAATTCAACTCACATGCTATTATAATATTTATGGCATCATAACAGAGTCATAAAACAAAACATTGTATATTCTCTGGTTTAACAGTTAAACATGTGATTCAACTATATGGGCATACTGATTGTACTTTATTCAAACAAATGTACCTACACACATATCCTGTACATTGGGTAGGTTTACTCATCATTTTCACTTAATCAAATACGTTGAGCACATAACACCGTATGCATGTCGAACCAACATGGATAAGCTTATCACCATATAACTTTCATTTCATTCTACGTTTTTCACCTTTCTCAACTTATGATTATATCATTTCGTACCTTACACACACATTTCACGAACTTCTATTCATACCTTTCTAAATTTTGTCACATCATAAACGCATTTCAGTTCTCTCATTATCATTTTCAGCTTTATCGAAAATAGCTCGGTTGGGAATCATCTCTATCTTAACAAAACAATTTCGTTAGAGCCGGGAGATATCACACTATCATGAGTAGTAATATGGCATGTATAGCTAAACTCTCATACGCTAGGTTAGTCCAAGAATCGACTAAACCATAGCTCTGATGCCACTAAATGTAACACCCCTTACCCGTATTCAACGCCGGAACAGGGTACGAAGCATTACCAGACTTATACACTAACAATTATACAATACCAGAATACGACTTTCCACTCAAAATTAAAACTTTTCGTAACACCTTTTAAACAAGCTTACTAGGTCCAATTCATACATTAGAAATGGTTCGGGGTCAATTCGAACCCCTTTGGAAAATTCTTAGAAAATTTTCCCTAAACAGTCCACACGCCCATGTGACATATCATACGCCCGTGTTCCACACCCGTGGTCGCCACTGACCTGCATCACACGGCCTGTCACACACCCGTGTGTCTGGCCCGTGGTCGATACTGACTTGTATTACACGGCCAGTCACACGCCCGTGTCCTTCGATCGTGTGGCGCATTAAATTCCAAATTCAGGTGCAGACTTTACACGGCCTGAGCACACGCCCATAGGCTGACCGTGTGTCACACACGGCCTAGACACACTCCCGTGTGTCTACCCGTGTGGATAAATTCTAGGCTATTTTCCAAGCCTTCTTGCTACCCTTACATCCACACATTCATGCAACACCACATATCATTCTCATATCATCATTTATGATACTTAATTTCACTTTTAATCCATGATAACCATACTAGCTTCGCATACACAAGAGAGCCCTAGCACTAGCATAACTATAATCGACATAAGCTATCATCCATGGCTATATACAATCAATTCATCAACCGTTTTAGGCCATCATATTTGGCAACATTAACTATGAATTAATTAATCAAAAGATAAGATTCCTATACATGCCATATCTCAAGAAGACTTGAAAACTTATACCCAAATGACTGCTCAATAGTGTGAAATCATCTCCCGCGATATCCAACCCGAACTAGTTAATTTAACCTATAAGAGATATAAAAGGGAAAGGAGTAAGCAATAACGCTTAGTAAGTTCATATGCAAATAATAATCAACTATTAACATTCATTTATTTTGCTCAACCACAAAGGTATTATAATGAGATTTACATTTAAGCTCATGGTTACCCACTCAATCATTCCTAATGCTTACTCATTCCAAACCTTCACATATCATAAACACATATCATAAAACATTGTTCACCCTTACTTGCACTTATACCCTGCATTTATCACCACAAAGCCACATGTAATTTCACTTAGTCAAGTCTCTCGATAACACTTCAAAATAATAATAATTACTCGGTGGTTTGACACACAGCCCACCATTTAATAATTAATGATGTGGTATCGCACACAGCCCATATTAATACTAACATGATGGTATCGCACACAGCCCATCGATAACAAATAATAAGGTGGTATCGCACACAACCCACAATTTGTCTCACATTCACGGATATTTATTCGCACCCATTTCCTATTTAGAATGATCATCCGATGATTTTCTCACTCTCTATCATCATATATCGAAATCACTTCATATGAGTTCTAGGTACATACCTGTACCACTCATAACATATCACATACCTCCATAGTTTCAACATACCTGTTGAATCGATCGAAATGCTACAAGATGCTTTTGAGTCTCATAATATGGTCTTACATGAAATAACATATCGATGCCATGTCCCTGACATGGTCTTATAAGAAATCTCACACCAAAGCCATATGCCAAATATGGTCTTACACGGAACCTTAAGAACCTCAGTATCGTAGTATTTGCATTCTATCCATTTTTAAAGTTTAATTGAAGATTTTCATTTCTTGTCTTCTCGACAACATCGTAATTAATATATTTCATAAAGACAATATAAAAATCATACACCATCAAAATATTACGTATTTCACTTAAGGTTGCATTGTTTGCACACGAACTTACCTCGATACCGAAAGGGTAAAAAGGGACCTATTCGTTAATTTCTCTCTTATAGCAACCCAAGATTTTCAACTATTACACACATTTACCACCTATTTCACAACATTTACAAAAAGGTCCTTTTAGGTGTTTTCATGGAAACGCCTTTCACAAAAGTTGTATATTTAACAATTAGGACTTATTTTCTTCCATAAAATTTTAGCGAACAACATAATTTTTCTCATGGAAAACCCTAGAATCTTAACCATTTTGCAAAATAGTCCCCTCATTAGCTAGCTTAAGCTTTGGGGGTTCCAAAAGTACAAAAATTTCAAGAAAGGCCACCAAAATCACTTACTTGTAAGAAGGAAAGCTTGGCTGAAATTTTTGAGTTCTCAACCTCCATTTTGCTGCTAATTTTCGGTGGAGAAGATGGTCCTTTTCTTTTCTTTATTTTATGATAAAAATCAATTTTTATCACCAAATTTCCACCTAACCAAATGACAAAGTTCTTTTTTTGTCCCACTATGGCCGGCCATCAGTTCCCCCATGGCCTAATTGCACATTAAGGACCTCCAAATTAATATACTATGGCTATATGGCACCTCTAGCAAATAAAATAGAACTTTCGCACTTTATGCGATTTAGTCCTTTTTCGTGATTAAGCATGAAATCGCTAAAATTGAAGCACCAAAATTTTCATGCACCTTTATAATCGTGTAATAACTCATAAAATAACTTTAAAAATAATTTTTTCTGACCCTGAACTAGTGGTCCCGAGACTGCTGTTTCGACTAGCCCCTAAATCAGGCTGTTACACATTTCCTCTATTTATAGGGCCTTAATCACCGTAGGTTACAAACATATAATAAAGATAATTAAGGTACCTTATAAATTATTTTAGGGTTATAAGAGAATGACTTTAGGGGTTTAGAGAGTTTTATAAGCATCTATTTATCAATAGATTTACAACACTCCCCCTTGGATGTCCATTAACAAAAAATGTGCCTTGTTAAAACCTTATTAGGTAAAATCCTAGGGATAAAAACCTAATTAAAGAAAAAAAAAGTACACAATCTCCTATTTCGAGTTACCTCGTTAAATACATTTACTAGGAAAATCCAATGGGACAAAACCTTGGTTAAAAGAAAAGAGAACATCATGTTTTAGACTCCCCTTAACATCATATTACATCTTTGAGCCGATGTATTCCAATCTTGTATACTAGACTTTCAAATGCTATGGTTGGCAATGCATTGGTAAAAAGACCAGTCAAATTATCATTAGAACAGATTTGTTGAACTTCTATATCACATTTGATGTATCCACTATTCAATTGAGTTATATATGTTGCATTATCTTCGTAGGAGATCGTTGGCATCTTATCTTGCAAAGGCAAATCACATATCTTCTGGATATGTTAGGTCAAAAACTTTAGCCAAACACACTGTCAACTTGCTTTATGCATTACAATTATTTCTACATGATTTGAAGAGGCAACAATTGTTGGATCTGTTGCCCTAAGTGCAGTATATTTGTTTTTACAATTGAATTTTTTCAGACAGAGTGGTTGATAAAAATATTCATGAATTACATTAATATCCTTTGTATATTTTCCTCACCGTAGTTTTTGCATGCAAAGCAAAATAGAAGCAAATATTTGCTCATTGGTTGTCTAATGTTTAAATTAATACTAAGCGATATTACGTGGTCAAATCGTAATACGAAAGGACACCTTATATTAGTAGATAAACCTAAACATGCCCTTAGTCTAATCAGAAATGAGCAAACCAATTGAAAGAATAATATGTCATCTATAAAGTCCAATTGGAGAGATGTCTTCTCTTGGGCATCGGAGCGGATGACTCCCAAAAGGCAGAGACATAAATTTGACTGACTAAATTGATAGTACATCGAACTAGACCCAAGAATATTAGACACTAAATTTTTTTATGAATTTATTCACTTGTGAAGTTCAAAGCGTGGCATATCTTAATCCTGAGTGGATGATGGACTATGTATGCATGACTCATATACTTTGATGTAAGTAAAAGCTTGAGTTCAAATAGATAAGAAATTGAAAGCTGGTGCTTCCAGTGTATAACTTCTGCAATATGTAGCATTATTGACAATAGTGGAATTCATAGCCTAAAAAATGGGTAAATGATATCCTCTCATTGGCATTACATGATATATGAAAAGTAAACATGGCCACGAGTCGTTTGTCTTTGTGATAAATGACTTAATTGCTATTTGATAGTAATTGACTTTTCATAAAGGAAGATGTAATTATTACCATGAGATAAAATAAGATCATATTGGGAGAATAGATTTATCTAAAAAATATTAAGGATATCCTTTAAGGGTAACACACTTATGACAAGGTCATTGGACAATCACTGATCAAATAGTTTTCATAATAGTATGTAATTGGGGAGAGTTAAGTCAAGATACTATATTGGAATGACTTCGTGACTAAATAAGTTTATAATTAATATGTGAAATGTAACACCCTTTACCTGACCCAGACGACCAGTCTGGGTGTCAGGCGTCACATCAACCTGAATAACTTAACAACATTTTTACACACTTAATCAGTTTCAAATTTCAAAGTTTTATTTGTATTATAGCTTGTATCGTACATGTTTTAATTCTTTACAAACTTCCTAACTTCATAAGTTAACAATTGTTTACTAACTTTGCGATAAGATTATAATATAGGTATATCCAACATAACCCCAGAGGCGTGGCCTCATAGGGTGCCCCTTTATATACATGAAACAACCTCCCTGCCTTTCTCTAACACTAATTAGGGCTGGCTTAGCCCCTCTGGATATAAAGTCTTTACCTACCATGTACTCATGCAGTAAATTTTATAAGTTCAAAAGAACTTAGTGAGATTTGTAAAATAAACTCATACATAGCAGCACAAATCTAAAGAAATTGAAATTTCTGGCTCAAAATTGAACTCTCTATTTTTCGTAGAAGGATTTGCGAATTTAGTTGACAAGGCCCATGCCATTTTCTCTCTCTGAGTCGATTCTAGGCAGACTTGATCCCTATCTGGTCATACCATACTCTATCTAGAAATACCCTCTTTTGGGTGTTACCCCCGGTCATCATTGTTTCAAACTTTCATTATACCCTCATTCACTATTGATTTCTATAGACATGTACCTGAGTAATTGCCACAAGCTTAGATCCTTACTTGAATAAAATCTCTTAAATTTCGTCTGAAACACCCCAAACCCGGCCCATGAGCCTCGACCGGATCTGGCATGCTCCTGGAGTAAAACACTTCAGAAACTTGTTTGTCAATTCAGAAAATTTGGTCATTTTGAAGAGAAATCGGTTGGTGTTGTGATTGAATTGAAAACGTGTTGTTCTTGAAGTCTAGATTTTATTAAAACTTTATTATTATATTTCAAAACTATAAGTTGAAAGAAATGCCGAGTTGTTCTAGAGTTTACCATTAAAATTAAAAATCGTTGGTGTTTAAGTGTCAAAACATTTAAAATTCATTTTTAATAAAAAGTTATTAAATCTTGACTTAATAATAATCGTTTCATGATAAAACAAATAAAATGCATGCATAAAATAGTATAATAGTAAGGGCCTTATTACATCAAAGCAAAACCCGAAATAAATCCAAATCTTAAATATAAAGTCTCAAAATAAAATAAATGCGGAGCTGAGCATGGCCACCACTAAGTTCCTGCCGACCCAGTCCATTTAGTGAGTGTCACCTGCAAAATGTTAGCCCATGAGGGGTGAGTCAAACAGACTCAGTGTGTAACAACCAACACAAACCCCCAAACGACTTAGGCATATCAGATCATACAGAACAAATATAGGTAATGATGCAATCCCAACCCCATCTAAGTATCCATCCTCTACACATCACCCGTACCAACCAATCACACCGTGGGGATTACTAAATCGACCCTCCATCCGCTACACACCATCGAAGGTAGTCGCTGTAGTCAACTGCACATCGCCCTTATAAATCGTGGCATAGCCACCAAATAATGTGACAGAGTCACCAGATATTAATATGTGACATTAGTCACCAGATTCAGATTTTGTGACATGAGTCACCAGATAATGTGGTATAAACCACCAGATCACTTCCCCTTTTCATAATCACCCATATGCCCATGCGTCATACAAAACATGCAGAAATCATGCCATATACCTTATTCCATGTTCATAACAAATTCACATATGAGTCATATTCAATGTTCGTAAACATTATTAACATAGTAAAAAGGGTGAACGTACCTGAATATTCTGTACCAACGTATGGTACCTTTAGCCACATCTTTCATATTTTCATTAACACATGCATTAAACTAATACCATAAATCTATTAGGAATCAGTGTAGGGCTACACACCTGGTTTTCTAATGTGTTTACTGAATTCCGAAGTTCTATCGAAACAGATTGAACTTCTCCCTAAAAATCAAAGTTAGAATCGGCCAATCACTAACACTTAATATAGCCTTGGCCGAATGTTAACACTCTCTTACCTTGCGGATCTAAATCCCGAAATTATCCCTTGTCTTTGAAGATGTCAAAATACCTACATGGTGTATGTTAGATCCGATTCCAACATTTGAATAAATGGCCTTCAGCCTAAACCACACTTTTCTTACCTTAGATTTTGAAATCCCGAATAATCTCCTCCTTGTAGTCGACAACAACCAAATCCCGAATTCCTCTTGCAAAGTTTCGGCCAAAGTGCATTAATGGGATTAGTTCCTAGATTTCGGCTAAAGAAAAAGGAATGAAAATCAAATAACATTTGATCTTACCCCTAATGATGAAATCGACTGCACCCTTGCCTGACACCACAGAGAGATTCGGCTATATAGGCTAGATGTTGATCAATAAGTTTCTGCTTTGAGGTTTAATGGATAAACGGCTAGGAGTCACTTGTGTATTCGGCTTTTGATGGATTTGTGAAAAGAAGAAGAGAGGAGGTTGATGATTGAGCAATTTGGTAATGGTGATCTTTGGGAGAGATTTCGACTAGAGCAAGTTAAAAGAAAAAGAAGAGAAAGTGATGGATTTTGGAGAGAAAGGAGTAGACGAAAGAGAGACTAAAAGTTCCTTAATGATTTTATGAAATTCGGCTATTCCTCCCTACTAACTTGACCGAAAATTACCTCAAGAAAGTCCCTAGGCCGGCCAACTCTCTTCCCTCTTATCAGCTTCCTTCTTTTTCTCCTATTTTCTCTCTTCTTTACCTGTTAAAAAATAATTTAAATAAATCAACAATTATCTTCCTACCTTAGTCGAATTTTGAACGCATTTGACTTGATCAAATGCTCATCCATCAAGTGTCCCATTGCCGTCCACCACTGCTCATCCTTGCTGCAAAAAATAAAACTCCCATTTGCGTCCCTTGCTGCTAGAACCTAAGCCCTACACACTGCTTGTGGCGTCACTTACTAAGGCTTTAAGTGGCACCTCCTTGCCACTTTAACAAGCCCATTTTTATGTCCAATTTCCCCTACAAATTCTCTTAAGGCCTAACATGCTTAGCTCCTCTTGAAGAATTAAAATAAGATATTTTCTAAAGCATTCTCCTACACTCTAAAGTTCCCGAAATCTATAAAACACATTAAAAACACACATAGGCATACTAGCACATGCAATTAAGCAAAAAATGCACAAGCCCTAAATCCCGGATATTACAGTTCTACCCCCTTAAAATAATTTCGACCTCGAAATTACCTGGCTAAAATAAATGAGGGTATTGCTGTCGCATTGCTTCTTCCGGCTGCCACGAAGCTTTTTCCGATCCATGATTACGCCATAATATTTTGACCGGAGGAACTGATTTCTTTCGCAACACTTTCACATCTCGCTCCAAGATCTGAATCGGCTCTTCCTCGTAGGACAAATCTGGTCTTAGCTCCACATTTTCAACCGTACTACATGAGATGGATCCGATCGGTAACGACGTAGCATAGAAACATGGAATACATCATGCATCTGCTGCAACTCCGAAGGCAACTCTAACTGATATGCCACTGGTCCAACTCGCTTCAATACCCGATAAGGTCCTATAAACCTGGGACTTAACTTCCCTTTGCGACCAAATCTCATCACCTTCTTCTATGGCGAAACTTTATGAAATACCTGATCTCCCACAGCAAACTCTATTTCCTTCCGCTTGAGATCTACATACGACTTCTGCCTATCAGATGCCTCCTTTAACCGTGCCCAAATTACCTTAACCTTCTCCTCAGATTCTGCCACAATCTCTGGACCCGAGACTCGACGTTCCCCTAATTCTATCCAACACGTAGGAGTGCGACACCTCCGTCTATATAGCGCTTCATACGGTGCCATCCGAATACTGGCTTGATAGCTGTTATTATAAGCAAATTCCGCTAGAGGCAAATATTCTTCCCAACCTCCTCTGAAATCTATCACACAGCCCCTCAGCATATCCTCTAACACTTGGATCACTCGCCAGATCGGTGGCGATTGCGGATGAAATGCCGCATCTTGAAGTCTAGTCTGGTGCCTAAAGCCTGATGTAGTGCTTTCCAAAACCGAGATGTAAACCTTGGATCCCTATCTGAAATAATCGACACCGGTACTCCATGCAACCTCACGATTTTTGCCACATACAACCTCACCAACTTCTGCAAAGAATAATCAACCTGCACTGGAATGAAATACGCGGACTTTGTCAGTCGATCCACTATCACCCATACAGAGTCCTTCTTAGTAGGCGTAAGGGGAAGCCCACTAACGAAGTCCATGGTGATTCTCTCCCACTTCCTTCTTTGAATCTTTATCTTTGAAGCAATCCTGACGGAACTTGATGTTCAGCCTTAACTTGCTGACACGTTAAGCACTTCCCTACAAATTCTGTAACTTCCCTCTTAAGACCAGGCCACCAAAACTATTCCCATAGATCTCTATACAACTTACTACCTCTAGGATGCATAGCATAAGGGCTACTATGCGATTCCTGAAGAATCTTCTGCCTCAACTCCTTATTCCCAGGCACACAAACCTTACCCTTGAAACAAAATACTCCATCACTATTAATACAATAATCCTCTAACTCCTCATTTTGCACTTGCCGTAGTTTAGCACTTAGATCCTCATCTGCCAACTGACTCTCTTTCACCTTATCAACCACGTCGGCTTAACTTGCAATTTTGCTAACAAACTCCCATCGTCATACAAGCTAAGATGTGCAAACATCGCCCTCAGATCCGACACTACTTTCCGACTTAGGGCATCTACCACTACATTCGCCTTGCCCGGGTGATACTCTATAGAACAATCGTAGTCCTTTAATAACTCCACCCACCTTCGCTGTCTCAGGTTCAGCTCTTTTTGAGTCAGTAGATACTTAAGGCTCTTGTGGTCTGTGTAGATCACTGACTTTTCTCTATATAGATAGTGCCTCCATACATTAAGAGCAAAGACCACTGCCGCCAATTCCAAATCATGCATCGGGTAGTTGACCTCATGTGGCATTAATTGCCGAGACGCATAAGCGACTACCTTCCCTCCTGCATAAATACGCATCCCAAACCTGTATGAGAAGCGTCACAATATACCACAAAATCCTTCCCTGCCTCAGGCTGAATCAAAACCGGAGCTTCAGTCAAGACCCTCTTAAGCTCCTCAAAACTCTCCTGTTGCTTAGCTGTCCATACGAAAGGTACCCCCTTTCTCAACAACTTTGTCAAAGGTGCGGCTATTGATGAGAACTCTTCCACAAACCTTCTGTAATAGCCTACCAATCCTAAGAAACTACGAACCTCAGCCACAGACATAGGTGGTTTCCAATCTCGCACTGCCTCAATCTTCCTAGGATCTACCCTTATCCCTTCTGCAAACACCACATGCCCTAAAAACGCAACTTCCTTCAGCCAAAATTCACACTTGCTGAATTTGGCATATAGCTTCCTTTCCCTTAACACTTGTAGCACTATCCGAAGATGCTCATCATGTTCTTCCTCAGACTTGGAATACACTAGGATGTCGTCTATGAACACAACGACGGACCGATCCAAGAAAGGTTGGAAAACCCAATTTATCATATCCATGAAGCGGCTGGGGCGTTCGTCAGTCCGAACGGCATTACTAGGAGCTCATAATGGCCGTATCTTGTCCGGAAAGCTGTCTTATGGATATCTACTTCCTTCACCTTAAGTTGATGATATCCAGATCGTAAATCTATCTTTGAGAATACCGCGACCCCCTTAAGCTGATCGAACAAGTCGTCTATCCTTGGCAACGGATACTTGTTCTTAATGGTCAGCTTATTCAACTGACGATAATCTATGCACATACGCATAGTCCCGTCCTTCTTCTTCACGAACAAGACCGATGCTCCCCACGGAGACACACTAGGTCGAATAAACCCACGATCAAGCAACTCTTGGATTTGAGCCTACTTGGCAGCAAGTCAATTCCAAACTCCACCTCCCTGTCTGGGGGTATCCCAGGTAACTCCTCCCGAAAAACATCCACAAACTCCCTTACAGTTCTGACCCCTTCAACACATTTGTTTCCTTAGCTTCAAGGCACTGACCAACATCAGAAAAGCCAGACATCCTTTCTTTACCATCTTCTCTGCCTTAAGAGCAGATACTACATTCGACAAATAATTCCGTCTTTCGCCCATCACCACAACTTCCTTATCGTCAGAAGTTCTCAACGACATGTGTTTAGCAGCACAATCCACATTCATACGGTACTTCACTAACCAGTCCATACCTAAGATTAGATCAAATTCCCCGAATGGCAGTTCCATTAAGTCAGCTGGAAACTGCGTCCCCTGAACTTCTAAAGGCACTTCCTTAAAGAGCTTATCTACCACTACAGTCTGCCTTAAAGGACTACGTATAGTCATCTTCCTAGGTACAGTCTCAAAGTTCACATGCAGAGTTTCAGATGCTTCACTAGCAAAATAGGAATGAGTTGACCCTATGTCTATCAAAGCAATAAAGGGTAACCCATAAATAAGGAACGTACTCGTTATAACATCAGGTGCATCGCTACCTTCCTTCGATTTAATCGCATATACGGACACTGGTTGTCTAGCTTGAGATACCAACACCTCGCCGGTGTTCCCCATCCTCTTTCAGTACTATTACCTCTACCAATTAGATCACCGCCCCGCGGTGGCTGCGGTCCACCTCTTCCAGCCTGATTAAAGCCCTGACCTATTGGTTGGCTCCCGTCTGTTTTCATGGGACAGTCCCTAATCATGTGATCCTTGGATCCACACTTAAAACATCCCCTATCTTATTCCAACACTCTCCTAAGTGCATCTTTCCACACTGAGCACAAGTACGATACTGCCCTCCTGTAACAACCTGATGACCTCGCGGCCCATCAACTCTATGCCTCTTTTGAACATTTCCGGATGACCCTGCTGATCCAAAGCCTCTCTTTTGCCTATTAGGTCAGATTACGTCTCACTGATTCCTTAATCCTTCAGCTACCTTAGCCATCCCTACTAACACGGCAAACTCCTGCTCCTGCTGTGGAGCTATCAACAATCTCAGGTCATCCCTCAGTCCATCCTCAAACCGGATACATCGCTCATGCTCTGTAGCCACGATTCCTCGAGCATACCAGCTCAACCTTACGAATTCTGCCTCGTACTCCGCTACGGACTTATTCCCTTGAACCAGCCTCAGAAATGCCTTCTTCTGCGCATCAATATAACTAGTACCAACATACTTCTTCTGATACGCCGCCTTAAAATACTCCCAAATGAGATCCTCAATTGTAGCACCATCCTGAATCGTGAGCCACCATTGATATAACTCATCACGGAGAAGCGACACCACTCCTTTCAGTTTCTCCTCAGCAGTCAGATCCAGCTCATCCATGATTTGCTCTGTCGCCTCCAACCAATACTCAGCCGTACTGGGCGCCACACCAAATACACCACGGAATACCTCAGCTCCATTAGCTCGGAGTCGCTCGGGTACAAATTTTTGAGCTCCCATACCTCCACCTGCTCCAGCCACTATCTCAAGAACTCGCAGCATCACCTGCGATACTGCATCATCCCCCGTCTGATCCTGATGTTCAACACCAGCAGCCGGTGGTTGGGGTGGTGGTACCTCATTCTCGGACCCTTAACCAGACCTAACAGGTTCCGATACAGTCATTCTGCCTCTACCACGCCCTCGCACATTACGACCACGCCCCCTAGAACTCATGTCTACGACCGCGATTTAATCTGGTTTAAGAAGTTTTATGCATTAGTCTTTGTTCCACTGATTACCCACGAAGAAGTTTTATGTAAAGAAGTTTAGTAGTAGTTCTTTCGATCATTTCGGGGTTTTTGTTTCAAGTCTTCTACCCTAGTTCAGAAAAACACCTTCATTCAATAGTATCTACTACACACATTCACCATTCGAACATTTTCGTCTATACTAATCCCAGGGGTATTTTCGTAATTTGTCCTATAGGGTATTTTGGTAATTTTCCAAATCAGGGTATCTTGATATTTCATGAAATAGGGGTTTTTGGGTATTTTTGTAAAGTAAGAAAATCTTAGTAAAAGTTGAGGGTAGTGTGGTAATTTCATAAACCAAGGGTATTTTAGTAATTTTAAAAACTAGGGGCATTTGGGTAATTTTGTAAACCAGATTTTCTTTTTAAAATCTAGAATAGTTTTTACAAATCAAAGGGGTAATTTGGTGATCTTAAAACTAAGGGTTTTTATAAAACAGTGTAGCTAGTCCCTTTCGGGTTTTAGTTATTGAATTTAGCCCGGAATGAGTCATCTTGGTTAGGGTGAACCGTTACTACGCTCCAGGTAGGATTCAAGCGAAGAGGAGGTGAGTCACTAGGACTGCTTAAATACCAAGCTCTCCCTGAATCCAATTCTTGACATGCGCACAATGGTTGCCACACCCTAACTCGGCGACTTACTCACAGGTTTGTTTAATTAAGCTTTAAATTTTATGTAATTCTGTGTTGGAGTAACTAATCCTAAGGTTCAGTAACTCCTAGTGTACTAATCTATGTTCCCGTTATACCCACATATAAATCATACAATAAATCATACAACAGTTAAGGGTACTTACCTGGTGGACTTCGGGTCGGAGACTTAGGTGCCATGCCAGATAACCTGCTTAATTCCAAAAATTTTCACAAAAACTTATTTGGGCTTAATTTTGAAAATGTTGTGGGCTTTAAACCCAAGGTCGAGAGTTTAAAATTGGGCTCTGATACCAAATTGAAACACCCCAAACTCGGCCCACGAGCCTCGACCGGATCTGGCATGCTCCTGGAGTAAAACACTTCAGAAACTTGTTTGTCAATTCAGAAAATTTGGTCATTTTGAAGAGAAATCAGTTGGTGTTGTGATTGAATTGAAAACGGTGTTATTCTTGAAGTCTAGATTTTATTAAAACTTTATTATTATATTTCAAAACTATAAGTTGAAAGAAATGCCGAGTTGTTCTAGAGTTTACCATTAAAATTAAAAATCGTTGGTGTTTAAATGTCAAAACATTTAAAATTCATTTTTAAGAAAAAGTTATTAAATCTTGACTTAATAATAATTGTTTCATAATAAAACAAATAAAATGCATGCATAAAACAGTCTAATAGTAATGGCCTTATTACATCAAAGCAAAACCCGAAATAAATCCAAACCTTAAATATAAAGTCTCAAAATAAAATAAATGCGGAGCTAAGCATGGCCACCACTAAGTTCCTGCCGACCCAGTCCATTTACTGAGTGTCACCTGCAAAATGTTAGCCCATGAGGGGTGAGTCAAACAGACTCAGTGTGAAACAACCAACACAAACCCCAAACGACTTAGGCATATTAGATCATACAGAACAAATATAGGTAATGATGCAATCCCAACCCCACCTAAGTATCCATCCTCTACACATCACCCGTACCAACTAATCACACCGTGAGGATTACTAAATCGATCCTCCATCTGCTACACACCATCGAAGGTAGTCGCTGCAGTCAACTACACATCGTCCTTATAAATCGTGGCATAGCCACCAAATAATGTGACAGAGTCACCAGATATTAATATGTGACATTAGTCATCAGATTCAGATTTTGTGACATGAGTCACCAGATAATGTGGTATAAACCACCAGATCACTTCCCCTTTTCATAATCACCCATATGCCCATGCGTCATACCAAACATGCAGAAATCATGCCATATACCTTATTCCATGTTCATAACAAATTCATATATGAGTCATATTCAATGTTCGTAAACATTATTAACATAGTAAAAAGGGTGAACGTACCTGAATATTCTGTACCAATGTATGGTACCTTTAGCCACATCTTTCATATTTTCATTAACACATTCATTAAACTAATACCATAAATCTATTAGGAATCAGTGTAGAGCTACACACCTGGTTTTCTAACGTGTTTACTGAATCCCAAAGGTCTACTGAAACAGATTGAACTCCTCCCTAAAAATCAAAGTTAGAATCGGCCAATCACTAACACTTAATATGGCCTTGGCCGAATGTTAACACTCTCTTACCTTGCGGATCTAAATCCCAAAATTATCCCTTGTCTTTGAAGATGTCGAAATACCTACATGGTGTATGTTAGATCCGATTCCAACATTTGAATAAATGGCCTTCGGCCTAAACCACACTTTTCTTACCTTAGATTTTGAAATCTCAAATGATCTCCTCCTTGTAGTCGACAACAACCAAATCCTGAATTCCTCCTTCAAAGTTTCGGCCAAAGTTCATTAATGGGATTAGTTCCTAGATTTCGGCTAAAAGAAAAAGGAATGAAAATCGAATAACATTTGATCTTACCCCTAATGATGAAATCGACTGCACCCTTGCCTGACACCACAGAGAGATTCGGCTATATAGGCTAGATGTTGATCAATAAGTTTCGGCTTTGAGGTTTAATGAATAATCGGCTAGGAGTCACTTGTGTATTCGGCTTTTGATGGATTTGTGAAAAGAAGAAGAGAGGAGGTTGATGATTGAGCAATTTGGCAATGGTGATCTTTGGGAGAGATTTCGGCTAGAGCAAGTTAAAAGAAAAAGAAGAGAAAGTGATGGATTTTAGAGAGAAAGGAGTAGACGAAAGAGAAACTAAAAGTTCCTTAATGATTTTATGAAATTCAGCTATTCCTCCCTACTAACTTGACCGAAAATTACCTCAAGAAAGTCCCTAGGCTGGCCAACTCTCTTCCCTCTTATCAGCTTCCTTTTTTTTCTCATATTTTCTCTCTTCTTTACCCATTCAAAAATAATTTAAATAAATCAACAATTATCTTCCTACCTTAGCCGAATTTTGAACGCATTTGACTTGATCAAATGCTCATCCATCAAGTGTCCCATTGCCGTCCACCACTGCTCATCCTTGCTGCAAAAAATAAAACTCCCATTTGCGTCCCTTGCTGCTCGAACCTAAGCCCTGCACACTGCTTGTGGCGTCACTTACTAAGGCTTTAAGTGGCGCCTCCGTGCCACTTTAACAAGCCCATTTTTATGTCCAATTTCCCATACAAATTCTCTTAAGGCCTAACATGCTTAGCTCCTCTTCAAGAATTAAAATACAATATTTTCTGAAGCATTCTCCTACACTCTAAAGTTCCCGACATCTATAAAACACATTAAAAACACACATAGGCATACTAGCACATGCAATTAAGCAAAAAATGCACAAGCCCTAAATCCTGGATATTATATCGTCACTCAAGGTACTCCAATAGGCCGATAATACCTAACACCACGTTCCTTTCTCGTGTGTTCTTTGACAGTTTCTACTCTTGGTAGCTCTATAAAGTCCTTTCCATTTTACAGGGTCCTGATAGACTTCGCTTCCCACTACTTTCCGATGGACTTTTTAATCACGCAACCTTAAGCTTGCATTTCCTTCTATGAAGCCTCTTGTTAGTCCACTCATTTCTCATTCATCTCTTTGTCGATTTCAAAATTAGGATTTTATCCTTTGCAACCTCTTCTACATTTGCTTAACTAATATGAGATCCGCGACTTCCCTAGCGTACTCTTATTGAGGAAAGTCTCATTGAAGGAATTGCTCCCTTCTTTCATGCATGACTAAGTTAGGACACTTCCTAGGCTCCATTTGTCATTGCTCTTAGCGAATTCCCTAGTTGTCTTAATATCTTGTGTCTTTAGACATGCCAAGTCCATTCTGTCAAATGCTTGGTCGCTCAAGTCACCTTGCAACTCCTCCTTTATACCTTGGCAAGTTGCCTAGTAACTAATATATGGACTCTACATGTTTCTATAGCCCTGTTTACTATCCTGACTGACTCTATTAGTTGCCATAGTCGAACTTTGGTCTTACACCGAATAACCCCTGTGCTTACTGTCTCAGGGAACCCTATTGGTTGACATAGCCAAGCTATGGTCTTATACCTTACACCTCTTTGAGGTGTTGCCTTGAAAGACCTTAGTAAACACCTCTAACCTATCTCCATAGTTGAATTAGGGTTACAAAGCATTACCATACAATTGGAAATATTTAAACAACATAATACTCAATAATTTAAATATATCATAAACCATTCATTCACGTACATTTCATCCCTAAATCGAGCCTTCGATTCCCTAATAATAGCTTAGAAGCAATTCGGGACTAATTTGAAACTATACGAAAAGTTTAGGAAAAAGTAGCAAAATTTGAAAACAAGGGTCACACGGCCATGTAACTTTCAAAATAGGGACACACTGCTGTGTCCTCACCCGTGTAACTCATTGAATCAGGTCATACGGCCGTGTAACTCTTTGAGTTGCCCCAAAATGCCCGTGTGCCAGGCCATGTAACTCACTGACTTGAACCTTTAAAAATCTTCAGATGACACACGGTTGTGTCGCCAAGCCATGTGCCTTACATGGCTGAGTTACACTCTCTTATCCCAGGCTGTGTGAATCCAAAATTTACCTAAAATCAAACCATTTCAAAACCATTTCATGCATAAACATTCAAACCAATTGTGCACACATTCAGGGGATCAAAACACCATCTAAAGCATGCATAAACATACCATTTCAAGCATCCTAGACCACCTAACCAATATGCCATTCAAAAGCACCAAAATTATACCAAAACATTACAAATGAGCATTACATGACCATAAAAGACTAATTCCAAGCCATCATTTATATACCAAAAATCCATATATACAAGTATTTTAGAATGGTCAAAATGACCTAACTTTAAATAATCACTAAAAGTTCATCAAGTTCAAACTTAAACTTCACAAGTATGATCATACCAATTCACAAATTTCACATTCACAAAACATCATAGTACTAAAGACTTCTCCTATTACATGCCACTTTAACCAACTTGAAACAAGTACAAAATGACTACCAAGGTATAGATGATAGTGTGTGAGCTTCCAAGCTGATCTAATCGATGCAATGATTCCAAGAGTCTTACAAAATCAAATTAAAATAAATAAGCACGAAAAAGCTTAGTAAGTTCGATAAATCAACTCATTTACTATAAATTTCCAAGTTTCCAAAGGTATTTCACCGACATAAAGTCTGAATAATACCGGCACTAAGCCTACTAGGCACTATGCCTGAATAACGTCAGCACTAAGCCTGAATAATGTCAGCACTAAGCCTACTAGGCATTAAGCCTGAATAATAGTACGTTTGAACATTTACATATCAATACATAACATAATTTAAAGATTAGTTCACTAACAAGGAATTGAATTCAATTATACATAAACATAAAACGAACTTACTAGACTAGTTTGCAGTAATCGCAAAAGCACAGGGGCTACTCTGAAATCTTTTCTTTTCCATGATCGTCAACACATTCGTGATCTAGAAAAATAGTTTCATTCAACTGAATACTTATAAACTTCAATTTAATCCAAAATTCATATTTATGAAAACTTATGAAATTACCCCTAGCATAGCGTAAGCATGAGTCTAGATATACATGCAATATACATGAGTATTTACATAATGATAGTGTGACGACTCCTAACGATTTAAATTGTGTTTTCATATAGTAAATGGATCCCGATAGAGCTATGGAGGATGATGTAGAAAGTAACACGCTGGCTCTCGCTGAAGGGACGGTGCTGAATGAAAATGAGAATAGACCAAAGACCGTCAGTCAGAGAGGAGGAGAAGGGGCTAGGGAAGCCATTCTTCACATGATGAATGCATGGCATACAGAGCTCGTCCGTACGAAACCCGAATGCACAACCCCCTCCATCCCCACCTATTCCTCAGCCTACCCTTATAGCTCCCCAAATGGTAGAAGTGGTAAGAAGAGAGAAGCCTCCTGTCGATAGAATCCGAAAACAAGGAGCCGAGGAATTTCGAGCTAGTAAAGATGATGATCCAGAAAGAGCAGAATTTTGGTTCGAAAATACCATCAGGTTATTTGATGAATTATCTTGCACACCTGAAGAGTGCATGAAATATGTGGTGTCTCTCTTAAGAGATTCCGCTTATCAGTTGTGGAACACCCTTGTGTCAGTTGTACCAAGGGAAAGGATCACATGGGAGTTTTTCTAAGAAGAATTCCAGAAGAAGTACATTAGCCAAAGATTTATTGGTCAGAAGAGAAAGGAATTCCTTGAACTAAAACAAGGTAGAATGGCAGTAACTGAATATGAGCGTAAATTTGTAAGGCTCAGCAAGTACGCTTGGGAGTGTGTGTCCTCTGAAGCCATCATGTGTAAGAGGTTTGAGGACGGATTAAATGAAGATATCCTACTATTTGTTGGTGTCCTTTGGTTGAAAGAATTTTTTGTGTTAGTGGACTGGGCTTGTAAAGCCGAAGAGTTGGTTAAAAAGAAAAGAAAAGCTGAAATAGAGTCTCGTGACTCAAGAAAGAGACAAATGAACAAGTCATTTCAATCTTCGTCTAAGAAGTCAAGAGACTTCCCTACTCAATCAGCTACTTCAGCTGGGTTTTTGAATAGAGGTAAGAGTAAACAGTACTCGGGGTTAAAGCTCAGACTACCTCAGTTGCTAGTGTTGGGAACATTCAACCTAATAGACCGAAATGTCTACAATGTGGCATACGTCATCCCGGTAAGTGCCGAGCTCATGAGAGGGCCTGTTTTAAATGTGGTTCCCAAGATCATTTTATTAGAGAATGTCCTGAGATGGTTGAAAAAGAGAAAATTCAGAGTGCCAAATTGGGAAGTACTACTAGAGGGAGACCACAGAGAAACCCGAGAAGTGGAACGAGTAGTAAGAGTACACCTAGAGAGCAGGTTGCGAGATCTGAGGGTAGAGCACCTGCGATAACTTACGCTATTTGTGCTCGCGAAGATGCGTCTCCCCTGATGTAATTATGGGTACATTTTCTCTTCATGATATTAATGTTGTTGCTTTAATTGATCTAGGATCTACCCACTCATATTTGCAAGAAATTAGTATCTAGTATGAGCATGTCTATAGAGTTTACAGAGTTTAGGATAAAAGTGTCCAATCCGTTAGGCAAAAGTGTATCAGTTGATAAGGTATGCAAAGATTGCCTATTGATAATTAGAAGTCATTATTTTAAAGCAAATCTCATGCTATTACCATTTGATGAATTCGATATAATTTTTAGCATGGACTGGTTAACCACTCATGATGTGACAGTAAATTGTGGAAAGAAATACATTGAATTGAGATGTGAAAATGGAGACACTCTTCATGTTGAATTAGATGAACAAGACAGATTGCCTGTAGTGCTTTCTCATATGTCTGCCCAGAAATATGTAAGAAAGGGATACGAAGCATATCTTGCCTTTGTGATGAATGCCAAAGAAACCGAGTTAAGAATTGAATCAGTGCTGATAGTATGTGGGTATCCAGATGTATTACCAGAAGTTAAATTTGGCATTGAGTTAGCCCCTGGTATTGCACCTATATTGATTGCTCCAAATAGACTGGCTCCACAAGAGTTGAAGGAATTGAAGGCACAATTGCAAGAGTTGACGGACAAAGGCTTTGCAAGATTGAGTTATTCTTCGTGGGGTGCTCCAGTGTTACTTGTGAAAAAGAAAGATGGTTCTATGAGATTATGTATAGATTACCGGCAGCTTAATAAGGTTACAGTGAAAAAGAAGTACCCATTGCCAAGGATCGACGATATATTTGATCAATTGAAGGGAGCCACTGTGTTCTCCAGGATAGACTTAAGGTCTGATTATTACCAGTTGAGAGTCAAAGACTCAGATGTGCCGGAAACTGTATTTCGAACAAGGTATGGGCACTATAAATTTTTAGTCATGCCTTTTGGCTTAACAAATGCCTCTGCTGTGTTTATGGATTTAATGAACCTTATATTTCGGCCATACTTGGATAAGTTTGTTGTGGTTTTTATTGATGACATATTGATATATTCTTGGGATGAGCATGAGCATGCCAAGCACTTGAGGACGGTTTTGCAAATTTTACGAGATAATCAATTGTATGCCAAGTTTAGCAAAAGTGAATTTTGGCTTAAAGAGATTGGATTCTTGGGGCACATTGTCTCGGGAGATGGAATCCGAGTCGACCCAAGTAAGATTTCAGCTATTGTTGATTGGAACCTGCTGAAAAATGTATCCGAGGTTAGAAGTTTTTCTAGGCCTAGCTGGCTATTACAGACGGTTTGTCAAGGGATTTTCCATGATAGCTACACCTATGACGAGGTTGTTACAAAAAGACGTAAATTTTGAATAGACAGAAAAGTGCCAACAGAGTTTCGAGAAACTAAAAGCAGTGTTGTCTGAGGCTTCAATTCTAGTGCAACCTGAACCGGGAAAAGAATTTGGGATCTACAGCGATGCATCCTTGAATGGGTTGGGCTATGTGCTTATGCAAGAAGGCAAGTTCATAGCGTATGCTTCTAGACAGTTAAAGCCACACGAGAAGAATTATCTGACACATGATTTAGAGTTGGCTGCCATTGTGATTGCATTGAAGATATGGAGACACCATTTGTATAGTGATAGAGCGTAATAATAACATATTTTAAGCTCACATTTAGCATGTTTTTAGATGATTTATCCCCTGAATTATGTAATTTGGTGCTTTTAATCCTTTGTTTTCATGTTTTATACTCAGGAGAGCATAGGAGGATGAAAAGAACGAGAAACGGGCCCAAAACAGAGTAAATGGGCCATATCAAGAAATCAACACGGCTTGGGCCCAAGACCACACGGCCGTGCCTCATCAAACAGACTCGAGCACGGCCTGGCCATGATTCACACGAGCGTGTGCCATGGGCATGTCCTTGAAGTGAGAAAGAAGAGTTTCAGTCGGATTAGGGTACTTAGAGGCAAAAAAAGCCATTCCAAAAGCCTATATAAACACCCTAGAGGCCAACCTTTAGGAGGCGTCCAGCAAGGCCAAAGAGCCGAGCCTGAGAGGCCAGAATTGTGGATTTACTCGAAGAAAGCTAGTTGATTCATCTCAAGAAGCCGGAGTCATACTCACGACGGAGGATCTCTCTTCAATTCCTTCAGGGAGTTTTAGGGTTTTCTTATGTTTTGTTTTATCTTTTCTTCTGAGATGTATTCTTTTATGATTATGAACTAAACCCTCAGATACCTGAGGGGGATGAAACCTAAGATGAATCTTGTTATCGTTTGCTGAACTATATGATAAATACTTGATTTGTTCTTAATTATGTGTTCTTAATTCTTATTTTGATATTTCTGGGATATTAATTCAAGTGTGATGTACTTAGGTGGAGGAGCAAAAGTCCCTGCCTAAGAGTAGATCTAGCATAATTAAGCGGAGTTGATCACACGCCTAGACATAGGGTGACGAGATTTTGCCGGATTAGGGTGAAACCTAATATGGGAGTCCATAGATCGAGTTAATGTAATTCTAGGGGTTTTAATTAGAAAGAGATTTTAATTAATCGACCTAGGGTTAGACGTTAGTAGCCTCAACGGAGGTATTAATATAACTTAGGGAATCCTACGGATCAAGTCAAGTGAATAAATCGTCTGGTTCAGAGTTAGATAACAAGTGAAGTCTAGGTGGATCCTTCCTCGGGTATTGTCTCAATCAATTGGTTTTTCTCAAAGTTATTTTCCCAAATTCATTTTCTTTGTATTTGGATCTTGAACTTAGTTGTTAGATAATTTTAGATTAGATAAAAATTCCTTTAATTCTTAGGCTAAACAATTAAAAGAAAGTTAGTATTAGTACTTCAGGTTCCTTTGGGTTCGACAATCTGGTCTTGCCACAGCTATACTACTGTTCGATAGGTGCACTTGCCTCGAGTCATTGTCATAGTTAGTTTCTAGGCTCGATCATTCTTTTTATAAATTTTTAAGACTCTAAAATCACATATCAAGTTTTTGGCGCCGTTGCCGGGGGACCAAAATATTAAGAAAGCTCAATTTTTATAGCCATTTTTTTATTTTTCTGTAATTTATTTTTATTTTACTTTTAACTTTGCTAATTCTTCTTCTTTTATTTGTCCCTAGCAGATACCTCTAGTTTATGACTAGAAGGAACCCGACAGGACCCTTGATTTACGACGGTGAAATAGAACATACCGCTCGCAGAAACTAAAAATGATGTCACTGAGTAATTATCAGTGGCAAGTCATGAGGACAAAGCCTACTAAAGTAGCCGATGTTTTCAACCTTGACACGATCAGTATGTTATCAAACCAGGTAGAACTGATGAATAAAAAGATTGATGCTTTATGTGGTTTTACGCACGTACATCCGGTAATACAGTATGATATAAATGGAAGAGGGGTGAACAAAATAGAATATCTATTTTACAACCCTAGCATAGAGAACGAACAAGTCAACTATATGGTTAACTATTCTAGACCTCAAAATAATTTTTATAGTAACACTTATAATGCAGGTTGGAGGTACCATCCAAAATTTCTCGTGGGATGATCAAGGTAGTCAAAGACCGCAACTTCCTTCAGATTTTCTACAACCACCTTATCAGCAGAAATAGGAGCCGTACCTTGAGGAGACGCTGACAAAATTTATAGCGGTGCCAGAAACTTGTTTCCAAAATACCGAAACAGCACTCAAAAAATAAAAAGCATCGATTCAAGGGATCAAGAATCAATTAGGTCAGCTTGCTAAGCTGATCTCAGAACAACCACAAGAAAGTTTGCCAAGCAACACTGAAATTAACCCAAAAGAGAAAATTCAAGCCGTAACAACTCATGGCAGTGAAAGGTTAGTGGAATCTGACCCAAGGCAAGAACCTGTGGTAAGTGAAGGTATGGTTGAAGTAAGCCATGATCTACCAAACCCGGTAATTACATAGTACCAAGCTCGTCTGCCATACCCTAATGCGATAAAGAAAGACCACATAAAGGAACAATTCGGTAAATTTCTTAAACCTCCAAAGAAGTTACATATTAACTTGCCATTTCTTGAAGCTCTTTCGTAGATGCCAGATCCTAGACCTCGTGTCGATAAAGATGAAATTCATAAGGAACGAAGGCTTTGGATCAATGACCTAGACGAGTGGAAGACACACTTCAAAGAGAAACTAAAAACACACGAAGCAAAAACAAGGCAACTCCACGACAAACTTAATGAGGGGACAACCCCGCTTAAGATAGGTGATCAGGTACTCAAAATCTTCCCAAGTGGAATAGTCGAGGAAACTAGTCCTAAACTCAGCACTTTTAAGGTAAGCACTACTCGACTTAAACTTTATATCAATAACCAAATTGATCACATGAGAAAGGATTTCCACCTCCTCAAACCACCATGATTATGCGAATGAGAGGTAAGTCTAGCTCAAGACTTTAAACAAGCGCTTCTCGGGAGGCAACCTGAGCACTAACCCTACTAATTAGTTTAGTTTTACTTATTTCCATGTTTAGGAGTAGGTTTTCATACCCACATGGCCTTGCACACGGCCATGGCCGTGGCCGTGTGGGCACCATAGGAAGGAACACGGGCGTGGCATGCATCTCTATTTAAACCCCCTTCTTCCTTTCATTTTCCCGTTATCTTTCTTCTTTCATTTTTCATTATTTATTTTTATTCTTATTTTTATTGTTTTTACTTTCTTCTTATTCTCCATTTTATTTAGATTTAGCTTAGTATACAATAAAATTAAACTGGCTACTTTGAGGATTCAAGTTCAAACGGCTCGAGGCACTCCCTACGTTTCTCTTCATTAACTCCATCCAAAATTCAGGAAGTTTCCCCTCTCTCCCTCTCTTTTGACTTTCTTACTATATGGTCATTAACTATCTTTGTATATTGAGGGCAATGTACATCTTAAGTGTGGGGGTGAATATTACTTATGCCTAATATTTTGATTATTCTCAAATCCCTGAATGATATCTTGCCTTTAAGTAATTTTCTCACATTATTATGAGAATGAAATTTCCTATGAGTCATGATTTTTATTGATATGTTTTGGATTAAATCATTGATAATTGTGCAGTGATGATTTAAACTTTAGGAGACTAGAGAATCAAGCATAATAAGCCTATTTTCAAAAATTAAAATTCTGCTAGGTTGTCTACCTGAATCTAATTATTACCTTGAAGTTTAAATTTTACAAGGTTGATATCAAAAACTCATAATTTTTGTGAGGTTTTGAGCCTTTTAAGAGCATATATTCTTTTCATGCTCACTTTTTGATTATGAGTGTGTCAACATTGATTTGTTATTCTAGAACTTGCTTCGATTATACATGTCGAGACCACACCTTTGATTTGATATACAGAGATGATAAAGGCACTTAGGATTTAACCCACTCACTCCACTAAAAAACCTACCTTCACAATTAACCCCTAGTGAACCCCTTTTATCCTAACAACCCTTTTTATTGACTCATCCACTAATATTAACCCAAAACCCTTTGTATTGGTTATTACCATTCCTTTTGACTACCTTTTTGTCGAGATTTGATTTGATCAGTTGCCTAACTATGATCTTTATTTCAGTAGTAAATTCATCTTTTATTTTGTACTTGATTTGTTCTTAAAGAAAATCGAAGTATATTCATTATTAGTTATGTGATTAAATGAGCTTATACGTTTAAATTCCAATTACTGAAGAAGAAGCTCCTACTATTAGTATTAGTATTACAAGTTTTCAATTGATGTAATTATTTATTAGTAGTTTATTATTTATGGTTAGGTAGTTTTTTAATTCATTCTCGATTCTAACCTTCTAATTCAGCCTTTATCCATACCCTTAACCTAAGCCCCGTTACAACCTTTTTTAAAGACCTTTTGATTTGTGTATTATCTCATATTATAGTGGTGGAGATTTGATTTTTAGGCAAGCTTATGGGATTAACTTTTCATGTTCGACTTTTGAGTGCTTAATTTTGAACCTTAAACACTTTGAGTGATTTGAGTGAATCTTTAGTGAGGATGTCAACTTTTGTCAATTCGGAATCAGAGGTAATTATTTAGGTAAAAGGGAACGCCTATGTTTTCATGCTATAAATGTATGACTTTGATTGTTTGAATATTTAGGACACTTTGAGTAAATTATCAATGTATGAATTATCTTTGAATTATGGTTATACATTATTGATGAATATTATGAATTAGGGAAGTTCATTTTAATTGTGAGTTGAGAATTTTGCTTGAGGACAAGCAATAGCTTAAGTGTGGGGGTATTCGATAAACTGTAATAATAACATATTTTAAGCCCAAATTTAGCATGTTTTTGGATGATTTATCCCTTGAATTACGTAATTTGGTGCTTTTAATCCTTTGTTTTCATGTTTTGTACTCAGGAGAGCATAGGAGGATGAAAAGAACGAGAAACAGGCCCAAAACAGAGTAAATGGGCCATATCACAAAATCAACACAGCCTGGGCCCAAGACCACACGGCCGTGCCTCATCAAACAGACTTGAACACAGCTTGGCCATGATTCACATGGGCGTGTGCCATGGGCGTGTACCTGACGTGAGAAAGAAGAGTTTCAGTCGGATTAGGGTACTTAGAGGCAAAGAAAGCCATTCCAAAAGCCTATATAAACACCCTGGAGGCTAACTTTCAGAAGGAGTCCAGCAAGGCCAAAGAGCCGAGCCAGATAGGCCAGAATTGTGGATTTACTCGAAGAAAGCCAGTTGATTCATCTCAAGAAGGCAGGGTCATACTCAAGAATGAGGACCTCTCTTCAATTCCTTCAGGGAGTTTTAAGGTTTTCTTATGTTTTGTTTTATCTTTTTTTCTGAGATGTATTCTTTTATGATTATGAACTAAACCCTCAGATACCTAAGAGGGATGAAACCTAAGATGAATCTTGTTATCATTTGCTGAACTATATGATAAATACTTGATTTGTTCTTAATTATGTGTTCTTAATTCTTGTTTTGATATTTTCGGGATATTAATTCAAGTGTGATGTGCTTAGGTGGAGGAGAAAAAGTCCTTGCCTAAGAGTAGATCTAGCATAATTAAGCGGAGTTGATTGCACGCCTAGACATAGGGTGACGAGATTTTGCCAGACTAGGGTGAAACCTAATATAGGAGTCCATAGATCGAGTTAATGCAATTCTAAGGGGTTTAATTAGAAAGAGATTTTAATTAATCAATCTATGGTTATATATTAGTAGCCTATAACTTAGGGAATCCTACAGATCAAGTCAAGTGAATAAATCTTCTGGTTCAGAGTTAGATAACAAGTGAAGTCTAGGTGGATTCTTCCTCGGGTATTGTCTTAATCAATTGTTTTTTCTCAAAGTTATTTTCCCAAATTCATTTTCTTTGTCTTTGCATGTTTAGCTTAATTGTTAGTTAATTTTAGATTAGATAAAAATTCCTTTAATTCTTAGGCTAAATAATAAAAAGAAAGTTAGTATTTGTACTTCAGGTTCCTTTGGGTTCGACAATCCGGTCTTGCCACAGCTATACTACTGTTCGATAGGTGCACTTGCCTCAAGTCATTGTCACAGTTAATTTCTAGGCTCGATCATTCTTTTTATAAATTTTTAAGACTCTGACATCGCATATCAAGTTTTTGAAGCCGTTGCCAGGGAACTAGAATATTAAGGAAGCTTAATTTTTATTACTTTAGCCATTTTTTTATTTTTCTGCAATTTATTTTTATTTTAATTTTGCTTTTAACTTTGCAAATTTTTCTTCTTTTATTTGTCCCTAGCAGGTACCTCTAGTTTATGACTAGAGGGAACCCGACAGGACCCCTGATTTACGATAATGAAATAGAACATACCACTTGTAGAAACCGAAAATGATGTCACTTAATAATTATCAGTGGCAAGTCATGAGGACAAAGCCTACTAAAGCAACCGATGTTTTCAACCTTGACACGGTCAGTATGTTATCAAACCAGGTAGAACTGATGAATAAAAAGATTGATGGTTTATGTGGTTTACGCAGGTACATCCGGTAATACAGTACGATATAAATGGAAGAGGGGCAAACAAAACAGAATATCTATCTTACAACCCTAGCACAGAGAATGAACAAGTCAACTCTATGGGTAACTATTCTAGACCTGAAAATAATTTTTATAGTAACATTTATAATGCAGGTTGGAGGTACCATCCAAATTTCTCGTGGGATGATCAAGGTAGTCAAAGACCGCAGCTTCCTCCATATTTTCAACAACCACCTCACCAGCAGGAACAGGAGCCGTACCTTGAGGAGATGCTGACAAAATTTATAGCGGTGTCAGAAACTCGTTTCCAAAACACCGAAACAGCACTCAAAAATCAAGAAGCATTGATTCAAGGGATCAAGAATGAATTAGGTCAGCTTGCTAAGCTAATCTCAGAACAACCACAAGAAAGCTTACCAAGCAACACTGAAACTAACCCAAAAGAGCAAATTCAAGCCGTAACAACTCATGACAGTGAAAGGTTAGTGGAATCTGACTCTAGGCAAGAACCTGTTGTAAGTGAAGGTAAGGTTGAAGTAAGCCATGATCTACCAAACCCGATAATTACAGAGTACCAAGCTCGTGTGCCATACCCCAATGCGATAAAGAAAGACCACACAAAGGAACAATTCGGTAAATTTCTTAAACCTCCAAAAAAGTTACATATTAACTTTCCGTTTCTTGAAGCTCTTTCGCAGATGCCAAGTCCTAGACCTTGTGTCGATAAAGAAGAAATTTATAAGGAATGAAGGCTTTGGATCGATGAACTAGACGAGTGGAAGACACACTTTAAAGAGAAACTAAAAACACACGAAGCAAAAACAAGGCAACTCCACGACAAACTTAATGAGGGGACAACCCCGCTTAAGATAGGTGATCAGGACTTAAAATCTTCCCAGATGGAACAGTCGAGGTAACTAGTCCTAAACTCAGCACTTTTAAGGCAAGCACTACTCGACTTAAACTTTATATCAATAATTGAATTGATCACATGAGAAAGGATTTCCACCTCCTCAAACCACCACGATTATGCGAATGAGAGGTAAGTCTAGCTCAAGACTTTAAATGAGTGCTTCTCGGGAGGCAACCCGAGCACTAACCCTACTAATTAGTTTAGTTTTACTTATTTCCATGTTTAGGAGCATGTTTTCATACCCACACAGCCTTGCACATGGCCGTGGCTGTGGCCGTGTGGGCACTACAGGAAGGAACACGGGCGTGGGATGCATCTCTATTTAAACCTTCTTATTCCTTCCTTTTCCCGTTATCTTTCTTCTTTCATTTTTCATTATTTATTTTTATTGTTTTTGCTTTCTTCTTATTCTCCATGGTATTTAGATTTAGCTTAGGATACAATAAAATTAGACCGGCTACTTTGAGGATTCAAGGTCAAACGGCTTGAGGCACTCCCTACATTTCTCTTCATTAACTCCATCCAAAATTCAGGATGGTTCACCTCTCTCCCTCTCATTTGATTTTCTTACTATATAATCATTATCTATCTTTGTACATTGAGGACAATGTACATCTGAAGTGTGGGGGGGTGGATATTAATTATGCCTAGTTTTTTGATTATTCTCAAATCCCTGAATGATATCTTATCTTTAAGTAATTTTATCACATTATTATGAGAATGAAATTTCCTATGAGTCATGATTTTTATTGTTATGTTTTGGATTAAATCATTGATAAATGTGCAGTGATGATTTAAATTTTAGGAGACTAGAGAATCAAGCATGATAAGTCTATTTTCAAAAATTAAAATTCTGTTAGGCTGTCTACCAGAATCTAATTATAACTTTGAAGTTTGAAATTTACAAGGTTCATATCAAAAACTCATAATTTTTGTGAGATTTTGAGCATTTTAAGAGCATATATTCTTTTCGTGCTCACTTTTTGATTATGAGTGTGTCAACATTGATTTGTTATTCTAGAACTTGCTTCGATTATACATGTCGAGACCCTACCTTTGATTTGATATACAAAGATGATAAAGGCACTTAGGATTTAACCCACTCACTCCACTAAAAAACCTACCTTCACAATTAACCCCTAGTGAACCCCTTTGATCCTAACAACCCTTTTTATTGACTCAGCCATTAATATTAACCCAAAAACCCTTTGTATTGGTTATTACCGTTCCTTTTGACTACCTTTTTGTCGAGATTTGATTTGATCTGTTGCCTAACTATGATCTTTATTTCAGTAGTAAATTCATCCTTTATTATGTACTTGATTTGTTCTAAAAAAAAATTGAAGTATATTCATTATCAGTTATGTGATTAAATGAGCTTAGACATTTAAATTCCAATTGCTGAAGAAGAAGCTCGTACTATTAGTATTAGTATTACAAGTTTTCAATTGATATAGTTATTTACTAGTAGTTCATTATTTATGGTTAGGTAATTTGTCAATTCAATCTCGATTCTAACCTTCTAATTCAGCCTTTATCCACACCCTTAACCTAAGCCCCGTCACAAACCTTTTTAAAGACCTTTTGATTTGTGTATCATCTCATATTATAGTGGTGGAGATTTGATTTTCAGGCAAGTGATCGTTGTTTTATACGATGTCAAAGTCTTAAAATTTATATAAAGAATGATCAAACCTGGAAACTAACTATGACAACGATTTGAGGCAAGCACACCTATCGAACAATAGTATAGTTAAGGCAAGACCAGAATGTCGAACCCAAAGGAACCAAAATTACTAATACTAACTCTCTTTTTATTATTTAGCCTAAGAATTAAGGGAATTGTTTATCTAAACTAAAATTAACTAACTACTAAACTAAAGACTCTAAGACAAAGAAGAATGAATTTTTGGGAAAATAACTTTTAGGAAAAACCAATTGATTAAGACGACACCCAAGGAAGAATCCACCTAGAATTCACTTGTTATCTAACTCTAAACCAGATGATTTATTCATTTGACTTGATCCGTAAGATTCCCTAAGTTATATTAATCCCTCTCTCGAGGCGACTAACATCTAACCCTAGGTTGATTAATTGAAATCTCTTTCTAATTAAAACCCCTAGAATTGCATTAACTCGATCTATGGACACCCATATTAGGTTTCACCCTAATCCAAAAAAATCTCGTCACCTTATCTCTAGGCGTGTGATCAACTCCGCTTAACTATGCTAGATCTACTCTTAGGCAGGGACTTTTGCTCCTCCACCTAAGCATATCACACTTGAATTAATCCCGAAAATATCAACACAGGAATTAAGAACACATAATTGAGAACAAGTCAAATATTTATCATATAGTTCAGCAAACGATAACAAGATTCATCTTAGGTTTCATCCCCCTCAGGTATCTGAGGGCTTAGTTCATAATAATAAAAGAAAACATCTCAGAAAAAAAGATAAAAAAAACATAAGAAATCCTTAAAACCCCCTGAAGGAATTGAAGGAGAGATCCTCCATCTTGAGTATGATTTCGGCTTCTTGAGATGAATCAACTGGCTATCTTTGAGTAAATCCCTACAAATCTGCCCTATTTGGCCTAGCTGGACGCCCCTTGACTAAAGCCTTGGGTTCCCCCTCTTTAGGTCATACTTAGGGTGTTTATATAGGCTTCTGAATATGTTTCTTTGCCTTTAAGTATCCTAATCCGAGTGAAACTCTTCTTTCTCACGGTAGGGACACACCCATAGCACACGCCCGTGTGGGCCGTGTGGATTTCATGATATGGCCCATTTACTCTGTTTTGGGCCCGTTGTCCATTCTTTTCATCATCAGGTGCTCTCCTGAGTATAAAACATGAAAACAAAGGATTAAGAGCACCAAATTACATAATTCAAGGCTTAAATCATCCAAAAGCATGCTAAATGTGGGCTTAAAATATGTTACTTTTACGGTTTATCAAATACCCCCACACTTAAGCTTTTGCTTGTCCTCAAGCAAAATTCTCAACTCATAAATAAAACAAACTTTCCCGATTCATAATATTCATTCATAATGTTTTATCATAATTCAAAGATAATTTATACATGGATAATTCAACTCAAAGAGTCCTAAAGGTTCAAACAATCAAAGTCATACATTTATAGCCCAAAAACGTTAGGTGTTTCCCCTTACCTAATTAATTACCTCTGATTCAAAATCGAGAAGAATTGACATCCTCACTAAAGATTCACTCAAATCACTCGAAGTCTTTAAGGTTCAGAATTAAGCACTCAAAAGTCAAACATGAAGAGTTAATCCCATAGGCTTGCATGAAAATCAAATCTTCACCACTATAATATGAGATGATACACAAATCAAAAGGTCTTTAACATGGTTGTAACAAGGCTTGGGTCAAAGGTGTGGATAAAGGCTGAATTAGAGGGTTAGAACCGAGATTGACCTAACAAATTACCTAACTAGAGATATTGAACTGATAATAATTACATAAATAATATTCTGATATGAGCTTCTTCTTCAAGAATTTAGAATTTAACGTATAAGCTCACCTAATCACAAGACTAAAAGTGAATATACTGCGATTTTTTTAGGAACAAGTCAAATATAATCGAAATAGACAAAATAGTTAGGCAACTGATCAAATCAAATCTCGACATAAGGGTAGTCAAAAAGGAATGGTGATAACAAATACAAAGGGTTTTTGAGGGAATATTAGTGGGTGAGTCAATAAAAAGGGTTGTTAGGATCAACGTGGTTCACTAGGGGTTAATTGTGAAAGTAGGCTTTTAGTGGAGTGAGTGGATTAAAACCTAGGTGCCTTTATCATCTCTGTATATCAAATCAAAGGTGTGGTCTCGACATGTATAATCGATGCAAGTTCTAGAATAACAAATCAATGTTGACACACTCATAATCAATAAAGTGAGCACGAAAAAGAATATATGCTCTAACAGGCTCAAAATCTCACAAAAATTATGGGTGTTTGATATCAACCTCGTAAATTTCAAACTTCAAGGTAATAATTAGATTCAGGTAGACAACCTAACAAAATTTTAATTTTTGAAATTAGACTTATCATGCTTGATCCTCCAGTATCCTTCAAATTTAATCATCAATGCACAATTATTGATGAATTAATCCAAAACATATCAATAAAAATCATAAATCAAAGGAAATTTCATTCTAATTAGAATATGAGAATATTTCTTAAAGACAAGGCATAATTCAGGGGTTTTCAAATAATACTATAGTTAACCCCCTACACTTAAGATGTACATTGCCCTCAATGTGCAAAGATAGATAATAACAATAGAGTAATCAAAAGATAAGGAGAGAAGTGAAACTTCCTGAATCATCGATGAAATCCTTGGAGGGTGTGGAAACTTGATTTGGAGGTGAAATATAAGTTGGAGGGGCCGCCTCGAATTCCTCCGCTAGATGAAGAAATTGGGGAGCTCGTGAAGAATTAGCCAGGAAATAATAATAATTCAAAATATACTAGATATATATTTAAAAATAAGAAAGATAAAAAGAAATAGTGTAAAAATTGAAATAAAACTAAAAGAAAAGATGAATGGACTGAAAAGTCCTAATTGTTGGATGGTTCACGAGGTGGGTGTCATTTCTAAGGCTGTCGTGGTGCTGGCAGTGGCCGAAGTGGCATGATTCCCAAGCAGCTTGAAGAACCTGACAGTAAGAAACTAAAATAAAATAAACTAAATTAAGCAGAAGATAAGTAAAGATAAGGAAAATAAAGGAGAAGAGAAAAGTAAAACAAAAGTTAAATGGTCTCAAAGACCCTTGGCTTGTCGAGTGGATGAAGCGGCCGGCATGAACTTATGTAGATCGATCTCCCTAAGGAAAACTGTGCTTGGATCCTTCCGCTTCTTCGACATAGTTGTGGTATGGCTCGATAGTTGGGGAAAAGATTAGAGAAGAGAAGTATGAAAGGGTTTAAGAGGGAGAAGGAAAATAAAGTGGTATGAGAGAGGAGGGGTGGTTGGTTTAAATAGAAATTTGGGGTCTGGTGCGTCCCCACACCCGTGTACCATCAGTGTGTTGTGTCACACGGCCATATCGCACGGCCGTGTGGTGCTTTGTTTGCTTCTCCCATGCCCATGTTCTGATCTCCACGCCCGTGTATGATCTAATAGTGCCGGCCACGGCTGCATCGCACGGCCGTGGCGTGGTAGTTGAGTCTGTGACTTGAAGATTTATTCATTCTGACTCGTACTATCTCTTCCATGTCAGTACAGAGATTCGGGGTATCCACAATGCCACGGCCACGGTCGTGTGCAAGGCCATATGGCTTGAAATTCTGTACTTTTGGTTAGTTTATAGTTAGGTGCTATAAAGAAAGGATAAAATAAAATAAATAAGATAAAATAAAAATGTAGAAGTTAATGGGGTTAGTACTCGGGTTGCCTCCCGAGAGGCGCTCGCTTTTAGTCTTAAGCTAGACTTACCTCTCATTCACATTTTCATGGTGGTTTGAGGAGTTGAAAGTCCTTCCTCATGCTAGCAGTTCCATTATCATGATAAAGTGTAAGACGAGTATCGTTTATTTTCAAAGTGCCAAAAATAGGGTTACTTACCTCGACTATTCCGTAAGGGAAAACATTGACCACCTTAAAAGGGATTTCTTTGTTTGTGGTAGGATCAGGGGGAGGTATTCGTGGGTATGCTTTATCTAACAATACCTGATCACCGATTTTGAACTTGTCTATCTCGTTGAGTGGCTTTGATTCTACTTCATGTATCCTTAGTTTTTCTTTGAGATGTGTCTTCCACTCTTCTAGTTTATCGATCTGAATGCCTTATTCCTCATGGTACTTTATTTTGCAACATTGCTGAGCATACTGCGTTCAGCTCCATATGTAATTCCTCGTCTATCTTCTGCTTATTTGTCAATAGCTTCTTTAAAAATTTCCTAGAATCTGGCATCTGTGAAAGAGCTTTAGGAAACGGTAAGTTAATATGTAATTTCATTAAAAGTTTAAGAAACTTACCGAACTGTTCCTCTGTGTCGTCTTTCGTTATCGCTTCGGGATATGGTATGCGAGGTTTGTACTCTTTGATTACTGGTATTGATTTTACCTCAACCTTTCTTTCTTCTACCACATTCTCGTTCCTTAAATTGAGCTCGTCTAACCCTTCACTATCTTGAGCTATTATTGCTTGAATTTGCTCTTTTGGGTTAGTCTCGGTGTTGCTTGGTAGTCTTCCCTGTGGTCTTTCAGAGATTTGCTTAGCAAGTTTCCCGATTTGATCCTTGAGCTCCTGTGTCGATTTTTCAAGTTGATTTTTAAAGGATGTCTCAGTATTCTAAAAACGTATTTCTGTAGCTACCATGAATTTTGTTAGCATCTCCTCAAGGTTTGGCTTCTTTTCCTGTGGGTAGGGCTGTTGTTGGAAGTTTTGGGATGGTTGTTGTCTTTGATTTCCTTGGCCACCCCATGAGAAATTAGGGTGGTTCTTCCATCCTGGATTATAAGTATTACTATAAGGGTTATTGTTAGTTTGGAAATTGTTACCCATATAGTTCATTTGTTCGCTCTCCATGCCCTATCCGTAAGGTGGGTACTCAGGATTCACCACTCCTTCACTTGCATCGCACTGCATAACTGGATGTGCCTGTGAAGAACCATATACACCATCAAATTTTTTATGTAACAACTCCACCTGATTTGATAGCGCGGTTACTGCGTCGAGGTTGAAAACTCCGGCTACTTTGGCTGGCCTTGTCCTTGTAACTTGCCACTGATAGTTATTCAATGACATCTCCTCTATAAACTCGTAGGCTGCTTCAGGAGTTTTGTTGTTCAGGGTTCTGCCGGCGGCTGAATCAATTAGTTGCCGTGTTGAAGGGTTCACACCATTGTAAAAAGTTTGGACCTGTAGCCACAAAGGTAATCCGTGGTGTGGGCACCTCCTCAACAAATCTTTGTATCTCTCCCATGCATCGTAAAGTGTCTCTAAATCCATCTGCACAAAAGAAGAGATATCATTCCTCAACTTGGCCATTTAGGCCAGTGGAAAATATTTTAATAAGAATTTTTCGGTCATTTGATCCCATGTGGTGATTGACCCTCGTGGAAGGGAATGCAACCACTGTTTGGCTTTATTTCTCAAAGAAAAGAGAAATAACCGAAGACGGATGACATCATCAGAAACGCCATTTATCTTGAAGGTATCACAAAATTGTAGAAAATTCGCTAAGTGTGTGTTAGGATCCTCATCCTGCAAACCATCAAACTGGACAAACTGATGTATCATCTGTATAGTGTTAAGTTTCAGTTCAAAATTATTTGCAGCAATAGTAGGCCTAACAATACTTGACTCAGTTCTTGTTAAACTAGGTTTAGCATAATCATACATAGTTCGAGGAGCATGATGTTCTGCTGCCTTTGGAGTAGCGAATTATTCTCAGCCATCTCTTCGTTGGTATTAGTTTCGGCTTATTGCTCTTTTTCTATGTAGTTTAAGCTTCGCCTTATCTCTCTGCGATTTCTGTGAACGGTACCTTCAGTATCACTATCGTAAAGTAGGGGTCCTGTCGAGTTCCTTCCAGTCATAAACTAGAGGTACCTGAAAGGAACAAAAGGAAGAAGATTTAGAAAATTTAAAAATAAAAGTAAATTGCAAAAATAAAATAAATATGGCTAAAGTAATAAAAATTAAGCGTTCTTAATATTTCAGTTCCCCGGCAATGGCACCAAAAACTTGATCGTTGTTTTATGCGATGTCAAAGTCTTAAAATTTATATAAAGAATGATCAAACCTGGAAATTAAGGCAAGCGCACCTATCGAACAATAGTATAGTTAAGGCAAGACCGGAATGTCGAACCCAAATGAACCAAAAGTACTAATACTAACTCTCTTTTTATTATTTAGCCTAAGAATTAAGGGAATTGTTTATCTAAACTAAAATTAACTAACTACTAAACTAAAGACTCTAAGACAAAGAAGAATGAATTTTTGGGAAAATAAATTTTAGGAAAAACTAATTGATTAAGACGACACCCAAGGAAGAATCCACCTAGACTTCACTTGTTATCTAACTCTGAACCAGACGATTTATTCATTTGACTTGATCCGTAAGATTCCCTAAGTTATACTAATCCCTCTCTCAAGGCGACTAACGTCTAACCCTAGGTTGATTAATGGAAATCTCTTTCTAATTAAAACCCCTAGAATTGCATTAACTCGATCTATGGACTCTCATATTAAGTTTCACCCTAATCCGGAAAAATCTCATCACCCTATTTCTAATTACACTTCCCCGATCATCATCATTATCCCAATCCGATGCAGAATGTCGTGACATAATAATTTAATGTATGCAAAAATGTACCACATGGCAAATATACCAAAAAACACGTTATCATGCTAAATCCACCCTTGAGGGTATAACAGTAATTTACCCACCGAGGGTATTTTGGTAATTTACCCACTAAGGGTAATTTGGTAATTTTATATATTCACGGCTTTTCAAAAGCCTAATGTCGTCTCTTGTGACACAGGATCCTTATGGGATCTCTACGGAGCTATGGGCCAAAAATCTATTTCAGGCACAAACGGGCCCACACGCTCGTGTGGCCCATTACGCACGTTTTTGATCTTAGTTTTCCAGATCTCGCAACCACCTTTACCCTTGGACTATTTTTTGATAATCTCGCCCATGTGGGGTGAAAAGCCCATTGGGCTTGTTGAGCCTGATCGGCTCGGTTAGGCCTATTACAGTCTCAGTTTCACAAGAGTGCTGGTGACACTCTCCGTGACTTACCATCTTTACTCGTGCCTAGCTTTACCACTACAAGCGTTCGCACGCTCGAGTGGTCACAGATGCTGGTTTCTGGCTTTTCGGCTTTTGCCCGATTCGCAAAGTAACTTATGCAAACAATCGAAAGGGTGTGAGATTACACACCTGAGATGAGAGTAGATTGAATCCTCGAGATTACGCACCAAGAACGTCGGCAACTCCTTGCTATGTTTGAGAGTTCAGTTCACTTCCTCCGTCACATAATCGAGTCCTTAAGAAAGAGCATGAGTTAGTGATATTGATTCTAGAATAACAAAGAAATGGCCTTTCGGGGTGAATGAACTTGAAATGGCGAACGACCACCCATTCTCCCTCTTTGGCCATAAAGACTTGGCAATAATTGTAGAAGGTCCCCAAAGAAGTTTGCACCTAGAGGGCCTTAGAGGATTCGGCTATAGCTTTGAACCGAAATACGTGTTCCATGATGAGAGAAGAAAAGAAAGAGTTAGACAACAACTTGGAGAAACAGGAATGGCACATTCAGCTATGTGAACATAGGAGGGAAAAGGAAAGAAAATAAATAAATAAATAATTATCATTACCATAGATCAAAGAGAAGTCGATTGGAAGGAAAGGTTCGGCCCCCCAAAAGCAAAACACCAAGCAACCGGCCATAAGAATCAAAGTAGGTAGGGTGGCTATCGATCAAAGAAAAGAGAAGAAGTAAATGAATAGAAGGGAGGTTCGGCTATAATGTGCACCAAGAAAGAAAGAAGGATGAGAAAAAAAAAAGAGAATAGCACTAGAGGTTTCGGCAAAGAGAATGGAAGCAATAGAAATGTTTTTAGCCAAAAAACAAAAAGAATAAAAACTCTCTCTCAAATGAACACTTAGAGAAGACGGCACTCTCCCTGCCCACTTATGACCGAATGTGCTAAAATTGCCTAGGAAGCTGAAGAGAATTCGACACACACACACACTAACCAAAACTGATTATGCTCCCTAAGCACCTCCCCACTTTCGGCCAAACACCTTCACTCACCAACTCCCACGATCCTCTCTTTGAATTGCTCCACAATCCACTCTCCATCACCCATTCAAATGGTTTGACCACTTCAAACCTTCACCTAGCAGATTCCCATTCCAACCTCACCTTTTCCTCTCCCTTAGCATAAAAATAAACCCACAAGTTGCATGCCATAGGATTTGAACCCCACTTCTTTTGCTACACAAGTGACGCCAACTCCACTAGGCCACCTTGCTCTTTTTGTTAACACAATACCAACAATTACACTTAAATCCTGTTTCCACTAGCTCTCCCCCCTTAAGTGCCCAAAAAGAAAAATTTTACCAAGGCTCCCACACTACCCCAGGCCTCCCTAGGGCCCTAAACTCCCTTAAACATCATGCAGAACCATCATAACATGTAGTTACACAAATATGACAAACCCCTAATTTTTGGGATGTTATAGTTCTACCCCCTTAAAGAAATTTTGGCCTTAAAATTTACCTGGTTAAAAGAGGTGAGGGTATTGCTGTCGAATTGTCTCCTCCGGTTCCCACGTGCCTTCTTCTGAACCGTGATCATGGTTCCCGAGTGGAAATGGGACCGTGTTACCATGGACTTTGTAACAGGTTTGCCGTTAACACCGAGTAAGCAAGATACCATATGGGTTGTGGTAGATGGACTTACGAAGTCAGCCTATTTCATACCTGTACGCGTGGATTATTCACTTGATAAGTTGGCAGACTTGTATGTTTCAGAGATTGTAAGACTACATGAAGCGCCTTTGTTGATTATATCGAATAGAGATTCGAGATTCACATCCCAATTTTGAAAAAAGTTACAAGAAGCTTTAGGCACAAAGTTGAGTTTCAGTATGGCCTTTCACCCCAAACTGACAGAAAGTCAGAGAGATTGATACAAATACTTGAGGATATGCTACGGTGTTGTGTTCTTGAGTTTCAGGGCAGCTGGGAAAAGTATTTACCATTGGTAGAGTTTGTATACAATAATAGTTTTCAGTTGAGATTGAAAATGGAGCCTTATGAGGCTTTGTATGGGCGTATGTGCCGAACACCTTTATATTAGACTAAACATAAGGAAAAACAGATTCACAGGGTCGATCTGGTAAGAGAAACTAAAGAGAAGGTAAAAATAATTCCTGATTATTTAAAAGCTGCTTCTAATAGACAAAAATCCTACTCGAATTTGAAACGAAAAGAGATCAAGTTTCAAGTTGGTGATAAAGTATTCTTGAAAGTGTCACCATTGAAGAAAGTTCTCAGATTTGGCCGGAAAGGCAAATTGAGTCTGCATTTTATAGGACCATATGAGATTACTGAGAGGATAGGGCCGATAACCTATTGGTTGGCTTTGCTGATTGAATTGGAAAAGATTCATGACGTGTTTCACGTGTCGATGTTACGTCGTTACTGATCAGATCCTTCGCATGTTATTACACCGACAAAGGTAAAATTTCAACCTCACAGAACTTATGGCGAAGAACCGGTTAAGATTTTGGCAAGAAAAGTCAAACAGTTAAGAAACAAAAGTATAGCCCTTGTGAAAGTGCTAGGGGAAAGACATGGGGTAGAAGAGGCCACATGGGAGCCCGAGGAGGCTATGAGAAACCAGTACCCAACCCTTTTTGCTGGTAAGATTTTCGGGGACGAAAATCCCTAAGGGGGGAGAATTGTAACAGCCCGATTTAGGGCCTAGTCAGGATAGTGGTTGCGAGACCACAAATCTGAAGTAGAAATATGTGTTTTATGATTTTTATGAGGCTTATGATGTGATTGCATGATTGTGTGAAAATTTCATGAGGAAATTTTATTAGTTAGTGATCAATTTGTCCATTAGGACTAAATTGCAAAAGTTAGAAAATATGAGATTCTAGAAGATTTAAGTTTGAAATAGAATTATAAATATTTCTAGGGTCGAAAATACCAAGCTTTCTGTAGCTAGGGTTTATTCAACTTTCAAGCTTGATAGTAAGTACCTCCTAGCCCCATTTTTGATGTTCTTCGTATTTTTGAGATCTTCGTAGCTCGATTTAGCTATTTCTAGCTATATTTTGAGCTAAGGTTTATGTTCAAAAATTTACTCATGTATGACTTGCATGTATTTTGATGTTTTATGGGAGAATATGAAAGTTTGATGTAGGATAAACATCTTTTCTAAGTGATTTTCATGAAAAATGCATAAAAGGACCAAATTGTAAAAGTTATAAAAATGGTCATACATGAGTAAAATGGTAGAAATTGAAGGCTGTTGTAGTTAAGAAAATGATACGGCTAGACTTAAAATACAAGAAAGTTGAATAAAAACCATTTTATAAGCCTAGGGGAAAAAGTGTAATTATGTGAAAGTTTAGGGGTAAAATCGTAATTTTGCCAAGGTATGATTCATGAGTCAATTTAGTCAATGTGAGTATTAAACAAGTGAAATTGTTATTATAGATCAAGAAATACAAAGACCGAAACCGAGGCAAGAACAAAGTGTTGAACTAAATCGAACATCTACACACAGTTTGAGTACCGAGGTAAGTCTGTGTGAAATTGAGCTGCATAATGTTTTTATATTTTTAATTGCTTGATATCATGACGAATGAATATTATTTCTATGAAAATCAACAAATGATGCCTCAATGAGAATATGATGAAAATATATTAAGTTGAAGTCCCGGTTGAAGATTTGGAATAATGAGGATACCTATGTCAAGACATGATATAAGGAAGGTCCCATATAAGACCATGTCTAGGACATGGCATCGACACCGAATGTAGGTCCCGTATAAGACCATGCCTGGGATATGGCATTAGCACTGAATAAGGAAGGTCCCGTATAAGGCCATGTTTGGGACATGGCTTCGGTACCAAAGGAAGATCTCGTGTAAGACCATGTCTGGGACATGGCATCGACATCTATGTACGATATTGTAGAAGACCATGTCTGGGACATGGCATCGACATCGAGTTAAGAGATTCCGTGGAAGACCATATTTGGGGTATGGCATCGACATCAAGAGGTGATCCCATGTAAGGCCATATCTGGGATATGGCATTGGCATCGTGATACATGTATGATGAGATTGAGTATCCTCAAATATTCCGTGTAGTTCAACATGCAAAAGAGCTAAGTATGCAAAGATGACAAAAAGCTAAGCTATACAAAGATGACAAAGAGTTACATTTAAGTTAAGGATGATGATGATTTAAGTTTATGTTCAGGATAGCATAAGTGCTAAATTATGTGATGAAGTGATACAGGTATCATGAGTAAATTACAAGTTATGAAACCGTAATGTGAGATGTGATGGGTAAGCGTAAGTATGAGTAAGTACGTCAAAGTACTTGAGAACTTGTGTTGTTATTGTTCTATGAGATGAATGGATTTTATCTTGAGTACTTATGTTGCTACTTTAATTCATACAAACTTACTAAGCTATATGCTTACCCCTTTCTTTTCCCTTTTCCTTGTAGTATCACCAAGCTAGCTCGGGGATCGTAGAACATTGGAGCTCGGATCACACTATCAATCATTCTTTTGGTATAATAAAGTTGATTTATTTTGGGTATGACATGTATAGGAACTTGGTCATTTTGTGTTATGTCATATTTGAAAGCCAAAGTGTTGGCTACTAATGTTACACACTCATTTTGTAAATGTCCATTGGAAATTGGTCAATATTTGTCAAGTTTCATACTTTAATGATAATGAGTTTTATGAAGTGAAAGTTCATGCAAATGATGGAGTAAAACGTGAAGTGTATGAATGATGTTTAGTGGTTCTTTATAGTGAATTATTGCCATATTATGTGTTGCTTGTGTTGGTATATGTGTGTTTACGTTTCAAGGTGGCAATTGGCTTGGAAAATAGCCTGCTAATTATCCTTACGGGCAGACACACGGGGCATGTGTATAGGCTGTATGTGACACACAATCAGCCCCAAGGGTATGCTGATAGGCCGTGTGTCCCCTGCATCAAATTTGCGAGAATTCGATTCGTCACATGGGCCAGCACACAGGCGTGTGCCTAGGCCTTGTTTCCCTTAAGAGGTTGCTGACACCATAAACAAAATACCCAGGTTTTTCACACACGGGAGAGGAGACGGGCGTGTCTAGGGCGTGTAAAGGACACGGGCCACTGACACGGGCGTATGTCTAGCCGTGTGAAAACCCCTATAGGTTCGAAATGAAAAATAAATTTCACACGGGCTAGGAACATGGGCGTGTTCCATTTCACACGGGCATGTGACCCTGTTCAGGCAAAAATTTCTAAGTGCGCAAAAGTTTCCGGTTTAATTCTAAAACCTTCAGAATGTATGTTTAGGGTCTCGTAGGCCCATTATAAGGATGTTATGCTTATAGATGAGAAGTTTTAAGTTGAAATGAAATTTTATAGCCCAATGTTGTATGTTTAAGCAAGTTAAGTCCGGTAATGCCTCGTATCCTGTCCCGGCGTCGGACACGGGTAAGGGGTGTTACAATATTAGTGAATGCTTTGGCAAGTATAATAATAGAGTTTGTTATAAATGTGGATCACGAGATCATTTCATTTGAGATTGTTTAGAGTTGGCTAAAAAAGATACTGTTCAGAGTTCAAGGCCAAGTAATACGATAGCTAGGGGTAGACCACCCATAAATACAGGAAATGTGAGTGGTAATTAGAAAGGAACAACAGATACAACTATGATATCTGAGGCAAGAGCACCTGCTCAAGCCTACGCTATTTGTGCTCGTGAAGAAGCGTCATCTTCAGACATCATTACTGGTATTTTTACTCTTTTTGATACTAATGTGATTACATATGATAGATCCAGTATTTACTCATTCATATCTGTGTGTGAGCCTAGTATCTAGTAAGACTCTGCCTGTTGAGTCTACTGAGTTTGTAATTAGAGTATCGAACCCCTTAGGCAAGTGTGTTTTGGTTGACAAAGTGTGCAAGAATTGTCCATTGATGTTTCGAGATATTTGTTTTCCGGCTAATCTGATGCTACTACCTTTTGATGAATTTGATATAATTCTGGGTATGGATTGGCTAACTTTGCATAATGCTATTGTGAATTGTAAATGGAAGAGTATTGATTTGAGAAGTCAGAATGGCGAGATAGTTCGAATTGAATTCAGTGATTTGAATGGACTACCAGCCGTAATATCTTTAATGAAAGCTCTGAATTATGTGAAAAAGGGATGTGAAGCTTATCTTGCATATGTGATACATACAAAAGTGACAGAAAAAAAAGTTGAATCTGTGCATGTGATTTGTGAGTTCCCTGATGTGTTTCTTGAAGAATTACCGGGATTAGCACCGATACGAGAAGTTGAGTTTGGCATTGAGTTAGTGCCGGGGACAACCCCTAACTCAATAGCTCCGTATAGAATGGCTCCGACAAAATTGAAAGAGTTGAAGTGACAGTTGCAAGAGTTGACAGATAGAGGATTTGCTTGACCAAGTTTCTCGCCCTGGGGTGCTCTTGTGTTCTTTGTGAAAAAGAAAGATGGTACTATGAAAATGTGCATTGACTACCGACAGCTGAATATAGTGACGATAAAGAATAAGTACCCTCTGCCGCGAATTGATGATTTGTTTAATCAGTTAAAAGGGGCAACAGTGTTTTTGAAAATACATTTGAGATCGGGATATTATCAGTTGAGAGTCAAAGAATCAGATGTGCCAAAAACAGCTTTCAGAACGAGGTACAGACTTTTTAATTTTGAGCTATGTCTTTCGGACTAACAAACGCTCCTGCAGTATTTATAGGTTATATGAACTGGATATTCACACCATATTGATGATATTTTGATTTGCTCTTGTGATGAGATGCAACATGTCGAGCATTTGAGAATCATATTATAGACTCTACGTGAGAAGCAATTGTATGCAAAGTTTAGTAAATGTGAGTTCTGGTTGCGCAAGGTTGGTTTTCTAGGACATATAGTATCAGCTACAGGGATACGAGTTGATCCGAGTAAGATTTCAACAATTTTAGATTGGAAACCTCTGAGAAATGTGTCTGATGTCCGTAGTTTTCTAGGACTAGCAGGATATTATAGGCAGTTTGTGAAAGGTTTCTCAATGATTGCAACTCCGTTGACGAAATTGCTACATAAAGATGTTAAATTTGAGTGGACAGAAAAGTGACAGTAGAGTTTTGAACAGTTGAAAGCATTATTGCTAGAGGAACCAGTGTTAGTACAACCTAAATTGGGTAAAGAATTCATAGTTTACAGTGATGCATCATTGAATGGTTTAGGATGTGTGTTGATGCAAGAAGGAAAAGTTATAGCTTATGCTTCGAGACAGTTAAAACTGCATGAAAAGAATTACCCGATGCACGATTTGGAATTAGTAGCTATTGTATTTGCATTGAAGATTTGGCATCACTATTTATTTGGTGAGATATGTCACATTAATACTAATCACAAGAGCTTGAAATATCTGATGACTCAGAAAGAATTGAATTTGCAACAGCGGAGATGGTTAAAATTGTTAAAAGATTATGAATTAGTAATAGACTATCATCTGGGAAAAGCTAATGTTGTTGTTGATACTTTGAGTCAAAAGTCTTTATTCACTTTACCAGTAATGAGTACTCAGATAGAATTGTGTGATGATGGTTTGGTTTTAGCCGAATTGAAAGCAAGAATGTTGTTTTTACAGCAGATTTGTGATGCTAAAAAAGTTGACAATGAAATGCTAGAGAAACAAGCTCAGTGTGGTTTGAATTCTGATTCAGAATTTCGAGTTGATAATGATGATTGTTTGAGATTCTGAGATCGAATTTGTGTTCCGAGAAATCCAAGGTTGATTCAGTTGATTTTGAATGAAGCTCATAACAGTCTTTTATCAGTTCATCCGGGAAGTACGAAAATGTATAATGATCTAAAACAATTTTATTGGTGGTCTGGTATGAAACGGGATATCTCAGAGTTTGTTTCGAGATGTTTAGTCTATCAACAAATCAAAGCTAAACATCAGGTATCTTCAGGTTTATTACAACCGACCATGATTCCTGAGTGGAAATGGGAGAAAATCACGATGGACTTTGTGTCCGGATTGCCCCTGTCTCTGAGGGAGAAAGATGCAGTCTAGGTGATAGTTGACAGATTAATAAAATCAGCTCATTTTATTCCAGTGAGAATGGATTACTCGCTTGATAAGTTAGCTGAATTGTATGTTTTTGAGGTTGTGCGATTGCATGGAGTACCATTATCTATTGTGTCTGATAGAGATCCGAAATTTACTTCGCGATTTTGGAAGAAACTACAAAAGGCTTTAGGTACAAAGTTGCACTTCAGTACTGCTTTTCACTCGCAGACAGATGGTCAATCGGAGAGGATTATTCAGATTCTTTAGGACATGTTGAGGTATTGTATTTTTGAGTTTGAAGGTACTTGGGATAAGTATCTACCGTTGATTGAATTTGTGTATAATAATAGCTTTCAGTCAAGCATTAAAATGGCACCATATGAGACTCTTTACGGTCATAAATGTAGAACACCATTGTATTGGACTGAACTCAATGAGAATAAGATTCACAGTGTAGATTTGATCAAAGAGACTAAGCAGAAAGTGAAAGTGATCCGTGATAGTTTGAAAGCAGCGTTAGATCGTTAGAAGTCTTATACAAAATTGAAACGAAAAGATATTGAATTTGAGATTGGTGATAAAGTGCTTTTAAAAGTATCTCCGTGGAAGAAAGTACTCCGATTCGGCAGAAAAGGCAAGTTGAGTCCGAGATTCATCGGGCCATATGAGATTATTGAACGTGTCGGGCCGGTTGCTTATAAATTGATGTTGCCACCTGAGCTAGAGAAGATTCATAATGTGTTTCACGTATCGATGCTTCGATGATATAGATTTGACTCATCGCATGTGGTCGACCCTACTGAAGTTGAGATTCAGTCTGATCTATCGTATAACGAAAAATCGATTAGAATTCTGGCTTGAGAGATTAAAGAATTGAGAAAGAAGAAAATTTCTTTAGTGAAAGTGTTGTGGCATAGACATGGAGTTGAAGAGGCTACGTGGGAGCTTGAGGATGCAATGAGAGAGCAATACCTGAATCTATTCATTGGTAAGATCTTCAGGGACGAAAATCCCTAAGGGAGGAGAGTTGTAATAGTCCAGTTTAGACCCTAGTCGGAATAGTGGTTTCGAAACCACAAATTCGAATTAAAAAATATTTTAATATTATTTTTCGTGTTTACGGCATGACATTTGATATGTGTGAAAATTTCGTATGAAAATTTGATCATTTCTGTGCTTAATTTGCAAAAAGGACCGAATCACGTAAAATGAAAAAGTTGTGTGCTAGTAGTTAAAAGTGCTTAATTGCCATGGCTTATTAAATGACAGGTCCGTATGTTGTAAATGGACCATTGGTCTAATGATTGGACATAGTTGGACATGAGTTAGTGGATTTTTAATGGAAACATTAAGGTTAAATTGGTAAAATGATAACTAAGTTAATATTAATTAAAACAAAACATGAATTAGTGGCATTTATGTTCATCTTTGTCGAAAATACAAGGGAAAAAGAAAAGAAAGATTTTTAGGGTTCGGCTAGAATTTGGCTTGATTAAGGTATGTGTTTTGATCCATTTTTTATGATTTTTACGTTTTTGTGATCGTTGCTTCGTGTTCTATAAAGCCCATGCCTGAATTTATGAAATTAAGGATGATTTTGAGTTATTCCATTAATGAATATGTAAGCTTTGTGTTGATAGTTGGTGAAATATGAAAGATTGATGAATGATAAATATGTTTTGTATTTGGAATTTTTGATGAAATTGATTATTATGGGATAATTTGTGAAAATGTAATTTTGTGGGGTTAAAATATGAAATAAATGAAAGATATTGGCTGCTAGGGACTAGCATGAAATTCGGTCAAGCTTGGGTGTGAATAAATTATGTGTATTTTGGGTAATTGTGAAATAGGGACTAAAATGTCAAAATGTAGAATTATGGTGGCTAAAGTGTAAAATGTTTTAACTATGTGTTGTGGATTGTTTTGGATGAAAATGAGATTGAATGAGTTGAATTTGATATTATATAGATCAAGAAACAAGGAATTCAGACTTAGATTGAGGCAAGAACAAAGTGCTCGATTGGTCAACTAGTGTTGTTGTTTTTATGTCCAAGGTAAGTTCGTGTATAATACAAATTGTTTTAAAGAACGTTCACTTGTTATGAATTGAATGGAAATGTGATTGTTGAGTTAGTAGTTCGATATGTGAGTTCGAAGATATGTGGCACTAAGTGTGCGTAAATAGAATAGTTACTGTGATGAATTGCACTAAATGTGCGAGATAAAGAAATGCATCGGTTATATTAGATGGCACGGTATGTGTGATACCGAGACATCTTCAGTTTAATGTAATGGCACTAAGTTTGTGATATTAATATAGCTTTGGTTAATTAAATGGCACTGAGTGTGCAAGTTCATCGAATGTTTAAAGAGGATCGAACGAATTATGGCATTAAGCATTGAGTGGTAAATGCAATATATAAATACGTGATGGTACATGTATGTACAGAACCTATGTGGTTGATGATATTGTGTATGACATAAATGGATGATTATGTGAATAAATGATGAAAATGATTGGATTGAGTAGCATTATAAACTCTTGTACATAAACCTATAGTTGTATGAAAGTGAGTAATGGCCTTGGCTGAGATTGAATGGTGATGTAAATTGATCTATGTGATAGTTAACTTTGTATATTGAATTTGAATTGTTGAGTAAATTGTGTTATATTACAAACTTACTAAGCTTTAAAGCTTACTGTGTGAAGTTTTTGTAACACCCCTTCCCCGAGACCATCGTCAGAGTCGAGTATGAGGCATTACCAGACTTAACTTACTAGTTCGGGGCATAAAAATTTGCTTTTAAAATTAATTCGTTCACATACATCCAATATACTCCTAAAAAGGGCCTTTGAGGCCCTAAAACATGCAATTGAAACGGTTCGGGACCAAACCAGAAACATTAAAAAAAATTTCTAATTTCTTAAACAAATCAAAACAATTTATTTCCCTATTCATAATGAAACTGTCCATTTGCATCATAGTCACTAAATTGACTATAACTTGAGTTAAGAAACTCAAAATTTATATCCGTAAATTTTTCGTGAAACTAGACTCATATATCTTCTTACTATAATTTTTCCAGAATTTTTGGTGTGGTCAATTAGTACAGTTTATTAGTTAAAGTCTCCCCTGTTACACTATATGACGGTTCTGACCCCTCTTCACTAAAAATCAATTATATCATAATATACAATTCTTTTGCCTACACCATTTCTTTCATATAAAAATAGACTCAATAAGATTTAATTATATACCTCATTCACACCATAATTCCATTTATACTATCCTTAGTGATTTTTCAAAATCACATCATTGCTGCTGTCCAAAAACTGTTCCATTGCAAATTTTACTCTTTCATAATTTCTTTGTAATAACTATCATTTAGGCATACATAACACCCAAAACATTGTCTTAATTAGCCATTGTAATGGCTAATCATTATCAAGTATTTACAAGCCATTATTTAGCCATATCATAAGGACATACACACAAAATGGGTAAGTCCCTATACATGCCATAACTTAAAACGTTTCGAGTCAGAAAATACCGGAATAATCCTTTGATAGTGTGAAACGATCTCCGACGTCCTTGCGATCCCCAAGTTGGATTACGATACTATAAAAAAAAGAGAGAAAGGAATGGGAGTGAGCATAAATCCTTGTAAGTTTGCATGTAAATGAATAACAACATTCTTAATGAATTATCTTATTCTTTTCTTATCAAGATCATTTAAGCCTTTAACTCAATATGCTTAAGTCTTGAATTCTTACCTGTATCTTTTTAGCATGAACTTGTCTTACCTTTCCTTTGGTATACTCTTTGAATTTTCCATTGGACCACTTGGAATACTAAGGATACACAGGTACCTTTCCTTTTGAAACATGCCATTGCCATGTCTTGACATGGACTTACGTGGTATCCTTGCCTTATGAACTCACCAATGCCATGCCTTGGTATGGTCTTACATGGGATCTTTTCCTTATAGAAACTTATCAATGGCATGTCTTGACATGGTCTTACATGATTTCCTAATGTCATGACATTTGTATCCTACACATTCCTAAGGTTCAACCGGGACTTTCTGAGATTGCTTCTTCATCAATTCTTGCTTGAGTATTTAAATGATAAATTTACAGAATAAATATGTAAATGATGGAATTTAATAGTATTAAATGTAAAATAATAGAATATTGCATATATTTACTGCAAACTTACCTCGAAATAAAATACGATCAACAATAATGATTTAGTCCACTATCATTTTCTTTCCCCAATCTAACTCCGGATTTCGTTCCTCTTGATCTATAATAGCAAATTTGGCTTTTTTAATACTCACATTTATTAAAATAGTCCTTGACTCTTAACTTTGGAAAAATTATGATTTTTGCCCCTAAACATTTACATATTTACACATTTGCCCCAAAGCTCAGAAATTAAACATTATCCCTTATTCTTATGTTTTATGACATGCTGATCATTTTTCCCTATGACAACATCAAATTCTCAGTCTAACATGTACTTATGAACATTAGGTATTTTTACCTATTAAGTCGGTTTACTCATTTTCACTTAAAATCGCTTAGCAAAAGTTGTTTAACATAATTTTAGACTTCATATTCTATCATAAAACATCAAAATAAACACATTTCACCTATGGGTATTTTTCCAAATATGAACCCTAGCTTAAATTATTGCTAGATTAAGCTAAATCAAGTTACCGGGACTCTAAAGACGTAAAGAACATTAAAAACGGGGCTAGATGCACTTACTATGAACTTGAGAAGTTTAAGAAACCCTAGCTATGGTGTCGCCTTTGAAATTTCGGCCTAATGAAGAAGATGGACAACATTTTGCCATCTTTTTCCCTTTTAATTCATTTTTAATTCCAAATGACTAAAATGCCCTTCATTAAAACTTTAGTTATTTTTATTTATGTCCATTTTTGTCCATGGAAAATATAATGGTCTAATTACCGTTTAAGGACTCCTACTTCAAACCCCCATTTCAATCAAGTACTCTATGAATTAGAACCCCTATTTAGCAACTTTTGCAAACAAGTCCTAATAGGCAATTTAAGCATGCAATCAATAAAATTTCTGATCGATACTCTAACACATGTATTTAATCACTCGGTAAATCATAATAATTAATCGCAATAAACTTTTCTATCTTTGATTCGTGGTTTCACAACCATTGTTCCGTTTAGATCCTATTTCGGGATGTTACATTTCTCCCCCCTTTGGGGATTTTCGTCCCCAAAAATCTTACCTGTGAAGAGATTTGGGTACTGTTTTCGCATAGTCTTTTCGTGCTCCCATGTAGCCTCATCTACCCAATGCCTATTCCATAATACTTTCACAAGTGCAATACTTTTTTTCCTTAATTTGCTTAACCTCTCGAGCTAGAATTTTTACTGGTTCTTCACCGTAAGTCATATCTGGTTGAATCTCAACCTCTGTCTGCGAAATCACATGCGACGGATCTGAACGATAACGACATAGCATAGACACATGAAACACATCATGAATCTTCTCTAACTCAGTCGACAAAGCTAACCGATATGCCAATGGCACAACTCTCTGAATCACCTCAAACGGTCCAATAAAACATGGACTTAGTTTGCCTTTCTTGCCAAATCTGAGAACTTTTTTCCACGAGGATACTTTCAAGAATACCATATCACCAACTTGAAACACAATCTCTTTTCTTTTCAAATCTGCATAGGATTTCTGCCTATCTAAAGCTGTTTTCAAGTAATCTTTGATGACTTCTACTTTCTCTTCTGTTTCTTTAACTAGATCAACCCCGTAAATCTGATTTTACTTAAGCTCTATCCAATACAAAGGTGTGCAACATTACGCCCATACAAAGCTTCATAAGGTGTCATCTTCAAACTCGATTGATAACTATTATTATAGGCAAACTCTATTAACGACAAATATTTCTCCCAACTACCTTGAAATTCCAATACACAACATATAACCATATCTTCAAGTACCTGAATAACTCTCTTTGACTGACCATCAGTCCGAGGATGGAAAGCTGTACTAAAACTCAACTTTGTACCTAAAGCTTCCTGTAATTTCTTCCAAAATCGTGAAGTAAATCTTGGATCTCTAACTGAGATAATCGATAACGGTACTCCATGTAGTCTGACTATCTCTGAAATATACAACTTGGCCAACTTGTCAAGTGAATAATCCATACGAACTGGGATAAAGTTAGCCAATTTTGTTAGCTTATCAATCACAACCCACACTGCATCTTTCTTACTCAATGTCAAAGGCAATCCTATCACAAAATCCATAGTAACTCGGTCCCATTTCCACTCGGGAACTAATACTGGCTGCAATAAACCTGAAGGTACCTGATGTTTGGCTTTTACCTGTTGAGAGATCAAGCATCTAGAAACAAACTCTGAAATATCTCTTTTCATTTCTGCCCACCAATACATTTTCTTCAAATCATTATACATCTTTGTACTACATGGGTGAATAGACAAAAAAACTGCTATGTGCTTCCTGTAAGATATTCTCAATAAGCTCATCATTCTTTGGTACACATACCCTGTCTCTGAACATCAAACAACTGTCAGAATTGATCTAAAAATCAGACTCTACACTTGACTCGCACTGAACTCTTTTGGCTTGCAATTCACTGTCATCCTTCTGAGCTTCACAAATTTCTTCAAGAAACATCGATTTAGCTCTCAACTGAGCTAAGGTAGAACCATCATCTGATAAGGCCAAACTAGTGTGCAAAGCTCTTAATGCAAATAAAGATTTTCTACTCAAAGCATAAGCAACAACATTTTCCTTACCCAGGTGATAATCGATCACTAGCTCATAATTTTTAATCAACTCTAGCCATCTTCTTTGCCTCAAGTTCAGATCTTTTTGAGTCATCAAGTATTTCAAACTTTTATGATCAGTGAATATTCAGCATTTCTCACCATACAAGTGATGCCTCCAAATTTTCAATGCAAATACAATAGCAGCTAGCTCTAAATCATGTGTCAGATAATTTTTCTCATGTGGCTTTAACTATCTAGAGGCATAAGCAATTACCCTTCCTTCCTGCATAAGTACACAGCCTAGTCCATTCAAGGATGCATAACTGTAAATCACAAACTCTTTACCTAGTTCTGGTTGTACTAAGATAGGAGCTTCAGTCAACAATGCCTTTAACTTGTCAAAACTCTGCTGACACTTCTCAGTCCATTCAAACTTGACAGCTTTCTATAGCAATCTTGTCAATGGAGTAGCTATCATGGAAAATCCCTCTACAAATCGTCTATAATAACCGGTAAGACCAAGAAAACTTCTGACCTCTGATACATTCTTGGGAGGCTTCCAATCAACAATGGCTGAAATCTTGCTCTGATAAACTCTAATACCTTCACTTGAGACAATATGTCCAAGAAAATAGATTTCCCGTAACCAGAACTCACTTTTGCTGAACTTGGCATAAAGCTGATTATCTCTCAAACTCTATAAAACTGTTCTCAAATGCTCTAAATGCTCAATCTCATCATGAGAATAAATCAAAATGTCATCAACGAACACAATAACAAACTTGTCCAAGTAAGGTCTGAAAATTCAATTCATTAAATCCATGAAAATGGCAGGAGCATTAGTTAAGCCAAATGACATCACAAGAAACTCATAGTGACCATACCCAGTTCAGAAAGCAGTCTTCGGAACATCTGACTCTTTAACTCGCAACTGATAGTATCCGGATCTGAAATCTATCTTAGAGAACACAATGGCTCCCTTTAATTGATCAAACAAATCATCTATTCTAGGCAGTGGATATTTGTTCTTGATGGTTACCTTGTTAAGCTGCCGATAGTCTATGCACAATCTCATGGAACCGTCCTTCTTTTTCACAAATAACATTGGTGCACCCCATGGTGAACGGCTAGGTATTGCAAAGCCTTTATCAGTTAATTCCTGTAGTTGAGCTTTCAATTGTTTCAATTCCATTGAAGCCATTCTATAAGGAGAAATAGAAATAGGTGTGGTACCTGGAATCAATTCAATACCAAACTCAACTTATCTGATAGGAGGCAAACCTGATAGTTCTTCTGAAAACACATCAGGAAACACTTACCACAGACACTAATTCAATTTTCAATTCTGAATCTTTAGTATTCAACACAAAAGCAAGATAAGCTTCACATCCTTTCCTCAAGCATTTCTGAGCAGAAATAACAGAAATCATGGTAATTGAACTATCTGACTCATCTAAATTAACCCGAAGAATTTCACCATTTTCATATTTCAACTCAATGAATTTATTTCCACAATTCACTATCACATCATGTGCAGTTAACCAATTCATACCAAGAATCACATCAAACTGATCAAATGACAATAGCATGAGATTGGCCGGAAAACAGTAACCTCTAATCATCAAAGGGTAATTTTTACATACTTTGTTTACTAACACATACTGACCTAATAGATTCGATACTTTAATCACAATTCTCATAAACTCTATGGGCATGTTCATACTAGGCATCAATTTCATGCAAACATAGGAATGGGTTCAACTCGGATCAATCAAAGCAATAACATCTGATCACGGATAGCATAAGTCCTTGTGGGTGCTCTAACATCTGATCTCATTGCTAAATCTCTAAATGTACCTCTACCTGCCCCCTATTCCCGGATTTCTCTGAGGTCTGCCTCTAACGGGGGCATTGCCTGATCTTACACTTGATATTACTTCTCTTTTAACCATCTCAGGACACTCCCGAATAAAATGATCCGGTTCACTATATCAGAAACAACCAGTCTCAGTTGCTCTACATTGACCTGGATGACGTCGACCACATCGAGGACACTCGAGTCTATCAGGCTGAATACTTCCAACACTCACAATTGGAGTATTTTGAGCATTTAGACCCATAAATCTACTGTTTCGGCTAGAATACCTGACGAAAAAATTAGATCTCGTAGAGAACACTCTAGGCCTCTTGGATGTAGACTAAAACGAGTTGCTCATCTGTCTTTTTTTCGTATCTTGCATCTCAATTTCAGCTTTACCCTTTCCTTTCAACAACTCCTCTGCCTTACAGGCTCGTTCAACTAAAACAACAAACTCTTTTATCTCTAGAACGCCAACTGGTAGTCGGATATCATCATTGAGCCCATCCTCAAATCTTTTGCACATGATAGCCTCTGTAGACACACACTCTCGAGCATAATTGCTAAGTCTGACAAATTCACATTCAAACTCTGTCACAATCATCTTACCTTATTTTAACTCAAGGAACTCTTTTCTTTTCTGGTCAATGAACCTCTGACTGATGTATTTCTTACGGAACTCCTCCTAAAAGAAATCCCAGGTAACTTTTTCTTTCGATACTATTGACACAAGTGTCTTCCACCACTGGTAGGGCGAATCTCTAAGAAGTGACACCACACACTTAATACACTCTTTCGGTGTGCAGGATAACTCGTCAAAGACTCTGATAGTATTCTCGAGCAGAAATTCAGCTTTCTCTACTTCATCATCTTTGGCAGCTTGAAACTCTTCGGTCCCTTGTTTTCTAATCTTGTCAACGGGTGGCTTCTCTCTTCTTACTGTATTTGTGACTGGGGAAGCTACATGGGTGGTCTGAGGATCATGAGAGGGTTGAGGTCTAACGCCCGGATTCATACGAACGAACTCGGCAAACCATTCATTCATAACTTGGAAGAAGGTTTCTCGAGCCCTTCCTCCTTGACTAACTGTAATGGGCCTTTCACTACTATCTGGTGGCACCGTTCCTTCTGCGGGAGCAGGCGCATTACTCTCTACATCACTTGGACCAGCTTGTTCGAGATCCATTACTATAAAAGAAAAACAATTTTAAAATCGTTAGAAGTCGTCACACCATCAAAATATAAGTATGGCAAGTATAGATAGACTCTTACTCATACTGAATATTTTAAGAACCGACTAAAATCTTGCTCTAATACCAATAAATGTAACACCCCTTACCGGAGACCATCGCCAGAGTCAAGTACGAGGCATTACAGACTTAACTTACTAGTTCAGGGGCATAAAAATTTCCTTTTAAAATTAATTCATTCACATACATCCAATGTGTTCCTAAAAAGGGCCTTCGAGGCCCTAAAACATGCAATTGAAACGGTTCAGAACCAAACCAAAAACATTAAAAATTTTTCTGATTTCTTAAACAGATCAAAATAATTTATTTTCCTATTCATAATGAAACTGTCCATTTGCATCATAATCACTAAATTGACTATAACTAGATTTACGAAACTCGAAATTTAGATCCGTAAATTTTCCTTGAAACTAGACTCATATATCATCCTACTATATTTTTTTCCAAAATTTTTGGTGTGGCCAATTAGTACAGTTTATTAGTTAAAGTCTCAACTGTTACACTATCTGACGGTTCTGACCCCTCTTCACTAAAAATCAACTATCTCATAATATATAATTCTTTTGCCTACACCGTTTCTTTCATTTAAAAATATACTCAATAAGATTTAATTCTACACCTTATTCACACCCTAATTCAATTTATACTATCCTTAGTGATTTTCAAAATCACATCACTGCTGCTGTCCAAAAACTGTTTCATTGCAAATTTTACTTTTTCTTAATTTCTTTGTAATAACAATCATTTAGGCATACATAACACCCAAAACATGTTCTTAATTAGCCATTGTAATGGCTAATCATTATCAAGTATTTACAAGACATTCTTTAGCCATATCATAAGGACATACACACAAAATGGCTAAGTCCCTATACATGCCATAACTTAAAACGTTTCGAGTCACAAAACACCTAAATAATCCTTTGATAGTGTGAAACGATCTTTGACGTCCTTGCGATCCCCGAGTTCACTTGCGATACTTTAAAAAGAGAGAAAGGAATGGGAGTAAGCATAAAGCCTGGTATGTTTGCATGTAAATGAATAACAACATTCTCAATGAATTATCTTAATTTTTTTATTAAGATCATTTAAGCCTTTAACTCAATATGCTTAAGGCTTGAATTCTTACCTGTATCTTTTTAGAATAAATTTGTCTTACCTTTCCTTTGGTATACTCTTTGAATTTTCCGTTGAACCACTTGGAATACTAAGGATACACGGGTACCTTTCATTTTGAAACTTACCATTGCCATGTCTTGACATGGTCTTACGTGGTATCCTTGCTTTATGAACTCACCAATGCCATGCCTTGGCATGGTCTTACATAGGATCTTTGCCTTATAGAAACTTATCAATGCCATGTCTTGACATGGTCTTACATGATTTCCATAAACCCTAATGTCATAACATTTGTATCCTACACATTCCTAAGGTTCAACCGGGACTTTATGAGATTGCTTCTCCGTCAATTCATTCTTGTGTCTTTAAATGATAAATTTATAGAATAAATATGTAAATGCTGGAATTTAATAGTATTAAATGTAAAATAATAGAATATTGCATTTATTTACCGCAAACTTACCTCGAAACAAAATACGATCAACTATATTGATTTAGTCCACTATCTTTTTCTTTCCCCGGTCTAACTCCGGATTTCATTCCTCTTGATCTACAGTAGAAAATTTAGATTATTTAATACTCACATTTATTAAAACAGTCATTGACTCTAAACTTTTTACCCCTAAACTTTTACATATTTACACATTTGCCCCAAAGCTCAGAAATTTAACTTATGTTTTATGACATGCTGGTCATTTTTCCCTATGACAACATCAAATTCTCACTCTAACATGTACTTATGAACATTAGGTACTTTTACCGATTTAGCCGTTTTACTCGTTTTCACTTAAAATCGCTTAGCAAAAGTTGTTAAACATAATTTCAGACTTCATATTCTATCATAAAACATCAAAATAAACACATTTCACCTATGGGTATTTTTCCAAATATGAACCTTAGGTTAAATTATTGCTAGATTAAGCTAAATTAAGTTACCGGGACTGCAAAAACGTAAAGAACAGTAAAAACGGGGCTTAGATGCACTTACTATGAACTTGAGAAGTTAAAGAAACCCCAGCTATGGTGTCCCCTTTGAAATTTTGACCTAATGAAGAAGATGGACAACAATTTTCCATCTTTTTCCCTTTTAATTCCTTTTTAATTCCAGATGACTAAAATGCCCTTCCTTAAAACTTTAGTTATTTTTATCTATCTATGTCCATTTTTGTCCATGGAAAATATTGTAACACCCCTAACCTGTATCCATCGTAGGACTAGGGTTAAAGGCGTTACCGGACAGATCACAAACATTTTCAGAAGTTCATACATTCATCCATCAGTCTCAAACATAATGTCCCTTAATACGATCAACGAGACCTAAAACATGCTTATAAACTAGGTCGGGACAAAACTGAAATACATACAGACATTCTCGAAAATTTAAAACTTTTCTAAGTTTCAGGGGTTACACGCCCGTGTGGGCAGGCCATGTGCCTCCCACGGCTGCTAGACACACCCGTATGTCCTCCCCATGGTCGAAACTGACTTTTCTTCCACGACCACTAAGCACACCCGTGTACTCTGGTCGTGGTCGATCCTGTCAAAAATCACACAGCTACTAGGCACGTCCGTGTGCCAAGGCCGTGTACTCTTATGCTAGCTACTGACTTAGCCCTACGGTCACTAGGCACGCCCGTGTGCCACAACCGTGTGACATTATAGGCCATTTTCAATGCCACCCACAAGGGTTTTACCTACAAGAAAATTCATTAAGATATCTCATGCCTATTTGGCAGCCAAGAACATACCAAAATAACCATCCAAATTACAAGACTAAAACTCATCTCATCACAAGCATAATTCAATCAATTGCTTAACCAAAACTTAACCATTACATGAATCAACAAGCCATGCCAAAACATACTTCACACATATCACATTCATTCAAGCAAATTCTCAACTCATAACTAAAACAAAATTATATCTAATACTAGCCTATACATGCCATATCTAGCTATATACATTTCCAAAATGTACCAAAATGAGTTTAGTAGTGTGATGACGATCCTTGACGGTCCCAAGCCTTCAGTAGCTTTGACGACCTATAAAACAAAGAAAACACACACAGAGAGTAAGCTTTCCAAAAGCTTATTAAGTCATAATACAAATAGACTTAACATAAAAGGGCATATATACTCATAGATACATTGGCACATCTAAATCACTTAGCAAATTATCGCATATATACTTTGGTCCATGTACTTGGCCATATTTGCCACATTCATCAATTCTAAAGTCTCATATACACAAAGCTCTTTCAACCTTACTATCACATCTCATATTGTTATCCAAATATACATAATCATCATAGTAAGATCACATAGGAACTTACTTTATATACACACTTAGTGTATGAAGCAACGTACCTGAAACGGATTCACTATTTACATGGCCATTTCGTATCACAGACTTGCCCGTTGAACCGTAGGGAATCTAGTAGGATACTCAGAAAGCTCGAAATAGTAGTACAATGCCAACGTCCCAGACGAGGTCTTACATGTAATCGGATACCGATGCCACTGTCCCAGACAGGGTCTTACACGAATCAATATAATGCCGATGTCCCAGACATGGTCTTACACGTAAAGACCAAATCGATGCCAACGTCCCAGATGTGGTCTTACACGTAAAGATCATATCGATGCCTACGTCCCAGACGAGGTCTTACACAAAATCTCAAATCAACGCCAACATCCCGGACGTGGTCTTACATGATAAAACAGAACAGATACCTATGTCATGACATAGCTAATCCTATCTATTCCTAGGTTCGTACGGGACTCTTCGGACATTGTCACTCAGAAATCCTTATCTCAGAATTTATAAACAGATCATATCATAAGTATTCTTCGATAACAATATTCATAAGAACATACATAATTCCATACGAATACGTTTATTTGCATAATGACTTACCTCAGATTCGATTTAACGGAAATGGAAACAGCTACTCAGTTACTTTCGCTTTCCCGCGATCTAAGTCCGTTTTCTTTGGTTCTGGATCTAAACATATTCAGAATTAACCCTTTTATTCACTAATTCATTCAATTCAATCCAAGGACACACATTTAGGGCTATTTGCAAATTAACCCTCATTTTTGCATAATTTATCAATTTAGTCCATTTTTCTCAAAACATCAAATTCACAAAATCATTACATACTCATGCTTAGTTGAATGTTCATACATCATATACAAGCCCATATTTTCCATCAAATTTGAAATTTAGTCCATCAAATTGCTATTTTCTCAATTTAGCCCTAATTAGCTAATTTCATCAAAAATTCCAAGAACAAAACATGTTCATCAAATACATATCTTTCATATTAAACATCACAAATCACATGAGTTCATCAAAGTCTCATTTCACAAACATCATCAATTCTCAAAATTGAAGCATGGGTTTTGAAGTATACAAAGCAACGATTACAAAAATGTAAAAATTATCAAAAACCGATCGAAAACATACCTTAAATCAAGGCTTGTAATGGCCGAATATAACAAAGCCCTTCTTCCCTATTTTGTTTTGTGTTTTCGGTGGGAAGATGATAACCATAGCAAATTTTATGCTTTTGGTTTTATTTAATTATCATAACATTAATAAATTCCCATTTTACCCTTTATTATTCATATAAGACAAAATAAACTCCAAGGTTATCATGTCATTTAATCATCCATTATCTTATAAATGGATTTATAACAACATAAGGCCTCCACCTTAATAGGCCACAACATATAAGTGCTTTAACAAATAGCAAGCAACTTTCGTCTTTAATGCAATTCAATCCTTTTGTCAAATTGAACACACAAACAGTCAAATTAACTTACGAAAATTTAACACATGCTTAAACACTCAACAATGGCTGAAAAAATAATATTAAAATATTACACCGACTCGGATTTGTGGTCCCAAAACCACTGTTCCAACTAGGGTATAAACCAGACTGTTACAAATATAATGGTCTAATTACCATTTAAGGACTCCTACTTCAAACCCCCATTTCAATCAAGTACTCTATGAATTAGAACCCTTATTTAGCAACTTTTGCAACAAGCGTTTAGACCCTACTTCGAGATGTTACAGTTTTTCTCTGTTTTACATTGTCATTAAAACGAGCTCGGATCCAAAGATCGTCAGTGACTCAATCACATTATCGGACATCTATTTCGGTACCATTTTGGGAAGTTGTATATATGGTATAAGGCATGTATAGGCTAGTGAGGTTGTGGAATAATTTTTTTTGTACATGTTTTGCAATGTAAAAATGGTGTATGTGATATGTAAATATGGTTTGGTGTGAATGGCCATTAGTGTAACACCCCTAACCCGTAACCATCGCCGGTCTAGGGTTAAAGGCATTACCAGATAAATCGGATCTTTTACGAACATTACACATCATAATTTAATAAATGAAATCAAAGTGTCCCTTAAATAGGTCTACGAGACCTTAAACATGCATTAGAAAGGGGTCGGGACTAAACCGAACACATACAAAAATTTTTAAAAATTAAACATTTTTCAAAACTACAGAGGTCACACGCCCGTGTGTGTGTCTGAGCTGTGGCAAAACAAGGCATACATACTGACTTGGCCACACGGCTGAGGACACACCCGTGTGTCCAACCCGTGGTCAAAACTGACTTATTTTCAAATGCAACCACGAAGGACACGGTCGAGCCACACGCCCTGTGCTCGACCGTGTGGGAAATATAAGCCATTTACAAGGCCATTTTGCCATCCATTTTGGGTCAATCTTACAAGCAAAAACAATGACATTTCACACCCTCAAAATGCAACCAAATCATACCAATAATGTCCATCCTTTCTAACCATTCAAATGCATATCAAACACACCAACTTATGCACCATTTATCACATTTTAACTTTAAACATATCTATATAAACACCATCCAAAAACTTACCAATTCAATATACTAACCATTCATCAATATATACCAACTTTGCATCACAAAACATAATTAACATTTACTATATTCACACTCATTATCAAGCCATATCACATGGCTAATTGCATCAAATACATAGACATCAATTTCCCAAATTACAACTACTCATCAATCAATCATAAAGCCTATACGTGCCATATGACCAAGTCATATAATTACCAAAATCATTAGCCAGATAGTGTGATGCAATCTCCGCTTTAGAGGTGTGCCTCACACTACCTCGCATTACCTGCGTGTCTAAGCCGTGGCAAAAACAGGGCATTCATACTGACTTGACCACATGGCTAAGGACACGCCCGTGTGTCCAGCCCATGGTCGAAATTGACTTGTTTTAAAATGTAACCACGAAGGACACGGTCAAGCCACACGCTTGTGTGCTCGACCGTGTGGGCAAATATAAGCCATTTACAAGGCCATTTTGCCACCCATTTTGGGGTCAATCTTACAAGCACAAACAACCACATTTCATACCCTCAAAATGCAACCAAATCATACCAATAATGTCTATCTTTTCGAACCATTCAAATGTATATCAAACAAACCAACTTATGCACCATTTATCACATTTTAACTTTAAACATGTCTATACAAACACTATCCAAAATCTTACCAATTCAATATACTAACCATTCATCAATAGATACCAACTTTGTATCACAAAACATAATTGACGTTTACCATATTCACAATCATTATCAAGCCATATCACATGGCTAATTGCATCAAATACATAGACATCAATTTCCCAAATTACAACTACTCATCAATCAATCATAAAGCCTATACGTGCCATATGACCAAGTCATATAATTACCAAAATCATTAGCCAGATAGTGTGATGCAATCTCCGCTTTAGAGGTGTGCCTCACACGGCCTCAGACACGCCCGTGTGTCTAAGCCGTGGCAAAACAGGGCATTCATACTGACTTGACCACATGGCTAAGGACACGCCCGTGTGTCCAGCCCATGGTCGAAATTGACTTGTTTTAAAATGTAACCACGAAGGACACGGTCGAGCCACACGCTTGTGTGCTCGACCGTGTGGGCAAATATAAGCCATTTACAAGGCCATTTTGCCACCCATTTTGGGGTCAATCTTACAAGCACAAACAACCACATTTCATACCCTCAAAATGCAACCAAATCATACCAATAATGTCTATCTTTTCGAACCATTCAAATGTATATCAAACAAACCAACTTATGCACCATTTATCACATTTTAACTTTAAACATGTCTATACAAACACTATCCAAAATCTTACCAATTCAATATACTAACCATTCATCAATAGATACCAACTTTGTATCACAAAACATAATTGACATTTACCATATTCACAATCATTATCAAGCCATATCACATGGCTAATTGCATCAAATACATAGACATCAATTTCCCAAATTACAACTACTCATCAATAAATCATAAAGCCTATACATGCCATATAACCAAGTCATAAAGTTTATAATTACCAAAATCATTAGCCAGATAGTGTGATGCAATCTCCGCCGAGTTCCAACCCGAGCAAATCTCTGAAAATATATAAGCATAGGAAACACACATAGAGTAAGCTTTGAAAGCTTAGTAAACTCGTATTTTAATAAACTTAACATAATAAATAATTTTATTACAATACCATAAACATGATATGCTATCTTACATGTCAAAACACAACTTCATATCAAATCATCACCATTCAATAATATACTTATTTACTTTCTAAATTTAGCTTTCCCAAGCTTAGTCAATTTGATTCTCATATAACATTCCAATCTCACTTTCTTAAACCAGATAAGTACATTATAGAGAATAACTCATCTTGTCATATATATCTTTTTCATAAGAATCTCATCTCAACATTTATACCCAAATTCACCTTTCATTTATAAAGTATCTGACAATTTCACGTATGCCACTTTATAAACCACAACTCATTCATTTGTTCATATTTCATTTGTACATATTCACATTTCATTTGCATATACATCACATAACATTCTTGGCATATATATATACTTACCTTTAATTATCAAATATTACATACATATCAACGTACCTGAATCGGAATGTCATTCACTTATTCACTTATTTCTCAACACGCCCGTTGAACTGTTCGGAATCAATAGGATACTCAGATAACTCGAAAAGCTCATACAGTGCCAACATCCCAGACGTGGTCTTACATGTCATCAAAGATCGATGCCACTATCTTAGATAAGGTCTTATACGAAATCATATACGATGCCGATGTCCCAAACATGGTCTTACACGTAAATCTCAAATCGACGCCAACGTCCCAGACGTGGTCTTATACGATAACACATATCGAAATCCTATGTCATGAAATATGTATGCTAACTATTCCTATGGTTCATACGGGGCTTTTTGATCGTTGTCACGTTATCAGAACTTTCTCGTATTTATATATTCCACTTCTCGAACATTTTAATATACAATGACATATATATATTTCTTACTCAATATACATGTATTTGCATTACCATTTGGCATTACATTAAATCATAATAATAATATGCATTTAAACTATGATTCTGTAATGTCTATTAAAATACGAACTTACCTCGTTCGATGTAACAACGAATTAGGTTGACTAATCTGATACTTTGATTTTTCCTCGATTTAGATCCAAATTCTGTTTTTCTCAATCTAGATAATATCAAATTTAACTAATTTATTCAACAATTCATTGAATTTCATCCAAGACACATAAATGGGTATTTTTCACTTTAGCCCCTAAAATTTCACATTTATGCACTTTAGTCCTTCCTACACAAATACACAAAATTCACAAAATTACGTAAATACCCATGCTAGCAAAATTCTCTTTATTACTAAAACAGTCCATATTTTTCAGTTATTTCATATTTCAATCTAATATTTTACACATTTCACAAATTAGTCGAAAATTGACATTTTCACTCAAAATCACTTTATTAAACATGATAATCAAACATCAAAGATTTATTTTTCATCATCAAACTATAAATTCATCACATTATCAACAAAGGAAAATTTCAAATTCATCATCAATTCTGAAAATTAAAGCATGGGTTTGCTAGCACTCGAAGCAACAATCACAAAAACGTAAAAATTATTAAAAATCGAACAAAAACGGGCTTACCAATAAGCTAAGAAGCTTGGCCGAATGCTTGAAGCTTCCATGGCTGTTCATCTTTCTAATTTTCAGTGGAAGATAATGAATATAAAGATGAAATTTGGCTTTGTTATATTTTATTATCATTATTTACATTTTTACTAAATTAACCTTTAAAATTAATCAAATTTACACAAATGCCAAACCAAATATCATCCACTAACTCACAATTGGATTAATTATCACATAAGGACCTTTCCTTTATTTTTCTATAGCTATTTGACACTTCTAACTTATAGAACCCAACTTTTATGCTTTACGCGATTTAGTCCTTTTTACCGAATTAACCACTTAAACGATAAAATTTCTTTACGAAAATTTCACACAACTCTAATATCATGCTGTAATTATTAAAATAGTAAAATAAATTTTTCAATGTCAGATTGTGGTCCCGAAACCACTGTTCATACTAGAGTCTAAACCGGGTTGTTACAATTAGAGTATGCTTTAGTGATATTGCAGTGGCATATTTCATACTTGATTTAGTAGTTAAAAATGATGATTGAAATGTATATTATTGATGTTGGAATTGAGCATGTTGGGTTGACCCAATTTGGGTGGCAATTTGGCCTCGTAAATGGCCTATAATTGTCCACACGGGTGAGTACACGGGCGTGTGTCTCGCCTGTGTCCATCACTGTCCTTATTCGATGTAGGTCAGACTTGCACACGGGCCAAACACAAGGGTGTGTGACAGGCCGTGTGAATATAGTCAGAGTTGTGCATGGGGTAAGACATGGTTTGAGGCATGGCCGTGTGAGGCACACGGTTTAGCCACATGGGCGTGTGCCCTATTTAAGATGAAAAATTTTCTAAGTTTCCGAATGAGATCAGTTTTGTCCTGAACCTTCTTTAAAACATGTTTAAGGTCTTGTAGACCTATTAAAGGGACTTTGTACTGTTGATTACTATAATGTGTTGATGTGTGAGCCAAGATGGTATAAATGTTATGATTTGACCGATAATACCTCAGAACTCTAGTCCGGCGATGGATACGGGTTATGGGTGTTACAAGGAATCTTGTCGACATATCAGCCAATGGACCTCTACTGGATTGTACTGATAATGGTGCTGTGATAATTCTTGAGAGAATTGCTCAGAATGATTATCAATACCCTATCTCTAGATCTGCACAAGCAAAACCTACTCTAGGAGCTATTGAATTGGATCCAATAACCGCACTAAGTGTAACACCCTAAACCCGGCCTAGACGTTATGACCGGATCTGGTATGTCATAGAAGGGTTGTTTAAAGACTTGCGCGTTCGTTAAAAAGTTTGTATTTTTTTTGAAACTTCGAGCTTTGTTGTTTGTGAAAATCAGATTTGTTGCTACGATTTTCTTGTAAAAACGTTATTATTATTACTTCTGAAAACTTGTTTATAACAGAAATCAGGTTCGATTAATTGCAAAGATATGATATTTTGAGAACAGTTATTGTCGTTTTAAGAAAATCCAGAGTTCAATCACTTGTAGTTTGAAAATAACTTAAACAAAAGTTTAAAAAAAAAGTAAAATCCAATGGCCTTATTACATAAAAGTAAACCCAAATTAAAATAAACCTCAAATAAAGTAAAACAGAAATTTTTACTAGAGTTTGGAAGAAGCACTTCGATGTATGGTCACCACAGAGTCCTCCGTTGCGCCAAATCCTCTAATGCTGGGGATCACCTGCAAGGTTAAAGCAGAAGGGTGAGTTACAAGAACTCAATGTGTAATCCCCTAATCGGTCATTAACTGGGCCGAAGCCCATACAGAAGCAGACTGGGCCAAAGCCCATACAGAAGCAGACTGGGCCAAAGCCCACACAGAAGGAGACTGGGCCAAAGCCCATACAGAAGCAGACTGGGCCTTAGCCCTATAAACATGATAGTGCACAATGTAATGCAGCCCAACCTAATAATCCATCCACTACACACCACTCGTACCAGCCCAACACACCTGTGGGGATTTCTAAATCGACCCACCTATCCGCTACACACCAGTATGGTAGACAAGCTGCTCATCACAGAATTTGTGGCGGAGCCACCAGAATAACAGAATATACATTGCGTAGCCACCATAACAGAATGTGGCAGAGCCACCAGAATCATAATCGGCATATAGCCATCAGCGACAGTAATATAATCGGCATACAGCCTTGGGTAAATAGGATCGACACAGAGTCATCAATATTTGTTAGGCACAAAGCCATGGGTAAATACGATTGGCACAAAGCCATATTTAAGATGGCACAGAGCCAAGCTCTCCAATAATGTAGCCAAGCTGCTTAACGGTATATGTGGCTGAGCCACCAAAATAATATATGTGCCATAGCCACTAAAATAGAATGTGGCAGGGCCACCAGAATACACTTCCTCCGATCATCAAACTCAACCTAATGCACTATGCCGTGTATGTCATGCTTAATCATTACACGTGTTTGAAAAATGGCCATGCTTAGTAACAGTCATTTCAAGACATATTAACAGCAAATCAGACACACGCCCACATTCAAGTCATTTAAAACACAATCATACAATCACAGTCAACTCAGTCAAATTCACAGTCTAAATCAGTAATTTACCTACAAGGGAAAAATAGTCATTTACCCTATTAGGGTATTTCAGTAATCCTACCCCTCAAGGCTATTTCGGTAATTTCACAAATCAGGGGTATTTCGGTAATTTTGCAAACTGGGGGTATTTCAATAATTTCGCAAACCAGGGGTATTTTGGTAATTTCACAAATCGAGGCTATTTCAACCAAGGGTATTTCAGTAATTTTGTAAACCAAGGGTATTTTAGTAATTTTGTAAACCAAGGGTATTTTAATAATTTTATAAACCGAGGGTATTTTAGTAATTTTGTAAACCAATGGTATTTCAGTAATTTTGTCAACCTCTCAGAAGGTCTACAGTCGCATTGAGCGACTCAAGCATTCTAAACAGAGATAGTGATGCGAATGGGCCTAAGGCCCATTCTCCACCCAAATAGGCCTAAGGCCAATTCTCGACCCAAATGGGCCCACACGCTTGGGTGGCCTATTAAACCCAAATCTAGCCATAGATATAAGATTCACACAGTCTAATCCAACATTTACTACACAATCATACAACCTATTCATATGGGCCCACAGGCCAATTGGGCCCACTTGGCCTCGTTCGGCCTATCGTGGCCCAAGCAGCATCAGCCCACAAGAATATACTCATGGTGGCCTCGACTATCGCGTCAAAGCTCCCACACATGCGGTCGCACGCTCGTGTGGTTACTATTGCTGTGTAACTGGCATTTCGGCATTTGCCGCTCTACAGCTAGAGTAGTGCGAAATACACACATGATAGGAGTCTGAAGCTAATCCGCACTCTGAATGCTCCTATGCCCAAACGCCCACCAAGGTATGCCTCCTCTCCTCATAGGTAGCTCTATTTAAAGCCAGCTTCTCACCTTCCCTCTTGTTAGCTTTCCGATGTGGGATCCCTTCTTCAGTAGAGTTTAAATCCAACACAAACTCCGCGTCTAATCCGCAAAATAAAAACTCCCTTGCTTGTTATGAGATTCAAACCCAGGCTCCCCTGTAACTTAGTCCACGCCGCTAGCTACTTTGCCAACTAGCTTCTTGTTGTCTTAAAACACGCGCAACTAAATATAAGTCTATGGCCAAAGTCTAAAGTCAATTTAAAAAGAAAATCAAAATGCAAGCACCAAGACTTGAACCTTGGACCCCTTGCTTCCTCGTGGCGTCATTCCCTTGTCCCTTATGTGGCGTCATTTGCCACTAGACCACAACTCCTTTTGTGTCATCTTCCTCCACATTTTATCCTTAAAGCCTACCTACCAACTCCCAGGGTTTTATTCACCTAAAACCAAAATTTTCCTAAAGCCCAAGTTTGAACCCGAGACTTCATATAAGCCCCCTAACCTTCCAAAATCACTCACCTAATAGGTCCAACTTGCATTAGTGTCGTTCTCTTGTTCTTAAGAATTCTAAACGCTCCTACGCCCGAGGCCCAATGGGCTCAATTCTACTAGGCCCAAATTCGGGGCGTTACACTAAGTGCTCAAGTTTCTTTTCTCACAAACATGATTATAAATATGCAAGGAACTAGTGGCGTTGCACCTATACAAGTTGCTCAGCAAGTTGATGTTCCTACTTTTTTTTGTGAGATTTGTAGTGAAAACCATTGCTATAAAGATTGTCTATAATATGCAGAGAATGCCTGTTATATTAGTAACATCTGCAACAATTCTTATGGTAACTCTTACAACAACTCTACACGTAACCAATCGTTATGGGGAACTCAGAATGTTGGAAAAAATGTTGCGACATTCAAATATGTGAATACATCTACTTAGGGAAATTATAATCCCAGACAAGGGAATTACAATCAACAACAGTAGAACTACAATCAACACACTCAGATGCATCCACAACAAGGCCAAACACATCCACACCAAAATCCTATGCAACCACAACACTCTTCAATACTGAATCAGCATGTTCAAGGACATCGACAGCAACAGTACACTCAAGCTTTTACTTCTGACCTGCTAGCAGCTCTTGAGGCATTAATACGAGAGCATATTACTCGCACGAAAGCTATCATACAAGGGAATTCATCTTCTATTAGAGCATTGGAAGTACAATTAGGACAACTTGCTTCAAATCTGAATACTCGACCACCAGGTTCATTACTTAGCGACACGAAAAATCCTAGTTTAAGGGGGAAAGAACATTGTAAGGCTAACATTGTAACGCCCTGAATTTGGGCCTAGAAGAACTGGGCCTTGAGTATGAGAATAGCTAGGAGACTGCACATAGGTATTTGGATGTGCAAGGAAAGGATAAAAATAAATGACTGCTTGAGTGGCTAAGTGTACTGAGAGTGTAGGTAAAGTCTTGGGTTCAAGCCTTGGCTTTTGTAAAATTTTGGTTTTCTCTTAAGTGAACCTTGTTGTTAGCATGTAGGCTTTAAAAGTAATTGTGTTGTAAATATGACACAAAAAGAGCCTATGGTGTAGTGGCAAGGTGGCGTGCGGAGTTCTCTTAAGGTCTAAGGTTCAAGTAATGGCAAGGTAAAAAGAGTATTTATTTTGCTCTCTTGCCATGTGAGAAGCAGAAGTCGACTAGAACTCTACAAAATTGGAATTTGAATTGGTCAATGAGAAGTTTGTGGAGAGGATTATGGACGAATTTGGATGAAGTTCAAATTGGATGGTTGAGTGATTTGTGGAGAGATTTGTGGAGGGATGTTGGGAGAGATTAATGGAGGAAAAAAAGGAGTTTGAAGGGGAGTAGAATTGTGCTAAATGGGTAATTGGAGGCTCATGAATTCGGCTATGATTGCCTCCTCTTTTTATTTTTACCTATTTGGTTTTGGTTTTGTCTCCTTGAAGGCCAATTGTGGTAAAGGTGCATTCGGGTTTTTGCATTTTGGGACCCTTTTTGTTTATTATTTGGTAACTGATTTCTTTTCCCTTTGTACTGAAGTTTGTGAGAGATTTCAAGTGTCATTCGGTTTTGGCAATTCTCTTCCTCTCTTTGAATCTAGAGTTTCTTTTGAGCCAATTCTCTCTTCTTTTCTGCCCCACTCTCGATGCTTTGGTGACTTCATTTTTCCCTCTCACTCAAACACTTTGCTTTGGCCGATTATTTCCTCTCCACCTCTTCTTCATTTCTTTTGGCTTTGGCCTTGGTACATGACCGATTCTTTTCTTCTCCAGCCTTTACTTCTACATTTTGGTTTTTGATTTGACATCTATTTTCTGGAAACCGAATTTCGCGAGGAGTGAAGGACTACTCAAGAAATACTGAAGCATTTTGAAACGTTCCTATCATCATTCGTCTGAAGGTAACCCTGTTGCTATTATTATGTTCAATCTAGAGTGTGTTGGTTGTATATTTTGTTGTGGCCGAATATTACTTTCCTTTACCTAGGGGTTTTGTGAGTATGATCAACCTTTGGGTTTAGGCAATCGTGTCTAATAGGAGTGCACTTGTAAAGCATATATTCGGCAAGCAACGGGTGATCAATCCTAACCAGCGATATAAGTGGGCTAAGCCACATCTGTCGATTAAGGCAAGTATAAATCATTTTGGATAGTGGTATTGAAAGGGATTATCTAAATCCTATTGATTGAATGATTGATGGTGTATCGTGGTTGATTAGGTTTGGAGTTCTCGTGGATCTTAGCATATTTTTGCAAATAGGTGTGTATCCATACTGTCTTAACTGTAAATCGGCAAAAGCTGAAAAGCCAGAAAATGCGGCACTTGATGCCACACGAGCAGGCGATCACACGTATAGTAATCCGAGCCCACGAAACATGGGCGTTTGACTGTAGAGGCCACCATGAGCGATCTCATGGGCTTAGGCCGTTTTGGGCCACATTGGGCCGAAATGGGCCGTGTAGGCCACATTGGGCCGAAATGGGCCGTGTAGGCCCCATGGGATCGTTGGCCCTACACGGGTAAATCTCAAGGGCATGTGGAGATTATTGGACCCGGCTGTGTTGTCCACATGGCTAATGTCGTTTCTAGGCTTACTAGGCCACTCGGGCATATGGGCCCACATGGGCATCAAAATGGGCCTTGGGCCCATTCACACTATTGACCATAGGATAAATGATCGTAATGCCCCATGTAGGGTAAAATGACCATAATGCCCCTATAGGGTAAATGACCGAAATACCCCCATAGGGTAAAATGACAGTAATGCCCCTGTAGGGTAAAATGACCGTAATGTCCTTGTAGGGTAAAATGACCGTAGTAATGCTTTGTGTAGGGTAAAATGACCGTAATGCCCCTGTAGGGTAAATTGACCGTAATACCCCATAGGGTAAAATGACTGTAATACCCCCATAGGGTAAAATAATCGTAATACCCCCATAGGGTAAAATGATTGTAATGCCCCTATAGGGTAAATTGACCGTAATACCCTCATAGGGTAAAATGACCGTAATGCCCCTTGTAGGGTAAAATGATCGTAATACCCTCATAGGGTAAAATGACCGTAATGCCCCTGTAGGGTAAAATGATCGTAATGTCCCTGTAGGGTAAAATGATCGTAATCCCCCTGGAAGGTAAATGACTATTTTGCCCCTCGAGGGTAAATGACTGATTTGTGCTACGATTTGACTAATTGTATGACTATGATTTGATTGACTTAATTATGAATGATATGACTGATTCTGAGCATGGCATATTGCATACACGACATACTGCATGGGGTTGGGATCTTGTACTGGAGGAAGTGATTTATATGTGAGGGTCGCATGGGTCACATGAGACGACTGTGGACCCACCAATGGCTTTAAGCCAATTATGTGATTGGCATCTCTACTGCGATATTGGTTAGTGCTGCAACCAGAGCTACATAAGGAGTGTAGGGATGGGTGGGTCGATTTAATCCCCACAGGAGTGCAGGGTTGGACAGGAGACGGAGTGCAGGGTTGGTATCGGTATTTATACATTGCATATACTGATTCTGATATTGAGATAGGCTTAGGCCCAAATAGATGTGTTATGTGACATTTGATATGGGCTAAGGCCAATCGAGGCTGATAGGAGCTAAGGCCCAATTGCCACTGGCATCGTGAATGGGCTAAGGCCCACACCGCATCTTAGCATTATAAAGGGCTCGTGCCCGCATCGATTCTCGCTTTTTGTATACAGACTGTTTCTTTAGTAATGGGATTACACACTGAGTTTTCGTAAACTCACTTCGTTTTTAACCTTTCAGGTAATCCCCAATGTTAGACGATTCGGAGCTGCGAGGGATTCGAAGAGGGCCACACAACTGCACAAGTTTTATTCTGTTTAGCTCATTTACTTAAGATTGAGCTTGTTGGTTTGGGTTGTAAAAAGGCCTTTATAATTTCTAGATTTTAAATTTGGGATTTGATTTGATTGTAATTTATATCTGCTAGAAGCAGAACACGATTTTCAAAACAATAACTATTTCCTAACACTACGTTTTCGCAACTTAGTTTTTAAATATCACGTTTTCATAATTCATTTGCTTTGAATTAAGCTTCTGAAACAATAAGGTTTTGAAGGTAATAACTTTTTAATAAACCTAGATTAAAAATAAATAAACGCAAACTGAGGTTTTGTACAAGTTTTAAATGGCAAGAAATTTTTTCAAGAAGGGTTTTCAATGAAAACATGGTTTTCGAAATACACTTTAATGTGACACGCCAGATTCGGCTATAATGTCGAGGCTGGGTTTAGGGTGTTACAATCACTCTTCAGAGAGGTAAACAAACTGGCGAACCATTTATAGACTCTACTGTAGCACCTCAAGAAACAGATGGAGTGACCACTGATAAGAAAGTTGATCTAAAGAATTTGTTGACGAACCATACAAAGAAATTCCATGAATTGTCATTCATATGCCTAATGCAGAACCTTCGAAATTGTCGACGCAATCAAAAGTGTAGGCACAAGCGGATATATCTCCCGACCTTTTACCTTTCCCGCAAAGATTCAAGAAGAATAAGCATAACAAGCAGTATCAGCAGTTCCTGGACACATTAAAGCAAATGCAGATCAACATTCCTTTAGTAGACGCTTTGGTACAAATTCAGAGTTATGGGAAATTTATGAAAGACCTCTTGTCCAAGAAGAAGAAGCTAACTGATATTGAAACTATTGCACTCACAGAAGGTTGTAGTGCTATTTTGACAAACAAGTGGCCCCCTAAATTGAAAGATCTTGGGAGCTTTACCATCCCATGTTCACTTGAAAATCCTTATTTGGGCAAGGCTTTATCCGACTTGGGAGCTAGCGTTAACCTAATGCCACTATTTACTTTCAGAAAGTTAGGAATTGGTCACATGAAATCCACTGCAGTGACATTACAACTAGCCGATCGATCCTTGGCTCAACCTGAAGGGCAAATCAAGGATGTCTTAGTACGTGTGGATAAATTTATTTTTCTGGCTGATTTTATCATACTTGATTGCGAGGCAGACAAGAAGGTTCCCATAATCTTGGGACGATCATTTTTAGCCATCGACCAAACTCTTATTGATGTTTATAAAGGTAAACTAACCATGCGACTTAATGATAAGCATGTCACCTGTAGTGTTTTTAAATCTATTCAATACAACGACAAAGAAGAATGCCATACTATCGATGTGCTAGATGATTTAAGTGAGGAAGAATTCAATGACCAAAGCACAATACTTTCTAAAGAATTTGCAGTGACATTTGGTGTCGTACCCTTAGATGATTGTGACAACATGGTTGAAGCTAATAATCTTTAACTCAAGCATGGATGGCAAATTGAATCTTTAGACCTAGCCAACAGAACAACCCTAATTTTCAAACCATCTATTGAAGAAGCTCCTACTTTGGAATTGAAACCACTACCTCCTCATCTTAAATGTCTTTCTAGGTGATCACAATACTCTCCCAGTTATTGTCTCCACAACACTAGATGTAACTCAAGAAAAGAAATTGATCCATATTCTCAAACAACGTAAATGAGCTATCGTTTGGAGTATTGCCGATATTCATGGTATTAGTCCTTCATTTTGCATGCAGTTGGAAGATGAAGGCTAGCAATCAATTAAACAAAAAAGAAGATTAAACAAGAAGATGAAAGAAGTTGTCAAGAAGGAAATCATAAAATGGCTTGATGATAAAATTATTTACCCGATTTCTGATAGCAATTGGGTAAGTCTAGTGCAATACGTTCCTAAAAATAGTGGCTTCATTGTGGTTCGTAATGATAAGAACGAATTAACTCCTACATGCATTCCCATAAGATGACGAGTTTGTATGGATTATCACAAATTGAATGAGGCCATAAATAAGGATCACTTCCCACTTCCTTTCATTGACCAAATGCTGGATCAGTTTGCTGGAAAGGATTATTATTTCTTTTTAGACGACTATTCTGGATACAATCAAATTGCTATTGCACCAGAGGATTAGGAGAAAACAACTTTCACCTATCCCTTTGGTACTTTTGCTTTTCGCTGTATGCCTTTTGGTCTTTGCAACGCACCAGCCACATTTCAAAGGTGCATGATGGCAATATTCTCAGATATGATTGGAGACTGTTTAAAGGTATTTATGGATGATTTTGATGTCAATGGGAATGATTTTGATCATTGCGCTGACAATTTGGATAAAGTACTGAAGCGATGTGAGGACACACATCTTGTCCTGAATTGGGAAAAATGTCATTTGATGGCAACTGAAGGCAATGTGTTAGGACATCGCATCTCTTGTAACACCCCAAACCCGGTCCAAACACCACGACCGAATCTGGTATGTTACGAGGGAAAACGTATTTGAAAATTTCGAATTTGTACTAAATAGACTTGATAAAACTTTGTTTCTTTTTGAAAACGAGTGGTTGAATATTAAGTCTTAGAAAAATTTTGGTTTCAAGTTTGAGTCTGATTGTTTTTTCATTCAATTATGAAAACGGTGTGATACCCGATGGTATAGTTCAAAAACATATCGCTTTGTTGGTTTGAAAACGCCGTCTTTCCAAATTTTAATAAAATTTGTACCAAGTTATTTTCATAAAGATATTAAAATCTAATGTAAAAATATAAACATCATAAAGCACATCTTAGAAAGCTTTTACAAATCCAAGATAAACCCAAATAAAAATAAATAAACTAAAGTACCCAAATGCAATAAACTGAGCAAAACTTTTATTAGAGCATGGCATGTGCACCCCGAGTCCATCCCGGCTCCAAGTCCGCGTCTACGAGTCACCTGAAATGTCAAAGGAGAGGGTGAGTCGAGTGACTCAGTGTGTAAATCCCGCTCCCGATAGAACAACATGCTAACACACATCATACATAGCAACATAATTAATGCAACCCGATCCTAACCATCCATACACCTTTTCTACCCCGTGTGGTACCAAACCCTTTGGTGACACATGATCCACGATGTGTTACCAAAACACCGATGTCCCAAAGACATAATATCCGTCAATGTGGTACCAAACCACTGGTGTCCCAAAGACACAATTGTGCTACTAAAGCTTTGGTGACCGAAGTCACAAATCCAACGATGATGGGGCCAACCCATCGTGTGTTACCAAAACACTAGCAGACAATCCCATATCTCAAGTGGGGCCAACCCACGGTGGTCAAACCATTGTGGACAAGTCGCAATGAGGTGCCAAACCTCCGGTGTCCCAAAGACACAATGTGCTACAAAGCATGGTGACCGTAGTCACAAACTGCGGTGATGGGGCCAACCCATCGTGTGTTACCAAAACATCGGCGTCAATCCCAGATAATCATCTCGTGGGGCCAACCCATCGTGGTACCGAGCCACTGGGACGAGACGCTGAGGTACCAAACCTCTGGAGGTGCCAAACCTCCGTGACCCAAAGTCACAAAGTGTGCTACCAAAGCTTTGGTGCTCGTCAAAGACAAAATACCATTGCTCCCTCCTCTCGTATCACCCCATCAAGATACCATACTCATGTAATCATGCATATCATATAATCATGCATCTCATGTGTATCTCATGTCACATATATCCTGAGCCATGGTAACATATAACTCGTCATTAAAAATAGTAATCTTGACTTTACCCGAGTCGTAATCATACCCATTAGGGTATCATCTCAATCATCATCAGTATCATTAGTCATCACACGGTTATCAATTATATTACTAAATATAAGTGTGTTAGTATACACACCTGATAACTACGAGCCTAGAAATCCCAACGAGAACGAATGCTAAGCCCCTCGATTATTGACTCCTACAATCGGCCAAACATAGGGGTTAGGCCTCCAAGACATTCGGCCATCAACAAATAACCAGAGGGGTTAATATCGAACCCTTACCTTGTACACGTTTGGTTTCCTACCAAACCCGAACCACAATGGTTCCTTCTTTAATCAGCAAACGGCTACACCTTAAAAGAGAATAACTGTTAGTCCCTTATCACCCCTGACTTAGTCAAAACCAAGATTAAACTAGCAACAACCAATCACTTACCCCTTACTTACCAACCAAGATTCGGCCAACCACACTAGGAGAGAACCACAAGAGATTCGGCCAAGACTTGTACCAAAAGAAAAATAAAAGATTCGGTCAAGGTCTTAAGAAGAGAAGAAAGAAAAATGGAAAAAATGGTAGGTGCTTGAGATGAAAAGATACGGATGAAATGAATAGGAATTTTCGGTTTAGGCAAGGTAAATTTCGCTTTAGTGTTTCAAAAGGAAAGGAAAAATATGAGATATGAGAAGAGGGAATACTAGTTTTGGTTTCCACAAAATAGAGAAGAGGAAGATAGGAAGGAAAGCATTCGCCAACAACCCAAATGTAGAAGACAAAGTGCAAAAGAAATTCGGCAATCACACCTTTTGACTTACGGTTTAGGAAGCAAAGAAAACCAAATAATGAGTGAAAACCAAAGGAATTTATTAATCGAACTTTTGCTCTTGACCCAAAAAGTGACCGAACATACTAAGAAAATGTGTCAAAAGAGATGCTTAGACTTTCGGCTCCCAAAGTGAACAAAGAAAAAAGGAATTTTGCTTACCAAAAACTTGACCGAAAATGTACCAAAGTGCCTAGGTACATTCGGCCTTCCCTTTACCCACACTATGCCGCGTCACTCCTCCCTTCCAACTCCCCCAAATTTCGCCAAATCCCCCAAATACTCACCACCACTCATTTCAAATGAGTGGACCAAGTCACACTCCCCTTTTTCCTCTCCACCCTCCATTCGAATATGAAGACTTGGTCCAAGGTAAAATTTAAACTACATACAACTCTTCCATCCTATGCCGTCAAAATGGAGACCCAAAATGAGAATTTTGCAGCTTGAACTCGGGACTCTCTCCCTTGCGGATGACGCCACACCAAGCTCCTCCTTTACCACCACTGCCACTCTTCATTTGTGCAATAAAACTCCAATTTATTTTCTTAAACCCCAACTCTATCGCCTCCTACACCTAAGGCCAAAAATTAAAATTTTCCTACCTACTCAGGCACACACCTAGCCTACAATTAAGCCCCTAAAACACCGAAATAGCAACACAGCACACCAAACACATGCAATATCATGCAACACAAAATAGCCCCTAACCGGGATATTACGTTCTACCTCTTAAAATAATTTCGGCCTCGAAATTACAGTCAAAAGAGTTGCGGGTATTGTCGTCTCATCGCATCCTCGGGTTCCCACGTGGCTTCTTCCACGCCATGGTTCCGCCAAAGAACCTTAACCAAAGGCACAGACTTCCTACGTAGAACCTTGACATCTCGATCAAGAATCTGCACTGGTTCTTCCTCTATGGTCATATCTCTGGATTTACCTCGATCTCTCTCCATCGCTACTACATGCGATGGATCTCGAACGATACCTCCAAGCATCGACACGTGAAAAACATCGTGAAACGACTAAAGCGCTGCGGCAACTCAAGTCGATCACGCCACCGGTCCAACTCGTCTCAATACCTTATACGCCCAATGAACCTCGGACTTAGCTTGCCTTTTTTTCGCCAAACCTCAAGACCTTCTTCCAAGGTGAGACCTTTAAGAAAACACTATCTCCCACCGCGAACTCTATATCTCTTCGCTTAAGATCGGCATAAGACTTTTGCCGGTCCGAAGCTTCCTTCAAACGAGCCTGAATCAACTTAACCTTGTCCTCGGTCTCAGCAACCAACTCGGGTCCCAACAACCGACGTTCACCTAACTCGTCCAACAAGTAGGTGAGCGACACTTCCTACCATACAAATAGCGCCATATGGTGCCATCTTAATGCTCGCAGTAATCGTTGTTATAGGCGAACTCAATACCAACGGCGTAAACTCATCCCAATCGCCCTCAAGTCGAACACAACCTCTCAACATGTCTTCCAAGATCCGAATGACCCTTTTCGATTGCCCGCCGATCGCGGGTGAAAAGCCGTCTTTGAAATCCAAACGAGTACCGAGCTCGATGCAACGCTCTCGTAACCTCGACGTGAACCTCGGATCCCTATCCGAGATTATCGAAATCGAACGCCGTGTAGTCTCACTATCTCTCGACACATAGAGCTTCGCCAATCTCTCAAGTGAATAGTCCACTCACCGGAATGAAATGGGGTGACTTAGTCGGACGGTCCACGATAACCCAAATCGAATCTTTCTTGCTTGGCGAAGCGGTAAACCACCGACGAAATCCATAGTTATCCTTTCCCATTTCCATCGAGGAATCTTCATAGGTCAAGCAAACCCGACAGAATCGATGTTCGCCTTGACTGCTACAAGTCGACATTTCCCAACAAACTCTGTCACCTCTTTCTTCAAGCCGTGCCACCAAAATCGCTCTCTAAGATCCCTATACATTTTGCTACCTCCGGGATGCATAGCATAAGGGCGCTATGTGCGTCCCAAGAAGAATCTCCCTGCCACTCAACATCTTTAGGCATACAAGCCTTCCCTTGAAAACACAGAACCTCATCACTAGACAAGTCAGAACCCTCCAAACCACCATTCTCGCACTTGTAACCTTCGCGCACTCGTAACCTCATCCTCCAATCTGTTTCTCTTTGATCCGCTCAACCCAAGTAGGCTTAACTTGCAGCTCTGCGCTGAATACTCCGTCGTCGTACAAACTCAAATGGGCAAACAAAGCTCTTAAGTCCGAAACAACCTTACGGCTCAACGCGTGCGCCACTACGTTAGCCTTGCGGGTGATATTCGATCGAGCAACGTCGTAGTCCTTGAGCAATTCAACCCATCTCTACGCTCGAAATTCAGATCCTTCGAGTCAATAGGTACTTTGGACTCTTATGATCTGTAGACTATTGACTTCTCCCGCACAAATAGTGCCTCCAGATTTTTAGAGCGAAGACTACGATTTGCTAGCTCCAAGTCGTAAGCGTCGGATAGTTGACCTCGTGTGGCCTCACCGCCGCGAGAAGCGTAAGCCACAACCTTACCCTCCCGCATCAAGACACAACCCAATCCCGTATGTGATGCGTCAGTGAAGACATCGTGAATTTCTTACCGGCCTCAAAGTTGAATTAACACAGAGCCTCACAAGATCTTCTTCAACTTATCAAAACTCTCCTGCTTTTTCTCTCACCCAAACGAACGGAACTCCCTTCCTTAACAACTTAGTCATCGGTGCGCAATTAACGAGAAACCCTCAACAAATCTTGGTAGTATCCCGCCAAACCCAGAAACTCCGAATCTCAAAGAATCGACTTAGGGGCTTCCAATCCAAGACCGCCTCAACCTTCCGAGGATCTACTCTAATCCCTGGTGATACTACATGACCCAAAAACGTCACTTCACTCGGCGTAACTCGCACTTGCTTTGAACTTAGCATAGAGTTGCTTCTCCTCAAAATCGCAATACCACTCTCAAGTGTGCATCATGCTCTTCTTCCGACCTTGAGTAAACCAAGATGTCGTCAATAAAAACCACGATTTAAACCGTCCGAGATCTGCTGAAACACCCTATTCATCATATCCATAAAAGGCTGCCGAGCGTTAGTCAACCCGAACGGCATTACCAGAATTCGTAGTGCCGCGCATCGAGTCCAAACGCCGTCTTATGGATATCCGCTTCCTTAACTTTCAACCGATGGTACCGGACCTCAAATCGATCTTTGAAAACACCGATGCACCTTTTTGGTGATCAAACAAGTCATCTATCCGTGGTAACGGATACTTGTTTTTAATCGTCGACTTATTCGGTTAGCGGTGAGTCGATACACATCCGCATCGAACCGTCCTTCTTCTTGACGAATAATACCGGCACTCCCACGGCGAAACACTTGGCCTAATGAAGCCTCGATCCAACGACTCCCGAACCGAGCCTTAAGCTCCACCAATTCCTTTGGTGCCATCCTATATGGAGCAATAGACACCGGCGCAGATCCACGGTAGCGAGATCTATCCCAAACTCTACCTCACGATCGGGTGGCAAACCGGAAGCTCCTCCGAAACACATCAACAAATTCCTTATGAAGCACGAACCTTCTCAACAAAGCAGATTCTTTAGCCTCCAAGGCATACACATGAACCACAAACGCTTTCACACCCTTCCTGACCATCTTTATAGCTTTTAGTGCCGATACCACGTTGGATAGGTAATCTCTCCTATTACCTATCATACTCACTTCATCTCCCTTATCCGTCGATAGGACCATGCGCTTAGCCGCGCAATCCACCTTGGCACGGTACTTCACCGGCCGGTCCATCCGAGAATCGATCGAACTCCTCAAACGGCGGTTCCATCGGATCAAGAACAAAAACTACCCCTTGGAGTTCTAGGGTACATCCTTATACAACTTATCTACGACTACAGAGTGTGACTAGAGGGCTAAGCACGGTCATCTGCCTAGAAGATATCTCAGAATCTAAGTCCATGGTCTCAACTATACTACTAGCAACATACGAATGCGTGGAACCCAAGTCAATTAAAGCAAAGATAGGAGAACCAAAAATCAAAAACGCATCGGTGATTACGCCGTCGCCGCCTCGGCGTCTCAAAGCAAAGATACACCAAACCAGCCGTCGTGCCTCAGAACCACCGCACCTCTCGCGGTGCTCCACGACCCGACCAAATCCATTGCCACCTCGCCATTACCACGGCCCTCTCCGTGGTGGCGGTCCATTACCTCGAAACCGACACGCCCGACTCTCGGGATCGAATCCTCGGCCATCATCCACGGGACGGTCCCTAATGCGATGATCCGAGAGAACCACACTCGAAGCAACCTTTTCCACCAGTCCAACAACCACCCCAATGAGTTTTCCCACACTGATTACACTGCGGCGGTCCCTGCCTAGCAGCAACAAACCTAGCAGACTGATTCTGCCCACTCGGTCTAGCCCTTCTCGCGGATTGCGGGCGATCCCCAAGACCCAAAGCTCCTCTTAAGCCTACTACTCTGTCCATGCTCGTCTTATCGACTCCTTAACACCTTCGGCTACCTTAGCCTTCTCGACTAAGACAAAGAAAAGGCGCTCTCCTGGAGGAGCAATCGCGACCTCAACTCGCCTCGAAGCCCATCCTCGAAACGAACACACCTCTCATGCTCAGTGGCTACAATGCCCCTGGCATACCTACTCGACCAGAGTGAACTCGTGCGACTCAAGAATAGATTTACTCCCCGAACAATCCTCGTAAATGCTTTTTTTGGAGTCGATGTAACTAGCCCCGATGTATTTCTTTTGATATGCGGCTCTAAAATAATCCCATGTCGGATCTCTCACCGCCACACTCGTCTCGAACCGTGAGCCACCACCGATATGACTCATCCCGAAGAAGCGATATAATGCCCTTCAACTTCTCTCACCCGTCAAGTCCAGATCGCCCATGATCCGCTCCGTTGCCTCCGGCCAATACTCAAGCAAAGGCTGGGAGCAACACCGATACACTCGGAAGAACTCGCCCCAGTAGCCCGAGTCGCTCAGAGCAGATTTCCTAACTCCCGCACCACCACTTACACCGGCTACCCTTTCCAACACCCGCAAAGATCGCTGTGACATCGTGCATCGCTCGGGCCCGATCCCGAACTCACCACCTCCGGTGGTGGTGGCGAAGCATCTCATTTTTTCGACCCTTGACCGGATCCTACGGGTTCGTAAACCGTCATTCTACCCCTACCTCTACCACGAGTATTACGACCACGTCCGCCTCGAGTGCTCATGTCTAAACGATCTACGTATCTGATTAAAAAGATTTTTATGCATTAGTATCGTTCCACTTTCTTAACCGCAAAGAAATTTTATGGATAGAGTTTAATCAGGGGTTCTTTCGAGCAATCAAGGTTTCAATCTTCTATCCTATTCACCCAAAAGAGATTATACATTCATTCCTTAATCCTTTCCATACCTATTCACTCTTCGGACATTGCTGCCCATTCTAGCCCAAGGGTATTTTCGTCATTTTCCCTACAGGGTATTTTCGTAATAAAAGATATTTTAAACTTTCGTAAAACCGGTCAATTTGAAATTCCAAAAATTTGAGAGTTTTTTTTTTTTTTTGAAAATTTTGTAAAATACTTCGTTTTGGAAACCAGGGGTATTTTAGTAATTTTCACAAACTGAGGGCGTTTTCGTAAATTTTCCAAAATCAAAATTTTCGATTGATATTTTGTAAAACAGAGTGTTTGAGTTTCGTAACATCATTGAAATTTTGGGGCAAAAATCATTGAGTTGATATTTTATAAACCGAGGGCATTTTAGTAAATTTACCCCTAAGGGCATTTTTGTAATTTTCCATAAATCAGGTTTTTCAAGAAAATTGTTGTAAAAGTGATATTTTCGGTTTTGAAAGAGTTTATTGCAAAAAGTTTGAAAACATTAGGGTTGTTGTTGTATTTTCGAAAACATGGCTAATTCCCTTTTCGGGTTTTAGTCGTTAGGTTAAGTCTATGACCGAGCCTTCTTGGTCAGGGTGAACTCGAGCTACGCACCAGGTGGGATACCTGCGAAGAGGAGGTGAGTCACGAGGACTGCTTAAATAATTCTCCTAGACATGCGTACAGGAGTTACCACACCCTAGCCCCGTGGCTGAGTCATAGATTGGTTTAGTGCTTTAAGTCTTATGCTTTAGTTCGAGTGTTTGAGTGATCTAATCCTAGGGTTCAAGTCCTATAAATCTAACTACGTTCCATATCTCCTACCCTTCTACAATTAATAATTCACAGAAGAGTTTAGAATTACTTACCTGGGCGAACTGGTGCCGGAGACTCGGTGCCATGCCTTGTAAACCATGTATTCAATCCCAAAACACTTAAAGCAAACTTTTGAAAACAGTTTGGGCCTCAAGCCCACAGCCGAGCTTTTGAACTTAGCTCTGATACCACAATTGTAACACCCCAAACCCGGTCCAAACACCACGACCGAATCGAACGGTATGTTACGAGGAAAACGATTTGAAAATTTCGAATTTGTACTAAATAGACTTGATAAAACTTTGTTTCTTTTTGAAAACGAGTGGTTGAATATTAAGTCTTAGAAAAATTTTGGTTTCAAGTTTGAGTCTGATTGTTTTTTCATTCAATTATGAAAACGGTGTGATACCCGATGGTATAGTTCAAAAACATATCGCTTTGTTGGTTTGAAAACGCCGTCTTTCCAAATTTTAATAAAATTTGTACCAAGTTATTTTCGTTACAGCATATTAAAATCTAATGTAAAAATATAAACATCATAAAGCACATCTTAGAAAGCTTTTACAAATCCAAGATAAACCCAAATAAAAATAAATAAACTAAAGTACCCAAATGCAATAAATCGAGCAAAACTTTTATTAGAGCATGGCATGTGCACCCCGAGTCCATCCGGCCCAAGTCCGCGTCTACGAGTCACCTGAAATGTCAAAGGAGAGGGTGAGTCGAGTGACTCGATGTGTAAATCCGCTCCCGATAGAACAACATGCTAACACACATCATACATAGCAACATAATTAATGCAACCCGATCCTAACCATCCATACACCTTTTCTACCCCGTGTGGTACCAAACCACTTTGGTGACATACTGATCCACGATGTGTTACCAAAACAACGATGTCCCAAAGACATAATATCCGTCAATGTGGTACCAAACCACTTTGGTGTCCCAAAGACACAATTGTGCTACCAAAGCACCTTTGGTGACCGAAGTCACAAATCCAACGATGATGGGGCCAACCCATCGTGTGTTACCAAAACACTAGCAGACAATCCCATATCTCAAGTGGGGCCAACCCACCCGGTGGTCAAACCACGAGGACAAGTCGCAATGAGGTGCCAAACCTCGGTGTCCCAAAGACACAATGTGCTACCAAAACATCGTGACCGTAGTCACAAACCGGTGATGGGGCCAACCCATCATGTGTTACCAAAACATCGGCGTCAATCCAGTATAATCATCTGTGGGGCCAACACCGCTGTGGTACCGACCACGGGACGAGACTGAGGTACCAAACCTCTGGAGGTGCCAAACCTCTGGTGACCCAAAGTCACAAAGTGTGCTACCAAAGCACCGGTGCTCGTCAAAGACAAAATACCATTGCTCCTCCTCTCGTATCACCCCATCAAGATACCATACTCATGTAATCATGCATATCATATAATCATGCATCTCATGCTGTATCTCATGTCACATATATCCACAGTCATGGTAACATATAACTCGTCATTAAAAATAGTAATACTGACTTACCCGAGTCCAGAATCATACCCATTAGGGTATCATATCAATCATCACTGTATCATTAGTCATCACACGGTTATCAATTATATTACTAAATATAAGTGTGTTAGTATACACACCTGATAACTACGAGCCTAGAAATCCCAACGAGAACGAATGCTAAGCCCCTCGATTATTGACTCCTACAATCGGCCAAACATAGGGGTTAGGCCTCCAAGACATTCGGCCATCAACAAATAACCAGAGGGGTTAATATCGAACCCTTACCTTGTACACGTTTGGTTTCCTACCAAACCCGAACCACAATGGTTCCTTCTTTAATTAGCAAACGGCTACACCTTAAAAGAGAATAACTGTTAGTCCCTTATCACCCCTGACTTAGTCAAAACCAAGATTAAACTAGCAACAACCAATCACTTACCCCTTACTTACCAACCAAGATTCGGCCAACCACACTAGGAGAGAACCACAAGAGATTCGGCCAAGACTTGTACCAAAAGAAAAATAAAAGATTCGGTCAAGGTCTTAAGAAGAGAAGAAAGAAAAAATGGAAAAAATGGTAGGTGCTTGAGATGAAAAGATACGGATGAAATGAATAGGAATTTTCGGTTTAGGCAAGGTAAATTTCGGCTTTAGTGTTTCAAAAGGAAAGGAAAAATATGAGATATGAGAAGAGGGAATACTAGTTTCGGTTTCCACAAAATAGAGAAGAGGAAGATAGGAAGGAAAGCATTCGGCCAACAACCCAAATGTAGAAGACAAAGTGCAAAAGAAATTCGGCAATCACACCTTTTGACTTACGGTTTTAGGAAGCAAAGAAAACCAAATAATGAGTGAAAACCAAAGGAATTTCGGCTAACTGAACTTTTGCTCTTGACCCAAAAAGTGACCGAACATACTAAGAAAATGTGTCAAAAGAGATGCTTAGACTTTCGGCTCCCAAAGTGAACAAAGAAAAAGGAATTTTGCTTACAAAAACTTGACCGAAAATGTACCAAAGTGCCTAGGTACATTCGGCCTTCCCTTTACCCACACTATGCTATGTCACTCCTCCCTTCCAACTCCCCAAATTTTGGCCAAATCCCCCAAATACTCACCACCACTCATTTCAAATGAGTGGACCAAGTCACACTCCCCTTTTTCCTCTCCACCCTCCATTCGAATATGAAGACTTGGTCCAAGGTAAAATTTAAACTACATACAACTCTTCCATCCTATGCCGTCAAAATGGAGACCCAAAATGAGAATTTCGCAGCTTGAACTCAGGACTTCTCCCCCTTGCAGATGACGCCACACCAAGCTCCTCCTTTACCACTCTGCCAGCTCTTCATTTGTGCAATAAAACTCCAATTTATTTTCTTAAACCCCAACTCTATCAGCTCCCTACACCTAAGGCCAAAAATTAAAATTTTCCTACCTACTCAGGCACACACCTAGCCTACAATTAAGCCCCTAAAACACCGAAATAGCAACACAGCACACCAAACACATGCAATATCATGCAACACAAAATAGCCCTTAACCCGGGATATTACATCTCTAGTCAAGGTATTCAAGTAGACAAAGCTAAGGTGGAAATCATTGAAAAATTACCTCCACCAACAAACGTGAAAGGTAATTGTAGTTTTCTTGGAAATACGGGGTTTTACCGTAGGTTTATTAGAAATTTTCTGAAAATTGCAAAGCCCTTATGCTCTTTGCTGGAACAGAATCGAAAATTATTCTTTGGGGTATGAAAGCACTAGAAAGAACATAGGTTTTCCCCCTTACTTATTGGTTAAATTGTTCCCATTTAGTTATCCTTAGCATATATTTTAGCATTTTTAGTTTAGTAAATTGCATTTTATAACTCAATGAATCCTAGCCTATTTTATCCTTAATTTTACTATCTTTTTGCATTAATGTCGCTGCATGAGTTAATTCCAAACTGTGTCCAAACTTGTCTCCGCACCTGACAGCTGTCTAGATAAGAACGAAAATTGCGTGAGCTGTCCAGTCTGGTATAACTAACTTGTATGTACAAGGATAGAATAATTCTGTGGAAAGGACACCTATACTATGGATGAGGACATAAAAGGTTGGCGTGAGAAGAAAAAAGGGAGTCTTTTTCTTGATCATCATCTTTTTCATCCTACCTTGAAGCTTGCGGCTATGACAGCTTAAGCTTCTCCCGGGTGAGCCAATGTGAAAGTCGATGCAGACGAGCTTTTGACAAGGAGACCTAAGTGTGAGATAAGAGGGAATAGAGAGATTCAATCGAGTTGTCTAGGAATAGTATTCTCCACTTGATTCTTTCTTATTTCTTTCTAAATGCTGGTGATTATTCTTTGTTTTCTGTTTATATGGAAGTACACATGAATTCTTTGTTAAATGTTATCTTATTCAATCTTGCTTTTATTGTTTAATCTCGGGGTTTGAATGTTTCTTAACACGAAAGTATTATTGCAGTCACTGACATTAGAAAGTGTAGTGACAATTCGACCCAACAAGCATTACAACAGAAGTTGAGTGAGGAATAAAGGAATTTAGTCCACTTGTTTTTAGTAGTGCCATGTTGCCATCATCAGAAGGTGGGGTTAATGTGCATGTTTAAGTTTCAGATTAAATAGAGGAGTGACGCTAGGTAAGATATACATTGAATTTTATTGCCTCGATAATCACCTATCCTTTTATACCTTGTGTGCACTTAGTATTCTGCTAAAGATTCGTCTTGGGGATCCCAGTTTATCATTATCATATTTTAATTTATTGTTTTCAATTTATTGCATCGACTACTATCCTCATAATTTATCTCTTATATCTAATTATTGCACCGACATTAATAGACAAAAGACACCCATCCTTGTGGGATCAATATCTGACAGACTCACATCTGTCTACTATACTTACATCGACAGTGTACACTTGCACATTATTGCCGTGATGTTAAATAGCCGATTAGGTATTTAAATGAAAATCTTACCTTGGTTTACAATTAAGTAAACAAATATAACTAAATTTAATACGATTTCCTGACAAAACATTTAAAACAACTAGGTGAGTGTTTCACACATCAATCATATAATCTCATAATCATTTAATATGGCATAATTCTGTATCATTCAATATAAAAGATTCAACATGTAAAACGTATCATCCATTTGACCATGACAATTCACATACATATTTCATTCCTTTTAAACACATAACTCTGACACTAATATATCATTTACAAAGCTTACGTTTCATACTTATAACTATAAACTTTTCTGTCATTTTAATATTAATACAAATAACTTTTAAATACATAATCATCAAATATTTAATTTCATCACTTAACATCTCCATGTGATTCATGAATTAAATATCATCTTACTTTAAATTATAAATTAATATTAAAAGAGCTTTCATAACTATACCCTGATAATCGTTACAAAAGTTACTTAGCGTTAGTATCGAAACATTCAATAGAATAATTCATGTACCACAATAGTTCCAAACCAACAATTCATACTTGTATATATATATACACACATAAATGATACCTTCCCAAAAGGCTTAACCAATTCCATCAACCATAATTTCTCAGTATAACCAAAAACATTTATAAACAAGAATTTCATTCAAACCTTTATCACTTAGTAACACCATAAATATGCAATAGAATTAAGCAAGCAATTAAGCTGTAGATCAATTAACACATAGGCCGATGAACTATAGTAACTTGATTTGGATACTCGGGTAACTACACCACACCAAAGGCATCATAGATGCATAATAGAGGCACCGAAGTGCAGATAGAGACACCAATGTGCAGTCAGAGGAACCGAAGTGAAAACAGAGGCACTGAAGTGCAATCCCGTACAAGCGTGTGTTCTAACCCTATTGGCATGCCAATCGTATCCTTATAGATTACTAAATTCAAATGTACATTTAATTTGAATCCATCACATTAATAAAATCAAAGGCACTTCCATAATATATGTACAAATACCATATACTTATTTCATCCATTCCGAGACAATATCATTCATATTTCACAACCATTTCTCAACTTCTGAATAGTACACTTTTACTTTACACTCAATTATAACAATTTATAATTAAATTTCATTAATAAATATTCAATCACAACACAATTTAAACAAATAGAAAACAACATAATTCATAAACATATATGTAACACCCTAAACTCGACCTAGACGTTATGACCGGATCTAACGTGTCACACGAAAGTGTTGTTTGAAAATCAGGCTTGTCGACGATAGTTCATTATTGAATTTTAAATATTTTTAAAATATTGGGGTTGTAAAATCTAAACTGGATATTTACTTGTTGGTCATATCATTTATTAGTCAGGATTAAATTTTGCAGAAGCTTTCCAAAAGTAAACTTTAAACTATTGGGAACGTGTGACTTTCTTTGAAAACAGTTATTATTTTGAAAACCTGTGTTTCCTAGTCTAACAGGTCAACGTAAAAAGTTAACACCAAATAAAAGTTAAAACCTCGAATGGCCTTATTACATAAATATGTCCCCAAATAAATAGCTTAAAGAAATCTATGTATAAATAAAAACTTGCGAACGTGTGGCCACCTTTGAGTCCCTCGCAGATCCAAATCCTCTAAGGCTGGGGATTACCTGAATAGTTAAAAGAAAAGGGTGAGTTATAAGAACTCAGTGTGTGATCCCCTATCATGCGAGAATGATGCAGGCCAAGCCCTATTCGATGCACAGATCGATGCGGGCTTTAGCCCTATACAAGATGTCGAGTGGGTCTAAGCCCAAAATCATAACAATACAAAACAAAGATGCAACCCAGCCTAGTCCAGCCAGCACACCACCCGTTCCAACCAACACACCATGTGGGGACCAAGTCGACCCACCCAGCCAACACACCAGTATTGCAGCATAGCTACTAATAATAACACAGTAAAGCTGCTAATAACAGTATACGTGGCTGAGCCACTAAAATCAGAATACATGGCGGTGCCACTATAACAGTGAAAATGTGGCAGAGCCACTAGTACAGTACTTCGTCCAAATACACGTCCCTACCCCAATGCAGAATGTCGTGTCATAAATAATTCGTGTATGCAGTATGTCACAAACATAATCAATCATAATCATATAAATATCGCACAGCATCAGTTACTACCACTAGGGGTATAACGACCATTTTGTCGAATAGGGGTAAAATGGTAATTTCACCCTTCGGGGGTGTTTTGGTAACTTTACCCTTTGAGGTTGTTTCGATAATTTTACCCTTCGAGGGTATTTCGATAAATTTTCCCATCGAGGGTATTTCGGTAATTTTACCCATCGAGGGTATTTCGGTAATTTTACCCATCAAGGGTATTTCGGTAATTTACCCATCGAGGGTATTTTGGTAATTTTACCCAATGAGGGTATTTTGGTAATTTTACCCAACGATGGTTTTTCAATGATTTTAGTTTTATAACGGCCTTTTCGAAGGTCTACAGTTGCCTCGAGCGACACAGATACCCTTTCTGGTCGAAACGGTGCAATTGGGCCCCATTCAGCTTAAACTCGGTTGCGACTATGCGAACTTCGCAGCCCAATCCATTATTTACCACTTTCGCGAATTTTACCCATGTGGGGCCCATGGGCTCACATGGCCAATCACCAACGAGGCCCATTATGACATAAGCCCACTAGAAAGTTCGTGGTTGCCTCAAAGGTCTATCGCCAACAATTGTGGCTCGGTGCACCCCTACGAGCGTTCGCATGCTCGAGAACCCTCAGATGCTGAAGTATCGGCTTTTCGAGTTTTGTTGATTCACAACTAATCCGGGTGTGAATATACACCTTCATTTGTCGCTTTTACAGAAACAACATAGGTGTTTGATTACACACTTGTTATGGGTTGTAGTTTGACGCGCTTCCAAGAAACCTATGATAACAACTGTCCCCTTGATTAGTCACAACACTTGTTAATCCAAAATATTGAAACGCTAATCAAACTAATTTCACTTACCACGAAACGTTAGATCTCTTACAGTGGAAGAGTATTTGGCCTACTCCTTGGCTAATGAAAACGAGTCCCTAGCAACATTCGACGGAAAAGAGAGTGTTAGCAAAAATTGAATAAGGAGAAAAAGCCAACCTACATTTGGCTATAGTCACCACTTACCAACCAATCGAAGAGGTTCGAAGATGGTTAGAAATGAAGAGAAGAGGATACTTAGACCCTAATAGATTTGATTGACTCAAGGAAGAAAGAAAGAAAGAAAGAAATGAGGTGCATGGCTATCTTGCAAAGAAAAGAAAAGAATTACGAGAGGCAAAGCAGAGCCATGTTCGACCAAAGAGAAAACCGAGAGGAGAAAGAATTACTCGGTAGAAGGTAGGCAGCAACAGAGAAATATTAGATGAAAAGAAGAAAGAACGATAAAACCCGAATGATAAAAGGTTGCACAAGATGCCAAAAAAAAGAATGAAACCCAAAATGCAACAAAAGAAACGTAAAATGGCAAAGAGAAATTCGACTTCTTCACCCACTCTAATTGTCAAATTTGCACAACTGAAGACTCCCCAATCGAAAATCCCCTACTCAACCTTCCCCACATTTGGCCAACACTCCCACACACATCCACTTCCTTGATTCTGTCCACCGAATCCTCCTTGAATTACTCCTAGCCTCCCATTCAAAATTCTTGACCAAATCTTCAACCTCCTCTGCAGAGTTTGATCCAAACTCTACCTCTTGCACCATCCACTCATAAAATAAAAACCCCCTAATTACTTGTGATGGGATTCAAACCCCACTACCCTTGCCATTTTAGTGACGCCACAGCCACTAAGTCACAAGCTCTTTTTGTGTCATAGAACACACACAATTATACATAAGTCCTACTGCTAACTGCTAGTTTCACTTATAAGCAAAAATTAAAATTTTTCCAAGGTTCAAACTCGAACCCAAGCTTAATAAAACCCCTCAAACACACTCAAATAACTACCGTTGAAGCACATCATGGAATTTAAGCAAATTCAGCAAAATTCTAAACCCCACATTTTTGGGGCGTTACAATATAACTTTATTCAATAATGCTATGAACTTACTTAGTGTAACATCCTGAAATTCGGGAATTTATGTTTTGTGTTATATGATGCGATAGGCTAGTTTAAAATGTTAATTGTGTATGTTTAGAGGTCCTCAAAAGGATTTGGTTTGAGTTGGGCCTTAGTAAAATTTTTGTGTTTAAGCCCTTAAGGGGGAGAAGGTAAGTGGCATCAATGCTTATGGTAATAAGTGAGTATTTTGCTAGCATAAGTGAGCATATGGCAAGGAGGTTGTGGCGTCAACTGAAGAGCATGGAGGGAAGAGGTTCGAATCCCACCTAGTGCAAATTATTTTAACTAATTTTTGTGTTTCTTCCCAAAGCGTCAACCATGGTGGTAATTATGGTAAGGGAGACTTTTTAATTATGGAAAGATGGCTGAAGAAATATGGTATGGAGGAAAACAAGGGAAAATGAAGGAAAGAATCAAAAAAAAAAAAAAAGGCAAGAGAAGGGAACATGTTGGCCTATCATGTGGGTGATCTTTTGGAACTATTATTTTGGTCAACATTCACCCTTTAGTCAAATGTGTCACACGGTTTTGTGAGGGGGGATAAGGAGAGCCAAATTTTCCTATAGCTTTTTGCTAGTTTAGTGCATGAATAGTATATTTTCTTTTGTTTGAACATTTTTTGTTTCTTTTCTAAACCTTTTTCTTTTCTTGCCGAAACACTCTAGGCCAAAATAGTTCATTTTTTTCCTTTGTTTTGCCGAAACACTAAAGTCATTTTGGTACTTTCTTTTCCAATTTCTTTTTCCCTTGCTTTGGCCGAAACCTCCTAGTCCATTTGGTCATTTTTCTCCCTTGTTTTGTCATGACCCTCAAACCATGTTTGCTCATTTTCTTTTGATGGCCGAAACTCTCTAATTCCTCTTGGGGTATCACTTCCTTTCCTATTCACTATTTCTTCAATCTTTCTCCATTTCTCTCCACTAACTGAATCTTGATCATCTTCTTTTCTTCGTCTTGCAAGTTGGACATTTTCTTCCTTGATTAAATCGGGTAAATGATTTTATTCTAATCTTTTCATTCTCTTTTCTCTCTAGCCGAATGAATGTTCCTCATCATTTGGTTGTTTCATATTATTTCTAAACCAAAATGGTGTTGTCCATACTCTCTCATATCTTAATCGTTATCTTTTTGTAGTGTGATAGTGGGAAAGCCGAATCTATTATCTTTGACTCATCCGTAGCCATAAGTACAATCGTTGGGAATCAGTTTTACCATTGTTAAGGTAAGAGATTCGTCATAGTTCATTTTGATCTATCTCATTACTCGGTTAGTTTGCTAAACGGAATGATGAATTTGACTAATCGTTTATTTTAGGGACTATATCGATCATTCCTATACAGTTGTTGATCATACGGAAATAATGGCAAGCCAAACCTATTTCCTTAGACAATCATTTTATATCATCGTAATATCATTTTGATTAAGACTTTTTCCAATGGAGGCAAGTGGTACTGATTCGAAAAGGAAAGCAATTGGAGATCACAAAAGGAGTGGATTTGCTATTCCTACTCCTAATTTTAAGCGTAGAGCGGTATCGACGGTTCGGGATTTCCCACCAGGTTGTGGTCCATCATCCGGTGAGAATAGGCAAATTATGGTCGTTCATGATTTTGAGAGTAAGTATTTTAGATCGTTGATTTAGATTTGGATTAAGAAAAACCTCTTATGTTAGTTAATCGAGTATTATGCTGTCATAGGTGCCGACGATCAAGAGAGTTTAATACTTACCGTAATCAGGTGTGTAATCTCACACCGAAAATCTCGTAGATTTATGATACGAAAACAGGTTGGATAATAGATCGTTATTATTATAAGGCTAAAAATCGTGATATGGCATAAATCGAGAAATTTACTTAAATTATGTTATTTCTATTGATTTGTCAAATACTGTATTAAAATTGTTAAAATTACGAAAATGCCCCCATAGGCCGAATTACGAAAATGCCCCTAAAGGGCCGATTTGCTAGAATGCCTTAGTGGGCCGAATTACAAGTACTTTAATGGGCCGATTCACCGTAATAAAGTATTGGATTAATAATTGTTGTACATACATGTGGATATTATGCTTTATTATGTATGTTGCATATTACATATTGCCTGGGTTGGGAAAAATGTATGAAGAGAAGTGTAGCCCGGTGGCATTGACACAAAATATTCATTATAATGTTTACTTATGATTCTGGTGGCATGGCCACAATAAATATATTATAAATGGCAACTTGCCTGCGAATTGGTGTGAGCGGCGGGGTAGGTTGACTTGATCCCCACAGGTGTGATTGGCTGGTAGAGGGTGTGATGGATGGATGGGTTGGGTTGCATACATGTCATTTTTAAATACTCTTCTGTAAATGGGCTTAGGCCCAAGATTATGCAAAAGGAGTTCAGGCCCAGTGGACATCGGTAAGGAGGTTATGCACTGAGTTCTTGTAACTCACTCCATCTTCTTAACCCTTGTAGGTAATGCTCAGTAATGTGGATTTGGGCCATGGATGACTCAGTGGAGGCCATACTTCAAAAATGGTGTTCTTGAACTTTAAAATTTCTATTTACGTTACTTTATTACTTTTACTATTTTGGGTTTTTAAGTTGTAATAAGGCCTCTGGAATTTTTTTATTTTTGCTTTATGTTTGACGTATTTATTATTTTGCTTTTGATATTTAAAAAGGGAATTTTCTTAAATCATAAATAACGGTTTTTTTTTAAATTGATTGATAAACGGATTTTATAACAAACTTTTACAAATAATTTAACTCGGATTTTCTTCCAAATTATCAATGTCATTTTCAAAAGTCATGGTTTTTAAGGTTCACCACCTCGATTTTTGACTCATCAATCAACCTCTCAAAAATAGTTGTATTTTATCAAATATCTACCTCCAAACTTGTTTTATTAAACATAATCAAGTAACTCCTATTTTAGTAAGGATCACATGATGTTTATACGTATTCTTTATGTGACATGTCAGATCCGGTCATACCGCATGGGTCAAAAGCATTTTTCCAAAGCTGTTCAAAATTTTATTTATACATACATGTTCTAAAGGAAGTATGGCACCACGGGTATCCAGCACCAAGTCAAATAAGTTTATGTTTTCAATTTATAATTATTGTGGTATGACTGTAGAAATACTCTATAACTCTTAGCTTTAGGAGCTGAAACTATAGAGATTGAGACCTTAGGATACGTTTGCGAAAATGACTTTACTTCCTATACTCCATAAAACATCGTTTAATAAACATTGAATAGTATACTGATTCATAAGACTTGTAATCAGGTTAAAACTATCTAGCAAACATGAGCGCTGAGGGATGTGGACGCGGTAGACGTGGCCATGGTAGAGGCCGAGGTGCTAGAGTTGTATTTGAGGCATCGGGACATATGCCTGAAATGGACGCACCTGCGTCACCAATGACTGAAGCTGGGTCACATGATCATATGAGAGGGACGACTCACTGTCCCAAGCGATGTTGCGAGTCCTAGAAAGGGTTTCTGGGGTAAGAACTGGGCCGTCAGCTCGTGGGTTGATATCGGAGCAACTTAGGTCGAATGGGGCTGAAGTTTTTAGAGGTATTTCGGGTGTAGCCCCTAATGTAGCGGAGTACTAGCTTGAGGCTGTGGAGCGGATCATGGTCGATCTGGATTGCACCGCCGAGCAGAAATTGAAAGGAGTAGTGTCTTTGCTGAGAGACGAGGCGTATCAGTGGTGGCTCACTGTTTGGGAAGGCATTCAGGCCGATTGTATTACCTGGGAATTCTTCAAGACAACATTCCAGGGGAAATATGTCGGGGCTAGTTATGTACATGCTCGAAGGAAGGAATTCCTGAATCTAGTGCAATGAGGTAAATCTCTGGCAGCATACGAGGCAAAATTTCTGCGTCTGAGTCGGTATGCCCGGGGAATAGTGCCGACTGATTACTAACACTGTGTGCATTTTGATGATGGGTTGCGAGATGAGTTGCGGGTACTGATAGCCCCACAAAAGGAGAGGAATTTTGCCACCCTGGTAGAGAAAGCTAAGATAGTTGAGGAGGTTAAACACTCAGAGTGGCATAACCAAGATAGGGATAAGGGCAGGAATAAGAGAGACTCTGGGTACTCAGGTCCTACTAGAGGTTTTCAAAAAAAGCCCAGGAATGAGGAGTCAGCTTGAGTAAGAGTTCCAGCCGCTACCAATCAGCTACAGCCATGCGCGGATTGTGGGAAACTTCACTCTAGTGAATGTTGGAAGAGAACTGGTGGTTGTTTCAGATGTGGTTCCAGGGACCATCGGTTTAGGGATTGCCCTCGACAACCTGCTCAGACTCAAGTTGTTCGTAACAGTGTTGCACAGCTAACTAGAGGCGCTCAGGAGCCACCGAGAGGCTGTGGGCCAGGTCGAGGTGGTAATGGTGTAGGACGAGGTCAGGGTGCACTGAGTAGAGGTACTGGTAATAGGGGTAACACAGAGGTGAGACAGTCGGGATTGGTCTACGCGGTCAGACGTCGAGAGGACGGTGATGCACCGAATGTCATAACTGGTATGTTCTTCATATCTGCTGTACCTTTTACCGCTTTGATAGACATTGGATCCACCCATTCGTATGTTGCTTGTGATGTGTCGGAAACTTTGAATATTAGATCTGAGATTACTGCTAGAGAAACAACTGTGATTAGCCCTTTAGGGCAGTCAGTGGTAGTAAATAAATTGTTTAGGGATGTGCCCTTAGAAATTCAAGGGGAAATGTTTCTGGCGGATTTGATGGAACTGCCATTTGGCGAGTTTGATCTTATTTTGGGCATGGACTGGCTGGTTAAGCATCGTGCGAACTTGGACTGTGCTACGAAGTAGATGGTACTAAGAACTTCAGAGGATAAGGAAGTGAAGATGATAGGTGAAAGAAGAAATTATCTATCTAATGTGGTATCTACTTTAAAGGCAAAAAAGTTAGTGCGAAAGGGATATGGAGCGTTCTTAGCCTTTATCAGTGCTTTGGATGCCAAAGAGTTATTGATAGAGAGTGTTAGAAAGGTGAAAGAGTTTTCAGACGTCTTTCCCGAGGAGCTTCCAGGATTGCCTCCGGATCGGGAAATAGAATTTGGTATTGAGCTGTTGCCAGGAATGACTCCGATGTCCATTACTCCTTCTAGTATGGCGTCGAAGGAGCTAGTGGAGCTTAAGGCTCAAATTCAGGAGTTGTTGGATCGTGGATTTATTCAACCAAGTGTGTCACTGTGGGAAGCGCCGGTATTGTTTGTAAAGGAAAAAGATGGGTCGAAGCGTATGTGCATCAATTATAGGCAATTGAATAAGTTGATGATCAAGAACAAGTATCCATTACCGAGTATCGATGCCTGTTCGATCAACTGCGAGGAGCTTCAGTTTTCTAGAAAATAGACCTGAGATCGGGATATCACCAGCTTAAGGTCAAGGAGGCGAAAATTCATAAGACTGCGTTCCAAACTCGTTATGGGCATTACGAGTTCTTGGGGATGCCGTTCGAGTTGACAAATGCACCAGCTGCATTTATGGACATGATGAACCGGGTCTTCCAACCCTATCTAGACCGGTTTGTGGTGGTGTGAGCGGCGGGGTGGGTTGACTTGATCCCCACAGGTGTGATTGGCTGGTCGGGGGTGTGATGGATGGATGGGTTGGGTTGCATTCATGTCATTTTTAAATACTCTTCTGTAAATGGGCTTAGGCCCAAGATTATGCTAAACGGGTTCAGGCCTAGTGGACATCAGTAAGAAGGTTATACACTGAGTTCTTGTAACTCACTCCATCTTCTTAACCCTTGTAGGTAATGCTCAGTAATGTGGATTTGGGCCATGGATGACTCGGTGGAGGCCATACTTCAGAAATGGTGTTCTTGAACTTTAAAATTTCTATTTACGTCACTTTATTAATTTTACTATTTTGGGTTTTTAAGTTGTAATAAGGCCTCTGGAATTTTTTTTATTTTTGCTTTATGTTTGATGTATTTGTTATTTTGCTTTTGATATTTAAAAAGAGAATTTTCTTAAATCATAAATAACGATTTTTTTAAATTGATTAATAAACAGATTTTATAACAAACTTTTACAAATTATTTAACTCAGATTTTCTTCCAAATTATCAACGTCATTTTCAAAAGTCATGGTTTTTAAGGTTCACCACCTCGATTTTCGACTCATCAATCAACCTCTCAAAAATAGCTGTATTTTATCAAATATCTACATCCAAACTTGTTTTATTAAACATAATCAAGTAACTCTTATTTTAGTAACGATCATATGATGTTTATACGTATTCTTCATGTGACATGTCAGATCTGGTCATACCGCATAGGTCGGGTTTGGGGTGTTACACTTAGATTATGCTTTAGGTTGACTCGCAGGGACTAATTAGAAATTCTCTTTTCCCCGGTTAACCTCCGTACGATTTAATTCTTGATCTCTATAATGATTAAATTCAATATATCAAATTCCAATAAATATTTCAACCCATTTTATGCACATGAACCTTAAGTTTTATTAATTACACATTTTTCCTAAACTTTTACATTTATCATAATTTTGTCCCTAAACTCGAAATTGCAAAATTAACAAAATTTCTCAAATACCCAGTGCTAGCCGGGCTTATTTCTATTTTAGTACAATCCAAAATTATTCACAATTCAAAAAAATTCCATATCAATTTTAATATTTTATCAACTTAATCCTTTAACTAAAAATTAACTAAAATCACTTTACAACATAGTCCTAAACAAATCAAGACTACAAATTCATCATTTAACATAAAAAATAACTAAGATTCATCAATGGCAAAATGCAAAATCTTTAACATTATTGAAAACTGAGATACGAGTGAACTGTACCTAGTTGCAACGATCTCAAGAACATAAAAATTACAAGAAACAAATTAAGAAATCATACTATGCAAGAGTAAAAGGGATGGCTGAAGCTCTTAACATGTTTATCCATGGTTTTTCGGTGAAGAAAATAAAAGTGAAGAAGATGACATTGCTTTATGTTTCTTTTATTATTATTTCTTTTATTAATTTAACATATTTTATCAAATAAACACAATTTACTTAAAAACCACCTATGTACTGTCCACCATAATTTAATTATGGTTAAATTATCACATAAAATCCTTTAAGACCATTTAATCATTAAAATTCAATAACAATTAAGTTTCACATCTTTTACAATTTAGTCTTTTTTCCTTAATTAACTGTTTAAATAATAAAATTTCTGAACTGGACCTTCACATACCAAAAAAATAACTCCATAAATATTTAATAAAAATATTTATGAGCTCGATTTACTGAAATGAGGTTTCGATACCTCATTTTCTGAAACCACTTGATTTTGTGGACAACCACTTATACTTTAACTTTTACTTAATTAGAAAATTTTAACCAAACCAAAATTTACTATATTTATATTTGACCCACATAATTAAAATAAAATAATAAAAAATTTTAGACTCAAAAGTCAAATTAGTGGTTTCGAAATAACTATTTTTGACACCACTGTAAATGGGCTATTACAGGTTCGATCTGATTCAGCTATTCAACATTCTCCACTAACCTTTTAAGGTCATGTTTTGTTATGCATCCTTGAACATATCAAAATTTCAGGTTTTCTTTTGATTGAACTTGTGCTCGCAAACAAAGTGAAGTAATCAATGATCGAAAATAATCACTTCTTGCTTTTTTCCTAGCACAATCTTGGATTTCCTTGAGAATAATGCTCCCCACTCTGTCATAATTGCATACAAAAAAAGCATTCGTTCCATCAAGATGGTGGAACTATGTGAGATAGACATGAAGCTATATCATACAAAATAGAACCATACCTTAGCCACTAGTTTTAAGTACTCCTTCCAATAAAAATGATTGCCATATTTTCTTATGATCCATTGGGATCCTGAACTCGCAACAACGTTAAGTGCTTGTTGAATAAAATCCCAATTGATATTTTTCATCATGGCAAAGTATTCATCTTCTTCAACATCGGGCAGATTAAACAAATCATTAATGGATTTAGATGTAAGAGGTACCTTCTTTTTTTACGAATAAGAACCTCATTAGCATTTGATTTGGTTAAAGACATAGAATTCTCATACTAATTCCTCTTCATGCAGTGATTGTGCTTCATAAAATTTATTCCACTTTAAAGCATATATTTTTTTCTAAATTGATACTGGCACAACCATCTTATCTTTACTTTCTAGATTGAAGCCTTTTTTGGGAACATGGGTTGATTCTTGAAGATAGAATCAAAACTTTCCTTTGCTTCCTCATATTGAATCACAATTGGGTTTTCAATAGAAGTTTTTGAAGATATAGTTGTAACACCCCAAACCCGGCCTAGAAGTTAGGCCCGAATCTGAAGTGCCACATTGAAGTGTTTTTCAAAAACCATGTGGAGCAATCAGCAATCTCAGCTCGTCCCTCAATCCATCCTCGAACTGGACACATCGCTCGTGCTCCGAAGCCATGATACCTCCAGCATACCGGCTTAATTTTAAGAACTCTGCCTCATATTCAGATACGGACTTACTCCCTTGGACCAAACTTAGAAATGCCTTACGCTGCACATCAATGTAATTAGACCCAACATATTTCTTTTGATATGCTGCCTTAAAATAGTCCCAAGTGAGATCCTCCGCCGTAGCACTATTCTGCACCGTGAGCCACCACTGATATGACTCATCTCGAAGAAGCGGCACTATCCCTTTCAGCTTTTCTTCAGCATTCAGATCCAAATCATCCATGATTCGCTCCGTCGCCTCTAACCAATATTCGGCCGTACTGGGAGCCACACCTGAAACACCTCGAAATACTTCAGCTCCATTGGCTCGAAGTCACTCAGGTACGGATTTTCGAGCTCCCGTGCCTCCACCTACTCCAGCTACCCTCTTAAGAACTCGCAGCATTGCCTGAGACACTGCGTCATCCCCCGTTTGATCCTGATGCTCAACTCCAACCGCTGGTGGTGGGGGTGGTGGTACCTCATTTTCGGATCCTTGACCAGACCTCACTGGCTCAGACACAGCCATCCTACCTCAACCACGTCCACGAGTAATACGACCTCGACCTCGAGTACTCATGTCTAAAGTCTCCACTTATCTGATTTAAAAGTTTTATGCATTAATCATAATTCCACTTTCTTTAAAACACAGTTTTATGAAAAAATTTAATAAGAGGTTGTTTCGCAAGTACATCCAACCTATAGTTTTGGGTCTCTAGAGTAGTTCCTACTACTATACAGTCATATCATCATCATCATATCATCAAAATCAATAGTTTGAGGTACTTACCAGGGCGAATCGGTGCCGGAGACTCGGTGCCATGCCTTTCCAACCATATAATTTAAACAAAAACATTTTTAAGACCATACTTTAAATCATTTTGGGCCTCGAGCCCACAGTCAAGCTTTTGAACTTGGCTCTGATACCAATTGTAACACTCCAAACCCGGTCAATACGCCATGACCGAATCTGGCATGTCACAGAGGAAAACATTTTGAAGTAAAACGAATTAACGATTTAAATTTTGGTGAAAAAAACTCTTTGTTGTTCTATGTTTGTAGAAATCACATGTATAATAAGTTAAAACTGATAACTTACTTTGAAATTCCGGAAATAAATCTTTAAAACTTAGTTACAGATCCATAGATTAGAAAAACCTTTTAAAATTGTAAAAGAAATCCAAGCGATTATTTTGAAAACCGTTTCTAATTGAAATTTGGAAACTTAAGTTTTGGAAAATAGTTTAAGTTATCGAAAACACTTAAGATGTTAAACATTATCAAATGATTTATGTTACCCGATGGTAACGTTTTGAAAACCATCGCCTTTTGTAGTTTAGAAAACTTTGTACTTAAATTATTATATCAACCATGTAATTTATAAGCCGTATTTAAAACAAATCCAAAGCATATAAATATTCCAAAAACATAATTAAAGAGGCCTTATTACAAATCCATAAAAAGATGGAAACCAAATTAAAATGCAGTACCCAAATGGAAGTTCATGTAAAACCAATTTTTATTGCATGCCCTCCTCAAGTTCATCCGGCTCCTCATCCACGAATTTACGAATCACCTGAAAAGGTAAGGGAGAAGGTGAGTCACCAAGACTCAGTGCATAATCCCTCTCCCGGGTAAATGCCACATACTTACACAAATTATAACCAAGCAATATATATAATGCACCCAGCCTAGCCATCCATAACTCCTTTTCTACCCCGTGTGGTACCAAACCACTGGTGGTGCCAGACCACTGGTGACCCAAAGTCACGATATCCAATAGTGTGATGCCAAATCACTGGTGACCCAAAGTCACAAATAATCAAGTTGTGGGGCCAACCCACATGTGATACCAAATCACTGGCGACGATCCCAATACATCAAATGTGGGGCCAACCCATGGTGGTGCGAAACCACTGGGACGAGTCGCTATGAGGTGCCAAACCTCTGGTGTCCCAAAGACACGAAATATAAATGATCCAAGTGTGGGGCCAACCCACGTGTGATACCAAATCACTAGCGACGATCCCAATACATCAAATGTGGGGCCAACCCACGGTGGTGCAAAACCACTGGGACGAGTCGTTATGAGGTGCCAAACCTCTGGTGTCCCAAAGACACGAAATATGTGGTACCAAACCACTAGAGGTGCCAAACTTCTGGTGTCACAAGGACACGGATATCAAATCTTCCCCCTCCTCTCATATCGCCCATATCGATGTAATAGATAAACAAATCATGTCATTATACTTTGATATGAATATATAACCAATATATATATATCGTAGATCGTGATAATTAACAACATATAGCAACATCATATTGAAATGGACTTACCCGTATCCATGCTCATACCCATCAAGGTATCATATTAAGATCTCATAGTTTTCGGCTTTAACAACATGAATAGTTATTTAACACATATATACATATTACCGAGTTATAAAGTGTGTAAGGTACACACCTTTCACCAATGCAAATACTAACTTCTGAAGATCCGATCTACCGCACTAGATCACCTTGTCCTACATTCGGCCAAACCACAAAGCTATAATCAAGACCATTCGGCCAACATCACACCTTAATCCCAATAGCCTTAGGCTTTTCATCCTCAAAAAGAATAATGAATCATGAATCCTTACCACTTGACTTACCAACTTCGATTGCTAGAGAAGTAGGCTTAGATCGATTGCTTCCAAAATCCCAAAGAGCCTAAAAGAATGATCGATTCCTAATAATGGTTAGAACTTTGCAAACAAATGCCCAAAGATTCGGCCTTTGTCCACAAGAAAATGACTTAGAAAGGAGAAAGAAATAACAGAAATACGGCCATGAACACGTACCTATCTTCCAAAATCGATTGAAGAAAACCCAAAGATTATCTTCCCTTGATGATATTCGGCCAATATAACACCAAAAGAGAGAAAGAAGATTCGGCTATGGTGGAGTAAAAAGAAAGAAAAAATAAAAGTAAAAGTGAAATAGGAGAAGGATGATTCGGAAATGGAAGAAAGAAGAAAATAGAAAAAGAAAATAGAATGATAATGGATGTTTTTAACTTTGAACAAAAAAAAATGAAAGAAATGGGATTTGGGAAGGAGGAAGATTCGACCAAGAGGAAGTGAAAAGGAAATGTGTTTTTTTGAGCAACTATCAAAAGAAAGAAAAGAGAGAGATGGGAGAAAGAGGTTCGGCCAAACACCTAGTTTGCCAAAAAGAAAAGTGCACAAAAGTGCAAAATGTGGTTTTCGGTTTCAAAAGGGAAATGAGAGAAAGAAATTAGAATTTGATTCAAACACAAATGAGAGCTAAATCAAAAACAAAATTGCACAAAAATGCCTAAGGTATATTCGGCCAAAGAGAGAGTTTTTGGAGAAGAAGAGAAAAATGCCAAATGATGCACAAAATGCTAAAGTTGGCCAACTATTCCCCCCCAAACTTCCTATCAACATTCGGCCACCCCCCTAGCCACACATGCCGTCCACATTCATGCACTAATGGCCATAGGAGAGTTTCCAAAACAACTTCCTTAAGCCAAGCCTTATGTCCCCCCCATCCTTCCATAAACCTTAAGCTTCCTTTCCCAAAGTACAAACTTTCCTAAACCAATATTCAACTTGCCAAAAATTGAAAGTCCAACCTTCCATAACTAGAACTTGACCTACACTTAATGCTAGGATGCATAAAATAAAATCCTTAATATGCCTTCCATGCTACTCGAACCACTTCCCTCAAGCAACCATCCATGCGCCATAACCACCTTGCCACTAACTCCTCATGTGCTAGAATTTAACACTTAAATTAACTTAAGTGTCAAGTTCACTTAATTCACTTCACTAAATTTTCAATACTAAAAAATTATTCTAGCTTAGCTAATAATTCCAAGCCTTCACACAAATATACTAAGCACACAATAAACATCCTATCCGAGCTAACACAAGTAACATAATGATACTCTAATTTTTTTAGGATGTTACAAAAACCCAAAGCTGATCGTAGTGTGGCCACCTCCGAGTACTCCAGTTCGTCGAACCGCCTACTGAGGATTTCCTGAAAAAAATTAAAAAGAAGGGTGAGTTTACGAAAACTCAGTGTGCACAACCCTCATCGGTCATAAAGCATGCATCACATCAATCCTGGCCTAAACCCATTATAGTAATCAATGTGGGCCTAAACCCAACACAATAACGGTGGCAATTGGGCCTTAGCCCATAATAGCCTCAGTTGGGCCTTAGCCCATATCAAATGTCACAGATCACATCTATCTGGGCCTAAGCCCATCTCAATAACAGAACAAGTGTATGCAATGCATTAATGCCCATACCAACCCTACACTCCATCTCCTATCCAACCCTACACTCCTATGGGGATTTAATCGACCCACCCTTCCCTACACTCCTTATGTAGCACCGGTTGCAGCACTAACCAATATTGCAGTAGAGCTGCCAATCACATAATCGGCTTAAAGCCATTGGTGGATCCACAGTCGTCAAGCGACCATGCAACCCTAACAATTCATATACTTCCTCCAGATCAATAATCCCATCCCCTATGCAGCATAATATCACATGAATGCAAACATACCACAAATAGCATACAACAACAATCATATAACATGCAGGGGTATTTTAGTCATTTTACCCTCTAGGGGTATTTCGATAATTTTACCCTTTGAGGTATTTTAGTCATTATACAACCTTCCCAAAGGTCTACGATCGCCTTAAGCGACGCAGATAACATACATCATCAAAACAGTGTATTTGGGCCCAAAGCCCAATACTCGACCCAAGTGGGCCCACGCTCTCGTGTGGCCTATTCGGCCCATTTCCAATCACAGCTATGTGCACGATATAGCCCAATTCAATTTTTGCCACCTTGCGTAAATTAGTCTGTATGGGGCCCACGAGCCCATTGGGCCCACACAGCCCATATCGACCCATATCGGCCCAACGAGGCCTATAACAACCTAAGCCCATGAGAACGCTCATGGTGGCCTCAATCGTCTTACGCCCATACTCGTGGTCTTGGTCCACCATACGTGCGATCGCACGCTCGTGTGGCATCATTCGTCGGTACTTCGGCTTTTCGGCATTTGCTGATCTATTGTTTGAGTGGTGTGTGTGTGAGTACACACCTTCAGCTTTTCAACCGATTAACAATTAGAACAGTGTATCTGGATACACACCTTATCACGTAGAGTACTGAATAATCACGAGCGCCGTCACCTTCACTAGAGCGATCAGACTGCGATTTGTCCACTTAAACCAGAGTATTCTAAACAGAGATAATGATGCGAATGGGCCTATTTAGCCCAAATCTAGCCATAGATATGAGATTCACATAGTCCAGTCCAATATTTACTACACAATCATACAATTTATCCGATTGGGCCCATTGGCCCCACATGGCCCCTTTCAGCCCATCGTGGCCCAAACAACCTAAACCCACAAGAACACTCATGATGGCCTTAACTATCGCGTCGAAGCTCCCACACGTGCGCTCGCACGCTCGTGTGGCTACCATTGCCATGTGTCCGGCATTGCGGCATTTGCCGTTATACTGCTAGAGTAGTGCGAAATACACACTTGATAGGAATCTGGAGTTAATCCGCGCTCCGAACACTCCTATGCCCAAATGCCAACCAAGGTATGCTTGCTCTCTTCATAGATCGCTCTACTTAAAGCCAGCTTATCGCCTACTATCATGCTACCTTCCCGATGTGGGATTTCACCTTTAGCAGAGTTTAATTCCATCACAACCACCTGCCATCCCAACTTAGCAAAATAAATATCCCTTTTTGCTTGCAATGGGATTCGAACCCAAGCCCTCTCCTATGCTCTAGACGCTACATGCCACCACAACACAAGCTCATTTTGTGACTTAAAACATGCACAAGTAAATATAAGCCTATGGGCCAAAGCATAAGTTCATTTACAAGGAAATAAAAATTAATTGCAAACGCCAAGACTTGAACCTATGCTCCCTTGCAACCTTAATGACGCCTTGCCACTAGACCACTCACTTCCTTGTGTCATTTTTTTTTTTTCACAATTTATTCTTAAAGCCTGCTTACTTACTCCCAGGGTTTTATTCACCTAAAACCAAAATTTTTCCTAAAGCCCAGGTTTGAACTCAAGACTTCATGGAAGCCCCCTAACCTCCCAAAATCACTCACCTAATAGGTCCAACTTGCATTAGTGCCGTTCTCTTATTCTAAAAAATTTTAAACACTCCCATGCCCAAGGCCCAATAGGCCCAATTCTACTAGGCCCAAAAATTCGGGGCGTTATAATAGTTCTCTTTCAAGTCATGATTAATTTCAGAAAACAAACTAGGGCAAGGTGACCAGGGTGTTCTGATGGAGTGTTGGCAAGGAAATTGTGACGGAAGGGTGGTTGATGTTGCAAAGTAAGGTATGGGGGTGGTTGCTATGACGAAGAGATAAAAAGTGTGTTGCGGCGACAAAGAAAATTTTGGGAGAAGGATTTAGGCTTGTTGAGGTCGATGACAAGGAGAAGAAAAAGATAGAGGCTAGAGTTAAGGCTATTTGTTTAAGGGGTATGAAAAATATGATGGAAGTAAGTGGTTTTTATAGTAGTGAATTAGGGTAAATAAATAGAAAAAAATTTTCTATGGAAAGACTTGAGCTACAAGGCATTCCAAGGGAAGGAAGTGTCAGCAAATTTAGGGTTTAGGGAAACTTTTGGGCGACAAAACTTGTAACACCCCTTACTCGAGACCATCGCCGGAATTAAGTAAGGGGCATTACTAGACTTGACTACAAATTTAAAACATGAAAATCTTAAAGCTGTCAAACTGCGTTGTGCCGACTAATTTGGCTATAACTCGAGTTACAAAATTCGAAATTCAGATCCGTAAATTTTCCTTGAAAGTAGACTCATATATCTATTCACCATAATTTTTCTAGAATTTTTCATGTGGCCAATTAGTACAGTTTATTCTTCAAAGTTACCCTTATTACGCTGCTGGACAGTTCTGACCTGTCCTTATAAAACTGCAGTTATCTGATTGCACAATTTTCCAATGGTGTTCTTATTTATACCAATGAAAAATAGACTCATTTAGGATTCTACACATATAAACCATGATTCCTAATTATTTTTGTACAATTTTTGACAATTTTTCCAAAACAGGACAGTGACTCACGAGTTCATTCATAACAGGTTTCGTTCAAACTTAATTATCTCATAAGGTATAAATCTTTTTCCTACTCTATTTCTTTTATACAAAAATAGACACACTAAGGTTCAAATTCATAACTCACTAGTCTCCAAATTCAATATACCCTATTTTTGGTGATTTTCCTAACCCGCGTCACTGCTGCTGCTACAAGCTGTTTTATTTCAAAAAAATAACTAGCTCCTACCCGAATCTCCTTACTTCTAAATTTCAAGGATTCAATTTATATTCAAACATTTCCTTAGTAAAACGATTAACTTGTTTAGGAATGCATGGACAATGCCATCATGAACCAACTTACATCAAAACACCCAACGTACTTAACAAAAATTTAGCCATTTTCGCATGGCTAATCTTTTAGTGTTTACATGTGAACCGTAAAATTTCCTCAAACAAACCAAGCCTATCCTATACATGCCTTCTATTAAAGACCAACCCAAAATGAAGGAGTACCCAAAATGTAGGTTGATAGTGTGAGCGACTTCCCAACGGTCCCGGGTGAGCTTGTGGCTTGCTCCTAAACTATAAAACAGAGGAAACATCTCAAACGAGTAAGCTTACTAGCTTAGTAAGTCCCAACTCATTTAAATTAAAACATTTAATTATTTATGAAGATAAAACAGTCCACATATGGCATTCTACGTAAACAACTAAGTAAATAGTTTACACAAGGCCAAATATTAATAATTCGAAACCTACTTTCATAGCAGTTATACTTGCAAATCAATTGTCCCATAATAGCATGTTCTAAGCTCGACTTCCGTCAAATTACATTCATCAATAACAATTTGGCACAAGTAATATTTAACATAACATACCTCACATACTTACCCGAACCATATTCGTGACAATTTAGTTCTAAATTGTCTTGACAAGGATTAAACTCCTCTTAGGTAAATTTCATCACCGGCATCAAGCCTGCTAGGCGTAAAAGCCTGAAAAGTAACACCGGCGCAAGGCCTGCTAGGCGTAAAGCCCGATAGGTAACACCGGCACGAGGCCTGCTAGGCATAAAAGCCCGATAGATAACACCGGCACGAGGCCTGCTAGGCATAAAAGCCCGATAGATAACACCGGCACGAGGCCTGCTAGGCATAAAAGCCCGAATGTCAAAATATCTTTACATGCTTTTCACATTTTCACTATACATATTGAATCGTATACCTTTATTACCATTGCATTTAATAAATTTGAAATCGATCAAATCCATCACTATTACAATCGACCAACTCATGGTTTTATACCAAGCTTATACAATTTATATCATTCACTAGATGTGTAAAGAATCTTTAGATATAAGGTAGCTCAAAAACTTACTTATTCACCTTGCATTAGCCAAAATAATTTCCATCACATTCTCAACTTAAATCATCAACCAATATGTCAATATACATTCGGCCATGATGTAATTAGACATTAGCATTCATAAATTTTTAATAGTCAAGATAACCATAATTAACTCTTTGACATGATTTAACTAAGGGACTTACCTTAGGAGTAGATAGATTCAAAATCTTCAACTATTCGTTTAGCTTAGCTTTTCCTCGCTCGCTCCAACTTTTTCTCCTTTTGATCTTGATCTATCCTAGTGCATGCAAGGCCGAATAGGGGGATGAAGCTCTTCCCTTCTCTTCAAAGTAGGAATCGGGTAAGAGAGGATGAGTGAAGGGAAATTATTTTCCTTTTGTTTTTATCTTTTTAGCATAACAAAAAAATATGGCATGCTTTTTCTTACAATATTACTAAAATCAATATATGTGTAATTAAATAGCATATATTCATAGCATGCTTCAATTTAATAATGCCTAAATATCATACAAAAATAAAAAAAGAGCATCTATGCATGCTTGCCGTCCACCTTGTTCAAATGTGGGGAATTTGACATGCAAATTCCCATGTTTTATGGACAATTCATTTAGCTCCCTTTTTATAATGCCCACTACATTAATCCTTCTTGCAATTTAAGCCTTCTTAGCAAATTAGACACTTAGATAGCTAAAATTTTCTACGAAATTTTTGCACTCACTAAATCACACATAACAAACACGAAACATAATATAATAATATCCCTCAAGCTCGGATTCGTGGTCCCGAAACCACCGTTCCGATTAGGGTCAAAATTGGTCTGTTACAACTCTCCCCCCCTTAAGGATTTTCGTCCCCGAAAATCTTACCGTTAAAAAGGTTCGGATATTGTTGCTTCATTGACTCTTCAGGCTCCCACGTAGCCTCTTCAGCTCCGTGACGACTCCATAGAATCTTTACTAATGGAATTCTTTTATTTCTTAACTCTTTGGTCTCCAGAGAGCCAAGATACGGATCGGTTCCTCATCATAGGTCAAGTCGATCGAATTTCAATCTCGACGGGGTGATCACATGGGGACGGATCCGATCTGTATTTGCATAAGCATCGAAACATGAAATACATTGTGTATCTTTTCTAACTCGGAGGGCAATCTTAATCTATAAGCAACCAGGTCCAATACGTTCAATAACCTCGTGCGGTCCGATAAATCTCGGGCTCAACTTGCCTTTCTGACCGAATCGGAGTATTTTCTTCCACGGAGAAACTTTTAAGAACACCCGATCTCCGACCTGAAATTCAATGTCCTTACGTTTTAAATCGGCATAGGACTTTTGACGATCCGAAGCAGCTTTCAAATTACTCCGAATAACGAACACCTTACATTCGCTTTCTTTAATCCAATCAACCCCGTGTATCTTGTTCTCACCGAGCTCACCCAATACAATGGTGTGCGACATTTTCGACCATATAAGGCTTCATAAGGTGCCATTTTTATGCTAGATTGAAAGCTATTATTGTAAGCAAACTCAATCAGGGGTAGGTATCGTTCCCACGTACCTTCGAACTCGAGAACGCAACACCTCAACATGTCCTCAAGTGTCAAAATAGTTCGCTCAGACTGACCGTCTGTTTGCGGATGAAAGGCTGTACTAAAATGTAGTTTAGTACCTAATGCCTCTTGCAACTTCTTCCGTAATCGCGAGGTAAATCTTGGGTCTCTATCTCGAAACAATGGAACTCGGTACACCGTGCAATCTTACAATCTGCGACACATACAATTCGGCGAGTTTGTCAAGTGAATAGTCGATGCGTCGGCACAAAATGAGTGATTTAGTCAATCTATCAATGATAACCCAAACGGCATCTTTCTTACTCGGTGTCATAGGAAGACCGGATACAAAATCCATAGTAATTCTATCCCATTTCCATTCGGGTATCATAATCGGCTGAAGTAATCCGGAAGGTACCTGGTGCTCAGCTTTCACTTGTTGACAGATTAAGCATTTGGAGACAAACTCAGATATGTCCCGTTTCATGCCGCCACCAATAAAAGCGCTTCAAATCGTTATACATTTTTGTGCTACCGGGTGTATCGACATTCGGCCATTATGGGCCTCACTCGTAATCATCTCATCAAATCCGAGTTTGTTGGAACACACAATCGATTTTTATACTTCAAACGACCATTTGCATCTATCCGAAGTCGATTTCGTAGCGTTCTCACACCGAACCCGAATAGCTACTAACTTTCCGTCGACTTTTCGTGCCTCGCAAATTTGCTGAATAAACATCGGCCTTGTTTGTAGCTTTCGGCTATGATCGAACCATCCTCGGACATCGTCATCCGTGCGTTTAATGCACACGAGCAAATAATGATTTTCGACTCAACGCATCCGCAACAACATTAGCCTTCCCGGATGGTAGTCAATCACTAATTCGTAGTCTTTTCGGCAATTCTAACCATCGGCGTTGTCTCAAATTTAGATCTTTCGTGTCATTAAATATTTTAGACTTTTGTGATCCGAGTAAACATGACATTTTTCGCGAATAAATAGTGTCGCCAAATTTTCAATGCAAACACAATGGTCGCCAACTCCGGATCGTGAGTTGGATAATTTTTTCATGTGGCTTCAATTGTCTTGAAGCGTAGGCTATCACCTTGCCTTCTTGCATTAGAACACAACCCAACCCACTTAAAGATGCATCACTAAAAATAATGAATTCTTTACCCGATTCAGTGAGTCAACACTGGAGCCTCGGTTAAAAAGGGCTTTCAACCGCTCGAAACTCTTACGGCATTTTTCTCGACCATTCATATTTGACATCCTTACGTAGTAGCCTCGTCAAAGGTGCAGCTATCACGGAAAAACCTTTTACAAATCGTCTATAATATCCCGCGAGGCCTAGGAAACCGGATCTCGAAACATTCTTTGGTGGTTTCCACTGAGTATGGTTGCTATTTTGCTTGGATCCACCCGATTCCTCGACAACACGAAACCACATGTCCCAAGAAGTCGACTTCGTTCAACCAAAACTCACACTTACCGAATTTTGCATATAAACGATGATCTCTCAAGGTTTGTAGTACTACTCTCAAGTGCTCAACGTGTTCCGCTTCACTTTGGAGTAGACCAATATATCATCGATAAACACTACTACAAACCGATCCAAAAACCGTCGGAAGACCGGTTCATGAGATCCATAAAACGGCAGTGCATTGGTAAGCCCAAAAGGCATAACCAAAAACTCATAGTGCCCGTACCTCGCTCAAATGCCGTCTTTGGCACATCGGAATCTCGACTCGTAATTGATAATAGCCCGATCTCAAATCTATTTTTGAAAACATCAAGCCCCCTTTAATCGATCAAATAAATCATCGATCCGAGGTAACGGGTATTTATTCTTTATGGTCACCTTATTTAGTTGCGGTGAGTCGATACACATTCGCATTGTCCCGTCTTTCTCTTTTCACAAATAAGAGTGGTGCTCCCCACGGAGAAAAAACTTCGGTCGTCTAAACCCTCTCTGTCAATTCTTGCAAGCGCGCTTTCAATTCTTTCAATTCAAGAGGCGCCATTCGATGCGGAGCTATCGAAATTGGGGGGTCGCACCGCACTAATTCAATGCCGAACTCAATCTCTCGTCTTTGGGGTAAGCCGGTAGTTCTTCAGAAACACATCGGTGTATTCACATACAATGGTACCGAGATTCCATTAGTTTCTCGGACAGTTTATTATCGATTACATAAGCGGATAGGCCTCACACCCCCTTCTCACATACTTTTGGGCTATCATTGAGGATATCACTGTAGGCAACTCATTTACATCACCAGATTTTATTCTGATTGTCTCACCGTTTCGGCATTTCAATTTAATAAGCTTTCTTTTGCAATCCACCACTGCCTCATGTGAAGTTAACCAATCCATACCCAAGATTATATCAAATTCATCGAAGGGCAGCAACATTAAGTCAGCTGGAAAGCAATAATCTCGTACCATCAACGGGCAACCTCTACACACTTTATTTACAAGCACACATCTACCCAAAGGGTTGGACACACGAATTACGAACTCGGTAGACTCAACTAGCAGCGTCTTACCAAATTTTAAAGTTTCACAAACATAAGAATGAGTCGAACCAGGATCAATTAATGCAATCACAGTAGTATCAAAAAGAGTGAAAGTACCGGTAATGACGTCGGGGGAGGAAGCATCCTCTCTAGCTCGCGCAGCATACGCTCTAGCCGGAGCTCTAGCCTCGGATCGACCTGTAGCGTTCGTCGTTCCTTTCTGGCTACCACCTACATTGCCTGAATGTCTGGGTGGTCTACCTCGCATTGGCACGTTGCTCGGTGTAGTGTTCTGAACTGCATTCTGCTCAGCTGATTTCGGACACTCTCGGATAAAATGACCTGACGATCCACACTTATAGCAAGTCCGATCATGGAATCTACAACTCCCTGAGTGCCACTTCCCACAGTGCTTGCATTCAACTCTAGTTTGTGGAATGTTACCAACACTGGCTATCGAGGTAGGTCGGGAGCTCATAGGAGGTCGATCCCGTCTAGGCGGATCTGTAGTAGTTCTCTGTCGGCTGTAGTCATCTCTGGGCTTCTTGCTCGTGGGATGGAAGACTTTGCCCAAGACCTCTTAGGATATCTCGGCTTCGGTATCGGCCTTTCTTTTCTCCTTCCTGAGCTCTTTAGCTTTGCAAGCTCTCTCAACTAAAGTTACAAATTCTTGGATTTCAAGAACGCCAACAAACATCTTTATATCTTCATTTAGGCCGTCTTCGAATCTTTTACACATAATGGCTTCAGAGAGACACACTCTCTAGCATAACGGGTGAGCTCGACAAATTTTCTTTCATACTCAATTCTGATCATTCGTCCTTGTTTCAATTTCAAGGAACTCTTTTTCGCTTTTGATCAATAAATCTTTGGCTAATATACTTCTTATGGAATTCAGTTTGGAAGAAATCCCATGTCACTTTTTCTTTCGGAACCATCGATACTAGTGTATTCCACCGTGATATGCAAAGTGTCCCGTAGTAAGGATATAGTGCACTTCAAGCATTCATCCGAGTACAAGACGACTCACCAAGTACCCGAATAGTGTTATCAAGCCACATTTCGGCTCTCTCAAGATCATCATCGTCATTGGCTTTAAATTCTTCGCCCATATATTTTGAATTTTGTCAACTGGGGGCCTACTAGATCTCATTGGATCTATCACTGGGGGAGCTAGAGGATCCGGAGTTGGATTATTCGGGGGTGGAGGTTGGGGTATATTCGGGTTATTCTGGATAAATTGGGCAAACCAATCATTCATCATCCGATAAAAGGCTTGCTTTGTTTCTCCTTCGTGGCTACCCGAAACAGGTCGAGAGTCTATCGGCGCTGATCCGTGGGTACGGTCAGGCGCCACGCTCTCCACATCATCAGCCACAGCTCTTTCTGGTTCAGAGTCCATTTACTATATAAAACAAAATTCAGGCTGTCAGAAGTCACCACACTATCAACATATAACCACAGGCATATATAGCTAGACTCACACGCGCCACGGTAGTCCTAGAATCGACTAAACCGTAAGCTCTGATACCAAATCAAATGTAACACCCCTTACTCGAGACCATCGCCGGAATTAAGTAAGGGGCATTACTAGACTTGACTACAAATTTAAAACATGAAAATCTTAAAGCTGTCAAACTGCGTTGTGCCGACTAATTTGGCTATAACTCGAGTTACAAAATTCGAAATTCAGATCCGTAAATTTTCCTTGAAAGTAGACTCATATATCTATTCACCATAATTTTTCTAGAATTTTTCATGTGGCCAATTAGTACAGTTTATTCTTCAAAGTTACCCTTATTACGCTGCTGGACAGTTCTGACCTGTCCTTATAAAACTGCAGTTATCTGATTGCACAATTTTCCAATGGTGTTCTTATTTATACCAATGAAAAATAGACTCATTTAGGATTCTACACATATAAACCATGATTCCTAATTATTTTTGTACAATTTTTGACAATTTTTCCAAAACAGGACAGTGACTCACGATTTCATTCATAACAGGTTTCGTTCAAACTTAATTATCTCATAAGGTATAAATCTTTTTCCTACTCTATTTCTTTTATACAAAAATAGACACACTAAGGTTCAAATTCATAACTCACTAGTCTCCAAATTCAATATACCCTATTTTTGGTGATTTTCCTAACCCGCGTCACTGCTGCTGCTACAAGCTGTTTTATTTCAAAAAAAATAACTAGCTCCTACCCGAATCTCCTTACTTCTAAATTTCAAGGATTCAATTTATATTCAAACATTTCCTTAGTAAAACGATTAACTTGTTTAGGAATGCATGGACAATGCTATCATGAACCAACTTACATCAAAACACCCAACGTACTTAACAAAAATTTAGCCATTTTCGCATGGCTAATCTTTTAGTGTTTACATGTGAACCGTAAAATTTCCTCAAACAAACCAAGCCTATCCTATACATGCCTTCTATTAAAGACCAACCCAAAATGAAGGAGTACCCAAAATGTAGGTTGATAGTGTGAGCGACTTCCCAACGGTCCCGGTGAGCTTGTGGCTTGCTCTAAACTATAAAACAGAGGAAACATCTCAAACGAGTAAGCTTACTAGCTTAGTAAGTCCCAACTCATTTAAATTAAAACATTTAATTATTTATGAAGATAAAACAGTCCACATATGGCATTCTACGTAAACAACTAAGTAAATAGTTTACACAAGGCCAAATATTAATAATTGAAACCTACTTTCATAGCAGCTTATACTTGCAAATCAATTGTCCCATAATAGCATGTTCTAAGCTCGACTTAGTCAAATTACATTCATCAATAACAATTTGGCACAAGTAATATTTAACATAACATACCTCACATACTTACCCGAACCATATTCGTGACAATTTAGTTCTAAATTGTCTTGACAAGGATTAAACTCCTCTTAGGTAAATTTCATCACCGGCATCAAGCCCGCTGGCGTAAAAGCTCGAAAAGTAACACCGCGCAAGGCACGCTAGGCGTAAAGCCCGATAGGTAACACCGCACGAGGCCCGCTAGGCATAAAAGCCCGATAGATAACACCGCACGAGGGCTCGCTAGGCATAAAAGCCCGATAGATAACACCGGCACGAGGCCTGCTAGGCATAAAAGCCCGAATGTCAAAATATCTTTACATGCTTTTCACATTTTCACTATACATATTGAATCGTATACCTTTATTACCATTGCATTTAATAAATTTGAAATCGATCAAATCCATCACTATTACAATCGACCAACTCATGGTTTTATACCAAGCTTATACAATTTATATCATTCACTAGATGTGTAAAGAATCTTTAGATATAAGGTAGCTCAAAAACTTACTTATTCACCTTGCATTAGCCAAAATAATTTCCATCACATTCTCAACTTAAATCATCAACCAATATGTCAATATACATTCGGCCATGATGTAATTAGACATTAGCATTCATAAATTTTTAATAGTCAAGATAACCATAATTAACTCTTTGACATGATTTAACTAAGGGACTTACCTTAGGAGTAGATAGATTCAAAATCTTCAACTATTCGTTTAGCTTAGCTTTTCCTCGCTCCAACTTTTTCTCCTTTTGATCTTGATCTATCCTAGTGCATGCAAGGCCGAATAGGGGGATGAAGCTCTTCCCTTCTCTTCAAAGTAGGAATCGGGTAAGAGAGGATGAGTGAAGGGAAATTATTTTCCTTTTGTTTTTATCTTTTTAGCATAACAAAAAAAATATGGCATGCTTTTTCTTACAATATTACTAAAATCAATATATGTGTAATTAAATAGCATATATTCATAGCATGCTTCAATTTAATAATGCCTAAATATCATACAAAAATAAAAAAAAAGAGCATCTATGCATGCTTGCCGTCCACCTTGTTCAAATGTGGGGAATTTGACATGCAAATTCCCATGTTTTATGGACAATTCATTTAGCTCCCTTTTTATAATGCCCACTACATTAATCCTTCTTGCAATTTAAGCCTTCTTAGCAAATTAGACACTTAGATAGCTAAAATTTTCTACGAAATTTTTGCACTCACTAAATCACACATAACAAACACGAAACATAATATAATAATATCCCTCAAGCTCGGATTCGTGGTCCCGAAACCACCGTTCCGATTAGGGTCAAAATTGGTCTGTTACAAAACTTGAGTGTTTTTATCTTCTTTACTTTTTGGGCCTCGAGCCCAAACTGCAAAATTTTATTTTTTGTACTAAATAAAACTAAACATAGAAGTAGATTAGTACTTGGGCCAATCTTGGCCCTCTTATTAAACATAAAAATAAAAATAAAATTCCTTTTAGGCTACTCAAAAAATTTTCTGAAAAAATTACATTAAATTAAGTTCCCAAGAAATGTTGGAAGGGTTACAAGTAGTCCTACTTAAATTCCAATCTCCTTAGATAGAATTAATTTAATGTACTAATTCAAGAAAAAAAATTCAAGTTATACCTTTTATTCAAAGTAATTAAAAATCAAAGTTCTATTAAATTGAACGAAATATCTATTCGCTCAACTTCATCACCCAATAGTGTTTGAGATGTTGACCATTGAATTTAAATGTACCTCCCTTTTTATCTTGTAATTCCACCACTCCATATGGATAGACTTTCTCTATGGTGAATGGTCCAGTCCATCGAGATTTGAGCTTCCCAGGGAATAACCTCAATCTGGAATTGTACAACAAGACCCTTTGATCTTCTTTGAATTCTCGAGGTTGTATAATTTTGTCATGCCATCTCTTGGTCTTTTCTTTGTACATCTTGGCATTCTCATTTGAAAATAACCTCAATTATTCCAACTCATTGAGTTGTAACATTCTTCTATCACCAGCTTGCTTTAGATTTAGATTTAAATTTTTTAGGGCCCATTGAGGTTTATTCTCCAATTCAAGCTGTAGATAACAAACTTTCCAAAAGACTATTCGATAATGAGTCATTCCTAATGGTGTTTTGAAAGCTGTCCAATATGCCCATAGAACATCATCATGCAACACCCCTCACCTATATTCAACGCTAGAATAGGATTACGGAGCATTACCGAATATATCACACATTTAAACATACATTTTTCATACAATTAATCAATTCAAATACAATTCATTCACAACCAATCATATTGTCCCTAATATGAGCTATGAGGCCCAAAACATGCATTCAGGGTTGTTTGGGACTAAACCGATAACTTTAGAAACTTTTAGATCACTTAGAAATTTTTTCCAAAAACAGGGGACACATGCCCGTATAGCCCAGCCGTGTGTCTCAAACGGCCAAAGACATGCCAGTGTCGCAGGCCGTGTGGACATTCGAAATGGGAGTACATGCCCGTGTCCCAGCCCATGTCCAACATCGTGTAACTCTCTGATTTGGGTCACACAGCCAACACACACACACCCGTGTGCCCTAAAAATGGCCACACACGCCCATCTGCTAGGCTGTGTGTTAGGCCCTGCCAAACCTGTAGGGTATACTGACTTATACTACATGGCCAAGTCACACGCCCCGTGTGCTGAGCCGTGTGGAGCATACTGACTTGGTTTTAATTTCTACCCAAGAGACACACGGCCATGCAACCTAACCGCGTGTCACACACGACTAAGGCACACGCCCGTATGGAAAAAATAGGCTATTTACTAAGCCAATTTGCCACCTAATTTGCACACACCTAAACTAACCCATTTGGCACCAAAACATAGCATATATTGGTACTCATCCAATCTCAGTCAAGCATAAAATATACCATTTCAATACCAACATCAACAAGTCTCACATGTATCACAAAATGTTATAGCATTTTATACCAAATTCACATTCCTAATTCAACTACATAGCCACTTTCAAACATGCATCAATTTGTCTAAACTCACAAGCTTACTTATTCTTAATTCATCAACCAATTGACATCCACAATACCTATTATCAACAAGTATCACATATATCCATCATCAAGTTCACACACAAGAAATATGCACAATATATATACTCAACCAAACCAAGCAAAATATGCCAACTTACATGGCTATATACAAAACCAAATATTAACATTTACAAGCCAACTTAAATGGCTAAATTCATAGTTAACATATATGCCAAAATGACCAAACTTCTATACATTCCATATACTCAAAATACTTAAGTTCAAAAGCACAAAAGTGATAGTAGGATAGTATGATGAAGTCTCAGACAATCCCGGAATCTGAGCTAACTTTGAAATCACTATAAAACACGGAAAAATAAACAGAATAAGCTTTATAGCTTAGTAAGTTCATATGAAACAATAAGCAAAACTCACCATTCAATTTCCATTTAAATTAAATGACATAATATACAACAATACATTAACCACAAAATTAACATGAATTTAATCACATAATTGTTCATAAGCTCACAACTTCCATTGAATCAATGCTTATATAGTTTTCAGTACATACCTGTACCGATACATATTTAATTCTCACCAATTCACACCTTGAATATACCCATTGAACCATTTGAAATAAAAGTCGGATATTCGGAAGTCTTGCACCCTAAGTGCTAATATCATGGACCGAAGCCAACTCAATGAATCTCGCACTCGAACTGCAAATATCATGGCCCGAAACCAACTCAATGTATCCCCTAATGGCATGTCATTCGTATCCTAACCCATTTCTAAGGTTCAACTGGGATTTCCAATGTCGAATCTTCGTCAAATGTGTCCATAAGATCATAATTCACAATTTATGCAATATCAAAACATTTAAAACATAAATATAATAATGCTTATTACATATGAACTTACCTCGGACGCTAAAGCGGTGAAATAGGTCAATTAGTCGAGTACTTTGTTTTTCCATCGATCTAGATTCGAATTTCACTTTTCTTGATCTAATTGAAGGAGAATAGCTTGACGAATTTCAAGCCCTAAAAATGGCTATTCTTCTTGCTAAGAATCAGCTAAAGAAGATGATAGCCTTAATAACTTGATTTTTGTTTTATTTATTATATGTTTATTTACAAATTTACTTAATTAACCTTAATTATAAAACATTATAATCACTTAATGCACGCCCATAATAGTCCACTCACAATTAAAATGGTCTAATTATCACTTCAGGACTTTTACTTTAAGGTTCTATAGCTATTTAATACCTTTAGCTATTACAACATCACTTTTGCATTTTACGTGATTTAGTCCTAACGATAAAATTTCTAAAAAAAAGTTTCACACAATCATTCAATCATGCTGTAGACATTTAAATAATAATAAAATAATTATTTTAACTTCAAATTGGTGATGTAACAGTCTAGTTTTGACCTTAGTCAGAATAGTGGTTTCGGGACCACAAATCAGAGTTAGAAAAATATTTAAATATTATTTTCCGTGCTTATAGTATATGAATTAGCATGTGTGAAATTTTGGTGAATTAATATATCTGTTTGTGTGTTTAATTTGAGAAAAGGACTAAATCACGAAAAAGGTAAAAGTGACATTTTATATGTTAAAGTGCTTATTTGAGTTGGCTTTTAAATGTAGTGGCCTTACGAGGCAATTAAGCCATTATTTAGTTAGTGGATGGTTAATGGACAAAAGTGGCCTTAATATATAAAAGTTTATTATGTATATTAAAAAGGCTAATTTTGTAAATGGATTAATAATGTCATTAAATTAAAACAAAACAAATATTTTGTCCATCTTTTTATCAAGATAGCCGAATGTTCAAAGAAAAAGAAGGAAGATAAACCAAGCTAGGTTTCGGTTTTTCTTAAGCTAAATTAAGGTATGTTTTGACTCCAGTTTTTGATAATTTCTACGTATTTGTAATCGTTGCTTTGTATTCTTCAAAACCCATGCTTCAGTTTTGTGAATTGATGATGAATGTGAAATATGCCAATGATGATTTTGCAAGCTTTGTGATGTTTGAGGATGAAATATGAAAGATATGTGATAGATTAACATAGTTTGTCTTTGAATTTTTGATGACTTTAAGTAATTTAGACTTAATTGAGAAAATAATATTTTGAGGGACTAAATTGGGAAATAAATGAAAAATATGGGTTGCTAGGGACATGTAGAGAATTCGGCTAAGCATGGTTGTATTGAGATTTTGTATATTTTGTGATTTTGTGAAATAAAGACTAAAATGTCTTAATGTGAAAATATGAGGGCTAATTTGTAAATTACCCTAAATATGTGTTTTTGGATTGATTTGAATGAATTAGTGAATAAATGAGTTAATTTTGAATATGTATAGATCAAGAACCGAAGAAAACAAACTTAGATGGTGGGAAATCAAAAGTAATTGAGTAGCCGAGTTCGTTTCCGTTTATTCGAATCCGAGGTAAGTCTATATACAAATAAATTTATTTGTATTGATTTATGTATATTCATGTGAAATCTCAATATGATGAATACATACGAGAATGATAAATATATGAAATCTGAGGCAGTATCGATAGTGTAACAATGTTCAAGAAGCCCCGTACAAACCTAGGAATAGATAGGATTACATGTGTCATGACATAGGTTACCGATATGTGATATCATGTAAGACCACGTCGGGGACGTTGACATTGATTTGAGATTTTGTGTAAGACCACGTCTAGGACGTTGGCATCAATATGAGATTTGTGTGTAAGACCATGTCTGGGACATTGACATCATATTGATTCGTGTAAGACCCTGTCTGGGATAGTGGTATCGATATTTGGTTACATGCAAGACCACGTCTGGGACGTTGGCATTGTGCAACTATTCCGAGTATTCTGAGCATCCTATTTACTTCCAAATGGTTCAACGGGAAAGTTTGAGAAATGAATGTCTATGGGAAATGTATAAACGATTCAGGTACATTTGGAAGGTACACTATGTATGTGTATGAAAGGTAAGTGTTTATATAAGCTTACTTAAGTGAATATGTGTATAGATTTGATGTGATAATATGTGATACATGCTTGAATGAGTTATGAGTAAAGTGATATTTTGAGCTATGAAATGTGGGTAACTAATGGCTAAACAAATGAGCCAAAGGATATGTGATGAATTTGCAAATGAGAAACATTAATATCATTGTATCAATGTGGCTATGTGCATTTTATATTAAGTTTATTTGTATATGGCTTACTAAGATTTTGAAAGCTTACTTTATGTGTGTTTGCTCTGTTTTATAGATCGTCAAAGCTATTGAAGGATCGGGGAATCGTCGAGGATCATCATCAGACTACTCAATCTTATTTTGGTACCCTTTTCAAAATGTATATACTAAAGTATGGCATGTATAGGCTAGTTACCTTGAGTTATGTTTGAAATATGTGGATAGCCATGTGATATGGCTAGTTAAATGGTTGTGTAATGAATGAAGAGTCATGCTATATGATGTTTGGTTTTGGTATGATTCCATGGTTATGAAATGGTCAAGATAATGGTAAGCTTATTGATGCAAAGTGAGTATGTATGTTTGATGAATGATGGTTATGTTGAAGTGGTAAGTTAGTATTGAATCATGCTTGGTTTATTTGTGAGCTGGTTGAGCTATTTAGTATATAAGTTGGTATGCTTAGAAATGAGATTGAATGGGATGATATGATAACCATTTGGTGTGTTTTTGGTTGCAATTGTGTTTAGAAATATGCTTGTATGTGCTTGTAGGGATAACCCAATGTGTGGGTGGCATTTTGGCCTTGAAAATGGCCTATAATTGCCGACATGGTTGAGCACACGGGCGTGTGGCTCGACCGAGTCCCTCATGGTTGTAATTCAAAACAAGTTAGACTCGACACAGGCAAGACACACGGGCGTGTGACTGGCCGTGTGGATCAAGTCAGTAGTGACCACGGGCTGGACACACGGGCGTGTGACTGGCCATGTGACCTCTGTAACTTTGAAAAGTTTTTAAATTTCTAAGAACTTCCGTATGTGTTCGGTTTAGTCCCGGCCCTATTCTAAAGCATGTTTAAGTTCTCGAAGATCTATTTAAGGGACATTTTGATGTGATTTATCGAATTATGTTTTGAAATGTCTGTACAAGTTTCTGATTGTCCAGTAATGCCTCTTAACCCTAAACTGACGATGGTTATGGGTTAGGGGTGTTACATTTTATTGGTAGCAGAGCTACGGTTTAGTCGATTCTTGTACCAACGTAGCGTGTGAGAGTCTAGCTATACATGCCATATATATGAAATGTAATAGTGTGATGAATCCTGACGTATAAAATGTGTTTATCGTATAGTAATGGATACTGAAAGAGCCGTAGCTGACGATGTAGAAAGTAACGCGCCTGCTCCCACTCAGGGGACAGCGCCATCTGATTCGAGACCGGCTACTAGCGGTCAAGAGGGAGAAGCTAAACAAGCTTTCTTCCAAATGATGAACAAGTGGTTCACCCATTACGTGAGAAATAATCTGACTGTTTCACAACCTCCGCCCCCGCCTAATCCCCCTTAGACCTCAGTTGTGCCACCGGTTATGAGTATGAATCTGTTGAATAAACCTCTGGTTGACAAAATCTGTAAATATGGGGCTGAAGAGTTCAGGGCCTATAGTGATGATGATGCTAAGAAGGTCGAGTTTTGGTTAGAGAACACTATCCGAGTATTTAATGAAATGTCGCTGAGTCCTGAAGAGTGTATAAAATGTGTTGTTTCCTTGCTACGAGACGCAGCCTATCAGTGGTGGAAGACCTTGATTTCCGTTATTCCAAAAGAGCGGGTCACATGGGATTTCTTTCAGACTGAGTTCTACAATAAATACATCAGTCAAAATTTATTGATCAGAAACGAAAAAAATTTTTGGAACTGAAGCAGGATCACATGTCTGTCACTGAATATGAAAGAGAATTCGTGAGATTAAGTCAGTATGCTCGGGAATGTGTATTAGCTGAGGCAATAATGTGCAAAAGATTTGAAGATGGTCTAAACGAGAGTATTAAACTGTTAGTAGGCATACTTGAGATAAAAGAGTTCGTAGTACTGGTTGAATGAGCTTACAAAGCTGAGGCACTTGAGAAAGAGAAAAGAAAACTGACTTTGAAACTAGAGATGTGAGAAAGAGATTTCCGAGTAAAACATTTCAATTTGCTTCAAAGAAATTCAAATATGAACAAATTCGATCAAAGGCTAGTGTGGGACAATCGAACAGAGATTGAGCTAGATCATAGTCAAATTTCAAAGCTCCCGCTACTTCGATGGCCAGTGTTGGAAATGTCCAATCTGAGCGAACTAAATGTAAGCATTGTGGTAAAAGGCATCCGAGAAGTTGTAGATTGAATGATCGAGCCTGTTCCAGATGCGAATCATTAGATCATTTTACCCGAGACTGCCTAGAGTCTGTTGAGCAAGAGATTTTTCAAAAATCAAGGTCAAAAAATGTTTCAGCTAGAGGTAGACCTTCTCGAAATCCGAGGTATGTCAGTGGTAGTCAGAGAGCTACGAAAGACTCAGTTGCGAGATCTGAAGCTAGAGTGCCTGCCAGAGCATATGCCATTCGAGTCCGTGAAGAAGCTTCATCTCGAGATGTTATAACGGGTACATTTACTCTTTATGATACTTCTATGATTGCATTGATAGACCCAGGTTCTACTCATTCGTATATATATCCTTGAACTTAGTATCCAGTAAGACTTTGCCTGTAGAGTCTACTGCGTTTGTTATTAGAGTATCGAACCCCTTACGTAAAAGTGTCCTGGTTGATAGAGCATGCAAGAACTGTCCGTTGATTTTTAGAGATGTTTATTTTCCGACCGATTTGATGCTATTATATTTGATGAGTTCGATATAATTTTGGGTATGGACTGGTTGACAATACATGATGCGATTGTGAATTGCAAAAGAAAGATTATTGTTTTGAAATGCCAAAATGATGATATAGTTCGAATTGAGTCAAATGATTTGAATGGATTATCGAATATCATATCAGTGTTGAAAGCTCAGAATTATGTGAAAAAGGGTTGTGAAGCTTATTTTGCCTATGTGATTAACTCGAAAGTAACTGAAAAGAAAGTTGAATCAGTTCCAGTTGTATGTGAATTCCCTGATGTATTTCCTGAAGAGTTGTCGGGATTACCTCCAATATGTGAAGTTGAATTTGGCATTGATTTGTTACTGGGAATGACTCCTATTTCGATAGCTCCGTATAGAATGGCACCAACAGAGCTAAAAGGATTGAAGTCACAGTTGCAAGAATTGACAAATAAAGGATTTGTAAGATCGAGTTTCTCACCTTAGGGTGCTCCTGTTCTGTTTGTGAAAAAGAAAGATGGCATGATGAGAATGTGCATTGATTATCGTCAGTTGAACAAGGTGACTATAAAGAACAAATATCCACTGCCCAAAATTGATGATTTATTTGATTAGCTTAAAGGAGCCACTGTGTTTTCAAAGATAGATTTGAGATCGAGATACTACCAGTTGCAGGTAAAAGATTCAGATATTCCGAAAACTGGTTTTAGAATGATGTACGGGCATTATGAATTCCTAGTTATGCCATTTGGACTAACGAATGCTCCTGCTATTTTTTTTGGATATGATGAACAAAATTTTCATACCGTAGATCAATTTGTTGCTGTGTTCATTAACAACATTTTGATTTATTCACGTGATGAGATTTAGCATGCTGAGCATCTGAGAATTGTTTTGCAAACTCTGCGGGATAAGAAATTGCATGCAAAGTTTAGTAAATGTGAATTCTGGTTGCGTGAAGTTGGTTTTCTGGGACATATTTTGCCAGCATCTGGTATACGAGTTGATTCGCGCAAGATTTCTGCTATTCTCGAATGGAAATCTCCTAAGAATGTGTCTAAAGTTTGCAGTTTTCTGGGACTTACTGGTTATTATCGACGGTTTGTAAAAGGATTCTCAATGATAGCTACTCCGTTGACTAGATTTCTTTAGAAAGATGTGAGGTTTGAATGGTCTGATAAATGTCAGAAAAGCTTTGATCAGTTGAAAACTCTATTCATTGAAGCTCCAGTTTTGGTACCACCAGAATCGGGAAAAGAATTTGTGATTTATAGTGATACTTTGTTAAATGGTCTGGGATGTGTTTTGATGCAGGAAGGCAAAGTTATAGCTTATGCCCCAAGAGAATTAAAACCGCACGAAAAGAATTATCCAACACACGATCTTGAACTAGCTGCGATTGTGTTTGCATTAAAGATCTGGCGTCATTATCTTTTTGGTGAGAAATGCCACGTGTTTTTAGATCATAAAAGTTTAAAGTACCTGATGACTCTGAAAGATTTGAATCTACGACAGAGAAGATGGTTAGAGCTATTGAAAGACTACAAGCTTGTGATTGATTAGCATCCGGGAAAGGCAAATGTTATTACCAATGCACTGAGTTGAAAGTCATTGTTTGGCTACGAGCGATGAATGCTCATTTAGATTTGTCTGATAATGGTTCAATTTTGGCTGAATTAAAAGCGAAACCGCTGTTCTTACAACAAATATGTGATGCTCGGAAAATTGATAACGAAATGTTGGCAAAACGGGTTCAGTGTGATTTGAATTCTGATTCTGAATTTCGAGTTGATGATGATGGTTGTTTGAGATTTCGCGATCAAATTTGTGTTCCGAAGAATAATACAGTTAATTTTGAGTGAAGCTCATAATTGTCGCTTCTCAGTTCATCCGGGTAGTACAAAGATGTATCATGATTTGAAGCAACACTATTGGTGGTCTGGTATGAAATTGTATATACTAAAGTATGGCATGTATAGGCTAGTTACCTTGAGTTATGTTTGAAATATGTGGATAGCCATGTGATATGGCTAGTTAAATGGTTGTGTAATGAATGAAGAGTCATGCTATATGATGCTTGGTTTTGGTATGATTCCATGGTTATGAAATGGTCAAGATAATGGTAAGCTTATTGATGCAAAGTGAGTATGTTTGTTTGATGAATGATGGTTATGTTGAAGTGGTAAGTTGGGGATGAATCATGCTTGGTTTATTTGTGAATTGCTTGAGCTATTTAGTATATAAGTTGGTATGCTTAGAAATGAGATTGAATGGGATGATATGATGACCATTTGGTGTGTTTTTGGTTGCCAATTTTGTTTAGAAATATGCTTGTATGTGCTTGTAGGGATAACCCAATGTATAGGTGGCATTTTTGCCTTGAAAATGGCCTATAATTGCCGATACGGTTGAGTACACGGGCGTGTGGCTCGACCGTATCCCTCGTGGTTGTAATTCAAAACAAGTCAGACTCGACCATGGGCAAGACACACGGGTGTGTGACTGGCCATGTGGATCAAGTCAGTAGCGACCACGGGCTGGACACACGGGCATGTGACTGGCCGTGTGGTGCAAGTTAGTAACGACCATGGCTGAGGCATACAGGCGTCTCCACGGCCGTGTGGACAAGTCAGTATGTATGCCCTATTTTGACACGGCTTAGACACACGGGCGTGTCTGAGGCCGTGTGAGGCACATGGCCTGCCCACATGGGCGTGTGACCTCTGTAACGTTGAAAAATTTTTAAATTTCTGAAAATTTTTATATGTGTTCGATTTAGTCCCGGCCCTATTCTAAAGCATGTTTACGCTCTCGAAGACCTATTTATGGGACACTTTGATGTGATTTGCCGAATTATGTTTTGAAATGTCTGTACAAGTTTTTGATTGTCTAGTAATGCCTCTTAACCCTAAACCGGTGACGGTTACGGGTTAAGGGTGTTACAGGTGATCCTGAAACTACTGTTCTGATTTAACTAAAAACAGGCTGTTACGCATCAATCCTCCGGGACCAATCTTTTCTGTTAGGTCAAACCACCTTCTTAAGAATTTCTTTGATATCACGGTTTACAAGCTCAACCTGCCCATTTGTCTATGGATGATAGGAAGTTTCTACTTTGTGTTTCACATTGACCGCCTCCAGATGTATTAACGTCTAGAGTGTGAATATTGCAGTGAAAGATATATCAATGAGCTAGTATCCGCAAGTATACAGGTCTAGTTGTAATATAGTTACAATGGAGTAGGTAAGTACTCCGAGGATCGTACCCAAGGGAGGCAAGTGCTAGATAAATTTTAATCTAAACACTGAAAGATATAATTAGTACTTTAACTTAGTTATAGTACGATAGTAAAATAAAAGAAAATTTTTAAGATTTTTATAATAGTAAAGTAAAATAACGCAAGAAAATAAAATTCAAGAGATCAAAGAGTAGAATAAATCAAATCTTGATTATATGTGATTAGCTCATTCTGGTAATCCCCATCAACTGTCACTTCGGGCTCCTCGTCAATCAACTAGTCACCATTCCAGTAGGATCTTCTGATTTTCCACTCAAATAATGAGTTAGCAAGAACTACTTATCTTCCGACCTTACAGTCTAGATTGGTTTAGGGTGAAGGTGTTCACGGATAGGCCATACTAATTTTTGGTTAATTCCCACCTTGATTACTGACCGCCTCCGGATGTATTAACATCCATAATATGGATACTGTAATAAAATATGGAATGACAAGGCGATATCCGCAAGTATACAACAAAGTAGGTAAGTACTCTGAGGATTGTACCCAAGGGAGGCGAGTTCTAGATCTATTCTAACTTAAACACTAAAAGATCTAATTTGTACTTTTAAATAAATTATAGTACAAGAGCAAAAAGAGGCTTTTATGTATTTTATAATAATAAAAAAATAACATAAAATAAAAAACTCAAGAAATAGAAGAGTAGAGTAAATCAAATCTCGATTATGGGTGATTAGCTCGCTTCAGTAATCCCCATCAACTGTTGCTTCGGGTTCCTCATCAATCAACTAGTCGCTACCTGATAAACCATAAAAGTAACACATTTTAATCCCACGCTTAGCTTGTTTTGGATGTTTATTTATAGAATTTGGTGAATTCGATGCTCCTAATCCTTTAAATTTATGTTTTTATACTTAGGAGAGCATAGGGGAGCGAAAGGAACGAAAAACGGGCCAAAATCGAACAAAACGTACCATCTTAAGGATCCACACAGCCAAAGCCCGCACCACACGGGCTGGATACATGCCCATGTGAACAACACGGGCTGGACACATGCCCGTGTGCTAGCCCGTGTCGATCGAGAGCCATATAAATTTCCACACGGCCTGGGCCTCCTCACACGGGTTGATCACATGCCTGTGTCCCTGTCGTATCCTGCTTTGTTATCACGCAGAAAAAGCCAATTTTTAGGGTTTCTGAGCCATCTAAAGTCTATAAATACACATCAAAGGAAGACCTAAGGGAGGACACAGAGTAGATCGAAGAAATTACTCGAAGGAAGCTGCCGAAATCATCTAGAAGGGGAATTCACTCCAGGATTGAAGATCTCCGTCAAGTTCTTTAGAAGTTTTTGGGTTCTTTATGTCTTGTTGTTTTCTTAATTCTATGATGTGTTCCTTTTATGTTATGAACTAAACTCCCTAAATACCTAGGGAGGATGAAACCTAGAAAAATCTTATTATTTAATAAATATGAATTACGTGATAAATACTTGATTTTGTTCTTAATTATTGTGCTTAATCCTCGTTTTGAAGTTTTTAGGAATATTAATTCAAGTTTAATGTGCTTATTCAGTGGAGCAAAAGTCCCTGTTTAAGAGAAGATCCAACATAATTAAGCGAAGTTGATTGCAATCTTAGAAATAGGATGACATAAATATGCTGGATTAGAGTCAAATCTAATAAGGGAATCCATAGATCAAGTTAATGTGACGATAGGGGTTTTAATTAGAAAGAGATTTCAATTAATCAACCTAGAGTTAGTTGTTCTTAGTCTTGAAAGAGATATTAACATAATTTAGGGATTTCTATAGATCAAGTTAAGTGAATAAATCATTTAATTCAGAGTCAGAATAATAAGTGAAGTCTAGGTGGATTCTTCCTTGGGTATTGTCTTTATTCATCCGATTATTCTCTTCACTCTCTGTCGTGTTCATAGTCATTTAGTTGGTCAATGAGTTAGTTAATTTTAGATTAAAAATAAATCCCCTTAATATTAGGCCAGATAATAAAAAGATAGTTATTACTAGTAATTTTAGTCCTTGAGGATACGATATTCCGGACTCACAACAACTATATTATTGTTCGATAGGTGTGCTTGCCTTTATCGAAATATTAGTTAGTTTCGAGCCCATCAAGTTTTTGGTGCCGTTGCCGAGGACTAAGATATTAGGAACACTTAATTTTTATTACTTTATCCATTTTTTTATTGCAATTTAGTTTTATTTTATTGTTACTTTTCTAATTGTACTTTTTCTTTGCTTTTGGCAGGTATATTTAATTTATGGCTAGAAGTAACCCGTCAGGACCCTTGCTTTTTGACAGTGAGATAGAATGTACCGTTCACAAAAATTGTAGGGAGATAAGGCGAAGTTTACAATACATAAGAGGAAGAGCAAGAGGACGATATTAATACTACCGATGAGATGGCTAATAATAATTTGCTTCCTCCGGTGGTTGCCGAAAACCCTGCTCTTTGTACTATGTACGACTATGCTAAGCCTAATTTAACTGGGGATGAATCAAGTATTGTTAGACCTGCTATTGCTGCAAATAACTTTGAACTGAAACCTAACACTATTCAAATGATTCAACAGTTTGTTTAGTTTGATGCTTTGCAGGACGAAGACCCAAATACACATTTAGCAAATTTTCTAGAATTCTGTGATACTTTCAAAATAAACAGTATTTATTATGATGCCATTCGCCTTTGGTTGTTTCCTTTCTTGTTGAGGAACAAAGCTAAACAATGTTTGAACTCGTTACCACGAGTATCAATCACTACATGGGAAAAAATGACTGAAAAATTTTTACTTAAATATTTTCCGCGGCTAAAACTGCTAAGTTGAGGAATGATATTTCTTCTTTTGTGCAAATGGATTTAGAAACACTTTACGATACATGGGAGAGATACAAGGATCTACTGAGAAGATGCCCCCACCATGGGTTACCATTATGGCTACAAGTTCAAACCTTTTACAACGGTTTGAACCCCTCAACTAGACAGCTGATTGATGCAGCCGCCAGTGGAACCCTGAATAACAAAACCCCAGAAGTGACTTACAAGTTTATAGAGGAGATGTCGCTGAATAACTATCAGCGGCAAGTAGTGAGAATGAAGCCAACAAAAGTCGCTGGTGTTTTCAACCTCGACGCAGTGACCATGCTATCAAACCAGGTAGAGCTTTTAAATAAAAAGATTGATGGTTTGTGTGGTTCTTCGCAGGTACATCCAGTGATGTAGTGCGATACGAATGGAGGGGGAATGGGCAATACAGAATATCCATCCTACAACCTTGGCATAGAAAGCGAACAGATGAACTATATGGGTAATAATTCTAGACCTCAGAATAATCCCTATAGTAACACTTATAATCTAGGTTGGAGGAACCACCCAAACTTCTCATTGGGTGGTCAAGGAAATCAGAGACAACAACCCCCTCTAGGCTTTCAACAACAAGCCTACCCACAGGAGAAGAAGCCAAACCTTGAAGAGATGCTAAAAAAATTCATCTCAGTGTCAAAAACCCACCGAAACAGCACTTAAAAAATCAGCAAGCGTCGATTCAAGGGCTCGAGAACAAAATAGGTCAGCTTGCCAAGTTGATCTCAGAACGACCACAAGGTAGCTTGCCAAGCAACACTGAAACTAACCCAAAGGAGCAACTTCATGCCATTACTGCTCACGATAGTGAAGGTTTAGACAAACCAAACCTGAGGCAAGAAAACGTGGTAGATAAAGGTAAGCCTGAGGTAAGCCATAATAAACCAAAACTGGTAAGTACAGGGTAGAAACCTCGTGTGCCATACCCCAATGCGACAAAGAAAGACTGCAGAGATGAACAATTTGGTAAATTTCTTAAACTTTTAAAGAAATTACATATTAACTTACTGTTTATTGAAGCTCTTTCGCAGATGCCCAATTCAGTAAAATTTCTAAAAGAGCTTTTGGCAAACAAACGGAAGTTAGACAATACGTCGCATGTGGAGCTAAATGCAGTTTGCTCAACAATTTTACAGAATAAACTACCCTGCAAATTAAAAGATCCAGGGAGTTTTACGGTTCCTTGCTTAATTGGTGGTTTATCTGTTAATCATGCTTTAGCTGATTTAGGGGCAAGTATTAATGTTATGCCTTATAAAATGTTTAAATAGCTAGGTCTTAGGAAACCCAAATAGACAAGGATGAGAATTCAATTGGCTGATAAAACCATTAGATTTCCTAGGGGTATAATTGAAGATGTGCTAGTCAAAATTGATAAATTCATATTCCTAGCAGACTTTGTTGTTTTAGACATAGATGAGGATAGTGACGTCCCTTTAATTTTAGGACGACCCTTTTTAGCAACTGCTAGGACCATTATTGATGTTGGTACAGGGGAATTAATACTCCAAGCACGTGATTCTGTCAGAATATCTAGTGATCAAGATGATACAAGTCCTATTAATGTAAGTGAGCTTAATGTTCAATCTTCTTTACAGGAAATCCATCGAAAAAAGATGACATAGTCATGGTCTAGCTCTCATATTGAGAACATAACTGTTCTTGAGGAACGAAGAGTCCAGATCGAGGAACTAGATGAATGGCAAACACAGTTTAAGGAGAAATTGAAAGTACACGATGAACCAAACCAGAGCCATGACGAGCTTAAAAATAAAATGAGTCAAATTAAGGTTGGAGACCGAGTTCTAATGGATAATACAAATCCTCGTATTGCCACTTCTGAACCTAATGGAACAACCCCTTTCACGGTGCTTAATATTTTCCCATACGGTACAGTTGAGGTAACTCATCCCAAATTTGGCACCTTTAAGGTAAATAGTACTCGTCTAAAACCTTATTTTAACAAAATTGATAGCAGGAATGAGGAGTTTCAACTCCTTGAACCACCATGATTATGCGAATGTAAGGTAAGTCGAGCTTAAACTCTAAATAACGTTTATCTGGAGGCAACCCGAGCACTAACCTTACTAATTAGTTTATTTTCACCTCGTTCATGTTTTTAAATGCAGGTTTTTTGTCCCACACGGCCTGGACACACGGGCGTGTCCCTGACCGTGTGGATGTGGGGACTCAGTTTTTAAAATTCAAAGAAATCGATAGGGGGCTCCACGGACATGAGACACGGTTATGTGTGATATCACACAGGCGTGTCGAAATCCCACACGGGCGTGTCCTAGGCCGTGTGGAAACTGGAGCTCAATTTTTCAAAACTCAAAATTTAAAACAAGTCAGGAGACTCCACAGGCAACCACACGACCATGTGAGCAATCACACGGGCGTGTGGACTTCTACACGGGCGTGGAAGAAGCGAAGGGCTTCGCACATGGCCGTGCGACGCACCCGTGTGGACCACACGGCCTGGACACACGGACGTGTCCAAGGCCATGTGAAACTAAGCATTCGCAAATCGCGACGAACACGGGCTAGGGACTCGACCACATGGGCGTGTGACACGACCGTGTGACCCAACACGGGACGTTACACGACTGTATCCCTATTTAAAGCTGATTTTATTTTTTCTTCTTTCCCTTTCCAGAAACTCCCTCCCAAAAAACCCTAGCCGCCGCTCCCCATTTCGGCCACCACCCTCCTCATCCATTTTCCTCCTTCCCTTTTCTCCCCTTTTGTCCCTCTCTTCCCTTTTCCTTCTCCTTCTCTCCCATTTCTCCGGCAACCTCCCTTGCGCCCTCACCGCTGCCCCTTTTCCCACCCAACCCACACGCACACATCACCCCGCCCCGACCTCACGCACCGTGCCCTGCCATCGCCGAGCTCCGACTACCGCCTCAATCGTCAGTTCACCCTTTTCCCCCATTTTTTATTCCTCATTTTATTTTCCTTTTTATTTTATCTTATTTTATTATCATTATTATTAATTTCATTCTTATTTCTATTTTGATTATTATTATTATCTCTAATCTCTTAATTTTGTTGATTGTTTATATAATTTAGGTTGATTTTATTTGCTTCTTTACTTAATTTAGTTGTTATTTTCACACTATTTCTTAGTGATTCTTTTACTTCACTTAAATTTCATGCTAATAATCTTGTCTTCAACTTACCATAAATTAGAATTTTTTATCTCTACCGTGTTTCTCTTTGATGATAGTTCTTTATTTCGTAATACTATTATTCAGGTCTAGTTCATTATTAGTCAATTTGGTGATCTCCACTTTAATGTTTCTTCTGTCTATTATGTTTATACATTTAATTTGAATTTTTTGATTGATGTCTAGTAGGTTTATTATGACAAATACTCGAGGTAAGACGAAGGTCACCGTCCCCGCTTCGAAAAAGTGGAAGGGTCCCGGCGCGACCTCTTCGAGTGCTTCTGCTAAAGTGCGCTACCCTTACCTTTGTTTTACCACGAACCCGCCGGAGGACCTATTTTAGCTTCTCCGAGTACGACCCCTCGGTTTGGGTTGCTACATTGATTGGTCCGCATTGGAGCAGGTCCGCCTCACTGACGAGGTTCGTGCCCTCATTATCACAGCACCATGGGATCGATTCTTCGGTATTGTCGAGCCCACTTATATAAAGATCACTTTGGAGTTTGGCTCGACTTTCCACTTGCAGAGCGTCATGTCTGTCCATGATGAGCCCGGCACCATTAGCTTTCACCTTAGCGATATGGTGCGCCACATGAGCATCCCAAAATTTGGTGCTACCTTGGGACTATACACAGAGGAGTTCATGAGTGCCGAGGACTTCCTCCAGCTCCACTGCCATATTCATTATTCGCCCTCGTACTGTTGGATTGATACCGGCACTCTGATGAATTATGATCCTGGTCGCTCAAAGGCGCTTCCCTCTCTCCTACCATAAGGTATATTCATGCAGTCCTCGCTCATAATTTGACAGGTCAGAGAGAGAGCATCGGCGTCGTGAGCACGCATGATGCCTACTACTTATGGAGCATGGCTCACGGCTATATCATCGACTTGGCATACTTCCTGGCTATAGCCTTTCGCCACCAAACTGACTGCCATAGGAAGGGCCCCGTCTGCTTAGGGCCTTACGTGACTCACCTCGCTGGACACTTCAGTCTCCTCACACCGGAGCAATCCTCTTCGCTTACACTGGGTGGCTAGATGTCCCCTCAGGGCATCTCAAGCATGCTACATATGAGGATGATTGAGCGACACCGTGGATTCAATCCTTCACAGTATCGATTATCTCGTCCTAATGAGCAGAGTGATCCTGAGGACATCACTAAGGATGTTCCTCCCCTTCACGAGGATCCACCACACCCTCCACAACCGAGTCACCAACCCCCCCTTCTGCTGCTACTTTGACCCACTTATCTGAGTGGCTCACTAACTTCGAGCAGCAGTGTTATCAGCGATTCGACAGTTTCGAGGCCACCTTACAGCAGATATGCCACCATCTCCACATTTCACATTCGACACTGCCACCTCGCGACACGTCCGACGATAAGAACCTTTGAGTCCATTCATTTTATTTTTTATCTTTATTTTTATTTGTATTTTTCTTGTTATTTTTAGTCTATTTTCTTTTATGTTTCGCATCATATTTTTAAAGACTTATCTTCTATATTTTGAACTTTAATTTTAGCTTTTATTTTTATTCCTAATCGAGTAATCCCTTATTCATCTTCCACAGTTGTGTTTATTTTCTTATTAGTTGCTCAGAATTATGCACTTCACTTTGTTACAATTCTGCGTCAACTATTCCACGGATTTCATCCAAAATTTAGGAAGTTTCACTTCTCTCCCTCTCTTATGATATTCTTATATTATTGCTATTATCTATCTTTGTACATTGAGGACAATGTACATCTTAAGTGTGGGGAGGTTAATTATATCATTATCAGAAAATCCCTGAATTATGTCTTGTTCTTAAATAAATTTTCTCATATTACTATTAGAATAAAATTTCTACTAACTTATGATTCTTATTGATATGTTTTGGATAAAGTCATAGGTAATTGTGCATTGATGGTTTAAACTTTAAGACATTAGAGAATCAAGTATGATAAGTCTATTTTCAAAATTAAAAAAATTTATTAGGTTATTTCCCTAAATTTAAATATTACTTTGAAGTTTGAAATTTGCAAGGTTGACATCAAAAACTATAATTTTTGTGAGATTTTAAGCCTTTTAGAGCATATATTTTTCTTGCTCACTTTATTATTGATTATGAGTGTGTCAATATTGATTTGTTATTCTAGAACTTGCTTTGATTATGCATATCAAGACCACACTTTTGATTTGATATACTGAGATGATAAAGGCGCCTAGGTTTTAACCTACTTATTCCATTAAAAGCCTACCTTCATAATTAACCCCAAGTGAACCCATTTAAGCCTAATAAACTGTTTCTTGACTCACCCATTAATATTACCACAAAACCTAATTTTTGCTTCTCCTACTTTATTGACTTCCTTTTTGTCGAGATTTGATTTGGTCAGTTGCCTAACTATTTTCTTTATTTCAGTTGTTAAATTCGTCTTATTAATTGTATATAAAAAAATGGAAAATATATATTACTAGTTTTATGTTATTTGAGCTTAGGCAGTTAATTTCACATTTTGAAAAGAAGCTCATGTTATTTTCAATTGTAATTATTCAGTATTAGTTTATTTTTATAGTTAGGTAAATTGTCAATTCAATCTCGATTTTAACCCTCTAATTCAGCCTTTATCCACACCTTTAACCCAAGCCCCATTACAACCCTTTTTAAGACCTTTTGATTTATGTATGATCTCATTTTATAGTGGTGGAGATTTGATTTTCAAGCAAGCCTATGGTAATAAATTTTTATGTTTGACTTTTGAATGCTTAATTTGACCCTTAAACACTTTGAGTGATTTGAGTGAACCTTTAGTGAGGATGTCAATTCTTGTCGGTTTTGAATCAAAGGTAATTATTTAGATAAGGGGAAACACCTATGTTTTCGTGCTATAAAATTTGTAACTTGAATTGTTTGAATCTTTAAGATTCTTTTAGTTAAATTATCAATGTACGAATTACCTGTGAATTATGACAAGACATTATTGATGAGAATTATGAAATGAGAAAGTTTAATTTTAATTGTAAGTTGAGGATTTTGCTTGAGGACAAGCAAACGCTTAAGTGTGGGGATATTTGATAAACCATAAAAGTAACACATTTTAATCCCACGCTTAGCGTGTTTTTGGATGTTTATTTATAGAATTTAATGAATTCGATGCTCCTAATCCTTTAAATTCATGTTTCTATACTTAGGAGAGCGTAGGGGAGCGAAAGGAACGGAAAACGGGCCAAAACCAGACAAAACGGGCCATCTTCAGGATCCACACGGCCAAAGCCCGCACCACATGGGGCTGAATACATGCCCGTGTGAACCACATGGGCTGGAAACACGCCCGTGTGCTAGCCAATGTCGATCGAGAGCCATATGAATTTCTACACGGCCTGGGCCTCCTCACACGGGTTGATCACATGCCTGTGTCCCTGTCGTACCCTGCTTTGTTTTCACGCGGAAAAAGCTAATTTTTAGGGTTTCTGAGCCTTCTAAAGTCTATAAATACACATCAGAGGAAGACCTAAGGGAGGACGCAAAGTAGATCGAAGAAATTACTCAAAGGAAGCTATCAGAATCATCTAGAAGGCAGATTCACTCCAAGATTGAAGATCTCTATCTTTAGAAGTTTTTGGGTTTTTATGTCTAGTTGTTCTCTTAATTCTATGATGTTTTCCTTTTTCGTTATGAACTAAACTCTCTAAATACCTAGGGAGGATGAAACCTATATGAATCTTATTATTTAATAAATCTAAATTACGTGATAAATACTTGATCTTGTTCTTAATTATGTGTGCTTAATCCTTGTTTTGATGTTTTCAAGAATATTAATTCAAGTTTAATGTGCTTATTCAATGGAGCAAAAGTCCTTGTTTAAGAGAAGATCTAGCATAATTAAGCGGAGTTGATTGCAATCCTAGAAATAGGACGACATAAATCTGCCGGATTAGAGTCAAATATAATAAAGGAATCCATAGATCAAGTTAACGTGACGATAGGGGTTTTAATTAGAAAGAGATTTCAATTAATCAACCTAGAGTCAGTTGTTCTTAGTCTTGAAAGAGATATGAACATAATTTAGGGATTTCTACGGATCAAGTCAAGTGAGTAAATCTTAATTTAGAGTCAGAATAATAAGTGAAGTCCAGGTGGATTCTTCCTTGGGTATTGTCTTTATTCATCCTATTATTCTCTTCACTCTCTGTCGTGTTCATAGTCATTTAGTTAGTCAATGAGTTAGTTAATTTTAGATTAAAAATAAATGCCCTTAATTATTAGGCTAGATAACAAAAAGATAGTTATTACTAGTAATTTTAGTCCTTGAGGATAGATATTCCGGACTCACCACAACTATACTACTATTCGATTGGTGCGCTTGCTTTTGTCGAAATATTACTTAGTTTTGAGCCCATCACTACCCTAGCATGAATTCTGATCTTCCACTAACATAACGAGTTAGCAAGAACTACTTATCTTCTGACCTCCGAATCCATACTGGCTTGGGGTGAAGGTGTTCATGAATGGGAAATACCAATTTTGGGTTAATTCTTACCTTTATGACTTCTCGGGGTTGTCAGGCCCAAGGTTTGGTTCACGTTCTTCCTTTCCCAAATAGTTGATCTATTGTGTGACCCTACAAAACAATTAATAGATCATAGATTCAGTCGCTAGTCCCCCATAGAGGGATTAGTTCCTCATGGCTTTCATAAAAAACATAGAATTATAGAAAAATTAGTCATAATGAATGAATTGAAGAGTTTAAGAAAAGCCTAATTGATATTGATAATAATTGTGAATCCACAAAAGTTGGTCTCCTTTAGAATTCAGATATCTTGAAACAAAAAAAGACAAATAAACTAAACTCTGGAAAATCTAAGAAAACAATAAAACTAAACTAAATCTAAAGAAAGAATCTAGGCTCATGGAATGGTGCTCATAACATGTGCCAAAAGAGCCTATTTATAGCCTTCAAGTGGTTGCCGTCCTTAGCCCTAGGTCACCTGACGTCCTCAAGTTTAAGTTCGATTGTGCGGACCAAAACACCCGTACTTCATGTTTAATTTCTATCCCAGAGTTTATGCTGCGACATACTAGGACCTATGTCACGACATAGAAGTCAGTATGCACATACTAGGGTATGTCACGACACCCTCAATCTGTGTTGTGACATCTAAGGCTGTTTCGTACTTTCTCCATTTTTCTCTCTATTTTGTGACATTAGACCTCCTATGTTGTGACATAGAGTCCAGTATCAGCCTAAAATGCCTTCTAATGGTCTCCTGCACACTCATGAAGTACGTTAGCTCTCCCTTAGGCCTCATTTGGCCCTTAAGGTCAATAAAAGACTCAATTCACACCTTAAATAAAATATAACGAAAATGCTTATATTCAGGCTCCTTAAGTGCAAAAACTAGTTTAATTTGTTAACTAAATTATGATAGGTCAAACTCCCCCACACTTAGGTCATTGCTTGTCCTCAAGCAACATAAACAAAGACAATAAATTGAGGACCCTTGAGAAAATATGATACAAGTATTGCCTTCGAAGCATATGACTTAGGCATTTCATACTTACAAACAATCTTAACATGATAAGTAGTTGACTTACCACTTTTGACCACAAACATCTAAGTTCAGTATGTTACAAAGTATACAAGTATTAAGGGTCTCACCTATAGGAATCCATCAATAGATCATACAAGTACTTTGATTATCTGAGCAGAATACAAATAGTCATTTATGCATATGTTCAGTATGATGTCCATTCATGTATAAGGATATTTGTGTCGCATAGGACTTTTTGGCTTGTAACATTCTAAGGCTTAAGACATATGAATTCATAAAAAAAAAAGAAAAAAGAGTAAGCATAAAAAATGGTTTCAAACATGAAAATAGTTTGACACATCATATAGGTCCCTATTTCCCCCCTTAGTGACCCTTACCCGCTCACTGCATTATTTATCCTTCTTTCACCTTCCTTATCTCTCCACATAGGAAATCATAACATGACATAGTAGCTACGGCTAGCCTACGAGTTTCTGTGCCCTCAATACGTATGGCCAGATGTCTATAATCGTGTAGTATAGGACCAAAGAAAAAGGGCAGATACAAATTAACATTTTCACGTTCGGGGCTTGTAATGGGGTTCATGAAGAAGTGTCAACAGGTTCAAAAATTTCTACTAAAGGTAAAATATAAATAGGATAGCTTTTTGGCTTTGGATGTAAACAATGCCTTAGGTCATCCCTAAATATCTCAACATGCACAAATTTAATCAACAAAAAAATACAAATTCAACCATATATCATTCGTACTACCATGCTTGTTTCCTTGTATTTTCTATTTCACTTGGTACAGTTGATTGCTTAATACCTATTTATAGTGTAACATATAGAACTTAATAGTCTAATAGTAAAAAAAATTAAAATCACCTATCATTATGCCAAATTTATTCATAATACAAGCAAGCTATGTACATGCTCCTAACCAATCACTTATATTTCTACAAGCTCAAGCACACAAAAGATAAGAAAAATCAAAGAAAAATTTTAAAACAAATTTCCAATGTTACCCCTACACTTTAGTTGACACATTGTCCTCAATGTGTATCCCATCAAAAGATAAGGAAAGAAGTTACTGTAACATCCTGAATTTATGGGCTTGTGCATTTTTGTGTAGTGCATGCTTAAAATATTAATATGAGTATTTGAGGTACAAAAAGGGGGCTCAGGTTTGGAGCTGAGGCCTAGATTACATATTCTATTTAGACATACTTGGGTTTAAAATAAAGTTTTAGTAGTTTAATTGGCATATTGGGCTTGTGGCCCAAATGAAAATGGTGCCACTAGGAGGAAGAAAAGTTGGCTTCACTTGTGCATGAGAAAGGCCCAAATTGTGGTTGCTTGAAGCCCAAGTTTTAGGGCTAAAATTCGGCACTTAAATGAGTAAGGGGGGACAGCACAAGGCTAAATTTTAGGGATTTTATTGTGTGGATAATAAGCAGATAAAGGCTATTTTTCAGGAGATAATAGATCAAAGATAGGAGCCATCTTTAAGTGTTTAATGGTAGCTGAAACTTTGAAGAATTTGAAAAGAAAGGGGCATTCGGTTTTGGCTTAAGGTGTATGTGCCGAAATTGCTAGCAAGTTCTCATTATTCTTCTCTTTTTTCTGTCAAAATTCCCACTCCATTCTTGCTCTTTTCTCTTTTCTTTTTCTGACAGAAACCAAAACTTCTTAGATCTCAATTGCCGAAACCCCACCATTCTTTTTCTCTTTTCTCTTGGCCGAATCTCTCTATCCACTCCTTGCTTATATTTTTCCCATTCTTTGTTCTTCTAAAAGCTGAAATCACTAAGATCACATCTCCTGAAGTTGCCAAATTTTCTTCAGTGGAGTCTGCTTATGCCAAATTTTGAAGGAAACAATAGGTAAGTGTCGATTTTGAGATTTCAATGTTTCTTTGGCTTTTCAAAGTCCTTAGCGAATGGCTATTTAGAAACTAATCTCTTATTTCTCTCTTATTTTTAGCATTTTGGAATCTGAAGAGGAGTCAATCGCATAGATCTCTAAGTCATAAGTTCAGTAATACTCGAATCGTGGTACTTTTAGGATTTCAAGGTAAGGAAATCTATGGATTTTAGTGTGTAAAATTGGGTAGAACACTAACCATGGCCGATTATAGGAGAGGCCCTATTTTCACATCTTTCCGGCTTTTCGAGCAAAGTTGTAGATCGGTTTAGCAAGGGTATCGGTATTAATCAGGTGTGTAACCTTCCACACTATTAGATTGATTGTTAAGATATATGTATAAATTTGCTATATTCTGTTAAATGCCAAAATCCCGGCATGACAAGTGAAAACTCGAAAAGGGTAGAGGCTAATCATCAGGTTAGTAACTTTTGTTCTTCTTCAGTGAATGTACCTGTTAAAACGATATGCTTTGTATGTCAAATTCTTTGTATGCTTGAGGTTGGGTGATTGATAGGGGAAGTGATCTGTTCTGGTGGCATATGCCATTTCAGCCTGGTGACTCTGTCACAACTCTATTTCTGGTGGCTTCTGCCATTTTAGCCTGGTGACTCTGTCACAACTTGACGATGAGCAGCTAACTGCAGCATGACTGCCATCGATGGTGTGCAGCGGTGTGGGTTGATTGTAGAAATCACCAATGGTGTGATTGGCAGGTAAGGGTGGCGTGTAGCGGATGGAAATCTAGGATTTGGGTTGGGCTTGCATAATTTTTGTTATATATATTAATCTGTTATTCTGTTCTGTGGGGCTAAGGCCCAAATCTAGTGGTGCATAAGGGTTGCACACTAAGTCTCCCGACTCACCCTTTTATTTTAACAATTTCAGGTGACACTTAGCGCGTCGGACCGGGCTGGAGAGGAGAGCAAGGTGGCCATGCAAAAGAACATTTGGATTCAGCAAAAAGACTTTAGTTTATTATTTTATATTTTTATTTAATGGGTTTAAAATCTCATTGTAATAAGGCCATGGGCCACTAGACTATTGTTTATGTTTTTGGGTTTATGTTGGGTTTTATTATTAGACATTTTAAATTATGTTTTAAAAATTAAACTAAGACATGTACAAGATTTCGATTTTTATTTAAAATCCACCAAGGCAATTTATAACTTTATATCTTATATAACTTAATAAACTATTAAATTTTCGGTATTAACGATTAAACCTAGTAATTGTTTTCCAAAACGCGACATGTTTTGCAAAATCACTCAAGTGACATACCAGATCCAGTTGTAGTGTTTGGGCTGGGTTTGGGGTGTTACAAATTGGTATCAGAGCTCGGTTCAAAACTCAGCTTTGGGGTTTTTGGGCTCAAAACGTTTTCTAAAAATTGGCTTTTGAAACATGCATGTTTTTAAATGATAACAGGTTTGTTAGCTCGGCATGGCACCTGCGTCTCTGGCCCAAGTCCGCCAGGTAAGTATCCTAAACCATTGTGTGAAATATATGTGGGCTTGATGGGCTTTATGGGACATAGATTAGTTAGATTAGAACTTGATGGACTTTAAGCCTAGCTGAAACAACTCCTAAAATCTCATAAGACTTAATTTCACTAAACAAACCTGTGAACGAGCCACAAGACTAGGGTGTGGTAACAGGCATACGCATGTCTAGGATTGGATCTGGAAGAGCCTGGTATTTAAGCAGTCCTAGTACTCACCTCCTCTTCACTGGAATCCTACCTGGTGCGTAGTGACTATTCACTTTAGTTGAGTTAGGGTGTGGCAATGGGCATATGCATGTCTAGGAGTGGATTCGGGGAGAGCTTGGTATTTAAACAGTCCTAGGGACTCACATCCTCTTCGCTGGAATCCTGGTGCATAGTAACTGTTCACCCTAATCATGAGGACTTGTTGACAGGCTAAATCTTATAATTAAAACACGAAAGGGACCAGCCACCTTATTTTTCATAAATTGCTAAAATACCCATATTTCGAAAGCAAATACCAAGATACCTATGATTTGCAAATATACCCCCAGATTTACAAAAATACCCCGATTTACAAAGTCAAAGGTTTTTTTTAAAAAAAAAACACACAGCACACGACAACAACCAAAAACTTACAAACACCTGAACACTACCATTATTCTTTTGAAATCAGATTCCCCAAGACACCCCTGGTTTAAAAAAAAAACCTTTATTTTTGTTTACTTTTGAAAATACCCTTGATTTGTAAAAATTTCCCAAAATATCCCTGACTTATAAAATTACCAAATTGCCCTAATTTGTAAAATAACCAAAGTACCCCTAATTTTAAAATAATCAAAATACTCCTGGACCATAAAATTACCGAAATACCCCTGAATTTTGAAAATTACCAAAATACCCTTATTTCACAAAATCACCAAGGAACCCTATTTTGGAAAATTATGAAAAAAAACCCCTGTAGGATAAATTATGAAAATACCCCTGGGTAGTGAAACAACGAAAACACCTTGCGTGATGAATGTAAGTTCATAAATGCTATTTGTATGTTGATGATTGAATGTATGTGTTTCCCATAATTAGAGGATACGAACTTGAGACTGTATTGTGAATGCGAATTCGAAAGAACTACTCTTAAAACTATTATTCATAAGACTATTAGTAGTTAACTAGTGGAAGAAAACTAATAATCTATAAAATTCTTAATCAGATAAACGTCAATCGGAAGAATAAGTACAAGGGGTCATGGACATCCGCCGCGTGGACGCGGTAGGGGTAGGATGACCTTGTCTGAGCCAGTAGGGTCTGACCACGGGTCAGGAAAGGAAATGCCGGATCCTCCAGCAGTGGAGGGAGAGTTACGAGATCAGATGGTCGAAGATGATGCCGTATCTCAGGCGATGTTGCGGGTACTCAAAAGAGTTGCTGGAGTTGGCACAGGCACAGGAGCTCGAATATCTATACTGGAGCGGCTTAGGGCAATGGTGCAGAAGTGTTTAGGGGAGTTTCTGGCGTAGCCCCTAACACAGCTGAGTATTGGATGGAAGCAACTGAGTGCATAATGGATGACTTAGAATTCACGATAGAGGAGAAGTTGAAAGGGGTCGTGTCTCTTCTTCGAGACGAGGCTTATCAATGGTGGCTCACGATGAAGGAGGGTACTGCCGCAGATCGGATTGACTGGGACTTCTTTAAGGAGTCATTCCAGGGAAAGTATGTTGGGGCCAGCTATGTGGATGCACAAAGGAAGGCATTCTTGAATCTAGTGCAGGGAAGTAAATCTGTGGCTGAATATGAGGCAGAGTTTCTGCGCTTGAGCCGCTACGCTCGAGGAATGTTAGTAACCGAATATGAATGTTGTGTTCGGTTCGAGGATGGATTGCAGAATAAGTTAAGGGTTTTGATAGCACCGCAGAGAGAAAGAGATTTTCCTGTTCTAGTGGAGAAGGTTAAGATAGCTGATGAGGTAAAACAGACTGAAAGACAGGAAGTAGGGAAGGAATAAGAGAAATTTTGGGCTGGCAGGAGTATCTGGGAATTCATAAAAAAGGCCTAGGTCGATGGGCTACTCGTGCTCACACACCTCATCGCGGGAATCGAATCGATTATGTAATTGGTGCGGGAAAGCACATTCTGGGGGGTGTAGAAAAAGAACCGGTGGATGCTTCAGGTGTGGATCCACGGAACATATGATTAAGGATTGTCCACAGAAGGATCAGGTGCAGCCAGTTGGGCGGCCGATTAGGGCCGGGAGAGGTGGTCACCAAGATCAGGGTCGTGGGCCCGTGTAGAGGAGGAAATGGGGCTGGTCGCGGTCGTGGAGCACCTGGTAGAGGAGCAGGTAATGTAGATGCAAGGCAGCTGGGTCTAGTTTATGCAGTTCGTCGACAGGAGGATGGTGACGCACTGGACGTCATAACTGGTACGTTTCTTATTGCTGATAGCCCTTTTCTTGCCTTGATTGATATTGGATTAACCCATTCCTATGTTGCATGTTCGATATCTGAGACCATAAGTATAGACTCTGAAATAACCACTAGGAATATGGCTGTGGTTAGTCCTTTAGGATAGTCTAGGGTAGTGGACAAACTATTTAAGGATGTAACTTTAGAGACTCAAGGGGTAGTGTTTCCGGCAGACTTAATGGAATTACCGTTCGGGGAGTTTGACCTTATCCTAGGGATGGATTGGTTGACTAAGCATCGTGCTAAGTTGGATTGTGGGACTAAGCGCATGGTATTGAGTACGCCGGAAGACGGAGAGGTGGTTGTGTTAGGAGAGGGAAGGAACTATCTGTCCAACGTAGTATCGGTATTTGAAGTTGTTAAGATGATTCGGAAGGGATGTAACGCATTTCTAGCTTTTATCAGAGTGTTGGATGCTAAGGAGGTGACTATTGATGAGGTAAGAACAGTAAAGGATTTCGTAGATGTTTTTCGGAGGAGTTGCCAAGAATACCCCCAGATCGTGAAATGGAGTTTGGAATAGAGCTTCTACTGGGTACAGCTCCGGTGTCCATTGCTCCTTATAGAATGGCACCAAAGGAGTTGGTGGAACTCAAAGCTTAGACCCAGGAGCTTTTGGATTGAGGATTTATCGACCGAGTATATCTCCGTGGGGAGCACCGGTCCTATTCGTGAAAAAGAAGGATGGATCCATTCGTATGTGCGTAGACTATCGTCAACTAAATAAGTTGACAATTAAGAACAAGTACCCATTGCCAAGAATCGACGACCTGTTCGATCAGCTTAAAGGAGCTCCGGTCTTTTCAAAGATTGATCTAAGGTCGGGTTATCATCAGTTAAAGGTGAAGGAAGGGGACATTCATAAGACGGCATTTCCAACATGCTACGGTTATTATGAGTTCTTGGTAATACCGTTCGGGTTGACGAACGCGCCAGCAGCATTTATGGATATGATGAACCAGGTGTTCCAACCCTATATTGACCGGTTTGTCATGGTATTCAACGACGATATCCTGGTTTACTCCAAGTCCGAGGAGGAGCATGATGCACATCTTCATGTGGTGTTGCAAATTCTGAGGGAGAAGCAGCTGTACGCAAAGTTCAGTAAGTTCGAGTTCTGGCGGAAGGAAGTGACTTTCTTAGGGCATGTAGTTTCCATAGAGGGAATTAGGGTAGACCCTCGGAAGATAGAAGTTGTATTGGATTGAAAACTGCCGAAGTCTGTGGCAAAAATTTGAAGTTTCTTGGGATTGGCAGTATATTACAGGAGGTTCGTTGAGGGGTTCTCTTCAATTGTGGCACCTTTAACTAAGTTGTTAAGGAAGGGAGTATCGTTTGTATGGTCTGACAAATAGCAGGAGAGCTTTGAGAAGCTAAAGAGAATCCTGACGAAAGCGCCAGTGTTAATTCAGCCAGAGGCGGGAAAAGAATTTACCGTCTATTGTGATGCGACACACATAGGTTTAGAGTGTGTGTTGATGCAAGATGGAAAAGTTGTTGCATATGCGTCTCGACAGTTAAGACCGCATGAGTTGAACTACCCTACGCATGATTTGGAATTGGCGGCGGTAGTGTTTGCTCTGAAGATTTGGAGGCACTACCTGTACAGGGAGAAGTCGGTAATTTACAACGACCATAAAAGTCTGAAGTATCTCCTTACCCAGAAGGAGTTAAATTTAAGACAACTTAGATGGATCGAGCTCTTGAAGGACTATAATTGCTAGATCGAATACCATCCGAGTATGGCGAATGTGGTGGCAGATGCGTTAAGCCGTAAAGTTGTATCTGAACTAAAGGCGATGTATGCTCATCTTAGTCTGTATGAGGATGGCAGTTTGGTGGCTGAACTTCAAGTAAGACCTATGTGGACAAGACAGATCAAGGAGAAGCAACTTTTGGATGATGTTTTGAGTATTCGAATCCGACAAGTGCAGAATGGTGAAGGAGAGGACTATAGTTGGAATGGTGATGGAGTTTTGTGTTTCCGTGGAAAGATTTGTATTCCAAAAGATGTAGAGTTAAGGCAGATAATTCTTTGGGAACCGTATAGTAGCCCCTATGCTATGCATCCTGGAGGAGTTAAGATGTATCGGGATTTGCGAGAGCAATTCTGATGGCCAGGGTTGAAGCGAGAAGTTACGGAATATGTGGAGAAGTGTTTGACGTGCCAGCAGGTGAAAGCTGAACATCAAGTGCCTTCGGGATTGTTGCAACCGGTGAAGATTCCCCAATAGAAATAGGAAAGAATCACGATGGATTTTGTTAGTGGGTTACCTCTTACGCCCACTAAGAAGGATTCAATTTGGGTAATCATGGATCAGTTGATGAATTCTGCTCACTTCATACCGATTCGAATGGACTTTTCTCTGTAAAAGTTGGCTAAGTTGTACGTGGCTGAGGTTGTAAGACTACATGGTGTACCGGTGTCGATCATATCGGATAGGGACCCTAGGTTCACGTCACGATTTTGAAAGGCTCTTCATCAAGCAATGGGAACAAGGTTAGACTTTAGTACCGCTTTTCCCCCACAGACTGATGGTCAGTCTGAGAGGGTAATTTAGATCTTGGAGGATATGCTAAAGGGTTGCATCATCGATTTTAGAGGTAGCTGGGAGAAGTATTTACCTATGGCAGAATTCGCATACAATAATAGTTATCAAGCTAGTATTTAGATGACGCCCTACGAAGTGTTATATAGAAGGAGATGTCGTACTCCAACTTGTTGGACGGAGTTGGGTGAACGTCAGGTGTTAGGTCTAGAGTTAATCTCGAAAACAGAGGAGAAAGTTAGGCTAATTCGGGCTCGGTTGAAGAAAGCGTCTGATCGGCAAAAATCTTATGCGGATCTAAAACGGAAGGAGATGGAATTTGCAGTAGGAGACCAAGTCTTTTTGAAGGTGTCTCCACGGAAGAAGGTAATGAGGTTTGGACGGAAGGGTAAGTTAAGTCTACGGTTTATTGGGCCATATTGGGTACTAGAACGTGTGGGGCCAGTGGCTTATCGTTTGGAGTTGCCTTCATAGTTGGAACAGATACATGACGTATTTCATGTCTCGATGCTAAGACGTTATCGTTCTGATCCATCGCATCTGGTACCGGTGGAAGAGATTGAAATAAGGCCAAATTTATCCTTCGAGGAGGAACCAGTGCAAATCTTGGATCGAGATGTAAAAGTGTTGAGAAGGAAGTTCGTCCCTTTAGTTAAAATCATGTGGCAAAACCACGAAGTAGAAGAGGCGACGTGGGAGCCAGAGGAGGTTATACGACAGCAGTATCCCCATCTCTTTTGATCAGGTAAATTTTGAGGTCGAAATTTATTTTAAGGGAGTAGAACTGTAACATCCTGAATTTATCGGCTTGTGCATTTTTGTGTAGTGCATGCTTAAAATATTAATATGAGAATTTGAGGTACAAAAAAGGGCTCAGGTTTGGAGCTGAGGCCTAGATTAAATATTCTATTTAGACATACTTGGGTTTAAAATAAAGTTTTAGTAGTTTAATTGGCATATTGGGCTTGTGGCCCAAAGGGAAATGGTGCCACTAGGAGGAAAAGGAGTTGGCGTCACTTGTGCATGAGGAAGGCCCAAATTGTGGTTGCTTGAAGCCCAAGTGTTAGGGCTAAAATTCAGCACTTAAATGAGCAAGGGGGGATGGCACAAGGCTAATATTTAGGGATTTTATTGTGTGGATAATAAGCAGATAAAGGCTATTTTTCAGGAGATAATAGATCAAAGATAGGAGCCATCTTTAAGTGTTTAATGCTAGCCGATACTTTGAAGAATTTGAAAAGAAAGAGGCATTCAGTTTTGGCTTAAGGTGTATGTGCCGAAATTGCTAGCACGTTCTCATCATTCTTCTCTTTTCTATGCCGAAATTCCTACTCCATTCTTGCTCTTTTCTCTTTTCTTTTTCTAACAGAAACCAAAACTTCTTGGATCTCAATTGCCGAAACCCCACCATTCTTTTTCTCTTTTCTCTTGGCCGAATCTCTCTATCCACTCCTTGCTTATATTTTTCCCATTCTTTGTTCTTCTAGCAGCCGAAATCACTAAGATCACATCTCCTGAAGTTGCCGAATTTTTTTTAGTGGAGTCTGCTTGTGTCGAATTTTGAAGGAAACAATAGGTAAGTGTCGATTTCGGGATTTCAATGTTTTTTTGGCTTTTGAAAGTCCCTAGCCGAGTGGCTATTTAGAAACTAATCTCTTATTTCTCTCTTATTTTTGGCATTCTGGGATCTGAAGAGGAGTCAATCGTGTAGATCTCTAAGTCATAAGTTCAGTAATACTCGAATCGTGGTACTTTCAGGATTTCAAGGTGAGGAAATCTATTGATTTTAATGTGTAAAATTGGGTAGAACACTAACCATGACCGATTAAAGGAGAGGCCCTATTTTCACATCTTTCCAGCTTTTTGAGCAAAGTTATAGATCGGTTTAGCAAGGGTATCGGCATTAATCAGGTGGGTAACCTTCCACACTATTAGATTGATTGTTAAGATATATGTATAAATCTGCTATATTCTGTTAAATGCCGAAATCCCGGCATGACAAGTGAAAACCCGAAAAGGGTAGAGGCTAATCATCAGGTTAGTAACTTCTGTTCTTCTTCAGTGAATGTACCTGTTAAAACGTTATGCTTTGTATGTCAAATTCTTTGTATGCTTGGGGTTGGGTGATTGATAGGGGAAGTGATCTGTTCTGGTGGCGTATGCCATTTCAACCTGGTGACTCTGTCACAACTCTGTTTTTGGTGGCTTTTGCCATTTTAGCCTGATGACTCTATCACAACTTGACGATGAGCAGCTAACTGCAGCATGACTGCCATTGATGGTGTGTAGCGGTGTATGTTGATTCTAGAAATCCCCAATGGTGGCGTCTAGCGGATGGAAACCTAGGATTTGGGTTGGGCTTGCATAATTTTTGCTATATATATATTAATCTGTTATTCTGTTCTGTGGGGCTAAGGCCCAAATCTAGTTGTGCATGAGGGTTACACACTGAGTCTCGCGACTCACCCTTTTATTTTAACAATTTCAGGTGACACTTAGCGCGTCAGACCGGGCTGGAGAGGAGAGCAAGGTGGCCATGCAAAAAAACATTTGGATTCAGCAAAAAGACTTTAGTTTATTATTTTATATTTTTATTTAATGGGTTTAAAATCTCGTTGTAATAAGGCCATGGGCCACTAGACTATTGTTTATGTTTTTGGGTTTATGTTGGGTTTTATTATTGGACATTTTAAATTATGTTTTAAAAATTAAACTAAGACATGTACAAGGTTTCGGTTTTTATTTAAAATTCACCAAGGCAATTTATAACTTTATATCTTATATAACTTAATAAACTATTAAATTTTTGGTATTAACGATTAAACCTAGTAATTGTTTTCCAAAACGCGACATGTTTTGTAAAATCACTCAAGTGACATACCAGATCCGGTTGTAGTGTTTGGATCGGGTTTGGGTGTTACAGTTACTCGATTTATTGTGACCGCTCCAACTGCTAATAATGGGTGCTTCCTCTTTTGACCATGTTAAGCTCAAATTGTTTGGGTCTCCCTCTTGTTGGGTTCCTACATAGAAAACTTAAACAAAATACAATATAAAAGAAACTTCTATTAATCATACTCCTACAAAGTTAAAATTAAAGAAGTATACCAAAATTAATACAATCTTTTAAAAATAATAAAAATAAAACTCAATCCTCCTCTGAGTCATCTAGAGGACGAGAGCGCCTTTGCTCCATAGGTGCCTTGCCTTTACTCGAGTTGTGATGTTGGTGAGAACTTCCACCTCTTGAATGTGTTTATCGGGTTGGGCTTCGAATAACAAGACTTTTTTGTGTAGAGTGGTGCGGCTGTAATTTCGCTTCATACTCATCCTCTATCCCTAGGTAATCTTGAGCAGCATCCTCCTTCTCAACATTGTCGTCCTCTTCGTCTCCCTCATGTTGAACTGATGATGAGCTAAAGATATTCAGTGGATAATTCAGAGCCCTTAGCCCATTCATTTTTGCAAATTCTTAAAGTACTGGGCCGGTTTTTTACATCCACTTAATCATCCTATCAAGCTTCTCCTCTATGCTCCCACTACTTCCTCTTCGAACCATTGTCTTTCCCTTATTTTTAAGCGATGTTGGAACCTCCATATTTTCTTTCTTTCATTGGTTCCATTCAGTGATGTGCTTTTGTTGAAGCTCAACATATTGTGTATACATTGTATCTCTAATTATGCTCTGTGTTGGTTTCATAAATTGCTCATTCTTGGTCATGGGTACTTTTTCCCATCGATATAATGCTATCACTAAATGCAAAGAAGTAAAGTCTGACCTTTTGATTATGTACGTAGCATTTCATATCTCTACAATCCAATGCCCTGCACAAATCTATTTTCATTGCAAAATGTCATATAATAGAACAGCTCGAAAGAAATTTACGTTAGACACGTCTAATGCAAGTGCAATTTGAGTACCAATGAATTGCATCCATAGTTTGGCAACTGGAAACATGATTTCCTGATTAAAGTTCGTAGGCATCTCTGTATCGGATCTATAATTCCAAGTCCCTCTACCTTGAGTCAAATACTTTATGACATCCTCTATATCAATATTATTTAATTGTTCTAAGTCTATTTAATTAATATAATCCTTTTCATAATATGGGATTTCAAAAAATTCACAAATATCACTAGGGTAAATAGATACTTCCTTCCCTCGAACTGTGACAAAAGTCGCATATTGTTGGAACGCCGGAACCCATGGCGCAGCAGAATAAAATTAGATCCGGCGATCCAAATCAGGAATCCATGTGTGAGGAACGAATCGGGGTGAAATAAAGGTTTCAAATTACCAAAACTTAAACTCGAGTAGAGAGCGACGCCTTGGCAACAAGAGTTTTGATCTCATTGTCGAATCAAGCCACAACCTTTTCCGATGTCGGCCTCTACGTGATCCACCCGGTTTGACTATGAGCGGAAGAAATCTCCAAAACTATTTTGAGGTTTATTTGCTTGACGGTACTGCTAGACCTAACAAGCAATCTATTAGGGTTTTTCCTTAAGCTTTGTCTCTTTTAAATACCTTTTATATTGGGTATCCTTTTAATTGGGCCTTTTATAATGGGTATCTTTTTCATTGGGCCCATTATTTGGTATCCTTTTAATACCCTTTTATAATTGGTATCTCTTGAATGTTAAATAAATACAATAAAGTTTTTAACAGAAAATTATAATTACATTAATTATATCAGAAAATTATAATTATATTAATTATAATAAGGATTTCGGTAAACTATATTTATTTAAATTTATATATGAATCAAATTCATATATTAATAGAATTATGTTGTCATTATGTGTACAACATCCTTGTACATATAATATGTTCAATATTTGATTGCCCAATTAAATTAATTCTTTAATTAATTTAATTCATGTGACAACAAAAAACAATACCAATTATATTTTATTCCGTTCATTTAAACCATAGGGTGTGACCCCAGTAGGTTCTTGCAACGTTAGCGATAATAATAGAGCGATTCTAATGTCACAAACAATGAGTGGCATCTAGCAATGCATCATTGCTACCTAAGTTACAAGAAGTCATGATTCCACATAACTTTTTGTGATTAACCTTTCATGCATTAATCCTTAAGTCCTTTATCTCGGAATGGACACAAGTCATGGAATAGTCACACTTGTATAGTCCATCCCATGTTTCTTGATATCTTGAGTAGACTATGATATACAAATTAGTCCGACATCTCATGTCAACTTATTTGAGCATGGCCATGCATTTCTAGTCTCACTCAATCAAGTGGCCTAAGATATTACTCCCATTATGTAGGAGGGACTTATCCTATATTGATCAACCATATCCTCTACATAGATTGTGGTATATCCAACATCGGCCTTTATAGAACAACCGATTCACGATTGTACGCTTGATTGTATCAAAATATACAACTCACGATGTTGAGATTAATAATTATCTCAAGTCGAGGATCATATACATATTAATCACTATGAGTAATGTTGTGACAATTACATAATAATCCAATAAACATACTCATAACGGGTCAATCCAATATGTTGTTCTCTAACACACATATTCATGCATTGATTTTGACAATCCACATCAATGACAACTCTTTATCATCAATCAACTACATGTTAGTCTTAATGCATTACTTGTTGTCCTAGTCAACAATAATACTCGACTAAGGATCTTTTAAAAATAATCATATTATTCTCGTGACATTATTATAAAACAGTTTATTTGTATACACAGATATAGAAAAGCGAAATAATAATGACAACGCTTTATATTAATAAATATGGTAAATAAAGTATGTTATTACAACCATCTCATGATTGATCTTTGGGCATACTCTTACAATCTCCCACTAGCACTAAGACCAATCACTCATATATCTAATACCAAGCGACTTAGTGTGACGATCATGCTTCACTGCGGTCGGAGGCTTGGTCGAGGATCGGCGATGTTATCATCTGAAGGTACTCTGCATATTTCTACATCTCCTCGATCGATAATCTCTCGAATAAGATGGTAGCGCCGCCTAAGTATATGTTTGGATCATTTGGTGAGATCCGGGTTCTTTAGCTTGTGCAATAGCTCCATTGTTATCACATCGGAGTTCTATAGCATCCGATATGCTAGGCACAACCCCTAGTCGAAGAATGAACTTTTTGATCCAAACCGCTTCCCTTTCTTCGCGCCTCACCGTCGCAATATACTCAAACCTCTATTGTAGAATCAGCTCATCGACTTTGCTTTGAACTTTTCCCACTCACAAAGCACCACCATTAAGGCAAAACACAAAACCCGATTGCGATCGAGAATCGTCCTTGTCGGTTTGGAAGGCGCATCAGTGTAACCTTTTACACTTAACTCTTCCTCACCTCCATATAATAGGAACGTATCCTTAGTTCTTCTTAAGTACTTAAGGATACTCTTGATCGTAATGGTCCAGTGACCTTCACGGGATCTACTTGATACCCTTCGTCATACTTAAGGCATACGAGACATCTGGACGGGTACATAACATAGCATACATGATAGATCCAATAGCGGAAGCATATGGAATTTTACTCATACGTTCTCTCTCTTGTGGAGTTGAAGGACACATTTCCTTCGAGAGTGAAATACCATGTCTCATAGGTAGGAATCCTCTTTAGATTCTTCCATATTGAACCTTTTCAAAGATTTTTTATCTATGTATGTACTTTGGCTTAGACCTAGTAGTCGTCTTGATCTATCTCTATAGATCTTGACTCCTAAGATATAAGTGGCTTCACCCAAGTCCTTCATAGAAAAACAACTTCTTAACCAAGTCTTAATAGATTGCAAGGTAGGTATGTCATTTCCCATGATAAGTATGTCATCCACATATAGTACCAAGAATGTTATAGTGCTCCCACTAACTTTCTTGTAAACACATGGTTCATCTTCATTTTTTATAAAACCAAACTCTTTGATTGCATCATTAAAATGAAGATTCCAACTTCGAGAAGCTTGCTTTAATCCATAAATGGATCTTTGTAGCTTACATATCTTTCTAGCATCCTTTGGATTTACAAAACCTTCTGTGTTGTGTCATGTACACATCCTCTTCAAGTTTCCCGTTAAGGAAAGCTGTTTTGACGTCCATCTGCCAGATTTCATAATCATGAAATGCAGCTATGGCGAGCAAGATCCTGATGGATTTAAACATAGCTACAGGAGAAAAGGTTTCATCATAGTCAACACCATGAATTTGGCGAAAACCTTTAGCGACTAATCGCGCCTTTGTATGTTTGTACATTACCATCCATATCATTTTCTTTTTGAAAACCCACTTGCACCCTATAGGTTTAACCCCTTCGGGTGGGTCAATCAAGGTCCATACTTGGTTTTCATACATGGAATCCATCTCAGATCTCATGGCCTCAAGCCATTTCTCAGAATCTGGGCTTGTCACCGCTTCTTGATAAGTCCTAGGCTCATCTTGATCTATAAGAAGAACGTCACCATGCGTTGTAATGAGAAATCCATATCTCTCGTGTGCACGACGTTCTCTTAAAGATCTGCTGTGGTGGTTGTGTTTCTACAATGATTATTTGTTCCTCAATTTCTTGTGGAATTTGTTGTTGTTCAATCTACTGGTTTGATGGTATCTTGTGATTCTTGAATTTCTTCAAGTTCAATCTTTCTCCCACTTCCTTTTCTAGAAGTAAATTCTCTCTCTAGGAAGACACCGATCCAGAGCAACAAACGTTTTGTTCTCGGTGGGATTAAAGAAATAATATCCTTTGGTTTCTTTTGGATACCCCACAAAATTACACCTTTCAGATTTGGGTTCAAGCTTAGTAGACGTCGACGTTTAACATAAGCTTCACGACCCCAAATTTTCATAAAAGACATACTAGGACGTTTTCAGTCCACATCTCATATGGCGTCTTTTGAACCGATTTAGATGGAACTCGATTTAGTGTGAAAGCAATTGTCTCAAGTACATGTCCCCAAAAAGAAGTCGGTAGATCAAAGATGACTCATCATGGATCGAACCATGTCTAACAAAGTTCGAATTCTTCTCTCGGATACTCCATTCCATTGAGGAGTACCAGGAGGAGTAAGTTGTGAGACAATCCCACATTCTTTCAAAAGATCATCTAACTCTAGGCTCAAATATTCTCCACCTCGATCAGATCGAAGTGACTTGATAGTTTTGCCTAGTTGATTTTGTACTTCATTTTTGAATTCCTTGAACTTTTCAAGGGACTCGGACTTATGGCGCATGAGATAAACATACCCATATCTACTGAAATCATCAGTGAAAGTAATGAAGTAGTGAAATCCACCTCTAGCTTGTGTATTTATTGGTCCACATACATCAGAATGTATTAGGTCTAATAAATCAATAGCTCGTTCACTTTTACCAGTAAAAGGAGATTTAGTCATTTTTCCCAATAAGCAAGATTCACATACTTCAAATTGTTCAAAAACAAATGAATTCAAGAGACCATCTTTATGGAGTTTGGATATGCGTTTCTCACTTATGTGGCCCAAACGACAATGCCAAAGATAAGTTTGATTTGAGTCATTTATTTTAGATCTTTTATTATTTATGTTGTAAATGGGATTCATTTGATCTAAAATATAGAGGCCATTAATTAATTGTGCCGAACCATAGAAAACATTATTGAGATAAAATGAACAACAATTATTCTTAATAATTATCTCAAAACCAATTTTGTCTAAACAAGAAATTGAAATAATGTTTTTAGTCAAACTGGGCACAAAATAACAATCCTCTAAACATAAATCAAGTCCACTAGGCAAAGATAAAGTATATGTTCCCACAGTTAATGCAACAACTTTTGCTCCATTTCCAACTCGTAGGTCCACATCTCCTCTAGCCAGAGTCCTACTCCTTTGTAGTCCCTGTACAGAAGTACAAATATGAGAACCACAACCAGTATCTAATACCCAAGAAGTAGTAGTTGATAAATTAATATCAATAACATAAATACCTGAAGCAGACATTCCGCTTGCTTTAGCCTTCTTGACTTCTTCAAGATAGACAGGGCAGTTCCGTTTCCAATGTCCAGTCACACCACAATGAAAACAGTTTCCTTCCTTAGACACCCCACCTTTAGGTTTCAGTGCAGCCTTTCCTTTTCCAAATTTGGGCTTACCTTTGCCCTTGGGCTTTGTTTGAACTTTGGCCTTTCCCTTGCCCTTGTTATTACGGACCATCAGTATGGGCTTGGGTCCAACCTTTTTCAAGTTGCCTTCAGCAGTTCGTAACATACTGAGCAATTGTGGTAGAGTCTTGTCAATTTCATTCATATTGAAATTGAGGACAAACTGGCTGTAGCTATCTGGCAACGATTGTAAAATAACATCAGTGGCCAACTCTTGGCTCAATGGAAACCCAAGCTTAGATAGGCTTTCAATATAGCCAATCATCTTAAGGACATGAGGTCCTACTGGGCTTCCTTCAGCCAACTTACATTGGAATAGGGCTTTAGAGATATCAAACCTCTCTTGTCGTGCTTGCCCCTGATAAAGTTCTTTCAGGTGCTCGATCATATCATAAGCAACCATGTCCTCATGTTGCTTCTGAAGTTCAGGATTCATAGTGGCAAGCATAAGACATCCAACATCTATCATGTCATCGAGATACTTCTTGTAAGCGTCTCTCTATCGCCCTCGAGGCATTAGTGGGTGGTTCATTAGGAAGTGGTTGTTCAATGACATATAATTTCCGTTCTTGTTTAAGGACAATCCTCAAGTTACGGAACCAATCAAGAAAATTCAAACCATTCAATTTGTCCTTCTCAAGGACCGATCGCAATGAGAGTGTGCTAGTGTTTGCAGCCATAATATATCTACAACAATTAAATATGCATGTGAGTAAATTTACCAATTTTATATCAATCATTAAAAAGACTTTATTAAATGATATTCCTACTATTTTATTTCAAAATTAATAACCCTCGTATATTAATTTGGAAAAACTTTCTCAAAAGTATTTCTAGTAGATTAAGGATCCATATTTCACCACCTCTTAAGTCAGCTTTGGCTTTACTCTTAAGATTATGGTTATTTAGGTAAGCAACATTTGCTAATTACATCATATGTAACTCCTAATATTTGGTGAACAACTCATGTTCTAATCATCTTATGATTTATCCAATTCACTTGCCTCTAGGTTTCTAATCCTATTAGAGTAACTTAGTTAAGTCATTAACCAATTTTTAACCGTGAATATCACTTGTTTATTCTTGGCGTTTAACCAAGATAAATACTAGTACTTTGCTTTGGCATAACCTACATAGTATTGATCGAGGCTTTAACGAGGGCAAAATTGGAAGGCCATGTTGACTTAATATTTTAATAGAGGGATTTTATTAAGATTGTTCCATCTCACTAATTATGGACTACATTAGTCCATTTAGTCTTTTAATTGATCTCATCAATTAACGGGGTTTTATTATTATCAAGTTTTAATATATATAATTGGCATGTTTTAGACATCCATAGCATCTCATACATGAATAAATAAAGCAATAAATAAATGCAATAGTTATAGCCCATAAACTAAGGTGGTTCAACCCAAGCCAATGGGAAAACCAAAAAGAAACCTAAAGATGTAAGCCAATTCACAAGCTATCATTCTCAATCATTGTCCCACCTTCCTTCTCGTTTGGCCCACAGCAACTCTTGCAAATTACAATATGCAGAAACTCGTTTTACATACGAGGGAATAAGATGAGAAGAGAAATACAATAGAATAGTAGTAAGGCACGACACGCAGGCCGTATTTAAAAAAAAATACAACCTTTTATCGAATGTGTCATTGGGCTATAACTATGCATTTCAAACACTGTGCATGTCAAAAATAGCATACATAATTCTATATATATATATATTTAAGGTGAATTATAAAATATCCTTTCAACCTTTTGTGGCCCATCAAGTTTATAAATATCTTTTATTAACAAATTTTTTGCGGTACGAATCGCATACCCCAGTCAAATGAAACCTCACGATTTGATAACTTTTTATCAACAGAATCGTGTTTTTAGGATTTTAATCCTTGAGGTTTCATATCGGAACAACCCTTGTTCCATTAGCCAGTTAACACTTACTGGAAACTATAAATACCTCCGTCACATTATTACAGATTTGTTAATAATTAACAGTAATAACATAAAATCAAGTAGGCCACAAAACCATGATTAACATTTAATCAATTACCGAAAGGAACAGTTATCAGGTTATGCTTAAACGATTTAAACAATCGAAAATACAATAAGATCAAAACATGAATCTCATACAATTGCATCACCCAAGTATTTAAACCCGAGTTCGTATCACACAAGTGGCTCTGATACCACTGTTGGAACGCCGGAACCCATGGCGCAGCAGAATAAAATTAGATCCGGCGATCCAAATCAGGAATCCATGTGTGAGGAACGAATCGGGGTGAAATAAAGGTTTCGAAATTACCAAAACTTAAATCTGAGTAGACGGCGACGCCTTGGCAACAAGAGTTTTGATCTACTGTCGAATCAAGCCACAACCTTTTCCGATGTCGGCCTCTACGTGATCCACCCGGTTTGACTATGAACGGAAGAAATTTCCAAAACTATTTTGGAGGTTTATTTGCTTGATGGCTGCTAGACCTAACAAGCAATCTATTAGGGTTTTTTCCTTAAGCTTTGTCTCTTTTAAATACCTTTTATATTGGGTATCCTTTTAATTGGGCCTTTTAAAATGGGTATCTTTTTCATTGGGCCCATTATTTGGTATCCTTTTAATACCCTTTTATAATTGGTATCTCTTGAATGTTAAATAAATACAATAAAGTTTTTAACCGAAAATTATAATTACATTAATTATATCCGAAAATTATAATTACATTAATTATAATAAGGATTTCGATAAACTATATTTATTTAAATTTATATATGAATCAAATTCATATATTAATAGAATTATGTTGTCATTATGTGTACAACATCCTTGTACATATAATATGTTCAATATTTGATTGCCCAATTAAATTAATTCTTTAATTAATTTAATTCATGTGACAACCAAAAAACAATACCAATTATATTTTATTCCGTTCATTTAAACCATAGGGTGTGACCTCAGAGGTTCTTGCAACGTTAGCAAGTAATAATAGAGCGATTCTAATGTCACAAACAATGAGTGGCATCTAGCAATGCATCATTGCTACCTAAGTTACAAGAAGTCATGATTCCACATAACTTTTTGTGATTAACCTTTCATGCATTAATCCTTAAGTCCTTTATCTCCGGAATGGACACAAGTCATGGAATAGTCACACTTGTATAGTCCATCCCATGTTTCTTGATATCTTGAGTAGACTATGATATACAAATTAGTATGACATCTCATGTCAACTTATTTGAGCATGGCCATGCATTTCTAGTCTCACTCAATCAAGTGGCCTAAGATATTACTCCCATTATGTAGGAGGGACTTATCCTATATTGATCAACCATATCCTCACGTAGATTGTGGTATATCCAACATCGACCTTTATAGAACAAACAACGAGCCACGTTATACGTTTGATCAGTATCAAAATATACAACTCACGATGTTGAGATTAATAATTATCTCAAGTCTGAGGATCATATACATATTAATCACTATGAGTAATGTTGTGACAATTACATAATAATCCAATAAACATACTCATAACGGGTCAATCCAATATGTTGTTCTCTAACACACATATTCATGCATTGATTTTGACAATCCACATCAATGACAACTCTTTATCATCAATCAACTACATGTTAGTCTTAATGCATTACTGTTGTCCTAGTCAACAATAATACTCAACTAAGGATATTTTAAAAATAATCATATTATTCTCAGGACATTATTATAAAACAGTTTATTTGTATACACAGATAGAAAAACTGAAATAATAATGACAACGCTTTATATTAATAAATATGGTAAATAAAATATGTTATTACAACCATCTCATGATTGATCTTTGGGCATACTCTTACACATATAACCATATCCCGTCTCGCACCATCTGATGCTTAAGAGATGAAAATAATTCATGTACTATAGGAACCACTGTATTCTCGATATGAGTAGCACATAATTTCTCCCAATGATGGTATGTAACATCCTTAAAATAGGGGTCTGGCATTTTTTTGTTGTTGCATACGTTTAGCTCGCTTAGCTTGTTATTTAGGCGTGTTTGGGGGTCTTGGGGAGGCTCGGGTTCGAGCTAGAGCTTTGGTAAAATTTTGCTTTTTGGGCACATAAGGGGAGAGAGCTAGTGGAAGCAGGCTTTAAGAATAATTGTTTGTGTTTGATGACACAAATGAGCACTTGGTGGAGTGGTGTTAGCGTCACAAGGGAGTATGGAAGGGGGAGAGTGTTCGAATCCCATCTGTTGCAATAAGCGCTTTATTTTTGTGCTCAAGGTAGAGAATAGGTGGTATTCTGCTGGGACTCTATCGAGGAGGAGTTGAATGGGTCAAACAGGTTTGAATGGATGGTGTAGAGGAGATTGAGGAGGGGGACTTGGTCAACCATTTCAAATGGTGGATGGAGAGTGAGTAGAGGAGGAAATCAAGGAGAGAATCGTGGGTGTGGGTATGTGAAGTGTTTGGCCGAAAGTGGGAGAGGTGCCTAGGGAGCATTTTTGGTTGTTACTAGTAGGTGTGTGTGCCGATTTTCCTTTGTTCTTTAGATATTTTCAACATTCGGTCATAGGTGGATGTGGGAGTGCCGTTCTTCAAGTGTCATTTGAGAGAGAGTAAAACCGAAACCCATTTTAGAAGTCCTTCCTTTCTTTTACATTTTAGATTGCTTCATTTCTTCTTTACCAAAACCGCAGCACACTCTTATTTCTTCTGTTCTTTTTCTTTCTGTATTAGTGAACTTCTTTTCCTAACCTTTCCTTGCTATAGCCAAAACTCCTATTAGTGTCTTTCTTCTCCAATATTCTACCTTCTTTTTCTACTCTTGTCAAGTGCCGAACATTTCTGCTCCGTCTTTCCCTTCTCTTGATAGCAGTTGTTTAGTCATAAGCCGATTTTGGTAAGGCCTCTTTTACTCTTTTTTTGTTTTTTCTTTCTTTCTCCTCTTCTCACATCTTCTTCGCTGGAGCTCCTCTATCAACCGAATTCTCCCTTTCACATCTTCTGAAGCGGTTTCTTTGTGTTGTGTTTCTAGCTGAATAGTAGAAGTTGGAAATGGAGTGTTCTCTAATCGTCAATTGTAGTTTGCTTATCTGATTTGGCTGCGATCAAAGGTACAGTATTTGTGCTTTTCTTTCCGTTCTTCTCGATTTTAGGTTGCACATAGCCGAAGTGGCTATTTCCTGTAATCTAAGTTCTCGACTAATTTTTTTTCTTCTCTCTATGGAAGGTCGGTTCCTTGCTAAGCAAGGTAGGGAGTTCTCTCTTTGGGTTAATGTCGATTTCTCTCGTTTCGTTCATTTGCTTTAACTGAATCCACAACTTTGTTTAGGCCAAATATCGTTGAGAACAAGCAGCTCTCATCTTTGCTCTGTTATCTTTTGGAATTCGGGTAGTGGTGGTAAGAGCCGAAACCCCTTGTTAGATAACCGTTGGTTTCACTAGATACCTTACTGATCGAATTCTCTTCATGGAGGCAAGTCCATACAAGTCTAGGGGGGTTGCACTAAAGGAGCCCAAGGGGAGTGGACTTGTAGCCTCTACTCCTAAGTTCAAACGGCGTAGAGTTTGGGATTTCCCGCCGGGTTGCGGAAGGGAGTCGACATCCGATTCGGATAACCGAATTATAGTTGTTCGTTATAGTGAGGGTGACGATGATCCAGAGCATCTAGTTCCTTATGTGATCAGGTGTGTAAGTTCACACCTTCATTTCGTTTTGTTTATGTTATACTATGTGTCGGGTAAAAGCCCAAATACCCTTAACGGGAATGCAGTTGAGATACACTGGTGGGTAAGATTGGAGATATACCAGGTAAGTAAAATTTATGACTATACCATTTGGATAACTTAGCATGACTGTATGTGTGCTCTGATTATATGATGTACATTGACATATGCATGCATTCACCACATTATGATAATATAACACGCTGCATGGGAAAGGGATATTGTATTGATGAAAGGGGAAGTGTATTTTGGTGGCTCTGCCACATATTTCGGTGACTCTGTCACATTATTTTGGTGGCACTACCACAATTTCGGCGATAAGCAGCGTGACTGCCATCGAGATGTGTAGCGGATGAGGGTTAATTGTAGAAATCCCTACTGGTGTATTTTGGCTGGAACGGTTGGTGTGTAGTGGATGGATTATTAGGTTGGGAAGGGTTGCATTGCATGCATTTATTTGTTCTACCATGCTAAAGCATTTAGGCCCAGTTCGTTTCCGTATGGGCATCGCCCAGTTTGATTTCGTAAGGGCTAAGGCCCAAATTTGTGTCTGAATGGGCTCGGGCCCAGTTAACGTTCGATTAGGGGATTACACACTGAGTTCACGTAACTCACCCCTCTGCTTTAATTTTTTAGGTAATTCCCAGCAGTGAGGGTTTGGAACCGAGGTGGACTTTGTGGTGACCATATGTCGTTACTTCAGTAAATTAAGTTTTACTTTCTTTTAAATTTCATTTTCATTTGGGATTATGTTCTGTAATAAGGCCTCTGGTATTTTATTTGGTTTTCACTGCTCATTATTAAATGTCAATACGAGATTTTTCTAAAACCTTAATACTTGTTGTTTTCCAAAAATTTACCGAATGGCTTTTCAAACTATAAATGATTAAACATCAGTTTCTCCTAAACGTCGAAACAATTTTCAAAATATTGCACGTTCAAATTCACTGAAGCTGATTTCTGGTAATAACAAGATTTTACCAACAATTCAAACTCGACTATCCTAAATAAAGTAGTTTCCAAATTAATCACAACTTTTCTAAAATAGACGTTGAGTTAAACCGGTTTTTACAAACAATCACCTAAACTCGAAGTTTTAAAAAGAATACGAACATTTTACAAACACGCAACTTTCTTAGAAACCATTCCATGTGACATGCCAGATCTGGTCGTAATGTATAGGCCGGGTTTGGAGTGTTACATGGTACCGAACCAACATCCATATTTCCTTACAAAGATTCATAGAGGGTTTGAACCCTTATTTCTAAATCAACTGTCGACCCTGTGACTTAAGAAAATATTTCTCAACATTTAAATGGTGAAACCATACAGGGTCAGAAACACGTGGTGTTTCTTGGACATGGGTTCACTTGTTCTTTCTAGGAGGCATGTTTCTAAACCTCATCTTTTGTTGCACTTGTTTACACTTTTTTTTGTTTTGTTGTTGAGAATTCTTCCAATGTAGCCTCTTGAATTGGGAACAAGTTTTAGCAATTAAGGGTTTAAAGAGAAAAGGGGTTTTGGAGGAGTTGGAATGTTAAAATTTGATTAGGTTTAGTTAAAAGGATGTTTAAAGTTAAAAAGGGATATTTTTAAGGTTAAAAACCAAGCATCATTGGGTTTGTTCCACCAGGTTGCGTGAATGGGTCGGGTTGACCTTGCAAAAATTTGCAGCGATGTCAGGGGTTCCATGTCACGACACACCTTACAGTGTTGAAATTTTGAGAGACTGTCCTTTCTGTTGCGACACAGGTTAGTGATGTCACGACGTTGGGTTGACTTTTGAACTTTTTCGCTATTGTCCATGGTGTTGCAAAACATAAGTGATTGTGTTACAACGTTAACCTTGTTTTCCAAATTTCCAATCTTCAGAATGCTTCAAGTGCTTGTTAGACTTGTATTTGACCTACCTGTAATATATTATGAATTGGTTAGTGAAATATACAATATGTATAGTTATTAAGAGTCTTACATAAGGATGTTAGGTCTTGTTGCCGGACTCATCTGTCAGCTCAATCATTATACATCGATGAACTCTATGTAATTTGTTTCTATTTATATTAGACCAACACCCATCGTGCCATTCTATTCGTCTACGATTGTCTCTTTGTAACACCCCTCACCCGTATTCAACGTCGGAATAGGGCTATAGAGCATTACCGAACTTACAACACCTTAAAACACACATTTCATATACAATTTAACATTCCAAATAAAATTCAATCACAACCAATGATAGTGTCCCTTAAACGAGCCTATGAGGACTTAAACATGCATTTGAAGTGGTCCAGGACTAAACCGATAACTGGGGAAACTTTTCCACACTTAAAAAATGTTTTTCTCAAAACAGAGGACACATAGTCATGTGGCCAGGCCATATGTCTCACACGGCCACCAGACACGTCCGTGTCACAGGCCGTGTGAACATTCGAAATGGGAGCACATGGCTGTGTCCCAACCCATGTCGTACCCCATGTCCAAACAAGTGAGGTTACTGACTTGGGCCACACATGCCCGTGTGCCTTATGAAGTGGCCACACATGCCCGTGTGCCAGGCTGTGTGCTAGGACGTGTCAAACCTGTAGGGTATACTGACATATGCAGCACGGCCAAGTCATGCTCCCGTGTGCCAATTAGGGGGGTCTACTGACTTGTACCATACAGCTGATCACACGCCTATATGTGAGACTGTGTAGAGCATACTGACTTTACTTCAATTTCAACACCAGGGGACACACGGCCATGTATCATGATCGTGTGTCACACACGGCTGAGACACACGCCCATGTGGACAAAAATAGGCTATTTACCAAGCCATTTTGCCACCTCATTTGGTACACATCTTCACCTACACAAATGACACCAAATCATAGCATAATATACCATCCAAAACAACCAAGACAAGTCTAATTCTTACCATTTCAATACTAACCAATTCAAGGTACATAAGTACCACAATATACTAACTAAACTCATACCAATCTTTATAACCTCAAATCATCAAAATGACAATTATCAAAGATGCATTTTTTGGCCTAATTTCACAAGCACACCTACATCCACAAATCATCAATTTAGCATTCACAGTACCTATTATTATCAATCATCACAACCAATTCAATATACAAAAGACATAAACATATATATATGCACATGATTCAAACATACCAAATAAACCATAATGATCCATATCACATGGCTATATATATATACATACCAAACGTAAAGATTTACAAGCCAATTCATTTGGCCAAAGTCTTTACCAAATATAACCAAAATGACTCTAAATCCCTATACATGCCATATGAACAAACCATAAGTTCAAAAGTACCAAAGTGACGGTTGGATAGTGTGACAATGTCTCTGACGATCCCCGAATCCGAGCTAGCTCTGAATTCACTATAAAACACGGGAAGAATAAACAAAGTAAGCTTTATAGCTTAGTAAGCTCGTATGAATTAAACTCAACAAATCATATTACATAAATTAATAACTTGAACCATTTAACATGTAATTCATGGTAACAACAAGCTTTTCATATGCTTAATCATATACTTATATACAATTTCATAACTTCTTCTAGTTGAATCTCATACTTTACATGTACATTCATGTACAAATTCGTAACTAACTCATACCTTTTTGGAATACTGTCGAGTAATCGATATCTCGCACACTAAGTACCAATACGTAGACGAAGCTATTATAATCTCACACACTAAGTGCCTTACATAGCCGAAGCTATCTCGATCTCGCACACTAAGTGCCATATATAGACGAAGCTATTCTGAATCGTACACTAAGTGCCATATATAGCCGAAGCTATCTCGAGTTGCACACTGAGTGCCATATATATATCCAAATCGTCACCAAACATGACTATAATCTCATATACACAATTTATGCAATATCAAAGCATTTAAAGCATAATTGAAACAATGATTATTACATACGAACTTACCTCGGATGTGAAAACGACTAAATAGGTCAATTAGTCGATGTGTTAATTAAAAAAACAAATCTTAGATGTGTTAATTAAAAAAAAACTAAAAGTCGTAACTATAACCTACAAATTTCCTAATTATTCTTTTACATGCAAAAATTAAAATTAACCTAGTGACGTTGCCTCCCAGGTAACAATGCCAACAACTTGACCGCCTTTAGACGTACTAACATCCAGAGTGTGAATACTGCAATAAAATATGGAATGACAAGGCGGTATTCGCAAGTATACGGGTCGAGTTGTAATGTAGTTTTACAACGAAGTAGTTAAGTACTCTAAGCATCGTACCCAAGGGAGGCGAGTGCTAGATCTATTCTAACTTAAACACTAAAAGATCTAATTAGTACTTTAAAATAAATTATAGTACGAAAGCAAAAAGAGGGTTTTATTGAGTTTATAATAATACCAAAATAACATAAAATAAAATAAAAACTCAAGAGATAAAAGAGTAGAGTAAATCAAATCTCAATTATAGGTGATTAGCTCGCTTCGGCAATCCCCATCAACTATTACTTCGAGTTCCTCGTCAATCAGCTAGTCTCTACCCTAGCAGGATGTTCAGCTCTTTCGACCTCACAGTCCAGACTGGCTTAGGGTGAAGGTGTTCACAAATGGGCAATACCAATTTTGGGTTAATTCCCACCTTGATGACTTCCCGGGGTTGTCAGACCCAGGGTTTATTTCACATTCTTCCTTTCCTAAATAGCTCATCTATTGAATGACCCTATAAAACAGTTAACAGATCATATCTCTACTCGCTAATCCCCCACAGAGGGGCTAGTTCCTTATGGTTTTTATAAACAACTTAGAATAGATAGAAGAATTAGTCATAATGAATGAACTGAAGAGTTTAAGAAAAGCTTGATTGATATTGATAATAATTGCGAATCCGCAGAAGTTGATCGCCTTCACAATTTAGATATCTTGAAACAAAAAAACAAAAATAAACTAAACTCTAGAAAACCTAAGAAAGTAAGAAAACAAAACTAAATCTAAAAAAAGAATCTAGGCTCATGGAATGATGTCTATAAAATGTGCCAAAGGATCCTATTTATAGCCTTTAGGTGGTCATCATCCTTAACCCTGGATCAGTTAATGTTCTTGAGCTTTAAGTTAGATTGTGCGGACTAATATGCCCTTGCTTCGTATTTAATTTCTATCCCAGAGTCGATGTCGTGACACGCCAGGACCTGTGTTGCGACATAGAAGTCAATATGCTCCTCCTTGGGATGTCTTTAGGGGTATGCCGGGACGCCCTCAGTTTGTGTTGCAATATTGAAGGCAGTTTCGTACTTTCTCCGTTCTGCGCTCTATGTGGTGACATCAGACCTCTCGTGTTGCGACATAGCATCTAGTATTGGCCCAAAATGCCTTCTAATGGTCTTCTACACACTCACGAAGTATGTTAGCTCTCTCTTAGGCCTCATTTGACCTTTAAGGTCAATAAAAGACTCAAATCGCACATTTTATTAAATATAAGTCAAACTAAATAAACTTAACTAAAATATAATGAAAATGCTTGTACTCAGGCTCCTTAAGTGTGAAAACTAGTTTAATTTGTTAAACCGAATTACGATAGATCAATTACTTCCTAGGGTTGTCAGGCCTAGGGTTTTAAGCTCTTCCTTCCCTAAACAGTTGATCCGTTGAGTAACCCTACAAAACAATTAATGGATCATACTTCCATTCACTAATCCCGTATAGAAGGATTAGTTTCTCGTGGTTTTCATAAACAATATGGAATTGATGCAAATACAAAACATGATAAATGAATTAGAATGTAGAGTTTAAGAAAACCCCTGATTTATATTAAGAATAAATCAAATCCACAGAGTTTGATTGTCTCCACAAATAAGATCTCTTGAGATAAATATGAACAACTTGAAAAATAAATCTAAAACCTTTAAAGAAAGCAAAGCTAAACTTAATTAAAAGAAAAATTCTAAACTAAATAAATTGGTATATTTTACATGTGACAAAGGAGCTTATTTATAGGTCTCAGGTGGCTGTTGTCTTTAACCCTAGGTTAGTTGACGTTCCTGAGCTTTAATTTTGATTGTGCAGACCAAAATGCCCCCTGAATCGTGTTAATTATCGTCCAAAGTTGATGTCGGGATAGATCAGGACCTGTGTCGTGAGAGAGGGGTCAGTATACTCCTTTAGGTATTATATCTTTAGAGGTATGTCGTGGAACCAGTAGGCTGTGTCGCGACATTGAAGGCAGTTTCGTTATTTCTCCATTCTGCTATTCTATGTTGCAATATTGAGCATTTGGTGTTGTGACATAGTAACCAATATCCATTTAATATGCCTTCTAATGCTCTCTTGCACACTTATAAAGTTCATTAGCTCCCCTTTAGGCCTTATTCGGTTCCTAAGGTCAATAAAAGACTCAATTTTCACATTTTATTTAATTTAACAAAACTTACTAAAACATAATTAAGTCCTAATGAAAATATTTAATTTCAATCTCCTAAAGTGCTAAAACTAGTTTAATCTACTATACTGAATAACAATAGATCACATATCATACTTTTCAAGCAACCACTTAAGCCATTAATTTACAAAGTGAGATCTTTCATCACTAATTGTAGCTCTAAAAGTCCCAAATGTTGTAAATACATACTTATGTAGGAATTACAAGACTACCTTAGCATCATTTGTTGGGTATGCCTCAGCTTTCACCCATTTGGATACATAGTCAATAGCCACTGTGATGTATCTGTTACCTTAAGAAGAAGGAAATGGGCCTAAAAAATTAATGCCTTAAACGTCAAAGAATTGTACCTCTATGATGTTCATCAAAGGCATCTCATTCCTCCTTGATATGTTTCTAGTCCTTTGGCATCGATCGCAATTCTTCACATCTGTGTATGCTTTCTCCCCCTTCTCTAAGATAATCTTGTGCATACAAAAGGAATGGCTTATTCCTCGGATATCAGCTAAAGTCCAATCAGTCACCTTTTTCAATTTCTTCAAAACTTCAATTAGATGCTCCTCTTAGTGTTCTATTAGTTTTGCTAAAATAATCACAGACAATGTAGAACAGTTACCTAGATAAATGTAGTTCAAATGAAAAGGTAGTACCTTTAGTTCAAGTTTGGGTGGTTCCTTGATTGACAACTTTGGTTGTGTGAATTCTTGAATTTCCAACTTCAATGGTTCAAAATGTGCTAGTTGAACATAGCCCTTTGGATTGGCTTCCATCAAAGCTATATTTTCCTTACCTTGTTCACCTTCTAGTAGTTCAAACCCTAAGGTGTTTTCCAATGGGTATTGTACAAAACTGCATTCCCATTCTGTAGAAACTAAGGTTTCTAGCTCCTCCATGATTGAGCATTCTTCCACTAGATCAGGGAATTTCATGGCTTTAAGAACATTAAAAGTGACCTGATCATCTTGAACTCGCATAGTGAGTTCACCTTTTTGCACGTTTATTAATATTATCCGCAGTGCTAGAAAAGGTCTCCCAAGGATGATCAGTACTTTCTTATTTGCTTCAAAACTAAAACAATAAAATCAGTAGGAAAAATAAACTTATTTACATGTACCAAAACATTCTCAATTTTTCCTTCCAGATGTGCTAGAGACCGATCCGCCAGTTGGAGTGTCATAGCTATTGGTCAAACATCACCTATCCCCAACATCTTAAAAATAAACATTGGCATCAAGTTAATGCTCACTCCTAGATCGCATAAAGCTTTAGCACAGTAAGATTCTCTAATGTTACAAGGTATAGTAAAGTTCCCAGGGTCCTTTATTTTTAGAGGTAGCTTGTTCTGTACGAATACACTACAGTCTTTTGTTAATGCTAGTCTCTCGAACTTGCCAAACATCTTCTTCTTGGACAGAATGTCCTTCATGAACTTGACATAGTTGGGCATATGTTCTAAGGCTTCTACCAATAGGATATTGTTGTGAAGCTGCTTAAGAACATTAAAAAACTTATTGAACTGCACCTCCTATTTCTGTTGCTTGAGTCTTTGTGGATACAAAGGCGATGGAATCTTGGCCTGGATCGGACAACTCTTCTGAGGTGTTGTATCTGCATCTAACAAAGGTGTTAACTTATTAGAATTGACCAATTTAGCTTTTTTCTCTTTAGAATTTTAGAATTTGGCATCTTTGGTGCAGAAATTTCAACTATCGATTGATTTTCCTTTCTCTAGGTAGGTTCATCTTCAAGCTCAACTTCCTTGGGTTCCAAAGTCCTTCTGCTTTGTAAAACAACTACTTTGCAGTGTTCCTTATCCATATTCCTTGGATTTTTTGTGTCACTCGGCAAGGCTCATTGTGCTGTATTGCAAAGCTCTGTAGCTAGCTAGCCCATTTGGTTTTCCAAATTTTTCATTATTGTTGCTTGGCTCTAGATTAAGGCATCATTCTTAGCCGTGTACGCCTTCAACAAATTCTCCAAATTATTAGATAGTTTAGCTTGTAGTGGTTTTTGAATTTTTTGATTTAACCCTAAAGGTTGATTCAATCTTTGTTGTATGTATGTGTTGTTCGATCTAGCTCCTTGGTTACTCTAAGAGAAGTTTGGATGGTTTCACCGTGAAAGGTTATATAAGTTTGACAGTGGCCATTGTCCACTTCTATTCTGGTTTTAATTTCCTACATAATAAATAGACTCAAAATTTGATGGACAATTCCCAAATGAATGTTCATCCCCATAATATACGCAAGAAATAACGTCAAATTGATTTGGTGGTTGAGCTGCAACATTGTTCAGACCGTTAGTAGAAAAGTTTTTAAGCATTAAAAAAATTGAAGATACTTGAGTTGCAAGTGAAGTGAGAGCACCCACTTCATGCACTCCTACAGTAACATCCTAAAAATTAGAGTATCATCTTGTTATTTGTGTTGGCTCGGGTATGAATTTTGTGTGTTTAGCATAGTCTTGTAAAGGCTTGATTTTATTTATGAAGCTAGAATAATTCTTAGTATTAAAAATTTAGTGAAGTGGATTAAGTGAACTTGACACTTAAGTTAATTTAAGTGTTAAATTTAGCACATGAGGAGTTAGTGGCAAGGTGGTTAAGATGCATGAAGGGTTGCTTGAGGGAAGAGGTTCGAGTTGTATGAATAGCATTTTAAAGACTCTATTTTTATGTATCCTAGCATTAAATGTCGGTCAAGCTCTAATTATGATAGGCTGGACTTTCAATTTTATGGCAAGTTGAATAGAAAATTTGAAAAGTTTGTACTTTGGGAAAGGAATCTTAAGGTTTATGGAAGGATGGGGGGACATAAGGCTTAGCTTAAGGGAGTTGTTTTGGAAACTCTCCTATGGCTATTATTGCATAAATGTGGACGGCATGTGTGGCTAGGGGGGTGGCCGAATGTTGATAGGAAGTTTGGGGGGAATTGGTTGGTATTTTTGCATCTTGTGCACCATTTTGCATTTTCTTTTCCTCTCCAAAGTTTTCCTCCTTAGCCGAATGTACCTTGATCATTAGGTGCAATTTTGTTTGTTCTAACTCTCATTTTTGTTGGAACCAAATCCTATTTTTCTCTCTTTCATTTTTCCTCTTGAAACCGAAACTACATTTGAACTTTGTGCACTTTTCTTCTTTGGTAAACTAGGTGTTGGACGAACCTCTTTCTCCCATTTCTCTCTTTATTTCTTTTGGTATTGTTCAAAACCACATTTCTTTTTATTTTTCTTGACCGAATTTTCCTTCTCCCTATTCCTCTTTTCTTTTCTTCCACTTTTGCTCAAAACTAAAAACATCCCTTCCCCATTTCAAATTCTTTCTTTTTCTTCCTTTTTCCTTTCTCTTTCTCCAATCTAGCCGAATTCTTTTTGTTATTACAAATCATTCATAGCCGAAATTCCCTTGACCATTTAATCATATAGTCGAAACTTCCCATTCTCTTTTTGATTTATCTTGGCTGAATATCATCAAGGGTAGGACTTCATTTGGTTTTCTATAATCGGTTTTGGAAGATAGGTATGTGATCATGGCCGTATTTTCCTTTGTTTCTTTTTTTTTTATGACGATTCTCATGAGGGCAAAAGCCAAATTTTGGGTATATGATAGTAAGATTCTAATCATTGGGACTTATTTCTTTTAGGCTCTTCGGATTTTGGAAGCAATCAAATTTCAGTAAGTCAAGTGGTAAGGTTTGTGTTGGTTCTTTAATTCTTTAAATGGATGTAAAGCCAAAGGCTATGGTGGATAAGGATTGTTGTTGATCGAATGGTCTATGGTAATGATCTAAGTATTGGCCGAATGTAGGGGCAAGGTGATCTAGTGCGGTAGATCGGATCTTCGGATTTTAGTATTTGCATTGGTGAAAGGTGTGTACCTTACACACTTTATAACTCGGTAATATGTATATGTGTGTTAATAACCATTCATGTTGTTAAAGCCGAAAACTATGAAATCTTAATATGATACCTTGATGGGTATGAGCATGGATACGGGTAAGCCCGTTTCGATATGATGTTGCTATATGTTGATTATCACGATCTACGATATATATATTGGTTATATATTCATATCAAAGTATAATGACATGATTTGTTCATTTGTTGCATTGGTATGGGCGATATGAGAGGAGGGGGAAGATTTGATATCCGTGTCCTTGTGACACCAAAGGTTTGGCACCTCCAGGACCACATATTTGTGTCTTTGGGACACCAGCGATTTGGCACCTCATAGCGACTCGTCCCAGTGGTTTCGCACCACCGTGGGTTGGCCCCACATTTGATGTATTGGGATCGTCGCCAGTGATTTGGTATCACACGTAGGTTGGCCCCACAACTTAATTATTCGTGACTTCGGGTCACCAGTGGTTTGGTACCACATATTTGTGTCTTTGGGACACCAGAGGTTTGGCACCTCATAGCGACTCGTCCTAGTGGTTTCACACCACCGTGGGTTGGTCCCACTTTCGATGATTTGGGATTGTCGCCAGTGATTTGGTATCACACTTGGATTTGGTATCCCACAACTTTATTATTCGTGACTTTGGTCACCAGTAGTTTGGCACCACCAGTGGTTTGGTACCACACGGGGTAGAAAAAGGAGTTATGGATGGCTAGGTTGGGTGCATCATATGTATGCATTGCTTGGTTATGATTTGTGTAAGAATGTGGCATTTACCCGGGAGAGGGATTATGCACTGAGTCTTGGTGACTCACCTTCTCCCTTATCTTTTCAGGTGATTCGTAAATTCGCGGTTGAGGAGCCAGATGAACTCGAGGAGGCCATGCAATAAAATTTGGTTTTACATGAACTTTCATTTGGGTACTTTATTTTAATTTGGTTTCTATCTTTTTTATGGATTTGTAACAAGGCCTCTTTAATTATGTTTTTGGATTATTTATATGCTTTGTATTTGTTTTAAATATGGCTTATAAATTACATGGTTGATATAATAATTTGAGCGCCAAGTTTTCTAAACTACAAAACGCAATGGTTTTTAAAACGTTACCATCGGGTAACATAAATCAATTGATAGTACTTACATACTTCAGTATTTTTGATAACTCATACTATTTTCCAAAACTCAAGTTTCCAAATTTCTATTATATACGGTTTCCAAAATAATCGCTTGGGTTTCTTTTAAAGTTTTCTAATATAAGGAATTGTAACTAAGTTTTAAAGATTTATTTTCGTGATTTCAAAGTAGATTATCGGATTTTAATTTATTATACACTCGATTTTCTACGAACGTAAAACGACAAAAAGTTTTTCACAAAAATTTAATCGTTAATTCTATTTTCTTTGAAACGTTTTCCTTCGTGGCATGCCAGATTCAGTCATGGCGTATTGACCGGGTTTGGGGTGTTACAAATTGGTATCAGAGCCAAGTTCAAAAGCTCGGCTGTGGGCCCAAGGCCCAAAATGATTTAAAGTATGGTCTTAAAATGTTCTTGTTTTAAAATTATATGGTTCGAAAGGCATGGCACCGAGTTTTCGACACCGATCCGCCCTGGTAAGTATATCAAACTGTTGATTTTGATGATATGATGATGATGGTATGACTGTATAGTAATAGGAACTACTCTAGAGACCCAAAACTATAGGTTGGATGTGCTCGCGGAACAACCCCTCTTATTAAAACTTTTCATAAAACTGTGCTTTAAAGAAAGTGAAATAATGACTAATGCATAACGCTTTTAAATCAGATAAGTCGAGACTTTAGACATGAGTACTCGAGGTCGGGGTCGTATTACTTGTGGACGCGGTCGAGGTAGGATGGCTGTGTCTGAGCCAGTGAGGTCTGGTCAAGGATCCGAAAAATGAAGTACCACCACCCCCACCACCAGCGGTTGGAGTTGAGCATCAGGATCAAACGGGGGATGACGTAGTGTTTCAGGCGGTATTGCGAGTCCTTGAGAGGGTAGCTGGATTAGGTGGAGGCGCGTGAGCTCGAAAATCTGTACCTGAGCGACTCCGATCCAATGGAGCGGAGGTATTTCGAGGTGTTTCAAGAGTAGCTCCCAGTACGGCTAAATATTGGCTAGAGGCGACGGAGCGAATCATGGATGACTTGGATCTGAATGCTGAGGACAAGCTGAAAGGGATTGTGTCGCTTCTTCGGGATGAGTCCTATCAGTGGTGGCTCACAGTGCGGAATAGTGCTGCAGCGGAGGATCTCACTTGGGATTATTTCAAGGCAGCGTATCAGCGGAAAATGTTGGATCTAATTACATTGATGTGCAGCGTAAGGCATTTCTGAGTTTGGTCCAGGGTAATAAGTCCGTATCAGAGTATGACGCGAAATTTTTAAGCCTGAGCCGGTATGCTGGAGGTATCGTGGTTTTGGAGCACGAGAGATGTGTCCGGTTCGAGGATGGATTGAGGGACGAGCTAAGACTGCTGATTGCTCCACATCAGGAGTGAGAGTTTGCTACTTTAGTTGAAAAGGCTAAGATAGCCGAAGTGATAAAGGAATCTGTAAGGCAGAGTCACGACCGGAATAAGCATAAGAGAGGTTATGGATCATCCGGGTCAACCGGTAATTCTCAGAAGAGGGCTAGGCAGAGTGGGCCGAATCAGTCTGGAAGGCCTATTACTGCTAATCAGGGACCAGCGCAGTGTAACCGATGTGGGAAATCTTATTGGGGCGAATGTTGGACTGGAGGGAAAGGATGTTTCGAGTGTGGCTCGCTGGATCATCGTGTGAGAGACTGTCCACGTAAGCTAGCCAAGAATCAGTCTAAGGGTCAAGGTCGTGCTCAGTTCAGAAGGGAAGGATCGCCACCGCAGAGAGGTCGTGGTAATGGTAGAGGAGGTAATGGTTCTGGTCGAGGCCGCGGAGCATCTGGCAGAGGCGCTGGCAACACTGAGGCAAGACAGCCTGGTTTGGTATATGAAACGAAACATCGAGAGGAGGGCGATGCACCGGACGTCATAACCGGTACGTTCTTAATCTTTGGTGTACCATATACTGCTTTGATAGATGTGGGTTCGACACATTCGTATGTTGCTAGTAGCATAGTTGAGACTATGAACTTAGACTTCGAGACTACTTCTAGGAAGATGACAGTACTTAGCCCTCTAGGTCACTCTGTAGAAGTAAATAAGCTGTATAGAGATGTACCCCTAGAACTTCAAGGAGTAGTGTTTGTAGCTGATCTGATGGAACTGTCGTTTGAGGAGTTTGATCTGATTGGTTGGTCAAGTACCAAGCAAGTTTGGATTGTGCTGCAAAGCGAATGGTTTTGAAGACAGCTGAGGGCGAAGAGGTGGTCATGATAGGTAATAGAAGAGATTATCTATCCAATGTGGTATCTGCGTTGAAAGCTGTGAAGTTGGTCAGGAAGGGTTGTGAGGCATTTGTGGTCCATGTGTGTGCGTTGGAGGCTAATGAGTCTATTGTGGGGAATGTTCGAACGGTAAAGGAATATGCGGGCGTATTTCCAGAAGAACTTCCGGGACTGCCTCCGGATCGTGAAGTTGAATTTGGTATAAATCTGTTACCGGGAACTGCGCCAGTGTCTATCGCTCCATATAGGATGGCACTGAAGAAATTAAGGGAATTGAAGGTTCAGATTCAGGAGTTGTTGGATCGAGGTTTCATTCGACCTAGTGTTTCACCTTGGGGAGCGCTGGTACTCTTCGTCAAGAAGAAAGATGGTACGATGCGGATATGTATTGACTACCGCCAGTTGAATAAGCTGACGATCAAAAACAAGTATCCTTTGCCGAGGATAGATGACTTATTTGATCACTTAAGAAGCGCGGTTTTCTCAAGGTTGATTTAAGGTGCGGATATCATCAGCTAAAGGTGAAAGAGGCTGATATCCATAAGACGGCATTTCGTACTCGGTATGGGCACTACGAATTTCTGGTAATGCCGTTTGGGTTGACTAACGCGCCGGCAGCATTAATAGACATGATGAATCAGATTTTCCAGCAATTTTTGGATCAGTTTATTGTGGTATTTATAGACGATATTTTGGTATACTCAAATTCAGAGGAGGAGCATGATGCGCGTTTGTGAGTAGTGTAGCAGATTTTGAAGGAAAAGCAGCTTTATGCCAAATTTAGTAAGTGCGAGTTCTGGCTTAGGGAGGTGACTTTTTTGGGTCACATAGTATCAGCTGAGGCGATTAAAATGGATCCTCGGAAGATTGAGGCAGTATTGGATTGGAAGCCGCCTAAGTCAGTGGCTGAGATTCAGAGTTTTCTAGGTCTGGTGGGGTATTACCGAAGATTTGTGAAAGGATTTTCTTTGACTGCCGCACCGATGACTAAGTTATTGAGGAAAGGAGTTCCATTTGTGTGGACAGAGAAGCAGCAAGGAAGTTTCGACAAGTTGAAGAAGATTCTGACTGAAGCTCCAGTTTTGATTCAACCAGAGGCAGGCAAGGAATACACGGTTTACTGTGATTTATCACATACTGGTTTGGGATGTGTGCTGGTGCAGCAAGGGAAGGTAGTGGCTTATGCATCTCGGCAGTTGAGACCACATGAGGTTAACTATCTGACGCATAACTTGGAATTGGCTGCAGTGGTTTTTGCTTTGAAGATATGGAGACACTATTTGTATGGAGAGAAGTCGATAGTCTATACGGATCACAAGAGTCTTAAGTATCTTTTGACTCAGAAGGATTTAAACTTGAGGCAGCGTAGATGGATTGAGTTGTTGAAGGACTACGACTGTTCGATTGAGTATCATCCGGGCAAGGCTAACGTGGTGGCAGACGCGTTGAGCTGTAAGGTTGTATCAGACTTAAGATCGATGTTTGCTCGTCTTAGCTTATATGACGATGGGAGTCTTTTGGCTGAATTGCAAGTCAAGCCGACCTGGTTAGAGCAAATCAAGGAGAAACAGTTAGAGGATGATGGTTTGAATGATCGGAGGTTGCAGGTTCAGAATAGAGGTTTAGAGGATTATAGTTTGTCCAGTGATGGAGTATTGTGTTTTGAAGGGAGAGCTTGTATGCCGAAGGATGTTGAGTTGAGGCAAAGGATTCTTTGAGATGCACATAGCAGCCCATACACTATGCATCCTGGAGGTAGCAAGATGTATCGGGATTTAAGAGAGCAGTTTTGGTGGCCAAGTCTGAAGCGGGAGGTAACTGAGTTTGTGGGCAAATGTCTGACGTGTCGCCAGTCAAGCGAGCATCGATACTGCGTCACAGGCTACTTTAGCCAGTGAAGATTCCACAGTGGAAGTGGGAAAGGATCACTATGGACTTTGTCAGTGGATTACCCCTTACGCCTAGTAGGAAGGATTCAGTTTGGGTGATTGTGGATCGTTTGACTAAGTCAGCTCATTTCATTCCGGTTAGATTGGATTACTCGCTTCAGAGGTTAGCTAAGTTGTATGTGGCAGAGATAGTGAGGTTGCACGGTGTGCCGGTGTCAATCATCTCGGACAGGGATCCTAGATTTACGTCGAGGTTTTGGAGAGCGTTACATCAGGCTTTGGGTACGCAGTTTGATTTCAGTACCGCATTTCATCCACAGTCTGACGGGCAGTCGGAAAGGGTTATTCAGATTTTAGAGGATATGTTGAGAGGTTGTGTTTTGGATTTCAGAGGTAGCTGGGAAGAGTTTTTACCATTAGCTGAGTTCGCATACAACAATAGTTATCAGGAAAGCATTAAGATGGCACCATATGAGGCGTTGTATGGTAGGAGGTGTCACACACCTACTTGCTGGACAGAGTTGGGTGAACATCAGATGCTAGGACCAGAGTTGGTTGCAGAGACTGAGGATAAGGTTAATATGATTCAGGCTCGTCTGAAGGAAGCTTCGAATAGGCAGAAGCCATATGCCGATCTTAAGCGGAGGGATATAGAGTTTGCCGTGGGTGATAAAGTTTTTCTGAAGGTCTCGCCATGGAAGAAAGTGTTAAGATTTGGGAGAAAAGGCAAGTTAAGTCCAAGGTTTATTGGGCCGTATAAGGTATTGCGACGAGTGGGACCAGTAGCCTATCAGCTCGAGTTGCCATCAAAGCTGAATCAGATTCACGATGTGTTCCATGTCTCCATGCTTAGACGCTATCGTTCTGATCCATCGCATGTCGTGGCAGTAGAGGAAATAGAGGTGAGTCCAGATCTAACTGTGGAAGAGGAACCAGTACAGATTCTAGATCGAGACGTGAAAGTTTTGAGCAAGAAGTCAGTTCCTTTAGTGAAGGTTTTATGGCGGAACCATGGCATAGAAGAAGCTACGTGGGAACCGGAGAATGCGATGAGGCAGCAGTACCCTCAACTCTTTTGATCAGGTAATTTCGAGGACGAAAATTTCTTAAGGGGGTAGAATTGTAACATCCTAAAAATTAGAGCATCATCTTGTTATTTGTGTTGGCTCGGGTATGAATTTTGTGTGTTTAGCATAGTCTTGTAAAGGCTTGATTTTATTTATGAAGCTAGAATAATTCTTAGTATTAAAAATATAGTGAAGTGGATTAAGTGAACTTGACACTTAAGTTAATTTAAGTGTTAAATTTAGCACATGAGGAGTTAGTGGTAAGGTGGTTAAGATGCATGAAGGGTTGCTTGAGGGAAGAGGTTCGAGTTGTATGAATAGCATTTTGAAGACTTTATTTTTATGTATCCTAGCATTAAATGTCGGTCAAGCTCTAATTATGATAGGTTGGACTTTCAATTTTATGGCAAGTTGAATAGAAAATTTGGAAAGTTTGTACTTTGGGAAAGGAATCTTAAGGTTTATGGAAGGATGGGGGGACATAAGGCTTGACTTAAGGGAGTTGTTTTGGAAACTCTCCTATGGCCATTAGTGCATGAATGTGGACTGGCATGTGTGGTGGGGGTGGCGAATGTTGATAGGAAGTTTGGGGGAATTGGTTGGTATTTTTGCATCTTGTGCACCATTTTGCATTTTCTTTTCCTCTCCAAAGCTTTCCTCCTTAGCCGAATGTACCTTGATCATTAGGTGCAATTTTGTTTGTTCTAGCTCTCATTTTTGTTGGAACCAAATCCTATTTTTCTCTCTTTCATTTTTCCTCTTGAAACCGAAACTACATTTAAACTTTGTGCACTTTTCTTCTTTGGTAAACTAGGTGTTGGACGAACCTCTTTCTCCCATTTCTCTCTTTATTTCTTTTGGTATTGTTCAAAACCACATTTCTTTTTATTTTTCTTGACCGAATTTTCCTTCTCCCTATTCCTCTTTTCTTTTCTTCCACTTTTGCTCAAAACTAAAAACATCCTTTCCCCATTTCAAATTCTTTCTTTTTCTTCCTTTTTCCTTTCTCTTTCTCCACTCTAGCCGAATTCTTTTCGTTATTACAAATCATCCATAGCCGAAATTCCTTGACCATTTAATCATATAAATAAACTTCCCATTCTCTTTTGATTTGTCTTGGCCGAATATCATCAATGGTAGGACTTCATTTGGTTTTCTATAATCGGTTTTGGAAGATAGGTATGTGATCATTGCCGTATTTTCCTTTGTTTCTTTTCTTTTTTTTTATGACGATTCTCATGAGGGAAAAAGCCAAATTTTGGGTATATGATAGTAAGATTCTAATCATAGGGACTTATTTCTTTTAGGCTCTTCAGATTTTGGAAGCAATCAAATTTCAGTAAGTCAAGTGGTAAGGTTTGTGTTGGTTCTTTAATTCTTTAAATGGATGTAAAGCTAAAGGCTATGGTGGATAAGTATTGTTGTTGATCGAATGGTCTATGATAATGATCTAAGTATTGGCCGAATGTAGGGGCAAGGTGATCTAGTGCGGTAGATTGGATCTTCGGATTTTAGTATTTGCGTTGGTGAAAGGTGTGTACCTTACACACTTTATAACTCGGTAATATGTATATGTGTGTTAATAACCATTCATGTTGTTAAAGCCGAAAACTATGAAATCTTAATATGATACCTTGATGGGTATGAGCATGGATACGGGTAAGTCCGTTTCGATATGATGTTGCTATATGTTGATTATCACGATCTACGATATATATATTGGTTATATATTCATATCAAAGTATAATGACATGATTTGTTCATTTGCTGCATTGTTATGGACGATATGAGAGGAGGGGGAAGATTTGATATCCGTGTCCTTGTGACACCAGAGGTTTGGCACCTCATAACGACTCGTCCCAGTGGTTTCGCACCACCGTGGGTTGGCCCCACATGTGATGTATTGGGATCGTCGCCAGTGATTTGGTATCACACGTGGGTTGGCCCCACAACTTAATTATTCGTGACTTCGGGTCACCAGTGGTTTGGTACCACATATTTGTGTCTTTGGGACACCAGAGGTTTGGCACCTCATAGCGACTCGTCCTAGTGGTTTCGCACCACCGTGGGTTGGCCCCACTTTTGATGATTTGAGATTGTCACCAGTGATTTGGTATCACACGTGGGTTGGCCCCACAACTTTATTATTCGTGACTTTGGTCACCAGTGGTTTGGCACCACCAGTGGTTTGGTACCACACGGGGTAGAAAAAGGAGTTATGGATGGCTAGGTTGGGTGCATCATATGTATGCATTGCTTGGTTATGATTTGTGTAAGAATGTGGCATTTACCTGGGAGAGGGATTATGCACTGAGTCTTGGTGACTCACCTTCTCCCTTATCTTTTCAAGTGATTCGTAAATTCGCGGTTGAGGAGCCGGATGAACTCGAGGAGCCATGCAATAAAATTTGGTTTTACATGAACTTTCATTTGGGTACTTTATTTTAATTTGGTTTCTATCTTTTTTATGGATTTGTAATAAGGCCTCTTTAATTATGTTTTTGGATTATTTATATGCTTTGGATTTGTTTTAAATATGGCTTATAAATTACATGGTTGATATAATAATTTGAGCACCAAGTTTTCTAAACTACAAAACGCGATGGTTTTTAAAACGTTACCATCGGGTAACATAAATCAATTGATAGTATTTTACATACTTAAGTATTTTTGATAACTCATACTATTTTCCAAAACTCAGGTTTCCAAATTTCTATTATATACGGTTTCCAAAATAATCGTTTGGGTTTCTTTTAAAGTTTTCTAATATAAGGAATTGTAACTAAGTTTTAAAGATTTATTTTCGTGATTTCAAAGTAGATTATTGTATTTTAATTTATTATACACTCGATTTTCTACGAACGTAGAACGACAAAAAGTTTTTCACCAAAATTTAATCGTTAATTCTATTTTCTTTGAAACATTTTCCTTCGTGGCATGCCAGATTCGGTCATGGCGTATTGACCGGGTTTAGGGTGTTACACCTACTACTCATCTTCTTGAAGCTACTTGATTGGTCAACCACTGTAGTTGTTATTGGCTATTCTCTTGATAATTTCATAAGCATCATTATAAGACTTAGAAAGGATATCACCATTCATAGAAGCATATACCACAATCCTAGTGTGTGTGTTGAATGCAATGCAGAATCCCGTCGTGAGGGCCTTTGCATAATAACTCTTTAAATCTTTCTCATTCCTCGTATAAGTATTCATCATCTATTCAATGAAAAGTAGTGATCTCATTCTGCAACTTAGCATTTTTACTAGGTCGGAAATGCTTAACCAGGAAGCGTTTAGCTAATTCTTGCCATGTAGAAATTAAGCTTGATGGTAATGAATTAAGCCATGCTTGTGCTCTTTCTCTCAACGAGTATGGAAACAACTTCAACCTAACGCGTCTTCAGTTACATTGGCTATCTTGTAGGAATCACTCACCTCCATAAATAGTTGAAGGTAAATGTGCAGACCTTTTATGGGCATGCCACTATACTGGCCCACTGTTTGAAGCATCTAAAAAAATCATAGGCTACAGTTTGAACTGCTGTGCCTCAATCTTTGGTCTCTTAATTATCAGATTAACTTTTATTAAAAAGGGACAGAACATATTACCTTATGGCTCGATCCCTATCATCAACAATAAGTATTGGATTACGAGCATTAGTGGCTCCATTCCCTTGAACTTCGTTTTCACATTCAAGGTCCATTTCTGCGGCTTGTCTCTAGGCTAGTCTTTCTCGTCTCCTTTGTCTAAATGTATGCTTAATGTCAGGGCCTATAGGGAGTAAACCGATAATCCGATCAACTCCTACACCCATAAAGAAAACCACAAAAATAAAATTTTAATTAAAATATAAAGATAAGTAAACGAAATTGCAAGAGATAATTTCACAAATAATGATTAAATTAACAGTCCCCGGCAATGGCGCCAAAAACTTGGTTCACGGCGGAATGTGCAAGTATAGAAAATCGTTATAAAGTAATAAGTAAGTAAAAAGAGTATCATCTCCGCAGGGACTATATTGATAATTAGTAGCTGTAAAATTAATGTATTACAAATTGGTTAAGAAAACTAAATTACAATAGACGTTGTAGGCGATGTGTGAAGACGTTAAAGACATAGAAGGTTTTAGGTACTAGGGATAAATAACATGGAAGAAATGGATTGTTTATATAAAGATAAAACTTGTAATCATACTATGCATATTGACTCTAAGAATGAAAATAATGTTTCGGCTCTTAGTAAAGGTATTAATAGTTTAATAGATATGACTTCTATATATTTTAATAAATTATATAATAAAGTCAGTAATATAGAAGAAAAAGTAGATAATATGGGAGAAGTAACAAATTTAGATTTGAACAACAAATCTAAAGAACTATTAACAGATGTTAATAATAAATTAGATCAAGTTATTAATAATGATAATATAGAATCAGACTTAGATTTAGGACATTTATATTATGGTAATAGTAATGTTATTTTAGCTTTATCAGATGAAGATGATTCTTCGGATGAATCTTCAACCTATAATAAAAAAGAAAAAAAGAAAACAACAAAGAGAAAATGTTAAAAAACAAGAAAAATATGATTTTGAATCTTATAAAACTTTTATAAAACATTGGAAAAACCAATTTTCTAAAACAGAAGATAAAAATGAGCAAATAGAATATTTAAAATTAATAGAAGAACTTTATGAAAAAACATAAAGATCTATTTACTAAGTATAATATTTGTAACACCCCAAACCCGGCCCAAACACTACAGCCGGATCTAGCATGCCACTAAAAAGATTTTATAAAAGATGTCACAATTTCGGGAAATATTTTTCAGGTTTAAATATTAATACCGAAAAAAACTTAATAATTTATTAATTCATATAAGATGTAAATTTTATAAAATGCCTTGGTGGGTTAAAAAAACTGAATTTATTACCTGCCTTAACTTAATTAAAGGAAAAATTTAAACGTCTAACAATAATAAAAGCCCAAAATAAATCCCGAATAAAAATAAAGCTAGTGGTCGATGGCCTTATTACAATGGAATTTAAAAGCCATTAATTAAAGATATTAAGAATAAAACATCTAAGTAAAGTCTTCTGCTGGATTTAATTACTCTCTCGCATGGCCACCTCGCGCTCCCCTCCAGCCCGGTCGGATGCACTAAGTGCTACCTGAAATTGTTAAATAATAGGGGGAGTCGTGAGACTCAGTGTGCAACCCTCGTGCACCATTAGGTTTTGGGCCTTAGCCCAACAAAATATATAACAGAATATAATATAACAGAAATTATGCAAAGCCCAACCCAAGTCCTAGGTTTCCATCCGCTACACGCCACCCTTACTTGCCAGTCACACCATTGGGGATTTCTACAATCAACCCACACCGCTACACGCCATTGATGGCAGTCATGCTGCTCATCATCAAAGTTGTGACAGAGTCACCAGGCTGAAATGGCATAAGCCACCAGAACAGATCACTTCCCCTTTTTATCAATCACCCAACCCCGAGCATACATAGAAATCGACATGCAAAACATATCTTTTTAACAGAAACATTCACTGAAGAATGGTAGAAAACATTGACCTGATATTTAGCCTTTACCCTTCTCGGGTTTTCAAACGTTATGCCGGAATTTTGGCATTTAACAGAGTATAGCAGATTTATACTTAGATATATACATAATAGCATTCAATCTAATGGTGTGAGAAGTTACACACCTGATTAATGTCGATACCCTTGCTAGACCGATCTACAACTTTGCTCAGAAAGCCGGAAAGATGTGAAAATAAGGCATCTCCTATATTCGACCAAGGGTTAGTAAATCCTGAATTTACACGTTGAAACTAATAGATCATCTTACCTTGAAATCTCGAAAGTAACACGATTGAAGTGCTACCAATCTATAACTTAGAGATCTATGCGATTGACTCCACTAAAGTTCCCTTCAGATTTCGGCACAAGTAGGCACCACAGAAGCAATTCGGCAATCACAGGAGATGAGATCTAGGGATTTCGGCTTTTAGGAAAATCCCGAAAATAGTATGAACAAGAGAAGGCTGATGTGTCTTTGGCTTTTAAAATACTTGAGTGAAGAGTTTCGGTTTCTGATAGGAAAAGAGAAGAAAAAAAGAAACCAAGGAAGTGACTTGAAGATTTCGGCTAGGAAGAAAAAGAATGGAAAGAGTTTCGGCTTTTTAATCAAAGTGAAGATGAGGGATTAGGCTTAGAGATTTTGGCTTTTACAGAGAATGAAGAAGAAGATGGAACTTTAGGAGTTTTTAGCTTTTACTCAGAGAAGAATAGAAAAGAATGAGAGAAAAACCCAAATGCCGAAATTGAAGAGATATTCCCCCTTTTTATAGAAATTTCGGCACTTACCTAATCTTGCAGATAAATCATATCTTTTCTCCTTTATCTTAATCTACTAGCTCATCTAAAAGAGACTTAATTATCTCTAGCTCCTTCCTCCTTTATCAGCATATTATCCACATATTTTAATCATTAAAATCCCTAAATTTTAGCCTTTATCTGCTTAATATCCACATAAAATAAATTCCTAAATAGTAGCATTTATCTGCTTATTATCCACATATTTTAAACATTAAAACCCCTAAATTTTAGCCTTGTTGCCATCCACTCCACCTAATCCTAATGCCCAAATTTAGCTAACTTAAATTAAAAGAATTGGGCTCCATGAAACTTAAATTTGGGCCCCTTACTCCCTTGTGTGGCGTCACCTCCTAAGATTGGGCCACAAGCCCACTTTGGTATTTTAAACATAGATACTACCTTTTAAACCCTATAATGCCCAAACATATAATTTTAATCAAGGCCTCTACCTATGCCTGAGCCCAAGTTGGACCCCTAACACTTAAATTAACACATTAAACATCTCCACCCTTTAAACGCATAGGCCCAAAAATTCAAGATGTTACAGTTCTACCCCTTTAAAGAAATTTCGTCCTCGAAATTTCCAACTAACGATTAATCGCACTACCCAAGTCTCACCACTATGCTTTTGCTGCGCAATCTAATTTAATAATATATAAACATTGCATGCATACAGTTTCTATACCCACAAACATAGCATCCACACAAAACATACCCAACTTAATAGTGATTGAACAATCCCGAGCCTTATGCTCCTCAGACCCGCATCTTAAACACGTTCTTAACTTCCTCCAACATTCTCCCGGATGACGCCTTCTGCAATATTTGCAAACCGGAAGTTTGGATGTACCTTAACATGCTTCACAAAACGAGACTGCAACCCTAGAAAACTACGATCTCTTTTTTTTCTTACAGTCCACGCACCCAACCCGAAGTGTTTCACCGATTTCTTTAACCTCCTTCAGTACTCTCACGACTAGCCGAAGTCGAGACATCGATCCCCTAACACTTCCACGGCCTCGGCTGCGGCCTCTTCCTCCTCTTCTAGCATCGTTGATTCTCGTATTATCTGAATTAGAAATTTTATGAATTATTAATTTCTTTCACTGATTAACCACGAACAGTCTTATGAATAGTAATTTTAGAGGTAGTTTTTTCGAATTCGAACCTATCTACAGTTTCAGTCTCAAGTTTACCTTCTAATTCCAGGAAGCACACACATTCAGTCATCAGACATTAGCATACAAGTACATCCACTAACCTACATTCATCATGGAAGGGTATTTTCGTCATTTCACAACCCAAGGGTATTTTCGTAATTTATCCTACAAGCGTATTTTCGTAATTTTCAAAAATAGGGTTTCTTGTGATTTTGTGAAATAAGGGTATTTTGGTAATTTTGCAATCCGGGGGTATTTCGGTAATTTTGCAATCTGGGGGTATTTTGGTCATTTTACAAATCAGGGGCATTTTGGTCATTTTGTAAATCAGTGGTAATTGTTTTTCACAAATCAAAGGTATTTTCAAAAATTTTGTAAAACTAAGGTTTTTTTTTTGTTTTGTTAAATAGGGGTATCTTAGAGAATTTGATTTCAAAAGAATAATAGTGGTGTTCAAGTGTTTGTGGTTTTTTTTTTTATTGATGTTGTGTGTTGTATGTTTTAAAAAAAAACCGTTGACTTTATAAATCAGGGTATATATATATAAATCTGAGGGTATATTTGCGAATCATAGGTATCTTGGTAATTTTCAAAATAAGGGTATTTTAGCAATTTTGTAAAAATAAGGTGGCTGGTCTCTTTCGGGTTTTAGTTATGGATTTTGGCCCGTCAACAAATCCTCGTGGCTAGGGTGAAGCAGTACTACGCACTGTAGGATTCAGTGAAGAGGAGGTGAGTCACTAGGACTGCTTAAGTACTAGGCTCTTCCGGATCCAATCCTAGACATGCGCATGCCTGTTGCCACACCCTAGTCTTGAGACTCGTTCACGGGTTTGTTTAATGAAATTAAGTCTTATGAGATTTAGAAAGTTGTTTGAGCTAGACCTAAAGTCCATCAAGTTCTAATCTAGATAGTCTACGTCCCATAAAGCCCATCAGGCCCACATACTTATAATCACACAGTGAGTCCAGAATACTTACCTGGCGGACTTGGGCCGGAGACGCAGGTGCCATGCCGAGAAAACTATCCTGTATAATTTATAAACATGCAAAAACCAATCTTTAGAAAACGTTTTGAGCCCAAAACCCCAAAGCCGAGTTTTGAACTGGACTCTGATACCAATTTGTAACACCCTAAACCCAGCCCAAACACTACAGCCGGATCTGACATCTCACTAATAAGATTTTATAAAAGATGTCGCAATTTTGGAAAATATTTTTAAGGTTTAAATATTAATACAAAAAAATACTTAATAATTTATTAATTCATATAAGAAGTAAATTTCATAAAATACCTTGGTGAGTTTAAAAAAAAACTGAATTTATTACCAGCCTTAACTTAATTAAAGGAAAAATTTAAACGTCTAACAATAATAAAAGCCCAAAATAAATCCGGAATAAAAATAAAGCTAGTGGCCGATGGCCTTATTACAATGGAATTTAAAACCCGTTAATTAAAGATATTAAGAATAAAACATCTAAGTAAAGTTTTCTGCTGGATTTAATTACTCTCTCGCATGGCCACCTCGCGCTCCCCTCCAGCCCGGTCGGATGCACTAAGTGCTACCTGAAATTGTTAAATAATAGGGTGAGTCGCGAGACTCAATGTGCAACCCTCGTGCACCATTAGGTTTTGGGCCTTAGCCCCACAGAATATATAACAGAATATAATATAACAGAAATTATGCAAAGCCCAACCCAAGTCCTAGGTTTCCATCCGCTACATGCTACCCTTACCTGCCAGTCACACCATTGGGGATTTCTACAATCAACCCACACCGCTACATGCCATTGATGGCAGTCATGCTGCTCATCGTCAAAGTTGTGACAGAGTCACCAGGCTAAAATGGCAAAAGTCACTAGAAACAGAGTTGTGACAGAGTCACCAGGCTGAAATGGCAAAAGCCACCAGAAACAGAGTTATGACAGAGTCACCAGGCTGAAATGGCATAAGCCACCAGAACAGATCACTTCCCCTTTTTATCAATCACCCAACCCCGAGCATACATAGAAATTGACATGCAAAACATATCTTTTAATGAAACATTCATCAAGAATGGCAAGAGAACAACGACTGATATTTAGCCTTTACCCTTCTCGGTTTTTCAAGCGTTCTGGCGGATTTTGGCGTTTAACAGAGTATAGTAGATTTATACTTATATATATACATAATAGCATTCAATCTAATGGTGTGAGAAGTTACACACCTGATTAATGTCGATACCCTTACTAGACCGATCTATAACTTTGCTCAAAAAGCCAGAAAGATGTGAAAATAGGGCCTCCTATATTCACCAAGGGTTAGTAAATCCCGAATTTACACGTTGAAACTAATAGATCTTCTTACCTTGAAATCTCTAAAGTAACACGATTCAAGTGCTCTTGATCTATAACTTAGAGATCTATGCGATTGACTCCACTAAAGTTCCCTTGATTTCAAAGCACAAGTAGGCACCATGAAGCAATTCGGCAATCATAGGAGATGAGATCTAGGGATTTCGGCTTTTAGGAAAATCCCGAAAAAAGTATGAACAAGAGAAGGCTGATGTGTCTTTGGCTTTTAAAATACTTGAGTGAAGAGTTTCGATTTCTGATAGGAAAAGAGAAGAAGAAAAGAAAACAAGGAAGTGACTTGAAGATTTCGGCTAGGAAGAATAAGAATGGAAAGAGTTTTGGCTTTTGAATCCAAGTGAAGATGAGGGATTAGGCTTAGAGATTTCAGCTTTTGTAGAGAATGAAGAAAAAGATGGAACTTTAGGAGTTTTCAGCTTTTACTCATAGAAGAAGAGAAAAGAATGAGAGAAAAACCCAAATGCCGAAATTGAAGAGATATTCCCCCTATTTATAGAAATTTCGGCACATACCTAACCTTGCAGATAAATCCTATCTTTTCTCCTTTATCTTAATCTACTAGCTCATCTAAAAGAGACTTAATTATCTCTAACTCCTCCCTCTTTTATCAGCATATTATCCACATATTTTAATCATTAAAATCCCTAAATTTTAGCCTTTATCTGCTTATTATCCACATAAAATAAATTCCTAAATAATAGCCTTTATCTGCTTATTATCCACATATTTTAAACATTAAAACCCCTAAATTTTAGCCTTGTTGCCATCCACTCCACCTAATCCTAATGCCCAAAATTTAGCTAACTTAAATTAAAAGAATTGGGTTCCATGAAACTTAAATTTGGGCCCCTTACTCCCTTGTGTGGCGTCACCTCCTAAGATTCGGCCACAAGCCCACTTTGGTATTTTAAACATAGATATTACCTTTTAAACTCTATAATATCCAAACAGATAATTTTAATCAAGGCCTCTACCTAAGCATGAGCCCAATTTGGACCCCTAACACTTAAATTAACACATTAAACATATCCACCCATTAAACGCATAGGCCCAAAAATTCAGGATGTTACAATTATCACTATATGTTAAATTATGATACTACCGATAGTAGTAGTAATTCTAATTCTAATAATTCTGATGTAGATATAAATGTTACTAGTCATAATTCTAATGAAGAAAACACTTCAACAGAAGAGGATGAAAATATAGAAATTCCTGAACCTATGGATACTGAACAAGCAGATCCTTATGATTATGAAATACCAAAACCTAGGGAAATTAAACAAGATCCTTACGGTAAAAGAAAAATAGATTCAGATCTTCAAATAGATGATTATCTGAGATCTATTAATAAACATACTCAAAATATAGAATATTGGAAAAACCAATATTTACATATTGAATTAAAAATGATTCATTTTCCTAATAAATTAGATAAAATATCTAAAGACACAAAAGTCAAAGAAAAACCAATAATTCAACAAATGAAACTTGGAAAAAAAGATATTATTACATTTTCACATTTCCAACCTAGGAAATACTATACTTATATTGAAATCACATTTCAATTTAGAGAATATAATTCATATTCTTTAAATGATTTATTAGATACAGGAGCTACAACTAGTAGCTGTAGAGAAAATGATATTCCATCAGAAAAATGGGAACTTATGAGAAATCCAATAAGAGATGTTGGAGTAAATGGTAATGAAACTTTAATTCTTTTTAAAGCAAAAAATATACCGATCTACATAAATAATGTAAGATTTGTGATACCTAAAATATTATGTTTTCTTGAAATGCATGGAGATATATTATTAGGAAATAATTTTATATATCAACATTTACCATTTTCTATTGATAAAAACTTTGTTATATTAACTACTGAAAATACTTCGGTAGAAATACCTTTAATAGAAAATCACAAATTTATTTGTGATCAAGACTTCACACCACCTAGGAAAGAACAGATTAAACAACTTGAAACAAATCATTGGTTGTTTAAAATATTAGAAAATAATTTTAGTGAAGAACCATTAAAGTTATTGAAAAATAGTCCTAGATATTGTACCATTAAATTAGAAAATCCTAATAAAATTATTAAAGTAAAACCTATAATCTATACTAAACAAGATATAGATGAATTTGAAATACAGATAAAAGAATTATTAGAAAAAGGATTAATAGAAGAAACTACTAGTCCACATTCTAGCCCTGCTTTTATGGTAAGAAACCATGCAGAAATAAAAAGAGGAAAAGCTAGGATGGTTATTAACTATAAAAGATTAAATCAAAATACTATTTTTGATGGTTATTTTATTCCAAGAAAGGAACCTTTAATAAATCAAGCTAAACAAGCAAAATATTTTAGTAAGTTTGACTGTAAATCTGGCTTCTGGCAAATTATGTTAACAGAAGAATCCAGGCCAATAAAGCTTTTAGCGCACCTAATGGACATTAGCAATGGAGAGTAATGCCATTTGGATTATGTAATGCACCACAAGTCTTCCAAAGATGGATGGACTCTATATTTAAAAAATATAAAAAATTCTGTGTCGTATATATAGATGATATTTTAATATTTTTAGATACATTAGAAAATCACAGAAAACATTTAAATATTATATCTAGAGAATTTATAAAACATGGAATTATACTAAGTCCAAATAAAATTGAAATTGAAAAAACTGAAATAGAATTCTTAGGATTAATATTATCTGCCGATGGTCTTAAACTCCAAGATCATATTATAGTAAAAATAAAAGAATTTCCTGAAAATATTGTTGATAAGAAACAACCATTTGGAACACAATCACCAAATCCGGTGAATGATTTTTCTTGGTCTCAAGATCCTTATTCAGTATATCAAAAAAGCTATGCTGAAATCATAAAAGAAACAGAAAATTTGTTGAAAAAACAACAAATTCCTGAAATTTTCTGAAATAAAAGATTTTTATAATCCAAGAATACTCCTGGAATATTATAATTTTATAAACAAAATATGGAAAACCCATATTACTGATCAAAGAGCAAACTTTAGAAGAGCTCTTACACAGTTTTCAAATTTCTTAGTTGAATAAACAACTAAAGAAAATGAATCTGATGATTTATTACTTAAATCTGTTTTATACAGGGATTGAGACGAAATCCTAATCGAATATATGGATATTAAGGAGATAAACAATCTTCTTGATATATTTCAATATTTTATTAATAAAGGAACAAATAGTCCTATTATTAATAAAATGTTTAGAATATGTCTATATAATAAATGTAGACAAATTCTACCTCCAGATATTTTTTCAAAAATAAATAGAGCTATTTGCAACCAGCAAGCTTTATTTAAAGAAACTTTTTCAAAATACTTTCTACAAGCTTATGTTTTTACTAATGATATAGGAGAAGATTTTCCTGCTATCAAATTTAGGCTTGATCATGAACCATTTGATATAACCAGTATTGAATGGGGATTTGTTAAAGAAATAACAGTCCAAAATCTTTCTTTTCATTTAATAAAAGATTTTCCTGCTATAGTAAAATCTATATTAATAAATTTTACAAATATAGACGATTTTGTCTATTATTTTCATATAGAAATAAATAGTTTTATTGGTATTGCTGAAAAATTTTATCAGCCATATCAAATTTGGATTATTCATACTATGTTTTGGGGAAAAGCTCTCTCAGCAGCAGATGAAGATCAACAAGACTTGTCAAAAGCCATTGACAAGTGTTATAAGAATTTTTCTTATTATCAAATCCAAGCCGAAATTGATTTAATAGTCAAGGCCCAGTTTTTACTTGAAGCAAATACCTATAAGCTTTGGACCAATGGCAAAAGAATTTTAGCCTATGACACTGGAAAAACCCAGGAAGAAAGAGATGAAGAATCTTTTTAGTTATTAAAAAAGATAGCTGATATGGAGATCGATGATTATCCGCTAACAACAAAGATCAAAGACACGTGGGAAACCTGGAATACACCAGGTCCTTCAGCTGACTCATTACACCTTGATGAAATGGAGGAGATGAATCTCAGAAATATCCAATAAGGGTAAAGACAAAAAACAACACGTGGAAGAATGACATCCAAAAAAGGAGGAGCATTCAATTTTGGAGGTGACGTGAAGAAAAGGCAATCCATCACCATCCATAAATGATTAAGACAAAGATGATGCAAGCATGATGGAAGCAACCATTAATGCATGGCTGTAACATCCGGGTTCTAGGGGATATGCATTTAGTACATAACTCAAGTAATGGTAGGCTTATGGTGAGGTTGGATGAGTTTTAAGGGGTTTGGAGAACCCTAGAAGGTAAGAGATGCCTTAAGAAATCTTTGGTTTTTAGTGTTAAAAAGGGGGAGCTTGGCTATAGGGGTCTTAAGAGAAATATTTGGAAGGTTAAGATATAAGAATTGCTTTGATCGAGTGGCATGGAGACGCTACTTGTGGCTTTGGGAAGGTGACGCCTCAAGGTGCTAAGGGGTCTCATGTTTGAATCAAGGTGGCAGCAAGGTGTTTTATTTTTTTTTTTGGGGTTTTGGCGTTAAAAGGAAGGAGGCCTTAAAAGAAGCTGAGGCGAGTCTATGACACAAACGGCGCCTTGGCAAAGTGGCTTCCATGCGCCACTTAGGAGTTGGAGGTGAAGATGGGCGCAGGTTCGAATGGCTGGAGAAGCGTTTTGCATTTTATTTTTTATATATGCGGTGATGGGCTTAAGTAGGAAGGCTTTAAAATTAAATGATGGGGTTTTATGACATGAAAGTCAATTGGGAAGAGTGGCCTGGGGCGTTGGAAGAGAGGGCTGCGGCAGTGAGGTTTTAGGTTCGAACCAAGGGAGCTGCAATTGGAGTTTTATTTTTTTTCATGCTGGCGCCAAGAGAGAATATGGGAATTGGACGGCACATGGGCAATTGGAAGATAAAGATAAGCTTAGTTTTTTTTAATTTTGAATTCGGCTGGAGGGGTGGTTTAATGTTAGTTTATTTTATTTTGTATTTTAAATTGAAGAGGTGATAATGGATAAAAGGTGGGTTTTTTATTTTATTTAATTTTGAATTGGTTTGAAAGGTTGGTGTTGGGAGAACCTAAGAGTAAAATAATGGGATTTGAAAGGGAGATGAGAGGTGGCTGAATGTTGGAGTCTTCAAGGGGGGAGAGTGGCCGAATCTTATTTAAGGGGGTGTGCTCTTCCTTTAGCCGAATTTTAGCTCTTTGCTCCTAAAGCCTTCACTTTTTTTTTTTTATCTTCTTAAACTCTACTTCTACCTGTTATTTCGAATCCATTTCTCCTTTGAGCAGCTTTTGTTTTCTCTTCTTTTCCTAGCAATAGCTGAACCTCTTTAAACCCCAGCAACATTCCATTTGTCTTTTCTTGTTTCTTCAAAGCTGAATAGTCTTCTTCTCTAGCCGAATTTCCCCCTTTTGGTGTGCCGAAATTCCCCTCCCCTATTAGTGCCTCTTTGGCCGAATATTAGAGAGGTGTTGATCTCCTTGGGTTTGTTTTTTTTTCAATCGTTGGAGAAGGTAAGTATTGGTAGCCGAATGCCTATTGCTATCCCCTCTCTGTTCTCTGTCGATTTTTACAAAGGTAAGAGCCAATTTTGGCCTTTGTTTGGAAGTATGTTAATCTCTTGTGGTAACCGAATTGTTATAGGGTCTCCGAAATTTTGGCAGCGGTCAAGTAAAACAGTCATTTTGGAATAGTCGATTGGTAAATGGTGGTAAGAAGTTATTTTGTTAGTCTGTTCGTTTAGGTTCCGCTGAGCCAAGGACTATAATGGATTAATCATTCTTCTTAATAGGGTGTGGACGTTTGCTTAAGGGAAAACCATCGTTTGGTTCGAGATTTGGTAGGAAACCAAATCGATTGTAAGGTAAGGGTTCAAACGTTAACCCTTTTGGTTTAATTGTTTTGGCCGAATGGTCTAGGTTGCTAATCTCATGTTTGGCCGAATATAGGAGCAAGGAAAGTTAGGGTGGCCGATTGACTCCTTGAGATTTAGAGTTATCGTTGGAATCAGGTGTGTACATACACACTTTATAACTAATTAATGTGCTAAGTGTTTGTATATGTTAAATCTGACTTGTGTAGATGTGGGATTTAATACCATAATGGTATAAGCAAGGATTCAGGTAAGTCTTGTCGTTATGAATTTCTTTATAATGCTTTTGGGAAGCATGACATATTTGGTATATGTGGTTATGGCTAATGGTAAACTCTATGTATGTCGATAAATGAACATGTTGGCATGATTGCTGTTAAATGTATATCCTTGATTGATGTGGGTTAAACGAGTGGAGGGGGAAGTGATATTTGTGTCGACGAACACCAGTGGTTTGGTACCACATTTCGTGACTTCGGTCACCAGAGGTTTGGTACCTCATAGCGTCTCGTCCCAGTGGCTTAGCACCACAGTGGGTTGGCCCCACGGATTATATTAAGGGATTGACACCAGTGATTTGGTATCACACGATGGTTTGGCCCCATCAATCGATTTGTGTCTTCGGACACCAGAGGTTTGGCACCTCCAGTGATTTGGTATCACATTTGTGACTTTAAGTCACCAGTGGTTTGGCACCACCAGTGGCTTGGTACCACACGGGGTAGAGAAAGGCATTATGGATGGCTAGGTTGGGTGCATATTGAACTTGTGCATGTTAAGTTAGTTATGACTTGTGTATGATGTTGCACTAAATCGGGGGAAGGGTTAGACATTAAGTCTTGGTGACTCACCTTCTCCTTTAACATTTTCAGGTGATGCGTAAAGTTGGACCGGGTTCGGAGAGGACACAAGGTGGCCCATGCAGAGGAAGATATTTTAATTATTTTAAGCATTTTTAATATTCAGTAATTGTTTTAAGTATTGGTTGTAATAAGGGCCTTATTATTATCTTTGATATTATTTTAATTATGTCTTGATTAAATTAAATTACTAGATAAAGATAATTTTTATTTTAGCAATCTATTTAGTCAAAGTTTGTATATACTAAAGTTTTAATTCAGACGTTTTATAACACTAAGGTTTTCATATTATTTTTTAAATGGACATGGTTTTCAAAAGTTAACAAATTTTCATGGTTTATTCTAAAGTCAAAAAGGATTTTCAACCGTCTTTCTGCAGTGACATAACCAGATCCGGTCAAGGCTCGTGGGCCGGGTTTGGGGGTGTTACAATGGCAAACGTGGAAACAACCACAACAATTTTGATAGAAGATTATGGAAGCAACCATCAAATCAAAAAGGCTACGTGGAAAAATCATGAAGCCAACGTTTAAGTTATCCTTATCAGAATACTGTTCGGATTTCAATTGTAAATGAATTAGAGTTTAGATATTTTATCATAAATAGGCATTGTTGTAGCCTAAACAAGGCATCGAGAAAAATATCAAATTTGGTTTTCTTTTGTATACTCTTTTGCTCAAGAAATCCAAGAAATCTTTCTTGATAATCCTTTTGTAAATTATCTACTATCTTCCTTTTTATTTTCATTTTGCGATATTATAATAGCCTTCCGTTTGTGCATACTATGCAAATTAAATTACAACGTTTATTTGAGAATGATGAATGTTGAAATTAAATTAGCAAATACTATGCAAATGAATGAAATAAAATGCAATAAATTATTTAGCAGCAATTCAAAAGTTTTAACAACAATAATATGAATAAGCTACAACAATTACAACTCTTAATTCAATTCATTATTTATCATTTTTAACAATGTTCTGAAAAAATTCCATGGCAACTCGATCATTTGTGAACTTGGAATCTAAATCATAAGCCCTTTTGAGATCTTAGATTTACCACTTAGACAAACATGCATATTTCTATGTCACCACTTAACAAAGGATTTCTTAGAATTTATGTAAGGTAACAGGACAAGTTTGAAACAATTTAATTACATAAATCTAAAGTTATGCAAGGTAATAGTGTTCTTTTGGAATTATTACGAACATTTAATTCATTCTGGTTCAGATATGAATTAAGCATGCATTTTCCAAATATTATGTCCATTAATCACTATCTGGTTCGGATTAAGTGATTAATTCTAATGTAGTCAAACATATCTTAATGCATGAACAACATGAATGATTTTAACTGGAAGCATAAACAATTGAGGCACAGAACAATATAAAAATGAATTGAACGAATTAAATTAAGGCGTTGCAACCATCCCAGTTGAAACAAATTTAAGTTATAATTATTAATGAGAAAGCAATCAAATAATTTGCAATCATGTTTATAAACTAAGAACAATTAAAAGAGAAAGGAAGAAGAAACTTTGAGATAAATTCAGTGATTTGTCGAAAATTATTCATGGTGGCTTCCTTCGATTTCCATTGTTTCCTCGATGCAAATTAGTCCTTAAGGTGGCCAACCAAGAAAGTTTTTCTCTCAAGAACTGCTTGCTAAGGGAACTCTCAAAAAGATGTTAGGAAAAATGAAGAGAGTGGAAGGCTTAGGCCTGGAAGAGAGAAGAGAAAGGTGAGTGAATGTTAAGTGATAAGGGATGAGGAATGAATGTGGTATTTGTACATGAGGGACAACTCGAGAGTTTTCTAAAAATAGCATGATCATCCCTTGAATCCCTCTCAACATGGCCGACCACATTTTATGGAAAAGGGGTTGTTTTTAATCATAATATCAAGCTTGATTCTTGCTTGATTTGTGGCATGGGTTGGACGACAACATTGGGGTTTGAATGAGGCTGATTTGTAATTTTTTTACAAATGTCAGGGCCTGTAAATAAATTTTCCAAAGTTGATTGGGCTTCTCTATCAAGTCCTTGCTGAATTTGGGCTTGTGTCCCCCTTAATGAACGGTTTTGGGCTCGAATGTGAAGGCAGGCTTGTTCTATTCAGCAACCCATTTCCATGCTGGGTTAAACTAAATTCTTTTAAGTTTAATTCCTCGGCTTTGCAGTCCCATGCTGATGGATATCAGCTCATGTGCATGTGCCACTCATATTGGCTTCAAACATCGAACAAATTAGTGTGCCAAGCTACAACAATTGTAGCAAAAATTATTAAATTTCAAAATGCAGCAAGATTAAGTAGAATTATGTGAATTTAGCACTGAATTACTCAAAATTATACTTTTGCTTTAATTGTGCCAACATTCTCAATATTTACTAAACATAAATAATTAGTTATCAAAATACTCGGGAATTGCATAAATTCTAAGTAAAAAGGTGCTCTAAAAATCTATATAATTTAGATTTATCAACAAGCCGTAGAAATGGACCCTTAAAATCAAAATGAAGTTAAAGGGAAAGGAGTGACTAATGCTCCTAATCCAATCCTAGTTGCTGATGACAAGGATCAAGCTATAAGGTAGTATGTTGTGCCACTTTTTAGTGAGCTTAGTCTGGGAATTAGGGGACCTGAGATCGAGGCACCTTAGTTTGAATTAAATATTGTGATGTTTCAGATGCTTTAGATAATAGGCCAGTCCCTACAGAAAATCCACACCTTCACCTTCAATTGTTCATGGAGGTGAGTGATTCCTTTAAAATGGTTGGTGTAATTGAAGAAACATTGAGATTTAAGTTGTTTCCATACTCGTTGCGCGATAGAGCACGGGCATGGCTTAATTCATTGCCGCCAAGCTCAATTTCTACATTGTAAGAATTAACAGAGCGCTTCTTGGTTAAGTATTTCCCAACTAGAAAAAATTCAAAGTTGCGGAATGTGATCATTATTTTTCAGCAATTGGATGATGAATTATTACAAGAGGCATAAGAAAGATTTAAAGAGTTTCTATGCAAATGCCCTCACCACGGGATTGTGTATTGCATCGAGCTAGAGACATCTTATAATGGTTTTAATGCACACACTAGGATATTGGTAGATGCTTCTACAAATGGTGCTCTCCTTTCTAGGTCTTATAATGAGGCTTATGAAATTCTTGACATAATAACCAGTAACAACTACTAGTGGCCAACCAATCAAGCAACTTCACGAATATGAGTAGCAGGAGTGCATGAAGTAGATGCTCTCACTTCACATTTAGCTTAAGTATCTTCAATTTATTCAATGTTTAAGAATTTTTCTACTAATAGACTGAATAATGTTGCAGCTCAGCCACCAAGTCAATTTGACAATATTTCCTGTGTATACTGTGGGGACAGACATTCGTTTCAGAATTTTGCATCAAATTTCGAGTCTTTCTATTATGTAGGAAATTAAGACCAAAATAGAAATGGACAAGGACCACAGTCCAACTTCTATAACCCTTCATGGAAAAACCATTCGAACTTCTCTTGGAGTAACCAAGGAGTTGGACCGAATAATACCTACATACAACATAGATCAAATCAACCTCTAGGTTCAATCAACAAGTTCAAAAACCACCACTAGCTGAACCTTTGAATAATTTGGAGAATTTGTTGAAGGCATACATGGCTAAGAATGATGCCTTAATCTAGAGCCAAGCAACAACATTGAAAAATTTGGAGAACCAAATGGGATAGTTAGCTACGGAGCTTTACAATAGACCTCATGGAGCCTTGCTAAGTGATACAGAAAATCCTAGGAATACGGGTAAGGAAAATTGCAAAGCAGTTGCTTTATGAAGCGGAAGGACTTTGGATCCCAAGGATGTTGGTCGCTGGAATCAGAGCTTTAAAATTTATAAAAGAATGATCGAACCTGGAAACTAACTCTGACAATGATTAAAGGCAAGTGTACCTACCGAACAGTAGTATAGCTTAGGCACGACCGGATTGTCGAACCCAAAGGAACTAAAAGTATTAATACTTTCTTTTTATTATTTAGCCTAAAATAAAGTGAAGTTGTTTTAATCTAAATTAATGATGACTAAGCTAAGGACAACGACGAAAAGAACGAATTGGGAAATAACTTGAAGAAAAACTCAATTAATCACGACGATACCCTCAGAAAGAATCCACCTAGACTTCACTTATTATCTAACCCTAAATCATATAATTTATTTACTTAGCTTGATCCATAGGACTCCTTAATGTATATTAAACCCTCTCTCGAGGCGAATAACGTCTAACCCTAAGCTAATTAGTGGAACTCTCGTTCTCTTATAATAACCCCCTAGAATAGCAGTAAATCGATCTATGGATTCCCATATTAGGTTTCACCCTAATCCGGTAAAATCTCGTAACCCTATCTCTAGGCGTTCGATCAACTCCGCTTAATTACGCTAGATATACTCTTAAGCAGGGTCTATTCCTCCTCCACCTAAGCACATCATATTTGGATTAAGCATACATAATTAAGAACAAACTTAGGTATTTATCAAATAATTCAAAAATCAAATAATAAGATTCATCTAGGTTTCATCCCTTTCGGGTATCTGAGGGGTTTAGTTCATAACTAAATAAGAAAACATCTCAAGAGAAAAGATAAAACAAAACATAAGAATCCCTAAAACTCCCTGAAGGAATTGAAGGAGAATTCTGCCGACTTGAGTATAATTCTGGCTTATTGGGATGGATCACCTGTGTAACATCCTAAAATTGGGGTTATTTGGGATTGAATTAATAATCTTGTGTTTGAATTGCTGAAATATTATTTGTGGGGCAGTAAGGCTTAATTAGAGGACTTGGGTAAGCTCGGAATAGTAGAAAAAAATATTTGTGTAAGCTTTAAAGGTAGGGAGCCTTAGTAGGAAGGGGTTACAAGAATAAATGGAGGATTATCTGACACAAAAGTGGCCTTGGAAAAGTGGCAAAAGGAAGGCCACTTAGGAGCTGCATGTGACGCCACAGTGAGCAAGGGAGAACCTGTGTTCGAGTCACGAAAATCCCTCTTTTTGCTCATTAATGGGACGACATAGGGGGAGAGATTTTCTCTTTAAACTCTTTTTTGATTGATAAGATAGTAAGGGATAATATTAGTATTTTTATTGGATTTTAATTGGATTATTTTGAGATTAATTCTAAAAGAGTTGGCAGAGGAAAAATAGGCATGTAATTAATTCAAATAATTTTGAATTAATTTAAATGGTTGGTCAGGAGCAATTCAAGGAAATTGCTAAAATTTGAACTCCTTATTGGTAGGAGTGGACAGCAAGCATAGGGAGTTGGTGCCGAATTCCTATAAAAGCACCTACATATCACCTTGTTTTTCTTTTCTTCATTTTTCTTAAGTAGCCGAATCCCCTATACCTTAATCTCCCATCTATTTCTTTCTTTTCTCTTCTCAAACCCTTAGCCGAAACTCTATCTCCTCCTCATTAATTTCTTTCTTTCCCTTAGGCCGAATACACCCCTTTGAAGTGCCAAATTTCTGTTCCCTATTTTTAAGAACCTTGGCCGAATATTGAACAAGGGGGGAGGCTTTCTTTTAATCGATTTTGGAAGGTAAGTGTGTTAGGCCGAATGCTTGTGCCCTCTTTTCCCTATCTTGTCGATTTGGTAAAGGTAGGTGTTGGTTTTAAATCAAGCTGTTGTTAAGGGTGCTAATCACAGGTTGAACCGAATTTGTTGTAGGATCTTCGGGATATTTGGAACGAGCAATCTAGGCCCTGGACTTCAACAGTTGACTTTGGTAAGTGTTGGTAAGGGTTGATTTTCATAGATTAAAATTTTATGAATATACTCAAAAGCCGAAGGCTATCGTTTAGAATATTGTTGATTGACCGATTAAAGTTTGGTGAAGCAGATTCAGGTATCGTGTGCTAAGGCTAGTATTTAAACGTGTGTAGGTAAGGTTTTCGGTTTAATAATTAACCCTTTGGATATTATGGTTTGGCCGAATAGGCCTTTGGTACTAACACTTGATGATTGGGCGAATATAGGGTCCACATCTAACGCTAAAGATTGGAAACTTCGGGATCTATGAATTTCGATAGAAAGCAGTGTGTACTGAACTCTCTACACACTTTATTAATTTACATGACTATCGTTGTTGTTATTCATCTTTTGGTAGTGTTGCTTATGGCTAAGCATGGATTAGGGTAAGTCCCTAATTTGTGATTGTAGATATATGATTGCATGCTGTCACATGATGCTAAATGTTATGCCATGATATATGAAAATTAATATACAAGCATGTGATGGTGGGATGGATGAGAGGAGGGGGATGAACTATGGACTGTCGTCAGTGGTTTTGACCACAAGATGGGTTGGCCCCATCAGATTATTGTGACCTATGGTCATCAGTGGTTTTGACCACAATGATTGATTATTTGCGACTAAGTCCCAGTGGTTTGGTACCACCAGTGGTTTTGACCACATTTGATATTACGTGACCTATGGTCATCAGTGGTTTTGACCACACGATGGGTTGGCCCCATCATTTAAATTGTGACTTTAAGTCATCAGTGGTTTTGGCCACACGGGGTAGAAACGGAGTATGGATGGCTAGTTGGGTTGCATGAGCATGTTTATTAATGAATTGTGTATGAGATGTATTTTCCGGGTGGGGGATTTACACACTGAGTCTTGGTGACTCACCCCTTCCCTTAACATTTTGCAGATGAGTAGATCGTGGAGATGGAGCCGGATGGACTCGAGGTGGCCATGCAGTGGAAATTTTAATTTGGTGGACTTGGATTTTATTTTATTTAATTTTTAATGTTGGTTTTATTTTTGTTAAGTTGTAATAAGGCCTCCTAGAAATATTTTATTACTGTTACATGCTTTGAATATTTGTTTAAACTATTTAATTATGTTAAAAATGAATTCACATGTTTTTTCAATCAAACGTAAAGTGTTTTAAAAATGCCATCGGGCATATTTGCAATCGATAAACAACCCGACTTAATAAATATTTCTAAAGAACACTAAGTATGGTTTTTAACAAGAAACTTGAAAATGCAAGGTTTTAACAAAACTTAAATCGGTTTTAAAAAGATTTCAAAATGTTTTCTCAGTAGAAACCCAAATTCGGTCGTAATATTTGTGCCGGGTTTGGGGATGTTACAAAATTGGTATCAGAGCCCGGTTCAAAACTCGGCTGTGGGGGCCCAAGGCCCAAAATGTTTTGTTAGTAGGCCTTATTGGAATGATTTGAAACTGTTTTGGCATGAACAGCATGGCACGAGTCTCCGGCACCTATCCGCCCAGGTAAGTACTCCTCACCTTTGTATGAATTATTTTCTGTAGAAGGATAGGAAGCATGGAACGTAGAATAGTCTTATAGGAACTTGAACCCTAGGATTAGACTACTCACACACAAAAACAAAACATAAGCTTTAATAAACTAAACCGACCTATGACTAAGTCACTGAGCTAGGGTGTGGTAACCCCTGTACGCATGTCTAGGATTGGATCCGGAAGGGCTTGGTATTTAAGCAGTCCTAGTGACTCACCTCCTCTTCGCAGGTATCCTACCTGGTGCGTAGCTTCGGTTCACCCTAACTCAGAGAGCTCAGTGGTGTGGCAACCTCTGTGCGCATGTCTAGGAATGGTTTCGGTGGGAGCTTGGTATTTAAGCAGTCCGCGTGACTCACCTCCTCTCTGTTCGAATCCTACCTGGTGCGTAGCTTTGGATCACCCTGACCAAGAGGGCTCGATCATAGGCTAAAACACAATGACTAAAACCCGAAAGGGAACTAGCCATGTTTTTGGAAAAAGGAAAAGACAACAAAACCCTAGTTTTCAAAACTTTTAAAAATCACTCTTCCAAATTTGAGAACAAGCATCTTTGCAACTTTTTTCCTGGAAAATTTGACTTGTGAAAATTACAAAAATACCCTTAGGGGTAAAATTACTAAAATACCCTTGGTTCATAAAATATCAACTACTCAATGGTTTGCCCAAAAACTCATTATTTTGTAAACACTCAAGAAGCCTACTTTGCAAACTACCAAAAATACGTGGTTTTGGAAAATTACGAAAATACCCTCAACCTGCAAAATTACCGAAATGACCCTGAGTTCTAAAATTTTTGCAATATCATCGTTTTAAAAGGGGAAACTCTCAAAAAGGACCCTCAAAGTTTTACAACTGTTAAAATATCCCTGATTTGTTAAGTTTACAAAATTACCCCCGATTGACAAAATTACCAAAATACCCCTAGTTTCAAAAAAAAATTTTGCTATACCTTTAATTTGCAAAATTTCCAGAAATACCCTCCAGTTCAGGAATTTTTTTTAACTGTCTTGAATTATTAAAAGCTCTTAAAATTTCTTTTATTACGAAAATACCCCTGTAGGATAATGACGAAAATACCCCTAGGTTAGAAACAGGACAGAAATGTCCGAAGAGTGAATAGGTATGAAAGGTATTAGGGAATGAATGTTCCTCTCTGTGTGAACTAGGATAGAGAACTTGAAACTTTGTTTGATCGAAAGAATCCCTACTAAACTTTTCTCATAAAATTTCTTCGTGAATAACCAAGTGAAACAAAGTACTAATCCATAAAAATCTCTTAATCGAGTTAAAGCGCGGTAATTAAGATGAGTTCTAGAGGTCGTGGACGCCCGCCGCGTGGTCGTGGTAGGGTAGGATGACCTTGTCGAGCCCGCAAGGTCCAGTCACGGGTGCCGGAAATGAGATGCCTGGATCTCGTGCGTGGTAAAAGCCGAATTTCAAGATTAGACGGGTGGTAATGATGTCGTGTCTCAAGCTGTATTATGAGTATTGAAACGAGTTGCTGAGGCTGGCGCGGGTGCAGGAGCCCGTAAATCTGTGGTTGAACGACTCCGAGCTAACGGAGCAGAAGTATTTAGGGGAGTTTCCGGAGTAGCACCCAGTCTTGTGAGTCTTGGTTGGAAGCAACTGAAAGGATCATGGATGACATAGATTTCACAGCTGAGGAGAAATTAAAGGGTGTAATTTCTTTGCTTCGGGATGAGTCATATCAGTGGTGGCTCACTGTACGGGATGGAACGATGGCAGAAAACCTCACCTGGGAATTTTTCAAGGATGCCTATCAAAAGAAGTATATCAGAACTAGCTGCGTAGATGCGCAGCGGAAGGCTTTCCTGAACCTGGTTCAAGGCAATAAGACAGTGGCGGAGTATGAAGCCGAGCTCGTGGTATTGTGGGTACCGAGCATGAACGCTGTGTTAGATTTGAAGATGGGCTAAGGGATGAGCTGAGAATGATGATAGCTCCACAGCAGGAACGGGAGTTTGCTGTCCTAGTGGAGAAATCTAAGGTTGCAGAAGGGGTAAGGCAGTCGGTTAGACAGAACCAGGATCGGAATTGGAATAAGAGGAGCTACGGACCTTCAAAGTTTTCTGGTAATCAGCAAAAGAGGGCAAGGTTTGGTGGGTCAGATTAAGCTGCTAGGCCTACTGCTGCCAATACTCAATGGCCGCCACAGTGTGCTCGGTGTGGCAAGCCTCACAAGGGGGAGTGTTGGACTGGTAATCGAGGATGCTTCGAATGTGGGTCTATGGAGCATCGAGTTAGAGACTGTCCGAAGAAAGTAGCTAGACTGAGATCTGAGGGTCAGGATCGGGCACCGAACATAAGGGATAATCAACAGCCTCAGAAGGGTCGTGGTACAGGAAGAGGAGGTAATGGTGCTGGCAGAGGTCATGGGGCACCGAGGGGAAATACCGGTGGTACTGAGGCTAGACAACCTGGTTTAGTCTATGCCGTGAGGCGCCAAGAGGAGGGCGACGCATCGGATGTCATAACTGGTATGTTCTTGATCTTTGATGTGCCTTACAATACCTTGATAGACATTGGCTCGACTCACTCGTACATTGCTAGTAGCGTAGTGGAAACTTTGCATCTAGACTCTGAGCTTACTTCTAGAAAGATGACTGTACTAAGCCCCCTAGGTCACTCCATAGAAGTAAGTAGACTTTATAGGGACATACCCCTAGAACTCCAAGGGGTCGTGTTTTTGGCTGATTTGATGGAACTACCATTTCGGGAGTTCGATCTAATTCTCAGGATGGATTGGCTAGTAAAGTATCAGGCTAGCCTGGATTGCGCGACTAAGCGCATGGTGTTAAAGACTGAGAAGGGTGATGAGGTGGTGATGATAGGTAAAAGGAGAGATTGCCTAACCAAGGTGGTGTCTGCCTTGAAGGCTGAAAAGATGGTCAGGAAAGGTTGTGAGGCATTTCTGGTGCGAATCTGTGCCTTGGAGGCTAAGGAGTCAGTAGTGGAGAAGGTTTGAACTGTAGGGGAATTGGCTGATGTGTTCCCAGAGGAACTTCCGGGTCTGCCTCCAGATCGGGAAGTTGAATTCGGTATAGACTTGCTACCTGGAACGGCACCTGTGTCTATAGCACCGTACCGAATGGCACCAAAAGAGTTGGTGGAGCTCAAGGCTCAAATTCAGGAGCTGTTGGATAGAGGGTTTGTCTGACCTAGTATATCACCGCGGGGAGCACCTGTGTTGTTTGTTAAGAAAAAGGATGGTTCGATGAGGATGTGTATCGACTACCGTCAACTAAACAAGTTAACGATCAAGAACAAGTATGCGTTGCCTCGGATTGATGACTTGTTCGATCAACTGAAGGGTGCATCGGTGTTTTTGAAAATAGATCTTAGGTCGGGATATCATCAACTTAAAGTGAAGGAGGTTGATGTGCAGAAGACGGTATTCCGAACTCAGTATGGACATTACGAGTTCTTAGTGATGCCATTTGGGTTGACCAACGCACCTGCAGCGTTCATGGACTTAATGAATCGGGTATTCCAGCAGTACTTGGATCAATTTGTCATGGTGTTCATAGACAACATATTGGTTTATTCAAAAACGAAAGAAGAGCATGATAGGTATTTGCGTATAGTTCTACAAGTACTGAGGGAGAAGCAGTTATATGCCAAATTCAGTAAGTGTGAATTTTGGCTTAGGGAGGTGGCTTTCTTAGGTCACGTAGTGTCAGCTGAAGGGATTAGAGTAGATCCTCGCAAGATTGAAGCAGTGTTGGATTGGAAACCGCCTAGGTCAGTGGCAAAAATTCGAAGTTTTCTGGGTCTAGCAGGGTACTATCGGAGATTTGTGGAAGGGTTCTCCTTAATCGCAGTACCGTTGACTAAGTTATTAAGGAAGGATGTTCCTTTTGTGTGGTCGGAGAAGTAGCAAGAAAGTTTCGATAAGCTAAGGAAGATTCGGCGAAGCTCGGCTCCTGATGCGACACCAAGCGGGAAATTGTTCACAGTTTATTGTGATGCATCCCATACAGGTTTGGGATGTGTGCTGATGCAGGAAGGAAAGGTAGTGGCCTATGCATCCCGTCAGTTAAGACCGCATGAGGTTAACTATCCAACTCACGACTTGGAGTTAGCGGCAGTAGTATTTGCCTTGAAAATATAGAGACATTATCTATACGGGGAGAAGTCGATAGTCTATACAAATCACAAAAGTTTAAGGTATCTCTTGACACAGAGGGACTTGAATTTGAGGCAACGCTGATGGATTGAACTGTTGAAGGACTACGACTGTTTAATTGAGTACCATCTGGGTAGGGCTAATGTGGTGGCTGACGCGTTGAGCCGGAAGGTCGTAAAAGGCTTAAGGGCGATGTTTGCTCATCTCAGTCTATACAACAATGGGGGCCTTTTAGCAGAACTGCAGGTTAAGCCAACTTGGATCAAGGAGGTTAAGGAAAAGCAGTTAGTAGACGAAGGGTTGAACGCGATGAGGTTGCAAGTTCAAGATGGTGGTTTGGAAGGATATAGTCTGACTGATGATGGTGTATTGTGCTTTCAAGGGCGGCCTTGTATGCCAAAGGATGCGGAATTGAGGCAAAGAATTCTCCAAGATGCATATAGTAGCCCATACGCTATGCATCCTGGAGGTAGCAAGATGTATGGAGATTTGCGGAAATAGTTCTGGTGGCCAGGGTTGAAGCGCGAGGTAACTGAGTTGGTGGGAAGGTGTCTGACGTGTCAGCAGGTTAAGGCTGAACATCAGTTGCCATCAGGGTTACTCCAACCAGTAAAGATCCCTCAGTGGAAATGGGAGGATCACTATGGATTTCGTCAGTGGGTTACCCCTCACGCCCAGCAAGAAGGACGCAGTTTGGGTAATTGTGGACCGTCTGACTAAGTCAGCTCATTTCATACCGGTGAGAATGGATTATTCACTTCAGAAACTAGCTAAGCTGTATGTGTCGGAAATAGTAAGATTGCATGGTGTGCCAGTATCAATCATCTCAGATAGGGATCCCAGATTTACGTCAAGGTTTTGGAAAGCATTGCATCAAGCTTTGGGTACACGATTGGACTTCAGTACAGCTTTCCACCCACAGTCTGACGGACAATCAGAAAGGGTTATACAGATTCTAGAGGATATGCTGAGAGGGTGTGTTTTGGATTTCAGTGGTAGTTGGGAAGAGTATCTACCGTTGGCGGAATTCGCTTATAACAATAGTTATCAAGCGAGTATTCAGATGGCACCATACAAAGCAGTATATGGACGGAAATGTCGTACTCCTACATGTTGGACGGAGTTAGGTGAACGACAAGTCTTGGGCCCAGAATTGGTTACAGAAACGGAGGATAAAGTTAAGGTGATTAGGACTCGTCTTAGGAAGCGCCGAGAGAGAAGTAAGTCGATATCGATCTTAAGCGTAAAGAAATGGAGTATGCGGTAGGAGATAAAGTCTTTTCGAAGGTGTCACCTTGGAAGAAGGTGTTGAGATTTGGGCGAAAAGGAAGTTAAGCCCAAGATTCATCGCCCATATACGATGTTAAAGCGGGTGGGGCGGTAGCTTATCACCGAGCACCGCGGCAGAGTTAAGTCGATTCATAACGTTTTTCATGTGTCGATGCTTAGGCGGTATCAGTCTGATCCATCGCACGTTGTGCCAGTGGCTGAGATTGAGGTAAACTCGGACTTATCTTTCGAGGAAGAACCAGTTCGAGATCTTAGATCGAGATGTCAAGGTTGCGTAGGAAGTCGAGACCTTTGGTGAAAGTGCTTTGGCGAAACCATGGTGCAGAGGAAGCTACGTGGGAACCCGAGGATGTGATGCGTCAGCAATACCCCCATCTCTTCTAATCAGGTAATTTCGAGGCCGAAATTATTTTTAAGGGGGGTAGAACTGTAACATCCTAAAATTGGGGTTATTTGGGATTGAATTAATTCTCTTGTGTTTGAATTGTTTGAAATATTATTCATGCAAGCGATAAGGCTTAATTAGAGGACTTGGGTAAGCTCTTAATAGTAGAAAAAATATTTGTGTAAGCTTTAAAGGTAGGGAGCCTTAGTAGGAAGGGGTTACAAGAATAAATGGAGGATTATCTGACACAAAAGTGGCCTTGGAAAAGTGGCAAAAGGAAGGCCACTTAGGAGCTGCATGTGACGCCACAGTGAGCAAGGGAAAACCTGTGTTCGAGTCACGAAAATCCCTCTTTTTGCTCATTAATGGGACGGCATAGGGGGAGAGATTTTCTCTCTTTAAACTCTTTTTTGATTGATAAGATAGTAAGGGATAATATTAGTATTTTATTGGATTTTAATTGGATTATTTTGAGATTAATTCTAAAAGAGTTGGCAGAGGAAAAATAGGCATGTAATTAATTCAAATAATTTTGAATTAATTTAAATGGTTGGTCAGGAGCAATTCAAGGAAATTGCTAAAATTTGAACTCCTTATTGATAGGAGTGGACGGCAAGCATAGGGAGTTGATGCCGAATTCCTATAAAAGCACCTACATATCACCTTGTTTTTCTTTTCTTCATTTTTCTTAAGTAGCCAAATCCCTTATACCTTAATCTCCCATCTATTTCTTTCTTTTCTCTTCTCAAACCCTTACCCGAAACTCTATCTCCTCCTCATTATTTTTTTTCTTTCCCTTAGGCCGAATACACCCCTTTGAAGTGCCGAATTTCTTTTCCCTATTTTTAAGCACCTTGGCCGAATATTGAACAAGGGGGGGAGGCTTTCTTTTAATCGATTTTGGAAGGTAAGTGTGTTAGGCCGAATGCTTGTGCCCTCTTTTCCTTATCTTGTCGACTTTGGTAAAGGTAGGTGTTGGTTTCGGCAACTGTTGTTAAGGGTGCTAATCACAGGTTGAACTGAATTTGTTGTAGGATCTTCGGGATATTTGGAACGAGCAATCTAGGCCCTGGACTTCAACAGTTGACTTTGGTAAGTGGTGGTAAGGGTTGATTTTCATAGATTAAAATTTTATGAATATACTCAAAAGCCGAAGGCTATCGTTTAGAATATTGTTGATTGACCGATTAAAGTTTGGTGAAGCAGATTCGGGTATCGTGTGCTAAGGCTAGTATTTAAACGTGTGTAGGTAAGGTTTTCGGGTTTAATAATTAACCCTTTGGATATTATGGTTTGGCCGAATAGGCCTTTGGTACTAACACTGATGATTGGACGAATATAGGGTCCACATCTAACGCTAAAGATTGGAAACTTCGGGATCTAAGAATTTCGATAGAAATAGGTGTGTACGAACTCTCTACACACTTTATTAATTTACATGACTATCGTTGTTGTTATTCATCTTTTGGTAGTGTTGCTTATGGCTAAGCATGGATTCCGGGTAAGTCCCCTAATTTGTGATTGTAGATATATGATTGCATGCTGTCACATGATGCTAAATGTTATGCCATGATATATGAAAATTGATATACAAGCATGTGATGGTGGGATGATGAGATGAGGGGGATAAACTATGGACTGTCGTCAGTGGTTTTGACCACAAGATGGGTTGGCCCCATCAGATTATTGTGACCTATGGTCATCAGTGGTTTTGACCACAACGATTGATTATTTGCGACTCAGTCCCAGTGGTTTGGTACCACCAGTGGTTTTGACCACATTTGATATTACGTGACCTATGGTCATCAGTGGTTTTGACCACACAATGGGTTGGCCCCATCATTTAAATTGTGACTTTAAGTCATCAGTGGTTTTGACCACACGAGGTAGAAACGGAGTATGGATGGCTAGTTGGGTTGCATGAGCATGTTTATTAATGAAATGTGTATGAGATGTATTTTCCGGGTGGGGGATTTACACACTGAGTCTTGGTGACTCACCCCTTCCCTTAACATTTTGCAGATGAGTAGATCGCGGAGATGGAGCCGGATGGACTCGAGGTGGCCATGCAGTGGAAATTTTAATTTGGTGGACTTGGATTTTATTTTATTTAATTTTTAATGCTGGTTTTATTTTTGTTAAGTTGTAATAAGACCTCCTAGAATTATTTTATTACTGTTACATGCTTTGAATATTTGTTTAAACTATTTAATTATGTTAAAAATGAATTCACATGTTTTTTCAATCAAACGTAAAGTGTTTTAAAAATGCCATCGGGCACATTTGCAATCGATAAACAACCCGACTTAATAAATATTTCTAAAGAGCACTAAGTATGGTTTTTAACAAGAAACTTGAAAATGCAAGGTTTTAACAAAACTTAAATCGGTTTTAAAAATATTTCAAAATGTTTTCTCAGTAGCAACCCAAATTCGGTCGTAATGTTTGGGCCGGGTTTGGGGATGTTACAACCTGGCTATCTTCGAGTGATTCCCGCAATTCTGACCTTTTCGGCTTGGCTCGTTGGCCTAGCTCGACCGCCGGTTTTGACTTCTGCCGAACCCCCTTTCAAGTTGCCCCCTTGGGTGTTTATATAAACTTTGTGATGCCTTACCTGGCCCCTAAGTATCCGAATTTAAATAGAATTCCTACTAGGGTGTTTGAATTGGCTTTGGAATGTGTTACTTTGCCTCCAAGTATCCTTTCCCGAATGAAATTACTCTTTCCAGCGACAGGGGCACAGCCATGGTACACGCTCGTGTGAATCGTGGCCAGGCCATTTTGGACTTTTAATGAGGCACGACCATGTTTATCGAGGTCCAGGCCATGTTCTAGTAATTTAATGAGGCAGGCCGTGTCGATTTTGTGAATTGGCCCATTTGGCCCGTTTTAAGCCCTTTTTATGTTCTTTTCATCCTTGGGTGCTTTCCTAAGTATAAGACATAAAAGAAAGGATTAAGAGCACCTTTTTACATAAATCGAGGCTTAAATTATCCAAAAGCATGCTAAATGTGGGCCTAAAATATGCTACTTTTACGGTTTATCAAATACCCCCACACTTAAGCTTTTGCTTGTCCTCAAGAAAAATTCTCAACTTAGAATTAAAACGAACTTTCCATAATTCATAATTTCTATCAACAATGTCTCATCATAATTCAAAGATAATTTATATATGGATAATTCAACTCAAAGAGTCCTAAAGATTCAAACAATCAAAGTCATACATTTATAGCATAAAAACATAGGCGTTTGCCTTTACATGAATAGTTACCTCTGATTCAAAATTGAAAAGAGTTGACATCCTCACTAAAGATTCGCTCAAATCATTCAAAGTGTTTAAGGTTCAAAATTAAGTACTCAATAAGTCAAACATGAAAGGTTAATCCCATAGGCTTGCATGAAAATCAAATATCCATCACTGTAAAATGAGATGATACACAAATCAAAAGGTCTTTAACAGGGTTGTAACGAGGCTTAGGTTAAGGGTATGGATAAAGGCTGAATTAGAAGGTTAGACTCCAGATTGACCTGACAAATTACCTAACTAGAAATACGAACTAATGATATGTAAATGAAAATTTGAAATACCAATACTCTAATACGAGCTTTTTCTTCATTATTTCGAATTTAAACATATAAGCTCACTTAATTATAGAACTAATAATGAATATACTCTCTCTTTTTTTTAAGAACAAACTAAGTATAATAATAAGAAAGAACTTTTACAACCGAAATATAGAACATAGTTAGGAAGCTGTTCAAAATCAAATCTCGACAAAAGGGTAATTAAAAAGGAATAGGGATAATAAATACAAAGGGTTTTGGGTTAAAATTAGTGGGTGAGTCAATAAAAAGGGTTGTTAGGATTAAACGAGGTTCACTAGGGGTTAGTTATGCGGGTAGGCTTTTTATGGAGTAAGTGGGTTAAATCTAGGTGCCTTTATCATCTCTGTATATCAAATCATAGGTGTGGTCTTGACATGTATAATCAATGCAAGTTCTAGAATAACAAATCAATGTTGACACACTTATAATCAATAAGATGAGCAAGAAAAAGAATATATGCTCTATAAGGCTCAAAATCTCTCAAAAAATTATGGGTTTTTTATGTCAACCTCGTAAATTTCAAACTTCAAAGTACTATTCAAATTCAGGTAGACAACCTAGAAAAAAAAACTTAATTTCTGAAAAATAGACTTATCATGCTTGATTCTCTAGTATCATTCAAATTTAATCATCAACGCACAACTATCAATGACTTAATCCAAAACACATCAATAAAAATCATAAATCAAAGGAAATTTCATTCAAATCATAATATGAGATACTTACTTTAGAACGAGGCATAATTCAGGGATTTTCAAATAATACTATAGTTAACCCCCCACACACTTAAGATGTACATTACCCTCAATGTACAAAGATGGATAAAATGACAATATAGTGAGAAAATCAAAAGATAGGGAGAGATGTAAAACTTCCTGAATTTTTTTGGATCAAGTCAATGAAAAGGAACTGGATAGGATTGGAGGAGATCGTGGGGAAGCTCTCGAACCGTTTGAAATTGAATCCTCGAAGCAGCCGGTCGAACTTTATTGTGCCCTAAGCTAAATCTAAATGACATAAATAATAAAAAGAAAATGATAAAGAAAATAAAAATAAAAGCATAAACAATAAAAATAAAAATAAAAAAATGAAAGTAAAAATAAAAAATGAAAATGAAAATAAAAGTAAATAATTCAATAATGATACGGTCCACGCCCTTGTGCCGACCCGTGGTGTTCACACGGCCACGACCACGGCCGTGTGCAAGGCCGTGTGGGTATGGAAACCTGCGCCTAAATATGAAAAGAAATTAAATTAAACTAATTAGTAGGGTTAGTGCTCGGATTGCCTCCCGTGAAGCGCTCGTTTATAGTCTTAAGCTAGACTTTACCTCTTATTTGTATAGTCAAGGTGGTTTGAGGAGGTGAAAATCCTTTCTCATGCGATCAACTCGATTTTACCTCAAAAGTGCTGAATTTAGGATTGTTTACCTCGACTGTCCCATATAGGAAGACATTAAGTACCTCAAAGGTGATTTTTTTGTTTGCCTTGAGGTCTGAATTGGTGATTCGAGGGTTTTCCTTATTCAACAATATTTGATCCCCTATTTTGAAGTGATTTGTTGTTTCTATCGGCTTGTCTGGGGGTTCCTTCGGTTTCACTTCGTGTGGTTCCGGTTCTTTTTTAAATTGTGTTGTCCACCCTTCTAGTTTGTTGACCATAAGGCTTCGTTCCTCATATAATTCTTCTTTCTTGGCACGAAGTCTAAGATCTAGCTCAGCTACGTGATTTCGTGATGCTTCTTGTAAAGAAGGTTGAATCAAATAGTTATCAATAGAATTAACATTCGTACCTTTATTACTCGAGTTCCTAGCTGAGTCAAGAGCTTGAAGAGTGATTGTTTCATCATCTACACGAAGTGTGAGTTCACTGAATTCTTCCTCTGTGGTCTTCCTTTATTACATTAAGATATGGCACACGAGGTTGGTACTCTGTAATTGCCGGTTTTGGTAAATCGTGGCACGCCTCAACCTTACCTTCACTTACCACAGGTTCTTCTCTTGGGTTTGGTTCGTCTAACCCTTCACTATCGTAAATGGCTTACTTTTGCTTTCTCAGGTTAGTGTTAGTATAGCTTGGCAAGCTTCCTTGTGGTAGTTCTGAGATCAGCTTAGCAAGTTGTCCAACTGTCTTAGTGAGTTCCTCGACTGACTTAGTGAGTTTATCAACCAATGGTTGTTGGCCTTTAAGTGTTTTCTCAGTATCTTGGAAACGGTTTTTTGTAGTTGCCATGAATTTTGTCAGCATCTCTTCAATGTCCGACTCCTCTTCCTGTTGGTGAGGTGGTTGTTGAAAATCTGGAAGAAGTTCTGGTCTTTGGCTACTTTGGTCATCCCACGAGAAATTGGGATGGTACCTCCAACCTGCATTATTGTAACACCCCAAACCTGGTCTATGCATTAAGACCAGATTTGGTATGCCACACAAATCGAACATACATCTAGACATTTAATGATTTAAAGATAACAGATCTTCAAAACTATTTTGGAGATAGAGTTTGTCAAAAACTGAGGTAAATTTGTAATCCATGATTTTAAAACATAAGAGTTTATAAAATTGATCTCTGAAAAATAATTGGTTAACTTTTTAAAGAAATTTAAAAGAGTTCAAAAGGAATTTGAAAACGAAATTTATAAAAGAGTTTTCACAGAAATTTTTACGAGATAGTGATATTTAAGAAAAACCCCTTTTTATACGTAAATTAAAGAAAACATTTATAAACTTAAAATAGTCCACTTTAAGTATCTAAAACATATTAAAATCCATCCACGAAATAAAATCCATAAAAATAATACTAGAGGCCTTATTACATCGCCAAAATAGTAATTAAGTAAAAATACTAAAGAGTAGTTTAAAGTTCATAAAAACCATCATTTGAAGTATGGCCTCCACGAAGTCATCCTCGGCCCAAGCCTCTATTACTGATCGTTACCTGAGAAGGGTAAAGGAAATGGGGTGAGTTACTTAGAACTCAGTGTCCAACCCACTTACCGTGTCCACTGGGCCAAAACCATATAAGCATTTAATTGGGCTTGAGCCCATATACTAATATAACAATATAGCAATCATAAAATGCACGTGATATGCAATTCCCAACCAAGTCTAAATTTCCATCCACTACACACCTCCCATACCAACCAGCACACCTGTGGGGATCAAGTCAACCCACCCTGCTAAACACACCAATCGCAGGCATTAAGCCATTTAATACGCATGCACGAAGCCATTTAATAACATGGCATGAAGCCTTTTAATAACATGGCACGAAGCTTTTTAATAACATGGCACGAAGCCTTTTTATAACATGGCACGAAGCCTTTTAATAACATGTTATAACATGGCACGAAGCCTTCTTCTCTTCGTCAAATATCCCAACCCATGCAATCATGTATATACAATGCATAACAAATTTATTCTTATGATAATTTCAACATAAGGCCCATAATATAATTTGGCCCATTAAGCAATCTAGCAAATCGGCCCATATAGCAATCTAGCAATTCGGCTCGTATAGCAATCTAGCAATTTGGCCCAAATATCAGCTTTATCATATTAGCCCATTAAGGGCAATTCCGAATTTCCATGATTTTAATACCAATTTCATGCACTTACACAAAAAGTGTTAATAAACCATATTTTTCTGATTTTACCAACTTTACGATTTTTATTCAAATACTTAATAACGGTAAAACCATCTAACCCATGAGATTAGTGTGAAATTACACACCTGATTACGGTGAGAACTATACTTTCCCACTTGTTGATACCTAAATACGTGTCACGTTTGATTAGAACACTAATACTTATTATAAATCTATACTAAAGATAAGCGATCTAGATCTTTACCCTCGGAATCTCGAACCATAACTATTTGTCAGTTCTCCCCGGTTGACGGTTCACAACCCGATGGGAAATCCTGAATAGCTAATGCCTACGAACTATGAACAATCGATTCTCTTCGGATGAGGGTCCACAACCCGGTGGAAAATCTCGTATTGCCGAAACAGCCCTTCGCTTGAATCTAGAAGGAATAGTGAAATCGCCCCTCTTCCGTACACTATTCACCACTCTTTTCGACCCTATCTTGTTTGCCTCCATTGACAAAAGATTATTAGTCCTAACTATATATTGGAATTTAAGACTATTGGTTTAAAAGGGCGAATTCGGCTTACCTTAAAATTCCGAATGATTCCAAAAGAATTCCTTGAAAGTTATGATCCAAATTCGAATAACTTCAAGATGACTTCGAAGAGATGATGATTCGGCTCTCCACTATTTCACTAAAAAAATAACGAAAGAAATTGTCTAGAGAATGAACGATTATTCGTTTTAAAAGACTCTTCCAAGCCAACCTATAGATTTGGCCAAGGTGTCCAATTAGCAAAAAGAAAACAAAGAAGATGATTCTTACCGATGGTCCAAATTTTGAATAGAAGAAATGATTGAGAATAAAATCTATGAGGAAGGGAAGATTCAGCTATGATATATATAAAAGAAAGGAAAAAGATTCGGCTATGGAGATGGTCTCTAACATTCGGCCATGGAAGAAATATGAAGGAAGAAATGTGTTTAAAGGATGAGAAAAATGGAGAAAGAAAAAGAATAATGATGAGAGGTTTATGATTCGGTTTTCAAAGGTAAGAGAAGAGCAAGGAAAAGGGTTTGGGACAATGGTGCATTCGGCACTAGGAGAGAAGCACAAAATGAAGCACTTGAGAGGTTGGCAAAATATGACCAAATGGTCAAAAGGAGAAGACAAAAAGAAGAAAACCAAAGATGTTTACCCAAAGCATCAATCACATTTGGCTATGAGAGAAAAAGATGAAAAGAAAAGGTGTTTTGGGAGAACAAAAAATGACCAAATGGGATTACACACTAACTACACATCCTTACCAAAGTCTACCACAAAAATTCGGCCACCCCCCTAGTCCACAAAACCGTCCAAGTTCATGGACAAGCTTGGCCATTCCAACTTTCCAAAACACATCCCTTAAGAAGTGCCTTGTGTTCCCCCTACATTCCATAAGTTTAGGATTTCTTTCCCCAAGTTCCATGCTTACCTTAACCATTAGCCACCTTGCCATAAAAAAAATAGTCCAACCTTACCAAAAATAAGGCTTGACCGACACATGCTAGAAGGGTGTAAAAATAAAAGTCACAAAATTGCATTCCATGGGATTCGAACCTCTTCCCTCAAGTAACACCTATGGCGCTAACTCCACTTTACTACTAGCTCATTTTATGCTAGCTTTTGACACTTAATTTCCTTAAACATCAAGATCATTTGTTCCTCTTTAGTAAAGTACTCTTTACAAAAATAAAATTTATTCTAATTCCGAATAATCTCGAGCCTTCTCAAAACTATAAATTAAACGCACAAATTAAAAACACTCATTAGCTAAGCACCAAAATTATGCAACATGTCGATACTAATTTTTTTAGGATGTTACAATTATAAGTGTTACTATAAAAATTATTTTGAGGTCTAGAATAGTTACCCGTATAGTGAACTTGCTCCTAGATTTGAGTCATATTGCATTATTGGGTGTACGTCGAGGTTGAAAACACTGGCGACTTTTGTTGGCGTTATCCTCAAAACTTGCCACTGATAGTTATTTAGTGCCATCTCCCCTATAAACTATAATTATCTGCCAAAATCAAATAAAAGAAAAATTAGCAAAGTAAAAAAAAATAAAACTAATAATAATAAAAAAATAAATTGCAATAATAATAAAAAAAATTGGCTAAAGTAATAAATATAGAGCTTTCTTGATATTTTAGTTCCCCGGCAACGGCGCCAAAAACTTGATCGCTAAAATTAGGGCTTTAAAATTTATAAAAGATTGATCGAACCTGGAAACTAACTCTGACAACGATTAAAGGCAAGTGTACCTATCAAACAGTAGTATAGCTTAGGCAAGACTGGATTGTCGAACCCAAAGGAACTAAAAGTATTAATACTAACTTTCTTTCTATTATTTAGCCTAAAATAAAGTGAAGTTGTTTTAATCTAAATTAATGACGACTAAGCTAAGGACAAAGACGAAAAGAATGAATTGGGAAATAACTTGAAGAAAAACTCAATTGATCACGATGATACCCTCAGGAAGAATCCACCTGGACTTCACTTGTTATCTAACCCTGAATCATATGATTTATTTACTTAGCTTGATCCGTATGACTCCCTAACGTATATTAAACCCTCTCTCGAGGCGAATAACATCTAGCCCTAGGTTAATTAGTGGAACTCTCGTTCTCTTATAATAACCCCCTAGAATTGCAATAAATCTATTTATGGATTCCCATATTATGTTTCACCCTAATCCGGAAAAATCTCATAACCCTATCTCTAGGCGTTCGATCAACTCCGCTTAATTACGCTAGATCTACTCTTAAGCAGGGTCTATTCCTCCTCCACCTAAGCACATCAGATTTGGATTAAGTATGCATAATTAAGAACAAACTTAAGTATTTATCATATAATTCAAAAATCAAATAATAAGATTCATCTAGGTTTCATCCCCTTCGGGTATCTGAGGGGTTTAGTTCATAACTAAATAAGGAAACATCTCAAGAGAAAAGATAAAACAAAATATAAGAATCCCTAAAACTCCCTGAAGGAATTGAAGGAGAATTCCGCCATCTTGAATATAATTCCGGCTTCTTGGGATGGATCAACTGGCTATCTTCGAGTGATTCCCACAATTCTGACCTTTCCGGCTTGGCTCCTTGGCCTAGCTCAACCGCCGGTTTCGACTTCTACCGAACTCCTCTTTCCAGTTGCCCCCTTGGGTGTTTATATAGACTTTGTGATGCCTTAGTTGGCCCTTAAGTATCCTAATTTAAGTAGAATTCCTACTAGGGTGTTTGAATAGGCTTTGGAATGTGCTTCTTTGCCTCCAAGTATCTTTTCCCGAATGAAATTACTTTTTCCAGCGATAAGGGCACAGCTATGGCACACGCTCGTGTGAATCGTGGCCAGGTTGTGTTTGGACTTTTAATGAGGCACGGCCGTGTTTATCAGGGTCCAGGCCGTGTTTTAATAATTTAATGAGGCACGGTCGTGTGGCTTGAAGTCCAGGCCGTGTCGATTTCGTGAATTGGCCCATTTGGCCCGTTTTAAGCCCGTTTTACGTTCTTTTCATCCTTGGGTGCTTTCTTGAGTATAAGACATGAAAAGAAAGGATTAAGAGCACCTTTTTACATAAATCGAGGCTTAAATTATTCAAAAGCATGCTAAATGTGGGCCTAAAATATGTTACTTTTACGGTTTATCAGATGTTAAGGTTGAAGATGAACTTTTCAAGAGAGAGGAAAATCAATCGACAGTTGAAATTCCTACACCACAGATGCTAGACTTTGAAAATTCTGAAGAGGTAAAACCTAAACTACTCAATTCTGATAAGCTAACACCTTTGTTAGATGTAGATATAATACCTCAGAATAGTTGTCCAATCCAAGATAAGGTTCCATCACCTCCGTATCCACAAAGGCTCAAGAAATAGAAATAAGAGGTGAAATTCAAGAAATTCTTGTATGTTCTTAAGCAGCTTCACATCAATATCCCATTGGTAGAAGCCTTAGAACAAATGCCTGACTATGTCAAGTTTATTAAGGACATTCTGTCCAAGAAGAAGAGGCTTGGTGAATTCGAAAATGTAGCACTAACAAAAGAGTGCAGTGCATTCCAACAAAACAAGCTACCTCCGAAAATGAAGGACCCTAGGTGCTTTACCGTACCATGTAATATTGGAGAATCTTATCGTGATAAAGCTCTATGTGATCTACGAGCAAGCATCAACTTGATGCCAATGTATGTTTTTAAGATGTTGGGTATAGGTGATGTTCGACCAATAATTGTGACATTCCAACTGGTAGATCGATCTCTAGCACACTTGAAAGGAAATATAGAGAATGTTTTGGTTCGTGTAGATAAGATTATTTTCCTGATTCAATGGAAGAATGCTTAACAATGGAGGAGTAAGAATCCTTAGTCTCTGCAGAATGGGAATGCAATTTTGTAGAAGACCTATTGGTAAATACCTTAAGGTTTGAGCCACTAGAAGATGAAAAAGGTAAGGAAAATATGACTTTGAGGGAAGCCAATCCAAAGGGCTATGATCGACTAGCACGTTTTAAATTATTGGAGTTGGAAACCCAGGAATACATACAACCAAAATTGTTAGTCGTGGAATCACCCAAACTTAAATTAAAGGTACTTACTTCTCATTTGAAATACGTTTATCTAGGTAACTCTTCTACTTTGCTTGTGATTATTTCAACAGAACTAACATAACGCCAAGAGGAGTAGTTGGTTAAAGTTTTAAATAAATTCAAAAATGCAATCAGTTGGACTATAGCTAATATCCAAGGAATAAGCCCATCATTTTGTATGCACAAGATTATATTAGAGGAGGGCGAGAAAGTTGGAATTGATGGCCAAAAGAGACTCAATCCTATTATGAAGGAGATAGTTGATAGGTAAGTTCGGTATAGTGTGTTCCAAAGAAGGGTTGAATCACGATTATAGAGAATAAGAGTAAATAATTAATTTCGACGAGGACGATCACAGGCTGAAGAATCTGTATAGACTATAAAAAGCTGAACAAGGCAGCCTGGAAGGATCATTTCCCACTGCCTTTCATAGATTAGATGTTGGACCAACTAGCAGGTAAAGAATATTATTGTTTCTTAGATGGGTGTTTGAAGTATAAGCAGATAGTTGTAGCCCTAGAATACCAACACAAAACAACCTTTACTTGCCTGTATAGTTCGTTTGGTTTTAGATTAATGCCTTTCAATTTACGAAATGCACTTGTACCATTTCAATGATGCATGCTGGCAATATTTATTGATATGGTTGAATTTTTTGTTGAAGTATTCATGGATGATTTTTTTGTTTTTGGTGATTCATATGATATTTTTTTAAGTAATTTGACTAAGGTACTGAAGAGGTGTGAGGAGACAAACCTTGTCCTTGACTTGGAGAAATGACAGTTTATGGTTAAGGAAGGAATTGTCTTAGGACATAAAATATCCAGAAGAGGGATCGAAGTCGACAAGGAAAAGGTGGATATAAATGAAAAGTTGCCACCCCCAGTCACTATCAAAGAAGTTAGAAGTTTCTTCTGGCATGCCAGTTTTTACCGAAGGTTTATAAAGGATTTCTCAAAGATTTCCAAGCCCTTGTGTACTTTATTAGAGAAAGACACAACTTTTGAGTTTAGCAAACCATGTTTGGAAGCCCTTGAAGAATTTAAAATTTTGTTAATCTCAGAACCACTAATTGTTACACGAGATTGGAACTCTCCTTTTGAGCTGATGTATGATGCTAGAGATTTTGCTGTGGGAGCTGTGATAGGGCAAAGAAGAAACAAAGCATTTCATTCGATCTACTATGTAAGCAGAACTTTGACAGGAGCTCGACTTAAATATACAGTAAGAAAGAACTATTTGCTATAGTTTTTTCTTTTGACAAGTTCCATTCATATCTTTTAGGTACAAAAGCCACAGTCTTCATGGATCATTCAACCATTAAATACTTACTAACAGAGAAAGATTCTAAACCAAGGTTGATTCGATGGGTACTCTTACTCCAAGAATTTGACCTTGAGATCCAAGACAGAAAATGGGTTGAAAATCAAGTAGCGGACCATCTATCAAGATCAGAAGTGTGTAGCTAGAAGAGAGATCGATGAGATCCTATACCGCTATCATTCATCTCCAAGTAGGGGACATCTTGGTGGTTCCCGCATTTCAGCAAAGATTTTGCCACCTGGATTTTTCTAGCCTACGGTGTTTAAGGATACATACGCATATGTGAAGAATTACGATTGATGCTAGAGGACTAGAAACATATCAAGGAGGAACAAGATGCCTTTAATGAACATCTTAGAGGTAGAATTATTTGACGTTTGGCGCATTAATATTTTAGGCCCATTTCCTTCTTATGGTAACAGGTACATCCTAGTGGCTATTGACTATGTATCCAAGTGGGTGGAAACCGAGGCATACCCAACAAATGATGCTAAGGTATTCATGTGATTCCTACATAAACATGTATTTGCAAGGTTTGGGACTCCTAGATCTATAATTAGCGATGAAGGATCTCACTTTCTAAATAAATGGCTTATGTGGTTGCTTCACAAGTATAATGTGAAACACAAAGTAGCTACTGCCTATCATCCACAGACGAATGAGCAGGCTAAGCTTGCAAATCGCGAGATCAAAGGAATCTTTAGAAGGTGGTTCGACCTAATAAAAAAGATTGTTCCGGAGGCTTGATGATACTCTATGGGCCTATCGTACAACTTTCAAAACACCATTAGAAATTGCTCCTTATCGATTAGTCTTCGAGAAAGCCTTCTATTTGCCACTCAAATTGGAGAATAGAGCTCACTGGGCCCTAAAACAATTAAATCTAGATTTGAAGTAAGCTGGTGAAAGAAGGATGTTACAACTTGATTAGTTGGAAGAATTGAGGTTATTTTCATATGAGAATGCCAAGATATGTAAAGAAAAGACCAAGAGATGGCATGAAAAACGTATTCAACCTTGGGAATTCAGAGAAGGTCAAAGGGTCGTATTGTTCAACTCAAGATTGAGGGTATTCCCTGGGAAACTCAAATTTAGATGGTCCGGACCATTCATTTTTCATAAAATCTATTCTTATGGAGTGGTAGAACTACAGAATGATAAGGAAGGTACATTTAAAGTTAATGGTTAACGTCTCAAACACTATTGGGATAATCAAGTTGAACGAATTAATACCTTATTCAATTTAATAGACCCTTGATTTTTATTTAATTAATTTGAATAATAGACATCATTAGAAAAATTCTCTTAAATTGGTACATTAAATTAATTCTTTCAAAGGAGATTGGAACTTAAGCGAGACAATTTGTGACCCCTACAACCTTTCCTAGGAATTTAATTTAATGTAATTCTTCGAAAAAAAATTCTAAGTAGCCTAAGAGGAACTTTTATTCTATTTTATTTCAATTTTATGTTGAATAAAAGAGTGAAGTTGGCCCAAGTTTTAATCTTTTTATTTTTGTTCAATTTCAATTTAGTACAGGTAATAAAGAGTTGCAATTTGGGCTCAAGGCCTAGAACATTGATGAGGAGAAAAGAATACCCAACTCTTACCGCCCCTAAGCTATCCCTAAACAATAGTTTTGCTGCCTCTTTCCCTCCTCAAAAGCCTTGCCACCCAAGTTCTTTTGAAACACCCCAAACCCGGCCCACGAGCTTTGACCAGATTTGGTATGTTCCTCAAGTAAACCGGTTCAAAATTCTTTTGTTACTTTGGGAAAATAGTGTGTTTTGAAAGAAATATTGTTTTGGGTTGGGCTCGAGTAGAAAACAAAATAGTTTTATAATGAAACCCTTTTAAATTTTAGGTGATAAAACATATAGAATACCTTAAAAGTAAATTACTTAATCTTTAACTTAATAAAAATTTCGTAACATAATAAATAAAAACAGAAATAAAATAGTGCACTATGGCCTTATGGCCTTATTACATCAAGTAAATTCAAATAATTCGGAGTACTTAAAAATTAATAGTCCATAAAAATAAAAACTTCATGTTGAGCATGGCCACCACAAGTTCTGCCGTCCCGGTCCATTACTGTTCATCACCTGAAACATGGTCCCTCAACAGGGTGAGTCAACAGACTCAATGTGTACACAACACTAAATCATAATAGAATCAGGCATAATAAAAATTACACATTCATATCATAGCATACATATTATGATGCATTCCCAAACCCAAACCTAATAAGCCATCCGCTACACTCCCGCACTCAACCTGCATACACCGTGGGGACTACTAAATCGACCCTCCTTCCGCTACACTCTATATCGCGGTCTTAGGTCACCGCATTTGTGGTCTTAGGTCACCACATTCAGATATCGCGGTCTTAGGTCACCTCATTCAGATTACTGTGGTCTTAGGTCACCACATTCAGATACCACGGTCTTAGGTCACCGTGTTCGTGGTCTTAGGTCACCACATTCACTTCCCCTTTCAATAACCCATATGCCCCATTTTGTAATATGCATTAATATGCCAAAGTTCACATTCTTATTCTCATGTTACAGATAACATATTTCATATTCCTAATAGGAGTAGGAAACGTACCTGAGTACTTAGTACCATAACATGGTACCTTAGCCACTTTCTTATTCTTAATATCACATATTTTAATTAGACATAGCCATAAAACTTATTAAGAATTAGTGTGGGGTACACACCTGATTCGCTTAGCAAATTCCTTGAGATCTCGTAATCTGATCTACCGCTTAGATCCTTAATCCCTACATTTGATTAATCACTTACTAATTTAATAAAAAGCCATTCGGCCATAAATCCAAATCCTAGTAGGATTAGTATACTAAAACTTACCTTGTTGCCGATTGACTTAAGAATCAAGTCCCGAAAACTTGTATTCTTCCCCTTTGAAATCGGCTAATCACTAGATCCCTTGAATCGGTTAGTTTTCAGCTTAAAACACATAAAAATAGATCTAACTACTAAAATAGGCCTTGGCCGAATATTCATAGTCACTTACCTTAAGGATCTCAAATCCCAAAATTATCCCTTGGTTATAGCTTCTGTCGAAATCCCTAAAACCACATGTTAGATCAACTTCTAACCTTTAATCACAATCAATGGCCCTTGGCCGAATGTCAGATATGACTTACCTTGATGGTCAAATCCCGAAGATCTTTTCCTTTATAGTCGACTATGGCAAAAATCCCGAAAGAATCCTTCCAAATTTCGGCAAGTAAGAATATTGATGGGATTAGTCCTAGATTTCGACAAATCTAAAAGAAAAGAATAGAAATCAAAACTTGTTCTTACCCTTTCTTAAAGAAATTGACAGCACCTATGCTTGAAGCCCCTCAAAGATTCAGCTTTTGATGGATTGGTAAGAAAAGAAATTGGCTAATACAACAATTGATTAAGTTTCATATACATGTATCATCCAATTCAATTATCCATATACCATGTAACAACATTTCCATGTAATTCATATGTGTACCTGTAATAGTATGTATCAAAGTCTTACCAATTCGTATCAGAATATTGGCCATTGAACCATTTAGAATACCGTTGGGTACCCAGGAAAGCTCACACATAGTCGAAATAGGGTTACGAAGCATTACCGGAGTTTACTTTCAAAACTATAAAAACATTTTGGTACATTTAATTCATATCATCAATCACAACAAAACCAATCAATAGCATACATATTTTCCCTTATACGAGCCCTCGAGGCCATAAAAACACATTAGAAACATATAAAAATTTCAGGAAAAAGATTAAAATTTACAAACTGCAGGGGTCACACGACCATGTGGCCAGACCGTGTGCTAGGCCGTCTAAAACCTGACTTGCAACCCTTTGAAAACTACAGGGGACACACGGCTATGTTATCTGGCCGTGTGTCACACACGGCTGAGACACACGCCTATGTCTCTGCCCGTGTGGACGAAAATAGGCTATTTTACAAACCATTTTTCTCACCCTTTTCAACATGTACCTATAATCCCTTTTGCACATATCTATAAGCCCTAAAAGGCACCAAAATCATGCATAATAAAGCCAAACACATATGGTATAACAACATCCAACCAATATGCCCGAAGGCACCTCAAATGACAACATTTAAAACATGTATAACCATGTACTTAATTTGGCCAAAATAATTGATTAACTTCTAATTAAGTTTGCAACATTACACAACATGTAAATCACTTACCTAAACATACCATTTGGTACCAATTGTACCACATAATCATTAGCATCAAAATACATATATGCATACTATGGCAAAACAACAATTCACAACAAGTTATATGTCATATTTAATATACACATTCAACTACTTTTCTATCTATCATCATTCAACCATAACAAGTTATATATCAACCATTACAAGGCTACTTATATACACCTTATAATATATATCATTTCACCAGCACAAGGCCAAAATGCAAACTAACCAAATAGTCATTTCCACAACCAAAACACATGTGCTAACATTAGCCAAAATACTTATACATGCCATTACAATCTTAACCAAGACCTCAAAATCTACAGATATAATCGTTGGATAATGTGATAAATCTCCGACGAGCTTCCAACCCAATCAAGCTTCCGATAGTCTGTAAGTAAAGAAAAATAACTACATAATCAATGAATGCTTAGTAAGCTCGTATAAAATTTAATCATATCTATCCATTTCAAATATGAAATTTATACATATCAAGAATAATCATATACTGATACCACACGATTCATGAAACCAAATTCAACAACTCACAAATTGAATAATTCCATAGTATCACTTATACCTTCATCCCTAACAAAGTAGGATTTTATAAAAACTTTAAATCTCTTTCAATTTTCTTCCTTTCTTTTTCATGTCATTACTTTCCATTATATTTACTTTTTTTAGCTTAAATAAAATCATATGCATAATACACAAGACACAAGCATATCATCAACCATAGCCACAAGCTAGTGCATTTAAACATAGCTCTTTTAGAATTAATCACTTGATAAACCATCTCATAAGAATTTTCATAATTTAAACCTTACCACTTTTTCATGAGTACAAGCATATTTTCAGTTAAGCACTTACCATTTCAATATGACTTATAAGTAAACATAATACCATTTAACCAATAGCTTGGTACTTGCCTAAGCATCAAACAGCAACACATGTAAGTGTACTTGAACATATTTCATATAAATTCAACATTGATAACCTTATTTTCTCAACATGTCGCACTTGAATTCATTACTCGTCTCAACTTACATAATTACCATGTATCAACATATCAAAGATATTCATATATGTACATGTCATGATACATATCATTATCTTACCGTTTCATTATATACATATATAATCCATTTCAATATATCAATATATCATGTACCATCATTTCCATGTATTTCATGTATATACCTGTATTAGTTCGTATCAAACTCATATTGTCTCGTAACAGCACATTTCCTGTTGAATCACTTAGAATAATATCAGATACGCGAGAAATCTCTCATACTATGTGCCAACACATGGTCGAAACCATCTCTATCTCATATCTCATATAGATGCTCACTCTCGAGCTATCACTAGGTCTGCTTACACAAGCTGACGGTCAAGACGTAACTACACGGTGCTGCTCACACAAGCTGATGAGTAACCGCAACACATGTCGAAAAACTCAGCCTCCGATAGAACATACGAGACCAGCACCCAAAACATGGTAACCCCTAATGACATGTCATTTGTATCCTAAATATTCCTAAGGTTCAAACGGGGCTCGATAGTCGTCGTGCGTTGTTGAATTTCCTTCGTTTCATTATAAGCCAAATTGTATAATAATGTGTATTTATATATATATCGGTTCATTTTCAATAAAATTTCATATAATAACATTCAATTTAATTAACAATATATATAGTATAGTTCATACGAACTTACCTGGCTAAACTGCAGAAATACCAAAGTTCATGGGCATTTTTGTAATTTTCCATTTCCTTGATTTTCCACCCTGTCATGATCTAAATTAATAATTTCATTCAATATATTAATTTAGACAATAAAATAATTCATTTCATACAATTTTTTCATTTTTCACATTTTTTTACAAAATTGCCCCTAAAATTTTACTTTTATTCAATTTAGTCCCTAAGCCCAAAACATGCAAATTAACCATTTTTACCCTAAATTGAGCTTAGCCAAAAATTCATGGTATCCAAAACATCCCATTTATGCAACAATTTCACATTAAATCCTTGTACTTTTATTAATTTAACAAATTAGTCCCTAATCGAAAAATTCATCAAAATCACTTAACAAAATATTTTTAAATATAAATCAACATTCCAAATTCATCATCTAACATAAAAAATTACAAGATTCATCAATGGCAACATTCAAAATCTTTAACAGTTTCAAAATCGAAGGTACGGGCTAGCTGGACCTAGTTGCAACGATCTCAAAACCATAAAAATGAGTAAAAACGGGACTAAAAATGCCTACCATGCACTAGCTAAAAATTTGGAGCTTCTCCCATGGCTTCTATTCTTTACAATCGATTGAGAATGAAAAAAAAAAGATGATACTTTATTTTCTTTTATTTAATTTATCTTTTATTACTTAATTACAAAATTACCCTTACTTAACCTTAAAAATTACACTAATGCCAAGCCATGCACATCCACTACCACCTTGAATGGTCTATTTACCATATAATCCACTTTAAAGTTCTAGATATTTAATACCTTTAGCTTATAGAACAAAACTTTTGCACTTTACGCGATTTAGCCCTTAGTGCTTAATTAGCTATCGAAATGATAAAATTTTCCAACAAAATTTAATACCACCTTAATTACACTCCATAAATATTTATAAAAATATTTACGACTCATTTTATAGAATTGAGGTCTCGATACCTCATTTTCTAAAACCAGTTGAACTTAATAAGTCATTTATACAACAAAAATCAATATATCAAAAACCTTTTTAAAATCACAAGTAACTCATAAATATTAAATATAATATTTACAAATTTACTTGCCGGATTTGGTGTCCCCAAAACCACTATTTCCGACACCACTGAGAAACAAGCTGTAATACCCCAAAATCGGCCTAGAAGTTAGGCCCGAGTCTGGAATGTCACATTAAAGGTACACTTCAAAACGATTTTACCATTTAACAATTTAAGGCCCAAAAGCCCCAAAACCCTTGTATCTTGTTAAGTTACGTTGAAACCCCATAATTTAGAAAACATTCATAGGTTAAGTTTTTTCGAAAACCATGTCAACCTTAGAAATTATATGAAATTTATTAAGCGGATAATTGAAACAATAATAATAAAACCCAAAATCTAAAGTCAATTAGGAGTTACATGGCCTTATTACAATCTAATGAAAGAAAAAAAATAAAGTATTTAAAATAAATTCATTTGAACAAAATAAAACATTTGATCTCCTTGTAGTGTGGCCATCTACGAGTCCTCTCCCACGTCGAGCCGTTTATTCAGGATCACCTGAAACATTAAATAAAAGGGCTTGAGTTGCGAACCTCAGTGTGTACAACCCTTGGCAATCAAATCACATACAAATATTCACACTAGGCCTAAGCCCTATCAAAATCGGTGGTCTTGGGCCTTAGCCCACAATGACCTCATATCATATCAAATCTTATCGTATCATATACAAACAAGATAATACAAAACCCATCCCAATAATCCATCCGTTACACACACCATTTCCTTTCCAACCTTATACACACCTGTGGGGATTTCTAAATCAACCCACCTATCCTCTACACACCAATGGTAGCCCGGTTGCGGTACTACCTAACGTTGCAGCAAGGCTGCTAATCATATAATGGGCTTAAAGCCACCGGTGGATCCATGGCCATACGACTATACGATCCTCAAATCTTCATCCGTACTAGAATTCCCACCCGTATGCATCCTAAGCAAAATATCATATGAATGCATCACACACACGAGTAACATCCATAGACTCATATTTGTCACAGAGGGGTATTTTCGTCATTTCACTACCCAAGGGTATTTTCGTAATTCTACCCTACAGGGGTATTTTGGTAATTTGGTAAAATAGGGGTATCTTGGTAATTTTGCAAAATAGGGGTGTTTTAGTAATTTGCAAACTGGGGGTATTCTGGTACTTTTGCAAAACAGGGGTATTCTAATAATTTTACAAATTTAAGGGTATTTTAGTAATTTTACAAATCTAAGGGTATTTTCATAATTTTACAAATCTAAGGGTATTTTGGTATTTTACAAATTAGGGTATTTTGGTAATTTACAAATCAGGGTATTTGGTCCCTCTCGGGTTTTAGTTATGAACTTTAGCCCATCAACAAGTCCTCGCGGCTAAAGTGAACAGACACTACGCACCAGGTAGGATTCCAGAGAAGAGGAGGTGGGCCGCTAGGACCGCTTAAGTACCAATGTAACACCCTAACCCTAATCCGTCGTCGAAAACGGGTTACAAGGTATTACCGGACTTAACTACCAATTTGGGGCATAAAAATTGAAACTGTCCATCAGCATCACATTAACTAAATCGACAATAACTCGAGTTACAAAACTCAAAATTTAAATCATAACATCTTTACTTCATTTCATTTAAACTCTATACATTAACCATACTTATAAATATACCAAAACCAAATCAAACGAAATCATCAAGCCAAAATATAAATTCCAAGAATAACGAGATGGACAAGCCATTTTCGCATGGCTTATACAAATATATACAACTTCAAAACTAGCAATATCAAAATTAGTCTATACATGCCACATAACCAAATCTCCACGCATTTATTTACCGAAGCGAAAATTGGATAGTGTGATGAGATCTCCTTCGACTTCCAACCCGAGCAAGTCTTTGAAACTCTATTAACATAGGAAAATTACACAAAGTAAGCTTTGAAAGCTTAGTAAGCCATAAGCAAATAATTCACCATAGAAACATATATAATTTAATTCAAATAGGCCAAATTTGGTTAATCACATACACATGTACAATTACTTTTCTCATATAATCCATGTTCCTCGTTAAGTAACTTCACTTACTCATAATTCATATCATCATTCGTAAACTTTCACCTTTTATAGCCCTAAGGCCAAACACTCATACATTCAATAATAGATTTCACATCGATCTATAAATCACTTTCCCATCTCAAAACAGAAACATATACATTTTTTCACGTATATACATATTAACTACCTAATTTCTTTCTCACCTTTCAATTCATATAATTCACATATAAATACATATGATATAAAATTTTCATTTCAACATCTAAAACTTACTTATTAGATCAAATACACCTGATTCATTATACCATCACTTATGGCCGAATATACTAGTTTAATCTATTATCATATATATGACCGATCCTCCAAAGTTAATTAAACTATCACATGTACTCATATATTCAAATTTAATATAATATCACATATAACCACTTATACACAAATTCAATTCATCATCACATATGCACATACCTTTGTGGCTGAACCTATAAGGTTAATTAACTCAACTTACTTGATGATAACAGATTCGTAATTGCAATTACATATATCATGCTACCATTCAACAACTATCTAGATCAATGGGTCTCAAAAATCAACTACCAACATACCATTCATTCATTCAATCAAACTCATAGATTAATAATCACCTCTTGATACTTTAATTTCGTATACAAGAACAATTTACCTCATTGATATTTAAATTACACAATTATCATACATCCCTTACCTATCTATCTCTTTTCGGATAGCTCCATTCATTGAATTATATCTCTGGAAAATTCGTAAATCCGCACACACAGTGTAATTGATGTAACGTATCGCACACTTAGTGCCATTAGTATTCTTACTTCTAGTAACGTATCGCTCACATAGAGCCGTTACTTAATGCTTATCGTGATGTATCGCTCACACAGAGCCGTTACTTCACATTTATCGTAACGTATCGCTCACACAGAGCCGTTACTTAACTTTTATCGTAACGTATCACTCACACAGAGCCGTTAACTTTTATCATAACGTATCGCTCACACAGAGCCGTTACTTAACATTTATCATAACGTATCGCTCACACAGAGCCGTTACTTAACTTGCACATATGGTACTCATTGAACCGTATTACTCAATGTATGCTTCTCTTAACTTGTTATTCCCTCAATATGCATAATATATATATATTTCACATTCACTTTACACACAAGAATATTCACTTATATATGTATATATCAAAGTGTTCAATATCACATCAAACCATCACCAACTCCGTTTAGTATGCCTAAATCTCATTATAATATCATCATTAAAATTCCCTATTTCATGCTTCTAATTACAGCAACCAAGTACCATCACCTTCGACCATTTCTTATCAATTTCAAATATATATATGTATATTGGCAATGCCTTGGAATAACCATCAACATTCAATTTAAACTTATAAGTAAGCATTACTTCAAATTAATTCCATTGCTTAAAACTTACTCAAGTAGTTCCTTGAACATATCAATTACCATCCCTCACATTCGGTAATGGCAAATATAATTATAAACATTTCAATTCAGCATGAATAATTTACATTTATTTAAAATTAAGAACAACCATTTACTTATAGACTTACCTCGGATATCGGCGAACGTAAAATCAACTATTCGGCTATTTTTGTCTTTCCCCGATTCAAATCCGACTTTCTCTTTTCTTGATCTAAAATAAATTTCAAAAAGAGTTCTTTCAAATAAAAATTTATCCATTTTAGCTCACAACACATAATTGGAAAATTTTTCATTTCATCCCACACATTTTACATTTTTACAAATTAATCAAATTTTCAATTAATACAAATATGCCAATCTTACAAATTTGGAGCTATGGCCGAAGGTTCCTTAAGCTTATTCAAGTCCCCATATTTCATTCAATTAAAATATAAATACATAATTTAGAATTTTGTAATTTACCCCAACATTTACTATGTTTACAATATAGTCCTTATAGCTCAAAACACCAAATATAAAAAAATCCAACCACACCTATCAATGGCCAAATATCCATAGTTCATATATCAATTCATTTCTTTCATTTTTCTTGCTATTTAGTTCTTTCATGAATTTTCTTTTCATGAATTCCTCCTTATAATAAATTCCATCAAAAATTTCAAAGAAGACCTTGTTAATCTAACATACTTACATCATTTTCTAGCCTTAACCACATAAACACTCAATTTTTCATCCATGGCAACACCTCAACTATGCAACTAATTCAAAAATTCTTATATGGGTTAACTAAATTACCTTACTATAACCTCAATAATGTCAAAATTATAAAGAACTAAGTTTAAATACTCACCCTATTTGAACATGCAAGTGCCCAACCCCCCTTGAAGCTTTCCCCTTTTCTTTTCTTCTTAGTTTCGGTCAAAAAGATATAAAGATGAACATGCCAACTTTTTTCTCCTTTTTGTTTTATTATAATATACATATAAAATATATTATATCCTTATTATATATTTAACACATAAACAAACATATAATATATATTACAAAGCCATAATGCCGTCCACTAAAGATTCAAAAGGTCAATTTGACATGCAAGTCCCTCAAGAAAACAAATCAATTAAACCATCCAACTTAATAAATGCTACTTTTACCACTTCAACAATTTAGTCCTTTCTCTTAAATTAAGCACATCAAAGAGCAGATAAATTCACGAAATTTTAGCACATAATCAATCATAAGTATTTAACACGAAAAATAATATTAAAATATATATTTTGGCTCAGATTCGTGGTCCCGAAACCACCGTTCTGATTAAGGTCTAAATCGAGCTGTTACAACTCTCCCCCCTAGGGATTTTCGTTCTCGAAAATCTTATCAGAAAGTAGATTAAGGATTTGCTTCCACACAATACATTTCAAATTCATACATAGCTTCTGATTTCAAATCTCTTTAATCTCACAATTGAAATTCTGATCTGACTTTCGCTGTACATCATCTCTAGCTGAGATTGCTTATGACTATATTAAATTGTTTTCATTATCTGCTTAATTTCTTTGACGATATTAATCCCGTGTATCATTTTCTCTCAAAACTCGATTCTGAAATAACAGAGTTCGGTAACTGCTTATAATAGCAACAGTCTTTCTTAGTTGCTTTGAAACTCTGAAATACAGTGACAAATAATTATTTTGAGAGTTTGAATTTTGTTTCCCGATTTCAATGCAATCTCATACTCACAGATTATTGTAATTTTCCTCAGTATCCCAATATAAGTTTCAGATCCCTATCTGATACAAAGGTGATTGGTACCATGTGTAGACTTATCATCTCAGGAACAGAATATTCTATAATCAACACTTTATTTCTATAATCAACAAAGTCAGGAATATCACAGTTCACCCTAATTCATCAATATCACATCTCGGAATGTTGTGCATCATGTTACTCTCGTACGATCAAACTAACTGACACTGTGAGCCACCTATAACAATGGTTATATAGTCTCAGAGCTTCTCGATATAGACACTTTATCTCGAAGCAACAAATAATTATCGATTCCACATCTGAAGTTCTGAATTAGAAATCAATTTATGCTAAACCCCTTTTTAACTTATAATTCACTGACACATTTTTGAATTTCTCAACTTCACTAAATAAATATTTATTTAGGCTCTAATTCAGCTAACAACTATTCATTACCTGATAAGGTCAATCACGTATTTATCGCTCAAAAAGCACACAAAAATTTTCCATTCAAAACATCTGAAACTATAATCATTTCCTCGGATAAAAATCACTTACAGACTCACAAGTTTTTCAATGATTTGAGTTAACTTTTCGGTGCCAAGTTCGGATCTTTATCTGACATTAACCATTTTACACTTTTATAGTCATCATATATATATATATATCACATAACTCTTTTCATGTATCTTTAACTATATGCAATCATAAGGTATCTCTGTACACTTTTTCATTAGAACACACTTCAAACCATTCATTAACATATGACTAAGGATCATAAACTCTTTATTCAACTCAGACGAAACTAGAACTAACATTTCGGTTAATAATGTCTTCGTGCATAAGAAAGCTTCAACATTCGAACTAACTTTAATTTATCACAACATTTCTTAGATAGAATTGTTCCAATAGATAAAATTCTGTATTAAATCATCAAGAATATAAATTCTTCTTCCCTACTATCCTTCCATTCACACATATTCATTCAAAGTTTATTTCCAGTCAGGTGGATAGATCCAGACACATATAACCCAATTATCTTTTCAATCAAATAATTCAAATCAGACTAAACTACTGAATCAGTCTTTTCGAAGAAATCTTTTCTTCTCTTTAAAAAGGATAACCCAAACATATCGTTTCACAGATTGATCTTGATCTTCTATCATTTTCACTTTTATCAATGTCGAACCTTCACGAGAACTAGAAAAGAGTTTATAATGAAGCTCTCTCATATATTAATCATCGAGCTTTGAATTCTACTGAAATCATCCTAACCAAATAGAAATCATTAGGCCTTACTAGGAACGATGTCTCAACCTTATAATAAATATTATCCCGGCTGTTATGGAAGCATTTGAACACAGAAAGGAATCAAATATGATTTTAGTAGCAACCATTGCAGAGACACAACTTCTATAACTCTAAGGACGGTACCATTGTACTCTCACATGTCAAGCCAGAAGTTATAATCATAATAGACATAGTCATCTCTGTCATATAGAGATCTCTTGCAGACAATCACATGAAATCATAAGAAAACTGAAATAGTGAAATTTCAACATAGGGTGCTATACAGGATATCTGAAAATTACAACCCAGATAGAATGATATCAATTCCGATAATATCCCAGAAAATGTCCAGAAAGAACAACGTCACTCACAAATATTGAAATCCCCAGTAACATGAGTAATATAATCTTTACATACAGAGTATTAGTATCATTCAGATTTTACTGTCGATTTTCATATCCACACAAGGGAATAAATACTAGAGAATGATATAGCAATATCAAATGTAACCCAAATAGATCAACCATGCTTCCATCTATCAGTACATTTCGCTAGTGTTCTCACACGATAAGAATCTTCTTTCCAGAATTAAGCAGTCGCTTATGCTTCTGAGAATAAATGTACACATAAAATGCCCAGAAGGAATCATAGTAATTACCCGACTATAACCATTATAGTCGGTCACCAATACAATATAAACATTATTCAACTGTCTAACTCTGTCATCGTAAATTTTCACATTATCCCATTGCTAATGTATAAATATCGTAAAAGCTTCCGATTAATACTTTCTTTAGATAATATACCCAAATACGTCATTTAGTCAGAATTAACTTCTTATTCACCAGTGGCTCTGCATAATCTGAATAATCTTCAGCACTATCCAATATCTCTTTTAGTACTGTCTCCACTTGCTGATCCATTCTCTTTTCTGACCACATTACTAATCTTTCAAGCACGTCTTCTATAACTCCACACTCATGAGCTTTTTTTTTTCTAAATTCTTATAAATTTCATTGCTTCAAATTTAACCTACACATACACGCATGTAACATATACTATCACAAATAGCCAGTTCATTTGTAATATCCGGGATTTTGGACTTGTGCATTTTTGCTTAATTATATGAAGTAGTATGCCTATGTGTGTTTTGAATGTGTTTTATAGATTTTGAGAACTTTAGAAGGTAGGAGAATGCCTTAGAAAATATTGTATTTTAAGTCTTAAAGGGGGAGCTAGGCAAATGAGGCCTTAAGAAAATTTGTAAGGGAAATTGGACATAAAAATGGGCTTGTTAAAGTGGCAAGGAGGTGCCACTTAGAGCCTTAAGAAGTGACGCCACAGGCAGTGTTCAGGGCTTAGGTTCGAGCAGCAAGGGGAGCACTTTTGGAGTTGTTTTTGTGTCAGGCTAGAGGGGATGTAGCATCCTAAAATAGGGGTTATTTGTGATTGAATTATTTTTCTTGTGATTGGATTGCTGTGATATTATTTGTGGTGTAATAAGACTTAATTATGGATTTTGAGTAGGCTTGAATAGTAGAAAATTTTATTTGTAAGCTTTAAAGATAGGGAGCCTTAGTAAGTAGGGGTTACAAGGTTAAATGAGGGATTTTGTGACACTAAAAAGGCCTTGGCAAAGTGGCAAAGGGAAGCCACTTAAGTGACTGGAATTGACGCCACAAGGGGAGCAAGGGGGGCCTAGGTTCGAGTTGCAAAATTCCCCTTTTTGCTCTTTATTTTGGACAGAAAGAGGGAGGGAGAAGTGCTCAAATCAAACTCTTCAGGATAATAAGGATATTATTAGGATTTAATTGGATTTTATTTAAATAATCTTAAAAAGGTGGCAAGGAGAAAAAGAAGGAGTTTGATTTATTCAAACTCTTTTGAATATTTTCAAATGATTGGCCAAGAGTAATTCAAGGTGTGGCCGAATTTTGAACTCCTTGTTCAAGGGGAGTGGACGGCAAGGAGACTGAGTGGGGGGTTAGTGCCGAACTTCTTAAAGCACCTATGCAGCATTTGATTCTTTTCTTTTTCCCTTTTGCAATAGCCGAATTTCCCAACTCTCTCTTCTTCTATCTTTTCTTTCTTCCCTTTCTTATTCTCTCAAAATCTAAAACCATTCTCTTTTTCTTAGACTTTGGCCGAATCCCCTACACTCTCATCTTCCATCTCACTTCTTTCTTTCTCTTCCCAAACTATAGCCGAATCTCCATTTTTCTTCTTTTTGCTTTGGTCGAATAGTAAGCAAGGGTGGAGTCTTTCTTTTAAATTGATTTTGGGAAGGTATGTGTGCATGGTCGAATGTCTAATTCTTCTTTTCCCCTTTCTCTGTCGACTTCTAAGAAGGTAAGAGCCAATTTCGGCATTTGATGGCAAGGATGTTAATACTCTTTTGGAACCGATTTTATCTAAGACTCCGGGATCTCAAAGCAGTGGATTTGATTCTTCATTCTCTGTCAATCGAACTTGGTAAGTGGTGGTAAGGATCTATTTTAGTAAGCTATTTATTTAGTGTTCGATAAAATCGAAGGCTACTGATGTGAGTGATGACAATTGCCGATTGTAGGGTGGTAAAACAGATTTGTAAAACGTGTACTGTGGCTAGTACTCAAAAACGTTTAGGTAAGGTTTCAGGTTCATTTGTAACCCTTTGGAATTATTTTGGTTTGGCCGAAAGGTCTAGGCACTAACTTCCATGTTTGGCCGAATATAGGAGCAAGAGAGCTAGTGTGGCCGATTGACTCTTCAGGGATTTAGAGCTATCGTTAAAAACAGGTGTGTACATACACACTTTATAATTAATTAATGTGCTAAGTATTTTGTGTATGTTAAATCGGGTTTGTGTAGATTCGAATTTAATACCATAAAGGTATAAGCAAGGATTCAGGTAAGTCCTTGTCAATATGAATTTACTATTCGCTATTGATGAGAGCATGACATATTCGGTATACGTGGTATATTAAGTATGGCTAATGATAAAACCTATGTATGTTGCTAAACAAGCATGTTGGCATGATCTCTGTTAAATGCATATCAATGATTGATGTGGGTTAAACGAGTGGAGGGGGAAGTGATATCCGTGTCTACAGACACCAGTAGTTTGGTACCACATTTCGTGACTACGGTCACCAGAGGTTTGGCACCTTATAGCGTCTTGTCCCAGTGGCTTAGCACCACAGTGGGTTGGCCCCACGGTTAATATTATGGGATCGTCGCCAGTGATTTGGTATCACACGTGGGTTGGCCCCACAGATGGACTGTGTCTTCGGACACCAGAGGTTTGGCACCTCCAGTGATTTGGTATCACATTTGTGACTTTGAGTCACCAGTGGTTTGGCACCACCAGTGGTTTGGTACCACATGGGGTAGAGAAAGGTGTTTGGATGGCTAGGTTGGGTGCATGTTAAACTTAGTGCATGTTGATTTAGTTATAAATTGTGTATGATGTTGCATTAAACCGGGGGAAGGGTTATACATTGAGTCTTGGTGACTCACCTTCTCCTTTAATATTTTTCAGGTGACTTGTAGATCGCGGATGAGGAGCCGGATGGACTCGAGGTGGCCATACAGTGAAAATATGGATTAGTTGAACTCTGAATTATTTTATTTTATTTTGGTTTTATTTGTTCAAGTTGTAATAAGGCCTCCTAAGGTTATTTTTATTATGTTACCTGTTTGGATAATTTGTTTAAACCACTTAATCACTTTAAAATGATTACACAAGTTTTCTTAAATTCAAACGTAAATGTTTTTGTGCCATCGGGTACATCTGAAATCGGTAACAATCTGACTTAATATATATGTATTTTTAAACAAAACTAAGTAATGTTTTCTTCATACATCTCAACGTTTTTTTTTTTACAATTAAAAATGAGATGTTTTTGACCAAAACTTAAATTGACTAAAAGAGATTTTCAAATTGTTTTCCCCTGTAACATACCGAATTTGGTCGTAATGTTTGGGCCGGGTTTGGGGTGTTACAGGGGAGTTGGGTGGCACTGAAACACTAAGGAGATGAGCAGTAGATGTGTCAACTTCTTTTTAAATTTTGGCTAAGGTAGGAAGATAATTGTTGATTTATTCAAACTATTTTTGAGTGGGTGAAGAAGAGGAAAAAGGGGAGAATAACAAGGGATTGGATAGAGAGATGAAGAGTTGGCCGAATGGAGGGGTCTAGGTGTGGTATTTTCGGCCAAAGGGAGGGGAGTGAGGCCATTCTCCTTCTTTTCTTTTCAATTGTGCCTTTGTCGAAATTCTTTTTCTCTATTGACTAAAAATCAAAAGTGAATCTTCTCTTCTTCTTTTATTTTGTCAAAGTCGAAAGCTTCTTCTTCTTTTCATAAATCCATCAAAAGCCGAATACACAAATAACCCCTAGCCGATTGTTCATTAAACCACAAAAGCCAAAACCTATTGATCAACATCTAGCCTATATAACCGAATCTCTCTGTGGGGTCAGGCAAGGGTGCAGTCGATTTCATCATTACGGGTAAGATCAAATATTATTCGATTTTCCTTCCTCTTAGATTAGCCAAAAGTTGGAATCTAATCTCTTTTACTTTCTTTGGCTGAAACCTTGAAGAAGGATTTCGGGATTTGATTGTAGCCGATTACAAGGGGAGGTCTTTCGGGATTTTAAGATCTAAGGTAAGCGAATGTAATCTTAGGCTGAAGGCCATTTGTGGTGTTTATTAAGTGTTAGAATCGAATCTAACATGTGCCTATAGGAATTTCGACATTACCAGGAGCAAGGATTAATTTCGGGATCTAGACAATCAAGGTAAGGGAGTCTTGATATTCGACTAAGGGCCTTTTTGTCTGTTAAATGATTGACCGATTTTAACTTTGGGTATTAGGAAGGAGTACGATCTGTTTCGGTAGACTTTCGGGATTCAGTTAGAAATCAGGTGTGTAGCCCTACATTGGTTCCTAATAGATTTATGGTATTAATATTATGTATGTGATACTGAAAATATGAAAGATGTGGCTAAAGGTACCATACGATGGTACAGAGTATTCAGGTACATTCACCTTTATATTAATAATGCTATGAATATTTGAATATGGCACATATGCGTATCCGTTATGAATATGGAATAAGGTATATTGCATGATTTCTGCATGTTTTGTATGACGCATGGGCATATGGGTGATTATGAGAAGGGGAAGTGATCTGGTGGTTTTTACCACATTATCTCGTGACTCATGTCACATAATCTGAATCTGGTGACTAGTGTCACATATTACTATCTGGTGACTTTGTCACATTATCTGGTGGCTATGCCACGATTATAAGGGCGATGTGCAGTTGACTGCAGCGATTGCCTTCGATGGGGTGTAGCGGATGGAGGGACGATTTAGTAATCCCCACGGTGTGATTGGCAGGTACGGGTGATGTGTAGAGGATAGGTATTTAGGTGGTGTTGGGATTGCATCATTGCCTATATTTATGATATATATATATATATGATTTGATATGCTTAAATCGGTTGGGAGTTTGTGTTGGTTGTTACACACTGAGTCTGTTGACTCACCCCTCGTAGGCTAACATTTTGCAGGTGACACTCAGTAAATGGACCGGGTCAGCAGGAACTTAGTGGTGGCCATGCTCAGCTCAGTGTTATTTTATTTTGAGTTTTTATATTTAAGTTTTGGATTTATTCCGGGTTTTGCTTTGTTGTAATAAGGCCGTTACTATTAAACTGTTTTATGCATGCATTTTATTTGTTTTATTATGATACGATTATTATTAATTCAAAGGGTTAAATAACTTTTATTTAAAAATAAATTTTAAATGTTTTGACATCTAAACACCAATGATTTTCAATTTAATGGTAAACACTAAAAACTCGGCATTTCTTTTAACATATAGTTTTGAAGTATAAAAATAAAGTTTTAATAAAATCTAGACTTCAAGAATAACACCGTTTTCAATTTGATCACAAGACAAATCGATTTGTCTTCAAAACCACCCGAATTTTCCAAATTAACAAACCAGTTTTTGAAATAATTTACTCAAGGAACATGCTAGATCCGGTCGATGCTCGTGGGTCGAGTTTGGGGTGTTTCAATTTGGTATCAGAGCCCAGTTTTAAACTCTCGGCCTTGGGTTTAAAGCCCACAATGTTTTCAAAATCAAGCCCAAATAAGTTTTTGTGAAAATTTTTGGAATTGAGCAGGTGTTCTGGCATGGCACCTAAGTCTCAGACCCGAAGTCCACCAGGTAAGTACCCTTAACTGTTGTATGATTTATGTATGTGGGTAATACGGGATCGTAGATTAGTACATTAGGAGTTATTGAACCCTAGGATTAGTTACTCCAACACAAAATTACAAAAAATTTAAAGCTTAATCAAACAAACCTGTGAGTAAGTCGTCGAGTTAGGGTGTGGCAACCATTGTGCGCATGTCTAAGATTGGATTAAGGAAGATCTTGGTATTTAAGCAGTCCTAGTGACTCACCTCCTCTTCACTCGAATCCTACCTGGTGCGTAGTGACGGTTCACCCTAACCAAGAGGACACATTCACGGGCTAAATTCAATAATTAAAACCCGAAAGGGACTAGCTACACTGTTTTGTAAAAACCATAGTTTTTAAACTCACCAAATTACCCCTTTGATTTGTAAAAACCATTTTCAGACTTTGAAAAATATTTCCAAAATAGTCCGATTTATAAAATTACCCAAATATCCCTGGTATGTAAAATTACTAAAATACCCTTGGTTTATAAGATTACCATACTACCCTCGACTTTTACTAAGAAATTCTTACAAAATACCAAAAACCCTATTTTGCGAAATATCAAGATACCCTAATTTGGAAAAATTACCAAAATATCCCTATAGGACAAATTACGAAAATACCCCTAGGATTAGAATGGATGAAAATGTTCGAATGGTGAATGTGTGTAGTAGATACTATTGGTTGAATGTGCTTCTCTGAATTAGGGTAGAAGACCTGGACTGAAAACCCTGAAATGATCGAAAGAACTACTACTAAACTTCTTTACATAAAACTTCTTCGTGGGTAATCAGTGGAACAAAGACTAATGCATAAAACTTTTTAAACCAGATTAAATCACGATCGTAGACATGAGTTCTGGGGGACGTGGTCGTAATGTGCGAGGGCGTGATAGAGGCAGAATGACCGTATCGGAACCCGTTAGGTCTGGTCAAGGGTTCGAGAATGAGGTACCACCACCCCCACCACCAGCTGCTGGTGTTGAGCATCGGATCGACGGGGATGATGCGATGATCGCAGCGGCGTCTTTGCGGGTTCTTGAGATGGTGGCTGGAGCAGGTAGAGGTATAGGAGCTCAGAAATCTATACCCGAGCGACTCCGAGCCAATGAAGCTGAGGTATTCCGTGGTGTATCTGGTGTGGCGCCCAGTACGGCTGAGTATTGGTTGGAGGCGACAGAGCGAATCATGGATGAGCTGGATCTAACTGTTGAGGAGAAACTGAAAGGAATGGTGTCGCTTCTCTACGATGAGTCATATCAATGGTGGCTCACGGTTCGGGATGGTGCTATAGCTGAGGATCTCACTTGGGAGTATTTTAAGGCGGCGTATCAGAGGAAGTATGTTGGTACTAGTTATATTGATGCGCAGAGGAAGGCATTTCTGAGGCTAGTTTAAGAGAATAAGTCCGTAGCGGAGTACGAGGCAGAATTCTTAAGGTTGAGCCGGTATGCTCGAGGAATCGTGGCTACGGAGCATGAGCGATGTGTCCGATTTGAGTACGGACTGAGGGATGACCTAAGATTGTTGATAGCTTCACAGCAGGAGCGGGAGTTTATCGTGTTGGTTGAGAAGGCTAAGGTAGCCGAAGGGATTAAGGAATCTGTGAGACAGAATACGGATCTAAATAGGCAAAAGAGAGGCTTTGGATCAGCAGGGTCATCCGAGAATGTTCAAAAGAGACATAGAGTTGATGGGCCGCGAGGCCAGCAGGTTGTTACAGGAGGACAGTACCGTACTTGTGCTCAGTGTGGAAAGATGCACTTAGGAGAATGTTGGAAGATGACAGGGGGATGTTTTAAGTTTGGGTCCAAGGATCACATGATTAAGGACTGTCCCATGAAAACAGACGGGAGCCGACCAACAGGTCAGGGTTTTAATCAGGCTGGAAGAGGTAGACCGCAACCACCGCGGGGTCGTGGTCCAATTGGTGGAGGTAATGGTGCTGGAAGAGGACGGGAAACACCGAGCAAAGGTGTTGGTAATACAGAGGCAAGACAGCCAGGTCTGGTATATGCAGTTCGTCGGAGGGAAGATAGTGATGCACCTGATGTTATAACAGCACGCGTTCTTATTTCAGGTTACCCTTACTACTTTGATAGATATAGGGTCAACTCATTCATACGTTGCTAGTGAAGTATCTGAAACTCTGTATGTGAACTCTGAGACTGTACCTAGGAAGATGACTGTACTTAGTCCTTTAGGACAGACTGTAGTGGTAGATAAGCTCTTTAAGGAAGTGCCTTTAGAAGTTCAGGGGACGCAGTTTCCAGCTGACTTAATGGAACTGCCATTCGGGGAGTTTGATCTAATTTTAGGCATGGACTGGTTAGTGAAGTACCGTGCGAATGTGGATTGTGCTGTTAAACGCATGTCGTTGAGAACTTCTGACGATAAGGAAGTTGCGGTGATGGGTGAAAGACGGAACTATTTGTCGAATGTAGTATCTGCTCTCAAGGCGGAGAAGATGGTAAGGAAAGGATGTCTGGCTTTTCTGATATTGGTCAGTGCCTTGGAGGCTAAGGAAGCAACTGTTGAAACGGTCAGAACTGTAAGGGAGTTTGTGGATGTTTTTCCCTAGGAGTTACCTGGGATACTCACGGATTGGGAGGTGGAGTTCAGAATTGACTTGCTACCGGGTACAGCTCTTATATCAATTGCCCCGTATAGAATAGCACCAAAGGAGTTGGTTGAGCTCAAGGCTCAAATTCAAGAGTTGCTTGATCATGGGTTTATTCGACCCAGTGTGTCTCCGTGGGGAGCACCGATCTTGTTTGTGAAGAAGAAGGACGGGACTAGGCGTATGTGCATAGATTATCGTCAGTTGAATAAGCTGACCATCAAGAACAAGTACCCGCTGCCAAGGATAGACGACTTGTTCGATCAGCTTAAGGGGGCCGCCGTATTTTCAAAGATAGATTTACGGTCTGGATATCATCAGCTCAAGGTGAAGGAAGCAGATATCCATAAGACAGCTTTCCGGACAAGATACGAGCATTATGAGTTCTTAGTAATGCCGTTCGGATTGGCGAACGCCCTAGCTGCGTTCATAGACATGATGAACCGAGTTTTTCAACTTTACTTGGATCGGTTCGTCGTTGTGTTTATAGACGACATCTTAGTATATTCCAAGTCTGAGGAGGAATATGATGAGCGTCTCCGGATAGTGTTGCAAGTGTTAAGGGAAAAGAAGCTATATGCCAAATTCAGCAAGTGTGAACTTTGGCTTAAGGAAGTTGCGTTCTTAGGGCATGTGGTGTCTGCAGAAGGGATAAGGGTGGATCCTAGGAAGATTGAGGCAGTGCTAGATTGGAAACCACCTAAATCTGTGGCTGAGGTTCGTAGTTTCTTGGGATTGGCAAGCTACTACAGAAGGTTCGTGGAAGAGTTCTCATCAATAGCCGCACCTTTGACAAAGTTGTTGAGAAATAAGGTACCTTTCGTATGGACAGATAGGCAACAGGAGAGCTTTGAGAAGCATAAGAGGGTTTTGACTGAAGCTCCGGTTTTGATTCAACCTGAGGCAGGGAAGGATTTTATGGTGTATTGTGACGCTTCTCATACAGGTTTGAGATGCGTATTGATGTAGGACGGGAAGGTAGTCGCTTATGAGTCTCAGCAATTAAGGCCACATGAGGTTAACTATCCGATGCATGATTTGGAATTGGCGACAGTGGTCTTTGCTCTTAAGATATGGAGGCACTATCTATATGGAGAAAAGTCAGTGATCTACACAGACCACAAGAGCCTTAAGTATTTGCTGACTCAGAAAGAGCTGAACCTGAGATAGCGAAGGTGGATGGAGTTATTAAAAGACTATGATTGTTCTATAGAGTATCACCCGGGCAAGGCGAATGTAGTGGCAGATGCCCTAAGTCAGAAAGTAGTGTCGGATCTGAGGGTGATGTTTGCATATCTTAGCTTGTATGACGATGGGAGTTTGTTAGCAGAATTGCAGGTCAAGCCGTCATGGTTGGATGAGGTGAAAGAAGGACAATTGGCAGATGATGATTTAAGTGCTAAGCTATGGCAAGTGCAGAGTGGGGAGTTGGAGGATTATGATGTTAACAGCAGTGGAGTATTGTGTTTCAAGGGTAAAGTTTGTATGCCAAAGAATGAGGAACTGAGGCAGAGAATTCTTCAGGAATCGTATAGTAGCCCTTATGCTATGCATCCTGGAGGTACTAAGTTGTATAGAGATCTACGGGAACAGTTTTGGTGGCCTGGTCTTAAGCGGGAAGTTATAGAATTTGTAGGGAAGTGCTTAACGTGTCAGCAAGTCAAGGCTGAACACCAAGTTCGTCGAGATTGCTTGGTAGATAAAGATTCCGCAGTGGAAGTGGGAGAGAATCACCATGGACTTCGTTAGTGGGCTTCCCCTTAAGCCTACTAAGAAGGACTCGGTATGGGTGATAGTGGATCAATTGACAAAGTCCGCGCATTTCATTCCAGTGCGGGTTGATTATTCTTTGCAGAAGTTGGTGAAGTTGTATGTGGCAGAAATTGTGAGGTTGCATGGAGTACCGGTATCGATTATTTCAGATAGGGACCCAAGGTTTATGTCTCGGTTTTGGAAAGCACTACATCATGCTCTGGGCACCAGGCTAGACTTCAGTACGGCATTTCATCCGCAGTCGGACGGCCAGTCTGAGCGAGTGATCCAAGTGTTAAAGGATATGCTGAGGGGCTATGTGATAGACTTCAGAGGAAGTTGGGAAGAATATTTGCCTTTAGCGGAATTTGCATACAATAACAGCTATCAATCCAGTATTCGGATGGCACCGTATGAAGCGCTGTATGGACGGAGGTGTCGCACTCCTACATGTTGGACAGAATTGGGGGAACATCGAATTTTGGGTCCAGAGATTGTGGCAAAATCTGAGGAGAAGGTTAAGGTAATTCAGGCACGGTTAAAGGAGGCATCTGACAGGCAGAAGTCGTATGCGGATCTCAAGCGGAAGGAAATAGAGTTTGCTGTGGGAGATCAAGTGTTTCTTAAAGTTTCGCCATGGAAGAAGGTGATGAGATTTGGTCGCAAAGGGAAGTTAAGTCCCAGGTTTATAGGACCTTATTGGATTTTGAAGCGGGTTGGACCAGTGGCATATCAGTTAGAGTTGCTTCCGGAGTTGAAGCAGATGCACGATGTATTCCATGTTTCGATGCTATGTTGTTACCAATCAGATCCATCTCATGTAGTACCAGTTGAAGAGGTGGAGCTGAGACCAGATTTGTCCTACGAGGAAGAGCCGATTTAGATCTTGGAGCGAGATGTGAAAGTGTTGCGAAGGAAATCAGTTCCTTTAGTCAAACTATTATTACGTAATCATGGATCGGAAGAAGCTTCGTGGGAGCCAGAGGAAGCAATGCGGCAGCAATACCCTTACTTATTTTAGCCAGGTAATTTTGAGGTCGAAATTATTTTAAAGGGGGTAGAACTGTAATATCCGGGATTTTGGGCTTGTGCATTTTTGCTTAATTATATGAAGTAGTATGCCTATGTGTGTTTTGAATGTATTTTATAGATTTCGGGAACTTTAGAAGGTAGGAGAATGCCTTAGAAAATATTGTATTTTAAGTCTTAAAGGGGGAGCTAGGCAAATGAGGCCTTAAGAAAATTTGTAGGGGAAATTGGACATAAAAATGGGCTTGTTAAAGTGGCAAGGAGGCGCCACTTAGAGCCTTAAGAAGTGACGCCACAGGTAGTATGCAGGGCTTAGGTTCGAGCAGCAAGGGGAGCACTTTTGGAGGTGTTTTTTCATCAGGCTAGAGGGGAGTTGGGCGGCACTGAAACACTAAGGAGATGAGCAGTAGATGTGGTCAAATTCTTTTTAAAATTCGGCTAAGGTAGGAAGATAATTGTTGATTTATTCAAATTATTTTTGAGTGGGTGAAGAAGAGGAAAAAGGGAAGAATAACAAGGGATTGGATAGAGAGATGAAGAGTTGGCCGAATGGAGGGGTCTAGGTGTGGTATTTTCGACCAAAGGGAGGGGAGTGAGGCCATTCTCCTTCTTTTCTTTTCAATTGTGCCTCTGCCGAAATTCTTTTTCTCTGTTGACTAAAAACCGAAAGTGAATCTTCTCTTCTTCTTTTATTTTGTCAAAGTCGAAAGCTTCTTCTTCTTTTCATAAATCCATCAAAAGCCGAATACACAAATAATCCCTAGCCGATTGTTCATTAAACCCCAAAAGCCAAAACCTATTTATCAACATCTAGCCTATATAGCCGAATCTCTCTGTGGGGTCAGGCAAGGGTGCAGTCGATTTCATCATTAGGGGTAAGATCAAATATTATTCGATTTTCCTTCCTCTCAGATTAGCCGAAAGTTGGAATCTAATCTCTTTTACTTTCTTTGGCCAAAAACTTGAAGAAGGATTTCGGGATTTGGTTGTAGCCAATTACAAGGGGAGGTCTTTCGAGATTTTAAGATCTAAGGTAAGCGAATGTAATCTTAGGCCGAAGGCCATTTATGGTGTTTATTAAGTATTAGAATCGGATCTAACTTGTGCCTATAGGAATTTTGACATTACAAGGAGCAAGGACTAATTTCGGGATCTAGACAATCAAGGTAAGGGAGTCTTGATATTCGGCTAAGGGCCTTTTTGTCTGTTAAATGATTGACCGATTTTAACTTTGGGTATTAGGAAGGAGTACAATCTGTTTCGGTAGACTTTCAGGATTCAGTTAGAAATTAGGTGTGTAGCCCTACATTGGTTCCTAATAGATTTATGGTATTAATATTATGTATGTGATAATGAAAATATGAAAGATGTGGCTAAAGGTACCATACGATGGTACAGAGTATTCAGGTACGTTCACCTTTAATACTATGTTAATAATGCTATGAATATTTGAATATGACACATATGCGAATCCGTTATGAATATGGAATAAGGTATATTGCATGATTTCTGCATGTTTTGTATGATGCATGGGCATATGGGTGATTATGAAAAGGGGAAGTGATCTGGTTGTTTTTACCACATTATCTGGTGACTCATGTCACATAATCTGAATCTGGTGACTAATGTCACATATTACTATCTGGTGACTTTGTCAGATTATCTGGTGGCTATGCCACGATTATAAGGGCGATGTGCAGTTGACTGCAGCGACTGCCTTCGATGGTGCGTAGCGGATGGAGGGTCGATTTAGTAATCCCCACGGTGTGATTGGCAGGTACGGGTGATGTGTAGAGGATGGATATTTAGGTGGGGTTGGGATTGCATCATTGCCTATATTTATGATATATATATTTATATATGATTTGATATGCTTAAATCGGCTGGGAGTTTGTGTTGGTTGTTACACACTGAGTCTGTTGACTCACCCCTCGTGGGCTAACATTTTGCAGGTGACACTCAGTAAATGGACCGGGTCAGCAGGAACTTAGTGGTGGCCATGCTCAGCTCAGTGTTATTTTATTTTGAGTTTTTATATTTAAGTTTTGGATTTATTCCGGGTTTTGCTTTGTTGTAATAAGGCCATTACTATTAAACTGTTTTATGCGTGCATTTTATTTGTTTTATTATGATACGATTATTATTAATTCAAAGGTTAAATAACTTTTATTTAAAAATAAATTTTAAATGTTTTGACATCTAAACACCAATGATTTTCAATTTAATGGTAAACTCTAAAAACTTGGCATTTCTTTTGACATATAGTTTTGAAGTATAAAAATAAAGTTTTAATAAAATCTAGACTTCAAGAATAACACTGTTTTCAATTTGATCACAAGACAAATCGATTTGTCTTCAAAACCACCCAAATTTTCCAAATTAACAAACCAGTTTTTGAAATATTTTACTCAAGGAACCTGCCAGATCCAGTCGAGGCTCGTGGGCCGGGTTTGGGATGTCTCATCATTTCTAATTTCACATTCTCAAAACATTTAGTAAGCATTTACTTATAACCATTTTTATTCTTAACACATAGTTCATAAGCCAACTCAGATCACTAATTCACAATCGAAATTCTCTTATAGCATCATTACTCAATTGTCATAACTCATATGCTCATATAATTATAACATTTATTAATAACAAAAATATCATACACTTTGATTCATACCTTTACGAGTATAAACTCATCACCAATATATTTTCACTCAAACATTTGAGTACACATTCCATACTATTGGAATTTAGCTCTGTTGGAAAGCATATCTGTCTAATTAAAACAATTTTCGTCAGATCGGGAGATATCACATTATCACGGGTTAAATATGGCATGTATAGCTAGACTCACACACGCTACATTAGTCCTAGAATCAACTAAACCGTAGCTCTGATACCAATAAAATGTAACACCCTAACCCTTATCCGTCGTCGAAAATAGGTTACAAGGTATTACGGGACTTAACTACCAATTTGGGGCATAAAAATTGAAACTGTCCATCAGGATCATATTTACTAAATCGACAATAACTCGAGTTACAAAACTCGAAATTTAAATCATAACATCTTTACTTCATTTCATTTAAACTCTATACATTAACCATACTTATAAATATACCAAAACCAAATCAAACGAAATCATCAAGCCAAAATATAAATTCCAAGAATAACGAGATGGACAAGCCATTTTCGCATGGCTTATACAAATATATACAACTTCAAAACTAGCAATATCAAAATTAGTCTATACATGCCACATAACCAAATCTCTAAGCATTTATTTACCGAAGCGAAAATTGGATAGTGTGATAAGATCTCCTTCGACTTCCAACCCGAGCAAGTCTTCGAAACTCTATAAACATAGGAAAATTACATAAAGTAAGCTTTGAAAGCTTAGTAAGCCATAAGCAAATAATTCACCATAGAAACATATATAATTTAATTCAAATAGGCCAAATTTGGTTAATCACATACACATGTACAATCACTTTTCTCATATAATCCATGTTCCTCGTTAAGTAACTTCACTTACTCATAATTCATATCATCATTTGTAAACTTTCACCTTTTATAGCCTTAAGGCCAAACACACATACATTCAATAATAGATTTCACATCGATCTATAAATCACTTTCCCATCTCAAAACAAAAACATATACATTTGTTCACGTATATACATATTAACTACCTAATTTCTTTCTCACCTTTCAATTCATATAATTCACATATAAATACATATGATATAAAATTTTCATTTCAACATCTAAAACTTACTTATTAGATCAAATACACATGATTCATTATACCATCACTTATGGCCGAATATACTAGTTTAATCCATAATCATATATATGATCGATCCTTCAAAGTTAATTAAACTATCACATGTACTCATATATTCGAATTTAATATAATATCACATATAACCACTTATACACAAATTCAATTCATTATCACATATGCACATACCTTTGTGGCCGAACCTGTAAGGTTAATTAAATCAACTTACTTGATGATAACGGATTCGTAATTGCAATTACATATATCATGCTACCATTCAACAACTATCTAGATCAATAGGTCTCAAAAATCAACTACAGCATACCATTCATTCATTCAATCAAACACATAGATTAATAATCACCTCTCGATACTTTAATTTCGTATACAAGAACAATTTACCTCATTGATATTTAAATTAAACAGTTATCATACATCCCTTACCTATCTATCACTTTTTGGATAGCTCCATTCATTGAATTATATCTCCGTAAAATCCGTAAATCTGCACACACAGTGTAATTGACGTAACATATCGCACACTTAGTGCCATTACTATTCTTACTTCTAATAATGTATCGCTCACATAGAGCCGTTACTTAATGCTTATTGTGACGTATCGCTCACACAGAGCCGTTACTTCACATTTATCGTAACGTATCACTCACACAGAGTCGTTACTTAACTTTTATCTTAATGTATCACTCACACAGAGCCATTACTTAACATTCATCGTAACGTATCGCTCACACAGAACCGTTAACTTTTATCGTAACGTATCACTCACACAGAGCCGTTACTTCACATTTATCGTAACTTATCGCTCACACAGCGCCATTACTCAACATTTATCGTAACGTATCGCTCACACAGAGCCGTTACTTAACTTGCACATATGGTACTCATTGAACCGTATTACTCAATGTATGCTTCTCTTAACTTGTTATTCCCTCAATATGCATAATATATATATATATATATATCACATTCACTTTACACACAAGAATATACACTTATATATGTATATATCAAAGTGTTCAATATCCAATTACTACATTACATTCGGTTTATACCACATCAAACCATCATCAACTTCGTTTAGTATGCCTAAATCTCACTATAATATCATCATTAAAATTCCCTATTTCATGCTTCTAATTACAACAACCAAGTGCCATCACCTTCGACCATTTCTTATCAATTTCAAATATATATATGTATATTCGGTAATGCCTTGGAATAACCATCAACATTCAATTTAAACTTATAAGTAAGCATTACTTCAAATTAATTCCATTGCTTAAAACTTACTCAAGTAGTTCCTTGAACATATCAATTACCATCCCTCACATTCGGTAATGGCAAATATAATTATAAACATTTCAATTCAGCATGAATAATTTACATTTATTTAAAATTAAGAACAACCATTTACTTATAGACTTACCTCGGATATCGGCGAATGTAAAGTCAACTATTCGGCTATTTTTGTCTTTCCCCGATTCAAATCCGACTTTCTCTTTTCTTGATCTAAAATAAATTTCGAAAAGATCTCTTTCAAATAAAATTTTATCCATTTTAGCTCACAACACATAATTGGAAAATTTTCCATTTCATCCCACACATTTTACATTTTTACAAATTAATCAAATTTTCAATTAATACAAATATGCCAATCTTACAAATTTAGAGCTATGGCCTAAGGTTCCTTAAGCTTATTCAAGTCCCCATATTTCATTCAATTAAAATATGAATACATAATTTAGAAATTTAGTAATTTACCCCAACATTTAATATGTTTACAATATAGTCCTTATAGCTCAAAACACCAAATATAAAAAAATCTAACCACACCTATCAATGGCCGAATATCCATTGTTCATATATCAATTCATTTCTTTCATTTTTTTTGCTATTTAAAACTTTCATGAATTTTCTTTTCATGAATTCCTCCTTATAATAAATTCCATCAAAAATTTCAAAGAAAACCTTGTTAATCTAACATACTTACATCATATTCTAGCCTTAACCAAATAAACACCCAATTTTTCATCCATGGCAACACTCCAAGTATGCAACTAATTCAAAAATTCTTATATGGGTTAACTAAATTACCTTACTATAGCCTCAATAATGTCAAAGTATAAAGAACTAAGTTTAAATACTCACCCTATTTGAACATGCAAGTGCCGAACCCCCTTGAAGCTTTTCCCTTTTCTTTTCTTCTTAGTTTCGGTCAAAAAGATGAAAAGATGAATAGGCCAACTCTTTTCTCCTTTTTGTTTTATTATAATATACATATAAAATATATTATATCCTTATTATATATTTATGTAATATCCCGGATTTGTGGCTTATGCATTAATGCTAAATTGTATGTAGTAGCATGCCTATGTGTGTTCTGATGTGTTTTATGAATTTTGTGAACCTTAGAGTGTAGGTGAATACCTTAGAAATTATTCGATTTTAAGTTTTAAGAGGAAGCTAAGCTTGATAAGGCCTTAAGAAAATTAGTAGGGGAAATATGACACAAAAATGGGCTTGTTTAAGTGGTTTGGAGGCGCCACTTAAAGCCCTAGTAAGTGACGCCACAAGCATGGTGCAGGTCTTAAGTTCGAGCAACAAGGGAAGCAACATTTTGGGACTTTTATTTTTGACAAAAAGGGAGAGAGGTGGACGGCATAGGGACTTCATTTAGATGAGCTTTAGATGTGGTCAAATCCTTTTAAATTTCGGCTAAGGTGGAGGATAAATGATGATTTATTTTGAATTATTTTTGAATGGGTAAAAAGAGAGAAAAGAGGAGAAAAAGGAGGAAGCTGATAAGGGAAGTAGAGTTGGCCGGCCTAGGGACTTTCTTGATAACATTTTCGGCTAAAGATAGCTTAGGGGTGCCGAAACTTAACTCTCTCTTCACTTATCTCATTTGTACCGAAAATCCTTAGGAGATCAACTAGTTTTCTCTGCTTTCTTCTTCCCTTCCTCTTCATTTGACCAAAGTCGAATATTCCTTTCTCAGAATCCACCATTGCCGATTCTCTCTAAGTCTCATACACTCTCTTCTCTTTTTTTTTTTGATTCTCCAAGAGCAGAACACTAAAGGTAACCCCTAGCCAATTTCTTCATAGCATCAAAAGCCGAAACTTGTTGATCACTACCTAACCTTCATAGCCGAACATCTCTGTAGATTTAAGCAAGGGTGCCGTCGACTACAATACTAAGGGTAAAATTAAATGCTATTCAATTTCCTTTCTTTTCTTTTTAGCTGAAACTTAGGGACTAATTCTATTCATGTTCTTTGGCCGAAAACTTGAAGGAGGAGATCTTCGGGATTTTAAGGATCTAAGGTAAGTCATGTGGTATTCGGCCAAAGGCCATGTATTGTGATTAAATGTTAGATTGGATCTAATACATGTCTATAGGGATTTCGACAGGGACTAAGGACAAGTGATATTTCGGGATTTAGATCCACAAGGTAAGTGGATATAATATTCAGCCAAGGCCATATTTAGTGTTTTAGATCTACTAATTATTTGTTCAAAAGCCGAAAACTAATCAGTTAAAGTGATCTAGTGTTAGCCGATTACAAGGGGGAAACATCACGACGTTTCGGGATTTGATTAGTAATCAAATCAGCAGCAAGGAACTAAGGATCTAAAGCATTAGATCGAGATTTTCGGGATTTTAGTGGAAGCGTTAAGTAAACCAGGTGTGTACCCCACACTAAATCTTAATAGATTTACAGTTTTAATTTAATATATGAGTTAATAAGAATGTGAAAGATATGGCTTAAGGTACCATTCAGTGGTACGACATATTCAGGTACATTAACCTATTCCTACTATGAGTCTAATATGATGAATATCTATTATGACACTTATGTGAAACTATAAGAATGTGAATAAAGCATAAGGTATGATATTTTCATGTTTTGTATGACATGGGGCATTTGGGTTATATGGAAAGGGGAAGTGATCTGGTGGTTTATACCACAACATCTGAATGTGGTGACTCATGTCACGAAATCTGAATGTGGTGACTTATGTCACAAACTAATATTATCTGGTGGCTATGCCACGAATTTATAAGGGCGATGAGCTAGTCGTCTTGTAACATCCTTACAAGGGCCTATGCATTTTTGATTTAAATGTATGAAGTGATATGTTTTATGTACTAGGAATAAATTTCAAACATCTTTGGAAACCTAGAAATGCATGGAAATGGAAATGAACATTTTTGGAAACCTGAACATTTTTGGAAACCTGAACATTTCTGGAAACCTGAACATTTCTGGAAACCTGAACATTTTGGAAACACAGAACATTTTGGAAACACGAACATTTTTGGAAATGATTCAAAAATGGAAAGTGAATATTTCTGGAAACTTGGAAATGTAAGAAAAATGGCAAGTTACAGAGCCGATCAAAAATTTTAGGAAACTTAGAAATAACCGAGAAATGTCAAGTTTTAAAGTTTAAAATAGGAAATTAAGGCAGGGTGGCCTTAAAAGTAAAAGTTGGTAAAATTTGACACACAAACAGGCCTGGAAAAGTGGCCTGAAGATGTCACTTAGGGCCTAGAGAAATGGCGCCACATGCAGGTGTTTGGGCTGAGTTCGAAGTCACTTGGGAAGCAAATAAATAAGGTATTATTTTTGCTTCCAAGGCTAAGGGGTGGACGGCACCTGTTTCTAGAAAAGGGAGGAGTTTTATTTCCATAAATATTGATTAATAAAGGTGATAAATAAAAAACTTTTTAATTTGGATTATTTAGAAGAGATAATAAGGATTTTCCTTTATTTATTTTTTTAAAAAAAGAGATGATATTATCACAAGGAAGAGTGGTGGCCAAGTCAAGGACTCTTGGCCTAGTAATTTCGGCTAAAGAAGGAGAATTAAAGGATTTTCTCTCATCTTTTCTTAGTATTGCCGAAATTTCCCTAACAAACCCTCTCTCTGCCGAATTTTCTTCTCCTCTTCTCTTCTTCTCTTTTCTTCATCTGTCAAGCCAAAACCTTTTCTTTTGATCCCTGATTAAAACTCCATAGATGAATCTCTGTGACTCTAGGCAAGGAAGCAATCGATTAAAGGCATTAAAGGTTTCTACAATTGTTGAAAACAAGGATCAAGAATCTAAGGTAAGATAAATATATATTTGGTCGAAGGTTATGTTTTATATGTTAGATCTAACATATGAATTATAGGAATTTCGATATCACTAAAGGGAGCAAGGAACCGATTTTTGAGATCTCATCGTAAGGTAAGTGGTTATAATCGGCCAAGGTTCTCTCTTAAATGTCTAGATCTATTTGTTTTAACCAGAGACTAACCAAATCAATGGATTTAATGGTTAGCCGATTTCAAGGGAAGAACACAAATCTTCGGGATTTGATTATCAATCAAATCGGCAAACAAGGTAAGTGTTAGTAATACCATTCCTATTAGGATTTGGTTTTAAAATCGAAAAGGTTTTTAATATGTTTGTATATGATGGGCCAAATATAGGAATTAACAGATCTAAAGCCTAGATCGGGATTTTCGGGATCTCAAGGAATCTATTAAGCAAATCAGGTGTGTACCCATACTAACCTTCAATACGTTATATCGCAATTATGAATTATATGATTATACATAAGAATGTGAATGTGGCTAAGTGCCCTAATGTGGTACAAAAAGTACTCAGGTACGTTTCCTACTTCTGATAGGATTATGAATATGTTATATTTTTTTTAAACATGTGATAGTAATATGAATGAGAAAATAAGTATGTTGTGCATGATATAGAATATGTGGGGCATTCGGGCTATATGTGAAAGGGGAAGTGAAGGTGTTGACTTGGTCTCACCAACGGAATATGGTGACTACTACATCACATAATTTGAACATGGTAACCGGTTACATTATTTGAATTTGGTAACCGGTTACATTATCTCGAACATGGTGTCTATTGACACAATTATCTCTGGTGGCTATGCCACGAAATTATATGGGCGATGAGCACGCCGATCGCAATGATCGCTTCGATGGTGTGTAGCGGATGGAGGGTCGACTTAGTAGTCCCCACGGTGTGACTGGCAGGTACGGGGGTGTGTAGCGGATGGACAATTAGGTTTGGGTTTGGGTTGCATCATCATTTATTTGTATATGAATATGAACTTGATATGAACATGTATGTTTGATTTGTTGAATGTTAGTATTGTGTGCACATTGAGTCTGTTGACTCACCCCATTGTGGGACTATTTTTCAGGTAATGAGCAATAATGGACCGGGTCGGCAGGAGCTAAAGGTGGCCATGCACAACAAGAAAGGATTTTTATCATTTGGAACTATTATTTTTACTAAGTATTTCAAGTTTCTATGTTTGGGAATTTATTTGATGTAATAAGGCCGAAGAGGCCATAGTTTTATTTCGTTACTTTTATTATCTTTTAACCACTATGTTATGACTTATTTTATATTTTAAGCTTAAGTAAAATTATTTCTTTAAAAGTAAACCTTTAATTGTTTTGTCACCTTAAATTAAATGGATTTCCAAATAAAACTAATGGGTTTCCAACATAAGCCCAACCCAAATCGATATTCTTTTCTAAAAATTACACAAACTTTCTTTAAGTAACAAAGAATTTTGAAATCGATTTTCTTAAGGAACATACCAGATCCGGTTCAGGCTCGTGGGCCGGGTGTGGGGTGTTTCAGTTTGGTATCAGAGCCCAGTTTTTAAAACTCTCGGCCTTTGGGCTAAGGCCCAAAACATTTTCAAAGCGAGCCAAATGATTTTCTTTGAAATTGAGCATGTTCTCTGGCATGGCACCTAAGTCTCCGACCCGCAGTCCGCCAGGTAAGTACCCCTAACTCTATGTGTGATTATGTGATTTATGAATTGAATGAGGGTAGAAAAGGCATGGAACGTAGAATAGTATGATAGGAATATGGAACCCTAGGACTAGTTTACTCAAACACCAAACGCATAAGACCTAATGCACTACGCAAACCTATGGCTAGGTCACTGAGCTAGGGTGTGGTAACCCCTGTACGCATGTCTAGGATTGGATCCAGAAGAGCCTGGTATTTAAGCAGTCCTAGTGACTCACCTCCTCTTTGCAGGAATCCTACCTAGTGCGTAGCTTCCGGTTCACCCTAACTCGTAGAGGCTCTCGGTGGTGTGGCAACCTCGTGCGCATGTCTCAGGAATGGTTTCGGTGGGAGCTTGGTATTTAAGCAGTCCGCGTGACTCACCTCCTCCCCACTCGAATCCTGCCTGGTGCGTAGCTTTGGTTCACCCTGACCAAGAGGGCTCGGTCATAGGCTAAACATAATGACTAAAACCCGAAAGGGAACTAGCCATGTTTAAAAAAAAAAGAAAACAAACAACAAACCCTAGTTTTAAAATTCTTAAAACTTTCTTTTAAATTTGTAAAAACTATCTTTACAAAATTTCCCTAAAAAAATTTTGATTTGTGAAAATTACAAAAATACCCTTGCTGGCAAAATTACCAAAATGCCCTTGGCTTATAAAATGTCCAACTACCCAACAGTTTTGCTAAAACTTCATTATTTTATAAATGTTCACAAACCCTAATCTGCAAACTATCAAAAATACCTTGATTTTGGAAAAAAATTACAAAATTGCCCCTAACCTACAAAATGACCAAAATGACCCCGGTTTCCGAAATCTTTGCAAACATCACCATTTGAAAAGGGAAACTCTCAAAAAGAACCCTCAAAGTTTTGCAATATCCCTAACTTAATAAATTTTACAAATTTACCCTGGTTTTTGGAAAATTACCGAAATACCCCCGAGGTCAAAAAAATTACCGAAATACCCCTGAATTTTAAAATTACCCCGGGACTTTAAAATTTCCAAAATACTTTCGACAAAATCACTGAGGAATTCTTTGTTTTGAAAAATTACGAAAACGCCCCTGTAGGACGAAATTACGAAAATACCTTTGGGTAGTGGAAAAACAACAACGATGAAAATTACAACGTTTCTCTGAATAAATGAAAGTTCATAATTGTTTGATGGATGGATGAATGAATGAAAGACTGTGTGCTTGTGTGAATGCGAAAGAACCACTCCTAAAACTCTTTACATAAAACTCCTTCGCGGGTAAATAAGTGGAACAATGACTAATTCATAAAACTTCTTAATCAGATCTCGATGCTAGAAATAAGCTCCAGAGGACGTGGTCATCGTGGACGAGGTAGAGGAAGGATGACTGTGTTAGAACCCGTTAGATCGGGTCAGGGTTCTAACAATGAGATACCACCGCCGCCACCACCCCAGTATTTGCGGTCTTTGGCGAGAGCAAGCAAGCTCGAGACGGGAAGATCTTTGTGTCGCGGTCGTGCTGCGAGTTTTGGAATTGGTGGGTGGTGCGGGTGGAAATTCGGGAACACGAAAATCAGACTGAAGCGGCTCACGAGCTAATAGAGCCGAGATGTTTCGTGGAGTGTCTGGAGTGGCACCCAGTACAGCTGAGTACTGGTTGGAAGCGACGGAGCGTATCATGGATGAGCTTGATCTGACCCCTGAGGAAAAGTTAAAGGGGATGGTGGCACTGTTACGCGATGAGGCGTATCAATGGTGGTTAATTGTGCGGGATGGTGCCACAGTTGAGGATCTAACCTGGGAGTATGTTAAGGGAGCATACCAGAAGAAGTACGTGGGAACCAGGTACATTGATGAGCAGAGGAAAGCTTTTCTGGGGCTGGTCCAAGGAAATAAGTCAGTTGCAGAATATGAGGCTGAATTCTTGAGGTTGAGCCGGTACGCCCGAGGTGTTGTGGCGACTGAGCATGAGCGCTGTGTCCATTTTGAGGACGGGCTAAGGGATGATTTGATACTGTTAATAGCACCGCATCAGGAGCGGGAATTCTCTGCTTTGGTAGAAAAGGCCAAGGTGGCCGAGGAATCAAGGACTCTACAAAGCAAAGCTACGGATAGAAGTAGGCCCAAGAGAAGTTTTGGGTCATCTCGGAAAAGTTCATAAGAGGCCTAGAGTTGATGGGCGCGAGGCCAGCAAATTTGGATTCGAAGAGGCGGTATCGTCCTTGTGAGCATTGTGGAAAGAAGCACTTGGGAGAGTCTTTGGAGAAAGACGGGAGGATGTTTCAAGTGTGGGTCCAAGGACCATATCTTTGAAGGATTGTCCGAAGCAACGGATGAGAGTCGTGGCGACTCGGAATGCTAGCCGGTGGTAGAGGCGACAGGCTGACTGAGCAGGGTCGTGGTTCGCCAACCGAGGTAATGGTGCTTGCGCGAAGCCGTGGAGCAAAGGGTCGAGTCTTTGCTAACGCTTGGCCGGAGGGAGGATGGAGAGCGCGCCGGGATGTTATAACCGTGCACGTTCTTCATATTTGACAAGCCCTATTTTGCTTTAATTGATGTGGGCTCGACCCATTCATATGTTGCATGTAGCGTAGTGGAAACAATAGGCCTAGACTACGAAGCGTCGGGTAGGCGGATGAGCGTAGTAAGCCCATTAGGCCAAGCGTAGTGGTAGATAAGATTTTTGGAATGTACCCCTAGAGATTCAGGGAGTGAATTTTCGGGTTGACTTAATGGAATTACCTTTTGGAGAGTTTGAACTTATACTCGGAATGGATTGGCTAGTAGAGCACCGAGCTGTGTTAGATTGTGCGGCTAAATGTATAGAACTAAGAACCCCGGAGGATGAGGTAGTAGTGATGATCGGAGAAAGGAGGAACTACTTGTCTAATGTAGTTTCGGCACTGAAGGCTGAGAAGATGGTTAGGAAAGGGTGTAAGGTGTTCTTAGCCTTCGTAAGTGCGTTAGGTGGGAAGGAAGAAGGTGTTCGGGGAGTTAAAACCGTAAGGAATTTTGAGGATGTATTTCTGGAGGAATTACCAGAAATACCCCCAGATAGAGAGGTGGAGTTTGGAATAGATTTGCTACCGGGAACAGCTCCTGTGTCAATCACTCCTTACCGGATGGCGCCGAAGGAGTTGGTGGAGCTCAAGGCTTAAATTGAAGAGTTGTTGGATCGTGGGTTCATTCGACCCAGTGTGTCTCCGTGGGGGGCACCGGTCCTCTTTGTGAAGAAGAAGGACGGAACTATGCGGATGTGCATAGATTATCGTCAGTTGAACAAGCTGACCATTAAGAACAAGTATCCTTTGCCAAGGATCGATGACTTGTTCGATCAGCTGAAGGGGGCTACAGTATTCTCGAAGATAGATTTAAGGTCGGGATATCATCAGTTAAAGGTGAAGGAGGCAGATATCCATAAGACCGCTTTTAGGACAAGATATGGCCACTTTGAGTTTGTGGCGATGCCGTTTGGGTTGACGAACGCTCCAGCCACGTTCATGGACATGATGAATAGGGTTTTCCAACCCTATTTGGATAGGTTCGTCGTTGTGTTCATCGATGATATTCTAGTGTACTCAAAGTCAGAAGAGGAGCACGATGAGCATCTCCGAGTTGTGTTGGAAGTGTTAAGGGAAAAGAAGCTTTATGCCAAATTCAGCAAGTGTGAATTTTGGCTTAAGGAGGTGGCATTCCTAGGATATGTGGTATCCGCCGAAGGAATAAGAGTGGACCCTAGGAAGATCGAAGCGGTGTTGGATTGGAAACCACCTAGGTCCGTGGCTGAAATCCGAAGTTTCTTGGGTTTGGCAGGCTATTACAGAAGGTTTGTGGAAGGATTCTCGTCTATAGCTACGCCTTTAACAAAGTTGCTAAAGAAGGAAGTACCCTTTGTATGGACGGATAAGCAACGGGAGAGCTTTGAAAAGCTTAAAAAGTCTTGTGGAAGCTCGGTGTTAATTCAGTAGGAGCGAGGCAAGGATTTTGTGGTGTCTTGTGTGACGCCGCATACGGGATTAGGATGCGTGCTAATGCAAGATGGTAAAGTGGTCGCGTATGCGTCTCGGCAACTAAGGCCTCATGAGGTTAATTATCCAACCCATGACTTGGAACTAGCAGCAGTGGTTTTCGCCCTTAAGGTTTGGAGGCACTACCTTTATGGAGAAAGGTCAACTATCTACACTGACCACAAGAGCCTTAAGTACTTGTTGACTTAGAAGGAGTTGAACTTGAGGCAACGAAGGTGGGTGGAGTTGCTGAAGGACTACGGCTGTTTGATAGAATATCATCCGGGCAAGGCGAATGTAGTGGCTGACGCCCTAAGTAGGAAGGTGGTGTCGGATCTAAGGGCCATGTTCGCCCACTTAAGTCTGTATGATGATGGAAGCCTGTTGGCAGAGTTGCAAGTCAAACCCACATGGCTGAAGGAAGTGAAAGAGGGACAGTTGGTGGATAAGGATCTAAGTGCTAAGTTCCAACAAGTACAGAACGGAGAATTAAAGGACTATGGCATTAGTGATGAAGGAGTATTGTGCTATAAAGGAAAAGTCTGTATGCCGGAGGACGCGGAGTTATGATAAAGGATTCTTCGGGAGGCGCATGGTAGCCCTTATGCCATGCATCCCAGAGGCACTAAGCTGTATAGGGATTTAAGGGAACAATTTTGGTGGTCTGATCTTAAACGGGAAGTTACTAAATTCGTGGGAAAATGTCTGACGTGTCAGCAAGTTAAGGCTGAATACCAAGTCCCATCGGGATTGCTTCAACCAATCGAGATTCCCCAATGGAAGTGGGAGAGAATTACCATGGACTTTGTTAGTGGGCTACCCCTTACGCCTACTAAGAAGGACTCGGTATGGGTGATAGTAGACCGTTTGACCAAGACCGCGCACTTTATCCCAGTGAGAGTGGACTATTCTCTTCAGAAGCTAGCCAAGTTATACGTGGCGGAGATCGTAAGGTTACATGGAGTTCCGGTATCGATCATCTCCGACAGAGATCCAAGGTTTACGTCTCGGTTTTGGAAAGCACTTCACCAGGCCTTAGGCGCCAAGTTGGACTTCACTACAGCTTTTCATCCACATTCCGATGGGCAGTCTGAACGGGTTATACAAGTGTTGGAGGATATGTTAAGGGGTTGTGTTATGGAATTTTGAGGAAGTTGGGAGGATTATTTGTCTTTAGCTGAGTTCGCCTACAACAACAGCTATCAGGCTAGCATTCGAATGGCACCATATGAAGCATTGTATGGTTGGAAGTGTAGAACTCCTACTTGTTGGACCGAGTTAGGAGAACGTTGAGTTTTGGGCCCGAAATTAGTGGCAGAAAGTGAAGAGAAAGTTGAGCTAATTCGGGCACGGCTGAAAGAAGCCTCTGATAGGCAGAAGTCGTACGCAGACCTTAAGCGGAAGGAAATAGAATTTGAAGTGGGAGATCAAGTATTTCTGAAGGTCTCACTGTGGAAGAAGGTAATGAGGTTCGGTCACAAAGGGAAGCTAAGCCCAAGGTTTATACGGCCCTATAGAGTTCTGAAGCGAGTTGGGCCAGTGGTATACCAGTTGGAGTTGCCGCCAGAGTTACAGCAGATGCACGATGTATTCCATGTCTCTATGTTACGTCGTTACCGATCGGATCCGTCCCATGTGGTACCGATCGAAGAAGTGGAGCTAAGGCCAGACCTATCCTACGAGGAAAAGCCGATTCGAATCTTGGAACGTGATGTGAAAGTACTACGAAGAAGTCAGTACCTCTAGTCAAAGTGTTATGGCGCAATCATGGATCAGAAGGAGCTTCGTGGGACTCTGAAGAGACAATGCGACAGTAATACCCTCAACTATTTTAGTTAGGAAATTTCGGGGACGAAATTTTGTTTAAGAGGTAGAAGCGTAACATCTCGACAAGGGCCTATGCATTTTGATTTAAATGTGCAAGTGATATGTTTTATGTACTAGGAATAAATTTGAACATCTTTGGAAACCTAGAAATGCATGGAAATGGAAATGAACATTTTGGAAAACTGAACATTTTGGAAACACAACATTTCGGAAACTGAACATTTTGGAAACACGAACATTTTGGAAACTGAACATTTTTGGAAATGATTCAAAAATGGAAAGTGAACATTCTGAAACTTGGAAATGTAAGAAAAATGGCAAGTTCTGAGCCGATCGAAAATTTTAGGAAACTTAGAAATAAGCAGAAATGTCAAGTTTTAAAGTTTAAAATAGGAAATTAAGGCGGGGTGGCTTAAAAGTAAAAGTTAGTAAAATTTGACACACAAGCAGGCTTGGAAAAGTGGCACAAGATGTCACTTAGGGCCTAGAGAAATGGCGCCACATGCAAGGTGTTGGGCCTGAGTTCGAGTCACTTGGGAAGCAAATAAATAAGGTTTTATTTTTTCTTCCAAGGCTAAGGGGTGGACGGCACCTGTTTCTAGAAAAGGGAGGAGTTTTATTTCCATAAATATTGATTAATAAAGGTGATAAATAAAAAACTTTTTAATTTGGATTATTTAGAAGAGATAATAAGGATTTTCCTTTATTTATTTTTTTTAAATAAAGAGATGATATTATCACAAGGAAGAGTGATGGCCAAGTCAAGGACTCTTGGCCTAGTAATTTCGGCTAAAGAAGGAGAATTAAAGGATTTTCTCTCATCTTTTCTTAGTATTGCCAAAATTTCCCTGACAAACCCTCTCTCTGCCAAATTTTCTTCTCCTCTTCTCTTCTTCTCTTTTCTTTATCTGTCAAGCCAAAACCTTTTCTTTTGATCCCTGATTAAAACTCCCTAGCCGAATCTCTGTGACTCTAGGCAAGGAAGCAATCGATTAAAGGCATTAAAGGTTTCTACAATTGTTGAAAACAAGGATCAAGAATCTAAGGTAAGATAAATATATATTTGGTCGAAGGTTATGTTTTATATGTTAGATCTAACATATGAATTATAGGAATTTCGATATCACTAAAGGGAGCAAGGAACCGATTTTTGAGATCTCATCGTAAGGTAAGTGGTTATAATCGGCCAAGGTTCTCTCTTAAATATCTAGATCTATTTGTTTTAACCAGAGACTAACCAAATCAATGGATTTAATGGTTAGCCGATTTCAAGAGAAGAACACAAATCTTCGAGATTTGATTATCAATCAAATCGGCAAACAAGGTAAGTGTTAGTAATACCATTCCTATTAGGATTTGGTTTTAAAATCGAAAAGGTTTTTAATATGTTTGTATATGATGGGCCGAATATAGGAATTAACAGATCTAAAGCCTAGATCGGGATTTTCGGGATCTCAAGGAATCTATTAAGCAAATCAGGTGTGTACCCATACTAACCTTCAATACGTTATATGGCAATTATTAATTATATGATTATACATAAGAATGTGAATGTGGCTAAGTGCCCTAATGTGGTACAAAAAAAAGTACTCGTGCACGTTTCTACTACGATAAGATTATGAATATGTTATATTTTTTTTAAACATGTGATAGTAATATGAATGAGAAAATAAGTATGTTGTGCATGATATAGAATATGTGGGGCATTCGGGCTATATGTGAAAGGGGAAGTGAAGGTGTTGACTTTGGTCTCACCAACGGAATATGGTGACTACAGTCACATAATTTGAACATGGTAACTTCGGTTACATTATTTGAATTTGGTAACCGGTTACATTATTCGAACATGGTGTCTATTGACACAATTATCTCAGTGGCTATGCCACAAAATTATATGGGCGATGAGCACGCCGATCATTGCTGTGATCGCCTTCGATGGTGTGTAGCGGATGGAGGGTCGACTTAGTAGTCCCCACGGTGTGACTGGCAGGTACGGGGGTGTGTAGCGGATGGACAATTAGGTTTGGGTTTGAGTTGCATCATCATTTATTTGTATATGAATATGAACTTGATATGAACATGTATGTTTGATTTGTTGAATGTTAGTATTGTGTGCACATTGAGTCTGTTGACTCACCCCATTGTGGGACTATTTTTCAGGTAATGAGCAATAATGGACCGGGTCGGCAGGAGCTAAAGGTGGCCATGCACAGCAAGAAAGGATTTTTATTATTTGGAACTGTTATTTTTACTAAGTATTTCAAGTTTCTAAGTTTGGGAATTTATTTGATGTAATAAGGCCAAAGAGGCCATAGTTTTATTTCGTTACTTTTATTATCTTTTAACCACTATGTTATGACTTATTTTTTATTTTAAGCTTAAATAAAATTATTTCTTTAAAAGTAAACCTTAAATTGTTTTGTCACCTTAAATTAAATGGATTTCCAAATAAAACTAATGGGTTTCCAACCTAAGCCCAACCCAAATCGATATTCTTTTCTAAAAATTACACAAACTTTCTTTAAGTAACAAAGAATTTTGAAATCGATTTTCTTAAGGAACATACCAGATCCGGTTTCGGCTCTTGGGCTAGGTGTGGGGTGTTTCACGTCTGCAGCGACTGCCTTCGATGATGTGTAGCGGATGGAGGGTCGACTTAGTAGTCCCCACGGTGTGATGGTTGGTACGGGTGATGTGTAGCGGATGGTTATTTAGGTATGGGTTCGGGTTTGCATCATTATTTCTATCTGATATATATACGTATGATACGATATGATATGCCTGAATCGTTGGGACTTAGTGTTGGTTATACACACTGAGTCTGTTTGACTCACCCCGTTGTGGGATATGTTTTCAGGTGACGCTCAGTGGTGGACCGGGTCGGCAGGAGCTTAGTGGTGGCCATGCTCAGCTTAAAGTTATTTTATTTTGGGACTTTATTTCTAAGTTTGGATTTATTTCAGGTATTCTTTGATGTAATAAGGCCATTAGTATGATACTATTTTATATATGCTTTTTAATTATTTTAGTATAATGCAATCTTATAAATTTTAAAGTTTAAGTAACTTTTCTTAAAAACAAATAGTTGGACACTTAAATACAAACGATTCCCAATGTGCAAATAAACTCTAAACAAATTCAGCATGTCTTTTGAAATTTAAAAACAAGGTTTTTTATAAATCCCTGATTTCAAGAATAGCAATGTTTTCAATTAAACACAACACGAATCAAACTTTTTTCAAAACCACCCCGGTTTTCCAAAGTAACAAACGAATTTGAAAATGTTTTACTCCAGGAACATACCAGATTCAGTCGAGTCTCGTGGGCCGGGTTTGGGGTGTTTCAGCTTGGTATCAGAGCCCAATTTTAAACTCTCGGCCTTGGGTTTAAAGCCCATAATGTTTTCAAAATTAAGCCCAACCAAGTTTTGTGAAAACTTTTGTGAAATGAGCAGGTTTTTGGCATGGCACCTAAGTCTCCGACCCGAAGTCCACCAGGTAAGTACTCCTAACTGTTGTGTGATTTATAGCATGATTCGTAGAAGGTTATATCGGGAACGTAGATTAGTATATTAAGTACTTGAACCCTAGGATTAGTTTTACCCCAACACAGAATTACATAAGACTTAATGCCTAATTAAACAAACCTGTGAAGTAAGTCGCCGAGTTAGGGTGTGGCAACCATTGTGCACATGTCTAGGATTGGATTCAGGGAGAGCCTGGTATTTAAGCAGTCCTAGTGACTCACCTCCTCTTCACTCGAATCCTACCTGGTGCGTAGCTACGGTTCACCCTAACCAAGAGGACTCATTCACAGGCTAAACTCAATAATTAAAACCCCGAAAGGGACTAGCCATATTTTTATAAACAACTTAGTTTTAAAATCACCAAATTACCCCTCTGTTTTGTAGAAAAGTTATTTTTGAAAATTTTTCCAAAATATTCCTGATTTACGAAATTACCCAAATACCCCTGGTGTGTAAATTACAAAAATGCCCTTAGTTTATAAAATTACCATATTACCCTCGATTTTTACTAAGATATCCTCACTGTACAAAATACCAGAAACCCTTACTTTGCAAAATATTAAGATACCCTGATTTGGAAAATTTACGAAATTACCCCTGATTTACAAAATTACCAAAATGACCCCGATTTCCAAAATTTCTGCCATATCTTTGATTTGGGAAGATTTTAAAATACCCTCAAATTTTGGAGATTTCAGAGAGCCCTGATTTATTAAGATTTTCAAAGTTGACCCTGATTTATGACCAAAATGCCCCTGTAGGACAAATTACGAAAATACCCCTAGGATTAGGAATAGACGAAAATGATTCGAATGGTGAATGTGTGTAGTAGGTATTACTGAATGGATGTGTTTCTCTAAATTAGGGTAGAAAAATTGGAACAAAAACTTTGATTGATCGAAAGAACCATTACTAAATTTCTTTTCATAAAAAAATTCTTCGCGAATAATCAGTGGAACAAGATACTAATGCATAAGATTTCTTAAATCAGATTAAAGCGCGATCGTAGAAATGAGTTCTAGGGGACGTGGTCGTAATGTGCAAGGATGCGATAGAGGCATAATGACCATATCGGAACCCGTTAGGTTGGGTCAAGGGTCTAAAAATGAGGTACCACCACCCCCTTTGTTTGTTGGTGTTGAGCGAGCAAGATCGAGACGGGGATGATCTTCGTATCGCGAGGTAGTCTTTGCGAGTTCTTGAGATGGTGGCTGGAGCAGGTGGAGGTATAGGAGCTCGAAAATCTGTACCCGAGTGACTCCGAGCCAATGGAGCTGAGGTGTTCCGTGGTGTATCTGGTGTAGCACCCAGTACGGCTGAGTACTGGTTGGAGGGGACGGAGCGAATCATGGATGAGCTCGATTTGACTGCTGAGGAAAAGCTGAAAGGAATGGTGTCGCTACTGCACGACGAGGCATATAAATAGTGGCTCACAATTTGAGATAGTGCCACCGCTGAGGATCTGAAACACCCCATACCCGGCCCACGAGCCTGGACCAGATCTGATATGTTCCTTGAAGTAAACCTGTTAAAAATTCTTTTATTACTTTAGAAAACTGTGTGTTTTGAAGAAAGTTTGCTTGTGGGTTGGGCTCGAGTTGAAAATGAAGTTATTTTATATTGAAACCCATTTAGTTTCAAGTGACAAAATATTTAAAGTTTATTTTAAATTAAATTGACTTAATCTCTAATAAATAAAGTTTCGTAACATAGTAAATAAAACAGAAAATAACATAGTTCACTATGGCTTTATTACGTCAAATAAAAACCCAAAATGAAATTTAAAATACTTAGAAAAATAAAGGGTCCACATAATAATTTCCTTACTAGGCATGGCCACCACTGAGCTCCTGCCGACTCGGTCCATTACTGATCATCACCTGAAAAATGTTCCCACAACGGGGTGAGTCAACAGACTCAATGTGTACCACAACACTAAAATTTAACAATTCAGGCATACATTATCATATCACATACGTATTCATATAACAGATAGAAAAGATGATGCAACCCGAACCCAAACGTAGATGCCATCCGCTACACATTACCCGTACCAACCTGCACACCGTGGGGACTACTAAGTCAACCCTCAATCCGCTACACACCATCGAAGGCAGTCGCTGCAGTCGACGTGCTCATCGCCCTTATAAATATTTATGGCATAGCCACCAGATTAAATAATTGTGACCGAAGTCACCAAATTCAGATATCGTGGTCTTAGGTCACCACATTCAGATATCGTGGTCTTAGGTCACCATATTCAGATATCGTGGTATTAGGTCACCACATTCACTTCCCCTTTTCAATAACCCATATGCCCCATATCATATATTATGCATTAACATGCCAAATTTCACATTCTTATCACTTATCACATGTTAAATATAACATATTTCATAATCCTAGTAGGAGTAGGAAACGTACCTGAGTACTTTGTACCATAACATGGTACCTTAGCCACATTCTTACACTTTCATATTAATACATATATCAAGTTTAAGCCATAAATCTATTAAGATTAGTGTAGGGTACACACCTGATTAACTTAGCAATTTCACTTTAAATCCCGAAAATCCGATCTAAAGCCTTAGATCCTTAGTCCCTACATTTGGCCACTACATAAAAATTTAATGAAGACCATTCGGCCATAAAACCAAATCCTATTAGGATTGTTGTAACCCAAAACTTACCTTGGTGCCGATTTCACTATAAATCAAATCCCGAAAACTTTGTGCTACTCCTCCCTTCAATCGGCCAATGCTAGATCATTTAACTTGATTAGTTTTCGGCTTTTAAACATTTAAGAAACAAATCAAAATACTAAACTAGGCTTTGGCCGAATGTACATATGTACTTACCTTCCAAATCTTAAATCCCAGAATTGATCTCATGTCTTAGGTGTATGTCAAAATCCCTATTGCCCCATGTTAGATCAATTTCTAACATTAAATCTCAATAAAAATGGCCTAAGGCCGAATACTTTATTGTCTTACCTTGATCCTTAAATCCTGAAATAGTTGACTTGGACGAATCCCGAAAGATACTCCCCTTGAAATTGACAACTAGCAAATCCTGAAACCCTATTTATGGCAGTCGACAGCACTTCCTCTTGATGCCAATTGAGATATTTGGCTATAGGTTGGAAAGAACTTGATTTCGGCTTTCTTGAATAATCGGCTATGGCTTTAAAAAGGCTTACTTTCGGCTTTTGAATGGATTTAAAAAGAAAAGAGAAAGAAGAATAAAGATGGAGGATTCGGCTAGAACACAAGGTGTTTTCGGCTTGGCAAAAATAAAAGAGAAGAGATATTTGCTAGAGAGAATTCGGCAGAGAGAGAGTTGAAAGAAAGAATGAATGGCCCTCTTTTCCTCTAGTAGCCGAAATTACTAACTTAGAATCCCTTACTTGGCCATCACTCTTCTATTTTGATAGCTTTATCTCTTTAATTATCACCTATTCAATTTAATAAAACTTAATCCAATAATTATCTCTTATCTCTTAATAAAATAATACTAATAATAATCCATCATTATCTATCTATTTGCCAAATTTTAGAAGAAATAAAACTCCTCCTTTTAGTGCCTTAATGCCGTCCACCTCTCCCTCTTAATGCCGAAAAATAAAAAACTCCTTTTTCTTTTGTTGTGGCTCGAACCTAGGCCCATTTACCTAGCTTGTGGCGTCACTTACCTGGGCCTTAAGTGGTGCCTTGTAGCCACTTTTCCAAGCCCAATTTCATGTCATATTTCCTTTATAAATTCTCTTAAGACCACCTTGCTTCATGTCCCTCTTTTAAACTTTAAACTTAACATTTCTAAGACATTTCCTTACATTTCCAAGACAAGACATTTCTTTACATTTCCAAGACATTTCCTTACATTTCCAAGACAAGACATTTCCTTACATTTCCAAGTCATTTCCTTACATTTCCAAGACATTTCCTTACATTTCCAAGACAAGACATTTCCTTACATTTCCAAGACATTTCCTTACATTTCCAAGTTTCCAAAAATGTTTACTTTCCTCTTTTGAAACTTAACATTTCTGAAGCATTTCATTACATTTCTAAGTTTCCAAAAATGTTTACCATACATTCATAACACATAAGACATGCCATTTCGTATAATTAAATCAAAAATGCATAGGCCCATTTCCAGGATGTTACAGGATCTCACTTGGGAGTATGTTAAGGCCGTGTACCAGAAGAAGTATGTTGGTACTAGTTATACTGATGCGCAGAGAAAGGCATTTCTGGGGCTGGTTCAAGGGAACAAGTCCGTAGCTGAATATGAGACTGAATTCCTAAGGTTAAGCTGATATGCTCGAGGAATAGTGGCTACGGAGCATGAGCGATGTGTCCGGTTTAAAGACGGACTGAGGGATGATCTGAGGTTGTTGATAGCTCCGCAGCAGGAGCGGGAATTTGCAGTGTTAGTGGAGAAGGCTAAGGTAGCTGAAGGAATAAAGGACTCTGTAAGGCAGAATACTGACCGGAATAGGCAAAAGAGAGGTTTTGGATCATCAGGGACATCTGGAAATATTTAAAAGAGGTCTAGAGTTGACGGGCCGCAAGGTCAGCAAGTTGGTGCAGGAGGGCAGTATCGTACTTGTGCTCAGTGTGGAATGTTAGAAGAAGACGGGAGGATGTTTTAAGTGTGGGTCCAAGGAACACATGATTAAGAACTGTCCTATTAAGATAGATGGGAGCCGACCCACAGGTCAAGGTTCTAGTCAGGCTGGAAGAGGGGGACAGCAGCCTCAGCAGGGTCGTGGTCCGATTGGCAGAGGAAACGGTGCTGGATGAGGACGTGGAACACCAGGCAGAGGTGTTGGTAATACAGAGGCAAGACAGCCGGGTCTAGTATATGCAGTTCGCCGGAGGGAGGATGGAGACACCCCGGACGTCATAATCGGTACGTTCCTTATAGCTGACAAGCCTTATTTTGCTCTGATTGATGTGGGCTCGACCCATTCTTATGTTGCATGTAGCGTAGTTGAAACACTAGGCATAGCCTCTGAACTATCTGATAGGGAGATGACTGTAGTGAGCCCATTAGGTCAAACTGTAGTGGTGAATAAGATATTTCGGAGTGCACCTCTAGAGATTCAAGGAGTAATTTTCCCCGCCGACTTAATGGAACTACCCTTCAGAGAATTCGATCTCATACTTGGCATGGATTGGCTAGTGGAACATCAGGCTGTATTGGATTGTGCAGCTAAGTGAATGGAGTTAAGGACGCCTGAGGATGAGGCGATAATTATGATAGGAGAAAGAAGAAACTACTTGTCTAACGTAGTCTCTACTTTAAAGGCTGTTAAGATGGTTCGAAAAGGGTGCAAGGCATTTTTGACCTTCGTTAGTGCGTTGGTTGCCACAGAAGAGGGAATTAGTGGAGTTAGGATCGTAAGGGAATTCGTGGATGTTTATCCGGAAGAGTTACAGAATACCCCGGACGAGGAGGTGGAGTTCGAATTGATTTCTTTGCTCGAAGCAGCTCTCGTGTCAATTGCCCCATACAGAATGGCACCAAAGGAGTTGGTTGAGCTTAAGGCTCAAATTCAGGAGTTGCTTGATCGTGGGTTTATCCGACCCAGTGTGTCTCCATGGGAGCACCGGTCTTGTTTGTGAAAAAGAAGGACGGAACTATGCACATGTGCATAGATTATCGTCAATTGAATAAGCTGACCATCAAGAACAAGTACCCGTTGCCGAGGATAGAAGACTTGTTCGATCAGCTTAAAGGGGCGGCGGTATTTTCAAAAATAGACCTAAGGTCTAGATATCATCAGCTCAAGGTGAAGGAAGCAGATATCTATAAGACAGCTTTCCGGACAAGAGACGAGCATTATGAGTTCTTAATGATGCCGTTTGGGTTGACGAACGCCCCAGCTGCGTTCATGGATATGATGAACCGGGTTTCTCAACCTTACTTGGATAGGTTCGTCGTTGTGTTCATCGACGACATCCTGGTGTATTCCAAGTCAGAGGAAGAACATGATGAGCATCTCCGAATAGTGTTGCAAGTGTTAAGGGAGAAGAGGCTTTATGCCAAATTCAGCAAGTGTGAATTTTGGCTGAAGGAGGTTGCATTCTTAGGACATGTGGTGTCTACAGAAAGAATAAGGGTGGATCCTCGAAAGATTGAGGCAGTGTTGGATTGGAAACCACCTAAGTCTGTGGCTGAGGTTCGTAGTTTCTTGGGATTGGCAGGCTACTACAGAAGGTTTGTGGAAGGGTTCTCATCAATAGCCGCACCATTGACGAAATTGTTGAGGAAGAAAGTACCTTTCGTATGGATAGATAAGCAACAAGAGAGCTTTGAGAAGCTTAAGAGGGTTTTGACTGAAGCTCCGGTTTTGATTCAGCCGGAGGCAGGGAAGGATTTTGTGGTGTATTGTGACGCTTCTCACACAGGATTAGGATGTGTATTGATGCAAGACGGGAAAGTAGTCGCTTATGCGTCTCGACAACTGAGGCCACACGAGGTTAACTACCCGGCGCACGACTTGGAGTTGGCGGCAGTGGTCTTTACTCTTAAGGTATGAAGGCATTATCTTTATGGAGAGAAGTCAGTGATCTACACAGACCACAAGAGTCTTAAGTATCTACTGACTCAGAAGGAGTTGAACTTGAGACAGCGAAGATGGGTGGAGTTATTGAAAGATTACGATTGTTCCATAGAGTATCACCCGGGCAAGGTGAATGTAGTGGCGGATGCCTTCAATCGGAAAGTGGTGTCAGATCTGAGAGCGATGTTCGCACATCTGAGCTTGTATGACGATGGAAGTTTACTGGCAGAGTTGCAAGTTAAGCCGACGTGGTTGAATGAGGTGAAAGAAAGTCAGTTAATGGATGAGGATCTAAGTGCTAAGCTACGGCAAGTGCAGAGTGGAGAGTTGGAAGATTATGGTATTACTGACGAGGGAGTATTGTGTTTCAAGGGCAAGGTCTGTATGCCGAAGAATGAGGACTTAAGACAGAGGATTCTTCAGGAATCGCATAGTAGCCCTTATGCTATGCATCCTGGAGGCAGCAAGTTGTACAGAGATTTAAGGGAACAGTTTTGATGGCCTGGTCTTGAAAGGGAAGTTACCGAATTTGTGGGGGAAATGCTTAACATGTCAGCAAGTTAAGGCTGAACACCAGGTTCTGTCAGGGTTGCTTCAGCCGATAAAGATTCCGCAGTAGAAGTGAGAGAGAATCACCATGGACTTTATTAGTGGGCTTCCCCTTACGCCTACCAAGAAGGACTCGGTATGGGTGATAGTGGATCGGTTGACAAAGTCCACGCATTTCATTCCAGTACGGGTTGATTATTCTTTGCAGAAGTTGGCGAAGTTGTATGTGGTGGAGATTGTGAGGTTGCATAGAGTGCCAATATCGATTATCTCAGATAGGGATCCAAGGTTTACGTCTCGGTTTTGGAAAGCTCTACATTAAGCTTTAGGCACCAGATTGGATTTCACTACGGCTTTTCATCCATAATCAGACGGTCAATCTGAACGAGTAATCCAAGTGTTAGAGTATATGCTGAGGGGATGTGTGATAGACTTCAGTCGAAGTTGGGAAGACTATTTGCCTTTAGCAGAGTTTGCATATAACAACAGCTATCAGGCCAGTATTCGGATGGCACTGTATGAAGCGTTGTATGGTCGGAAGTGTCGAACTCCTACATGTTGGACAGAATTAGGGAAGCATCGAGTTTTGGGTCCAGAGATTGTGGCTGAATCCGAGGAAAAGGTTGAGGTAATTCGGGCACAGTTAAAAGAGGCATCTGATAGGCAAAAGTCGTATGCAGATCTCAAAAGGAAGGAAATAGAATTTGCTATGGAAGATCAAGTGTTTCTTAAGGTATCGCCTTGGAAGAAGGTGATGAGATTTGGTCGCAAAGGGAAGCTAAGTCCCAGGTTTATAGGACCTTATCGGGTATTAAAGCGAGTTGGACCAGTGGCATACCAGTTAGAGTTGCCTACAGAGTTGAAGCAGATGCACGATGTATTCGATGTTTCGATGCTACGTCATTATCGAGCGGATCCATCTCATGTGGTACCAGTTGATGAGGTGGAACTAAGGCCAGATTTGTCCTACGAGGAAAAGCCGATTCAGATTTTGAAGCGAGATGTGAAAGTGCAACGAAGGAAATCAGTTCCTTTAGTCAAAGTATTATGGCGTAATCATGGATCGGAAGAAGCTTCATGGGAGCCGGAAGAAGCAATGCGACAGCAATACCCTCACTTATTTTAGCCAGGTAATTTCGAGGTCGAAATTATTTTAAGGGGGTAGAACTGTAATATCCCAGATTTGTGGCTTATGCATTAATGCTAAATTGTATGAAGTAGCATGCCTATGTGTGTTCTGATGTGTTTTATGAATTTTGTGAACCTTAGAGTGTAGGTGAATACCTTAGAAATTATTCGATTTTAAGTTTTAAGAGGAAGCTAAGCTTGATAAGGCCTTAAGAAAATTAGTAGGGGAAATATGACACAAAAATGGGCTTGTTTAAGTGGTTTGGAGGCGCCACTTAAAGCCCTAGTAAGTGACGCCACAAGCATGATGCAAGTCTTAAGTCCGAGCAGCAAGGAAAGCAACATTTTGGGACTTCTATTTTCGGCAAAAAGGGAGAGAGGTGGACGGCATAGGGACTTCATTTAGATGAGCTTTAGATGTGGTCAAATCCTTTTAAATTTTGGCTAAGGTGGAGGATAAATGATGATTTATTTTGAATTATTTTTGAATGGGTAAAAAGAGAGAAAAGAGGAGAAAAAGGAGGAAGCTTATAAGGGAAGTAGAGTTGGCCGGCCTAGGGACTTTCTTGATAACGTTTTCGGCTAAAGATAGCTTAGGGGTGCCGAAACTTAACTCTCGCTTCACTTATCTCATTTGTGCCAAAAATCCTTAGGAGATCAACTAGTTTTCTCTGCTTTCTTTTCCCCTTCCTCTTCATTTGACCAAAGCCGAATATTCCTTTCTCAGAATCCACCATTGCCGATTCTCTCTAAGTCTCATACACTCTCTTCTCTTTTTCTTTTTGATTCTCCAAGAGCCGAACACTAAAGGTAACCCCTAGCCAATTTCTTCATAGCATCAAAAGCCTAAACTTATTGATCACTACCTAACCTTCATAGCCGAACATCTCTGTAGATTTAAGCAAGGGTGTCGTCGACTACAATACTAAGGGTAAAATTAAATGCTATTCAATTTCCTTTCTTTTCTTTTTAGCCGAAACTTAGTGACTAATTCTATTCATGTTCTTTGGCCGAAAACTTGAAGGAGGAGATCTTCGGGATTTTAAGGATCTAAGGTAAGTCATGTGGTATTCGGCCAAAGGCCATGTATTGTGATTAAATGTTAGATTGGATCTAAAACATGTCTATAGGGATTTCGACAAGGACTAAGGACAAGTGATATTTCGGGATTTAGATCCACAAGGTAAGTGGATATAATATTCGGCCAAGGCCATATTTAGTGTTTTAGATCTATTAATTATTTGTTCAAAAGCCGAAAACTAATCAATTAAAGTGATCTAGTGTTAGCCGATTACAAGGGGGAAACATCACGACGTTTCGGGATTTGATTAGTAATCAAATCGACAGCAAGGAACTAAGGATCTAAAGCATTAGATCGGGATTTTCGGGATTTTAGTGGAAACGTTCAGTAAACCAGGTGTGTACCCCACACTAAATCTTAATAGATTTACGGTTTTAATTTAATATATGAGTTAATAAGAGTGTGAAAGATATGGCTTAAGGTACCATTCAGTGGTACGGCATATTCAGGTACGTTAACCTATTCCTACTATGAGTATAATATGATGAATATCTATTATGACACTTATGTGAAACTATAAGAATGTGAATAAAACATAAGGTATGATATTTGCATGTTTTGAATGACATGGGGCATTTGGGTTATATGGAAAGGGGAAGTGATCTGGTGGTTTATACCACAACATCTGAATGTGGTGACTCATGTCACGAAATCTGAATGTGGTGACTTATGTCACAAACTAGTATTATCTGGTGGCTATGCCACAAATTTATAAGGGCGATGAGCTAGTCGTCTGCAGCGACTGCCTTCGATGATGTGTAGCAGATGGAGGGTCGACTTAGTAGTCCCCACGGTGTGATAGTTGGTACGGATGATGTGTAGCGGATGGTTATTTAGGTATGGGTTCGAGTTTGCATCATTATTTCTATCTGATATATATATGTGTATGATACGATATGATATGCCTGAATCGTTGGGACTTAGTGTTGGTTATACACACTGAGTCTGTTTGACTCACCCCGTTGTGGGATATGTTTTCAGGTGACGCTCAGTGATGGACCGAGTCGGCAGGAGCTTAGTGGTGGCCATGCTCAGCTTAAAGTTATTTTATTTTGGGACTTTATTTCTAAGTTTGGATTTATTTCGGGTATTCTTTGATGTAATAAGGCCATTAGTATGATACTGTTTTATATATGCTTTTTAATTGTTTTAGTATGATGCAATCTTATAAATTTTAAAGTTTAAGTAACTTTTCTTAAAAACAAATATTTGGACACTTAAATACAAATGATTCCCAATGTGCAAATAAACTCTAAATAAATTCGGCATGTCTTTTGAAATTTAAAAACAAGGTTTTTTATAAATCCCTGATTTCAAGAATAGCAATGTTTTCAATTAAACACAACACGAATCAAACTTTTTTCAAAACCACCTAGGTTTTCCAAAGTAACAAACGAATTTGAAAATGTTTTACTCCAGGAACATACCAGATTCGGTCGAGTCTCGTGGGCCGGGTTTGGGGTGTTTCAATTTAACACATATACAAACATATAATATATATTACAAAGCCATAATGCCGTCCACTAAAGATTAAAAAGGTCAATTTGACATGCAAGTCCCTCAAGAAAACAAATCAATTAAACCATCCAACTTAATAAATGCTACTTTTACCACTTCAACAATTTAGTCCTTTCTCTTAAATTAAGCACATCAAAGAGCAGATAAGTTCACGAAATTTTAGCACATAATTAATCATAAGTATTTAACACGAAAAAAATATTAAAAAATATATATTTTTTGGCTCGGATTTGTGGTCCCGAAACCACCGTTCCAATTAAGGTCTAAATCGGGCTGTTACAACCAAACTCTTCCTAGATCCAATCCTAGACATGCGTATGCCCGTTGCCACACTCTAACCCAGCGACTTGTTCACGGACATGTTTAATTAGATTAAGTCTTATGAAATTTAAGAGTTGTTCAAACTAGGCCTTAAGTCCATAAACCCTAACATACTTATCTACGTCCCCATAAAGCCCATCAAACCCAAATTACATCTTTACGGCCCATTAGGCCAAAATCACATCCTTATGGCCCGTTAGGCCCAAAACAATTCCAGATCAAGTATTATGCTTGACAGACTCAATTCATACACCAAACCAAACAAACTCATCAAACCTAGCCTTAGGGCCCACCGGGCAAATTTAGCCACTTTCGGCTTTTCGGCTTTTCAGCATTGCCGATGTTTTCTGTGAAGTGTTTGTACACACCTGGTAACCACGCGTGCTGCAAACCCCTTAATCACGAACCTACAATCAAAAGCACCTAACGATTAATCATAACTTAATGTACACTTTATCAGAAATGGAAACCTCATCATAACCTTACCGTGTGCCACATGTTCTAGTAGCCCTTCCTTAGCTACTATTTGCGATTATCCTCTAGATCTGCACCCAAACCTACATCGTCAAAATCAAGTGACCCATATTCCACATAGGTCACCCCTATGAGCCATAATACATTTGGCCACTTACTAAACCACCACCGGGACGAATACACTTACCTCTTGCTACGATCCTTACCTACCACGCTTATGATTGTTGAACCTTATCCTTGTTATCATAGAGTTAACGACAAGACAGTTATATAGCCTTTCGGCTTTTAGTAAAACATACAAGAGAGGTTAACTGAGTACTTACCAAATCCCCTTTCAATCCTGCGGTCTAGATAGCTACTGAAGGAGATCCGGCTTTTAAAACTTGATTAATAGTAGATAACAACAACCGATTTGTGATGGAGGAAAAATAATAAGGAATCGTAAAAAAGATAGGGCTATTCGATTATAAGGGAGTACTCGACTTTCAGAGAAAGAAAAAGAATGCAACACCAATAGGGATTTCGGCAAAAAGGAATGATGGTTTTTCGTCAATGGAAGAATTCGGCAATGGGTGGAACAGAATGAAGGGGAGAAAAGAAAAGTAATGGAAATCCCAAGGAACCTTTCAAAGGAATTCGGTAAAGAAAAGAAAGACTGGCCTATTTCTAAAACTCTCCAAATGCCGAAAGCCACAATGAAAATTCGTAATACGCCCTAAAAGACCCAAAAACGGCACTCATCTACCCTCCTAAGCTGAATTTATACACTCTCCACTTCCCAAAATGGCACCAACTCTTCACACTTCTCAGCTCCTAACTTTTCTCCCTGATAACACCTTATCCTTATCCGAATTTCCCTCCATTATCAGTTCCCCTTACCACTCAAACACTCCAACGCAAGAGTTCAAAACTAACACAACTCTGGCCGTCCACTCTGCAAAATAAACACTCCACAAAATACCACTCCTAAGCCTCGAACCTTGGACCTCTTCAGCTTACAACACGCCACCTTATAGCTCCCAAGTGACGCCACTTACCACTGGACCATAAGCCCATTTGTGTCCTATTTCTTCTTCATTTAGTTAAAAGGCCAACTAACAGAAGTCATAGTTCCCTTGGGCTAAAGCTAAAATTTCTCCTATACCCTTACTTGATCTCAGAATATCTCCAACACCACTAAAAACTTCAAATTCAATAACCCTCAAACCCACATGCCAATTGTCATTTTCTTGCTCACTTAAAAATTTTCTGAGACCCAAAGCCCAAAGCCCAATAGGCCCAATTCTACTAGGCCTAAATTCGTCGCGTTACAATTCTACCCCCTTAAAGAAATTTCGTCCTCGAAATTTCCAACTAACTGGGTGGTCGTGTATCAACTACCCCACCACGCTACCGCTATGCACTCTGACCCTAATAATTTTAATACATTCCCAAAACATCAACCTATCGCAAACATTCTCAAACATACGCAGAATAAGTACCAAATTTCGATTCAAATGTTTATAAGGCCCCAACACTTCCACAGCCTCAGCTGCGGTCTATTCCTTCTCTCCTAGCGCTCATTGTTGCGTGCATATTTCTGTATTAGAATTTTTATGAAATTAATTCATAGTTCCATTTGTTTAGGACACATGTCTTATGCGAGTAACCATTTTTTGAAAGTTATTACGCGGTCGAGAATCCACTACAGGCTTAAGTTTCCTATGGGTTTTAGTCTATAAAAACCTATTTTAAGTAGCCCATTATCTATGCAGTTCAGTAATGTAGTACAGAAAACTTACTTGGCTCGGCGTCGAGGGCTCGGTGAACCACACTTCAAGAACCCTGCAAAAACTTTTTAATCTACTTGTTAGGTTACATTGAAACCCCATATTTTACAAAACATTCATAGGTTAAGTTATTTCGAAAACCATGTTAACCTTAGAAATTTTATGAAATTTATCAGGCAGATAGTTGAAACAATAATAATAAAACCCAAAATCTAAAGTCAATTAGGAGTTACATGGCCTTATTACAATATAATGAAAGAAAAAAACAAAGTATTTAAAATAAATTCATTTGAACAAAATAAAACATTTGATCACCTTGTAGTGTGGCCATCTCTGAGTCCTCTCCCACGTCGAGCCGTCTATTCAGGATCACCTGAAACATTAAATAAAAGGGCGTGAGTTGCGAAACTCAGTGTGTACAACCCTGGCAATCAAATCACATACAAATATTCACACTGGACCTAAGCCTTATCAAAATCGATGGTCTTGGGCCTTAGCCCACAATGACCTCATATCATATCAAATCTTATTGTATCATATACAAACACGATAATGCAAAACCCATCCCAATAATCCATCCGCTACACACACCATTTCCCTTCCAACCTTATACACACCTGTGGGAATTTCTAAATCAACCCACCTATCCTCTACACACCAATGGTAGCCTGATTGCGGTACTACCTAACGTTGCAGCAAGGTTGCTAATCATATAATGGGCTTAAAGCCATCGGTGGATCCATGGCCATACGACTATATGATCCTCAAATCTTCATCCGTACCAGAATTCCCACCCATATGCATCCTAAGCAAAATATCATATGAATGCATCACACACAGGAGTAACATCCATAGACTCATATTTGTCACAGAGGGGTATTTTCGTCATTTCACTACCCGACGGTATTTTCGTAATTCTACCCTACAGGGGTATTTTGGTAATTTGGTAAAATAGGGGTATCTTGGTAATTTTGCAAAACAGGGGTGTTTTAGTAATTTGCAAAATAGGGGTATTCTGGTAATTTTGCAAAACAGGGGTATTCTAGTTACTTTAAACATATAAGGGTATTTTAGTAATTTTACAAATCTAAGGGTATTTTCGTAATTTTACAAATCTAAGGGTATTTTGCTAATTTACAAATCAAGGTATTTTGGCAATTTACAAATCAGGGTATTTGGTCCCTCTCGGGCTTTAGTTATGAACTTTGGCCCATCAACAAGTCCTCGCGGCTAAAGTAAACAGACACTACGCCCCAGGTAGGATTCCAGAGAAGAGGAGGTGGGCCGCTAGGACTGCTTAAGTACCAAGCTCTCCCTAGATCCAATCCTAGACATGAGTATGTCCGTTGCCACACTCTAACCCAGCGACTTGTTCACGGACATGTTTAATTAGATTAAGTCTTATGAAATTTAAGAGTTGTTCAAACTAGGCCTTAAGTCCATAAACCCTAACATACTTGTCTACGTCCCCATAAAGTCCATCAAACCCAAATTACATCTTTACGGCCCATTAGGCCAAAATCACATCCTTATGGCCCGTTTGGCCTAAAACAATTCCAGATCAAGTATTATGCTTGACAGACTCAATTCATACACCAAACCAAACAAACTCATCAAACCTAGCCTTTAGGCCCACCGGGCCCATTTAGCCACTTTTGGCTTTTCGGCTTTTTGGTATTACTGATGTTTTGTGTGAAGTATTTGTACACACCTGGTAACCACGCGTGCTGTAAACCCCTTAATCACGAACCTATAATCAAAAGCACTTAACGATTAATCATAACTTAATGTACACTTTATCAGAAACGAAAACCTCATTGTAACCTTACCGTGTGCCACACGTTCTAATAGCCCTTCCTTAGCTACTATTTGCGATTATCCTCTAGATCTGCACCCAAACATACATCGTCAAAACCAAGGGACCCATATTCAACATAGGTCACCCCTATGAGCCATAATATATTTGCCCATTTACTAAATCACCACCGGGACGAATAGACTTACCTCTTGCTACGATCCTTACCTACCACGCTTATGATTGTTGAACCTTATCCTTGTTATCATAGAGTTAACGATAAGACAGTTATATAGCGTCTCGGCTTTTAGTAAAACGTACAAGAGAGGTTAACTGAATACTTACCAAATCCCCTTTCGATCTTGCGGTCTAGATAGCTACTGAAGGAGATTCGGCTTTTAAAACTTAATTAATAGTAGATAACAACAACCGATTTGTGATGGAGGAAAAATAATAAGGAATCGTAAAAAAGATAGGGCTATTCGATTATAAGGGAGTACTCGACTTTCAGAGAAAGAAGAAGAACGCAACACCAATAGGGATTTTGGCAAAAAGGAATGATGGTTTTTCGGCAATGGGAGGATTCGGCAATGGGTGGAACAGAGTGAAGGGGAGAAAAGAAAAGTAATGGAAATCCCAAGGAACCTTTCAAAGGAATTCGGTAAAAAAAAGAAAGACTGGTTTTTCGGCAATGGAAGGAACACCAATAGGGATTTTGGCAAAAAGGAATGATGGTTTTTCGGCAATGGGAGGAACAGACTAAAGGGGAGAAAAGAAAAGTAATGGAAAACCCAAGGAACCTTTCAAAGGAATTTGGTAAAGAAAAGAAAGACTGACCTATTTGTAAAACTCTCCAAATGCCGAAAGCCACAATGAAAATTCGTAATACCCCCTAAAAGACCCAATAACGGCACTCATCTACCCTCCTAAGCTGAATTTATACACTCTTCACTTCCCAAAACGGCACCAACTCTTCACACTTCTTAGCTCCTAACTTTTCTCCCTGATAACACCTTATTCTTATCCGAATTTCCCTCCATTATCAGTTCCCCTTACCACTCAAAAACTCCAATGCAAGAGTTCAAAACTAACACAACTCTGGCCGTCTACTCTGCAAAATAAACACTCCAAAAAAAACCACTCCTAAGCCTCAAACCTTGGACCTCTTCAGCTTACAACACTCCACCTTATAGCTCCCAAGTGACATCACTTACCACTGGACCATAAGCCCATTTGTGTCCTATTTCTTCTTCATTTAGTTAAAAGGCCTACTAACAGAAGTCATAGTTCCCTTGGGCTAAAGCCAAAACTTCTCCTATACCTTTACCTGATCTCAGAATATCTCCAACACCCCTAAAAACTTCAAATTCTATAATACTCAAAGCCCACATGCCAATTGTCATTTTCTTGCTCATTTAAAAATTTTCTGAGACCCAAAGCCCAAAGCCCAATAGGCCCAATTCTACTAGGCTTAAATTTGATGCGTTACAATTCTACCCCCTTAAAGAATTTTCGTCCTCGAAATTTCCAACTAACACGATGGTCGTTTATCAACTACCCCACCACGCTACTGCTACGCATTCTGACCCTAATAATTTTAATACATACCTAAAACATCAACCTATCGCAAACATTCTCAAACATACGTAGAATAAGTATCAAATTTCGATTCAAATGTTTACAAGGCCCTAACACTTCTACAGCCTCAGCCGCGGTCTGTTCCTTCTCTCCTAATGCTCATTGTTGCGTGCGTATTTCTGGATTAAAATTTTTATGAAATTAATTCATAGTTCCATTTGTTTAGGACACATGTCTTATGCGAGTAACCATTTTTTAAAAGTTATTACGCGGTCTAGAATCCACTACAGGCTTAAGTTTCCTATGGGTTTTAGTCTATAAAAACCTATTTTAAGTAGCCCATTATCTATGCAGTTCAGTAATGTAGTACAGAAAACTTACTTGGCTCGACGTCGAGGGCTCGGTAAACCATACTTCAAGAATCCTACAAAAACTTTTTAATCTACTTGTTAGGTTACGTTGAAACCCCGTATTTTAGAAAACATTCATAGGTTAAGTTATTTCGAAAACCATGTTAACCTTAGAAATTTTATGAAATTTATCAGGCAGATAGTTGAAACAATAATAATAAAACCCAAAATCTAAAGTCAATTAGGAGTTACATGGCCTTATTACAATCTAATGAAAGATAAAAAAACAAAGTATTTAAAATAAATTCATTTGAACAAAATAAAACATTTGATCACCTTGTAGTGTGGCCATCTTCGAGTCCTCTCCCACGTCGAGCCGTCTATTCAGGATCACCTGAAACATTAAATAAAAGGGCGTGAGTTGCGAAACTCAGTGTGTACAACCCTTGGCAATCAAATCTCATACAAATATTCACACTGGGCCTAAGCCCTATCAAAATCGGTGGTATTGGGCCTTAGCCCACAATGACCTCATATCATATCAAATCTTATCATATCATATACAAACAAGATAATGCGAAACCCAGCTCAATAATTCATCCGCTACACACACTATTTCCTTTCCAACCTTATACACACCTGTGGAGATTTCTAAATCAACCCACCCATCCTCTACAGACCAATGGTAGCTCGGTTGTGGTACTACCTAACGTTGCAGCAACGCTGCTAATCATATAATATGCTTAAAGCCACCAGTGGATCCATGGTCATACGACTATGCGATCCTCAAATCTTCCTCTGTACCATAATTCCAACCCACATGCATCCTAAGCAGAATATCATATGAATGCATCACACACACGAGTAACATTCATAGACTCATATTTGTCACAGAAGGGTATTTTCTTCATTTCACTACCCAAGGGTATTTTTGTAATTTTACCATACAGGGGTATTTTGGTAATTTGGCAAAATAGGGGTATCTTGGTAATTTTCCCAAATAGGGGTGTTTTGGTAATTTGCAAAATAGGGGTATTCTGGTACTTTTGCAAAACAGGGGTATTCTAGTTACTTTAAACATATAAGGGTATTTTAGTAATTTTACAAATCTAAGGGTATTTTGCTAATTTACAAATCAAGGTATTTTGGCAATTTACAAATCAGGGTATTTGGTCCCTCTCGGTTTTAGTTATGAACTTTGGCCCATCAACAAATCCTCGCGGCTAAAGTGAACAGACACTACGCACCAGGTAGGATTCCAGAGAAGAGGAGGTGGGCCGCTAGGACCGATTAAGTACCAAGCTCTCCCTAGATCCAATCCTAGACATGCGTATGCCCGTTGCCGCACTCTAACCAAGCGACTTTTTCAAAGACATGTTTAATTAGATTAAGTCTTATGAAATTTAAGAGTTGTTAAAACTAGGCCTTAAGTCCATAAACCCTAACATACTTGTCTACGTCCCCATAAAGCCTATCAAACCCAAATTATATCTTTACGGCCCATTAGGCCCAAATCATATCCTTATGGCCTGTTAGGCCCAAAACAATTCCAGATCAAGTATTATGCTTGACAGACTCAATTCATACACCAAACCAAACAAACTCATCAAACCTAGCTTTAGGGCCCACCGGGCCCATTTAGCCACTTTTGGCTTTTCGACTTTTCGGCATTGCCGATATCATGTGTGTAGTGTTTGTACACACCTGGTAACCACGCGTGCTGCAAACCCCTAAATCATAAACCTACAATCCACAACACCTAACGATTAATCATAACTTAATGTACACTTTATCAGAAACTGAAACCTCATCGTTGCCTCACCTTGTGCCACACGTTCTAGTAGCCCTTCGTTAGCTACTATTTGCGATTATCCTCTAGATCTGCACCCAAACATACATCGTCAAAATCAAGTGACCCATATTCCACATAGGTCACCCTTATGAGCCATAATACATGCGGCCATTTACTAAACCACCACCGGGACGAGTACATGTACCTCTTGCTACGATCCTTACCTACCACGCTTGTGATTGTTGAACCTTATCCTTGTTATCACAGAGCTAACGACAGGACAGTTAGATAGCCTCTCGGCTTTTTGTAGAACATACAAGAGAGGTTAACCGAATACTTACCAAATCCCCTTTCGATCCTGCGGCCTAGATAGCTACTGAACGAGATTCGATTTTTAAAACTTGATTAAGAGTAGATAACAGCAACCAATTTGTGATGGAGGAAAAATAACAAGGAATCGGCAAAAATATAGGGCTATTCGATTATATGGGAGTACTCGACTTTCAGAGAAAAAAGAAGAACACAACACCGATAGGGATTTCGGCAAAAAGGAATGATGGTTTTTCGACTATGGAAGAATTCGGCAATGGGAGGAATAGAATGAGGGGGAGAAAAGAAAAGTAATGGAAAACCCAAGGAACCTTTCAAAGCAATTCGATAAAGAAAAGAAAGACTGACCTATTTGCAAAACTCTTCAAATGCAGAAAGGCACAATGAAAATTCGTAATACCCCTTAAAAGTCCCAAAAATGGCACTCATCTACCCTCCTAAACTGAATTTATACACTCTCCACTTCCCAAAACGGCACCAACTCTTCACACTTCTCAGCTCCTAACTTTTCTTCCTGATAACACCTTAGCCTTATTCGAATTTCCCTCCATTATCAGTTCCCCTTACCACTCAAACACTCCAACGCAAGAGTTCAAAACTAACACAACTCTGGTCTTCCATTCTGCAAAATAAACACTCCACAAAATACCACTCCTAAGCCTCGAACCTTGGACCTCTTCAGCTTACAACATGCCACCTTATAGCTCCCAAGTGACGCCACTTACCACTGGACCACAAGCCCATTTGTGTCCTATTTCTTCTTCATTTAGTTAAAAGGCCTACTTACTAAAGTCATAGTTCCCTTGGGCTAAAGCCAAAATTTCTCCTATACCCTTACCTGATCTCAGAATATCTCCAACACCCCTAAACACTTCAAATTCAATAACCCTCAAAGCCCACATGCCAATTGTCATTTTCTTGCTCAGTTAAAAATTTTTGAGACCCAAAGCCCAAAGCCCAATGGCCCAATTCTACTAGGCCCAAATTCAGGGCGTTACACAAGCTGTTACATAGTGTGCTAAAACATGTAACTGTAATCCATTAAATCCTATACATGTCTTCTCACTCGAGCTATAAATTAGTATGCTCTCACGAGCTATAAATCGGTATGCACATACGAGATCTAAATCAGTATCCTCTCACGAGCTGTAAATCGGTAAGCTTACACGAGCTGTAAATCGGTAAGCTTACACGAGCTGTAAATCGGTATGCTCTCATGAGCTGTGGATCAGAACGTAGCTACACGATGCTGCTCACATGAGCTGTAGAGTATCTGTAACACATGCCGGACCTCAACCATCAATAGGACGTTCAAGACCAGTACCCGAATCATGTAAACCCTAATGACATGTCAATTGTATCCTAAGTTTTCCTAATGTTCAAACGGGGCATGGTAATTGTCATACATCGTTGGATATGCAATCAGTGTATATATGTATGACATTTCACAACACATGTACAATTCCATTAAAACATATAAACACAATTTAATTACACGAACTTACCTTGATGAGTATGCGTAGATATTAAGGCGATCAATCCAAGACTTTCTCCTTGCCCCGATCTAAAGTCGTACGAGGTCAGTCTTGATCAATGCAAGGTAAATAGCTTAGTCGAAACCTCAAGCTTCCATGGTTATACTTTTCTCTTCATAATCGATTGATGATGATGAATAAAGATGATATCTTATATTTTATTTTAATTAATTTTAACTTTAATTACTAATTACCAAAATTAACCTTAAAAATTTATCCAAATTTCAATAATGCCAAACCATTAAAATCCACTATCAACTCTAATGGTTTAATTACCATATAAGGACTTCCACTTATAGATCTATAGCTATTTAATACCTTTAGCTATTAGAACTCAACTTTTACACTTTATGCAATTTAGTCTTTTTTATCAAATTGAGCATGTAAACAGTAAAATTTCTTAACAAAAGTTTTATACATTACTTCTATTATGCTGTAGGCAATAAAATAATAATAAAATAAATTTTTTGACTTCAGATTTGTGGTCCCAAAACTACTGTTCTGATTTTATTAAAAATGGGATGTTACACTACTTTTATTCCTGAATTTCCAGATCATATCTTCGAGTCATGGATGCAAGATTCAATGTAAGAAAAGTTCGTGAATTCAAGCGAGAACGAGAAGGCTTAAGAACAAGGCAAAATGGGATGATACAAATTAATAAAATGGGGGAATTTCTTTTTCTTAGTATGTCTTTTAAGACATTTTTATATTTACTTTGGTAATATTTTTCTTTCACACAATAAAGTTGAATAAATTGCAAGTTATGAATAAATTAAGACAATGCCTTTCCATTATTTTGTTCTCTAGTAAAAAGCAAAGTAGTATGGTAATGCGAATGTACATGTCTAGGATTGGATTTGTTAAGGAAAGACTTGATACTTAAGCAGTCTTCATCGCTCACCTCTCTTTCCTGGGATCTTACTTGGTGTACAATTCACATTCACTACTTTTTTTATTTTGCAATGAGGACATTGCTTCTTTTTAAATAGGGTAGGGCCATCTTGCATGATTTTTTAAAATATTCAATGTTCATACATAAGTATGTTGAAATAAATTAATGCTTAGAGAAACTTTTTCTTAATAAGCTTGTTGAATGAAAGTATAATTTCTAATTCTAGTCAAGTTGTTTTTTGAAATTATGTTAGCTTAATCATGATATGATTGTGTTTTCTAAGTCTTATGTAGTTTTAGCCATGAAAATTTACTTTTCCCTAGAATTAGGCATGCATGAAGGTTTAAGTCTTTAGAATTGTCTTAGTAACTTTCTTGAGGTGAAATCCTAGGAGGCATGAGAATTTGGATATGATATAGGCATACTTTGTTTGGAACGTTTGAGCCTTTCAAGCCTACCATATTTAAAATTAACCATTGAAACCTTATTTTTGAGCTATATTGCCTAGTTTATTTGATTCACCAACATCATAACCCATCTTGCCTTCTTTTCATAACTTTTACCTTATCTTTGCACCAATTTTAACTTTACTTGCTTTGGTGAAAAGAAATATTGAGGGAGAATTCAGAATAAGGTATCGACTAAAGAAAAGAGGTATGGTCAAATACTGAGAAGCATCATTGAGCATGAGTTCAAAATTAAGTTTAGGGGTGTTAACCCAATGAGTAAGGTAGATTGTGCTTCAAAAAATACAAGGCAAGTTTAAGGTTATTTAGCCCCAAAAAAATCACTTCTATTTATCCCTACCTTGACCTATCCCCATTACAACCCTGCGAAAGACCTATTGATTTTGATAATTATACCGACTATATTAGTGGAGAGAAATTACTGAATTTGTAACACCCCTAACCTGTAATCATCGCCGAAATAGGGTTAACAAGCATTACCAGACATTTCAGAACTATAACGATTATTCACAAACATAAGATATAACATCATCATACCATAGCAAGTCATATACATAGTGTCCCTTTAAAAGGTCTACGAGACCTTAAACATACATTGGAAAAGGGTCAGGACTAAACTGAGCACATACAAATTTTTTTCGAAACTTAACACTTTTCAAAGTTACAGAGGTCACACGCCCGTGTGGGTAGGCCTGTGCCTCACACGGCATTAGACACACCCGTGTGTCTAGGCAATGGAAAAACAGGGCATACATACTGATAAACAGTAATAGTAACATATTTTAGGCCTACATTTAGCATGCTTTTGGATGATTTATCCCTTGAATTATGTAATTTGGTGCTCTTAATCCTTTAATTTCATCTTTTATTTGATTTTGGCAGGTAGAGGAGATGGCACTGAATAACTATCAGTGGCAAGTTATGAGGACAAAGCTAACAAAAGCAGCAGATATCTACAACCTCGACCCAGTAACCATGCTATCAAACCAGGTAGAGCTTTTAAGTAAGAAAATTTATGGTTTATGTGGTTCTTTGCAAGTACATCCAGTTATGCAATGCAAAACAAGTGGAGGTGTGGCAAATCCTGAGTACCCACCCTACAGACAAGGCATGGAGAGCGAACAAGTCAACTATATGGGTAACAATTTCTGATCTAACAATAACCCTTATAGTAATACTTATAATCCAGGTCGGAAGAACCACCCCAATTTCTCATGGGGTGGTCAAGGAAATCAAAGGCAACAACCACCCCAAAACTTCCAACAACAGCCCTACCCACAGGAAAAGAAGCCAAACCTCGAGGAGATGCTGACAAAATTCATAGCAGTCACGGAAACACGTTTCCAAAACACCAAAACAGCACTCAAAAATCAAGAAGCATCGATTCAAGGGATCAAGAATCAATTAGGTCAGCTTGCTAAGCTGATCTCAGAACAACCACAAGAAAGCTTGCCAAGCAACACTGAAACTAACCCAAAAGAGCAAATTCAAGCCGTAATAGCTCATGACAGTGAAAGGTTAGTGGAATCTGACCCGAGGTAAGAGCATGTGGTAAGTGAAGGTAAGGTTGAGATAAGCCAGGATTTACCAAACCCAGTAATTACAGAGTACCAAGCTCGTGTGCCATACCCCAATGCGATAAAGAAAGACCACACAGAGGAACAATTCGGTAAATTTCTTAAACCTCCAAAGAAGTTTCTTATTAACTTGCCATTTATTGAAGATTTTTCGCAGATGCCAGCTCTTAGACCTCGTGTCGATAAAGAAGAAATTCATGAGGAACGAAGGCTTTGGATCGATGAACTAGACGAGTGGAAGATGACGCAAAATCGAGGCAACTCCACAACGAACTTAATGATGGGACAACCCAGCTTAAAACAGGAGATCATGTACTCAAAATCTTCCCAGACGGAACAGTCCAGGTAACTAGTCCTAAAATCAACACCTTTAAGGTAAACACTACTTGACTTAAACTTTATATCAATAACTGAATTGATCGCATGAGAAAGGATTTCCACCTCCTCAAACCACCATGATTGTGTGAATAACAGGTAAGTCTAGCTCAAGACTTTAAACAAGCGCTTCTTGGGAGGCAACCCGAGCACTAACTCTACTAATTAATTTCATTTTATTTCTTTTCGTATTTAGGCGTAGGTTTCCACACCCACACAGCCTTGCACACAGCCGTGGCCGTGGCCATGTGGGCACCATAGGAAGGAATACGGGCATGGAATGCATCTTTATTTAAACCCCCTTCTTCCTTTCCTTTTCCCGTTATCTTTCTTCTTTCATTTTTCATTTTTTACTTTTATTCTTACTTTTATTATTATTACTTTCTTCTTTTTCTCCATGACATTTAGATTTAGCTTAGGATACAATAAAATCAGACCGGCTAATTTGAGGATTCAAGTTCAAACGGCTTGAGGCACCCCCTACGTTTCTCTTCATTAACTCCATCCAAAATTCAGGAAGTTTCACTTCTCTCCCTCTCTTTTGATTTTCCTACTATATGATCATTATTTATCTTTCTACATTGAGGGCAATGTACATTTTAAGTGTGGGGGGTTAACTATAGTATTATTTTAAAATCCCTGAATTATGACTTGTTCTAAAGTAAGTTTCTCATATTATGATTAGAATGAAAATTTCCCCTGATTTATGATTTTTTGATATGTTTTGGATTAAGTCATAGTTAATTGTGCATTGATGATTAAACTTTAAGATACTAAAGAGTCAAGCATGATAAGTCTATTTTTCAAAAAGATAAAAAAAATTTCTAGGTTGTCTACCAAAATCTGAATGTTACTTTGAAGTTTAAAATTTATAAGGTTGATATCAAAAACCCATAATTTTTGTGAGATTTTGAGCCTTTTAAGAGCATATATTCTTTTGGTGCTCAGTTTTTGATTATGAGTGTGTCAACATTGATTGTTATTCTAGAACTTGCTTCGATTATACATGTCGAGACCACAATATTGATTTGATATACAGAGATGATAAAGGCACTTAGGATTTAACCCACTCACTCCATTTAAAAAGCCTACCTTCATAATTAACCCCTAGTGAACCCCTTTTGATCCTAACAACCCTTTTATTGACTCACCCACTAATATAACCCAAAACCCTTTGTATTTGTTATTACCATTCTTTTTGACCACCCTTATATCGAGATTTGATTTGATCAGTTGCCTAACTATTTTATCTATTTCAATTATTAAATCTATCATTTATATTTGACTTGTTCTTAAAAAAAATGAAGTATATTCACTATTGGTTTTGTGATTAGGTAAGCTTGTACGTTAAATTCCAATTATTGAAGAAGAAGCTCATATCAGAGTATTATTAGTAGTACAAGTTTTCAATTTATGTAATTATTATCAGTTCGATATCTCTAGTTAGGTAATTTGTCAGGACAATCTTGATTCTAACCTTCTAATTCAGCCTTTATCCACACCTTTAACCCAAGCCCCGTTACAACCCTGTTAAAGACCTTTTGATTTGTGTATCATCTCATATTATAGTGGTGGAGATTTGAGTTTCATGCAAGCTTATGGGATTAACTTTTCATGTTCGACTTTTGAGTGCACGGTTTGGCCATGATTTACACGGGCGTGTGCCATGGGCGTGTCCCTGCCGTGACAAAGAGAAATTTCACTCGGATTAGGATACATAGAGGCGAAGAAACACATTGTGTAACACCCCAAACCCGGTCCAAACACCACGACCGAATCTGGTATGTTACGAGGGAAAACGTGTTTGAAAATTTCGAGTTTGTACCAAAAAGACTTGATAAAAATTTGTTCCTTCCTGATACAAGTTGTTTTAATGTTGTCACTAAAACATTTAAAACTTAGTAAAAGTTTGATTCCAAGTTAGAAAACAATTGATCTATTTTGGTTTATAAAATCAATGTGATACCTGATGGTATAGTTGAAAACGTATCGCTTTGTTGGTTTGACAACGTCGTCTTTCCAAATTTTAATAAAATTTGTGCCAAGTTATTTTGTTCTGATATATTAAAAATCCAACGTAAAGCATAAACATTATAAAGCACATCTTAAAGAGCTTTTACAAATCCAAATAAAAATAAACAAAACTAAGTACCCAAAAGCAATAAAGCTGAGCAAAGCATTTATTAACGCATGGCATGTGCACCCCGAGTCCCTCCGGCTCCAAGTCCGCGTCTCACGAGTCACTGAAATGTCAAAGGAGAGGGTGAGTCGAGTGACTCGGTGTGTAAATCCCGCTCCCGAATAAACCACATGCTAACACACATAATACAAAACAACATGATTAATGCAACCCGATCCTAACCATCCATACTCCTTTCTACCCCGTGTGGTACCAAACCACTGGTGACATCTGATCCACGATGTGTTACCAAAACACCGGTGTCCCAAAGACACAATATCCATCAATGTGGTCCCAAACCACTTTGGTGTCCCAAAGACACAAGCTGTGCTACCAAAGCACCGGTGACCAGAAGTCACAATTTCAACGATGATGGGGCCAACCCATCGTGTGTTACCAAAACACTAGCAGACGATCCCGTATCTCAAGTGGGGCCAACCCACGGTGGTCAAACCACGAGGACAAGTCGCAATGAGGTGCCAAACCTCTGCGGTGTCCCAAAGACACAATGTGCTACCAAAGCATTGGTGACCGTAGTCACAAATCGTGATGGGGCCAACCCATCGTGTGTTACCAAAACAACTGGCGTCAATCCCGTATAATCATCTCGTGGGGCCAACCCTTTGTGGTGCTTGAGCCACTTTGGGACGAGACGCCGAGGTACCAAACCTCTGGAGGTGCCAAACCTCTGGTGACCCAAAGTCACAAGGTGTGCTACCAAAGCAACGGTGCTCACAAGCACAAAATACCACTACTCCTCATCTCATATCACCCATCAACATACCATACTCATGTAATCATGCATCTCATGCAAGTCATGCTTATCATGCCAACATACCAAGCATCGAGCATACATACAAAATATAGGTCACAATTTTATACCTCATTATTAGTACACATAATAGAAACAGACTTACCGAATCGTCCACATACCCCATTTGGGTATTCACTTGACCATCATCTTGTTATAGTGTTAACAGACAAATCGGTTTATTATTAAAAATATCACTAAGTATCAAGGTGTTAGTTACACACACGATTATACCGAGCCTAGAAATCTCTACGAACGATCTATGTCCCTCGATTGTCAAGCCCCTAAAAACAATCGGCCAACATAGGATTAGGCACTTACAACATTCGGCTATCAACCAATAACCAAAGAGATTAATATCGAACCCTTACCAAAACTTACCCCTCCTGGCTAATCAGAAAACGAAGGCTCCACTTGATTGTATCCACAATCCCAATGACCTATAACAAAGAGGTTAATACCCTTCCAAAAATAACCATATTCGGCCCTTAAGCAAACCCACATCAACAAAGTGTAAGGGAGAAGGGAGATGGCCATTCGGCCCTGCACTTACCAACACCCAACACCAATATTCGGCCAACCCAACACCAGGGAAGAGAAGAGATTCGGTCAAGGCTTCAACAAAAGGAGAAAAGAATTCGGCTTCAGGTGTTTTAATATCCTTAAATTCGGCTTTAGTGTAAAGGAGAGAAAAAGATTGTGATGAGTAGAGTTTCGGCACAAAAAGAAAGGAGAAAAGAAATGGAGAATTCGGCTCAAGAGCTTTTGAAATGGAAGAAAATAGAAAATGGATGGGGACAAGTACTTACGGTTTTGGAAAAAGATGGAAAATGTGTTTTGGGAATTAGTGTTTCGGCTTAATGGAATGGTAAGACACACATGAAAGATTCGGCTAGGAGGAAGATATGAATTCGGTTTCAACAATTGAAGAAAAAAAAAAAGAATTGATTGAGAACTTTCGGTTTCAAAGGGTGTCAAAAATGAGAGAATTTTCTATGGCAAAAATCGGCTTGCTTTGACAAAATGAAAGAACTTGGTTGCTACTAACCTTTGACCGAAATTGCCTAAGAGAATTGCCAAAATGCAAAAATGCATTTGGCACACACCTTCCCACTTCCCAAAAACCGCCACCTTCTCCCCAACTCCCCAAATATTGGCCATATCCCCAAATTGCTCCCATTCACTCATTCAAACATTTTGAATAAGTCTCCTTCCTAAATTCACTCTCCACCCCTCTTTTAAACCATTTGACTTGGTCCAAAGTAGCATTTAAACTTCATACAACTCTCCCCTATGCCGTCCCAAAAGAAATAAAAGGAGTACTCTGTGGCTCGAACACTGGACCTCCACTCCCCCTTGCAGATGACGCCACACCAAACTCAAGTGGCGCAAGCTCGCCACTTTGCTAGCTCCTCATTTGTGCAATAAAATCCCATTTTATTTTCTTAAGCCCCCAACTCTATCGGCTCCCCACACCTAAGGCCAAAAACTAAAATTTTCCTACCTACTCGGGCATACACTTAGCCTATAATTAAACCCCTAAAACACAGAAATAGCAACACAAAGACACAAACACATGCAAAACATGCCACAACGAAATAGCCCCTAACCGGGATATTACAGTTCTACCCCCTTAAAAATAATTTGGCCTCGAAATTACAGTCAAAAGAGTTGCGGGTATTCTTTGTCTCATCGTATCCTCGGGTTCCCACGTGGCTTCCTCCACACCATGATTCCGCCAAAGTACCTTAACCAAAGGCACAGACTTCCTACGTAGAACCTTAACATCTCGATCTAGAATCTGCACTGGTTCTTCCTCTATAGTCATATCGGGTTTACCTCGATCTCTTCCACTTTGCTACTACATGCGATGGATCCGAACGATACCTCAAGCATCGAAGCGTGAAAACGTCGTGAATCGGCTAAGCTCTGCTTGGCAACTCAAGGCGATATGCCTTTGGTCCAACTCGCCTCAATACCTTATACGCCCAATGAACCTCGGACTTAGCTTGCAGCACTCGCCAAACCTCGGCACCTTCTTCCAAGGCGAGACCTTTAAGAAAACCCGATCTCCCACAAATGAACTCTATATCTCTTCGCTTAAGATCGGCATAAGACTTTTGCCGGTCAAGCTTCCTTCAAACGAGCTGAATCAACTTAACCTTGTCCTCGGTCTCAAAGCAACCAACTCGAGGTCCTAACAAGCGGCGTTCACCTAACTCTCGTCCAACAAGTAGGTGAGCGACACTTCCTACCATCTGATTGCCTCATACGGTGCCATCTTGATGCTTGCTTGATAAGCTCGTTGTTGTAGGCAAACTCACTAACGGCGAAACTCTTCCCAAGCGCCTCGAAGTCGAGAACACAACCCCTCAACATGTCTTCCAAGATCTGAATAACCCTTTCTGATTGACCGTCAGACTGCGGGTGAAAAGCCGTGCTGAAATCCAAACGAGTACCTAGAGCTTGATGCAAAGCTCTCCAGAACCTCGACGTGAACCTCGGATCCCTATCTGAGATTATCGAAACTGGAACACCGTGTAGCCTTACTATCTCTGACACATAAAGCTTCGCCAACCTCTGAAGTGAATAGTCCACTCTCACCGGAATGAAATGGGCCGACTTAGTCAGACGGTCCACGATAACCCAAACTGAATCCTTCTTGCTTGGCGTAAGCGGTAAACCACTGACGAAATCCATAGTTATCCTTTCCCACTTCCACTGAGGAATTCTCACAGGCTGAAGCAAACCCGACGGCAACTGATGCTCAGCCTTGACCTGCTGACAAGTCAGACATTTTCCAACAAACTCTGTCACCTCCTTCTTCAAGCTTGAGGCCACCAAAATCGCTCTTTAAGATCCCTATACATCTTGCTACCTCGGGATGCATAGCATAAGGCTCGCTATATGTACGTCTGAAGAATCTTCGCCTCGACTCAACATCTTTAGGCATGCAAACCTTACCTTGAAAACACAGAACCTCATCCTTAGACAAGTCAGTAACCTTCCAAACCACCATTCGCACTTGTAACCTTCGGCGCACTCGAGAACCTCATCCTCCAAGCTGCTTTTTCTTTGATCTGCTCAACCCAAGTAGGCTTAAACTCGCGGCTCGGCGAGAATACTCCGTCGTCGTACAAACTCAAATGGGCAAACAAAGCTCTTAAGTGCGAAACAACCTTACGGCTCAGCGCGCGCTCGCCACCACGTTAGCTTTGCGGATGATATTCAATCGAGCGATCGTAGTCCTTGAGCAATTCAACCCCATCTCTGCTACGCCTCAAATTCAAATCCTTACGAGTCGGTAGATACTTCAAACTCTTATGATCCGTGTAGACTATTGACTTCTCCCCGCACAAGTAGTGCCTCCAGATTTTAAAGCGAAGACCACGGTGCCGGCTCCAAGTCGTGTGTCGGGTAGTTGACCTCGTGTGGCCTCGGTGCCGAGAAGCATAAGCCACAACCTTACCCCCTCTGCATCAAACCACACAACCCAAGCCCGTGTGTGATGCATCGCGATGAGACCGTGAATTCCTTACCGGCCTCAAAGTTGAATCAAAGCAGAGCCTCTGTCAAGATCTTCTTCAACTTATCAAAACTCTCCGCCGCTTCTCGGTCCAAACGAAGCGGAACTCCCTTCCTTAACGGCTTAGTCATCGGTCTTTGCGCAATTAACGAGAAACCTCAACGAATCTTGGTAGTATCCGCCAAACCCAGAAACTCCAGATCTCGTGATCGACTTAGGAGGCTTCCAATCCAAAACCGCCTCAACCTTTCGAGGATCTACTCTAATCCCCTCAGCTGATACTACATGACCCAAAAACGTCACTTCCCTAAGCCAGAACTCGCACTTACTGAACTTAGCATAGAGTTGCTTCTCCCTCAAAATTTGCAACACCACTCTCAAGTGTGCATCATGCTCTTCTTCTGACCTTGAGTATACCAAGATGTCGTCAATAAAAACCACGACGAACCGATCCAGATACTGCTGAAACACCCTATTCATCATATCCATAAAAGCTGCCGGAGCGTTAGTCAACCCGAACGGCATTACCAGGAATTCGTAGTGCGTCATCGAGTCCAAAATTTGTCTTATGGATATCCGCTTCCTTAACTTTCAACCGATGGTACCCGGACCTCAAATCGATCTTGAAAACACCGATGCACCTTTTTTGGTGATCAAACAAGTCATCTATCCGTGGCAACGGATACTTGTTTTTAATCGTCAGCTTATTCAGTTGGCGGTAGTCGATACACATCCGCATCGAACCGTCCTTCTTCTTGACGAATAATACCGGCGCTCCCCACGGCGAAACACTTGGCCTAATGAAGCCTCGATCCAACAGCTCACGAACCGAGCCTTAAGCTCCACCAATTCCTTTGGTGCCATCCTATATGGAGCAATAGACAGACGCGCAGATCCCCCGGTAGCAGATCTATCCCAAACTCTACCTCACGATCGGGTGGCAAACCGGAAGCTCCTCGGAAACACATCCACAAATTCCTTATGATGACGAACCTTCTCAACAAAGAGATTCTTAGCCTCCAAGGCATACACATGAACCACATACGCTTCACACGTTCTTCCCGACCATCTTTTCTGACCTTTAATGCCGACACCACATTGGATAAGTAATCTCTCCTATTACCTATCATAATCACTTCATCTCCCATATCCGTCGATAGAACCATGCGCTTAGCGCGCAATCCACCTTTGGCACGGTACTTCACGGCCGGTCCATCCCGAGAATCGGATCGAACTCCTCAAACGGCGGTTCCATCGGATCGCAAGCAAAAATGACCCCTTGGAGTTCTGGGGTACATCCTTATACAACTTATCTACCACTACTACAGAGTGACCTAGAGGCTAAATGCGGTCATCTGCGCCTAGAAGATATCTCGAGTCTAAGTCCATGGTCTCAACTATACTACTAGCAACATACGAATCGTAGAACCCAAGTCAATTAAAGCGGTATAGGGAGAACCAAGAATCAAAAGCGTCCGGTGATTACGTCCGTCAGGTGCGTCGCCTCTCGCGGCGCCTAGCAAAGATACACGGACCAGCCGTCGTGCCTCGAACTACCCGCACCTCGCGGTGCTCCACGACCTCGACCAAATCCATTACCACCCTCGCCATTACCCACGGCCTCTGCGGTGGCGGTCCATTACCTCTGTGCGATTACGGCCCGACTCTCGATCGAATCACGGCCATCCCACGCGGACAATCACGATGCGATGATCCGGTGAACCACACTCGAAGCGACCTTTTCCACCGGTCCAACAACCACCCCAATGAGATTTCCCACGCGATTACCGCTGCGGTGGTCCCCGCCTAGCGACACCAAATCTAGCAGATCGATTACGCCCACTCGGTCTAGCCCTCTCTCGCGGATTACCCGACGCGAACGGAAGACCCAAAGCTCCTCTTAAGCCTACTCCTATCCATGTTACGCCTCTCGATTCCTTAACACCTTCGGCTACCTTAGCCTTCTCGACTAAGACAAACAAACTCAAGGCCTCGCGTGGAGCAATCAGCGGCCTCAACTCGTCATGAGACCATCCTCGAAAGCGAACACACCTCTCATGCTCGGTGGCTACAATGCCCGGGCATACCTACTCGACTTCAAGAACTCACCTCGTACTCAAAGAAATGATTTACTCCCTGAACAAGCCTCGAAATGCCTTTCATTTGGAGTCGATGTAACTAGCCCCGATGTATTTCTTTTGATATGCACGGCTCTGAAATAATCCCATGTCGGATCCTCACCGCCACACCTGTGTCGAACCGTGAGCCACCACCGATATGACTCATCCGGAGAAGCGATACAATCCCCTTAAGTTTCTCCTCGATCGTCAAGTCGGATCGTCCATGATCCGCTCAGTTGCCTCCAGCCAATACTCAGCAGTGTTAGGAGCAACACCCGATACACCTCGGAAAAATTCGGCCCCATTAGCCCGAAGTCTCTCAGGAACAGATTTCCTAACTCCCGCACCACCACTTACACGGCTACTCTTTCCAACACGCGGCATCGCTCGCTCGCGACATCGCATCGCCTCGTCTCGATCGATCTTGGAACTCACCACCTCGGTGGTGGCGGCGGCCAAGCATCTCATTTTTACGAACCCCGCCAGATCCTACGGGCTCAGAAACCGTCATTCTACCCCTACCTCTACCACGAGTATTACGACCACGTCCGCCTCGAGTGCTCATGTCTAAACGATCTACGTATCTGATTAAAAAGATTTTTATGCATTAGTATCGTTCCACTTTTAACCGCAAAGAAATTTTATGAATAGAGTTTATTCGGGGTTCTTTCGAGCAATCAAGGTTTGATCTTCTATCCTATCCATCCAAAAGAGATTATACATTCATGCCTTAACCCTTTCCATACCTATTCACTCTTGGACATTGCCCATTTCTAGCCCAAGGTATTTTCGTCATTTTCCTACAGGGTATTTTCGTAATAAAAGATATTTTAAACTTTCGTAAAATTGGTCACTTTGAAATTCCAAAAATTTGAGAGTGTTCTTTGAAAATTTTGTAAAATACTTCGTTTTGAAAACCAGGGGTATTTTAGTAATTTTCACAAAGCGAGAGGCGTGCCAGTAAATTTTCCAAAATCAAGATTTTCGATTGATATTTTGTAAAGCAGAGTGTTTGAGTTTCGTAACATCATTGAAATTTTGGGGCAAAATCATTGAGTTGCTATTTTATAAACCGAGGGTATTTTAGTAAATTTACCCCTAAGGGCATTTTTGTAATTTTCCATAAATCAGGTTTTTTTCAAGAAAATTGTTGTAAATGTGACATTTTCGGTTTTGAAAGAGTGTATTGCAAAAGTTTGAAAACATTAGGGTTGTTGTTGTATTTTTGAAAACATGGCTAATTCCCTTTTCGGGTTTTAGTCGTTAGGTTAAGTCTATGACCTAGCCTTCTTGGTCAGGGTGAACTCGAGCTACGCACCAGGTGGGATACCTGCGAAGAGGAGGTGAGTCACGAGGACTCGCTTAAATACCAAGCTCTTAGGATCCTCTCCTAGACATGCGCATGGAGTTGCCACACCCTAGCCCCGTGGCTGAGTCATAGATTGGTTTAGTGCTTTAAGTCTTATGCTTTAGTTCAAGTGTTTGAGTAATCTAATCCTAGGGTTCAAGTCCTATAAGTCTAACTACGTTCCATAACACCTACCCTTCTACAAATAATAATTCACAGAAGAGTTAGAATTACTTACCTGGGCGAACTGGTGCCGGAGACTCGATGCCATGCCTTGTAAACCATGTATTCCATCACAAAACACTTTAAAACAAACTTTTGAAAACAGTTTGGGCCTCAAGCCCACAGCCGAGCTTTTGAACTTAGCTCTGATACCACAATTGTAACACCCCAAACCCGGTCCAAACACCACGACCGAATCCGGTATGTTACGAGGGAAAACGTGTTTGAAAATTTCGAGTTTGTACCAAAAAGACTTGATAAAAATTTGTTCCTTCACGATACAAGTTGTTTTAATGTTGTCACTAAAACATTTAAAACTTAGTAAAAGTTTGATTCCAAGTTAGAAAACAATTGATCTATTTTGGTTTATAAAATCAATGTGATACCCGATGGTATAGTTGAAAGCGATCGCTTTGTTGGTTTGACAACGTCGTCTTTCCAAATTTTAATAAAATTTGTGCCAAGTTATTTTGTTACGAAGATATTAAAAATCCAACGTAAAGCATAAACATTATAAAGCACATCTTAAAGAGCTTTTACAAATCCAAATAAAAATAAACAAAACTAAGTACCCAAAAGCAATAAACCGAGCAAAGCATTTATTAACGCATGGCATGTGCACCCCGAGTCCCTCCGGCTCCAAGTCGCGTCTCACGAGTCACTGAAATGTCAAAGGAGAGGGTGAGTCGAGTGACTCGGTGTGTAATCCCGCTCCCGAATAAACCACATGCTAACACACATAATACAAAGCAACATGATTAATGCAACCCGATCCTAACCATCCATACTCCTTTCTACCCCGTGTGGTACCAAAACCTTTGGTGACATACTGATCCACGATGTGTTACCAAAACTTTGGTGTCCCAAAGACACAATATCCATCAATGTGGTCCCAAACCTTTGGTGTCCAAAAAGACAATTGTGCTACCAAAGCATCGGTGACCGAAGTCACAATTTCAGCGATGATGGGGCCAACCCATCGTGTGTTACCAAAACACTAGTGACGATCCGTATCTCAAGTGGGGCCAACCCCGGTGGTCAAACCACGGGGACAAGTCGCAATGAGGTGCCAAACCTCTCGGTGTCCCAAAGACACAATGTGCTACCAAAGCACGTGACCGTAGTCACAAATCGGGTGATGGGGCCAACCCATCGTGTGTTACCAAAACACTGGCGTCAATCCAGATAATCATCTGTGGGGCCAACCCCTTTCGTGGTATCTTGAGCCACTGGGACGAGATTTGAGGTACCAAACCTCTGGAGGTGCCAAACCTCTGGTGACCCAAAGTCACAAGGTGTGCTACCAAAGCATGGTGCTCGTCGACACAAAATACCACTACTCCTCATCTCATATCACCCATCAACATACCATACTCATGTAATCATGCATCTCATGCAAGTCATGCTTATCATGCCAACATACCAAGCATCATAGCATACATACAAAATATAGGTCACAATTTTATACCTCATTATTAGTACACATAATAGAAACAGACTTACCGAATCGTCCATATACCCATTTGGGTATTCACTTGACCATCATCATTGTTATAGTGTTAACAGACAAATCGGTTTATTATTAAAAATATCACTAAGTATCAAGGTGTTAGTTACACACCTGATTATACGAGCCTAGAAATCCCTACGAACGATCTATGTCCCTCGATTGTCAAGCCCCTAAAACAATCGGCCAACATAGGATTAGGCACTTACAACATTCGGCTATCAACCAATAACCAAAGAGATTAATATCGAACCCTTACCAAAACTTACCCCTCCCCGGCTAATCGAAAACGAAGGCTCCACTTGATTGTATCCACAATCCCAATGACCTATAACAAAGAGGTTAATACCCTTCCAAAAATAACCATATTCGGCCCTTAAGCAAACCCACATCAACAAAGTGTAAGGGAGAGGGAGATGGCCATTCCACCTGCACTTACCAACACCCAACACCAATATTCGGCCAACCCAACACCGGGGAAGAGAAGAGATTCGGTCAAGGCTTCAACAAAAGGAGAAAAGAATTCGGCTTCAGGTGTTTTAATATCCTTAAATTCGGCTTTAGTGTAAAGGAGAGAATAAGATTGTGATGAGTAGAGTTTCGGCACAAAAAGAAAGGAGAAAAGAAATGGAGAATTCGGCTCAAGAGCTTTTGAAATGGAAGAAAATAGAAAATGGATGGGGACAAGTACTTACGGTTTTGGAAAAGATGGAAAATGTGTTTTGGGAATTAGTGTTTTGGCTTAATGGAATGGTAAGACACACATGAAAGATTCGGCTAGGAGGAAGATATGAATTCGGTTTCAACAATTGAAGAAAAAAAAAAAAAGAATTGATTGAGAACTTTCGGTTTCAAAGGGTGTCAAAAATGAGAGAATTTTCTATGGCAAAAATCGGCTTGCTTTGACAAAATGAAAGAACTTGGTTGCTACTAACCTTTGACCGAAATTGCCTAAGAGAATTGCCAAAATGCAAAAATGCATTTCGGCACACACCTTCCCACTTCCCAAAACCGGCCACCTTCTCCCCCAACTCCCCAAATATTCGGCCATATCCCCCAAATTGCTCCCATTCACTCATTCAAACATTTTGAATAAGTCTCCTTCCTAAATTCACTCTCCACCCCTCTTTTAAACCATTTGACTTGGTCCAAAGTAGCATTTAAACTTCATACAACTCTCCCCCTATGCCGTCCCAAAAAGAAATAAAAAGGAGTACTCTGCAGCTCGAACACTGGACCTCCACTCCCCCTTGCAGATGACGCCACACCAAACTCCAAGTGGCGCAAGCTCTGCCACTTTGCTAGCTCCTCATTTGTGCAATAAAATCCCATTTTATTTTCTTAAGCCCCCAACTCTATCAGCTCCCCACACCTAAGGCCAAAAACTAAAATTTTCCTACCTACTCAGGCATACACTTAGCCTATAATTAAACCCCTAAAACACCGAAATAGCAACACAGCACACAAACACATGCAAAACATGCCACAACGAAATAGCCCCTAACCCGGGATATTACACATTGAGAAGCCTATATAAACACCCTAAGTATAACCTAAAAGGGGGGAACACAGGGCTTTAGTCAGGGGGTGTCCAGCTAGGCCAAAGACGACAGATTTGTGGGGTTTTACTCGAAGATAGCCAGTTGATTCATCTCAAGAAGTCGGAATCATACTCAAGACAGAGAATCTCTCCTTCAATTCCTTCAAGGGGTTTTAGGGATTTCTTCTGTTTTGTTTATCTTTTCTTTTGAGATGTATTCTTTTATTATTATGAACTAAACCCTCAGATACCTGAGGGGGATGAAACCTAAGATGAATCTTGTTATCGTTTGCTGAACTATATGATAAATATTTGACTTGTTCTTAATTATGTGTTCTTAATTCTTGTGTTGATATTTCTGGGATATTAATTCAAGTATGATGTGCTTAGGTGGAGGAGTAAAAGTCCCTGCCTAAGAGCAGATCTAGCATAGTTAAGCGGAGTTGCTCGCGCGCCTAGAGATAGGGTGACGAAAATCTGTCGGATTAGGGTCAAACCTAATATGGGAGTCCATAGATCGAGTTAATGCAATTCTAGGAGTTTTAATTAGAAAGAGATTTCAATTAATCAACCTAGGGGTAGATGTTAATCGCCTCGAGAGAGGGATTAATATACGTTAGGGAATCCTACGGATCAAGTCGAGTGAATGAATCGTCTGGTTTAGAGTTAGATAACAAGTGAAGTCTAGGTGGATTCTTCCTCGGGTATTGTTTTAGTCAATTGGTTTTCTCTCACATGTATTTTCCCCAATTTCATTCTTCTTTGTCTTATAGTCTTTAGTTTAGTAGTTAGTTAATTTAGATTAAACAACAAATTCCCTTTATTTTAGGCTAGATAATAAAAGAAAGTTAGTATTAGTACTTTTAGTTTCTTTGGGTTCGACAATTTGGTCTTGCCTTAACTATACTATTGTTCGATAGGTGCGCTTAGCTCATATTGTTGTGATAGTTAGTTTCCAGGTTCGATCATTCTTTTTATAAATTTTTAAGACTCTGACACATGATCACATACTGACTTGTCCAGACGGCCACAAGACACACCTGTATGCTTGACCCGTGGGCAACACTGACTTAATTCACACGGCCTGTCACACACCTGTGTGTCTGGCCCGTGTGCGAGTCTGACTTGTTTCGAACTACAATTTTAAGAGACACGGTGAAGACACACACTCGTGTGCTCAACCATGTGGCAAGAAATTAGGTTTGGTTTTAGCCATATTTCTCACCTTCCTCATGCATACATAAAGCATATCATTTTATACCATTTTAGTATCATTTGATTAACCCAAAACATCCCAAATACACAAGCTATAGTCATCATTATAACCTATTTCAATTGTACAATATTTCCCAATTCAAATATCAATCCATACCTCAAAAATGAACCAATTCATCAACTCAATTTCATGCATTTCTTAAACAAACACTCATTATCTATCAAATGATCATATGAATAACTTTAACCATTATTAAAATGGCCATATACACTTAGATCATATCAAACCAATCTCATAACAATTCTAAGCTATTTAGCCAATATCAAGTTTATCAAAATATACTAAATTCCACAACCACATTCATAATCAACCATCATAAATGACCAAATACATTCCAACAATAATATCAAACACCATAGCCTATACATGCCATATAACCAAGTCATAAATGTATAAATACCAAAATCATTAACCATATAGTGTGATGTGATCTCCGCTGACTTCCAACCCGAGCAAATCTCCGAAAATTTATAAACATAGGAAAAACACACAGAGTAAGCTTTGAAAGCTTAGTGAGCTCGTATCTTAATAAACTTATTCTAACAAATGAATTCATTACAATGCCATAAGCATACTATGCTATCTTAAATGTCAAAACACAAATTATCTCAAGTTTATATCATAATTTCATACCAAATCGTCACTATTTAATAATATACTTACTTACTTACTAACTTTAGCTTTTACAAGTTTATTCAAACCAATTCTCATATAACATTCGAGTCTCACTTTCTAATAACCAAACAAGCATATTATGGGAAATAACATATTTAATCACATATCTTTCTCATATGAATCACATATCGTCACTTATATCCAAATTCATCTTTCATTCATATAGTATCTGACATTTTCACATATGCCACTTTATAAATCATATATTATTCATTTGTTCATGTTTCATTTGCACATATTCACAATCTATTTACATACATATCACATAACATTCTTTGCACATATATACTTACATTTCATTATCAAATATTGTATACATTTCAATGTACCTAAACCGAAATGTCATTCACTTATTTATTTATTTCTCGGAACGCCCGTTGAACCGTTAGAAATTAATAAGGATACTCGGATAGTCGAAAATCTCGTACAATGCCAACGTCCTAGACGTGGTCTTACATGTAATCACATATCGATGCCACTGTCCCAGACAAGGTCTTACACAAATCAAATACGATGCCAATGTCCCAAACATGGTCTTACGCTAAACGCAAGTCGATACCAATGTCCCAGACGTGGTCTTACACGAAATCATATCTCGGAATCCTATGTCATGACATATGCATCCTCTACTATTCCTAGGGTTCGTACGAGGCTTTTTGGATGTCATCACGTTATCGAAACTTTCTCGTATTCATATATTCTGCTTCTCGAACAATTCAATATCATAATAACATTTATATATAACTTATTTAAAATACATATATATTTAAATTACCAGTCGGCATTGAATTCAATCACACAATAATATGCATTTATAACATAATTTCGTAACGTCTATTAAAATACGAACTTACCTCGTTCACTGTAATGACGAATAAGGTAGACTAATCCGATACTTTGATTTTCCCTCGATCTAGATCCGAATTTCATTTTTCTCAATCTAAATAATATCAAATTTTAACTAATTTATTCAACAATTCATTCATCATCCAAATCACATAAATGGGCATTTTGCACTTTAGCCCTTAAAATTTCACATTTTCACAATTTAGTCCTTATCATATAAAATTGCAAATTCATGCAATTAAGACAAGCCAATGCTAGTCGAATTTTACCCAAACTACTAGCAGCCCATATTTTTAGTTTATTCATACATTTAACTATGAATTTTACACTTTTCTCAATTTAATCCTCAATTGACATTTTTGTCAAAAATCACTTTATAAAACTTATTAATCTAGCTTCAAACTTTAATAATCTATCATAAAACATATAAACAACCAAGCATTCAACAATGGCATCTTTTAAAATCTATAACAGTTTCAAAAACAGAGATACGAGTTTGCTAGGTTAAGCTATAACGAGCTAAAAAACGTAGAAATTATTAAAAACGGAGTTAAAGTCGTACCTATTTGAGCAAAAACACCATAGCCGAATGTCAAGCTCTTCCATGGATATTTTAAACCTCCTTTTCGGTTGTAAAATGAATGGAAGATGATAATATTTGGCTTTGTTTTATTTATTAATATCTTATTTTCAAAATTACTTTAATGCCATCAATGAAAACATTACAAAATCATATAATCTATGACCATTTATGTCATAATCCACTAACTATGGTCTAATCACATAATAAGCACCCCATATTCAATTAATCAAACAAACAAGCACTGTAACACCCCAAACCAGGCCTAGTCGTTACGATTGGATCTGACATGTCACATCGGAATGCTGATTTAAAAATCGATCTTGTCTATGCAAATTCGTGACTAAAGTTTTAAATCCTTTTTGAAAACTTTGGGGTTGTAAAATCAAAACTTGTTATTCACTTATTGGTCATATCATTTATTACAAGTTTATTAATCAGGATTAAATATCGCGGAAGCTTTTCCAAATGTAAAATTTAAAATCTAAAAATGTGTGATTTTCTTTGGAAACAGTTATTATTTTGAAAACTCGTGTTTCCTAATCTAACAGGTTAACGTAAAAAGTTAAAACCAAATAAAAGTTAAAAACCTCAAATGGCCTTATTACATAAATTTCTCCCCAAAATAAATAACTTAAAGAAAAATAGGTAAAAATCAAAATACTTGCGAACGTGTGGCCACCTCCGAGTCCGTCACAGCTCCAAATCCTCTAAGGCTAGGGATTACCTGTACAGTTAACAGAAAAGGGTGAGTTACGAGAACTCAATGTGTAATTCCCTATCATGCAGTAATAGTCTGGGCCCGAGCCTTATTCAATAACAGATCAGTCTGGGCTTTAGCCCTATACAGTAACAGAGTGGGTCTAAGTCCAAAGTCATAACAGTGTAGAACATAGATGCAACCCAACCCAACCCAATCCAACCAACACACCACCCGTACCAACCAACACACCATGTGGGACTAAGTCGACCCACCCAGCCAACACACCAATATCGCAGCATAGCTGGTAATAATAACGCAACAAAGTTGGTAATAACAGTAAATGTGGCCAAGCCACTAAAATCAAAATACGTGGCGAAGCCACTAAAAAACGTGGCAGAGCCACTATTATAGTACTTCCTCCAAATTAGAATTCCAACCCCAATGTAGTATGTCGTGTCATAAATAGTACGTGTATGCATTATGTCATATTCATAAACAGTCATATAGATAGCATACACACATCAACTAAACTACCACTAGGGGTATAATGGTCATTTCATCGATTAAGGGTAAAACGGTAATTTCACCCCTTAAAGGTATTTCGGTAATTTACTCTCCAAGGGTATTTGGTATAGTCTACGACCTTTCCAAAGACCTACCGTTGTCTCGAACAACTCGAATAACTTATATGGCCAAAATAGTACAATTGGGCCCAATGCCTCCTATTCAACCCAAGTGGGCCCACACGTCTGTGTGGCCCATTCAGCCAATTTCAGTTACAGCTATGCAAACTTCGTAGCCCAATCCTTATTTTTTACTATCGTAAATTTTACCCATGTGGGTCCCATAAGCCTATTGGGCCCACATGGCCCATCTCGACCCAACGAGGCCCAATACGAACTAAGCCCACGAGAAAGTTCGTGGTGGCTTCTACAGTCTAGCGCCCATGTTCATGGACTCAGTTTACCACACGCACGATCGCACGCTCGTGTGGCATCGTACACCATATTTCTGGCTTTTCGACATTTAGCCAATCTACAGTCTTAGTAGTGTAACATTGCATACTTTCGGCTTTTCAGCTGATCATTGAATATTGCATACGATTACACACCTGTTACAGGTTATAGTTTGAAGCGCTCGAAAGATTAGACACGTATGATAACAACAGCCCCATCAATTAGTCTCAAACCCTTGTTAATCCATCACCACCATAAGAATATATTTATACTAGGTTTAAAGCACTTACCACGAATCAAAAGATCTCTTGCAAGGGAAAAGTAATCGGCCTACCCCTTGGTTAAGGAAAACGAATCCCTAGCAACATTCGAATGAAAAAGAAGGTGTTAGATAAACTTATCTCTACAGAAACTAGGGGGAATGTAACATCCCAAAATTGGGCCTAGTAGAATTGGGCCCAATGGGCCTTGGGCGTAGGAGTGTTTAAAATTTCTAAGAACAAGAGAATAGCATTATTGCAAATTGGACTTATTAGTTAAGTGAAATTGGAAAGTTACGGGGTTCTTATGAAGTCTCGGGTTCAAGTTAGGCTATAGGAAAATTTTTGTGTTTAGGTACCTTAAGGAGAGAAGGTAAATGGCATTAAGGCTTAAGGAAATAAGAGTGCATTTTGTTAGCACAAGGAGTTTATTGGTAAAGTGGCAAGTGGCGTGTGGAGTGTACTAATGGTTTGAGGTTCAAATCCCACCTATTGTAATTTTTGGGATTTAATTTTATGCTCATCTTGTGGAAGATGGTAAGAATTGGCCAAGACTCTGAATAAGGTAAGTAAGACTTTTTATTTAAGGAAAGGAGGCTAAGGATTATAGAAAGGAGGAAGATAAAGGAAAAAGAAGGAAGGAAATCAAAGAAAGGGATAAGGTTGGGGGACATGTTGGCCAAAAACTAGGAGTTGCCTAGAATAGAATTTTGGTCAACACTCATCTTTTTGGTAAAGATGAATGGATGGTTTTGTTAGGGAGAGAGGGGAGCCGAGTTCCTATAGGCATTTTGCAATTTTGGTGCATAAGAGGCTTTTCTTTTTAGCATTTTTGAGTTTGCTCTTTTCCCCAACTTTCTTCTCTACCTTGCCGTAACTTTTAAACCAATATTGTACATTTTTCCTTTGGTGTTGCCGAAACTAGCAAGCCAAATTGTCATCTTTTCCTTTGTTGTGCCGAAACTTTCAAGTCACTATTACTCTTCTTCTCTTGTTTTCTCACCATTCCTTCAATCTTCTTCTCTTCTTTCTTTAGTTGACCATTTTGGAGAACAAATCTTCCTCGTTTATTTTCTCTAAGTAGTCGAAACTATTCTTGTTCATTTATCCTCCATAGCCGAACCTCTCAATCCACAATCACACCTTCATAACTTCTTTCTCATTTGGGTTGACACTCTTTTCTTTGATTCAATCGGTAAGTGGCTCTTTTCTATCCTTCTTTTTTTCTTTTTCTCTAGCCGAATGTGAGTTTATTATCATTCGGATGTTCACTTTTGTTCACAACTGAAATATCATTCTCTCATAATATTTTTATTTTGTGATCATCTTTTTGTTATAGTATTAAAGTAGAAGGCTGAATCTCTTGTCCTTGATTCAACCGTAATCATAAGACAATCGGTGGAAATCGGATCCAATATCGAAAAGGTAAGGAGTTCTTCATGGATTAGATGAAATCATTCTTTATTCGTTTAAGTTGCTATCGGGATAATAGTGGTTGTGACTAATCGACTATATGTTTTAGGGACTAAATCGCTCGATCTATCGACTTGTGATCATACGATTATAGTGGTAAGCCGAACCCTTTGTCATTAGACAATCCATATTTTTATTATAAAATCATTTTGACTAAGATCTTTTTCAATGGAGGCAAGCGATATCGAATCAAATGGGAAAGCGATTGGAGATCGCAAAAGGAGCGGATTTGCGATCCCTACTCCTAAATTCAAACGAAGGGCAGTATCGGCGATTCGGGATTTTCCACCGGGTTGTGGACCATCATCCAGGGAGAATCGACAAATCGTGGTCATTCATGATTCTAAGGGTAAACACTTTAGATCGTTTATTTTTAGAGTTAGATTAATAAAATCATGTATGTTGATTAATCAAGTGTTACGATATCTTAGGTGTAGACGAGCAAGAAGGCCTAGTGCTTACCGTAATCAGGTGTGTAATCCCGTACCTTCCAAATACATGTTTGAAATGGTGTGTAATCTCACACTTCTCTGAAAATTTGCATGAAATGTTCTGTGATTTGGTTGAAATACCAAAGAAAACCGGAAACCGGCATCCGTGATCACTCGAGCATGCGTAAGTTCGTAGTGGTAACCATATTTTGCAATGAAATATTTTTGGTTAGTAGCAGTGATGTGATTTTGAAAAATCAAGGAAAATAGGAGAAAAGGGATTAATAAGTGAATAAGATATCGAATTAATACTTACTATGTCTATTTTTATATGGAAGAAGCGGAGAAGGAAAAGGAATTTTAAATTCTGTGATATTTTAATTTTAGTGGGACTGGTTCTGATTTACTTCGTGGTTCCCTGTTCTGTCTTGGAAAAATTGTATAAAATAGCAAAAATTGAATTATGAGTTATAATTTGTATGTATAGATTCCTTAGTGAGCCTATTTTTAATAAAAACAATTGGGAGTAGTATATGAAAACCGTACAGTGAGATATTTGAAATTAAGGTAAGAGAGGTCAGAACTGTTGGACAGTGAAAAAAGGGAAACTTTAAGGAATAAACTGTACTAAATGCTTAAGCCAAAAATTCTAAAAATTTTATAGTAAGAAGATATATGAGTCTACTTTCAAAGAAAATTTACGGATCTAAATTTTGAGCTTCCTAGCTCGAGTTAGAGTCAATTTAGTCAGTATGATGCAGATGGATAGTTTCAATCTTTTTGCCCCAAATTAGTAGTTAAGTCTGGACTGCGAAATTACCAAAATACCCTTAGAGGGTAAATTACCAAAAAACCCCTCGGTTGCGAGATTACCGAATTACCCTTGGTGGGTAAAATTTTTGAATTACAAAAATGCCCCTAAAGGGCCGAAATACGAAAATGCCTTAATGGACCGATTTGATAGATTGCCTTAATGGGCCGATTTGATAGACTGCCTTAATGGGCCGATTTTGCAAAGTGTTAATGGGCCAAATTGTTTGTAATGGATCTCTAAGATATTAATTGTTGTTTATATTTGTAATATCATTTACTATTTATGATGCATTTACATGAGTTTGCATGGGTTGGGAAAATGTTGAAGAGAAGTAATTCCGATGGTACTGCCACAAATATGTTTGATAATATGATACTCTGTGAATCTGGTGGCTTGACCACAATTTGAATATGTTATAAATGGCATAATGCCTGCGATTGGTGTGTTTGGCGGGGTGGGTTAACTTGATCCCCACAGGTGTGATGGATGGTACGGGTGGTTGTAGCGGATGGATTATTAGGTTGGATTGGGATTGCATTACATTCATTTGATTCATTTGATATATTCTGTTTTGTAAATGGGCTTTGGCCCAAAATTATGCTTTATGGGCTTCGGCCCAAGTTATTGTAAATGGGCTTCGGCCCAAGTTATTGTTATATGGGCTCAGGCCTAAATTTTTGCTAAAAGGGTTCAAGCCTAGTGGACAACGGTAAGGGGATTATACACTGAGTTCTAGTAACTCACCCCCTCTTTTCTTAATCCCTGTAGGTAACACTCAGTGACGAGGACTTGGGGCCATGGATGACTTGGTGGAGGCCATACTTCATAAATGATGATTGCAACCATTAGTAAACTACTTTTCTATATTATTTCGTTACCTTTACTATTTCGGGTTTTAAAGTTGTAATAAGGCCTTTGGGATATTTTTATTGTGCTTTATGTTTTGTCGCATTTATTATTTTGCTTGAATTGTTTTAAATGGGGATTTTCTAAAAACTTAAATAAAGTTTTCCAAAATAGATTAACAAATGGATCTCATATCAAATTTTTACAAATAAATTTTAACTCGGAAAATTCTCTTATGAATTATTAATGATATTTTCAAAAGTCACGGTTTTAAAGTTCACTACTTTGATTTTTGATTCTTCAAACAACTTCTCAAAAATAGTTGTATTTTATCAAATATTTCAAGTCAAACTTGATTTTTTGATTTTAACAAATCAATACCTATTCTTGTACGAATAAAAAGGATTTAACATGTTTTTCTCATGTGACATGTCAGATCCGGTCATAACGCATGAGCCGGGTTTAGGTGTTACATTAAACAACCCTTCCATGTGACATGTCAGATCCGGTCATAACGTCTAGGCCAGGTTTGGGGTGTTACAGGAAAACAGCCTTTCGGCCCAAGAGAAACAAAACTGAGTATGGAGAAAGAAGTCGACCAAGATTCCGCTAAAGTCACCACTTACCAATAAATCGAAGAGATTAAGAAATGGTTAGGAATGAAGAGAAGAAGGTGTTTAGGCTTAACAGGTTCGGTCACCACAAGAAGAACCAAGGTTTTAAGAGAGAAAATATTCGGCTATCTTGAAAAGAAAAGAAAAGAATAACGAGAGGGGAAAGATGAAGTTGGGTTCGGCCAAAAGAGAAACTGAAAGGAGAAAAAGATCATTCGGCAAAGAGTGGGCAGCAGTTGAGGAATAATGATGAAAGGGAAGAAGACCCGAATGGTAAAAATGTTGCACGAGATGCCACAAAAGAAATAAATCCTGAAATGTACAAAAAGAAAACTCGAAATGGCAAAGGAGATTTTCAGTTTCTACTCTCTTACAAGGTTGCCAAAAATGCACAAATGACTCCCTTAGCCGAAATCCCCCCTTACTCAAGCTCTCCCATTCGGCCAAGACTCCTCCACATCCCAACTCCTTCAAACTCTCCACCAATTCCTCCTTAATTGCTCCCAACCTCCCATTCAAATTTGTTGACCAAGTCTCCAACCTCCTTTGTAGAGTTTGATTCAAACTCTACCTCTCATACCACCAAGTCATAAAATAAAAGCCCCCTATTTGCATGCCATGGGATTCGAACCCCAATTCCCTTGCCAACTTAGTGACGCCACAACCATCAAGCCACAAGCTCTTTTTGTGACACAAAATCACACACATTTATACATAAGTCCTAATTGCTAACAGCCAATTCCACTTAAGAGCAAAAACTAAAAATTTTCTAAGGCCCAGACTCGAACGCAGGCTTCCTAAAAACCCCCTAAATACCCTCAAATGCTTAGCCATTTGAAGCACACATGGAATTTAAGCCAAATCATGCAAAATTACAAACCCTACATTTTTGGCGCGTTACAACTTTACCCCTTTAAAGAAATTTCGACCTCGAATTTTACCTAGTCAGAATAGGTGAGGGTATTGTTGTCGCATTGCCTCCTCAGGCTCCCACGTGGCTTCCTTTGAACTATGATTACGCCAAAACACCTTGACCAACAGAATAGATTTCCTCCTTAATACTTTAACATCATGATCTAGTATCTGCACTGGTTCTTCCTTAAAAGTCAAATAAGGTCTAACCTCAATCTCCTCCACCGGCACTATATGTGAGGGATCAGAGCGATATTGCCTCAGTATAGAGGTGGAACACATCATGTATCTGGTTTAACTCAGGAGGCAGCTCAAGTTGATAAGCGACCAGTCCCACATGCTTTAATATCTGATAAGGTCCGATGAATCTAAGGCTCAGTTTGCCTTTCCGTCCAAATCTCAAAATCTTCTTCCATGGTGAAACCTTCAAGAAGGCATAATCCCTCACAGAGTACTCTATCTCCTTACTCTTTAAATAGTCATACGACTTTTCCTTATCAGATGCATCCTTTAATCAATCTCGAATCAACTTTACTTTTCCTTTGGTTTCAAAAACTAAATCAACTTTACTTTTCCTTCGGTTTCAAAAACTAACTCTGGCCCAAAAACTCACCGCTCACCAAGTTCTATCCAGCAGGTAGGGGTGCGACACCTACGACCATATAACGCCTCGTACGGTGCCATCTGAATACTGGCTTGGTAGCTTTTTTTTATGCGAACTCTGCTACCGGTAAGTAGTCTTCCCAATTGCCTTTGAAATCAATTACACAGCTTCTTAGCATGTCCTCCAATACCTGGATCACCCTATTGGGCTGACCATTTGTCTGAGGGTGGAATGTAGTACTGAAATCCAATCTTGTACCTAATGCCTCGTATAATTTCTTCCAGAATCGAGATGTGAATCTAGGATCTCTGTCAGATATGATAGAAACTGGTACATCATGCAGTCATACAATCTTGGCCACATACAACTTAGCCAACTTCTACAATGAATAATCAGTGTGGACTAGTATAAAATGGGCAGATTTAGTCAATCGGTCTACAATAACCCATACCGAATCCTTCTTAGTAGACGTCAAGGGTAGCCCACTCACAAAATCCATGGTTACCCTCTCCCACTTCTAAAGTGGAATCTTAACAGGTTGCAGTAGTCCAGAAGGAAGTTGGTGCTCAGCTTTAATTTGTTGGAATGTCAGATACTTACCCACGAAATCCGTAACCTCGCGTTTATGCCTTGCACACCAGTACAGTTCACGCAGATCTCGAAACAGCTTGTTTCCACCAGGATGCACGGCATAAGGACTGCTATGTGCCTCCCATAGGATAGACAGCCTCAAATCAGGGTCTCTTGGCATACAAACTCTCCCACAAAAATATAGTACACCATCACTATTCAGCCCAAAATCCCCAGTCTTCCCCTTCTCAACCAGTCGGAAGCAAAGGACCAATGATTCATCCAACAACTGCTTCTACTTAATTTGATCAATCCAGGTCGGTCTCACTTGGAGTTCAGCCAACAGACTACCATCCTCATATAGGCTGAAACGAGCAAACATTGCTCTCAGATTAGATACGACCTTACGGCTCAATGCATCTGCTACTACGTTAGCTTTACCCTGATAGTACTCAATCAAGCAATCATAATCCTTAAGCAACTCTATCCATCTTCGTTGTCTAATATTCAACTCCTTCTGAGTAAGGAGGTACTTGAGGCTTTTATGATCGGTATAAATAATAGACTTCTCTCCGTATAAATAATGCCTCTAAATCTTCAGTGCGAATTCCACCGTAGCTAACTCCAAGTCGTGAATGGGGTAATTTGCCTCGTGAGGCTTTAGTTGGCGAGACGCGTATGCAACCACTTTACCCTCTTGCATCAACACACAACCTAATCTAGTGTGCGATGCATCACAGTAGAGAATGAATTCCTTCCCAGACTCTGGCTATATTAACACTGGGGCTTCAGTCAGAACTGTCTTCAGTCTTTCAAAACTCTTGTTACTTATCAGTCCAATTAAACGGTACCCCTTTACACAGTAACTTAGTCAGAGGTGTAGCAATCAGTGAAAACATCTCCACAAAATGTATGTAATACCCAACTAGACCTAGAAATCTTCGAATTTCAAATACAGTCTTTGGTGGTTTCCAATCTAATACGGCCTCAATTTTTTGAGGATCAACCTAATCCCTTAGGCAGACACCACGTGACCCAGAAATGTCACTTCACGCAACCAAAACTTACACTTGCTGAACTTTGCGTATAGCTGCTTTTCCCTCAAAATTTGCAAAACAATTCTAAGGTGAGCATCATCGGGCTCCTTGGTTCTGGAATACACCAGGATGTCGTCTATAAACACCACTACGAACCGATCCAAATAGGGCTGGAATACTCGATTCATCATATCCATGAAAGCAGCTGGTGCATTCATCAACCTAAATGACATTACTAAAAACTCGTAATGACCATAACGAGTCCTGAACGCAGTCTTATACACATCCGCCTCCTTAACGCTTAGCTAATGATACCCAGATCGAATATCTATCTTGGAGAAAACTAAAGCTCCTCTAAGCTGGTCAAACAGATCATCTATCCTCGGTAAAAGGTACTTGTTGTTACTCGTCAGTTTGTTCAGTTGACGATAATCGATGCACATTAATTTCACACAAACTTACCTAGGTACTCAAAATGTGTGTGGATGTTCAATTTAGTCCAACAATTTGTCATTGCCTCGGTTTCGATCCGAGCTTCGTGTTTCTTAATGTATAATAACAATTTCACTTGTTTAATACTCACCTTGACTAAATTGACTCATAATTCATACTTCTTAAAAATTACGATTTTGCCCATAAACATTCACATAATTACACTTTTGGCCCTATGCCCGTAAAATGATTTTCATTCAACTTTCTTGTATTTTAAGGCTAGCCGGATCATTTTCTTAACTACAATAGCCCTTAATTTCTTCTATTTCACTCATGTATGGGCAATTTCATAACTTTTGCAATTTGGTCCTTTTATGCATTTTTCATGAAAATCACTTAGAAAAAGATGTTTATTATACATCAAACTTTCATATTCTTCCATAAATCATCAAAATACATGCATGTCATACATGAGTAAATTTTTTAATATAAACCCTAGCTCAAAATATGACTAGAAATAGCTTAATCGAACTACAATGATTTCAAAAATACGAAGAACATTAAAAACGTGGCTAGGGGGTACTTACAATCAAGCTTGAAAGATGAAGAAACCCTACCTATGGTGAGCTTGAGAATTTCAGCTATGGCTTGAAGAAGATGGTCACAATTTTGACATATTTCCCCTTTTTAATTCATTAATTAACCAAATGACTAAAATGCCCTTAAGGCCATTCCTTGAGATTTTTCCTTCCTATGTCCATTTGTGTCCATCTTGACATTTAATGGTCTAATTGCTAAATAAGGACCTCTAGTAATTGTTATAATTCTATTTCATACTTAAATATTCTAGAATCTCATATTTTCTAATCTTTGCAGTTTAGTCCTAATGGACAAATTGATCACTAATAAATAAAATTTCTTCATGAAATTTTCTCACTATCATGCAAACACATCATAAGCCTCATAAAAATCATAAAACACATATTGCTACTTCAAATTTATAGTCTCGTAACCACTATTCCAACTAGGCCCTAAATCGGGCTGTTACAATTCTCTCCCATTAGGGATTTTTGTCCCCGAAAATCTTACCAGTGAAAAGGTTTGGATACTGGTTTCTCATAGCCTCCTCGGGCTCCTATGTAGCCTCTTCTACCCCATGTCTTTTCCATGATACTTTCACAAGGGCTATACTTTTATTTCTTAACTACTTCTTAGGCTAAAATCTTAATCGATTCTTGGCTGTAAGACATGTCGGGTTGAATTTCTACCTCTGTCGGTGTGATCACATGCAAAGGATCTAATCAATAATGATGTAGCATAGACACGTGAAACACATCATGAATCTTCTCCAATTCAGACGGTAAGGCCAATCGGTAAGCTACAGGCCCTATCTTATCGGTAATCTCATAAGGTCCGATAAAACGCGGATTCAAGTTGCCTTTCTAGCCAAATCTGAGAACTTTCTTCCATGGTGACACTTTCAAGAATACTTTATCACCAACTTGAAATTCAATCTCTTTCCTTTTCAAGTCCGAGTAGGATTTTTTTCTATCAGAAGCAGCTTTTAAACAATTTCGAATCACCCTTACTTTCTCTTCGGTTTCTCTAACCAGATCGACCCTGTGAATCTGATTTCCTTGAGTTTAGTCCAATATAAAGGTGTTCGACACTTACGCCCATACAAAGCCTCATAATGCACCATTTTCAAACTCGACTGAAAACTATTATTATAGGCAAACTCTACCAACAGTAGGTACTTTTCCCAGCTGCCCTGGAACTCAAGAACACAACTCTGGAGCATATCCTCAAGTATCCGTATTAATCTCTCTGACCGTACATTGGTTTGGGGGTGAAAAGCTGTACTAAAACTCAACTTTATACCCAAAGCATCTTGCAACTTTTTCCAAAATTGGGATGTGAATCCCGGATCTCTATACTATATAATCGATAAAGATACTCCATGTAGCCTCACAATCTCAGAAAGATACAAGTCTGCCAACTTATCAAGCGAATAATCAACATGTACAAGTATGAAATGGGCCAACTTCGTAAGTTTATCTACCATAATCCATATGGCATCTTTCTTGCTTGGTGTCAACAGTAAACCCGTTACAAAGTCCATAGTAACACGGTCCCATTTCCACTCGGGAACCATGATAGGTTAAAGCAGATCCGAAGGTACTTGGTGTTCAGCTTTCACTTGCTGACAAATTAAGCATTTTGACACAAACTCCGAGATGTCTTTCTTCATACTCAGCCACCAATACCATTTCTTCATGTTGTTATACATCTTGGTGCTACCCGGATGTATAGATAGACGTCCTCTATGTGCCTCATGTAAAATCTTTTTGATGATCTCATCATTCCTCGGTACACACTCTATCTCTGAACATCAAACATCCATTAGAATTAGTCCAAAAGTCGAACTCAACACTCGGCTCACATTGAACGATTTTGGCTTGCAAGTCATTATCATCTTTCTGACCTTCACAGATCTCTTGGAGAAACACCAGCTAGCCCTCAACTCAGCTAGAATGGAAACATCATCTGATAAAGTCACCCGTGTATTCATGGCCCTCAAAGCAAATAGGGATTTTCTACTCAAAGTATCAGCGACTACATTCGCCTTCCCCGGGTGGTAATCAATCACCAACTCATAATCCTTTATCATCTCTAACCATCTTGGTTGCCTCAAATTCAATTCCTTTTGAGTCATTAAATATTTTAGGCTTTTATGATCGGTGAATATCTGACATTTTTCACCATACAAATGATGTCTCCATATCTTCAATGCAAACACAATGGCAGCCAACTCTAAATCATGCGTCGGGCAATTCTTCTCGTGTGGCTTTAACTGTCTAGAGGCATATGCTATCACCTTGTCTTCTTGCATAAGCACACAGCCTAATCCATTCAAAGATGCATCGCTGTAGATCGCAAATTCTTTTCCCGGCTCAGGTTGCACTAGAACTAGAGCCTCGGTCAACAATGCCTTTAGTTTTTTGAAACTTCGATGGCACTTCTCTATCCATTCAAACTTCACCTCTTTTTGTAACAACCTCGTCATAGGTATAGCTATCATGGAGAATCCCTTGACAAACCGTCTGTAATAGCCAGCTAGGCCCAGAAAACTTCTAACCTCGGATATATTTTTTGACGGTTTCCAATCAACAATAGCTAAAATCTTACTTGGGTCAACTCGAATTCCATCTCCCGAGACAATGTGCCCCAAAAGTCCAACCTCTTTGAGCCAAAACTCACTTTTGCTAAACTTGGCATACAACTGATTATCTCGTAAAATCTATAAAACTGTCTGTATGCTCATTCTCATCATGAGAATATATCAGTCTATCATCAACAAAAACCACGAAATTTTTATCCAAGCATGGCCTAAAGATGCGGTTCATTAAATCCATAAACACAGCAGGGGCATTTGTTAAACCAAAAGGTATAACTAAAAATTTGTAATGCCCATACCTCGTCCGAAATACAGTTTTCAGCACATCTGAGTCTTTTACCCTCAACTGGTAATAACCAGACCTCAAGTCTATCTTGGAGAACATAGTGGCTCCCTTCAATTGATCAAATAAATCATCAATCCTTGGCAATGGGTACTTATTCTTCACAGTAACCTTATTGAGCTGCTGGTAATCTATACATAGTCTCATGGAACCATTTTTCTTTTTCATAAATAATACTAAAGCACCCCACGGATAATAACTCGGTCTTGCAAAACCTTTGTCCGTCAACTCTTGCAACTGTACCTTCAATTCCTTCAACTTAGTTGGAGCCATTCGGTATGGAGCAATCGATATAGGTGTCGTACCAGGAGCTAACTCGATGCCAAATTCAACCTCTCTAACCGGAGGCAACCCTAGTAATTCTTCTAGGAATACATCTGGGTACTCACATAATATCAACACTGATTCAATCTTTAACTCAATTTCTTTAGCATTCATAACAAAAGCAAGATATGCTTCATAGTCCTTTCTTACATACCTTTGAGCAGACATATGAGAGATCACTACAGGCGATCTGTCTTGTTCATCTAATTCCACACGAAGAGTGTCCCCATTCTCACATCTCAATTCAATGTATTTCTTTCCACAATTTATTGTCACATCATGAGTGGTTAACAAGTCCATACCAATAATTATATCAAATTCATCAAATAGCAATAGCATGAGATTTGCCCTAAAATAATGACCTATAATCATCAATGGGCAATCTTTGCATACCTTATCCACTAATACACTTTTGCCTAAAGGATTGGACACTTTTATCACAAACTCTGTATACTCAACGAGCATGCTCATGCTAGATACTAAATTTATGCAAATGTATGAATGGGTAGAACCCGGATCAATTAAAGCAACAACATTAGTATCATGGAGAGAAAATGTACCCATAATTACATTAGGGGATGACGCCTCTTCACGAGCGCGAATGGCATAAGTCCTCGCAGGCGCTCTACCCTCAGATCTTACAGTCTACTCTCTGGGAGTACTCTTACTACTCATCCCACTTCCCGGGTTTCTCTGTTGCCTCCCTCTAGTAGTGCTTCCCGATCTCGCACTCTGAATTTTCTCTTTTTTCAACCATCTCGGGGTATTTTCTAATAAAATAATCTTGGGGACCATACTTAAAACAGGCCCTCTCATGTGCTCGGCACTCGCTGGGGTGACGTCTGCCACACTGTGGACATTCTGGTCGGTTAGGTCGAGTGTTCCCCGAGTTAGTATGAGGTAGTATGAGGTAGTATGAGCTTTAATCCCCGAGTTCTGTTTACTTTTACTTCTATTTAAATACCCAGCTCAAGTAGCTGATCGGGTAGGGAAGTCTCTTGACTTCTTGGATAAATATTGAAACGACTTGTTCATTTGTCTCTTTCTTGAGTCACGAGACTCCATCTCATCTTTTCTTTTCTCTTTTACCAATTCTTCAGCTTGACAAGCCCTATGTAACATCCTAAAATCTAGGGGTTTGTAAAATTTGTGCAACTGCATGTTATGCTGGTTCTGTGTGTTGTTTAAGGGTGTTTAAGAGCCCTAGGGAGGCCTGGGGGTCGAGTTTAAGCACTGGTAAAATTTTGTGTTTTGGGCACTTAAGTGGGGAGAGCTAGTGGAAGCAGGATTTAAGCATAATTGGTTGTATTTTGATAACACAAGGAGCAAGGTGGCCTAGTGGTGATGGCGTCAATAAGAAAGCAAAGTGGGAGGGTGTTTGAATCCCACAGGCTGCAAAGAGGAGTTTTTTTTTTTTTTGTGCTCAAGAGAGGGAAGAAGCTGAGTGGAGACCAAACTCTGCAGGAGAGAGAGTAGACTTGGTCAAAATATTTGAATAGGTGATGAAAAGTGAATTATGGAGTACTTGGAGGAGTGAATCAAGGGATTTTGAGAGTGTAGGTGAGAGTTGGCCGAATATGGGAGTTGTGGGAGGTGAATTTCGACTAGAGGTTGGCTTAGTGAAACAAATTCGGCATTTGGGTAGTGGTAAGTAAGTAAATCGAAACCTTTTTGGTGTTGTGCCGAAATTCTCTAGTGCAATCTTAGTTTTTTTTCACATTTTTGGCATTTGTTGCTCAAGGATTTCGGGTACCTTTTGGTCGTTAATTCTTCTCTTTGCTTAGCATTTTTTTTGAATCTTTTGTTGCCTTTCTCTTTGCCGAAGCCCCAACTCCCCATTTGATTCTTTCTCTTTTCTTTGCAAACACTATCACTTACTGTTGTGATTGCCAAAATAGCATAGTCGAATTTTCTTCTAACAATTTCTCTTCTTTAGACGAACCTTTTCTACATCTATCAATTTGACTTATGTTTCTTTGGTTAATCTTCATTTCGGTATAGCCTTCATAATCGAATCTCCTCTTACCCTTCATTGGAATCGATTCTTATTCTTTTGTCATTACCCAAATGCTAGTAGCCGCAAGTGGGGCGTTCTTGTGAGCGTCGAATCAATTTTATTTGTTTGAATTGTCTGTAATCACAAGGTAATGGTAATTCTTTATCTTCTTTCTTTTCTTTTCGTTCTTATGTTTCACATAGCCGATGTGGCTATTCCTCTTTCTTCTAGTCCTCAACTAATTCTTTCTTTTCTTCTCTCAACATGGAATGCTTATATCGGTTTAATCCCATAACCGAATCTATTTTTGTTGGGTCCTCACTGATCAAGGCCGATTATATTAAGGATCAAGCTACCCTCTTCTCTGCTCATTAAACGTTTGGAATCAGGAAGTCGTGGTAAGAGTCGAAACCCCTTATTAGACAACCGTCATTTCTCACTGCTCAAGTTTGTTTTTCATAGAGTAAACAGTTTTATTGTTAAAATAGTAATAACTTTATAAAAATGACATTAAATAAACTGGGTTTTTACTAACAAACATCGAAACTCGAAGTTTTAAAGAGACGCGATATCTCCAACATACGCTTAGCTTTTTAACAAATCCTCTATATGGCACTCTAGATCCGGTCATAACGTCTAGGCCGGGTTTGGGGTGCTACATTTAATGGTATTAGAGCCAGGTTGCAAAACTCGGCTGTGGAATGGGTTCGAAAAGGTTTTTCCAAATCTGTTTAAAATTTGGTTTAGGAAAAATATATCTTTTTGGATGTATGGCACCACGAGTCTCCTGCACCAAATCCATAAGTCTCCTTATTTTATGATTATTGATATGATGATGATATGACTGTAGTAAGAAAACTGTAAGAGATAGTTGTAGTACACTGAAACTTTTAGCTCTAGGAGCTAAGACTATAGAGATTGAGACCTTAGGAATACGATTCGCGAAAACAACTCTTATATTTACTTTCCATAAAACATTTATTAATAAACACTGAATTACACACTGATTTATAAAATTTTTAATCAGATTAATTCGATTCAGCAATCATGAGCACTAGAGGATGTGGACGCGGTAGACGTGGCTGTGGTAGGGGTCGAGGTGCTGGGGTTGGGTCTGAAGCATCTGGGCACATGACTGAAATGGGTACACCTGCATCACCAATAACTGAAACAGGGTCTCACGATCGATCGAGAGAGGACGATGATTTGTCCCAAGCTTTGCTGTGAGTATTGGAACGGGTTGTTGGGGCAAGTACTGGGTCGACAACTTGTGGGTCTATATCTGAGCGTCTCAGGTCAAATGGAGCCGAAGTTTTTAGGGGCATTTCTGGTGTAGCCCCAAATGTTAATGAATACTGGCTTGAGGCTGTGGAATGAATTATGGATGATTTGGATTGCACAGCTGAACAAAAACTGAAAGGGGTTGTGTTCTTACTGAGAGACGAAGCGTACCAGTGGTGGCTCACTGTGAGGAAAGGTACGCAAGCTGATCGTATCACCTGGGATTCCTTTAAGACAGCATTCCAGGAAAATATATCAGGGCTAGCTATGTGGATGCTCGGAGAAAAATAATTTTTGAATCTAGTTCAGGGAGGTAAATTTGTGGCAAAGTACGAGGCGGAGTTTTTACGTCTGAGCCGGTATGCCTGGGGAATAGTCTCAACTGATTATGAATGCTGTGTGCATTTTGAAGATGGGCTGCGAGATTAGTTGCGGGTACTGATAGCCCCGTAGAGGGAGAGGGATTTTGCTACATTAGTGGAAAAGGCTAAAATTGCTGAGAAGGTAAAACGCTCTGAGCGACAGAATCGAGATAAGGAAAGGGGCAAGAACAAAAGAGATTCTGGATTCGCAGGTCCTGCAAGGGGATTCCATAAGAGGCCTAGGTTTGATGGGCAAGCTTGAGTGGGTGTTCCAGTTACTACCGATCAGTTACAGCCTTATGTGGACTATGGGAAATTTCACTCGGGAGAGTGCTGGAAAAGAACTGGCAGGTGTTACAGATGTGGGTCTATAGATCATCGATTTAGGGATTGTCCTTGAGAGCCTGTTCAGATATAGGTAGTATGTCACAGATTTGTGCAGCCAGGTAGAGGTGCTCAGCAGCCACCGAGAGGTCTTGGTCCAAGCCGAGGTGGGAATGGTATAGGACGTGGTCGGGAAGCACCGGGCAGGGGTGCTGGTAACATGGGTAACACAGATGCGAGACAACCAGGACTGATTTATGCAGCTCGACATCTAGAGGATGGCGACGCCCGGACATCATAACCGATACGTTTTTCATATTTGATGTGTCATTTACAGCTTTGATAGATATTGGGTCTACCTATTCGTATGTTTCCTGTACTGTGTCTAGAACTCTGGGGATACAATTGGAGTTTGTGGATAGGGGAATATCGGTAATTAGTCCCTTAGGACAATCGGTGGTAGTGAGCAAGCTGTTTAGAAATGTGCCTCTAGAAGTTCAAGGAGTAATATTTTCGGCGGATTTGATGGAACTGCCGTTCGGCGAGTTTGACCTTATACTAGGCATGGACTGGCTAGTTAAGCACTGTGAGAACTTGGATTGTGCTGCTAAGGAGATGGTATTAAGAACTCTAGAGGATAAGGAAGTGATGGTGATAGGTGAGAGGAGGAATTACCTGTCCAATGTGGTCTCAGCACTAAAGGCCGAAAAGATGGTGTGTAAAGGGTGTGAGGCATTTCTAGCCTTTGTCAGCACATCTGATGTTAAGGAACTGTCTATTGGGATGTCAAAACCGTGAAGGAGTTCTCAAATGTTTTTCCTGAAGAGCTTCTGGGATTGCCTCCGAACCGCGAGGTTGAATTTGGTATTGAGCTGTTACCGGGTACGGCTCCGGTGTCCATTGCCCCTTAGAGGATGGCGCCAAAGGAGATGGTAAAATTAAAAGCTCAGATTCAAGAGTTGTTGGACCGGGGTTTTATCAGACTGAGTGTATCACCGTGGGAAGCATCAGTATTGTTCGTGAAAAAGAAAGATGGGTCGATGCGTATGTGCATCGACTATCGTCAATTGAACAAGCTAACTTTTAAGAACAAATACCCGTTACCTAGGATCGATGATCTGTTTGATCAGTTGCAGGGAGCTTCGATTTTCTCGAAGATAGATTTAAGGTCGGGGTACCATCAGCTAAGGGTTAAGGAAGCAGACATCCATAAGACTGCATTCCAAACTCTTTATGGGCATTACGAGTTTTTAGTGATGCCGTTCGGATTAACGAATGCACGAGCCGCATTTATGGATATGATGAACCGGGTCTTCCAACTCTATCTAGACCGATTCGTGGTAGTATTCATAGACGACATTCTGGTGTACTCAAGAACGGAGGAGGAGCATGATTCTCATCTTTGGGTTGTGCTGCAGATATTAAGAGAGAAGCAACTGTATGCCAATTTTAGTAAGTGTGAATTTTGGCTGAAGGAAGTGACCTTTTTGGGGCATGTTGTGTCTGCTGAGGGGATTAGGGTTGATCCTCTAAAGATCGAAGCTGTATTGGATTGGAAGCCACCGAAGTCAATGTTAGAAATCTGAAGTTTTCTGGGTTTGGCTGGGTACTACAGGCGGTTTGTCGAGGGGTTTTTGTTGATTGCTGCACTCCTAACTAAGTTACTGCAAAAGGAAGTACCATTTGTGTGGGCAGATAAGCAGCAGGAAAGTTTTGAGAAACTGAAAAAGATTCTAACTGAAGTGCCAGTGTTAGTTTAGCCTGAGGCAGGGAAAGAGTTTGTTTTTTATTATGATGCGTCACACACAGGTTTGGGATGTGTACTGATGCAAGAAGGGAAAGTAGTGGCTTATGCATCTCGTCAACTAAGGCCTCATGAGGTGAACTATCCTACTCATAACTTAGAACTAGCTACGGTGGTATTCGCCCTGAAGATATGGAGACATTAATTGTATGGAGAAAAATTAATCATCTATACCGACCATAAGAGCCTGAAGTATCTCCTTACCTAGAGAATGAGTTAAATTTTAGGCAACGAAGGTGGATAGAGTTGCTGAAGGACTATGACTGCTCGATTGAGTATCACCTAGGTAAAGCCAACGTGGTAGCAGATGCCTTAATTCGGAAGGTGGTGTCTGAGTTGAGAGCTATGTTTGCTCATCTCAGCCTTTATAAGGATGGTAGTTTGTTGGCAGAACTTCAGGTGAAACCAACTTGGGTTAATCAGATTAAGGAGAAGCAATTATTGGATGAATCGTTGGGTTCTCGGCTTCAGCAAGTGAAAAGTGGTGAGACGGTGGATTTTGGGCTGAATAGTGAAGGGGTATTATGTTTTCATGTAAGAGTTTGTATGCTAAAGGATTCTGAGTTAAGATAGATGATTCTGTAGGAGGTGCATAGTAGCCCATACACTATGCATCCCGGTGGAAACAAGATGTACCAAGATTTACGAGAATAATACTGGTGGCTAGGATTGAAACGTGAGGTTACCGACTTTGTAGGCAAATGTCTGACGTGTTAGCAAGTGAAGGCGAAACATCAGCTGCATTCGAGATTGCTGCAACCGATGAAGATTCCACTTTGGAAGTGGGAGAGGATAACGATGGATTTTGTTAGTGGGCTACCCCTGATGCCTACTAAGAAAGATTCAGTGTGGGTAATCATTGACCGGTTGACTAAGTCCGCTCACTTCATACCGGTTCGTACTGACTACTCACTTCAGAAGTTCGCTAAGCTGTATGTGGCAGAAATTGTAAGGTTACATGGGGTGCCAGTGTCAATCATATCAGATAGGGACCCTAGATTTACATCTCGATTTTGGAAAGCATTACATGAAGCTTTGGGTACAAGGTTGGACTTCAGCACAGCGTTTCACCCTCAGACTGATGGTCAGTCGGAGAGGGTAATCCAGATCTTGGAAGATATGTTAAGGGGCTATGTAATAGACTTCAGAGGTAGTTGGGAAGATTATTTGCTGTTAGTAGAATTTACGTACAACAACAGCTACCAATCCAACATTCAGATGGCACCCTACGAGGCGTTATATGGTTGTAGGTGTCGTACCCCTACTTGTTGGACAGAATTGGGTGAGTGACGGTTGTTGGGTCGGGAATTGATTTTAGAGACTGAGGAAAAAGTTAAGTTGATTCGGGGTTGATTAAAAAAAGCTTCTGATATACAGAAGTCGTATGCGGGTCTGAAACGTAAGGAGATAGAATTCTCAGTAGGGGATTATGTCTTCTTGAAAGTCTCACCTTGGAAGAAGATTTTGAGATTTGGACGGAAGGGTAAGTTAAGTCCTAGGTTCATCGGGCCTTACCAGATAGTGAAGCGTGTGGGACCGATCACATACCAGCTTGAGTTGCCCCCTGAGTTAAATCAGATTCATAACATATTTCACGTTTCTATGTTGAGGCACTACCGCTAAGATCCATCTCAGATAGTGCCGGTGGAAAAAATTGAAGTTAGACCTGACCTAACATTTGAAGAAGAACCCATGCAGATTTTGGATCGGGATGTTAAAGTGTTGAGGAGGAAGTCTGTCCAGCTGGTTAAGGTGTTGTGGCGGCATCACGGTTCGGAAGAAGCCACTTGGGAACCTAAAGAGGCAATTCGATAGTAATACCCTCATCTCTTTTAACCAGGTAAAATTTCGATGCCGAAATTTCTTTAAGGGGGTAGAACTGTAACATCTTAAAATCTAGGGGTCTGTAAAATTTGTACAACAGCATGTTATACTGGTTTTGTGTGTTGTTTAAGGGTGTTTAGGGGCCCTAGGGAGGCCTGGGGGTCGAGTTTAAGCACTGGTAAAATTTTGTGTTTTGGGAACTTAAGTGGGGAGAGCTAGTGGAAGCAGGATTTAAGCATAATTGGTTGTATTTTGATAACACAAGGAGCAAGGTGGCCTAGTGGTGATGGCGTCAATAAGGAAGCAAAGTGGGAGAGTGTTCGAATCCCACAGGCTGCAAAGAGGAGTTTTTTTTGTGCTCAGGAAGGGAAGGAAGCTGAGTGGAGACCAAACTCTGCAGGAGAGAGAGTGGACTTGGTCAAAATATTTGGATAGGTGATGGAGAGTGAATTGTGGAGTACTTGGAGGAGTGAATCAAGGGATTTTGAGAGTGTGGGTGAGAGTAGGCCGAATATGGGAGTTGTAGGAGGTGAATTTCGGCTAGAGGTTGGCTTAGTAAAGCAAATTCGGCATTTGGGTAGTGGTAAGTAAGTAAACCAAAACCTTTTTGGTGTTGTGCCGAAATTCTCTAGTGTAATCTTAGTTTTCTTTCACATTTTCAGCATTTGTTGCTCAAGGATTTCGAGTACCTTTTGGTCATTAATTCTTTTCTTTGCTTAGCCTTTTTTTTTTAATCTTTTGTTGCCTTTCTCCTTGCCGAAACCCCAACTCCTCATTTGATTCTTTCTCTTTTCTTTGCAAACACTTTCACTTGCTGTTGTGATTGCCAAAATACCATAGCCGAATTCTCTTCTAACCATTTCTCTTCTTTTAGTCAAACCTCTTTTACATCTATCAATTCGACTTGTGTTTCTTTGGTTAATCTTCATGTCGGTATAGCCTTCATAATCGAATCTCCTCTTACCCTTCATTGGAATCGATTCTTATTCTTTTATCATTAGCCGAATGCTAGTAGCCGCAAGTGGGGCGTTCTTGTGACTATTGAATCCATTTTATTTGTTCGAATCGTCTGTAATCACAAGGTAATGGTAATTTTTTCTTTTCTTTTCGTTCTTATGTTTCACATAGCCGATGTGGCTATTCCTCTTTTTTCTAGTCCTCGACTAATTCTTTCTTTTCATCTCTCAACATGGAATGCTTATATCGGTTTAATCCCATAGCCGAATCTATTTTTGTTGGTTCCTCACTGATCAAGGCCGATTATTAAAGATCAAGCTACCCTCCTCTCTGCTCATTAAACATTCAGAATCGAGAAGTCGTGGTAAAAGTCGAAACCCCTTGTTAGACAACTGTCATTTCTCACTGTGGTACTTTACTGATCGAGATTTCTTCATGGAGGCAAGTGGTAGCCAGTTTAAGGAGGTATTGATAAGGGAGCCTAAGGGGAGTGGACTCGTAGCCCCTGCTCCCAAGTTCAAACGGCGTAGGGTGTCAGCGATTCAGGATTTTCCACCGGGTTGTGGAAGGGAGTCGACATCTGATTTGGATAAGCAAAGCGTAGTTGTTCGCGCTAGTGTGGGTAAGTGTTAGTAAATTGGATGGTTAGTTGTGGATTAAAGATCTCCCCTTTCTATTGCTGTAAGTTAATTGTGTGATATGTTGGCGTAGGTGACGGTGATCGGGAGTGTATAGTTCTCCGTGTAATCAGGTGTGTAATCTCACACCGTCATCGTGTAGTTTCGTAATACGCTCCAGTGTTGGTAAAAATCGAATCACTGCTATCCGCGTGTTTAATAATCTGAAATACTGCATGGAATCGAATAACTCGCTTTCGTAACTTCAGGACTAAATTCACTAAAATTATTGTTAACCGGTTGATTTACCAAATTCCCCTTAGTGGGCCGATTTACCAAAATGCCCTTACTGGGCTGATTTACTAAAATCCTTTTTGGGCCGAGTTACCAAAATGGCCTTAGTGGGCTGATTTACCAAAAAGCCTTAGTGGACCGAATTATTGAAATACCCCTAGAGGGTAAATTACAGAAATACCCCTGGGTTGCGAAGTTACTAAAATACCCTCGCTAGGTTGAATGTCTGTTTTACTCTCAATGTTGTCTAGTAACGTGTGTGTTTACATTACACTTTTATATCTTGATATGTATATTACATTTCATCATGTTGCATGGGGAGGGTTATTGAATGAAGAGCAGTGTACCCTGGTGGCATAGCCACAATATATACATATATATACATAATTATGACTCCGGTGGCTCAGCCACAAATATTCTGTGTTTAGCAGCTTGACTGCAATATCGGTGTGATTAGCGAGGTGGGTTGACTTGATCCCCACAGGTGTGATTGGCTGGTTGGGGGTGTGTTGGTTGGATTGGGTTGGGCTGCATTACTTCATTTGCACTACTATGTCTATAGGGCATAGGCCCAAATTGATGACTTATGTGCTCGGGCCCAATTAATGTCATTTAGGGGATTACACACTGAGTTCTTATAACTCACCCCTTTTTCCTTAACCTCGCAGGTAATCCTCAGCAGTAAAGGACTTAGAGTCGTGGATGACTCGGTGGAGGCCATACATTAGAAACATCGCTTGCAAACTTTAGTAAATTTCCTTTTTACTTTATTTCTAAGATTATTTTTTTTCTTATGTGGGTTTAATATTTTGTAATAAGGCCTTTGGTTAAATTTTCTTTGAAGTTTCATTAATAACCGATTGCATAAATACGGGATTTTCTTAAAACATTAATAATGGTTTTTTTTCCAAAACATCACGTTTTCGCAAATACTCAAGTTTGTTTTTCACAGCGAAAACAATTTTATTGTTAAAATAGTAATAACTTTATTAAAAGGACATTAAATAAACCGGGTTTTTACTAAAAAAACATCAAAACTCGAAGTTTTAAAGAGACGCGATATCTCCAACGTACACTTAGCTTTTTAACAAATCCTCTACGTGACACTCTAGATCCGGTCATAACGTCTAGGCCGGGTTTGAGGTGTTATACCCTGTCCACTAGCATAACAAATTCCTTCAACTTGAGGACACCAACAAACAATCTAATATATTCATTTAGTTCGTCCTCAAACCGTTTACACATAATGGCTTCAATGGATACACATTCTCGAGCATATTTGCTGAGTCTCACAAACTCACGCTCATACTTAGTTACTGTGATCTTACCTTTTTTTAGTTCAAGGAATTCCTTTCTCTTCTGATCAATGAATCTTTGGCTAATATACTTCTTCTGGAACTCTTCTTGGAAAAACTCCCATGTAATCCTTTCCCTTGGTACAATCGACATAAGGGTGTTCCACCACTGTTAAGTGGAATCTCTCAAAAGAGACACCACACACTTCATGCACTTTTCAGGTGTACAAGATAACTCATCAAATACCCTGATGGTATTCTCAAGCCAAAATTCTGCCCTCTCTAGATTGTCGTCTTTACTAGCCTGAAATTCCTCAGCTCCTTATTTTCGGATTCTATCAACCGGAGGCTTTTCTCTTATTACCACTTCTACCACTTGGGGAGCTACAGGGGTAGGCTGAAGAATAGGTGGGGGTGGAGGGGTTGTGCATTCGGGTTCGTACGAACGAAATTCGTATACCATGCATTCATCATGTGGAGAAAGGCTTCTTTAGCCTCTTCTCCTCCTCTTTGACTTACAGTCGTTGGTCTACATCATCCGCCACAGCTCTATCGAGATCCATTACTATATGAAAACACAATTTAAATCGTCAGGAGTCGTCACACTATCATTATATAAATACTCATATGTATGGCATGTATAACTAGACTCATGCATACACTACGTAAGTCCAAGAATCGACTAAACCATAGCTCTGATACCACTAAATGTAACACCCCTTACCCGTATTCAACTCCGTAACCAAGTACAAGACATTAACTGGGTACGAGACATTACCGTACTTAACTTGCTTGAACATACAACTTTGGGCTTTAAAATTTCATTTCCAACTTAAAACTTCTCATTCATATGCATAACCTTCTTATTATGGGCTACAAGGCCTTAAACATACATCCGGAAGGATTCAGAATTAAACTGGAACTTTTCGTTCACTTAGAAAAAATTTGTCTAAACAGGGGCCATACGCCCGTGTGAAATGGGACACGCCCGCGTGGGTAGGTCGTGTGGTCACACACGCCCATGTCCCTAGTCCATGTGGAATTTATTTTTCATTTCGAACCTACAGGGTTTTCACATCGCTGGACGCACGCCCGTGTCGATGGCCTGTGTCCTTTACACGGCCTAGACACACCCGTGTCCTCACCCATGTGTGAAAACCTAGATATTCTGTTTATGACGTCAGCAATCTCATAAGGGGCACATGGCCTAGGCATAAGCCCGTGTGCTGGCCCGTGTGACGGATCGCATTCTCGCAAATTTGATGCAGGGGACACACGGCCTATTAACACACTCATGGGGCTGACCGTGTGTCACACACAGCCTAGACACACGCCTGTGTGTCTACCCGTGTGGACGATTATAAGGCTATTTTCCAAGCCAATTGCCACCCTGAAACATAAACTCACATATACCAACACAAGCGACACATAACATGGCAATAATACACTATGAAAAATCACTAAATCATCACTCATACACTTCACAAAACTCATTACCATTAAGTATATGAAACTTGACAAATATTGGTCAATCCCCAATGGCCATTTGCAAAATGAGTGTATAACATTACTAGCCAACACTTTGGCTTTCAAATATGACATAACTCAAAATAACCAAGTTCCTATACATGTCATACCCAAAATAAAACAACTTTACTATACCAAAAGAATGACTGACAGTGTGATCCAAACTCTGACGTTCTACGATCCCCGAGCTAGCTTGGCGATACTACAAGGAAAAGAAAAAAGAGAGGGGTAAGCAGATAGCTTAGTAAGTTTGCATGAATTAATATAGCAACATAAGTACTCATGGTAAAATCCATTCATCTCATAGAACAATAGCAACACAAGTTCTCAAGTGCTTAAGCATACTTACTCATACTCACTCTTACCATCATACATCACATTATGGTTTCATAACTTGTATTTTACTCATGGTACCTGTATCACTTAATCACATAATTTAGCACTTATGCTAACTTGAACATAAACTTAAATCATCATCATCCTTAACATAAATGGAACTCATTATCATCCTTGTATAATTTAGCTCTATATCATCTTTGCATACTTAGTTCTTTTGCCCGTTGAACTACTCGGAATATTAGAGGATACTCAATCTCATCATACATGTATCGCGATGCCAATGCCATATCCCAGATATGGTCTTATATGGGATCACCTCTTGATGCCGATGTCATATCCCAAATATGGTCTTACACAGGATCTCTTAGCTTGATGTCGATGCCATGTCTCAGACATGGTCTTATACGAGATCGTACATAGATGTCGATGCCATGTCCAAGACATGGTCTTATACGAGACCTTCCTTATTCGATACCGATGTCATGTCCCAGACATTGTCTTATATGAAATCTACATTCGGTGCCGATGTCATGTCCTAGACATGGTTTTATACGGGACCTACATTTTGTGCCGATGCCATGTCCCAAGCATGGTCTTATACGGGACCTACATTTGGTGTCGATGCCATGTCCCAGACATGGTCTTCTACGAGATCTACATTCGGTGTCGATGCCATGTCGCAGACATGGTATTATACGGGACCTACATTTAGTGCCGATGCCATGTCCTAGACATGGCCTTATACGGGACCTACATTTGGTGCCGATGCCATGTCCCAGACATGGTCTTATGCGGGACCGTCATTATCTCATGTTGTGACATAGGTATCCTCGTTATTCCGAAATTTCAACCGGGACTTCACTTAGCATAATCTCATCATTTTCTCATTAGGTCATCTTCAATGAATTTCATGGAAATGATATGCATTTCTCAAAATGATAAGTAATTTAAACATAATAACATATGTAACATTAATTTCACACAAACTTACCTCGGTACTCAAAATGTGTGTGGATGTTCGATTTAGTCCAACACTTTGTCCTAGCCTCAGTTTCGATCCGAGCTTCGTGTTTGATCCATAATAACAATTTCACTTGTTTAATACTCACCTTGACTAAATTGACTCATAATTTATACTTTGGCAACATTACGATTTTGCCCATAAACATTCACATAATTACACTTTTGCCCCTAGGCTCATAAAACAATTTTCATTCAACTTTCTTGTATTTTAAGCCTAGCCGAATTATTTTCTTAACTACAACAGCCCTTAATTTCTTCTATTTCACTCATGTATGACCAATTTCATAACTTTTGCAATTGGGTCCTTTTATGCATTTTTCATGAAAATCACTTAGAAAAAAGATATTTATCATACATCAAACTTTCATATTCTTCCATAAATCATCAAAATATATGCATGTCATACACGGGTAAATTTTTGAATATAAACCCTAGCTCAAAATATGGCTAGAAATAGCTAAATCGAGCTACGATGATTTCAAAAATACGAAGAACATTAAAAACGGGGCTAGGGGGTACTTACAATCAAGCTTGAAAGATGAAGAAACTCTAGCTATGGTGCAACACCCCAAACCCGGTCCATACACCACGACCGAATCTGGTATGTTACGAGGGAAAACGTGTTTGAAAATTTCGAGTTTGTACCAAAAAGACTTGATAAAAATTTGTTCCTTCCTGAAACAAGTTGTTTTAATGTTGTCACTAAAACATTTAAAACTTAGTAAAAGTTTGATTCCAAGTTAGAAAACAATTGATCTATTTTGGTTTATAAAATCAATGTGATACCCGATGGTATAGTTGAAAACGTATCGCTTTGTTGGTTTGAAAACGTCGTCTTTCCAAATTTTAATAAAATTTGTGCCAAGTTATTTTGTTACAAATATATTAAAAATCCAACGTAAAGCATAAACATTATAAAGCACATCTTAAAGAGCTTTTACAAATCCAAATAAAAATAAACAAAACTAAGTACCCAAAAGCAATAAATCGAGCAAAGCATTTATTAACGCATGGCATGTGCACCCCGAGTCCCTCCCGGCTCCAAGTCCCGCGTCACGAGTCACTGAAATGTCAAAGGAGAGGGTGAGTCGAGTGACTCGATGTGTAAATCCCGCTCCCGAATAAACCACATGCTAACACACATAATACAAAGCAACATGATTAATGCAACCCGATCCTAACCATCCATACTCCTTTCTACCCGTGTGGTACCAAACCACTTTGGTGACATACTGATCCACGATGTGTTACTAAAACACCGGTGTCCCAAAGACACAATATCCATCAATGTGGTCCCAAACCCTTTGGTGTCCCAAAGACACAATTTGTGCTACCAAAGCACGGTGACCAGAAGTCACAATTTCAACGATGATGGGGCCAACCCATCGTGTGTTACCAAAACACTAGCAGACGATCCCGTATCTCAAGTGGGGCCAACCCACGGTGGTCAAACCACAGGGACAAGTCGCAATGAGGTGCCAAACCTCTGGTGTCCCAAAGACACAATGTGCTACCAAAGCACCGGTGACCGTAGTCACAAATCGGGTGATGGGGCCAACCCATCGTGTGTTACCAAACACAACTGGCGTCAATCCCAGTATAATCATCGTGGGGCCAACCCCGCTGTGTCTGCGAGCCCACGGGACGACGCTGAGGTACCAAACCTCTGGAGGTGCCAAACCTCTGGTGACCCAAAGTCACCAAGGTGTGCTACCAAAGCACTGGTGCTCGTCGGCACAAAATACCACTACTCCTCATCTCATATCACCCATCAACATACCATACTCATGTAATCATGCATCTCATGCAAGTCATGCTTATCATGCCAACATACCAAGCATCATAGCATACATACAAAATATAGGTCACAATTTTATACCTCATTATTAGTACACATAATAGAACAGACTTACCCGAATCGTCCACATACCCCATTTGGGTATTCACTTGACCATCATACTGTTATAGTGTTAACAGACAAATCGGTTTATTATTAAAAATATCACTAAGTATCAAGGTGTTAGTTACACACCTGATTATACTGAGCCTAGAAATCCTACTTAACGATCTATGTCCCTCGATTGTCAAGCCCCTAAAACAATCGGCCAACATAGGATTAGGCACTTACAACATTCGGCTATCAACCAATAACCAAAGAGATTAATATCGAACCCTTACCAAAACTTACCCCTCCTGGCTAATCAGAAAACGAAGGCTCCACTTGATTGTATCCACAATCCCAATGACCTATAACAAAGAGGTTAATACCCTTCCAAAAATAACCATATTCGGCCCTTAAGCAAACCCACATCAACAAAGTGTAGGGAGAAGGAGATGGCCATTCGGCCCCTGCACTTACCAACACCCAACACCAATATTCGCCAACCCAACACCGGGGAAGAGAGAAGAGATTCGGTCAAGGCTTCAACAAAAAGAGAAAAGAATTCGGCTTCAGGTGTTTTAATATCCTTAAATTCGGCTTTAGTGTAAAGAAGAGAAAAAGATTGTGATGAGTAGAGTTTCGGCACAAAAAGAAAGGAGAAAAGAAATGGAGAATTCGGCTCAAGAGCTTTTGAAATGGAAGAAAATAGAAAATGGATGGGGACAAGTACTTACGGTTTTGGAAAAAGATGGAAAATGTGTTTTGGGAATTAGTGTTTCGGCTTAATGGAATGGTAAGACACACATGAAAGATTCGGCTAGGAGGAAGATATGAATTCGGTTTCAACAATTGAAGAAAAAAAAAGAAAAGAATTGATTGAGAACTTTCGGTTTCAAAGGGTGTCAAAAATGAGAGAATTTTCTATGGCAAAAATCGGCTTGCTTTGACAAAATGAAAGAACTTGGTTGCTACTAACCTTTGACCGAAATTGCCTAAGAGAATTGCCAAAATGCAAAAATGCATTTCGGCACACACCTTCCCACTTCCCAAAACCGGCCACCTTCTCCCCCAACTCCCCAAATATTCGGCCATATCCCCCAAATTGCTCCCATTCACTCATTCAAACATTTTGAATAAGTCTCCTTCCTAAATTCACTCTCCACCCTCTTTTAAACCATTTGACTTGGTCCAAAGTAGCATTTAAACTTCATACAACTCTCCCCTATGCCGTCCCAAAAGAAATAAAAGGAGTACTCTGTGGCTCGAACACTGGACCTCCACTCCCCTTGCGGATGACGCCACACCAAACTCCAAGTGGCGCAAGCTCGCCACTTTGCTAGCTCCTCATTTGTGCAATAAAATCCCATTTTATTTTCTTAAGCCCCCAACTCTATCAGCTCCCCACACCTAAGGCCAAAAACTAAAATTTTCCTACCTACTCAGGCATACACTTAGCCTATAATTAAACCCCTAAAACACCGAAATAGCAACACAGCACACAAACACATGCAAAACATGCCACAACGAAATAGCCCCTAACCCGGGATATTACAGTTCTACCCCCCTTAAAAATAATTTCGGCCTCGAAATTACCTGGTCAAAAGAGTTGCGGGTATTATTCTTTGTCTCATCGTATCCTCGGGTTCCCACGTGGCTTCCTCCACACCATGATTCCGCCAAAGTACCTTAACCAAAGGCACGGACTTCCTCACGTAGAACCTTAACATCTCGATCTAGAATCGCGACCTTTGGTTCTTCCTCTATAGTCATATCGGGTTTACCTCGATCTCTTCCACTTCGCTACTACATGCGATGGATCTCGAACGATACCTCCGGAAGCATCGAAGCGTGAAAACGCGTCGTGAATCGGCTAAGCTCTGCGGCAACTCAAGGCGATATGCCATGGTCCAACTCGCCTCAATACCTTATACGGCCCAATGAACCTCGGACTTAGCTTGCCTTTTCTCGCCAAACCTCAAGACCTTCTTCCAAGGCGAGACCTTTAAGAAAACCCGATCTCCCACGGCGAACTCTATATCTCTTCGCTTAAGATCGGCAGATAAGACTTTTTGCCGGTCCAAGCTTCCTTCAAACGAGCACGAATCAACTTAACCTTGTCCTCGGTCTCGGCAACCAACTCGAGGTCCTAACAAGCGGCGTTCACCTAACTCGTCCAACAAGTAGGTGAGCGACACTTCCTACCATCTGACGCCTCATACGGTGCCATCTTGATGCTTGCTTGATAATCGTTGTTGTAGGCAAACTCATTAACGGCGAAACTCTTCCCAACGCGCCTCAAGTCGAACACAACCCCTCAACATGTCTTCCAAGATCTCGAATAACCTTTTCGATTGACCGTCGATGCGGGTGAAAAGCCGTCTTTGAAAATCAAACGAGTACCCTGAGCTTGATGCAAAGCTCTCGGAACCTCGGCGTGAACCTCGGATCCCTATCTCGAGATTATCAAACCGGAACACCGTGTAGCCTTACTATCTCTCGACACATAAAGCTTCGCCAACCTCGAAGTGAATAGTCCACTCACCGGAATGAAATGGGCCGACTTAGTCGAGACGGTCCACGATAACCCAACCTGAATCCTTCTTGCTTGGCGTAAGCGGTAAACCACCGCGAAATCCATAGTTATCCTTTCCCACTTCCATCGAGGAATTCTCACAGTGAAGCAAACCCGACGCAATCGATGCTCGGCCTTGACTCAACGACAAGTCGGACATTTTCCAACAAACTCTGTCACCTCCTTCTTCAAGCCGGGCCACCAAAGCGCTCTTTTTAAGATCCCTATACATCTTGCTACCTCCGGGATGCATAGCAAGGAGGGGCGCTATGTGCGTCTGAAGAATCTTTCGCCTCACTCAACATCTTTAGGCATGCAAACCTTACCTTTGAAAACACAGAACCTCATCCTTAGACAAGTCAGAACCTTCCAAACCACCATTACGCACTTGTAACCTTCGCGCACTCGTAACCTCATCCTCCAACTGTTTTCTTTGATCTGCTCAACCCAAGTAGGCTTAACTCGCGGCTCGGCGAGAGAATACTCCGTCGTCGTACAAACTCAAATGGGCAAACAAAGCTCTTAAGTGCGAAACAACCTTACGGCTCAGCGCGTGCGCCACCACGTTAGCTTTGCCCGGATGATATTCAATCGAACAGTCGTAGTCCTTGAGCAATTCAACCCATCTACGCTGCCTCAAATTCAAATCCTTCTGAGTCAGTAGATACTTCAAACTCTTATGATCCGTGTAGACTATTGACTTCTCCCGTACAAGTAGTGCCTCCAGATTTTTAAAGCGAAGACCACGGTGCCCGGCTCCAAGTCGTGCGTCGGGTAGTTGACCTCGTGGCCTGGCCTCAGCTGCCGAGAAGCATAAGCCACAACCTTACCCTCCTGCATCAGCACACAACCCAAGCCCGTGTGTGATGCATCGCAGTAGACCGTGAATTCCTTACCAGCCTCAGGTTGAATCAAAACAGGAGCCTCTGTCAAGATCTTCTTCAACTTATCAAAACTCTCCCGCCGCTTCTCGGTCCAAACGAACGGAACTCCCTTCCTTAATGCTTAGTCATCGGTCTTTGCAATTAACGAGAAACCTCAACGAATCTTGGTAGTATCTCGCCAAACCTGGGAAACTCCGAATCTCGTGATCGACTTAGGAGGCTTCCAATCCAAAACCGCCTCAACCTTTCGAGGATCTACTCTAATCCCCTCGGTGATACTACATGACCCAAAAACGTCACTTCCTAAGCGAACTCGCACTTACCGAACTTAGCATAGAGTTGCTTCTCCTCAAAATTTGCAACACCACTCTCAAGTGTGCATCATGCTCTTCTTCCGACCTTGAGTATACCAAGATGTCGTCAATAAAAACCACGACGAACCGATCCGAGATCTTCTTTGAAACACCATTATTCATCATATCCATAAAGGCTGCGGAGCGTTAGTCAACCCGAACGGCATTACGAGAATTCGTAGTGCGTGCGCATCGAGTCAGAAAACTTATTTGTCTTATGGATATCCGCTTCCTTAACTTTCAACCGATGGTACCCGGACCTCAAATCGATCTTGAAAACACCGATGCACCTTTGGTGATCAAACAAGTCATCTATCCGTGGCAACGGATACTTGTTTTTAATCGTCGACTTATTCGGTTAAGCGGTGAGTCGATACACATCCGCATCGAACCGTCCTTCTTCTTGACGAATAATACCGGCGCTCCCCACGGCGAAACACTTGGCCTAATGAAGCCTCGATCCAACGACTCCCGAACCGAGCCTTAAGCTCCACCAATTCCTTTGGTGCCATCCTATATGGAGCAATAGACACTGGCGCAGTCCCTGGTAGCAGATCTATCCCAAACTCTACCTCACGATCGGGTGGCAAACCCGGAAGCTCCTCTGGAAACACATTCACAAATTCCTTAATGATGCGAACCTTCTCAACAGCAGATTCCTTAGCCTCCAAGGCATACACATGAACCACATACGCTTCACAGCCCTTCCTGACCATCTTTACAGCCTTTAATGCCGACACCACATTGGATAAGTAATCTCTCCTATCACCTATCATAATCACTTCATCTCCCATATCCGTCGATAGAACCATGCGCTTTAGCGCGCAATCCACCTTGGCACGGTACTTCACCACCAGTCCATCCCGAGAATCGATCGAACTCCTCAAGCGGCGGTTCCATCGGATCAAGAACAAAAATGACCCTTGGAGTTCTAGGGGTACATCCTTATACAACTTATCTACCACTACTGAGTGACCTAGAGGGCTAAATACGGTCATCCGCCTAGAAGATATCTCGAGTCTAAGTCCATGGTCTCAACTATACTACTAGCAACATACGAATGCGTAGAACCCAAGTCAATTAAAGCAAAGATATGGAGAACCAAGAATCAAAAACGCGTCTGCGGTGATTACGTCAGGTGCGTCGCCCTCTCTCGCGGCGCAAAGCAAAGATACACGCATCAGTGTCGTGCCTCGAGAACTACCCGCACCGCGCGGTGCTCCACGACCTCGACCAAATCCATTACCACCTCTGCCATTACCACGGCCCCCTGCGGTGGCGGTCCATTACCTCTGCATCGACACGGCCCGACTCGGGATCGAATCACGCCATCCTACGCGGACAATCCCTGATGCGATGATCCAGTGAACCACACTCGAAGCAGCCTTTTCCACCAGTCCAACAACCACCCCAATGAGATTTCCCACACTGATTACACTGCGGTGGTCCCTGCCTAGCAGCACCAAATCTAGCAGACTGATTCTGCCCACTCGGTCTAGCCCTCTTCTGCGGATTACGAAGCGAACCAGAAGACCCAAAGCTCCTCTTAAGCCTACTCCTATCCATGTTCTGCCTCACTGATTCCTTAACACCTTCGGCTACCTTAGCCTTCTCGACTAAGACAGCAAACTCGCGCTCCTGCTGTGGAGCAATCAGCAGCCTCAACTCGTCTCGCAGACCATCCTCGAAACGAACACACCTCTCATGCTCAGTGGCTACAATGCCCCGGGCATACCTACTCAGCTTCAAGAACTCAGCCTCGTACTCAGCAACAGATTTACTCCCCTGAACAAGCCTCAGAAATGCCTTTCGCTGGGAGTCGATGTAACTAGCCCCGATGTATTTCTTTTGATATGCGGCTACGAAATAATCCCATGTCGGATCCTCGGTGCCACATCGTCCCGAACCGTGAGCCACCAGCGATATGACTCATCCGGAGAAGCGATACAATCCCCTTAAGTTTCTCCTCAGTCGTCAAGTCCAGATCGTCCATGATCCGCTCAGTTGCCTCCAGCCAATACTCAGCAGTGCTAGGAGCAACACCCGATACACCTCGGAAAAATTCGGCCCCATTAGCCCGAAGTCTCTCAGGAACGATTTCCTAACTCGCACCACCACTTACACCGGCTACTCTTTCCAACACGCGACGTCGCTGCGACATCGCATCGTCTCGCCCGATCTTGGAACTCACCACCTCCAGCTGGTGGCGGAACCGGCATCTCATTTTCTGAACCCTGCCCAGATCCTACGGGCTCAGAAACCGTCATTCTACCCCTACCTCTACCACGAGTATTACGACCACGTCGCCTCGAGTGCTCATGTCTAAACGATCTCGTGATTCGATTAAAAGATTTTTATGCATTAGTATCGTTCCACTTTCTTAACCGCAAAGAAATTTTATGAATAGAGTTTATTCAGGGGTTCTTTCGAGCAATCAAGGTTTCAGTCTTCTATCCTATCCATCCAAAAGAGATTATACATTCATGCCTTAACCCCTTTCCATACCTATTCACTCTTGGACATTCTTTGCCCATTTCTAGCCCCAAGGTATTTTCGTCATTTTCCTACACAGGTATTTTCGTAATAAAAGATATTTTAAACTTTCGTAAAACTGGTCACTTTGAAATTCCAAAAATTTGAGAGTGTTCTTTGAAAATTTTGTAAAATACTTCGTTTTGAAAACCAGGGGTATTTTAGTAATTTTCACAAAGCGAGGCGTTTTAAGTAAATTTTCCAAAATCAAGATTTTCGATTGATATTTTGTAAAGCAGAGTGTTTGAGTTTAGTAACATCATTGAAATTTTGGGGCAAAATCATTGAGTTGCTATTTTATAAACCGAGGGCATTTTAGTAAATTTACCACAAGGGCATTTTTGTAATTTTCCATAAATCAGTTTTTTCAAGAAAATTGTTGTAAATGTGACATTTTCGGTTTTGAAAGAGTGTATTGCAAAAGTTTGAAAACATTAGGGTTGTTGTTGTATTTTTTGAAAACATGGCTAATTCCTTTTCGGGTTTTAGTCGTTAGGTTAAGTCTATGACCTAGCCTTCTTGGTCGGGGTGAACTCGAGCTACGCACTGGGTGGGATACTGCGAAGAGGAGGTGAGTCACGAGGATCGCTTAAATACCAAGCTCTTAGGATCCTCTCCTAGACATGCGTCATGAGGAGTTGCCACACCCTAGCCAGTGTGGTGAGTCATAGATTGGTTTAGTGCTTTAAGTCTTATGCTTTAGTTCAAGTGTTTGAGTAATCTAATCCTAGGGTTCAAGTCCTATAAGTCTAACTACGTTCCATAACACCTACCCTTCTACAAATAATAATTCTGTAAGAGTTAGAATTACTTACAGCGCGAATCCCAGTGCAGGAGACTCGATGCCATGCCTTGTAAACCATGTATTCCATCACAAAACACTTTAAAACAAACTTTTGAAAGCAGTTTGGGCCTCAAGCTCACCACAAGTAGAGCTTTTGAACTTAGCTCTCGATACCACAATTGCAACACCCCAAACCCGGTCCATACACCACGACACGAAGATAACGGTATGTTACGAGGAAAACGTGTTTGAAAATTTGAGTTTGTACCAAAAAGACTTGATAAAAATTTGTTCCTTCTCAAACAAGTTGTTTTAATGATGTCACTAAAACATTTAAAACTTAGTAAAAGTTTGATTCCAAGTTAGAAAACAATTGATCTATTTTGGTTTATAAAATCAATGTGATACCCGATGGTATAGTTGAAAACGTATCGCTTTGTTGGTTTGAAAACGTCGTCTTTCCAAATTTTAATAAAATTTGTGCCAAGTTATTTTTTTTTAAGATATATTAAAAATCCAACGTAAAGCATAAACATTATAAAGCACATCTTAAAGAGCTTTTACAAATCCAAATAAAAATAAACAAAACTAAGTACCCAAAAGCAATAAACTGAGCAAAGCATTTATTAACGCATGGCATGTGCACCCCGAGTCCCTCCCGGCTCCAAGTCCGCGTCTACGAGTCACCTGAAATGTCAAAGGAGAGGGTGAGTCGAGTGACTCAGTGTGTAAATCCCGCTCCCGAATAAACCACATGCTAACACACATAATACAAAGCAACATGATTAATGCAACCCGATCCTAACCATCCATACTCCTCCTTACTACCCGTGTGGTACCAAACCACCTGGTGACATCTGATCCACGATGTGTTACCAAAACACTGGTGTCCCAAAGACACAATATCCATCAATGTGGTCCCAAACCACTGGTGTCCCAAAGACACAACTGTGCTACCAAAGCACTGGTGACCGAAGTCACAATTTCAACGATGATGGGGCCAACCCATCGTGTGTTACCAAAACACTAGCAGACGATCCCGTATCTCAAGTGGGGCCAACCCACGGTGGTCAAACCACAGGGACAAGTCGCAATGAGGTGCCAAACCTCTGGTGTCCCAAAGACACAATGTGCTACCAAAGCACTGGTGACCGTAGTCACAAATCAGGTGATGGGGCCAACCCATCGTGTGTTACCAAAACACTGGCGTCAATCCCGTATAATCATCTGTGGGGCCAACCCACTGTGGTACTGAGCCACTGGGACGAGACGCTGAGGTACCAAACCTCTGGAGGTGCCAAACCTCTGGTGACCCAAAGTCACAAGGTGTGCTACCAAAGCACTGGTGCTCGTCAGCACAAAATACCACTACTCCCTCATCTCATATCACCCATCAACATACCATACTCATGTAATCATGCATCTCATGCAAGTCATGCTTATCATGCCAACATACCAAGCATCATAGCATACATACAAAATATAGGTCACAATTTTATACCTCATTATTAGTACACATAATAGAACAGACTTACGAGATCGTCCACATACCCCATTTGGGTATTCACTTGACCATCATTTGTTATAGTGTTAACAGACAAATCGGTTTATTATTAAAAATATCACTAAGTATCAAGGTGTTAGTTACACACACGATTATACTGAGCCTAGAAATCCTACGAGCGATCTATGTCCCTCGATTGTCAAGCCCCTAAAACAATCGGCCAACATAGGATTAGGCACTTACAACATTCGGCTATCAACCAATAACCAAAGAGATTAATATCGAACCCTTACCAAAACTTACCCCTCCTGGCTAATCAGAAACGAAGGCTCCACTTGATTGTATCCACAATCCCAATGACCTATAACAAAGAGGTTAATACCCTTCCAAAAATAACCATATTCGGCCCTTAAGCAAACCCACATCAACAAAGTGTAAGGGAGAAGGGAGATGGCCATTCGGCCCTGCACTTACCAACACCCAACACCAATATTCGGCCAACCCAACACCAGGGAAGAGAAGAGATTCGGTCAAGGCTTCAACAAAAGGAGAAAAGAATTTGGCTGTGGTGTTTTAATATCCTTAAATTCGGCTTTAGTGTAAAGAAGAGAAAAAGATTGTGATGAGTAGAGTTTTGGCACAAAAAAAGAAAGGAGAAAAGAAATGGAGAATTCGGCTCAAGAGCTTTTGAAATGGAAGAAAATAGAAAATGGATGGGGACAAGTACTTACGGTTTTGGAAAAGATGGAAAATGTGTTTTGGGAATTAGTGTTTGGCTTAATGGAATGGTAAGACACACATGAAAGATTCGGCTAGGAGGAAGATATGAATTCGGTTTCAACAATTGAAGAAAAAAAAAAAAGAATTGATTGAGAACTTTCGGTTTCAAAGGGTGTCAAAAATGAGAGAATTTTCTATGGCAAAAATCGGCTTGCTTTGACAAAATGAAAGAACTTGGTTGCTACTAACCTTTGACCTAAATTGCCTAAGAGAATTGCCAAAATGCAAAAATGCATTTCGGCACACACCTTCCCACTTCCCAAACCCGCCACCTTCTCCCCAACTCCCCAAATATTCGGCCATATCCCCCAAATTGCTCCCATTCACTCATTCAAACATTTTGAATAAGTCTCCTTCCTAAATTCACTCTCCACCCCTCTTTTAAACCATTTGACTTGGTCCAAAGTAGCATTTAAACTTCATACAACTCTCCCCTATGCCGTCCCAAAAGAAAAAAAAGGAGTACTCTGTGGCTCGAACACTGGACCTCCACTCCCCCTTGCGGATGACGCCACACCAAACTCCAAGTGGCGCAAGCTCTGCCACTTTGCTAGCTCCTCATTTGTGCAATAAAATCCCATTTTATTTTCTTAAGCCCCCAACTCTATCGACTCCCACACCTAAGGCCAAAAACTAAAATTTTCCTACCTACTCGGGCATACACTTAGCCTATAATTAAACCCTAAAACACCGAAATAGCAACCAAAGACACAAACACATGCAAAACATGCCACAACGAAATAGCCCCTAACCGGGATATTACAGTTTCTACCTCTTAAAAATAATTTCGGCCTCGAAATTACGGTCAAAAGAGTTGCGGGTATTCTTTGTCTCATCGTATCCTCGGGTTCCCACGTGGCTTCCTCCACACCATGATTCCGCCAAAGTACCTTAACCAAAGGCACAGACTTCCTACGTAGAACCTTAACATCTCGATCTAGAATCTGCACTGGTTCTTCCTCTATAGTCATATCTGGGTTTACCTCGATCTCTTCCACTGCTACTACATGCGATGGATCGAGCGATACCTCAGAAGCATCGAAGCGTGAAAAGCGTCGTGAATCGGCTAAGCTCTGGCGGCAACTCAGCCGATATGCCATCTGGTCCAACTCGCCTCAATACCTTATACGGCCCAATGAACCTCGGACTTAGCTTGCCTTTTCTGCCAAACCTCAGCACCTTCTTCCAAGGCGAGACCTTTAAGAAAACCCGATCTCCTGCGTGAACTCTATATCTCTTCGCTTAAGATCGGCATAAGACTTTTTGCCATCGAAGCTTCCTTCAAACGAGCTGAATCAACTTAACCTTGTCCTCGGTCTCAAGAACCAACTCGAGTCCTAACAAGCGGCGTTCACCTAACTCTGTCCAACAAGTAGGTGAGCGACACTTCCTACCATCTGAGCGCCTCATACGGTGCCATCTTGATGCTTGCTTGATAAGCGTTGTTGTAGGCAAACTCAGCTCGCTAACGGCAGAAACTCTTCCCAAGCGCCTCGAAGTCGAACACAACCCCTCAACATGTCTTCCAAGATCTCGAATAACCCTTTCGATTGACCGTCGATTTGCGGGTGAAAAGCCGTCTTTGAAATCCAAACGAGTACCCAGAGCTTGATGCAAAGCTCTCCAGAACCTCGACGTGAACCTCGGATCCCTATCTGAGATTATCGAAACTGGAACACCGTGTAGCCTTACTATCTCTGACACATAAAGCTTCGCCAACCTCTGAAGTGAATAGTCCACTCTCACCGGAATGAAATGGGCCGACTTAGTCAGACGGTCCACGATAACCCAAACTGAATCCTTCTTGCTTGGCGTAAGCGGTAAACCACTGACGAAATCCATAGTTATCCTTTCCCACTTCCACTGAGGAATTCTCACAGGCTGAAGCAAACCCGACGGCAACTGATGCTCAGCCTTGACCTGCTGACAAGTCAGACATTTTCCAACAAACTCTGTCACCTCCTTCTTCAAGCCAGGCCACCAAAACTGCTCTTTAAGATCCCTATACATCTTGCTACCTCCAGGATGCATAGCATAAGGACTGCTATGTGCGTCCTGAAGAATCTTCTGCCTCAGCTCAACATCTTTAGGCATGCAAACCTTACCTTGAAAACACAGAACCTCATCCTTAGACAAGCTGTAACCTTCCAAACCACCATTCTGCACTTGTAACCTTCGGCGCACTCGAACCTCATCCCTCAACTGTTTTTCTTTGATCTGCTCAACCCAAGTAGGCTTAACTGCGCGGCTCGGCCGAGAATACTCCGTCGTCGTACAAACTCAAATGGGCAAACAAAGCTCTTAAGTCTGAAACAACCTTACGGCTCAACGCGTCTGCCACCACGTTAGCTTTGCCCGGATGATATTCAATCGAACAGTCGTAGTCCTTGAGCAATTCAACCCATCTACGCTGCCTCAAATTCAAATCCTTCTGAGTCAGTAGATACTTCAAACTCTTATGATCCGTGTAGACTATTGACTTCTCCCCGTACAAGTAGTGCCTCCATTTTTAAAGCGAAGACCACGGTGCCGGCTCCAAGTCGTCGTCGGGTAGTTGACCTCGTGTGGCCTCGGTGCCGAGAAGCATAAGCCACAACCTTACCTCTCTGCATCAAAGACACAACCCAAGCCGTGTGTGATGCATCGCGAGAGACCGTGAATTCTTACTTACGGCCTCGGAGTTGAATCAAAGCAGAGCCTCTGTCAAGATCTTCTTCAACTTATCAAAACTCTCCTGCCGCTTCTCGGTCCAAGCGAAGCGGAACTCCCTTCCTTAATGGCTTAGTCGCCGGTCTTTGCGCAATTAACGAGAAACCCTCAAGCGAATCTTGGTAGTATCCCGCCAAACCCGGAAACTCCAATCTCGTGACCCGACTTAGGAGGCTTCCAATCCAAAAGCGCCTCAACCTTTCGAGGATCTACTCTAATCCCTCGGTGATACTACATGACCCAAAAACGTCACTTCCTAAGCGAACTCGCACTTCATCGAACTTAGCATAGAGTTGCTTCTCCTCAAAATTTGCAACACCACTCTCAAGTGTGCATCATGCTCTTCTTCCGACCTTGAGTATACCAAGATGTCGTCAATAAAAACCACGACGAACCGATCCGGATCTTCTTTGAAACACCCTATTCATCATATCCATAAAAGTCGCCGGAGCGTTAGTCAACCCGAACGGCATTACCAGAATTCGTAGTGCCGCATCGAGTCCAAACGCGCTGTCTTATGGATATCCGCTTCCTTAACTTTCAAGCGATGGTACCCGGACCTCAAATCGATCTTGAAAACACCGATGCACCTTTTTTGGTGATCAAACAAGTCATCTATCCGTGGCAGCGGATACTTGTTTTTAATCGTCGACTTATTCGGTTGGCGTGTGTCGATACACATCCGCATCGAACCGTCCTTCTTCTTGGCGAATAATACGGCGCGCTCCCCACGCGAAACACTTGGCCTAATGAAGCCTCGATCCAACGGCTCCCGAATCGAGCCTTAAGCTCCACCAATTCCTTTGGTGCCATCCTATATGGAGCAATAGACACCGCGCGATCCACGGTAGCGAGATCTATCCCAAACTCTACCTCACGATCGGGTGGCAACCGGAAGCTCCTCTGAAACACATTCACAAATTCTTAATGATGCGAACCTTCTCAACAGCAGATTCCTTAGCCTCCAAGGCATACACATGAACCACATACGCTTCACGACTTCGCTTCGACCATCTTTCTGACCTTTAATGCCGACACCACATTGGATAAGTAATCTCTCCTATCACCTATCATAATCACTTCATCTCCCATATCCGTCGATAGAACCATGCGCTTAGCCGCGCAATCCACCTTGGCCTGGTACTTCACCAGCCAGTCCATCCGAGAATCGGATCGAACTCCTCAAACGGCGGTTCCATCGGATCGATCAAACAAAAATGACCCCTTGGAGTTCTAGGGGTACATCCTTATACAACTTATCTACCACTACTGAGTGACCTAGAGGGCTAAAATACGGTCATCCGCCTAGAAGATATCTCGAGTCTAAGTCCATGGTCTCAACTATACTACTAGCAACATACGAATCGTAGAACCCAAGTCAATTAAAAAAAGTATAGGAGAACCAAGAATCAAAAAGCGTCTGGTGATTACGTCCGGTGCGTCGCCTCTCTCGCGGCGCCTAGCAAAGCATACACGGACGCCGCCGCGTGCCTCGAACTACCGCACCTCGCGGTGCTCCACGACCTCGACCAAATCCATTACCACCTGCGCCATTACCACGCCCCTCTGCGGTGGCGGTCCATTACCTGCATGCGATTACGTACGACTCTCGGGATCGAATCTCGGCCATCCCTACGCGGACAATCCCTGATGCGATGATCCAGTGAACCACACTCGAAGCAGCCTTTTCCACCAGTCCAACAACCACCCCAATGAGATTTCCCACACTGATTACACTGCGGTGGTCCCTGCCTAGCAGCACCAAATCTAGCAGACTGATTCTGCCCACTCGGTCTAGCCCTCTTCTGCGGATTACCCGACGAACCAGAAGACCCAAAGCTCCTCTTAAGCCTACTCCTATCCATGTTCTGCCTCACTGATTCCTTAACACCTTCGGCTACCTTAGCCTTCTCGACTAAGACAGCAAACTCGCGCTCCTGCTGTGGAGCAATCAGCAGCCTCAACTCGTCTCGCAGACCATCCTCGAAACGAACACACCTCTCATGCTCAGTGGCTACAATGCCCCGGGCATACCTACTCAGCTTCAAGAACTCAGCCTCGTACTCAGCAACAGATTTACTCCCCTGAACAAGCCTCAGAAATGCCTTTCGCTGGGAGTCGATGTAACTAGCCCCGATGTATTTCTTTTGATATGCAGCTCTGAAATAATCCCATGTCGGATCCTCACCGCCCACATTGTCCCGAACAGTGAGCCACCAGCGATATGACTCATCCGGAGAAGCGATACAATCCCCTTAAGTTTCTCTCGGTCGTCAAGTCCGGATCGTCCATGATCCGCTCGGTTGCCTCAACCAATACTCGGCGGTGCTAGGAGCAACACCGATACACCTCGGAAAAATTCGGCCCCATTAGCGAAGTCTCTCGAGAACGATTTCCTAACTCCCGCGCACCACCACTTACACCGGCTACTCTTTCCAACACCCGCAAAGATCGCTCGCGACACGACAACGCATCGTCTCGATCGATCTTGGAACTCACCACCTCCGGTGGTGGCGGGCAAGCATCTCATTTTTCGAACCCCGCCCGGATCCTACGGGCTCGAAACCGTCATTCTACCCTACCTCTACCACGAGTATTACGACCACGTCCGCCTCGAGTGCTCATGTCTAAACGATCTCACGTATCTCGATTAAAAGATTTTTATGCATTAGTATCGTTCCACTTTCTTAACTGCAAAGAAATTTTATGAATAGAGAGTTTATTCGGGGTTCTTTCGAGCAATCAAGGTTTCAGATCTTCTATCCTATCCATCCAAAAGAGATTATACATTCATGCCTTAACCCTTTCCATACCTATTCACTCTTGGACATTCTTTGCCCATTTCTAGCCCAAGAGGTATTTTCGTCATTTTCCCTCAGAGGTATTTTCGTAATAAAAGATATTTTAAACTTTCAGAAAGCTGGTCACTTTGAAATTCCAAAAATTTGAGAGTGTTCTTTGAAAATTTTGTAAAATACTTCGTTTTGAAAACCGGGGTATTTTAGTAATTTTCACAAACCGAGAGGCGTTGCCAGTAAATTTTCCAAAATCAAGATTTTCGATTGATATTTTGTAAAACAGAGTGTTTGAGTTTCGTAACATCATTGAAATTTTGGGGCAAAATCATTGAGTTGCTATTTTATAAACCGAGGGCATTTTAGTAAATTTACCCCTAAGGGCATTTTTGTAATTTTCCATAAATCAGGTTTTTTTTCAAGAAAATTGTTGTAAATGTGACATTTTCGGTTTTGAAAGAGTGTATTGCAAAAGTTTGAAAACATTAGGGTTGTTGTTGTATTTTTGAAAACATGGCTAATTCCCTTTTCGGGTTTTAGTCGTTAGGTTAAGTCTATGACCTAGCCTTCTTGGTCGGGGTGAACTCGAGCTACGCACGGGTGGGATACTGCGAAGAGGAGGTGAGTCACGAGGATCGCTTAAATACCAAGCTCTTAGGATCCTCTCCTAGACATGCGTCTGAGTTGCCACACCCTAGCCCAGTGGTGAAAGAGTCAGATTGGTTTAGTGCTTTAAGTCTTATGCTTTAGTTCAAGTGTTTGAGTAATCTAATCCTAGGTTCAAGTCCTATAAGTCTAACTACGTTCCATAACACCTACCCTTCTACAAATAATAATTCACGAGAAGAGTTAGAATTACTTACAGGCGAATCGTGTGGGAGACTCGATGCCATGCCTTGTAAACCATGTATTCCATCACAAAACACTTTAAAACAAACTTTTGAAAACAGTTTGGGCCTCAAGCCCACAGCCGAGCTTTTGAACTTAGCTCTGATACCACAATTGCAACACCCCAAACCCGGTCCATACACCACGACCGAATCTGGTATGTTACGAGGGAAAACGTGTTTGAAAATTTCGAGTTTGTACCAAAAAGACTTGATAAAAATTTGTTCCTTCCTGAAACAAGTTGTTTTAATGATGTCACTAAAACATTTAAAACTTAGTAAAAGTTTGATTCCAAGTTAGAAAACAATTGATCTATTTTGGTTTATAAAATCAATGTGATACCCGATGGTATAGTTGAAAACGTATCGCTTTGTTGGTTTGAAAACGTCGTCTTTCCAAATTTTAATAAAATTTGTGCCAAGTTATTTTGTTACAGTATATTAAAAATCCAACGTAAAGCATAAACATTATAAAGCACATCTTAAAGAGCTTTTACAAATCCAAATAAAAATAAACAAAACTAAGTACCCAAAAGCAATAAACTGAGCAAAGCATTTATTAACGCATGGCATGTGCACCCCGAGTCCCTCCCGGCTCCCAAGTCGCGTCTACGAGTCACCTGAAATGTCAAAGGAGAGGGTGAGTCGAGTGACTCAGTGTGTAAATCCCGCTCCCGAATAAACCACATGCTAACACACATAATACAAAGCAACATGATTAATGCAACCCGATCCTAACCATCCATACTCCTTTCTACCCCGTGTGGTACCAAACCACTGGTGACATACAGTCACGATGTGTTACCAAAACACTGGTGTCCCAAAGACACAATATCCATCAATGTGGTCCCAAACCACTGGTGTCCCAAAGACACAATTTGTGCTACTAAAGCACCGTGACCGAAGTCACAATTTCAACGATGATGGGGCCAACCCATCGTGTGTTACCAAAACACTAGCAGACGATCCCGTATCTCAAGTGGGGCCAACCCACGGTGGTCAAACCACAGGGACAAGTCGCAATGAGGTGCCAAACCTCTGGTGTCCCAAAGACACAATGTGCTACCAAAGCACTGGTGACCGTAGTCACAAATCGGTGATGGGGCCAACCCGCGCGTGTGTTACCAAAACACTTTGGCGTCAATCCCGTATAATCATCTGTGGGGCCAACCCATCGTGGTGTGAGAGCCACTGGGACGAGACGCTGAGGTACCAAACCTCTGGAGGTGCCAAACCTCTGGTGACCCAAAGTCACAAGGTGTGCTACCAAAGCACTGGTGCTCGTCAGCACAAAATACCACTACTCCCTCATCTCATATCACCCATCAACATACCATACTCATGTAATCATGCATCTCATGCAAGTCATGCTTATCATGCCAACATACCAAGCATCATAGCATACATACAAAATATAGGTCACAATTTTATACCTCATTATTAGTACACATAATAGAACAGACTTACCCGAATCGTCCACATACCCCATTTGGGTATTCACTTGACCATCATACTGTTATAGTGTTAACAGACAAATCGGTTTATTATTAAAAATATCACTAAGTATCAAGGTGTTAGTTACACACCTGATTATACGAGCCTAGAAATCCCTACGAACGATCTATGTCCCTCGATTGTCAAGCCCCTAAAACAATCGGCCAACATAGGATTAGGCACTTACAACATTCGGCTATCAACCAATAACCAAAGAGATTAATATCGAACCCTTACCAAAACTTACCCCTCCTGGCTAATCAGAAAATGAAGGCTCCACTTGATTGTATCCACAATCCCAATGACCTATAACAAAGAGGTTAATACCCTTCCAAAAATAACCATATTCGGCCCTTAAGCAAACCCACATCAACAAAGTGTAAGGGAGAAGGAGATGGCCATTCGGCCTGCACTTACCAACACCCAACACCAATATTCGGCCAACCCAAGACCAGGGGAAGAGAAGAGATTCGGTCAAGGCTTCAACAAAAGGAGAAAAGAATTAGGGCCTGGTGTTTTAATATCCTTAAATTCGGCTTTAGTGTAAAGGAGAGAAAAAGATTGTGATGAGTAGAGTTTCGGCACAAAAAGAAAGGAGAAAAGAAATGGAGAATTCGGCTCAAGAGCTTTTGAAATGGAAGAAAATAGAAAATGGATGGGGACAAGTACTTACGGTTTTGGAAAAGATGGAAAATGTGTTTTGGGAATTAGTGTTTTGGCTTAATGGAATGGTAAGACACACATGAAAGATTCGGCTAGGAGGAAGATATGAATTCGGTTTCAACAATTGAAGAAAAAAAAAAAAGAATTGATTGAGAACTTTCGGTTTCAAAGGGTGTCAAAAATGAGAGAATTTTCTATGGCAAAAATCGGCTTGCTTTGACAAAATGAAAGAACTTGGTTGCTACTAACCTTTGACCGAAATTGCCTAAGAGAATTGCCAAAATGCAAAAATGCATTTTAGCACACACCTTCCCACTTCCCAAAACCGCCACCTTCTCCCCAACTCCCCAAATATTCGGCCATATCCCCCAAATTGCTCCCATTCACTCATTCAAACATTTTGAATAAGTCTCCTTCCTAAATTCACTCTCCACCCCTCTTTTAAACCATTTGACTTGGTCCAAAGTAGCATTTAAACTTCATACAACTCTCCCCCTATGCCGTCCCAAAAAGAAATAAAAAGGAGTACTCTGCAACTCGAACACTGGACCTCCACTCCCCCTTGCAGATGACGCCACACCAAACTCCAAGTGGCGCAAGCTCTGCCACTTTGCTAGCTCCTCATTTGTGCAATAAAATCCCATTTTATTTTCTTAAGCCCCCAACTCTATCAGCTCCCCACACCTAAGGCCAAAAACTAAAATTTTCCTACCTACTCAGGCATACACTTAGCCTATAATTAAACCCCTAAAACACCGAAATAGCAACACAGCACACAAACACATGCAAAACATGCCACAACGAAATAGCCCCTAACCCGGGATATTACATATGGTGAGCTTGAGAATTTCGGCTATGGCTTGAAAAGATGGACACAATTTTGACTTATTTTCCTTTTTTAATTCATTAATTAACCAAATGACCAAAGTGCCCTTAAGGCCCTTCCTTGAGATTTTTCCTTCCCATGTCCATTTTTGTCCATCTTGACATTTAATGGTCTAATTGCTAAATAAGGACCTCTAGTAATTTTTATAATTCTATTTCATACTTAAATATTCTAGAATCCCATATTTTCTAATCTTTGCAGTTTAGTCCTAATGGACAAATTGATCACTAATAAATAAAATTTCTTCATGAAATTTTCTCACTATCATGCAAACACATCATAAGCCTCATAAAAATCATAAAACACATATTTCTACTTCGGATTTGTGGTCTCACAACCACTATTCTGACTAGGCCCTGAATCGGGCTGGTACACCCGAAGTATATGGAGAGTATCTTCTATTTCATTGCCACATATAGTGCAAGAGCTGTTGTAACCCAATCCTCGCCTGGTGCATTCCGAGTTAGTTAGTAATCTCTACTTGTAAGCAAGCTAAAGAAAAAAAAAAACGAACTCTTTGAGGTCCTTGATATTTACAAGTATTCTTCCAATGGATATATCTGGGATTCCAAGAATCTTGTTTTAACGACTAGAATGCGCTACTAACAGAAAAGGAACTTGAAGTCGAGGAAGCCCAAATCACCCTATCCAAGCCCGAATCAGGATGTGGAGGAGGAATACTTACTATTCGTTGAATCACCTCGTCAGGTATCCACACACGAAATAGATCAAGATTCCAAGTTCCATCAGACGTAACCAAATCACTAAGGATGCAATCCAAATCTAAATTTGCATGAGCATGAATATGCAAAATTAAGGGGCCAATTCTCGGGACCCAAGAATCCTTCCAGCATCAAATACTGTTGCCACTACCCACTGACCAAGTTAAGTTCTCACATAAAAAGGGCCATACCTTAGAAAGAGACCTCCATAAGTGAGGACATTGGCTTCTGGTAATGGTATTCGGAAGTTGGTCCTTTACCTTATATTTCGTACGAAGAACTCGTACCCATAAAGCATTATCCTATTAAATATCAAATACTATTTATATAATAGATTTATATTAGACGTATTGGCACTAATTACAATATATAAAAGTTGAGCAAGTATTTGAATTTATTCAAATTATCAATTGATGTCTTAATTCAAATATGAATCCTTCATATCTTACATTTTTCTAATATAACCACATGCATTTTCATTTATTTATGGTCTAAACATAGCTTTATTCTAAGTCCAAAAACAAACATAACCCTATTCAAGTCATTGTATTCTTTTACCACGTCGGCCTCTCACAACCATCATAATAAAAAGTATGTTTATAAAAAGTATATATATGATATAAAAATTAATTATTATATAAATTTATATAAATAATTTTAGTAGGAAGTTAAAAGAGAATTATATAGATTTACATATATATATATAACTTTCACATACTTTTTTTAAATAATACTTTCGCATACTTATATTTTATCCATAATTTTTATTGTATGAAATATTTTATTACATAAACTTAGATTCTTAGTTAAAACCTTAGAATATAGAAAATAATAAAAAAATTTCGAGCTCGATTGGCATAATTATTATTATTATTAATATAGAAAGACGTGAGTTCGAATATATTAAAACACATTATTCTCTTATTTATGAATTAAGAAAAAACATTATCTAAAAAAAATATTATAAAAACTTATAATAAAATTATTAAAAAATAATAATAATATAGCAATGCTGACAAAAATAACCTTCCCTTTAATTTTTAATGAGATGAATTTTTATGGAAGCTAGGCGTTACGATTTAACTGGTGAAAAAAAAAAGGGAATAACACCATTCTAATCGATTTTTCCTTTTTTTTATATTTTTAAAAAAATCAATAATTTTAAGTGAAAATTAACTTATATTAATGTAAAACTAAATTATTTTTATCTTTTATACATTTTCGTATATCGATTAATAATTATTCATACAAATTATATATGTAAAATTTGATAAAAATTAAAAATATTTATTTTATATAAAAAAATTTAACTGTTAAATAAATATTAATATATAATATTTTAAATCGATATTATAAATATGTCAAATAAATTTATAAATTTTTATACATAATAAATAAATGAATTTTTTCAAAAATTGAAATATAAAACTAAAATTTACATTGGATGCATTTTTTATATATTCATTTTGTTTTCAATTAAAGTAGTAGTAGCAGTGAGATGGAAACTAGAGATGAGAAGCTATTCATTTTCTCATAACTCTTCCCTTTTAGCTTAAAAAAAATACCCCAAAATATATAAATCAAATTGGGATTATTTTTTTTTTCTCTCTTTTCATTTTTGAAGATCTAGTTCTTCCTTTTCCCAGTAGATCTGTATCGGGTTCTTGGAACTAAGATGGAATTCTGAACTGGTAAGGCTCTTTTGGGTTTTAGTTGAAGTTCATTTTTTCTTTTAGTTTTGCTTGAAAATAAACTTCGATTTTCTTATTTTTTCTGAGTAGATCTGTATAAATCTCTCCTTTTTATTGGTTTCTTTGAACTTAGATGATTTTTGAACTGATTATTTTTGTTTGGTTGGTTTAAGTTTAAGTTCATTTATATTTTTACTTACAAGAAACTTTGTTTTAGATATATATGTGAAATGAATTGGTTGATCACTTGCAAGAAAAATATTTTTATTTTAACTTTCTCTTTTATCTATTTTTAAAAAAAAAATTATAAGAAAATTTAATATTGTTGACCACTGAAAGATTTGTTGCAAGATTTGATGTTCTGTTTAATAAAGCTTGTATTGATTTCCTAATATCAGTGATAATAATTTAACTTCCATTTTTCCTAAAATTGTTAGTGAAACACTATGTTTTATTCTGACAATTATGTCTGAAAGTGTAGGAAAATATGTTGTAATAATTTTATCTTCTTCCGAAGTTTTCTGTCTTGTTTTTTAAATCCCTAATTCCACGTTTAATTTCCACTATTTTTTTGGTTGACATGTTGATAAACACTGACTTGACCTTTGCTTTTATTTTCTTTCAATCCCTAGCGGATTTATCATTTTTTTTCCTAATAATGTCTTCTGGAATATTTGATTCTAATGGCGTCTTTTTTTCTTTTTCTTTTTAAAAACTTTCAGTTGGATTCTTATCAAATGAAAGTATGTGCTGTGGATCGGAGCGATTAAACTCGAAGCTGACTCCAAGAACATCGAATTCTTCTTTCGAAGATAACAGACTTCCTCCTGTTGATATGAATCACTTGACTGTAGTAACTGAAGATACTTTTGCTAGTCTGCTTGAGCTTGCTGCTAATAATGATGTCGAGGGCTTTAAACGATCGATGGAACATGATCCTTCTGGTGTTGATGAGGTTGGATTGTGGTATGGTCGTCAGAAAGGCTCGAAACAGATGGTTAATGAGGAGAGAACTCCATTGATGGTTGCTTCTATGTATGGTAGCATCGATGTTATTAAGCTGATTCTTTCGTCTTCGGATGCTGATGCTAACCGAGTGTGTGGCCGTGACAAAAGCACTGCCCTTCATTGTGCTGCATCTGGTGGGGCTGATAATGTTATCGATGTTGTGAAGCTGCTTTTAGCGGCTGGTGCTGATGTAACTACGGTTGACGCAAATGGTCATCTTCCTGTTGATGTTATTGTTGTTCCTCCAAAGCTTGGAGCTGTGAAATCAACTCTTGAAGAACTCCTTGCAATCGAGGGTTCTGGTTTTGATTGGAATTCACAGGTGGCAGCCGTTGCAAATTCCGACTCCCTTCCTCTATTGCCTTTGAAGGAAAATGGGTCATTGTCATCTGGTTCAGATTCCCCGATGAAGTCAAAGCCAATTGATGCTCCAATTTCTTCAGCATCAGAGAAGAAAGAATATCCGATTGATCCATCTCTTCCGGACATCAAGAATAGCATCTATTCAACTGATGAGTTTCGGATGTATTCATTCAAGGTGCGGCCTTGTTCACGTGCCTACTCCCATGATTGGACCGAGTGCCCATTTGTTCACCCTGGGGAGAACGCTCGGAGAAGGGATCCTAGGAAGTTCCATTACAGTTGTGTTCCTTGCCCCGATTTTCGCAAGGGGACATGTAGGCGCGGAGATATGTGCGAATATGCTCATGGTGTTTTCGAATGCTGGCTACACCCTGCTCAGTATCGGACCAGGTTGTGTAAGGATGGTACTAGTTGTGCTAGGAGAGTTTGCTTCTTTGCTCATACAGCTGATGAACTTCGTCCTCTGTATGTCTCCACTGGTTCTGCTGTTCCTTCTCCTCGATCGAGTACTTCTGGTGCTACAGCTATGGATTTTGCTGCCGCCATGAGTCTCTTGCCTGGATCACCTTCATCTGTATCTGTTATGTCTCCCTCACCATTCACTCCACCCATGTCTCCCTCCATGAATGGCATGTCTCATTCTAATGTTGGCTGGCCACAGCCTAATGTTCCAGCCCTCCATCTTCCGGGAAGCAACCTTCAATCCAGTCGCCTGCGATCTTCTCTTAATGCTAGAGACATTCAAGCTGAAGACTTCAACTTGCTGTCTGATTTTGATGTGCAGCAACTTCAGCTGATGAATGAATTACCCGGACTTACTCAGCCATCAATGAGTTCAAGTTCTTTTAACCGATCTGGTCGAATGAAGACCCTGACCCCATCAAACCTAGATGACCTCTTTTCTGCTGAGAGCTCATCTCCACGATACTCTGATCAAGCGTTGGCTGCTGCTGTTTTCTCTCCGACCCATAAATCTGCCGTTCTTAATCAATTTCAGCAACAGCAAAACATGCTATCACCTATAAATACAAAATTTTCTCCTAAAAGTATCGAGCATCCTCTCTTGCAGGCTTCTCTATCCGGTAGGATGTCTCCTCGAAACATCGAACCTATCTCACCAATGAGCTCTCGGGTTTCAATGTTAGCTCAACGGGAGAAGCAGCAACAATTTCGTAGCCTAAGCTCTAGGGAGCGTGGCTCTGGCTCGGCTGCCATTGTTGGTTCCCCGGTTAATTCATGGTCAAAATGGGGATCCTCCAATGGGAAGCCAGACTGGGCTGTCAATGCCGATGGGTTGGACAAGCATCTCAGGTCTTCCTCGTTTGAGCTTGGTAATGGGGATGAGCCCGATTTATCATGGGTTCAATCCCTTGTAAAAGAATCTCCCACTGAGATCAAAGAGAAAATAGCAGCACCAGTCTTGGGTGAGGGTTCTAGCATGAATGCAGATCCGGTCGATAATGCAGTGTTGGGTGCTTGGCTGGAGCAAATGCAGCTCGATCAACTCGTGGCTCAGCAAAACTGAAACCGGTTTCGCTGAGCCATCCTGAGGTAGAGATAAGAAAAAAAAAACGTTTTGGTAAATAACATCCGTAATTTTTTTTGGATTTTCAGATTTTGGAATTCTGTTAGTGATTTGGATGTTGAAGGAAACTAAAGAGGAACACAAAGGTGAAGCCAAGGTCAGTTTGACAATGGAAACTTCAATTTTCACCATTTATTGTTATTATTACAACAAAACAGTTAGAACAGGTTGAGGATAATCTCCCTCTTTATGTTTTAAACGAATTATGACCAGTTTTAGGTGTTCTTATTTTTTTCCCTTAAAATATTTCTAAATTAGATTTCCATTACTGCCATTTCAAAATTTATGATCCTTTGATGATGATGATGATGTAACATTCAACTACAATTTATTGCTTAATTCCTATTCCATATAGCTTCATTGTTACGTAAAATTCTTTTTTCGTTTCTCTTATGCCATTATTGTTTTGTTTGTTTGAGATTTGGGTTCCAACAAATCCCAGTTGTGGCATCTGGGGGTTGTTGTCATTAAACCAATTCTGAATTCTTAACAGGGAAGATTAGATACCAGGATTTTTTAATCTAAAGTTTAAGTATGTGGATTCTGCTAAACTGATCATATTTTATAGCTTAAATCTTATTTTCCATTTTAATACTTTTGCATGGAATGAGTAATGTTGTTATTATTATTATTATTATTATTATTATTATTATTATTTTTTTTTTTTTTTAAGTTGAAAAATGTGAGGACTGCTAGATTTCCATGACAAATTAAGGCTACGAGGATAAAAGGATGGAAAGATGCAAAATTAAAAAGAATACATATCTTGTTTGCATGATAGAATAGATAAAAAGGGTGATATTTTTTTGGTATGATTGAAGCATAAGATGGAAAGCTAAAAAATATTATTTTATTATTAAAAGTAAAATTAAAAAAATAAATAATGTTATAAATATACACACTTAACTTTAAATTATCATTCTATTTAGTTATCCTTTCAATTCGAAATGAGTTGTTTTTTTATTAACAGTTTGTGAGAAATAATTCTTTTTAGAGTTAAGAGGTAGTTTTCATCTTTAACAATGATTTTTTTATTTATTTAGTTGGAACCTGAATTTGTGTTTTGTTATAGGTATTATCTCAATTTGTTAATGTTAATTTTTTTAAGGGTTAACATATAGGTTGTCTCTTGAATGTTATGTGAACTTGTTCAAAAAGTACTTAGTTGATATTTGAATTTGGTCAAAAAATTATATTTTTAAAAATTAATTTATATTTTTAATAACATCTTTAATTTTTTAAATTTATGCTTGTCATATGTCATATTGGGAGATTGTCATGTGTTACTATAGGATTGGTCATTAGTGCCACGTCAATAGAAAATAATGTTGTTAGTGAGGAAGTACTAACTTGGGTGACAGAATAAAAGTTCAAGTACCAATTGGATACAAAAAAGAATTTAAGTGCCAACTAGGTACTTTTGAATAAATTTAGAAGTAAACTACAAATTAACCATTTTTATAAGTATTTTATCTCTAAAATTTTCATCTTCCTTTTATCAATCTATTTAATTTTCATTTTGTAAAGGTTCGCATTTGGTAAAAGTGCTCTACATATTTATATATGTATATTAGCACGAAGCACATTTTAATCATAGAGCAAACTACCCAAATAGTTATTGAATTTAATAGTTATTATTGAAGTTTTAACGTACTCTTATTTACTCATTCTAAAATTATAATTTACCCTTACAATTAATTAGAATATGAAATTGACTTAACATAAGTAACTATCTAAGTAATTTACCATTATCATTTTAAAATGAAACTTTTTTTATTTGAAAAAAACTGTTCAAATTTACTAAATGAATTTAATTACATGATATCACAATAATTTAATATGTAACTGATTAATTTTTTTCCGAAAGAAATTATTAAAGGTTTTTAAATTACAATAGATTGTGTGAATATGTCATATCATATTTTAAATTAATGTCGTATTATTTAATTAAAATTACCTCATAAAATTAACTATTTTTTTTCAATTGTTACAAAAGTTACTATTTTACTATTTTTTATAACATATTAAAACTTTTATATTCATTTTTGAAAATATAAAAATAAACACATGCAAGATTATAGCATATAGGAAACCAACTTTTATTACCCAATTTTGATGAATTGAATTTTTGGTCATATGCAATTGTTTATTGATAGTACTAGTAACAACAATTTTTCTCTTAAAATCTCCCTCACGATCTAGCTTGTGGTGGGAGTGTGTCGGTTATGGTGGTAGTGAGTGGGAAGGTTTGATGATTTGCAGTGAGGGTTGGGGGTGGATTGGCACGCAACACAAACTAGGACATGTGTGACAGAAGTGGTGTGCATAGACGATGTTGGTGTAGGTTTGGAACCGTGCAAAAAAAGTTCACCAGGTTCTATCTTCCTAGTTTTTTGGGAGCTTCATAGGGTTGTTTAAGGTAGAAGCTGTAAGGGGAAGAGGGCAAAGGGGTTGCCACCACCATTACTTTGATGTGCAGTGGCTGGCAAACATTTGCGGCACTATTGTAGAGTCCGTGTACATGAAGGAGTTTCTAGTTTAGAGCCCGTCCTTGCTTGGGACTCCTTTAGTTGTCCGAATGTAACAAGATTGTTGTGCGAGTCTTACGATGGGCCAATAGAAATGTTGAATGGGCTTTTATTCACACAAGTTGATTGCATTAGTCCAATCGTTTATGACTTTCTTCATCTATCTCTGGCAAGTTGTGCTATCCTATAACTCTTTTCCTCTTGTGTAACAAATTTGCATTCCTTTCAGCCTTTTTTTTTTTTAATCTTCTTTGCTTACATTCTTGTTGCCATGATAAGATAAATTCCTTATTGTCCAAGATGAAGTCTACTGATGATGAAGTTTGGAGTGTTGCAGTAGATGACAACGAGGAATTGGTTCATATGGACTCTGACTATTGGGTGATCAACAAACTAATTATTTAGAGGACCTGTCAAAAAGATGCTCTTTTTAGGGTGTTTAGGAGCAGATGGTATACAACATTAGAGGTACAATTATCTTCTCTATCTTCTTATTTAATACTAGTAAAATTTGGTTCATAAGAAGATAGGAGGAAGATTTTTTACCTTGGACTTTTGATAGGTCCTTGTTCGCAATGACTGAATATGTTGAGGGTCTTCCTAATGAAGACTATAAGTTTATATTGGTCCTTTCCGTTTCTACAAAGTTCCACTGACATGAATGACCTTGTGCTATTGCGCTGCAAATGGGGTCACTTGGGGAAGTACTTGCAATTGGCTGGAGGGATTAGGAATGAGGATGGGGTGAATACATCCGAGTTAGAGTTAAAATTGATATTACTAAAGCCTTGTAATGTGTGGTAAAAATTAAAGGCTCTAGGGTGCTGAGTGCATGCCCAATTTTTGTTATGGTGTGGGCTTATGAGACACTCGGTGGATGTTTTTCCAACAATTTTGGTTCAGGATGGGATGATTGTAGCACCCCTAAAATTATTATACTATAAAGATTAATAAATCAAGATTATGTATAATTGATTTCTAGATAATATAGATAAAGAAATGAAAGTGATAAAAGAGAAGGTTGGGGGGTATCAAAGAAAGTTGAATTGAGAAGTATGTTGTGGTGTACTAAACTAAAGTAAGGACTAAATCGTAAAGATATAAAAAATTTAGAGGTTCAAGTACAATTATTCAAAATTTGAAGAGTTGAAGAATAAATATGAGAAATATTAAAGACCAAAAGTGAAAATAACCCAATTTCTTGTAACATGGGATTGATGTGCAGAGACAATTGAATAAGTGGAGAAATACGAGGGACTAAATCAAAATTTTACCAAAAGTGAGAAGTGACTCAATGATGGAATTTTGAAGAAACATGAAGGGTAAAATGGTCATTACCCAAAATAGATAATTATATGGTGCAATAATTAAAGAAGAAAATTGTTGAAATATGATTGGTTAAATACTTTATTATTTTATAATATATTTTAATATTTTAATTAAATAAATAAATGAGATATTTTTATGGAAAAGTGTAGAAAACTCTTCCATCTTTCCATGCTTCTCTCATCACTCTATATATATAAAGAGGAGAGTTTCATTTTGTTACAATTTTGTCCCTTACCATGAAATCCTACTTCTTCTCCCAAATTTCTTGAAAATTCCCATTGTCACCCAAAGAAGAAGTGAAGTAGAGATGCTCTAGAATTAGAATATCAACTTAGAAGTAAGAAACCAGTAGATGGAAGTGAAGAAAAATAGAAGAAAAAAGGATAGTGATAAAATTGAGAAAGAAATAGAAGAGAAACACAAGAGGTAAGTGTTCATTTTAATTTTATTGATATTTCAAAGTATTAAGTTAAGGTATACAATAAATTGGGTGTTAAATATGTGAATTTTATTTAAGTAGTAGTGATGGAAAGTATATTATAAATGTTACTTCATAGATAGTGAAATAATTTGTGTTATGAGAAGTTTTGATAAAACTATATGTTAATGATATGTTAGCTTTAAGGATTAAGTTGAATAATAATTTAAGTGTGATGATATACATAATCAAGTGATCTTGTATAAAAATTTAATAGTTGATTAAGTAAAATAAATGTTAAATGTTGGTATGAGTGATATAAATCATAATAAGAAAATATATTCATTAAAATAGTTGTGGGCAAAAATAGTAGTTTAACTTTGAAAATTCATCAAAAATTTTAGAAATCAATTTAGAGATTGAATTAAATATTTAATTAAAGCTTATTGAGTCTAGTTTTGCATAAAAGAAACGGTGTAAGTAATGAAATTGTAGATTATTATATATATGAATTTTTGTGAGACAATGTCAGAATGATTTTGGGTTCCCTTGTTTTGACTTTGAAAAATTATTACAAATTGTAAGAAAAATGGTTAGGATATTAAATTTATATAATTAAAATATTGACAAGTTTATTTTAAGGGAAAAAAAATGGAAACATTATACGAATCCCATATTGAGAGATAATTAATTTTTAGTAAAGAAGAGTCAAAGTTGCCTAGCAACAGAACAGGGGAAAATTAAAAAGCAAATACTATATTAATTGGATTAAATGGAAATTGTGAAATTTTTATGGTAAAAATTTTATTCAGCCTAATTTAAAAAATAACAAGCGGATCCATATTTTGAATTTTGTAGAGAACTTAGTATTTGCTACTCAAGTAGACAGCCTTGTTAAGAGTATATATGTAATTAGTAAAATTATAATTAATTTTGCGTATAGGCATGTTATACTAAAAGTCATAAATTCTTGTATAAATACATGAACTTATAAGATGTGAATGGAGAGGAAGAGAAGGAAAAATAATAGAAGAGTTGTAATATTAAGAAGTTGTTATAAGTGATGGAATTGTTAATATATAAGAGAAGTTCACATAAATTGTTGAAACATTAAGTGAATAATTGTTATATGATGTATTAATGGACTTACTTGTAAAACTTTAATAGTTGTGTTAATCTTATAAATTTGATTGAGAATCATATGGTGTTGAAATTAGAAATAGATACATGTGAAAGATATGTTGAGTGAAATTGTGATATATATATAAACTTGATTGTAGGTGATGAGAAATGATAGAATGGAAATCAATTGGACATATAATTCACGTCGTAATGACAAGTTCACCACGTAGAGACAAGCTCAAGTCAACGGGTGACGTCGCAACGAGGAATCCCTAACGTTACAACATCAGCTCGGGGTTTCAAAAACTTTGTACTTTGATCCTTATTCAATTATAAACTGTTAAGAGAGCTACCGGAAGCTAGAATTGAACTTAGATAAGTTTTTAAATTGTATTGTAAACCCTATTTGAACTTAGTAGTTCGATTAAAATGACAAAATTAATTGAGTTTAACGGTAGTTGCTCTAATAACAAATGTAACACTTTGATACCGTGACCCAACGATTAGGTCGAGTATGAGGGTGTTACATTTAGTGATATTAAAGCTTAGGTTTTGTCGATCCTTGGACAAAGATTGAGTTTAGAAATACATTTCGCATTAGAAAAATGAATGTAAAATTATGAAATATGAATATGAAATTTTAAAAAATAGTAAAATGAACCTTAAATCATTCCTGACTAGATGATAATCTTAGCATGATTTGTGGCAGTCAGTATGAAATATAAAAATGTGAGAAAGAATAAAATTTGAACTTGAGAAAATGATGAAGAAATGAGGGTTATAAATAAATGTGGCATGTGATGTTGAGAAGAGAGGACTAAATTGTAACAAGAGTGAAGTTAAATTATAATAACAATTAATATGAAAGTATGAGTATGAGATTAGCAATAGAGGAAGATAAAATGGTCAAAGTGAATTAATGAAAATAGCATGTATAGATATAGCTTTAATAAAGATAGGACTAAATTACAAAGAATACCAATGTTATTGTATGAATTGAAATGATAAGTAAAAAGGCTTAAATAAAATATTTTACACGAATTTGAACAAAGTGAATAGTGTTGAATATATTGTGTAGTATTCATATTAGAAGAGCAAAGGAAGAAGAAAAAAGTTGATCCAAGTCCCTGGTTGTAAGTACTTTAAGAATTTTTCTTTACTTTAAGTACAAAATGTATATGAATGGTTATCTAGATGTAGTTATGTTCATGTTATATATGAAATTTATTAAAGAGTAGCAGTGTATGTAGTTGAAATTTTATTTTGTGAAGACTTTAATGGATATTTTGAAAAATAAAATAACAAAAATGACATAATTGTGAAATATGCCAAAAAGTTGACATGTGAAAGAATATATGTGGTGAAGTAGAATGTGAAAGAATATGATGTTTATGAGAATAAAAGAAAAATGGAAATTGTAGTGAAGTTGCAAGTATATTGAATTATTTGTTGATAGTGATTAAATTGTAAGAAGTGCAAAATTTGAATTGTTTCATTCATTTTAAGCAAAAGAAGTGAAATGACTGTAATTAAAGCCTATGTAGACAAATGAGAATTAATGGGATATGATTAGCACTTTGGTGCTTCTGTAATTAGTACTTCGATGCAATACTGTGATTATGCACTTCGATGCAATTAATATTGGCACTATGGTGCAACTGATACTGGCACTTCGATGCATTACTATTAATGTTCCACATAACCTATGAGTTCTTTTAAGTCTATAATGGGCTATACAAGTGATAAATGGTAAGAGAATGATTAATATGGTTTGGTATGTGATTTGGGTGTTAGGTATCGAACTGAAGAATAGTTAATGAAAAAGCATGAGAAATAAGGAAAGTGAAAAAGTGAAATAACGAATGATTAAATATAAAAAAATGAGTGAAACCAATTTCAAGAATATAAAGTGAATGAAGGCAAATGTTATGGAAAGCATAAAAGCTAAGAGACTACATGTAAAAGAAGAATTAGTATTAAGAAGTTTATAAAGGTAAATTCAAAGGAAGTAAGTCACATAAGGATTGAAAAAAATATATTTTCTTAAAGAAGGTGACTCAAGAGTACTACTAATACAAAGGAAACTTTCAAGAGATGACATTAACACATGTTGTCAATCCAATAAAAGAAAAACATTAGTTTGAAAATTATTGATAGTAAATTATATATAGAAAGGATAAAAGGAAAGAGGGGGTACTTGGAAGTAAGCATTGTAAAGAAGAGAGAAAGAAAAAAAGGTTTATAAGAAATTAGAAAATGATGAGTATAGTAATTAAATAAAAGAAATCAAACGAGCATAAAGATATATTAGAGTACTCTAGAAACTAGTAATGAAATAGTGAACAACTAAAAAGTTTGGGAAAGATATTAAGATTGAATAGTAAATGAGTATAAGGGAAATAAGTTGCAAAGTTGGGAAAAGACAAGTATGTATTTGATATTTGAGGTAATATGATAAGATAAAACAAGTGAGAAGTAAAGTTGATAGTTAGCATGAAAGGATAAGTAAACATTATATGTTTAAGACTAGATTAAGTGAAGGAGAAAGAAAATCAAGTTTAAGTAAACTTATAAGGGTTCAAGGTGAAATTTTTATAAATTAGTGATATTAACATGTTTATTTCATGAGAAAGTGTATAATAGTGATATGGGATTGATGTTTTGATTTTTTGATCTGAACATGAAGAGAGAAATAAAGATATGGAACCAAGAAATATGACAAGTGTAAAACGATTGAAGAAAGGTAGAAGAAAGTATAGGAAGTTCAATTAAGTAAAACTGTAATTTGAAATCTTATTACTAGGGATAACGAATAAGAAGAACGCAATGACATATTAGTTTAATAATACCATTGAAGTGACGTGTTAAGTTTATTGAAACTGCTAAGGTTTATTATAACAACTAATTAAGGGTAAGAAAGAGCATAACGAGTCTCAAAATTAAAGGAATGTTGTAAGAAAGTGAGAATAAATTATTTAATTTTTCAAAATTAAAATGTTAGTATATGTTGTACTTGGTATTGAAAGTCATAGAGTAGTATAGTAAGTTATGTGTCAATGATATGATACAAAATAAGTGAAGAATATATTTTGGTTAAATAATGGAAGGTTAGGATTCATGATAAAAGTTTGAAGAATGACATGAAGTTTATAGATCACTAATGAATTGAAAAATATATATAAGTATTTGATATCTTGAAGAAATGAAAGAAAGAAGATTATGTGAGTTAGAAGGATCAAGTATAATATAGATTCAAGAGATTAAAGAAATTAGAAACAAGTGAATTGTTACAATAAAGGAATTTTAGATATATGAAATATAAGGAAAGAATGGAAGGATGATATTGATTTAGGAATAATTTGAAAAAGGAAAAGTGAAATTGATCAGAGATTATTTAAAAGTAGTTTTAATAGACAAAAACTTCTTAGTAAATTTTAAGAAAAAGGATACTAGATATAGTGTGGAAAAAATTAAATTATGTGATTAAAGTGTAACAAGAAAGAAAATTAATTTAATATGATTAATCAGTGAATATTAAATTTTTATGACAAAAAGGGATTAAAGTGAAAAGTTATGAAAGTTTACAAGAAAATATTTAATAATTGAAGAATGTAGTAGGAAATGCAAAATAATGTTATGTAAACAAAAGTGTAGAATAAAAAGAATCATGAATATGATCAAATCGAAAAGAATTGAAGAGTAAATAGATAATGAAATTCATGGTTAGGAAATCAAGGAAATTTTGTGGAGGGAATTTATTTTAAGGGGGAGAGAAATGTAACACCTCTAGAATTGTTATACTATAAAGACAATAATAAATCAAGATTATGTATAATTGATTTCTTGATAAATTAAAATAAAGAAATGATAGTGATAAAAGGGAAGATTTGGGAGTATCAAAGAAGGTTGAGTTGAGAAGTATAATGTGGTATACTAAATTAAAGTAAGGACTAAATCTTAAAGATGTAAAAAGCTTCGAGGTTCAAGTACAATTATTCAAAATTTGAGGGATTTAAGAATAAATATGAGAAAAACTAAATACCAAAAGTGAAAATAACCTAATTTCTTGTAACATGAGATTGGCGAGCAGAGAAAAAATTGAATAAGTGGAGAAATAAGAGGGACTAAATCACAAATTTACCAAAAGTGGGAAGTGACTCAAGGATGGATATTCTGAAGAAACACGAAGGGTAAAATGATCATTACTCAAAATAAATAATTATGTGGTGTAATAATTAAAGAAGAAAAGTGTGAAATGTGATTGGTTGAATATTTTATTATTTTTAAGCTATTTTTGTATTTTAATAAATTAAATAAATGATATATTTTTATAGAAAAATGTAGAAAATTCTTCCATCTTTCCATGCTCCTCACGTCACTCTATATATAGGAAGAGGAGGGTTTCATTTTGTTACAAATTGTTTCCTTACCATGAAATCCCATTTTTTCTCCTAAATTCCATGAAAATTTCCATTGCCATCCAAAATGAAAATTGTAACATCCTAAAATTTGAGTTTTTATATGTTGCATTATTTTGGTGCTCAGCTAGTTAAATTATACAATGTGTGTGTTTAAATAGTCCTGAGAAGGCTCGGGATTTATTTGGATTTGGAATAATTTTTGGCATTTAGTATTTTAAGGAAATGGAATAAGTGATCTTAAAGCTTAAGGTAATAAAGTGGTAAAAAGCTAGCATAAAGGAGCTTATAGTAAAAGGGATATGGCGCCATGTGTGTTACCTTGAGGGAAGGAGTTCGAATCCCTTTGTGTGCATGTGAGAATTTTATTTTTCTGCTTTCCTTCCTCATAGTGTCGGTCAAGCATTGAATTTATGGTAAGTTGGACTTTTATTTTTATGGCAAGATGGCTAAGAGAAAAGGCAAGATTAAACTTAGGGAAAGGAATCAAATGGAAAAGGCATGTAGGGGGAGCATAAGGCTTATAACAAGGGAGATGTTTTGGAAAATTTGGGTGGCTAAACTTTGACCATTTGGCCATGCACTTGGATGGTTTTAGGGGCTAGGGGGGGATGGCCAAATTTTTGGGTAGCATTTGGTAAGGTAGGTGCTAGTTTTGGTCATTTTTCATTTTGGCATTTTGGTGTATCAATAGTTTTCCTCTCCAAAATTTCTCTCCAAATTCTTCTCCCTAGCCGAATATGTCATGAGCAATAGGTAAAACTTTTGTTTTCTTTTGGCCATTTCATTTTTGACCATTTCGGTATTATCCTTCTTTCTCCCCAAATTCTTTTCCTCTTTGTGCCGAAACCATACATCTTGAAGGGTATTTTTTTATTTTCTTCCTGCAAAAACTCTCAAATATCACTCCCTCTCCAATATTTTCACTATAGCCGAATCTTCCTTCCTTCCATTGAACATTCTTTTTCATTCGAGTGGTCATCTTTGAACAATCGGTAAGAACACCCTTTTCAATTCTTTTATTTTTCCTCTATTGCCGAAATTCATATGTTGGCTTAGGAGGGTCTTTTTGACCGAATCATCATCTTTTCTCTTTTAAACAAAACCTTTCTTCTTGTAGTGGTATAGTGGAGTACCGATTATTTCTACATCGTTTAATCGACCCTAGCCATAAGAAGATCGTGTGAAAAAGGGATATCATCGTTCAAAGTAAGAAATTTTTGAAGGGTTCTATATTACTTTTTATTCGTTAAAGATAGTGTTGATTAACTGATTTTATCATAGGGACTCTATCACTCGATTTTCATCCTGTGAACGTAAGCATTTTGTGTTAAGCCAACTTCGCTTATAAGATCAATCGGTTATAATAATGAAATATTAGTTTGGACTAATATTTATTTGTCAATGGAGACAAACAAGATCGAATCAAAAGGAGTAGTGATTGGTGATCGAAAAAGGAGCGGATTTGCAATCCCTTCTAGATTCAAACGAAGGGCTGTTTCGACGATTCGAGGTTTTCCACCGGGTTGTGGACCCTCATCTGGAGAAAATCATATATTCGAGGTTGTTCGCAATCGTGAGGCATCAACGATTCGGGATATTCCACCGGGTTGTGAACCGTCAGCCGAAGAGAACTGACAAATAGTTGTTATTTGCGATTCCGAGTGTAAAAACCTAGACCGTTTATTTTAGAGTAGATTTACTATAAGTGTTAATGTTCTAATCGAGCGTTAAAAATATTTTTAGGTGTCAACGATCAGGAAAGTGTAGTGCTTACCGTAATCAGGTGTGTAATCTCACACCGTATTTCATGGGTTAGATAATTATATCGTGTTAATCGTTTGATTAAATCACATGTTAGTGAAATCGGGTAAAATGACATAATTTTCACTATATTGGTAGAAACTATGAAAACGGTATTAAGACTGTGAAAATTTTGGAATTACCCTTAATGGGCCAAATCGATAAAAGTGACTTTATGGGCCAAAAATGTGATATTTAATATATGGGCCAAATGTGATATTTGATATATGGGCCGAAATGTGATATTTAATATATGGGCCAAATGTGATATTTGATATATGGGCCCAAATGTGATATTTGATAAATGGGCCAAATGTGATATTTGATAAATGGGCCAAATGTGATATTTGATATATGGGCCAAGTGTGATATGTGCTATATGGGCCAAAATGTGATATGGGCCAGATTGAGAAAATTTTTATAATGGGCCATATTGTTCGTAATAATTATATGAATGGATTGTTGTATATGAATATGCATATTATATACATGATTTGCATGGGTTGGGATATTGACGAAGAGAAGTTCTGGTAGCTTTGCTACAAAAATTCTGGTGGCTCTGCCACATATTTGAAAAATGGCAATGCCATGTAAATTCTGTAAATCTGGTGGCTTGTCCACAAATTGATAAACGGCTTAATGCCTATTTTGGTGTGTTGGCGGGGTGGGTGACTAAAGCTCCCCACAGGTGTGCTGGTTGGTACGGGTGGTATGTAACGGATGGAAATTAGGTTTGGTTTGGGAATTGCATATTACATTCATTTTATACATGTTATTATGTTATATTTGAAATGGGCTTTGGCCCAATAAATGCTAAATTGGATTTTGGCCCAGTGGACAATGGTAAGTGGTTTACACACTGAGTTCTAAGTAACTCTCCCCGCTTTCCTTACTCTTCTCAGGTAATGATCGAGTGCGGAGACTTGGGGCATGGGCGACTCGATGGAGGCCATACTACGAATAATGGGTTATTTAAATTTTGGATTTCTTTTAAGTACTTTTTATTATTTTACTATTTTAAGTTAAGTTGTAATAAGGCCTCTAGACTAAATTTTAATGTTGTTTCACGTTTGATGGATTTTATAATTTGCTTGAATACTTTAAGTGGGATTTTTCTAAAAAAATTAAATAAACGTTTTTCTCAAAATGAACATGCAAAAAAAGGGGTTTTCATTCTTAAATATTTTAACTCAGAAAATTTTCTGTTAACAACGTTCTTCAAAATTTTGTTTTCAAAATTATTTTCAAACTCTATTAAATTTTCTCAAAATATTAATTTAATTTGTTTTTAAGTTTCAATTTATAAATTCTTACGTCTCAAATTGGTTGATTTAACAACCAACCTTAGTTTTCAATAAACTTCACGTCATGATGTTTTGAAAATCCGATTTCTTAAAATCTTTAAAAGACTAGATGTATATTCCTTCCGTGTGACATGTCAAATTTGGTCTTAACGCATAGACCGGGTTTGGGGTGTTACATTTTATGGTATCAGAGCCCGGTTCAAAACTCGGGTTTGGGTTCAAAAACATTTATAGTTCAAAACTGTTTTGAATTATAGAACTTATGTTTTTAAAGGTAATATTGCACCACGAGTATCCGGCACCAAGTCAAGTAAGTGTATGTGAATTTAATAATTATTATTATTGTGATATGACAATAGGAACACTCTAGAACTTTTAGTTTTAGGTGTTGCAACTATAGAGATTGAGACTATAAGATGCGTTTACGAGAACGACTCTACCTCTTATATCTCATAAAATATAGTTAATAAACCCTGAAATAGTATACTGATTCATAAAACTTGTAATCAGATTAAAACAAAATAGTCAATATGAGCGCTAGAGGACGTGGATGTGGTAGACGTGGCCGTGGTAGAGGCCGAAGTGCTAGAGTTGTGTCTGAGGTATCGAGATATATGCCGAAAATGGACGCACCAGCGTCACCTGTGTCGGATAATGGATCACATGATTGTATGAGAGAAGACATTGCTCTGTCCCAAGTAATGTTACGGGTCTTGGAAAGGGTTGCTGGGGCTAGATCAGGGCCAGTAGCTCGTGGGTCAATATCGGAGTGGCTCAGATCAAATGGTGCTGAGACTTTTAGGGGTATCTCGGGAGTAGCCCCAAATGTCACAGAGTATTGGCTCGAGGCTGTGGAGTGGATCATGGACGACCTGGAGTGCACCGCTGAGCAGAAACTGAGAGGAGCTGTGTCCTTGTTGAGAGATGAGGCATATCAATGGTGGTTTACTGTTCGGGAGGGCACCCAGGCCGATCGTGTTACTTAGGATTTCTTCAAAACTGCATTTCAAGGAAAGTATGTCGGGGCAAGCTATGTGGATGCAAGAAGGAAGGAGTTCCTAAATCTGGTTCAAGGAAATAAGACTGTGGCAGCTTATGAAGCAGAATTTCCACGTTTGTGTAACACCCTAAAATTTAAGTATCGATTTATTGCATGTTTTGGTGTTTAGCTTATGTAGGAAAATTTTCTTACTTCTTTTCGGGTTTAGTATACCCTTGAAGAAGAGCATAGAATTATTCGGGTAAGGAATAATTTTTGTTGGGAAAATTTATTGAAGTGGATCAAGTGTCATTAATATTTAAGTTAATTTAAGTGTTAATAAGTGACACAAGATGAGTAATGGCAAGGTGGTAATGGCGCATGGGTTTTGGCATGAGGGGAGAGGTTTGAATCCCTTAAATAGCAATTAGATGGCTTTTATTTTTGGTTTTTCTAGCATGTGTCGGCCAATCACATATATGGTAAGTGTTGACCTTGTTATTTTTGGTTAGTATATCAAAGGAATAAGGTAAGAGTGAACTTATGGTAGGGAATCAAGAAAATTTGGAAAGATATGGAGACATGGGGCAAGTATCAAGGAAAGTGTTTTGGAAACAAAATCATGGCCATTTGACCATGCATATGGACGGCAATATGGTCTAGGGGGGGAGTCGAATTTTGGTGTTAGTTTGGCTAGGATTTGAAGTCTCTTTTTGGTCATTCTTAGCATATGTGCAAAGTTTTGCAATCCTTTCTCAACTTTTCTCCCTTGGCCGAATTTGTGCTTTTGGTAAAGCCTAATTCTTTTGACCATTTGGTCATTTTTGTTCATCTTTTGAATATTCTCTTGTGCCTCTTCTTAGTGCCGAAATTGCTAGTACTAAAAAGACCATTTTTCTCTCTTTTTGTTTCTTTCTCCATTGTCGAATGTACCTTGCTCTCCAATACATCTTTTTCTTTCTCTTTTCTTCTCTTTGAAAACCGAATCTTCATTATTATCTCTTCTCTCATATTTTATTTCTTTTCACTCATCCTTTTCTCCATTGCTTTTCTCCATGGCCGAATGTTAGTGAGCCATAGCCGAACCATTTTCTCTTTTCTTTGGTTATCATAGCCGAATCCTCCATCTCTTAAAGACATCATTTTCAATCCTTTCTTTTCAACCGTGGACAAAAGGGTAAGAATTCTTTTTAGTTTCGTTAGTTAGTAGTAGTCAAGGCCGAATATTGATGGTGGTAAGAAAGCTTTCTTAGATCGAAATAAACGTTCATTTTATTAACGTTTATTTTGTTATACTTTAGTGCGATAACGGAAGATCGGAAATCAAGTGGTCGTGAGTGACATAGAATGCTTGGATCGATTCTCCTTGTGGAACAAGAATATTTGTGGTAAGGAAATCTCGTTCTTAAAACCTTTAGTCATAATCGATATATATTATTAGGGCGTGCTAACGATCTTTTGTCATTGAAGACAATCAAGATAGGAAGAAAGCGGGCCGTGTATAGTGTTCGGAAGAAGGGTGGTACCGTTAATCCCCTAAGTACAAGCAAAGGGCTATTTCGGGAATCGAGATTTTCCACCGGGTTCATGGACGTTCATCCGAGGAAAATCATTTGTTCGAAGTCGTTCGTACTCCCGAACCATTATTTGTTCGTGGATTTGATTCGGTTAACGAACCATCAATCGGGGAGAAACCGCAAGTAGAAGTAGTTCGAAGATCCGAGGGTAAAATTTTAGATCGTTATTTTAGATCGGTTTTGTTAATAAAATTATAGTGTTCTAAATTATCGTAATCATCGTATAGGTGTTGTGGCGGGGAAAGTCTAGTTCTCACAATAACCGGTGTGTAACTTCACACTTATCTCTCGGGTTAAATACCAAACCGTAAGTATTTTGTTAAATCGTAAAGATGGCCAAATCGGAATTTTAGTAATAATCAGTACTTTTGTGTAAATACATGAAAACGGTAAAAACCGAGAAATTTACGAAAAATTGCTAGATTGCTAAGTTTTTACGAAAAACTGCTAGATCGATAAATTGGGCCATAAAACTCTAGTTCGAAATATGGGCCAAAAATATTCTAGTTCGATAAATGGGCCAAAAATATTCTAGTTCGATAAATGGGCAAAAAATATTCTAGTTCGATGAATGGTCCAAAGATCTCTAGATTGCTAAATGGGCTAGATACTATTTTGTTAATAGGCCCAAATGAAAGTTAAATTATAGACTTATCTATAATATGGATTACTTGATAAATCATGTTATGATTAAAGTTTGTTATTCATACATAAATGCATGGGATGGGATTTGATGAAGAGAAGAAAGCACATGTGGCCACGTATCTAGTTCGGTGGCTCTGCCACAAATTTTGGCTTAATGCCTCTAGTTGGTGACTATGTCACAATCTAGTTTGATAGTGCACTACAACATTATTAAAAGGCTTAATGCCTATGATTGGTGTGTTTGGCGGGGTGGGTTGACTTGATCCCCACAGTGTGTGTTGGTTAGTGCGGGGTGTTAGCGGATGGAAATTAGGCTTGGTTTGGGAAATTCATTTTACATGCATTTTATATATATTTATTTCAGTTTATATTGTTGATATGTGTAATTGGGCTCAAGCCCAAATAAATGCCTCGATGGTCTGGCCCAATAAAGATGGTAAGTGAGTTACACACTGAGTTCTTTGTAACTCACCCCGCTTTATTATCCATTTGGGTAATGGAAATTGATGTGGACTTGGGCCGGAGATGACTTGGTGGAGGCCATACTACAAGCATGGGTTTTATAAACTATGAACTTTATTTAAGTTACTTATTTTAATCACTATTTTGGGTTGATGTAATAAGGCCTCTAATTATGTTTTATGGATTTTATTGTGTGGATGGATTTAATTTTGTTTTAGACTCTCAATATGGGCTTATGTTAAATTTTTAAAATTTTCTTAAAATATTATGTTTTATAACATTTTGAACACCTAAATTACTCTTTTAAATTCGTTCAAATTCTTTTACAACTACGTTAAGGTTTTGACAAATAAGATTTCAAACATGTACATTTTTTTTAATTCATAAATTTTAAATCATTGTATTTAGTTTTTATTAAACCTTATTTCTAAAGGTTATGTACTACTGTTTTATCTTAAATCATTAGAAAATTTTTGGATGTTCGATCGGTGTGACAAACCAAATCTCGTCTTAACGCATAGACCTGGTTTGGGGTGTTACAGTTTGAGTCGTTATGCTCGGGCTATAGTGCCAATTGACCATGAACGCTGTGTGCGTTTTGAGGATGGGTTGAATGATGAGTTGTGGGTACTGATAGCCCCACAACAAGAAAGGAATTTTGCCACGCTGGTGGAGAAAGTGAAGATAGCTGAAGAGGCTAAGCACTCGGAGTAGCAAAACCGAGAATGAGATAGAGGCAGGAACAAGAGGGACTTTAAGTACTCAGGTCCTGCTAAAAGGTTCCAAAAGAGGCCTAGGAATGATGGGCCAGCTCAAGCTAGAGCACCTGCTGCTACCAATCAGATTCAACCATGTGCTGACTATGGAAGACGACACCCTGGTGAATGCTGGAAGAGAACCGGTGGGTGTTTCAAATGTGGTTCTAAAGATCATTAGCTTAAGAATTGTCCTTGACGGACAACTCCTACTCAAGAAGCTCGTAATCATGATGCACAGCCAGCTAGAGGCGTCCAGCAGCCACCGAGGGGCCGTGGACCAGGTCGAGGTGGTAATGGTATAGGTCGAGGTCAAGGTGCACCGGGTAGAGGTAATGACTTCATGGGTAACGCGGAGGCGGGGCAGCCAGGGTTAGTTTATGCAGTCAGACACCGAGAGGACGGCGATGCACCTGATGTGATAACCGGTACGTTCTTCATTTTTGATGTACCTGTTACTGCTTTGATAGATATCGGATCTACCCATTCGTATGTTGCTATCGCTATATCTGGAAATCTAAATATTAGGTCTGAGATTGCTGATAGAGAGATGACGGTAATTAGTCCTTTAGGACAATCTGTGATAGTGAATAAACTGTTTAGAGACGTGCCCTTAGAAATTCAAAGAGAAATATTTTTGGTGGATTTGATGGAACTGCCTTTCGGCGAGTTCGACCTTATTTTGGGCATGGATTGGTTGGTAAAGCACCGTGCGCACTTGGATTGTGCCGCAAAGCGGATGTCGATAAGGACTTTGGAAGATAAGGAAGTTGGGATGATAGGCGAGCAGAGAAATTATTTAGCAAATGTGGTATCTGATTTAAAGGCAGAAAAGTTGTTACGAAAAGGGTGTGGAGCATTCCTAGCCTTCATTTGTGCTTTGGATGTCAAGGAATTGTCGGTGGAAGGTGTTAGAATAGTGAAGGAGTTTTCGGATGTTTTTCCTGAGGAACTTTCGAGTTTACCTCCAGACCGGGAAGTAGAGTTTGGCATTGAGCTTTTCCCCGGAACGGCTCCGGTGTCCATTGCTCATTATAGGATGGCGCTGAAGGAGTTAGTGGAGCTTAAGGCTCAAATTCAGGAGTTGTTGGATCCGGGATTCATTTGACCGAGTGTGTCACCGTGGGGAGCACCGGTCTTGTTCGTCAAGAAGAAGGATGGGTCGATACGTATGTGCATCGATTATAGGCAGTTGAATAAGTTGACGATCAAGAATAGGTATCCATTGCCGAGACTCGATGACCTGTTCGACCAACTGCGAGGAGCTTTGGTTTTCTCAAAAATAGATTTGAGATCAGGTTATCACCAGCTTAAGGTCAAGGAGGCAGATATTTATAAGACAGCGTTTCGAACTCGTTATGGACACTACGAGTTCTTGGTGATGCCGTTTGGGTTGACCAATACACCAGCTGCATTTATGGACATGATGAACCGGGTCTTCCAACCCTATTTAGATCGATTTGTGGTGGTGTTCATAGATGACATTTTGGTATACTCGAAGAATGAAGAAGAGCATGATTCACATCTGCGGATAGTATTACAAATATTGCAGGAAAACCAACTTTTTGCCAAATTCAGCAAGTGTGAATTTTGGCTGAAGAAAGTGACTTTCTTGGGGCATGTTGTGTCGGCCGAAGGAATTAGAGTTGATCCCCAGAAAGTAGAGGCTGTGTTGGATTGGAAACCATCAAAGTCAGTGGCTGAAATTTGGAGTTTTCTAAGGTTGGCTGGTTACTACAGGCGTTTCATTGAGGGGTTTTCGTTGATTGCTTCACCTCTAACTAAACTGTTGCGCAAGGGAGTACCATTTGTGTGGTCAGATCAGCAGCAAGAGAGTTTTGAGAAATTGAAGAAGATTTTGACGAAAGCGCCCGTACTGATTCAACCTGAGGCTGGAAAAGAGTTTATTGTTTACTGCGACACGTCACACATGGGCTTGGGATGTGTGTTGATGCAAGGTGGTAAAGTGGTGGCTTATGCATCTCGTCAGTTAAGGCCATACGAAGTCAATTATCCTACTCATGATTTGGAGTTGGCTGCGGTGGTTTTTACTTTGAAGATTTGGAGCACTATCTGTACGGTGAGAAGTCGATCATTTATACGGATCATAAAAGTCTGAAGTACCTCCTTACTCAAAAGAAGTTGAACTTAAGATAGCGGAGATGGATATAGCTGTTGAAGGATTATGACTTCTCAATCGAGTATCATCCCGGAAAGGCTAAGTGGTGGCAGACTCGTTGAGTCGTAAGGTGATATCGGATTTGAGAGCGATGTTCGCTCACCTCAATCTGTATGAAGATGGTAGTCTTCTAGCCGAACTTCAGGTGAAGCCTGTGTGGTTGGGTCAGATTAAGGGAAAGCAATTATCAGATGAAAAGTTGGGTTCATTACTTCAGCAAGTGGTAGGTGGTGTGATAGGGGATTTTGGATTGAATAATGATGGAGTACTGTGTTTCCGCGGAAGAATTTGTATGCCCAAAGATTCAAAATTTAGACAAATGATTTTGCATGAGGCGCATAGTAGTCCATATGCTATGCACCCCGGGGGAAATAAAATGTATCGAGACCTTCATGAACAGTATTGGTGGCCAGGGTTGAAACGGGAGATTACTGAGTTTGTGAATAGGTGCTTGACATGTCAGTAAGTGAAGGCGGAACATCAATTGCCGTCGGGATTGCTACAACCGGTGAAGATTCCATTATGGAAATGGGAACGGATAACGATGGACTTTATTAGTGGGTTACCCTTATCGCCTACTAAGAAAGATTCCGTCTGGGTAATAGTGGATCGGTTGACGAAGACTGCCCATTTTCTACCTATTCGTACGGATTGCTCACTACAAAAGTTGGCCAAGTTGTATGTAGCAGAGATCGTGAGGTTACATGGGGTACCAATGTCTATTATTTCGGACAGGGACCCTAGGTTTACATCGCGGTTTTGGAAAGCTTTGCATGAAGCTTTGGGAACAAGGTTAAATTTCAGCACGGCTTTTCATCCTCAGTCAGATGGTCAGTCGGAAAGAGTAATCCAGATTTTGGAAGACATGTTAAGGGGTTGTGTAATTGATTTCAGAGGTAGTTGGGAGGATTTCCTACCGTTGGCAGAGTTTGCGTATAATAATAGCTATCAATCCAGTATCCAGATGGCACCCTACGAGGCATGGTATGGTCGTAAGTGTCGTACTCCTACTTGTTGGACTGAATTGGGCGAACGACAATTGTTGGGTCCTGAGCTGACATCAGAAATGGAGGAAAAGGTAAAAGTAATTCAGACAAGGTTAAAGGAAGCTTCAGATAGACAAAAATTGTATGCGGATCTAAAGCGTAAGGATATTGAGTTTACGGTGGGAGATCAGGTCTTGCTAAAGGTCTCACCTTGGAAGAAGATCTTCAGATTTGGAAGGAAGGGCAAGTTGAGCCCTAGGTTCATCGAACCGTATCGTGTGTTGAAACGGGTAGGACCAGTGGCCTATCAGCTTGAATTACCTTCGGAGTTGAGTCAGATTCATAGTGTTTTTCACGTCTCAATGTTGAGGCGTTATCGATCAGATCCGTCTCACATAGTACCAGTAGAGGAAGTTAAATTAAGGCCTGACTTGTCGTTCGAGGAGGAACCAGTGCAAATTTTAGATCGAGATGTTAAGGTGCTGAGAAGGAAGTCAGTACCGTTAGTCAAAGTTCTATGGCATAATCACGGAGCGGAGGAAGCTACATGGGAGCCTGGGGACGCGATTCGACAGCAATATCCTCACCTCTTTTAACCAGGTAAATTTCGAGGACGAAATTTTCTTTAAGGGGGTAGAATTGTAACATCCTAAAATTTGAGTTTTTATATGTTGCATTATTTTGGTGCTCAGCTAGTTAAATTATCCAATGTGTGTGTTTAAATAGTCCTGAAAAGGCTCGAGATTTATTTGGATTTGGAATAATTTTTGGCATTTAGTATTTTAAGGAAATAGAATAAGTGACCTTAAAGCTTAAGGTAATAAAGTGGTAAAAAGCTAGCATAAAGGAGCTTATAGTAAAGGGGATATGGCGCATGTGTGTTACCTTAAGGGAAGGAGTTCGAATCCCTTTGTGTGCATGTGAGAATTTTATTTTTTTGCTTTCCTTCCTCATAGTGTCGGTCAAGCATTGAATTTATGGTAAGTTGGACTTTTATTTTTATGGCAAGATGGCTAAGAGAAAATGCAAGATTAAACTTAGGGAAAGGAATCAAATGGAAAAGGCATGTAGGGGGAGCATAAGGCTTATAACAAGGGAGATGTTTTGGAAAGTTTGGATGGTTAAACTTTGACCATTTGGCCATACACTTGGACGGTTTTAGGGGCTAGGGGGGATGGCCAAATTTTTGGGTAGCATTTGGTAAGGTAGGTGCTAGTTTTTGTCATTTTTCATTTTGGCATTTTGGGGTATCAATAGTTTTCCTCTCCAAAATTTTTCTCTCCAAATTCTTCTCCCTAGCTGAATATGTCATGAGCAATTGGTAAAACTTTTGTTTTCTTTTGGCCATTTCATTTTTGACCATTTCGGTATTATCCTTCTTTCTCCCCAAAGTCTTTTCCTCTTTGTGCCGAAACCATACATCTTGAAGGGTATTTTTTTTTCTTTTCTTCTTGCAAAAACTCTCAAACATCACTCCCTCTCCAATATTTTAACTATAGCCGAATCCTCCTTCCTTCCATTGAACATTCTTTTTCATTCGAGTGGTCATCTTTGAACAATTGGTAAGAACACCCTTTTCAATTCTTTTATTTTTCCTCTATTGCCGAAATTCATATGTTGGCTTAGGAGGGTCTTTTTGACCGAATCATCATCTTTTGTCTTTTAAACAAAACCTTTCTTCTTGTAGTGGTATAGTGGAGTGCCGATTATTTCTACATCGTTTAATCGACCCTAGCCATAGGAAGATCATGTGAAAAAGGGATATCATCATTCAAGGTAAGAAATATTTGAAGGGTTCTATATTACTTTTTATTCGTTAAAGATAGTGTTGATTAACTGATTTTATCATAGGGACTCTATCACTCGATTTTCATCCTGTGAACGTAAGCATTTTGTGGTAAGCCGACTTTACTCATAAGATCAATCGGTTATAATAACGAAATATTAGTTCGGACTAATATCTATTTATCAATGGAGGCAAACAAGATCGAATCAAAAGGAGTAGTGATTGGTGATCGAAAAAGGAGCAGATTTGCGATCTCTTCTAGATTCAAACGAAGGGCTGTTTCGGTGATTCGAGATTTTCCACCGGCTTGTGGACCCTCATCCGGTGAAAATCAACTATTCGAGGTTGTTCGCAATCGTGAGGCATCAACGATTCGGGATTTTCCACCGGGTTGTGAACCGTCAACCGGAGAGCACCGGCAAATAGTTGTTATTTGCGATTTCGAGGGTAAAAACCTAGACCGTTTATTTTAGAGCAGATTTACTATAAGTGTTAATGTTCTAATCGAGCGTTAAAAATATTTTTAGGTGTCGACGATCAGGAAAGTTTAGTGCTTATCGTAATCAGGTGTGTAATCTCACACCGTATTTCATGGGTTAGATAATTATATTGTGTTAATCATTTGATTAAATCACATGTTAGTGAAATCGGGTAAAATAGCATAATTTTCACTATATTGGTAGAAACTATGAAAACGGTATTAAGACTGTGAAAATTTCAGAATTACCCTTAATGGGCCAAATCGATAAAAGTGACTTTATGGGCCAAAAATGTGATATTTAATATATGGGCCAAATGTGATATTTAATATATGGGCCAAATGTGATATTTCATATATGGGCCAAATGTGATATTTGATATATGGGCCCAAATGTGATATTTAATATATGGGCCCAAATGTTATATTTAATATATGGGCCAAATGTGATAAATGATATATGGGCCCAAATGTGATATTTGATATATGGGCCAAATGTGATATTTGATATATGGGCCAAGTGTGATATGTGCTATATGGACCAAAATGTGATATGGGCCAGATTGAGAAAATTTTTATAATGGGCCATATTGTTCGTAATAATTATATGAATGGATTGTTGTAAATGAATATGCATATTATATACTTGATTTGCATGGGTTGGGATATTGAGGAAGAGAAGTTCTGGTAGCTTTGCTACAAAATTTCTGGTGGCTCTGCCACAAATCTGAAAAATGGCAATGCCATGTAAACTCTGTAAATCTGGTGGCATGTCCACAAATTGATAAACGGCTTAATGCCTATATTGGTGTGTTGGCGGGGTGGGTGACTAAAGCTCCCCACAGGTGTGCTGGTTGGTACGGGTGGTGTGTAAGGGATGGAAATTAGGTTTGGTTTGGGAATTTCATATTACATTCATTTTATACATGGTATTATGTTATATTTGAAATGGGCTTTGGCCCAATAAATGCTAAATTGGATTTTGGCCCAATGGACAATGGTAAGTGGTTTACACACTGAGTTCTAAGTAATTCACCCCGTTTTCCTTAATCTTCTCAGGTAATGATCAGTGACGGAGACTTGGGCTGTGGACAACTCGGTGGAGGCCATACTACGAATAATGGGTTATTTAAATTTTGGATTTCTTTTAAGTACTTTTTATTATTTTGCTGTTTTAAGTTAAGTTGTAATAAGGCCTCTGGATAAATTTTAATGTTGTTTCACGTTTGATGGATTTTATAATTTGCTTGAATACTTTAAGTGGGATTTTTCTAAAAAATTAAATAAATGTTTTTCTCAAAATGAACATGCAAAAAAAGGGTTTTCATTCTTAAATATTTTAACTCGAAAAATTTTCTGTTAACAACGTTCTTCAAAATTTTGTTTTCTAAATTATTTTCGAACTCTATTAAATTTTCTCGAAATATTAATTTAATTTCTTTTTAAGTTTCAATTTATAAATTCTTACGTCTCAAATTGGTTGATTTAACAACCAACCTTAGTTTTCAATAAACTTCACGTTAAGATGTTTTGAAAATCCAATTTCTTAAAATCTTTAAAAGACTAGATGTATATTCCTTCCGCATGACATGTCAAATTTGGTCTTAACGCATAGACCGGGTTTGGGGTGTTACAAAAATTGAAGTAGAGATGCTAGAGAGTTAGAATATAAACTTAGTACTAAGAAATTGGTAGATGAAAGTGAAGAAAAATAGAAGAAAATAGAAGGATAGTGATAAAGTTGAGAAATAAATAGAAGAGAAGTATTAGATGTAAGTGTTCGTTTTAATTTTATTGATATTTCAAAGTATTAAATTTAGGTATGTAATAAATTGAATGTTAAATATGTGAATTTTATTTAAGTAGTAGTGATGGAAAGTATATTGTAATAGCCCGGCTTAGACCCTAGTCAGAACAGTGGTTTCCGGACCACAAATCCGAGTCAGAAAAATAGTTTAATATTATTTTCTGTGTTTACATCATGATATGTGATATGTGTGAAAATTTCGTGTCAAAATTTTATCGATTGGTTAGTTAATTTGATAAAAAGGACTAAATCACATAAAATGTAAAAGTGGCTTTCTAATTATTAACGGTGTTTACTATTAAATGGAAGTGTGGAGCAATTGCATGTCAATTATACCATTTATAATAGTGGTGGACAATATTGGACAAGGTTAGGTGAATTTTAATGTTATTTCATTAAGGTTAAATTGGTAAATGGTTTATTAATATGTAATTAAATAAAATAAACGTTAAATGGCCATGCATTTTTGTTATTCAATAGCCAAATTTGAATTTATATAGATCAAGAACAAAAGAAAACGAAATTAGATCGGGGGAAGTCAAAAGTGGTCGAATAGTCAATTCCATTCGTTCGTTTTTGTATGAGGCAAGTTCATAAGTAAATACATATGTTTAAAATTCATGTGAATATATTTTATAATATCGAATTGAATTGTATAATTATATACATGTATTGTCGAATTGTTATAAGCATGGTGTGACTTGTATCGAGCTCGAATCGATCGGATTATGACGTCCGAAATCCTCGTAGGAACCATAGGAATAGTTAGGATACATATGTCATGACATAGGATTTCGATATGAGATTTCGTGTAAGGCCACGTCTGGGACGTTGGCATCGATTTGAAATTTATGTGTAAGACCCTGTCTGGGACAGTGGCATCGATATTTGATTACATGTAATACCACGTCTGGGACGTTGGCATTGTACAAACTTTGTGAGCTATCCGATATCCTTATTGATTCCGAACGGTTCAACGGGCAATGACATTGTAAAACCAAATGTAAGTTCAAGTTAAATGATGCAGGTACGTTTTAAGTTTATATGAAATGTGAAAATAAAGGTAATTGTTGTTGCATAAAATGATCATGTGAATTATTTGTGAATTATAACTTTATATATATGTGTATGAGATTGGAGGTATTCGCCCTAATATAATTAAATTGTGCATGTTCTTTTGATGATTTATTTACTTATGGCTTACTAAGCTTTCTAAGCTTACTTTGTATGTTTATCCATTGTTTTATAGATTTTGAAAGCTAGCTCTGAGCTCGGGGGTCGTCAAGGATCATCGTCACACTATCGACTATCACCCGGTACTTTTGAAGTTTGAAACTATGAACATATGGCTTAATTATAATGTTCTTGTGAGTATGTAGCTATGACTTAAACTTATTTTGGAAGTATGTTTCCTGGTATATATGTTTGTGATATTTGGTTATATGATTTGGCAATGAGAAAGGGTAAGTATGATGTATAATTGACTTAATAGTTAGCTCATTTTTGAAGTATGAAATGTGGAATAATTTGGGTGGTGGATGATTGTATAATTTGGCTTGGTAATGAGGTAAAATGATGGATATGTATTTGATTTGTATATTGGCTATATAGGTTCGGTTGCTAAATGGTAAATAATAAATATGTTTCATGATTGTTTTGGTATGGATCCAAATGGTAAATGATGGTTATGATTTAGGTATGTTTTGGTTAGTTTTAATGGATAGTTAAAAGTGTCAAGTTGATGTTAATATTAATATAGGAATGCGTACATGTGCGGTTGTAAATTCGGTTATGATGTTTGGTTTATTTTGATAAGCATTTGATTTTGATAATGGTGTGACCGAATCAATGATTAGTTAATAGGATGAAATATGAAGTTTAGGTATACTAATATAAATGCGAATTAGGTGTACATTGGAATGTTATTTGTGTTCAAATGTTAAATGTGGCTTTTGTTTTTAGGGTAAAATGCGTACTATATATATATGCATCAATAGTATGTTCGGCCATGTTGTAATGTTATTAAAGTCGCATATGTAATTGCATAATAATTAATGTAAAATGGTTCAAATGGTTTTATTATGTGCTTGTGCAGAAGTTATGAAATGATATGTTTGATATTCAACTAATGAAATAGATATATTGACATATATTTGATGTATGAAATGTAATGATATATGCTGGGATATGTTTTAAGTATACAAATGTCATTAATATTAGTTTCATGTGGTTCGAACATTTATATGTATTAAGTACATGTAACATGGCTTTGTTGCACATTAGTTAATTTGAATATGTGGTTATATAGATGATGTTAATATGGTTGAAATTTGAAGCATAGTTTTGTAAATATATTATATGTAATAAAGCATGATCAACTTTATCTGGTTATGTGTTCCATATGTGCAAATTTAACTAATATGATTTAGTGGATCATTGCTATTGGTTTTAGAAGTTATATTGTATAGAAGTTGATATAACCTTGTGTATGAAAAATGATAAATGACTATGCGGAACTATGTTTTGTCTGGTAATGCCTCGTAACCCTATTTCGACGACACATACGGGTTAGGGGTGTTACATATATTATAAATTATAATTCATGGATAGTGATATAATTTGTGTTATGAGAGATTTTGATAAAACTATATATTAATGATATGTGAGCTTTAAGGATGAAATTGAATAATAATTTAAGTGTAATGATATACATAATCAAGTGATCTTGTATAACAATTTAATAGTTGATAAGTAAAATGTTAGAGTTGAGTAACTCGAATCCTTGTTAAAATAAAATATAGTGGTAAAATAAAATAAAAGTAAAATCCATATATAACTATACTTCTTTTATATTACATTGATTAGAATAAGGTTTTTCAACCTATAAATAGATGTAGTCTCAACTCCTCTTGTATCATTCGAATTCGACATTAGTGAATTTTGTTCTCGTTTGCTCGTGGTTTTTTTCGAAAGGGTTTTCCATGTAAAATCTGCGTGCTTTATTTTTCTTTTTCTTATTGCTTTGTGATCATTCTATATTGTCATTATTGATGTTAGTTCTATAAACTGGTATCAAAAGCTTTTTGGGTTGCTTGTCTTGATTACGATAACGGTGACAATGAAGTATGATATTCCGTTATTGGATCGCAACACTAGATTCGTGTGTGGTAGGTAAAGATGCAAATAGTTCTTGCACAGATAGATTTGGAGGATGCCTTGCTAGGGCTAGATAAGATGCCTTCAACATTGACAGATGAAGAGAAGAAACGTAAAGATAGAAAGGCTTTAACACAATTACAACTGCATCTGTCGAATGAAATTCTACAAGACGTGTTGAAGGAGAAGACCGTCACTGCATTATGGAAGAAGCTTGAGCAGTTATTTATGTCGAAAACCCTAACTAGCAAGCTGCATATGAAGTAGCATCTTTATATTGATTGTTTGGAGGAAGGTGCATATGTGCACGAACACTTAACTGTGTTTAAAGAAATTCTCTTAGACCTAGAGACCATGGAGGTTCAATTTGATAAATAAGATTTAGGGTTAATTCTACTTTGTTCGTTGCCCTTATCTTATTCAACCTTTAGAGATACAATTTTGTATAGTCGTGAATCTCTCACAGTTGATGAAGTCTATGCTTTCTTAACCTCTTATGACAAGATGAAGCAACTTGTGGTTGGATTCAACTCTCAAGGAGAGGGTTTCATTGTTCGTGGGAGACAAGAATGAAATACTAATGATAATTATGGGAGGATATAGGAAGAAAATCCTCGCAGTAAATCTAAGGGTAGATCGAGATCTTAAAATTGAGGTAAAACCTATAACTTCCGCAAGAAGAAAGGGCACATTAAGTTTGAGTGCTATAAGTTGTAGAACAACATCCAACGCGAGGCTGTGAATCAAAAGGGAAAACAACCAGAACAATTCGGTGAAGCTGATGAAGCAGAAGGCTACAGTGATGGTGAACTTCTAGTTGTTTTAGCAAATAACTCTAAGGTGAGCGAGGAGTAGATCCTCGATTCTGGTTGCATGTTTCATAACTCTTGAAAAGAGTTATTTTTCATGCCCTTAAACTTAGCTAATTGCCCATACTTAAGTGTTTTTAGTTGCATTTTAGGATATTGCATAGACATTTTTAAAGTATTGCATTGAAGAGCTAGGATTGTACTTAGTTGTTATTACATGTTGCTTTTAACTGCTTGTGAGAGGGACTTTTTAGGCAATTGTTTAGCAGGTGCAGAGTGTAAAAAATAGATCAAAGGTTGAAGGTTTGCCGTGGCGAAGTATGGACAATTTGCCAACATAAATACCGTGGCAATGCCGGGAAGATGCCTAGTCAGCACTTAACACGTACCGTTCTTGGCCCCACATGTATGTGTCCTAGATATATCTGCATGGAAAATAGAGGAAGGATCCTGGGCTGGTGGACCTACCCTAGAAGGTGAAACTTATAAAAGCCAACCAGGGAACCCTAATTAGGGCGAACAACCTTGGATGAAACAGAGAGTATCAGGAAGGAGCCAAGAACGAGGGTGACAGATGATAGAGAAAAACGATTTCAATCATCTTTGGTAGCCACAAGACATTACACTACCTGTGTTGAGAGCTGGATAGGCGAAAGCTGTCATCTCAGTTTCCTCTTTTGTTTCTTATCATGCTTCTTTTAAAGCTTATTTGTTATTGATGATGTTGGTTATCGTATTAAAATCAAACTTGATTTGCCCAACCATGAGCCAAATCTCTTAGGCTCTGGATTACTTTGATGAAACTTTTATTTCTATTAATGTTTAAAGTTTAAGTTTGGTTTGTTCTACTATTTTATTCAATGATATTTCATGTTATATGCAGGATGTACATAGACAAATGTGCAGCAGGTTTATAAAGATAACTTAATTCCGATAGGGTTAGGTTAATTGGATAGAAGTTGGATAATATGAGTGAATGATTAATCACTTATTCATAGCAACCTCTAGACATAGAGCCTTGCCTCATACGAAAGAAGGTAGAAAATATTAGTGGTAGCTGAACTCAAAGCCTATAGACATATAGTGCCCTAGTGGAGGTAACCCAATGTCTTGCTCTAGAGAGAAGCAAACTACTGTAGAAACCTATCGAGCAGTAGAATACTCACGACTTTGCTGTGGTTGCAACAATCCATTTTTTTGAACAGTTGGAACAGTGGTTTTGGGGGCCACAAATCTGACGTGTGAGCCTGTAAATATTATTATTTAATATTTATGAATATTATAAGGTGTAATGATAAAATTTGATTTAATGATTTGTGTTAAATGGAAGAATAATTAGGTTTAAGTGGTATGACCCTAAAGTCAAGTGGTTTTAGAAAATGAGGTAACATGACCTCGTTTCTATAAACTGATCCATAAATATTTTTAGAAATATTTACGGAGTGTTATTAAGGTTGTATTAAAGTTTTGTTAAGAGATTTTAATGTTTAGATAGTTAATTAATTAAAAAGGACTAAATCATAAAGGATGTAAAATTTGATCACTATCAGATTTGAGTGATTAAATGATTTAATGAATAAAGGTAAATGGACTTAAATGGGAATAAACCATTTAAGGAGTTAGTGGAAAAATATGGACATGGATTTGGTGTTTTAATTTAATTATTAACCAAGGTTAAAAATGGTAATTTGATAAATTAAATTAAATTAAATTAATTAAAACAAAAGCTATTATCATCTTTTACAAGTCTTCTTCACCGGATTCTAAAGGGGAAAGAATCCCTTTTTAAACCTTGAAGTTTCGGCAAGTTCAAAAGCTAGCATGGTATGTGATTTTAGCTCCGTTTCTAATAATTTTTATGTTTTTGAGATTGTTGCAACTAGGTCTAGCTAGCCCGTACCTTCGTTTTTGAAACTGTTAAAGATTTTGAATTTTACCATTGATTGATATTCGTGATTTTAGATGTTAAATGATGAATTTGAAGTATTAGTTGTAATTTATAAGTATTTTGTTAAGTGATTTTTGATGAATTTAACGATTAGGGATTAAATTGTTAAAATAGTAAAAGTACAAGGATTTAATGTGTAGTAACATAAAATATGGGCTGTAGTAAGGTTCCAATAAATTCAGATAAGCTCAAATTTGAGTAAAAATGGTTGATTTGCATGTTTTAAGCTTAGAGACTAAATTGAATAAAAGTAAAATATTAGGGGCAATTTTGTAAAATTTTCAAAAGGACTAAATTGCATAAAATGAATTGGTTTTGCTATCAAAATTAATGAACTGAATGAAATTGTTAATTTATATCAAGAACGAGTGTAAATCGAGGAGAAGAGAAAATTACTAACTAGCCCCTGTACTTAATCATTGCCGCAATTTAGTCAGGTAAGTTTGTATGAATTATAATTGCTTTGATGTTGCTTGGATTGAATAATTATTATGTTGTTTTGATGTAAAAGAATCAATATGTATAAATATATCAATCTTATGATAAATTGACGATTATCAAGCCCCGTTTGAACCTTAGGAATATATAAGGTACAAATGACATGTCATTAGGGTTACCATGTTTCAGGTGCTGGTCTTGAATGTCCTATCGATGGCTGAGGTCCTGCATTTGTTGCGGATGCGCGTCAGCTTGTGTGAGCGACATTATGTATACAACCCATAATAGGTGTGTAATCGTACACCCGATTTTGGTTTTGTCAACATGACGCATGAAGGTGTATATTCACACCCCTGATGGATTGTGAATCGGCTAAAGCCGAAAAACCGATAAGCTGAAACTTCGGCATCTGAGGACTCTCGAGCATGCGAGTGCTTGTAGAGATAAATTGAGCCACAATCGTTGGTGATAGACCGTTGAGGCTGCCACGAACATTCTCGTGGGCTTAGGTCGTAATGGGCCTTGTTGGGCTGAGATGGGCCATTAGGCCCATAGGCCCACGTGGGTAAAATTCCCAATAGTGTTAGATAATGGATTGGGCTGCGAAGTCTGCATAGCCGCAACAGAAAATTGGATTGAATGGGCCACACGAGCATGTGGGCCCACTTGGGCCAAAAATTGGGCTTTGGGCCCAATTGCACCATTTCGACCTAAAAGGGTGTCGGTGTCGCTCGAGGCGACTGTAGGCCTTCGGAGAGGCCATTATGGGTAAAATTACTGAAATACACTCGAAGGGTAGAATTATCGAAATACCCTCGTTAGGTAGAATTATCGAAATACCCTCGAATGGTAAAATTACCGAAATACCCTCATTGGGTAGGATTATTGAAATACCCTCGTTGGGTAGAATTACCGAAATACCCTCGAAGGGTAAAATTATCGAAATACCTTCGATGGATGAAATTATCGAAATACTCTCGATGGGTGAAATTATCGAAATACTCTCGATGGGTGAAATTACCGGAAAACCCTTGATGGGTAAAATTACCTAAATACCCCCGATGGGTAAAATTACTGAAGGGTAAAATTATCGAAATACCCTCGAGGGGTGAAATTACCGTTTTACCCCTAACCGAAAAAATGACCGTTATACCCCTAGTGGTAGCGTAAGTAATGTTTGTGTGATATTTATATGACTAATTATGTTTGTGACATACTACATACACGAATTACTTACAACACGACATTCTGCATTAGGGTGGGGATTTGTATTTGGAGGAAGTAATGTACTAGTGGCTCTGCCACGTTTACTGATCTAGTGGCTTCGCCACGTATTCTAATTTTAGTGGCTTGGCCACGTTTACTGTTACTAGCAGCTATGCTGCGATATTGGTGTGTTGGCTGGGTGGGTCGACTTGGTCCCCACATGATGTGTTGGTTGGTACGGGTGGTGTGTTGGCTGGACTGGGTTGGGTTGCATCTCTGTATACACTATTATGATTTGGGCCTAAACCCACTCTGGTACTGTATAGGGCTAAGGCCCAGGCTGATTTGTTTCTAAATAGTGCTTGGCCCAGACTTGTAACGTCTCGATTTAGGGGCTAGTCGGAATAGTGATCTCGGGATTATTAATTCAAGATTTGAGAAATTTATTTTCATGATATATTATGAGTTAGACATGATAGCACATATGCATGAAATGTAACATCCGTGATTTAGGGGTATCGCATTTTATTGTGTATGTGTGTGCTCTTGTGTGTAGCATGATTGTTTGAGTATGTTTGGGGGCTTCGGGAAACCTTGGGGTTAGGTAGGAGCTTTAGTGAAATTTTGGTTCAAAGCTGTTAAGAGGAGAGCTAGGGGAGGTAGGCCTTAAGGGATTAAATGCGGTGATCATGGACACAACAAGTGGAGTGGTGGAGTGGCAAGGTGACGCCTAGGAGCAAGGGGAGTTGCGTCAAAAGGGAGTTCCAAGGGGGAGGAGGTTCGAGCAACATGGACAGCATTTTGGGTTGTATTTTGCGTCAAGAGGGGAAGAGGTAGTGGATTTGGCATGGGCACTTGAAGTTGGAGGTTTGAATGGGTCAAACATTTTGAATGAGTGGTGAAGAGTGAGGCATGAGGTTTGAATGAGTCAAACTCATTTGAATGGGTGATGTAGAGGGAGTTAAGGAGAAAATCGTGGGGGCTGTTGGCTAGGTGAGTGTTGGCCGAATATGGGGTGCTAGGGGGTGGCATTTTCGGTCATGTTTTAGTAGCTTGAGTGTGTACATTTTGGAGTTTTTTTCTCTTCTTTAGTTCTCATTACCGAAAGTGTTAGGCAAAACTCTTCCTTTTTTTTCTTTCTTTTCATATGACCAAAAGCTGAAAATAGAAGTGATCATTTGGGCATTTGTACATCTTCTCTTCTCTCTATTTTTTCTTCCCTAAAGCTGAACCATATCTCTCTCACCTCCTCTCTTTTTCTTTTCATATTTGTGGCCTTAAACTCACTTCATCATCAAAGCCGAATAACCCTTCTATACCTTGACCGAATCTTCCATTCACCATTACTTTTCTCTCTTTCTCATTTCTACTCCTTCTTTTCTTCTTCTATATTATTTCTCCTCAAGCCTCATCTCTTGCCAATTCTCTCAATCGGGTTAGTAGTAGTAGTAGTAAGGGTTCGTTATACCTTTTTAATTTTTTTCTCTTTTTTTTCTTTGGTTGCTGAAACCAAAAGCTTAACCTTGGTTCTTGGGTGTAGCCAAATCTTTATAGGGCCTTAACTTTGTGTCTCTTCTGTTTTAAGCCAGCGTTAGGAGTGTTAGGGATCTCTTGGGGTTCGACCAAGGTGAGTAGATTCCAATGTTCGTTTGGCCAAAGGCCACTTCTTTTGGATTTCAAGGCTATAGGCTGAATCTAACATGGTTTATGTAGGGATTTCGACTACCTTTAAGCACAAGTGAATAGCCTTCGGGATTTGGTCGACTTTGGTAAGGGTGTTCTTTTATCAAGTGTTCTTTTGGGTTTTCGTTATAGTTTTGTTCAACATCTTAACCGGGTCTTCTGACCAAGATACTATTTGATGGATGCAAGTACCAGCCAAGGAACAAAAGGGGTTGGGCACGTAGTCCCTACCCGTAAATTCAAGAAGCGGTCAGTTTCAGTGGTTCGTGATTGGCCACCGGGGTGTGGGCCAGCTTCGGAGCAGGATCGTAGGCAAATAGCGATATTGTCGATTAGCGATAGTGTCGACATAGAGGGCGTGGTATTACGTGTTATCAGGTGTGTAGTTATCGCACCGTTTTCTTAATGGCTTAATAAAATATATGTATCATGTGTGGTAGCCGAAATAGTGGCTGTGGTGATGATATTACCTATATTGGGTAATCCGATAACCAGGTTAGTATACTACCTACATCATAATTGTGGATAAATGATTGTGGATGTACGTAACCATGTTGTATATGTGTATATGGATGTGTTCATATTCTATTATACTGCCATTTCATCCTATTATGCTGCATGTGCATGGGGTTCAGGATATTATGATTAAAGGGGAAGTGTGTATATTTTAATATACGTGGGTGACTCTGTCACGATTGATGATGGCTTTGAGCCTCATCGTGGATTGATGATGACCTTGAGTCTCATCATTGATGTTTGTGATTTAATCACGTGGATTAGTGGCTAGACCACTAAGTGGACTTTGAGCGATGTGTCCGTCGGCATAGACCGCCAAAGAGGTGTGTAGCGGATGGAGGGTCGATTTAGTAATCCCCAGGTGTGTATTGGATGGATGTACGAGTGGTGTGTAGCAGATGGATACTAGGTTGGGTAGGCTATCATATTGCATTTCTGTTTTGCTCATGGTATGCTGGTTGATGTGGTTGTGGGGCCAAGCCCAATAGTGGAGACTGTGTGTATGATTGCACACTAAGTCGGTTAGACTCACCCTATCTTTCCTAAAAACAATGCAGGTGACACATGATTCCATGGACTGGGCTGGAGGGGATTCGAGGTGGCCATGCAGGAGCTATTTTCGTAAATTTTTATTTCAAACTGCTAGTTTTACTTTGGGACATTTCATTTTTGTAATAGGGCCACTCTAAACATTTTGGGATTTTATGGTTTTAAGTTAGATTTACTGCTTAATAATTTTAAATGGTGACATTAAAACCTTTTCGACATGGAGACATAAAATGAGTTTCAATTACTTATAAGCAATGTTTTCTCTCAAAAATCGGTACAGATAACGAATTGAATTTTATGCAACTCGGACACCTATTTTATTCCGGTAAATTCCTGATTCTTAATGACAACCCTTGAAAAAGATAGTTTTTCTCAAATATAAAGTCTAATCCCATCTTCAAAATAATAACTTGTTTTCGCCTCTTTTCCCGTAACATTTCAAATTCGGCCGTGGTATTTTGGGCCGGGTTTGGGGTGTTACATGAAAATTTTGGTGCTTTAATTTTAGCGATTTCGTGTTTAATCGTGAAAAAGGACTAAATCGCATAGAATGTGAAAGTTCCATTCTATAAGTTAAAGGTGCCAAATAGCCATAGATTGTTAATTAGAGGTCTTTAAAAGGCAATTAGACCGCTAAAGATAGCATGGCCGGCCATAGGAGACAATTGTGTCAAAAATTGGTCAAAGTTGTTGATAGTAGGTGGACTAAATTAATGTTTTATATTAAAATAAAGAAAAAGAAAATATCATCTTTTTCCCTAGTCTCCTCCACTGAAAATTGGCAGCAAATTAAAGGGTTTGAGAGCTCAAAGTTTCAGCAAGCTTCTTTCTTTGCTAGTAAGTGATTTTAATGATCTTTCTTGAAGAAAATTGTACTTTTGAGACACCTAAAGCATAAGCTTTCTAATGAGGGGATTAACTTGTAATATAGTGAAGAGTTTACAGTTTTGCCATGAGAGCTTCCACTGTTATTTGCTGCATTTTTATGGAAGAAATTGAGTCTTAGTTGTTAGATGAACAACTTTTGTGAAAGGTGTTAGCATGAAAACACCAAATAGGACCTTGATGAAAAGGTTACAAAATTGGTAGTAAGTATGTGAAATGTTGAGTTTTGATGATAGTCATAAGAGTATTAAATGTTCAGCTAGGCTTGTTGAAGGTAGAAATACGATCAGAATTTATTTCCAAGCCTAGGGGCAAAATAGTCATTTTGCCAAAGTCTAGGGTAAAATAGTAATTTTGCCTAAGCGTGATTTTTGAAATGCTATTATTAATATAGTGATTAAAATGGGTTAAATTGCTATTATAGAGCAAGAAGAACCGAGGACCCGCCTTGATTGGGGAAAGAACAAAATCTCGGACTAAATTGACAAGCTAACTCATTTTGAAATCGAGGTAAGTTTGTATGATATTTGAGTAACATTTATATTAGCATGTTGAGAAATGCCTGACCTTATGTTAATGTATGATGTACCACCAATTTGAGTAGTTAACTTGAACGAAATGTTGAAAGCCTAATGGGCCATATTGATTATAGAAATGCTATCATTGAAATATGAAATAGATAAGGTCTTGTATAAGACTAAGTCCGGGACATGGCATCGGTGCTGAGTTGAGATCCCGTATAAGACCATATCCGGGATATGGCTTCGGTGAGGGTATGAAAAGCGTATAAGACCATGTTCAGAATATGACACTGACCCATGTTAGGAAATTCCATATAAGAACGTATCAGGGATATGTCATTGGCATTTAGAGGTAATCCCATATAAGACCATATCCGGGATATGGCATTGGCAGTTAGAGAGGTGACTCCATGTAAACCCGCCTCGAAGACGCGGTATTGGCTTTATACTTACAGTAGTGGAAATAAATACACATCTTTGACTATCCCTTGAGATGTGTGGGATAAGTAGATGAATTTAGAAGTAGAGATGTGAATGATATTTAGGTCATGTGAGTGAGTCACGAGGAATCAGTTTCGATACGTGGCACGGTATGTGCTATACAAGGGCAATTGTAAGTAAGTATTGTCAAGAAGCCTTGACTTGCGTAAAATTAGCTAATATTGTGGATGGATTACTTTATGAGCTTATTATTGTTATTTATTTCCATGCAAACTTACTAAGCTTTATGCTTACCCTTTTTCATTGCCCTCATTTCTTGTAGTATTGCCAAGGTAACTCGTGGACCATGGGTTGTAGGAGTTCGAAAATCACACTATCGACAGCACTTTGGTATAACAATTTTAGGCTTGTTTTGATTATGGCATGTATAGGGCTCAAGTATTTTGTTAGGCTGTAATTGTTAGTCAAAGTGTTGACCACGTAAGTTTGTAAAAGTCAGTTTGTAGATGGCCTATTGAGTTAAACAAATACTTGGCAAACTCTTCTGCTTAATGAAGATGTAATTCATGAAGTATATGTCCCTTCTTATTTATTTTGTAAGTTGGAATGAGCTCTAGATTTGCTTGTGGCTAGGAGGTGGTATTGTTCTGAATGGAGGAATGTATTTGCTAACTCTAAGGTGACAATGGCTTGTTATATAGCCTGTTATTTGCCCATATAGGTAGACACACGGGCGTGTGTCTAGACCGTGTGGGAGGCACGGCTAGCACATGGGCGTGTGCCCCGGCCGTTTGAAGTATGCACCTTGCACTTAGAATTTGAATCATTACACGGCTAGAGTACACGGGCGTGTCAAGGCAGTGTGACTTTATTCAGAATAGACTACGGTTGGAAGACACGGGCGTGTCAAGGCCGTGTGAAATTAGTCAGTGTCGCCCACGGGTGGGAGACACTGGCTTTTCTTAGGGGTACACGGGCGTATCCCTAGGCCTACACGGGCGTGTGGCCCCCTGCTTTGTTAAAAGGTTTCCCGAACTCGTGAAAATTCCCGGATAAATGTTGATACTTCTCGGAAGTATATTTAGGGCCTCCTAGGTCTGATATGTGCGAGCGATAGGGTTAAACGAAATTTTATAACCCTATTTTATATGTTTAAGCAAGATTAGCTATGTAATGCCTCGAACCCTGTTCCGACTAGGATACGAGCAAGGGGTGTTACATTTATTGGTATCTAAGCCACATTTTAATCGATTCTAGGACTAACGTAGTGTTACTACGAATCTAGCTATACATGCCATATGTAAGAGTGCCTGAATAATGATAGTGTGATGACTCCTGACGTATAAAATTGTGCTTTATGTAGTAAATGGATTCTGATCTAGACCAAACTGCAGCCGATGATACTGTGAGTAACGCGCCGGCTCCTACTCAAGGGCCCGCGCTAGCTAATAGTAGACCTGAGTGCTTGAGTCTGGGGTAAGAGGCTCGAGAAGCCTTTCTCCACATGATGAGCAACTGGTATACTGAGTATACCCGAGTGAATCCTAACGCTCAACTCCCTCCGCCCCCACCTATCCCTCAACCTACTTCAGTAGCTCCTCAAGTGGTTGAGGTAGTGAGAAGAGAAAGGCCTCCGGTGGATAAGATTCGGAAGCAAGGAGCCGAAGAATTTCGGGCAAATAAGGATGAGACCCGGAGAAAGCGAAATTCTGGCTTGAGAATACCATCCGGGTATTCGATGAGTTATCCTGCACGCCTGAGGAGTGCTTAAAGTGTGTGGTGTCACTCCTGAGAGATTCAGCCTACTGATGGTGGAACACCCTAGTGTCGGTGGTGCCAAGGGAGAAAGTTTAGTTGGGAATTCTTCCAAGTTGAATACCGGAAGAAGTATATCAGCCAGAGGTTTACCGACCACAAGAGAAAGGAGTTCTTGGAATTGAAGCAAGGTCGTATGTCAGTGACCGATTACAAACGGGAGTTCGTAAGGCTTAGCAAGTATGCACGAGAGTGCGTGTCTACCAAAGCTATCATGTGCAAGAGGTTCGAGGACGGATTGAATGTAGATATCTGTTTGTACGTGGGAGTTCTCGAATTAAAGGAGTTTGTAGTGTTGGTGGATAGAGCCTGTAAAGCTGAGGAGTTGGATAAAGAGAAGAGAAGAGCTGAGTACGAGTCTCGTGACTCGAGGAAGAGACAACTGAACAAGTCTCACCAATCTTCATCTAAGAAATCGAGAGATTTCACTACTCGATCAGTCACTTCAGCTGGGTTTTCAACTCGAAATAAAGGCAAGCAATTCTCAGGATCGAAAGGGCAAATCACATCAGTTTCTAGTGTGGGCAATGTTTGACCGAGTAGACCGAAATGCCCTCAGTATGGCAGGCACCATTCTGGTGAGTGTCGGGCTAATAAGAAAGCCTACTTCAGATGTGGGTCCTTAGACCATTTTATCAGAGATTGTCCCGGGGTGGACGAGAAAGAAAAGCCCCAGGATGCAATATCGGGAAGTACCACTAGGGGAAGACCATTGAAAAACCTGGGGGTTGAGGTAGGAAGCAAGAATCAATCTAGAGAGCAAGCTGCTAGAGTCGAGGGTAGAGCACTGGTGAGGACTTATGCCATTCGTGCTCGTGAAGAGGCATCTTCCCCGGACATAATCACGGGTATCTTTTCTCTCCATAATACTCGTATTATAGCTTTAATTGACCTGGGGTCTACCCATTCATATATATGCATAAAATTAGTCTATAACATGAGCATGCCTATAGAGTCTACCAAATTTATCATAAGAGTGTCTAATCCCCTAGGCAGGTGTGTGTTGGTTGATAGAGTTTGTAAAGAGTGCCCTTTGATGATTAAAGGTCATTGTTTCCCAGTCGATCTTATGTTGTTACCGTTTGACGAATTTGATGTCATTCTCGGGATGGATTGGTTAGTTACCCATGGTGTAATTGTGAATTATGGGAAGAAGCATATCGAGTTGAGAGATGAAAATGAGATTTTATTCGTGTTGAATTAGATAAACCGGATAGGTCGCCAATAGTGATATCATCCATGTTGGCTCAGAGGTACCTAAGGAAGGGGCATGAGGCTTATCTTGCCTTTATGTTGAACACTAAAGAGACTGAGTTAAAAATCGAGTCAATACCCATAGTATGCGAGTATCTAGATGTTTTTCCGGAAGAGTTGCCAGGGCTACCTCCGGATAGAGAGATTAAATTTGGGATTGAATTAGTTCCGGGTACTGCCCCAATTTCTATTGCTCCATATAGAATGGCTCTAACCGAGCTAAAAAAACTGAAAGCACAGTTGCAAGAATTAACGGATAAGGGTTTCGCAAGGCCTTGTTTTTCTCCGTGGGGTGCTCTCATTCTATTCGTGAAGAAGAAAGATGGTTCCCTGAGACTATGTATAGACTATCGGCAACTCAATAAAGTGACGATGAAGAATAAGTATCCGTTACCGAGGATCGATGATCTATTTGACCAACTGAAGGGAGCCACAGTATTTTCCAAGATAGATTTGAGATCTGGGTACTATCAATTGAGAGCCAAAGACTCAGATGTGCCGAAAATTGCATTTAGGACTAGGTATGGCCATTATGAATTTTTGGTCATGCCTTTTGGTCTAACAAATGCCCCCGCGATCTTCATGGATTTGATGAATCGCATTTTTTGATTGTATTTGGATAGATTTGTTGTGGTCTTCATCGATGAGATACTGATCTACTTTCGAGATAAGAACGATCATGCAGAGCATTTGAGTATGGTTTTACAAGTTTTGAGAGAAAAACAATTGTATGCCAAATTCAGTAAGAGTGAATTTTGGCTTAAGGAAGTGGGATTTTTGGGGCATATTGTCTCGAGAGATGGGATTAGAGTCAACCTGAGTAAAATTTTAGAAATTGTTGAATGGAAACGGCCGAGGAGTGTAACTGAAGTGAGGAGTTTTCTAAGCCTAGCAGGCTATTATAGGCGTTTTGTTAAGGGGTTTTCCATGATAGCTACACCGATGACGAGACTTCTGCAGAAAGATGTAAAGTTCAACTGGACAAAAAAATGTCAACAAAATTTTGAGAAACTAAAGACACTGTTGACCGAGGCTCGTATTTTGGTGCAACTAGAATCGAGAAGAGAATTTGTGGAGTGATGTGTCCTTGAACGGATTGGGCTGTGTACTTATGCAAGAGGGTAAAGTGATTGCATACGCCTCTAGGCTGTTGAAGCCGCACGAGAAGAACTACTCGACTCATGATTTAGAGTTGGCCGCAATCGTGTTTGCGTGAAAAATTTGGAGGCATCATTTATATGGTGAAAGGTGTCAGATTTTCATTGACCACAAAAGCCTAAAATATTTGATGACTCAAAAAGAATTGAATTTGAGGCAACGAAGATGGTTAGAGCTGATGAAAGATTATGAGTTGGTAATTGACTACCATCCAGGAAAGGCAAATGTAGTCGCCGACGCTTTGAACAGAAAATCATTATTTACACTAAAAGCCATGAATACTCAGATGACCTTGTTAGATGATGGTTCCATTTTAGCCGAGTTGAGGGCTAAACCATTGTTTCTCTAAGAGATTTGTGAAGCTCAGAAGGATGATAACAATTTGCAAGCCAAGAGAGTTTATGTGAGTCGAGCGTTGAGACAGACTTTCGAGTAAATCTTGATGGATGCCTAACATTTTGAGATCGAGTTTGTGTACCTAGGAATGATGAGCTCATTCGCAAAATTTTGCATGAAGCACATAACGGATGTTTGAATGTACGCCTAGGCAGCACAAAGATGTACCATGATTTGAAGAGATGGTATTGGTGGTTGGGTATGAAGAAAGATATTTCTAAATTTGTATCAAAATGCCTGATTTGTCAGAAAGTGAAGGCTGAACATCAAGTACCTTCGGGTTTATTTAGCCCCTTGTGATTCCTGAGTGGAAGTGGGACCGTGTTACCATGGACTTCGTGACAAGTTTACCGTTGACTCCTAAGAGCAAAGATGCAATATGGGTAGTGGTTGACTCACTAAGTCAGCCCACTTTATACCAGTGCGAGTCGACTATTCACTTGATAAATTGGCAGACTTGTACATGTCTGAGATAGTAAGACTTCATGGTGTACCATTGTCAATCTTTTCAGATAGAGATTCGAGATTCACGTCACGGTTTTGGAAAAAGCTGCAGGAAGCTTTGGGCACGAAATTGAGTTTTAGTACAGCTTTCCATCCACAAACTGACGGGCAGTCAGAGAGGGTAATTCAGATACTAGAAGACATGCTTCGGTGTTGTGTTTTGGAATTCCATGGAAATTGGGAGAAATACTTACCATTGGTGGAATTCGCCTACAACAGCAGCTTTCAATCAAGTTTGAAGATGGCGCCTTATGAGGCATTATATGGGCGTAAGTGTCGAACGCCCTTGTATTGGCCAGAACTCAGAGAGAAACAGATACACGGGGTTGACTTGGTTACGGAAATTGAAGAGAAGGTAAAAGTGATACGTAACTGCCTGAAAGTCACCTCAGATAGACAGAAGTCATATTTGGATTTAAAAAGGAAAGAGATAGAATTCAAAGTCGGTGATAAAGTGTTCTTGAAAGTATCACCTTGGAGAAAAGTCCTCAGATTTGGCCGGAAGGGCAAATTGAGTCCGCGCTTTATCGGACCTTATGAAGTTACTGAAAGTATAGGACCGGTAGCTTATCGGTTAGCCTTGCCACCTGAGCTAGAAAGGATTCATGACGTCTTTCATGTATCTATGTTGCGCCGATATCGTTCAGACCCTTCACATGTCATAGAGCCGACAGAGGTAGAGATACAACCGGATATGACCTATGGCGAAAAACCAGTTAGAATTTTGGCTCATGAGGTCAAGCAGTTAAGAAACAAAAGCATAGCCCTAGTGAAAGTCCTATGGAAAAGGCACGATATAGAAGAGGCTACATGGAAGCCCGAAGAACGATGAGAAACCAGTACCCTAATCTTTTCACTGGTAAGATTTTCGGGGACAAAAATCCTTAAGGGGGAGGATTGTAACGGCCCAATTTAGGGGCTAGTCGAAATAGTGATCTCGGGATCATTAATCCAAGATTTGAGAAATTTATTTTCATGATATATTATGAGTTAGAACATGATAGCACATATGCATGAAAATTTTGGTGCTTTAATTTTAGCGATTTCGTGTTTAATCGTGAAAAAGGACTAAATCGCATAAAGTGCAAAAGTTCCATTCTATAAGTTAGAGTTGCCAAATAGCCATAGATTGTTAATTATAGGTCTTTAAAAGGCAATTAGACCCCTAAAGATAGCATGGCCGGCCATAGGAGACAATTGTGTCAAAAATTGGTCAAAGTTGTTGATAGTAGGTGGACTAGATTGATGTTTTATATTAAAATAAAGAAAAAGAAGATATCATCTTTTTCTCTATTCTCCTCCACCGAAAATTGGTAGCAAACTAAAGGGTTTGAGAGCTCAAATTTTCAGCAAGCTTCTTTCTTTGCTAGTAAGTGATTTTAATGATCTTTCTTGAAGAAAATTGTACTTCTGAGACTCCTAAAGCTTAAGCTTTCTAATGAGGGGGTTAACTTATAATATAGTGAAGAGTTTAGAGTTTTTCCATGAGAGCTTCCACTGTTATTTGCTACATTTTTATGGAAAAAATTGAGTCTTAGTTGTTAGATGAACAACTTTTGTGAAAGGTGTTAGCATGAATACACCAAATAGGACCTTGATGAAAAGGTTACAAAATTGGTAGTAAGTATGTGAAATGTTGAGTTTAGATGATAGTCATAAGAGAATTAAATGCGCACTTAGGCTTGTTGAAGGTAGAAATACGATCAGAATTTACTTTCGAGCCCAGGGGCAAAATGGTCACTTTGCCAAAGTCTAGGGGAAAAATAGTAATTTTGCCTAAGCATGATTTTTGAAATGCTATTATTAATATTGGGATTAAAATGGGTTAAATTGCTATTATAGAGCAAGAAGAACCGAGGACCCGCCTGATCGGGGAAAGAACAAAGTCATGGACTAGATTGACAAGCTAACTCATTTTGAAATCGAGGTAAGTTTGTATGTGATTTGAGTAACATTTATATTAGCATGTTGAGAAATGCCTAACCTTATGTTAATGCATTATGCACCACCAATTTGAGTAGTTAACTTGAATGAAATGTTGAAAGCCTAATAGGCCATATTGATTATAGAAATGCTATCATTGAAATATGAAATAGATAAGGTCCCGTATAAGACCATGTCTGGGACATGGCATCAGCGCCGAGTTGAGATCCCGTATAAGACCATATCCGGGATACGGCATTGGCATTTAGAGGTAATCCCGTATAAGACCATATGCAGGATATGGCATTGGCAGCTAGAGAGGTGACTCCATGTAAAACTGCCTCGAAGACGTAGTATTGGCTTTATACTTACAGTAATGGAAATAAATACACGTCTTTGACTATCCCTTGAGAAGTGTGGAATAAGTAGATGAATTTAGAAGTAGAGATGTGAATGATATTTAGGTCATGTGGGTGAGTCACGAGGAATCAGTTTTGATACGTGGCACGGTATGTGCTATACAAGGGCAATTGTAAGTAAGTATTGTCAAGAAGCCTTGACTTGCATAAAATTAGCTTATTATTGTTGTTTATTTCCATGCAAAATTACTAAGCTTTATGCTTACCATTTTTCATTGCCCTCCTTTCTTGTAGTATTACCAAGGTAACTCGTGGACCGTGGGTGTAGGAGTTCGGAAATCACACTATAGACAGCACTTTGGTATAACAATTTTAGGCTTGTTTTGATTATGGCATGTATAGGGCTCAAGTATTTTGTTAGGCTGTAATTGTTAGTCAAAGTGTTGACCACGTAAGTTTGTAAAAGTCAGTTTGTAGATGGCCTATTGAGTTAAACAAATACTTGGCAAACTCTTCTGCTTAATGAAGATGTAATTCATGAAGTGTATGTCCCTTCTTATTTATTTTGTAAGTTGGAATGAGCTATAGATTTGCTTGTGGCTAGGAGGTGGTATTGTTCTGAATGGAGGAATGTATGTGCTAACTCTAAGGTGACAATGGCTTGGTATATAGCCTGTTATTTTCCAATATAGGTAGACACACGGGCGTGTGTCTAGACCGTGTTGGAGGCACGGCCAGCACATAGGCGTGTGCCCAAGCCGTGTGAAGTCCGCACCTTGTACTTAGAATTTGAATCATTACACAGCTGGAGTACACGGGCGTGTCAAGGCCATATGACTGTAGTCAGAATAGACCATGGTTGGAAGACACGGGCGTGTCAAGGCCGTGTGAAATTAGTCAGTGTCGACGACGAGTGAGAGACACGGGCATGCCTTAGGGGTACACCGGCGTGTCCCTAGGCTTACACGGGTGTGTGGCCCTTGCTTGTTAAAAGGTTTCCTGAGCTCGTGAAAATTCCCAGATAAATTTTGATACTTCTCGGAAGTATATTTAGGGCCTCCTAAGCCAGATATGTGCGAGCGATAGGGTTAAACGAAATTTTATAACCCTATTTTATATGTTTAAGCAAGATTAGCTATGTAATTCCTCGAACCCTATTCTGGCTAGGATACGGGCAAGAGATTACAAGACTGATATTGCATAATAGGGGATTACACACTTAGTTCTCGTAACTCACCCTTTCTTAATTGCGCAAGTAATCCCCAACTGTAGATGACTTGGAGCTGAGAGGGACTCGGAGATGGCCACACGCTCGATATGATTTAAACTTAAACTTAGTTATTTTATTTTATTTTTAATATATTGGGATAATAATTTTTTAATAAGGCCATTTGGGATTTTTAACTTTTATTTGGTGTTTATCATTATTTCAACCTGTTAGTCTAGCAAACACAGATTTTTAAAGCAATAACCGTTTTTTGAAAATTACGTTTTCAAATCTAGAAGTTTACAACACTGACGTTTTCAAAACAATTGTTAAACGAGATTTAAAATTTAGTACCGAACTTTTATCGACAAACTCGATTTTCAAATGACACTTCCATGTGACACGTCAAATCTGATTGTAATGTCTAGGCCGGGTTTGGGGTGTTACAAAAATAGTCCATCATGTTTCCTCAATACATAAATCTTCCAATAACTATTTTAAACCCTTGGCAATAATACTTTTAGCAAACGACATGTGTTTGTCATGTATACCTGCAAGACCAAACTACGCATTAATATGGTCTTCGTAAAAAAAAATAGATGTACCTCTTACGTAGATAAAATTGGAATCTGTAGAGTTGACATGGGGATAAAATTCTTGAACAATTTTCCCTAAAACATCTTCGGGGTGCAAGCAAAAAATATTCCACCTATGTTTTTTTGCTATTGAAGATACAGATTCATCGTATCCCATGTGTGGTTCATCTTTAAACAAGAACCCTTGATCAAAATAGAAAAGACGCTTTGTGATGTTACAGTTATATTTTGTACCTACGGCAACATTAAAGAATGTCTTTGGCTGAGTAGCACCATCCCTTGATGATTCAGCAGTTTTGGAAGCAGTTTTGAAGTGAGCCATGGGAGAAATCTGAAAGAAATCTTGGAGTTGTGGAAGAAAAGATATGAGATATTGAAAAGAAAAAAAATGATAAAAATGAAAACTTTAAGAGAACTTAAGAGACGTGAGCAGTTGTGGAGAGAAAAGTAAGAGGATAGTGATGAAAGTTCAACAAAATTGAAACGTGCTAAAGAAGTTGTGTGACGTGGAGGAGGAAAGAAGAAAATTACGAGGATTTTAGGAGGGAAAAATGTGAAGTGCCCTAATACCAAAAAGTCTAACTTCCATTCTCTGGGCTCGCTCAATAACAGGATTGGCCCAACTAAAAAAACATCTTTCCTATTGGACTTATCTCCTTAGTCAACCTTACATTGTCCAGTATATGGTACATCGCAATGCTACAGCAAACTCCTCTAAATATCGCAACTACTCAATTCCTATTTTTTATTCTGCCTCTGAAAATCGTAGAAAATTTTTCAAAATTAAAAACTGAAATATTAAATAAGTACTAAAAATAAAATTAAAGTAAAGCAATTAAAGAAAAGAAAGATGAAAGAAATTGTTATCTCAAACATCTTAGAGATTAATGAAGTGCTTGTCACGATCCACATGGGCACCCTAGTAGTGTTTTAAGTGTTGCTCATTAACCTTAAATGTGACCCCCATTTTCAGCTCTTTGATATTAACAGCTCCATGAGGATAAACTTGGGTTACTTTTAAAGGACCTGACCAGCGAGTCTTTAATTTACTTGGAAACAATTTAAGCCTAGAGTTAAATAACAACACCTATTGTCTGGGTTAGCATTCGCATATGCTTATGCTCGAAACTCATCCATTTCATTCAATTCTAACAACCTTTTATAGCCAGTAGTGACCCAATCCATGTTCAACTTCTTAATAGCCCAAAATGCTTTGTTCTCAAGTTCAACAGGAAGGTGACATGGCTTGCTATAGACAAGCTTAAAAGCTGACATCCCCAATGAAGTTTTGTATGCGGTACGATATGCCCACAAAGCTTCATCCAACTTGGTACACTAGTCCTTACGAGTACGATTCACTAGTTTTTCTAAAAAAAAAAAATTAATTTCTCTATTGGAAATTTTAGCTTGTCCGTTTGTTTGGGGTGATATGCCATGGCAATCTTATGTTTCACCCCATACCAATGTAAAGCATTGGCTACCAACTTGCAGTCAAAATGAGACCCCTCATCACTAATAATGGCTATAGGTGTACCAAATCTTGTAAAAATATTCTTGTGTAAAAAATTCATTACTGACCTTGCATCATTGGTAGGAAGAGTAACAGCCTCGACCCACTTAGAGACATAGTTCACTACTAATAGAATGTACACCTTGCCCACTGACGGTGGAAATGGACCCATAAAGTCTATTCCCCACACATCAAACAACTCAATCTCTAGTGAACTTTGCAATGGCATTTCGGGTCTCTTAGATAGATTGTCTATTCCCTAACAATGATCGCAAGACTGATAGAATTCATGAGCATCCTTGAACAAACTTGGCCAATAAAATCTTGATTGAAGTACTTTGGCAGCAGTCTTCATCCCTCCGAAATGTCCTCCATATGGAGCTGAATGACAATGCTGTAGAATGTTATGCATTTTATCATCAGGAACTCACTTCCTAATTATTTGATCAGCACAATGTTTAAACAAGAATGGTTCATCCCAATAATAGTGCTTGGCATCATGAAGAAATGTAAAACCCCTAACCCCTATCCGTCGCAGAAATAGGGTTACGTGGTATTATCGATCACTCACTTTATAACATATACATATCTAATACATTTAGACATTCAAATACATATGTTATTCAAACGCAGTCTTATTGTCCCTTACGAGGCTCTACGAGGCCTAAAAACATGCTTAGAAATAGTTAGAATAATTTCAGAACATATACTAAACCGAACATATACAAAAAATTTTAGAACTTACAATAATTTTCACATTTTCAAAAGTCACACGCCCATGTTGATGGCCTCCAAACACGTCCGTGTCATAGACCGTGTGCCTCACACGGCCTCCAGTCACGTCCGTGTCACAGACCATGTAGAAACAAGGCATATATACTGATAAACCATAAAAGTAACATATTGTAGGCCCACATTTAGCAAGCTTTTGGATGATTTAAGCCCTGAATTGTGTAAATTGGTGTTCTTAATCCTTTGTTTTCATGTTTTATACTCAGGAGAGCACCCAATGACGAAAAGAACGGAAAACGGGCCCAAAATGGAGTAAATGGGCCATATCACAAAATCCACACAGCCTGGGCCTAGGACCATACGGCCGTGCCCCATTCAGCAGGTTTGAACACGACCTGGCCACGACTTACACGGGCGTGTGCCATAGGCGTGTCCCTGTCGCAGGAAAGAAGAGTTTCACTCGGATTTGGATACTTAGGGGCAAAGAAACATATTCAGAAGCCTATACAAACACCCTAAGTATGACCAGAAAAGCAGGAACCCACGACTTTAGTCAGGGGGTGTCCGACTAGGCCAGAGAAGGTAGATTTGTGGAGATTTACTCAAAGACAGCTAGTTGATCCATCTCAAGAAGCCGAAATTATACTCAAGACGGAGGATATCTCCTTCAATTCCTTCAGGGGGTTTTAGGGGTTTCTTATGTTTAGTTTTATCTTTTGTTTTGAGATGTATTCTTTTATCATCATTATGAACTAAACCCTCAGATACCTGAGGGGGATGAAACCTAAGATGAATCTTGTTATCGTTTGCTGAACTATATGATAAATATTTAACTTGTTCTTAATTATGTGTTCTTAATTCTTGTGTTGATATTTTCGGGATATTAATTCAAGTATGATGTGCTTAGGTGGAGGAGCAAAAGTCCCTGCCTAAGAGTAGATCTAGCATGATTAAGCGGAGTTGATCGTGTGCCTAGAGATAGGGTGACGAGATTTTGCCGGATTAGGGTGAAACCTAATATGGGAGTCCATAGATCGAGTTACTGCGATTCTAGGGGTTTTAATTAGAAAGAGATTTCAATTAATCAACCTAGTGTTAGACGTTGGTCTCCTCGAGAGAGGGATTAATATAACTTAGGGAATCCTACGTATCAAGTCAAATGAATAAATCGTCTGGTTCAGAGTTAGATAACAAGTGAAGTCTAGGTGGTTTCTTCCTTGGGTGTCGTCTAAATCAATTGGTTTTTCTTCCCAAGTATTTTCCCAAATTTATTCTTCTTTGTCTTAGAGTCTTTAGTTTAGTAGTTAGTTAATTTAGATTAGATAAACAATTCATTTAATTCTTAGGCTAAATAATAAAAAGAGAGTTAGTATTAGTACTTTTGGTTCCTTTGGGTTCGACATTCTGGTCTTGCCTTAACTAGACTACTGTTCGATAGGTACGCTTGCCTCAAATTGTTGTCATAGTTAGTTTCCAGGTTTGATCATTCTTTTTATAAATTTTAAGACTTTGACATCGCGAAAACAATGATCAAGTTTTCAGCGCCGTTGCCGGGGAACTAAAATATTAAGAATGCTTAATTTTTATTACTTTAGACATATTTATTTTTATTTTTGCAATTAAATTTTATTTTTGCTTTTCTAGATTTTCTTTCTTTAGTTCTTTTCAGGTACCCCTAGTTTATGACTTGAAGGAACCCAACAGGACCCCTGCTTTACGACAGTGATATTGAAGGTAGCATTCGTAGAAATCGCAGAGAAAAAAGGCGAAGCTTAAACTACATAGACAAAGAGCAAGAAGCGAAAATAAATACCATGGAAGAGATGGCTGAAAATAATCCGCCACCTCCAGAGATGGTCGAACATCATGCTCCACGTACTATGTATGATTATGCTAAACCTAGTTTAACAGGAACAGAGTCTAGTATTGTTAGGCCTACTATTGCTGCAAATAATTTTAAACTGAAACCTAACACTATACAGATGATACAACAGTTGGTTCAGTTTGATGGTTTGCAGGATGAGGACCCTAACACAGATTTAGCAAATTTTCTAGAATTTTGCGACACCTTCAAGATAAATGGCGTTTCTGATGATGCCATCTATCTTCCGTTATTTCTCTTTTCTTTGAGAAATAAAGCCAAACAGTTGTTACATTCTCTTCTACGAGGGTCAATCACTACATGGGATCAAATGACCGAGAACTTTTTATTAAAATATTTCCCACCGGCCAAAACGGCCAAATTAAGGAATGATATCTCTTCTTTTGTGCAGATGGATACAGACACACTTTACGATGCATGGGAGAGATACACGGATTTGTTGAGAAGGTGTCCACACCATGGATCGCCTTTGTGGCTACAGGTCCAAACTTTTTACAATGGTGTGAACCCTTCAACAAGACAACTAATCGATTTAGCTACCGGGGGAACCCTGAACAACAAAACTCCTGAAGCAGCCTACGAGTTTATAGAGGAGATGTCACTGAATAACTATCAGTGGCAAGGACAAGGCCAGCCAAAGCAGCCGGAGTTTTCAACCTGGACGCAGTAATCGCGCTATCAAATCAGGTAGAATTGCTATATAAAAAATATGATTGTTTATATGATTCTTCGCAGGCAAATCCAGTTATGCAATGCGACGCAAGTGAAGGAGTAGCGAATCCTGAGTACCCACCCTACGGACAGGGCATGGAGAGCGAAAAAATGAACCATATGGGTAATAATTTCTGATCTAACAATAACCCTTATAGTAATACTTATAATCCAGGTTGGAAGAACCACCCTAATTTCTCATGGGGCGGTCAAAGAAATCAAAGGCAACAACCATCCCAAAACTTCCAACAACAACCCTACCCACAGGAAAAGAAGTCGAACCTTGAGGAGATGCTGACAAACTTCATAGTAGCCTCAGAAATACGGTCTCAAAATACAGAAACACGTCTTCAAAAGATAGAAACAAAACTTGAGACATTGACATAGGAGTTTAAGGAACTTACTAAGTTAGTTTTTGAAACACGATTAGAAAGCTGACTTAGGGAAAAAGAGTAGGTACAGGCAGTGACACTGAAAAGTGGAAGGGAGTTAATCGAAACAAAGAAAGAGGTACCACATGAAATCGATGAGGCAAAGATAACACCGACCCGTGAGGAAATTAAACCAACAATCCTATATTCACAAAGTTGAAGAAAGACCGCTTAGACACACAATATGGTAAATTTCTTGAACTTTTAAAACAACTACATATTAACTTACCTTTTGTTGAAGCTATTTCGCAGATGCCAACTTATGCAAAATTTTTAAAGGAGCTTCTAACAAATAAGAGGAAGTTCGAGGAAATTTCAACAGTAGAACTTAATGAAGAATGCTCAGCTATCATCCAAAACAAGCTGCCGACTAAATTGAAAGAAGCAGGAAGTTTCACTATTCCTTGTTTAATTGGTAGTTTGAGCATAGAAAAAGCATTAGCTGATTTAGGTGCCAGTATTAATCTAATTCCTTATAAAATGTTTAAGCAACTTGGTCTAGGGGAACCAACACCCACTAGGATAAGTATTAAGTTAGCTGACAGATCTGTTAAGTATCCTAGAGGAATTAATGAAGACGTTCTGGTAAAAGTAGATAAATTTATATTCCCTGTTGATTTTCTTGTGCTTGACATGAATGAGGACGTAGAGGTACCTTTAATTTTGGGACGACCCTTTCTAGCTACTACTAGGGCTGTCATTGATGTTGGTGATGGTAAAATTGCACTAAGGGTAGGAGATGAGGAGATTGTTTTCCAAATTTATGATGCCATGTGGTATTCTAGAGAACAAGATGATTCTTGTTACTTTGTTGATGCCACTGATCACATTTTTCAAGAATCTTTGCAGGAAATCATGCACAGTAACACGATGGAACTGTGTCTTTCACAAGGTGAAGGGCAAGATGACAATACCGACGAAGTGAATCCCAATACATCATCCTCTAGACAGACGGAAATAGAAGGCATTGAGATCAATGACGAACTAAAACAGAAGCCCTCTATTGATGAGCCGACCAAGTTAAAACTAAAACAATTACCAAAACATTTAGAATATGCATTCTTGGGGGATAATTCTATGCTACCAATAATCATCTCTTCAGAACTAGAACCCAAGGAGAAAGAAGAGTTGCTAAGGGTACTAAGGAAGCACAAAAAGGCCATAGCATGGAAAATGTCAGACATTAAAGGAATAAGCCCATCATTTTGCACCCACAAAATTTTAATGGAAGATGAGTATAAACCGTGTGTGCAACCTCAGAGACGTTTAAATCCCTATATGAAATAAATTGTCAAAACTGAGGTAATTAAACTTCTAGATGCAGGAATAATTTATCCTATTTCTGACAGTACTTGGGTAAGTCCTGTGCAGGTAGTTCCAAAGAAAGAAGACATGACTGTTGTAGCTAACGAAAAGAATGAATTGATTCCTACAAGAACAATCATAGGTTGGAGGGTCTGTATTGACTACAGGAAGCTGAACGACGCCACCAGAAAAGACCATTTCCCTTTGCTCTTTATTGATCAGATGTTAGAAAGATTATCTGGGCACATGTACTACTGCCTTTTGGGCGGACTCTCCGGCTATTTCCAAATCCCAATAGCTCCTGAAGTTCAAGAAAAAGACAACATTTACATGCCCCTACGGTACATTTGCTTATCGTAGAATGCCTTTTGGATTATGTAATGCTCCTGCTACTTTTCAACGCTGTATGCTGGCCATCTTTGATGAACTTGTGGAAGACATTATGAAGGTATTTATGGACGACTTCTCTGTATTCGGTAATTCTTTCCACCTCTGCCTTAAAAATTTAGAATGGGTTCTAATAAGATGTGAGGAAATGAATCTTGTCTTGAATTGGGAAAAATGTCACTTTATGGTTAGAGAAGGGATTGTGTTAGGACATAAGATTTCTAGTAAAGGGATTGAGGTAGATAAAGCAAAGATTGAAACCATAGAAAAATTACCTCCCCCTAGTTCAGTTAAGGCCATTAGAAGCTTTTTAGGACATGCGGGATTTTATAGAAGATTCATTAAAGATTTCTCTAAAATAGCTAAGCCTTTAACAAAATTACTAGAAAAAGATGTTCCTTTCAATTTCGATCAGGAATGTTTAGATGCATTTAATATCCTCAAAGATAAACTAATAAATACTCCAATTATAATTGCACCTGATTGGAATTTACCATTTGAACTAATGTGTGATACGAGTGATTTTGTAGTAGGTGTCATTCTGGGGCAATGAAGAGACAAGCATTTTCAGCCAATTTATTATGCTAGCAGAACATTGACACCCGCATAGTAAAACTACACCACCGTAGAGAAAGAATTGCTAGCTATAGTTTTTGCTTTTGACAAATTTAGGCAGTATTTAATATTATCTAAAGTTGTCGTTTACACTGACCATTCAGCTCTTCGTTATCTTTTAGCTAAAGCTAATGCAAAACCTTGACTCATACAATGAATCTTACTCTTACAGATATTTGATTTGGAAATACAAGATAAGAAGGGAGCTGAAAATCTTGCAGCAGATCACCTCTCTAGGCTTGAGAGCCCACATATCGAAGAGCTCGATGAAAGTGAGATAAACGAATCGTTTCCCGATGAACAACTCTTTTTTATAACCAACTCTGAGGTACCATGGTTTGCAGATATTGCGAATTATTTAGCTGCTAACATCTTACCAAAAAGATTAACACATCATCACAAGAAGCTATTCTTTACTGATGCGAAAAACTATTTTTGGGAAAACCCCTTTCTTTTCCGTATATGTGCAGATCAAGTAATTCGGAGATGCGTTACAAAGGCAGAAGCGAGTAAAATCCTAGAACATTGCCATTCAAGACCTTCAGGAGGACATTACAGCGGAATTAAGACAGCACACAAAACGCTCGAATCAAGATTTTACTAGCCAACTCTTTTCAAAGATGCCAACAGGTATGCCGCTTCGTGTGATAAATGCCAGGGAACAGGTAATATCTCTAAACGCGATGAAATGCCTCAGACATATATGTTATCATGTGAGACATTTGATGTATGGGGTATTGATTTTATGGGTCCGTTCCCTAGTTCATTCGGAAACAAATACATCTTAGTAGCAGTAGATTACATGTCAAAATGGGTAGAAGCCCAAACTTTACCTACTAACGATGCTAGAGCTGCAGTAAAGTTTCTTAAGAAATTTTTCTCTCGTTTTGGAACACCCAGAGCAATCATCAGTGATAGGGGCACTCATTTTTGTAATACTCAATTTGAAAAAGTCTTAAGAAAATACGGATTACACCACAGAACAGCTACCCCTTATCATCCTCAAACTAGTGGGCAAGTGGAAGTGCCAAATCGAGAGCTTAAGTGAATCCTAGAGAAAACAGTTGAATCAAATAGGAAAGATTGGGCAATAAAAGTAGGTGATGCTTTATGGGCCTATAGAACAACATTTAAAACCCCTTTAGGAACATCCCCGTACAAACTTGTTTACGGAAAAAGTTTCCATCTACCATTTGAGTTAGAGCACAAAGCCTACTGGGCTATAAAATTCTTGAATTACGATCTTAAAATCGCAGGTAAGAAGAGGATGATGCAGTTAAACGAACTAGATGAATGGCGAGCTGAGGCCTATGAGAATTCACGACTATATAAGGAGGCAACAAAACGATGCCATGATGCTCGTTTAAAACAATCAAAGCAATTCAAAGTAGGAGACTTAGTTCTGCTGTATAATTCAAGGATCAAACTATTTCCTGGAAAGCTGAAATCAAGGTGGTCAGGTCTATTCGTGATAAAATCTTTTTTTCCCTACGGCACAGTCGAGGTAACCCATCCAATCCAAGGAACATTCAAGGTAAATGGCCATCGACTGAAAATTTATAATGGTGAAGATTTCAAGGAATTAAGAGAGGAGCTTCAGCTCCGTGAACCTTCTTTTAGAAATGAAACTAGGGTAAGTCTAGCTTAAGACTTTAAACGAGCGCTCCTCGGGAGGCAACCCAAGCACTGACTTTACTAACCCCATTAACTTCTACATTTTTATTTTATTCTTTCTTTTTATCACCTAACTTTAAACTAATCAAAGATGTAGATTTCCAGGCCACACGGCCTTGCACACGGCTGTGGCCGTGTGGACCTCCCGAATCTCTGTACTGACATGGCAGAAATGGTACTAGTCAGAACAAATAAAATCTTCGAGTCACGGACTCCAACCACCATACCACAGGCACCGACAAAACCCCACGGCCGTGCGACGCGGCCGTCGACAACACTGATAGATCATAAATGGCCGTGGGATCCTAACCACGGGCATGGGAGAAACAAAAAAAGCCCACCACGGCCATGCGATGCAGCCGTGTGACATGCCGCGCCCACGAGACACGGGCATGTGAATGTACCTGACTTGAAAATTCTATTTAAACTACCCACCCCTCCCTATTCTTACCCATTCAGCCCATTTAATTTTTCTTTTCTTTCTCGAACTTCTCCCAAACTTTCCTTCACTAACCCTTGCCCAAAACCATCGAGCTACACAACATCTATGTCGAAGAAGTGGAAGGATCCCATACAGTCTCCCTCAGGGAGACCGATCTACATAAGTTCATGTCGGCCGCTTCATCCACTTGACAAGCCAAGGGTCTTTGAGACCATTTATCTTTTGTTTTACTTTTAGCTCCTCCTTTATTTTCCTTCTTTTTGACTATCTTATGCTTAATTTAGTTTATTTTATTTTAGTTTCTTAGTGTCAGGTTCTAAGGGCTGCTAGGGAATCATGCCACTTTCGACACCGCCAGCACCACCGTAGCCTTAGAAGTCACACCCACCTCGCGAACCATCCAATAATAAGGACTCTTCGGTCCATTCATCTTTCATTTTAATTTTAATTACATTTATATTTTCTTTCTCTTTCTCTTTCTTTTCTTTAATTATATATTTAGTTTCATTTAAATGTGTCTTAATAATTTCTTCATCTAGCGCAGAGCTCGATAACAGCCACCACACCTCGGGACTCCCAACTCAAGGAAACCATCCACATTCAGGAAGTTTCACATCTTCCTCTCTCTTAAATATAATATACATCTTTGTACATTGAGGGTAATGTACATCTTAAGTGTGGGGGTGAATAGTTATTTCGAGAAAGTGCCTAACTTTCTTCATTATTCTCAAATCCCTGAATTATGCCTTGTCTTGAAGTAAGTTTTTCATATTACGATTAGAATGAAATCTCCTTTGATTTATGATTTTTATTGATATGTTTTGGATTAAGTCATTGATAATTGTGCATTGATGATTAAATTTGAACGATACTAGGGAATCAAGCATGATAAGTCTAATTTTCATTAAATTAAAAATTTTTCTAGGTTGTCTACCTAAATCTAATTATTATTTTTAAGTTTGAAATTTACGAGGTTGACATCAAAAACCCATAATTTTTGTGAGACTTTGAGCCTTTTAGAGCATACATTCTTTTCCTTGCTCACTTCTTGATTATGAGTGTGTCAACATTGATTTGTTATTCTAGAACTTGCATCGATTATACATGTCAAGACCACACCTTTGATTTGATATACAGAGATGATAAAGGCACCTAGGATTTAACCCATTATTCCATTAAAAGCCTACCTTCATAATTAACCCTTAGTGAACCCCGTTGATCCTAACAACCCATTTATTGACTCACTCACTAATATTAACCCAAAAACCCTTTGTATTTGTTATCACCGTTCCTTGACTACCTTTTTTTTCGAGATTTGATTTTGAAAATTTTCTTAACTATGTTCTACATTTCAGTTATTAAAGTTCTTTCTTATGATGTACTTGACTTGTTCTTAAAAAAAAAAAAGAAAAAAAAGTCGAAGCATATTCATTATCAGTTCTATGTTAGGTGAGCTTATGCATGTAAATTCCAAATCTGGAAAAGAAAAAGCTCATATTATTGATGTAATTATTCCAAATTAGTTCATTTTTCTAGTTAGGTAAATTGTCAGGTCAATCTCGATTCTAACCTTCTAATTCAGCCTATATCCATGCCCTTAACCTAAGCCCCGTTACAACCCTGTTAAAGACTTTTTGATTTGTGTATCATCTCATATTATAGTGGTGGAGACTTGATTTTCATGCAAGCCTATGGGATTAACTCTTCATGTTTGACTTTTGAGTGCTTAATTCTAAACCTTAAACACTTCGAGTGATTTGAGTGAATCTTTAGTGAGGATGTCAATTCTTGTCAGTTTTGAATCAAAGGTAGTTATTTAGATGAACGGAAACGCCTATGTTTTCGGGCTATAAAAGAATGACTTTGATTGTTTGTATCTTTAAGACTCTTTGAGTTAAATTATCCATGTATGAATTATCTATGAATTATGATAAAACATTATTGATAAATTTTATGAATCAAAGAAGTTCATTTTAATTGTGACTTGAGAATTTTGCTTGAGGACAAACAAAATCTTAAGTGTGGGGGTATTTGATAAACCGTAAAAGTAACATATTGTAGGCTCACATTTAGCATGCTTTTGGATGATTTAATACCTGAATTGTGTAAATTGGTGCTCTTAATCCTCTGTTTTCATTTTTATACTGAGGAGAGCACCCAATGACGAAAAGAACAGAAAACAGGCCCAAAATGGAGTAAATGGGCCATATCACGAAATCCACCAGGCCTAGGCCCAGGACCACACAGCCTTGCCCTATTCAACAGGTTCAAACACAGCCTGGCCACGACTTACATGGGCGTGTGCCATAGGCGTGTCCCTATCGCAGGGAAGAAGAGTTTCACTCGGATTTGGATACTTAGGGGCAAAGAAACATATTCAGAAGCCTATATAAACACCCTAAGTATTACTAGAAAAGAGGGAACCCACGGCTTTAGTCAGGGGGTGTCCGACTAGGCCAGAGAAGGTAGATTTGTGGAGATTTACTCGAAGATAGCCAGTTGATCCATCTCAAGAAGCCAAAATTATACTCAAGACGGAGGATCTCTCTTTCAATTCCTTTAGGGGGTTTTAGGGATTTCTTATGTTTTGTTTTATCTTTTCTTTTGAGATGTATTCTTTTATCATCATTATGAACTAAACCCTCAGATAAATGAGGGGGACAAAACCTAAGATGAATCTTGTTATCGTTTGCTGAACTATATGATAAATATTTAACTTGTTCTTAATTATGTGTTCTTAATTCTTGTGTTGATATTTCCGAGATATTAATTCAAGTATGATGTGCTTAGGTGGAGGAGCAAAAGTCCCTGCCTAAGAGTATATCTAGCATAATTAAGCGGAGTTGATCGCGTGCCTAGAGATAAGGTGACGAGAGTTTGCCAGATTAGGGTGAAACCTAATATAGGAGTCCATAGATCGAGTTAATGCGATTCTAGGGGTTTTAATTAGAAAGAGATTTCAATTAATCAACCTAGGGTTAGACATTGGTCGCCTCGAGAGAGGGATTAATATAGCTTAAGGAATCTTACGGATCAAGTCAAATGAATAAATCGTCTGGTTCAGAATTAGATAACAAGTGAAGTCTAGGTGGATTCTTCCTTGGGTGTCGTCTAAATCAATTGGTTTTTCTTCCCAAGTATTTTCCCAAATTTATTTTTCTTTGTCTTAGAGTCTTTAGTTTAGTAGTTAGTTAATTTAGATTAGATAAACAATTCATTTAATTCTTAGGCTAAATAATAAAAAAAGAGTTAGTATTAGTACTTTTGGTTCCTTTAGGTTCGACATTCCGGTCTTGCCTTAATTGTACTACTGTTTGATAGGTACGTTTGCCTCAAATCGTTGTCATAGTTAGTTTCCAGGTTTGATCATTCTTTTTATAAATTTTAAGACTTTGACATCGCGAGAAAAACGATCACATACTGACTTGGTCACACGGCCAATGACACGCCCGTTTGTCCAGCCCGTGTGACTATTCGAAATGGCCACACACGCCCATGTACCAAGACTGTGTGCCACACACAGCCACCAGACACATTCGTGTGTCTAGGCCATATAACTCACTAACTTATTTTATTAAAGCAGTCGGGGTCACACAGTTGAGTCACACGCTCGTGTACTCAGGCCGTGTGGCACGAAATTAGGCTTGGTTTAAGCCATATTTCTCACCTTCCTCATGCATACCTAAACCATATCATTTTATACCATTTAAAAACCATTGTCTTAACCAAGAACATCCCAAATACACAAGCTATAATCATCAATATAACCTATTTCAATTGGACAATATTTCCTAATTCAAATATCAATCCATACCTCAAAAGTCAACCAATTCATCAGCTCAATTTCATGCATTTCTTAAGCAAATACTCATTATCTATCAAATGATCATATGAATAACTTAAACCATTATTAAAATGGCTATATACACTTAGATCATATCAAGCCAATCTCATAATAATTCTAAGCTATTTAGCCAATATCAAGTTTATCAAAATATACTAAATTCCACAACCACATTTATAATCAACCATCTCAAATGACCAAACACATTCCAACCATAATATCAAATACCATAGCCTATACATGCCATATAACCAAGTCATAAAGGGTATAAATACCAAAATCATTAGCCAGATAGTGTGGTGCGATCTCAGTCAACTTCCAACTTGAGCGAACATCCGAATCACTATAAAACATAGAAAAACAACACAAAGTAAGCTATAAAGCTTAGTAAGTTCGTATCTTAATAAACTTAACATAACAAATAATTTCAATTCAATGTCATAAGCATAATATGCAATCTCACATGCCAAAACACAACTTATCTCAAGTTTATAACATGATTTCATATCAAATCATCACCATTCGATAATATAATTACTTAGTTACTAACTTTAGCTTTCATAGGTTTATTCAATTCGATTCTAATATAACATTCAATTCTCACTTTCATATAACCAAATGAACACATTTTGGAAAATAACATATTTAATCACATATCTTTCTCATATGAATCACTTATATAGTATCTGACAATTTCACATATTCACTTTTCATTCGCATATACCACACATAACAATCTTTGCACATATATACTTACCTTTCATTATCAAATAATGTATACATTTCAACGTACCTGAATCAGAATGTCATTCACTTAATCACTTATTTCTTAGAATGCCAGTTGAACCGTTCGGAATCAATAGGATACTCTGATAACTCAAAAAGCTCGTACAATGCCAACGTCCCAGATGTGGTCTTACATGTAACCAAATATCGATGCCACTATCCCAGATAGGGTCTTACACAAAATCATATACGATGTCGATATCCCAAACATGGTTTACACGTAAATCTCAAATCGATGCCAAAGTCCCAGACCTGGTCTTACACGATAACACATACCAGAATCCTATGTCATGACATATGTATCCTAACTATTCCTATGGTTCGTATGGGGCTTTCAGATGTCATCACATTGTTGATGCTTTCTCGTATTCATATAATCTGCTTCTCGAACAATTCAATATCTTAATAATATATATAACTTTTTCAAAATACATATATATTTACATTACCATTCGGCATTGAATTCAATCACACAAATAATATGCATTTATAACATGATTTTGTAACGTCTATTAAAATACGAACTTACCTCGTTCGTAGTAATGACAAATTAAGTCGACCAATCTGATATTTTGACTTTCCCTCAATCTAGATCCGAATTCCAATTTTGCCAATCTAATTAATATCAAAATTAACTTATTTAATCATTAATTCATTCAATTAAACACAATTTACACATTTTGACAAAATTACACTTTTGCCCCTATTATTCCACTTTTTTTTGCAATTTAGTCCTTATCACATAAAATCACAATTTCCTGAAACTAAACACAAACCCAAGCTTGCCGAATTTTCCATATATTACTCTCAACCCATATTTCAATTTATTTCACATTTCAACCCCTCAATTTACATTTTTCACAATTTAATCCTTATTTGAAATTTTTACCAAAAATCACTTAACAAAACAATTTAATCTATCAACAATTATTCATTATCCATCATCAACACTCAAAAACATCAAGCTATCTCAATGGAAACTCCCAAATTCATCAACAAATTCAGAAATTAGGGTACGGGCTAGCTCGAACATGAAGCAACGATCACAAAAACATAAAAATCATCAAAAATCGAGCTCGAATCATACCTCAATTAAAAACAACAAGGGCCGAACCCTATAATGCTTCCATGGCTGTTTCTTTTATCTATAGTCAGTGGAAGATGAAGGAAAATTAAATGATTTTGACTTTTATTTTATTTATTATTAACTTATATTACCTATTTACCATTTTACCCTTTGAAAACATTAATAATTACACCAAATGCCACTCCTCTAACATCCACTATCTCATAAATGGACTATTTTTTACATAAGGGCCTTCAATTTTAAGTTCTATAGCTATTTAACATCTTTAGCTTATAGAACCCAACTTTTACGCTTTACGCGATTTAGTCCTTTTTATCAAAATAACCACTTAAACGGTAAAATTTCTTTTCGAAAATTTCACACAACTCTCATATCATGCTGTAAATATTAAAATAATAATAAAATAAATTATTCAATGTCGAAGTGTGGTCCCAAAACCATTGTTTCGATTAACCCTAAAAACGGGTTGTTACAAGAAATTTTTGTCTTCTTTGACTGTTGAGATCAGGTGGCAACACACCACTCACTACATAGTTCACTATGGTGGCATACCAAGGTAATGTCGTGGCAACTTACAATTGTTCATTTGGAAATTCTTCTTTAATAAGTATATCATGACTACCTTCACTTCTAGATTCTATCCTCGACAAATGATTTGCCACTTGATTCTTAGTTCCTTTCCGCTCTCTAATTTCTAAGTCAAACTCTTGCAGCAATAATATCCCCCTAATCAACCTCGGCTTAGCATCTTTTTTGCTCATTAGATACTTAATAGCAGAGTGGTCTGTGTAAACTATGACATTTATACCAACTAAATATGAACAAAACTTAACGAACGCGAACACCAAAGCCAATAACTCATTTTATTTAGTGGTGTAGTTAAGCTGCACTTCTGATAAATTTTAGCTAGTATAGTATATTACCCACAGTATTTTGTCTTTCCTTTGCCCCAATATGGCTCCCACAGCATAATCGCTGGGGTCACACATGAGTTCAAAAGGTAGTGTCTAATCTGGAGCTACTAAAATCGGTGTTGCTATGAGTTTTTTCTTTAACTCTTCAAAGGCTACCAAACATTGTTCATCCAAATTGAAAGGTTTATTTTGCTCCAACAAAATGCACAAGGGTTTAGATATTGTAGCAGTTCGTTTTCGATAAAATCAGAACAGTGGTTTTGGGACCACAAACTCGACGACTAAATATTTATTTTATTATTATTTTAGTGTCTAGGAATATTAGTAATTTCGTATAAAAATTTCATTAAGAAATTTTGTTTCGTAAAAAGGACTAAATCGTAAAAGGTGCAAAAGTGTAGTTCTAGTAGCTAAAGGTGTTAAATGACTATATTACTTTAATGTAAGAGGACTTAGATGGTAATTAGACCATTATTCTTATGAGTGGACAAATATGGACACATTATTCAGTGAGTTAAAGGTTAATTACTAAGGTTAATTAAGTAAATTAATAAATAAGTTAAGTAAAAACAACATAAACAAAAGCTATCATATTTTTTGTTCATTCCTTCACAGAAATTAAACATAGAAAACTCCATTGAAGAAGTTTAAAGGTTCGGTCAAGTTCTTGCTTGCATGTGGGTATAACTTTGTCCCGTTTTTAAAGATTTTTATATTTTTGAAGTCGTTTTAACTTAATCTAGTTAGCCCAAGGACTAATTTGCAAAATTGTTAATGGTTTAGGTCATGAATGTTCTTGTGTAGATTTTGAAGTTTAATAGAAGATTATGAGTCCTTATTGTTAAATAAATAACTTTTGTAAAGTGATTTTTGATGAAATTATCATTTAGGGACTTATTTGTGAAAATAGTAAAATATCATGATAAAATAGTAAATTGATTATTTGTGTGGGTTGATATGAGTCCTTAGGTAACTCAGCTAGCTTGTTTTGTGGATGAAATTGCATAAGTTTCAATTTACGAGCTTAAGGACTAAATTGTAAAGAAGTTAAAATAATAAGGGAAAAAGTGTAATTTTTCAAAACTATGAAATTTGGACTGAATTGAATAGTATGAATATTAAATGGATTGAATTTTCTTATTTAGACCAAGTTAAGCTTCATACAAATCTGGATCGAGGAAAAGATAAAGTCTTGGATTAGTGATATTCTCTCAACGTCTTTGTAATCGAGGTAAGTTTGTATGTTTAAATAACGTTTTAATGTTATTTGATTTATATGCTATTATTATATTAATCATATCATGTTTCGACAGAAATCCAATGATATTTCGATAAATATCGAGCCCCGTTTGAGCCCTAGGAATATATATGATACATATGACATGTCATTAGGGTTACCATGTTTCGGGTGCTTGACCTGAATGCCCTACTGATGGCTAAGTTCCAACATTTGTTGCGGATACTCGTCAGTTTGTGTGAGCGGCATTATGTAACTACATTTTAACTGTCATCTTGTGTGAGCAGACCCATTTATGGCTCGAGTGAGCAATGTTGTAAAGGAAAAGGAAAAGGAATGATTTCGACATATGTTTAGAACAATTTGTGTGAGCTTTCCATGTATCCAATATTATTCTAAGCGGTTCAACAGGTATGCAAAGGGAAGGAATGGTGAGTGTTCTAATCGGCTATATTAAGAGAGTGTGGAAAGGTATGAAATGATATTGATTAAAGTATGTATAACTATGTTTATGGAAAGTATGAATTCAACAGCTTTATGTTCATGTAAACTATCTTACCATGTAATAAATCTATTGAGTTATGTGTTAAGGAAATAAAATTGTTATTGATGATGCTTAGGCTTGTGCCAAGCTATTGGTTGGATTGTATCATGTTTAAATTTAAGGATATGCTTTTGAAATGGTAAGCTATGTTCATGATTTACGAACTTACTAAGTGTTATATGCTTACATGTTTTTCTTTCCTATGTTTTATAAATTATCGAAAGCTCGATTGATTTGGAAGCTTTTCAGAGACCTATCACACTATCCAACGATTATATCGGTAGATTTTGATGTTTTGGTCAATGTTAAAATGGCATGTATATGTGGACTTGTGCTTAATGATCTAGTTGTTATTTTTGGCATGTATATGTGGTATTATGGTTGGTGTGCTTTTGCCTCTTTTATGCCTTGATGGTTGGTGTTGATATGGCTAAGTTGATGTATGTTTTGAATGACTAATTTGGTATATGGTCAATTGTGTTATGTTTTGGTATGGAAATAAGTAGTTGTGTATGGTAGATTTATGGACAAATATGCATATGCTTAGACATGTTTGCTGGTTGTGTTTGAGGTACCTATATAGCATATTGGTTGGATGATTAAACAGCCTTTTGAATTGGTCTTATTATGCATGTTTTGGGAATGATTTATGGTCTTGGTTACATGTGCAAATGGCTTGTAGGTACATGTTTGTGTTGGGTGAAAGAAATTGTAACGACACGAATTTGGGCCTAATAGAATTGGGCCCATTGGGCCTTGGGCGTGGGAGCGTTTAAAATTTTTGAGAACATGAGAACGGCAATAATGTAAGTTGGACCTATTAGGTGAGTGATTTTGGAAGGTTAGGGGGCTTCTATGAAGTCCCGGGGATCAAACTTGGGCTTTAGGAAAATTTTGGTTTTAGGTGAATAAAACCTTGGGAGTTAGTAGGTAGGCTTTAAGAATAAACTGTGGAGAAAAATGACACAAAAAGAGCTTGTGGTGTAGTGGCAAAGTGGCACCACATGGGAGACAAGGAGGTGACGCCACACGAGGAAGCAAGGGGTCCAAGGTTCAAGCCTTGGCGCTGTCATTTCATTTTGATTTATTTTTAAGTGAACTTGGACTTTGGCCTATAGATTTCTATTTAGTTGCACATGATGTTAGACACAAGAGGAGCTGGTGGCTTAGTGGCAAGTGGCATGAAGTGGCTAATGGGAGAGCCTAGGTTCGAATCTCATGACAAGCAAGGGCGTATTTATTTTGCGGATTGGACGGCCAGAGTTTGTGTTGGATTTAAACTCTACTGAAGAAGAGATCCCACATCGGAAAGCTAGCAAGAGGGAAGGTGAGAAGATGGCTTTAAATAGAGCTACCTGTGAGGATAGGAAGCATACCTTGGTGGGCGTTTGGGCATAGGAGCATTTGGAGCGCAGATTAGCTTCAGACTCCTATCAGGTGTGTATTTCGCCCTACTCTAGCTATAGAGCGGCAAAGGCCGAAATGTCGGTCACACGGCGATGGTATCTACACGAGCATGCGAGTGCACATGTGGGAGCTTCGACGCGATAGTCGAGGCCACCATGAGTATATTCTTGTGGGCTGGTGCTATTTGGGCCACGATGGGCCGAATGGGGCTAAGTGGGCCCATATGAATAGGTTGTATGATTGTGTAGTAGATGTTGGATTAGACTGTGTGAATCTTATATCTATGGCTAGATTTGGGCTAAATAGGCCACCCGAGCGTGTGGGCCCATTTGGGCTGAGAATGGGCCCTAGGCCCATTCGCATCATTATCTCTGTTTCGAATTCTTAGGCGCTTGAGGCAACTATAGACCTTCTGAGGGGTTTACAAAATTACTAAAATACTCTTGGTTTACAAAATTACTGAAATACTCTTGGTTTACAAAATTACTGAAATACCCCCGATTTGCAAAATTATCAAAATACCCCTAGTTTGTGAAATTACTGAAATACCCCCAGTTTGCAAAATTAATGAAATAGTCGTGGTTTGTGAAATTACCAAAAATAACCCCGGTTTGCAAAATTACTGTAATACCCCTAGTTTGCGAAATTACCAAAATAGTCTCGGTTTGTAAAATTTTTGAAATACCCCGATTTGCAAAATTATCAAAATACCTCTGATTTACAAAATTATTGAAATACCCCTAATTTGTGAAATTACCAAAATACCCTTGGATTGTAAAATTACCAAAATACCCTCGATGGGTAAAATCATCGAATTACCCCTGTAGGGTAGAATTATCGAAATACCCCTGAGAGGTAAGATTATTGAAATACACTTATAGGGTAAATGACTGTTTTGCCCTTGTAGGTAAATGACTGATTGAGACTGTGAATTTGACTGAGTTGACTGTGATTGTATGACTGTGTTTTAACTGACTTGATTGTGGGCGTATGTTTGATTTACTGTTAATATGTGTTGAAATGACTGCTACTAAGCATGGCCATTTTGCATACACGTGTAATGATTGAGATTGACATACACGGCATATTGCATTGGGTTGGATTTGATGATCGGAGGAAGTGTATTCTGGTGGCCCTGCCACATTCTGTTTTAGTGGCTATGCCACATATATTATTTTGGTGGCTCAGCCACATATATCGTTATTAGCAGCTTGGCTGCATTATTGGAGAGCTTGACTCTGTACCATCTTGAATATGGCTTTGTGCCAATCATATTTACCTGTGGCTTTGTGCCTAACAGATATCGATGACTCTGTGTCATCCTATTTACCCAAGGCTGTGTGCCGATTATATTACCATCGCTGATGGATATGTGCCGATTATGATTCTGGTGGCTCTGCCACATTCTATTCTGGGGGCTACGCCACGTATATTCTATTATTCTGGTGGCTTCGCCATAAATTCTGTGATGAGCAACTTGTCTGGCATCGAGGTGTGTAGCGGATGGATGGGTTAATTTAGAAATCCCCACAATTGTGTTGGGCTGGTACGGGTGGTGTGTAGCAGATGGATTATTAGGTTGGTTTGGATGCATTATATGCTTTACCATGCTAATAGGGCTAAGGCCCAGTCTGTTTTCGTATGGGCTCGAGCCCAGTTAATGACCGATTAGGGGATTACACACTGAGTTCTCGTAACTCACCCCCTCTGCTTTAATCTTGCAGGTGATCCCCAACTTAGAGGGTTTGGTGCAGCGGAGGACTCTGTGGTGGCCATACATTGGAATACTTTTCATGCATTTTAGTAAATTTTGGTTCTGCTTTATTTTAAATTTTAAATTTTAAATTTTTATTCAATTTGGGTTTAATATTTTGTAATAAGGCCTTTGGGGATTTTATTTTTCTTTTAACTTTTGATTCGTTTATTTTTAAACTGTGAGACGTTCGAATACTGGGTTTTCTGAAATTTTAATAACGTCAAAATATCACATTTCCACAGTTCATTGAATCTCTTTTCTATTATAAACCAAGTTGTCAATAATAATAATAATAACAATGTTTTTACAACCACACCACAAAAGCAAATCTAAATTTCACTAAACAATAAAGCACGAGATTTCACATAGAATACAAAGTTTTTAACGAAAACGCAGTTTTTAAACAACCTATATATGTGACATGCTAGATCCGGTCATAATGTTTAGGCTGGGTTTAGGGTGTTACAAAAATGGCTTGATTTTAGCCTATTTCTTATCCACACGGCCTAAAACACGAGCACGTGTCTTAGCCATGTGTGACACACGGCCATGCGACACAACCGTGTGTCCCCTGTAGGTTTTAAAGGTTGCAAGTCAGGCAGTTATATGGCCTAGCACATGGCCTGGCACACAGGTGTCTAGCTTGGCCGTGTGACTCAAGTCAAAGAGTTACATGGGCATGGACATAGGATGGGACACGGCCATGTGTCCCTATTTCAATTCTTACACGGCCTGAGACACAGATGTTTGTCTCAGCAGTGTGACCCCTGCAGCTTGAATTTTTCTAACATTTTCTCCAATGTTTCATATGTTCTCGATTTAGTCCCGAACAATTTTAATAGTGTTTCTAAGGCCTTGTGTAACACCCCACACCCGGCCCACAAGCCTTGACCGGATCTGGTATGTCACTGCGGAAAAACGTTTGAAAGATTTTGACTTATGAGTGAAAACATGAAATTTTGTTGAGTTTGTAAAACGGTGGCCATTTAAAATCTTAAGTAAAGTGTGGAGTTTTAAAAAAAAATATCTTGATTAAAACTTTATTATATATATAGATTTAAATAAAATCGTTTGCAAATGATATTTCAATTGTCAATCCATAATAAAACAAAATAATAAACTTAATGAAAAACACTTAAACAAACTTTAAATACTTTTAGGGGCCTTATTACAATAATTGAATAATCAAAGTACTGAAAATATAAATACTTAATTAATTAAAAATATCCTTCTGCATGAAAATATGCTTCTGCATGGCCACCCTTGTATCCACTCCAACCCGGTCCAATTTCACGATCACCTGCGATGTTGGTAAATATTTGGGTGAGTCATACAGACTCATTGTGTAATTAGTCCACTGAATTCCACCCACATATCAAACCACATACTTACCCACATAACAAATATTAATGCAACTTATTCACATGCTTTCACATATTGGGCTTGACCCATATCCATATCACATTCATATAATAGTGTAATTAACCACATATTTCCATATACTGGGGCTTGGCCCATTACCGCATTAATCCACATATCATATTGGGCTTGGCCCATTTCACATTAATCCACATCACATATTGGGCTTGGCCCATTTTCACATATATTCACATGCAAAGTTATGCAATTATGATGCCCAACCCAGCCTAGGGTCCATCCGCTACACACCCCCGTATCAAGCCTACCACACACCAGGGGATTATTAAATCACCCTCTCCTTTTCATTCCAAAAGGCAATCAATGCCGTCCACGTGCAATTAAGCACAATAATCCACAACGCGAACTCAGTCAGCGCCAATCCACGATGTAGCCGTAGCTAACACCAAAACCACGATGGGACACATAGTCACTCATCAACCACGATATGGCACATAGCCGATATCAACCACGATGAGGCACATAGCCACTCATCAAGCCACGCGAACTAAATCGCAATTAATCCACAACGTGACCTCAGTCAACGTCAATCCACGTGAGGCTCATGGCCATCACAAAACCACATACTCGAAGTACACTCGTACCTTCTTTCATATCATATCCCACCCATGCACATGCAACATAAAATGATGCCATGATGATAATGCATGTATATGTTATTCGGCATATTATCACATATTCATAACAATAGTCACAGTCATCAGGTTTGATACTTACCAGATTATTGACATACCCCTTGAGGGTATCCATATCACAATTTCCACTGCACTAGTTAGCACATTCATAACACACATACAGATATCGCATACAATCGTAAACCCGGAAAACGGTAGGCTAACTACACACTTGATAACTTGAAGCTCTAAACTCTCGATCTCGATGCTATCACTAAGCGATACTACGGCTATCTGTCTATAGCTATCTCCTGCTACTGGTCCACACCCCAATGGCCAATCCCGAACTACCGAGACAGATCTTTTCTTAAACTTCAGGATAGGGACCTTCCCTTTTCCTTCTTGACTGGTGTTCGTATCCATAATGATATCTAATCAAAACCCGATTAAACGACAAAGTACTAAATCTTAATCGAATAAACTACAACTTAACAACCTTACCAGAGATGGATCAGAATCTCGAAGACTTCTCTTAACTCCTGTCGATTTGCTCCTAAGAACCATAGTACACAATCGGTTATCACTTGGAACTCTTAATGTGGCCTATGGCCGAATATCACAAGTCACTTACCAAGCTTACCTATTTCCCGAATCACCACTTATTCCTGTCGAAACCCTTGCTAAACAATTATTAGATTCGGCCAAACCGAAACCAAGGCCTTAAACACTTGCTTTCAGCACACAAATGGAAGAGAACCTATAACCGATGGCTAGGATAGAAAATACTTACCACAATCACCCGTTTGAAGTGCAAGAGAGAGTGTAATCGACAAAAGAGAGATAACGCTTGATCTTCGGCTTTTGAGACTTGCGACAAAAGAATATGAATAAGGGTACTTGATATTTAGCTATGGCTTTTTAATAAAAATAACATACAAATGGGAGTATGAGCACTTACAAGGTTCGACTACGCCCTCTAATGAGGTTGGAATATTCGACAACCACTCTTAATGGCAAAGGGGCATTCGACTTTCAAGAAATTGGAAGGAATTTGGTGTTGAAAGAAAATAAGGAGGAAGAGGAGAAGAGTAGGGGAAATTTCGGCACAAAGAAAATTAAAGAAGAAAAAGATATGAAGGATGATTACTCCCCCCTTATAAAGAATTCGGCTACTACATCCTTGCTCTTATCAAACTCCAATTCAATCTCCTATTTTACCTCTTGATCACTTATTCAAGATAAATAAAATAAATCCATATTCATCTCCTCTTTATCTTGCACAAAAATAATTAAATCCACAATTATCCTACCTATTTAGAATAAACCATCACATTATCTCTTATCTACCCATCTAAAAATAAATAAAATAAATAAAACACATTTATCCTACCTTAGCCGAAAATTAATAGGAGAATTAAAATCCTCCTCCAATTGAAAGTCCCAAGTGCCGTCCACTTTCTTCCTCCCTCTCCTCTTGACGCCAAAATTCAAAAACAAAACACCCAACTGCTGCCCCCAAGGTTCAAACATGAGACCTGGGCTGGAGCAAGCTTACTGTGTAATGCCCTGTGCCGCTTTTTGCAAGGCGTTTTTGTGACATAAACTCCCACAATTTCTTTTAAAGCCTCCTTCCCTAGCTCCCCTTGTCTTAACGCCAAAAGCCAAAAATAAAACCCCACTCCTTGCCGCCACGTGAATCGAACCTCATCCCCTTGGAGCACCCTTTCCGCAAGCGCCCAAGCCACTTTATCTGCAGATTATTTTGCGTCATAAACCCCAACAATTCTTTTTAAGGCCTTCTTTCTCCTTAGCGCCAACTTGGAAAAATAAAAACACGCTTATGTCGCCCACAAGACTCGAACCCCTTCCCTTGCCACTGCACATGGCGTCACTTCCAGGCCCTTAAGTGGCGCCTTGCAGCCACTTTACCAAGGCACTCTTTTGTGTCCAAAAGCGCCTATAACTTCCTTTAAGTCCTCCCTGGCCCAATTCCCCTTTTAGCGCCAAAAATAAAAGCCTCTAATGCGTCCCACGTTGCTCGAACCTCTTCCCTCCTACACTCCGCTTGACGCAAACTGCCAGCACCCAGGTGGCGTCCCTTGCCACTTTACCACACGGCTACTTGTGTCCTAAACTCCCCAAAACTTTTCATAAAGACCTCTTCAGCCTAGCTCCTCTTTTTAACTTAAACCCAATATTTTTTTTTTCCAAAGCCTTCCCTTATTTTTCAGAGTTCTCAAAACCCTTAAAACTTATCCAAACACACTCAAGGCCTACTTAGCTCATGAATTATGCACTCCCGCATAACCCCTAATCTAGGATGTTATAGTTCTACCCTCCTTAAAAATAATTTCGTCCTCGAAATTACTTACTAACTAACGGCTGAACAATCCTACTCATCACGCTACGCTTATGCTGCGCACTCTGATCTTAATAGAACCATCATACTTCTTAGGCACAATTTTTAAGTTCACATCCAAGGTTTCAAGCATTTTACTAGCAACACAAGAATGAATTATCTCTAAAGTAATAAATAATATTCCAAAACAAGGAACTTACCCGCTATCACATCCTTGGTTGCCTCGCGTCCAAACCTTCAGCACCTCTGCCGGGTGTTCCACGACCTTGGCCTCGAGCCCTATCCATCACTTGAGGACATTTCTTAATGAAATGAGCCTTAGATCCACACCGAAAACATTCCTTACTATTACCCCAACATTCTCCTGTGTGAGTTCTCCCACACCGAGCACAGGAACGATTCCGATTCTTAGAAACTGACACAGGTGCACGTACAGAATTCTTGATCCTTGGCCTTTTCTGAAAATCTTCCGATAACTCTGAGGATCCAAAGCTTCTCTTATTCCTGTTCCTTTCCTTATCTCGGTTCTCTCTTACAGTCTTCTTAACTTCTTCAGTGATCCGAGCTTTCTCCACTAGAATAGCAAAGTCCCTTTCTCTTTGCGGAGCAATCAACATTCGCAACTCATCTCGTAACCCATCTTCAAACCGGACACACCTTTCATAATCAGTGGTCATGATCCCCTTAGTGTATTGACTTAACCGCACAAATTCTGCTTCATACTCCGCTACCGACTTACTTCCTTGTACCAAGTTAAGAAATGCCTTTCTCTGCTAGTCTAAGTAGCTAGCTCCAACGTACTTTCCTTCGAACTTAACCTTAAAATAATTCCAATTCAATCGATCTGCCGGGACACCTTGTTTGACAGTGAGCCACCATCGATAAGCTTCGCCTCGAAGCAACGAAATAGCTCCCTTCAGCTTTTCCTCATCGGTACCGTCCAAATCATCCATGATTCTTTTGACTACTTCTAACCAATACTCCACTACGTTCGGAGCTACTCCCGACACTCCTCTAAAAACTTCAGCCCCGTTCGACCTAAGTCGTTCCGACACTGACTTTTGAGCTCCGTTTCCTACACTAGCTTCTGCCACTCGCTCGAGCACTCGCAACATAGCCCACGATATTGCGTCATTGCCTCCTGTCTGATCTTGATCCTTCGCACTCCACTCTTTGGCGGCGCACATCGCTTTTTCGACCCATGGCGGACTCCTACGGTTCCGACATCGCCATTCTATCTCTACTACGCGCGGCCCACGACGACCACGTCCCCTAGAACTCATTTCTAACGTCGCGATTTATCTGATTAAAAAGTTTTTATGCATCAGACTTTTGTTCCACTTATTAACCGCGAACAATTTTATGAAATAAAGATATTTAGAAGTAGTTCTTTCGATCACACAAAGGTTCAGTTCAACTACTCTAGTTCAGAGAGTCACATTCACATTCACATTCATAATAGAGATATCTTCATTTCTCAACAAAGCCACATTCATTCAGTGGTATCCACCACCCACATTCACTATTCGAACGTTTTTGTCCGTTTCTATCCCCGGGGTATTTTCGTCATTTGTCCTATAGGGGTATTTTGGTAATAAATCGGGGTCAATGTGAAAATCTTTCTAAATCATAGCTATTTCAAATTTTTTGAAACTTGTGGGTATTTTGAAAATTTTTACAAATCGAAGGTAATACAAAAATTTTTGAAATCGGGGTTATTTTGGTAATTTTGTAAGTTAGGGGTAATTCAGTAATTTTCCAAATCAGAGTATATCAATATTTGTAAAACAGAAGTTTTTGATATTTTTGTAAAGTAGAAATATTTTAGCAAACGTCGAGGGTTTTTTTTTTTGAAAATCTTAAAAACTAAGGGTATTTTAGTAATTTACAATACAGGGGCATTTTTGTAATTTTGTAAATCGGAGATATTTTGGAAAAATTTTCACAATAATCATTTACTACAATTAAGAGGGTGATTTAGGGATTTTAAAACTAGGAATTTTATAAAACTGCATGGCTAGTCCCTTTCGGGTTTTAATTATCGGGTTTAGCCCGTGAATAAGTCCTCTTGGTTAGGGTGAACCGTAGCTACGCACCAGGTAGGATTCGAGTAAAGAGGAGGTGAGTCGCTAGGACTGCTTAAATACCAAGCTCTTACGGAATCCACTCATAGACATGCGCACAACTGTTGCCACACCCTAGCTCGGCAACTTAATCACAGGTTTGTTTAATGGTCCTTATGCACTTGTGTTGGAGTAAACTAGTCCTAGGGTTCAACAGATCCTGGTTCACTAATTTACGTTCCCTTCATACTCATAGAATTCATATTCACAATTCACTTCAGTAATTAGAAGCACTTACCTGGTGGACTTCGGGCCGGAGATACAGGTGCCATGCCAGAATAACCTGAAATAAAAGTCCATATTTTGAAAAGCCCATCTTTGAAAACATTTTTGGACCCAAAACCCTTACAGCCGAGTTTTGAACCGGGCTCATATACCAAATTGTAACACCCCAAACCTGGCCCACAAGCCTTTACCGGATCTGGTATGTCACTGCGGAAAAACATTTGAAAGATTTTGACTTATGAGTGAAAACATGAAATTTTGTTGAGTTTGTAAAACGGTGGCCATTTAAAATCTTAAGTAAAGTGTGGAGTTTAAAAAAAAAATCCGGATTAAAACTTTATTATATATATAGATTTAAATAAAATCGTTTGCAAATGATATTTCAATTGTCAATCCATAATAAAACAAAATAATAAACTTAATGAAAAACACTTAAACAAACTTTAAATACTTTTAGGGGCCTTATTACAATAACTGAATAATCAAAGTACTGAAAATATAAATACTTAATTAATTAAAAATATCCTTCTGCATGAAAATCTGCTTCTGCATGGCCACCCTTATATCCACTCCAACCCGGTCCAATTTCACGATCACCTGCAATGTTGGTAAATATTTGGGTGAGTCATACAGACTCAGTGTGTAATTAGTCCACTGAATTCCACCCACATATCAAACCACATGCTTACCCACATAACAAATATTAATGCAACTTATTCACATGCTTTCACATATTGGCCTTGACCCATATCCATATCACGTTCATATAATAGTGTAATTAACCACATATTTCCACATACTGGGGCTTGGCCCATTACCGCATTAATCCACATATCATATTGGGCTTGGCCCATTTCACATTAATCCACATCACATATTGGGCTTGGCCCATTTTCACATATATTCACATGCAAAGTTATGCAATTATGATGCCCAACCCAGCCTAGGGTCCATCCGCTACACACCCCCGTATCCAGCCTACCACACACCAGGGGATTATTAAATCACCCTCTCCTTTTCACTCCAAAAGGCAATCAATGTCGTCTACGTGCAATTAAGCACAATAATCCACAACGCGACCTCAGTCAGTGCCAATCCATGATGTAGCCGTAGCTAACACCAAAACCACGATGGGACACATAGTCACTCATCAACCACGATATGGCACATAGCCGATATCAACCACGATGAGGCACATAGCCACTCATCAAGCCACGCGAACTAAATCGCAATTAATCCACAACGTGACCTCAGTCAACGTCAATCCACGTGAGGCTCATGGCCATCACAAAACCACGTACTCGAAGTACACCCGTACGTTCTTTCATATCATATCCACCCATGCACATGCAACATAAAATGATGCCATGATGATAATGCATGTACATGTTATTCGGCATATTATCACATATTCATAACAATAGTCACAGTCATCCGGTTTGATACTTACCGGATTATTGACATACCCCTTGAGGGTATCCATATCACAATTTCCACTGCACTAGTTAGCACATTCATAACACACATACAAATATCGCATACAATCGTAAACCCGGAAAACGGTAGGCTAACTACACACCTGATAACCTGAAGCTCTAAACTCTCGATCCCGATGCTATCACTAAGCGATACTACGGCTATCTGTCTATAGCTTTCTCCTGCTACTGGTCCACACCCCGGTGGCCAATCTTGAACCGCCGAGACAGATCTTTTCTCAAACTTCGGGATAGGGACCTTCCCTTTTCCTTCTTGACTGGTGTTCGTATCCATAATGATATCTAATCAAAACCCGATTAAATGACAAAGTACTAAATCTTAATCGAATAAACTACAACTTAACAACCTTATCAGAGATGGATCAGAATCCCAAAGACTTCTCTTAACTCCTGTCGATTTGCTCCTAAGAACCATAATACACAATGGGTCATCACTTGGAACTCTTAATGTGGCCCACGGCCGAATATCACAAGTCACTTACCAAGCTTACCTATTTCCCAAATCACCACTTATTCCTGTCGAAACCCCTGCTAAACAATTATTAGATTCGGCCAAACCAAAACCAAGGCCGTAAACACTTACTTTCGGCACACAAATGGAAGAGAACCTATAACCGATGGCTAGGATAGAAAATACTTACCACAATCACCCGTTTGAAGTGCAAGAGAGAGTGTAATCGACAAAAGAGAGATAACGCTTGATCTTCGGCTTTTGAGACTTGCGACGAAAGAATATGAATAAGGGTACTTGATATTTGGCTATGGCTTTTTAATAAAAATAACATACAAATGGGAGTATGAGCACTTACAAGGTTCGACTACGCCCTCTAATGAGGTTGGAATATTCGGCAACCACTCTGAATGGCAAAGGGGCATTCGGCTTTCAAGAAATTGGAAGGACTTTGGTGTTGAAAGAAAATAAGGAAGAAGAGGAGAAAAGTAGGGGAAATTTCGGCACAAAGAAAATTAAAGAAGAAAAAGATATGAAGGATGATTACTCCCCCCTTATAAAGAATTCGGCTACTACATCCTTGCTCTTATCAAACTCCAAATCAATCTCCTATTTTACCTCTTGATCACTTATTCAAGATAAATAAAATAAATCCATATTCATCTCCTCTTTATCTTGCACAAAAATAATTAAATCCACAATTATCCTACCTATTTAGAATAAACCATCACATTATCTCTTATCTACCTATCTAAAAATAAATAAAATAAATAAAACACATTTATCCTACCTTAGCCGAAAATTAATAGGAGAATTAAAATCCTCCTCCAATTGAAAGTCCCAAGTGCCGTTCCCTTTCTTCCTCCCTCTCCTCTTAACGCCAAAATTCAAAAACAAAACACCCAACTGCTGCCCCCAAGGTTCGAACATGAGACTTGCTGGAGCAAGCTTACAGGTAACGCCCCAGGCCGCTTTGCCAAGGTGTTTTTTTGTGACATAAACTCCCCACAATTGCTTTTAAAGCCTCCTTCCCTAGCTCCCCCTTGTCTTAACGCCAAAAGCCAAAAATAAAACCCCACTCCTTGCTGCCCACGTGAATCAAACCTCATCCCCTTGGAGCACCCTTTCTCGCAGGCGTCCAAGCCACTTTACTGCAGATTATTTTGCGTCATAAACCCCCAACAATTCTTTTTAAGGCCTTCTTCTCCCTTAGCGCCAACTTGGAAAAATAAAACACGCTTATGCTGCCCACAAGACTCGAACCCCTTCCCTTGCCACTGCACATGGCGTCACTTCCAGGCCCTTAAGTGGCGCCTTGCAGCCACTTTACCAAGGCACTCTTTTGTGTCCAAAATCGCCTATAACTTCCCTTAAGGCCTCCCTGGCCCAATTCCCCTTTTAGTGCCAAAAATAAAAGCCTCTAATGCATCCCATGTTGCTCGAACCTCTTCCTTCCTACACTCCGCTTGACGCAAACTCCCAGCACCCAGGTGGCATCCCTTGCCACTTTACCACACGGTTACTTGTGTCCTAAACTCCCCAAAACCTTTCTTAAAGACCTCTTCAGCCTAGCTCCTCTTTTAAACTTAAACCCAATATTATTTTTTCAAAGCCTTCCCTTATTTTTCAGAGTTTTCAAAACCCTTAAAACTTATCCAAACACACTTAAGGCCTACTTAGCTCATGAATTATGCACTCCCACATAACCCCTAATCTAGGATGTTACACCTTGAAGGTTCGATTAAGGGACAATGTGCATGTGTATCAATGGATTATGCTATGGTTATTATAATGTTTGGAATTGAATGTTTTTAAGTTATGTTGATATGGTAATACTTTGTAACCCTATTTTGGCGACGGATACATGTTAAGGGTGTTACATTTATTTGTATCAGAGCTATAGTTTAGTCGATTCTCATACTAAATGTAATGTCTATGAGTCTAGAAATACATGCCATTATATAACTTGTGATAGTGTTATAGCTTCTGACTTATTTTGAACAATGCTTTTAAATAGAAAATGTCATCCAACTGAGCCGGGTCCGATGAGGATAAAGTAACGCGCAAGCCTCCGTTCATGGAGCAGTGTCGAGTGGTAGTAGGCCCGTATCTGAGGGTCGGGGAGGAGAGGCTAAGGAAGCCTTTTTCAAAATGATGAATGAGTGGTTTATCGAGTTCGTACGAATAAACCCGATGGCTCAACAACCTCCACCTCCACTTGTTCCCCAACCGGCCCCTATAGTTCCTCAGGATGTTGAACTAGTATGGTTGAGCAAGTCTCCAGTTTATAAAATTCGTAAATATAGGGTTGAAGAATTTAGAGCTACATCTAAAGATGATCCAGAGAAAGCCGAGTTTTGGTTAGAAAATACGATTAGAGTTTTCAATGAATTATCTTGTACACCGGCTAAATGTGTGAAATGTGTTGCATCCTTAATCAAAGATTCAACTTATTAGTGGTGGAATACATTGGTTTTAGTTATGCCAAGAGAGCGAGTGGAGTGGGAATTCTTTCAAACTGAGTTCTGAAAGAAATATGTGAGTTAGAGGTTCCTTGACAAGAAACATAAAGAGTTTCTCAAGCTTAAATAGGGTCAGATGGTAGTATCTAAGTATGAGAGGGAATATGTTCAATTGAGCAAGTATGCCTGAGAATGTATACCAACCGAGATTGCCCTATATAAACGATTTGAAAATGGGATGAATGAAGACATAAAGCTGTTAGTCAGGATTCTAAAATTAAAATAATTTGTTGTTTTAGTTGATCAAGCACACAAAGCCAAAGAATTGAGTAAAGCTAAAAGAAAAGTTGATTATGAGGCTCGTGATTTGGGTAAGAGATTGGTGGGAAAATCATATCAATCGCCATCAAAGAAATCAAAAGAATATCATATCCGTTCGTCAGCTTCGATAGGTTATTCCAGTAGAGATCGAGGAAAACAACATGCAGTTTTAAAACCTCAGGCTACATCTGTAGCGAGCGTAGGTAGTGTTAAGAGCAACAAACCTGAGTGTCAACAATGTGGACGTCGACAGTTAGAGTGTAAGATGAAATATGGAGCATGTTTTAAATGTGATTCATATGAACATTTTATCTAAGATTTCCTAGAAAGGTCTGAAAAAGAAAAGGTTCAAACTGTTCGACCGAACAATATAGCTGCAAGAGGTAGACCAGAACCTTGGAAATGTGAGTAATAGCCACAGTGGGACAAAGAACTCTGCTGCGAGGTTCGAAGAACGAGCACCGGCTAGAGCTTACGTAATCTGTGCATGAGAGGAAGCGTCAGCACCAGATGTTTTTACTGGTACATTTTCTATCTTTGATACTGATGTTACTACTTTGATTAATCCAGGATCAACACATTTGTATGTATGCACGAATCTATGTCAAGTAAGAAATTACCTTTCGAGTCTACTGAATTTTTGGTTAAAGTGACGAACCCCCTAGGTCAGTATGTGTTAGTTGATAGAGTTTTTAAAAATTGTCTTTTGATGATCTGGGATGCAACTTTCTAACAGATTTGATGTTACTACTATTTGATGAATTTGATGTGATTTTGGGTATGGACTGGTTAACTCTGCATGATGTTAATGTAAACTGTAGAAAAAATCTTATTGTGTTAAAATGTCAGAATGGTGAAAAACTTCGGATTGAATCAGATAGACTGGATAGCATGTTATTTCGTTTATGTCAGCACAAAAGTATGTTAGTAAAGGTTGTGACGTGTATCTTGCTTACATATTTGATTCTAGAGTTTCTGAGTTGAAGCTAGAATCGGTTCTAGTGGTATGTGAGTTTCTAGATGTGTTTCCAGAGGAGTTTGAGTTTGCTTTTGAGTTAGTGCCGGGAACATCTTCGATATCGATGCCTCCCTATAGAATGGCACTTACAGATTTGAAAGAGTTGACAGATATGGGTTTTACTCCGGCTAGTTTTTCTCCTTGGGGCGCACCTATTCTATTTGTTAAGAAAAAATGAATCCATGCGATTATGTATCGATTATTGACAACTCAACAAAGTCATGATCAAGAACAAGTATCCATTGCCACGTATTGATGATCTGTTTGATTAGTTGAAAGATACGACAGTGTTCTCAAAGATTGATCTTCATTCTGGTTATTATTAGTTGCAAGTTAAAGACTCAGATGTGTCGAAAACTGTGTTCAGGACTAGGTATAGACATTATGAATTTCTTGTGATGCCATTTCATTTGACTAATTCACCTGCAGTATTTATGGATTTGATGAACAAAATTTTCAGACCATATTTAGACAGATTCGTTGTGGTATTCATTGATGATATTTTGATTTATTCATAGGATGAGACAGAGCATGTCGAGCATTTGAGAATTGTTTTGCAAACCTTGCGCGAAAAGTAAGTATTTGCTAAGTTTAGCAAATGTGAATTCTGGTTTCGGGAAGTAGGATTCTGGGACATGTTGTATCAGTCAAGGGCATTACAGTTGATCTGAGTAAGATTTCAATTGTAGTAGATTGGAAGACTCCAAAAATGTATCTGAGGTTAGAATTTTTCTGGGTTTAGGTGGATATTACAAAAGATTCATCAAGGGATTCTTGATGATTGCTACACCGTTGATGAGACTATTGCAGAATGATGTTAAGTTCGAGTGGTCTAAAAAATGTCAGTAAAGCTTTAATCAATTAAAAGCATTGTTAACCGAGGCACCAATGTTAGTTTAGCTAGAGTTAGGTAAAGAATTTGTGATTTATAGTGATGCATCATTAAACGGTTCGGGTTGTGTTTTGATGTAAGAGGGAAAAATCATAGCGTATGCTCCTAGATAGTTGAAACCGCATGAAAAGAATTATCCGATGCACAATTTAGAGCTTGCAACGATTGTGTTTGCTTTAAAGATTTGGCAGCACCATTTGTACGGAGAAAAATGTCATATCTTCACGGATCATAAAAGTTTGAAATACTTAATGTCACAAAAATATTTGAATTTGAGACAGCACTGATGGCTCGAATTATTAAAAGACTATGATTTAATCATTGATTATCATCTGAGAAAGGCTAATGTTGTTGCTGATGCTTTGAGTAGAAACTAACAATTTGCTTTGCGAGCTTTGACCACGCAGTTGACATTGATTGATTATGGTTCAATTTTGAATGATTTGAAAGTTAGACCGATGTTTTTATAGCAAATTTGCGAAGCTCAGAAAACTGATGATGTGTTGATCGCTAAACGAAAAAGGATTGAGACAACTCCTGATTCAAACTTTCGGACTGGGTTTGATGATAGTTTGTATTTTAAAGGTAGGATTTGTGTGCCAATAAATTTTGATCTCATTCAGAAGATTTTGCAAGAAGCTCACTATAGTATTTTGTCTATTCATCCTGGTAGCAATAAAATGTACGGTGATTTGAAACAAAGGTACTGGTGGCTAGGTATGAAATGATAGATCTCAGAGTTTGTATATAGATGTTTAGTTTGTCAGCGAGTTAAAGCCAAGCATCAGGTACCTTCTGGTTTGTTACAACCAGAGATGATTCTGGAATGGAAATGGGAGCGGGTTAAGATGGGTTTTGTATTAGGATTGCCTTTGTCTCCGAGAAAGAAAGATACAGTTTGGGTAATTGATGATCGTCTGATAAAATCTGCGCATTTCATTCCAATGTGTACAGATTATTCACTCGAGAGACTAATAGAGTTATATGTTGTTGAGATTTTCATATTGCACAGAGTGCCAGTTTCTATAATTTCTGATAGAGACCCATGGTTTACGTCTCGATTCTGAAGCAAGTTACATGAGGGTCTAGGTGCTTGTTTTCATTTTGGCACCGCGTTTCATCCTCAGACCAATGGTTAGTCCGAACTAGTGATTAAGATACTCGAAGATATGCTTCAATGCTGTGTTTTGGAGTTCGAAGGTACTCGGGAAAGATTTCTGCCATTGGTTGAATTTGCGTACAATAACAGTTATCCGTCGAGCATAAAGATGGCACCATACAAAGCTTTGTATGGTCAAAAATGCCAAACTCCATTGTATTGGACTGAGCTCAGTGAAAAAAAAAGCTTCACGAGGTTGATTTGATATGTGAAATTGAAGAAACGTTAAAGTTATTCGAGATAGTTTGAAAGCAACTTCATATCGACAGAAATCTTATGCGGATTTGAAAAGAAAAGACATTGAATTTCAAGTCAGTGACAAAGTGTTCTTGAAAGTATCGCCTTGGAAGAAAGTTCATCGATATGGTCGTAAAGGAAAGCTAAGTCCGTCGTTTATTTGTTCGTATGAGATTATTGAAAGAATCGGGCTGGTAGCTTACAGATTAGCTTTGTCATCAAAGTTAGAAAGGATCCATAATGTTTTTCACGTATCTATGTTACGATGGTACCGATCAGACCCTTCACATGTGATTTCACCTGTTGACATTGAGATTTAGCCTGATATGATGTATAATGAGGAATTGATCAGAATTTTAGCTTGAGAGGTTAAAGAATTGAGAAATAAAAGCATAGCTTTAGTGAAAGTTCTTTGGCAATGACATAGTATAAAAGAGGCTACCTGGGAGCCAAAAGAAGCTATAAAAGTGCAATACCCGAACCTCTTTTCTGGTAAGATTTTTAGGGACGAAAATTCCTTAGGGGGAGAGTTGTAACATCCTGGTTTCAACGAAATCAGAATAGTGGTTTTAGGACTACAAGCCTGACGAGTAAATATTTATTTTGTTATTATTTTAATGTCTAGGGAATATTAGTAATGTCGTATAAAAATTTAGTAAGAATTTTTTTGTTTGCATGCTTAATTTCGTAAAAAAAGGACTAAATCGTAAAAGATGCAAAAGTGTAGTTCTAGTAGCTAAAGGTGTTAAATGGATATAGAACTTTAATGTAAAAGGACTTAGATGGTAATTAGCCCATTATTCTTATGAGTGGACAAATATGAACACATTATTAAGTGAGTTAAAGGTTAATTACTAAGGTTAACTAAGTAAATTAATAAATAAGTTAAGTAAAAACAACATAAACAAAAGCTATCATCTTTTTTGTTCATTCCTTCACCGAAATTAAACATAGGAAACTCCATTGAATAAGTTTAAAGGTTCATTCAAGTTCTTGCTTGCATGTGAGTATAATTTTGTCCCGTTTTAAAGATTTTTATATTTTTAAAGTCGTTGTAACTTAATCTAGCTAGCCCAGGGACTAATTTGCAAAAATGTTAAAGGTTTAGGGTTTTTCATGAATGTTCTTGTATATTTTTTGAAGTTTAATGGAAGGTTATGAGTCCTTGTTGTTAAATAAACAACTTTTTTCAAGTGATTTTTGATGAAATTATCATTTAAGGACTTATTTATGAAAATAGTAAAATATCATGATAAAATGGTAAATTGATGATTTGTGTGGGTTGATATGAGTCCCTAGGTAACTAGGCTAGCTTTCTATGTGGATGAATTTGCTTATTAGATCAAGCTAAGCCTTATACAGATCTAGATCAATGAAAAGATAAAGTCTCGGATTAGTGATCTTATTTCAACGTCTTTGTAATCGAGGTAAGTTCATATGTTTAGATAACGTTTTAATGTTATTTGATTTATATGTTGTTATTTTATTTATCATATCATGTTACAATGGGAACCCAACGATGTTTCAACAACTATTGAGCCCCGTTTGAATCTTAGGAATATATAGGATACAAATGACATGTCATTAGGGTTACCATATTTCGGGTGCTGGTCCTGAATGTCCTACCGATTGCTGAGTTCTGACATTTGTTGCGGATACTCGTCAGTTTGTGTGAGTGGCATTACGTAGCTACATTTTGATCGTCAGCTTGTGAGAGCAGACCCATTTATGGCTCGAGTGAGCAATGATGTAAAGGAAAAGGAAAAGGAATGGGTTCGACCATATGTTTAACACACTTTATGTGAGCTTCTTGTGTGTCAGATATTACCCTAAGTGGTTCAACGGGCATGTAAAGGGAAAGAACGGCAAGTGTTCCAATCGACTATTGTAACACCCCAAACCCGGTCTGTGCGTTAAGACCAGATTTGACATGTCACACGAATGATCATATGTAAAGTCTCTTAAAGGTTTGTAGAAAACGAATTTTAAAATAAAGATTTTGAAAAGGTGTTTATTGAAAACCGAGGTTGATTGTTAAATTTAATAATTTAAGACGTAAGAGTTTATAAATTTGAAAAAAATACTTGATTCAGTATCCCAAGAAATGTAAAAGAGTTCAAAAGATACTTTGAAAACAATATTTTTAAAAGAGTTGTTACAGAAAAATGTTACCGAGTTAAAATTAACTAAGAATGAAATCCTTTTCGTATGTTTATTTAAGAAAAACATTTGTTTCTATTTTTAGAAAAGAAATCCCATTTAAGTATTTAAAACATAATATAAAATCCACCCACAAGTAAAACATCAATAAAAATTTAAACAGAGGCCTTATTACATCACAACTTAAAAGTAGATATTAAAAAGTACTTTAAAGAAATCCGAAGTTTAATTAACCCATTAATCGTAGTATGGCCTCCACTGAGTCGTCCTCGGCCCAAGCCTCCGTCACTAATCATTACTGGAAAAGGGTAAAGAAAACGGGGTGAGTTACTTAGAACTCTGTGTGTAACTCACTTACCATAGTCCACTGGGCCAAAACCATTTAAGCATTTATTTGGGCCTGATCCCATTACAAATATAACAATTTAACATGTATAGAATGCATGTGATATGCAATTTCCCAAAACCAAACCTAAGTTTCCATCCGCTACACACCACCCGTACCAACCAACACACTTGTGGGGAGCTTTAGTCACCCACCCCGCCAACACACCAAATTTGGCATTAAGCCATATATCAAACTGGGCACGTAGCCATAATTCAAACTGGGCACGAAGCCATATTTCAAACTGGGCACGAAGCCATATTTCAAACTGGACACAAAGCCATCAGAATTTTGTAGCAAAGCTACCAGAACTTCTCTTCATCAAAAAGCCCAACCCATGCAATCATGTATATAATATGCATAACAATCCATTCATATAATTATTCCAACATAAGGCTCATTATAAAAGTTATCACAAACTGGCCCATTTCACATTTTGGCCCACATAATCCCATATCACATTTGGCCCATTTAGCAATTATCACATATGGCCCATTTATCAAAATCGCATATGGCCCATTTATCAAATATCACATATGGCCCAATAAGTCAATTTTATCGATTTAGCCCATTAAGGGAAGTTTCGTAATTTTCATAATCTTGATACCAATTTCATAGTTTTTACTATTAAAGTGTTAAAATATACCATTTTACCCGATTTCACCAACTTTGTGATTTTAATCTAGCATTATTACGATGTGGTTATCTAACCCGTGAGATATAGTGTGAGATTACACACCTGATTACGGTGAGCACTATATTTTCCTGATCGTCAACACCCTCAGAATCTTGAATAACTACTATTTGTCGGTTCTCCCCGGTTGACGGTTCACAACCCGTTGGAAAATCTGGAACAGCTAATGGCTCAGAACTACGAACAACCTCGAATAACTGGTTTTCACCGAATGAGGGTCCACAACCCGGTGGAAAATCTCGGATTGCCGAAACAGCCCTTTGCTTGAATCTAGAGGGAATAGTGAATCCGCCCCTCTTCTGATCACTATTCACTACCCTTTTTGACCCTATCTTGCTTCCCACGAAATCTTTACGTTCAAAGGATGAAAATCAAGCGATAGCGTCCCTAAGATAAAGTCGATTAGTACACCCCATCTTTAACGAAATCACGAGTAATATGAAGTCCTTGATAAAAACCCTTACCTTAAAACTTTGGATCGAATCTTAGTGATTCACGATGATTTTGGACACTCCAAATTTCGGCCTTCCACTAAGTTTCTAAAATAGAGAAAAGATTCGAGTGAGTCATGGTATGATGATGATATCGATCCAAAAAGACCATCCCACACCAACAAGAAATTTCGGCACCAAGGAAAAAGGAAAAATAAAAATACTAAAGTATTATATTAGCCACTTACCGAGCGATCAAAATGTGAGAAGAAAAGAAGGAAATGGTTTGAGAAGAAGATAAGTGTTGTAAAATATTCGACTATGAAGAGAAAATTTTGAAGGAGATGGTATTAGCAACATTCAGCCATGGAGGAAAAGAAAATGGAGAAAATGTTGAATAAATTTTGTAAGAAGAAGGAGACGAAATAAAGGTATAGGACAATTAGGTGTTTCGGTTTTGGTTCATTTCAAGAATAGAAGGTGAACAAAGAGAGAGGTTTGAGACTAGAGAGCATTCGGCAATGGAGGAAGAAAAGAAAAGAGAAAATGGCCTTCAAGGTTTTAGTGTTTTCAGCACTAGAGGAAATGACTTGAGAGAATAGGTAAATTTAGACCAAAGTGGTCAAAATGGAATGACAAAAAGAAAAACAAAAGATGCTTACCTAATGCTCAATGTGCATTCGGCTACGGAGAGAAAAGATGAAGAGAAAATGTTTTGAGAGAAAGCAAAAATGACCCAAAAAGAAATGTGCCCAACAAGCGCCTATACTTACTCAAAAGTCTTCAAAAATTCGGCCACCCCCTAGCCCCTAAAATCGTCAAGTACATGGACACCAAAGTCAAATTTTGGCCATTCCAAACTTTCTAAAACACATTCCTTACAATGTGCCTTGTGTTCCCCCCTACATACCATAACCTCATGATTCCCTACCTTAAGTTCAATTCTTGCCTTAATCCATTAGCCACCTTGCCATAAACTAAAAGTCCAACTTTCCAAAAAATAAAGCTTGGTCGATACATGCTAGATGAGTGCAAAAATTAAAAAAAAAATCTCATGCATAACAAGGGATTCGAACCTCTTCCCTCTAAGTATACTTATGGCGCCAACTCCTCTTTACTACTAGATCATCTTATGCTAACTTTTGCCACTTAATTTCCTTAAACATCAAGGTTACTTGTTCCACTACAATAAAGTACTATTTACCAAAATTTATTCCAAAATCCAATTAAATCCCGAACCTTCTCAGGACTATTTTAACACACACATAGGATAAATAAACTAGCTGAGCACCAAAATAATGCAACATATAAAAATTCAAATTTTTGGATGTTACAACTATGTTATGAAAGTGTGGACATGTATGAAATGATATTGATCAAAGTATGTATAACTATGTTTATGGAAAGTATGAATTCAATGGCTATATGTTCATGTAAACTATCTTACCATGTGATGAATCTATTGAGTTATGTGTTAAGGCACTAACAATTGCTGTTGATGATGCTTAGGCTTGTGCCAAGCTACTGGTTGGATTGTATAATTTTTAAATTTAAGGATATGCTTTTAAAATGGTAAGCTATGTTCATGATTTATGAACTTACTAAGCATTATATGCTTACGTGGTTTTCTTTCTTATGTTTTATAGATTATCAAAAGCTCGATCAGTTTGGAAGCTCGTTAGAGACCTATCACACTATCCAGTGATTATATCGGTAGATTTTGATGTTTTGGTCAAGGTTATAATGGCATGTATAGGTGGACTTGTGCTTAATGATCTAGTTATTATTTTCGGCATGTATATATGGTATTATGGTTGGTGTGCTTTTAGCTCTTTGATGCCTTGATGGTTGGTGTTGATATGGCTAAGTGGATGTATGTTTTGAATGACCAATTAGGTATGTTAGGATGTGATTTGGTATATGGTCAATTGTGTTATGTTTTCGGATGGAAATAAGTAGCTGTGTATGGTTGAATTATGGACAAATATGCATATGCTTAGACATGTTTGCTAGTTGTGTTTGAGGTGTCTATATGGCATATTGGTTGGATGATTAAATAACCTTTTGAATTGGTTTATTATGCATGTTTTCGGCATGATTTAAGGTCTTGGTTATATGTGCAAATGGCTTGTATTGGGTGACAGAAATGGCTTGATTTTGGCCTATTTCTTGTCCACACGGCCTAAGACACGGGTGTGTCTCTTAGTTGTGTGTGACACACGGCCATGTGACACGACCATGTGTCCCCTTTAGGTTTTAGAAGTTACAAGCCAAGCAGTTACACAGCCTAGAACATAACCTGGCACACGGGCGTGTAATGCCATTTCGAAAGTTACATGTCCTGGCACACGGGCATGTGGCTTGGCCGTGTGACCCAAGTCAACGAGTTTCACGGGCATGGAAATGGACACGGGCTAGGACACGGCTGTGTGTCCCTATTTCGATTATTACATGGCCTGGCCACACGGCCATGTGACCCTTGCAGCTTGAATTTTTCTATCTTTTTCCTTAATGTTTCATATGTTCCCTATTTAGTCCCAAACTATTTTTGAAGTGTTTCTAAGGCCTTGAAGGTTCGATTAAGGGACAATGGATTATGCTATGGTTATTATAATGTTTGGAATTGAATATTTTTATGTTACATTTATATGGTAATACTCCCTAACCCTATTACGGCGATGGATACGGGTTAGGGGTATTGCATTTATCTTTGAAAAATCTTGGTGGGAGGTGGCAATTTCTCTATCACTTCAATTTTTGCTCTATCTACTTCAGTTCCTCTTAGTGATATCCTATGCTCAGGACAATTACTTCATGAACCATGAAGTGGCATTTCTCTCAATTTAAAACAAGATCCCTTTCTTCACAGTGGCCCAAAACCAATTCTAGATTTTTCAAACAATCTTCGAAATCATTCCTGAACACAGAAAAATCATCCCTAAAGACTTCAACAAAATTTTCCACTATGTTAGAAAATATGGCCATTATATAACATTGAAAAGTTATCGAGGCATTACATAACCCAAACGGCATCTGTTTGAACACGAAAGTACCATATGGACATGTGAAAGTTGTTTTCTCTTGGTTATTTGGAGCAAGGGCAATCGGATTATATAACAATGAATGGTAGGGAAAACAGTCTTTTCTCGTTGCCTTGTTAAGCTTGAGGTAATCCATACATAACCTTAATCACGTCACAGTGTGAGGTGGTATGAGCTCATTTTTATCATTACTTACCACTGTGACACTTCCTTGCTTGGGTACACATTGCACAGGACTCACCCATGAGCTGTCTAAAATCAAGTAAATGATACTAGCATCAAGCCACTTAATAATCTCTTTCTTAACTACCTTTTTTATGATCAGATTCAGTCTTTGTTGTTGTTCAATGGAATTGCTAGGGCAATCCTCCAACAAAATCTTATGCATGTAGAATGCAGGGCTAATTCCCTTTATATCGGCCAGGGTCCATCCAAATGCCCTCTTAAATCGTCGAAGAACTTCTAACATCCTTGCCTCTTGCTTAGGTGTCAGCTCCACAGAAATTACTACCAGCAAAGTACTATTGTCGCCTAAATATGCATACTTCAAATGATACGTCAAAGGTTTTAACTTCAGTGTAGGTGGTTCCTTTATAAAGGGTTTAGGAGGATTGAAAGGTCGATTTGATAAATCCAAGGATTCAAACTTCTTCCCTAGTCAATCCACTGTCTGCTTGGCTACCGTATATTCATTGAATTCCTTAAGACTTACTGTATCACTCTGCTCAAGTGAGCCTTCGTCACTGTCAGAATTGTTGTGGCAATATCTAGTGAATTCCTCCACTATTTTTTCTATTACTCCAATGGCGTGGCATTCATCATTAATATCAGCACATCTCAAAGCACCAAGTACATTAAAGGTAACATGCTGATCATTTACCCTCAAAGTCAACTCGCCTTTATGTACATCAATTAAAGTCCTGCCTACAGCAAGAAAATGTCTTCCAAGAATAATTGTCACATATTGGTTAGCTTCACATTCTAAAATAAGAAAATTCGTAGGAAAGATAAATTTATCTACTCTTACTAGCACATCTTCAATTTTACATTTCTGATGCATGTAGGATCGGTCAACCAGTTGCAATGCAACCATAATAGGTCTTGTTTTTCTAATTCCTACCTTCTTGAAAATAGACATAGGCATTAGATTTATACTCACTCCTAGATCACATAACACTATACCAACACAATGATTTCCAATTGAATATGGGATGGTGAAACTCCCTGAGTCCTTCAACTTTAGAGGTAATTTATTCATCAACATTGTTGCGCAACCTTCAGTGAGCACAACAGTCTGAAATTCTCCCAATCTGCGCTTCTTCGACAATATATCTTTCATAAATTTCACATAATTTGACATTTTCTCCAGAGCTTCAACCAGTGGTATGTTGATATGGAGTTGTTTCAAAACCTCCAAAAATCTTTTGAACTGAATATCCTACTTAAAATTATGAAATCGTTGAGGAAAAGGTAAAGGTGGTTGTCCTTCAGATTGTTGATATTGTTTTGTTGTGGCATTCTTGTTGAAAACATGATTTGGGTCTGCCACAACATTTTATTGCTTACCCTTTTCAGATTTAGTATGCTTTTCAGATGAATCTGAGATCTTTACCTGGTTGTTATTCGAGTTTTCCTCCCCTGCCGTGGCATCTTGAACAATGTCAATTAGTTCAGTTCCACTTCTAAGAGTGATAGCCTTGCATTGCTCTTTCCCTTGTCATTTTGAATTCTCGGTATCACTAAGCAATGCCCCTTATGGTCTCGAATTTAAAGCATTCGCAATTAGCCCCATTTGATTCTCAAGAGCTCAGAGAGACGTAGTCTGACTTTAAATTACAACATCATTCTTGGCCATATATTCTTTTAGCAAAGCTTCAATAGATGATGATGATGATGAAACTGATACCTAACCTTGTTGGACATTTTGCCTCAGCATAGGTTGATTATAACAAGTCGGGGCACTGATGGCATTTTCTCTTGCCATATTGTTAAAATTTCCCGTGCCTTGACTATTCCAACTAAAGTTCGGATTTTGCTTCCACCAAGGATTATACGTGCTCAAATAGGGGTTATTGTTACGGTTGAAATTACCAATGTAGCATACAGATGTTGGATTTGAAGGACATTTATCAAACACATGGTCTTCACCACAACGAGACACGATAGTTCGGCTAATTTTAATACCTGGACCGCAGTAGGCTTTTTCATTATTTTAATCATATTAGCCAAAAAGGATACTTAGGCTATCAACAAAGTGATTGCATCCAGCTCCATAGTACCAGTAGCTTTCTTACCCATCCCAACTCTTGTGGTAAGATATTGATAATCATTTTTGGAAGTCTTTTCCAAAATATCATATGCTTTATTATAATATTTATCCAACAAAGTACCATTGTCGAAGCATCAACTACCATCCTTGTATGCACATTTAGCCCATTATAGAATATCTCCATCTAAGTCCAGTGTTGGAATCCATGCATCGGACATTTACGAATTAAATCTTTGAATCATTCCCAAGCTTCATATAGTGTTTCATCCACCAATTGCCAAAAAGATGTGATGTCATTTCTAAGCTTGTCATTCATATTTGGAGGATTATACTGTAGCAAAAACCTTTAGCAAAGATCATTCCATTTTGCCACTGTTCCAGATAACAAAGCATCTTCAGGAACACCCTATTGCCTAAACGAGTCACAAACCTCTAGAAAAAGTCATAAAATGCAGTTTTGAAGCTCCAGTGGGTGGTCCACCAAACTGTCCTACTATTTGTAACATCTAAAATATTATTAGTTTCAGCTCAAACTGTTGTGCCTGTATTTGTGGTCTAACTATCCCTTGATCTAGGTCATCCAAAATTGGCACAACATGCTCTCAGATTGGTCTATCTCGGTCATCTATCACCCCACGAACATGAGGATTAGTGCCCTGACCATTCAAATTATCATTCATACCAGGTATCACCCATCGGATTATCATTGAGACCAAGATCATTCCCATTCCTAGCCATTTTTCACAGTTTTTTCTGCCTTCTTCGTAAAGTTCTTTCATCCTCTAGGTCAAAAGGATATTCTTTGTTAAAAGGAATGCCTCTTCTCATTCACTAATGACAAACCTGTGCAAATTAAATATAACTAATTTAAAATAAAACTAATGGAATTAAGTAAAATAACCAAACCAAATTAAACCAAATTGCCGATCCCTGGCAATGTGCCAAAAACTTGTCACATGTGAATATGATATGTGAATTGTTCAAGTATACATGTCAAATTAAGTAATAAAGTGATAAGTGAGTCCATCTCCACAAGGATCAGATTAGGTATAGAAATGGTCAAGTTATGATAATGATTAATGTTATGGCAAAACCTAGGTAAGTACGCAGTGGTAAATTAAAATAATAAGGATGAGTGCGAAATGTATACTGACTAATATTAGAAAATGCTAAGGCAAAGAAAGAATAAAAATTTAATGGCAATAATGAGAATATTTATGTGAATAAAATGCTAGTGAATAAATAAATAACTGAGACTGCTATGGTAAAGATATTGCGGCAACGGATTGAAGGTCTACGATGTTGATTTGGAAGGTTAGGACTACTAAAAATCTGCCCTTACTTACAGTAATGCCTCAGCATAATTTTACTTAATCTACTACTCATAAGAGACCTAATGTGACTTGTTTCTTTCAATAGCAAGGTCTCAAGTTACCTGACCTATGTCTATAGGCCTTATCACGGTAGCCTGCATTGTTTTGTCTTCATTCCATATGATTTTTGCTCTATGTTTAGAATCTACTACAAGTATCTGTCAATATTTGCTCATTTCATTCAATTACAGTCCAACTAATCCAACCTTTTCAAAATTTGATTCAGTTTTATGGGCATACTACACATTTATCTATGCCTAGAGAATATACGCACATGCTTAGGAAATTAAAAAAAATTAAACGAAACAGTAAATTAAGTCGAATGTAGCTTCAACTATTAAAGAAAATAAAAGTTTTCATCATCTAATCCCAACCCTATGAGATTTAGCTCATGGGTCGGCGATTAAAAGTTTGAAATAACACCTAACATTGTTTTGATAAAAATGATTCACGGAGAATAGAATAAGAAATAATGGAAGAACTTAGGAAGATGGTTGTCGCCAAATCAATCTGTAATCCAGCAGCATAGTGTCCTGTAATGGCTGAGAGGGACTGCCTTCGGTCTCCCCTTTTCGACTCTACTCAATCACTTCCCTCAATTGTAGCCTCCGGATCTCTACACTTAGGGTTTCCCCTCTCTGCTTTTTATAGGTTTTTTCTTCCTAAAATAGCTCCAACAGCCCACGATATCTTCTCCTCTTTTTTTGGAAGATTTTTCTTGTACAAGTAGATTTGGGCTAAAACTGGTATGTACTAAATGTTGACTCGGTCATCTTCCTGTTTTTCCGTGGCATACAATATGGCAAACTGTCCATCCTTTTGCCCAGCAAACCTTCACTCTTTTATTTCTTTCTCTATATTTTTCACCTGCCAAACCGCCAAACCATAAAACACAACCCTTCCACACTCAATTAAAAGTGTCCAACATGTAAACACAGTCCAAGCTCCTAATGCAAATGATAAAAAAAAAAATCTTGCAAATTCAACTAATGGTCGATCTTTTCCCCAAAATTTTTTCATTTTTTCTATTCACTCCCTCTTCTACCCTCTAGTTCTTTAAACCAAAACAAAAAAAAGTCTTGCAAATTCAAAGCTATAATAGGGACAAAAATGTCTTCATTATGTCCCCACTCGAACCTTCTCCACATCTCTACTTCAGTAGCAACCACCTCTCAAGCATATTTACTTAGCGTCATGAATTCTTTCTCATACTCAACCACCATCATGTTGTTTTGCTTTAAGTTTATAAACTCTATCTTCTTTCACTCAATGTATAACTGGCCAACACACATCTTCCTAAGTTCATCAAGGAATAAGTTCCAAGTAATCCTCTCAGCAAGATTCACACTCGGACAGTGGTCAACCACTGTTATGCTTCGTCTTTCAATAATGATACAACACACCTCAACTTATCTTCATCAGTGCATTGTAGTTCTTTGAACACCCTTTGGCTATTCTCTAGCCAATATTTAGCTTTAGCGGGATCATTTTGTTGGACTGCCGATACGCCCCGTGTAACAGAGAAAAAAATTCAGTGATCGACACTCATGGATCCAAGTACGAGGAACGAATCAAGTTGAAACAGGGTTGGAAATATACGTTTTTTGATTTGATTTCCTTCGCAATGTCAATTCCAAGCCACAACAAACTGTATCGGCCTCTACGTAGTCCACCCAGTCGAAGAACGAACGGCAGAAAATACTCTTCAACCTTTCAAAGAGTGTTTTGACAAAAAAGACTACTAGGCCATCTCTGTTTTTTTTTTCCTTTACTTTGGTAACCCACACACACAAAATCAGGATTCATATCCCTTTTATTTTTCATTAATATCACATATCAGAAAAATGAGATTATTCCCTTATTTTTAGGGAAACATATGGAAAGTAAGAAAAAGAAATTATATTCTTTCCAAAAGAATATCAAATACCATGTCCTTTTATCTTTGACCGAAATTATTATAAGTATTTATATTAATAATTTTGTTAAACTATATTTAGGTAATATTTTATATGAATCAAATTGATATATTAATTTTAACAATGTTCTTTATTTGTGTACAACATGCTTGTACTTATAATACGTTCGGTACTTAACTGTCAAATTAAATTAATTCAATACCAAACGTATTTGGATTTTGTTCGCTTCAACCATAGGGTGTGACCCTGTAGGATTTTGTAATGTTAGTAGTAATAATAGAATGTTTCTAATATTACAAGCAATGAGTGGCATCTAGCAATACATCATTGCTACCCAAGTTACAAGAAGTCATGATTTGACATAACCTTTCTATGATAATTTTTTCATGTATTATGTCCTTTTATCCTTAATATATAGATTGGACACAAGTCATGGAATAGTCACACTTATATAGTCCAGTCTCATATTTCTTGATATTCTATGTAGACTACAATAAACAAATAAGTGTGATATTTGATCTGCCAAAATTTAGTGTAGCAAATTAAACTAGTTTTCACAATCAAGGAGCCTGAATACAAGCATTTTCATTACATTTTAGTTAAGTTTATTTAGTTTTACTTATATTTAATAAAATGTGCAAATTGAGTCTTTTATTGAACCTAAAGGCGGAATGAGGCCTAAGGGAGAGCTAATAGACTTTCTGAGTGTGTAGGAGACCATTAGAAGGCATTGTAGAATGATATTAGATGTAACGCCCCAAAAATTTAAGTATTTAATTTTTGCATGTTATGACATAAATTGTTTGTTTGCTGTAATGGCTAAGTGATTTAGTTGTGTATGGGGGTGTATGAGAAGCATGGGTTCAAATCTTGGCTTTTGCAGAATTTTTAGTTTTGCTCTTAAATGAATCTGGACACTAGCATATAGGCCTTATATATAAGAGTGATTGTTTTATGACACAAAAAGAGCTTATGGTCTAGTGGCAAGGTGGCGTGTTGTGTAATTGGGAGGTCTGAGGTTCAAATCCTGGGTTGCACAATGGAGTGTTTATTTTGCTGCTTGAGCTGTGTAGGTAGTGGAGTTGGATTGAAACACAGCTAAGGGGAGTTTGAATAGAATTTGAAGGGTGTTTGAACTAGTCATGGAGAGATTCAAGGAGGGATAAGGGGAGAGATTTTAGGAAAAAATCACGGAGATGAGACGGGAGGGAGTTTGTGCCGATTTGGGACTCTGGCACTGAAGAATTCGGCCAAGAGAGGTATACTGCTCATTTGGGTTCTTTTCTTCTCTTTGGCCGAATGTGGTATGATCTTTTGGCAATTTTTCTGCTCACTTTTCCTTGTTCCATTTTTCTTGCTTCTCCTCTGCCGAATTCACTTTTCTTCCCTTCCACTCATCGGCCTTTTGGTTTATTTTGTCCTTTCTTTTCAGTCAATAGGTCAATTGTGTGAGCAACTCTTCCTTTTCTTTGCTCCCTTGTTTCTCTTCCTCAGCTGTACTCTCTTTTAGCCAAATATCCCTTTCCTTCCAATCGGCTTGCCTTGTCAAAATATTTCTCGTTTTACCTTCTAGTTTGGCCAAATATCACCTTTTGTTTTATCACTCTCTACGCTGATCTTCTCTTCATTGCTTATTGTTTTTCCAGTGCTGCAAGTGTTCCTAAGTATCGGTAAGTGTTTATACTCCTCACTTTGTGATTAAACCTGTTTACTTTTATTCTTCTTCTTAAAACTGATTACCGTCTTATTCATCTTTTGATTACCGACTGTTGTTTCCTTTCTTTCTTGATGTGTTACTCATCGCGGTTCTAGGGTTTCCTTGCGGAGTGGTGGAGTGTTAGTGGTTTCGAAATAGTCGCAACCCTCGTTCTTAACTTTCAATCAAGGTAAGGCGTTATCCCACTTTTGGAGTTCAAGCCGTACTGATTATGTCTTATAGGAGATCATTTATGGTTTGAGGCCACTTATATGGACTACCTTGCTTAATGGATCGGTGTTGTGGTACAGATAATCTGTATAGGCGTGTGGTCAATTTCGGTTAACGGTCTTGGAGGACTAAAGTCGCCTTATTCAAACAAGGTAAGGATGGTGGTTTTTGATTTAGTGTCGATAAGAAGATGTTTTACCCTAACGATTAAGGGACTGACAGTGGGTCATGTTTGAATCTAGGTTGGGTGCTCGTGGAACTTTGGACGGTTTCATAAACAGGTGTGTAAACACCCTACTGTAACTGTAGAACGGTAAAATTCGAAAAGTCGAAAAGTTGAAAAGCTGAAAAGCTGAAAACACGGCGTTTGAGACCATACGAGAGTGTGATCGCTTGTGTGGTAAGCCAAACCCATGAAACGTAGGCGATAGACTGCAAGAGGCCTCCATGAGCATTCTCATGGGCTTAGGCCGTATTAGGCCACATTGGGCCGAAATGTGTCATGTGGGCCCAATGGGCTCATGGGCCTACACGGATGAAATTCATGATTTGTGGCATATACTGGACTGGGCTATGTAGGTCACATAGCCGTGGCGAAATCTGGGCTGAACGGGCTACAGGAGCTTATGGGCACATTTGGGCCGAGTAATGGGCCTTGGGCCCATTTACACTGTTATGACCGTTTAGGTTACTGAAGTCACTCGAGGCGACTGCAGACCTCCCGAGAGGTCGATATCTGCACCGAGACCCCAAAGTAGGTAAAATGACCAAAATACCCTTAAAAGGTGAAATGACTATTTTATCCCTAGTAGATGAAAATGACCGTTATATCCCTAAGGGTAGGTTGAATGATGTGTTCATGATCTATATATGACTGTTACTGAATATGATATTATGCATATACGTATGATTTATGACATGACACACTGCATGGGGTTGGGATACTGTTATGGAGGAAGTATATTATACTGGTGGCTTTGCCACATATTCTCATTATCGGCGACTTTCTTTGCAATACTATCATTATCGCGACTTTGCTTCGATCATCATCTTGGCGGCTTTGGTACGATTTTGGTGTGTTGGTTGAGTGGGTCAATTTTATCCCTATATGGTGTGTTGGTGGTACGGAGTGGTGTGTTGGTTGGATTGGGATGGGTTGCATTATTACACTGTTACTATATTGGGCTAAGACCGACACTATACTATTACTGTATAGGGCTCAGGCCCAGACTGTTACTGCATCTTGCATACTAACTCACTACTAAGGGATTACACACTAAGTTCTCGTAAACTCACCCTTTCTTTTTTTACTGTACAGGTAATCCTCAGCCATAGGCGATTTGATGCTGTGAGGGACTCGGAGGTGGCCACACTACTGCAGCTGTTTTACACTACTTTTACTTAAATTTAAAATTTCTGTTGGGTTTTACTTTTGTAATAAGGCCATTTTATGTTTGTTTAAATTTTTAATTGGCCTTTGCTTATTTACTTACTGCTAGTTTAGGAGAAGGCAAATTTTCAAAATAATTATTGTTTTCAAGGACACAAAAGTTAGACATTAGGTTTTTCCAAAAGCTTCCGCAATTTTAAGTCAACCTATTATAACAATAACTGATATTAAGACAAACGTTTTGACTAGATGATTTGTTAAATAATAATAAAAGGGGTTTTGAATTTGGAACCGACTTTTACCAACAAGTCAAATTTTCGAAATACACTTCAATGTGACATGCCAGATTCGGCCATAACGTCTAGGCCGGGTTTGGGGTGTTACGTTAGATGCTATGTCGCAATATGGGAAGACTGATGTCACAACATAGGGAACAGAATGAAGAAAACTCAAGTCTGCCTTCGATGTCGCGACACAGACTGAGGGTGTCACGACACACCCCTGAAGATGGATATAGATGAGCATACTAGTTGCTGTGTCATGACATAGGTCGTCATGTGCCGCGACATTTACTGTGGGATAGAAATTAGAAACAAATTAGGGACGTTTTTGTCTACACAATTGGACTTAAAGTTCAGGAACGTCAGCTGACCTAGGGTTAAGGACGAAGGCCACCTAGAGGCTATAAATAAGCTCTTTTGGCACATGTTAAAGGGACCTTTCGATTAACCTAGCTTCTTTCGATTAGATTTAGTTTCATTTTATTTCTTTTTTATGGTTCTAGAGTTCAGTTTATTTGTTTGTTTTTTTCTTTCAAGAAATTTGGATTGTGGAATCATTCAACTCTATGGATTTGCACTTAATATCAATACAATTAGGCTCTTTCATTTACTCTATCTCACTGATTTAATTAGCATGCTTTCTCTTTACATCAATCTTATGTTTTTTTATGAGTACCATGAGAAAGTAATCCTTCTATGGGGGATTAGCAAGTGGAGGTATGATCTATTAACTATTTTGTAGGGTTACTCAATGGATCAACTCTTTAGGAAAGGGAGAACGTGAAACAAACCCTAGGCCTGACAACCCCGGTAAGTCATCAAGGAGGGAATTAACCTAAAATTGGTATTTCCCATCCGTGAACACCTTAACCCTAAACTAGTCTAGACTGTAAGGTCAGAAGATAAGTATTTCTTGCTGACAACCCCAGTAAGCAATCAAGTCGATCAATATCTCGTATGTGGTATATAGATATGGATGGTATTATAAACTTCTTGACTGAAGCTAAGGGTGAATAGAAATATCCCGCAGGCACCAATATTCGAGTATCCTTTCATCAAGCGTTCATGTTTCCTGTGGCTAAAATGTGGATCTAATTTGTATGCACAAGAATAGTACATGATTTAAATGTTTTTAACGTTAATACTTTTATAGCAGTGTTACTCTATGCTATTTTGCAAAAAAAGCAGGTATGTATCGGTAAATAGATTCATCAGAACATGAGGAGATGTATTGGTAGCCAGAAGGTGAGAGTCTTCTTTCCCCACCTAGTGGCAACATTATGCAGAAAGGTGAGTGACCTATGACATCCACTAAGTAGTCACCAAAACCGTCCAAAAGTATTATTGGCGACACCTTTTTCCAATAGTACATAGAATTGCAAGCCAAACAAATAAATGATTGGAACAAGCAACAGTAAGTGACAGCTACACCGACTCCATTACAAAGCTTGACAAGAGCTCAACAAGACATCAGTGAAAGTAGTCATCCAAAGCTTGATTGGATGATACAGTGGATGCAAGATTTGTGACCAATATTCCAAGAATTTGCAAGGCAAAATAATATCTGGGTCCCCAATTATACACTTAACATGTTCAAGCCAACGAATATGGAACAAGAAGAAGTGCATAAAAGCAATGAGGAAGGAGAAGATAAGGAGAATGGTGAGAGTGAGGAGATGGATGGGGAAGATGATTGAATTATTTTAATTTTATAAAGACTTGTATTAATTTTTGGATAATTTTAATTTAGGTTTTGTAAGAATGGAAATAATAAATAGATTTTTCATCAAATTTTCTATGTAGGAACCCAACACGAAGGAGACACAAATAATTCAAGCTAACACGATCAAATGAGGAGGCACCCACCATTAGCAATTGGAGCGACCACGATCAATCAGGTAACTTCCTTCTTTATCTATTTATGGGCTACACATTGAGGACAATGTGTCAACTAAAGTGTGGGGGTAACATAGAAAATTTTCTTTAATTTTTTACATTTTCTTTCATTTTTCTTGTCTTTTGTGTGCTTAAGCTTGTAGAAATACAAGTGATTAGTTAGGAGCACATAGGTTTCTTGTGTTTATGAATAAATTTGGCATGGTGATAGGTGATTTTAAACTTTTGATTATTAGGCTACTAAGTTCTATATGTTACACTGTAAATAGGTATTAACCAATCAACTGTACCAAGTGATATAGAAAATACAAGGAAATGAGCATACTAGTACGAATGATAAATAGTTGAATGTGTGTTTGTTTGGTTGATGAAATTTGTGCATGTTGAGATATTTAAGGATGACCTAAGGCATTGTTTGGAACACATCCAGAGCCAAAAGCCGACCTATTTATGTTCACCTTCAGTAACAATTTTTGAGCCTGTTGACACTTCTTGATGAACCACATTGCAAGCCTCGACCCTGAAATGTCAATTTCTATTTGCCCTTGTTCTTTGGTCCTGCACTACACGATTATAGACATCTGACCATACGTATTGGTGGTTAAATAGATACATCATGTTGAAGTTTGTAAACATAGAGTGAAATAGGAAGGATTAGTGTGATATGGGAATTATAGGTTAACTTAAAAGTACAAAACAAGAAGAAAAATACAAAAAGAAATTCCATAATAATAGAAATAATACCTGCAAAGCTAAAAAGCATTCATGAGTGAGATGTATTAAAAAAGAGAAAAGTCAAAAAGTCACAAAAGAAAGAAAAACTCGTTTATCAATGAATAAGAAACTCGTAGGCTAGTCGTAGTTACTATGTCATGCTATGATTTCCTATATGGAGTGAGAGAAAGAGAAATAAGGCGGTGAGCAGGAAAGGGTCACTAAAGGGGGAAGAATAGGGACCAATACGATGTGCCAAAATATTTTCGTGTTTGTAACCCTTTTGATGCTTACTTTTTTTTTTTTTGAATTTTATACCTGTACTAAGCTTCAGAATGTTACAAGCTGAAAAGCCCTATATGACCTAAATATCCTTATACATGAACGGACATCATACTAGACATGCACATAATTGACTATTTGTATTGTTCTCGGATAATCAAAGTACTTGTACGATTTGTTGATGGATTTCTATAAATGAGACTATTTTATAACATATCAAACTTAGATGTTTGAAGTCAAAGGTGGTAAGTCAACTATTCACCATGTTGAAGTTGTTAGTAAGCATGAAATGCCTAAGTCATATGCTCCGAAGTCAATACTTGTATCATATTTTCTCAAGGGTCATCATGTTAATTTGTCATATTTCTTTATCTTGCTTGAGGACAGGAAATAACTTAAGTGTAGAGGATTTTGATCTGTTGAAATTTTGTGTAGCAGATTAAACTAGCTCAAGGAGCTTGAATATAAGCATTTTCATTACATTTTAGTTAAGTTTCTTTAGTTTTACTTACATTCAATAAAATGTGAAAAATGAGTCTTTTATTAACCCTAAAGGCCAAATGAGGCCTAAGGGAGAGCTAACAGACTTTGTGAGTATGCAGAAGACCATTAGAAGGAATTTTAGGATGATACTAGATGCTATGTTGCAACACCGGAGGACTAATGTCGTAACATAGGGAACATAATGAAGAAAACTCAAGGCTGCCTTCGATGTTGTGGCATAGACTGAGGGTGTCACGACATACCCCTAAAGATGGCTACAGAAGAGCATACTGGTTGCTATGTCGCGACACAGGTCCTGATGTGTTGCGACATCGACTTTGGCACAGAAATTAGACACGAAATAGGGGTGTTTTGGTGCACACAATCAAATTTAAAGCTCAAGAACGTCAACTGACCTAGGGTTAAGGATGACGACCGCCTGAAGGCTATAAATGGACTCATTTGGCACATGTTAAAAAGACCTTTTGATTAACCTAGTTTCTTTCAATTATATTTAGTTTCAATTTCTCTTTCTTAAGGTTCTAGAGTTTAGTTTATTTGTTCGTTGTTTTCTTTCAAGAGATTTGGATTGTGGAATCATTCAACTCTGTGGATTTGCACTTAACAATCAGGCTCTTTCATTTGCTCTATCTCGTCGATTTAATTAGCATGTTTTCTCTTTACATCAGTCTTATATTGTTTATGAACTCCATGAGGAACTAATCCTTCTATGGGGGATTAGCGAAAGGAGGTATGATCTGTTAACTATTTTGTAGGGTTACTCAACGAATCAGCTCTTGGGGAAAGGGAGAACATGAAACAAACCCTAAGCCTAACAACCCCAGGAAGTCATCAAGGTGGGAATTAACCCAAAATTGTTATTGTCCATCCATGAACACCTTAACCCCAAACCAGTCTAGACTATGAGGTCGGAAGATAAGTAGTTCTTGCTGACTCATTATGTTAATGGAAGATCGGAAGATTCTGATAGGGTAGCAACTAGTTCATTGATGAGGAATCCAAAACAATAGTTGATGGTGATTACCGAAGCGAGCTAATCACCTATAATCATATTTGATTTATTACCGAAGCGAGCTAATCACCCATAATTAGATTTGATTTATTCTTCCTTTTTAATCTCTTGAACTTTATCTTTTTATGTTGTTTTAATTTTATTACTTGAAAAACCCAAAAAAATATTTTATTTTATATTCTTCGTACTATAATTGAATTTAAAGTACTAATTAGATCGTTTAATGTTTAGTTTAGAATTGATCTAGTACTCGCCTCTTTTGGGTACAATCCTCGGAATACTTACCCACTTCGTTGTAAAACTATATTACAAATAGATTCGTATACTTGCAGATATCGCCTCGTAATTCTATATTTTATTACAGTATTCACACTCTGGACATTAGTACATTCAGAGGCGATCAATATCTCATATCAACTTATTTGAGCATGGCCATGCATTTCTAGTCTCACTTCATCAAGTGGCCTAATATATTGCTCCCATTATGTAGGAGGGACAAATCCTATATTGATCAATCATATCCCACTACATAGATTGTATCATACCCAACATCAATCTTTATAATACAACCTATTACGATAGACTTTTGAATGTATCAAAATATATGACTCACGGTGCTGGGACAATGATGATCTCAAGTCTGAGGATTGTATACATAGTTATCACTATGAGTAATGTTGTGAATATTACATAATAATCCAAGAAACATACTCACAGTGGTTTAGTTTAATATGTTGTTCTCTAACACATACTCATGTATTTGATTTTGACATCCCTATGTCAATCACAACACTTTGTCATCAATCAACCACACATTAGTCTCAATGCACTATCATTTTCCAAGCCTACAATAATACTTGACTAAGGACCTTTTAAGAATAGTTATATTTTTATCAATACTTTATTATTAATCATTTTATTTATACACACAGAAAAAGAAACTGAAATAATAATGACAATGTCTTATATTAACAAACAAGGTTAAACGAGTATGTAATTACAATTATCTCATGATTGGTTTTTGGGCATACTCTAACACATCTTCCTTCTTTCTCCCAAATTCTTTAGCCCTATGCTTTCTTATCCTTTCTAAGGGAGATAGATAACCAAGAGTAGGGGGAGGAGTCTGAGGTACCGGTATAGGTGTTGGATAAACTAGAGGTGGAGGTGGAGGCGGAGTTGGGGTGAGAGGAGTTGTAGCGGCTCTCATGAACTAATGGATTAGTTGATTTAGAGTTTGGAAGAATGCCTCATGCACTTACATTTTTTTCTCTAGGTCGCACTTGTTTCGGCCCAAGTCCTAGGTTCCTATCGAGTTCTGATCTCTACTCTTCCCAGCCTTCACTAGCATGCCTCAAGTTTAGAAGCTCTCCCAATACATTTTCAGTCTGTGTAACGGTCTATTCCCTCTCTAATTTGCATTGGAGGCTCTACTTTCAACCTCTTCATCAATTGCTTCTCGAGAGTTGTTCAACATTCTTCAATTTCTATAATTCAAAATTTTAAACTTCATTAGCAAAATCTTATCTCATCAAATTAATATGTCTTATATGGCATATACTTCTAGACTCATTTTTTTTCTAAGAATTAGAAATCTTAGACTCTGATACCACCAAATGTAACACCCCTTACTCGACTCGAGTATTGATTCAAGGTACCTAGATGTCACATCCGTTTCTGGGGCAACTACGATAATAACATATCAATTAATCATTCATAATGCACGTGGAATATAATTTACTAACTTAGCCAAGCATAAAATGAGATTTCAAAAGTTGTCTAAGTGGCCAAAATTTGATTCGGGACCAAAGAGTAAAATTCCAAGCCATCAAGAGCTTGTCTCCACTACACAATCTTTCACGTCGTGATGTGACCTAGCTCGTTGTGACCTTAAGGAATTTCTTGTCGCAGCATTACTCTTTGTCTTGAGCTTGTCGTAACCTCAAGGTTTTTCTCATCGCGATGTGACTCTCTATCTTGAGCTCGTCGCGACCTCGCGGTATTTCTTGTCACGATGTGACTCTCTATCTTGAGCTCATCACGACCTTAACAACCCGACATTGCGACCTGAATCCTACATCCCAAAAACATGCACACTTTGCCCTCTAACACCTATAATAATATCCATATGGTTCACAATAATGCTAGTAACCAATAAACCATTCAAGCACACACATTTTCAACCTTGAATAACTTCTTTTTCAATTCAATTCCAAATCTCTCCAATTGGATTTACCAAATTGAAAAAATGAACCAAGGCTCCAATGCTTCCATGAAATTCATCTATAATACATCCAACATATTCCTAACGTACATGCCAAACTAGTGCTGAAAATTAAATTCATAGTCTCTTATAGGCTTGTTTTGTGATGAGATGAGATGGAGATATCATTCACCTTCTAGCTTCAAAATGATCTTTACCTACGTGTTTGAAAAGAAACACGTTAAGTTACCAAGAGCTTAGTAAGCATATCAAGAATTCAACTTAGCTTTTAAAATGCAATTCTTTTCACTACACATATATGAACATCTATATATATAATACCATCATTGCTTACAATTATCGTATACAAGTTTTATTTAATAATAACTACAATAAGGTATGAATTCAACAAATTACAAGTCACTTACCATTACCACTATAATATTCACTTACCTTACAAGTCAATTGCCCAATTTTAAACTCAAGAGAACACTATACGATGTGCCACTATTCTTTGCACGGACATGCAACTGTCACTTTGCACTAAAGTGCCACTACACCTGCACCGTAGTACCACTTTCACTTGCACCGTAATGCCACTATCACTTACACACTTAATATTTTTCCTAATGATATGTCATTTATATCCTACTAGTTCTCGTTTTGTCTACTTGGACATTTAATTTATACAATTTATTTACATTTACTCAACAACGTATATTTCAAATTTTATTATTTTTACAATTTTTTCCTTGTCCACATAGAATCAACCACTCATCAAACTTTCACTCAACAACTATTTTGTCAACATTCAAATTTTCACTTAATTATTACATACCAATATCTATTTCACCTATCAATTTTCACAATGTTTGCAATTTAGTCCTTTTTCAACAAACTCTCTACACATACACATTCCATTTCATAATAAGAATACAATTTCATATTCAAATAATTCCATAAAATCAAATTATCATTTTCACATGTAAATAAATCAAGTAAAAGACTAAACCAAAATTTCAAATTTCTACTTAGGGTTTGATTAAATAAGTAAAATTCTTGACATACTTACAACAAAATGCTTGAATAACTCTTTTTTTCCTTCTTTACTCCATGGCTACTCCTTTGCCTTTTTTTCCCCAATTTGATTTTCACATCTCTTCTCTTTCTCTGAACTTTTCTCAAAATTTCTAACTCTTTCTTTTTTCTCTTCTCAAGTATATATTCTAGCTAGTTCCACATAAAATGTTGTCACCATAAAGTTATTCTTGTGATTTCACTAAGGATTTATGGAGGAATTTTGGAGTTTTGTGTTTAGGATGATGAAAAATGGTGGAAAAAGGACTAAAATGGAAGAAAAAAAGTTTGTTAAGGTTTGGAGGTGAGAGACGTGAGAGAGAAGATGGAAAGATGGCAATGTTTTGATTTTTTTTTCTTTTTCTTTTCTTTTTCTACAACTTTCCAACAAAATATCTATTCATCTTTCCTTTTTTTTTATAATAATTTATTAAAGAAAAATTACATCATCATGCCTCAAATGTGGCTTCTATTCACTTCCATCCTCATCCACTTCTTTACTCTCATGGTTAATTACACTCCAATGCCTTCCTCTCTTCTTCATCCATTTAATCTAGTCTTTTCTTATTTCTAATTTTTACTCTATGACCCAACACTTCTCACACTTTTACAATTTAGTCCATTCCTTAAATTAATTTTTCTAAATTCAAATGCCTTTATAATTCCCTATAATACCCAATTAGGTTCTCTACTAATATTAATAATTCTATTTGTCTACTCCAAAAATTTCGAACACATGTCAACCCAAATTGACACTATTCACTTCTCGGGGGATATTAGCGATGTTACAGTGGCCCCAATAACAAAGCATTTTATTTTTTTAAAATTCTAAAAATTTTATAATTTTTTATAATATTTAAAAATTATATTTTAAATGATTTTTCTATTATTTGCATTTGTTTTCATTTTTAAATTTTTAAATTTTCATTTTTTAAATTTTTGAAAAATTTAAATTTTCTAAAATTTAGTAGAACTTTTTTATGATTTTTGAAAATAAAGATAAATTACCAAATTTCATTATGTGACACAACCATAGAGTGCCACTTAGCAAAGTTGAAGACGTTAAGGGGCTTCCACAAAAAGGGATGATTCGAGGTCTTAATTGATTGTTTAAATTCGATTAAGGGCTCAATTGAGTGTTGTTTTTTTTATTGAGGATTCAATTGATTATTGAATTATTTTCAAGGTTTTTTTATATAATAAGCCAACAAGTTCATAACATTGAAATGTACGAGAATAACAAGTGAGAAGAATTTAAGTGACACGTTTATAAGTCTCACACAAAGGAACATATGAAACTAACAAGGGAAGATGTACATAATATGGAATCAGAAGCAAAAGAATGTGCGGTGTGAGCGAATGATCAACAAATGAACAAAAAGAGTTAATAAGTGGTAACCATTTTGAAAACAAATATGAAACTATAATGAACTATGGTTGAGTCTTAAGAAAAAATGATTTGGTGAATGGACCTAAGTCCTTGTTAGTAAGTGGCATACTTAAAAATGAAATCCATAATTAATAAAAGACTCAAGACTATTATAAGAGATGGTAAAGTAGGAAAACTCCTTGTGTACTTACTAAGCTTTCCAAGCTTACTAAGTCCTTGTTAGTAAGTGACATACTTAAAAATGAAGATTGAGCTAGCATATTAGGAGAATCACATCACCATTCGAAGTTTTAAGGATTGTAAAACATGTGGTACTGTATTAAATATGTTAATGCATTGGCATGTATATAAAGGCTTAGACCATTTTAAGAGTTTGTAATTGTATCGCCTTGTGTTACTAAGAGATAAATGTATTTAAATATGATAATTTAGAAGTTAAACTTTAATTTTTTATTTATTTTGAGTATGTTCTTATTATGAATGTCGATTTAAATGTCTTTTGATAATTTTTAAAATGATTTGGAACTTGTTGGTATGATTTGGTAATGATTTGATGTGTTTTTTTTTTAACTAATTTTGAGTTTTGGGGTCCCACGTATCAGTACCTAGTCCTCAAGTATCAGTACTTGCAAGTTAGTAGCTAAATTGCTATAGTATCAGGATGATCTATCGGTATATATAGGGCCATGTATTTATACATGTTTCCATGCACCTACAAAAGTATGTTTTTAAGCTCTAAAACTAATCCAAAGGTTCATGGCCTTTTTCTTAAGCATGACTTGCACTAGGACATGTTATAAAAGTGCTTTTAAAGCTCTCATGATGTTGAAATTTGTTTTATGGGATTTTTTATTTAAAATTTTGATGTAACACTCAATTTTAGCGGGTCTTAAGTTAGGCGAGTAAACCGAAAGTAGTTTGAGTAGCGAAGTCCTATCCATCCAATTGATGTTTTCGGCATATAGGTCAGACACATAGTTAACGTTAGAGTAGTATTCAAGGATTGTTCTCTGAATATGTTGAGTTGAAAAGAATAAGGTAAAAATAATGAGGATTTTGGGATGAATTGGGTTATCGCCAAAGGTATTGTACACCCAATTTATTGGGCTATCAATTGAGTTACCTACCAACGAGGTAGTTAGCATGGAATGAAGAGCTGGACCAGAAATATAAAATATTGAATTTCCATTTACAATTGTAAACCATTTTTTATAAAGGCAACCTTAAAAGTTTAAGACACGTGTCAAGCTCCAGTAAGGACTTAGATTATTTACATAGATATTCAAGTTAGAAAAAGGGAGAGTTTTTCTTCTTCCTTCCTCAAGAAATATTGTTACCTGAATCTTAAAGAACCTACAATATTTTTCTCTCCTTCAAACTAGAGTTGTAGATCTGGATCTTCACCTTTAACATCCTGAATTTTTGGGCCTATGCGTTTAATGGGTGAATATGTTTAATATGTTAATTTAAGTAATAGGGGCCAAAATTGGGCTCAGAATTAGGCAAAGGCCCTGGTTAAATTATTAGATTGGGCATTATAGAGTTAAAAGAATGGTAATTATGTTTAAAATACCAACGTAGGCTTGTGGCCCAACAAAAGGTGGCACTGTAAGGGAATTAGAAGGTGACGCCATACACAAGGAGTTAGGGGCCCAAAATTTAGGTTTAATGAAGCCCAAATCTTTTAATTTAAGTCAGTTAAATTTCGGCATTAAGACTTGATGAGGTGGACGGCTACAAGGCTTAAAAATAGGAAGATATATTTGGATTTTATAATTGATAATATAGAAGATAAAAAGGAGAAAAGATAGGAGCCTATCTACAAGGAGAGTGATGGCCGAAAATCCACCACTGAGAGGAGTAAAAAAATCGGCTACTACATGGCAAAGGGGTTCCAAATTTTCCCTTTTATTTAGCTTGAATTTTAATTAATTAGGAAGGGCGTTTTCAGTTTTATACAGGAGGTGCCGAAAATCCTATAAATAGGGGGGATAGCTCCTTGATTCTGACACTTAAAACCCTAATTCTCTCCTCATTCCTAGTGCCAAAAATCCCTAGCCTCTTCCTCTCCAATTTCTCTTCTTCAATTTCTTCAAAAGCCGAAACCTTTTCTCCCATTCTTCTTTCCCTTGTGCCGATTTCTCTAAAAAGTCGAAACCTCTATAGTTTTTATTTATTCATCCTATTTGTGAGTTAAATCTATTCTTCCGGCATTTAAAATCTATTACTTTGGCATTGCCAAATCCTCTTTCTAGTGCTAGCCGAAATCCCTGTGTTAAGGTAAGTGTCGACTTCTGCTAGTTTCTCATATTCTATTCTGGTTTTTGAAAGGCAAAAGCCGAAAAAGCCAATAGTTAATGGTTTTATGATGGGCGACAATTCAGGATTTGAAGGAAGCTTGGTCAATTAGATCTAAAAGCCAAAAATAGCTAGTCTCCACTTTCGGGATTTTTAAGGTAAGAAGATTTTCTTAGATTTCTATTAGATTTCATCATTGTATACAAGATCTTAATGTTATAATGAGGATTAACAATTAAATATTTTGATAGTAGTTCTGATAAGGACTTGTGATGGAATTAAATATGGATCAGGCAAAGGAGAAAATCCCTAAGTTTAAGAAAAGAGCAGTATCTGCCATTCGAGATTGGCCACTTGGTTGTGGACCGGCTTTTGAACAACACCTTAGGCAGATAGCAGTTGTGACGACTAAGGATAGCGTCGATATAGAAAGCATCATTTTATCCATGAATCAGTGTGTAGATCCTTATCACATAAGTTTTATTTTGTATTATACATTGTTAGAAATGAAAAGCCGAAAAATTAGGTTGTATGAACAGTCGTGTGTAGATCTCTAACACACTAATAATCTGTATGAATATATGTATGTTTATGTTATGGGCTAAAAAGCTGGAAAGTGGCTATGTAGACAGTCGAATGAAACCCAAAAAGGGTTAGGCAAGGAATGCCAGGTACGTAATCATAGAACTTCTCTATGTGTATCGATGTATGCGAAAGACTGTAAACTCTTAGGTAGTAGATTGTTTGATTTTGCATGAATGTATGCATGGGATAGGTTTGTTATGAAAAGGGGAAGAGCATGATTGGTCACATGGGGATCGGTGGTAGAAAACCCACCTAATGAAATGTTAGATCACATGGTGATCGGTGGTAGAAAACCCACAAAATGAAATGTTAGGTCACTTGGTGATCGGTGGTAGAAAACCCACGTTAAAATTCCTGATTGATAAGGAATAGGCAGTATGACTGTCGATATGGTGTGTAGCAGTTGGCGGGTTGATTGTAGAAATCCCCAAAGTGTGATGGTTGGTACGGGGTGGTGTGTAGAGGATGGAATTCTAGGATGGGTTGGACTTTGCATCATTTATTATCTGTCATGTGATTATGATTGTTGCCATTGTGTATGGGCCAGGGCTCATAATGTGTTTGTGGGCCCAAGCCTTTTATGTGTTTTCGGGATTTACACACTGAGTCTTGGTGACTCACCCTATTATTTTCCCTAACTTTTCAGATGAGCAGTAGATCGTGGACATGGGAGCCGAGACGGACTCGAGGGGCCATCAAGTTTTATTTCTTTAGACTATTTTTGGTTTTCTTTAAGTTTTTGGTTTTTATTTCGCGAATATTTATGTAATAAGGCCCCATAGTTTATACTCACCTAAGTAGTTTTTAATATCTACAATTTAAGAAATTTTGTCAAAAGGTCTAATTATTCAGAATAATAATAATACAAGGTTTTATTTTCAAAAGGTCACCTATTTATTCAAATATTGTCTAATTAACTTACGATTTCCAAAACCAACGAAGCAAAAGTTTTCAATGTACAACCCGTAGCATACCAGATCCGATCGTAACGCATGGGCCGGGTCTGGGGTGTTACATCACCAGTGATTACTCCATGACAAGGTAAGATTTATGACTCTGCCTATTATATTGTGAAAGGGTAAGTCTATTGGATCTGGTAAATTAGTAAGATGAAGATATAAGGCTTTGCTTGGGGATTTTCAATGTTAAAAATGATGGAAAATGGGATATATGAATAGACCTTGATGGGTTTCCATGTTCTATAACAGTACTTGCTGCTGATTTGCATTGTAGAAATTTAGATCTAGAGTTTGCAGTTGTTGGAGGTGAGAATCAAGTGAGTCTCTATACTGACTCTTGCATGTATAATATTTACATGAGATATCTCTATAGAAATTTATTAAATTACGAAACCGAAGCTAGAAAAGTATGGTATGGTGGTCATACTGTAACACCCCTAACCCGTATCCATTGCTAGAACAGGGTTATAGAGCATTACCAGAGTTTATAGTTCAACTAGAGATAATTCATGTCATTTATTATTCATTTTCGAAAATCAATCATTATGTCCCTTATATGAGTCCCCGAGGCCCAAAATACATATTAGTGCCAAGTCGGGACTAACCGGAATCACAGAAAATCTTTCGCGAAATCTCAAAATTTTTCTTAGGTGCAAGGGACACACGCCAGTGTGGTCAGGCCGTGTAGCTCACACGGCCAATGACACACCCGTGTCCCAGGCCATGTGGGAATTCGATGTGAGGCACACAGCCGTGTTCTAGCCTGTGTCCTTACCTGTGTAACTCTTTGACTTGGGACACACGGCCAGCCACAAGCCCGTGTGCTAGACCGTGTGGACAATTTAATTTTCAAAAATTAGGTGTAGGAGTTACACGGCCAAGACACACACCCATGTGCTGGGCCGTGTGTTTCACACGGCTGAGACACATGCCCGTGTCTCTATCCGTGTGCTAAATTTTAAGCATTCTCTTTCTCAAATTTTAAGATGCAGAGGACACACGGCCAAACCACACGCCCGTATGCATGGCCATGTGTCACATAAGGTTGAGACACACGCCCGTGTGGACAAAAATAGGCCATTTTCATGACCACTTTTCTAACCCAAATTATCTTCAACCTACACCAATACATACATATATATACCAATCACTTCAAGACATTAAAACCAAGCCAATATTAACATTATATAAGATATATAATCATATGTATTCAACTTACCTTTTGTAATACATGTATGCTTTCCATAATTAAATCAAATCATACCAAGCACACATATGTTAACCATATTATAACCTCATATATATTTTTTCACTAAACATACTATCATTAGCCATTCCAATGGCTAAATTACAAACAACCACTATATGCCAACATTGGCCAAGTTAACTTATAATGCCATTATACCAAAATAAGTTTTTATTTATACCAAAATGTTGCTGAAGGATAGTGTGATGATACATTGACCAATTCCAACCTTTACGATCTTCCGAGCACTATAAAATAGAGAAAAGAAAACCGAGTAAGCATTTCAAATTCTTAGTAATTTCATATAACAGGAATTTAACTTACCATATATTTACATTTAAGATAAGCATACAAAAATACATCAGTGCAATTTGGCTAATAGCCTAAAACACACAACTTCACCAATCATATTAGTCAAGTAATTTATATAATACCAAGAACATAGATGACCTCATCATTTTATCACTTTCATATATATATATCTTTCTATATCATTATCCCATATTACATGTACATTTCCATAACAAATCATTTCAAGTTCAATTTAGCCATGACAGAACTTTATCCTTTGAATTTATTTGAAATATCAATGGATACACTCATGCAGTGCCCTTAAAGTGTACAAAACTGAAATCCATCAATTCATATCTAGGGGTACCCAATTAGGGCACATAATCAAGAAGCACACTCTCAAGCCATATATCAGGATGCTCATGTGAGCCATGTATCAGGAAGCTTATCCGGGCTAAACAGGATACTCATAAGAGTTTTAATCAAAAAGCTCATTGAGCTTAACAGGTAACTCCGAAGAGTTATTATCAAGGAGCTCCGAATAGCATAACAGGGAGTTCAAGCGAGCCATGTCAGAAAGCTCATAAGAGCCTATATCAGGACACTCACGAAGAGTTGTGTTTGTGTCTGCAATAAATGCTGGATCACAACCGATCGAGTCATGTAACAGGATGCTCACAAAGAGCTGCGTAGTGCGCAACACATGTAGGACCACTACTGATCAGGATGCTCACAGGAACTATATAACAGGATGCTTGAGAGGGCTTATAACAGGATTGCTCGTCCGAGCTATATTCTGTCCGCAACATATGCAGGACCACATTCAATATGGGAAATCAGGTATCCATCGAATTTCATTATTCAAATGGAACTTAACATTTTCTGAACATTATCGAACATGTGATTATTTCATACATTTATAACATTTAAATAATTCACATAAATACATACCACACTTAATTCAAGCATAAAAATAAACACAATTTAGTTACACGAACTTACCTCATCACTTGTTTGTTTATGAAAATCTACTAATCCGATACTTTTTGTTTTCCTCAATCCAACTCAGTATTAGGTCTTTCCGGATCTATATAAATAAATTTATCATCAATTTAATCCATTTCATACTCAATTTAATTCAATTCACATCCTAGGCAAAGTTACCATTTTGCCTCTATACCTTTCATAAATGATAATTTCGTCCTTAGGCTCGGAAAATAAAATTCATGCAATTTAATCATTATTCCAAGCCTAATCAATTTTTACGTATAACATTTACAGCACATATTTCATAAAAATAAAAAATTTCCATGAATTTTACATCTTTACAATTTAGTCCCTAAATCACAATTTCATGAAAATTCACTTTACAAAAGTTGTTTACCTATCAACAACCTTTCATTTTCTACCACAAATTTCAAATTTTTAGCATAATCATCCATGGAAAAATTTCTACACTTTAATATCTTTTCAAATTGATTCCCAAAAATAGATAGATTAAGTTATTTTGATTTCAAAAATATAAAAATTACTAAAAACGAGAAAAGATACTTACCCAATTAAACCAAGAAAGCTTGCTTTCTATTTCCTAGGATTTCCATATATTTAGGGATGAAGATGATATCAAATGATGATATTAAACCTTTATTTAATTTATCATCTTTTAATTTTTTCCATTTTCCAATTTAGTCATTTTCTTTTTCTAATTTTCGATGGATGATTCACCAAAAATATCTACTAACTTTTCTTTAATGGTCTAATTACCATATAAGGACCTTAAATTTTGAATTCCATAGCTATTTAATACTTATAGCTACTAGAATTCAACTTTTACATTTTATGCAATTTGATCCTTTCCACAATTAAACATGTAATCGGTAAAATTTTCTTATTGAAATTTTCATATGTTTTTCCTATCATAATGCAAACTATGCAATAATATTAAAATAAATTTTATTTATGACTCAGATTTGTGGTCCTGAAACCACTATTTTGATTTCACTGAAATTAGGCTGTTACACATGCAACTATATGAATGAATGCTAAGGATAGAATGCCTGTTATGGTATGGAATCTGAAAAGTTTAGGTTTGATCGTATATGTGCATCTTAGATGTATGCTACGAGTATGATCTATTAAGAGTAAGAGTTAAAGATGAATGTGAATTGTGTTAATGCATGAAGGGTCTGTCAAGAGAGTCTGTGTCTGTTCACCACGGTGGAGTCTGAAGGGGTCCATCAGGACTAAAAACATGATCCCTGATATGAATATTAAAGGAAAATCCCATGGCCATGACACTTTTCGAAAGGAACTAAAGGAAGGTGATTATCCAATAGGGCTCTCTACGTGTCCCAAGATAATGATGGGAAACCTCATATTACTTAAGTTTAGGCAAATCCATATGGTAAACACGTCAGGAAAGAAAGCCTTCGTGGCATAAAATGAAAGAAAGCCTTTGTGGGGAAATATGAAAGGAATGCCTTTGTGACAAACTCTATAAGGAAATCCTTCATGTCGCACTCTTAAGAATCGCCCTTGTAGCGAACAATGAATCAATAGCCTGTGTGACAAATTTTGATGTGATAGCCTTTGTGGAGAAAACTTAGAAGAATGACATACTTGACTAAATCTGAAAGTTGTGTACTTGTGTCATATTCTAGTAAGGCTCGCAATGGCGTAACCTAAAGGAATGATTTTTGTGGTGGATTCTATATTAAATTGCTTTGGCGTATTCAATATGGCTTGTAAGTGTGATTAGAAAGATCGGAAAGGCATAGTGTCTCTATGGACTACGATAAAGTGTTTTTACAAGTCCATAATTCTATTGTAAATAATAAAGTGATGAGATATAGAAGAGGTGATAGGTAAACATAAAAGAAGTGTATCCTGAATAATGATTTTTCTAACTGTATATCCGAAAAAATGTACCTATTATCTATATATGTGATCAAACATGGATTATGAACGATGGCTTAAAGTTACGAATACAAGAGTAACGATGTTTCGGTCATATGGACCTCTATATGAAAGATCATATTGAAAGTGGTAAATGATGTATCACATATTTCGATGGGTAAGAATGATTTCTAAGCAAGGTATGGTATCTGACATGTAAATGAGAATAGAAATTGAAGGACTATTCGCTAGTGATTAAGTTGAAGGATCAGAATGATAAGATCATCTAAATAAGTTACCAATTGATATACGCAGAAATGACAATAGTAATGATGTTTTCCTCTAAGTTCTTACGAACTTATCTGGGTGTGTGTTGGGTTACGAGTGAATTGATATGAGTCTGTTCCATGAAGGACGATGCAGGGACTACGCCTAAGGAGCGGTGCATTAAACTATTATGCATACAAAACAAGTTTGGTGGTGTGTTCAAAGACTAAAATACTTCTTAGAAATTCACTTGGGGGCATCTGTAATAAATTAGGGTTTCAATTTGGATATTATTGTAGTTTAATTTCCTCATGTTGTATCTATATTTACTCATTATATCTACTTACGTATTTTAGTTTGAAATTTGTAGTAGAGTAATTTGTCATTATCTATAAATCGTAGAAGTAAATTAAGCATGTGTCTATAATTGTGTGGTGATACCTAAGGTCCAAATCCGGTGAACCAGATCGGGTTGAGGCATTACATTTGAAATGTTTATTTTGTATATTTTAATTATCTTAAACTTCCAAAAGCCCGTTATGCTCCGAACATCTCCAAATACCTTGTAAATGATTCAAAATGATTTCAACATGTTTCAAAAGCCTTCATATCAACTCAACTATATTTTATGGATTTTATTTAATAGTTTTAAAGTATTATTTCCTTGATTTTTAAACTACAAATACTAAGCATTTGTTTTGGTAAGACCTTCTATCCATGTTGGTTGCTAGAATGGGTAAGGGGCTCTCACGCCTAGGAAGGGATGGGTTCTAACCATAACATACGTAGTTATGCCCATATTTACAAGAGCAAGCAACACATGTTGGCTTCATCGATTAGTTCACAGACCACCCTAAAAAGCACTTTACACAGATACACTAAAGTGGCAAAACCCTAGTTAAATCTATTAGTCGTCTCAAAATCCTCGAATAGAGGAAGAAACACAATATAGACCTTATTGCCTGACTTGTCTAGAAACAAGATTCCTTTAACCATTTTGAGCATCCAAGCTCTGGTGTATCAATGTATCTCATCTAAAGATGCATACACTAGAAAGGTTAATTTGACAAGGTTCTCTAACCATGTGCACTTCCATCTAAATCTTTTTTTGGTTTCTCCCTCGATGGTAGGACACATAAAAATTGACTACACTTTAATGCTGGACCAATTGCACTATCTACGATTACAACCTCTCTGTTGATTAGAAGGTTGGTTATTGAAGTAATAACTTTGAATGTGATGGTTGTTTCCCTGCATGGAAAAATGAAATGTAAGTTTTTTTTGCCTCCATCTTTCCACTAAAGTGCAACCAAATTTGAAATGATGTTCAACTTTGCCATCATATATGCCATATATAAATTGACATCCTTTGACCATTCTTTGATACGAGGGTCAAGCTTTGGAAATGTAAATTTGACCAAATACGAAGAACTCAAGCTACTGGTTGTTAAAAAAATTACAAAACAATAATATTAGAATTTGAAAATCATAACATTTCCCCAAAAATTAAAAATTAGAAAGAATTGAGTTGGATATTTCACCATATTGACGGTGTAATTGGTAATATGTTCCATCATTATATCCATGAAAAATATGTACAAAAGAAAAAGTTTTCTTTTGAGGTGAGGGATGGGGAGTTGGAGAGCTTGAGAGAGTTGGAGAAATTTGGAAGGTTTTGAGTAGGAGAAAATGAGGGGAAATGGGTTTTTATAGGGGAAGCAAACAACCATGGGAGTCTTTAGTTTTAAATTCGATTGGTTGTGTCAATGACCAAAAGAATACCCTGATCAAATTTCATAACCCTAAACTCGACACTTGTGGATTTCGAGGTACTCTACAAATACTTCGTGTAACAACCCGTTATTAGTCAAATCAAAATAGTGGTTTTGGGACCACATATCTAAAGTCAAAATATTTATTTTATTATTAAATTAAGGTCTACAGCATGATAATATGTTTGTGTGAATTTTTTGTTAAGAAATTTTATTGTTTAAGTGTTCAATTCGATAAAAAGAACTAACTCGCGTAAAGTGCAAAATTGGTGTTGTATTAGCTAAAGGTATTAAAGAGCTATAGAACCTTAAACTGGAGGCCCTTATGTGGTAAATAGCCCAAAAACATGTTAGTGGATGATAGTGGCTTGGTAATTTTGAAATTTGTAAGGTTTTTAAAGGTTAATTTTGTTATTTAGTAAATAATTGTTATATAAATAAAAAAACCTAAATTTTTATGTTCATCTTCTTCCTAAAATAGAATCGAATTTTACAAGGAGAAAGAGGGCTAGGGTTCAACCAAGCTCCTTATGCTCATTTAGGTATGGTTTTTGTCCCGTTTTTAATGATTTTTACGTTTTTGAGATCGTTGCAGCTTAATCTAGCTAGCCCAGGGACTATTTTGCAAAAATGTTAAAGATTTAGGATGTTTCCATTGATGAATAAGCATGTATTTTAATTATTGATGATAGATTATGAATGTTTGATGATAGTTATACAAGTTTTGTTAAGTGATTTTTAGTGAAAATGCAAATTAGGGATTAAATTGTGAAATGTGGAAACTTTGTGGGTAAATTGTGAAATAAATGAAAAATATGGGTTGATATGTGTACTAGGAAAATTTGAATAGCATGGGTTGGTATCAAATTGCATTAATTTGTGTTTTTATGAAATAAGGATTAAATTGTAAAAGTTGTGAAATACTTGGGGCAAAAGTGTAAATGTGCTTTACTGAGTGTTTTGGATTAAACTGAATAGAAAGATTAGTAAATAAGCTAAATTTGATTACATATAGATCAAGAAAACTAAAATTCGGATCTAGATCGGAGGAAAGACAAAGTACTCGACTAATCGACCTATTTCTTCGTTTTTGTGAACCGAGGTAATTTTGTATGATTAATAAGCTTAATGTTATATGTGTTTATATGCTTAAATATTATAATTGTAATATTACGACACTAAAGAATCTATCGACAAAACATTGATACAGTCAGTGTAACACCCTTAACCCGGGACCGTTGTCGGAATAGGGTTAAGAGGCATTACCGAACAACCGAATCATTTTACATCCTATTTACAACACAAAGTCAAACATCATCATAGTACATCAAAACATAATCAAATAGTTCCTTATAGAGGTCTACAAGACCTTAAACACATGCAAGAAATGGGTCGGGACTAAACTGGAACACATACAGACATTCTCGAAAATTCAAAACTTTTCTAAGATTCAGGGGTTACACGCCCGTGTGGGTAGGCTGTGTGCCTCCCACGACTGCTAGACACACCCGTATGTCCTCCCCATGGTCGAAACTAACTTTGCTCCACGGCCACCAAGCACGCCCGTGTACTCTGGCCGTGGTCGATCCTGTTGAAACCACACGGCTACCAGGCACGTCCGTGTGCCATGGTCGTGTGCTCTTAGGCCATATACTGACTTACGCCCATGGTTAATTGACAAGCCCATGTCAAGGCCATGTGCTAATAGGCTACATATTGCCATTCTCCCACGGTCATTAGGCACGCCCGTGTATCACAACCGTGTAACAAAATAGGCCATTTGCAAGACCAATTTGACACCCACACAAGGTCAATCCTACAAGCACATTTGAGCATCTTTATACACACAGTTTGGCAACCAATTCCATGACAATAATCGATACATCATGTCATGCAATTTCATTTCCAAACATGTCAACTTATAAGCTAACATATACAACTTGAACACATTCATATACTAAACATCATTCATTCTCAAATTCACTAAATTATACTAACATTTTACCATCACAAAGATTACCATTTGAAAGTCATTTTATTTACCCACATGCCATACCAAAATATGCATCATATATATCAAGTCATTCATGCTTATAACCATCATATATCTAGCCATATCACATGGCTAATTACACATCTCTAATATGATTCAAATAACTAGCCTATACATGTCATATTTCAACTATATACATCTTTCCAAAAGTACCCAAAATAGGTTGCCGATAGTGTGATTGAGAAGCTAACGATCCCCAGGTCCGAGCTTGTAACACCCTAAACCGGGCCTAGAAGTTAGGCCCGAATCTGGAGTGTCACATTGAGGTGTTTTTCAAAAACCGCGTTTTCATTGAAAACCCTTCTTGATTTTTAAAAACTAAAGTCCCGGTTTGCGGTTGTTATCAATAATCGACATTTATTAAGAAGTCATTTCCTTCAAAACCTTGTTCGTTGCGGAAGCTTAATTTAAAACAAGTGACTTATGAAAATGTGATATTTACAACCTAGTTACAAAAGCGAAGTGTTTTGAAAATAGATATTGTTTTGGAAAACCGCGATCAAATGTTGAGCAGATTTAAAACATAATAAACTAAAAATCTCAAACTAAAAAAACCAGAATTTAAGAGAGGCCTTATTACAAAATATGAACCCAAAATAAAATAAAATAAAGTAGAATACGAAAATCCGAAATTGCTCGTAGTGTGGCCACCTCCGAGTCCTCCAGTACGTCGAACCGCCTACTGAGGATTATCTGAGAAAAATAAAAAAGAGGGGGTGAGTTGACGAAAACTCGGTGTGTACAACCCTCATCAGTCAAAACATGCATCACCACAATCCGGGTCAAAGCCCATTAGAGTAACGGTGGCAATTGGGCCTTAGCCCAGAATAGCCTCGGTTGGGCCTTAGCCCATAACAAAAGTCACATATCATATTTATCCGGGCCTAAGCCCATCACAGTCAGAACATGTGAATGCAATGCATTAATGCCCATACCAACCCTGTACTCCGTCTCCTATCCAACCCTGCACTCCTGTAGAGATTTAATTGACCCACCCATCCCTAAACTCCTTTTATAGCACCGGTTGCGGCACTAACTTTATCGGTACAGCATGGCTGCTCGGTGGCTATAAAGTCTTCGGTAGCTAAAAAGCCTTCGGTATTGGCACAAAGCCCATAATTACAGCACGAAGCCCATATAATGGAACACAACCCTCGGTAACATTATCAGTGCAGCATGGCTGCTCGGTGGCTAAAAAGCCTGCAATGGCTATAAAGCCTTCGGTGGCTAAAAAGCCTTCGGTATTGGCACAAAGCCCATAACTACGGCACGAAGCCCATATTAATGGCACAGAGCCCTCGGTAACATTATCGGTGTAGCATGGCTGCTCGGTGGCTAAAAAGCCTGCGGTGGCTATAAAGCCTTCGGTGGATCCACAGTCGTCAAGCGACCATGCGGTCCTATTAGCACTTCCTCCGTATTAATAATCCCAACCTCATGCAATATGTCGTGTATGTCATGCTCAATCATTACATGTGTTTGAAAAATGGCAATGCTCAGTAACAATTATTTAAACATGTAATAGAAGCATATCAGTCATACAACCACAGCCAAATTAGTCCACTCATTGCACAAGTCGATCATTTACCTACAAGGGCAAATCAGTCATTTTACCCTATAAGGTTATTTCAGTAATTCTACCCTACAGGGGTAGTTCGGTAATTCTACTCATAACCAATCCATGTATGCAACGCATCTCAAACATAATCAATCATACAATTAACACATACAACACTAGTACTACCACAAGGGTACAACGGTCATTTTGTCATTTAGGGGTAAAACGATAATTTCGCAAACATGGGGTATTTCGGTAATTTCGCAACCCGGGGGTATTTCGATAATTTTGCTAACTGGGGGTATTTTGGTAATTTCACAAATCAGGGGTATATTGGTAATTTTACAAATCGGGGATATTTCGATAATTTTGCAACTGGTTGTATTTTGGTAATTTTGCCACTCGAGGGTATTTCAGTAATTTTGTAAATTTGGGGTATTTTGGTAATTTTAAAAATTAGGGGTATTTTAGTAATTTTGTAAATCGGGGACATTTCGGTAATTTTATAATCCAAGGGTATTCTAAACAGAGATAACGATGCGATTGGGCCCAGGGCCCATTCTCGGCCCAAATGGGTCCATACGCTCATGTGGCCCATTTAGCCCAAATCTAGCCAAAGATATGAGATTCAGATAAACCAGTCTAATATCTACTACACAATCATACAATTTATTCATATGGGCCCATGGGCCCATTGGCCCCACATGGCCCATCGAGGCCCAAAAACCTAACCCACAAGAACACTCATGATGGCCTCAACTATCGCGTCGAAGCCCCCACACGTGCGCTCACACGCTCGTGTGGCTACCATTACCGTGTGACCGGTATCTCGACATTTGCAGCTCTACAGCTAGAGTAGGGCGAAATACACACCTGATAGGAGTCTGAACCTAATCCGCGCTCCGAATACTCCTATGCCCAAACGCCCACCAAGGTATGTTTCCTCTCCTCATGGATAGCTCTATTTAACGCTAGCTTCTCACCTTCCCTCTTGCTAGCTTTCCGATGTGGGATCCCTCCTTCAGTAGAGTTTAAATCCAACACAAACTCTGGCCGTCTAATCCGCAAAATAAATACTCTCTTGCTTGTCACGAGATTCGAACCCAGGCTCCCTTGTCACATAATCCACGCCACTAGCCACTTTACCAACTAGCTCCTTGTTGTCTTAAAACATGCGCAACTAAATATAAGTCTGTGGTCAAAGTCTAAGTTCATTTAAAAAGAAAATCAAAATGCAAGAGCCAAGACTTGAACCTTGGACCCCTTGCCTCCTTCTGGTGTCACTTCCTTGTCCCCATGTGGCACCATTTGCCACTAGACCAGAACTCTTTTTGTGTCATTTTTCTCCACATTTTATTCTTAAAACCTACTTACTAACTCCCAGGGTTTTATTCACTTATAACCAAAATTTTTCCTAAAGCCTAAGTTTGATCCCGGGACTTCATAGAAACCCCGTAACCTTCCAAAATCACTTACCCACTAGATCAAACTTGCATTAATGCCGTTCCCATATTCTCAAAAATTTTAAAATGCTCCTACGCTCGGGGCCCAATAGGCCCAATTCTCCTAGGCCCAATTTTGGGGCATTACAGAGCTAGCTTTACTGACACTGTAAAACAGAGAAACAAATCACACAGTAAGCTTTCCAAAGCTTAGTAAGTTCGAAAAACAATGCAGTTATTTCATCAATTCAAACCAATGTATATAATAACCATCACATAGATCCATTCTCTCACATTCATATCATATCATCCATGACTAAAATCTCATTTTCCCATTCGTAGCTTATCTATAAACTTATCAACCACAAAGGTTCAAAACGTACCTTAACTAACACAAGTTATTCAACTTTAAGGCTATACAATGCTCGGTATTACATGTCGATCATCCTCTGATATTCATTCAACTTAATCGCACACTCAATGCTATATACATGACAGAAGCATACTCGTCTTCGCACACTTAGTGCCTAATATTTCAACCGACTTATCTCGGTATCGCACACACAGTGCCAAACCAATTAACCGAAGCTTTCACAATATCGCACACACAGTGCTATTCATTTCTATTTTTATTTCAATTTTGCACACTTAGTGCCATCAACTAAATCTTGCACATAGCATCTCGCTTTCATACACATATACACATTCATTTCATAATGCTAAACCATATTTTAATAACATATATTACATCTGAACTTACCTCGGACATCGAATTATCTATATGGTCGATTAATCGAGCACTTTATCTTTGCCTCGATCTCGATCCGAACCTCTCCTCTCTTGGTCTATACACATTCAAATTCAATCCATTCAATCACTAATTTATTCAATTTAGTCCACACACACATTTAGGGCATTTTACAAAATAGTCCTCACATTACACATTTCGACACTTTAGTCCCTATTTAACAAAATCATCAAATACACAAAATTTCAAAGCACATATGCTAGCCGAATTCTTCCCATGCTAATACAAGCTCATACATTTCATTTATTTCACATTTTAGTCCCTCAAAATATTATTTTCACAATTTAGTCCAAATTACTCAATTTCATCAAAAATTCCAAAGACAAAACATGTTAATCCTTCACCTATCTTTCATATTTCATCATCAACTAACACAAAGCTCAAGCATTCATCAATGGCATAACTCAAAATCACCATCAATTTCTAAAATCAAAGCATGGGTTTGAAAGAACACGAAGCAACAATCACAAAAACGTAGAAATTATTAAAACTCGATTAAAAACTAACCTTGAATCAAGATGAATGAGTGTCGAATACAAAAGAGCTTCAAACCCCTCTTTATTTTCTTAGTTTCAATGGAAAAGATGAACAAACGCATGTTTTTACTTTGTCTTTTAATTAATTATAACTTATTAACCTTTTTTCAACTTTAACCTTTATAAAACCATTTATAAATCATGTAAAATATGGACATAAATGTCCACTAGCATAAACAATGGTATAATATCCACACTCTCTCTTTAATAATCCATGCCAAATTAACACTTTAACAATCAACACCCAGCTTTTGCATTTTATACAATTAAGTCCTTTCTTTTAATTCAGCACACAATCAATAGAATTATCACGCAGAATTTTCACAGAGACTATGTCACATACTACTCACACAGAAAATAATATTAAATTATCATTCCGAACTCGAATTTGTGGTCTCAAAACCACTGTTCTGACTAGGGTCTAAACCGGGCTGTTACAGTGAGAATCCCGATTGAACCTTAGGAATAGATAGGATACTAGTGACATGTCATTAGGGGTTACTATGATTATGTGATCCGGGTGCTGGTCCTGTACGTCTTTCTGGTGGCTGAGTATACTGGCATGTGTTGTGGTTACTTGATAGCTTCTGTGAGCAGCACCATGTAGCTACGTCTTGACTGACAGCTTGTGACCCGTTGATAACTCGAGAGTGAGCATCTATGTGATATGAGATTGAGATAAAATTGGCTATGTATGTGGCACTTTGGTGCAAGATTCCTGAGTATCTGATATTATTCCGAATGGTTCAACGGGAAAAGATAATGGTACGAGGATGTAAGAAATGATACGAATCATTTTAGGTACTCGTGAAATGTTTGGCAAGTAAGTGATAGTTGATAAGTTCATATGAAAAGTAAGTGAAAGTTGATGACATTATACTTGATACATAGTATTATGGCAATGTGCAAATTGTTGATTTGAATGTAATACTTATGTTTACTTATGTTCTTTAAGTGATGAATGAATAGGCACATTATACTTATTAATCATATGAGCTTACTAAGCTATAAAGCTCACTCTGTTTATTTTCCTTGTTTTATAGAGATTTCAAAGCTAGCTCGGATTCGGGGATCGTCGGAGACTTCAACACATTATCAAGCTATCGTTTTGGTACTTCTGAAACTAATTTTTGGTTATATGACATGTATAGGAACTTTGGTCATTTTGGGTATATAAGTTGATGATGAATTTATCCATTAGAATTGGCTTGTAAATGTTTAAAATTTGGTCTTGTATATGGCCATGAATGTTGGCTTAAATTGTTGGTTTGCTTGTGGATTATAGGTGTGGTTTATGTCAAATGTTTGATATATAAGAAGATATGTGCTTGTGAGTTTGAGCATAATGATGCATGTTTGAAATTTTCTAATTAGTTGAAATGTATATGTGAATTTGGTATAAATGGATTGGCCTATTTTGTGACTTATGTATATTGTGGATAATGGAATTGAGTTGGCATGATTTAGGCTTGATTTAGTTGGTTTGTATGCCTATTTTTATGCCATGAATTGTGCAATTTGGTTTGGTGTAGGTTTGTGTAATTTGGGTGACAAAATGGCTTGGAAATAGCCTATTTTCGTCCACACGGGCAGAGACACGGGCTTGTGTTTCAATCGTCTGTGACACACGTTTGTGTTACACAGCCGTGTGTCCCCTAGTGTTTAAATAAAAACCAAGTTAGTATACTCTACACGGCCTCACACACGTGCGTGTGACATGGCTGTGTGGCATAAGTTAGTGTACCCTACAGGATTGGCACGGCCTAGCACACGGACTGGCACACAGGCGTGTGTGGCCATTTTTAGGGCACACGGGTGTGTGTGTTGGCCGTGTGACCCAAGTCAGAGAGTTATATGGGGTCAAACACAGGCTGGGACACGGCCATGTGATTCCATTTCGAATGTCTAAACGGCCTGTGACACGAGCATGTCTTTGGTCGTGTGAGGCCATTCTAGCGTGTGTCCCCTGTATTTTGGAAAAAAAATTCTAAGTGTTCAAAAAGTTTTTAAAGTTATCGGTTTAGTCTTGAACTACCCCGAATGCATGTTTTGGGCCTCATAGACTAATTTTAAGAACGACATAAATGTTGTTAATTGATGATTTTATGAAATTTGAAAATGTACATGAATTGTATGTGCAATTATGTAATATGTCTTGTAACGCTCTGTAACCCTATTCTGGCATTGAATACGGGTGAGGGGTGTTACATTTATTGGTATCAAAGCTACGATTTTGTCAATTCTTAGGCTGACGTAGCGTGTGTGATAGTTTAACTATACATGCCATATATAATCTATGATAGTGTGATATCTCCTAACAGTTTAAATCATGTTTTCGTATAGTAAATAGATCCCAATCGTGCTGTAGCTGATGATGTCAAAAGTAATGCACCTGCCTCCATTCACGGAGTAGTGCAATCGGAGTCTAGACCCATATCAGGTTGTCAGGGAGGAGAGGTTAAAGAAGCCTTCTTCCAAATGATGAATGAGTGGTTTACGGAGTTTGTTCGAACAAATTCGGCTGCTCAACAACTTCCACCCCCACCTAATCCCCAATCGGCTCCCGTAGCTCCTCAAGGTGCGGAACTTTTAAGATTGAATAAGCCGCTAGTAGATAAAATCCGAAAATACATGGATGAAGAGTTCAGAGCTACCATTGATGATGATCCCGAGATAGCTAAATTTTGGCTTGAAAATACTATTTGGGTATTTGATGAACTTTCTTGCACACCGTCTAAGTGTTTAAAATATGCCATATCACTTCTGAGGGACATAGCGTATCAGTGGTGGAATACTCTAGTGTCAGTGGTGCCGAGAGAAAGAGTTACCTGGGAATTCTTTCAAGTTGAATTTAGAAAGAAATATATAAGTCAACGGTTCATTGATCAAAAATGCAAAGAGTTTTTAGAGTTGAAACAGGGACGTATGTCCATGACAGAATACTAGTGAGAGTTTGGGAGACTAAGTAAATATGCTCGGGAATATGTTTCAACTAAGGACATAATTTGTAAAAGATTTGAAGATGGGTTAAACGAAGACATCATACTATTAGCTAGGATTCTAGAATTAAAAGAATTTGTTGTGTTGGTTGACAGAGCTTGTAAAGCCGAAGAACTTGGAAAAGAAAAGAGAAAGGCAGATTTCAAAGCTAAAGATTCGAGGAAAAGATCGATGAATAAACCATATCAATCTTCAACAAAGAAATCACGAGATTTGTATAGTCTCTAAAATGATTCAGTGGGATATTCAAACAGAGATCGTGGACAGCAATACTCAAGTCTTAAAGCTCAAGTTACATTAGTATCGAGTATTGACAGTGTGAGAAACAATAAACCTGAATGTCAATGATGCGGAAGATGACATCCTGGTGAATGTAGAATGAATGATCAGGCTTGTTTCAGATGTGGCTCACAATATCATTTCATTCGAGATTGTCCCGAATTAGCTGAGAAAGATAAATTCCAGAATGCAAGATCAAGCAACACAGCTACTAGAGGAAGGCCACCTAGAAATATGGGGAATGTGACTAGTAGTACAGGAACGACTAAGGACTCCGCTATGAGATCCAAGACTAGAGCACCTGCTAAAGCTTATGCTATTCGCACTCGTGAAGATGTGTCATCACTCGACGTTATCATTGGTACATTTTCTCTTTATGACACTAATGTGATTGCTTTGATTGATACTGGATCAACTTATTCGTATATTTGTATGAATTTGGTGTCTAATAAGAGTTTGCCTGTTGAGTCTATTGAGTTTGTGATTAAAGTATCGAACCCCTTAGGCAAGTATGTTCTAGTTGATAAAGTTTGCAAGAACTATCCTTTGATGATTTAGGGTTACTATTTTTCGGCTAATTTGATGCTACTACCGTTTGATGAATTTGATTTAATCTGGGTATGGATTGGTTGATGTTGCATGATGCTGTTGTGAATTGTAGACGAAAGACTATTGAATTGAAATATCAAAATAGTGAAATCATTCGAATTGAATCAAATGAGTCGAGTGAATTGCCTGTTGTGATTTCATCTATGTCAGCTCAAAAATGTGTGAGAAAAGGTTGTGAAGCTTATCTTACGTATGTACTAGATACAAAAGTGTCTAAATTGAAAATTGAATCAGTACTAGTAGTTTGCGAGTATCCGGATGTGTTTTCAGAAGAGTTACTGGGGTTGCCACCAATCAGAGAGGTCGAATTTGCTATTGAATTAGTACCGGTAAAATCACCAATATCGATAGCTCCGTATAGAAGGGCTCTGACAAAGTTGAAAGAGTTGAAAGCACAGTTGCAAGAGTTAACGGATAGAGGTTTTGCACGACCTAGTTTTTCGCCCTACGGTGCGCTAGTGTTATTCGTAAAGAAGAAAGATGGATCAGTGAGAATGTGTATTGACTATTGTCATCTCAATAAGATTACGATAAAGAACAAGTATTTGTTGCCGTGAATAGATGATTTATTTGATCAGTTGAAAGGGGCAATAGTGTTTTTGAAGATTGATTTGAGATCGACTACTATCAGTTATGAGTTAAAGATTCGAATATGCCGAAAACTGCATTCAAAACAAGGTACGGGCATTATGAATTTCTTGTTATACCTTTCGGATTGACTAATGCTCCTGTACTTTTTATAGATTTAATAAATCAGATTTTTAAACTGTATTTAGACAGATTCGTTGTTGTATTCATTGACGACATTCTGATCTAGTCACGAGATGAGTCTGAGCATGCCGAGCATTTGATAATTGTGCTACAAACCTTGAGAGATAAGCAATTGTTTGCTAAATTCAGCAAATATGAGTTTTGGCTACGAGAAGTTGGATTTTTGGGATATATTGTTTCAGCTGAAGGTATATGAGTTGATCCGAGCAAGATTTTTGCAGTTGTTGACTGGAAACTACTGAGAAATGTACCCAAAGTCAGAAGCTTTCTGGGGTTAGCTGGTTATTATCGATTTTTTGTCAAAGGATTTTCAATGATTGCTACACCAATGACTAGATTGCTACAAAAAGATGTGAAATTTGAGTGGTCAGAGAAATGTCAACAAAGTTTTGATCAGTTGAAAGCATTGTTAACTGAGGCACCAGTTTTGGTTCAACCTGAGTCGATTAAAGAGTTTGTGATTTGCAACGAAGCATCATTGACCAATTTGGGTTGTGTTTTGATGCAAAAAGGAAAAGTGATAGCGTATGCCTCCAGACAGTTAAAGCCGCATGAAAAGAATTATCCGATGCATGATTTAGAGTTGGTCGCTATTGTATTTGCCTTGAAAAATTGGCGACATCATTTGTAGGATGTAAAGTGCCATATCTTTACTGATCACAATAGTTTGAAGTATATAATGACTCAAAAAGTTTTGAATTTGTGACAGCGAAGGTGGCTCGAATTGCTAAAAGATTATGAGTTACTGATTGATTATCATCCGGGGAAAGCGAATGTAGTCACAGATGCTTTGAGTAGAAAATCATTATTTTCTTTGAGAGTGATGAATACACAGTTATCTTTGTTTGATGATGGTTCAATTCTAGCAGAGTTGAAAGCTAAACCGATTTTTCTTCAGAAAATTTGTGAAGCTCAGAAGCGTGATAATGATTTGAAAACCAAAAGAATGCAATGTGAGTCAACTAGAGATTCAGACTATTAGATCAGATCCGATGATTGTTTAATATTCTGAGATAGAATTTGCGTACCAAAGAATTCTGAGCTCATTTAGAAAATTTTACATGAAGCACACAGTGATTGTTTATCTGTTCACCCGGGAAGTACTAAAATGTACAATGATTTGAAACAATTGTATTGGTGGTCGGGTATGAAACGAGACATTTCAAAGTTTGTATCGAGATGTTTGGTTTGTCAGGAAGATAAAGCTGAACATCAAGTTCCTTCGGGATTGCTACAACCAGTGATGATACCGGGGTGGAAATAGGATAGAGTTACTATGGATTTCGTATTAGGTTTGCCCATGTCTCCAAATAAGAAAGATGCTATTTGGGTTGTTGTTGATCGACTGACGAAATCAGCACATTTCATTCCGGTACGTACCAATTATTTGCTTGATAAATTGGTTGAATTGTATATTTCTGAAATCGTTAGATTGCATGGGGTGCCAGTTTCGATTATTTCGAATAGAGATTCGAGGTTTACATCGTGATTTTGGAAGAAGTTGCAAGAAGATCGGGGTACGAAGTTGAACTTTAGTACTTCATTTCATCCGCAAACCGACGGTCAGTCTGAAAGAGTAATTCAGATTCTTGAAGATATGCTTCATTGTTGTTTTTTAGAGTTTGAAGGCAATTAGGAGAAATATTTATCGTTGGCTGAATTCGCATATAACAACAGTTTTCCATCGAGCATAAAGATGGCACCCTATGAAGCATTGTATGGTCATAAATGCCAAACTTCATTGTATTAGACTGAGCTAAGTGAGAAAAATATTCACGGGGTTGATTTGACCCAAGAGACTGAAGATAAAGTAAAAGTAATTTGCGACAGTCTGAAAGCAGATTCAGATCGATGGAAATCGTATGCGGATTTGAAATGCAAAGACAATGAATATCAAATCGGTGATAAAGTATTTCAGAAAGTATCTCCGTGGAAGAAAATACTTCGTTTTGGTCACGAAGGCAAATTGAGTCTTCGATTCATCAGGTCGTATGAGATTATCGAAAGAATAGGGCCAATGGCATATCGGCTAGCATTACCGTCAGAATTAGAAAAGATTCACAAAGTGTTTCATGTGTCGATGTTACGCTGATATAGATCGTATCCATCGCATGTAATTTCTTCGGGCAGAAATTGAGATTCAACCTGATATGACGTAAAACGAAGAACTGATCAGAATTTTAGCTCGATACGTTAAGGAATTGAGAAATAAACGCATAGCTTTGGAAAAAGTGTTGTGCCAACGTCACGGGGTTGAAGAGGCTACGAGGGAGCTTGAGGAAGCTATGAGGAAACAAAACCCTAACCTCTTTTCTGGTAAGAATTTCGAGGACGAAAATTCCTAAGGAGGAAGAGTTATAACAGCCCGTTTTTAGTCAAATCAGAACAGTGGTTTCGGGACCAAAAATCTGAAGTCAAAATATTTATTTTATTATTAAATTAAGTTCTACAGCATGATAATATGTTTGTGTGAAATTTTCGTTAAGAAATTTTATTGTTTAAGTGTTCAATTCAATAAAAAGTGCTAAGTCGCGTAAAGTGCAAAATTGGTGTTCAATTAGCTAAAGGTATTAAATAGTTATAGAACCTTAAAGTGAAGGTCCTTATGTGGCAAATAGCTCAAAAACATGTTATTGGATGATAGTGGCTTGGTAATTTTGAAATTTGTAAGGTTTTTAAAGGTTAATTTCTGGTATTTAGTAAATAATGGTTAATTAAATAAAAGAAACCTAAATTTTTATGTTCATCTTCTTCCTAAAATACTAAGAATGGAATTTTACAAGGAGAAAGAGGGCTAGGGTTTGGCCAAGCTTCTTGTTCTCATTTAGGTATGGTTTTTTTCCCGTTTTTAATGATTTCTACGTTTTTGAGATCGTTGTAGCTTAATCTAGCTTGCCTAGAGACTATTTTTCAAAACTGTAAAAGATTTAGGATGTTGCCATTGGTGAATAAGCATGTATTTTAATGATTGATGATAGATTATGTGTAACACCCCTTACCCGTATACTACACCGGAGCCGGGTACGAGGCGTTACCGTACTTAACTCACTTGGTCATACAACTTAAGATATCTCCTTCACCATCAAAACATTTTCATTAAGGACCTACGAGGCCTTAAACATGCATACGGAGGGTTTTAGAATCTAACCGGAAACTTTCGTGCACTTAAAAATTTTCACCTAGACAGGGGCCACACGCCAGTGTGAAATGGGACATGCCCATGTGGGAAGGCCGTGTGGTCACACACGCCTATGTCCCTCACCCATGGTCGACACTAACTTGTTTCACATGGCCAGACACACGCCCGTGTCCCTCACACGGCCTTGACATGCCCGTGTGCCAAAACCTTGGCATTCTGTTTATGACGTCATCATCTCACTATGGTCACGCGGTCAAGGCACATGCCCGTGTCCTTAGATCGTGTTTTGAAATAAATTTCAATTTCAAGGTGCAGACTTCACACGGCCTGGGCACAAGCCCATGTCTGTGGCTGTGCCTCCCACACAGCTAAGACACACGGCCGTGTCCCTGCCCGTGTATTTATTACAAAGTTTACTGGCTTGCAAAACTATCATGCAAGGGACAAACAGCCTGGTCAAACACCTATGGGACTAACTGTGTGTCACACAAGGCTTAGACACATGCCCGTGTGCCTACCCGTATGGACAAGACAAGGCTATTTGCCAAGCTCTTTTCACCACCCTAACTCACACAACATAAATCCATTCAACAAATCACTAAATAACTCAGTTTTGCAATATACACATCCATAAATAACTTCATCTTTTCATATATAATAGTGAGCCATCAACATGGCTATATACAAAAGAATTCACCTTTAAAGGGGCCAACACATTCTTGGCCAAAATAACAAAACAAATTACCTAGTCTAGCCCCTATACATGCCATACTCAAAACACTAAGTCTAGATATACCGAGAGGAGCTGATAATGTGGGTGATCTTCCAATTATCTTCGTATCCTGACCCGACTCTTCGACTCTATAAAACAAGGGAAAAAAAGAGGGGAGTAAGCTTTAAGCTTAGTAAGTTTACATGAAAACAAATAACATCATAGTATGTGCTAAACGATAAATAGCATTACATACTAAACAAAAACAATCCATATTCCATGATCATGCTTACTCATTTCATCTCTTACCACATTCCAACCATATCACAAGCCAAATGCCCACATTATTTAACATGCATCCCTGCACTTATCACCACATGATCATAAGAAACAACACATCATAATTTTCCCAATAAACCATTCATAATACTACCAATCACTCGGTGGTTTCGCACTTAGCCCACCATCAATCTTTAACAGGGTGGTATCGCACATAGCCCACCAACAAGAATATTTATGGTCGTAACGCACTTAGCCCACCAAATATTATAAACGATGGTATCGCACATAGCCCATCGTGGATAAGTAATAAGGTGATATCGCACACAGCCCACCATTTATTACTAGGGATGTTATTTCACATTTACATATCTATTTCGTCTTTCATACGAAAATTATTCAATACCTACCAAATTCAATCCCCTTGAATCATACATGTTCCCAATCATACAGCGCACCAATAAGTAACAGCATGTGTATATAAGATGTATCGTTTATACATAAACTTACCTAGGTGCAAAACGCGTTAATCAACGATCTATTCCGTAACCTTGCCTTTTCCTCGGTCAATGTTGATTCCATGCTCTTCTTGGTCTATAACAACAAAATTCACTTATTTAAAACATTTTATGATCATAATGCATCAAAATATATACTTAGGCAAAAATGACCATTTTGCCCTTGCACTTTGGCAAAATTATGATTTCTCCCCTAGGCTCGTAACTCGTTTTTCAACACATTTTCTCATCAAACAAGCCTAGATGAACATTTATTCCTCTTACAACTACTCACAAATCTAACTATTTCATGCATTTATTACACATTTTTAATCTTTGCATTCAAGTCCTATTTAGGTGTTTTCATGTTAACACCTTTCACAAAAGTTGTTTCTCATCTCTCTAACATTCATTTTCTTCCATAAAAACTCAGCTAAAAATATAAACACTCTCATGGAAAGTCCCTGGACTTTCAATCATATCACAAATTAGTCCCCTCATTAGCTAGCTTAAGCTTTGGAGACTCCAAAAGTACAAAAATTGTCAAATAAAACCACCAAAATCACTTACTTGTAAGAGATTTGTTTTGCTAAAAATTTTGAACTCCAAGAACCCTTATTCCTCTCAATTTTTGGTGGTAGGAGAAGAAGGAATAGTAAAAGATAACAATATCTTTTATTCATCTTGTTTTACTCATTTTTATATCTAATTTCCACCAAATTTGACCAAAATTTAATGTCTTGTCTCCCTAGCCTCTATATGGCCTGCCATCATAAATTCAATGGCCTAATTTCACTTTAAAGACCTCCAATTGATATTCTTTGGCTATTAGACACCTCTATCACTTAAAAGGGAATTTTCATACTTTATGCGATTTAGTCCTTTTTTACAATTAAGCATGAAATCATTAAAATTAAAACACCAAAATTTTCATATAGCCATATATTAATGACATAACACATAATATAATATCAAAATAATTATCCTCAACCTCGAATTAGTGGTCTCGAAACCACTATTCTGACTAGCCCCAATATCAGGCTGTTACAACTCTCCCCTCCTTTAGAGATTTTCGCCCTCGAAAATCTTACCGGTAAAAAGGTTTGCATATTGTTCTCTCATGGCTTCTTTCGGTTCCCACGTAGTTTCTCTCACACCGTGTTTTTTCCATAACACTTTTACTAAAGCTATGTTCTTATTCTTCAATTGTTTAACCTCCCGAGGCAATATTTTAATCGGCTCCTCTTCATAAGTCATGTCCACTCATATCTCAACTTCTGTTGGAGGGATCACATACGAAGGATCGGAACGATATCATCACAACATTGGCACATGAAACAAGTTGTGTATTTTCTCTAACTCTACTAGCAAAGCCAACCAGTATGCCACTGGCCCAATTCTTTTGGTAACCTCATACGGTCCTATGAATCATGGACTCAATTTGCCCTTACGAGCAAATCTCAATATTTTCTTCTGCGGGGATACTTTTAGAAATACCTTGTCACCCACTTGAAACTCGAGTTCTTTTCTTTTCAAATTCGCGTACGACTTTTGTCGATCCGAAGCAGCTTTCAGACTATTACGGATCACTTTCACTTTTTTCTCAGTCTCTTTAACTAAATCGACCCCATGAATTTGCTTCTCACTAAGCTCTGTCCAAATACAAGGGAGTCTAACACTTACGACCATACAAGGCTTCGTATGGTGCCTTCGTATACTCGACTGATAACTGTTATTGTAGGCAAACTTAACCAAAGGTACTTATCTCTCCCAATTACCTCCAAATTCTTACACACAGCATCGTGGCGTATCCTCAAGAACTTGAATCACTCTTTCAAATTGGCCGTCAGTTTGAGGATGGAACACAGTATTAAAATTCAACCTTGTACCCAAGGCCTCCTGTAACTTCTTCCAAAATCTTGAAGTAAATCTCGGATCTCTATCCTAGATAATAGATACAGGCACCCCATGTAATCTTACCACCTCAGCAATATACAACTCGGCCAACTTATCAAGAGCATAATCAACACGCATCGGTATAAAGTAAGCTGACTTTGTTAGTCTATCAACAATAACCCACACAGCATCTTTCTTTTTCGCGGTCATAGGCAACCCTGTCACAAAATCCATGGTGATCCGATCCCACTTCCACTCAGGAACCATCACCGACTGAAGTAATCCCAAAGGTAATTGATGCTCAGCTTTCACTTGCTGACAAATTAAACATCTTGTTACAAACTCGGAGATGTCTCTTTTCATACCCGGCCACTAATAAAATTTCTTCAAATTATTGTACACTTTCGTGCTACCGGGATGTACTGACAAGTGACCACTATGTGCTTTATGTAAAATTTCCTGGATCAACTTATCATCTTTTGGTACACAAATTCTATCATGAAACATTAAACAACCATCCGAACTCACCCGAAAATCAGAATCATTACCCGATTCACATTTAGCTCTCTTAGCTTGCATCTCATTATCATTCTTTTGAGCTTCACAAATTTGCTGAATAAATAGCGGTCTAGCTCTCAACTCGGCCAACATAGCACCATTATCAGAAAACGCTAAGCTTATGCTCATAGCTCTCAAAGCATGCAAAGATTTCCTGCTCAAGGCATCTACAACTACATTCGCTTTTCCCAGATGATAATCAATTACTAGCTCATAGTCCTTTAAAAATTCGAGCCACCGCCGTTGTCGCAAATTCAAATCCTTTTGGTCCATTAAGTACTTCAAACTCTTATGATCTGTGAAGATTTGGCACTTTTCACCATATAAATAATGGCGCCAGATCTTTAATGCGAAAACAAATCGCAGCTAACACCAAATCATGAGTCGGATAATTCTTCTCATGCGGCTTTAGCTGTCTCGAGGCGTAAGTGTAACAGCCTAATTTAGGGGCTAGTTAGAACAGTGATATCGAAATCATTAATTCGAGGTTAGAGAAAATTATTTTCATGTTATGTTATGTGTTATAACATGTTTGTAAAGATGTATGAAAATTTTGGTGCCTTAATTTTAGCAATTTCTAGCCAAATTGTGAAAAAGGACTAAATCGCATAAAGTGTGAAAGTTCTATTTTATTTGCTAAAGGTGCCAAATATCTATGGAATATAAATTGGAGGTCCCAAATGTGCAATTTGGCCTTGTTAAGTGAGTTGGCCGGCCATAGGGTGCATAGTGGACAAGTGCATTTATTTTGGTCAAAAGTTGGTGATATTAGTTGGAGAAAATGAATAAAATAAGATGATATAAGCAAAAGTTATCATCTTTTTATTTACTTTTCTTCTCCAACCAAAAATATCAGCCATGGGAGGGGTTTGAAAGCTTAAAATTCCAGCAAGCTTTACTCCATTCTAGTAAGTCAAATTGATCGTTATTTTTGTTGATTTTTGTATGTTTGAAGTCCTCAAAGCTTAAGGTAGCTAATGAGAGGACTAGTTTGCAACATGGTTGAAAGTCTAGGGACTTACCATGATAGAGTTTATGTTGTTTGATGAGTTTTTATGGAAGAAAATGAATGATAGGATGTTGATAAACAACTTTTGTGAACGGTGTTGTTATGAAAACACCTAATTGGGGCTAAAATGCAAAAGTTGTAAATTGTTCATTAAGGCTCGAAATCGTTGGCATTGTGGATAGTTGTAAGAGGATTAAATGTTCACCTAGGCTTGTTTAATAAGAAAATGTGATGAAAATCGATTTTGCCAAAGTGTAGGGGCAAAATTGTCATTTTTGCCTAAGGTGTAGATTATAGTGTAATATGATTTATAAGTGATTAAATCAGTAAATTTCATTGTTCTAGATCAAAGAAAACGAGTTTCACACCTAGAATGAATGACAAGAGAAATGTGGGCAAAAAGTCCCTTTTGACCCTTTCGACATCGAGGTAAGTTCATGTGCAAATGTTGCAATTACGTATGAGTTAATTTAATATTCCAAACGTTTTATGGAATGTATATTTACTGTATGAATGTATGAAATATCTTTTAATGAGAGGTTTAGAGAATTGAATTTAAGAGTAATGGGAAATGTATATAGCATGATATGATGATAATTATGGCCCCGTGTAAGACCATATTGGAATATGACTTCGGTAGAAGAATTTGTATAAGACCATGTCAGGGACATGGCATCGATATGTTTATACAAGTAAGACCCTAATGGGGTAGGATGTCAATATGACACAATGTGTATGAGACTCAAGAATGTTATTTCACAACTTGAGTGATTCAACGGATATGTTGAAAGAAAAAAGTATGTGCTTGTACCACGAAAAGCACAAGTGTGGGTTAGAATTTAATTGAGATGGATTCAGTATATGATGAACCTCTAGTGGGTTATATGTAATCAATACACCTTAGTTGCATGAGATAGATTTAATAATGCATTACGAGAATGCAAACGAGAATGCGAACGAGTATCGTAGAAAGTTAAGTAAGAATAGCAGTGTGTGAGGATGTTCTCGGATGAACATTTAGAATAGAGAAATACATGTGGATAACTATCCATGAATGTATAATAATGGTGAGCTATGTGCGATATCACCATATTAATGGTTAATGATGGGTTGTGTGCGATACAATCAACTATATTATTATCAGAGGGCTATGTGCGTTACCACCTGATTAAATAGTAATCAATGTGCTATGTGCGATACCATCGCTTATAAATGATTGGTGTGCTGTGAGCGATACCATCCTATTAGAGATTCAAGGGTGGGCTAAGTGCGAAACCACCGAGAGATTAGTAGTATGAGTAGCTTATCAAAAATGCTTGTTATATTGTTTTATATAATCATGTGGTGAACAGTGCAGCAAAGTATGCTAATATAACGAGCAATTGGCTTGTGGCATGGTAAAAACGTGGTAAGCGATAGAATGAGTAAGCTTCAGGAATGGTTGAGTAAGTAACCATGAGTTTATGAGAAAAAAATCTTTATAATACCTTGCAGTTATGTATATTTAATAAATATCAGTATTTGTCAGTTTATGCGGATGAACTTACTAAGAATTATTGCTTACTCCTCTTCCTTTCTCATCTCTTATAGGTTAATTTAGCTAGCTCGGGTTGCAGATCGCTGAAGATGTTTTCACACTATCAAGCAGAGACTTGGTATGAGGTATCAAGTCCCTATGAGTTATGGCATGTATAGGGCTAGTACTTAAAGTTGATTAAGTCATTGACGTAGCCAAATTGTGTTGGCCTAAGAGAACTTAGAATTTGGTTGTGTGTAGCCATAGATGATGGCTTAAGTTGTAATTGTAATTGTATTGAGAGTAGTTCTCCCAAGTGTAGGGGATAAAGACTTTATCTCTTTATCGATAAATTGATGTTTTGAGAATGTTTGAAATAGCACAAGAATGCATGCAATATAGGGTGGAAAAGGGCTTGGTAGATAGCTTGATAATTGTCCACATGGGTAGACACACGGGCGTGTGTCTAGATCATGTGGGAGGCACGGCTAGCACATGGGCGTGTGTCCAGGCAGTGTGAAGTCTGCACTTTGCACTTGGATCTTGATGTATCACACGGCTGAATCACACGGGCATGTGTATATGCCGTGTGGATAAGTCAAAATGCTAACTTTTAGCACACGGGTTTTGGCCACAGGCGTGTCAAGGCCATGTGGAATTGGTCAGTGTCGACCACAGGTGGAAGACACGGGCATGTCTTAGAGACACATGGGCTGTCCCTAGACCCACACGGGCGTGTGACCCCTATTTGTTAAAAAGGTTTCTCGAACTCGTAAAAGTTCCTAGAATAGTTTACAAACTTCTCGGAAGTATGTTTAGGGCCTTTTAGGCCAAGTTTATACAAAGGATGGGTTTAAACAAAAAAAATGTATAACCCTATTTAAGATGTTTAAGTAAGATCAGTTAGGTAATGCCTCAAACCCTGTTCTGGATCGAATACGGGTAAGGGGTGTTACAGTAAGCTACTACCTTACCCTATTGCATCAACACACAATCGATGCCATTTAATGACGCATCACTGTAGACTACAAACTCTTTCCCCGACTCAGGTTGTACTAAAACTGGCGCCTCAGTCCATTCAAACTTGACATCCTTATGCAACAGTTTCGTCATCGGGGTAGCAATCATGGAAAATCCCTTTATGAACAGTCTGTAGTACCCCGCTAAACCCAAAAAGCTTCTGACTTCCGACACATTCCTCGGCGGTTTCTACTCCACAATAGTCGAGATCTTACTCGGATCAACTCTAATACCATCACCCGACCTCTCGGAACCAAAACTCACTCTTGCTAAATTTAGCATACAACTGCTTATCTCTTAAAGTCTGCAAAACAATTCTCAGGTGCTCTTCATGATCACTCTCATCTCGAGAATAAATTAGTATAGCATCGATAAAAACAACTACAAACTTGTTCAAATACGGTTGAAAGACACGATTCATTAAATCCATAAAAATCGCAGGAGCATTCGTCAGGCTGAATGGCATGACAAGAAACTCATAATGGCCATACCTCGTCTGGAATGCAGTTTTCAACACATCCTGCTCCTTAACTCTCAACTGGTAATAGCACCGGAGCACCCCACGGTGAGTAGCTCAGTCTTGCAAAACCCTTATCCGTTAACTCTTGCAATTGAGCTTTCAGCTCTTTCAACTCTAATGGTTTTATCTTATACGAAGCAACCGAAATAGGTGCCGTTCCGGAACTATCTCAATCCCAAACTCGACCTCTCTTATAGGAGGCAATCCGGGTAACTCTTCCAGGAATACATCTGAATACTCACATACCACCGGAACTGATTCAATCTTTACCTCAGGCTCTTGAGTATTTAGCACAAAAGCGAGATAGGACTCGTATCCTTTTCTCAAATACTTCTCAGCCACCATGGAAGAAATTATCACCGGTAAACTATCTAACCCACTTGATTCCACCCGAATGACATCTCCATTTTCACATTTCAATTCAATAAGTTTACTACCACAGTTCACTAAAACACTAGGAGTAGTCAACCAGTCCATACCAAGAATTAAGTCAAATTCATCAAATGGCAACAACATAAGGTTTGCCAGAAAACAATGACCTTTAATTGTCAAAGGACAATTTCTACGCACTTTGTCAACTAACACATTTCCCTAACGGGTTTGACACATTTACTACAAATTCCGTAGACTCAACAATCATGCTCATACTAGATGCCAATCACATGCAAATGTAAGAAAAAGTAGATCCCGGATCAATCAAGCAATAACAAAGGTGTCATAAAGAGAAAAAGTACCCATTATCACATCTGGAGATGATGCCTCTTCGCGAGCACGAATGGCATCAGTCCTTGCAGGTGCTCGACCCTTCGGTCTCACAGCAGAAACTCGAGGCACACCTCTACCACTAGTCCCACCTCCCGAGTTCTTTTGTGGTCTCCTCTTGAAGATACATTGCTTGATCTTATCTCTTGCTTCATTTCCTTGTCATCCCACTCAGGGCAATTTCGGATGAAATGATCGGGTGAACCACAATTTTAGCAATTTCTGCTATTCCCCTAACACTCCCCTGTGTATTGTATTCCACAATTTGGACACTCTGGTTTGGACTTCAGATTGCCCACACTTGCCATCGAAGTGGTTTGAACTTTTGAGCCCGAGTATGTGTTACCTTGGTCTCTATTTGAATATCCAACTGACGTAGTCTTCCGAGGGTTTACTTCCTTGGACCTCTTCAATTGAGCTTCGTATGATTTACTCATTGGCCTTTTTCTTGCATCTCAGGCCTCACTCACAGCCTTCCTCTTCTCCTTAATCAGTTCTTCGGCTTTACATGCCCTATCAACCAACACTACAAACTCTTTTAACTCCAAGATCCCAACTAGAAGTCTGATATCATCATTCAGCCTATCTTCAAACCTCTTGCACAAGATAGCTTCTATAGACACGCACTCTTGTGCATACTTGCTGAGCCTAACAAACTCGCGCTCATATTCTGCCACAATCATTTTTCCTTGCTTTAACTCAAGGAATTCCTTTCGTTTCTGATCAACAAATTGCTGACTTATATACTTCTTTCGGAACTCTTCCAAAAAGAAGCCCTATGTCACTCTCTCCTTTGGAACCACTGATGTCAACGTTTTCCACCAATGGTATGTTGAGTCCCTCAGCAAAGACACAGCGCATTTTAAGCTCTCCTCAAGTGTACAAGAGAGTTCATCAAATACTCTCATTGAGTTCTCAAGCCAGAACTCCGCCCTCTCGGGGTCATCATCTATATTAGCTCTAAACTCCTCAGCCCCTTACTTTCGAATCTTGTCTACCGGAGGCTTGGTTATTCTCACGGCATCTATACCTTGAGGAGGCACAGGAACTGGCTGAGGTATAGGAGGGGTGGAGAAGGTTGAGCATTAGGATTTGCTCGTACATACTCCGTGTACCAATTACTCATCATTTGGAGAAAGGCTTCTCGGGTCTCTTCTCCTTGACCCCTAGTCTCGGGTCCACTCTCTACAGGCGCGGTCCTTTGCATGAGGGCCGGTGCATTACGTCACATCAGCTGTTCGATCGGGATCCACTTACTATATAAAACAAAGTTTAAAATTATCAGAAGCCACCACACTATCAATATACATTTATGCCATGTATAGCTAGACTTTTACACACGCTATGGTAGTATGAGAACCTACTAAATCATAGCTCTGATACCACTAAATGTAACACCTCTTACCCATATACTACACCGGAGCCAGGTATGAGGCGTTACCGTACTTAACTCACTTGGTCATACAACTTAAAATATCTCCTTCACCATCAAAACATTCTTATTAAGGACCTACGAGGCCTTAAACATGCATACGGAGGGTTTCAGATTCCAACCGAAAACTTTAGTGCACTTAAAAATTTTCACCTAAATAGGGGCCACACGCCCGTGTGAAATGGGACACGCCCGTGTGGGCAGGCCGTGTGGTCACACACGCCCATGTCCCTCACCTGTGGTCGACACTGACTTATTTCACACGGCCGAACACACGCCCGTGTCCCTGGCCCGTGTCCCTCACATGGCCTCGACATGCCCGTGCCTCAGCCCGTGTGCCAAAACCTTGGCATTCTGTTTATGACATTATCATCTCACTGTGGTCACACGGTCAAGGCACACGCCCATGTCTGTGGTCGTGCCTCCCACACGGCTGAGACACACGGCCGTGTCTCTGCCCTTTTTTTTATTAGAAAGCTTACTAACTTGCAAAACTGACTTGCAGGGGACACACAGCCTAGTCATACACCTATGGGACTGACCGTGTGTCACACACGGCCTAGAACACACTCCTGTGCCAACCCGTGTGGACAAGAACAAGGCTATTTGCCAAGCTCTTTTCACCACCCTAACTCAAACAACATAAATCCATTCAAGAAATCACTAAACAACTCAGCTTTGCAATATACACTTCCATGAATAACTTCATCTTTTAATATATAATAGTGAGCCATCAACTATGGCTATATACAAAATAATTCACCTTTAAAGGGCCAACACATTCTTGGCCAAAATAACAAAACAAATTACCTAGTCTAGCCCCTATACATGCCATACTCAAAACACTAAGTCTAGATATACCGAAAGGAGCTGATAGTGTGGGTGATCTTCCAATTATCTTTGTATCCCGACCCAGCTCTTCGACTCTATAAAACAAAGGAAAAAAGAGGGGAGTAAGCTTTAAGCTTAGTAAGTTTACATGAAAACAAATAACATCATAGTATGTGTTAAACAATAAATAGCATTACATACTAAGCAAAAACAATCCACATTCCATGATCATGCTTACTCATTTCATCTTTTACCATATTCCAACCATATCACAAGCCAAATGCCCACATTTTTTAACATGCATCCCTGCACTTATCACCACATGATCACAAGAAACAACACATCATAATTTTCCCAATAAACCATTCATAATACTACCAATCACTTGGTGGTTTCGCACTTAGCCCACCAAAAAGAATATTTACGGTGGTAATGCACTTAGCCCACCAAATAATATAAACGATGGTATCGCACATAGCCTATCGTGGATAAGTAACAAGGTGGTATCGCACACAGCCCACCATTTATTACTAGGGATGTTATTTCACATTTACATATCTATTTCGTCTTTCATACGAAAATTATTCAATACCTACCAAATTCAATCCCCTTGAATCATACATGTTCCCAATCATACAGCGCACCAATAAGTAACAGCATGTGTATATAAGATGTATCATTTACACATAAACTTACATCGGTGCAAAACGCGTTAATCAACGGTCTATTCCGTAACCTTGCCTTTTCCTCGGTCAATGTTGTTTCCACGCTCTTCTTGGTCTATAACAACAAAATTCACTTATTTAAAACATTTTATGATCATAATGCCTCAAAATATATACTTAGGCAAAAATGACCATTTTGCCCTTACACTTTGGCAAAATTATGATTTCGCCCCTAGGCTCGTAACTCATTTTTCAACACATTTTATCATCAAACAAGCCTAGCTGAACATTTATTCCTCTTACAACTACTCATAAATCTAACTACTTCATGCATTTATTACACATTTTTAATCTTTGCATTCAAGTCCTATTTAGGTGTTTTCATGTTAACACCTTTCACAAAAGTTGTTTCTCATCTTCCTAGCATCCATTTTCTTCCATAAAAACTCAGTAACAAGATAAACACCCTCATGGCAAGTCCCTACACTTTCAACCATATCACAAATTAGTCCCCTCATTAGCTAGCTTAAGCTTTGGAGACTCCAAAAGTACAGAAATTGTCAAATATAACCACCAAAATCACTTACTTGCAAGAGATTTATTTTGATGAAAATTTTAAACTCCAAGAACCCTTATTCTTCTCAATTTTCGGTGGTAGGAGAAGAAGGAATAGTAAAAGATGACAACATCTTTTATTCATCTTATTTTACTTATTTTTATCACCTGATTTCCACCAAATTTGACCAAAATTTAATGTCTTGTCTCCCTAGCTTCTATATGGCCGGCCATCACAAATTCAATGGCCTAATTTCCCTTTAAAGACCTCCAATTGATATTCTTTGGCTATTAGTCACCTCTACCACTTATAAGGGAATTTTCGCACTTTATGCGATTTAGTCCTTTTTCACAATTAAGCATGAAATCATTAAAATTAAAACACCAAAATTTTCATATAGCCATGTATTAATGGCATAAAACATAAAATAATATCAAAACAATTTTCCTCAACCTGAGATTAGCGGTCTCAAAACTACTGCTCCGACTAGCCCCAAAATTGAGCTGTTACTTATGAATGTTTGATGATAGTTATACACGTTTTGTTAAGTGATTTTTAGTGAAAATGCAAATTAGGGAAATTGTAAAATGTGAAAAATTTGTGGGTAAATTGTGAAATAAATGAAAACTATAGGCTAATATGTGTACTAGGAAAATTCGGCTAGCATGGGTTGGTATTAAATTGCATTAATTTGTGTTTTTCTGGAATAAGGAGTAAATTGTAAAAGTTGTGAAATAATTGGGGCAAAAGTGTAAATGTGCTTTAATGAGTGTTTTGGATTAAATTGAATAGAAATATTATTAAATATGCTAAAGTTGATTACATATAGATCAAGAAAAGCGAAATTCGGATTTAGATCAGGGGAAAAACAAAGTACTCGACCAATCGACATATTTCATCATTTTTGTGAACCGAGGTAAGTTTGTATGATTAATAAGCTTAATGTTATATCTGTTTATATGCTTAAATATTATAATTGTGATATTACGACACTGCGAAATATATCGACAAAGCATTGACACAGTGAGAATCTCTGTTGAACCTTAGGAATAGATAGGATACTGGTGACATGTAATTAGTGGTTACTGTGATTATGTGATCCGGGTGCTGGTCCTGTACGACCAACTGGTGGCTGAGTATACTGGCATGTGTTGCGGTTACTTGACAGCTTGTGTGAGCAGCACCCATGTAGCTATATCTTGACTGACAGCTTGTGTGAGCAGGCCCGTTGATAGCTCAAGAGTGAGCATACATATGATATGAGATTGAGATAGCATTGGCTATGTATGTGGCACTTTGGTGTGAAATTTCTGAGTATCTAATATTATTCCGAATATTCAACGGGAAAAGATGATGGTACGAGGTTGTAAGCAATGATACGGATCATTTCAGGTACTCGTGAAAAGTTTGGCAAGTGATAGTTGATAAATTCTTATGAAAAGTAATTGAAAGTTGATGAAATTATACTTGATACATAGTATTATGGCAATGTGCAAATTGTTGATTTGAATGTAATACTTATGTTTACTTATGTTCTTTAAATGATGAATAAATAGGCACATTATACTTATTAATCATATGAGCTTAGTAAGCTATAAAGCTTACTCTGTTTTTTTCTCTAATCATATGAGCCCGATTTAGGGGCTAGTCAGAACAGTGATCTCGGGATCACTAATCCGAGGTTAGAGAAAAAAATTTAATGTTATTTCACGAATTAGAGTATGGTTATATATATGCATGAAAATTTTGGTGTTTTAATTTTAGAGATTTTAGGCTTAATCGCGAAAAAAGACTAAATCGTACAAAGTGTGAAAGTTCAATTTTAGTTGCTAGAGATGCCAAATAGAAGTAGAATTTTAATTGGAAGCCTTTAATGTGCAATTAGGACTATTTAGAGGTCATGTTCGGCCAAGGGGACAAGAGAATTAAAATTTGACAAGAGTTGGTAACATTAGTTGACTAAATGAATAAAATAAGCAAGGGCTATCATCTTTTCTTTTTCTTTTCTTCCACCCACCAAAAATTTCAGCAAGAATAGAGCTTGAGAGCTTAAAATATTCAGCAACATATCTTCCTTATAAGTAAGTCCTTTTGGTGATTATTTTTTATGGTTTTTGTACTTTTGGAGTCCCCAAAGCTTAAGCTTTCTAAAGAGGGGGCTAATTTGCAATATTGTGAAAAGTTTAGGATTTTTCCATGAGAGCTTGTATGTGAATTACTGCATTTATTTTATGGAAGAAAATGAGTCTTAGTTGTAGATGAGCAACTTTGGTGAAAGGTGTTGCCATGAAAACACCTAAATGAACCTTTTTGCAAAGGTTGTAAAATTGGTAGTAAATGTGTGAAATGTTGGGTTTTGATAATAGTCGTAAGAGAAATAAATGTTCACCTAGGCTCATTTAAATATAGAAATTTGATTAGAATTAATTTTCGAGCCTAGGGGTAAAATGGTCCTTTTGCCAAAGTGTAAGGGCAGAATAGTAATTTTACCAAAGCATGATTATTAAAATGCATTTATTAATGTGATGGTTGAAATGAGCTAATTAGCTATTATGAGCAAAAAGAACCAAGAATCAACCTTTATCGGGGCAAGGCTAAAGTATCGGACTAGATTGACGATCTAGCTCATTTTGAAATCGAAGTAAGTTTGTATGTGATAAATTCAACAATGCCAGCATGCTTGGAAATGCTTAATATTAGGATGATACATGATATTCTATTAAATTGAGTATTTGATGTTGAATGAGTAAGTTGAGATATTGAAGTCCTAGTTGGACTATTATGAATGTGAAAAAACTATCATTGAGACATGATATGGATGAGGTCCTGTATAAGACCATGTCGGGGACATGGCCTCAGCACCGAATTGAAATCTCGTGTAAGATCGTATCTAGGATATGGCTTCGGTATTGAACATGAGAATCGTATAAGACCATATCCAGGATATGGCATCGATGCTTGAGTGAGAATTCCGTATAAGACCATATCTGGGATATGGCATTGGCACTCAGAGATTACCCCATGTAAGACCATATCTGGGATATCACATTGGCTTCACGCTTATAATAATGACGAAGAGTATGCGTCTTTGAGTATCCCTAGTGACTAATGGGATAAGTAGAGAAGCCTGGAAATAGAAATGAGATTAGTACTAAAGTCAAGTGATTAAGTGAATACAGGTACCCGTGAGAAATTCACGAGAATGTTACGATATGTGGCATGGTATGTTCTAGATAGGAACGGGCACGAGTAAGTTATGGCAAAGTGTATATAACCTTGTGTGGTTATCTAATGCCATGGATTGATGTCATTATGAACTTATTGTTGCTATTTATTTTCATACAAACTTACTAAGCTTTATGCGTACCCCTCTCATTGCCCTTTTCCTTGTAGTATTGCCAAGATAACTCGGGGATCATGGGACGGAGGAGTTCATAAATCACACTATCAACATCACTTTGGTATAACAATTTAGATTTATTTTGAGTATGGCATGCATAGGACTTTGGTGTTTTGTTAGGTCGTAATTGTTAGCCAAAGTGTTGGCTATGTATGTTATCAAAGTCATTTTGTAAATGGTCAATGGAAATGGGTCAACACTTGATAAGTTTATATATATTCAATGATGATGAAATTATGAAGTTTATGCTTGTGTGAATGCTTTGAATTGGGTTCTTAGATGTGCCTTTGGGTCATGAATGATGTTTATATGAGTTAGAGTAAGTATGTTTACTATGCAGGGTGGCATTTGACTTGGAATATAGCCTTTTTATGTCCACACGGGTAGACACACGGGCGTGTGTCTAGGCTGTGTGGGACACACGGTCAGCCCCATAGGTGTGTTGATCGACCATGCGTCCCCTGCATACTAGGTTTACAAAGTCAGTAAGCTTTGTAATAAACACACAGGCAAAGACACGGCTGTGTGTCTCAGTCGTGCGGAAGGCACGACCTTGGACATGTGTGTGTGCCCAAGCCGTGTGAAGCCTGCACTTAAAATGTGGAACTTAATTCGACACACGGTCTAAGGACACGGGCGTGTGCCTTGGCCGTGTGATCATAGTGAGGTGATGACGTCATAAACAGAATGCAAAGGTTTTGGCATACGGGCTAAGTCACGGGCGTGTCGAGGCCGTGTAAGGGACACGGGCCAGGGACACGGGCGAGTGTCCGACCGTGTGAAATAAGTTAGTGCCAACCACGGGTGAGGGACATGGGCGTGGATGACCACACGGCCTGCCCACAATGGCATGTCCCATTTCACACGGGCGTATGGCCCCTGTTTAGGTAAAATTTTTCTAAGTGCATAAAAGTTTTTGATTTATTTTCAAAACCTTCCGGGAGTATTTTTAAGGCCTCGTAGGCCCAGTATAAGGATGTTAGATATGTGAATGAAAAAGTTTTAATTTGGAATGAAATTTGATAACCCACAGTTGTATGACCATGAAAGACAAGTACGGTAACACCTCGTACTCAGTTCCGGCGTAGAATACGAGTAAGGAGTGTTACATTTAATGGTATCAGAGCTACGGTTTAGTCGATTCTAAGACTATACATGCCATACGTAAGAGTATTTGTGTAATGATAGTGTGACGACTCATGACGATTTGAATTATGTTTTTATATAGTCATAGATCCCGATCAGACTGCAGCTGATGATGCTGCGACTAATAGCCGGCTCCCGTACAAGGGACCGCACCAGTAGAGAATAGACCTGAGACTATGGGTCGGGGAGAGGGGCTCGAGAAGCCTTTCTCCAAATGATAAGCAACTGGTATATCAAGTACATACAAGCAAATCCCAATGCTCAACCCACTCCACCCCTACCTATTCCTCAACCCGCTCCTGTAACTCCTCAAGTGGTTGAGGTAGTAAGAAGAGAAAGGCCTTTAGTCAATAAGATTCAGAAATAAGGAGCTGAAGAATTCCTGGCTAGTAAGGACGATGACCCGGAGAGGGCAGAATTCTAGTTGGAGAATACCATCAGGGTATTCGACGAGTTGTCATACACATCTGAAGAGTGCATGAAGTGTGTAGTATCTCTCTTGAGAGATTCAACCTATCAGTGGTGGAACACCCTTATGTCAGTGGTACCAAGAGGGAGAATTAACTGGGAATTCTTCCAAGAGGAATTTCGGAAGAAGTATATTAGTCAGATATTCATCGACCAGAAAAGAAAGAAGTTTTTGGAGTTAAAGCAGGGCCGAATGACAGTGACCGAATACAAACGTGAATTCATGAGACTTAGTAAGTATGCTCAGGAGTGCGTGTCTACCGAGGCTATCATATGCAAAAGGTTCGAGGATGGGTTAAATGAAGATGTCCGTTTGTTTGTTGGTGTCCTCGAGCTGAAGGAATTTGTGGTATTGATAGATAGGGCCTGTAAGGCTGAGGAACTAGTCAAAGAGAAAAAGAAAGCTGAAATTGAGTCTTGTGATTTGAGGAAGAGACAGTTAGGCAAGTCAATCCAATTCTCATCCAAAAAGTCAAGAGAGTTTACTGTTCGATCAGCTACTTCTGCTAGATTTTTAAACAGAAGTAAGGGCAGACAGTTCTCGGGGTCTAAAGCCCAGACTATATCAGTTGCCAGTGTTGGCAATGCTCGACTGAAAAGACTAGAGTGCCCGTAATGTGGCAGACGTCATTTTGGTGAGTTCCGAGCTAGCAAGAAGGCTTGTTTCAAGTGTGGGTCTGTAGACTATTTTATCAGAGATTGCCCCAAGGTGGGTGAGAAAGAGAAATCTTAGAATACAAGATCGGGGAGTACTGCTAGAGGAAGACCACAGAGGAACCCAGGAAATGAAATGAGTAGCAAGAATACATTCAGAGAGCAGACTGCAAGAGTCAAAGGTAGAGCACCGGCAAGAACATATGCCATCCGTGCTTGCGAGGAGGCGTCTTCCCCTGACGTAATCACGGGTATTTTCTCTTTATGATACTCGTGTTATAGCTTTAATTGATCCAGGATCTACCCACTCATACATATGCATGAAATTAGTCTCTAGCATGAGTATGCCTATAGAGTCTACTGAATTCGTAATAAGAGTGTCTAATCCCCTAGGCAAATATGTGTTGGTTGATAGAGTATGTAAAAGTTGCCCTTTGATGATTAGGGGCCATTGCTTTTCGGTTGACCTTATGTTATTACCGTTTGATGAGTTCGATGTCATCCTTGGGATGGATTGGTTAGTTACTCATGATGTGATTGTGAATTGTGGAAATAAGTTTATCGAGTTAAAATGTGAAAGTGGAGATCTTATTCGTGTTGAATAAGATAAGCAAGATAGATCACCAGTAGTTATATTATCCTTGTTGGCTCAGAATTATTTAAGAAAGGGGTACGAAGCTTACCTTGCCTTTATAATGAATGCTAAAGAGACTAAGTTGAGAATTGAATCAGTGCCTATAGTATGCGAGTATCCAGATGTTTTTCCAGAGGAATTGCCAGGGCTACCTTCAGTTAGAGAAATTGAATTTGGGATTGAGTTAGCTCCCGATACTGCCCTCATTTCTATTGCTCCATACAGAATGGCTCCAACCGAGTTAAAGAAGTTGAAGGCATAGTTGCAAGAATTAACCGATAAAGGTTTTGCAAGACCGAGTTACTCTCTATGGGGTGCTCCCGTATTATTCGTGAAGAAGAAAGGTGGTTCCATGAGATTATGCATAGACTATCAACAAATTAACAAAGTAACTGTGAAGAACAAGTACCCGTTGCCGAGAATTGATGATCTATTTGATCAACTGAAGGGAGCCACATTATTTTCCAAGATAGACTTAAGGTCTGGGTACTATCAATTAAGAGTCAAGGACTCGGATGTGCCGAAAACTGCATTTCAGACGAGGTATGGCCACTATGAATTTTTGGTCATGCCTTTTGGTCTAACGAATGCCCCTACTGTTTTCATGGACTTGATGAATCGCATTTTTGTCCATACTTGGATAAATTTGTCGTGGTTTTCATCGATGATATATTGATCTACTCTCGGGATGAGAACGATCATGCCGAGAATTTGAGAACGGTTTTACAAATTTTGAAGGATAAACAATTATATGCCAAGTTTAGTAAAAGTGAATTTTGGCTGATGGAAGTTAGATTTTTGGGGCACATTGTCTCAGGAGATGGAATTAGAGTCGACCTGAGTAAGATTTCAACAATTGTTAAGTGGAAACCACCGAGGAATGTAACCGAGGTTAGGAGTTTTCTGGGCCTAACCGGTTACTATAGACGTTTTGTCAAGGGATTTTCCATGATAGCTACTCCGATGACGAGGTTGCTATAGAAAGATGTGAAGTTTGAATGGACAGAGAGGTGTCAACAGAGTTTTGAGAAACTAAAGGCGTTGTTGACTGAGGCTCCTATTTTGGTACAACCTGAACCTAGAAGAGAATTTGTATCCCTAAATGGGTTGGGTTGTGTACTTATGCAAGAGGGCAAGGTGATTGCATAAGCTTCTAGACAGTTAAAGCCGCATGAGAAGAATTATCCGACCCATGACTTAGAGTTGGCTGCCATTGTGTTTGCATTAAAGATTTGGAGACACCATTCATACGGTGAGAGGTGTCAGATATTTACTGACCATAAAAGCCTAAAATATTTGATGACTCGAAAAGAATTAAATTTGAGGCAATGAAGGTGGTTGGAGTTGATCAAGGATTATGAGTTAGAGATTGACTACCATCCAGGAAAGGCGAATGTAGTCACCGATGCTTTGAGCAGAAAATCATTGTTTGCATTGAGAATCATGAACACTCGGATGGCTTTGTTAGATGATGGTTCTATTCTAGCCGAGCTGGGGGCTAGACCATTGTTTCTCCAAGAGATATGTGAAGCTCAGAAAGGTGATAGCGATTTACAAGCCAAAACAGTTCTAAGTGAGTCAAATATTGAGTCAAACTTTCGGATAAGTCCTGATGGATGTTTAATGTTCTGAGGTAGAGTCTACGTACCTAGAAATGAGGAGCTTATTCGAAAGATTTTGCATGAAGCACATAGCGGATGTTTAATTGTGCACCCTGGTAGCACGAAGATGTACAATGACTTGAGGAAGTGGTATTGGTGGCCTAGTAAGAAGAAAGACATTTCTGAGTTTGTGTCGAGATGCTTAATTTGTCAACAAGTGAAGGTTAAACATCAAGTACCTTCGGGTCTACTTCATCCCATTATGGTGCCTGAGTGGAAGTGGGATCTTATTACCATAGACTTCGTGACGGGTTTACCACTGACACCGAAAAAGAAAAATGCGTTATGGGTCATGGTTGATAGACACACGAAGTCAGCCCATTTCATACCAGTGTGGGTTGACTACTCACTTGATAAATTGGCAAATCTGTACGTGATAAAGATAGTAAGACTTCATGGAGTACCGTTATGGATCATTTCAGATAGAGATCTGCAATTCACATCACAGTTTTGGAAAAAGTTGCAATCTTTAGGCACAAAATTGAGCTTCAGTACAGCTTTCCATCCACAAACTGACGGGCAGTTGGAAAGAGTAATACAGATACTCAAAAACATGTTTCAATGTTGTGCTTTGGAATTCCAAGGCAATTGGGAAAAATATTTATCGTTGGTGGAATTCGCTTACAACAACAGTTTCCAGTCAAGTTTGAAAATGGCGCCTTATGAGGCATTGGATGGGCGTAAGTGTCGAACGCCTTTGTATTGGATAGAACTTAAGGAGAATAAGATACACGGGGTCGATTTGGTCAGGGAAACTGAAGAAAAAGTAAAAGTGATACGTGAATGTCTAAAAGTGGCCTCAGATAGACAAAAGTCTTATTCGGGTTTGAAAAGGAAAGAGATTGAGTTCCAAGTAGGTGATAAAGTGTTTCTGAAAGTATTACCGCGGAGAAAAGTCCTCAGATTTGGCCGAAAAAGAAAATTGAGTCTGCGTTTTATCGGACCTTATGAAGTTACCAAGAGGATAGGACCGGTAGCTTATCGTTTGGCCTTGCCACCTAAGTTGGAAAAGACTCATGATGTTTTCCACGTATCCATGTTACGACGATACCGTTCAGACCCTTCACATGTGATTGTGCCATCAGAGGTAGACATTCAACCAGACATGACTTATGGCGAAGAGCCGATTAAAATTTTGGCACGGAAGGTCAAACAATTGAGAAATAAAAGTATAGCTCTTGTGAAAGTGCTATGGCAAAGACATGGAATAGAAGAGGCTACATGAGAGTCCGAGGAGTCTATGGGAAACCAATATCCCAACCTTTTCACCGGTAAGATTTTCGGGGATGAAAATCTTTAAGGGGGGAGAATTGTAACAGCCCGATTTAGGGTGTAACACCCCTAACCCGTATCCGTGGCAGGATTAAGGTTAAAGGCGTTACCGAACAGATAGAAAACTTTTACAGAAAATTTAATATACAAATCATTAAACACAATCAAGTGTCCCTTAAATAGGTCAACAAGACCGCAAACATGCTTTATAATTGAGCTGGGACTAAACTGAACACTTAGAAAATTTCCCAAAGTTTTCAACATTTTTCAATACTGTAAAGGTCACACACCCGTGTAGGTAGGCCGTGTGCCTCACACAACCATCAGACACACCCATGTGTCTAGGCCGTGCCAAAACAGAGCATGCATACTGACTTTTCCACACGGCTACTAGACACACCCGTGTACCATGGCTGTGTGCTCTTAGGCTATATACTGACTTAATCACACGGCTACCAGGCACGTCCGTGTGCCAAGGCTGTGCACACCTAGCTAGATACTGTCTTATTTCCACGGCCATTAGACACGCCCGTGTGCCACGACCGTGTAGGCAAAACAGGCCATTTGCAAGGCCAAAATGCCACCCTTACTAGGGTCAAACCTTCAAGTAATGTACCAATCCATTTTATGCATAATTAACAACCAAAGTCGTGTTGAATGATCAACCATTCTCTACAACCAAACTCATTTCTAATCATGCCAATTTGTCCAACTAAAACACATATACTCTTAAGCATGTTTCATTCACCATTACCTTTCATATAATCATCCCTTTGCTCAAACATACATACCCATAATGCAATCATACTCTTACCATAACTTTGACCATTTCATTAGCTATCTAGTGTAAGAGTATGCCCAAAGATCAATCATGAGATGGTTGTAATAACATACTTAATTTACCATGTTTATTAATATAAAGCGTTGTCATTATTATTTTTGATTTTTCTTTACGTGTGTATAAATAAACTGTTTTATAATAATGTCACGAGAATAATATGATTATTCTTAAAAGATCCTTAGTCGAGTATTATTGTTGACTAGGACAACAATAATGCATTAAGACTAACATGTAGTTGATTGATGATAAAGAGTTGTCATTGATATGGAGTGTCAAAATCAATGCATGAATATGTGTGTTAGAGAACAACATATTGGATTGATCCGCTATGAGTATGTTTCTTGGATTATTATGTAATTGTCACAACATTACTCCTAGTGATTAATATGTACATGATCCTCAGACTTGAGATCATTATTATCCAAACATCGTGAGTTGTATATTTTGATACTGATCAAAGCGTACACCGTAATAGGTTGTTCTATAAAAAGTGATGTTGGATATACCACAATCTATGTAGAGGGATATGGTTGATCAATAAAGGATAAGTCCCTCCTATATAATAGGAGTAATATCTTAGGCCACTTGATTGAGTGAGACTAGAAATGCATGGCCATGCTCAAATAAGTTGATATGAGATGTCATACTAATTTGTATATCATAGTCTACTCAAGATATCAAGAAACATGGGATGGACTATGCAAGTGTGACTATCCCATGACTTGTATCCGTTCAGAGATAAAGGACTTAAGGATTAATGCATGAAAGGTTAATCACGAATGGTTATGTCGAATCATGACTTCTTGTAACTTAGGTAGCAATGATGCATTGCTAGATGCCACTCTTTATGCGTGACAATAGAATCGTTCTAGTATTATCGCTAACGTTGCAAGAAACTCTGAGGTCACACCCTATGGTTGAAATGAACGGAATAAAATATAGTTGGTATTGTGTTTGGTTGTCACATGAATTAAATTAATTAAAGAATTAATTTAATTAGGCAATCAAATATTGAACATATTATATGTACAAGGATGTTGTACACATAATGATAACATAATTTTATTAATATATGAATTTGATTCATATATAAATTTAAATAAATATAGTTTACCGAAATCCTTATTATAATTAATGTAATTATAATTTTCAGATATAATTCATGTAATTATAATTTTCGGTTAAAAACTTTATTGTATTTATTTAATCTTGCAATACATTCAAGAGATACCAATTATAAAAGGCCCAATTAAGAGGATACCTATTATAAAAGGCCCAATGAGAAAGGCACCCATTATAAAAGGTATTAAAAGGAGACAAAGCTAAAAGGAAAAACCCTAAGTGATTGCTTGTTAGGTCTAGCAGCCGTCAAGCAAACAAACCTCCAAAATAGTTTTGGAGGTTTCTTCCATTCATAGTCAAACCGGGTGGATCACGTAGAGGCCGACATCGGAAAAGGTTGTGGGTTGATTCGACAGTAGATCAAAACTCTTGTTGCCAAGGCGTCGCTGTCTACTCAGATTGAAGTTTTGGTAATTTCGAAACCTTTATTTCACTCCGATTCGTTCCTCACACATGGATTCCTGATTTGGATCGCCGGATCTAATTTTATTTTGCTGCGCCATGGGGTTCCGGCGTTCCAACATCTAGCCATACCAAAACATGCATTATTTTTCATATAAGCCCAAACATATTACCAAAACTTATCTAGCCATGTCTCATGGCTATCATATACACATTTCAAAGATAATCAAAAATGACTAGCCTATACATGCCATATCTAGCTATATACAAATATCAAAAGTACCAAAACAAGTTGAGTAGTGTGATGATAATCCTCGACGATCCCCGAGCCTTCAATAGCTTTGACGATCTATAAAACAGAGAAAACACATAGAGTAAGCTTTCAAAAGCTTAGTAAGCCATATACAATAAACTTATCATATAATACACTCATTCAATTTGATAAGATGTCATTTATAATCTTCATAGCAACTTCATCTCATAATCATTTGTTTAGCCATATCATACTAAATTCTTCAACTCAAATATCACATATACACATAGCTCATTTGAGCATATATTCACATATCATTCCATCAAATTTATTGTTTATATTCATCTTAGTAAGTCCATATAGATACTAATCTTCCATACACACTTAGTGTACAAACCAAACGTACTTGAAACGAATATACAAATCACATAATCATTCGTATCTTAGATTTGTCCGTTGAACCATTCGGAACCTAATAGGATATGCAGAATACTCAAAATAGTCGTACAATGCCAACGTCCCAGACGTGGTCTTACATGTAATCAGATGTCAATGCCACTGCCCCAGACAAGGTCTTACACGAATCAATACGATGCCAATGTCCCAGACGTGGTCTTACACGAATTCTCGAATCAATGCCAATGTCCCAGACGTGGTCTTACATGATAACTCATAACAAAAACCTATGTCATGACATAGCTAATCCTATCTATTCCTAGGTTCGTACGGGACTTCTCGGACATTGTCACTATGTCGATCTTATCTTGGAATTCATGTACACAACATCTCGTAAGTATTCATCATTATTAATGGTCATATGAACATACATAATTCAATACAAACACATTTATTTGTATAATGACTTACCTCGGATTTGGATATTCGTTCGGGCTCGTTTATTCGACTACATTCGCTTTCCCGTGATCTAAGTCCATTTTCTTCGGTTCTTAATCTATACATATTCAAATTTAACCCTTTTATTTATCAACTTATTCAATTCAATCCGAAAACATATATTTAGGGTTATTTGCAACTTAGCCCTCACATTTGCACATTTTATCAATTTAGTCCATTTTTCACAAAACATCAAATATACATGATCACCATAAATCCATGCTTAGCCGAATGCTCTTGTATCTCATACAAGTCCAAACATTTTATCAAATTCACAATTTAATCCCTCAAAATACTATTTTCACCATTTAGCCCTAATTAGCTAAATCCATCAAAATTTCAAGAACAAAACATGTTCATATAACACATATCTTTCATTAAACACCTAAACTCATCACAAAGTTTACCATTTCATCAATGGCACATTTCATGAACATCATCAATTCTTCAAATTACAATATGGGCTTGATAGTAAACTAAGTAACAATCTCAAAAACATCAAATATCAAAATCTAAAGTCAAAACATACCTTAATTTTGCATATATAAAGCCGAATTCCCTAGCAAATTTTCTTCTTTTTCTTTCTTCAATTTCGGCACCCAAATAAGATGATAGCATTCATCTTTTCTTTTGTTTATTTTATTACAAACATAATAACCCATTTACCAAATTATCCTTATATAATATATATAACATATATATAATGCCATAAATGTCTTTTAAACATCCACTAGCTAAAAATTGGCATAATTGCCTCATAAGGCCCCCTTATTAAAAAGCCATCTCAAACGGACACTTTTACAAATATCATGCTAGTTTTGCATTTAATTCAAATTTAATCCTTTTATCAAATTAAGCACACAGACAGATAAATTAACTTACGAAATTTTAACACATGCTTAATCACATATTAAAGACACAAAAAATAATATTAAAATATTTCACTGACTCAGATTTGTGGTATCAAAACTACTGTTTCGACGAGGGTCTAAATCAGACTGTTACATAGAGGCTAGTCAGAACAGTGATCTCAGGATCACTAATCTGAGGTTAGAGAAAAAAAATTAATGTTATTTCATGAATTAGAGCATGTTTATATAGATGCATGAAAATTTTGGTGTTTTAATTTTAGCGATTTTAGGCTTAATCGCAAAAAAGGACTAAATCGCATGAAGTGTAAAAGTTCTATTTTAGTTGTTAGAGGTGCCAAATAGCAATAGAATTTTAATTATAAGCCTTTAATGTGAAAGTAGGTTAGAGGTCATGACCAGCCAAGGGGACAAGAGAATTAAAATTTGACAAGAGTTGGTAACATTAGTTGACTAAATGAATAAAATAAGCAAGGGCTATCATCTTTTCATTTTCTTTTCTTCCACCCACTGAAAATTTCAGCAAGAATAGAGCTTGAGAGCTTAAAATTTTCAGCAACATATCTTCCTTACAAGTAAGTCCTTTGGTGATTATTTTTTATGGTTTTTGTACTTTTGGAGTCCCCAAAGCTTAAGCTTTCTAAAGAGGGAACTAATTTGCAATATGGTGAAAATTTTAGGGTTTTTCCATGAGAGCTTGTATGTAAATTGCTTCATTTTTTTTATGGAAGAAAATGAGTCTTAGTTGTAGATGAACAACTTTGGTGAAAGGTGTTGCCATGAAAACACCTAAATGAACCTTTTTGCAAAGGTTTAAAAATTGGTAGTAAATGTGTGAAATGTTAGGTTTTGATGATAGCCATAAGAGAAATAAATGTTCACCTAGGCTCATTTAAATGTAGAAATTTGATTAGAATTGATTTTCGAGCCTAGGGGTAAAATGGTCATTTTGCCAAAGTGTAAGGGCAAAATAGTAATTTTACCAAAGCATGATTATTAAAATGCATTTATTAATTTGATGGTCGAAACGAGCTAATTTGCTATTATAGAGCAAGAAGAACCAAGAATCAACCTTGATCGAGGCAAGAATAAAATCTCGAACTAGATTGACGATCTAGCTCATTTTGAAATCGAGGTAAGTTTGTATGTGATAAATTCAACAATTATGCCAGCATGCTTGGAAATGCTTAATATTATGATGATACATGATATTCTATTAAATTAAGTAATTGATGTTGAATGAGTAAGTTGAGATATTGAAGTCCTAGTTGGGCTATTATGAATGTGAAAACACAATTATTGAGACATGATATGGATGAGGTCCCGTATAAGACCATGTCAGGGACATGGCCTAGGCACCGAATTAAAATCCCTTGTAAGATCGTATCTGGGATATGGCTTCGGTATTGAACATGAGAATCGTATAAGACCATATCTGGGATATGGCCTCGATGCTTGATGTGAGAATTCCGTATAAGACCATATCTGGGATATGGCATCGGCACTCAGAGGTGACCCCATGTAAGACCACATCTGGGATATGACATTGGCTTCATGCTTATAATAATGACGAAGAGTATGCGTCTTTGAGTATCCTTAGTGATTAATGGGATAAGTAGATAAGCTTGGAAATAGAAATGAGATTAGTACTAAAGTCATGTAATTGAGTGAATACAGGTACCCGTGAGAAATTCACGAGAATGTTACGATATGTGGCATGGTATGTTCCAGATAGGAACGGGCACGAGTAAGTTATGGAAAAGTGTATATGACCTTGTGTGGTTATCTAATACCATGGATTGATGTCATTATGAACTTATTGTTGCTATTTATTTTCATGCAAACTTACTAAGCTTTATGTTTACCCCTCTCATTGCCCTTTTCCTTGTAGTATTGCCAAGATAACTTGGGGATCGTGGGACGCAGGAGTTCGGAAATTACACTATCAACATCACTTTGGTATAACAATTTAGACTTATTTTGAGTATGCCATGTATAGGACTTGGGTGTTTTGTTAGGTCGTAATTGTTAGCCAAAGTGTTGGCTATGTATGTTATCAAAGGCATTTTGTAAATGGTCATTGGAAATGGGCCAACACTTGATAAGTTTATATATATTCAATGATGATGAAATTATGAAGTTTATGCTTGTGTGAATGCTTTGAATTGGGTTCTTGGATGTGCCTTTGGGTCATGAATGATGTTTATATGAGTTGTAGTAAGTATGTTTACTATGCAGGGTGGCTTTTGGCTTGGAATATAGCCTTTTTATGTCCACATGGGTAGACACACAGGCGTGTGTCTAGGCTATATGGGACACACGGTCAGCCCCATGGACGTGTTGATCTACCGTGCGTCCCCTACATGCTAGGTTTACTAAGTGAGGATGCTTAGTAGTAAACACACGGACAGAGACATGGCCGTGTGTCTCAGTCATGTGGAAGGCATGGCCTTGGACATGGGTGTGTGCCCAGGCCGTGTGAAGTCTGCACTTAAAATGTGGAATTTAATTCGACAAACGGTCTAAGGACACGGGCTTGTGCCTTGGCCATGTGACCGTAGTGAGGTGATGACGTCATAAATAGAATGCCAAGGTTTTGACACAAGGGCTAAGACACGGGCGTGTTGAGGCTGTGTAAGGGACACAGGCATGTGTCCAGCCATGTGAAATAAGTCAATGTTGACCACGAGTGAGGGACATGGGCGTGTGTGACCACACGGCCTGCCCACACGGGCGTGTGGCCCTTGTTTAAGTAAAATTTTTCTAAGTGCATAAAAGTTTTCGATTTATTTCTGAAACCTTCCGGGAGTATGTTTAAGGCCTCGTAGGCCCATTATAAGGATGTTAGATATGTGAATGAAAAAGTTTTAATTTGGAATGAAATTTGATAACCCATAGTTGTATGACCATGTGAGTCAAGTACGGTAACGCCTCGTACCCGATTCTGGCATAGAATGCGAGTAAGGGGTGTTACACATGGGCATGTATTTGGCCTTGTGAGACACACGGCCAGGCCACACGGGCGTGTGTCCCCTATATTTTGGAAAAAAATTCTAAGTGTTCGAAAAGTTTCTAAAATTATTGGTTTAGTCCCGAACTACCCCGAATGCATGTTTTGGGCCTCATAGGCTCATATTAAGAACGATATATATGTTGTTGGTTGATGATTATATGAAATTTGAAAATGTACGCGAATTGTATGTGTAATTATGTAATATGTCCGGTAACGCTCCGTAACCCTATCCCGACATTGACTACGGGTGAGGGGTGTTACACTTCACAATTTTATCTCTTGACATGCATGGCATGGATTAATATGATGTTTAACATCATACCAAACTCGACACCTATGAATGTCAAGAACTTCTTAAAAGTCATGTTCTAGAAAATAACTTTTCTAATTACTTATAATAATAATGTTAAATTTTATTATATAATGGTTAAAAACCAAATGAAATTAATCAAAATTCGTACTTTGTATTCCTACTGTTCAAGATGCATTATTTAAAAAATTACACATCTATATTTGGAATATATATATGTGTGCATGTTATATTTAAAAAATATATAGACATAACTATATATGGATAATTATTATATATGTAAACTTTTAAAAAAATAATTATATATACTGATTTTGTAAGCAAATTTAATAATCTACCAAGTGTCCTTAACTTATATTAGAAAAATAATTGAAAAAAGAAAAAACACACCTTTGAAATTCACTTGTAGATGTTTTTTAATTTCATATGTAGTGTAATGATAATTAATTTATATATTATATGAAAGAAAATTGGAATAATATATAAACTCTATTTAATCATTAAAATTTGAAACATTTTTGTAGTCATTTAAAATTATAAATTAAAATAATCATTTTTAAAATTATTAATTAAAATATAATTATAAATATGTAATGTAAATATCTGATCAATAAATCACTAAGTTCAAAGTTTGAAATCATGTTACCGGCCTTTATAAAATAATGTAAATATTTATTAATAAAAGTTACTGAAAGTTCTAAAATACATTAATATTATTTTTTAACAAATAAAAATAACTTCGTGAATTATTTATAACCAATAACATTAGTTAAAAAAATCCCAAAGGGGTAATTGTTTGACACCTGTCCTAAAAAGGACAAAGACGATATTTTCGTTATTGTTTAAAGTGTTAAGGCATTTGCTTCGTGAACTGCCTTTTTTTTTTTTTCTATATATTTTAAAAACTTATAGAATTAATTACGATTTAAAATAGGATTAATTATTGTATTGTGGGATTGCAGCGTTATGAAAAGTATTTGATCTAAAACTATTGCTACTAATGATTATAATCATTTTTTTAAGCAGATTTAGAAGAATGGATGATATCAAATTTAAAAAACCAGGTAGATTTTGGTCTTGGAGCATTCAAATGGGGAGTTTTTTTTTTTTTTTTTTTTTTTTTTTTGCGGTTACTTGCCGGTTTATTTGGAAGTATAGGAATGCAGTATTATTTCAGGGAAAATATGGTAGCACTGAGATGATAGTAGGACAAGCTGAAACACTCACCATTCGCATAAGCAATGTAGCAGTAGCAGAATCGAAAGAAGATTCATCCAGAACTACTGCTAGCATATGGAAGGCACCTTGCTACCAGGGGCGTAGCCAGGGGGGGCTGGCATGGCCCCGGCCCCCCTAAAATGTAAAATTGTTTAAAAGGCCCTTAGAATTTTTTAAAAAGTTTAAATTAATAAAGGTAAAATTACACTTTGGACCCCCTAAAATTATAAAAATTCAATTTAATTCTTTACAAATTATAAAGATATAAACTATAAAAAATTAAAATTTTATCCGCCCCCCTAAAAAATTGTTCTGGCTTCGCCCCTGCTTGCTACAGTTGGGTAAAGATTAATTTTGATGGAGCTACTACAGAGAGTGGAAACTGATCAACTGCAGGTAGGGTTTTACATGACTCACATGGTAATTGGTTAGCAGGATTTCTTTGATTCATTGGGAGATGTTGTACTTTAATAGTTGAGTTATGGGTGATCCTCTATGGTCTTCAAATAGCTTGGCAGAAGGAATAGACGAAGGTGATAATTGAATCTGACAATAAAAGTGCAGTGGATATGCTTACAGATGTTTCACTAGGACCTCATCAACTTTAGTTCGAAGAATAAAGGAGAAATGTAGGTGCAATTGGATTGTCAAAATTCAACATATCTTCTATGAAGTGATAGCTAAGTCTTGTTCTAAAAATAAATATGATCTAGAAATTATTAATTTCCCCATGTTGATGTTAGGCAACTTCTTTTAGAGGATAAAATGGGGACTTCCGTGAAACTTTTATATTTAACAAGCAAAGTTAGAGGTTGATAAGTATATTGTAGGGATATAACAAAATATTAAAAAGTAAATATTTAAAAATAAAATGATATGTAACAAATTTTTAAGGGTACTTGTGGAATAAAAAAAAAAAGTATATTGTCAATATGCCAAATACTAACGCTTTAAAATATTTATACATGATTAAGTCTTAATTCAATTGATAGTGTTATTATTGCGGTAATGAGTACATGAGTTAGAGTACACTTAAATGTGTTTTCCTTAGATTTAAAAATTGAGAATGGATAATGAGCAAAAGTAAACATTGTTATTATAAAAAATTGGATAATTATTCTGTCCACTATCAGTGGAGTAAGAAAACTTCACAAGTGGGTTTAATATTATGCAAAGTGTAGTTCACTGGCAATGTATAGAATGATAATCTTTAAAAAATAAGGAAATTATTTGGTATACAATAAGCAAAATTTTTAGACTCTATAAATAAGGTCAAGAGGTTGAGGAGTGTCCTATAAAGATATAATAAGATATTAAAAAATATTTAAAAAAAAAAGAGGTACTTATCAGTTTTTCAAAAATACTTATAAAATAAAATAAAAGTATACTATTAATGTACCAAATACTAATTAAAAAATATTATATATATTATCAATCTAATAAATATTAATAACACTTTAAACAAGAAAAAAGTAAATACTAATAACAAAACAATAGATTCAAAACTATTGAATATCCCTTAATTTAATTCACTTTAATTTTAATGTTTACATTTATTATTCTTTACCTCTTATAAATAAAATATATAGCTTAAATTTTATTTTTAAAGATGTTTGCAAACATTAATATATTTTGAATCTAGAATGCTCAAAAAAATAATTTTTAAACAATAAAATTAAAATATCACTTTATCAATAATATTAAAACTCAATTGTTTTACAAAATGTTCTAAAATAAGTTTTTCTATAGACATTTTTAAAAATGTTTAAAAATTTAAAAGTTGAATTCTAAACTATTTTTTATTTATTGATTAAAAAAAAGTGAATACAATGTAAAAAATAATTGATGAAAAGTTTTGTGCTTTTAAACGTTTTGAAATAACTTTTCATCAGTCACAGAAATCATATGTTATTAAAATCAGAATCTGAAAAAGCGTTTAATGGAAACGTAAAGAATTTGTATCCTCGTACCTTAAAATCTTCCTTTCTCACCCTATCAGCTGGGAAGTATGAAGGGAATACTCGCCTGGTAGCTTTTTACTGGATGTACTTAAATACCCTTAATGTTTTGTCAAAAAGGCAGCCATATCCTATTTATGAACCCATACGATTCTGACACCTCATTGGTGTCAATTAGGCGCAAAAAAATGCTTTTACGAAAGTTTCAAAGTGGAAAGTTGGGAGAGATGACCGGCTAAGTGAGTAAAAAGAGGGGATATGACTCGTAGTGCCGGTGAAAGCGCGTGAAGGGAATTGAACTTGGGATTTACTAGGAGGAATGGAATCCCAATGGCCTCTCAAGCTTAAAAAGGGCGGACTCCAAAGGCCTTTTGTCAAATTTGGTTGAATTATGGATTCAAATCACAAGAGGCATAAAAGAAAAAACAACATGGAGCAACAAAAAAAAAAAAAAAAAGAAAATAATTATTTTAAAGAGGATTGCATCTTTCTTGTATCAAAACAAAATAATAAAAACCATTAAAGTAATTTTATTTTATTTATAAATAAAATAGATGGAGAAACAATTGTTTGGATTAAACTCAAATTTTCATGCCTCAAAATTAATATCCTTATCATTAGATCAATATGATGTTGGCAAAAATTTTTTTATAATAATGTAATTTTAACTTTTATTTATTTGAATTTTGTAATTTTTTTATTTTAATTTTTGAATTTAGATTATGTAATAGTTAACATGATATTTTGAGATTATCACACATCAAGTTATCATCTAAGTTTAGGTATTAAATGACAAGTTCAAATACAATGGAACCAAAAATTGTAAGGCATAATGACTTATTTAGGCATTTTAACTTTACAAAAAAGTCATTTTAGTTATCTATTTAATTTTTCGTCTCTTTTAGTTCTTGAACTTATATTGTCAAGCCACCTCAAAATTGATGGAAAAATTAAAATCTCTTATGTTACATTAACAATTAAATAATTTTTTTTAAAATGAAAAAAATATAATTTTTATATTTTTAATTATTTAAAATAAGTTTTGTATTTTTAAAATTTTTAAAAATTAAATTATTAGATGTGGCATCTATGTGGCATAATTTACGTGTATGCCACATCAGGAACGTTAATTGAATTAAATTTTTTCATTTATTTTAGGGTGATTTGATAAACAACATAAGTTTAATGGTTAAAAGAGACGAAAAATTAAATAAAAAAATTAAAATAATTTTTTTATAAAATTAAAAGGTCAAATAAATCCTTATACCAAAATACAAATATCAAAATAAACCTAATTACCAAAAATATAAATATCAAAATAAAGAATAAGCTCCATTCTCAAAAAAAATGTAAATTAAAGAAAAAATATTTTAAGCTTTTATTCCTCTTAGGTTTGCAATTTATCCAAAAAAGTATATTCTACATGTTTTTGGCAAATGGAATTATTCCTCCATCCTTAAAAGCTAATTGGAATACTTTTATTAGATTTAAAAAAAAAATTAGATGAATTTCTATTCTTATGTTTAAAGGAAATATTTCAAATATTAGCAATCTAAAACTAAAAAAGGGCTAAAATTTGTATGCACTCACCCATCCATTTTAATAATAAAATAAATCTAATTTAATAGAAAATTGAGAAATTTTAAGTAATACTACTTGTTCAGATGTTATTTATAATAAATAAATAAATACTACACCTTTAAGTTGAATGTAGTATTTTTAAAAGGGTAAACTATTAAAATAGTCACTTTTATTTGTCTCAAGTTACATTTTAGTCACTTATGTTTGAAATGTTACGTTTTAGTCACTTACGTTATCGTGCTATAACATTTTAGTCACTGAGCGTTAATTTCCGTTAATAGTGTAACTGTAAATTAACGTGGCACGTTAAATCATCATTTCAAACGAAAATTTTAGGTTAAACAATTGGACCCTATATATTTTTTTTTCCTTTTGAGCAATTTAATTGTTTTATTTTATGTTCTTTGAACATTCCCTTTTTTTCTGTAATTTCAATTCTCTTCTCCTTCTCCTTCTCCCTCTGTTTTCCTCCATTCATTTATTTTAACGTAGTTTTTCTATGTTTTCCATTTGTTAAAACTAGTCCCTATATTTTTATTTTTTTGAACAATTTAATTTTTTTCTTTTTATTTCTTTATTTTCCTTTTCTTCTTCCCTTATTTTCCTTTTCTTCTTCCCCTTTACTTTTCTCTCTTCTCATATTATTCACTATAGAAACATAATCTTTACCCAACAAATAAATCAAGTCATTGTTTCTTTCACATGATTCCTAAATTGAATTTCACTAAAAATCGAATATCAATCATTTTTAATCAAATCTCGATTTGAATATAACCTAATTTTAAAACTAAAATTACATCTAACTAATCAATACAAAAAACCATATCCTTAATCAAATCTAAACATAAATTGAATTTTTATATTCAAAACAAATTTTTGTTCGTTTCCAAACTTTTACAGAATCGTGTAGATTGTTTTTTTTCCTTTTCTTTTATTTTCTGACGAATAAAATTAAGCAAACGATAAAATTGATCTAAACCTTCTTGGATATTCCCAAGCAAGTTTGATTGGAAGCCGAGTATGGATGAACCGAAAAGAGAAATGGAGCATGGAACCAAAGTGGTTTGGGTAAAGTTGAAGGTAAGTTTCGTATGGTGGTCGTTTTAGTCATTGAGAGTGTAGAGCTCGTTTGAAGAATATGTGAAATAACGTAGTTTCGAGAGGGCAAGAACATTGTAAGTAAGATAGATAAGGTGGTCATGGGGATTGGTTAGGAGGTTGAGCGAACGAGTTTGGGAAACTTTGTTAGGGTGGACTGCCATAAGTCATGACTAGTGAGGTTTTTGAGAGATCCAAATTGGTTCGTTAAAGCGATGATGGATGATGATAGTTTGTAATTTTGGGGTGAGAATATGTGAAGCGTGTTTTATTTTGGTTTCAGCTTTTGCCTTTTCTTTTTTCATAAACATAAAAAAGTTTTAACAAATGGAAAACATAGAAAAATTGCGTTAAAAGAGATGAAGAATGGAGGAAAACAAAGGGAGAAGCAGAAGAGAATGGAAAAAAATGAAAAATAAAAGAAAGTTAAAAGAATATAAAAGAAGAAAATTTAAATTGCTCAAAACGAATATGGGAACTAATTGTATAATTTAACCTAATTTTTTATTGGAATGACGATTTAACGTGCCACGTCAGCTTACCGTTATACCGTTAACGACAATTAATAGCTCAGTGACTAAAATGTTATAACATGTTAATGTAAGTGACTAAAATGTAACATTTTAAACATAAGTGACTAAAATGTAACCTGAGGTAAACAAAAATGATGATAGTTTATGCTTTTTAAAAATTACTGCGAATGAATTTTTGGTTGGGTTGACAAATGCTAAAATCATGAGATTTTGAGTTTAGAATTGAGTAACATTATGAAAACCATGTGCAAACTAGTTAATTTAATTTAAGGTATATTTGATAAATCATTGAAAATTTTTATTTTATTGAAAATGAAAAATTTTAACATTTAATATTTTAAAGGCATAATGACTTTTGGGCCTTCAACTTTATAAAAAAAAAATCATTTTAGCTCTCTATTTAATTTTTCGCCTCTTTTAGCCCTTTAACTTGTATTGTTTGTCAAATTACCCTAAAATAGATATAAAAGTTAACATCTATTAACTTTATTGATGTGACATCCACATGGTACTTTACGTGTATGTCCCGTTAGCAATTAATTCATTTTTTTAAAATTTTTAAAAAAATAAAAATATATTTTTTTATAAATTTTATACATTTTTAATATTTTAAAATTAATTTTACATTTTTATGAATTTTTTAAATTTTAAAAAATTAATTAATTGCTATCGTGGCATCTACGTGTCAAAAAAGTTAACAAACGTTAACTTTTCCATTCATTTTGGGGTAATTTGACAAAAACCGCAAGTTTAAGGGGTTGAAAGAGGTGAAAAATTAAATGGATGGCTAAAATGATTTTTTTTTATTCATTTTGCGAAAATTTGACGAACATAACATGTTTAATGGCTAAAAGGGACAAAAAATTAAATGAATGGTTAAAATAACTTTTTGTGTAAAGTTTGAGTGTCAAATAAGTCATTACTTATTTTAAATGTGTTTGATGATAATTTTATTTTATTTTACCTAATATAAAACTCAACAAGAAATGTTGAATAAGATAAGTAGGTAGATAGCTACTTAATCACTTAATGTAGAAAATATTAAGTTGATTTTATTTTATTAAATAATTTTTTAAAAAATGAAATATTCAAATTATCATATTTATCTTTTATCAAAAAATATCCCAAAAAAACAAAATATTATATATAAGATTAACAATAAATAATCTTCTAAAATTAATATTACTTTTATAAAAAAATATATTCAGTACTTATATTTACTAATTTATCTAATAATATAAATTCAACATGTATAAAATATAGTAGTAAAAAATCAATACTTAAATTTTAGCATTTAAAAATTTAACTTATCGAACTTATAATTAAAAATCAATACTTAGTTTGAAATGTATAAAATTTGATTTTAATAGGAAGTCTTGATATAATTAATTAGTTGTATTTTTTAAAAAAAAATCTCAAATGAAAGTAATATATAATATAATTAGTTTTTTACTCGTGCATGTACAAGTTTATTTTATAATTTTGTATAACTTCTATGATTGATACTATAAAAAAGTTTGAATTATTTTCTAATTTTTTATATATTTTGAATTCGATATTCTATTTGATAAAAATAATGTATGGTGTATACAATTTCCTAGATTAAACAAATAAGAAAAAATGTTTATAAAATTTATTTTTAATTTTATTTATGAAATTTATTTATAATAAATGTTTTATTTTTTAAAGTGCTTTCAATTGTGTTTCATTTTTTAGAAACCTGTTTTTAATTTTTTTTAAAGTCTAATTTTATTAATCTATTTTGAAAATATATCATTTACATATTTTAAAATTTAAATTCACTTATGCTGCTAAAAAGATTAAATTATTTTTAAAACTTGTTTAGATTCTTTAAATTTTTTTAATGCATATCTTTTACTATTATATAACAATATTTTAATAATGTTTTTTAAAATTACTAATTTTTAACATTAATTTTTGGAAAAATTCATTTATGTTTTTTAAAAAGTTTATAAATTTTAATATTACTTATAATATTTAACGAAAATAAATTCTATTATATGAAACATTCCTTTGAAAAGATAAAACTATAATAATGATTTTTTATTTTTATTTATTTTTAAAATTACTTTAATTAAATTTAAAAAAATTAAGTACTTAAATTATCACTTTAGGAATTGAATATAACAATAAAATTGATGCACAGATTTGAAAAATACAGAAAATAGATACAAGTATTCAATGGAATAAATTTTAAAATCGTGTGTAAAATAAATCAATTAAAACTAACATAAGGGGTTTAAAATTTAATTTAACCCTATTTTATATAAAAATTTACATGAACTTAAAGTATACCTTAAATATTAATTTATACAAAAAATAACATTAAAAATTTTTTAAGAGAAAATTGAGGAGAAATATAACTTAAATATTTTCCAAACTAAAAGTAATATTCTAAAAGGAAAATAGAAATATTAATAAAAAATTTCATACCATGAAATATTAATAAAGAAATAGCGTAGTAAAAGTAATACAGAGCAATAAAAATATGAAACTAATTGAGGGAAAAAAAAGTTAAAAGAAAGATTTACAATAAAACTGTTAAAATCAAACTTCGATAATGACAATATAGAATGACCGTAAAGAAAAATAAAAGAAAAATAAAATACACAGATTATACATGAAAATTTTTTCGGAAAAAAACCCACGGGAAGAGGAGGAGAAACTCACTAATGTTGAAAACTGAATGATACAAGAGGAGTTTCGACTACATTTATTTAAAGATTAAAAAAACTTATTCTAATCAATGCCAAATAGAAGAAGTGTAGTTCTATACTTTAAGCCTACATAAATCCCCTAATTTTACCATTGTATTTTCTTTAACAGAAATTTAGGTCACAGAACTCTAATAAAAACTAATTAATATATGTTATTTATATAATATAAGTTATTTATATATGTACCAAAAAATAAATTATTTATATAATATAATAACTAAGATAATAGATATATATTGTCTTTATCTCAATATGTTTTTTTGCCGTTTTTAAATTTAATTTGAAAATTATTTGATTTTTAGATTTTTAATTTGAAATTTTACTAAATATTTAAAGATTAAGTAGATGGAATTCCAGATGAAAAATTTTAAAATGTTGGATGTTATATTCTATTTTTAATTTTTAATTTTAAATGAATAAATGAATATACATTTTATTATCTTGTGTTAATTAGATAAATAGTTAGTTAGGTAAATGAAAACTTATTTTTAAATTAAATTTTATATTTTTATTTTAAGATAATTTTTTAATGATACCTTTTTAGTTTTAAATTTAAGTTTTAAAACAAATATTTTTAATATAATTTGAAATTAAATAATTTTTTTATATTTTTAATTTGAAAATTCCCTGAATATTTAAAAGTTTAAGTAATTAGATAAGATTTTCAAATGTAAAAGTTTTAAGTATTAGATATTATGTTTTATTTCAATAAAATAAAATAAAATGAATAAATAAATATAATTTTTCTTACCCTATGTTAATTAGAAGAATAGAAATTTAAATAAATTTTATTTCTTTAATTATTTATTATCTATAAAAATTTGTTAAGTGTATATTTTAAAAATTTTATATTTAATATAAATAGGTAATTAAATAAAAAATCTGAAAAAATTATTTATCCACTTAATTTAACTCATATAAATAAATCATTAAGGAAAAAATAAATATATAAATACACCACTTGTCATAATATTATTCTTCTGTACTTCGTGTTGTATATATATATTATATGATATACTGATTTTTTAAAAATGTATTAATTTTTCAAGAGAAGACTCTCGAATAATTAAAATGGCCTTAATTAAGGTTGTAGACAAATTTGGGACCAAGTCTTTGTCCGTCTCCATATTTCATTTTCAAGTTCCTATGAAATGGACATGAAGGAGCATTGGTTCTAATTTTGACAAATTGAAAGCAACTTTGCATGTATTATATGCAATAAAGATAAGAATACATGGTCCCAATTTGTGGAGATTTGGGCATTTAGGGATGAGATTGCACCCTTTTTAACTTCTTCTAAATCTTTCCCTTTTTTATATTTGGACGGACTCTTCTTAAGGTTTCCATCAATCAACTACAGGTCTTGAGACTTTTTTTAATAGTTAATGTGTCTTTTATTTTTTCACATAATAACTTATTTTACACTTCAATTTTATAAAAAAAAATTCACTTTAGTATTCCATTTAATTTTCGTCTCTTTTTAACTTTTAAACTTGTTTTGTTTGTCAAATCATCCTAAAATGGATGGAAAAATTAACATTTTCTAACTTTGTTGACGACATGGTAATCCACGTGTATGCCACATTGAGAAATAATTATTTTTTTAAAATATAAAAAAATGTTGGGGATAATCATGTGTAAGCAACATACAAGAATAATAATGAAGAAATTGAAATGATTGAACATATAAATTTTATGTGGAAAAACTCCTCCGAAGAGGATAAAAAATCACAGGCCAAAGGAGATTTCACTAATAAGAGAAAAATACAAGATAGAGAGAGTCAAAACGAAGAAAACCCCTTCAAACTAAAATACAAAATTCTCTCTTGATTGTGTTATTTTCTGTATATAAACCTTGGGTAACTATAACCCTTTTATAGGTTGAAATTCGTAGCTTTTACAACTAGAATTGTAACCTTTCAAACCCGACCTAGACGTTATGGTTGAATCGTGAAAGTCACATTGGACACCTAAGCGTTGATCCTACTCTATCAATAGTCAAAACCTCTGAAACACTCTCTTTTAATAAAACTACGGTTATCTTTGTTAATTTTGGGAAAATGTTCATTTAATTAAATCAACCTTTATTAAGTCAAGTTAGCAAAACTGGCGTGATTTTTAGAAAACATTGCATGACATTGCCTCAGAAGGAAAACATTTTGTTTATCTTGTTTGCAACAGTAAAACAAATAAAAATCCCAATTATTAATTCAGTCGAGTGACATGCTCAATCCAATTTTAACATATAATTAAAATTCAATCCCAAATATGAAAATCATACATGCATGAAAACTCTAAAACGAAAACAATTTGAAACCATAGTTCAAATGATTTTACAGTCCAAAACCCAAATAATACTAGGAATTTTAACTAGAAATAAAATAAAAATAATAGTGTGAAAACGAGTCCGAAGTCCTCCGTACATCTGCATACCAAATCTGATCTTAATTTCGTTCATTACCTGAGAAGTTGAAGTAATGGGGTGAGCTTAACAAGCTTAGTGTGAGTCTAAACAATCAAGCATATTACATACATTCAATCATTATCTCATAGAACCAAATAACATAATCAAACATCAATATCAACATTCTTATGTAACATGATCATGACATAATGCAGATGTAAGTTCCTACCCTAACCATCCGCTACACACCACGAGTTCCCCAGAACATGTGAGGGCTATTTTGTAAAATGCCCTAAATATGTGTGTTTGGACTAAATTGAATGAATTGGTGATTGAATGAGTTAAATTTGAATATGTATAGACCAAGAAAGGAGAGATTCAGATCGAGATCGAGGCAAAGACAAAGTACTCGATTGATCGGCTAGTTTCGGTATTTCGACGTCTGAGGTAAGTTCGGATATAGTAAGTGTTCTTAATTATGTTTAAATGCTATGAAATGAATAGTTTTGTGATTATTGAATTAGAAATACTATGTGTGGAATTGAGTTAAATGGCACTAAGTGTGCGTAATTGGAATCGAGACAGAAATGAATAGCACTGTATGTGCGAAGTAATGAAAGCTTCGACTTTATTGATTGACAATGTGTGTGCGATACCGAGATATATTCGGTTCTATGTAAAGGCACTAAGTGTGCGATGATAATTGAGTTTCGACTATTAAATTTGCACTAAGTGTGCGATTGTATCGAAGAAATAATGAAGATTGACCGAAAGGTGGGATCGAGTATTAAGAATCAAAATTGGTTATAAACTAGGTGTTGGCAAAGGTATGTATGAACCTATGTGGTTGATGAATTTGTAAATGATGAATGAATAAAGATGTGAACATATAGTTATAGTTGAGATTGTATATTCATGAAAATCAATCTATGTGATGGTTTATTTTGTATATTGATTTGAATTGTTGAGTTACATGTATTGTATTACGAACTTACTAAGCTTTAAAAGCTTACTGTGTGATGTGTTTCTCTATTTTACAGTGTCAGTAAAGCTAGCTCGGATTCGGGGATCGTCAGTGACTCAATCACACTATCGGCTACCTATTTTGGTACTTTTGAAAGATGTACATATTTGGTATATGGCATGTATAGACTAGTAAATATGGTGTATTTTGAGATGTCGGACCTTGCCATGTGACATGGCTTGGAAGTTAGATGATTTTGGCTATTATGTGTGAGCTATCTAAATGATGAATGTGGAATGAAATAGTGAGGTTGGAAATGGTATAATTCATGTTTGGATTGGTTGATGAGATTGGTATCTAAGTGTGAATTTTTGGTATGGCTAGATGATGTTTAGTTTATATGATTTGAGTTGTGAAGATGATGTTATGGATGGATTTATTTGAGTAGGAATTGAGTATGGAAGTAAATGAGGTAGTAGTTGATTAGTTGGTACATGTCTTGGTATGTTTTAATTGCATTTGAGGCATGAATTGGTGTTGGTTTGATGTTTATAGGTGATTTCAATGTATGGATGGCATGTTGGCCTTGAAAATGGCCTATAATTGTCCATACGGTTGAGCACATGGGCATGTGGCTCGACCGTGTCCTTCGAGGTTGTGTTTCAAAACAAGTCAGACTCGACCACAAGCTGGACACACGAGCGTGTGACTAGCCGTGTGGTGCAAGTCAGTGTCGACCACTGGTGAGGCACACAAGCGTGTCTCAGGCCATGTGGACAAGTCAATATGTATGCCCTGTTTTGCCACGGCTTGGATGCACCTCACACGGCCTACCCACACGGGCGTGTGACCTCTGTAATTTAGAAAAATGTTAAAATTTCAGAAATTTTCGTATGAGTTTAGTTTAGTCCCGACCCCTTTCTAACATGTGATTAAGGTCTCGTAGACCTCATTACGGGGCTCATTGAATGTGAATTGCTATGTTTGGATATCGAAAGATATGAAATGTTCGGAAATGATTAGTAATACCTCTTAACCCTAGTCCGGCGACGGTTACAGGTTAGGGGTGTTACAGACTACATATAAATACGGACTTAGTATGCCACCAGTACTCCATGGAACTCCTCTGTCAACCACAAAAATAACCCACCCCAATGCACATGCAATATGTCATACAATCTCATACATAGCCATAAATCAATACTTTCAAATTTAATTGGCATTTTCAACATGTGCCCTCAATTATCAAATACTTTCAATAAATGAAAATAATATTCCAACTCTAAATTTACCAATAACATGGTATCATTCAACAAATCACAATTTCATGTTTATTTACAACTTTTCTTTGTATGCATGTATAGCAGTCTTTCGAACATATCATAACAAATCACTTGTACGAATATATCATGCATAAGCCTTATTTCATTCATAATCATGCTATACATACAACCCAAACATATATAAAATTAACCAAGTATTCATGACAATGTCAATCATTCAGTCAAACTAACAACAATGCTACCAGGCCAAATAGGTAGGGCTCGAAACGTACCTGATTTGAGAATTTACAAATTTAATTTCTTAGCTATTAAGCCAAGTCCAATTAGCAAGCTAAAAAATCAACTAAATCATAATAATCATTATTACCGAACAAGTTATTGAGTTTAGGTCCCATACCTTATTTACACTCTTTTGCAGCACACTAGCGAATCTTGCTGTTTTTTTAGTAAACTTTAAAATGGACCTAAATTAAATTAAATTAAAAAAAATCATATATAACTCAATTAATACACCTCTTAAATAACCCCTAAACACCTACATATGGGTTCAATTCAATCGTCACAATCACAACTATTTTTCAAATCCAAACTAGCTAGATTTCTTACATTGATTTGAGGCGAATCGTATGCGCGAACGCTTTTTAGCTTTACTGCTGATTTAGGGTGTTTAAGTCGGCACCTAACACAATTAATTAATGAAAAATTAGTCACTAATATATGTTTAAAAATTCCTTATTTGATCAATTAACAACTTTTTCCAATATCTAAACCGAATTTATTCACTAGTTTACAATTACCCATACTTACGCTTCCCGAATTGTCAAATTTGAAGTGTCAATTGATCAAGATCAATTTTCCCTAACCAATTTTGGAATGGATTAAAAAGCTGGAAAAAAACCTAGTAAATCTTTAAAAATCCCCCAAATTCCAAATCTTGGAATTAATGTTTTTATTGGACAATATTTAACAAGAAATTGAGAGAAAAAAAATCTTACACAAGCTAGATGCTATGGGTGTAATGACACTTCTTGGCAATGATAAGAATTGATCTTGAAGGTTCAAGATTTTAGATTTGGGCTGAATAAATTAGGGAAAAATGGCAGCAATGTGATGGAGGATATGATGCAAAATTTTGTGGCAAAAAGAAAAGAAAAAGATGATAAAACTAGGTGTTATGGGTGACAGCAACAATGGAGGAAGAAAAAAAAAATTGAAAATCAAGGAAGAGAGGAGAGGAGAGGTACAACAAAGGTGGGGGAAAAAATACAGGCTGATTAATTTGTATAAAAATAATATTTATACCTAGGTTAAAAAGGGCATGGACGGCACACTCTAAAAAAAAAGAAGGGATTTTGCAAAAATTTAATTATTTTGCAAGGGAAAGGATTCGAACTTGGGACCTCATTAAATTCCATGCATTCACATTTAACAACTAACCAATTAGCTAACTCCTTATTTTTTATATAATTCTAAATTCTCATTAAGCTAAAATTTGAGATGTTACAAGAATGTCCCTAGATTAATTAGAGTTTAAGTGGGAGACCAAATCAGAATTTAACTAAAAAAAGGAAATTGAGAAACTTGTGGAACACGTTGCCAGTCGTGACGTGGCATTCTATGTATTCGTGAAGAGGAGGCGTCACATTGTCGGGATGGTTATCTCAAGCTAGTGAAGGAATCGAACGAGCAAATGTAATTAAGGCACAAATAAGTTATAATTAAGTTTCAGCTATTCACCTATTAATTATAACATTATTTAGTCACAAAGTCATTGCACTAAAGTATCTGGATTGAGCTCTCCCTTATTATATACCATTACGAAAGTTACTCAATAAGTACTCGTCCAAGGACCTTCTTATAAGTGTGTTATCTTCATAGGATATCCTTAATCTATTTGGCATAAATCTGTTATCCTAATATGATCATATTTTATCTCATGGTAACCATTATATCTTCCTCCATGAAAAATCAATTACTATAAAATAGTAATTAAATCATTTATCACAAAGACAAAATGACCTGTGGCCGCATTTACTTTCATCTATCATGTAATGTCGATGAAAGGACATCATTTACCTTTCATTGGGCTATGAATTCCATTATTGTGGAATGATGCTACATACTAAAAAAGTCGTATACCAAGCGTACTAGTTATCAGTTTCTTATCTATTTGAACTCAAGCTTTCATTTACATGTAACAGCCCGATTTTAGGGCTAGTCGGAACAGTGGTTTTGGGACCACTAATCCGAGGTTGAAAAAAATTATTTTAATATTATTTTATGTGTTATAGCATGATTATAAGGATACATGAAAATTTTGGTGCTTTAATTTTAACGATTGTATGCTTAATTGCTAAAAAGAACTAAATCACATAAAGTGTGAAAGTTTCATTTTACAAGCTAGAGGTGTCTAATAGCTATGGAATATTAAATTGGAGGTCCTTAATGTGCAATTAGGCCAATGAAAGGGATTGGCCGGCCATAGGGACAAAAGGGACAAGAGCATTAAATTGGCTAAAAATTTGGTGATATTAGGTGACTAAATGAATAAAATAAGACTAAATAAAGAAGATATCATCTTTTACTATTCCCATTTATTCTTCCACCAAAAATTGAAGTGAAAATAGAGGTTTTTGGAGCTCAAACTTTCCGCCAAGCTATTCTCTTGCAAATCAAGAAGAACGCAGCAACAACCTTGATCGGGGAAAAGGCAAGGTTACGGATTAAGCAGCAAATTAACATATTTTACACCGAGGTAAGTTTATATGTAAACGATACATCTTTAATACATATGTTGTGAAACACCCCAAACCCGGCCCACGAGCTTTGACCAGATTTGGTATGTTCCTCAAGTAAACCGGTTTCAAATTCTTTTATTACTTAGAGAAAAACTTGTGTGATTAAAAAAAAATATTGTTTGGGTTGGGCTTGTGTTGAAAACAAACTGGATTTTTATATTAGAAAAACCCCTTTTTAATATTAAGTGATAAAACATATAGAGTATATTTTAAAATAAAATACTTAGTCTTTAACTAAATCAAAATTTGTAACACAATAAAACAACAAGCAGAAATAAAATCGTTCATCATGGCCTTATGGCCTTATTACATCAAATAGTTTCCAAAATATTTCAAAGTACTAAAATAAATTCAAGAGTCCATAAAAATATAAACTTTATGTTGAGCATGGCCACTACAAATGCTGTCGTCCGGTCCATCTTTGTTCATCACGAAACATGGTCCCACAACGGGGTGAGTCAAAGCAGACTTAATGTGTACACGACACTAAATCATAATAGAATCGGGCATACAATAGTTACACATTCAAAACATAAAATACAAGTTATGATGCATTCCCAAACCCAAACCTAATTGCCCATCCGCTACACACCCCGTACCTACCTATCACTGCAGTGGGACTACTAAGTCAACCCTCCTTCCGCTACACACCATCGAAGGCGATCGGCTGCGATCGGCGTGCTCATCGCCCATATAAATTCGTGGCATAGCCACACGGATAATTGTGTCATGAGACACCACATTCGAGATAATGTAACCAAGTTACCACATTCGGTGTAATGTGACCAAGTCACCACATTCGGATAATGTGACCGAAGTCACCACATTCGGATAGTGAGACCAAGTCACCACATTCACTTCCCTTTCTCATATAACCCGAATGCCCCTTATTATTCATATTATGCATATCATACTTAAATTCACATTCATGTCACTTTTCACATGTTAAATATAACATATTTCGTAATCCTAGTAGAAGTAGGAAACGTACCTGAGTACTTAGTACCATATCATGGTACTTTAGCCACTTTCATATACTTAATAACACATACATTAATAAACATAGCCATAATACATATTATAAAGTAGTGTGGGGTACACACCTGATTCGCTTAGCAAATTCCTTGAGATTTTGAAATCTGATCTACCGCTTAATTCCTTAATCCTTACATTTGATTAATCACTTACTAATTTAATAAAAAGCCATTCGGCCATAAATCCAAATCCTAGTAGGATTAGTATTCTTAAACTTACCTTGTTGCCGATTGGGACACCAACAAATCTCGAAATTGATCCTTGTTTTCCTAGGAATGTCGAAATTCCTATAACCTTGCGTTAGATTTAATTTAACCATTAAAACATAAAACATGGCCTTTGGCCGAATATACATATGTCTTACCTTAATCTTAGAAATCCCAAAACTCACCGAATAACTAGGGAACACGTGGCCTATGGTGTACCTTCGGGAAAAGAACTTCTCCTTCCTTGTAGTCGACACTTAGTAAATCCCGAAAGATCTCCTTACTTGAAGAAATCGATTGCACCTTCACTTCAACCTTCAGAGATTCGGCTATGGCTAGATGATGATCTCACAACTTTCGGTTTTGGAGGGATTAGAAAGAAAAGAGAAGGAAGAATAAAGATGGAGGATTCGGCTAGCACACAAGGTATTTCGGCTTGGCAAAAATAAAAGAAGAAGAAGATTTGGTGAAGAGAATTCGCGAGAGGCTTTCAAAGAAATGTAAAATAATGCAGAATGGCCTCTCTTTTCCTTTTATAGCCGAAATTACTAACTTAGAATCCCTTACTTGGCCATCACTTTTCTATTTTAATAGCTTTATCTCTTTAATTATCACTAAAATAAAAGATAATTTAGCAACTATCCTTACTTAGCCGAAATTATTAAACTCAAAGTCCTTTACTTGGCCATCACTTCTCCTTTGTTTTCCTAATTAAAGAATAATTCCTCATTTATCTCTTTATTCAAATTAAAAGAATTTAATCCAACAATTATCTCTTGAAAATAATGATAAATAAATCCATTATTTATCCCTTATTTATCCACTATTTATCTCTTAAAAATAAAAGAATAAAAGCTCCTAAATTATAACCCATGTGTCGTCCACCTCTGTCCATCCTTGTAACAAAATAAAACTTTTATTTTGCTTCCCCTACAGCTCGAACCTTGGCCCACTACCCCTGTATGTGGCACCATTTCCAGAGGCCCTAAGTGGCATCTTCAGGCCACTTTTCCAAGCCCGTTTGTGTGTCAAATTTTCTTCTATGGAGAAACCTTAAGAAACACAAAGTCCCCCAAAGAGTACTCAATCTCACGTCTCTTTAGATCTGCATAAGAATTTTGTCTGTCAGAAGCCGCTTTTAGACGATCTCGAATCAGTTGAACCTTATCCTCAGTTTCAGAAACCAACTCAGGACCCAGAACTCGACGTTCGCCCAACTCAGTCCAACACAATGGAGTACGACACTTACGACCATACAAAGCCTCGTATACAAGCTTGGAAATTGTTGTTGTGGGTAAACTCAGCTAGAGGTAAATAATCCCCCCAACTACCTCGAAAATCAATCACGTAGCTCCGAAGCATATCCTCTAGTATCTGAATCACCCTCTCAGACTGACTATCGGTTTAAAAATGGAATGTAGTACTGAAATCCAACATTGAACCCAGAGCCTCATGCAATTTCTTCTAGAACTAGAAGTGAAGTGAGGATCTCTATCAGAAATGATCGAGATAGGAACCCCATGCAGTCTTACTATCTCAGACATGTACAACTTTGCTAGCTTCTGTAGAGGGTAGTCAGTTCGAACCGAAATGAAGTGAGCAAACTTGGTCAATTGATCCATGATGACCTAGACAGAATCCTTCTTAGTGGGTGTTAAGAGCAACCCACTAACGAAGTCCATCGTCACTCGCTCCCATTTCCAAAGGGGAATCTTAATCGGCTGCAATAAACCCGAAGGCAACTGATGCTCAGCCTTAACCTACTAACAAGTCAAACAATGAGCAATTAAATCGGTAACTTCACGCTTCAAACCCAGCCACCAGTACAACTTACGGAGGTCGCAATACATCTTATTACCGTCGAGGTACGTAGCAGAAGGGCTACTATGCGCCTCCCTCAAAATGGACTACCTCAGATCCTCATCGTTTGGTACGCAAATCCGACCACAGAAACACAACACACCATCACTGTTCAACCCAAAATTAGCAGTAGTACCACTTTCCACCTGATGGGACCGTACACTCAGAGTCTCATCCACTAACTGTTTATCTCGAATCTGCTCAATCCAAGTCGGCTTAACCTGTAACTCGGCTAACAGACTCCCATCATCAAATAGACTAAGGCATGCAAACATCACCTTCAAATTAGATATCGCCCTACGACTTAGCGCATCGGCCACCACATTAGCCTTCCAGGATGATACTCTATCGTCCAGTCATAATCCTTGAGCGGCTCAATCCATCTACACTGTCTAAGGTTCAAGTCCTTTTGAGTAAGGAGATAGTTGAGACTCTTGTGATCGGTATATGTGATACACCTCTCACCATACAGATAAATGTCTCCAGATTTTTAACGCAAATACCACTGCAGCCAACTCAAGATCATGCGTCGGATAATTCCCCTCATGTGTCTTAAGCTGACGGGATGCATAAGCCACAACCTTACCATCCTGCATCAGAACACATCCCAAATCGACATGCGACGCATCACTATATACCACAAACTCCTTTCTAAATTCAGGCTGTATCAGTACAGGAGCCTGAGTCAGAACAAACTTGAGCCTCTCAAAGCTCTCTTGCTGTGCATCAGTCCAGACAAAAGGGACACCCCTACTTAGAAGTTTAGTGAGAGGAGCCGCAATTAAAGAGAACCCGTCAACAAAACGATGATAGTATCCCGCTAAACCCAAAAAGCTACGGATCTCAGATACATTCTTAGGCTGTTTCAAATCTAGCACAGCCTCAATCTTTCTAAGATCGACTCGAATTCCTTAAGCAGAAACTACGTGCCCCAAAAAAGTCACTTCACGCAGCCAAAACTCATATTTGCTTGGCTCAGCGAAAAGTTGCTTCTCACACAGAATCTGAAGCACTACTCTAAGATGCTCATCATGCTCATCCTCAGTCTTAGAGTATACCAGGATGTCGTCTATGAAGATCACGATGAACTGATCTAGATAGGGTTGAAACACCCAATTCATCAAATCCATGAATGCATCCAGTGCATTCGTTAACCCGAAAGGCATCACTAGGATGTAATGTTCATAACGAGTCCTGAATGTCGTCTTATACGCATCCACCTCCTTAACCCTCAATTGATGATACCCTGAACAGAGATCGATCTTAAAGAACACAGAAGCCCCTCGAAATTGATCAAATAAGTCATCAATCCTCGGAAGTGGGTATTTATTCTTAATGGTCAGCTTGTTCAACTATCGGTAATTGATACACATCCTCATTGTCCCATCCTTTTTCTTAACAAACAGATCTGGTGCTCCCCACGGAGACACACTCGAACGGATGAAACTAGGGTCCAACAACTTCTACAATTGAGCCTTAAGCTCTGTAAGCTCTTTCGGTGCCATTCGATAAGGAGCAATGGACACTGGAGCTGTACCCAGAAGAAGCTTAATCCTAAACTTAACCTCTCGTTTGGAGGCAATCCCAGTAACTCTTCAGGAAAAACATCCAGAAAATCTGTCATAGTTTTGATATCCCAATAGAAGAGTCCCCAGAATCAGAAACACTTACATAGGCCAAGTACACCTCACATCCCTTTCGGACCAGTTACTCAGCTAGTAGAGTGGAGATCACATGCGACAGATAGTCTCGACGCTCACCAATCACAACCCTCTTAGACTCGTAATCCAAACTGACTCGATGCTCCACCAACCAATCTATACCCAGAATTAGGTCGAATTCTCCAAACAGAAGCTCTATCAGATTAGCCAGAAATATCTCCCCTTGCACCTCTAACGGGACATCCTTATACAATTTACTGACTGAATAGACTGCAGCAATGAACTTATTACAGTAACCTTACTAGAAGTACTCTCAATCGATAACCCTAGGTTTTCAGAAACCGAACAAGCTATATAGGAATGGGTAGATCCTTTGTCTATCAGAGCAACGTAAGGTACATAAAAAATAATAACCTTATCGATGATAACGTCAGGAGCATCTCTGTCCTCTCGGCGACGTGTAGCATAAACTAAAGTAGACTGCCTTGCCTCAGTCTGACTAGCACCCTTACCCGGTGCTCTCTTCCTTCGGCCTATAATTTTTACCACCCTTGGCCTGACCACGGCCTCTAGGTGGTTGCTAAACTGCTCTTTAAGGCTGCACATTACCCGGAGCTGGAGCTTGCACCTGATTCGCACGTTGTGGACATGCCCTAATATGGTGCTCAAGAGACCCACACCTCAGACAAGCACCAATCCTGATACGAGCTCAACTATGAAGCCTGAGACGGACGTCAACCACGACCCGATGAGGCTACCTAATGGGCCAATCACACGTTCCCGAACCAAACAATTCAAAGATGCCGCAACGGTGTTGGTGGCACAAATTTGGGATGATAATAAAAGAGAGCCCAAAAACATGCTGAACTCGTACAACTTATTTGAAGTTGAATATACTAGCCAGTTTGACTGCTAGTTTATTTAACACTTTACGCATGTTTTAATTTTAAAATAATAACTTCATTTTCGTATTTCATATATATATTTTTTAGTCTTTATCGAAGTTGAATATTACTATTGATATATTATGCTTTTACCTAGTATTTAAATAAAGTGTTTTATTTTAATATGTTCAGATGAATTGAAATCTTAACTAGTGGAGGGCACCTAGCATGGATTTGATGAAAATAAATAAAGACATGCGTGAAGATAAGAATCTTGGCTAAATAAATGAAGAATTTTTGAATATGTGGAAGCATAGGCGGCATAGTGGAAGGGTGGAATAAACAATGGAATTAGAACATGTGGTGCATAGTGGGAACAATAAAAGAATGGCATGTTGGACGGCAAAATGGAGCATAAACTAAGAGCTTGACATTTAGTGAATAAACAATTGAAGAATGATATTTAAAACAAAGCCATGGATTACCTAGGTGGACGGCAAACATGAAGCACCATGGAGGAATTGAAGAATTAAACAAAGGAAGCACAATTGGAAGACATGCCATGCGTGAGAATAATCAAAGAAATAATTAGGCATGTGCTAGCATTAAAGAAATAGATGAATTTCAAATTCTTCAACAAAAATGGGGATGGCACAAAGGGAATTTAGTGGAAATAAAATAATAATTTTGTCTTTTTATGGACAATATGGACGGCTATTGTGAATAAATGAACCATTGGAAAGTTGACAATATGTTAATAGGTGGTTATAAAGACATGGACGGCAAGTGGAGCAATAACAACAAGTTTGTGAGTGGGTCAACCTATAGCAAGTGCTAGTGACATACGGCAACAAGCTTTGGAGGAATTTAGCCTTTCTCTTGGCCGAATGTTCACAAGAGCCTCTCCAAGTCAACTTCTCGTGGGAACAAATAGAGATTGAAGTCTTCAAATTTATTCCTCCCTATTTCGACTTTCATTAAGAGCCTATAAATATCTAGCATACTTCATTTTGTAAAAAAAACACAACTTGAATTTTAATGAAAGAAGCATTTCTTTTGGTGAGTATTCACTCTCCTAATTCTCGAGGTTTGAATTGACTTATCTAGTTTTCTAGTGGCGTCGTTCTTTCTTTGTTTTGAACTTATCATCCTCACGGGTGTGGCGTTCATCTACCTATACCGTTGGTTCCTATCTCGCTAGATAGTGGGTTTCGGTTTTATTTCGAAATATCATACCGTTGGTTCCTATCTCGCTAGATAGTGGATCTCGGTTTTATTTCGAAACTCATTCCATCAATTTGAAACTTATAAGATTCGGGTCTTTAATTCTTATTAAAGGTTCTTTCTTGTTTCAAATACGTATCCATTTCAATCTATCACCTATCTTTTCATTTCAAAGATATCATTTCCAATAAAATTATTCCTTTTGTTAGTTGAACGAGAAACTGTCTAATTTACGATTGGGCAACATTAACGATTCGTCTCCTAACCCGAGATGGGTCGTTATCATCTGGTATCAAAGCCAATTAAATTAGGCACGTTTTGATCGGCTTGAGTTTTTCCGAGTAAGTTTCAAAAAAAATCCAAAAAAAAAGCTGTATTTTATTTTCATTGTATTTAGAGTATTTGAAGTTAAAAAAAAAAAGAACCCTCTTCCTACCTTGGCCTGTTTAGATTGTCAAGTTTTTCTCTAAGAAGACGAATGACATTCGCTTGCTTATATTCCCAGTGTTTTACAAAGTATACTAACTGAGACGAGTCCTTGTCTGTATAATTAGTTAGCTCTATAAGATGTTGGAAATCAACTATAGTTGACTTCCCTCAATTGTTACCTCCTCTAACATATCTTGGTCATCTCTTGGCTTTTCTACATTAAACTGCTTTCCAGCTTCAAGCTCAATTAGCTTGACACGACCTACAAGTTGCTAGTAAGTCAAAGACAACCTTCTAGAATCTAGAAGAGTGAATTTGAGCGGTAAAAGGCAAGAGTGAATACATCAAGAAAAAAAGCCAAAATTGAGTAAAAACATGAGTGTGAGTGTTGATAATTTTCTTTGTGAGTGAACAAGTAAGGATTGTAGTGAGGATTCATTAATTTTGTTTTAAAAACATGTCTAGGAGCCCTGAACGTCGAACAATAAGTGACGAAGCATCCGACGCCGCCGGAGGTGGGGGAGTATTACCACCCCGAAGGAATGATCCCGAAGGGATAAATCAGGATGTGCAAACAGTATTGCAAGAAATCACACGTATGTTCAGATCAATCACTGAACAATTAGAACGAAGAGATGAACGAAGACCTCGAGCAAACACCCCTCCAATTCCGAGAAGGGGACGAGAACAACCTTGGTTACGTAACAACGATGCCTATGAACCAAGTGAAGCCTATAGCAACCCGGCTTTTGAACAAGATGAACTAAGAGAAGGTCCACGAGTCCGTGAACGAAGAAGGACCGATGATGATTTGAAGAACATTAAAATGGCGATTCTCGCTTTTCAAGAGGCGGTCCGATCAGGAAGCCTACCTTGAGTGGGAAAAGAAGGTGGAATTAATTTTTTCATTTGTCATAATTATTCAGAAAATAAGAAGGTGAAACTTGCTGCCATCGAATTTTCTGATTACGCCCTCATTTGGTGGGATTAATTAACGACGAGTCGAAGACGGGATGGTGAACGCCCAATATCCACATGGGCGGAAATGAAGGCATTAATGCGGAAAAGATTCATCCCAACCTACTATCACCGTGAGTTGCATCAGAAGTTACAAAGCCTAACCCAGGGTCACCGAAGCGTAGAAGATTACTACAAGGAGATGGAAGTGGCCATGATCCGAGCTAATGTGGAAGAAGAACGAGAAGCCACCATGGCACGATTTAGCGCTGGCCTCAATCGTGATATCGCAAATATTGTAGAATTACATCATTACATCGATATCGTCGAAATGGTTCACATGGCTATAAAGGTAGAAAAACAGCTGAAACGAAAAACCACGCCTAGAGCAAACCCCAATCAAGCCTCAACATCGAAGTGGGGGCAAGTGACCAACAAAAGGGACATCCGAACCGAGCCAAAGAAATCAGTGGCGTACCCAAGACCAACAAGCCTAACGGTGAAACAAGCAAAGGCAAAATGGAAGTTTTTCCGAATCGATCCCGAGACATTAGGTGTTTCAAATGTTTGGGACGAGGACATATTGCAAGTCAATGTCCAAATCGAAACACTATGTTTGTCCGAGATAATGGTGAGATCGAATCTGAAAGTGAAGAGGAAGACGATGCCAGTGAGACATCCCAAGATGAGGAAGAAATAGAACAAGCCGAAAGTGGGGAGATCTTGGTGGTAAAAAGGAGCCTTAGCTTACAAGGTGTCGAAAATGAGCAACAACGCGAAAACATCTTCCATACGCGTTGCCAAATACAAGGAAAGATTTGTTGCGTCATTATTGACGGAGGAAGTTGTACTAATGTGGCTAGCACCATATTGGTGGAGAAACTTGGATTGACTACCACAAAACATCCCCATCCGTATAAGCTACAATGGCTTAACGACGCGGGAGAACTTAAGGTCTCAAAACAAGTTTTGGTGTCCTTTTCAATAGGGAAGTATCAAGATGAGGTTTTGTGCGATGTGGTTCCAATGCTAGCGGGACATCTCCTGCTTGGACGACCTTGGCAATTTGACAAGCGAGCAATCCATGACGGCTACACTAACCGGTACACTTTTAAATACTTGGGCCGGAATGTGACACTAGCTCCGCTAACACCCAAGCAAGTTTATGAGGATCAGTTGAAAATGAAGACATCAATAGAAAAATCAAAAGAAAGTGAGAGGAAAAATGAGAAAGAAAAAGAAAAGAATTTTAAAAAAAAAGAGGGACAAGAAAATAAGTAATAAAACAAGAGAGTGTGAACAAAAAGAAGAGGAAACGAAGGGAGAAAAAGAAAATGGAAAAATGAGTGTTTTTGCAAAAGCAAGAGATATTCGAAAAGCTTTGTGTGTGAGACAACCGATGTATGTCTTACTATACAAGGAATCATTTTTGAATACTAACGACTTACCTGAGAATCTTCCTTCTTCTGTGTTGTCTCTGATTCAGGAATTCAAGGACGTCTTTCCAGAAGAGTTACCAAGTGGTTTACCGCCCATTCGAGGTATAGAACACCAAATTGACTTGGTACCGGGAGCTTCACTGCCCAATCGACCTGCGTACCGGAGCAATCCCGAAGAAACAAAAGAGCTCCAAAAGCAAATCACTGAATTGCTAGAAAAAGGATATATTCGAGAAAGCCTTAGTCCATGCGCAGTACCGGTGCTACTAGTACCAAAGAAAGATGGTTCGTGGCGAATGTGTGTCGACTGTCGCGCCATCAACAAGATTACCATCAAATACCGACACCCGATACCCCGACTTGATGATATGCTAGACGAGTTGAGCGGAGCTCGAATCTTTACAAAGATTGACCTCAAAAGTGGTTATCACCAAATTAAGATGCGGGAAGATGATGAGTGGAAAACGGCTTTCAAAACAAAGTTAGGTTTGTATGAATGGTTGGTAATGCCATCCGGACTTACAAACGCTCCGAGTACTTTTATGAGACTTATGAATCATGTTTTACGAGCTTTCATTGGCAAATCATGTGTTGTTTATTTTGATGACATATTAGTGTACAGCAAATCTTTGGAGGATCACCTCCAACATTTACGTCGCGATCCTAGAAACACTGCGAAAAAGAGGTATTATACGCCAATCTCGAGAAATGTTCTTTTTGTCTCGACAAGGTTATTTTCTTAGGATACGTCGTAAGTGCAAATGGATTAGAAGTGGACCAAGAGAAGATTAGAGCAATCCAAGAATAGCCCCGTCCTACAATGGTGAGCCAAGTACGAAGTTTCCATGGGTTGGCTAGTTTTTACCGTCGATTCGTGCCCAACTTCAGCACGATAGCGCTCTTTTTACGAGCGGCGTGATCAAGAAGAATTCAGACTTTCCATTGGTCCGATGAGCAAGAACGGTCTTTTAAGGCTCTTAAAGAATGCCTTGTGAAAGCTCCATTGTTATCCCTTCCTGACTTTACTAAAACTTTTGAAATTGAATGTGATACATCAAGAGTAGGGATCGGAGCCTTTCTAACTCAGAATGAAAGACCGATGGCATACTTCAGCGAAAAATTGAACGGAGCTACACTCAACTACCCCGTGTATGACAAAGAGATGTACGCTCTAATAAGATCGCTTGAAACGTGGCAACATTACTTGAGGCCGAAAGAGTTTGTTATTCATTCGGATCATGAAGCACTCAAGTATATTAAAGGTCAAAGACAAGCTCAACAAACGACATGCAAAATGGATTGAGTATTTAGAATCGTTTAAAATGCACGTAATTAAGTATAAGAAAGGTAAGAAAAATGTGGTTGCGGATGCATTATCACAAAGGTACACTTTATTAACCTTTCTTGATTCTAAAATACTTGGTTTCCATCATATTAAGGAATTGTATACTAACGATGCTGATTTTGGCAATGTCTATAATGCTTGTGAGAGTGGTGCTTTTGATAAGTTTTACAGGCATGAAGGATTCCTTTTCAAGGAAAACAAGATTTGTATACCGCAAGGTTCTATGCGAGACATGCTTGTGATAGAGGCACATAGTGGTGGCCTTATGGGTCACTTTGGAAGAGACAAAACATTGTCCACTCTTCAAGAACATTTTTTTTGGCCAGGAATGAGCAAGGATGTTGAACGAATTTGTGAACGTTGCATTGCTTGCAAACAAGCAAAATCACGGGTCCAGCCTCACGGTTTATATATGCCCCTTCCTATTCCAGACACTCCGTGGGTCGACATTTCCATGGATTTCATCCTTGGATTACCAAGATCAAAAACTGGGAAGGATTCGATTTTTGTTGTAGTAGATCGTTTTTCTAAAATGTCCCATTTTATCCCTTGTTCTAAGACTGACGATGCTGTGCATATTGCAAATTTGTTTTTTAGGGAAATCATACGATTGCATGGAGTTAGAAGACGATCGTATTCGATCGGGACGTAAAATTTTTAAGTCATTTTGGCGAACTCGTGGGGAAAGTTAGGGACGAAACTACTATTCTCGACCACGTGTCATCCTCAAAGCAGATGGGATGATCAAGTAGTGAACCGAGTCCTATCAACCTTGTTGCGGGCAATAGTACAAAAAAAATCTCAAAACATGGGAAGACTGTCTGCCCCACATCGAATTTGCTTACAACCGAGCTGTTCATTCTGCAACTAAATTCTCGCCTTTCGAAATTGTTTACGGGTTTAACCCTCTCACCCCTCTTGATTTATTGCCATTGCCTTCAGATAAATTTATCCATCCTGATGCTAGGAAAAAGGCGGAATACATAAAAGAGTTGCACCGAAAGGTGCGCGAGAATATTGAAGCAAGAACCAAGCAATACGTCCAACGAGCTAACAAAGGTCGTAGACGCATTCTCTTTGAACCAAGGGACTGGGTTTGGGTTCATATGCGAAAAGAAAGGTTTCCCAAGCAAAGGCGATCTAAACTTCTCCCAGGGAGGCGGTCCATTTCAAGTCATTGAACGCATAAATGACAACTCGTACAAATTGGACTTGCCAGGTGACTATAATGTGAGCGTGAGTTTTAATGTTTCGATCTTTCTCCTTTTGATATAGGTGATGATTCGAGGGCGAATCAACTTAAAGAGGAGGATGATACGAGCTCAACTATGAAGCCCGAGACGGGACGTCAACCCACGACCGATGAGGCTACCTAATGGGCCAATCACACGTTCCCGAACCAAACAATTCAAAGATGCATAGCGGTGTTGGTGGCACAAATTTGGGATGATAATAAAAGAGAGCCCAAAAACATGTTGAACTCGTACAACTTATTTGAAGTTGAATATACTAGCCAGTTTGACTGCTAGTTTATTTAACACTTTACGCATGTTTTAATTTTAAAATAATAACTTCATTTTCAGTATTTCATATATATATTTTTTTAGTCTTTATCGAAGTTGAATATTACTATTGATATAATATGCTTTTACCTAGTATTTAAATAAAGTGTTTTGTTTTAATATGTTCAGATGAATTGAAATCTTAACTAGTGGAGGGCACCTAGCATGGATTTGATGAAAATAAATAAAGACATGCGTGAAGATAAGAATCTTGGCTAAATAAATGAAGAATTTTTGAATATGTGGAAGCATAGGCGGCATAGTGGAAGGGTGGAATAAACAATGGAATTAGAACATGTGGTGCATAGTGGGAACAATAAAAAGAATGGCATGTTGGACGGCAAAATGGAGCATAAACTAAGAGCTTGACATTTAGTGAATAAACAATTGAAGAATGATATTTAAAACAAAGCCATGGATTACCTAGGTGGACGGCAAACATGAAGCACCATGGAGGAATTGAAGAATTAAACAAAGGAAGCACAATTGGAAGACATGCCATGCGTGAGAATAATCAAAGAAATAATTAGGCATGTGCTAGCATTAAAGAAATAGATGAATTTCAAATTCTTCAACAAAAATGGGGATGGCACAAAGGGAATTTAGTGGAAATAAAATAATAATTTTGTCTTTTTATGGACAATATGGACGGCTATTGTGAATAAATGAACCATTGGAAAGTTGACAATATGTTAATAGGTGGTTATAAAGACATGGACGGCAAGTGGAGCAATAACAACAAGTTTGTGAGTGGGTCAACCTATAGCAAGTGCTAGTGACATACGGCAACAAGCTTTGGAGGAATTTAGCCTTTCTCTTGGCCGAATGTTCACAAGAGCCTCTCCAAGTCAACTTCTCGTGGGAACAAATAGAGATTGAAGTCTTCAAATTTATTCCTCCCTATTTTGGCTTTCATTAAGAGCCTATAAATATCTAGCATACTTCATTTTGTAAAAAAACCCAACTTGAATTTTAATGAAAGAAGCATTTCTTTTGGTGAGTATTCACTCTCCTAATTCTCGAGGTTTGAATTGACTTATCTAGTTTTCTAGTGGCGTCGTTCTTTCTTTGTTTTGAACTTATCATCCTCACGGGTGTGGCGTTCATCTACCTATACCGTTGGTTCCTATCTCGCTAGATAGTGGGTCTCGGTTTTATTTCGAAATATCATACCGTTGGTTCCTATTTCGCTAGATAGTGGGTCTCGGTTTTATTTCGAAACTCATTCCATCAATTTGAAACTTATAAGATTCAGGTCTTTAATTCTTATTAAAGGTTCTTTCTTGTTTCAAATACGTATCCATTTCAATCTATCACCTATCTTTTCATTTCAAAGATATCATTTCCAATAAAATTATTCCTTTTGTTAGTTGAACGAGAAACTGTCTAATTTACGATCGGGCAACATTAACGATTCGTCTCCTAACCCGAGACGGGCCGTTATCAAATCCTCCTCCAACACTTGCCTGGATGGCGCTTCCCACAATAAACGCACGGCTATAACCCAGTAGGAGCAACAGAAGCAACAGGGGCCCTCACTCTAACTGGCCCATCAGATCTGGCCTTTTTCTTAAGCCTCTGTAGATTACTCGAGGGCTCCGAATCCCTTTTTTTCTTACCTCTCTCCCTATCTCAATTCTGGCACTCAGAGCGTTTAACATCTTCGGCGATCTTCGCCTTCTCCACCAGAACAGAAAACTCATGCTCCCTATACGGAGCAATCAAAACCCTCAGATTATGTCTCAATCGATCCTCAAACCAAACAAACCTCTCATACTCCGATGCCACCATACCTCGAGCATAGCAGCTCAGCCTAAAAAATTCGGCCTCATACTCAGCCACAAATTGGTTACCTTACGTGAGGCTCAAGAACTCACGCCTGCGAGCATCGACGTAACTAGCTCCTACATACTTACTCAAGAATGAAGTCTTAAAGAACTCCCAAGTCAGACGGTCCGGCTGAGTGCCTTCCTTAACTGTCAACCATCACTGATAAGCCTAATTGCGAAACAAGGAGACTGCACCCTTCAATTTCTGGTCGGGGGTGCAGTCCAAGTCATCTATAATCCTCTCAGTGGCCACCAACCAATACTCAGCCACATTAGGGGCGACTCCTGTGACACCCCTAGACAACTCAGCTCTATTAGACCAAAGTAGCTTAGTTACCGACCCTCGACCCTCAGATCCAGAATTGGGTCCAACGACCTTCTCTAATATCCTCAGCATAACTTGGGACAGTGCATTGTCCCTAGCCGATCGACTCTCAGACCTAGTCTCAGTAGCAGGTGACACTGGTGTTTCACTAGTGTCCAGATTTAGCATGCTGCCCAAAGATGATGATTCAGCTCGAACCCCTTACGGCCTCTACCTCGGCTTTGAAAACCACGTCCACGGATACCTCATACGCTCATTGTAACTTAGAAGTTTTATCTACATTAAAAATTTTATGCATCAGTTTCGATATTTATTAACAGATGTTTTATGCATCAAGAATCAGAAGTTCAGAATTGTTTTCAAAAGTTTTAGTCTCTATCAGTTTCACTACAGTTTCAGAGTGTACTAATTATACTATTTTCAAGTAAACTATCAACCATGTTCTCAGAATTTTCTATCAGAAATCAGAAATACTTACAAGATCGGTGTCGGAGGCTCGGTGTACCACATATTAAATCAGAGTGTTTAAAATCATTTGAAACCAATTCTTTAAAAACTAATTTTGAAACCCAAAATCTACAGCCGAGTTTTGCAACTTGACTCTGATACTACTAAATGTAACACTCCAAACCCGACCTAGACATTGTGGCCGAATCTGGCAATGCCATATGGAAAGAGTTTTGTAAACTAAATCGTCACCATAAAACCGTTTCAGTTTATTAGCATTGTTTTATTGTTAATAACTCAAAGACTTTTATTCAACTATTAAGTTTCTGTGTTTAATTTCAAAACATTACTCCATTTTCTTAAAAATCATTTAGAGCAGAAGCTTTCAAAAAATTGTGATGTTTTAGCAAAACAGTTCTTGATTTAGAAAATTTGTTTTAGGAAACTGTCGTTTTAAAAGAAAACTTTAAATAGAGCATGCATAAGTTGAGCAACAAAACCAAAACCAACAGTTAAAATTCCATATAGTCCCAGAAAATATAAACTCTCAAATTAAATGCCAAAACTTAATTTAAACCACAAAGCAAAATAAACAATTTATGGCGAGTGGTCACTGTGGAGTCGTCCGCTGCACCAATCTGCCTAACTCCATGGATTACCTGTACATATTAAACAGAAAGAGGGTGAGTTTACGTAAACTCAGTGTGTAACCTAATAGAATTAAGCATGTACATATACAACATATCACAATTCAGATAGATTCATATTTGGTCCTGGGCCCATATCAGATATAGATGCAGAATTGGGCCTGAGCCCATCTCAGATACATATATGCGAATCAGATAACAGAGTCATACCCCCATCCTCTACACACCATCTCTGACCGTCCCTACACACCATGTGGGGTTTAAAACACCCACCCAACCTTACACACCACGTTGTACTGGTGTGACACATATCAGATATAATGCAGTTGTGCTGCCAGATATTAGGCATAATCTGCCTTTCAGAACACTTCCTCCAATATATACATATCACCCCACCCCAATCATAGTAATAGAACGTGCATACAGAGTTAACAGATAAATCATGCTTAACATGTTTTCATTACAGATAATAGATATACAGACATCGGCATGCTCATAACAGTACATAGTCTATAGAACACATATTTTTAGGGTTTGGTAAGCCTTTATCGACCCCATGATAGGCCCACAGTCGATTAGAATGACCCGTGCGACCTTACAAAAAATTTTAGTACAATGGGCCCACACGCCTATGTGGGTTGCCCGTGTGGGCCAACATGCCCAGATTGGCTTAGCCTGTGTGGATCACACGGCTTGGCCCATTTATCATACGCACGTGTTGGCGTGCCCGTGTAGGCCCACACGCCCAATTTAATCTAGCATGTATGACCCATACGGCTACACTTCAACCATCACATGGCCATGTCTTGCGCACAACTTGGCCTTTATCGATCACACGGCTGTGTCATCGCACATAGCCTACCACATTGCCTACCACACATCTGTATGGCGTTGACAGTGGGATTTTTTGACTTTCACTGAACCTCATTTTTCTGCATTTCAGGTACACACCTGGTATCAATTTGGTGCAAAAACACTCCCGAGACCACCTGAACCTAAAGTCATCCAGTAAGACCCTAGCTTAGTCACTTAGAACCGAACAAAATCGAATCCAAATCAAGTTATTCATCCAATAAGCCACCGAACCTTACCTTCAATCGAAAAATGGTAAATCCCAAGAAATTAAGTCCCCACAATGGTTTCAAGCTCCTGAATCTTCCCCTAATCGGCTTAACAACACCCATCAGTAAAAGATTAACAAGCAAAATCACAACTACTCTACCCAACTTATCAGTAACGCATGACGAGCACTAAACTAAAGAAATGCTGAAATTTGGTAGCAGATAGGAAGATGAAAACTAAACCAGGGTAAAAGAAGGGAGGAGAAATCGCAAAAAGCAGAAGAAGAAAGAAAGAAGAAACAAAAAAAATATGCATGTCAGAAATTTTTAGGAATTCAGAGGAGAGAGGAAAAATTCTTAAAGGAAAAGAAAACTAACAATATCAGGAGTCCCTAAAATTCCTCCCTACTAACCCACTACAGCCACTACTCAGAAACCTAACTCCACCAAAACACTTGCCCATGATAGAACCAAAATAATTACCTATACTAACGCAGGGATTCGAACACATGACCTCCAATACACCAGTTCCCTTACCACTTGAACCAGCAGGCTTATACTGATATGGAATTACAGACAATTAAATATAAGCCCATAGAACAGAGGTAGGGCTTACTTGCAAAAATAACAAAAGTTTGCCCAAGCTAGGGCTTGAACTTGGAAACTCTCACACACACCTAGAATACTTAGCCACTGAAGCAGATACACAGTTGTGTCACATTTTCACAAAAGCAGAAAGAAGAATTTTGGGGCGCTACAAATCCACAACAAATGCAGGACCTTAGCCATTGGTAGGACATTCAAGACCAGCACTCGAAACATGAAATCCTTAATGGCATGTCATTAGTATCCTAAGAATTCTTAAGGTTCAAACGTGACTCATTAATTGTAAATTACCCAATCATCGATACATATGAAATTTCAAGTCTATTTATATTAATACAATATATTAAATAATCAATTTAGATAATATTAATACGATCATAATTCATACGAACTTACCTTGACAACTATGATCGTAAAAGTAGAATTTGAACTAATCCGAAGCTTTCACCTTTCTTCGATTTAAGTCCGGTTGTAGTTTATCTTGATCTAAATAGATAATTTCATTCAATTAAGTACTTATAGTATACAATTCAATACATAACTCATATTTCTATAAAATTACAAAATTACCCCTAATACTTTTAACTTTTCACAATTTAGTCCTTACGCTCATAACTTGAATATTAATCATTTTAACCTAAATCCATTTTAACCAAAGCTACAAGGGACTTTGGAACAACCCAGAATTACCAATATTTCACATTAAACCCCATGGATTTACACTTTCAACAATTTAATCCCTAATCTCAAAATTCATCAAAAATTACTTAACAAAACAAGTTTGTTTTACAGTCAAGATTAACAATCTATCAAATACCATCAAACAAACATTAAAAAAATCATGGCAAGCCCGTCAACCTTTAACAATTTTGCAAATTAACTCCTGGGTTAGCTAGATTAAGCTAAAACAAACTCAAAAACAAAAAAAAAATCATTAAAAACAGGGCTTGAATACATACCATGCAAATCACTTATGCTAGCCGAACCTTAAATCTCTAAAATGGTTTTTATTTCTTTCAAAATTTCAGTGGAAAAGACAAAAATGAAGATGATACTATGTTTTATTTTCTTTTGTTTTAATTTAATTATTAAATTACCATTTTAACCTTGGTTATTAACTTTACAAAACAACAAATTCATGCCCATATTTTTCCACTAACTCCTTAAATAGTATAATTACTACCTTAGTCCATTAATTTAAGATTTCATAACCATTTGACCTTTTTAACTAATAAAATTCAAATTTTACACCTTTTACAATCTAGTCATTTTTACCAAATTAGCCATTTAAACTTCAAAATTTCTTAATGAAATTTTAATACGACCTTAAAATAATCTCGTAGACATTATATAAATATTAAAATAATAACAATCTCGTTAGAATCGTGGTCCCAAAATTATTATTTCTGACACCTTTAAAAATGGGTTGTTACAAGTCTAGTCAATCACATCCATGTCTCTATCTTCTAGGAGTCATCCGCTCCAATACCCAAGATAAGGTACCTCCCCAGTTGGACTTGATAAACAACATTTAACCTCTTAATCAATTTTTTTCATTTTTGATTAGGCTAAGGACATGTTTAGATTATCTACAAATATAAGCTATCTTTCTATATTAAGATCCAACCACGTAATACTGCTTAGTATTAGTTAAACATGAGATAATTAGTGAGCCAATATTTGCATTGGTTTTTTTTTTTTGTGTGCAAAAAGCATTGAGGATAATATGAAAAGAATATTAATGTAACTAATGGATATTTTATTAAGCAAATCTGTTTAAAAAATACAAGTATACATAGACGAAAATACTATACTAAAGGTACTAGATCCTGCAAGGTATATATTATTAGATTTGGTGCCCTAAGTATAGTATATTTTTTTGTATAATTGTATTGTTTCGAACAAATCGATTTAATAAAATTATCTATGAAATTGTATATTGTCCTTAATGGTTTTTGCAGGCAAAGTAAAATGAAAGCAAATATTAGCTCACTAGTTATCTAATATTTAACTAATACGAAGCAATATTACGTGATCGGATCGTAATACGAAAATACAACTTGTATTAGTAGATGAACCTAAACATGTCCTTAGTCTAATCAGAAAGGAGCAAACCGATTGAAATACTAATATGTCATCTATCAAGTCCAATTAGGGAGAAACTTTGTCTTGAGTATTAGATCGGATGACTCCCAAAAGATAGAGACATAAATGTGTTGGACTGACATTACTAGACCCAAGTAGAATAGATCCTGAATCCATTTATGAATTTATTAACTTGTGACATTCATAGTGTGGCATACCTTAATTCTGAGTGGATGGTGAATTATGTATGTGTGATTCGTATAATTTGATGTAAGTAAAAGCCTGATTTTAAATAGATAAAGAACTAAAAGCTAGTGCGTTGGATACATAACTTTTTCAGTATTGATAGCACTAGAAAAAACATAGGTTTCCCCCTTACTTATTAGTTAAATTGTTCCCATTTAGTTATCCTTAGCATACATTTTAGCATTTTTAGTTTAGTAAATTTCATTTTATAACTCAATGAATCCTAGCCTATTTTATCCTTAATTTTGCTATCTTTTTGCATTAATGTCATTGCATGAGTGAATTCCAGATTGTGTCCAGAATTGTCGACGCACTTGATAGTTGTCTGGATAAGAACTAAAATTGAGTGAGCTGTTTAGTCTGGTATAACCAACCTGTACGTACAAGGACAAAATCATTTTTAGGAAATGACACTTGTACTATTGGAGGAGGACATAAAAAGTGGACGTGAGAAGAAAAAGAGAGATTTTTTTTTCTAGATCATCGTTTTCATCATCCTACCTTGAAGTTTGAGGCCATGGCAGCTTAAGCCTCTCACGGGTAAGCCAATGTGAAAACCAGATGCAGACTAGCTTCTGACGAGGAGACCTAAGTTCGAGACAGGAGGGAATAGAGAGATTCAGTCGAGTTGTCTAGGGATAATATTCTCCACTCGATTCTTTCTTATTTATTTCTAAATGCTGGTGATTACTCTCTGTTTTCTGTTTGTATGGAAATACACATGAATTCTTGGTTAAATTTTATCTTATTTAATCCTTCTTTTATTGTGTAATCTTGGGGTTTGAATGTTTTGTAACATGAAAATGTTATTGCAGCCACTGACACTGGAAAATGCAGTGACAGTTTGAGCCAACAAGCATTACAATGGAAGTTGAGTGAGGATTAGAGGAATTTAGTCCAACTGTTCTTAATAGTGTCGTATTGTCGTCATCGGAAGGTGAGGTTAGTATGCATGTTTTAGTCTCGGATTAAATAGAGGAGTGACGCTAGGTAAGATATACATTGAACTTTATTGCTTTGACAATCAGTTATCTCTTTATATCTTGTGAGTACTTAGTATTCTGCTGAAGATTCATGTTGGGGATCCCAATTTATTACTATCATATTTTATTTTATTATTTTCAAGTTATTGCATCGACAACTATTTTCACAATTTATCTCGTTTCTATCTAGTTATTGCACTAGCATCAATAGAAAAAAGACTACCATCCTTGTGGGATCGATATCCAATAGACTCACATCTGTCTACTATACTTGCATTGACAGTGTACGCTTGCACATTATTGCTATGGCGTTAAACAGCCGATCAAGTATGTAGCATCATTCACAATAGTGGAATTTATAGCTTAAAAAATAGGTAAATGCTATCCTCTCACTGGCATTACACGATAGATGAAAAGTAAACGTGACCATGGGTCATTTGTCTTTGTGATAAATGACTTAATTACTATTTGATAGTAAATGACTTTTCATGAAGAAAGATGTAATGATTACCATGAGATAAAATAAGATCATATTGGCAGAACGAATTTATCCGAAATAGATTAAAGATATTTTATAAAGGTAACACACTTATGACAAGGTTATTGGATAAGCACTGATCGAGTAGTTTTTGTAATGGTATGTAATTTGAGAGAGCTCAATCACGATACTATAGTGGAATAGCTTAATGACTAAATGAATTTATAATTAATAAGCGAAAAGTGGAACTTAATTATAAATCATTTGAGCCTTAATTACATATATCTAATTGGTCCCTCTCCTAGCTTGTTGAAACCAGAAATGAATTGCATTTACAATCAAATGAACAAAAATAGATAGAATTGATAAAGTTAGATAAATGAGGTGCATTTCAAAATAAATGTTGTTTCTCACTATAGAAATGACCTGAGAATTAATTTAAGTTTTTCAAATTATTATTTAATTAAATAATTTCAAAATTGGAATTAAATTAATTTGGCAATGTGAATCCGTTGAATATGGAAATTAAATATATTTTCTTATAGATTTTTTATGGTAATGTTGCCATGACTTTAAAAAAATTAAAATTGGAATGAGAAAATTATTTAATTAGAAAATTAGTTTATTTAAATTAATTTAATAATTAATAATTATTTTTGGAAAGAGAAAAACATATATTAGGCTGGATTAAATTATAAAGTCTTGGGTTAAAAGGCTAGGAAGCACATATAATTGAACTTGAAGCAAGAGAGGCCCAAAACCCCCCCATAATATGTATGAGGAGCGACAATCCTAATATATTTAACTAGGGTTAGCCACACCTATTTCTTAGTAGAACTAGGGGATATGTTTCTCTATTAGGTAAGTATTATTTGTATTCTACTAATTTGATCAGGATTCTTCTATCTCTCCTTATAAATGGATGTCACCTATAGAGTTATTCACACGTAAATTTTCAATATGGTTATTCTGTCAATAAATATTCAAAATTTATTTCTAAGTATAAATTTTATTCTCTAGGAATAACAATGTTATCGGTTTCTATGGAGAGAGAGAATTACTTTCCTATTGAAAGTAAGAAAATTATTTATGATTCTGTGTTTGACTCGTGATTGTTCGAGCCTACACTTAATGTGATTTGTTGTATGAGAATAACGAAGAAGGTTGTTTGGTTGAAAACCAAGAATGTCTAGGATTCATCTTGCACAAAGCACAAGTACTTTTCGAGAAAATTTTATTGCTATAAATATCACAAACGGACTTGGTTTTCAAATTTTTTAATTTTTCGCTATGACAAAAAACTGTTTTCAAACCAACTTTTTTCCAACATATATAGGGGAGGTTCCCATGTTTGGTAGTGGTGATGTGGTGAATTTCCTATCAAGCAATCATTGTGGGATGCATGGAAAAGATGTTTGTGATAGGATATATTCTGTGGTACAAATGTGTCGTCTAGTAGCTCTAGGTGATATGCTCCAAATCTAACTACAACAACTATAACAGCTCGATTTTTCAGTGGTGTCAAAAATAGTGATTTCGAAACCCTATTTCTGTATTCCGAGTTTGTAAATATTAAATATTAATATTTATGAGACTGATATAAAAATATATTAAAGTTTGGTCTATTAATTTTGTTGATTGATAATTAATTAAGGTGTAGAGACTAAATTGTAAAAGTTTCATCATTATGAATTTTCAATTAGCTAAGGGTTCAAAATGATAACTAAACCATTTTTTATTCAATAGTGGAAATGAATGTTGTCATCCACTAATTTTGGTTAATCTTGATTAAGATTAATTAATTAAAGTTTTAATTAATTAATTAAGGTCAATTAACTTATAATAAATGTATAAAAGATGTAATATCCTGGATTATAGCCTATGCATTAATACTAAGTTATATGAAATAGCATGCTTGTGTGTGTTGTGAATGTGCATTATGAATTTTGTGAATCTTAGTGCGTAGGTGAGCACTTTAGAAATTACTCGATTTTAAAGTTAAAAGAGGGAACTAAAGCAGGGTGGCCTTAAGAAAATTTATAGAGGAAATATGCCACATAATTGGGCTTGGAAAAGTGGCTTGGAGGTGCCACTTAGGGCTCTGGAAATGAGAAGGACTTGTGTTCGAGTCGCATGGGAAGCAAAATGTTAAGGTTTTTATTTTGCTTGTGACGTTAATAAGAGGGAAGTAGGGGGGACGGCACCAAGGCTACATTTTAGGAGTTTAAATCCTATTATTTTTAAAGATAAATGGGGGATAATTGATGGGTTATTTTTATTAATTTTAAATGAGGTGATAAAGGAGGAAAATGTGGGCTATGATAAGGGAGAAGTGATGGCCAAGTAAGGGACTCTAGCTTAGTAATTTCGGCTAAGCTAGTAAAAGGGGGTAGCCGAATTTCATTCAACACTTTTTGCCTTTTCTTTCAAGCACTCCTTTCTCTACAAGCTATCATCTTCTTCTTCTTTTTCTTTTTATCTATTCTAGCCGAAATTTCCTTCCTCCTATTTCCACCATTGCCGTAAACCCTAAAGGCCTCATACCTCTTCTTTTGTGACTCTTGTGGGAACCGAATCCACAACCCCTTGCTGCCCTTTTCTAGAATCGAATATACAAGGTACTCCTAGCCGATTCTTCATCAAGCCTTAAAGCCGAATATCTCAGTGGTGACAGATATAGGTGCTGTCAACTTCCTCAGTAAGGGGTAAGATCTAATTTGATTTCTATTCTTTTATGCTTGTCGAAATCTAAAGACTAATTCTTATTATTATTCTTTGACTGAAATCGTAAAGAGAGATTTCGGGATTCTGCTACTGTCGACTACAAGGGAGGAATCTTTCGGGACTTCTAAGATCTAAGGTAATCTACGAGTGATATTCGGCCATAGGCCATTTTAATAAGATTTGGTGCAATATGATGATTCTAACGTGTATCCATAGGAATCTCGACCTCACCAAGAGCAAGGATCGATTTTGGGATCTCAGATCTAAGGTGAGTCATGTACATTCGGCCAAGGCCATATTTTAGTATCAGTACCTAATCATTTTTAACTATGGGTATTAGGAAGGAGTGCAATCGATTTTAGTAGAATTTTTGGGATCTCAGTAAACTTGCTACGTATACCAGGTGTGTACCCTTCCCTAAGACTTAATAGATTTAAGGCATTAAAATTAATATATGTGATATAAAGATGTGAAAGCTATGGCTAAGGTACCATGTTATGGTACAAAGTACTCAGGTATGTTTTCCTACTCCTACTAGGATTATGATAAATATCTATTATGGCACCTATGTATAATTATAAGAATGTGAATTAAGAATTTGGCATGATATTGCATGTTTAGTATGACATGGGCATACGGGTTATTATGAAAGGGGAAGTGAATGTGGTGGTTATTTACCACGAGATCTGAATGTGGTGACTTCGGTCACATTATCTGAATGTGGTGACTCATGTCACAAATATTTTATCTGGTGGCTATGCCACGAATTGTATAAGGGCGATGAGCACGTCGACTGCAGCGACTGCCTTCGATGGTGTGTAGCGGATGTAGGGTTTACTTAGTACTCCCCATGGTGTGCAGGTTGGTACGGGTGATGTGTAGCGGATGGCATCTAGGTTTTGGGGTTCGGGTTTGCATCATATTATTTAAATGATATATGTACATGTATGATTTGATATGCCTGAATTTGTTAAGGCTTAGTGTTGTGGTTACACACTGAGTCTGTTTGACTTACCCCGTTGTGGGATTATTTTTCAGGTGACGATCAGTGATGGACCGGGTCGGCAGAAGCTTAGGGATGGCCATGCTCAGCAAGGAATTTATTTTATTCGAACTTTTTATTTTAAGTACTTTGAATTTAATTTTGGGTTTTATTTTGATGTAATAAGGCCATAGTTGAACTACTTTATTTTACTTTTATTTATTATGTTACGAATTCTTATCAATTAAAGATTAAGTAAATTTATTTCGAAATAAACTCTAAATGTTTTGTCACCTAAAATAAAGGGTTTTCAGTATAAGATAAACTTGTTTTTTTACTCGAGCCCAACCCAACAATAATCTTTCTTCAAAACACACGGTTTTTCCTAAGTAACGAAAAAATTTTGAACCGGTTTACATCGAGGAACATACCAGATCCGGTGAAGGCTCGTGGACTGGGTCTGGGGTGTTTCAGCTTGGTATCAGAGCCTAATTTTAAACTCTTGGCCTGGGGTTTAAAGCCCACAATGTTTTAAAATTAAGGCCCAAATGAATTTTGAGAAAGTTTTTAAGCAGGTTTTCTGGCATGGCACCTAAGTCTCCGACCCGAAGTCCACCAGGTAAGTACCCCATCCAGGGTAGAAATGGAACGTATAATAGTGTGATAGGTACTTGAACCCTAGGACTAGGTTACCCCAACAAATACATAAGACTTAATGCCTAATTAAACAAACCTGTGGTTAAGTCGCCGAGATTGGGGTGTGGCAACCTTTGTGCGCAAGTCTAGAATTGGATCCGGAAGAGCCTGGTACTTAAGCAGTCCTAGTGGCTCACCTCCTCTTCGCTGGAATCCTACCTGGTGCGTAGCTTCGGTTCACCCTAACCAAGAGGACTCAGTCACGGGCTAAACCCAATAACTAAAACCCGAAAGGGACTAGCCATATTTTTCATGGAAACCCTAGTTTTAAAATCCCCAAATTACCCCTTTACATAGTAGCAAAAATTTATTTTGGAAAATTTCAAAGAATTTTCGATTTACAAAATTACCTAAATACCCTTGGCTGTAAAATTACAAAAAATGCCCTTGGTTTATAAAATGTCCAAACTACCCATGGTTCTTATCAAAATTTCCTTATAAAATGTTCAAAAACCCTAATTTACAAAATATCAAAATGCCTTGATTTGGGAAAATTTACTAAAATACCCCTACTGGTAAAATTACTAAAATGCCCCTAATTTTAATTTTTTTTTCAATTTTACCCTCGATTTCAATAACACTTTTCTGATTTTGCAAAAATGTCCCAAAACTTTATCGTTACAAAATACTAAGACACCTTGATTTGGAAATTTACGAGATTACCCCTGTTTCACAAAATTACCAAAATGACCCCTGATCTTCAAAAATTTCTGCAACAACCCCAATTTGGAAGGCAAATTCTCAAAGATAACCCCCAAGTTTTGCAAATTTTGAAATACCCTTGATTTATTAAGATTTTCAATTTGACCCCGGTTTATTACCAAAATACCCCTGTAGGAAAAATAACGAAAATACCCTCGGGATAGGAATAAGACAGAATGTTAGGATAATGAATGTGCCACTGAATGACTGTTTGGATGAATGTACTCCTCTGAATTAGGATAGAAAACTTGAACGAAAACCTTGATTGATCGAAAGAACTGCTATTAAACTCCTTTCATAAAATTTCTTCGCAGGTAATTAGTGGAACATACGTTAATGCATAAAATTTCTTAATCAGATTAAAACGCGAACGTAGACATGAGCTCTAGGGGACGTGGTCGTAATGTGCGTGGATGCAGTCGAGGCCGAATGACCGTGTCAGAACCCGTTAGATCGGGTCAAGGATCTGAAAATGAGGTGCCACCACCACCACCAGTTGTTGGTACTTGAGCAAGCCAAGATCGACGGAGACGATCTTGTATCGCAGCCGTGGCCGCGAGTTCTTGAATTGATGGCTGGTGCAGGAGGAAATTCGAGAGCTCAAAAGTCTGTACCCGAGCGACTCCGAGCTAATGGAGCTGAGGTGTTCCGTGGAGTATCTGGCATAGCACCCAGTACGACTGAATATTGGTTGTAGGCGACTGAGCGGATTATGGATGAGCTCGACTTAACCTCTGAAGAGAAACTGAAAGGAATGGTGGCGCTACTACGCGATGAGGCGTATCAATGGTGGCTCACAGTTAGGGACGGTGCCACAGCTGAGGATCTAACCTGGGAGTATGTTAACGCAGCATATCAAAAGAAATATGTTGGCACGCGTTACACTGACACGCAGAGGAAAGCATTTTTGGGGCTGATTCAAGGGAACAAGTCCGTAGCGGAATATGAGGCTGAATTCCTGAGGTTAAGCCGATATGCTCGAGGCTTGGTGGCTACAGAACATGAGCGTTGTGTCTGGTTTGAGGACGGACTAAGGGATGATTTGAGGTTGTTAATAGCCCCACATCAGGAGCGGGAGTTTTCTGTGTTGGTAGAAAAGGCTAAGGTAGCCGAGGGGATTAAGGATTCTGTGAAGCAGAATATGGATCGGAATAGGCCAAAAAGAGGTTTTGGATCATCAGGACCAACTGGAAATGTGCAGAAGAGGCCTAGAGTTGATGGGCGCGAGGTCGACAAAGTCGCTACGAGGAGGCGATCGTACTTGTGATCAGTGTGGGAAGAAGGACTTAGGGGAATGTTGGAAAAAGATGGGAGGATGCTTTAAGTGTGTGTCTAAAGATCATATGATTAAGGACTGTCCAATGAAACCTGATGGGAATCGACCAGCTTCGTAATGTTAATCAGGTGGTAGAGGTGGGACAGCTGACCTCGCCGAGGTCGTGGTCCGAATGGCAGAGGTAATGGTCTTTGGCAGAGGACGTGGAACAGGCGAGAGGTGTTGCTACATCGAGGCAAGGCGGTGGGTTTGGTTTATGCGGTTCACCGGAGGGAGGATGGAGACGCACCGGACGTTATAACCGGTACGTTCCTTATTTATGGCAAGCCTTATGTTGCTTTAATTGATGTGGGCTCGACCCATTTTTATGTTGCATGTAGAGTAGTTGAAATTCTAGACATAGCCTCTGAACTTTCTGATAGGGAGATGACTGTAGTAAGCCCACTAGGTCAAACTGTAGTTGTAAATAAGATCTTTCGGAGTGTACCATTAGAAATTCAAGGTGTAGTATTTTCTGCCGACTTGATGGAACTTCCCTTCGGAGAATTCAATCTCATACTTGGTATGGACTGGCTAGTGGAAGATCGGGCCGTGTTGGACTGTGCAGCTAAGTGAATGGAGTTAAGGACCCCGGAGGATGAGGTGGTCATTATGATAGGAGAAAGAAGAAACTACTTGTCTAATGTAGTTTTAGCGCTAAAAAAGGCCGGAGAAGATGGTTGGAAAGGGTGCAAGGCATTTTTAGCCTTCGTAACTGCATTAGATGGAAAGGAAGAAGGTGTCAGTGGAGTTAGAACTGTAAGGGATTTTGAAGATGTGTTTCTGGAGGAATTACCAGGAATACCCCCAGATAGAGAGGTGGAGTTTGGAATTGACTTACTGCCGGGAATAGCTCCTGTGTCAATTGCCCCGTACCGAATGGCACCAAAGGAGTTGGTTGAGCTCAAGGCTCAGATCCAAGAGTTGATGGATCGTGGGTTTATTAGACCCAGTGTGTCTCCGTGGGGAGCACCGGTCCTGTTTGTGAAGAAGAAGGACGAAACTATACATATGTGCATATATTATCGTCAGTTGAATAAGCTGACCATTAAGAACAAGTATCCTTTGCCAAGGATAGATGACTTGTTCGATCAGCTGAAGGGGGCTGCAGTATTCTCAAAGATCGACTTAAGGTCGGGATATCATCAGCTTAAGGTGAAGGAGGCAGATATCCATAAGACGGCTTTCTGAACAAGATACGGGCACTATGAGTTCTTAGTAATGCCGTTTGGGTTGACGAACGCCCCAGCCGCGTTTATGGATATGATGAACCAGGTTTTTCAACCCTACTTGGATAGGTTCGTCGTTGTGTTCATCGATGACATTCTTGTGTGCTCCAAGTCTGAAGAGGAGCATGATGAGCATCTCCAGGTAGTGTTGCAAGTGTTAAGGGAGAATAAGCTGTATGCCAAATTCAGCAAGTGTGAATTTTGGCTTAAGGAAGTTTCTTTCTTAGGATATGTGGTATCCGCAGAAGGAATAAGGGTGGATCCTTGAAAGGTTGAGGCAGTGTTGGATTGGAAACCACCTAAGTCGGTGGCTGAGACTCGTAGTTTCTTGGGATTGGCAGGCTACTACAGAAGGTTTGTGGAAGGGTTCTCATCGATAGCCGTACCTCTGACAAAGTTATTAAGGAAGGAAGTACCTTTTGTATGGACAGATAAGCAACAAGAGAGCTTTGAGAAGCTTAAGAGGGTTTTGACTGAAGCCTCGGTCTTAATTCAGCCGGAGGCAGGGAAGGACTTTGTAGTGTACTGTGATGCTTCTCATATAGGATTGGGATGCGTACTGATGCAAGATGGGAAAGTAGTCGCTTATGTGTCTCGGCAATTAAGGCCACATGAGGTTAACTACCCGACTCACGATCTGGAATTAGCGGCAGTGGTCTTTGCTCTTAAGGTATGGAGGCACTATCTTTATGCCAAAAAGTCGACAATCTACACAGATCACAAGAGCTTTAAGTATTTGCTGACTTAGAAGGAGTTAAATCTGAGACAGCGAAGGTGGTGGAGTTACTGAAGGACTATGATTGTTCGATAGAGTATCATCCGAGCAAGGCGAATGTGGTCGCGGATGCCCTAAGTCAGAAGGTTGTGTTAGATCTGAGAGTGATGTTTGCACATCTGAGTTTGTATGAAGATGGAAGCCTATTGGCAGAGTTGCAAGTCAAGCTGACGTGGTTGGATGAGGTAAAAGAGTCAGTTGGCAGGTGATGATTTTAGTGCTAAGAGGCGACAAGTTCAGAATGGTGGGTTAGAGGATTGCAGTATGTCCAGTGAGGGAGTGTTGTGCTTCAAGGGTAAGATCTGTATGCCTAAAGATAAGGTCCTAAGATAGAGGATTTTTCAGGAATCGCATAGTAGCCCTTATGCTATGCATCCTGGAGGTACTAAGTTGTACAGAGACTAAAGGGAACAATTTTGGTGGCCTGGTTTGAAGAAGGAAGTTACCGAATTTGTCGGCAAGTGTCTGACGTGTCAGCAAGTTAAGGCTGAACACCAAGTTCCGTCAGGATTGCTCCAGCCAATCAAGATTCCGTCATGGAAGTGGGAGAGAATTACCATGGACTTCGTTAGTGGGCTTCCCCTTACGCCTACTAAGAAGGACTCAGTATGGGTAATAGTGGACTGTTTAACCAAGTCCGCGCACTTTATTCCGGTAAGAGTGGATTATCCTTTGCAGAAGTTGGCAAGGTTGTATGAGGCGGAAATTGTGAGGTTGCATGGAGTGCCGGTATCAATCATTTCAGATAGGGGCCCAAGATTTATGTCTCGATTTTGGAAGGCTCTACATCAAGCTTTAGGCACTAAGTTGGATTTCACTACGGGTTTTCATCCACAGTCGGACGGGCAGTCTGAACGGGTAATCCAAGTGTTGGAGGACATGTTAAGGGGCTGTGTGATGGATTTCAGAGGAAGTTGGGAGGAATATTTGCCTTTAGCAGAGTTTGCTTACAACAACAGTTATCAGGCTAGTATTCGGATGGCGCCGTATGAAGCATTGTATGGACAGATGTGTCGTACTCCTACGTGTTGGACGGAATTAGGAGAACGTCGAGTTTTGGGTCTAAAGATTGTGGCAGAATCCGAGGAGAAGGTTGAGATAATTCGTGCACGGTTGAAGGAAGCTTCTGATAGACAAAAGTCGTATGCAGATCTTAAGTGAAAGTAGATAGAATTTGATGTGGGAGATCAGGTGTTCCTTAAGGTATCGTCTTGGAAGAAGGTGATGAGATTTGGTCGCAAAGGGAAGTTAAGTCCAAGGTTTATCGGACCCTATCGAGTATTGAAGCGAGTTGGACCAGTGGCATATCAGTTAGAGTTGCCACCAGAGTTGAAGCAGATGCACGACGTATTCCATGTGTCCCTGCTACGTCGTTATCAATTGGATCCATCTCATGTAGTACCAGTTGAGGAGGTAAAGTTAAGGCCAGATTTGTCCTGCGAGGAAGAGCCGATTCAGATCTTAGAGCGAGATGTGAAAGTGTTACGAAGGAAATCAGTTCCTCTAGTTAAAGTGTTATGGCGCAATCATGGATCGGAAGAAGCTTCGTAGGAGCCAGAAGAGGCAATGCTATAGCAATACCCTCACTTATTTTAGCCAGGTAATTTCGAGGTCGAAATTATTTTAAGGGGGTAGAACTGTAATATCCTGGATTATAGCCTATGCATTAATACTAAGTTATATGAAATAGCATGCTTGTGTGTGTTGTGAATGTGCATTATGAATTTTGTGAATCTTAGTGCGTAGGTGAGCACTTTAGAAATTACTCGATTTTAAAGTTAAAAGAGGGAACTAAAGCAGGGTGGCCTTAAGAAAATATATAGAGGAAATATGACACACAATTGGGCTTGGAAAAGTGGCTTGGAGGTGCCACTTAGGGCTCTGGAAATGACTCCATATGCTAGGGGGGAAGGACTTGTGTTCGAGTCGCATGGGAAGCAAAATGTTAAGGTTTTTATTTTGCTTGTAACGTCAATAAGAGGGGAGTAGGGGGGACGGCACCAAGGCTAGATTTTAGGAGTTTAAATCCTATTATTTTTAAAGATAAATGGGGGATAATTGATGGGTTATTTTTATTAATTTTAAACGAGGTGATAAAGGAGGAAAATGTAGGCTATGATAAGGGAGAAGTGATGGCCAAGTAAGGGACTCTAGCTTAGTAATTTTGGCTAAGCTAGTAAAAGGGGGTAGTCGAATTTCATTCAACACTTTTTGCCTTTTCTTTCAAGCACTCCTTTCTCTCGAAGCTATCATCTTCTTTTTCTTTTTATCTGTTCTAGCCGAAATTTCCTTCCTCCTATTTTCACCATTGCCGTAAACCCTAAAGGCTTCATACCTCTTCTTTTGTGACTCTTGTGGGAACCGAATCCATAACCCCTTGCTGCCCTTTTCTAGAACCGAATATACAAGGTACTCCTAGCCGATTCTTCATCAAGCCTCAAAGCCGAATATCTTAGTGGTGACAGATATAGGTGCTGTCAACTTCCTCAGTAAGGGATAAGATCTAATTTGATTTCTATTCTTTTAGGCTTGTCGAAATCTAAAGACTAATTCCTATTATTATTCTTTGACTGAAATCGTAAAGAGAGATTTCAGGATTCTGCTATTATCGACTACAAGGGAGGAATCTTTTGGGACTTCTAAGATCTAAGCTAATCTATGAGTGATATTCGACCATAGGCCATTTTAATAAGATTTGGTGCAATAGGATGATTCTAACGTGTATCCATAGGAATCTCGACCTCACCAAGAGCAAGGATCGATTTTGGGATCTCAGATCTAAGGTGAGTCATGTACATTCGGTCAAGGCCATATTTTAGTATCAGTACCTAATCGTTTTTAACTATGGGTATTAGGAAGGAGTGCAATCGGTTTTAGTAGAATTTTGGGATCTCGAAGAAACTTGCTACATTACCGTGTGTGTGTACCCTTTCCTAAGACTTAATAGATTTAAGGCATTAAAATTAATATATGTGATATAAAGATGTGAAAGCTATGGCTAAGGTACCATGTTATGGTACAAAATACTCAGGTACGTTTTCCTACTCCTACTAGGATTATGATATATATCTGTTATGTCACCTATGTATAATTATAAGAATGTGAATAAAGAATTTGGCATGATATTGCATGTTTAGTATGACATGGGCATACGGGTTATTATGAAAGGGGAAATGAATATGGTGGTTATTTACCACGATATCTGAATGTGGTGACTTCGGTCACATTATCTGAATGTGGTGACTCATGTCACAAATATTTTATCTGGTGGCTATGCCACGAATTGTATAAGGGCGATGAGCACGTCGATCGCAAATGACTACCTTCGATGGTGTGTAGCGGATGGAGGGTTGACTTAGTAGTCCCCATGGTGTGCAGGTTGGTACGGGTGATGTGTAGCGGATGGCATCTAGGTTTTGGGGTTCGGGTTTGCATCATATTATTTAAATGATATATGTACATGTATGATTTGATATGCCTGAATTTGTTAGGGCTTAGTGTTGTGGTTACACATTGAGTCTGTTTGACTCACCCCGTTGTGGGATTATTTTTCAGGTGACGATCAGTGATGGACCGGGTCGGCAGAAGCTTAGGGATGGCCATGCTCAGCAAGGAATTTATTTTATTCGGACTTTTTATTTTAAGTACTTTGAATTTAATTTTGGGTTTTATTTTGATGTAATAAGGCCATAGTTGAACTGCTTTATTTTACTTTTATTTATTATGTTACGAATTCTTATCAATTAAAGATTAAGTAAATTTATTTCGAAATAAACTCTAAATGTTTTGTCACCTAAAATAAAGGGTTTTCAATATAAGATAAACTTGTTTTCTTACTCGAGCCCAACCCAACAATAATTTTTCTTCAAAACACATAGTTTTTCCTAAGTAACGAAAAAATTTTGAACCGGTTTATATCGAGGAACATATCAGATCCGGTCAAGGCTCGTGGGCCGGGTCTGGGGTGTTTCAAAAGACAATAATAAAAAAAATGATATTTTCTTTCATCTTCTTCATTTGGTGTGAGAAAAAGAAAGAAAAAAGGGTTTCAAAATATTTCGACATTCGGTCCCTCAATTGATAAGATTTCTAAGTTTTTTCTTGTAATTTTTATGTTTTTGAGGCCATGGGAGCTTGATTTAGCTAGTCTATGTAGCAATTTGCAAAACTGTTATAATTTTTGAAAGTTGTCAAGGTTGATTTCTTAAAGAAATTGATGTTAAATTGTTAGATTTTAAGTTTAGATGCAAAAAAGAATTAGATTGTAATGTTTAATTGTTAGTTTTTAAACATAAGGACTAAAGTGTATAAATTGTGAAATTGACGTAAAAATTCTATAATAATAGTTAATAGAGGGTCCTAGAAGGATGTTATTGAGATCGATTTTGAAATCGAAGCTTAAATTTGAAGGATGTTGTTATTTCGATTTCAAGGACTAAATTGAATAAAATGCAAAAGTTAAGGGGCATTATGAAAATGAAATTGAATAGGTTCATGCATATCATGGAATGATATAAAATGTTTGGTATTAATAAATTGAATTGAATAATTGTATCGATCGGGAATTGGATCAAATCAGGGAAAAGCCTAAATTATCGAATAGTCCTTGAAGTTCCAACTTAATTGTTGATTTTGTCAAGTAAGTTCATAGGGTATGATTGTGTTTAAATTGTTAGGTATTTGAATTATAAATATGTGTATGTTTGGTTGTAATTTGAATTGTTTGAGAATTGGTGCAAAAGGTGAGATATGAACTAAATTGTAAAGAAATGGTTATAAGTGTTAAAGATGCTTGGGTGAACTTAGTAAAAATTAGGATATAATTTACATGTCAATAGGGTTATATGCAAACTTGTACAAGATATGTGGTTGTATGAGATAAGTGATTATATGGAGACTATTACATATTATTGGGATCCAACATTTGTTGGGGATCATCAAGTATTGTATGTCTCTACAGATACCCTCGTGTGGTGGAGGGACATATTGTTATATGATTATACATATGATTGCCTATGGGATTTGCACTTCTATGCCCTAGTGTGGTGTAGTTACTACTCAGATGAGCAATCTAGTGTGGTATTGTTACCCTTGTATCCGAATCTATTTACTAGAGTTCATCAGGCTAAATGGTTAATGAAATGTGAAAAATTGCAATGATAAGGTATGAGTTTGGTATTCAAATGGCTAGATGTTGAAATGATTATGAGAGTGGCATTGAAATGTTTATTTAAGTGAATTGAAATGTTATATGTTTGAATTACTATATGATATGGTTATATTTAAACTCATATTATTGTTATATGATTTGAAAAGTTTAGGCAAACTTTGTCAAGCTAAGTAGCTTGTTGTGTTTAGTTGTAAGCTAAGTTAAGCTTTTGTTTAATGCCTATAAACTTACTAAGCATCGTATATGCTTACCCTGTTTGTTTACCCATTTCCTTTTAGATTATCATCTTGCGGAAAGCGTCAAGCCAGATTGACATAGAAGCTCACACTATCCACATTTTGGTAGCTTTGAGTCAAGTATTGTGGCATGTATATAAGTGATTTCCTACATATTTAAATGTATAAAATACTTGATAAGTTTGAACGTTATTTTGATACATGGTGTTGAAAGACATGATTTGGCAATTGTTAATGCATAGTTAGAATGACTTATTTTGTTTAACATATTTTAAAGTATGTATGGTATATGAAAATTATCAAAATGGAATTGAAATGGCATGTCTCAAGTTGATTTGGTATAGGTATAACTTGATGTTTGAATGATTGGTTGTTATGCCCTAATGGTATGAAAATGTTAAGGTTTGATTGATGTTTAGGTGAATAATATCTTGATAAATGGTTGAACATGGATGTTTAAACTTGTTAAGTGTTGTTTAAGTATGTTTTGGACCAATTGAATTTTGTTTTGATGCATATGTTGAATAGGTTGGATGGAAAGCTTGGATTGTGGTGCCCTAAACCCAGTCGGGAGGGTCCGGTATGAATTTAGAATGTCACATTAGCCATTTACGTGACTCTCCTTGCTGACCACGAAAACACACTATAGAAGCCACCATTCAAACTATATGGGTACACATATAATCATCAATAAATATATGAAGTTAAACAATCAAGCTGTAACACCCCTTGCCCGTATCCTATGTCGGAACAATGTACGAGGCATTACTGTAACATCCTGAAATTCGGGATTTTATGTTTTGCATTATACCATGCGTTATGCTAGTTATGCGTGTTAGTTGTGTATGTTTAGGGGTCCTAAGAAGGCTTGGGGTTGAGTTGGGCCTTAGCAAAATTTTTGTGTTTAAGCACTTTAAAGAGAGAAGGTAAGTGGCGTCAAGACTTAAGGAAATAAGTATGTATTTAGCTAGCATAGGAGGAGCTAGTAGCAAGGTGGTGAGGCCTCACATGAAGGGGCTTAAGGGGTGGAGTTCAAATCCCACCTATTGCAGATTTTGGATTAATTTTTGTGCTAATCAAGGTGGGAGATGGTAAGTGTCGGCCAAGGCTCTAAGGAAGGAAAGGAAGACTTTCTGATGATGGAAAGAACATTAAGGAGAAGAGTAAGGAGGAGATCAAGGGAAAAATAAGGAAAGAAATAAAGGAAAGAGATAAGGGGGGATATGATGGCCGAGTTTAGGAGGTGCATGGGGGGAAAGAATTTTTGGTCAACTAAGATCATTCGGTGGAAGGTGTAATCGGTTTTGGTAAGGGATGGTTGTGCCAAATTTTTATTAGACTTTTTGAAGAGTTTTTGGTTTCATTTGAAGGCCTTTTCTTTTTACCATTTGGTACCTCTTATCCTTGCCTAAAACCGTGACCAATAGGGAGCATTTTATTTTCTTCTTCTTCTTATTTTTGCCATAACTTTCTTTTATTCTTTTTAACATTTTGGTGCTCTCTCTTTTACTCTTTTCCCTTTGATTGCCGAATCACACAAGTTCTTCTTTTGATTCATCTCCTCTATTGTATTAGTCGAAATTCTCTAACACTTCTCTTGACCATCCTTTTTTTTCTTTCTCACCGTCTCTTCAATCTTCCTCTTTTTCTTTAATCAATAACACTTGATGGCCGAATCTCTTTGTTCTTTTCTCTCTAAATAGTCGAACCTATAAACACTTTTATTCTTGTTCTTTCTTACGTGTTGGGCATTTCTTCCTTGGTTGAATTGGGTAAGTGGCTTCATTCTTTTCCTTTCATCGTCTCTTCTACATGACCGAATGTTGGACCCTTAATATTCGACTGTTTTGTTTCATCTCTAAACTGAAACATCATTCCCTTCTACTCCCTTATATCGTGATCATCTCCTCTTTGTAGTGTTTTAGTGGGGTTGACCGAATCTCCCATTCTTGCCGACTCATCTTTAGCCATAAGTCAAATTGGTGGGAGTCAGATCTATCATCAATAAGGTAAGGAGTTTCTTCATGGTTCATTTTGATCTCTCATTGCTTGGTTATTTTGCTAAACGGATCGATAGATTTGACTAATCGATTATTCTAGGGACTAAATCACTCGTTCTTCTCTACTCGTTGAGCCTTCAGAAGTAGTGGTAAGCCGAAATCGTCTCCCTAAACAACTACATTCTCTTATCGTAGTATTTTTCTAATCGAGACTCATTCAATGGAGGCAAGTGGTAGCATTATTAAAGGAAAATCGATAGGCGAGAAAAAAGGGAGTGGACTTGCAATCTCTACTCCCAAGTTCAAGCGTAGGGCAGTATCGGCAGTTCGGGATTTTCCACCTGGTTGTGGAAGGGAGCCAACATCCGGTGAGAATAGGCAAATCATGGTCGTTCACGGAAGTGAGGGTAAGTGTGATAAACCGATTGTTTAGATATGGATTAAGAAACTCTTTTTGTTAGTTAATCGAGTGTTATGGTGTCATAGGTGCCGACGATCAAGAAGGTTTAGTTCTTACCATACTCAGGTGTGTAATCTCACACCGAAATCCTCTAGATTCGTGACTCACTATCATGTTGGAAAATAGATCGTTGTTGCTTACAAATCTAATAATTGTAATATGGCATGAATCGAGTAACTTGCTTAAACAACATTAGTTCTAAAGATCTGTCAAAATCGGTATTAATTTGTTAAATTACAAAAATTCCCTTATGGGTCGAATTACTGAAAAGCTTTAATGGGCCGTTTTACGAAAATGCCCCTATGGGCTGGTTAACCAAAATGCCCTAACGGGCCGATTTGCTAGAATGACCTTATGGGCCGAATCACGAAAGTGCTTTAATGGGCCGTTTCACCAAAATTTTTCACTAGATTAATGGTTGTTATGTATGTGGATATATTTTTATTATGTTGCATCTGTACTTATTGCATGGGTTGGGAAAAATTGTATAGAGAGCAGTGTAGCCTGGTGGCATTGCCATAATTCGTTTATTATTGTGCTTAATTATGATTTCGGTGGCTTGACCATAAAAATATTATACAAATAGCAGCTCGACCGCAAATTGGTGTGAGCGACGGGGTGGGTTGACTTGATCCCCACAGGTGTGATTGGCTGGTCGGGGGTGTGATTGATGGATGGGTTGGGTTACATTCATTTCATTTATTTATTATTATGTAATTGGGCTTAGGCCCAAGATTATGCTATGTGGGTTCAGGCCCAGTGGATGACGGTAAGGGGATTATACACTGAGTTCTTATAACTCACCCCCCTTTCTTTTTCTAAATCCTTGCAGCTGATGCTTAGTGACGAGGACTTGGGGCCATGGATGACTCGGTAGAGGCCATACTTTTGGAATGATATTTTCGAATTTTCTGCTTTATTTCGTTACTTTTACTATTTTGGGTTTAAAGTTGTAATAAGGCCTCTGGGATTTTTAATTTGCTTTATGTTTTGACGTACTTATTATCTTTCTTGAATTGTTTTTAAACGGGGATTTTCTGATATCGTAAACAACTTTTTTTTCTTAAAATTTAACAATAAACGGATTTCATAACAAATATGTACGAATAATTTAACTTGGATTTTCCTTCGAATTATCAACAATAATTTCAAAAGTCATGGTTTTAAAGTGCACTAGTTCAAATTTCAATTCACCAATCAACCTCTTGAAATTTGTAGTATTTTATCAAATATCTATTAACCAAACTTGTTTTTGTTAATGATGACCTAATAACGTCAATTTTTAGTAAAATCACAAGTACTTTCTTCATGTGACATGCCAGGTCCGGTCGTACCGCATGGGCCAGGTTGGGGTGTTAAATTTTATGGTATCAGAGCCCGATTGCAAAACTCGGCTGTGGGTTGGGTTTAAAAGCGTTTTCCAAAGCTGTTTGAAATTTAATTTACAGATGCATGTTTTAGAGGAAGTATGGAACCATGGGTATCCGGCACCAAGTCAGTAAGTTTTTGTCATGGGTATCCGGCACCAAGTCAGTAAGTTTTGTTTTTATTTTATGATTATTGTGGTATGACTGTAGTAAGAAAACTCTACAAAATAGAAATACTCTAGAACTTTTAGCTTTAGGAACTGAAACTATAAAGATTGAGGCTTTAGGATACGTTTTGCGAAAACAACTTTACTTCCTATACTCCATAAAATATTGTTTAATAAACACTGGATAAGCATACTGATTCATAAGACTCTTAATCCGATTAAATCGACTTAGCAAACATGAGCATTAGAGGACGTGGACGCGATAGACGTGGACGTGGTAGAGCCGAGGTGCTAGAGTTGTATCTGAGGCATCGGGACATATGCTTGAAATGGACGCACCTGCGTCACCAGTGACTTAAGCTGGGTCACATGATAGAATGAGAGAGGATGACGCTCTGTCCCAAGCGATGTTGCGGGTACTGGAAAAGGTTGCTGGGGCGAGAACTGGGTCGGCAGCTCGTGGGTCGATATCTGAGTGACTTAGATCGAATGGGGCCGAGTTTTTAGGGGTATTTCGGGTGTAGCCCTTAGTGTAGCGGAGTACTGGCTTGAGGCGGTAGAACGGATTATGGATGATCTGGATTGCACAGCTGAGTAGAAACTAAAAAAGGGTTGTGTCATTGCTAAGAGACGAGGTGTATCAGTGGTGGCTCACTGTTCGGGAAGGCACTCAGGCTAATTGTATTACCTGGGAATTCTTTAAGACAGCATTTCAAGGAAAATATGTCAGGGCTAGCTATGTAGATGCCCGAAGAAAGGAATTCCTGAATCTAGTTCAAGGAAGTATATCTGTGGTAGTATACGAGGCGGAGTTTCTGTGTCTGAGCCGGTATGCCCGGGAAATAGTGCTGCCTACTTACGAACGCTGTGTGCGTTTTGAGGATGGGTTATGTGATGAGTTAGGGTATTGATAGTCCCAAAGAAGGAGAGAAATTTTGCTACATTGGTGGAAAAAGCTAAGATTACTGAAGAAGTAAAACACTCGGAACGACAAAATCGAGACAAGGATAGGGGCAGGAACAAGAGACACTTTGGGTATTCAGGTCCTACTAGAGGATTTCAGAAAAGGCCTAGGAATGAGGGACCAGTTTGAGTGAGTGATCCAGCTACTACCAATCAGTTACAGCCTTGTGTGGATTATGGAAAACTTCACTCGGGTGATTGTTGGAAAAGAACTGGTTGTTGTTTCAGATGTGGATCCAAGGACCATCGGTTTAGGGATTGCCCTCGAGAGCCTACTCAGACTCAGGTAGTTCGTAACAGATTTGCGCAGCCAGCAGGAGGTGTTCAGCAGCCGCCGAGAGGCCGTGGGCCAAGTCGAGGTGGTAATGGTGTAGGATAAGGTCAGGATGCACCGGGTAGAGGTGCCAGTAACAGGGGTAACACGTAAGAGAGACAGCCAGGGTTTGTCTATGCGGTCAGGCGTCGAGAGGATGGTGATGCATTGGATGTCATAACCGATACGTTTTTCATATCTGGTGTACCTTTTACCGCTTTGATAGACATTGGATCCACCCATTCGTATGTTGCTTGTGCTGTATCTGGAACTCTGAATGTTAGATCTGAGATTACTGCTAGAGAAACAACTATGATTAGCCCTTTAGGACATTCAGTGGTAGTAAATAAATTGTTTATGGCTATGCCCTTAGAAGTTCAGGGGGTAGTATTTCTGGTGGATTTGATGGGACTGCCGTTCGGTGAGTTCGACCTTATATTGGGCATGGACTGGCTGGTTAAACATCGTGCGAACTTGGATTGTGCGGATGGTACTAAGAACTTCAGAGGATAAGGAAGTGATGACGATAGGTGAAAGAAGAAATTATCTGTCTAATGTGGTATCTGCTTTAAAGGCGGAAAGGTTAGTACAAAAGGGGTGTGAAGCGTTCTTAGCCTTTATCAGTGCTTTGGATGCCAAAGAGTTGTCGGTAGAGAGTGTTAGAACGGTGAAAGAGTTTTCAGACGTCTTTCCCGAAGAGCTTCTGGATTGCCTCCGGATCGGGAGGTGGAATTTGGTATTGAGTTGTTGCTAGGAACGACTCTAGTGTCCATTACCCCTTACAGAATGGCGCCGAAGGAGCTAGTGGAACTTAAAGCTCAGATTCAGGAGTTGTTGGATCGTGGATTTATTCAACCAAGTGTGTCACCGTGGGGAGCACCGGTTTTGTTCGTTAAGAAAAAAGATGGGTCGATGCGTATGTGCATCGATTATAGACAATTGAATAAGTTGACGATCAAGAACAAGTACCCATTACTGAGGATCGATGATCTGTTCGATCAGCTGCGAGGAGCTTCGGTCTTCTTGAAGATAGACATGAGATAAGGGTATCACTAGTTAAAAGTCAAGGAGGCGGATATTCACAAGACTGTGTTTCGAACCTGATATGGGCATTACGAGTTCTTAGTGATGCCAATCGGGTTGACAAATGCACCAGCTGCATTTATAGACATGATGAACCGAGTCTTCCAACCCTATCTAGACCGGTTTGTGGTTGTGTTCATAGATGACATCTTGGTGTACTGAAAGACTGAAGAGGAGCATGATTTACATCTATGGGTAGTATTGCAGATATTAAGGGAGAAGCAGTTGTATGCCAAATTCAGTAAATGTGAATTTTGGCTGAGGGAAGTGACCTTTTTGGGGCATGTTGTGTCTGCCGAGGGAATTAGAGTTGATCCTTTGAAGATTGAGGCTGTATTGAATTGGAAGCCACTGAAGTTTGTGGCAGAAATTTAGAGTTTTTTTAGGTTTGGCTGGGTATTACAGGTGGTTCGTTGAGGGGTTTTCGTTAATTGCTGCACCCCTAACTAAGCTGTTGTGTAAGGGAATACCATTTGTGTGGTCAGATAAGCAGTAAGAGAGCTTTGAAAAATTGAAGAAGATTCTGACAGAAGCGCCAGTATTGATTCAGCCTGAGGCTGGTAAAGAGTTTATTGTTTATTGTGATGCGTCACACACGGGCTTGGGATGCGTGTTGATGCGACGAGGGAAAGTGGTGGCTTATGCATCTCGTCAATTAAGGCCACATGAGGTGAACTATCCCACACATGATTTGGAGTAAGCTGTAATGGTATTTGCTCTGAAGATATAGAGACACTATCTGGACAGGGAGAAGTCGATTATCTACATGGACCATAAGAGTCTGAAGTACCTCCTTACCCAGAAGGAGTTAAACTTAAGACAGCGGAGGTGGATAGAATTGTTGAAAGATTATGACTGCTCAATCGAGTATCACCCAGGTAAAACTAACATAGTGGCTGATGCGTTGAGTCGTAAAGTGATATCGGATTTAAGAGCGATGTTCGCTCATCTTAGCCTTTATGAAGATGGTAGCTTGTTAGCTGAACTTCAAGTGAAGCCTGCGTAGGTAAGTCAGATTAAGGAAAAGCAGTTGTTAGATGAAAGGCTGGTTTCTAGGCTTAGCAATTGGAAGGTGGTGAGATAGGGGATTTTGGATTAAATAGTGATGGAGTATTGTGTTTCCGTGGAATAGTTTGTATGCCCAGGGATTCGGAATTGAGACAAATGATTCTGCGTGAGGTGCATAGTAGCCCATATGCTATGCACCCCTGGGGAAACAAAATGTACCGAGACCTCCGTGAACAATATTGGTGGCCAGGGTTGAAACAGGAGGTTACTGATTTCGTGAGCAAGTGCTTGACATGTTAGCAGGAGAAGGCAGAATATCAACTGCCTTCAGGGTTGCTACAACCGGTGAAAATCCCACTATGGAAATGGGAAAGGATAACGATGGATTTTGTTAGTGGGTTACCTTTAAAGCCTACTAAAAAAGATTCAGTATGGGTGATAGTGGATCGGTTAAGGAATTCTGCTCATTTCCTACATGTTCGTACGGATTATACGTTGCAGAAATTGGCCAAGTTGTATATAGCAGAAGTCGTGAGGTTGCATAGGGTACCAGTGTCTATTATATCGGATAGGGATCCTAGGTTTACATCACGATTCTGGACTTTACATGAAGCTTTGGGTACAAGACTAATATTCAGCACGGTGTTTCATTCGCAGACTGATGGTCAGTCAGAGAGAGTAATCCAAATTCTAGAAGACATGTTAAGGGGCTGTGTGATCGACTTCAGAGGTAGTTGGGAAGATTTTCTACCTTTGGCAGAGTTTGCATACAACAACAGTTATCAATCCAACATCCAGATGGCACCTTATGAGGCATTGTATGGTCGTAGGTGTCGTACTCATACTTGCTGGATTGAGCTGGGGGAGTGACAGTTATTGGGTCTTGAGTTGATCTCGGAGACAGAATAAAAAGTTAAGGTAATTCGGGCTCGGTTAAAAGAAGTTTTAGACAGACAGGAATCGTAAGCGGATCTGAAGCAGAAGGAGGTAGAGTTCTCTGTAGGTGATCAGTCTTTTTGAAGGTCTCACCTTGGAAAAAGATCTTAAGATTTGGACTAAAGGGAAAGTTGAGCCCTAGATTTATCTGACCTTACCGTGTATTGAAGCGTGTTGGGCCAGTGGCTTATCAGCTTGAGTTACCTCTGGAGTTAAGTCAGATACACATTGTATTTTATGTCTCAATGTTGAGGCGTTATCGTTCGTCTCCGTCTCATGTAGTGCCTGTGGAGGAAGTTGAGATAAGACCTGACTTATCTTTCAAAGAAGAGCCAGTGCAGATTTTAGATAGGGATATTAAGGTGCTGAGTTCACGGGTCAGAGAAAGCTACATGGGAATCAGAGGACACGATCTGAAAATAGTACCCTCATCTCTTTTAATCAGGTAAATTTCGAGGCCAAAATTTCTTTAAAGGGGTAGAATTGTAACATCCTGAAATTCAGGATTTTATGTTTTGCATTATACCATGCGTTAGGCTAGTTAAGAGTGTTAGTTGTGTATGTTTAGGAGTCTTAAGAAGGCTTGGGGTTGAGTTGGGCCTTAGCAAATTTTTTGTGTTTAAGCACTTTAAGGAGAGAAGGTAAGTGGCGTCAAGACTTAACGAAATAAGTATGTATTTAGCTAGCACAAGAGAAGCTAGTAGCAAGGTGGTGAGGCCTCACATGAAGGGGCTTAAGGGGTGGAGTTCGAATGCCACCTATTGTAAATTTTGGATTAATTTTTGTACTAATCAAGGTGGAAGATGGTAAGTGTCGGCCAAGGCTCTAAGGAAGGAAAGGAAGAATTTCTAATGATGGAAAGAACACTAAGGAGAAGAGTAAGGAGGAGATCAAGGGAAAAATAAGGAAAAAAATAAAGGAAAGAGATAAGGGGGATATGTTGGCCGAATTTAGGAGGTGCATGGGGGGAAAGAATTTTTGGTCAACTAAGATCATTTGGTGGAAGGTGTAATCGGTTTTGGTAAGGGATGGTTGTGCCAAATTTTTGTTAGACTTTTTGAAGAGTTTTTGGTTTTATTTGAAGGCCTTTTCTTTTTACTATTTGGTACCTCTTATCCTTGCCTAAAACCGTGTCCAATAGGGAGCATTTTCTTTTCTTCTTCTTCTCATTTTTGTCATAACTTTCTTTTATTCTTTTTAACATTTTGGTGCTCTCTCTTCTACTCCTTTCCCTTTGATTGCCGAATCACACAAGTTCTTCTTTTGATTCATGTCCTCTATTGTGTTAGCCAAAATTCTATAACACTTCTTTTAACCATCCTTTCTTTTCTTTCTCACCATCTCTTCAATCTTCCTCTTTTTCTTTAATCAATAATACTTGATGGCCGAATCTCTTTGTTCTTTTCTCTCTAAATAGCCGAACCTATAAACACTTTAATTCTTCTTCTTTCTTACGTGTTGGGCATTTCTTCCTTGGTTGAATCGGGTAGGTGGCTTCATTCTTTTCCTTTCATCGTCTCTTCTACATGGCCAAATGTTGGACCCTTAATATTCGACTGTTTTGTTTCATCTCTAAACCGAAACATCATTCCCTTCTACTCCCTCATATTGTGATCATCTTCTTTTTGTAGTGTTTTAACGTGGTTGACCGAATCTCTCATTCTTGCCGACTCATCTTTAGCCATAAGTCAAATCGGTGGGAGTCAGATCTATCATCAATAAAGTAAGGAGTTTCTTCATGATTCATTTCGATCTCTCATTGCTCGGTTATTTTGCTAAACAGATCGATAGATTTGACTAGTTAATTATTCTAAGGACTAAATCACTTGTTCTTCTCTACTCGTTGACCTTTCGGAAGTAGTGGTAAGCTGAAATCCTCTCTCTAAACAACTACATTCTCTCATCGTAGTATTTTTCTAATGGAGACTCATTTAATGGAGGCAAGTGGTAGCGTTATTAAAGGAAAATCGATAGGAGGGCAAAAAGGGAGTGGACTTGCAATGTCTACTCCCAAGTTCAAGCGTAGGGCGGTATCGGTAGTTCGGGATTTTCCACTGGGTTGTGGAAGGGAGCCAACTTCCGGTGAGAATAGGCAAATCGTGGTCGTTCACGGAAGTGAGGGTAAGTGTGATAAAACGATTGTTTAGATATGGATTAAGAAACTCTTTTTGTTAGTTAGTCAAGTGTTATGGGGTCATAGGTGCTGACGATCAAGAAGGTTTAGTTCTTACGGTACTCAGGTGTGTAATCTTACACCAAAATCCTGTAGATTCGTGATTCACTATCATGTTGGAAAATAGATCGTTGTTGCTTACAAATCTAATAACTGTATTATGGCATGAACTGAGTAACTTGCTTAAACAACATTAGTTCTAAAGATCTATCAAAATCAGTATTAATTTGCTAAATTACAAAAATACCCTTATGGGCCGAATTACTAAAAAGCTTTAATGGATCATTTTACGAAAATGCCCCTATGGGCCGATTTACCAAAATGCCCTAACGGGCCGATTTTCTAGATTGCCCTTATGGGCCAAATTACCAAAGTGCTTTAATGGGCCGTTTCACCAAAATTTTTCACTAGATTAATGGTTGTTATATATGTGGATATATATTTATTATGTTGCATCTGTACATATCGCATGGGTTGGGAAAAATTGTATGGAGAGCAGTATAGCCTGGTGGCATTGCCACAATTCGTTTATTATTGTGCTTAATTATGATTTCGGTGGCTTGACCACAAAAATATTATACAAATAGCGACTGATTGCAAATTGGTGAATGGCGGGGTGGGTTGACTTGATCCCCACAGGTGTGATTGGCTGGTCGGGGGTGTGATGGATGGATGGGTTGGGTTACATTTATTTCATTTATTTATTACTATGTAATTGGGCTTAGGCCCAAGATTATGCTATGCGGGTTCAGACCCAGTGGATAACGGTAAGGGGATTATACACTGAGTTCTTGTAACTCACCCCCTTTCTTTTTCTAAATCCTTGCAGGTAATACTCAGTGACGAGGACTTGGGGCCATGGATGACTCGGTGGAGGCCATACTTTTGGAATGATATTTTCGAACTTTAGTAAATTTCTTTTCCGCTTTACTTCGTTACTTTTACTATTTTGGGTTTAAAGTTGTAATAAGGCCTCTGAGATTTTTAATTTGCTTTATGTTTTGACGTACTTATTATCTTTCTTGAATTGTTTTTAAACGGGGATTTTCTGAGATCATAAACAACGGTTTTTCTTAAAATTTAAAAACAAGCGAATTTCATAACAAATATGTACGAATAAGTTAACTTGGATTTTCCTTCGAATTATCAACAATATTTTAAAAAGTCACGGTTTTAAAGTAGACTAGTTCAAATTTCGATTCACCAATCAACCTCTTGAAATTTGTAGTATTTTATCAAATATCTATTAACCAAACTTTTTTTTCTTAATGATGACCTAATAACATCAATTATTAGTAAAATCACAAGTACTTTCTTCATGTGACATGCCAGATCCGGTCATACCGCATGGGCCGGGTTTGGGATGTTACAGTTACCTAACTTAATAACATGCTTACAAACATTTCTGGGTTATGAAATTTCATTTAGATTTAAAACTTTTGAAACTTCATCTTGAAGACCCAAATATGGGCCTACGAGGCCCAAAACATACTTTAAAAATGGTTCAGTACTAAACCAGACACTTTTAGAAAACTTTGGAGAATTTCTCTGAAAATAAGGGGCACACGCCCGTGTGACAAGGGACACGCACGTGTGGACAGACCGTGTGGTCACACACGCCACGTCCCTAGTCATGTGGATTTATTTTTAAATTCGAACCTACTGGGGTTTTCATACGGCCTGGCACACACCCATGTCCATGGCCCGTGTCCCTCACACGGCCATGACACGTCTGTGTCTCCGTGTGTTAAAACCTTGACATTCTGATTCTAACGTCAGCAACATTTTAGGGTCACACGGCCAAGGCACACACCCTTGTGCTAGACCGTATCATCCACACTGTTGAGAAAAACAGCCGTGCCTCAGCCCATGTTGTTACTACTGGCATTCTATTTTACCAAATTAAGGTGTAGGGGACACACGGCCGGACTACATGCCCATTGGGGTGGACCATGTGTCACACACTGCCTAGACACACGCCTGTGTGTCTACCCGTGTGAACAAAAACAAGGCTATTTACCAAGCCCTTTTTTCCATCCTTACTTGCACCAATATAAGCCATATCATACATCTCACCATGCAAATTACACATTCATGAAAACATCATCATACGCATATGACAATAACAAATATTAGCCATCATCCATGGCCTTATACAAAATGATCTATCAAATATCATAGGCCCACATTTGGAAAATTCAGCTATGACACTTAAAAACATAATTAAATCTCCTATACATGCCATAACTCAACTACTTGAACTCAACAATACCCGAAGTGATAGTTTGATAGTGTGATGGTATCTCCGGCGTTCTCCAACCCTAGCTAGCCTGAGGGCATTATAAACATGGAAAATAAATATAGTAAGCTATATAGCTTAGTATGTTGGTATGTAATTAATAAACAATTTGTTAACATACTTTTAACAATCCTCATAATAAGTTCTCAAGCTAATATAATCATAATTGCACAAAGCTCCACTATTCACTTTTGAACATATCAAGCTATCTACGTGAGTCATAGTCACTAAATTATTTATATCTTGAGCTACGGAGCTCCAAATTTAGTTTTGCTAATTTTATCTAAAACTAGACTCACATATCTAATTACCATAAACTTTCTAGAATTTTTGGTTTAGCCAATAAGTACAGTTTAATCTTTAAATTTGTCCCTATTCTGCTGTCTGATAGTTTCAACCCTACTTTACTCAGAATTAATTATCTCCTCGTACGAGACTCAAATGATGTTCCCGTTTGATTATCTTGAAAATAGATTCATTAATAATTTCAAAAATATTAATTATACCTTGTAATTATTTTTATACTATTTTTAATGATTTTCCAAAGTCAAAATAGGGGATTCCAAAATCATCCTGACCCTGTCCCACAAAAATTCAAAAATCTCATACTATGAAATTCTTTTGCTTACACTGTTTCTTCTATGTGAAACTATGCTCAATAAGATTTAATTTCATGTCTTATTAAACCTTTAATTCAATTTCCAAAATTTTTGGTAATTTTTCAAATTTATACAATTGCTGCTGTCTAAAACTGTTTTATTGCTAATTTTACTCTTTCATGATTGCTTTGTATTAACATCCATTTAAACATACATAACACCAAAGCATATCCTTAACATGTAAATATTCGATAATGACTAGCCATTCCAATAGCTAGTCATTATCGAATATTTACATGCCCTTCATTTTCCCCTTTAACCTATACATCAACAACAAAACTTAAACTTATCATCTCAATTTAATTTGGCCTAAAAGCCTCACACATGATCATCAATCAAAGTTTACCACCTATTTATACATCATAAGTATAGACCTATCGTCACAAGGTTATCACAAGATCATTTTCACAAGTATGAATTACTCATTTACATTCTCACCAAATGTCCCATATACATCAAAATTCAGTACTCATGAATTTTGCGTACATACCTTTACCTTTCAACATGATCATACTTTGTCATTTCTTTGACATCATCTTTGGATTTACCTGTTGAACCTCTTGGGATGCTAAGGATACTCGGGAAAACTCATACATGATGTATCATATCAATGCCATGTCCCTAACATGGTCTTACGCTGGCTCTCATATCGTGGTCGATGGCATGTCCCAGACATGGTCTTACACTAGCACACATATCAATGCCTATGTCATGTCCCAGACATGGTCTTACACTGGCTCTCATATCGTGGATGATGCCATGTCCCAGACATGGTCTTACACTAGCACACATATTAATGCGGATGTCAAGTCCCAGACATGGTCTTACACTGGCATACATATTGCCATGGTCAAACCATGGTCTTTCCCGTCAATTCATCGCATGTCGAAATTCGATTATACTCCGCCCTGCATTTCTCTTAATTTGATCTTTCAATACAATCTCGTAATAAATTTTTTTATATTATTCATGATCCAATAATAACATACGAGATAACACATGACATCGGTTAAGCATTTAAACATATCAAATTTAATGCTTATTAACATATGAACTTACCTCGGTATGAAACGACAAAATAAGTCAATTACTCGATTATCTTGCATTTCCCCCAATCTAATTCTGAATCTCATCTTCCTTGATCTATAAAAACACATTTAATTTATTTATTCATCATGCTACTCAAATTAGCCCAATTTCACATTTTTGGTAAAATTATATTTTTACCCGTAAACTTTGTCATATTTACACTTTTGCCCCTAGGCTCGTTAAATAAAATGTGTTCAATTTCTTTACTGCCCATGCATGGTCGAACCTTTTTCATGCTTATAGAAGCCCACATTTTCCATTATTTCACACCTTTACTACCTATTTTACAACTTTTACAAAATGGTCAATTTTAGGTGTTTTCATGAAAATCACTTAACAAAAGTTGTTTATCTAACGACCAAGATTCATTTTCTTCCATAAAAATGCAGCAAACAACATGAATATTCTCATGGCAAACCCTAGACTTTCAACCATTTTGCAAAATAGTCCCCTCATTAGCTAGATTAAGCTACAAGGGTTCCAAAAATACAAAAATCATCAAAAATGACCATCAAAATCACTTACTTGTGAGAGTTAGAAGTTGCTGAATATTTCAAGCTTCCATGGCCATTTCCTTGGGTAAGCATCGATGGAGAAGAAAGAGAAATAAAAAAAAAGATGGTAGCTTTTGCTATTTTGTCTTATTACACCTATTAAATTATTTACCAATTTAACCTTTTAATAACTTCACCAAATCCGCCTAACTACATGTCCATATTTGTCTCATAACTTTTCTAGTGGTATAATTACCATGAAAGTGCTCATAATTTTCAATTCTATAGCTATTTAGTGGCTTTATCAATTAGACCTCAAGTTTTACACCTTACGCGATTTAGTCTTTTTTATCAAATTGAGCACCGAAACGAGGAGATTTCTCTATGAAAATTTCACACAACTTTAGTATCATACTATATACATAAAAATAATAATAAAATAAAATTTTTTCGATGTCAGATTTGTGGTCCCACAACCACTATTCTGATTAGGCCCAAAATCAGGATGTTACACAAGCCCTAAAATCATACTCTTCTAGCAAAATCATCTAAATAACAATCAAGGGTAAAAACATCTTTTAACATATGATACAAAAAATATTCATAAAACCATAAATTTAAACATACATACATGCTATGGCATATTATTTAAAACATTATTTGGAAGAAAAGACTAAAATAGGTAAGTAAAACTCATTTAATTTTAAAAATGAAGGTTAAGGACTAAATCATAATTTTGGAAAAATATCCGAAAAATAATTTTTTAAAAAATTTTATGATTTTTAAGGGATTCAATTGCATGGTATAAAAGTCAGGACTAAATTGCCATGACCACAGAACATGTCAAATTTCCTTAATCTAACATATTATATAGCATACATAGAACAAAAATCATTAAAACATACAACAACATGATTTAACACTTCATCCGATTATGTATACTAGCATGCATTTACAAGTCCACAACCAATTTACTTAGCATGCCAATTTTGCCTCCCATGCATTTTTAAATGCATCAAAGGTCTATTTCATACCAATAAATCATTTAAAATTTACCTCAATGTACAACATGCCATTTCACCTTCATTTCACTTATTAGCCAAATGTCTTGCATACCAATTTACCATACATACCACCCATTAACATGCATACTCATTAAAGCATTTCAAGTGACATTTTAAAAGAATTCAAAGTCCCAAAAACAAATTAAACAATCCATAATTGTAACATCCTAAATTGATGGGCCTTTGCGCTTGATGTGTGGTTATGTTTAATGTGAGTGTTAGAGGTCCAGAATGGGCTCGAGGTTGGGCAGAGGCCTTAATTAAATTTTTTGTTTGGACACTCTAGTGGAAAGCCTGATAGGATAGGGCTTAAAAGATGTTATCTGTGATTATAAGACACGGATGGGCTTGTGGCCCAGTGGCAAAGTGGTGCCATTTAGAGAGCAAGGAGGTGGCGTCAGCTGAGGAGGCTCAAGTTTGAGTCGCATGAAGCCCAATTATTTTAATTAAGATTTGTTAATTTTCGGCATTTAAGTGGGTAGGGTGGGACGGAAATGATGCTCGAAATTAGGAGGATTTATATGAGTAGATAATGCAGATAATATGGTAGATAAAGGGAGGAAGAGGTGGTGTGATCTAGGCTTCTTTCGGAGATGTGATCAAATAAAGATAAGGGACGGAATTTAGGATTTATTTGCTGGTCACAGTGGTGGCCGAAATTCCAACACTGAGGGGGAGGAGGAATCGGTTCTGGCATGTTTAAGGGGTGCCGAAATTTCCCTTGATTAATAGCTTAGTTTCAATTTTAAAAAGGGGCATTTTCGGCTTTTAGGTAGTAGGTGCCGAAATTTGGTTAAGTAGGGGGGATATCTCTTCAATTTCGGAAATTGGATCTTATCCTCTTAATCTCTTCTCTCAATCATCTCCTTCTCAAAAGCCGAAACTCTGAACTTTCTTCTCATCTCCATAGCCGAATACCCTTGTCTATTCTTTTCTCTTTGCCTATTTCTTCATTAAAGTCGAATCTCCATAGATCTATTGATATCATCTTTTCTTTTTGATCTTCTCAAAAGCCGAAATTCTCTAGGAGTTTCTGAATTCTCTATGTTAAGGTAAGTGCCGATTTTTTCTGTTCTTCCTTTCTCTTTCGGTTTTTGGAGGCCAAAGCCGAAAGGCTAATTGAGGCGGCAAGGTTATCTTTTGAGTAACGTTTTGACTGTTCGTGTGTTCTTATTTTGGGTCGACACATCAGGAATTGAAGTAGATCGTCTAGATCTAAAAGCCGGAAACCACTAGTCCCTAAACTTCATCTCTTTCGGGATTTTAAGGTAAGGGGGTTTTCTTTAGATTTTCGTTAGGTTATTCATCGTAATTATGATCTTGACTCTATGATATGGATTAACAACCATATATTGTGATAGTAGCAACTGATAAGGTCTTTTGATGGAATCAAATGTCGATCAGGCGAATGAGGGGACTGGATCTATAAACCCAATCCCTAAATTTAATAAGCGTACGGTGTCAGTGGTTCGGGATTGGCCACCGGATTGTGGACTGGCTTTAAAATAAAACTTTAGGCAGATAGCAGTCGTATCGGCTACTGACAATGTCGACATAGAAAGTATCATCTTGACTGTAATTAGGTGTGTAGATCTCTATCACACTAATTAATATGTACTATATATGTTTTGGGCTAAAAGCCGTAAAAAGGCTGTATGGACAGTCGTATTACCCGAAAAGGGTAGGCAAGGGATGCCAGGTACGTAATCATAGAAACTTCTCTATGTGTATCGATATATGTGATAGTCTGTGATCTTTTAGGTAGTATATTGTTTAGATTCTGCATGGATGTATGCATGGGATGGGGTTAATATGATGAAGGGAAAGAGCATGTTAATTGCTCACTTGGTGATCGGTGGTTAAACCACGAATTGTAAAGTTAGGTCACAATAGTGATCGGTGGCTAAGCCACGTTAAATTTATTCCTGATTGTTAGGAATAGGCAGCATGATTGTCGATATGGTGTGTAGCAGTTGGTTGGTTGATTGTAGAAATCTCCGAGGTGTGTTGGCTGGTACGGGCTGGTGTGTAAAGGATGGACTTTTAGGTTGGGTTGGGCCATATAGCATGTACTTGAACTGTTGCCATTGTGTATGGGCCAAGGCCCATAATGTGTTTGTGGGCCTCAGGCCGTTTATGTGATTTCGAGATTTGCACACTGAGTCCTGGTGACTCACCCCTTTATTTCTCTTAACCTTTCAGGTGAGCAGTAGATCGTGGATATGGGAGCCGAGCCGGACTCGAGGGGCCATCAAGTCTTTTATTTTCATAAACTATTTTCGATTTTCCTTTAAGTTTTGATTTTGGGACTATTTATGTAATAAGGCCCCATGGCTTAGGTTATCAATTTATATTTGTTAATGTGTACATTTTATAAATTTATGTTCAAAGACTTAATTATAAGAAGAAACAAAATGGGATTTTCAAACAAGATCTAAAAAAAAAAAAACTACAAAGGTTTTCTACTAATAACACTTATTTAACGAATACCTACATAAACAAACTGAAATTCCAAATCCCTTCAAAGCAAAGTTTTCAACATTTAACCTGTAGCAGACCAGATCTGGTCGTGGCTTTTGGGCCAGGTTTAGGGTGTTACATTTTGGTATCAGAGCCCAGTTGTAAAGCTCGGGCTGGGAAATAGGTCTAGTAGTGTTCTGTAAAATTGATGTGAAATTGAGAAAAATACTTTGGGTTGAGATATGGCCTTCGAATCTACCGGCACCCGATCTGCGTAGGTAAGTATTCTAACTCTTGATATGATATGCATGTTGGATGGGCTGTATGGACGTAAACTAGCATGTTAGGGTTAATGGACTCTAGGCCTAGTTTAAACAACTCTGTAAATTCATAAAACTTAATCTGACTAAACTGTCCCGTGAACAAGTCATTTGGGTTAGGGTGTGGCAACAGCGACACGCATGCAGACTGGATTCGAGGAGAGCTTGGTATTTAAGCGGTCCTAGTGACTCACCTCCTCTTCGCTGGAATCCTACCTGGTGCGTAGTGAGTGTTCACCTTACCAAGAGGACTAGTTGACAGGCCAAAATTTATAACTAAAACTCGAAAGGGACCAGCCACCCTATTTCGCAAAATTACTAAAATACCCCCTAGTTTTGTAAAATTTTTGAAATACCCTTGATTTGTGAAAATTTCCTAGAATACCCTAGATTTGTAAAACTACCAAAATTCGTAAAATTACCGAAACACTCTCGATTGGCAAAATTACCCAAATACCCAGGATTTGAAAATGACCCGAAAACCCCTGGATTTACAAAAGTACCCGGTTTACAAAATTACCAAAATTTATGAAATTACCAAAATACCCTCATTTTTAAAAAAATCAAAATACCTCTTTTTCGAAAAATCACCAAGATACCCTATTTTGGGAAATTACAGAAATACTCCTGTAGGATAAAATTACGAAAATACCAATGGGTAGTGAAATGACGAGAATACCCTGATGTGATGAATGTGAGTTCATGGATGCTACTTGTATGTTAATGTGTGATGGTTGAATGTATGTGGTTCCTGGAACTAGGAGATACAGACTTAAGACGGAAACCCGTAGATATAATTTTGAATTCGAAAGAACTACTCTTGAAACTACTGTCCATAAGATTGTTCGTGGTTAATCAGTGAAAGAAATTAATAATTCATAAAATTTCTAATCAGATAAACGCGAATCGGTAGAATGAGTACGAGGGGTCGTGGACGTCCGGGGCGTGGCCGTGGTAGGGGTAGGATGGCGTGTGCGAACCGAGTGAGGATCGGCCATGTGTGCAGAAGCGAGATGCCCGTAGCACAGTGTGAGGTGGAATTTCGGGACAGACGGCCAGAGATGATGCGGTATCTCAGGCGATGTTAAGGGTTTTAGAGAGGGTTGCTGGGGCAGGCATGGGCACAGGAGCCCGGAAATCGGTGTCGGAGCAACTTAGAGCCAATGGGGCAGAAATGTTTAGGGGAATTTCTAGTATAGCCCCGAGTACATCTAAGTATTGGTTGGAGGCGGTTGAGCGTATAATGGATGATCTTGATCTCACGGAAGAGGAAAAACTGAAAGGGGTTGTATCTCTCCTGCGGGACGAAGCTTATCAATGGTGGCTTACGGTTAAGAATGGTACGTTGGCTGACCGTATCACTTGGGATCTCTTCAAATGGCATTTCAGAGTAAATACATTGGGTCGAGTTATGTGGATGCGCAGCGTAGAGCATTTCTGAATCTGGTTTAAGGAAGTAGGTCGGTGGTTACGTATGAAGCAGAATTCTTACGCCTTAGCTGTTATGCTCGAGGGATGCTGGCCACAGACCATGAACGTTGTGTTCGATTTGAAGATGGTCTGAGGGACGATCTGCGTGTATTGATAGCACCACACATGGGAGGGAATTTCTTTGTGCTTGTGGAAAAAGCTAAGATAGCTGAGGAGGTTAAGCAGACAGAAAAATTGAATCGGGATAGAGATAAGAGTGGAAGTAAGAGAAATTTTGGATTATCAGGGGCAGCAGGGCGTATTTAGAAAAGACCCAGGTCAGACGGGCCGAGACGGGATGAGAGACCTGCTGCTGCTAGTCAGACACAGAAGTGTGCTCGATATGGTAAATTCCACGTAAGTGAGTGTTAGGCGGGCAGTGGGAAGTGCTTTGGGTGCGGATCTACGGACCACCATGTTAGAAAGCCCGTGCTGCGACAACGAGGCGATAAAGGGCCCACTGAGTCAAGGGGGAATGCACAACCGGGAAGAGGTGGACAGCAGCCACAGAGAGGTCGTGGTTCAGCCAGAGGTGGTAATGGTTTCGGTCGGGGTCGTGGACCACCAGGCCAAGGGGCAGGAAACACTGAGGCGAGACAGCCGGGGTTAGTCTATGTTGTCAAACGGTGAGAGGAGGCTGACGCACCGGATGTCGTAACCAGTATGTTTTTAATTTTTCGCTTGCCTTACACTGCATTGATTGACATTGGGTCGACGCATTCACATGTTGCTTGTAGGGTGTTTGGAACTTTAAGCATAGATGCTGAGATTTCCTCTAGGGAGATGACTGTAATTAGCCCATGAGGACACTCGGTGGTGGTAAATAAGCTTTATAGGGAGGTACCTTTAGAAGTTTAGGGAATAGTTTTCCTGACTGATCTAATGGAATTACCATTCGGGGAGTTTGATTTAATATTAGGCATGGATTGGCTGGTGAGGTATCAAGCTAGTGTAGATTGTGCAGCCAAGCGGTTGGTGTTAAAAACTCCTGAAGGTGGCGAAGTGTTGGTGATAGGTGAAAGGGGGAGCTGTTTATTAAATGTGGTGTCTGCCTTAAGAGTAGAAATGATGGTGAGAAAAGGATACGAGGCAATTTTAATGTTTGTTCGGGTTCTGGAAGCCAAGGAACTAACTGTTGGGGACGTCAGGACGGTGAAGGAATTTCCTGATGTTTTCCCAGAAGAGCTTCCAGGATTACCTCCGGACTTTGAAGTGGAGTTTGGCATTAATCTTCTTCTAGGAACAGCACTAGTATCTATCGCTCCATATAGGATGGCGCCAAAGGGGTTGGTGGAATTAAAGGCATAGATCCAAGAGTTGCTGGATAAAGGGTTTATTTGACCAAGTGTGTCGCCTTGGGGAGCGCCGGTGTTATTCGTTAAGAAGAAGGATGGATCAATGCGTATGTGCATTGACTATCGCCAGCTGAATAAGTTGACCATCAAGAATAAATACCCGTTGCCAAGGATCGATGACTTGTTCGATCAGTTGAAGGGGGCCTCAGTCTTTTCAAAGATAGATCTGAGGTCAGGGTACCATCAGCTTAAGGTCAAGGAGGTGGATATTCATAAGACGGCTTTTAAGACTCGCTACAGTCACTATGAATTCATGGTAATGCCATTTGGTTTGACCAATGCGCCAGCAGCGTTTATGGACATGACGAACCGAGTGTTCCAACCCTACTTGGATTGGTGTGTCGTGGTATTTATAGATGATATCCTGGTTTATTCAAGATCGGAAGAGGAGCATGATTCACATCTTTAGGTGGTTCTGCAGATTCTGAGGGAGAAGCAGCTCTATGCCAAATTCAGTAAGTGCGAATTCTGGCTAAGTGAGGTGACTTTTCTAGGCCACGTTGTGTCAGCAGAGGGCATTAGGGTTGACCCTCAAAAAATTGAAGCGGTATTGGATTGGAAGCCTCCTAGGTCTGTGGCAGAAATTCAGAGTTTTCTTGGTCTGGCCAGGTATTACAGAAGGTTTGTTGAAGGATTTTCGTTGATCGCGGCACCGTTGAGTAAGTTGTCGCGGAAAGGGGTTCCATTTGTTAGGTCTGATATGCAGCAAGAAAGTTTCGGGAGGTTAAAGAGGATCTTGACAGAGGCTCCGGTGTTGGTTCAGCCAGAGGCTGGAAAGGAGTTTGTGATTCAATGTGATGCTTTACACACGAGACTAGGATGCGTGTTGATGCAAGATGGGAAGGTTGTTGCGTACGCATCTCGGCAGTTAAGACCGCAATTGACAGCAGTGGTTTTTGCCTTGAAGATCTGGAGGCATTATCTATACGGGGAGAAATCTGTTATTTATACCGATCATAAGAGCTTAAAATACCTTTTGACCCAGAAGGAGTTGAATCTAAGGCAGATGAGGTGGATCAAGTTGTTAAAGGATTATGACTGTTCGATCGAGTACCATCCGGGTAAAGCTAATGTGGTAGCAGATACCCTAAGTCGTAAAGTAATCTCTGACTTGAGAGCAATGTTTGCTCACCTCAGTTTATACGATGATGGGAGTTTATTAGCTGAACTTCAAGTGAAACCCTCTTGGGTCAGTCAGGTTAAGGAGAAGTTTCAGGAAGGATCAAGTGATGGATCAACGGAATTTAATGTGAATGAGGAAAGGCTACTATATTTTCAAAGAAGAGTGTGCATGCCGAAAGATCCTGAGTTGAGGCATGCGATTTTGCTAGAAGTGCACAGTAGCCCATACGCTATACACCCTTTGAGGGAGTAAGATGTATCGAGATTTGCGGGAATAGTTCTAGTGGCCGGGCTTGAAGTGAGAGGTGACCGAAATTGTGGATAAGTGTTTGACCTGTCAGCAGGTAAAGGCGGAACATTAGTTACCATCAGGGTTGCTACAACCGGTGAAGATCCCACAGTGGAAGTAGGAAAGGATCACAATGGACTTTGTTAATGGGCTACCTCTCACGCCTACTAAGAAAGATTCGGTCTGGGTGATTGTTGATCACTTGACGAAGTCTGCTCATTTCATACCAGTACGGATTACTCTCTGCATAAATTGGGTAAGCTATACATAGCGGAGGTAGTGAGGTTGCATGGAGTACCAGTATCGATCATATCGGACAGGGATCCTAGGTTCACGTCGCGATTTTGGAAGGCGTTGTATCAAGTGTTCGGTACAAAGTTGGATTTCAGTACAACATTTCATCCTCAGAACGATGGTCAGTCTGAGCGGGTAATTCAGGTCTTAGAAGACATGTTAAGGGGTTGTGTCATTGATTTCAGGGGTAGTTGGGAAGAGTTCTTGCCTTTGGTAGAGTTTGCGTACAACAACAGTTACTAGTCTAGTATTCAGACGGCGCCCTATGAAGCATTGTACGGGCGGAGGTGTCGTACACCTACCTATTGGACAGAATTAGGGGAATGTCGAATTTGGGTCTGAAGTTGGTTACCAAGACAGAGGAGAAGGTGGAGTTAATTCAGGCTTGACTAAAGGAAGCGTCAGACAGATAGAAGTTCTATGCTGATTTGAAGCGTAAGGACATAGAGTTTGCAGTGGATGACAAGGTGTTCTTGAAGGTGTCACCATGGAGGTAAGACTGAGGTTTGGACGGAAAGGTAAATTAAGTCCTAAATTTATCGGACCTTATCGGGTGTTGAAACGAGTGGGACCAGTAGCTTATCAGCTAGAGCTAGCTTCAGAGCTAAGCCAGATTCGTAATGTATTCCACGTCTCTATGTTAAGACATTACCGTTTGGATCCACCTCATGTGGTTTCTGTGGAAGAAATCGAAGTAAGACCCGACCTATCCTTTGAAGAGGAACTAGTGGAAATCTTAGATCGTGATGTCAAAGTACTGCGAAGGAAGACGGTTCCGTTGGTTAAAGTTCTGTGGTGGAATCACAGTTCTGAGGAGGCTACTTGGGAACCAGAGGAAGCAATGCGGTAGCAGTACTCGCATCTACTCTGATCAGGTAATTTCAAGGCCGAAATTTCTTTAAGGGGGTAGCATCCTAAATTGATGGCCTTTGCGCTTGATGTGTGGTTATGTTTAATGTGAGTGTTAGGGGTCCAGAATGGGCTCGAGGTTGGGCAGAGGACTTAATCAAATTTTCTCTTTGGACACTCTAGTGGAAAGCCTGATAGGATAGGGCTTAAAAGATGTTATCTGTGATTATAAGACACGGACGAGCTTGTGGCCCAGTGGCAAAGTGGCGCCACTTAGAGAGCAGGGAGGTGGCCTCAGCTGAGGAGGCTCAAGTTTGAGTCGCATGAAGCCCAATTATTTTAATTAAGATTTGTTAATTTTTGGCATTTAAGTGGGTAGAGTGGGATGGCAATGATGCTTGAAATTAGGAGGATTTATATGAGTGGATAATGCAGATAATATGGCAGATAAAGGAAGGAAGAGGTGGTGTGATCTAGGCTTCTTTCGGAGATGTGATCAGATAAAGATAAGGGAGAAAATTTAGGATTTATCTGCTGGTCACAGTGGTGGCCGAAATTCCAATACTGAGGGGGAAGAGGAATCGGTTCTGGCATGTTCAAGGGGTGCCGAAATTTCCCTTGATTAATAGCTTAGTTTCAATTTTAAAAAGGGGCATTTTTGGCTTTTAGGTAGTAGGTGCTGAAATTTGGTTAAGTAGGGGGGATATCTCTTCAATTTCGGCAATTGGATCTTATCCTTTTAATCTCTTCTCTCAATCCTTCTCAAAAGCCGAAACTCTGAACTCTCTTCTCATCTCCATAGCCGAATACCCTTGTCTATTCTTTTCTCTTTGCCGATTTCTTCATTAAAGCCGAATCTCCATAGATCTCTTGATATCATCTTTTCTTTTTTATCTTCTCAAAAGCTGAAATTCTCTAGGAGTTGCCGAATTCTTTGTGTTAAGGTAAGTGTCGATTTCTTTTGTTCTTCCTTTCTCTTTCGGTTTTTGGAGGCCAAAGCCGAAAGGCTAATTGAGGTGGCAAGGTTATCTTTTGAGTAACGTTTTGACAATTCGTGTGTTCTTATTTTGGGTCGACTCATCGAGAATTGAAATAGATCGTCTAGAACTAAAAGCCGAAAACCGCTAGTCCCTAAATTTCATCTCTTTTGGGATTTTAAGGTAAGGGAGTTTTCTTTAGATTTTCGTTAGGTTGTTCATCGTAATTATGATCTTGACTCTATGATATGGATTAACAACCATATGTTGTGATGGTAGCAACTGATAAGGTCTTTTGATGGAATCAAATGTCGATCAGGCGAAGGAGGGGATTGGATCTGTAAACCCAATCCCTAAATTGAAGAAGCGTGCGGTGTCAGCGGTTCGGGATTGGCCACCGGGTTGTGGACCGACTTCGGAACAAAACTTTAGGCAGATAGCAGTCGTATCGGCTATTGACAGTGTCGACATAGAAAGTATCATCCTGACTGTAATCAGGTGTGTAGATCTCTATCACACTAATTAATCTATACTATATATTTTTTGGGCTAAAAGCCAGAAAAAGGCTGTATGGACAGTCGTATTTCTTGAAAAGGGTAGGCAAGGGATGCCAGGTACATAATCATAGAAACTTCTCTATGTGTATCGATGTATGTGATAGTCTATGATCTTTTAGGTAGTATATTGTTTAGATTCTCCATGGATGTATGCATGGGATGGGGTTAATATGATGAAGGGGAAGAGCATGTTAATTGGTCACTTGGTGATCGGTGGTTAAACCACAAATTGTAAAGTTAGGTCACAATAGTGATTGGTGGCTAAGCCACGTTAAATTTATTCCTGATTGTTAGGAATAGGCAGCAGGACTGTCGATATGGTGTGTAGCGGTTGGTGGGTTGATTGTAGAAATCCCCGAGGTGTGTTGGCTGGTACGGGCTGGTGTGTAGAGGATGGACTTTTAGGTTGGGTTGGGCCATATAGCATGTACTTGAACTGTTGCCATTGTGTATGGGCCAAGGCTCATAATGTGTTTGTGGGCCTCAGGCCGTTTATGTGATTTCAGGATTTGCACACTGAGTTTTGGTGACTCACCCCTTTATTTCTCTTAACCTTTCAGGTGAGCAGTAGATCGTGGATATGGGAGCCGAGGCGGACTCGAGGGGCCATCAAGTCTTTTATTTTCATAAACTATTTCAGGTTTTCCTTTAAGTTCTGATTTTTGGAATATTTATGTAATAAGGCCCCATGGCTTAGGTTATCAATTTATATTTGTTAATGTGTACATTTTATAAATTTATGTTCAAAGAAATTATAAGAAGAAATGAAATGGAATTTTCAAACGAGATCTAAAAAAAAAACTACAAAGGTTTTCTACTAATAACACTTATTTAACGAATACCTACATAAACAAATTGAAATTCCAAATACCTTCAAAGCAAAGTTTTCAACATTTAACCCGTAGCATACCAGATCTGGTCGTGGCGTTTGGGCCAGGTTTGGGGTGTTACAATAATGTCTGATTACAAGACAAACAAAACAAAGTCTAATTCCCTTTATGGATGAGTCTTACATTGCCTCTATTATTTGCAAAATCAAGCCAAGTCACCTACTCAAAAGATTGCCTTGATTTTGATCACCACTTGCACACTTTTCCCTCCTCACACAAGCTATTTTTCTATAAAATAAATATAAGGAAGTGTGATCTTTTCCAAGCTTAGTGAGTGCATAAGGAATTGCCACAATTAAGCATCAAATCTGTAGTTGAAAGAAAATATACTAAATCATGCAACCATGGCATAGCATCAAACACATCACAAGGAAAACACAATGTTATATTGGTATAATGTGACATGGAAACATATAAATAATTAGTAATGCATTGGATAAACGGATCTCCAAACACTCCAAATGGCTTAAAGAGTCTTGTGCTATCTCCGTATAAGTGTAGCACGAATACTAACACTCTCCAAACACTCTATGCTATCTTCGGTGAATGGAGCTATGCTCTACATTTCGTTATCCTTCCATCAATATCTTTAAGCTACAACGCCCCATCATAAACAAAAAAGGTAAGTACTCACTATCCTATGACATGCCAATGACATCAATGGTTTCAAGTGTTCACAATGCCAACTTATCCACTTAAACGCACATTTAAATATTGTTTTATTCACATATTCACTTGTTAATAACATTTTCACAACTCTTTATATGCTCTCTCAAGTGCTAACACGCATGTTCAAAAGAGCCATAATCACTTTAAAACATAATAGTGTGCATAAATTTAGCAGTTTACTTAAAAAACATTGTCATATTCATGATGTGTCATAAACTAGCTAAAAATTTGACTAAGGCAAGTGCACATTTCAATTAATAGTATATCTGCGGTGAGCAAAGATATCGTTCCCATAAAGACTAAAAGTACTAGTAATTATTGTCTTTCTATTATTTAATCGAATAATCCAAGTGATCGATTTAAAAAACTAAAATGAACTAAATTATTTAATTAACGAACTCGACAAAGAACAATTCAGGAAATAAACAATTAACAACCAATAAGCAAACAATACCTAGGAAAGAATTCACCTAGATTTCATCTATCATTATTAATCTAAATTACGCAATTTCTTTACTTAGTATCTTGGTTCAAAAGTAAGAGTAACTGACTCTAGGTTGATTAATTGAAATTTCTTTCTAATTAAAACCCATATTATCGCATTAACTCAATCTATGGATTCACCTGTTAGATTTTATTCTAATCCGATAGATTTATGTCATCCTATTTCTAGGACTGCATGCAACTCTACTCAATTACACAAGATCTACTCTTAAACAGGGTCTATTCCTTGTCTGATTTAAGCACATCAAACATGGATAAATAATCTAGAAATATCAAACCAAGAATTAAGTACACATAATTGAGAACAAGATCTAAGTCTTTATTGCATAAAATAAAAATTAGAAGACAAAATTCATCATAGGGTTCATTTCCACTAGGTATTTAGAAAATTAGTTCATGCTTGAAAATGAAAACATCCAAGATACAGTATAACCACAAGAAAAAAAAACTCATGATGGTTTCCTAAGAAATCAATTGGGAGTCTTCAATCTTGACAGAAATCTACTTCAGAATCCACTTTAATGGTGTTTTTTCGAGTTGTTTTCTTGAATATTCTATGGCGGCTCTCTTCTATCTTATTATTTTTGTCATATGTCTTAGAATGCCCGAAAAACCTAAAAATCACGTTTTCCCCACAATTCAGAGTGCCAATTCGTAAAATCGACATGACTTGCCATATGGCCGTGTGGTAGCCTGTGTGGCTCACATGGCTATGTGGTCAGGCCGTTTGGAAGGGGTTAGCCCGTGTGGCTCTTATACCTTGCTTTGATTTTTTGATTTTCGCTCGTTTATCCCTCCTTTTGCTCCCAAATGCTCTCCTAAGTAGAAAAACATGAATTTAAAGTATTAGGAGCATAAAGTTCACCATTTAAATTGAATAGTCATCCAAAAATGCTTTAAGAATGGAATTAAAATATGTTACTTTTAGCACTTATCAATTCACATATCACTCGCTTAAATATTTCACGTGATTTTTCACAACCTCACATACAAGCATGATATGTAATAGGATATAGTTCAAGTAAAATTACTTACTATCAGACTTAGATTAGCTGTTTAGACCAACCTAAGCCCCTATTCAACCTTAGGAATTGTGCCTAAGAGCTACAATTCCAACCACTCTACTAGTCTACGCATTTTGTACAACGATCTCAAATGGGCTTTTCTTTCCCTTCATCTTTCTCATAGAAGCTCTCGACGAGTCTAGCACTTTTCACAAATGTAACACCCCAAACTCAGCCTAGACGTTATGGCCGAATCTGGCGATGTCACATTGAAGGGTTTTTTGAAAACATAAATTCATTGGAAAACCCATTCTGAATTAAATTTTGTTTATGATCTTATCAACAATTTTAGGATATCTGTTCATTTAAAACTCAAGTTTTTAGCAGAAGATTGATGATATTTGTTCGTTACTATACTTCAAAGTAATGTTTGATGCGGAAGCCTTTATAATGTTACGAAAATGTGGTGTTTTGAAAAGCATTTATCTTTTGAGAAACCGCATCCTACTACTCTTAGATAAGAATTAAAATAAGTAAAAACCCAAATTAAAAGTTAAAAATTTAAAGAGGCCTTATTACAAAAACAAATACCCAAATCAAATTTCTTAGAAATAAAACTCAAATATAAAAGCAGGTGCGGTTGTGTGGCCACCTCGAATCCCTCAAAGACCGATCCGCCTAAGATTGGGGATTACATGCGGATAAGCAGAGAGGGTGAGTTTACGGCTTCGGTGTGTAACTCCATATAAGCAAAACAGCCAATCAAGCCGTAAGCATGTACAGTCTGGGCCTAAGCCCAAGTCAATAACAATTCAGATCAGTTGGGCCTTAGCCCATTCTGATATGATCGAGATCGGTGTGGGCCTTAGCCCATTTTGATGTGATAACGATATGATTCTGACATGCACATCAAAGAAATCTTACCTAACTAGCCTCTACACTCCACTCCGTCCAGCCCAACACTCTATGTGGGGATAAAATCACCCACCTATCCCTACACTCCAAAATTAGCACCGGTTGCGTCACTAAACAGTATTTGCAATAGAGCTGCTAGTACAGTACACTTCCTCCAATCATAATAATCCCATCCCATACAACATACCACACATGTATGCAACATATAGTTATACATAACATAAAGCATACAACCATTTTATATCATAGGGGCATAACAGTGATTTTATATCAGTTTGGGGTCTAGGTATACTTACTGACCAATCAGTAGGTCCATAGTCGTCTCAGGCGACCCGTGCAACCTTAACAGTCAAATAGTAAAAGTAGGCCCAAGGCCCATAAAATGGGCCCGTGTGGGCCCACACGCTCGTATGGCCTACATAGCCCAGAATTGGTCTCAGTCATGAAAATTACACATCTTGGCCTAATATTCTCCACACATTCATGTGGTTTACCCGTGTGGGGCCCACAAGCCCGTTGGGCCACACGGCCCATTTCGACCCAACATGGCCCAAAACGGCCAAAGACCATGAAATCGATCATGGTGGCTTCAACAGTCTAATGCCCACATTTTATGTTTTCGATTTACCATACGAGCGAGCGTACGCTCGTGTAGCGTCACTTGTCATGTTTTTCTGGCTTTTGCCGGTTTACGATTTGGGTAGTGTTTACACACCTGGTTTCGATTCTTTGCAAAAGCACTCTTGAGCACCAAGGGCCTATCAATTGATCAATATAACACTTTATTATACACCTCAATCAATAAATAATTAACTAAAATCGGAAGACATCATCTTAACACCTTAACCGAACTCTTACCTTACGAACACCAGACGTTTCCCTTAACAATTTGGCACCGGCACAACCCTTCTCTCCAGACTTTCGGCTGTCATCACAATCAACACAGATTCCCCAATTACCAACTTAAAAGCCAAATATCAACACACACAAATTAATTGCAAAATAGTGATTTAATCAAGACCCCAATACTGAGGGCGGTTCAATAAACATGATCCACTTACCAACAATGCGAGAAGAGTACCCACTACGAAGTGTAAGAACTTTATCGGTAAATAGAGAATGATAACCAGAACAATAGAGAAGGGGAAAGCAGTCAACTGCAAGGGAAAAAATGAATCACTAAAAAAAAATGAAAGGGGAAGGGTGAAAAGTGGGGGAGGATTCGACCAAGGGAATAAGGAACCAGTTGATCACTTTTTTCAAAACAGTAATATCCTAAGAAGTTAAGAAAGAGAGAACACAAGAATGCTAATTCGGCAGGAAGCAGCAAGAACAGATTCGGCACAATGAGGGTAAAAAGAAAAGAGAATCAGCAAGGAAGAAACAACAGCAATCGTCAGAAATATTTGGGAAAAAGAAACAAAGAAGAGGCAAGGAGAGGAAGAAGGCATATTCGGCCATAAAGGTTGTCAAATAAAAGCAGAAGAACTCGAAAACCCTTCACACAATCGGCCTTCAAGAAAAATGAGAGAAAAAACCATACCAGGCAAAACTGAAATGTGGAGTATACCACTCTTGCCGAATTTCTTGAGTGCCAGAGTCCAATTTCGGCACAACACTCCCTCTCCCTTCTCTTTCCTTGATTTCCTCCTAAAATCCCTAATCAAATCTCTCCACTTGATCACACCTCCCCTCAACCACTTAATTTGAATTCTCCTCAACCATTTCAGTGTTTCAGTCAAACTCCAACACTCCCACGGCACAGCAGCAACATAAACACTCCCTTGCCTCCAACAAGATTCGAACCTTAGACCACTAGCATAGGTAACACGCCACTTACCTCTTAGACCAGCAGGCTCCTTATGTCATGCTTTACCCACAATAATTTAAAAGCCTACTAACTATAGGCAAGGGTTTATTCCTTAAAAACAAAACTTTTTGCTCAAGCCCAGGCTTGAACCCAAGACTTCTCAGACACTCCCACACACACCCAAATCACTTAACCATTGAAGCAGACAAGTGTTTATGTAACAAACATGGAAAAAAAATGCTTGGATTTTTGGGTCGTTACAACAAAAAATAAATACAATATAAAATCATTATTAACAACCTTAATCTCAAACAAACAACAACAAAATCACCACTTTAAGCTCACTTTTCTTATATCAAAAATCAACTTATTTTGTCAAAATATGAGTTTTTTGCACTTGATTTTTGTTCCTAAACCTTAATTAAGTTTCTAAATATCCTATATAACCTACTATTACAAATATAAATCTTTAGACCTAGTCTCACGAATTTAAAATTTCTGAAAAATCAATCTTGTATGAACACACAAAAGGGGGGAAACTTAAAATTCTTTAAAATTGGATACTGATAAAATAAGTTAAGTTCAAATACCTTCTATTTAGTTCAAAATAGGTTAGAAATCAATAAAAAATAGCAGGGTTACTTAAATTTCACCAAAATTTAATTAAAAAGCTTTAAATCTTAAAAATTTTCAACACACTCAATTAAAATTCTGAATTAGAAAAACAAAAACTTTAATCTAATCATAATAAGTCAAGACATTACCTCAATTTGAAGAAAACAAGTTGTGAAGCTAATTCGAAGTTGAACGTGCAAAGGATAACGACAAATTTGATGGTGATTTAATGATTTTTCTTTAAAATTGAAAGGTGTTGAGGTGTTTGGATAGCTAGGAAATCATTAAGGATAAGTTAATTTTGAGAGAAAATATCAAATTTTAATTTGGAAAATCTTGAACGTGAAGCTAAAATGTAACAGCCCAATTTTGGGGCTAGTCGAAATAGTGGTTTTGGGACCACTAATCTGAGGTTAAAAAAATTATTTTGATATTATTTTATGTGTTATAGCATGATTATAAGGTTTCATGGAAATTTTGGTGCTTTAATTTTAACGATTATATGCTTAATTGTGAAAAAGGACTAAATCACATAAAGTGCGAAAGTTTCATTTTTCAAGCTATGAGTGTCTAATAGCTATGGAATATTAAATTGGAGGTCTTTAAAGTGCAAATAGACCACCCTTAGAGTTGTCATTAATTTGGGGGATAAAGACATTAATTTGGTCAAAAATTTGGTGAAATTAGGTGACCAAAAAATGAATAAAATAAGATAAATAAAAGAGTTGTCATCTTTTACTATTCACACTTCTTCTCCACTGAAAATTGAAGAGAAAATAGGGGATTTTGGAGTTCAAACTTTCAGCCAAGCTATTCTCTTACAAGTTAGTGATTTTAGAGGTCTTTCTTGATAATTTTTGTACTTTTGGAGCCCCTAAAGCTTAAGCTAGCTAATGAAAGGACTATTTTGTTAAATGGTTGAAAGTTTAGTGACTTTCCATGAGAGTTTTCACGTTGTTTTCTAATTTTTTATGGCAGAAAATCAGTGTTAGTGGGTTAAGGAACAACTTTTGTGAAAGGTGTTACGATTGAAACACCTAAATAGGACTTATTTGTGAAAGATGTAAATGAGTAATAAATGCATGAAATGATGGGTTTTATGAATTGCTATAAGAGGAATAAATGTTCAGCTAGGCTTGTTTAATAAGAAAATGTGATGAAAAATGATTTACGAGCCTAAGAGCAAAATCGTAATTTTGCCAAAGTATAAGGGCAATGTAACAGCCCGATTTTGGGGCTAGTCAGAACAATGGTTTCGGGACCGCTAATCTGAGGTTGAAGAAAATTATTTTGATACTATTTTATGTGTTATAGCACGTTTATAAGGATGTATGAAATTTTGGTGCTTTAATTTTAGCAATTGTATGCTTAATTGTGAAAAATGACTAAACTGCATAAAGTGTGAAAGTTCTATTATACAAGGTAGAGGTGTCTAATAGCCATAGAATATTAAATTGGAGGTCCTTAAAGTGCAATTAGGCCATTAAGGGTGTGTTGGCTGACCATAGAAAGAAGGAGACAACGGCATTAAATTTTGGTCAAAATTTGGTGAAATTAGGTGAGAAAAAAATGAATAAAATAAGATAAATGAAAGAGATATCATCTTTCACTATTCATGATTCTTCTACCAATGAAAATTGAAGGGAAATTAGAGTTCTTGGAGTTCAAATTTTCAGCAAAACAAATCTCTTACAAGTAAGTGATTCTAGAGTTTTTTCTTTATAATTTTTGTACTTTTGGAAACCCCGAAGCTTAAGCTAGCTAATGAGGGGACTAATATTCAAAACGGTTGAAAGTTTAGGGACTTTATATGAGAGTGTTTATGTTGTTTGCTGAGTTTTTATGGAAGAAAATGAATGTTAGTGAGTTAAGGAACAACTTTTGTGAAAGGTGTTATCATGAAAACACCTAAATAGAACATAGTTGTAAAGGTTGAAATTGTGTAATAAATGCATGAAATATTTGGTTTTGTGAGTTGTTGTAAAAGAAATAAATGTTTAGCTAGGCTTTTTTAATGAGAAAATAAGATGAAAAACGATTTATGAGCCTAGGGCCAAAATTATGATTTTGCCAAAGTATAAGGGCAAAATGGTCATTTTTGCCTAAGTAGAAATTTTGATGTATCATGGATTATAAAGTGATTGAATGAGTAAAATTTATTATTATAGATCAAGAAGAGCGCGAAAACAACCTTGACCGAGGAAAAGGTAAGGTTACGGACTAAACCGTCGACTAATACATTTTGCAATGAGGTAAGTTTATGTGTAAACGATACATCTTTAATACATATGTTGTTACTTATTGATGCATTGTATGAATGAGATCAATTATGACTCAGATTGATTGATATTGGTAGATAGTGATTAATTCTCGTATGAACCTTGGAATAAGTATGTAAGTGTGGAAAAATATTCGTAATAATTACTTGGTGGGCTATGTGCGATACCACCGTAATTATACTTTTTGGTGGGCTGTGTGCGATACCATCTTATTACTTATTCACGACGGGTTGTGTGCGATACCATCGTTTATATTATCATTTGGTGGGCTATGTGTGAAACCACTGTAAATATTCTAGTTGATGGGCTAAGTGCGATACCACCCTATTATTAGCTATTGGTGGGCTGTGTGCGAAACCACCGGGTACTTAGTATCATTTTGAGGGGTTCATCGAGAAATTGTATAAATAAATGTTCATGTTGCTTTGTGGTGATGAGTGCATGGAATGTGTACAAGTAATTGCGAGCAATATAGTTGTTATGTGGTTGGAATGTGGTAAGAGATAAGATGAGTAAGCATGATTATGGAAATGTGAATTTTTCTTACTTAGTATGTAATGTTATTAATTGTTTAGCATCTGTTATGATGTTTATTATTTACATGTAAACTTACTAAGCTTAAAGCTTACTCCTTTTCTTTTCCCTTATTTTATAGTGTCAAAGAGCAGGTTCGGGATACAAAGATAATCTGAAGATCATCCACACTATCAACTTATCTCGGTATATTAGACTTAGCATTTTGAGTATGGCATGTATAGGGCTAGACATAGTGAAATGTTTTGTTGTTTTGGCCAAGTGTGTTGGCTCTTTTAAAGGTGAACACTTTTGTAAATGGCCATATTTAATGGCTTATTATCATTAAAAGATGAAGTTATTCATGTTTGTGCATGATGTATGATTGGATGATTGAGTAATCATTGAATGTGATTGTTGCTGTATGAGTTAGGGTGGTAAAAAGAGCTTGGCAAATAGCCTTGTTCATGTCCACACGGGTAGGCACACGGGCGTGTGTCTGGGCCATGTGTGACATACGGTCAGTCCCATGTATAACACCCTTACCCGGGTTCAACACCAGAACCGGGCCTGAAGCGTTACCAAAATAAAACCACTTGATCGCCACTTAGGCTCGTGTTAACTACTCTATTTAGTCCTCTCATTAACCTCACACTTGACTTACGAGGCCTCACTTATACACACGAGGGCTCTCGAGACTATTCCGGAACTTTTATCGAATATTAAAAATTTTCTCTTTTGAACATGGCTCACACGCCCGTGCAAAGTACAACACGCCCGTGTGAAGTCACACACGCCCATGTTCTCAAACCGTGCTTAAAACTCGAGCATTCTGCCAAATGCCCCATGGCTAAGCCATGCCCGTGCCTCCCAACCGTGGTGAACACTGACTTCCCTCACATGGCCTGAAGTCTAGGCACACACCCGTGTGGCTAGCTCGTGGCCAATTCTAACTTAAAATATCAACATGCAGGGGACGCACGGCCAAGTAACATGCCCGTGGACTGACTGTGTGTCACACATGCCCTAGGCACACGCCCGTGTGTCTATCCACATGGACAAGAACAAAGCTATTTGCTAAGCTCTTCTCACCCCTATAGCATTCACAACAAGCACTCATACCATACATCCATAATCAACTCAAATTGAAATGCATTATCACAGAGAAACTACATCTTTTCATATAATGTAATAGCCAACAACTATGGCATTATACAAAATACACTATCCACCTAAAGGCCAACACATCTTAGCCATGTACAACAAAAATTCACTAACTTGTCTAGCCCCTATACATGCCATATACAAAACATTGTGTCATGTACCAGAGTGTGCTGATATGTGAGTTAACTTCCAATGATCCTCGTCTCTTAGTTCACCACTTTTACTCTATTAAAAAAAAGGAAAAGAAAGGGAGTAAGCTTTGAGCTTAGTAAGTTTACACATAAACAATTAAGCATCAAAGTATAAGCTAAATAAAAATTACCATTATACCAACATATAATGTACCACTATGCTTACTCTTTCTATTCCTTACCACATTTCCAACACATCATGAGTCCCTTACTCATAACCATTGAAATGCACCCCTACATTCAATATCACATTTACACAATATACAACACCTCATTATTTATCAATAATACATCCACACAGCTACCTTACTCAGTTTAACAACCACACAGCTAGTTCACGTAACTAATCCACACAGTTCATATCATCAGTGGTTTCACACTTAACACACCAAAATCCATTAGTAAGGTAGTATCGCACTTAGCCTACCACAATCAATTTATAAAGTTTTATCGCACTTAGCCTACCACAAAGGTAATTATAGTGGTCTCGCACTTAGCCCCCTAGATAAATATACTTAACAATAGCATCGCACACAACCTAGCTCATCGTCATTAAGCATTAATATAGTATCGCACTTAGCCCACCACTTAGCATTATCACTACACATTCACACTATCTACCACATTCATTCCACTTGACCACATAGGTTCTCAATCATTCTCATTCATGCTACACACTAATTAGCATTAAGAATGTGCAAGTATAAATGCATTATTTACGCATAGACTTATTTCGATACTCAAAAGTATAGAAATGTGCAATTTAGTCCACCACTTTGCTTTTGCCTTGGTTTCTATCCCGGCTTTGTCTTTCTTAATCTATAATGAATAAATTAGCTTATTCAATACACACATTGACTAAATTGACTCATATCTCATACTTTAGCAAAATTACTATTTTGCCCCTAAACTTTCTCATATTTACACTTTAGCCCCAAGGCTCGTAAAGTGATTTTTATTAACTTTATAGTCTTTCATGCTAAACCGAACCACTACTCAACTAAAGCATTCATCAATTCTCACTAAATCACACATGTATGACCAAACTAAAGTTTTTTACAAACTAGTCCCTACATGCATTTTCATGGAAAATCACTTAGCAAAAGATGTTTCTACTACATCAAGCTTTCATATTCTTCAATAAAACATCAAAATACATGCATGTCATACATATGTACATTTTTGAACATCCATCATAGCTCACTAAAAAGCTAAAAATAGCTTTCTCATGCAACTAGGACTTCAAAAATACGAAGAATATCAAAAACGGGACTTAATTGCACTTACTAGCAAGTTTGAAAGATGAGCAAGCCCTAGCTATGGGTGCTTTAAAATTTTGGCAATTTGGGGAAGAAGATGAGTGAATTTTTGTCATCTTTTCTCCTATTTTAATCATTTAATAACCAAATGACCAGAATGCCCTTTTTGATAAACTTCCTATTTTAACTTATCCATGCCCAATTTTGTCCAAAAACTAAAATTTGGAAAATTTGATCATTAAAGACCTCTAATTAATATTCAAAAGCTATTTCACACAAGTAGCTTCTAGAATCTCACATTTTGCATCTTTTGCAATTTAGTCCTTTAGGACAATTCAATAGCAATTTCTCAAAATTGCTTCATGAAACTTTCACACTAGCATGCATACATAGCATTAACCTCAAAAACTCATTCATAACCCTCAGATTTGTGGTCTCGCACCACTATTCCGACTAGACCCTAAACCGGGATGTTACACCATGGGTGTGTGATCAGGCCGTGTGTCCCCTGTATGTTAGTGTTGCAAGTCAGTTTCGACCACGGGCTAGACACACGAGAATGTGCCTAGGCCGTGTGCCCCTTATAAGGTCGCTGACATCACAAACAAAATACCCAGGTTTTCACACACGAGTGAGGACACGGGCATGTCTAGGTCGTGTGAAGGACCTGGGCCAAGGACACGGGCGTGTGACCGGTTCTGTGAAAACCCCTGTAAGTTTAAAAGGAAAAATTAATTCCACACGGGCTAGGGACATAGGCGTGTGTGACCACACGGGTTTGTCCAATTTCAAACGGGCGTGTGGCCCTGCTAAGGCAAAATTTTCCTAAGTTTATAAAAGTTCCCAGTTGATTTTCGAGATCCACTATTTGCATGTTTAAGGCCTTGTAGGCCCATAATGAAGATGTTTTGAATGTGAATGGAAAGTTTTAAGTTGGGATGAAATTTTACAGCCCAAAGTTGCATGTTCAAGTGAGATATGTTCGGTAATGCCTTGTACCCAATTTTGGCATTGAATACGGGTAAGGGGTGTTACAGGCAAAATGGTCATTTTTGCCTAAGTAGAAATTTTGATCTATCATGAGTTATAAAGTGATTGAATGAGTAAATTTTATTATTATAGATTAAGAAAAATGTGGAAACAACCTTGACCAAGGAAAAGGCAAGGTTGCAGACTAAGTCGTCGATTAATACATTTTGAACCGAGGTAAGAGTACTTGTAAACGATACATCCTTAATACTCATGATGTTACCTATTGATGTATTGTTTGGATGAAAATACTTATTGGTGAGATTGATTGAAAATGTTAGATAATGAGAAATTCTCGTATGAAGTACGAAAAAAATTTCATAATTACCATTTGGTGGGCTGTGTATGATACCACCGTAATTATCATTATTGGTGGGCAGTGTGCAATACCATCTTATTATTTATTCATGATGGGCTATGTGCGATACCATTATTTATATTATCATTTGGTGGGCTATGTGCAAAACCACCATAATTATTCTTGTTGGTGAGCTATGTACGATATCACCCTATTACTGATTAATGGTGGGCTGTGTGCGAAACCATCGGGTACCTAGTATTATTCCGAAGGGTTCATCGAGAAATATTTCTAAGTGAATATATCATGTGGCTTTGTGGTAATGAGTGCAGGGTATATGTACAAGTAAATGTGAGCAATATATATATGCTATATGGTTGGAATATGGTAAGAGTTGAGATGAGTAAGCATGTTTATGATAGTGTGAATTGTTCTTACATAATGTATAATGGTTGTGGTTGCTTTGCATATGATATGATTCTTATTCTTTACATGTAGGCTTACTAAGCTTATAGCTTACTCCCTTTCTTTTCCCTTGTTTTATAGTGTCAAAGAGCCAGGTCGAGATACGAAGATAATCAGAAGATCATCCACACTATCAGAACATCTCAGTATAGTTAGACTTAGCATTTTGAGTATGGCATGTATAGGGGCTAGACTTAGTGAAATGTCTTGTTGTTTTGGCCAAGTGAACCCTTTTGTAAATAGCCATATTTAATGGCTCCTTATTATCAATATATGGAAAGATGAGGTTATTCATGAATGTGTATGATGCATAATTGGGTTGCTTGGTGGAAACACAAAAACTTTTATACTTTTTCATGCCCCTTTTGACCCAAATTCATGTGGTTTTGAGTAAAATCTTGTCGGAAAATAATTAAATATCATAAAATAATTAATTTGTGCTAAAAATATGAACATGATGAACTTTAATTAATTTTATAGTTAATTTCGATTTATTTTGACTATTTTCGATAGAATCGCACAAAGGGCAAAAATCAGCTCAGGAGACATTGCTCGAAGAATAAAACCGAGAAGCGATTTGAAGTGTCAAGGCGAATCTATTTCCAGCCCAAGACGGTCCAATTATGAAGATTTAATCATAATATAATTAATTTTAATTTATTCCCAATTTAATTTGGGCTAAATAAATTATTTTTAATTAATTATGGAAAAGGGGCCCAGTTGAACCGCATCAGTTGAACCGAACCGATTGAACCGAACCAGCCACCAATTGGGCAGCCCAGACCGTCCACAATGAAGGCCCAAATCAGCTTATTTTCTTATTAATTCAGCTTGCAAAGGAGCCCTTGAAGATCTTTCAAAATCCCATTCAAACCCCTCAAAAATTCAAGGCTTTAAAGATTTGCCCATGCTTTATTTAGCGAAGTTGAATTCTTCAACTTTGCCACATGGGATGGCTGGCCAAGGGAGCCTCTTTTGCTGCTGTTATTTTCTATTTTTAGCACCTTAAACTCCTATAAATACAGCCCCTAGTTGCTCATTCAACACACACCTCAAGCCTTCACATTCTCCTCTCTCATTTTCTCTCAATTCCCCATTTTCCCTTTTCCCTTTTTGGTGTTCTTGTGCCGATTTCTCCTCTTATTTGGAGCAGCAATTGAAGTGTTCATAAGCCCCTTTAATAGCCGAGTACAACGAAGAATGAAGAAGGGATCAATCAGACAAGCCACGGAGAGCCACCAGATTTGTTTCTTGTTTCCTATCTCTTTAAATTATTTGTTGTTGTTTTGACAAACATGCTTACGAATATTCATGCTTTTGAAATGTTTAATTTAATCAATTTAGCTTGAATTTAATTCGTGTTGGTTTGATTTCATTTCGCTCTCTTAGATTATTAAAATTGTGTTTATGCTGTTAAAGGCCTCGATGAAATGTTTGACTAAGTAAAATCATGTTAAGTTGTCTGGCATTTTAATTGTTTAGATAGCTAATGAATTAATTATTTAAACGCATTGAAATTGTAATTAATGGACACAATACTTAATCTGTGCATGTTTAATTCTTCTAAGGTAGCTGAAGATTAAATTAGCATTGTATTTGACGATACATATGCCTTGCATAACTTGCAGGATTTTTGTGATTAAATTGTTTCAAGGTAAAAATACTTTGTTACTTCACATGATCTTTTATATGCTTGTTAGGTTGAATTAATCGTTTGCATCGACATAGGAATATGCGAGAGATTGTTTAATTTAATAAGAAACCAAGGGCATTTTGGTAATTTTACAACCAGGGGTATTTTCGTAATTTTACAAATTGAAAAAAATAAATGTCTTCCAAAATCTAATTCAGGGTTTACAAACCAAAGGGGTAATTTGATAATTTAAAAAAAACTAGGGTTTTTAAAACAGTAAGGCTGATCCCTTTCGGGTTTTAATAATCAAGTTTAGCCCGCGAACAAGTCCTCTTGGTTAGGGTGAACCGTAGCTACGCACCAGGTAGGATTCGAGTAAAGAGGAGGTGAGTCGCTAGGACTAAAATACCAAGCTCTTACTGAATCCACTCCTAGACATGCGCACAACAGTTACCACACCCTAGCTCGGCGACTTAATCACAGGTTTGTTTAATGATCCTTAAGTCTTATGCACTTGTGTTTGAGTAGACTAGTCCTAGGGTTCAACAGCTCTAATCTACCAATCTACGTTCCCTTCATGCTTATAGAATTCCCATTCACAATTCACTTCAGTAGTTAGAAATACTTACCTGGTGGACTTCGGGCCGAAGATACAGGTGCCATGCCAGAATAACCTAAAAAATCTCTTAAAAGTCCATATTTTTGTAAAGCCCATCTTTGAAAACATTTTTGGACCCAAAACCCTCAAAGCCGAGTTTTAAATCGGGCTCTGATACCAAACTGTAACACCCCCAAACCTGGCCCACGAGCCCTGATCGGATCTGGTATGTCATTGCGGAAAAACGTTTAAAGACTGATTTCACTTTTGGGAAAAACATTAAAAAAGAGTCTTTAATAAAAACATTGTATGTTTAAATCTCCCACTAAAACTAAGTTATTACAATTTCCCGGATTAAAACTTTTATAAACTTTAAAAATATGAGTTGCCAAAAATAAAAGCATTTCCAAATAATAATTTAATCGTCATCTAGCTTAAACATAATAAAAATGCTCAAATACTTTAACTGGGCCTTAGTACAATAAATAATTAATCAAGGTACTTCATAATAAAATTTCATAACATAATTAAAACATCTTCTGCATTGGCCACCTCATATCCACTCCAACCCGGTCCGATCACCACGACTCATCTGCGATGTTTAATAAAAATTGGGTGAGTCATACAGACTCAGTGTGTAATTAATCCACTGAATTCCACCCACATGTCAAACCACATATCAACCCATATAGCAAATAACAAGATAACATATTCACATAACAACACATTCTGGGCTTGGCCCATATTCATATCACTTATCAGGTAACAGGGTAATTAACCGCATAATTTTCACATATCGGGCTTAGCCCATTTCCACACTGATCCACATTCATATACTGGCTTGGCCCATTTCCACATTAATCCACATATCAATTGGGCTTGGCCCATTTTCACATTAATCCACATATCAATTGAAATTATGCAAGTGCACCCAACCCAACCTAAGGTCCATCCTCTACACACCCCCGTATCCAGCCACCACACACCAGGGGATTACCAAAATCACCCTCTCCTTTTCACTCCAAAAGGCAATCAATGCCGTCCACGTGCAATTAAGCACAATAATCAACAACGTGACCGCAGTCAGCGCCAATCCACAATGTAGCCGTAGCTAACACCAAAACCATGATGGGACACATAGTCACTCATCAACCACGATATGGCACATAGCCGATATCAACCACGATGAGGCACATAGCCACTCATCAAGCCACACGAACTAAATTACAATTAATCCACAACGTGACCTCAGTCAACATCAATCCATGATATAGCTCAAGGCTAACATCAAACCATGTACTCGAAGTACACCCGTACCTTTTTTCATATCATATCCCAACCCATGCACATGCAACATAAAATAATGATATAATATAATGATGCATGAGCATGTTCATCAAGCATAGTCATAACACATATTCATATTAATAATCAGATTTGGTACTTACCGGATTATCGACATACCCCAGGAGGGTATCCATATCACAACTTCCACTGCACTAGTTAGCACATTCATAACACATACACATTTCACATACATATTATATACCCGAAAAACGGTGGGTTAATCACACACCTGATAACCTGAAGCTCTAAACTTTTGATCCCGACGCTATCGCTAAGCGAAACTACGGCTATCTATCTATAGCTTTCCCCTGCTGCTAGCCCACACCCCGGTGGCCAATCCCGAACTGCCGAGACATATCTCTTCTTAAACTTAGGAATAGGGACCTTCTCTTTCCCTTCTTGACTGGTATTCGCCTCCATCATAACACTTAATTAGCATATCAAATTAGTCACTAAGTTATAACCAAAAATCAACCAAATCCAAACTTATCGAATGCCCTTACCAAAACGATCTCGAATCCTGAAAGCTTGCTTACCTCAGTCAACTAGCCCCTAAACATCCATAGATAGAATCAGTCAACACTTATTCACATAATATGGCCTAGGGCCGAATACCACAACCACTTACCTTGATGTCAAAAACCCGAGAGATCTCCTTACTCTCTTAACGCTATCTTCTCTTGACTACACAAAACAAGACATGAAATCAAGGCCCTATTAAGGTTCGGCCAACCCAAATACCAAGGCTTACCATTGCTTTCGGCATACTAACAGAGAAAGAACCCAAATCGAATGATAGAGAGCAAATACTTACCATTATCGCACGTTCTGAAGGCCTAGGAGAAAGTAGTCGACAAAAAGAGACAAAGTGCTTGATTTTCAGCTATGGCTTAAAACATGAATGAAATTATCAAACGAGTAAGTACTCTCAGTTTCGGCCTTAAGATTCCAAGAAGAGAAGAGGGTAGAAAGAGACTCGAAGCTGCGACACTCCAATTGAATTGTACCCAGATCCGGAGCAAATAAGTAGATGTAATCATTCAGTAATAAACACCAATCCATCTGCGGTAATTAATTTACCTTGGGCAAACTCGTTATTTGAAGATCCACAAAAGTGAAAAGCGATTACTGGGAAGAAGTCCCAATGGAACAAAGATGTTGTGCGAGTATGCCCTACCTATATTAGACACGATGTGAGGAAGCATAGAACTGTCGACGATTAATGCCAATAATTTTGAAATAAAAATAGCCATGATCTAGATGACCCAAAATACGCTTCAATTCAAAGGGAACAAGATTGAAGACCCGAACCAACACTTTAAGTGGTTCCTATAACTCTGTGACACCTTCAAGTATAACAGAGTATTTGATGATGATGTGCATCTTTGGTTGTTTTTGTTTTATTTGTGTGATAACGCAGCTGATTAGTTGGATTCATTAGAGTCAGGTTCCATCATCACATGGAACGATTTAGTAGATTTTTCCCTATTAGTCGAACCATTCAAATCCGACGAGAAATTATCAACTTTAAACAATACAAAGGTAAGACTATGTACAAGGTGTGAGAGCATTTCAAAACAATTTTAAGGAAGTGCCCACACCATGGACTGCAAGCATGGTCCCAAATACAAATTTTCTACAGCGGTGTTGACAGACACATTAGATATAACTTAGACTGAGCATCTAGTAGATCTCTCATGTTTCATACATACGAACAAGCCTACAAAATCATTGAAGAAATGACCATGAATTCATACATGTGGCCCAATGAGAGGTTTAACTATCAATCTAAGCCTCCAACATAAAAGTGGTAAACAAAGAACACAACGATGGTAGATTCCAAAAAATCTTAGAAAAGCTTAACAGTTTGGAGACACACGTTAAGCCGATAAGAGTCGAGCCACATTCAAAAACTCAACCTGAGGATGCAAGCTACATAAGTAATAGGGGTGGAAAACCTTATTCAATTACCTACAGTCTCGATTGGAAGGATCATCTAGAACTCAAGTGGGGAGGTAATAAAGGAGGTGCGAGTCAAGCCTAAACCCAACTAAATCCTCCTTACCATCCTCCGCCATTACAACAACAATCCGTGGGAAATGATCATGTTACATGTGGTCAAAGATTCAATTGACTAGAAGGGGAGATGCAAACAATGAAGACAAATATTCGACAAGTCCAGGCGACATCTGGACTACTCGAATCCCGGATGGATAAGCTCTACAACCAAATGATCCAGATAATTACAATGTTCCAAAAACAAACTGGCTAGAGTCTTTCAAGTAACACTAAGAATAACCCTCAGAGAGATGGGAAAGAACACGTAAAGGTGATTGCATTGCTATCAGAAAAGGAATTGAAGTCACCAAGCAAAACCATCCATGAAGAGGAGAAAATTACAAAAGATTTCGATGAGCTCACGGCGGAGAAAGAAACTGAGCACCATGAGTTGATCGAGAAGGTAATTGAATTAGTGCCTAATGCGGTAATCTCAACTCGTAGCGTAACAATAATACTCCTGAAATTAAAAGATCCAAGTAGCTTTACAATTTTAATAGAGATAGGGGATCAATATTGTAGTAAAGCCTTTTGCGACTTAAGAGCTAGTATAAATTTAATGCCCCTATCTATTTATCTGAAACTCGGACTTGAGGAGTTGATAAAAAAACTAATAATGCTACAATTAGTTTATAAACAAATCCATAACAAGGAAGTTGAGCATTTTTCTTCAGATGAGTGGGCATTCATTTATATAGGAGCGTGGGTTCGATCCCACCATGTCTGCTTGCGATGAGATATGGGATCTAGTTTGATTTCATCATTAGGTTAACATTTGTACAACCCTGACCAAACTGATAACTGATGCTATCATTAACAAATTTTATGACTACCTAAAAGATAGAGAGAAACAGCAAGCAAAAGGGTGAGAGGATCACCTGCGGGACTATCCGAGGCAAAGGAGTTCTGGTTACACCTCAAGATATTTGTTGGTACTACAATGCCCAGTATTATACCCATGATCACCTAGAGACCTTAGACTTATTCATGTTTGAGGATTTTAACATGGAGGGTATTATCGATTATTTAACGGTTAGGCATGGCGAGTGGACTCGCCAAGTCAACTTTAATGTGCCATTGAAATTTAACACGGCCATCATGTTCCCGATGTCCAATATGTGGATGCAATTTATTTGCACCCACCTAGCACCTACTCATAATGCTTTTTTCATCACCATCTATTGAGTAGTTATGCTTTACTCTATCTTGTTGAAAGATGAAATTTGTGCAGGCCACTTTATAAGGAGCTGCTTAAGTGCATACGACACTGAAAGCAAAGTATGTACTTCCCACATCTGATTACCAACCTATGGCATCGAGCCGACGTCCCCGTGTCTTCGATCAAACCATTCACAAGACCCACGAGGAGTGTGATTGGAGACAACTTGTACAACCAGTTCCTCAAGCTCTAATGCAAGCAAAATCAGGAAAAGGATCAAAGAACAAAACATAGGAGCGACACCCAAGGATCGATGAAGAGAAAAGGTAAATCAAACAAGTCGAATAAGACAGGCCTCCCGTACATGTCGATATCAACGTGGCAAACCCGATGGATGCAAGACAAGGGAGACATTTTAAGCCACATTATGGAACAGAATGGGTGGCCCACACCAGCACCATTCTCGGACATGTTCGAGAGGTTCTCACTACCAGACGAGGAGGGCATTGATGGCGATGAGGATAAGAAGGAGCAGGTCCGAATCGTGCCACCAGACTATGAGCGAGTATTTAGACTAGACCACTCATTGACGAAGGGCATGGTGATCCGTGACTGGAGCCAACATAGCTTGACCCATATTTAGGGAAGACAGGCTACGAAAGCATCAACGAGGTGTGATAGGGGCTAGGCCCTGATGATAGAGGAGTCAGAATCTAAGTTTGACTAATTTTGAACATTTTTATTTTTATATTTGGGATTTCGTACTCTATTTTTGGGATGATTTTTAATTTTTGTTTTAGTTTTTAATTAGTTAATATTTAGTATTTTCTATACATATTTTTGCGTTTTTAATTTTTCTTTATAGGAACCCCACAAATTTTTACGGCACTAGCATTATGAGCCAAAACCAAAAGGAGAAGTAGTCTTACCAATTGAGTTGCACATATCACGCCAATCAGGTAACCTCTTTCCTTTACATTTTTAATTGCACATTAGGGATAATGTGCCGAGTAAAGTGTTGGGGGTAACTTAGGAAAATTTTATTTTTTTTTTCTTTTCAGGTATTTTGTTTTCTTTTTTTTTTAGTAGTTTTAAATTTTTAATTTTTCTTTGGATGTTTTTTATGTGCTTGAGCTTGTAGAAATATAAGTGATTGGTTAGGAGCATATACCTAGGTTGTTTGTTTTAATTGTAAGTTTAGCATGAAATTAAATGATTTAGGTTGTTTATATTTAGACTAATTAGTTCAGTTTATTAGACTATAAATAGGAAAAAGATAAAGGTAGATACGAATAGGTAATTATATTTGTAGAAGTATAGGATGTTTGAATTAAAATGAAAATACTTAGTAAAATCCATGGTTATTGAAATGGTGCAATATGATTAGTATAACCCTTACAAAAAGTTCCCAAGAAAAATCTCAATCGTATTCGCACAAATAAAAAAATCATAAGGGATTATACATGGAAATATCACTGCATTAGAGTTCAAAGCATGGAAAAAAATAAATTGAGTATGGAAAAAATATTCGAACTGACTGTACTCTGCAAATATAAATATTATTTTTGTATATACATTTTGACGGAGCTATATATTTAACTTTCTTTAACATGTTTACTTTCTAATTTATTGAACTAATCTATTTAGGTGTAAGTAACTTTAAATTGTTTAAATTTCTAGGTAGAGTTATATATTTAGGCAAATCTTCCTAGTGTCGATGCTCCGATCTAATCTTGTGTATCAAGCTAGCTCGAGTACATTTTATTTCCTTTGCATATTTATTTCTTATTTTCAATTTTAGTTTTCAATTTGTTTTAGTTTTGTTTGTTTGAGGACAAACAAATGCTTAAGTGCGGGGGTATTTGACCTGTCGTCAAATGTAAAAGTTAATTTGGATCAATTTCGCTCTTATGGAGTGTATTTTCATTGCAATTTAGTATTTAATATTACATTTTCAGTATTTAGGTCTTATGATTGAATATTAATAAAATAAGTATTTTTTAAACACATTTTATAAGTGTTGTAACCCAATAAGTCGAAACGAGCCTTAGGTTATGCTAATATGTTTAATTGAGTGTGTAGGATAAAGACATAAATGCCCAATTGACGTGGTAAGGAATGAGTGATGCAAAAGTTTTTCGAGACGTCAATGCACAAAATGAATGACTAAGGCAGAAATTGCATGTCGTGTCACACAATGACATGGTGTGGCGCGACACAAGTTGACATACTGCCCAAGTATATCGAGGCTATTTTTGTCCATGCAATCAACTTTATACGAAGACCTAGGATGTATCTAAGACCTAATTGGGGTTGCCAACACTTATATAAATAAGAAATCAGGGGTTTTGTAATAGTCTGGTTTATACCCTAGTTAGAACAGTGGTTTCGGGACAACAAATTCGAGTACATATAATATTTTAATATTATTTCTTGTGTCTTTGATAAGTGATTATGCATGTGCTAAAGTTTTGTAAGTTAATTCGTCTGTTTGTGTGCTTAATTTGATAAAAGGACTAAATCACATAAAAGATAAAAGTATCCTTCTTTTTAATAAAGTGGCTTAATTGATGTGTCTTCTTATATATGAGGCCTTATGTTGTAAATTGGCCATTTACTAAGATAGTGGACGGCACATGGACTAAAATGACCTTACATTTTATGTTATATATATTATTTTGAAAGGTTATTATGGTAAATGAGTTTATATCATAATATTAATTAAACAAAAGCTTAAAATAAGCTATAATGTTATGTTCTTCCACTGATTTGAGAAAGAAAAAGAAAGTGTTGAAGCTTTGTATATTCGGCTACTTACAAGCCAAATTCAAGGTATGTTTTTAGTCGGTTTTTGACAATTTCTACATTTTTGCAATCGTTGCTTTGTCTACTACAAAACCCATGTCTCAATATTGTGTATTGATGATGTTTGTGAGATAGGCCATTGATGATATGTTGAGCTTTGTGATGACTTTAGTTGTTAAATGAAATATTTGAGCTAGATGAACATACTTTGATCTTGAATTTTTGCTGAATTTAGCTAATTAAGACTAAATTGAGAAAATAGTAACTTGAGGGACTAAATTGCAAATTTGATGGAAAACATGGACTTGTATGATATACATAAGCATTCGGCTAAGCAAGGATGTGTGATGAATTTGTGTATTTGATGTTTTGAGAAAAATGGACTAAATTGATAAATTGTGCAAATGTACGGGTTAATTTGCAAATAGCCCTAAAAGTGTGTCCTTGGATTGAATGGAATGAGTTAGTGAATAAAAGAGTTAATTTTGAATATGTATAGATCAAAAACCGAGGAAAATGGACTTAGATCGCGGGAAAGCGAAAGTAACTGAGCAGCTGTTTCCATTTCCGTAAAATCGAACCCGAGGTAAGTCATATTACAAATAAATGTATTTATATTGAATTGTGCATATTCATAGGACCATTGATAACAGTGAATGCTTATGAGATGCTATGTATATGAATTCCGAGATAAGATCTATATAGTGACAATGTCTGAGAAGTCCCGTACGAACCTAGGAATAGATAGGATTAGCTATGTCATGACATAGGTGTCAGTTCTGTGATGTCATGTAAGACCACATCTGGGACGTCGGCGTTGATTTGAGATTACGTGTAAGACCATGTCTGGGATGTTGGCATCGATATGATCTTTACGTGTAAGACCATGTCTGGGACATCGGCATCGTATTAATTCATGTAAGACCATGTCTGGGACAGTGGCATCGATATCTTAGTGCATGTAAGACCTCGTCTGGGACGTTGGCATTGTACTACTATTCTGAGTTTTCTGCGTATCCTATTAGGTTCCTATCGGTTCAACGGGCAAATCTGTGATACCAATGGCTATGTGAGCTATAAATCCGTTTCAAGTACGTTAACTTATACACTAAGTGTGTATACAAGGTAAGTATCTATATGATCCTACTATGATGAATATGTATATTGGAACCATAATATGATATGTGAAAGTATGCATGAAAGAACTATGTGTATATAAGATCTTTGAATTGATGAGTGTGGCATAATGTGGCCAAGTTCATGGACCAAAGCATACATGTAGTAAATTTGCAATGAAAGTTAGTTGTGCCAATGTTCCTATATATCTATATGCCTTTCATGTTAAGTTTAATTGTATATGACTTACCAAGCTTTTGGAAAGCTTACTCTATGTGTGTGTTTTTCTCTGTTTTATAGACCGTCAAAGCTACTGAAGGCTCGGGGACCATCGAGGATCGTTGTCACACTACTCAACTTATTTTGGTACATTTTGGAAATGTATATAGCTAGATATGGCATGTATAGGCTAGTTAATTGGATAAGTATGAGATATGAACCTAGCCATGTGATTTGGCTAGTTATGTGATGGCAAAATGCTTTAATGAATGTGATTTATGATGTATGTTTGGTATGGTTTAATAGTATAAGAAATGGTCAAGTTTAAGGTAAGTAAATGGTTGGATTATGCTTGAGTTTATATGAGATTTGGTCTTGTAAATTCAGTATGAATGAAATTGGTTTTGAATATATAGATTGAGTGAATATTTTGGCATGTTCATGGTCATTAAATGTGCATGAATTGTATTGGTATTTTCTTGTAGGTTTGACCCTAAGTGGGTGGCAATTTGGCCTTGCAAATGGCCTATTTTTGCCGCACGGTTGTGGCCCAGGAGCGTGCCAAATGACCGTAGAGCTAAGTCGATAGCTAGCTAAGAGTACACGGCCTTGGGACACGGACGTGCCTGGTGGTCGTGTGGTCAAGTCAGACTCGTCCACGGCCTTAGCATGCGGACATGCTTGGTGGTCGTGGAGCCAAGTCAGTTTCGACCACGGCCAAGGTACACAGGCGTGCTTCGTGGCCATGGAGTTAAGTCAGATTCGACCATGGGGAGGTCATATGGGTGTGTCTAACAGCCGTGGAAAGCACACGGTTTACCCACACGGGTGTGTAAGTCTTGAAACTTAGAAAAAGTCTTAAATTTCTGAGAATTTTCTGTATGTGTTCCAGTTTAGTCCCGACCTTGTTTCTGAGTATGCTTTAGGTTTCGATGACCTACTGAAGGGACACTATGTTTTGTAATTAATGATTTACTTTATGAATTTTTTGAAGAAGTTTCATTCTGTCAGGTAATGCCCTTAACCCTAATCCGGCGATGGATACGGGATTGGGGTGTTACAGGTTTGATGTAACTAAGTCGTCCTAAACACCTTTAAAAACCTTAGTAGTTTTAGGATTAAGATTAGATTATTTTTCTTTTGGCTTTTCATAATCTTTTGTTTTTCATCTTGGAATTAGTTTTGATCCAAAAGTTTATTTATATTATCAAAGTATTTCAGTTTACTTGTTGTTGCATTCAATTTATTTCTTTATTCCAATCAATTGATTTTCTACTTCGTTCTCTATTTGATATTCAATCCACGGTTATTCAAATATATTTTCTCTTTCTAATTAATATTATTCTTTACATGATTAATTCAATGGGACTTGGGATTATGAATAACGTGGGTGGCTAAATCCCTTAGGGGGGATTAATGAGTGGATGGGGATGTGATTAATGGAGGATTTAGGGTTTTCCTCAAAGGGATTAGTTGGTATGAATTACGTGTTCTTAAATCCTAGGCTTGACAACCCTAGGAAGTTATCATAAGCTAGACAAGTTCGGGAGATAAGTTGAACTTAGTAAATCATGATTTATCCTTGTTGAGAAAGTAAGGTCGGGAGTTAAGCAAGTATCAAAAACTCGATTAGTTACTTAGAGGTTGGGAGGTAATAATTGGTTAATCGATAGCTAATCCACCCTAAAACCCTAATCCGAAGTTAGTTACAAAGCCTGAAGCGAGTTAATCTTCCTGATTAGTTTATTTGTTTAATTCTATTTTTTATTTTTCTTATTTATTTTTATCCCGATTATCTCTTTTATGGTTCATCGTAGTATAGAAATTAATTACTACTGCCTAGATTTATTATTGTAAAAAGTTCTCATAATTTAATCCATCCTACCTTGGGTACAATCCTCAGAATATTTCCAAGTGTTTTGTTGTACTAACTATACTACAGTTTGACACATGCACTTGCAGACATGGTCATTCTAAATTATTTTATATTTTTGGTGTTATATTTTACTATATATGATAATTCATTTATAGGCGGTCAACTTCTAGAAACCTTTTGAACAAGCCTACAACCAGGGAATAGTACTTGACTAGTGTAGGCTCATTAACCTTGTACTCTCCTTAAAGTTCCTTAGCTACTACTTGGAATCGTTCTATACCTAGAGGTTCTAGACCTTCAACTTGTGAGCCAATTATAGCCTGACAATGACTGCCTCATACTCAGGGACATTATTGGATATGGGGAAAGAAAAAGAAAGATTGTACTTCCATTCACTACTGTCACGTCTGAATATAATATGCGAATGAGCAAGTGTATATGTCGAATCAAGTAATAATGTGATGAGTGAGTATCATTCCCACAATGATCGGATTGAGGCACAAAACTGGTCAAGTTATTATAATAAAATGCAATTAATGCTATGGTAAAGCTATGGTAAATATGCAGTGGCAATTTAAGGAATAATATTGTATGCAATATGTGGAATTAATTAATGCTTGGAAATGTTATGGCAACGAGAGTAGAAATGTAATGGCTATTATGAGAATTACTACAAGAATATTATGTAAATGAATGAATAAATAACTAAGAATGCGATGGCAAAGATTCTTTGGCAAAATAAGGGTTACGTGATGTTGTGTGGGAAGGTTAGGATTACTAAGAATATACTTTTCCTTTCAGCAATGCCTCAGCAAAATCATGCTTAACCTATTGCTAAGAAGAGTTCTAAAGTGGCCTACATCTTTCGAGAGCAAAAACCTCAAGTTACCTTGCCTTTGCCTATAGGCCTTTAATGTGGTACCCTCCACTGTTTGCTTCGGTATGAACGCTGCTTTATGTCTAGAGTCTACTACTAGTATCTGTTGATTACTTGCTCATGTCCTTCAACCACGGTCTAACTAATCTAACCTTTTCAGACTTTAGATTAACTTAAGGGTACGCTGCACAGTTGACTATGTCTAGGGATTGCTCACATACATTTTAAAGAATGAAATAGTAAAATAATTTAGATTTATACTGTAACCACTAAAGATAGTTAAAGTTTCATTAAAGTAATCCCAACCTTATGAGATTTAGCTCATAGGCTGGTAAATAAAGTTCAACTCAAACATCATTTTCATTACTATAATTCACGAAGGAACAGATAAAAAATAATGGAAGAATGTGGGGAAAATAGCGTTCGCTTGTCCAATCCACACTCCAGTTGTAGAGTGTCCTGATGCGGCCGAGAGGGACTACCTTCATTTTTCCACTATTCAGTCGCTACTTTCTGTTTCTCCTAAGGATCTTACCCTTTGTTCGCTCCCTAAGATTTCCTCTTTTGGATTTTTAAATTATTTTTTATTTTTTTTAGAATAATTCCAACAGTCCAATATTTATCTTCTCCTCTTTTCTAGGTAGATTTATCTAGTATAAGTAGAGTTGGGCTGAAACTGATATGCACTGAATGCTGACTAGACACCTTCTCGGCATTGCCATGGCATATGAGTTGGCAATCTGACCACCTTTTGCCTCGGCAAAAGTTCAGTCCTTTATTTCTTGTTCCTCATCCTACACCTGCCAATACCATAAAATACAGCCTTTCCACAAGCAATTAAAATACCTAACATTTAAATGCAACCCAAGTTCTAATGCAATGCTAAAAATACTAATGAAATGTCCTAAAATGCAACTAGATGTACTTAAGTACAAGCAATTAACTATGTCCAAAGGCATGAAATATAACTCTTTTCAAGAGTTATCACACCCCCGGACCTGAGTTATTACTTGTCCTCAAGCAAAATATGCATGCATTGTAACACCCCAAACCCAGCCTAGACGTTATGGATCTGGCGGTATCACATTGAAGTGTTTTTCAAAAACATAGTTTCTTTGGAAAACCCATTCTATTATTAAAACTCGTTTATGATCTTAATGAAAATTTAGGGCATCTTGCTCTTTTAAAACTCAAGTTGTTTTTAGTAGATCGTTGATCATATTAGTTTGTTACTATACTTTAAAACAATGTTTGATGCGGAAGCTTTTATAGTATGTTACGAAAACGTGGTCTGTTGAAAAACAATAATCTTTTGAAAAACCGCATCTAACTACTACTCAGATGTTAATTAAAATAAGTAAAATTCCCAAATTAAAAGTTTAAAATTTAAAAAAGTCTTATTACATAACAAATACCCGAATTAAATTTATTGGAAATAAAACTCAAATATAAAAAAAATAGGTGCAGTTGTGTGGCCACCTCTGAATCCCTCGCAGCACCGATCCGCCTAAGATTGGGGATTACCTATACAGATAAACAGAGGGGTGAGTTTACGAAAACTCAGTGTGTAACCCCATATAAGCAAAATGGCCAAACAGGTCGTAGGCAAGTACAGACTGGGCCTAAGCCCAAATCAATAACAGTTCTATTCAGTTTGGCATTAGCCTATAATAGTATCAGTATTAGTGTGGGCCTTAGCCCATAACAGTATCAGTATCAGTGTGGGCCTTAGCCCATTTCAGTGACAGTAACAGTTCAGGCATGCAATAAGAAATCCTACCCAACCAGCCTCTACACTCCACTCCGTTCAGCCCAGCACTCCATGTGGGGATAAAATCAACCCACCCATCCCTACACTCAAAAAATTAGCACCAGTTGTAGCACTAAATAGTATTTATAAAGACACATTTGCAAGATCAAAGACACTTCCTCCAATCATCATAATCCCATCCCCATGCAACATATCACACATGGATGCAACATATATATATCATGGCATGCTCATATCAGTCATACATAATATAAGGCACACAATCAATTAATATCATAAGGGCATAACAGTCATTTTACCATAGGGGCATAACAATTATTTTATCAGTTTGGCGTCTAGGTATACTTACCGACCCATCAGTAGATCCACAGTCATCTCGGACGACCTGTGCAACCTTAACATATCACACTCGTGTGGCCCACAAAGTCTAGAATTGGTCTCGGCCATGTAAACTACACAGCTTGGCCCAATATTCTACACATGTTCGTGTGTTTACCCGTGTGGGGCCCACAAGCTCGTTTGGACCACACGGCCTATTTCGGCCCAACATGGCCCAAAAAAGCCTAAGACCATGAAATCGCTCATGGTGGCCTCAATAATCAAACGCCCATGTTTTATGCGTTCAGAGTACCACAAAAGCGAGCGCACGCTCGTGTAGCATCACTTGTCATATTTTTCGGCTTTCGCCGAATTGTGATTTGGGCAATGTTTAAACACCTGTTTGAGAAAACGTATGAATAGCCATGAGCACCACACTTGCCTTGGTTGAGCAAATATAGCTTAGCCCTCTTAGACCACTGACGAGGGTTGATTACCACCTCCTTGACGAATATCTGCATTATAAGTGGGTTCTATTAATCAGAGTTGTTTCTACATGGCTTAAATCCATACGTAAAAACTTACAGCACCATAAAACCCGAGTGAAGAAAGAAGGGTTTCGAACGCTTCACTACCACTTGCGACTCCTTCACCCCTCAAGAAGTATTCAGCTTTAACAGTGTAGGAAAGGAAAGACTTGTTACAGATTAAGAGAAACAAGAAGAAGTCGAGTTCTCTTACCAATTTTTCTGAGAATAGTCACTAAACCGAAGACACAATAGCGATAGAGGAATGAAGTAATCTGTCTGGGTACCAAGATGATAAGAGGAATCGGTTTAAGGGAGAAAGAGAAAAGAGAAATAAAATTTTTGCACAAGCCCAGGCTTGAACCCAAGACTTCTCAGACACTCCCAAACACACCCAAATCACTCAACCACTGAAGCAACATGTATTTGTGCTACAAACATGCAAAAATAAATACTTAGATTTTTGGGCGTTACAACTCTATCCCCCTAAAAGAAAATTTCAGCCTCAAAATTTACCTGATCAAAACAGATAAGGGTATTGTTGACGCATCGCCTCCGCAGGTTCCCACGTGATTATGCCAAAGTACCTTAACCAGTGGGATAGACTTCTTTCTCAAAACTTTCATATCACGGTCTAAAATCTAAACCAGTTCCTCCTTAAAAGTTAAGTCTGGTCTAACCTCAATCTCCTCAATATCACGTGTGTGGGATCAGAGCGGTAACACCTCAACAAAGGCACGTGGAACACATCATGAATCAGATTCAACTCTGGAGGTAACTCAAGTTGATAGGCAACCGGTCCCACACGTTTCAGTATGTGATATGGCCCAATAAACCTAAGGCTCAACTTGCCCTTTCATCCAAATATCACTACCTTCTTCTATGGTGAGACCTTAAGAAAGACGAAGTCCCCTACAGAATACTCAATCTCCTTGCGCTTCAAATCTGCATACGACTTCTGTAATATCCCAGAATAGGAGTTACGAGTTTGGTAAATAACTCAAGTGTTAGTGGGCCTCAAGCGTGGTTTTGATGTGTTTTTGGAGTTCCTAAAACTCGAGGATAAAAAGGGAGTGTTTTGGAAATTTTTGAAAATTGAGGGTTAAAAGAGGAAAATATGGAATGAGGCCTTAAGAATTAATTTTGTAAGGTTGTGGCATATAAAATGCCCTGGTGAAGTGGTCTTCGTGTGCCACTTAAGGTGTGGGTTTGGCACTAAGTAGGTCAGGGGATCGAGCAACGCTGGGTGCGGCATAAGTGTTTTGTTGTTGGAAAATAGCGCTGCTTTGAAGGAGGCTTGAAAATAATTGGTGGCGGGATTATGTCATCAACGCATCAAAGACAAAGTGGTTGGGGCGCTAGCAAAGAAAAGAGAGAGCTTCGCGAGGACTAGCGTTCGAGTCCCGGGGTCGACTTGAAGCATTCTATTTTGCTTTTAGCACTAAAGCTTAATGAGCCAAGCGAAAGTAAGGTTTAAAAGAATTCGACGCGTTTATTGGCATGAAAGACGACGCGCAGACCGGGGTGGGGGCTTGAGAGTTCTCTCCGTGTCTCGGGTTCGAGACACAGGGGCTACACTGGTTTCTTTTATGCTTGGCGTGGGAAGGCCCCTGATGGCCCATGCACGCATGCGACTTTGGGAGGGGTTGCTTCTTTTTATTATTATTTTATCTTATTTGTTATGGGCAAAATTGTTATATTGCTATTATTATTTTTATTTAGTTGTTCTCAAAAGCTGCATGTGTATGAGTATTATTTTAGTTTAGTTTTATTATTTTAAATGGTGATGGGTAGTGTTTAGATAATAGTTATATTATTATTATTTTTTTTAGAGATGTGTAAGGTGATGAAAGAATGAATAAACAATAAATTGTTTATTTCAAAGGTGATGGGCTAGTTTATTAGTTTATGCAAGGATGGGTCTTGGCTTTGGGAAAGGAAGCATGTGCGGCATAGAGGTTGCAAATGTATGGCCGTTTGAGGCATGGGGACTTTTTGGTCAGCTTTGAGTTTGGGAAAAGCATGGTCAAATGCATAATTTTGTCTTGTTTTCCTTCCCACTTGAGCATGGTCGGTTTGTGATGCAAAAGGGATGGCCGAATGAAGCCCCTTAGGACCTTGTTGGTCGGCTTTGTGTGTAGCATAGAGAACTTGGCCAAACCTTTTCTTTTGTTTTGTTTTCTTGACAATTTTTGTGCATGGCCGATTGGAGCTTGCTTCAAGGTCTAGTATGGTAGGTTTTCAAGTAGCAAGGGAGGTGGCCATTGATTTGTTTGTTCTTTCCTTTTTGTTCTTGACCGAGAGAGAAAAAAAAAAGGAGAGAGAGTGAGAGTAAGCTTGAGTTTCGGTTGTAGAAGGAGTGCTAGGATGGTATTTTCGATTTTGAAGGCCTTGCTGAACCAAGTAGCATCTTCTTGCTTGACACCTTAGAGGATCACCATAGCCAATAATTGTTAACTTCATCTTGAAGCCATAGCCGAATATCAAGTGTTGTTTTCTATTTCGCAAGCCTTTAAAGCCAAGCTAGAAGCCGGAATTTACTCTCTTTTGGGACTTCACAAGCATCATGGAGTAGTAAGTAAGTTTTCTCCTAGCCATCGGTTGGGGTTTCTTTCCATTAAAGTGCTAAAATCAAAGGTTAAACCTTGATTTCTAAGGAGGGCCGAATGTACAATAAGATATTCTAAGTGTTCTTTTGTGTGGCAAGTGTTAGGGCTTTAAAAAGGAGTCTTTCGGGAGTTGAAGTGCCCAAGGGACTTTGTTGAGCAAGACAAATGGAATTTCGATAACTTCGGGAGCAAATCAACAGGAACAAGTGGTGTTTTGGGATCGAAATAAGCTAGGGGCAAATCGATAGAAGTAACAGAAGCTTTCGGGATTTTAGACTTTGTTAGAATCGATAGATCAGAATCTCGCTATAATCAGGTGCGTAGTTATCGCACTGTTCTCTTGCTTGTTATATGTGTTGTACGAGTTATTTCATGTAAATGTATATGTTGTGTATGTTAGCCAAAATAAGGGTTAAGATAATGGATACCAAGGTGGGTAATCGAATAATCAGGTTAGTGGTTATGATATTAACCTTTCAGTGAATTGCAATAATAATTGAATATTGATGAATGTGTAATAAAGTGATGACATGTGATGTATATTGTTTTGAGTAATATGTGGCCATGGTATATAATATATATATGCATGGGATTTGGGATGTGACTATTTGAGGAAATGATGTACGTTATGTGTGTGGTCTAATGCTAGCCTCGTGCTACATTAGCGCTTGATGTTTAGTTGTGTGCTTCCTCAAGAGAGGTGTTGGCTAAGTGCTCATTTCAGCGGTCTATAGCTGTGTGCATCACCGTGGATCGATTAATATGTGGATCACTATGTGGATTGTGCTTCGTAATTGTATATTCATAATTGTATATTCATAATTGTATATTCATAGTTGTATATTAGAAATTGCATAATCATGTGTATAGACTGTGTGGATATGGGCCAAGCCCATATGTGAGGACATGTGTATTAACTATGCACTGAGTCTTGGTGACTCACTCAATTTTTATTAAACCTTTCGTGGTGGCAAAAAGCTTGGACCGGGTTGGGAGTGGGTACAAAGGTGGCCATGCAAAAGCGGATTTTCATGCAAAAGGACAATTTGTTTGATTAATTAAGTATCTACATTTTCATAATTCGATTAAGTGTTTAATGTAAAAAGGCCCACTAAAGCGTTTAAGTACCTTTACTAGCGACTTTATTATTATGCCCTATTATGGAAAGATAGTTTAAATGTTGATTGCAAATGGTTTTATTTTCTTAAGTAAAGCTTGAATCCGGTGTTTTATAACAAAAATTAAACTCTTATACGGAATATTTTGAAGTCACAAAAATGTTTTATTAAACTCAACAAAATTTTTATCGGTTTTACTCTTAAGTAAGGATATTTTTCGAACATGTTCTGTGATGCATTCCAAATTCGGTCGGAGTGAATGGGCGAGTTTGGGGTGTTACATTTTGGTATCGAGCACGGTTCAAAACTCACTTTGAGGTTTTGGGGAAAACGCTTTTTGAAAGTGGGCTTTTCAAAATGTGAACTTTTATTTTAGACTTGTTCTGGCATGGCACCTGTACCTCCGACCCGAAGTCCACCTGGTAAGTACCTCTGACTATTGAGGTATGTTGAATATGTGAATTGTACGGGCATGATTGGGCTTGTAGATTAGAAAATTTGGGCTATCGAACCCTAGAACTAGTCTACTAAAAAACAAGTGCATAAGACTTGAGGACTGAAATGACCGTGGAGGTGTAGTGAATGATTGTGTCCCTGCTTATGAATGTGTATGTGACCCTCTAAATTAGAATAGCAAACTTGAACTGAACCTATGTGTGATCGAAAGAACCGCTTCTAAATACTTTATTCCATAAAATTGTTCGCGGATAATTAGTGGAACAAATTTCTAATGCATAAAACTTTCTAAGTCAGATTGCGCGATAAGAGATGAATTCTAGATGACGTGGTCGAGGCAAAATGGCCGTATCGGAACCCGTTAGATCGGGTCAAGAATTTTATAATGAGGTATCACCTCTACCACCAGCCTTTGATAATGAGCAGCAAGATCAGACGAGGATAATCTTTGTATCGCGGTGGTCTTTGCGAGTTTTAGAGATGGTGGGTGGAGAGGAGGAAATATGAGAACTCGAAAATTTGTTTCCGAGCGACTTTGAGCTAATGGAGCGGATTTGTTCTGTGATATATCAGGAGTGGCACTCAGTACGGCCGAATATTGGTTGGAAGCAACCAAGCGAGTTATGGATGAGCTCGATCTAAACCCTGAGGAAAAAGTGAAAGGAATGGTAACGCTACTTCGTGACGAGGTATATCAATGGTTGCTCACGGTTCGGGATAGTGTCACAGCGGAGGACCTAACTTGGGAGTATGTCAAGACGGCATACCAGAAGAAGTATGTTGATACTTACTACATTGATGTTCAGAGGAATGTGTTTTTGGGGCTGGTTCAACGGAACAAGTCCATGGCGAAATACGAGGCTGAATTCCTAAGGTTAAGCCAATATGCTCGAGGAGTAGTGGCTACGGAACATGAACGATGTGTCCAGTTTAAGAACGAGGAACGGTCTAAGACTGTTGATAGATCCTTAACAGGAACGGGAGTTTGCTGTGATAAGTTGAAAAGCTAAGGTAGCTGAAAGGATTAAGGACTCAATGAGATAAAACAGAGATAAGGATATGAACTGTGATAGGAGAAATTTTGGATTGTCTAAATTATCTGAGGGTCTTCGGAAAAGACCGAGGGTTGAAAGTTTTGCTCATGTGACTAAGCTAGCTATGAGAAATCGGGACCGTCCGTGTGCTCAGTATGGAAAATATCATGTCGGCGAGTGTTGAAATCGGAATTGAGAATGTTTTAAGTGTAAGTCTACAAGCAGTTAAATATCGTTAATGTCAGTTATAACTTTGGATACATGTTGGATTATAGAATCCTAGTTATAAATATAGTGAAAGCCAAATGTGGTTAGACTTTCTATCATGAAATGTTATTGAATTTTTATTGAAGTGATAAGTACAAGTGATATGAAGTATATATGGTTTATAATTTTTTGGTCACTTGTAATGTGATTGAGATAATGATAATATTATATTTCATCTTTGTGATGCCTATGAGCCTTATGCCGAGTGTGTATTTGGGCTTTGATGCCTAATGTGCCTTGTCTTTGAGTGTATATTTGAGCTTTGATGCCTAGCGAGCTTAATGCTTGGGGTGTATATTTCGAGCTTTAATGCCTAGCGAGCTTAATGCTAGGTGTGTATTCGAGCTTCGATGCCTAGCGAGGCTTAATGCCTGGTGATGTGTTATAATAGAGAATTCATGAATCACTTACAAGATGGAACATGTTTATTACCATAAACTAAATACTAGGGTAACTGCAAATCTTTCATATTTGCAAGAAATAAAGTAAGTTGGTATATTTCCATTTGAGTTAAGTAAGATGTGATATAGTTGAAGCTTCGGTAAGAATTTTAATATGTGCCATTGATCTTACCATTGATGTGTATGATATATATAATGGAATTGAAGCTTGAATATGCTTATGAAGAAATGGCCATATGTGAAAATGCTAAATGTGAAAGAGATTGGATATGTTTGTATATGTGTATAATTGGGAATATGTGATTAATATATGGTGAATTGAAATGTACGGATGTTCGTTAGTAAGTAATTTCGAGGACAAAATTATTTTTTTAGGGGGTAGAATTGTAATATCCCGGAATAAGAGTTACGAGTTTGGTAAATAACTCAAGTGTTAGTCGGCCTCAAGAGTGGTTTTGATGTGTTTTTGGAGTTCCTAAAGCTCGAGGATAAAAAGGGAGTGTTTTAGAAATTTTTGAAAATTGAGGGTTAAAAGAGGAAAATATGGAATGAGGCCTTAAGAATTAATTTTGTAAGGTTGTGGCATATAAAATGCCCTGGTAAAGTAGTCTTTGTGTGCCACTTAAGGTGTGGGTTTGGCGCTAAGCACGTCAGGGGATCGAGCAACACTGGGCGCGGCATAAGTGTTTTGTTTTTGGAAAATAGCGGCGCTTTGAAGGAGGCTTGAAAATAATTGGTGGCGGGATTATGTCATCAACGCACTGCCAGACAAAGTGGTTGGGGCGCTAGCAAAGAAAAGAGAGAGCTTCGCGAGGACTAGCGTTCGAGTCCCGGGGTCGACTTGAAGCATTCTATTTTGCTTTTAGCACTAAAGCTTAAGAGCCAGCCGAAAGTAAGGTTTAAAAGAATTTCGATGCGTTTATTGGCATGAAAGACGACTTGCAGGCGGTGGTGGGGGCTTGGAGAGTTCTTCTCAGTCTCGGGTTCGAGACACAGGGACTGCACTGTTTTCTTTTTATCTTTGGCGTGGGAAGGCTCGCATGGCCCATGCACGCATGCGACTTTGGGAGGAGTTGCTTCTTTTATTATTATTTTATCTTATTTGTTATGGGCAAAATTGTTATATTGCTATTATTATTTTTATTTAGTTGTTCTCAAAAGCTGCATGTGTATGAGTATTATTTTAGTTTAGTTTTATTATTTTAAATGGTGATGGGTAGTGTTTAGATAATAGTTATATTATTATTTTTTTTTAGAGATGTGTAAGGTGATAAAAGAATGAATAAACAATAAATTGTTTATTCCAAAGGTGATGGGCTAGTTTATTAGTTTATGCAAGGATGGGTCTTGGCTTTGGGGAAGGAAGCATGTGCGGCATAGGGGTTGCAAATGTATGGCCGTTTGAGGCATAGGGACTTTTTGGTCAGCTTTGAGTTTGGGAAAAGCATGGTCAAATGCATAATTTTGTCTTGTTTTCCTTCCCACTTGAGCATGGTCAGTTTGTGATGCAAAAGGGATGGCCGAATGAAGCCCCTTGGGACCTTGTTGGTCGGCTTTGTGTGTAGCATAGAGAACTTGGCCAAACCTTTTCTTTTGTTTTGTTTTCTTTACAATTTTTGTGCATGGCCGATTGGAGCTTGCTTCAAGGTCTAGCATGGTAGGTTTTCAAGTAGCAAGGGAGGTGGCCATTGATTTGTTTGTTCTTTCCTTTTTGTTCTTGACCGAGAGAGAAAAAAAAAAGGAGAGAGAGTGAGAGCAAGCTTGAGTTTCGGTTGTAGAAGGAGTGCTAGGATGGTATTTTCGGTTTTGAAGGCCTTGCTGAACCTAGTAGCATCTTCTTGCTTGACACCTTAGTGTTGGAACGCCGATACCCCATGGCGCAGCAGAATAAAATTAGATCCGGCGATCCAAACCATGGATCCATGTGTGAGGAACGAATCGGGGTGAAATAAAGGTTTCGAAATTACCAAAACTTCAATCTGAGTAGACAGCGACGCCTTGGCAACAAGAGTTTTGATCTACTGTCGAATCAAGCCACAACCTTTTCAATGTCGGCCTCTACGTGATTCACCCGGTTTGACTATGAACGGAAGAAATCTCCATAACTATTTTGGAGGTTTATTTGCTTGACGGCTGCTAGACCTAACAAGCAATCTCTTAGTGTTTTCACATAAGCTTTGCCTCTTTTAAATACCTTTTATATTGGGTATCCTTTTAATTGGGCCTTTTATAATGGGTATTTTTTTTTCATTGGGCCCATTATTTGGTATCCTTTTAATACCCTTTTATAATTGGTATCTCTTGAATGTATCATAAGATTAAATATATATAATAAAGTTTTTAACTGAAAATTATAATTACATTAATTATATCCGAAAATTATAATTACATTAATTATAATAAGGATTTCGGTAAACTATATTTATTTAAATTTATATACGAATCAAATTCATATATTAATAGAATTATGTTGTCATTATGTGTACAACATCCTTGTACATATAATATGTTCAATATTTGATTGCCCAATTAAATTAATTCTTTAATTAATTTAATTCATGTGACAACTAAAAACAATACCAATTATATTTTATTAGTTCATTTAAACCATAGGGTGTGACCCGTAGGTTCTTGCAAGCGTTAGCGATAATAATAGAACGATTCTAATGTCACAAACAATGAGTGGCATCTAGCAATGCATCATTGCTACCTAAGTTACAAGAAGTCATGATTCCATATAACTTTTTGTGATTAACCTTTCATACATTAATCCTTAAGTCCTTTATCTCTCGGAATGGACACAAGTCATGGAATAGTCACACTTGTATAGTCCATCCCATGTTTCTTGATATCTTGAGTAGACTATGATATACAAATTAGTATGACATCTCATGTCAACTTATTTGAGCATGGCCATGCATTTCTAGTCTCACTCAATCAAGTGGCCTAAGATATTACTCCCATTATGCGGGAGGAACTTATCCTATATTGATCAACCATATCCTCTACATAGATTGTGGTATATCCAACATCGATCTTTATAGAACAACCAATTATGGTGTACGTTTGACTTTGTATCAAAATATACAACTCACGATGTTGAGATAATAATTATCTCAAGTCCGAGGATCATATACATATTAATCACTATGAGTAATGTTGTGACAATTACATAATAATCCAATAAACATACTCATAACGGGTCAATCCAATATGTTGTTCTCTAACACACATATTCATGCATTGATTTTGACAATCCACATCAATGACAACTCTTTATCATCAATCAACTACATGTTAGTCTTAATGCATTATTGTTGTCCTAGTCAACAATAATACTCGACTAAGGATCTTTTAAGAATAATCATATTATTCTTAGGACATTATTATAAAGCGGTTTATTTATACGCATTGTAAAGAAAAGCTGAAATAATAATGACAACGCTTTATATTAATAAACATGGTAAATTAAGTATGTTATTACAACCATCTCATGATTGGTCTTTGGGCATACTCTTACAATCTCCCACTAGCACTAAGACCAATCACTCATATATCTAATACCAAGTGACTTAGTGTGACGATCATGCCTGGCGTGTCGGAGGGAGGCTTGGTCGGAAGGATCAACAATGTTATCATCCGAAGGTACTCTGCATATCTCTACATCCCCTTGATCGATAATCTCACGAATAAGATGGTAGCGTCTAAGTATATGTTTGGATCATTTGGTGAGATCTGGGTTCCTTAGCTTGTGCAATAGCTCCATTGTTATCACATCGAGCTCTATAGCATCCGATATGCTAGGCAACCCCTAGTCCGAGAATGAACTTCTTGATCCAAACCGCTTCCTTTCTTCGCCTCACTTGGTCGCAATATACTCGACTACTGTTGTAGAATCGGCTACTGTACTTTGCTTTGAACTCTTCCAGCTCACAGCACCACCATTAAGGCAAAACACAAAACCTGATTGCGATCGAGAATCATCCTTGTCGGTTTGGAAGCTGGCATCAGTGTAACCTTTTACACTTAACTCTTCCTCACCTCCATATAATAGGAACGTATCCTTAGTTCTTCTTAAGTACTTAAGGATACTCTTGATAATGGTCCGATGACCTTCACGGGATCTACTTGATACCTGCTCGTCATACTTAAGGCATACGATACATCTGGACGGGTACATAACATAGCATACATGATAGATCCAATAGCGGAAGCATATGGAATTTTACTCATACGTTCTCTCTCTTGTGGAGTTGAAGGACACATTTCCTTCGAGAGTGAAATACCATGTCTCATAGGTAGAAACCCTCTTTTAGATTCTTCCATCTTTGAACCTTTTCGAGACTTTATCTATGTATGTACTTTGGCTTAGACCTAGTAGTCGCCTTGATCTATCTCTATAGATCTTGACTCCTAAGATATAAGTGGCTTCCCCCAAGTCCTTCATAGAAAAACAACTTCTTAACCAAGTCTTAATAGACTGCAAAGTAGGTATGTCATTTCCCATGATAAGTATGTCATCCACATATAGTACCAAGAATGTGATAGTGCTCCCACTAACTTTCTTGTAAACACATGGTTCATCTTCATTTTTGACAAAACCAAACTCTTTGATTGCATCGTTAAAACGAAGATTCCAACTTCGAGAAGCTTGCTTTAATCCATAAATGGATCTTTGCAGCTTACATATCTTTCTAGCGTCCTTTGGATTTATAAAACCTTCAGGTTGTGTCATATACACATCCTCTTCAAGTTTCCCATTAAGGAAAGCTGTTTTGACTTCCATCTGCCAGATTTCATAATCATGAAATGCAATTATGGCGAGCAGCAAGATCTCGATGGATTTAAACATAGCTACAGGAGAAAAGGTTTCATCATAGTCAACACCATGAATTTGGCGAAAACCTTTAGCGACTAATCGCCCTTTGTATGTTTGTACATTACCATCCATGTCAGTTTTCTTTTTGAAAACCCATTTGCACCCTATAGGTTTAACCCCTTCGGGTGGATCAATCAAAGTCCATACTTGGTTTTCATACATGGAATCCATCTCAGATCTCATGGCCTCAAGCCATTTCTCAGAGTCTGGGCTCGTCACCGCTTCTTGATAAGTCCTAGGCTCATCTTGATCTATAAGAAGAACGTCACCATGCGTTGTAATGAGAAATCCATATCTCTCAGGTGCACGGCGTTCTCTTAAAGATCTGCGCGGTGGTTGTGTTTCTACAAAGATTATTTGTTCCTCAATTTCTGTGGAATTTCTTTGTTGTTCAATCTACGGTTGAGTGGTATCTTGTGATTCTCGAATTTCTTCAAGTTCAATCTTTCTCCCACTTCCTTTTCTAGAAGTAAATTCTCTCTCTAGGAAGACACCGGTCACGAGCAACAAGCGTTTTGTTCTCGGTGGGATTAAAGAAATAATATCCTTTGGTTTCTTTTGGATACCCCACAAAATTACACCTTTCGATTTGGGTTCAAGCTTAGTAGGCGTCGGCGTTTAAGATAAGCTTCACGACCCCAAATTTTCATAAAAGACATACTAGGACGTTTCCCGGTCCACATCTCATATGGCGTCTTTTGAACCGATTTAGATGGAACTCGATTTAGTGTGAAAGCGGTGTCTCAAGTGCATGTCCCCAAAAAGAAGTCGGTAGATCAAAGCATGACTCATCATGGATCGAACCATGTCTAACAAAGTTCGATTTCTTCTCTCGGATACTCCATTCCATTGAGGAGTACCGGGAGGAGTAAGTTGTGAGACAATCCCATATTCTTTCAAAAGATCATCAAACTCTAGGCTCAAATATTCTCCACCTCGATCAGATCGAAGTGACTTGATAGTTTTGCCTCGTTGATTTTGTACTTCATTTTTGAATTCCTTCAACTTTTCAAGGGACTCGGACTTATGGCGCATGAGATAAACATACCCATATCTCTCGAAATCATCGGTGAAAGTAATGAAGTAGTGAAATCCACCTCTAGCTTGTGTATTTATTGGTCCACATACATCGGAATGTATTAGGTCCAATAAATCACTAGCTCGTTCACTTTACCAAAGTGAAAGGAGATTTAGTCATTTTTCCCAATAAGCAAGATTCACATACTTCAAATTGTTCAAAAACAAATGAATTCAAGAGACCATCTTTATGGAGTTTGGATATGCGTTTCTCACTTATGTGGCCCAAACGACAATGCCAAAGATAAGTTTGATTTGAGTCATTTATTTTAGATCTTTTAGTATTTATGTTGTAAATGGGATTCGTTCGATCTAAAATATAGAGGCCATTAATTAATTGTGCCGAACCATAGAAAACATTATTGAGATAAAATGAACAACAATTATTCTTAATAATTATCTCAAAACCAATTTTGTCTAAACAAGAAATTGAAATAATGTTTTTAGTCAAACTGGGCACAAAATAACAATCCTCTAAACATAAATCAAGTCCACTAGGCAAAGATAAAGTATATGTTCCCACACAACTAATGCAGCAACTTTTGCTCCATTTCCAACTCGTAGAGTCCACATCTCCTCTAGCCAAAGTCCTACTCCTTTGTAGTCCCCATGCATGAAGTACAAATATGAGAACCACAACCGAGATATCTAATACCCAAAAAGTAGTAGTTGATAAATTAATATCAATAACATAAATACAGAAGCGGACATTCCGCTTGCTTTAGCCTTCTTGACTTCTTCAAGATAGACAGGCGATTCCGTTTCCAATGTCCGGTCACACCACAATGAAAACAGTTTCCTTCCTTAGACACCCCACCTTTAGGTTTCAAGTATGACCTTTCCTTTCCAAATTTGGGCTTACCTTTGCCCTTGGGCTTTGTTTGAACTTTGGCCTTTCCCTTGCCCTTGTTATTACGGACCATCGGTATGGGCTTGGGTCCAACCTTTTTCAAGTTGCCTTCAGCAGTAACATCTTGAGCAATTGTGGTAGAGTCTTGTCAATTTCATTCATATTGAAATTGAGGACAAACCTGTTTGTAGCTATCGCAACGATTGTAAAATAACATCGGTGGCCAACTCTTGGCTCAATGGAAACCCAAGCTTAGATAGGCTTTCAATATAGCCAATCATCTTAAGGACATGAGGTCCTACTGGGCTTCCTTGACCAACTTACATTGGAATAGGGCTTTAGAGATATCAAACCTCTCTTGCCGTGCTTGCCCACGATAAAGTTCTTTCGGTGCTCGATCATATCATAAGCAACCATGTCCTCATGTTGCTTCTAAAGTTCAGATTCATAGTGGCAAGCATAAGACATCCAACATCTATCATGTCATCGAGATACTTCTTGTAAGCGTCTCTATCACCTCGAGGCATTAGCGGGTGGTTCATTAGGAAGTGGTTGTTCAATGACATATAATTTCCGTTCTTGTTTAAGGACAATCCTCAAGTTACTGGAACCAATCAAGAAAATTCAAACCATTCAATTTGTCCTTCTCAAGGACCGATCGCGATGAGAGTGTGCTAGTGTTTGCACCATAATATATCTACAACAATTAAATATGCATGTGAGTAAATTTACCAATTTTATATCAATCATTAAAAGACTTTATTAAATGATATTCCTACTATTTTATTTCAAAATTAATAACCCTCATATATTAATTTGGAAAAACTTTCTCAAAAGTATTTCTAGTAGGTTAAGGATCCATATTTCACCACCTCTTAAGTCACTTTGGCTTTACTCTTAAGATTATGGTTATTTAGGTAAGCAACATTTGCTAATTACATCATATGTAACTCCTAATATTTGGTGAACAACTCTTGTTCTAATCATCTTATGATTTATCCAATTTACTTGCCTCTAGGTTTCTAATCCTATTAGAGTAACTTAGTTAAGTCATTAACCAATTTTTAACCAAATGAATATCACTTGTTTATTCTTCGCATTTAACCAAGATAAATACTAGTACTTTGCTTTGGCGTAACCTACATAGTATTGATCGATCGAGGCTTTAACGAGGCAAAATTGGAAGGCCATGTTGACTTAATATTTTAATAGAGGATTTTATTAAGATTGTTCCATCTCACCAATTATGGTCTACATTAGTCCATTTAGTCTTTTAATTGATCTCATCAATTGTGGGGGTTTTATTATTATCAAGTTTTAATATATATAATTGGCATGCTTTAGACATCCATAGCATCTCATACATGAATAAATAAAGCAATAAATAAATGCAATAGTTATAGCCCATAAACTAAGGTGGTTCAACCCAAGCCAATGGGAAAACCAAAAAGAAACCTAAAGGTGTAAGCCATTTCACAAGCTATCATTCTCAATCATTGTCCCACCTTCCTTCTCGTTTGGCCCACAAAGCAACTCTTGCAAATTACAATATCGTAAACTCGTTTTACATACGAGGAATAAAATGAGAAGAGAAATACAAGAGAGAATAGTAGTAAGGCACGACACGCAGCCGTATTTAAAAAAAAATACAACCTTTTATCGAATGTGTCATTGGGCTATAACTATGCATTTCAAAACACCGTGCATGTCAAAAATAGCATACATAGTTCTATATATATATTTAAGGTGAATTATAAAATATCCTTTCAACCTTTTGTGGCCCATCAAGTTTATAAATTTCTTTTATTAACAAATTTTTTTTGCGAGGGTCATAAACAGAGAGTGAGGCGAGGCCCCCGCAAAGATGGGACTGTGGCAGTGCAGGCGAGCCCTGCTGTAGTCTAATCGCATACCCCCGGTCAAATGAAACCTCACGATTTGATAACTTTTTATCAGCGAGAATCGTGTTTTTAGGATTTTAATCGGAGGTTTCATATCGGAACAACCCTTGTTCCATTAGCGATTAACACTTACTGGAAACTATAAATACCTCCGTCACATTATTACAGATTCGTTAATAATTACTTGATAATAACATAAAATCAAGTAGGCCACAAAACCATGATTAACATTTAATCAATTACGAAAGGAACAGATTATCGGGTTATGCTTAAACGATTTAAACAATCGAAAATACAATAAGATCAAAACATGAATCTCATACAATTGCATCACCCAAGTATTTAAACCCGAGTTCATTATCACACAAGTGGCTCGATACATTGTTGGAACACCGATACCCCATGGCGCAGTGAGAATAAAATTAGATCCCGTGATCCAAACCATGGATCCATGTGTGAGGAACGAATCGGGGTGAAATAAAGGTTTCAAATTACCAAAACTTCAATCTGAGAGAGAAATGACGCCTTGGCAACAAGAGTTTTGATCATTGTCGAATCAAGCCACAACCTTTTCGATGTCGGCCTCTCACGTGATTCACCCGGTTTGACTATGAGCGGAAGAAATCTCCAAAACTATTTTGGAGGTTTATTTGCTTGACGACACGCTAGACCTAACAAGCAATCTCTTAGTGTTTTCACATAAGCTTTGCCTCTTTTAAATACCTTTTATATTGGGTATCCTTTTAATTGGGCCTTTTATAATGGGTATTTTTTTTTCATTGGGCCCATTATTTGGTATCCTTTTAATACCCTTTTATAATTGGTATCTCTTGAATGTATCATAAGATTAAATATATATAATAAAGTTTTTAACCGAAAATTATAATTACATTAATTATATCAAGAAAATTATAATTACATTAATTATAATAAGGATTTTGATAAACTATATTTATTTAAATTTATATCTGAATCAAATTCATATATTAATAGAATTATGTTGTCATTATGTGTACAACATCCTTGTACATATAATATGTTCAATATTTGATTGCCCAATTAAATTAATTCTTTAATTAATTTAATTCATGTGACAACTAAAAACAATACCAATTATATTTTATTAGTTCATTTAAACCATAGGGTGTGACCAGAGGTTCTTGCAATGTTAGCAGTAATAATAGAACGATTCTAATGTCACAAACAATGAGTGGCATCTAGCAATGCATCATTGCTACCTAAGTTACAAGAAGTCATGATTCCATATAACTTTTTGTGATTAACCTTTCATACATTAATCCTTAAGTCCTTTATCACTGGAATGGACACAAGTCATGGAATAGTCACACTTGTATAGTCCATCCTATGTTTCTTGATATCTTGAGTAGACTATGATATACAAATTAGTATGACATCTCATGTCAACTTATTTGAGCATGGCCATGCATTTCTAGTCTCACTCAATCAAGTGGCCTAAGATATTACTCCCATTATGTAGGAGGAACTTATCCTATATTGATCAACCATATCCCTCTACATAGATTGTGGTATATCCAACATCAGTCTTTATAGAACAACCAATTATGGTGTACGTTTAACTGTATCAAAATATACAACTCACGATGTTGAGATAATAATTATCTCAAGTCTGAGGATCATATACATATTAATCACTATGAGTAATGTTGTGACAATTACATAATAATCCAATAAACATGCTCATAACGGGTCAATCCAATATGTTGTTCTCTAACACACATATTCATGCATTGATTTTGACAATCCACATCAATGACAACTCTTTATCATCAATCAACTACATGTTAGTCTTAATGCATTATTGTTGTCCTAGTCAACAATAATACTCGACTAAGGATCTTTTAAGAATAATCATATTATTCTTAGGACATTATTATAAAATAGTTTATTTATACACACAGAAAGAAAAACTGAAATAATAATGACAACGCTTTATATTAATAAACATGGTAAATTAAGTATGTTATTACAACCATCTCATGATTGGTCTTTGGGCATACTCTTACACTTAGAGGATCACCATAGCCAATAATTGTTAACTTCATCTTGAAGCCATAGCCGAATATCAAGTGTTGTTTTCTATTTCGCAAGCCTTTAAAGCCAAGCTAGAAGCCAAAATTTACTCTCTTTTGGGACTCCACAAGCATCATGGAGTAGTAAGTAAGTTTTCTCCTAGCCATCGGTTGGGGTTCCTTTCCATTAAAGTACTAAAATCAAAGGTTAAACCTTGATTTCTAAGGAGGGCCGAATGTACAATAAGATATTCTAAGTGTTCTTTTGTGTGGCAAGTGTTAGGGCTTTAAAAAGGAGTCTTTCGGGAGTTGAAGTGCCCAAGGGACTTTGTTGAGCAAGACAAATGGAATTTCGATAACTTCGGGAGCAAATCAACAAGAACAAGTGGTGTTTTGGGAAATAAGCTAGGGGCAAATTGATAGAAGTAACAGAAGCTTTCGGGATTTTAGACTTTGTTAGAATCGATAGATCAGAATCTCGCTATAATCAGGTGCGTAGTTATCGCACTGTTCTCTTGCTTGTTATATGTGTTGTATGAGTTATTTCATGTAAATGTATATGTTGTGTATGTTAGCCGAAATAAGGGTTAAGATAATGGATACCAAGGTGGGTAATCGAATAATCAGGTTAGTGGTTATGATATTAACCTTTCAGTGAATTGCGATAATAATTGAATATTGATAAATGTGTAATAAAGTGATGAAATGTGATGTATATTGTTTTGAGTAATATGTGGCCATGGTATATAATATATATATATATATGCATGGGATTTGGGATGTGACTATTTGAGGAAATGATGTACGTTATATGTGTGGTCTAATGCTAGCCTCGTGCTACATTAGCGCTTGATGTTTAGTTGTGTGCTTCCTCAAGAGAGGTGTTGGCTAAGTGCTCATTTCAGCGGTCTATAGCTGTGTGTATCACCGTGGATCGATTAATATGTGGATCACTATGTGGATTGGGCTTCATAATTGTATATTCATAATTGTATATTCATAATTGTATATTCATAGTTGTATATTCGAAATTGCATAATCATGTGTATGGACTGTGTGGATATGGGCCAAGCCCATATGTGAGGACATGTGTATTAACTATGCACTGAGTCTTGGTGACTCACTCAATTTTTATTAAACCTTTCAGGTGGCGCAAAAAGCTTGGACCGGGTTGGGAGTGGGTACAAAGGTGGCCATGCAAAAGCGGATTTTCATGCAAAAGGACAATTTGTTTGATTAATTAAGTATCTACATTTTCATAATTCCGATTAAGTGTTTAATGTAAAAAGGCCCACTAAAGCGTTTAAGTACCTTTACTAAGCAGCTTTATTATTATGCCCTATTATGGAAAGATAGTTTAAATGTTGATTGCAAATGGTTTTATTTTCTCAAGTAAAGCTTGAATCCGGTGTTTTATAACAAAAATTAAACTCTTATACGGAATATTTTGAAGTCACAAAAATGTTTTATTAAACTCAACAAAATTTTTATCGGTTTTACTCTTAAGTAAGGATATTTTTCGAACATGTTCCGCAGTCGCATTCCAAATTCGGTCGGAGTGAATGGGCCGGGTTTGGGGTGTTACAACTTCTGTCTGCCTAATGCCACCTTCAATCGATCATGAATTAATCTAACTTTGTCCTCGGTATCAGAAACCAATTCAGGGCCCAAAACACGCCGCTCGCCCAACTCAGTCCAACACGTAGGGGTACGACACCTATGGCCATATAATACCTCGTACGGTGCCATCTATATGCTAGACTGGTAGCTATTGTTATATGCAAACTCTGCCAATGGCAAATAGTCTTCCCAACAGCCTTGGAAATCTATTACACAACACCTTAACATATCCTCCAGTATTTGAATCACCCTCTCTGATTGACCATCTATCTGGGGGTGAAACGCAGTGCTGAAGTCCAATCTTATACCTAAAGCCTCGTGTAACTTCTTTTAGAACTGAGACGTGAAGCGAGGATCTCTATCTGATATGATGTAAACCGGTACCCCGTGCAGTCTCACTATCTCAGCCACATACAATTTAGTATAGATTCTCGCCGAGATGCATAGCATAAGGACTACCATGCACCTCTCGTAGTATAGATTGCCTCAAATCAGTATCCCTTGGTACACAGACTCTCCCACGGACACACAGTACCCCTTTGCTATTCAGTCCAAAATCTAAAGTTTCCCTACTCTCAATCTGTCAGAATCGAGAACCCAAAGACCCATCCTCCAACTGTTTACCTTTAATCTGTTCAATCCACGATAGTTTAACTTGAAGTTCGGCCAATAAACTACCATCATCAAATAAACTGAGACGAGCAAACATTGCTTTTAGATCCGTCATAGCCCTATGGCTCAGTGCGACAGCCACCACATTAGCCTTACTAGGATGGCATCCAATCGAACAGTCATAATCCTTAAGTAGCTCAATCCATCTACGCTGCCTAAGATTTAGCTCCTTCTGAGTGAGGAGGTATTTGAGGCTCTTGTGAACTGTGTAAATGATACACTTTTCACAGTACAGGTAATGCCTTCAAATTTTCAGAACGAATACCACCGTGGCCAACTCCAAGTCATGCGTCGGATAATTCACCTCATGAGACTTAAGCTGATGAGACGCATATGCCACTACCTTGCCCTCTTGCATCAACACACATCCCAACCTGACATGTGATGCATTGCTATAGACAGTGCATTCTTTCCTGGACTCTGGCTGTATTATGACAGGGGCCTCAGTCAGAACCTTCTTAAGTTTCTCAAAACTCTCTTGCTGCTTATCGGTCCAAACAAACGGTACCCTTTGCGTAACAATTTAGTCAGAGGTGCAGCAATCAACAAAACCCTCTCAACAAAACGTTTATAATACCCTGCCAGACCCAAAAAACTTCGAATCTCAATTACCGTCTTAGGCGGCTTCCAATCCAGAACAGCTTCAATTTTCTGAGGATCAACTCTAATCCCTTCATAGATACCACATAGCCCAGAAATGTTACCACTCATAGCCAGAATTCACACTTGCTGAACTTAGCGTATAATTATTTCTCCCTCAGAATCTGTAGAACCACTCGGAGATGTGCGTCATATTCATCCTCAATTCTCGAATACACCAAGATGTCATCTATAAAAACCACCACGAACTGATCCAAATAAGGCTGGAATACTCGATTCATCATATCCATAAAAGTTACTGGTGCATTCGTCAGTCCAAACGGCATCACAAGGAACTTGTAATGACCATAACGAGTCCTAAATGCTGTCTTGTGAACATCAGCCTCTTTGACTCTCAGTTGATGGTACCCCGATCGAAGATCAATCTTAGAGAAGACCGAAGCTCCTCGAACCTGGTCGAATAGATTATCAATCCTTAGCGTGGGGTACTTATTCTTAATAGTCAATTTATTCAGTTGTTGGTAGTCGGTGCACATACGCATGGATCCATCCCTCTTTTTCACAAATAACACCAGTGCTCCCCATGGAGACACACTAGGTCGGATGAACCCTCGATCTAGTAACTCTTGAATCTGAACCTTAAGCTCCACTAGCTCCTTCGGTGCCATTTTATAAGGGGCAATGGACACTGGAGTTGTACCTGGTAGGAGCTCAATCCCAAACTCAACTTCACGGTTTGGAGGTAGTCCAGGTAGTTCATAGGGCAAGACATCCAGAAAATCTTTGACTGTTCTGATATCTTTAACAGACAGAACCTCAAAATTAACACCACTGATGTAGGCTAGATATGCCTCACACCCCTTATGAACCAACTTCTCGGCCCTCAGTGCAAAAATCACATTTGACGAATTGTTCAGACACTCCCCTATTACTACCACCTCATCACCCTCCACAGTTTTCAATACCACCCATTTAGTAGCACAATCCAAATTCACTTGATGCTTAACTAGCCAATCCATGCCCAGTATTAATTCGAATTCTCCAAAAGGAAGTCCCATTAAGTCCGCCAAAAAGACGGTTTCTTGCACCTCCAAATGTACATCTCTGAACAATTTGTTGACTTTAACTGACTACCCTAAAGGACTCAACACAGTAACCTCACTCGCAGTAGTTTCAACCATTAAACCTAAAGTCTCAGACACTGAGTATGCTATATACGAATGCGTAGACCCAACATCAATCAGTGCAGTATAAGGTACATTATAGATAAAGAACGTATCAATAATAACATTTGGGGCCTCTTCGTCCTCTCGGCGACGTGCAGCATAAACCAGAGCTGGCTACCTCGCCTCAGTATGACCCGCATCTCTACCCGGTGCTCCACGACCATGGCCCATACCATTTCCATCTCTGGCCTGACCATGGCCTCTTGGTGGCTACTAAACACCTCTCTGTGGCTGAACAGTACCCCGGCCAGAAACTTGCATCTGATCGGGCCTTCGTGGACAATCTCTGATACGGTGCTCTAATGATCCACATCTCAAACATGCCCCAATAATTTTCCAGCACTCGCCCTGATGGTGTCTACCACAGTCAACACATGGCTGTGGTCCAGTAGCAGCAATAGGGGCCCCAACTCTGATCGGACCATCCATTCTGGCCTTTTTCTTCGGCCTCTGAACGGAACTTGGGGGCTCTGAATCCCTCTTATTCCTACCCTTTTCTTGGTTCTGACGCTCAGTACGCTTCATCTCCTTGACAATCTTCGTCTTATCTGCCAGTGTGGTAAAATCTCGCTCCCTCTGCGAAGCTATCAAAACTCTCAGACTATCCCTGAGGCCATTCTCGAAATGAACACACCACTCATATTCAGTTGCCACCATCTCACGTGCATAGAGGCTCAATCACAAAAATTCAACTTCATACTCAGCCACTGATTTATCCCCCGGAGTCAGATTTAGGAACTCCCTCCTTCGGGCATCCACATAACTAGTGCCCACATACTTCCCTTGGAAAGTAGTCTTGAAGAATTCCCATGTCAATCGGTCAACCTGAGTACCCTCTTTAACTGTAAGCCACCACTAATGAAACACCCCAAACCCTGCCCACAAACCTCGACCGGATATGACATGTTCCTTCAGAAAAACTTAACTTCAATTCGTTTCATGTTCTAGTAAAATAAGTCGATTATCAAAACAAGTTTGAAATTTTAACGAATTGAAAACCAAGTTGTTGATCAAGTTTATATTTCGTTAAAACGTTTCCTTCATTTTTCATATACTAGAAGAATTGCCGGATTTAGAGCTTGTTACGTTGAAAACCGTAGTTGATTAGGTGATAAAACATTTGAAGTTGTTCCAGAAAATATTTAGTTACCCATTTGCCGATTATCGTATGAAAATAAAACTTAAAACATAAATTTTAATAGTTAGGTAGTGGCCTTATTACAACTGAACAAAATAAAACCTGAAATAAATCCTGAAAACATATTAAAGAAAACGTAAGAAGTTTAAACATAATAAAACCCGAAAATGTTAAGCATGGCCACCACATAGTCCTCGCAGGCCCGGTCCAAAGCACTAAGTATCACCTGCAAAAGAAAGATAGCCCACGAAGGGTAAGTCAACACACTCAATCTGTAACAGCCAGCACAAAGTCCCAATCGATTATAGCCTTAATCTCAAGCAATTCGGGCAAAGCCCATCTTTAGTCATATTTGGCCATAGGCCCACAATATAGCATACTTATCATAGCATATTATATCACATATATAAAATGGAAATTCAAACCTGAACCCACCAAAATATCCAACCTCTACACACCACCCGTACCTGCCAATCACACCGTGGCGATTACTGAACAGACCCTCCATCCGCTACACACCCTCGAAGGCAGTCACTGCAGTCAACTGCACATCGCCCTTATTACGTGGCATAGCCACCATATAATGTGACAAAGTCACCAGATAATAATATTGTGACATGAGTCACCGGATTAATGTGGTAAAAACCACCGGAACACTTCCCCTTTTTCATTATCACCCTTATACCCATGCAACATACAATTTATACAAATATCATGCAACACGCCTTATCCCAAAGCCATAACGAAATTACAAAATTTTCATATCAATGTTTGTAAACAATATTAACTGAGTGTCAAGGGGTAACGTACCTGAATGCACTGTACCATTGAATGGTACCCTTAGGCATGTTTATTCATAACCTTATTAGCACATAATTAACATTATTATTATTAATCTATCAGGAATTAGTGTAGGGTTACACACCTGATAACACTAAGAACAACGCTTTCGATCTTACTGACACTTTCATTTGCAGGGATAACAGCGATTTGCTTATCCCTTTCCACTGCTGGCCCACACCCCAGTGGTCAATCCCGCACCGCAGAAACTGAGTGTTTCTTGAATCTAGGGATAGGGACTACCCCTTTCTCTCCTCCACTGGTACTCGCATCCATTGAGGAACACGTAATCACAACCCGGTTAATTGATATGTAAGATTTAAATGAAACACAATCTATAACTTAAATACTCTTACCAAAATAGATCTGAATCCCGGAGATTCCTCCCTTATCTCTGTCGAACTCCTCCTAAAATACCATAGTTAGAATCGGCCATCCCTTAACAATAATATGGCCTTTGGCCGAATATCAATATCTTACTTACCTCAATCGTCCAAATCCCGAAAGATCTCATTCTAATCATCGACTACAAAGAATCCCGAAACCCACATTCACAATTTCGGCCAAACAGATATAGAGGATTAGTTTCCTTAGTGTCGACCAACCAAACGTATAAGAAAGAAGATCAAATGACAAGGATTCCTTACCCCACTATTAGAATCGGTTGAATAGCTTGTACTAAATGATCGACAACACCTTTGCTTGGGAACACAGTAAGGTTCGGCAACTGTAGAAGGTTATTCGGCTTTGAAGACTTAATAGAAAAAGGAAACGGTGAGATGATGATATGATTCGGCTCTTGATGCTAGTGAATAAATCAGTTTCCAGGGACAGCGATTAAATGGAACTTTCGACTATGGTCAAGAAGTACTTTCGACTTTTGAAGGCAAGGAAAATCGTGGTAAAGAAGAAGAGAAGAGGTTGAAGGTTGGTGCGATTCGGCTTTGGTGAGGAAAAGGATGATTCGGCCTTAATAAAATAAAAGAGAAGAAAAGGGGTGATGGATTCGGTCTAAAGATGAGTAAAGAGAAGAAGAGAAAGAAGAAGAAAGTGACCTTAATGGTCTTCCCAAATTCAGCTAATGCAAAGAAAAATAAGAAAGGGCTTTGAAAGTTTTCTGCCTATCACTTTCGGCACAAGTCTAAGGAAGGAAAAGAAAACTAAAAAAAACACCTTAAACCCTTTAAGCAAATTTGGCACTTAACTCCCCCTTGCATGACCGAATATGCCCCCTTCAAAGTCCTACATTCGGCCAACTCTCCCCCTCTTCTCATCCCCTCTATTTCTCCACATTTTGCTCCCCTCCTCTTATTCAAAAGAGTTTGAATGACTCAAACTTTCATCCCTTCTTGTAGCCGCATATTCAAATGCATTGACTAAGTCTTTCACTCATCCATTCAGAGTCCCTGTGCTGCCCAACTTTTCCTCCCTTGACGCAAAAAGCAACCCCAAAATGCCTCCCTTGCTGCTCGAACCTAGGTCCCTTCACACCCCCTGAGGCGTCACTCTCCTGTGCTCCAAGTGGCGCATCCCTTGCCACTTTACCAGCTGAGTTCTTGTGTCATAGTCCACACACTAAACTCCTTAAGACCTAGCTCCCTTAGCTCTCCTCTAAGGCTTAAAACCCAATATTTTTCTAAGGCTCCTACCTACATCCCAAGGTTCCCGAAGCCCCCAAAACACATACAAACCACATGCAAACATGCTACCACACACATTTAAGTGAAAACGCATGACCCCTAAATCCCTAATATTACAGTTCTACCCCCTTGAAAAAAATAATTTCGGCCTCGAAATTACCTAACTAGAATAGATGAGGGTATTGCTGTCGTATTGCTTCCTCTGGCTCCTAGGAAGCTTTTTCCGATCCATGGTTCCGCCATAACACTTTGACTAGAGAAACTGATTTCCTCCGTAACACCTTTACATCCCGTTCGAGGATGTAAATCGGCTCTTCCTCGTAGGACAAGTCTGGTCTCAGCTGCACTTCTTCTACTGGCACTACATGGGATGGATCCGGTTGGTAACGACGTAGCATCGAAACATGAAACACATCATGCATCTACTTCAACTCCGAAGGCAACTCCAACTGATATGCCACTAGTCCAACCCGCTTCAAAACCCGATATGGTCCTATAAACCTGGTACTCAGTTTACCTTTACGTTCAAATCTCATCACCTTCTTCCACGGTAAAACTTTTAGAAACACCTGATCTCCCACTGCAAACTCTATTTCTTTCCGCTTGAGATCTGCATATGACTTTTGTCTGTCAGACGCTTCCTTCAACTGTGCCCGAATTACCTTAACCTTTTCTTCTGATTCTACCACAATCTTCGGACCCAAAACATGACGTTCCCCCAATTCTGTCCAACACGCAGGAGTGCGACACTTTCGTCCATACAGTGCTTCATACGGTGCCATCTGAATACTTGCTTGATAGCTGTTGTTGTACGCAAACTCCGCTAAAGGCAAGAACTCCTCCCAACTTCTTCTGAAGTCTATCACGCAACCCCTCAACATATCCTCTAACACCTGAATTACCCGCTCAGACTGGCCGTCCAACTACGGATGAAATGTCGTACTGAAGTCCAACCTGGTACATAAAGCCTGATACAGTGCTTTCCAAAATTGAGACGTAAACCTCGGATCCCTATCCGAGATAATCAGCACTGGCAATCCGTGCAGCCTTACAATTTCTGCCACATACAATTTTGCCAACCTCTGCAGAGAATAGTCAACCCGCACCGGTATGAAATGTGCAGACTTTGTCAACGGATCCACTATCACCCACACCGAATCCTTTTTAGTAGGCGTAAGGGGAAGCCCACTAACGAAGTCCATTGTAATTCTCTCCCACTTCCACTACGGAATCTTTATTGGTTGAAGCAACCCCGAAGGTACTTGGTGTTCAGCTTTGACCTGCTGACACGTTAAGCACTTCCCTACAAATTCTGTAACTTCCCGCTTAAGACCAGGCCACCAAAACTGATCCCGTAATCCCTGTATAACTTACTTCCTCCAGAATGCATAGCATAAGGGCTACTATGCGATTCTTGAAGAATTCTCTACCTTAAATTCTCATCCTTCGGCATACAGACCTTACCCCAGAAACACAACACTCCGTCCCTGTTTACCCGATAGTCTTCCAATTCCCCATTCCGTGTTACCACCACCTCTGCCCGGTGTTCCGCGACCTCTACCAAAACCATTACCCCTGCCAATCGGACCACGACCTCTCGACGGCTGCTGTCCACCTCTGCCAGCCTGATTAAAACCCTGACCTGCTGATTGGTTCCTATCTGTTACCACAAGACAGTCTCTAATCATATGATCTTTGGACCCACACTTAAAACATCCTCCTGTTTTTTTCCAACAAACCCCCGGGTGCATCTTTCCACACTGAGCACAAGTACGATACTGTAACACCCCTAAAAATTCAAGTATCAAGTTATTGCATGTTTTGGTGTTAAGATTATGAAGGAAAAATTTTCTTATTATTTTTCGTGCCTAGTATAGTCCTGAAGAAGAGTATAGAATTATTCGGGTATGGAATAAATTTTAGTTTGAGAATTTATGGAAGTGGATCAAGTGGCATTAATGCTTAAGATAATTTAAGTGTCAAAAAGTGACACAAGATGAGTAATGGCAAGGTGGTAATGGCGCATGAGTATTAGCATGAGGGGAGAGGTTCGAATCCCTTAAATGGCATTTAGACAACTTTTATTTTTACTCTTCTATGGTAAGTGTCGGCCAAGCACATATATGGTAAGTGTTGACCTTGTTATTTTTGGTTAGTATATCAAAGGAATAAGGTAAGAGTGAACTTATGGTAGGGAATCAAGAAAATTTGGAAAGATATGGGGACATAGGGCAAGTATCAAGGAAAATGTTTTGGAAACAAATTCATGGTCATTTGACCAATGAATTTGGACGGCATAGTGGCTAGGGGGAGGTTGGCCGAAAATGCTAGTAGCTTGGTAAGGTTTAGGAGTTTGCTTTTGGTCATTTTTAGTTTTTGTGCAAAGTTTTGCATTTTTTTCAACCTTTTCCTTTGGCCGAAAATTTGAGCATTTGGTAAGCCTAATACTCTTGACCATTTGGTCATTTTTGCATATCATCTAAGTATTCTTTTGAGTATTCTTTTCATAGTGCCGAAATCACTATACCAAAAAGCCATTCTTTTTCTTTTCTTTTCCCCATTGCCGAATATACATTGCTCCCAAAACTCATCTCTTTCTTTCTTTCTCTTTTATTCTCTGTGAAAACCGAAACAACATCATCATCATTCTTCTCTCATCTTTTATTCTTGACACTCATATTTTCTCTATTGTTTTCCCTCATGGCCGAATGTTAGTGTGCCCATAGCCGAATCTTCCTCTCTTTTCTTTGGTTGCATAGCTGAATCCTCCATCAATCACAAACATCTTTTTCAATCCTTTCTTTTCAACCGTGGAAAAAAGGGTAAGAATTCTTTTTAGTTTCGTTAGTTAGTAGTATTTTGGCCGAATCTTGATGGTGGTAAGAAGGATTCTTTAGATCGAAATCATCATTAACGTTTCCAATGGTTATATTTTAGTGCGATAATGGAAGATCAGAAATCAAGTGTTCGTGGGTATCTTAGAACGTTGGAATCGATTTAAGTGATAAGAAACATTTTGGTCGATTCTCATATTGTGGTACAAGGGTTTTGTGGTAAGATATCTCATCCTTAAAAACCCTTAGTCATATTTTCGTTATAATATTAGATTGGATTAACGATCTCTTGTCTTTGAAGACAATCTAAATAGGGAAGAAAAGGGCGGTGTTTAGTCTTCGGAAGAAGGGAGGTTCCGTTATTCCCCCTAAGTATAAACAAAGGGCTATTTCGGGAATCCGAGATTTTCCACCGGGTTGCGGACGTTCATCCAAGGAAAATCATTTGTTCGAAGTCGTTCGTACTCCCGAACCATTATTTGTTCGTGGATTTGATTCGGTTAACGAACCATCAATCAGGGAGAAACCGCAAGTAGAAGTAATTCGAAGATCCGAGGGTAAAATTTAGATCGTTATTTTAGATCGGTTTTATTAATAAAATTATAGTGTTCTAAATTATCGTAATACGTATAGGTGTTGACGAGCGGGAAAGTCTAGTTCTCACAATAACCAGGTGTGTAACTTCACACTTATCTTTCGGGTTAGATACTAAACCGTAAGTATAGTGATAAATCGTAGAAATGGCAAAATCGAAAATTTTGTGATATTAACACTTTTATGTAAATGCTTGAAAACGGTAAAAATCGAGAAATTTACGAAAAATTGCTAGATTGCTAAGTTTTTACGAAAAACTACTATATCGATAATTTGGATCATAAAACTGCTAGATCGATATTGATAAATGGGCCAAAAATATTCTAGTTCGATAAATGGGCCAAAAATATTCTAGTTCGATAAATGGGCCAAAGATCTCTAGATTGCTAAATGGGCTAGATACTATTTTGTCAATAGGCCCAAATGAGAAGTTAAATTATAGACTTATCTATAATATGGATTACTTATTAAATCATGTTATGATTAAAGTTTGTTATTCATACATAATTGCATGGGATGGGATTTGATGAAGAGAAGAAAGGCCTGTGGCCACGTATCTAGTTCGGTGGCTCTGCCACAAATTTTGGCTTAATGCCTCTAGTTCGATGACTATGTCACAATCTAGTTCGGTAGTGCACTACAACATTATTAAAAGGCTTAATACCTATGATTGGTGTGTTTTGGCGGGTGGGTTGACTTGATCCCACAGTGTGTTGGTTGGTCTTTGGGGTGTTAGCGGATGGAAATTAGGCTTGGTTTGGGAAATTCATTTTACATGCATTTTATATATATTTATTTCAGTTTATATTGTTGATATGTGTAATTGGGCTCAAGCCCAAATAAATGCCTCGATGGTCTGGCCCAATAAAGATGGTAAGTGAGTTACACACTGAGTTCTTTGTAACTCACCCCGTTTTATTATCCGTTTCAGGTAATGGAAATTGATGTGGACTTGGGCCGGAGATGACTTGGTGGAGGCCATACTACAAGCATGGGTTTTATAAACTATGAACTTTATTTAAGTTACTTATTTTAATTACTATTTTGGGTTGATGTAATAAGGCCTCTAATTATGTTTTTATGGATTTTATTGTGTGGATGGATTTAATTTTGTTTAAGACTGGGCTTATGTTAAATTTTTAAAGTTTTTTTAAAATATTATGTTTTATAACATTTTGAACACCTAAACTACTCTTTTAAATTCGTTCAAATTCTTTTAAAAACTATTTTAAGGTTTTTGCAACTATATTACAATTTATAAGATTGAAAATAAGTATTTTCTTAAATCATCAATTTTAAATCATTGTACTAAATTTTTATTAAACTTCATTTCCAAAAGGTTTTGCAGTACTGTTTTACTTAAATCATTAGAGAAGTAAATGGATGTTCGATCAGTGTGACAAACCAAATCTCGTCTTAACGCATAGACCTGGTTTGGGGTGTTACAGATACTGTCCTCCCATAACAACCAGCTGACCTCGCGGCCCATCAACTCTAGGTCTCTTTTGAAAATTCCCGGATGACCCTGAAGTCCCATAGTTCCTCTTACTCTTACCCTGACCTCTGTCCTGATTCTGTCTCTCGGTCCGCTTAACTTCTTCAGCTATCCGAGCTTTATCCACTAGGATTGCAAAGTCTCTTTCCCGCTGCAGGGCAATCAACACTCGTAGCTCATCCCGCTGTCCATCCTCGAATCTGACACACCGCTCATAATCAGTAGCTACAATCCCCCTGCGTACCGGCTTAACCCCAAAAACTCCGCTTCATATTCTGCTACCGACTTGCCTCCTTGCACTAGATTTAGGAACGCCTTCCTCTGTGAGTCTACGTAGCTAGCTTCGACGTATTTTCCCTCGAACTTAATTTTAAAATAACCCCAATCCACTCGATCTGCAGAGGTACCCTCTCTGACAGTGAGCCACCACTGGTAGGCCTCATTCTGAAGCAACGATACAGCACCCTTAAGCTTCTCCTCAGTAGTGCAGACCAAATCATCCATGATCCTTTCAACTGTTTCCAACCAATATTCAACAACATTTGGAGCTACCCCAGATACCCCTCTAAATACCTCGGCTCCATTTGCTCGTAGTCGTTCAGGCACTGACTTCCGAGCCCCTTCACCTAGACCTGCCCCGGCAACTCTTTCCAACACTCGCAACATCGCCTGGGATATTGCGTCATCACCTCCGATTTGGCCCTGGAATTCTGCTTCTCCAACCGGTGGTAATGGTGCCTCATTCCCAGACCCATGTCCAGACCCTGCTGGTTCGGACACCGTGATTCTGCCTCTGCCACGTCTGCGCGTATTACGACCACTTCCCCTAAAACTCATTTCTACCGTCGCGTTTTATCTATTTTTTATGAAATTTTATACATTAATGTCTTTCCACTTCGTGTTTAAAGAGAAGTTTTATGTAGAGAGATTTATTCAGTGGTTTTTCCGCAGAAATACACATATACCTAGGGTTCATGTCTCTATAGTATAGTTCCCTAATCCCATCATCTACAGTATCATACATCAGCATATTTAAATCAATTACCATCTAAGGAACTTACCTAGCGGACTTGGGCCGAGAACTCGGATGCCATGCTTTCTTAAGACCATTCAATGAAAACTTTCAAAAACCCATTTTTGGCTCAAAATTTGAAAACGTTGTGGGCTTCAAAACCCAAGGCCGAGTGTTTAAAACTGGGCTCTGATACCAAGTTGAAACACCCCAAACTCGGCCCACAAACCTCGACCGGATCTGACATGTTCCTTCAGAAAAACTTAACTTAAATTCGTTTCATGTTCTAGTAAAATAAGTCGATTATCAAAACAAGTTTGAAATTTTAACGAACTGAAAACCAAGTCATTGTTCAAGTTTATATTTCGTTAAAATGTTTCCTTCATTTTTCATATACTAGAAGAATTGCAGGATTTAGAGCTTGTTACATTGAAAATTGTAGTTGATTAGGTGATAAAACATTTGAAGTTGTTCCAGAAAACATTTAGTTACCCATTTGCTGATTATCGTATGAAAATAAAACTTAAAACATAAAATTTTAATAGTTAGGTAGTGGCCTTATTACAACTGAACAAAATAAAACCCGAAATAAATCTCGAAAACATATTAAAGAAAACGTAAAAAGTTCAAACATAATAAAACCCAAAAACGTTGAGCATGGCCACCACATAGTCCTCGCCGGCCCGGTCCAAAGCACTAAGTATCACCTACAAAAGAAATATAGCCCACGAAGGGTGAGTCAACAGACTCAATGTGTAACAGCCAGCACAAAGTCCCAATCGGCTATAGCTTTAATCTCAAGCAATTCGGGCAAAGCCCATCTTCAGTCATATTCGGCCAAAGGCCCACAATATAGCATACTTATCATAGCATATTATATCACATATATAAAATGGAAATGCAGACCCGAACCCACCTAAATATCCAACCTCTACACACCATCCGTACCTGCTAATCACACCGTGGGGATTACTAAATTGACTCTCCATCCGCTACACACCCTCGAAGGCAGTCGCTGCAGTCAACTGCACATTACCCTTAATACGTGGCATAGCTACCATATAATGTGACAAAGTCACCGGATAATAATATTGTGACATGAGTCACCGGATTAATATGGTAGAAACCACCGGAACACTTTCCTTTTTTCATTATCACCCTTATGCCCATGCAACATACAATTTATACAAATATCATGCAACACACCTTATCCCAAAGCCATAACGAAATTACACAAATTTTAATATCAATGTTTGTAAACATTATTAACTGAGTATCAAGGGGTAACGTACCTGAATGCACCGTACCATTGAATGGTTCCCTTAGCCATGTTTATTCATAACCTTATTAGCACATAATTAACATTATTATTATTAATTTATCGGGAATTATTGTGAGGTTACACACCTGATAACACTGAGAACAAGGCTTTCGATTTCACTGACACTTTCATTTGCAGGGATACCAGCGATTTGCTTATCCCTTTCTGATGCTGGCCCACACCCCGGTGGCCAATCCCGCACCACAGAAACTGAGCGTTTCTTAAATCTAGGGGTAGGGACTACCCCTTTCTCTCCTCCACTGGTACTCGCATCCATTGAGGAACACTTAATCAAAACCTGGTTAATTGATATGTAAGATATAAATGAAACACAACCTATAACTTAAATACTCTTACCAAAATAGATCTGAATCCCGGAGATTCTTCTCTTATCTCTGTCGAACTCCTCCTGAAATACCATAGTTAGAATCGGCCATCCCTTAACAATAATATGGCCTTTGGCCGAATATCAATATCTTGCTTACCTCAATCGTCCAAATCCCGAAAGATCTCCTTCTAATCATTGACTACAAAGAATCCCAAAACCCACCTTCACGATTTCGACAAAAGAGATATAGAGGATTAGTTTCCTTAGTGTCGACCAACCAAACGTATAAGAAAGAAGATCAAAAGACAAGGATTCCTTACCCCACTATTAGAATCGGTTGAATAGCTTGTACCAAATGATCGACAACACCTTTGCTTGGGAACACAGTAAGGTTTGGCCACTGTAGAAGGTTATTCGACTTTGAAGACTTAACAGAAAAAGGAATCGGTGAGATGATGATATGATTCGGCTCTTGATGCTAGTGAATAAATCAGTTTCCAGGGACAGGGATTAAATGGAACTTTCAGCTATGGTCAAGAAGTACTTTCGGCTTTTGAAGGCAAGGGAAATCGTGGTAAAGAAGAAGAGAAGTGGTTGAAGGTTGGTACGATTCGGCTTTGGTGAGAAAGAGGATGACTTAGCCTTAGTAAAATAAAAGAGAAGAGAAGGGGTGATGGATTTGGTCTAAAGATGAGTAAAGAGAAGAAGAGAAAGAAGAAGAAAGTGACCTTAATGGTCTTCCCAAATTCGGCTAATGCAAAGAAAAATAAGAAAGGGCTTTGAAAGTTTTCTGACTATCACTTTCAGCACAAGTCTAAAGAAGGAAAAGAAAACAAAAAAAAACACCTTAAACCCCTTAAGCAAATTCGGTACTTAGGTCCCTCTTGCATGACCGAATATGCCCCCTCCAAAGTCCTACATTCAGCCAACTCTCCCCCTCTTCTCATCCCCTCTATTTCTCCACTTTTTGCTCCCTTCCTCTTATTCAAAAGCTCAAACTTTCATCCCTTCTCCTAGCCGCATATTCAAATGCATTGACTAAGTCTTTCACTCATCCATTCAGAGTCTATGTACCGTCTAACTCTTCCTCTCTTGACATAAAAAGCAACCCCAAAATGCCTCCCTTGCTGCTCGAACCTAGGTCCCTTCACACCCCCTAAGGCGTCACTCTCCTGTGCTCCAAGTGGCGCATCCCTTGCCACTTTACCAGCTGAGTTCTTGTGTCATAGTCCACACACTAAACTCCTTAAGGCCTAGCTCCCTTAGCTCTCCTTTAAGGCTTAAAACCCAATATTTTTCTAAGGTTCCTACCTACATCTCAAGGTTCCCGAAGCCCCTAAAACACATACAAACCACGTGCAAATATGCTACCACACACATTTAAGTGAAAACGCATAACCCCTAAATCTCGGATATTACAACTAATAGGCTTCATCTAGTAACAATAACACTGCACCTTTTAGTTTCTGCTCGGGGGTGTAGCCAAGGTCATCCATGATCCTCTCTATGGCCTCAATCCAATATTCAGCCACGTTAGGGACAACTCTAGCAATACCCCTAAAAATCTCAGCCCCATTAGACCTGAGTTGTTTTGTGACCACCCACAGCCCAAAGTACCAGTGTTGGGCCCAGTGACCCTCTCCAAAATTCGCAACATAGCTTGGGACAATGCGTCATCCCCAGCCGCTCGATTGTGAGACCCAGTCTCAATCACAGGTGAAGTCGGTACCTCTCTAGCTTCAGATTTAGGCATGTGGCCCGATGACGAAGACCCCAAACCTGGCCTAGATGTTATGGCTGAATCTAACGGAATCACACTGAAGTGCTTTTCGAAAACATAGTTTCTTTGGAAAACCCATTCTATTATTAAAACTCGTTTATGATCTTAATGGAAAATTTAAGGTATCTTGTTCTTTTAAAACTCAAGTTGTTTTTAGTAGAACGTTAATGATATTAGTTTGTTACTATACTTTAAAACAATGTTTGATGCGGAAGCTTTTATAGTATGTTACGAAAACGTGGTGTTTTGACAAATAATAATCTTTTGAAAAACTGCATCCTACTACTACTCAGATTTGAATTAAAATAAGTAAAATCCTCAAATTAAAAGTTTAAAATTTAAAGAGACCTTATTACACAACAAATACCCAAATTAAATTTATTGGAAATAAAACTCAAATATAAAAAAAATAGGTAAGTTGTGTGGCCACCTCCGAATCCCTCGCAGCATCGATCCGCCTAATACTGGGGATTACCTATACAGATAAATAGAGGAGTAAGTTTACGAAAACTCAGTGTGTAACCCTATATAAGCAAAATGGCCAAACAAGTCGTAGGCAAGTACACACTGGGCCTAAGACCAAATCAATAACAGTTCAGTTTAGTTGGGCCTTAGCCCATAACAGTATCAGTATAAGTGTGGGCCTTAGCCCATAACAGTATCAGTATCAATGTGGGCCTTAGCCCATTTCAATGACCAAATCAATAACAGTTCAGGCATGCAATTAGAATCCTACCCAACCAGCCTCTACACTCCACTCCGTCCAGCCCAACACTCCATGTGGGGATAAAATCAACCCACCAATCCCTACACTCCAAAAATTAGCACAGGTTGCAGCACTAAAAAGTATTTGTAGCAGAGCTGTTAGTACAGTATACTTCCTCCAATCATCATAATCCCATCCCCATGCAACATATCACACATGGATGCAACATATATATATCATGGCATACTCATATACAGTCATACATAATATAAGGCACACAATCAATTAATATCATAGGGGCATAATAGCCATTTAACCATAAGGGCATAACAGTTATCTTATCAGTTTGTGGTCTAGGTATACTTATCGACCCATTAATAGGTCCACAGTCATCTCGGGTGACCCGTGCAACCTTAACATATCATGCTCGTGTGGCCCACAAAGTCTAGAATTGGTCTCGACCATGTAAATTACACAGCTTGGCCCAATATTCTCCACATGTTCGTGTGGTTTACCCGTGTGGGGCCCACAAGCTTGTTTGGCCCACACGGCCCATTTCGGCCCAACATGGCCCAAAACAGCCTAAGACCATAAAATCGCTCATGGTGGCCTCAATAATCAAAAGCCCATGTTTTATGCGTTCAGAGTACCACAAAAGTAAGTGCACGCTCGTTTAGCGTCACTTGTCATATTTTTCGGCTTTCGCTGAATTACGATTTGGGTAGTGTTTAAACACCTGTTTGCGAAAACGTGCGAATAACCGTGAGCATCACACTTTCCTTGGTTGAGCAAATATAGCTTAGCCCTCTTAGACTACTGATGAGGGTTGATTACCACCTCCTTGACAAATATCTACGTTACAAGCGGATTCTATTAATCAGAGTTGTTTCTACATGGCTTCAATCCATACGTAAAAATTTACAGCACCACAGAACCCCAAAAGTAGGGGAAGAGCATTCGGCCTTTACCCACAATGCAAGACAAAATAGTTACATTTGATCGAGAGAAGAAAGAAGGGTTTCGAATGCTTCACTACCACTTCCAACTCCTTCACTCCTCAAGAAGTTATAAAAAAAAACCCTGAAAGAAACACAAAAGTATCCAGCTTTAACAGTGTAGGAAAGGAAAAACTTGTTACAGATTAAGAGAAACAAGAAGTCGAGTGCTGTTACCGATTTGTCCGAGAATAGTCGCTAAACTGAAGACACAATAGTGATAGAGGAATGAAGTAATCCGCCTGGGCAACAAGATGATAAGAGGAATCGGTTTAAGGGAGAAAGAGAAAAGAAAACGAAGGAGGGGCAGAAGGTATAATCGGCCAACCATAGAAAAAGAAGAGAAGTGGGCAAGCCGAACACACACCTTACACAATTTAGAAAAAGAAGAAAGAAAGAGAGATACTATAGACTTGAGCAAAGAAAGTAACTGCAAAAGAAAGAAAAGGAAGGAAGCACTTGGAGTAATTTTGGCCTACAGGAAGGTTGTCAAAAACGAAGAAAAGTGAACAGAAGAAGGCCCAAAGACCCCTACCACAATCAGCCTTCAAGCAAAAAGAGGAAAACAATGCAAAAACAGAAATGTGGAGCATACCAAATGAGGAGTACCACTCTGGCCGAAATTCTTGAGTGCCAGAGTCTATTTTTGGCATAACTCTCCCTCCCCCCTTATCTCCCTTGATTTTCTCCTAAAATCCCTCCTCAAATCTCTCCACCTGATCACACCTCCCCTCAACCACTCAATTAGAATTCTCCTTAACCACTTCAGTGATTCAGTCAAACTCCAACACCTCCACGGTACAGTAGCAAAATAAATACTCCACTACTCCCACCAAGATTCGAACACCAGTCCTCTGGCATAGGTAACACGCCACTTACCTCTAGACCATCAGACTCTTTATGTCATGTTTTACCCACAATAATTTAAAAGTCTACTAACTATAGGCAAGGGTTTTATTATTTAAAAACAAAATTTTTGTACAAGCCCAGGCTTGAACCCAAGACTTCTCAGACACTCCCAAACACACCCAAGTCACTCAACCACTGAAGCAACAGGTATTTGTGTTACAAACATGCAAAAATAAATACTTAGATTTTTGAGGCGTTACATGCATGCATAAATACCAACATTTTCCTAGTGCACCAGACCAACTCATACTACCAATGTATTCGAAGAACAACAAGTACGTCAGTTTTCAGCAATTTTATTTTTTCATAAAACTCGTTAAAGTGTTAAAGGGTTGCTCATCAAAGGCTGTGCAAAAATTTCTCCCTAAACACAAAATCTCCTAAGTACTCATGTATTCTTTCTTTTGGTCTATAGCAACCATCTTCTAAATCACTTAGTTCATTTATTACCTAAACATAAGTTTCTTGCTTTATGCCTGCTCAGAATATTTTAATCATATTTATGCTTTTTTAGCGGTATTATTATTAGGGGATTTAGCATGTCACAAAATTCTTTGACTTGACAATCACAATGGAGCATACACTGAATTACTGAGTACTCAATCATGTCACAATTTAAACCAAAAGTCAGTCATGAAGATCAAACTTTTGACTAAAAATTGATGGAGCATACAAATACCTCATTTGTTATTCAGTCCTTATTGCTACAGCGGAGTGCCTCTTGCTTAGACTCATCTTTTTAATCAACAGCACGACGGAGCGAACAAAGTGATGCTGACCTACTTGGCAATTCTAAACATTGGAGTGACTACTATCCTTTCTTTAAATAATGTTGTAGCAATATAACTAATGCTTGGCTTTAAAAATCCCTAAGTTCATTAAAAGATACTTACTATATCTGGAAAAAAAACACACTAAGTATAAGACATCCTATTTTTAGGAGTTAATTTTCAAGAACATTAACCTAAGCTAAATTCACCCAATCCACTATCACATGTTCTAGGTATATAAAAAATGCAAACTCATCATCGAACATCATAAGTATAAACTATACTTCTTATAGACATAACAGTACTTCGATGGTTACAATGTAGTGGCAAAACATCTATATTATATAAAATGCAACCTAAATGCACAATATACCCCCAAACCTAAGGGTTGCATTATCCTCAATGCATGTGCAACAAAAATATAGCTATGGACACACAAATGCCTGGGAAAGATGAAATGAAATGCATGATCATCAAAAGAAAGAAAAATTAACTTATCTAGCATTGACTGTATTGTAAGTACTTTATTCAGTTCTTCGTGTGGACTTGTGGGCACTAACCTTGTACCTCATCTTTCTTTTTATGGGGTTTACACCTTTACCTTCCTTATCGGTCTCCGTGAAATCATCAATCAACTGATCAATTGCACGATCTTGTGTAGTCATAGAGGCTGGTGGAGATAGTGGTACAGGAGTTTTGCCTTTTGTGGTGGTAAGAGTTGTAGTAGTAGGAGGGTTATTCTTTCCTTCATTTCCTTCTTCTTTATCCTTTCCAAGCTCAACGGATGTTGACTTCTCAGTTTCCTCAGCAACTTGTCCAACATCAGTATTGGTCTCTTCATTTATTGAGTCACCTCCGGTAGTAGTTGGAGCTCGTTTAGCTTCAGTCTCAGCAGATAGGAGCAAAGTCGTGGGGAAGACATGAAACTCTGGCATTGGCTTTCAAAAGTTCTTTTGCAGAGACTGCTTAACAGCCAAATCCCTATCCCTTACATATGACTAATACTGAGCTTGCTGCTCTTTAGCCTGGACCAACTCTTCAGCTAGTTGGTACTGCTGACTTTCAAATAGGGACATGTAACACCCCAAACCCGGCCCAAACACCATGGCCGAATCTGCCATGTCACTATGAAATATTTTGGAAAAATAACCCTGCGAACTTTGGAAAAATTTTTGAAAACTTCTTTTAAAACCTTGAGCAAGTTATTTTATTTCGAAAACTTGATGATCGTTTTATGAAAAAAAATTATTAAACCAATTCGTGTGTTTAGGAGTCATTTGGAGCATGCATTGTTATATTAAACTAATCTGGAAGCTTATCGAAGAAATTTGTTTATGAGCTCATTTAATTAAAATTATGCGAAAACTTAATTACCCATTTTTTAAAACATCATGTCACCTACTTGCATTTGAAATGTTTAAAATTTAAAACGAAATTAAGCTAAGTTGTTAATGGCCTTATTACATAGCAAAAATCCCGAAAAACTTAGGAAAAATAAGGAGAAGTAAAGTTTCATTAAATAAACCATGCATGGCCACCTCGTAGTCCCGTCTGGCCCAGTCCACCGCACTATGAATTACCTCAAAAATGTTAATCAACCAGAATGAGTCTAACGACTCAGTGTGCAATTCCTAAACGAACCATAGCTGGGCCTAAGCCCCATAGTACAGAATAACAAATAACGCATACAATATGATGCAACCCAACCCAGCCTAAATTTCCATCCGCTACACACCACCCGTACCTGCCAATCACACCGTGGGGATTTCTACAATCAACCCTCACCGCTACACACCTCGATGGCAGAATCTGCGATCACCGCTCATTGTCAAACCGCAGTGTGAGTCGTGAGATATGTGGCATGGCCACCAGAACAGAACGTGGCAGAGCCACCAGAATAGATAGTGATAGAAAGTCACCAGAACAGAATGCTTCCCCTTTCATCAATATCATATGCCCATCCCCATGCAAATACATACGGTCATGATACAGAAATAGAGCACGTTTCGGCATATGCATACATGTGGAAGATATTCAGAATGTGCATGTAAATATGTCAACATAGTTACTTGGATCGCATAGTTAAAACCACTAACCTGTCATCTCGTTATTACCCTTTATGGGTAATCCAACAGCAAATACCAAGTTTCGATGGTGCGAGAATCCAACAGCATATTGGCCAAGCATATAAATAATTAATAAAACACCTATGGATAAATCCAACAGCATATAAATCCAACAGCATTTAGGCCAAGCATATAAATAATTAATAAAACAACTATGGATGGTGCGAGAATTACACACCTGAAGACACACAGAACTACACTATCGATTTCGCTAGCGTTCTCACTTGCAGGGATTACAGCGATCTATTTATCCCTTTCCGATGCTGGCCTACAACCCGATGGAAAGTCACGCACTGTTGAAACCGCAAGCCGTTTAAACTTAAGGGTAGGGACTACGAGTCCAACCCCCTCTTTCCCTTGACTGGCATTCGAATCCATGACAGATCTTAATCAAAGAACCTAAGTTAAGTAAAGGCAAGAACGAAGGAATACATACTCAAACGAGGGAGTCTCTTACCTAGATTGTCAGAACCCGAAGACTAACAACCTTGCACCAAGAATTCGGCTGAGTCCCTACATCACCCCCACATTCAGCCACAGTACCAAAATACAAGTTTAACCCCTTCGTTCCAACAATTCGCAACGGAAGGAAACAAATCGAAAGAAGAAAAGAACACTTACCATAACGCACAAGAAGAAACCATTTTGAGAAGGCTAGAAGAACGAGTAGCGACTATCCACAAAACCAATGATGAATGAAGAGGTAACACCCAAGAGAATTCGGCTATCAAGCAAATTCAGAAAGAAAAATAGATGGATTAAGTTTCGGCTTTGCAACAGAGTTAAAAGGGAAAATATGAGAAGAAAGGCTAAAAAGATTTCAGCTTTAGAAAGAATGGAGAAGAGATGAAGCAAATGGGGTAGGGAAGAGTCGGCTAACACCAAAAAGAAAAAGAAAAAGAAAGCAAAAGGGGTTTCGGCTTTGTAGAAGGTGCAATCCACGAATAGTGAGAAGAAGGGAATGGTACACAAGGTTCGGTTGAAAAGAGAAAAGATGTGAGAAATTAAGAAAAGAAGAAAATGACAAAAAGAAAGGTGAGGTTTCGGTTCTACCTACTCTTCCAATACTGACCGAAAATGACCAAAATGAAAACTAAAAGCACCTAATGATTTTTGGCACAACACTGCACAAACGCTACCATTCATCTCAGCTCCCCACATCCACAAATGCCAAAATGCACCAGCCAACACCCTTAGCCGAAATTCAACCCCACCAATTCCTTAAATTCGGCCAACTCCTCCCTTAACATCACCCCCCACTATTTTCTCCTACATTCTCTCTACATTACCCATTCAATTGAGTTTGAATTATTCAAACTCCACAAATAGCTCTCCACCATTTGTTTGAATACCTTGACCAAATCTTCCCTCTCTCTTCAGAGTTTGATTGCCATCCAACCACCTTCCCTGCCTAAGCTAAAAAAATAAAGCTCCCTTGCGCCACCTGAGGGATTCGAACCCTCTCCCTCAGCTCCCCTTGTGACGCCACCTCCCTGCATGCTAGGTGGCGTCTCCTTGCCACACTACCAAACCTTTTCTTGTGTCCTAAAACACAAAAAAAAAAAACTCTTGAAGCCTGACCCAACCAGCTCCATCCCCTTTAAGTACCAAACTTGAAACTTTACCAAGGCTTCTACTCAACCCCGAACCTTCCGGGGGGACCCCAAACACACTCAAACAACATACTATGCATACCAAGCACACAGATACAAAGTAAATGCAAAACCCCTAAAAACCCGGATGCTACAGTACATCCTTTGCTCTAGCTGCTTCAAGGAATTCAATATTTGCTGGTGAAATGAGCCCCGAGTGACTGAAGGTGCTGCTATGGGAATGTGCGTGGCAATTGTAATAGCCCGTTTTTAGTCAAATCAGAATAGTGGTTTCGGGACCACAAATCCAAAGTCAAAATAATTATTTTATTATTATTTTAACATTTACAGCATGATAATATGTTTGTGTGAAAATTTCGTTACATATAGTGTAAAACTCTTGTTCTAATAGCTAAAGGGGTATAACAGTTATAGGACCTTAAAGTAAGAGTCCTTAAGTGGTAAGTAGACCATTTCAACTGTGAGTGGACAATTATGGGCATATATTAAGTGATTTTTAATGTTTTGAAACAAGGTTAATATAGTAATTTGTGAATAACTTAAGTAAAATAATGGAAAACATAATGTATCATCATCTTTTCTTCATTTCCACTGAAAATGCAAAGAAATAAGGAATCCATGGAAGCTTTTTAGGGTTCGATCACTTAGTAGCTCAATTGGTGAGTGATTTTTGTCCCTTTTTAATGATTTCTATGTTTTTGAGATCGTTGCGGCTTAGTCTAGCTAGCCCATGGACTATTTTACAAAACTGTTAAAGTATTTGATTTTTACCGTTGTTGTATATGCATGAGTTTTAGTGTTTGATGGATGAAAATGAAAGTATGGTGAAAGTTATACAAGTTTTGTAAAGTGATTTTTGATAAAAATGTCAATTAAGAATTAAATTGTGAAATTTGTAAATTATGTGGTTAAACTGTGAAATAAATGAAAATATGGGTTGATATGTGTACTTGGAGAATTCGGCTAGCATGGGTGTGAATTAAATTGCATGAATTTGTGTTTTTATGAAATAATGACTAAATTATAAAAATGTGAAATATTAAGGGTAAATGTGTAAAATTCCCTTAGTGCATGTATTGGATTAAATAAGCTAACTTTGATATTATATAGATTAAGAAAAGCGAACTACGGACTTAGATCAGGGAAAGAACAAGGTTTTCGATTAATTGATTCATTTCGTCGTTTTTATACATCCGAGGTAAGTTCGTATGTAATAAGCATTATCTTTATTGTGTTTTAAACGCTTTAATATTGAATAACTTGTGAATTACGACATTGTAGAAATATTCGACGACTATTCAACATTAGAAATCTCGGTTGAACCTTAGGAATAGATTAGGATTCAAATGACATGTCATTAGGGGTTATTGTGATATTGTGATCCTGGTGTTGGCCATGTACGTCCTACAAGTGGCTGAGTATACTGGCATGCATTGCGGTTACTTGAAAGCTTGTGTGAGTAGCACTGTGTACTACGTCTTGACTGACAGCTTGTGTGAGCAGGCCCGTTGATAGCTCGAGAGTGAGCAATATTGAGATATGATATTGAGACAGCTTTGGCTATATATATTTATTGGAACTTAGGGTGCGAGTTTCTCGAGTATCCGATAGTATTCCGAATGGTTCAACAGGTAAATGAAAGATATAGTTGAGTATGAGATTGATACGAGATGGTATAGGTATGTACATAAACTGTATAAGCTTTAAATCGAAGAAACTTATGAAAGACACGTTTAATCTTATGATTAAATATATGAAAGGTTTGTTAGCTAATATGAGTTACAAGTTAATATTTTCAATTTTTTGAATTTTATATTTATAATCAAATTGAGTTTATTTCATACGAGCTTACTAAGCTATAAAGCTTACTCTATTTATTTTACAGTGTTTTATAGTGATTTCAAAGCTAGCTCGGATTCGGGGATCGTCGGAGACTTCATCACACTATCCTACTATCACTTTGGTACTTTTGAGCTTATGTTTTGGTTATATGGCATGTATAGGATTTATGGTTATTTTGGTTATAAGTTGATGATGAATTTAGCCATTAAAATTGGCTTGTAAATGTCTATGATTTGGTTTGTATATATATATCCATGAAAGTTGGCTTAATTTGGTTGGTTTGGTTATGTATATACATATGTGTGCATATGGCTTATGTTATGTGATTAAGGTTGGCTTTGTGATGTTTGTTGATATTAGATATTGTGGTTGTCAAATGGTTGAAATTAGAGAAGACATATGCTTGTGAATTTGATAATAATGATGCATGTTTGGAAATGTTTACTTAGTTGAATTGTATAAGTGAAGTTTGGTATGAATTGAATGGTACATTATGGTATTGATAAGTTTGGTATTTGTTAGTTTTGAAATGGTATATATAATGATTGGTTGAGAACTTTTGAATGACTGTTTATGCCTTGTTTTGGTTCCAATTGTTATGGTGTAGGTATATGCAAGTTTGGGTGGCAAAATGGCTTGGTAAATAGCCTATTTTTGTCCACATGAGCAGAGACATGGGCGTGTGTCTCAGCCATGTGTGACACATGGTTATGTTATACGACCATGTGTCCCCTGATGTTGAATTAAAAATCTTGTCAGTATGCTCCACACGGCCTAGCACACGGGCGTGTGATTGGCCGTGTGGCCTAAGTCACTATACCCTACAGGTTTGGCACGGCCTACCACACGGCCTGGTACACGGACGTGTATGGCCATTTTTAGGGCACACGGGTTGGCCACACGGGCGTGTGTGTTGGCCGTGTGACCCAAGTCAGAGAGTTACACGGGTTTGGACATGGCCATGTGCTTCCATTTTGAATGTCCACATGGCCTGTGACATGGGCGTGTCTTTGGCCGTGTGAGACACATGGCCGGGCCAAACAGGCGTGTGTCCCCTATTTTTGGCAAAAAATTTCTAAGCGTTTTTAAAGTTTTCAAAGTTATCAGTTTAGTCCCGAACCACCCTGAATGTATGTTTTGGGCCTCGTAGGCTCGTATAAAGGACGATATGAATGTTGTTGATTGATGATTATATGAAATTTGAAAATGTATGTGAAATATATGTTTAATTGTATTATATGTTCAGTAATGGTCCGTAACCTTATTCCGGCATTGAATACGGGTGAGTGGTGTTACAGCAGTAGAAGCCTAACTCTGTTGAGTTGTTGAGGCGGTATCAATGCTTCGGAGCTTAGTAAAAATTGCCCTTATGAGTCCACCCTTATTAGGGGTAATATCCTCAACATTAGTAAGAGGAACATTAGCAGTCTTGCATAATGCAGTAATGAGAGAAGGAAAATTTAAACTTCAAGCATTCTTCTCAGCACAACGATGGACTTCTTGAAAGAAGATCATTCCTACATTAATCGTTCTTCTTTTATAATAGAATGCAACAAAAGAATCATTTCCTTGGAAACAGTGGTATTGTGGTGGATGGCATAAGTCAACTTTTCAGGAAATGATACCACACCTTCCCAATCCATTTCAGTAAAGCTTTTTCAACAGTGTAGCATTCCTAACAAGAGACAATCTATTGTGTGCCCTCGATACATAAATCCTTCAAAACTTGTGCCAAACCCTCGGTTGTGACACTATCCAAACTCGATACGTTCATCTTGTACCACTTTGAGGCCAAACTGGGCAATTATACGGTCCTCATCAAATGGTACAGAACTGCCCCGCACATAGATGAAAGGAGAATCAAGGGAGTTCACAAATTGGCATAGAACTCCCTAACTACTCTACTCAAAATATCCACTAGGTGCAAAGAAAAAATGCCCCACCCATGGTGCTCTACTATCGATGATACAGACTCGTCATATCCCATGTAAGGTTCATCCTTAAACAAGAATCCCTGTTCAAAACAAAAGGGATGCTTTAGAATATTATTAGAGTACCTTGTAACCGTAGCAGAGTTGGAGAATGTCTTTGGTTAGGAAGCGCCAGTGCGTGATAATTCTATTGTTTTAGAAGCACTCTTGACGCGAGCCATTAAGAAAGAATAAAGAGAAATCTTGGAGAAATATAGTGTAAAGAAAATGGAGTAGAGGTTGGAGATAAACAAACTGTAACACCCCAGTTTAGGGGCTATGCATGTGGGGTATAATTCATGTTCTAGTGGGTTTTGGGTAGACTTGGATGTGTTTGAGAGGTGTTGAGAGTGCTCGAAGTAAAAGGGAAGACTTTGGAAAAATTTAATTTTTAGGGGTTAAGAAGGGAATCGGGCCAAGGGAGGCCTTAAGTATATTTTTCGGGTAATTTTTGGCACAAAGGATAGCTTGGCGAAGTGGCTAGCGTGCGGCACTTAGGCGCTGGAGGGATGAGAGGACGCTGGTTCGAGTGGGGGCAGCAGCAGTTTTGGCGTTTTATATTTTGTTGTGGCGATGGACTGAGGTAGAAAGGATTTAAAAATAAATGTTGGGGCTCTATGGACATGAAAGGCAGGTGGGTAGAGTGGCTGAGGCGCTACTTGGAAAAGGAGCTGGTGCAGGTCGTGGGTTCAAGGCGCTAGGGAGGCAGAATTTTGTTGATTTTGCAAACTGGCGTTAGGTGCTGGGAGGGCTTAAAAGATTTTGTTGCGCGCTTCTCTCACAAAACAATGCCTAGACCGAATGGCCTGGGGCGCTATTTGGTCGCTGGTTTCCCCCAGGTCCTGTGTTCGAGACCTTTGGCCGGCATGAAGGGTGTTTTTTTTATTATTTGATTTTTTTTGCAGCAAATTGATAGGCAGTGGACGGCACATGGATTAGAAGATAGGGATTAGGCTTTTATCCTTTTAAATTCGGCTGGAGTTAGGATAATTATTATGTTTTTTTTTTTTTTTTTTAAAATGGAAGAGGTGATAAAGGATAAAGGTGGGTTTTAGTTTATTTTAAATTTGAATGGTTGGCTGGGAGTAAATTAAAGGATTGGATTAATTCAAATATGTTGAATTAGTGGCTAGGAGAGATTCCAGGAGCTGGCCGAATTCTTTTATTAAGGGGGGGTGCTCACCTTTGTTTTTTTTTTTCACCATTTGTGCTTCCTGCCGAAACTTGTTTCCCATTTCTTTGGTTGCCGAATCCTAGTTCCCTCTTAAGCCTTCATCCATTTGTCTTCCATACTTTACCAACACTAAAATATCCCTTCTCTTCACCTATGCACTTTGGCCGAATCTTCAAGGTGACCTAGTCGATTTTCCTACTTGGTTCTCTCTATTTTTTTTCCTAAGTCAAAACCATTTCATATTGACTCCCCATATCTTCTTTCTTTCTCTATTGCCGAAACCTTTCTCCCTGTCCTAGTGGTGGTTGGCCGAATCTTAAGCAGGGGGGTGGAGCATTTGAGTCTCTGCTCTAGTCATTGTGAAGGGTAAGATTTTACGTTATAGTTTATTTCTTTTGATGTTTAGATTAACCAAAGGGGTCTCTATGTTTGAGGTTGGCCGAATATTCTTGTGGTCTTAGTGTGGTAATTATTTCTTGTGTAATCAGCAAGGAGGAGTGGTAGGGAGAACTCTTAGGTTCAATTCAGCAAGGGTGTGTCGACAGCGAGTTGTGGGTCAAGTGACGTTTAGTGTGAGTCGAGCGGTTGTGCTATTAAGGTGCGTAATCATCGCACTATTTCTCGGTTTGATTGCTAACGTTAAAACTGTGTTATGTGTGGTAGCCATTTTTAATGGCTTAAGTGATGAGTAATGGTGATGGTAAGATTATTTGTGATGTATATTTATATATGTGTATATTTATATACTTATGTGATATGATGACTTAACATGTAGCATCTATATATTTGCATGAGGTGGGGCTTGATTCGATGAAGGAGGAAGTGTACACAAGGTGTGTACGTGGTCTAATGATAGCTCAGGCTACATTAGCGCTTGATGGTTAGCTTTGTGCTACCTCAAGGGAGGTGTGGCTCGGTGCCCATCTCGGCGGTTGATGGCTATGTGCATCACCGTAGGCAGAGTATGTTGTTGGATCATGTTGGTTGATCGGTGGCTAAGCCACGGCCTTGTGCAGCGAGTTGCCAAGGTAAGGTTTTGGATTATGATGTGATCAGTGGTGGTTTATCCACGGCCTTGGGCGAGGAGTCTGCTAAGGTTGGCGTGGTTGGTTTGAGGTTGGGGTGAGATGCATATGTGCATGACTTGCTATGTGAATTGTTGGGTATGGGGCCAAGCCCATACGCGGGAAATCTGTGTTTTGATTATGCACTGAGTCTGTGACTCACCCAATTATTTTCCAAACATTTCAGGTGATTCATGAGATGGACCGGGATCGTAGAGGACACATGGTGGCCCATGCCGAAGCGTTGTTTTTAGTTTTATTAAATATTAAGTATTTCTTTTCAATAATGGTTGTAATAAGGATTTATTTTATTATTTTTGGTATTATTTTATTATCAACTCTACTATGGTTTGTTCAAATTGAAACACTATGTGACGATGGATATATTTTTATAACTTATTTATTCAAATATGGAATTATTAAATATGTGGCTATAATTTCAAAAGAACTTGGTTTCCGAAATAAAATAAATTTTTACTATTTTATTCTAAGTCAGAAATATTTTCACTAACATAACCAGATTCGGTCGTAGTGAATGGGCCGGGTTTGGGGATGTTACAGTTTGGTATCAGAGCCCGGTTCAAAACTCGACTTTGAGGGTTTTGGGCCCAAAAACGTTTTCAAAATGGGCTTTACAAAAATATGGGCTTTTAAGAAATTTTTCAGGTTTTCTGGCATGGCACCTGTACCTCCGGCCCGAAGTCCACCAGGTAAGTACTTCGGACTTTCTTGAAGTGATTTGTTTATATGAAGTGTTATGGGCTTAGTTGGGCTCGTAGATTAGTGAACTAGGATCTGTTGAACCCTAGGGCTAGTCTACTCAAACATGTGCATAAGACTTAAGGACTCTTAAACAAACCTACGACTAAGTCGCCGAGTTAGGGTGTGGTAACCCCTGTGCGCATGTCAAGGATTGGATCCGGAAGAGCTTGGTACTTAAGCAGTCCTCGTGACTCACCTCCTCTTCGCAGGAATCCTACCTGGTGCGTAGCTACGGTTCACCTTAACCAAGAGGACTTGTTCATAGGCTAAACCGATTATTAAAACCCGAAAGGAAATGAGCCTTGCTGTTTTTTTTTAAAAAAAAAACCTCCTGTTCTAAATTTTTTTTTCAAACTCACCCTTTGGTTTGTGAAACCCTAAATTCGATTTTGAAAGACGTTTGTCGATTTATAAAATTACCAAAATGCCCCTAGTGGCAAAATTACAAAAATGCCCCTGTGTTATAAAATTACTATTCTACCCTCAATTTTGATAAAATGCTTTTTACTGGGTAAAATATCAAAATCTCGAGTTTTCAAATATTAAGATACCTTGGTTTGTGAAAAATTTATGAAAATACCCCTGGTTGATAAAATTACCGAAATGCTCTTGGTTTCTAAATTTTCTCTCAACTTTTACTGAAATATTCCTGTTTTACTAAATATCAGAAAGCCCTATTTTATGAAATACAGTGGTATTCTGATTTGGGGAATTTACGAAAATGCCCATGATTTCCAAAATTACGAAAATGACCCTACTTTTGGAATTTTTGCAACACACTTTGTTTGAGGAACAAAATTTTCAAGACGACTTCGAGATTTTGTAAATTTTGAAGTTGGAAAACTATTTTCAAAATTGACTCGAGTTATTACCAAAATACCCTCTTTAGGAAAAATGATGAATTTACCCACAGGTAGGAAGGAAACTTGATTGCTCGAAAGAACTACTCTCGGAAACTTCAATGCATAAAATTGCTAGTGAATAAAACAGTGAAACAAGAATTTCTGATGCATAAAATTTCTTAAACAGACTAAATCGAAGCGCTAGAAATAAGTTCTAGGGGGCGTGGTCGCAATACTCGTGGACGTGGTAGAGGCAGGATGTCAGTATCAGAACCAGTTGGGTCACGCCATGGGTCAGGGAGTGATGCACCGCCACCAGCTGTTGAGGTTGAACAGCAGGATCAGACTGGAGGAGACGACGCAGTGTCACAAGCTGTGCTACGAGTGCTCGAACGAGTGGCAGGAGCCAATGGGGGCAATAGGGCTCGGAAGTCGGTACCCGAAAGGCTTAGGGCAAATGGAGCTGAGGTTTTCAGAGGAGTGTCTGGGGTAGCTCTGAACGTGGCAGAGTACTGGCTTGAGGCTGTGGAAAGGATTATGGACGACTTAGACTTGACTGCTGAGGAGAAGCTTAAGGGTGTTGTTTCGTTGCTACGGGATGAGGCCTACCAGTGGTGGCTCACGGTTAAGGAAAGTACCCCTGCAGATCGAGTGGACTGGGGTTATTTTAAGATCAAGTTTGAAGGGAAGTATGTCGGAGCGAGCTATGTTGATGCTCAGAGGAAGGCGTTCCTTAACTTGGTGCAAGGAAACAAGTCGATAGCGGAGTACGAGGCTGAGTTTCTACGTTTGAGCCGGTATGCTTGGGGCATCGTGGCAACGGATTATGAGAGATGTGTCAAATTTGAAGATGGTCTGCGGGATGAGCTGCGAGTTTTGATTGCTCCGCATCAGGAAAGAGATTTTGCCGTTTTAGTGGAGAAAGCTCGAATAGCTGAGGAGGTCAAGAAGGCTGAGAGGCACAATAGAGAAAGGAACCGTGATAAGAGAAGTGTTGGATCGTCAGAAGTGTTTGAGAGGGTTCAGAAAAGACCGAGGGTTGAGACTCCTGTTAATATTGCTAAGCCAGCCGCCGGAAATCCAGATCGTCCGTGTGCTCAATGTGGAAGGTACCATGTTGGCAAATGCTGGAATCGTGTTCGGGAGTGCTTTAGATGCAAGTCCAAGTCCCATTTGATTAAGGATTGTCCCCAGAACCCGAATAGGACTCGGATAGTGTCAAGGTTATGTGCAACCAGCAGAGGTGGTCGCAGCGACGAGAGGTCGTGGTCGAACCATGGAGGAAATGGTTCCGCCGAGGTCGTCGTAGATGAGACCGCGGTAATGGTGGCACTCGAGGCAAGACAAACAACGGTGCGGTTTATGCGATTCATCGAGAGAGAGGATAATGATGTGCACGATGTGTCCATTTGGTAAGTTCCTTGTGTTTGGAATATTCTTTGTTGTTTTGTTCGTGTTCTTTGATTGTTTGATTTGTTGCTCGTAAAGTAGTGGGAACCTTGAGTATGAACTTAGAAACTGTGCCTAGAAGGTAGGTTAGCTCTTTAAGATCAGAGTGCGTAGCTATAGCGTAGTGGGAGAAATTGGGTGATAGTTTAGACAAGTAATTTCGAGGACGAAATTATTTTAAGGAGGGTAGAATTGTAACACCCAGTTTAGGGGCTATGCATGTGGGGTATAATTCATGTTCTAGTGGGTTTTGGGTAGACTTGGATGTGTTTGAGAGGTGTTGAGAGTGCTCGGAGTAAAGGGAAGGCTTTGGAAAAATTTGATTTTTAGGGGTTAAGAAGGGAATCGGGCCAAAGGAGGCCTTAAGTATATTTTTCGGGTAATTTTTGGCACAAAGGATAGCTTGGCGAAGTGGCTAGCGTGCGCACTTAGGCGCTGGAGGATGAGAGGACGCTGGTTCGAGTGGGGGGCAGGCAGCAGATTTTGGCGTTTTATATTTTGTTGTGGCGATGGGTGAGGTAGAAAGGATTTAAAAATAAATGTTGGGGCTCTATGGACATGAAAGGTGGGTGGGTGGAGTGGGTGAGGCGCTACTTGGAAAAGGAGTGAGTGCAGTCGTGGGTTCAAGGCGCTAGGGAGGCGTAATTTTGTTGATTTTGCAAACTGGCGTTAGGTGCCGGGAGGGCTTAAAAGATTTTGTTGCGCGCTTCTCTCACAAAACAATGCCTAGACCGAATGGCCTGAGGCGCTATTTGGTCGCTGGTTTCCCCCAGGTCCTATGTTCGAGACCTTTGGCCGGCATGAAGGGTGTTTTTTTATTATTTGCTTTTTTTGCAGCAAATTGATAGGCAGTGGACGGCACATGGATTAGAAGATAGGGATTAGGCTTTTATCCTTTTAAATTCGGCTGGAGTTAGGATAATTATTATGTTTTTATTTTTTATTTTAAATGGAAGAGGTGATAAAGGATAAAGGTGGGTTTTAGTTTATTTTAAATTTGAATGGTTGGCTGGGAGTAAATTAAAGGATTGGATTAATTCAAATATGTTGAATTAGTGGCTAGGAGAGATTCCAGGAGCTGGCCGAATTCTTTTATTAAGGGGGTGCTCACCTTTGTTGTTTTTTTACCATTTGTGCTTCCCACGAAACTTGTTTCCCATTTCTTTGGTTGCCGAATCCTAGTTCCCTCTTAAGCCTTCATCCATTTGTCTTCCATACTTTACCAACACTAAAATATCCCTTCTCTTCACCTATGCACTTTGGCCGAATCTTCAAGGTGACCTAGTCGATTTTCCTACTTGGTTCTCTCTATTTTTTTTCCTAAGTCAAAACCATTTCATATTGACTCCCCATATCTTCTTTCTTTCTCTATTGCCGAAACCTTTCTCCCTGTCCTAGTGGTGGTTGGCCGAATCTTAAGCAGGGGGTAGAGCATTTGAGTCTCTGCTCTAGTCATTGTGAAGGGTAAGATTTTACGTTATAGTTTATTTCTTTTGATGTTTCGTTAACCAAAGGGGGTCTCTATGTTTGAGGTTGGCCGAATATTCTTGTGGTCTTAGTGTGGTAATTATTTCTTGTGTAATCAGCAAGGAGGAGCGGTAGGGAGAACTCTTACGTTCGATTCAGCAAGGGTGTGTCGACAGAGTTGTGGGTCAAGTGACGTTTCGTGAGTCGGCGGTTGTGCTATTAAGGTGCGTAATCATCGCACTATTTCTCGATTTGATTGCTAACGCGTTTAAACTTTGTGTGTTATGTGTGGTAGCCATTTTTAATGGCGTAAGTGATGAGTAATCGTGATGGTAAGATTATTTGTGATGTATATTTATATATGTGTATATTTATATACTTATGTGATATGATGACTTAACATGTAGCATCTATATATTTGCATGAGGTGGGGCTTGATTCGATGAAGGAGGAAGTGTACACAAGGTGTACGTGGTCTAATGATAGCTCCGGCTACATTAGCACTTGATGGTTAGCTTTGTGCTACCTCAAGGGAGGTGTGGCTCGGTGCCCATCTCGGCGGTTGATGGCTATGTGCATCACCGTAGGCAGAGTATGTTGTTGGATCATGTTGGTTGATCGGTGGCTCAGCCACGGCCTTGTGCAGCGAGTTGCCAAGGTAAGGTTTTAGATCACGATGTGATCAGTGGTGGTTTATCCACGGCCTTAGGCAGGGAGTCTGCTAAGGTTGGCGTACGGTTGGTTTGAGGGTTGGGCTGAGATGCATATGTACATGACTTGCTATGTGAATTGTTGGGTATGGGGCCGAGCCCATACGCGAGAAATCTGTGTTTTGGTTATGCACTGAGTCTGTGACTCACCCAATTATTTTCCAAACATTTCAGGTGATTCATGAGATGGACCGGGATCGGAGTGGACACATGGTGGCCCATGCCGAAAGCGTTTTTTTTAGTTTTATTAAATATTAAGTATTTCTTTTCAATAATGGTTGTAATAAGGATTTATTTTATTATTTTTGGTATTATTTTATTATCAACTCTACTATGGTTTGTTCAAATTGAAACACTATGTGACGATGGATATATTTTTATAACTTATTTATTCAAATATGGAATTATTAAATATGTGGCTATAATTTCAAAAGAACTTGGTTTCCGAAATAAAATAAATTTTTACTATTTTATTCTAAGTCAAAAATATTTTCACTAACATAACCAGATTCGGTCGTAGTGAATGGGCCGGGTTTGGGGATGTTACACAAACCGTAAAGGTGGGAGCTTTATGAGAAACGTAAAATGTGAATAGTTGGGAAGAGGGAAATAAGGGGGTTAATGATGACAGTTTTAGGGAAGATGAAATGTACTAGGGAAGTTTGGGACATGGTGAGAAAAAAAATAAAGAATTTTTTGGGGAAAAAAGATAAAATGACCTAGCCCTACAATATAGGTTGTCTTCCTAAGGCTTCCCAAAAAATTTATTAGGTTCATCTACTCAAGGAATCTCTCATTTGGACTTTCTATGCGGTCAACCCTTGATAATTTAACACCTCATCACCCAATTTGTCAAGACATAATGCTCCTTCGTAATGCTACAACAGCCGTCCTCCCAGTACACACTAATAAGTTTGATTTTTTTATCATGCCTTTGAAAAACTGTGCTAATGTATAAAAAAAAAAATCAAAAATGAAACGACATGAAATAAAAATTTAGCACATAACCAACAAACAAAAATAATTAAAAATTAATTTAAAGCAAAGAAAATAAATAAAATAAAATAAAAATTGATAACTCAAGCATTTCGAAGGTCGATGCTTTGCTTGTCACGCTCCACATGAGCACCCCTATTAGTACTTCAAGAGTTAACCATTAACTTTGAATGTAACACCCATTTTCATGTCTTTGATAACAACAACTCCATATGAGAATGCTTGAATTACTTCAAAAGGACCTGACCAGCAAGATTTCAATTTACTAGGGTACAATTTGAGTCTAGAATTAAACAATAATACATGTTACCCTGGTTCAAATTGTCTTGGCATAGTTATGTTATCATGTCATTGCTTGGTCTTTTCCTTGTATAGTTTAACATTTTCATATGCTTGTGCCAAAAATTCTTCCATTTCATTCAACTCTAGAAACCTGTTATTGCCAACAGCAACCCAATTCATGTTCAGCTTCTTAATAGGCCAAAATGCTTGGTGCTCAAGCTCAACAGGTAAGCGACATGGCTTCCCATTAACAAGCTTTAAAGGCGACATCCTTAATGGTGTTTTAAATGCAGACGATAGGCTTACAAAGCTTCATCCAATTTGTTCCACCGATCCTTACGAGATGGATTCACCACTCTTTTAAAAAATTTGTTTAATTTCTCTATGAGAAATCTCAGCTTGTCAATTTTTCTAGGGATGATATGTCGTAGCAATCTTATGATTCACCTCGTACATGCGCAATGCATTGGCCACTAGTTTACAATCAAAATTTGATCCTTCATCACTAATAATGGCTTTAGGTGTACCAAAACTTGTAAAGATGTTCTTATGTAGACTCTTCAATGCTGACTTAGTGTCATTAGTAGCTAGGGCCACAGCCTCTACCCACTTAGAAACATAATCTATTGCCAAAAGATATATAATTTGCCTACTGGAAGTGGAAATGAACCCATAAATTATATTCCCCATACATCAAATAACTCAACCTCCAGTATGCTTTGCAACGGCATTTCACGTATCCTAGATAGATTTCTCGTTCTCTGACAATAGTCACATGATTGATAGAATCCATGAGCATCTTTGAATAGATTTGGCCAATAGAATCCCGATTGAAGTACTTTAGCAGCAGTTCTCATTCCTCCAAAATGTCCTCCATAAGGAGCCAAATGACAATGCTACAAAATATTGTGTATTTCTTCGTTAGGGACACACTTTCGAATCATTTGATCAACACAATGTTTAAATAAGAATGGTTCATCCCAATAATAGTGCTTAGCATCATGAAAAAACTTTCGCCTTTGGTGGGTTTTTAAATCAGGTGGCATCACACCACTTACCAAGAAATTCACTATATCGGCATACCAAGGTAATGCCTTGGAAACTAGAAATTGTTCGTCCCGAAAATCTTCTTTAATAAAGTTATCACTGCCATCTTCATTACCCTATTCTAACCTTGACAAATGATCAGCCACTTGCTTTTCAATCCCCTTTCAATCCCAAATCTCCATGTCAAACTCTTGTAGTAACAATATCCACCTAATCAATCTCGACTTGCCATCTTTCTTATGCACCAAGTACTTAATAGCCGAGTGACCTGTGTAAATTGTGACATTGGTACCCACTAGATAAGGAAAGAATTTATTGAACGCAAGCACCACAACTAACAACTCTTTTTCTTTGGTGGTATAATTAAACTGTGCGTCCGCCAAAGTTCTACTAGCATAATATATTGCATTTTGTATTATGTCTCTCCTCTGCCCCAACACTGCTCCCATGGCATAGTCACTGGCATTGCACATGAGTTTGAACGGCAAGGTCCATTCTGGGGCTACTACAATTGGTGTTGCTACTAGTCCTTTCTTTAATTCCTCAAAAGCAACCAGGCAGTGTTCATCAAAATCGAAGGATCTATTTTGCTCTAGCAGTGTGCACAAGGGTTTAGATATTTTCAAAAAATCTTTAATGAATCTTGTATAAAATCCTACATGACCTAGAAAACTTCTAACACCCTTGACACTAGTTGGAGGTGGCAATTTTTCTATTACTTCAATTTTTCCTCTGTCTAATTCAATTCATCACTATGATATCCTATGCCTTAACACAATTCCTTCACGAACCATGAAGTAGCATTTTTCCCAATTCAAGACAATAATTGTTTCTTCACAGCGGCACAAAACCAATTCCAGAATTTTCAAATTTCAAAATCATTGCCCAATATAGAGAAATCATCCATGAAAACTTCAAGGAAATTCTTTACCATATCTGAACGGTATCCGTCTAAATGAAAAAGGACCATATGGGTACGTGAAAGTTGTCTTTTCTTGATCATTGAGAGCTATAGCAATCTAATTATACCCTGATTAACCATCCAAAAAATAGTAGAGAGCTTTCCCTGCTAACTTGTCCAACATCTTATCAATAAACGTCAAAGGAAAATGGTCCTTCCTAGTTTCCTTGTTAAGCTTTCGATAATCTATGCACACTCTCCATTCTGTGACCGTGCGAGTTGGTATGAGCTCATTATTGACATTGCTAACCACTGTGACACCTCCTTTTTTGGGGACACATTATACAGGGCTTACCTACGAGCTATCCGAGATTGGGTAAATAATGCCAGCTTCAAGCCATTTGATAATCTCTTTCCTTAAAACTTCATTCATTATCGGATTCAATCTGCTCTGCTACTCAATAAACTTACTATGGGAATCCTCTAACAAGATTTTATGCATGCAAAATGCAGGACTAGTTCCATTTATATCAGCAAAGGTCTATCCTAATGCTTTCTTACATTGTCATAGGACTTCCAATAACTTGACCTCTTGTTCGGATGTCAATTTCGTAGTAATCACAGCTGGCAAGCTGCTATTATCTCCCAAGTATTCATATTTTAAATGCCGCGGTAAAGGTTTCAACTCCAATGTAGGAGGTTCCTATATAGAGTGTTTAGGAGGCTTGAACGAATGATTCGATAGAACCAAAGAGTCAAACTTTTTCCCTGGTCTCTCCACTATTTGTTTGGCTTCCATGAATTCACTAAGCTCTTCTAAACTTACTTCATCAATCCTTTCTAATGAGTCTTCATTACTATCAGAATTGCTATGGCGAAGTCTTGTGAATTCCTCTACTACTGTTTCTATCAAACCAATGGCATTACATTCTTCATTTTCATTTGTACATTTCAAAGCATCAAAAACATTAAAAGTAACTTGTTGATCATTTACCCTCATGGTCAATTCACCATTCTGTACGTCAATTAGAGTTCCGCCTGTATCAAAAAAAAGGCTTTCCAAGAATAATTGGGACATTTTGATCAGCTTTAAATTCTAAAATAATGAAATCAGTAGGAAAGATAAATTTATCTACTCTTACTGGCGTCCTCAATTTTACCTTCCTGACGGGTATAGGATCGATCAGCTAATTGCAAAGTCACTGTAGTAGGTTTTGCTTTCCCAATCCCTAGCTTCCTAAAAATAGACATAGGCATTAGATTTATACTCGCTCCTAAATCACATAACGCCTTACCACCATAATGATTTCCAATTGAACAGGGGATAGTGAAACTCCTTGGATCCTTCAGCTTTGGATGTAGTTTATTCATCAACATTGTTGTGCACCCTTCAGTGAGAGCAACAGTCTCAAACTATCCCAATCTGCACTTCTTTGACTGTATGTCTTTCATAAATTTCACATAATTGGGCAACTGCTCCAAAGCTTCCACTAACAATATGTTGATGTGGAGTTGCTTCAAAACTTCTAATAACCTTTTAAACTGAACAATCTATTTAGAATTTTGAAATTGCTAAGGAAAAGGTAAAGGTGGCCATCCTTCAGGTTACTGATATTGTTTTGCTATGGCATTTTTGTTGGCAACATGATCTGATTTTGTTACAACATTTCTCTATGTACCCTTTTCAGGTGTTTTCTGTCATTTAATAGGTTTTGAGACCTTTTCCTAATTGCGGCTAGATTTGTCTTCCTCTGCCATGGCATCTTGAACAACATTATCCAGTTGAGTCCCACTTCTACGAGTGATGGATTTACACTGCTTCTTCCCTTGGGTTCTCAAATTTTCAGTATCACTTGGCAAAGCTCCTTGTAAGATTGTTGGCAATCTTTTCCAAAATCTCATATGCTTCATTGTAAAATTTATCCATAATGTACCATTGGCAGATGCATCAACTACGATTCTCGTATGTGCATTCAACCCATTATAGAATATTTCCATTTGAGTCTAATGCTAAAATCCATGCATCGAACATTTCAAAATTGAATCTTTATATCGTTCCCAAGCTTCATATAATGTTTCATCCTCTAACTGCCGAAATGACGTGATGTCATTTTTAAGCTTGGCATTCATGTTCGATGGATTATACTATAGCAAAAACTTCTAGAAAATATCATTCCATGATGTCACTTTCCCCGATGACAAAGCATTCAACCATGCCCTCGCACGAGCTCTTAAAGAATATGGAAATAGTTTAAGTCGCAAGGCATCTTCAGGAACACCCTATTGCCTGAACGAGTCATAAACTTCTAGGAAAAGCCATAAATGCAGTCTTGGATCTTCAGTGGGTAGTCCACCAAACTGTTCTACTATTTGCAACATCTGAAACATTATCACTTTCTGTTCAAACTGTTGAGCCTATATATGTGGCCTAACTATCCCTAGATTCAAATCATCCAAAATTGGAACAACATGCTCTCGAATGGGTCTGTCTCGGTCATCTATCACCTAAAGAATAGGAGGCTTAACATCTTGACCACTTGGATTATCATTGAGACGAGCACCATTTAGATTATCATTGAGACTAGGATTATTCCCGTTTCTAGCCATTTTTCTCAATTCTTTTCGCCTTCTTCCCAAAGTTTTGTTGATCTCTAAGTCGAAAGGATACTCTTTGCTAGCAGGAATGCCTCTTCTCATACATTGTTGGCAAAATTGTAGAAATTAAATTAAACTAAGCTAAATAAAACTAATGGAATTAAGTCAAATAATGAAACAAAATTTCACCAAATTGTCAGTCCCCGGCAATGGCACCAAAACTTGCCACGTGTGAATATAATATGCAAATCAAGTAATAAAGTGATGAGTGAGTATCGTTCCCACGAGGATTGGATTGGGGCACAAAAGTGGTCAAGTTGTTATAATAAAATGTAATTAATGATATGGTAAAGCTATGGTAAGTATGCAATGGCAACTAAAGGAATAATGATGTATGCAATATGTGGAATTAATTAAAACTTGGACAATGATAGTAGAAATGTAATGGCAGTTATGAGAATTACTATAGGAATATTAAGTAAATAAATGAATAAATAACTAAGAATGTGATGACAAATATTCTATGGAAAAATATAAGGGTTACATGATGTTGAACGGGAAGGTTGGGATTACTAAGAATCTACTTTTCCTGTCAGCAATGCCTCAGCAAAATCATACTTAACCTACTGCTCAGAAGAGTTCAAAAATGGCCTGCCTCTCTCGAAAGCGAAAACCTCAAGTTACATTGCCTGTGTCTATAGGCCTTTAATATGGTACCCTACATTGTTTCCTTCTGTATGAATGCTACTCTATTTTTAGAGCCTACTACAAGTATCTGTCGACTACTTGCTTATATCATTCAACCACGGTCTAACTAATCCAACCTTTTCAGACTTTAGCTTAATTTAAGGGTATGCTGCATAGTCGACTATGCCTAGGGATTGCTCACATACATTTTAAAGAATAAAAAAATTGAATGAGATAATAAAATAATTTAGATTTATACTATTGCCATTAAAGAAAATTAAAGTTTCATCAAAGTAATCCCAACCTATGAAATTTAGCTCATAGGTTGGTAAATAAAATTCAACTCAAACATCGTTTTCATCACTGTAATTAACGAAGGAATTGATTAAAAATAATGGAAGAACGTCAGGAAGATAGTGTTCACTTGTCTGATCCATACTCCAGCTGCATAGTGTCCTGAGGTAGCGGAGAGGGACTACCTTCATTTTTCCTCTATTCAGTCTCTATTCAGTTGCTACCTTCTATTTTGCCTAAGGATCTTACCATTCGTTCGCTCTCTAGGGTTTCCTCCTTTGGCTTCTTAATTTTTTTTCTTTTTTAGGATAATTCCAATAGCCCAAGATTTATCTTCTACTCTTTTCTATGTAGATTTATCTGGTGCAAGTAGACTTGGGCTAAAACTGATATGTGTTGAATGCTGAGTGGACACCTTCCCATTATTGCCAAGGCATACGAGTTGGCAATCAAAACACCCTTTTGCCTCGGTAAAAATTCACTCATTTATTTCTTATTCCTCATCATGCACCTGCCAATACCATAAAACACAACCTTTCCACAAGCAATTAAAAGTACCTAACATTTAAACACAGCCCATGTACTAATGCAATGTTAAAAATACTAATGGAATATCCTAAAATGCAACTAGATGTACTTAAGTATAGGCAATTAACTAGGTATAAAGGCATGAAATATAACTCTTTTAAAGAGTTATCAACTACCTTTTGGATCAACTAAGAAAATTCTAGCTTTAGAACTAGCCTTTCCAGCTTAATTGTCTACATACAAAGTTCAGACCTAATTTTGAGTGGAGGGCAGATTAGTGGATGAGTCTTGAGGTAGGGCACTACTTTAAATAGTGGGAAAGCCTTCTTCAATGAGAAGTTCAGGTGGTTGGAAGAGAACATATAGCCACAAAGTCTGCTAGGGTTGAGCTTTTATGGGCTTCCACGGTAAGAATTCCAACCTAAATTCACTAAGCTCGACACTTCATTTTATCATTCGTTTAGAAACATTCAGTTTCCTCACAATATCCTTGAGTGGTTGGTCGGATATCCTTGTAGCCACAATAAAAAATAATTTTTCTTCCTGAGGATAATTTAGCTTTTAGTCTTGAAGAACTCTTCTGACTTGGTATGCCAGATGCTGCTGCCTACCAACTTCGTTTACTAGTACAGTCACCACTGTCTCGTCTAAAGCCACTGGATGCATAGAGAGGGTGTCTCCGAATGAAAGAGATGCTAAAAGCAAGGAAGGGGTATTCAAGTATGCTTCACTTGCTCAAAATATCACTGGCATTTGTCAATCCACTGAAACGAGCCTTTTAGAGATTTGAAAAATGATAAACATATATTAGCCATCTTTAAGACAAAGAGATTCAGATCAACAATCTGACAAGTCAAGTGTTGAATTTACTTGGGCCACTGCAGTGGGTTCATCTCTAAAATAGCCTTGATTTTCTCTAGGTCGGCCTCAATACCTCTTTTGAAAATCATGAAACCCAAGAACTTGCTAGCCTTGACTACCTAAATCATTAATGGATTGTTCCATTGTTCCAAGAACTTATTAAGGTTCATGATGTACCTTCAGAGAATAGTGAATACCTCTCAGAGATTATTAATCTATTGTTCCATTGTTACAATTTTGACAAGAATATCATCCACGTAGATCTCCATAAACCTTTCAATCTATTTTTGAAACAACTTATTTAACAGTTGCTAATAGATAGCACCCGCATTCTCCAGATCTAACGACATCATCTTATTACCAAAAAACTTATCTTCAATTATGAAAATCATAGTCTCTTGGTCTTATTTGCCATAAATATTTGATTATAGCTTGAAAAGACAACCATGAAGCTCATGAACTAATGGCCTATGGAGGAATGTACGAGTCGGTCGATAGTAGGCAATCAAAAGTTATTCTTGGGGCAAGCTTTATTCAAGTTCATTAAAACCACACATATTCTCCATTTGTTTCCAGACTTGGGTACCCTTACTACATTAGAGACCTAGTCAGGGTATGCAACCTCTTAAATGAAACATGCAGCGATTAGTGTAACACCGCTTGCTCGACCTGATCATCGGGTTCGAGCTACAAGATGCTACATTCGTAGTCGGAGCAACAATAGACAATTTTGCAACATTCAACCAATCATACATGTAAATAAGTATCATTCACATTCAAAATATGAAACACAATCATTTCCAGGTCTCACATGAGCTTACAAAAGCTTTTTTCTAACTCAAGCCTAAACTATGGCCAAGTTGTAAATTTTTTTTCAAAGCCTTGAGCCGACGTCACGACATCATAGTTTGCATGTCGCAACATCGCCAATCAGAGTCATGCAAGAATTCAAGTTTCACGGTGTCGTGATGTCACACACTATCAACCTAAGTCACAAAGTTGGGAACTCGAGGTCACAACGTTACCCCTACATTTGGCAAAAATCCAATTTGTTCCATATTCATTTTTTTAACCAAAACATATCAATACACATATTCACATACCACTTTCACCCATACCAAAACATATAAATTCAAGCTAAAACAAGTCTATAACACTTTAAGAATATGACTCTTCAAATGGAATAACATTTATATTCAAAACTTAAACATATTATACCATCTATCAACTCAACTTACCATTTCCTTCTATATGCAAATCTTAGCATATATATATATGACAAGTGCAAGTTTAAAATCATCAACTAAATAACATCGACCAAAGATAAACCATGCATCATTTGGTACATAAACCAAGCTTCACATACAACTCAACATTTACCATAAGCTCAAGCATACCATTCTATCAAGAAAATGACCATTTCCATAACACCTTATCCCTGTATACATGCCACAACTTTGATAACCAAAATAAACATATTACTATCGATTCAATGATAGTGTAAGTTTCGCAATGATCCGACTCGATGAGTTCCGCAAGGTGACAGTCTATAAAGGAGGGAAACAACTAAAGTAAGAATGCTTAGTAAGTTCAAATGAAAAACAATATACCTTAATATTATGCAAATATAAATGCGACCTTAGTTTGACATTGTTGGCTAGAACATGGCACTCAAAACATCATCAAGGTGAGCAAATAACAATATTCATAATCATTAGAATTTACATGTAGTCTAAGCATAACAATTTTTATTACTTTTGATGTACTTACCACAATGGCACATTGCATCAAGAATTCATAAATTCATACCAAGTAAACATGATTCAATACATTCACCTTATTCATCATTAATTAATAAGATGTATCCATACAATTAAATCCATTCTATGATATTTCAATTTTGATTACTAAGTAAAATTCATTACATTTTCAAGTTTCCAATTCCATTTACAATGTTTCACCCGATGGAACCCTGGTAAAATGGACTCAGATACACGAGTGAACTGCACCACACCAAGTTGTTCGTTTGAGCTGAATATATATAGCAGGTTACCCATCCGGGATAAACCTATTTCACGACACATCAAATTACTCGTTCAAGCTACACCTAAGTCACATAATACCTAAGAATCGATGACAAATGCTAGATATCAATAAAGTTTATAATAATCCCTTTATAAGTGTGCATAATACCCTATTGGCTTGCAATTCGTATCTTAACCTTTTTACTAAGTTCACACAAGCACTATTTACACGAATAAGCATTACAAATCCCAGTAATTTTCCATTTTTCATATTGTACCCTGTACGATGGTATGAATCAAATACATGCCATGTACATGTTGGGAAAAAAATAGGTTTGGAAAACATAGCGAAAAATAAATTTAGGGAAAATAGAGTTTTATTTGTTTTTCCAAAATAAGACCTTGGTTGTGATATCTAAAGTAATAAACACTTAACCAAAATTGTACATTTTTTATTCGTCTAGGATGAGCGCTTTGACCGAGTAGTCTTCTTCGCTATCCTTAAGCTCACGCTTGCCGAGTGTGGGCTCAATTTAAATCACAAATTTTTTCATAAAAATTACTAATGGGGTAATTTCACAATTTCTCTAAACTTTTAGGTCAAGTTGTAAATCAGAAAAATATCTCTAGAAATTTTCTAAAATAATCTCTTTATAGAATTTTCTCTCTACAACTTTTCCTTGAATTCAAGTGTGTAAAATAATGACACAATGCTCTTTTTATATAGGGAGAGTTTAGAGAGTTTAACTAAGATTAAACTTAATCACTTTAATATTAAGATAATTACTTTAATATTAAATTAATAAAATACAATTTAGATAAGTATTAAATTTAATTTAATATTAAACTATTAAAACAATATTATTTTTGGAATAGTTAATCTAAAATCAAATTCTCTAGTAGAGTCCCAATAGGAGTGTAACTCTTCCACAACTCAACCACAGAAGACCAACCACCACTGGCCACCGGGACACCGTCGTTGCATCACCGACACCAATGTGTCCGGTGACGCAGGTGCAACACCTTTACGGCACCCCCAGTCGGTTCGATCGCTGTCGGTTTGGTCCGGGTCAGTCACAACCTGATCGGTCCGATCTAGCCAATAGTTGGACCGTCGGCCCAGTTTCACGTATCGGGCCCAGGTCGATCAATTTTTGGGTTTTGGTATTGGTTTTGGGCTCCTAGGACCAATTTATGATCTCAAGTCCAATTTTCAAGTTCAATTACCCATTGGGCCAATTGTCTGAGTTGAAAATTAATTTCCGAAAATATCATATTAATTTTAATTAATTTGATTAATTGAATTTTACTTGATCAAAATTAATTTTCTCAAAAATCACTTAGATTTTCCAAATTAATTTTTCAAAAAAAATTCTTTAATCAAATTCTCTAGTTGAACAATTCTCATAACCACCTAATTTAATTCCACATCGAATAAATCGACTCAATTAAATTATTTTCAAAGTTGTAGAATTTTCTTCTGATTCAAATGCAGTCCGATCGAGCTTTTGTTGAGCTAACCGATGGACCAATCGGACATATACAATTAGGTTCTAGTAATTGCAATTATGTGCAGAAGCATCGTTCCAATAATTCACAATTACTTCATCATGGAGTCAGTCCACAAAAAGTACCATGATTGAAAAGTCTTCTTGTATACTCTTTATGAAAGCAATTCATCCAACTCATTTGTCCATGACCTCATCATGTGTGTGTCAACCTCATAAGATATCCTTGATTCTTTTGAGTTAAATCCGTTCACTAAATATAATCCTATTTTATCTCATTGTCACCATTGTGCCTTCTTAATGATTAATATGATTGCTATCAACAATGATTGTGATAAATTGCTCGTTCGAGAACAACAACCCGTGGCCACAATCCATATTTATCAATCAACATAATGCCAATGAGAGGATATCGTTCACTCTTTAAATGAGCTGTGAATTCCACTGTTGCTAGTAAAGTCATGGCATACACAAATCATGTACCCAACATATCAATTATCGGCTCAATCATCTTTAAAGCATAAGCCTTCACTTATATCAAAGCACATGAGTTACATACACATGGTTAGTGACTAACTCAACATATGGTTAGTGACTAACTCAACATTTATGAAAAGTGAATTAATTCACACCATGCATGTCAAAAGTGAATTAATTCACAAATAGATTCAGAATTAATTCATCTTGGTTCTAGTCCAATGTATCATTCTACCAATGAATACATCTATGTCTCTACCGGTGGAGTCAACTACTCTAATAGCCAAGACTAGCCATCTCTTCAATTGGAATTGTAGGCGACATAATAATTATTCTCAATATTTGAATCAAATGCTCGCGTTGATTCTTTTACAAGATTACGAACTTATTAGATTATCTACTAAAGTAAGTTGTCTTTCTCGCATTGTAAACATTCTTACAATGCCACTTATCTTCAGTTTAAACTTAGACAATCAATAAGCTAATACTTGCTTGTCACAATTTCGCTATGCATGCAAAATATAAAAGACGGAAATACAAAAGACATAATAGTGAAATGTGAAATTAACTTTATTTATTTATTCATCATTCAAATAAATAGAAAATAATTACATGTTTACTACAATATGGGCACATTTCCCAACAGTACACATTCAGACTTTCACATTTGTACCATGTACAATTTCAATATAGCCAAATATAACACAACGTTTCAATTTAATCCATACTAGTCATATGTGTCACATTTACTAATGTTGCAATTATGTTCAAACATATATGTATGAGACCAAACACAAAATTTCACATAACATAAAATAAGATAGTAAGTCCCATAAGAACTTACCTATTCAAACTGTGAAAATAGTGGATAATTCAAGGACTAATCCAAAATTTTAGCTTCTCCCCTAGTATCTCCAAATTGGTCCAAATCTTGATATATGCAATTATTTTATATAACAAATTAATACCAATCACTTTCGTACAATTTTATGATATCCATGAACCCATAATAATTTATTTTTTAATTTCCCTCATATTTTACATTTTATTTCATTTAGTCCCTAAACTCGGGATAGATTTAACTTTCAATTCCTAGCTTCAGATTAAAATTCAATTTCATATATTCTCATTATGGACCTTATGTTTTCTAATTCTAACATAATTTCATGAAAAAATTTAAATTTATTCAATTTGGTCCCTAATGTAACAAAGTTAACAAATAAGCAAAATTAACTTTATAATCTAGTCCTTTTCATAATCTAAGCTTAAAATCTATCAATTTCAAGCCTAATTCTTCAATTAATGAACATGGAAACTTTCTAAAACTTTAACAATTTATCAAATTGGTACATGAGCTAGCTAAATCAAGCTCCCATGATCACAAATCTATAAAAATACAAGAACAAGTCTTGGATATCTTACCTAATTGTATAGCCGAATAACGAAGGGCTTGAAATTTTGTTCAAGCTATTTCTATGGTGGATGGTAGTAAATGGGAAAAAATGGTAAATTTCGACTAACATTTCCTATTTATACTTTAATGAATGCTAATTAACCTTGTTTAGCTAATTAAACTATGATTTACTTAATATAATTAACCTTTTAATCCTCCTTGGTGACCATTGTAGTAACATTGAAGCAGTAGACATTGTCATAGAGGGATTCGTTTACTTCTTGATGGATGGCCATTAGGTAGGTAGGGGATTATTGCAATACCTTATTGGATAGCAATTAGTTTATGAACAACCTGGCTAGCTACTTGAAGGAGTGGATGGACCTTTTTAGAAGAGAGAGATACCATTCCCGACTAGTATAGGAAAGAGTCATGGAGAAGGCCCAATACTTTATTGCTTTGTACGCATCTAGGATATTCATGTGGTTATTGTAATGCTCCAAATGGTCTTCCAAGTCCTCTGCACCATTATACGTGAACTTGGGGAACTTGAAAAAGGATGTGATGCTAAAATTCAACACTTCAAGGGTGAGAGGTTTATTAGAAAATCTCTAAGAAGTTTAGTTTGTTTTGTCCCCCTTCATTTCTTACATCATTTTCATCCTGAAAGCCATCAGTTACTCCTCTAAGGAAGCATTGTCACCCTAGGTGTTCTGAGAGTCAGTTGGTCGATCATTGTTAGTGGATGGATCATTAGGATTATGGTGTTTGTAATCTATATGGACTGTGGACTTAGCCTCATCATCTGGGCGTATTGGATCATCCCCCTAGGGGATTCAGAGGTTGTTCGCAGCTTAACTATTAGCTACTTATTTTGAGCATTCCACTAATCAAGAAGGTGTTGGCTCTATCGTTGCTCTTTAAAGCGACAATCCTACTAAGAGAGCTGCTCTTCCAAATGTTGCATTTTCTCTTGCATCTTTGAAACCTGTGGCTAGGACGTAGAAGGTTGTTGTTGAGAAGCCTATTCGAATAGAATAACAGTGACAGACGGCTAAACTAGTGGAGTAGCAAGGCAAGCAATGGCTTGTTGCAAATAATGATCTATCTGCTCCATAGGATTCTAAGGACATATGGTAGAAGATGAATGAACTTCAGTGGTTGTTAGTGGAATAATGGCTACAATGGGGACAGGCATAGTAGGTGGGGTGGAAGCAAGTGGGTTAAAGGCTAGTAACAAAAGCTATCATAAGCTATATAAGAGATGGAAAAAGGGGAGAAGATTGACTAGAGAGGTGGGACCGATGGCTATGTGGATAAAGTATTCTAGTAATGTTTAGGCCAAACAAAGTTCTAAGGTTGGTTGGGTTGGCTTGAGTAGAATAATTGGTTGGGTTGGTGGAGTTGGCCTGTTTGGCTAGGTTGAGGGGAGCATTAGTCTGAGGTAAACAAGCCATGGTATGAGTCCACACCCACCGCACCAATTTTTTATATTGGGTATCAACAAGGGAGAAGACATAAAAGAGGATGTAGTGGTGCCAAGGAAGGTCAATTAACCTTATAAGGCAAAGAGTTAAGTGAGGGAAGATGCTAAGGGTGCAAAGGAGAAGGCTGAAGACAATATAGAGGCTTGAATGCTTGAGGATCAATCCCTTTTTCATCGTGTCGAGGGGTATATATAGGAGAGGTTTCGTGTTTAGCACTGCTGACGTGGTGAACTTGTTATCAAACCATCATTGTGTGGTGCATGGGAATGGTGTTTATGATGGGACACATTTTTCATTCCTTTTGAGCTATAGTATAAAGTTGGTAGCACAACTCAGAAGGAATTGGTGGACATACGTTCTCAATAGAAGATTCTATGTCCTAGAGAACTAGTGGAAAAGACTCTTTCAAAAGGAATGGGTGGTTAGCTCATAGGGATGGTCAATCAAGGCCCTTCTGAGAACACAAGAGGATGGTTGGAATCAAGCCTTATCGACTAGGGCACTTCCAAGGAACATGAAAGGTTGGTTGGAATCAAGCTTTCTAGGACACTAATCTTATGATGACTAGCCGGTCAGTGATGAGCAGGAGGATGTCTGTGGGTGTTTCTCAGATGGCTTGCTATGTTGACACATCTCCTAGGCCAGAGGAGGTATAATAACTTTAAAATATCTTCTTTTTACAAAACTATTGTCATTGTTTCTGTAACACTAATTCTAGCAGTAGCAGCAACGAGAAAAGAACAATTGCTACTCCATAGTGATTGAAAAATGAAGTTCCTTACAAACCAAATTGTTTAGCACATTTAATCCGATGGAATACTAGAGTCATAAACTAGGACTTCATCTCTCTTTTTTCTAATTATAATATTCCTTGGAAATTTTCAAAAATGTGATAGAAAAACTAAGCACAAATATCGGTCATACCAAGAAATTCATCTTAATTTAGAACCTTAAATATTCTAGTTCGCAATTTCATTGAGATGTATTAAAATTAACATTTTATCATTATAGTCTCTAAGAACTCGCGTATAAGCATCAAAAATTAGAACCTTCATAGGTGAATTGATAAATGCTCATCATATTGATATATTTATACCCTCTTTACTTAGATTCAAGTTAGCTTTTGAGTAAAATGTTGCATATTTAGTGATAATAATACATAACTAATTATTTTAAATTTGAATTACTAAAATCCAATAGACTAATTTTTATTTGAATTCCTTTAAATTAGTTATAGTGGTTGTAACAAATCATATCTATTAGGCTCTATTTTGTATATAAATACCCTGGTCATCAATAGAAAGAGTGGTGAAAAACATTTTATAACAAACCTTCTCTTCTCCCTTAATTTTATTCAACATGGTATCAATAGCCTACCTCATACGAGCTTAGGTTTTTTTATCATTATACTTTTCTGTTAATTTTATTTTTTTTTCTTCCCGTCAACTACTTATTCAAAAAAAATCGATCAACACTTATCTAATGGCAACTAACAATACGAGCCAAATAGTCTTTTAACTTTAATCACCATCCACAACTCCATCAAACTTACCCTAACCAACTATCTCTCCTGGAAATCCCAGATCGAATTCATCCTTATAGGATATGACTTGCACAAATTTATAAATGGTTCGCATCCCTCTCCCCTTGCCACCATCACCGTTAACAATGCAATCTCCCCCAACCCTGCATATCAGACATGGTTGAGATTGTAACAGCCCGATTTTGACCCTAAACGAAATAGTGGTTTTGGGACCACAAATCCGAGTCCAAAAAATATTTTTAAAATTATTTTTAGTTTTTATTATGTGTGAATTTTCTTGTGTTAAATTTTCGTGTTTTAATTTTGTTGTTTAAATGTCCGATTAAATAAAAGGACTTAATCGCGTAAAATGTAAAACTGACTAATTAATGTGTAAGTGCTAATTTGCTAATGTATTTATAATGCAAAGTCCTTAAAAGGAAATTAGCCTATTATTATTGATAGTGGACGGTTATGGTCAATAATGACCTTGAAAACTGTCTTATAATTTTTTTATTAAAGGTTAAAATTGTAAAATGAAAATTATGTTAATATATACAAAACATTAAAGAATAAAACCATGTTTTCATATTTTTGGCTACCGAAACAAGGATAGAAAAACTTAGGTTGAAAGCTTGAATATTCGGTCATGGTGGTAGCTTGATCCAAGGTTAGTTTTTATTTGGTTTTTGATAATTTTTACGTTATTGAGATCGTTGCTTCGTATACTTTAAAACCCATGCTTGAATTTTTTATTTTGATGAATATTTTGAGTTGAGCCATTGATGACAGCTTGTTGTTTGTGTTGTTTGATGATGAAATATGAAATATATGTGTTAAATTAACATGTTTTATCTTTGAATTTTTGATGAATTTGAGTAATTTGGACTAAATTGCAAAAATAAATTTTTGAGGGACTAAAATGTGAAACAAATGAAATGTATAGATTTGTATGAACATAGGTAATATTTGGCCAAGCATGGGTAATGTGAAATATTGTGTATTTTGTGTTTTGTGCAATAGGGACTAAATTATAAAAAGTGTAAAATGTCAGAGGCAAAATGGTAATTTGCCCATTTATGTGTTTTTAGACTAAATTGAATAGGATGGTGTTTAAATAATTTTAATTTGAATATGTTTAGATCAAGAACCAAAGAAATCAGATTTGGACCAGGGAAAAATGAAAGTAGTCGATTTTATCGTCCGTCGACGTCCGAGGTAAGTCAATAAGCATTTAAATGTGGTTATATTTATGAATATATATTTGTTATGTGATAATTTGAATTATTTGATTAAATTCATGTCATAGCTGAATATGAATTTGAGAAATAGACTATATTTCAAGTTCAATTTAATCGAGATTCAATGTCCGAAAGCCCCGTACGAACCCTTGGAATAGTTAGGATACATATGTCATGACATAGGATATCCGATATGTGTTATCGTGTAAGACCATGTCTGGGACGTTGGCATCGACTTGTGTTTACGTGTAAGACCCTGTCTGGGATAGTGGCATCGATATGTGATTACATGTAAGACCACGTCTGGGACGTTGGCATTGTAAGAGCTTCCTACTATCCGCGTATCCTTTTTAATTCCGAACGGTTCAACGGGCAATGATAAGTTAAGATCGAGTGCAAATCAAGATACAAATGCTCAGGTATGTATTCATACTAAGATATGAAATTAAGGTAAGTAGTGTACTTAAAATGATATTTTAAAGTTACATGTAATATGATTTATGTGATGGTATATTTGATTTTGTGAGTATTCGGCCTATTGATGTATATGTACTGTGGAAAGAAATGGTATATTATACTAATGATGAATAGTGTATTCGGCCAAAGTAGAAATTATGCATAACTTATATGTTTTGATATATTAAATTATATTGAAAGGGTATATGATTGATAATAGCTTATTTTAGTTTGAATAGATAAATTTTGTATATGATTAAATGTTCATTTGCTTTTGACTTACTAAGCTTAAATAATTTACTCTGTGTGTGTTTTGTTTACCTCCGTTTTATAGATTTTGGATTCAAGTTACGAACTCGAGGATCGTCAGCAAAGCTTATCACACTATCGACTCTTTTCGGTATTTTGTTAAGTTTGAAATTGAACTTATGGCATGTATAGTTTAGTTGAAATGCTTGATTTTTGGAATTTATATGTATATAAGCCATGCGAAAATGGCTTGGTCATGTTGTTAAGGTTTGGTTTTAAATGTTCTTGGTTAAGTGTTTGTGTGGTTGATTTCTATGCTTGAGATTGATGATAATTGATTATGGTAATTTAGATATATTGGTATGTTTTGTTAATGATTTGTTTAAGTTTGTTCATGGATTGTATATGTATGTGATTTTTTTTTAAATTGGGGTATACTTAGAGTTAAGTCTTGAAATGTGAGTTAAATAATGAATATATTCGAAATAGATTGTATGAAATTAATATGGTTGGCCAAATAGGTATATGTGATTACTTGAATGGTTTGATATGTGTATATTATGGCATATTAACTAGTTGATTTTAATGGATTAATTATATGTGCGTACATTTGTGTTTAATGAGGTAGATATATATATTGGCATATATTTGATGTAAGAAATGTAATGACATATGCCGAAATATGTATTAAGTATATAAATGCCATTAACATTAAAGTCGTAACATCCTGAAATTTAGAATTTTATGTTTTGCATATACCTTGCGATAGGCTAGTTAAAAATGATTAATTGTATATGTTTTGGGGTCCTAATAAGGCTCGGGGTTGAGTTAGGCCTTAGTAAAATTTTTGTGTTTAAGCACTTAAAGGAGAGAAGTTAAATAACATCAAGACTTAAGGTAATAAGTGTGTATTTTGCTAGCATAAGTGAGCATATGGCAAGGAGGTTGTGGCGTCAGGTGGAGAGCATGGAGGGAAGGGGTTCAAATCCAATCTTGTACAATTTTTGGATTTATTTTTGTGCTTCTCTTCCATGTGTCGGTCATGGTTCTAAATAAGGTAAGAAAGACTTTTTAATTTGGGAAAGAAGACTAAGGATATGGTAAGGAGGAAAGCAAGGGAAAACAAGGAAAGAAATGAAGGAAAAAGGTAAGAGAATGGAACATGTTGGCCTATTATGTAGAGGATGTTTTGGAAAGAATATATTTTGGGTCAACACTCATCTTTTGATAAAGATGATACATGGTTTGGGAGGGGGTCTTGGTAGCTGAATTTTCCTAGTCATTTTGCTAGTTTTAGTGCTTGAGAGGCTTATTTTCTTTTAGCATTTTCTTTGATGCTTTCTTTTCCAATTTTTTTTCTTTTGCTTGCCGAAACTCTAAAGCCAAATTGTGCACTTCTTTTTCTTTTGTTGTTAGCCGAAACTACCTAACATTCTTTTTCTCCATCCCTTCTTTTCTTTTGACCATTTCATCAACCTTTCTCCCTTTTTCCTAAACCGACATCATCTTGTGGCTAAATATTCTTTGTTCATTTCTCTCCATAGCCGAACCTTCTAACACCTTACTTTTTTACTATTTATTTTTCTTTTGTGATCGGGCACTTTCTTCTTGACCGAATCGGTAAGTAACCTTATACCCCTCTTTTCATTTTCATTTTTATTTTCTTTTCTTTCTAGCCGAATATGTATGTCCATCACTATACGGCTGTTACACTTTGTTTCTAAATCGAAACATCACTCTCTCCTACACTCTCAAATTATGATCAATTCTTTTTCGTAGTGTTATAGTGGGTGGCCGAATACCACATCATTGTCGAATCATCTCTAGTCATAAGCCCAATCGGTGGGAATCGGGTTCATCATCGATTAAGGTAATAAGTCTCTTCATAGTTTATTCGAGATCGCTACTCAGTTATTGTGTTAGTCAGATTGAAAGTTGACTAATCGGTTATTATAGGGATTAAACCGCTCGTTCTTAATCACTCGTTGATCCTTCGGAAGTAGTGGTAAGCCAAATCCTATCCCTAAACAAATACGTTCCCTCATCATAGTATTTTTCTAAACGAGACTTTTCAATGGAGGCAAGTGGTATCGATTTGAAAGGAAAAGCGATAGTAGGAAACAAAAGGAGTGGATTTGCAATTCCTACTCCTAAGTTCAAACGAAGGGCAGTATCGACGGTTCGGGATTTTCCACCGGGTTGTGGACCATCATCCGGTGAAAATAGACAAATCGTGGTCGTTCACGATACTAAGGGTAAGCGTTTCAATAGATCATTTGATTTAGATTTAGATTAATAAAATCTCGTTTGTTGGATTAATCGAGTGTAATGGTGATTTAAGTGTCGACGACCAAGAAGGATTAATCCTTACCGTAATCAGGTGTGTAATCTCACACCGAAATCCCGTAAATTCATGATTAGATATCACGTTGGAAAATAGATCGTTATTATTTATATGGCTAAAAATCGTAATATGGCACAAATCGAGAAATTTGCTTAAATTGCATTATTTCTATAGATTTGTCAAAATCAATATTAAAACTATTAAAATTACAAAAATGCCCCTATGGGCCAAATTATGAAAATGCCCTTATGGGTCGAATTACGAAAATGCCCCTATGGGCTGATTTACGAAAATGCCCTCATGGGTCGAATTGCTAGAATGCTTTAGTGGGCTGAATTACAAAGTTCAATAATTGGCCGATTTACCGTAATAAATTATTAGATTAATGTTTGTTGTACATATATGTGGATATTATGCTTTATTATGTATGTTGCATGTTACATAACGCATGGGCCGGGTTTGGGGTATTACATTTTATGGTATCAGACCTGGTTGCAAAACTCAGCTGTGGTTTGGGTTCAAAAGCGTTTTCCAAAGCTGTTTAAAATTTTAAATTATAAATGCATGTTCCAAAGGAAGTATGGCACCACGGGTATCTGGCACCAAGTCAAGTAAGTTTATGTTTTCATTTTATGATTATTGTGGTACGATTGTAGAAATACTCTAGAACTTTTAGCTTTAGGAGCTGACACTATAGAGATTGAGACTTTAGGATCCGTTTTGTGAAAACGACTTTACTTTCTATACTCCATAAAACATTGTTTAATAAACATCGAATAGTATATTAATTCATAAGACTTGTAATCAGATTAAATCGATTTAGCAAACATGAGCGCTAGAGGACGTGGACGAGGTAGACGTGGTCGTGGTAGAGGCCGAGGTACTAGAGTTGTATCTGAGGCATCGAGACATATACCGGAAATGGATGCCCCTGCGTCACCAGTGACTGAAGCTGGGTCACATGATCGAATGATAGAGGACGACACTCCGTCCCAAGAAATGTTGCGAGTTCTGGAAAGGATTGCTGGGGCAAGAACTGGGTCGGAAGCTCGTGGGTCGATATTGGAGCAACTTTGATCGAATGGGGCTGAAGTTTTTAGAGGTATTTCGGGTGTAGCCCCTAATGTAGTAGAGTACTAGCTTGAGGTTGTGGAGCGGATCATGGACGACCTGGATTGCACTACTGAGCAAAAACTAAAAAGAGTTGTGTCATTGCTGAGAGACGAGGTGTATCAGTGGTGGCTCACTGTTCGGGAAGGCACTCAGGCTTATCGTATTACTTGGGAATTCTTTAAGACGGCATTTCAAGGAAAGTATGTCGAGACTAGCTATGTGGATGCCCGAAGGAAGGAATTCCTGAATCTGGTCCAATGAGGTAAATCTGTGGCAGCATACGAGGCAGAATTTTTACGCCTGAGTCGGTATGCTCGGGGAATAGTACTGACTGATTATGAACGTTGTGTGCATTTTGAGGATGGATTGCGTGACGAGTTACGGGTACTGATAGCCCCACAGAAGGAGAGGAATTTTGCCACACTTGTGGAAAAAGCCAAGATAGCTGAGGAGGTTAAACACTCGGGGCGGCAAAATCGAGACAAGGATAGGGGCAGGAACAAGAGAGACTCTGGGTACTCAGGTCCTGCTAAAAATTTTCAAAAAAGGACCAGGAGTGAGGGACCAGTTCGAGTGGGTGCTCCAACTGCTACCAATTAGTTACAGCCTTGTGTGGATTGTGGGAAACTTCACTCGGATGAATGCTGGAAGAGAACCGGTGGTTGTTTCAGATGTGGTTCCAAAGATCATCGACTTAACGATTGTCCTCGAGAGCCTACTCAGAATCAGGTGGTTCGTAACAGATTTGCGCAGCCAGCTGGAGGCGCTTAGCGGCCGTAGGCCAGGTCGAGATGGTAATAGCGTAGGACGAGGTTAGGGTACACCGGGTAGAGTTACCGGTAATAGGGGTAGCATAGAGGCGAGACAGCCAGGTTTGGTTTACGCGGTCAGACGTCAAGAGGATGGTGATGCACCTGACGTCATAACTGGTACGTTCTTCATATCTGATGTACCTGCTACCGCTTTGATAGATATTGGATCCACCTATTCGTATGTTGCATGTGCTGTGTCTGGAACTCTAAATATTAAATCTAAAATTTCTGCTAGAGAAACAACTGTGATTAGCTCTTTGGGATAGTCGGTGGTAGTAAATAAGTTGTTTAGGGATGTGCCCTTAAAATTTCAGTGGGAAGTATTTCTGGCGGATTTGATGGAACTGCCATTCAGCGAGTTCGATCTTATTTTGGGCATGGACTGGTTGGTTAAACACCGTGCGAACTTGGACTGTGTTTCAAAGCAGATGGTAGTAAGAAGTTCAGAGGATAAGGAAGTGATGATGGTAGGTGAAAAAAGAAACTATCTGTCTAATGTGGCATCTGCTTTAAAGGCAAAAAAGTTGGTGCGAAAGGGGTGTGGGGCATTCTTAGCCTTTATCAGTGCTTTGGATGCCAAAGAGTTGTCGGTTGAGAGTGTTAGAGCGCAAAAGAGTTTTCGGACGTCTTTCCCGAAGAGCTTCTAGGATTGCCTCTGGATCGGGAGGTGGAGTTTAGCATTGAGCTATTGCCAGGGACGGCTCCGGTGTCTATTGCTCCTTATAGAATGGCGTCGAAGGAGCTTGCGGAACTTAAAGCTCAGATCCAGGAGTTGTTGGATCGTGGATTTATTCGACCAAGTGTATCATCATGGGGAGCACCGGTTTTGTTCGTTAAGAAAAAGGACAGGTCGATGCGTATGTGCATCGATTATAGACAATTGAATAAGTTGACGACCAAGAACAAGTATCCGTTACCAAGGATCGATGATCTATTCGATCAGCTGCGAGGAGCTTCGGTTTTCTCGAAGATAGACTTGAGACCGGGATATCACCAGCTTAAAGTTAGGCAGCGGATATTCACAAGACTGCGTTTCGAACTCGTTACGGGCATTATGAGTTCTTAGTGATGCCGTTCGGGTTGACTAATGCACCAGCTGCATTTATGAACATGATGAACCGGGTCTTCCAAACCTATTTAGACCGGTTTGTAGTGGTATTCATAGATGACATCTTGGTGTACTCAAAGACAGAAGAGGAGCATGATTCGCATCTACGAGTTGTATTGCAGACCCTAAGGGAGAAGCAACTACATGCCAAATTCAGTAAGTGTGAATTTTGGCTGAAGGAGGTGACCTTTTTGAGGCATGTTGTGTCTGCCAAAGGAATTAGAGTTGATCCTCAGAAAATCGAGGCTGTATTGGATTGGAAACCACCAAAGTCAGTGGCAGGAATTCGGAGTTTTCTAGGTTTGGCTGGATATTACAAGCGGTTCGTTGAGGGGTTTTCATTGATTGCTGCACCCCTAACTAAGCTATTGCGTAAGGGAGTACCATTTGTGTGGTCAGATAAGCAGCAAAAAAGCTTTGAGAAATTGAAGAAGATTCTAAAAGAAGCGCCGATATTGATTCAGCCTGAAGCTGGTGAGGAGTTTATTGTTTATTGTGATGCGTCACACACGGGCTTGGGATGTGTGTTGATGCAAGGGGAAAAAGTGGTGCTTATGCATCTCGTCAGTTAAGGCCGCATGAGGTGAACTATCCCACGTATGATTTGGAGTTAGCTACAGTGGTGTTTGCTCTGAAGATATGGAGACACTATCTGTACGGTGAGAAGTCGATTATCTATACGGATCATAAGAGTCTGAAGTACCTCCTTACCCAGAAGGAGTTGAACTTAAGACAGCGGAGGTGGATAGAACTGTTGAAAGATTATGACTTCTCAATCGAGTATCATCTAGGAAAAGCTAACGTAGTGGCAGATGCGTTGAGTCATAAGGTGATATCGGATTTGAGAGCAATGTTTGCTCATCTCAGCCTTTATGAAGATGGTAGCCTATTAGCCGAACTTCAGGTGAAGCCTGCTTGGGTAAGTCAGATTAAGGAAAAGCAGTTGTTAGATGAAGTGTTGGGTTCTCGACTTCAGCAAGTGGAAAGTGGTGAGATAGGGGATTTTGGATTGAATAGTGATGAAGTATTGTGTTTCTGTGGAAGAGTCTGTATGCCCAGGGATTCGGAATTGAGACAAAAGATTCTGCGTGAGGTGCATAGTAGTCCGCATGCTATGCACCCTGGGGAAATAAGATGTACCGAGACCTCTGTGAACAGTATTGGTGGCCAGGGTGAAGGCAATTGATGCTTTGCCTTCACTTGTTGACATGTCAAGCACTTGTTTACGAAGTCAGGATAACGATGGATTTTGTTAGTGGGTTACCCTTAACGCCTACTAAGAAAGATTCAGTATGGGTTATAGTAGATCGGTTAACGAAGACTGCTTATTTCCTACCTGTTTGTACGGATTATCCATTGCAGAAGTTGGCCAAGTTTTATGTAGCAGAGATCGTGAGGTTACATGGGGTACCAGTGTCTATTATATCAGACAGGGATCCTAGGTTCACATCACAGTTCTGGAAGGCTTTACATGAAGTTTTGGGAATAAGACTAAATTTCAGCACGGCGTTCCATCCACAGACTGATGGTCAGTCGGAGAGAGTAATCCAGATTCTAGAAGACATGCTAAGAGGCTGTGTGATCGATTTTAGGGGTAGTTGGGAAGATTTTCTATCATTGGCAAAGTTTACGTACAACAACAGCTATCAATCCATTATCCAGATGGCACCCTACGAGGCGTTGTATGGTCGTAGGTGTCGTAATCCTACTTGTTGGACTGAGCTGGGGGAGCGATAGTTATTGGGACCTGAGTTGATCTCGGAGACGGAAGAAAAAGTTAAGGTCATTCGAGCTCGGTTAAGAGAAGCTTTGGACAGACAGAAATCGTACGCGGATCTGAAACGTAAGGATATAGAATTTGCGGTGGTGGCCAGGTCTTTCTGAAGGTCTCACCTTGGAAGAAGATCTTAAGATTTGGGCGAAAAGGGAAATTGAGCCTTAGGTTCATCGGACCATACCGTCTATTGAAGCGTGTTGGGCCAGTGGCTTATCAGCTTGAGTTACCTCCGGAGTTAATTTAGATACATAGTGTATTCCATGTTTCAATGTTAAGACGTTATCGTTCGGATCCGTCTCTTGTTGTATCAGTGGAGGAAGTTGAAATAAGTCCTGACTTGTCTTTTGAAGAGGAGCCAATACAGATTTTAGATCGGGATATTAAGGTACTAAGAAGGAAGTTGGTTCCATTGGTCAAAGTATTATGGCGTAATCATGGGACAGAGAAAGCTACATGGGAGCCAGAGGATACGATCTGACAGTAATATCCTCATCTCTTTTAATCAGGTAAATTTTGAGGCTGAAATTTCTTTAAGGGGGTAGAATTGTAACATCCTGAAATTTAGAATTTTGTGTTTTGCATATACCTTGCGATAGGCTAATTGTGTATGTTTAGGGGTCCTAAGAAGGCTCGGGGTTGAGTTGGGCCTTAGCAAAATTTTTGTGTTTAGGCACTTTAAGGAGAGAAGGTAAGTAACATCAAGACTTAAGGTAATAAATGTGTATTTTGCTAGCATAAGTGAGCATATGGCAAGGAGGTTGTGGCGTCATGTGGAGAGCATGGAGGGAAGGGGTTCAAATCCAATCTTGTGCAATTTTTGGATTTATTTTTGTGCTTCTCTTCCATGTGTCGGTCATGGTTCTAAATAAGGTAAGAAAGACTTTTTAATTTGGGAAAGAAGACTAAGGATATGGTAAGGAGGAAAGCAAGGGAAAAACAAGGAAAGAAATGAAGGAAAAAGGTAAGAGAAGGGAACATGTTGGCCTATTATGTGGAGGATGTTTTGGAAAGAATATATTTTGGGTCAACACTCATCTTTTGGTAAAGATGATACACGGTTTGGGAGGGGGTCTTGGTAGCTGAATTTTCCTAGTCATTTTGCTAGTTTTAGTGCTTGAGAGGCTTAATTTCTTTTAGCATTTTCTTTGATGCTTTCTTTTCCAATTTTTTTTCTTTTGCTAGGCCAGGGACTATTTTGCAAAACTATTAAAGGTTTAGGGTTTTTCCATTGATGAATACATGTTTATTTTGATGTTTGATGATAGAAAATGTATGGTTATTGTTAGATAAAAAAACATTTGTAAAGTGATGTTTGACAAAATTGTAATTTAGGGATTAAATTGAGAAATGTTGAAAATTTATGGTTAAATTGTGAAATAAATGAAGAATATGGGTTGTTATGTAATAAGAGAAATTCGGCTAGCATGGGTAGGGACTTAATTACATGAATTTGTGTTTTTGTAACATCCCAAAAATTAGGGGTTGTAAATTTTGCTTAATTTCATGTTGTGCTTGCTCAGCTGGCTATTTGAATGTATTTGGGGGTTCTAGGGAGGCCTGGGTTCGAGTCTGAGCCCTGGAAAAATTTTGGTTTTTGACCCTAAAGTGTAGAGGGTTAGAAGTTATAGGACTTAAGTATATTTGTGTGCGTCTAAATGACACAAGTGAGCTAGTGGCAAGATGGTTGTGGCGTCACTAGAGAAGAAGGGGGAGTGGAGTTCGATTCCCTTGACAAGCAAATGAGGGCATTTATTTTATGCCTTGAGAGTGGAAGAAGCAGAGTTTGGATCAAACTCTACAAGGGAAGTTGAAGGCTTGGTCAAGAATTTCGAATAGGAGGCTGAGAGTGTTTCAAAGAGAAGATAGTGGAGAAAATCAAGGGATGGATGTGTGCGGGAGTGTTGGCTGAATGTGGGGAAGGTTGTTTTAGGGAATTTCGGCCAAGGGTGGTCATTTGGGACAGCATATTCGGTTTTGAGAGGGGAGAGTGCGGAATTTTCTCTGGATTTCTTTTGGGAGTGTTTGCATTTTGGTATTTTCTCTAGCATTTCGAGTCTTTTCCTTCTCAATTCACTTTTGCCGAATTCTCAGTTTCTTTCTTTCTCTTCTCGCTCTGTGGTTCAAGTCTACCTCTTTTCCTTCTCTTTTGCCACTTGCCGATTGGTAGGCTCCCCTCTTTTAATTCCTCTTGTTCGTTTCATCTTTACTTTGCTGCCAAATCTTTTTTCCTCCTTCGGTTTTTCTTTAGTCGAACACCTAACTCTTCTTTTCTCTCATTCTTCTCTTAGCCTTGCAAAGCTAACCAAACAGTAAGCCTTGACTCTTATGTAGGCCAAATCTTCTAGGGCACGAATATTTTCTTCTTTTTTGTTCCAACTGTTTCTGAATCTCTCCCACTTGTTGGTAAGTTGTGGCTATGGCCGAATATGGGTTGGTTGTTTTCTCTCTTTATCAATTTGGGTTCGGTGGGGCCGAAAGGCTGTTTCTCTAGTTGCCTTGGAGTAACATTCTAACATGTTCTTTCTCGCTAGGGACTCGTTTCCTTAATCAGGAGGTGTAGGACGAATACTCTCCCATTGCAAGGAGTCTTTAATTCTCTGGTAAGTAAAGTTAGTAGGTAAAGTATTTTGATATTTCGGATTACCAAGGGTGGAGACTAAATATTGGTCAACTGTTATTTGAGGTGCCTCGGAAAGTGTCTCGAACCGCAATCCATAACAGGTGTGTAATCTCACACCCTTGCTTGTTCTGTTATGTGATGTTTTGTGAATCGGCTAAAAGCTGAAATACCGAAAAGTTAGAGTATTGGCAATTGAGATTATTCGAGCATGCAAACGCTCGTAGAGATAAACCGAGCCACTAGTGTTGGCCATAGACTGTTGGGAGTGTCACGAACTCTCTCGTAGGACTTAGGCTGTAATGAGCCATGTTGAGCCGAAGTGGGGGCCCAATGGGTTAACGGGCCCACAGGGGTGAAATTCGTGGTAAGTGTCAGATGATTGATGCAGTAGCGAAGTCCGCAGAACCGAGACCAAAAATGGGCTAATTGGGCCACACGAGCGTGTGGGCCCATTTGGGCCGAAATTGGACTTTAGGCCCAATTGCACCGTTTTGACCAGAAATGGAACCTGTGTCTCTCGAGGCGACAGTGGGCCTCCGAAAAGGCCGTTCGAGGGGTAAATTACTGAAATACCCTTAGTGGGTAAATTACAGAAATACTCTTAGTTGGTAAATTATCGAAATACCCTCAATGGGTAAAATTACCGAAATTATCGTTTTACCTCTAAACAAAAAAATGACCGTTATACCCTTAGTGGTAGTTTAAATGAGGTTTGTGTGATTTTTATATAACTATATATGATTGTGATACACTGCATTCATAACATATTGCATTGGGTTGGGTTTTGCATATGTAGAGGAAGTATCATTATAGTAGCATCGCCACGTATTCTTATTTTAGTCGCTCAGACACGTATACCGTTATCAGCAGCTAGGCTACACCATTGGAGAGTTTGGCTGGGTGGGTCGACATGGTCCCCACATGGAGAGATTGGTTGGTACGGGTGGAGAGTTTGGTTGGTATGGGTTAGGTACATGTCCATTGCATTGATATGATTTTGGGGCTTAGGCCCAAATTGTTACCGAATAGGGCTCAGGCCCAGACCGATATCGTATGGGCTCGGGCCCAGATTATGACCGTAATAGGGGATTACACACTGAGTTCTTATAATTCACCCTTTCTTTTAACAGTGCAGGTAATCCCCAGCCTTAGAGGATTTGGAGCTGCAGAGGACTCGGAGGTGGCCACACGTCGGATATGATTTCAGATTGAACTTAACGATTTAAGTTTAATCTATTTTATTTTAAATTATTGGGTTAATAATTTATGTAATAAGGCCATTGGTTTTTTTTTTCCTTTTAACTTTTATTTGATATTTATTTTTATTACAAACTGTTGGTCTGTTAAACACGGGTTTTTAAAACTTTAACCACTGTTTTCAAAATATCACATATTCGCAAATGTGAGAATCGAACTTCCGCAACAAACAAGGTTTTGAAAAAAATAATGTTTTTGCAATGGAATTACTTCGAGCAAATTGAGTTTTGTTTATAAGCAACGAAAATCGGGATTTTAAAAGATAGAAAGTTTTGATTCGAAGAAAGGTTTTTCAATGACCATATAGTTTTCAAACAACACTTAATGTGGCACGTTAGATCCGATCATAACGTCTAGGCCGGATTTGGGGTGTTACAGTATTTATGAGATAAGGACTAAATTGTAAAAATGTGGAAATATTAGGGGCAAAAGTGTAAAGCTGCGTTAATGTGTATTTTGGACTAAATTGAATAGAATGATGATTGAATTAGTTAAATTTGATTACATATAAATCAAGAAGAGCGAAATTCAGATTTAGATTGGGGAAAACATGGTTTTCGACTAGTCGATCTGTTTCGCCGTTTTAGCGATCGAGATAAGTTCGTATGTTAATAAGCATTATTGAAATTATGTTTTAAATGCTTTATATTTAAATTGTTGATAAATATGATTGTACGGAAACGCTCGATGACTATTCGACAAATGTGAAATCCATGTTGAACCTTAGGAATATATTAGGATACAAATGACATGTCATTAGGGATTATGTGATTTGGGTGCTGGTCCGTACGTCCTACCGGTGGCTGAGTTATCCGGCATGTGTTGCGGATTCTTGTTAGCTTGTGTGAGCAGCACCGTGTAGCTATGTCATGACCGTCAGCTTGTGTGAGCAGACCCGTTGATAGCTCGAGAGTGAGCAATATATGTGATATGAGATTGAGATAGCTTCGGCTATATATGTGGCACTTAGAGTGTGTGATTCCTGAGTATCCGATAGTATTCCAAATGGTTCAACGGGTATATCAAAGATATGAAATGGTGAGAAATAGATACGTATCAGTACAGGTATGTAAGGAAACCATATAAGCATTAAATCTATCGAAATTGTGAGTTCATAGTTAATGATGTGATTGAATATATGTTAACATTGTGATTAAATGTTTTGTAGTATGTTATTTTCATAATCTTGAATGGTAATTGAATGGTGAGATTCGCTTATCATTTCATACGAGCTTACTAAGCTTTATAGCTTACATTGTTTATTTTTTTCGTGTTTTATAGTGAAATCAAAGCTAGCTCGGATTTGGGAATCGTCGGAGACCTCATCACACTATCAAGCTATTACTTTGGTACTTTTGAATCTATGTATTTGGTATATGGCATGTATAGGAATTATGGTCATTTTGGTATACGTTAGTAATGGATTTGGCCATTTGAATTGGCTTGTAAATGTTAAGTGTTTGGTTTTGTGTACAGCCATGTGAGTTGCCTTATTTTGGCATATTTAGTGATGTATATATATGTACTAATGGTCTTTGTTGTGTGATTGGTAATTGCTATATAAATGCTTGTAGTAAATGCTTGTTGTGAATTGGTATTTAGAGTATCATATAGTTGATAATTGAGAATTGATATTACTTGTGATTTAGATAAAGTGATGCATAAATGAAAGTGAATATTTAAATGATTTGAAAATGTGAAATTGGCATGAATGGAATAGCATATTGTGTTACATGTATGCTTTGTTGTTGTTGGTATTGAAATGATATGAATTATGCTTGGTTGAGGTTGGTTGAGAGCCTATTTATGCCATGTTTTGTGCCAATTGTGGTGTAGGTGTATGATATTTACGTGAGAAAAATGGCTTGGTAAATAGCCTATTTTTGTCCACACGAGCAGAGACACGAGTATGTGTCCCAGCCGTGTGACACATAGTTCAGTGACACAGTCATGTGTCCCCTAGTGTTGAATTAGAAATCAGGTCAGTATACTCCACACGGCCTAGCACACGGGCGTGTGACTTAACTGTGTGGCATAAGTCAATATACCCTACAGGTTTGGCACAGCCTAGCACACGGCCTGGCACACAGGAGCATGTGGCCATTTCGAAGGGCACACGGGCTGGTCACACGTGCGTGTGGTTGGCCGTGTGACCCAAGTCAGGGAGTTACACGGGCTGAGACACGGTCATGTGATCGCATTTCGAATTCCACACGGCCTGTGACACGGGCTTGTCTTTGGCCATGCGCGACACATGGTCGGGCCACACGGGCGTGTGTCCTCTGTATTTTGAGAAATTTTCTAAGTTTTCTAAAAGTTTCCTAAGTTATCGATTTAGTCCCGAACCACTCCTAATGCATGTTTTGGGCCTCGTAGGCTCGTATTAGGGACAATGTGAATGATGTTGAATGATGATTACACGAAATTGGAATATGTAAGTGAAATGTATTTTTAATTGTGTAATAAGTCCGGTAATGCTCTATAACCCTATTCCGGCAATGAATATGGGTGAGGGGTTTTACAACCACGACACGGTCATCACCTTGGATGAACGCCATGAAAAACTCATTAAAAAAGAGTTTTCCTTACACAATTCATCACCTTTCCCAAGATCTCCAGTTTCTACCAACCCCACACATACACAACGCTCCAACCAACGATCACCAAGCAATCATCCACCATGGTTTGATCGTCCTCCAACTCAACATTCACCTTTCATCAGTCCAACCAACCAATGCGTCCATTTCTAGGAAAATGTCAATGGTGTCGTGCTCAAGGTCATGTTGTCTTTTAGTGTTCTCTCTTCTGCCAATAGTTTCCTCATGCATCCCTACCATCACGAGCTACCAGTTCGTTGCCACTTCGTGCACCTCCTCCTTGGCAAAGTCAAGCACATGTTGTTACCACTTCAACATCACTCTCAATTGATCCTTAGCTATTGGACAGTGGTGCAATCCATCATATAACAACTGACCTTCAAAACCTCAACAATCCCAAGCTCTATACCGGACCAGATGAAATAATTATTGGAAATGGTTCTAGAATTTCTATAACATACGGGTTCAAATTCTCTCCCTACTCTTTCTCACTCTTTTACTCTTTCTAATGTTCTTTGTGCTCCAACCATGAAACGTATTTTAATTTCCATTTCTCTATTCTGCAAATCTGACAATGCCTCTGTTGAATTCTTACCATCTTTTATTTTATTTTATTTTTTTTGTAAAGGACCTGTAAACAGGAGCAATTCTCTTCCAAGGCCAACCTAAAAATGGTGTCTATGAAAGGCCCATTTTTCCTCCTCATCACCGTTACTTGCTTTCTTTACAACAAAGACCATGTCCCCTACCTGGCATCATATACTTGGTCACCCATCTCTATCAACGTTCAAACACATGGTCATCATTCGATTTGGATGTCACTAGTCCTTGTTATCTCAACTTTAATTGTAATTCTTGTTAATGTTATAAAATTCATAAACTACCATTTTTTGCATCTACATTATCCACTTCTTCTCCCCTTGAGATTGTCTTCACAGATCTTTGGATCTCACCAGTTTACTCCATTGACAACTTTAAATATTATATTCTCTTTATTGATCACTTCACCAAATATATCTGGTTGTATCCACTGAAACGTAAATCCGATCCTGGTAATGTGTTTAATTTTGTTTTTGCAAGAGTGATTGTAGTTGTTAACTGTCAAATTCAATCAACTCTCGGATTTGATTAAGGATTGCGCTTTCCATTCAATAAGATTTTTTCACTTTATCTCTATAATCATTTTCATTATTTTTCTTATTATGTTTATCTAATTATTGTTATTGATGTTTGATTTGAATTTCGATATGAACTAATCGCCTAAATGGTAGTGAATTAATAGTAGGTTAATAGATTAATAATTGACATAGGTTAAAGATGGATATAGATTTATGACAAGATTGATTATTCAATTTCTTTTTCATAATTAACTTAGGTGACATAAGTTAAGGAATAAATTGAGGGAGAGCACGACGAGAAGTTGGCTTAACATTAGCAATATAGTTGATTAATTTACAAACTCACTAGAATATAAACCTAGGTAGTAGGGTATCGATAATAGTAACGGTCAAAAATTTAGTTAATTCCTATAAACTATTTAGATACTTATACTTTGATGACCTTAGTTAGAAACCCTAATTCTAGCAATAGCTAAAATTGGTTAATTATGTTTATAAAATAAGAGAGATGATTTGAAAAATGAAAGTTTGAGTATTATATGATCTAAGAATATTGATAGTCAAACAAATATTAAATTCAGGTATTAGATAGTGAATTAAGCCATTTAAAATTTATTAGTTAAAATTGATTATCATCATCATCCAACGCCTCAAATTTATGCGGGAATATGACAAGCAAAGGGGCCTGCTGGATCAGCTCCCTCACATGGGGACCGAACCACCGAAGTCATATCATTCGAATTTCGACACTTGGCACCCTATGGGTTCTTCGACTAATTTGATGAAGACGTTACAATATTTTCTGAACCTGAAAATACCACCATTTCATTTAGTGGTCTAAGTTAAAAGTTGCTTGTATGGTTTTTGTACCTGCCAGTGAGTAAACCTTTTAATTATTCCTTTTAACGTCCTTGAAAAAGTATTAAATTTTCAAAAATAAATTTGTCCAAGAAATTAAATCATTTTTTAAATTCATTTGAGCTTTAACTTTATTATTTAATATTTAAACTCCACCTAACTTTGTTTTTAATTTTACAATATATATAAAAAAATAACAAATATCTATATTATTAATTAATTTTTTATTTGAGTTGATGCTACTAATCATTCCAACATCAACTCAATTGAAGAAAATAAAAAAAAAAACTTAGAAAAAAATAACATATTAGTATGAGATAAATAATTTAATTTTAAAAAACTAAAGATTCCCTATTTTTTTTCTTATCCTTCCATGCATTTTTTATATTTTTTGTTTTTATTAAAATCATTTACATTTTTTTCTTTATTAGTAATCATTTTTAAAAAATATATAATTATTAGTTAAATAATTTCTAATTTTTTATATTATTTTAGTTTTTCACTTAATTTTTTATTTCTATATCTCACCCTCATGATTGGTAGCCATAACTTTTTTTATTAAAAGATAATGGAAAGGGTAGTTTAGATTTGAGTCAAAAACTTGATATCAATAAAAATATATATAGCTATAATAAAAAAAATGTAAAATATAATATAACGAACAATCAAATTATGATAAATTAAAATATAAGAATTAAATCTCCACGTCAAGTAAAGTATATGGACAAAAACTATAATTGAACTTATTATAATGTAAACATTATAAAATATGTTAAATTAATTATGTTTTGAATATAACAAAAGAAAAAAATGTAAAATTCTAAATATTAAATAAAAGAAGATATCTGCGAGACCAAGATCGCTATTTGTATTGATTAAACAAATTGTTGGAATTCCTAAAGTGATAAATTCTAGAAAAGTCGTATATTCTTCTTGTTGATTAACGATGATTACAATATCAGGCAATCTCGTCATATATTTAATCTTGCCCAAATATGTTTGCAAGCCAGATAATTGTTTCTTCAACATAGTTGTATCTCTTTTCGGAACACGATTGAGTCCTTCCATCTTTTGTTCTGTTCTCAAGTCTTAAACTTATGAAGCTTCATTTCTATTGTCGAAACCATTTTTAATTTTTTTTAAAACGGGGGTCGACTTTAAAAACAAAAATGGAGTCGCCACCAATCTTTTTTCGAGGTGTGATCGGGTCACCTTGAAATTGATCATTTTAATAAAAACATTTTGATTTATTAAAACAATGATTTTGGTCTACGAAATTCGAGAAAACGGGTTCGGGAGTCGATTACATACGAGGAAGTATTAGCACCCCTCATGCGCCCAAAATTAGTACCTAATTGATTAATTAATGTCTTAATATCGAAAATTTGAAAAGATTTTAAAATATGACCCTTTTGATTTTTCAAAACTTATAACCTTTAAAAAGACATTCAATTATTTGGATAAAAGAAAAGTCGAATCTCAGTAAGTTAGAGCACGACCTTTCGAATTTCCCAAACACCAAATATCCTTTGTTTTTTTTTTTTTTTTTTTTTTTTTGAAATCCCTATCTCAAAATATCAAAATATCACATCCAATAAGTTAGGACATAACATCTTAAATTCACAAAGATAGGTTTTTTATTTGAAAATCATATATTTTAATTTCAAAAAGGGTATTTGATCATTGACTTAATGAGAAAAATTGAAGCCCAGTAAGTTAGGGCACGATTCCCTCAAAACTCCAAATGTCAAATATTGCCTTATTTTAAGAAATAAAGTTTTGGGTAAAAAGTGGCAATTAAATGAGATATATTTTAAAACAATAATTTGAGTAAAATGTATCATTAATACATTACAAAACACAAATATCAAAGCAATATACTATAATTACATGATATAATAACATTTAATACTAATATTGACAATTAAGAGAAAGAATAACATAAAATAGCAAATGATACAAGTAATAAAAAAATTGAAAAACGATATGTCAAAACCTAAAATAGTTAATATATACATAATAAAATAAATATATATATTTTAAATAAATAATATAAAAACTTTGAATAAAAATGTATAAGGGATAACTTATAATAAGTATATAATATACCATTTAAAAATAGATAATATACATATTTTAAATAAACATTATATGGAAAATTTTGCCTTAATAATAAAACAATTTAGATGATGTACAACATACAAATTTTCAAATAATACATAATATGATTAAAGTTAAATAATATATAATATATATAATATATTACAAATAAAAATAATAATATATATGATAAAACAATTTAACGTAAATAGGGAAAAGCAAAAAAGAAAAACAAGTTTAAAATAATTAAAATAAATGAATAAATAATGATTAAGCAATTAAATGGATAAATAAATAAAAGTTTAAAAAAATGCATAAGTCAACCTAACTCCCGCAATATGAGGATTCAACGAAATTCCTCCACAAAAATTTAACTCGAACGGAAGCAACTCAAAAAGAAACGAAGATGAGCGAAGAACAAAATAAGAACAAGCCATAGAAAATAAGAACGCAAAAGAGAGAGAAATTTGAGTGAATGCTCTCAAGAATTTTTATTACTCCAAACTCATGTGTGCTTTATAATGAAGGGAAAGGCCTCTATTTATAGTTGAGCTTCCCCAAATCCAACGGTACAGATCAATTACATCAACAGCTAAGATTAAAAGGTATCTACAAATTAAATCTCTAAGATTACAAAATCATATCTTTTAAGATTGCATACCATATCTTCTAAAATTGCATATCATATCTAAGATTTGCATATCATATCTACGATTGCATATCCTTGAAAATTGTGTTCCCATATACGTCAAGCTTGTAGATGGACCTTCAATCTTTTCAAGTAATGGGCCATTCCGATCGGGCCAAATGATATATTTTAGACTGGACTTGGACTTTGTTTTATTATTTTGGGTTTATTATTTTTTGTATGGGCCCGGGCTAAATTGGCCTATTACATCTATAGTGGGCCAATTTGTTAACATACCACCAAGCCATTTTTTATTAGCATAATGACACCGAGCCCTTATTGCAACCCGCGCAACCGAATAAGTGGCTTTATTTTTAGTACCAACAATTAAGAATTGTTTTCCTTTACAACAAATAATATAGAAAAGATTGGAAGAATTTGGATTGTCTGTTATAGATCTTAATAAAATCCGAATTCTAATTACCGAAATGCGGTATACATTGAATCTTAATAAGTAAGGAGGGGACTCAGTTTCAAAGATTTTAGAGTTTTCAATCTTGCACTGATCACAAAGCAAAGTTGGAGGGCTCTAAAGAACCTAAATGCTTTATGAGATTGGATTATCAAAGGCTTTTACTATCCAAACAAAACCTTTATCGAAGTTGAGTGAGGTCCAAAGGGATCTTGGGTTTGGAGTGAAGGGGAATGTTTGAAATGGTAAAAGCTTCCGAATTTAGCATGACAAATGGCTATTAGGGAATGAGAAGGGTAGAGTTCAATCGCCTTTCCTGAGGGACAATGGAATAATTTTGGAATCAGATAACAGGGACTTGATCTCTTCTCTTCAATCAAGGATTTGCACTGTTGGGAGGCTTAATATGTTGAGCTTGATATTTGAAGCATCTTTGCTTCAACCAATGTTTTTCTTGCCCTTTTGACTTGGTATTGTACCCCCATATGCTCTTGCTACTATGCTAGAAAGAAATAGGGTTGTTTTTTAAATTATTTGAATCTCTGGTTTTACATCCAGAAATTCTACTTGGTAAAAACAATATAATATTGATATAATACTTTAGTCGAGCTTGATTTTTCCACGATTACATTATGAGTGTAATTGCTCATACATTCCAACCTTATTCAGTAGGCTTACATTAAATTAATGTTTGGCTTGTTGTAATAGCTTACTACAACCCCAAAAAAATAGGGGTCTTATTATAAAAGGTGCTATAATAGTCATTTAGTACCCTCCACTGAATAGGATATCCAAATCAATATTGTAATAAGATTGAGTTAATATTGTTATTTTACCCTCTACATTTATCTTCTGTGATTTTTTTAAAAAAATTATTAAAAGGTATACCAACCAATTGATATTTTTTTCTTATGCTATTATAGTAATATTCCTTTGAACTACGCATAGAAAAACTACTACAATATTTATTCCATTTCATTTTACTCAACAAACTATTATATTCATTTCATTTCATTATAATTCAATTCTATTCACTACAGCAAATGTAACATCCCGAAATTCGGCCTAGTAGGATTGGGCCCAATGGGCCTTGGGCGTAGGAGTGTTTAAAATTTTGAGAACAAGAGAATGTCATTATTGCATATTGGACTTATTAGTTAAGTGAATTTGGAAGGTTACGAGGTTTCTATGAAGTCTCGGGTTTAATTGGGCCTTAGGAAAAATTTGGTATTTTAGCACTTTAAGGAGAGATGGTAAGTAGCTTTAAGACTTATAGAAATAAATAAGTAATGTGCTTGCATAAATCAGCAATTGGTAAAGAGGATATGATGCCACATGATGGACTTTGAGGAAAGAGGTTCAAATCCCATTGTGTGCAAATTTTGACTATTATTTTTGCACTCTTTCCTTAAGTGTCGGCCAAGCATGTAAATAAGGCAAGTTGGACTTTTTTAATTTTGGCAAGGTGGCTAAGGAAATAAGGAAAGGTTGAAGGTGAGGAAAGAAATCAAGAAGAAAGGGCAAGTAAGAGGAACATGTGGCTTATTTCATAGAAATTGTTTTGGAAAGTTTGGGTGGCCAAACTTTTGACTATTAGGAGCATGAATGTGGACGGTTTTGTTGAGGGAAGGGGATAGCCGAAATTCTCTATTCATTTTAGACCATTTTGTTAGTTTTTGGTGCATGAGTGATACACTTTTTACTCTTTGACCATTTGTGTTTTCTTCTCAAATCCATCTCCTTTTTACTTTGGTCGAAATCTCTTAGCACAATTGTGCATTATTTTTCTTTTGTTGGCTGAAACACACAATTGCTCATCTCCCCTTTGATAGTCAAAACTATCAAAGCACTTCACTCCATCCATTCTCTTCTTTTGACCATTTCATCAACCTTTTCTTCTATTTTTTTTCTTCGATATCACTTTGTGATCACATCTTCTTGTTCGATTTTCTCAATAGCCGAACCCGTTATTATCCTATTCCTTCATTATTTCGTTCCCTATCGTGTGGAAAAACCTCTTCTTAATCGAATCAGACTTTCAACAAGGTTAAGGAGCACAAGTGATTTGTATTAACCAAATCGTTATCATCAACTCGTCAAGCAAGTGGGGTAAGAACATTGTTATCAGATTTGCTTTGGCCAAAGGTGCGATATTTGCTAACAACTCTTTCGCTCACCAAATATTGTTAGGACGGGATTTCAGTAGCCAAAGGGGAGGATCGATTCTTGGTGCATTAAGAGAGATCACATTCGTAGTAAGTGGAGTTAGCCTAATAAATTGTTTCTAGTTACGATTATCAAATTTGAGACTAACCTTCTATCAACTATCATTATAGGTGTTGAAATCGGTAGAAAGCACAACTTGTAATCAAGGTGTGTAATTCCGTACCCTTCCGAATACATGGATGAGATGGTGTGTAATCTCATACCTCTTTGAATGGTACATGAAATATTCTGTGATTTCCTAGAAATACCGAAGAAAAACCGGAAATTGACTTTTGTGACCACTTGGGCGTGCGTATGTTCGTAGTAACCATTTTTCGCAATGAAACAGTTTGATTAGCAGCAGTGACCTAATTTTGAAAAATCATGAAAAATAGGAGAAAATGAATTAGAAAGTTAATAAGATATCAAATTAAATCTTACTGTATCTATTTTAATATGGAAGAAACAGAGAAGGAAAAGGAATTTTATATTCTGAGATATGTTAATTTTAGTGAGACTGGTTCTGATTGACTTCGTGGTTCCCTGATCTGTTTTGGAAAAATCATATAAAATTGTACAAAGTGAATTATGGGTTATAATTTATATGTATGGATTCCTTAGTGAGCCTATTTTCAAAAAAACAAGTGGGAGCAATATATGAAAGCCGTACTGTGAGATATTTGAAATTAAGGTAAAAGAGGTCAGAATCGTTGGACAGTGGAACAAGGTAAACTTTAAGGAATAAACTGTATTAAATGGTTAAGTCAAAAATTCTAAACAAATTATTTATCAGTCTAGTTTGAAGAAAAATTTACGGATTTAGATTTCGAGATTCCTAACTCGAGTTATAGTAAATTTGGTCATTATGACGCAGATGGACAGTTTTGATTTTTATGCCCTAAATTAGTAGTTAAGCCTAGGTTACAAAATTACCATAATACCCTTAGAGGGTAAAATTACCGAATTATGAAATGTAACATCCTAAATTTTTGGGCCTATGCGTTTAATGGGAGAACAGGTGTAATGTGTTAATTTAAATAATAGGGGTCCAAATTGGGCTCGGGATTAGGCAAAGGCCTTGGTTAAATTATCTGATGAGGCATTATAGAGTTAAAAGGTGGTAATTGTGTTTAAAATACTAACATGGGCTTGTGGCCGAACAAAAGGTGGCACTGCAAGAGAATTAGAAGGTGGCGTCATTAACAATTAAAGGGGCCCAAGTTTTGGCCGCAAGGAGCCTATGTTTTGGGCCATTTTCGGCACTTAAAATAGAGCAAGGGGTGACGCCACACACAAGGAGTTATGGGCCCAAAATTTAAGTTTTATGGAGCCCAAATCTTTTAAGTTAAGTTAGCTAAATTCGGCATTAGGGTTAGGTGAAGTCGACGGCAACAAGGCTCAAAAATAGGAGGATTTATATGGATTTTATAATTGATAATATAGAAGATAAAAAGGAGAAAAGATAGGAGCTATTTGCAAGGCAAGGTGATGTCCGAAAATCCACCACCTAGAGGAGTAAAGAATTCAGCTACTTCATGGATAAGGGGTGCCGAATTTTCTCTTTTTATTAGCTTGACTTTAAGTTATCAGGAAGGGTGTTTTCGGTTTTAAGCAGTAGATGCCAAAATTTCTATAAATAGGGGGGATATCTCATTGATTCTGGCATTTAAACCCTAATTTCCTCTTCACTCTTTGTGCCCAAATTCTTAGCCTCTCCTTCTACAATTTCTTTTCTTCAATTTCTTCAAAAGCCAAAACCTCTCCTATCACTCTCTTCTCCATTCTTTTTCTCTTGAGCTGATTTTTCTAAAAAGCCGAAATCTCCATAGTTTTTCTCTATTCATCCCATTTGTGAGATAGTTCTATTCTTCCGGCATTTAATCTTTTCCTTTGGCATTGCTGAATCTTCTCTCTAGTGCTAGCCGAATCCCCTGTGTTAAGGTAAGCGTCGACTTCTGTTAAACTCTCACATTCTATTTTGGTTTTTGAAAGGCAAAAGCCGAAAAGCTAATAGTTTAATGGTTCCATGTTGGGCGGCATTCCGGGATTTAAAGGAAACTTGGTCGTCTAGATCTAAAAGCCAAAAAACGTTAGTCTCCAATTTCGGGATTTTAAGGCAAGAAAATTTTCCTTAGATCTTTACTAGATTCGCTTATTATATGCAAGATCTTAACTTTATGATGAGGATTAACGATCATAAATTTTGATAGTAGTTCTGACAATGACTTGTGATGGAATTAAATATGGATCGGGAAAAGGAGAGAATCCCTAAGTTTAAGAAACTAGCGGTATCTGCCTTTCAAGATTGGCCACTTGGTTGTGGACCGGCTTCTGAACAACATTTTAGGCAGATAGCGGTTGTGTCGACTACGGATAGCGTCGACACATAAAGTATCATTCTATCAGTAATTAGGTGTGTAGATCTCTAACACACTATTAATCCTGTATGTATGTATATATATTTATGTTATAGGCTAAAAAGCCGGAAAGAGGCTGTATAGACAGTCGAATGGAACCCCAAAAAGGGTTATGCTAAGATGTCAGGTACGTAAACATAGAACTCTCTATGTGTATTGAAATATGTATAAGTCTGGATGATGTTTCTTTTATGTGTATGCATGGGGTGGGATTATGTTATTAAAGGGGAAGAGCATGATTGGTCACATGGTGATCGGTGGTAGAAAACCCACATAATGAAATGTTAGGTCACATGGTGATCGGTGGTAGAAAACCCACGTTAAAATTCCTGATTGATATGGAATAGGCAGTACGACTGTCGTTATTGTGTTGAGCGGATGGAGGGTTGATTGTAGAAATCCCCAAGGTGTGATGGTTGGTACGGGTTGGTGTGTAGAGGATGGAATTCTAGGATGGGTTGGGCTATGCATCATTTATTATCTATCATGTAATTATGATTGTTGCCATTGTGTATGGGCCAGGGCTCATAATGTGTTTGTGGGCCCAAGCCTTTTATGTGTTTTTGGGATTTACACACTAAGTCTTGGTGACTCACCCTATTATTTTCCCTAACTTTTCAGATGAGCAGTAGATCGTGAACATGGGAGCCAAGACGGACTCGAGGGGCCATCAAGTTTCTATTTCTATAGACTATTTACGATTCTTCCTTTAAGTTTCATTTTGGGAATATTTAGGTAATAAGGCCTCATAGTTTATATTCGCCTAGGTAGTTTTTAATATTTGCAACTTATGATTTTTTGTCAAAAGTTTAATTTTACGAAGTAATAGTAATACAAGGTTTTTTTTATGTCACTTATTTATTCAAATATTGTCTAATTAACTTACGATTTCTAAAACCAACAAGGCAAAAGTTTTCAACGTACAACCCGTAGCATACTAGATTCGATCGAAACGTATGGGCCGGGTTTGGGGTATTACATTTTGGTATCAGAGCCCAGTTTAAAACTCGGCCTGTGAAATGGGTCTAGTAGTGTTTTAAAAATTTGATATAAATTTGAGGAAAAATTTTTGCATGAAGATATGGCCTTCGAGTCTACTGGCACCCGATCCACGCAGGTAAGTATTCTAAACTCTTGTTGTGATTTACATGTGGGCTTAATGGGCTTAATGGATGTAGGTTAGTATAGTAGACATTGATGGACTTTAGGCTTAGTTCAAACAACTCTCTAAATCCATAAGACTTAATCCAACCAAACAAACTTGTAAACAAGTCGCGGGATTAGGGTGTGGCAACAGGCATACGCATGTCTAGGATTGGATTCAGGGAGAGCTTGGTATTTAAGAAGTCCTAGTGACTCATCTCCTCTTCGCTGGAATCCTACCTGGTGCATAGTGATTGTTCACCTTAGCCACGAGGATTTGTTGACGGGCCAAAATCTATAATTAAAACCCGAAAGGGACCAGCCACCCTATTTCGTAACCAAAATACCCCCAAGTTTTGTAAAATTTCCAAAATACACTTGATTTGTGAAAATTTCTCAAAATACCCCAGAATTGTAAAACTACCAAAATTTGTGAAAATTATTGAAACACTTCGATTGGCAAAATTTCCAAAATACCCTTGGTTTGTGAAAATTTCCAAACAACCGTGATTTTATAAAATACCCATGTTTTGCAGATTTACCCAAAAACCCCTAGATTTACAAAAGTAACCCGCTTTGCAAAATTAAAGTACTCCTGCTTCAAAAAAAAAAGAGGAAAAAAATGTACCAAAGTACTTCTGATTCAAAGAAAATCACCAAGATACTTTATTTTGAAAAATACCCTGTAGGGAAAAACTATGGAAATACCCCTGGGTAGAGGAATGACGAAAAAAAACCCTTATGCGATAAATATGTGTGCATGGATGCTACTTGTGTGATTGATGTATGCTGGTTGATGTATGTGGTTTCTAGAATTAGGAGATAAACTTGAGACTGAAACTGTAGATGGGTTTGAAATCGAAAGAACCACTCTTAAAACTACTTTCCATAAGATTGGTCGTGGTTAATCAGTGAAAGAAATTAATAGTTCATAAAATTTCTAATTCGGATAATACGAGAATCAACGATGAGCGCTAGAAGAGGAAGAAGAGGCCGCGGTCGAGGCCGTGGAAGTGTTAGGACTGATGTGCTGACTCAGCTAGTTAGGGAGGTACTAAAGGAGGTTAAAGGAATCGGTGAAACACTTCGATTTGGGTGCGTGGACTGTAAGAAAAAAAGAGATCGTAGTTTTCTAGGGTTGCAGTCTCGTTCTATGAAGCATGTTAAGGTACGTCCAAACTTTCGAGTTTGCGAATATTGCAGAAGGCGTCATCTGGGTGAATGTTGGAGGAATTCAGGAACGTGTTTAAGATGCGGGTCTGAGGAGCATAAGGCTCGGGATTGTTCAATCACCGTTAAGTCGGGTATGTTTTGTGTGGATGCTATATTTTTTAGTATAGAAACTGTATGCGTACAATGTTTATATATTATTAAATTAGAGTGCGCAGTGAAAGCATAATGGTAAGACTTGGGCAGTACGATTAATAGTTAGTTGGAAATTTCGAGGATGAAATTTCTTTAAGGGGGTAGAACCGTAACATCCTGAATTTTTGGGCTATGCGTTTAATGGGAGAACAGGTGTAATGAGTTAATTTAAGTGATAGGGGTCCAAATTGGGCTCAGGATTAGGCAAAGGCCTTGGTTAAATTATCTGATGAGGCATTATAGAGTTAAAAGGAGGTAATTGTGTTTAAAATACTAACGTGGGCTTGTGGCCCAACAAAAGGTGGCACTGCAAGGGAATTAGAAGGTGGCGTTATTAACAAGTAAAGGGGCCCAAGTTTTGGCCGCAAGGAGCCCATGTTTTGGGCCATTTTCGGCACTTAAAATAGAGCAAGGGGTGACGCCACACACAAGGAGTTAGGGGCCCAAAATTTTAGTTTTATGGAGCCCAAATCTTTTAAGTTAAGTTAGCTAAATTCGGCATTAGGGTTAGGTGAAGTCGACGGCAACAAGGCTCAAAAATAGGAGGATTTATATGGATTTTATAATTGATAATATAGAAGATAAAAAGGAGAAAAGATAGGAGCTATCTGTAAGGCAAGATGATGGCCGAAAGTCCACCACCTAGAGGAGTAAAGAATTCAGCTACTTCATGGATAAAGAGTGCCGAATTTTCCCTTTTTATTAGCTTGACTTTTAGTTATCAGGAAGGGCGTTTTCAATTTCAAGCAGTAGATGCCAAAATTTCTATAAATAAGGGGGATATCTCATTGATTCTGGCATTTAAACCCTTTCCTATTCACTCTTTGTGTCGAAATTCTTAGCCTCTCCTTCTACAATTTCTTTTCTTCAATTTCTTCAAAAGCCGAAACCTCTCCTTTCACTCTCTTCTCCATTCTTTTTCTCTTGAGCCGATTTCTCTAAAAAGCCGAAATCTCCAAAGTTTTTCTCTATTCATCCCATTTGTGAGATAGTTCTATTCTTCCGGCATTTAATCTTTTCCTTTGGCATTGCTGAATCTTCTCTCTAGTGCTAGCCGAATCCCTTGTGTTAAGGTAAGCGTCGACTTCTGTTAAGCTCTTACGTTCTATTTTGGTTTTTGAAAGGAAAAGGCCGAAAAGCTAATAGTTTAATGGTTCTATGTTGGGCGGCATTCCGGGATTTGAAGGAAACTTGGTCGTTTAGATCTAAAAGCCGAAAAATGTTAGTCTCCAATTTTGGGATTTTAAGCCAAGAAGATTTTCCCTAGATTTTTACTAGATTCGCTTATTATATGCAAGATCTTAACTTTATGATGAGGATTAAAGATCATAAATTGTGATAGTAGTTCTGACAAGGACTTGTGATGGAAATAAATATGGATCAGGCAAAGGAGAGAATCCCTAAGTTTAAGAAACGAGCGGTATCTACCGTTCGAGATTGGCCACTTGGTTATGGACCAGAAGCTTGAACAACGTACAGGGCGGATCACGGTTCATCGACTACGGATAGCGTCGACACAGAAAGTATCATTCTATCAGTAATCAGGTGTGTAGATCTCTAACACACTTTTAATCCTATATGTATGTCTATATATTTATGTTATGGGCTAAAAAGCAGGAAAGAGGCTGTATAGACGGTCGAATGGAACCCAAAAAGGGGTTATGCTAAGATGCCAGGTACGTAAACATAGAATTCTCTATGTGTATCGAAATATGTATAAGTCTGGATGATGTTTCTTTTATGTGTATGCATGGGGTGGGATTATGTTATTAAAGGGGAAGAGCATGATTGGTCACATGGTGATCGGTGGTAGAAAACCCACGTAATGAAATGTTAGGTCACATGGTGATCGATGGTAGAAAACCCGCGAAATGAAATGTTAGGTCACTTGGTGATCGGTGGTAGAAAACCCACGTTAAAATTCCTGATTGATAAGGAATAGGCAGTACGGCTGTCGTTATGGTGTGTAGCGGATGGAGGGTTGATTGTAGAAATCCCCAAGGTGTGATAGTTGGTACGGGTTGGTGTGTAGAGGATGGAATTCTAAGATGGGTTGGGCTATGCGTCATTTATTATCTATCATGTAATTATGATTGTTGCTATTGTGTATGGGCTAGGGCTGATAATGTATTTGTGGGCCCAAGCCTTTTATTTGTTTTCGGGATTTACACATTGAGTCTTTGTGACTCACCCTATTATTTTCCCTAACTTTTCAGATAAGCAGTAGATCGTGGACATGGGAGCCGAGACGGACTCGAGGGGCCATCAAGTTTCTATTTCTATAGAATATTTACAGTTTTTCCTTTAAGTTTCATTTTGGGAATATTTAGGTAATAAGGCCCCATAGTTTATATTCGCCTAGGTAGTTTTTAATATTTGCAACTTATGAATTTTTGTCAAAGGTTTAATTTTACGAAATAATTGTAATACAAGGTTTTTTTTTAATGTCACTTATTTATTCAAATATTGTTTAATTAACTTACGATTTCCAAAACCAACAAAGCAAAAGTTTTCAACGTACAACCCATAGCATACCAGATCCGGTCGAAACGTATAGGCCGGATGTCTCTATGGACAGAATTACGAAATTTGATTTATGGGCCTTTTTGAAAATTTGCTATATGGGCCGATCTGATAATTTGATATATGGGCCGATCTGATAATTTGATATATGGGCCGATGTGATATTTTGTTATATGGGCCAATCTGATAATTTGATATACGGGCCGATGTGATATTTTGTTATATGGGCCAATCTGATAATTTGATATACGGGCGGATGTGATATTTTGTTATATGGGCCGATCTGACTACTAAATGGGCCAATTCGATAAATTGTTATAATGGGCCATAATTTTTTATAAGAAATATTTGAATACATTGTTGTGAATTGTTATGCATTATATACATGTTTTGCATGGGATGGGATAATGATGAAGAGAAGTTCTGGTAGCTCTGCTACATAAATCTGGTGACTCTGTCACAAATCTGAAAAATGGCAATGCCATGTAAATTCTGTTAATCTGGTGGCTTGTCCACAAATTTGATATAAATGGCTTAATGCCTATGTTTGGTGTGTTGGCGGGGTGGGTTGACTAAAGATCACCCACAGGTGTGTTGGTTGGTATGGGTGGTGTGTAGCGGATGGATTACTAGGTTTGGTTTGGGAATTACATTTCATACAAATGATATAATTGATACATTATTATTGTTGTGAATGGGCTTCGGCCCAAGATTATGCTATATGGGCTTAGGCCCAAGATGTTTGCTATGTAGGTTTAGGCCCAGTGGATGACGGTAAGGGGATTATACACTGAGTTCTTGTAACTCATCCCCTCCTTTTAAATCTCTGTAGGTAATGCTCCGTAGTGAGGACTTGGGGCCCATGGATGACTCGGTGGAGGCCATACTTCAGAAGTGGTGTTTTGAACTTTAATTTCTATTTCCGTTTATTTTATTATTTTGCTATTTGGTTTAAGTTGTAATAAGGCCTCTGGAGTATTTTAATATTTGCTTTATGGTTGATATACTTTTTATTTTGCTTAAATTGTTTAAATCGAGAATTTTTCTAAAAACTTAAATAAAGGTTTTCCAAAGTCGATTAACAAATGGATTTTCATAATAAACTTTATAGATATTTTAACACAGAAGTTATTTTCTCGAACTATCAAACGATATTTTCAAAAGTCACGGTTTTAAAGTTCAATTCCTTGATTTTTGATTCATCAATCAATCTCTCAAAAAAAATACTTGTATTTTATCTACGTTTCCACAATGTTTTCAAAATTCTTCTGCAACTCTATTTCCAGACGTCATATTTTCGTAAATTGATTATTTCAGATATGTTTTTGCAACCAAAAAAAGGTTTTTAAAGATAATTACATTTTCAAGTAGATAACAATTGCTTAAGTGTTTTGGGTTTTAACAAAGAGGCTGAAATTTTCAAACGAGTTTTTTTTGTGACACGCCAGATTCGAGCCTAACTTCTAGGTCGGGTTTGGGGTGTTACAGCAAAACAAGTTTTTAGCGGCATTTTTTTGGGCTTATAAGCGCCGCTAAAACAATTTGCGTCGCTTTGATAAGCGCCGCAAAAAATGCCGCTATAGATAATGCCACAAAATTTTGCGGCGTTTATGTGTAAAAATGCCGCTATAGAACATTACTTTTAGCGGTGCCTTTCCCACAAATGCCGCTAAAGAACATGACCTTTAGCGGCGTTTTTCCCCACAAACACCACTAAAGAACATGAACTTTAGTGCAGTTTTCCCCACAAACGCCGCTAAAGAACATGTTCTTTAGCGGCGTTTTCCCACAAACGCAGCTAAAGGTCTTGTTCTTTAGCAGTGTTTTTAGCAAAAGCGCTGCTAAAAGTCATGTAAGACAATTCAAGTGCGATATCCACCACTATCCAGCTGCTTCTTTGCTTTTATTGTTCTTTATCGTTTACCTTTATTTTTTGTTCGTATAGTAATATTAATTGTAGTGCTCCCCATGAAATAATTTTATTTACAAGAATTATAAATAATGTATTGAAATTCAAATTATTACGACAGTTTAAATAAAATTCAGTTGAAAAATTTTCTACCAATCAAAAACAGCAAACAGTAAATACCAACTTTCTTCCTTTCATTGAAAAATGATATTCAAAATTGTTACACTTGTAACACCCCAAACCCGGCCCAAACACTACAATCGGATCTGGTATGTCCCTAAGGAAATTTTATGAAAACATGTCACATTTTGGAAAACAATTATCAGGTTTAAATATTTATACCGAAAACTTAATGATTTATTAATTCATATAAGAAATAAAGTTATGAAATGCCTTGGTAAATAGAAACTGAATTTGTTATATGCCTCAACTTAATTAAAGGAAAAAATTAATCGTCTAATAATAGTAAAAGCCCAAAATAAAACCGGAATAAAATAAAGCTAATGGCCCATGGCCTTATTACAATGAAACTTAAAACCCATTTATTAAAAATATTAAAAACAATATTCTAGGTAAATTCTTCTGCTGGACCAAATGTCTCTCTCGCATGGCCACCTTGCGCTCCTCTCCAGCCTGGTCCGATGCACTAGGTGCTACCTGAAATGGTTAAATAATAGGGTGAGTCGCGAGACTCAGTGTGCAACCCTCGTGCTCCATCAGATTGGGCCTTAGCCCACAGATCAGAATATAGAACATAACATAGTAGATGTCATACATAAAACCCAACCCAATCCTAGGTTTCTATCCGCTACAAACCACCCTTACCTGCCAATCACACCATTGGGGATTTCTACAATCAACCCACACCGCTACACACCATCGATGGCAGTCATGTTGCAGTTAGCTGCTCATAGTCAAAGTTGTGACAGAGTCACCAGGCTGAAATGGCAAAAGCCACCAGAAATAGAGATTGTGACAGAGTCACCAGGCTGAAATGGCATAAGCCACCGGAACATATCACTTCCCCTTTTATCAAACACCCAACCCCAAGCATATATAAAAAATCGACATATAAAACATATCGTTTCTAACAGAAACATTCACTGATAAATTGCAGAAATCACTAACCTGATATTTAGCCTTTACCCTTCTCGGGTTTCCAATCGTTATGCCAGGATTTCGGCATTTAATAGAGTATAGCAGATTTATTACATATATATATTAGCAATCAATCTAATGGTGTGAGAAGTTACACACCTGATTAATGCTTATGCCCTTGCTAAATCGATCTACAAATTTGCTCAAAAAGCCAAAAAGATGTGAAAATAGGGCCTCTCCTATATTCGGCCATGGTTAGTGTTCTACCCGATTTTATAAATTTGAATAAACAAATCTCCTTACCTAACCTGATTAGATCCCGGAAGTAGGATGGTTTGAACACTACCAGTGAAGAACCTTGGCGATTGAGGTCTACTTCAAATCCCGGTGTGCCGCAAAAGAAAGAAAACTCGAGATTAGTTTCCATATAGCTATATGGCTAGGGTTTCTAAAAGCCAGAGAAAGATTGGAATCTCAAAATCGACACTTACCTATTGTTCCCTTCAAACTTCGGCACAAGCAGACTCCACTGAAGAAAATTCGGCAACTTCAAGAGGTGTGATCTTAGTGATTTCGCCTTTTAGAAGAATAAGGAATTGGAAAAGAAGAAAAAAAAATACAAGCAAGGACTGAGTAGAGAGATTCAGCCAAAAGAAAAGAGAGAAAGAATAGCAGGGTTTCGACAATTGAGACCTTAGAGGTTTTGGTTTCTGTCAGAAAAAGAAAAGAGAAGAGATGGTTCAAGTTTACCGAAAAAGAGAGAAATCTTGGGGAAATTTTCAGTGGACATAATGAAGAATTCGGCACACACTTAGCCTATACTAAACTGATTTCCCCCTTCACAGAGTTTGATTTTCGGCCAACTCAAGCCTCCTGGATGAGCTCTCATCTTTTCCCTTATCTTAATCTATTATCTCCTCAAAAATAGCCTTTATCTACTTATTATCCACATAAAATAAATCCCTAAATAATAGCCCTGTGCCGTCTCCCCCTTACTCTTTCAAGTGCCGAAATTTAGCCCTATAACTTGGGCTTCAAGCAACCACAATTTGGGCCTTCCTCATGCACTAGTGACGCCACCCCCTTCCTTCCTTGTGGCGCCTCCTATCTTTGGGCCCCAAGCCCAATTTGACATTTTTAACATAGATACCTACTTTTAAACCTTATAATACCCAAACAGAATATTTTAACTAAGGTCTCAGCCTATTCCTGAGCCCAATTTGCACCTCGAATCCTTAAATTAATATTTTAAACACACATTTCAACAAATGCACAAGCCCATAAATTTAGGGTGTTACAACACTGAACTGCAAAATGAAAATCTTATATATCACTGGGATCTTAAGGATTTTTCAATAATTAATCAACAATGAAAATAAGCGTTCTACTCTAAACAGGTTCATCGTTGCTACAATGGAGATTTGATACCTTATTCAGTTTCCCTTCAACATCTGCTTTAGTAGTCATATCCTGACATAATCAACGAACTCGACATATTAGCATGCAAAATACAAAGAACAAGAAAGTGTAAACTTACACATCTATTGAGATATTTAGGGTCAATTCCATTCAGAAAAGGAAATATATTTGGCTATAATTATCTTCAAATTTGACCTTCTTATTGATATTCAATCATCAACCTATTCAGACAGTGCAATACCATTGGTAATTTTGGGGTGAGATCATTTCCCTTCCAAATCAATTCAAAATAACAGCAACCCAAAGTCCCCAAGGCCCCAACTAATCCTCTAAAATCATAGTATCAACGCGCTATTGTAAAAAAGATATATTTGGGGACGATAAGAAATTAAAAGTAATAACTTCCTTTTCCATTTTTATAAGAAGCAACTAAGGAAGCACCATGAACATGATAGCGGTACGTTGATCAGTGCTTAAGCAGTAAAAGGAAAGAATGATGGATGACACTAATGGATAAACATTTCGAGAAAGCTATATGTCATATGAATACAATTTAAGAAACTCACTCTCAAGAGCATACCGTTATTGCAGTTTCTTTATCTTCCTCCTTGGCTATATTGTAAGCAGCTCCCCACTATGACCTCACAAGATTGAGAAAAAGCTATTTAGTTCAAATACTAGCTCATTCAATAAGTTCACATAGAACACTAAACAAATCCATAATACAGGCAAAAGAACTTGCATGCCAAAAACATCAATTAAATAGTTCTCATAGAAATGCACAATAAAAATGATGTTTATCCTTCTAATAAGATAAATGAACGAACCTTGACACCTTTAGCAATCAAACCTTGCGCAAGAACAATAGAAACGTTGTTTATCCTTTTAATAAGATAAATATAAACGAAGGGATTTTTCTAATATATTCATTTTCTAAAACTCAAAAATAATAATTAAAATATAAAGCTAAAATATAATTACAGTTAATAATCTATAAGTTCATTTCAGGTTAAGAGGTCTATGCAGCACTTTTAGTTTGGACAATGTTAACATATACATAATGTACAAGAAGACTTGTTACCTTAAAATCTGAATTATTTAGCTCATCAATGGCTTTAGAGGCCAATTCTACACTTCTAAAAGTCATAAATACAAATCCCTTGTTTTTAGTTGAATCTTTACCTTCCATAGTGCGAACCTATTGCCATAGAGTATGATGTGTAAGTTTTTTATCTCAATAAAAAAGACTAAATATTCTTTACAAATAGCATAAAAAAGCACCTCAGTAACTATTCCAACAAGTGCTGAAGGCTTTGGCATCATATGAATCTATTTAAACAGGCTTGCAAGGCAATTCTAAAGAAGGCACAGAAGCTGCAAGAATTTAAGGAAAGAAGTATACATATACTGAGGGGAGGAAAATGATAGCTACAAGGAGTTTCAGATAATGTATCTCAATTGAATCTGTGTCTCAAAGGTAGTTGCTAGGTTAAAAGATTTTCACCAAAGGAATAATTAAGCAGTATATTTCAAAAGAAAGGCAAAAGAAATTTTAGAAATATAATTAAGAGGCTTCAGAAGTGGTGCAAGCTATTAAGGAATGAACTTACTCAAATCAAAAAAAGAGTGACAGGACTGCTGTCCAAAAATAAAATATTGACTTATTTAAGCTTAATCCAGCTTCAATAAAAATGTAAAGTAAAATGACAAAACAAAACCAAAAAATATAAGCAGGCATGATTCATTCCGATATACAAAATAAAAAAAAGAAGAGGTTCAACATGTAAAGGAAAATCAAGCAACATTTTATGGGGTGCATCTATGTTAGGAAAGGCTGCTAATTTTAATTCTCTAATTTAAGGCTTAGGTTGTGATTTTATTTCTTTCATTAGTTAATGTTGTGCTTTTATTTCAGTAGTTTTATTGGTTTCTAAAATAAGTAGAATTTCTATAAAAAAAACCATGAAGAGATTTGGTTCTCTCTAACAAGTCTTAAGATTTCAATCTCCATTTTGATGAGCTAAACTATCAACCCCAAACATACTGTCATAAAACAACATTGACCATAGAGCAAAAGTAATAAAAGTTCCAGAATAAATTACACCGTTCCTCCACTCTGATCATAACTAAGATGCCATAGTCTATTCAAAAGGTATATGACAGTTCATACTTATTCTCTAGAATCTAATTCTGCCTTAACATAATAAAAATAGTATCAAAATGTTGTATTAAACAATATTTTAGGCTTCTGACACCCAATTTACGAATCATCTTCACACGACTATAAGACAACCAGACAGCTCGTGGTCCACATTTCTATGTTTTGACCCACAAAATCAACACTTATTCATAACTCAATAAAAATAGAGTGGATGCCATTCAACAAACTAAAAAAACACTGCCATTCAACAAACTAAAAAAAACACTAACTTCCACTCTTCAAGGTTATCAAGAAACAGATAATGGGTCATGTAAGCTGTGCCTTTAATCACTAATTAAAGATTATCTTATAACTATTTTAGGATTTATCTATTTATTTATTACAGTACTCTTACTAAATTCAAGAAAAAATGTGAACTTCTGAACAAAATAGAAGAGGGAAAAATAAACAAAACTGAAATATAAGAATCAGTTTCCAGTATGCTAATTAAGAACATAGCCCTACATACATTCTATTCCCAAGCAAAAACTGTCATTTGAAGCAAAATCGTTGCGTATTTCAACAGATCTTTGTAGAAAAGAATGTAAATGGATACAAAGTCTCAAGTAGCAAACTCTTTTGAAACTAAACCCGGTTCTTTTTACACGTAATATACAGAATTCCTTATTTTGAGAAAAAAATTTACCAACCAAAATATTGAATTATTTGAATATAGAATACTTTATCCCACTAAAAGTTCAAAACATTGACAACGCCGTTGGAGTTCAATAATACAATCAGTCATGCATTAAACGAAAAGAGCGAAAAAGATAAACCCAAAATGGACATTATTTATGTTGAGAAAAAAGCATTATAGGAACAGTTCAATAAATGGGTTTGGAGAGGAAAAATACCAGAGCTGTAGATGAAGGGAAAACTTACAAGGCGAAGTAGTATACGGTTGGCGACAGAGATGCAGCAGAGGGCTACCGACAGTGATTTGGGGAACTGATTTGGGGAAAAATATTTGTGAAAAATGTTAGGGATTTAGAGGACGGGGATGTAGGGAAAATAAAATAGGGAAAAAAAAGAAAGGGATTTTGGATATTGGGGATTTAGGGGAGGATTTAGGTTTAAGGATTTCCAAAAAGGGGTTTCTATGTTTTAAAGTTTGGGGAAAAAATAAACTGATTTGGGGGATTTACGTTTAGGGGTAATTTGGGGATTTCAGGTATATGGGATGAAAGTGATGAAAGCAAAACAACGTTGTTTCAATTAAAACAAAATGACTTTTTACGGCGTTTTTTACATAGCGCAGCTAAAGATGGACCTATTGCGGTGATTTTAAAGTAGCGCTGCTAATGCCACTAAAAGTGCCATGCAAAACGGCACCGTTTTGTATCAAGTAAAACGATTTTTTTGCAGCGTTTTTCACCGAGCGCCGCTAAAGATCGACCTATTACGGCGTTTTTAAGATAGCGCCACTAATGCCACTAAAAGTTCCATACAAAATGGCACCGTTTTGTATAAAGTAAAACTATTTTTTGTGGCGTTTTTATCAAAAATGTCGTTATTGTAGACCTTTTGCGGCGTTTTTCTGCTAGCGCCGCTGAAGCCATACCTATTGCAGCGCTTTTCCCCTACCGCCGCTAATGCCAATAAAATCGTCACTACAAAACGACACCGTTTTGTTTAAAGTAAAATTATTTTTTGTGGCATTTTTTATAAAAACGCCACTATTGTTTACCTTTTGCGGCGTTTATGAGAAAAATGTCGCTAATGCCTTTGGTACTAATACATATTTAAAAATTCAACAAAATTTAAAAAAAAATTATAATTTCTTTAAAAAAAATCTACGCCAACAATGGAATACAAATAGACTAGCACGTGAGTTGTCACATCAGTGTCGTCGAAGATTGAAAGTCAAATTGATCCAAAATTAAGACAAAAGTGATAAAATGAGTAAATATTTTCACTATGCAAACCCAACTTTAGGGATGTAGGTTTTAACTTTTTGAGCATCTAATCCCCCTATTTTCCTAAGAGAACTGTAACATCCTAAAAAAATTTTGAGTATTGATATGTTGCATGTTTTTGGTGCTTAGTTTGTGAATGATTAAATTTGTGTGCTTAATATAGTCTTGAGAAGGCATGAGATTATTTGGAATTAGAATAAATTTTAGTAAAGAGTAATTTATTAAAGTGGAACAAGTGACCCTGATGCTTAAGGTAATTAAGTGTCAAAAACTAGCATAAGATGAGCTAGTAGTAAAGTTGAGTTGGCACCATATGTGTTGCTTGAGGAGAGAGGTTCGAATACCATGGATTGCATTTTGGTGGCTTTTATTTTTGCACCTTTATGACATGTGTCGGTCAAGCCTTATTTATGGCAAGGTTGGACTATTTCTTTTATGGTAAAGTGGCTAATGGTTAAGGTAAGCTTGAACTTAAGGAATGAAATCCTAAGCTTATAGTATGTTAGGGGGACATAAGGCACTCTTTAAGGGGTGTGCTTTGGAAAGTTTGGCATGGCCAACTTGTCCATGAACTTGGAAGCCCTTGTGGACTAGGGGGAGCCGAATTTTTGGTGGTAGACTTTGGTAAGGATGGTAGCTAGTGTGTAATCCCATTTGGTCATTTTTGCTTCCCCAAAACACCCATTTCCTCTCATCTTTTCCTCTCTTGGCCGAATGTGCTTGTGTTATGAGAAAACAATTTTTGCTTTGTTTCTTTTGGTCATTCTTTTTGACCATTTGGTCATTTTTGCAAAACCCCTCAAGTGCTTCATCTTGTGTTTCTCTCCTAGTGCCGAAATTATCAACACAAAAAGCCATTTCTTTTTCCTTCTTTTTTCCACATTGCCGAATGCATATTTGTTCCTAAACTCCTCTCTTTTCTCTTTTCTCTTTTCTCTTTTCTCCTCTTTGCAAACTGAATCATAACATCTCCTCCCTATTCTCTTTTCCTTTCCATTTTACTTATCATACAAACACATTTCTTCCTTCAAATTTCTTCTATGGCCGAATGCTTGTGATCATCCCCATAGCCGAAATTATTTTTCCTATCCATTAAATCATAGCCGAATCTCTTTTTCCTCATAGACATTATTCTCAATCATTTCTTCCATTAAGTTTTAGACAATAGGTAAGAATCATTTTTTTCCTTGATTTCTTTTGTTATTTGGTCACCTTGGCCGAATCTATAGGATGGCCTAGGAAGAGCCTTTAAATCGATAATCGTCCATTTTATTAAACGTTTCCTTTCGTTATATTTTAATAAAATAGTGGAGGGCTGAATCATTATCTCGTCAAAGTCATCTTGAAGTTATTCAAGTTCGGATCATATCTAGCAAGGTAAGAAGGAACTCTTCAAGGATTCTTGATCACTCTCGTTTTTATCAATGATTATCATTGGGATTGATATAACTGAAAGTTTTTATATAGGAATCCTTTGGAAATCACTCGGGATTTTAAGGCGAGCAAGATAGGGTCGAAAAGGGTTGTTAATAGCGTTTGGAAGAGGGGTGGTTCCGCTATTCCCCCTAAATTTAAGCGAAGGGCAGTTTCAGCAATCTGAGATTTTCCACCGGGTTGTGGACCCTCATCCGGCGAATATCAATTATTTGAAGTCATTCGTACTCCTGAGTCTTTGACTGTTCGTGGTTCTTCATCGGGTTATGAACTATCGATCGAGAAGAAATCACAAATAGCTGTTGTTCGAGATTTCGAGGGTAAAGATCTAGATCGTTCATCATTAGAATAGTTTTATATTAAATATTGGTGTTCTAATCAAGCGTAATAAATATTTAGGTATCGACGAGCGAGAAAGTATAGTACTCACCATAATCAGGTGTGTAACTTCACTCTTATCTCATGGGCTATACTAGGCCGTAAGTATTTGATTAAAAATCGTAAAGTCGGTAAAATTAGAAAATACGGTTAATTAGCACTTTTAGTATGAAAGCATGAAAACAGTATTAAAGTTGTGAAAATTACGAATTTTCCCTTAATAGGCTATATTGTTAAAAGGTGATATTTGGGCCATATGAATTATTTTTGATAAATTGGCCAAGTGAGAAAATTGTGAAAAAGGCCTCATGTATATATATGGGCCAAAACTGCTAGATCGATACATGGGCCAAAACTACTAGATCGATATATGGGCCAAATTTGCTAGATCGATATAAGGGCCAAAATTGCTAGATTGTTAAATGGGTTAAATTGTTATTTTGACTAATGGGCCAAGTTGATAACTTGTAATATGGGATTTTTGTTGAAATCTACCTTATGAATATATTGTTATGCATTATATATATACATGACTGCATGGGTTGGGATAATTGACGAAGAGAAGAAAGGCCTGTTGCCAAAATCTAGTTCGGTGGCTCTGCCACAAATATTTTAAATGGCATAATGCCTCTAGTTCGGTGACACTGTCACAATCTATTTGGTGACTCTGTCACAATCTAGTTCAGTGGCTCTGCCACAAAAATTTTAAATGGCTTAATGCCTGTGATTGGTGTGTTGGCGGGGTGGGTTGACTTGATCCCCACTGGTGTGATGGTTGGTACGGGTGGTGTGTAGCGGATGGAAATTAGGCTTGGTTGGGAATTACATATCACATGCATTTTTATATTTGATTTATATATTGTACTTTTGTGAATGGACTCAAGCCCAATTTAATGCTTAAATGGATTTGGCCCAGTGAACACGGTAAGTGGGTTACACACTGAGTTCTAAGTAACTCACCTTGTTTTTCCTACCTTTCTCAGGTAATGATTATTGATGGAGACTTGGGCCGGGGATGACTTCGAGTGGAGGTCATACTACAAATGATGGGTTTTTATAAACTTGAACTTCTTTTTAATATTTTTATTTAAGTACTATTTCGATTGCGATGTAATAAGGCCTCTGGTATTATTTTTATGGCTTTTATTCGTGGATGGATTTTTAATATGTTCTAGTTACTTAAATAGGGCTATTTAAATTTTATAAATGATTTCTTAAACTTGCATATAAAAAAAAGGGGGATTTTCTTAAATATCACTTAATCCAAAATATTTTGTGAAAACTCTTTTATAGATTTAAGATTTCAACCAATTATTTCTCTGAAAATCAAATTGTAAATTCTTATGTTTTAAAATCATGGTTTTCAAATAAATCTCGGTTTATGATAAAGTCCATTTTTCAAAATCGTTTTGAAGAATTGTTTTCATTAAAAGCATTGATGACTAGATGTAAGTTCGAATTGTGTGGCATGCCAAGTCTGGTCTTAACGCATAGGCCAAGTTTGGGGTGTTACATTAAAGCCAGTTTCAAAACTCGGCTGTGGTTTGGGTTCAACAATAATTTTTGTTTAAAAAAACAGTTTAAATTTCTAGACTTTATGTTTTAAAGGTAGTATGGCACCACGAGCATCCGGCACCAAGTCAAGTAAGTATTTGTATATTGAATGTTTATTATTGTGATATGATCATAGGAACACTCTAGAACTTGTAGTTTTAGGTGTTGAAAACGGTAGAGATTGAGACTATAGGACGTGGTTGCGAAAACAACTTTACCTCTTATATCTCATAAAATATCGTTAATAAACACTGAAATAGTATTCTGATTCATAAAACTTGTAATCAGATTAAATCGAATTAGTCATTATGAGCACTAGAGGAAGTGGTCGTGGACGCGGTAGAGGTGGCCGTGGTAGAGGACAAAGTGATAGGGGTGCAACTGAAGCACCGGGTCATATGCTGGAAATGGATGTACCTGCGTCACCTGAGAGTGAGACTGGATGACATGACCATACGAGAGAGGACAATGCTTTGACTCAAGCAATGTTACGAGTTCTAGAAAGGGTTGCCGGGACTAGAATTGGCCCAATAGTTCGTGGATCAATATCGAAACCACTCAAATCAAGTGGTGCCGAGGTTTTTAGAGGTGTCTCCGGTGTAGCTCCGAATGTTGCGGAATATTGGCTCGAGGCTGTAGAGCGAATTATGGATGATTTGGAGTGCACCGCCGAGTAGAAGCTAAGAGGAGTTGTGTCCTTGTTAAGGGACGAGGCGTATCAATGGTGGCTTACTGTTCGAGAAGGCACCGAGGCTACATTGGTTACTTGGGATTTCTTCAAAGCTACTTTTCAAGGGAAGTATGTCGGGACAAGTTATGTAGATGCCCGGAGGAAGAAATTCCTGAATTTGGTTCAAGGAAATAAGATGGTGGCAGCTTACGAGGCAGAATTTCTTCGTTTGAGCCGATATGCTCGCACAATAGTGCCGACAGATCATGAGCATTGTGTACGCTTTGAAGATGGGCTGAATGATGAGTTGCAGGTACTGATAGCCCCACAACAAGTGCGGACTTTTGCCTCGCTTGTGGAGAAGGCCAAGATAGCCGAAGAGGCTAAGAATTTAAAATGTCAGAACCGGGAAAGAGTCAGAGGTAAAAGGGATTTTAAGTATTCGGGTTCTGCTAAAAGGTTCCAGAAGAGGCCTCAAAATGATGAGCCAGCTCAAGCTAGAGCCCCTGTGGTTACCAATCAAAGTCGAGACTGTGCTGACTGTGGGAAGCGACACCCCGGGGAATGTTGGAGGAAACTGGTGCTTGCTATAAATGTGGTTCCAAGGATCATCAGTATAAGAATTGCCCTTGACGAATCGATACGACTCAGGAAGCTCGTAACTCTGATGCTCAGCCAGCTAGAGGTACTCAGCAGCCATCGAGATGTCGTGAATCAGGTCGTGATGGTAATGGTACCGGACATGGTCAAGGTGCACCGGGTCGAGGTAATGGCTTTAGAGGTAATGCGGAGGCAAGACAGCCGCGGTTGGTCTATGCGGTTAGGCGTCATGAAGATGGCGATGCACCTGATGTGATAACTGGTACGTTCTTCATCTTTGATGTACTTGTTACTGCTTTGATAGATATCAGGTCTACCCACTCGTATGTTGCTAGTGCCATATCTGGAAACCTGAATATTAGATCTGAGATTATCGATAGAGAGATGACCGTAATTAGCCCTTTAGGATAGTCGGTAATCGTGAATAAATTGTTTAGAGACGTGCCCTTGGAAATTCAAAGAGAAATATTTTTGGCAGACTTGATGGAATTGCCTTTCGGCGAGTTTGATCTTATTTTGGGCATGGATTAGTTGGTGAAGCACCGAGCGCAATTGGATTGTGCTGAAAAGCAGATATCAATAAGGACTGTGGATGATGATGAGGTAGTAATGATAGGCGAGCGAAGGAACTTTTTGGCAAATGTGGTATCTGCTTTCAAGGCAGAAAAGTTGGTGCGGGAAGGGTATGGAGCATTTCTAGCCTTCATTAGTGCTTTGGATGTCAAGGAACTATCGGTGGAAGGTGTGAGAATGGTGAAAGAATTTTCAGATGTCTTTCCCGAAGAACTTCCTAGTTTACCTCCAGATTGGGAAGTAGAGTTTGGCATTGAGCTTTTGCCCGGAACGGCTCCGGTGTCCTTTGCTCCTTATGGAATGGTGCCGAAGGAGTTAGCGGAGCTTAAAGCCCAAATTCAAGAATTGTTAGATCGGGGATTTATCCGACCGAGTGTGTCTCCATGGGGAACACCGGTATTGTTCGTCAAGAAGAAGGATGGGTCGATGCGTATGTGCATTGATCAAGAATAGGTATCCATTGCCGAGAATCGATGACCTGTTTGATCAATTGAGAGGAGCATCAGTTTTCTCCAAGATTGATTTAAGATCAGGTTATCATCAACTCAAGGTGAAAGAGGCAGATATTCATAAGACGGCATTCCAAACTCGTTATGAGTTTTTGGTTATGCCGTTTGGTTTGACCAATGCACCAACTGCATTTATGGACACGATGAACCGAGTCTTTCAACCCTATCTAGACCGGTTCGTAGTGGTGTTCATAGATGATATCTTGGTATATTCGAGGAATGAAGAAGAGCATGACTCACATTTGCACATTGTGTTGCAAATTTTGCAAGATAAGCAACTTTATGCCAAATTCAGTAAATGCGAATTTTGGTTGAAGGAAGTGACTTTCTTGGGTCATGTGGTGTCAGCCGATAGAATAAGAGTTGATCCTCAGAAGGTTGAGGCAGTGTTGGATTGGAAACCGCCGAAGTCAGTGGCTGAGATCCAGAGTTTCTTAGGTTTGGCTGGTTACTATAGACGCTTTGTTGAAGGGTTTTCGTTGATCGCTGCACCCCTAACTAAGCTGTTGCAAAAGGAGTACCGTATGTGTGGACCGATAAACAACAAGAAAGTTTCGAGAAACTGAAGAAGATTTTGACGGAAGTGCTAGTACTGATTCAACCTGAGGCTGGAAAAGAGTTTATAGTTTACTGTGATGCGTCACACACGGGTTTAGGATGTGTGTTGATGCAAGGAGGAAAAGTGGTGGCTTATGCTTCTCGTCAGTTGAGGCCATACGAAGTCAACTATCCTACTCATGACTTGGAGTTGGCTGCGGTGGCGTTTGGCTTAAAGATTTGGAGGCACTATCTCTACGGTGAGAAGTTTATCATTTATACGGACCATAAGAGTCTAAAGTACCTCCTTACCTAAAAGGAGTTGAATTTGAGACAACGGAGATGGGTGGAGTTGTTAAAGGATTATGACTTCTCAATCAAGTACCATCCTAGAAAGGCTAACGTTGTGGCAGATTCATTGAGTCGTAAGGTTGTATCGGAGTTGAGAGCAAAGTTTGCTCATCTTAGTTTGTATAAGGATGGTAGTCTGCTAGCGGAACTTCAGGTGAAGCCATTATGGTTAAAACAGATCAAGGAAAAGCAGTTATCAGATGAAAAGTTGGGTCTGTTAATGCAACAAGCTGAAAGTGGTATTATAGTGGACTTTGGATTGAAAAAGGATGGCGTGCTGTGTTTTTGTGGAAGAGTTTGTATGCCCATAGATTTGGATTTGAGACAAATGATTCTACGGGAGGCGCATAGTAGCCTTATGCTATGCACCTCAGAGGAAATAAGATGTATCGGGATCTCCGTGAGCGGTATTGGTGGCCAAGGTTAAAACAAGAGGTTACTAATTTTGTGGGAAAGTGTTTGGCGTGTCAACAAGTGAAGGCGGAACATCAATTACCATCAGGTTTATTGCAACCGGTAAGGATTCCTTTATGGAAATAGGAGCGAATAACGATAGACTTTGTTAGTGGGTTACCCTTAACACCTACAAAAAAAGATTTCGTTTGGGTGATAGTGGATCGATTAACAAAGACTGCTCATTTTCTACCAGTTCGTACAGATTACTCGATGCAAAAGTTGGCTAAACTGTATGTACCTGAGATAGTGAGGTTGCATGGGGTACCAGTGTCTATCATATCAGACAGGGACCCTAGGTTTACATCACGATTTTGAAAAGCTTTACATGAGGCTTTGGGAACAAAGTTAAACTTCAGTACGGCTTTTCATCCTCAGTCAGATGGCCAGTCAGAAAGAGTAATTCAGATTTTGGAAGACATGTTACGAGGTTGTGTGATCGACTTCAAAGGTAGTTGGAAGGATTTTCTACCGTTGGCTGAGTTCGCATATAATAACAGTTACCAATCTAGTATCCAAATGGCACCCTATGAAGCGTTATATGGTCGTAAGTGTCGTACCCCTACTTGTTGGACTGAATTGGGGGAATGACAGTTGTTGGGTCCTGAGTTGATAACTGAGACGGAAGAGAAGGTAAAGGTGATTCGAGCACGGTTAAAGGAAGCTTCGGATAGACAGAAGTCGTATGCGGATCTGAAGCGTAAGGATATCGAGTTTGTGGTGGGAGATCAGGTCTTTCTGAAAGTCTCACCTTGGAAGAAGATTTTCAGATTTGGAATGAAGGGCAAGTTGAGCCCTAGGTTCATTGGACCGTACCATGTGTTGAAGCGTGTACGACCAGTGGCCTATCAGCTTGAATTACCTCCGCAGTTGAGTCAGATTCATAGTGTTTTCCATGTTTCTATGCTGAGGCATTATAGATCGGATCTGTCTCACATAGTACCGGTACAAAAAGTGGAGTTAAGGCCAGACTTGTCTTTCGAGGAGGAACCAGTGAAAATCATAGACTGTGATGTTAAGGTGCTAAGAAAGAAGACTGTACCGTTGGTTAAGGTTCTATGGCGTAATCACGAAGCGGAAGAAGCTATGTGGGAGCCTGAGGACGCAATTTGGCAATAGTATCCTCACCTCTTTTAACCAGGTAAATTTTGAGGATGAAATTTTCTTTAAGAGGGGTAGAATTGCAACATCCTAAAAAAATTTGAGTATTGATATGTTGCATGTTTTTGGTGCTTAGTTTGTGAATGATTAAATTTGTGTGCTTAATATAGTCTTGAGAAGGCATGGGCTTTGTAACACCCCAAACCTGGCCCATTTACTTTGACCGAATTTGGAGTGCCACTACGGAATACTTTCGGAAAATATCCTTTCTTAATAGTAAAACCGTTAAAAATTTGTTTCCTTTAGTAAAAATATTTTCGTGACTTATAATATTCTAAGTAAAAATCGAAGTTTGTTATAAACATATCGGATTCAAGCTTTGCTTGAGAAAATAAAACCATTTGCAATCCACCTTTAAATCATCCATCCTAATAGGGCATAATAAAGATACTTAAAAAGAGAACTGAAATACTTTAGTGGGCCTTCTTACAATACATACTTAATCAAAAATACTGAAAATATCGATACTTAATTCATTAAATAAGAGATTCCTTTGCATGGAAATCCACTTTGGCATGGCCACCTTTGTACCCGCTCCAAACCCGGTCCAAGCTTTACGCGCCACCTGAAAGGCTTAATAAAAATAGAGTGAGTCACCAAGACTCAGTGCATAGTTAGACACATGTCCTCATATATGGGCTTGGCCCATATCCGCACAATCCATATATATATAACATACAATTGTAAACATGCCATCATGAATACACAATATTATAAATATGATTACAAATATACAATTACTTAAGTCCAATCCACAAAGTGATCCACATATCTTTCTTTTTGCACATTATTTCTTAAGGTCGTGGCTAAGCCACCCATCCCATAGAAATCTCACATATCAATAGGTTCACTAATCAATAATCACGAATGTAGCACGAGGCTAGCATTAGAACACTCACATAGTGTACACCTTTTCTCCAATAGTCACAACACAAGTCTCATACGTACGTATATGTACCATAACAACATTTCGTATGAAGCAAATATGTATATTTTATACCATGGTCACATATTACTCATAACAATATACATTACAAGTCATCACTTTATATTACATTCATCAATAATCAATTATTATTGCAAATCACTGAAAAGTTAATATCATAACCATTAACTTAATTATTCGATCACTTACCTTAGTATCCATACTTTTAGCCTTTATTTGGCTATCATGCACAACTCATACATTTACATAAAATAATACTTACAATACATATATCGAGCAAAAAACAAAGGCGATAACTACTTTTGATTAAAGCGATATTCGATTTATCGACTTTAATATCAACTAAAGTCCTGAAAGCTTCTGTTACTTCTATCGATTAGCCCCTAGAACACATAACCGAAATCGGTCACACTTAGTATCAATAACATGGCCTTAGGCCGAATACCACACCCTTACCTTGAGCACTTAAATTCCCGAAAGACTCCTTTGTGCTTCTTAACACTAATTTCACACCAACAGAGCACATCATTTAATCTTAAGCACATTCGCCACCCCTAGAACCAAGATCAACATTGTTTATCATAAAAACTCAAATTATAGCCTTTAGCCGAAAATAATACTTCCTTACCTTGCTGTATCAAATCCCGAGAGAACCCTTACTCTTTTACGGCTATCTCCTCATACTACACAAAAACGAAATATAAAATCAAGGCCTTAATAAGATTCGGTCAATCCCAAATACCAAGGCCAAATACTAATTTCGGCATGCTAAAGAATAAGAGCTCAACCGAATATTTTTAAAGGAGAAATTACTTACCATAAGATTTGGCTATGGTTCAAGTGTTAATGAAACGTGCGGTTAACAACCAAACAAGCAATATTTGTTAGCCGAAACACTCTTTAGCTTTTTTAAAATCGATACTCAAACTCTTGTAGTCCCCATTTCGGCCAAGATTAAACTGAAAGGAAAGGAAGAAAAGAACAAATCAAGCATTCGGCACCATCCTTGCTAACCTCAAAACCGAGTATACACCAAAAAGGCAACAAGGAAAAATCGGCCATGTGAGCAACATTTGTTAACCGAAAAGTTCTCTAGCTCCTCCAAGACCGAAGCTTTATACTTGCTCTTTCACTCTCTCTCTCGGTCAAGAACAAGAAAAGAAAATAGATAAGGCAATGGCCACCTCCCTGGCTACTTGAAAATTGGCCATGCACAAAATGGAGAGAAGGGAGAAACAACAAGAAGCATTCGGCCATGTTTTTCCCTCACAAAGCCGGCCATGCTCTTCCCAAAAGCAATAAAAAATGTATCCCATCACCTTTGGAATAAACAATTTGGAATGAAAGAAAAAAACCCAAGCATGAGTTTCGGCCATGCTTTTCTTTTTACCAAATCAAGGTAAACCATACTTCCCAAAAGCATGCTTCTCTCCCACGGTCAAAGCTCTCTCTCTCTTCCTTTTGTAAGTTTCAAATATCAATTTCCAAAATCCCCATGTCTAATCCTTTTTCCCATACATTAAAATAGGCAAACTAACAATATGTTTCATACTAAAAATATAATAATAAACTTCCAAATTCATGCAGCTTTTGCAAGCAAAAATAATAAAAATAATGAGCACCACATGAAACTTTGTTCCCGCATGCATGCCCCATGCAATCCCTCTCATCGGCACAAAAAGAAAACCACAATTGCAACCCCCAGGTCTCGAACCCGAGACCTAGAGAGAATCTTCAACGCCTCAGCCACTCGACCCTTTGCTCATTTCGTGCTATTAAATGCGTCAAAAATTCTTTTAAACCTTACTTCCATGGCTCCTATGTTTTAGCGCTAGAAGCAAAAATAGAAGGCTTCCAGTGCGACCTCCAGGACTCGAACGCGAGTCCCCTTAAATGCAGCTCTCAGCCAAGTCCTTAACCACTCGGCCACGGTGAATTTCATGCAACTAATTGCATCGCATTTTCTTTTAAGCCTTATTTTCGCTGGCACTTTATTGCTAAAAGCAAAATAGAATGCTCATGCGCTACAATTGTTACTCGAACGCATGACCTCTTGAAGCCTCCTTGCGCTCTTAGCCACTCTGCCAGGCGCCCTTTTTGTGACATAACTCTGCCCCATTTTCTTTTAAAGCCTTCTTTAAAGTAGTGCATGCTTGCAAAATAGAATGCTATGCGCCCCATGCCACTCAAACCCCTGGCCAAATTTTGCGCTGGCCTTTAAGTGGCACACGGAAGCCACTTTACCAGAGGGATTATTATGCCACAGCCTATCAAAATTTATTCTTAAGGCCTCCTTGCCCAAATTTCCACTTTTAACCCTAAATTTTCAAAATTTTCAAAAGTGTCCCATTTTAATCCGGGAGTTTTAGGGACTCCAAAAACACATCAAAACCACTCTTGAGGCCTAATGCACTCGAGTTATTTTCCAAACTCGCAATCCTTATTTCGGGATATTACAATTCTACCCCCCTTAAAAATAATTTCGTCCTCGAAATTACTTATGAACGAACATCCGTACATTTCAATTCACCACATATCAATCACATATACTCAATTATACACATATGCAAACACATTTCAACCTCTTTCACATTTGGCATTCACATATGGCCACTTTTCCATAAGCATATTCAAGCTTAAATTCCATTTTAGAAATTCATACACATCATTGGTAAGATCCATTGCACATATTAAAAGTCTTGCCAAAGCTTCAACTATATCTTATCTTACTTAACCCGAATGGGAACATACTAACTTATCTTATTCCTTGCAAATAGGAAGGACTTGTACTTACCCGAGCACTTGGCTTATGGAAATAAACATATTCCATCTTGTAAGTGATTCATGAATTCTCTATTACGACACATTACAGGCATTAAGCTCGCTAGGCATTAAAAGCTGAAATATACACCAAGCACAAAGCCTCTTTGGGCATCAAAGCACAAATATACACCAAGACAAAGCTCTGCTAGGCATCAAAGCTGAAATATACACACCAAGCACAAAGCTCGCTAGGCATCAAAGCTCAAATATACATCGCACAAAGCCTGCTAGGATCAAAGCTCGAAATATACACAAGCACAAAGCACGCTAGGCATCAAAGCTGAAATATACACCAAGCACAAAGCTCGCTAGGCATCAAAGCTCAAATATACACCAAGACAAAGCTGCTAGGCATCAAAGCCTGAAATATACACCGGCACAAAGCCTGCTAGGCATCAAAGCCTGAAATATACACCGGCACAAAGCCTGCTAGGCATCAAAGCCTAAAATATAATATTATCAGCACCTAAATCACATTACAAGCTGACCAGAATTATAAACCATATAATTCACATCACTTGTATTTATCACTTCAATAATATTTCATGATAGATAGTCTATCCACATATCACTTGTACTTATCACTTGAGTAACATTTCATGATAGGAAGTCTATCCACAGTCGGCTTTCACTATATTTATAACCAGGATTCCAACATGTACACAAGGTTATAACTAACCTTAGCAATATTTAATTGCTTATAGACTTATACTTAAAACATTCTCAATTTCTGGTTCTAATACTCGCCGACACGATATTTTCCACACTGAGCACACGGACGGTCCCGATTTCCCATAGATGGCTTAATCACATGAGCAAAACTTTCAACCTTCGGTCTTTTCTGAAGATCCCTAGATAATTTAAACAATTCAAAATTTCTCTTATCACGGTTCGTATTCTTATCTCAGTTTTGTCTCATCAAGTTTTTAATCTTTTCAGCTATCTTAGCTTTTTTTTTTTGACTAACACAACAAATTCCCGTTCCTGTTGAGGAACTATTAACAGTCTCAGGCCGTTCTTTAATCCGTCCTTAAGCCAGACACATCGTTCATGTTTCGTAGCCACTATTCCTCAATTAAATTGGCTTAACTTTAGTAATTCAGTCTCGTATTTCGCCACGGACTCGTTCCATTGAACTAGTCCCAAAAACACATGCCTCTGAGCATCAGTGTAGTAAAAGTACTGACATACTTCTTCTGGTATGTCCTCTTGACATACTCCCGAGTGGGGTTCTCCGCTGTGACACTATCTCGAACCGGGAGCCACCATTGATACGCCTCGTTGCGAAGTAGCATCACCATTCCTTTCACTTTTTCCTCAGGGCTCAAAACGTGCCCATCTATAACTCATTTGGTTATTTCCAACCATTATTCAATCGTACTGGGTGCCACGTCTGATACATCATGGAACAATTTTGCTCTATTGGTTCAAAGTCACTCGGGAACAAATTTTCGAGCTCTCATATTTCTCCCTCTCCAACCACCATCTCTAAACTCGCAACACTGTCCGCGATACAGCATTATCTCTTGTTTGATCTTGCTACTCATTATCAAGGGCTGGTGGTGGAGGTGATACCTTATTATCAACCCTTGACACGATCTAACGAGTCCCGGTACGGCCATTTTGCCTCGATCATGTCCTCTAGGACTCATCTCTTATCGCACAATCCAACTTAAAAGTTTTATGCATTAGAAATTTGTTCCACTGATTATTCGCGAACAATTTTATGGAATAAAGTATTTAGAAGTGGTTCTTTCGATCACACATAGGTTCGGTTCAAGTTTGCTACTTCTTATTCAGAGAGTCACACACACATTCATAAGCAAGGACACATTCATTCACTACACCTCTAGGGTCATTTCAGTTTTCAAGTCTTATGCCCTTGTTTTGAATAGACTAGTCTTAGGGTTCGATAGCCCAAATTTTCTAATCTACAAGCCCAATTATGCCCATACAATTCACATATTCAATACACCTCAATAGTCAGAGGCACTTACCAGGTGGACTTCGGGTCGGAAGTACAGGTGCCATGCCAGAACAAGCCCAAAATAAAAGTTTACATTTTGAAAAGCCCACTTTCGAAAACTATTTTTGGGCCCAAAACCTCAAAGCCTAGTTTTGAACCTTGCTCTGATACCAAAATGTAACACCCCAAACCTGACCCATTTATTTTGACCGAATTTGGAGTGCCACTACGGAAAATATCCTTTCTTAATAGTAAAACCGTTAAAAATTTGTTTCCTTTAGTAAAAATATTTTCGTGACTTATAATATTCTAAGTAAAAATCGAAGTTTGTTATAAACATATCGGATTCAAGCTTTGCTTGAGAAAATAAAACCATTTGCAATCCACCTTTAAATCATCCATCCATAATAGGGCATAATAAAGATACTTAAAAAGAGAACTGAAATATTTTAGTGGGCCTTCTTACAATACATACTTAATCAAAAATACTGAAAATATCGATACTTAATTCATTAAATAAGAGATTCCTTTGCATGGAAATCCACTTTGGCATGGCCACCTTTGTACCCGCTCCAAACCCGGTCCAAGCTTTACGCGCCACCTAAAAGGTTTAATAAAAATAGAGTGAGTCACCAAGACTCAGTGCATAGTTAGACACATGTCCTCATATATGGGCTTGGCCCATATCCGCACAATCCATATATATATAACATACAATTGTAAACATGCCATCATGAATACACAATATTATAAATATGATTACAAATATACAATTACGAAGTCCAATCCACAAAGTGATCCACATATCTTTCTTTTTGCACATTATTTCTTAAGGTCGTGGCTAAGCCACCGATCCCATAGAAATCTCACATATCAATAGGTTCACTAATCAATAATCACGAATGTAGCACGAGGCTAGCATTAGAACACTCACATAGTGTACACTTTTTCTCCAATAGTCACAACACAAGTCTCATGCGTACATATATGTACCATAACAACATTTCGTATGAAGCAAATATGTATATTTTATACCATGGTCACATATTACTCATAACAATATACATTACAAGTCATCACTTTATATTACATTCATCAATAATCAATTATTATTGCAAATCACTGAAAAGTAAATATCATAACCATTAACTTAATTATTCGATCACTTACCTTAGTATCCATACTTTTAGCCTTTATTTCGGCTATCATGCACAACTCATACATTTACATAAAATAATACTTACAATACATATATCGAGTAAAAAGAACAAATGCGATAACTACTTTTTGATTAAAGCGATATTCGATTTATCGACTTTAACATCAACTAAAGTCCCGAAAGCTTCTGTTACTTCTATCGATTAGCCCCTAGAACACATAACCGAAATCGGTCACACTTAGTATCAATAACATGGCCTTAGGCCGAATACCACACCCTTACCTTGAGCACTTAAATTCCCGAAAGACTCCTTTGTGCTTCTTAACACTAATTTCACACCAACAGAGCACATCATTTAATCTTAAGCACATTCGGCCACCCCTAGAACCAAGATCAACATTGTTTATCATAAAAACTCAAATTATAGCCTTTAGCCGAAAATAATACTTCCTTACCTTGCTGTATCAAATCCCGAGAGAACCCTTACTCCTTTACGGCTATCTCCTCATACTACACAAAAACGAAATATAAAATCAAGGCCTTAATAAGATTCAGCCAATCCCAAATACCAAGGCCAAATACTAATTTCGGCATGCTAAAGAATAAGAGCTCAACCGAATATTTTTAAAGGAGAAATTACTTACCATAAGATTTGGCTATGGTTCAAGTGTTAATGAAACGTGCGGTTAACAACCAAACAAGCAATATTTGTTCGCCGAAACACTCTTTAGCTTTTTTAAAATCGATACTCAAACTCTTGTAGTCCCCATTTCGGCCAAGATTAAACTGAAAGGAAAGGAAGAAAAGAACAAATCAAGCATTCGGCACCATCCTTGCTAACCTCAAAACCGAGTATACACCAAAAAGGCAACAAGGAAAAATCGGCCATGTGAGCAACATTTGTTAACCGAAAAGTTCTCTAGCTCCTCCAAGACCGAAGCTTTATACTTGCTCTTTCACTCTCTCTCTCGGTCAAGAACAAGAAAAGAAAATAGATAAGGCAATGGCCACCTCCCTGGCTACTTGAAAATTGGCCATGCACAAAATGGAGAGAAGGAGAAACAACAAGAAGCATTCGGCCATGTTTTTCCCTCACAAAGCCGACCATGCTCTTCCCAAAAGCAATAAAAATGTATCCCATCACCCTTGGAATAAACAATTTGGAATGAAAGAAAAAAACCCAAGCATGAGTTTCGGCCATGCTTTTCTTTTTACCAAATCAAGGCCGGCCATACTTCCCAAAAGCATGCTTCTCTCCCACGGTCAAAGCTCTCTCTCTCTTCCTTTTGTAAGTTTCAAATATCAATTTCCAAAATCCCCATGTCTAATCCTTTTTCCCATACATTAAAATAGGCAAACTAACAATATGTTTCATACTAAAAATATAATAATAAACTTCCAAATTCATGCAGCTTTTGCAAGCAAAAATAATAAAAATAATGAGCACCACATGAAACTTTGTTCCCGCATGCATGCCCCATGAAATCCCCTCTCATCGGCACAAAAAGAAAACCACAATTGCAACCCCGTGTCTCGAACCCGAGACACGAGAGAATCTTCAACGCCTCACCACTCGACCCTTTTGCTCATTTTGTGCTATTAAACGCGTCAAAAATTCTTTTAAACCTTACTTCCATGGCTCCTATGTTTTAGCGCTAGAAGCAAAAATAGAAGGCTTCGGTGCGACCTCCGGGACTCGAACGCGAGTCCTTAAATGCGACTCTCGGCCAAGTCCTTAAACCACTCGGCCACGGTGAATTTCATGCAACTAATTGCATCGCATTTTCTTTTAAGCCTTATTTTCGCTGGCACTTTATTGCTAAAAGCAAAATAGAATGCTCATGCGCTACAATTGTTACTCGAATGCATGACCTCTTGAAGCCTCCTTGCGCTCTTAGCCACTCTGCCAGGCGCCCTTTTTGTGACATAACTCTGCCCCATTTTCTTTTAAAGCCTTCTTTAAAGTAGCGCATGCTTGCAAAATAGAATGCTATGCGCCCCATGCCACTCGAACCCCTGGCCAAATTTTGCGTTGGCCTTTAAGTGGCACACGGAAGCCACTTTACCAGGGGGATTATTATGCCACAGCCTATCAAAATTTATTCTTAAGGCCTCCTTGCCCAAATTTCCACTTTTAACCCTAAATTTTCAAAATTTTCAAAAGTGTCCCATTTTAATCCGGGAGTTTTAGGGACTCTAAAAACACATCAAAACCACTCTTGAGGCCTAATGCACTCGAGTTATTTTCCAAACTTGCAATCCTTATTTCGGGATATTACAGGCTTATTTGGAATTAGAATAAATTTTTGTAAAGAGTAATTTATTAAAGTGGAAGAATTGACCCTGATGCTTAAGGTAATTAAGTGTCAAAAACTAGCATAAGATGAGCTAGTAGTAAGGTGGAGTTGGCGCCATATGTGTTGCTTGAGGAGAGAGGTTCGAATACCATGGATTGCATTTTGGTGGCTTTTATTTTTGCACCTTTATGGCATGTGTGGTTAAGCCTTATTTATGGTAAGGTTGGACTATTTCTTTTATGGTAAGGTGGCTAATAGTTAAGGTAAGCTTGAACTTAAAGAATGAAATACTAAGCTTATGGTATGTTAGGGGGACATAAGGCACTCTTTAAAGGGTGTGTTTTGGAAAGTTTGGCATGGCCAACTTGTCCATGAACTTGGACGGCTTTGTGGACTAGGGGGGAGCCAAATGTTTGGTGGCAGACTATGGTAAGGATGGTAGCTAGTGTGTAATCCCATTTGGTCATTTTTGCTTCCCCAAAACACCCATTTCCTCTCATCTTTTCCTCTCTTGGGCGAATGTGCTTGTGTTAGGAGAAAACAATTTTTGCTTTGTTTCTTTTGGTCATTTTTTGCTTTGTTTCTTTTGGTCATTCTTTTTGACCATTTGGTCATTTTTGCAAAACCCCTCAAGTGCTTCATCTTGTATTTCTCTCCTAGTGCCGAAATTATCAACACAAAAAGCCATTTCTTTTTCCTTCTTTTTCCCCATTACCGAATGCATATTTGTTCCTAAACTCCTCTCTTTTCTCTTTTCTCTTTTCTCTTTTCTCTTTTCTCCTCTTTGAAAATCGAATCATAACATCTCCTCCCTATTCTCTTTTCCTTTCCATTTTACTTATCATACAAACACATTTCTTCCTTCAAATTTCTTCCATGGCCGAATGATTGTGATCATCCCCATAGCCGAAATTATTTTCCCTATCCATTAAATCATAGCCGAATCTCTTTTTCCTCATAGACATTATTCTCAATCATTTCTTCCATTAAGTTTTGGACAACCGGTAAGAATCATTTTTTTCCTTGATTTCTTTTGTTATTTGGTCACCTTGGCCGAATCTATAGGATGGCCTAGGAAGAGCCTTTAAATCGATAATCGTCCATTCTATTAAACATTTCCTTTCGTTATATTTTAGTGAAATGGTGGAGGGCCGAATCATTATCTCGTCAAAGTCATCTTGAAGTTATTCAAGTTTGGATCATATCTAGCAAGGTAAGAAGGAACTCTTCAAGGATTCTTGATCACTCTCGTTTTTATCAATGATTATCATTGGGATTGATATAACCTAAAGTTTTTATATAGGAATCCTTTGGAAATCACTAGGGATTTTAAGGCGAGCAAGATAGGGTTGAAAAGGGTTGTTAATAGCATTTGGAAGAGGGATGGTTCCGCTATTCCCCCTAAATTTAAGCGAAGGGCAGTTTCGGCAATCCAAGATTTTCCACCGGGTTGTGGACCCTCATCTGGCGAAAATCAATTATTTGAAGTCATTCGTACTCCTGAGCCTTTGACTGTTCGTGGTTTTTCATCGGGTTATGAACTATCGATCGAGGAGAAATCACAAATAGCTGTTGTTCGAGATTCCGAGGGTAAAGATCTAGATCGTTCATCATTAGAATAGTTTTATATTAATATTAGTGTTCTAATCAAGCGTGATAAATATTTAGGTATCGACGAGCGGGAAAGTATAGTACTCACCGTAATCAGGTGTGTAACTTCACACTTATCTCATGGGCTATACTAGGCCGTAAGTATTTGATTAAAAATTGTAAAGTCGGTAAAATTGGAAAATACGGTTAATTAGCACTTTTGGTGTGAAAGCATGAAAACGGTATTAAAGTTGTGAAAATTATGAATTTGCCCTTAATAAGCTATATTGTTAAAAAGTGATATTTGGGCTATATGATTTATTTTTGATAAATTGGCCAAGTGAGAAATTTGTGAAAAAGGCCTCATGTATATATATGGGCCAAAACTGCTAGATCGATATATGTGCCAAAACTGCTAGATCGATATATGGGCCAAATTTGCTAGATCGATATAAGGGCCAAAATTGCTAGATCGTTAAATGGGTTAAATTGTTATTTTGACTAATGGGCCAAGTTGATAACTTGTAATATGGCCTTTTTGTTGAAATCTACCTTATGAATATATTGTTATGCATTATATATATATATACGTGACTGCATGGGTTGGGATAATTGACGAAGAGAAGAAAGGCCTGTTGCCAAAATCTAGTTCAGTGGCTCTGCCACAAATATTTTAAATGGCATAATGCCTCTAGTTCGGTGACACTGTCACAATCTAGTTTTGTGACTGTCACAATCTAGTTCGGTGGCTCTGCCACAAAAATTTTAAATGGCTTAATGCCTGTGATTGGTGTGTTGGCGAGGTGGGTTGACTTGTTCCCCACAAGTGTGATGGTTGGTACGGGTGGTGTGTAGCGGATGGAAATTAGGCTTGGTTGGGAATTACATATCACATGCATTTTTATATTTGATTTATATATTGTACTTTTGTGAATGGACTCAAGCCCAATTTAATGCTTAAATGGATTTGGCCCAGTGAACACGGTAAGTGGGTTACATACTGAGTTCTAAGTAACTCACCCTATTTTTCTTACCCTTCTCAGGCAATGATTATTGATGGAGACTTGGGCCGGGGATGACTTCGGGTGGAGGCCATACTACGAATGATGGGTTTTTATAAACTTGAACTTCTTTTTAATATTTTTATTTAAGTACTATTTCGATTGCGATGTAATAAGGCCTCTGGTATTATTTTTATGGCTTTTATTCGTGGATGGATTTTTAATATGTTCTAGTTACTTAAATGGGGCTGTTTAAATTTTATAAATGATTTATTAAACTTTCATATAAAAAAAAGGGGATTTTCTTAAATATCACTTAATCCAAAATATTTTGTGGAAACTCTTTTATTTATTTATGATTTCAACCAATTATTTATCTGAAAATCAAATTGTAAATTCTTATGTTTTAAAATCATGGTTTTTAAATAAATCTCGGTTTATGATAAATTCCATTTTTCAAAATCGTTTTGAAGAATTGTTTTCATTAAAAGCATTGATGACTAGATGTAAGTTCGAATTGTGTGGCATGCCAAGTCTGGTCTTAACGCGTATGCCGGGTTTGGGGTGTTACAAGAACTAAGAAGCCCAGATTGCTCAAATTGAAGTACATGTACAAAATTGATCAAAAATTGAAACGTACGATACTAATTATAAAATTCACCAATTCAAAAAGTGTAAGGACAAAAATTGATCAAATTGAAGTACATATGTACTAAATCCTTAATTTTTAGTTAGATTCAATCCAATTTTCTTCTTTGTTTCTATATTTGAAAGGTGTAATTATTTATTAAATTCATTTAAATTAAGTTTGTTTTGTTTCAAACAATATATTTAATTTTTAAAATTTTAAAATTGTGTACAAAAATAATTTTAAAAAATGAAACTAAACTTCCTTACGAAGAGTTTGTATCCACCTGTTTAATTTTTTGTGCAACTGATAGAATTTATCGAAATTGATTTCAATAAAATTTAACTTCTCAAATTCTTTTTTGATATTATGTCTACAATGTACTACTCATATTTCCTCCCCAACTCATAAACAGAAGGATAATACATTTCAACACACTCAAACTCATGTTCTCTTATATTGATAACAATATTCATACTAATTGAGCTAAGACTCAATTTGCTTAACTTCCCCAACCCTTAACCCCTAAAAACCTAACCCCTAAAAACCTAAACACCAAAATATTAAACCCTAAAACCTAAACTCTAAAACAAAAACTCCCAACCCCTAAAACATCAACACTAAACCCTAAAAATACTAAACCTTAAGCCCTAACTATAAAACACTAGACTCTACACCATAACCATAAACTATAATGATAATTTTAATATTTTAAAATTAATATTATTTCTTTTACAATTATATAAGAAATTATATAATTATAAATTAAAAACAATCAGTTATATACCCAAAAAACTTTAAAATTATTTTAAATAATAGTATTTTAATTTTTTCCATTTTTAACAAATATTTTTCTATGTTTTTACTTTCAAATTTTTTCTACGTGTCATTACTTTTTTCTGAAGATTTTAAATATTCAATTAAAAATAAATTGTATTTTAATTAATATAAAGAAACTAGTTAAATAATATATAGACAGGAAGCAAAACGACAATGTTACAAAGGCCGCTACTGCTTGACCTTTTGCGACGTTTTTCTTACAAATGCCGCTACTGCTTGATCTTTTGAGGAAAACGCCGCTATAGCTCTAACCTTTTGCGGTGTTTTTCAATTAGCGCCACTAATGTATAACTTTTGCGGCGTTTTTGGTCCAAATGCCACAAAAAACGCCGCTAAAAGCCTGTTTTACTGTAGTGGTTCTCACAAAAGAGTCATTACAACTAATCAAATGTGTCATAATACTAACATAAAAATATATTTAAAATAATTGAGGCATTTAGAATGAATATTTGAAAAATAATGATATTTAAAATAATTAAATATTTTTTTAAAAAATAAAAGCCTAAATAGTTTGTTTATTGATAAAAAGTAATTTAAGTAAATTTTAAGTGAGTGATTATTGATAAAAAATAATTTTTCATAAAGAATGTAAAAATAAATAATCCCGCACATAGTAAAAATTTAAAACTTGAATTGAGATATAATTTTTTTAAGTTTTTCTACCATTAAATCAAAGCATTGATAAAAATATATAAATTTTTACTGGTATTCTTGAATGGAAATTTTTATACAAAATGGTGAACTTTTTTTCTTGATTTAAAATGTTGGATGATTACTTAAGTTGTTGGACTTATCTTTTTAAGACCATAGGCTTGAAGTCCATTAGCATCTTTTTCTTTATAGTGAAAGCAAAATTCATTAAAAGACTAAAGAATTTATCATTCAAACTATACCCCCAGAAAAACAAAAAGAAAAAGTCAAATTTGCGGTTTCGACTTTTAACACAATACGATTTCAGAATACGATTTCAGTATTTTGATTATAACTTAAGCTACAGAATTTTATTTTGGGCCCATAATATATCAATTTGAAGGGAATTGAAAATTTTAGCTAATGGCATAAGTCCAAAAACGGCCTGGAAGTTTGACGCAACAGTTGTCGAAAGCTTTGAAAAATTCTACTTTATTTAATTAAATGTACTTTTGTATTTTCTCCAATATATTATTTTTTCCCTATAAATAGACATTATTAGGTTAAGACTCAGGAAGAGATATAGTCGTTCTTAGATATTTTGTTTTCTTTATTTTATGAGTTTCTAAACCCTCTTTTCTAGTCGAAAGTTAATCGAAGTTTGATTTAATAAATTCGTGAGACTTATTTAAGCTTTAATTATTATTCTTTCTTTGTATTCATGCATCTTCAGCTATAATTACAATTGCTCAGGTTTATTAAATATTTTGCCAGTACTTGAAAGCTTAAAACAACTACCTTGTCAATTAGAATAACTAAATTTATGATTGTTTGATTCAATCTAACACTAATGACGAACTGCGTAACGCATTTATGTCATAGTTTACGATTATGTGGTGTGGATGTGTAATCTAGCTTAAAAGAACCCCGTTGAGGTGAGTTTGTTGGTTAGAATTAAGTCTATCTATTTCTTAATGTTGCCGGTAAGTTAAATCTTGGGTTTTGAGTTACAAGGCTATTTACTGGTTAGGGAAGTAATTTTAAACGAATTGTCTCTTGGTTACCAAACAAGTAAGGAGAGATTAGTTGCTTGACATTGAGTCAGCAACTAGAACTAATTTATTTAAGGTATTGAAGTTATCTTTGTGTCAATGATCGAATCTATTGAATCAAATGGAGATTTTACCTTTGGCTAATGTAACACCCCTTATCTGAGCTCGTACCTAAACCCAAGTAAGGAATTCTGCATTTTAGGACAAATATTTTGTTCAAGATCCAATTTTTGTTACTTAAGTTCTCATCTTTTAGACTTTTTTTAAAGTAATTTAAGGCTTTTTGTAACACTTCTAGGATTTCTAAAAAGTTAGATTGCATTTAGGGACTATTTCAGATCAAAAAGAACAAAGCAAAGGAAAACAAGGCCAATGTCGCAACCTTGAGTCCTCTTATGCTAAATGTCGAAACCATTTTTAAAGTTTTTATGAAAAACGGTGGTCGACTAAAAAAACGAAAACGGGAGTCGCCACCAATCCCTTTTTACTTAGGTGCGATTGGATCACCTTATAAGATGTTTTATTTCAAAACATTGATTTTTGGTCCACAAAATACCAGAAACCAAGTTCGGGAGTCGGTTACGTACAAGGAAGGGCTAGCACCCTCGTAAGGCCCAAAATTTGGTACCTAATTGATAATTCCATGTCCTAATATTGAAATTTAAAAAAAATTAAAATATAATCCTTTTATTTGAAAGAAACCTAAGATTTACCTATCTCAAAGAAATAAAATACTATACCCAGTAAGTGAGGATATAATATCTCATGATTTCAAAACTAGGCATACCTTTATTTTAGAAAATTCCTACCTCGAGACACAAAACATCATATCCAGTAAGTTAGGAAACAATGTTTTGAATTCCTAAGAATAAGTTTTTGATTTGAAATTTGTAAGTTTCAATTTTAAAAGAGAAGAGATATTTAATACCTTATTAAGTTCAACGAGAAAAATCAAAACCCAGTAACTTAGGGCACGATTCTTCTCGAAGTCCCCAAATATCACATATCACCGTTTTTTTAAAAAAAAACTTTAAATAAAATACGACAATTTCGTGAAAGCGTGTTTTTATAAAAATGTTATGAATTTGATTTTGTATTGATACATTACAGAATATAAATCAAATAGCAATTCATTATAAATACGAGTCAAATAATATAGACAATTAACAAAGGAATAATATGACATAGCGAATGATACATATAATAAATGGATTATGCTAAAACAATATTAAGCAATAAAAAACATAAATAAATAAACACAAGTTATAAAATATGCAATAAAAATTCAAAATCTATAGGAAGCATAAAAATTCAAGAAATGGATATTAGGTTCTACGAATAAGATCAATTATGAGAAATAAATAAATTAATAATATATTTAAACACTAAATAAATATTATAACAAAACAAAAATAAAAAAAAAGAGTAAAAAATGATAATTTTGTAAAACAATTAATATGTATAACAATATATAAAAAACTTAAAGTATAAAAAAAATATTATAATAAATATATAATTTAATAATTTAATACATATAAATGATAATATATAATAAAAACGATTAATAAATAGTATATAACAATTTTAAATAAAGATATCTAAAATATAATATAAATAATATAAATGAAACATGTTATATAATACAAATAAATTTTATAATAAGATTTTATATGATATTAATATAGTACTATATAATATATAAGAATTTAAAAATATAATATAATAACTAGTATATAAATTATAAATAATATATAATAAAATAATATTAAATAAATAAAATGATAAATGAAAATAATTTAAAAGAATAATACATATAAAAAATATAATATACTTAATTTTATACTATTAATAAATTAATATACAAATAATAACGAAAATAATATAGAATATTTAATATGACAAAATAATTTAATACAATGTTAAAATAGTTTAAAAATAATTTAAAATGAAATAAAATAAAAAGGTTTTTTTTAAAAAAACAGGAATTAAATAGCAATTAAAAATATATAACAAGGACTAAATCAAAACGCGCATTAAACCACAGGGACTAATATGGCAATTGTGCCTTATTTTCAAAACGGTGTCGTTTTGATTTTAACCTTTTAATAATTCAAGGGCTAAATTGAAATAAAAATAGCCTTTCAGGGCTAAATTAAAAAAAAAATATTCGGACATAATTGTAAATTTTCAAAAATGCAGAAGGGCCTGTAAGGCAATTAGACCCGTAAACAAAAACACGCGGATCCTCCTTAGGTCGGGTCAACGCGCAGGTCTCAGCTTCTTAAACGACGTCTTTTTAATACTTATTAACTTAAATGAAAACGGCGTCGTTTTATACTATTATATAAATCAATTTTCAGAGAAAAAAACATTCGATCCCAGTTTTTAAAAAAAAAAATTCAAAAATCCTCTCAGACCCTCCCCTCTCACCTGGGTTCTGATCATCGGAACTTCGAGGCTACTGTCCCCATACGCTTCACGCGCCATTTAACCATGCTCTCCTTCTTTCTTGCTTTTTCTCGATTTCATTCTTCCTTTGTTTAGCATCTGGCCTGAAACCCAAGCCAAAACAGTCTCTCTTCTCTTTTAGCATCGGCACTTGAACTTCCCCTTGAGATGTCTGCCCAATCCTTTTCCTGGTAGAGCTCCCTTCCCCACCATCATTTGTAAGCCCATCCTCGTGATCTTGGATATCATACGCACCGGAACTTCATTTCCTTCCAAAATGAATGTTGCGTTGACAAACTCTAAAGACCGGAAAGAACACTCAATGGCCTCCTATATATGGCGCGTCATTGGTAATAGTCGCTATGATGTCTTCCTCCGCGTTTATAGTAACCGGCCGACCATCCGTCACCAGCTTCAATTTTTGGTGCAACGATGAGGGCACTGCTCCTGTCGAATTAATCTAGGGTCTTCCCAGCAAGCAATTGTACGAGGGCTTGATATCCATCACTAGAAAATCCACTTCATACGTGTTTGGCCCAATCTACAATGGTATATCAATTTTTCCCATCACTTTTCTCTCAGTGCCATCAAATGCTCTCACTACGTTCTGGCATGTCTTCATGTGAGAATTGTCTATCGGCAACCTCTTTAGTGTCGACAACAGTAAGACATTCAACGCTGATCCATTATCGACTAGCACGCTCGGTAAAGTATATCCCTTGCAACGAGTAGTTATGTGTAGGGCCTTGGTTGATCCTATACCTCCAGGTGGAATTTCATCATCACTGAAGGAAATAAAGTTATCAGCACTTATGTTACTAACTAATCAGTTAAGTTTATTGAAAGATATATCTTTAGTAACGTAAGTCTCGTTCAGCACTTTCGTCAAAGCCTCACGATGTACTTCTGAACTTAAAAGTAAGGCTAGATCGATATGCAAGCAAAGTTGCTTATGTAATTTGCTTCTACCACGCTGTATTCACTGTGCTTCAAGAATTTTAAAAATTCTTTAGCCTCTTCTTCCTTCACAGGTTCGTTGATAAAGGCGTCAGGTCCTTTCTCTGGTTCAATTGCCATAGTCTTTGATTTTACTAGTTTTGTTCTGATGTTTACCGAGTCGTAACGCCTTCCATTTCGTATGTAGAATCCCTCACTTTGAACCTCCTTGGAAGTGCTAGCTGAGTTTTCCACTCTCGGTGTTGTCGTATTACAATCGTAATTCCATGGTACCATCTTGTTATCCTTGTAAGGAAAGGAAACAGGTTTTTAGATTACGACTTTAGGCGTGATTTGTGCTCTGCCTTTCATGTTTCTCGGTCGGGAAATGATGATCCTTTGATAATTGACTTTCTGATTTGTCAACTCTCCTTCGGTTGCATGTATTTTCCTTCCTACGAGCATTCTTCGTAAAACTCCAGCTCTTTATTGTCCATGAGGCTTTGTACCAATAGTCTGAACTCAGCACATTCCTGGATCTCATGTCCTTCAGCTTTGTGGAACTCGCAGTAGTTCCTTAGTCCTTTACATCTTTTCAAAGAATCGGATAATATCATTCCTCTTCTCACCATTTCTTTCCACACCATTCTCAATGGAGTTTTCACATCTGAGATATTCCCCTTTGTCCTTCTCACGACTTTCTTTCCAATCACGTTTATCCCCTTATCTCCGTGGTTAGGTAATGGGTTCTCTGTACTGGGTGTATCATCAAACTTGACAATCCCCATCTTGATGAGCCTCTCAACTACCTTTTTGAAGGCAATGCAATTTTCTATCGAATGCCCCGGTAACATCCTAAAAGTGAGGTTATTCGTGTTTGCATTATTTTGCCTGAGTTTGAATTGCTGAGATATTATTTATGGAATAATAAGACTTAATTAGGGGTCTTGAGTTGGCTCGGGATAGTAGAAAATTTTATTTGGAAGCTTTAAGGGTAGGGAGCCTTAGTAAGTAGGGGTTACAAGTTAAAAGAGGGAACTTTTGACACAAAAAGGGCCTTGGAAAAGTGGCAAAAGGGAGGCCACTTAAGAGCTGCAAGTAACGCCACAGGGAGCAAGGGGGAGCCTATGTTCGAGTCATGAAAATCCCCTTTTTGCTCTTTATTTGGACGGCATTAAGGGAGAGAGATTATCTCATTTCTTTTTATTTTTATTTTAGATAATAAGGATGATGGATATTATTAAGGATATAATTAAGTTTAATTAGATATTATGTGAATAATCTAAAGAGGTTGACAAGGAGGAAAAATAGGATTTGAGTGTTCAAAATATTTTGAATTTGTTTAAACTATTGGCCAAGAGGAATTTTAGGTGATTGATAAAATTTGAACTCTTCAAAGAAGAGTGGACGGCAAGCATTGGTGTAGGGGGAGGCCGAATTTGCTTAAGTGTATTACTTGGAATTTTTATTAGCAATTTTCCTAGCCTTCATCTTTTTTTTTCTCTCTTTTCATTCTCTTCCAAAACCGAAAACTATTTCCCTTTTCTTAGATTTTAGCCGAAACTCCTACTCACTCTCATCTCCCATCTCTTTTCCTCTTTTCTTTTCTAAGATACCGAAATCACCATTACTATCTTCTCTTCTCTTCCTTGAACCGAAACTCTCCTCTACTCTCTTCTTTGCCGAATCCCCAATCTTTCTTCTTCCCTTTTTCTTGCTTAGCCGAACCTACTCCCCTAGCCATAGCCGAATTTCCCTTCTCCATATTTTGTGAAGTCTTGGTGAATATCAAAGCAAGGGTAAGTATGCCAAACTCCTCTCCCATATCCCTCTCTCTCTGTCGACTTGGTTAAATGGAAAAGCCGAATTATTTGAGGGGTTAATCGGTGATAGAATCGATTCTGTTTAGGTGTAGGGATCTTAAGGTATACGATCCAAGCCCCATTCCCTGTCAAGCGATTTTGGTAAGGATCTATATTTTTATTTAATATTCGTTTAAGCGAAGGCTATTAACTAGTGATGGCCGATTATAGGGAGTGAAGCGAGAATCGCATATCGAAAAGTACCGGCGAGTACTCAAGGGTGATAGGTAGGTTTCGGGTTCACAAGGAACCCTTCTCAATTAATTTGGTTTGGCCGAATAGGCCATGGCAATTGACCTAGTGGTTGGCCGAATATAGGAGAGAGGAAGTCTAGGTGCCGATCGATTCTTGGGACTTAGAATGACCGTTGGTGATAGGTGTGTACATACACACTTTATGATTAATAACTGCACTAAATCTGTTGTGTGCTAATTGGATCCATGTAGATTTGGATTGAATACCATGAATGGTATAAGCAAGGATTCAGGTAAGTCCTTGTTGATTATGAGATTATTTTACGATGCTTTTGGAAAGCATGACACATTTGGTATGTGTGACTTAAGACATATGGCTGATGTTAAATCTGTTAGATGATGTTAAATGAATCATTAGCATGGACTTTGTATATGCATGTAAATGATTGATGTGGGTTGGTGAGAGGAGAGGCGGTGATATTCGTGTCAGCGGACACCAGTGGTTTGGTACCACATTGTGACTACGGTCACCAGAGGTTTGGCACCTCCAGAGGTTTGGCACCTCATAGCGTTTCGTCCCAGTGGCTTAGCACCACAGTGGGTTGGCCCCATAGACTATATTAAGGGATTGCGCGCCGGTGATTTGGTATCACACGATGGGTTGGCCCCATCAATCGATTTGTGTCTTGGACACCGGAGGTTTGGCACCTCCGGTGATTTGGCATCACATACGTGACTATAAGTCACCAGTGGTTTGGCACCACCAGTGGTTTGGTACCACACGGGGTAGATAAAGGCGTTTGGATGGCTAGGTTGGATGCATGACTTAGTGCATGATTATTAATTATAAGTTGTGTATGAAATTGCTTAAAACTGGGGGAAGGGTTACACATTGAGTCTTGGTGACTCACCTTCTCTCTTATCTTTTCAGGTGACCCGTAGATCGCGAATGAGGAGCCGGATGGACTTGAGGTGGCCATGCAGTGGAATTAGATTTAATGAACTTTGAATCTTAGTTTATTTTTCTTTATTGTTGGTTTAGTTTTCAATCAAGTTGTAATAAGGCCACCTAGGATTATTCTTATTATTTTTTTTACATGTTTTGAAAATTTTTCATTGAACTATGTTAATGAAATTAAACAAGTACACATGTTTTCTAAAGTTATACGCAAAATGTTTTACCGTACCACCGGGTACTTTTAAAATATGTAACAACTTGACTTAATAAATACACCTAAGTATGGTTTTCATATACCTCAACTGTTTTAAACAAAGACACTATTTTTATCAAAAACTCAAATCAATTTTAAGAAGTTTTACAAAGCATTTTCTCTGTAGCACACCAAATTCGATTCGTAGTGTTTGGTAGGGTTTGGGTTGTTACAAAATTGGTATCAGAGCCCAGTTCAAAGCTCATTTGTGGGGGCCTGAGGCCAAAATGTTTTGGTAGGTTTTTGTTTTTGAAATATTTTGGGATTTTGAACAAACATGGCACCGAGTCTCTCAAGACCGATCCGCCCGGTAAGTACTTCTAAACTTCTTTGTGAATTATTACTTGTAGAAAGAGGCGAGGAATGGAGCGTAGAATAGACTTATAGGAACTTGAACCCTAGGATTAGATTACTCAAACACAAAGACAAAACATAAGCTTTAATGAACTAAACCAACCTATGACTAAGTCACTGAGCTAGGGTGTGGTAACCCCTGTACGCATGTCTAGGAGTGGATCCGGAAGAGCCTGGTATTTAAGCAGTCATCGTGATTCACCTCCTCTTCACAGGTACCCTACCTGGTGCGTAGCTTCGGTTCACCCTAACTCAGAGGGCTCAGTGGTGTGGCAACCTCTGTGTGCATGTCTAAAAAGGTTTCAGTGGGAGCTTGGTATTTAAGCAGTCCGCGTGACTCACCTCCTCTCCACTCGAATCCTGCCTGGTGCGTAGCCTTGGTTCACCCTGACCAAGAGGGCTCAGTCATAGGCTAAAACATAATGACTAAAACCCGAAAGGGAACTAGCCATGTTTTCAGAAAAAGAAGAAGACAACAAAACCCTAGTTTTTCAGAACTCTTAAAATTACTCTTTCAAATTTGAGAAACAACCATCTTCACAAATTTTTCCAAAAATTTGATTTGTGGAAAATTACAGAAATGCCCTTAGGGGCAAAATTACTAAAATGTCCTTGGTCCATAAAATACCAACTACTCAATGGTTTTGCCCAAAATATCAGTATTTTATAAATATCCAACAACCCTACTTTGCAAACTATCAAAAATACTTTGGTTTTGGAAAATTACGAAAATGCCCTAAACTTGCAAAATTACCGAAATGACCCTGATTTCTAAAATTTTTGCAACATCATCGTTTTAAAAAGGGAAACTCTCAAAAAGAACCCTCAGAGTTTTACAACTGTTAAAATATCCCAGATTTATTAAAATTGCAAAATTACCCCTGATTGACAAAATTACCAAAATACCTCTGGTTTTCAAAATGATGCCATATCTTTAAATTTTACAAATTTTCAGAAACACCCTCCAGTTTTGGGAATTTCAAAGTGACTTGCTTTATTAAAGTTTTAAAATCCCTCGAATTTTAATACAAAAAAAATACCCCTGTAGGGAAATGATGAAAATACCCTTGGGATAGAAACGGACAGAAATGTCCAAGGAGTGAATAAGTATGGAAAGTATTAGGGAATGGATGTACTCTTCTGTGTGAACTAGGATAAAAGACTTAAAACCTTGTCTGCTCGAAAGAATCCCTAATTAAACTTTCTCCATAAAATTTCTTTGCGGATAACCAAGTGGAACAAATGCTAATACATAAAAATTTTCGTAACCAGATTAAAGCGCAGTAGTTAAAATGAGCTCTAGAGGATGTGGACGCCGTGGACGCGGTAGGGGTAGGATGACCGTGTCAGAACCCGTCAGGTCGGGTCAGGGTTCTGAAAATGAAGTACCGCCACCACCACCCCCAACTTTTGGAGCTGAGGAACAGGATCAGACAAGGGGTGAGGCAGTGTCACAAGCTGTGTTGCGAGTTCTCGAGATGGTGGCTGGGGCTAGTGGAGGAATGGGAGCTCGGAAATCTATTCCCGAGTGACTCCGGTCCAACGGAGCTGAGGTGTTTCAGGGTGTGTCGGGGTGGTACCCAGTGCAGCGGAGTACTGGCTAGAATTGACCGAGAGAATCATGGACGATCTCGATCTGATAAATGAGGAGAAGCTGAAAGGAGCGATGTCACTTCTAAAGGATGAGGCGTACCAATGGTGGCTCACGGTTCGAGATGGTGCGACGGCAGATAATCTGACTTGGGATTACTTCAAAACTACTTATCAGAAGAAGTATGTCGGCACTAGCTACACTGATGCTTAGAGGAAAGCCTTTTTGGGATTGGTACAAGGAAATAAGTCGGTATCTCAGTATGAGGCAGAGTTCTTAAGGCTGAGTCGATATGCTAGAGGCATCGTGTCAACTGAGCACGATCGTTGTGTCCGTTTTGAGGACGGACTTAGGGATGAGTTAAGGTTCTTTGATTGCTCCACGCGAGAACGGAGTTTTCTGTCTTGGTGGAGAAGGCTAAGGTAGCAGAAAGGGTCAAGGAGTCCGTGAGACGACATTATGATAGGAACAAGCGAAAGAGAGGCTTTGGGTCGTGCAGGTCGGTGGTAATGTTCGAGAAAAGGGCTAAGCGGTGGGCCAAGTCAGCGGGGAAGGCCCATGGCTACTAATCGAGAGAACCCACCCAGTCAAATGTTGTGGAAAATCCCATTGGGGAGGTTGTTGGACCGGTGAGAGGGGTTACTTTGAATGTGGGTCTCTGAATCACCGCGTAAGGAATTATCCTCGAAAGCTAGCTAAGAATCAGCCAGAGGGGCAGAATCGTACTCAGGATAGGAATGTGGGACCACAGAGGGGTCGTGGTAATGGTAGAGGAGGCAATGGTCCTAATCGAGGTCGCGGAATTCAAGGCAGAGGTGCAGGCAACACAGAGGCTAGGCAGCCTGGCTTAGTCTATGCAGCGAGGCGTCGCAAGAAGGGTGACGCACCGGACGTCATAACCAGTACGTTCCTAATTTTTGGTCTTCCATATGTTACTTTAATTGATGTGGGTTCAATGCATTCATACGTTGCTAGTAGTGTGGTAGAGACTATGAACTTAGACTCTGAGACTGCTTCTAGGGAGATGACTGTAATTAGCCCTTTAGGTCACTCTATAGTCGTAAACAAGCTTTATAGAGATGTACCCCTAGAACTCCAAGGGGTAGTGTTTGTGGCCGATCTGATGGAACTGCCGTTTGGGGAGTTCGATCTGATCCTTGGAATGGACTGGTTGGTTAGGTATCAGGCGAGATTAGATTGCGCTGCTAAGCGCATGGTTCTTAAGATGGCTAAGGGTGATGAAGTGGTCATGATAGGTAATAGAAGAGATTACCTATCCAATGTGGTGTCTGCCTTGAAGGCAGAGAAGATGGTCAAGAAGGGTTGTGAGGCCTTTTTGGTTCGAATTTGTGCCTTGGAGGCTAAGAAGTCAGCAATTGAGAAGGTCCGTACTATAGGGAATTCGACGATGTTCCCGGAAGAACTTAGGAGTGCGCCTCGGATCGGGAAGTTGAATTCGTATAGACTTGCTACCGGAGCGGCTTTGTGTCTATAGTACCGTACCGAATGGCACCAAAAGAATTGGTGGAGCTGAAGGCTCAAATTCAGGAGCTATTGGATAGAGGGTTTATACGACCAAGTACATCTCCGTGGGGAGCACCAGTGTTGTTCGTCAAGAAGAAGGACGGTTCAATGAGGATGTGTATCGATTACCGTCAACTAAACAAGTTAACGATCAAGAGCAAGTATCCGTTGCCTCGGATTGATGACTTGTTTGATCAACTGAAGGGTGCATCGGTGTTCTCGAAGATAGACCTTAGGTTAGGTTATCATCAACTCAAGGTGAAGGAAGTTGATGTTCACAAGACGGCATTCCGAACTCGGTATGGGCATTACGAGTTCTTGGTGATGCCATTCGGGTTGACTAATGCGCCGGCAGCCTTTATGGACTTAATGAATAGGGTGTTTCAGTAGTACTTGGATCAATTTGTCGTGGTGTTCATGGACGACATATTGGTTTATTCAAAGACGGAGGAGGAGCATGATATGCATTTGCGTCTGATTCTACAAGTCTTTGAGGAGAAGCGATTATATGCCAAATCGATGTAAGTGCGAATTTTGGCTTAGGGAGGTGGCTTTCTTAGGTCACGTAAGTGTCGGCGGAAGGGATTAGAGTGGACCCTCGCAAGGTGGAAGCGGTGTTGGATTGGAAGCCGCCTAGATCAGTGGCAGAAATTCGAAGTTTTCTGGGTCTAGCAGGGTACTATCGGAGATTTGTAGAAGGTTTCTCGTTAATCCCAGCGTCGTTGACTAAGTTACTAAGAAAAGAAGTTCCATTTGTATGGTCGGAGAAGCAACAAGGAAGTTTTGATAAGCTAAGGAAGATTCGGCGAAGCTCAGATTTTGGTACTGACTTTGAGGCAGGGGAAGTTGTTTCTGATTTATTGTGATGCATCCCATCTTGGTTTGGGATGTGTGTTGTCAAGAAGGGAAGGTAGTAGCCTATGCATCCCGTCGATTAAGACCGCATGAGGTTAACTACCCAACGCATGACTTGGAGTTAGCAGCAGTCGTCTTCGCTCTGAAAATATAGAGGCATTATTTGTATGGGGAGAAGTCGATAGTCTACACAGATCACAAAAGTTTGAGGTATCTTCTGACTCAGAAGGATCTAAACCTGAGACAGCGTCGATGGATTGAATTGTTAAAGGATTACGACTGTTCTATTGAGTACCATCCGGGTAAGGCTAACGTGGTGGCTGACGCGTTAAGCCGGAAGGTCGTGACAGACTTAAGAGCGATGATTGCTCGTTTGAGTCTATATGACGATGGAAGTCTTTTGGCAGAGCTTCAAGTTAAGCCAACTTGGATTGAGGAGATTAAGGAAAAAGCGGTTGGTGGATGATAGTTTGAGCGCGCAAAGGTTGCAAGTGCTGGGATGGTAGTTTGGAAGAGTGCGATGCTGTCTAGTGATGGAGTGCTATGTTTTCAAGGGCGAGCTTGTATGCCGAAGGATGTGGAATTGAGACAAAGAATTCTCCAAGATGCACATAGCAGCCCATACGCTATGCATCCTGGAGGAAGTAAGATGTATAGAGATTCTGAAAGCAGATTACGGTGGCGGGGTTGAAGCGCGAGGTGGCGAGTTCGTGGGAAGATGTCGGCGTGCAAGTGAGTTAAAAGCGAACATCGGTTGCCGCCGTCAGGGTTGCTTCAACCAGTAAAAATCCCTCAATGGAAATGGGAGAGGATCACTATGGATTTCGTCAGTGGGCTACCCCTCACGCCCGGCAAGAAGGATGCAGTGTGGGTAATTGTGGACCGTCTAACTAAATCAGCTCACTTCATAGCGGTAAGAGTGGATTATTCCCTTCAGAGCTAGCAAAGTTGTATGTGGCTGAGATAGTAAGATTGCATGGTGTGCCAGTATCAATTATCTCGGATAGGGACCCGAGGTTCACGTCAAGGTTCTGGAAAGCATTGCATCAAAGCTTTGGGTACACGATTAGATTTGATCTGACTTTTCACCCTGATCTGCAGCGGGCGATCGGAAAGGGTTATCTGAGATCTTAGAGGATATGCTAAGAGGTTGTGTATTGGATTTGATGGAAGTTGGGAGGAGTATCTCTCAGTTAGCGGAATTCGCTTATAACAATAGTTATCAAGCGAGTATTCGAGATGGCTCCATATGAAGCACTATATGGGACGAAAATGCCGTACTCCTACGTGTTGGATGGAATTGGGTGAGCGACAAGTTTTGGGTCGAGTTGGTAGCGTAAACCGAGGATAAAGTCAAGGTGATTCGGGCTCGTCTTAAGGAAGCATCAGATAGGCAGAAGTCCTACGCTGATCTGAGGCGCAAGGAAATGAAGTATGCAGTAGGGGATAAAGTCTTTCTGAAGGTGTCGCCTTGGAAAAAGGTATTGAGATTTGGGCGAAAAGGGAAGCTAAGCCCAAGGTTCATTGGGCCATATACAGTGTTAAAACGCGTAGGGCCGGTAGCTTATCAGCTTGAGTTGCCGGCAGAATTGAATCAGATCCATGACGTCTTTCATGTGTCGATGCTTAGACGGTATCGATCAGATCCATCACACGTTGTGCCTATGGTAGAGATTGAGGTCAACTCGGACTTATCTTTCGAGGAAGAACTGGCGCAGATCTTAGAGCGAGATGTCAAAGTTTTACGTCAGAAATCAGTACTTTTGGTGAAGGTGCTATGGCGGAACCATGGTGCAGAGGAAGCTACGTGGGAACCCGAGGATGTGATGCGGCAGCAATACCCCCACCTCTTCTGATCAGGTAATTTCGAGGCCGAAATTATTTTAAGGGGGGTAGAACTGTAACATCCTAAAAGTGGGGTTATTCGTGTTTGCATTATTTTACCTAAGTTTGAATTGCTGAGATATTATTTATGGAATAATAAGACTTAATTAGGGGTCTTGAGTTGGCTCGGGATAGTAGAAAATTTTATTTGGAAGCTTTAAGGGTAGGGAGCCTTAGTAAGTAGGGGTTACAAGTTAAAAGAGGGAACTTTTGACACAAAAAGGGCCTTGGAAAAGTGACAAAAGGGAGGCCACTTAAGAGCTGCAAGTAACGCCACAGGGAGCAAGGGGGAGCCTGTGTTCGAGTCATGAAAATCCCCTTTTTGCTTTTTATTTGGACGGCATTAAGGGGGAGAGATTATCTCATTTCTTTTTATTTTTATTTTAGATAATAAGGATGATGGATATTATTAAGGATATAATTAAGTTTAATTAGATATTATGTGAATAATCTAAAGAGGTTGACAAGGAGGAAAAATAGGATTTGAGTGTTCAAAATATTTTGAATTTGTTTAAACTATTGGCCAAGAGGAATTTTAGGTGATTGATAAAATTTGAACTCTTCAAAGAAGAGTGGACGGCAAGCATTGGTGTAGGGGGAGGCCGAATTTGCTTAAGTGAATTACTTGGAATTTTCGGCTAGCAATTTTCCTAGCCTTCATCTTTTCTTTTTCTCTCTTTTTCTTTCTCTTCCAAAACCGAAAACTATTTCCCTTTTCTTAGATTTTAGCCAAAATTCCCTACTCACTCTCATCTCCCATCTCTTTTCCTCTTTTCTTTTCTAAGGTACCGAAATCACCATTGCTATCTTCTCTTCTCTTCCTTGAACCGAAACTCTCCTCTACTCTCTTCTTTGCCGAATCCCCAATCTTTCTTCTTCCCTTTTTCTTGCTTATCCGAACCTACTCCCTAGCCATAGCCGAATTTCCCTTCTCCATATTTTGTGAAGTCTTGGCCGAATATCAAAGCAAGGGTAACTATGTCGAAACTCCTCTCCCATATCCCTTCTCTCTGTCGACTTGGTTAAATGGAAAAGCCGAATTATTTCAGGGGTTAATCAGTGATAGAATCGATTCTGTTTAGGTGCCGGGATCTTAAGGTATACGATCCAAGCCCCATTCCCTGTCAAGCGATTTTGGTAAGGATCTATATATTTATTTAATATTCATTTAAGCCGAAGGCTATTAACTTTAGTGATGGCCGATTGTAGGGAGTGAAGCAGGAATCGCATATCGAGTACCGAAGCGAGTACTCAAGGGTGATAGGTAAGGTTTCGGGTTCACAAGGAACCCTTCTCAATTAATTTGGTTTGGCCAAATAGTCCATGGCACTGACCTAGTGATTGGCCGAATATAGGAGCAGGAAGTCTAGGGTGCCGATCTGATTCTTCGGGACTTAGAACGACCGTTGGTGACAGGTGTGTACATACACACTTTATGATTAATAACTGTACTAAATCTGTTGTGTGCTAATTGGATCTATGTAGATTTGGATTGAATACCATGAATGGTATAAGCAAGGATTCAGGTAAGTCCTTGTTGATTATGAGATTATTTTACGATGCTTTTGGAAAGCATGACACATTTGGTATGTGTGACTTAAGACATATGGCTGATGTTAAATCTGTTAGATGATGTTAAATGAATCTGTTAGCATGGACTTTGTATATGCATGTAAATGATTGATGTGGGTTGATGAGAGGAGGGGGCAGTGATATTCGTGTCGATGGACACCAGTAGTTTGGTACCACATTGTGACTACGGTCACCAGAGGTTTGGCACCTCCAGAGGTTTGGCACCTCCAGAGGTTTGGCACCTTCAGAGGTTTGGCACCTCATAGCGTCTTGTCCCAGTGTCTTAGCACCACTGTGGGTTGGACCCATAGACTATATTAAGGGATTGACGCCAGTGATTTGGTATCACACGATGGGTTGGCCCCATCAATCAATTTGTGTCTTCGGACACCAGAGGTTTGGCACCTCCAGTGATTTGGCATCACATCTGTGACTATAAGTCACCAGTGGTTTGGCACCACCAGTGGTTTGGTACCACACGGGGTAGACAAAGGCGTTTGGATGGCTAGGTTGGTTGCATGACTTAGTACATGATTATTAATTATAAATTGTGTATGAAATTGCTTAAAACCGGGGGAAGGGTTACACATTGAGTCTTGGTGACTCACCTTCTCTCTTATCTTTTCAGGTGACCCGTAGATCGCGGATGAAGAGCCAGATGGACTCGAGGTGGCCATGCAGTGGAATTAGATTTAATGAACTTCGAATCTTAGTTTATTTTTCTTTATTGTTGGTTTAGTTTTCAATCAAGTTGTAATAAGGCCACCTAGGATTATTCTTATTATTTTTTTTTACATGTTTTGAATATTTTTCATTGAACTATGTTAATGAAATTAAACAAGTACACATGTTTTCTCAAGTTATACGCAAAATGTTTTATCGTACCATCGGGTACTTTTAAAATATGTAACAACTTGACTTAATAAATACACCTAAGTATGGTTTTCATATACCTCAACTGTTTTAAACAAAGACACTATTTTTATCAAAAACTCAAATCAGTTTTAAGAAGTTTTACAAAGCATTTTCTCTGTAGCACACCAAATTCGGTCGTAGTGTTTGGGCCGGGTTTGGGTTGTTACAGCCCCGCTATTCCCGCGTGGTAATCACATTGAACGTTTGAGTCATACCATTTAGGATATGGGTTGTAACGACTGTAGATAATATGGGGACACTAAGTGCGCATCGAATAAAATTTGATATAGCTCCTTATACGTCATTGGGATTGGCATAAATTGGAGCTTTTCATAATTTTACCTTGGGCCTGATTCTTGTCTTGTCGACCCTTGTTGCCCTACTGTAACTACCTTTGGCTGGCTGACAGTGATTGCCTTCAAGTACCTTTTGTTATATGTACTCGTATTGTTCACCTCATTGTCCTTTTTCTTAGGAGCAGGTCTCCTAGTGGGAGAAACCGCTTCAATCTTGCCACTTCTTATGGCATTTTCTATCATTTCGCCCGCCATCACTATATCCGTAATGCTTTTGGTGGTGCTTCCTATCATATGAGTGATAAACGGTGCCTTTAAGGTGTTGATAAAGAGCATGGTAGTTTCCTTCTCCAGAAGAGGTGGTTGAACTTGCATGGCAACTTCCCTTCATCTTTACGCTTATTGCCTGAAGCTTTCATTCGATTTCTTTTCCATATTTTGCAACATGATTCTATCAGGTGTCATGTCTGTGACATGATTGCATTGCTTCATGAAGGCTTGAGCTAAGTCTCTCCAGGAGCTAATATTAGCACGGCTAAGTTGATTGTACCACCTAGACGCGCCCCAATTAAATCGTTGTCTGGAAACAATGAATCAAAAGTTGATCATTGTTCACGTAACCAGTCATCCGTCTACAGAACATAGTGATGTGGGCTTCAGGGCAACTAGTCCCATTGTACTTCTCAAATTCTGGCATCTTGAATTTATGAGGAAGCACCAGATCTGGGATCAAACTCAAGTCCTTTGCGTCAATACCATGGTGATGGTCGGCATTTTCCAAAACCTTGAATTTTTCTTCCAACCATCTACAGCGATCTTCCAACTGTCTTGAAGATTTAATTCTGATCCCCTCTCTCTTCTATGTCTAGGCCAGGGATAATAGGATTAGCAGGGTTATCCCCTGGGTTGGATCCTGTGCCAACTTGAAAATTCATGGGCACTCCAGTGTCAGCTTACCCTTGTTGAGGCCTAATCGTGACAAGTGGTCGTCTGGGATATTCCTCAGGTTGTGTTTGCACATGTGGTGGAGTGAATCCCCTAGGAAAATCCTCATTGTCTTCAGCATTAACTATGGGACCCTTTCCTTTGTCAATTGCCCCACTCAGTATTTGGGCCATTTGAGTCATCGTATTCCTTTGAGCCTCTAACATTTGGTCCCTCATCTCTTGTTGGAGTTTTGCCATTTGCTCTTGCATCTAGTCTTGCATATCTCTTTGGAATTGTTCCGGTCTTTGATCCATTTTCTTTGACTTGGCACGTGTACCGTAAGGGTATTCAGCTTCTAAATTTTCCTTCTTTTCTCTCTCTCTCTCTCTCTCTCTCTCTCTCAGTGTGTAAATTTCAACTAATTAGACTCTCTCTATAGACTTAAATGCATATGATATGATGTAATACAAATGCATGAATGCAAAAAGGCATCGATTCTGATTCAATTTTATTTTAGAAAACTTTATTAGAAAATAAAATCCTTTACACAAAACGGATTACAAATATGCTTTCGCCCAAAGGCCCAAAGTTCTGATTTTCCTAAACAACAAAGCTAACTTTTGGCCACGATCTAACTGTAGCTCATACTTCGTGCTCAATGTATCAGCCTGTGCTGCCAAAGTCTGTAGGTGATCAGCTACCTCTCAAATCTGGACTATTGCTTCACCCATGAGATAATCCTGACTTCTAACTTGATCATGAGAATAGTGAAGCTCCTCCTTCCAACGCCCTTCTCTTGTTTCAAGAAGCTTGATCCGAAGTTCACAGTTATGTAATGCCGATTCTAACTCTTCAATCGTACCCTTCGTTTCCTCAATATTGTTCAAACTTGACTTTAGCTCGATCGCAAAATTACGGCTTCGATGGTGATAAAGAGATCGTCCAAGTTCAGCCACTCTAGCTTTTAATTCTTCCTTTTCACTTCGACTTTCTGACAAACTCTTCTCTAGGTCCTCATTTTGCGCTTGCATTTCTTGAAATTTCCTCTTCCAATAATCAGCTTTGGCCTTTTTCTCCTGGACCTCTTGTTGCCACTATTCCGAAGTCTTCCCCAATCTGGCATTCTTCATCGATAGACGCATCTTCTTATATTTAGTCTTCAAGCTATCTCGATCTTCTTCAATCTTCCTTTTCTCCTTTCTTATCTTTTCAGTCTCTAGTTTCTGAATATCCACGTCTAAGCTTAGGTACACTTTTTCCTCTTCCAACTTTTCTATTTTCTTTCCGAGCTCTGAATTCCTTCTTTCAAAATCCTGTTTTATCATCTCCAATTCCGATGGGACCACTTGTAAAAATTCTTCGATTGATCAAGCGTCTTCTGAACTTGGCATAGGGTTATTGTCATTGACTCTCCTACTCCACCATCCACTATATTATGATGTCGTCATTGGGCTTACATCCACTCTCTTCATGCGTTGGGTCTGATTCCAAGCACTAGAGATCTTCTTAACCCTCTTCTTATAGCTATCACCTTTATACGAAAACTCACTTTGAGCTAATCTGTGTGTAGCCGGTACAAACTGCCTCGATCTGAATTGCCTTAATATAAGTAAAGGTGCATATCCAATGGCTCCCCAAATTCCAAGTAGAGGGGCCAAATTAAAACTCTCACATTGATACAGAACTTCATTAGGAACCATCCAGGGAGCTCTCCACTCAACATCTTCTTCTCGGAGATTTCATAGAAGCACTATCCAATTTTCCTCAAATATGTCATCTCTCCTTGGGGTAGCCACTATCTCTTTTAATGGAGAGTAATTTCTGAGAAAACCTGATAAGAAACCTTGTCCACCCTCCAGAAGTGAATATGGAACCAAGCCAACAACAACTGTGCACATCCTATAAATGTGCCTTCCCTTGTAACACCCCAAACCCAGCCCAAACGCTACGACCGGATCTGGTATGTCACTTAAGGGAGTTCACAAAACGTGTCGCATTTTGGAGAACAATTACTACGTTTAAACCTTTATTCCGAAAGCTTAAGAATTCATTAAAGTATAAAATATTAAATTATAAATTATCTTGATGGATTTTTAAATAAAAACTGAAATTTCATACATATCTTAACTTAATTGAAAACATAAAACTTAAAAACCCAACATAACCCAATAAGAAATAATAGTCTAGTGGCCCGTGGCCTTATTACAACCATACTTAAAATCTGCAAAATATAAAATAACAGACTAAATCCTTTTAGCTGAATCCAATTGCTCTCTTTAGCATGGCCACCTCGCGTTCTTCTTTAGCCTGGTCCGATGCACTAGGTGTCACCTGAAAGTGTTAAATTAAAAGGGTGAGTCGCGAGACTCAGTGTGCAACCCTCATGCACCATTAGATTTGGGCTTTAGCCCCATAAAATAGAATAATTAATATACATAACAAAAATAATATGCAAAGCCCAACCCAAATCCTAGGTTTCCATCTACTACACGCCCCCGTACCAGCCATTCACACCATTGGGGATTTCTACAATCAACCCACACTGCTACACGCCTTGATGGCAGTCGTGCTGCTCATCATCAGATCATGGCCGTAGCCACTACAATAGATCACGGTAAAAGCCGCTACAATAGATCACGGTAAGGAATCGCTACAACAGATCACGGTAAAAACCGCTACAATGTATAACTTCCTCCTTTCATCAAACCCAACCCATGCAATTATAGAAAATCGACATACTCATATCATTTAATCAGAACATTCATTTAGAACGACAGGGATCACTAACCTGGTGATTTGCTTTACCCTCTTTGGGTTTCAAACGTTGTGTCGGGATTTCGGCATTTAACAGAACATATAAAACTTATAATCATATATTTAACAAACAGATCTAGATGGTGTGGAGAGTTACACACATGATTAATGTCGATACCATTGCTAGACTAATCTACAACTTTACTCAAAAAGCCGAAAAGATGTGAAAATAGGGCCTCTCCTATATTCGGCCAAGGGTTAGTAAATCCTAAAAGATAGGATTTATCTGCAAGGTTAGGTAAGTGCCGAAATTTCTATAAATAGGGGGAATATCTCTTCAATTTAGGCATTTAGGTTTTTCTCTCATTCTGTTCTCTTCTTCTCTGAGTAAAAGCCTAAAACTCCTAAAGTTCCATCTTCTTCTTCATTCTCTGCAAAAGCAGAAATCTCTAAACCTAATCCCTCATCTTCACTTTGATTCAAAAGCCGAACCTCTTTCCATTCTTTTTCTTCCTAGCCGAAATTTTCAAGTCTCTTCCTTATTTTCTTTTTCTTCTTCTCTTCTCCTGTCAGAAACCGAAACTCTTCACTCAAGTATTTTAAAAGCCAAAGACACATCAGCCTTCTCTTGTTCATACTTTTTTCGAGATTTTCCTAAAAGCTGAAATCCCTAGATTCATCTCCTGTGATTACCGAATTGCTTCTGTGGTGCCTACTTGTGCCGAAATCTGAAGGGAACTTTAGTGGAGTCAATCGTATAGATCTCTAAGTTATAGATCGATAGTACTCGAATCATGTTACTTTCGAGATTTCAAGGTAAGAAGATCTATTAGTTTCAACGTGTAAATTTGGAATTTACTAACCCTTGGCCGAATATAGGAGAAGCCCTATTTTCACATCTTTCTGGCTTTTTGAGCAAAGTTGTAGATCGGTCTAGCCAGGGCATCGACATTAATTAGGTGTGTAACGCTTTCACAACATTTAGATTGCCTGTTAAAATATGTTTATTAATCTGTTATATTCTGATAAATGTCGAAATCCCGGCATAATGATTGAAACCCAATGAGGGTAAAAGCGAATCACCAGGTTAGTGATCTCTGTCATTCCTAGGTGAATGTTCCTGTTAAGATGACATATGTGATAAGTATGCTATTTTCTGATTTCATGGGGTTGGGTTTATTGAAAGGAGAAGTGTTCTGTTGTAGCGGCTTCTGTCGTGACCTATTCTGGAGGCTAATGCCATTTCAGCCTGGTGACTCTGTCACAACTCTGTTTCTGGTGGCTTTTGCCATTTCAGCCTGGTGACTCTGTCACAACTTTGACGATGAGCAGCATGACTGCCATCAATGGCATGTAGCTGTGTGGGTTGATTGTAGAAATCCCTAATGGTGTGACTGGCAGGTAAGGATGGCGTGTAGTGGATGGAAACCTAGGATTAGGTTGGGTTTTTATGTATGTTATCTTTTATATTATGTTCTATATTCTGATCTGTGGGCTAAGGCCCAGTCTGATGGTGCACGAGGGTTGCACACTGAGTCTCGCGACTCACCCTTTTAATTTAACATTTTCAGCAAACACCTAGCAAGAACGGACTGGCTGAGAGAGAAGCGCAAGGTGGCCATGCGAGAGAGTATTTGGATTCAGCAAAAAGAGTTTAGTATTTTATTTTATATTTTTATTTAATGGGTTTTAAACCTCGTTGTAATAAGGCCATGGGCCACTAGACTATTATATATGTTTTTGGGTTTAAGTTGGGTTTAATTATTAGACATTTTAATTTTTGTGATTAAAATTAAGCTAAGACATGTACAAGATTTTTGGATTTTAATTAAAATTCACCAAGGCAATTTATAACTTTATATCTTATATGACTTAATAAATTATTAAGTTTTCGGTATTAATGATTAAACCTAGAAATCATTTTCCAAAATGCAACATGTTTTGCAAAATCACTCAAGTGACATACCAGATCCGGTTGTAGTGTTTGGGCCGGGTTTGGGGTGTTACATCTAAATTATGCTAATATCTCTTTCGAGCATAAGAGCAACTGACTCTAGGTTGATTAATTGAAACTTTTTTTCTAATTAAAACCCCTATTATTGCATTAACTCATGCTATGGATTCCCCTATTAGATTTGACTCTAATCTGGTAGATTTATGTCGTTCTATTTCTAGGATCGCATGCAACTCCACTCAATTACGCAAGATCTACTCTTAAACAGGGTCTATTCAACCTCCGATTTAAACACATCGAACGTAGATCAATAATCTAGAAATATCAACCAAGAAATAAGCACACATAATTGAGAAAAAAAAACTAGGAATTTATTGTGTAAAATAAAAATCAAACGACAGAATCCATCATAGGGTTCATCTCCCCTAAGTATTTAGAAAATTAGTTCATGCTTGAAAATAAAAACATGCAAGAGACAATATAACCAAAAGAAATAAAGAAACTCATGGTAACTTCTTAAGAAATCAACTGGGAATCTTCAATCTTGATGGAAATATGCTTCAGTCGGCTTCAATGGTGTTTTTCGAGTTGTTTTCTTGAATATTCTATGACGGCTCTCACATATCTTCTTATTTTTGTCATACATATGTCTTAGAATGCCCAAAACACCTAAAAAATTTATTTTAATCTGTTTAGTGTGCATTTTCGCGAAATTGACACGGCCTACCACATGCCCGTATGGGTCACACAATTGTGTGGTCTAGTTGTGTAGAATGGTTCTGCCCGTGTGGCTTTTACAGCTTGCTCCAACACTTCAATTTTTTCTCATTTTTTGCTCCTTTTTATCCCAAGGGCTCCATTAAGCATTAAAACATTAAAGGATTAAGAACACAAAATTCACAATTAACATTGAATAATCACCCAAAAATGCATTAAAAATGAGGTTAAAACATGTTACTTTTAACACTTATCAAATATCCCCACACTTAAGCGTTTGCATGTCCTCAAGCAAAATTCTCAACCCACATTCAAGTTAACTCCCTTAAGCAAAGTTACTTTTTTTATTCTCATCTCTTATAACACCAACCAAAACAAGAACAAATTTTTTCTCTTCATCGCATCCTCAATTTTTCCCCAAGTTAACACTGAATTCACCAAATCAAGAAATGAAAGACTTTTCAAGCTTTCTTAACCATTGAAAGAGAATCTTTGAATGGTTAATTGAAAACTCTTAACTTTTTTTCCCATTATCGTTGAACCGAAACCATGGGAGGGGAGAGTTCAATTTTAGGGTTATTTTTTATAATCTTAGAGATTATTTGGGTGTTAAATGAGACTAAAATCAATACAAAATTCATAGAAATTTAATGGAGATTAAGTTGAATATTTTTGGGATTTTTAGTGGATTAGAAGTGAGAGGTTTAGTTGGGTTAAATACATTTGTATTAACAATTTTAGAAATTGATTTTTGTTAATCTTATTAGTTTTGGTATTTTGAATGTGTTATTGAAGTGAAACAAGTTTCTAATGTTCTAAGGTGAAAGGAAAAGCAAATATTGTAAAGGAGTGATCGAATCAAAACGATTATAGCTTGGGTTACCAATTTGTGATCTTCATTTTCTAACATTGTCTACGATTTTTATCTTAAATAATTTGTTCTAGGTGTAATTTGATAAAAAATTTAGACTGTTGTGCGGAAGCGTGTAAAAGAGTAAAATTATTATACTGCAAAATCAAACTAAGTTCAATTCCCAAGAAAGAGAGGTGGATCACAAGGATCGCTAAGTACCAAGTCTTTCCTAGCCAGAATATCCCTCTTGTAACAGCCCGATTTTGGGGCTAGTCAGAACAGTGGTTTTGGAACCACTAATCCGATGTGGGAAATTAGTTTTAATATTATTTTATGTATTATGGCATGATTATATGAGTGTATGAAAATTTTGGTGCATTAATTTTAGCGATTGCATGCTTAATTTCGAAAAAGGACTAAATCACATAAGTGCGAAAGTTTTATTTTACTAGCTAGAGTTGTCAAATAGCTATAGAACTTTAAATTGAAGGTCCTTAATGTGCAATTATTCCATTGAGAGAGTGTTGGCCGGCCATAGGGGCAAGGATGAGACAAGGTCAATGGTTAGGTGGGTTTTGGTGACTTAATTGAATAAAATAAAATAAAACATGAAAAGTTATCTTTTCCTATTACCTTCTTCCTCCACCGAAACATCTAGCAAGAATAGAAGTTTGGGAACTTGAAATTTAAGCAACTTATCCTCAAAGAAGAACGAGGAATCAACCTTGACCGAGGAAAAGGCAAGCTTTCGGACTAACTTGCAAATTGGCATATTTTGTATCGAGTGTTGAAGAGCCAGCTTGGGATACGGAGATAATCAGAGGATCACCCATACTATCAGCACATCTTGGTATAGTTAGATTTGGCATTTTTAGAATGGCATGTATAGGGACTTAGGTTTAGTTGGATGTCACATTGTTTTGGCCAAATGTGTTGGCTCATTTGGGGATGAATTTTTTTGTATAAGGCCATAGTTGATGGCTCTTTCTTATTAATCTATGAAATGATGAGGTTATTCATGAATGTGCAAGTTGTGTGTTGTTTAATTGGGGTATTTATGTATGAATAATTCGGTTACTTAATGTGGTTTATGATGGTGCAAGTTGGAGTGCTACAAAGTGCTTCGAAAATAGCCTTGTTCTTGTCCACACAGGTAGGCACACGGGTGTGTGTCTAGACCGTGTGTGACACACGGTCTGCCCCATGGGCGTGTTGTTAGGCCGTGTGTCCCCCTGCATGCTAAGTTGGCAAGTCAGTATCCTTTGTAGTAACCACACGGGCGGAGACAAGGTCGTGTGTCTCAACCGTGTAGAAGACACAGCCTAAGACATAGGCATGTGCCCGGGCCGTGTGAAGTCTGCACCTAAATTTAGGAATTTAATTTGCCACACGGTCTAAGGACACGAGCGTGTGCCTTGGCCATGTGACCTTAATAGAATGATGACATCAGAAATAGAATATCCAGGTTTTTTCACATGGGATAAGACACGGGCGTGCCGTGGCCGTGTGAGGGACACGGGCCATGGACACGGGCGTGTGTCTGGCCGTGTGAAAACCCCTGTAGGATAAAAATGAAAAATAAAATCCACACGGACTAGGGACATGGGCGTCTATGACCACACGGCCTGCCCACACGGTCGTGTCCCTTATCACACGGGCATGTTGTCCTGTTTGATGAAAATTTTTTAAGTCTTTCTAGGAATCTTTTAAAGAGTTCGATTTGATCCTGACTCATTCCTAAAGTGTGATTTAGGCTTCGTAGGCTTGTTTAAGAGGTGATATGAAAAGTATTAATTTTAAGTGGAAAGTCATGTCTCAGTTTTGCTAACTGCTTGTGTATAAGTCTGGTAACGTCTTGTACCCTGTTCCGGCGTTGAATGCGGGTAAGGGTGTTACACATCTATCATAATTTAATAGCACAATAAATCACTACAATCACACTCACAAAATACGTAAAATAATACAATAAAGAACACTAGAATTTTAACGAGGTTTAACAAATTTTGCCTACGTCCTCGGGCACTACCAAATATATTTCACTCCAAAATACAAGTGAAGATTTACAAAGAGAGAGAAAAATGCCTTAAGTAGAGAATGGCAAATGTGGGTTGATGAAAATGAGAAATGGTTAGGCCTATTTATAGTTGAGGCTCAGGGATCAACTTGCAAAGTCACTATACAATTAGGGACCAAAAATTACAAATATCTCATGCCAAATCTCAATCCCACTTTTGGTGCCTTAAATTTCAAATTTCTAGTGCCAAAATTTTGATACCCATATCTTTGACTTTCCAAAGTATGGATGATTTACAATAATCTCCACCTTGAATATTTGATTAGGATAATCTTATCTTCACACAATTCTTTCTACCTTTGTCAACAATACTTGATAGTGGCTTCTTCTATTGTTAAACTTGCAGGATATTGATCAAGTTCAAACAATGTTCAAACTTGGTTGTTGTTACCACCTCGGTCGTTATATTTGTGGGGTTATCTGCAGTCTTAATCTTCTGAAGATGAATTTTCCCATCATCAATAATTTCCTGCACAAAATAGAATTGTACGTCGATATTCTTTGTACGTGCATGATAGACTTGATTCTTTGCTAAATGAATAGCACTTTGACTATCAAAATACAAGTTAATATGCTCCTGAACCAATCCAAGGTTTTAACCATACCTTGTAACCAAATAGCTTCCTTTACAGCCTCTGTTACAGCCATGTATTCGGCTTCTATGGTTGTCAATGCAACTGTAGACTGCAGTGTAGACTTTCAACTTATTGGTCCTCCAGCAAGTGTAAACACATAACCAGTGGTTGATCTTCGTTTGTCCAAATCACCGGCATAGTCAGAATCAACGTACCTAATAACACCTTTACCAAGTGTAGTATCCTGCTTGAACAGTAAACCAACATCCATGGTCTTCTGAATATACCGTAGAATCCATTTCACAGCATGCTAATGTCCTTTTCCAGGATTATGCATATACCTGCTCACTATACTAACTGCCTGTGAAATGTCGAGTCTTGTACACACCATTGCATACATCAAGCTACCTACTACATTAGAATATGGAACTTGTAACATGTATTCTTGTTCCGTATTTGTCGAAGGAGATAGTTGTGCAGAAAGCTTGAAATGAGAAGCCAACAGGGTACTTACAAGTTTTGTCTGCTCGTTCATGCCAAATTGCTGTAGTACCTTCTTCAAATATTGCTTCTGAGACAAGCTAACTCTGCCATGAGCTCTATCTCTACATATTTCCATGCCAAGAATCTTCTTAGCTTCATCTAGCTCTTTCATCACAAACTCAAAGTTGAGTTGAGCCTTCAATCTCTCAATTTCAACTTTACTCTTAGATGTTATCAACATATCATCAACATATAAGAGCAAGTATATAAAAATTTCTTTTGTAGCTTCTGAAAATACACGCAATGGTAAAATTTACTTCTTGTGTACCTTTACCCTTTCATGAACTGATCAAATCGCTTGTACCACTGCCTCGGAGATTGTTTCAATCCATAAAGTGACTTTGTCAGTTTGCAAACCTAATTTTCTCTATTAGCAACCTTGAATCCATCTAGCTAAGTCATATAGATTTCCTCTTCCAAATCACCATGGAAAAACATGGCTTTCACATCGAGCTGAACTAGTTCAAGACCATATTGCGCAACCAAGGCTAGCAAAATCTGAATAGACGAATGCTTCACAACTGGAGAAAACACTTCATTGTAGTCTATTCCTTCTTTCTGAGCGTAACCCTTTGCTACCAATCTAGCCTTGTATCGAATTTCATTTTTACCAGGAAATCCTTCCTTCTTTGCATATACCCATTTGCATCCAACTGTCTTCTTTCCCTTCGGCAGTGTCACCAACTCCCAAGTCCTATTTTTATGAAGAGACTGCATTTCTTCATTCATATCTTGCTTCAGGGTTACTTCTTGCTTCTGTGTAAGTAGAAGGAACATCATCATCTGCAATTGGAAGTGCATAGGCCACCATATCATCAAAGCAAGCAATCATACGAATCTCTCTTCTTGGCCTCCTATATGTAATTGAATCTTGTTGCTATAAAAGTTCTTGGGTCGAAACTTCTTCATCATTTATTCCTTCAATATTAGTTGGATCATCATTAACCTTTTCAAGCTCCACCTGATGTAAAATACTACTGGTTTTGTCATCCTTTTGTGAATCATTGTTCTTCATCATGGTTGATTCATCAAAAATCATCTCTAATGAAAACAATCTTCCTTGTATCAGGACACTAGAGACGGTATCCTTTTACTCCACCAGTTATATCTACAAATAATGCTTTCTTTGCTCTTGGGTCTAACTTAGATTCTTTTACATGATAATGTGCAGTGGAACTAAAAACATGTAAAGAATTATAATTAGTAGCAGGTTTACCAGTCCACATCTCTATAGGAGTTTTTCCATTTATTGCAGTTGATGGCAATCGGTTAATTAGATGGCACGCATATGTAACTGCCTCAGCCCAAAATTCCTTGCCCAATCCAGCATTGGACAACATATATCGAACTTTCTCTAGTATAGATCGATTCATACGTTTTACCACCCCATTCTGTTGTAGTGTATCCTGAACAATGAAGTGTCGCACAATGCCCTCATCTTGACATACTTGTAGAAATGGATCATTCTTGTACTTAGTACCATTGTCTGATCAAAGTCGTTTGACCTTTCGACCAGTCTGAGTCTCCACCATCTTCTTCCATTTCAGAAATGCATCCAAAACTTCACTTTTTCTTTTCATTAGATACACTCATACTTTTCTTGAATAATCATCAGCAAAAGTAACAAAATAGTGCATACCTCCCAAAGAAGCCACTTTGGTAGGTCCTAACACATCACTGTGAACATAGTCTAGAATTCCTTTCGTATTGTGAATTGCTGAACCAAATTTTACCCTCGTCTATTTGCCTAGAACACAATGTTCACAGAATTACAATTTGTAAGAATTTGCATCTTTCAACAAGCCTTGCTTCGTCAAATTCTGCAAAGCTTTTTCATCAGCATGTCCCATTCGCATATGCCATAACCTGGTAGTCTCTGAATCTGCATCTTTCGTAAAAGCTGTTGATGTTGATCCAATAACTGTACTTCTATTTAAATAGTACATGTTATTCCTTATTGTGCCTTTCATCACCTTCAATACCCCAGCTACTACCTTTAGTAATCCATCTCTCAAAGTGATTGTGAGCCCTTTAGATTCTAAGACGCTTAATGAGATGAGATTTTTCTTCAAGCTAGGTATGTAGCAAACATCTATCAAGACTTGGATTGAGCCATCGTGATTCTTCAATTGGATTGTACCTACTCCTATTGTCTTACAAGCGTTTTCATTGCCCATAAAAACAACTTCACCTTCTAGTTCTTTAAGACTAGAAAATCAGTCCTTATTAATACACATATGGTAAGTACATCCCAAATCCAAAATCCACTCATCTGTATGACATGCCATTGACATGCCAACCAAGCTAAAGTTTAACTCCTCATCATGCTCTGCTACACATGCATCAGAAATAGCCTTGCCCTTTTTTAACTTAGGACAACTCTTTTTCCAATGCCCTTTCTCAGGACAAAAAGCACATTCATCTTTGGCAGGTCTCCCTTTAGACTTACTCCTTCTATCAGATTTTTTGTTCGGTGAACGGCCTCTTACTGTTAAGACTTATACAGTTGTATCTTTGTGATCTCTTTTATCTTTTTTTTAGAGTCTCAAATCTATACAACGCACTATAGACTGCATCAAATGTAATTGTATCCTTCCCATGAAGCAATGTGGTGGTAAGATGATCATATTAATCAGGAAGAGAATTCAACAACAATAATGCCTTGTCTTCATCTTCAAATTTCTCATCCAAATTTAGCAAGTCTGCTAAAATTTTATTGAATGAGTTCACATGGTCATTCATCGACATACCGGGAGCATACGTGAATCGATAAAGTTTTTTTTTTCATATAAAGCCTATTTTCAATACTTTTCGTTAGAAATTTTTCTTCCAGTGTATCCCACAACTTCGCTGATGTCTCCCTCATGACAGAGTACTTCTGCTCTTTGGCCAAACATAGGCGAATTGTACCACACGTCTGTCTATTGATCTTGGCCCACTCATTGTCATCCATCTTGTCAGATTTTTCTTCAAGGGTTATATTCAGCTCTTGCTAACATAAGACATCCAGGATCTCACATTGCCACATACCAAAATTATTGGTACCATCAAATTTCTCTACTTCAAATTTTGCATTGGTCATAGTAGTCTTTGTTGATGACGATGCCTTTGCCATTTTTCTCCTCAATCCCAACTACTGTATATGTGAACAGACCGTCAACGTGAACAGACCGTCAACGTGAATAGTACCATGGATGAACAATATCGTATACACAAATAGTATCGTAAACGATCGTCTTCCCCAAGTACAAATCTAGCGCTGATACCAATTGTTGTGCGGAAGCATGTAAAAGAGTAAAATTATTGTACTGAAAAATCACACTAAGTTCAATTCCCAAGAAAGAGAGGTGGATCACAAGGATCACTTAAGTACCAGGTCTTTCCTAGCAAGAATATCCCTCTATCATAATTTAATAGCACAATAAATCACTACGACCACACTTACAAATATGCAAAATAATACAATAAAGAACACTAGAATTTTAAAGAGGTTCAACAAATTTTGCCTACGTCCTCGGGCACTACCAAATATATTTCACTTCAAAATACAAGTGAAGATTTACAAAGAGAGAGAAAAATGTCTTAAGTAGAGAATGGCAAATGTGGGTTGATGAAAATGAGAAATGGTTAGGCCTATTTATAGTTGAGGTTCAGGGATCAACTTGCAAAGTCACTATACAATTAGGGACCAAAAATTGTAAATATCTCATGCCAAATCTCAATCCCACTTTTGGTGCCTTAAATCTCAAATTTTTAGTGCCAACATTTTGATACCCATATCTTTGACTTTCCAAAGTATGGATGATTTCCAATATAGACAATGAGCTTAGTAATTGATTGATTGGTATGATTGATGTTTAATAAAATTCTTAACGTAAGTGATCACTCTATACTTGGTAGTTTTTAAGAGTTTTAATTGGAGTGTATGTCAAAAACGTTAAATGAATTAGATTATTTTGTTGTTTGGTTAATAATTAAATGGTTAAGTATCGAACGATTATTGAATTTTTTATACTTTCAAATATCCATACTAATAAATTATATTGAAAAGCTTCCAGGTATTGTTGGTATGCCATAGAACATAGAGGTCTCTAATCTATGATTTGTTCAGGTTGCTTGATGCACCCGAAAGTATAGATTGTCTATGTGCATTTGGAGTTTGGTTGGCTAAAGTTGTGTTACGCATGCAATGGATTATAGTTAACAATAGAAGTGCAGAATGCTCTCTTTATTTATTATATCATAACGGGGTACCAGATGGATATCTCTGTAGCTTATTATTTTTTCGCATTTGGTTATTTGGGGAAAAAGATTGAAAGATAATGCTAAATTAGTGAACTAGCATGTTTTGAGTAAAAGAAATTGATGAAAAATTTATCCTACTTTTAATATAATGGTTGCAATGATATGTGGTAAAATTTATTAAATGCGTTCTGTTAATTTGTGGTTGAATTGATTTGTTATGTAACTAACATAATTATAATTTAGTAAAGTACATATAGTATTATTAGAATCTCAAATGGCACCACTGAACTTCGTGGAAAGCTCAACATTCAAATTTTTGTTTCGTGCCCATATCATAGTTAAAGTTTTTAAAGAGTTTGTTGGTCGAGCTACATTACTATGAGAGTATCCACAAGTTCAATTTCCATAAAGACTGGACACTTTAGTTTTATTTAATGGCATGCACCTAGAACCCCCTCTGTGTTTTGGTCGTTTTAGTTTGGTTTATGTTATCTAATGCCTTAAAGACCAATTTCGGTTCCTTATATTTGTTGGCACATTTGATAAAGAGATATTGATGTGAATTTTGTTTAAGCTTCCATTACAAAAAAGTTTGTTAGGTTTGGTTATTAATTTCCTGAGGTAGCCAAGTTTGTTAGTTTTTTTTGGCTAGGAAATGTGCTTTGAATGTGTTATAGATACTTAATATGATGGTTGTATGTCTAATACATTTAGGTAACTTTTGGAATTGTTTTGCTGTAAATGTTTAGCCTAAAATATGCATTTTTGGGCTTGAGTATCAACATCTCAATAACAAGTATTGGTGCCTCTTGATCTAAGTATTGATAGTCAAACCCTCTAGTTTTGATGCTTTGATTTTTGATACTTAGACAAATAGTAACCGAAATTTTGAAACAGATAATCAAATATTGGTACCTTACCCTATGTATTGATGCTTGAGTCAAAGTATCGGTACATCACCTAGGAGCATTGATACTCCAAATCATAAAACCTAAATTGCTTCAAAAATTGATCAAGGTACCAATATCCCCAACCCTAGTATAGATACTTGGGTCACTCATTACCAAATTTGACCTTTAAATGATAATTAAAACCTATTTTGTGCCCAATTTTTGCTTGTACTTGTTAGAAATTCTTGAAATTTTATTCGAACCATTAAATACATATTCGACTAAAAAACACTCTAAATGATAGAACAACTGAAGTCGCTCCGACAACCAATGTGGCACTTATCTAATTGAACCTTCAAATTGGGTAAGGGGTGTTATAAAAGTCCTGAAAATGCCCGAATTCGAGGTCAAAGGTTCGAAATTCTCCAACTCCAATCTGCTATTATCGATTGTTAAATCAATCTGATTTCAAGATATGTTTCTCCCTTCATTAGGCTCTTCCTCTCTATTGTTTGACTCGTCAAAAAGAGTCCTGAAACTCCAAACCTAAACACTAATAGAAGATAAATTGTTTCTTCTTCTTCTTCTTTTTTCTTTTCTTTTGTTTCTTGATTTTCCCTTTCTATTTAGCAATTTGGTTGGGAGATTTCAAAACGTTGACTTCTTTTTCTTTTCTTTATTGTTTGGTTGTCAACTATTCTGTGTGTTTAATGGTTCGTTGTTGATTTTTTTGGGGGTTGGTTGTTGTAGTTTACTAAGTATATTGTTTTGATTTTTCTTTTCTTTTCTTTTCTTTTCTTTTTTTATTTCTCGATTAGGTGGTGCCAGTTAGGGAGGGGCTATAAGACTGTGTTGATGTTTTGGAGATTTCAAAACATTACTTTTTTAATGATGTTGTCATAGCAACCCACGTGGCAGTCCACATGTATTGCATGTTGACATGGATTATTTATCTTATATGTCGTGTCAAAAAAATAGTTTAAAAATTATAAAAATATTCAAAAAGTAATATATATATATATATATATATATAAAGTTCATAAAATTCTAAAAAAAGAAGTATGAAGTACATGAAGATTGTCATGTAGATTACCATGTTAAAATTTTGATTTTTTCAGTTAGCATTTTCGTAAGAAAAAAACAATAATTCAACTCTTTTCGAAAGATTATAGTTAAATTTGATTCTTTTTAAAAAGTTAAAAGTTAATTTTAACTAAAAAAAAGAGTGAATTAATAGAATATGTAAATGTTAAGTTTGGCAAAAAAAAAAAAAACTTAGCTACTCATGGTGTGGGCATAGTTTTAGTTTCCGTTCCACAAATCAGCTTATTCAATTGAGATTGTTTCTTAATGAAATGTCTTAGAATTTTAAAAATTGATAATCTAAATAATTTAAATTAGATTTAAATGGATGGAAATTTTAATACTTATTTGCTGCAATTTATGTATTTTTAAATTGCACATTAATCGATTTTTTATGAAAGAAATTTTTTTCAATTGAGCTGAACTGAAGGCCCTTGTAAACAAACGAAGGAGGAAGCTGAAAATTCAGACTTTGGCCCAAAGTGTATAAAGACAAATAGGTAACTGGGCCCAAGTGTGTTCCAAAATACAATTCAGCAATAATTACACAACACAATTATAATTCGCATGGCTAATTGTATGTTACTAATTAAATTATATTTATTTTTTTACTTAAATTTAAAAATAATTAATATTTCAAAAATAATATTATTAATTAATTAAAATATAATAATTATATGTTGAATTTTAAAATCTTAATAATCAATATTAAAATGATAACTGAATCATGTATTAATTAAGAAATTAAAAAGTTTCCTTACATATATTTGTGTAGTTTATAATATATATGATTAAATTATGACAGTGATGATGTAGGTGAAATATATATACACAAAACATCAATACGATATTGATTAAAATGATAAAATTAAACCTTTATATTTTAGTATTTTTTAATTAAATTAGTGTACGATTTATTATTCACACCAAACTCATCAATATAGTAGATATAAATATAATGAGATTATTATATGATTATTTTATAATTTATAAATATATTTAATATTTCTTTGATAATATTAAAAGTTGATTAATTTATTAAAAAAAATTAGATATTATGAGAATATAAATTGTATATATGGTTTATATTGCTATAAAATAGACATGTTCATCGGTCAGGCTACTCGTCTAAATTCAAAAGCTCGTCCGGAATTTGGGAGAGTTTAGACAAAAATATTAAGCCTGTTTAAAATATGGGGTGGGCTCTGTTGGACAAAACATGTTAGCGAAAATATAATTAATTATAAAAAAACACATATGAAATAAAATATAAATAGAATGATTTATAATTAATTTATCAAATACGAAAATCAAATAAAGCCATAATAAAAGTTGAAATAGAGGAGAATCGAGATTTTACGAAACATTGAAGCCTGTGAAACACAATTTCCTTAAGACAGATTCGGTCGCTCCTAAGATACTTGGAGAAACGTTGGTCGAATGTCTCCCAATATACAACAACAACAGTGATCAAAGTAGTAGCACCTCTACAACGATCAACGAATGAACTTTTCCTTTTTCTATCGCCGAAACGTTTGAATAAATATGGAGAGGAAAAGGAAAAGTTTTGAGAGTAAAAGAATTTCAGTGTGAGAGAGTATGAATGAATACTTTTTCAATTTATTTGCAATATTTCTCATTTTGAATTATGTTATTTATACTCTTAATTATAATATTTATACTAATATTTTATTTATTATTGATTTGGGGAATAATTGGAGAAAAAAAGTAGTTTAAAGTTTATTTTTGACAAATTTTTTATGTATTGAACTTCCAACACTATACTCCTTCAATATTTTAGCTATAATGTGAGCTACAAAACTCCATTCTGAGCCTATAATGTACCAATTCGAAAGGAACTAAAAGATCTAATTGAAGTTATTTCATGATTGAAACCAAAAAACGTTAAGAAGGTGTCCAAAAATGGCTTGAAAGTTTGATGCGAATATTGCCAAGAAACCTAAAAAAAATCTGGTTCAGTTAATTAAGAGCACTTTTGTATATTCTCCAATATATTGTTTTTGCCTTATAAATAGACATTACTAGGTTAAAACTAAACAAATTTAGATATAGCCACCCTTATTATTATTTTGTTTTTGTGTTTTCTTTATTTTTTTGGCTTTCTAAACTCTCTTTTCTAGTCGAAGAGTTATCGAAGTTTAAATTAATAAATTCGTGAGACTTAATTTGAGCTTTAATTCTTCTTTTCTCTTTAGTATTCATGCATTTTGTTTGAATTACAATTGTTTAGGTTTGTCAAATAGATGGTCAGTAATTTGATAGCTTAGAACAATTACTATGTCAATTAGAATAATTAAATCTATAATTATTTAATTCATTCATTCTAATACTATTGACGAACTGTATAAATTGTTTTTGTCGTAGTTTATGATTATCTGTGTAATCTAGCTTAAATAAACCCCATTGAAGTGAGCTTGTTGATTTGAATTAGGTGTTTCTCGTTGCTAATATTGTTGTTAAGTTAAATCTTGGGCGTTGAGTTACAAAGTCATTTATTGGTAAGAGAAATAATTTCAAACGAGTTGCCTCTTGATTACCAAACGGGTAAGGAGAAATTGATTGGCCAACATTGATTCAACAACTAGGATTAATTTATTAAAGGCATTAAAGACATTCTTGCGTCGATAATTAAATCTATGTATCATGGAGATTTTACCTTTGACTAGAGCTCTTTATCATTGATATTCTTAAAGCTTTTAATTACTATTCTTCGTTTTAGTTTTTAATTTGAATTTGATTTTTGTTTTTATAAACCCCTTCAATTTGGATACAACCTTACTTGACGCTTTCTACTAATATTATTTTTTCAAGTAGTTTTGTTTTTGTAGGTCTTGATAGCCTATCACCTATATATAATTCTAATAAATGAAAAAAAATAAAAGCATTAAATATTAAATTAAAAATAAATATTTTTAAAAAGTTTAAAAAATAATATGGGTGAACCTAAAATATGTTTGGGTTAGTCATTTGCAAATATGGGCATATTTAGGTAAAATTTTATGCTCATATTTCGAGTTAAGCTTAATAAGCATAAATTATATTAATATCATATTTAAATTTGACCCGCATTCAACTTCACCCACATAAACATATCTACTATAAAATAGATGGTTGAATTTAAGCTCATTTGATTTAGTGACATCAATAGTGAAATTACTAAAAATTCATATTTTGATTATTAGCACATTTATCAAATAAGGTTAAATATATCATTTACTTTTAAAGATACTATCCACTAATATATTTTCTTTTTATCTCTGATAAAAAATTAACAATCATTAAAAATACTGTCATTTATTCCTAAAAATAATTAAGATATTTTTTATTAATAATTTATATTATATTAATTCATTTGAGTAGACTCAAAATCATACATAATTTAATTAAAAAAACTTAAAATAGATATTATTATATTTTCTTTTTATATTTTATATAAAGTATATGGTAGAACTTATACACCAATGTTTTCAAATTTTTAATTTTGTCATTTCAATCAAAATTCTCCTTAATTTTTTACATACTTTTTTATTAGACTTATATATAAATATATTTTTTACATAATTGTTTTTCACCCAAACCTTGAATATGTCATAATCTAATATTTAATATTTCTTTGATAATGTTAAAGTAGAGAGATTAAATTATTAAAATTTAAATATTGTTGATGTAGGGATCAAACAAAGGGGGTAATATGGTGGTGATCAATGGTTCACCTAGCTTAATATGAGGCGGAGACTTGTGGGAGATGGTGGCCAAAGAGGGCTTACTGAAGAAGGTAGTTATGAGGTGGAAAATAGAGAGAGAGAGAAACCCCCTTCATGGGATCCAGTGTAGAATTATATATGACAGGTTAGAATCTGAGGTACCATGTGTCACACAATTATTGGTGACCGGAGATGATTATGTCAACTAGCCTATCATAATAAGCCTAGGTAAGGGTGAGCGTTTAATCAAATCGAGTGAAAATATTTCGAGTTAATTGAGTTCACAAGTCATATTTTATCATTCTAACTCAATTTGAAAATTTTCAAATCGAGTCGAGTGAAATGAAATTCGAGTCGAGTCGAATCAAGTGAAATTGTTCAAGTTAAATTAAAAAAATTAAACATGTCATGTAACACCCCCCAGACCCGGCCCAAACGTTATGGCCGAATTCGGTGAAGTCATATCAAAGGGATAATTCAAAACGACTTCGCTTAGTTAAAACTTAAGTTTAAGGCTTAGAAACCCAAAATCTATGCAGCTTGTTAAGTTATGATAAAAGCCCATGTTTTAAGAAAACGTCCATATGTTATAGTTATTTCGAAAACCATGTTAAACTTTAGAAATTTATTTAAGTTTAATAATTAAGCAGTTGAAACAATAATAACCCAAAGGTAAAGTCAAGTTGGAGATACTAGGCCTTATTACATCCCAAAGTAAATAAAATAAAGTAATTCGAAACAAATAAACAAAAACTTCTAAATATCTTGCAGTGTGGCCATCTCCGAGTCCTCTCCCACGTCGAGCCTTCTACTGAGGGTCACCTGAAATATTAAATAAAAGGGTGTGAGTTCCGAAACTCAGTATGTACGAGCCTTGGTAAAACATGCGATTATTACATTGGGCCTAAGCCCTATCAAAATCGACGGTCTTGGGCCTTAGCCCACAATGACCTCATATCACATCAGTATCACATGAATGCAATGCTCCCATCCCAAATCCAACCCTGTACTCCATTTCCCTTCCAACCCTATACTCCTGTGGGGATATAAATATCAACCCACTCATCCCTACACTCCAAAGGTAGCACCAACAGCGGCACTACTCAAACGTTGCAGCAAGGCCGCTAAGCATATAATGGGCTTAAAGCCACCGGTGGATCCACGGTCGTCAAGCGACTATGCGATCCTCACATATCTTCCTCCGTATCATCAAACCCACCTAAGTGCAACATATATCTCATGAATGCAACATACACATTTTCACACATTACGCACCTAGGGGTATTTTAGACATTTCACTACCCAGGGGTATTTTTGTAAATCTACCCTATAGGGGTATTTTTGTAATTCTACCCTACAGGGGTATTTTCATAATTCTACCCTACAGGGGTACTTTCGTAATTTCTTTCATCTCGGGTTTTAGTTATGAACTTTGGCCCATCAATAAGTCCTTGCGGCTAAAGTGAACAGATACTATGCACCAGGTAGGATCCCAAAGAAGAGGAGGTGGGTCACTAGGACCGCTTAAGTACCAAGCTCTCCTTAGATCCAATCCTAGAAATGCATATGTCCATTGCCACACTCTATCCTAGCAACTTGTCCACAAACATGTTTGATTATTAACTTAAGTTTTATGCCATTTAAGAATTTATCAGAACTAGGCCTAGAGTTCATTAAAACCCTAGCATGCATTTCTAAAATCTCATAAGGCCCACTAAGCCTAATCATGTCCATATAGCCCATTAAGCTCAATCATGTTTATGTAGCCCATTAGGCCCGATCATAATCAAATCATATAGCCATCCATATCAATCTATCATTCAATTTCACATATCAACTCTTGCCGATTTGGGTCCACGAGCTCAGTAGGCCCATTTAGCCCTGTTTGGCCCGATCGGCCAAATAGTGGCCCGAGACCATGAGATCGCTCTCTTGGCCCCGGTAATCATATCGATGTTCTCACACGAATGTTCGTACGCTCGTGTGGTTGTCAGCGCCAACCTTTCAGCTTTTCAGCTTTTTGGCATTTCGATTTTTTTAGGGATTTCGGCTTTTGCCGATTTGTCGTGTGTGAAGTGTATGTACACACCTGGTTAATATGACGTGCTACACTATCCCCAGCCTTAAACATACAACCAATACCAATCTCCAATCAATCACACACTTAACCACAATATTTACCTAAAAGCCGAAGCCTTACCATAACCTTACCGTGTGCCACCAATTCTAGTAGCCCTTCCTTAGCTACTATTCACGAATATCCCCTAGACCTGCACACACACATATACTATCAAAAATCAAGTGACTCATATTCCACAAAAGTCACCTATTTAAACCACACTTACATTCGGCCACTTACTGATCCACAATTGAGACGAGTACATTTACCACTTGCTAGCGATCCTTACCACGCTTGCGATCTTTAAACCCTACCCTTGTTAATACAAGGTTAACGACAAGAAAGAGTTAGATAGCCCTCCGGCTTTTACCAAAACACACTAAAGGAGGTTGACTAAGTACTTGCAGAATCCAACTTTTGATCCTGCGGCCTAGATAGCTACTGAACGAGATCTGACTTTTCAAACTTGATTAAGAGTAGATAACAGCAACCGATTTATGATGGAGGAAAACAATAAGGAATTGGCAAAAAGATAAGGCTATCCGATTATAAGGGAGTATTCGGCTTTCAGAGAAAGAAGAAGAACGCAACACCAATAGGAATTTCGGCAAAAAAGAATGATGGTTTTTCGGCAATGGAAGAAACAAAATTAGGGGGAGAAGAGAAAAGTAATGGAAAACCCAAGGAACCTCTCAAAGGAATCCGGCACCCCCTTTTATAGCCAAAAGCCAAAACTACCTTCCCCCAAAGTCCCATTCGGCACCAACTCTTCACACTTCTCAGCTCCTAACTTTTCTCCCTGATAACTCCTCAATCTCATCCTAAATTTCCTCCACAACCATCTCACAAGACTAATTCAAACTCTCCAATGCAAGAGTTCAAATCCAACACAAACTCTGGCCGTCCAATCTGCAAAATAAACACTCCAATAAAATACCATGCCACTACTCGAACCTTGGACTCCCTTCCTGCTAATGACGCCACCTCCCTACTCCCTAAGTGGCGCCACTTTGCCAATACACCACAAGCTCTTTTGTGTCATTTTTCTTCTTCATTTATTTAAAATGCCTATTAGCTGAAGTCACAGTTCCCTTGGGGCTTAAACCAAAATTTTTCCTATACCCTTACTTGATCCCAGGACATCTCGAACACCCCTAGACACTCCAAATTCATTAACCCTCAAAGCCCACATGCCCATTTGTCATTTTCTCGCTCACTTAAAAATTTTCTGAGACCTAAAGCCCAAAGCTCAATAGGCCCAATTCTACTAGGCCCAAATTCGGGGTGTTACATGTCAAATAAAAATATAGTTACAGTATAACTAATTCCATGTTAGAGCACATAAATTTGAAACCATATATATTTGAAAAAAAATTCAAAGAAAAATATTTAAAAAATAAGATACTTGAGTATGACAAATTTGAATCATTAATTAGGTCCCAAAATTATTATTTTAGAAAATTTTTAAAATTTTAACTTTTTTATATATATTTTTTACAATTTTTATATTTTTTAAAATATAAATTTGAAATTTTTATAAATATTTTTAATTTTGGAAATTATTTTTAATTTTTGAATTTTTTACTTTTTGTTGTGAGAGAGACTAATTTGCTTATTTTCAAAGTTTACAGGGACCAAAAGGGTAATTACACCAATCTATTATTCGAATAATTTGATTTGTGAAATTCAACTCAACTCGAACTTGAAACTCGAATAACTCGATTCAATTAACTCGGAATTCGATTTTTTTTTCAATTTTTTCAAATCGAATTGAATTTTGCTCACCCTAGACCTAGGTGTGGCCACTAAGGTGGCGATTGGACAAGCTATCAATCATGTTAGAAGGGGATAGTATTCAGGGGCTGGTGTCATAAATGATGATTAAGTGGGACCTTCGAATGATTTACGTCAAGATGAGTCTAATCCGAGGAGTTTCCTCGAAGTGTGTGGGCAAGGAGTTCCAGTAAGAAGTTCATTCATTTAGGGGTCCGAAGGGTAATATCTGAGATGTCTTCTAGGTTTGTGGTCCTTATGACACCCTATACCCGACTTGAATATATCAGACCCTGATATAGGACACCACAATACCTACATACTTAACAAAATTTCAAGACTGGCAAAAATCATACTAGATGTACTTATTTATTTAAAATCTTTTCTAAGTCAGAAGATTTAAATGAAACGTTTAGCATTTATAACAGACTCTTAAAATTAGTATAAAGCATTACAACTTAAATATTTGATAAAATAGGCATATTTGTTGCATCTTATACTATTCATCATTTGAAAACATATTCCCCAAAGTGTTCCTTTTTATTCATAACATCGCACTATGATCAACCACTGGGCATTCCTAGCTTGGTCCTTTCTGGTGAACAAGTTCAACTCAAGAACATGCATTACTTATTTATTTAAAATCTTTTTTAAGTCAAAAGATTTGAATGAAACATTTATAATTTATAACAGACTCTTAAAAGTAGTATAAAGCATTACAACTTAAATCTTTGATAAGATAGGCATATTCATCGCGTATTATACTATTCATCATCTGAAAACATATTTCCCAAAGTGTCCCTTTTTATGCATAACATTGCATGATGATCAACCACCCTTACGCATTCCTAGCTTGGTCCCTTCTAGTGAACTGGTTCAACTCAAGAACCTACATTACAAATAAACACCTATAAGTACAATGGAACTTAATGAGTCTCAACTAGTTTTACCTTTTAACGCCACTGAAGTAATCCTCGACTTTAAGATCCTGAACTTCTTTTCAGACCTTGGCTGAAAGTTTTTTTATTTCTGGTTGGCGGATAATTATATGCCAATCTCTATACTTAAACACCTTATAGACAGTTCATTTGATTGGCGGATCACAGGCTTCACCCCATAGTTTGAATCCTATTACGCAATCTCTTTGAAGATAGTAGTTGGATACATTCCTCAAGATGATATTTATATGGATACTACTCTTGACTGATTTTCATACTGACTCTAGCGGTTGCCAAAACACTGTTCACACTGAATCTTCAAATCAATCCTAACAAGCGCACTTACTCGGATGAATGTATTAATTTAGATCATCCAACAGAGTTCCAACAACTTTGATACATAACATGAAATTATCCAGGTTTAGCGGACTTTTACCCCACCGTACCTTCGAATATACCAAGTTCTCTGTCCTGGTGGATTACCAAGGTGGATTCCTAAGTCGGATATACTGCTAAGAATTCTTTTAGAAAATTATTTAAAGGTATACCCAGATTTCATTGAAAATGTAACATCTCGAGATATGGCTTAAAAGTTTTGACCTCGCAAAGTAAGGGTTTACTAGTGTTTCGATGAACTAGGAGTTCGCCAATACTTTGGTGAACTAGGTAGTTTGCCAAAAGAATATTCGTAAGGAGTTTGCTAGAAATTCGGTGAAGCAGTATACGTCAAAAGACACGATAAGGGGTTCACCAAGTTCATTGGAAGAGGGTTCGCCAGTCTATTGGCAAATTAGTGTTCGCCAGTTGAGTTGCGAATTAAAGGTTTACCAGTCAAAGATTGAGTGAAACTCGAATTAGGAAATAAAGATTTGGTGTATTTAGGAATACTTTACGTGCAAGTAACACTTTTCCTAAGTCAAGTAGGGCATCCTAAGATTTCCAGGACACTTAGTGCCTATAAATATAACCTTTATTCCATGAGAATTATCTCATCGAATATTCTAGCTTCAAGTCTCTGTTCTAAACTAAGTTCTTAGCAACCAGGGTAAGTCTCTGTCATGTTAGGTTTGATTGTCCAGAAAAGCTAGGTTCACTTCCATATGTGAATTTTGTAAATTCTATCTGTTTAGTAATCTGTGTGTTTGTTTATATTGCAAAACAGTCAGACCATCTACTAGCAAGGACAAAGGCCAAGCCAAGCTTGTTTAGTTTATCAACTTTTTCGATGAGTGGTTATGAATTGCCTAAGTGTGCTAACTACCATGTTTTTCAGTATGAATATTCAGGTTTTGTAACTTGTGTGCGAACTGCTATGTTTTCAAAGAACCTTGTTTTAAAAACTAAGTTCCAAAAGTAAGTTTTCTTCAAACCTCTGTTTTCAAGTTCTGAAACTTTGTTTTCAAGATATGTTTTTAAAGCTGTGATTTTTAATATATGTTTTATGCATGCTCCTAAACGAGCCTATGTTTTCAACAGATGATTTTAAAGTACGATTTTATAAACTGTGTGTTACAAGCTTTTGCGCGAGCTCTATGTAAGCAAGTGTTTTCAAGTAAGCTCCCTATGCGAGCTCTTTTTGATAAGTCTCTATGTGTGCTCTTTCGCGAGCTTATGTTGGGTATATTGGTATACCAAAAGATTGTGAGTACTCACCTTTCAGTTCTGTGATTTTGGGGGTTGAGGTCTTAGGACATATGGAGAAATAAGGAAATGTCGAGCTATGCTCCATTCACTGGGACATGTTGGTGTATAGAAGAGTGTATTGCTTCGTGCTGCACTTATAGGACATGTTATAAGGACTCTTTAGGTCATTCTGAGGCGTTATAAAAATATCTACATATCCAACGAGACAAGATTCTGATAAGTGTGGGTGAGAACATTTATGTTTCTCAGCAATTCTGATAAGACAAGTGTGTGTAAGCATCTTTCATGTTATTTAATATATGTTTTCAAACAAAAACAAGCTAAGCTTTCAAGTATGACTTTTCTACAAGCACAACTAAAACTATTTTCGAAGACTTATATGTTTTTCTGACAACCAGAAAAACGACAAATTGGGTCTCACATCTTCACGACAAACCCAGCTTGCAACATGATTTTTCAGACTAAGCCTACTTTCTATTTTAAACTATGTGTTTTAAGCATATGCTTCTGATTCCTAATTATTCACTGAGTTTACAATGAACTCATCCACTCCTCTCTCACTTCGCAAGTAAGTAGGTCACATATCGCAGTAGGGAGGTAGATGACTTTGCGAGGCTCATCCCTGAATAGATACTGGCGAACCTAGAAAATAGGTGATGGGGTTTTATTTTTTTATGAGAGTAGATTTATCAATGGTTGACTCTGTTATTGAAATAATTTCTTTTAAAGTTTAAGTTTATTTTATCTTTGTAAACCATGTCTTAGAATATTATCTTTTATAATGAATAAAATTAATGTTTATTCATGCATAAATATTAAGTGTATTACCTTTTTCCATATTATGTGAATCAAATTTATTAAGTACTATTTTCTGCGACCTCAAAAATTACATGTGTACCCCCGGTCGAGATAGTCTTTCTACTTAGCGAACCCAGGCAAATTGTGCAATCCTATATATATATACGAACCCTATCAAAGTATGAAAACCCATGCATGCATAACTCTTTTGTTTGCGAAATCTGTTTGTATGCAAAATCATATTGTATATTTCAAACCAAGGTACTATGCGAACTATTGATGTTTAGCGAACTTATACTCCTGTATGCAAACCTATGCTTTATGTGCTTTGAACTCTTAAGTCTTTTTATTGTTAACATGCAAACCTTTCCTTTGATATTCTGTAAGCTCGCATGTTTTTATATACTAAGTATAAGTCTATTCCACTGCTGTGTAATAACTTAGCATATTTCTTGTTGTATCAAATGGTGTGTTAGAGGATAAGTTGGGAGTTAATAAAGAGTCACTTCGGTGGCTAATGTGGAACACCAGATTTAGGTCGAACCTACTTGCCCAGGTCTAGGATATTACAGCAATGGCGGTCCAACCACTCGCCACTTAGGCATTACAGAACTTGTCATACAGGCTTTCTATACAACACGCCACAAAGACTTTTCAGATAATTCACCATAAAGGTTTTATAGATAACTCGCCACAGAGGCTTTTATGATAATTTGCCACAAAGGCTTTACAGATAACTAGTCATAAAGGCTTTTATGATAATATGCCATAAAGGCTTTACAGATAACTCACCATAGAGGCTTTACAAATAACTAGCCACAAAGGCGTTTCTTATAATTCTCCATAAAAGCTTGGTTTGATTCGCCACAAGGGCACCACATAAATTGTCATGTTTAACGATATGGATTTTTCTAAACTCAACATCACCTGAAGTTTGCCCATCATCATCCCTTGGGACACACGAAAACCCTAGTAGACAAATACGCTCATCCTCCATTCCTAAAATGTGTCATGGCCATGTTATTTCTACATATCTGCCACACTGGTCTTTTTTCATTTTTACTATCTCGGTAGACCTCGTGTTTACGGTCCCAACGGATTACATTTTGCCATGTTGGCCTTCATGTTTATCGTCCTAGTGGATGTCATCAAAGCACCACCGCGGGGTCCATTATTGTATCACGTAGTTTACCGACACTTTGTCAAACCCCCTTATTGCTAGCCATATTTGGTCATGCATCACTCAAATAACATAATGGACACATTTACATAGATTTCACTCATAATCTTAATAGAATCTTACTTTTTAACACATAATTTCTCATGCATGCTTATCACACATTGTCATATTCATGCAGTGCATCGTACATTTTAGTATATACATACAACTGCTTCATAAAGAACACACACAACCATACATACATACATATATACATACACACATACATAAGTTGGGAGTTAATAAAGAGTCACTTCGGTGGCTAATGTGGAACACCAGATTTGGGTCGAACCTACTTGCGCAGGTCTAGGGTATTACAGCAATGACGGTCTAACCACTCGCCACTTAGGCATTACAGAACTTGTCATACAGGCTTTCTATACAACACGCCACAAAGACTTTTCAGATAATTCACCATAAAGGTTTTATAGATAACTCGCCACAGAGGCTTTTATGATAATTTGCCGCAAAGGCTTTACGGATAACTAGTCATAAAGGCTTTTATGATAATATGCCATAAAGGCTTTACAGATAACTCACCATAGAGGCTTTACAAATAACTAGCCACAAAGGCTTTTCTTATAATTCTCCATAAAAGCTTGGTTTGATTCGCCACAAAGGCACAACATATATTGTCATGTTTAACGATATGGATTTTTCTAAACTCAACATCACCTGAAGTTTGCCCATCATCATCCCTTGGGACACACAAAAACTCTAGTAGACAAATACGGCTCATCCTCCATTCCTAAAATGTGTCATGGCCATGTTATTTCTACATATCTGCCACACTGGTCTTTTTTCATTTTTACTATCTCGGTAGACCTCGTGTTTACGGTCCCAACGGATTACATTTTGCCATGTTGGCCTTCATGTTTATTGTCCCAGTGGATGTCATCAAAGCACCACCGCGGGGTCCATTATTGTATCACGTAGTTTACCGACACTTTGTCAAACCCCCTTATTGCTAGCCATATTTGGTCATGCATCACTCAAATAACATAATGGACACATTTACATAGATTTCACTCATAATCTTAATAGAATCTTACTTTTTAACACATAATTTCTCATGCATGCTTATCACACATTGTCATATTCATGCAGTGCATCGTACATTTCAGTATATGCATACAACTGCTTCATAAAGAACACACACAACCATACATACATACATATATACATACACACATACATACAATAACTTTTCAAGAATATATGTGCATCTATATGAACATTGATCGTACAAGAAATCATCATAATATATCGTGTAAAAGTCAGGTTTAGAGACTCATTAGAGACCTACCTTTACCTCGACCTAGAGTTTCTATTTATATTGTTCTTCCTAATCTAGCAGCAACAACTGCTTACAAGATCATGGAATTTCCATTAGAATCTGTATTTACAGATAGTTTACTAACATTTCGACTACGTGCGACACCCATGTAGGGCATTTCACTCACACCATACTGTTCTTACATTTTTTAACATCCTTACTTATCAATAATCATAACATACAGGGCTATAAGACTTACCAGAAGGTTGAACCATCCATTGATTAAACGAGGTCTTAGCTCTATCTTAACGAAGAAAAAAAAGAACATTTAAGTTAGAAAGAAGAACCAAAACGTAAAGCAGAAAGTAAAGTCATCTAGAATGTCTTCTCCCTTACTAGATATAAACTCCATGTCCCCCTATTGTGGACTTTGACAAGTGACGATGCTTACCTAACCCAAATCTCCTAATTTTCCCACAAAAATTAAGGAGAAGGTAAAAGAAGATCCGGCGAAGATCTTCGTTACTGTTTGACCAGTCATTGAAAGGGTCTAATCAACCAAATTGACTCCCAATTAATCATGTTACGAAAACCAACTAGAACAGTGCTCGTGTAAATCGAGCGTGCTATACCTTGATGGTGACTCGTATATGACGTGGTCTTAAAGACAGTCAAATCTCCTACAACTTTCTCATACACTTGATAGGCTCTTAGTGCTCAGCCAAAACTCTGGGGTGTACTCTTTCTTCACTTGAAGATACCCTGTAACTAAATTATTAGATATCGCCAACAGGTGGATACTTTAATGCTAATATGTGTCAATACTCTAACTCGCCATCAATGTGGCGGATTATGTTACGATAGTGCACCAAATAGTTTATATACATACTTTACTCATCTTTTTAGGGTCCGTCGTTTTTGGGGTGTGACAATCCCTCCATGAGGTGAGTCTCAATTCTCGAGAAGTAGTATTTGAGAAGTCTTCTTGAAATATTGGCCCTAATTCTCGAAGGGTTAGATATATAAAAAATATTAAGAGAAAGAAAAATGTATAAATGATTTATATATCTCTACTGCTACAAAGTGGTTGACTGAAATTAATGTTGCTTGATTAAATGATCCTAACTCAATTATAAAAAAAATAATTTTAATTAAAACACATTTTTGAAATAAGGTTGAATATGTCATTTTCTCCTAAAAACTTGTCTACTAAGATATTTTCTTTTTTTTTTTAATCTCTAATAATAAATAACTATTATTAAAAATACTATGTGATTTATTGTTAACAACTACTCATTAAGTTTTCTTTCTTTTCATTTCTAATAATAAATCTCTAGTAATAAATAATTATCAATTTTTTATTTTTAGTTTTTTTTTGCGAAATATAATAAAATTTAATAGATAGTGTTATTTTGAAAAAGATTGTTTTCTACCAACAAAATGGGGGTTATATGGATTTAAGTAAATATTATCAATTTTAATAGATGACCAAAATTTAGAAGTTCTGAGATAAACCAATTAAAATTATCCAATAACCATTTAAAAATGTTTGTTTTCTATTGAATTTTATAAATAAATAAAAAACGAACACTTAGTGGTATCTAAACATTTTCTCTTTTTTTTTTTTTAAATATATCATATAAACTTGAAAAATGGCTCTATAAGATTCCCTTCCAATAAATGCTATTTACTATCTTCAAACTAAAGTCAAAATAATGAAAAATCACAATCTCTATCATTAACGCTGGACCCCAAAATTGGTTTTCTTTATTATTTCCTTGAAAGTAAGAACCTAGATTTAATTATAAATTTCACCATTTTACTTTATAAAAAATTAAAATTTAGTCCCTCAAATTTATTTTGAAGGATTTTATCATTTTACTTCATGAAAAGAAGCTACTTTAATTAAATAATACTGTTAAAATTTTCCATTTATTCGTTAATTTAGCAACCAACAATTTAATAATTTTTATGTAAAAAAAATCAATGATTTTATAATGTACATGTAATAAATTATTAAAAATTAGTAATTCATGTTCACGTGTTTATCAACGATTCAATAATTTATATGTAAAAAAATTAGTAAAAATCAACAGTTTCACAACTTAGATGCAATAAATTAACAAAAATTAACGGTTCATCTTCAGATGTTTACCAAGGATTAAACTAATTTTTTTCAGTTTTCCTAAAATAGAAAGATCAAATTTTGATAAATTAAAAATTAAAAAGACTAATTTTTCTAATTTTCATAAAATAGAGGATGAAATTAGAAATAGACAAAAAAAGACCTCACTGGTCATTCACGCCCACGGATGAGCTGTCCTTTTACTTTTCCAAAGTTGCAATTCACAATCAACGTGGCGGAGTTGCAGTGGAGTTAGGGGCGGCTTATAATTGACTCCTTGAGTTGGGGGACACGTGGCGTTGACGTTGCCCTCACGGAGATCCGTGCTTTGTCGTTTTATTTATTGCCCTTACCCTTGGGGTTTGGGTGGTCCACACCCCGCTTTGCTTGCTTGCTTGCTACCTAACGCCACGACAGGCTAACGGCGTTTGTGGTGTGGTGAAAACTGTTGGCGTGGACCACGTGGAGCTTAATGCTGATGAGTGGGTCCCACGTGTCAACGTTTCGAATTCTGTGGAAGCTGGTGGGACAGGTGGACACGTTTTTGGCATCACATCCAGTGCCAATTATTTATTTATTTTGTATTATGCCACATAATACTACTACTGGGTACTGATGCCTGTTCATTGATCTTATTATCGACCAAGTTCATTTGTGTTGGGACGATTAATTATGGATAACGTCTTGGTTGCTTTTGAGGTGTTGGGTTTATTTGTGCTCCTTTTAATTTTTCTTTTAAAAACCACATTTATGTAGTATTGTTAAACTATATTTTATTTTCTTTTTTATTTGAAAAATAAATTAATTAATTCATGTATATTAGATAAAGAAGTAAATTATTTTTTAGATTTCTTTTCTTAATTTTTACTATTAAAAATTAATATGACTAACAAAATCATCAAACAATTATATGTGACGTGCTACATGCACCTCATGCTGACATATAGATTTATTTGCTCTTTACTCTAGTATATAAAAAGTACTTTGCCCATTATTTTAGTAAAAGTGACAAAATATAATCTAATTCCTAATACAAAAACCTTCATAATACTTCTATACACCTATACACTTTAAAGCTCATGAAATTAAAAAAAATATAAAGCAAATCTAATAATATAACATGCTGTTTTTTTTTTTTTTTCTGATTTGGAAAATAAAAAAGTTTCATATTCTAACAACTTCAATACCATTTCTAGAAAATATATTGCGAATATTTAAAACTAAATAAATACACTTTTACTCCAATAAATAAATTTTAAAAATTTAGCATCAATATATAAGATATGTGAGAGCTTATTTCGAGGATATGACTTATTTAATGAATTTTATGGTTTTCAATTGAGGCTTGAGTTAATTATTTTTAATTAAATAATGTTATATTTGAATTTTAGGTTTATATATTTTTATTATTAAAAAATTATTTTTTATTTTGAATTTAAATGTTCAATTTATTATGTTAAATTTATTGGTGTGACATTCTAATTTTTTTTTAAAAATTACTCGCTTAATAATCATGTCACAAAAAATGGTATTGTAATGTACTTGAATTTAACAAAAAATTTAATAATGTTAACAATTATTTAAATTTATGTCAATACTTTAATTAAAATAAAATATCTAAACTAACTAATGATATTATAAATGCGGAGGTATTAAATTATGTCAAAAATTAAAATATGAAGATCAAATTTCAAATTTGACCATGATCAAAATTAAGATTTGACTATTTTATGTGATATAAGAAAAATAGAGAGATTATAATTGCAATTTAACCGTTTTTGTTAATGATTAAAAAAAAAAAGAAAAAAAAGAGGTGTCAAAGGAGGAAGGCGTTAGGGTAGCATAGATATTAAACTAAATCACACGCTAAAATCATTAATTAGCAGAAAAAAAGAATTACTTAAAGAAAATAAGAAGTTTAACCCATCATTTAGTCTTTAATGCATGTTGCTTTTTTTCTTAAATATTTTTTTTGGTAAAGTATAACGGATACTATTAAATTATTAATAAGTTTAAATTTTTGTTAATTTTAAAATGTTATAAAATAATTATTAAATTATTTAAAAATTTTTATTTAAGTACTGTGTTGTTAAAAATATTGATATATGATATTTTCTATCGTATTGTCTATATTAATCAAAAGTTTTACCTTTCCTTCTCATTTACAATTTAGGTTTTTTTTTTTTAAATAATTTTAAACGTCACAAATCAGCGAACCAAAATTTAAATAACTTTTTTTTTATCTTTGGCAATAATCATCAAATAAACTTAGATCTAATATATGTTTTACTCATCAATGGGTGCCGATCAATTATATTGATTGTCGAATCACCGCTTCAAGCTTACTAGTCATACTATTTTTTTAAAAAAAAAACTTAACAATTCAATGATTTAAAAAAAACTTTTGAATAGTTCAAAAATTTAAAGGAAGATTTTTAAATAATTTAATAATTATTTTTTAACTTTTTAAAGATAAATTAATAGCAATTTACTCAATTTCTTTTTCCTCAAATCGAAACATAATGTTTTCAGCCATTCCAGCCCTTCAAACGTTGAAAAAGAAAAACAGTTGGGATGTCTATGCACCTAAAAACAGCCGCGTGTTAAATGATGATTTCATAAAATCATCCAAAAAATTTGAAAAAAAATCTTAAAAACTCGTAAAATTATAAAAAAAATTAAAAACTTGAAAATTATAGAAAATTATAAAATTATAAAAACACAAATTTATATAAAATTATAAACAAAAAATTTAGAACCACCTTTGTCGTCCAAGATCTTTTAGAAACTAGTTTCATATCAATTACTACCTAAATTTTTTTTGATGATTTGGGTTTTTCAGATTCACCAACAAAAAGGCTACCAATATTCTTTAATGAAATTCTAGATCCTCCTGTCACAGATAAAGAATTCAAAATTTAATTTAACTGTGTTGTCGAATGCTATAGGTTCATGTAAGTGTCACGGTATTGCAAAGGAGGTCACAATTGACGCACATATTTCATATTTTTTATGTTCTCATAATACTATCCGACATAATTGACTTATTGCTTGAAAGAGACTCAAGATCCATTTACTTAGATCTTGATTAATATGTAAATACTCCAATAAATTATATTTTACAAAGATGATTATTGTAAAACCCAAAAGATAATATGTATAGATTTTAAATCCCTCAGGACTCTCTTATTATAAATGGGAACTAATCTCAGCCATTGATGTAATTCGATTTGTACAGTTAGATCTAAGAAGCTCAACTATAAATAAAGTCCCTTTTATTTGTAATCACTTCATTCTTGAGTTAAGAATATTTTTTAGAACATTTACTCAACACTTGGTTTGCGCTATTTTTCTGTGGCTTTTCTGTTCATTTGTGACTTCTTTCTCTTTCGAGTTTGCTTCTGCTTTGCTTTGGTGCCTTAGAGAATTTCTGCGATAATTCTCATTTTTTTGAGAGCTAGGCTGACTTCAGTAAATTTGAAGTAAATAAATCGCCTAAGGCCACACAAGTTTTCAAACTAAAGTTCTAGTCACTTGACAGTTGGTATCAAAGCCAATGTTCGGAAGAGTTGGTTGAGATGGCGAAAGGAGGAAATAAACAGAATGTTTCGATGGAGGCATGTGGGAGGACTAGGGAAAATAGCAGATTGAGGGATATGTTGTCGACTTTGGAAAGCTGAGTCACCAATTGTTGTAAAAAAATCCTATTCGAAAACGATTTCTTGTATAGCGGAAAAATAAAAAATTGAAAATCGAGTCTGTTTATGATATTTATAACAATAATCTCTTCCCAAAAAGTACTTGTGTTTTGTGCGAGATGAATCTTTGATGTTCTCGGCTTTCAACCGAACGACCTCTTCTATTATTCTCGTACCATAAATCGCTTCGAGTGTGGGCTTGAACAAACACAAATCAAACACATCTAGAAATAATTTTTCTGCTTTTAGTAGGAAAGGAAATCTCTTTATAGAAACCGGTAAAATTGTTATTCCCGAAAAATATAATTTATACTTAGAAATAAATTCTAACCATTTTCGGGCAGAATAACAATATCTCAAAGTTGTGTAAAACTTATGTTTTTAGCCCTACCAGTGCCATATATTTTTAGAGTGAGATATAAGAATTCTGGTTGAATTAGTAAAATGCAAATAATAGTTATCTGATAGAAAAGCTAGTCCCCTAGTTCCACTAGGAGAGAGGGGGTAGTATTGGGTCTCTCATGTATTGGGTCCAATTATACGTGTTTCTTGAACTTTAACCCAACACTTTATAATTTAATCCAACCTAGTACATGTTTTTCTATTTCTTAAAATAAAAATTATTTATTAAATCAATTTAAATAAATTAATTTTTCAATTAAATAATTTCCTCAGCCCAATTCTAATTCTGTAAAAGTCATGGAAACTTTACTGTAAAATAATCTATGTGAAAATATATTTAATTTTCATATTCAACGAATTCACAATGAACAATTAATGTAATTCAATTTTCAAACTTCAATTATTTAATTAAATAATAACTTAAATTAATTTTTAGGTCGTTTCAATACTTAGTGAGAAACCACATTCATTTTTGTATGTAACTCATTTCTCTAACTTCATCATTTTTATCCATTTCTGTTCATTTGATTCTACATGCAATTCATTTCTAGTTTCAACGAGTTAGCAAAGGGATCCAATTGGCATATGTAATTAGGGCTCAAATGATTTGTAATTAAGTTCTAACTTTTCACCTATTAATTATAAACTTATTTAGTCACGAAATCATTCCACTATAGTATCGTGATTGAGCTCTCTCTAATTATATATTATTACGAAAGCTACTCGACCTGTGCTCGTCCAATGAGAGGTGTGTTACCCTCATAAGATATCCTTAATCTCTTTAGGATAAATTCGTTCTCTCAATATGATCATATTTTATCTCATGGTAACCATTACATCTTCCTTCATGAAAAGTCAATCACTATCATATAGTAATTAAGTCATTCATCACAAAAACAAACGACCCATAGCCATGTTTACTTTTCATCTATCATGTAATACCAATGAGAGGATATCATTTACTCATTTCTTGGGCTATTAATTCCACTATTGTGAATGATGCTACATATTGTAGAAGTCTTATACCTAATGCACTAGATTTCGATTCCTTATCTATTTAAACTCAAGTTTTTACGTACATCAAAGTATATGAGTCATGCATACATAGTCTATCATTCACTCAGTATTAATGTATGCCACACTATAAACGTCACAAGTGAATAAATCCACAAACAAAATCAAGATCTATGTAACACCCCATAACCTTAAACTGTCGTCGGGACAGGGTTACGAAGCATTACCAGACATATTGGACAATTTACGATTATTAAACAAATAATTAACATACACATTATAATTTATTCATTAAGTCCCTTTTATGGACCGTTGAGGCCCATAATACGTATTAGAAATGAATCGGGACTTGTTTGAGTGCTCCGAAAATTTTTCGTAAATTTTTTGTAATTTTTATTTATTTATTTATTTATTTATTATGAACTCAAAATAACCTCTTTATAAACATCTAACCTTCCCTGCAATTTCAAACTGCACCCAATTTACAATCAATATGACAACCAATACATTTTCACATTCAAACATACCTAATTATGCCTAAAATGTTGACTTGATAATTTACTCAATAAACATTCTTAACATCATTTAAAATTGGCTAATAGACTTCATTCATTCTCCATTTCAAATTTCATACCATATACACCATTTCATATTTAACATCTCACTTAACCAATTTCAAAACAACATTTGACATCCTTTACAACTACTATTCACATTAACTTATAAATTTAACCTAGGTACATGCCACATTTAACAAAAAGAGAGATACTTCACCAAAGTTTAGCTAAGGTCGGGATTGTTCTTGATGCTGAACCGGAACACTTAATTTCTACTGATCTGCGCACGAAAACAACTACACGCTGAGTAAGATATACTTAGTGGTATTACCATAATTCAAATTTGTAACATTATACAATAAATTATATACATTCAATTTATGCCTACAATTATTCAATAATTATTTCATACTTTAAATCAACTTGTTCAATAATAATAATAAACATTATTTCAAATCTTGTATTTAATTGAAATTCATACATTTTTTCACTATCTCAATTTCATTAGATTTTTCACACCTCATTCCAATAGCTCATTTCATTTCATATACAATTCATTCAATTTATTCAATACCAATTCTATTGCAATTTGTTCTTTTACCCCTATTAACATAACTCAGACCTTGGCGGATACACAGATCCAACCAACACACCAGTACGACACATTGTGCCTAATAAATATTGCCAAATCAAACGGTACTTAGTACCTAATCAATATATCAGAAGTAATAATACGACACACATGGTGCCTAATACGACACATATAGTGTCTAATCGACTCGAGGTTGAATATCCTTGAACACTTCCAATCCTATGGCATGCCAACTATATCTGACTTAGTCCGACTAGTTAATAGGGTATTCAATATACTTTCTCAATTTAATTTCAATAAAATCCATATCAATCACCAATTTCCATATTCCAATTCAATAGCACAATAGTTCAAGAATTCAATTTAAACCATTTCAATTTCCATTCAATAATCATATTTTAATTTCATTTTCTCAATTCAATATACATCCCAATTACTCACATATAATCACAATTCAATCTAGTTCATTCAATTTAATACTAATACTTACCTCAATTTGCTTATCATGCATATTAATTTAAAATTCAAGAATTAATAATTAAATTCGAATTATGGTAATACGAACCAAAATTCCTCGATCTATTCCTTCTCCACCTTTTCCTTTCCTTTCTTGGTGACGACTCTAGTACGATATTAGCTACATAATTAAACAATTAAAAATCATCAACCACACAATTCCATTTAATATTTCCTTTTTTACATAAATTTTATCTAAGTTCCAATTTAATCCCTAAATCAATACTAATTTTTTATTTTACTAAAACTATTCCATAATCTCATTAAGTTTCTTCTATAAACTCATGTTAACTCTCCAATTTCACCATAAATCCCTAATTTTGAAATTCTTTCGATTTAGTCCCTACTATTCAAAACTTACACTTTATTTTATAATTCAATCCTTTACTAACTTCTAACTTGAAATTCAATTAATTTAACCCCTAATTCATCAATTAATTCAACATAACTCATGTCTAAAAATCTATTAACTAACAAAGTTTCAACATAAACCATGAGATATTTTGTTTTAGGTTTCTAAAAACTCAAAAATTATAAGAAAAGGACTTAAATTAACTAACCAATTAAACTTCAAGCCTTGAAATCCTAATTTCCCTTTTCTTTCTTTTCTCTATTCTTTCTTTCCTATTTCGTTTTCTATTATGTTACTTTGTTTCTTTTCTATCTTTTCTATCTTTTTATTTCATTTGTTTTATTTGTTTATTAATAATATTATAATAATATAATTTAATAATATACTTATATAATAAGTAAACATATGTATTTTACAAATGTATGTATATTAGTATTAAACATGTCACAAATTTTACCATACATTTGTTAAGATTTAGTTAAATTTTACATAATAATATAATATAATATAATATATTAATATATTTAAAACATAAAAATCTAAGATTTTATCATACTTATACCGCCTCATTTATGGGACTTGGTATATTTACCTATTTAGTTTTTTTAACTTTTTTTCTAATTTATAATTAAACTTTCACCCCTATTTCAATTTAGCCCTTTTTCCTAATTACTCCTAATTAAAATAAATTCACCTAACTAAAACCTAATTAAAACACACAGCTAGCTTCATAAATATTTTTAATAAATATTTACGAATTCGTTTTACTAAGACGGAGCCCCGATACTATACTTTTCCAATGCATGTGAATTTTGGGTCATTACAATCTATTCTACATGGGTTTTGTTCGATGTACTGTCAGTTTAGTTAGTCATATTTATGTCTCCATCTTTTGAGAGTCATCCACTCCGATGCTTAAGACAAAACATCCCCAATTGGACTTGGTAGACGGCATATTTGTTTTTTTAATCAATTTGCTAATTTCTGATTAGACTAAGGACATGCTTAGGTTCATTTACTAATATAAGTTGTATTTCTATATTACAATCCGACCATGTAATACCACTTAGTATTAGTTAAACATTAGACAATCAATGAGCTAATATTTTCTTCTATTTTGCTTTACGTGTGAAAACCATTAATGCCAATATACAAATAATATTAATGCAACTTATGGGCAATTTTATTAAACCAATCTGTTCGAAAAAAATACAAGTATGCAAACGAATATACTACACTTAGGGCACCAAATCCAACACTAATCTTAAGGAATCCATGGGTGGTGTGAAGGAAACACTAGAGGTAGTTGAGGGACACATTGATGAGTTGGACTCGATGAGAGAGTAACTCAGGGACTATGTCGGAGATGAAAGAGGCCCTAAATGTCGCTATTGATGACCAGGCTGAGAAGTTGACTAAGAGGAATGATGCTCTCAAAGCCACAGTAATGACTTTGAAGTAATAGATTGTGGAGCTTAAGGTGGAGCTCACTATCTAAAAAGTTATTTTGGGTAATTGGATGTTGACTTTAGTTCCTAATGAGTATAACATGGATGTTCCCAAATTGAAAGAGTTTAAAGGGATGAGGTCCACGAGGGATGTGGACAATTTTCTCTTGGGGATGGAACAATACTTTTGTGCAATAGGCATCAAGGATGATGACATTAATGTAAACATTGCTGCAATTTATTTTACTAATTTCGTCGTCTTATGGTGGCATCGTAGATCCACATATGAGAAACGAGGTGGGACAGCAATCAAAAATTGGGAGGAGTTCCAAAAGGAGTTAAAAAAATAGTTTTAACCATAATATGGCAAGGATGAGACTCGAGCTAAATTGTGTCAGATTACATAGCAAGACATTATTCGAGAATAAAGACTATAGTGAGTTGATGTTTCAAATCTTTGACATGAGTGATAAAGAAGCATTCTATTAGTTTAAGGATTGATTGAAGTCGTGGGTAAAATAGGATTTTCACCGATAAGGAATTACCAAACTTATTGTAATTATGGCAGAGGCTGAGGCATTCTTTGAGTTTAGGGGCACAAAGTCTGATAGTTTTGAATATTATAAGCCCAAATTCAAACCCAAGGGCAATGGTGAGGGGGGACAGAAACAAGATAGCTAAGAATGGTAATTGTAAGTCCCAAATTGTTCAAAGAGCTAAACTCGACAAGTCATGGGAAAAAAGAAGAAAATGGGGCCAGTGAGGTGCTTCATTTGTGGCAATCTATATGTAGTGAGGGACTGTTCAAAAAAGTCTTTGCTTTCTACCATTGAAGGGGATGATGAGCTACATAAAGAAATGATGAAGCTTGGTTCGATTTTGAGTTTTGTCGAAGCAAATAAGGGTCGTAAGAAAAAGGGTTTGATGTTCGTAGACATCACTGTGGCAAGCAGAAGATTGAATGCTCTCGTCAACACATGTGCTTTATAGTTTTTCATGCCCAAAGAGAATACTCAGAAGTTGCATCTCAAGGTTGAGAAAAAACCAGGATGGATTAAGAAAATAAATTCCAAAAGGGTTTTGACAATGGGTGTTGTGAAAGCAGTTGAGCTTCAACTTGGTAGTTGAACTGATAAGAAAGTCATTAAGGTAATACCACTTGATGGTTACGACTTTGTGGTTGGTTTAAAGTTCCTTGATTGGGTTAATGCACTTCTTGTCTCATTTTTTGATTACATGTGCATTTTGGATTTGCGCCACCAATGTGTGGTATCGATTAAACATCAGACAGGTATGAAAGCTAAAGTATTATCTGCAATACAATTTGCTAAGGGGTGTGAAGAGATGAAGTTTCCTACTTAGAAAATTTGAAGGACAATTAGTCTCATGAGCCCATTAGTGAGATCCCAAAAGTAGTAACTAGTTGTTACAGTCGTTTCGAGATGTGATGCCTGCCGAGCTACTTAAGAAGTTACCACCTAAAAGGGAAGTGGATAATAGGATTAAGTTAATGCCCAATACTGAACCGCCAGCCAAGTCCTTATATCGAATGTCACATCCAGAATTGAAGGAATTATGAAAATAATTGAAAGAAATCTGAGATGTTAGGTTCTTTAACCATCTAAAGCTCCATATGGTGCACTAGTGTTGTTTTAGAGAAAACACGATAGGTCATTGAGATTGTGTGCCAACTATAAGGCATTAAACAAGATCATTGTGAAGAATAGGTACCTAATCCCACTCATTGTAGACTTGTTTGATTAGCTTGGTAGCGCAAGGTGGTTTACAAAGTTGGATTTGTGACCGGGGTACCATCAAGTCAGAATAGCCGAAAGGGATGAGCTAAAGACCACTTGTGTGATGCGTTATGGCTCATTTGAGTTTCTTATCATGCTTTTTAGATAGACTAATGCTCTAGCGACATTCTGCATATTGATGAATAAGGTATTTCAACCCTGTGGTGTATAATAAGTCACTTGAAGAGCATATGGAGTATTTGAGGGAAGTTTTCCAAACCTTACGAGAAAATAAGCTTTATGAAATGAGAATAAGCTTTATTTCTAATTGGGAGCCACCAACTAAGATAATTGAGTTGTGGTCATTTTTTGGATTGGCAAACCATTACCGACGTTTCATTAAAGGCTACTTTAAAATCATCACATCCTTAATAGATTTATTGAATAAGGGTAAAGTGTGGGATTGGAACGAGCAGTGTCAAAAAGCCTTTGATCAGGTGAAACAGGTAATGACCAAAGAGCCTATGCTTGCCTTGTCGGATACACTAAACTGTATGAGGTGTATACAAACGTATCATACAATACAATCGAGGGATTTTTTATGCAAATGTGCATCCAATAGCTTTCGAGAGTCAAAAGCTTAATCATACTAAGCGACAATATATGGTTCAAGAGAAAGAGATGACCATAATGGTGCATTGTTTGCGTATATAAAGACATTATTTGTAGGGTTCTAGGTTTGTGGTATTTACAGATGGTATTACAAATAGTAATTTCCTAACTTAGAAAAAGTTATCTTCCAAGTAGGCTCATTGGTAGGTTTTCTTGATAGAATTTGATTTCAGCATGAAGTATAAACTGGGGAAAGCTAATGCAGTGACTAATGCACTGAACTGGAAGTTTGTCTCATGATCTCACAGCTAAAACATTAATTGAGCTTCTAGAGAAGGGAAAACGAGGCACCATTTTTATGTGCGTAAATCTGAGAAATTACACAAGGAGATCATGAAAGAGTGTAATGGTTTGATATGGGCTAACCATCCAAGTATGCACCGCAAATTGGCTCTTTTAGGGGACTGGTATTATTGGCCTCATATGGGTGATGATGTTGAGACTTATGTGAAGACTTGTCTAGTGTGCAAACAAGACAAGGTAGAGTTGAAAATGTCATATAGTTTTGTAACACCTTCTACTCGACCCGAATCACTGAGTTTGGATATCGAATGTTATGACATACAAACACTTAGCATAATTTCTAAACCATCTACGTATAATTCTTTTCCCACAAACTTCCTATTGTTTTAATAAAGGTTTTCTGAACAAAAAAGATAAAGAAAACGTTCAAGAATATAATAGAATCTTGAAAATAATATAATACATTACAACACAAAACTTCATTAAAGACAGATTCTTATTGGCATAGAGAACTATACGCCATACTCCTAAGGTATCCTCTATATGCATAATATCCCAACTCGTTGTTTTCCCTGGCACATTCCTAGTTTGGTCTCTCCTGGCACATTCATTCTCATAGCAGGACTTGAGACATGAACAAACATTTTGTAAGTACTTGCAAAATTGGTGAGTTTTAATACAAAATACCTTAAGTCTTTCTAGTTGAGTTCCTCTTTTTGAATATTTTGGATTACCACTCTATATTTTGTGAATACTTTATTAATATCAGATATATACTTATACGCCAGCTACCATACTTAACGTACCAACTTTTACTTCACTCCATGGCTGATTTCAGATCTTATCGGTCGATATAGATCCTATTCCTTCTTATAACAACATAGGTACTTCTCAAAAGAATATCTATATAGAGCCTACTTTCGGCGGAGTTCTATTCAAACAAACACTTAAAATTTTCCCTATAATCGATAGTCATAGATATTACTCTTTAGCGGAAAAGTACTAACTGATCTTAAATTTGGAAGACTCCAATACTGAATTGATAACTAACAAACTACCAATTAGATCATATCCCAAATCAAACACATACTGATAATGAAACGTTCCAGATCATCTTGAAGAATTTCAAGCGTCTATATTACATAACACAAGAACGCCCAATTTGACAAATGGCTTAGATTCCAGATAACCTCAGAATGAGACATGAAACTATTCAAATATGGCGGATGCCAGATAACTCAAATTTCATCATTACATAGTATAGACCAACTTAGACCAACGAACTCTTATACTTTTCATAACTTCGAATATGACCATATCCTATACTGATAGACTAATATGGCTGATTCTTTCTTTAGAAATATAGATACTTACTTTCTTTCATGAAAGGCCCAAACGTCTATATTACATAACACAAGAACACCTAAATTGACAAATGGCATAGATTTTAGATAACTTCAGAACGAGACATGAAACTATTCAGATATAGTGAATGCCAAATAACTCAGATTTTATCCCTACATAGCGTAGACCAACTCAGAACAATGAACTTTTATACTTTTCATAACTTCGAATATGCTCATATCCTATACTAGTAGACTATTATGGCAAATTCCCTCTTTAGAAATATAGATACATACTTTCTTTCAGGAAAGGCCCTTTAAGACTAATTCAATTTCATCATAAGATGAACCAAACCAAATTAACTTCAGATGTATCAGATCTTTATACTAGAATTATCTATCGAAGAAATCTCAGAACTTACCCAGATCTTACCACAATGGCGGATAACCAAATTCTATCACACAAACATCACTGAATATGCCACATAGGCATTACAAAATTCACCACAGAGGCAATATAGAATACGCCTCAAAAACTTAGCAGATCACGCTACATAAGCATCAAATAGAGTCACGTATTTACTATCCTGACAAACTTTCACAGAAGGTGCCATGAGTTTCTCCCTCGTAGACTTATATATATATATATCTTCATTTTGTGATCTACTACTGTGGTTTACATATCACCGAAGGCATCACCATGAATATTCTCATAATCCTATTATGCCATGGGTATTAGCCACAAGGACTTATACATCCTTATGTCGTGATCTGTCAGTCCAGTCTTTGTCTTACTGGAGGCATCACCATGAATGTTTTATTTGTCATATAATACCATGGGTCTATACTACATAGACTTGCACATATTTTCATATCATGATCTGCCAGTCTAGTTAGCAATATAACTGTCCTACCAAAGGCATCAAAAAGGATGTTTTACTCAAAAGTTACTTACCTAGATTTGTTCACATGCCTGATTGATTCTTACTTTCTTATATCAGATTTCACATGCATAGTTATCTTTTAACTTATTATTCAAACAATACCTCATACATATCATCCTTATACATGTAAAATCTTTACATTACTTCACATACATACTTATCAATTCACATATAGGAGCCATGATAAAGACTCACTTGATACTCACCTATACTATAGCTTGAAGTTCCAAACACAAACATCTATCTCGAACTAGCAGCAACAATTGCATAAAGAACATGGAACCGTCATTAAAAACCCATTAACAGATAATTTATTATCATCTCAACTACAGACAACCCTCATACAGGGCCTCTTATTCATAACCTATTGTTTATATGTTTCTTAACAACCTTATTCTTTCTAAAACTTAACATGCAGAGCTATCAGTCTTACTAGAAGGTGAAACATCTATTGATTAATTTAAAAACCTTAACTTTCAACTTAATAAAGAAGAAAAAACATTTAATTTTAATAAAAAGAACCAAAGAGTAATATTGAAGGAAGAAAAACCATCTTGACGAACCCATCTTGCCATATATATACTCTAATTTTCCATTAATGGAACTTGACAAGTGTCAAATGCATACAGAAGTGGCCCCCTTAATGTCCTACAAAAATCGGAGAAAATACAAAAGAGAATCCGATGTCGATACTATTTGTCCGGTTAAACCATTCACTTGACCCTCAACCAAGCACGTTATAAAACCTAATTAGCACAGTGCTTAGGCAAACTGGGCATATTATACATTTGGCCGTAATTCTCACTAGGTTTACTCTTTGCTTGTCATGCTATTTTCTTAAAAAAACAGAATACCCTAAGATAAAATCTTTAATTACTTCTACGGCGAATACTTTTAGCCAAACTCTAATCCGCCATAAAATTGTTAATTAGCAGAATATATTACGCCAAATAGATAACTTCACATCTACACGCCTTCTTCTTGGATCTACCTAATATGAGGTGTGACAAGTTTATTGCAACATTTTCCCATTTTAGAATATCCATGGAAGAGTGTATCCATGGATTTTATTATTGATTTTCCTAAATCTGATGGGTTTACGAGCATTGTTGTTGTGGCTGATAGATTTTCCAAATATAAAATATTTTTTCCAGTAACCAATGAGTGCCTTGCTGAGGAGGCAACTTGTTTGTTCCTTAGCCTATTGTTAGTAATCGTGATGGGCGGTTCACTTGCTGATTTTGGACAGAGTTGTTCAAGTTGGTGGGTTAGACTTGAACTTTTCCACTAGCATACATCCGCAAATTGATGTGCAAATTGAGAGAGAAAGTGCTTTATTGAAGACTTATATTTGGCACTATGTGAGTTCCACACAGTGGGACTGATCAAAGTTGTTGGATATGCCCCAATTTTCTTATAACTTGTAGTGGAGTGGGGCCACAAATCCGAGTCTCTTCAAAATAGTGATGGGGCAACAACCATTCACACCCAATGCTATTGCAACCTATTATAAGGACCAAATCCAACAACTTATCAATTTACTAAAAATTGACAAGAGCATAATGACTTAGCTAAAGCTTGACTACACAAGAAAAGTAAGCACAAGAAGAAGTGGGCTGATCATAATCATAAAGATGTGCAACTTTAGGTTGGTGACTTAGTCTTTACTAAATTGCATTTGATTTTGTGCCGCACTTTTGTGCCACACTAATTTACACAAGGGACTTGTGCGACAGTATAAGGGACCTTTTAGAGTTCTAAACGAGGGTAAGCAAAGTGGCTTACAAACTGGAGTTGCTAGTAAAACTCAAGGTTCATCCAGTGTTTCATGTCAGTATGCTTAAGCCTTTTCATGAAGATCATGTGGATCAATAGGATCCAAATTGAGGCAAATCCTAACGAGCACCAATGGGGGTAAAAGTCTCTTATGATCGTGATGTTGAGTGCATCATGTCAAATCATGTGATCCGACAAAATTTCTACCGGCTGAGGCATGAGTACATTGTTCGATGAAAGTGATTTCTTGAAAGTGAGGTTAGTTGGGAACATGTTGAGGCTCTACGGTACTTTCAAGAGAAGATAGACCAGTTCCATTTCGAGGACGCTGAGGGCATCACAAGGGGAGAATGTAACGAGCCACAAAAAGGAGCCCGCAACTGATGTACACATTTCAGACCTTCATGTTCCTTTGGGGTCATTCGACCCGACAAGACTGGCCCATTGCTTGGAAGAGACTCAAGGCTTATCTACTTAGATCCTAGTTAAAATGTAAACACTCTAACAAATTGTATTTTTACCAGGATAATTATTGTAAATCCTAAAGGAGAAAGATGTATAGAGTTTAAATCTCTTAAGACTCTCTTATTATAGATAGGAACTAATCTCAACCATTGATGTAATTCGAGTTTGCTTCCGTTTTGCTTCAGTGCCTTAAAGAATTTCTGCAAGAATTATCATGTTTTGAAAGTTAGGCTAACTTAAGTAGAATTGAAGCAAAGAAATCGCTTAAGGTTGCACGATTTCTAAACTAAAGTTCTACCCTTGTAACATAAATCGAAACATAACCTTTGATGTGGGATTCAGTACATTACTTTCCAATAAAAACCAAGTTTTTGAAAAGTCATTTCTGTGAGAATTTCATTAGTTACATTTTATGGAAAATCTGGGGAGTTGGAGAAGGCTAAAGTGTTTGAAGAAATGCTTTTGAGAAATATGGTTTCATGAACCACTATCATTGCTAGATTAGCAAAATAATAGTAGGTTTACATGTGCTTGGGCATTGGAGCTGTATAATATGATGAAGAATTCAACTTTGAAACCAAATGTTTTCACGTTGACAAGTCTTTTGAGAGCTTGCATGGGAAATAATCAAAAGGACCAATATGAAAAAAGTAGTATACTTTAGGGATCAAATGAAGTATTAAGCTAGAAGAAAATCGTCAATGAAACGTGGGTATAAAAAAATTGAGAATTAGGTAAGAAAAAAAAAAGGGAAATTAGAAAAAAACGAAAGAAAGAAAGAAAAGGAACATCGTACACTTTTTTTGTTGTGACTTAAGAAGGATGATCTCGTCATTATGAAGAAAAAAAGAAGAGACATTGACGTCACCTCGCCGTTTAAACGGAATTACTCCTCCCGCTTACTTTCCGTTAAGTCACCCAAACAAAAAAAAAAAAATAAAAAAACCTTTTAAGCGGGAGAAGGAAAACGACGTTTCTTTAGCACCTTCAATTTTTTAAAAAAATAGAAAAACTAATAATTCTTAATTTCGCTTTAATTTATTTAATACTTTGGTTTCGTTGCTCTCTATGTATCACTTACTATACTACACAGTGCCATATAATATCTTCTTTGGTTTGAAAGTTCAGAGATAAAAGGTAAAGGGTTTATTTTTTTCTCTATTTTTTTAGTTATTCATCTCAGTAAGTTCTTTCCCATTTCATCTTTGTTTTATATATTTTTGAATAAAAAAAGTGTTTCTTTCTATTGGTTTTTATTGATGCAAGTTGTTTCCATAGTTCTTTTGGGTTTTGATTTCTTTTTCTCTTATTTTAATGTTTCTATTATCTTGATTTCCATAAATGGTTTGTTTAAGGATTCTGTTTTGTTTCATTTGAAGGATCTATTATTTTTTTTTCCCTTTTTTCTGTTGGTTTTCATTGTTATATTTGTTTTAATTACTATTTTTGGAGGGCTTTTTTTGAATAAGAAAGTGGACTAAGGATCACAATTCAAGCTGTGTATGTGCATGCATGCATGTATGTATGTTCTCTTATGGATGTTAATGATGATACTGAGGACATGATCTGATGTGTCTGGTCTTTTCATGTTCTTGCTAAATTTAGATACTGATTTTCTTTTATATTTATGTATGATGGATTTAAGATGAGATATACATAAAGTTTTGGAACTGATTTCAATCCTCTTTAGATGGATTAAAGATTAGATATGGAATCTTTTTTGCAGAACAATATATATTAATTTAGTGTTATATCTTATTCCATTTTTTGTTCGTTTTAGTGCTTTTTGGAATATATTTTTTGTTAAAAAAATGTAGCAAAAGAACAAAAGCAACAACCGAATGGAAGCTGGATGAAAAAAATTGGGTACTTTTTTAGCCTTGCTGAAGTTTTATGCTTGATTAGATTCTTATTTGCTCCATACCGATACGGAGGGCATGAATTATGATCCTTCAAATAAAGAAAAACTTAACATGTCTATTTTACCCGAGATCATGTATATTAACATAGCATAAACATAACTAGATGGATATTTCTAGTATTTAACCTAAGCATGATCCATAAAGGGTTAGAAATTAGAGAGGTCAAGAATACATATATATCAATTCAACTAGTACTGAAGATCAAGAATTAAGCACCCATAGTTTTATACATTTAATGTATCTTGTTTGGAATACTTTAAAGGTACAAACTTTAGGTACTTTTTATTGCAAAATTGTCCTTCATCTTTGCTTACTTGTAAAAAAGGACAACAAAATAAATCAAGCCTTTTCCAAGTTTGTAGAGTTAGCTATAGGGCCCTTTTTTTGGGTGAACACTTCATTGATAAAAGTAGGACGGTGTGAAGCTATCATTCGCTAATTAACTTGTTTATGAAGCTAAATGAGGGTTTTGGCTATGCCCATAAGGTTGATATAAGGATAATCTTAGCTGGCATATTAAGGTCATGTTTAGCGTTGTTGTTGGAACATGTGTTTTTTTTATAGTTTAGAGTGTCTTATTTTTTGTGAATAAAAGCATCAATGAAACCTAGGGATAACGTTAGCTAATTTGCTACTCTAATCGTAATATGGTCTCTAAATGCATCTTTGATTTACGCCCCAAATGCGTTCATAATGTACTGCTCATAAATACTCGTGGTTATATGCGTGTTTAGTTCTCATTTGTTTATAAGAAAAGAAATAAAATAAAAAGGGAAAAGAAGTACATGCATATAAAAAAGACAACCAATTTTGCTTGTGTTCCTCCCATTATGTGCAGCATCAATAATGGTTTTTGAATCCCAAGTTATCTTTATATGGTATGTTCTTTGAGATTTCATTCTCATGTAATGTCCTGTAGTGGCTGCTTTAATCTATGTATCTATGCAATTGATTTTATATGGATTTTCTCCTGAATGTCCTAGCTAATTGCTCGAAGATAGACATATACGTATTAATATAATGATCATTATGATATGCTTTTCTTGACTATATTAATCGCTGCATTAGTTGACTGAATATTTCTTTTATTTGCATAACCAAGCAGTTGGTCAGGGTGTCATAGATTTTAGACTTCAGAAGCATGCACCAAAAACCAGATGGTACAAACCATCCAGAACCCAATGCAAATAACAATAAACCGCAAACGGTTCAGGTTCAACCTTGTTGGTGCAGCACACGGCAGGATTCCTTCTTAACGGGTGTTTTAGGAGAAGGCAGGACAAGCTTATCTCTGGCCAAACACTCAAATGGCGGTTTAGGGACAAAAACAAGTGAATCTCCAAGCACAATTAGGACTAATGATAAGCTTTGTTCTAGTAAAGAAATGCCCTTAACTATATTTCCACATCCAGGTAACACATATGTTGTTTTATACAAAGGGTTTGCTGTATGTGAGTGATCTTGAACTGCAATCTTAGTTCATATCTTAGTTCATGGATTTTAAGTGTGTGATAAAAAGGGTGGCTCAGTACCTGGCTTTAAGATAATGATTAACAAGAATTCAATGCACCATTTGTTACTAATCAGCTCCTGTTTTGTTATAATGAGTTGCAAAGAACTTAACTAGCATGATATTGTATTGCTAGAATGTTTTATTGAATTAAAAACATTGGTACACTTGCCTATTTTAGGTAATAATTTGACTTCTTAAGTGTCCGCAGTTCCACACTCTAACCATTGAGGCTAAGTTCTTTGTGTACACATAAACTTCAGAAGGCTATATCATATTTCAAAATATTTGCATACGAGCAAAATTTAATGCAGCTCATAATATAAGTGATTGATTTGTTGCAGCGAGTTTTTACATGCATGCAGATACCGACCCTTATCAAATTGAATTATCAAATATTTATATGATTTTGAAGTAAAAAAGGCATAATTCTTTCTTGCGTGCTGTAGTTTTCAAGGCATAAAATTCACTTCATAAATGTACATGAGTTGCAGTCATGCAATTTAAAAGACTTGAAAGTGTAATCAGGATATACCCGCAAGGCAGGTTTCAATGAGACACCGCAAGGACATTAACCTGATCAAACTTTTGAGTGGTGTTAATTGCACTCGTTTAACTAACTTTGTTATAGCCAAACTTCAATAATGGCTCTCTTTGTTTTCATATCTTAGATGCTACTGTACTTGGACAATTGTGAATTTTCAGTCTGTTTTTGCACGTCATGTTCATTTGCTGTGAAAGCTAATGGAGGTTTTTTCTTTTGTGACAAGACGGGAAATGTGGAGATGAACAGCCATATTTACAACATGCTATACCCATCATACATCCGAAAATGGGTGAATATGTACCACCAGAACCCCAGCTGGAGCTCGTTGGCCACTCGATTGTAAATTTTCTCTTCCTCTCTCTTCAGAGAACACATAGTTATGAAAATGAATTTGCATGATGAATCATTTTGAACTGTTGGATGTATCTTTTGTTGGTTTGGTTTGATAGGAAGGATAGAAAGGTGGAAAGGTGAATTCTGTCTGATCCAATGGTTGAACCATCTCTTGTTTGTCTCTATTATAATTATTGGATTAGAAACAAAACAAAATTATATGTCTGCTTTCCATTTTTTATGCAAGGCCAAGGTGTAATGATGGAAGTCTAAGTGGAAAACTCTTTTGCAGGCATGTCCGTCCTATCCATACACGGATCCATATTATGGGGGAGTGGTGCCTCCTTATGTACCTCAATCTTTGGTATGAATTTATGTAGTTCACTAGCCATCATAAAGATTTTTTTATCTTCCTACTTGCTTGGTTTTGTATGGTTATATTCGCCTTTTGACTGCCTATAAAGTTATTTGCTATCAAGGTGGTTGTAGCTCCATTTATTTGTTAAATACACTCAAGTCATTTGGACTTCGGTGTGAGTGTCGGACATCAGGATGTGCTTGACATGAGTATGTTCAATTTTTTAAAGTTATTGTTTCTAATGGCTTTGGAGGATCCTTTGAGGATATCTCCATATCAATGTTCGTATATGCATTGGACACAAATGAATAGTTGGAGCAATAGTCTTAGACTGTAAAAGCGGATGAATAGTATGAGCATTGTTATGTTTTCTCCCGATAACATTATTATCCATGTACAAGGCTTCAAAAGTATGAGTTCAAGAAAGGTAGTGAAACAGCAAAAACTGTCACTTACGGTTTTGAATGGGTTTGTGTGCATGGATTATTTCTCTTATTTTGGGGCAGAAAAAATGGAGAATAGGAGTTGTTCTTGAGGAAAGACTGGTTTGTTTTTAGTTGCATTAAGGAATAAGATTCTAACTATAAATATGATTAACTGAAGTTACTTGGACCTGGGGTTATGTGTCGGACAGTGAATGTGTTCGACACATATATGATCATATTTAAGATAAGAGGGCTCTTGGAAGGTCATATCCTCGTACCTTGCCTGGATATGCTTCGGACATGAGTATCTTAAGAAAAATGAAGAGTTGGAGAAAGATTGTAAATAAAACACCGTGGTGATGCAGTGGTTCAATAACTCTTCTGTCTCCAGGATGAATTCTCCATAATGTACCTCATACCAAATAATTAATGACCCAAGAGTTTTGAGTATTTATTGTTATCCCAATGGTATTATATGTTAAAAGGGAGTAAGTGAAATGAAATAAACTTGTTCTCTTCAGAATCTAGCACACAAATATGGTTGAACATGAATTCTTGTTATCACTTCATATAGAATTTGGAAAGCTTTTGTATTTGGTTCATAATTCCACTTGCTTAATATGTTGCTAATAAATAATAGAATATCCGTATTGTTGTCTAAAAAGAAAAAAGTTGTATGCGGAACATCACTTGTCAAGGTAGGATTGTCAAATGGCGATTGTGCAAAAAGGAAACTTATATTTAAGATACACATAAGGCCGGGTATAATATAAACATAGAAAACTGTTTTAGCAGTAATTACAATATAGGAATGATTTATACACATATATAACTAGAAGTGCTGCAGTTTTGTAACATGTACTTAAATATTTGAGAAAGTGATTATATAGCTTTTTTAGGTATTCGAGCTTTAGATTTGTTCTTAATAGTTGAATGTTAATGAACAATTTTCTAAAAAACAGATGCAAATGTGGTATGAAATTTGTTTATTAAGATTATTGAAATTTCATTTCAGGTACATTCTCATAGTCTTGGAGTGCACCCTGCTAGAATGGCTTTGCCTCTTGAAATGGCTGAGGAACCAGTTTATGTGAATGCTAAGCAATACCATGGTATTTTGAGGCGAAGGCAGTCACGTGCAAAAGCTGAGCTGGAAAAGAAACTGATCAAAGTCAGAAAGGTTGGTTTTCTAAATTTTTTGTCTAAATATAAGCATGGACATATTTAATTCATCAATGTGCTACATCATTTTTTAGTTAGTTCTATAGTTTAGTTGTCGATTCTATTCTTCATTGTGTTGATGCTTGAGAACATAATTCAATTTTGCATGGTTGAAGTTCTAAGGAAAGTCTGGTACAATCTCAACCATGTTCCTTATGTATGTGTAAATTAATTAATGTGGTAGTCTGGTGGCATGGAGTTTTACGTTCCTTACTGGGATTAAAATCGTAAAAAGTAGGAAACTGGGAAAGCACCAAGCAGTTTGAGTTTTTTGACAAGCAAGAAAATGTTCCAATCTTCGCTTTATACATTGATGGGCAACAAGGGAACTAGAACTGGTGGGTCAATGATACTGAAATCTCATGGTGTGGTAATTAAGGAAGGATGAAATCATTTGACTTTTATTAATAATAGTTTGGAAGAGATAAAAGTACCATTATGTGTCTAAGTTACGAAAGTTTGTTGTATGATAACTTTTGAGACTCTGACTGTCTGAATCCTCGAGCGCTGCATACATGTGCCATAAAGAGCGATAGAATTTACCATTGATGCAATCTAGAAGAGAGATTTCAAAGTCAAAAGGCAAGATATAAGCAGATATGTGAACATTAGGTAGTTCGAGAGAATAGAATGCTATTGTATTCTGCCTTCATGTTCGAGCTTTTACTAGAAGCTGGTGCTTTGACAATTTATTATAGCTTTCAAACTAAGTGCCAAAGTTTGTTTTGACTTATTCCACTAAGTTCATTATTCAACGGAGTTTAAATTTTTTTTCTTGTTTGTTTAAGTTTTCTTCAATGGGATGGTTAATGATGCTTAATAGCCGATGGCACGAATGATAGTTTCTCTGATATTTCAAACCGGCAAAACATTGTTCCAACAAGATAACATGAAAGTCATGCTTGTGCACATATTGTTATTGAGAGATTGATGCTTGAAGTAGTACCATACGTTCATGTATTATTACATCACAATGGCAAGACTTAATTTTAATTCAGGATCTTGTTCTACTTTGTTTCATTCACTATTTGTATTTAATGTGCATTTACGTGTTCTTTGTTGTGTTTTTCAGCCCTATCTTCATGAGTCTCGACATTTGCATGCTATGAGAAGAGCAAGAGGATGTGGAGGGCGGTTCTTAAACACGAAGAAGCTTGATAGTGATGCTTCTAAAGCCACGCCTAACAAAAGCAGTGACACTAGTTTGAATCTTCCATCACAATGTCCCGAAAACACGAGTGGCATCTCAGTTACCAATCAGATGTCCCGGAATGACAATTCATCTGTTGGTCATCGAGAAGCAGCAGAATCTGGACTTCAGGGAACAAATATGCAGCAAGCATTCTCCAATGGCAATGGCAGTGGCTACTATTCCCATCATCAAGGGTTTCATTTCTCTACCTCTCGTTCACTTTCCAATGACATGTTGGAAGGAGGAGACTGTCCGAGGCAACAGCATGAGAGAATCATGGCAAATGGGGTGCCTCACAGGGCCCTGACAATCAAATGAACCTTCCGAAGGGGTGAAGTATCTCTCTTATCATTGCGTTTAACCCAAAATCTTATTTATTAACGTAAGTGTTTATTCGTGTAGTGGATTTCCTTATCATGAGCCCCCATTGTTTCACCATTCCATGCTTCCGCGAAAGGGACGCACTCGCGTTTCATGTCTTACAACTATGTTGACAGGCAAATCATTCTTGGCTTTGGCTTTTTAATTGGTACTTTAGGTCTCTTATATAACCCTTTTCTTTTGTAATGTACGAAAAGAATATCTGCATTGTGTGAAATGAATTTGAAGTCAAATCTGACCTTAACTATTACAATGGTGGATGATATTTTGTAATGATTTTACAATGTTTCTTTCTTGCATGATATTGCCATTTTGTTTCCGTGGAGTTTTGATTCACTCATATTGAGAATCTGAAAGTATCAAATACAAGTATAGTGTTTTGTTTTTGGATTATGAAAGTTGATTTTGTCCAATAATCGAGAATGGGGTTTAGATCCAATTTTTTTAAATTTAATTTTACTCTTTGGGCTCATCTCATGCTTCCACATTTATGTTTCGAGTCTAATTCATTGAGTTATTTTGTAATGAATTTCAATCCAATCAGATTGTTGGAGGGCCATCACCGTCAGGCTTGCTCATTAGACCAGTGTGTTTTGTTCTTCATTATTAACTCTATCGATGTTGAATCCCACTTCATTCCAATTCGAGGCAAAATGCATTTATTCCCACTTCATTCCAATTTGAGGCTAGTAAATGTGTAAACATGACTTTTCAAATATATAAACATAAAATATAATGGTTTTTATTATTATTCTTTTAATAATTATGCAAGGGTTTCCTCTAAAAAAATAATTATGTAAGGGTGAAAAGGTGATTTGATAGGATAATAATTATAATCGCTGTCCAAAAAAAAATTACCTCGTCCAAAAGAAAAACGTTTAATTTAAAACAAATTGTTTTGGAAGCTCTTTGGTGATTCAAGTTTTGTTATCCTTAATTTTATATTCTCTAGGTATCATCGAAAAAAATATTTTATATATTATTAGTAAAGTTTTTAAATTCCACAAAGATAGTTATTTCATATATTATCAATTAAGTTTCTAAACTTTACAAGTAGGATTTTAGAGCGACATATGAGTGTAAGTATAGTAAAAGGAATACAAGATAAATATATATAGGATATACTTTCATAGACAATGTATAGAATAATTACTCTTATTACTGAAAATTTATTTGATACATTGTTAAAGGAGATTTTAGATTCCACAAGCCATATTCTAAAAGTGATACATGTTCCTTTTATTATTAATGTCGAAATCTTTTTTCGGTAATCGACGTTTTATTTTTTAAAAAAATGAGAATGTGAGTCGCCACCAATCCTTTTTATTAGGTTTGATCGGATCACCTCGTAATTGATTATTTTAATAAAAGTTTAGATTTACTAAAACGATGATTTTCGATTTACAAAATCTAAGAAATGGGTTCGAGAGTCGGTTATGCATGATGAAAGGTTAGTACCCTCGTAATTGTAACACCTTAGAATTTGGGGTTATAAGTTTTGAGATTTGTAGGTAGGGTCAGTGGCTAGATCGGACAATTGGGTTCCTTGCTGTGTTTTATATCAAAATGGGCTTGCTAGTTTGGCGGTTTGTTGTGTGTTAATTTGCCTCTGGGTTTTGGGTTCGAATCTTTGTGTGTGTTTATGGGAATAATTTTATTTTAGGTTTGTTTTATTAAGTTGCTAAAATATTTATTAGTTTTAGCTTTTTTAATTTATTTTTTAATTTTGAGAATAGAAAAAAAAATCCCAAAAAGAAAAAAAAAAAGAGTTGCACGTTCTTCCCCTTCTCCATTTTGTTCTCTATGGCTTTTCAATTTTTTTTCCTAAAAAGAAAATATTCAGTTTCTTTTGATTCTTTGCTTCTTCCGTTTTATCATTGTTCGGTAAATCAGAAGAGAATAAGGTAAGGTTTGCTTTTGGGGGTTTTGATAATGTCTCTTTCGTTTTCTATTTTGTTATTGAATTGAAGTTTTCGTTAATTTGTATGTTAATTGAGGTTTTTGAATCGATTTGGAGGAGCGAATCGAATTATTCCGGTGTTTGCTATCGCGTCTAAGGTGTGTGTTTGAAAACTCTCCCTTTTCATTATCGAATTTCTGATTTGTTTCCTTGAAATTCGACATATTTCATGTGTTTTTGAATTTGACCAGTCGAAGTGTTGATTGTTGTGGAATTGTTTGAAATTCTAAGTGTTTTTTAGTGTGTTTCTGTGTAATTGAGGGTTGGGGATCGTTTCGACATCAAAGGCACGTTTTGCAGCCTATTTCGGTGTGGTTTCGTGACCACACGAGTGGCTACACGGGCGTGAGCCACACTGTCTGTGTGCAATTGGGAATTTAGGGTTTTCGATGATTTTTAGTAGCATGCGGCCTGGCCACACATGCCTGTGCCCCCACACGGGCGTGTGAGATCCCCACACGGTCGTGTCTCATCTGTTCTTTATTTTTTAACACTTTTGGACAGTGATTTATATAGGCTACTCACACGAGCGTGTGTTCTTTCCACACGGGCATGTAGGGCCTTCACATGGGTGTGTAGACCCTCACACGGCCTGGGCACTTCCACACGATCGGGGTACACGGCTGTGTGGCTCTATGTTGCCAAATTTTGTACTGTGTCTGTTTTTGATCTAATTATGATTTTGTGTGTTCCAACCTTTGGCTAGGTCCTTGTAAGGGTGGTCGGGACCTTGTTTCAGCCTAGACTTGTGCGTTATTCGCAATTATAGCTCTAATTAAGCGATTTGGTTGAGTGTTAATTGGTGTTATGTTATATCTAATGCTGATTCTGGGCATTTGAATGTGTGTAATTCTGATTCCGTACTTTTCTTTTGTAAGTCTGTCTTCACATTAAGCACGTGTAGCTCACCCCTTAGTGTTTCTCCTTTCAGGTACACTTCCGTTTTCTGTAGCTTAGACTCAGCATGCCGGAGGTCTCCGACAGTCACGATAAGGAAATATGTTTAAGAGTTTGAGCTGTGGTATTATTTTAATTTGGGTTTTCAAAAATGGTTTTCTTTGGACTAAAATTTTTGTAATAATAGGACTTTATATCTGAAAGTTTTTACGGAACTTAAATACTGTAATGTTTTCGGTTTGTTCAACTAAAATTTCTCACGATCACTTTGAAGATCAATGTGACTTCCAGAGTTTGGCCTAAACTTCTAGGCCGAGTTTTGGGACGTTACATTTAGTGGTATCAGAGCCAGGTTTGCAAAAACTCGACCTGTGTTTTATGTATCCATGTGCGCGCGTATTTGTTTTTTTTAAAATTTTGATAAACGTACCACAATATTTTGAAATTATGTGTGTTTCACTGATTTTGAGGGTATAAAATGTTTGAGACTTCGATGCTGGTCCAGGGTGGAAATTCGAAACTGTAAGATTAGAAATATAGATTTTCATATTTATTTTGTGTTCGTTTTCTAAAAATGTAGATACTCTAAATTAGTCACAAGACCAATATGGATTCTGATTGTAAGCACAATCGTGAGAGTCAATCTGGTGAAACTCTCGAAGAGTCGTTTGCTTCTCCGGGACGTGAGTTTGTTCAGGAGTCAAAGTCAATACGGTTCCGCCAGCTTCCGGTAGTGATAACCCGGAGGTTGGTATTAAGGCGTTGACTCGGGTGGTGAGAGAGATGTTAGAGAAAGTCTTCGAGGCTAGTTTAGAGAGGAATAGATAGTTAGTTCAAGGTAGGTGTGTGGATTGTGAGAAGAAAATGAATCGTAATCCTTTGATGTTGGAGCCTTGGTTTGCGAAGTGTATAAGAACGCAGTTGGGTGTTAGTAAAGATTATGCGGATGGTTTTGGTAATGGGGCGAGCGTATCGGTTTGTGGGTACTGTAAGAAACACCATTCTGGTGATTGTTGGAAGAAGTTGGAAGCGTGTCTTAGATGCGGGTCCACGAAGCATCGAATTAGGGAGTGTCTGCGACAACATTGAGATAGGTATGGTTGTAGGTTGTTGTGATTCTGTGTGTTATTTATTTGAATGACATTGATGTTTATTCGTTGGATAATGTTTGTGTGTGTGATGAATAAATGTGTATCTGCTTTAGTGGTTAAGTGTTTCAGTATGTGTGCGAGTTTTTAAGGTCAAAGTATAGTATGGTAGTGCTTGGGTTTAGAGTGCGCAGTGGGAGAGTAGTGGTAGAGTTTGTGTTAGACAACTATTCTATTAGTGGAAAATTTCGGGAACGAAATTTCTTTAAGGAAAGGTGAGTTGTAACACCCCAAAATTTGGAGTTAGAAGTTTTGAGATTTGTAGGTAAGGTCAGTGGCTAGATCGGACAATTGGGTTTGTTGCTGTGTTTTATGTCAAAATGGGCTTGCTGGTCTGGTGGTTTGTTGTGTGTTAATTTTTCTCTGGGTTTTGGGTTTGAATCTTTGTGTGTGTTTATGGGAGTAATTTTATTTTAGGTTTGTTTTTTTAGTTGCTAAAATATTATTAGTTTTAGCTTTTTTAATTTATTTTTGAATTTTGAGAATAGAAAAAAAATCCCAAAAAGAAAAAAAAAAGAATTGCACGTTCTTCCCCTCTTCTCCATTTTGTTCTCTGTGGCTTTTCAATTTTCCTTTTTCCTAAAAAGAAAATATTCAGTTTCTTTTGATTCTTTGCTTCTTCCATTTTATCGTTGTTGTTGGTTGTCAAGGGAGTTTTGTTCTCGGGTGTTTGGTAAATTAGAAGAGAAGAAGATAGGTTTTATTTTTGGTGGTTTTGATGATGTCTCTTTCGTTTTCTATTTTTTTATTGAATTAAAGTTTTCGTTAATTTGTATGTTAATTGAGGTTTTTGAATCTGTTTGGAGGAGCGAACCGAACAATTTCGGTGTTTGCTATCACGTCTAAGGTGTGTGTTCGGAAACTCTCCCTTTTCGTTATCAAATTTCTGATTTGTTTTTGTGAAATTCGACATATTTCGTGTGTTTTTGAATTTGACAAGTCGAAGTGTTGATTATTGTGGAATTGCTTGAAATTCTTAGTGTTTTTGGTGTGTTTTTGTGTAGTTGAGGGTTGGGGATCGTTTCGACATCAAAGGCACATTTTGTAGCCTGTTTCGGTGTAGTTTAGTGACCACACGAGTGGCCACACAGGCATGTGCCGCATATGGGCGGTCCACACGGCCGTGTGCAATTGGGAATTTAAGGTTTTTGATGATTTTTAGTACCACATGGCCTGGCTACACAAGCATGTGTCCCCACACGGGTGTGTGAGATCTCCACACGGCTGTTTCTCCTCTGTTCTTTATTTTTAGCACTTTTTGACAGTGAGTTACACGGGCATGTGTTCCCTTCACACGGGTGTGTGTGGCCTTCACATGGGTGTGTAGACCCTCACACAGCCGTGTGGCCTTATGTCACCAAATTTTGTACTGTGTCTATTTTTATCTGATTATGATTCTGTGTGTTCCGACCCTTGGCTAGGTCTTTGTAAAGGTGGTTGGGACCTTGTTTTGGCCTAGACTTGTGTGTTATCCGCAATTATAGCTCTAATTAAGCGATTCGGTTGAGTGTTAATTGGTGTTATGTTATATCTAATGCTGATTTTAGGCATTTGAATGTGTGCATTTTTGATTTCGTACTCTGCTTTTGTAAGTCTGTCTTTAAATGGTGTGCATTTTGCATTTGCATTAATCTTTTTGGGTTTGGTTGCGAAGAGAAGGGAGTCTGATCTGTTTTGGCAGTTTCAACTGCAACATGCCTGTACAACGTTTACCGCAATGCACAGTACGATGCATATTAACATTTGTGTGGCTTAGCCCACATACTTGGTGTGTAGGGTTGGATAAGCCTTTTGAGGTCCTATGTGGTGTGCATGGTTGGATGAGCTTCATTAGCTCTTTTTGAAGTGTGATTGGGGGACAGAGATGTTTGGCTAGTTGGGTGGGTTTATATTACTTGTTGCATTCATTCCGCATTTTGTCCGTTTGTCTAATTACGAGACTAACTACTTATAGTTTGAGGTGTTTCAGAGCTGATACGTTGATTTGTTTGTAAAGACTGTTCGTATATCGGATTGCTATTGAGTTTTATTTTTTTTATTGTGACATTTTGGTGTTCATTTATCTATTCTTTTTGAACTCACACTGAGCCCGTGTAGCTCACCCCCTTAGTGTTTCCCCTTTCATGTATACTTTCGTTTTCTGTAGCTTAGACTCAGCATGCCGGAGGTCTTGGACAGTCACGATAAGGAAATATGTTTAGGAGTTTGAGCTGTGGTATTATTTTAATTTGGGTTTTCAAAAATGGTTTTCTTTGGACTGAAATTTTTGTAATAAAGGGACTTTATATCTGAGAGTTTTTACGGAACTTAAATACTGTAATGTTGAAACAAGACTATATTGAAAAGTAATTAAAAAGTAAGACTAGGGAAATAAATAGACCCCCCGTATCAAAAACACGCGGATCTTGTGCAGTTCGGGTCGGGTCATCGGGTCAGCTTCAAAACGACGCCGTTTTGGGCCTTCTGAAGCCAAGCTAGGGCCGCCGTGTGTCCGTTGCGGCCACCGGTCTTCGGCGGCATCGATCGCCGCCTCTGGTGGCCAAAAAAATGAAAAAGGGCCATTTTGGCCGTTTTTCTTCCCTTAGCCCAAATCTGAGGCCAGATACCTTCGAAAACCCACCAAAAATTGAAAAAAGACTAAAGAACCTTTCGATTTCTCTGTATTTCGATGGGTACCCAACACCTGCCTTTCCAACATGGCCTTTGACGAACCAAAGGCGATTCGGAGGTCTCACGCTAGAAGAATCGTCCTTCATCGGAGACGTCGTCCTCGTCCACTCACGGTAGCGGAACCCAAAGTGTCCGGTAAGTTTTTCAACTTTTTTCCTTTTTTATTTTATGTTTTTATAAAAAAAAAGATTAAAAAAAGAATCACCTTTGGAATTTTTCTTTGTATTATGTTTTACATTGCTTTGTAAATAATACATGCATTGTTATGGCTTTTATAGCCATATATTACATAATATTTATATTTTTTGCTGTATTTTCCTTATTGTTTCTACCGTTTCTGACGCTGTTTCACTTTTTTCTTCTTTGCAAGTGGTGGTGGTAGAGGTCAACGACGATTATGGGAGTCGCGCTTTTGCTATTTTGGTGCAACGGTGGCAGAGAAAACATCAGGCCTCAAGGCTAAGGGCCTTGGGTGGCGTGCATGCGAGGGAGCGGCGCTGGAGGCTAGGGTTTTTTGTTTTAGTTTTTCTAAAAATTTTAGGTTGTGGACTTGGGTTGGTAGTTTGGGTCTGGGTTATTGGATTTTAGGGTTTTGGGTTAGGTTATATATTTTGGGCCTTGGGGTTTTTTGTATTTGGGCCATTATTTTGGGCTTGTAATTTACTTATTTATTTGTTTATAATTTGTGCCGGGCAAAATTAGGCTATTACAACTAAAAATAATAAAATGATAGACTAAATCTTAAGAAGAAAATAAATCTTGTAAGGAACAAAAGTTATTTGTATAATAATCTCTAAATTAAAAACTTTTGGCAATTATATATGACAAGAATTAAAAAGAAGAAGAAGTTGACACTCGAAATAATATAATAGAGGATTTGCTCTGATTTAATTTAGTGGCCCAAGTAAGGTTCACATAGCCAATAATCAAAATAATTCTTATATCTTTTAGTAATAACAACCCATTCTTAAAGGATAGGAGTCATTTAAGGAATTGATAAATAATTAATTAATAACTGAAGACTTGGTCTAAGATGCTAGTTTTGCACCTTTAACACTCCTCTCAACACTAGCTACCTTTCTCTCAATTAGACTGAGTTGATCACAAAAGCATTTAATCTTGCTACTAAAGCTTTTTGTGATTATGTGTTTTGACTTACACCATTCTATTTCTTCTTCAAGGACTTTTTCTTGGAGAAAATGGTTATGCCCCTTCGTATGTTTAGTCCTTACATGAAACATCGAATTCTTTGCCAAGCGTATCTTTGACTATTTGTCACAGTATAATGGAATTGCATTCTCAATTAGTTGATGCACGTCCTTCAACAACTGCATAAGCCAAGTGCTTTCTTTAGCTACCATTGCTATCATTTGGTACTCCTCTTTTGTTGTTGACGACATAGTTGGTTGCCTCTTGTTGCACCAAGAGATTGCTCCAAACCCAAGTAGTAAAAACACCTTTCTAGTCTCTCTCAGTTTTGATATTGAGCAATTTTGATCCTTTTCAAAAAAATTGGATCAATTTTCAAAGTGAGCAACTAAAGATAATTAATCACAACGTTAATTTTTTTTTTGTCAATTTTACATAATTTTGATTAGTATAATAACAAATTTAGTTCTCAATGTTTATATATTCTGCATAAATGTTGACAAAATGTGTAACTATTGTAGGCTAAATTTGTTAAACAAGGACAAAATTAACAAAAAGTATAAATGTTGCAGGCTAAATTTGTTACATTAAGACGAACAATGTGTAAACTTTGATGACTAAATTTGTTATTATACCTATAAAAATATATATGTACTATTGACAGGAAACATTAGCATTATGACTAATTGTACATAGTTGCTCACTTTCAAAATTGATAGGGATTAAATTACTCTAATTTTTTAGAGGGACCAATTTACTTAATATTAAAATTGAGACAGACTAGAGAGGTATTTTTATCGGACCCAAGAATAAACACATACTCAGTAGTTAAACTTTTGATATCATGATCACCTGAATAGTTAGTATCACAATAGCCAACTAACTTGGAATCTTCTTCTTTCTTGTGCATAATACCATAGCTAATCATACTCTTCATACATCTCAAAATTTGTCGAATTGCTTCCAAATAGGCTTCTTAGGGTTTTGCATGTATTGAGTCATCATGGAAATTGTATAAGATAGTTCAGGTCTCATAAGAGTTAAGTAGATTAGGCTACCCACCAATTGCCTGCACATTGTTGTATCTTTCAAATCTTTCCCTTCATGAGCACACATGTTGAAATTGACTTAAAATTAGGCATTCCAAATTTCTTCAAAAAATCTCTAAAATACTTTTGTTGATAGAGAAAAATTCCTTCTTCATTATGGTTAATTTCTAAGCCAAGAAAGCGATTAAGGTGTCCAAGCTCTTTCATTAAGAAGCAGACATATAAATTTTCCTTTATTCGGAGAATTTGGTCCTCACATTTTCTTATAAGAAACAAATCATTTACATATATTAAAATAATGGTTTTTTTTTATTTTTAACAAACAAGGTAAAGTTTGGCGGTGCTACTGAATAACCACAACGAGTAAAAAATTAGCGGTCTTACTATACCAAGCTCTTGATGCTTGTTTTAATCTATAAGATGCCTTTTGAAGCTTACACACATACTTAATTTTAACTCTAAAAACCCATAGGTTGATACGTGTAAATCTCTTAATCTAGTTCTCTATGAAAAAAATACATTAATCACATCCATTTGCTACAGGTTCCAATTCTTGTTGGCTGCAAATGCAAGTATGACTTGTATAGTTGTAAGCTTTGCAATTGGACTAAACATTTCATCATAGTATAGCCTGTATTGATGAGACAATCCTCAATCTACTAGTCCAACCTTGTACCTTTGAATTAATCTATCTATGTGACACTTTTATAAACCTATTTGCAAGAAATAAATTTAACAACATTTAGCTTGGCACAATCTCCCAAGTTTGATTTTGTTCTAGAGCAACAATCTCCTCTTCATAGCCTTAATCCATCTTGGATCTCGAGATGCTTTCTCAAATTTCTTTGGTTCTTTATCATATATTTCCTCTATAATGGCGACATTGGCATACTTGGGATTTGGTTTCCTAGTACTTGTCGACCTTCTTAGTGAAGTCGGTGCACTTACTTTGTTAGTCTTGCCTTCTTCGCTTGGTTGTTGATACACATCAGTTTTTCAAGGATTTTGAGTCTTTCCTTCTTTGATATTACCTCCTTCAGTTGTACTTTCAAAATCTTTATCTAGAGTTAGCTAGATCTAGGAAGAGTCTTAACACTTTTTTTGAAAAATTCTTAGTTTGGCAATTCTTATTTGAATACCACTGGAAACACGGAAATATATACATTTTTTCATGCCCTTTTTAACTCAAATTTATGCAGTTTCGGTTAAATTCTTGTCGAAAAATAATTAAATTGTGCTAAAAATATGAACATGATGAATTTTAATTAATTTTAATTTATTCCCAATTTAATTTGGGCTATATAAATTAATCTTAATTAATTATGAAAAAGGCCCAGTTGAACCGCATTAGTTGAACCAAAAATAGGTTGAATCGAATCGAGAAAAAAGAGTTGGGCAGCCCAAACCGTCCATATGCTGGCCCAAATCAGCTTATTAGCTGATTAATTAAGCTTGCAAAGAAGCCTTTGAAGACTTTTCAAAGTTGCATTCAAACCCCTCCAAATATAGTGGCTTTGTAGATTTGCCCCATGCCATATTTAGCAAAGTTGAAACTATCAACTTTGCCACATAGATGGCCGGCCAAGGGAGGTCTCTTTGGCTGCTACTATTTGCTATTTTTAGCAGCCACAATCAGCTATAAATACCACCCAATGCTGATCATTCAAACCATCCCTCAATCTTTCATTTCTCATTCACTCTCTCATTCTCTCATCACTCCATTCTCTCCTTTTTCTCCAACAAAACCAACCCTTCTTTTGTCGATTTCTCCTCTTCAAAAAGAGGTGTTTTCCCAGCCATTTGGAGCAGCAATTGGAGTGTTCATAAGTCACCTTGATAGCTGAGGACAACGGAGAACAAAGAACGGAGCAATCAGTCAAGCCACGGAGAAACACCGGATTTGCTTCTTGTTCCCTATCTTTTTAAATTTCGTTGTTGTTTTGACAAACATGTTTATGAATATTTATGATATTGGAATGGTTAATTTAATCAGCTTAGCTTGAATTTAATTCGTGTTGGGTTGATTGCATTTCGTCTTCTTAAATTATTAAAATTGTGTTTATGCTGTTACAGGCCTAGGTAAAATGCTTGATTAAGTAAAATCATGCTTAAGTTGTCTGGCATTATATTTGTTTAGATAACTAATGAATTAATTATTTAAACGTATTGAAATTGTAATTAATGGACACAATACTTAATCCGTGCATGTTTAATTCTTCTAAGGTAGCTGAAGATTAAATTAACATTGTATTTGGCGATATGTAACATCCTAAATTATGCATTTAATGTGTAAATTTGAGTGTTAGGAGTCCAAATTGGGCTCAGGTTTGGGCTGAGGCCTTGGTTAAATTCTCTGTTTGGGCACTATAGGGTTTAAAAGGTGGTATCTGTGTTTAAAATACCAAAGTGGGCTTGTGGCCCAATATTAGGTGGCACTGCAAAGGAGCTAGAGGGTGGCGTCACTAGTAGATGGAGAGGGCCCAAGTGTTGGTCGCATGGAGCCCATGTATTTGGGCCATTTTGGGAAATTAAAGGGAAGCTAGTTGGGATGACAATGGGGCTAGAAAATAGGTGGATTAAATGACATGGATAATGGGGATAATGAGCTGATAAAGGAAGGAAGAGGTGGTGTTATCTAGGCTTCTTCTGAAGGTGTGAGTAGATTAAGATAGAGGAGAAAAGATAGGATTTATCTACTGAGTGCAGTGTTGGCCGAATTTCCATCTCTTGGAGGGGAAAGAAATCGGTTTCAATATGCCATAGAGGTGCCAAAATTTCCCCTATTATTTGGTTAGTTGTTAGTTAGTAGGAAGGGCATTTTCGGTTTTTGATAGGTAAGTACCGAAATTCTCTATAAATAGGGGGTATGTCTTCAATTCCGGCATTTGAACCCTATTATTTTAAAGCTTATCTCTCATTCTCTATGCCGAAACCCTCATCCATTCTCTGCAATCTTTCCTTTTGATTTCTTCAGAAGCTGAAACCTCTCACTCCACTCTCTTTTCCATTATTTTCCTCTTGTGCCGATTTCTTCATAAAGCCGAAATCTTTTAGAAGTTGCCGAAACTCTCTTTGTGGGGTAAGTGACAATTTTCCTCTACTCTTCTCTTTTTTCTCGGTTTTGAAAGGCAAAGCCGAAAGACTAATGAATGGTTGATTCTTGTGTTTACTTGTTGGGTGACCCTCGAGAATTGAAGAAGATCTCTTAGATCTAAAAGCCGAAAACTGCTAGTCTCTAAGGTTTATCTTTTTCAGGATTTCAAGGTAAGGGTTCAATTCTTCCTACGTTGTTTAATCGGGTTCTTTTTCATTATTCGTGCCTTAACCTAATGTTGCGTTAAGCAATCATCATAGTATCTTCTGACCAAGATCACTCATGGACTCGAATGTCAGCAAATCAAAGGAAGGGGTTGGATCTGTAGTCCCAGCCCCAAAGTTTAAAAAACGCGCGGTGTCTGCTGTTCAAGATTGGCCACCGGGTTGTGGATCGGCTTCTGAACAACAGCTTAGGCAGATAGCAGTTGTGTCGGCTACGGATAGCGTCGACATAGAAAGTATCATTTTATCGGTAAACAGGTGTGTAGATCCCTAACACACTAATTAATCTGTGCTAAATATATGTTATGGGCTAAAAGCCGGAAAAAGACTGTATGGACAGTCGTAAAACCCGAAAAGGGTTAGGCAAAGGATACCAGGTGCGTAATCATAGAAATATCTCTATGTGTATCGATATATATATGGATGCCTGTTTTCTTAAAGTTGGTAAGACGTTCTCAATTTTTCATGTGTGTATGCATGGGGTGGGAGTATGATAATGAAGGGGAAGATTATGACAGGTCACTTGGTGATCGGTGGTTAAACCACGAATTCAAATGTTAGGTCACATAGTGATCGGTGGCAAAGCGACACTTAAATGATTCCTGATTAATAGGAATAGGCAGTACGGCTGTCGATATGGTGTGTAGTGGTTGTTGGGTTGATTGTAGAAATCCCCGAGGTGTGATGGTTGGTACGGGTTGGTGTGTAGAGGATGGACTTTTAGGATGGGTTGGGCCATTTACCATTCATCATTTAATATGTATTTATGTTTGTTGCCATAATGTATGGGCCAAGGCCCATAATGTGTTTGTGGGCCTCAGGTCGTTGTGTGTTTCAGGATTTATACACTGAGTCTTGGTGACTCACCCTTTTATTTTCCTGACTTTTTAGATGAGCAGTAGATCGTGGACATGGGAGCCGAGGCGGACTCGAGGGGCCATCACGCTATTTAATATCTTAAACTATTTTCCGTTTTTCTTTGAGTTTGAATTTGGGACTATTTTTGTAATAAGGCCTCCCTAGCTTAGTGTTTTGATTTATATTTAATGGTGTTTACATTTATAAATGTATGTTCAAAGTCTTATTTATAAAAAGAAATAAAAATGAGAATTTCAAACGAGTAATTTGTATAGAAGAAATAAAAATATTACAAAGGTTTTCTTCAAATATCACTTATTTTAGCGAATACCTAAATAAGCAATCTGAATTTCCAAAATTATCCAAGTGGAGTTTTTAACGTTAAACCTCGTAGCATGCCAGATCTGGTCGTAGCGTTTGGGCTGGGTTTGGGGTGTTACATTTTGGTATCCAAGCCCGGTTCAAAACTCGGGCTATGAAATGGGTCTAGTAGTGTTTGAAAATTTGAGGTGAATTTGAGAAAAATGTCTTGGATGAAGATATGGCCTTCGAGTCTACCGGCACCCGATCCACGCATGTAAGTATTCTAACTTTTGATATGATATGCATGATTGGGCTTGATGGGCTTGATGGACGTAGACTAGTATGTTTGGCATTGATGGACTTTAGGCGTAGTTCGAACAACTCTTTAAATTTATAAGACTTAATTTATCCAAACAAACCCGTGAAAAAGTCGCTGGGTTAGGGTGTGGCAACAGGCATACGCATGTCTAGGGTTGGATTCACGGAGAGCTTGGTACTTAAGCGAGCCCTAGTGACTCACTTCCTCTTCATTTGGAATCCTACACAGTGCGTAGTATTTGTTCACCTTAGCCATGAGGACTTGTTGATGGGCCAAAATTTATAATTAAAACTCGAAAGGGACCAGCCACCCTATTTCGCAACCAAAATACCCCCAAGTTTTGAAAATTTCTGAAATACACTTGATTTGTGAAAATTTCCCAGAATACCCCAGAATTGTAAAACTACCAAAATTTGTGGAATTACCGAAACACCCTGGTTGGCAAAATTTCCAAAATACCCTTGGTTTGTGAAAATTTCCAAAACAACCGTGATTTTATAAAATACCTATGTTTTGTAAAATACCTGAAAACCCCTAGATTCTGAATACCGGTTCTGAAATTATCGGAATGTGTGAAAAATATACCAAAATACCCCTATTTCGTAAAATAACCAAGATACCCTATTTTTTGAAAACAATTATGAAAATACCATTGTAGGATAAAATTACGAAAATACCTCTGGGTAGTGAAATGACGGAAATACCCTTATGTGATGAAGGTAAGGCTATGGATGTTACTCGTACGTTTGATGCATGTATGTTATGTTCTGTTAGAATGTATGATGATTGAATGTATGTGGTTCCCAGAACTAGGAGATACGGACTTGAGACTAAAACCCGTAGATATAATTTCGAATTCAAAAGAACTACTCTTGAAACTACTGTCCATAAGATTGTTTGTGGTTAATCAGTGAAAGAAATTAATAATTCATAAAATTTCTAATCAGATAAACGCGAGTTGGTAGAATGAGTACAAGGGGTCACGGACGTCCTACGCGTGGCTGTGGTAGGGGTAGGATGGCTGTCTCTGAACCAGTAAGATCTGGCCATGAGTCTGGAAACGAGACGCCAGTACCACCAGCTGCGAAGGTGGAATTTCAGGACCAGACGGCCGGAGATGATGCGATGTCTCAGGCGATGTTAAGGGTTTTAGAAAGGGTTGCTAGGGCAAGCATGGGCACAGGAGCCCGGAAATCTGTGTCGGAGCGGCTTAGAGCCAATGGGGCAGAGATGTTTAGGGGAATTTCTGGTATAGCCCCAAGTACAGCTGAGTATTGGTTGGAGGCGGTTGAACGCATAATGGATGATCTAGATTTTACGGAAGGGGAAAAACTGAAAGGGGTGTATCTCTCCTGCGGGATGAAGCTTATCAATAGTGGCTTACGGTTAAGGATGGTGCAATGGCTGACCATGTCACCTAGGATTTCTTCAAAATGGCGTTTCAGAGTAAATACATTGGGACAAGTTATGTGGATGCGCAACGTAGAGCATTTCTGAATCTGGTGCAAGGAAGTAGGTCAGTGGCTGCATACGAAGCGGAATTCTTGCGCCTTAGCCGTTATGCTCGAGGAATGGTGGCCACAGACCATGAACGTTGTGTTCGATTTGAAGATGGTCTGAGGGATGATTTGCGTGTATTAATAGCTCCACAGCGGGAGAGGGAATTTGCTGTGCTTGTGGAAAAAGCTAAGATAGTTGGGGAGGTGAAGCGGACAGAGAAACTGAATCGGGATAGAGATAGGGGTAGAAGTAACAGGAATTTTGGATCGTCAGGTGCAGCTGGGTGTACTCAGAAAAAGCCTAGGTCAGATGGGCCGAGACGGGATGAGAGACCTGCTGCTGCTAGTCAGACACAGAAATGTGCTCGATGTGGTAAATTCCACGTAGGTGAGTGTTGGGCGGGCAGTGGGAAGTGCTTTAGGTGTGGATCTACGGACCACCAAGTTAGGAACTGTCGCGCAAACAACGGGCGATGAAGGGCCCCTGAGTCGAGGAATGCACAACCGGGAAAGGTGGTCGGGCGACCACGGTGAGGTCGTGGTCAGCCGAGGTGATACATTTCGGTCGGGTCGTGGAGCACCGTGCCAAGAGGCAGAAACGAGGCTAGGGCAGTAGGGGTTAGTCTATATGCCGCCGACGTCGAGAGGAGGTCGACGCACGGATGTTATAATCGCAATGCGTTTTTAATTTTTGGCTTCCTTCCACTGCATTGATTGACATTGGGTCGACGCATTCATATGTGGCTAGTAGGGTGTCTGAAACTTTAAGCGTAGATTCTGAGATTTCCTCTAGGGAGATGACTATAGTAAGCCCTTTAGGACAAACTGTAGTGGTGAATAAACTATATAAGGATGTACCCTTGGAAGTGCAAGGGGTAGCTTTTTGGGTTGATCTGATGGAATTGCCGTTTGGGGAGTTTGATTTGATCTTAGGAATGGATTGGTTAGTGAAGTATCAAGCAAACTTGGATTGTGCAGCCAAGCGTATGGTGTTAAAAACTCCCGAGGGAGGCGAAGTGTTGGTGATGGGTGAAAGGAGGAACTGCTTGTGAAATGCGGTGTCTGCCTTAAGAGCAGAAAGGATGGTGAGAAAAGGATGCGAGGCAATTTTAATATTTATTCGGGCTCTGGAAGCCAAGAAACTAACTATTGGAGATGTTAGGATGGTGAAAGAATTTCCTGATGTTTTCCCAGAAGAGCTTCTGGGATTACCCCCGGATTGTAAAGTGGAGTTTGGTATCGATCTTCTTTCGGGAACAGTGCTGGTATCTATTGCTCCATATAGGATGGCGCCGAAGGAGTTGGTGGAATTGAAGGTACGAATTCAGGAGTTGCTGGATAAAGGGTTTATTCGACCAAGTGTGTCGCCTTGGGGAACGCCGGTGTATTCGTTAAAAAGAAGGATGGATCAATGCATATGTGCATTAACTATCGCCAGCTGAATAAGTTAACAATCAAGAACAAATACTCGTTGCCGAGGATCGACGACTTGTTCGATCAGTTGAAGGGGGCCTCAGTTTTTTCAAAGATAGATCTAAGGTTAGGGTACCATCAGCTTAAGGTCAAGGAGGCGGATATTCATAAGACGGCTTTTAGGACTCGCTATGGTCACTACGAATTCATGGTGATGCCATTTGGGTTGATTAACGCACCAGCAGCGTTTATTGATATGATGAACCGAGTATTCCAACCCTACATGGATCGGTTTGTCATGGTATTTATAGATGACATTCTGGTTTATTCAAAATCAGAAGAGGAGCATGATTCACATCTCCGGGTGGTTCTGCAGATTCTAAGGGAGAAGCAGCTTTATGACAAATTCAGTAAGTACGAATTTTGGCTAAGGGAAGTTACTTTTCTAGGTCACGTTGTGTCGGCAGAGGGGATTAGGGTTGACCCTCAGAAAATTAAAAGCGGTGTTGGATTGGAAGCCGCCTAAGTTGGTAGCAGAAGTTTGGAGTTTTCTTAGTTTGGCTGGATATTACAGAAGGTTTGTTGAAGGATTTTCCTTGATTGCGGCTCCGTTGACTATGTTGTTGCGAAAAAGGGTTCAGTTTGTTTGGTCAAATAAGCAGCAAGAGAGTTTCGAGAGGTTAAAAAGGATTTTAATAGAGGCTCCAGTATTGATTCAGCCGGAGGCTAGGAAGGAATTCGTAATTTACTGTGATGCTTCACACACGGGACTAGGATGTGTGTTGATGCAAGATGGAAAGGTTGTTTCGTATGCATCTCGGCAGTTAAGACTGCACGAAGTAAATTATCCCACCCATGATTTAGATTTGGTGGCTGTGGTTTTTGCTTTGAAGATCTGGAGACATTACCTGTACAGGGAGAAATCTGTCATTTATACTGATCATAAGAGCCTAAAATACCTTTTGACCCAGAAGGAGTTGAATCTAAGGCAGAGAAGGTGGATCGAGTTGTTAAAGGATTATGACTGCTCGATTGAGTACCATCCGGGTAAAGCTAATGTGGTGGCAGATGCTCTGAGTCGTAAAGTAATTTCTGACTTGAGAGCGATGTTTGCTCAGCTCAGTTTATACGAGGATGGAAGGTTGTTAGCTGAATTTCAAGTGAAACCCTCATGGGTCAGTCAGGTTAAGGAGAAACAGCAGGCTGATGAGTTGCTAAGGGAGAAGTTTCCAGTAGGAGCAAGTGATGGATCGACAGAATTTAGACTTAATGAGGAAGGGCTATTATGTTTCCGAGGAAAAGTTTGCATGCCAAAAGATCCTGAGTTAAGGCATAAGATTTTGCAAGAAGCGCTTGGTAGTCCATACGCTATGCACCCTAGAGGGAGTAAGATGTATCGGGATTTATGAGAACAGTTTTGGTGGCCGGGTTTAAAACGAGAAGTGATCGAGTTAGTAGGGAAGTGTTTGACTTGTCAGCAAGTAAAGGCAGAGCATCAGTTACCATCAGGGTTATTGCAGCCAGTAAAGATTCCACAATGGAAGTGGGAAAGGATCACAATGGACTTTGTTAGTGGGTTACCTCTCACGCTTACTAAGAAAGATTCGGTTTGGGTAATTGTGGACCGTTTGACGAAGTCTGCTCACTTCCTACCCATACGTGTCGACTACTCTCTGCAGAAGTTGGCTAAGCTATACATAGCAGAGGTAGTGAGGTTGCATGGAGTACCAGTATCAATCATATCGGACAGGGACCCTAGGTTCACCTCACGATTTTGGAAGGCGTTGCATCAAGCGTTGGGTACAAAATTGGATTTTAGTACAGCGTTTCATCCTCAGACCGATGGTCTGTCTGAGCGGGTAATTCAGGTCTTAGAGGACATGTTAAGGGGTTGTGTTATTGATTTCAAGGGTAGTTGGGAAGGATTTTTTCCATTAGTGGAGTTCGCTTATAACAACAGCTACCAGTCTAGTATCCAGATGGCGCCTTATGAAGCATTGTACGGGCGAAAGTGTCGTACTCCTACCTGTTGGACGGAGTTAGGGGAACGTCAGATTTTGGGTCCAAATTTGGTCACCGAGACGGAGGAGAAAGTTGAGTTAATTCAGGCTCGAATAAAGGAGGCGTCGGACAGACAGAAGTCCTATGCTGATTTAAAGTGTAAGGACATAGAGTTTGCAGTGGGTGACAAGGTATTTCTAAAGGTGTCGCCATGGAAAAAAGTACTGAGGTTTGGATAGAACGGTAAATTAAGTCCTAGATTTATCGGACCTTATCGGGTGTTGAAACGAGTGGGACCGGTAGCTTAACAGCTAGAGCTACCTTTTGAGCTAAGCGAGATTCATGATGTGTTTCATGTCTCTATGCTGAGACGATATTGTTCGGATCCATCTCATGTAGTGCCTGTGAAAGAGATCAAAGTGAGACCTGACCTATCCTTTGTAGAGGAACCAGTGGAAATCCTAGATCGCGATGTCAAAGTGTTGCGAAGGAAAACGGTCCCGTTGGTTAAGGTTCTGTGGCGGAATCACAGTTCTGAGGAGGCTACTTGGGAACCAGAGGAAGCGATGCGGCATCAATACCCCCATCTATTCTGATCAGGTAATTTTGAGGCCAAAATTTCTTTAAGGGGGTAGAACTGTAACATCCTGAATTAATGGGCCTATGCGTTTAATGCGTAAATTTGAGTGTTAGGAGTCCAAATTGGGCTCAGGTTTAGGCTGAGGCCTTGGTTAAATTCTCTGTTTTGGCACTATAGGGTTTAAAAGGTGGTATCTGTGTTTAAAATACCAAAGTGGGTTTGTGGCCCAATGTTAAGTGGCGCTGCAAAGGAGCTAGAGGATGGCGTCACTAGTAGATGGAGAGGGCCCAAGTGTTGGTCGCATGGAGCCCATGTATTTGGGCCATTTTGGGCAATTAAAGGGAAGCTAGTTGGGACGGCAATGGGGCTAGAAAATAGGTGGATTAAATAACTTGGATAATTGGGATAATGAGCTGATAAAGGAAGGAAGAAGTGGTGTTATCTAGGCTTCTTCTGAAGGTGTGAGTAGATTAAGGTAGAGGAGAAAAGATAGGATTTATCTGTTGAGTGCAGTGTTGGCTGAATTTCCATCTCTTGGAGGGGAAAGAAATCGGTTTCAATATGCCATAGGGCTGCCGAAATTTCCCCTATTATTTGGTTAGTTGTTAGTTAGCAGGAAGGGCACTTTCGGTTTTTGATAGGTAAGTGCCGAAATTCTCTATAAATAGGGGGTATCTCTTCAATTCCGGCATTTGAACCCCATTCTTTTAAAGCTTATCTCTCATTCTCTATGCCGAAACCCTCAGCCATTCTCTGCAATCTTTCCTTTTGATTTCTTCAGAAGCCGAAACCTCTCACTCAACTCTCTTTTCCATTCTTTTCCTCTTGTGCCGATTTCTTCATAAAGCCGAAATCTTCTAGAAGTTGCCAAAACTCTCTGTGTGGGGTAAGTGATGATTTTCCTCTACTCTTCTCTTTTTTCTCGGTTTTGGAACGCAAAGCTAAAAGACTAATGAATGGTTGATTCTTGTTTTTACTTGTTGGGTGACCCTCGGGAATTGAAGAAGATCTTTTAGATCTAAAAGCCGAAAACTGCTAGTCTCTAAGGTTTATCTTTTTCGGGATTTCAAGGTAAGGGTTCAATTCTTCCTACGTTGTTTAATCAAGTTCTTTTTCATTATAAGTGCCTTAACCTAATGTTGCGTTAAGCAATCATCATAGTATCTTCTGACCAAGATCACTCATGGACTCGAATGCCAGCAAATCAAAGGAATGGGTTGGATCTGTAGTCCCAGCCCCAAAGTTCAAGAAACGCGTGGTGTCTGCTGTTCGAGATTGGCCACCGGGTTGTGGACCGGCTTCTGAACAACACCTTGGGCAGATAGCAGTTGTGTCAGCTATGGACAGCGTCGACATAAAAAGTATCGTTTTATCGGTAAACAGGTGTGTAGATCCCTAACACACTAATTAATCTGTGCTAACTATATGTTATGGGCTAAAAGCCAGAAAAAGGCTGTATAGACAGTCGTAAAACCCGAAAAGGGTTAGGCAAAGGATGCCAGGTGCGTAATCATAGAAATCTCTCTATGTGTATCGATATATATATGGATGCCTATTTTCTTAAATCTGGTAAGACGTTCTCAATTTTTCATGTGTGTATGCATGGGGTGGGAGTATGATAATGAAGGGGAAGAGCATGACAGGTCACTTGGTGATCGGTGGTTAAACCAAGAATTCAAATGTTAGGTCACACAATGATCGGTGGCAAAGCAACACTTAAATGATTCCTGATTAATAGGAATAGGCAGTACGGCTGTCGATATGGTGTGTAGTGGTTGGTGGGTTGATTGTAGAAATCCCCGAGGTGTGATGGTTGGTACGGGTTGGTGTGTAGAGGATGGACTTTTAGGATGGGTTGGGCCATTTACCATTCATCATTTAATATGTATTTATGTTTGTTGCCATAATGTATGGGCCAAGGCCCATAATGTGTTTGTGGGCCTCAGGTCGTTGTGTGTTTCGGGATTTATACATTGAGTCTTGGTGACTCACCCTTTTATTTTCCTGACTTTTTAGATGAGCAGTAGATCGTGGACATGGGAGCCGAGGCGGACTCGAGGGGCCATCACGCTATTTAATTTCTTAAACTATTTTCCGTTTTTCTTTGAGTTTGAATTTGGGACTATTTTTGTAATAAGGCCTCCCTAGCTTAGTGTTTTGATTTATATTTGATGGTGTTTACATTTATAAATGTATGTTCAAAGTCTTATTTATAAAAAGAAATAAAAATGGGATTTTCAAAGGAGTAATTTGTATAGAAGAAATAAAAATATTACAAAGGTTTTCTTCAAATATCACTTATTTTAGCGAATACCTAAATAAGCAATCTGAATTTCCAAAATTATCCAAGTGGAGTTTTTAACGTTAAACCCCGTAGCATGCCAGATCTGGTCGTAGCGTTTGGGCCGGGTTTGGGGTGTTACACGATATATATGCCTTGCATAACTTGCAAGATTTTTGTGATTAAACTGTTTCAAGGTAGGAATACTTTGTTACTTCGCATGATCTTTTATATGCTTAATAGGTTGAATTAATTGTTTGAATCGCCATAGGAATATGCGAGAGATTGTTTAATTTAATAAGTATGTATGTGCAATAACATGTTTACTTTTATAAATATGTTTTATCGGTCAAATTGACACATGGATATGTACAAGAGATAAATGGAATTTTAATTGTAAATATGTTCATAAGTTAGCAAATTACCGAGTTGCCGTGATTTATTCGTAACAAGTATGAGCATGAGTTTAATAATTCTAAGGTAAGAAATGGAATTAATCTAACACAATTATATCATCTTGATTAAAATCAGTTTTTGAATTCGTGCATTAGAACTTTGTTTTATTTTATTCTACTTTGTTTTTCTTTTAGTTTTTAAATATTTCTTCAATCCAAATATTTTCCCTTCACAAAAATGTTTGAAATCATTTTCATAAATAATTCTTTTGCAGTCCCTGTGGGTACGATAACTCGACATTTGCTTGTCACTTTATTACTTGTTACGATTGTGTACACTTGCACATTTCCAACCACCATGAGGAAGTTTCATTGAACACCACATTTTTGGGATGTATAGATTGTTAGATCACAACAATGTCATCATTTTCTTTTATTTTCATATCCTACAAATATACACTTAACAACTTTCTTGTCCATCTTGCTATTCAAATGATCAAGTACAAATATTTAACATAAACTCCAAAAGCTTGAAAATAACCAACACTAGGCTTTATGTTCCACACATTTTCAAAAGGTGAGAGAAAATATAACCTTTGTCGAGGAAGCTTGTTAATCACAAAGGTTGTAGTATTAACACTTCGACTTAAAATAATCTTGGTACATTCTTAGCTTGAGAATACTTCAACATACTTTAGTTAGATGTATGTTTTTCTTCTTTTTTTATTCTATGCCATTTTGTTGTGGTGTGCAAACATATGTGAATTGACAGTGTATTTTGCATCCCTTAAGAAAATATGAGAACTCATCTAAGGTGTATTCTCCCTCATTATCGATGCGTTGATAAAAAAATTTCCTCCACCCTTATCTTCTTCCTCCATCTTTGAAGGAGTCTTAGATTTTTCCTTCATAAAGTAAACCATTCATACATTTATTTTTACTCAATTTTGGTGTAAATATAAACTAATCTTTTTAATTATATTTTCTCAATCTTAAATTTTTAGTTGAATTTTTATGATATGAAATTATATATAAATACACATAGTTTCTTCAAGATTTTTAAATTTTATCTAAATATCTATAAATATGTTATAAATATTTTATTATTATAGAAGCAGATGCCTACTAGGATAATAAGTTTGATATACATTAGGGCTATAATTTTAATTGGAAGTAGAGTTTTATATTATTTATACTTCTCATGTCTATAAATATATACTTTGAAGAAGTATTGTAAATATCCCTATTGATCACTAAAAATACGTACTTCTCTTTTGTTCAATTATTTCTTATTCTTTTACTTTCTTTATTATTTATTTTATAACACATTACCGATATAATTCTCTTCTAAACTTTCTTCTTAATTATTTCTTGTGGCCCCCAAACAAAATTATGATTTTTTTTCCTCTTAACCCATCAAAGGGTTTGAACCAATGTTCCTCAAGTTTCCAACTCTTTTCCTTAATCGTTAACCTACCAATAACCATTTGAAGTCTTTCCCCAGAAAATTTATAAAACCCATTCCCGCTAGAGAGAAGAAAAGAAAATTAAAATCAACAAAAGAGGGATTTGAACTTATGATCTTTGATGAACATCCACTCTTTTAACCACTTAGCCACTCTAAAATTTTTGAAATATTTGCGCTAAGAGTCTTATAAAAACTTGCCTATCCGTATCTGATTAGATTTATTCATTCGAGGATCAAAGATCAGATTTTTTTTAAAGGTATTAGACACAAGATGTAGGGATTTGTACGAAGTATTTTTGTAACAGCCCGTTTTTCAGTGGTACTAGAAACGACGATTTTTGAACTCCATATCCTGATGATCGAGTTAGTAAATATTATTTAATACTATTTACAAGTTTATTGTAGTGTTTTATTGAATTTTGATCTAATAATTTTTGTTAATTGGTCAGTTAGTCAAGGTACAAATGGTGCGTACTGAAAGTCAGTGTTTTTGAAAAATAAGGCATTTGGATATCGATTTCATAAACCGAGCTCATAATATTATTGTTGAATATTTACGGAACTATTATATAAGTGTATTGAATTTTGGTTTGGAAATTTTGATTTGATAATTAATTAAGGAAAAAGGACTAAATGGTAAAAACTGTAAAAGTTAACCAATATTGATTTTATTAGCTAAAAAGGCCAAATAGTATAACATTAAGTCTTTAAATGGTAATAAGCCCACTTTTAAAGTTAGTGGATGGTTAAGTAGGGAATTTTGATTAAATAACATGGAAAATTTTTAAAGTAAATTGATAATAAAATAGTTAAAACAAAAAGATGAAAGGATGTTCATCCATTTTCACTTTTATTCTTTCTTCTCTACATTGAAACTAAGAACTAGAGAGGGGGTTGAAGCTTCAACATTTTATCTTTTCAGGGTAAGGATTTTAAACTTTTTTTTTTTTTGTAATTCTATGTTTTTGATATTGTTGTAGCTTAATCTAGCTAACTTAGGGACTACTTTGTAAAACTGTTAAAGGTTTTGAAACTTTCCATTAATGGCTTTTAGATGTTTAGGAAGTTGAATGATAGATTTAAGAATTTGGTTGTTAAATAGGACTATTTTGTTAGTTAATTTTGAGTTTAAGGACTAAATTGATAAAAATTGAATTCAACAAGGAATTCTTGTAAAATTTACTTACTTAGGGGTTGTTAAGGGACTATATAGAATTCGACACAATGGTTTTTGGTCTAGTTGTGATAAACATGTAATTTTTAATTTTAGGGACTAAATTGAATAAAAGGTAAAAGCTCAGAGTAATAATATAATATGTTATTAAAGGGTCAAATGCATGTAATTAGATATTTTAAGGTATTCAAAATGGTTAATTGAGTTAAATTATTATATAGATCAAGAAACGAATCAACCAGTCGATAAACGCAGAAAAATGAAAAATTGTCTAAAAGACATTGGTGTCATATTCATTGTCGATTTTGATCAGGTAAGTTTCGTATGAGATTTAAATTATTAATTATTGTGTTATTTAATTTCTTAATTGTCTAATTGTTGTAATACAATAATTATTGGCATTGAAAGAACAATAGTGCAAAGTATATGGTTATTTGATATATGAACGAAAATAAATAAGTATATGGTTATTTGATATGTGTACGAAAATGTTCAAAAGAACGGAAAAGATTGAAATCGTGATACAGAGCTTGTGTGAACTCAGTGAATAGCTAGGATAAAAATGACATGTCATTGGGGTTTATCAGGTCCTATGTACTTGTGATTACGGTTATCAAGTACTTTGTACCGGTGTTACAGTTATCAGATGCTCTATGCCCGTGTTATATTTATCAGGTACTATGTACCGGTGGTGTTTGAGCATATTCGGGATTGCTTTGAATGGCTAATTTGATGCATGATTAGTTGAATTGTTGATTGAAGTGTCAATTGTGGCATATTGGTTAGGAACTTAGGTTAATTGTTCAAAATGACGTTTTTTGGTATAATGCTGATGTTTTTTAAGTGGTTAAGAATTGATATAATGTGCTACTTGTGGCATAAGTGAGTTCAGGTTGAATAGCTTGTTTATGGAAGGAATATTTCTGGTACACACGGCCTAGTATATTGCCTGGCACACGGCTGTGTGCCTTACACGACATGAGACACAACTGTGTGGTCTGTAGGTTTGGATGATTTTTTTTGCACACGGTCACAATCTGTTACATGGCCCAATGACACGATCATGTGACATATTTTTTAGTATTTACACTTTAGACCCATACGACATCAATGAATTACATGGTTTGCTCGTACGACCATGTGACTCATCCTTACACGACATCAGGCTATTACACGGCTTGCTCACACGGGCATGTGATGTAACGCCCCGAAATTAGGCCTAGTAGAATTGGGCTTATTGGGCCCGAGCATAGAAGCCTTTTAGAATTTTTGAGAATATGTGAATGGCATAATTATGAGTTGGACTTAGTGGGTAAGTTAATTTGAAAGCTTACGGGGCTTCTATGAAGTCCCGGGTTTGAGTTAGAGCCTTGGTAAATTTTTGTGTTTCAGCACTTAAGGGGGAGAAGGCAAGTGGCATCAAGACTTAAGGTAATAAGTGTGTATTTTGCTAGCATAAGTGAGTATATGGCAAGGAGGTTGTGGCGTCAAGTGGAGAGCATGGAGGGAAGGGGTTCAAATCCCATCTTTTGCAAATTTTTGATTAATTTTTGTACTTCTCTTCCAAGTGTTGGTCATGGCATCAAATATGGTAAGGGAGACTTTTCTAATGTTGGAAAGATGGCTAATGAAATATGGTAAGGAGGAAGATAAGGGAAAAAGAAGGAAAGAAATGAAAGAATAGGAAAGAGGAGGGAACATGTTGACCTATTATGTGGAGAATGTTTTGGAAATCATTTTGGTCAACACTCATCTTTTGGTAAAGATCATACATGGTTTTGTTAGGGGGAAGGGGGGAGCCGAATTTCTCTAGCTCTCCCTTGCATTTTCACATTATTGGGATCACTTTTCTTTTTCGGGGCATTTTGGGGTCTTCTTCAATTTTTCCTAACCAAAACCTTAACTTCACCATGTCTTTCTAATCCTTTTCTTCCTTAGTCAAATATCTCCTATAGCTACCATTTCGGTTTGTGTTCTTTAATAGCTTGTTCTTTGATTGGTTTCCTTTTCGGTGTAGTCTCCATAGCCGAACCTAGAGTTGTTGTCATGTTGCTAGTGCCAAACCGTGTTCTTCCTTTCAGTTCATCCCTATTATTAAGGTAAGGGTTCTTTCTTCTTATTTCATGTTGGTTGTTCTTTCTTCTCTTGACTTGATTAAGCCGAAACACTCTTTTGCCGATTCTTTTGATAATCAAAAGGTGAGGATCGTTAACATCAGTTGCAGTAAAGGAGCGTGTGGTGGTAGTCAGAAGGCAGGGTTGAATATTGGGACTCCTTAGAGGGAGATCACATGTGGTAAGTGATTCAAGTGTAAGTAATACGAAATATTTTGGAAATCCGAGGCTAACTTTCTAGGGTCAACGAAGAGTGGTTCTTTAGGAAATCCAAATCAGGTGTGTAATCCCGTACCCTTCCGAATACATGTTTGAAATGGTGTGTAATCTCATACCTCTTGAATGTTGCATAAAATGTTCTATGATTCGGTCGAAATACCGAAAAAATGGAAACCAACATCCGTGACCACTCGGGCTTGCATATATTCGTAGTGGTAACCATATTTTGCAATGAAACAGTTTGGTCAGCAGCAGTGATGTGTTTTTGAAAAATCATGAAAAATAAGAGAAAGGGAAATAAAAAGTGAATAAGATATTGAATTAAATCTTACTGTGTATATTTTTATATGAAAGAAACAGAGGAGGAAGTGGAATTTTATATTCTGTGATATTTTAATTTTAGTGAGACTGGTTTTGATCGACTTCGCGGTTCCCTGTTTTGTCTTGGAAAAATCGTTTAAAATTGTACAAAGTGAATTATGAGTTATAGTTTATATGTATAGATTCCTTAGTGAGCCTATTTTCAATAGAAACAAGTGGAGCAACATATGAAAACCGTACAGTGAGATATTTAAATTTCGGTTAAGAGAGGTCAGAACCATTGGTCAATGAAACAAGGGAAACTTTAAGGAATAAACTGTACTAAATGGCTAAGCCAAAAATTCTGGAAAAATTGTATTAATAAGATATATGAGTCTAGTTTCAAGGAAAATTTATGGATCTAAATTTTGAGATTCCTAACTCGAGTTATAGTTAATTTAGTTAATGTGATGCAGATGGACAGTTTCTATTTTATGCCCCAAATTAGTAGTTAAGACCGGGGTTACGAAATTACCAAACTACCCTTAGAGGGTAAATTACCGAAATACCCCTGGGTTACGAGATTACCAAATTACCCTTAGAGGGTAAAATTACCAAATTACGAAAATGCCCCTATGGGCCAAATTATGAAAATGCCCCTAAAGGGCCGATTTGCTAGAATGCCTTAGTGGGCCGAATTACAAAGTTCTATAATTGGTCGATTTACCATAATAAATCACTGGATTAATGATTGTTGTTAATATTTGTGGAGATTATGCTTTATTATGTATGTTGCATGTTACATATTACATGGGATGGGAAAAAAAATGTTGAAGAGAAATGTAGTCTGGTGGCTCTGCCACAAATTCTGATAATGGCTATGTGCCTGACATATGAATCAATGACTTTGTGTCAATCATATTTACCCAAGGCTGTGTGCCGATTATATTACCGTCGATAATGGCTATGCCACGTATATTTTGTTATTCTGGTGGCTCGGCCACAAATATTATAAATGGCATCTTGCCTGCGAATTAAATGGCATCTTGCCTGCGATTGGTGTGATTGGCGGGGTGGGTTGACTTGATCCCCACAGGTGTGATTGGATGGTACGGGGGTGTGTTGGTTGGATGGGTTGGGTTGCATACATCACACATATATATATACATATATCCTATTATGTAATGGGCTTAGGCCCAAGATATTGCTATATGCATTCAGGCCCAGTGGATGATGGTAAGGGGATTATGCACTGAGTTCTTGTAACTCACCCCCTTTCTTTTCTTAATCCTTGTAGGTAACGCTCAATGACGAAGACTTGGGGCCTTGGATGACTTGGTGGAGGCCATACTTCATAAATGATGTTTGCAAACATTAGTAAACTACTTTTCCGTATTATTTCGTTATCTTTACTATTTCGGGTTTTAAAGTTGTAATAAGGCCTCTGGGATAAACTTTAATTTGCTTTATGTCTGGACGTATTTATTATTTTTCTTAAATTGTTTTGAATGGGGATTTTTTAAAATTATAAATAAAGGTTTTCCAAAAATAGATTAACAAATGGATTTCATAACAAACTTCTACAAATATTTTAAACTCGAAAATTTTCTCTCGAATTATCAACAATATTTTCAAAAGTCATGATTTTATAAGATCACTAGTTCAATTATCGATTTATCAACCTTCGAGGTTAGTAGTATTTTATCAAATATTTAAACCAAACTTGTTTTCTTGATTATAACAAAATAATACCTATTTTAGTACGAATAAAAAAGATTTAACACATTTTTCTCGTGTGACATGTCAGATCCGGTCATAACGCATGGGTTGGGTTTAGGGTGTCACATTTTATGGTATCAGAGCCTAATTGCAAAACTCAACTGTGGTTTGGGTTCAAAAGTGTTTTTCCAAAGCTGTTTAAAATTTTATTTATACATACATGTTCTAAAGGAAGTATGGCACCACGGGTATCCGGCACCAAGTCAAGTAAGTTTATGTTTTCAATTTATGATTATTGTGGTATGACTGTAGAAATACTCTAGAACTCTTAGCTTTAGGAGCTGAAACTATAGAGATTGAGACCTTAGATACGTACTACGAAAACAACTTTACTTCCTATACTCCATAAAACATTGTTTAATAAACACTGAAATAGCATACTGACACATAAGACTCTTAATCAGATTAAATCGACATTAGTGAACATGAGCGCTAGAGGACGTGGACGTGGTAGATGCGATCGTGATAGAGGCCGAGGTGCTAGGGCTGGATCTTCGGTACCGAGGCATGTGCCCAAAAGGGAGGCGCTGACATCGCCAGTGGCTGAGATGGGATCTCATGATCGAGCTGGGGTTGATGAGCTAACTCAGATAGTTAAAGAGGTATTGAAGGAGGTTAAAAGAATCAGGGAAGTACTTCGAGTTGGGTGTATGGACTGTAAGAGGAAAAGAGATCGCGATTCTTTTAGGTCGCAATCTCGTTCCGTAAAGCGTGTTAAGGCACGTCCAAACTTGCCGGCTTGCGATTATTGTAGAAGGCGTCATCCGGGAGAATGTCGGAGGAGGTCAGAAGTATGCTTGAGATGCGGGTCTAAGGAGCATAAGGCTCGGGATTGTTTCATCACCATCAAGTCAGGTATGTTTTGGTTGGACGTGATGATTGAATATAGAAAATTTTAGATATAAGTGGTAGATAACTGCTTGCTTCTGTGGTTAGATGTTTGGTTGTGTGAAAGAGGATTCAAGATTTTGTTAAAAGTACATTAGTGTTATTAAGATCAGAGTGCGAAGCGAAAGCCTAGTGGTGTGACTTGAGCGGTACGGTTAGTAGTTGGTTGGAAATTTCGAGGACGAAATTTCTTTAAGGAGGGTAGAATTGTAACGCCCCGAAATTGGGCCTAGTAGAATTGGGCATATTGGGCCCGAGCATAAAAGGCTTTTAGAATTTTTGAGAATATGTGAATGGCATAATTATGAGTTGGACTTAGTGGGTAAGTTAATTTGGAAGCTCACGGGGCTTCTATGAAGTCCCAGGTTCGAGTTGGAGCCTTGGTAAATTTTTATGTTTAAGCACTTAAGGGGGAGAAGGCAAGTGGCATCAAGACTTAAGGTAATAAGTGTGTAGCATAAGTGAGCATATTGGCAAGGAGGTTGTGGCGTCAAGTGGAGAGCATGGAGGGAAGGGGTTCAAATCCCATCTTTTGCAAATTTTTGATTAATTTTTGTACTTCTCTTCTAAGTGCCGGTCATGGCATCAAATATGGTAAGGAAGACTTTTCTAATGTTGGAAAGATAGCTAATGAAATATGGTAAGGAGGAAGATAAAGGAAAAAGAATGAAAGAAATGAAAGAATAGGAAGAAGAGGGAACATGTTGACCTATTATGTGGAGGATGTTTTGGAAAGCATTTTGGTCAACACTCATCTTTTGGTAAAGATGATACATGGTTTTGTTAGAGGGAAGGGGGGGAGCCGAATTTCTCTAGCTCTCCCTTGCATTTTCACATTTTTGGGATCACTTTTCCTTTTCGAGGCATTTTGGGGCCTTCTTCAATTTTTCCTAACCAAAACCTCAACTTCACCATGTCTTTCTAATCCTTTTCTTCCTTAGTCGAATCTCTCCTATAGCTACCATTTCAGTTTGTGTTCTTTAATAGCTTGTTCTTTGATTGGTTTTCTTTTCAGTATAGTCTCCATAGCCGAACCTAGAGTTGTTGTCTTGTTGCTAGTGCCAAACCGTGTTCTTCCTCTCGGTTCATCCCTATTATTAAGGTAAAGGTTCTTTCTTCTTATTTCATGTTGGTTGTTCTTTCTTCTCTTGACTTGGTTAAGCCGAAACACTCTTTTGCCGATTCTTTTGATAATCAAAGAGTGAGGATCGTTAACATCAATTGCAGCAAAGGAGCGTGTGATGGTAGTCAAAAGGCGAGGTTGAATATCGGGACTCTTTAGAGGGAGATCACGTGTGGTAAGTGATTCAAGTGTAAGTAATACGAAATCTTTTGGAAATACGAGGCTAAGTTTTGGTTGGTATTGTTCTAGGGTCAACGAAGAGTGGTTCTTTAGGAAATCCAAATCAGGTGTGTAATCCTGTACCCTTCCGAATACATGTTTGAAATGGTGTGTAATCTCATACCTCTTGAATGTTGCATGAAATGTTCTATGATTCGGTCGAAATACCGAAAAAATGGAAACCGACATCCGTGACCACTCGGGCGTGCGTATATTCGTAGTGGTAACCATATTTTGCAATAAAACAGTTTGGTCAGTAGCACTGACGTGATTTTGAAAAATCACAAAAAATAGGAGAAAGGAAATCAAAAAGTGAATAAGATATCGAATTAAAGCTTACTGTGTCTATTTTTATATGAAAGAAACAGAGGACAAAGTGGAATTTTATATTCTGTGATATTTTAATTTTAGTGAGACTGGTTCTGATCGACTTTGCGGTTCCCTGTTCTGTCTTGGAAAAATCGTTTAAAATTGTACAAAGTGAATTATGAGTTATAGTTTATATGTATAGATTCCTTAGTGAGCGTATTGTGAAAAAAGTGGGAGCAACATATAAAAACCGTACAATGAGATATTTAAATTTCGGGTAAGAGAGGTCAGAACCGTTGGTCAATGAAACAAGGGAAACTTTAAGGAATAAACTGTACTAAATGGATAAGCCAAAAATTCTGGAAAAATTGTAGTAAGAAGATATATGAGTCTAGTTTCAAGGAAAATTTACGGATCTAAATTTCGAGTTTCCTAACTCGAGTTATAGTCAATTTAGTCAATGTGAGGTAGATGGATAGTTTCTATTTTATGCCCCAAATTAGTAGTTAAGACCGGGGTTACGAAATTACCAAAATACCCTTGGAAGGTAAATTACCGAAATACCCATGGGTTGCGAGATTACCAAATTACCCTTAGAGGGTAAAATTATCGAATTACGAAAATGCCCTTATGGGCTAAATTACGAAAATGCCCTTAAAGGGCCGATTTGCTAGAATGCCTTAGTGGGCCGAATTACAAAGTTCTATAATTGGTTGATTTACCGTAATAAATCACTGGATTAATGATTGTTATTAATATTTGTGGAGATTATGCTTTATTATGTATGTTGCATGTTACATATTGCATGGGATGGGAAAAAAATGTTGAAGAGAAGTGTAGCTTGGTGGCTCTGCCACAAATTCTGATAATGGCTATGTGCCTGACATATGAATCAATGACTTTGTGTCGATCATATTTACCCAAGGCTGTATGCCGATTATATTACCGTCGATAGTGGCTATGCCACGTATATTCTGTTATTCTGGTAGCTCGGCCACAAATATTATAAATGGCATCTTGCCTGCGATTGGTGTGATTGGATGGGTGGGTTGACTTGATCCCCACAGGTGTGATTGGATGGTACGGCGGTGTGTTGGTTGGATGGGTTAGGTTGCATACATCGCACATATATATATACATATATCCTGTTATGTAAATGGGCTTAGGCCCAAGATATTACTATATGGGTTCAGGCCTAGTGGATGACGGTAAGGGGATTATGCACTGAGTTCTTGTAACTCACCCCCTTTCTTTTCTTAATCCTTGTAAGTAATGCTCAGTGACGAAGACTTTGGGCCATGGATGACTTGGTGGAGGCCATACTTCATAAATGATGTTTGCAAACATTAGTAAACTACTTTTCCGTATTATTTCGTTACCTTTACTATTTCAGGTTTTAAAGTTGTAATAAGGCCTCTGGGATAAACTTTAATTTGCTTTATGTTTGGACATATTTATTATTTTTCTTAAATTGTTTTGAATGGGGATTTTCTAAAATTATAAATAAAGGTTTTCCAAAAATAGATTAACAAATGGATTTCATAACAAACTTCTACAAATATTTTAAACTCGGAAATTTTCTCTCCAATTATCAACAATATTTTCAAAAGTCATGGTGTTATAAGATCACTAGTTCAATTATCGATTTATCAACCTTCGAGGTTAGTAGTATTTTATCAAATATTTAAGCCAAACTTGTTTTCTTGATTATAACAAAATAATACCTATTTTAGTATGAATAAAAAGGATTTAACACGTTTTTCTCATGTGACATGTCAGATCTGGTCATAACGCATGGGCCAGTTTTGGGGTGTTACATGTGATCCATCCCACACGACCTCAGTCTTCCACATAGTCAGGGTACACGATCGTGTAACCCCTGTTTACAAATTTTTCCTATCTTTTTGTTTTTGTTTTTGTTCTAAATTGATCCCTGATCAATATCGTGTTAGTTTTAAGCTTTCATACACTCGATATAAACCTGAAATTGATTGAATTACATGTTATATTTGATATTATGTGATATGTTGATAATTAATTGAGATTTTGACCTAAAACTTGTATGTAAATGATTCGTAATTGTTTGTAGCATTCTATTACTCAAGTTTAACAATCGGACATGGTAAGGGGTGTTACATTTTCAACAATTACAAAGTTATTAACAATTCTACGGTCCTCGCCCCAACATCTTTGCCAAATGTAGATAATTTTTCATGTTATGTCCTAGGTTCCTGCAAAAATCACATCGTTTAGGTTGGACTGTTGCCTCTTGAACATCCATCGTATTTGACTAGATATTGATGACCTTTTAACACCTGTCACAATTTAGAGTTTGGTAGCAATTTGAATGGAGCACTCAAAATAGGTGACCATTTACCTTCATTTAAGACCGATGGGAATTCAATCCTCCATACTTTGAATATTTGTTTTAGTTTGTACACATCATCAACATACTTCATGCAATCCTAATGACCAAAAACACATGGTACAATTGCAAGTAAACATGGACAACGAAGTGTCTAAAATCTCTCACAGTCATAAGTCTTTTTTTGCAGGTTGACATGATACAGTCCTCCAGTAATACCTCATCTGATTGATGGAACTCTGTAACCTGATAAATAATATTTGTATGTGAGTATAACTGTACCATTATAGAGTTCGATTTTGTCCGGTTTTCCTCTATGGCTTTCCTTAGTTCGTCGCGCCAAATATGTTCACCCTTTTATCTATCTAGTTTTATCCCATCTTCGAAAATAGGACCGATAAGTGATAATATCTCTTTCACTAATTGGGTTACCGACAAATGACATGTCCCTTTCAATATGAAATGTATACATTCAGCTAGGTTCATTGTCATATGATCGTATCGTAGACCTCCACCATATGATTAAGTACATTGTCTTTTAGGTATCCAAAACCATGAATGTTTATTGCCCTTATATTCTCTACCATTTCATGAAATCAATAATGTACAAGTTCGTACCCTATCAAAGTAAATATAATGTTACCAAATGGATTGAAACTATAAACATTAAAAAATGATATAGAAAATAACATTTACTATGTACTCATGTTAATAATTTTTCAGTTTTCCTCATCCTTGTGGAATATTCCCATGTAATTGGCCCCTAATGTTCCTTATACAATATCTATGGTGTGTATGATTCCAATGTGTAACGGCCTGATTTTCAGTGGTACTGAAAAATGCGATTTTGGGGACCCATTTTCGTAAACCAAGTCCATAAATATAAAATAGGAATATTTATGGAGTTAATATGAGAATATAATAAAGAATGGTCAAATAATATAGTCGATAAGATAGTTAGCTAAAGCTCAGGGACTAAATTGTAAAAATTCAATCGCTATTGAGTTTAATTAACAAAAGGTTTGAAGACCTAGATAGCAATTAACCAATGGGACAAAATGGTTAATAACCATTTTTAATTATGAGTTAGTGGATGATGACGTGAAATCCCACTTACATTAATTAGTATTAGGATCGGTATAATTAAATCTTGATTAAGTTAATTAAACTAGATTAATTAAGGCCTAATTAAAGTATAAATATTAAAGAAAGTGGAAAAATATGAAAACCATCATCATCTCTCACTTCATCGTCCATTGAAGAAGAAAAACCAAGAAAAAAGATCCATGGTTGAGCTTTAACATTCGACCATCAATTTGGTGAGAAGATCAAATCCTTTTCTTGTAATTTTTATAGATTTGTGATCATGAAAGTCTAATTTAGCTAGCCCATTTATCAATTTTCTCAATTGTTAAGTTTTTAGAAAATTTCTATTGTTGTTAAATTAATGAAATAGGCTTGAAATTGATAGATATTGAGATTAAAGCATGAAAAGGACTAAATTGTAAAGTTAAATAAACTTATTTGTTAGCTTTGTAAAATTAGGGGCCAAATTGAATAAATGGAAAATCTATCATAAAATTATGCTGTGAATAGAAAGTGAATGTGAAATCAAATTTTGATCTGAAGCTAGGAATCGAAAAATATGTTTATCCTAAGTTTAGGGACTAAATTGAATAAAATGAAAAATATGTATGTAATAAAAAAAAGGGGGGATTGGTTAGGATCATGCATCTCAGGCATTGTTGTTATGAGCCATTTAATGGCTAATGTGTGTTAATATATGATATTGATTTGGTATGCATATATATTTGTATAGAACAAGATGTGGATAAAAGTGGAGCTAATAGAGAAAAGGCAAAAATTGTCGAATAGTCCCTGAGAAATCTACTAGTTTTGTGTTTTGAAAGGTAAGTTCTTATGGAACTTACTACCCTTCCTTGTTTGATAGGTATGCTTGTATTTAATTTCATTTTAATTATGTTTAAACTTATGTTAAGACTTTGGTGGAAATTGGCATACTTGGCTAGGAACATAAATAAATTAAGATGAGTTGTGATAAGTGAATGATGCTATATCTATTCATTGGTAACTAGAAGAATGATAATATAACTTAAATGTATCACTAATTGTATGTGTGATTCATGTCAGACTTGATCGATGAATTCAAAAATTGATATGTAATAGTCATAGCTTATGGTTTTACAAATATGGATAATTGATGCCCATGTGAACTTAGTAAAATGATAGGATACAATTGGTATGCCAATAGGGTCATATGCGCACTTGTTTCAGGATACTAACAATGTGAAAATTATGATACATTAATTTGTGATCTAGCATTTGTTGTGGATCATCGAGAGTGTGGTGTATTTGTATGTGATAGTCATAGCTTATGGTTTTGAGAGATGTATTTGTATGTGTACATACATTTGATGCTTACGGGCTTTGCACTTTAGTGCTTTGGTATGGTGTAGTTTATGCTCATACGAGCTACTTTGGTGTGGGGTAGTTCACCCCACATGTCCAAGCTCGTTTTACCAAGGTTCCATTGGGCGAAATGTTAAAACTGAACTTTGAAAATGAAAAATGAGAATGAACCGGATTTGATAAGCTATAAAAGTATGTGACTAAAATTGTATTGGCATGGACTAGTAGCTTAATAAAATTATATGAAATTGTGATGAACTTATGTGAATTTGTACAAATTAATAATGCTTTGGGTTATGTTTATAATGTTTAATATATATAGATATATATGTTTCTTATGCTCATTTTGTTGTGACATTAAGTGCCATGTTCTAGCTAAATATATATGCCTAAACCTTTGGTAGTCAACATGCTCACCTATGACCAAGGTAAGAGTTGTAAATTCCATTTGAACTTACTAAGCATTAGATATTTACCTGTCATTGTTGTTCTTACGTGTAGATCCTTAGTTCGCGGAACCCACAAAGAAGGATCAGCGCGGAAACCACACTATCATCAAGACAGTAGAAGTATGTTCATTTTGGTACCTAATGTTGTGGCATGTATATATCAAGACAGTAGAAGTATGTTCATTTTGGTACCTAATGTTGTGGCATGTATATATCAAGACAGTAGAAGTATGTTCATTTTGGTACCTAATGTTGTGGCATGTATATAGGGTCTTTTGCTATGTAAATAATCATCCCAATGTGAATGCCAACATTGTATTTGTGGGCTAAGGTTATGTTTGTATGTTAATGTTGGTAAATGGTATAATTTATGCCTAGTTTTTTATCATGTTTATTGCCGTTTGAATTTTTTATTTCAAAATTTGCATAGGCCTTATGTGCTTAAACTTGAAATATGTGGTAACTTGGTATGTTAAAGTTGGAAAATGGCATAGTTATGTCAAGTTCATGAATATGTTTCAAATGCCATTTGAATTCTTTGATCTCAATAAGTTTAGTAAGCCTTATGTACCCAAATTGCATGATATTCTGACTTGTTGAATTGGAATGAACATATGTATGTTAAAATGTTTTGGTAGGAAGTATTGAATGTGTTCCATAATGATTTTTGCCAAAACAAGGGGTAACATCGCGATGACAGGTTCCTACATCTTTAGTAAGCCTTATGTACCCACATTGCATGATATTCTGACTTGTTGAATTGGAATGAACATATGTATGTTAAAATGTTTTGGTAGGAAGTATTGAATGTGTTCCTAATGATTTTTTCCAAAACAAAGGGTAACATCGCGATGACAAGTTCCTACGTCGCGACTTAAATTGAAAGTGAGTGGTGTTGCGACCTCAAGTTTTCTGAAGTCTCGACAACACTCGCTGATTGATGAGGCCATGACGTGATAGCCACGATATTGCGATGTCAGCCCACGAGTTTTGAAAAATTTTCAATTAAGTCTTAATCGACTTCAGGCTAGCAAAAGAGCTTTGTAAGCTTGTATAAGACCCGAAAATGATTATACAACATATTAAGAAGGTGTTTTATACTTGTTAGCATGCTAGAATGGTTAAATCATACTAAGTTTAGTTGAAGTTGCTCCGGCAACGAATGTGGTATCCTATAGCTCGGACCCGAGGATTGGGTCGGTTAAGGGGTTTTACATAAAGGCTTTCATTTTGATTGATCGCAACTTGTATGCTAGTTGCTCTATTAAAAATGATGTATCTCCTATCTTGTGATATGACATTCCTTCTCAAGTTAGTCAATAAGAAATCTCAAGCATTCGTGGATTCCTGTTCAACAATTGCAAATGCTATTGGTAGGATGTTTCGATTACTGTCTTATGCAACTACTAACAGTAGGTGATGCTCATATCTTTTGTACATGAATGTACCGTCTATTTGGACGAATGACTTACAATACTGGAATGCATTAATGCGTGGCATGAATGTCCAAAAAAAAATGAAGGAAATGTCTTTTACTTGAGAGCATTTGATCTCTGTTGTACACAAGTTCTATTTGTCAATCGATGATGGTACTTAGGATGTATTGATTCAGTACACTTAACCGCTGCCACATCTCATTATATGATTTATCCATCCCACCTTACATTTTATCCATTGCCTTTTGTTTTGCAACACTTTCTTTGTAATAGTATACGGTGTAATCATATTGACTGTGGATATCAACAATCAAAACTACCACGAGAATCTTAGGATTCTCTTTCACCAAAGGTAATACAATGTAAGAGATAAGGACAGAATCCAATTTCGGATGATCCTATGAAATACTTCCAACAATACAAGTATGCGAGTTGTTATATTTCTTTATCATCCACAATCTCGTTTTCTTCCTCAATGATGTCATGATTTTCTAGGGACATCTATCGTAATGTTTTACGCACTTCGCCTCGATTTATTCTAACAAGATTTCGTAACTTTAAAATTAACTGGCTACTTTATGTTGTACAACCCTATTGCAGAAAGAACATCTTTGGTGGAAAACTCCATCCCAACACACAAATTGTCGAAATTTTTAAAACTTGTATGCCCCAAACTTCTGAGCATCAATGTCAACATTGAGCATATAAGATGGAGGCTCATACAAGCTAAAATTTTCATTCATTCCTCCAACGTTGTTGGGAAGTTCATGATCAGAATCACTCCCTTTTTGTACAATCTAAAATGGCCTTCAATTCAAAAAATAATGCAATTTTAGAACCATTAGGGTCGCCCTCTCTAACAGTTTATCATTGGTTTCATCACTTTGTATTTGGTATTCAATATCACCCGAGTTGTTGAATCATATACCAAATTGGAAGTCACTTAGCCGGTGTAAAGGGTTAGGAGAACATCATTCGTTTGCAGCAACCCTATGTTCAAATTAATATTGCTTACAAAATGTCTTCCCATATAACTTGATGGAATATCCATATAAGGGTTTGGAGCATAAGACATCAGCATATCGATGTCGAAATCAAATGCGTTAATAGAATGTCGTGGCTTAGGTTACTAACCTCAAGGTATGCCAAAATTGCAATTCAAGGCTCCAAGATATGAATGCCTTTCCATTGATAATTTTGGCATCCTCTGATACGAGCTTTCCAACAACACTGTGAAACCATCGCACAAACGTGTTATTGGACTTTCTGCTTCCTATTCCTGACCAAAAGTGGGATACACATTAATAGGAAATGTTGACAAACTCGAACCACTTGCCTATACATCATCAAATAAAAATAAATATTATAGATAAAGTACAACGACAAGTAATTATTTACTTACTTGAAACAAATTAGTCTACTAGGGTGAGTATCAAAATTATGCTGCAACAACTACAAACTTTGTTTTAAAAAATGCATAAAAACAACTTAATATTGTAACATCAACACTCTTTTCCTCAACATGAAAATATTCTCCACAAAGATTAACTCCAAAAGATCTTTCCAGATCATCTCCATTTTATAGGAGACATCTACAATCGATATGCAAATTTTCTCCATAAAGATTATCTTAACTCCGAAAGGTCTTTCCATATCATCTCCATTTTATAGAAAACATCTACCACCGATATAAAACATGTTTAAAAATGTTGGAAAAAAATCAAACATAATTACACGAAATTAAAAATGGTTCCTGTTACAAGCGTTTTACTAAAAATTTATACTTGGAATTATTGAGAAAACTAAGAAATGTTTTTTCTTAAAATCAAGATTCATCTCGGATTTTATCATGTCTCAATCCAATGATCAAAAATAAACTAAATAAATAAATAAAAGAAGAAGAAAAAGACGAAGATACAAACATGGAAATCCTACAAGGTGCACTTTTTCCACATAAGTTTGTCATGTCAACGGAAAATAATTCCTACATGAAGCAGCGTTTCACCCCTCGTACGCCACCATAGCAAAATCAACTTATTCTGCTAAAAAAAAATTAAAACTGGTCTATGTTTCAAAATTGTTTCCAAAATTGACATTTTGCACTAATTTTACCTCAAAAATAAGAACAAAAAAATATATCTACCCTTATATTGATAATAAAATTTTAATTTTAATTTCTAAATATTACAATATTAATCTCAAATATTATAATTTTCATTATTATTAAACATACATATTTAGATTTAATCATATAATAATTTATATATAATTGATTATTTTAATAAAATTATTTAATATTAAATTTTTATTTTAACAATAAACTTAACACTAATAATAATTTTAAATTTTAAGTAATATTCTTAATCTTTTATTGAAAAATTATGTTACTATTTTAATTATACATATATATTACCATTTATAATATTTTAATAATATAAATAGGAGTATTTGTTTAAAACCTACATAATTTTATTTATCCTTTTCAACTCCAATATGCTACTATCTGCTCTTATATTTATAATATATGTAAGTTCGAATTAAGTTTTAATCATATATTGATTATTATTTAAGTCTATAAAATATTATCTTATTATAAATTAAATTTTGATGGTTAAGGAAAATGCTTTTAAAATATTTTGTAATAAATATAAAATATTTTGTAACAAATATAATTTATGCAGTATTTGTTTTATGAAATAAATTTTAAAAAAAGTTGTCAAATTAATGAAAAATATTTTATATAGAATCATCCAAACATAAAAAGAAATATATATATATATTATTCTTTTCAAAAATCATTTTCTGAAGGCTGATTTCACAACCTAATTCTAACTCAACTACTGGCAAAGAAATTTTCAAAAAGTTAGAAAACACCATGAATTTATTAGTTAAGCAATGTTGTGAATTTATCCATACCTATACAATTTCACCAATCGAATGAGGATCATTGATATCACAATTCTTCCACTTGATTTCATCCATTAACTGATCCAACTTTGCATAAATGTCACTACTTTCTGGATGATCCTTGTCACTTGCCACAAAACAATGGACCTTATTATCAATTTCAATCCAACTACAACCTGCTTGCTTACTTAACTTCAAGTCATTCATGGCTGTCCTGACTTTCAGCGCCTCATCTAACATTCCAGATCCGGCATACGTGTTCGAAACAAGTATGTAGGAACCAGCTTCTTCAGGCGACAAGTCTAGCAAGTGTTTTGAAGCTAACATGGCAAAATCTATATCCCCTTGTAACTTACAAACATTCACCAATGTCCTCCATAGCAAAGGCGAATCCCGAAAACGGCTGTTGCTAATAAGATTCATGGCTTCAGACAAGCACCCTGCCCTCCCTAAAAGATCAACCATACAAGCATAATGCTCGATTAACGGGTTGATCTTGTAACTTGATTCCATTTCATTGAATATGTGTATCCCATCGTGCCATAACCCTGTGTAACAACAAGCTTGAAGGATAGCCAATATGGTAAACTCATCAACTGCAAAACCTTCTCCTTTAATCTCTTTGAAGAGCCGAAGTGCTGCTTTACCTCGACCATGAATGGAATACGCAGAAACCATGGCATTCCACGAAACTGAATCACGACAATGCATACCATCAAATATTTGACAAGCCCCTTCAATGCTGCCACATTTAGCATACATGGTGATCAAAGCATTACTCACCATTAAACTGGATTCAAACCCCGTTTTGATGGTGTAAGCATGAAGAGTTTCCCCTTTTACTAAACAAGCATGATTAGCAGATAAACTAAGAAGCCTTGAGAAAGTGACTAAATCAGGCTTGATAGCTGCAAATCTCAACTGACGAAACAAAACCATAGCATCTTCATCTTCATCATCATCATCTCTAATTGTTTTTATGAATCCAACAAGAATAGCATTAAACAAAGCAATACTTTTACTAGAGAAACTATCGAAAACTATTTTTGCAGACTTTAGGTTATCGGATTTGGAATACATATCTACTAATGCAGTCACAATATTGGCATCACACAGATAACCACTCTTAATCACAAATCCATGGAGCTGAACACCCAAATCCAAGTTTCTGCACTCTGAGCAGCCATCGAGCACAGTTACTAAACAACTTGGATCACAGTAAATTCCATGGTAAAGTAATTCCAAGAATATATCAGCAGCCTTTTCACTGCAACCATTTCTTACATACCCCGATATAAGCGCAGTCCAAGAAATCAAATTCCTCTCACTCAAAGAATGAAACATTCTCTCACTGTCTTCAACCATTCCAAGCTTCCCATACATAGTAATCAGAGCATTCCCTAAAGACGTCACATTGACGACTCCATACTTAACAGCAAGCCCATGCAACTGTCTCCCTTCCTCAATGCCTACATTTTCACTAAATGTGCTTATTATATTAGTAAACGTATAATCGGTCGGCTCCAAATATGAGCTTAACACATCAACAAAAGCCTGAAAAGCTTTCTCCATAAACCCAGCCTTTCCATACTCCAAAATCATGTAATTCAAACACTGAACATCCTTGACGCTAATGTTGTTAAAAACATTTTCCGCTTCATTTAAGAAACCAGTCGTTGAATACAAGGAAATCAAAGAAGTACCCACAAAAGCATTCCCTTCAATCCCACTTTTTATAACAAAACCATGGATTTGCTCACCTCGAATCAAGTCTTCTTCCTCGCTACACGCTTGTAAAATCACCGAACAAGTATGTTCGTTGAACTTCTCACCAGAGAAATACATATCATGAGCGATTCTAAACACGGATTCGGAGTCTCCATTGTTTAAATGCCCTTTAATTAAAGTAGTCCAAGTGATTGTGTTTCTAACAGGAATTTCATCAAACACCGTTCGGGCATCATCCAGTTCGTTGAATTTAGTATAAAAATTGATAAGATTATTTCCTTGAAAAACGTCATTTGAAGAGTTGGATTTTATTAAAAAAGCGTGAATTGCTTGACCCAACAAGAAATTTCCAGACCCGATGGAGAGCTTGAGAAGATGAGGCCAATCTTCAGCGAGAACCAGCTCTTTATTAGTTGAAATGCTGGAGATGGAGCAATTGACTTTTTTTAAAGATGGGTATTTGGCCTTAACAGGTAGCTTAGCTTTTGTTAACACTGGATTTTGGGGTTTAAAGGGAGGAAGAAGAAGGGTAGCGCCATAAGCAGCTTCCATGGATATTTGATTTGAATCAAACAAATTAATAAAAAAAAAAATTCAAAAAAAAAAAAGGCACATATTTGCTCCTGGTCTGAAATTTGGCTTGGGCTTAATTGGACCCAAAATCGGGCCTATGAGAAAACTGACCGGATAAACAGTTTCTGTTAGTTTAATTTATGGTTTTCTGTCCATGTAATTTGAGGGTTCATCCCAAAAATTTTGTTTGACTAATTTAATTCTCTTAATGATTTGGTTCAAATCATTGACATTGCTAGAAAGTTCCAAAAAAAAAAACTTTTATTTTTCAAATCATGAGGTTGACCAAAAATATGTTTTAAAAAAGATAATGTAGTGAAAAATAACTAGCAAGCTAATGATGCCTTGTGCGCTCAATTTTTAAAGGCATAAAAGTATCGAGTATTTAAGCTTAGAGATTTATCGTATGTAATTATATATATAAGTTTTCGAGTTTTATTATGTGAGGGTTTTAGTCCAGTCTAATTAATTCAATTTGTTAGCTTTAGAACTAATTTAGCAATGCTTTTAAAAAATGTTTTTGAAAAGTATTGTGAAAAAGTGTTTTTGAGAAGTACTTTTAAGAATTATTTTTGAAAAGTTTGATTTAAAATTTGAATGTTTAGCATTGCTATTAAAAAGTACTTTTAAGAAATAAAATGTTCATTTTAGACAGTTATTATCAAGTAACAAATATGAATTTAAATAATATTTAAATTAGTTAATATTATTATATTTTAGTAAGAATATAAAAAAATTATTATAACTTATTGTTAATATTTTAATGTATGAAATATAAATTTTAAATATTTTTAAATAATAAATATTAATTATTTATAAAATTTAATTAGAATATATAAACTATATTTTAAATATTTAAATATAACCATTAAATATTTGTAATTAGTATTTTTAAAAATATTTTTTAAGCACCAAAATAATTAAGGACCAAAAGTGTTTTTAGAAGAGGAAAAGTTAAAAATTTTAGCTTCTCCTTTTCAGAAGTGCTTTTCAATAAGAACTTTGTTTAAGATGAATTTTTTCTTAAAAGTACTTTTGGAAATGGAAGTACTTTTTATAAGCACTACTAAACAAGCCTTTAGTCTAGATTGTATAAATTCTTGATCTGTGTTGTAATAATTTAATACTTATGTCACTTGAACATATATTTTGTATTATACTTATAACACTTTCAAAAAAATAACTCTTATGATCATTATAACTTTAAAAAAATTCTTGATTTTGGATTTGTTAAAAAGTTCAGATATTTTTTAGGTATAATGACTTATTTGATCTTCTAACCTTATAAAAAAATCATTTTAGTTATTCATTTAATTTTTCATCTTTTTTAGCCCTTAAACTTGTGTTATTTGTCAAATCATCTAAAAATAGATGGAAAAGTTAACTTTGTTGACATAGCATACACGTCGATGTCACGCCAGTAAGTAATTAATTTTTTTAATTTTAAAGATTCAAAAAAATATTAAATTTATTTAAAAATTATAAAAAAATTTATTTTTTATTTTTTATTAAATAGATTAATTGCTAATGTGACATACACATGGGCTGCCACGTTAGTAAAGTTAACATCCATATTGGGTGATTTGACAAACAATACAAGTTCAAGGGCTAAAAGTAGCTAAAAATTATATGGAGAGCTAAAATGACTTCTTTGTAAGGTTGAAGGGTCAAATAAGTCACTATACCATATTTAACAAGTGCTACTAACTTTTTAATGTTGTTTAAATTGGATTGGTCGATTGGACTGGTTGGATTAGGAACCAGTTGGGATATCAATTCAAAAATAAAAGAATGTTAGATATCAAGTTGACTTGTAAATCTCTCAAAACTAATTAATTCGAGTTTTAAAAAAACTAATTGGACCCATTTTCTCTATTTTTTTAATATTTTAATTTATTTAATAAAATAAATTAATTAATTGAATCACAAATCGATGATTTGATGGATTTAATTATCAATTGAATTCTAAATTATTTTACCAATTTCGCTAAAACATGACATTAAGGATAATATGAAAACAAATTTGTATTAAAATAGAGGGTACAAATCCTCCATTTCTGTTTTCTTTCATCGAGTAGCTTTGGTTTACTAAGGAAGAGAGCAATGGAGATGGCGGCTGGCTTCTGTAACATGTCTTTAAAAGCTCTTATAATTAACCTTAAACTCTAAATTTCCATTTGGCAAATCAACTTTTGGGTCTTAGCTTATCTTTCATTTCCTATTTTAGCTCTTACACAACATGTCTCCAATTCAACTAGTATTTGATTTCACGTCTATTTTTTAAAATATTTTACATTATTGTTATATATATATATATATTTATGAATTATCAGTAATAGATATAATTTTTTGTAATTAAACATCGGGTTGTCAATGAGATTTTGTTACAGCTAGTAAAATGATAGCACTGAAATCGAAAATCTAAAAGAATGAAGAGAAATAGTAGAAAAAATAAAGAGAAGAAGAGATGCAAAATAGAGAAAATGGAATCAATTATTGTATTTTCTTACATCTAGGTCACTTCCTTACATACAGATATATAAGAAATAAATAACAGAAAGAAACAACAATTTGTACGATAAGCTTTCCCATCCACAAAACGCATCATTTTATTAAACTTAGTGCACACCATTTAACTAATGTCCTTCAACCCAATTGTCATTAAAAATGGTCCATAACAAATACCTTCCCCACGAAAATATCCTTGTCCTCAAGGATCGAAATGAAGGTAAGCAACCTTCAACTTCACCCATGATTCCCAGATGGCATCCTCAGGAAATGAGTTTGCCCATTCGACCAAAACCTCGATTGTAGCCACATTTCCGCGTTTCACAATTCTTCTATCTGATATTTGAATAGGTTCATTTACCTATGACCCATGGCTATCCACCACTAGTAGAGAAGTTTGTGTAAGAGCATTGCTAACATGTTTTTTTAAGTTAGGAAACATGGAATGTAGGATGGACCTTCGATCCTTATGGTAAATGCAGTCTATATGCAACCTTCCCAACCCTACTATCCACCTTATATGGCCCGAAATACTTAGGAGCTAATTTTTGGTTTAGCACCTTCCAGACAGAATGTTGTCTGTAAGGCTAAAGTTTTAGGTATACCCAGTCTCCTACTGCAAATTGTCGATATGTTATATGCTTATCTGCCTGATGTCTCATTATATCTTAGGCCAATTTTAGATAAAATTTTAGCAGTTGTCGAGCAGCTTCTTTATGTTGAAACTTCTATCCACAATAGCCACTAAGGAGACTCCAACTAAGTAGGGTGTGTGGTGATGGTGGATTGGCTATATAAGGCTTCATAAGGTGTGCTCTGAAAAGCCGAATGAAAAGTGAAATTATACCACCATTCAGCTAAGGATAACCAATTGATCCAGTCTTGATGACTCTCCCCTGTCATGCATCGGATATAGCCTTCCAAACACTGATTCAGCACCTCTGTTTGACTATAGGTCTTTAGATGATATGTAGTGGAAAGATGAAGCTTTGTTCCCACCTTCTTGAACAAGTCCTGCTAAAAATTGTTGATAAACACCTTGTCTCTATCGAATATAATAGAGTCAGGCATTCCATGGAGCTTGTAGACATTATCCAAGAATAGTTGAGCAACAATCATAGCAGTATAAGGATGAGATAAAGCCGTGAAATAATCATACTTTGTGAGACAATCTACCATAACAATAACAACATTATTCCATTTGGAACAAGGTAAACCTTTTATGAAATCTATGGACACAGAAGACTAAGCTCACTTCGGTATTGGTAAGGTTTGTAATAGACCTAGAGGCATCACCGTTTTTGACTTATATCATTGACAAATGCCACATTCTCTGACCCCCCCATTTTTAATATCCTTGGAAAGACCCTTCCAATAGAGTTGACTACTGATCCTCTTAGTTGTTGCATGAACTCCCGAATGACTCTCTAGTGGACTATCATGGAACAATTGAAATAGTTTTTGCTTCAAATTAGGCACATTACCAACCACTATCTTTCCTCTCCTTCACAAGAACCAGTCATCCCAACTATACTTAGGATATTTGTTGCCCTACTACTTGCAGTGCACAATTTCTGAAGTTCATAATCAACCAAGTAAGATGCTTGGACCTATGAAGGTAGTTGAGAGCTAATAGAGCTAAAACAACTACCCCTCCTGTAGATGTGGCCGTCTAGATAAAGCATCAACAGCAGTATTACTCGAACCTCTTCGATATACGACTTCAAAATCTTAACCAATCATCTTAGCAACCCATTTCTTCTAAAAAGGTGTGATTGCCACTTGATCAGCCAGGAATTTTAAGCTATGATGGTCAATACAAATTTTAAAATGTCTCCACACCAGGTAGTAATGCCATTTTTTTAATAGCCAACAAGGCAGCAATCATCTCTTTATCATAGACTAATAGAGCTTGGTGTCTGATTCCCAAGGCCTTCCTAGAGTAAGCCACTACTTTGCCTAACTGTTGAAGAACTACTCCTACACCAAAACCCGACACATCCGTATCAATACAAAATTCAAATTAAAAGTTAAGGAGGACAAGCACATGAGCAGTGCACAAGGCTGTTTTCAACTGTTGGAAAGCTTAAGTCACTTGTTCATTCCAATGCCAAGAATACTTCTTAAGTAATTCAGTCAAAGGTCTAGCCATGAGACCATAATATTTTATGAAACGTTTATAGTATCCTGATAATCCAATGAATCCTCTCAATTCCTTTATGGTGGAAGGTAAAGGCTAATTCTTGACATAAGTCACCTTGGATTTATCCATAGAAACAGTCCCTTGGGAAATAACATACCCCAAATATTCTATTGCCTTCATCCCAAAACAACACTTATTTTGTCTAGTAAAGAGCCTATGGTGTCTTAAAATTTGGAAAACTTCTCATAGATAAATCAAATGATCATCCAAAATAGTCGAGTAGACCAGGATATCATAAAAAAACCAAGATATTCTTTCTTAGCAAGTGCTTAAAAATGGAGTTCATCAAAGCCTAAAATGTTGATGGGGCATTGGTGAAGCTAAAAGGTATCACCAAAAACTCATAGTGACCTTCATGAGTTTTGAAAGTTGTTTTAGGAATGTCAGCTTCAAACTTCCTGCTTTGTTGATAACCAAGTTACAAATCTAGCTTGGAGAAGATCCTGACTTATCCTAATTCATTTAGGAGCTCTTCGATAATAGGAATTGAAAAATGGTCTCTCACGGTCAATCGATTAAGTTGTCTATAATCCACAAATCTCCATCCTCTATCCTTTTTCTTAACCATTACTACTGAAAAGGCAAAAAGGCTGCAACTATCCCGGATGATGCCAGTCTGAAGCATTTCTCTAATCAATCGTTCTAAATTTGATTTCTACACCATATGGTATCTATAAGGCCTAACCTTCACAACTGCTTTATCATCCACGAGAGGTATGCGATGGTCTTAAAGTCTTGGTGAAGGTAAACCAACCACTTCCTGGAAAATATTTTCAAATTCATCCAAGAGCATTTGTAATTCCTCGAGAGTGTCTTTTGTAGGAGCCACTGACAAATTCAACTGATTAGCACTAGTCATGAAAATGGTACAAGGGTTCATTTCCCCATGGATCATCAAGAGACATTTTGTGGCTTGCCATTGGCTCATTATTTTGATATCTCTAGGCATGATGCCTTGAATAGCACATCGGCTTCCTTTAGAAGAAAATTGCATAACCATCAAGTCAAAATTCTACGTAATTGATCCCAAAGAAAGAAGTCATTGAATTCCTAACACAACATCACACCCCTTTAGCGGTAGCATCATAAAATCAACAACAAAACTAGCCCCTTGCATCTCCCACTCTAGGCCCTTACAAACTCCCTGAGTAAACAATTGTCTCCTATCAGCCACTGTTACCCTCACTTGTTGTTATAGGTCTACTGTTAAAGCCAACTTAGTAAGCAACTTAACATCCAAGAAATTATGAGTACTTCCCGAATCCACCAAAAAAATAACTTTGGTCGTGCTTATGCTTACCTCAAATCTCATAGTGTAAAGCCCTTGCGATCCTTTAATCGCATGAAGAGATAGCACTAGTGTCTGTTACTACTCACCCTCCTCGTTAGACTCTTCCAACTTGGCAAGACATTTAAAAATCTCCTTTAGCTCCTCTTTGCCATGAGACTCAAAAAGTATTTGATATAATTGACTTTTCACACACTTATGACCCAATTGGTATTTGGCTCCACACCAAAGCAGAACCTTTTTTGTTTTTGTTCTACCATCAGCACAGGACTTATACTTCTTAAGGTCCTTTTTGTTTGAGATGATCCTGAAGATGATGAATAACCAGATTGAATAGTAGAGCTTGATTGGGAATACTAAGGTGTCCTGACCATAGGAGTAGGTGGTGCAATACTAAAACAAGACAAAGGGTTTAAACCAGTCAACAACCTTTTATTGGGAAAAAGTTCCAGTATCTCTTCCACCTCCCTAGTAATATGAATTGCCTCGACTAATGATTAAGGCCTAAACAGTTGTAAATATTTACTGACTTCCAACTTTAGATTACTAACAAAAATACTCAGCGCATAAGACTCAGATTATTGTAGTTGTGTTAGGAGACTTACAAACTGATCGAATAACTGATCCACCAAACCTTGTTACCTCAAGGTGACCAACTCAGCCATTGTGTCCCGAAATATATTAGATCCAAAACGCTCCTTTAGATTATGAGCGTAACATGTTTGTCTAACATGTGGAGACCTTTGTGTTTCTGTGAGTATAAGTGATGCCAATCCATTGTTCAACCCTCCAAATGCAACATCACTATGTGCACCTTATCCATTTCAAGAATGCCTTTAGCGACAAAGTACTGCTCCAACTTTAACCACCATCCATGGTAATCCGGCCCATCGAATTGGGGACATTTGAGCCTATAAGAACGTTCCTGAACCCATCCAGATATAGGTTTGCGAGGATTGGGTGATGGTGAAAGAATCTCCATGGAGTCTTTGGAAGTAAAACCTGGTGCAGGGAGACTCAACACTCCCTTCCTTTTAGTGGCCAGTCCTAGCTCCAAAGCTGTAAGGTGCCCCAGAAACTACTTCAGCATAGATCGAAGTTCTAAACGCAAATCTTCCTTGAACCCTTGCAACTTTGCATCCCATTTGGTTTCCAACTAAGTCAACTCTCCTTGCATTTTGACCATCTCTTGTTGTAGCACTGCCACTTCCTTCTATCCACCAGTGGTGACATTGTCCCTTGCCATAGGGAAAGCCATGCTCTGATACCTTTGATAACATTAGAACTGAAAATCCAAAAGAAGAAAAAGAAATAACAGAAAAAATAAAAAGAAGAAGAGATGCAAAATAGAGATAATGGAAACGGTTACTATATTTTCTTATATCCAGGTCACCTCCTTACATGCAGATATATAGGAAATAAATAACAGAAAAAAACAACAATTTGTATGATAAGTTTATTCATGCACAAAATGCATCGTTTTATTAAACTCAGCGTGCATCGTTTAACTAATGACCTTCAGCCCAATTGTATTTAGAAATGGTCTATAACATAAAGGTGAATGTTCTAGATCTTAAGTATCCTTGTTCAAGACCCATCATATGCAATTAGTGTGTGGGTCTTCGAATCTCGTTATATACTGTTGTCATGTATAAGTTTTAGTTAGATTGGTTTGTTTTAGTTTGGATTAATCTAGTTTTTCGTTTGTTTTTGTTGTAATTGTTTGATTCCATATTTTTTACAATTCTTAGCCCATCTCTTTCTAGTCGCTTAGACATATGCTTGTATTTGTATTTTGATTGTGCCTATAAACATTCAAAAAATAGTAAATTTAAGTTTGGATTGTTCCGATTCTTAGTTTATTGTTGCGGTAATTGTTTGATTATACAATTTGTCCTAATTCTTAACCCGTCACTTTGTAGTTGCTCGAACTTATATTTATATCTCTTTTTAACACATGTAGCACTAATTCGTGCTTCTTGTCTTTAATAATTATAAAAAGTGGTTAATTTCAATTTTGGTCCTTCTATTATACATAAATTAATATTTAATCTTTATAATTTAAATTCTAACATAATGCTTTTAGTTAGTCCAAATAGTTAATAGCATTAAGTTTTCAATTAAAATATTACATGATAAATAACTTTGAATGTCTCATGGGTTAGAGACTATATATGACTTCCAATTCCTTTTTGGGTTTACCTTATCTCTTTTTGGCATTATAAGACAATAGTCAAATTTCAATTTCAACCTCTATACTATATTAAAACTTGAAATTTAATCTATATACTTTAATTTTTAACTTTGATCTATATGCTATTATAACATCATTAGTTTATCTAAATAATAAATATTATTAATTATTTTAATCAAATTGTTGATGTCATCTTTCTTAATCACCATATTTCAAAAAAAAAATTACTTTATTATAGCGATTTCAAATGTTAAAAAAAGAAGTTCAAATAATCATTTTCAACAATTTTTCTTTATTTTATGACTATTATATTAAATGAATATTTGTTTAATTTGAAAATGTTGCATTTGTGAACTTAATAGAAAAATATTAATAATGATTAAATTTTTAAATTTGAAAAAGTAAATGAACGAAAACTTTTAAAATTTAACTTGAAAAATAATAAACCAATACGTGATGTAGTAATTAAAGAAATGAAGGGATAAGAGCAAGGCTTGGAAATGTGAAGAAGCAATGATTTTGTTTAAAGAAAAAAGAAATCATGTTGACGCCATCAAGTTTCAATTATTGACGAAAACGTCAGAATGTTGAAAAACTCAGTAAGATGTGATTGGAAATTTTGTATTTGCAATTTTCAAGGATTAATAAATCAATTTATCATCCGCACATACAACTGTTACACGTAAAATAGTGGCTCATATGCTTCCCTCCTTGCAAATCAAAACTTCATATTCTGACAACCACGTACATCAATTGAGGCAATTTGTCTACTTGTACTTTTTGAACTACTAAAATAGATAAATATTTCCATATAATTATTATTTTTTATATATAAAAGGGGCCTTAAATACTGTTTTTTCTTACATACAAAACCCTCGGTTTGTGATTTTTAAGCAACTGTTGACTACCAAGGATAGGAGACACATGATTTTACCAGAAAATGTGCCTTACATTTTGCTACTTTATAGACATGATGCACCCTTCACAGTCCAGTTCTTGCTAGACCTTTCTTTGATACGATGAGCCCAAATACAAGTTGAAATTAAAAAAAAAAAAAAAAAAAAAAAAAAAAACTCTATCCTATTCATCAAATTCAAGAAATCAAAATTGCAAGACATAGGAAATGAAGGAAAAAGAGAGAGAAAGATTGAGGGACTATCACCTTGGAGAAAAGCACTACCGTCGTAGAGAGAAAAAGGCTCTCAAGTTGGAGAGAAAACGGGGTTTTTTTTATTTGAATTCATTGTTTAATTAGGTATTAAAATTTTGAAATTTATTGTAATTAAATTCAAATAAAATATTTTTTTAATTAAAAACAGCAATTTGGGCCAAACCAAATTAATGACTATTCCCTTACTTAGAAGTGTGGCGTTATAGTTTTACAACGAGATACTCAATTTAAGGCAAGTATTTTGAGTATCATACCCTCAAATATTGAAGAGTAATTCCAATATAAAATTTAAATAGAGGTTTTTAAGATTAAGCACTTGTCTTGTTACCAATTGAATAAAATCATGATTATTAAAGACATGGATTGTCATTTGCATTGAATTAACAACTTCAATTATTATCTAATTCACCAGGAACTTAAATTACTAGTGACTGACTAATGGAATGCGTACCATGCTTGGATGATCCCAAGTTCAATTGGTTGATACAAAGTGTAACTCTCACTAATTTGAGTTACCACACACTAATTTTATTAACACTAGTGCTTAGTGTGCTAATTAGACAAGTCGACTCTCATAATATTCCTTAACAAAATTATTCTTAAGTTCGTCACTCTCAAACAATATTAAACTATTCTAACAAATCAATCAATCCAAAATCACTTCACATTATATTCAAGCCCAGAGGCATAGCTAGGGGGGCTGGCAGGGGTCCCGGCCCCTAAAATGAAAAATTATTATTTAGTCCCTTTAAAAAATTTTAAATTAGTAAAGATAAAATTGTACTTTGGTCCCCTTAAAATTATAAAAATTTGATTTAATCTTTTAAAAGTTATAAAGGTATAGACTATAAAAAGTTAAAATTTCATTCGGCCCCCTAAAAAATTGTTCTGACTTCGCCCTGTTCAAACCATTAACTACATTAGGATACTAAACATACAACATCAACTATTTTTTACAAAATAAATAAAAAGGTATGACAAAAAATTGCTCAATAATGGTGAAATGGCTTAATATGGTGAAATCCAAGCTCAATCACATGCATTCTCCTTCCAGCCCCCCACTTTTTAGGTCAATGTGCAGAAAGTTACAAGAAATTAAAGAAAATTATATTAATTAATAAGAAAGAAGAGTTGTTACATAAAACATGAAAAGAAATGCAAATAAATTAAAAGGAAAAGCTAAAAACTACTAAAAAAGCTCTCTAAAACCTATTCTATTCTAAAGAGTATTTGAAATTCTCTCCTCTCCTGTTGAAATTAGCTCAAAAACACGTATTCATATCATAAGATGCCCTTGAAGTGTTTGCAAGTTTCCATCAAGTAGTGAAATTCCACAAAATACCCTTTTGTAACCAATCTAGATCTGACTTAGTATTGCAACTTCACCTTGCCTGTGTTGCTACATTCTTCTGATTATTGGCCTTTCCATTCAACTCAGGCGTGCAGGTCATGACATTCCTTCAGCTCATGTCGCAGAATTGGTTAATGGAGTTGCAATTCGCCTTTCAAATTATTCGCCAAGGTTGCAGCATTCCAATGGTTGGTGTCACCACATCTATCTAAGCTATTTCAGGTTGTCCTCCAAGTCCATATTCAGAGTCACAACATTAGTCTAGCTTGTGTCCCGATTTTCATATGGATATTTGGTTTTTCGGGATTAGTCACGGCCAAGGTCTCTACATTTTCCAGCTTTGTGTCATGACCTCCAACACCGGTTCCACACATCTTCCTTGAAGTTTTCAGCTAGCAACGTAACACTAGAACATGAAGATTAAAACTCAATAATTAAAATGCTTAATATGCATCCAAAATAACATGAATGGAATGCTAAAATGTGAAAAATCCTAAATCATTAAGAAACACTCCTCAAATCAATGATTTTACATTAAAACCAGCTAAGTTTAAGTGTGTAATGGGTTCATAAGCATATATCAACTAGTGATAAAGTGAATAATTTCTCAACTATTTGTGATATTTTTTGCCTTGAATTATACTATTTATGTTCTTATTTATATTGTTTACATTTATATTTTATTTATTATTAATTTAGGGAATAAATGGAGAAAAATGAGCTTAAAATTTATTTTTATCAAGTTTTTGCGTATTCGACTTTCAACATAGTACAACTTCAATATTTTAGCTATAACTTAAATTTCAAACCTCCGTTTTGGGTCCATAATATATTAATTCAAAGGGAATTGAAAGATTTAACTAAAATTATTTCATAACTCAAGCCCAAAAATATCAAGAAGGTGTCCAAAAATGGTGGAAGTTTGACGTGAAAATTGCCAAGAAACCTAGAAAATTTCTGCGATATTTAATTAAGGACACTTTTGTATTTTCTCTATTATACTATTTTTGTCCTACAAATAGACATTATTAGGTTAAAGAATGAGGGACTAAGACATAGCCATATTTATTTTATTTTATTCTTGCATTTTATTTTTTTTATGGGTTTCTAAACTTCTTTTCTAGTCAAAGTAAATTTCGAAGTTGGATTTTATAAAGTTTTTGAGATTTAATTATTCTTAATCTTTTATTTATTCTTTAATATTTGCATGTCTTTTGCTTGAATTAAAATTGTTCTTGTTAAATATTCTATCAGCATTTATAGCTTAGAATGATTACATTGTCAGTTAGAAATTTAATCAATTGATTGATTCTAAAATTTATGACAAATTGCGTAATTGTTTATGCAGTGTGGGTGTCGAAACCATTTTTTTGTAAAACGGGAATCGACTTGGTTTTGAAAACGAAAATAAAACGGGAGTCGCCACCGATCTTTATTTGGTGTGATCGGATCACCTTTGTTTTAATAAAACGTTTTAGTTTACTAAAACAGTGTTTTTGGTCTACTAAGTTTTGAGAAATCGGGTTCGGAAGTCGGTTACGTGCGAGGAAGGGTTAGCACCCTCGTCACGCCCAAACTTGGTACCTAATTGATTAGTTAATGTCCTAATGTCAAAAATTGAAAAAGATTTTTAAATACGAACCATTTAGAAAATGTTTGGATAATCTGAATTGGAGATCGAAATTCTCTTGTTCCGAAAAGATGAAATATCACATCCAACACGATAGGACACGATGTTTCAACCCTCGATACCAAGATCATTTCATGATTTCCAAAATTCATGCATTGAAAATATCAAAAGGATATTCGATGATTTGGCTAAATGAAAAATCAACATCCAGCACGATTGGACACGATTTCTCGGATTTCCAAACACAGAATATTGCCTTATTTAGAAATCTTTATCCTGAGATAACAAAACGTCACATCCAGTGAGTTGGGACACGACAATTTTGAATTATCAAGAATAAGTTTTTTTATTTGACTTTTATGCCTTGATTTTAAAAAGAAAATAATAAGTTCTTTGGACTTGATAAGAAAAATCGAAACCCAGTAAGTTAGGGTACGATTTTCTTTCGAGCCTTAGAACACGAAGTATTTGCTCATTTCAAAAATCGAATAAAATATGATATGACCGTAGTAAAATGAAAGACGCCAATGTGCATAATAGAATAAAAATAATGACAATAATATAAATGACAATATAAAGGCATAGATAAAATAAAAACAAATCAAACGGTAATAGGTAAAAAATGATAAATCAATAAATAAATAGATAGAGTAAAAGAAAATGATTGCAAAAGCATAAACCTATAGCAAAATAAATAATAACAAAAATATAAGCCTACATCAAATCCACAAAGAAATACTATATACAATAGTTTAAAAATAATAATAATAATAACAAAAATATGAAATAAGAATAATAAAAGATATAATGGAAATACATTAATAAATAAATGATAATGATAAATAATAATAATAATAATAATCATAATGATAATAGTAATGAAAATAATTATAACTACTTATAAAAAATAAAAAATGAATAAGCCGTAATACTTATAACGATAATAAGATATCAATGATAATATAAAAAGGGTAATAAACAAATAGATATTAATAATAACTAATAAACTAGTAAAATAAAAACATAAAGGGTAAGTAATAGTAAATAAAATAAATAAATAAATAGAATAAAGTAAAGATAATAACAATAATAAAAATAATACTATAAAGGTAATATGTTAATAGTAACAATAACAATAAATAATAATAATAGTAATAACGAATATAAAACCAATTAATAATAAAATAACAAAAATGACTAATTTAGGCTTAAGACATAAATTTGGGGGGGCAAATCCGTAAATAAATAAAAGAAAAAAAGAGAGGAAAAGGACTAAAATATAACGCGCGTGGAAGCGCAAGGACTGGATGAGAAATTATTCTTCCTGGTTCCCTACGCATATTCAGCATGACAACCTTAAAGGACCGAATTAAAAAGTTTCACGAAATTAAAGGGCTAAATCAAAAATAAAAAAAAAGAAATGAAGCCTGATCAGATGGCACTACAAAAGGGAGGGACCAAAAGCATAAATCTCCCTTTTAAGGTGAGAATGCGCAGATTCATACCCCCCAGACAGCTATTACAATTAATGTTTTAAAACCTTTTTTATTCTTTATTCATTTCAATCTCTGTTCAAGAAAAAAAAGCTAAAACTTTAAAACTTCTCCCTTTTTCGTTTTCTTCTATCAACGAGGTTCCCTCCGGCGAGTTCATTTGCTGGCCATTGCACCACCATCACGTCCGGTGGCCAACGGCGTGCAAACATGGGCCTTAATAACCCGTTCGAAGCCCCCTTTGAAGCCCCGATCTTCAGCGTCAAAGAAGAGAGGAGAAAGGTTCCTCCTCCGTTTCGGGTTTGGTTCCGACGACGGAGAGGGGACTCCAACGTCAAGATCCTGGGAGTTTCGGTAAGTTTTCTTTACTCTTTTTTATTATTTGTAAAGATCTGAAATAGCTAAGATAAAATAATAAAAGAAAAAAAAGTAAAGAATGGTAGAACAATAAAAATAAAGATATCAACCTTGGTGTTTTTGTTTTTATCATTTTTAATTGCTAATAGTTCCTCTCAAAATTTCAGAAGATCCTCCTAAAATGGTTTTTGTGTTGGACTTATATAGCCGAGTAGATCCTCTCAAAATCGAGTTACAAATAAGGCCTTGCCCTAACACCTAAAACTTTAATCTTCCTAAGTAATGAAGCTAACTCCTGCCCACGATTTGACCACGTCTCAAACTGCATGCTCAATATATCAGCTTGTACGGCCAAAGTCTGCAGGTAATCAACTATCTCTCGCATCTGGGTTATGGCTTCTCCCATGATGTAATCTCTATCTCTAACTTGATTCTGAGAGTAGCCAAGTTCCTCTTTCCATCGTTCTTCATTCACTTCTAGAGACTCGATACAGCTTTGGCAGTTCTGCAATGCCATTTCTAATTCTTCGATCTTCTTCTTCATTTATTCAATTTGTCTCAAACTTGCTCTTAATTCAATTTGGCAGTTCTGCAATGCGTGTATAAAAACCAACTTCTCGACCTTTTTTCGAAGTACTGGTCAGGCTTTCTTCTCCCGGAATTGTCACGTTACAATCATTATCCTTGTAAAGAAAAGCCATAAGTTTTCGAATTATGACCCTCGGTGCCACTTGCACTCCAGCTTCACTGCTTCTTGGTCGTGAGATGATTACCGCCGGACGATTAGCCTCACAGACCCTCTTTGTCGATCCTCCTTCAGAAGCGCATACCTCTGCTTCTTCAACATACTCAAAAAATTCGAGCTCTTTGTTCTCCATTAGACCCTGTACTAAAGCCCCGAAATCATTACATTCCTGAATCTCATGACCCTCCTCATCATGAAACTCGCAATAATTCTTTACTTTCCGGGACTCGTTCCTCGAGTCTTTCCTGACCAACCCTCTTTCTACCATCCTTTTCCAGACCTCTATCATCGGGGTTTTTATTTCTGCAGTATTCATCTTAGTTTTCTTCCCCGCGCTTTCGACGATTGCGTTTACCCCCTTATTGGAATGGTTGGGTAATGGATTTTCTGCACTAGATTGACCATCCACTTCTACAACGCCCATTTCAATTAATCTTTCAACTGTTTTCTTGAATGCCGTGCAGTTTTCAATCGAATGCCCTGTAATTCCCGCATGATATTCACATTGGGAGTTTGTTTCATACCATTTAAGGTATGGGGGTTGTATTGGTTTTAGGTGAAAGGGGATACAATGTGTGCATCGAATAAATTTTGGTACATCTCCTTGTACGTTATCGGGATGGGCACGAACTGGAGTTTCTCTTTGTTCGGCCTCTGATTGGGTTCCTGTATCTGAGGGGCTTGGAAATTGGTGGTTACTGTCTTTGGTGGGCCAATAGTAATTGGCTTTGAATAGCCTTTGTTATATGTCCCCACATTGTTTACTTCACTTTCCTTTTTTCTTGGGGCTAATCTCTTGGAGCCTTCCTCCGTACCGATTTTGCCACTTTTTACCGTGTTTTTGATCATTTCTCCGGACATTACTATGTCGAGAAGCTCTTTGTGGCGCTCCCCAACATGTGGTTGATAAATGGGGCTTTCAAGGTGTTAATGAAAGGCATCATGGTTTCTTTCTCCAAAAGAGGTGGCTGAACCTGTATTGCCACCTCTCTCCACCTTTGAGCATATTGCCTAAAGCTTTCATTCTGCTTCTTCTCCATATTCTACAGCGTAAACCTATCGAGTGTCATATCTATCACATGACTGTACTGCTTTATAAAAGCTTGTGCTAAGTCTTTCCAGGAGCTGACTTGTGCACGACTCAACTGATTGTACCATTTGGCTGCTGACCCAATTAGACTATCTTGAAAGCAGTGGATCAATAGCTGATCATTATTAACATATCCTGTCATTCTTCGATAGAACATGGTAATGTGAGCTTCAGAACAACTTGTCCTATTATACTTCTCGAACTCCGGAGTTTTAAACTTTGGCGGGAGCACTAAGTTTGGAACTAAGCTCAGATCTTTGGCATTAAGTCTGCCATGGCAATCAGCATTTTCCATGGCCCTGAACTTTTCTTCTAACTATTTGCACCTATCCTCAAGTTGTTTTGGTAGTTCTGCCCTTGCCTTATCCGTTTCAGTCAGGTCATCTAGGTCGGGGACTACAGGGTTGGTTGGGTTATCCCCAGGGTTAGAGCCTGAGCCAATTGTGTAATTCAAGGGTGCCGAGGTACCCAGTTTGTACTGTTGAGGTCTGATAGTCACGGGTGCCCTTTGTGGGTGCACTTTCAGTTGTGCTTGGACATTCACCGGGGTAGATCCTGAGGGGTAAGTAGGATCTTCATTGTCATCTCCTGAGTTAACCGTAAGACCTTTCCCTTTTCCTCGCTCTCCGGCTAGCAACTGTGGCATTTGATTTACCATGTTCTTTTGAGATTCTAAGATGTGATCTTTCATCTTCTGTTGCACCTTCGCTAGCTGCTCTTGTAGTTGCACTTCCAATTGGTCTTGCATTTCTTTTTGCATTTGTTCAAGTCTTTCCAACCTCTGGTCCATCACTTTAGACTTGGCACGAGTTGTATAATAGTATTCAATAAGTTGTTTCGTGTTGTCGTCCAGATTAACTCTTTCTCTCTGAAATAATTTAGTTTTAGTTAGGATCTTTTAATGACTTTTAATGCATATGAACGAAATGAAAACAAATGCCCATGCATGAATGCAGAGAAGGTGTCGATTCTGATTCAATTTCATTTAGAAAACTTTACTAGAGTACAAAATCCTTTACATAAAATCGAGTTACAAATAAGGCCTTGCCCTAACACCTAAAACTTTAATCTTCCTAAGTAATGAAGCTAACTCCTGCCCACGATTTGACCGCGTCTCAAACTGCATGCTCAACATATCAGCTTGTACGGCCAAAGTCTGCAGGTAATCAGCTATCTCTCGCATCTAGGTTATCGCTTCTTCCATGATGTAATCTCTATCTCTAACTTGATTCTGATTGTAGCCAAGCTCCTCTTTCCATCGTTCTTCATTCACTTCTAGAGACTTGATACAGCTTTGGCAATTCTGCAATGCTATTTCTAATTCTTCAATCTTCTTCTTCATTTCTTCATTTTGGCTCAAACTTACTCTTAATTCTTTCATAGAGTTACGGTTTCGGTGATAATGAAGAGATCTTTCGAGTTCTGTGACTCTAGCCTTTAACTCATTTTGTTCATTTCAACTTTCTGAGAGGCTCTTTTCCATAAATTCATTCCGTGCTTGTACCTCTCGGAATTTCTCCTCCCATTTATCAGCTTTAGTCTTTTCGTCTTGAATCTCCTGACGCCATTGTTCCGAAGTCTTTCCTAAACCAGCAGTCCTCATTGATAGACGCATCTTTTTATAATCGGTCTTCAAACTATCCAGGTCTTCTTCAACTCTATTCTTTCCCTTTCTTAATTTCTCAGCCTCTGACTTCTGCACTTCCACGTCTAATTTTAAATGCATTTTCTCTTCCTCTAGCTGCTCAATCTTTTTTCCGAACTCGAGACTCTTACTTTCAAAGTCTTGTCTTATAGTCTCTAATTCAGACGGGATGACTTGCAAGTATTCCTCTATTGATCGAGCACCTTCTGAATTTGACCCATGTATATTATCATTAATTCTTTGGCTGAACCAATCATTATATTCAGGTGTCGTCGCAGAACTGACAGCTAACTTCTTCATCCGACGAGTCTGTTTCCAAGCCACCGAAATCTCACGAACCCTTCTCTTATAATTGTCCCCTTTATATGAGAACTCAGATTGAGCAAGTCCATTAGTCACCGGTATAAATTGCCTCGAATTGTATTGCCTTAATGCAAGTAACAGAGTGTATCCTGTGGCCCTCCAAATTTCGGGCAGGGGCATGTAATCAAAACTTCTACACCGATAAAAAATCTCATCGGGGACCATCCAAAAGGCTCTCCATTCAATATCCTCTTCTTTGAGATTTTGGAGAATTTCCTTCCACTTATCCTCTGAGATATCGCTCCTCTTTTGCGTGACTACCTCTTCTTTTAATGGGGAATAGCCTTTGGAGAAGATCCGGCAAGAGACCTTGTCCACCTTCCAGAAATACCCGTGAAACCATACCAGTAACATCTGTGCACATCCAATAAATCTGCCTTCGCCTGCCCTCCTACATGAGCTCAAGGATCTGAACGTCTCGGCTAAGATTGTAGGTACCGGTGTGGTTCTTTTGTCCAGACGATCGAATAAGTCAGTGACTGCTTCGTCTATATGCCTTAAAGCTTTGGGAAAAATCACCAAACCATAAAAGCTCAAGGCAAAGATATCCACTTTCTTTTTTTCATCCGGATGTGCTAAGATCAAGTCTCTTAGGATCACCCAAGGAATACATTTACTATCCCCTTTCTGTTGAATTCGAGCCGTAATCCAAGGTTCGCTCATCCCGATAATACTCATTAACTTCTTCACAAAAGCCGGGGCATTGGCGGCCTTAGAGTAAGCTTTGTCAGCTAGGATCCTTGGACAACGCAGCAAAGTCGTATATTCTTCCATAGTAGGCACCAAGTCTACCTTCCCGAAAGTGAAACAATTATACGCAGGATTTCAAAACTGAGTTATAGCCCGAAACAAATGTTTGTGTACCCTGACATCTAGCAGATAGGGTATATCACCATAATTCTGGTAGAACAATTGTTTAGCTCCCTCATCCCAATGGGCCCATATATCTCTCAACTCTTGTAGCTCATTTTGTACCACACTGACGAGAGTAAAGTCCCACAGCTCCGATGTGTATCTTTTAGCCAAACTGTCCCCTTTTTCTAATTGTAGCTTCTCTAACCACGTGCGGACGGTTGCATTATCCTCGACTCTATCAAGGAATTCATTGTCCATGTTAAACTTTCTAACTTAGCAACCGAACACGAATCGACTCCTCCTTAAATATGCAATGTCATGCAAATCACAAACAAAGCACACAAGTCAGTTTCGAATAACAAGATTTAAGACAAACAACAAATAATCAAACATCTATGTGGATAAATACTAGCATTTAGCACTATTGCATCTGGTGGGTTCCTATGGTTCACTATATGCGGGAAAGTCCTAAGGAATAGGGTACCCGAACCAGCGGATTCCTTAATCCTCACCCATTATAGGCTCATATGGATCAAGTTCGGTTCAGGGGGATACATTTCCCTATGACCATGCGGAGATGAAAATCTCACGAAGCACATAGGTACGAATGTACCCCGGAAGCAATCCACTAGCCCATACGGAGATGAAAACCTTACGAAAGCATAGTTTCTCACTCCCACTTAAGAAGTGTAACCACAACGGTCATGAAGTGCCATGCCACAGTATTTTATAAGACTCGACATTTACTGCAATCATAGCACCAACGAATGCATTAAAAGAAACATGATTTTTCAAAACAATTTTCCAATTTTTTGACAAAAGGACAAAGAATAATCAATTTTACGGCTTGACTCTCTTATTGGTCCCCAGTGGAGTCGCCAAGCTGTCGAAACCATTTTTTTGTAAAACGGGAATTGACTTGGTTTTGAAAACGGAAATAAAATGGGAGTCGCCACCGATCTTTATTTGGTTTGATCGGATCACCTTTGTTTTAATAAAACGTTTTGGTTTACTAAAACAGTGTTTTTGGTCTACGAAGTTTTGATAAATCGAGTTCGGAAGTCGGTTACGTGCGAGGAAGGGTTAGCACTCTCGTCACGCCCAAACTTGGTACCTAATTGATTAGTTAATGTCCTAATGTCAAAAATTGAAAAAGATTTTTAAATACGAACCATTTAGAAAATGTTTGGATAATCTGAATTGGAGATTGAAATTCTCTTGTTCCGAAAAGATGAAATATCACATCCAACACGATAGGACACGATGTTTCAACCCTCGATACCAAGATCATTTTATGATTTCCAAAATTCATGCATTGAAAATATCAAAAGGATATTCGATGATTTGGCTAAATGAAAAATCAACACCCAGCACGATTGGACATGATTTCTCGGATTTCCAAACATAGAATATTGCCTTATTTAGAAATCCTTATCCCGAGATAACAAAACGTCACATCCAGTGAGTTAGGACACGACAATTTTAAATTATCAAGAATAAGTTTTTTTTATTTGACTTTTATGCCTTGATTTTAAAAAGAAAATAATAAGTTCTTTGGACTCGATAAGAAAAATCGAAACCCAGTAAGTTAAAGTACGATTTTCTTTCGAGCCTTAGAACATGAGGTATTTGCTCATTTCAAAAATCGAATAAAATATGATATGATCGTAGTAAAATGAAAGACGTCAATGTGCATAATAGAATAAAAATAATGACAATAATATAAATGATAATATAAATGCATAGATAAAATAAAAACAAATCAAACGATAATAGGTAAAAAATGATAAATCAATAAATAAATAGATAGAGTAAAAGAAAATGATTGCAAAAGCATAAACCTATAGCAAAATAAATAATAACAAAAATATAAGCCTACATCAAATCGTCAAAGAAATACTATATACAATAGTTTAAAAATAATAGAATAATAATAATAACAAAAATATGAAATAAGAATAATAAAAGATATAATGGAAATACATTAATAAATAAATGATAATGATAAATAATAATAATAATAATAATCATAATGATAATAGTAATGAAAATAATTATAACTACTTATAAAAAATGAAAAATGAATAAGCCGTAATACTTATAACGATAATAAGTTATCAATGATAATATAAAAAGGGTAATAAACAAATAGATATTAATAATAACTAATAAACTAGTAAAATAAAAACATAAAGGGTAAGTAATAGTAAATAAAATAAATAAATAGAATAAAGTAAAGATAATAACAATAATAAAAATAATACTATAAAGGTAATATGTTAATAGTAACAATAACAATAAATAATAGTAATAGTAATAATAAAACCAATTAATAATAAAATAACAAAAATGATTAATTTAGGCTTAAGACATAAATTTTTTGGGGGGGGGGGCAAATCCGTAAATAAATAAAAGAAAAAAAAGGGGAAAAGGACTAAAATATAACGCGCGTGGAAGTGCAAGGACCGGATGAGAAATTATTCTTCCTGGTTCCCTACGCATATTCAGCATGACAACCTTAAAGGACCGAATTAAAAAGTTTCACAAAATTAAAGGGCTAAATCAAAAAAAAAAGAAAAAGAAATGAAGCCTGATCAAATGGCACTACAAAAGGGAGGGACCAAAAGCATAAATCTCCCTTTTATGGTGAGAATGCGCAGATTCATACCCCCCAGACAGCTATTACAATTAGGGCACGTTTGGTTCGCTGTAATGGAATAGAGGTGTAATGGAATAGAGGTGTAATGTAATAGAGATGTAATAAGTAATTCAACTGTTTGGTTGAATGGAATGGAATAGAGCTGTAATAGAATTCTTGTGTTTGGTTGAATAGAATGATGTTGTAATAGCATGAGGAAAAGAACTAAAATGACCAGAATACCCTTAGCAGAAATTTGTTAAGTAGATGATAATTGTTATTAAATTTTAATAGGATTATTATTAAATATAATTTAATAAAAAATAAAAATAAAAATTTAATTATATTTTAATATAATTATTATTAAAAATAATTTAATAATATTTGATATATAATTTAATAACATTCTTAATATAATTATTTTATATTAAATTATATTAAAAGATTTTTTATTTTTATATTAAATTATATTAAATTATTTAAAATGTTTTATTTACTTCATTTTAAAATAATATAATATTATTTGAATCAATTACTTCTGAAGTTATTCATTATAGTTGACACACAATAAATCCATGGTTAGAGTAATGCATTTGCATAGTTTTTTATGATATTTAAAACTTCAAATCACAACCACTTGCACTGTAATTGCTAGAATATGAGGCCAAGTTTGTGGCATAAAATGTTGTTTCATTACAAAAAAAAAAAAATTCAAATTTAACATTCATTGTGGAATATGCATGATTTCCTTCTGCACTCACGTATGTTGAATACTCAAATATTGAGAAGTAGAGAGTTTGATATCATTCATTTCCTTACTAGTAAACAAAGGTAGAAAACTCCAAATTCAATCAGACAAGCATTTTTATGCCTATCGACTTACAAAAAATAACGCAATTAAGAGCACCAGAAGTGAGCCTAATCAAATACGTCTCATCTGAAAGGGTCGAGGTGCTTTTGTTTCATAGCACTAAGGCGCAGGGCATAGGCGTGCCTAGGTGCAAAACTTGAGAACACCAATAAATCCAACTATGAAAAAGGCTGAGTAATGCCAAGAAGTGTATTTTTTTCTCATGTACAATCAAGGACCCTAATTAATTCATCCAACATGCTAGTAAACAACTAACATGAAGATATATAATACTAGAAAACAGAACAATACAGAAACCAGTCATAAACCTAGATCACTGCTAGACAATGAAGAAGTTGGACTGATCATTGGGGTTGAATATGGAGTAATACCATCTCGTTTTACAAATTCTCTTCCTTGCCTCTCCCAACATAATTTACACGACCGAATTGGGTCTCCACTACAAGATATTAAAGCATTACCATTCTCCAGTTTCCTTTTGTCTTCACTGGTCTTTGTAATTTCAGCACCACAGTAATAATACATGCTATACATCTGATGAAATAAGAACTCCAACCAATTCAATCACCTATTGGATAGAAAAGGGAGATAAGACCCTTGTGCAAAATAATATATTTTTTTCTAAATCACTCCAGTTTCATATACATATGCGAAATAGTTCTTGAAAAGCAAAGAGGATCTGATGATCGAGAAAATTCATCAATGAGATAAGCGTGGATACCAAATATTTGCAATTTTTATATACCAAATCCATTATTGATCATGCAACACGCCTTAGAACTAGCAAAACATAAACTAAAATTTCAAGTTAACTAGCAGTACATAAACTTATGGGACTGTCCAAGTTTGGGTGTCCTAATTTTGCAAAAGCTCAAGCGGTGTTGTATCTGTATCGTATTATGCAGATTAAAAAGAAAAGTAGAAGACGAGTGTTGGAGGGTGGTGAAGTCAATCGGCGTGTTCAACAAGCAGCAAATTGCCCGATGAAAGGACTAAAATCATCACAAAGAAAGCAAATTGGAAATGAAAAATTCCGAAAAACAAAACTCCTTCCTGAGTAAATAAATGAAAAATGATGAATCTTCTTTCATCTCACCTTATTGTCCAGCTAAAGAGCAGCTAGAAAAACCCACAAGATATCCCCATATCAGAATTAAATAAATAGAGGAAGCAAAGTAACTTAGAGGTTGCATCTGCATTAGTTAAAAGACACGCCACAATGATTAAAGCTACTTTAACAAATCAGTTGAAAATCTCATCTGTACCAAAAACATTGGGATGTTTCCTTGAGAAAACATAGCTTAAAAACAAGTACCTTATGCTTGTCTGACCACCTGTAAAAAATAAAACTACATTTGATTTAAGCTGGAACAAAGAGTTAAATGAATGTTGCAACTTTATAGAATCTCAAAGTGATAAGCAAAGCGGAGCTACATGTTTAAACTTAACAACTGAAACAATTTCTCTGTAAATTCAAGCCACAAAAGTTTCTGCTGATATAATCTTATACAATTCAAACTATAACTAAAATTCCCAAAGGTCTTGTGGCAAATGCCAATGCAAGCAATTTCAACCAGATAACTATAGGATCAAAAATGAAATTCAATGATTCAATTTTAAGTAAAAGGATTAAGGCAAATTTCAATGATTCGATAAATTAAATTGAACTCCATTTGTATAAACTACATCATTTGCTATTTCAGATTTATTAACGTTAACTTACCTAAATCCCATACTTGAAACTTGATGTTGTTGTTTTATACAGTCTCTACATTAAACCCAATCATTTGCAAAAAAAAAAGAGTTGAAAAAACAATAGAAAGAAATGAAATAAAATCAAACACAATGAAATGAAATAAAATAAAGTCAAGGAGATCCTCATCAATCATCCAACAAATTACATGAAAAATAATAGAAAGAAAGTAAGAAACAAGCTAAAGCGTGGCAACTTTCAAGCAATGAATGAAAAAAAAAAAAAGACTACCCTTGCTCTTTTCAAAACTTAAGGATCAACCACCAACCAGACTTTTTCCATAGCATCAATCACGGTCTTCTTCTTAGGAACCCTATTAATATCAATCTCGATATCGGTGGGAGTTAGTCTTTTAAAGTTCATTTGGCTTCTCACCATATCAGGTGCATCAACAAGAGCCTACATCACATTAACAAAGCCATTATCACACAGCTTATTCCATAACAATAGCAATCATTTTAAGCAAAAACTTCCTTATTGAACCTAAATTTTAGTTAAAAATTGATGTGTTTGAAAAAAAAATGAAAACCATTAACAAACACCCAAAAAATTGCAAACACAATTTAATGGTGTACCCTGTTTTGATCAACGACATCGACAATGACAACAAGCTTGCCGTAGTCCTTTCCGTAGTTAACCAGAGCTACTCTTCCAATCTCCACTTACCTCTTGAAAGGCTACACAGGAAAAAAAAATCTAATTATAAACTATGAACACGAAAATGATGATATGTTTCTAGTCGGTGTTCAGATGCCATGAAGAAACAATAATAAAAGTGAAAAAAACAATGGGGATTTGTTTGTTTAGGAAGCTTACCGTTTTTGAGAGATTGGGGAAGAAGGGCAATAGCTGAAGTTAGGGTTTCTGAAGACCACCAAAACTCACCTTCCGGACACCAGTAAGGAAAGGTCAGCTCTCGGGAAATGATTCAAGATGAAAGGCGAATGGAAGCTTTTGGGGAGGAAGAAATCTGGAGAGAATGAAGAGGCAGGCTATTTTCGTCCAAAAAGGAAAACGGCTAAACGCTGAATAGGTATTCAGCGCTCAACCTCTGTATTGATAAACGGTGATATGAGGGAATAAGGCTGTAATACCTATTACGTCGAATCACCTAAGCGGTGAACCAAACAATGGATTTACTGTAGCGCGCCGAATTGGGGGGGAATGGAATACCAATTCCATCCAACCAAACGTGCCCTTAATGTTTTAAAACCTTTTTTATTCTTTATTCATTTCAATCTCTGTTCAAGAAAAAAAAAGCTAAAACTTTAAAACTTCTCCCTTTTTCGTTTTCTTCTATCAAAGAGGTTCCCTCCAGCGAGTTCATTTGCTGGCCATCGCACCACCATCACGTCCGGTGGCCAACGGCGCGCAAACATGGGCCTTAATACCCCGTTCGAAGCCCCCTTTGAAGCCCCGATCTTCAGCGTCAAAGAAGAGATGAGAAAGGTTCCTCCTCCGTTTCGGGTTTGGTTCCGACGACGGAGAGGGGACTCCAACGTCAAGATCTCGGGAGTTTCAGTAAGTTTTCTTTACTCTTTTTTATTATTATTTGTAAAGATTTGAAATAGCTAAGATAAAATAATAAAAGAAAAAAAAAGTAAAGAATGGTAGAACAATAAAAATAAAGATATCAACCTTGGTGTTTTGTTTTTATCGTTTTTGATTGCTAATAATTCCTCTCAAAATTTCGGAAGATCCTCCTACAATGGTTTTTGTGTTGGGCTTATATAGCCGAGTAGATATTACAAGTTTATTATTATTGTTGCTTCTGTTTCTGCCATTTTCTTTGCTATTCTCTTTGCTGCTTCTCTTTGTTTTTTTGCAGGTATCCTCGTGGGCCAACAGAGGCGGATGAGGGCTAATTTTTGCCATTTCCGTGCAAAGTGGCCTAAGGCGCGTCAGGGGGCCTTGGGACAAGGCGCAGGCACGGTGCTCGAGGGGGCTATGGCGCGAAAGAAAGGAAAGCGCTCTAGGGTTTTTTTGTTCTGTTTAGTCTTTGGGCCTATTGGGCCGTCCATAATTTGGGCTAAGGTTAATGTAATTGGACTTTGGGTGCTGTAATTGGGCCTCGGGTTTTGGGGTCTATTTGGACTGTTTTATTTTGGTTTAGTTGTTTGCAGCGGGCCCGGGCTAAATTGGGCCTGTACAGTGGGCATATGAATTAACTTAAATAAATTATGATTGCATGTTTGTTTGTTAGAATTGGGTATATTTCGTTTTACTGCTATTCATAGATTAAACCTTAAGCGATCGTTATAGGATTGTTTGTTAATAAGGGAAATAATTAATGGCAATTGTCTTAATTATCGAGAAGGTAAGAAAATATTAGGTTGTTAGTTGATCGCCGGCAATCACAATCAATATATTAAAGAATATTGAAAATTATATTTTACATCAATGATCAAGCCCTTGAATCAAATGGAGATTTTGCTTTGACTAGAGTTTTGTCATATTGATTTTCTCTAAACTTTTAATTATCACTTCCTTTACTAAGTTTTAAATTTAGTTTTCTTCGAATCTTAGCTTTAATTTTAAGTTTTCTTTTTTTTTTTAAAAAAAAAAGCCTCCTTTTTATTTATTTTAATTAATGGAATAAAATTACTCCCGATTTTTGTAGATTCAACCCTTCTCACCGTTAATTACAAATTTTTATTTATTTATTTGAGTAGGCTTTATTTTTGTAGGTTCCAACGGCTTATCAAAATTTGACAACGTTGCCGAGGATCGATGTCAATAATTTTATTTCTTTTTTTTTTTTTAATTTTTATATTAGTTTTTGTTTATCTTTATGCCCCGATCTTCTCATATAGGTGACCTCGTGTACAATCCGAAGATTGAAAGAAGTGCAAGAAAATTAAGAAGAGAAACTAGAATGAACCGAAACCCATTGTTTGCTGCAATTGAATCAGATAGCAACAGCTAGTCGTCATCTAGAAAAATCAAGATCAGTGAAATAAAAGGAATTATGATTGATACTAAAACTTTATGAGAGTTAGCTGCACGAGAACTGAATCATCAATCATTTTACATTCAGCATCTTTTTGAACTGAAATATGGTTTAATTCCTACTTTTCATGGTTTTCAAACAAAGATCCTCAAGCACCTAAAGAAGTTCCATGTCATGTGCTCTACTTGAAACAGGCGTTACATTGAAAGCTTTTTCGTTTTCATTAGAAAAGATTGACTCCAATATACCAAACTTTTCTTAAGTCGAGCAAGGGTTTTCAAGCTTTTGCCGGCCACCAACTCTTGGACATATTGTATATAGTCAGTTTTAGCTACATTGAAACTAGGAAAGCAATACTAAAAATGGCAAATCCAAGTTAAATGCATCTAACCCTTCAAATAGATATTCAATTTTTAAAAAATTACTACCGAATTTAATTTTTAAATTATAATATTTTTTTAGAGAAGTGGACATTTTTATTGCAAATATATATATAAAGAGTATTATTTGGGGAAATATTTTAATTTCACAAGTTGAAATTAAAAAAGTCAATATATGTCGTATTTATTTTTATTTTTAAAATAGAAATTAAAAGTAAATAATAATTTTTTAATTTTATTTATGAAATTTTATATAACTATTATTCTTTTAAAAAAGTTTTCAGCTACGAAATTAATTTCATTTTTGATAATTATAATATTATGATAGTGATTGGACGGTGGATCTTGGCTTTGTCTGATTATGTCAAAACAAAGAAGGTTGTGGCTTTTGCACATTCCATTTGGAATTGGATGAATGAATGTAGCCAGTGCGGTGCATGACCAAATTGTGATGAAAAAGAAAAAGAATTGCTTATCCGTATTGCACACATGGAGTAATCAAATTGGGCGACGTTTTACATAACATAATCTAAGCTTTTTCAATTTCCATATGCAAACAATTTTAATTTCCTTTCTAAATTTCAATCTTATTCATTGTTATGTAATTATACAGAAAATGACAAAATTAGGTAAAACTAACACATATTTATGGGTGTCAACTTACCTCATTAATTGATGATGAATGATTTTTATATGGTAAGTGTTGAGGTATTCCCCTTAAAAACTTTACATTTTTTTTGTAGATACGGATTTGACTTAATGTAATAAGAATTTGATATTTATGAATATTGAGTTCAGGTTTTTTATAGCACATTGAATTAGCCACTTATGAATGTCAAGATCGTGCTATTTTTAAGTTGTTGATCTATTTCTCCTCTCTTATAAGTTCCACAGTTTATTAAATCGAAATAAATTTAAAAAATTATCCCAAAATCCTCTCAAACATCTACAAACCTTTAGCCATTCAAAATATGTTTCAAATTTCTACAAGTCACTTTTATCATGTTAGTGTTTTTTTAGTCATAATTCATGAATTAGTGTTATTAAAGTTGTCATTTGGTTTTTTGTCCATTATTATTGTGTTTAACAATTGTTGACAATAAATTTATAAGTGTTTTTAGCCAATGTTGTATTGTTATTGTTGTCACAATTATTGAATATGTTCTACACGTGTATAAGATAGGATTAGAGACCCACAAGTGCTTAGTTGCACATGGGAGGACCCAGACCTAGATACTCATGGCCTCAGCTTTTGCCAACAATGCCAAGGCTTTATTAACATATTTAAAGCTTTTTTAAACTATCAATTTTGTTTCAATTTACCCAAAAATAATATTAGGAAATAAAAACATGACACATAGAGTGTTCTATGAGATATTGTACACTTTTTTATACAATGAAACAAAATTAATAATTTAAGTACCACTATTTGAAAGCTTTAAGTATCAATATGAATTTAAGTACTACTATTTGAAAGCTTTAAGTATCAATATGAGAATGGTTTTGACTTGTATAGTGTAGTGGTTAAAGTTTTTTTTTTTTTTTTTATCAAATACCCATTTGGCTTGGATTCAAGCTGTATTACCCCACCCTTACCCCTAATATTATATAAAAAAAAGTACCAATATGAGAGTGGAAATATAGTTTAAATGTCAATTTGCTAATTTCTCAAAATAAAATGTGAATTTGCTAATAAAACCTTATCTTAACTATAACTAGTATGATTCTCTTGCTTCGCATTAGGTTGGTTATTTGTTTGTGTCAAATTATTGAGATTAAATTTGAAGGTTAAAATATATTATGATCCTACTTTTAGTTTCAAAATTTTAGACCCTCTACTTTTTGGATTTAAAAATTTAGATTCAATTGTTACCATGGTTAAAATTCTTCTATTAAATTCAGTGATATGACATTTTAAAATTTTAAAAAATCACTTTGCAATTATGTAACAATAAAAATAATATTGAAAATGTTTATATGGATTTTTTTCTCTTAAAAGCATTCATTCGAATTTATCATAATAAAATAATTTTTTGTTGAAATATTGTTCCTAAGAAAAATTAATATTAACAATTTTATTGAAACAGTTAACAATATTAAATATTTAGACTAACTATTTTATTGAAATAGTTAATAATATTAAATATTTAGACTAACTAATGACATTATAATAGTAGAAAGATCAAATTATATAAAAAAATAATGTATATAGATTAAATATCAACTTTTAACATAATATATGGCTAAAACTGAAGTTTGATCATTATCTTATAATGTCAAAAAAAAAAAAAAATGTATCAAGGCAAACCTAAAAGAAATAGAAAGCTACATATCCGTCTCTAAGACCCTTATGGCATTCAAATTATATATAATCAAATAATATTTTAATAAATAAATTAATGATATTAACTATTTAGACTAATTAATAACAGTATAAAAATACAAGAATTGAATTACATTAGAAATTAAAGTGTGATCAAAATTGAAATTTAATCATTTTGGTAAACTAGAAAAAAGAGAAAGGAAGCATAATTTGGGTGTGCCAAAGAAACAATATAAGAAAAATAGGGATCAAATTATATAAACGCAAATATGGATATTAAATCTAAGCATAAAATGATATTTAACAATTTCATATAATAAAAAACTCTACAATGTGAAGAAGGAAGGTAGATATAGGTTTAGTTACGTGCAACATTTGAGAATAGCATTGCTAGGTATAGCTAGAGATACTAAGGCTAACAAATTAAATATTATCCGGGTTTGATTCATTGGAATAAAACATAATAATTGTAATGAAATGGAATGAGTATTATAATAATATTCATGTGTTTAGTTAGAATAAATATGTAATAAAAAATACTCAGAATGATGAATATGTCCTTTAATAAATTAAATTATTTGGTTTGTTAGATGAATAATATTGAGGAATAGATAAAGAATAAATATAAAATGACATTATTACTCTTAAACTAGATAAATATTATTTATTTTATTAAAACATATTTTGTATATCTAAATTAATTAGATTTAATAATAAAATAAGAATATTATGATAAAAAGTAATATCAAGAGATGTTTTTATAAATTATACTTCAAACATTATTTTGTTCAAAATTTCGTTTGGGTATTTATGATACACGCACTGAATGAAAAATATACATGTATTTATATTTTAAAAAATTATTTTTCAACCACCGATGCATCGGCGTCCACTATTTCACCTGCTCCAAATGCCTTTAGTTTAAGCTTTTTTTTCATCTTCTTGTTTTCCCCTTTTATTTATCTGTTATTTGAAAGAAAAATGAATAAGAAAGTTTCTTTCTCCAAATCACGTTTTACAGTTCTATTATCGAGAAATGAGTTTTAATTTTAGTTTTTTTTTAATTATCTTCTGTAAATTAATTAAAAGTTGAGATTGTTGAGAAATGAGTTTTTATTCTTTCTTGTTATATTCTAGAAATTGATGGAGAGTAGAAGAAAATGATGAGTAAGATTAAAGTAAAACCAAGACGGAAACAGAAATAGATTGTACAATTTATTTTAGAAGTTTATGAAAATTGAATGAAAGAGAAAGAAAATGATTGAGAGTGAGTTTTAAAAAAAAGAAAAAAAAAGTTTACTGGGTAAAATTGATTAAAACAAAAGAAAAAAGTATTGCGTGTTAGTGTTGAATAGGCTATTTTTAGTCTCTTCCACCGAATGTTGAGAAATAAAGAGAGAATGAAATTCCACTAAATAACTCATTCAATAAAATCAAAGGATTGAATTATTGTTCCCCACTGGAGTGGTGATACTCCATAAATCCTAGTACTCCCATAATTTACTTGCAAGCCCATTTGACAGAAACAGGCAAATAGTAATTAAATAATAACAGTTGGGAAGGTATTATTAGTGGGCTAATCAATTATAATCAGAAATCATTGCCCACTTTGGTCATCTATTGGAAAGCGATGCTCATTGCGCTCTACTCAACACCTTAAGAACAACTACACTATTACTTTATCCAAATGCACCCACTACGTGTATATTAAACCAAATTTGATTGACTTTTATATATACCATCAAACAACATTGTTAGTTTATTTTTTATTTTTTTATGTCGAAATGCGAGGAATATTTGATGATTTAATCTTTTTAAGTGATAATGGTTATATAGTGTTTTAATTGAGACTGATAACCTTGAGGCAATAAAAATTATTTAGGAGAGGACAACAAATGATTCTAATTTTATTTTGATTGGGGGAATCCATATACGATTTGAATAATGGCACATTTGACATATCCTCAGTAAAGACAATCAAGATGTTGATAAACTAGTTAAATTAACTCATCACAGATCTTATGATTTATACTTATATGAGGCCTCCCCGTTAGGGAATGATTTAAGTTTTGTAATTAATTTAAGTAATTTATTTAATTTTAGTAGCTGATTCAGCATTTCAGTTTCATTTGCTATAGTGACGTGGATTGAATCCAATTTGTTGACGAGAAACTATTTAAACTATGTGAGGAAAGAAAATGAAAGTTATTTTAATAATTAAGAATTAAATATCTAAATAATTAGGAATTTGTAGGTAATTTGAATACTCTAACAAGTTTACATATACAAATGTAGCTTCTCTTCGCTTTTTTTGTTTTTCATATTTTGCATCACAATCATTAAATATCAATTTTGAGTCTTATATTAAATTTGACATAATTTAAATTTTTAATTTTTATAATATCATTAGTTTATTTTAATAATTAATATTTTAAATTAAAATTTTGATGTTAATTTTTCTTAAAAATAATATTTCAACAAGAATATTATTTTATTATAGTGAATTCAATTAGTTTTCTAAAGTCCGCTAGACATTTTTAACATTATTTTTTTATTATATTATTATTAAGCGATTTTTTAAATTTTAAAATATTACATTAGTGAATTTAATAAAATAATTTTAATAATGATAACAACTTAACCTAAATTTTTGTTATTATTGATTTTATTTCAACATATGCTCAACATTAAAGCTCTGTTTTAGACCTGGCGACTCAATCCAACATTAAAGCTCGCATTACAGCTTCTGTAGCCTTCCCTTTGATTTTCCCAGACTAGTTGTAATAAGAGAGCGCATCTCTTACTTTTTGTTCTTAGGGGCAGGCGCCCCAGATGAAAACATTAACGTTTTAGTCCCTCATAAATAATAAATTTATATATAGTAAATTTACATTTTAGGCCTAAAAATGAAAAAGTAAAATCATTTGAGTCTTTTCCAAAATAATAAAAATTATAAGTTAATAAATGATGAAAATATATTTTGATATCTCAAAAAATTATAATTCATTTTCAATCCCTAAATTCTTTTTATCCACTCCTAAATATTTTAATGATTATCAAATACACCTAACTAAATAATCAGAATAACCTAAATTTTATCATGAGCAATGTAAAATTACCATCTTTAAATAATCTTTGGAATCTAAATAAAAATTATTATTTAAAAATAATAAAAACTAATATAAATTTTTTTTAAAATAATTTATAACTATCATTCAGGAATTAGATGAAATTTAAGATTAAAATTGCTAACATGATTTGATTGGAGAGAAATATGGTGGGACAAAAAATAAAATAATCCTGGTCAGAGATGACGCGTCTGGACCCAAACGTTTGGTAATGATTTAAGGGTAAATGAGCAGATAAACTTTAATATTAGGGACCCATCTGTCCCACTAAATTTTGCTGTTCAGATTTGAAGTTGACGTGGCGAAGAGGAGCACGTAACGCCATCATACTTTTCCGCCCATCTTTCCTGTCCGGTAACTATTTACTTCTTTCCTAGTTATCATTATTTTTAGAATTTAATTTTTTATTTTTGAAATTTTAGTTTAACTATTGCCATTTTTAAAATTATTTTTATTAAATTTATTTTCATTTCAATCTCATTTTTTTATCTATATTTCTATCAAATAAGTAATTTTTATTTTAAAATATCACATCAATTAATTTAACAATATTAATAATTAGACTTGTATTTTAAAATATGAAAAAATATAGAGACTAAATTCTAAATTTTTAAAGAGTACAATGACTTATGATATTTAAAATTTAATTGAATTTCATATAAATCATTATATATTTGTTTATTTTTACCTAGATATTTATTTTTATTTATAATTCTCAATTCTTAAATTAAGGGGAAAAAAGTGTTTAAGCACATTAAATTCACGTTGTCTTTTTTGTTGTAATAGTTACGGTGCGAATGGAACTAAGGCTCAATTGCTAAAAGTTATAAATTTTAATTTTAAGTTAAATTTTGAAAAAAATAAAAATATAAACTAAACATCGTGTTAAGACTCGAGTGCCATGAGAATGAAAAATATCAAGAACAAGTTAAACACAAAACATAATATTCACAATATTCATAATCATCACACTAACAATAATAACTTTTAAATAAAAATACTAAAATTCTAATCAATATTCAAGTAAATCAAGATTATAATGACAATAATCCTAATTTCTTAGGGTAGCATTTAGGATTTTGAATTTAGATCTCAAAAATGGTGTAAATTGTGTAATAAAATAGTTAAAAGGGTAACATTCATGATAATTTCTCAAATTTATAAATTTATTAGATGCTTATATAGTAATGATTTAAAATTTTTAAAATATTTTTAGATTTGAAAAGTTCATATTTTTATATTTTTTAAATACATATTATATTGATTCTCAACTAATTTGTTAATGAAATATGCATTTTGTTCTTATCATTTATAAAATAAATAAAATCTAAATTCAAGATCTTAAGCAAAACTTTAAGGATTTATATTAATCCACCTTTAAAAGTTATTACTCAATTAAAATGTTAATTATTTCATTCAATCATTAAAAATTTAATATTGCATAAAAATCCTAATGTAACACTAAAATGTCGCATGAAAAGAAAAAAAAAAGAATTTACCAAATTAAAGAGACACTTGAAAGATTGATCTTCAATCTTGTAAAAGTTTTGGAAAGAATGTGAGGAAAATAAGAAAAAAAAAAGGGTCTGTTGAATTCTAGTGAGCATAAATAAATTTTTAATATAAAATTATTTTTTGGTTAAAAAGTAAGTTTATATTTTTTTTTATTTTTATTTTTAGAAACTTTATTCATTTTGAATTTTAAAATATAAGTTTAATTATTAATATTGTTAAAATATAAAATTATGTATATTAAAAAAATATTTTAAAATGTCACATCAATAAATTTTAAAAAATAATTTTAATAAAGTTGATAATTGAATATGAATTTTTTATCTAAAAAATACATTAAACTAAATTTTAAATGTACAAAAATAAGAAAAATTAGAGCATATTTTATTTTATTTTTTAAAAATATTTAAAATCGATTCACGTGAGCTAATTAGATTCGTGACCGGTAACTCCTCTTAGGTAATGATTAATTTAGTTTGGCATGCATGTATTTATATTCACAATTAATGTAAAATATTTGAATTTTTTTATCCATCTAAGTATATATATTTTTGACATATTCAAGAGATGATGTCAAAGGCTAATGCCATTGCCAATTGTACGGCTCTGCAAGCATGTAATATCAATTTGAGGGAAAAAGTAGAGTCGAATATGAACCAAGTTTGAATGTACATAAAATATTCTAATTAGATATATGACTTATTTTAGTTATATTCTCTTGATTGGGTGCACATTAAATAGCTAATTCCGAAAGAGATTTATTTTTTTTCTTCTTTTAATATAAAAAATATTCTAATCACTTAATTTTTTTTAACTAAATCATTATTTCGATAGCAGTTTCAAGTTGATTGTTAATCGCGTTTTTTTTTAATGATTTTTTATTATTTTATTTTATTTTTAATTTTCAGTCCATATTATAATGATTTTGTTAATAGCGTGGTTTCATTTCATCCACAGTTTCGTGATTATTGTTTTGTCCAATCAAGTTTATTTGAAAGTATATGTGGTATTATTTTTACTTTTAATTTTTAGTCATGTTTTGGCGTATATATGAGATTTGACTATATAAGGTCGTCGCTAGATCTATTAAGAATTGTTCTCCAGATAATGAGTAGGAGAATATGTCATCTGAGACTTAGCCTTTTTTGCTTCACTGGTATAATGGGTCTTTTGGAGCTTTTGATAGTTTTTATTAGTTGATCAATATTTATCGTCAGGATGATTTGATGACGTCAAGGTTAGGATGTACTTTTTAACGACTTGATCAAATTGTCTGGTTTATTTCTAAATTATTCTAATGTTTCAATTACTCAATTTGACCTACTCTTTTTAAAAAAAATATTATTTTATAGACATAATATTTTTGCATTAATTTATTGTAATTTATTTATCGTTTGTACTATATATAATACCTTATATTATTGTTTATGATATCTACTCATAATAATTTTTTAAAAAAATTATAGAATTAACGATGAAAGGGAAATGCTTATCTGTACATCCCCCTTTGGAACGAGCTTATCTGTCCCTTTGGTCATGCATTTACCAAGAAAATCAGATTCTATAAATCACTTAAATCACATTGTTTTGATAATTAGGAATATAACTTAGGTAAATAATGTTAAAGAATATCTTTAGCAGTTTATTATTTTTAAGTTATCAAGGATTTGAAATATATTAATAAAATCATTTTAAATATATGTTAAAGGTTAGATTATATAAGATTCCGAACTGATTTCACTTTGAATGTTTAGTATGACATCTATTAAAATATTTTATTTTATTATATGTTACTTAGTCGAATCGAGTCGAATTTAGTTAAAAAAGTTGACGAGTCCTAATTTATAATTTTATTTTAATTTGAATTTTTTTAATTGAGTCGAGTAAAATGAAATTCAAAGTTTAGTTGAATCGAGTGAATTTTTTTAATAAAAATTTGGATTTTTTATAAGTTTTTTATATTTTTTATATTTTTTTGTTGAGAGAGATCGATTTGCTCATTTTTATAATTAGCAGGGACCAAAGAAGTATTTACACCAATATGTTATTCAAATTATTCGAGTTATTCGCATTATAAAATTCAACTTGACTCGAACTCAAAAAAAACTAAATAACTCGATTTAATGAACTCAAATTTTAATTTTTTCGAGTCGAATCGAGTTTTGCTCACTCCTACTATTACTCATATTTAATATCTCTTTTGAGTTTATTATGTAGTAGACTCTTTCAACTATATTATATTAAAAAATTAAAAAATAAAACATTATTATAATTTTATTAAGCGAGTTGATATCACTTAATTTTGTAAAATCAAAGTAAACCAAGTCTTTTTTAATAATAGCACATATTATAAAAGTATGATAATTTTACTTTGATTTAAATGTAAAGTAATTTATTAGCTTGCGTTGATGATTTTGTAGATTTTTAGAACAGTACACCAAAACAGACTTTTAGCAGTGTTTTTAGTGGCGTTTTAACAAAAAACGCCGCAAATATTATCATTTAGCGGCGTTTCAAAGAAAACGCCGCAAAAAGTTGAGAAATAGCGGCGTTTTTTTTACAAACGCCACTAAAAGGCGCTAAAGACCCGAGCATTAGCGGCGCTTTCAAAAAAACGCCGCTAAAGATCCGAACATTGGCGGCGCTTTTGAAAAAACGCCGCTAAAGGCCGGAGCATTAGCGGCGCTTCTAGAAAAATGCCGCTAAAAGTTTTCTATATTTTTCTCTTATTCTTGCTTTGAATTATATTTTATTTTGATACATTCACTTATAAGCAATGAGAAAGTTTCAATTTAGTTACTTAATTATGAAAAGTTACAATTTGTTAACTAACAATTTAGAAGTTTTCATTTAAGTTACAAATTAAGCTATTAAAATTGATTTAGGGTTTAATGTTTAGTATGTTAATTTCATAGTTTAGGGTTTGTTTTTTGGGGTATGGGTTTAGTGTTTTAAAGTTTGGTGTTTGGGTTTATTGTATAGTATTCAATATCTTAGTGTTTACCGGTATTAAGGTTTAAGTGTTAGTGGTTAAGGGTTTAGGTTTAAGGTTAGGGGTTTAAGGAGAAATGGTTAATGGGTTAGGGTTTAGGGTTTATGGTTTATGGTTTATAGGTTTAGGGTTAGGGGTTTGGAAGGAAATGGTTTGTACTATACTAACATTGGCCACATGAATTCCCAAAAAGTTGGTCACGGATTATGGTTTAAGGTTTGCAGTTTAGAATTTAGGGTTCGAGTTTTATGGTGATCTAGTATTTAAGGTTTGGGGTTTTGAGTTTGATGTTTAGGGCTTGTTGTTTGTGGGTTAGTGTTTAAGGTTTAGGGTCTAAGGTTTATGATTTAGGGATTAATCTTGGATTTTTTAGAATATAAATCAAAATAAGATAAATGTAAATTATTATTTTAAAAAAATATATATCAAAATGGGTTAAATCCCAAAAGCATACATGAACAATGGTTTAGTGTGCAATTGTATACACAAACTTTAATTTGATCCAGATCTTGTAAAATATTAACACAATTATTGATATAATTAACATCATTTTTTGAGTTTTATATATTGCATACATATATAAAAAGTTATATTATTCAATATAAAAATATATTGATGTATTTATATTTTAAAATAATGTGTATGATTAAATGAAAATTAAAGTTTGAACTATACATTTAAACCAGAATTAGAAATTCACATATAGAATTACAGATTAAACCAAAATTCATATATATATAATTCTGAGATGTATCTGTATCAAAATTTAGGTGTATACATATAATTGAATGCCATTAGTTGCAACTTTTGCTAATGTTCTATACCATGTTTAGGTTCCTATCCAAATTGAAGTCTTACTGCAGCAATAAATGTTATCCGGAAGGATCAATTGCAGAAGGCTACTTGGCAGAGGAATGTATGACTTTTTGTTCGAGGTATTTGGAAGATGTTGAAACAAGAATGAATAGACCAAGTAGAAATGCTGGGCTCACAGATCATAACTTGGCCGAAACTTATTTATTTCAAAGTTTCAGAGAACCAATCGGCAAAGTCGAAATTGCAGAATTAGATAATAGATTGTGGGTCCAAGCACATCGATATGTTCTTTTTCATCATGAGTCAATGGAACCATTACGCAAGTAAGTTCTAGAGTTTGATAAATATTGAGAAATTATAATTTATCTGTCTTCTAACGAAATAAACCTTTTTTTTAACGTAATGAGTACAAACAAATATTGAGAGCTTGTTCACGATCCCGACGATTACAACAACGAGAAATTAATAAGCTGTTCACAGAATCATTTCATGAATGGTTAAGCCAAACGGTATGCAACTGAAGTTTTCATTGTCAAGTAATAATGTTTTCTCATAACATTTATAATTACTCAATTTACTTTCGATTCAATAGGTTTGGAGTAGGAATGAAGTAAATGACAAAGTTAAATGGCTATCGCAAGGTCCAAATAGAATAGTGAAAAGATATAGTGCCTTCCTCATCAGCATTGATTTCATACAAAGTATCGCGAGAGATTGAGGAGAACCCAAAATTGTGGAATTGTTGTTAATTCTTCAATTACAAGTTATGCTAGTGCTAGGGACAATAATCTGTCGAGGGAATGTGGAGTATTACGGACTTCTTATTGACATAATTGAGTTGGATTATTATGGCAGATGGAAAGTTGTCTTATTTCGAGGAGATTGGGCTGATGTGAATACGGCTCGCGGAATTAAAAACGATCAATATGGTTTTACAATAGTGAATTTTTCTCGATTGATTCACACTGGAGAACAATTGATGGACGAGCCGTATGTATTTTCTTCTCAAGTGAAACAAGTTTTTTACTCAAAAGATCCAACTGATGAGGGTTGGTACGTTGTACTCCGGAACACCCCTAGAGACTTGTTTGACATGGGCAATGGAAGTAGAGATGACATAGTCGAAAGATCAGAAACTTTGCCTTTTCCAGAACAAAACTTAAATAAAAATATCCCTAGTACTAGTCAACAATTTCAATGGGTTCGTCAGGATGTGGATGAAGATATTTACAAAATATGATGTAGTAAGATTTTACGATTTATTATTTATATGTAATATTATAATTTTAATATTGGTCATATTATATAATTTAACTATTTTAAATGTCCTATTATTCTTGTTATTTGTTACTAAAATTTTGAACTATTTTATGTGTATTGCAGGAAAAATGCCTAGAAAACGATTACGAGATTTAAATATTATCCACGATACTCCAAATCCAGAAGAAGCAAATAGTGAACAGCAAACGGTTGTTGGATCTTCTAGTCTGCCCGACATAGATGACAAGCCTGGAGATTTTGAAAGTAATGTTAAGTTTATTTTACATGCATGTTGAATTTTATTATTGATTCATTTTTCAATTTTAATAATATAATAAACATTTTTTAGCTGAAGGTGGTGGGACGCGCAGAGGTCGGGGACGTTCATTACTTAAAGATTTATACGACTTAGAGCCTACCGATCGTGTTAAAGTAAGGAGAAACAATCATGGCCAGCCTATTGGATCTGAAGCTCGACTGTTAGCAGGCTATTTGGGCATTATAGCATGAAATGCCAATATGTTGCCCATTAACTACGAATCATGGCATCACATGCCTGATGCCAACAAAAATCAGGCTCTCGATAATATTAAGGTAACAAAACATGAATGTAATTTATAATACTTTAATTTAACTTTCATTTATATTAACTTTTTAAACTTTTTTTGTTCAGGGTAGATTTGCTTTAGAGGTCTCCGATGACTATGTTAAGAAGACATTGGGTAAAAAATGGAGAGATAATAAAAGCACGCTAAAAAAAAATATTTTAAGAAAGACATAAGTCTCGACGAAAAATTGCGAAATGTCCCACCGGGAATGTTGAGGTACCGATGGGAAGATCAAGTTAGATTCTGGAATTCAAAGAAAGGAGAGGTATTACGTACTTGTAAAGTCTTATAAAATTTCAGTTTATCGTATTTACTATATACATAATTCAAATTCCATTATGTAGGACTGTGAGCGAGTTGGAATAAGCAGTAGACAAAAACAAATATTCACGCACACGGCAGGTTCCAGAAGTTTTGCTTGTGTAGCTGAGGCCGAGGTATTATAATTTATTATTTCTGTCAAATATTAATGACTTTATACTCTTAAATTATATTTTTTTCTGCTACAATGTAGGAAGCTTCGTCTGGTCAAAAAGTTGGACGCCTCCAACTTTTTGACATTAACGCATAAGAAGAAGGATGGATCTCCGATGACATCCGAAGCTGCAGAAATTATGGTATATTTACTTAATTAAATTTGATTTATTATAAATATTTCTATTGCTTAATTATAATAGTTTAATTCATCGTTTGTACTTTTAAATTTATAATGTTAAGTTATGTTGCATTCCTTCTTATTATATATTTCGTTTCTTACTCTTTCATTGATTTAATAGGATAAACTGAAGGAGAAGAAGGCGGAGTATGAAGTGGTTGCTTCGACTGATAGTTCTGTTAATCTCGAGGAGATTGATAACAGAATTATTACTGATGTTTTGGGTTCTGAAAGGTAAGACTGCTTCGATTGATAGTTCTGTTAATATTGAGTATATTTATAACAGAATTATCACTGATATTTTGGTTCTTAAAAGGTATGGTAGGGTTCGGTGTCAAGGATCTGGTGTTACCCCGACCCAATATTTTGGATCCGGCTCCCAGCAATACATGCCTTCCAGGAGTCAATCTCGTGCTTAAGTTCTGAGACTAAAAGAACAGATAGCTCAGATGCAAGCGAGCACGGTTGAGCAAATTTCTCAACTTAGAGCGGAGGCGGCAAAGGAGGGAGGAGGAGGCAAGCGAGAGAGAGAGCGAGCATGTTGTCAACTTAGAGCGAGGCAAAGAATGAGGAGGCGAGGCACCGCGAGGAGGCGAGCAAAAAGCGAAAGTATGAAGAACTCCGGTGCGAGCTTGGACTATGATGAAGATGTTCCAACAGTCGCAGAGGCCGCCATCTTAGACATTTGTTTTCTTGTTGTAAGATGATTTTTAACATTGTTAAATTTAATATTATTGTAAGATTACATTTAACATTAATTTCTATCATATATCTTTTATTCATTTTCAAATACCATTTAGAATTACTATATTTGGTGTGATTTTTATGCTACATTTGCTGTTTTGGGTTGCAATTATATACTATATTTGCTGTTATTGGTTGGTTTTTAGTGCAGGAGGGGTATGATATTGAGCAAATTGTACATTGCAAAACTGTACAAATTAGCGGCGTTTGTAAAAAAAAGCGCCGCTAAAAGTCCTGACTTTTAGCGGCGTTTGTTAAGAAAGCACCGTTAAAGATTAGGACTTTTAGCGACATTTGTGAAGAAAGCGCCGCTAAAGATCAGTACTTTTAGTGGCATTTGTGAAGAAAGTGCCGCTAAAAGTCAAGACTTTTAGCGGCATTTGTAAACGAAGCGCCGCTAAAAGTCCTGATCTTTAGCGGCGTTTTTTTCTCATAAACGCCACTAATTTTTGTGGCGTTTGATTTAGTGGCGTTTTTTGTGGCGCTTTGAAAAGCGCCGCAAATACTTTTACTGGCGCTTATAAACGCCGCTAAAGGCCAAAAAAACGCCGCTAAAAGTCTGTTTTGTTGTAGTGGAAATATGCGCTGAAGTGAACTTAAGAGCATATTACACCTTCTTAAGTGAATATAATTAGTTAGAGATTGTTATACCCCTCTTATAAGGATACTCGGCAAGAAAACAAGTGCCCGAAGAAGGTCCTCATGGATGACTATTTGCCAAATATCTTTTCTGTGAACGGTCACCTGCCAAAAACACTTCAAGGCTATCCTCTTTATTGAATTGTATACAATTATCTATATAATACGGACACGCTCGGGGCACCAACGATTTTCAAATTTATGGAGCTCGAATTCAATGCCCCAATTGCCGTGAAATTGATATGCACTTTGGTGCATTTCCAAATTGAGCCGGATTAGTCCATTTGGGCTCGATTTGAGCTTACTCGAGCTCGCTCCAGCTCATTGAGCTGATTACATAAATTTAATGCTTTAAAATAAATTAAACATTTATTTTATTTATTTTTCTACAGCCCATTAATGTGTCTAAATATTTTATTTAGCGTCTAAATTAATTTATCTTAGTCTAAATTAATTTATCACATTTTTATTACATGTTTTTAAGTGTTTTAATTCAAGAATTAAAGTGCAGTTTTTTAATTAATTTAGGGGCTGCCGAATTTTCAATGAAGCATAATGGTGTCTTTAAGTTGTCCAAAACGTCCCTTGATGTGTCCATAGCATGTGTTTAATGTTATTCATCTGATTTGGATTGATTTAATGTGGATTCATGGCCTTTGTAGGTTCAGTCGAACCTTTTGGAGCATATCAAAGAGATGCATGCACCTAGGTGCATTGTACCTGGCCGAACGCTTCAATACACTTGGAGGATGAATGGACGGCTGGAAGCATGCATCATGGCAGCCAATTTTTGGCCATTTAAGGCCACCATTTAGCTGAAAGAAGGCACAAGTACATGGACAAATTTATTGAGGGCTTTTAAGCTAAAATTAAAACATGACAGCAGCTCATTCATCTTCCAAAGGGCTGTTCGTGTATAGCAAAGGTCAAGGAGTTTTAATGGCTGAATTAAACACTTGCAAGCCATTCAAAGACATGATTAAATGCTGGAAAATTCTTAAACAAAAGGTGCAGCTCACCCCCAATGTTGGTCGAACCTAGACAAGCCTTTTCAGCTCCTTTGCTGTCCAAATTCGTTCAGCTATTTTCTTCTCCATTAAGCTGACTTGAAAACTTCCCAAATGACTGAATTTACACATCCAAGAGGGCTGCTCATTACCATCTTTATTGTTGGACACTTTTCAGCTGCTGATGCATGCATTTTCAAGTGGCCCAAAATTCATTCCCTCTTCTAGAAACATGGCTAATTAGGGGTGAGCGTTCGATTGAATCCAATCGAATCGAATGAAAAAATTTCGAGTTAATCGAGTTGACGAATTATATTTTATCATCCTAATTTGATTTGAAATTTTCTCGAATCGAGTCGAGCAAGATGGAATTCAAATCGAATCGAATCGAATATATTTGTTCGAGTTAAATTTTAAAAAATAATTTTGGGTCATTGTAACCATTGTCACCCATCGTAATAAAATTTGTCCACCTTAACCATTTTTTTTATTAACTTTCATCACCAAATAATTTATTTATTAATCTTTTATATACGGGTTAGCTTCTTTGTTTGTTTAGTTCTTTCAATTATCTTCATATTCTTGTCACTATGTATTTTGGAATTTAAAAATATTTTAAATGTAAAAATGTGATTTTTTAATAAAAGTTATTTTAAAGATAAAATGTGAAATTGATACGAATATAAAATTTTAACACGAATATTTTATGGCATAATTAATAATTCAATTTTAATATAAATATTCAATATGACTAAACAATTCAATAATATAAATAATATAAATAATATAAATAATATAAAATGTGAAATTTAATTTAATAATATAAATAGTAGATATAAATAAAATTATTACTATTTATGTTTAGTGATTTTTTGGATAATTTTGATTTTTTATTTGAGAGTAAAGGGTGAGAAGTAAAAGTTTAGGGGGAAAATAAAAAGTTTTGGAGAATAAAAGTTTGAGGGAAAATAAATAGGGGGAGTAAAATTTTGAAGGGAAAATATTAAAAAAAATTGGAGGGGGGATGGGTTTGGGGTAGATGGAAGGTGAGATGAGAAGGGAGTAAAAGTTTTAGGGGAAAAGTGGGAGGGAGTAAAAATTTTAGGGGAAAATAAAAAGTTTTGAGGGTTTTTGGGAGTAAAAATTTGAGAAAAAGTAAATGGGAGAGTAAAATTTTGGTGGGAAATGATTTTGGGTAGATTGGGGGGTTGGGATGGGAGGGGAGTAAAAGTTTTGGGGGGAAAGTGGGAAGGAGTAAAAGCTTTGAGGGAAAAGTAAAAAGGTTTGGGAGTTTGGGGTAAAAATGTAAAATATTATAGTTTGATATTCGAATTTGAAAACTCAACTCGATTCGAACTTGAAATTAGAAAAAAAATCGAGTTGACTCGAATAACTCGATTCGTTTAACTCAAAATTCGAATTTTTTTTCAATTTTTTCGAGTCGAATCGAGTTTTGCTCACCCCTATGGCTAATGACTTTCCCAAGGGCTGCACATGGACTTGGACAAATTTTTGGGACAATTAACCTTCTAGAAAGCCGTCCATTGGAGTGCCATTGATTCCAAATACATTCAGCTGAATATTGCAAGCTTACAAGACCACATTCAACCGAATTTTGTTAAGCAAACTAAGAGATTTTGTTCTAGATTTTTCCAACTTATTCTAGCTGAAATTTACTTAGTTTTTAAGGCATTCAAGTGACCATTCAGCTATCCCATAATAGCCTATAAATATCTGCTATTTTCATTTGTAAGGTTAAACAGTTTTATCATTAATCATATTACATGAACTTTGTTCATCGAGTGAGTTTATCTCCTCTTCGTTTTTATACAAGTTTCCTAGACTTATCAAGTTGCTTGTGGCGTCTAGACTTGTTCTTTCATCCAACTTATACCATAGGTTCTTATCTCTATAGATAACGGGTCTTGGTCCATCATCGATATTTCATTTTTCACATTAAACAAGTATAGAACCCGGGGTGACACTGTCATAATGTTGAATCGATTCTTTGTTTAAGTTCTATTATCCATCTTCACTGAACTATCATCTATTACTTATCCATATATCTATTTCCCTTACCATCTACTTATCATTGTTTCTTCAACCTTAAATCGAATTCCATCTTCTTTCCATTCTCCCAAAACCGAACCTATCATCTAAACCGTTCCCTTCTTTTCTCAAACTTCCATTCCTAATTTAATCCATTTCTTAAAACCAATTCACTTAAAAGCTTCCGCAACTCTTCCATATTTTCTTATTATTACTCGAAGGCTTGATTTACTCCTCATAGACGATTGGGTAACTCGTATACTTTTCGACTCTTCTCGAGGAAGTGTAACACCCCAAACCCGGCCCATACGTTTCGACCAGATCTGGTATGCTACGGGTTGTACATTGAAAACTTTTGCTTCGTTGGTTTTCGAAAATCGTAAGTTAATTAGAAAATATTTAAATAAATAGGTGACCTTTTTGGAAAATAAAACCTTTTATTATTATTATTTTGAATAATTAAACCTTTTGATAAAATTTCTTAAGTTGCAAATATTAAAAACTACTTAGGTGAGTATAAACTATGGGGCCTTACTACATAAATATTCGCGAAATAAAAACCAAAAACTTAAAGAAAACCGAAAATAGTCTAAAGAAATAAAACTTGATGGCCCCTCGAGTCCGTCTCGGCTCCCATGTCCACGATCTACTGCTCATCTGAGAAGTTAGGGAAAATAATAGGGTGAGTCACCAAGACTCAGTGTGTAAATCTCGAAAACACATAAAAGGCTTGGGCCCACAAACACATTATGAGCCCTGGCCCATACACAATGGCAGCAATCATAATTACATGATAGATAATAAATGATGCATGATAGATAATAAATGATGCATAGCCCAACCCAACCTAGAATTCCATCCTCTACACACTAACCCGTACTAACCATCACACCTTGGGGATTTCTACAATCAACCCTCCATCTGCTACACACCATAACGACAACCGTACTGCCTATTCCTTATCAATCAGAAATTTTAACGTGGTTTTCTACCACCGATCACCAAGTGACCTAACATTTCATTTCGTGGGTTTTCTACCATCGATCACCATGTGACCTAACATTTCATTACGTGGGTTTTCTACCACCGATCACCATGTGACCTAACATTTCATTACGTGGGTTTTCTACCACCGATCACCATGTGACCAATCATGCTCTTTCCCATTCCATATCAAACCCATCCCATGCATACATTCATGCAAAATCAAACAATATACTACCTAAGAGATTACAGTCTTTCACATACATCGATACACATAGAGAAGTTTCTATGGTTACATACCTAGCATCCTTTGCCTACCCTTTGTGGGTAACCCGACTGTTCATACAGCCTATTTTCCGGCTTTTAGCCATCACATATATATACATACAGATTATTAGTGTGTTAGAGATCTACACACCTGATTACTGATAGAATGATACTTTCTATGTCGACGCTATCCGTAGTCGACACAACCTCTATCTGCCTAAGATGTTGTTCAGAAGCCGGTCCACATCCAAGTGGCCAATCTCGAACGGCAGATACCGCTCGTTTCTTAAACTTAGGGATTCTCTCCTTTGCCTGATCCATATTTAATTCCATCACAAGTCCTTGTCAGAACTACTATCACAATTTATGATCGTTAATCCTCATCATAAAGTTAAGATCTTGCATATAATAAGTGAATCTAGTAAAAATATAGGGAAAATCTTCTTACCTTAAAATCCCGAAATTAGAGACTAACATTTTTCGGCTTTTAGATCTAGACGACCAAGTTTCTTTCAAATCCCGGAATGCCTCCCAACATAGAACCATTAAACTATTAGCTTTTCGGCTTTTGCCTTTCAAAAACCAAAATAGAACGTGAGAGCTTAACAGAAGTCGACGCTTACCTTAACACAGGGGATTCGGTTAGCACTAGAGAGAAGATTCGGCAATGCCAAAGGAAAAGATTAAATGCCGGAAGAATCGAACTATCTCACAAATGGGATGAATAGAGAAAAACTATGGTGATTTTGACTTTTTAGAGAAATCGGCTCAAGAGAAAAAGAATGGAGAATAGAGTGAAAGGAGAGGTTTCGACTTTTGAAGAAATTGAAGAAAAGAAATTGTAGAGGGGGAGGCTAAGAATTTTGGCACAAAGAGTGAAGAGGAAATTAGGGTTTAAATGCCAGAATCAATGAGATATCCCCTCATTTATAGAAATTTCGGCATCTACTGCTTAAAACCGAAAATGCCCTTCCTAATAACTAAAAGTCAAGCTAATAAAAAGGGAAAATTCGGCACCCCTTACCATGAAGTAGCCGAATTCTTTACTCCTCTAGGTGGTGAATTTGCGGCCATCACCTTGCCTTACAGATAGCTCCTATCTTTTCTCCTTTTTATCATCTATATTATCAATTATAAAATCCACATAAATCCTCCTATCTTTGAGTCTTGTTGCCGTCCACTTCACCTAACCCTAATGCCAAATTTAGCTAACTTCAATTAAAGGATTTGGGCTCTATGAAACTTAAATTTTGGGCCCCTAACTCCTTGTGTATGGCGTCACCCCTTGCTTCCTTTAAAGTGCCAAAAATGGTCTAAAAACATGGGCTCCTTGCGGCCAAAACTTGGGCCCCTTTAATTGTTAATGACGCCACCTTCAAATTCCCTTGCAGTGCCACCTATTGTTGGGCCACAATCCCACGTTAGTATTTTAAACACAATTACCTCCTTTTAACTCTATAATGCCCAATCAGATAATTTAACCAAGGCCTTTGCCTTGTCCTGAGCCCAATTTGGACCCCTAACAGTTAAATTAACACATTACACATGTTCTCTCATTAAACGCATAGGCCCAAAAATTTAGGATGTTACAGTTCTACCCCCTTAAAGAAATTTCGTCCTCGAAATTTCCAACTAACTATTAATTGTACTACCCAAGTCTCACCACTATGCTTTTGCTGCGCACTCTAATTTAATAATTTATAAACATTGCACGCATACAGTTTTTATACCCAAAAATATAGCATCCGCACAAAACATACCCGACTTAATGGTGATTGAACAATCCCGAGCCTTATGCTCCTCAGACCCGCATCTTAAACACGTTCCTGACTTCCTCCAACATTCATTCGGATGACCCCTTCTGCAATATTCGCAAACCCGAAAGTTCGGACGTACCTTAACATGCTTCACAGAACGAGACTGCAACCCTAGAAAACTACGATCTCTTTTTTTCTTACAGTCCACGCACCCAAACTGAAGTGTTTCAGCGATTTCTTTAACCTCCTTCAGTACCTCCCTAACAAGCTGAGTCAGCACATCAGTCCTAACACTTCCACGGCCTCGGCCGCAGCCTCTTCTTCCTTTTCTAGTGCTCATCGTTGATTCTCGTATTATCTGAATTAACTATTAATTTCTTTCACTGATTAACCATGAACAATCTTATGGAAAGTAGTTTTAAGAGTGGTTTTTTCGAATTCGAACCTATCTACAGTTCCAGTCTCAAATTTATCTCCTAATCCTGGAAACCACATACATCAACCAGCATACATCAATCACACAAGTAGCATCCATGCACACACATTCATCGCATAATGGTTTTTTTTCGTCATTCCTCTACCCAGGGGTATTTCCGTAGTTTTGCCCTACAGGGTATTTTCCAAAATAAAGTATCTTGGTGATTTTCTCAAAATAGGGTATCTTGGTGTTGTTGTTGTGTTTTTTTTAGCAGGGGTATTTTGGAAAATTTAATTTTTCAAATCGGGTCACATTTGTAAATCTAGGAGTTTTCGGGTAAATTTGCAAAACATGGGTATTTTATAAAATCACGGTTGTTTGGAAATTTTCACAAACCAAAAGTATTTTGGAAATTTTGCCAACCGGAGTGTTTCGGTAATTCTCACGAATTTTGGTAGTTTGACAGTTCTGGGGTATTCTGGGAAATTTTCACAAATCAAGTGTATTTTGGAAATTTCACAAATCTTTGGGGTATTCTGGTCATTTTACAAATCAGGGATATTTTGGTCGTTTTACAAATCAGGAGTAATTTAGTAATTTTGCAGAATAGGATGGCTGGTCCCTTTCGGGTTTTAATTATAGATTTTGGCCCGTCAACAAATCCTTGTGGCTAAGGTGAACAGTCACTATGCACCAGGTAGGATTCCAGCGAAGAGGAGGTGAGTCACTAGGACTGCTTAAGTACCAAGCTCTTCCTGAATCCAATCCGAGACATGCGTATGCCTGTTGCCACACCTTAACCCATTGACTCGTTCACGGGTTTTGTTCAGTTGGATTAAGTCTTATGGAATTGAAGAGTTGTTTGACTAAGCCTAAGGTCCATCAATACTATCATACTAGTCTACGTCCATCAAGCCCATTAAGCCCACATGTATATCACAACAAGAGTTTAGAATACTTACCTGCGTGGATCGGGTGCCGGTAGACTCGAAGGCCAAATCTTCATCCAAGACATTTTTCTCAAATTCACATCAAATTTTCAAAACACTACTAGACCTATTTCACAGCCCGAGTTTTGAACTGGGCTCTGATACCAAATTGTAACACCCCAAACCCGGCCCATACGTTTCGACCAGATCTGGTATGCTACGGGTTGTACATTGAAAACTTTTGTTTCGTTAGTTTCAGAAATCGTATGTTAATTAGACAATATTTAAATAAATAGGTGACCTTTTGGAAAATAAAACCTTGTATTATTATTTTGAATAATTAAACCTTTTGACAAAATTTCTTAAGTTGCAAATATTAAAAACTACTTAGGTGAGTATAAACTATGGGGCCTTACTACATAAATATTCGCAAAATAAAAACTAAAAACTTAAAGAAAACCGAAAACGGTCTAAAGAAATAAAACTTGATGACCCATCGAGTTCGTCTCGGCTCCCATGTCCACGATCTACTGCTCATCTGAAAAGTTAGGGAAAATAATAGGGTGAGTCTCCAAGACTCAGTGTGTAAATCCCGAAAACACATAAAAGGCTTGGGCCCACAAACACATTATGAGCCCTGGCCCATACACAATGGAAACAATCATAATTACATGATAGATAATAAATGATGCATAGCCTAACCCAACCTAGAATTCCATCCTCTACACACCAACCCATACTAACCATCACACCTTGGGGATTTCTACAATCAACCCTCCATCTGCTACACACCATAACGACAACCGTACTGCCTATTCCTTATCAATCAGAAATTTTAACGTGGTTTTCTACCACCGATCACCAAGTGACCTAACATTTCATTTCGTGGGTTTTCTACCATCGATCACCATGTGACCTAACATTTCATTACGTGGGTTTTTTACCACCGATCACCATGTGACCAATCATGCTCTTCCCCTTTCCATATCAAACCCATCCCATGCATACATTCATGCAAAATCAAACAATATACTACCTAAGAGATTTGATCTTTCACATACATCGATACACATAGAAGTTTCTATGGTTACATACACGGCATCCTTTGCCTACCCTTTGTGGGTAACCCGACTGTTCATACAGCCTATTTTTCGGCTTTTAGCCATCACATATATATACATACAGATTATTAGTGGGTTAGAGATCTACACACCTGATTACTGATAAAAAGATACTTTCTATGTCGACGCTATCTGTAGTCGACACAACCGCTATCTGCCTAAGATGTTGTTCAGAAGCCGGTCCACATCCAAGTGGCCAATCTCGAACGGCAAATACCGCTCGTTTCTTAAACTTAGGGATTCTCTCCTTTGCCTGATCCATATTTAATTCCATCACAAGTCCTTGTCAGAACTACTATCACAATTTATGATCGTTAATCCTCATCATAAAGTTAAGATCTTGCATATAATAAGTGAATCTAGTAAAAATCTAGGGAAAATCTTCGTACCTTAAAATCCCGAAATTGGAGACTAACGTTTTTCGGCTTTTAGATCTAGACGACCAAGTTTCCTTCAAATCCCGGAATGCCTCCCAACATAGAACCATTAAACTATTAGCTTTTCGGCTTTTGCCTTTCAAAAACTGAAATAGAACGTGAGAGCTTAACAGAAGTCAACCTTACCTTAACACAGGGGATTCGGCTAGCACTAGAGAGAAGATTCGGTAATGCGAAAGGAAAAGTTTAAATGCCGGAAGAATAGAACTATATCACAAATGTTATGAATAGAGAAAAACTATGGAGATTTCGGCTTTTTAGAGAAATCGGCTCAAGAGAAAAAGAATGGAGAATAGAGTGAAAGGAGAGGTTTCGGCTTTTGAAGAAATTGAAGAAAAGAAATTGTAGAGGGAGGGGCTAAGAATTTTGGCACAAAGAGTGAAGAGGAAATTAGGGTTTAAATGCCAGAATCAATGAGATATCCCCCCTATTTATAGAAATTTTGGCGTCTACTGCTTAAAACCGAAAACGCCCTTCCTGATAACTAAAAGTCAAGCTAATAAAAAGGGAAAATTCGGCACCCCTTATCCATGAAGTAGCCGAATTCTTTACTCCTCTAGGTGGTGGTTTTTCGGCTATCACCTTGCCTTGCAGATAGCTCCTATCTTTTCTCCTTTTTATCATCTATATTATCAATTATAAAATCCACATAAATCCTCCTATTTTTGAGCCTTGTTGCCGTCTACTTCACCTAACCCTAATGCCGAATTTAGCTAACTTAAATTAAAGGATTTGGGCTCTATGAAACTTAAATTTTGGGCCCCTAACTCCTTGTGTATGGCGTCACCCTTGCTCCCTTTAAAGTGTCCAGAAAATGGCCCCGAAACATGGGCTCCTTCATGCCAAAACTTGGCCCCTTTAATTGTTAATGACGCCACCTTCAAATTCCCTTGTAGTGCCACCTATTGTTGGGCCACAAGCCCACGTTGGTATTTTAAACACAATTACCTCCTTTTAACTCTATAATGCCTAATCAGATAATTTAACCAAGGCCTTTGCCTAGTCCTGACCCCAATTTTGACCCCTAACAGTTAAATTAACACATTACACATGTTCTCTCATTAAACGCATAGGCCCAAAAATCAGGATGTTACAGGCAGACTGTATCACTATCTGTGAAATTTATTTCAGTCAACTAAGTGGCCACTCGCCTTTTCTTCAAGAGGAATCACTATAGGACTACCAAGCTATAGCAATCTTGTACAACCTCAATAAGGAAAATGTCAAAGGACCATACAGTATTATGTTTGACGACAACAAAGATATAACAGACCTGCCACCTAGCTTATGACATGAACAACCTATCGTCAGTATTGTTTGTGACATGACACTACCAAATAAGGGGACCTCCCCCTATATATACCCATGCACTTAGGCCTGACCCTAAGGGTTGTCTGGAGGAGCGGTCGCCCAAGGCCCAAAGCAGAAAGGGGTCCAAAATATTATTTTTTGGTTTTTAAGGGGCCCAAAATATTGAAAGTTTAATTGATTTTTTCGAATGAAACTTTGCTCGCTTCTAATCTTATTAATCACATTTTATTATGTATTTTTTTTTGTAATTACATCTAACAAAAAATTTTGATTAATGAATTATATAAATGGATTAGAAAAAGGATTGAAAATTCCATCCATAAATATATTAATGAAAATTTTAAAAAAATATTATTAAAAATTAAAAATTTAAATATTTTAGACTATAGAAATTATAACTTGGATTGGACCTAGGCACTTAATGTTGTCCTTGTGTGAGTGCAATTAGGTGTTTGGGAGGTTTAGGATAGATTAGAAAATGTATAAAAATGATTATCATAATTTACTAATGTTATAAGTTGAAAGTAGAATTTTATAAGGATAAAAGACACTTACATTATTAGGTTTGGTGTAAAATATATACCCTTTATAGTTTAAAAAATATTCACTTATCCTCTTAAAAAAAATCACATAGAATCCCTTCAAATCTATTTACTTAGTAATTTTAAATATCATTGTTTCCATTTATCATGTATTTTCTATTTATTTGATTCGTTTTCTTCCATTTTTATTACAAATAATGAAAATTTTAATTACTTTAAAATTATATTAAAGTAATTTATAATTAAATTATATTTGACTTGAAGTAAAATTCAATACTTTAAACTTATATTTATTTTAATTTTTTATTAAAATTTATTAAATAAGATTAATTACCATTACTTATAATGTTTTAATGTAAAAGCAATGACTTAATTGTAGTATTTAAAAAATAAATGAATTAAGCTCCTTTAAATATTTTTTTTTGGTGAAAAAAATACAAGTAAGGACTCAGACCCTCAAAGGAGGATCTTCAAACAATCTTAAGCCTAGACTCCTAGTACGAACGGACTTAACCAGATAGTTGGCGATGAAGTTTTCTTCTTTGGGGACATATTGAATTTTCTATTGCTCCATTTTCCTCAAGATAAGATGGGTTTTCCTAACTAACTCCCTAAGGAATCCTCCAAGATAGCATTAACAGTATCAGTACTATTGGTTTGAATTAAAAATTTCCCAAAACGTCTATCCAGAATAAGGTTCAGCCCATCAAGAATCCCCCAAAGCTCAGCCTCCAAAACAGTGCAATTGCCCAAATATTTAGCGAACCCAATGGTCCACTCCCCATTATGGTCTCTCATACATCCACTGTCCGCAGTGAAACCATCATCAATCCTCACCGAGCTATCAGTGTTCAAACACACCCAACTGTTAGGTAAAGGCTAATTGTGGAGATGACTTCGTGAAACACCCCACGAGCTTTGACCAGATTTGGTATGTTCCTCAAGAAAACCGGTTTCAAAGTTCTTTGTTACTTAGAGAAAATTTGTGCGATTTTAAAAAAAAAAAATTGTTTGGGTTGGGCTTGTGTTGAAAACCAATTTGATTTTTATATTAGAAACCTTTTTTTAAGTTTAAGTGACAAAATATTTAGGGTTCAGTTTAAAAGAAATTTTACTTAAACTTTAATAAATAAAACCCATAAACATAATAAATAAAAATAAATGTAAAACATTTCAACTATGGCCTTATGGCCTTATTACATCAAATAATTTCCAAATAGTTCAAGTACTTAAATAAAAATAATAGTCCATAAAAATAAAGACTTCATGTTGAGCATGGCCACCACAAGTTCTGCCGTCCCGGTCCATCACTGTTCATCACCTGAAACATGGTCCCACAACGGGGTGAGTCAAACAGACTCAATGTGTACACGACACTAAGTCATAATAGAATCAGGCATACAAGAGTTACACATTCAGAACAATGAATACAAGTTATGATGCATTCCCAAACCCAAACCTAATTGTCCATCCGCTACACACCCCGCACGCGGTCACATCGTGGGGGACTACTAAGTCGACCCTCCTTCCGCTACACACCAAATTGCGGTCTTAGGTCACTGCATTCATGGTCTTAGGTCACCATGTTCAGATTACTGTGGTCTTAGGTCACCGCTTTGAGACATCGTGATCTTAGGTCACCACTTTCACTTCCCCTTTCAAACAAACCCATATGCCCCATATAATAATAATATGCATAAATATGCCAGAGTTCACATTCTTATCATATTCTCATGTTACTAATAACATTTTTCATATTCCTAGTAGGAGTAGGAAACGTACCTGAGTACTTAGTACCATAACATGGTACCTTAGCCACTTTCATAATCTTAATATCACATATACTAATTTAACGTAGCCATAAAACGTATTATGAAGTAGTGTGGGGTACACACCTGATTCGCTTAGCAAATTCCTTGAGATCTCGTAATCTGATCTACCGCTTAGATCCTTAATCCCTACATTTGATTAATCACTTACTAATTTAATAAAAAGCCATTAGGCCATAAATCCAAATCCTAGTAGGATTAGTATACTAAAACTTACCTTGTTCTTTGATTGACTTAAGAATCAAGTCCGAAAACTTGTATTCTTCCCTTTGAAATCGGCTAATCACTAGATCCCTTGAATCGGTTAGTTTTCGGCTTAAAACACATAAAAATAGATCTAACTACTAAAATAGGCCTTGGCCGAATATTCATAGTCACTTACCTTAAGGATCTTAAATCCCGAAATTATCCCTTTGTTATAGCTTCTGTCGAAATCCCTAAAACCACATGTTAGATCAACTTCTAACCTTTAATCACAATCAATGGCCCTTGGCCGTATGTCGAATATGACTTACCTTGATGGTCAAATCCAGAAGATCTTTTCTTTTATAGTCGACTATGGCAAAAATCCGAAAGAATCCTTCCAAATTTGGCAAATAAGAATATTGATGGGATTAGTCCTAGATTTCGACAAATCTAAAAGAAAAGAATAGAAATCAAAACTTGTTCTTACCCCTTTCTTGAAGAAATCGACAAAGACCTATCTTTGGAAGCCCTCAAAGATTCGGCTTTTGATGGATTGGAAAGAAAAGAAATTGGCTAATGGTGATATCTTGAATTTTTGGCTTTGGCTGGCTAAAAAAGAAGAAGAACAAATGCTCTAGGAAATTCGGTAGAGAGAGAAGGGTTGAGAGAAAGAATGATGAATGGCCTCTTTTTCTTATATATAGCTGAATTTACTAACTTAGAATCCCTTACTTGGCCATCACTCTTCTATTTTGATAGCTTTATCTCTTTAATTATCTCCTAAAATAAAAGATAATTCAGCAACTATCCTTACTTAGCCGAAATTATTAAACTCAAAGTCCCTTACTTGGCCATCACTTCTCCCTTATTTTCCTAATTAAAGAATAATTCCTCATTTATCTCTTGAAAATAATCTAAAATAAATCCATTATTTATCCCTTATTTATCCACTATTTTATCTCTTAAAAATAAAAGAATAAAGGCTCCTAAATTATAGCCTTGTGCAGTCCACCTCACTTCTTAGGAAGCAAAATAAAATTTATTTTATTTGCTTTCCTTTGACTCGAACTCAGCCCAATCCCCTTGCATGTGGCGCCATTTCCAGAGGCCCTAAGTGGCATCTCAGTGCCACTTTTCCAAGCCTGTTTTGCGTGTCAAATTTCATATACTTTTTCTCTTAAGGCCACCTTGCCTTAATTTCCTCTTTTAAACTTTAAAACTTGACATTTCTAAGTCATTTCTAAGTTTCCAAAAATTTTCGTTTGCCTCATTAAACTTGACATTTCCTTACATTTCCAAGTTTCCAGAAATGTTCACTTTCCACTTTTGAATCATTTCCAAATCATTTCCTTACATTTCCAAGTCATTTCCTTACATTTCCAAGTCATTTCCTTACATTTCCAAGACAAGACATTTCCTTCCATTTCCAAGTCATTTCCTTACATTTCTAAGACAAGACATTTCCTTCCATTTTCAAGTTATTTCCTTACATTTCCAAGACAAGACATTTCCTTGCATTTCCAAGTCATTTCCTTACATTTCTAAGTTTGCAAAAATGTTCACCATAATTCATAACACATAAGACATGCCATTTCGTATAATTAAATAAAAAATGCATAGGCCCATTTCCAGGATGTTACACTTCGAGCATTAAGAGATGAGTTCCTTGAAGTAGAGGAATACTGTTTTGCCCAACTGTATGAGATATTGATAATCTCATCGACTCTCCAAGTGATGCGTTGAAAAATGAGGTTTCGATTTTTCCAGATTCGCCACATAGTAATCCCAAAGAGACATGGCCAATCGATCCAATCCAGAGGAGAAAAATGACCCTGAAAATTGTGCTTTATCCAATGAAATAGAGATCTATTATAGAAAACAGAAAGATTTTGCTGCAGAATAAACTTGTCCAAATACTTCTGGCAGCATTGTAATCTCTGAGAATATACAAAACATCTTCATGTTCATGTCCACAAATGCTACAAGCACTGCTACTCCCAAAGCCGCATCTATCCCACTCGATGTTTGTTAAGTGATGTTGCTTAAGAGCCAACCAGATGAAAAAATGAATCGATGGGGCCACAAAATTTCTATGGAATGTCTCAGAGTCAATCTTTTGAGTTAAAAGTGCCTTCACGAACCTTCTCATAGGCACTTTTGAGAGAGAAAGAGTCCGTTGAAGAAGCTCCCCAGATAATTCGGTCAGGACCTGCTGAGGGATGAGGTGGTGGAATGCCTATTATTTTGTTGATAATCTCTTCAAGAACCCAAGGCCTAAAAAGGTCCAACTTCCAGGAGCCATCACCTGCAACCATACTATTAAGGGAACAATCTAGAAAAAGGTTAGCAGAATAAGGGATAAACTTAAATAAAGGGTCACAATTGGGAATCTAGGGGTCTGCTAGCACTTGATGCTATTTTCGTCTCCGATTGACCAAATTAGGTTGTCACAAATGAGGGGCCATACCTTAGAAATAGATCTCCAAATAAAGGAACACCGTCTCCTTGAAAGGTCATCTGGTAAACCGCTAGGGACTCTGTATTTAAAACGGAGTACCTGAATCCAGAGGGCATTAGTATTGGAAATGATGTTAAAATGAACCTTCATCATGAAAGAGGTGTTGTGATCCTTCAGCCGTCTAAATCCAAGACCTCAATGGGACTTAGGTTGGCACACCGAATCCCAACTGACCAAGGCTGTCTTTAAGCTACCATTATGAACTCCCCAGACAAATTTCTGAACTATGCGCTCTATCTCATCGCAGACACCTTTGGGAACCATTATTGACTGCATAAAATAATTGGGAATTGAGAGAAAGACAGATTGTGCTAAAGTGACCCTTCCAACTAAAGAAAGCTGACTAGCTTCTCAGCTAGACAATTATATTGCGCACCCTTTCCACCATAAAACTCAAAGTGCTTTTGGTGTCTTTGTCATGAAGAAGTGGAACTCCCAGGTAATAGCCCAAATTAGTAACATTTTGAAAGCCAAAAAATCAATTATTCGCTCCCCCAAGATATCATCCACACATTTCGAGAAAAAACTATTAGTCTTTCGTGAATTAATCCGATGGCCCGAATAATTGCAAAACTTATTTAAAATATTTTTAATGACTTTAGCTTGGTTTTTATTGGTATGTCCAAAGAGAATCAAGTCATCAGTAAAGAAAAGATGAGATAACGGAGGGCTACCACGGGACAAATTAATAGGAGTCTAATTACCAGTATCAATAGCGTTATGGATACTATTTCCTAACCACTCTATGCACAGAATAAACAGATAAGGAGATAAAGGACATCCTTGGCGAACACCCCTAGCTGGTCTAAACTTCTATGTTGGGACACCATTCCATAAGACCTGCATAGTAGAACTAGAAATCGCAGACAAAATAACATTGCGTAAAAAAAATAGGAATACCTGCAGCTTGGAGTGACGCATTAATGAAATCCCACCGAACTCGGTCAAAGGCCTTCTCTAGATCAATTTTGATGGCCATCCACTTTCTGTTTTTCTGCTTACCTCTCATGGAGTGAATAACCTCCTAAGCAATAATGATGTTACCAGTGATATTCCGCCTTGCGACAAAACCAACTTGCTCGGGAGCTAGAAGCCTTGAAAAGACCACTTTAAAACAATTAGCAATGATCTTCATGACAAGTTTATAGAGAACAGAACATAAGCTGATAGGCTGAAACTGAGAGAATTCCTCAAGATTATGAGTTTTAGGGATAAGTACAATAAGAGCATTGTTTAGTTCCGAATCAATGCTTTTCCCTTCAAAAACCTCTTTAACCCAAGTGTAGACCGAAGCACCAACATGATCCCACTGGCTCTGATAAAACAAGGCATGAAAACTATCACTACCTAGAGCCTTCAACGGTGCCATATCAAAAAGAGTTGCTTTAATTTCCTCATTCGACACCTGTTTGTTGAGAATATTAAAGTCTTTGTATTTAAGACAGGGGAAAACAACATATGGGAAATCCCTTCTAAGCCCAGGATGCTCTTTATAGATTAAAATAAAAATTAACTGCTTCAAGTTTTAGCTGATCATCATCCATAATCCACTCACCCAAGCTATTCTTCAAGGTAGTAATTCTATTCTCTTTACATCTTCTCAACGTGAGAGAGTGGAAGAATTTGGTGTTCCGGTCCCCTAAAACCAACCAATCACAACGCGCTTTTTGACGCCAAAGGAGTTTTTCATGATAGAGCATATTCTCCGATTCCGCTCCCACTTCAATCTCGACTTGTTCAAGAAACTCTGAGTTAGATCTATCACGTTCAATCTTGATATGTTCCAGTTTACGAGACAAAAGCTTTTTACGAGTAAGAATATAACTATAAACCTCTTTGTTCTAAATCTTGGCACGATTAGTGAACTTAGAATGCAGGGAAGACATGCTTCTAGACATCCCCCAATTTTCTTTAACAAAATCAGAAAAGGAAGGATGCTTAGTCCAACCAGCTAAAAATCTAAATAGATGCCCTTTCGAAGTATGAACCTCAGATAAAAGAGAATTTAAGAGGCTTTTGGTTAGATTTAAGCCGAGGTAAATGAGTCACCATTAAGTTCGAAAAATTTAAGAACCAAGAAATATTACAGATAGCTCTGTCTAAGCGTTCAACAATCCCCCTTTTTGCCAAGTAAACTGCGACCCTCGGAAACCTAAATCTTGAAGATAGGCAGATTTCATAAAATTACCAAAGAAAGGGCATATTTTCTCTAAAACACGCCCTCCTTTTTTCTTGTTAGGGGAACGGATGACATTAAAGTCAGCAACTGCCACCCACGAGGACCCGTCCACTGGAATGGTACTATGCAAAACCTCCCATAAATGTCTCATTTTCTGACTGTTGGGGCTGCCATAAACAAAGGAGACAAGAAAAGGCTGACAAAGGGAGTTATCAATAACTTTGGCTAATACAAATTGGGGATGACTTTGGAGCACCTCCACATTAACCGTAACCTTCTAGCCAATCCAAATGCCTCCAGAAAAACTGACTACTTCCACACGATGAGAATTATGAAAATCGAGCTTAGCAATAATCAAGTCTGCTTTTTCACCACTGACCCTAGTTTCTACAAGAGTGACCGAATCAAGTCTGTGCTCTCGGTTGTCTTCACGGAAGACTCTAACAAATTTTGAACTCGTAATGGCAATCAAAACCTGACCTCGTAATGGCTATCAAAAACTCAGACAATCTTGGATGTGACATCTGGTTTCTCTAAAGATTTTACAGCTTGCACACTAATGAGCTCTGCCATAGAGCCCATAGCTTCTGGGAGGGAGACGCGTGAACTATTGGTAGGTTTAAATTTTCCCCCACGTCCACGAATAGATTTAAATAAAGCTTTCCTGTTGTGACTATTTCCTTTTCTATTCTCAATACCATGCCCTTTAGGAATATTAGAAGAGTTTGAGCACACTTTAGAATTAGATTTAATAACCGGCTTCTCGTGAAAAGTAATAGCAGAATATTTTTTTGGGTTAAGAGCATTGGAAATAATACCCACATTAGCCTCAGGATGTTTTTCAAAAGTAGGATTGACATGCAAAGAAGTAGCAATGTCGTTAGAAAAAGAAATAGGGACTGATGGGTTATTACACCCAAGACCCGCTGCACCTTCTGAGCCCAGACTGGTGGAGGAAGGAGTCTGGCCCGTATTATGCTGAGGCCCAAGGCAATCTGATGAAAAACCAGAAACCTCACACTAAAGGCCCAACACCGTAAAAGGCCCAGAACGAACAGGTGCCAGGACCCCATTACGTGGCACAACCCGGGCTTCTAATTTCAGCGCCTGGCCAGCACTTTTTTTTCATTAAATACCCAGAATTTGTACCCAGCCCAGAGTTGCTATTAGATCCCAAAATTCCTTTATCTAAGTCAACCCTAGCTACCGATCTAGATTTTATTTCAATACATTTACCCTTCAGCTTTTTAAAGAAGTCATATTGGATAAACCTAGCTATTCCAGGGTCTTTAGAATGCGCCTCTAAATCCGAATTTAAGGATTCAGTTGCCATGGAAGCCAGCATTTCAAATCTGGAACGTTTCAAATTACCATCCAAATTTTTTGATTTTTGTCCCTGAATTATGTTCTTTTTTCTCCTAGATTTGTGCTCAACCACTATCCATGGGCCAAAGGCTTCGCCCACAATCGGCAGATCATCCCCTATCTTTGCCAGAGTTGAAATGTAATATCCTGAAATTGGGCTTGTGCATTTTTGCTTAAATTATAAGAAATAGTATGTCTTATGTGTTGTGGATGTGTTGTGTGCATTTTTAGAATCTTGGAAATGTAAGGAAATGCCTTAGAAATGTTAAGTTTTAAAGTTTAAAAGAGGGAAATAAGGCAAGGTGGCCTTAAGAGAATTTATGGAGGAAATATGACATGAAATTGGGCTTGGAACAGTGGCCTGGAGGTGCCACTTAAGGCTCTGGAAATGACGCCATACACAGTGCAAGGGGGGCTTATGTTCGAGTCGCGTGGGAAGCAAAATTTTAAGGCTTTTATTTTGTATGTGGCGTCAAAGAGAAGGGAGTAGGGGGGACGGCACCAAGGCTAGATTTTAGGAAGTTTTATCCTTTTATTTTCAAGAGATAAATGAGGGATTATTCTTTAAATTTTAAATAAAGAGATAAAGAGGAAAATAAGGATAAGAGAATGATGGCCAAGTAGGGGACTCTAGCTTAGTAATTTCGGTAAAAGGAGGAAAAATAAGGCTATTCATCATTCTTTCTTCTCCTTTTCTCTCTGCCGAATTCTCTAGTGCAAATCCTCTCCTCTCCTAATTTTTCGAAAGCCAAAAACTCTAGTAAATCTAGCCGATTTCTCCATCTTGTTCTTCTTCAAAATTTAACACCATTGCCGAAATTGTTGATCCACATCCTAGCCATAGCCGAATTTCTTTATGGATGCAAGCAAGGGAGCCGTCGATTTCAAGTTAAGGGTAATATCAAAATTTAGTTCCCATTCTTTTTCTTTTAGGCTTGTCGAAATCAAGGTATTAATCCTCTCAGTGATTTTTGGCCGAAACTTGAAGGGTTCTCCGGGATTTCTGCCATTGTCGACATCTCCATAGTCAAGTAGCAATTTCGGGATTTAGATCCACAAGGTAAGTGCTTATGATGTTCGGCCAAGGCCTAGTTAGTGTGTCAGATACTATTTCTTACTTATTCAAAAATCGAAACTAATTAGTTAAAGTGATCTAGTGTTAGCCAATTATAAGGGGGAAACATCACGACATTTCGGGATTTGTTTAGGAATCAAATCGACAGCAAGGTAAGATTTAGATTGTGATAAACCTTTCGGGATTTAATCTTATAGCCGAATAGGTTTTTATTCAACATTGAGTGATTGACCGAATGTAGGGATTAAGGATCTAAAGCAGTAGATCGGGATTTTCGGGAAATCAGTGAACTTGCTAAGCGAATCAGGTGTGTACCCCATACTATTTCCTATTAGATTTATGGCACCTAATTGATGTATATGTGTTTATAATAATGTGAATAAGGCTAAGGTACTATGCAATGGTACAAAGTACTCAGGTACGTTTTCCTACTCCTACTAGGATTATAATAAGAATGTGAATAAGGGATATGACATAAATAATGAGTATTTGCATGACATGGGCATATGGGATATTATGAAAGGGGAAGTGAATGTGGTGACTTATGTCACGATATCTGAATGTGGTGACCTCGGTCACAATTATCTGAACGTGGTGTCTCATGACACAAATTATTATCTGGTGGCTATGCCACAATATTTATAAGGGCGATGAGCACGCCGATCGCAAATGATCGCCTTTGATGGTGTGTAGCGGATGGAGGGTTGACTCAGTAGTCCCCACGGTGTGCAGGTTGGTACGGGTGATGTGTAGCGGATGGCATCTAGGTTTGGGGTTCGGGTTTACATCATATTAATTAAATGCTATTTGTGTGCATGTATGATTTGATATGCTTGAATCTGTTAGGACTTAGTGTTGTGGTTACACATTGAGTCTGTTGACTCACCCTGTTGTGGGATTATTTTACAGGTGATGATCAGTGATGGACCGGGTCGGCAGGAGCTTAGGGGTGACCATGCTCAGCAAGGAATTTATTTTTTTTTGAACTCTTTTTTTATTTTATTTCATGTACTTTGAATTTAATTTGGGATTTATTTTGATGTAATAAGGCCATAGTTGAATACTTTACTCTTACCTTTATTTATTTCACGCAATTTTTATCATATAAAGATTAAGTAGATTTCTTTTAAAAATAAACTCTAAAGGTTTTGTCACCTAAAATAAAGGGATTACAATATAAGATAAACTTGTTTTCAAATCGAGCCCAACCCAAACACAATCTTTCTTTCAAAACACACAGTCTTTCCAAAGCAACAAAAGAATTTTTAACCGGTTTACATCGAGAAACATACCAGATCCGGTCTGGGCTCGTGGGCCGGGTTTGGGGTGTTTCAATTTGGTATCGGAGCCCAGTTTTAAACTCTCGGCCTGGGGTTTAAAGCCCACAGTGTTTTAAAATTAAGGCCCAAATGAATCTTGAGAAAGTTTTTAAGCAGGTTTCTGGCATGGCACCTAAGTCTCCGACCCGCAGTCCACCAGGTAAGTACCCCTATCCATTGTGTGATTTATAATATGATCTGTAGAAGGGTATAAATGGAACGTAGAATAGTATGATAGGTACTTGAACCCTAGGATTAGTTTACCCCAACTATTACATAAGACTTAATGCCTAATTAAACAAACCAATGGCTAAGTCGCCGAGTTAGGGTGTAGCAACCCCTGTGCGCATGTCTAGGATTGGATCCGGAAGAGCTTGGTACTTAAGCAGTCCTAGTGACTCACCTCCTCTTCGCAGAATCCTGCAGTGCGTAACCGGTTCACCCTAACTAAGAGGACTCGACCACAAAGCTAAACTCAATAACTAAAACCCGAAAGGGATTAGCCGCATTTTCATGGAAACCCTAGTTTTTAAAAGTCAATAAACTACTCTTTTATCGTGACAATTATTATTTTTGAAAATTTTTCAAAAAAAAAAATCTTCTAAATTACAAAATTACCTGAATACCCCTGGTTGTAAAATTACAAAAATACCCTTGGTTTATAAAAATGTCCAAACTACCCATAGTTCTAATCAAAACTTCCTTACTTTATAACAAGTCCAAAAACCCTAATTTGAAAAATATCAAAATACCTTGATTTTAAAAAAAAAATTATTACGAAATTGCCCTGACTTGCAAAATTACCAAAATGACCCTGATCTTCAAAATTTTTGCAATAACATCAATTTGGAAAACAAATTCTCAAAAAGAACCCCCCAGTTTTGCAAATTTTGGAATACCCCGAATTTATTAAACTTTATAAATTTACCTTGGTTTATTACCAAAATACCCCCGAGTTTCAAAATTACTGAAATATCCTCGGATTTCAAAATTTCTAAAATACCCTCGAGAATGTAAAATTACCAAAATACCCTTATTGACAAAATCACCAAGGAACCTTATTTTGAAAAATTTACGAAAATACCCCTATAGGGCAAATTACAAAAATACCCTTGGGTTAGGAATAGACAAAAATAGAGAAATAGAGAACGTGTGTGAATGAATGTTTGAATGAATGTGCTTCTCTGAATTAGGATAGAAGACTTGAAAACTCTGATTGATCGAAAGAACTACTTCTAAACTTCTTTCATAAGCTTTCTTCACGAATAATCAGTGGAACAAAATATTAATTCATAAAATTTCTTAATCAGATTAAAGCACGAACGTAGACATGAGCTCTAGGGGACGTGGTCGTAACGTACGAGGACGCGGTAGAGGTAGAATGACCGTGTCGGAACCCGTTAGATCGGGTCAAAGATCCGAGAATGAGGTACCGCCACCACCACCACCAGCTGTTGGTGCTGAACAGCAAGATCAGACGGGAGACGATGCTGTATCGCAAGCTGTACTGTGAGTTCTTGAGTTGATGGCTGGTGCAGGAGGAAATTTGGGAGCTTGAAAGTCGGTACCTGAGCGACTTCGTGCCAATAGAGCTGAGGTATTTCGTGGCGTATCTGGTGTAGCACCCAGTATGGCTGAATATTGGTTGGAGGCAACCAAGCGCATTATGGATGAGCTCGATCTAACCCCTGAGGAGAAGTTGAAAGGAATGGTGGCGCTGTTACGCGATGAAGCGTATTAATGGTGGTTAACAGTTCGAGATGGTGCCACAGCTGAGGATCTGACCTGGGAGTATGTTAAGGCAGCATATCAGAAGAAATATGTTGGCACACGATATCTCGATGAAGAGAGAGGAAGGCTTTTTCAGGGGTGGTTCAAGGAACAAGTCCGAGCAGCAGTATGAAGTGAATTTACGAGGTTGAGCGGTATGCTCGAGGAGTAGTAGCTACGGAGCATGAGCGATGTATCCGATTTGAGGACGGATTAAGGGATGACCTAAGGTTGTTAATAGCTCCACATCAGGAATGGGAGTTTTCTGCTTTAGTAGAGAAAGCTAAGGTAGTTGAAGGAATTAAGGATTCTGTGAAGCAGAATATGGATCGGAATAGGCCAAAGAGAGGTTTTGGGCCGTCAAGATCATCTGGGAATAAGAGTCCTAGAGTTGATGGGCCGCGAGGCCAGCAAGCTGCTACAGGAGGGCAGTATCGTACTTGTGATCAGTGTGGAAAGAAACACTTAGGAGAGTGTTGGAAAAAGACGGGAGGATGTTTTAAGTGTGGGTCCAAGGATCATATGATTAAGGACTGTCCTATGAAACCAGAAGGGAGTCGACCTATAGCTCAGAATGTTAATTAGGTTGGGAGAGGTGGACAGCAGCCTCAGCGAGGTCGTGGTCCGAATGGCAGAGGTAATGGTGCTGGCAGAGGATGTGGAACACCGGGCAGAGGTGCTGCTAATACTGAGGCAAGGCAACCGGGTTTGGTTTATGCGGTTCGTCGGAGGGAGGATGGAGACGCGCCGGACGTTATAACTGGTACGTTCCTTATTTATGGCAAGCCTTATATTGCTTTAATTAATGTGGGCTCGACCCATTCTTATGTTGCATGTAGAGTGGTTGAGACTCTAGACATAGCCTCTAAACTTTCTGATAGGGAGATGACTGTAGTAAGCCCACTAGGTCAAACTGTAGTGGTGAATAAGATCTTTCGAAGTGTACCATTAGAAATTCAAGGTGTAGTATTTACTGCCGACTTGATGGAACTTCCCTTCGGAGAATTCGATCTCATACTTGGCATGGATTGGTTAGTGGAACATCGGGCTGTATTGGATTGTGCAGCTAAGTGAATGGAGTTAAGGACCCTGGAGGATGAGGTGGTCATTATGATAGGAGAAAGAAGAAACTACTTGTCTAATGTAGTTTCGGGGCTAAAGGCTGAGAAGATGGTGCGGAAAGGGTGCAAGGCATTTTTAACCTTCGTAAGTGCGTTAGATGGAAAGGAAGAAAGTGTTAGTGGAGTTAGAACTGTAAAGGGATTTTGAAGATGTGTTTCCGGAGGAATTACCAGGAATACCCCCAGATAGGGAGGTGGAGTTTGGAATTGACTTGCTACTGGGAGCACGACTCCCGTGTCAATTGCCCGCATGAGAATGGCACCAAAGGAGTTGGTTGAGCTCAAGGCTCAAATCCAAGAGTTGTTGGATCGTGGGTTTATCCGACCCAGTATGTCTCCATAGGGAGCACCGGTCCTGTTTGTGAAGAAGAAGGATGGAACTATGCGTATGTGCATAGACTATCGTTAGTTGAATAAGCTGACCATCAAGAACAAGTATCCTTTGCCAAGGATAGATGACTTGTTCGATCAGCTTAAGGAGGCCGCGGTATTCTCAAAGATCGACTTAAGGTCGAGATATCATCAGTTGAAGGTGAAGGAGGCAGATATCCGTAAGACAGACTTTAGGACAAGGTACGGCCACTATGAGTTTGTAGTGATGCCGTTTGGATTGACGAACGCTCCAGCCGCATTCATGGACATGATGAACCGGGTTTTTCAACCTTACTTGGATCAGTTCGTCGTTGTGTTCATCGACGACATCTTAGTATACTCCAAGTCTGAAGAGGAACATGATGAGCAATTTCGGATTGTGTTACAAGTGCTAAGGGAGAAGAAGCTCTATGCCAAATTCAGCAAGTGTGAATTTTGGCTGAAGGAAGTTGCATTTTTAGGACATGTGGTATCCGCGGAAGGAATAAGGGTGGATCCTCGGAAGATTGAGGCAGTGCTAGATTGGAAACCACCTAAGTCGGTGGCGGAGATTCATAGTTTCCTGGGATTGGTAGGTTACTACAGAAAGTTTATGGAAGGATTCTCATCGATAGCCGTGCCATTGACAAAGTTATTAAGGAAGGAAGTACCTTTTGTATGGACGGATAAGCAATAGGAGAGCTTTGAGAAGCTTAAGAAAGTATTGACGGAAGCTCCAGTTTTGATCCAGCCTAAGGCAGGAAAGGACTTTGTGGTGTATTGTGATGCCTCTCATACGGGACTAGGATGCGTATTGATGCAAGATGGGAAAGTAGTCGCTTATGCGTCTCGGCAGTTAAGGCCACATGAGGTGAATTACCCAACTCATGATTTGGAATTGGCGGTAGTAGTCTTTGCTCTTAAGGTGTAGAGGCACTATCTTTACGGTGAAAGGTCGATAATCTACACAGACCATAAGAGCCTTAAGTATTTGCTGACTCAGAAGGAGTTAAACCTGAGACAGCGAAGGTGGGTGGAATTACTGAAGGACTATGATTGTTCGATAGAGTATCATCCGAGCAAGGCGAATGTAGTGGCGGATGCTCTAAGTCGGAAGGTTGTGTCGGATCTGAGGGTGATGTTCGCACATCTAAGCTTGTATGATGATGGAAGTCTGCTGGCAGAGTTGTAAGTCAAGCCGACGTGGTTGAATGAGGTGAAAGGACAGCTGGCTGATGAGGACCTAAGTGTTAAGCTACAGCAAGTACAGAATGGAGAATTGAGGGATTATGGCATTAATGACGAAGGAGTGTTGTGTTTCAAGGGCAAGGTCTGTATGCCTAAAGATGAGGAACTTAGGCGGAGAATTCTTCAGGAATCACATAGTAGCCCTTATGCTATGCATCCCGGAGGTAGTAAGCTGTACAGAGACTTGAGGGAACAGTTTTGGTAGCCTGGTCTGAAGAAGGAAGTTACAGAATTCGTTGGCAAGTGTTTGACGTGTCAGCAAGTTAAGGCTGAACACCAAGTTCCATCAGGATTGCTTCAACCGATAATGATTCCACAGTGGAAGTGGGTGAGAATTACCATGGACTTCGTTAGTGGGCTTCCCATTACGCCTACTAAGAAGGACTCGGTATGGGTGATAATGGATCGGTTGACAAAGTCCGCGCACTTTATCCCAGTGAGAGTCGACTATTCTTTGCAGAGGTTGGCAAAGTTATATGTGGCGAAAATTGTAAGGTTGCATGGAGTGCTAGTGTCAATTATCTCTGATAGGGACCCAAGGTTTACTTCTCGATTTTGGAAAGCGCTACATCAAGCAATAGGCACTAAGTTGGATTTCACAACGGCTTTTCATCCTGATCGGACAGGCGATGCGAGCGGGTAATCCAAGTGCTAGAGGATATGTTGAGGGGATGTGTAATGGATTTCAGAGGAAGTTGGAGGAATATTTTCCTTTAGCAGAATTTGCATACAACAATAGCTACCAAGCCAGTATTCGGATGGCACCGTATGAAGCGTTGTATGGTCGGAAGTGTCGAACTCCTACGTGTTGGACTGAATTAGGGGAACGATGAGTTTTGGGTCTAGAGATCGTGGCAGAATCCGAAGAGAAGATTGAGATAATCCGGGCACAGTTAAAGGAAGCATCGGATAGGCAGAAGTCATATGCAGATCTTAAGCGAAAGGAGATAGAATTTGATGTGGGAGATCAAGTGTTCCTTAAGGTATCGCCTTGGAAGAAGGTGATGAGATTTGGATGCAAAGAGAAGTTAAGTCCAAGGTTTATAGGACCTTATCGGGTATTGAAGCTAGTTGGACCAGTGGCATATCAATTAGAGTTGCCACCGGAGTTGAAGCAGATGCACGACGTATTCCATGTGTCCATGCTACGTCGTTATTGATCGGATTCATCTCATGTGGTACTAGTTGAGGAGGTAATGTTAAGGCCAGATTTATCCTACGATGAGGAGCCGATTCAGATCTTAGAGCGAGATGTGAAATTGCTACGAAGGAAATCAGTTCCTCTAGTTAAAGTATTATGGCACAATCATGGATCGGAGGAAGCTTCGTGGGAGCCAGAAGAAGCAATGCGATAGCAATACCCTCATTTGTTTTAGCCAGGTAATTTCGAGGTCGAAATTATTTTAAAGGGGGTAGAACTATAATATCCTGAAATTGGGCTTGTGCATTTTTGCTTAAATTATAAGAAATAGTATGTCTTATGTGTTGTGGATGTGTTGTGTGCATTTTTAGAATCTTGGAAATGTAAGGAAATGCCTTAGAAATGTTAAGTTTTAAAGTTTAAAAGAGGGAACTAAGGCAAGGTGGCCTTAAGAAAATTTATGGAGGAAATATGACATGAAATTGGGCTTGGAACAGTGGCCTGGAGGTGCCATTTAAGGCTCTGGAAATGACACCGTACACAGTGCAAGGGGGGCTTGTGTTCGAGTCGCGTGGGAAGCAAAATTTTAAGGCTTTTATTTTGTATGTGGCGTCAAAGAGAAGGGAGTAGGGGGGACGGCACCAAGGCTAGATTTTAGGAAGTTTTATCCTTTTATTTTCAAGAGATAAATGAGGGATTATTCTTTAAATTTTAAATGAAGAGATAAAGAGGAAAATAAGGATAAGAGAGTGATGGCCCAGTAGGGGACTCTAGCTTAGTAATTTTGGCAAAAGGAGGAAAAATAAGGCTATTCATCATTCTTTCTTCTCCTTTTCTCTCTGCCGAATTCTCTAGTGCAAATCCTCTCCTCTCTAATTTTTCGAAAGCCAAAAACTCTAGTAAATCTAGCCGATTTCTCCATCTTGTTCTTCTTCAAAGTTTATCACCATTGCCGAAATTGTTGATCCATATCCTAGCCATAACTGAATTTCTTTGTGGGTGCAAGCAAGGGAGCCGTCGATTTCAAGTTAAGGGTAAGATCAAAATTCGGTTTCCATTCTTTTTCTTTTAGGCTTGTCGAAATCAAGGTATTAATCCTATCAGTGATTTTTAGCCGAAACTTGAAGGGTTCTCCGGGATTTCTGCCATTGTCGACATCTCCATAGTCAAGTAGCAATTTCGGGATTTAGATCCACAAGGTAAGTGCTTATGATGTTCGGCCAAGGCCTAGTTAGTGTGTCAGATACTATTTCTTACTTATTCAAAAATCGAAACTAATCAACTAAAGTGATCTAGTGTTAGCTAATTATAAGGGGGAAACATCACGACATTTCGGGATTTATTTAGGAATCAAATCGACAGCAAGGTAAGATTTAGATTGTGATAAACCCTTCGGGATTTAATCTTATAGCCGAATAGGTTTTTACTCAACATTGAGTGATTGACCGAATGTAGGGATTAAGGATCTAAAGCAGTAGATCGGGATTTTCGGGAAATCAGTGAACTTGCTAAGTGAATCAGGTGTGTACCCCACACTATTTCCTATTAGATTTATGGCACCTAATTAATGTATATGTGTTTATAATAATGTGAATAAGGCTAAGGTACCATGCAATGGTACAAAGTACTCAGGTACGTTTTCCTACTCCTACTAGAATTATAATAAGAATGTGAATAAGGGATATGACATAAATAATGAGTATTTGCATGACATGGGCATATGGGATATTATGAAAGGGGAAGTGAATGTGGTGACTTATGTCACGATATCTGAATGTGGTGACCTCGGTCATAATTATCTGAACGTGGTGTCTCATGACATAAAATATTATCTGGTGGCTATGCCACAATATTTATAAGGGCGATGAGCACGTCGATGCGCAAATGATCGCGCTTCGATGGTGTGTAGCGGATGGAGGGTTGACTTAGTAGTCCCCACAGTGTGCAGGTTGGTACGGGTGATGTGTAGCGGATGGCATCTAGGTTTGGGGTTCGGGTTTACATCATATTAATTAAATGCTATTTGTGTACATGTATGATTTGATATGCTTGAATCTGTTAGGACTTAGTGTTGTGGTTACACATTGAGTCTGTTAACTCACCCCGTTGTGGGATTATTTTACAGGTGATGATCAGTGATGGACCGGGTCGGCAGGAGCTTAGGGGTGACCATGCTCAGCAAGGAATTTATTTTTATTTGAACTTTTTTTTTTATTTTATTTCATGTACTTTGAATTTAATTTGGGATTTATTTTGATGTAATAAGGCCATAGTTGAATACTTTACTCTTACCTTTATTTATTTCACGTAATTTTTATCAAATAAAGATTAAGTAGATTTCTTTTTAAAAATAAACTCTAAAGGTTTTGTCACCTAAAATAAAGGGATTTCAATATAAGATAAACTTGTTTTCAACTCGAGCCTAACCCAAACACAATTTTTCTTTCAAAACACACAGTCTTTCCAAAGTAACAAAAGAATTTTTAACCGGTTTATATCGAGGAACATACCAGATCCGGTCAGGGATCATGGGATGGGTTTGGGGTGTTTTATGAAACGCCGGCCAAAGGACTCCTAGGATCTTCTTCACTTCCATGACCGTACTGATCTGCCAAAGGAGGACAAAAATTTTTAAGGTGACCATATTTACCACATGAGAAACATAACTCGGGCAGAGCTTTGAATTCCACGAGTTGAAGACGGCCATTGACAAGCTCTTGAGAGGTAAGGGGTTTCTCTAAATCAACGAAAACAACCATTCTAGCGAATTGATCCCTTTCCCAATTATCTGTTTTAATGTCAAGTTTGCACACTCCTCCAATCAAACTTTCGATTTCCTCTAAGATATTCCTCTGGTACAGGAATCCCGGTAAACCCAGAAAATGGATCTAGGCCAACACGCCACCGGGGAATGGTCTTGACAGATCAATATCCACTATCCACAGTTGAATAGTGAGATAGTGACAAAATACAATCCAAGGGCTTTGTGTTAGCGTCGCATAATAATCGACTCTTCTTTGGAACCAAACAAGGGAATGTCCATTTGCAACATCCATAAGATGGAAAGGTTGAGTCAGCTTCTAGATGTTAGTGGTACGATTATACAAAGCCCTATATCCTATATTGTGCCCTAGCAGCTTAACCACCACAATGAGTTCTATCCCTTTAATCAAGATTTTGTTAATGCGATCCAAGAAATCGATGGCAGGTATACCATTAATATTGGATCTACGAATATCACTGTATTCAAACTCTAAATCTATTTTAGCGACATCATCAAGAGAGTTAGAAACAGATCCTTCTAGGAGTTTGTCTTTCCATGAAACTCTATTCATCGAAGACTAATCAACCACCATATTACCCAAAGAGCCAACACTTCCATCATTGAATCGAACTTTTTTGGTATTGCGATCAGCGGTGAAATACTCTCTATCACCAATCCGATCGTCGGGTAGAAATTCAACGTCGTTCATCATTTTTTTATTTCTCACTCACATTTCTTAATGTTCGATGTTCTACCAAACCAAACATAGCTCCTTTAAACATTTTGCATGTACTTCAACTTTCCAATTCAATTAAATCTTTCACCAACATTGGCCGTTACCTTTACTAATGTGGATGTTAATGGATGTGTAACACCCCAAACCCGGCCCAAACACCACGACCAGATCTGGCATGTTACTAGGGAAAAGGGTTTGAAAAGGGATATAAATTTTTGGAAAATTTCTTTAATAAAAATCAAATTTAACGGCATATTTGAAAACCTATTAATTTAGGTTAAAGCGATATTTAGCTAGCCCAGCGATTAGGTGAGGTTTGAAAAACTTAGCTATCTTTCGATTTATGAATTATTCAACAAAAATCTTTAAATTCCATAGGATATGTGTTTAAACGGGTTTGCAAAAAAACTTTTGATATATATATATTCGTTTGTAAAACGTTCCATCAAATAGATCATAATTCGTGAATAACAAAACCAACTTAAAAATCCAACAACTACCAAAATCTGAAATGGCCTTATTACATATTTAAAATATCGCAAAAGACAATAGCGATTAATAATTCAAAATAAGGTTTAATAAATGGACCCTTATTTGGCCACCTCGAGTCCCATCCAAACCCAGTCCAAAGAATCATGAGCTACGTGCAATTTGTTAAGAAAATAGAGTGAGTCATCAGACTCAGTGTGCAATTAGTTCACAAAATTCAAAAAGTGGGCTTGAGCCCCAAACCATCATCGGATTATCACATCATGCACAAGTAATCAATATGATAGCCCAGCCCAACCTAGTATTCCATCCTCTACACACCGCTCCGTATATCCATCTTCATACACACCTGTGAGGATTTCTACAATCAACCCTCCATCCACTACACACCTCTTTGGCAGTCATGCTGACAGACACACTGCTCAAAGTCCACATGAGTGGTCTACCCACCGATTCCACACGTGATTAAATCACCAAATCCACAATGAGGCTCCACGCCCTCATTAATCGTGACAAAGTCACCAATATACACTTCCCCTTTAAATCATTTATATCCCAATATCCCATGCACATGCAACAAAGTATACTAGATAGATTACATGATATAAAATATATATATCATACTTAACATACACCCACAATCAGGTTATCCACAAATATCAATAACGCATGAAAATAATATACTGACCTGGTTTTCTGGTTTACCCAGCATAGATAACTCAAACACCATTGCCGCTATTTTCGACTTTTGAGCATAACACATACAAATATATAAAGTTAAGGAAATAGTGTGATAATTACACACCTGTGAACACGCAAGACTACACTATCGATCTCGCTAACGTCCTCACTTGCAGGGGTCACAGCGATCTGTTTATCCCTTTCTGAAGCTGGCCCACAACCCGGGGGTCAATCACGAACTGCTGACACCGCACATCTCTTGAATTTAGGGGCTGGGATTACGGGTCGAACCCCTTCCTTTGCCTAAGTCGATAGGGTCTAGAGATTAGAAGGCTTGGCTTAAGAAGTCGATCGAGTACCTATGCAAGTAACAAGTAAGAATCGATTGAAAGAGAATAGATTAGAGGAGATGGCCTTTCGGCCAAACGGAATACATGAGCCCTCCCTCCACCATTCGGCCAACACCAAGACACCACCTTATCCCTTTGACTAACCAACCCAACATAGAAAATGAGAGAAAACCGATAGAAAAGTAAAGAAGATCCCTTACCGAAACCAAAAGGTGCCCCCCAAAGATTCGACACAAGTTGCCAAAGCAGAGAAGATTTGATTTGGAGATGATACCTCTAAGAACAGAAAAGGGAACAACCATCAGAGATTCGGCTATAGGGGGAGAAGAATGAAAACACGACTCCAAAAAGGGTTCCAAGCGAAAAGATTCGGCCTAGAGAAGAAAAGAAAAAGAAAAGAGGATAACAGAAAACTTACCAAAACGTGGGGTGAGGGTTCGGCTGTGAAGAACAGTTAGGGAGAGAAAGAATGGAGTGGTGTTGGAGTTAAGAGATTTCGGTTAAGAGGAAAAATGAGGGGTGTGATTCGACTTTTAATGAATGAGGGAAGAAACAAAAGAAAAGAAGAATAATGGGTGATAAAAGAATTCGGCAAGAGGGGATGGTTGAGGAATTCGGTAAACTAAAGAGAATGGTTGCGAAATAGAGGACACCGAATGCCAAAGAAGAAAATGAAAGCATTCAACACTCAAATGCTGACCAACCCACAAAATTTCGGCACCTAAACCCCCTAATCAGAATCGAATGCCTACCCCCTTCCAAGGCTCCACAAGACCGATTTTTGCTCCCCCAACACCCTTCAAAAATTTGGCCACACTGCCTCTCACCTCAATCCCCAAGCTTTCTCCTAGAAACACTCCTTAATTCCCTCTCCTCCACTCATTCAATTTAGTTTGAATAATTCAAACTCCCCAAATAGCTCTCCACCACTTGTTTGAACTATTTGACCAAGTCTTGTCTCTCTCCTCTACAGTTTGATTACCATCCAACTACCTTCCTTGCCTGAGCCAAAAATAATACTCCCTTGTGCTGCTTAAGGGATTCGAACCTCTTCCCTACTGCTCCCCCTTGTGACGCCACTTCCCCTGCAACCTAAGTGGCGTCTCCTTGCCACTTTACCACATCACATCTTGTGTCCCTAAACACAAGCAATAAACCTTAAGTCCAGCCCCAGTCAGCTTCCCTCCTAAAGTGCCCGAAATTAAAATTTTGGCCAAGGTTCCGACTTAACCCCGAGCCTTCCCAGGAACCCCAAACACATCAAACAACTTACAAGGCATACCAAACACATAGATACGAAGTAAATGCAAAGCCCCCAAATCCCGGATGTTACAGGATGAAGAGTTGGTAGTTTTTGCACGAGTGACGATCCATCTACATTATTTCACTAACATGATAGATAATAACAAAATTATTAAAATTTTTAAAAAATTATAAAACATTATTTAAAAATTATTAAAAATCCAAAAATGCTAAAAGATAAAAAACTTATTCAAATAATTGTTATTTTTATATTGTTATAAAATAAAGAGAGAGAGAATAAAGAACAAAGAAAATATGAGAACCAATAGAGAATGTATTTTATTGATCAACGAAATGGTTACAATATTTATTCAAAATCTCTATTTATAGGTATAAGAAGTATAAATGAAGTAGATATCTAATTCTAATAACTATTAGAATTTAAAGTACATCAAAACTTATCTTGATCTTGATGGACATCCACTTAATAAGATATTCATAACACTCCCCCTTAGATGTCTATAGGTAGATAATTTGCCTCGTTAAATCCTTATTAGGAAAAACCCTATAGGATAAAAACTTAATGAAGGAAAATGAGTACACAATCTTTTATTATAAGCTGTCCCATTAAAAAGCTTTTCCAGAAAAACCCAATTGGACAAAACTTTGGTTAAAGGAAAATAATACAACTTGTTTTAGATTCCCCCAAATGGCAAGATTACATTACATCTTTGAGTTGACGCATTCTAATATTATGTAATAGCCTTTCAAATGTTGAAGTTGGTAATGCCTTAGTAAAAGGATCTGCTAAATTATCACTAGAACAAATTTGTTGAACAGTTATATCACCTCTTTTCTCAAGATCATGGGTGAAGAATAAATTTGGCGAAATATATTTTATTTTGTCACCTTTAATGTAACCATCCTTCAATTGAGCTATACATGCTGCATTATTTTCGTATAAGATAGTTGACATCATTTCCTATAAAGGCAAATTACATATCTTTTGGATATGTTAGGTCAATAACCTTAGTCAAGCATACTCTCTACTTGCCTCATGTATTGCAATTATTTTTGCATGATTTGAAGAAGCGTCAGGTAATGTTTGCTTTTTTGAATGCCATGAAATGGCAGCACCTTCACATATAAATAAATATCCTGTTTGAGATAGACTTTTATGTGGATCTGATAAGTATCCTGCACCAACGTAGTCGACTAACAGGGATTTTGAATCATTTTAATAAAATAACTCATATCAATAGTCCCTCTGAGATATCTAGATACATGTTTAATTTCATTCCAATGTCTACATATTGGAGAAGAGCTAAATCATGCTAACAAGTTTATAGCGAAAGCTATATCTGGTCTTACGTTGTTTGCAAGATACATCAATGCCACTATGCCACTTAGATATGATACTTTAAGACCAAGAAACTCTTTATCATTCTCGCAAGGACGAAATTGATCTTTATTCACATCTAATGATCGTACAACCATTGGAGTACTCAATTAGTGTGCTTTATCCATGCAAAATTTTCTTTAATATCTTTTCCATATAAGATGATAATGAACATGAATTCCATCTTTTAAATGGTTGATCTGTAAGCCAAGACAAAACTTTGTTTTTCCAAGAACTTTCATCTTAAATTGTTTCTTTAAATAATTTACTGTATTTTGGAGCTCTTTAGGAGTTCCAATAACATTTAGATCATCAACATAACAACAATGATCACAAAATTTGATTCAAACCTTTTTATAAAGACACATGGACAAATTGGATTGTTTTTGTAACATTCTTTTAACAAGTATTCACTAAGATGATTGTACCACATACGTCCAGATTGTTTTAATCCATATAAACATTTCTTTAATCTGATCGAGCAATTTTCTTGAGAAACTCTATATCCTTCTGGGATTTTAAATCCTTTAAGGATTTTCATATAAATTTCACTATCAATTGTACCATACAGATAGGCTGTAATAACATCCATTAGATGCATGTCAAGTTTTTCACGTTCTGCAAGACTAATAAGATATCTACACGTGATTGCATCCACCATAGGAGAATATGTCTCTTAATAATCAATGTTGGGCCTTTGTGAAAACCCTTGTGCTACAAGTCGTGCTTTATATTTTACGACTTCATTTTTTTCATTTCGTTTTGGCACAAATACCTCATGTTTAGAAGGTGAATTCAATTCTGCTTGAATTGCATCTTTGAATTTTGGCCAATCTTTTCTATTTCTACATTTCTCAATAGATTTAGGCTTAGGATCATCATTTTCTTTCTGTACTTCAATAGCAACATTATGTGCGAAATTATTGTCAACAACTATATTTTTTCGATTTCATCTTTTCCCCGAAGTAACATAACTTTTTAAGATCTCTTCGTTATCATCATTTTTAGGTACCTGAATCCCTTCTGGGGTTTTATGATTATGATTAGTTATATCTTTGGCCTCTTCTTGGGAACTTGTCTCCATAATATAATCACCTTGAGTATTTTCTCCTTTCCTTTTACGAGGATTTTTATTTTTGGAAGCAACTGGTCTTCCATGCTTCAGGCATGGATTATTTTCTTTTGCACTAACAATTTGCCCTATTGGAATATCAATTCGTATAGGAGCATTTTTAGCTAGGATGTGAGATTTTGTAATTCTCTTTAGGTCAGTAAATGAATCTGACAGTTTATTGGCGATGTTTTGCAAATGTATGATCCTTTGAACTTCTTGTTCACATTGACTTGTACGAGGATCTAATTTAGATAATGATGATTCATTCCTTGCAATTTCTTTTACCAGTTGTAATTTCTCTCCCTCTAATGTTAGGAATATTGTTTCATTGAAGTGACAATCAACAAATCATGCAGTAAATAAATTTCCAGTTAATGGTTTAACATACTTAATTGTAGAAGGAGATTCATAACCAACATATATTCCCAACTTCTTTGAGGACCCATATTTGTTCGTTGTGGTGGAGCAATTGAAACATATATTGTACATCCAAAAAATTCTAAGATGGAAATATTTGGCTCCTGACCAAAAGTTAATTGCAATGGGGAGTATTTATTATAACTTGTTGGCTTGATGCACATAAGTGTTGTTGCATGCAAAATAGCATATCGCCAAGCTATAACAGGGAGTTTCGTTCTCATAAGCATTGACCTAGCTATTAGTTGGAGGCGTTTGATAAATGATTTAGCTAAACCATTATGAGCTACAGGATGTTCAATTTTTTTCCCAATTGACATACAATAATCATTGAACTAGCATTATCAAGATGAATAGTTTTTATTGTATAATTTGGAAATTATGCTCTTAATTGAATTATTTGAGCAAGCAGTCTTGCAAATCCCAAGTTACAAGTCGATAATAAACATACATGTGACCATCTACTAGATGCATCTATCAATATCATAAAATATCTAAATGGTCCACATGGTAGATGAATAGGCCCATAAATATCACCTTGAATACATTCCAAAAATGCGGAAGATTCAATCCCAACTTTACCTGGTGATGGTCTAATAATCAGTTTACCTTAAGAATAAGCATCACAAGAGAAATCTTTGAATTCAAGAATCTTCTGGTTATTTAACGGGTGCCCAATTGAATTCTAAATTATTTTTCGCAACACAATAGATTTGGGATGGCCTAACCATTCATGCCAAATAGTAAAAGTATGTAGTTTTACAAACTTTTGGTTTGTAGTACAATGTGTCTCAATTTCACTAATATGTGTATAATATAAACCTAATGAAAAAGCAAGCAGTCTTTCCAAAACATATTTCTTTCCATATTCAACATTTGTGATATATAGATATTCAATATTTTTCTCATTCATAGTCTTAATACGATATCGATTAATACGGATATCTTTAAAACTCAATAAGTTTCTTTGAGACTTAGTGGAAGATAAAGCATCATCAATGTCAAATTTTGAACATTTAGGTAATAATATAATAGCTCTTTTGGAGCCTTCAATAAGTTTTGAACTACCCGATATTGTATTAGTTTGAGCATCACATATTGCTAAATGAGAAAAATATTTTTTATCTTTGAGCATCGTATGTGTTGTAGCGCTATTTGCAAGACACATGTCTCCATTGATTTTGGATCCAAAAAAATTTTGTTGATTATTCATATTCTTCATAAAAATAAATAAAATAGAACATTAGAAACGTTGCAAATATTTCTTGAATATGTATAACTTGCAAGAAAATAGACATTCTTAAAATAACATAAAAATGCCAAAATAACACGAACTTATTCTTTATGAAAGAAAACGAAACTGTAACACCCCCTAACCCTTATCCGGCTCTGAAACAGGGTTACGAAGCATTACTAGACATTTCAAAACAAATACAAACATTTCACAATTCAATAAGTATACATTACATAAATTAATCATATAGTCCCTTTTTGGGGTACTCGAGGCCTAAAATATGTGTTAAAATCAAATCGGGATTCAATTAGAAACTTAGAAAATTTTTCACGAAATTTCAAAATTTTTCCTAGGTGCAGGGCTCACACACTCGTGTTGTCAAGAGACATGCTCATGTGACCCTATAACATGCCCATGCTTCAGGCTGTGTTCTGCCCCGTGTAAAACCCCAGACTTACCTCACACGGCTGAGGCACACGCCCGTGTCTCTGCACATGTAGCAAACCTAGGCATTCTGTTTTGAAAAATTTAAATTGCAGGGGACACACGGCCTATCCACACGCCGATTTGTAAGCTGTGTGTCTCACACGATCTGGTCACACGCTAGTTTGCCAGGCCATGTGGACTCAAAATGAGTCTTATTCATTAAATTTTACCAACCCTGCAATCTTAAACCACAAGCAATTTAACAACAAATTATTCACTCAATCTAAAACATAATCAAATACTTCCAAAGCATGCCAAATAGTCAACTTAATTAAGTTAATTAATGTTCATTCATAAATACTCATGAATTCAATTCAATTCATTTCAATACCATAATAACATTACTCACCCCTATCCACTTACCATACACATGAAATAATAATTTCAACAATTAATTATTAAATTTGGATTATAGAAATATAAACCGTAATTTCTGAGTCACTCCTCGTCGACTTTTTCCATTCCTTTCTTAGTCGAGGTTTCTGGCACAACGTTAGCTACGGAATTGAAACAATTAAAAATTTATTAAGACAACACCATTTCACATTGCATATTTCAATTTACATTCAACTTTTGTCTAAATTTCAATTTAGCCCCTAACAAAGACTAACTTTATTTTCTTCACAATTTATTCTTTATTTTCATTCAATTTCCTCTTAAAACTTAACTTAACTAATTTCACCATAAAACCCTAAATTTTTAAATTCTCTCAATTTAATCCCTATTACTCAAAACTTATAATTTATTTTACAATTCAATCATTTTCTCAATTCTAACTTGAAATTCTATCAATTTAACTCCCAATACTTCAATTTAATCAACATGAACAACATCTAAAAATCTACTAATTTCTAAAATTTCAACATAAATAAAGTAGTATTTTGTTCTAGGATTCTAAAACATCAAAATTACAAGAAAATGGGCTAAAATGACTTACCAATTAAACCTTTGAACCTGAAACCCTAATTTTCTTTTTTTTTTTCCCTTTTTCTTTCGCCCCTATTTCATTTCTTTCTCCCTTCTCGTTCTTGTTTTTATTCTTTTATTTTCTTTATTTAGTTTATGTTTTTACTATATAATAAAATATAATATAATAATATAGTAATATTTACTTAAATTATAAGTGAATATATAATAATTACTAATATATGTATATAAATATTCCACATGTCACTAAAAATACCATACACTTGTCAAGATTTGGTTTAATTACTTATTTAATCCCTTCACTTTTCTCTAATCTATAATTCTACTTTTACTCTTTATTCAATTCAATCCTTATACTTAATTAACCTTAGTTCGAGCTAATTCACCTAACCAAAACCTAATTAACCACACAACTAACTTCGTAAATATTTTTAATAAATATTTACGAAGCTGTTTTACGAAAACAGAGACCCGAAAATACACTTTTCGATAATCGTAAATTTTGGGTCGTTACATTTCTCTCCCTTAATAAATTTCGTCCTCGAAATTTGCCTGAAAAGAGGTGGGGGTACTGAGATCTCATAGTTTCTTCCAGTTCCTAAGTTGCTTCTTCGATATTATGACTTTGCCATAATACTTTCACTAACAGTACCCGTTTATTACGCAATTCTTTTACCTCTTGAACTAATATTTCAACTAGTTCTTCTTCATATGATAAATCAAGTCGAATTTCAATATCCTCTATCGAAATAACATGAGAAGGATCTGATCGATATCTTCTAAGTATCGAAACATGAAAAACATCATGAATCTTTTGCAATTTTGGAGGCAAAGCCAAACGGTAGGCAACTAGACTAACTCTTTCCACAGTTTCATACGGCCCAATAAAACGAGGACTCAATTTTCCCTTTCGACCAAATCTCAAGATTTTCTTCCAATGCGATACTTTAAAAAATACCTTATCACCGATAGAATACTCAATGTCTCGAAGTTTCAAGTCTACATATGATTTCTATATGTCAAAAGAAGCTTTTAGTCTATTTTGAATCTTATTAACAGTGTCCTCTATTTCTTGGATTAACTCTAGCCAATCATTTTTCTTTCATTCAATTCCGTCCAACACACAGGTGATCAACATCTACGATCATATAGAGCCTCATACGGAGCCATATGAATACTTGATTGGAAACTATTATTGTATACAAATTCAGCCAATGGTAAATAACATTCCCAACCTGATTCAAAATCAATGACAGAAGCACGAAGCATATATTCCAAAATCTAAATAACTAGGTCAGATTGTCCATCGGTCTGTGGATGAAAAGCTGTACTAAAGTTGAGTCGAGTACCAAGAGATTCACACAACTGTCTCTAAAATCTCGATGTGAACCACGGATCTCGATCATATATTATTGATACAATACCAAATAATCTCACAATTTCCTGAATATAAACTTTAGCAAGTTTCTAGAGTGAACAATCAGTTCTGACCGCTATAAAATGAGCCAATTTTGTAAGCCGATCAACAATCACCCAAACAATATTTTTCTTACTTGCTGATAATGGTAATTGTAGCAGCCCGAATTAGGGCCTAAACAGAATAGTGATTTTGAAACCATGAATCCGAGGTCAAAATATTTATTCCGATTGAGTTTTAGTGGTTATTGAGTGATTGAATGTTTGTGTGAAATTTTAGTTGAGAAATTTTATTGTTTCGAAGTCCAATTTGATAAGTTGGACTAAATTGCAATGGGTGAAAAGTGTGTATTATAATCCATAAAGGTACTTGATTAAGATGGGTTGTTAAATTGAGAGTCCTTAGTTGGTAATTAGACCATTATATTATAGTTTGGACACAAAATGCCCATAGAGGGATAAAATATCTAAAGGATTAATGAAGGAAATAAAAGGGAAAATAAGGCTAAAGTTTTGTTTCACTTTCAAGCTTGATTGTAAGAACCTCCTAGCCTCAATTTTAATGTTCTTCGTATTTTTAAAATCCTCATAGCTCGATCTAGCTATTTCTACCACTATGTTGAGCTAGAGCTTGTGTTTAAAATTTTATCCATGGACGACATACATGTATTTTGATGTCTAGTGGTAGAATATGAAAGTTTGAAGTGTGATAAATAACTTTTGCTAGATGATTTTTGGTGAAATTGATAAAAAGGACTTATTTGCAAAAGATGAAACAATATGTGTATAAAATGTAAAATAGTTAAAATTGTGGGCTGCTATAAGAGAGAATATGGATTACCTAGGCTTGGTTGTGTGAAAAATGAACATATTTCATTTTACGAGCCTAGGGACTAAAGTGTAAAAATTGAGAAAGTTAGGGGCTAAATTGTATATTTTGCCATAGGAAGATTTTGGACTGATTTGAATAATGTATATATTAAATAAGCTAAATGTGTCATTATAGATCAAGAAGAACGTGGAATCAACCTTGACCGAGGAAAAGGCAAGGTTTTGGACTAAATTGTAAATTGAAACATTTTGTATCGAGGTAAGTTTATATATAAATGATACATCCTTTTTATTTAAGTTTTTACATATTAATGTCTTATGTGAAATGTGAGTGAATATTATTGATATTTATTAAAATGATGAAAAGTGAGGAATTTCCCGGATGAACTTTCGGAATAGAAAAAGGATACGGATGAACACTGTATAATTGTTATTATTGGTGGGCTGTGTGCGATACCACCACGTACATGTGATTATTAGTGGGCTGTGTGCGATACCACCATGTTTATTATTATTGGTGGACTGTGTGCGATACCACCGTGTATATGTGATTATTGGTGGGCTGTGTGCGAAACCACCGTGTATTCGGCATTATTCTAAAGTGTTCATCGGGAAAATTTGACTAAGTGAAAGTACGTGTGACAATGTGGTGACAAGTGAAGGGTTATAAGTGCTTGTAATTGTGAGCAATGTTTATGATATTTATTTGGAATGTGGTAAGGTTTGAAATGAGTAAGTGCAACTACAAGGATATGAATTGTTCTTGATTAGTATGTAATATTCTTGATTGATAAGTATGTGAAAGCTTACTTCCTTCTCTTTCCCTTGTTTTATAGTGTCGCCAAGCCAGCTCGGGATACGGAGATCGTCGGAGGATCACCCACACTATCCACACATTTTGGTATATTGAGATTTACATTGAACTATGGCATGTTTAGGAATTTGGTTATTTTGTAAGTGTCATAACCGTTTGGCCAAGAATGTGGTCTATGTCATTTGATATATCTTTTTGTATAAGGCCATGTGATGTGGCTAATATTGGTTGTGTTATAAGTCTATGATGAGGCCTTTCATGAATGAGTTTGCTTACCTAAGTGGGAATGAATGATATTGAAGTATGGGAAGTGTGACATGTGAATGGTTGTGTAGGTGCATGTGTGATGGCTAAGTATAAGTGTGGTTATAAATGATGAGTATGGTTATTAAATGGTGCATGAATGCTCTTAATGTTGTCTAATAATAGCATGTTAAGTTTGGTTGGAAATGGTATAAGTGTGGATGCTTTTGTGGCAAAAGGCTTGGTAAATAGCCTTATAATTATCCACATGGGTCTAGGCCGTGTGTGACACATGGTCTACCTCATGGGCGTGTAGCCTGGCCGTGTGACCTAAAATGTGTGCTGATGTCATAAATAGAATACCCATATTTTTACACACAGGCAGAGACACGGGCGTGTGTCTCGGCCGTGTGAAAGACACGAACTAGGACACGGGCGTGTGCTCGGCCGTGTGAAAGCCCTTGTAGGTTCAAAATGAAAAATTAACCCACATGGGCGTGTCCCTGTGCTGCACGGGCATGTGCCCAGTTTTTATGTAAATTTTCTAAATTTTTCTAAAGTTATCGGTGTGGTCCCGGACCATTCCCAAAGTATGTTTTGGGCCTCGTAGGTCCATTTTAGGAACCTTATGATTGAATATAAAAATTTTTAAATTGAAAGAAATTTTATGGCCCAATTTTGCATGAATGTGTGTTATTGTCTGGTAATGCCTCATACTCTGTTCCGGCGTCGAATATTCATAGGTTGAAGTAATCCAATAGGAACCTGATGCTCTACCGTAACTCGTTGACAGGTCAAGCATTTAGGCACATATTCAACTATATCTCTTTTTATACCTGGCCACCAATATGATTCCCATAGATTACGGAACATTTTTGTTCCTCCTAAATGCATCGCAAAAGGACTATCATGTGTTGGAACACAAATTCGATTATGAAATCTCAAACAATCATGTTCATCAATGCTGAAATTCTTTAACGTGCCATTCTGAACCATTTCTCTTTTTTTTCATCAACTTGTCATCTTCTAACTGTGTTGACTTAATTCGGTCGAACATCACTAGTTTAACTCTTAATTCAGCTAATAAACTTCCATCATCATTGATACTGAGCTGTACAAACATTGCCCGTAATTCCATAGCTGCATTTCTACTCAATACATCAGCTACCACATTTGCCTTACCCGAGTAATATCAATAACACAACCATAATCTTTTAAAAGCTCTATCCACAGACGTTGTCTCAAATTCAGCTCCTTTTAGGATAAAAGATACTTGAGACTTTTATGATCGGTATAAAATAGCATTTCTCACCTTACAAATAATGTCTCTAGATCTCCAATGCAAAAATCACGACAACTAGTTCCAGATCGTGCGTCAGATAATTATGTTCATTTGGTTTCAATTGACGAGATGCATAAGCAATCACCTTTCCATCTTGTATCAAAACACATCCGAGACCATTCAAAGAAACACCACTATAAATGACAAAATCATTTCCTGACTCTGGCAATGTCAAAACTGGTGCCTCAGTCAACATTTGTTTCAATTTCTCAAAACTTTCATGGCACTGATCATCCTAGACAAATGGAGCATTCTTTTGCAACAACTTTGTCATCAGCAAAGCTATCCTTGAAAATCCATTTACAAATCTTCGGCAGTAACCAGCCAATCCAAGAAAACTACGACCTCTGATACATTTCTCGCTGCTTTCCACTGAACAATTGCCTCGATCTTTTTCGGATCAACCTGAATTCCATCTGCTAAAACAACATGCCCCAAGAAAACAACTTCTGATAACCAGAATTCACATTTAATAAGCTTCCTGTATAGTCATTTTTCCCGTAATATTTGCAAAACAATTCTGAGATGTTTCTCATGTTTAGATTCAGACTTCGAATAGACCAAAATATCATTAATGAAAACTACCAAAAATTGATCTAGGTACGATTGAAAAATACGGTTCATGAGATTCATAAACGTTGCCAGAGCATTAGTCAATCCAAAAGGCATTGCTAAAAATCCATAATGGCCATACCGTGTACGAAATATCGTCTTCGATACATCACTTTCTTTCACCTTCGACTGATAATAACCCAATCTCAAATCAATCTTTGAAAACACAGAAGCTCCTTTCAATTGATCAAATAAATCATCAATATAGGGTAGTAGGTATTGATTCTTGATTGTGACCTTAATCAATTGTTGATAATCAATAAAAAATTGCATTGAACTATTTTTCTTTGTAACAAAAAGCACTGGAGCTCCCCAAGGTGAAGTACTAGGACATTTAAATCCACGGCCTAATAAATTTTGCAATTGCACTTTCAATTCTTTTAATTCTGTAGGTGACATACGATACGGAGGTATTAACACCGGATCTGTACCAGGATAAACTTCAATTACAAACTTAACCTCTCGATCTGGTGGTAATCAAGGTAATTCTTCAGGAAAAACATTAGGAAATTCACAAATAGTCTAGATTTAACTGCATTGACTTTCAACAGAATTTGAATTGATAACATAAACTAGAAAAGATGCAAACTTTGATGAAGAAGCTTATTAGCTTAAATCACTAACATAATACGAGTTGACCCACCGGTTCGATTACCATTCACTTCAATCTTATCCCCATTTTCACTCTGGACAATAAACTTCATTTTACAACAGTCTAAAATCACCCCGTGCTCTAAAAGCAATCCATTCCCAAAATCATATCAAAATCGCCAAATGGAATTATCAACAGATCAACAGGAACGATTATGTTTTGTATCATTAGAGGACACCTCCTATACACCTAATCCACTAGTACAGTTTGCCCTAATGGACTAGATACTACTATTGATACTCTAGACATCTCAGATTTTAACATATGAATGTGAAGATCCCGGATCTAATATAGCATTAACAGGTTCTAAATGCAATAAAAATATACTTTTTACCACATCATGTGCATCACCCTCTTCATGAGTCTGTAAAACATAAGCTTGAGCCGGTACTCTAGCTTCTGATTGTTGAGTTGTAACATCACTTTCTCTTCTAGCACCACCACTGGAAAATAAACCACTTCTGCCTGATCCTCGACCTCTAGAAGTAGGCACTGATCTCTGAGATGTAGCAAGTGTAGAATTCTCATTTTTCGGACAATCTCTAATGAAATGATCTATAGATCGGCAACGGAAACAACCTCGAGTCAATTTCTAGCATTCACCTCTATGCTTTTTTCCCGCAATATTCACAATCTGGAATTTCAGTATCTCGAGATGGACTCCGTACACTACTAGTGGAAACTGTCATCTGTCTTCCACAATTTCTATCACCTTTGTCTGATTTAAAACTCGAGCCCCAGCTACCTCGAGATTCTTTTGATCTTTTTGATTGCGGATTCAAACTAGTAGCTCCGAAACATTTTCTGAATGGAAGAGTATTTTTAGGGTTTTTATTAAGACCCAAAACTTGTACAATCATTTTTTCCCTCTCAAGTAATTTTGCAAATTCTATAATTTTGAGAGATACCAGCTGTACTCGTAGTTCATCACGTAAACCCCGTAAAAATTGTTTGCAACTATTAGCTTCGGTTGGCACAAATTTAGATGGATATCTACTGAGTCGCGAGAATTCTTATTCATAATCAACTACTGGCAGCTCACCTTGTTTTAAGATAAAAAACTCTTGTTTTCTGTCATCAATGTATAATTCACCGACATACTTCTTCTAAAATTCTCTTTGAAAGAAATCCCAGTTTACCTGTTCTGCCAGTACATGTCGAGTTACTGATTCCCACCAAACATAAGCTTCCCCTTGTAACAAAGAAACAACACATAATAAAATTCCCAAGGAGTGCATTCAAGCTGTTGCAGAATTCTTTTTGTAGACTCCATCCAATTTTCAGCAGTAGATGGATCGACTCCCTTTAAACCCAAAAATTTAGTGGCACCATACTTATGTAGTTCTTTAATCGGAGCTCATCAGGTAATAGGTGTAGATGTTGTGGCAGATATAGTTCCTGCTACTCTTTAAAGGGCATCAGTTATAACTCTAAGTAGTTGAGAATTACCTCTCTCTCTAATTTTACCTTTTTCAACATCAGGTGGTTGATTTCTTACTAGATTTACACTAGGTGTTACTGACTCGGTTTCATCTCTTTCATATGATTCATCATCTCTAGTATACATTTCTTGATCAGTATCTTCAATATATTCATCTAACATCTTTAACTATAAAATAGAAACAAACAAGTATATCAGCATCCAATCCCGACTCAATTCGACTCAATTATGGCATGTAATCCTAGACTCAATTCTGAGCTCGATTTAGCTCGAGAATCGGCTAAACCTAAATAGCTCTGATACCACTAAATGTAACACCCCATAACCCTTATCTGTCGCTAAAATAGGGTTACGGAGCATTACTAGACATTTTAGAACAAATACAAACATTTCACAATTCAATAAGAATACATTATATAAATTAACCATATAGTCCCTTTTGGGGTCCTCGAGGCCCAAATTACGTGTTAAAATCAAATCGGGATTCAACCAAAAACTCAAAAATTTTTTCATGAAATTTTAAACTTTTTCCTAGGTGCAGGGCTCACACGCTCGTATGGTTAAAGGACATGCCCGTGTGACCTTATAACATGCATGTGCTTCAGGCCGTGTTCTACCCTATGTAACTCCCTGACTTACCTCGCACGGCTAAGCCACACGCCCGTGTGCTAGGCCGTGTCCCTCATACGACTGAGACACACGCCCGTGTCTGTGTCCGTGTAGCAAAATCTAGGCATTCTGTTTTGAAAAATGTAAATTACAGGGGACACATAGCCTATCCACACACCCATGTGTAAGCCGTGTGTCTCACAGCGTTTGGTCATGCCTGTGTGGACTCAAAATTAGTCTTATTCATTAAATTTTACCAACCGTGTAATCTTAAACTACAAGAAATTTAACAACCAATTATTCAATCAATCTAAAACACAATCAAATACTTTCAAATCATGCCAAATAGTCAACTTAATTAAGTTAACTAATGTTCATTCATAAATACTCATAAATTCAATTCAATTCATTTCAATACCATAATACCAATGCTCACCTCTATCCACATACCATACACATGAAATAATAATTTCAACAATTAATTATTAAATTGGATTATAAAAATACAAATGTAATTTTTGAGTCACTCCTCGTGTAACAGTCCAGTTTATACCCTAGTCAGAACAGTGGTTTCGGGACCACGAATCCGAGTCTGAATAATATTTTAATATTATTTTCTGCATCGTTAATATGTGACTAAGCATGTGTTGAATTTTCATAAGTTAATTTAACTGTCTGTGTGTTTAATTTGGCAAAAGGATTAAATTGCATTGAATGCAAAATTTGGATGCTTTATGAAACGACACCTATTTGAGAAGGCTTTGAAATGGGAAGTCCTTAATAGGCAAATAGCCTATTAATAAGATGAGGCATTATATTTTGTTTATATTTATTAGTAAAGGTTAATTTTGTAAATGAATTAATGGTGTTAATTCTTAATAAAACAAAAGAAATAGATAATGGAAGGATTCATTTATCTTAGCCGAATTTTTTGCATGAACAAAGAAAAGAAAACAAGGTTTTAAGCTAGCTATATTCCGCCATTGTTCAAGCTTGAATTCAAGGTCAGTTTCTGATCCGTTTTCGATAATTTCTATGTTTTTTGCAATCGTTGCTTCGAGAGCTACAAAACCCATGTCTCAATTTTATGTATTGTTGATGTTTGTGTAATATGTCATTGATGATATGTTGAGTTTTGTGATGTTTTATGGTGTTAAATGAAAGAGTTGAGCTAGATGAACATGTTTTATTCTTGAGGTTTTGATGAATTTAGCTAAATAGGGCTAAATTGAGAAAATGGTAACTTGAGCGACTAAATAGCAAATTTGATGAAAACTATGGACTTGTATGAGATGTTTATGCATTCGGCTAGGCATGTGTATGTGTGGATTTTATGAATTTGATGTTTTGAGAAAAATGGACTAAATTGATAAATTGTGCAAATATGAGGGTTAATTTGCAAATAGCCCTAAATGTGTGTCCTTGGATTGAATTGAATGAATTAGTGAATAAAAGGGTTAATTCTGAATATGTTTAGATCAAGAACTGAGGAAAACAAACTTAGATCGCGAGAAAGCAAAAATAACCGAGTAGCCGTTTTCATTTCGACATATCAAATTCGAGGTAAGTTATTATGCAAATAAATGTATACGTATGCAATTGTAAATGTTCATATGACTAATGATGTTAATAAATGTTTATGAGGGGTTATGCAATCGACTTATGAATGTGTTACATGATGCTTATCTTAGTATGGTTGAAGCATTCGAAATGGCCAAGTTTTGAGTGAACAAATGAATGAATTATGCTTGTAATGATATGAGTTTTAGTCTTTGAAATTGTCATGGTTGGAATTGGTATTGAATGCATGGTTTGAATGATTATTTTGGTATGTTTTTGATGGTTATATGTGCATGAGATATCTTGATAAATATGACTTGTAGGTATGACCCTTATGGGTGGCATTTTGGCCTTGTAAATGGCCTATAATGTCACATGGCCATGGCACACGGACGTGCTTGGTGGCAGTGGTGGGGAAGTCAGTATATAGCCTAAGTGTACACGACCTGAGCACACAGGCGTACTTGGTGGTCGTGGGGACCAATTCAGTGTAGGTCCATGGAGAGGACACACGGGGTAGTCCTAAAGTCGTGGGAAGCACACAGTCTGATTACACAGGCGTGTGACCCCTGAAACTTAGAAAAGATTTTAAATTTCATAAAATTTTGTATGTGTTTCGGTTTAATCTCGATCCGATTTATGAGCATGCTATTGGTCGCAAGGACTCATTTAAGAGACATTATGTTTGAGAATGGTGAATTGATATATGAATTTCTGAGAATGTTTCTGATCTGTTCGGTAACGCTCCTAACCCTAATTTGGGGACGGACTTAGGATAGGGGTTTTACATTTGGTTAGTATCAGAGCCAGGTTTAGCCGATTCTCGGACTAACGTAGCATGTCAGAGTCAAGCTATATATGCCATATATCTGAATTGTGATAGTGTGATGAATCCTGACGTATAAATGTGATTTTTGTATAGTAATGGATCTCGAAAGAGTCGTAGATGATGACGTAGAAAGTAATGCGCCTAATCCCACGCTAGGGACAGCGCCCTCTGAATCGAGACCGGCTACGAGCGGTCAAGAGGGAGAAGCTAAACAAGTTTTCTTCCAGATGGTGAGTGAATGATTCACTCAGTTTTTAAAGAATAACCCAACTGTTTCGCAACCTCCACCCCCGGTTAATCCCCCTCAGACATACGATATACCTCTGACTACAAATTTGAATATGTTGAGTAAGCCTCCGATTGATGAGATCCATAAGTATAGGGCCGAAGAATTCCAGGCTACTAAAGATGATGATGCTAAAAAGGCCGAGTTCTGGATTGAAAATACTATCCGAGTATTCGATGAAATGTCTCTGACTCTGGAAGAATGCATAAAGTGTGTTGTATCGTTATTCTGAGATGCAGCTTATCAATGGTGGAAAACTCTAATTTCTGTTGTTCCGAGAGAGCGAGTTACATGGGACTTCTTTTAGATTAAGTTCCGGAAGAAATATATCAGTGAGAGATTTGTTGATCAGAAAAGGAAGGAATTTCTGGAACTAAAACAGGGCCGAATGACTGTTTCTGAGTATGGACGAGAATTCGTGAGACTGAGTCAATATGCTCGGGAATGTGTATCTTATAAAGCTATAATGTGCAAGAAATTCGAAGATGGTATTAATGAAGACATTCATTTTCTAGTCGGGATATTGGAAATAAAAGAGTTTGTTGTACTTGTTGGCAGAGCTTGCAAAGCTGAGGCACTCGGGAAAGATAAGAGAAAAGCTGAGTCTGAAGCTCGAGATGTGAAAAAGAGATTTCAGAGAAATTCAGAGAAAATCAAAGTCATTTTAGAGATAATGTGGGACATTCAAATAGAAATCAATCTATCTAGACCGCAAATGAGTTCTAAAACTCCAGCAACTTCAGTGGCTAGTTTGGGAAATGTTCGATCCGAGAGACCTGAATGTAAACATTGTGGAAAAAGACATCCGGGAAACTGTAGATTAAACGACAAAGCTTGCTTCAGATGTGGATCGCTTGATCATTTTATCCGTGATTGCCCTGAATCTGTTGAGCGCAGACTATTGAGTCGAGACTGATGATGCACACCGCGGGTAGATCATCAAAGAAAGTAAGAAATGTTAGTGGCAGTTAGAGAATTATGAGAGAGAATGTTGTCAGATCTGAAGCTAAAGTGCCAGCCAGAGTGTATGCTATCTGAGCTCGAGAGGAAGCTTCATCGCCAGATGTTATAACAGGTACTTTTACTCTCTATGATACTTCTGTGATTGCATTAATAGACCCTGGTTCTATGCATTCATATATATGCATGAATTTAGTATTCAGCAAGACTTTGCCTGTAGAGTCTACTGAGTTTACTATAAAAGTATCGAACCTCTTTGGTAAAAGTGTCCTTTTTTGACAAAGTATGCAAGAACTGTCCATTAATGTTTCGAGATATATGTTTCCCTGCTGATCTGATGCTTTTGACATTTGATGAATTCGATATTATTCTGAGTATGGATTGTTGTTTATGCATGATGCTGTTGTGAACTGCAAAAAATGATGAGATTATACGGGTTGAGTCAAATGATTTAAATGGATTACCTGATATGATATCTATTTTGAAAGCTCAGCGTTATGTGAAAAAGGGATATGAGGCGTATTTCACTTATGTGATTGATTCAAAAGTGTCCGAAAAGAAAATTGAATTAGTGCCTATTGTCTGTAAGTTTTCTGATGTGTTTTCTGAAGAGTTACCGAGTTTACCTTCGATTCATGAAATTGAGTTTGGTATTGAATTATTTCCTGGTACTACACCCACTTCGATAGCTCCGTATAGAATGGCACCAACAGAGTTGAAAGAGTTAAAATCACAGTTGCAAGAATTGACTGATAGAGGGTTTGCTAGACCGAGTTTCTCACCTTGGGGTGCTCCAGTTTTGTTTGTGAAAAAGAAAGATGGCACGATGAGAATGTGTATCGATTATCGACAGTTGAATAAGGTGACAATAAAGAATAAATATCCGTTTCCCCGAATAGACGATTTATTCGATCAGTTAAAAGGAGCTACTGTGTTTTCAAAGATTGACCTGAGATCGGGATACTATCAGTTGAGAGTGAAAAATTCAGATATTCGGAAGACTGCTTTCAGAACAAGGTACGGGCATTATGAGTTTTTAGTTATGCCATTTGGACTAACAAATGCTCCTACTATTTTTATGGACCTGATGAACAGAATTTTCAGACCATACCTATATCAATTTGTTGTGGTATTCATAGATGACATCTTGATTTATTCACGTGATGAAAACGAGCACGCTGAACACCTGAGAATTGTGCTGCAAATCCTGAGAGAAAAGTAATTCTATGTGAAATTCAGCAAATGTGAATTCTGGTTGCATGAGGTTAGCTTTCTGGGGCATATTGTGTCAGCTTCTGGTATCTGAGTGGGTCCGAGTAAGATTTCTGCTATTCTGGATTGGAAACCTCCGAGAAATGTATCTGAAGTCTGCAGTTTTCTGGGTTTAGTAGGTTATTACCGTAGATTTGTAATAGGCTTTTTGACTATAGCTACTCCGTTGACTAGATTACTTCAGAAAGATGTCAGATTTGAATAGTCGGATAAATGTCAGAAAAGTTTTGATCGGGTTGAAAACATCATTACGTGAAGCTCCACACGAAGACAGTAGGAATGCGTAAAGAATTTATTGTATACAATGATGCCTCGTTAAATGGTTTGGGATGGGTTTTAATGCAGAAAGGCAAAGCTGTAGCTTATGCCTCGAGACAATTGAAGCCTCATGAAAAGAATTATTCGACGCACGACCTTGAGCTTGTTGCGATTGTGTTTGCACTTAAGATTTGGCGCCATTATCTGTATGGCGAAAAATGTCACGTATTTTTAGATCATAAAAGTTTGAAATATCTGATGACATGAAAGATTTGAATTTGGGACAAAGAAGATGGCTTGAGTTGTTAAAAGATTACGAGCTTGTGATAGATTATCATCCGGGTAAAGCAAATGTTGTTGCAGATGCTCTGAGTAGAAAATCGTTGTTTGCATTATGTGCTTTGAGTACTCAGTTGGATTTGTCTGATGATTGTTTTGTGATAGCTGAATTAAAAGTAAAACCGTTGTTTTTACAACAGATATATGACGCTCAGAAATTTGATAATTAATTGCTAGCGAAAGGAGCTCAGTGTGAAGTGAATTCTGAATCTGAATTTCAAATTGTTGATGATTGTTTGAGATTCCAGGATCGTATCTGTGTTCCGAGAAATCCAGAGTTGATTCAGTTGATTTTGAATGAAGCACATAACAGTCATTTATCTGTTCATCCAGGAAGTACTAAAATGTATCATAATTTGAAACGACAGTATTAGTGGTCTAGTATGAAACAGGACATTTCTGACTTTGTTTCAAAATGTTTAGTTTGTCAACAAGTGAAAGCTGAACATCAAGTTCCGTCTGGGTTATTACAACTAATTTTGATTCCTGAGTGGAAATGGGATAGAGTGACCATGGACTTTGTTTCTGGTTTACCTCAAACTCCGAGAAAGAAAGATGCGATATGGGTCGTGGTTGATAGATTAACGAAATCTACCCATTTCATTTCGGTAAGATCTGACTACTCACTTGACATATTAGCTGAGCTTTATATTGTTGAAATTGTGAGATTGCACAGGGTGCCACTATCTATTGTGTCCGATAGAGATCCGAGGTTTACGTCGAGATTCTGGAAGAAACTGTAAGAAGCTTTGGGCACGAAATTACTCTTCAGTATAGCTTTTCATCCGCAAACAGATGGTCAGTCTGAACAAATTATTTAGATTCTTGAAGATATGTTGAGATGGTGTATACTTGAGTTTAATGGTTCATGGAAACAATATCTGCCATTGATTGAATTTGCGTATAATAATAGTTTTCAGATGAGCATCAAAATGGCACCATATGAAGCTTTGTTCGAACGAAAATGTCGAACACCTCTGTATTGGACCGAGCTCAGTGAAAATAAGCTTCACGGGGTTGATTTGATAAAAGATTCAGAACAGAAAGTGAAACTAATCCGAGATTGTTTGAAAGCAGCATCTGATCGTCAGAAATCGTATGCTGATTTTAAACGAAAAAATATAGAATTTGAAATCGGCGACAAAGCATTTCTGAAAGTGTCTCCGTGGAAGAAAGTGCTTCGATTCAGAAGTAAAGGCAAGTTAAGTCCGAGATTCATCGGACCGTATGAGATTATTGAACGAGTTGGGCCTGTTGCATATAGATTAAAGTTGCCCTTAGAGCTAGAAAAGATACACAACGTATTTCATGTTTCAATGCTTCGTAGATATCTATCCGATCCGTCACATGTGATTGCTCCATCTGAAATTGAAATCCGATCTGATATGACATATGAAGAGGAACCGATCCGTATCTTACCTCGTGAAGTGAAAGAGTTGAGAAATAAGAAAATTTTGTTAGTAAAAGTATTATGGAATCGGCATGGAATTGAAGAAGCTACATGGGAGCTTGAAGATTCAGTGAGACAACAATACCCAACTCTGTTTAACAGTAAGATTTTCGGGGATGAAAATCCCTAAGGGGGAGAATTGTAACAGTCCAGTTTATACCCTAGTCAGAACAGTGGTTTTGGGACCACGAAGCCGAGTCCAAATAATATTTTAATATTATTTTTTGTGTCGTTAATATGTGACTAAGCATGTGTTAAATTTTCATAAGTTAATTAGACTGTCTGTGTGTTTAATTTGGCAAAAGGATTAAATTGCATTGAATGCAAAATTTGCATGCTTTATGAAAAGACACCTATTTGAGATGGCTTTGAAATGGGAAGTCCTTAATAGGCAAATAGCCTATTAAAAGTGGGTGGTAATGGTCAAGAATGACCTTGCATTGTATGTTGTTTATATTTATTAGTAAAGGTTAATTTTGTAAATGAATTAATGGTGTTAATTCTTAATAAAACAAAAGAAATAGATAATGGAAGGATTCATTTATCTTAGCCGAATTTTTTGTATGAACAAAGAAAAAAAACAAGTTTTTAAGCTAGCTATATTCGGCCATTGTTCAAGCTTGAATTCAAGGTTAGTTTCCGATTGTTTTCGATAATTTCTACGCTTTTGCAATCGTTGCTTCGAGAGCTACAAAACCCATGTCTCAATTTTGTGTATTGTTGATGTTTGTGTAATATGCCATTGATGATATGTTGAGTTTTGTGATGTTTTATGGTATTAAATGAAAGAGTTGAGCTAGATGAACATGTTTTATTCTTGAGGTTTTGATGAATTTAGCTAAATAGGGCTAAATTGAGAAAATGGTAACTTGAGCGACTAATAGCAAATTTGATGAAAACTATGGACTTGTATGAGACGTTTATGCATTCGGCTAGGCATGTGTATGTGTGGATTTTGTTAATTTGATGTTTTGAGAAAAATGGACTAAATTGATAAATTGTGCAAATATGAGGGTTAATTTGCAAATAGCCCTAAATGTGTGTCCTTGGATGGAATTGAATGAATTAGTGAATAAAAGGGTTAATTCTGAATATGTTTAGATCAAGAACCGAGGAAAACGAACTTAGATCGCGGGAAAGCGAAAATAACCGAGTAGCCGTTTTCATTTCGACTTATCAAATTCGAGGTAAGTCATTATGCAAATAAATGTATATGTATGCAATTGTAAATGTTCATATGATTAATGATGTTAAAATTTTTTTATGAGAGGTTATGCATTTGAATTCCGAGATAAGTTTGATAGAGTGATTAAGTCCAAGAAGCCCCGTATGAACCTAGGAATAGATAGGATTGACTGGGTCATGACATAGACATCTATTCTGTTGTTATCATGTTAGACCACGTCAGGGACGTTGGCGTTGATTTGGAACTCGAGTAAGACCCTATCTGGGACAGTGTCATCGATATCTGATTATGTGTAAGACCACGTCTGAGACGTTGGCATCAATATAAGCTTTACGTATAAGACCACGTCTGGGACGTTGGCATTGTTATGATCCTTAGATGCAAGACCATGTCGGGGACATCAGCATCGTACTGATTAGTGTAAGACCCTGTCCGGGACAGTGGCATCGATATCTGAGTACACGTAAGACCTCGTCTGGGACGACGTCAATGTACGATTATTCTGAACTTCTGAGTATCCTACTGAAATTCTTATGGTTCAACCGGCAAGTCTGAGATACGAATGGCAAATCCAAGCTTTGATAGATTAAGTAAATGAATGTTCGATTCAGATACGTTGATTATACACCAAGTGTGTATATAAGGTAAGTGACTATGTGATCTACTATGATGATTTGTATGATGGTTTAGAAATATGTTACATGAAAGCATACATGAAAAAGCTATGTGTATATGATTCTTGAGTTGATAAATATGGTAAATTTGGCCAAGATTATGAATCAAGGTATATATGTGAGAATTTTGCTTTGTAGAAGAAAAGTGCCAATGTGATTATGTGTTTACATGCTTTACATATTAAGTTTGTTTGTATATTGACTTACTAAGCTTTTGAAAAGCTTACTCTGTGTGTGTTTTCTCTATTTTATAGGTCGTCAAAGCTACTGAAGGCTCGGGACCGTCACGGATCGTCATCACACTACTAAAATCATTTTGGTACACGTTGGAAATGTATAAAGCTAGATATGGCATGTATAGGCTAGTATTTTGGTATAAGTTGTCATGTGAACTTAGCCATGTGGTTTGGCTATTTATGAGATGAGACTTTGCTTAAATGAATGTGTTAGATGATGCTTATCTTGTTATGGTTGAAGCATTTGAAATGGCCAAGTTTTGAGTGAACAAATAAATGAATTATGCTTGTAATGATTTGAGTTTTAATCTTTGAAATTGTCATGGCTGGAATTGATATTGAATGCATGGTTTGAATGATTATTTTGGTATGTTTTTGATGGTTATATGTGCATGAGATATCTTGGTAAATATGGCTTGTGGGTATGACCCTTATGGGTGGCATTTTGGCCTTGTAAATGGCTTATAATGTCACACGGCCATGGCACACGGGCGTGCTTGGTGGCCGTGGTGGGGAAGTCAGTATATGGCCTAAGTGTACACGGCCTGAGCACACGGGCGTGCTTGGTGGTCGTGGGGACCAAGTCAGTATAGGTCCACGGGGAGGACACACGGGGGTGTCCTGAACCCTTGGGAAGCACACAGTCTGATTACAAGGGCGTGTGACCCCTGAAACTTAGAAAAGTTTTTAATTTTCATGAAATTTTGTATGTGTTTCGGTTTAGTCCCGATCTGATTTATAAGCATGCTATTGGTCTCAAGGACTCATTTAAGGGACATTATGTTTGAGAATGGTGAGTGAATGTATGAATTTATGAGAATGTTTCCGATCTGTTCGGTAACGCTCCTAACCCTAATCCAGCGACGGACTCAGGATAGGGGTGTTACACCTCGTGGACTTTTTCCTTTCCTTTCTTAGTCGAATTTTCCGGCACAACGTTAGCTACGGAATCAAAACAATTAAAAATTCATTAAAACAACACCATTTCACCTTGCATATTTCAACTTACATTCAACTTTTGTCTAAATTTCAATTTAGTCCCTAACCATGACTAACTTTATTTTCTTCACAATTTATTCTTTATTTTCAGTCAATTTCCTCTTAAAACTAAACTTAATTAATTTCACCATAAAACCCTAAAATTTGAAATTCTCTGTAACGCGCCAAAAATCCTTTATAATTATTTTCGTGTGTTTGTGACACAAATCTATATCTACTTCAGTGGTTAAGTGTTCTGGGAGTGTCTGAGAAATCGTGGGTTCAAGCCTTGGCTTGGGCAAAATTTTTGTTTGTCTTTGAATAAAGCCCTATCTTTAGACAGTAGTTTTTAATTAAATGTTGGTAAAATATGTCAGAAAGGGCTTGCTGGTTTGGAGTGTAAATACGCTGGAGGTCTGGAGTTCGAGTCTCTGTGCAAACAAAAGACTTATTTTATTACTTATGCCGTGTAGGTATTTTGGTCCAGCGAAACTGCTGAAGATTTTGACTGAGGGTTTGTTTTGGTTGTTGAGAGGCTTATGGTGTGTTAGTAGTGAGTATTTTAAGGAGAAATTTTAGGGATATGAAGGGAGAGTTAGTGCCGAATTGAATTTCTTTTGCTTTCTCAAATTTTGACTAGGAATTGGTTTTCTTTTCATTTTGCTTCTGTCGACTGTTTTCCATTTTTGGTGGCTGAATATTGCTGAGGTTCCTATTAGTTTTTTTCTCTTTTCTTTTTCGACTTTGTTCTTCCCTATGGTAAAAGTGCGCTCCCCCAAACTGTTGCTGCCGTCTACTTTCTCTTTTCCTCCCTTGCTCTTTTTCTTGCCGAATTTTGGGCTCTCTACGCTTTTCTTCTAACGTCAATTTACCACTTCCCTGTCAAAATATTGTTGTTTTCTCTCATTGATTTTCGTTTGGTTCATCCTTGCTACGGAAATTGTGGTTGCCTTCTCTTTCTTGGTTTCGTTTGTTATCATCTGTTGCACATTCTTTAACACCCTTTCGATATGTATTCATTTCTTCTCCGCTCGGTTACTTGAAGCTAGTTTTTAAAGGGGTTTTGTATTTTTTTGATCAGGAGTCGACCAAGGGACGAGGGACAGTCATTGATACGTTAGGGGAGTGGAAGTCTCTTGTTATTGGATTGATAGTACGGATTGTCCCATTGGAAGTTGGACAACTTGTTTTAGTTTAAGATTAAATTAACTGTGTAGTGAATAATTGAATGGTAATTTGATCAAATATTAGGTACTTGGAGTGCTCGCGTGGGGTTAAGCGACAAAAATAGACCAGTTGTGTAAACACAACTCTACAAACAGAAATCGGCAAAAAGTTGAAAAGTGAGACTGTCGACACCACACGGGCGTGTGGCTGCCCGTGTGGTAGGCCGTTTGATCAGACACGGGCGTGTGATCGACGAGGCAGGCAATGTGCGATTCACGGGCTGAGCCAAATTGGGACGTGTGGCCCCCACAGGCGTGTGGGCCCCATACATGTGAACCACACAAGCTTATATGATTATTGGGCCAGCCCGTGTGATCCACACGGCTAAGGCCATTTTTGGCCTTGTGGGCCACATGGACGTGTGGGCCCACATGGGCAAATTACATTTGCTTGTGGGCCTATTTTCACTGTTTTGAATGCTAAGGTTGCACGGGTTGCCCGAGTCGACTGTGGACCTATTGTAGGGTTGGTAAGATTAGCTGGATCCCTAGTTTACTGAATAACTGTTATATCCATGTTCTTTACATATATACATGTACAACTGTATGGTGAGCATACTGTTAAAACTGTACTGAATACATATATGATACCATGATTTGGCATGACATGATTGTATGATGCATTGCATGGGGATGAGTTTATATGGATCGGAGGAAGTGTACTGAAAGGCTTCGAGCCTAACTACTCGGGCAATTTCGATTGCAAGCATCATCGTCTAGTGTCGCAATCGGTACTACTTGGAGTGTAGGGATGGGTGGGTTGATTATATCCCCACATGGAGTGTAGAGTTAGACAGAGATGGAGTGTAGAGGCTGGATGGGTAGGACTTGTATACTGGATATTGTGATATGTACTTATTACTGATACTATAATGGGCCGAGGCCCAAATGCATGACTGCCTCTGTACTGAGATGGGCTAAAGCCCAAACTGATACTTTCACTGATTCTGAATATGGGTTGGCCCAGACTGTGATTGCCTTCTGTCTGTCTGTTTATGCTAATTTGGATTACACACTGAGTTTTCGTAAACTCACCCTTCTGTTTTAGTTGTACAGGTAATCCCAAAACATAGGCGGATCGGTGCGGCGGAGGACTCAGCAGTTGCAACATGACCTATTTCGTTCTATTTTAGTACTTAATTATAATTTTGATTTTATTTTGGGGCATTTTACTGTAATAATGGCCTTTTTAGATTTTCTTTTTGGATTTCTATTATTGTGATTTACAACTGCTAGTAGTAGGGTTAATCGAGTTTTCAAAACGAATCGAATATTTTAACAAAATACACTCAAATACGCAAACTGATTTAGAAAGCTTCCGCGATAAGTGACATTTTGAAAATTAATATCGTTTTGAAAGAGAATACTTTTGTGATAAAGAACTACATTTTGAAAATGAACGACGCATCCTAAAATTAACATAAGATTTTGTACTGATGCTAATTTGAAAAGAGGTTTTTATGACAACTCATTTATTTCCAAAACACTACCATGTGACGTCGCCAAAATTCGACCATAACCTCTAGGCCGGTTTTGGGGTGTAAAATCCCTTATCCATATTCAACTCTGGAACCGAGTACGAGGCATTACCTGACTCAACTTGCCTGAGCATTCAACTTTGGGCTATAAAATTTGTTCTAATTTAAAACTTTTTCATTTACAATCGTAACATCCCCATTATGGGTCTACGAGACCCTTTTTATATACCTGAGATGCCTTAAGAGCAAACTGAAACTTTTAAGCACTAAAAAGTTTGACATAAAACTGGGCCACACGCTCCTGTGTAGACTGGGGCACGCCCGTGTGACATATCACACGATCGTGCTCTATACCCGTGTAGAATTATTTTCTTTTCGAACCTACAGGGCTTTTCACACGGCCGGACACACGCCCGTGTTCTTGGCCCTGTGCTCCGCACGGCCTAGACATGCCCGTGTCCTCGCCCATGTGTAAAAACCTGAGTATTCTATTTGTGACGTCAGCAACCATTTATAGGCACACGACCTGGACACATGCTCGTGTGTCTAGCCCGTGGTCGACACTGACTTACAACACTAACATGCAGGGGACACACGGCCAAGTCACGCACCCATGGGATTGATCGTGTGTCACACACGATCTAGACACACGCTCGTGTGTCTACCCGTGTGGACCAATTCAAGGCTATTTTCCAAGCCATTTAGCCACCCTCACTTGCACGCATTCTCACATCATCACGTAACATTTTCAAGTCATCAATTATAACTCTTGAATTATCACATTTAAACCATATAAATCAAACTATCTTCCCATATACGAGGGAGAACTATTACTAGCACCATTACAATCGACATGAGCCATCGTCCATGGCTATACATAACCAACCCATAACTCTTTTAGGCCAACACATTTGGAACTTTAACTATGACTTAGTTAACCAAAATAAAATCCCTATACATGCCATATCTCAAGAAAACTTGAAACCTTATACTCAAGTGATTTCTCGATAGTGTGAAAGCATCTCTAGCGGTTTCCAACCCGAGCTAGTTAAGTTAACCTATAAGAGATAGGAGAGGAAGAAGAGTAAGCAATAACGCTTAGTAAGTTCATATGCAAATATAAATCAACTATCCACATTCATTCATTTTGCTCCACCATAAAGGTATTATAATGAGATTTATACTAAAGCTTATGAATACCCACTCAATCATTCATAACGCTTACTCATTCTATACTTTCACCTGTCACCAACTCATATCATAAAACATTGTTCATCTTTACTTGCATTTATACCCTGCATTTATCACCACAAAGCCACATACAAATTTCGCTTAGTCAAGTTTCTCGATATCACCCTGGAATAATAATGAATACTCGGTGATTTCGCAAACAGCCCACCATTCAATAATTAGTAAAGTGGTATCACACATAGCCCACCATCAATACTAAGCACGATGGTATCACACACAGCCCATCGATAACAAATAATAAGGTGGTATCGCATATAGCCCACCAATAATAATATTGGCGATGGTATCGCACATAGCCCATCGCTAATAATTAATAAGGTGGTATCGCACATAGCCCACCATTTATAATATTGGCAATGGTATCGCAAATAGCCCATCGCTAACAATTAATAAGGTGGTCTTATTCGAAATCTCACATCGAGGCCATATTCCAAATATGGTCTTACACGGGACCTTAATTATCATAATATCATGATATTTGCATTCCCTCTATTCTTAGATTCAATTGAAGGGTTTCATTTCTTGACATCCCGTCAAAACGTATTTAATGTATTCATAGAGTCAATATATAATTCATTCAACATTGAAATATTAAATACTTCAATTATAGTTGAATTATGTAACACCCCTAACCCGTATCCGTCGCCGGATTAGGGTTACGAGGCATTATCGATCAAATTACAACTCAATACAATCATTCAATTTAAATTCATGCTTAAAGTTATATTAACTCATTTACAATAATTGTTTATTTTACAACTCGAATAGTAACCATTTACTCAAACAAATATATATTTTCATCACTTTACTTTATTACCAAACCAAATTATACCACTTTTCATACTTCCAAAATGAACTAACCATAAAGCCTATTATACTTCATACTTACCATATCTTATTGCCAAATCATATAACCACATCACAAACATACTTACCACGAAATATACCTCCAAATTAAACTTAAGACATGACCGAATACACAACCATTAACATCATAATCAAGCCATTTTCGCATGGCTATATATATATACAATTTCAAGACCAACAATATCAAAACTAGTCTATACATGCCACGTAACCAAATCTCCAAGCATTTATTTACCGACGTGAAAATTGGATAGTGTGATGAGATCTCCTTTGACTTCCAACCCGAGCATGTCTTCGAAACTCTATAAACATAGGAAAATTACACAAAGTAAGCTTTGAAAGCTTAGTAAGCCATAAGCAAATAATTCACCATAAAAACAGATATAATTCAATTCAAAAGCCAAATTTAGTTAATCACATACACATATACAATCACTTTTCTCATATAATCCATGTTCCTTGTTAAGTAACTTCACTTACCTTATTTTTCATTTAACAAATAAACCTCCTACGTACCTGAATCATTTAACTCAAATACACAGTCAGTCACCAATTCATTCATGGAAATATCATAATCATGCATATATTTCATCTCATAATTTATATCTAATTCACTTACTCATAATTTATATCACCATTCGTAAACTTTCACCTTTCATAGCCTTAAGGCCAAACACTCACACATTCAATAATAGATTTCACATCGATCTATAAATCACTTTCCCATCTCAAACAAATATATATACATTTGTTCAACTATATACATATTAACTAATAATTTTTTTAGTTTTTTTTTTAACCTTTCAATCCATATAATTCACATATAAATACGTATGATATAAAATTTTCATTTCAACTTCTAAAACTTACTTATTAGATCAAATACACATGATTCATTATGCCATCAAATATGACCGGATATACTAGTTTAATGCATTATCATATATATAACCGAACATCCAAAGTTAATTAAATTATCACATGTACTCATATATTCGAATTTAATATAATATCACATATAACCACTTATATACAAATTCAATTCATCATCACATATGCACATACCTTTGTGGCCGAACATATAAGGTTAATTAAATCAACTTACTTGTTCAATTTCAACATCCATATGAAGTCTTATAGACATAGACTTGAAAATAAATCACCGGTATTAAACCTACTAGGCGTAAGCCTGAATCACACACCGGCACTAGGCCTGCTAGACCCAAGGTCTGAAATTTATTCACCGGCAATAAGCCTGCTAGGCACGAAGCTCGATTTAAGTTCACCAGCTCAAAGCTTGCTATGCGCAAGGCCCGAAATATCACAAATACATAATCGATTTAAGGACATAAATCACATATACTAAGTCATAAGCTTTCATAAAAAATTTATACTATCTTTCATATATCTAAACTTACTCAAGTAGTTCCTTGAACATATCAAATACCATCCCTCACATTTGGCAATAACAAATATAATTATAAACATTTCAATTCAGCATGAATAATTTACATTTAATTAAAATTAAGAACAACCATTTGCTTATAGACTTACACTTAACTTCAAATAACAACATCTCGAAGTATCAACACTTACCAAATTCGATCTTTGAATTAAAAATTATCTCGTACTCTTATTACTTATTAACTGATTTCGCACACTTAGTGCTCGGTAATTAAATTCATACACATAGTGCTTATTGACCGATATCGCACACATAGTGCTCGGTAATTCAATTCGCACACTTAGTGCTCAATAGTCGATTTCGTACACATAGTGCTCGGTAAATTCAATTTGCTCACTTAGTGCTTATCTCAACTTGTTATTCAGTTATATATATACGCATAAACCTTTAAACTTCAACCACATATATCCGAATTAACTCATTTGACCTCCAAAATCAATTTCACATTCGGGTGTACAAATAACATGTATGCATATAGCACATTCGGCTATAACATATATATATACTTTCAATAAATTTATGGACACTACTATAAGTAAGCTCAATTCACTTAATTGCTTAAGACTTACCTCGGATATCGACGAACGAAATAAATGGATATTCGATTATTTTTGTTTTTCCCCAATCCAAACCTGTTTTCTTTGATTCTTGATCTAGAAATAATAATTTAATTTAATCAATTACTCAATAATCATAATCATACATTTAACCGTTAACATTTGGTATTCACTCAACCTAGTCCTTGCCACAAAATAAAGCTAGTCAATCAAATGTTTATAAAAATTTCCTCAACCCACCGAATGTGTATATATATGTAATACAAAATATAGCTAGTCAATCCAATGTTTATAAAAATTTCCTCAACCCACCGAATGTGTGTATATATATATAATTCCCAAACAATCCTTATACTCTTGAAATTCATTACTTAATACCATGCCATTTTAAATTTGAAAGAAGCTACATCCCTAACAATTAATTCCATCTAAACCTATCCAACAAATTAACCAAAACGACAAAATGAAATTAACATTTTTTCTTCATTTGTTTTTTTTAGCACGCGAACATACAAAGAAAAAGCATCCCTTGCATGCCAAAAATTCAACACAACAACATCAAGCTCCATCTAATTATTCAATATTTCACTAAATTTATAAATTATGAGACTTTCTTAACAAATCTTTCCATAAAATATCCATGCATAGAAGTTCACCAATAGATCCCAAAAATCTTAAAACTTCATTAATGGCACTCTCCACTACTTCCAAAAATTTTATATTCTAGCTTATGGATTAGCTAAATTAAGTTATTTCCAACTCAAAAATATAATCAAAATGAAAACTCAATTTGAGTAACACTTACATGCCAACACTTCAACCCAAATACACAAGCTTTTATCAATGGCTTCCTTTCTCCCTAACTTTTCTCTAATTTCGGCCAAAATATCATAAGAAAGATGAACACTTTCATCTTTTATCAAATATATTATTTTAATATACATAAAAAATATCATAATGCCATAACATATATTAAACAACTCAAATCACTATTGCATGCATTTTGGTCGGCCACTAAGGTGAACATGCAACCTTTTTATGTTTTATTTATTATAACGCTATGATATTATTTTATTATTATTAACTTAACTAATATAATAAGCATATAAAAGCATAATGCATGCAAGTTGCCATCCACTACACTTGCAAAAAGGGTAATTTACAACTTAAGGCCTCATCTTTATAAAAACACATCAATTTAATTATTCAATTAAATAAAAGGCTACTTTTACCACTTATGCAATTTAGTCTTTTTTCTTAAATTAAACACACATACGAAGAAATTAACCCATGAAACTTTAACACATGTTCAATCATAGATCATAGGTACTGAATATAATATTAAAATATTATACTGACTCAGATTCGTGGTCCCAAAACCACCGTTCCGACTAAGGTCTAAATCGGGCTGTTACAAATTATTAGCACACGAACTTACCTCGATATCGAAAAGGGTAGAAAGGGACCTATTTGTCCATATTTCTCTTTTCTCCTGTTCTATGCCTGAATCTCGTTTTCTTTGATCTAGAACAATAAAATTTACTCATTTAGTCACCATACCAATTAATACATTTTAGAAATTCTACTTTGGCAAAATTACCATTTTGCCCTTAGACTTTTGGCAAATTTATGATTTTGCCCCTAAGCTCGTATATCAATTTTCATCCGACTTCTTTGCTAACCAAGCCTAGTCGATTCATATTCCCTTCTATAGCAACTCAAGATTTCAACTATTACACACATTTACCATTCATTTCACAACCTTTACAAAAAAGGTCCTTTTAGGTGTTTCAATGGTAACACCCTTCACAAAAGTTGTTTATCTAACAACTAAGACTCATTTTCTTCCATAAAAATACAGCAAACATCTCAATTGCTCTCGTGGAAAGAACCTAGAATCTTAACCATTTTGCAAAATAGTCCACTAATTAGCTAGCTTAAGCTTTGGGGGTTTCATAAGTGCAAAGATTTTTAAGAAAGGTCACCAAAATCACTTACTTTCAAGGGTGAGAAGTTGTTGAAAATTTTGGCTTCCATAACCCTTCCTTAGCTGATATTTTTGGTGGGAAGAAGATGAATAAAAATGGGTGATATCATCTTTTCTTATTTTATTTATTTCCTTCAATTTAATCCACCTAGCCCATACAATTTTTACTAATTTGAGTCCATTGTCCCCCCGTGGCCGGCCATCACTTTCCCATGGCCTAATTGCACATTAGGGGCCTTCAATTTAATAATCCTTAGCTATTTGGCACCTTTAGAAAATAAAATAGAACTTTTGCACTTTATGCGATTTAGTCCTTTTTCGCGATTAAACATGAAATCACCAAAATTTTCATGCACCCTTATAATCATGCTATAACCCATAAAATAAAATAAAAATAAATTTTCTCTGACTACGAATTAGTGGTCCCGAGACTACTGTTCCGACTAGCCCCTAAATCAGGCTGTTACATGGGGTGTTACATTTAGTGGCATTAGAGTCAGGTTACAAAACTCGACTATGGATTTGGGTTTTCAAACTTGGATTTTAAAGCACTAATTTTTACATGATTGAAATATTTTCCAAGCACGTGTGGTACACGGAGTCTCCGACACCGATGCCGTAAGTTCACTGAAACTGTTATGTGCTTTAAACTGAACTGCTATAGATAGTTTATACTGCGATTACTATAGATAGACTGTACTGAAAACACTCAGGTTAGTATATACTGATACTGTGGTAACACCGATAGACACTAATAGACACTACGTTGTATGAAAACAAACCTTATACTTTAGATACTATTTTCATAAAATATTTGTTAATATACACTGGAACTGTAAACTGATGCATAAAATTGATAATACAGATAAAACACAAATAGACAATGAGCATAAGAAGTACTCGCGGACGACGTACAAGAGGCCGTGGTAGAGGTCGTAGAGGTGCTCGAGCTGGATTTTCATCTTCTGGCAACTTGCCTAATTTGGATACAAGTGAGATGCCGGCTTTACCAGTAATTGAGACTGGGTTTCATGATCGAGCGGCTGGGGACGAAGCACTGTCCCAAGCCATGTTAAGGATTCTAGAGAGGGTTGCTGGGCCCAATACTGGAGCTGGAGGCTGGGGGTCAGCTACGGAACGACTCCTGTCTAATGGAGCTGAGATTTTGAGGGGTATTATCGGAGTTGCCCCTAATGTGGCTAAGTACCGGATCGACGCCACAGAAAGGATCATGGACGATTTGGATTGCACCCCCGAGCAGAAACTAAAGGGTGCAGTGCCACTGCTGAAAGATGAGGCTTACCAGTGGTGGCTTACGGTTAAGGAGGGCACTCAGCCCGATCGACTGAATTGGGAGCTCTTTCAGACCGCTTTCGAAGGAAAGTATGTGGGTTCCAATTATGTGGATACCAGCAGGAGGGAGTTCCTAAATCTGACTCAGAAGGATATATCAGTGACCGAGTATGAGGCCCAATTTCTGAGACTAATCCGCTACGCGTGAGGAATGGTGGCAACTGAGCACGAGCAATGTGTTCGCTTCGAGGATGGCCTCAGGGATAACCTGAGGGTTCTGATAGCTCCACAGGGGGAGTGAGACTTTGTGGCACTGGTTGATAAGGCAAATATCGCCGAGGAAGTGAAGCACGCTGAGTGCCAAAACAGAAAGAGAGGTAGTAATAAGAGGGATTCGGAGCCCTCGAGTTCCTTTTAGAGGCCTAATAGAAAGGCTAGAGTTGATGGGCCGATTAGAGTTAGGACTCCTATTGCTACTACTGGATAGCCGTCGTGTACTGACTGTGGTAGACGCCATCAGGGCGACTGTTAGAAAAGAACTGGGGCTTGTTTGAGGTGCAGTTCATTAGAGCACCGTATTAGAAATTGCTCGCGGAGGTTCGGTCAAATGCAAGCTTCTGGCATTGGTATTGTACCACTGAGAGTAGTTCAGCAGCCACCGAGAGGCCGTGGTCAGGCCAAGGGTGGTAACGGTCTGGCACGTAGTCAGAGAGCTTCGGGCAGAGGTGTTGGTCATACTGAGACGAGGCATGTGGCTCTAGTTTGTGCTGCACATCGTCGAGAGAATGGTGATGCTTTGGATGTCATTATGGGTACGTTCTTTATTTATAATGTACCATATACTTCACTGATAGATATAGGATCCACTCACTGCTATATAGCTTGTACCGTATCTAAAAACTTGGGTATACTGGTTGAGAGAACTACGAGTGAGGTCACTGTACTAAGTCCGTTGGGGCAGTCAATAAGGGTTAACAAATTGTTTAGAGATGTTCTTCTAGAAGTTCAAGGAGCTATCTTTTTGGCTGATTTGATGGAATTGTCTTTTGGGGAATTTGATCTAATATTGGGATTGGATTAATTAGTTAAGCACCGAGTGAGCTTAGATGGTGCCACTAAAAAGGTTGTACTGAGAACTGAGGGGGACAGCGAGGTAGTCGTAATTGGGGAACATCGGAACTATTTATCAAATGTGATTTCTGCATTGAGGTTGAAAAGTTGGTTCCTAAGGGATGTGAGGCGTATCTGACCTACATTAGTGTTTCAAATTCTGGGGATTCTTCAATTAAGGATATAAAGACGGTTAAGGACTTTCCAGATATTTTTCCTGAGGAGCTACCTGGGTTACGTCTAAATTGTGAAGTAGAGTTTGGGATTGAACTTCTTCTTGGTATAGCTCCGGTGTCCATCGCTCCTTATAGAATAGCACCGAAGGAGCTTGTGGAGCTTAAGGCTTAGAATCAAGAGCTATTGGATCGTGGGTTCATCTGCCCTAGTGTGTCTCCGTGGGAAGCACCGGTTCGATTTGTGAAAAAGAAAGATGGATCTATGCGTATGTATATCAACTACCGTCAATTGAACAAGTTGACCATTCAGAATAAGTACCCCCTGCAGAGGATAGATGATCTGTTTGACCAGTTTCGAGGAGCTTCAGTTTTCTCTAGTTTTGACCTTTGTTTTTGGGTACCATCAGTTGAGAGTTAAGGAGGCTGATGTACACAAGATAGCATTTATGACTCATTACGGTCATTACAAGTTCCTAGTGATGCCATTTGGATTGACGAATGCACCTACATCCTTTATGGATCTGATGAACTGAGTGTTCCAGCCCTATCTGGTTTGGTTTGTAGTGGTTTTTATTGACGAAATTCTGGTGTATTCAAGAATGGAGTATGAACATGTTGAACATCTCTGAGTGGTTCTGCAGATTTTGAGAGAGAAACAACTGTACACCAAATTCAGTAAATGCGAGTTCTGGTTACGAGAAGTAACATTTCTGGGACATGTGGTTTCTACTGAGGGGACTTGAGTCGATCCTCGAAAGATTGAGGCTGTCTTGGATTGGAAACAACCTAAGATTGTATCTGAGATCTGTAATTTTTTTGGACTAGTAGGGTACTATTGACAATTTGTAGAGGGGTTTTCACTGATTGCAGCACCTTTGACCAAGCTACTATGTAAAGGTGTGCCGTTTAACTCGACTACCACGCAGCAAAAGAGCTTTAAGAAGCTCAAGACTGTACTGATGGAGGCCCCTATCTTGATACAGCTAGAGTCTAGAAAAGAGTTTACTGTTTACATTGATGCATCACATGTCAGCTTAGGATGTGTGTTGATGCAAGAGGGTAAGGTGGTATCGTATGCGTCTCGTCAACTTAAGACTCATGAGGTTAATTATCCGACGCATGACTTGGAGTTGGCCGCGGTGCTATTTGCTTTAAAAATCTAGAGGCATTACCTGTATGGTGAGAAGTGTATTATTTACACTGATCAGAAGAGCCTCAAGTACCTCTTCACTCAAAATGAGCTGAACCTTAGGCAGCGTAGGTGGATTGAGCTGCTTAAGGATTACGACTGTACGATTGAATACCATCCTGGTAAGGCCAATGTGGTGGCCGACGCGCTGAGCTGTAGGGCTATGACTGATCTGATGGCAATGTTTTCTCATCTCAGTTTATTTGATGATGGTAGTCTGTTGGTCGAACTTTAAGTTAAACTGACGTAGAATGAGTAGATTAAGGGTAAACAATTGGAGGACGAGTCTTTGATCTTCGCTTTCGGCAGATTGAGAGTGGGAATACTGTGGATTTTGGACTGAACAGCGAAAGGGTGCTCTGTTTCTGTGGGAGAATCTGTGTACCGAAAGATACTGAATTGAGGTAGTCTATACTAAGAGAGGTGCATAGTAGCCCTTGTGCTATGCATCCAGGCAGAAACAAGATGTACCGAGACCTTCGTGAGTTATACCGGTGGCCAGGTCTTAAGCGAGAGGTTACAGATTTGTGGGTAAATGTTTGACATGTTAGTAGGTTAAAGCTGAGAATCAGTTACTTTCGAGGTTGCTTCAACTAGTTAAGATTCCACTTTGGAAGTCGGAGCGAGTGACTATGGACTTCGTTAGTGGGTTACCCCTCACACCCACTAAGAAGGATTCAGTATGGTTCTTCGTAGATCGATTGACCAAGTCTGCCCATTTCATACTAGTTCGTACTGACTACTTTTTGAAGAAGTTGGCTAAATTGTATGTGTTTGAAATAGTGAGACTGCATGGGGTACCTGTTTTGATAATATCTTATAGGGATCCTCGCTTCACGTCTCGGTTTAAGAAAAAGCTACATGAAGCTCTGGGTACAAGGTTGGACTTTAGTACTGCGTTCCATCCTCAAACAGATGGTTAGTCTGAGAGGGTGATTCAGATACTGGAGGACATGTTGAAGAGCTGTGTAATTGACTTCCAAGGCAGTTGGGAGGATTAGCTGCCACCAGCAGAGTGTGCTTATAACAACAGTTATCAGTTGAGCATTAAGATGGCACCTTACGAGGCACTATATGGTCGTAGGTGTCACACACCTTCGTGTTGAACTAAGTTGGGCAAACGACATGTGCTGGGCCCTGAACTAGTTTCTGATACCGAGTACAAAGTTAGATTGATTCGAGACCGACTGAAAGTGACATCTGATAGAAAAAAGTCCTATGCGGACCTAAAGCGTCGAGAGATAGAGTATTCAGTGGGGGACTCTGTTTTTCTCAAGGTCCACCATGGAAGAAAGTACTGAGGTTTTGTTGTAAGGGTAAGCTGATCCCTAGATTTATTGGGCCTTATCGCATTCTAAAACGAGTGGGGCCAGTAGCATATCAGTTGGAACTACCTCCAGAGTTGGAGCAGATTCAAGACATGTTCCACGTTTCTATGTTGAGGCGCTACCACTCTGATCCTATGCATGTTGTTCCTATTTAGGAGAGCGAGGTTAGGCTAGATCTAACCTTTGAGGAGGAGCCAGTCCAGATAGTGGATTGCAATGGAAAGGTTCTAAGAAAGAATTCCATCCCATTGGTTAAGGTTTTTTGGCGTAATCATAGTTCTGAGGAGGCCACGTGGGAGCCTGAGGATGAGATGCGACAGCAGTATCCTCATTTGTTCTTATCAGGTAAAATTTCGAGGCCGAAATTTTCTTTAAAGGGGTAGAGTTGTAAAGCCCCAAAAATCCTTTATAATTATTTTTGTGTGTTTGTGACACAAATCTGTATTTGCTTCAGTTGTTAAGTATTCTTGGAGTGTTTGAGAAGTCTTGGGTTCAAGCCTTGGCTTGGGTAAAATTTTTGTTTTTCTTTGAATAAAGCCCTATCTTTAGATAGTAGGCTTTTAATTAAATGTTGGTAAAATATGTCAGAAAGAGCCTACTGGTCTGATGGTTAAGTGGAGTGTAAATAAGCTGGAGGTCTGGAGTTCGAGTCTCTGCACAAACAAAGGACATATTTTATTGCTTGTGCCATGTAGGTATTTTGGTCCAACCAAAATACTAAAGAGTTTGAGGGAGGGTTGGTTTCGGTTGTTGAGAGGATTATGGTGGGTTAGTAATGAGTATTTTAAGGAGAAATTTTAGGGATATGAAGGGAGAGTTAGTGCCGAATTGAATTTCTTTTGCTTTCTCAAATTTCGACTGGGGATTGGTTTTCTTTTCATTTTGCTTCTATCGATAGTTTTCCATTTTTTAGGGTCAAATATTGCTGACAGTTTTTATTAGTTTTTTTCTCTTTTCTTTTTCGACTTTGTTCTTCCCTACGGTAAAAGTGCTCTCCCCCAAACTGTTGTTGCTGTCTACTTTCTCTTTTCCTCCCTTGCTCTTTTCCTTTCCGAATTTTGGGCTCTCTATGCTTTCCTTCTAACATTGACTTACCATCTCCCTGTCGAAATATTGTTGTTTCCTCTCATTGATTTTCGTTTGGTTCATCCTTACTACCGAAATTGTGGTTGCTTTCTCTTTCTTGGTTTTGTTTGTTATCATCTGCTACACGTTCTTTAACAACCTTTTGGTAAGTATTCATTTCTTCTCCACTCGGTTACTTGAAGTTAGTTTTTAAAGGGGTTGATACGTTAGGGGAGTGGAAGTTTCCTGTTATTGGATTGACGGTATGGATTGTCCAACTGGAAGTTCGATAACTTGTTTTGGTTTAAGATTAAATTGATTGTGTAGTGAATAATTGAATGGTAATTTGATCAAATATTAGGTACTTGGAGTGCTCGTGTGGGGTTAAGAGACAAAAATAGGCCAGGTGTGTAAACAGAACTCTGCAAACTGAAATCGATGAAAAGCCAAAAAGTGAGACTGTCGACACCACACGGGCATATGGCCGCCCGTGTGGTAGGCCGTTTGATTGGACACAGACGTGTGATTGACGAGGCAGGCCATGTGCGATTCATTGGCCGGGCTGAATTGGGCCGTGTGGTCCCCACATGGGCCCCACACGAGTGAACCACACAGGTGTGTGTGATTATTGGGCCAGGCCGTGTGATCCACACGGCTAAGGACATTTTTGGCCTTGTGGGCTATACGAGCATGTGGGCCCACATGGGAAAATTGCATGGGCTTGTGGGCCCATTTTCATTGTTTTGACTGCTAAGGTTGTAGGGGTCGCCCGAGTCGACTGTCGACCTACTGTAGGGTCGGTAAGAAAACCTAGATCCCTAATTGACTGAATAACTGTTATATCCATGTACTTTACATATATACATGTACGACTGTATTGTGAGCATGCCATTAAAACTATAATGAATACATATATGATACCATGATTTGGCATGACATGATTGTATGATGCATTGCATGGGGATGGGTTTATATGGATCAGAGGAAGTGTACTGAAAGGCTTCGAGCCTAACTTACTGGCAGCTCTGCTGCAAACTACTGTTTAGTGCCTCAACCGGTACTACTTGGAGTGTAGGGATGGGTGGGTTAATTATATCCCCATATGGAGGGTTGGGTTGGACGGAGATGAAGTGTAGAGGCTGGCTGGGTAGGACTTGTATAATGCATATTGTGATACTGTACTTATTATTGATACCGTAATGGGCCAAGGCCCAAATGTATATTTGCCTCAGATTGGGATGGCTAAAGCCCAAATCGACATCACATCGATTCTCGAATAGGGCTTAGGCCTGCATCGTGATTGCCTGTCATGCATGCATCTGTTTGTGCTTATTGGGATTACACACTGAGTTTTAGTAAACTCACCCTTCTGTTCTAACTGTACAGGTAATCGCCAAACATAGGCGGATCGGTACGGCAGAGGACTCAGCAGTGGCCACATGACCCATTTTGTTTTATTTTAGTACTTACTTATAATTTTGATTTTATTTTGGGGTATTTTACTGTAATAATGGCCTTTTTGGATTTTCATGGTTAATTTGGGATTTCTATTATTTTGATTTACAACTGCTAATAGTAGGGTTAATCGAGTTTTCAAAATGAATCAAATGTTTTAACAAATACACTCAAATACGCAGACTGATTTAGAAAGCTTCCGCGATAAGTGACGTTTTGAAAATTAATATCGTTTTGAAAGAGAATACTTTTGTGATAATGAACTACGTTTTGAAAATGAACGACACATCCTAGAATTAACATAAGATTTTGTAATGAGGCTAATTCAAAAAGAGGTTTTTACGACAACTCATTTATTTCAAAAACACTACCATGTGGCATCCTCAAGATTCGGCCATAACGTCTAGGTCGGGTTTGGGGTATTACATTTTTTCAATTTAGTCCTTATTACTCAAAACTTATAATTTATTTTACAATTCAATCCTTTTCTCAATTCTAACTTGAAATTGTATCAATTTAACTTCTAATACTTCAATTTAATCAACATGAACAACATCTAAAATTCCACTAATTTCTAAAATTTCAATATAAATCAAGTGGTATTTTGTTCTAGGATTCTAAAAACATCAAAATTGCAAGAAAATGGGCTAAATTGACTTACCAATTAAACCTTTGAACCTTAAACCCTAATTTTCCTTTCTTGTTTTTCCCTTTTTCTTTCTCCCTTATTTCGTTTCGTTTTCCCTTCTTGTTCTTGTTTTTATTCTTTTATTTTCTTTATTTAGTTTATGTTTTTACTATATAATATAATATAATAATATAATAATATTTACTTAAATTATAAGTAAATATATACATATAAATATTCCACATGTCACTAAAAATACCATACACTTGTCAAGATTTGTTTTAATTACTTATTTAGCCCCTTCACTTTTCACTAATCTATAATTCAACTTTTACTCTTTATTCAATTCAATCATTATACTTAATTAACCTTAGTTCAAGCTAATTCACCTAACCAAAACCTAATTAACCACACAACTAACTTCGTAAATATTTTTAATAAATATTTACGAAGCCGTTTTACGAAAATAGAGAACCGAAAATACACTTTCCAGAAATCAAAAATTTTGGCTCGTTATAGAAACATACTTAAAAACAACATAAAATGTTAAAATAACACCAACTTTTCTAATGATTCTCAAAGAAACCTGTCACATCAAGGTGAGTTATATCATTAAGACCATGAATTGCATCACCCTCCTTTTTTGCCTCCATTTCACCATTTCGGGATATAAAATTTGTCTCGATATTATTTTTCTTCCCTTTAATGGATGCTTGATAAAGTTTCACTGAAATGATTAGGCATACGACAGTTACGTGCCCAATGCCCTTTCATACCACATTAGTAACATAAATTCTCAATAACCTTTGAAGGATTATTTTGACCACCTCTTTCTTGTCCTTCATTGCTATTGTTTTTTTGGCGGTTAGAAGTACCACTATTATGAACACCATGATAACAGTTACTAGTACGTCCTCGACCACGTCCCCCACTATGTCCACGACCACAACCACGACAATGATCGTGACTTCTATATTTTTCATTTCCATATTTATTGTGTACTATAACATTGACTTCTGGGAGTGGTGCAATACCAATAGGAGAAATTCCATGGTTTTTCATCAACAACTTATTTTTTTGTTCAGCTACTAAAAGGTATGAAATCAATTCAGAATATTTTTTAAAACTTTTTTTTCACGGTATTGCTACTACAGGAGCATATTAGTAGCATGAAAGGTTGAAAATATTTTCTCTAACAAATCCTTATCAGTTATATTCTCTCCACATAATTTCAGTTGAGAACTAATTTTGAAAAGTTCTGAATTGTATTCACTTATATTATTCAAATATTGCAAACGTAGGTGCATCCAATCATAACGAGCTTTGGAGAGGATCACTGTTTTTTTATGGTCAAATCATTCTTTCAAATTTTTCCACAACTCAATAGGGTCTTTGACAGTAAGATATTCCACTTTTAATCATTCATGTAGATGATGAGGGATAAAAAATATTGCTTTTTCATTGTCTTGGTTAGATGTTTCTTTATTTGCTACTACAGAATCCCCTAAACCTTTAGCATCTAGGTGAATTTCAGCATTTAACACCCATGAAAAATAATTCTTGCCTGAGATGTCTAGGGCGACAAATTCAAGTTTGGTAAGATTTGGCATTATAATCATTAAAAAAATAAAAAAAGATATTAATAAAATAATAGTAATCAAATTATTTTTCAAATGTAATTATAATAATGTATTTAAGAATGAAATAGGAAATAATATAAAACAATTTGTGATATAAAATTTAGGATTACCTTAATTCGATAGACAAATTAAATTTTATTCCTTCCGAGAACTTTAAGCAAATCGCAACACAAGTTTGAAACTCTTTTTTTTTTTTTTTGTCAATTTTGGGATAACCAAGCAACCAATTTGAATGTTAGGTTAGAAAAATAATGAAAGTAATTCAACGGGGGATTAGAAAGGGATAGAAAGCAATTGAGGTATGGGTTACCAAATAAAAAATAAGGACAAGATGGGTTTAGAATTATGAAAAAAATTTGATAATCGTGCTGATAACGTTTTATAAAATAAAGAAAGATAAAGAGAATAAAGAACAAAGAAAATATGGGAAACAATAGAGAATGTATTTTATTGATCAATGGGATGATTTCAATGTTTTTTCAAAATCTCTATTTATAGGCATAAGAAGTATAAATGAAGTAGAGGTCTAATTCTAATAACTATTAGAATATAAAGTACTTTAAAACTTATCTTAATTTTAATGGACATCTACTTAATAAGATATTTATAATATATATATATATTAATTTTTTATAATTGTCTTTCTTTGCATATTCATACAAAGTTTTAAATTTTTTAGAACAATTAAACCCTTTGGCTTATTTTGGCAACTAATTTTATGAATGTCGCTATTAATGCATGATGAGTTAGCAATTATGTACACGTGATGATTTACATTGATGATTTTGCTGATGTAATATTATTTATTTTATGTCATCTTTAAATAATATAAAACTTTCTAAATTTTTAATAAACTATTTGATTTTTTATTTTATAATAATTTTTAAAATAAGAGGTATTCCTAATACTTTTACCAAATATTTTAACATATTTTTTAATTCTTTGTATTTTTTATTTTAAATAATTTTTTAAAACATTTTTTATTTTTAAATTTTATTGAATTTTTCTTTAAACTATTTATTAATATGATATATAAAATAAAATAATATCACTTCAACAAAATCATCCACGTGGATCGCCATGTTTACAAGAACTGTTGACTCATCATTCATTAATGACCATATTAGTAGAGTTAATGATAGTTTATAAAAAATAACTTACATATATTAGTTTATCAATTTTAAAATATTTTAATATTAAAATATAATATAAATTATATTTAATTTAATAATAATTAAAATAATTTTATAATTAATTAAATTTTATTAATTTTAATTGAAAACCATTGAATAAAAATAAATATAACCAACAAATATAGAATAATTATAATTTAATAAGGCTAAATTTATACTTTATTTAAAATTTAATTAATAAATAGGTTACTTTTTTTTCCCTTGAACATCACAATAGATTTAGTTTGATACTTCTATTTGTTTTTAGTCAACTTTAGTGTTTAAATTTAACAATTATTTCCAATTTAGTCCCTCAAATTAGATTCCGTTAAAAGTGTGATGATGTGTTATTTTGAAATTTTTTAAGTTTTAGGTGATGATGTGATAACTTTAGAGTAACGCATCAGCACACTTTTACAAAATATAAGATCAAGGACCAAAGTGAACCTAATTGTCAAATTTAAAACTGAAATTGACAAAAAAAAAAACACTAAAATAGACTTAGGGCTAGTTTAGTATTGCTTTTGAAAAGTGCTATTGAAAAGTTATTTTGAGAAGTATATTTGAGTATCTTCCTTAACTCTTCACCTTCCATTTTTTTGTAACCTCTTTCCGTATTTATGTATTAGAAAATGAGGAGTCTAATCTCCCTATATATATATAGGAGTGTACTACTTGTAATGATTATAGGAAAGAAGAGAAATGCAATAAAAATCTCTCTTATTGTCATCTATTATTCTTGTGTTCTTTGCATTATTATTACTATTTTATAACACGTTATCAACACAATTTTATTCAAGAGTGATAAGTCCTTAGTTTACGTCAAAATTTTGTTGGGCTCCAAGTATTGAAATTTAATTATTTGGTTAAAAAAATCATGAGTGATTGCTCGAGATTTGCTTGGGGATGATCACTTTCTCTTCACTGCAAAGAATGCTCGTAGTCTCTACTTCTCATCCACAATTACCTAAGTAAGTCGAATAATTTTTTTTTTTGAATTTTGATTCAATTTCTATTAAGAAGTTCAATTTATATATTTCTTTATATGCATCTTTATGAATTTATAAATCCTTTCTCAAGTTTATTTGTTGTGCTTTCTATGTGGATATATATTTGTTATTTTTTTTTATAGAATTTATTGGTTTATGTAATGCCCCAAAACTCGACCTAGAAGTTTAGACCAAATCCCAGAGGTTACATTGATCACCGAAGTGGTCGTAGGAAAATTTTAATCTAATTAGCTAGAAAACAAATGTTATTTAAGTTACGTAAAACTCTTAATTGTAAAATCTCGATATTACAAAAATTTTAGTCCAACAGACGCTTACGTGCGTAAAACCCAAAATTTATACTATAGTGTTTAAAACAGATCTTATAGTCAAAAACCGTTTATTAAGAATCCAAATTTACAAAAAAAACACCTTAAAAGCCTGTTTTACAAAAGGTGACACTACCGAGACCTCCGCATATCGAGCCCAGCGTCAGAACACGTAACTGTACCCGAAAAGGGCAAACACTAAGGGGGTGAGCTACACGAGCTCAGTGTGAGTTCACAAGGTGACAAACAACGGCCTTGGAGATAAAAAATCCTAATAAATGGAGCAATTAAGCACACCAAATCACACACAGATTACCCAACAGATAAACGCATCAACGGTCAATACAGAAACGCTTACCATCACAATCCAAATTGTTATGAGACTAACACCAAAATGTACGCAAGATCAGTCATAACGTTTATAACGAACAGTCAGATTACAAATAAGGAACTCACATCCAGATGCATATGAATGCAATCAAATATCAAAATGCACCCATCCAGCCAAAACACCACTCCGTCCCCCAATCACACCCCATAATAGCTATTTAAGCTCATCTGAAACACCCCGAACCCGGCCCACGAGCTTTGACCAGATTTGGTATGTTCCTCAAGTAAACCGGTTCAAAGTTCTTTTGTTTCTTAGGGACAACTTGTGTGATTTAAAAAAAAATATTGTTTGGGTTGGGCTTATGATGAAAACGAATTCGTTTTTTTATATTGGAAACCCTTTATAATTTTAAGAATAAAACATTTAGAGTACATTTAAAATAAATTTCTTAAAACTTTAGCTTAATAAAGTTTGTAACGTAGTTAAACAATAAACAGAAATAAAATAGTGCACTATGGCCTTATGGCCTTATTACATCAAATAAATCCAAATAATTCGGAGTACTTAAAAATTAATAGTCCATAAAAATAAAAACTTCATGTTGAGCATGGCCACCACAAGTTCTGCCGTCCCGGTCCATCACTGTTCAACACCTAAAACATGGTCCCACAACGGGGTGAGTCAAACAGACTCAATGTGTACACGACACTAAATCATAATAGAATTAGGCATACAAGAGTTACACATTCAAAACATAGAATACAAGTTATGATGCATTCCCAAACCCAAACCTAATTGTCCATCCGCTACACACCCCCGTACCTGCCAATCACACCTTGGGGACTACTAAGTCGACCCTCCTTCCGCTACACACCAAATTGCGGTCTTAGGTCACCACGTTCAGATTACTGTGGTCTTAGGTCACCACTTTTAGATTGCTGTGGTCTTAGGTCACCACTTTTCAGATATCACGGTCTTAGGTCACCGTGTTCGTGGTCTTAGGTCACCAAATTCACTTCCCCTTTCAAAATAAAACCCATATGCCCCATATAATAATAATATGCATAAATATGCCAGAGTTCACATTCTTATTCTTATTCTCATGTTATAACTAACATATTTCATAATCCTAGTAGGAGTAGGAAACGTACCTGAGTACTTAGTACCATAACATGATACCTTAGCCACTTTCATATTCTTAATGTCACATATTTTAATTAAACATGCCATAAAACGTATTACGAAGTAGTGTGGGGTACACACCTGATTCGCTTAAAATTTCCTTGAGATCCCGAAAAGCTTGATCTAATGCTTAGATCCTTAATCCCCACATTGATTTATCACTTATTATCTTAATAAAAAGCCATTCGGCCAAAATTCCAAATCCTAGTAGGATTAGTATTCTTACCTTGTTGCCGATTGGAACAGCAACAAATCCTGAAACTGTTCCTTATTTCCCTAGGAATGTCGAAATCCCTAAAACCTTACATTAGACTTAATCTTAATCATCGAAACATGAATCAAGGCCTTTGATCGAATATTCACATGTCTTACCTTAATCTTAGAAATCCCGAATACTCCTCCTTTTATTCAACTACCCTGATAATCCCGAAAGATCCTTCCATATTTGGCAAGCATAATATGTATGGGGTTAGATTATCTCTCGGCTAATCTAAAAGAAAAGAATGGAAATCAAACTTGTTCTTACCTTTGAAGAAATCAACAGCACCTATGCTTGAAGCCCTTCCAAGATTCGGCTTTTGAATGGATTGGTAAGAAGAAATAGGAAGAAAAGAAAAATTGAGAATTTTGACAATGGTGGACTATAGATTCGGCTTGACAAAAGAAAAAGAGAAGAGAAGAGAAGAGAGCACTCAGAAATTCGGCAGAGAGAAGAGGAGGAAGAAAAATTGATGAGTAGCCCTATTTTCTTCCTTTTATAGCCGAAACTACTACTCAGAATCCCTTACTTGGCCACCACTCTTCTTTATTGATAAGTTTATCTCCTTAATTTAAAATAATTAGAGAATAATCCTTTATTATCTCTTCAAAAATAATCCAAATGAAATCCCTTATTTATCACCTTATTAATCGAATATTTATGAAAATAAAACTCCTCCTTTCTAGAAGGCTTGTACCGTCCACCTCAGGCTTCTGGAAGCAAAAATAAAACTTCCTTTATTTGTTTCCCAAGTGACTCGAACTCAGGCCCAACACCTTGTATGTGGCGCCATTTCCAGATGTCCTAAGTGGCATCTTCAGGCCACTTTTCCAAGCCTGTTTGTGTGTCAAATTTCACCAACTTTTTCTTTTAAGGCCACATTGCCTTAATTTCCTCTTTTAAACTTTAAAACTCGACATTTCTAAGTCATTTCTAAGTTTCCAAAAATTTTCTTTCGGCTCTGTAAACTTGACATTTCCTTACATTTCCAAGTTTCCAGAAATGTTCACTTTCCTCTTTTGAATCATTTCTAAATCATGTCCATACATTTTCGAGTTTCCAAAATGTTCATTTCAAATCATTTTAATTCATTTTCGGGTTTCCAAAAATATTCAAAACTTATTCTTAGTACATAAAACATGTCACTTCGTACAACTAAACTGAAAATGCATAGGCCCTTTTCAGGATGTTACAGTTCTACCCCCTTAAAATAATTTCGTCCTCGAAATTACTTACTAACGAACCATCGACGGTCTAACTCCCCACTACGCTATTCTTTGCGCACTTTGATCTTAAAGAACTATCTTACCTTCTAGGCACGATCAGTAAGTTCACATCCAAAGTTTCAAACAGTTCACTTGTAACACAAGAATGAACTATCTCTAAAACAATAAATGGTACTCCAAAAACAAGGAACTTAACCGCTATCATATCCTTGGTTGTCTCACATCTGAACCTTCAGCACCTCTACCGGGTGTTCCATGACCATTTCCTCCATGGTTTAAACCACGAACCTTCGTTGCCTGAGGGCAATTCTTAACCAAATGAGCCTTAGAATTACATCTAAAACATTCCCGATCTCAGTTCCAACACTTGCCAACATGATACCTTCCACACTGAGCACACGGACGGTCCGGATTTTTAGTAGTTGGCTTAAAAACACGAGGAGAATTCTCAACCTTCGGTCTTTTCTGAAGGCTCTTAGACGATTCTGACGGTCCAAGACTCCTCTTATCCCATCCACGACGACCACGTCCCCTAGAACTCATTTTCTAACGTCACAATTTAATCTGATTTAAGAGTTTTATACATTGGTACTTTTGTTTCACTGATTAACCGCGAACAGTTTTATGAAAAGAGATGTTTAAAAGTGGTTCTTTCGATCAAACAAAGTTCTCAGCTCAAGTTCACTATTCAAAAAGTCACGTTCACATTCATCAACCAATTATGAACTTTCGTTCATTCAGAGAAATGTTGTAGTTCTCGTTGTCGTTGTTTTTCCACTACCTAGGGGTATTTTCGTAATTTTGTCCTACAGGGGTATTTTCGTAATTTTTCAAAAGAAAATGGTCCTTGGTGATTTTGTCACAAAGTATTTTGGTATTTTTAAATTCCCGAGGTATTTTGGAAAAATTTTGAAATCTGGGGGTATTTCGGTAATTTTAGACCTCGGGGGTATTTCGGTAATTTTTCACAAATCGGGGTAAATTTGTAAAATTTACTAAATCAGGGATATTTCAAAAGTTGCAAAACTTGGAGGGTTCTTTTTGAGAATTGTACTTTCCAAAACGGTGATGTTGCAAAAATTTTGGAAGTCAGGGTCATTTTGGTAATTTTGTGAGTTAAGGGCAATTTCGTAATTTTCCAAAATCAAGGTATTTTGATAGTTTGCGGATTAGGGTTTTTGAGCGTTTATCAAATAATGAAATTTTGGGTAAAATTGTTGGGTAGTTGGACATTTTATAAACCAAGGGTATTTTTGTAATTTTACCACTAGGGGTATTTTTGTAATTTTACAAACCAAAAATTTTTTGGAACAATTTTGTAAAAATAGTTCTCACAAATTAAAAAGGTAATTTTAGGAGTTTTAAAACTAGGGTTTTTATAAAAATATGGCTAGTTCCCTTTCGGGTTTTAGTTATTGAGTTTAGCCTGTGACTGAGTCCTCTTGGTTAGGGAACAGAAGCTATGCACGGTAGGATTCCACTAAGAGGAGGTGAGTCACTAGGATCGCTTAAGTACTGAGCTCTTAGGATCAATCCTAGACATGCGCACAGGGGTTACCACACCCTAACTCGGTGACTTAGCCATAGGGTTGTTTAGTGCGTTAAGTCTTATGTATTTGTGTTTAAGTAGAGTAGTCCTAGAGTTCAAGTTCCTATCATACTATTCTACGTTCCATTCCATTTCTACCCTTCTACACATCATACTATAAACCACACAAATGGATAGAAGTACTTTACCGGTGGATTGAATTGGAGACTTAGGTGCCATGCCAAAAACCTGCTTATTTCAAAAATATTTTCATAAAACTCATTTGGGCTCGCTTTAAAAATGTTTTGGGCCTTAAACCCCTAGGCCGAGGGTTTGAAAGTAGGCTCTGATACCAAACTGAAACACCCCAAACTCGGCCCACGAGCTTTGACCAGATTTGGTATGTTCCTCAAGTAAACTAGGTTCAAAGTTCTTTTGTTTCTTAGGGAAAACTTGTGTGATTTAAAAAAATATTGTTTGGGTTGGGCTTATGATGAAAAGCAATTTCGTTTTTATATTGGAAACCTTTTATAATTTTAAGAATAAAACATTTAGAGTACATTTAAAATAAATTTCTTAAAACTTTAGCTTAATAAAGTTTTATGCATGATTAAACAATAAATGAAATAAAATAGTGCACTATGGCCTTATGGCCTTATTACATCAAATAAATCCAAATAATTGAGTACTTAAAAATTAATAGTCCATAAAAATAAAAACTTCATGTTGAGTATGGCCACCACAAGTTCTCGTCCCGGCCCCACCATCACTATTCAACACCGAAACATGGTCCCACAACGGGGTGAGTCAAGCAGACTCAATGTGTACAAGACACTAAATCATAATAGAATTAGGCATACAAGAGTTACACATTCAAAACATAGAATACAAGTTATGATGCATTCCCAAACCCAAACCTAATTGTCCATCTCGCTACACACCCCGCACGCGGTCCACACCGTGGGACTACTAAGTCGACCCTCCTTCCGCTACACACCAAATTGCGGTCTTAGGCCACCGTATTCGTGGTCTTAGGTCACCACGTTCAGACATCGTGGTCTTAGGTCACCACTTTGATTCATCGTGGTCTTAGGTCACCACTTTTCATATATCACGGTCTTAGGTCACCGTGTTCGTGGTCTTAGGTCACCACATTCACTTCCCCTTTCAAAATAAAACCCATATGCCCCATATAATAATAATATGCATAAATATGCCAGAGTTCACTTCTTATTCTTATTCTCATGTTATAACTAACATATTTCATAATCCTAGTAGGAGTAGGAAACGTACCCTGAGTACTTAGTACCATAACATGATACCTTAGCCACTTTCATATTCTTAATGTCACATATTTTAATTAAACATGCCATAAAACGTATTATTAAGTAGTGTGGGTACACACGATTCGCTTAAAATTTCCTTGGGATCCCGAAAAGCTTGATCTAATGCTTAGATCCTTAATCCCTACATTGATTTATCACTTATTATCTTAATAAAAAGCCATTCGGCCAAAATTCCAAATCCTAGTAGGATTAGTATTCTTACCTTGTTGCCGATTGTAACACCAACAAATCCCGAAACTGTTCCTTGTTTCCCTAGGAATGTCAAAATCCCTAAAACCTTACGCTAGACTTAATCTTAATCATCGAAACATAAATCAAGGCCTTTGACCGAATATTCACAAGTCTTACCTTAATCTTAGAAATCCCGAATACTCCTTCTTTTAGTCGACTACTACGATAATCCCGAAAGATCCTTCCATATATTAAGCAACCATAATATGTATGGGGTTAGATTATCTCTCGGCTAATCTAAAAGAAAAGAATGGAAATCAAACTTGTTCTTACCTTTGAAGAAATCAACAGCACCTATCCTTGAAGCCCTTCCAAGATTCGGCTTTTGAATGGATTGGTAAGAAGAAATAGGAAGACAAGAAAACTTGAGAATTTTGACAATGGTGGACTATAGATTCGGCTTGAAAAAAGAAAAAGAGAAGAGAAGAGAAGAGAAGAGAGCACTCAGAAATTTGGCAGAGAGAGGAGGAGCAAGAAAAATTGATGAGTAGCCCTATTTTCTTCCTTTTATAGCCGAAACTACTACTCAGAATCCCTTACTTGGCCACCACTCTTCTTTATTGATAAGTTTATCTCCTTAATTTAAAATAATTAGAGAATAATCCTTTATTATCTCTTCAAAAATAATCCAAATTAAATCCCTTATTTATCACCTTATTAATCGAATATTTATGAAAATAAAACTCCTCCTTTCTAGAAGGCTTGTGCCGTCCACCTCAGGCTTCTGGAAGCAAAAATAAAACTTCCTTTATTTGCTTCCCAAGTGACTCGAACTCAGGCCCAACACCTTGCATGTGGCGCCATTTCCAGATGCCCTAAGTGGCATCTTCAGGCCACTTTTCCAAGCCTGTTTGTGTGTCAAATTTCACCAACTTTTTCTTTTAAGGCCACCTTGCCTTAATTTCCTCTTTTAAACTTTAAAACTCGACATTTCTAAGTCATTTCTAAGTTTCCAAAAATTTTCGTTCGGCTCTGTAAACTTGACATTTCCTTACATTTCCAAGTTTCCAGAAATGTTCACTTTCCTCTTTTGAATCATTTCTAAATCATGTCCATACATTTTCAGGTTTCCAAAAATGTTCATTTCCAAATCATTTTAATTCATTTTCGGGTTTCCAAAAATATTCAAAACTTATTCTTAGTACATAAAACATGTCACTTCGTACAACTAAACTGAAAATGCATAGGCCCTTTTCAGGATGTTACGATTCTACCCCTCTTAAAATAATTTAGTCCTCAAAATTACTTACTAACGAACCATCGTGCGGCCTAACTCCCCCACTACGCTATTGCTGCGCACTCTGATCTTAAAGAACTATCTTACCTTCTAGGCACAGTCTGTAAGTTCATATCCAAAGTTTCAAACAGTTCACTTGTAACACAAGAATGAACTATCTCTAAAACAATAAATGGTACTCCAAAAACAAGGAACTTAACCGCTATCATATCCTTGGTTGTCTCACATCGAACCTTCAAGCACCTCTACCGGGTGTTCCATGACCATTTCCTCCATGGTTTAAACCACGAACCTTCGTTGCCTGAGGGCAATTCTTAACCAAATGAGCCTTAGAATTACATCTAAAACATTCCCGATCTCAGTTCCAACACTTGCCAACATGATACCTTCCACACTGAGCACACGGACGGTCCGGATTTTTAGTAGTTGGCTTAAAAACACGAGGAGAATTCTCAACCTTCGGTCTTTTCTGAAGGCTCTTAGACGATTCTGACGGTCCAAGACTCCTCTTATCCCATCCACGGCGACCACGTCCCTAGAACTCATTTTCTAACGTCACAATTTAATCTGATTTAAGAGTTTTATACATTGGTACTTTTGTTTCACTGATTAACCGCGAACAGTTTTATGAAAAGAGATGTTTAAAAGTGGTTCTTTCGATCAAACAAAGTTCTCAGCTCAAGTTCACTATTCAAAAAGTCACGTTCACATTCATCAACCAATTATGAACTTTCGTTCATTCAGAGAAATGTTGTAGTTCTCGTTGTCGTTGTTTTTCCACTACCTAGGGGTATTTTCGTAATTTTGTCCTACAGGGGTATTTTCGTAATTTTTCAAAAGAAAATGGTCCTTGGTGACTTTGTCACAAAGTATTTTGGTATTTTTAAATTCCCGAGGTATTTTGGAAAAATTTTGAAATCTGGGGGTATTTCGGTAATTTTAGACCTCGAGGGTATTTCGGTAATTTTTCACAAATCGGGGTAAATTTGTAAAATTTACTAAATCAGGGATATTTCAAAAGTTGCAAAACTTGGAGGGTTCTTTTTGAGAATTGTACTTTCCAAAGCGGTGATGTTGCAAAATTTTGGAAGTCAGGTCATTTTGGTAATTTTGTGAGTTAAGGGCAATTTCGTAATTTTCCAAAATCAAGGTATTTTGATAGTTTATGGATTAGGGTTTTTGAGCGTTTATCAAATAATGAAATTTTGGGTAAAATTGTTGGGTAGTTGGACATTTTATAAACCAAGGGTATTTTTGTAATTTTACCACTAGGGGTATTTTTGTAATTTTACAAACCAAAAATTTTTTGGAACAATTTTGTAAAAATAGTTCTCACAAATTAAAAAGGTAATTTTAGGAGTTTTAAAACTAGGGTTTTTATAAAAATATGGCTAGTTCCCTTTCGGGTTTTAGTTATTGAGTTTGCTTTGTGGATGAGTCCTCTTGGTTAGGGGGAACCGAAGCTATGCACCAGGTAGGATTCCAGCTAAGAGGAGGTGAGTCACTAGGACTGCTTAAGTACCAGGCTCTTCCGGATCCAATCCTAGACATGCGCACAGGGGTTACCACACCCTAACTCGGTGACTTAGCCATAGGGTTGTTTAGTGCGTTAAGTCTTATGTATTTGTGTTTAAGTAGAGTAGTCCTAGAGTTCAAGTTCCTATCATACTATTCTACGTTCCATTCCATTTCTACCCTTCTACACATCATACTATAAACCACACAAATGGATAGAAGTACTTACCTAGTGGACTGCGGGTTGGAGACTTAGGTGCCATGCCAAAAACCTGCTTATTTCAAAAATATTTTCATAAAACTCATTTGGGCTCGCTTTAAAAATGTTTTGGGCCTTAAACCCCTAGGCCAAGGGTTTGAAAGTAGGCTCTGATACCAAACTGAAACACCCCAAACTCGGCCCACGAGCTTTGACCAGATTTGGTATGTTCCTCAAGTAAACCGGTTCAAAGTTCTTTTGTTTCTTAGGGAAAACTTGTGTGATTTAAAAAAAATATTGTTTGGGTTGGGCTTATGATGAAAACGAATTCGTTTTTTTATATTGGAAACCTTTTATAATTTTAAGAATAAAACATTTAGAGTACATTTAAAATAAATTTCTTAAAACTTTAGCTTAATAAAGTTTGTAACGTAGTTAAACAATAAACAGAAATAAAATAGTGCACTATGGCCTTATGGCCTTATTACATCAAATAAATCCAAATAATTCGGAGTACTTAAAAATTAATAGTCCATAAAAATAAAAACTTCATGTTGAGCATGGCCACCACAAGTTCTGCCGTCCCGGTCCATCACTATTCAACACCTGAAACATGGTCCCACAACGGGGTGAGTCAAACAGACTCAATGTGTACAAGACACTAAATCATAATAGAATTAGGCATACAAGAGTTACACATCCAAAACATAGAATACAAGTTATGATGCATTCCCAAACCCAAACCTAATTGTCCATCTGCTACACACCCCCGTACCTGCCAGTCACACCGTGGGGACTACTAAGTCGACCCTCCTTCCGCTACACACCAAATTGCGGTCTTAGGCCACCGTATTCGTGGTCTTAGGTCACCACGTTCAGATTACTGTGGTCTTAGGTCACCACTTTCAGATTACTGTGGTCTTAGGTCACCACTTTTCGGATATCACGGTCTTAGGTCACCGTGTTCGTGGTCTTAGGTCACCACATTCACTTCCCTTTCAAAATAAAACCCATATGCCCCATATAATAATAATATGCATAAATATGCGAGTTCACATTCTTATTCTTATTCTCATGTTATAACTAACATATTTCATAATCCTAGTAGGAGTAGGAAGCGTGCACTGAGTACTTAGTACCATAACATGATACCTTAGCCACTTTCATATTCTTAATGTCACATATTTTAATTAAACATGCCATAAAACGTATTACGAAGTAGTGTGGGGTACACACCTGATTCGTTTAAAATTTCCTTGGGATCCCGAAAAGCTTGATCTAATACTTAGATCCTTAATCCCTACATTGATTTATCACTTATTATCTTAATAAAAAGCCATTCGGCCAAAATTCCAAATCCTAGTAGGATTAGTATTCTTACCTTGTTGCCGATTGTAACACCAACAAATTCCGAAACTGTTCCTTGTTTCCCTAGGAATGTCAAAATCCCTAAAACCTTACGCTAGACTTAATCTTAATCATTGAAACATGAATCAAGGCCTTTGACCGAATATTCACAAGTCTTACCTTAATCTTAGAAATCCCGAATACTCCTTCTTTTAGTCGACTACTCTGATAATCCCGAAAGATCCTTCCATATTCGGCAACCATAATATGTATGGGGTTAGATTATCTCTCGGCTAATCTAAAAGAAAAGAATGGAAATCAAACTTGTTCTTACCTTTGAAGAAATCAACAGCACCTATCCTTGAAGCCCTTCCAAGATTCGGCTTTTGAATGGATTGGTAAGAAGAAATAGGAAGACAAGAAAACTTGAGAATTTTGACAATGGTGGACTATAGATTCGGCTTGAAAAAGAAAAAGAGAAGAGAAGAGAAGAGAAGAGAGCACTCGAGAAATTTGGAGAGAGAGGAGGAGCAAGAAAAATTGATGAGTAGCCCTATTTTCTTCCTTTTATAGCCGAAACTACTACTCAAAATCCCTTACTTGGCCACCACTCTTCTTTATTGATAAGTTTATCTCCTTAATTTAAAATAATTAGAGAATAATCCTTTATTATCTCTTCAAAAATAATCCAAATTAAATCCCTTATTTATCACCTTATTAATCGAATATTTATGAAAATAAAACTCCTCCTTTCTAGAAGGCTTGTGCCGTCCACCTCGAAGCTTTCGGAAGCAAAAATAAAACTTCCTTTATTTGCTTCCCAAGTGACTCGAACTCAGGCCCAACACCTTGCATGTGGCGCCATTTCGGATGCCCTAAGTGGCATCTTGAGCCACTTTTCCAAGCCTGTTTGTGTGTCAAATTTCACCAACTTTTTCTTTTAAGGCCACCTTGCCTTAATTTCCTCTTTTAAACTTTAAAACTCGATATTTCTAAGTCATTTCTAAGTTTCCAAAAATTTTTTCGTTCGCTCAGTAAACTTGACATATCCTTACATTTCCAAGTTTCGAGAAATGTTCACTTTCCTCTTTTGAATCATTTCTAAATCATGTCCATACATTTTCGAGTTTCCAAAATGTTCATTTCCAAATCATTTTCATTCATTTCTGGGTTTCCAAAAATATTCAAAATTTATTCTTAGTACATAAGACATGTCACTTCGTACAACTAAACCGAAAATGCATAGGTCATTTTCAGGATGTTACATCATCCATCCAAACACACCACGTAGGACCTCGAAAGGCCCATCTAACCCTACACACCATATATGTCGACTAAGCCACTCAAATGCTAATATGCAGTAGAGTTAACATATATGTCGTACTGTGCATTGCGGTAAACTACTATATAAACATGTTGCAATTGAAACTGCCAGAACATATTAGACTCTCTTCTCTTCTCAATCAATCCCAAAAAGATTAATGCAAATGCAAAATCCACACCATTTGAAGACAGACTTATAGAAAAAAGTATGAAATCAGAAATGCACACATTCAAATACCCAGAATCAGAATCAGATATAAATAACATCAATTAACACTCAACCGAATCGCTTAATTAGAGCTATGATTGCGAATAACGTACAAGTCCAGGCTAAGGCAAAGTCTCGACCAACCTTACAGATACCTAGTCAAGGGTTGAAACACATAGAATCATAATCAGATCAAAAATAGACACAGCACAAAATTTGGCGACATAAGGCCACACAGCCGTGTGTGGAAGTCCCCAGGCCGTGTAGGGGTTTACACGTCCATGTGAAGGGGACACATGCTCGCGTGAGTAGCTCGGGTAACTCACTGTCCAAAAGTGCTAAAAATTAATAGTAAAGGAGACACGGTCGTGTGGAGATTTCACACGCCCGTGTGAGGACACATGCTAGTATGGCCAGGCCGTGTGGTATCAAAAATCATCAAAAACCCTAAATTCCCAATTGCATTTAGCCGTGTGGATCGCTCGTGTATTGCACACGTCTGTGTGGCCATCCGTGTGGTCACAAAAACACACCAAAATAGCTGCAAAACGTGCATTTGATGTCAAAACAATTCCTAGCCCTCAATTACATAGAAACACACCAAAAACACTCAAAATTTCAAGTAATTCCACAACAATTAACACTTTGACTGGTCAAATTCAAAAACACACAAAATATGTCATATTTCGAGGAAACAAATCAGAAAATCAATAATGAAAAGGGAGAGTTTTTGAACACACACCTTAGATGCGATAGCAAACACTAGAATTGTTTGATTCGCTCCTCTAAATAGATCCAAAAACCTCAATGGAAGCCACTACATACAAACGACTATAACTAAAGATTTGGCACCAGCTTCTAAAGTTATGAGGTTGAAAACAAAGAAAAAGAAAAATTCCCAAACGAAGAATCCCTAAATAAGTTTTATGATCAAAACCCTAAACTTTAGAAAACAAAAATTGAAGAAAGAATAAGAAGGAAAAAGAACGTGAAGAAGGAACAAGGAACAAGGAAAGAAACAAAAAAAATAAGTATGTAATGCCCCAAATTCTAGGCCTAGAAGTTTTGAGTTTTAAATGTAGGGACAGTGGGGAGGTTGCACATATGTATGTGGATGTGCAGTTTAGTGTTAGAATGGGCTTTCCGGTCTGGTGGTTGAGAGAGTGTTAGAGAACCTCATGGTTCCAGGTTTGAGTCTTAGTGTGAACGTTTTGGTAGGTATTTTATTTTGTTTTTATTTGATAATTATAATTACATATAATTATTAAATTATTAGCTTATGACTAAAGCTGCTTTTATTTTTCTCTTTGATTTTATTTTTAGATTTTATGTTTTCACGTTCTCCTCTCCTCCCCTCTCTTCTTCTTTCTAGATATTTCTCAAAATGGTTGATTGGTGGATTCAGGAATTTTGCACCTCTGTTGTCTTCTCCGATTGCAAACTGGTGTAGGATTTAAACTTGTACTACACTATTTTATTCTTTGCAAGTTTATATCAGTTTCTATTGATTATAGGCTAAACCGTTGGATTTGGGGTTTTAGTCAATAGAAGTGATGGAAATCGTCACTTTTTTATATATGTTGATAGGGTGAAGGTTAGGGACGGTTCTGGTGGCTGAAATCGCGATTTTAGGGTTGTTGTAGGGTGGTTTCTTGATCACCCCGATAGCCACACAAGCGTGTGCCGTGGCACACGACTGTGTGGATTTAGGAATTAGGGTTTTTGGGTCAAATTGGGTGCCACACGGCCGTATGGTCAATTTGGGGATTTTTGTTGACTTTCAAACGACCGTGTCCCTTGGGCACACGGGCGTGTGTTATTGGGAATTTTGGTTTTATAGTTTTGGGGTCACACAGCCTGGCCACACGGTCGTGTAACTGATTTGGGGATTTAGGAAACCCACACGGGTATGTGTTTCGGAACACATGGTCGTGCCTGCCCTGCACTTGATTTTAGCTAAATTGGACAGTGAGTTACACGGCCTGTTCACACAGTCGTGTCCCTGCTTCACACTGGTGTGTGCGTCTATCACACGACTGTGTGCTACCCTTCACACGGCAGTATGACTGATTTGGGGATTTAGAGATCCCACATGGGCGTGTGAAATCCTCACATGGCCATGTCTGTACTGCACTTGATTTTAGCGAAATAAGACAGTGAGTTACACAGCCTGTTCACACGGCCGTGTCCTTACTTCACACTGGCATATGCCTCTATCACATGGCCATGGGCTACCCTTCACACAGGCGTTTGGACCATCACATTGCCTGGATTGCTCCACACTGTCGGAGCACATGAGCGTGTGGCCCTATCTCACCAAATAATGGTTTTAGGTCAAATTTAAATGTAATCGCAACTCTGTGTGTTCCAACCCTCGACTGAGCTTTACTGAGGTAATTATGACTCTAACCTGGGCTTGATGTCTGTATTATTTGTGATTGGTTGTGCGATAAGCTTGATACTGAACTCGAGTTATAAGTGTACACATGTTTAGTTCTATAACTAACTGATTAGATGTGAGTGTTTGCTTCTGATTAACTGTCTGAAACTAGTATTCTGATCGTGTACATCTGACTGCATACATACATATGCATATACTATTTTTGGGTGGGATTTTGAAGAGAAGGAAGATTGGCTAAACTGGAAACTTTTCTACTGGTTATTGATAGCCCCTAATACCCAGAGGGTCGAGGGCAGTCCCAATACCCTGAGGGTCGTGGACTTTACTGATAACGGTATAGCAGACTACTGCATTACACTGTACTGCGTGTACGTTAGCTACACTACGTACCACTATCTGATTTGATAGTTTATACTGCATGTTTGTATTGCAGTTTACCGCATTACACAATACAGCTTATACGCTAGCTTTGCTGCGTAATACACATGACTGGCAGTCTGTCTACATACTGTTAGCCGCAATACTAAGAGGGTCAAGGGCAGTCCTGTAACACCCTAAATTAGGGGTTGTTGAAAATTTAATTATTTTAAATACTTTCCCATGTGTGTGCTTGAAGAGTTAAATTCTAGGATTTATTTGACATGTTTAAGGGTCCAAAAATAACCCGAGCTAGGCCTGACCCAGTATTAAAAATTTCTTTTTAAGTGTCTAAAAGGAGGAAACTAGGTGAGATAGGGCTTAAACAAAATTTTGGGCGAATTGTAACACAAAGAATGGGCTTGGCAAAGTGGCTGGGGCGCTAAGGTGAAAAGGGAGTACCAAGGGAAGGAGTTCGAATAACAGGGGAAGCAGATGAGTTTTATTTTTTTTAGCGTTAAGGGAGTTGGGCTTAAGTAGGAAGGCCTTAAAATTAATTCGTGAAGGTTCAAGGCACTAAAGCCCAGGTAGTAGGAGTGGCTTGGGGCGCCACTTGAGAGTTTAAAAGAGGCAGGTCTCGGGTTCGAAGGACGCAGGGAGCATTTTTATTTTGGGCTTTTGCGTTAGAAGAAAAAGGGCCAATAAGTAGGTCTTATAAATAAAGGAAAGGGTAAATTAACATGAAAGTCTAATAGGAGAAGTGGCAAGGGCGTTGGAAGAGGGGGGCTGCAGTGGGGTCTTGGTTTCGAACCCCAGCAGCTGCAAATGGTTTTTATTTTTTTTTCATGGCTGGCGTGAAAAGGAGAATTGGCTGCACATGGTTCTTTGTTTTTCGGCTGGAAGAGTTTGTTAGGCACATGGTTTCTTTTATTTATTATTTATTTTGATAAGATAAAAAGGGATAATAATAGCATTATTATTAGATTATTATGGGATTATTATTTAATTATTATTTGAGTATTCAAATTATTTTGAATTAGTCAAATGAGTGGCTAAAAGATAGGATAGTAGATAAACATTGTTTTTAATTTAGTTAAATGGGTGAGGATAGGATGGCCGAATTTCATCTAAATTGGTTTTCTTTTATTTTTATTTCTTTTTCCAATTTGTTTCATAGCCAAAACCATTTAAAAATTCCAGCATCTTTTTCTTCTACTTTACTGCCGAATTTTTCCTTGTTCTTAAGCCAAAACTGTTCAAAATTTCCAGCATCTTTTTCTTCTCAAAATTTCAGCCCTTCCATTAGTGTTGGTCGAACCTTCTTTTTCCCCCTAACTAAGTGCTGCCGAATTTCATAGTGTGGTAAGGGATCACTCTAAGCTTAATCTTTGTTCTTGTTATGGCTAGCCATGTTAAGAGTTTGGCTAATCTCTCTTTGAATCGATATCATCTAGGAACTACGGGATTTTCAAGCAATAGATCTGACTCTCCATCCCCTATCAATCGATTTTGGTAAGAATCTATTTTATTTAATTGGTGTTCAAAGCCGAAGGCTATTAATTTTGGATAAGTGCCGATTGTAGGGAAGTGAAACGGATGTACATATCGTAAGGTGGTTAGTGTTCAAAGGACGTGTGAGGTCAAGATCTTGCGTTGTAGATCGGAGTTTCGAGATCTAGGAATTACGATGGTAACAGGTGTGTAAACTCTTTACACACTTTATTAATAAATTTGCTATATTATTTCCTTGTGTATAAATTTTGGTAGTGATCTATGATATGCTTGTGGGCTTAAACATGGATTCCGGGTAAGTCCCCTGTACGTGATCTATTGATATATATTTTGCATGCCATCATATCTTTGTTAAATGCATGATATATGATATTGATATGTAAGCATGATGATGGTGGGATTGATGAGAGGAGGGGCGATTTTTTATGGATCGCCGTCGGTGGTTTTGACCACAAGATGGGTTGGCCCCATCAGATTATTGTGACCTATGGTCATCAGTGGTTTTGACAACAACGATTGATTATTTGCGACTAAGTCCCAGTGGTTTGGTACCACCAGTGGTTTTGACCACATTTGATATATTGTGACCTATGGTCATCGGTGGTTTTGACCACACACGATGGGTTGGCCCCATCATCCGATTTGTGACTCTAAGTCATCGGTGGTTTTGACCACCGGTGGTTTTGACCACGGGGTAGAAAAGGAGTATGGATGGTTAGGTTGGGTTGCATGTGCATGTTTATTAATGACTTGTATATGAGTTACCTTACCGGGTGGGGATTACACACTCGAGTCTTGGTGACTCACCCCTTCCCTTAACATTTTGCAGATGAGTAGATCGCGGAGATGGAGCCGGATGGACTCGAGGTGGCCATGCAGTGGAAATTTTAATTTGATGGACTTGGAATTTTATTCTATTTAATTTTAATGTTGGTTTTGTTTTTGTTAAGTTGTAATAAGGCCTCCTAGAAGTACTTTATTATTGTTTCATGCTTTGAATATTTGTTTAAACTATTTAATTATGTTAAAAATGAATTCACATGTTTTTCCCAATCAAACGTAAAATGTTTTAAAAATGCCATCGGGCACATTTGCAATCTATAACAACCCGACTTAACAAATATTTCTAAACAACACTAAGTATGGTTTTTAGCAAGAAACTTGAAAATGCAAGGTTTTCAACAAAACTTAAAATTTTTTTTAAAAGGGTTTCAAAATGTTTTCTCTGTAGCAAACCAAATTCGGTCGTAGTGTTTGGGCCGGGTTTGGGGTGTTACAAATTGGTATCGAGCCAGTTCAAAGCTCTGTGGGGCCCAAGGCCCAAAATGTTTTGTTTTTATGCTAGTAGGCCTTATTGGAATGATTTGAAACTGTTTTGGCTTGAACAGCATGGCACCGAGTTTCCGGCACCTATCCGCCCAGGTAAGTACTTCTAAACCTCTGTATGAATTATTTTTTGTAGAAGGGTAGGAAGCATGGAACGTAGATAGTGGTAGGTACTTTAAACTTTAGGACTAGTTACCCCAAACAAGGATATAAGACTTTAAAAGCCTAATTAAACAAACCTAGGACCAAGTCGCCGAGTTAGGGTGTGGTAACCCTGGTGCGCATGTCTAGGATTGGATCCGGAAGAGCTTGGTACTTAAGCAGTCCTCGTGACTCACCTCCTCTTCGCGGGATTCCTACCTGGTGCGTAGCTTCGGTTCACCCTAACCAAGAGGACTCGGTCATAGGCTAAACATACTAAATAAAACCCAAAAGGGATAAACCCTGTTTTATGAAAGCTCTAAGTTTTAAAAATCATTACGATACTCCTTTAAATAGTAGCAAAAATTTATTGGAAAAAAAAACAATTTTCAAAATATTATCAATTTACAAAATTACCAAAATGCCCCTAGTGGCAAAATTACGAAAATGCCCTTGATTTCTAAAATTACCGAATTACCCCGATTTCAATAAGATTCTATTATTTTGCAAAAGTATCCAAAATTCTGTATCTCAAAATAATACCCTGACTTTTGAAATTTTCAAAATTTCCTTGATTGCTAAAATTACCAAAATACCCCTGGTTTCCAAAATTTTGCCATATCTTTAAATTTTACAAATTTTCAGGAATACCCTCCAGTTTTAGAAATTTCAAAGTTACCTGATTTATTAAAGTTTTAAAACTCCTCTGATTTATTACGAAAATGCCCTGTAGGAAAATGACGAAATTACCCTGGGTTGGGAATGATCAAGGAAGTGACATGGATGAATGAATGTGACTCTTGAATTAGAATAGAGAACTTGAACTGAAATTTTGTGTGATCGAAAGAACCATCTGCAGAACTTCATTTCATAAAATTCGCTCGTGGATAAACAAAGTGGAACAAAATTTCTAATACATAAAACTTTTAATTAGACTAAATCGCGGTGTAGAAATGAGCTTGAGGGGACGTGGTCGCGTCGCGGGCATGGTCAAGGTGGAATAACGACTTTAATAAGATCGAGTCTGCGCAGTGATGTGGTAAGTTAGGATGTACGGGTGATCGTTAGTAAGTAATTTCGAGGACGAAATTATTTTTAAGGGGGGTAGAATTGTAACACCCTAAATTAGGGGTTGTTGAAAATTTAATTATTTTAAATACTTTCCCATGTGTGTGCTTGAAGAGTTAAATTCTAGGATTTATTTGACATGTTTAAGGGTCTAAAAATAACCTGAGAGCTAGGCTCGACCCAATATTAAAAATTTCTTTTAAGTGTCTAAAAGGAGGAAGCTAGGTGAGATAGGGCTTAAACAAAATTTTGGGCGAATTGTAACACAAAGAATGGGCTTGGCAAAGTGGCTGGGGCGCTAAGGTGAAAAGGGAGTGCCAAGGGAAGGAGTTCGAATAACAGGGGAAGCAGATGAGTTTTATTTTTTTTAGCGTTAAGGGAGTTGGGCTTAAGTAGGAAGGCCTTAAAATTAATTCGTGAAGGTTCAAGGCACCAAAGCCCAGGTAGTAGGAGTGGCTTGGGGCGCCACTTGAGAGTTTAGAAGAGGCAGGTCTCGGGTTCGAAGGACGCAGGGAGCATTTTTATTTTGGGCTTTTGCGTTAGAAGAAAAAGGGCCAATAAGTAGGTCTTATAAATAAAGGAAAGGGTAAATTAACATGAAAGTCTAATAGGAGAAGTGGCAAGGGCGTTGGAAGAGGGGGGCTGCAGTGGGGTCTTGTTTTGAACCCAAAGAAATTGCAAATGGTTTTATTTTTTTTCATGGCTGGCGTGAAAAGGAGAATTGGCTGCACATGGTTCTTTGTTTTTCGGCTGGAAGAGTTTGTTAGGCACATGGTTTCTTTTATTTGTTATTTATTTTGATAAGATAAAAAGGGATAATAATAGCATTATTATTAGATTATTATGGGATTATTATTTAATTATTATTTGAGTATTCAAATTATTTTAAATTAGTCAAATGAGTGGCTAAAAGATAGGATAGTAGATAAACATTGTTTTTAATTTAGTTAAATGGGTGAGGATAGGATGGCCGAATTTCATCTAAATTGGTTTTCTTTTATTTTTATTTCTTTTTCCAATTTGTTTCATAGCCAAAAGCATTTAAAAATTCCAGCATCTTTTTCTTCTACTTTGCTGCCGAATTTTTCCTTGTTCTTAAGCCAAACTGTTCAAAATTTCCAGCATCTTTTTCTTCTCAAAATTTCAGCCCTTCCATTAGTGTTGGCCAAACCTTCTTTTTCCCCCTAACTAAGTGCTGCCGAATTTCATAGTGTGGTAAGGGATCACTCTAAGCTTAATCTTTGTTCTTGTTATGGCTAGCCTTGTTAAGAGTTTGGCTAATCTCTCTTTGAATCGATATCATCTAGGAACTACGGGATTTTCAAGCAATAGATCTGACTCTCCATCCCCTATCAATCGATTTTGGTAAGAATCTATTTTATTTAATTGGTGTTCAAAGCCGAAGGCTATTAATTTTGGATAAGTGCCGATTGTAGGGAAGTGAAACGGATGTACATATCGTAAGGTGGTTAGTGTTCAAAGGACGTGTGAGGTCAAGATCTAGCGTTGTAGATCGGAGTTTCGAGATCTAGGAATTACGATGGTAACAGGTGTGTAAACTCTTTACACACTTTATTAATAAATTTGCTATATTATTTCCTTGTGTATAAATTTTGGTAGTGATCTATGATATGCTTGTGGGCTTAAACATGGATTCCGGGTAAGTCCCCTGTACGTGATCTATTGATATATATTTTGCATGCCATCATATGCTGTTAAATGCATGATATGTGATATTGATATGTAAGCATGATGATGGTGGGATTGATGAGAGGAGGGGGACGATTTTATGGACTATCGTCAGTGGTTTTGACCACAAGATTGTTTGGCCCCATCAGATTATTGTGACCTATGGTCATCAGTGGTTTTGACCACAACAATTGATTATTTGCGACTAAGTCCCAGTGGTTTGGTACCACCAGTGGTTTTGACCACATTTGATATATTGTGACCTATGGTCATCAATGGTTTTGACCACACGATGGGTTGGCCCCATCATCTGATTTGTGACTCTAAGTCATCAGTGGTTTTGACCACCAGTGGTTTTGACCACACGGGGTAGAAAAGGAGTATGGATGGTTAGGTTGGGTTGCATGTGCATGTTTATTAATGACTTGTGTATGAGTTACCTTACCGGGTGGGGGATTACACACTGAGTCTTGGTGACTCACCCCTTCCCTTAACATTTTGCAGATGAGTAGATCGCGGAGATGGAGCCGGATGGACTCGAGGTGGCCATGCAGTGGAAATTTTAATTTGATGGACTTGGAATTTTATTCTATTTAATTTTAATGTTGGTTTTATTTTTGTTAAGTTGTAATAAGGCCTCCTAGAAGTACTTTATTATTGTTTCATGCTTTGAATATTTGTTTAAACTATTTAATTATGTTCAAAATGAATTCACATGTTTTTCCCAATCAAACGTAAAATGTTTTAAAAATGCCATCGGGCACATTTGCAATCTATAACAACCCGACTTAACAAATATTTCTAAACAACACTAAGTATGGTTTTTAGCAAGAAACTTGAAAATGCAAGGTTTTCAACAAAACTTAATTTTTTTTTAAAAGGGTTTCAAAATGTTTTCTCTGTAGCAAACCAAATTCGGTCGTAGTGTTTGGGCCGGGTTTGGGGTGTTACAAGTCCTAATACCCGGAGGGTCATGGACAATATTGATGGCCATCGTTGCCGGGCAACCCAGGATGGCATCATATGGAGTGTAGGGTTGGATGGGCTTTTCAAGGTCCTATAAGGAGTGATTGGTTGGACGAGCTTAATAGCTCTATTGAGAAGTGATGGGAGACGGAGAGGTGTGTTGGCTGGATGGGTGGGTTCTCTTTAACTCAACTACATTCATATGCATCTTATTGGATGTTTTGTGAGTGCAACTGTCTATTTTATGGTTCGACTGACAAGCATTTATGACACTGTGAAATTGTTAAACTCTAATTGTATCTGACTGACTGAATTGAGACTAGTGACTATTGAGAGTTTTGTTACTGGACTGAGTAGTATTTGCAATTGTGTAATTGAGTGTGGTTTTGATATGCTCTAAATATTGCTGTCTGCCGATACGTCTGTTTCGCACGTACCAACTGTTTCTATACAACTCTGTAAGTATGTTCCATTTCAGGACTATTACTGGTTTTCTGTGTCTGATTCCGTAGCTAATTGGTTTTGATCTCACACTAAGCTCGAGTAGCTCACCCCCTGGTCTGTTTCCCCTTACAGGTACATTTCAGAATTTTGGACGTTGGACTCAGTACGCGGAGGTCTCGAATAGGCTTGTGAGCAACAATCATGCACTTTTTGTTTAATGATACTATCTTGGTATTTGTTTCATTTTGAACTGTAAGATTTTATAAAAATGTGGTACAAATTCTGTTTTAAGTTTTATACACTTTTATTCCGTTTATATAAAGATATATTTTAACTGAAATTTTTCTGGCCGAATTTGAAATGATTAAACGGTACGATTCAACATGTTAACTTGTTTTGCAAAAATTCACCTATGATCACTTCAGTGATCAATGTGACATCCCAGATTCGGTCTAGACTTCTAGGCCGGGTTTGGGGTCTTACAAGGTATTTTAAACCTAAACCAAAAATAAACCAAAATTATTTGCCCATATCACATGTATAAGGACTCGAACCCAGAGCCCCAAGGAAAACTAACTCACAACCAACCACCAGATCAGTAGGTCGTTTCTAACACTAAAATGCGAAAACAAACTCAGATGCCCAATTTAGCCACTGACCCTACCTACAAATCTCAAAACTTCTAACCCCAAAAATCGGGGCATTACATATTAGTTTTAATTTTGAGTAAATTATATGATTGTTCTTATCTGTTCTTATCTATTGTAAATGTATATTATATGCAATGATTAGTTTGGACTTCAAATCTATACATGCTTGAGAACTCTATAATGATATTAATCATGAATTTTTGTAAGAAAACACGTAAAAGATTCTTTAAAATTATGGATTAGTTTTTGAAAGAAAATTATGATAATGAGAAAAAAATCATATTAGATCTGTTTCATTCCTTAAGGTGAATGTAGCATTTGATAATCAATATTAAAAATGAAAAAGTTATAATTGTGGTTGTGAGCATGGTCTTTGATGGGCTAGTATGGGTATAATAATATCACTATAAATATAGTGATTATAATAGTTTTAGTGAAAATTTTTATGTGATACTCAAAGATCATTTGACACATGCATATTGGTCGAATATTTTTCCAAGGTTTAATTAAAAAGAAAAGGGAAAAATGTAAAGACATATTTGATTTATCACAATGATAATTTGCAAACAATGATGACTTTATTGGCTTTGTTAAAAAATTATATTCTTTATTCATTCCTAGAAGTGAATGGAACTTATTGCTGTTATTAGAAAATAGATAAGTGGAAGATGAATAGTCTAAAATGTTGTTAAATATTTATTCCTGAAACAAAATGATTAATGGTTTATACTAATTAATCATTCTTTGGAACAGATAATATCTTATGATCTTATTGGCAAAGAATATGAAATAAGTTTACATTATTTTTCGAATTATTTCTTATACATTCCTTGAAGTGAATGTTCGCAATAAATATAATAAATTTTAAGATCACTTTTGATCATTGAACTCAATTTGACTATTTGAAAATTTTGACATATTCCCTGAAGTAAATATTGCATATACTTTTATGAAAAAAATATATTTCTTTTGTTGAAATAATGACATTATGGACCTCTCATTGGTTTAGACATTTCTAGAAGTAAATGCCATAATATTACTTATATATGGATACTAGATCAAATAAATGAAAATGAAATTATCAATTATACCGGTTTATATTGACATTATAATTCTACTAATTGCGAAAAAGTATAAGGCTAAAAAGAAAAGGATGATGTTAATAAATATTATGAGAAATATGAATGCATTGTGTACATGCCTGTAACATGTCTAAAACATTAAATTTTGCAAAGTCTTATAAAGAAAAAGAGATGTTCCGTAATGCATGATAATAAAATTTGAATTGAAATTATGCTATAAGAGGTGGGGGTTAGAAAATTTTAATTTTAAACCTATATAGTTGTAGTTTTAATATCTTATTGTGATCTTATAATATTTTGTATTTTACTGTGTTATGACATATAAAACAATTTATCTAATTGCATGCTTCTTAACGTGATTGATTAGTGACATGCACTTATTCTTTGCTATGTTTAACATATGCTTTATTTGTACTTATTCTTTATATAAAATATATTTTGTTTTATATAAATAAATAAAGTTTTTTTTAAGATCTGGAATTTTTATCATTCATGTTGAAAAGAATTGCAAAACTGCATTTAAAAAATAATAAATTACACATTTACTAATGTTATATGATAAAATAAAACTTTATTACATGCTCATGGAGAGTTAATTTTGCACCTCCTTATGATGCAAAGTTTTGTAAAACATAATATTATTTTTTTAGATCAAGAAGATATATGCTGAAGGTAATCTTTATGTGTTTTACATTAAAACCATGGTTAGAAATGACATGATATTCTCGTGTTTTTAAATGATAAATATTCCCCGAAGAAATAAATTACACGTATATGATTGACATATGAGATAGTGAAAAGAAGTTCATAGTGTTGGTATGACCGGTTAGACCATCCCAAGTCAATGATGATGCAAAATAATTTGATGAAAGTTTATATGATCTTATTGAAGAATTAGAAGTTGTATTTTAATAATTTTTATCAATACTAGTTATTTTGACAACATATTGAACAAACACCAGCTACAGTTAAAGGTCAGTTGTATTTTTGGATGATAACCAAATAACATATGAGCTCATATATCACATGTGTGCAACCCGAAGTTTGCGATATTATTTCTTGAAGTAATTTAATTGTGCACAATCTCTATAGCATGCAATTTGTGCTAACAACGCTGGTGCACTATATCCCAAGCTTGATTTTCGTTGTTTTATCTGAGATAATATTTAGTTGTTTATGCCTATATACGTTATACTTAATGGTTAGCAACACTATGCCTCCATTAATTGCTTAACCGTTAATATAAGAATTACTTTACAATAAGCATGTATTATTTGCATCAAGGCTAACATGTAAGAAATATTTGTCTTATGAGAATTGATTTTCATTTATAAACTAATAGATTTCATTAAAGAATATTTGTATGGGCAATATCTATTTTATGTTCCACCATAGCGCATTAAGATGGATCATAAAGTATGAAGTTGATAAAATTTAGAATTTTTATTAGATGTGAAAAAGTTAAAGGTTTGAATGATAAAAATATTTGTCAGATATGTTTAGTGATGATATTTATAGACTGCATATACTAGCTGATACATATACCAATTAAAATGCTCCAAATAATTATATGTTTCAAAACGGCAATGTGATAAAAATAAGACTTGGGCATGCTAGAAGCATGACAAACTAGTTGATTCCATAAAATGAAAAATTCTTGAAAGAATGGAAAAAGAAATGAAGATGGTCATATGTTAAAAGAGGCGGGTACTCATGAAGAGACCCAATGCATAACTTTTGATAAAACCCTATAAGAGGTTCAGGTACTTGAAATTATGAATATAATGGGAAATCTCAATCAGTTATGTATGATGGAGCTGATAAAAAGGAAATTGTTGTCGAAAATGATAATATAAATATAATACTTCAATATTATGGAGAAGTGAGGATCTTGAATGAAAATATATTTGAAAGCATTGAGATGAGAACAATTCATCAAAAATAAATAAACGCTTCTATCATAACTTATGAAATACATCTCGGATGAGAAGTTCAAACACCCAGAAGGTGTAAAGCCAAGGGGAGTACATGTTAGCATAATAGTGAAAAAAAATACAAGTCATAATATGTAGAATTGACTTGTAACAAGAACATCCACAAGACACTTGGTTTTGGTTATGAAAAATGATTAATTTGTGGTGAATGCAAAAACCAAATAAAGGTATTTATTTACATGTAGTGAATTTGAATTCAACTTATATAAATGATTTGATAATATTGATGTCTAAAGCATAAAACTTGTAACAACCCAATTTTGGGGCTAGTCGGAATGGTGGTTTCGGAACCACTGATTCGAGGAGGGATAAATTAGTTTTAATATTATTTTATGTGTTATGGCATGATTATATGAATGCATGAAAATTTTGTGCATTAATTTTAGCGATTGTATGCTTAATTGGGAAAAAAGTCTAAATCGCATAAAGTGCGAAAGTTCTATTTTACAAGCTAAAGGTGTCTAATAGCTGTAGAATATTAATTGGAATATTAATCGGAATGGTGGTTTCGGAACCACTGATTCGAGGAGGGATAAATTAGTTTTAATATTATTTTATGTGTTATGGCATGATTATATGAATGCATGAAAATTTTGTGCATTAATTTTAGCGATTGTATGCTTAATTGGGAAAAAAGTCTAAATCGCATAAAGTCCGAAAGTTCTATTTTACAAGCTAAAGGTGTCTAATAGCTGTAGAATATTAATTGGAAGCCCTAAATGTGCAATTAGACCTTTAGAAAATGAGTGGCTGGCCATAGGGGACAAGAAATGTCAAATTTTGGTCAAAGTGGGTGACTAAATTGAAGGAAATAAATAAAATAAAGAAAAAAGATGATATCATCCTTGTTCATTTTCTTCCTCCACCAGAAATCACCAGAAAATAGGGGTTTGAGAACTCAAAAATTTCAGCCAAGCTTCTCTCCTTGCAAATAAGTGATTTTGGTGTCATTTCTTAATAATTTTTGTACTTTTGGGACCATTTTAGCATAATCTAGCGAATGAGGGAACTATCTTGCAAAATTGTTAAGAGTTTAGGGATTTTCCATGTGAGTGCTTATGTTGTTTGCTGAGTTTTTAGGGAAGAAAATGAATTGTGGTTGTTGAATAAACAACTTTTGTGAAAGGTGTTTCCATGAAAACACCTATAAGGAACTTTTTGTAAAGGTTGTAAATTGAGTAGTAAATGCATGAAATTATGGGTATTGTGAATTGTTATAAGAGTAATAAATGTTCATATAGGCTTGTTTAATGAGGAAATTTGATGAAAAAATATTTACGAGCCTAGGGGTAAATCGTAATTTTGCCAATGTATAAGGGCAAAACGGTAGTTTTTGCCAAAGTAGAAATTTTGAAGTGTTTAGATTTATGTAGTGATTAAATGAGTAAATTTTACTATTATAGATTAAGAAGAATGCGGAATCAACCTTGACTAGGGAAAAGGCAAGGTTTTGGACTAAACTGCAAATTAACATATTTTGCACCGAGGTAAGTTTATGTGTAAACGATACATTCTTATTACATATTTTTTTACCTATTGATGCATTGTATGGATGTAAATGCTTATTGGTGAGATTTATTGAAAGTTGTAGAAAATGGGTAATTCTTGAATGAACCTTCAGAATAGAAATGTGGGTACGAATAAATATCCGTAAATATGAAATTTTTGTGGGCTGTGCGTGATACCACCTTGTTATTTATTAACGATGGTCTATGTGTGATACCATCGTATTTATTATCATTTTGGTAGGCTGTGTGCGATACCACCCTAGTATTGATTAATGGTGGGCTGTGTGCGAAACCACCGGGTAACTTGTACCATTCCAAAGGGTTCATCGAGAAACTTGACTAAGGGAAATTATATGTAGCTTTGTGGTGATATGTGCATGGTATATGTGCAAGTAGATGTGAGCAATGTATATGATATGTGGATGGGATGTGATAAGAGTTGAGATGAGTAAGCATGATTATGAGAATATGATTTGTTCTTACATGATATGTAATGTTTTTGGTTGATTAGCATATGGTATGATGCTTATTGTTTACATATAGACGTACTAAGCTTGAAGCTTACTCCCTTCTCTTTTCTCTTATTTTTAAAGTGTCGAAGAGCCAGCTCGAGATACGGAGATAAGCAAAGGATCACCCACACTATCAGCACATCTTAGTATAGTCAGAACTTAGCATTTTGAGTATGGCATGTATAGAGACTAGACTTAGTTGAATGTCATATTGTTTTGGCCAAATGTGTTGGCTCATTCAAAGATGAACTCTTTTGTATAAGGCCATAGTTGATGACTATTTCTTATTGATTTATGAAAAGAAGAGGTTATTCATGAATGTACAAGATGCATGATTGGTTTACTTAGTTTAATTATGCATGAATGGGTTAAAGGTTTAGTGTGATGTATGTTTGTATGAGTTGGGGTGATAGAAAGAGCTTGGCAAATAGCCTTGTTCCTGTCTACACGGGTAGACACATGGGCGTGTGTCTAAGCCGTGTGTGGCACACGGTCAACCTCATGGGCGTGTGGTTAGGCCGTGTGTCCCCTTGCATGCTAGGTTTACAAGTCAGTATGCTCAGTAGTAAATACACGGGCAGAGATACGGTCGTGTGTCTCAACTGTGTGGGAGGCACGGCCATGGATATAGGCGTGTGCCCCGACCGTGTGAAGTTTGCACTTGAAATTTGAAATTTAATTCGCCACATGGCCAAAGGACACGGGCGTGTGCCTAGGCCGTGTGACATTTATGGAGTGATGACGTTAGAAATAGAATGTCTAGGTTTTTGCACACTGGCTAAGACACGGGCGTGTCAAGGTCGTATGAGGGACACGGGCCAAGGAAACGGGCATGTGTCCGGTCGTGTGAAAACCTCTATAGGTTCGAATTGAGAAATGATTCCACACTGGTGTGGAACACGGGCATGTGATATGCCACACGTACGTGTCCCTTCTTCCACACGGGCGTGTGGACTCTTTAGTGAAATTTTTTTAAAATTTTCTAAAGAGTTCAAAGGAGTTCAATTTGATCCCGAACCATTCCTAAAGTGTGATTTAGGCCTCGTAGGCTTGTTTAAGATGTGTTACGGAAAGTTTCAATTTGGAGTGAAAAGTCAGGTCTTGGCATTGTATAATTGCTGTGTATAAGTCTAGTAATGCCTCATACCCTGTTCCGGCATTGAATATGGGTAAGGGGTGTTACAAAACTAGAGTTTCATGAGAAAATCATTGGAGTTCTTGATGAATTTCCAAGAGAAATACTTATTAGATAGATAAACTTTATAATGAAAGTATATCTAAAAATGAAAAATTGTCTTGACATGAAGATTAAGTGTTCAATAAGGACAAATTGTTACATATTGATATCATAAAGAATTGCTATTGAGTATCTAATAGTGTTTTTATAATCAAAATTAATTAGGCTAATTTTTTCATGTAGATTAGAGATATTGAAACGGAATACAAATGGTCAAACAATAATGTTATAAAGCGATGGTCCTGAAGTACCATTTCTTTATGTGCTCAATGCACTCATTGTATTGGTAATAGTGAATGATACAACATATCATGCTTTATAAAGTTGTTAGCGACATCTAAAGCATGAAAATGCAATTGAATTTTATTGCTGTATTAATACGCATCAACAAAATTTGTTGCATATGTAAATGATTTATTATTGATAAATAATATTGAATGACTCATTATTGAGTTATAAAATGATGTTAAAATAAGGGGGAGAAAAATATACATAGTTGTAACACCCCTTACCCAATGCAAAGAATAATCGAGAGTTCAATTAGGCACTCCCTATTGCTACACTTGAGAAGTTAATTTTCAGCATTGGATTGTGTTGTTTCAAAGATCTTAAGTGATACTTACTTGAGGGGGAGTAAATTTGCAGTATATTTTTTTCTTTTAACGCTGTGACAAGTTTTGTATTAAAGGATTATGTACTCTCTTTTTTCTTCACTAGGTTTTTGTCATTTTAATGAGGCATATCCTTTATACAATGAACATCCAAGGAAAAGTGTTATGAATGTTATTAAGCGGATGTTCAACCTTCCATCTTCTTGAAACCCCTTTTTTCTATTTATGTATTAGAAAATGATGAGTCTAATCTCCTTATATATATATATATATGAGTATACTACTTGTAATGATGATAGAAATGAACAGAAATGCAAAAAAAAAAAAAAAATCCATTTTATTCTCATCTATTATTCTTGTGTTCTTTGCATTATTATTACTATTTTATAACATATTCATCTTTATGTACATCAACAATACTTTTACTGGTGAATTGTATATATATATATATATATATATATATTAATGCCCGGATCTAAATCTAGATTTAATTATACCCCGATTTTTGTACTATTTCACCTTTTGAAATTTAATTCATTTAGTTTTAATTTTAAAAATTAAAGTCAAAAATATAAAATGATGCATATTCAACTTTAGTAGAAATTCATTAATGATGTTATTAATTAAAATTTAACTTTAAATTAGATAAATAAATTAATTGAATTTTTTAATTAAAAATAGAAGGATTAAATTTATAAAATTCAAAAAGTATAAGGATTGGAAACATAATTAACCCTTAAGTATATAAATTTATTTATCTATCTCTATTTTCACTTAAGCACTTACTAAATTAGTGTCATGAGTAAATTATACACCAACTTAGATGTGTAATGACAAAAATACCCTAATTTTACTGAATAAATTGTAATATTATGAGTGTTTTTTCCATTTTATATATTTATTTAATAAATTAAAAAAAAAACAAACACACATAATATGGTTTGAACTAAAGCATTTATAGTTTTTAATATTTATTCTTTAGCGTTTAAACAAATCCTTATTATTTACATAAATTTTTATAAATACATTTGTTACATAGTTCTATTTTCACCTACATCGTAAGAGTGCTATAATTTAATACTATATTTAACCCTTATTTATCATTTATATAAATCTTTGTAAATATATTTTCTACATAATTTTATTTTCACCCATGTCGTGGGTGTGCCACAATCTAGTAATACATTTTAGATTTTGACTGAAATAGTGTTACTGTAACATCCTTAAATCGGGGTTCTGCATTTTGTTGGTGTTGCATGTGTTGAATTGTTTATAATGTTGATTTAACATCTTTTGGGGTCTAGTTATAACCCTAGGTTAGACCTGAGTTAGGGCTACGAATATTGTTTTAGCACTTAAGGAAATGGAGCTAAGGGAAGTAGGGGTTAAAAGAATTATTTGGAGGTTTAAGACACAAGAATACCAGTGGGAAAAATGGCAAGGAGGCGCCACTTAGGCATTAAGGAATTGACGCCACATGCAGGGAGGGAGTGCCTGTGTTCGAGCAGCAGGAATTACACTCCCTGCTATTTCTTTTTGACGCCACAAGCTAGAGGAGGAGTGCTCAGGTGGGACTCTCTGGAATGGATGAGGAGGAGAAAATTTAGGAGTTTGAATATTTTCAAACTCATTTGAGGAGTGTTGGCCGAATAAGGGACTTTGGGCAAGGGATGCTATCGGTTTTGGGAGTTGTTGGTGTGGCCGAATGCCAATAGGGGTTAAGGGGGGTGTTTCGGCTAGCTTAGAGGTCTCCTTTGCATTTTGTGCTTGAAACCGAAACACCAAAGTGCATCTTCTTTCCTTTCTTTTTCTTTGGCAACTCTTGTATTGGCCGAAACATTTGTGCACTATTTGTGAGTAGCCGAAACTTCAGTAGCCATTCTCCTCTTCTCTTTTCGGTTCACCTTTGTTAGCCTCTCAGTGCCGAAATCACCTTGGCACCTCTTCTTCTCTCATTCTTGATCAAAGCCGAAACTAAGAACCCCTCCCTCACTTGACATCTTTTCTCCTCTCCTTCAAAATACCTTGTGTCGAAATTTCTACCACCCTCTCCTTGCCGAATCCCCTCTCTACCATCTCATCTTTCCCTTTACCTTTAACACCTTCAAAAGCCGAATCTGAATCCCATCTTCTTCCATCTTTTCTATTTGATTTCAAAAACCGAAAGCTTGTTGTTTTCTTGCGGTTCATCAAAGAGACTTGGCCGAATACCCTTAGCCTCATTCTCTTCTTTTCTCACGTAATCTAGCCTTTATTGAAGTGCCGAAATTGAGTTCTCTTCTTCTTGGGAGTCATAGCCGAATCTCTTGGTAAGTGTTATTTTGTTTCTCTTCTTGATTAATTCAGGCAATGACCGAAATTTCCCTCTCCTCTATCTTCTTTGTCCACTTTATATCTAAGTATCAAAAACTCTGTTCTTGTTCTTTGAAAGGAGCCGAAACCTTTAAGATCATTTAGGGGTGCCGTACATTGATGTTTGATTAGCCGAATCTATCATTAAGGTAAGGGTGTGGCAACTCTTTTCTTCTTTCGGGATTTATGCCATGGCCGAATGGCCCTATGATTCGTATTGATGTGTTAAGGCCGATTGAAGAGAGGAGTGCAGTCTAACGCTGTGGATCTTCGGGATTTGGCTAAGTGATCTAGGTAAGGGTGTTATTCTCACAATATCCGTTTCTTAATTGATCAAAAGCCGAAAGCTAACTGTTTCCAGGTGATAGTGTGGCCGATTGCAAGGGAGATCATCACATAATTTCGGGATTTGGTTGGAAATCAAATCAGCACTAAGGAGGGGAAACAACTCTTCGGGATTTCGCTAGATTCGAGTAGTTGCGGGATTTTCGCTAGATCTACGTATAGTCAGGTGTGTAAAACGCTTACATGCTTTATTAGTATAATATGTATATTATGTTACCGTTATAACTATTGAATCAGTGAATGTGCCTTACGGGCATGAGCTTGGAAACCGGGTAAGTCCCCTGTTATGTGATTCACGGTATATGTATATTCATATTATGTTAAATGCTATGCTATGCCTTATTACATGATAAATGATATTAGGACACGGATGATATGAGCATGATGATGGGATTGATGAGAGGAGGGCGATGATTCATTTTGGACTGTCACCAGTGGTTTTGACCACAAGATGGGTTGACCCCATCAGTTGATTTGTGACTACGGTCATCAGTGGTTTTGACCACACTGTTGATATGATTTGTGACTAAGTCTTAGTGGTTTTGACCACCAGCGGTTTTGACAACATGATTGATATTTGTTACGACGGTCACCAGTGGTTTTGACCACACATGGATTATTGTGACTCGTCCCAGCGGTTTGGTACCACAGTGGGTTGGCCCCACATGATATTACAGGATTGTCATCAGTGGTTTTGACCACACGATGGGTTGGCCCCATCATCGATATATATGTATTTGTGACTTCGGTCACCAGCGGTTTTGACCACTAGTGGTTTTGACCACATGGGGTAGTCAAAGGAGATTGGATGGTTAGGTTATGGGGTGCATGATTTGCATGTTTTGCTAATGATCTGTGTAAGTGGTTGAAATATCGGGTTGGGGATTTATACACTGAGTCTTGGTGACTCACCCCTTCTCTTACATTTTGCAGATGAGGCATAAATCGCAGATATAGAGCCGGGGAGGACTCGAGGTGGCCATGTAGATTTGTTTTCTGGTTTTCGACTTTAACTTATTACTTCAATTTATTGGTTTTTCCTTAAATTTTGTTTTGGTTTTGTAATAAGGCCGCTAAGTTTATTTTGTTTGTATTATTACTTGATTTTACTCTGTTTATAGATTACATGTTGGATTTATGGATATGATAAAAATTTACCAGTAAAAGCAAGGTTTTCTAAACTATATTTCCTCGGGTTTTCAAACGTTACCATCGGGTAACAACGAACATAACATAATAAGAGGTAACCTGGATGATTTTACAAACTCTAAATCTTTCACTCAACTTCAAAGACATATGGATAAGCTCTTCACACAACCGTTTTTTATCAAAATCAAATGTTTTTCTAAACTTGGTATTAACAAATGGGTTTCCAAACATGTGTTTTCCCAGATTTCTTAACACCTAAAAGACAATCTTAAACAACTCCTATTACTAAGTTTTCTAAACCTGTATACGATAAAAGAGTTTTATAAAATTTAACTGGTAACTTGTGTTTTAAAAAATGTTTTCACTCCGTAGCATGCCAGATTCGATCGTGGTGTGTTGACCGGGTTTGGGGTGTTACAATTGTGGAATCAGAGCCAGGTTCAACAGCTCGGCTGTGGGCCTAAGGCCCAAAAATATTTCAAAAAGGATTATAAAAAGGCTTTTATAGGAAAAGTACAGTCGTAAAAGCATGGCACCGAGTCTCCGGCTCCAATCCGCCCAGGTAAGTACCCCACACTATTGCTTGTGATGATATGATTATATGGCTATGATGATGGCATGATTGAGTAGTAGTAGGAACAACTTTAGAGACATGAACTATAGGAAGATGTGTACTCGCGAAACAACCCCTTATTAAACTTTTCATAAGACGGTGCTTTAATAGACAGTGGAATAAAAGTCTAACGCATAAAACTTTTAATCAGCTTGAATATAGCGGTAGATATGAGTGCACGTGGACGTGGGCGTAACACTCGTGGACGAGGTAGGGGTAGGATGACGGTCTCGGAACCAGTAGGGTTCGGACATGGTTCGAAAAACGAGGTACCACTGCCGCCAGCTGTGGGCGCGGAATATCAAGATCAGACGGGTGGTAATGACGCAGTATCCCAGGCTGTATTGCGGGTGCTAGAAAGGGTTGCAAGTGCAGGAGTTGGAACTGGAGCTCAGAAATCTGTGACCGAGCGACTCAAGGCTAATGGTGCAGAGGTATTCAGAGGTGTGTCTGGTGTGGCACCTAGTACGGCGGAATATTGGTTGGAGGCTACAGAACGTATTATGCATGACCTAGATTTTTCAGCTGAGGAAAAGCTGAAGGGTATAGTATCTCTGCTGCGAGATGAGTCATATCAGTGGTGGCTCACAGTTAGGGATGGAGCGATGGCAGATGATCTCACCTGGGAGTTCTTTAGGCCAGCTTATCAGAGGAAGTACATTGGGGCTAGCTATGTTGATGCGCAGCGCAGGGCATTCTTGAACTTGGTTCAGGGTAATAAGACTGTAGAGAATATGAGGCAGAATTCCTTCGATTGAGTAGGTATGCTCGGGGTATTGTGGGTACCGAGCATGAGCGCTGTGTCAGATTTGGATGCATTGAGAGACGAGCTGCGGATGATAATTGCCCCACAACAGGAACGAGAGTTCTTTGTTCTAGTGGAGAAAGCTAAGGTTCTTTGAAAGGGTAAGGACGATGCTGTAAGGCGGAATCGGGATAGGGGTTGGAATAAAAGGAGTTACGGATCATCCGGGTTTTTACGGGAATCGGCGAGAAAAGGGTTAGATATAGTGGGCGAATCAGTTGCTGCTAGGCTGCGCTACTAATACTCGGTGGCCGCCACGGTGTACTCGGTGTGGAAAGTCTCACACGGGGGAATGTTGGACTGGTAACAGGGGATCTTTTGAGTGTGGCTCGATGGGGCATCGAGTTAGGGATTGTCCACAGAGATCAGCTAGGCTGCAGTTTGAGAATCAGAATCGCGCACAATTTAGGAGGGATAATCAGCAGCGACAGAGGGGCCGAGGTTCAGGCAGGGGAGGTAATGGCTCTGGTTGAGGTCATGGAGTATCGGGCAGAGGTGTAGGTGGTACAGAGGCGAGACAGCCTGGGTTGGTCTACGCAGTGAGGCGTCGAGAGGAGGGTGACGCACCGGACGTCATAATCAGTACGTTCTTAATTTTTGGAGTACCTTATAATGCTTTAATTGATGTTGGTTCGACGTATTCGTATGTTGCTAGTAGCATAGTGGAAACCATGCACTTAGACTCTGAGATTACTTCTAGGAAGATGACTGTGATAAGCCCTCTAGGTCACTCTGTAGAAGTAAGTAAACTATATAGGGATGTACCCCTAGAACTTCAAGGGGTCGTATTTTTGGCTGATTTGATGAAACTGCCATTTGGGGAGTTCGATCTGATTCTTGGGATGGATTGGCTAGTTAAGTATCAAGCTAGCTTGGATTGTGCAGCTAAGCGAATGGTGTTGAAGACCATGGAAGGTGACGAGGTGGTGATGATAGGTGATAGGAGAGATTACCTATCCAAAGTGGTTTCTGCACTGAAGGCTGAGAAAATGGTTAGGAAGGGTTGTGAAGCATTTTTGGTGCATGTATGTGCTTTGGAAGCTAAGGATGCAGCTGTGAAGAATGTCCGAACCATAGGGGAATTTACTGATGTTTTTTCAGAGGAACTCCCGGGTATACCTCCTGATCGCGAGGTCGAGTTTGGTATAGACTTGTTACCCGGAACTGCGCCAGTATTTATTGCTCCATATAGGATGGCGCCGAAAGAGTTGGTGGAGTTAAAGGCTCAGATTCAGGAGTTGTTGAACAGAGGTTTCATCCGGTCGAGTGTATCACCTTGAGGAGCTCCAGTGCTTTTTGTCAAGAAGAAGGATGGTACGATGCGGATGTGTATAGACTACCGCCAGCTGAACAAGTTAACTATAAAAAACAAGTATTCGTTGCCCAGGATTGATGACTTGTTTGATATACTCAAGGGTGCATCGGTTTTCTCTAAGATCGACCTTAGGTCAGGGTATCATCAGCTCAAAGTGAAGGAGGCTGATATTCATAAGACGGCATTTCGTACTCGGTATGGGCACTACGAGTTCCTGGTGATGCCTTTTGGGTTGACCAATGCACCGGCAGCATTCATGGACATGATGAATCAGGTGTTTCAGCCGTATCTGGACCAATTTGTCGTAGTGTTTATAGACGATATTTTGGTGTACTCAAAATCGGAGGAGGAAAATGATCCGCATCTTCGAGTGGTTCTGCAGGTTCTAAGGGAAAAGCAGTTATACGCCAAATTTAGTAAATGTGAGTTTTGGCTTAAGGAGGTAACTTTCTATGGTCATGTGGTATTAGCTGAGGGGATTAGAGTGGATCCTCGTAAGATTGAGGCAGTATTGGATTGGAAACCACCCAAGTTGGTTGCAGAGATTCAAAGTTTTCTGGGTTTGGCAGGATACTACAGAAGGTTCGTAGAGCGTTTCTCTTTAATCGCAGCGCCTTTGACTAAGTTATTGAGGAAGGGGGTTCTGTTTTTGTGGACTGAGAAACAACAAGAGATTTTTGATAAGTTGAAGAAGATTCTGACTAAAGCTCCGGTGTTAATTCAGCCTGAGGCAGGGAAGGAATTCACGGTTTATTGTGATGCCTCACATACTGGTTTAGAGTGTGTGCTGATGCAAGATGGAAAAGTGGTAGCATATGCATCTCGGCAGTTAAGGCCTCATCAAGGTAATTATCCGACACATGAATTGGAGTTGGCTGCAGTGGTTTTTGCCTTGAAGATTTGGAGGCATTACTTGAATTGGGAGAAGTCGATAGTGTATACGGATCATAAGAGTCTGAAGTACCTTTTGACTCAGAAGAATTTAAATTTGAGGCAGCGAAGGTGGATCGAATTGTTAAAAGATTATGACTGTTCGATTGAGTATCATCCGGGTAAGGCTAACGTAGTAGCTGATGCGTTGAGCCGTAAGATAGTAGCGGATTTGTGAGCGATGGTTGCTCATCTTAGTCTTTATAATGATGGGAGTCTGCTGGCAGAATTGCAAGTTAAGCCGTCTTGGATTGATCAGGTTAAAGAGAAACAGCTGCTAGATGAGGCTTTGAGTTCTCGGAGGGTACAAGTGCAGGATGGTGAATCTGAGGGTTACAGCTTGGATAGTGATGGAGTACTGTGTTTTCAAGGGAAGGTATGTATGCCCAAGGACGTCGGGTTGAGACAACAGATTCTTCAGGAAGCCCATAGCAGCCCATATGCCATGCATCCTGGAGGCAGCAAGATGTACTGTGATTTGAGGGAGCAGTTCTTGTGGCCGGGTCTTAAGCGTGAAGTAACAGAGTTTGTGGGCAGATGTTTGACATGCCAGCAGGTTAAAGCTGAGCATCAGTTGCCATCAGGGCTATTGCAACCAGTAAAGATCCCACAGTGGAAGTGGGAAAGGATTACGATGGATTTTGTCAGTGGGCTTCCCCTTACGCCTAGTAAGAAGGACTCAGTATGGGTAATAGTGGATCGTTTGACTAAGTCGGCTCATTTCATACTGGTGAGGGTTGATTATTCGCTTCAGAAATTAGCCAAGTTGTATATGGCAGAGATAGTGCGGTTGCATGAGGTGCCAGTGTCCATTACCTCGGACAGGGATCCCAGGTTCACGTTGAGGTTTTGGAAAGCTTTGCATCAGGTTTTGGGTACCAAATTGGATTTTAGCACGGCTTTTCATCCGTAGTCTGATGGACAGTCGGAGAGGGTAATCCAGATTCTGAAGGACATGTTAAGGGGCTGTGTTCTGGATTTCAGTGGTAGTTGGGAGGAGTATCTTCCATTGGCAGAGTTCGCTTATAACAATAGTTATCAAGCGAGTATTCAGATGGCACCATATGAGGTTCTATATGGACGGAAATGTCGTACTCCTACGTGTTGGACAGAACTGCGTAAACGACGGTTGTTGGGTCCGGAGTTAGTGGCAGAAACAGAAGATAAGGTTAAGGTAATTCGGGCTCGTCTTAAGGAGGCATCGGAAAGGCAGAAATCTTACGCCGATCTTAAGCGCAGGGATATTGAGTATGCAGTGGGTGATAAGGTTTTTCTGAAGGTATCACCTTGGAAAAAGGTGTTGAGATTTGGTCGAAAGGGCAAGCTAAGCCCTAGATTCATCGGGCTTTATACTATGTTGAAGCGAGTGGGACCGGTAGCTTATCAGCTCGAGCTACCAGCAGAGTTAAGTCAGATTCATGACGTCTTTCATGTTTCAATACTTAGGCGCTATTGATCAGATCCGTCACATGTGGTACCAGTTGAGGAAATAGAGGTGAGCCCTAACTTGTCTTTCGAGGAGGAACCGGTGCGGATTTGGACCGGGATGTCAAGGTTCAGCGACGGAAGTCAGTACCACTAGTGAAAGTAATATGGCAGGACCATCGCACGGAGGAGGCCACGTGGGAGCCGGAGGATGTGATGCGATAGCAATACCCTCAACTCTTCTGACAAGGTAATTTCGAGGTCGAAATTATTTTTTAAGAGGGGTAAAGCTGTAACATCCTTAAATCGGGGTTCTGTATTTTGTTGGTGTTGCATGTGTTGAATTGTTTATAATGTTGATTTAACATGTTTTGGGGTCTAGTTATAACCCTAGGTTAGGCCTGAGTTAGGGCAAAGAATTTTGTTTTAGCACTTAAGGAAATGGAGCTAAGGGAAGTAGGGGTTAAAAGAATTATTTGGAGGTTTAAGACATAAGAATACCAGTAGGAAAAATGGCAAGGAGGCGCCACTTAGGCACTAAGGAGTTGACGCCACATGCAGGGGGGAGTGCCTGTGTTCGAGCAGCAGGAATTGCACTCCCTGCTATTTCTTTTTGACGCCACAAGCTAGAGGAGGAGTGCCCAGGTGGGACTCTCTGGAATGGATGAGGAGGAGAAAATTTAGGAGTTTTGACTCGTTCAAACAGATTTGAATTCATGGAGGGGAGTAAATTTAGGAGTTTGAATATTTTCAAACTCATTTGAGGAGTGTTGGCCGAATAAGGGACTTTGGGCAAGGGATGCTATCGGTTTTGGGAGTTGTTGGTGTGGCCGAATGTCAATAGGGGTTAAGGGGGTGTTTCGGCTAGCTTAGAGGTCTCCTTTGCATTTTGTGCTTGAAACCGAAACACCAAAGTGCATCTTCTTTCCTTTCTTTTTCTTTGGCAACTCTTGTATTGGCTAAAACACTTGTGCACTATTTGTGAGTAGCCAAAACTTCAGTAGCCATTCTCCTCTTCTCTTTTCGGTTCACCTTTGTTAGCCTCTCAGTGTCGAAATCACCTTGGCACCTCTTCTTCTCTCATTCTTGATCAAAGCCGAAACTAAGAACCCCTCCCTCACTTGACATCTTTTCTCCTCTCCTTCAAAATACCTTGTGCCGAAATTTCTACCACCCTCTCCTTGCCGAATCCCCTCTCTACCATCTCATCTTTCCCTTTACCTTTAACACCTTCAAAAGCCGAATCTTAATCCCATCTTCTTCCATCTTTTCTATTTGATTTCAAAAGCCGAAAGCTTGTTGTTTTCTTGCGGTTCATCAAAGAGACTTGGCCGAATATCCTTAGCCTCATTCTCTTCTTTCCATACGTAATCTAGCTTTTATTGAAGTGCCGAAATTGAGTTCTCTTCTTCTTGGGAGTCATAGCCGAATCTCTTGGTAAGTGTTATTTTGTTTCTCTTCTTGATTAATTCGGGCAATGACCGAAATTTCCCTCTCCTCTATCTTCTTTGTCCACTTTATATCTAAGTATCAAAAACTCTATTCTTGTTCTTTGAAGGGAGCCGAAACCTTTAAGATCATTTAGGGGTGCCGTACATTGGTGTTTGATTAGCCGAATCTATCATTAAGGTAAGGGTGTGGCAACTCTTTTCTTCTTTCGGGATTTATGCCAGGGCCGAATGGCCCTATGATTCATATTGATGTGTTAAGGCCGATTGTAGAGAGGAGTGCCGTCTAACGCTGTGGATCTTCGGGATTTGGCTAAGTGATCTAGGTAAGGGTGTTATTGTCACAATATCCATTTCTTAATTGATCAAAAGCCGAAGGCTAACTGTTTCCAGGTGATAGTGTGGCCGATTGCAAGGGAGATCATCACATAATTTCGGGATTTGGTTGGAAATCAAATCAGCACTAAGGAGGGGAAACAACGCTTCGGGATTTTGCTAGATTCGAGTAGTTGTAGGATTTTCGCTAGATCTACGTATAGTCAGGTGTGTAAAACGCTTACACACTTTATTAGTATAATATGTATATTATGTTACCATTATAACTATTGAATCAGTGAATGTGCCTTACGGGCATGAGCTTGGAAACCGGGTAAGTCCCCTGTTATGTGATTCACGATATATGTATATTCATGTTATGTTAAATGCTATGCTATGCCTTATTGCATGATACATGATATTATGACATAGATGATATGAGCATGATGATGGGATTGATGAGAGGAGGGGGATGATTCATTTTGGACTGTCACCAGTGGTTTTGACCACAAGATGGGTTGGCCCCATCAGTTGATTTGTGACTACGGTCATCAGTGGTTTTGACCACACTATTGATATGATTTGTGACTAAGTCCCAGTGGTTTGACCACCAGTGGTTTTGACCACACGATTGATATTTGTGACTACGGTCACCAGTGGTTTTGACCACACATGGATTATTGTGACTCGTCCCAGTGGTTTGGTACCACAGTGGGTTGGCCCCACATGATATTACGGGGTTGTCATCAGTGGTTTTGACCACACGATGGGTTGGCCCTATCATCGATATATATGTATTTGTGACTTCGGTTACTAGTGGTTTTGACCACCAGTGGTTTTGACCACACGGGGTAGTCAAAGGAGATTGGATGGTTAGGTTATGGGGTGCATGATTTGCATGTTTTGCTAGTGATCTGTGTAAGTGGTTGAAATATCAGGTTGGGGATTTATACACTGAGTCTTGGTGACTCACCCCTTCCCTTACATTTTGCAGATGAGGCATAAATCGCAGATATGGAGCCGGGGGGGACTCGAGGTGGCCATGCAGATTTGTTTTCTGGTTTTCGACTTTAACTTATTACTTCGGTTTATTGGTTTTTCCTTAAATTTGGTTTTGGTTTTGTAATAAGGCCGCTAAGTTTATTTTGGTTTTATTATTACTTGATTTTACTCTGCTTATAGATTACATGTTGGATTTATGGATATGATAAAAATTTACCGGTAAAAGCAAGGATTTCTAGACTATATCTCCTCGGGTTTTCAAACGTTACCATCGGGTAACAACGATCATAACATAATCAGAGGTAACCTGGATGATTTTACAAACTCTAAATCTTTCACTCAACTTTAAAGGCATATGGATAAACTCTTCACACAACCGTTTTTAATCAAAATCAAACGTTTTTCTAAACTTGGTATTAACAAATGGGTTTCCAAACATGTGTTTTCCCAAATTTCTTAACACCTAAAAGACAATTTTAAACATCTCCTATTACTAAGTTTTCTAAACCTGTATACGATAAAAGAGTTTTATAAAATTTAACTGGTAACTTGTGTTTTCAAAAATGTTTTCACTCCGTAGCATGCCAGATTCGGTCGTGGTGTGTTGACCGGGTTTGGGGTGTTACAGTTCCTCATCAATTGGGTCCAACCATAGTAGTTGGTACCATTTCAGTACTATCCGTATCAACCGGAACGCTTTGTTCTGATAATAAACCAGAACAACAAACTTTAGGTTCCATTCCGGTACAAATTCTGATTGATACTAGTCGACTCGTACCAGTGCGTACCAGCTGATTTTGCCTATTTCCAACCGATACAAAAAAATATAATGTTTTATTATTTATTTGTAATAAAATTTATTTAAAAATATATTTGAAATTTAAGTTTTTATTTATTTTGAATTTGTTGAATTACGAATTGTTATATGAATAATATGCGATTATCTTATTGTTTAATTTATAAAATATTTTTTGCTTGTTTATTTTGAGTTTGTTTAATGATAAATTGCATATGTGAAGCTTATTAAATAATATTTTATATAACCAATGATTATTTCTTTTGGTATATTAAAATTTGATACGGTGAGATTTCAACCCATGCCATCGACATTTTTAAAATCTTTTCATTATTGCTTCAACCAAAGTTTTATTATTTTATGAGTATTTTATATTTGAAATTTATTTAATCTCATTATTTTATATTTGTAAATACCTTTATATATATATATATATATATATATATATATATATATATATATATATATATAATGTTTTTAAAAATAGTGATCAATCGAAGCAGTACATTGAAAAATGTGATGCATTGGTACATACTAGTAGAAAAACAATATGTTCAGCAGTACAATACTAACTACTTTGATTTCAACTCAATTGAGAAGTTACCAAAACCCCTTATTTTTATAAAGCAATAAATATTAATTTTGAAGATTTTTTTTTTATACAAAATAGAAAATTGCGTACAAGTTTTTTAAAGTCAATTTTACTATTTCAATCGAAACTTCATGGTTTTTTTGTATAAAAATAATATAAAAAATAGTTAATTATGAAAATGGTATTGGATCTAGATTATTTACAAAAATAGGGTGTTTTCTACTGTAACACTGGGTGTTGCCTAACAGGGTGGTAGCACTACCCTAACTTTTTACCTATCATTAGTCAATCATACGGTTCAAAAGAAATACTTTTTTAACCAATATAAATTTTCAAAAAATACCCCTATTTTCTAGTTTATTCAACACAAATGATATACATAAAAAAAATTTTTGTGGTGTTGCTTGACACATTGGCGGCTCAGGTGATTTTTTTTAAGATTGTGGTTGACAAAAAAAAAGGGTGAAACAAAATAAAAAATAATGATGTAACGTGGTTCACTAAGTAGTCAGAAGACACCAATTTGAGTTCTAAAAAAATTGAACGTTTTGAGAAAAAAATTATTTTTTTAATGGGTGTCGTCTGACATATTCGCGGCATCGATGGGGTTTATTTTTTTAAATATGGTTGACAGAGAAAAAGAAGAAAAAAATTGAAACAAAATAAGGTGGTGTCGCTAAGTAGTCAGGCGACACTAGTTTGAAATCTAAAAAGCTTTGACCCTTTTGAGAAAAAAATATTATTTTTTAATGGTTGTCACCTATCAGAGTCGCGACACCAATATCCTATATATACCCCTCTCCTATAACAATCCGATTTTCAATGGTATCGAAAAAGACGGTTTTGGAACCTCATTTCCGTAAAGCGGGTCCGTAAATATTAAATATGAATATTTATGAAGTTGATATAAAAGTTTATTAAAGTTTGGTTTGGCAGTTTATTGAATTAATTGCTTAATTAGGGTACAAGGACTAAATTGTAAAAGTCTTATCGTTATAGGTTTTTAATTAGCCAAAGACTTAGGGACTTGAATTGCAATTAATAAAAGGTCCAAAATGACAATTTAACCATTTTGGAATATGTGTTAGTGGATGATGTGGAATCCACTAAGGATAATTAGTTTAATATTAATTAAAGCATCGTTTGTTTAATTAATTAAGTTAATTAGTCCATAATCTAACTAAATAAGTTAAAATAAGGTAAAAAAAATATCATATTCTTTCCTTCATCTTAATAAGGTAAAAAAATATCATATTCTTTCCTTCATCTTCTTCATGCTCTAAGTTAAAAGAAAGAAAACCCTTTGAAAGTTTCAAACATTCGACCCTTGACTAGGTAAGATTTTTAAGTCATTTTCTTTTAAATTATATGTTTTTGAGGTCATAAGAGCTTGATTTAGCTAGCCCTTGTACTAATTTTTAAAATTGTTAAAGTTTTAAAAAGTTTTCATTACTGATTTCATGAAGAAATTGATGCTAAATTGATAGATTTTAAGCTAAGATTATGAAATGGACTAAATTGTAAAGTTTAATTGTCAGTTTGCACATAGGGATTAAAGTGAATAAAATGTGAAATTTGTTGTGAAATTTTTATATAAATAAATAGTAGAGGGTCTCTAATGAATGTAATTGAAGTTGGTTTTTAAATCGAGGATCAAAATTGAAAGATATTGTTATTTCAATTTTAGATTAAATTGAATAAAATATAAAACTTTAGGGGTATCGAAAAATGAAACTATATAGGTTCATACGTGTCATGCCATAGTGTATAAATGCTTGGTATTTATGAATTGAATGGAATAATTGTAAAGATTAAGAATTGGATCAAACCAGAGATAATCGAGGAAAAACTAAAATTGTTGATTAGTCTTTGAAGATTCAATTTGTTTGTTGTTTTGATCAAGTAAGTTCATATGGAACTTACCACTCAATTACTTTATGTATGAATGATACTTGAATTTATACTTGTATATATATTTGAACTAACTGGAATTAATGAATTTGACACTTATAGCTCGAAATGGACTGAATTGTAAAGTCATTTAATATTGGTTATGTGGAAATAGTACAAGATGTAAATGTGGTTGTTGACTAATTATTTATCTAGAAAAAAAAGAAATGAAATTATGAACAGTAATTGGTTTTGACATTTATATGGAAATGATGCTTGAGTGAAATTAGGAACAGATTAGGATACGTATGGCATGCCATTAGAGTTAAACGTGAGATTAATCAGAGATTTTATATGTTATTACGAGTTTTTCACATTTTTTGTAGTTTCTCAAATTTTGTGTATTTTAGGTTTATCCTGCACAAGTAACCTCAATATAATGTCAACTTTTGTGAACAACTTATTCCCGGGTATCTGGAAACACGAAAATATACACACCTTTTCATGCTCTTTTTAACTCAAATTCATGTAGTTTCGGTAAAATTCGTGTCGAAAAAAATAATAATTATAAAATACTTAAATTGCACTCAAATTATAAACATGTTGAATTTTAATTAATTTTATATCAAAATTTAATTAATTTTGATTATTTTCGACAGATTTGCACAAAGAGCGAAAAACGGCTCGGCAGACACTACTAGAAGCGCAAAACCGAGAAGCAATTGTGAAGCATCAAGGAAAATTAATTTTTAAGCCTAAGATGGACCAAATTATGTGTATTAATTCATAATATAATTAATTTCAATTTTAATACAATTTAATTTGGGATAAATAAATTATTGTTAATTAATTATGAAAAGGGGCTAATTGAGCTGAACCGAGAAAATCGATCCAACCAAGCACTAGGCAGCCCAAAATCGTCCCACATGCTGACCCAATCAGCTTTCTTGGCTGATTATTTTGCTTGCAAAATGGCCCTTGAAGATTCCTTCAAATTGCATTCAAACCCCTCCACTATTTATGCCTTTCTAGATCTGCCCCTACCTTAAAATAGCATGTTTGAAATCTTCAAACATGCCACATGTGTGGCCGGCCATGGGGGGAGTCTTTGGCTGCTGATTTTGACTATTTTTAGCAGCCTTCTCAACCTATAAATACCCCCATTGGCTGCTCACTTCAAACAGATCTCTAAACCATTCATTCTTCACTCCTCTCTCACTTTTCTCTCTTCATTGTTCTTCATTTTCTTCCTCTATTCGCGTTCTGATTTCACCTATTGAAAATGAGTCATTCAACCACCATGTGGAGTAGCATTCCAGTGTTCATGGAAGCCTCAGTTCAACAAGAATAAGTAGAGAAGGAGGAGCGGAGCAAACTAGCCAAGCCTTAGAGAAACACTGAATTTGATTCTTGTTCCTTATCCTTTTAATTTTATTGTTGTTGTTATGAACATGTCTATGAATATTTGTGATGTTGATATGTTTAATTTAATTAATATGGCTTAAATTTAATTCCTGTTAGGTTGATTGCATTTCGTCTACTTAATTTATTAAAATTGTGTTTGTGTTGTTATAGGCCTCGGTAAGATGTTTGATTAAGTAAAAACATGACTAAGTTATTCTTGCATTACAGTTGTAAGGTAACTAGTGAATTGATTATTTAAACAGATTGAAATTGTAATTAATTGACACAATACTTAATCAGTGCCTGTTTAATCATCTAAGGTAGCTAAGGATTAAATTAGCAACGGTATCTAATGATACATTAGCCTTGCATAACTTGCAAGATTATTGTGATTAAACTATTTCAAGGTAGAAATACATTGTTTGTAACACCCCAAACTCGGCCTAGACGTTATGACTGAAGCTGACGATGTCACATGGAACGGAATTTGAAAGTGAAATTAACAAGCTAAAACCGTTTCCGTTTATTATCTTCTATCAATCTCTCGTTGGTTTCAAAAATCATTTTCTCATTAATTTGATTCGTTTAAAGACATATCCTATGGCAGAAGCTTTTAAAACAGTGACATTTTAGGAAACTATTCGTGTTTAGGAAAAATGTTGTTTTTGATTAAACAGAGTTTTCATTGAGTTTTGCAGTTTAAAATGCATAGAACAATTAAAATTCCAAAATAAAGACAAACAGTCCAAAGGTCCAAATTACATAAAAATACTCCAAAAATAATAGAGAAAACAAACATTAGGTGGAATTAAAACAATTTAACAGCTATGTGGTCACCTTGGAGTTCTCCGCCGCACCAATCCGTCTAAGTCTGGGGATTACCTGTACAGATAAAATAGAAAGGGGTGAGTTTACATAAACTCAGTGTGTAATCGCCACAGAAGACATGCATACAGTCAAACACAACAAGTAGTCAAATGCAGTCTGGGCCTAAGCCCATTTCAATTTCAGTAGCAATTCAGGCCTTAGCCCATTTCAATTTCAGTATCAGATATGCATTAGGCCTAAGCCCATCATAGTAACAGAATCAGATATACATCAATCAGTAACCAGAGTCCTACCCAACCAGCCTCTACACACCATCTCCGTCCATCCCTTCACTCCATGTGGGGTTTAAAGCACCCACCTATCCCTACACTCCAAGTAGTACCGAATGCGACACATAATCAGTAAATTGTAACTGAGCTACCAGATAATAAGCTTAACAGCCTTTTACTACACTACCTCCAAATATCAACATCCCAACCCAATGCAATGCAACATACAGTATATGGCATGCTAATACATGAATATTAGTTATACATACATGTAACATCCTAAAATTGGGGTTATTCGTGTTTACATTATTTTGCTTGAGTTTGAATTGCTATGGTATTGATTGTGGTGTAGTAAGACTTAATTAAGGATCTTGAGTTGGCTCGGGATAGTAGAAATTTTAATTTGGGAACTTTAAAGACAGGGAGCCTTAGCAAGTAGGGGATACAAGAATAAATAGAGGATTTATTGACATAAAAATCAGCTTGGTAGAGTGGCAAAAGGAGGGCTACTTGGGAGTTACCTGTGACGCCACAAGGGATAAGGGAGAGCCTTGGTTCGAGTCACAAAATTTTCCTTTTTGCTCTTTAAATGGGACGGCAATAGGGGGAGAGTTTTTCTCTCTTTAAACTCTTTTTATTTAGATAGTGGGATAGCAGAGGATAAATAAGAATTATTAAATAGATTATTAAGAGATTATTTGGGATTAATTCAAATTATTTTGAATTATTCAAATGAGTGGCCTAGAATTGTTTTGGGTATTTGTCGAATTTTGAACTCTTTGTTCAAAGAGAGTGGACGGCAAGGGAGACTAGGAAAAGGGGACGGTGCCGAATTCTTCTTCAAGGCATCCATTCATCTTTTATTTTCTTTTTGGCAATAGCCGAATTTCCCTCTTCTCCATATTCCATTTTTTCAAATCTTTTTTCACTCCCTTTTCAACCTCTATCAAAACCGAAAACTCTCTCTACTTCTCTTTGCCGAATCCCCATCCTCAATCCCCCTTTTCTTTTATTTCTTTGCTGGCCGAACGTCCACTCCTTATTGCCGAAACTCTAACACCCTTTTCCCTCATTATTTTCTCTCTAGCCGAACATACATCTCATCTTTGTGCCGAAATTTCTTTCCCTTATCTTGAAGCACCTTGGCCGAATAATAGGAGTAGAATAGATCTCGTGGGATCTTCATTGTCAATTGATTTGGTGAAGGTAAGATTATGCCGAAACTCCATGGTTTTTCCCTCTCTGTTCTTGGCCGATTTCTATTAGGGGTAAGTGCCGATTTCGGCAATGGTTAACAAGGCTTCTAAATGCTTTTTGGTAAACGATCTCTCCTAGGTACCCCAAGTTGGTGAAGCAGTCGACCCGAGCTCCTAGTCTCTAGCATTCGGCGTTGGTAAGTGGTGGTAAGGGCCTATTGTTAATGGATTATTCTTTTAAGTGATTAAAAGCCGAAGGCTATTGACATTGTCCGTTGACCGATTGTAGTTTGTGAACCAGATTCGTGATTCGGATGCTGAAGCTAGTATTCAAAGCGATTAGGTAAGGATTCGGGTTCAAGCAATAACCCTATAGAATAATTTGATTTGGCCGAATAGGCCATAATACTAACCCAGGTGTTTGGCCGAATATAGGGACAAGTAGATCTAGGGTGGCCGACTTCTCTTTTCGGGACTTAGACTATTCAGTGGTAACAGGTGTGTACATACACACTTATAACAATTAATAAACTGTACTAGATACATGTTGTATGTAAATCTGCTTGATGTAGACACGAATTTAGTACCTTAACGGTACAAGCGAGGATCCCGGTAAATCTCTGTCAGTATGAGATTGATTATAATGCTTTTGGGAAGCATGGCTTATTTGATACATGTAATAAATGTATGATGGCATGAACTCTATTATAACTGTTTGATATGGGTTGATGAGAGGAGGGGGCAGTGATATTGTGTCGACGGACACCAGTGTTTTGGTAACACATTGTGACTACGGTCACCAGAGGTTTGGTACCTCCAGAGGTTTGGCACCTCATAGCGTCTCGTCCCAGTGGCTTAGCACCACAGTGGGTTGGCCCTACAGATGGTAATACGGGATTGACGCCAGTGATTTGGTATCACATGATGGGTTGGCCCCATCAACCGATTTGTGTCTTCGGACACCAGAGGTTTGGCACCTCCAGTGATTTGGCATCACATCGTGCGTGACTATACGTCACCGGTGGTTTGGCACCACCGGTGGTTTGGTACCACAACGGGGTAGAAGCGAGGCGTTTGGTTGGCTAGGTTGGGTACATAACCTTATGCATGTTGATTGTTATAAAGTGTGTATGAAATTGCTTAAACCAGGGGAAGGGTTGCATACTGAGTCTTGGTGACTTACCTTCTCCTTTATTTTTCAGGTGACACGTAGATCGCGGATATGGAGCCAGAGGGACTCGAGGTGGCCATGCAGTGGGATTTAAATTTAATAGACTTTGAATTTCAGTTTATTTATTTTTCGGTTGTTGGTTTAATTTTTAATTAGGTTGTAATAAGGCCTCCTAGGATTATTTTATTATTGTTACATGTTGGAATACTTGTTTTAAACTACTTACTTAAAGAACGAGTTCATATGTTTTCCAAAGCAATCGTAACGGTTTTAAAGTACCATCGGGTACATTTAAAATATACATATTAACTTGACTTAACAAATATTTTTTTAAAATAAATCTAAATATGGGTTTTATACACCTCAAATGTTCTAACCAAAATAACTATCTTTTACTAAAAAGTTACATTGGTGTTCAAAGATTTCAAAATGTTTTCTCCGTAGCAAACTAAACTCGGTCATAACGTTTGGGCCGGGTTTGGGCTGTTACAATTTGGTATCAGAGCCCAGTTCAAAGCTCGGCTATGGGGGCCCAAGGCCCAAAATGGTTGGTTTTATGTTAGTAGGCCTTATTGGAATGATTTGAAATGTTTTAGGTTTTGAACAGCATGGCCCGAGTCTCCGGCACCGATCCGCCCAGGTAAGTACTTCTAAACCTCTTGGTGGATTATTTCTTGTGTAGAAGGGTAGGAAGCATGGAACGTAGTATAGACTTATAAGAATTTAAACCCTAGGATTAGACTACTCAAACACAAACAGAACATAAGACTTAATGAACTAAACCAACCTATGGCTAAGTCACTGAGCTAGGGTGTGGTAAACCCTGTACGCATGTCTAGGATTGGATTCGGGAGAGCCTGGTATTTAAGCAGTCCTAGTGACTCACCACCTCTTCGCAGGTATCCTACCTGGTGCGTAGCTTCGGTTCACCCTAACTCAGAGGGCTCAATGGTGTGGCAACCTCTGTGCGCATGTCTAGAAAGGTTCCGGTGAGAGCTTGGTATTTAAGCAGTCTGCATGACTCATCTCCTCTTCACTCGAATCCTGCCTGGTGCGTAGCTTTGGTTCACCCTGACCAAGAGGGCTCGGTCATAGGCTAAACATAATGACTAAAACCCGAAAGGGAACTAGCCATGTTTTTGGAAAAAGGAGAACACAACAAAACCCTAGTTTTCAGAACTATTAAAATTTCTCCTTCAAAATTTGAGAAAAAAATCATCTTTCCAACATTTTTCGAAAATTTTACGAAAATTACAAAAATGCCCTTAGGGGGTAAAATTACTAAAACGCCCTTGGTTCATAAAATATCAACTCAATGGTTTTGCCCAAAAATCTCATTATTTTATAAAAACCCAACAACTCTACTTTGCTCATCATCAATAAAATACGTGGGTTTTGGAAAATTTAAAACGCATACTCCATTTGTAAAAAATTACAGAAATGACCACGGTTTTGAAATCTTTACAAACATCACCACTTGAAAAGGAAAACTCTCAAAAAGAACCCTCGAAGTTTTACAACTGTTTAAAATATCTCTGATTTACCAAAATTACAAAATTGCCCTGATTGGCAAAATTACCAAAATACCCCTGGTTTCCAAAATGATGCCATGACTTTAAAATTTTGCACATTTTCAGAAACATCTTCTAGTTTTGGGAATTTCAAAGTGACATGTTTTTTTTTAAAATTTAAAATTTTTTTAATACAAAAATACCCCTGTAGGGAAATGACGAAAATACCCCTGGGATAGAAACGGACAGAAATGTCCAAGGAGTGAATAAGTATGGAAAGTATTAGGGAATTGATGTATTCTTTTGTGTGAACTAGGATAGAAGACTTGAAACTTTGTTTGCTCGAAAGAATCCCTAACTAAACTTTCTTCATAATATTTCCTCGCGAATAATCAAGTGGAACAAGTTCTAATCCATAAAATTTTCTTAATCTGATTAAAGCGCAGTAGTTAGAATGAGCTCTAGAGGACGTGGACGCCGTGGACGCGGTAGGGGTAGGATGACAGTGTCTGAACCCGTTAGGTCGGGTGCAGGTTACGAGAATGAAGTATCGCCACCACCACCCCCAACTTTTGGAGCTGAGGATTAGGATCGGCCAGGGGTGAGCGAGCGATCGCAAGTCGTGGTTGCGAGTCCTGGAGTTGGTGGCTGGGGTCAGTGGGAATCTGGGAGCTCGAAAATTTGTTCCCGAGCGAATTCGGTCTAACGGAGTTGAAGTGTTCCGAGGTGTGTCGGGAGTGGCACCGAGTGCAGCGGAATATTGGCTGGAGTCTACGGAAAGGATCATGGACGATCTCGACCTGACTAATGAGGAAAAGCTGAAAGGGGCAGTGTCGCTTTTGAAGGATAAAGCGTATCAGTGGTGGCTCACGGTTCGAGACGGTGCCATAGCAGATGATCTTACGTGGGATTACTTTAGAGTTACTTTTCAGAAGAAGTACGTGGGTACTAGCTATACTGACGCGCAGAGGAAAGCTTTTCTGGGGTTAGTGCAAGGGACTAAGTCAGTGTCGGAGTATGAGGCGGAATTTTTAAGGCTGAGTAGATATGCTAGAGGCATCATAGCTACCAAACATGAGCGGTGTGTCCGCTTTGAGGACGGGATTAGAGATGACTTGAGGCTGATAATTGCTCCACAGCAGGTTCGTGAGTTTTCGTCGCTAGTGGAGAAGGCTAAGGTAGCCGAAGGGATCAAGGAGTCCGTGAGGCGGAATTATGATAAGAATAAGCTGAAAAGAGGCTTTGGGTCGTCCTGGTCAAGTGGTAATGTTCAGAAAAAGGCCAGGCAGAGGGGGCCAAATCAGGTGGCAAGGCCCATGGCTACTAATCAGAGACCGGCTCAGTGTAATCGCTGTGGAAAATCCCATTGGGGAGGTTGTTGGACCGGTGAGAGGGGTTGCTTTGAATGTGGGTCTTTGGATCACCGTGTGAGGGATTGTCCCCGGAAGCGAGCTCAGAATCAGTCAGAGGGGCAGAATCGTACTCAGAATAGAAATGTGGGACCACAGAGGGGTCGAGGTAATGGTAGAGAAAGCAATGGTCCTAATCGCGGTCGCCGAATTCAGGGCAGAGGTGCAGGCAACACAGAGGCTAGGCAGCCTGGCTTAGTCTATGCAGCGAGGCGTCGCGAGGAGGGTGACGCACCGGATGTCATAACCGGTACGTTTTTAATTTTCGGTCTTCCTTATGTTGCTTTAATTGATGTGGGTTCGACACATTCGTACGTAGCCAGTAGTGTGGTAGAGACTATGAACTTAAGCTTTGAGACTGCTTCTAGGGAGATGACTGTAATTAGCCCTTTAGGCCATTCTGTAGTTGTGAACAAGCTTTATAGGGATGTACCCCTAGAACTCCAAGGGGTCGTATTTGTAGCTGATCTGATGGAACTGCCGTTTGGGGAGTTCGATTTGATCCTCGGAATGGACTGGCTGGTTAAGTACCAGGCGAGGTTGGATTGCGCGGCTAAGCGCATGGTTCTTAAGATGGCTGAGGGTGATGAAGTGGTCATGATAGGTAATAGAAGGGATTACCTATCTAACGTGGTCTCTGCTTTGAAGGCTGAGAAGATGGTTAAGAAAGGTTGTGAGGCGTATTTGGGTCGCATTTGTGCTTTAGAGGCTAAGGAATCAGAAGTGGAGAAGGTCCGAACGGTTGGGGAATTCATTGATGTGTTCCCGAGAAGAACTTAAGAGTCCGCCTCCGCACCGGAAGTTGAATTTGTATAGACTTGCTACCCGAACAAAGACTGTGTGTCTATAGCACCAGATGAATGGCACCAAAGGAATTGGTGGGAGTCAAGGCTCAAATTCGGAACTTTTGGATAGGGGTTTATTCGACCCAGTATATCTCCGTGGGGAGCACCTGTGTTATTTGTCAAGAAGAAGGACGGGTCCATGCGGATGTGCATCGACTACCATCAGTTAAACAAGTTAACGATCAAAAACAAATACCCATTGCCTCGGATCGATGACTTGTTTGACCAATTGAAGGGTGCATCGGTGTTTTCGAAAATAGACCTTAGGTCGAGTTATCATCAACTTAAAGTGAAGGAGGTTGATGTGCACAAGACGGCATTCCGAACTTGGTATGGGCATTACGAGTTCCTAGTGATGCCATTTGGGTTGACCAACGCACCGGCGGCGTTCATGGACTTAATGAATAGAGTATTCCAGCAGTACTTGGATCAATTTGTCGTGGTGTTCATAGACGACATATTGGTCTATTCAAAGAAGGAGGAGGAGCATGATATGCATTTGCGCATGATTTTACAAGTCTTTGAGGAGAAGCGAGCTTATATGCCAAATTCAATAAGTGCGAATTTTGGCTTAGAGAGGTGGCTTTCTTGGGTCACGTAGTGTCAGCTGAAGGAATTAGAGTGGACCCTCGCAAGGTGGAAGCGGTGTTGGATTGGAAACCGCCTAGGTCGATGGCTGGAATACGAAGTTTTCTGGGTTTAGCGGGGTACTATCGGAGATTTGTGGAAGGATTCTCTTTAATCGCAGCGCCGTTGACTAAGTTACTAAGGAAAGGTGTTCCATTTGTCTGGTCGGAAGGCAGCAAGAAAGTTTTGATAAGCTAAGGAAGATTCTGACATAAGCTCCGGTTTTGGTACAGCCTGAGGCAGGGAAGTTGTTTACAGTCTACTGTGACGCGTCCCATACTGGTTTGGGATGTGTGTTGATGCAGGAAGGGAAGGTAGTAGCCTATGCATCCCGTCAGTTAAGATCGCATGAGGTTAACTACCCAACACATGACTTGGAGCTAGCGGCTGTAGTCTTTGCTTTGAAAATATGGAGACATCATCTGTATGGGGAGAAGTCGATAGTCTACACGGATCACAAAATTTTGAGGTATCTTTTGACTCAGAAGGATCTGAACTTGAGGCAGCGCCGATGGATTGAGCTGTTAAAGGACTACGATCGTTTCAATAGAGTACCATCGGGTAAGGCTAACGTGGTGGCCGACGATTGAGCGGAAGGTCGTCGTGTGATTTAAGAGCGATGTTTGCTCGGTTAAGTGCGTATGACGATGGGAGTCTTTTGGCGAGCTTGAGTTAAGCCAACTTTGGATTGGGAGATTAAGGAAAAGCAGTTAGTGGGCGAAGGGTTGAATGCCAAGAGGGTGCAAGTTTAGGATGGTGGTATAGAAAGTACTGATGCATCCCGATGGCGGAGTGCTATGTTTTGAAGCGGCGAATCTGGTATGCAGAAGGATGTGGGAATTAAGCGAGAAAATTCTCCAAGATGCACATAGTAGCCCATACGCTATGCATCGGGAGGAAGCAAGATGTATGGAGATCTTGAAAACAGATTACGGTGGCGGGGTTGAAGCGTGAGGAATGGCGAGTTTGTGGGAAAGTGTCGACGTGTCGTGAGGTTAAGGTGAAACACCGGTGCCATCGGGGCTACTTTCGGCCAATAAAAAGATCCTCAATGGAAATGGGAGAGGATCACCATGGATTTTGTCATGGCTACCCCGGCGCCCAAAGCAAAAAGGACTTGATTTGGGTGATTGTAGACCGTCTGACGAAGTCAGCCCATTTTATACCGGTAAGAATGGATTATCCTCTTCAGAGGCTAGCAAAGTTGTATGTGGCTGAGATAGTAAGATTGCACGGTGTGCCAATGTCAATTATCTTGGATAGGGATCCGAGATTCACGTCAAGGTTCTGGAGAGCGTTGCATCAAGCTTTGGGTACAAGGTTGGATTTCAGTACTGCTTTCCATCCACAGTCTGACGGACAATCAGAAAGGGTCATACAGATTTTAGAGGATATGCTGAGGGGTTGTGTCTTGGATTTTCGGGGCAGTTGGGAGGAGTTTTTACCATTAGCAAAGTTCGCCTACAACAATAGCTATCAGGCAAGTATTCAGATGGCACCATACGAAGCATTGTATAGACAGAGATGCCGTACTCCTACGTGTTGGACGGAATTGGGTGAACGACAAGTTTTGGGTCCAGAATTGGTAACAGAAACTGAGGATAAAGTCAAAGTGATCCGGGCTCGTCTTAAAGAGGCGTCAGATAGACAGAAGTCTTATGCTGATCTGAAGCGTAAGGAAATGGAGTATGATGTAGGAGACAAGGTCTTTCTAAAGGTGTCGCCTTGGAAAAAGGTGTTGAGATTTGGGCGAAAAGGGAAGCTAAGCCCAAGGTTCATTGGCCCATATACAGTGTTGAAGCGAGTGGGACCGGTAGCTTATCAGCTCGAGCTGCCGGCAGAGCTGAGTCAGATTCATGAAGTTTTCCATGTGTCGATGCTTAGGCGATATCGGTCAGATCCGTCGCACGTTGTGCCAGTGGCGGAGATTGAAGTAAACTCGGATTTATCTTTCGAAGAAGAACCAGTTCAGATCTTGGATCGAGATATAAAGGTTCTATGTAGGAAGTCAGTGCCCTTAGTGAAAGTACCATGGCGGAACCATGGTGCAGAGGAAGCTACGTGGGAACTCGAGGATATGATGCGGCAGCAATACCCCCATCTCTTCTAATCAGGTAATTTCGAGGACGAAATTCTTTTTAAGGGGGTAGAACTGTAACATCCTAAAATTGGGGTTATTCGTGTTTACATTATTTTGCTTGAGTTTGAATTGCTATGGTATTGATTGTGGTGTAGTAAGACTTAATTAAGGATCTTGAGTTGGCTCGGGATAGTAGAAATTTTAATTTGGGAACTTTAAAGACAGGGAGCCTTAGTAAGTAGGGGATACAAGAATAAATAGAGGATTTATTGACATAAAAATCAGCTTGGTAGAGTGGCAAAAGGAGGGCTACTTGGGAGTTACATGTGACGCCACAAGGGATAAGGGAGAGCCTTGGTTCGAGTCACAAAATTTTCCTTTTTGCTCTTTAAATGGGACGGCAATAGGGGGAGAGTTTTTCTCTCTTTAAACTCTTTTTATTTAGATAGTGGGATAATAGAGGATAAATAAGAATTATTAAAGAGATTATTAAGAGATTATTTGGGATTAATTCAAATTATTTTGAATTATTCAAATGAGTGGCCTAGAATTGTTTTGGGTATTTGCCGAATTTTGAACTCTTTGTTCAAAGAGAGTGGACGGCAAGGGAGACTAGGAAAAGGGGAGGGTGCCGAATTCTTCTTCAAGGCATCCATTCATCTTTTATTTTCTTTTTGGCAATAGCCGAATTTCCCTCTTCTCCATATTCCATTTTTCAAATCTTTTTCACTCCCTTTTCAACCTCTATCAAAACCGAAAACTCTCTCTACTTCTCTTTGCCGAATCCTCATCCTCAATCCCCCTTTTCTTTTATTTCTTTGCTGGCCGAATGTCCACTCCTTATTGCCGAAACTCTAACACCCTTTTCCCTCATTATTTTCTCTCTAGCCGAACATACATCTCATCTTTGTGTTGAAATTTCTTTCCCTTATCTTGAAGCACCTTGGCCGAATAATAGGAGTAGAATAGATCTCGTGGGATCTTCGTTGTCAATTGATTTGGTGAAGGTAAGATTATGCCGAAACTCCATGGTTTTTCCCTCTCCGTTCTTGGCCGATTTCTATTAGGGGTAAGTGCCGATTTCGGCAATGGTTAACAAGGCTTCTAAACGCTTTTTGGTAAACGATCTCTCCTAGGTACCCCAAGTTGGTGAAGCAGTCGACCCGAGCTCCTAGTCTCTAGCATTCGGCGTTGGTAAGTGGTGGTAAGGGCCTATTGTTAATGGATTATTCTTTTAAGTGATTAAAAGCCGAAGGCTATTGACATTGTCCGTTGACCGATTGTAGTTTGTGAACCAGATTCGTGATTCGGATGCTGAAGCTAGTATTCAAAACGATTAGGTAAGGATTCGGGTTCAAGCAATAACCCTATAGAATAATTTGATTTGGCCGAATAGGCCATAATACTAACCCAGGTGTTTGGCCGAATATAGGGACAAGTAGATCTAGGGTGGCCGACTTCTCTTTTCGGGACTTAGACTATTCAGTGGTAACAGGTGTGTACATACACACTTATAACAATTAATAAACTGTACTAGATACATGTTGTATGTAAATCTGCTTGATGTAGACACGAATTTAGTACCTTAACGGTACAAGCGAGGATCTCGGTAAGTCTCTGTCAGTATGAGATTAATTATAATGCTTTTGGGAAGCTTGGCTTATTTGATACATGTAATAAATGTATGATGGCATGAACTCTATTATAAGCTGTTTGATATGGGTTGATGAGAGAGAGAGGCGGTGATATTGTGTCGAGCGGACACCGATGTTTTGGTAACACATTGTGACTACGGTCACCAGAGGTTTGGTACCTCCAGAGGTTTGGCACCTCATAGCGTCTCGTCCCAGTGGCTTAGCACCACAGTGGGTTGGCCCCACAGATGATAATACGAGATTGACGCCAGTGATTTGGTATCACACGATGGGTTGGCCCCATCAACCGATTTGTGTCTTGGACACAGAGGTTTGGCACCTCCGATGATTTGGCATCACATCCGTGACTATACGTCACGGTGGTTTGGCACCACCAGTGGTTTGGTACCACAACGGGGTAGACAGAGGTGTTTGGTTGGCTAGGTTGGGTACATAACCTTATGCATGTTGATTGTTATAAAGTGTCTATGAAATTGCTTAAACCAGGGGAAGGGTTGCATACTGAGTCTTGGTGACTCACCTTCTCCTTTATTTTTTAGGTGACACGTAGATCGCGGATATGGAGCCGGAGGGACTCGAGGTGGCCATGCAGTGGGATTTAAATTTAATAGACTTTGAATTTCAGTTTATTTATTTTTCGGTTGTTGGTTTAATTTTTAATTGGGTTGTAATAAGGCCTCCTAGGATTATTTTATTATCGTTACATGTTTGAATACTTGTTTTAAACTACTTACTTAAAGAACGAGTTCATATGTTTTCCAAAGCAATCGTAACGGTTTTAAAGTACCATCAGGTACATTTAAAATATACATATTAACTTGACTTAACAAATACTTTTTTAAAATAAATCTAAATATGGGTTTTATACACGTCAAATGTTCTAACCAAAATAACTATCTTTTACTAAAAAGTTACATTGGTGTTCAAAGATTTCAAAATGTTTTCTCCGTAGCAAACCAAACTCGGTCATAACGTTTGGGCCGGGTTTGGGCTGTTACAATACAGTTCAGTATTCATTCATATCATCATCATGCTCAGTACATACATCATACATACAGTTAACACATTTAAGGGTCCAAGTAGTGCTTACCGACCCAACAGTAGGTTCACAATCGACTTGGGCAACCCGTGCAACTTTAGAACACATTTTAGTTAAATGGGCTCACAAACCCATGTGGCCTGCCCGTGTGGCGCCACACGCCCGTATGGCCCATACAGTCTAATTTGGCCTTCGCCATATGGATCACACGGCCTGGCCCGGAATCCCACACGCCCGTGTGGACTACCCATGTGGACCCACATGCCCGTGTGGCTCGCACAACCAAAATCAGTCTAGCCCGTGTGTCACACACGACTATGTCTTGTGCGTACGGCCTGGCCTCGTCGAACACACATCCGTGTTATGGCACACGACCTACCACACAGGCGACCACACGCCTGTATGGCGTCGATAGTGGGGTTTTTGAATTCTGTCAAAACCCCATTTTCTGTGTTTTCGGGTACACAACTGGCATCGAATTGATGCGTAATCACCCCTGAGGCTATCAGAACCTAAAAGCACGTTAAAATGATGCTCCATTTTAGTCTTTTCGTATGATTAAACTGAAAACTTGAAACCAATTCCAACATAAAACAAGCACTTACTGCTTCTCCAGCACTCCAAAAGATTAACCACTATCTGCAGGAGTAGAACCACAATTTCCTTGACTCGCTGCTGCCCAAAACAAAAGTATGACCACAATTAACATTTTGAAAAATTACAATTTGACGAAAAGAAAAATCCCACTTGCTAAAGCATGCGATAAAAGTAGGAACGAGAGGACGAGGGTACAAATGTAGGGCCAATCGAAAGCAAAATCGAAGGGGAAGGAAAAAGAAAAGAACCAGCAAAAAAGAACAAGGAACCAACGTCAAAAAATTTACGAAAAAGAGAAAAATATTTGGAAAAGAATAAAATTAAAGAGATTAACCCACTAATCCCTTAACTATTTCCACAATCCCTAAATTTACTCATCCTAATCCCACTAACCTAAAACAACTCCAGAATCCCCACTCAGCCAAAATTCTTGTCCAATACCGCACTAAAATAACACCTATGCTCAAGCAGGGATTCAAACTCTAGACCTCCAACACACCAACACACATCTTAACCACCAGACCAGCAGGCCCATTCTGTAATATCCTACAACCAATTAAACTTAAAACCTTTGAGCAAGGTTAAGGCTTTATTCAGAAAAAGACAAAAAATTTACCCAATATAAGGCTTGAACTTGGGACCTCAAACACACACCCAGAACACATAACCACTGAAGTAGATACACAGTTGTGTCACATTTTAACAGAAACAAAAATAAGAATTTTGGGGCGTTACATTGTTACCTCATGTAGCCTTTTATGTGCTTATGATATTGAATTAATTGTTTGAATTAGCATAGAGATATGTTCAAGATATTATTTTAATTTCATAAGTATGTATGTGCATTAATACATTTGTTTATTAAAATTTGTTTAATCGGTTGAATTGACATAGAGATATAGTCAATTGATAAATGGATTTTGGTAGGTAAGTATGTTCTTAAGTTAGCAAATTACTGAGTTGCCGTGAATTTATTCGTAACAACATGACAATGAGTTTAATAAGTCTAAGTTAAGAAACGTAATTAATCTAATACAATTATGTCATCTTGATTAAAATCATCTTTTGAAATCGTGCATTGGAACTTTTATTTTCTATTTATTTATTTTACTTAGTTAAAAATATTAGATTTTAATCACCTCCTTAAATCAAAATATTTTTCTTCACCAAAGTGTTTCAAATTGCATTCATAAATAATTCTTTTCACAGTCCCTGCAGGTACGATAACTCGACATTTACTTGTCACTTTATTACTTGTTGCGATTGTGTACACTTGTACATTTCCGTCGTTCCAGTATATGAGTCTGTTTTACTATAGTTTCATCGGATGATGTTCAATTGATTGGAAATGGAATTTAAATCACGAAATAAAAATGAAATGGTGTTAATGATACTTGACATATAGATTGCTTTATGATTCTGTTTTAAATGTTGACAATACTTTCGATTTGAGAATTTAACACATTCGATTTGTCGTGATGGGATATGCCTTAATGTGCCAAGGAAAGATATATTGGTTGCTAAATAAAATAACTATTTATGCCTTATTTATCAAGGTAGGATTTATTTTTCATTTGAACTTACTTAGCATTCTATATGCTTACCTCATTTGTTTTCATTTTTCCTTGTAGACTATTACCTTGTGGAACACGTCTTGCTGGATCTTTTCAAAGCTTACACTATCATATTCCTCAATTGGTAGCTTTTGATCATTTTGAGTCAAAGATTGTGGCATATATATAAAATTTCTTATGGTATATCTTAGTATGTAAATGTGTTTACTTATGGCAAGTTTGTTTTAACCTTTGCCTATCATGTTGATTTGGTGATTTGAATCACACATGTTGTTGGGCTTATATATATGTTTATGCTAATAGATGTGATGAATTATAATCATAGGTACGACATGTGAAATGGCATGAATGGAATAGAAATGGTAAGTTTGATTTATATCTTTGAGATATGTATTGTTGATTTGGTTCATGTTTAAAGCCTTTTAAGGCATTAAGGTGTAAAATGAATGTATGTGTATGAGATTATGGTGGATGTTGGAATGCCGGCACCCCCATGGCGCAGCAAAAACAAAATAATTTCGGCAATCCAAACCATGAATCCATGTGCGAGGAACGAATCGAGGTAAATAATGGTTTCGAAATTACCGAAACTTCTATCTGAGTAGACAGCGACGCCTCGGCAACGAGAATTCTGATCTACTATTGAATTAAGCTGCAACCTTTTATGATTTCGACCTTTATGTAATTCTCCCAGTTTGACGATGAATGGAAGAAATCTCCAAAACTGTTTTGGAGGTTTATTTGCTTGACGGCTACTAGACCTCACAAGCAAAGTTTCAGTTTTTTTAGGGTTTACTAAAAAAAAAAAACTCTCTTACTCTCACCTTTTATAATTGGTATATATATAATGAATCATTATTCATAAAATTTTTATTCAAACATAATAATCATAATTAAAAATAAATAAATATAATAATGTTTTAACCGAAAATTATAATTATATTAATTATAACAAGGATTTCGGTAAACTATATTATTTAAATTTATATACGAACCAAATTCATATATTAATAGAACTATGTTCTCATTTTGTGTACAACATCTTGTACATATAATATGTTCAATATTTGATTGCCCAATTAAATTAATTCTATAATTAATTTAATTCATGTGGCAACCAAACACAATACCAAGTATGTTTTATTCCGTTCATTTCAACCATAGGGTGTGACCCTGTAGGTTCTTGTAACGTTAGCAATAATACTAGAACGATTCTAATGTTACAAAAAATGAGTGGCATCTAGCAATGCATCATTGCTACCTAAATTACAAGAAGCCATGATTCGACATAACCTTTTGTGATTAACCTTTCATGCATTGATCGTTAAGTCCTTTATCTCTAAAATAGACACAAGTCATGGAATAGTCACACTTGCATAGTCCATCCCATGTTTCTTGATATCTTCAGTAGACTATGATATACATATAAGTATGACATCTCATATCAACTTATTTGGGCATGGCCATGCATTTCTAGTCTCACACAATCAAGTGGCCTAAGATATTACTCCCATTATGTAGGAGAGACTTATCCTATATTGATCAACCATATCCCTTTACATAGATTCTGGTATATCCAACATCAGCCTTTACAGAACAACCAGTTACGGTGTACGTTTGACTGTATCAAAATATACAACCCACGATATTGGGATAATGATGATCTCAAGTGTGAGGATCATATACATATTAATCACTATGAGTAATGTTGTGACAATTACATAATAATCCAAGAAGCATACTCATAGCGAGTCAGTCCAATATGTTGTTCTCTAACACACATATTCATGCATTGATTTTGACACTCCATATCAATGACAACTCTTTATCATCAATCAACTACATGTTAGTCTTAATGCATTATTGTTGCCCTAGTCAACAATAATACTTGACTAAGGATCTTTTAAGAATAATCATATTATTCTCAGGACATTATTATAAAACAGTTTATTTGTATACAAAAAAAAACTGAAATAATAATGACAACGCCTTATATTAATAAACATGGTAAATCAAGTATGTTATTACAACCATCTCATGATTGATCTTTGGGCATACTCTTACAGTCGAATGGTATGATACGATGTGATATGACATAAGTATTAATTGGTATTTGAATGGTTTGGTTGGTGTGTTTGAATGACATTTGATGCAATGTATTGACATGGATACTTATATAATAGGTTGAACTTATATTGAATTGGTTTTGATTAGAAATGGCTAAATGACCTGTTTAGCTATGAAATGCTAAGAGTTTGGAAATGTTTTTGAGTGAACATATTGGTTAGTTTGGTTGGAAACTATGAAATAGGTGCCAAATGGCTCAATTTTTCTAAAAACAAAGCCTACGTCCTAATGACCAACTTACCTCATCGCAACGTCGATCGACAGTAAGTGACATCGCGACATCGACTGGCCTAACACCGTGATGTAACATATTGTTTTGACGATGTCACGATGTCGGCTCTAAATTTTTTTAAAACTTTGAAATTTGGTCTTATTTCGAGTTTGAGTCGACAAAAGAGCTTCCGTAAGCTCGATTAAGACATGGAATTTCATGGAAAACTGATTATTATTTCTCCATAAATGATTGTTTAACCATAAAAATTATTGAAATAAATTACCTTAATCAAGTTTGCAAATGAAATGAAGTTTTTTTATTATATATATATATATATATATATATATATATATATATATATATATATATATATATAAACATAACTAATCTAATAAAATATAAATTACAAACATAAAAAAATTTAAAAAAAACTCCAACACAAAGCAACTTTTTTTTCCCCAAAACTCCAGCACAAACAACACAAACAATTTTTTTTTACAAACTAAAATATAATAAACATTAAATCCAAATATCAAAAATAAAATATAAATATATAATATACAAATTATTATTACAAAACATTCATTAAAACTATAATAATATATTCCTAAAACTCCAACACAAATAATTTTTTTACAAACAAAAATATGATATTGAATATTAAATCTAAAGACTAATAATAAATTAAAATATAAACATACATATAATGTACAAACAATTATTGCAAACAATAAAAACATACCTTGAAGCTATCAAAATTTCTCTCTAAAACTCCAACACAAACAATTTTTTCCTTCCAAAACTCCAACACAAAACAGCCAAATGCAATAACACACACAAAAAAAAAAAAAAAAAATCTTTTCGTCACTTTCGAAATTTTAGTTGGGGGAGGGTTTCTATAATAAATAGAAGAAGATGAAAAAGAAATAAAACAAAAAAAAAAGTTGAAAAAAAAGGGTTTGGGGGTGTACTTGTGATCGATTGGTCACATTGGGCAATAAGGTGGTAGTTGGGTTCCAACTTCCCGGTTTTTTTTTTCTTTCTCTTTTTCAGTTTTTCTTCAACCACAATCTATTTTGTTTTTAAAAAATTTCATTAGTGCCACCAATGTGTCAGGAGACACCACAAAAAATATTTTTTTTCTCATATACTATTTGTGTTGTATAAACCAAAAAATATGGATAAGTTTTGAAAATTTATACAGGTGCCGCAATGTGTTAAGTGGCACCATTAAAAGAATAATTTTTTAAACAATATGATTGGATGATGATGGGAAAAAGTTAGGATGGTGCCGTGAACCTGTCAATTAACACCCAATCTTACTGTAAAAAACACTCTATTTTTGTAAATAATCTAATTAAACCTCAAGTATATAAATCTATTCATGGCAGACCTTTTTACCCTGATAATAAAAAACTAATTAAATACCAAAATGGTATCCTCATGGCATTATTTACCAAAATAGTGTGAAATGAATAGTGCAATGTCATACCCCTTACCCGTATGCAATGCCGAAACCGGGTACGAGGCATTACTAGACTTAACTTACTTATTTGTACAAAATCGAGTAATGAACTTTCTTTTCAACTTAAACTTTTTCATTCGAACTCTTTAAGTCCTCATTATAGGTCTACAAGACCCAAAACATACACATGGAGTGATTCGGATGATAAACCGTAATATATACATATTTTAATCCCACATTTAGCATACTTTTGGATGATTTATTCTTTGAATTGTGGAATTTAGTGCTCTTAATCCTTTAATTTCATGTTTTATACTTAGGAGAGCATCGGAGGATGAAAAGAACGAGAAACGGGTCTAAAACGGAGTAAATGGGCCATATCACGAAATCAACACGGCCTGGGCCCAAGCCACATGACCGTAACAGACTCGAACATTGCCTGGCCACGATTCACACGGACGTGTGCCATGGGCATATCCCTGACGTGACCTGTTTGAATATCACTCGGATTAGGGTACTTAGAGGTAAAGAAAGCCATTCCAAAAGCCTATATAAACACCCTAGAGGCCAACCTTCAGGAGGCGTCTAGTTAGGCCAAAGAGCTGAGCCAGAGAGGCCAAAATTGTGGAATTTACTCGAAGAAAGCCAGTTGATTCATCTCAAGAAGCCGGAGTTATACTCAAGACAGAGGATCTTCTCTTCACTTTCCTTCAGAGGTTTTAGGGTTTGTCTTATGTTTTGTTTTTGTGACACCCCAAACCCGGCCCAAACACTACAACCGAATCTGGTATGTCACTTGAGTGATTTTACAAAACATGTCGCATTTTGGAAAACAATTACTAGGTTTAGTCGTTAATACCGAAAATTTAATAGTTTATTAAGTTATATAAGATATAAAGTTATAAATTGCATTGGTGAATTTTAAATAAAAACCGAAATCTTGTACATGTCTTATATTAATTTTTAAGACATAATTTAAAATGTCTAATAATAAAACCCAACATAAACCAAAAAACATAAACAATAGTCTAGTGGCCCATGCTTATTACAACGTGATTTTAAACCCATTAAATAAAAATATAAAATAATAAACTAAATTCTTTTTGCTGAATCCAAATGTTCTTTTGCATGGCCACCTTGCTCTCCTCTCCAGCCCGGTCCGACACGCTAAGTGTCACCTGAAATTGTTAAAATAAAAGGGTGAGTCGCGAGACTCAGTGTGCAACCCTCGTGCACCATTAGATTTTGGGCCTTAGCCCCTTGAGAATATATAATGAGAATATAATATAATGAGAAATTATGGAAAGCCCAACCCAAGTCCTAGGTTTCCATCCGCTACACGCCACCCTTACCTGCCAATCACACTATTAGGGATTTCTACAATCAACCCACACCGCTACACACTATCGATGGCAGTCATTGTAACAACCCAAACCTGGCCCAAACATTATGGCCGAATCTAGTTTGCTACAGTGGAAAAATACTTTTTGAAAAACTCTTTTCCAAAAATCAGTTTACGTTGTCGAAAACCTTTCATTTGTTTGTCTTGCCAAAACAATACTTAGATTTAATTTGGAAATTTATTTAAGTAAAGTTGTTATACAAATTTCAAATGTGCCCGATGGCACAATAAAACATTTCTCGTTCTAACTTGGAAAACATGTGAGTTTAATTTAATATTAATAACATAGTTTAACACAAGTATCCAACATATAAAAAATAATAAAATAAAGTATCAGAAGGCCTTATTACATCCCAAAATAAAATTTCACCAAAAATAAAATAAAATAACGAAGTTTAAAGTTCATTTAGTTCAAATCCACTGCATGGCCACCTCGAGTCCACCCGGCTCCACATCCGCGATCTACGTGTCATCTGAAAAATGTAAAGGAGAAGGTGAGTCACCAAGACTCAGTATGTAACCCTTCCCCCGGTTTAAGCAATTCCACACACGCTTTATAACAATTAATCATGCATAATGTTGTGTACCCGACCTAGCCAACCAAACACCTCTGTCTACCCCGTTGTGGTACCAAACCACTGGTGACATATAGTCACAATGTGTTACCAAAACACTGGTGTCCGTAGACACAAATCAATTGATGGGGCCAACCCATCGTGTGATACCAAATCACTGGCGTCAATCCCGTTTTATCATCTGTGGGGCCAACCCACTGTGGTGCTAAGCCACTGGGACGAGACGCTATGAGGTGCCAAACCTCTGGAGGTACCAAACCTCTGGTGACCGTAGTCACAGTGTGTTACCAAAACACTGGTGCCCGTCGGCACAATATCACTGCCCCCTCCACTCATTTAACCCACAGTAGTCAAATAATCATAAACAGATTTCATACATTTATCACATGTATCAAGTAAGCCATGCTTCCCAAAAGCATAATAATCTCATATTAACAGAGACTTACCGGGATCCTTGCTTGTACCGTTACGGTACTAAATCCGTATCTACATCAAGCAGATTTACATACAACATACATTTAGCACAGTTATTAATTGCTTTAAGTGTGTATGTACACACCTGTCACCATTGAATAGTCTAAATCCCGAAAAGAGAAGTCGGCCACCCTAGATCTACTTGTCTCTTTATCCTTCCGGCTACTAACCACAGCACTCAATTTCCCGAATCTTACCAAAACCGATTTACAGGGAGTGAGGCTTGGGTCGAATACTTCAAAAATCTCGGGCACCTAAACAGAACCGATTTTAAAACAGATACTTAACACCTTGTAAATAAATGCCGAAATTGGCTCTTAATCCTCGAAAAGTCGACAAAGATAGGGGAAAGGGAATATAGACATTCGGCCAACCATACTTACCTTCCCAAATCAATTAACAGAAGCCCCCCTCTCTTGTACAATATTCGGCCTAGGGGTTTAAAGATAGGGAAAGAATTTTGGCACTTCAAATAGGTGTATCGGCTTTTATGAAGGAAAATATTGGAAAGAAAACTAATAGAGAGGAAGAGGTGATAAGGGTTGCGGCTAGAGGTGTTTGAGAGAATAGAAAGATGAAAGGAAAATTTAAAGGAAGAGGGTTAGAAATTTCGGCTAAGGAAAAATGAAAAAAAGAAAATCAAGGTGGTCAATTGGTGTTTTTATAGGCCATTCGACACCCCCCCTTTGGAGCTTGCCGTCCACTTCTCCTTTGAAGTGTTTAAATTTCGGCAAATACCTACAATCTCTCTTGGCCACTTATTTGAAGTAATTCAAAATAATTTGAATATTCCAAGGCCTATATTTTCTCTGGCCAACACTTAGAGATTAATCTATTAATTAATCTAAATTAAATCTAATTTAATTCTATCAATATCCTCTTTATTTAAAAGAGTTCAAACTGAGGAGAACTCCCCCCTTGTGCCGTCCCATTAAAGTACAAAAAAAGAAAACTTTGTGACTCGAACCAAGGCTCTCCCCTTATCCTTGTGGCGTCACATGTAACCCCCTAAGTGGCCCTCCTTTTGCCACTTTACCAAGCTGATTTTTATGTCAGAAATCCTTCATTTATTCTTATAACCCCCTCTTGCTAAGGCTCCTTGCCTTTAAAGCTTATAATTAATATTTTCTACTAAACCGAGTCTACTCAAGACCCTTAATTAAGCTTTATTATTCCATAAATAATATCACCACAGTTCAAACATAGGAAAAATAATTTAATTACACTTAGCCCCATTTTTAGGATGTTACAGTTCTACCCCCTTAAAATAATTTCGTCCTCGAAATTACCTGATCAGAAGAGGTGAGGGTATTGCTGCCTCATCACATCCTCGGGTTCCCACGTAGCTTCCTCTGTACCATGGTTCCGCCATAGCACTTTCACCAAGGGCACTGACTTCCTACGTAGAACCTTGACATCTCGATCTAGGATCTGAACTGGTTCCTCTTCAAAAGATAAATCCGAAGTTCACTCTCTCTCGCGCCATCGGCACAATGTGCGATGGATCTGACCGATACCGTCTTAACATCGATACATGAAAGACGTCATGGATCTGATTCAGTTCTACCGGCAACTTAAGCTGATAAGCTACCGGTCCTACTCGCTTTACAACTGTATATGGCCCGATGAATCTTGGGCTCAGCTTCCCTTTCCGTCCAAATCTCAACACCTTTTTCCAAGGCGACACCTTCAAAAAGACTTTATCTCCTACCGCATACTCCATTTCCTTACGCTTAAGATCAGCATAAGACTTCTACCTATCTGATGCCTCCTTAAGATGAGAACGAATCACCTTGACTTTATCCTCAGTTTCTGTTACCAACTCTGGACCCAAAACTTGTCGCTCCCCCAGCTCCGTCCAACATGTAGGAGTACGGCATTTCCGTCCATATAGGGCCTCATATGGAGCCATCCGAATACTCGCTTGATAACTATTGTTATAAGCGAATTCCGCCAATGGTAAATACTCCTCCCAGCTACCACTGAAATCCAAGACGCATCCTCTTAACATGTCCTCTAAGATCTGTATCACCCTTTCCGATTGTCCGTCAGACTGTGGATGGAAAGCTGTACTGAAATCCAATCGTGTACCCAAAGCTTGATGCATCGCTTTCCAGAACCTTGACGTGAATCTGGGATCCCTATCCGAGATAATCGATATTGGCACACCATGCAACCTCACTATCTCAGCCACATACAACTTTGCTAGCTTCTGGAGTGAGTAATCCATTCTCACCGGTATGAAGTGAGCGGACTTAGTTAGGCGGTCCACAATCACCCAAACAGCGTCCTTTTTACTGGGCGTAAGGGGTAGCCCACTGACAAAATCCAAATGATCCGCTCCCACTTCCATTGAGGGATCTTTACTGGTTGAAGTAGCCCTGATGGCAACTGGTGTTCAGCCTTAACTTGCTGACACGTCAGACACCTTCCTACAAATTCAGTTACCTCACGCTTCAACCCAGGCCACCAGAACTGTTTCCGTAAATCTCCATACATCTTACTTCCTCCCGGATGCATAGCATAGGGGCTACTATGTGCATCTTGGAGAATTTTCTGCCTTAATTCTGTATCCTTCGGCATACAAGCTCGCCCTTGAAAACATAGTACTCCGTCACTAGACAGACTGTACCCTTCTATACCACCATCCTGAACTTGCACCCTCTTAGCATTCAACCTCTCGTCTACTAACTGCTTTTCCTTAATCTCCTCGATCCAAGTGGGCTTAACCTGAAGCTCTGCCAAAAGACTTCCATCATCATATAGACTCAAACGAGCAAACATCGCTCTTAAGTCTGTCACGACCTTCCGGCTCAACGCGTCAGCTACCACGTTAGCCTTACCCGGGTGGTACTCGATTGAACAGTCGTAGTTCTTTAATAGTTCAATCCACCGATGTTGTCTCAGGTTTAGATCCTTTTGAGTCAGAAGATACCTCAAACTCTTGTGATCCGTGTAGACTATCGACTTCTCCCCATACAGGTAATGCCTCCATATCTTCAGAGCGAAAACAACTGCCGCCAACTCTAAGTCGTGCGTCGGGTAGTTAACCTCATGCGGTCTTAACTGACGAGATGCATAGGCTACTACCTTCCCTTCCTGCACCAACACACATCCCAAACCAGTATGGGATACATCACAATAAACTGTGAATAACTTCCCTGCCTCAAGCTGTACCAACACCGGAGCTTCTGTCAGAATCTTCCTCAACCTATCAAAACTTTCTTGCTGCCTCTCCGACCATACAAATGGAACACCTTTCCTTAGTAACTTAGTCAACGGCGCTGCTATTAGGGAGAACCCTTCTACAAATCTCCGATAGTGCCCCGCTAAACCTAGAAAACTTCGTATTTCAGCCACCGACCTAGGCGGTTTCCAATCCAACACCGCTTCAATCTTGCGAGGGTCTGCTCTGATCCCTTCAGCCGACACTACGTGACCTAAGAAAGCCACCTCCCTAAGCCAAAATTTGCACTTACTGAATTTGGCGTACAACTGCTTTTCCCTTAATACTTGTAGGACTATACGCAAGTGCATATCATGCTCCTCCTCCGACTTAGAATAAACCAATATGTCGTCTATGAACACCACGACAAATTGATCCAAGTACTGCTGAAATACCCTATTCATTAAATCCATGAACGCTGCCGGTGCGTTGGTCAATCCAAATGGCATCACCAGAAACTCGTAATGCCCATACCTTGTTCGGAATGCCGTCTTGTGCACATCAACTTCCTTCACCTTAAGTTGATGATAACCCGACCTAAGGTCTATCTTCGAGAATACTGAGGCACCCTTCAGTTGATCGAACAAGTCATCAATCCGAGGCAACGGATACTTGTTCTTGATCGTTAACTTGTTTAACTGAAGGTAGTCGATGCACATCCGCATGGACCCGTCCTTCTTCTTGACAAACAGCACAGGTGCTCCCCACGGAGATATACTGGGTCGAATAAACCCTCTATCCAAAAGTTCCTGAATTTGAGCCTTCAGCTCCAACAATTCCTTTGGTGCCATTCGGTATGGTGCTATCGACACAGGTGCCGTTCTAGGTAGCAAGTCTATACCGAATTCAACTTCTCGATCCGGGGGCAGACCCGAAAGTTCCTCTGGGAATACATCAATGAACTCTCTCACAGTTCGAACTTTCCCAACTGCTGACTCTTTAGCCTCCAAGGCACAAATTCGAACCAAGAACGCCTTATACCCTTTTCTAACTATCTTTTCAGCCTTCAAGGCCGACACCACATTAGATAGGTAATTTCTTCTATTACTGATCATGGCCACTTCATCCCCTTTGACTGTCTTAAGAACCATGCGCTTAGCAGCGCAATCCAACCTCGCTTGGTACTTAACCAGCCAATCCATTCCGAGGATCAAATCGAACTCCCCAAACAGCAGTTCCATCAGATCAGCCACAAATACGACCCCTTGGAGTTCTAGGGGTACATCCCTATAAAGCTTGTTCACAACTAGAGAATGGCCTAAAGGGCTAATTACAGTCATCTCCCTAGAAGCAGTCTCAAAGTTTAAGTTCATAGTCCCTACCACACTACTAGCTATGTACGAATGCGTTGATCCCACATCAATTAATGCAATATAAGGAAGTCCAAAAATTAGGAAAGTACCGGTTATAACATCCGGCGCGTCACCCTCCTCGCGACGCCTTGCTGCATAGACTAAGCCAGGCTGCCGCGTCTCTGTGTTGCCTGCGCCTCTGCCCTGAGTTCCGCGACCTCTGTTAGAACCATTGCCTCCTCTACCGTTCCCGCGACCTCTCTGTGGTCCCACATTTCTATCCTGAGCATGATTACGCTCATGCTCGCTCGGGCTCGCTCAGGGGACAATCCCTCACACGGTGATCCAAAGACCCACATTCAAAACAACCCCTCTCACCGGTCCAACAACCTCCCCAATGGGATTTTCCACAGCGATTACACTGAGCCGGTCTCTGATCAGTACCCATGGGCCTCGTTGCCTGACTCGGCCCACTCTGCCTAGCCTTTTTCTAAACACTACCACCAGACCCAGACGACCCAAAGTTTCTCTTCTGTTTATTCCTATCATAGCTTTGCCTCACAGACTCCTTGATCCCCTCGGCTACCTTAGCCTCTTCCACTAGAGATGAAAACTCGCGAACCTGCTGTGGAGCAATTATCAGCCTCAAGTCATCTCTAAGCCCGTCCTCAAAGCGGACACAATGCTCATGTTCGGTCGCTACAATGCCTCTAGCATATCTACTCAGCCTTAAAAATTCCGCCTCATATTCCGACACTGACTTAGTTCCCTACATTAACCCCAGAAAAGCTTTCCTCTGCGTGTCAGTGTAGCTAGTACCCACATACTTTTTCTGGAAAGTAGTTTTGAAGTAATCCCACGTGAGATCATCCGCCGTGGCTCCATCTCGGATCGTGAGCCACCACTGATACGCTTCATCCTTCAGAAGCGACACCGATCCTTTCAATTTCTCCTCATTAGACAGGTCAAGGTCGTCCATAATCCTCTCTGTAGATTCTAGCCAGTATTTCGCTGCACTAGGTGCCACTCCCGACACACCCCGGAATGCCTCAGCTCCGTTAGACCGAATTCACTCGGGAACAGATTTTCGAGCTCCTAGATTCCCACCGACCCCAGCCACCAACTCCAGAACTCGTAACACAGCTTGCGATACTGCCTCACCCCCGGTCTGATCCTGCTCTTCAGCTCTAAAAGTAGGAGGTGGTGGTGGCGGTGGTACTTCATTTTCGAACCACGACCCGACTGCGCGGAGTTACGACACGGTCATCCTACCTCTACCGCGTCCACGGCGTCCACGTCCTCTAGAACTCATTCTATCTACTGCGCTTTTAATCTGATTAAGAAAAATTTTATGCATTAGCGTTTGTTCCACTTTATTATTCGCGAAGAAATTTTATGAAGGAGTTTTACTTAGAGATTCTTTCGAACAAACAAGGTTTCAGTCTTCTATCCTAGTTCACACAAAAGAAAACATCCATTCCCTAATACTTTCTCTACTTATTCACTCCTTGGACATTTCTGTCCGTTTCTATCCCAAGGGTATTTTCGTCATTTTCCCACAGGGGTATTTTCGTAATAGAATCCGAGGGAATTCAAAACTTTAATACGGCAGGTCACTTTGTAATTCCCAAAACTGGAGTGTGTTTCTGAAAATTTACAAAAGTTAAAGATATGGCAACATTTGGAAACCAGGGGTATTTTGGTAATTTTGTCAATCAGGGGTAATTTTGTAATTTTGAAATTCAGAGATGTTTTAACAGTTGTAAAACTCGGAGGGTTCCTTTTTGAAAGTTTTACTTTTTAAGAGGTGATGTTTGTAAAGATTCAAAAACCAGGGTCATTTCGGTAATTTTGCAATTTGAGGGCGTTTTCATAATTTTCCAAAACCAAAGTATTTTATTGCTGATAATCAAAGTAGAGTTGTTGGATTTTGATAAAATAATGAAATTTTCGGGCAAAACCATTGAGTTGATATTTTATGAACCAAGGGTAATTTAGTAATTTTACCCCTAAGGGCATTTCTATAATTTTTCACAAATCAAGTTTTTCGGGGAAAACATTGTAAAAACGGTTGTTCTCAAATTTTAAAGAGTGATTTAAAAGTTTTTTTTTTAAAAAAACTAGGGTTTTGTTGTTTTCCTCTTTTTTAAAAACATGGCTAGTTCCCTTTCGGGTTTTAGTCGTTAGGTTTAGCCTATGACCGAGCCCTCTTGGTCAGGGTGAACCAAAGCTACGCACCAGGCAGGGTTCGAGTGGAGAGGAGGTGAGTCACGCGAACTGCTTAAATACCAAGCTCCCACCGAACCTTTCTAGACATGCGCACATAGGTTGCCACACCACTGAGCCCTCTGAGTTAGGGTGAGCCGAAGCTACGCACCAGGTAGGATACCTACGAAGAGGTGGTGAGTCACGAGGACTGCTTAAATACCAGGCTCTTCCGGATCCACTCCTAGACATGCGTACAGGGGTTACCATACCCTAGCTCAGTGACTAAGTCATAGGTTGGTTTAGTTCCTTAAGTCTTATGTCTTGTTTGGGTGTTTGAGTAGCCTAATCCTAGGGTTCAAGTTCCTATAAGTCTATCTACGTTCCATGCTTCCTACCCTTCTACAGAAATAATTCACAAAGAAGTTCAGATGTACTTACCTGGGCGGATCGGTGCCGGAGACTCGGGCCATGCTGCTTAAAAACCCAAAAATTATTCCATAAGGCCTAACAAAACATTTTTGGGCCTTGGGCCCCCACAGCCGAGCTTTGAACCTGGCTCTGATACCAATTTTGTAACAACCCAAACTCGGCCCAAACATTATGGTCGAATCTAGTTTGCTACAGTGGAAAAATACTTTTTGAAAAACTCTTTTCCAAAAATCAGTTTACGTTGTCGAAAACCTTTCATTTGTTTGTCTTGCCAAAACAATACTTAGATTTAATTTGGAAATTTATTTAAGTAAAGTTGTTATACAAATTTCAAATGTGCCTGATGGCACAATAAAACATTTTTCTTTCTAACTTGGAAAACATGTGAATTTAATTTAATATTAATAACATAGTTTAACACAAGTATCCAACATATGAAAAATAATAAAATAAAGTATCAGAAGGCCTTATTACATCCCAAAATAAAATTTCACCAACAATAAAATAAAATAACGAAGTTTAAAGTTCATTTAGTTCAAATCCACTGCATGGCCACCTCGATTCCACCCGGCTCCACATCCGCGATCTACGTGTCACCTGAAAAATGTAAAGGAGAAGGTGAGTCACCAAGACTCAGTATGTAACCCTTCCCCCGGTTTAAGCAATTCCATATACGCTTTATAACAATTAATTATGCATAATGTTGTGTACCCGACCTAGCCAACCAAACACCTCTGTCTACCCCGTTGTGGTACCAAACCACTGGTGGTGCCAAACCACTGGTGACATATAGTCACAATGTGTTACCAAAACAACGGTGTCCGTGAGACACAAATCAATTGATGGGGCCAACCCATCGTGTGATACCAAATCCTTTGGCGCCAAATCGTTTTATCATCTCGTGGGGCCAACCCATCGTGGTGCTAAGCCACTGGGACGAGGCGCTATGAGGTGCCAAACCTCTGGAGGTACCAAACCTCTGGTGACCGTAGTCACAGTGTGTTACCAAAACACTGGTGCCTGTCGGCACAATATCACTGCCCCCTCCACTCATTTAACCCACAGTAGTCAAATAATCATAAACAGATTTCATACATTTATCACATGTATCAAGTAAGCCATGCTTCCCAAAAGCATAATAATCTCATATTATTGAGAGACTTACTTACGGATCCTTGCTTATGCTAGTTACGGTACTAAATCAAATATATACATCAAGCAGATTTACATACAACATACATTTAGCACAGTTATTAATTGCTTTAAGTGTGTATGTACACACCTGTCACCACTGAATGGTCTAAATCCCTAAAAGAGAAGTCGGCCACCCTAGATCTACTTGTCCCTTTATCCTTTCGGCTACTAACCACAGCACTCAATTTCCCGAATCTTACCAAAACCGATTTACAGGGAGTGAGGCTTGGGTCAAATACTTCAAAAATCCCGGGCACCTAAACAGAACCGATTTTAAAACAGATACTTAACACCTTGTAAATAAATGCCGAAATTGGCCCTTAATCCTTGAAAAGTCGACAAAGATAGGGGAACGGGAATATAGACATTCGGCCAACCATACTTACCTTCCCAAATCAATTAACAGGAGCCCCCCACTCTTGTACAATATTCGGCCTAGGGGTTTAAAGATAGGGAAAGAATTTTGGCACTTCAAATGGGTGTATCTGCTTTTATGAAGGAAAATATTGGAAAGAAAACTAATAGAGAGGAAGAGGTGATAAGGGTTTCGGCTAAAGGTGTTTGAGAGAATAGAAAGATGAAAGGAAAATTTAAAGGAAGAGGGTTAGAAATTTCGGCTAAGCAAAAATGAAAAAAAGAAAATCAAGGTGGTCAATTGGTGTTTTTATAGGCCATTCGACACCCCTCCCTTTGGAGCTTGCCGTCCACTTCTCCTTTGAAGTGTTTAAATTTCGGCAAATACCTACAATCTCTCTTGGCCACTCATTTGAAGTAATTCAAAATAATTTGAATATTCCAAGGCCTCTATTTTCTCTGGCCAACACTTAGAGATTAATCTATTAATTAATCTAAATTAAATCTAATTTAATTCTATCAATATCCTCTTTATTTAAAAGAGTTCAAACTGAGGAGAACTCCCCCTTGTGCCGTCCCATTAAAGTGCAAAAAGAGAAAACTTTGTTACTCGAACCAAGGCTCTCCCCTTATCCTTGTGGCGTCACATGTAACCCCTAAGTGGCCCTCCTTTTGCCACTTTACCAAGCTGATTTTTATGTCAGAAATCCTTCATTTATTCTTATAACCCCCTCTTGCTAAGGCTCCTTATCTTTAAAGCTTATAATTAATATTTTCTACTAAACCGAGTCTACTCAAGACCCTTAATTAAGCTTTATTATTCCATAAATAATATCACCACAGTTCAAACATAGGAAAAATAATTTAATTACAATTAGCCCCATTTTTAGGATGTTACAGTCAGGCTGCAGTTAGCTGCTCATCGTCAAAATCGTGACAGAGTCACCGGCTGAAATGGCAAAAGCCACCAGAAACAGAGTTGTGACAGAGTCACCAGGTTGAAATGGCACAAGCCACCAGAAATAGAGTTGTGACAGAGTCACCAGGCTGAAATGGCATAAGCCACCAGAACAGATCACTTCCCCTTTTATCAATCACCCAACCCCAAGCATATATAAAAATTGACATATTAAACATATCGTGTTTAACAGAAACTTTCACTGATGAATGGCAAAAATCACTAACCTGATATTTATCCTTTACCCTTCTCGGGTTTCTAAACATTATGCCGGGATTTCGGCATTTAACAAAGTATAGCAGATTTATTACACACATATATATATTAGCAACCAATCTAATGGTGTGAGTGTAATACCCTAAATTAGGGGTTATGCATTTAGTGCATAACTCATGTGTTAGTAGGCTTTAAGAGTGGTTTGGGTGTGTTTTAGAAGTTTTTAAAACTCTAGGACAAAAGGGGGAGCTTTGGAAAATTTTTGGATTTAAGTGTAAAATGAGGAAATTGGGCTGGGGAGGCCTTAAGGATAATTTTTGGCGTTTTTAGACATAAGAATCGCCTTGGTAAAGTGGCTTCCATGCGCCACTTAAGGTTTGGGAGTGACGCCACCACAGGTCGAGAGTTCGAGTCTTAGGCGCGGCATAAGCGTGTTTATTTTTGCAAGGTGGCGTTAAAGTTGAAAGAGGCTTTAAAAGAAATTTGTGGTGGGTTTAGGTCACACAAGACACCTTGGCCGAGTGGCTAAGGGTGTTGCTTGAGGGCTGCGGCTAGGAGGACTCGTGTCCGAGTCCTGGGGGTCGCGCATGAGGCGTTTATTTTTGTTTTAGCGTTCAGACCAGGAAGCTGGCGAGGGAATGTTTAAAAGAATTTGTGTTGGGATATTGTCATGAAAGGAACAATGGCCGAGTGGCAGAAGGCGAGGAGATATTTCCTCAGGTCTCGGGTTCGAGACTTTAGGGGCGTACTGGGGGCTTTGTTTTTATTTTATGCCAGCGTAGGAATTGTGGCTGCATGGCACATGCACGCATGCAGCATGGGTGTTGCTTCTTTTTATTTTATTTGTTATGAGAGGTATGGGATAGTTGTTATATTTATTATTATTATTATTTTTATTATTATTTTACGCATAGGATGTTGGGGAGTTTTATTTTATTAAGTATGGGTTGTTTTATTTTTATTTATTTATTGAAGAATGGGTAAGGTGATGGGAGGTTTAATAAACAAAGAATTATCCTTATTTCTATGAGGATGGGTCTTGCATGGGGAATGACTCTTTTGAAGCATGCTTTAGGGAGTTGGTCGGCCTTGAGATAGGATAGCTTGGCCGAAATTTTGTTTTATTCTTCTTGCCAACTTTGTATTGGCCGAAAAGAAAGAGAGGGAGCAAGCTTGAGCTCACGGTTTTGAAGCTAGCTTGGGAGGGTGCCGAATTTTATTTTTTTTTATTGCTTCTTGCCGAATTTGTAATCAAGAAGGCCCTCTTCTTCTTTAATTATTTTGCTAAATCGAAACTTTCCCTTTTGTTCACCATTGCTGAAATTCCCGTAACCTTTCCCTTTTAATTCTTATTCTTTTCTTCTTTCAACCTTGATTCTATATCCTTTCTTGTTTGATCTTATGCCCTATTTTTTTGCAACTAAAGTGGTAGCCGAATATCCCATCATCTTTTGAAGCCATAGCCGGAACCTTGATCTAGTTTATTTGTGGCCGAATCTTTTAAGCATTGAACTCCCTCCACTTTTTTGTGTCTTCTTTCTTCACCATTAAAGTGCCGAAATTCTTCTCTTTGGGATCTAGAAGCCGATTCTCTGTGGGTGCTTGTATAGTGGTAAGTTTTCTATCCTAGCAAATGGATTTGGGTTCTTATTCTTTTGGTGTACCGAAAGCAAGGGTAGGCCCTGATTTCTAAGGTTGGCCGAATGTGTATAGTGGCATAACTTAGTGTTTTTTTTGTATGTGTATCGTTAAGGTGCGTTAAGGGAGCCCTCGGGATCGGATCCATCAAGGTAAGATGTTTAGTATTCGGCCAAGGGGTCATCTTCATAGTATTCTCGTGTTAAGCCATTTCTAACTATTGTTTAGTAGGGCTTTCGACACAACAAGAGTAGGTGGCGGTTTCGGGACTTAGTCGAGCAAGGTAAGTGGCTAATAGCATTCGGCCTTAGGCCATTTTGGTATTTAAGTGGCTAATCAATTCTATCTATGGATGTTTAGGGGCTAGTCGACTGAGGTAAGCAAGCTTTCGAGATTCGAGATCGTTTTGGTAAGGGCATTCGATAAGTTTGGATTTGGTTGATTCTTGGTTATAACTTAGTGACTAATTTGATATGCTAATTAAGTGTATTGATGGAGGCAAATACCAGTCAAGAAGAAAAAGGGGAGGTCCCTATTCCAAAGTTTAAGAAACGATCTGTCTCGGCAGTGCGAGATTGGCCGCCGGGGTGTGGGCCAGCGTCCGAACAACAACGTAGGTAGATAGCTGTAGTGTCGCTTAGTAATAGTATCGGGTTTGAGGGCATAACGCTGCTAGTAATCAGGTGCGTAGTTATCGCACTGTTCTCTTGCTTATTATATGTGTTATATGTAAATGTATATGTTGTGCATGTTAGCCGAAATAAGGGCTAAGATGATGGATGCCCAAGGTGGGTGATCGAATAATTAGGTGAGTGGTTATGGTATTAACCTTTCAGTGTTATAAATGATTATTGATGAATGTATAAAAATGTGATGGCATGTGTTGTATATTTGTTTCGAGTAATATGTTGCTATGGTACATATACATATATGCATGGGACTTGGGATGTGACTATTGGAGAAAAGGGTGTACGCTATGTACGTGGTCTAATGCTAGCCTCGTGCTACATTAGCGCTTGATGTTAGCTATGTGCTTCATCAAGGGAGGTGTTGGCTAAGTGCCCATCTTGGCAGTTGATAGCTGTGTGCATCACCGTAGACTGATTGATATGTGGGATCCCTATGGGATCGGTGGCTTGGCCACGGCCTTGAGCAGTAAATCTGCCAAGGTAAGATATGTGGATCACTATGTGATCGGTGGCTTGGCCACGGCCTTGAGCAGTAAGTTTGTTAAGGTAAGATATGTGGATCACTATGTGATCGGTGGATTAGCCACGGCCTTGAGCAGGGAGTCTGCTAAGGTAGGAGTAACGGATGGATTTAGGATGGGTTGGGCTTCATAATTGCATATTCATGTGTATGGACTGTGTGGATATGGGCTAGGCCCATATGTGGAGACATGTGTAATAACTATGCACTGAGTCTTGGTGACTCACCCCCTTTTCCCTATCTTTTTTGCAGGTGAGTAGATCGCGGAGACGGAGCCGAAGAGGACTCGAGGTGGCCATGCTTGAATTTGAAATTTTATTTTCACATCGTTAAAATTATTATTTACTAAATTTTGGTTTGGTTTGTCATATGGCCGCTAGTTATTATTTTGGATGTTTAAGTAGTTGCTTTTACTTTATTTCTATTATATTACTAATGAACTTATAAACTGCTAAGCAAATCGGTTAATAGTAACGTTTTCAAAATAAGTACTCGTACGCGTTTTCAAAAATGCTACCATCGAGCAACAAAATTTACCAAGTTAACAATAGCCTTGATGGTTTTAAAAACTTAAATGATCAAATGGTTTCAAAGGAAAAGAAAAAGTTTTCAACTCAATCGTGTTTATCAAATCAGCCCATCTTAGTTTTAGTAAACGCCGTTTCATAAATTCAACAATATTTTTAGATTTCCACTGTTAACCCAAATCCTTCAAAAAGTTTTTACCCCGTGACATACCAGATCCGGTCAAGGCTCGTGGGCCGGGTTTGGGGTGTTACAGTGAGAAGTTACACACCTGGTTATCGTTAGGACGACACTCTCTATGTCGACACTATCAGGAGCTGCTAAAACTACTATCTATCTAAGATTTTGTTTGGATGCCAGTCCACAACCTACTGGCCAATCTCGGACTGCTGACACCGCTCATTTTTTTTTAAACTACGGGATTCTATCATTTGCCTTAAAATCCCGAAATTGGAGACTAATGATTTTCAGCTTTTAGATCTAGTCAACAAAGTTTCCTTAACACAGGGATTTCAGCTAGCATTAGAAAGAGGATTCAACAATGCCAAAGTAATAGATTTTAAATGCCGGAAGAATAGATTTAACTCACAAATAGGATGAATAAAGAAAAACTATAGAGATTTTGGCTTTTTAGAGAAATCGGCACAAGGGAAAGAAGAATGGAGAAAAGGTTTCGGCTTTTGAAGAAATTGAAGAAGAGAAATTAGAGAGGAAGAGGCTAGGGATTTTTAACACAAGGAACGAGGAGAGAATTAGGGTTTTAAGTGTCAGAATCAAGGAGCTATCCCCCCTATTTATAGGATTTTCGGCACCTCCTGTATAAAACCGAAAACGCCCTTCTTAATTAATTAAAATTCAAGCTAAATAAAAGGGAAAATTCGGTACCCTTTTGCCATGCAGTAGCCGATTTCTTTACTCCTCTCAGTGGTGGATTTTCGGCCATCACTCTCCTTGTAGATAGGCTCCTATCTTTTCTCCTTTTTATCTTCTATATTATCAATTATAAAATCCAAATATATCTTCCTATTTTTAAGCCTTGTAGCCGTCCACCTTCATCAAGTCTTAATGCCGAAATTTAACTCACTTAAATTAAAAGATTTGGGCTTCATTAAACCTAAATTTTGGGCCCTTAACTCCTTGTGTGTGGCATCACCTTCTAATTCCCTTACAGTGCCACCTTTTGTTGGGCCACAAGCCCACGTTGGTATTTTAAACATAATTACCACTCTTTTAACTCTATAATGCCCAATCTAATAATTTAACCAAGGCCTTTGCCTAATTCTGAGCCCAATTTGGACCTCTATTTCTTAAATTAACATATTAAACATATTCACCCATTAAACATAGGCCCAAAAATTCAGGATGTTACAGTTCTACCCCCTTTAAAGAAATTTCATCCTCGAAATTTCCAACTAACTAATAATCGTACTATCTAAGTCTCACTACCATGCTTTCGCTGCGCACTCCAATTCTAAACCCAAAATAAACACTTAGTACAATATGGTAGAGTACGCACCGGTATTCACATCTAGAGCGTCTCCGTCCCCTTGGCGATGTGCTGCATAGACCAAAGCTGGCTGCCTCGCCTCAGCATAACCTGCACCTCTACCTGGTGCTCCACGACCGCGTTCATTACCATTATCGCCCCTGGCTTGTCCGCGGCCCCTTGGTGGTTGTTGATCACCTCTCCCAACCTGATCAGAACCTCGTCCAACTGGCTGAGCCTGATTCACCTGTGGACAGTCCTTAATCATATGTTCCGTGGATCCACACCTGAAGCATCCACCGATTTTACTTCTACACTCCCCGGAATATGCTTTCCCACAAGAAGGACATGATCGATTCTGGCCCGTCGGAGCACGAGCTAGCCCATCGGACCTAGGCTTTTTCTGGAAATTTCCAGATGATCCCGACTGCTCAAAATTCCTCTTATTCCTGTTCCTATCTTTATCTCTTTCCTGTCTTTCAGTCCGTTTTACCTCCTCAGCTATCTTAACTTTCTCAACCAGGACAGTGAAGTCTCTCTCTCGCTGTGGAGCTATCAAAACCCTTAACTCATTCCGCAATCCATCCTCGAACCGAACACAACGTTCGTATTCAGTTGCTACCATTCCTCGAGCGTAGCGGCTCAATCGCAGGAACTCTACCTCATATTCAGAAACGGACTTACTTCTTTGCACCAAATTCAAGAATGCCTTCCTCTGTGCATCCACGTAGCTGGCCGCAACATACTTTCCTTGAAATGATTCCTTAAAGAAATCCCAGTCAATACGGTCTATGGCAGTACCCTCTTTCACCGTGAGCCACCACTAATAGGCCTCGTCTCGAAGAAGAGACACGACCCCTTTTAACCTTTCCTCCACCGTGAAATCTAAGTCATCCATTATACGCTCAGTCGCTTCCAGCCAATACTCAGCTGTGTTAGAGGCTACGCCAGAAACTCCCTTAAACACTTCTGCCCCATTGGCCCTAAGCCGCTCCGGCACAGATTTCCGGGCTCCTGTGCCCATGCCTACTCCAGCAACCCTCTCTAAAACCCTCAACATCGCCTGAGATACAGCATCATCTCCGGGTGCCTCATCTCGAAATTCTCCTTCTACAGTCGGCAATTCCGGCATCTCGTGCCCTGACCCATGGCCAGACCCTACTGGCTCTGACACGATCATTCTACCCCTACCGCATCCACGCAGCAGACGTCCTTGACCTGTTGTACTCATTCTTTCGATTGGCGTTTATCTGATTAAGAATTTTATGAATCATTAATTCTTCCCACTGATTAACCACTGACAGTCTTATGAATAGAAGTTTTAAAGGTGGTTCTTTCGAATTCGCAACCATAACTACGATTCAGTCTCAAGTTCTCATCTCCTAGTTCTAGGAACTACATACATTCAACAAGCAACATACAGACAACATCCATACACCTACATTTAACACTTAGGGTTATTTTCGTTATTCCTCTACCTAGGGGTATTTTCGTAATTTTATCCTACAGGGGTATTTCGTAATTTTCCAAAATAGGGCTCCTTGTGGTTGTGTGAAATAAGGGTATTTTGGTAATTTCATAATCAGGGGGTATTTCGATAATTTTGCAATCCGGGGGTATTTTGGTCATTTTACAAATCAGGGGCATTTTGGTCATTTTGTAAATCAGGGGTAATTTGGATAGTTTTTACAAATCAAAAATATTTTCAAAAATTTTACGAAACTAAGGTGTTTTTTTTAAAATAGGGGTATTTTAGAGAATTTGATTTCAAAAGAATAATAGTGGCGTTCAAGTGTTTGTGGTTTTTGATTGATGTTGTGTGTTGTATGCTTTTTTTTAAAAGAAACCGTTGACTTTGTAGATCAGGGTATTTCTGTAAATCTGGGGGTATATTTGCAAATCATAGGTATCTTGGTAATTTTCAAAATAAGGATATTTTATCAATTTTGTAAAAATAGGGTGGCTGGTCCCTTTCGGGTTTTAGTTATGGATTTTGGCCCTTCAACAAATCCTCGCGGCTAGGGTGAATAGTCACTACGCACCAGGTAGGATTCCAGCGAAGAGGAGGTGGGTCACTAGGACTGCTTAAGTACCAGACTCTTCCGAATCCAATCCTAGACATGCGCGTGCCTGTTGCCACACCCTAGTTTTGCGACTCGTTTACGGGTTTGTTTAGTGCAATTAAGTCTTATGTGATTTTAGAAGTTGTTTCAGCTAGGCCTAAAGTCCATCAAGTTCTAATCTAACTAATCTACGTCCCATAAAGCCCATCAAGCCCACATACTTATAATCACACAGTGAGTCCAGAATACTTACCTGGCGGACTTGGGCCGGATACGCAGGTGCCATGCTGAGAAAAACCATCCTGTATAATTTATAAACATGCAAAACCCATCTTTAGAAAACGTTTTAAGCCCAAAACCTCCAAAGCCAAGTTTTGAACCGGGCTCTGAAACAAATTTGTGACACCCCAACCCCGGCCCAAACACTACAACCGGATCTGGTATGTCACTTGAGTGATTTTACAAAACATGTCACGTTTTGGAAAACAATTACTAGGTTTAATCTTTAATACCAAAAATTTAATAGTTTATTAAGCTATATAAGATATAAAGTTATAAATTGCCTTGGTGAATTTTAAATAAAAACCGAAATCTTGTACATGTCTTAGTTTAATTTTTAAGACATAATTTAAAATGTCTAATAATAAAACCCAACATAAACCCAAAAACATAAACAATAGTCTTGTGGCCCATGGCCTTATTATAACGTGATTTTAAACCCATTAAATAAAAATATAAAATAATAAACTAAATCTTTTTGCTGAATCCAAATGTTCTTTTGCATGGCCACCTTGCTCTCTCTCTCGGCCCTGGTCTGACAAGCTAAGTGTCACTGAAATTGTTAAAATAAAAGGGTGAGTAGCGAGACTCAAAGTGTGCAACCCTCGTGCACCATTAGATTTTGGGCCTTAGCCCCCCACGTATATATAAATGTAATATAATATAACAGAAATAATGCAAAGCCCAACCCAAGTCCTAGGTTTCCATCCGCTACATGCCACCCTTACCTGCCAATCACACCATTGGGGATTTCTACAATCAACCCACACCGCTACACACCATCGATGGCAGTCATGCTGCAGTTAGCTGCTCATCGTCACAATCGTGACAGAGTCACCAGGCTGAAATGGCAAAAGCCACCAGAAACAGAGTTGTGACAGAGTCACCAGGCTGAAATGGCATAAGCCACCAGAAAAAGAGTTGTGACAGACTCAGCAGGCTGAACTGGCATAAGCCACTAGAACAGATCACTTCCCCTTTTATCAATCACCCAACCCCAAGCATATATAAAAATCGACATATAAAACATATCGTGTTTAACAGAAACATTCACTGATGAATGGTAGAAATCACTAACCTGATATTTAGCCTTTACCCTTCTCGGGTTTCTAAACGTTATGCCGGGATTTTGGCATTTAACAAAGTATAGCTGATTTATTACATATATATATATATATATATATTAGCAACCAATCTAATGGTGTGAGAAGTTACACACCTGGTTACCGTTAGGACGACACTCTCTATGTCCACACTATCAGAAGCTGCTAAAACTGCTATCTGTCTAAGATTTTGTTCGGATGCCGGTCTACAACCTACTGGCCAATCTTGGACTGCTGACATCACTCATTTTTTTTTAAACTTAGGGATTCTCTCCTTTGCCTTAAAATCCCGAAATTGGAGACTAATGATTTTCGGCTTTTAGATCTAGTCAACAAAGTTTCCTTAACACAGGGATTTCGGCTAGCATTAGAAAGAGGATTCGTCAATGCCAAAGTAATAGATTTTAAATGCCGGAAGAATAGATTTAACACACAAATAGGATGAATAAAGAAAATCTATAGAGATTTTGGCTATTTAGAGAAATCGGCACAAGGGAAAGAAGAATGGAGAAAAGGTTTTGGCTTTTGAAGAAATTGAAGAAGAGAAATTAGAGAGAAAGAGGCTAGGGATTTTTGGCATTAGGAATGAGGAGAGAATTAGGGTTTTAAGTGTCAGAATCAAGGAGCTATCCCCCCTATTTATAGGATTTTCGACACCTCCTGTATAAAACCAAAAACGCCCTTCCTAATTAATTAAAATTCAAGCTAAATAAAAGGAAAAATTCGGCACCCCTTTGCCATGCAGTAGCCGATTTCTTTACTCCTCTCAGTGGTGTATTTTCGGCCATCACTCTCCTTGTAGATAGGCTCCTATCTTTTCTCCTTTTTATCTTCTATATTATCAATTATAAAATCCAAATATATATTCCTATTTTTAAGCCTTGTAGCCGTCCACCTCATCAAGTCTTAATGCCGAAATTTAACTCACTTAAATTAAAAGATTTGGGCTTTATTAAACATAAATTTTGGACCCCTAACTCCTTATGTGTGGCGTCACCTTCTAATTCCCTTACAGTGCCACCTTTTGTTGGGCCACAAGCCCACGTTGGTATTTTAAACATAATTACCACTCTTTTAACTCTATAATGCCCAATCTAATAATTTAACCAAGGCCTTTGCCTAATTCTGAGCCCAATTTGGACCTCTATTTCTTAAATTAACATATTAAACATATTCACCCATTAAACACATAGGCCCAAAAATTCAGGATGTTACAGTTTTATATTTTCTTCTGAGATGTATTCTTTTAATATTATGAACTAAACCCTCAAATACCTGAGGGGGATGAAACCTAAGACAAATCTTGTTATTGTTTTCTGAACTATATGATAAATACTTGATTTGTTCTTAATTATGTGTTCTGAATTCTTGTTTTGATATTTTAGGATATTAATTCAAGTATTGATGTTCTTAGGCAGATGAGGAATAGACCCTTCTAAGAGTAGATCTAGCATAATTAAGCGAAGTTGATCGCAACCCTAGAGATAGGATGACAAAAACCTGCCGGATTAGGGTCAAACCTAATATGGGAGTCCATAGATCGAGTTAATGCAACTCTAAGGGTTTTAATTTGGAAGAGATTTCAATTAATCAACCTAGGGTTAGGCGTTAGTAGCCTCAAAAGAGGTATTAATATACATTAAGGAATCCTACAAATCAAGTCAAGTGAATAAATTGTCTGGTTCAGAGTTAGATAACAAGTGAAATCTAGGGGTTTTCACACGACTTGGCACACGCCCGTGTCTCTCACACGGCCAAGACACGCCTGTGTCATAGCCTGTGTGTGAAAATCTTAACATTCTGTTTATGACGTCAGCAGACACTTAGAGGCACATGGCCTAGTCACACGCCCGTGTGCTGGCCCTTGTGACGAACTGAATTTTTCACAAATTAGATGTAGGGGACACACAGCCTATCAACACGCCCTCTGGGCTGACCGTGTGTCACACACGGCCTAGACATACGGGCGTGTCTAGGCCGTGTGGACAATTATAAGGCTATTTACCAAGCCAATTGCCACCCTGAAAAGCAACCACACTTATACCATCTCAAGCAACAAATAACATAGCAATAATGCATTTCAGAATACCAAAATCAAGGCATCCACACCTTAATTCCTCACTACATTCATCATACATATACTTCACACATTACTCATTAAATTTCATTAACTTTCACCTCATGAATTTCATCATCATTGAATTTATATAACTTAACTAGTATTGACCAATTCCAATGGCCATTTTACAAAATGAATTGAGTAACATTAATAGCCAACACCTTGGCTAACCAATATGACATAAAACAAAATGACCAAGTACCTATACATGCCATACTCAAAATAATCAAACTTTACTATACCAAAAGAATAGCTTGATAGTGTGAACCGAGCTCCGACTTTCTACGATCCCTGAGCTAGCTTGGCGATACTACATGGAAAGGGAAAAGAGAAGGTGTAAGCATGAAACTTAGTAAGTTTGCATGCAATAAATAAATAGCAACATAAAATCTCATGATACATTTATACTTTACTTTAAGTAATAATAGAAGTTCTCAAGCGCATTGACATGGCTTACTCATGCTTACTTTTACCAATCACGTGTCACATCGGACTTATTTCTCGTGAGTTACTCGTGTATACCTGTACCACTCATCACATAACTTGAGCACTTTTTCATCTTTAACATAACTTAGCTCTTTACCATCTTTAACATAAAAATTTAACTCTTTACCCGTTGAATCACTTGGAATACCAAAAGATACCCAAAATTTGTCATACACGTATTAAGATGCCAATCCCATATCCCATATATGGTCTTACATGGGATCACATGTCGATGCCGATGCCATATCCCAGATATGATCTTATACGGGATCTCATATCGATGTTGATGCCATATGCCATATATGGTTTTATACGTGATCGTATATTGATGCCATGTCCTAGACATGGTCTTACACGAAATCTCACATTCGATGCCGATGCCATATCTCAGATATGGTCTTATACAGGATATCAATTCAGGGCCGAGGCCATGTCCCAGACACGGTCTTATACGGGACCTTATAAACCTCATGTCTTGACGATGGTATCCTTCCTATTCCCAAGGTCAACCGGGACTTCAACACCATAAATCTTCATTGTATTCTCATAGAAACATCATTGATCAATTTCATAAAAATAACATACATCTTCATGAAATGTCAAACATTTTAAGACATAATAACATGATGTTGAATTATTACACACAAACTTACCTCGTTATCAAATATGTATAGTTGTTCGATTTAGTCCACCACCTTGTTCTTTCTTCGGTTTTAGTCTGGACTTCGTGTTTCTTGATCTATAATGACAATTTCACTCTTTTAATGATTACATTGACTAAATTGAACCATGAATCATACTTTGAAAAATTTACAATTTTACCCCTATACTTTTTCATATTTACAAAATGGTCCCTAGGCTAATATAATGAAATATACTTATTTGCTTGGTTACCCAAGCCTAGCCGAACGTATCTTAAGCTCATAGTAGCTCACACTTTCCTTCAAAACTGATTTTTACTACACATTTTATCTCTTTTACAATTAGGTCCTTTTTATGAGTTTTCCATGAAAATCACTTAGAAAAAGATATTTATCATACATCAAACTTTCATATTCCTCCATTAAACATCAAATTACAAGTGTGTCATACATGGATAAATTTTTAAACATGACCTCTAGCTTAAAATATAGCTAGAAATAGCTAAATTGAGCTACGAGGATCTCAAAAATACAAAGAACATTAAAAACAGGGCTAAGAAGTACTTACAATCAAGCTTGAAAGATGAGAAAACCCTAGCTATGGAGCTTGAAATTTTCGGCAATGGGGAGGAAGATGGACATCAATATGGACTTCTTTTTCCCTTTTAATTAACTTATTAACCAAATGACCAAATTGCCCTTAAGGCCCCTTTCTTGAGATTTTTCCTTCCCATGCCCATTTTTGTCCATCATGAGATATAATGGTCTAACTGCTAAATAAGGACCTCTAATCAATTTTCTATTGCTATCTCCTAATTGAATCTTCTAGAATCTCATATTTTACAATTTTTGCAATTTAGTCCTTGTGAATAAATTGATTACTAATTTATAAAATTTCTTCATGAAATTTTCACACAATCATGCAAACATGTCATAGACTTCATAAAAACCATAAAACACATATTTCTACCTCAAAATTGTGGTCTCGCAAGCACTATTCTGACTAAGCCCTAAATCGAGCTGTTACATACCAAGAGTGGAGGGACAATGTAACATCCAGCCCGACGAAGTTCTAGTGACAAAATGAAGTTCGTAAAAGCAAGGCATAAGGTGCAAGGTCTGAATACGTGTATAAGGTTTAAGGGATTAGTTTTGGTACTTAACATGGGATTTGATTAAATATAAGTTATTTTCTCAGAGTGCCAGTCTGGCGGACTCTGAACTAAAGGAAGGAAACACTAGTACAAATAGTGTATAAAACGTTCCACATGAGTAAAGGCTAACTTTTAAGAAATGTATGTGTAATGGATTAAAAAACAGTAACATGTAAGTAAATATATGTGATAAGGAACATCACTATAAGTAAGCATGATTAACGAAATAGTGTTCGCCCAAGAGTTTGTCTTGGCATTTAGAATAGGCGAACCAAGAGTGTTTTATCTACAAGGCCCTATGTAATAGACAAAACTAAGGAATCATAATAAAGATGAGGTGAAATATGACTGGTGAGATGGTAATTGCCCAGATGCACTCTTTTAGGCATATAAGATTAGGCAAACTCGTATATAGATGAATGGATACGAGTTCTCAGTTAGATTGTGACAATAAGTGAAATTTAACTAGTAGCCATGAGAGAAATGAGCTAAAGGAATGGGTATACGCCCATGATATAGCATAAACATAAGTGGTCTCTTGCCAGTCAATGAAGGAGATAGGCTGGTTTGGAATTAACTAATTGAGAACTAGGAAAGTTGAAGGCTAACGAGATAACTAAGTAAATTCATGAAAGTGCCTGACAATGGTTAGAATAGCTTAATTCTAATGTGATGTTTACCCAGTTCCAAATGTAACGCCCCAAAAATATAAGGTCTTTAATTTTGCATGATCTGACACAAATTGCTTGTTTACTTTAATGGCTAAGTGATTTGGGTGTGTATGGGAGTGTTTGAGAAACCTAGGTTCAAGTCTTGGCTTTTGTAGAATTTTTAAAATTTTCTCTTAAAAGAATCTAAACACACGCACTGATTATTGTTTTGTCGAGCTTTAGCATTTATAAAGAAAATGATCAAACCTAGAAACTAACTCTGACAACGATTTAAGGCAAGTGCACCTATCGAACAGTAGTATAGCTTAGGCAAGACCGGATTGTCGAACCCAAAGGAACTAAAAGTACTAATACTAACTTTCTTTTTATTATCTAGCCTAAAATAAGTGAAGTTGTGGTTTAATCTAAATCTAACTAACTACTAAGCTAAAGAGGCAAAGACAAAAAGAATGGATTGGCAAAATACTGTCAGAAAAACTCAATTGATTAAGACGATACCCTTAGGAAGAATCCACCTAGACTTCACTTGTTTTCTAACACTGAACTAGACGATTTATTCACTTAACTTGATCCGTAAGATTCCCTAAGTTATATTAAACCCTCTCTCGAGGCGAATAACGTCTAACCCTAGGTTGATTAATTGAAATCTCTTTCTAATTAAAACCCCTAGAATCGCATTAACTCGATCTATGGACTCCCATATTAGGTTTCACCCTAATCCGGCAAAATCTCGTCACCCTATCTCTAAGCGTACGATCAGCTCCGCTTAATTATGCTAGATCGACTCTTAAGCAGGGACTTTTGCTCCTCCACCTAAGCACATCATAATTGAATCAATATCCCGAAAATATAAACACAAGAATTAAGCACACATAATTAAGAACAAATCAAGTATTTATCATATAGTTCAGAAAACAATAACAAGATCCGTCTTATGTTTCATCCCCTTCAGGTATCTAAAGGGTTTAGTTCATAATAAATAAAGAAAACATCTTAGAAGAAAAGATAAAACAAAACATAAGAAATCCCTAAAACCCCCTGAAGGAATTGAAGGAGAAATCCGCTGTCTTGAGTAGAATTCTGGCTTCTTGAGATGGATCAACTGGCTATCCTCGAGTGATTCCCACAAATCTGACCTTTCTGGCTCGGCTTCATGGCCTAGCTCACTGCCCCCTTTTAGGTTGCACTTAGGGGGTTTATATAGGCTTTTGAAATAGGTTTCTTCTCCCTTAAGTATCCAAATCCGAATGAAATTACTTTTTGCCACGAAAGGGACACGGCCATGTCACACGCTCGTGCGTGTTCGGGCTTCTTTAATGAGGTACGGCCGTGTGAATCGGGGTAAGGCCGTGTTCTCGTAAAAAAGGAGGCACGGCCGTGTGGTCTTGGGCCCAGGCCGTGTTGATTTCGTGGTTTGGCCTATTTTGGTCTATTTTGAGCCCTTTTTTTGATCTTCTGATCCTCGGGTGCTTTCTTTAGTATAATACATGAAAAGAAAGGATTAAGAGCACCTTTTTACATAAATCAAGGGATAAATCATCCAAAAGTATGTTAAATGTTGGGCTAAAATATGTTACTTTTACAGTTTATCAAATACCCCTACACTTAAGCTTTTGCTTGTCCTCAAGCAAAATTATCAACTTACAATTAAAACAAACTTTCCGTAATTCATAATTCCTATTAACAATGTATCATCATGATTCATAGATAATTTATACATGGATAATTTTCACTTAAAGAGTCCTAAAGATTCAAACAATATAAGTCATACATTTGTATCATGAAAACGTAGGTGTCTCCCCTTATCTGAATAATTACCTTTAATTTAAAACTGACAAGGATTGATATCCTCACAAAAGATTCACTCAAATCACTCAAAGTGTTTAAGGTTCATGGAAAGAGCACTCATAAGTCGAGCCTGAAAAGTTAATCCCATAGGCTTGCCTGAATATCAAATCTCCACCACTGTAAAATGAGATGATACACAAATCAAAAGGTCTTTAACAGGGTTGTAATGGGGCTTGGGTTAAAGGTGTGGATAAAGGCTGAAATTAGAAGGTTAGAATTGAGACTGAATTGACAATTTTCCTAACCAGAAAAATGAACTAATCTTAAATAATTACATCCATTGAAAACTAATAATACGAGCTTTTTCAAGCTTTGAAATTTAATCATGTAAGCTCACTTAATTATAGAATTAATAATGAACATACTTGGTTTTTTTTGAAGAACAAATCATTACAATAATAAGAATGTACTTTAAGAACTGAAATATAGAACATAGTTAGGAAATTGCTCAACATCAAATCTCGTCAATAAGAATGGTGATAACAAATACAAAGGGTTTTGGGTAATATTAGTGGGTGACTCAATAAATAGGGTTGTTGGGATCAACGGGGTTCACTAAGGGTTAATTATGAAGGTAGGCTTTTAGTGGAGTAAGTGGGTTAAATCCTAGGTGCCTTTATCATTTATGTATATCAAATCAAAGTTCTAGTCTCGACATGTATAATCGAGGCAAGTTCTAGAATAACAGTTCAATTTGACACACACACATAACCAAAAAGTGAGCAAGAAAAAGGATGTATGCTCTATTAGGTTCAAAATCTCAAAAAAATTATGGGTGTTTTGATATCAACCTTGTAAATTTCAAATTTCAAGATAATATTCAAATTTAGGTTAACAACCTAGTAAAAATTTTTATTCTGAAAAATAGACTTATCATGCTTGATTATCTAGTATCTTAAAATTTCAATCATCAATACGTAATTAACTATGACTTATTCTAAAACAGGTCAATAAAAATCATAAATCATCAGAAATTTCATCCTAATTAGTAATATTAGGAAATTACTCAGGAACAAGATATAATTTAGGGATTTGAGTGATAAACCGTAAAAGTAACATTTTTTAGGTCCACATTTAACATACTTTTGGATGATTTATCCCTTAATTTAAGTAAAAAGCTGCTCTTAATCCTTTCTTTTCATGTCTTATACTCAGGAAAGCACCGGAGGATGAAAAGAACAAGAAAAGGGCTCAAAACGGACCAAAATAGGCCAAACCACGAAATCGACACGGCCTGGACTTAAGCCCACATGACCGTGCCTCATTAAAGAAGTCTAAACACAGCTTAAAGACGACTCACACGGGCGTGTGACATGGCCGTGTCCCTGTCGTGGCAAAGAGAAATTTCATTCTAATTTGGATACTTAGGGACGAAGAAACCTATTTCGAAAGCCTATATAAACCCCCTAAGTGCAACCTGAAAGGGGGCGGTGAGCTAGGCCAAGGGGCCGAGCCAGAAAGGTCAGAATTGTGGGAATCACTCGAGGATAGCCAGTTGATCCATCTCAAGAAGTCAGAATTCTACTCAAGGCGGCGGATTTCTCCTTCAATTCCTTCAGGGGGTTTTAGGGATTTCTTATGTTTTGTTTTATCTTTTCTTTTAAGATGTTTTCTTTATTTATTATGAACTAAACCCTTCAGATACCTGAAGGGGATGAAACCTCAGACGGATCTTGTTATTGTTTTATGAACTATATGATAAATACTTGATTTGTTCTTAACTATGTGTGCTTAATTCTTGTGTTGATATTTCCGGGATATTGATTCAAGTATGATGTGCTTAGGTGGTGGAGCAAAAGTCCCTGCTTAAGAGTAGATCTAGCATAATTCAGCGGAGTTGATCGCAAGCCTAGAGATAGGGTGACGAGATTTTGCCGGATTAGAGTGAAACCTAATATGGGAGTCCATAGATCGAGTTAATACGATTCTAGGTGTTTTAATTAGAAAGAGATTTCAATTAATCAACCTAGGGTTAGACGTTATTCGCCTCGAGAGAGGGTTTAATATAAATTAGGGAATCTTAAGGATCAAGTCAAGTAAATACATCGCCTGGTTCAGTGTTAGATAACAAGTGAAGTCTAGGTGGATTCTTCCTAAGGGTATCATCTTAATCAACTGAGTTTTTCCAACAGTATTTTCCCAGTTCATTCTTTTTGTCTTTGCGTCTTTAGCTTAGTAGTTAGTTAGATTTAGATTAAACAACAACTTCACTTATTTCAGGCTAGATAATAAAAAGAAAGTAAGTATTAGTACTTTTAGTTCCTTTGGGTTCGACAATCCGGCCTTGCCTAAGCTATACTACTGTTCGATAGGTGTACTTGCCTTAAATCGTTGTCAGAGTTAGTTTCTAGGTTTGATCATTCTCTTTATAAATTTTAAAACTCGACAAAACAGTGACTAAGTTTTTGGCGCCATTGTCGGGGAACTAAAATATTAAGAAAGCTCTATTTTTATTACTTTAGCCATTATTTTTATTTTTTGCAATTTACGTTTATTATTTTATTTTCAGGTTAATTTTTGATTTTGCTAAATTTTCTTTCTTCCTTCTCTCCGCAGGTACCTCTAGTTTATGACTAGAAGAAACCCGAAAGGACCACTGGTTTACGATAGTGATATTGAAGCAACCATTCGAAGGAATCGCAGAGAAATTAGAAGAGCCCTAAAAAACACAGAAAAGCGAGAAGACAGATCCAATCCTACTGAAGGGATGGACAAGAATAATCCACCACAAGATGTGGGAGAAACTAATGCTCCGCATACTATGTTTGATTATGCTAAACCTCATTTAACAGGAGCAGAATCGAGTATTGTTAGGCCTGCTATAGCTACTAATAATTTCGAATTAAAGCCTAACACTATACAAATGATTCAACAATTTGTTCAATTTGATGGTTTGCAGGACAAAGACCCAAACAATCATATAGCTAATTTTCTAGAGTTCTGTGATACCTTCAAAATAAATGGCGTTTCTGATGATGCCATACGCCTTCGATTATTTCCTTTTTCATTAAGAAATAAAGCCAAATAGGGGTTAAACTCGTTACCACGAGGGTCAATCACTACATGGGAACAAATGACTGAAAAATTTTTACTAAAATATTTCCCATTGGCCAAAACGGCCAAATTACGGAATGATATCTCTTTGTTTGTGCAGATGGATTTAGGGACATTATAGATGCATAGGAGAGATACAAGGATCTCTGGAGAAGGTGTCCACACCATGGTCTACCATTGTGGCTGAACCCCTCAACGAGACAACTTATTGATTCAATTGCCGGTGGAACCCTGAACAATAGAACTCCTGAATCAGCCTACGAGTTTATTGAAGAGATGTCACTGAATAACTATCAGTGGCAAGTCACAAGGACAATGCCAATGAAAACAGCCAGAGTTTACAACCTCGATGCAGTAACCATGCTATCAAATCAGGTAGAATTGATGAATAAAAAGCTTGATAGTTTGTGTTCTTCGCAGGCACATCCAGTAATGCCGTGCGACGTAAGTGGAATTGTGGCGAATCCTGAGTACACACCTTACCAACCGGGCACAGAGAGCTAACAGATGAACTATATAGGTAATAATTTCATATCTAATATTAATCCTTATAGTAATAATTATAATCCAGGTTGGAGGAACCACCCAAATTTTTCATGGGGAGGTCAAGGAAATCAAGGAAATCAAAGACAACAACCTCCTCAGAATTTCAAAAATCAGTCCTATCCACAGGAAAAGAAGCCAAGCCTTGAAGAGATGCTGACAAAATTCATGGCAGCCACAAAAAGCCATTTCAAAGACACTAAAACAAACCAACGAACATCGATTGAAAGGATCGAGAACCAAGTTGGGGAACTTACTAAGTCAGTTGGACAACTTGCAACATTAATGTCCGAATGACCGCAAGGGCGTCTACCAAGTAACACTGAGATTAACCCAAAGGAGCAAATCCAAGCCATCACAGCTCATGATAGTATAGGGATAGATGAACCCAATTTAATACAAGGAAACGAGGTAGAAGAAGGTCCAGTAGAGGTAACACAGGAAAAGGCAAAACCGGTAATCAAAGAGTACCAATCTCGCATACCTTATCCCGAAGCGATGAAAAGAGACGATACAGAGGAACAGTTTGGTAAGTTTCTTAAACTTTTAAAGAAATTACATATCAACTTACCTCTTCTTGAAGCTCTTTTTCAGATGCCAGATTCGAGTAAATTTTTAAAACATCTCTTGACAAACAAACGCAAATTAGATGAGGACCGACATGTGGAATTAAACTCAGTTTGCTCAGCAATGTTACAGAATAGACTACGGCGGAAGCTAAAAGATCCAGGGAGTTTTACGATTTCATGTTTAATTGGTAGCCTAACAATAGATAATGTGTTAGCTGATTTAGGGGTAAGTATAAATGTTATGCCTTATAAAATGTTTAAACAACTAGGTATAGGGAAACCCAAACAAACTAGGATGAGCATTCAACTAGCTGATAAAACTGTTAGAATTCCTAGGGGTATTATCGAAGATGTTCTTGTAAAAATTGATAAATTCGTTTTCCCAGTAGATTTTGTTGTCTTAGACATGGATGAGGATAATTCGATCCCCTTAATTTTAGGAAGACCCTTTTTAGCAACTGCTAAAACCAAAATTGATGTTAGCACAGGAGAACTCATACTTCAGGTAGGTGATGAATCGATCAGTTTACAAGCTCTTGACTCGCCCAAGACAACAACTGATGAAGGTGAAAAAGCAAATTCAGTTAATAACCAGATTGTTCAACCTTCACCACAAGAAACACCACAAAGATGCAAACTTGTTCCGAATCATGGACCTTGTGCCAACGAAGAAGAATTTCATAAGGAACGAAGCCTTAGATTCGACAAACTAAAAGAATGGAAAACACAATTTAAAGAAGAACCGGAACCACACGAAGAAAAACCGAAGGAGCCCCCAGAAGAGCTCATAGGAACATCAAACCACTTCAAAATAGGAGATTAGGTACTGTTAGATAAATCAGATCCTCACATCACCACGCCAGACTTGAACACGAACAAAGAAATTCCTCTTGAGGTACACAGTATCTTCCTATACGGAACAGTCGAGGTAAGCAATCCTATATTCGGTACTTTTAAGGTAAACGCTTCTCGACTTAAACTTTATCAAAAAAATAGAACTGTAAGCATGAGGGAAGATATTCAAACCTTTAAGCCTCCCTGATTTTTTTTAATACGAGGAAAGTCTAGCTTATGACTATAAATGAGCGCTTCTCGGGAGGCAACCCGAGCACTAACCCAATTTATATTTACATTTTGTTTTCAATTTATTTTCTTTTCTTATTTTCTTTCTGAATACCTAGTTGTAAACTAACCAAAAATATAGATTTCTAGACCACACGGTCCTACGCACGGCCGTGGCAGTGACCGTGTGGAAGTACACTGGCTTGTCCCCAACGGGGGTGGCAATCTGTACAACAGGCGTGGGTGAACCAACACGCCTAGAAACAAGGCTGTACAATGTGACCCTGGACGACACTAACTTATCACAAACGGAGGTGGCAATCTGAAAAGCGGGCATGGGAAGAACAACACGCTCCACAACATGGTCGTGCGAGGCGGCCGTGTCAATTGACATGCCCAAAAGACACGGGCGTGTTAATGTACCAGATTTAAAATTCTATATAAACTAACCCCATCTTCTCACCCATTCCCCATCTTCTTTCTTCATTCTTTTTCTCTCCAAATTCTTCCCTCTCCATAACAAAGTCTCCAACCTCTTGAGCTACAGATATCCATGTCGAAGAAGCAGAAGAAGGCAAGCATAGTCTCCTCAAGGAGACCTCGATACATAAGTTCATGCTGGCCGCTTCATCCAAACAACAAGCCAAGGGTCTTTGAGACCATTTAGTTTATATTTTTCTGTTCTCTTTTGCTTCAATTCCCTTCCCTTTGACTATGTTATGCTTAATTTAGTTTATTTTGTTTTAGTTTCTTAGTGTCAGGTTCGTCAGGCTGCTTGGGAATCACACCTTGGGAACCACGACCACTACCTCCGCAGGCTTAGAGGTCACACCCACCTCGCGAACCATCCAACAATAAGGACTATTCAGTCTATTTTTCTGTTCTTTTAATTTTATTTTCCTTCTTAGTCTCTTTCTCTTTATTTTTCTTGTCTTTATTTATATAATTAGTTTATTTTAAATGTGTCTTAATAACCCCTGGCTAATTTGTCACGAGCTCTCCAATTTCTTCATCTAGCGTAGAGCTCGGTAGTAGACACCACCCCTATCGACTTCCAACTCCGAGAATTCATCCATAATTCAGGAAGTGTTACTTTTTCCCCTCTCTTTTGATTATCTATTAATTGTTATTATATATCTTTGTACATTGAGGGCAATGTACATCTTAAGTGTGAGGGGATAAAAGTACCTAACTTTCTGCATTATTCTCAATTCCTGAGGATAAAAATGCCCAACTTTTTTTATTATTCTAAAATGCCTGAATTATATCTTGTTCTTGAGTCAAGGAGTCAAGAAGGTACAGTAGAGGGAACACAGGAAAAGCCAAAACCAGTAATCAAAGAGTACCAACCTCGCATACCTTATCCCGAAGCGATGAAAAGAGACGATACAGAGGAATAGTTCAGTAAATTTCTTAAACTTTTAAAGAAATTACATATCAACTTACCTCTTCTTGAAGCTCTTTTTCAGATGCAAGATTCGAGGAAATTTTTAAAACATCTCTTGACAAACAAACGCAAATTAGACGAGGACCCACATGTAGAATTAAACGCAGTTTGCTCAGCAATGTTATAGAATAGACTACCGCGGAAGCTAAAAGATCCAGGGAGTTTTACAATTCCATGTTTAATTGGTAGCCTAACTATTGATAATGCGTTAGCTGATTTAGGGGCAAGTATAAATGTCATGCCTTATAAAAATGTCATGCCTTATAAAATGTTTAAACAACTAGGTCTGGGGAAACCCAAACAAACTAAGATGAGCATTCAATTAGCCGATAAAACTGTTAGAATTCCTAGGGGTATTATTGAAGATGTTCTCGTAAAAATTGACAAATTCATTTTCCCAGTAGATTTTGTTGTCTTAGACATGGATAGGGATAATTCGATTCCCTTAATTTTAGGAAGACCTTTTTTAGCAACTACTAGGACTAAAATTGATGTTGCTACAGGAGAACTCATACTTCGTGTAGGTGATGAATCGATAAGTCTACAGGCTCTTGACTCGGCTAGGACAACAACTGATGAAGGTGAAAAAGCAAATTCAGTTCATAACCAGATTGTTCAACCTTCACCATAAGAAACACCATAAAGATGCAAACCTATTCCGAATCATGGACCTCATGCCAACGAAGAAGAATTACGTAATGAACGAAGCCTTAGATTTGACAAACTATAAGAGTGGAAAACACAATTTAAAGAAGAACCGGAACCACATGAAGAAAAACCAAAGGAGCCCCCAAAAGAGCTCATAGGAACATCAAACCACTTCAAAATAGAAGACCAGGTACTGTTAGATGAAGCAGATCTTTGCATCACCACATCAAACCTGAAAGCAAACAAAGAAATCCCTCTTGAGATACAAAATATCTTCCCATACGGAACAGTCGAGGTTAGCAATCCCATATTCGACACTTTTAAGGTACACGCTTCTCGACTTAAACTTTATCAAGAAAATAGAAGAATAAGCATGAGGGAAGAAATTCAAACCTTTAAACCTCCCTAATTTTTTTTAATACAAGGAAAGTCTAGCTTAAGACTATAAACGAGCGCTCTCGAGAGGCAACCCGAGCACTAACTCAATTTATTTTTACATTTTGTTTTGAGTTTATTTTGTTTTCTTATTCTTTCTGAATACCTAGTTGTAAACTAACCAAAAGCACAGATTTCCAGACCACACAGTCCTGCACACGGTCGTGGCCGTGACCGTGTGAAAGTACAGAATCTCCGTACTGACATAGCAGAGGTGGTATAAATCAAATCCCAACTAACTCTTGAAATCACGGACCCAGCCACCCCACCACGGGCTCTGTCAAAGTCCCAAGGCCGTGCGATGCGGCCGTGGACGACACTGACTTGTCCCCAATGGGCATGGCAATCTGTACAACGGGCGTGGGTGAACTAACACGCCTAGACACACGGCCGTGCAATGCGACCGTGGGCGACATTGACTTATCACAAACGGGCGTGGCAATTTGAAAAACAGGCATGGGAAGAACAACGTGCTCCACAACACGGCCGTGCGAGGTAACCGTGGACGACACTGACTTGTCACAAACGGGCGTGGTAATCTGAAAAACGGGCGTGGGAAAATAACACGCTCCACAACACGACCATGCGAGGTGGTCGTGTCAATCGACACGCCCAGAAGCCACGGGCGTGTTAATGTACCAGATTTAAAATTCTATATAAACTAACCACATCTTCTCACCCATTCCCCATCTTCTTTCTTCATTCTATTTCTCTCCAAATTTTCCCCTCTCCATAACAAAGTCTCCAACCTCTTGAGCTAATGATATCCATGTCGAAGAAGTAGAAGAAGGCAAGCATAGTCTCCTCAAGGAGACCTCGATACATAAGTTCATGCCGGCCGCTTCATCCAAACAACAAGCCAAGGGTCTTTGAGACCATTTAGTTTCTATTTTTCTTTTCTCTTTTGCTTCAATTTCCTTCCCTTTGACTATCTTATGCTTAATTTAGTTTATTTTGTTTTAGTTTCTTAGCGTCAGGTTTGTCAGGCTGCTTGGGAATCACGCCTTGGGAACCACGACAACCACCTCCGCAGCCTTAGAGGTCACACCCACCACGCGAACCATTCAACAATAAGCACTATATAGTCTATTTTTTTCTTTTAATTTTATTTTCCTTCTTAGTCTCTTTCTCTTTATTTTCTTGTCTTTATATATATATTTAGTTTATTTTAAATGTGTCTTAATAACCCCTGGCTAATTCTTCATGAGCTCTACAATTTCTTCATCTAGCGCAGAGCGCGGTAGCAAACACCGCCCCTATCGACTTTCAACTCTGGGAATTCATCCATAATTTAGGAAGTGTCACTTTTTCCCCTCTCTTTTGATTACTTAATAATTGTTATTATCTATCTTTGTATATGGAGGGTAATGTACATCTTAAGTGTGGGGGGGTAAAAGTACCTAACTTTCTGCATTATTCTCAATTCCTGAGGATAAAAATGCCTAACTTTTTTCATTATTCTCAAATCCCTGAATTATATCTTGTTCTTGAGTAATTTCCTCATATTACTAATTAGGATGAAATTTCTGATGATTTATGATTTTTATTGACATGTTTTTGAGTAAGTCATAGTTAATTGTGCATTGATGATTGAAATTTTAAGATACTAGAGAATCAAGAATGATAAGTCTATTTTTCAGAATAAAAATTTTTACTAGGTTGTTAACCTAATTTTGAATATTATTTTGAAATTTGAAATTTACAAGGTTGATATCAAAACACCCATAATTTTTGTGACATTTTGAGCCAAATAGAGCATACATCCTTTTTCATGCTCACTTTTTGATTATGAGTGCGTCAACACTGATTTGTTATTTTAAAACTTGCCTCGATTATTCATGTCGAGACCACACCTATGATTTGATATACAGAGATGATAAAGGCACCTAGGTTTTAACGCACTTACTCCACTAAAAGCCTACCTTCATAATTAACCCTAGTGAACCCCGTTGATTCTAACAACCCTTTTTATTAACTCACCCACTAATAGTAAACCAAAACCCTTTGTATTTGTTATCACCATTCTTCTTGATTACCCTTTTTGTCAAGATTTGATTTTGAATAATCTCCTAACTATGTTTTATATTTCAGTTGTTTAAGTTCTTTCTTAATATTGTATTGATTTGTTCTTTAAAAAAACAAAGTATATTCATTATTAGTTCTATAATTAAGTGAGCTTACATGTTTAAATTTCAAATCTTGAAGAAAAAGCACGTATTATTAGTTTTCAGTTGATGTAATTATTTAAGATTAGTTCATTTTTCTAGTTAGGTAATTTATCAAGTCAATCTCAATTCTAACATTTTAATTCAGCCATTATCCACACCTTTAACCCTAGCCCCGTTACAACCCTATTAAAGACCTTTTAATTTGTGTATCATCTCATTTTACAGCGGTGGAGATTTGATTTTCAGGCAAGCCTATGGGATTAACTTTTCAGGTTTGACTTATGAGTGCTCTTTTCATGAACCTTAAACACTTTGAGTGATTTGAGTGAATCTTTTGTGAGGATGTCAATCCTTGTCGGTTTTTAATTAAAGGTAGTTATTCAGATAAGGGGAGACACTTATGTTTTCATAATACAAATGTTTGACTTATATTGTTTGAATCTTTAGGACTCCTTGAGTTAAAATTATCCATGTATAAATTATCTATGAATTATGATGATACATTGTTAATAGGAACTATGAATTACGGAAAGTTCGTTTTAATTGTAAGTTGAGAATTTTGCTTGAGGACAAGCAAAATCTTAAGTGTGGGGGTATTTGATAAACTATAAAAGTAACATATTTTAGGCCCACATTTAACATACTTTTGGATGATTTATCCCTTGATTTATGTAAAAAGGTGCTCTTAATCCTTTCTTTTCATCTCATATACTCAGGAAAGCACCCGAGGATGAGAAGAACGAGAAAAGGGCTCAAAACGGACCAAAATAGTCCAAACCACGAAATCGACATGGCCTGGGCCCAAAACCACACTCCCGTGCCTCATTTTCTAATAGAACACGGCCTTACCCCGATTCATACGGCCGTGCCTTATTAAAGAAGTCCGAACATGGCTTAAAGATGACTCACACAGGCGTGTGACATGGCCGTCCCTGTTGTGGCAAAGAGCAATTTCATTCGGATTTGGATACTTAGGGGCGAAGAAACCTATTTCAAAAGCCTATATAAACCCTCTAAGTGCAACCTGAAAGGGGGCGGTGAGCTAGGCCAAGGAGCCAAGCCGAAAAGGTCAGATTTGTGGGAATCACTCGAGGATAGCCAGTTGATCCATCTCAAGAAGCCAGAATTATACTCAAGATGGCGAATTTCTCCTTCAATTCCTTCTGGGGGTTTTAGGGGTTTCTTATGTTTTGTTTTATCTTTTCTTCTAAGATGTTTTCTTTCTTCATTATGAACTAAACCCTTCAGATACCTGAAAGGGATGAAACCTAAGACGGATCTTGTTATTGTTTTCTGAACTATATGATAAATACTTGATTTGTTCTTAATTATGTGTGCTTAATTCTTGTGTTGATATTTCCGGGATATTGATTCAAGTATGATGTGCTTAGGTGGTGGAGCAAAAGTCCCTGCTTAAGAGTAGATCTAGCATAATTAAGCTGAGTTGATCGCTAGCCTAGAGATAGGGTGACGAGATTTTACGGATTAGGGTGAAACCTAATATGGGAGTCCATAGATCGAGTTAATGCGACTCTAGGGGTTTTAATTAGAAAGAGATTTCAATTAATCATCCTAAAGTTAGACGTTATTCGCCTCGAGAGAGGGTTTAATATAACTTAAGGAATCTTACAGATCAAGTCAAGTGAATAAATCGTCTAGTTCAGTGTTAGAAAACAAGTGAAGTCTAGGTGGATTCTTCCTAAGGGTATCGTCTTAATCAACTGAGTTTTTCCGACGGTATTTCCAAAATTCATTCTATTTGTCTTTACGTCTTTAGCTTAGTAGTTAGTTAGATTTAGATTAAACAACAACTTCACTTATTTTAGGCTATAATAAAAAGAAAGTTAGTATTAGTACTTTTAGTTCCTTTGGGTTCGACAATCCGGTCTTGCCTAAGCTATACTACTGTTCGATAGGTGCACTTGCCTTAAATCGTTTTCAGAGTTAGTTTTCAGGTTTGATCATTCTCTTTATAAATATTAAAGCTCGACAAAACAACGATCAAGTTTTTGGCGCCGTTGCCAGGGGACTAAAATATTAAGTAAGCTCTATTTTTATTACTTTAGCCATTATTTTTATTTTTCGCAATTTACGTTTATTATTTTATTTTTAGGTTAAATTTTGATTTTGCTAAATTTTCTTTCTTTATTGTCTCCGCAGGTACCTCTAGTTTAAGACTAGAAGGAACCCGAAAGGACCACTAGTTTACAACAGTGATATTCAAGCAACCGCTCGCAAGAATCTCAGAGAAATTAGGAGAGCCCTAAACTACACCGAAGAGCAAGAAGACAGATCCAATCCTACTGAAGGGATGGACGAGAATAATCCACCACAAGATGTGGGTGAAAATAATGCTCCACGTACTATGTTCGATTATGCTAAACCTCATTTAACAGGAGCAGAATCGAGTATTGTTAGGCCTGCTATAGCTGCTAATAATTTCGAATTAAAGCCTAACACTATACAAATGATTCAACAATTTGTTCAATTTGATGGTTGGCAGGACGAAGACCCAAATAATCATATAGCTAATTTTCTAGAGTTCTGTGATACCTTCAATATAAATGGAGTTTCTGATGATGCCATATGTCTTCGGTTATTTCCTTTTTCATTAAGAAATAAAGCCAAACAGTGGTTAAACTCGTTACCATGAGGGTCAATCACTACATGGGAACAAATGACCGAAAAATTTTTACTAAAATATTTCCCACCGGCCAAAACGGCCAAATTACGGAATGATAACTCTTTGTTCATGCTGATGGATTTAGAGACATTATACGATGCATGGGAGAGATACAAGGATCTCTTGAGAAGGTGTCTGCACCATGGTCTACCATTGTGGCTCCAAGTCCAAACTTTCTATAACGGTGTGAACCCCTCAACGAGACAACTTATTGATTCAGCTGCCGGTGGAACCCTGAACAATAGAACTCCTAAAGCAGCTTACAAGTTTATTGAAGAGATGTCACTGAATAACTATCAGTGGCAAGTCAGAAGGACAAGGCCAACGAAAATAGCCGGAGTTTACAACCTCGATGCAGTAACCATGCTATCAAATCAGGTAGAATTGATGAATAAAAAGCTTGATAGTTTGTGTTCTTTGCAGGCACATCCAGTAATGCAGTGTGACGCAAGTGGAATTGTGGAAAATCCTGAGTACCCACCCTACCAACCAGGCATAGAAAGCGAACAAATGAACTATATAGCTAATAATTTCAGATCTAATAATAATCCTTATAGTAATAACTATAATCCAGGTTAGAGGAACCACCTAAATATTTCATGGGGAGGTCAAGGAAATCAAGGAAATCAAAGACCACAACATCCTCAAAATTTCCAAAATCAGTCCTATCCATAGGAAAAGAAGCCGAACCTCGAAGAAATGCTGACAAAATTCATGCCAGCCACCGAAATTCACTTCCAACAAACTGAGACTACACTCGATAATCAACAGGCATCAATCAAAGGGATCGAAAATCAAGTTGGGGAACTTACTAAGTCAGTTGGACAACTTACTAAGATAGTTTCTGAAATTTGATCAGAGATTTTTTCTAAGGGAACCGAACAGGTAAAGGCAGTAACATTGAGAAGTGGAAAAAAGTTAATTGAACCAAAGAAAAAAAATACCACACGAAGATAACAAAGCAAAGGATGAGGGAGTTGAGGATGTAACTCCAATAAGCCAAGAAAGTAAAACACCAATCTCATATCTAGTCAAGTCAAAGAAAGAACGATTAGATGCCCAATATGGTAAGTTTATCGAACTTTTTAAACAAATACTTATTAACTTACCTTTTGTTGAGGCCATTTCACAGATGCCGACGTACGCAAAATTCTTAAAGGAACTCCTGACGAATAAAAGGAAGCTTGAAGAAGTATCAACAGTGGAGCTTAATAAAGAATGTTTAGCAATCCTCCAAAATAAGTTACCAACCAAATTAAATGACCCAGGAAGTTTTACTATTCCATGTTTAATTGGTAATTTAAATACTAAGAAAGCATTAGCTGATCTAGGTGCTAGTATTCATCTAATGCCTTACAAAATGTTTAAACAACTAGATCTTGGGGAACCAAAACCCACTAGGATGAGTATTCAGTTAGCCTATAGATCTATTAAATATCCTAAAGGAGTCATTGAAGATGTTTTGGTAAAAATTGATAAATTTATTTTCCCTGTTGATTTTGTTGTGCTAGACATGGATGAAGACATTGAGGTTCCTTTAATTTTAGGGCGCCCGTTTTTAGCTACTGCTAGGGTAGTTATCGATGTAGGTGATGGTAAACTTGCATTAAGAATAGGCGATGAGGAAATTATTTTTTAAATCTATGATGCCATGCGATATTCTAGAGAACAAGATTATTCCTGTTATTTTGTTGTTGATACTACTGATCACATTTTTCATAACTCATTATAGGAAATCATACATGATGACACGATGGAACTGTGTCCTACTCAAGAAGAGGGGGAAGAAGATGAAGTTGACGAGGCAAATTTAAAAACATCGTCATCAAGACAAACGAAAAAAAAAAGTATTAAATTCAATGACGATTTAAGACAAAAACCCTCTGTTGATGAACCACCCAAATTAGATTTAAAACAGCTTCCAAAACATCTAGAGTATGCATTCCTTAGGGAAAATTCTACGTTACCGGTAATTATCTCTTCGGAACTAGATCCCAAAGAGAAAGAGGAATTGCTACAGGTACTAAGGGAACACAAAAGGGCCATAGCTTGGAAAATCTCTGATATTAAGGGAATAAGCCCAAGATTTTGTACCCACAAAATTTTAATGGAAGGTGAGTACAAACCATGTGTGCAACCTCAAAGACAATTGAATCTTAACATAAAAGAAGTTGTGAAAGCTGAGGTAATAAAACTTCTAGATGCTGGAATAATTTATCCTATTTCTGACAGCAAATGAGTAAGTCCTGTATAGGTTGTTCCGAAGAAAGGAGGAATGACTGTGATAGCCAACAAGGAGAATGAACTAATTCCCACCAGAACAGTCATAGGATGGAGAGTCTGCATTTATTACAGGAAGCTGGACGACGCCATGAGAAAAGATCACTTTCCTCTGCTCTTCTTTGATCAAATGTTGGAAAGGTTATCTGGGCATATATACTATTGCTTCCTAGATGGGCTCTCCGGCTATTTCCAAATCCCAATAGCACCTGAAGATCAAGAGAAGACAACATTCACATGCCCATACGGTATGTTTGCTTATCGTAGAATGCCTTTTGGATTATGTAATGCTCCTGCTACTTTTCAGCGTTGCATACTGGCAATATTTGACGAACTCATGGAGGACATTATGGAGGTATTTATGGATGATTTCTCAGTATTCGGTAATTCTTTCCATTTTTGCCTTAAAAATTTAAAATGAGTTCCAATGAAATGTGAGGAAACGAACCTTGTTTTGAATTGGGAAAAATGTCACTTTATGGTTAGAGAAGGGATTATGTTAGGACATAAGATTTCTAGTAAAGGGATTGAGGTAGATAAAGCAATGATTGAAACCATAGAAAAATTACCTCCCCCTAGTTCAGTTAAGGCTATTAGAAGCTTTTTAGGACATGCAGGATTCTATAGAAGGTTCATTAAAGATTTTTCTAAAATAGCTAAGCCTTTAACAAAATTACTAGAAAAAGATGTTCCTTTCAATTTCAATTAGGAATGTTTAGATGCATTCAATGTCCTTAAGGATAAATTAATCAATGCTCCAATTATAATTGCACCTGATTGGAATTTACCCTTTGAACTAATGTGTGATGCAAGTGATTTTGCAGTAGGTGCAGTTTTGGGACAACGAAGAGACAAGCATTTTCATCCAATTTATTATGCTAGCAGAACATTAACACCCGCACAAGAAAACTACACCACCATAGAGAAAGATTTACTAGCTGTAGTTTTCGCTTTTGACAAATTTAGGCAGTATCTAATATTATCTAAAGTTGTCGTTTACATGACCATTCAGCTCTTCGTTATCTTTTAACTAAACCTGATGCAAAACCTCGACTCATACGAAGGATTTTAATCTTACAGGAATTTGATTTGGAAATACAAGATAAGAAGGGAGCTGAGAATCTTGCATCAGATCACCTCTCTAGGCTTGAGAACCCCCATATTGAAGAGCTCGATGAAAATGAGATAAACGACTCGTTTCCCGAAGAACAACTCTTTTCTATAACCCATTCTAAGGTACCATGGTTTGAAAATATTGCAAATTATTTAGCTGCTAACATATTGCCCAAAAGACTAACACATCACCAAAAGAAGCGATTCTTTACTGATGCAAAAAACTATTTTTGAGAAGAACCCTTTCTTTTTCGTATATGTACAGATCAGGTAATTCGAAGATGCATTACAAAGGCAGAAGCAAGCAAAATCTTGGAACATTACCATTCAGGACCTTCAGGAGGACACTACAGTGGCATCAAGATAGCACCTAAAATACTGGAATCAGGTTTTTATTGGCCCACTCTATTCAAAGATGCCAACAGGTATGTTGCTTCGTGTGATAAATGCCAAAGAACAGGTAATGTTTCTAAACGTGATGAAATGCCTCAAACTTATATGCTATCATTGAAATATTTGATGTATGGGGCATTGATTTTATGGAACCATTCCCTAGTTCATTTGGAAATAAATACATCCTAGTGGCAGTTGATTACATGTCAAAATGGGTGGAAGCCGAAGCTTTACCTACCAATGATGCTAGAGTATTAGCTAAGTTTCTCAAGAAACTGTTCTCTCAATTTGGAACACCTAGAGCTATCATTAGTGATAGGGGCACTCATTTCTGTAATACTCAATTTGACAAAGTCTTAAAACAATATGGAGTACACCACAGAATAGCTACCCCATATCACCCTCAAACCAGTGGTCAAGTTGAAGTAGCAAACCGAGAACTTAAACGCATCCTAGAAAAAACGATTGAAGTGAATAGAAAAGATTGGGAATTAAAAGTAGATGATGCCCTATGGGCCTATAAAACAACATATAAAACCCCTCTAGGGACATCCCCATACAAACTTGTATACGGGAAAAGCTGTCATCTACCATTCGAATTAGAGCATAAAGCTTTTTGGGCTATAAAATTTTTAAATTTCGATCTTAATGCTGTAGGAAAGAAAAGAATGATGCAGATAAATGAGCTAGACGAATGGAGAGCTGAGGCCTACGAGAACTCGAAATTATACAAGGAGGCAACGAAGCGTTGCCATGATGCTCGTCTAAAGAAATCAAAACAATTCGGAGTAGGGGACTTGGTCCTGCTATAAACTCAAGGCTTAAACTGTTTCCTGGGAAACTGAAATCAAGATGGTCAGGTCCATTCATGATTAAAACAATTTTTCCCTATGGCACAATCGAGGTAACTCATCCCACTCAAGGCACATTCAAGGTAAATGGTCATCGACTCAAAATCTATAAAGGTGAAGATTTTAGGAATATGAGAGAGGAGCTTCAGCTCCGTGAACCTTCTTATAGAATTGAAAGCAGGGTAAGTCTAGTTTAAGACTTTAAACGAGCGTTCCTCGGGAGGCAACCCGAGCACTAACTTTACTAACATTATTACTTTTATACTTTTTGGCATCTAACACTGATTAATCCAATAAAACGCAGGTTTTAGACCACACGGCCTTACATACAGGTGTGCCTGTAGCCGTGTGGAACCCAGGGGAAAGACTAGGTGCATACTTGTAGTCGTGCATGACAAGAGCCAAATTTTTTTCTACACACGGGTAGGACACGGCCATTCCTTCAAAACATGTGAAGATACTGACTTGCCAAACACGGGCTAGCCACGCCCATGCCTTGAAACCGTGGAAGATACTGACTTGTCAAACACGGACGGAATACGCCCGTTCTACATGACCGTGTAAAGAAGAACACGGGGGTACCACATTACCCACGGCCGTGTGCAAGCACCGTGAACGCGCCCAAAATTCAAAATCGTGAAAAGCACTGGCTCATAAAAATCAAGCACGGACGTGGTCCCTGCCCGTGCTCAAACCCCTATTTAAGGAACTCAACTGCTCATCTTCCCCAACCCAACCTTAAATCAATTTTTTGAACCTCTTTTCTCCCAAATCCGACCACCAGACACAAAACCACCCACATTCTAACCCCTCAAACCCTTCAACCTTCCTTTCTCTCCAAAACCCATACAAAAACCATAACCACGCCTGTGCAAACAGGAACCCACGCCCTCGCCACCACTGTGTTGCCCAGCAAAATCGTAGCACATCGCCGTGCTCAACCCGTGTCCCATCGATACATACTGCAACACTCCTAAAAACACTGCTGGTTCCCTTCGTTACTTCATTTTCTTACTGATTGTTTGATTTCAAATTCCATAATATTTTGTTTTGTTTATTTTTACTATTAGTATTAATTATTTTCTTTTTATAATAACTCATTAGAATTTTAGAACTTGTTTCAAGTTTCATGTTATCTTGTTTCTTCTTATCCTATTAGTGTTATTTGCTCTCTTGTGCTGTTTTCATGAACCTTAAACACTTTGAGTGATTTGAGTGAAACTTTTGTGATGATGTCAATCCTTGTCAGTTTTAAATTAAAGGTAATTATTCAGATAAGGGGAGACACCTACGTTTTCATGATACAAATGTATGACTTATATTGTTTGAATCTTTAGGACTCTTTGAGTTAAAATTATCCATGTATAAATTATCTATGAATTATGATGATACATTGTTAATAGGCATTATGAATTACAGAAAGTTCGTTTTAGTTGTAAGTTGAGAATTTTGCTTGAGGATAAGCAAAAGCTTAAGTGTGGGGGTATTTGATAAACCGTAAAAGTAACATATTTTAGGCCCACATTTAACATACTTTTGGATGATTTATCCCTTGATTTATGTAAAAAGGTGCTCTTAATCCTTTCTTTTCATGTCTTATACTTAGGAAAGCACCCGAGGATGAGAAGTACGAGAAAAGGGCTCAAAACGGACCAAAATAGGCCAAACCATGAAATCGACATGGCCTGGGCGCATGACCACACGGCCTTGCCTCCTTTTCTACCAGAACACGGCCTTACCCCGATTCACATGGCCGTGCCTCATTAAAGAAGTTCGAACACGGCTTAAAGATGACTCACACGGGCGTGTGCCATGGCTGTGTCCTTGTCATGGTAAAGAGCAATTTCATTCGGATTTGGATACTTAGGGGCGAAGAAACCTATTTCGAAAGCCTATATAAACCCCCTAAGTGCAACCTGAAAGGGGGCGGTGAGTTAGGCCAAGGAGCCGAGCCGAAAAGGTTAGATTTGTGGGAATCACTCGAGGATAGCCAGTCGATCCATCTCAAGAAGCCAGAATTCTACTCAAGACGGTGGATTTCTCCTTCAATTCCTTTAGGGGGTTTTAGGGATTTCTTATGTTTTTTTTTTATCTTTTCTTCAAAGATGTTTTCTTTATCTATTATGAACTAAACCCTTCAGATACCTGAAAGGGATGAAACCTAAGACGGATCTTGTTATTGTTTTCTGAACTATATGATAAATACTTGATTTGTTCTTAATTATGTGTGCCTAATTCTTGTGTTAATATTTTCGGGATATTGATTCAAGTATGATGTGCTTAGGTGGAGGAGCAAAAGTCCCTGCTTAAGAGTAGATCTAGCATAATTAAGCGGAGCTAATCGCACGCCTAGAGATAGGGTGCCGAGATTTTTCCGGATTAGGGTGAAACCTAATATGGGAGTCCATAGATCGAGTTAATTCGATTCTAGGGGTTTTAATTAGAAAGAGATTTCAATTCATCAACCTAGGGTTGATATTTCCAGGATATTGATTCAATTATGATGTGCTTAGGTAGAGCAGCAAAAGTCCCTGCTTAAGAGTAGATCTAGCATAATTAAGCGGAGTTGATTGAACGCTTAGAGATAGGGTGACTAGATTTTGCCGGATTAGGGTGAAACCTAATATGGGAGTCCATAGATCGAGTTAATGCGATTCTAGGGGTTTTAATTAGAAAGAGATTTCAATTAATCAACCTAGGGTTAGACGTTATTCGCCTCGAGAGAGGGTTTTATAAAACTTAGGGAATCTTACGGATCAAGTCAAGTGAATAAATCTTCTAGTTCAGTGTTAGAAAACAAGTGAAGTCTAGGTGGATTCTTCCTAAGGGTATGGTCTTAATCAACTGAGTTTTTCCGACAGTATTTTCCCAGTTCATTCTTTTCGTCTTTGCGTCTTTAGCTTAGTAGTTAGTTAAATTTAATTAAACAAAAACATCACTTATTTTAGGCTAAATAATAAAAAGAAAGTTAGCATTAGTACTTTTAGTTCCTTTGGGTTCGACATCCTAGTCTTGCCTAAGCTATACTACTATTCGATGGGTGCACGTGCCTTAAATCACTGTCAGAGTTAGTTTCCAGGTTTGATCATTCTCCTTACAAATTCTAAACTCGACAAAACAACGAGCATATTTGATAAACCGTAAAAGTAACATATTTTAGGCCCACATTTAACATACTTTTGGATTATTTATCCCTTGATTTATGTAAAAAGGTGCTCTTAATCCTTTCTTTTCATGTCTTATACTCAGGAAAGCACCCGAGGATTAGAAGAACGAGAAAAGGGATCAAAACAGACCAAAATAGGCCAAACAACAAAATCGACATGGCCTGGGCCCAAGACCACACGGCCGTGCCTCTTTTTCTACTAGAACACGGCCTTACCCCGATTCACATGGTCGTGCCTTATCAAAGAAGTCCGAACACGGCTTAAAGACGACTCACACGGGCGTGTGACATGGCCGTGTCCCTGTCGTGGCAAAGAGCAATTCCATTCGAATTTGGATACTTAGGGGCGAAGAAACCTATTTCGAAAGCCTATATAAACCCCCTAAGTGCAACCTGAAAAGGGGCGGTGAGCTAGGCCAAGGAGCCGAGCCGAAAAGGTCAGATTTACGGGAATCACTCGAGGATAGCCAGTCGATCCATCTCAAGAAGCCAGAATTCTACTCAAGACGACGGATTTCTCTTTCAATTCCTTCAGGGTGTTTTAGGAATTTCTTATGTTTTGTTTTATCTTTTCTTCTGAGATGTTTTCTTTATTTATTATGAACTAAACCCTTCAGATACCTAAAGGGGATGAAACCTAAGATGGATCTTGTTATTGTTTTCTGAACTATATGATAAATACTTGATTTGTTCTTAATTATGTGTGCTTAATTCTTGTGTTAATATTTTCGAGATATTAATTCAAGTTGGATGTGCTTAGGTGGTGGAGCAAAAGTCCCTGCTTAAGAGTAGATCTAGCATAATTGAGCGGAGTTGATCGTGCACCTAGAGATAGGGTGACGAGATTTGCCGGATTAGGGTGAAACCTAATATGGGAGTCCATAGATCGAGTTAATGCGATTCTAGGTGTTTTAATTAGAAAGAGATTTCAATTAATCAACCTAGGGTTAGATGTTATTCGCCTCGAGAGAGGGTTTAATATAACTTAGGGAATCTTATGGATCAAGTCAAGTGAATACTTCGTCTGGATCAGAGTTAGATAACAAGTGAAGTCTAGGTGGATACTTCCTAAGGGTATCGTCTTAATCAACTGAGTTTTTCCAATAGTATTTCCCCAATTCATTCTTTTTGTCTTCACGTCTTTAGCTTAGTAGTTAGTTAAATTTAGATTAAACAACAACTTCACTTATTTTAGGCTAAATAATAAATAGAAAGTTAGCATTAGTACATTTAGTTCCTTTGGGTTTGACATCTCGGTCTTGCCTAAGCTATACTACTGTTCGATAGGTGCACTTGCCTTAAATCATTATCAGAATTAGTTTCTAATCATTCTCATTATAAATATTAAAACTCGATAAAAACAATAATCAAGTTTTTGGCGCCATTGCTGGGGAACTAAAATATTAAGAAAGCTCTATTTTTATTACTTTAGCCATTATTTTTATTTTTCGCAATTTACATTTATTATTTTATTTTTAGGTTAAATTTTGATTTTGCTAAATTTTCTTTCTTTCTTCTCTCCGCAGGTACCTCAAGTTTATGATTAGAAGGAACCCAAAAGGACCACTAGTTTACGACAGTGCTATTGAAGCAACCACTCGCAGGAATCGCAGAGAGATTAGGAAAGCCCTAAATTACACAGAAGAGCGAGAGGACAGATCCAATCCTACTGAAGGGATGGACGAGAATAATCCACCACAAGATGTGGGAGAAAATAATGTTCCGCGTACTATGTTCGATTGTGCTAAACCTCATTTAACAGGAGCAGAATCGAGTATGGTTAGGCCTGCTATAGCTGCTAATAATTTCGAATTAAAGCTTAACACTATACAAATGATTCAACAATTTGTTCAATTTGATGGTTTGCAGGACGAAGACCCAAACACTCATATAGCTAATTTTTTAGAGTTCTGTGCAACTTATTGATTCAGCAGCCGGTGGAACCCTGAACAACAGAACTCCTGAAGCAGCCTACGAGTTTATCGAACAGATGTCAAGGAATAACTATCAGTGGCAAGTCGTAAGGACAAGGCCAACGAAAATAGCCGGAGTTTACAACCTCGATGTAGTAACCATGCTATCAAATCAGGTAGAATTGATGAACAAAAAGCTTGATAGTTTGTGTTCTTTGCAGGCACATCCAGTAATGCAGTGCGACGCAAGTGAAATTGTGGCGAATCATGAGTACCCACCCTACCAACCAAGCACAGAGAGCGAACAGATGAACTATATAGGTAATAATTTCAGATTTAATAATAATCCTTATAGTAATAATTATAATCCAGGTTGGAAGAACCACCCAAAGTTTTCATGGGGAGGTCAAGGAAATCAAAGACAACAACCTCCTCAAAATTTCCAAAATCAGTCCTATCCATAGGAAAAGAAGCCAAGCCTTAAAGAGATGCTAACAAAATTCATGGCAGCCACAGAAAACCATTTCAAAGACACTGAAACAAACCAACGAACATCGATTGAAAGGATCGAGAACTAAGTTGGGGAACTTACTAAGTTGGTTGGACAACTTACTAAGATAGTTTCTAAAATTCGATCAGAGATTTTTTCTAAGGGAACCGAACAGGTAAAGGCAGTTACATTGAGAAGTGGAAAAGAGTTAGTCAAACCAAAGAAAAAAAATACCACACGAAGATAACTCCAGTACGCCAAGAAAGTAAAACACCAATCCTGTACCCAGCTAATATGAAGAAAGAACGATTAGATGCCCAATACGGTAAGTTTCTCGAACTTTGTAAACAAATACATATTAACTTACCTTTTGTTGAGGCCATTTCACAGATGCCGACGTATGCAAAATTTTTAAAGGAACTCTTGACGAATAAAAGGAAGCTTGAAGAAGTATCAACAGTGGAGCTTAATGAAGAATGTTCTTCTATCCTCTAAAATAAGTTACCAACCAAATTAAAAGACCCAGGAGGTTTTACTATTCCATGTTTAATTGGTAATTTAAATACTAAGAAAGCATTAGCTGATCTAGGTGCCAGTATTAATTTAATGCCTTACAAAATGTTTAAACAACTAGATCTTGGGGTAATTCACTGAAAATTTGGAGGCACTATTTATACGGTGAGAAATGTATTATCTACACAAACCATAAGAGCCTCAAGTACCTCTTCACTCAGAAGGAGTTGAATCTTAGGCAGCGAAGATGGATAGAGCTGCTTAAGGATTATGATTGCTAGATTGAGTACCACCCTCGTAAGGTTAACGTGGTAGCTGACGCATTGAGCCATAGGGCCGTATCTGATTTGAGAGCAATGTTTGCTCGTCTCAACTCGTTTGATGATGGTAGCTTGTTGGCTGAGCTGTAAGTTAGACCGACGTGGACTGAACAAATTAAGGGTAAACAGTTGTTGGATAAGTCACTAGTTCCTCATTTTCGACAGGTTAAGAATAGGGAAACTTTGAATTTTAGGCTGAGTAGTAAGGGAGTACTGTGTTTCCGTGGGAGAGTCTGTGTACCGAGGGATTCTGATCTGAGGTAGTCTATATTGTAGGACGTGCATAGTAGTCCATATGCTATGCATCCTGGCAGAAACAAGTTATACTGAGATCTTCGTGAGCTATACTGGTGGCCAGGACTGAACTACTAAGTTACTGATTTTGTAAGTAAGTGCTTGACGTGCCAGCAAGTTAAGGCGGAGCATCAGCTACCTTCAGGGTTACTGCAGCCAGTTAAGATTCCACTTTGGAAGTGGGAGAGGGCAACCATGCATTTTATGAGTGGGCTACCCTTATCGCCTACTAAGAAGGATTTGGTATGGGTTATTATAGACCGATTGACTAAATCTGCCGATTTTATACCAGTCCGTACTGATTACTCGTTGCAGAACTGGCAAAGTTCTATATGGCTGAAATTGTGAGACTGTATGGGGTATCGATTTCCATCATATTTGACAAAGACTCTTGATTCATATCTCAGTTCTGGAAGAAATTACACGAGGCTTTGGGTACTAGGTTGAACTTCAGTACTGCGTTCCATCCTCAGACGGATAGTCAGTCAAAGAGGGTAATTTAGATACTAGAGGACATGTTAAGAAGTTGTGTTATGGATTTTTGAAGCTGCTGGGAAGACTATTTGCCTCTAGTAGAGTTCGCGTATAATAATAGTTACCAGTCTAGTCTTCAAATGGCACCGTAGAGGCATTATATGGTCGTAGGTGTCGCACTCCTACCTGTTGGACTGAGCTAGGCGAGCAGCAAGTTCTGGAGCTAGAGTTAGTTTCTGATACCGAGGAAAAGGTAAAGTTGATTCAAGATCGGTTAAAGGAAGCGTCTGATAAGCAGAAGTCATATGCAGACTTTAAGCGTAAGAAGATTGAGTACTTTATGGGGGATTATGTTTTTCTTAAGGCCTCACCGTGGAAGAAAATTATGAGATTTGGACGGAAGGGCAAGCTGAGCCCTAGATTTATTGGGCCTTACCGAATACTCAAGCGTGTGGGGCCAGTTGCCTATCAGCTTGAGTTGTCTCCAGAATTAGACAGGATTCATAATGTGTTCCATGTCTCCATGCTGAGACGTTACCGTTCTAATCCGACACATGTAGTGCATGTTAAGGAGATCGAGGTGAGGCCAGATCTTACCTTTGAGGAAGAACCAGTACAGATATTGGATCGTGAGGTTAAGGTACTAAGAAAGAAATCTATTCCACTGGTTAAAGTGCTTTGGCATAATCACGGTACAGAGGAAGCCACGTGGGAACCTGAGGGGGCGACGCGACAACAATACCCTCACCTATTCTGACAGGTAATCAAGGCCGAAGTTTCTTTTAGTGAGGTAGAGTTGTAACGCCCCAAAAATATAGGGTCTTTAATTTTACATGATCGAACACAAATTGCTTGTTTGCTTTAATGGCTAAGTGATTTGGGTGTGTATGGGAGTGTTTGAGAAGCTTAGGTTCAAGTCTTGGCTTTTGCAGAATTTTTAAAATTTGCTCTTAAAAGAATCTGGACACTGGCACATAAATCTTATTAATTTTTGTGCTTGTTTTAAGTCACAAAAAGCCTATTGGTGTAGTGGTTGTGGCGTTACAAGTGTGGCAAGCGGTATGAGTTTCGAGTGTTGGCATAGCATGAGAGGGGTTTTTATTTTGCTGATGGTTCGGCTAGTAGTTGAGTTGTAGTAAAATTCCGATAGATGAGAGATTAGAGAGATTTGAGGAGTGGATTGTGGTGCAAATCATCGAGAGCATTGGGGAGAGATTTTAGGAGGAAATCAAGGAGTTTGCTTGTGGGGAGAGTAGTGCCAGAGTTGGTGTCTAGCTACTCAAAAATTCGGCAGAAACTTCTTTTGGTATAGTTCTTGTTTGGTTTTCTTTCTTTTGGCATTTTTTCTTGTGTCTTGGCACTTTGGCCGAATATACTATCTCTGGATCATTTCAACTTTTGCCTCTCTTCCTCTTTCCTTAAGGAAATAGTCGAACCTTTCTTGTTTTTTCTTCTCAACATTTTTCTTTTCCTCTTTGACTGAGTGGTCGATTCTTTCTTTTCTTTCTCTGCTGTGCTAATCGATTTTGGTAGTGGGGGATGATTTCTTCTTCTGTTCATAACACTTTGGTAAGCCAAATACTACATCTTCTCTTTTCCCCTCTCTTTTGTTTCTTTGCTTTTTCAATATTAAATGAATATCATAAATTTTTTGTTGTTATTTTGAAACCATTTGGATGATAGTCTCTGACAATCGGTGGAGCATCGACTATCTTGCTTCTCTGCACATCTCTCCTTTCTTCTTTGAATACTTCCTTGGTGAATACTTCAAGGTAAGTAGGTTTGTTTTGTGGCATTGGTCGAATACTCAATCTGCACTAACTCTAATTCTTTGGACTATGGGTAGAAATTCAAGGCTTGTAGTAAACGATTGTTGCTAATAAAATCCATTATATGCGTAGTAAATCGAGAAGAAGGGTGCGATCGTTTGCAACTAGTGATCTAAGAGTAATAGTCGCATAACTTTTGGTCAAGGTAAGTGGTGATATCAGTTTGGAGCTTTAGTGCTAATGATCATGAAAGGATGAAAGATTGATTGTTTTGGGATGATTGCAAGTTGATCGCGCGTGGGGTAATCTGTTCGTTGCGCGAACAGGTGTGTAGTCACACTCCTCTGTTCTGTGAATCGGCAAAAGCTGAAAAGCCGAAACCTCGGCATTTGAGACCTCACTAGAGTGCGATCGCTCGTGTGGTAAACCGAGCCTACAAATCATGGGTGATAGACTGTAGAGGCCACCACGAGAGTTCTCGTGCTCTTGTGCCGATATGGGCCTCATTTGGCTGAAATGGGTTGTGTGGGCCTCACACGATAAAATTCACGATAAGTGGCAAATACTAGACTGGGCTATGTAGTTCGCATACCCGTGACTGAGTTTGGGCTAAATGGGACAAATGAGCATGTAGGCCCACTTGGTCCTAATAATAGGCCTTTAGCCCATTTACACCATTATGACCATTTAGGTTATCTGTGTCGCTCGAGGCGACTGTAGACCTTCGGAGAGGTCGTTATCTGTACCAAGACCCCAAAATAAGTAGTGACCAAAATACCCCTAAAGGGTAAAATTACTATTTTACCCCTAATAGATGGAAATGACCATCTTACCTCTAGAGGTAGGTTGACTGATGAGTGTATGTTATTTGTAAGACTGTACTGAGTAGGACACTTTGCATACACGAACTATTTATGACATGGCATACTGCATGGGGTTGGGATTCCGATATGGAGGAAGTACTGTACTGGTGGCTCTACCACATTCATTATTACTAGTGGCGTTGCCGCATATACTTTTACTGGCAGCTTTGCTGCGTTATTATTACTGGTAGCTATGCTGCGATATTGGTGTGCTGGCTGGGTGGGTCGATTTTATCCCCACATGGTGTAGTGGCTGGATTAGGGCTGGGTTGCATATTTGCACCGTACTGATACTGTATTGGGCTTAGGCCCACACTGTTACTGTAATTGTAACACCCCTTACCCGTATTCTATGCCGAAACAGGGTACGAGGCGTTATCGTACTTAACTCACATGGTCATACAACTTTTGGCTATCAAATTTCATTTGAAATTATAACATTTTCATTCACACATTTAACATCCTTATAATGGGCCTACGAGGCCCTAAACATACTTCCGGAAGGTTTTGAAAATAAATCGGAAACTTTTACGCACTTAGGAAAATTTTGCCTAAACAGAGGCAACACACTCGTGTTGTTCAAGGGACACGCCCGTGTGCCCTTGAGACATGCCCGTGCTCCTCACCTGTGGTCGACACTGATTTAATTCACACGGCCGTGTCCCTGGCCCGTGTCCCTCACATAGGGCTCGACACGCCCGTGTGCCAAAACATTGAATCATGAATAACCTCATATTTTCATTAATTAAATGTATTGAGCCATTAACTAAGGCTATGTACAAAAGAATCCATCTATAAGGAGCCAATACATACTTGGCCAAAATAACAAAACAGTTCACCTAGTCTAGCCCTTACACATGCCATACTCAAAATACTAATTCTAGATATATCGAGATGAGCTGATAGTGTGAGTGATCTTCCAATTATCTTCATATTCCGACCCGGCTCGTTGACATTATAAAACAAGGGAAAAGAAAAGGGAGTAAACTTTAAGCTCAATAAGTTTACATGTAAACAATAATAATCATAACATGTGCTAATCTATAAATAGCACTTCACTATAAGTAAGAACATGTCACAATCCAAGATCATGCTTACTCATTCATCTCTTGCCACTTTCCAACCATATCACAAACCAAATGCTCTTATTATTTAACATACATCCCTACACTTATCACCACACAATCACATGAAACAACACATCATAATTTCACAATAAGCCATTCTTAGTAATACCAAACACTCGGTGGTTTCGCACTTAGCCCACCATTTATCTATAACTGGGTGGTATCGCACATAACCCACCAAATGATAATATAAATGATGGTATCTCACACATCCCATCGTGAATAAGAAATAATGTGGTATCGCACATAGCCCACCAACAAGGATATTTAAGGTGGTATCGCACACAGCCCACCATTATTTACTATAGATAATATTCCACACTTACATATCGATTTCAACATTCATACGGAATTTATTCATTTTCTACCAAATTCAATCCATTTAAATCATAAGTATCCCCAATCATACAATGCACCAATAAGCAACAACATATGTATTTAAGATGCATCGTTTACACATAAACTTACCTCGGTGCAAAACTGATAAACCGTAAAAGTAACATATTTTAACCCCACATTTAACATGCTTTTGGATGATTTAACCCTTGATTTGTGTAAAAAGGTGCTCTTAATCTTTTCTTTTCATGTCTTATACCCAGGAAAGCACCCGAGGATGAAAAGAACACAAAACGGGCCTAAAACAAAGTAAATAGGCCTTTCCACGAAATCGACACGGCCTGGGCCAAGGATCACACAGCCGTGTCTCGATGAACACCTGGAGCACAGCCTCATCACCACCGCACACGGTCGTGCCAAAGTAGAAATCCGAACACGGTCAGGTCTCGATTTGCACGGGCGTGTGACATGGCCGTGCCTCTGTCGCTAGAAAGAGCAATTTTAGTCGAAAAAGGATACTTCAGGAGAAAGAATCACATTCTAAGAGCCTATAAATATACCCCAAGTACCACCTTTGAAGGGGGCGTCAAAGCTAGGCCAATGAGCCAAGCCGAGAAGGTCAAAGTTAGGGAATAACGCGAAGATAGCTAGTTGATCCATCCCAAGAAGCCAGAATTATACTCAAGACGACGGAATTCTCCTTCAATTCCTTCAGGGAGTTTTAGGATTTTCTTATGTTTTGTTTTATCTTTTCTCTTGCGATGTTTTGTTTATTCATTATGAACTAAACCCTTCAGATACCTGAAGGGGATGAAACCTAGATGGATCTTTTTATTTGATTTTTCAGTTATATGATAAATTACTTAGTTTGTTCTTAATTATGTTGCTTAATCCAAATCTAATGTGCTTAGGTGGAGGAGGAATAGGCCCTGCCTAAGAGTAGATCTAACATAATTAAGCGGAGTTGATCGGGCGCCTAGAGATAAGGTTATGAGATTTTGCCAGATTAGGGGGAAACCTAATATGGGAATCTATTGATCGATTTTATCGCTTTCCTAGGGGTTATTATGTTTAACGAGAGTTCCACTAATTAACCTAGGATTAGACGTTATTCGCTTCGAGAGAGGGTTTAACAAAGGTTAGGGAGTCTCACGGATCAAGCTAAGCAAAAGAAATCATATAATCTAAGGTTAGATAATAAGAGAAGTCTAGGTGGATTCTTCCCGAGGGTATCATCAAAATCAACTGAGTCTTTTTCAAGTTATCCCCAAATTCATCTTTTTTTGTCTTTGTTTCTTTAGTTTAGTCTTTGCCAATATAGTTTAAAGCAACTTTACTATATTTTTAAGGCTAAATAATAAAAAGAAAGTTAGTATTAGTACTTTTAGTTCCTTTGGGTTCGATATCCGGTCTTACTTAAGCTATACTACTGTTCGATAGGTACACTTGCCTTTAATCGTTGTCAGAGTTAGTCTCCAGGTTTGATCATTCTTTTATAAATTTTAAAACTCTGATTTCACAGCGATCAAGTTTTTGGCGCCGTTGCCGGGGAACTACAATATTAAGAAAGCTCTACTTTTATTACTTTAGCTATTATTTTATTCACAATTTATTTCTTTTGTTTTCTTAGGCTAAATCTTAATTTTTCTAATTTTTAATTTTTATTTCTTTCTCTTTTCTAGGCACCTCTAATTTATGACTAGAAAGAATCCGAGAGGACCTTTGGTATACGATAGTGATATCGAAGCAACCGCTTGTAGGAATCGCAAGTTAACCAGGCGAGCCCTAAACTACGCAGAAAGAGAGGAAGAAAACAGATCCAATCCTACTAAAGGGATGGACGAAAAAAACCCACCACTACGCGTTGTGGGAGATCAAAATGCTCCACGTACAATGTTTGATTATGCGAAACCGCATTTAACAGGAGCAGAATCTAGTATTGTTAGGCCTGCTATAACTACTAACAATTTTGAATTAAAGGCTAACACAATACAAATGATTCAACAGTTTGTTCAATTTGATGGTTTGCAGGACGAAGATTCAAACATGCATATAGCTAATTTTCTGGAGTTCTGTGATACCTTCAAAATAAATGGTGTTTCTAATGATGCCATTCGTCTTCGGTTATTCCCTTTTTCGTTGAGGAATAAAGCCAAACAATGGTTAAACTCGTTACAACGAGGGTCAATCACTACATGGGATCAAATGACTGAAAAGTTTCTGATGAAATATTTTCCACCGGCCAAAACGACTAAATTACGTAATGATATCTCTTCCTTTGTGCAGATGGATTTAGAGACATTATACGACGCATGGGAGAGGTTCAAAGATCTCTTGAGAAGGTGCCCACACCATGGTTTACCCCTGTGGCTACAAGTCCAAACCTTCTATAACGGAGTAAACCCCTCAACGAGGCAACTGATAGATTCAGCTGCCGGTGGAACGTTGAACAATAAAACTCCTGAAGCAGCCTACGAGTTCATTGAGGAGATGTCGATAAACAATTATCAGTGGCAAGCTTCGAGAACTAAACCAACAAAATCGACAGGAGTTTTCAACGTTGACACCATGACCATGCTATCAACGCAACTAGAGATAATGAATAAAAATATTGATAGTTTGTGTTCTTCACAGATACATCCAGTCATGCAGTACGACGCTAGTGAAACTGTGGCGAATCTTGAGTACCCACCCTACCACCCAGGAGCAGAAGATGAACAGATGAACTATATTGGTAATAATTTCCGATCTAATAATAATCCTTATAGTAACACTTACAATCCAGGTTGGAGGAATCACCCAAACTTTTCGTGGGGAGGATAAGGCAATCAAGGAAATCAAAGGCAACAACCCTCCCAAAACTTCCGAAATCAGCCTTATCCACAAGACAAGAAGCCAACCATCGAGGAACGTATCCAAGAAGCTGACAGAACAATCAAAAGCAATGAAAACCGAATGGAAGAACTTGCTAAGTCAGTCAAGGAAGTAAGCAAAGCCATTGAACAACTTGTAAAGTCAATGTCAGAATGATCGCAAGGACGCCTACCTAGTAACACCAAAATTAATCCTAAAGAGCAAATTCAAGCTATCACACTTCAGGATAGCAAGGAGATAGATACACCCAACCCAACTCTAGAAAGTAAGGTAGACGAAGGTACAACAGAGGTAGTACAAGAAAAGCCAAAACCGGTAGTCAAGGAGTACAAACCTTGCATATCTTATTCCGCAGCATTACAAAAAGAAGATTCGGAGGAGCAGTTCGATAAGTTTCTTAAACTTTTAAAGAAATTACATATTAACTTACCTCTTCTTGAAGCTCTTTTGGATGCGGACTGAGGAAATTTTAAGACAGCTCTTGACCAACAAATGCAAAATAGATGAAAAGCACCACGTGGAACTTAACAGAACATGCTCAGCAATGTTACAAAATAGACTACCACAGACGCAAAAAGATCCAGGAAGTTTTACAATTCCATGTTTAATTGGTAGTTTAAATATTGATAATGCGTTAGCTGATTTAGGGGCAAGCATAAATGTTATACCTTATACATTGTTTAAGCGACTAGGTCTAGGAAACCAAAACAAACTAAGATGAGTATTCAATTAGCCGATAAAACTGTTAGAATCCCTAGGGGCATTATTAAAGATGTTCTCGTAAAAATTGATAAATTTGTTTTCCCAGTAGATTTTGTTGTTTTAGACATGGATGAGGATAATTTAATCCCCTTAATTTTAGGAAGACCTTTTCTAGTAACTGCCAAGACTAAAATTGACGTTGCCACAGGTGAGCTCATACTGTGTGTAGGTGATGACTCAATTAGTCTTCAAGCCCTCGATTCAACTAGGTCGTCAAGGAATCAAGGTGAGGAAAAAAATTCTTTCGATAATCATTTAATTTCACCTTCTTTTCAGGAACCTCCAAAAAAGAGAACGGTTGAACCAGATCCTCAGTTCAGTGCCAACAAAGAAATAACTTACGAATAACAAAGGACCCAAATCAAGGACCTAGATGAGTAGAAAACACACTTTAAGGAAAAACTAGGGTTACACAAGGAAGAACAGGAAACACAAGTCAATGAAGAGCTGGCTCCATACAATGTAGAACCAGAAGAACCACCATAAGAACTTGTGGGGACATCAAATCACTATAAAATAAGAGACCAAGGCTTGTTAGATAAAGCCGAGCCTCACATCACCATAACAAACCCAAAGGAAAAGAGAGAACTCCTTCTTGAGGTACACGATATCTTCCCACAAGGAATAGTCGAGGAAAGTAATCTAACATTTGGCACTTTTAAGGTAAACGCTTCTCGACTTCAATTTTGTCATAAAATTGAAAAAATAGACATGAGGGAGGTTGTTCAAACTTTCAAACCTCCCTAAAATTTTCAAATATGAGGAAAGTCTAGCTTAAGATTATAAACGAGCGCTTCTCGGGAGGCAACCCAAGTACTAACACTACTTCTTCTTGCAGTTTTATTTTCTTTTCTCTTTTTCTTTTCCTTTTTCAACTAACCCAAAAGTGCAGAATCCCAGATCACATGACCTTACACACGGCCGTGCCCGTGGCCGTGTGGACCACTAAAATCGCTGGCCTGACAGGGCAGAGGCCGTGTAGTCAGCCAAACCACCACCCCAACGTCACAGATCCAACCACTCTCAACACGGGCACCGACAGACATGGCACAGCCGTGGCACCAACCGTGTGAGGCTATCGACTTCCATACCATGGACAGAACACGACCATGCCACAAACCGTGTGAAATTACTAAGGTTACTAACTTATCGAGCATGGGTGAGAGACGCCCGTGTCAGACAACCGTGCCAACAAGAAAAACATCACGAGCACGGGCGTAGACATATCAAGCACGGGCATAGGGTGACAACACCCTCTATAACACAGCCGTGCGAGGAGGCAGTGTAATTCGACACACCCTGGGACCACGGCCGTGTCGGAGCAAAACATATGAGCATCTATTTAAACCCCTCATCTCTTCTCCTTTCCCCCATCTGATTTCATCCTTATGTTTTTTGTTTTCACTCTCCTCCATCTCAGATTCTCCACTTACTAAGGCTCTAGATCCTTGAGCAAGCCAACACCATGCCAAAGAAGCATAAAAGGCCACATTTCGCAAAGGAGAACGATCAACATGAGTTCATGCCGGCAGCTTCGTCTCAATTCAAAACCAAGGATCTATGAGACCAATTAGTTTTTATTTTTCATTTCTTTTTCCTTTCATTCCCCTTCTCTTCAATAATCTTATGTTTAAATTAGTTTAACTTAGTTTAGTTTCTTAGGGCCAGGTTCTAAAGGCTGCTTGGGAATCATGCCACTTCTGCCACCACCAGTACCTCCGTCACCTTAGAAGTCACACTCACCTCGCTAACCACCTACCAATAAGGATTCTCAAGCCCCTTTATCTCCTAGCCTTAGTCTATTTTCCTTCTTAGTCTCTTTCTCTTTATCTTTCTTGTCTTTATTTATATATTTAGTTTATTTTTATTAGGTCTTAATAAAGCCTGGCTACTTCTCAAAGTACTACCCAATTTCTTCATCTAGCGCAGGAATGTTATCCCGACTGACCATCACCGCCACCAAAGACACTCATTCGGGAAAACATCCACAAATCATGGAGTAATTCTTCCCCCTTCTCTTTTAATTTATCTTTAAAATGTCATTATCTATATTTGTACATTGAGGGCAATGTACACCTTAAGTGTGGGGGTGAATAGGTATTCTGAGAAAATGCCTAATTTGTCATTATTCTTAGACCCTGAAAATAAAAATGCCTAATTGTCTGCATTGTTCTCAAATCCCTGAATTTAATCTTGTTTTAAAGTAATTTTCTCATATTACTAATTAAGATGAAATTTCTAATGATTTGTGATTTTTATTGATATGTTTTGGAATAAGTCATAGTTAATTGTACATTGATAATTAAATCTGAAGAATACTAGGGAATCAAGCATGATAAGTCTAATTTTTTAAAAAATTAAAATTTTAGGTTGTCAACCAGAATTTAAATATTATCTTGAAATTTGAGATTTACAAGGTTTATGTCAAAAACACCCATAATTTTTGTGAGAAATTGAGCCTTACAGAGCATACATTCTTTTTCATGCTCAATTCTTGATTATGAGTGTGTCGATATGAATTGTTATTCTAGAACTTGCCTCGATTATACATGTCAAGACCACAGTTATGATTTGACATACCGAGATGATAAAGGCACTTAGGTTTTAACCCATTTACTCTACTAAATAACCTACCCTTATAATTAACCCTTAGTGAACCCCGTTGAGCCTAACAACCCTTTTTATTGACTTACCTGCTAATTTTAACCCAAAACCCTTTGTATTTCTTATCACCTTTTATTTTGACTACCCCTTAATCCAGATTTAATTTGAGCCAGTTATCTGAGTTTATTATTCTGGTATTTAAATTTATCTTGTATTTAGTTTGTTCTTAAAAAAAATATTCAAAGTTTTCAATATTAGTAATATGGAAAGTGAGCTTACACAATCAAAGACTATTTCCCAAAAGGAAAAGCTCGTATTAGTAAGATTTTTTTATTGTTTTCAGTTGATGTAATTATTATCTTAGAAATTTTTAGGTAGGTAACTTATCAATTCAATCTCGATTCTAACCTTCTAATTTTAACCTTTATCCACACCTTTAACCCTAGTCCCATTACAACCCTAACAAAGACCTTTTGATCTGTTGATCGTATCATTTTACAGTGGTGGAGATTTGATTTTCAGGCAAGCCTATGGGATTAACTTTTCATGTTCGACTTATGAGTGCTTAATTTTGACCCTTAAACACTTTTTGAGTGATTAGAGTGAATCTTTTGTGAGGATATCAATCCTTGTCAATTTTGAATTAAAGGTAATTATTTAGAGAAAGGGAAACACCTATGTTTTTCATGCTACAAATTTATGACGTATCTTGTTTGAATTTTTAGGAATCTTTGAGTTGAATTATCCATGTATAAATTATCTATGAATTAGGATAAGGCATTGTTGATAGGAATTATGAATCATAGAAAGTTCGTTTTAATTGTAAGTTGAGAATTTTGCTTGAGGACAAGCAAAAGCTTAAATGTGGGGGTATTTGATAAACTGTAAAAGTAACATGTTTTAAGCCCACATTTAATATGCTTTTGGATGATTTATCCCTTGATTTGTGTAAAACGGTGCTCTAAAGTATATTTATGCTGTCGCAGATCGGTTGAGTAGGAACGGTAGAAGAAGAGGAAGGATGTTACATTCTTTTGCTTCTCCTACGATATTTCTAGTTGGATGAAAACAGCGCCTAAAGGCCTTCTCAATCGTCTTTTCTACATGTTTACGTGCATTGCCGCAAGCGCCCCTCCACATCCTTACTCGTCGCTGCCTCATGGCTATGCGCCGCATTTTATGGCGGGGTATAGAGGTTCTCGCGAAAGGGCTTAATCCTTTCTTTTCATGTCTTATACCCAGGAAAGCACTCGAGGATGAAAAGAACACAAAACGGGCTTAAAACGAAGTAAATGGGCCTTTCCACGAAATCGACACGGCCTGGGCTAAGGATCACACAGCCGTGTCTTGACGAACACCTGGAGCACGGCCTCATCACCACCGCACACGGCCGTGCCAAAGTCGAAATTCGAACACGGTCAGGTCTCGATTTGCACGGGCGTGTGACATGGCCGTGCCTCTGTCGCTAGAAAGAGCAATTTTAGTCGAAAAAGGATACTTCAGGAGAAAGAATCACATTCTAAGAGCCTATAAATATACCCCAAGTACCACCTTTGAAGGGGGCGTCAAAGCTAGGCCAAGGAGCCAAGCCGAGAAGGTCAAAGTTAGGGAATAACGCGAAGATAGCTAGTTGATCCATCCCAAGAAGCCAGAATTATACTCAAGACGGTGGAATTCTCCTTCAATTCCTTCAGGGAGTTTTAGGATTTTCTTATGTTTTGTTTTATCTTTTCTCTTGCGATGTTTTGTTTATTCATTATGAACTAAACCCTTCAGATACCTGAAGGGGATGAAACCTAGATAGATCTTTTTATTTGATTTTTCAGTTATATGATAAATTACTTAGTTTGTTCTTAATTATGTTGCTTAATCCAAATCTAATGTGCTTAGGTGGAGGAGGAATAGACCCTGCCTAAGAGTAGATCTAACATAATTAAGCGGAGTTGATCGGACGCCTAGAGATAAGGTTACGAGATTTTGCCAGATTAGGGTGAAACCTAATATGGGAATCCATTGACCGATTTACTGCTTTCCTAAGGGGTTATTATAAGCGAACGAGAGTTCCACTAATTAACCTAGGATTAGATGTTATTCACTTCGAGAGAGGGTTTAACATAGGTTAGGGAGTCTCACGGATCAAGCTAAGTAAAAGAAATCATATAATCTAAGGTTAGATAATAAGAGAATTCTGGGTGGATTCTTCCCGAGGGTATCATCAAAATCAACTGAGTCTTTTTCAAGTTATCCCCAAATTCATCTTTTTTTGTCTTTGTTTCTTTAGTTTAGTCTTCGCCAATATAGTTTAAAGCAACTTCACTATATTTTTAAGGCTAAATAATAAAAAGAAAGTTAGTATTAGTACTTTTAGTTCCTTTGGGTTCGATATCTGATTTTGCCTAAGCTATACTACTGTTCAATAGGTACACTTGCCTTTAATCATTGTCAGAGTTAGTCTCCAGGTTTGATCATTCTTTTATAAATTTTAAAACTCTGATTTCACAGCGATCAAAAACGCGTTAATCAACGGTCTATTCCGTAACCTTGCCTTTTCCTCAATCAAGGTTGATTCCATGCTCTTCTTGGTCTATAACAACAAGATTCACTCATTCAATCATTTTATAATCATAATACATCATAATCTCTACTTAGGCAAAAATGACCGTTTTGCCCTTGTACTATGGCAAAATTATGATTTTTCCCTAGGTTCATAAATCATTTTTCATCACATTTTCTCATTAAACAAGCCTAGCTGAACATTTATTACTCTTATAACTACTCATAATTCCAATTATTTCATGCATTTATTACACATTTTCAATTTTTGCATTCGAGCCCTATTCAGGTGTTTTCATGCTAACACCTTTCACAAAAGTTGTTTCTCATCACCCTAACATTCATTTTCTTCCATAAAAACTCAGCTAATAACATCAACCCTCTAATTTCAAGTCCTTCAACTTTCAACCATTTAACAAATTAGTCCCCTCATTAGCTAGCTTAAGCTTTGGGGACTCTAAAAGTACAAAAATATTCAAAAATAATCATCAAAATCACTTGCTAGTAAGGATTGAAGATTGCTGAAAATTTTAATCTTCCATACACCTTTCTTGAGTGTAAAAATCGGTGGAAGAAGAAAAGAGATAAAAAGATAATAGCTTTCTCTTTACTTATCTTGTTTTATTCATTTTAGTCACCTAACACTACCAAATTTTAACTCATTTAATGCTCTTGTCTCTCTCTTAGTTCCCTTGGCCGGCTATCATCTTTAGGGAGGTATAATTGCACTTTAAGGACCTCAAATTAATATTCCATAGCTATTAAACACTTCTACCTTATATAATAGAGCTTTTGCACCTTATGCGATTTAGTCATTTTTCACAATTAAGCACACAATTGCTAAAATTAGAGCATCAAAATTTCTATGCAATGTTATAATCATGCTATAATGCATAAAATAATGTCAAAATAATTTTCTTCAACCTTGAATTAGCAGTCTCAAAACCACTATTCCAACTAGCCCCAAAATCGGGTCATTATAAAGAATGGGATAAGGCCCACACTACATCAGTATCGAATAGGCTCTCAAAGCAAGATCATATCTTTGCATATATTGTTACTGATTGACTGATAGGGGATTACACATTGAGTTTTTGTAAACTCACCCTTTCTTTTAACTATACAGGTAATCCCCAGCCTTAGACGATTTGGAGCCACGAGGGACTCAAAGTTGGCCATACGACCGCTGATGTTCTGCTGTAAACTTATTTATCTCAATTTCATATCAGGCTATTGATTATGTAATAAGGCCATTGGTGGATTTAATTTGTAATTGGGTTTTGATTTCTTGTTTTAGCTGCCAAACAGATACAAAAGAGTTTTCAAAATAACAACTGTTTTCAAGAAAAACACGCATTTTAAACTTTAAGGTTTTTAATTAGAGAAGCTTCCGCAGTTTTATTCCGTTTAAAAAATCAACGGTAACAAATATGGCAATCGTTTGATAAGCTGTTTTCAGATTGTAATAACTTAATCAACCGAATTTTCTTAAGCAATAAAAAGTAAATGGGTTTTAACTTAAATACGGATTTTGTTATCAATAAGTCCAAATTTCAAAAATCACCTCGATGTGACACGTCAGATTCAGTCGTAACGTTTAGGCCGGGTTTGGGGTGTTACACCAAAAAAGACATGGGTTAAGTTAAAGAGTACTCCATTTAAGTTAAAGGAAGGTTGCCTTCCTATTTAAATCTAAGGCTTAAGGCAGAGAGAAACATATCTCTTTCAAAGCTAAGTCTGAAAGCCATGGTTTTGTTAAGAAGCCTGCCTCTTGTTAAGATAAATCCCTTAATTTTCCTTGTTGAAAACACATATCAATAAACATTTATAAAAAAATGAAGCTACATCTGGGTTAAAACTGATAACAAAGGTTACCTGAATGAGTTCTAGTGAAATGTGTCTCCCTATCGAGGGAAAACTGAGGTTGCAACGTCTGGCGATGTTACAAGGAAATGTTAGATATTATGTTAAGCTGCCTTTGAGGTTAGTAGGTGAGTCTTTAAACTGACTCTTACTTGCATGTTTACATGATAGTCTTGCATGTTTTGAAAGGCTAATCTATGAAATGAAAATGTAAGATATGCAAGTGTGATGCTTAAAGTTGATATGTTTCTATTCTGAATAAGAGTATGAACATGATGAATATGCAAGAAAGCATGGGCTGAATGATAAGTCTCTGTTCTATTGAGAAGTATGTACATGCATAAACACGTCTGAAAGCATGATGGAGTCTTTGCATGAATAAGTTGTATGAGTTACATAAGTCTGCATGTTGAGTCTGCTTATGTGTGAATTCGTCAAGACAATAAATATGAATTTGATTTAAAAGTCCATGGCCATGACAAGAAGACCGTATAGTGTAAAATCCAGTCTGAACTATGACATCATATGGGAAAGTGAATACCATATAGTGTAAGACCTTGTCATGGTGGGTATGAAATCATATGGGGATAGAAGACCACATACTATAAGACCTAATTTGGGACTATGGCGTCATGTGGGGAAAAAGATAAAGGACAGTTGGGCGAGTACTAGGTGATGAAAGGAAAACCTCAAGACGTTGAGTTTAGGCAAATCCCTATCGTTGAAAAGATCATTTACCAAAATGTGGAAGCTTTTGTGGTTGTTTTCTGCTATATGTGAGCCCTTGTGGTAAAAAAATGTTATATGTGAAAGCATTTGTGGCTATTCTCTACTATATATGAGCCATTGTGGCAGAATATGTTATATATGGAAGCCTTTGTGGTTGTTCTCTGCAATATCTAGGCCCTTGTGGAAGAATATGTTATATGTGGAAGCCTTTGTGGCTGTTCTCTGCTATATCTGAGCTTTTTGGCATAATATGTTATATGTGGAAGCCTTTATGGCTATTCTCTATTATACGTGAGTCTTACGATGATATCCGTCATATGGAGCCTTAGTTGCCAACTCTATGCATGTGCCTTCGTGGAAAATATGTTAAAGTGGAGCCTTTGTGGCTAACTTTGTTAAATGCGCCTTCATAGCGAATTTAATATATGAGGATGCCTCTATGGATATCTTTTGCATATGTTTGGATGCCTTTGTGGCTATCTATCTACTGTAAAAGGAAGACTTCTGTGGCTATCTCTATCATAGGAAGAGCGCACCTTCGTGGTCATTATTATTATTTAATGTCTATAAGGGTTATATTATTATATAAGGGTTGTATTAAATTTTTGTTAAGAAATTTTAAGGTTTAAATAGTTAATTTAGTAAAAGGATTAAATTGAAAAAGTTATAAAAGTTTATATTATTAGCTAAAAATATTATATGGTTATGTGATCTTAAATTAATGGATAAAATTGGTAAAATTCCATAAACTTTAGATAGTGGATAGTTATGATCTGGTTTTTGGTGTAATTTTAATTGTTTTTAAAGGTTAATTTTGTAATTAGATAAATTAAGTTAAACTAATAAACTAAAGATGAAACAAATATCATCTTCAACAATTTCTTTGACCCTAGATCCGAACACCATTGTTAAATAACGAGGGAAGCTTCGTTCAAAGAAAATTTTAATGCATGGTATGTGTCTAAGCCATGTTTTTAGTGATTTTTATGTTTTTGAACTTGTATTAGCTTAATCTAGCTAGCTCGGGGGTCGATTTGTAAAACAGTTAAAAGTTTAGGGATTTTTCATGAATAAGTTTATAGTGTTTGTGAATTTATTTGATAGATTATTAAGTTTAATTGTTAAATAAATATATTTTGTTAAGTGATTTTTGATGATTTTAAGGTCTAAGGACTTATCTGAAAAATTAGTAAAATTCTTTGATAATGTTGTGAAATAATGAAATATAGGGATTGTAATGGACCTTATAAATAATCGTGTAACACCCCAAACCCGGCCTAGACTTTATGGCCATATCTGGCAATGTCACACGATAGTGTTTTTGAAACCTCGTTGTTACGATGAAAACATTCCATGTTATTATCTTTAGTAAACCTTTGTTAGAACTTAGGAAGTCATCTTTATTCTTTTAAAACATTTGTTTTGAAACATCCTTCGTTGCGGAAGCTTTAATAAAACAGTCTAGGTGATCATGCATTTAGAAATTACTTTAACTTTTTGAAAACTGAATTTCCTACGACCAGCAGGTATAAATCTATAAAGTAAAATAAATAAATAAAAACTCAAATTTAAAACCAAAGTCCCAGAGGATTCTTAAATTATAACCCAAATAATCAACAATAATCAAATCGTAAATCGTAAATTGAAAACCATGAAGTCCAAAAATTACAGTGGTCACCGTTGAGTCCTCCGTCGCACTGATCTGTCTAAGTCTGGGGATTAGCTGTGCACATTAAACAAAAATGGTGAGTTTACGTAAACTCAGTGTGTAATCTCGCAGAAACAAGCAAACAATCAGTATTCACAGTGCACAGCTAAGCAGTTTTGGGCCTAAGTCCTTTTCAAAGATGCTCGATGTTTATTTGGGCCTTAGCCCATCTCGGTGAGTGTCAAAAAATGCGATGGGGCCTTAGCCCATCACTGAGACGTCGATGTGATAATAGTTATGTAGTAGCAAAATCCTACCCAACCAGCCTCTACACACCATCTCCGTCCAACCCTACACTCCATGTGGGGATGTAATCAACCCACCCATCCCTACACTCCAAGTAGTACCGAATGCGGCACAAAATAGTAGTTTGCAGCTGAGCTACCAGTAAATTAGGCTTAAAGCCTTTCAGTACACTTCCTCCGAATAACAACCCCCAACACAATGCAATGCAACATATAATGGATGATATGCTATTATGCAATTTTAGTACATATATTCAGTTCAGTTATTAACATGCTCAGTACAAATATCATTCAATCAATTTCACGCATTTAAGGGTCTAAGTAGCGATTACCGACCCTACAGTAAGTTCACAGTTGACTTGGGCGACCCGCCCAACCTTAGAAACATTTCGGTAAAAAATGGGCTCACAGGCCCATGTGATCTGCCCATCTGGGCCCACACGCCTATATGACCCACTCAACCCAAATTGGCCTTGGCCGTGTGATCCATTTTTAATGTAACCCATGCTAGATAAATGTTCATATATGTTTTCACTATTTACTTATATGTTCATTCAAAGCTATCTACTTGAGTCATTGTCACTAAATTATTTATATCTTGAGCTACAAAATTCCAAATTAAGATCCACTTGATATTTTTGAAACTAGACTCAAATACCTTTCTACCATAAAATTTTCAAAATTTATATTTTATCAAATAAGTACAGTAAAATCTTCAAATTTGTCCATATTCTGCTATTTGATAGCTTTAACTTTTCCTTACTAAAAATTATTTATCTCTTAGTACAGAATTTGGATGATGTTTCCGTTTATTTCTTTTGAAAATAGACTTATTAAGGATTTCAACATATAAATTTAAGCCCATAATTATTTTTTTACAATTTTTGATTATTTTCCAAAGTCTAAACAGGGGAATCCGAAATCATTCTGATATTGTCTCACAAAATTTATTATATCTCATAATTTACAATTCCATTGCTTACACTGTTTCTTCCATGAAAACCTAGACTCAATAAACTTTAATTTCATACTCTATTCAACCTCTAACTCGATTTCCACTATTTTTGATGATTTTTCAAAATTAGACTACTGCTGCTGTCCAAAACTATTTTAGTGCAAAATGTTTATTTCCAATTTTATAACACCCTTATTTCCTTTCTCTATAATTTTTTGCATCATTTTATCTTATTTCTCTTATTTCTCAATAGCAAGCAATTTCAATTTTTTTGCCGAATTCCATTTTCTGTGTTTCAGGTACACATCTATATCATTTTTGCTGCTTACGTAATCTCGGGATGACCAAAAACCTATAATCGACAATCCCAACTTTAGAATCGGTCTTAAACTAAGATTAAACCGTATTCACATACCAAAAGGTCTAAGCTTGCCCGTTCATCACTTACCTTCTAACTTCGCACAATTCCACCACTACTAAACATGATTCAGATAGCAACCGAAACGATTCGCTACTATAAAATTAACCATTCCTCATTAACAAAGAGTTCAACAAAGTTAAGAACGAATTCAAAGCCAAAACCACTCGCCCAAAAAACACAAGAAAATGCATACGTTATACGCTTACCAAACGATCACCACTTCGAGTCAAATAGACGAACGTTAATTCTAGCCTCATGACCGACTCCTAAACAGTCAACAAAACACTCATTAATCCCTTATCCAGAGTAACATTTGAGTTTAATAAAATGGAAACTTACCGTAGAACACAATTGCACGCCTGCACAAAGGGGAAAAGATGAAGAAAGACAAAGCAAACGGAAGGGGAATTCAAAGGAAATTCGGCAGCAAGGATTTATTGTTTAGAAAAAAGAGGAAAACCAAAATTTGAGAGTGGGGGAGAAGAGGGAAAACGTCAAAAAGTTGGAAAAGAGTCCGAAATTTGAAAAAAAAACAACAAAACAAAAAGATAATGCCTAAAAATCTGGTAACTCATCTCCTTAATTCTCTCCTTAACCTCCCACAACAACTCCACCACTCGAAATTTCAATTTGACTAGGACTCCACCACGCCACACGGCCAAGCAACAAAAATAATTCCCTTGCTCACACAGGGACTTGAACTCCAGACCTCCCATGCACCAACACACACCTTAGCCACCAGACCAGCAAGCCCATTCTAATATAATTTTACCAACTTTTAACTATAAGCCTACTGACCAGAGATAGGGATTTATTCATAAAAATACCAATATTTGCGCAAGTCAAGGCTTGAACTTGGGACCTCTCTTATACACCCAGAACACATAACCACTAAAGCAGATACACAATTGTGTGTCACACATACACAAAATCAAAAATTAAAATTTTGGGGCGTTACAAATCGACTATCATTATATTTTGTTGATTATGGTTAAATTTGAAGTTTAGGATTTAGGGACTAAATTACATAAAATTTAAAATATGAGGGGTAATTTAGTAATTTCAAAATAAAATAGGTTATAAGTTATAACCTATGAGTTTAAGCTATTGAATTATTTAATTAAGTTAAATTACTATTTAGATCAAGAATCGAATCAACCGGACTTGAATCGAGGAAAGGCGAAGATATGGGATTAATCATCAAATCTACTTTTACCATCGTATTAATCGAGGTAAGTTCATTTTTCATTTTAGATTATTACATTTGAATTTATAAGATTAATTGAAATATTTATATATGTGTCTTTGTATTGATGTTTAAGATTGTCTTGATTTGAGAAAAGGAAATGGCTGTGATTGAATGCATTATGGTATTATACTTGAAAAGGAAAAGACCATGGTTGAAAAATACCATTGCATTGCATTTGATATATCTAAATCAATGAAAAGGGTGAAAAGGATGTTATCCAAAAAGGATATCAAAAGAAAAGGTTGAAAAGGATATTATCGAAAAAGGATAACAAATGAAAAGAATGTATTTGGAAAGGATATCATGGAATGAACTATTTAGTTAAGATTTGTTATGTGATAGGGAAAGGTTTGTACACTTGAATTGAAAAGGAAGATGATTAAATGTGTGATTGATGATTTATATATTGAAATATTAAGCATGATATGTTACATGTTATGAATGATATGTTCTTATATATGTATATAGTTGCTAACTTGTGAAGTGGTGTGATTAGGAAGAAATGTGCATGTAGAGAATAAACAAATGCTTGAATGATTTAATCATGAAAATATTTATGTGATCTTCAGAAAGCTTGATCGGTTGGAATCTTGTCAAAGCTCTATCACACTATCTGTCAACCACTTTGGTAGTTTTTGGCTATTTTGATAAACGGTTATAAATGAGATGTATAGGATTTTAATGTAATAGGTACTTTAGATTAGTTTGATCATATGGTGTGTTTTGGCATTACTTGTATCTAGTTGTATATATATGGTTTTGGTATGGCTTGTATATGTTTAAACTCATTTGGATATGGTCATTTTGGTTATTCCTATCTAAAGTGGTAAGTTGTGATGGTATAGAATGAGATGAAATAGTCTTTTAGTATCCATGTTATATGATTTAAGTTTGGTATTGGAATTTTGTTCTTGAATGGTTTTGGTGTGTAAATTGTGGTGCCTTTGAATGATATATTGGTTAAAATTTATAGAATGATTGAATTGGTATGTTTTGCCTGGGTTTGAAATGTGTTTTGATCATATGATTGTATGTGGAAATGATGTGTCTTGGTGTACAAGAATAGTTTTGAGATAGCTTGTTCTAGGGGAAAAATTGGAGCACATAGCCTAGGACACGGGCTATCACCCGGTCGTATACCACACATGGCTACCCCACACGACCATGTGTTTGTATTATTTAAGGTACATTATTCACACGGCCTGCAACATGGCTGCGTGTCTCAAGTCAGTATGTAACACGGTCTGGCACACGGGTTGCGACATGACCGTGTGACCCAACATCGAATACACACACGATTTGGCACACGGTCTACGACACAGTCGTGTGTCTATACTTTGATTGTTCACACGGCCCTGTGACCCCTCTTTTTCAAAATTTTCATGCTTTTCCAAAATTTTCTGTTTGTTTTGATTTGATCACAAATTGTTCTTAAACTGTTTTTAGGGCCCCGTAGGCTCGATTTAAGGCCCATAAGTTTATACTTGCCATGATTAGATTCAATTGGTATTTTTTTTAACATTAATTTTGTATATTTATTTCTGTTGTGAAGTTAATGATCTATTTTTCTTAGTAATACTCCGTAAGCCTAATTCGATAACAAAGACGGGTTAAGGGAGTTACACATTTAGTAAGGGAAATCTTTGTGGTGAACTCTTTTAATGAAATTCCAACACGACGAAGCTTGGGTAAATGTCTCTCTAAAGGAAAGTATGGTATCAAAAACATGGCAAGTGTTAGAAGAAATAAAGTGATTGTATAGGGAAAATAAGGTATCTAATGAACTATGTCAGAAAGGTCCCAAATGTTAAGGATGAGGCAAACTCTGCATGAACAAAAAAGGGAAATGTTCAAGAAGGTGAATAGGGCTAGAATGAAATATGTGGCAAAAACGAGAAGAAGTAATGAATGATGTATATAGTACGTTCTTGAGGAAGTCTTAGTCGATTATGTATGAATTGCATCAAAAGGAGTGGTAGAGTAAAGTACCCGCCAAAGAAGGACATAAGCCAAAGAATATGCAAAGTGTTTAGTATGCTACGACGTAATGAAACAAGTAATAGAGATTTACTAAGTTCTCAAGAACTTACGTAAGTTATTTCCTAGTTCATGTTGTAAAGAATCTCGTGTGGAGGATGATGCCAAGGCTACACCAGTAGAGTGGCTGATGTGCTTATGCGCATACAGAGAAGAGAAGTTTACGAGAGAGAAGCCTTCTCAACAAATAGAATAAGAAGCCATAGCCCGTGCCAAGAAAGACTATAAAATTACAAGTCGTATGGAAAGTTATATGGAGAAGTTAAGTCCGTGCATAAGTTTTAGTACTCTGATTCTTTAATTAGGAAAAGGATGATGTATACGCTGGCCTTCGTAGTTTTATTCTGTAAATGTGAAACATACATTGTACGTAAAGATATTCTTAATAAAATACTTGATGTAATTCAGAACAAGAGTTAAAGAAATTTTATCAAGCCATCATTTAAAATAGTTACATAAGTGAGTCGAGAGATAGTCTAGGTTACATATATTTTAGGAAGTAACACCCAATACTCGGATCCGATCGATCGGATTTGGTGGAGGGCGTTATAGACAAGGGGTGGTGGCACCACCCATTTTTTTCTGCCCAATCATGCCTCTATCGTTAGCCCATGATATGTTTTAAAAAAATATTTTTTTAATAGGGGAAGGATGTTAAACGATGGCACCGATGGAGGAATATAGGTTCTATACAGTTAAAATGTAACACCCCTTACCCGTATTCAATGCCGGAACTGGATATGAGGCATTACCAGACTTAACGCACTTTAACATACAACTTTAGGCTATCAAATTTCATTGCAATATAAAATCTTTCAATCACATTCATAACATTCTGATTATGGGCCTACGAGGCCTTACACATGCAAATGGAGGGCCTCGGAATCAAACCGGGATCCTTTGTATACTTAGAAAAATTTTACCTTAACAGGGCCACACGCCCATGTGAAATGGGACACGCCCGTGTGGGCAGGCCATGTGGTCACACACACCCATGTCGCTATACTATGTGGAATTTATTTTCTTTTCGAACCTACAGGCATTTCACACGGCTAGACACACGCCCGTGTCCTCTACACGGCCTAGACACGCCAGTGTCATCACCCGTATGTGAAAACCTGGGTATTCTGTTTGTGACGTCAGCAACCAAATAAGGGACACAAGGCCTAGGCACACGCCTGTGTGTCTAGCCCTTGGTCAACACTAACTTGCAACACTAACATATAGGTAACACACGGCCTGCTCACACACCCATGAGACTGACCGTGCATCACACACGGCCTAGACACACACCCGTGTGCCTACCCGTGTGGACAAGAACAAGGCTATTTGCCAAGCTCTTTTTATCACCCTAAATCATACAACATCAATCACATTCAACCATTTACCAAGCAACTCAATCATGTACCATACATATTCATGAATAACCTCATCTTTTCATATATATAATGATAATGAGCCATTAAATATGGCCATTTACAAAAGTCTTCATCTTTAAAAGAGCCAACACACTTGGCCAAAACAACAAAACATTTCACTATTTTTAGCCCCCTATACATGCCATACTCAAAATGCTAAGTCTAATATATCGAGATGAGCTAATAGTGTGGATGATCTTTAAATTATCTTCGTATCTCGAGTTGGATGTTTGACACTATAAAAAAAGGGAAAAGAAAGGGAGTAAGCTTTAAGCTTAGTAGGTTTACATGTAAACAATAAGCATCATAGCATGTGCTTATCAGTCAATAACATTTCATACTAAACAAGAATAATTTACATTTTCAGAACCATGCTTACTCAACTCATCTCTTACCACCTTCCAACCGTATAATATTTATATGGCTCACATATCCTGTACACATCACCACAAAGCCACATGAAACATTTACATAGATAATTTCTCGAAGAATAATACTAAGTACCTGGTGGTTTCGCACACAGCCCACCATTAATCAATAATAGGGTGGTATCGCACATAGCCCACCAACAAGAATATTTACGGTGATTACATACATAGCCCACCAAATGAAAATACAAATGATGGTGTCGCACACAGCCCACCAAAAAGAATAATTACGGTGGTATCCAACATAGCCCACGAACAAGAATATTTACGGATATTTTTTCGCACTTACATATCTATTCCGAGGTTCATACGAGAATTATCCACTATCTATCAATTTTATTTAATATCAAACATAATTGATCTCATTCATAGAATGCACCAATGAGTAACAACATATGTATTAGAGATGTATCATTTACACATAAACTTACCTCGGTGCAAAATGTATTAATCGACGTTTTAGTCTGTAACCTTGCCTTTTCCTCGGTTAAGGTTGTTTCCGCGCTCTTCTTGATCTATAATAATAAAATTCACTCATTCAATCACTTTATAATTCATGATATATCAAAATTTCTACTTAGGCAAAAATGACCATTTTGCCCTTCTACTTTGGCAAAATTATGATTTTGCCTCTAGGCTCGTAAATCATTTTTCATCACATTTTCCCATTAAATAAGCCTAGCTGAACATTTATTTCTCTTACAACAACTCACAAAACCAATTATTTCATGCATTTATTACACAAATTCAACCTTTACTAATAAGTCATATTTAGGTGTTTTCATCGTAACACCTTTCACAAAAGTTGTTCCGTAACTCACTAACATTCATTTTCTTCCATAAAAATCAGAAAAAAACATGAAAACTCTCATGGTAAGTCCCTAAACTTTCAACCATTTTGCAAAATAGTCCATTCATTAGCTAGCTTAAGCTTTGAGGGTTCCAAAAGTACAAAAATTATTAAGAAAGACCTTTAAAATCACTTACTTGCTAGAGGATATGTTTGCTGAAAGTTTGAGCTTCAAAACCCCTATTTCTTGCTAAAAATTTTGGTAGAATAAGAAGAGAAATGAAAAAGATGATAACTTTCTCTTTCTTATCTTATTTTATTCATTTTAGTCACCTAACACCATCAAATTTTTGACTCATTTAATGCTCTTGTCTCTCTTGGTTCCCTTGGCCGGCCATCATCTTTAGGAATGTCTAATTGCACTTTAAGGACATCCAATTTAATATTTTATAACTATTAGACACCCCTATCATGTAAAATAGAACTTTTGTACTTTATGCGTTTAGTCCTTTTTTGCAATTAAGCATACAATCACTAAAATTAGGGCACCAAAATTTTCATGCATCCTTAAAAACATGCTATAACACATGAAATAATATTAAAAAATTTTCTTCAACCTCAGATTAGTGGTCCCGAAACCACTGTTCCGACTAGCCCCAAAATTGGGTTGTTACAACTCTCCTCCCCTTTAGAGATTTTCGTCCCCGAAAATCTTACCAGTAAAAAGGTTTGGGTATTATTCCCTCATGGCTTCTTCAGGTTCCCATGTAGCCTCTTCCATACCTTGTTTTTGCCAAAACACTTTTACTAAGGCTATGCTTTTGTTCCTCAACTGTTTAACCTCTCGAGCCAATATCTTAATTAGTTCCTCTCCCTAAGTCATGTCTGGCCGTATCTCAATTTCTGTTGGATGGATCACATGTGAAGGATCGGAACGATATCGCCGCAACATCGACACATGAAACACGTTGTGTATTCTTTCTAACTCTACTGGCAAAGCCAACCGGTATGCTACTGGTCCAATCCTTTCATTAACCTTATACAGCCCTATAAATCGTGGACTCAATTTTCCCTTTCAACCAAATCTCATTATTTTCGTCCACGGGGATACTTTCAGAAATACTTTGTCACCCACTTGAAACTCGATTTCTTTCCTTTTTAAATCCGCGTATGACTTTTGTTGATCTGAAGCCGCTTTCAGACTATCACGAATCACTTTCACTTTCTTTTCAGTCTCTTTAACTAGATTGACCCCGTGAATTTGCTTCTCACTAAGCTCAGTCTAATACAAGGGAGTCCGACACTTGCGACCATATAAAGCTTCGTACGGTGCCATCCGTATACTCAACTGATAACTGTAGTTATAGGCAAACTCAACCAAAGGTAGATATTTTTCCCAACTACCTTCGAACTCCAACACACAGCATCGGAGCGTATCCTCAAGAACTTGAATTACCCTTTCAGATTTGCCATTGGTTTGAGGATAGAACGCTGTACTAAAATTCAATTTTGTACCTAAGGCTTTTTGCAACTTCTTCTAAAACCTCGAAGTAAATCTCGGATCTCTATCCAAGATAATAGATATGGGCACTCCATACAATCTCACCACCTCAGCAATATACAACTCAACCAACTTATCAAGTGAATAATCCATATGCATCGGTATAAAGTGAGCTGACTTTGTTAATCTATCAACAATGACCCACACAACATCTTTCTTTCTCGGAGTCATAGGTAACCCGGTTACAAAATCCATGGTGATTCGATCCCATTTCCACTCTGGAACCATCACTGGCTGCAGTAATTCTGAAGGTACTTAATGCTCTGCTTTCACTTGTTGACAGATCAAACATTTTGTAACGAACTCGGAGATGTCTCTTTTTATACCCGGCTAACAATACAATTTCTTAAAATCATTGTACATTTTTGTACTGACTGGATGTACTGACAAGCAACCACTGTGCGCTTCATGTAAAATTTTCCAGATCAACTCATCATCCCTAGGTACACAAATCCTGTCATGGAACATTAGACAACCAACTAAACTCATCCGAAAATTAGAGTTATTTCTCGATTCGCGCTGAGCTCTCTTAGCTTGCGTCCCACTATCATTCTTTTGAGCTTCACATATCTGCTGATAAATAATGATCTAGCCCTCAACTCGGCCAATATAGCACCACCATCAGACAACGCTAAGCTCGTACTCATAGCTTTCAAAGCATATAGGGATTTTTTGCTCAAGGCATCCACAACCACATTCACTTTCCTCGTATGGTAATCAATTACTAACTCATAATCCTTCAATAATTTGAGCCACCGCCATTGTCGCAAATTCAAATCCTTTTGCTCCATCAAGTACTTCAAACTCTTGTAATCGGTGAAGATTCGACACTTCTCACCATATAAATAATGACGCCAAATCTTCAAAGCAAAGACGATCGTAGCCAACTCTAAATCATGAGACGAATAATTCTTCTCATGTAGTTTTAGGTATCTCGAGGCGTAAGCTACTACCTTACCCTCTTGCATGAACACACAGCCAAGGCCATTTAATGACGCATCACTATAAACCACAAACTCTTTCCCCGACTCAGGTTGTACTAAAACTAGCGCCTCAACCAATAATACTTTCAATTTCTCGAAACTCTGTTGGCATTTCTCAGTCCATTCAAACTTAACATCTTTATGCAATAGTTTCTTCATCGGGGTAGCAATCATGGAGAACCCCTTTACGAAATGTCTGCAGTACCCCGCTAAACCCAAAAAGCTTCTAATTTTCGACACATTCCTTGGTGATTTCCACTCCACAATAGTCGAGATCTTACTCGGATCAACTCTAATGCCATCACCCGACACAATGTGTCCTGAAAATTTGACCTCTCGAAGCCAAAACTGATTCTTGTTGAATTTAGCATACAACTGCTTGTCTCTTAAAGTCTGCAAAACAATTCTCAGGTGCTCTACATCCTCATTATCCCCCTGAGAATAAACTAATATGTCGTCGATAAAAACAACTATAAACTTATCCAAATACGGTCGAAAGATGCGATTCATTAAATCCATAAAAATTGCAAGAGCATTCGTTCAGCCAAATGGCATGACAAGAAACTCATAATGGCCATATCTCGTCCGAAATGCAATTTTCGACACATCTTGCTCCTTAACCCTCAACTGGTAGTAGCCAGACCTTAGGTCTATCTTAGAGAATACCGTAGCTCCCTTCAATTGATCAAATAAATCATCTATCTTTGGCAAGGGATACTTATTCTTCACTGTCACCTTGTTGAGTTATCTGTAGTCTATGCATAATCTCATCGACCCATCTTTCTTTTTCACAAAAAGTATCAGAGCACCCCACGGTGAATAGCTCCGTCTTGCAAAACCCTTATCCGTTAACTCCTGCAACTGAACCTTCAATTCTTCCAACTCCAATGGTGCCATCCTATACGGGGCAATCGAAAAAGGTGTTGTACTCGGAACTAACCCAATCCCAAGTTCGACCTTTCTAACTGGAGGCAATCCTGGTAACTCTTCCGGGAACACATCTGGATACTCACATACCACCGGCACTGATTCAATCTTTACCTCTAACTATTAAGAATTTAGCACAAAGGCGAGATAGGACTCATACCCTTTTCTCAAGTATCTCTCGGCTACCATAGATGAAATTATCATAGGCAAACCATCTGATCTACCTAATTCAACCCAAATGACATTTGTAATAGCTCAATTTTGGGGCTAGTTGGAACAGTGGTTTCGAGACCACTAAATCGAGGTTAAGGAAAATTATTTTGATGTTATTTTATGTGTTATGGCATTAATATATGGCTGTGTGAAAATTTTGATGCTTTAATTTGAGCGATAGCATGTTTAATTGTGAAAAAAGACTAAATTGTATAAAGTACGAAAGTTTTATTTTTCAAGGTAGAGGTGTCAAATAGCCTTAGAATGTTAAATTGGAGGTCCTTAAAGTGAAATTAGGCCATTAGGAGGGTATTGCCGACCATAGGAATGAAGGGAGACAATAGCATTAAATGTTGGTCAAATTTGGTGGAAATTAGGTGATAAAAAAATAAGATAAAAAGATGAGATATCATCTTTTACTATTCATACATCTTCTCCACCGAAATTTGAAGAGAGAATAGAGGCTTTTGAAGTTCAAAATTTCAGCTACATTTCATCCTTGCTAGTAAGTCAATTTGATGATTATTTTTTATGATTTTTGTACTTTTGGAGTCCCCAAAGCTTAAGCTAGCTAATGAGGGGACTAAATTGTGATATGGTTGAAAGTCTAGGGACTTGCCATGAGAATGGTTATGTTGTTAGCTGAGCTTTTATGGAAGAAAATGAATGTTAGGGAGATGGGAAACAACTTTGGTGAAAGGTGTAGACATGAAAACACCTAAATGGGACCAAGTTGTAAAAGATTGATTTTGTGTCATAAATGCATGGAATAGTTGGATGTGTGAGTAGTTGTAAGAGAACTAAATGTTTAGCTAGGCTTGCTTATTGAGAAAATGATTTGAAAAATAATTTACGAGCCTAGGGGCAAAATCATAATTTTGCCATACTACAAGGGCAAAATGGTCATTTTTTGCCTAAGTATAGATTTTGATGCATTATGATCATAGAATGATCTAAAAGAATGAATTTTATTATTATAGATCAAGAAGAGTGTGGAATCAACCTTGACCATGGAAAAGGCAAGGTGACAGATTAAACCGTTAGTTAACACGTTTTGCACCGAGGTAAGTTTATGTGTAAACGATTTATATACACATTGTTGTTGTTGATTGGTGCATGGCATGATTGAGAACATGTATGATTCAAGTGAATTGAATTTGATAGTTATTGTATAGTTTTGTATGAATGACGAAATAGTCATACAAACGTGTAATGATAACACTTTATGGTGGGCTAAGTGCGATACCACCTTGTTACTTAATTACGATGGGCTATGTGCGATACCATCATCTATTTATCATTTGGTGGGCTATGTGCGATACCACCGTAACTAACCTTTTCAGTGGGCTATGTGTGATACCACCTTAATAAAGACTGATGGTGGGCTAAGTGCGAAACCACCGAGTAATTTGATTATGAGTGGTTGATTAAAAGATTATGATGTGTTATATTATGTGACATTGTGGTACCAAGTGTAGGTAGGCATGCAAATGAATGTATACATTAAGCTTGTGATATGGTTGGAATATGGAAATGGAATAAATGAGTAAGCATGATTATGAATATGGATTGTTTCTTGTTTAGTATGTAGTGCTATATAATTGTTTATCACATACTATATTGTTATATTGTTTACATGTAAACTTACTAAGCTCAAAGCTTACTCCCCTTTCTTTTCCCTTGTTTTATAGAGTTAAAGAGTCGGGACGGGATATGTGGATAACCAGAAGATCACCCACACTATCAGCTCATCTCGGTACATTTAGACTTAGTACATTTATGTATGGCATGTATAGAGGCTAGACAAGTTAGTTCATTTTGTTATATTGGCAAAAAGTGTGTTGGCCTTTGTGATGGACAAACCATTTTGTATATTGCCATGTTGATGGCTCACCTTTATATATATATGTGTGTGTGTGTGTGTGTGTGTGTGTGTGTGTGTGTGTGTGTGTGTCTGTGAAAAGATGTAGTTTTATGGAAATTTATATTGCAAAACATGATTTGTTTGATGATTTGTTGAATGGATCCATGTTGTGTGAGCTAGATGGGTGAAAAGAGCTTGGCAAATAGCCTTGTTCTTGTCCACACAGGTAGGCACACGGCATGTGTCTAGGCTGTGTGTGACACACGATCAGCCCCATGGGCATGTGACTTGGCCGTGTATCCCCTACATGTTGTTGCTTTAAGCTAGTGTCAACCACGGGCTAGCTACATGGGCGTGTGCCTAGGCCGTGTGACCCTTCTAAGGTTGTTGACGTCACAAACAGAATACCTAGGTTTTTACACACGGGCAAGGGCACGGGCTTGTCTATGCCGTGTGGAGCACACGGGCAAATAACACTGGCGTGTGTCCGGCAGTGTAAAAACTGCTATAGGTTCAAAATGAAAATAAATCTCACACGGGGTAGGGACATGGGCGTTTGTGACCACACGGCCTGTCACACGGGCGTGTCCCATTTCACACGGGCGTGTGACCCCTGTTAAGGTGAAAAAATTTTAAAATCGCAAAAGCTTCCGGTTGGGTTCTAAAACCCCTCGTATGGATGTTTAAGGCCTCGTAGGTCCTTAATGAGATTAATGTGATAGCGATAGAGATATGTCAAGTTGGGACTGAAAGTTTATAGATTAAAGTTGTGTGATTAAGTAGAATAAATCCGGTAGTGCCTCACACCCGGTTCCAGCATAGAATACGGGTAAGGGGTGTTACAACATCTCCATTTACACACTTCAATTCAATAAACTTACTACCACAATTTACTAAAACATTATGAGAAGTCAAACCAATCCATGCCAAGAATCAAATCAAATTCATCAAATGGCAACAACATGAGATTTGCTGGAAAACATTGACCTCTAATTGTCAAGGGACAATTCCTATACATTTTGTCAACTAGAACATGTTTGCCTAACGGGTTTGACACTTTTATCACAAATTTCGTAGACTCAACAATCATACTCATGCTAGATACCAATTTCATGCAAATATAAGAATGGGTAGACCCCGGATCAATCAAAGCAACAATAGAAATATCTTGAAGAGAAAATGTACCCATGATCACATCTGGGGATGATGCCTCTTCGCGAGCGCGAATGGCGTAGGTCCTTGCAGGTGCTCAACCCTCTGATCTCACAGTAGAGTCTCTAGGCGTAACTCTACTACTAGTCCCACTCCTCGGGTTCCTTTGTGGTCTACCCCTCAATGATACATTGCTTGATCTTACTTCTTGTTTCTATCCTTCTCATCCCTCTCTGGACAGTTTCGAATGAAGTGGTCAGGTGAACCACACTTGTAGCAATTACGGTTGTTTCCCCAGCCCTCCCTAGTGTGTTGTCTACAACAATTTGGACACTCCTATTTATTTGACTTTGGATTGCCCATACTTATATCGAGGTGGCTTGAACTCTCGAGCCCGAATATGTATTACCTCGATCTTGGTGTGAATACCCAACTGAAGCAGTCATCTGAGGGTTCATTTCCTTGGATCTCTTTGATTGATCTTGGAATGATTTACTCATCTGTCTCTTCCTTGCATCTCGGGCCTCAATCATAGTTTTTCTCTTTTCCTTATTCAGCTCTTTGGCCTTACATGCCCTATCAACCAACACCACAAATTCTTTCAATTCTAAAATCCCAACTAGCAGTCTGATATCCTCATTTAGCCCGTCTTTGAACCTCTTGTACAAAATAGCTTTTGTAGACACATACCCTTGTGCATACTTGCTGAGCCTAACAAACTCACGCTCATACTCTGCCACAGTCATTTTACCTTGCTTCAATTCAAGGAATTCTTTCCGTTTCTGATCTACAAATCTTTCACATATGTACTTCTTTCGGAACTCTTCCAAAAAGAAGTCCCATGTCACTCTCTCCCTTGAAACTACCGACGTCAATGTTTTCCACCAACGATATGTCGAGTCCTTCAACAATGACACGACACATTTCAAGCTCTCCTCAGGTGTGCAGGAGAGTTCATCGAATACTCACATTGAGTTCTCAAGCTAGAACTCTGCCCTCTCAGGGTCATCGTCTATATTAGCTCTGAATTCCTCGACCTCTTGTTTCCAAATCTTATCGACTGGGAGTTTAGTCATTCTCACCAAATCTATACCTTAAGGAGCCACGGGGACTGGATGAGGTATAGGTGGAGGTGGAGGAGGTTGAGTATTAGGATTTGCTCGTACAAATTCAGTGTACCAGTTACTCATCATGTAGAGAAAGGCTTCTCGAGCCTCTTCCCCTTGACCCAAAGTCTCGGGTCTACTTTCTACAGGTGCGGTCCCTTGTGCGGGAGTCGGTGCATTACTAGCAGCGTCATCAGTAGTAGCTCGGTCAAGATCCATTTACTATACTAAAACACAGTTTAAAATCTGTCAGAAGTCACCACACTATCAATATATGTTTATGGCATGTATAGCTAGACTCTTACACACACTACGGTAGTCCGAGAACCGACTAAACCATAGCTCTGCTACCACTAAATGTAACACCCCTTACCCGTATTCAACGCCAGAACCGGGTACGAGGCATGACCAGACTTAACGCACTTTAACATACAACTTTGAGCTATCAAAATTCATTTCAATATTAAATCTTTGTAACACCCCAAACCCTGTCAAACACTACGACCGTATCTGGTATGTTACAGGAAAGTGGAAAAGATTAACTAAATATCGAGATTTGGAAAACTTTGCGTTGTGTTATCTTGCTTTTGAGAAAATTTAAAGTAGTTGTTCAAATTGAACTTAGTTATAAAATCAGGTTTATTTAACGATAGTCGACTTTAAAGAATTTCATAAAACTATTAGTTTGGAAACAATGTTGCGGCTTCTAGTTGAAAATTTTAACCAATTTATTACTCTTTACCCCTCTTCTATGAGCCGATTGAAAATAGTTTGTTTAACGAATTAATCTTAGAAAACTCCCATTTCGATTATATTTAATAGGCATGCTATGTCAATTTCAAAATAAAATCAAAGTCAAAGTTTAAGTGGCCTTATTACAATACCAAAACCCAAATAGTGACATTCACGAGATAATGAAAATAATAAAATACTTAAAGCATTATGCATGGCCACCTCGAGTCCGTATCGGCTCTGAATCCGCAAACTACTGATTACCTGTAAAATTTAGCAGAGGGGTGAATCGCCGAGACTCAGTGTGTAAATTCCCATTTGACAACTCTGGGTTTTCGGCCCACTGAGGCCCTTTGGGCTTTAGCCCACACATTTAATAAATTAAGTATGTATGCAATGCAACCCAAACCCACCTATTTTCCATCCTCTACAACACCTGATTCAGCCAAACGCCCGTGGCACCAAGCCACTATGGTTCCAGACCACTGTGATACCAGATCACTATGACAGAGTCACTAAATATAATATGTGTGGGGCCAACCCACCGTGGTACCAAACCACTGTGACAATCCCGAATAAGTATACGTGAGGCCAACCCACTGTGGTACCAAACCACTAAGATGAGTCACTGAATCATATGTATGTGGTATTAAACCACTGTGGCACCAAGCCACTGAGACATAGTCACTGAATCAAATACGTGGGGCCAACCCACTGTAGTACCAAACCACTGTGACAGTCCCTAATTTAGCACTTCCCCTTCTGCATCATATCCTGATTCCATGCACATGTTATCATACCAAAATGAATGATCATGCTTTGGATGCAAACAGCCAATTAATTCATACATACACATATTTCAACCATTAAGTGGTAATTGAACTTACCCGGTGTCTCTGAGGGTACTTCGACTGCCAATTCAGTCGTTTCAACTTTCAGCCAACACAGTTATTGACATAATTAATATACAGAGTGTGTGAGAGTTACACACCTGGTAACGTGTAAGACTATACCCTCTACTTTGACGCTTTCACTAGCAGGAACGACCACTATTTGCCTATCCCAGGCAGACGTCGACTCTCTACCGCAGCCCGGTGGAAAGTCTCGTACTGCCGATACTGCACGCTTCTTAAACTTTGGGGCAGTGACCACAACTACACTCCCCTCCTCTACTCGGCCATTACTTGCATCCATGAATAGACTTGATCAGTGGTCAAAGAGGACCTTTGATAGGCTAACCCAAGAGATCCGATTAACACAACTATAACGAAAAAGAAAGATCAAATCGTGAAACTAAAGAACTCCTTACCTTTGTTACTAACACAACGAATAAGACTGCTTGGAACTCACTTTCGGCAACAAGAGAAACCTTGACACTTCTCCTCCTGATATTCGGCTCAAACCAAGAAGAATGGGAGGCGAGTTATAGAAGAATAGATAATCAGTTGCCTGAACAAAACAAAAGAGATGAAAAGAACTAACAAAAGAGTCCCCTACATTGATCAACCAACGCCGATTGCTAGCAACCTTTGCCCACGAAACCGATTGCCCTAAACAATCACCATGTTAGAATCAACTTTCACAATTGAATAGCGAGAAGTGGCCTTTCGGCCTAACCATTCGATATGAACCCCTTTACTACCCATTCGGCCAAGCACCAAGTAACCAAGTTAATGCCTTCGGTTACCAATCAATAAGAGAAAAGAAGAACTGAAAAAGAAGAAGAACTCTTATCACAACACAAGAAGAGGCCGATTCCAGAAGACTAGAAGAATGAATAACGACAATCTACCAGAGAAAAGAGGAGCGTTAGGGAGTAGTAGAAACTTTCGGCTTTTGCAACAGAAAAAAAAGAAAAATGAACAACGAAGTTCGGCTATGAAGCAGATGAGTTAAAGAGGTGATTCGACTAAGGAATGAAATTAGTAGAAAGAAAAGAGGGTTTTCGGCTTGAAAAAAGAGGAAATGGATTGAACTAGATTCGACAAAGGAGCTTCAATAAGTTTCGGCTAAGAAGAGAGAGAGAAAAAGAGAAATACGGTTTTCTTTGGTAACAACAAGGAAATAATTTTCCGCTTAACACTTCTTCACAAGACACTCGTACCAATCGGCACTACCACACCCCTATGACCAATTGAACAAACCAAAAGAGAAAACCCAAGTGCCACAAGCCTTATGAATTTCAGCACTTCACTTAACAAGCACTAAATCAAATTCTCCCCCTCCAAGTTCCCCACAATCGGCCATCACATCCTCCAACTTGAAATCCCTTGATTCTCTCCTTACATCACTCTCCAACACCCATTTGAATTGATTTGACCAATTCAAATATCACCAACATCTCATGGCCACACGTTTGAATATGTTGACCCATTCCACCATCATCTTTGGAGAGTCCCTGCCGAATCCACCACCTTAGTTTCCTGAGTGCAAAAATTAAGCTTCCAAGTGAGTGCTACAGGATTTGAACCTCTTCCCCCTTGCTGCTACATAATGATGCCACTTCCTTACACTCTAAGTGGCGTCTCCTTGCCACCTTTCCACTTTAATTCTTGTGTCAACAAACACAAGCAAATAACCTTAAGACCTGCCTCAGCTAACTCTCCCCTATAGTGCTTGGAAATAAAATTTCCACTAAGGCTCAAGCTTAATCCCGAGCCTTCCCGGGAGCCCCAAACACACCAATTAAACAGACAAAACAAACAAACACTCAGGAACATAACAAATGCAGAGCCCCTAATTCCCGGATGTTACAATCTTTCAATTACATTCATAACATTCTTATTATGGGCCAATGAGGCCTTACATATGCAAACGAAGGGCTTCGGAATCAAACCGGGATCCTTTGTATACTTAGAAAAATTTTGCCTTAACAAGGCCACACGTCTGTGTCAAATGGGACACGCCTACGTGGGCAGGCCTTGTGGTCATACACACCCATGTCCCTAGCCCATGTGGAATTTATTTTCTTTTCGAACCTACAGGGGTTTTCACACGGCCAGACACACGCCCGTGTCCTTGGCTCGTGTCCTCCACAAGACCTAGACAAGCCCATGTCATCACTCATGTGTGAAAACCTAGGTATTCTATTTGTGACATCAGTCACCAAATAAGGGGCACACGGCCTAGGCACACGCCCATGTGTCTAGCCTGTGGCCGACACTGACTTGTAACACTAACATACAGGGGATACACGGCCTGATCACACACCAATGAGACTGACCGTGCATCACACACGGCCTAGACACACGCCCGTGTGTCTACCCGTGTGGACAAGAAGAAGGCTATTTGCCAAGCTCTTTTTATCACCCTAACTCATACAACATCAATCACATTCAACCATTTACCAAGCAACTCAACCATGTATCATACACATTCATAAATAACCTAATCTTTTCATATATATAATGATAATGAGCCATTAAATATGGCCATTTACAAAAGTGTTCATCTTTAAAAGAGCCAACACACTTAGCCAAAACAACAAATCATTTCACTATGTTTAGCCCCTATACATGCCATACTCAAAATGCTAAGTCTAATATACTGAGATGAGCTGATAGTGTAGATGATATTCAAATTATCTTTGTATCCTGAGCCAGCTGTTTGACACTATAAAACAAGGGAAAAGAAAGGGTAAGCTTTAAGCTTAGTAAGTTTACATGTAAACAATAAGCATCATAGCCTGTGCTAATCAGTCAATAACATTTCATACTAATCAAGAATAATTCACATTTTCATAGCCATGCTTACTCATCTAATCTCTTACCACCTTCCTACCGTATAACATTTATATGGCTCACATATCCTGTACTCATCACCACAAAGCCACATGAAACATTTACATAGACAATTTCCCGATAAACCATTTGGAACAATACTAAGTACCTGGTGGTTTCACACATAGCCCACCATTAATCAATAATAGGGTGGTATCGCATATAGCCCACCAGCAAGAATATTTATGGTGGTTACACACATAGCCCACCAAATGATAATACAAACGATGGTATCGCACACGGCCCATTATGAATAAATAATAAGCTGGTATCCAACATAGCCCACCAACAAGAATATTTACGGATATTTTTCCGCACTTACATATCTATTCCGATGTTCATAAAGAATTATTCACTATCAATCAATTTCAATCAATCTCAAACATAATTGATCTCATTCATACAATGTTCCAATGAGTAACAACATATGTATTAAAGATGTATCGTTTACACATAAACTTACCTCGGTGCAAAATGTATTAATCGACGTTTTAGTCCGTAACCTTGCCTTTTTCTCGGTCAGGGGTTGTTTCCGTGCTCTTCTTGATCTATAGTAATAAAATTCACTCATTCAATCACTTTATAATTCATGATAATCAAATTTTCTACTTAGGTTAAAATGACCATTTTGCCCTTCTACTTTGGCAAAATTACGATTTTGCCCCTAGGCTCGTAAATCATTTTTCATCACATTTTCTCATTAAACAAGCCTAGTTGAACATTTATATCTCTTACAAAAACTCACAAAACCAATTATTTCTTGCATTTATTACGCAAATTCAAACTTTACTAATAGGTCCCATTTAGGTGTTTTCATGGTAACACCTTTCACAAAAGTTGTTCCTTAACTCACTAACATTCATTTTCTTCCATAAAAACTCAGAAAACAACATGAACACTCTCATGGAAAGTCCCTAAACTTTCAACCATTTTTCAAAATAGTCCCCTCATTAGCTAGCTTAAGCTTTGGGGGTTCCAAAAGTACAAAAAATATCAAGAAAGACCTCTAAAATCACTTACTTGCTAGAGGATATGTCAGCTGAAAGTTTGAACTTCAAAACCCTTTTTTCTTGCTAAAAATTTCGATAGAAGAAGAAGAGAAATGAAAAAGATGATAGCTTTCTCTTTACTTATCTTATTTTATTCATTTTAGTCACCTACTACCACCAAATTTTTGACTCATTTAATGCTCTTGTCTCTCTTGGTTCCCTTGGCCGGCCATCATCTTTAAGGAGGTCTAATTTCACTTTAAGGACCTCCAATTTAATATTCCATAGCTATTACACACCCCTAGCTTGTAAAACTTTTGCACTTTATGCGATTTAGTCCTTTTTCACAATTAAGCATACAATCGCTAAAATTAAGGCACCAAAATTTTTATGCATCCTTAAAAACTTGCTATAACACATAAAATAATATTAAAATAACTTTCTTCAACCTCAGATTAGTGGTCCCAAAACCACTGTTCCGATTACCCCCAAAATCGGGCTGTTACACAAAAAATAATTTTTTAAGCGATGAAGGGTACAATACTAGAGGCACCAATAATGTTAGGCGGCACCAGTTTGATCGCCTATGGCGAACGTGACTGGAAAGTTACAGGGGTCTCTTTTTTTATCCCCGAACCGAGTGCCTTTTCTTGATTTCTGTTATTTCTTTCCCCTACCTTCCCCTTATCCTTATATAAAACAAGCTAGGAGGGGGACCAATTGTAGTTTGAGAAAGAAGAAAAAGAAAAAGAAGTTGTCGATGTGTTGAAGTTGAAGAGGAGAAGAGGGTAGGTTTAAAAAGAAGTTGTTTAGGGTTTAATTTTTTATAACTATTTATTTGTATGTTTGTTACTTAATTAGTATAAACAAACTAATTAAATACTGAACTGACATATTTGAGATTTTTTTGTATTATTATTGTTTTGTATGCTTGTCACTTAATTAGTATAAAGAAATTAATTAAATACTAAAATGGAATATTTGATATTTTTTGTAATATTATTTATTTGTATGCTTCTTACTTAATTAGTATGAAAAAACTAATTAAATATTGAAATGATATGTTTGAGGTTTTCAGAGTTTTTTTAATTATTATATGTTTGAGAATTCCACCATTAATTTTATATATTTTTTATTTTTTTATGTTGAAAATTTATTATGTGATGTTATTTGAATGCATTAGAGATATATGCTGAAAGGAATATATTCAGAGATATATTTTTTGAGATATATGTTACCTGATTTTTTTTTGTTATGTATAATAAAATAGTGGTAATTTCGATCTTTATAATAATAATGTTAGTTTTTTGTAAAAAAATATTTATTATTTTTTTGAGAAAAGTTTGTGCTCGAAGGAAGCATCTGTAGGCAGGTATGTGCTTACATTTTTTTTTGTAATATTAATTTTGAGATTTTGATTTATATATGTACATCTACATGTTTTACTTTGGATTTGCCATTAATTGTGTTTTGCATGCTTTTGTATATATTATTTTTTTATTATTGTGATTTGCATGCTTTTGTATTGTATTTATGTGTTTTGTTAATGAGTGAAAATGTTTAAACTTTAATTTTTTTACGTTAAAAATGTATTTTCGTTATTTGTATATTATTTATTTGTTCCGGTGATGATTAAGTTTTATTTTTGAAACTGTAGATATCTAAACGGGTTCTTTGATTACAGAAAATGATCACACAACAATTACAATTAATATGCTGATAATAAAATTGTTATTTGTTATTCACGGGTCCCCTTACAAAGTTCCACGTCATTTTTTATTTAACTGAGATATATCAACTAATGAGGTAATTTTTATTCAGATTCGGATAAGGGGCATTGATCTACATGTTTGATTTGAGGTGTGACTTGATATCCGTTTTGGTCGAGCGGTGGCACCTAGAGATCAACACATTTCATTTGCCATGTGGGGAGTGCAGCATCACTCTGGAAGATGTTGCACTGTAACTCGAGTTCCCAATCGACAGTAGTGCGGCCACGGGTGTAAGTACGGTGTCCAAATCGATGGTTCTTTGTTATCACTTGGACACTTTCCCGATAATGGTAGAAATAAACGAGTTTAATATTTTAATGGTTGAAGGGAAATTTCGAAACTTTATCGAGTATTGCCATTCAACGGGAGGTGATGTATACCGATAAGGGGTGTACTCATGCCAGATGCATATAACAACAAGGTCCACTTGATGTACTTACCCCTGTTATCTGATTTTGCAGTAGCCCATTCCTATAGTTGGTGTCACACCACATATTTTTATTTTTAATTTCGTCAATTTATGCACAAGCAAGTAAGTAGCCCAGTGGTAATAAGCTTAATTAAATTCTCTTAGACCTTAGGTTTAATTCCCTTCACTCAAAAAAAAAATTTTAAGAATTTTTGGCACATTAAACATGGGCCAAACCCCCTTGTGTAGACCACACCAAGTTGCTGATAAACTGTAATAGTAACATATTTTAATCCCACATTTAGCATGCTTTTGGATGATTTATTCCTTGAATTGTGTAATTTGGTGCTCTTAATCCTTTTTTTTCATGTTTTATACTCAGGAGAACATATGAGGATGAAAAGAACGAGAAACGGGCTTAAAACAAGCCAAATGGGCCATACAACAAAATCGACACGGCCTGGGCCCAAGACCACACGGCCGTGCCCCATTCAACAGTCTCGAACACGGCCTGGTCACGACTTACATGGGCGTGTGCCATGGGCGTGTCCCTGCTGCGGCTACGGGGAGTTTTACTTGGAATAGGATACTTGGAGGTAAAGAAACACATTCCAAAGTCTATATAAACACCCAAACAGGAATCCTATTCGGATTAGGATACTTAGAGGCCAAGTAAGGCATCTCAAAGCCTATATAAACACCCTAAGGGGAAACTTAAGCGAGGAATTCGGCAGAAGCCTTCTGCCAGGGCTTTAGTCAGGGGGCGTCCAGCTAGGCCAAAGGGGGCAGAGTTGTGGGAATTTACTTGAAGATACCCAGTTGATTCATCTCAAGAAGCCGGAATTATGCTAAAGACGGAGGATCTCTCCTTCAATTCCTTCAGGGGGTTTTAGGGATTTCTTATGTTTTGTTTTATCTTTTCTTCTGAGATGTATTCTTTTATTATTATTATTATGAACTAAACCCTCAGATACCTGAGGGGATGAAACCTAAGATGAATCTTGTTATCGTTTGCTGAACTATATGATAAATATTTGACTTGTTCTTAATTATGTGTTCTTAATCCTTGTGTTGATATTTCCGGGATATTAATTCAAGTGTGATGTGCTTAGGTGGGGGAGCAAAAGTCCCTACCTAAGAGTAGATCTAGCATAGTTAAGCGGAGTTGATCGAGCGCCTAGAGATAGGGTGACGAAAATCTGCCGGATTAGGGTCAAACCCAATATCGGAGTCCATAGATCAGGTTATTGCAATTCTAGGGGTTTTAATTAGAAAAAGATTTCAATTAATCAACCTAGGGTTAGACGTTAGTCGCCTCGAGAGAGGGATTAATATAACTTAGGGAATCTTACGATCAAGTCAAATGAATAAATCGTCTGGTTCAAAGTTAGATAACAAGTGAAGTCTAGGTGGATTCTTTCTTGGGTATCGTCTTAATCAATTGGTTTTTCCTCAAAGTTATTTTCCCAATTTCATTCTTTTCTGTCTTAGAGTCTTTAATTTAGTTGTTAGTTAACTTTAGATTAGATAAAAATTCATTTAATTCTTAGGCTAAATAATAAAAGGAAAGCTAGTATTAGTACTTTTGGTTCCTTTGGGTTCGACAATCCGGTCTTGCCTTAACTATACTATTGTTCGATAGATGCGCTTGCCTCAAATCGTTGTCATAGTTAGTTTCCAGGTTCAGTCATTCTTTATATAAATTTTAAGACTTTGACATCACATAAAACAACGATCAAGTTTTTGGCGCCATTGCCGGGAACTAAAATATTAAGAAAGCTCAATTTTTATTACTTTAGCCATTTTTATTTTTTTGTTGCAATTTATTTTTTATTTTTAACTTTGCTAAATTTTCTTTTGTTCCTTTCAGGTACCTCTAGTTTATGACTAGAAGGAACCCGACAGGACCCCTACTTTACGATAGTGATATTGAAGGTACCGTTCGCAGAAATCGCAAAGAAATAAGGCAAAGCTTAAACTACATAGAAGAAGAGCAAGAAGCCGAAATTAATACCACCGAAGAGATGGCTGAAAATTATTTGCCACCTCTAGATATGGCCAAAAATCATGCTCCTCGAACTATGTATGATAATGCTAAACCTAGTTTAACAGGAACTGAGTCAAGTATTGTAAGGCCTACTATTGCTGCAAACAATTTTGAACTGAAACCTAACATTATACAGATGATACAACAGTTTGTTCAGTTTGATGGTTTGCAGGATGAGGATCCTAATACACACTTAGCGAATTTTCTAGAATTCTGTGATACCTTCAAAATAAATGGTGTTTCTGATGATGCCATCTGTCTTTGGTTATTTCCCTTTTCTTTGAAAAATAAAGCCAAACAATGATTGCATTGTCTTCCACGAGGGTCAATCACTACATGGGATCAAATGACTGAAAATTTTTTATTAAAATATTTTCCGCCGGCCAAAATGGCCAAGTTGAGGAATGACATCTCTTCTTTTGTGCAGATGGATTTAAAGACACTTTATGATGCATGAGAGAGATACAAAGACTTGTTGAGGAGGTGCCCACACCACGGATTACCTTTGTGGCTACAGGTCCAAACTTTTTACAATGGTGTGAACCCTTCAACAAGGAAACTAATCGATTCAGCCACCGACGGAACCCCGAACAACAAAAATCCTGAAGCGGCCTACGAGTTTATAGAGGAGATGTCATTGAATAACTATCAGTGGCAAGTTACAAGGACAAGGCCAGCCAAAGCAGCCAGAGTTTTCAACCTCGCGCGAGATGCGTGCTATCAAATCAGGTAGAGATGCTACATAAAAAATTTGATGGTTTGTATGGTTCTTCGCAAGCACAACCAGTTATGCAGTGCAACGCAAGTGGAGGGGTGGCAAATCCTGAGTACCCACCCTACGGACAGGGCATGGAGAGCAAACAAATGAACTATATGGGTAACAATTTCTGGTCTAACAATAACCCTTATAGTAATACTTATAATCCAAGTTGGAAGAACCACCCCAATTTCTCATAGGGTGGTCAAGGAAATCAAAGGCAACAACCATCCAAAAACTTCCAACAACAGCCCTACCCATAGGAAAAGAAGCCGAACCTTGAACAGATGCTGACAAAATTCATAGCAGCCTCCGAAAGACATTTCCAAAATATAGAAACAGGTTTCCAAAATATAGAAACAAAACTTGAGGTATCGACACAAGAACTCAAGGATCAAATTGGGCAACTTGCTAAGCAGATCTCTAAGAGACCACAGGGAAGACTATCGAGCAACACTGAGACTAACCCAAAGGAGCAAATTCAAGCCATAATAGATCAAGATAGTGAAGGGTTAGACGAGCCGAATTTAAGGCAAAAGAATGTGGTAGAAGAAAGTAAGGCTGAGGTAAAGTCGAAACTGGTAATCAAAGAATACCAACCTCGCTTACCATACCCAGAAGTAATGAAGAGGGACGACACAGAGGGAATAGTTCAGTAAGTTTCTTAAACTTTTAAAGAAATTACATATTAACTTACCATTTCTTGAAGTTCATTCGTAGATGCCAGATTCGAGGAAATTTTTTTAAAAAGCTATTGACAAATAAGCGGAAGATAGACGTGGAATCGCATGTGGAACTGAACGCAGTATGCTCAGTAATGTTGCAAAATAAACTACCACGGAAATTAAAAGATCCAGGGAGTTTTACAATTCCATGCTTAATTGGTAGTTTAACTATTGATAATGCGTTAGCTGATTTAGGGGAAAGCATAAATGTCATGCCTTATAAAATGTTTAAACAACTAGGTCTAGGGAAGCCCAAACAAACTAGGATGAGCATTCAATTAGCTGATAAAACTGTTAGAATTCCTAGGGGTATAATTGAAGATATACTCGTGAAGATTGGTAAATTCATATTCCCAGTAGACTTTGTCATTTTAGACATAGATGAGGACAACACGATCCCCCTAATTTTAGGAAGACCATTTTTAGCAACTGCCAGGACTAAAATTGATGTCGACGCAGGTGAACTCATACTCTGTTAGATCATATACGGGCATGGAGACCTAAACACGGGCGTGGGAGAAGCTAACAAAGCAAAACACGACCGTGTGATACGGCCGTGTGACACAACACGCCCATGGTACACGGGCATGGGGACGTACCAGACCTGAAAATTCTATTTAAACCCCCCCATTTTCTTCTTACCCACTCCACATCTCTTTTCTTTCATCCCGTCCTTCAGATATCCCCCTCCCTACACTTTTCTTCTTTAGCTATTACCCAAACCCTTGAGCTACACCACATCTATGTCAAAGAAGCGGAAGGATCCTAGCACAGTCTCCCTTTGTGAGACCGATCTATATAAGTTCATCCGGCCGCTTCATTCGCTCGACAAGCTAAGGATGTTTGAGGCCATTTAGTTTTTATTTTTATTCTCTCTTCTCCTTTATTTTCCTTTTCTTTATTTTTCTTTTATTTAGTTTAATCTATTTTATTTTGTTTTCTTTGATTTAGGTTCTAACGGCTGCTAGGGAATCACACCGGAACCACGACCACCACCCTATTACAGCCTTAGAATTCACACTCACCTCGCGAACCATCCAACAATAAGGACTCTTCGGTCCATTCATCTTTTACTTTAATTTTATTTTACTTTCTATTTTCTTTCTCTTTATCTTTCTTGTCTTTAAATATATATTTAATATAGTTTGAATTATTATTATTTCCTGGCTAATTCTCTATGAGCTTCCCAAGTTCTTCATCTAGTGCAGAGCTCGGTAGCAGCCACCACACCTCGGGACTCCCAACTCAAGGAAACCATCCTAATTCATGAAGTTTCACCTCTCCCTTTATCTTAAATTTCGTATACATCTTTGTACATTGAGGGCAATGTACATCTTAAGTGTGGGGGGTGAATATTTATTTTTAGAAAGTGCCTAACTTTCTCAAATCCCTGAATTATGCCATGAATGATATCTTGTTCTTAAGTAAGTTTCTCATATTATGATTAGAATGAAATTTCTTATGATTTATGATTTTTATTGATATGTTTTGGATTAAGTCATTAATAATTGTGCATTAATGATTAATTTTGAAGGATACTAAAGAACCAAGCATGATAAGTCTCTTTTTCAGAATTTAAAATTTTGTTAGGTTGTCTACCTGAATCTAATTATTACCTTGAAGTTTGAAATTTACAAGGTTGACATCAAATACCCATAATTTTTGTGAGATTTTGAGCCTTTTAGAGCATATATTCTTTTTCTTGCTCATTTTATTGATTATGAGTGTGTCATCATTGATTTGTTATTCTAGAACTTGCATCATTTATACATGTCGAGACCACACCTTTGATTTGATATACAGAGATGAAAAAGGCACCTAGGTTTTAACCCACTTACTCCACTAAAAGCCTACCTTCATAATTAACCCCTAGTGAACCCTTTTAATCCTAACAACCTTTTTTTATTGACTCACCCACAATATTAAAAAAACCCTTTGTATTTGTTATCACCATTCCTTGACTACCCTTTCTGTCGAGATTTGATTTGATTAAGTTGCCTAACTATTTTATTTATTTCAATCATTAAATTCATCCTTTATATTTGACTTGTTCTTAAAAAAACCGAAGAATATTCACTATTAGTTTTATGATTAGGCGAGCTTATACATTAAATTCCAATTATTAAAGAAGAAGCTCATATCAGAGTATTATTTATGTAATTATTATCAGTTCAATATTTCTAGTTAGGTAATTTGTCAAGTCAATCTCGATTTTAACCTTCTAATTCAGCCTTTATCCACACCTTTAACCTAAGCCCCATTACAACCCTTTTTAAAGACCTTTTGATCTATGTGTCATCTCATTTTACAGTGGTGGAGATTTGATTTTTAGGCAAGCCTATGGGATTAACTTTTCATGTTCAACTTTTGAGTGCTTAATTTTGAACCTTAAACACTTTGAGTGATTTGAGTGAATCTTTAGTGAGGATGTCAACTCTTGTCGATTCCGAATCAAAGGTAATTATTTAGGTAAAAGGAGACACCTAACGTTTTCAGGCTATAAATGTATAACTTTGATTGTTTGAATCTTTAGGACCCTTTGAGTTAAATTATCAATGTATGAATTATCTTTGAATTATGATTAAACATTATTGATGAATATTATGAATCGAGGAAGTTCGTTTTAATTGTGAGTTGAGAATTTTGATTGAGGACAAGCAAAAGCTTGAGTGTGGGGGTATTTGATAAACCGTAATAGTAACATATTTTAATCCCACATTTAGCATGCTTTTGGATGATTTATTCCTTGAATTGTGTAATTTGGTGCTCTCAATCTTTTGTTTTCATGTTATATACTCAGGAGAGCATAAGAGGATGAAAAGAACAAGAAACGAGCTTAAAACGGGCCAAATGGGCCATATCACAAAATCAACACGACCTGGGCCCAAGACCACACGACTGTGCCCCATTCAAAAGTCTCGAACACGGCCTGGCCACGACTTACACGGGGGTGTGCCATGGGCGTGTCCCTGCTGCAGCTAAGGGGAGTTTTACTCAGAATAGGATACTTGGAGGTAAAGAAACACATTCCAAAGTCTATATAAACACCCAAATAGGAATCCTATTCAGATTAGGATACTTGGAGGCCAAGTAAGGCATCTCAAAGCCTATATAAACACCCTAGGGGACAACTTAAGCGAGGAGTTCGGCAGAAGCCTTCTGCCAGGGCTTTAGTCAGGGGGCGTCCAGCTAGGCCAAAGGGGGCAAAGTTGTGGGAATTTACGCGAAGATAGCCAGTTGATTCATCTCAAGAAGCCGGAATTATGCTCAAGACGAAGGTTCTCTCCTTCAATTCCTTCAGAGGGTTTTAGGGATTTCTTATGTTTTGTTTTATCTTTTCTTCTGAGATGTATTCTTTTACTATTATTATGAACTAAACCCTCAGATACCTGAGGGGGATGAAACCTAAAATGAATCTTGTTATCGTTTGCTGAACTATATGATAAATATTTGACTTGTTCTTAATTATGTGCTCTTAATTCTTGTGTTGATATTTCCAGGATATTAATTCAAGTGTGATGTGCTTAGGTGGAGGAGCAAAATTCCCTGCCTAAGAGTAGATCTAGCATAGTTAAGTGGAGTTGATCACGCGCCTAGAGATAGGGTGACGAAAATCTACCGGGTTAGGGTCAAACCTAATATGGGAGTCCATAGATCGAGTTAATGCAATTCTAGGGGTTTTAATTAGAAAGAGATTTCAATTAATCAACCTAGGGTTAGATGTTAGTCGCCTCGAGAGAGGGATTAATAAAACTTAGGGAATCTTATGGATCAAGTCAAATGAATAAATCGTCTGGTTCAGAGTTAGATAACAAGTGAAGTCTAGGTGGATTCTTCCTTAGATATCGTTTTAATCAATTGGTTTTTCCTCAAAGTTATTTTCCCAATTTCATTCTTCTTTGTCTCAAAGTCTTTAATTTTGTTGTTAGTTAATTTTAGATTAGATAAAAATTCATTTAATTCTTAGGCTAAATAATAAAAGGAAAGCTAGTATTAGTACTTTTGGTTCCTTTGGGTTCGACAATCCGGTCTTGCCTTAACTATACTATTGTTCGATAGATGCGCTTGCCTCAAATCGTTGTCATAGTTAGTTTCCAGGTTCAGTCATTCTTTATATAAATTTTAAGACTTTGACATCACATAAAACAACGATCAAGTTTTTGGCGCCATTGCCGGGAACTAAAATATTAAGAAAGCTCAATTTTTATTACTTTAGCCATTTTTATTTTTTTGTTGCAATTTATTTTTTATTTTTAACTTTGCTAAATTTTCTTTAGTATTAGTACTTTTGGTTCCTTTGGGTTCGACAATCCGGTCTTGCCGTAACTGTTCTATTGTTCGATAGGTGCGCTTGCCTCAAATTGTTGTCATAGTTAGTTTCCAATTTCGATCATTCTTTATATAAATTTTAAGACTTTAACATCGCATAAAACAGCATCGCATAAAACAACGATCAGTTGCCATACAAGGGAAGATTATTTCCGTGTTTGTCTAGTCAACCTTCCCCCAATAGCCTCCTTTTCATTCCCTTGATCCACATACAATACCTTTATTCCTTGTGTTTCCATTTTCTCTCCCTTACCATGCATTGTCGTCCCATGCACCTAGACACTCCTAAACTCACATTTGTTTTTATTTTCACTTTTCTCTCATCTTTTCTCTCTTTTCCTCCTCCTTCAACCACTATTCCCTTTACTTTTTACCAATATACCACCACCGTTGGCCACCGTATTATCACCAAATCATCACCATGACACCAAAAAGACCTCCCCTCTCTTCCACGCCTTCTCGACCACTCCTCCACCGTGTTGCCATTGTGCCATCACCGTACCACCGTCGTGCCACCACCGCTCTTCTCCATTTTCTATCCTCCTTTCAACTCATCAGTTATAATCGGATTCTTACTCTTCTTTCTTATTTCTTTTCTTTCTTTTATGGTTATCAAATCCTAACTCACTTTATGAAATTTTCATTTCTTGAATGATAATTTTTACTTATCATAACTACTTCTTCCATTTGAATCAAGACCCCGGCGAGTCATTCTTCCATCTAATAGAATCGTATTAAGGTAAATACATTATGATCTAATTGGACCATAATTATTTTACTATTCCACACCTTTAGGTCGAATGTGATAAAGGGTTCTCGGATTTTATTATTTTCAATACAGATATCTTCTCTCATAAATTATTTGTTTATTAAAGGTTCGTCTACGATCAACATGAATCGCCTCTACCATTGGAAGTGAGTCACAACTCTGAATCGAATCTGTAATAGTGTAAGTGATTATTTAAAAAGAAAAATTGTGATTAAATCATTTTAATCAAGGGATTAATAAAATAACGTTCTAATAATAAAACATCATTTTATACATAGATCTACAATAAATATCTTCAATAAATCTAGATAAATCCAAGCGTAGGTGATCGAAGAGGCTTGTATTGTATTGAATCTACATAGGTCAGGTGTGTGTTTAACTTAATATGAAATATATGATTGATTCACTGTCAAATAAAATTTATTTAAATTTATTAATAAATAATATTCTGTTAAGATTTATGGAATGAGATTATGTGTGTATTCATTATGTATTGAAAAGACGAATGCTAAATTCATTAAAATGAATGATATCTAAGTAAGTGATTCTGAACTGATCAATCTGTGATTTTATAATTGTGTTGGTGGGATATATCGATGAATGCAAAATTATGTTTACATTCCATTACTCATGACAGGTGATTCATTGACACTATCTAATATGCATGAAAAACAAATCATGCCATTGTTACTGATAAAAAAATATTATTCGCATGTTAAGCATGCCCATTTAACTGTTTTGTAAAATACATCTTCAACGCATGTTAATCATGCCCATCGAAAAATTCTGTTTTTGTATTTCGTATCACATACATGGGATTGGGATGATTTGAAAGGAGGATGATTATGATAGTTTAATGATTTGCACATTCTGGTGGTTTAACCACGATTTTTGGCAGTTTATTTGCAATATATGGTGGCTTGTCCACGTATATCTGTATCTGCCATCTTGTTTGCAATATCTGGTGACTTGTCCATATTGTGGTATGTTATTGGATGGCCGAGTTCTAGAGAACTCTTTTATGGTGTGTAGCGGAGATTGGTAAGAATGTTTTCTAAAAAACTTGCATTGATTTTTGAAAAGCTTTGCATTGACATCCTCATGCACATGGCTATATGTGAAATTATGTTGGTATGTGAATACTATTATATTTATGAAATGTATGTCTTAATTCTACTGTTATTTAAGTCAATACTCACACTCTGCTTTAAAAGCTCACCCCATTCAAATTCCTGACTTTTCAGATAACCCATGAGCTTAGGACATGGGCTGGGCTTACGGAAGAGTACTCAGACATTTTGAGTATAAACTTTTATACTTTATTATTTTTCGGTATTTAGACTGTTTAATTACTTTCTGTGGACTGTGGCATGGGAAAATGATTTGGATTTTGTATTGATTTTGCCTGATTTGGTTTTAGAACAATTGTTAAAAATGGTTTATCAAATCGGTACAAAAAAATAGATTTTTCAACACAATTGTGATTTCAACTCAATGATCTTATTTCAAATTCAATAGCACTTTTTTATTAAATTTTTATCTATTTTACTCAAATAATCCAATGAAGTGTATCAAATAATGATTTTAAATCAACAAATATGGTTTTTTTTTTTTTTTAATCTTTCACTGTGACATTTCAAAATCAAGATGTTTACTTCAAACGCTTAAATTTGAACTTTTCAAAGTTAGTTGATTTCTGAAAGTATCTTTCCAAAGAAGTAAAAAGAGATTACTTTAGATTTTCTCAAGAAAAATAGCACGTTGATTTTAGATAAAAGAGATAACGATTTTTGAAAGAAAATAGCTAAACTTTTTTCGCGCTATCATCATGGCCAATATGATTTACTAGATTTGGCCATAACGTCTACGTTGGGTCTAGGGGGTTACAATTGGGGAAACAATACTAGGAACATTGTATCGTGAGCTTTGTCGGATGACAAAGCACCGTACCATGGACATAGGCAGGTGTTGGATATTGCTGTAGTCTTGGGCGCTATACAGGATGTCATTTTTGGTATCAGTTAGTCACCAAACACATGTTTTTCCCACTTGTGAATAGGTGATAAAATTTATGCATTACATAAAGAATTGTTTTTTTCACGAAAATTTATTTAAACAAGTTTAAATTTTTCGTAAACATAGTACTTCTTCGAGTATCGGGAGGTCATATACGCCTCTGATATAGCGATAAATGATTGAGATACATGCCGAGAAAGGGGTAATTTTTTTCTAATATTCATGACATGTAATTACTTTATTTATTTTATTCAAATCGTGTTCCTATGACCATGTTATTAATTATGCAGTTCTTCTGGATGCCATATTCTATCTTGGACATTGCAGCTGTTATTCCATCATCTGCTCACATCAACTCACATTTGTGGTGCACTAACGCACCTCTGCTGAATTTCTTAATAGTTGAGTGGTACAACGGGGATTGAGTTCTACGATAGTTCGGGTGCATACAAGATATTCTAGATGTTCCATAGAGTTTGGGGGATATACATGAAATTAACAAAAGTGGGAATCAAGAAAAAAACTGGGCATTAGAACATGAAAAATATCTTGTATTGTGGGACGACTATACGGGGCAGAGACCTCAGATGGAATTTGCTTTTGATTTGCAGTCCTTAGAGGAGTACCAACGCTTGTACGTCAAGAATGAGAAAGTATTTTTATTTGGTGGGTAATCGATGTTAGTTCCTCCACACATGCAACGATGAGGGCACCAACACCACTGCCTGACACATTCGCCTCTTACACCTCAACCCAAGCCAGAGCCCAAACCCGAGCGATCTTATACATAGTCTGAAGGTAGTTTTTATCATCCGGATTTGGGGGTAGATGTAACATCCCAAAAGTTAGGGGTTATAAATTTTTGCATAATTGCATGTTGTGCTTGCTCAGCGGGTAATTTGAGTGTATTTTGGGGTTCTAGGGAGGCCTGGGATTGAGTCGGAGCCTTGGAGAAATTTTGGTTTTTGGCCCTTTTGTGGAGAGGGCTGTTGGAAGCAGTGCTTAAGTAAATTTGAGTGTGTTTTGCTAACACAAGATGAGCACATGGTGGAGTGGTGTGGCATCAAGTGGAGAGCAAGGTGATATGGGGTTTGAATCTCACAAGCTGCAAATGGGATCTTTTATTTTGTGGCTTCGGAGAGGAAGAAGCAGAGTTTGGATCAAACTCTTAAGTGGGAGTTGGAGAAATTGGTCAAACAGGTCAAATGGATGAAGGAGAGGAACTCTAAAAGAGAAAAGGGGAGAAAATCAAGGAGTTGTGTGTGTGGGAGGTGTTGGCCGAAAGTGGAAGTCTAGCTAAGGGGGGGACTTTCGGCTGAAGAAGAGTCTTTTGGAAGCAAATTCGGCAATTGGTGTGTGAGAGCTAATCAAAACTCCTTTGTGCGTGTACATTTTCTTTTCTTTTCATTTCGGGTCTTTTCTAAAAGTGGCGTTTTATGTAATTATTTTCTTTTTCTCTGGAATGTCATTTTGGGTTCGTATATTTGCCTCTTTTCTTTTTCTTGCCCATTGCCGAATTCAATCCTAGTTCCTCTTCGTTCTTCATTCCTTTTTTGTAGCCGTCCATTGCATCGATAAGCCTATCTTCTTCCACTTCTTTTCTTAGTTCCATCATTATTTCATAGTTGCTACTCTTGGTTGCCGAATCTCTCTTTTCCATTCGGCTCTTCTCTAGCCAAAGGTAACGGTTTCTTCTCTCTTATTTTCTTTCTTCCCTCTCTTTGCTCTGCTACAGCCAAAACTCCTAACTTCAACTTCTTATTGCCTAAGCCGAATCTATTAGAGTCCAAGCATACCTTCTTCTCTGTTCATTCAACATTCAGGTAGTGGAAAGTGGTTGGTAAGTGTGACTATGGCCGAATAGGGGTGGTAGGCTTCTCTTTATCATTTTGAGTTTCTTAGGGCCGAAAGGCCGTTTCTTTTGTTGTCTTGGAACAATGTTGCTAACTTGTTCTTTTCACTAGGGACTCGGTTTCTTAATCAAAGAGAGTAAACCGAATACTCTACCATAACAAGGAGTTGTCGTTTTCTGGTAAGTAAAGGCAATAGATAAAGTATTTCTATATCTTGGTTTATCAAGGGTAAAGACTAACTAATAGTCAACTGTGATCTCAGGTGCTTCAGAAAGTGTTGTGAACCATAATCCGTAACAGGTGTGTAATCTCACACCACTGTATAAACTGTTCTTGTTGTGATCTAGGAATTGGCTAAAAGCTGAAATGCCGAAAAGCCATAAAACTAGAAACTGAGAACACTCGAGCGTGCAAGCACTCGTAGTGATAAACCGAGTCATGTATGTTGACGATAGGCCTTTGAGAGTGCCACGATCTTTTTCGCGGGCGTAGGCCGTAATGGGCCTTGTTGAGCCAAAGTGGGCTAGGTGGGCCCAATGGGCTAATAGGCCCATAGAGGCGAAATCCATAGAAAGTGTCGGATGATTGATGCGGCTGCGAAGTTCGTAGAACTGTGTCGAAAATGGGCTGAATGGGCCATACGAGCGTATGGCTCGCTTGGGCCGAAATTGGGCTTTAGGCCCAATTGTACCGTTTCGACCAAAAAGGGAACCTGTGTCGCTCGAGGCGATAGCAGGCCTCTGGAACGGCTGTTAAATGGTAAATTACTAAAATACCTTTTGTGGCTAAATTATCGAAATACCCTTGGTGGGTAAATTAGTGAAATACCCTTGGTGGGTAAATTATTTAAATACCCTCGGCGAGTAAAGTTACCACAAATACCCTTAAAGGGTGAAATTACTAAAATGCCCTTATTGGGTGAAATTACTAGAATTCCCCTGAGTGGTAAATTACCGTTTTACCCCCTACCGACCAAATTACCATTATACCCCTAGTGGTAGATCTAGTGTTGTATGTGTAGCCTGTTTAATTGTTTATGATGGTAATTTATTTCATACATCATTTTAATATGTCACCACATGTCGCATTGGGTTGGGTTATGCTTTTGGAGGAAGTACTGTACTAGTGGCTATGCCACGTTATACTGATTCAGTGGCTCAGCCACGATATATTGATTTTAGTGGCTCAGCCACGTATACTGTTACTGGTAGCTTTACTGCGTTGGTATTAGCAACTCGTCTGCACTATTGGTGTGTAGGGCTGGATGGGTTGACTTGGTCCCCACATGGTGTGTAGAGTTGGTACGGGTGGTGTGATGGTTGGATTGGGTTGTGCTGCATTTTTGTTTGTATTACCATGATTTTGGGGCTTAGGCCCGAATTGATACTGCATGGGCTTTGGCCCAGACTGTGACTGTGACAGGGGATTACACATTGAGTTCTTGTAACTCACCCTTCTTTTAACTGTGTAGGTAATCCCCAACCTTAGAGGATTTAGAGATGAGAGGGACTCGGAGGTGGCCACAGGCGTCCTGTATGTTCATGGGGTTCTTTAGTAATTTTAATTTAATTTACATTACTTTAATTTTTGGGGTTAATAATTTCTGTAATAAGGCTATTGGAATTGTTTTTAACTTTTATTTGGTATTTCTTATATCACTGCAAATTTATTAAACACGAGTTTTAAAACAATAACATCTATTTTTAAATATCACGTTTCCGCAATGGTTTAAATCAAGCTTCCGTAACATACAAGTTTTTAAGAGCAAAAAATAAATGCATAATAAGGTTTTACAAAAAGGAAATGATTTCGAGTAAAACTAGTTTTGTTAATAAGCAACAAAAATCAAAATTTTGAATCGATAGGAAGTTTTGATTCGTAGATGAGTTTTCCAACAAATGCATAGTTTTCAAACATCACCTGATGTGACACACTAGATCCGGTCATAACGTCTAGGCTGGGTTTGGGGTGTTACATTTAGTGGTATTAGAGCCAGATTGCAAAACTCGGCTGTGGAATGGATTTTTGGAAATTGTCCAAATTTTTTTAAATTCTGGTTTAGAGAAGTAGTGGTATCACTGAACGTGTGGCACACCGAGTCTCCGACACCGAATCCGTAAGTTTTTTTACTCTATACTTGAGTATATGATGAAATGACTGTATTGAGAAAGTACTAGAGATAGTGGTAGTACACTGAAACTTTAGCTATAGAAACTAAGACAATAGAGACTGAAACAGTAGTAAATTCGATCTAGGAAAACAACTCTTATTACTATTTTTCATAAAATACTTGTTAATACTCATGAGAACTATAAGCTGATTCATAAAACTCTTAAACAGATTAATACGTTACATCAAGATGAGTACAAGAGGTCGCGGAAGGGGTACACGTGGCCGTGGTAGAGGCCGGGGTGCTAGGGCTAGGTCCTCAGCATCAGGACATATGCTTGAAAGGGAAGCACCGGTATCACCAGTGACTGAAACGGGGTCTCATGACCGAGCCGAAGGGGATGATGTTTTGTCCCAAGCAATGCTACGGGTTTTAAAAAGGGTGGCTGGAGCGAGTATTAGGTCGATGGCCCGAGGGCCAATTTCTGAGCGACTCCGGTCGAACGAGGCTGAAATCTTCATGGACAACCCTGGTGTAGCCCCGAATGTAGTAGAATACTAGTTGGAGGCAGTTGAGTGGATCATGGATGACCTAGACTGCACAGTAGAGCAAAAGTTGAAGAGAGCAGTGTCCCTACTGCGAGATGAGGCATATCAATGGTGGCTTACCGTGAGGGAAGGCACACAGGCGGACCGACTAACATGGGGTTTCTTTAAGACAGCCTTCCAAGCAAAGTATGTCGGGGCAAGTTATGTGGACGCCCGAAGAAAGGAATTCTTGAATCTGGTTCAGGGGAATAGGTCTATGGCGGAGTGTGAGGCGGAGTTCCTGCGCTTGAGCCGGTACGCTCGGGGTATAGTTGCAACAGAATATAAGCACTGTGTGCAGTTTAAGAATGGTCTTCGGGACGAGTTGCGGGTACTGGTAGCCCCGCAGAGGGAAAGAGACTTCACTGCCCTAGTTGAGAAGGCTAAGATTGCCGAGGAGGTGAAACGTTCAGAGCGTCATAACCGTGAGAAGGAAACGGGTAGAAATAAGAGGGGTTTTGGGCCCCCAAGTTGTTTTGGTGGGTCTAGTAAGAGGCCTAGATTTGATGGGCCGGTCCAAATTGAAGTTTTGATGGTTCCTGGTAGACCGTAGCCTTACGCTGTGTGCGGGTTATCTCATCAGGGTGAATATTGAAAAAGAACTGGGGCATGCTTTAGATGTGGGTCGAGAGATCATAGGGTTAGAGACTGTACGCAAAGGCCGGGTCAGATGGAAGCTACGGGTCAGGGATATGTTTAGCCAGGGAGAGGTGGTCAGCAGCCACCGAGAGGCTGTGGTCTAGCCAGAGGGGGAAATGGGTTTGGACGAAGTCGTAGAGCACAGGGTAGAGGTACTGGTAATACAGAGGCGAGACAGCTAGGGTTGGTTTATGCTGCTCGGTGTCGAGAGGATGGTGACGCACCTGACATTATAACTAGTACATTCCTCATTCATGATGTACCATTTATAGCCTTAATTGATATTGGGTCTACGTACTCGTATGTTGCATGTACTGTGTCAGAAATATTGGGCATATAGTTTAAACTTACTGATAGAGAAATGTCGGTGGTTAGTCCATTGGGGCATTCGGTTAGAGTAAATAAACTATTTAGTGATGTGCCTCTAGAGGTTCAAGGGGTTGTCTTTCTGGCAAATTTGATGGAACTGCCATTTGGCGAGTTTGATTTCATTTTGGGCATAGATTGGTTAGTGAAACATAATTTGGATTGCACTGCTAAGCGTATGGTATTAAGGACTTCGAGCGATGAGGAAGTGATTCTGATAGGGGAGTGAAGGGATTACCTATCCAATGTAATCTCAGCGTTAAGGGCCGAGAAGCTGGTTTGCAAAGGTTGTAAGGCGCTTCTAGCTTATGTCAGCACATCTGATACTAAGGATTTGTCTGTTGGGGATGTCAGGACAGTAAAAGAGTGTCCGAACGTATTCCCTGGAGAGCTTCCGAGGTTGCCACCAAATCGTGAGGTTGAATTCGGTATTGAGCTCTTATCGGGAATGGCTCCGATGTCCAGCGCCCCTTATAGGATGGCACCAAGGGAGCTGGTAGAATTAAAGGCTTAGATCCAAGAGCTTCTGGATCGAGGGTTCATCCGATCGAGTGTGTCTCCGTGGGGAGCACCGGTATTGTTTTTGAAGAAGAAGGATGGTTCAATGCGCATGTGTATTGATTATCGTCAACTGAATAAATTGACAATTAAGAACAAGTACCCTTTACCGAGAAAAGACAATTTGTTCGATCAGTTATGAGGAGCCACGATTTTCTCCAAGATAGATCTTAGATCGGGGTATCATCAGCTAAGGGTCAAGGAGGCAAATATATACAAGACTGCATTCCAAACTCGTTATGGACATTATAAGTTTCTAGTTATGCTATTCGGATTAACGAATGCACCAGTTACTTTCATGGATATGATGAACCAGGTCTTCTAACCCTACTTAGACCGGTTCGTAGTGGTATTTATAGATAACATTCTGGTGTATTGAAGAACTAAGGAGGAGCATGATTCCCATCTCCGGATTGTTCTACAAATATTTAGAGAAAAGCAACTCTATGCTAAATTCAGCAAGTACGAGTTCTGGTTGAAAGAGGTGACATTTTTGGGTCATGTTGTGTCTGCCGAGGGAATTAGGGTTGATCCTCGGAAAGTTGAGGCCGTATTGGATTAGAAGCCACCGAAGTCAATATCTGAGATTCGAAGTTTTCTGGGTCTGGCTGGGTGTTACAGACAATTTGTTAAGGGGTTTTCGTTGATAGCTGCACCTCTAACTATGCTACTGTGAAAAAGAGTACCGTTTGTTTAGGCTGATAAATAGTAGGAGAGTTTTGAAAAAGCAAGAAGATTCTCGACCGAGGCTCGCATTTAATCAAACGAGAGAGGTGGAAAGGAATTTGTTGTCTATTACGATGCGTCGCACACGGAACTGAGGTGTGTATTGATGCAAGAGGGTAAGGTGGTGGCTTATGCGTCCCGTCAGCTTAGGCCGTACGAGGTGAATTATCCTACTCATGACTTGGAGTTAGCTGCGGTGGAATTCGTATTAAAGATTTGGAGACACTACCTGTACGGGGAGAAGTCGGTCGTTTATACTAATCATAAAAGTATCAAATACCTCCTTACTCAGAAGCAGTTAAATCTTAAGCAACGAAGAGGGATAGAGTTGCTTAAGGTTTATAATTGTTCGATTGAGTATCACCCAGAAAAAGCTAACGTGGTAGCAGACGCACTGAGTCGTAAGGTGGTGTCTGATCTAAGAGCAATGTTTACTCGTCTCAGCCTATTTAAGGATGGTAGTTTGTTGGCATAACTTCAAGTGAAACCGACATAGGTTGATCAAATTAAAGAGAAGCAGATGTTGGATCAGTCGTTGATTTCTCGTTTTCAACAGGTGAAGAAGGGAGAGACTGAGGAGCTTAGGCTGAATAGTAAAGGAGTGTTATGTTTCCGTGGAAGAGTTTGTGTACCGAGGGACTCTGAGCTAAGGCAGTTGATTCTGCGGGAGGCGCATAGTATCCCATACGCTATGCATCCTGGTGGGAACAAATTATACTGAGATCTACGTGAACTGTACTGGTGGCCAGGACTTAAGCGTGAGGTTACTGACTTTGTAAGTAAGTGTTTGACATGCGAGCAAGTGAAGGCTGAGCATCAACTACCTTCAGGACTGCTGCAACCTGTTAAGATTCCACTATGGAAGTGGGAGAGGATAACAATGGATTTTGTTAGTGGGCTACCCTTGACGCCTACTAAGAAAGATTTGGTATGGGTAATTGTCGATCGACTAACTAAATCGGCCCACTTTATACCAGTTCGCACCGATTACTCGTTGCAGAAGTTGGCCAACTTATATATGGTGAAAATTGTGAGGTTACACGGGGTGCCAGTGTCTATCATTTCAGACAGGGACCCTAGATTCACATCACGATTTTGGAGGGTGTTACATGAAGCTCTGGGTACAAGGTTAGATTTCAGCACAATGTTTCATCCGCAGACTGATGGTCAGTCAGAGAGAGTAATTCAGATTTTGGAAGACATGTTAAGAAGTTGTGTGATTGATTTCAAAGGTAGTTGGGAGGACTATTTACCGTTGGCAGAATTTGCTTACAACAACAGCTACCAATCCAGCATTCAGATGGCACCATACGAGGTATTGTATGGGCGTAGGTGCCGTACCCCTACTTGTTGGACAGAATTGGGTGAGCGGGGACTGTTAGGTCTAGAGTTAATATCTGAAACTGAGGAGAAAGTGAAGTTGATACGGGATCGGTTAAAAGAAGCGTCAGATAAACAGAAGTCGTGTAGTGACTTAAAGCGTAAAGAGATAGAGTATTTTGTGGGGGATTATGTCTACTTGAAGGTCTCACCATGGAAAAAGATTTTGAGATTCAGACGGAAGGGCAAGTTGAGCCCCATATTTATCAGACCTTACCGGGTGTCAAAATGTGTTGGACAGGTCACCTATCAGCTTGAGCTGCCTCCTGAGTTGAACCAGATAAATGATGTATTCCATGTTTCTATGCTGAGGCGCTACCATTCTGATCCTTCTCATGTAGTGCCAGTGGAAGAGACCGAAGTAAGATCTGATCTGACATTTGAAGAAGAACCGGTACAAATTTTGGATCGCGATGTTAAGGTGTTGAGAAGGAAATCTATTCCGTTAGTCAAGGTACAATGGTGTAATCACGATTCAGAGGAAGCCACGTGGGAGCCTGATGAGGCAATGTGACATCAATACCCTCATCTCTTTTGATCAGGTAAATTTCGAGGCCGAAATTTCTTTAAGGGGGTAGAATTGTAACATCCCAAAAGTTAGGGGTTATAAATTTTTGCATAATTGCATATTGTACTTGCTCAGCGACTAATTTGAGTGTATTTAGGGGTTCTAGGGAGGCCCGGGATTGAGTCGGAGCCTTGGAGAAATTTTGGTTTTTGGCCCTTTTGTGGAGAGGGCTGTTGGAAGCAAGGCTTAAGTAAATTTGAGTGTGTTTTGCTAACACAAGATGAGCACATGGTGGAGTGGTGTGGCGTCAAGTGGAGAGCAAGGTGGTATGGGGTTCTAACCCCACAAGCTGCAAATGGTAGCTTTTATTTTGTGGCTTGGGAGAGGAGGAAGCAGAGTTTGGATCAAACTCTTTAGAGGGAGTTGGAGAATTGGTCAAACGGTTCAAATGGATGAAGGAGAGGAATTGTAGGAGAGAAAAGGGGAGAAAATCAAGGAGTTGTGTGTGTGGGAGGTGTTGGCCGAAAGTGGGAGTCTAGCTAAGGGGGACTTTCTACTGAAGAAAAGTCTTTTGGAAGCAAATTCGGCAATTGGTGTGTGAGAGCTAATCGAAACTCCTTTGTGTGCGTGCATTTTCTTTTTTTTTTCATTTTAGGTCTTTTTTAAAAGTGACGTTTTAGGTAATTGTTTTCTTTTTCTCTGGAGTGTTATTTCGGGTTCGTACATTTGCCTCTTTTCTTTTTCTTACCCATTGCCGAATTCAATCCTAGCTTCTCTTCGTTCTTCGTTTCTTTGTGGTAGCCGTCCATTGCATCGGTAAGCCTATCTTCTTCCACTTCTTTTTTTAGTTCCATCATTATTTCATAGTTGCTACTCTTGGTTGCCGAATCTCTCTTTTCCATTCGGCTCTTCTCTAGTCAAAGGTAACAGTTTCTTTTCTCTTAATTTCTTTCTTCCATCTCTTTGCTCTGCCAAAGTCAAAACTCCTAACTTCAACTTCTTATTGCCTAGGCTGAATCTATTAGAGTCCAAACATACCTTCTTCTCTGTTCATTCAACATTCAGGTATTGGAAAGTGGTTGGTAAGTGTGACTATGGCTGAATAGGGGTGGTTGGCTTCTCTTTATCATTTTGAGTTTCTTAGGGCCGAAAGGTTGTTTCTTTTGTTGTCTTGGAACAACGTTGCTAACTTGTTCTTTTCACTAGGGACTCTGTTTCTTAATCAAAGGGAGTAAACCGAATACTCTACCATAACAAGGAGTTGTCGTTTTCTGGTAAGTAAAGGCAATGGATAACGTATTTCTACATCTTGGTTTATCAAGGGTAAAGACTCACTAATAGTCAACTGCGATCTCAGGTGCTTCAGAAAGTGTTGTGAATCGTAATCTGTAACAAGTGTGTAATCTCACACCTCTGTATAAACTGTGGTTGTTGTGATCTAGGAATTGACTAAAAGCCGAAATGTCGAAAAGCCAAAAAATCGGTAACTGAGATCACTCGAGCGTGCAAGCGCTCGTAGTGATAAACTGAGTCACGTACGTTGATGATAGGCCTTTGGGAGTGCCACAATCTTTTTCGCGGGCGTAGGCCGTAATGGGCCTTGTTGAGCCAAAGTAAGCTAGTTGGGCCCAATGGGCTAATGGGCTTACAGAGGCAAAATTCGTAGTAAGTGTCGGATGATTGATGCGGCAGTGAAGTTTGCAGAACCGTGATCGAAAATAGGCTGAATGAGCCACACAAGCGTGTGGGCCCACTTGGGCCAAAATTGGGCTTTAGGCCCAATTGCACCGTTTCGACCAAAAAGGGAACCTGTGTCGTTTGAGGCAATAGTAGGCCTCCGAAAAGGCTGTTAGATGGTAAATTACTGAAATACTCTTGGTGAGTAAATTATCGAAATACTCTTAGTGGGTAAATTACTGAAATACTCTCGGTAGGTAAAGTTACCACAAATACCCTTAAAGGGTGAAATTACTGAAATGCCCTCATTGGGTGAAATTACTGGAATACCCCTGAGGGGTAAATTACCGTTTTACCCCATACAGACCAAATTACCATTATACCCCTAGTGGTAGATCTAGTGTTGTATGTGTACCCTGTTTAATTGTTTATGATGGTAATTTATTTCATACATTATTTTAATATGTCACTACATGTCGCATTGGGTTGGGTTGTGCTTTTGGAGGAAGTACTGTACTGGTGGTTATGCCACGTTATACTGATTCAGTGGCTCTTCCACGATATACTGATTTTAGTGGCTCACCACGATATTGTTATTCTTGGCGACTTTCTTTGCGTTGGTATAGTGACTCGCCTACGCTTATTGGTGTGTAGAAATTTGGGTGGGTTGACTTGGTCCCCACATGGTGTGCAGGGTTGGTACGGGTGGTGTGAAGGTTTGATTGGGTTGGGCTGTATTTTTTTTGTATTACCATGATTTTGGGGCTTAGGCCCGAATTGATACTGCATGGGCTTGGGCCTGCATCGTGGATCGTGATGAGGATTACACCGAGTTCTTGTAACTCACCCTTCTTTTAACTGTGTAGGTAATCCCCAACCTTAGAGGATTTGGAGCTGAGAGGGACTCGGAGGTGGCCACAAGCGTCCTGTATGTTCATGGGGTTCTTTAGTAATTTTAATTTAATTTACATTACTTTAATTTTTGGGGTTAATAATTTCTGTAATAAGGCCATTGGAATTGCTTTTAACTTTTATTTGGTATTTCTTATATAAACACAAGTTTTAAAATAATAACATCTGCTTTTAAATATCACGTTTTCGCAACGGTTTAAATCAAGCTTCCGTAACAGACAAGTTTTTAAAAGCAAAACAATAAATGCATAATAAGGTTTTACAAAAAGGAAACGATTTCGAGTAAAACTAGTTTTGTTAGTAAGCAACAAAAATCAAAATTTTGAATCGGTAAGAAGTTTTGATTCGTAGATGAGTTTTCCAACAAATGCATAGTTTTCAAACATCACCTGATGTGGCACGCTAGATCCGGTCGTAACGTCTAGGCCGGGTTTGGGGTGTTACAGTAGATAATTATTTTCTAGGCTTGTCAGGCTACGTATTTCAGTTGGAGATTCTCAGTTCCACTTCTTATCATCTGCATTTGAGATCATACGATTTTTCGAGTAAGTTTGGCACACCCCAAGTTCCACCGATGGATGTTGTAAATGATGTTCTAGGTAATGATTGATGTGAGTACCCTTAACGCTAATGCTGGGCACCCCAACAGTTTACCCCAAGGACAACACCATTGAACCATCAATTTTAGCACATTTCACATTATCTTTATTACATGTTGTTTGTAATTTTAATTTAAAATTTTAAGTTTGTTTTAATTAAATTATAGTAAATTATTATTTTTAAATCTTTTTTTTTATTTTTAATGATTACGAAATCAAAACATATAATTAATAAATACTATTCATTCAACAAAGAATTAATTTCAAAACACGACTTTTAATAAATATGAAAATTCCATCATAATAAAAAGAATTTAATAAAAATTTGAACATGGAGTACATTAATTCATATTCCACTTGATCAAGACAAATGTTCAATATGGTAGGTGCGGTTGGGTATTTAGTCTGATTATGACCAGTTGTTCTGCACAGACTAGAAAGTTTGGGGTCAATTTTCTTCCTCATGTCCATTTCATCATGGATCTTGGTGACCTGTGGGCGATCTTTTGGCTTCCAATGTAACCTCTTTTCTAGGACAAGCTCGAAAGTACGCGGAGGCACTTACCATCTATACAAATCACCCAAGACGAAGAACTCGTTTCTCGAAATACATAATGTGTGTTCGAGAGTGTACACCTTATCGATATATTGTTCAATATTGATCGAGGCATGAGTACAAGCTACAACGATGTGCATACAAAGGTAATGAAGTGTTTGGAAATTTTCACAATTGCATCGTCTGTTTCGGAGATCAACTTCATAGGACCTAGGTGGGATGCCAGGCTGCCGACCGATGGACTCTACAATTTGAAAAGTTTCTAACTGTTGAGAATATGTTTCTACATTCATATCCTCGATCTTTGATGGTTTGTACCCATTGCCTTCATGACCTCCACAACAAACACATGTTCCCCATCTATCTGGTTTACTTGTTTCAACACTATTCTTGGCATCAAGGTTGCCAGCCTATAGAATGTAGCTGAGAAATCAAATGAAATTGAAAGATGTCGTGTTTGCTTTAAGATAGAGTTAACTGCATTTGTCAGGTTAGTGACCATATGACCATATTGAGACCTGTCATCGAAACTTTAAGCCTATTGTCACGGCTCCATGATTCCCAACCACTCTAAAAAAGGAGTATTCGTTTCACTATGCATATGACCTTCAAGCCTGGTTAGCTTTTGCCTGAAACGGTGTTCTAGCTCGTATGTTGTGTATGTATTCCGAAAAGACACGTTACCTTTTCGAATTAATTTTTAGAAGTATTCAGAACATTTAAAAAATATGTTGAAATCGAAATTTATCCATGTTCACTACTTGTTTCCGCTAGTTTGCATTCTTGTAGTTTTGGTGACAGTTAGAGCTGATGTGCCAGATGCAGTAAACAGATCTTCACAGAACACTGAAATGCCTAATTGCGACAATTAGTCCCTTTGATCTATCAGATATGATGCAAATATTGTTGTCCCTAACATCATACATTTGCAAGTTCGTTAGGAAAAATTCCCGTGATTCCATGTTCTTTGACTCCACAATGACAAACGCTATCGGAGGCAAGTTCTAGTTCATGTCTTCAGCAACCAAAATAAATAGGATCTATATATATTTTCCATATAGCTAGGTTTCATCAACATGCACAAGACACTTGTAGTGGGGAAATGTCCGCACACATGGATCGAACGTCTAGAACATTTAGTGGAAAATTATTCTTCCCGGTTGAAGTTGGCTGCCCAAGCTGCAATAAGATTTTAACAGCGGGTTTATACCTTAGTCAGAATAGTGGTTTCGGGACCACAAATCCGAGTTTGAAAAATATTTTAATATTATTTTCCGTGTTTATAGTGTGTGATTCATTATGTGTGAAATTTCTGTTTGTATGCTTAATTTGCAAAAAGGACTAAATTGTAAAAAATGCAAAAGTAGCCTTCTAATTAGTTATATGCCAAATTGACATGGCTTATTAATGTGAGGTCCTTATGTTGTGAATGGACCATTGGTTTAATAAGTGGACATTTATGGACAACCATTAATTAATTTATACGTTAAATAGCCATGGGTAAAATGGTAAATTATGTATTAGTGTTAATAAATTAAAATAAAACAAAAGGTTAGTGGAGTGTTCATCTTTGTTTTGCCAAAATTTGAAGAAGAAAGAAGACAACCATGGCTATTTAGGGTTCGGTCATTTGAAGCTTCAATTGGTATGTGATTTTTGTTCGGTTTTTGATGATTTTTACGTTTTTGAGATCGTTGCTTCGTATATTAGCTAGCCCATGCTTAAATTCATGAAATTGATTATGATTTTGAGTTATGTTATTGTTGATAATGTGTGCTTTGTGAGGTTTGATGATAAAAAATAAGTGTTGGATGATAGATAAATGTATTTTGTATTGGGATTTTTGATGAATTTGATTATTATGGGCTAAATTATGAAAATGAGAAATTGAGGGGCTAAAATGTAAAATAAATGAAATATATGGGCTTAAATGAACTCCATGAAAATTCGGCTAAGCATGAAAAATGTAAAAATTTATGTATTTTGTGATTTTGTGAAATGATGACTAAAGTGTTAAAATGTGAAAATATGATGGCTAATTTGTAAAATTCCCTAAATATGTGTAAATGGATTGTATTGAATGATTTGGTGAATAAAAGATTTAAATTTGAATTTGTATAGATCAAGAACCAAAGAAAACAGAATTAGATCGGGGGAAATCGAAAATAGTTGAATAGCCATTCGTTTCCGTTCTTTCCCGTACGATCCCGTACGAGATAAGTCTATATACAAATAAATATGTTTGAATTGAACTATTATTGCTTATATGTTAATGAAATGTGATGAATGGCTATTGGAGCTGAATATGTGAAATCCGAGAAAATTCTAATAATGTGATGACGTCCGAAAAACCCCGTACGAACCATAGGAATAGTTAAGATACATATGTCATGACATAGGATTCCGATATGAGTTATCGTATAAGACCACATCTGGGATGTTGGCATCGATTTGAGATTTACGTTTAAGACCATTTCTGGGGGCATCGGCATCGTATATGATTTCGTGTAAGACCCTGTCTGGGACAGAGGCATCGATATTTATTTACATGTAAGACCACGTCTAGAACTTTGGCATTGTACGAGCTTTACGAGCTATCCGAGTATCCTTATTGATTTCGAACGGTTCAACGGGCATTCCGAGATATGATTGAATATGTGAATATGTATCCGTTTCAGGTACGTATGAAATGTATATGAAATTTGGCAATGGAAGATAAGTATGAATATGATCATTTGATATCTGAGCTACATGAATATGTTTATAAGCAAGTGGTTATGAACAACTGAGCTAGATGAGAAATATGAATTTGCTATTGTGTTATGCCATAGTTCATATGAATGAAATAGTTTGTAATTGTTTATGTGATAAATTTATTTGTACATGGCTTACTAAGCTTTTGAAAGCTTACTTTGTGTGTGTTTGCATTGTTTTATAGATTATCAAAGCTACTGAGAGCTCGAGGATCGTTGAGGATTATCACTACACTATTGAACTTTATTTTGGTATCTTTTGAAAATGTACATATTGAAGTATGGCATGTATAGGCTAGAGAACTTTGATTATGTTTTGAAATGTGTAAACATAGCCATGTGATATGGCATGATAATGAATGTGATTATGGAGTGAATTTAGTGAATGCTATGTGATGCAAAATTTGGTATGTTTTGATGTGCTTATGAATGGCCAAAATAAATGGTCAATTTTGTTAAGTTTCATGGTTGATTATGAATTTGGTGTTTTAGGTATGCTTGAGAAGGGCGAGAAATGTGGCTTTAACCAAGCCTATTTTCACTCCACACGATCGAGCACATGGGCGTGTGGCTTGACCGTGTGTGAGACATGGCTATGGTACACGGTCATGTGTCCCCTAGGGTATCCCTTTAAATTAAGTCAGTATACCCTACAGGTTTGGCATGGCATAGACATACGGGGGTGTCTACTGGCCGTGTGTGGCACACGGGTTTGCACATAGGCGTGTGGCTAGCCGTGTGACCCAAGTCAGTAACCCCTCTAGATTTCACACGGCCTGGCACACAGGTGTATCCTCCACTATGTGGTGCAAGTCAAAATGTATGCCTTGTTTTCACACGGCCTGTGACACGTGCGTGTCTAGTGTCCGTGTGAGGTACACGGCCTATTCACATGGGCGTGTGATCCCTGAATGCTTGAAAATTTTAAATTATTCCTAAAGTTTGCAAATGTGATCGGTTCGATCCCGAACCTTCTCTAAAGCATGTTTAAGGTCTCATAGACCTTCTAAAGGGACTTTATGTGTATATTTCGCTATGGAATGTTTGTGAATATTTGATATTAGTGAAATGTTTGTAATTTTATCCGATATGTCCGGTAATGCCTCTTAACCTTAGTCCGACGATGGATATGGGTTAGGGGTGTTACAAAGATGTGTCTACAACTCAATAATAGTCTGTGGCACGAACTCTTGCGTAGCAATTATCCACCCCTATAGTTCATTTTATGACACATCCCAATATTCGTACAATTGCTCTATGACCATCTATTTAACTATTTATGCTTTTCGGTATGACACAATATTAGAATCATTCTTGCATTTCAGCAATCAAATCAAAACAGGAATGGTCGTCATGTCCTTCACCATTTGCATGATGTAGTTGCAAATAGTTTTAGCATCAAGTTTGCGATGATCTAGCGTCATGTGTAGAAGTGCATGTGTGAGGTCCAACAAAATTTTAGATATCTTGATATTGCTACATTTGGATAAATACGACTCGTACACACCAATTGCACCCTTCTACCTATCTCTAACACTCTCCAACATATAATGCCGGTTTAGACACGGTAACTTTATAATCAACCGACACATTCATATTATACCGCTTAATGGAAAATACACAGTCTTCCTTGGTTACGAATTTTGGCTTACAAACAACTCCTCACATTCGAGATTTATGGCCAATCGGTGGGCATGTAATATATCGGGGTACTCTAAAAACTTAGATGTATACATCGCATCGGGATCTACGATCGACATGTAGGCCTCAGGATCATTGCGCATGACAATGCCTCAACTTGGGTTCTTGGCTGAAGAAGTAAATATTTCCATCGTCATTCGAGCCTTCATCGTCGATATCATCCGGGACCTCATATAAATCAGGATCACTATAATCTTCAACCTCGTGATCAGAAGGACTATTATTATCACATCCATCTTCACCATCTGCATCGGTCTCAATCATTAATGTATTTGTAAACGGAGACCTGGGTTAAGGTTCTCAAACACATGGGAGAATTAAGATCAATGTCAAACTTGCGTATAGTCGTTCGCCTATCAAAGGACGTTCTTGGAAACTCTGTACACGGATCTTAAACTTCATGTTCTTCACTTAATGAAGTGAAATCTTGACTTGGCTCCACATTAACTAACTCTGTAACACCCCAAACCCGGTCCAGACACCACGACCGAATCTGGTATGTTACGAGGGAAAACGTATTTGAAAATTTTGAGGTTGTACTAGTTAGACTTGATAAAACTTTGTTTCTTTTCGAAAACAAGTTGTTGAACATTTTACTAGAACATTCAGTCTTAGAAAATATTTTGGTTTCAAGTTTGAATCCAATTGTTTTTCATTCAATTATAAAATCGGTGTGATACCCGGTGGTATAGTTCAAAAACATATCGCTTTGTTGGTTTGAAAACGTCGTCTTTCCAAATTTTAATAAAATTCGTACCAAGTTATTTTCGTTACAGCATATTAAAATCCAACGTAAAGCATAAACATTATAAAACACATCTTAAAAAGGCTTTTACAAATCCAAGTTAAACCCAAATAAAAGTAAGTAATCTAAAGTACCCAAATGCAATAATCTGAGCAAAGCTTTTATTAGAGCATGGCATGTGCACCCCGAGTCCATCCCGGCTCCAAGTCGCGTCTACGAGTCACTGAAATGTCAAAGGAGAGGGTGAGTCGAGTGACTCAAATGTGTAAATCCCGCTCCCGATAGAGAACAACATGCTAACACACATCATACATAGCAACATAATTAATGCAACCCGATCCTAACCATCCATACACCTTTTCTACCCGTGTGGTACCAAACCACCTGGTGACATCTGATCACGATGTGTTACCAAAACACCGATGTCCCAAAGACATAATATCCGTCAATGTGGTACCAAAACCTTTGGTGTCCCAAAGACACAATTGTGCTACCAAAGCATTGGTGACCGAAGTCACAAATCCAACGATGATGGGGCCAACCCATCGTGTGTTACCAAAACACTAGCAGACAATCCCATATCTCAAGTGGGGCCAACCCACTGGTGGTCAAACCACAGGACAAAGTCGCAATGAGGTGCCAAACCTCTCGGTGTCCCAAAGACACAATGTGCTACCAAAGCACGGTGACCGTAGTCACAAATCGGTGATGGGGCCAACCCATCGTGTGTTACAAAACACTTGGCGTCAATCCCGTATAATCATCTGTGGGGCCAACCCATCGTGGTGCTGAGCCACTGGGACGAGACGCCGAGGTACCAAACCCTCTGGAGGTGCCAAACCTCTCGTGACCCAAAGTCACAAAGTGTGCTACCAAAGCACCTGGTGGTGCTCAAAGACAAAATACCATTGCTCCTCCTCTCGTATCACCCCATCAAGATACCATACTCATGTAATCATGCATATCATATAATCATGCATCTCATGCTGTATCTCATGTCACATATATCCACGATCATGGTAACATATAACTCGTCATTAAAAATAGTAATCTTGACTTTACCCGAGAGTCGTAATCATACCCATTAGGGTATCATATCAATCATCATCTGTATCATTAGTCATCACACGGTTATCAATTATATTACTAAATATAAGTGTGTTAGTATACACACCTGATAACCACGAGTCTAGAATCTCAACGAAAACGATCTAAGGCCTCTTGATGACTAGCTCCTACAATCGGCCAACATAGGGGGTTAGGCATCACTAACATTCGGCCAACAACCATTAACCAAAGGGGTTAATATCGAACCCTTACCTTGTTATTGGTTTGCTTTCTAACCAATACCCGAACCAACTAATGGTCCCTTACCACAATCGGCACAACCTAATGACTACCCAACAATAGAGACTCCGCTTGACTGCCTTGAAGTCCCCGATGCCCTATAACACAATCGGTTTCATCACCAAAGGATTAGCACTCACAACAAAGTCACATTCGGCTCTTAATCAATCCAAACGATTAAGAACAGAAAAGAGAAGAAATGGCCATTCGGCCAAAAGCTTACCACCACCAACGATTAAGGCAAGGCTTCCAAAACACCACTGATATTCGGCCACTACAACTTCTAGGAGAAGGGATGGATCCGTCAATACTTTGAACCAAAGAGAATTCGGTCTAGACTTAAAATAAAGCAAGGGATATATGTGATAAAGAAGAAAGAATCGGCCAAAGTTTGAGAAGAAAAGAAAGAAAAATGGAAAAGTGGTAGGTGCTTTTCGGTTCTTGAGATGACAAGAAATGGAAGGAATGAATAGGAATTTTTGGTTTAGGCAAGGTAATTTGGCTTTTAGTGTTTCAAAAGGGAAGGGAAACGAAACAAAAAAATGAGATATGAGAAGGCTAGTTTTGGCTTAGCTCCAAAAGAAGATAAGAAGGAGAAATGGAATGATGATTCGGCCAAAAGGGACAAAAAGAGGTACTAGCTTGAGGCTCAAGAACTTTCTACTACAAACACTTTAGGAGACAAGAAATAAAATGAAACTTTTAAGCAATCCCTTTTGAGTTTTGGTCTTACGGTTCCAAGAGTAAAAGAATGAGAGAAATTCTCTTGAAAACTCAATGACAAAAGAAAGAAAGAATAGTCTTCCAACTTGACCGAAAATGCCTCAAAATTCCAATTGAATTTCGGCATTACCCACTACAACACACCACCAAGCCGTCCACCCACTCCACAACTCCCCAACATTCGGCCAAATCCCCCTATTCACTCCCAACCACCATTTCAAATAAGTTTGAACAAGTCCCCCCTCCACCAATTTCTCTCCACCATCCAAGTCACCCTTGACCAAGTCCAAGGTGGAGTTTAAAAATCACACACTCCTCCCCTCCTATGCCGTCCAAAAAGAAAGCAAAAGTGGCCACTTTGCGGCTTGAACACGAGGACCACACCCCGCAAGTGGCGTCACATTCACAAGCCCTTAGTGGCGCCTACAATGCCACTCCACCAACTTGTTTATTGTGCTAACAACCACCAAAAATAAGTTTAAAAGCCTGACTTCCTCACTCCTAATACCTTAGCTCAAAAACTAAAATTTTCCTATACACTCAAGCATTCACCTATGCTACAATTAAGCCCCTAAAACACCGAAATAGCAACACAGCGCACTAACACATGCAACAACATGCAACAACAAAATAGCCCCTAACTCGGGATATTACTGCTCTACCCCTTTAAAATAATTTCGGCCTCGAAATTACCCGGTCAAAAGAGTTGCGGGTATTCTTTGTCTCATCGTATCCTCGGGTTCCCATGTGGCTTCTTCCACGCCATGGTTCCGCCAAAGAACCTTAACGAGGCACGGACTTTCTACGTAGAACCTTCACATCCCGATCAAGAATCGCACAGGTTCCTCTTCCATAGTCAAATCTGGATTTTTACCTCGATCTCTCCATTGCTACCACATGCGACGGATCTCGAACGATACCTCCAAGCATCGAAACATGAAAACGTCGTGAATCGACTAAGCTCGTGGCAACTCAAAGCGATACGCCATATGGTCCAACTCGTCTCAAAACCTTATATGGCCCAATGAACCTCGGACTTAGCTTGCCTTTTTTCGCGCCAAACCTCGCACCTTCTTCCAAGGCGAGACCTTTAAGAAAACACTATCTCCCACAAATGAACTCTATATCTCTTCGCTTAAGATCGGCATAAGACTTTTGCGGTCCAAGCTTCCTTTAATCTCGCTTGTATCACTTTAACCTTGTCCTCGGCCTCGGCTACCAACTCAGTCCTAACAAGCGGCGTTCACCTAACTCGCCCAACATGTAGGTGAGCGACACTTCACCGCCATACAACGCTCATACGGGGCCATCTTAATGCTAAGCAGTAAATCGTTGTTATAGGCGAACTTCGCTAACGGCGAGTAAACTCTTCCCAACCGCCTTGAAGTCGAAACACAACCTCTCGGCATGTCTTCCAAGATTCGAATAACTCTTTTCGATCGACCGCCGATTGCGGGTGAAAAGCCGTCTTTGAAAATCAAACGAGTACCAGAGCTTGATGCAATGCTCTCGAACCTCGGCGTGAACTCGGGATCCCTATCCGAGATAATCGAAATCTGGAACACCGTGTAGCCTTACTATCTCTCGACATAAAGCTTCGCCAACCTCTCAAGTGAATAGTCCACTCTCACCGGAATGAAATGGTGACTTAGTCGACGGTCCACGATAACCCAAATCAATCCTTTCTTGCTTGGCGAAGCGGTAAACCACCGACGAAATCCATAGTTATCCTTTCCCATTTCCATCGAGGAATTTTCACAGTCAAGCAAACCGACGCAGAATCGATGCTCCGCTTTGACCTGTGACAGTCGATATTTCCCAACAAACTCTCGTCACTTCTTTCTTCAAGCCGAAGCCACCAAAACCGCTCTCTAAGATCCCTATACATTTTACTACCTCCGGGATGCATAGCATAAGGATCGCTATGTGCGTCCGAAGAATCTTCGCCTCGGCACTCAACATCTTTGGGCATACAAGCCTTTCCTTGAAAACACAGAACCTCATCATTAGACAAGTTTGTAACCCTCCAAACCACCATTCGCACTTGTAACCTTCGCGCACTCGTAACCTCATCCTCCAATCTGTTTCTCTTTGATCCGCTCAACCCAAGTAGGCTTAACTTGCGGCTCGCGCGAGAATACTCCGTCGTCGTACAAACTCAAATGGGCAAACAAAGCTCTTAAGTCCGAAACAACCTTACGGCTCAACGCGTGCGCCACTCACGTTAGCCTTGCGGGTGATATTCGATCGAGCGATCGTAGTCCTTGAGCAATTCAACCCATCTACGCGCGCCTCAAATTCAGATCCTTCGAGTCAATAGGTACTTCCGGACTTATGATGCGTGTAGACTATTGACTTCTCCCGTACAAGTAGTGCCTCCATTTTTAGAGCGAAGACTACACGGTGCTAGCTCTAAATCGTAAGGCGTCGGATAGTTGACCTCGTGTGGCCTCATTTTGCCGAGAAGCGTAAGCCACAACCTTACCCTCTGCTGCGTGCAAAGACACAACCCAATCCCGTGTGTGATGCATCGCAAAGACACCGTGAATTCCTTACGACCTCGGTGAATCAACACAGAGCCTCTGTCAAGATCTTTTCAACTTATCAAAACTCTCCTGCTTTGTTTCTCGGTCCAAACGAACGGAACTCCTTCCTTAATGACTTAGTCATCGGTCTGCGCAATTAACGAAACCCTCAACAAACCTTCCGGTAGTATCCGCCAAACCCAGAAACTCGAATCTCGTGACGACTTAGGAGGCTTCCAATCCAAAAGCGCCTCAACCTTTCGAGGATCTACTCTAATCCCTCACCGGTGATACTACATGCCCCAAAAACGCGTCACTTCACTAAGCGAACTCGCACTTATCGAACTTAGCATAGAGTTGCTTCTCCTCAAAACTTGCAACACCACTCTTAAGTGTGCATCATGCTCTTCTTCCGACCTTGAATATACCAAGATATCGTCAATAAAAACACACGACGAACCGATCCAGATCATCTTTGAAACACCCTATTCATCATATCCATAAAGTCGCCGGAGCGTTAGTCAACCCGAACGGCATTACCAGAATTCGTAGTGCGTGCATCGAGTCGAAAACGCTGTCTTATGGATATCCGCTTCCTTAACTTTCAACCGATGGTACCGGACCTCAAATCGATCTTCAAAACACCGATGCACCTTCAATTTGGTCAAACAAGTCATCTATCCGTGGTAAGCGGATACTTGTTTTTAATCGTCACTTATTCGGTTGGCGGTAGTCGATACACATCCGCATCGAGCCGCCTTCTTTTTTGACGAATACCGCGCGCGCCCCACGGCGAAACACTTGGCCTAATGAAGCCTCGATCCAACGACTCACGAACCGAGCCTTAAGCTCCACCAATTCCTTTGGTGCCATCCTATATGGAGCAATAGACTTTGGCGCGATCCCCGGTAGCAGATCTATCCCAAACTCTACCTCACGATCCGGTGGCAAACCCCGGAAGCTCCTCCGGAAACACATCCACAAATTCCTTAACGATGCGAACCTTCTCAACAAAGCAGATTCCTTAGCCTCCAAGGCATACACATGAACCACATACGCTTCACAGCCCTTCCTGACCATCTTTACAGCTTTTAATGCCGATACCACATTGGATAAGTAATCTCTCCTATTACCTATCATAATCACTTCATCTCCCTTATCCGTCGATAGAACCGCGCGCTTAGCGCGCAATCCACCTTGGCCTGGTACTTCACCGCCCGGTCCATCCCGAGAATCGGATCGAACTCCCCAAACGGCGGTTCCATCGGATCAAGAGCAAAAATGACCCCTTGGAGTTCTAGGGGTACATCCTTATACTCTGACTTATCTACGATCGCAGAGTGACCTAGAGGGCTAAAATGCACGGTCATCCGCCTAGAAGCGGTTTACGAGTCTAAGTCCATGGTCTCAACTATACTACTAGCAACATACGAACGCGCGTGGAACCCAAGTCAATTAAAGCGGTATAGGAGAACCAAAAATCAAAAACGTATCGGTGATTACGTCCGGTCGCGTCGCCCTCCTCGCGGCGCCTAGCTGCATACACCGCACCGTGCTATCGTGCCTCGTAACTACCGCGCCTCTGCGGTGCTCCACGACCTCGACCAAATCCATTACCACCTCTGCGCCATTACCACGGCCCCCTCTGCGGTGGCGGTCCATTACCCTCGAGCCGATACGGCCCGACTCCCGCATGAATCTCGGCCATCCTACGCGGACAATCCACGATGCGATGATCCGGTGAACCACACTCGAAGCAACCTTTTCCACCACCCAACGGCCACCCCAATGAGATTTCCCACACCGATTGCATCTGCGGCGGTCCTCGCCTAGCAAACAACAAACCTAGCAGATCGGTTACGCCCACTCGGCCTAGCCTCTTCTCGTGGATTGCGGACGATCCCGAAGACCCAAAGCTCCTCTTAAGCCTACTCCCGTCCATGCTCGTCTTATCGACTCCTTAACACCTTCGGCTACCTTAGCCTTCTCGACTAAGACAAGAAACTCGCGCTCCTGGCGAGGAGCAATCAGCAGACCTCAACTCGCCTCGAAGGCGTCGTCCTCGAAATGAACACACCTCTCATGCTCGGTGGCTACAATGCCTCGGCATACCTACTCAACCGGGAACTCACCTCGACTCTCGAAGACAGATTTACTCCCGAACGAGCCTCGGAAATGCCTTTCTCGGGAGTCGATGTAACTAGCCCGATGTATTTCTTTTGATATGCAGCTCTAAAATAATCCCATGTCGGATCCTCATTTTGCCACACCTGTCCGAACCGTGAGCCACCATCGGTATGACTCATCCCGAGAAGCGATACAATCTCCTTAAGTTTCTCTCGATCGCCAAGTCCGGATCGCCCATGATCCGCTCCGTTGCCTCCACCAATACTCGGCAGATGCTAGGAGCAACACCCGATACACCTCGGAAGAACTCGGCCCCGTTAGCCCGAGTCGCTCAGAGCAGATTTCCTAACTCCCGCACCACCACTTACACGGCTACCCTTTCCAACACCCGCAAAGACGCTCGCTGTGACGCTGCATCGTCTCGATCGATCACGGAACTCACCACCTCGGTGGTGGCGCGGGCAAGCATCTCATTTTTCGACCCTTGACCCGATCCTACGGGTTCGTAAACCGTCATTCTACCCCTACCTCTACCACGAGTATTACGACCACGTCCGCCTCGAGTGCTCATGTCTAACGATCTACGTTTACGATTAAAAGATTTTTATGCATTAGTATCGTTCCACTTTCTTAACCTTATGAAAAGAAATTTTATGGATAGAGTTTAATCGGGGTTCTTTCGAGCAACCAAGGTTTCAATCTTCTATCCTATTCACCCAAAAGAGATTATACATTCATTCCTTAATCCTTTCCATACCTATTCACTCTTGGACATTCTTCGCCCATTCTAGCCCCAAGGGTATTTTCGTCATTTTCCTACAGGTATTTTCAGTAATAAAAGATATTTTAAACTTTCGTAAAACCGGTCAATTTGAAATTCCAAAAATTTGAGAGTTTTTTTTTTTTTTTGAAAATTTTGTAAAATACTTCGTTTTGGAAACCAGGGGTATTTTAGTAATTTTCACAAACTGAGGGCGTTTTCGTAAATTTTCCAAAATCAAAATTTTCGATTGATATTTTGTAAAACAGAGTGTTTGAGTTTCGTAACATCATTGAAATTTTGGGGCAAAAATCATTGAGTTGATATTTTATAAACCGAGGGCATTTTAGTAAATTTACCCCTAAGGGCATTTTTGTAATTTTCCATAAATCAGGTTTTTCAAGAAAATTGTTGTAAAAGTGATATTTTCGGTTTTGAAAGAGTTTATTGCAAAAGTTTGAAAACATTAGGGTTGTTGTTGTATTTTGAAAACATGGCTAATTCCTTTTCGGGTTTTAGTCGTTAGGTTAAGTCATGGTGAGCCTTCTTGATCGGGGTGAACTCGAGCTACGCACGGTGGGATACTGCGAAGAGGAGGTGAGTCACGAGGATCGCTTAAATACCAAGCTCTTAGGATCCTCTCCTAGACATGCGTACGGGAGTTACCACACCCTAGCCCCGTGGCTGAGTCATAGATTGGTTTAGTGCTTTAAGTCTTATGCTTTAGTTCGAGTGTTTGAGTGATCTAATCCTAGGGTCCAAGTCCTATAAATCTAACTACGTTCCATATCACCTACCCTTCTACAAATAATAATTCACAGAAGAGTTTAGAGTTACTTACCTGGGCGAACTGGTGCCGGAGACTCGGTGCCATGCCTTGTAAACCATGTATTCAATCCCAAAACACTCAAAACGAATTTTTGAAAACAGTTTGGGCCTCAAGCCCACAGCCGAGCTTTTGAACTTAGCTCTGATACCACAATTGTAACACCCCAAACCCGGTCCAGACACCACGACCGAATCTGGTATGTTACGAGGGAAAACGTATTTGAAAATTTTGAGGTTGTACTAGTTAGACTTGATAAAACTTTGTTTCTTTTCGAAAACAAGTTGTTGAACATTTTACTAGAACATTCAGTCTTAGAAAATATTTTGGTTTCAAGTTTGAATCCAATTGTTTTTCATTCAATTATAAAATCGGTGTGATACGGTGGTATAGTTCAAAACATATCGCTTTGTTGGTTTGAAAACGTCGTCTTTCCAAATTTTAATAAAATTGCGTACCAAGTTATTTTTCGTTCTGACATATTAAAATCCAACGTAAAGCATAAACATTATAAAACACATCTTAAAAAGGCTTTTACAAATCCAAGTTAAACCCAAATAAAAGTAAGTAATCTAAAGTACCCAAATGCAATAATCGAGCAAAGCTTTTATTAGAGCATGGCATGTGCACCGAGTCCATCCGGCTCCAAGTCCGCGTCTCACGAGTCACTGAAATGTCAAAGGAGAGGGTGAGTCGAGTGACTCGATGTGTAAATCCCGCTCCCGATAGAACAACATGCTAACACACATCATACATAGCAACATAATTAATGCAACCCGATCCTAACCATCCATACACCTTTTCTACCCCGTGTGGTACCAAAACCACCGGTGACATACTGATCCACGATGTGTTACCAAAACACCGATGTCCCAAAGACATAATATCCGTCAATGTGGTACCAAACCACTTTGGTGTCCCAAAGACACAATTGTGCTACCAAAGCACTTTGGTGACCGAAGTCACAAATCCAACGATGATGGGGCCAACCCATCGTGTGTTACCAAAACACTAGCCAGAGACAATCCCATATCTCAAGTGGGGCCAACCCACGGTGGTCAAACCACGGGGACAAGTCGCAATGAGGTGCCAAACCTCTCGGTGTCCCAAAGACACAATGTGCTACCAAAGCACTTGGTGACCGTAGTCACAAATCGGTGATGGGGCCAACCCATCGTGTGTTACCAAAACATCGGCGTCAATCGTATAATCATCTCGTGGGGCCAACCCACCGTGTGGTGCTGAGCCACTGGGACGAGACGCTGAGGTACCAAACCTCTGGAGGTGCCAAACCTCTGGTGACCCAAAGTCACAAAGTGTGCTACCAAAGCACTGGTGCTCGTCAGCACAAAATACCATTGCTCCCTCCTCTCGTATCACCCCATCAAGATACCATACTCATGTAATCATGCATATCATATAATCATGCATCTCATGCTGTATCTCATGTCACATATATCCACAGTCATGGTAACATATAACTCGTCATTAAAAATAGTAATACTGACTTACCCGAGTCCAGAATCATACCCATTAGGGTATCATATCAATCATCACTGTATCATTAGTCATCACACGGTTATCAATTATATTACTAAATATAAGTGTGTTAGTATACACACCTGATAACCACGAGTCTAGAATCTCAACGAAAACGATCTAAGGCCTCTTGATGACTAGCTCCTACAATCGGCCAACATAGGGGGTTAGGCATCACTAACATTCGGCCAACAACCATTAACCAAAGGGGTTAATATCGAACCCTTACCTTGTTATTGGTTTGCTTTCTAACCAATACCCGAACCAACTAATGGTCCCTTACCACAATCGGCACAACCTAATGACTACCCAACAATAGAGACTCCGCTTGACTGCCTTGAAGTCCCCGATGCCCTATAACACAATCGGTTTCATCACCAAAGGATTAGCACTCACAACAAAGTCACATTCGGCTCTTAATCAATCCAAACGATTAAGAACAGAAAAGAGAAGAAATGGCCATTCGGCCAAAAGCTTACCACCACCAACGATTAAGGCAAGGCTTCCAAAACACCACCGATATTCGGCCACTACAACTTCTAGGAGAAGGGATGGATCGTCAATACTTTGAACCAAAGAGAATTCGGTCTAGACTTAAAATAAAGCAAGGGATATATGTGATAAAGAAGAAAGAATCGCCAAAGTTTGAGAAGAAAAGAAAGAAAAATGGAAAAGTGGTAGGTGCTTTTCGGTTCTTGAGATGACAAGAAATGGAAGGAATGAATAGGAATTTTTGGTTTAGGCAAGGTAATTTTTGGCTTTTAGTGTTTCAAAAGGGAAGGGAAAACGAAACAAAAAAATGAGATATGAGAAGGCTAGTTTTGAAGCTTAGCTCCAAAAGAAGATAAGAAGGAGAAATGGAATGATGATTCGGCCAAAAGGGACAAAAAGAGGTACTAGCTTGAGGCTCAAGAACTTTCGGCTACAAACACTTTAGGAGACAAGAAATAAAATGAAACTTTCGGCAATCCCTTTTGAGTTTTGGTCTTACGGTTCCAAGAGTAAAAGAATGAGAGAAATTCTCTTGAAAACTCAATGACAAAAGAAAGAAAGAATAGTCTTCCAACTTGACCTGAAAATGCCTCAAAATTCCAATTGAATTTCGGCATTACCCACTACAACACACCACCAAGCCGTCCACCCACTCCACAACACCCCAACATTCGGCCAAATCCCCTATTCACTCCCAACCACCATTTCAAATAAGTTTGAACAAGTCCCCCCTCCACCAATTTCTCTCCACCATCCAAGTCACCCTTGACCAAGTCCAAGGTGGAGTTTAAATCACACACAACTCCTCCCTCCTATGCCGTCCAAAAAAGAAAGCAAAAAGTGGCCACTTTGCAGCTTGAACACAGGACCACACCCCCTGCAAGTGGCGTCACATTCACAAGCCCTTAGTGGCGCCTACAATGCCACTCCACCAACTTGTTTATTGTGCTAACAACCACCAAAAATAAGTTTAAAAGCCCCAGCTTCCTCAGCTCCTAATACCTTAGCTCAAAAACTAAAATTTTCCTATACACTCAAGCATTCACCTATGCTACAATTAAGCCCCTAAAACACCGAAATAGCAACACAGCGCACTAACACATGCAACAACATGCAACAACAAAATAGCCCCTAACTCGGGATATTACAAACTCAACAAACAACTGAACCGGTTCAGTGTGGCCACTCTGATTCTGGTAATAAAGTGCGACCATTGTCTTTATGTCTTCATCGTCTACAAATTCCATCTCGGTGAATTTGATAGGATTTGTCAAAACTGGGACTTTGTAGAATAGATTCGAGATTTTCTTCCCACAATGTTTAATAATTTTTGAACTGATCCTTTCTTTCATATTATCAACCGAAACATTTTTATTAAATCTCATATCTACTTGTTGGTGGCATTCAAATATAAAACCAATTGTTGTTAAAATTATTCCATCGAAATAAACGCATACGAAGAATTGCTTATCCATCTTCAATACTAAATCTGTAAAAATATTTAAACATAATTAAATTTGTCAATAATTTTTTCAAAAACAAAACAAGATTTTACTATAAAAAATATAATAACAAAAATTAATCACTGTACAAACCTTACAAATCTTTTTGACTTTTCTTCTTTATTTTCTCCTCTTCTATAAAAAAATTTTCCTTTTCTTTCTTCTTATCTGTTAGCTGCTACAACCATTCAACAAAACACAAATAACACTATAACAATTCAACAAATCAAAATACAAAAATTTTTACCACACTTCATACAAATTATTATAACCGTTCAACTCAAATATATAAGGGTTTGGTGCCGCTGGACAACCTTCCTCCTCCAACTGGTGCTGCCTGACACGTGCCCTCCAAGCTTGGTGCCGCCAATTTAGCACCCTCCACCCCTTTTTACCCGTATTTTGTTCTATAGTTTTTCTGTGTACCGGTGTCGCCGTATAACGTCTCTTCACCATTAAAAAAATATTTTTTTAAAACATAACATAGGCTAATGATGGAGATATAATTGAGCAGAAAAAAATGGGTGATGCTGCCACCCCGTATCCCTCCACCTCTCGGCATAGTTAATTTCACCTCATTTTAGTATTTAATTAGTTTTTAGTATTATCAACGTAACTATTAATAGCATTAATTAAATAAATTATCCTTTGAATGATTGAATTGCTTAGTAAATTGAAAAAAATATAAAAAAAAGAATTAAATTAAAATATTAACAAAAACAAGTAACATACGGATCCACAAATATTCAAATTCATGTTTTAATAGAAATTACAACCCTCTTTCATTTCCACCGCTGTTTAAATTTACAATTCAGAGATGCCTTCTGTCAGTCTCGGATTGCTCAGCAACAGTTAGCAATAAACCCTAACCCAAAATATCTAATATGTTTATTATTATTTTATTCATTAAAAAATTGTAAAACAAAAACAAAACATTTCTAAAAGAATAGCAATAAAAAAATATAAAATTCCACGTGGCAGTAGACCAATGATCCCGTAATAGAAGTTGCTCGATGTATAACCCCCAGAAATTGTTGCTATATAAACCCAGCTTCTTCACCCTCATTACTCGCATCCGTTGTCTGAAAGAGGAAAACAAAGCCATTTTTAGTGGTTTCGCTCTCTCTCCCTCTCTCTAAAGAAGAGGCATTCCCTTCGTCGGAGTGCGCTTCTGCTGAGTGTTTCTTTCGTTTTCTTTTGTTTGAAGTTTTGGAGTAAAGAGTGTTTCAAGCTTTTTAGTCCTATTGGCTGCTTAAGACCTAAGCTAGCCTCGCCGGATATAGGTGAGTTCATTTTGGAGTTCTCAGCTGTCAACTGTGAAATTAAATAGTGGTTTACGGTGGATTCTCTTTTTAGAGTAACATTTGTTTCCCTTTTGGATGGCTTGTTGTTGATTCCGTGGTGATTATGAAATGTGACGTGATTTGGATTTGGATTTTGGAGTTTCTATGATCTGAAATCTTTTAGAACTTTTTGTTTGTTAATTTTGAAAGTTTTATGGATTTGTTATTTAAACTGTATTTTACTTTATTTCATTTTTTTATGTACTGTTTTTCCTCTCTGCGATTTGTTTCTGGTTTCGTGGTGATCATGATCATGAAATGAGACGTGATTTGGAGTTTTTATGATCTGATTTTTTTTTTAAATTTCCTGTTTGTTAATTCAGAGATTTTGATCGATTTATTAAGCTTCTGCTTTCCATGACCATGGATTATGGTATGAAGTAGATCTGCGCTTGACGAAGAACGTAATTATAACAATAAAATCTTATTTACGTAAGAGTTAAGATCACGACGATAGATCCCTCGAATTACTTGGTTATGAATTATGATTTTGCTCTTACGGTGACAGATAATTTTTTTTTTATAAATATCTGTTTAATTGAAAATTCGTCGTCGTTTAAAATTTTGCCAACTTTTTATAATCCTCTGTTTAACTAAAAAAAGTTCGTGTTTTCTTTTTCACGTTTTTTCTTCTGCTGTATTAATCGTGAAGATCTTTTGGATTATTGGACCTGCTTTTCTCGTGTATCCGTCCAAACTTGCTCTAACTCTAAGTATACACTTTTTCTTTTCTTTTTTTCTTAGAAAAAAAAATCTTTTTTCGAAAGTAGAAAATTAAGAATTTATTTATTTTTCTAATAAAAAGAGGAGCTTTGTTTATATTCTGAACAGATCATTGTGGTCCGCCGGCGGCCTTCCCTTTTTCATATTTATTTTTTTCCGTTGATGATCTTCAAGTAAACCACCTGAAAGTTACTTGATTATAAAACATAGTTCGTATATTCCTTCAAAAAAAAAAAAAAACCCAAAAAGTGGTTTACAATCCCAATTTAGCGACGAACTGTAGCTTAAATCACAGTAAATAAATAAATTTGAACAGTTGCTTTCTTTTTCCTTTATACCTTGACCATTCCAGATTTTTCTTCATGGACATAATATTTTATCCCAATAAACAAAGAAAAATAACAAAGAGATCTGGTTTTCTGTCTCGATAAATAAAAAATGCTTTTTAATATTTTACACAATTTTTTCTTTTTCAGAAATTTTTTTCATTCTTTATAAGTTTTGGGTGGGTTCAAAATTCCATGATTATTCAGCGGATAGGTGAGAAAATGTTAAGCACAACATCAGTGAAGCAATTGGGGTGGTTTCTCCCTTCAGGGAAATCTCATGGCACTGGAAATTTTCCTTACAAAACCTTAACTTTCCAAGATATTTTAAACCCATAGGTCAAAATTTTAGACCCTACCCCTTACCCATTTTTATTTTGCTGTATTCGTCTTCTCAACTGGGTGGTCTTTAAATTTTTGTTTTTGTTATCTAGTATAATTCTTAATTATTTTTATTGAAACTCTGTTTCTGAACTTAATATAAACATCTTTTAACCTTTTGCTCTTTTTTTTTTTTTTTTTTGTTCTTATATATATATATATATATATATATATATATAGAGTGAGTTGTCATTGATGTCGTTTGTTGTGTTGTCTGACAGTTATCAGGTGCTCGTCATAAAAAATGACTGTCACGCCAGGAATTTCCATCAACGATGGGAACCTTTTGGTTCATGGGAAGACCATCCTCACTGGAATGCCTGACAACATAGTTTTGACCCCAGGATCCGGTGTCGGGCTTGTTGCTGGTGCTTTTATAGGTGCTACTGCTTCGGATAGCAAAAGCCTCCATGTCTTTCCAATAGGTGTTTTAGAGTAAGCACATTCTCCTTTGAAAACTCTATTATCCTCCAATTTTGACATTCATGTGCCTTCTTTTTCTTAACTAGAATTGATGTTATTTCATCATGTTCTGTTTGGTGATTGCATCATTGTGTGAAAATTTATTTATGGATTGGGAGTTTGAGATTTAGCAAATCAATGGATTTTCATTTTATAATTTGGTTGTTTCATTTTAAAAAAAAATTTAACAGATAGCATAAGCTATAAAGTACTATTGGTTGTCAAGAAAGAGATGGTTGGTTCCTATTTTTATGACTAACAGTATCAAGCTTCTTATGTTACTGATTGTTGCCTTAAGATTCTACATCATTTTTTTACTTTATTTTTTGAACGCTTTTGATCAGTTTACACCTTTAGAAAAAGGTTCATTTAGGTTAATTTGTTTCCTAGTTAACTTGGAAAGAATCGGATTATATGATTATGCAGTAAATAGGAGTCTAGACTTTAAGAACATTTTTTAAATGTTGATTCAAATATATTTATTAGCATACTTCACGCTTAAATCTATTTTAAATTACTTTTAATGTACATGTTCTTTGGATTATCCGAATGCTTTGCTTATTCCTAATTGTTAGCTGGGACTGTTGTTTCCTGACATTTACTTGTGATACTTGAGGATTATAAAACCTGCAAGTTCTGGATGATTGTGGTGTGGAGGAGTACCCAAAGTCATGACTTGGTACTTATTTCTCTCTAACAGGGGCCTCCGGTTTATGTGCTGTTTCCGTTTCAAACTATGGTGGATGACTCAGAGAATGGGAACATGCGGGAAAGATGTCCCTTTGGAGACTCAATTCATGCTCGTGGAGAGCAAGGAAGAAGATGATCCTAATGCCCCAACGATCTACACTGTTTTCCTCCCTCTCCTTGAAGGCCAGTTCCGTGCTGTTCTTCAAGGCAATGACAAGAATGAGCTTGAAATATGCCTTGAGAGTGGTGAGTAGCTTATGGCACTCAAAAGCATCTGGCATTTTCTGTATATGTCTATCATTTAATTGCATAAGGCGAACCTTCAGTCCCATCTTTTTGGCCATTAATGAAGGAAGCAAACCATATGAAATCATCAATCATGGGGTGGAGTTGTCATTAGTGTGAACAACCACGGTGGAGAAACCATGAATGACCGCCATCCCAATAAATCAAGATTAATGGCATATATAACATTTTTGCGAAGAAAATAAGTTGAAAAGGATGGAGTTCGAAAGAACCGAAACGACTTCTTTTCGGTGTGATTTGGTTTTGCAGGTGATAACACTGTTGAAACAAATCGAGGCCTTTACCTTGTCTACATGCATGCTGGGACCAATCCATTTGAAGTTATCAACCAGGCTGTAAAGTGAGTAGAGATGCTTTTTTCATGCAATTTTTTTTCTCTCTTTCTTTTGTCCTTAATACATAGTCATTGTTTTCTTTTTCCTTGTAATGTTGTTATCCATATTTCTTTCTCTGGAAACTATTTATAAATTACAGTAATATATCAAGACTTATATTTGATTTCTTGAATGTATTTTGTTTCTTATGGTTTATTAATGAGCACTTTCATGAACCAATCAGGGCCTTGGAGAAACACATGCAAACTTTCCTTCATCGAGAGAAGAAGAAGGTATAGTTACTTGCGAGAATGTTTACCTCACCTGCCAATTATTTTATTTTATAAAAAAATTATTTTACTTCTAATTTGGTTTGTGACAAAGCTAAGATTGTCTTTACGGATCTTTTCTAACATTTTTATGTTGGTTGTGAGTAGTTGCCTTCATTTCTTGATTGGTTTGGCTGGTGCACCTGGGATGCTTTCTACACTGATGTCACTGCAGAGGGTGTTAAGGAAGGCCTCAAAAGGTAGTAGAAAATTATGGCAATGTGAGCAATTGGTTAGCTGTATAGACGGAAAGAAAATGCTATGATGGTAATAAGATGATCGTCACTAAATTCTTTTTCTTTTAATTGCAGTCTATCAGAGGGAGGGACTCCACCTCGATTTTTGATCATAGATGATGGTTGGCAGCAGATTGAAAGTAAGCCCAAGGAGAGTGATTGTGTTGTACAAGAAGGGGCGCAGTAAGATCTCTCTCTCTCTCTCACACCCCCACCCCCCAAAAAACTCTGCCGAGGCTCTTGGAGTTTAGCTCAGTCTTAGTACTTAGTACTTCAACGCATGAGTGAATCAGATGGACTCAAACCAACCTACAGATGGCATTTTTTGTCTCCTTTTTCCATCACATTTAAGCTCTTCCACCTTAATTTGATTATTTCTTTTTCTATATGAAGGTCTTGCACATTTAGCAATTTATTACTAAAGTTGGATATAGATATGATGCCCAATTATTTCTTGCAGGTTTGCGAGTAGGTTGACTGGGATTAAAGAGAATGCAAAGTTCAAAAAGAATGACCAAAACAACGAACAGATCTCTGGCCTAAAACATGTTGTAGACGAGGCCAAGCAGCATCATAATGTGAAGTAAGCAGTCCATGTTATTCAGGTTCTTTGTGTTTATCAGTTGGTTGTGGTGCATTCTGATATGAACGCTCTTATGAGAGCAAAAAGACAATCATTTACATTATGATTAATTGACCAATTTTTATAGATCCTACTTTTTAGCCAACTTTAGATTTTCTTATTACTGGCAACAGTTCTAAGTTTGTTTTGTTTTACTCTAGAACTGCAATGACAAGTGGATCTATATTCTGGTTTAAGAATACACTTTGCAAATCCACACTGTAACACTCTCAGCTAGAAAGAAAATGTCAAAGTTGGACTTGACGCACATTGGACTATACATTTATTCATCATAGACATGAAAACATAAAACCGTGCCAATTTGACCCTAAATCCTTCCATTTATATGTGATATACGATTGATCTTATTTTTGATAGTTTGCATTCATCAATTACTCTCTAAATAATGTTTATTTCTATTTCAAATGACGTTTTGGCTCTACTTTTTGGCATAGGAATGTGTATGTGTGGCATGCTTTGGCTGGCTATTGGGGTGGAGTCAAACCTGCAGCTGCTGGTATGGAACATTATGATACAGCATTGGCATATCCTGTTCAGTCCCCAGGTGTGATGGGCAACCAGCCGGATATAGTTATGGACAGCCTTGCTGTTCATGGCCTTGGTTTGGTGCATCCGAAGAAGGTTTTCAACTTCTACAATGAGCTTCATGCCTACCTGGCTTCATGTGGAGTTGATGGTGTGAAGGTCGATGTGCAAAACATCATCGAGACACTTGGTGCTGGACACGGTGGTAGAGTATCTCTTACCCGCAGTTATGTTCAGGCCCTTGAAGCGTCAATTTCCCGAAACTTCCCGGACAATGGATGCATAGCATGCATGTGCCATAACACTGATGGAATCTACAGCACCAAGCAGACCGCTGTTGTTAGAGCTTCTGATGACTTTTATCCTCGTGACCCTGCTTCACACACTATCCACATTTCCTCAGTGGCTTACAACACTCTTTTCCTCGGAGAATTTATGCAACCTGATTGGGATATGTTCCATGTAAGTCAAAATTACTGAACTTATTTATTTCCTACGATAATTGAAGTTACTGTCATATTCAGTAATGAAAGGTTCAAAACGGGATGGTTCATGTGGTACTGATAACTAATCACTGGTCTGCAGAGCTTACACCCAGCTGCAGATTACCATGCTGCTGCTCGTGCTGTTGGTGGATGTGCTATCTATGTCAGGTATTGTTTTGCTAAAGTCGATTTTTATTTTTACTAATCATAATGATTGTGGAATCTTCTAACGCAACATTTTGTATTTGTGGTGTTTTATGCAGTGATAAGCCTGGCAACCACAATTTCGAGCTCCTGAAGAAGCTGGTCCTTCCTGATGGATCAGTTCTCCGCACCCAATTGCCTGGCAGGCCTACCGCTGACTGTCTTTTCGCTGATCCGGCTAGAGACGGGATTAGGTCCGTAGCATCCTTTCTCATTGCTTGCTGTACATCATAATCTTTTATCGAGCAGTTTTACCCATAGAGAATCCTATTTTGCAGTTTACTCAAGATTTGGAATGTAAACAAGTGTTCCGGTGTGGTGGGTGTTTTCAACTGCCAAGGTGCTGGTTGGTGCAAGGTCACCAAGAAAACCCGAATTCATGATGCATCACCTGGTACACTTACAGGTTCTGTTTGTGCCAACGATGTTGATTCGATCGCTCAGGTTGCCGGTGCGGACTGGAATGGGGAGAGTGTGGTTTATGCTCATAGATCAGGTACATTTTGTCTGCTTAGATGTCAGGTGATGAGTGCCAATGGGATTTATTTTGATGTAAAATGTTAAAAAAATGCCTTTTGAGTTTCAGGAGAGCTGGTACGGTTACCTAAAGGTGCTTCAGTGCCAGTAACACTTAAGGTTCTCGAGTATGAACTATTCCACTTCTGTCCCGTCAAGGTTAGTTTCTTTCCTTCCTTTTAGGCTACTTTTTTGTAATTTGACTATGGTGGCTTATTGAATGCCTTTTTCCTATGTTGCAGGAAATTTCCAACACCATTTCATTTGCACCAATAGGCCTTCTTGACATGTTCAACAGCAGCGGTGCCGTTGAGAAGTTCGAAGTACAAATGACATCCGATGAGAAACTGCAGTTCTTTGATGGCGAGGTTTCCTCGGAGTTGACAACTTCACTCAGCAACAACCGGAATCCAACAACAACTATCAGTCTCAAAGTCCGGGGTTGTGGGAGGTTTGGTGCATACTCATCTCAGCGTCCATTGAAGTGCTGTGTGGACAATGTCGACACACACTTCAACTATGACTCAGCCACCGGATTGGTGACACTTACATTACCAGTGCCATCGGAGGAGATGTACAGATGGCACGTAGAAATTCAAGTCTAATTTTAGCTTCAGGTTATTATATTAGGCCATCATATTAAAAGTCATTATTGTATTGAGGGAGATTTCATGGCTTTCTAGTCTAGTCTAGTGGTAATACGTAATTGGGGTCCTCTACTGTGTTGTAGCTACTTTCTCTTAAATAAAATTGCCTCTCTCTCGAAAATTCGTTGTGTTCTTTGTATTAAACTATGAAAGAAAGAAAAAAAATTCAATCATGACAGAATATGATACAAAAACAACAATAGGTCTAATTTTATATGTAAAGGGTGTGATTTTAGTTTAAAACCCTCGCTTAATCTTTCATGGTCTTCTTCCCTGCAATATTACTTCCTGTAATTTTTTGTTGGTACTTATTAATTAAATCATTGGTGTAGCTGGCAGTCAGACACTTATTCAACTTTTATTACTTATGCTACTATATGTTTTTTCTATTTGAAAAATGAGTAAAATGATCTCTTCCGTTACGAAGGAAATAAAATAATCCATTTACTAAAATTTTCATCCATTTTGTAGTTTAGTGCTCATGTGAAATTTTAAGATGTTTTACATTAAGTGACATGTCAATGATGAGTATGATTAAAAACCATAATTTTTTTTGGGATAAATCTTAAAATTATATATGAACTTTGGCTTAATGTGTAATTTTATATATGTATTTGAAATTTAAGCAATTTTATATATTAAAATTTTGATTTGGTTGAATTCTCATACATTATTAAAAAAATTATTGATATAACATCATTTTTATTTATATATTGCATACACAAACAATTATATTTATCGAATATAAAAATAATTAATGTATTTATTTTTTTAAATGCGTATGATTGAATCAAAATTCAACTTTCATGTATTCATTTGAATCACAATCAAAGTTTTATGTGTATAATCGTGCCAAATTAAAATTTATGTATCAAATTGTACATTGAATTAAAGTTAATATATAATTTTAAAATTTATCCTTATTTTTTAGATAAAATAATAATTTCATTAATAGCCAAAACTGCCACGAAACTTACGAACTAGTGGGGCATCAAACCATAATGACAACACAATCCATTAAATAACGAGATTAATTACAAAGAGGAAAATGCACAAGATCGTGCAAAACCAAGTTGGAAATTGCAATTCGAACCACCTACTCACATTGTTCTTCTACTTCTTGGAAAATAAAATATTTTAATCAAACCGTTTCACTAATCGTCCTTCATGAATAGCCTATGGAGGAGAGATACAAACTAACAATTACTGCTATATTGGTAGTGTATAAAACTATCATAGATGTCCTACCTTGATTAACTGTTAATAATTACATTTTAGTATCGCCATCGTCACACTAAATCCATAAAAGACTTCCACATTGGTGATGCATGAAACCAGTCCCCCAATGGCCCAACCTCCTTCACGTTTTACTGAAAACTAAAAGTAAAATGAAACTAACAATAAGCTTTACAATGTGCTCTATATAGCATGTACTTCTAGAATCATTTCCGACTCTAGAATTAGAAATCCTAAGCTCTGTTACCAAAAAAAAAAAAATGTAACACCCCTTACTGAAAGTGAACCTATACATCATGAGCAAGGGATGTCACATTTGGACAATAAAGCTACTCAACTCGATCATCAAATTTAAAACTTTGTTTTAACATAATTAGGCTCTTTTGGAGTTGTTCGAGTCATTTTTAAGCTTTCTTTAAAGTTTGGTTACAAATAGGAACCAATCGGGGCTTATTTGGATCAAAAAAGGGTAAATACGGCCAATGTTGTGACACTGAAAAGTAGGTGTCACGACACTAACGAATGTTGCGACACTGCAAACAGATTACCCCATTGACTTCAATGTCACGACACTGAGGATTGGATGTCGCGACACTAGAGATAGATTGCCCAAAACTTGTCTGAAACGTTTAAAACCAAATCTCCACTATCATAAACCATTCCAAATAATTTCTAAACGTCATAAAACATAAATCTCCATCAAACCTCATATATTTCCACATCTAACTTAATCAAAAATTAACAAGTTTACAAAATTAACGAGGTGATCAAAATCCATCAAAAGTTTCCATTAGAATTTAGCCACATGCCTATTTGGTTTAAACTTATGTACATGCCATAAACTACTACCAAAATTCAAAACCATAATCTCTTCCAAGCTTCGGTATATGATGAGATGAGTAGAGGTTGACCTTCACTTTAGAACTTCAAATCTAATCTTCACCTATGCGTTAGAAAAATAACGCGTTAAGCTCGAGAAAGCTTAGTAAGTACATCAAGAATTAAACTTTCCATTATAAATTTAACCAATGCAACTTATGAATTAATGCTATAATACATGAAATTAATTTAAAAACATCTACAGTGAACTCTCAAGCTTACCATTCATAAGTCGCTTACCTACTAGTTCAGTGTTATTCATGGGCATTTAAATATTTAATTTCATTACATTATCTTAACAACTAAAGGTGTAACACCCCTAACCCGTAACCGTAGCAGGAATAGGGTTAAGAGGCATTACCGATCATTTCGAAATATTTAAATTCATTTCACATCAAAACATAGCAATTCACATTCATATAGTCCCTTAATTAGGTCTACGGGACTTTAAACACGTGTTAAAAAGAGGTCGGCACTAACCCAAACACATACAAAATTTTTAGAAATTCAAACATTTTTCCAAGCTACAGAGGTCATCCACCCATGTGGGTAGGCCATGTGCCTCACACGGCCTCGGACACGCCTGTGTGTCCATGCCGTGGCAAAACAGGGCATACATACTGACTTGTCCACACGGCCTGAGACACGCCCGTGTGCCTCACCCGTGGTCGACACTGACTTGCACCACACAGCCAGTCACATGCCTGTGTGTCTAGCCCATGTGCGAGCCTGACTTGTTTCAATTGGCAAACTTAAATGACACGGTCGAGCCACAGGCCCGTGTGCTCAACTGTGTTGGCAAATATAGGCCATTTGCGAGGCCAATTTGCCACCCACATTTAGGGTCTCACCTACAAGCATCAAACCATATGCACTTATACCTCAAATGGCAACCAAAACATACCAATATATGCACCAATTAAACATCAACTACACCATTTATTTCCATACTCAATTTCAACCCAAACATGTCCATCTAAAATATCAATTCCATTTTTGCTGATTTATGCCATAATGATTACTCACATAGAACATACACATACACATATAAATCATTCTTTTCACATGTTCAAAACACATACCAAACCATCAAACTACCAAGCCAAATCACATGACAAAGCTTATACACTTCAAAACATACCATAATCAGTAGCCTATACATGCCATATACCAAGTATATACATCTTTTAAAAATACCAAAATAGATTGCCGATAGTGTGATTGAGTCGTTGACAATCCCTGGATTCGAGCTAGCTTTAAATACACTGTAAAACAGAGAAAACTTCACATAGTAAGCTTTAAAGCTTAGTAAGTTTGTAATATAATACATTTAACTCAATGATTCAAAATCAATATACAAAATAAACCATCACATAGATTAATTCACAAGAATGCACAATCTCATCCATATCCAATACTCACATAACCATTCATTCATCTATTTCCAATTTCATCAACCACATAGGTTCTGTACATATCTTTGCCAACACTTAGTTAATGACCATTTTTGCTACTCAATGCTCGATACCACATTTCGATCAATCTTCATTATTCCTTCGATTCAATCGCACACTTAGTGCCAATTTCATAGCAGAAGCTTAAATATCATCTCACATTTAGTGCCTTTACTTTAAACCGAATTTAACTCGGTATCGCACACACAGTGTCAATCAATATAGTCGATACTTTCTTTATTTCGCACACACAGTGCTGTTCTCTACTGTAGCAATTCTATTTCGCACACTTAGTGCCACATCTCTCAATCCACATTTAACATTACTAATTCATTAACAACATAATCTTTCATTATATAACAAATGAGCATAATTTAAATATTACCTCGGACGTCGGAATAACAAAACAAGTCGATTAATCAAGCACTTTATCTTTGCCTCGATCTCGATCCAAACCTCTCTTTTCTTGATCTATACATATTCAAATTTAGCTCATTCAATCACCAAATCATTCAATTTAGTCCAAAAACACATATTTAGGGCATTTTACAAAATAGCCCTCAGATTTTCACATTTCAACACTTAAGTCCCTATTTCATAAAATCATTAAATTCACATAATTTCACTTCACACATGCCTAGCCAAATTTTCCTTATGCTCATACAAGCCCATATATTTCATTTATTTCACATTTTAGTCCTCCAATTTCTCATTTTCACAATTTAGCCCAAATTACTCAAGTTTACTAAAAATTCAAAGACAAAATATGTTAATCTATCACATATCTTCCATATTTCATCATCAACCATCACAAAGCTCAAGCATTCATCAATAACACATCTCAAAATCTTCATCAAATTCTAAAACTAAAGCATGGGCTAGCTAGAACACTAAGCAACGATCACAAAAACGTATAAATCACTAAAAATCGAGCTCAAAACATACCTTGATTGAGCCAACTTCTAGCTGGAACCCTTAAACTCTTTTTCCTTTATTTTCTTGTGATTTTCAGAAAAGAAAGATGAGAATATGGCTCATTTTTCTTATTTGTTTTATTTAATACATATTATTTCATCATTTACTAAAATACCCTTTGTTAAAACATTATTATTTCATTCATTTAACTATATATGTCAACTTCCACTATCAAAGGTCTAATTACCACATAAGGACTCTTCATTTAAAAAGCCATGCCAAATAAACACTTTAACAATCAGCACACTGCTTTTATATTTTATGCGATTAAGTCCTTTTTGCAAATTAAGCACACAATCGATAAAATTTTCACACAGAATTTTCACACAAGCTCAATCACATACTGTAAACACGAAAAATAATATTAAAATATTTTTTCGACCTCAGATTTGTGGTCTCGAAACCACTATTCCAACTAGGGTCTAAACTGGGCTGTTACAAAAGGCAATTCAAATTTTACTCTTTTTATGATTTAGTCCTTATCTACAAAAAGTCAATAATAATAAAATATCACTTAACATTTATTTTATCATTATTTAACACTTCACTTAAGAGTTTATCTAGTTATCCATTTCACTTATCTAACTTTTATACACTTTGCAATTTAGTCATTTTTCTTCAAATTCACTACACATAAGCTATTCAGTATATTTTAAGAATTCATCTTCACTTTCAAATAAATTTCATTATACACATTAACATTTTCTTATATAAATAAATCTCATAAATATTATTAAAACCAATTTAACAAATTTTCACTTATGTTTTAATTAGGTAAAGTAAAATTCTTGAAGTACTTACTATCAAATGCTTGGAATGAGTTTTTTTTTCTTCCTTCATTCTTTTGTTACTTCGTTCCCCTTATTAAGCACTTGTTTACCTCTCTTCTCATTCTCTTCATTAACATAACACACATACACAAGATTTAATATCAAAACAATGATCACATTATTTTTATGATTTTTAATGAGATAAACACGGAATCCTTTAAGAAAACTTCATCATCCTTACCTCAAACCTTTACTCAAATCCCTAACTTCTCTTTTCTCTCTCCTCAATTATGTATTATAGCTAAATTCACAAGAAACTTAGCCTTTCATGAGGTTGTTCTATTGTTTTCACTAAAACTCTATGGAAAAAATTTGAAAATTTGAGCTTGAAAAGGATGAAATGGAAGAAAATGACTAAAATGAAAGAAAATGAAAGTTGGTAAATAAAGGAGATGGGAGTGACGTGAGAAGGAAAAGATTTATACGATGTTGGAAAGATCTTGCTACATATTTCTATATTAAAATATATTTGATTTATTATTTTAAATTGTAAATAATATTTAATAAAAAATTTCTAAACTCATCATACACATCAAGTGGTTCATATTTACTTTCAATAGTATCCACACTTTATTGTATCTTCTTAGTTAAATTGTACTTCTAGTCCTTCCCCTTTTTCCCATCCATCCATCCATCTAATCTAATCATTTCTTATTTTTAATTTTCACACTTTTCCCCAACACTTTTCACACTATTATGATTTAATCAATACCTCAAATTAATTTCTATCTATTCAAAAGCCTTTCTAATTTTCTATGGTATCCAACTATCTTCTCCACTAACATTAATAATCTTTATTTTATCTACTGCGAAAATTCTAACATGTGCAAGCTCCGAAATGTTATTGTTCTCATTTCAAGGGGTGTTGGGATGTTACATCCCCCCCTTAAAATAAAGTTTCGTCTTCAAAATTTACCTGACTCAAATAATTGTCGGATATTATTGCTTCATTATTTCCTCACATTCTCATGTTGCCTCTTCCATATTATGATGTCTTCATAATATTTTCACTAAAGGAACCTACTTATTTCTTCATTCTTTTACTTCTCGAGTGAGAATCTTAATTGTTTCTTCTTCATATGTCAAATCTAGTTGAATTTCAATAACTTTTGGTGTAACCACATATGATGGATCATATCAACATCTTCGCAACATTGAAACATGAAAAAAAATATAGATTCTATCCAATTCTAGTGGTAAAGCTAATTGATATGCCATTGGACTGATACATTCTAAAATCTCATATGGTCTTATGAACCTCAGACTCAACTTTCTCTTCTTTCCAAAACAAACAACTTTTTTCCATGGAGACACTTTCAAAAATATTTTTTCTCCCGTGCTATATTCAATATCTTTCCTTTTAAAATCAACATTTCAATATCTTTCCTTTTAAAATCAACATAGGCTTTTGGTCTATCATAAGCTACTTTCAATCAATCTCTAATTAACTTTACTTTTTCTTTTGTTTCTCTGATCAAATCTGGTCCCACTAGCTTATTTCCTCTCAACTCTGTCCAATAAACAAGGGTTCTAACTTCTTTCCATGCAACACCTCGTATGGTTTTATTTTAATACTAGATTGATAACTATTTTTATATGTGAACTCTACCAATGACAAACATCTTTGCCAACTTCCCTCAAATTCAATAAAGCAACTTCTCAATATGTCTTCCAAAATTTGAATTACCCGCTCAAATTGACCATCAATTTCAGGATGAAATGCAATACTAAAATTCAATTGGGTACCCAAAGCTTTATGTAACTTCTCCCAAAATCTATCTACAATAACCCAAATTGCATCTTTCTTTTTTGGTGTGAGTGGTAAACCAACCACAAAACCTAGTGTATTTCTTTCCCACTTCCATTCGGGTATTGTTATAGGTTGTAACCATTCCGACGGAACTTGATGTTTTGCTTTCCCTTCTTGATAAATTAAACACTTGGAAACATAATCTGCTATATCTTTTTTCATTCTCTTCCACCAATAAAAAAGTTTCAAATCATGGTACATTTTATAATTCGCCGGATGCATAGAAAATGAGCTACAATGAGCTTCTCGAAGTATGTTTTGCTTCAATTCATCACTATCAAGCACACATAGTCTACCTTGAAACCACAAATTTTCTTCACTATTTTGTAGCGACCTAATTTTCAGTGGTACCAAAAAATATAGTTTTGAAATCTCATTTTCGTAAAATGATATTGTAAATATAAAATAGGAACATTTATGGAGTTAATGAAGAAATATGTTGAAGAATGGTCGAGTAATTTATCTGATAAAATAGTTAATTAAGGCTTAGGGACTAAATTGTAAAAATCTAATTGCTATTGAGTTTTAATTAAAAAAAATACTTGAGGACTTAAATAGAAATTAACCAAATGCTCAAAATGGTAATTAAACCATTTTCAAATAGGTGATAGTGGAAGATGATGACAACTCCACAAAGTGTGATTAAAGATTAGTTTAAGTTAATTAAGCTGTGATTAATTAATTAAACTAAGTTAATTAACAACTACTTAAAGTATAAATAAGTAAAGTTAGTGGGATTCCATCATCTTTTTCCATTCACTACCGTCCACCATAGCTGAATTTGGATGAAAGCTTCAAGGGTTTTCATTTAAAATTCGACCATTTGATAGGTATGAAAATCCTAGTTTCTCAATCAATTTAGAGACTTGAAATTCTAACTTCACTTAATCTAATTAATCAATTATCTCTCATTCAATTGTTTAATTTATGTAATTACTAACCTAGGATTCAATGACCTTAACTAGACCATTCTAGTATCTATCTAAGTTAATTTCCCTTCCCCACTAGTTATATTTCTATGCTAGGCAAGTCGGGTGAAGTCACTAAGAACAAACCTATTGGATTCATGAAGGCATTAGGTATATTTTTTATATCCCAGCCGCAAATTAATGTATTCATCAGTGCTACTAAAGTTAATCTTAATCTATTCGATCTAGATCTCAACTTAATATAACTTGATTAGGCAAATAGATTAAATAAACATAAGACTGAACAAATAATTAACAAAGAAAAAAAAATTAAAAAAAAATTAACTAACTAAGATATATTATCTATTATTGTTTCAAGAAAATAGAGTTTAGTTCATACTGAGTTGAGAAAAAAACACACATAAAAAAAGATTCACAAACTTGTATCAATAAAAAGTAAAAAAAAAAAAAAAATCTAGAGAGAAAATAGTTAAAGAATTTATGCTGAGCTCCTTGAATATTTTTTTATTCTTGTATTTGCAAGTTTGAAGTTTCCTTTGGTATGAGAGAGTTTTTCTTCTACCTCGAAGTGGTTTCCTCCTCTTTGTCCTCTCTTTTGCTTTCTTAAAATTCACCACCCTTATTTTTAAGGTTTTTATTGCGTGCTTCCATCAAATACAAAATTTGCAATGGAGCAGACTGCTTGTAAAAAATTATGGATTGAAGAACATGCTCATTTGTATTGAATTAGATTTGATGTAGCAGAATTACACTGATCAGGGCGAATTTGCTTCTCAGCCAGTGGTTCTTCCACGACATAGTGATTCCACTTTTATTTACACCCAGTTTGGTTTCCTGTCAATGCCAACGATTTTTTTTTTGCAGTAATATATTTCCAACAATTTAGAAGCAAATTGTACTATTGTTGAAATGTGTGAATCGTTTCTGTTTCCTGCTACTGAAACTAATGAAGGCTCCTACAGGTAATGAACTAGAGTACTACACTTTAAGATTAATGGAGCAAGTGTAGTGTCTTATTGAGGCAATCGATTTGAGGGCACTTGAGTAGTGCAAGATTGTGCCTAAGTAGCATTGGAGCGGTTAAAAGCTCCATTTGTAATGGCCAATGAGCCATTGCGATCAAAATGGGCTTAAAAGGCCTAGCGAGATTGAGTCGATTGAGTCTTTGCTCGATTGACATGGACATTGTTGTTAATGCAGGAGGATGTGGTTCGGGTGCGCTGATGAGAATTATCCTCCTATTTGAGTTGGTTGGAGGTCCCTTAAGTTTAAGTAGGTCCAATGACCCTTGAGTTTGAGATGGTCGAAGAACCATGAGCGAATAGCTGCATCCTTGTTTTTTGGATAGGGTTTATAATGCTCTTATCTATGATAAGCTATTAATACATGAGATTTGTATAGCTAGTCCAAGCTTCACCGAGTTTTTAACCAAAGTAGATTGGTGGATTATCAAGTCCGAGAGCTTGAACAAGAGAAGTAGTGGGGGATGTCTTGTTCAAGCAACCTACGAGTTTGCGTGAATGAGCATTAAAGTCTGAAATTGAGATTAAGATTAACCTAGTTTGGTGGTGCCACATGTGTTGTGGTTGGCCAAGATGGTCACACCCAATGGGGTGATAATGGAGAGGCCAGGAAGGCTTAAGTTGGTGATGGTCAATGTGTCTAAATTTCTCATGTTGAGAACTTTTGGTTTCGTAAGGGACCTTTGGCATAAACCACGCCCAGAGGGACACATCTAACGGTATGCCACAAGAGTGCAGTTGATGCCACATCCAAAGGGATGCCTTTTGAGTATCAAAGACATGATAATATTCAGTCGACAAAGGGTCATATCGCTAAGAGTTCCTCAAGGTTGTAACCTAATAATTATGTGTTGTGGCATTGAGTTTGAATGTTTGGTGGAGGAATGGGCATAGGCAAGAATACATCAACGATTGAGATGAGACCAAGTTCGACTTTATGTCTGATACGCGTTCAATGGATCATAACCTTAGGCTTTGAAGGCCCAAGATGGACTTGAGACTAAAATGCCAACTCGATCCAACAAGGTTACCAAAAGTGTGACTTCATGTTTTTGAGGGCATCAACATAGTAAGTGGGGGTGTGTCAGGTCCGTAATTTAGTTATCAATGTTGAGCTTTCCCCAAATGGTCTTGATTGAAATTAAAATACAATAACTTGAAAGTTGGAATTTCTCAAATACCTTGTAGTCCTAGAGGGATGCTGTGATGCAAACAGGGTAACTAATAAAGTTACCTTTATAATTAGGTATGTCTTCACCTTGGGTGGAGCAGCTATTTCTTGGAAGTTTGATAAATAGACGTGTATTGCTCACTCCACGATAGAATATGAGTTTATAACTCTTGACTGAGCCGGACAAGAGGTCGAATGGCTTAGGAAACTACTCGTAAAGATTTCGTCATCTGAGAATGGAGTACTTGCTTTGAAGTATGTGAGGTCTGAAAAGATCCTAGCTGATCTACTAACCAAATGGGGGTTAAGTAGGAAAATGGTTCTTGATCGCTGTAAATCAGAGTTTTAAAATTTATAAAAGAATGATCAAACCTAGAAACTAACTCTGACAACGATTAAAGGCAAGTGTACCTATCGAACAGTAGTATAGCTTAGGCAAGACGGGATATCGAACCCAAAGGAACTAAAAGTACTAATACTAACTTTCTTTTTATTATTTAGCCTTAGAATTAGAGTGAAGTTGCTTTTGACGAAGACTAAACTAAGGACATAAAGACAAAAAGGATGAATAGGAAAATAACTTTGAAGGAAAACTCAGTTGATTATGACGATACCCTCAGGAAGAATTCACCTAGACTTCACTTATTAATTAACCCTTAAATTATATGATTTCTTTTACTTAGCTTGATCTGTGAGACTCCCTAATCTATGCTAAATCCTTTCTTGAGGCGAATAACGTCTAACCCTAGGTTAATTAGTGGAACTCTCGTTCGCTTATAATAACCCCCTAGGATAGTAGTAAATTGATCAATGGACTCCCATATTCGGTTTCACCCTAATCTGGCAAAATTTCGTAACCCTATCTCTAGGAGTTCGATCAACTCCGCTTAATTATGTTAGATCTACTCTTAGGCAGGGTCTATTCCTCCTCCACCTAAGCACATTAGATTTGGATTAAGCAGCATAATTAAGAACAAACTAAGTAATTTATCATATAACTTAAAAATCAAATAAAAAGATCCATCTAGGTTTCATCCCCTTCAGGTATCTGAAGGGTTTAGTTCATAATGAATAGACAAAACATCACAAGAGAAAAGATAAAACAAAACATAAGAAAATCCTAAAACCCCCTGAAGGAATTGAAGGACAATTCCGCCGTCTTGAGTATAATTCTGGCTTCTTGGGATGGATCAACTGGCTATCTTCGCGTTATTCCCTAACTCTGACCTTTTCGGCTTGGCTCCTTGGCCTAGCTTTGACGCCGGTTTCGGCTTCTGCCGAACTCCCCTTTCAAGTTGCCCCCTTGGGTGTATATATAGGCTTTGAGATGCCTTATTGGTCCCTAAGTATCCTAATTTAAGTAGACTTCCTACTAGGGTGTTTGAATAGGCTTTGGAATGTGTTTCTTTGCCTCCAAGTATCTTTTCCCAAATGAAATTACTCTTTCCAGCAACAGGGACACGGCCATGGCACACGCCCGTGTGGATCATGGCCAGGCCGTGCTCGGACATCTTTAATGAGGCACGGTCGTGTAAATCGGGAGAATGCTATGTTCTAGATGATTGGCATGGCACGGCCGTGTGGGCTTAAGTCCAGGCTGTGTCGATTTCTTCCTTGGCTCGAATTGGTCCGTTTTGGGCCCGTTTCTCGTTCTTTTTATCCTCGGGTGCTTTCCTGGGTATAATACATGAAAAAAAGGATTAAAAGCACCTTTTTACATAAATCGATGGATAAATCATCCAAAAGCATACTAAATGTGGGATTAAAATATGTTACTTTTACGGTTTATCAGTTCTTGATTCGTCGAGGGGGATGGGTCTTAAGCCCAATGGTTGAGGAATTCATGGTGGATACCCAACTTAGTTCTCTAAGTTTAATGTGGTCAAATGAAACCATGGAAAGAATCATAGTGTACATTCTACCTATCCCTAGGACGAATGATATACATGCATAAGGTTGAGTTCTCACTCTTAATTAATTTATATCCTAGGACTTGGGTGGTCCTATTAAGACGGACTTGATGAATTCACCTACATGTGAGGTTGAGTTTATTAATCTTATTGAGTTCATATCCAAGAGTTTGGGTTGTCCTATTAAGATGAACTTGATGAATTCACTGAACTTAAATTTGGGAGGATAAGCTTAATAAAATGCTTTTAATGATTTCATAGTCCTTATTTAGGTGGTCTATGTTAAGATAGACCTATGAGTGTGAAAAACTAGCCACCTTCTATGAAAGATATTAGGTCATATTTCTAGAGCACTTACCAACATCCTGAGGTGTATTGGCTAAAACTTGTTAATCTATTATGGAACATCAATTGGTTCTAAGATTAGTTGTGTGTCATGAGTTAACCTCTATCTTAACAAGTTCAAGATTTTTTCACTTGTTAAAGAGAAGAATCACTCATTTCACTATGTACTAGTTCAAATCCACAAGATACTAGTGCTTAAGTAGCTAATTTCGCTATTGCTCTTCTCACGTTTTACTTTTTCTCATGTTTACAAAATTTTTTAATTCTTTTGCATTAATGGGGGAATGTTGGTCATGCAAAAGAATATTTTCAGTTGCTGAAAATCCTTTGACTATTGTAGAAAATATTTTCAAAATATTTTCAGTTGAGGAAATTCATCTACTATTTTTGGAAACTAAAACTGTTATTTTACCATTTTTCCATTCAGAAAACTGTATATATAGGAGGTCATTCTCCTTATTTTTTGCAAAACACAACAAGAGAAAAACAAATTCTCTCTGTTCTCTAAATTCTGGTGTTTTTAAAAACAAATTCTCTCTGTTCTCTAAATTCTAGTGTTTTTCAAAATTATACGAAAGGGAAATTCTATCTAGGAGATTGAGTTTCAAGCGGGACCGTCTGTGACCCTTTCAGTCTTTCCTGGGAATTTAACCTAGTGTGGTTTCACTGATTTCTTTCAATTTATTTTTCGATCAGATTTTTGATCAAATACATTTGTTTTTCAGTTTCCATTCTTTCAAGAAGAGCAATGCCAATTGTGCTCCACTTCTTTATTCGGGTGTACGAATATTGAAGTACTGTGTTAATGTCACACCCCAAAATAGGGCTTAGGAGTTTTAGGGGTAATTTAGGAATTTTAGCCTTAAAGTGTTCAGAATTTTGTGACATGGCATACCGGTAATGTTTTCAATTATGATTTTTAGAAAATTAAATCAATTACTGAAAATGAGTTTTAAATACTTTTAATTTTGAAAATTGGACTTATTTGTAAAAGAGTCAAAATTGTGAGTTTTTAAGAGGAAATTAAACCAAATTTTAACTTTCACCTATTTTCCCCCTTTATATTCACAACACCCACGTAAGTTTTCTCCACCCTTTTGGTTGTGTCGTCCCTTACTTCCCAAGCTCCTCTCTTTCACTTTTTGTTTGTAAACCTTAATTCCATTGATTTCCTTCATACTCATAACATTAAACCTTCATAGAATTCCAAGAAAGCGCCCAAAAACACCATAGTTGAGACTCCATTGTCAAGCTTTTGAGTTTTTCAGATTTTCGATGAAACGCTTGGTATTTCATCAACAAAGGTAACCATTCATCTTTATATTAGATTTTAATGTTATATAGTCTTTTAAACAAAATTTTTAGCCATTAAATCGCATGTTTTGAATAAAAGCCGAAAATTGGGTCATTAATGATGGATTTTGGGATTTTGCATAAAAACATGATTTTAAAGTATTTTTCAACTTATTTTAACATGATTAGAAGGTTTTTAAAATTACCTTGAATTTTCATTAAAGAATTGTTGAGTTTTAATGAATTTTCAAAAAAATAGCCATAAAACATGTTAAAAAAGTCAATACTATGAATTGAGTATTTTATTATAATTTAAAGGTTGGGATTTAGTCGTAGGTGAATTATAAGATGAACGGAATTGGTTTTAGGCGAAAAGATTAAGTATAGATCAAGATATTCGAATTTAAAGTTTGCTATGTTATAAGTTCCGTTACATGAGAACTTAGTTTAGACTTATGCTTTGTATGCTTGTAATGAGTCATTGACTAATTTTTGGATGTATTAATGTGAATTTTTTGTGTTGAAGTTTCGGATTTGATAGAACATTCTACGAGTAAAGATAAAGGTAAGGAAAAGCTAGTTTGAGCTTTCGGCTTTTCGGCGAAAGCGTAATTGGTGAGTGTTTGGAATAATTACTTGTGGACATGATTCAATGCATTACTTGAGAATTTAGTAGTAGCTTAAACCCCTACTCTAAGTTCCGAGTGTAAGCTTTCTCATACCTATGTTATCTTGTGAATAAAGTGCTTATGTGTTTGTGAATATATGAATTGAGATGAAATGCTATAACACGTGATATATGGTTATGGTAACTGTTGTGAAAGTGAAAATATGTTATGTATTTGTTAAATGTCAGTGAAAGTGTTTTGCTAAAGATGTAAATATGCAGTGATTGTGCATGAATAATTGGTAAGTGATATGTGTTTGACTTCGGATATTTTGGCTTCGTGATCTTGAAACTGTTTGATATAGTTGGCATGCCATAGGATAGTGAGTACTCACCTATATGTATAGTGATTTTAGGCGTTGAGGCCCTAGGACATGTTGGAGGGATAAGGGAATGTGAGCTAAGCTTCATTCAACGGGACATGTGAGGGGAAATAAGGAGAGTGTTAGCTTTATGCTTCACTTTTGGGACATTTTTGACTTTATGAGTCTATGTTTCATGTGTTGAAGTTCGTGTACCCAATGAGTAATGATAGAGCTCACTTTTATGTTTCATAGCTTAAGTGCCAAATTATCTTAAAATATATATATGTGTAACGTGATTTATGCTTAAATGAGTATGTGACCATTATGCAATTGATCTATAAACCTATTTTTGAATATTATGATATATGCTTGAATGTTAGGTGATTATATGTGTAACAGAATATATGTTTAAAAGTGGATATGTTTACCATGAAAAAGAACTAATAATAATACAAGTACATTATGACACTAAAGTTAGAACTGTTAAAGGTTATCCTATATGGTTGTTTCATTAATGTTTGATGAACTGTTTGCATGGTAGTTGTTCTAGGCATTCACTGAGCTTGTTAAGTTCACCCACTCTGTTCTTTAACCATTGTAGATTAGTTGTGTGCCAGTATGAGTGGTGTGGTTTCCGAGAGGTGATCCAAGCAAGTCTATTTATTATTTTTGTAGGTGTCCTATATTTATTTACGTTTTGGGGAAAAAGGCAATGTGGTAGACTTGTTTATAGCCATGTTAACTTCTAGACATTTTGCTGGTTTTTGGTTCAATTTATAAGGATTACATGTTATTATTATGCTTGAGTTCTTGAACTTGAGGATAGATTGACGTTACTTGCTCAAACACGATTTCATTATATTGACTTGTTAATTAGGCCATTGAATGATTATTTGTCAAAGTAATTGATGGATGATGTTTAGGAACTAAATTGGAATGGGTTAATTACTTATATATGCTGCATTTTTTAGGTCTAGAGCAGAGCTCTTGATAAAGGTTTTAAAATCAATACCTCTGCGTTTTGAAACGTGTAGGAAGTCAAAATAGAGATTGATATTGATACCTTGGCTCGAGTATCAATACTCGTGGTGTAATTATCGATACATTGTGAAAGGTACCGATATTTTCCAATGTTTCAAAATTTGGTGAGAAACAGTATGCTAGTTTGATACTGATTTTCCAAGTAGTATCCATGCAACTTAAAGAAAATATCGATACCATAGAGGCGGTATCTGTAACACTCTTATCCCGTGTTCGTCAAGACTAGGGTTAGGAGCATTACCATATAGATCAAAAAACATTTACAGAGATTAGTACATTGATTCATCATTCTCAAACATAATGTCCCTTAAATGGGTCAACGAGACCTCGATCATGCTTATAACCCGGATCGGGACTCAACCGAAACACATACAAATTCCATGGAAAATTTAAACTTATCTAAACTATAGGGGATACACGCCCGTGGAAGGAAATCGTGTGCCCTCCACGGCTGCTAGACACCCTCGTGTGTCCTCCCCGTGGTCATATACTGACTTCCTCACACGGTCATTAGGCACGCCCGTGTGCCATGGCCGTGTGCTCTTAGCTAGCTACTGACTTGTACACAACGGCTAGCTGACACCCCCGTGTCGAGGCCGTGTGCTACCAAGCTATATCCTGCTATACACCCATGGTCTTTAGGCACGCCCGTGCGCCTCAACCGTGTGACATTATAGGCCATTTACAAGGCCAAAATGTCACCCACTTGGGTCAAACCTACAAGCAACATATATAATCCCATTTCATTCACATATAACCACCAAAATATACCAAATAGCCATCCAAATCCTGCATATTTGACGACTAAGGAAATCACATAACAATACATTCAATATCCATTCCATCTATACATTCAAATCCAATTCCAAACATACCAATTTGCATGACTAAATCACAATTATGCCCAAGCACCATTCATCTATATACTTACCATATCATAACCATTTCATAAATCAACTAATCATACCAAAATAGCTTCACATATCACATTCCTTTAAGCATATTACCAAAACATAACTAGCCAAATCACATGGCTAAGTTCACATAACAACTCATATCAAAGACTAGCCTATACATGCCATATCTAGCCATATACATTTTCAAAGTGTACCAAAACGATTTTAGTAGTGTGATGACGATCCTTGACGGTCCTGAGCCTTCAGTAGCTTTAACGACCTATAAAACAGAGAAAACACACACAGAGAGTAAGCTTTCCAAAAGCTTAGTAAGTTATACACAATAAACTTAATATTTAAGCATTCAAGACATATAATCAATATGAAATCACTAATAGCTCAATTGCATAGCCATAATTCTTCTTGGCACTTTTATTTAACCATTCATCATACAAACTTGCCTATCATCATATGCTTGTTAGATCATAGCTTACCCATTCTTGTATCACATTTACATATGGCTCAATCAAGCATATCATCACATATTATCTCCTCATTTCAATGCACATATTTATCATAGTAAGATCATATGGACACTTACCTTTCATTCACACATAGTGTACCTTTTAAACGCACCTAAAACAAATATACAATTCACATAGTCGTTTATTTCTCGGACTTATCTGTTGAACTATTCGAAATCTAATAGAATACTTAGAATGCTCAGATTAGTCATACAATGCCAACGTCCCAGACGTGGTCTTACATGTAGTCGGATGTTAATGCCACTGTCCCAGACAAGGTCTTATTCTATTCAGATATCGATGCCACTGTCCCAGACAGGGTCTTACACGTAATCAGATATCGATACCACTGTCCTAGACAGGGTCTTATTCGTATTTAGATATTGATGCCACTGTCCCAGATAGGGTCTTACACGTAATCAGATATCAATGCCATTTGTCGCATGTGGTCTTATTCGTATTCGTGATATTGATGCTCCGTCCCGCATGTGGTCTTACACGTAATCGATATTGATGCCTTTATCTCGCATGTGGTCTTATTCGTATTCAGATATCGGTGCCACTGTCCCAGGCAGGGTCTTACACGTAATCAGATATCGATGCCACTGTCCCAGACAGGGTCTTATTCGTATTCAGATATCGATGCCACTGTCCCAAATAGTGTCTTACACGTAATCAGATATTGATGCCACTGTCCCAAATATGGTCTTATTCGTATTCAGATATCGATGCCACTGTCCCAGACAGGGTCTTATACGAATGAGTACAATGCCGATGTCCCAAACATGGCCTTACACGTAAAACAGAATATATATACCTTTGTATTCCTAATTTCATACGGGATTTCTCAGACTCATCACTATATCCACCTTATTCCAGAATTCTTATACATATCATCTCATAAACATTCATTATCATTTATAGTCATGTAAATAAGCTCAATTCAATACAAATATATTTATTTGTAGTGTAACTTACCTCGAATTCGATTTATCGGAATGAAAATGGCTACTCGGTTACTTTCGCTTTCCTGCGATCTAAGTCCGTTTTCCTTGGTTCTTGATCTAAACATATTCAGAATTAACCTTTTTATTCACTAATTCATTCAATTTAATCCAAATACATTTTTTAGGGCTATTTACACTTTAGCCCTTATATTTTCACATTTTATCAATCTAGTTCATTTTTCTAAAAACATTAAATTCACAAAATCAATACACAACCAAGCTTAGCCGGATGTATATATACATCATACAAGCCCATACTTTTCATCAAATTGACAATTTAGTCCTCTAAAATAATATTTTCTCAATTTAGCCCTAATTAGCTAATTCATCAAAAATTCAAGAACAAAATATGTTCATCTACCACCAACCTATCATTTAACACCCTAAAACATCACAAAGCTCAACATATCATCAACGGCATAACTCACAAACATCATTAATACACAAAATTGAGACATGGATTTTGTAGCTCTCAAAGCAACGATTGCAAAAACGTAGAAATTATAAAAAACCGAAGTCAAAACGTACCTTAATTTTGCTTGATGAATACCGAATACCTAGCTTCTTTCTCTTTCTCTTTTCTTTTCTTTTTGTGTTTTCGGTGGAAGATAAGCACTATGGCTTTCTTTTTCTTTTCTTTTTAATGTTTTGTTTCATATATTATAACTTATAAAAACAATATATTAATAGCATATATTATAAACTTATAATTATATAAAATATGCATGTAACTAAATTTATTACTGTCCACTAACATAGAATTGGCTTAATTTCCACTTAAAGCCTCCACCTTTATAAAGCCACAACACAATGGTACTTTAACAAATAGCAAGCAACTTTCACATTTAATGCATTTCAGTCCTTTTGTCAAATTAAACACACGAACAGACGAATTAGCTTACGAAAATTTACCACATGCTAAATCATATATCAACGACACAGAAAATAATATAAAAAATATTATTCAGACTCGGATTCATAGTCCCGAAACCACTGTTCCGACTAGGGTATAAACCGGACTATTACAGTATCGATACCTATGTAACATTTATGGAAAAATTTGCTAGGTGGTCCCAATGCTCGATATATGTACATTTTATGTTTGTTTGTCATATGCTAGTATGATTAAACGCTAAACTAAGGTTACATGACTTGATATTCTCATAAATGCTAGAATAATAAAAGTAAAACGAAACTGCATGTATTTCAACTCTGATAATTACAATGAAATTGACATGAGATGGTGGTGTGGCATCTCGGTATTCGGCCCGGTGTCCAGGCCGGGTATGGGGTGTTTAGTTAACCTTGGGGGCAACATCCACTACATAGTTACACCGATTATGGCGAATTTGCTTCTAAGGCAGTGGTTATTCCACTACACAGTGGGTCCTATTTTATTTACACTCAGTTTGGTTTCCTGTTAGCGCTAACGGTTTTGTTTTGCAGTAATATATTTCCTACAAGAATCATCGCAAAAATGATTAAAAGAACAAGAAGAAAAAGAAAGAGAACCAAAATTTTAATAATAGTGTCTAAGAGAAAAAAAAAAAGAAAACTAGAACAAGAAAAGATTAAAAAATATTTTATATATTAATATTAAATCTATTATACATATTTATCTATTTGTCTTATCCATTTATCTTACTCTTCCTTTAATCTTGAATTGAAGACACTATTCAGGTCGAAAAAAATCCCAAAGTGTGAAATCGAAAAAGTACAACAAATGTTAGGTAGGTCATTTTTTACATTAAAATTACTCAATGAATTAGCATAAATAGAAGTTTAGTCATGTAATTTGATGAAATTAGCACTATTTGTTCATATATAAGTTCTAAATTTTTCTTTAAGGTGGAGCACTAATAGAAAAGTTATAAAAGTTATTGATATATAATTATGTTTGTAGAATAATCACACTTGTGTATGATTTTGTGTTGGTTTTAGGTTATTTCATCTTTAGTATAAGACTGATAAAAAAACCTTTAGCAGAAGGTTATATAAACTAGTATTTGTATGTTGGTTGAAGATTCCATTGGTAGTTAAATAGTAAATTCAAATTGCTGGTGAGATAATTGCAAGATTTTCCTATAAGGGCTTTCTGAGTTCTTCAGAATAATTTTTTTGGTTTTGGCATTCCGATCGAATCAAAATGTTACTTGTAACACCCCTAACCCGTATCCGTCACCGGACTAGGGTTAAGAGGCATTATGGGACATATCGGAACATTTTACGCTCATTTCACAACATCAATCATACAACATTATTTCATAATAATTAATACTCATATAGTCCCTTTAGAAGGTCTAAAAGACCTTAAACATGCTTTAGAGAAGGTTCGGGACTAAACTGATCTCATACAGAAATTGTACGGAACATAGAAAATTTTTCTTTAAAAACAGGGCATACGCCCATGTGGCTAGGCCGTGTGCCTCACACGGCTGTGCCTTGGGTCATGTCTTAGCCCGTGTGCAACAATGACTTGGGTCACAGGGTCTGGCACACACCCGTACTTCTTACTCGTGTGGCATCCTGACTTGCTTCAAACTGCAACCTTGAGAGACACGGTCGAGACACACGCCCGTGTGCTCAACCGTGTGGGCAAATATAGGCCATTTGCAAGGCCAATTTTCCACCCAAAATTGGGTCATACCTACTACAAGCATCAAACAAGTATCAATTCATGTTCCAAAGGCAGCCAAAAACATACCAAACCATGCACAATTTGACCCGTAACAATATCATTCTTTTCCATATGCAAATCCAACTCAAACATACCAATTCAAGTACCAACTTCACATCAAAAACATGTGATCCATACATCATATTAATCCATTTCAATTCATAACTTTTCTCATCAAATCAATTTTCCAAATCAACCATGAAACTTACCAAAATTGAACATTTCTTTTGGCCATTAATGAGCACATCAAAACATACCAAATTTTGCATCACATAGCATGCACTAAATTCACTCCATAATCACATTCATTATCAAGCCATATCACATGGCTATATTTACACATTTCAAAACATAATCACAGTTCTCTAGCCTATACATGCCATACTTCAATATTCACAAATACAAAAGATACCAAAATATAATTTGATAATGTGGTGATAATCCTCGACGATCTCCGAGCTCCCAGTAGCTTCGATAATCTATAAAATAATGCAAACACACACAAAGTAAGCTTTCAAAAGCTTAGTAAGCCATATACAAATAAATTTATCGCATAAACAATTACAAACTATTTCATTCATATGAACATGGCATAACGCAATAGGAAATTCATATTTCTCATCTAGCTCAATTGTTCATAACCACTTGCTTATAAACATATCACATTTTCATGTAGCTCACATATCTAATGATCATATTCATACTTATCTTCCATTGCCAAATTTCATATACATTTCATACGTAACTGAAACGGATACTGTAACACCTCAAACCCGGCTTAGACGTTATGGCTGAATCTAGCGTGTCACATTGAAGTGTTTTTTGAAAACCATGTTTTCATTGAAAACCCTTCTTGAAATTTAAAACTTCTTGCCATTTAAAACTTGTACAAAACCTCAGTTTACATTTGTTTATTTTGAATCATGGTTTATTAAAAAGTTATTCCCTTTTAAAATGTTATTATCTTTAAAACCTTATTTGTTACGGAAGCTTAATTTAAAACAAATGATTTACGAAAACGTGATATTTAAAAATTGAGTTGCGAAAACATAGTGTTTGAAAATGTTATTGTTTTGGAAAATCGTGTTCTGTTTCTAGCAGATATAAATCTCAATCATTAAAATCCCAAATTTAAAACAAAACCAGAGAAAGGCCTTATTACAACAAAACTCAAATTAAAGAAAACATAATTAAAAATAAAGTAAATTAAAAACACAAAAATACAATTGTTCGTAGTGTGGCCACCTCCGAGTCCCCCAGTACGTCGAACCGCCTCACTAGGGATTGCCTGAAAAAAATTAAAAAGAGGGGTGAGTTTGCGAAAACTCAGTGTGTACAACCCCAACAATCAAACAACATACATCACATCTATCTGGGCCTAAGCCCATTACAGTAATGGTGGCAATTGGGCCTTAGCCCCCATCAGTCTCGGTTGGGCCTGAGCCCATATCAAAAGACACATATTACATATATCTAGGCCTAAGCCCATCTCTTTATCAGAATCAGTATATGCAATGTATAAATACCCAAACCAACCCTGCACTCCGTCTCCTGTCCAACCCTACACTCCTGTTGGGATTAAATCAACCCACCCATCCCTACACTCCTTATGTAGCACCGGTTGCGGCACTAACCAATATTGCAGCAGAGCTGCCAATCACATAATTGGCTTCAAGCCATTGGTGGGTCCACAGCCGTCTCGCGTGACCCGTGTGGCCCTCACATATCAATCACTTCCTCCAATATAAGATCCCAACCCCATGCAGTATGTCGTGTATGCAGTATGCCATGCTCAGAATCAGTCATATCATTCACAGTTAAGTCAATCAAATCATAATCATACAATCACAGTCAAATCAGTCAAATCGTAGCACAAATCAGTCATTCACCCTCGAGGGGCAAAATAGTCATTTACCTTCTAGGGGCATTACGGTCATTTTACCTTATAAGGGCATCACGGTCATTTTACCCTACTGGGGCATTACGGTCATTTTACCCTACAGGGGCATTATAATCATTTTCCCTATAGGGACATTACGGTCATTTTACCTTACAAGGGCATTACGGTCATTTACCCTATAGGGTATTTCGGTCATTTACCCTATGGGGGTATTTCGATCATTTACCCTATGGGGATATTTCGGTCATTTACTCTATGGGGGTATTTCGGTCATTTTACCTACATTGGGGTCTCAGTACAGTTAACGACATTTCTGAAGGCCTACAGTCGCCTTGAGCGACACAAATAATCCATTTGCTCAAAACAGTATAAATGGGCTCAAAGCCCAATATTCGGCCCAAATGGGCCCACATGCTCGTGTGGCCCATTTGACCCAAATTCAATCAAGAACCGATTAGTGGTAAGGCATATTCAGCCAGCCCCAAAAAACATGAGGTAACCTTATTACCTTATCAGACGTTTGAGAATGAAAGTGTGACTCCTCCAAACCGTTCACACTTTACCACTCCTTGAGGAAGACCCTAGAATCGCAACGAGTGCAACGTGAAGAATGAAATAACAATCGGTTAATGGGGTATTCGGTTTTGGAAAAGAAAGGAAGAACATAGGTGCATTTAGTTTTAAAAGTAAAGCAGAGGATGGATTTTAAACACTTACCGATTGTCAGAGCCGTTGCAGAACTGAAACATAGAGGGGACAGTGTTGAGTTTCGGCTAGAGTAAGACCCACCCAGAGAAGAGAAGAATCCAAATCACAAGAGAGGGGAGAACTTTTGGTCACAAGTCGAAAAGGAGAAAGAGTCACAAGGGCTAGAGTGATAGGTTTGGCCGAAAGAAATCAATAGGCAAGAAGGGATGAAACAGGCAGTTGGCCAAACTTGAAAAGAATAGAGAAGAAGGGGAGGTTTCGGCAGATGTTGGTACAAAAGAAGGGAGAGGAATGGACTTGAAAACAAAATAGTTTAATTTACCAGAATGGTAGGAGTCGAATCCCCAAAATGCACAAATGGCCACTTGCAAATTCAGCACAAGAGAGCAGAGAAAGAAAAGAGCCTTTACAGTTTCAGAAACCGATGACAAACTGACCAAAACTAAGAGAAAACCCCTCAACCAAATTTCCTATGGCCTTAGAGTCCCATTCGGCCACAATTCTCCTCACAATTCAAATTCCTTGAAAATCTCCACAAATCACTCCCCTTATCCTTCCTTGATATCCTTCATAACAACTCCAAGACCAATTCAAACTTCACTTTACAGAGTTTCAATCTAACTCCACTTCTCATGCTGCAAGGAAATAAAATAAATACTCCTTTACATGCCAAGGGATTCGAACTTTAGACCACTAGTACACTCCAAATGCCACTTTCCACCTTTACCAGTAGACTCTTTATGTCATGATTTCACCAAAAATATTTATAAAGCCTTCAAGCTAAGGCCAAGATTCACTTAAGAGAAAAAAGCAAAAATTTTGCTAAAGCCCAGGTTTGAACCCAAGACTTCTCCAACACTCTCAAATCTTCCTAAATTGTAATGACCCAAAATTGGGCCTAGTAGGATTGGGCCCATTGGTCCTTGGGCGTAAGAGTGTTTTAAATTTTTTTTAAAAGAATAAGAGAACGACATTATTTCAAGTTGGACTTATTAAGAGGGTAATTTTGGAAAGTTATAGAGTTCTATGAAGTTCTGGGTTCAAGTTGGGCCTTAGTAAAATTTTTGTGTTTAAGCACTTTAAGGAGAGAAGGTAGTGGCATCAATGCATATGGAAATAAGTGAGTAATTTGCTAGCACAATTGAGCATATGGTAAAGAGGATATGGCGTCACATGAAGGACTTTAAGGAAGAGGTTCGAATCACACTTGGTGCAAATTTTGATTATTTTTTTTTGTGCTATTCAGCCATAGTGTCGGCCAAGGCTTCAATTATGGTAAAGAAGACTTTTTCTTTTAGGAAAGATGGCTAATGAAATAATGAAAGGATGAGTGGAAGGAAAGAAGGAAAAAGAAAAGGAAAGAGAAGGGAACATGTTGGCTTATAGTGTGGAAGGTATTTTGGAAAGATTTTTATTTGGTCAATGCTCATCTTTTGGTAAAGATGATACATGGTTTTGGTTAGGGGTAATAGGGGGAGCCGAATTTCTCTAGCTCTCCCTTGTATTTTCACATTTTTGAGGGGGTCATTTCATTTTCCTTGCTAAATATTTTGGTTCTTTTGATTGCATTCCCTCTTGGCTGAAACTTCAATTTGCCTATTGACTTCTACTCTTTTCTTTTCAAACATTCTCTTTTATACACCATAACCGAAACATCAACTTCATCTCATAGCCGAAATTTGGTTCTTGTGGTTGCCGAAGCTTCTTTGCCTTTTCGGGTTTTTGGTGGTTGCAAGGTAGTGTTCTTCCTCTTCTATTATTTTCTTCTTGTCTCTCTTTTACTCCCTCTTCTAAAACTGATTGTTCACCCTATTCTTTTGACCAAGGCCGAATCTATTCTTTGCTACTTCCATCTTCTTGGTTCTCTTGGTGTGGGCCGAATCGGTAGAGTGTCAGCTTATACTCTCATCATCTTTCTAGCCGATGGATTTTGGAAGAAGGTTGGTAAGTAGGTCTCGAAGTACTTTATCGGAGGGCCAATCGAACACCTATCCCTCGTAATAAGAGACTTGGATTATTGGTAAGTGATATAGATTATTAATCAATCGCAATACTTGATTGAAGTTATAAATTGGGCTTTAGACTAATTGTTGACCGATTGTACCTTTAGGTGCCGTAAAGAGTATCGTGTTAGAGATTTCGAATAAGGTGTGTAATCCCATACCTTCCGAATACATGTTTGAAATGGTGTGTAATCTCACACTTCTTTGAATGTTGCATGAAATGTTCTATGATTTAGTTGAAATACCGAAAATAACCGACATCTATGACCACTCGGGCGTGCGTATATTCGTAGTGGTAACCATATTTTGCAATGAAACAGTTGGTCAGCGGCAGTGACGTGATTTTGAAAAATCACGAAAAATAGGAGAAAGGAAATTAGAAAGTGAATAAGATATTGAATTAAAGCTTATTGTGTCTATATTTATATGAAAGAAACAGAGGAGGAAGAAGAATTTTATATTCTGTGATATTTTAATTTTAGTGAGACTGGTTCTGATTGACTTCGTGGTTCCCTGTTCTGTCTTCGAAAAATCATTTAAAATTGTACAAAATGAGTTATAGTTTATATGTATAGATTCCCCAGTGAGCATATTTTCAATAAAAACAAGTGGGAATAACATATGAAAGCCGTACAGTGAGATATTTGAATTTAAGGTAAGAGAGATCAGAATCGTTGGTTAGTGAAACAAGGGAAACTTTAAGGAATAAACTGTACTAAATGGATAAGCCAAAAATTTTGGAAAAATTGTAGTAAAAAGACATATGAGTCTAGCTTCAAGGAAAATTTACGGATCTAAATTTCGAGTTTCCTAACTCGAGTTATAGTCAATTTAGTCAGTATGACGCAGATGGATAGTTTCAATTTTTTTATGCCCCAAATTAGTAGTTAAGTCTGGGTTGCGAAATTACCAAAATACCCTTGGAGGGTAAATTACCGAAATACCCTGGGTTGCGAGATTACCGAATTACCCTTAGTGGGTAAAAATTATCAAATTACGAAAATGCCCCTATAGGCTGAATTACGAAAATGCCCCTATGGGTCAAATTACGAAAATGCCCTTATGGGCTGAATTACGAAAATGCCCTACGAGCCGATTTACCAAAATGCCCTAATGGGCCGATTTGCTAGAATGCCTTAGTGGGCCAAATTACAAGTGCTATAATGGGCTGATTCGCCGTAATAAATCTTCAGATTAATGATTGTTGTTTATATTTGTGGATATTATGCTTTATTATGTATGTTGCATTTACATAATTTGCATGGGATGGGAAAAATGTTGAAGAGAAGTGTAGCCTGGTGGCTCTGCCACAAATTCTGATAATGGCTATGTGCCTAACATATGAATTAATGACTCTGTGTCGATCATATTTACCCAAGGCTGTGTGCCAGTTATATTACCGTATATAATATTCTTGTGGCTCTGCCACAATCTGTATAGTGGCTATGCCACGCTTAATTATGACTCTGGTGGCTCAGCCACAAATATATTATAAATGGCAACTTGCCTGCGATTGGTGTGTTTGGCGGGGTGGGTTGACTTGATCCCCATAGGTGTGATGGGATGGTACGGGTGGTGTGTAGCAGATGGATTATTAGGATGGGTTGGGTTGCATACATTTATTTCATTTATACATTGTTATGTAAATGGGCTTAGGCCCAAGATATTGCTATATGGATACAGGCCCAGTGGATGACAGTAAGGGGATTATACACTGAGTTCTTGTAACTCACCCCCCTTTCTTTCTTAATCCTTGTAGGTAACGCTCAGTGACGAGGACTTGGGGCCATGGATGACTCGGTGGAGACCATACTTTTGGAACTTTATTTTCGAACCTTAGTAAACTTCTTTTCCGTGTTATTTCGTTGCTTTTATTATTTCGGGTTTTAAAGTTGTAATAAGGCCTCTGGAGTATTTTTATTTGGTTTTATGTTTAGCCGTACTTATTATTTTCTTAAATTGTTTTAAATGGGGATTTTTCTAAAATCATAAATAACGGTTTTCAAAATTTATTAACAAATGAATTTCATAACAAACTCGTATAAATAATTTAACTCGAATTCTCTTTCAAATTGCCAATGACATTTTCAAAAGTCACGGTTTATAAGATCTCTATTTCAAATTATCGATTTATCAATCAACCTTCGAGGTTTGTAATTCTTTGTCAAATATTTCAAATCAAGTTTGTTTTCTTGATAATACCTATTTTAGTACAAATAAAAAGGATTTAACACGTTTTTCTCATATGACATATCAGATCCGGTCATAACGCATGGGCCGGGTTTGGGGTGTTACATAAATCACTTAGCCACTAAAGCAACCAAGCAATTTGTGTCATTTTCTTGCACACATAAATATTTATGTACAGTCTCCTAGTTGATCCCACGCTCAAGGCCTATTCCTTCTAGGCCCAAATTCGGGGCGTTACAGATACATATTCACATATTCAATCATATCTCAAAATGCCCGTTGAACCGTTCGGAATCAATAAGGATACTCGGATAGCTCGTAAAGCTCGTACAACGCCAACATCCCAGACGTGATCTTACATGTAATTAAATATCGACGCCTCTGTCCCAATCAGGGTCTTACACGAAATCATATACGATGCCGATGTTCCAGACATGGTCTTACACATAAATCTCAAATCGATGCCAATGTCCCAGACGTGGTCTTACTTGATAACTCATATCGGAATCCTATGTCATGACATATGTATCCTAACTATTCCTATAGTTCGTACGAGGCTTTTCGGACGTCATTACATTATCGAAATTTTCTCGGATTTCACATATTCAGCTCCAATTGCCATTCATCACATTTCATTAACATATAAACAATAATAATTCAATTCAAACACCTTTATTTGTATATAGACTTACCTCGTACGGGAAAGAACGGAAACGAATGGCTATTCAACTACTTTCGATTTCCCCCGATCTAATTTCGTTTTCTTTGGTTCTTGATCTATACACATTCAAATTTAACTATTTTATTCACCAAATCATTCAATACAATCCATTTACACATATTTAGGGTATTTTACAAATTAGCCCTCATATTTTCACATTTTAACACTTTAGCCCTCATTTCACAAAATCACAAAATACATAAAATTACACATTTTTCATGCTTAGCCGAATTTTCATGGAGTTCATTTAAGCCCATATATTTCATTTATTTCACATTTTAGCCCCTCAATTTCTCATTTTCATAATTTAGCCTATAATAATCAAATTCATCAAAAATCCCAATACAAAATACATTTATCTATCATCCAACACTTATTTTCTATCATCAAACCTCACAAAGCTCACATTATCAACAATGGCATAACTCATAATCATAATCAATTTCATGAATTTAAGCATGGGCTAGCTAATATACAAAGCAACGATCTCAAAAACGCAAAAATAATCAAAAATCGAACAAAAATACATACCAATTGAAGCTTCAAATGACCGAACCCTAAATAGCCATGGCTGTCTTCTTTCTTCTTCAAATTTTGGCAAAACAAATATGGACACTCCACTAACCTTTTGTTTTATTTTAATTTATTAACATTAATACATAATTTACCATTTTACCCATGGCTATTTAACTTATAAATTAATTAGTGGTTGTCCATAAATGTCCACTCATTAAAACAATGGTCCATTCACAACGTAAGGACCTCACATTAATAAGTCATGTCAATTCGGCATATAACTAATTAGAAGACTACTTTTGCATTTTCTACAATTTAGTCCTTTTTGCAAATTAAGCACACAAATGATAATATTAACTCATGAAAATTTCACACATACTAAATCACATACTATAAACACTAAAAATAATATTAAAATATTTTTCAGACTTGGATTTGTGATCCCGAAACCACTATTTCGACTAAAGTATAAATCGGGTTGTTACATTACTAAAGTAACAAACTAATTTATATTATTTCAACTCTTAATTGAATTGGTATTAGATCTCATATTTAGTTGGGTTGGGCGGGTTGAAGACAAATTTTAGGCTCGTTTTTCGGGTTGGCCTCAGTTCAATCCTGAAAAATAGGTCTAAAATTTTGCACAAGTCCAGTCTAGATAAAAAATGCTAAACTCGAGCCCAACTTGTCCTGCCCGTATTAAAATTTCTTAGACTATTATTTTTTATATAGAACAAATTTTAAAAATATAATACATCAAATACACTAAAAACATTAAAAATAAATGTTCCTAGCAAATTGAAAACATATTAAAATAACACTAAGATAATTGCAACTTAACAAGTGAATGCCTCAAAAATAGTGACAAAATTAACAATAAAACAATAGTTATACAATATCTAAACAATACCAAGTCTAGTTGGTGTCATAAGTCAACTTGACATCAACTTGGTTAAGGAAATTGTGAAAATTTCATTTTGTATTTAAAATAAATTATATTTTCGATGGCACTTTAGTCTTTTTATTTTTTTTAAATCAATAAAAAATTTACATGTGATGGGATTTGAATTCATGCCATTTGTATGGATAAAATTTAAACTTTACTAATTAACCAAAGTTTTATTTTAATATATTTATATATTTAATTTTATTATGCATCAATTTCATATCTATATTATTATTTAAACCTTTGACTGAGTTGATGTCATGAGTCAATCAAGCACCAACTCGGTTAGTAAAATTATGAAAATATCTTTCATATTTAAAATAAGTTATATTATTCTAGAGTACTTTAGTCTCTCTTTTTTTCAGAAAACTAATAAGACGTTAGTCAAAGGGCTTAATTGATGCAATTTGCGAGCTTAAAGGATTAATTGAATGCATTTTTCGCAAAAGGGCTTAATTGATTTTTTTTTTCGTCAAGACTTATGAGCTTATATACCCCTTTAGCCAATAATTTTTTTTAAACAAAAAAATTATATATTTTTATTTTTTTTCATGCATATATATTTTTAGGGTAAATTATATAGATAGTCACTTAAATATAATTTTTTTTATTTTATGAATCTAAAATTAAACTTCATAATTTAAGCACTCATATTTTATAATTTACTCATTTTGATCATTCGTGTTAAAATCTTAAATGGAAGTATGAGATGACATTTTTTTTAAATGTTTACTTATCCGACTAATTTACATATGAAGGCCCATTTCCAAGTATATTTACAAAAATGGCCCAATTTCTGCATTATTTACCAGAAAGGGTCGATTTTGGCAAAACGCGTCCATATAGGAGCATTTTAGGGTGAAATTTCCAGCAAATCGTGCCCCTGAATGAGCGATTTTGCTATGTCAGCACAAAACATGTTGACGTGGACCACTTTGCTGACGTGGCTAAAATGCTCCCCTAGGGGTGCGTTTTGCTCCGTGTTTTTTCTAGGTTAGGGCTTTTTGCATGTTTAGTCCTTAAGGTTTTTTGGTTTAGGGTTTTTAGGGTTAGGGTTTTGTTAAAATAATTTAGGGTTCTGAGTTTTAAGAATTTTTAAAAATAAATCAGGATTTAGTGTTCTTTTTTAAAAATTAATTAAATTAGGGTTTAAGGGTTTTAAATAAATAAATTAAACTTGGGTTTAATGTTTTTAAGAAAATTAATTAAATTTGGGTTTAGTTTTTTAAAAATAATATTGTGTTTATGTTTAGGGAAAATTGTATTGACAATAAGGATTTTGGTTTTTTTTTTCTACAGTAGTTCCTAAAAAAATAATATTGAGAAGACGGTAATAGTGTCAAAAATGCTTCAAGCAGGATGCACTGTTAGCAAAATTACTGAAAAAAGCTCTCACATGGACGCTCTTTTCCTACAGTAGTTCCTAAAAAAATAATTGAGAAGACGTTTCTGAACAAATAGTGTCAAAAATGCTTCAAGTAGGATGCACTAACAGCAAAATTGATGAAAAAAGCTCCCACGTGGACGCTCTTTTTCTACAGTAGTTCTTGAAAAAATAATTTTGAGAAGACATTTCTGAACAAATAGTGTCAAAAATGCTTCAAGCAGGATTCACTGTCAGCAAAATTATTGAAAAAAGCTCCCACGTGAACGCTCTTTTTCTACAATAGTTCATGTTTGGCCTTAGGCTATAAATGAGCCAAATTTCATTCTCAGGTTGCATAAGTTACAGCAAGAAAAATTAGAGAGGCTAAGTAGAATAGAAATTGAAGATGAGTGAACGCATTAGTGCTGTTATTTACTATGACGGTGAGATCCGTAACACCAAAAACGACGTTTTTTTATTGGAGAACACAACGCGAATGTTTTTTAACCAGACTATAGATTTGACAGAATTTCGTAAAAGAATTAGGCAAAAAATTTTCGAAATGATGCCAATGAGGGTTTCTTCTATTAAGTATCGATTTTGTGCTTCGATTGATCCCGTGACATATGACTCATTTGATATCAAATGTGGTCGTAGCTTTGAGGCGATGGTGCAGACTCATCTCATTAGTGGATCACCCTATCTTGAGTTATTTGTACAATTTTCATCGCCAAATGAAACATTTGTGACTTCAACATCTACTGTTGTTCAAGAGGAAGACATGACCCCTACCCGACACTCCATTAGTGGGAGGTAGAACACGGAAGCGCCCGTGTTTGGTGGCAGTATGAAATACACAAATCTTGCACTACACTTGGTTAGTGGATGGGACATGCACATCGGTGGGTCGATGTTCGATGCTAGAAATACATATTGGGGAATGGCATTAACTTCTAGTGGTTGGCAATCCACATCTAATTGGAGACGTTACAAAATGTCCAAAAGAAGGGATGATGTACTCCCTACGACGTCCACCGGCGAGGGGACCGCGTATGTTGTAGATGATGGTGGGTTGGATGATGAGTCCAATGTGGATCCATCTTAAAAGCTTGGCCCCGATGTAACAACCCAAAACCGGCCTAAAAGTTAGGCCCGAGCCTAGAATGTCACATTAAAGGCACAATTCAAAACGATTTTATCATTTAACAATTTAAGGCCCAAAACCCTTGTATCTTGTTAAGTTACGTTGAAAAGCCCATATTTTAGAAAACATTTATAGGTTAAGTTATTTTGAAAACCATGTTAACTTTAGAAATTTTATGAAACCTATTAAGCAGATATTTGAAATAATAATAATAAAACCCAAATGTAAAGTCAATTAGGAGTTACATGGCCTTATTACAATCCAAAAAAAACAAAGTATTTAAAATAAATTCATTTAAACAAAATAAAACATTTGATTAGCTTGTAGTGTGGCCATCTCCGAGTCCTCTCCCATGTCGAGCCGTCTATTCAGGATCACCTGAAACATTAAATAAAAGGGCGTGAGTTTCGAAACTCAGTGTGTACAACCCTTGGCAATCAAATCAAATACAAATATTCTCATTGGGCCTAAGCCCTATCAAAATCGGTGGTCTTGGGCCTTAGCCCACAATGACCTCATATCATATCATATCATATTGTATCATATACAAACAAGATAATGCCAGACACTCCACAAAAATGCATCTGCTACACACACCATTTCCCTTCCAACAATAACACAACTGTGGGGATTTCTAAATCAACCCATCCATCCTCTACACACCAAAGGCAGCCCGGTTGCGGTATTACCTGACGCTGCAGCAAGGCTGCTAATCATATAATGGGCTTAAAGCCACCGGTGGATCCATGGCCATACGACTATGCGATCCTCAAATCTTCATCCGTACCATAATTCCCACCCATATGTATCCTAAGCAGAATATAATATGAATGCATCAAACACACGAGTAACATCCACAAACTCATATTTGTCACATAGGGGTATTTACGTCATTTCACTACCCAGGGGTATTTTCGTAATTCTACCCTACAGGGTATTTTGGTAATCTGGCCAAATAGGGGTATCTTGGTAATTTTGCAAAACAGGGGTATTCTGGTATGATATCGTGTGTGTAGTGTCTATACACACCTGGTATCCACGCGCGCTGCAAACCCCTTAGTGACGAACCTACAATCGACATTATTAACGATTAACCAAGGCTTTAACACATACTTATCAAAAATTGAAACCTCACCGTACCCTTACCGTGTGCCTCACGTTCTAGTAGCCCTTCTTTTGCTACTATTTGCGATTATCCTCTAGATCTGCACTCAAACACCTATATTGTCAAAACCAAGTGACCTATATTGTACATAAGTCATCCCTACAAGCCACATTAGATTCGGCCATTTACTAAACCATGACTGAGTTGAGAACGCTTACCATCTTGCTAACGATCCTTACCTACTACGCTTGCGACTGATGAGCCTTACCCTTGTTAATACATGTTAACGACAAGGAGGGGTTAGATAGCCCTTCGGCTTTTAACGAAACATACTAAAACGTTCAACTTAAGCACTTACTAAAATTCTCCTTTGATCCTACGGCTTAGATATCTACTGAACAAGATTCAGCTTTGAACGTGACTAGGAGTAGATAACAAATGGTTGAGATGGAGAAAAAACAACAAGGGTTCGACAAGAGTAGAGATTCAACTAGGAAGGATGAGAGTAAATTCGGCAAATGAAGGGAGTTTGGCTTAGCAAAAATTCGGCACAAAGAGAAGAAATGGGGCAGAATAAAACTAGAGAATACTCAAAAACCCTTCAAACATTCGGCCCCTTCTCCTTTTAAATCCACAGGCCGAACACTCCCCTCCCTTAGAGTCCCATTCGGCACCACTATATCCAACTCCCAATCCCTATCTTTTCTCCCTTATCTTCACCTTAAATTTCTCTCCTGAACACTCCCTTCCAGAGTCCCCTCAAACGCCAACTCCTTTTATCCAGGCACAAAAAATAAATCTCCTTAAGTTTCCCCTCTTAGTCTGCAAACCTTGGAACTCCTTAACTGACAAACACGCCACCTCATAGCTCCCAAGTGACGCCACTTCCATTGGACCACAAGCCCATTTGTGTCTTATTTTCTCTTAATCTACTTAAGAGGCCTAATGCCTGAGACTAGGGTCCATTAAAGCAAGAAATTAAAATTTTCCCATAGGTTCTCCCTTATCTCTAAGGCTTCAATTAATCCCGATAATACCTTAATATTATTATTCTAAGTGGTACACATCCATACTAACGCCCATGCATTGAATTTAGGCTTTCGAGATTTTTAGAGCGTTAAAATTCTACCCCTCTTAAAAAAATTTCGGCCTCGAAATTTACCTGAATGAAACAAGTGAGGTATTGTCGATGCATTGTCTCCTCAGGTTCCCAAGTAGCCTCCTCAGCATTATGGTTATGCCAAAGTACTTTGACTAAAGGAACAAACTTCCTTCTTAATACCTTGACATCTTGATCAATTATCTGAACCAGCTCCTTCAAAAGTTAGATCTGGTCTAACCTCGATCTCCTCGACGGTCACGCTGTGAGAAGGGTCTGAACGATAACTCCTTAGCATTGACACATGGAACACATCGTGTATTTGGCTCAATTCAGAAGGCAATTCTAGCTGATAAGCAACTGGCCCAATTCGCTTCAATACTCAGTAAGGCCCAGAACCTTGGGCTTAACTTGCCCTTCCGACCAAACTTTAACAACTTCTTCCAAGGGGAAACCTTGAGAAAAACCATGTCCCCCACAGCATATTCAATCTCTCTTCGTTTGAGGTCAGCGTACGACTTCTGCCTATCCATTTCCTCTTTCAACCGATCCCGAATCAATCTCACCTTATCTTCAGTGTCTGCTACCAACTCCGGACCTAAAACTTATCACTCGCCCAACTTAGTCCAACAAGTCGGAGTACGACATCTTCGTCTATACAATGCTTCATATGGTGCCATTCTAATACTAACCTGATAACTATTGTTATACGTAAATTCAGCTAATGGTAAGTAGTCCTCCCAACTTCCTCAAAACTCAATCACACACCCCCTCAACATATCCTCCAATACTTGAATTACCCTTTTCGACTGACCATCAGTCTGAGGGTGAAATGCCGTACTGAAATCCAACCTCGTACCTAGCACTTCATGCAGCTTCTTCCAAAAGCGAGACGTAAATCGAGGATCTCTATCAAATATGATCGAGACCAGAACCCCATGCAACCTCACAATTTTCGCCACATACAACCTTGCAAATTTCTGTAGTGAGTAGTCAGTGCAGACCGGTATAAAATGGGCAGACTTAGTTAACCGATCCACATGACCCACATAGAGTCCTTCTTAACAGGCGTCAAGGGTAGCCCACTAATGAAATCCATAGTAACCTGCTCCCACTTACATTGTGGGATCTTAATTGGCTGAAGTAATCCCGATGGCAACTGATGTTCCGCCTTCACTTGCTAACATACCAAACATTTGCCCACAAACTCCGTAACCTCGCGTTTCAATCCCGGCCACCAATAAAGCACTCATAAATCTCGGTACATCTTATTACCTCCGAGGTGCATAGCATAAGAACTACTATACGCTTCCCGTAGTATAGACTTCCTTAGCTCTTCATCCCTTGGCACATAAATTCTACCACGGAAACACAATAACCCATCACCATTCATCCCAAAATCCACCGGTTCCCCATTCTCAACTTGCTTGAATTGTGAACTCAGAGTTTCATCCAATGTCTGTTTAGCTTTAATCTGCTCAACCCACAGTGGCTTTACTTGCAACTCGGCTAACAAACTCCCATCGTTATACAGACTCAACCGAGCAAACATTGCCCTCAAATCCAACATAGCCCTACGGCTTAGCGCATCAGCCACTACATTCGCTTTGCCCGGGTGATATTCGATCGTGCAATCGCAATCCTTTAACAGCTCAATCCATTTGCGCTGCCTCAAGTTTAACTCCTTCTGAGTCAAAAGGTACTTCAGACTCTTGTGATCGGTATAGATGGTGCACTTCTCTCTATACAAATAGTGCCTCAAAATCTTAAGTGCGAACACCACTGCTGCCAATTCCAAATCGTGGGTTGCATAATTCCTTTCATGATCCTTAAGTTGGCGTGGCGCATATGCAACCACCTTCCCTTCCTGCATCAAAACACAGCCCAAGCCCACATATGACGCATCACTATAAATCATAAACTCCTTTCCGTGCTCTAGATGAATCAGAACAGGAGCCTCCGTTAAAACCTTCTTAAGCAAATCAAAGCTTTCTTTCCGCTTGTTAGTCCACACAAACGAACCCCCTTCCGAAGCAACTTGGTCAATGGTGACGCGATTAAGGAAAACTTTCGACAAATCGCCTATAGTACCGGCCAGGCCTAGAAAACTCTGAATTTTTGACACCGTCTTAGGTCGTTTCCAATCCAACACTGCCTCCACCTTTCGAGGTCCACTCTAATTCCCTGAGCAGAAACCATATGTCCTAAGAAAGTGACTTCCCATAGCCAAAATTCGCACTTGCTAAACTTAGCATAAAGTTGCTTCTCCCTTAATACTTGCAACACAATCCGTAAGTGTTTATCGTGATCAACCTCCGTTCTCGAGTATACCAAGATGTCATCTATAAAGACTACCACGAATTGGTCCAGATATGGTTGAAAAACCCAGTTCATGAGATCCATAAAAGTAGTTGGTGCATTTGTTAATCCAAACGGCATTACCAAGAACTCGTAATGTCCATAACGAGTTCTGAAAGTTGTCTTATACACATCGGCTTCCTTAACCCTCAGTTGATGATCTCCCGAACACAAATCAATCTTTAAGAAAATCGAGGCTCCTCTAAGTTGATCGAAAAGGTCATCTATCCTAGGCAGAGGGTACTTATTCTTAATGGTAAACTTGTTCAGCTGCCTGTAATCAACGCACATCCTCATGGACACATATTTCTTCTTCAAGAATAACACTAGTGCTCCCCATGGACACACACTTGGTCTAATGAATCCGCGGTCCAATAACTCCTGAATCTGGGCCTTCAACTCCACTAGTTCCTTTAGAGCCATCCTATAAGGTGCGATGGACACTGGAGTCATACCCGGTAACAATTCTATTGGGAGGTAATCCAGGTAGCTCCTCAGGAAAAACATAAGGGAATTCTTTTACTGTTTCCAAATCCTTGACAGTAAAACTTTTCGATCTTGAATCACTGATATAGGCTAAGTAAGCTTCACAGCCATTTCGTACCAACTTTTCTGCCCTTAAAGCTGAAATCACATTCGACAAATACTCCCGTCGTTCTTCAATCACTGCCTCTTCATTACCTTCCATCGTTCTTAACACCATCCGCTTCTTGGCACAATCTAGAGTTGCTTGGTGCCTTGTCAACCAATCCATGCCTAAGATGAGATCGAACTCACCAGACGGCAATTCCATCAAGTCCGCTAGGAAAATAACCCCTTGAACCAGCAATGGTACATTCCTAAACAATTTACTAACTTTCACCGACTACCCTAAAGGACTTAACACAGTCATTTCATTCTCGACTATTTCAAACTCAACCCCTACAGTTTCAGTCCTATTACAAGCAATGTACAAGTGTGTCGACCCTACATCAATTAGCGCAATATAAGGTAACTCACAAATAAGGAACCTACTCATTATCACATCTGGTGCATCACCTTCCTTTCTGCGATGAGCAACATAAACCAACACTGTCTATCTCACCTCTGCCTGTCCTGCATCTCTGTCCGGTGCTCTACGTCCTCGTCCTGTGCCATTGCCACCTCTAGCTTGACCACGCTCCCTTGGTGGTTGTTGACCACCCCTATGAGGCTGAACATTACCCCTACCATCGGCTTGCTCCTGATCTAGCCTTCTCAGGCACTGCCTAACCCTATGCTCCATGGATCCATAGCCTAAACATGCTCCCATCCACCTCCAACATTCGCCTGGATGCCTTCTCCCACATTCAGCACAAAATGGTATTTTGTTATTAACAGCAGCAACAGAGGCCAAGTCTCTAACCGGCCTATTCACTCTATTCCTCCTCATGGGCCTCTGTCCAGCTCCCGTAGGTTCCATATTTTGCTTGTTCTTACCCTTCTCTTTCTCTTGATTACGGCGCTCCTTGCTCTTTACCTCCTCTGTTATTTTTACTTTCTCTACCAAAACCCCAAAATCTCGCTCCCTCTGTGGAGCTATCAGTACTCTAAGGCTATCCCTTAATCCATCCTCGAATCGTACGCACCTTTCATACTCTGTCGCAACTATCCCCTTGGCATATCGACTAAGGCACAGAAACTCAGCCTCGTACTCTGCTACGTGCTTATCTCTCTGGGTCAGACTCAAAAACTCCTTCCTTCAGGCATCCACATAGGCCGCGCCAATGTATTTCCCTTGGAATGCTGATTTAAAGAACTCCCAAGTGATCTGCTCCGCTTGGTTACCCTCCTTTACGATCAACCACCACTGATAGGCTTCTTCCCTACGTAGGGATATTACTCCTTTCAACTTTTACTCAATGTGCAATCTAGGTCGTCCATGATTCTTTCAATGGCTTCCAACCAATACTCTGCCACATTCGGAGCCACCTCTGCTATTCCTTTGAAAATTTCATCCCCATTAGCTCGAGCGTCTCCAGGATCGATCCACGACTCCCCGTACCATTATTAGGCCCAATGACCCTTTTCAAGATTCTTAACATGGCTTACGATACAGCATCTTCCGTAGCGGCAGCCCGTTCATCTGCTCCTCTTTCAGCTGCTAGTGAGATTGGAGCCTCCCTTACTCCTACATTGAGCATATGGCCTCACTCGGACGATCCTGCCCTAACACCTCCACGGCATCTGCCGCGGCCTTTTCCACTTTGTCTAGCGCTCATCGTTGCGTATTTCTAAATTAAGAATTTTATGAAATTAGTACTTAGTTCCACTTGTTTAGGGCACATGTCTTATGTGTGTAACAACAATTTTCTTAAAGTTATTTTGCGGTCGAGAATCCACTACAGGCTTAAGTTCCCTACGGGCTTTAGTCTCTAAAAACCTATTTTAAGTAGCCCATTACCCTATACAGTTTCTGCAATTTAAACAAATGAAGTACAGAAAACTTACTTGGCTCGACGTCGAAGGCTCGGTGAACCACACTTCAAGAATCCTGTAAAAACTTTTTCTTTTTTTTTTAAAACCCAAAATCAAAGGCCCATTTCACAGCCCGAGCTTTGTAACCGGGCTCTGATACGACTAATTGTAACACCCAAAACCTGGCCTAAAAGTTAGGCCTGAGCCCGGAATGTCACATTAAAGGCACACTTTAAAACAATTTTATCATTTAACAATTTAAGGCCCAAAACCCTTGTATCTTGTTAAGTTACGTTGAAAAGCCCATATTTTAGAAAACATTCATAGGTTAAGTTATTTTGAAAACCATGTTAACTTTAGAAATTTTATGAAACCTATTAAGCGGATATTTGAAACAATAATAATAAAACCCAAATGTAAAGTCAATTAGGAGTTACATGGCCTTATTACAATCCAAAAAAAAAGTATTTAAAATAAATTCATTTGAACAAAATAAAACATTTGATTAGCTTGTAGTGTGGCCATCTCCGAGTCCTCTCCTACGTCGAACCGTCTATTCAGGATCACCTAAAACATTAAATAAAAGGGTGTGAGTTTCGAAACTCAGTGTGTACAACCCTTGGCAATCAAATCACATACAAATATTCTCATTGGGCCTAAGCCCTATCAAAATCGGTGGTCTTGGGCCTTAGCCCAAAATGACCTCATATCATATCATATCATATCGTATCATATACAAACAAGATAATGCAAAACCCTCCCCAAAACTCCATCCGCTACACACATCATTTCCCTTCCAACCATAACACACCTGTGGGGATTTCTAAATCAACCCACCCATCCTCTACACACCAAAGGTAGCCCGGTTGCGGTACTACCTAACGTTGCAGCAAGGCTGCTAATCATATAATGGGCTTAATGCCACCGGTGGATCCATGGCCATACGACTATGCAATCCTCAAATCTTCCTCCGTACCATAGTTCCCACCTATATGCATCCTAAGCAGAATATAATATGAATGAATCAAACACACGAGTAACATCCACAAACTCATATTCGTCACATAGGTGTATTTTCGTAATTCTACCCTACAGGGGTATTTTGGTAATCTGGCCAAATAGGGGTATCTTGGTAATTTTACAAAACAAGGGTATTTTGGTACTTACACAAAATAGAGGTATTTTGGTACTTGCACAAAATAGGGGTATTTTGGTACTTGCACAAAATAGGGGTATTTTGGTAATTTACAAATATAAGGGTATCTTAGTAATTTTTCAAATATAAGGGTATTTTAGTAATTTTACAAACATAAGGGTATTTGATAATTTTACAAATATAAGGGTATTTTAGTAATTTTACAAACATAAGGGTATTTGGTCCCTCTCAGGTTTTAGTTATGAACTTTGGCCCATCAACAAGTCCTCGCGGCTAAAGTGAACAGATACTACACACCAGGTAGGATTCCAGAGAAGAGGAGGTGGGCCACAAGGACCACTTAAGTACCAAGCTCTCCCTAGATCCAATCCTAGACATGCGTATGCCTGTTGCCACACCCTAACCCATTGACTTGTTCACGGGCATGATTAATTAGATTAAGTCTTATGAAATTTCAGAGTTGCTTAAACTAAGCCTAAAGTCCATAAACCCTAGCATACTTGTCTACATCCCCACAAAGCCCATCAAACCCAAATTACATCATTACGGCCCATTAGGCCCAAATGACATCCTTATGGCCTGTTAGGCCCAAAACAATTCTAGATCATGTATTATGCTTGATAGATTCAATTCATACACCAAACCAAATAAACTCATCAAACCTAGCCTTGGGGCCCACTAGGCCCATTTAGCTACTTTTGGCTTTTCGGCATTGCCGATATCGTGTGTGTAGTGTTTGTACACACCTGGTATCCACGCGCGCTGCAAACCCCTTAGTCACTAACCCACAATCGACATTACTAATGATTAACCAAGGCTTTAACACATACTTATCAAAAATCGAAACCTCACCGTACCCTTACCGTGTGCTTCACGTTCTAGTAGCCCTTCCTTTGCTACTATTTGCGATTATCCTCTAGATCTGCACTCAAACACCTATATCATCAAAACCAACTGACCCATATTGTACATAAATCACCCCTACGAGCCACATTAGATTCGGCCATTTACTAAACCATGACTGAGTCGAGAACACTTACCATCTTGCTAACGATCCTTACCTACTACGCTTACGATTGATGAGCCTTACCCTTGTTAATACATGTTAACAATAAGGAGGGGTTAGATAGCCCTTCGGCTTTTAACGAAACACACTAGAACGTTCAACTTAGGCACTTACCAAAATTCTCCTTTGATCCTACGGCTTAGATATCTACTGAACAAGATTCGGCTTCCAACATGACTAGGAGTAGATAACAAATGGTTGAGATGGAGAAACAACAACAAAGGTTCGATAAGAGTAGAGATTCGGCTAGGAAGGATGTGAGTAAATTCAGAAAATGAAGGGAGTTTGGCTTAGCAAAAATTCGGCAAAAAGAGAAGAAACCGTTTGAGGGGGGAGAATAAAACTAGAGAATGCTCAAAAACCCTTCAAGCATTCGGCCCCTTCTCCTTTTAAAGCCACAGACCGAACACTCCCCTCCCTTAGAGTCCAATTCGGCACGACTATATCCAACTCCCAATCCCTATCTTTTCTCCCTTATCTTCACCTTAAATTTCTCTCCTGAACACTCCCTTCCAGAGTCCCCTCCAATGCCAACTCTTTTTATCCAGGCACAAAAATAAATCTCCTTAATTCTCCCCTCTTAGGCCTTGAACCTTGGAACTCCTTAACAGACAAACACGCCACCTCATAGCTCCCAAGTGACGCCACTTCCACTGGACCACAACCCCATTTGTGTCTTATTTTCTCTTAATCTACTTAAGAGGCCTGATGCCTGAGACTAGGGTCCATTAAAGCAAGAAATTAAAATTTTCCCATAAGTTCTCCCCTATCTCTAAGGCTTCCATTAATCCCGATAATACCTTAATATTATTATTCTAAGTGCTACACATCTATACTAACGCCCATGCACTGAATTTAGGGTTTCGAGATTTTTGGGACGTTACACCCGATGGTGCAGAAGTTGCATTATTTTCTGAATTGGAGCCTGTTCTATCTGAACCTGAAGACGCTGAAGGGGTTTCATATGAAGAAGAAGATTCTCGATTCAGGGCGTACTCGCCTCTAACTCACATGCATAATGTCGATATATCGACAGATGATTTATTGGAGTTTTCAAATCTACCACACAGAAGGCGTGACCGTACAAGTTCGCTATTGGATTCGGGTGAATTGGAAGTTGGTAAGGAGTTTTCCAGTAAGGATAGTTTTCTTGGTGCATTAAAACAACATAGCATCAATCACAGGGTTAACTACAACGTGGTTAAATCCAAATCTTAGAAGTTCGAGGCAAGTGTGTAGTGCAAGACCATAAATGCTCATAGAAAATCATGACTTCTTTTAGGAAGAAGACAAGCTTGTGGGAGATAAAAAAGTACAAAGGTCCACATAACTATGTTGTCGGTATAGTATCACTGGGTGTTTAGGGTTCTTGAATAATAATGTTATTACTTAATGGTGTATTAAGTATTATTTAACGTACTTCATTGACAAGTGTTTCACAAGATCATCCTAAGATGGATTCAAGTACGATAGCTAGCTTAATACTACTGATGTTGAAGGCAGATCCAAGGCTTCTGTGTCGGTCTTAATTGTCAATATTCGTAGCTAATTGAGGTACACGCCCTCTTACTGCAAGGCTTGGGTAGCTAAGCAGAAGGTGTTGGAAAAGATGTATAGTGGGATGGACGCTTCATATAATTTGCTGTGGCAGTGGTGTCAGATGCTGGAGAGGTACGTCCCAGGTTGCTTAATAGACCATGAAATGGTCCCTGCATACTACAACGACCGATTGCTCCTTAGATGCTAAGTGTTTAGGCGTCTATTCTGAAGGTTTAAGCAATACCGGGATGCATTTGTGTACTGCACGCCATTGGTACAAATTGACGATACCTTTATGTATGGTAGATATACCCATCAGCAATTGCTAGCTGTGGCATAGGATGGCGGTGGGAGAATCCTTCCAATTGCATTTTCAATAACACAGGGGGAGTCAGGTGATGATTGGGATTTTTTCTTTTTAGGTTAAGGACGCATGTATGCCCCCAACCTGATATCTGTGTTATATCATATCGGGGCACTGGAATACTAGCCACAATTGAGCAACAGGGAAGCCTATGGAATCGTACACACCATCGGTATTGTTTAAGGCATATTGCGTCCAACTACTACGGGCAATATTAGTCTACCACTGAATGACGACAAGTGACCAACATGGATATTTAATCTTATTAATATAATTTCGTAATTTATTCTGAATGGAATAGCTGTATGTAATTTTCGCTATCAACTTATATTGGTAGGGTACGAGATCAATAAGGACCGTTTTCATGAGATGTTGGGGATTTTGCGTTCAGTTAACGATCAAGGTGCAGACTACCTCTGTAACATACCTTTCGAACAGTGGACACAAGTATACAACGTCGGCCTATGATATGGTCATATGACCACAAACCTGGCTAAGTGCATAAATTCTATTTTAAAAGGAACGCGTCATTTGCCAGTAACCTCGATTGTGCAAGAGGCATATTTTCATTTGGCGGCACTATTTTCAAAGCGAGCAGTGAGTTATAAAGGCCAAATGCAGGGAGGCCATGTATGGTTCCGAAAGGTATTGAAAGAAATTAACAAGGCAAATGCGCGGGCCAACACTATGCACATAGTGTGTCATGATCGCGATAACCTATGGTTTCGTGTGACGGAGTTTGACAGACCGAGCCAATGTATTATCGGTGGGAAATATTGTGTACACCTGATAAATAAGACTTGTGACTGTGGGACATTTGATACACTTCGTTATCCATGGGCTCATGCAATTGTAGCTTGCCAGAATTGTAACACCCTAAACCCAGCCCAGACGTTATGGCCGAATCTGGAGTGTCACATCAAAGTGTTGTTCAAAAACTGAGTTTGTCGTTAAAAGTTCATTTCTATGTTTAAATCCTTTTGCTCGAGTTTAGCAAATCATCTCGTCAAAATCGTTTACTTAATTTCTGGCATTGATACTTTAGGTTATTCCAATCGCGGAAGCTCCTAAAGTTTGAAATATAAAAACGTCTGTTTTTAAGTGTTTTTGAAAATAGTTGTTAATTTTGAAAATTCATATTTAGCAGTTTTAAATAAGGAAATCTAAAGCCCATTTAAAAATTTAATCCCTCAAAGGCCTTATAACAGAATTAAAACCCAAAATATAAAATTCAAATAAAAGTCTACAAGATAGCATCGTGGTCGTCGTGGCCACCACATTGAGTCTCTCATGGTCCAAATCACCTAAGGTCGGGATTACACTGCATGATTAGATGAAGGGTGAGTTTGCAAAAACTCAGTGTGTAATCCCTTATAATATAAACAGTCAGATATACTGTAACGCCCCGAATTTTGGGCCTAGAAGTATTGGGCCTTGTGTATGGATCAATAAGGAGGCTATACATAAGTATTTAATTGTGCAAGGAAATGACACAATTAAATGCTTGCTTCAGTGGTTAAGGGTTCTGAGAAGTGTTGGAGAAATCCTAGGTTCAAACCTGGGCTTTAGCAAAAATTTTAGTTTTTAAGTGTATAAAACCCTTATTGCTTGATAGTAGGCCTTTTAGATATGTGTGGTTAAAACATGACACAAAAGGAGTTTGTGGCTTAGTGGCAAGTGGCGTGAAATGGCTGATGTGAAAGCTTGGGTTCGAATCCCTTGGCATGCAAATGAATATTTATTTTATATCCTTGTGGTGTTAGAGGTAGAGTTTGACTGAAACTCTATTGAGGTGGTTGTGGAATTGGTCAAGGGAGGAGATCAAGGGATATGATAATGTTGGTAAGGTTATGGAGGAGATTTAGGAGGAGAAAATCAAGGAAATTCAAAAGTTGATGTGCTGTAGCCGAACAAGGAGTTTGGGCTTGCAAATTCGGCTAGGGGGTTTCTGAGTGCTTTTATCTGCTTTTGTTCTACTTTGGGGCATTTTTTGTTGTTTTTGGGTGTGCCAAATTGTGACTTTTGGCAACCTTTAGCACATTTTCTTTCTTTTCCTTTTTGAGTAGCCGAATATTGCATTTGGAGCATTCCTTCTTTTGAGTTTTGTTCTATCCATTCTAGTGCCGACTCCTCCCTCTTCATAATCTAGTTGAGTTGTTCTCTTTCTCACCATTTCTTTCCTCTTACTATTCAAATAACTCATTGGAAGGCTATATTAATATCTTAAAAAACTCTTCTTGTGAGATATAGTTATTTTCAGATATAGTTATTTTTACAAATAAATTTTCCTTTCTTGTGAGAGCCTTCCGTTGTTATCAGGATACTGTGCAGATTTGAATTTTAAATAAATTAGAGTCTAAAATTTGTATTATAAATAGGCATTGTGATAGCCTAAACAAGGCATCAAATCGGATCGGGAAAGGCATCAAAAAACTTTCTTTTGTATACTTACTCTCTTTCTCAAAAACCATAAAAATCTTTCTTGATCATCTTTGTAAATTATCTTTTTAAATTATCTTATTATCCTTTTGTGAAATAAAAATCTACGATATTAATATAGCCTTCCGTTGTGTATAACCCTCCCCCCTGTAATTGGTATCAGAGGAGCCCCGGAGTAACGATTTCTGGAGTTATAATATCATAGTACTCATTGTAAATTTCTATCTTTTATTTTCAATTCTGTTTATTTCACTGTTGTTTATCTTAAAACCCATATATCTGTGATTCTGTCTTCTTGTTGCCGTTGAAGTCCGAGTGGGACATTGTTAGGCGTTTGAGTGAAGACGTTTAAGATAACAGACGGTTTTAGGTACCATAGATAAATAACATGGAAGAAATGAATTTTTTATATAAAGATAAAACTTGTAATCATACTATGCATATTGCTCTAAGAATGAAAAAAATGTTTCGACTCTTAGTAAAGGTATCAATAGTTTAATAGATATGACTTCTATATATTTTAATAAGTTATATAATAAAGTTAGTAAAATAGAAGAAAAAGTAGATAATATAGGAGAAGTAACAGATTTAGATTTGAACAACAAATCTAAAGAACTTTTATCAGATGTTAATAATAAATTAGATCAAGTTATTATTAATAAAAATATAGAATCAGATCTAGATTTAGGTCCTTTATATTATGGTAATAGGAATGTAATATTAACTTTATCTGATGAAGATGAAGATTCTTCGGAAGAGTCATCTTCTACTTATAAAAAAGAAAAACAAAAAAGAGAAAATCTTAAAAAACAAGAAAAATATGACTTCCAATCCTATAAAACCCTTATAGAACATTGGAAAGAAAAAAAATTCTAAAACAGAAGATAAATATGAAAGAATAGAATATTTAAAATTAATAGAAGAAGTTTACGAAAAACATAAAGATCTATTTACGAAATATAATTACCACTATATGTTAACATATGATACTACAGAAAGTAATAGTAGTTCTAATAATTCTAATGTAGATATCAATGTTACTAGTCATAATTCTGATGAAGAAAACACTTCAACAGAAGAGGATGAAAATATAGAAATTCTTGAACCCATGGATACTAAACAAACAGATCCATATGATTATGAAATACCAATACCTAGGGAAATTGATAAACAAGATCCTTATGGTAAAAGGAAAATAGATTCAGATATTCAAAAAGATGATTATCTGAGATCTATTAATAAAAATCATGAAAAAGCTGAAAACACAAGAAGAATATTAGGTAATCAAATAGAAACTATAGCTACTAATGAAATAAAATCTGAAAACCCAGAAGAATCTAGTCAACCTACACCTATACCGTATAGGGTAGATGATTTAAATAAAAGAAATGTTGCTCAAGGAGGAATATATTTAGATTTAACCAATATTCCTTTATCAAATTATGAAAAAACCATTGATGATTAGGCACAATCTATGACTATTGTTGTAAACAACAACAATACTGTTTGGTCAAAAGAAAAGTTTTTAAATTATTTTGTAGGAACATTTCAAGCGGATGTTCTACAATTTCTTAGACGATGGGAAGAATCTGAAAAAGGAAATGAACAAAAGGGTCAACTTATTAATCAAATAGGAACCCCTAAAGATTTACTAAAAGGGTTAACCTTAATTCTAAAAAGAGAATTTTGTGATTATACTAATAAAATAGATCAAGATAGCCAATCTAGTTATATCTTGTCAAAATTAAAATTATGTGATATAATATATTTAGAAGAATTTTCTAAAAAAATTCTTCATGAATATCAAAAGTTAAAAAATGATAGTATAGAATTTTGGAAAAACCAATATTTTCATAAATTACCACCACCTTGGGATGAGATTTGTACTAATAAATACGCTTCTTATATACAAAAACATAGTAGAGATTCTGGAATAGATTTAGCAAATATAGATTCTATAGGCAATAGAATTAATTTTGCTAAAGAAAGAATAATATTACATTGTCTACAAAGTAAAGCTGCTAAACAAGTTAAGCATAAATTAAGTCATAAATATTGTACAAAGATATTAGAAAATGAAAGGGAGTTTGGATGTAAACCTGTACGTCCTACTACTTATAAAAAACAAAACAAAAATATAAATTAGCTAGATGGAAACCAGGAACTAAAAATTATACTCATAAAAAGAAAAAAAAATTGTTAGGAGAAAAACTTCTAATAAACCTAAAAAACAAATATGCAAATGTTTTATATGTGATGAAGAAGGTCATATAGCAACAAATTGTCCTAACAAAGGAAAAAATGCTAGGAAAATGATTAACAATCTTGAAGAACAAGATTTAGAAATATGTTTCAGTGAAGAAATAAATCTTGCTGAAATATTATATGAATTAATATCAAAAATAGATTCAGACAGAGATTCTGAAGAATACATTTTTATGTTAGGAAGCAGTTCTAATAATCCATTAGAAGAGATTCCTAAATCTGAACAACATGATATTAAATTAGGAAATTTAATCGGAGAAGAAACAGACTTTTCTGATGAAATGATAGAAAAAATTACTAAAAACCATATTTCTAAAGAAGAAATTTATAAAATATCTAAGTTTAAAATATGGTCACAAAGACATATAGAAAAAATTAGCGGTAACACAGCCACTAAGGACACTAAAGGTGGATTAACAGAAATCCCAATATTTACTAATGATAGAATAAAGAGGATTAAGAAAAAATATCATCAGGTTAGATATATACATTTAGGAATAATTATGATAACAATCAGAGCCTTATTTAGAAAAGGTCATTATATTCCTATTATAGCAGTATTATTAGATAAAAGATTTGAGAATCCAATAAAAGCACTATTTGGAGGAATTCAATCTAATTTACATACAGAAGTTATAGGATTTAAAGTTAAACCAAATTACTTTATATCAATAACAGACCCTCTAATAGAAGAGTGTCTATGTCTTAGAATTCAGACAAAAAATTTCTGATATTAGTGATTTAGCAGAAGATTTAGCAATAAGTTGGACTTCTATTAATGAATATACTAATACGGCAGAAGTAGAAATAAAAGAAATAAATAATAAAATAATTGAGCTTTTTGAGCCTAATAAGTTTACTACGAAAATTCAACCAAAATTATTACATTTAAAAGACCTATCAATTCCAAAAGACTGGATGGTAGAAAAAACTAATAATGCAAGTACTTCTAAACCAGTAACTACTATAGAATATATTTCATCTGGAGATAAGTTATATTTTAAAAATAATATGATAACTAATACAGATGATAATTTAGTTTTACCCTCTAATTCTCAACTAGAGGAAGACGAGGAAAATATAAGTACTTCTACACCAATAGGTATGAAAACAGTTCATATTCCTATTTTTCCTACTACACCTAATAGAAATTCTAGAAATACTAGAATGGAAGATATACAATCCTCAATAGAAGATATTATTAATTTTCAATCACGAAATAATAATACATATACTGAAATTACATTACATAATAAAGAATATAAATCATATTCTTTACATGCTTTATTAGATACAGGTGCTACAACCAGTAGCTGTAAAAAGAATGTTATTCCTGTAGAAATTTGGGAACCTGTAAAAAAGACAATAAAAATTAATGGAATAAATGGTAATAAAACTACTATTTATTATAAAGCAAAAAATATACCAATCTACATTAATAACATTAGATTTATAATTCCAAAAATATTATGTTTTCCTGATATGTATGGTGATATTTTATTAAGAAATAATTTTACAAATCAATATTTACCATTTTCTATTAATAAAAAATCAGTTATGTTATCTATAGAAAAAACCTTCTATAGAAATACCACTAGTAGAAAATCCTAAATTTATTTGTACTAATGATTGTTGATTTTCTTAGCAGGCCTTATGGATAGAGGTAAAAAACCTATAGAAAAAGTTGGAGAATTGACAACTGTCCATAAAAAACCCAACAATGGGAAAACAATAAGTCCTAAACAAGGATTTATTACTATACCTGCTCAAGTACCATTTTATCCTAACCAGGGATATTATGTACCATATCCAATGGTAAGCCAACCATTTGGAACACAATCACCAAACCCGCTGAGTTATTTTAATTGGTCTCAATATCCAGATTCAGCATCTCAAAGCAGTTATGCTGAAATTATAAAAGAAATAGAAAATTTTTTGAAACAACAAAAAATTCCAGAAATAAAATATTTTTATAATCCAGGAATACCTCTGGAATATTATAATTTTATAAACAAAATATGGAAAACCCATATTTCTGAGCTCAGAGCAAACTTTAGAAGAGCTCTTACACAATTTTCATATTTTTTAGTTGAAAAAACAACTAAAGAAAATGAATCCCATGATTTATTACTTAAATCTATTTTATATAAAGATTGGGACGAAATAGTAATAGAATATATGGATATTAAGGAGATAAATAATCTTCTTGATATATTGCAATATTTTATTAATAAAGGAACAAAAAGTTCTATTATTAATAAAATATTTAGAATATGTCTATATAATAAATGTAGACAAATTCTACCACTAGATATTTTTACAAAAATAAATAGAGCTATTTGCAACCAGCAAGCTCAATTTAAAGAAACTTTTCAAAATAGGAGAACAATTTCCTACTATCAAATTTAGACTAGATCATGAACCATTTGATATAACCAGTATTGAATGGGGATTTGTTAAAGAAATAACAGTCCAAAATCTTTCTTTTCATCTACTAAAAGATTTTCCTGCTACAGTAAAATCTAGATTAATAAATTTTACTAATGTAGATGATTTTGTGTATTATTTTCATATAGAAATAAATAGTTTTATTGGTATAGCTGAAAAAGAAAACATTTATCAGCCATATCAAATTTGGAATATTCGTACAATGCTTTGGGGAAGATCCCTCTCAGCAGTAAATGAAGATAAACAACACTTGGAAAAAAACCATTGACAAGTGTTACAATGATTTTTCTAATTATCAAATCCAAGCCGAAATTGATTTGATGACTAAGGTCCAGTATCTACTTCAACAAAACACTTACATATTCTGGACTGATGGCAAGAGAATTTTAGCATATGACACTGGAAAAAGCTAGGAAGAAAGAAATGAAGAGTCTGTTTAGTTATTAAAAAAGGTAGCTGACATGGAGATCGATGATTTTCCGATAACAACGGAAATCAAAGATACGTGGAAAAGCTATAATGCACCAGCTCCTTCACCAGAGTCATTACATCTTGATGAAATTGGGGAAATGAATCTCAGAAACATCCAGAAAGGATAACAACAAAACACAACACGTGGAAGAATGACATCCAAGAAAGGAGCATTCAATTTTGGAGGCGATGTGAAAGGAAGGAAATCTATTTACCATCACCATCCATAAATGTTCATAAACAAATGAGACAAAAGATGATGAAAGCATGATGGAAGCAACCATTAGTGCATGAGAAACATGGAAACAACCATAAAATTAGAAGACTACGTGGAAACAACCATCAAGTCAACATTTATTTCAAGAAGGCTACGTGGAAGCAATCATTTAGCTGGCATTAAAGTCATCCTTATCAGGATATTGTGCGAATTTGAATTGTAAATAAATTAGAGTCTAAAATTTGTATTATAAATAGGCATTGTGATATCCTAAACAATGCATCAAATCGGATCAGGAAAGACATCAAAAAAATTTCTTTTGTATACTTACTCTCTTTCTCAGAAACCATAGAAATCTTTCTTGATCGTCTTTGTAAATTATCCTTGTAAATTATCTTATTATCCTTTTGTGAAATAAAAATCTACGATATTAATATAGCCTTCCGTTGTGTATAACCCAAAATTTTAGTTTAGTATAGATCTATACTAAAATATAGAATCATATTCTTTCTAAAATATATAATTTGTTTACAATATCTTATAAGATTATTTAAACAATCATATTCTTTTATTGTTTTTACCTAAACAAGGTGATAAATTAATTTTAGAAACAGATCCCTCAGAAAAAAATTGGGGATGTGTATTAAAAGCAAAAACAATAAAAAATGAGGAATTAATTTGTGGATATAGCTCGGGAAAATTTAAACCAAATGAAATAAATTATGCTACTTGCGAAAAAGAATTATTAGCAATAAAAAAAGGAATAAGAAATTCTTAATGTATTTATCACCTGAAAATTTTATTATAAAAACTGATAATCAAGCAGTTAAGCAATTTCTAACTAAAAAAGTTTAGAAACTGTACCTAGAAGAATTAGATGGTATAATGAATTATGCCATTTTAATTTTGAAGATATTTACATAAAAGGAACTAATAATATGATTGCTGATTTTCTTAGAAGGCCTTGTTGATAGAGGTAAAAAGCCTCTAGTGTAACACCCCAATCCTGGCCCAAACGCCACAACCAGATCCGGTATGCTACAGGTTAAATGTTGAAAACTTTTATTTGACAGGGTTTTAAATCTCGTTTTGTTTATGTAGGTATTCGTTAAATAAGTGTTATTTGTAGAAAACTTTTGTGGTTGTACTTTTAGAACTCGTTTGAAAATCCCATTTTCTTCCTTCTTTGAACATAAATTTATAAAATGTAAACATTAACAAATATGAATTGATAACCTAAGCTATGGAGCCTTATTACATAAATAGTCCCAAAATTAAAACTTAAAGGAAAACCAGAAATAGTTTATGAAAATAAAAGACTTGATGGCCCCTCGAGTCCACCTCGGCTCCCATACCCACGATCTACTGCTCATCTGAAAAGTTAGGGAAATTAAAGGGGTGAGTCACCAAGACTCAGTGTGCAAATTCCGAAATCACATAAAAGGCTTGAGGCCCACAAACACATTACCCAACCTAACCTAAAAGTCCATCCTCTACACACTAGCCCGTACCAGCCATCACACCTCGGGGATTTCTACAATCAACCCACCAACCGCTACACACCATATCGACAGTCATGCTGTCAGTTATAATGCCGATCACCTTGTGACCTTATAATCCACTGTGGCAGAGCCACCGATCACTGTGTGACCTTATAATCAAGTGTGGCAAAGCCACCGATCACTATTGTGACCTAAATGTACATATCGTGGTTTAACCACCGATCACTAAGTGACCTTTTGACATGCTCTTCCCCTTCATCATATCAACCCCATCCCATGCGTATATCCATGCAGAAGCAAAACAATATACTACCTAAAAGATCACAGACTATCACATACATCGATACACATAGAAAAGTTTCTATGATTACGTACCTGGCATCCCTTGCCTACCCTTTTTCGGGTAATACGACTGTCCATACAGCCCTTTTTCGGCTTTTAGCCCATAACATATATAGTACAAATTAATTAGTGTGATAGAGATCTACACACCTGATTATAGTCAAGATGATACTTTCTATGTCTACACTATCGGTAGCCAATACGACTGCTAACTGCCTTTGGTTTTGTTCTGAAGCTAGTCCACAACCCGGTGGCCAATCTCGAACTGCTGACACCGCTCGTTTCTTAAACTTAGGGATTGGGTTTACAGATCTAATTCCCTCCTTAGCCTGATCGACATTTGATTCCATCAAAAGACCTTATCAGTTGATACCATCACCACATATGGTTGTTAATCCATAACATATAGTTAAGATTACAAATACGATAACCAAACCTAACGAAAATCTAAAGAGAACCTCTTACCTTAAAATCCCGAAAAGAGGTATGGGACTCAGAGACTAGCGGTTTCCAGATTTTGGGATCTAGATGATTCGATCTACTTTGATTCCTGACGTGTCGCCCTAAAATAAGAACACGAGCACAATCAAAACATTACTCCAAAGTTAATCTTATCACACCAATTAGCCTTTCGGCTTTGGCCTCCAAAAACCAAAAGAGAAAAGCGAAGAGAAAACACCACCTACCTTAACACAGGAGATTCGGCTAGCCCCTAAAAGATTTCGGCACTTAGCACGACAGAAGAAGAAATTCGACAATATCAGGGAAGAGGATGAATAAGCCGAAAATAAAACAAAGAGCACCTTAAGCAGGACTTAGGAACTTTCGACTTTAGAAGAGATCAAAGGAAAAAGATGTAGAGAAGGATTATGAGGTTTCGGCTTGTAGAAGAAAATAGAGAAAAGAACAATGGACATTCAGCTTTAGCATAAAAGTGAAGATGAGAGAATGGGATTAGGGGTTTCGGCTTTAGCAGAGAATGAGAAAAGAGATTAAGAGAATAAAACCCCAACAAATATCGAAAATGAAGAAGTACTCCCCTCACTCAAACAGAATTTCAGCTCTTACCCAACAAATGTCGAAAATGCCTATTTTAAAAACTAAAAACCCATCCTATCAACAGGGAAATTTCGGCACCCCTTAGCCACATCAAACCGATTCCCCCTCCCCCTTAGAGATGGAAATTCGGCCACCACCTAGCTCACTAGATAATTCCTAGTTTTTCTCCCTTATCATTATCTGATCACCTAGCCACAAGTGACCTGGATAACACCACCTCTTCTTCTCTTTATCAACCACATTATCAGCCACATTATCCACATTATCCAACTTAATTAATCTCTTATTTCTAAGCATTCTAGCCGACCCCAACTCTACTCCCTGCTAACGCCAAAAATTAATTAAAATAAATGGGTATCTTGCGACTCGAACCTCCTCACCAAGCTCCCTTGTGGCGTCACCTTGCTGAGCCTTAAGAGGCACCTCCTTGCCTCTTTATCACATCACTTCTTGTGTCTTAAAATGCAAACAATATCTTTTAAGCCCTAAGCCAGATGGCTCTCCACTAGAGTCCCAAACAGAAAATTTTGACTAAGGCCTCGGCCCAACCCTGAGCCCAATCTGAACCCCTTAAACACTCCAACTAACACATTAAGCATAACAACACATTAAATGCATAGCCCCACCAATCCAGGACGTTACAGTTCTACCCCTTAAAGAAATTTCGGCCTCGTAATTACCTGATCTGAATAGATGCAGGTACTGCTGCCGCATTGCTCCCTCTGGTTCCCACGTAGCCTCCTCAGAATCGTGATTCCGCCACAGAACCTTAACGAATTGAACTGTTTTCCTTCGTAATATTTTGACATCACGATCCAGAATTTCCACTGGCTCCTCTTCAAAGGATAAATCAGGTCTTACTTCGATTTCTTCCACAGACACCACATGAGATGGATCCGAACGGTAATGTCTTAACATAGAGACATGGAATACATTCTGAATCTGGCTTAGCTCAGAAGGTAACTCAAGCTGATAGGCTACTGGTCCCACTTGTTTCAACACCCGATAAGGTCCGATAAATCTGGGACTTAATTTACCTTTCCGTCCAAACCTCAGTACTTTCTTCCATGGTGACACCTACAAGAAAACCCTGTCACCTACTGCAAATTCTATGTCCTTATGCTTCAGGTCAGCATAAGACTTTTATCTGTCCGACGCTTCCTTTAATTGAGCCCGAATCAACTCAACCTTCTCCTCTGTCTCGGTGACCAACTCCGGACCCAATATCCGACGTTCCCCTAATTCCGTCCAACAGATAGGTGTACGACACCTCCTCCCGTACAATGCTTCATAGGGCGCCATCTTAATACTAGACTGGTAGCTGTTGTTGTACGCAAATTTCACTAATGGTATAAATTCTTCCCAGCTACCCCTGAAATCAATGACATAACCTTTCAACATGTCCTCTAAGATCTGAATTACCCGCTCAGACTGTCCATCGGTCTGAGGATGAAACGTTGTACTGAAATACAACTCCGTACCCAATGCTTGATGCAACGCCTTCCAAAATCGTGAGGTGAACCTAAGGTCCCTGCCCGATATGATTGATACTGGTACTCCATGTAGTCTCACCACCTCCGCTATATATAGCTTAGGTAATTTCTACAGAGAGTAATCGACACGTACTGGTATGAAGTGAGCAGACTTCGTCAAGAGATCAACAATCACCCAAACTGAGTCTTTCTTAGAAGGTGTGAGCGGTAGCCCACTAACAAAGTCCATGGTGATCCTTTCCCATTTTCACTGTGGAATCTTCACCGGTTGCAAAAACTCTGATGGTAACTTATGCTTCGCTTTTACCTGCTGACAGGTCAAGCACTTACTCACAAATTTGGTCATCTCCCGCTTTAGGCCCAGCCACCAAAATTGTTCTCGCAAATCCCGATACATCTTACTCCCTCCAGGGTGCATAGCACATAGACTACTATACGCTTCTAGCAAAATCTTACGCCTCAACTCAGGATCTTTCAGCATGCAAATTCTTCCTCGAGAACATAATAGTCCTTCCTCATTCCCACTAAATTCCGTTGATCCATCACTTGATCCTACCTGAAACTTCCCCTTAAGCAACTCATCAGTCTGCTGCTTCTCCTTCACCTTGAGGTTCAGCCAATAGACTCCCATCATCGTATAAACTGAGGTGAGCAAACATTGCTCTCAAGTCAGAGATTACCTTACGGCTTAGGGCATCCGCTACCATGTTAGCTTTACCCGGATGGTACTCGATCGAGCAGTCATAATCCTTTAACAACTTAATCCACCTCCTTCACCTCCTTTGCCTTAAATTCAACTCCTTCTAGGTCAAAAGGTATTTTAGCCTCTTATGATCGGTATAAATGACAGATTTCTTCCCGTACAGATAATGTCTCCAGATCTTCAAGGCAAAAACCACCGTCGCCAATTCCAAATGATGTGTGGGATAATTTGATTATGCGGTCTTAACTGCCGAGATGCGTACACAACAACCTTCCCCTCTTGTATCAACAAGCATCTTAGTCCCGTGTGTGAAGCATCATAGTAAATCACAAACTCCTTTCCAGCTTCAGGCTGAATCAACACCGGAGCCCCTGTCAAGATCCTCTTTAACCTCTCGAAACTCTCTTGCCGCTTATCAGACCAAACAAGCGGAACCCCTTTCCGTAACAACTTAGTCAATGGTGCCGCAATTAAAGAAAATCCTTCAACAAACCTTCGGTAGCACCCAGCCAGACCAAGAAAACTCTAAATTTTTGCCACAGACCTAGGCGGCTTCCAATCCAACACCGCTTCAATTTTTCGAGGGTAAACCCTAATCCCCTCTGCTGGCACAACGTGGCCTAGAAAAGTAACTTCACTTAACCAAAATTCGCACTTACTGAATTTGGCATACAACCGCTTCTCCCTCAGAATCTACAGAACCATCCCAAGATGTGAGTCATGCTTTTTATCCGATCTTGAATAAACCAGGATATCATCTATAAATACCACGACAAATCGATCTAAGTAGGGTTGGAATACTCGGTTCATCATATCCATAAACGCCGCTGGCGCATTGGTCAATCCAAATAGCATCACTATGAATTCGTAGTGACCATAGCGAGTCCTAAAAGTCGTCTTATGAATATCCGCCTCTTTGACCTTAAGCTGATGGTACCCTGACCTCAGATCTATCTTCGAGAAAACTGAAGCCCCCTTCAGCTGATCAAACAAGTCATTGATCCTCGGCAACGGGTATTTATTCTTGATTGTCAGTTTATTCAACTGACGATAGTCAATACACATACGTATTGATCCATCCTTCTTCTTAACAAATAATACTGGCGCTCTCCAAGGCGACACACTCGGTCGGATAAACCCTCTATCCAGCAACTCTTGGATCTAAGCCTTTAATTCCACCAACTTCTTCGACGCCATTCTGTATGGAGCAATAGATACTGGCGCTGTTCCCGGAAGAATATCGATACCAAACTCCACTTCACGATCCAGAGGTAATCCCGGAAGCTCTTCTGGGAAAACATCAGGAAATTCCTTCACCATCCTAACGTCCCCAACCATTAGTTCCTTGGCTTCCAGAGCCCGAACAAACATTAAAATTGCCTCACATCCTTTTCTCACCATCCTTTCTGCTCTTAAGGCAGACACCACATTTGACAAATAGTTTCCCCTTTCACCTATCACCAACACCTCGCCACCCTCGGGAGCTTTTAACACTACACGCTTGGCTTCATAGTCTAAATTTGCTTGATACTTCACTAACAAATCCATTCCTAAGATCAAATCGAACTCCCTAAACGGCAGTTCCATCAAATCGGCCCGAAAAGCTACCCCTTGAACTTTTAGGGGTACATCCTTATATAGCTTGTTCACTACTACAGTTTGTCCTAAAGGGCTCACTACAGTCCTCTCCCTAGAAGAAGTCTCATAATCTAAGTTCAAAGTTCCCGCTATAGCACTAGCAACATAGGAGTGCGTCGAACCAACATCAACCAATGTAGTGTAAGGCAAACCAAAAATTAAAAACGTACCGGTTATGACATCCGGTGCGTCAACCTCCTCTCGACGTCTAGCAGCATAGACTAACCCCGGCTGTCTCGCTTCAATATTTTCTGCCCCTTGGCCTGGTGCTCCACGACCCCGACCGAAACCATTACCACCTCTAGCTGGACGATGACCTCTCTGTGGCTACTGACCACCTCTTCCCAGCTGTGCATTCCCTTGACCCGTGAGCCCTTCACTACCCCATTGCTGCGGACAGTTTCTAACTTGGTGATCCGTAGATCCACACCTAAAGCACTTCCCACTGCTCGCCCAACACTAACCTACGTGGAATTTACCACATTGAGCACACTTTTGTGTCTGACTAGCAGCAGCAGGTCTCTCATCCCGTCTCGGTTCGTCTGACTTGGGTCGTTTCTGAATAAGTTTTGCTGCCCTTGATGATCCAAAATTTCTCGTACTTCCACTCCTATATCTATCCCGATTCAATTTTTCTGTCCACTTAACCTCCTCAGCTATCTTAGCTTTTTCCACAAGCACAGCAAATTCCCTCTCCCGCTGTGGTGCTATCAATACACACAGATCGTCCCTCAGACCATCTTCAAATCAAACACAATGTTAATGGTCTGTGGCCACCATCCCTCGAGCATAACGGCTAAGGTGTAAAAATTCCGCTTTATATGCAGCCACCGACCTACTTCCCTGAACTAGATTCAGAAACGCTCTACGCTGCGCATCCACATAACTCGACCCATGTATTTACTTTGAAACGCCATTTTGAAGAGATCCCAGGTGATACGGTCAGCCACCGTACCATCCTTAATCGTAAGCCACTGTTGATAAGCTTCGTCCTGCAGGAGAGATACAACCCCTTTCAGTTTTTCCTCTTCCATGAAATCCAGATCATCCATTATACGCTCAACCACCTCCAACCAATACTTAGCTGTACTCGGGGCTATACCGAAAATTCCCCTAAACATTTCTGCCCCATTGGCTCTAAGTCGCTTCGACACCGATTTCTGGGCTCTTGTGCCCATGCCTGCCTCAGGAACCCTCTCTAAAACCCTTAACATCGCCTGAGATATCGTATCATCTCTGACCGTCTAGTCCTGAAATTCTAGCTCCGCAGCTGGTGGTACCGGCATCTCATTTCCAGACCCATGACCAGATCCTACTGGTTCTGACACAGCCACTCTACCTCTACCACGGCCACGCGCCAGACGTCCTCGACCCCTAGTGCTCATACTACCGATTCGTATTTATCTGATTAGAAATTTTATGAATTATTAATTTCTTTCACTGATTAACCACGAACAATCTTATGGACAGTAGTTTCAAGAGTAGTTCTTTCGAATTCGAAATAATATCCATGAGTTTCAGTCTCAAGTCTGTATCTCCTAGTTCTAAGAACCACATACATTCAACCATCATACATCAACATACAAGTAGCATCCACGAACTCACATTCATCACATAAGGGTATTTTCGTCATTTCATTACCCAAGGGTATTTTTGTAATTTTATCCTACAGAGGTATTTTCGTAATTTCCCAGAATAGAGTATCTTGGTGATTTTTCGAAATAGAGATATTTTGGTATTTTTTTTATTTTTGTAAAGCAGGGGTATTTTGAAAATTTTCATTTTTTTTCAAATCGAGGGTATTTCGGTAATTTCACAAATTCTGATAATTTTGTAAATCGGTTACTTTTGTAAATCTAGGGGTTTTCGGTAAATTTTCAAAACATAGGTATTTTAAAAATTTACAAAACTAAGGGTATTCAGTCCCTTTCGGGTTTTAATTATGGTCTTTGGCCCGTCAACAAGTCCTCGCGGCTAAGGTGAACAGTCACTACGCACTAGGTAGGATTCCAGCGAAGAGGAGGTGAGCCACTAGGGCCGCTTAAGTACCAAGCTCTCTCTGAATCCAATCCTAGACACGCGTATGCCTGTTACCACACCCTAACCCAGTGACTTGTTTACGGACATGTTTAATTAGATTAAGTCTTATGAAATTGAAGAGTTGTTTAAACTAGGCCTAGTGTCCATTAACCCTAACATGCTAGTCTACGTCCATAAAGCCCATCAAACCCAGCATGCATGTCACATCAAGAGTTAGAATACTTACTTGCGTGGATCGGGTGCCGGTAGACTCGAAGGCCATATCTCAATCTCAAAGCATTTTTCTCAATTTCACATCAATTTTACAACACCCTAATAGACCCATTTCACAGCCCGTGTTTTGCAACCGGGCTCTGATACCAAAATGTAACACCCCAAACCTGGCCCAAACAGCACGACCAGATCTAGTATGCTACAGGTTAAATGTTGAAAACTTTTCTTTGACGGGGTTTGAAATCTCGATTTGTTTATGTAGGTATTCGTTAAATAAGTGTTATTTGTAGAAAACTTTTGTGGTTGTGTTTTTAGAACTTGTTTGAAAATCCCATTTTCTTCCTTCTTACAAATAAGTCTTTGAACATAAATTTATAAAATGTAAACATTAACAAATATGAATTGATAACCTAAGCTATGGAACCTTATTACATAAATAGTCCCAAAATTAAAACTTAAAGGAAAACCATAAATAGTTTATGAAAATAAAAGACTTGATGGCCCTCGAGTTCGCCTCGGCTCCCATGCCCACGATCTACTGCTCATCTGAGAAGTCAGGGAAATTAAAGGGGTGAGTCACCAAGATTTAGTGTACAAGTCCCGAAATCACATAAAAGGCTTGCGGCCCACAAACACATTATGGGACTTGGCCCATACACAATGGCAACAGAATATTTACATGCTACATGGCCCAACCCAACCTAAAAGTCCATCCTCTACACACCAGCCCGTACCAGCCATCATACCTCGGGGATTTCTACAATCAACCCACCAACCGCTACACACCATATCGACAGTCATGCTGTCAGTTATAATGCCGATCACCTTGTGACCTTATAATCTACTGTGGCAGAGTAACCGATCACTGTGTGACCTTATAATCAAGTGTGGCAGAGCCACCGATCACTATTGTGACCTAAATGTACATATCGTGGTTTAACCACCGATCACTAAGTGACCTTTTAACATGCTCTTCCCCTTCATCATATCAACCCCATCCCATGCGTACATCCATGCAGAAGCAAAATAATATACTACCTAAAAGATCACAGACTATTATATACATCGATACACATAGAAAAGTTTCTATGATTACGTACCTAGCATCCCTTGCCTAACCTTTTCGGGTAATACGACTGTCCATACAGCCTTTTTTTGACTTTTAGCCCATAACATATATAGTACATATTAATTAGTGTGATAGAGATCTACACACCTGATTACAGTCAAGATGATACTTTCTATGTCCACACTATCGGTAGCCGAGACGACTGCTAACTGCCTTTGGTTTTCTTCTGAAGCCGATCCACAAGCCGATGGCCAACTCGAACTGCTGACACCGTTCGTTTCTTAAACTTAGGGATTGGGTTTACAGATCCAATCCCCTCCTTCGTCTGATCGACATTTGATTCCATGAAAAGACCTTATCAGTTGCTACCATCACCACATATGGTTGTTAATCCATAACATAGAGTTAAGATTACAAATACGACAACCGAACCTAGCGAAAATCTAAAGAGAACCCCTTACCTTAAAATCCTGAAAAGAGGTATGGGACTCAAAGACTAGCAGTTTCCAGCTTTTGGGATCTACATGATTCGATCTACTTTGATTCCCGACGTGTCGCCCCAAAATAAGAACACGAGCACAATCAAAACATTACTCCAAAGTTAATCTTATCACACCAATTAGCCTTTCGACTTTGGCCTCCAAAAACCAAAAGAGAAAAGCGAAGAGAAAACACCACCTACCTTAACACAGGAGATTCGGCTAGCCCCTAAAAGATTTCGGCACTTAGCACAACAGAAGAAAAAATTTGGTAATATCAGGGAAGAGGATGAATAAGCCGAAAATAAAACAAAGAACACCTTAAGCAGGACTTAGGAACTTTTGGCTTTAGAAGAGATCAAAAGAAAAAGATGTAGAGAAGGATTATGAGGTTTCAGCTTGTAGAAGAAAAATAGAGAAAAGAACAATGGACATTCACCTTTAGCATAAAAGTGAAGATGAGAGAATGGGATTAGGGGTTTCGGCTTTAGCTGAGAATGGGAGAAGAGATTAAGAGAATAAAACCCCAACAAATGCCGAAAATGAAGAAGTACTCCCCTCACTCACACAGAATTTCGGCTCTTACCCAACAAATGCTGAAAATGCCTATTTTGAAAACTAAAAACCCATCTTATCAACAGGGAAATTTTGGCACCCCTTAGCCACATCAAAACTGATTCCCCTCCCCCTTAGAGTTGGAAATTCGGCCACCACCTAGCTCATTAGATAATTTCTGGTTTTTCTCCCTTCTCATTATCTGATCACCTATCTACAAGTGACCTGGATAACACCACCTCTTCTTCTCTTTATCAACCACATTATCAGCCACATTATCCACATTATCCAACTTAATTAATTTCCTATTTCCAAGCATTCTAGCCGACCCCAACTCTGCTCCCTGCTAATGCCAAAAATTAATTAAAATAAATGGGTATCTTGCGACTCGAACCTCCTCACCAAGCTCCCTTGTGGCGTCACCTTGCTGAGCCTTAAGAGGCACCTCCTTGCCTCTTTATCACATCACTTCTTGTGTCTTAAAATGCAAACAATATCTTTTAAGCCCTAAGCCAGATGGCTCTCCACTAGAGTACCCAAACAGAAAATTTTGACTAAGGCCTCGGCCCAACCCTGTGCCCAATCTGGACCCCTTAAACACTCCAACTAACACATTAAGCATAACAACAAATTAAATGCATAGCCCCACCAATCCAGGATGTTACATCTAGAAAAAGTTGGAGAATGGACAACTGTCCATAAAAAACCCAACAAAGGGAAAATAATAAGTCCTAAACAAGGATTTGAATATTAAGATATTAATATAGCCTTTCCAGCTTTTCCATGTGTCTTTGATTTCCATTGTTATCGAAAAATCATTGATCTCCATGTCAGCTATCTTTTTTAATAACTGAACGGACTCTTGATTTCTTTCTTCCTGGCTTTTTCCAGTGTCATATGCTAAAATTCTCTTGCCATCGGTCCAGAATATGTAAGTGTTTTGTTGAAGTAGATACTGGGCCTTGGTCATCAAATCAATTCCAGCTTGGATCTGATAATTAGAAAAATCATTGTAACACTTGTCAATCGTTTTTGGCAAGTGTTGTTTATCTTCATTGAAATATTAATTGTCTATAAATTCCTGGCTTTTTCCAGTGTCATGCTAAAATTCTCTTGCCATCGGTTTTGTGAGAGCCTTTGTCAAATTGCTTATTGCTTTCACCCTTTTCTGTGACTGAATATAGCTTTATCTCTCCCTCTCTATTTGATTTTCTCTTGGTTTCTTTTCTAGCCGAATACTCTCCTCATCTTTTAGCTTCATTCCTTTTCCTGTTTTCTTCTGATATACTCATATTGTTTAGGCCGAATACCCTTCACCTTTGTGGCTAGCCATTTTTGGTTACTCTGCTATTAGGGGATTGACCGAGTACTTTTCGATTCTACTATTGCTTCGCTAGTTCGGTCTTCATGAGATTTCCTAACAAACGGTAAGGGTTTAAGTTATGGTACCTTTCGTTCATCTAAGCCAAATGTTGTCTTTATGTTGATGAGATAGTAGTTGATCCTATTTAACAAGGTCTGTTTATAATCCAGATTCTCGGCAAGGCGTGTGATCAATTTTGGGTTAGCGATCTTAGAGGATTAAGCCACCCTCATTCAATCAATGTAAGGTGGTGTACTTTTGGGCTAAAAGTTAAGAAGTGATTAACTTGAATCGTCAGTTAATTAACTGAAGGACTTGTTGAGTGTAGGTTCAGTATACATGGAATTCTTTGCGCGTCTTATTCAACAGGTGTGTAACTGTACCCTGCAAACGGTAATAGGCGTAAAAGTCAGTAAAGTGTGTAATTACACTATCGTTTCTGTGAGTCGGCAAAAGTCGAAAAATTGAAAAGCCAAAACTACGGCATTTGAGGCCTCACGAGAGTGCGATCGCTCGTATGGTAAACCGAGCCACAATCATGGGTGATAAATCGTAGAGGCCACCACGAGCGTTCTCGTGTTCTTGGGCCATTATGGGCCTCGTTTGGCTGAAATAGGCAGCGTGGGTAGAATGGGCTTGTAGGCCCCACACGAAATAAATCCATGATAAGTGGCAAATACTGAACTGGGCTATAACTTTCACATAGCCATGACTGAATTTGGGCTAAATGGGCTACACGAGCGTATGGGCCTCTTGGGCTGAATATTGGGCTTTTGGCCCATTTACACCGTTTCGACCATAAATGTTATCTGTGTCGCTCAAGACGACTGTAGACCTTTGGGAAGATTGTTAAATAACTGAAATACCCCTATAGGGTAAAATGACTAAAATACCCCATAGGGTAAAATGACCGAAATACTCCCATAGGGTAAATTGACCGTAATACCCCCATAGGGTAAAATGATTGAATACCCTTATAGGGTAAAATGGCCGAAATACCCCTATAGGGTAAATTGACCGAAATACCCCCATAGGGTAAATGATCGAAATACCCCCATAAGGTAAGATTACCGTAATACCCCTGTAGGGTAAAATAACCGTAATACCCCTATAGGGTAAAATAACTATAATACCCCCATAAGGTAAAATGACCGTAATTTCTCTGTAGGGTAAAATGACTGTAATGCCCCTATAGGGTAAAATGACCGTAATGCCCCTATAGGGTAAATGACTATTTTGCCCTTTGAGGGTAAATGACTGACTTGTTCTATAATTTGACTGATTTGACTGTGGTTGTATGACTATGGTTTGATTGACTTAATTGTGAATGATATGACTGATTCTGAGCATGACATACTGCATACATGACATACTGCATGGGGCTGGGATACTGTTATAGAGGAAGTGTACTGTTACTGGTGGCTTTGCCACAAATACTGTTACTGGCAGCTCTGTTGTGTTATTATTCCTGGTAGCTACGCTGCAATATTGGTTAGTGCCGCAACCGGTGCTACATAAGAAGTGTAGGGATGGGTGGGTCGATTTAATCCCCACAGGAGTGTAGGGTTGGACAGGAGACGGAGTGCAGGGTTGGTATGGGTATTTATGCATTGCATATACTGATTCTGATATTGAGATGGGCTTAGGCCCAGATAGATGTGATGTGTAACACCCCAAACCCGGTCCAAACACCACGACCGAATCTGGTATGTTACGAGGGAAAACGTGTTTGAAAATTTCGAGTTTGTACCAAAAAGACTTGATAAAAATTTGTTCCTTCCTGATACAAGTTGTTTTAATGTTGTCACTAAAACATTTAAAACTTAGTAAAAGTTTGATTCCAAGTTAGAAAACAATTGATCTATTTTGGTTTATAAAATCAATGTGATACCCGATGGTATAGTTGAAAACGTATCGCTTTGTTGGTTTGACAACGTCGTCTTTCCAAATTTTAATAAAATTTGTGCCAAGTTATTTTGTTACAGTATATTAAAAATCCAACGTAAAGCATAAACATTATAAAGCACATCTTAAAGAGCTTTTACAAATCCAAATAAAAATAAACAAAACTAAGTACCCAAAAGCAATAAACTGAGCAAAGCATTTATTAACGCATGGCATGTGCACCCCGAGTCCCTCCCGGCTCCAAGTCCGCGTCTACGAGTCACCTGAAATGTCAAAGGAGAGGGTGAGTCGAGTGACTCAAATGTGTAAATCCCGCTCCGAATAAACCACATGCTAACACACATAATACAAAGCAACATGATTAATGCAACCCGATCCTAACCATCCATACTCCTTTCTACCCCGTGTGGTACCAAACCACCTGGTGACATACGATCCACGATGTGTTACTAAAACACTGGTGTCCCAAAGACACAATATCCATCAATGTGGTCCCAAACCACTTTGGTGTCCCAAAGACACAACCGTGTGCTACCAAAGCATGGTGACCGAAGTCACAATTTCAACGATGATGGGGCCAACCCATCGTGTGTTACCAAAACACTAGCGCAGACGATCCCGTATCTCAAGTGGGGCCAACCCACGGTGGTCAAACCACAGGGGACAAGTCGCAATGAGGTGCCAAACCTCTCGGTGTCCCAAAGACACAATGTGCTACCAAAGCTTGGTGACCGTAGTCACAAATCGGTGATGGGGCCAACCCATCGTGTGTTACAAAAAACACCGGCGTCAATCCCAGATAATCATCGTGGGGCCAACCCATGCGTGGTACTGAGCCACTCGACGCGACGCGAGGTACCAAACCTCACGGAGGTGCCAAACCTCGTGACCCAAAGTCACAAGGTGTGCTACTAAAGCACCGTGCTCACAAAGACAAAATACCACTACTCCCTCATCTCATATCACCCATCAACATACCATACTCATGTAATCATGCATCTCATGCAAGTCATGCTTATCATGCCAACATACCAAGCATCATAGCATACATACAAAATATAGGTCACAATTTTATACCTCATTATTAGTACACATAATAGAACAGACTTACCCGAATCGTCCACATACCCCATTTGGGTATTCACTTGACCATCATACTGTTATAGTGTTAACAGACAAATCGGTTTATTATTAAAAATATCACTAAGTATCAAGGTGTTAGTTACACACCTGATTATACGAGCCTAGAAATCCCTACGAACGATCTATGTCCCTCGATTGTCAAGCCCCTAAAACAATCGGCCAACATAGGATTAGGCACTTACAACATTCGGCTATCAACCAATAACCAAAGAGATTAATATCGAACCCTTACCAAAACTTACCCCTCCCGGCTAATCAGAAAACGAAGGCTCCACTTGATTGTATCCACAATCCCAATGACCTATAACAAAGAGGTTAATACCCTTCCAAAAATAACCATATTCGGCCCTTAAGCAAACCCACATCAACAAAGTGTAAGGGAGAAGGAGATGGCCATTCTACCTGCACTTACCAACACCCAACACCAATATTCGGCCAACCCAACACCGGGGAAGAGAAGAGATTCGGTCAAGGCTTCAACAAAAGGAGAAAAGAATTTGGCCTGTGTGTTTTAATATCCTTAAATTCGGCTTTAGTGTAAAAACGAGAAAAAGATTGTGATGAGTAGAGTTTTGCACAAAAAGAAAGGAGAAAAGAAATGGAGAATTCGGCTCAAGAGCTTTTGAAATGGAAGAAAATAGAAAATGGATGGGGACAAGTACTTACGGTTTTGGAAAAAGATGGAAAATGTGTTTTGGGAATTAGTGTTTCGGCTTAATGGAATGGTAAGACACACATGAAAGATTCGGCTAGGAGGAAGATATGAATTCGGTTTCAACAATTGAAGAAAAAAAAAGAAAAGAATTGATTGAGAACTTTCGGTTTCAAAGGGTGTCAAAAATGAGAGAATTTTCTATGGCAAAAATCGGCTTGCTTTGACAAAATGAAAGAACTTGGTTGCTACTAACCTTTGACCGAAATTGCTTAAGAGAATTGCCAAAATGCAAAAATGCATTCGGCACACACCTTCCCACTTCCCAAAACCGGCCACCTTCTCCCCCAACTCCCCAAATATTCGGCCATATCCCCCAAATTGCTCCCATTCACTCATTCAAACATTTTGAATAAGTCTCCTTCCTAAATTCACTCTCCACCCCTCTTTTAAACCATTTGACTTGGTCCAAAGTAGCATTTAAACTTCATACAACTCTCCCCCTATGCCGTCCCAAAAAGAAATAAAAAGGAGTACTCTGCAGCTCGAACACTGGACCTCCACTCCCCCTTGCAGATGACGCCACACCAAACTCCAAGTGGCGCAAGCTCTGCCACTTTGCTAGCTCCTCATTTGTGCAATAAAATCCCATTTTATTTTCTTAAGCCCCCAACTCTATCAGCTCCCCACACCTAAGGCCAAAAACTAAAATTTTCCTACCTACTCAGGCATACACTTAGCCTATAATTAAACCCCTAAAACACCGAAATAGCAACACAGACACAAACACATGCAAAACATGCCACAACGAAATAGCCCCTAACCCGGGATATTACGTTCTCACTTCTTAAAAATAATTTCGGCCTCGAAATTACCTGGTCAAAAGAGTTGCGGGTATTGCTGTCTCATCGTATCCTCGGGTTCCCACGTGGCTTCCTCCACACCATGATTCCGCCAAAGTACCTTAACCAAAGGCACAGACTTCCTACGTAGAACCTTAACATCTCGATCTAGAATCTGCACTGGTTCTTCCTCTATAGTCATATCTGGGTTTACCTCGATCTCTTCCACTGCTACTACATGCGATGGATCTGAACGATACCTCCGAAGCATCGAAACGTGAAAAACATCGTGAATCTGGCTAAGCTCTGCTGGCAACTCAAGCTGATATGCCACTGGTCCAACTCGCCTCAATACCTTATACGGCCCAATGAACCTCGGACTTAGCTTGCCTTTTCTGCCAAACCTCAGCACCTTCTTCCAAGGCGAGACCTTTAAGAAAACCCGATCTCCCACAGCGAACTCTATATCTCTTCGCTTAAGATCGGCATAAGACTTTTGCCGGTCCGAAGCTTCCTTCAAACGAGCCTGAATCAACTTAACCTTGTCCTCGGTCTCAGCAACCAACTCAGGTCCTAACAACTGACGTTCACCTAACTCTGTCCAACAAGTAGGTGAGCGACACTTCCTACCATACAGCGCCTCATACGGTGCCATCTTGATGCTTGCTTGATAACTGTTGTTGTAGGCAAACTCAGCTAACGGCAGAAACTCTTCCCAACTGCCCCTGAAGTCCAGAACACAACCCCTCAACATGTCTTCCAAGATCTGAATAACCCTTTCTGATTGACCGTCAGACTGCGGGTGAAAAGCCGTGCTGAAATCCAAACGAGTACCCAGAGCTTGATGCAAAGCTCTCCAGAACCTCGACGTGAACCTCGGATCCCTATCTGAGATTATCGAAACTGGAACACCGTGTAGCCTTACTATCTCTGACACATAAAGCTTCGCCAACCTCTGAAGTGAATAGTCCACTCTCACCGGAATGAAATGGGCCGACTTAGTCAGACGGTCCACGATAACCCAAACTGAATCCTTCTTGCTTGGCGTAAGCGGTAAACCACTGACGAAATCCATAGTTATCCTTTCCCACTTCCACTGAGGAATTCTCACAGGCTGAAGCAAACCCGACGGCAACTGATGCTCAGCCTTGACCTGCTGACAAGTCAGACATTTTCCAACAAACTGTCACCTCCTTCTTCTTCAAGCAAAGCCACCAAAATCGCTTCTTTAAGATCCCTATACATCTTGCTACCTCCAGGATGCATAGCATAAGGACTGCTATGTGCGTCCTGAAGAATCTTCTGCCTCAGCTCAACATCTTTAGGCATGCAAACCTTACCTTGAAAACACAGAACCTCATCCTTAGACAAGCTGTAACCTTCCAAACCACCATTCTGCACTTGTAACCTTCGCGCACTCAGAACCTCATCCTCCAACTGTTTTTCTTTGATCTGCTCAACCCAAGTAGGCTTAACTCGCAATTTCACGAGAATACTCCCGTCGTCGTACAAACTCAAATGGGCAAACAAAGCTCTTAAGTCTGAAACAACCTTACGGCTCAACGCGTCTGCCACCACGTTAGCTTTGCCCGGATGATATTCAATCGAACAGTCGTAGTCCTTGAGCAATTCAACCCATCTGCATACGCCTCAAATTCAAATCCTTACGAGTCGGTCAAGAGATACTTCAAACTCTTATGATCCGTGTAGACTATTGACTTCTCCCGCATTACAAGTAGTGCCTCCATTTTTAAAGCGAAGACCACGGTGCCACTCCAAGTCGTCGCGTCGGGTAGTTGACCTCGTGTGGGCTCATTTGCCGAGAAGCATAAGCCACAACCTTACCCTCCTCCGCATCAAGCACACAACCCAAGCCGTGTGTGATGCATCGCGATGAGACCGTGAATTCCTTACCACCTCAAAGTTGAATCAAAACAGAGCCTCTGTCAAGATCTTCTTCAACTTATCAAAACTCTCCCGCCGCTTCTCCCAAACGAACGGAACTCCCTTCCTTAACAACTTAGTCATCGGTCTTTGCAATTAACGAGAAACCCTCAACGAATCTTTGGTAGTATCCGGCCAAACCCAGGAAACTCCGAATCTCAGCGACTGACTTAGGAGGCTTCCAATCCAAAACCGCCTCAACCTTTCGAGGATCTACTCTAATCCCCTCGGTGATACTACATGACCCAAAAACGTCACTTCCTAAGCGTAACTCGCACTTATCGAACTTAGCATAGAGTTGCTTCTCCTCAAAATTTGCAACACCACTCTCAAGTGTGCATCATGCTCTTCTTCCGACCTTGAGTATACCAAGATGTCGTCAATAAAACCCACGACGAACCGATCCAGATCATCTTTGAAACACCCTATTCATCATATCCATAAAAGCCGCCGAGCGTTAGTCAACCCGAACGGCATTACCAGAATTCGTAGTGCGTCTGCATCGAGTCCAAACGCCGTCTTATGGATATCCGCTTCCTTAACTTTCAACCGATGGTACCCGGACCTCAAATCGATCTTGAAAACACCGATGCACCTTTGGTGATCAAACAAGTCATCTATCCGTGGCAACGGATACTTGTTTTTAATCGTCGGCTTATTCGGTTATGATGTAGTCGATACACATCCGCATCGAACCGTCCTTCTTCTTGACGAATAATACGCGCGCTCCCACGGCGAAACACTTGGCCTAATGAAGCCTCGATCCAACGGCTCACGAACCGAGCCTTAAGCTCCACCAATTCCTTTGGTGCCATCCTATATGGAGCAATAGACACCGGCGCGATCCCCGGTAGCGAGATCTATCCCAAACTCTACCTCACGATCGGGTGGCAAACCCTAAGCTCCTCCGAAACACATCCACAAATTCCTTATATGAGACGAACCTTCTCAACAAAGCAGATTCCTTAGCCTCCAAGGCATACACATGAACCACATACGCTTCACACCCTTCCTTCCCGACCATCTTACTGACCTTTAATGCCGACACCACATTGGATAAGTAATCTCTCCTATTACCTATCATAATCACTTCATCTCCCATATCCGTCGATAGAACCATGCGCTTAGCCGCGCAATCCACCTTGGCCTGGTACTTCACCAGCCGGTCCATCCGAGAATCGGATCGAACTCCTCAAACGGCGGTTCCATCGGATCAAGAAACACAAATGACCCTTGGAGTTCTAGGGGTACATCCTTATACAACTTATCTACCACTACTGAGTGACCTAGAGGGCTAAGTACAGTCATCTGCCTAGAAGATATCTCAGAGTCTAAGTCCATGGTCTCAACTATACTACTAGCAACATACGAATGCGTAGAACCCAAGTCAATTAAAGCAGTATAGGGAGAACCAAGAATCAAAAACGTACGGTGATTACGTCCGGTGGCGTGCCGCCTCTCGCGGCGCCTAGCATAAGATACACCGCATCAGCCGTCGTGCCTCGGAACTACCCGCACTCCGCCCGGTGCTCCACGACCTCGACCAAATCCATTACCACCACCGCCATTACCACGGCCCTCTGCGGTGGCGGTCCATTACCTCTGTGCATCGACACGCCCCGACTCTCGGGATCGAATCCTCGCCATCCACGCGGACAATCACGATGCGATGATCCGATGAACCACACTCGAAGCGAATTTTTCCACCAGTCCAACAACCACCCCAATGAGATTTCCCACCGCGACACGCTGCGGTGGTCCCCGCCTAGCAAACACCAAATCTAGCAGATCGATTTCGCCCCACTCGGTCTAGCCCTCTCTCGGATTACCCGACGAACCAGAAGACCCAAAGCTCCTCTTAAGCCTACTCCTATCCATGTTACGCCTCATCGATTCCTTAACACCTTCGGCTACCTTAGCCTTCTCGACTAAGACGGCAAACTCGCGCTCCTCGCTTTGTGGAGCAATCGGCGACCTCAACTCGTCTCATGAGACCATCCTCGAAACGAACACACCTCTCATGCTCGGTGGCTACAATGCCCCGGGCATACCTACTCGACTTCAAGAACTCACCTCAGACTACACAAGAACATGATTTACTCCCGAACAAGCCTCGTAAATGCCTTTCACTGGAGTCGATGTAACTAGCCCCGATGTATTTCTTTTGATATGCGGCTGAAATAATCCCATGTCGGATCCTCACCGCCACATCGTCCCGAACCGTGAGCCACCAGCGATATGACTCATCCCGGAGAAGCGATACAATCCCCTTAAGTTTCTCCTCGATCGTCAAGTCCGGATCGCCCATGATCCGCTCGATTGCCTCCACCAATACTCAAGCAGTTGCTAGGAGCAACACCCGATACACCTCGGAAAAATTCGGCCCCATTAGCCCGAAGTCTCGAGAACAGATTTCCTAACTCCCGCACCACCACTTACACCGGCTACTCTTTCCAACACCCGCAAAGATCGCTCGCGACATCGCATCGTCTCGCCCGATCTTGGAACTCACCACCTCCGGTGGTGGCGGGCAAGCATCTCATTTTCTAAACCACCCGCCGGATCCTACGGGCTCGAAACCGTCATTCTACCCCTACCTCTACCACGAGTATTACGACCACGTCCGCCTCGAGTGCTCATGTCTAAACGATCTACGTTCGATTAAAAGATTTTTATGCATTAGTATCGTTCCACTTTCTTAACCGCAAAGAAATTTTATGAATAGAGTTTATTCAGAGGGTTCTTTCGAGCAATCAAGGTTTGATCTTCTATCCTATCCATCCAAAAGAGATTATACATTCATGCCTTAACCCTTTCCATACCTATTCACTCTTGGACATTCTTTGCGCCATTTCTAGCCAAGTGGTATTTTCGTCATTTTCCTACAGGTATTTTCGTAATAAAAGATATTTTAAACTTTCAGTAAAACTGGTCACTTTGAAATTCCAAAAATTTGAGAGTGTTCTTTGAAAATTTTGTAAAATACTTCGTTTTAAACTGGGGTATTTTAGTAATTTTCACAAACGAGAGCGTTGCCAGTAAATTTTCCAAAATCAAGATTTTCGATTGATATTTTGTAAAACAGAGTGTTTGAGTTTCGTAACATCATTGAAATTTTGGGGCAAAATCATTGAGTTGCTATTTTATAAACCGAGGGCATTTTAGTAAATTTACCCCTAAGGGCATTTTTGTAATTTTCCATAAATCAGTTTTTTTCAAGAAAATTGTTGTAAATGTGACATTTTCGGTTTTGAAAGAGTGTATTGCAAAAGTTTGAAAACATTAGGGTTGTTGTTGTATTTTTGAAAACATGGCTAATTCCCTTTTCGGGTTTTAGTCGTTAGGTTAAGTCTATGACCTAGCCTTCTTGGTCAGGGTGAACTCGAGCTACGCACCAGGTGGGATACCTGCGAAGAGGAGGTGAGTCACGAGGACTGCTTAAATACCAAGCTCTTCCGGATCCTCTCCTAGACATGCGTACAGGAGTTGCCACACCCTAGCCCCGTGGCTGAGTCATAGATTGGTTTAGTGCTTTAAGTCTTATGCTTTAGTTCAAGTGTTTGAGTAATCTAATCCTAGGGTTCAAGTCCTATAAGTCTAACTACGTTCCATAACACCTACCCTTCTACAAATAATAATTCACAGAAGAGTTAGAATTACTTACCTGGGCGAACTGGTGCCGGAGACTCGATGCCATGCCTTGTAAACCATGTATTCCATCACAAAACACTTTAAAACAAACTTTTGAAAACAGTTTGGGCCTCAAGCCCACAGCCGAGCTTTTGAACTTAGCTTTGATACCACAATTGTAACACCCCAAACCCGGTCCAAACACCACGACCGAATCTGGTATGTTACGAGGGAAAACGTGTTTGAAAATTTCGAGTTTGTACCAAAAAGACTTGATAAAAATTTGTTCCTTCCTGATACAAGTTGTTTTAATGTTGTCACTAAAACATTTAAAACTTAGTAAAAGTTTGATTCCAAGTTAGAAAACAATTGATCTATTTTGGTTTATAAAATCAATGTGATACCCGATGGTATAGTTGAAAACGTATCGCTTTGTTGGTTTGACAACGTCGTCTTTCCAAATTTTAATAAAATTTGTGCCAAGTTATTTTGTTCTGAGATATTAAAAATCCAACGTAAAGCATAAACATTATAAAGCACATCTTAAAGAGCTTTTACAAATCCAAATAAAAATAAACAAAACTAAGTACCCAAAAGCAATAAACTGAGCAAAGCATTTATTAACGCATGGCATGTGCACCCCGAGTCCTCCCGGCCCAAGTCCGCGTCTACGAGTCACACCGAAATGTCAAAGGAGAGGGTGAGTCGAGTGACTCGATGTGTAAATCCCGCTCCCGAATAAACCACATGCTAACACACATAATACAAAGCAACATGATTAATGCAACCCGATCCTAACCATCCATACTCCTTTCTACCCCGTGTGGTACCAAACCACCTGGTGACATACTGATCCACGATGTGTTACCAAAACACTGGTGTCCCAAAGACACAATATCCATCAATGTGGTCCCAAACCCTTTGGTGTCCCAAAGACACAACTGTGCATTAAAGCAATCGGTGACCAGAAGTCACAATTTCAACGATGATGGGGCCAACCCATCGTGTGTTACCAAAACACTAGCGAGGCGATCCGTATCTCAAGTGGGGCCAACCCACGGTGGTCAAACCACGGGGACAAGTCGCAATGAGGTGCCAAACCTCTCGGTGTCCCAAAGACACAATGTGCTACCAAAGCATTTGGTGACCGTAGTCACAAATCGTGATGGGGCCAACCCATCGTGTGTTACCAAAACAACTGGCGTCAATCCCAGTATAATCATCTCGTGGGGCCAACCCATTTGTGGGTATCGAGCCACTGGGACGAGACGCCGAGGTACCAAACCTCTGGAGGTGCCAAACCTCCGTGACCCAAAGTCACAAGGGGTGCTACTAAAGCACCGGTGCTCACAAAGACAAAATACCACTACTACCCTCATCTCATATCACCCATCAACATACCATACTCATGTAATCATGCATCTCATGCAAGTCATGCTTATCATGCCAACATACCAAGCATCATAGCATACATACAAAATATAGGTCACAATTTTATACCTCATTATTAGTACACATAATAGAAACAGACTTTACCCGAATCGTCCACATACCCCATTTGGGTATTCACTTGACCATCATATTGTTATAGTGTTAATGAGACAAATCGGTTTATTATTAAAAATATCACTAAGTATCAAGGTGTTAGTTACACACGATTATACGAGCCTAGAAATCCCCTACGAACGATCTATGTCCCTCGATTGTCAAGCCCCTAAAACAATCGGCCAACATAGGATTAGGCACTTACAACATTCGGCTATCAACCAATAACCAAAGAGATTAATATCGAACCCTTACCAAAACTTACCCCTCCGGCTAATCGAAAAACGAAGGCTCCACTTGATTGTATCCACAATCCCAATGACCTATAACAAAGAGGTTAATACCCTTCCAAAAATAACCATATTTCGCCCTTAAGCAAACCCACATCAACAAAGTGTAAGGGAGAAGGAGATGGCCATTCGCCCCTGCACTTACCAACACCCAACACCAATATTCGGCCAACCCAACACCGGGAAGAGAAGAGATTCGGTCAAGGCTTCAACAAAAGAGAGAAAAGAATTCGGCCTGTGTGTTTTAATATCCTTAAATTCGGCTTTAGTGTAAAGGAGAGAAAAAGATTGTGATGAGTAGAGTTTCGGCACAAAAAGAAAGGAGAAAAGAAATGGAGAATTCGGCTCAAGAGCTTTTGAAATGGAAGAAAATAGAAAATGGATGGGGACAAGTACTTACGGTTTTGGAAAAGATGGAAAATGTGTTTTGGGAATTAGTATTTCGGCTTAATGGAATGGTAAGACACACATGAAAGATTCGGCTAGGAGGAAGATATGAATTCGGTTTCAACAATTGAAAAAAAAAAAAAAAGAATTGATTGAGAACTTTCGGTTTCAAAGGGTGTCAAAAATGAGAGAATTTTCTATGGCAAAAAATCGGCTTGCTTTGACAAAATGAAAGAACTTGGTTGCTACTAACCTTTGACCGAAATTGCCTAAGAGAATTGCCAAAATGCAAAAATGCATTTCGGCACACACCTTCCCACTTCCCAAAACCGGCCACCTTCTCCCCCAACTCCCCAAATATTCGGCCATATCCCCCAAATTGCTCCCATTCACTCATTCAAACATTTTGAATAAGTCTCCTTCCTAAATTCACTCTCCACCCCTCTTTTAAACCATTTGACTTGGTCCAAAGTAGCATTTAAACTTCATACAACTCTCCCCCCTATGCCGTCCCAAAAGAAATAAAAGGAGTACTCTGCAAAGCTCGAAACACTGGACCTCCACTCCCCCTGCGGATGACGCCACACCAAACTCCAAGTGGCGCAAGCTCGCCACTTTGCTAGCTCCTCATTTGTGCAATAAAATCCCATTTTATTTTCTTAAGCCCCCAACTCTATCAGCTCCCACACCTAAGGCCAAAAACTAAAATTTTCCTACCTACTCTGTGCATACACTTAGCCTATAATTAAACCCCTAAAACACCGAAATAGCAACACAGCACACAAACACATGCAAAACATGCCACAACGAAATAGCCCCTAACCCGGGATATTACATGATGTATGTCTTTTGATATGGGCTAAGGCCCAACCGAGGCTGATGGGGGCTAAGGCCCAATTGCCACCGTTACCGTAATGGGCTAAGGCCCACACTGTACTGTTACTGTTAAAGGGCTCAGGCCTAGACTACTTCTATTTTTGTATACTGACTGTTTCTTTATAAGGGGATTACACACTGAGTTTTTTGTAAACTCACCCCATTTTTAACCTTTCAGGTAATCCCTAGCGCGTTAGATTTGCTCTGAGTCTGCGAGGACTCGAGAGAGGCCACACAATTTGTATAAGTTTTATTCTGTTTAGTTTATTTACTTAAGAATGAGCTTGTTGGTTCGGATTGTAATAAGGCCTTTATAATTTCTTGATTTTATATTTTGGTATTTGATTTGTTTGTGATTTATATCTGCTAGAAGTAGAACAAGGTTTTCCAAAACAATAACATTTTCAAACACTACGTTTCCGCAACTCAATTTTCAAATATCACGTTTTCGTACATGATTTATTTTAAATTAAGCTTCCGCAAAAAATAAGGTTTTAAAGGTAATAACGCTTTAAAAGGGAATAACTTTCTAATAAACCATGACTGAAAATAAACAAATGCAAACTGAGGTTTTGTACAAGTTTAAATTTCAAGAAGGGTTTTCAATGAAAACATGGTTTTCGAAAAACACTTCTATGTGACACGCCAAATTTGGCTATAACGTCTAGACCGGGTTTGGGGTGTTACATATACGGTATGCAGAATTAGACTGGGCCTGAGCCCATCACAAACACAGTATCAGGTGGGCCTTAGCCCATAACAGAACCAGGTGGACCTAAGCCCATTACAAAATCAGTATCAGATGCAGATATGCAGACAGAAATCTAGCTCAATCCAACCAATACACCACCCTTAACAACCAACACACCATATGGGGATAAATTTGACCCACCCAGCCAACACATCAAACTTAGCACTGATTGTGTCACTAAGTCAACAGAACGGCTCAGCGTGGTAGACAGAACGACTAAAAGCCATAAATATCGCAGAAAGGCTGGAAGCCTTGTACAGAACGACAACGGGTTGTACACTTCCTCCGTAAGAATGTCCCAACCCCATGCAATATGTCATGTATGTCATGCTCAATCATCACAGGTGTATGCAGAATGGCCATGCTCAGTAACGGTCATTCAAACATGTATTAAAAGCATATCAGCCACACAACCACAGTCCAGTCAGTTAAAACACAGACATGCGATCACAGTCAAATCAGTCAAATTCATAATCTAAGTCAGTCATTTACCCACAAGGGCAAAATAGTCATTTTTTCCTATAAGGGTATTTCGATAATTTTATAAATATTGGGGTCTCATTACTTATTACGACCTCCTAGAGGGTCTATCGTCGCTTCGAGCGACTCAGATAACCTACACAGCCAGAACAGTGTATATGTGCCCAAAACCCGCTATTGGGCCCAAGTGGGCCCACACGCTCATGTGGCCCATTTAGTACAGATTCACATACGGCATCACGAGCCTCATAAACTAACCTATCAATGATCACTTACTGAGGATTTTACCCATGTGGACCTACAAGCCCATTGGGCCCACACGGCCCATTTCGACCCATCGAGGCCCATAACGGCCCAGTCCATGAAAACGTATGTGGTGGCCTCTGCAGTCAGCTACCCACGATTTGGGGCTTGGTTCGCCCCACGTACATTCACATGCTCGTGAGGCCTCGAATATCGAGGTTCCAGCATTTCAGCTTATCGACTTTTGCCGATTCACAGATAGACAGGGGTGTGAGTACACACCTTTATCCCACATTTGACAGTCACAAAATTAGGCATATGGTTACACACCCTTTTCAGCTTTTAAGTCGCTTATCATTTACGAAAAATAGTTACACACCATTGTCTATCGTTTTGACAGTAACAATACTGGGTGTATGATTACATACCTTTAAGCGACCACTTGTGAAGTTTCAAAAGCACCAACCTAGATTCAATCCAAAAATTCAATCAGTCCTTAAATCTTTAATAAGATTCACAAACCCTGAATCTTTACACTACCCTTACCACTAACCTTGGTAAACAGAAGTATAGCCTTTAACCCTAAAGTCACTTGGCTAGACTCCCACAATGGTTGATTGATCACTCACTGCATAACAACAAATCTCATTAGAGGGTTGATTAAGGATGTAGTTTACACCCATCAACATTAACTTGAGCAAGACAAAGAATAACTTACCAAATCCCTTAAAATCGAATGCTGACATAAGGGAGTGGCACACGTGAGTGGAATATTGGTTTCGATCTAAGAGGATAAACTGAAAAGAGATCACTGAATAGTACCAATGATAATCCTTAGAGGGAAAATCGCAAAGTAACAAGAAACAACCCAATTACTTACCCCAATATTCGGCTTGGTGAAAAAGAGAAAGGGTAATAATAAATTTGTAACAGAAATGGAATGACAAAATGAAAGTATGAGAAAGTCTATGCAGTGATCTGCTTGTCAGAGTTTTAGAAGGTGTGAGGAGAAGACAATGTATTCGGCTATTACTCAATTAATTAAAAGGTCTAAAGGCCAAAGTCCATGTTCCTTTAAAAGAAAAACCAAAATAAATTGCAAGAGACAAGACTTGAGCCTAGCTCCCTTGCAACCTTAATGATGTCACAACCACTAGACCACTTGCTTCCTTGTGTCATTTTTTTAACACAATAATTTAAAAGGTCTACATCCAAGCATCTAGGGTTTTATCCACTTAAAATCAAAATTTTTGCTAAAGCCCAGGTTTGAACCCAGGACTTTTCTAACTCTTCTCAGGACACTTAACCACTTAAACAGACATTAAATTGTATCATTTTCTAGCTCACATAAACTTTTATGCATAGTTTCCTAATCGTTCCCTTGCTCAAGGCCCAATACTTCTAGGCCCAAATTCTGGGGCGTTACAAGAATATCCGTTTGGATCCTATGAGATATGTCGACAAAGTGTACAAAATAGAATACATGTACAATGTGTGGAGACATGTATTCCCACCAGACCCAGATGAATGTAAGTGGCTGTCTATATTGCTTGCTCCATTTAAGTTGTTACCGAATAGAGAATTATGTCACAAACCAAAAGGTCGACCTTGCTCAAGTAGAATACGTAATAATATGGATATCCAAGAAACAACAAATCAATAGAATTTTTGCGGATGGTGTAGGAATCCAGGTCATACAATTCGATCATGTCCAAACATAAATAGTTGTAATTGCTGTAATGAAACTATGTTGCATTATTTCTATTGCGCCTTATTCAAAAGAACTTCGACTTTATTAAAAATATAAAAATAATTTACTATTAAAATATTAAAAAAAACTTTTATTTTATTAAATGAAACAATATAAAAATAGTTTTTACAAATATATTAAAAAAATCAATGTAAGTGCCGATTGGAATCAGTACCACATGTGGGTGGTCGACGATTACGCGCTGGATTCCTCACTGGTTCAGCTTCGGGCAAGGGTTGTGGTTGCTCCGATTGTGGGTGTTGGGAGGATGACCCACCTTTACAAAATAAAGAATGTGGAGGTGTTTGCATCACCCACGGAGGAGGTGTTTGAATCTCATAAGGCGAAAGGGATTGGTAATGAGATGAGATCCCCAACGGTGCCTCGTGCGATCCCTTCAGCGATGATGGCCTATATATCATCGGTTGAGTCGAAGTCATCGGGAAAGGAGATGTACCGAGCCATACATTCCAACTTGGCACAGGACTAATAAAAGGAAACATATAAGGGTTAGGATACATATAAGGGCTACGATACACACCTAGCATAATCTGAAGGGGCTGTGCTGTGGGTGTCATCGGTTGAGGCATTGGGCCCGATGATTGTGTGGGCATTGTTGATGGGCCCATGTCATCATCCCTTCTCCTTAAATTTAAAGGGCCCTGTCATTCCCTTACGATACGAATTTACCGATGCCCCGATGATTGTGTGGGCATTGTTGATGGGCCCATGTCATCATCCCTTCTCCTTGGATTTAAAGGGCCCTATCATTCCCTTACGATAAGAATTTACCGACGCCTCTACTCTTTCGACAGCAAATATGGCTTGCCATGGATCCTAAACCATGGCATGTAATTCGATGCGCACACTAACTCTGGAATGATGATCGGTTCGTAGTAGGTATATAACCATACCAATTTCCCAAATTTTGATATATTCCGAGAAGAATGCCAACCAATTCATATTCGTTTGCCGTAAGTCGATTTTGTGCTCATCATCAAGCACCTCAGGTGCCTCGGGAATCAATTGTTGGAATCCAAATTACTGCAACACTCTATCCGTCTGATGCATCTCGACAGTTGCATAGTTGACCAATAGGACCTTAACATGCCAAATGTTTGAATTTTGAAAGAATTCATCCGGAATTACTGCCCGAATTGTTGGATCCTCGTATGGTGTCCATTGAAACTATATGAATGTGATAAAAATATTAGTTATATACATAGTACTAAATACTATATATGAAACGACTATTTTATGTATATATATTTTATTTAATACTTACTTGTGCTTTTGATCATTGGTCTAATAGAAGCCATATATCTTCAAGAGCGGTAGGTATTCTAACATAACTTGCCGGATGGTTCCACCTAATTAAATAAATTTTTAGCATACAATTTTATTTTAAATCTATGTAATAATTGTAAAATCAAATAAAAATTTTACCTTGTTATCAGTGGAAATGTATATGGGTGGTTCGTTCGAGGACGTAAAAATGGAAAGCAAAACTAAGCTCATGATTGTAGTAGTGATAGGCAACCTTCGATTTTGGCTTTATTTGGTGGCGTCGCCCTGCACATCTCCAGGTACAATGTTGCCAACAGGGCAGACCTCCAACTAAATTCGCCAGCTGCTCTAAAATCAACGAGTTTTAGTAGCCACCTCAAATGTACGAGGTTTCGTGACAAGTCCGGTATCAAATAACCTCCAATCATCTCAAGGATGTATGCCCGAACATATCGTATTCTTTCTACTTTAGTCGAATCATTGATCGGCTTCAGGAATGTGTCTCGTAACCAGCCCATCTCGATCTAACCTCTGTAAATATTATCCAGAACCACACCCAAAATATCGTAGCTTACGACTCCCCAATCAACAGATTGAACGAACTCGGTGAGTGCAGACCCATCCACAGGTAATCCCAATTGTAAGTGCACGTCCTCCAAAGTGATGGTACACTCTCCGCATAGAAGATTGAATGTGTGCATCTCAGGTCTCCACCTCTCTATTAACGTGCTGATGAATTTCGGGTCCAACTTGTACCTCCGGCCTATAGTGGCCACGTGCCAAAAACCTGCTTCCCTCAAGTAATTTTCTTTCAACGGTGATGGAGGACCAAACATATTACAAATATAAAATTGTAACACTTGATCTACAGACTGTTATAAAAAAATATAAAATACAAATTAATTAAAATTATATAAATGAAAAAATATTAAATAATATATAAAAATTAAAATTAACCTTTACCATTTTCATTTGTTCGATGGAGATATATTTATGATCGAGATAAATTAATTCCCCAGCCATTGCTAACACGATCAAATATTTTTGAAATTATAAAAAAAATAATACTAATTTAGAAAGAAAATTAAAGGAAATAACTAATTAAAGAGAGCGAAATTTAAGGAGAAATTTGAGAGCTTTAAGAAATTTAGGGAAAAATTTGAGAGTTTTTTGCTAAATTTTGAAGAAATTTTGTGTGAAATAATAGGAGGGGGGTTTTATACCTCTTTTTTACCTTTGGACCCCCCAATGGTAAAAAAAAATAGCCATTGGGGACAAAAACATGGAGCAAAATACGCCCCTAGGGGAGCGTTTTTGCCACGTCAACGAGTTTTGCGCTGACATGGCAAAAAAGCTCCCCCATGGGCGTGATTTGCTGGAAATTTCACCCTAAAACGCTCTTACGTGGACGCATTTTGTCAAAATTGGCCATTTCCGATAAATAATGAGAAATTTGCCCATTTCCATAAATATACGTGGAAATGGGCCTTTATAGGTAAATTAGTCTACTTATCCAGTATCTCATTGTACTTCATTAAAAATATATTCATTTTAGTCCCAAAATTTTAATTTAATTTAAATGAGGTAATTGCTATTGTAAACAAAACTGATCATCTCCAAAAGATAATTGCCATTGTTTCTGAGGTTGTAAAGCAAAGCATGAAGAAGAAGGGAATGCACGTTCATCCACGGCGAAAGCTTAACCCCAATTAGTGAGTTCTTGGGCTTTCTCCCGGACGACTTCCATGCTTTTTTCTCCTCTTTCTCATTTTCCTTCCCTTCTTCAGAGCTCTCAGGGAGAGCAAATATGGATTCCACCAACTCAAAATCTTCAACTGAGTTTTTCATTTTAAGGTTCAATTCAAGCAAAGATGGACTTTTCTCTTTAGCTTTGGTTTCTAATTCAAGTTCTTTGGGTGTTTCAATTGTGCATATGGGTGTAGCGATGGGTGAAGGTGAAGGTGAAGGCAAATGTGTGGTTTACCCAAATATGGATAAAAGATGGAGGTTATGATGAGGCTCAAAAATTGCAAATGTCCTAATTTTTTAGGGCTAAACATTTAAATTAAATTAAAAGTTTGTGGATTAAAATGATAATATTTTTTTTAGGAATTACAGTGACATGGATAAATGATAATTATGTAAAAAATCAAACATTTAAAAGAAAAATATCATGTCAGATTTTGTTTGAAATTTTAAATTGAAGGACCAAAATGAACAAATTATATAATATAAGTGTCTAAATTATAAATTTTTTATTTTAAATGCATAAAATAATTGTTTTTGATAATTAAATGATTATACGTATAGTTTAATCATGTTTTTATGCTTACTATTGTTAATGGTTTTATAATTATTTTCAGTCCGTCTTTTAATTACGGAATCAATTCTTTCAATTTTACGTCCCAAATACGTATTTATTCACGAAAGTTTTGCAAATTCTAATAATTTATTTTTTAAAATAATTTAATTAGAGTTAAATTTAGCTAGAAAGGATATTCCTTTGGTTGGGTGTATAATAATAATTTTAAAAATTGATGAAATGATTTTATTTTTTTAATACCTAAGATTCTTTTGAAGAAACTAATTAGATGTAGTATACATTTTTCATTGGAATTATAAAGAGTTAAAATCACTTTCAATTCCGGTAATGATATAACTTTAGTTATTTCAACATCATTCACACTCGACTGGAAATCTTCAAAGAGAGTTAACATACATGATATAAAAGCATTAACCTATTAGTTGCCATAACTCCTCTCCTTCATTGTTGAGCTCACTGTTATAATGTTCCCATTACAGAATCTTAAGCTAACCAATAACTAAATTACGCATATTCATCTATACATGAACGATGAAGCTTCATTTCCTTTCCTCTTCTATTGCGGGCTTTGGTTCTTTAGCTGTGACGCCACCATCAATGCAACTTCTGCACTTCTTTTCTATCCATCCTTCAATGTGGTTCTCCCCGTTCCCAACCCAACGCCTTCCTCCGCATAACCGGGCAATGGTCCCCACAATAACACATATGATAGTGATCACTGCCACCACTACGATCAGTGTTTCCACCGATCGATCCAAATATCGACTTGAGTCCCTTACTTCCATAGCTCCCTATGACCATAAAATTTGAACTATCTGCTCATAAACAACAAAAAAGAATGCAGAAAGAGAGTCCCAGCACCTGCAGACATATGAGATAAATGGAACAAAAACAAGGATAAATAGTTGAGTAGAGTAGAGAGTGAAAAGGTGAGCAAAATATGAAACTAAGACAGTGCAAGTAGCAAGCTGACAATGGTTTAGGATATAAAAATGTGTTGAAGAAAACTAGCAGGGTGAAGAAGGCAGTGGAACCTCAAGTGTGCTTGATGCTTTGGGTTAAATAGTGTGGAGAAAAGGTGGTCTTCTTTGGTCAGATTATTCACTTAATAGTTTAAAACGGTTTTATTTTAACTGAATGAAAAGAATTCATTAATTATGAAAATAACTCAAGTGGAAAATCTTGTATGAGAATCACTCGTTCTCTACAGTGCCGCCAAGAGGTGCCTTAAAATATGGATATTCCAAGAGAAAAAGAAAAAAGAAAAAAAATATTTTAAGGGGTGCCTTTGTTCTCTTTAGCGGCACCAAATGAATTTATGAAAAAAAATAGTTTTTTGGTGGTGTTGTTCTCGGTGGCGTCACCGGTATTAGTAAATTTAATTTTTTTTTAGTGTTGCCAGGCTGTGTGGCAGCACTAGTGTCTATATATACCCATACTTGGTGGAAGATCAACATATATTGAAGTACTTGATACTTTTTTAAAAAAATTGTTCTATCGAAGAGATTAAGGGAGAAATTTTTGGGATTAGTTGTAGGGGAGAGAACAGGATAAAATATTTAAGTGTTGGGAAAACCAAGAGAGAATAATTTTTTTTGTGCGTTTTTGTTTTAGTTTGAATGAATGTTTTTTTTAACGGTGATTCGGTGGAGCTTGGACATCGACATATTTCATTTGCCGTTTGGGGAGTGGATCATCAACTACAAGTTTTATTTCCCAATTGACAGTAATAAGAAGTTTTTGGCAGTGGTTATGAGATCATGGGTTCAAATTGATTATGCTATCAAGGGAACCCTTCAGGGGAGGAAGTGCTGATTATGGTGGACACAAGTTGATGATAGTCTTTATGCGGCAGCGGTTCTAGTTATTAGGGTGGTGCATTAGATGAAGACCAACCAAACCTTGCCTCACTAAAAGCACCCTTGGATCAGGGGATTCCTAAAAGACTGAAATCAAGTAAAGTTGAATATCATGGGATTTTCGATAGACCTGATCCAAGCAGAAGATGATGAAATAGGAGAAAATACTTATTAAATTACATTAGCAACCGTGTAATGTGATTATTTCAATTATAGTTAGTATTATTGTAATAAAAGTTAAGATGATAGTGGAGATAATCATTTTTTCAATCCATTATTAATGTAAGTAGAAGTTTGATTTAAAAAAAAAGAAAAGTTTTTTAGTTCACCACAAAATGAATTATTTTTCTTAACCTTTAAAAATTGATTTGTATCCGAAACGATATAAAATCGGGAAGAAAAAACCAAACCAAGAAAGAATGAGGAAAGAAAATGATAAAAAACAAACAGGTAAAAAAATAAGGAGAAAGAGAGGGAAAAAAGTGTGAACGCATGACGATGTGGGAAAAAAATTGAAAAGGAGATAAAAAAATAAAATCTATAATGAAGAAATTGAAATGGAGATGAATAAATGGTGTAGGGAAAAAAGCAAATGGTGGGGTTGTTCAACAGATGAAGAAAAATAAGGCGTAGTATGCCGTAAAGGAGAAAATTTCCTTTAAAGAGTTTGAAAAAGGAAAAGTGGGAAGAAAATGTAGGACTGGGAAGAAAAAACTGAGAAAAAAAGAATAAAATAGAGAAAGGAAAAAAAGGGCTTGACGGGCATGATTGATCGGTCAAATCGAAGCCTGGTGGCAAGTCGATAGCTTAGTGACATCGACCTGCCACTTGATGTCGATTTGACCGATCGATCTTGCGTGTTAGGCCCTTTTTTTTCTTTTTTTTCTCTGTTTTATTAGTATGCTGTGATGGAGAAAAAAAAAATTCTTTTAAAGAGTTTGAAAAAAAGAAAAGCGGGAAGAAAAATGTAGGATCAGGAAGGAAAAACTAAGAAAAAATATGAATAAAAAAAAGAAGAGAAAAAAGTGTCTGATGCGTGTGACTAATCGATCAAATCTCTGTCAGGTGGCAGGTCGATGTTGGCCACCAGTTGGGCGGCACCGGCTTGCCACTTGGTGGTGATTTGATCGGTCGATCACGCATGTCAAGCCATTTTTTCCTTATATAAACCCCAATGGTCCCCCCTCCACCCCACCACCAGTTTTAGAAAAAAAAAAAGAGAAATAAGATTTTTTTTAATTAAAGTTTTGAGATTGTTGTTTTGGTATTTTTTGGGGAAATTTTAATAGATTTAAGGTATGTGCTTTTTTAATTGTAATAATTGTAATAAATTTAGTTTAATTAAGCGATGATTAATTTTTTATTAATTATGCAAATATCACAATGAGTTATCTTTTCCGAACAACCGATCACATTGCATTGATGATTAACGATTCGGAAAAATATTTTGATATTTTTTAATCATAAATATATTTATAGAGTTGTAGTTTAAGTTATATTTACTTAGTCAATTTAACAAATGCGGTTATATGATATGGACAGGATGAGTACCAGGTGTTGATGTCGCGAGTCCATATTCCGGGGTACCATCCGGATGGACGAGTATTGCCATACTTAGATGTTGCCGAATTTGGAAAAATGGCATCCGTTTGAATTTTTGACTTGAGAGCAGACTTAATATCCGCCCTGGTTGAGCGGTGGCGCCCGGAGACCCATAATTTCCATCTGCCATGTGGGGATTATACCATCACCTTGGAAGACATCGCAATGCAACTCGGGCTCCTAAATGACGGTGATGTGGTCACAGGTTCGAGTAAAGTGGCTGAACCTTTGGCCCTCTGCTACCAGTTGCTTCGACGCTCGCCTAGTGATGGGGAAGTTAGATTTAGTAGATTGAAATTTTCCTAGTTGAATAAGAATTTGTAAACCATATCGAGAGTGCCACTAAGTTGGAGCAGATGTGCATTACTTGAGTGGTTATATTGCAATTAATATGGCGTACTTACGTCGGATGTAAATGATAATAAGGTCCGCCTCGATTTTTTTTATCATAGATGATGGTTGGCTGTAGATTGAAACTAAGCCTAAGAAGACTAGTTGTGTTGTACAAGAATGGGCGCAGTAAGATCAATCACACACACACACACACACACACACACACACACACACACACACACACACACACACCCCCACACACACACACACACACACACCCCGCCCAAACTCTATCGAAGCTCTTGAGTTTAGCTTAGTCTTAGTACTTCAATGCATGAGTGAATCAGATGGACTCAAACCAACCTGCAGATGGCATTTTTGTCTCCTTTTTCCACCACATTTAAGCTCTTCCACTTTAATTTGATTATTTCTTTTTCTATATGAAGGTCTTGCACATTTAGCAATTTATTACTAAAGTTGGATATAGATATGATGCCCAATTATTTCTTGCGAGTTTCATGAGTAGGTTGGACTGGGATTAAAGAGAATGCAAAGTTAAAAAGAATGACCAAAACAATGAAGCAGATCTACGGCCTAAAACATGTTGTAGACGAGGCAGGCAAGCAACATCATAATGTGAAGTAAGCAATCCATGTTATTCAAGTTCTTTGTGTTTATTGGTTGATTGTGGTGCATTATGATATGAACGCTCTTATGAGAGCAAAAATACAATCATTTACATTATGATTAATTGACCGATTTTTATAGATCCTACTTTTTAGCCAACTTTAGATTTTCTTATTACTAGCCATTGTTCTAAGTTTGCTTTGTTTTACTCTAGAGCTACAATGACAAGTGGATTTATATTCTAGTTTAAGAATACACTTTGCAAATCCACACTATAGCACTCTCAGCTAGAAATATGATTGATCTTAAATCCTTCCATATATATGTGATATACAATTGATCTTATTTTTGATAGTTTGCAATTTTCAATTACTCTCTAAATAATGTTGATTTCTATTTCAAATAATGTTTTGGCTCTACTTTTTGGCATAGGAATGTGTATGTGTGGCATGCTTTCCCTGGCTATTGGGTGGAGTCAAACCTGCAGTTGCTAGTATGAAACATTATAATACAACATTGGCATATCATGTTCAGTACCCAGGTATGTGGGGCAACTAGGCGGATATAGTTATGGATAACCTTGTTGTTCATGGCCTTGGTTTGGTGTATCCGAAGATGGTTTTCTCGTTCTACAATGAGTTTGATGCCTACTTGGCTTTATGTGGAGTTGATGGAGTGAAGGTCGATGTGCAAAACATCTTCGAGACCCTTGGTGCTGGACATAGTGGTAAAGTATCTCATACCCGCAGTTGTGTTCAGGCCCTTGAAACTTCAATTTCCCGAAACTTCTTAGACCATGGATGCATAGCATGTATGTGCCATAACACTGATGGAATCTACAGTACCAAGCAGACTGTTGTTGTTAGAGGTTTTGATGACTTTTATCCTCGTGACTTTGCTTTACACACTATCCACATTTCTTCAGTTGCTTAGAACACTTCCTCGAAGAATTTATGTAAATTGATTATGATATGTTCCATGTAAGTTAAAATGATTGAACTTATTTATTTCCTATGATAATTTAAGTTACAGTCATATCCAGTAATGAAAGGTCCAAAATGAGATGGTCCATGTGGTACTGATGACTAATCACTGGTCTGCAGAGTTTATACCCAGTTGTAGATTACCATGTTGCTGCTCGTAATGTTAGTGGATTTGCTATCTATGTGAGGTGTTGTTTTGCTAAAGTTGATTCTTATTTGTACTAATCATAATGATTTTGAAATTTTTTAACTTGTTTCCAAATGGTATACATGTCCTAGAATTGGCAAGTGGGAGACACTCGTTGTTTACCGCCAAATGATAGAGGCATACACCGTGGAGAAAGTAATATATTTTTTAGTTAAGTTATATTAATTTTATTGAATTACTTTGATAATGTTATTTGACTTATGTAACTATCAGCATGTTAAATATTGTACAGTTCGTGTTGATGTCATGTTCCACATCAAACGTTGCGCCTATCATTCCACCGTGCATTCACGAACATGCACATATGTGGTGCATCAACGCACTAGTGTTGAAGTTTTCAACGGTGGAGTGGGCTGATTGAGTTATGTGACAATTTGGGTGTGTACAAGATGTTTCAGACATTCCACATAGATTCGACAATGTCCACAGGATAAATAAGAGGGTCAAAGAATGAAAGAATTGGGCAGTCGAACATCAACAATATATTGCATTGTGGAACGTCCGGATGGTGAGTCGACCTCAGTTGTAATCATGTTATTTTAATTTCACACCCTCGGTCCACTACTAACATTAGGACTTGGAGAAAGGTTGCCCTATTTATTTGGGGGCCAACTGATGGTAGTCCTAAAACATATTCACAGAAGAGGGAGGGAACATGACGGATTGAGTCAACAATGGCATCACCAAGGTCAGTCATCTCGTTTTACCCAACCTATAGTAATGTCTGAGCCCCAACCTCCGAGGTCATATTCACAATCAAAGGGTACTTCTTACCATTCAAAGTTGTAGGTTGACAGCTTTTGTCTAGGGTCCTAAAGCTATGCATATCAGGTGGAGAAGTCCAGTTGCAATTCTAATGATCAGCAACATCAATAATCAATGATGGATGATATGTTTGGCTTGGCACCCCCGTATTCGCAATACTCCACTCCTCAGGCAAACCTTTGATCCAATATAGGATTATTCGAGTGTGTTGAATACACCTTCTGGATCGTTCATGGATGACGAGCATGTCGGTTCGGGTAAGGAGGATATGGATTGCAATGATCAACCCCCACGCCGACGAAGGGCGTCACAACATTACACCCCTGGACAACTCTGAGTTCCCATGAATTTTGATACTTGTAAATTTCATAATGTATACAATATTTGTAATTACGAAATTGTATATGTTCCATTAACAAATTTATCATGTTATTTATACTTCCACCTCGTGCAATTTCTCTTTAATTTTCAAAATATCGAACCTCAGAACTCTTGCTATTGGGAGCTATTTTTGACTTGATATAAATTTTTGACAAAATCTTAATATAAAAACTTCATATAAATACTTAATAATTATATTATGAAACGATTTGAACTAAAAAAAATTGTAAACCCGAGCTGACGACTTAAATTAAAATATTTAATTTCGGTAATGTAAATTGTAAGTATGAAATAATACATTAATCAAGGCTTTTTTTTTTTACAAATTTCAAATTTAATAAATAAAAGAATCACAACAAGTAAAAGAATCATAAAGAATGCAATAAAAATATTGGCATTTATCTGCCTCCCTCGCCGCCCTCGTGAACGATGAGAGAGAAATCAACACTAAAAACAACAAAGGACCGAAAACTATACTATTGTGCGGTGTCTGCAAGTGTGGCATGTCCATTTGTAATATAATTGTACAACGGGCTAAGGAGTACTTTGAGGGTCTAACCCAAGAGAGTTGGCGATTGAGCAAATTATAGCAACAAGCATGCAAAATAAGGAGTCTAACTAACTAATTGCTAAACACTATTGTATGAAAAGCCTTGAAATCAAGAATAATTACACTAATTTCTCACTAATTAACACAAGGACTAAATTGTAAAATATGTAAAGTTTCTAAATTAACCTATGAATAAAAAATGATGGTTGATTGATTTTGATGTGGTTCACTAATATTCGAATTAGGGATCTAAATTGCTTTAACTCCAAAAGTGGTTCTGTTTTACCTCTCAGTCTCAACTTTACCTAATTAGATGAATTAGTCCTGTTTATCTCTTGATCTCACCGACTAACCTAGGACTAACGAATTGATCCTCAACAAGATTACCTCTCGATCTCACTTGCCTAAATATTCTCTTAGGGCGTTAATCCTAGGTTTTTAGGTTTATTCAATTTAGTCCAATCCATTTGCAACTTAGTTCCTTATCCAAAAATCAACTTTCAAATATCTCCATCAACCAACCGCCTGAGAGTTTAGTTATCCATGCTAAAAACTAAGCTAACAACATGCAAGGAAATGAAATGACATCCATTAACATAAAGCTTGAGAAAAAGATGAAAGTTTAGATTTTTAATAAATGAAACTTAAAATAAAAGTGTAGATGAACATTCAATAGAAAAATCAAGTGCAAGAAACATAAAAGTAGAAGTCTTTAACATATTAAACTAAAAGAAGCTAAAATATATCAAACAAAAGGCTGTAATGTCATTTCAAGTAAAGGAAATGGGCTAAAAGTGTAAATAAACCTTGGTTACAGAAATAACTAACTTAACTAACATCAAGAAAAACAAGAACAAGAAAAAAAGTTGCAGAAAAATGACTTTACAACTATGGAAGATGAGAATAAAAAAAACCTAAAAATTAGAGAAGAAAACCTAAGAGAACTAAAGAAGAAACTAAGATAAACTAAAGCTAATGTGTGTATCCCTCTCTCCTTAGCCAAAACTGGTTGTTTTAGTAGCAATTTCGTACCCCTATATTGTGACCAAAATGCCCTTGAATAAGTCTCCTCTATTGGTGCTTCCATTGGACAAACACTACCCCTGATGTCATTTTCCCCCCTCAAGATAGTGATATTATGATACCCAGGGTTGGATATCATGATTATGTGACATCCCTCACTCGTCTCTATCACCGGATTAGGATTACAAGATGCTAAAACACATAACAAAACAGAATCATGCTATATCAATTCAAATTTCTTTAAACGATAATCATTCATAAATCATATAGTAAAAAACATGCTATTCATACAATATCAGGGTTAAATCGAGCTTAGAAAAGCTCTAAAACAATTTAGGACAAAATAGACACTCATTTGAAACATTTCAAAAAAGTGTGGCAAAAATGCAAAACAGGGGTTACACGATCACGCGGCCAAGCTGTGTGACAGGTAGAGGTCATGTGGAGCTGAACCACATAGAAGTATCCCTAAACCGTGAAACATACTAATTATATGTAATCCAAGGTCTCATGGCTGTGTGGACCTAATTGTCACCTAAATCAAACAGACCATACGGTCATGCCATCTGCTTATGTAAGGTACAGGGTCGTGTGTCAAATTGTGTAGCAGACCATGTATACCTATTATAACACCCCAAACCCGGTCAATACGCCATGACCGAATCTGGCATGCCACAGAGGAAAACGTTTTGAAGAAAATTGAGTTAAAGATTAAATTTTTAGTGTAAAACTCTTTGTTGTTCTATGTTTGTAGAAATCAGGTGTATATTAAGTTAAAAACTGATAATTTACTTTGAAATTCCGTAAATAACTCTTTAAAACTTATTTGTAAATCCATGGATTAAAAAACCTTTTATAATTTAAAAGAAACCAAAGCGAATAGTTTGGAAACCGTTTCTAATTGAAATTTGGGAACTTGAGTTTTGGAAAAAAATAGTATGAGTTATCAAAAAACACTTAAGATGCTAAATATTATTAAATGATTTATGTTACCCGATGGTAACATTTTGAAAATAATTTGCATTTTGTAGTTTAGAAAACTTTGTGCTCAATTTATTATGTCAACCATGTAATTCGTAAAGCTATGTTTAAAACAAATCCAAAGCATATAAGTAATCCATAAAATAAATAACATAATTAAAGAGGCCTTATTACAATTCCAAATAGAGATGAAAAACCAAATTTAAATAAAACTAGTACCCAAACCAAAATCTGTGTAAATCGAATTTTATTGCATGGCCTCCTCGAATTTATCCGTCTCCTCATCCGCGATTTACGAATCACCTGAAAAGATAAGGGAGAAGGTGAGTCACCAAGACTCAGTGCATAAATCCTTCCCTTGGTTGATGCAACAAACTTACACAATTTATAACCAAGCAATATATATATATACAATACACCCAATCCTAGCCATCCATAACTCCTTTTCTACCCCGTGTGGTACCAAACCACTGGTGGTGCCAAACCACTGGTGACCCAAAGTCACGATATCCAATAATGTGGGGCCAAACCACTGGTGACCCAAAGTCACGATTAATCCATTTGTGGGGCCAACCCACGTGTGATACCAAATCACTGGTGACGATCCCGTAATATCAAATGTGGGGCCAACCCACTGTGGTGCGAAACCACTAGGACGAGTCGCTATGAGGTGCCAAACCTCTGGTGTCCTAAAGACATGAAATAATTGTGGTACCAAACCACTGGAGGTGCCAAACCTCTGGTGTCCCAAAGACACGGATATCAAATCTTCCCCCTCCTCTCATTTTACCCATAACCATGCAAATAGTATGCAAATCGTGCCATCATGTTTTATTATGTATCATATAGAAATATATATCACATGTCATGGTAATAAGTATCATATAGCAAAACATATCGAAACGGACTTACCCGAATCCTTGCTCATACCCATCAAGGTATCATATCAAGATCTCACAGTTTTCGGCTCTAATAACATGATTAGTATATTTATAAATATATTACCGAGTTATAAAGTGTGTAAGGTACACACACACGATAATGATGAGAACTACACTTTCTCGCTCGTCGATACCCTCGGAATCTCGAACATCAACTATAAACGATTTCTCTCTGATTGTTGGTTCATAACCCAATGAAGAACCACGAACAAACAATGGCTCAGGGGTACGAACGACTTCAAATAATCGATTATCGCCAGCAGAGGGTCCACATCCCGGTGGAAAGTCTCGGACTCGAAACACGACCCGCCGTTTGAAATTTGAGGGTATAGCGAGAACCACCCCTCTTCCAAACACTATGCTTCGCTCTTTCGAACCCATTCTTAATTGCCCCAAAATCTTAACACTTTGATTCAATTTCGATAATCGTCACTTGCCTATGGAGTTGTCAAAATCCTTGAATGATGAAATCCTTTACCACCCGTTCTTAGTATGGCTATGGTCGACTATCAATGAAGAAATGATCCGCACTCCCCTATACCACTACAAAGATAAAAGGGTTTGTTTCAAAGAAAAGAAATAATGATTTCGGTCAAAAAGATCCTCTCAAGGAAATATACAATTTCGGCAATGAAAGAAAAATAAAAGAATTGAAAAGAGTGTTCTTACCGATTGATCAAGGTGTGAATAAGAAAAATGGTTGAGAAGTGAATATATGTGAAGAGAAAGATTCGGCTAAGGAGATTGTCATCAACATTCGGCCATGGTGAAGAATTAGGGAGAGAATAATGTTGAAAGTCTCTTGTCGAAAACAAAGAGGAAAAGAAGAATAGAAATGAGGAGTTTGGGTTTCGGGTTCTCAAGAATAGAAGATGAATCAAGGAAGAACTTTGAGTCAAAGTGTGTTCGGCAATAAGGGAAAAAGAGAAGAAATGGTCTTTGATGGTTTTGTAGTTTCGGTCACAAAAAGAAGAGAAAGAAGGAATGGACTTGAAGGGGAGAAAGAACAACTAAAAACCAAAGTGGTCAAAACTCAAATGGCCAAAAGAAAAGAAAATGGTTACCTTTTGGCCAAAATACATTCTGCTAAGAGGAGAAAAAGATTAGGGAGAAACACAAAATAACCAAAAGAAAGATGTGCTCATCTAGCACTTAATTCTACCAAAAACTAGCACCATACCATACCAAAAGCTAACCAAAAATTCGGCCATCCCCCCTAGCCCCTAATACCGTCCAAATTCATGGACACCAAGGTCAAACTTTTTGCCACACAAAACTTTCCAAAACAACTCTCCAACATTCAAGCCTTTTGTCCCCCTATCCTTCCTTAATCCATAAGATTCTTATCCCAAAATACAAGCTTTCCTAATCTATTATTCAACTTGCCATAAAATTGAAAGTCCAACTTACCATATGCAAAGCTTGGCCGACACTTAATGCAAGGATACATAAAAAAAAAAAAATCCTTAATATGCCTTCCATGCTACTCGAACCACTTCCCTCAAGCAACCATCCATGCGCCATAACCACCTTGCCACTAACTCCTCATGTGCTAGAATTTAACACTTAAATTAACTTAAGTGTCAAGTTCACTTAATCCACTTCACTAAATTTTCAATACTAAAAATTATTCTAGCTTAGCTAATAATTCCAAGCCTTCACACAAATATACTAAGCACACAATAAACATCCTATCCGAGCTAACACAAGTAACAAAATGATACTCTAATTTTTTTCCTAAAGCCCAATTAAACCCGAGAATTCATAGAAACCTCATAACCTTCCAAATCCACTTAACTAATAAATCCAATTTGCAAAAACACCATTCTTATATTCTTGAAGATTTTAAACACTCCTAAGCCCAAGGCCCAATCGACCCAATCCTACTAGGCCCAATTTCGGGATGTTACAATTCTACCCTCCTAAAAAAAAATTTCGTCCTAGAAATTTCCAACCAACTACTAACACACTGCTCAAATCACACCACTATGCTTTCGCTTCGCACTCTGCCCTTAAAAACCACAATGTACTTTTTAACATAATCTTGAATCCTTTTTCACACAACCAAACATTCTTGACTTGAGGGTGAGAAAACAGTCCCGAGCCTTATGCTCATTAGACCCGCATCTCAAGCATGCTCCAAACCTCCTCCAGTATTCTTCCGGATGACGCCTTTTGCATAAATCACAAGCCGAATAGTTTGGTCGTGCCTTGACATGTTTTACAGAACGAGATAATGACCCTAGAGAACCGTGATCTCTTTTCTTCTTACAGTCCACAGACCCAACTCGAAGTGCTTCATCGATTCCTTTAACCTCCTCCAATACTTCCTTAACTGACCGAGTCAGCTCATCAATCCCAACTCGATCATGAGACCCCGTCTCAGCCACTAGCGATGCTAACGCGTCCTTTTCAAAAATATACCTCGATGCCGAAAATCTAGCCCTAGCACCTCGGCCTTTACCACGTCCACGACAACCACGTCCCCTAAAACTCATGTCTAAAGTCTCGACTTATCTGATTTAAAAGTTTTATGCATTAGTCATTATTCCACTTTCTTTAAAGCACAATTTTATGAAAAATTTTAACAAGAGGTTGTTTCGCGAGTACACCCAACCTATAGTTTTGGGTCTCTAGAGTAGTTTCTACTACTATACAGTCATACCATCATCATCATAATCATATCATCAAAAGCAACAATTTGAGATACTTACCCGGGCGGATCGGTGCCGGAGACTCGGTGCCATGCCTTTCCAACCATATAATTTTGAACAAAAACATTTTAAGACCATACTTTAAAACATTATGGGCCTCGAGCCCACAGCCGAGCTTTTGAACTTGGCTTTGATACCAATTTGTAACACCCCAAACCGGTCAATACGCGGGACCGAACGGCATGCCACGAGGAAAGCGTTTTGAAGAAAATCGAGTTAAAGATTAAATTTTCTTTGTAAAACTCTTTGTTGTTCTATGTTTGTAGAAATCAGTGTATATTAAGTTAAAAACTGATAATTTACTTTGAAATTCCGTAAATAACTCTTTAAAACTTAGTTGTAAATCCATGGATTAGAAAACCTTTTATAATTTAAAAGAAACCAAAGCGAATAGTTTGGAAACCGTTTCTAATTGAAATTTGGGAACTTGAGTTTTGGAAAAAATAGTATGAGTTATCGAAAAACACTTAAGATGCTAAATATTATTAAATGATTTATGTTACCCGATGGTAACGTTTTGAAAATAATTTGCGTTTTGTAGTTTAGAAAACTTTGTGCTCAATTTATTATGTCAACCATGTAATTCGTAAAGCCATGTTTAAAACAATTCCACAGCATATAAGTAATCCATAAAATAAATAACATAATTAAAGAGGCCTTATTACAACTCCAAATAGAGATGAAAAACCAAATTTAAATAAAAATAGTACCCAAACCAAAATCCGTGTAAATCGAATTTTATTGCATAGCCTCCTCGAATCTATCCGACTCCTCATCCACGATTTACGAATCACCAGAAAAGATAAGGGAGAAGGTGAGTCACCAAGACTCAGCGCATAAATCCTTCCCCCGGTTGATGCAACAAACTTACACAATTTATAACCAAGCAATATATATATATATAAAATGCACCCAATCCTAGCCATCCATAACTCCTTTTCTACCCCGTGTGGTACCAAACCACTGGTGGTGCCAAACCACTGGTGACCCAAAGTCACGATATCCAATAATGTGGTGCCAAACCACTGGTGACCCAAAGTCACGAATAATCCATTTGTAGGGCCAACCCACGTGTGATACCAAATCACTGGCAATTATCCCGTAATATCAAATGTGGGGCCAACCCACTGTGGTGCGAAGCCACTAGGACGAGTCGCTATGAGGTGCCAAACCTCTGGTGTCCCAAAGACACGAAATAATTGTGGTACCAAACCACTGGAGGTGCCAAACCTCTGGTGTCCCAAAGACACGGATATCAAATCTTCCCCCTCCTCTTATTTTACCCATAACCATGCAAATAGTATGCAAATCGTGCCATCATGCTTTATTATGTATCATATAGAAATATATATCACATGTCATGGTAATAAGTATCATATAGCAAAACATATAGAAACGGACTTACCTGAATCCTTGCTCATACCCATCAAGGTATCATATCAAGATCTCACAGTTTTCAGCTTTAATAACATTTTTAGCATATTTATAAATATATTACCGAGATATAAAGTGTGTAAGGTACACACCTGATAACAGTGAGAACTACACTTTCTCGCTTGTCGATACCCTCAGAATCTCGAACATCAACTATAAACGATTTCTCTCTGATTGTTGGTTCATAACCCAATGAAAAACCACGAACAAACAATGGCTCAGGGGTACGAAGGACTTCAAATAATCGATTATCGCCAGCAGAGGGTCCACATCCCGGTGGAAAGTCTTGGACTCTCGGCACAGCCCTTCGTTTGAAATTTGAGGGTATAGCAGAACCACCCCTCTTCCAAACACTATTAACTGCTCTTTTCGAACCCATTCTTAATTGCCCCAAAATCTTAACACTTTGATTCAATTCCGATAATCGTCACTTGCCTATGGAGTTGTCAAAATCCTTGAATGATGAAATCCTTTACCACCCGTTCTTAGTATGGCTATGGTCGACTATCAATGAAGAAATGATCAGCACTCCCCTATACCACTACAAAGATAAAAGGATTTGTTTGAAAGAGAAGAAATAATGATTTCGGTCAAAAAGATCCTCTCAAGGAAATATACAATTTCGGCAATGAAAGAAAAATAAAAGAATTGAAAAGAGTGTTCTTACCGATTGATCAAGGTGTGAATAAGAAAAATGGTTGAGAAGTGAATATATGTGAAGAGAAAGATTCGGTTAAGGAGATTGTCATCAACATTCGGCCATGGTGAAGAATTAGGGAGAGAATAATGTTGAAAGTCTCTTGTCGAAAACAAAGAGGAAAAGAAGAATAGAAATGAGGAGTTTGGGTTTCGGGTTCTCAAGAATAGAAGATGAATCAAGGAAGAACTTTGAGTCAAAGTGTGTGTTCGGCAATAAGGAAAAAGAGAAGAAATGGTCTTTGATGGTTTTGTAGTTTCGGTCACAAAAAGAAGAGAAAAAGGAATGGACTTGAGGGGAGAAAGAACAACTAAAAACCAAAATGGTCAAAACTCAAATGGCCAAAAGAAAAGAAAATGGTTACCTTTTGGCCAAAATACATTCGGCTAAGAGGAGAAAAAGATTAGAGAGAAACACAAAATAACCAAAAGAAAGATGTGCTCATCTAGCACTTAATTCTACCAAAAACTAGCACCATACCATACCAAAAGCTAACCAAAAATTGGCCATCCCCTAGCCCCTAATACCGTCCAAATTCATGGACACCAAGGTTAAACTTTTTGCCACACAAAACTTTCCAAAACAACTCTCCAACATTCAAGCCTTTTGTCCCCCTATCCTTCCTTAATCCATAAGATTCTTATCCCAAAATACAAGCTTTCCTAATCTATTATTCAACTTGCCATAAAATTGAAAGTCCAACTTACCATATGCAAAGCTTGGCCGACACTTAATGCAAGGATACATAAAAAAAAAATCCTTAATATGCCTTCCATGCTACTCGAACCACTTCCCTCAAGCAACCATCCATGCGCCATAACCACCTTGCCACTAACTCCTCATGTGCTAGAATTTAACACTTTAATTAACTTAAGTGTCAAGTTCACTTAATCCACTTCACTAAATTTTCAATACTAAAAATTATTCTAGCTTAGCTAATAATACCAAGCCTTCACACAAATATACTAAGCACACAATAAACATCCTATCCGAGCTAACACAAGTAACAAAATGACACTCTAATTTTTTTCCTAAAGCCCAATTAAACCGAGAATTCATAGAAACCTCATAACCTTCCAAATCCACTTAACTAATAAATCCAATTTGCAAAAACACCATTCTCATATTCTTGAAGATTTTAAACACTCCTAAGCCCAAGGCCCAATCGACCCAATCCTACTAGGCCCAATTTCGGGATGTTACAATTCTACCCTCCTAAAAAAAAATTTCGTCCTAGAAATTTCCAACCAACTACTAAACACACGGCTCAAATCACACCACTATGCTTTTCGCCGCACTCTGCCCTTAAAAACCACAATGTACTTTTTAACATAATCTTGAATCCTTTTTCACACAACCAAACATACTTGACTTGAGGGTGAGAAAACAATCCCGAGCCTTATGCTCATAAGACCTGCATCTCAAGCATGCTCCAAACCTCCTCCAGTATTCTTCCGGATGACGCCTTTTGCATAAATCACAAGCCGAATAGTTTGGTCGTGCCTTGACATGTTTTACAAAACGAGATTATGACCCTAGAGAACCGTGATCTCTTTTCTTCTTACAGTCCACAGACCCAACTCGAAGTGCTTCATCAATTCCTTTAACCTCCTCCAATACTTCCTTAACTGACTGAGTCAGCTCATCAATCCCAATTCGATCATGAGACCCCGTCTCAGCCACTAGCGATGCTAACGCATCCTTTTCAAAAATATACCTCGATGCCGAAAATCTAGCCCTAGCACCTCGGCCTTTACCACGTCCACGACAACCACGTCCCCTAAAACTCATGTCTAAAGTCTCGACTTATCTGATTTAAAAGTTTTATGCATTAGTTATTATTCCACTTTCTTTAAAGCATAATTTTATGAAAAATTTTAATAAGGGGTTGTTTCGCGAGTACACCCAACCTATAGTTTTGGGTCTCTAGAGTAGTTTCTACTACTATACAGTCATACCATCATCATCATAATCATATCATCAAAAGCAACAATTTGAGATACTTACCCGGGCGGATCGGTGCCGGAGACTCGGTGCCATGCCTTTCCAACCATATAATTTTGAACAAAAACATTTTAAGACCATACTTTAAAACATTATGGGCCTCGAGCCCACAGCCGAGCTTTTGAACTTGGCTTTGATACCAATTTGTAACACCCCAAACCCGGTCAATACGCCAGGACCGAATCTGGCATGCCACAGAGGAAAACGTTTTGAAGAAAATCGAGTTAAAGATTAAATTTTTACTGTAAAACTCTTTGTTGTTCTATGTTTGTAGAAATCAGGTGTATATTAAGTTAAAAACTGATAATTTACTTTGAAATTCCGTAAATAACTCTTTAAAACTTAGTTGTAAATCCATGGATTAGAAAACCTTTTATAATTTAAAAGAAACCAAAGCGAATAGTTTGGAAACCGTTTCTAATTGAAATTTGGGAACTTGAGTTTTGGAAAAAATAGTATGAGTTATCAAAAAACACTTAAGATGCTAAATATTATTAAATGATTTATGTTACCCGATGGTAACGTTTTGAAAATAATTTGCGTTTTGTAGTTTAGAAAACTTTGTGCTCAATTTATTATGTCAACCATGTAATTCGTAAAGCCATGTTTAAAACAAATCCAAAGCATATAAGTAATCCATAAAATAAATAACATAATTAAGAGGCCTTATTACAACTCCAAATAGAGATGAAAAACCAAATTTAAATAAAAATAGTACCCAAACCAAAATCCGTGTAAATCGAATTTTATTGCATGGCCTTCTCGAATCTATCCAGCTCCTCATCCGCGATTTACGAATCACCTGAAAAGATAAGGGAGAAGGTGAGTCACCAAGAATCAGTGCATAAATCCTTCCCCCGGTTGATGCAACAAACTTACACAATTTATAACCAAGCAATATATATATACAATGCACCCAATCCTAGCCATCCATAACTCCTTTTCTACCCCGTGTGGTGCCAAACCACTGGTGACCCAAAGTCACGATATCCAATAATGTGGTGCCAAACCACTGGTGACCCAAAGTCACGAATAATCCATTTGTGGGGCCAACCTACGTTTGATACCAAATCACTGGCGACGATCCCGTAATATCAATATGGTGCGAAGCCACTAGGACGAGTCGCTATGAGGTGCCAAACCTCTGGTGTCCCAAAGACACGGATATCAAATCTTCCCCCTCCTCTCATTTTACCCATAACCATGCAAATAGTATGCAAATCGTGCGACCATGCTTTATTATGTATCATATAGAAATATATATCACATGTCATGGTAATAAGTATCATATAGCAAAACATATCGAAACGGACTTACCCGAATCCTTGCTCATACCCATCACGGTATCATATCAAGATCTTATAGTTTTCGGCTTTAATAACATGATTAGCATATTTATAAATATATTACCGAGTTATAAAGTGTGTAAGGTACACACCTGATAACAGTGAGAACTACACTTTCTCGCTCGTCGATACCCTCGGAATCTCGAACATCAACTATAAACGATTTCTCTCTGATTGTTGGTTCATAACCCAAAGAAAAACCACGAACAAACAATGGCTCAGGGGTACGAACGACTTCAAAGAATCGATTATTGCCAGCAGAGGGTCCACATCCCGGTGGAAAGTCTCAGACTCCCGACACAGCCCTTCGTTTGAAATTTGAGGGTATAGCAGAACCACCCCTCTTCCAAACACTATTAACTGCTCTTTTCGAACCCATTCTTAATTGCCCTAAAATCTTAACACTTTGATTCAATTCCGATAATCGTCACTTGCCTATGGAGTTGTCAAAATCCTTGAATGATGAAATCCTTTACCACCCGTTCTTAGTATGGCTATGGTCGACTATCAATGAAGAAATGATCAGCACTCCCCTATACCACTACAAAGATAAAAGGGTTTGTTTGAAAGAGAAGAAATAATGATTTCGGTCAAAAAGATCCTCTCAAGGAAATATACAATTTCGGCAATGAAAGAAAAATAAAAGAATTGAAAAGAGTGTTCTTACCGATTGATCAAGGTGTGAATAAGAAAAATGGTTGAGAAGTGAATATATGTGAAGAGAAAGATTCGGCTAAGGAGATTTTCATCAACATTCGGCCATGGTGAAGAATTAGGGAGAGAATAATGTTGAAAGTCTCTTGTGGAAAACAAAAAGGAAAAGAAGAATAGAAATGAGGAGTTTGGGTTTCGGGTTCTCAAGAATAGAAGATGAATCAAGGAAGAACTTTGAGTCAAAGTGTGTTCGGCAATAAGGGAAAAAGAGAAGAAATGGTCTTTGATGGTTTTGTAGTTTCGGTCACAAAAAGAAGAGAAAGAAGGAATGGACTTGAGGGGAGAAAGAACAACTAAAAACCAAAATGGTCAAAACTCAAATGGCCAAAAGAAAAGAAAATGGTTACCTTTTGGCCAAAATACATTCGGCTAAGAGGAGGAAAAGATTAGGGAGAAACACAAAATAACCAAAAGAAAGATGTGCTCATCTAGCACTTAATTCTACCAAAAACTAGCACCATATCATACCAAAAGCTAACCAAAAATTCAGCCATCCCCCCTAGCCCCTAATACCGTCCAAATTCATGGACACCAAGGTCAAACTTTTTGCCACACAAAACTTTCCAAAACAACTCTCCAACATTCAAGCCTTTTGTCCCCCTATCCTTCCTTAATCCATAAGATTCTTATCCCAAAATACAAGCTTTCCTAATCTATTATTCAACTTGTCATAAAATTGAAAGTCCAACTTACCATATGCAAAGCTTGGCCGACACTTAATGCAAGGATACAGAAAAAAAAAATCCTTAATATGCCTTCCATACTACTCGAACCACTTCCCTCAAGCAACCATCCATGCGCCATAACCACCTTGCCACTAACTCCTCATGTGCTAGAATTTAACACTTAAATTAACTTAAGTGTCAAGTTCACTTAATCCACTTCATAAATTTTCAATACTAAAAATTATTCTAGCTTAGCTAATAATTCCAAGCCTTCACACAAATATACTAAGCGCACAATAAACATCCTATCCGAGCTAACACAAGTAACAAAATGATACTCTAATTTTTTTCCTAAAGCCTAATTAAACCCGAGAATTCATAGAAACCTCATAACCTTCCAAATCCACTTAACTAATAAATCCAATTTGCAAAAACACTATTCTCATATTCTTGAAGATTTTAAACACTTCTAAGCCAAAGGCCCAATCGACCCAATCCTACTTGGCCCAATTTCGGGATGTTACACCTATGCTTACCTACAAGGCAAGTTATGAAACACAAACACTCACACATACCATATATGCACTTTATAGAAATTCTTAATGTAACGCTTCGAATTTTTGGGCCTAGAAGTGTTGGGCCTTGTGCATGGGAGCCACTAAGAGACTGCACATAAAAGTTTATGTGTGCAAGAAATATCACAAATTTCTTGTTTACTTTAATGGCTAAGTAATTTGGGTGTGTATTGGGGTGTGTGAGAGTCCTGGATTCAAACTTGGGCTTTAGCAAAAATTTATGTTTTTCTCTTAAAGGAGCCTTGGTGTTAGTGGGTAGGTTTTAAGAATATTTTTTGGATAATTTATAACACAAGAGGAGCTTGTAGCTTAGTGGCAAGTAGTGTGTGGTGGATTGGCAAGGATGTAGTATCACAAGGGGGCAAGGAGGTCAAAGGTTCAAGTCTCTCCTTGCTCAAAAGAGTAATTTATTTTACTCCTTGTTGAGCTAGAAGTTGAGTTGGAGTGTAACTCTAGTTGGTAAAGGTTTGAATTGGTCTTGGTATTTGAATGGGAGGTGGGGAGTAGATTAAGATTGGTCTTGGTATTTGAATGGGAGGTGGGGAGTAGATTAAGGAGGATGTTGAGGGATAGGTTTGGTTGCTGGGGAGATCAAGGAAGGGAGGATGAAGTAGTGTCTGAGACGAGTAGGGACTTTGGGGTTGCTCAAGAATTCAGTTAGGGGGAATTGGCTCATTTTTGGTTTTGACATTTGATGTTTCCTTTGTTGAAATGGCATGACCATTTAGGCCATTTTGTGCCGAATTTACTTTCAATTACTTGCCAAATTCCTCCCTCATTTATCCTCTTCTAGACTTTCTTTTCTTCTCTAATTTTTTTTCCTCACAATTACTTCACTACTGTGTTGTCCCATCTTCTCTTTTTTCTTCAAGTACCTTTGGCCGAATTTCTTCCTCCTCTTCTCTAAATTCTTCTCCTCTATTTCTCTCCATTAATATCTTGTAACCGAATATCCCTTCTCCCTATCTCTTTTCTTTATCTTTCATTTATGCTACTCTCCTCTTTAGGGTTACTCATAAGCCGAATCATCTTGATTTCGTAAGGTTGAAGGTTAAATTTCGGGTCCTTTGTTCTTCAAAGCCGAACACTTTTTCTCTTGGTTTATTGATCTCTTTTTGATTTGGGCGGCTGCTAGACTTGAGTCTTGGTGAGTATTGGTAAGTTTTTGTCTTTGAAGATGGCAATTTCTTTTATTTAAGGACTGAATGTACTTCTTTTCTCTCAATTGCTTTTCGCCTAGGTGTTGCCTTGTAACAGTGTGTCTTGAATGTTGCTAGGGATTCGATTTCATTAAGGAAGGTGTTGGGCCGATTCCTTATCTCTTTCAAGTGGTCATTTCCTTTATTGGTAAGGGTTTAAGTTTTAGTGGTACCGGTTAGGGGATTATGGTTGTTTATGAGTTTGGTTAACTGTTCTCATAAAGGTAAAGTGTTGGGAAGACTATGTGGTGTTGGAACAAGAAGAATTCTGTGATTGATTGGTTGGTTCTTGATCTCGAAAGTGGTTCAGTTTCGACATCGCAATAGGTGTGTATTAGTACCGTAATTGCTAATCGGGCAAAAGCCGATAGAGTGTGAATGTTTTTTGCACGGTGTTAGCTGTAGCGGCAAATGCCAAAATGTTGGATTGCCGAAAAGCCGAAAAGCCAAAAGATTGGGCTTTTGGGCCACATGAGCATGTAAACACTCATGTGATCAACCGAGCTCATGAAACTTGGGTGTACGACGAGGAAGGTCGCCATGAGCGACCTCATGGGCTTGGGCCGTATGGGCCGTATGGGCTCGTGGGCCCACGTGGGTAAACTTCACTGTTAAGTGGGATGTAGATAGACTTGTCATGTCGCGCACATGACTTAGGTAGTTCTGGGCTTCGTCGGGACGAAATGAGCTGTGTGGGCCCACACAGATAAAATGTATGTAATGTGGCCAGTGTTGTTTGGACTGTGACTTTTGCATAATTGTGGCTATTTCTGGGCAAATTAGGCCACACGAGCGTGTGGGCCCACTTGGGCCGAGTAATGAGCCTTAGGCCCATTTACACCGTTGTGACTGTTTAGGTTACTTAAGTCGATCGAGGCGACGATGGACCTTCTGTTGGGTCACTGAGACCCCAATTTGCAAAATTATCGAAATACCCCTGAAGGGTAGGATGACCGAAATACCCTTATAGGGTAAAATAACTATTTTTCCCTTATGGGTAAATGGCTGACTTAGACTATGAATTTGACTGTGATCGTATGACTGTGTTTAAACTGACTTGACTATGGTCGTGTGACTGATATGCTTTTAATATATATCTTAGTGACTGTTATTGAGCATGGCCATTTTGCATACACATGTAATGATTGAGTATGACATACACGACATACAGTATGGGGTTGGGACATTGATACGGAGGAAGTTCTGATAGGGTCGCACGGGTCTCATGAGACGACTGTGGAGCAACAGACTGCTTAAAGTCGTGTAATCTGAATATGGCTCTGTGCCGTCTTGGTTATGGCTTTGTGCCAATCGTATTTACCTGTAACGCCCCAAAAATTAGGGGTTGTAATTTATTTGTATAATTTCATGTTGTGCTTGCTCAGCTGGTTATTTGAATGTATTCGGGGGTTCTAAGGAGGCCTGGGTTCAAGTCTGAGCACTGGAAAAATTTTAATTTTTGGCCCTTTGGTGGAGAGGGCTGTTGGCAGTAGGGCTTAAGTAATTTTGTGTGTGTGTTTTAGTAACACAAGATGAGCTAGTAGCTCAATGGCAGTGGCGTCTTTGGGAAGGCTTGGAGAGTGGGGTTCGAATCCCACAAGTTGCAAATAGAGGCTTTTATTTTGTGACTTGAGAGGGGAGGAAGAAGAGTTCGGATCAAACTCTTCAAGGGGGAGTGGAGACTAGGTCAAATAATTCAAATGGGTGGAGGAGAGCAATAGTAGGAGGAAAAAATAGAGAAAATCAAGGAAGTGAGGTGTGTGGAAGAGTTGGCCGAATGTGGGGAAGTTGAATAGGGAATTTCAGCCAAAGACTTGTCATTTTAGGGGAATGCATTTTTGGTTTTGTTAGGGGTCTGAATTTTCTTGGGGAAGTGTTTGCATTTTAGCACTTTTGGATGTTTCGGGCCGTTTCTATTCATTGTTGACCTCTACCGAATTCACCTTTTCCCCATATTTTCTTCTCATTCATTTTTTTTCGTACTAATTGCCGAATTGATAAGCCTTTACGTTCACTTTCTTTTCTTTTCCCTTTTCACTATTCGTCATACTTTGCAAGGTCATCTCGCAATTACTGCTCGTGTGCTGCTGAACCCCTTTCCTTTTTAGGTTTTCTCTGGCCGAATACAACACTTTCTCTTCCTCTTATTATTCTTCCTCTCTCCTTTCAAGCATGTGCCGAAGCACTTTAACCTTGACCCTTTTAGTGTAGGGCCGAATCTATTAGGGTCTAAGCATATCCTTCTCTCCGTTTGTTCAGCCTTCGAATCTCGGAAAGTAGTTGGTAAGTGTGACTATAGCCGAATCTGGGGTTGGTGTTCTTTCGTTGTGTTTTTCTTTGGCCAAAAAGGCTTTCATCCCCGTTACCATCGAGATATTTATCATTAACACCTTCTTTTTCATCGAATATTCTAGGGACTCGTCATTCTTAGCCAAGTTTAGGGCCGATTATTCCTCCCTTGTAGGAGATCTCTTGTTGGTGGTAAGTAGTGTAGATTGATTTAACGGTTTCAATTTTATGGAGATGTCTTAGCAAGGGTTGAGGCTAATTGATTGGAACTGTTGTTTTCATAGGTGCTTAGTCTTGGGAGCTTCAACCTACAACCCATAACAGGTGTGTAATCTCACACTACTGTTTATTCTGATATGCTACGTTCTGTGAATAGACTAAAAGCCGAAATATCGAAAAGCCGGAGTATCGACAACTGAGATCTCCTGAGCGTGTGAACGCTCGTAGAGATAAATCGAGTCAATAGTGTTGGCGATAGACTGTTGGGAGTGCCTCAAACTCTCTCGTGGGACTGAGGCTATAACGGGCCTTGAAACACCCCGAATTTGGGCCTAGAAGAATTGGGCCCAATAGGCCTTGGGAATGGGAGCTTTTAAAAATTTTTGAGATATAAGTAGCACTTAGAATATTATTAAGATAGTATCGGGATTAATTGAAGCCTTAGAGTTAAGGGTGACCTTAGGGAAAAATTTATTTTTCTCACTTAGTGGGCCCTAGTCTCAAGCATGAGGCCTCATAAGCAGATTAAGAGGAGAGAGGACACAAATGGGCTTGTAGTCCAGTGGAAAGTGACGTCACATAGGGACTATGAGGTGGCGTGTTAGGCAGCCAAGTGGTCCAAGGTTCGAGGCCTAGGAAGGGAAAATTAAGAAGTTTTATTTTTGTGCCTGGACAGAAGGAGTTGGCGTTGGAAGGGACTCTGAAAAGGAGTGTTCAGGAGAGAAATTTAAGGTGCAGATAAGGGAGAAAATATGGGGATTGAGAGGTGGATATAGTGGTGCCGAATTGGACTCTGAGGGAAGGGAAGTTCGGCTAGGGGCTATATATATGAGTGACGAATTAAGTTCCTAGGTTAATGCTAAATTTTTGCTTCTTTGCTAGCCGAATTTCATCACTTGTGAGAGGTAGAATTTTTTCTAAGTGTGCCAAAGCTGAATCCTTCATATCCTCCCTTCTCAAATTCCCTTTTGGTTCACCACTCGTTTCTAGCCAAATCACTTTTATTTTTTATTCCCCAAGTGTTGCCGAATTGCCTCTGTCACCTTTCTAGTCTCAAAAGCCGGACTTAAGTCGTAGGATCAAAAGAAGATTTCGGTAAGAGATTAGTTGAATGTTTAGTGTGTTTTTTTAAAAATCTGAAGGGCTATCTAACCCCTCTTTGCCGTTACCATGTATTAACAAGGGTGAGGCTCAGCAATCGCAAGCGCGGTAGGTAAGGATTGTTATCAAGGTAGTAAGTATTCTCGATCTAGCTAGAGTTTTAATAAGTGGCCAAATCTATTGTGGCTCATAGGGGTGACTTATGATCAATATGGGTCACTTGGTTATTGACGATATAGGTTTTTGGATGCAGATCTAGAGGATAATCGCCAATAGTGGCAAAGGAAGGGCTACGAGAAAGTAAGGCACACGGTAAGGTTGCGGTGAGATTTCGATTTCTGATAAAATGCATCTTAAGTTATGATTAATCATTAGGTGATGTCAATTGTAGGTTCGTGACTAAGGGGTTCACAGCACGCAAGGTTACCAGGTGTGTACAAACACTACACACACGATATTAGCAATGCTGAAAAGCCGAAAGTGGCTAAATGGGCCCGGTGGGCCCTGAGGCTAAGAATTGATGAAATAGGTTGGTTTGTTAAACATATTGAGTTAGTCACGCATGATACACGATTTGGATTTGTTTGGGGCCTAAAAGGCCATATGATAAGATTTAGGCCTAAGGGGCTGTAAGGGTGTGATTTGGGCTTGATGGGCTTATAGGGACGTAAACATGTATGTTAGGGTTTATGAACCTTAGGCCTAGTTTGAACAACTCTTAAATTCCATAAGACTTAATCTAATTAAACATGTCTGTGAACAAGTCGATGGGTTGGAGTGTGGCAACAGACGTACGCATATCTAGGAGTGGATCTAGGGAGAGCTTGGTACTTAAGCGGCCCTAGTGGCCCACCTCCTCTTTTCTAGAATCCTACCTGGTGCGTAGTGTCTGTTCACTTTAGCCGCGAGGACTTGTTGATGGGCCAAAGTTCATAGCTAAAACCCAAAAAGGACAAAATACCCTTATATTTGTAAAATTACTAAATTACCCTTATATTTGTAAATTTACTAAAGTACCCCTAGATTGTAAAGCACCAAAATACCCCTGTTTTGCGAAAGTACCAAAATACCCCTATTTTGTAAAATTACCAAGATTCCCCTATGTTGGAAAATTACAAAAAAATACCCCTGTAGGATAGAATTACGAAAATACCCCTAGGTAGTGAAATGACGAAAATACCCCTATGTGACGAATATAAGTTTATGGATGTCAGTTGTGTGTTTGATGCATTCATATGATATTCTGCTTAGGATGCATATGGGTGGGAATTATGGTACGGAGGAAGATTTGAGGATCGCATGACCGTATGGTATGGATCCAGGATTTCATGGTCGTATGGTATGGATCCACAGTAGGCTTTAAGCCCAACATGTGTTTAGCGACTTTGTTTGCAACGTTAAATAATATCGCAAGCAACCAGGCTACCCTTGGTGTGTAGCGGAGGGGTGGGTCGAGCTAGAACTCCCCACAGGAGTCATAAGGTTGGAAGGGAAACGGTGTGTGTAGCGGATGGATTTTTGGGGTCGGTTTGCATTATTTGTTTATAAATGATACGATATGCTATGATGAGGTCATTGTGGGCTAAAGCCCAAGACCACCGATTTTGATAGGGCTTAGGCCCAAAGTGAATATTTGTAAGTGATTTGTCTGCCAAGGGTTGTACACACTGAGTTTCGAAACTTGCACCTGTTTAATTTAATGTTTCAGGTAATCCCAAATAGACGACTCGACGTGGGAGAGGACTCGGAGGTGGCCATACTACAAGAGGCTTAAATTTTCATTTATTTGTTTCAAAATACATGTTTTTAGTTACTTAATTTTCGGTGGATGTAATAAGGCCTTGTACTCCATTTTGACTTCAGATTTATTTTGGGTTTTGAGACTAATTGTTTATTTAGTTATTAAACCTAAGTAAGCTCTTATGTTCAAACTTGGTTTCTGAAATACTTAAATTAATAAAATGGGTTTTTATCTTTAATTAATAAGACTAAAATATTTTGGGCTTTTGGGCCTTAAATTTTTTTTTTAAATTAGCAAAACTGTTTTGAATTGTGCCTTTAATGTGACATTCCGGATTCGGGCCTAACTTCTAGGCCGGGATGGGGTGTTACAGGCCTTGTTGAGCCGAAGTGGGCTAAGTGGGTCCAATGGGCCAATGGGCCCATAAGGCAAAATCCGTGGTAAGTGCGAACAATTGATGCGGCTGCGAAGTCCGCAGAACTGAGACCGGAAATAGGTTGTTTGGGGCCACACGAGCGTGTGGGCCTCTTTGGGCCAAAATGTGATTTTAGGCCCAATTGCACCGTTTTGACCAGAAATGGAATCTGTGTTGCTCGAGGCGACAGAAGGCCCTTGTAAAGGCCGTTATAGGGGTAAAATTATTGAATTACCCTTGGTGGGTAAAATTACTGAAATACCCTCGAGGGGCAAAATTATCGTTTTACCCCTAAATGACCGTTATACCCTTAGTGATAATTAAATGATGTATGTATGATGTTTTATAACTGTATATGTAACACCCCATACCCGAGTCCAAGGCTGAGACCAGATATGAGACATTACTATGCTTGAACTTTGTTAAACATGCACTTACGGGCTGTAAAGTTTTGTTCCGAATTAAAACTTCCCTTTCTTAGTCTAGTCATACATTTCATGGGCCCAAGAGGCCTTAAACACATATATGGAAACTTTCAAAATGCCCATGTGGCTTGGGACACGCCCGTGTACACCTAAGACACGCCCATGTCTTCCAACCGTGGTTGACACTGACTATATTCACATGGCTTTGACACACCCGTGGGCTTAGACCGTGGTCGACACTGACTATATTCACATGGCCTAGGGCACATGCCCATGTTCTGACCGTGTGTCACACACGGCCTAAACAAATGGCCGTGGGATTAGCCCGTAGTCTAATTTAACTTAAAGTACTAGTGCAAGGGACGCACGGCCTAGACACATGCCCGTGTGTCTATCCGTGTGGGCACTTGAAGGCTATTTACCAAGCCGATTGCCACCCTGAAATCAAGATTAATATCATATTCAATTCAACAACTCAATTTACTACATCTTTCATGAACATTACTACATGCTTCATTGCTATCGATAAACATACATACTTAGTCAATCTTGGCCAATCACTTAGCCATATACAAAAGAATAATAAACTTGATAGCCCATACTTTTGCCCTTTTTAAGACATATTCTCAAAATGAAATGTTCCTATACATGCCATACTTAATATAAACATCTTGGCTATACTAAAATAGCGATTGATAGTGTGCTCCGAGCTCCGATGACGATGATCCACGAGATTAGCTTGGCGGAACTACATGGAAAGAAAGAATAAAAGACGTAAGCATTTAGCTTAGTAAGTTTGCATATAATTCACATAGCATCTTGTTTAACATAAACCATTTGGCATAAACAATGGCATCATAACTTCAGCTATTTAAGCTTACTTACTCTTACTGATTTTTACATATCTCATGATACTTACTAGTCTCATGCTCGTGAGGTTAATAAAGTACCTGTATCACTTGATCACATAGATCAACATACTTTACTATAATAATCATAATCTCTAATTCATCATTCATAACATGAATAATACTCATTTCCAACTTGATAATAGCTTTGCTTACTTAATTTTCTTGCTATCTTATTTAAGCTTTACTCATTTAAGCTTTACTCATTTGCCCGATGAATTTCTATGAATAACCGAGGATACTAAATCTCATCCCACATATAACTCGATGCCAAAGCCATATCCTAGATATGGTCTTACATGGGATCTCTCATCTTGGTATCGATGCCATGTCTTGGCATGGACTCTCTCAAAGTCTTCCTTGTGTGTTCCCTTGGGAACTTACTATTGCCATGTCTTGACATGGTCTTATTTGGTATCTTTACTCATGAAATGGTCAATGCCGAGCCTTGGCTTGGACTTACTTGAAATCTTTCTTGTTACTCACCAATTCCATGCCTTGGCTTGGACTTATATGGGATCTCTATCTCATGATAGCTTTACAATGCCAAGACTTGTCTTGGACTTACATGACATCTTTGTTTGGAGACTCACCAATGCCATGCCTTGGCTTGGGCTTACATGGGTCTTCATCTCATAATAACTCTTCAATGCCAAGACTTGTCTTGGACTTACATGATAACTTTGCTTGATTGCCAATGCCATGCCTTGGCTTGGTCTTATACGGACTTTCTTATCTATGTGGTAGATTGAGTATCCTAAGTAATTCAACTTCAATCGGGACTTTTTCATGCTTAATCTCATTGATTTCTTTATTTAAATAACATTAAGCATTTCTATGGTAATAATGTACATTATACCAAGCAATTCAATTATAGTAATCATAAAGCTTAGAAATCATACAAACTTACCTCGATATAAAAATGTATGTAGATATGCAATTTAATCCTCGGCTTTTTTCTTGCCTCAGTTTTGATCCAGGCTTCATTTTTCTTTATCTATAATAATAGTTTAGATCATTTAATAATGACACTGACTAAATTGACTCTTAACTCATACTTTGGCAAAATTACAATTTTACCCCTAAACTTTCTCATAATTCCACTTTTGCCCCTAGGCTCGTAAAGTGATTTTCATTAAACTTTCTAACTCTTCATGCTCAGCCAATTCATTGTCTCAACTATAAAAACAACCAATTCTCACTATTTCTACCATGTATGACAAATTTCATAAGTATTACAAACTAGTTCTTACTAGCATTTTTCATGAAATTCATTTAGGAAAAGATATTTATCTAACATCAAACTCTCATAATCTTTATTAAAACATCATTTCTACAAACATGTCTTACATGGGTAAATTTTTGAACATGCATCTTAGCTCATCTTATAGCTAAAATTAGCTAGTTCATAATACGAAGACTCCAAAAATACGAAGAATATTAAAAACGGGGCTAAAATGAACTTACTAGCAAGCTTGAAAAATTGAAGAACCCTAGCTATGGCTTCCTTCAAATTTTCGGCACTTGGGGAAGAAGATGAGAATGATTTTTGTCATCTTTTTCCCTTATTAATCATTTAATTGATAAATGACCAAAATGCCCTTCTCTTTACAAAATCACCATTTACTAACTCATGTCCATTTTTGTCCAAAAATTATAATTTGGGAAAATTGCTATTTAAGGACTTCTAATTAATATTCTAAAGCTATTTAATATAAAAAGCTTCTAGAAACTCATATTTTGCAACTTTTGCAATTTAGTCCTAATGGACCCTTAAATGGAAATTTACATAAAATTTCTACATGAAACTTTCATATCATCATGCAAACATCTCAAATCCCTTAAAAACTCATTTTACTAACTTGAATTTGTGGCCTCGCACCACTATTCCGGCTAGGCCCTAAATCGGGCTGTTACATTATATGATTGTGATGCACTTCATTCATAACATAGTGCATTGGGTTGGGATTTTCTGATTGGAGGAAGTACTGTTACAGTGGCATCGCCACATGTTTTGATTCTAGTGGCTCAGCCACATATACCATTTTTAGCAGCTTGGCTGCACTACTAGATAGTTGGTTGGGTGGGTTGACTTGGTCCCCATATGGATAGATGGTTGGTACGGGTGGAGAGTTTGGCTGGATTGGGTTGGGTTACATGTTCATTGCATTGTTATGATATAGGGCTTAGGCCCAGATTGTTACTGAATAGGGCATAGACCCAGACCGTTACCGAATAGGTCTTAGGCCCAGACTGTTACCGTATGGGCTCGGGCCCAAATTGTGACTGGATCAGGGGATTACACACTGAGTTCTCGTAACTCACCCCTTTCTTTTAACCGTGCAGGTAATCCTTAGCCTTAGAGGATTTTGAGCTGCGGAAGACTCGGAGGTAGCCACACGTCGGATACGGTTTGAAGACTAAACTTAGCGATTTTAGTTTAATTTTTGTTATTTTAAATTATTGGGTTAATAATTTTTGTAATAGGGCCATTGGGTTTTCTTTTTATCTTTTATTTGGTATTTTTTTAAATTACAAATTACTGGTTTGTTAGACACGAGTTTTTAAAACTATAACCACTCTTTTCAAAATATCACGTATTCATAAAACTTCTGCAAAAAAATAAAGTTTTGAAAGTAATAATGTTTTTGCAAGAGAATGACTTTTAATAAACTACGTTTTGAAGATAAGCAAACAAAATCTGAGGTTTTAATGGCAGAAAGTTTTAAATTCTTTAAGAAGGGTTTCTAACTCTTCTATATGACACGCCAGATTTGGGCCTAACTTTTAGGCCGAGTTTGGGGTGTTATATTTATGGTATCGGAGCTCAGTTGCAAAACTCGACTGTGGAATGGGTTTTGAAAATTTTTCGAAATATGTTTAAATTTTAGGCTAGAAAGAAGTGATAGTGTTACTGAAAGTGTGACACACTGAGTGCCCGGCACCAAATCCGTAAGTTTCTTGACTCTATACTTTGGTATATGCTGATATGACTGTACTACAAAAATACTAGGGATAATAGTAGTATACTAAAACTCCTAAGTTGTAGAAACTGAGACTATAGGAGACTGAAACCGTAGTAAATACGATCTGTGAATACAACCCTAATTACTGCTTTTCATAAAGTACTTGTTAATAATTACGAGAACTATAAGCTAATTCATAAAACTTTTTAATCAGAAATAAATGCTACATCGATATGAGCACAAGAGGTCACGGAAGGGGTACACGTGGCTGTGGTAGAGGTCGTGGTGCTAGGGCTAAATCCTCAGCATCAGGATATATGCCTGAAAGGGAAGCGCCGGCATCACCAGTGACAGAGGCAGGGTCTCATGACCGAGCCGGTGGGGACGATGCTCTGTCCCAAGTGATGCTACATGTTCTGGAAAGGGTTGCTGGAGCGAGTACTGGGTAAGTGGCCCGAGGGTCAATTTCTAAGCGACTCCGGTGAAACGGGGCGAAAATCTTCAGGAGCATCTCTAGTGTAGCCCCGAATGTAGCAGAATATTGGTTAGAGGCGGTTGAGCGAATCATGGATGAGCTTGACTGCACAGTGGAGCAAAAGCTAAAAGGAGCAGTGTCTTTACTGCGAGATGAGGCATATCAATGGTGGCTTACCGTGAGGGAAGGCACGCAGGCTGACCGCTATGTGGCCTTCCAAGGGAAATATGTCGGGGCAAGTTATGTGGACGCCCTGAGAAAGGAATTTCTGAATTTGGTTAAGGGGAATAGGTCTGTAGCAAAATATGAGGCAAAGTTTCTACGGTTAAGCCGGTATGCTCGGGGCATAGTTGTGACTAAGTACGAGCATTGCGTGAGGTTTGAGGATGGTCTTCGGGATGAGTTGCGGGTACTGATAGCCCCGCAGAGGGAAAGGTACTTTGCTGTTCAAATTGAGAAGGCAAAGATTGTCGAGGATGTAAAGCGCACCGAACGTCAAAATCGTGAGAAGGAAAGGGGCAAAAGTAAGAGGGATTTTGGGCCCTCAAGTTCTTCTGGTGGGCCTAAGAAGAGGCCTAAATTTGATGGGCCAGCCCGAGCTGGGGTTCCAGTTGTTGCTAGACGACCGCAACCTTGCATTGAGTGTGAAAGACCTCATTCGAGAGAGTGTTGGAAAAGAACCGGGGGTGTTTTAGATGTGGGTCCAAGGATCATCTGTTTAGAGACTGTCCTCGAAGGCCCATTCAGATGCAAGCTATAGGTCAGGGCTATGTGCAGCCAGGGAGAGGTGGTCAGCAGCCACCGAGAGGCCGTGGTCCACCCAGAGGGGGAAATGGGTTAGGACGAGGTCGTGGAGCACCGGGCAGATGTGCTGGTAGATGGCGACTCACCTGACGTCATAACTGGTATGTTCCTCATTCATGGTGTACCATTTATAGCTTTAATTGACATTGGGTCTACACACTCGTATGTTGTATGTACTTGTTGATAGGGAACTGTCAGTGGTTAGTCCACTGGGATAGTCGATTAGAGTGAATAAACTATTTAGGGATGTGCCCTTAGAGGTCCAAAGGGTTGTCTTTCTGGCGGATTTGATGGAACTGCCATTTGGCGAGTTCGATCTCATTTTGGGCATGGATTGGTTAGTGAAACACCGTGCGAATTTGGATTGCGCTGCTAAGCAGATGGTACTGAAGTCTTCAGAGATTGAGGAGGTGGTCGTGATAGGGGAGCGAATGAATTATTTATCTAATGTAATCTCCGCATTTAGGGCCGAGAAACTGGTTCGTAAGGGGTGCAAGGCGTTCCTAGCTTATGTTAGCACATCTAATGTTAAGGGTTTGTTTGTTAGGGATGTCAAAACCGTAAAGGAATTTCCAGATGTATTTCCTGAAAAGCTTCCAGGGTTGCCACCAAGTCGTGAGGTCAAATTCAACATTGAGCTCCTATCGGGAACAGCACCGGTGTCCATCGCCCCTTATAGGATGGCACCGAAGGAGCTGGTGGAATTAAAGTCTCAAATCCAAGAGCTACTAGATTGAGGATTCATTCAACCGAGTGTGTCACCGTGGGGAGCACCGGTATTGTTCGTGAAGAAGAAGGATGGTTCAATACGCATGTGTATTGATTATCGTCAATTGAATAAACTGACGATTAAGAACAAGTACCCTTTACAAAGAATAGACGATTTGTTTGATCAGCTGCGAGGAGCTACGATTTTCTCCAAGATAGATCTTAGATCAGGGTACCATCAGCTAATTTCTGGGTCTGGCCGGGTATTACAGGCGATTCGTTGAAGGGTTTTCACTGATTGCTGCACCCCTAACTAAGTTATTGCGTAAGGGAGTACCGTTTGTTTGTACTGTTAAATAGCAGGAGAGTTTTAAGAAACTGAAAAAGATTCTGACTGAAGACCCAGTACTAATTCAGCCAGAGGCTGGAAAGAAATTTGTTATCTACTGTGATGCGTCGCACACAGGTTTGAGTTGTGTGCTGGTGCAAGAGGGAAAGGTGGTGGCTTATGCGTCCCGTCAGCTTAGGCCACACGAGGTGAATTATCCCACTCATAAATTGGAATTAGCTACGGTGGTGTTCACACTAAAAATTTGGAGACACTACTTGTACGGTGTGAAGTTGATCATCTATACCGACCATAAAAGTCTCAAGTACCTCCTTACTCAGAAGGAGTTTAACCTTAGGCAACGAAGATGGATAGAGTTGCTTAAAAATTATGATTGTTCGATTGGGTATCATCCGGGAAAGGCTAACGTAGTAGCGGATGCATTAAGTCGTAAGGTTGTACCGGATCTAAGAGCAATGTTTGCTCATCTCATCCTGTTTGAGGATGGTAGTTTGTTAGCTGAACTGCAAGTAAAACCGAATTGGATTAGTCAAATTAAGGAGAAGTAGTTACTGACTGAATCGTTGGTTCTCCGTTTTCAACTGGTAAAGAAGGGAGAGACTGGGGACTTTGGGTTGAATAGTGAAGGAGTATTATGCGTTCGTGGGAGAGTTTGTGTACCGGGGTATTCTAAGTTAAGGCAGTCTATTCTGCGGGAGGAGCATAGTAGCCCATACGCTATGCATCTAGTGGAAACAAGTTATATCGAGATCTGCGTGAGCTGTACTAGTGGCTAGGGCTTAAGCGTGAGGTTACTAATTTTGTAAGTAAGTGTTTGACATCCCAGCAAGTGAAAGTGGATCATCAACTGACTTCTGGATTACTGCAACCTGTTAAAATTCCACTCTGGAAATGGGAGAGAGTAACCATGGATTTTGTTAGTGCGCTAACTCTGACGCCTACTAAGAAAGATTCGGTATGGGTAATTGTGGATCGGCTGACTAAGTCTGCCCACTTCATACTAGTTTGCACCAATTACTCGTTGCAGAAGTTGGCCAAGTTGTACGTGGTGAAAATTGTGAGGTTACATGGGGTACCAGTGTCTATCATCTAGGACAGGGACCCCAGATTCACATCACAATTTTGGAGGGTGTTACACGAAGCTTTGGGGACAAGGTTGGATTTCAGCATAGTGTTTCATCCGCAGACTGATGGTCAGTCGAAGAGAGTAATTTAGATTTTGGAGGACATGTTGAAGAGCTGTGTAATTGATTTCAAGAGTAGTTGGGAAGACTATCAGCCATTAGCTTATAACTATAGTTACCAATCTGGTATTCAGATGGCACCGTACGAGGCGTTATATGGTCGTAGGTGTCGTACCCCTACTTGTTGAACAGAATTGGGTGAGTGGCGACTATTGGGTCCAGAGCTAGTTTCTGAAACCGAGGAGAAAGTAAAATTGATCCGGGGTCGATTAAAAGAAGCATCTGATAGGTAGAAGTCATACGCGTAAAGAGATTGAGTACTCAGTGGGAGATTTTTTTCAAAATGAAAGTCTCACCTTGGAAGAATATTCTGAGGTTTGGGCGGAAGGGCTAGCTGAGTCTTAGATTTATCGGACCTTACCGGATAGTAAAGCATGTGGGACTGGTCACCTATCAGCTGGAACTGCCTCTTAAGTTAAATCATATACATAATGTATTCCACATTTCTATGCTGAGGTGCTACCGTTCTGATCCTTCTCATATAGTGCCGGTGGAGGAGATCGAGGTAAGACCTGATCTGAAATTTGAAGAAGAACCGGTGCAGATTTTGGATCATGATGTTAAGATGCTGAGAAGGAAATCTGTTCCGTTAGTCAAGGTGTTGTGCCGTAATCACAGTTCAGAGGAAGCCACGTGGGAGCTTGAGGAGGCGATGCGACAACAGTACCCCCATCAGGTAAAATTTCGAGGCTGAAATTTCTTTAAGGGGGTAGAGTTGTAACGTCCCCAAAATTAGGGGTTGTAATTTATTTGCATAATTTCATGTTGTGCTTGCTCAGCTGGCTATTTGAGTGTATTTGGGGATTCTAGGGAGGCCTGGGTTCGAGTTTGAGCCTTGGAAAAATTTTAATTTTTGGCCCTTTGGTGGAGAGGGTTGATGGCAGTAGGACTTAAGTAATTTTGTGTGTGTTTTAATAACACAAGATGAGCTGGTAACTAAGTGGCAGTGGCGTCTTTAGGAAGACTTAGAGAGTGGGGTTTGAATCCCACAAGTTGCAAATAGAGGCTTTTATTTTGTGACTTGAGAGGGGAGGAAGTATTATGAAGTGAACTTATTTATATTTCTCTCGAAAACTATAAGTCATTAAGAAGATAAGCTTCGATTCCTATGACACTTGTTAAATTCCACTAAGCAAGTTGAGTCATGTTTATATGTGAGAGTGAGTTTGAAAAGTGGTTCTTCTTTCTTCTTCCTCTTCCTTAAGTGGTGTTTACTGATATCTGCCTTAAGTCTGGATGTATCTCTTTATTGATAATCTAAAAGCTATGGTTATATTATGATTAGTGATTATTCCATTCAAAGGTTATTACTATTCTACATGTTAAATTTTAAAAGAGTAAGTTTGTAAAAGGTGCATAAACAGCAAGATGCAAGTATAAGGCTTTGCATGGGAGCTGTCAATGTTTGAATTGATGGTAAATTGTATACAAATGAGTCTTAATGATGTTCTTATGTTTTGAAAATAGTGGTTGCTACTGGTTCGAGATAAATATCTAGATCTGGAGTTTTGAATTGCAATAAGTGCGAATCAGATGAGTTTTATGCTAACTCTTGTATGTATATTGTTCATATCGAGAAATACCTATAGAAAATTGATTGAACTATGAATCTGAAACTATGAAAAGCATAGTAACTATATTGGTAGTGAATCTAATAAATTCAAGTATGAGATGATTGGTGTATGAGTACTGAAATATTGGAGTATGGTTGTATATATATGTCAGGAATGTATGCTATGAGATGTATGTTCTGTTCGGTGTATGTTAGTGGATTAAAATGTTGGGCTTAGATCGTGTCAGTGCATAAAGAGTTTGTAAAGTGAGTCTATGTCTAGTAACCACAGTGGTGTTTGATGGAGTCTATCGTGATAGAAAACATGAACTCCGATATGAAGCTCTAAAGGAAAATTTCATGGACATGGCATCATCTGGAAAGGAAATAATGAATGGTGATTTTCCAATGGGTTTTCCACGTGTCCCAAGATGATGATGGGCAAACCTCACGTAATGTGAGTTTAGGCAAATCTTTATTGTAAACACGATAACAAAGAATAGCCTTTTTGGCGAACTCTAAAAGAATAGCCTTTGTGGAGAACTCTGAAAGAATAGCCTTTGTGGTGAACTTTGAAAGAATCGTGTTTGTGGTGAACTTTGAATGGACTACCTTTATGGCATACCTTGATTTGAAAGCTCTGTGGCATGTTTTATATGATTATTTAAATTACTAAGTAAAAGTAGTATGGTATAAGAGATCTATCAGTTACGTGGTAAGTACTATATAAGGCTAAGATTTGTCTGATGTTAGTGAATAGAAAAGATACAGAAAAGAAATGGGATTATATTGAAAATATGATTCTGATTAAAGGTTTGTATCTATATGTTTGAAGATTGTATCTGCCAATATGTGCTCATTCATGATAGGTGATTGCGCATTGGTTCTGGGTTGAGTATGCCCATGTAATGATATTTTGAGTTGTATGGATATCTGAAGAGGAAATTGGTTAGGATATATGAATGTTTAGATTGAAGGATATAAGTAAAGAATTGAAGTCATCGATGGGAAATAACTAAATTCAGAGTAAGGTATGGTAACTAGTGTGTTTAAAATATTATAATTCGAGGAAGTATTCTCCAGAAGGAAAGTTAAATGTCGAGAATGACATGATCGTCATTATGATTCATCAGCTGCATTGTACAAGTTTCACTAAGCTAAATAGTGTTTTTTTCACTCGGTTCTTATGAACTTATCTATCTGTATTATGTTTCAGGTTAGATGATGTAAGTCTGTGCCAGAAGGGATGATGCCAGGACTACACCAAAGGAGTGGCGTATCAGGTTATTAAGCATATGGAGCATGGTTGGTGGCTTTTAAGATTCAATAGTACTAGATAGAAGTCTATACTTAGGATAAATGTAATAAGTTCTGATAGTAGATGATAATTTTTCTAATTAAATTACTCTACTTATCTTTGTATATGCCATTGTTGTTAAAGTGATCAATAGAATTTTTAAATAATTGTGGTTTGTAATAATAGTTTAAATTTATGTCTATATTCGTGTGGTAACACCCGAAATCCAGATCTAGTGAATCGGATCGAGTTGAAGGTGTTACATAACCTGAAATTCAATTTACAAGAACATGTGAGGTTTGCATAGGATTAAATCATCAGATAACTCGTGTTCATCAAGAATTTAGTCATGATCATTCATATATACATTCTGTCAAGATCATTCATGTATGTTCAGTTAAAATCATTCATGTATATTCACATAGGTCAATAAATCATTTTGATAGCTAATCACATAATTAACTAGCCCGATGAACTATAGTAACATAACTCGGATGCTCGAGTAACTACACCACACCAGAGAGCATCATAATGCTATACAGAGGCACCTAAGTGAAAATAGAGACACCAAAATGTGAATAGAGGCACCAAGGTGCAATCCCATATAAGCGCATGTTCTAACCCTATTGGCATGCCAATCGTATCCTAATTGTTTATACGTTAAAATAGGCATTTAACAGGATTCATCACATTTATAAATCAGAGGCACTTCCGTAATATCCGTATACATGAAGTAAATCATTTATGTTCATTCCAAAAGCATATAAATCGTGTTTCACAAATATTCATCAATTTCCCAAATAAGTACTTTCTCACCTTGTACTAAATTGTAAACAATTTATAACTTCAATCTAATATAAAAAATTCAACCACAATTCAATTAAAACCAATTCATAACAACACAAGTTATAAATATATATACATTCATCTATAATATGAACTTACCTAATATATTCAGTTAACGAGCTTAATTGTAGGGACTATTCTGTAATTTTCTCTTTTCCCCGATTTTCCTCCGCACGATTCAATCATTGATCTAAATAATAATTAAATTCAACATTATCATAATCATATATGTGTATAAGACCCTTTTAATTTCAATTTTAAAATTTTTATGAAATTTTACGCTTTATTCAATTTAGTCCCTAAAATGGAAACTACTATAAATTCCACATTTAAACCCCAACACTCAAAACTGATTATAGTTTCATCATTAATCAGCCTTAAAATACTAAAATTTACAAAATTTTCATGCTAAACTTAACATACTTTCATATTATTCCCTAAGCTCAAAACTATCCAAAATTTCTTTACAAAATAGTCGTATTTAACAACCAAGCTGATAAATTAATCAATCATCCTCATGAACAAGTAAGAATCATTAATAGTAAGTTCCAAAACCTTTAACAGTTTTATGAAATAGTCCTTGAGTTACCTAGATTGAGCTACAATGGTCTTAAAAAAATAAAATTTACGAGAAGTGAATAAAGAAATCACTTACATGCAAGAGGTTTGTGTTGGTCGAACCTTAAAGCTTAACAATTGTGTTCTTTTTTTCTAATTTCGGTGGAAAAGAGATTTGAAGAGGATAAGTTTATTTTTCTTTTGTTTTTCATTTATCTAATTATTTACCCTTATTATTAAAATAAAATTTTAACTAATTAATAACCTCAACGTCTTCTAATTTTTCTAATGGCTTAATTGCCTTATAAATTCTCCCACTCTTACCATTTAAACCTTTTAACTAATAAAATTCATTAGTGGTTAGATTTTATGCCTTTTACAATTTAGTCATTTTCCTTAATTATCTATTCAATCAGTAAAATTACTAGATCATTGGAAATTGGGGTTTCAAAACCACCATTTCCGGTACCATTGAAAAATAGGACGTTACACTCTCCCCCCTTATAAAATTTCGTTCTTGAAATTTCTTACCTAAAAATAGGTTCAGGTATTGAGATCTCATATATTCTTCCGTTTCCCAAGTAGCTTCCTCAACTTTGTGTTAATGCCACAATACTTTAACCAATGGTACACATTTATTCCATAACTCTTTCACTTACCGAGCCAAAATTCTAACTGGTTCTTCATCTTAGATCAGATTGAGTTGTAACTCAATGTCATTTGGAGATAACAATTGTGATGGATCAGAGTGATAGCAACAAAGCATTGAAACATGGAAAACATTATGAATTCTATCAAGTTTCGGAAGTAATGCTAATCGATAAGTCACGGGTCTGATTCTCTCAAGGGTTTCATACGGCTCAATGAACCTCGGACTGAGTTTCTCTTTTCTGCTGAAATTCAAAACTTTTCTCCAGGGCAAGACTTTAAAAAATAATTTCTTACTAATAAGAATCTCAATATCTTTTCATTTTCAAATCAGCGAGAGATTTCTAACTATCGAATGCAGCTTTCAAATTATCACGAATGATTCTAACTTTATCTTCAGTTCTCTAGACTAGATGAACCCCAACTAACTTTCTTTCCTTCAATTCTAACCAGTATAATAGACTTATACATTTACACTCATAAAAAGCATTGTAAGGTGCCATTTTTATGCTTGACTGATAGTTGTTATTATAAGCAAATTCAGCTAACAACAAATATTTTTCTTAGTTACCTTCAAATTTAATAACACAACACTGTAACATATCTTCTGGAATCGAAATCACTTATTTAGACTGGTCATCCATTTGCGAATGGAAATCAATACTGAAATTCAATTGGGAGCCCAAGGCCGCGTGTAACTTACCCCAAAATCTAGAGGTAAACCGCGTATCACAATCGGAGATAATCGATAGCAATACGTCATGAAATTTAACAATTTTTGAAACATACAGTTCAACAAAATTTTCAAGCGAATAATCAGTTCAAACAAGTATAAAATGAGCAGATTTCGTCAATCTATCTACTATAACCCAGATCAAGTCTTTTCTTTCAGAGTCAACACCAAACCCGAAAAAAATTTATCATAACATGCTCCCACTTCCACTCAGGAATCATCATAGGCTGTAATAAACCTGACGGAACTTGATGTTTGGCTTTTACTTGCTGGCATATCAAACATTTAGATACAAACTCAGATATCTCATGTTTCATTCTCGGCTACCAATAACGTTGTTTTACATTGTTATACATTTTATTACTTCTAGGATGAATTGAATAAACACTAATATGAGCTTCGTTTAACAAATATTTTTCCAATCCTGAATCATTCGGTATGCACAGTCGATCTCGAAAATACAAGCAATTGTTAACACCGATAAAGAAATCAGTCGTTTGACCATTTTTCACTAGTTCCCATTTTGACAACAATTTTGAATCAGTTTTTTCTAAAATTCTTAAATTTTCATTAAGAACACTAGTTTAACTCTCAACTTGGCCAGAATAAAACCATCACCTTCAAAATTCAAACTTGCATTCATAGCTCTCAAAGCAAACAAGGACGTCTGGCTCAAAACATCAGCGACCACGTTAGCTTTTTCGAGATGATAACCAATCACCAAATCATAATATTTTAGTAATTCAAGCCATCTATGTTACCACAAGTTCATGTCTTTCTATGTCATCATATATTTTAGGTTTCTTTATCGGTAAAAATATGACATTTTTCGCCATATAAATTGTAACAGCCCATTTTTTAGTGGTTTTGGAACCACAATTTCGATGTGTGAGCCTATAAATATTAAGTAATATTTACGAGGTCATTAGAGTGTCATATTGAAATTTGGTCTGGTAATTTTGGTGTTTGGATAGCTAATAAAGAAAAATGACTAAATTGTAAAAGCTGTAAAAGTTAATCGATATTGATTTTTATTAACTAAATGGCTTAAATGGTTAAAGGCAGAGGATTTATGTGGTAATTAGACCATGATAAATGTTGATGGATGGTTTAAGGCTAATGTTTAATGAAATTTAAAAGATTACTAAATGTTAATTTGGTAATTAAGTAAATGTTTACTATTAACAAAAGAAACAATTTGTCATCTTCTTCATTTGTTTCTTTACCACAAAAAAACTCCATGGTTTTGAGCTAAAGATGTTCGGCCAACTTGTGTCCTTACTTGTAAGTCCTTTGGCTATCAGTTTTTCGTAAATTTTATGTTTTTGAGATCGTTGTAGCTTAATCTATCTAGCCTGGGGACTATTTTGAAATTTTGTTAAAATTTTAAAAATTTACCATTGTTATTCTTAAAGTTTTTTATTTGTTAATGGTTTAGCTTGAATCTTGATGATGAAATAGGACTATTTTGTAAAGTGATTTTGAATAGTTTTGAGTTTAGGGACTAAAATGATAAAATATTGAGATTAACTTAAAATTCTTGTAAATTCCAATATTTGAGGGCTATATAAGTAGGGAATGAATTTGACATATTATTTTAGGGCTTAATCGTGAAAAATAAGCTTGTTCCGATTTTAGGGATTAAATTGAACAAAGTGCAAAACTTTAGAGAAATTGAGAAAAATGTTAATAGAAAGTCATATGCATCAAATTGAATGTTATAATATAATTGGGACTAAAAAATTGAAATAACCTTACTGTATATATCAAGAACCAGTAGATAATCGATAAAAAGAGAAAATTTCATATTAGTCCTCGATACTGATATCTTTGTTGTTTGGTGTATTTTGATAATTTTTATTAAATTCTGTATATTGTGAATGCTACGATTGGTACAAGGTGAGAAAAATGGATTAAAATAGAAACTATTATACATAAATATAGATCGAGTCCGGATGAATATAGGATAGAATACAATTGGCATGCCAATAGGTTATTTTGCATGCTGTACGAAATTGATTTGTGATGAGCTGATGATATATAACATGATATTATACACTAAATGTCTCGAAATCCAACATTTGTTGTGGATTATTGAGTTATATATACAGTGATCTTGGCATGTTTGGATGTAAAGCTTATTGGCTAGGCACTTGGTGACCATGTGTGTTCTTGGTTAGATTGACTCGGTTGAGCATTCTGGCATGTTTTAGGTGGATAACTGTAACAACCCAATTTTGGGGCCACAAATTCGACGAGGAAAAACTTATTTTTATTATATTTTTATGGTCTACGATGTCACGGAAATATTTCGTGAAAATTTCGTTCGAAAATTTTAACGTTTGGGCACTCAATTTAGTTAAAAGGACTAAATTATAAATAGTGCAAAAGTTGAGTTCCACATGTTAGAAGTGTCCAATTTCTATGAAATTTTAAATTGGAGGTCCTTAAATGGAAATTAGGCCATTGGTTAAATTGTTGGACAAAAATGGACATGAGATAAGTGAAACAGGATATTTTTAAGTTCGGGGCATTTTGGTAATTTGGTAATTAAATGGACTAAAAAACAAAATAAGAGCCAAAAACCCTTGTCCATCTTCTTGCTTGGTTGAATTAGCATGGGGGCAGACATGGCTAGGGTTTTCAAGCTTTCAAGCTCAATAGTAAGTGCATCCAAGCCCCTTTTTTAATGTTCTTTACATTTTTGAGATCCCCGTAACTCGGCTTAGCTATTTCTACCATTATTTTGAGCTAGGATTTGTGTTTAAAAATTTACCCATGGATTACATGCATGTGCTTTGATGTCTAATGGTAGAATATGAATGCTTGGTGTGTAGTAAACGACTTTTACTAAGTGATTTTCGATGAAATCGCATAAAAGGACTAGTTTGTAAAAAAGTTGAAAAATGTATGAAAATGTGTGAATGAATGCAAATTGTGGACTGCTATAGTTATGAAATGGTTTTTCTAGGGCTAAAATACAAGGAAATTGAATAAAAATCATTTTATGAGCCTGGGGGCAAAAGTGTAAATATGACAAAGTTTATGGGCAAAATGTAATTTTTCCATAATATGATTTTCGGACTGAATTGAACAGTATAATAAATTAATAAGTCAAATGTGATATTTTAGATAAAGAAAATAAGTTTTGGACTTAGAATGGGGGAAAGACGAATATTGGACGACTTGGTCCCTTTTGCCATTTTAAGTCGAGGTAAGATTGTGTGTAATAATTTAGCATCATGTTATTATGCTTTTAAATGTTTGAAATTTCGTGAAATGTATATTATTTCTATGAAATTGACTAATGATGCCTCGATGAGAGTATGATGAAAATATGTTAAGATGAAGTCCCGGTTGAACATTTGGAATAGCAAGGATATTAGTGTCACAACATGAGATAAGGAAGGTCCCGTATAAGACCATGTCTGGGACATGGCATCGACACCAAATAAAGGAAGTCCCATATAAGACCATGTTTAGGACATGGCCTCGGCACCAAAGAAAGATCTCGTGTAAGACCATGTCTGGGACATGGCATCGACATCTATATACGATCTCGTATAAGACCATATCTGGGATATGGCATCGACATCGAGATATGAGATCTCGTGTAAGACCATATCTGGGATATGGCATCGGTATTAAGATGTGATCCCATGTAAGACCATATCTGTGATATGGCATTGGCATCGTGATACATGTATGATGAGATTAAGTATCCTTCGATATTTCGAGTAGTTCAACAGTAAAGAGCTAAGTTTATGTTCAAGAAGGAAAAAGTGCTAAAGATATGTGATGATTAAGTGCAAGTATATGTATGTATACACTCATGAGCAATGTGCTCGGGATATGATCGAATTTTGGTAAGAAGGTAAACAAGTAAGTTATACCTATGATAATGACCTTGTGATTATAAGATCATGCTTATGATGTTTGAATAAGTGGGAAATGTGATTGATGATCATGTGTGAGGCTTTTAAGCCAAATTAAATTGAGAAATGAAATGTTCAAGTCTTTGTTGTGGATGTATAGGTTAAATTGGCCAATGAATGGATCCTAAATATTTGATGATGACTAGCTATTGGCATGGCAAACTATGGATATAATTTAGTGTTTTATGTGTGTAAATGAGAATTAATACAAAGAAAACATGATGGGGTAAAATTAGCAACAAAACAGTTTGAACAACAGCAGTTGTATAAATTTTAAAATTCGCCAAAAATGTTTCAAATTGAATTAAAAGTTGAATAAGATATAAAATTAAATCTATTGAGTCTATTTTTCCATAAAAGAAACAAAATAAGCAAAAGAATTTCATATGATGAGATATTTGGATTTTAGTGAGACAAGTCAGAATGATTTTGGAATCCCCTGTTCTGACTTGGGAAATTCATTAAAAATTGTACAAAAATAATAAAGGGGTATAAATTTATATTCTTGAATTTCTTAATGAGTATATTTTCAAGAAAAAAAATGGAAACATCATTCGAGTTCTGTACCACGAGAAAATAATTTTTTAGTGAAAAGGGGTCAGAACTGTCAGATAGCAAAATAGGGGAGACTTTGAAGAATAAAATGTACTGCTTGGCTGAACCAAAAATTCTAGAAATTTTATTTTAAGAATATATGTGAGTCTCGTTTCAAGATAAATTAGCGGATCTTAATTTGGAGTTCTATAGCTCTGGATAAAAATAATTTAGTGACTGTAACTCGAGTAGATAGCTCAAGATGAACATATATGAATTGTGAAATTTTATGCAATTAAGATTGTATTACCTAGAGAACATATTGTGAGAATTGGTGAAAAGCATGTTAATAAGTTGCTTATTATTTCCATACAAACTTACTAAGCATTGTAGCTTACTCCCCTTCCTTTCTCATATCTTATAGGGTTTTATGTTTGCTTGAGTTGGAGATCACCGGAGATGTTATCACACTATCAAGCTATCATCGTGGGGTAAAAGTGAATACAGACCTCTTAAGTTTATGGCATGTAAAGGGACTTAGTCAATTGTGTATGTGTCATTTGATTTGGCCAAATGTGTTGGTTCATAATGGTAATATGATTCATTTTGTATATGGCCATGAGATGTGGCTCATATTAGTTAATGAGTTGTAATGCCTATTTATATGTGTGTGCTTATATTAAAAGTTTCATGCGATGTGGTTATGTGTTTTTGGTATGGATGGATTTAGGATGTGTTGATGATAATCATGGCATGAAAGTTTGATAAGTTTAAGCTAGGCAAAGTATGGTGCCTTATGCATGAATAAGATTATATGAATTCGCTTTGATCATGACTTGTTTGATGATGTTTAAGTGCTCAAATATGCCATGAAAGATGCCATTGAGGTTGTATTTAAGTATGTGCAAATGAGGGTGCCAAATGGTTTGGTAAATAGCCATTTTCTTGGCCACACGGGCAGAGACACGGTCATGTGTCTCAGCCCTGTGAAAGACACGGCCTCGGGACATGGGCGTGTGAAGTCTGCATTTATTTTTCGGAATTTAATTTGCCACACGGCCTAAGCACATGAGCATGTGACCCTATTTTGTTGATGACGTTATAATAAAGAGTTACACGGGCTGAGGACATGGGCGTGTGTGACCACACGACCTACCCACAGGGGCGTGTCCCAAGCCACACGGGCGTGTGACCCCTGTTTTGATGAAGGGCGTGTCCCAAGCCACACGGGCGTGTGACCCCTGTTTTGATGAAAAATTTTATAAGTCTTCTTAAAGTTTCTTCCTAATGATTGTTTCGGGCCTCGTGGGCCCATATAAGGGACAATTTGTATGTAAATGAATGATTTTAAATTGAATGAAATTTTATAGCTCAATTTTGTATAAATGTTTATGTTTAAGTCCGATAATACCTCGTATCCTGTCCCGGCGTCAAACACGTGTACGGGGTGTTACAATAACTGCATATCTGTATTTGTTCATATAGTTCATTTGGCTGAATCTTGATGGTTAAATGACATAAGGATGCATATCTGTACTTGTAAATTTGTTCATGTATTCCTATTTTATATTGTGACTTGGTATTGAATAATCTTGTACAGTTTGAATGGTTATATGACTTATATATAATCTTGTATTTGAGACTTGGTTTTAAGGATCTCGCCAGTTGACATGGCTATGATCATAGGGTTTTGTGTTAGTTAATTGTTCTGTTAATTTATAAATGTGATGTTAAGGTATGTGATAGTATATAATTCAATCCTGTTAATGTATGACAATATATAATTCAGCCTCGATAACCGGTATCTCCAATTGATGGTACACTCCCCAAACAATCAAGGGATCCACTACTTCACATTAGATTCACATAAAAAAACATCACATCTAGCCATTAGTCATCTCTAGTGAGTAACTATAATGGATAGATGTGATGTTTTTGACTTGAATCTAATGTGAAGTAGTGGATCCCTTGATTGTTTTTAGACTGAAGGAAGGCTTCTAAATAACCAATGCAATCTTCCTCCCCTCAGTTTTTTTCTCTCCATTTTTTCTCTTCAGCGAGATACTCTCATTAAATTGTTTTCCTCAAATTACATTAACAAAACCGAAACTACATCCATATATATAGGCTACTGGTGCAGGCAAAGAAAAGGCTGACACCAAAACGTTTTTAAAATTTTTAAAGGGGTGTCGACCACCTTGTACACGACAACCCAAAAAAGTAATTTTTTTCTGACAAAGGGATGCAGGCCACTTGATCCATGATACCCAAAAATAATTTTTTAATATAGAAAAAAGAGTGTCGGCCATGGGGTGGCCAAACTTCCCAAAAAAATTTAATACAAAAAAGGGGTACCAGCCACTTGTTTCATGGCACCCCTATTTTTAAAAAAAATAATGGTATAATATGTATACCAGTATGATACGGTTTGAAAAAAATACATGGGTGTCTGCCATGCAATGACCACAACAAAAAATATTATTATTTTTATGTATGTACCAGTCATGAGGTAATGATTAGGGGGAATTTTATGTGGTTGTCGGCTTGGAGTGGCCAAAACCTTCCGAAACTGTTCATTTCAAGTAATTTTGGTGATTGTTTTTAAACTTGGGTCATTTTTATAAATATTTTATTTTTCTGGGTCAGATTGGTAAAGTATCCACTTTTCGGCACATCTAACTCTTTAACTCACAACTGATAATAACCCAATCCTAGACCAATCTTCAAAAACATAGTAGTTCCTTTCTGGTGATCAAACAGATTGTCGATTCAAGGTAGTGAATATTTATTCTTTATCGTAACTCTATTCAACTACTAGTAATTTATGCACAATCTCATCGACTCGTCTTTCTCTTTCATGAATAACACTGGTGCATCCTAAGTTGACACACTTGGTCAAATAAAACCACAATCTAGAAACTATTGTAACTATGTTTTCAACTCTTTCAACTCAGTAGGAGCCATTCTATACAGAGATTTCGAAATCGAAGTTATTACAGGTGCAAGTTCTATCACAAGTTCAATTTTTATAACTGGTAATTCTTCGAGAAACACATCAACAAATTCTTTAACTATCGGTACTTGATCAATTCTTTATTCTGAAACCTGTGAATCAAGAATGTACGTGAGATACACCTTACAACCCTTTTTAATCAATTTATGAGCAGACAATGCTAAAATTATATTCGCTGCACAATCTATTCCATTAGCCTCAACACAGATAAGTTCCTCATTCTGGCATTTTAAAGTAATTTGTTTCGGTCAACAATTCACTATCACATCATGCTCGATCAACTAGTCCATACCGAAAATGAGATCAAATTCATCAAATGGTACTAGCATCAAATCAGCAGGAATCATAACCTCGAACTTTCAGCGGACACATTTTACAAATCTGATTAATTAAAACACACTGACCTAGTGGATTTGTTACTATAATAGTGTAATCGGTTGACTCAATAGGTATGTTCTTTTTGTTTACTAATGTAGTGCATATTTAGGAATGACTTAAACCAGGGTCAATCAATGCATATAAATCAATATAAAAAGGGGAGAATGCACCGGCAATAACGTCTGGACCAAAAGCTTCCTCATGAAATCTAATAGCATAGGCCCTGGCAGGTGCTCTAGCCTCTGACCGCTCAGTCATATCAATAGCTTTTCCTAGACCGGCTCTAGCACTTCTATTGTTTCTCGGTTTCTTACCTCTCTGTGCAGTGGTCTCAGGCCTAATAGTTTGATTTCTAGGAAGTGTTCAATGGAACCGCATTGAAAACAAGTTCCCATTTTAAATCGACTCTAGCTTAAATGACTCTTAGCACAACGTTCACATACTGGTTTATCCACACTTCTAACACTATCCACACTAGCAGCTGGTGAGTTCACAAATCGCGGATTACTTGGTCTTGGTCTATTTATCGCGGTGAGTCCAGAAGGAGAAGTGAATCGACTAACATCATTTCAAAATTTCTTTTCTGGAGAAGTTTGAACCGATCTAGCTGGTCCTCGTTTACTAAACTCAAGGGATTTCATTTCTAATTGCTCCTTATCTTTGTAGATTTCTTCCATTTTTTCTGTGTGCTCAGAAAATTCTATGAATTCCCATAAATTCAAGGTTCTAACTAGCATTTGGATTTCATCATTCAACCCATCCTCGAATCGAATAACATCTTAGCTTCAGTTAGAATGATACCTCAAGCATATTTACTCACAGACAAATTCTCGTTCATAATATGCTACAGAACAGTTTCCTTGTTTCAAATAGAGAAACTCTTTCTTTTTCTTCTTTAAATATAAACGACTAAAATGTTTCTTCCTAAATTTTGTTTGAAAGAAATCCCAGTTAACCCAGTCATTTGGAACCATAGTCATCAACGTATTCCACCATGAATATGTATTGTCTTTTAATAACGAAACTGTACATTTCAGGTTGTCCTCAGTTTATTCATAATCTCAACTCCAATTGAATAAATCTTGTGAAGAACATGATTGAATCAGAATAGAAATGAGATTTGAATAATCATGGATTTAATATCAAATGGAGAACAAAGTAGCGAATCTATTGATTGGAATAATGAATAGATCAAATGCAAAGAAAAGATAAACTGAAATACTTGAATAATATAAATAAACAAAACAAATAAGTTATAAAATGTCGAAAGAAAATTAATCTAATCCTACTCCTAAACTTCTAGGGTTTTTGAATGTGTCTAAGATGACTTAGTTACATCAAAACCCTAATGGCTTATGTAACACCCCTTACCCGTATCTGACGCCAGAACCGGGTATGAGGCATTATCGTACTTAACTTGCTTAAACATACAACATCGAGACATACAATTTCTTTTCGACTTAAAACTTCTCATTCGAGATCATAATGTCCCTATTATAGGTCCACGAGACTCTAAACATACATACAGAATGGTTCGGGACTAAACTGAAAACTTTTGAACACTTGACAATTTTTGCTTAAAACAGGGCCACACGTCCGTGTGGTAAGGGATACACCCATGTCGGTAGGCCGTGTAGTCACACACGCCCATGTCCCTAGGCCGTGTGGATTTCATTTCTCAACTCAAACCTAAAGGGGTTTTTACACGGCCTGACACATGCCCGTGTCCATGGCTCGTGTCCCTCACACGACCATGACACACCCGTGTCTTCTCCCGTGTGTAAAAAACCTTGACATTCTGTTTTTGACATCATCATCTCAATATGGTCACAAGGCAAAGGCACACGCTCGTGTCCTTAGACCGTATGGCGGATTAAATTCCCAAATTCAGGTGCAAACTTCACACGGCCTGGGCACACGCCCATGCTCTATAGCAGTGTCTTCCACACGGTTGAGACACATGGCCGTGTCTCAGCCCGTGTGTTTACTACTAGGCATTCTGACTTGCCAACTGAGGATGCAGGGGGCCACGTCACACGCCCATGGAGCAGACTGTGTGTCACACATGGCCTAGACACAGACCCGTGTGTCTACCCGTGTGGACAATTATAAGGCTATCTACCAAGCCAATTGCCACCCTAAAAAGCAACGACACTTATACCATTTCAATGCAACACACAACATGACAATAAGGCACGTTTAATATCAAAAATCAAAACCTCTACACCTATTTTATCATGCACACACTTTATTCATAACTCATTCAATTACACCGCTCGCACTTCATTAATTTCATCATCATTGATTATATAAAAGACTTAACAAGTATTGGCCAATTACAATGGCCATTTACAAAATAAATGAGTAGCATTAATAGCCAACACATTGGCTAACAAATATGACATATCACAAAATAACCAAGTTGCCATACCCAAATTAATCAAATTTAATATACCAAAAGAATAGTTGATAGTGTGAAATCGAACTCCGACTTCGTTCGATCCCAGAGTTAGCTTGGCGATACTACAAGGAATAGGGGAAAAAGAGGGGTAAGCATAAAGCTTAGTAAGTTTGCATGAATTAAATAGCAACATAAATGTTCATGATAACATCCATTCATCACACTACAAAATACACAAGTTCTCAAGCACATCAACATAGCTTACTAATGCTTACTCTTACCAAATCACATATCACATTTGGCATTCATTACTCATAAGTTACTCATGGGTACCTGTATCACTTCATCACATAACTTTAGCGCTTTTATTCTCTTGAAACATAGACTTAGCTCTTTGCTATCTTTAACATAAACTTAGTTCTTTACCTATTGAACTACTTGGAATATTGAAGGATACTCAATGTCATCATACATGTAACACGATGCCAATGCCATATCCCAGATATGGTCTTACATGGGATCACATCTCGATGCCGATGCCATATCCCAGATATGGTCTTACACGGGATTTCATATCTCGATGTTGATGCCATATCCTAGATATGGTCTTACACGAGATCTCCCTTCAGTGCCGTTGCCATGTCCCAGACATGGTCTTATATGGGACCTTCATTTGGTGCCAATGCCATGTTCCAGACATGGTCTTATATGGGACCCTCTTGTCTCATGTTTTGACAATAGTATCCTTGCTATTCCCAATGTTCAACCGAGACTTTGACCTAACATAATATCATTATACTTTCATCGAGGCATCATTAATAAATTTCATATAAATAATATAAATTTCTCATGATATCATGCAATTAAGAATATAATAGCATTATGTAGCTTTAATTTCACACAAACTTACCTCGATACCAAAATATATATAGTTATTCAATTTAGTCCACCACCTTGTTCTTTCCTCAGTTTTAGTCCGGACTTCGTGTTTCTTGATATATAATGACAATTTCACTTATTTAATGATCACATTGACTAAAATAACTCATGAATCATACTTCGAAAAAAATTACCGTTTTGCCCTTAGACTTTCATAAAATTACGATTTTACCCTTAGGCTCGTAAATCGAGTCTAATCAAATTTCCTCCTTTAACAAGCCTAAATAAAAATTTATTATTGTTATAACAACTCACAATACCAATTATTACACACATTTATCACCTATTTTACAACCTTTACAAAAAGGTCATTTTAGGTGTTTTCATGGAAACACCTTTCACAAAAGTTGTGTATTTAACACCCAAGATTCATTTTCTCCCATAAAAATTCAGCAAATAACATAAATGCTCACATGGCAAAACCCTAGACTCTTAAGCATCTTATAAAATAGTCCCCTCATTAGCTAGATCATGCTACAAGGGTCCTAAAAGTACAAATATTATCAATAGAAACCACCAAAATCACTTACTTGCAAGGAGGAAAAGTTGCTGAAAATTTTAAGCTTTCAAACCCCAATTTTTGCTGGTATTTTCGGTGGAGAAGATGGAGAGGAAAGGATGATATCATTCTTTTCTTTATTTTATCATTTCAAGTCAATTAAGTCACCAAAACTCCACCTACCCTTGAAAAATCTTATTTCTTGTCCCCTATGGTCAACCACTCTATCTTAAGGGTCTAATTGCACTTTAAGGACCTCCAATTTAATATTATATAGCTATTTGACACCTTTAGCTTGTAAAATAAAACTTTCGCACTTTATGCGATTTAGTCTTTTTTCGCAATTAAGCATGCAATCGCTAAAATTAATGTACCAAAATTTTCATATACTCATATAATCATGCTATATCACATAAACAATTATAAAAATAAATTTCTTTGACTTCAAATTAGTGGTTCCGAAACTACCGTTCTGACTAGCCCTAAAATTGGGCTGTTACAGATTATTTATTGAAGTGTTGGTAGCCTAAATTAGGTCTTCGGCACGTCCTAGATCTTCGCATAAGGTTGATTGCGTGGGCAAAAATAGCCTTGATAGTCTTGGGCGGCAAGTCGACCTGTGTCGCACCATAGCCCTTGTGTGGTGTGACACAACATGCAAAGTATGTCTTGTGTCATTCGTTTCATGCTTTGACATCCAGGGAAGAATGTGCATCACTCATCCCTTACTTCCACGTCAATTGGGCATATAGTTCTTCATCTTACACACTCAATAGAACATATTAGTAGTACGTAAGGCAACACTTATTTTATTAATATTTAATCCTAAGTACTTAATACCAAAAACATAATATTAAATATTGGATAACATAGAAAACAAGCTTTTTAAGTGCATAAATAGAGCAAATTAACTACTACATTTGACAGCAAGTCAATCTCATAAGCGAAGAATCGAAATTCCTCCAATTTATGCAACTGAAATAAATGAGCCTCTTTAGACAAGCTGAGGTCCATGTTCAATTCCTTGATTTTCCTATAAGCCCATTTCTCCAACTCTACTGGAATTGGCAATTCATCCCGTAAAACAATCGATATGGAGACATTCCAAGAGGTATCTTATATGTTGTCCAATAAGCCCATAATGCATCATCCAATCGAGTGGACCAGTCTTTTCTATTTGGGTTTTTAATTTTCTCAAGAAACTATTTGGGTTTACAATTTTTTTTGTTGGCTCAATTTTTTTCCTTTATACAATATAATTGACAACATCAATGTACCATGGCATGGACGTGATCCTATCCCTCACATGATAACTTTGGGCATGGAACAATTGCTCATCAGTGAATAATTCGTTTATGGTACCATTTTCCCTTTGGTAATCTTCAAACTTTAACCGAGATAAATGATCAGCCACCTGGTTTTCTATCCAAAACCCATAGTTAAATTCTTGCAAAAGTAATACCCACCTCATCAGTTGAGATTTAGTCTCTTTCTTTTTCATTACATATTTTAGCATCGAATGGTTCACATATACATAGACCCAATTTGCCATCAAGCATGATCGAAGGTTTTCACATGTGAACACCACTGCTACCATTTCCTTCTCAGTGGTTGTGTAGTTACATTGTGCTAAATACAATGTCTTGCTCGCGTAGTTGGTGACATGAAAAATATTTTCCATTTTTTCCCTAATACTGCCCTAACCACGTAGTCACTGGCATCACACATGATCACGAATGGTTCACTCCAATTTGGACATGTTATGATAGGATTCGTAACTAGTTTCTATTTCAACACCTCAAAAGCTTGATCGCATGCTTTTTTAAAAACATAAGGATCATCCTTTTACAGGAGAGAAGTCAAGGGTTTAGTGATTGGGGAGAAATCCTTAATGAAGTGTTGTAGAACCCCGCATGCCCAAGAAAGTTCCTAATTTCACGGATTGTCTCTGGTGAAAGGTGTAACACCCCTAACTCGTAACCATCGCCGGTCTAAGGTTAAAAGGCATTTCTGGACCGTCGGAAACTTTTACAAACATTTCATAGCATAATTCAACAAATCAAATCAAAGTGTCCCTCAAATAGGTCTACGAGACCTTAAGCATGCATTAGAAAGGGGTCGGGGCTAAACCGAATACATACGAAATTTTTAGAAATTTTAAACAATTTTCTAGATTATAGAGGTCACACGCCCGTGTGGGTAGGCCGTATGCCTCCCACGGCCTCAGACATGCCCGTGTGTCTAAGTCGTGTCAAAACAGGGCATACATACTGACTTGTCCACACGGCCATGGACATGCCCGTGTGCCTTACCCGTGGTCGCTACTGACTTGCACCACACAGCCAGTCACACGCCCGTGTGTCCAGCCTGTGGTTGAGTCTGACTTGTTTTGAAATGAAACCACGAAGGACACGGTCGAGCCACATGCCTTGTGCTCAACCTTGTGGGCAGTTATAGGCCATTTGCAAGGCCAAAATGCCACCCACACTTTGGGCTATCCCTACAAGCACATACAAGCATAATTTCAAACACCAATGGTAACCAAAACATACCAAATTATACATCATTTCTACCCATTCAAAAACATTATAAACACACCAACTTAGTTATCATTTAGCTTAACTAGATCACAAGCATTTCTATGCAAGTTTCATCCACAATCTTACCATTATAATTTAACCTCTTCACATCAATAAAATACCAACTTTGCTTCATAAACATATCATAATTTTGGTCATCTCAATAGCCATCATAACTTACCAGAATATGCATCATAAAACATGAATACTCATTCACATAATTTACATATAGATAGCCACATCACATAGCTATACACACACCGTAAACATAATCCTTTCCAACTAGACTATACTTGCCATACTTAATATATATATACATGATCATAAGGTACCAAAATATGTTTGGATAGTGTGATGACGATCCACAAAAATCCCCGAGCCTTTTATAGCTTTAACGATCTATAAAACAAAGTAAACACACAAAGTAAGCTTTCAAAAGCTTAGTAAGCCATATACAAATAAACTTAACATATAATCATTTATAAGCATGGCAAATCAGGTTCATTAACATATCTTCATTTCAAACACATAAATATCTCTTTGGCTCATTCGATTAGCCATTGCTTACCAACATATCATTTCTCAAGCATCTCTTTTGCTCATATCACAAAACATACATATATCACATTTTATTCATTGCATTTATGTACATATTTACTCACATTTCATGCTTATATAAAGCATACACATCAAATGTACTTGAAACGATTATACATTTCACATCATCTTTAGTTTCTCGGAATTGCCCGTTGAACCATTTGGAATCAAATAGGATACTCAGAATACTCGAAATAGTCATACAATGCCAACGTCCCAGACGTGGTCTTACATGTAACCAAATATCGATCCCACTATCCCAGACAGGGTCTTACACGAATCAAATATGATGCCAATGTCCTAGACATGGTCTTACACATAAATCTCAAATCGACGCCAATGTCCCAGACGTGGTCTTACACGATATCAAATATCAGAAACCTATGTCATGACATAGAAAATCCTATCTATTCCTAGGTTCGTATAGGACTTTTCGAACATTGATACATTGTTGATACTTCCTCAGATTTCATGTATATACCATCTTGTACACATTTCTCACAATTAATTTTCATAGGCTCATGAATAAACCAATTCAAAATACATTTATTTGTATATAGACTTACCTCGTACAGGAAGAACGGAAACGAACGGTTATTCAATTACTTTTGACTTTCCTCGATCTAATTCCGTTTTCTTCGGTTCATGATCTATACATATTAAAATTTAATCCATTTATTCACCAAATCATTCAATTCAGTCCCAAAACACATATTTAGGGAAATTTATAAATTAGCCCCCCATATTTTTACATTTTGACATTTTAGTCCCTATTTCACAAAATCACAAAATACACAAAATTCAATACAACCCATGCTTAGCCGAATATTCCCATGCTCCATACAAGTTCATACACTTCATTTATTTCACATTTTAGCCCTTCAAAATATTATTTTCTCAATTTAATCCAAATCACTCAAATTCACTAAAAATCCAAAGACAAAACATATTAATCTAACACATATATTTCATATTTCATAATTAAACATCACAACACTCATGAATTCATCAATGGCGTATTTTAAAATCACCATCAATTCACAAAATTGAGACATGGATTTTGTAGTATTCGTAGCAACGATTACAAAAACGTAAAAATTATAAAAAATCGAAACCAAAACATACCTTAATTTAGCTTAGAAGTAGCCGAAACCTAGCTTGGTTTTATTTCTTCTTTTTTTTTTTTCTTTCAATATTCAGCTAGAAGAGCACAAAATAGATGGCTTATTTTAAGCTTTATTTTTTTATTATATTAACATTATTAATCCTTTTACAAATTAAGCCTTTTAATTAACATAATAAACTTTTATACATTAAGGCCATATTTGTCCATTATCATCCTCTTATATAACGGCTTAATTACTTCATAAGGCCACACATTTATAAAGACATAACACATAGGTGCTTTAAACCTATGGCATGCTAATTTAGCATCTTTCACAATTAGGTCCTTTTATCAAATTAAGAACACAAACGGATAAATTAAATCACAAAGCTTTCACACATGCTTAATCTCATATTGCAAGCACAAAAAATAATATTAAAATATTTTTCTAACTTGGATTCGTGGTCTCGAAACTACTATTTTGACTAGGGTCTAAACCGACCTGTTACAATTCTCCTCCTTAGGGATTTTCGGCCTCAAAAATCTCACCGTTAAACAGATTCGAATATTGTTGTATTATAGTATATTCAGGCCCACACGTAGCCTCTTCTACTCTGTGTCGATGCCATAAAACTTTCACTAAAGAGATTTTCTTATTTCGCAATTGTTTCACTTCGCGAGCTAAGATACGAATCGGTTCTTCTTCGTAAGTCATATCAGATCGGATTTCAATCTTAGATGGAGGAATTACGTGTGATGGATCAGATCTCTACCGACGAAGCATTGACACATGAAACACATTATGAATCTTTTCTAGTTCTGGTGGCAACAATAATCTATATGCAACAGGACCAATACACTCGATAATTTCATAAGATCCGATGAACCTCGTACTTAATTTGCCTTTTCTTCCAAAGCGAAGTATTTTCTTCCACGGAGACATTTTCAAGAACACTTTATCACCGATCTCAAACTCAATATCTTTTCGTTTCAAGTCTGCATAAGATTTCTGACGATCTGATGCGGCTTTCAAACTGTCACAAATTACTTTCACTTTCTGTTCTGTATCTTTTATCAAATCAACCCCGTGTATCTTATTTTCACTGAGCTCAGTCCAATACAGAGGTGTTTGACATTTGCGTCCATACAAATCTTCATAAGGTACCATGTTGATGCTCGATTGAAAACTATTATTGTATGCAAATTCAATCAATGGCAGATATTGTTCCCATGTACCATTAGACTCAAGAATGCAACAAGTCAACATATCCTCGAGTATCTGAATGATCCGCTCTAACTGACCATCAGACTGCTGGTGGAAAGCCGTACTGAAATGCAATTTCATACCTAAAGCTTCTTGCAGTTTCCTCCAGAATCGTGAAGTAAATCTCAGATCTCTATCAGATACAATAGATAGCGGTACACCGTGCAACCTCACAATATCAGAAATATAAAGCTCAGCTAATCTATCAAGAGAGTAATTAGATCTTACTGGAATAAAATGGGCTGATTTCGTCAATCGATCAACTACGACACAAATTACATCTTTCTTTCTTAGAGTCAAGGGCAACCCTGAAACAAAATCCATCGTCACTCTATCCCATTTCCACTCGGGAATAAAAATTGGTTGTAACAAACCAGATGGCACTTGATGTTTAGCTTTAACTTGTTGATAGACTAAACATTTTGATACAAATTCAGAGATATCTCTTTTCATACCAGACCACCAATAGTGTTGCTTCAAATCATGGTACATCTTTGTAATTCTCGGATGAACAGATAAACAACTATTATGGGCCTCATTCAAAATTAACTGTAATAACTCTGGATTTCTCGGAACATAGATTTGATCTCGAAATCTCAAAAAATTATCAAAATCAACTCAAAATTCAGAATAGGAGTTCATATCACACTAAGTTCGTTTCGCTATTATTTCATTATCGACTTTCTGAGCATCACATATTTGTTGTAAAAATAATGGTTTTGCTTTCAATTCAGCTAAAACTAAACCATCACCAGACAGGTCTAAATGAGCATTCATCGCACGTAATGCAAATAATGATATCCGACTCAGTGCATCAGCAACAACATTTGCTTTACCCGGATGATAATCTATCACCAGCTTGTAACCTTTCAACAACTCTAACGATCTTCTCTGTCGCAGATTCAAATCCTTTTAAGTCATTAAATATTTTAGACTTTTATGATCCGAAAATACATGACATTTTTCACCGAAAAGATAATGACACCAAATTTTTAATGCGAACACAATCGTAGCCAGCTCAAGATCGTGTGTCGGATAATTCTTTTCATGCGGCTTTAATTGTCTTGAGGCATAAGCTATAACTTTGCCTTCCTGCATCAAAACACATCCCAGACCATTTAATGAAGCATCACTATAGATCATGAATTCTTTACCCGATTCTGATTATACCAAAACTAGAGCTTCAGTCAATCAAATTTTTCAACTGATCAAAACGTTTTTGATATTTATCGGACCATTCAAATCTCACATCTTTCTAAAACAATCTAGTTAACGAAGTAGCAATCATCGAAAAGCCTTTTACGAACCATCTATAGTAACCAGCAAGTCCCAGAAAACTGCAAACTTCAGATACATTTTTCGAAGGCTTCCACTCCAAAATAGCTGAAATATTACTTGGATCGACTCGTATACCAGATGCTGACACAATATGTCCCATAAAATCGACTTTACGCAACCAGAATTCACATTTACTAAACTTTGCATACAATTACTTTTCATGCACAGTCTGTAACACGATTCTCAGATGCTCGGCATGCTCAATCTCATCACATGAATAAATCAAAATGTCGTCAATGAATACAACAACAAATCGATCTAAATACGGTCTAAAAATTCTGTTCATCTTATCCATAAAAATAGCAGGAGCATTTGTTAGTCCAAAAGGCATAACTAAAAACTCATAATGTCCGTACCTCGTTCTGAAAGCAGTTTTTGGAATATCTGAATCTTTTACTCGCAACTGATAATACCCTGATCTCAGATCTATCTTTAAGCTGATCAAACAAATCATCAATTCTGGGTAGAGGATATTTTTTCTTTGTAGTCACCTTGTTCTCATTGTGCCATCTTTCTTTTTCACAAATAGAACGGGAGCACCACAAGGTGAGAAACTCGGCCTTGCAAACCCTCTTCAGTCAACTCTTGTAATTGAGATTTCAACTCTTTCAACTCTATTGGTGCCATTCTATACAGAGCTATCGAAATAGGATTTGTCCCCGTCACTAAGTCAATACCAAACTCAACCTCTCGTATCGGAGGTAATCCCGGTAATTTTTCAGGGAACACATCAGAAAACTCACAGACAACTGGCACAGATTCAACTTTCTTTTTAGTCACTTTCGAATCAATTACATAGGCAAAATAAACTTCACAACCCTTTTTCACATAATTCTGAGCTTTCAATACTGATATCATAGTCGGTAACCCATTCAAATCATTAGACTCAATACGAACTATCTCATCATTCTGACATCTCAAATCAATGATCTTTCGTTTGCAATTCACAACAACATCATGCAATGATAACCAATCCATACCTAGAATTATATCAAACTCATCAAAAGGTAATAGCATCAGATCAGCTGGAAAATAAACATCTCGGAACATCAATGGGCAATTCTTGCATACTTTGTCAACCAAAACACATTTACCTAAGGGGTTAAGTACTCTAATCACAAATTCAGTAGACTCCACAGGCAAAGTCTTATTGGATACTAAATTCATGCATACATACGAATGAGTAGATCCTAGGTCTATCAATGCAATCATAGAAGTATCATAAAGAGTAAATGTATTCGTTATAACATCTGGAGATGAAGCTTCCTCACGGACTCGGATGGTATAAGCTTTGGCAGGCGCTATAGCATCAGATCTCGCAACTAAGTCTTTCACAACTCTCTGACCGCCACTGACATTTCTTATATTCCAGGAAGGTCTACCCCTAGCTGAAACATTATCTGATCTCAGATTTTGAACAATCTCTTGCTCAACAGACTCTGGGCAGTCTCGAATGAAATGGTCTAATGATCCACATCTAAAATAGGCTCAATCATTCAACTTAGAACTTCTCGGATGTCTTTTACCACAATGCTTACATTCAGGTCGCTCAGATCGGACATTTCCCACACTAGCCATCAAAGTCGCTGGAGCTTTGAAGTTTGACTACGATCTAGTTCGATCTCTATTCGAATGTCCCACATTAGCCTTTGAACAACTATACTCATATCTGAATTTCTTTGAAGCAGACTGAAATGTTTTACTTGGAAATCTCTTTCTCATATCTCTAGCTTTACACTCAGCTTTTCTCTTATCTTTCCCGAGTGCCTCAGCTTTACATGCTCGACCAACAAGCACCACAAACTCTTTTATTTCTAGAATCCCAACTAGTAAATGAATATCTTCATTTAATCCATCTTCAAATCTTTTGCACATTATTGCCTTGGTCGAAACACATTCTCAAGCATATTGACTTAATCTCACGAACTCTCGTTCATACTCGGTGACAGACATTCGACCCTGCTTCAATTCTAGAAACTCTTTCCGTTTCTAATCAATAAATCTCTGACTCGTGTATTTCTTCCGAAACTCAGACTGAAAGAAATCCCATGTAACCCGTTCTTTTGGAACCACAGAAATCAAAGTCTTCCACCATTGATAGGCTGCATCTCATAACAAAGAAATGACACATTTCATGCATTCATTATGAGTCAATGATAGTTCATCAAACACTTGGATTGTATTCTCGAGCCAGAATTCAACTTTCTTAGCATCATCATCACTAGTGGCCCTGAACTCTTCAGCCCCATATTTACAGATTTTGTCGACCAGAGGTTTATTTAACAGATTCAAATTCATAACCGGAGGTATAGAAGAAGTCTGAGGAGGATTAGGCAGGGGTAGAGGTTGTGAAATAGCCAGATTAGTTCTAATATATTGAGTGAACCACTCATTCATAATTTGGAAAAAGGCTTGTTTAGCCACTCCTTCCTGACCGCTAGTATCCGGTCTCGAATCAGATGGCGCTGTCCCTTGAGCGGGAGCAGGCGCATTGCTCTCAACATCGTCAGCTACAGCTCTTTTGGGATCCTTTTACTATATGAAAAACACATTTTATATGTTAGGATTCATCACACTATCACAGTTCGTCTATATGGCATGTATAGCTAGACTCTCATACGCTACGTTAGTCTGAGAATCAGTTAAACCATAGCTCTAATACCATTCAAATTGTAACACCCGTAACCATCGCCGGTCTAAGGTTAAGAGGCATTACCGGACAGTCAAAAACTTTTACAAACATTTCATAGCATAATTTAACAAATCAAATCAAAGTGTCCATTAAATAGGTCTACGAGACCTTAAGCATGCATTAGGAAGGGGTCAGGACTAAACCGAACACATACAAAATTTTTAGAAATTTTAAATATTTTTCTAAGATATAGAGGTCACACGCCTGTGTGGGCAAGCCGTGTTATGTCTGAGGAAGTATCAACAATGTATTAATTACTTCATAAGGCCACACTTTCTAACATATGTGTTATAAAGACATTTATATAATGGCTTAATTACTTCATAAGGCCACACATTTATAAAGACATAACACATATGTGCTTTTAACCTATGGCATGGTAATTTAGCATCTTTCATAATTTGGTCCTTTTATCAAATTAAGCACAGAAACGGATAAATTAAATGACAGAGCTTTCACACATGCTTAATCTCATATTGCAAGCACAGAAAATAATATTAAAATATTTTTTTGACTCGGATTCGTGGTCCCGAAATCACTTTTCTGACTTGGGTCTAAACTGGACTGTTACAAAGGGAGTTATTTGATGAATTCAATTTTCTCATGATTAACTTCCAACCCCTTCTTAGAAATACATTGTTCCAAAACAATCCTCTCATTCACCCTAAGATGGCATTTTTCCCTATTCAAGACTAGCTTTGTGTCTTCACACCTTTTGTAGAACTCATTCTAAATTTGCTAGACAATCGGTGAAAGAATCCCCATACCTAGAAAAGTCATCCATGAACATCCAACCTGTCTTCAATCATGTCAGCAAAGATCGATGTCTTGCATAAATGTAGTTGGTGCATTACATAAACCGAAAGGAATTCTTCAAAAAGCATAGGTCCCAAAGGGACAAGTGAATGTGGTCTTCTCTTGATCATTAGTGTGAATTGAAATTTGATGGTATCCAAAATAGCCATCAAGAGAACAATAATATTCTTTCCCTGCTAGCCTATCTAACATTTGGTCAACGAATGGTAAGGGAAAGTTATCCTTCTGTATCGCATCATTGAGTTTTCTATAATCAATACAAACACGCCACCCGATTACAACCTGTATTGAGACTAATTCATTCCTTGCATTAGGGACCACAGTTAAGCCATCCTTTTTTGGAACACACTGAGTTAGGGTAACGCACTCGTTGTTGAAAATTGCATACATGATACATGCATCCAACCATTTTGTTAATTCCTTTTTCACAACCTTTTTCATTGCTGGATTTAATCACCTTTGAGCATCCACCATCGGCTTTTTACCTTTTTCTAACTTGATTTTATATTGACAAAGCGTTGGTCTTATACCCTTGATATCAGTGATGTTCCATCCAATGGCTCTCTTATGTTCCTTTAACACTTAAAGTAGAACCTCTTCTTGTTCCGGAATTAACTAAGCAAAGATTATCATTTGTAAAGCATTGTTCTCCCCCAAATATCCATACTTCAAACTCTTGGGAAAAGATTTCAATTCCAATTATGGTGGTTTAACTATAGACAATATCATATTCTTAGAGGTTTCCTCCAAAGGACCTAATGGTTCCTTGCAATGTCTCCACCAATCTAGTTGGTGAACCCATTCCTGATCAAGTTGAACCACGATATCGTCGTCAGTTTCCATAATGTCATCATCAGGGTGGCACTCACCCTCCTTTTGGGATGCAAAATCTTGAGGTGTATCTTACTATCTAGATTCCACAAAATTCATACTATCTGCATCAGAAAATCGTTCTACTTCACACTCATAAAGTTCCTTAGACAACCCATTTCCCATAAAAGTAGTTGCCACTAATAACGAAAATCCCGTTCCATTTCCTATGTTCTAAATCTCTATGTCCCAAAAACCACCTTTTGAGATCTCGTAATTAGTGGGATGCTCACACCCCCAATTAAAATCATTACTATTGTCGTTCTTAAGCGAAATAATGATTTTTCGTGTTATTTTAGTCCAAATGCTTTCCCTTGATATGACATCAAATTGTGCCTTGCTATACTTGTCCAAACTAGTATAGAAGTACTATAGTTGTACCGCACTCTCAAATCTGTTCCCAATTAGTCATCATAATCTTCTTTTGAATCTCTCCCAAGTCTACCCTAAATTTTCTACACTCCCTTGTTTGAATTCGAAAAACCCTTCATATGCAGCAAGCACATTAGTCATAGGAATATTCCACTTCAAGAACAATTGGAGAAATTCTTCCCATGAAGTAATAGTATCTGAAGGTAACATATCTAACCACTCCCTAGCTTTTCCTTTTAGAGCAAATGGTATCAACAATAACCGAATTGTATCATTTGGAACTTTGATATAGCTAACAGTGCTACAAACATGTTCGAATCTTTGAAGAAAGCCCACAGGGTCTTCCTCCTTCACAAATTTGAAGATTCAACATAACTTACAATATCAAAGATGGATTAATCTCAAAGTGTGGCACATCAGCATCTGGTGTCAATATACTAGATTGTAGGCAATTATGGTTGTACAACATGGTGTCCAACAAGGAGGTCATTGCTGATAAATTGTAGGTATCTTATTCCGCAAGAAAGCTCAAGTTCCTCTAATAAGTAAAAGAATAATCAAATAGATAAATAGCATTGTCCATTTAACCAATATAACTAATGATAATGTCATATCTATAAGTTTAACTTTTGTCACTTATCTCCCTAACTAACATACATTAAAACTAAAAATAGCTCAATCTAGCATCGACTCCCCGGCAACGACGCCAATAACTTGACTGCCTCCAGCTCTGCCCTCGCGAACGACGAGGGATAAATCAACACTAAAAACAACAAAGGATCAGAAACTATACTATTGTGCAGTGTCTACAAGTGAGAAGGTTAGTTGTAATATAATTGTACAACGGAGTACATAGTACTCAGAGGATTGAACCCAAAAGAGTCAATGATTGAGAAAATTATAGTAACAAGCATGCAAAATAAGGAGTCTAAATAATTATTTGCTAAACACTATAGCTATGGCTTGCCATAAAATAAAAAATAATTACACTAATTTATCAATAATTAACACAAGGACTAAATTGTAAAATATGCAAAGTTGATTGATTTCGATGTAGTTCACTAATCTTCGAATTAGGGATCTGAATTGCTTAAACTCCTAAAGTGATTTGGTTTTACCTTTCAGCTTCAACTTTACCAAATCAAACAAATTAGTCTGATTTATCTCTCGATCTCACCGGTTAACCCGGGACTAACAAATTGATGCATTATGAGATTACTGCTCAGTTTCACTTGCCAAAATATTCTCTCAGGGGCGTCAATCTTAAGTTTTTAGGTTTATTCAATTTAGTCCAATTTATTTGCAACTTAATGCCTCATCAAAAATTAGCTTACACGCATGTCCATCAACCAACCCTCTTAGAGTTTAGTTATCCATGCTAAAAATTAAGCTAACAAACATGCGAGAAAAGGAAATGACAGTCATTAACATAATACTTGGGAAAAATATGAAAGTTTGGATTCTTAATCTATAAACTTAAAACAAAAGTGTAGATGAACATTCAATAGTAAAATAAAGTGCATGAAATATAAAAGTTGAAGTCTTTAAACGATTAAACTAAAAGAAACTAAAATATATTAAACTAAAGGTTGATGTCATTACAAGTAAAGGAAATGGACTAAAACTGCAAATAGACCCTAGCTATAGTAATAGCTAACCTAACTAACATCAAGAACAAAATGAAAAGTTTTAGAGATCAACTCCATAATAACTTAACAACATGCACACACAGGTATTGAAGGGTTTAAAACCTCCCATATTCGCAGTGCCTATTTTAAGGATCAACTATGTAGGACTTAGACGAGACCCCAACACGACAGTCGACGTACTCTATCACCCAAAACATTTTCAAGTTCTGAGAATATGGTTCTGCATTCATCAATCTTACTCTTCGAGTGTTGTCGTCTATGTCCTTCTTAACCTTATCTAAGTGCACGTGTCCCGCCTCCATCTGCTTAACTTGTCCCAGCCCTATTCTTGGCATCAATGTTGCCAGCCTATAGAACTTAGCTAAAAAAACAACTAAAATTGGCAAATGACATGTACGCATCAAGACGGAGTTAACCACCTTTACGAGGTTGGTCATTATATGACTGTATCGATACCCATTATCAAAATTTTGAGCCCACTACCACAGCTACATGCTATCTAACCACTGTCAGAAAGGAGTATTCGTTTACCCCTCCATATCAACCTCAAACCTCGCCAGCTTGTGCCTGAAACAGAGTGGTTTTATTTCATACCTTGTGTATGTATTCAGATATGAAACATTGTCATTCTTTTTTAGTTTTAAAAGTGCTTTGAATTATTTAAAGAATAAAAAAATAAAAAAAAGGCTTTTTACCCATGTTCACGACTTGTTTGCACTAGTCTTTATTCTTGTATTCTCGGTGGAAGTTAATGGCAATATGTAACACCCCTTACCTGTATTCGACACTTGAACTGGGTAAGAGGCATTACCGTACTTAACTAGCTCAATCATACAACATCGATCCATAAAATTTCGTTTCAAAATAAAACTTTTCATTCAAGACCATAATGTCCTTATTATAGGTCTACGAGACCTTAAACTTGCACTTGGAATGATTCGAGACCAAATCGGAAACTTTTGGACACTTAGAAAAAAATTAACATAAACTAAGGCCACACGCCTGTGTGGCATATCACATGCCCGTGTTCCACACCCTTGTGGATTTATTTCTTCAATTTGAACCTACAGGGGTTTTAGACACACGCTCGTGTCCCTGGCCCGAGTCCCTCACATGGCCACGACACACCCGTGTCTTTGCCCGTGTGTGAAAACCTTGACATTCTGTTTATGACGTCATCATCCCAATATGGTCACACGGCCAAGGCACACGTCCATGTCCTTAGACCGTGTGTTAAATTAAATTCCTAATTTCAAGTGCAGACTTCACACGGCCTGGGCACATGCTCGTGTCTTAGGTCGTGTCTCTCACACGGTTGAGACACACGGTCGTGTCTCCGTTCGTGTGTTTACGACTAAGCATACTAACTTGCCAACCTAGCATACATGGGGGACACAAAGCCTATCAACATGCCCATGGGGCTGGCTGTATGTCACACATGCCTATGTGTCTACCCGTGTGGACATCTGTAAGGCTATCTACCAAGCCAAATGCCACCCTACAAAGCAACCATACTTATACCAATTCAATTCAACATATATCATGACCATAAGGCACTTCTAAGAACTCAAATCAAAACATCCACACAAGCATAGAATTCATGAATTTCATCAACATTGGATAGATGAACTTGTCAAGTATTGGCCAATTTCTAATGACCATTTACAAAATGAATTGAACAACATTAATAGCCAACACCTTGGCTAACAAATATGACATAACAAAATAACCAAATCATATACATGCCATACTCAAAATAAATCTAACTTCGCTATACCAAATAGAGGTTGATAGCGTCATTCTGAGCTCCGACATCGCACGATCCTCGAGTTAGCTAGGCGATGTTACAAGGAAAAGGGAAATGAGAGTGGTAAGCATAAAGCTTAGTAAGTTTGCATGAAATAAATAGCAACATAAGGCTCATAAAGTCATCTATCCATGGCATTTAATAAAACACAAAGTTTTAAACACATTGCCATAACTTACTCATGCTTTCTCTTATCAATTTCATATAAAGTCTCATATCGTAAACATTTCTCGTGAATTACTCACATGTACCTGTATCACTTCATCACATAGCTTTAGCACTAATCTCATCTCTAATATAATTTAGCTATTTACCCAATGAATCACTTGGGGATATTCGAAATTGCATAATTGTCATCATTCATATAAATACGACGCCAATGCCATATCCCAGATATGGTCTTACATGGGGTCACCTCTAGATGTCGATGCCATATCCGAGATATGGTCTTATACAGGATCTCATATCGATTGTCGATGCCATATCCCGAATATGGTCTTATACGATTCTCATATTTGATGCCGATGCCATATCCCAGATATGGTCTTATATGGGATCTCAATTCGGTGTCGAGGCCATGTCCCAGACATGGTCTTATACAGGACCTTACCCATCTCAAGTCACGATGATATTATTCTCTCATTTATTAAAGTCCAACTGAAACTTCCACACCACAATTCACATCATTTTCTCATTCTACATCATTACTCAAATTCATAGAAATATTATACAACATAACTAATTGATTGTTGTTTTATGCGATGTCAAAGTCTTAAAATTTTATATAAAGAATGATCAAACCTGAAAATTAACTATGACAATGATTTGAGGCAAGCGCACATATCAAACAATAGTATAGTTAAGGCAAGACTGGATTGTCGAACCCAAAGGAACCAAAAGTACTAATACTAACTTTCTTTTTATTAGTTAGCCTAAGAATTAAGGGAATTGTTTATCTAATCTAAAATTAACTAACTACTAAACCAAAGACTCTAAGACAAAGAAGAATGAAATTGGGAAAATAACTTTGAGGAAAAACCAAGTGATTAAGACAATACCTAAGGAAGAATCCACCTAGACGTCACTTGTTATCTAACTCTGAACCAGACAATTTATTCATTTGACTTGATCCGTAGGATTCCCTAAGTCATTTTAATCCCTCTCTCGAGGCGACTAACGCTTAAACCTAGGTTGATTAATTGAAATATCTTTCTAATTAAAACCCCTAGAATTGCATTAACTCGATCTATGGACTGCTATTTTAGGTTTCACCCTAATCCAGCAAAATCTCGTCAACCTATCCCTAGGCGTGCGATCAACTACGCTTAATTAAGCTAGATCTACTCTTAAGCAGGGACTTTTGCTCCTCCACCTAAGCACATCATACTTGAATTAATATCCCGGAAATAACAACACAAGAATTAAGAACACATAATTAAGAACAAGTCAAATATTTATCAAATTGTTCAGCAAACAATAACAATATTCATCTTAGGTTTCATCCCCCTCAGGTATCTGAGGGTTTAGTTCATAACAATAAAAGAAAACATCTCAAAAGAAAAGATAAAACAAAACAGAAGAAATCCCTAAACCCCCTGAAGGAATTGAATGAGAAATCCTCCGTCTTGAGTATGATTCCGGCTTCTTGAGATGAATCAACTGGCTATCTTCGAGTAAATCCCCACAAATCTGCCCTTTTTGGCCTAGCTAAATGCCCCCTCACTAAAGCCTTGGGTTCCCCCAACAAAAGCCCTGGCAGAAGGCTTCTGCCGAACTCCCCGCTTAAGTTTCCCCCTAGGGTGTTTATATAAGCTTTGAGATGCCTTACTTGGCCCCTAAGTATCCTAATTCGAGTAGAATTCCTCCTAAGGTGTTTAAAAAGGCTTTGGAATGTGTTTCTTTCCCTCCAAGTATCTTGTTCCGAGTAAACTTCTCTTTTTCACGGCAGGGACACGCCCATGGCACATGCCCGTGTGAATCGTGGCCAGGCTGTGTTCGAGACTGTTGAATGAGGCACGGCCGTGTGGTATTGGGCCCAAGCCGTGTGGATTTCGTGATATGGACCATTTACTCCGTTTTGGGCCCGTTTCTCGTTCTTTTCATCCTTTGATGCTCTTCTGGGTATAAAACATGAAAACAAAGGATTAAGAGCACCAAATTACATAATTCAAGGCTTAAATCATCCAAAAGCATGCTAAATGTGGGCTTAAAATATGTTACTTTTACGGTTTATCAAATACCCCTACACTTAAGCTTTTGATTGTCCTCAAGCAAAATTCTCAACTTATAATTAAAACGAACTTCCTATATTCATAATATACATCTATAATGTTTTGTTATAATTCAAAGATAATTCATACATGGATAATTCAACTCAAAGGGTCCTAAAGATCAAACAATCAAAGTCATACATTTATAGCCCGAAAATGATAGGTGTTTCCCCTTACCTAGTTAATTACCTTTGATTCAAAATTGACAAGGGTTGACATTCTCACTAAAGATTCACTCAAATCACTCGAAGTGTTTAAGGTTCAGAATTAAGCACTCAAAAGTCAAACATGAAGAGTTAATCCCATAGGCTTGCATGAAAATCAAATCTCCACTACTATAATATGAGATGATACACAAATCAAAAGGTCTCTAACAGGGTTGTAACGGGGCTTGGGTTAAAGGTGTGGATAAAGGATGAATTAACAGGTCAGAATCAAGATTGACCTGACAAATTACCTAACTAGAAACAACAAACTGAATATAAGTAATTACATCAATTGGAAACTAATAATACTACTATTGATAATACTCTAATACGAGCTTCTTTAATAATTGGAATTTAATGTATAAGCTCACCTAATCACAGAACTAATAATGAATATACTTCGTTTTTTTTTAAGAACAAGTCAAATATACATAATAAAGGATAAATTCAACGATTGAAATAAAAAGAATAGTTAGGCAACTAATCAATTCAAATTTTGACATAAGGGTAGTCAAAAGGAATGGTGATAACAAATACAAAGGGTTTTGGGTTAATATTAGCGGGTGAGTCAATAAATGGGTCGTTAGGATCAACAGGATTCACTAGGGGTTAATTGTGAAGGTAGGCTTTTAGTGGAGTGAGTGGGTTAAAACGTAGGTGCCTTTATCATCTCTGTATATCAAATCAAAGGTGTGGTCTCGACATGTATAATCTATGCAAGTTCTAGAATAACAAATCAACGTTGACACACTCATAATAAAAAGTGAGCATGAAAGAAATATATGCTCTATAAGGCTCAAAATCTCACACAAATTTTGGGTATTTGATGTCAACCTCGCAAATTTCAAACTTTAAGGTAATAATTAAATTCAGGTCAACAACCTAAAAATTTTAATTCTGAAAAATAGACTTATCATGCTTGATTCTCTAGTATATTAAAATTTAATCATCATTGCACAATTATCAATGACTGTAACACCCCTATCCCATATTCGTCGCCGGATTAGGGTTAGGAGCGTTACCAGACAGATCAGAAAGCATTTACAGGAATTCATACATTCATTCATCATTCTCCAGTATAATGTCCCTCAAATGGGTCCTAGAGACCTTAATCATGCTTATAAATCGGGTCGAGACTCAACCGGAACACATACAATTTCCATGAAAAATTTGAAACTTTTCTAAAATTCAAGGAATACATGCCCATGTAAGGAGACCGTGTGCTCTCTACGGCTTCTAGACACCCCTCTGTGTCCTCTCATGTCCATATACTGACTATACCTCCACGGTCACTAGGCACGCCCGTGTGCCATGGCCGTGTGCTACTAGGCCATATACTGACTTCCCTACCACGGTCACCAAGCACTCCCGTGTACCATGGCCGTGTATTATTAGCTAGCTACTGACTTGTACACCACGGCTAGCTGACACCCCCGCGTCGAGGCCGTGTGCTACCAAGCTACATCCTGCTATACATCCACGGTCTTTAGGCACGCCCGTGTGCCATAACTGTGTGACATTATAGGCCATTTACAAGGACAAAATACCAACCAGAAGTGTCAAATCTACAAGCCATATTTACCAAGACATCTCATGCACATTTAACCACGAAAAACATACCAAAAATAGTCATTCAAACCATGCATTCAATACCAATTCCAACCTTGACAATTTCAAAGACTAAAACTCATATCATCACAAGCATAATTCATTCATTTGCTTACCCAAAAACTTACGATATCACTATGCCAAAACATACTTCACATAACATAGTCTTTAATGCATATAACCAAAACATAACTAGCCAAACCATATGGATAAGTTCACATAACAACTCATATCAAGGACTAGCCTATACATGCCATATCTAACCAAATACATTTTCAAAGTCTACCAAAACAAGTTTAGTAGTGTGATGATGATCCACGACGGTCCCGAGCCTTCAGTAGCTTTGACGACCTATAAAACAGAGAAAACATACATAGAGTAAGCTTCCCAAAAGCTTAGTAAGTCAATATACAAACAAAATTAATATGTAATGCATGTAAACACATAATCACATTGGCACTTTTCTTCTACAAAGCAAATTTCTCACATGTATACCTTGATTCATATTCTTGGCCAAATTTGCCACATTTATCAATTCAAGAATCATATACACATAGCTTTTTTCATGCATGCTTTCATGTAACATATTTCTAAACCATCATACAAATCATCATAGTAGATCACATAGTCACTTACCTTATATACACTCTTAGTGTATAATCAACGTACCTGAATCGGACATTCATTTACCTAATCTATCAAAGCTCAGATTTGCCATTCGTATCTCAGACTTACCCGTTGAACCAATAGGAATTCAGTGTCCAGAAGTTCAGAATAATCGTACATTGCCATCGTCCCAGATATGGTCTTATGTGTACTCAGATATCGATGCTACTGTCCTGGATAGGGTCTTACATGGACCAGTATGATGCCGATGTCCCCGACATGGTCTTACACATAAGGATCATAACAATGCCAACGTCCCAGACATGGTTTTATACGTAAAGCTTATATTGATGCCAACGTCCTAGACGTGGTCTTACACATAATCAGATATCGACGCCACTATCCCAGATAGAGTCTTACACGAGTCTCAAATCAACGCCAACGTCCCTGACGTGGTCTTACATGATAACAACAGAACAGATGTCTATGTCTTGACTTAGTCAATCCTATCTATTCCTAGGTTTATACGGGGCTTCTCGGACTTAATCACTCTATTGAACTTATCTCGGAATTCAAATGCATAACTCTCATAAGCATTTATTATCATCATTAATCATATGAACATTTACAATTGCATACATATACATTTATTTGCATAATAACCTACCTCGGATTCGATATGTCGAAATAAAAATGACTACTCGGTTATTTTTGCTTTCCCACGATCTAAGTCCGTTTTCCTCGATTCTTGATCTAAACATATTTAGAATTAACCCTTTTATTCACCAATTCATTCAATTCAATTTAAGGACACACATTTATGGCTATTTGCAAATTAACCCGCATATTTGCACACTTTATCTTTAGTCCATTTTTCTCAAAACATCAAATTCACAAAATCTACCCACGCTCATGCTTAGCCGAATATTCCTACATCACATATAAGCCCACATTTTTCATCAAATTCACAAATTAGTCCCTCAATTTGCTATTTTCATAATTTAGCCCTATTTAGCTAAATTCATCAAAACTTCAAGAACAAAACATGTTCATCTAGCTCAAATCTTTCATTTATCCACTAAACTCATTTCAAAACTCAACATATCAACAATGGCATCTCACACAAACATCATCAATACTTAAAATTAGTACATGGGTTTGATAGCTCTTGAAGCAACAATTACAAAAACGTAGAAATTATCAAAAACGGATCGAAATCTAACCTTGAATTAAGCTTGAATGTGCCGAAAATTAAAAGAATAAAACCCTTTCTTCTTCCTCTTGTTTTCGGTCAAAAAGATGAAATAAGGATGGCCATTTTTCATTTTTTTATCACATATAACATACTTAATAATTCATTTACCCTTTTAGCCATGTAAAACAAAATGTTATAACATAAATAACAAGGTCATTTTTTACCATATCCACCCACTAATTAAATAGTGGTTCAATTGCCATTTAGGGCCATAACTTTAAAAAGCCACAACATATTAGTGCTTAAATAAATAGCATTCAATTTTCACATTCAATGCAATTTCATCCTTTTGTCAAATTAAACACACAGACGGACAAATTAACTTACAGAAATTTAACACATGCTGAACCACATATCAACGGCACAGGATATAGTATTAAAATATTATACAGTCTCGGATTTGTGGTCCTGAAACCACAGTTCTGACTAAGGTATAAATCGGACTGTTATAATGACTTAATCCAAAACATATCAATAAAAATCATAAATCAAGGAAATTTCATTCTAATCATAATATGAGAAAATTACTTTAGAATAAGGCATAATTCAGGGATTTTCAAATAATACTATAGTTAACCCCCCACACTTAAGATGTACATTGCCCTCAATGTACAAAGATAGATAATATCAAAATAATCATAAAATCATAAGATGGGGGAGAAGTGAAACTTCTTAAATTTTGGATGAAGTCAATGAAAAGAAACTGGATAAGATTGGAGGTGAACATGGGGAAGCGCCTTGAACCGTTTGAATTTGAATCCTCGAAGCAGTCGGCATGATTTTATTGTATCCTAAGCTAAATCTAAATGGTACGAAGAATAAGAAGAAAATAATAAAGAAAAATAAAAATAAAAATAAAAGTAAATAATGGAAAATGAAAGAAGAAAGACAACTGGAAAAGAGAAAATAAGAAGGGGGTTTAAACAGAGATGCAACCCGTGTTTTGGGAAAAATTTTGTCCTGTTGCCACACGTCCTTGGCCATGCCTTTTTACCTACTTGTGGTGCCGGCCGTGTGCAAGGCCGTGTGGGTATGGAAACCTACGCCTAAATACAAAAAGAAATAAAATGAAACTAGTTAGTAGATTTAGTGCTCGGGTTGCCTCCCGAGAAGTGCTCGTTTAAAGTCTTGAGCTAGACTTACCTCTCATTCGCATAATCATAGTGGTTTGAGGAGGTGAAAATCCTTTTCTCATGCGATCAATTCGGTTACTGATATAAAGTTTAAGTCGAGTAGTGTTTACCTTAAAGGTGTGGATTTTAGTACTAGTTACCTCGATTGTTCCATCTGGGAGGATTTTGAGTACCTGATCTCCTATCTTAAGATGGGTTGTCCCATCATTAAGTTTGTCCTAGAGTTGTCTCATTTTTGCTTCCTGTGTTTTTAGTCTCTTCTTGAAGTGTGTCTTTCATTCGTCTAGTTCATCAATCCAAAGCCTTCGTTCCTCATGAATTTCTTCTTTATCGACATGAGGTTAGGATCTGGAATCTGCGAAAGTGCTTCAAGAAACGGCAAGTTAATATGAAATTTCTTTGGATGTATAAGAGACTTACCGAATTGTTCCTCTGTGTGGTCTTTCTTTATCGTATTAGGGTATGGCACATGGGGTTGGTACTCTGTAATTACCGTGTTTGGTACGTCATGGCTTACCTCAACCTTACCTTCACTAGCCACAGGCTCTTGCCTCAGGTCAGATTCTACTAACCTTTCACTGTCATGAGCTGTTACGGCTTGAATTTGCTCCTTTGGGTTAGTCTCGGTGTTGCTTGGTAGGCTTCCTTGTGGTCTTTCAGAGATCTGCTTAGCAAGTTACCCTAACTGATTCTCGATCCTTTGAATCAATGCTTGTTGTTTTGTTTCTATATTTTGGAAACGTGTTTCTGTGGCTGCTATGAATTTTGTAAACATCTCCTCGAGGTTTGGCTTCTCTTCCTGTTGGTGAGGTGGTTGTTGAAAATCTGGAGGAAGTTCCGGTCTTTGGCTACTTTGATCGTCCCACGAGAAATTGGGATGGTACCTCCAACCTGCATTATAAGTGTCACTGTGAAAATTATTTTGAGGTCTAGAATAGTTACCCATATAGTGGACTTTTTCGTTCTCTATGCCATATCCGTAGGGTGGGTACTCAGGATTCACCACGCCTCCTAGATTCGAGTCATATTGCATTACTGGGTGTACCTGCGAGAGACTATACAAACCATCAATATTTTTATTCATCATCTCTAGCTTGTTAGATAACCTGGTGACCACGTCGAGGTTGAAAACATTGGCAGCGTTAGTAGGAATTATCCTCATGACTTGCCACTGATAATTATTCAGTGCCATCTTCTCTATAAACTAAAATTATCTGCCAAAAGCAAATAGAGAAAAAATTAGCAAAGTAAAAAAATAATAATAATAAATAATAATAATGAAAATAAAATGCAATAAAAAATGGCTAAAGTAACAAAAATTAAGCGTTCTTAATATTTTAGTTCCCCGGCAAAGGTGCCAAAAACTTGATTGTTGTTTTATGCGATGCCAAAGTCTTAAAAATTTATATAATGAATGATCGAACCTGAAAACTAACTATGACAACGATTTGAGACAAGCGCACCTATCAAACAATAGTATAGTTAAGACAATACCGGATTGTTGAACCCAAAGGAACCAAAAGTACTAATACTAACTTTCTTTTTATTAGTTAGCCTAAGAATTAAGGGAATTATTTATCTAATCTAAAATTAACTAAATACTAAACTAAAGACTCTAAGACAAAGAAGAATGAAATTGGGAAAATAACTTTGAGGAAAAACCAATTGATTAAGACGATACCCAAGGAAGAATCCACCTAGACTTCACTTGTTATCTAACTCTGAACCAGACGATTTATTCATTTGACTTGATCTATAGGATTCCCTAAGTCATATTAATCCCTCTCTCGAGGCGACTAACGTCTAACCCTAGGTTGATTAATTGAAATCTCTTTCTAATTAAAGCCCCTAGAATTGCATTAACTCAATCTATGGACTCCCATATTAGGTTTTACCCTAATCCGGCAAAATCTCCTCACCCTATCTCTAGGCATGCGATCAACTACGCTTAATTATGCTAGATCTACTCTTAGGCAGGGACTTTTGCTCCTCCACCTAAGCACATCATACTTGAATTAATATCCCAAAAATATCAACACAAGAATTAAGAACACATAATTAAGAACAAGTCAAATAGTTATCATATAGTTCAGCAAACGATAACAAGATTCATCTTAGGTTTCATCCCCCTCAGGTCTCTAAGGGTTTAGTTTATAACAATAAAAGAAAACATCTCAGAAGAAAAGATAAAACAAAACATAAGAAATCCCTAAAATCCCCTGAAGGAGTTGAAGGAGAAATCCTCCGTCTTGAGTATGATTTCGGCTTCTTGAGATGAATCAACTGGCTATCTTTAAGTAAATCCCCACAAATCTGCCCTCTTTGGCCTAGCTGGATGCCCCCTCACTAAAGCCTTGGGTTCCCCCGACAAAAGCCCTGGCAGAAGGCTTCTGTCGAACTCCCCGCTTAAGTTGCCCCCTAGGGTGTTTATATAAGCTTTGAGATGCCTTACTTGGCCCCTAAGTATCCTAATTCGAGTAGAATTCCTCCTGGGGTGTTTAAATAGGTTTTGGAATGTGTTTCTTTGCCTCCAAGTATCTTATTCCAAGTAAAACTTCTCTTTGCAACGACAAGGACATGCCCATGGCACACGCCCGTGTGAATCGTGGCCAGGCCGTGTTTGAGACTGTTGAATGAGGCACGGACATGTGGTCTTGGGCCCAAGCTGTGCAGATTTCGTGATATGGCCCATTTAAGCTGTGTAGATTTCGTGATATGGCCCATTTACTCTGTTTTGGGCCCGTTTCTCATTCTTTTCATCCTTTGGTGCTCTACTGGGTATAAAACATGAAAATAAAGGATTAAGAGCACCAAATTACATAATTCAAGGCTTAAATCATCCAAAAGTTTGCTAAATGTGGGCTTAAAATATGTTACTTTTACGGTTTATCACTAATATTAAACATTTAGAAAATTAATAACATGATGTTGAATTTATTGCACACAAACTTACCTCGATTTCAAAATAGGTCAAATTGTCGATTAAGTCCGATACCTTACCTTTTCCTCGATCAACGTTAATCCCTCGTTCTTCTTGATCTATAATAACAAATTAGCTCATTTAATAGCCACAATAATCAATACATCTCAATAATCATATTTTGGCAAAATTACCATTTTTGCCCTTAAGCTTTTACAAAATGATGATTTTACCCCTAGGCTCGTAAATCGATTCTAATCGAGTTTCCTCCTTTTACTAGCCTAAATGAACATTTATTACTCCTATGGAAACCTTCAATACTCAATATTTCACACATTTAACACCTATTTTATAACCTTTACAAAAAGGCCCTTTTAGGTGTTTTCATGGTAACACCTTTCACAAAAGTTGTTTATTTAACAACTAAGACTCATTTTCTTCCATAAAAAATGTAGCAAACAACATAAATTCCCACATGGAAAAACTCTAAACTTTCAACCATTTTGCAAAATAGTCCCCTTTTTAGTTAGCTTAACTTTAGGGGTTCCAAAAGTACAAATATTATCAAGAAATGATCATCAAAACACTTACTTGCAAGGAGAAAAGTTTGTTGAAAATTTGAATCTTTCAAACCCCTATTTTGCTTGTATTTTCGGTGGAGAAGAAGAGAAGAAAAGATGATATTTGTTTTTTTCTTTATTTTATTAAAAAAACATCAATTCAGTTCACCAAATTCCTACCAACTTTGACTAATTTTGACATGGTTTGTCCCCTGTGGTCAGCCACCCTACATCCAAGGGTCTAATTTCTCTTTAAGTGTAACACCCCAAACCCGGCCCATTTAATCCGACCAAATTTGGAATGCCACTGCGGAACACTTTCGAAAAACATTCTTACTTAAAAGATAAACCGTTTAAAATTTGTTTCCTTTAATAAAACATCTTCGTGACTTGTAATATTCTAAGTAAAAATCGGAGTTTGTTATAAACATATCGGTTTCAAGCTTATTGAGAAAATAAAACCATTTGAAATCAATCTTTAATCATCCTTCCATAATAGGGCATAATAGTAACGATACTTAACAAATGAACTGAAACACTTTAGTGGGCCTTATTACAATACACATTTAATCAAAATACAGAAAATATAATTATTTAATTAATCAAATAAAACGTCCCTTTTTATAAAAGTCCATTTCCTCATGGCCACCTTTGTATCCTCTCAGGCCGGTCCAAGCTTTACGCGCACCCTGAAAGGTTTAATAAAAATAGAGTGAGTCACCAAGACTCAGTGCATAGTTAATACACATGTCCTCACATATGGGCTTGGCCCATATCCACACAATCCATACATATATATCATACAATTATAAATATGCCATTATGAATACACAATATTATAAATATGATTACAATATACAATTACGAAGTCCAATCCACAAGTGATCCACATATCTTTCTTTTGCACATTATTTCTTAAGGTCGTGGCTAAGCCACCGATCCCATAGGAATCTCACATATCAATCGGTTCACAAATCCACAATCACGAATGTAGCACGAGGCTAGCATTAGAACACTCACATAGTGTACACCTTTCTCCAATAGTCACATCACAAGTCTCATGCATACGTATATGTACCATAACAACATTTCGTACGAAACAAATATGTATATTTTATACCATGGTCACATATTACTCATAACAATATACATTACATGTCATCACTTTATTTTCCACTCATCGATAATCATTATAATTGCACATCACCAAAAAGTTAATATCCTAACCATTAACTTGATTTATCGATCACTTACCTTGGTGTCCTTACTCTTAGCCTTTATTTTGGCTAACATGCATAACATATTCGTTTACATAAAACAACACATATCATGAATAACAAACAAGAGTACCGTGCGATAACTACGCACCTGACTTTAGCAAGATTCTGATCTATCAATCTAATATCAACTAAAGTCCCAAAAGCTTCCGTTTCTTTTATCGTTTAGCCCCTAGAACACACAACCAAAAATCGGTCACACTGTACCAAATACATGGCCTTAGGCCGAATACCATAAGTCATTTACCTTGAGCACTCATTTCGATCCCGAAACACCACTTGTTCTTGTCGATTAGTTCTCGAAGTCATCGAAAATCCTACTAAAATATTGTTAGAATCGGCAAACACACTAATCCATGAACAGAGGTCTTTGGCCGAAAATTATACTTACCATTTCCTTGAATAGTCGAAACCAATAGGCTCCTTTATGCTTCTTAACACTAGCTAGACACAAACAGAGCACATTATTAAAGCCTTATTCACATTCGGCCACCTCTTAAATCCAAGGTCAACATTGCATTTTGATTTTCAAAGCCTAAAATATAGATTACAGTAGAAAATCAACAATTACTCACCTTTAATGATTCGGCTATGAATAGTTTGGAAAGGACAAAGAAGAAGAGATGAATTTTGCTCCTTTTGTTCTACTCCAAACGGGATATACACCAAAAGGAAATCGGGAAAATCGGCCATGCAAGCAATATTTGTTAGCCAAAAAGCTCTCTAGCTCCTCAAAATCAAAACTTAACTCCCCTAAGTCTCTACTTCAGCCATGCACAAAATAGGGAAAAGGGAAGACATAGAGAAGCATTCGGCCATCCTTGCTAAGCTCACAACCGAGTATAATGGTCACTGAGGAGCTCCACAATCGGCCATGCACATATGGAAAGGAACCAAAAACAATCTAAGAGATTCGGCCATGAAGAATTTGGAAGGAAAATCAAAAGCAAAACAAGAATCTTGGCCAAGTTCTCTATGCTACACACACGGCCCACTAACAAGGTTTCAAGGAGCTCATTCGGCCATAATCAACAAGGGAGGGAAACAAGACAAAAACATGCATTTTTGGTCATGTTCAAGACAAGAAAATTATTGCAAGAAATTTTTGGCCAAGAACAAAAGACAAGGGCGGCCACACCTTTCTCATTCATTTTTTTTTTCATACGTGCCCATCACTAATTTCCTTCATCAAACCATTCAAAATAAAATAAATAATAGAAAAATAAAAGAACAATGCTCCATACTTCAATCGGCCATTTTTTGCAACACCCAAGCCGCACATGCTCTCCTTTTGTTACAAGAAGAACCGACCAAGCTCCTCTCCCATACTTCCCACGGTCATGCTTTTCTTTTTACTAATTTTAAACATCAATTTCCATTGTTAATCTAACCCCCCATACTACATCATTTCCCATATAATAATAAAATAAGACTCATGCTTTCTACATAATTTAATAATAACACTAAACTAAAAAAATACTCATACACATGCAGCCTTTTTGAAACAAGGAAAAATAATAATAAAAATAATATAAAATAACATAAGGGCAGCACCCAACAAGCATGCGTGCATGCCTCTTCCCAAAAACTGCATGCGTGCATGGGCCATGCAAGCCCTTCCCATGTTGGCGTGAAAAAAAAAAGAAACCAAGTGCTGCTCCTGGGTTTCGAACCCCAGTCCTGAAACAACCCTCTCCACGCCTCAGCCACTCGGCCAATTTGACTTTCTTGACAATATTGCGGCACACTTCCTTTTAAGCCTTACTTTCGCAGGTTCCGTAAGCTTTAGCGTAAGAGCAAAAATAGAATTCTTTAAGTGCGAAATCCAGGACTCGAACGCGAGTCCCCTTTTGACGCAGCTCTCAAGCCAAGTCCCTAACCACTCGGCCACTTTGAATTTCATGCTAACATCGCATTGTATTTTCTTTTAAACCTTACTTGTATGCGTCTCTTGCTTGACGCAAAAACAAAATAAAATGCAGCCTTCAGGACTCGAACTCGAGTCCTTGCGAAGGCCTCTGTCTTGCTGTTAACGTCCCGACCACTCGGCCAGGCGCCTTTTTGTGATTCAAATCACCTCAATTTATTCTTAAGGCCTCCTTGCCCAAATTTCCACTTTTAACCCTCAATTTTCAAACTTTTCAAAAGTGTCCCATTTTAATCCGGGAGTTTTAGGAACTCCAAAAACACATCAAAACCACTCTTGAGGCCTACTAACACTCGAGTTATTTACCAAACTCGCAACCCTTATTTCGGGATATTACAATTCTACCCCCTTAAAAATAATTTCGTCCTCGAAATTACTTACAAACGAACATCCGTACATTTCAATTCACTGCATATTAATCACATATTCCCAATTATACACATATGCAAACATATCCAACCTCTTTCACATTTAGCATTTTCACATATGGCCACTTCTTCATAAGCATATTTAAGCTTCAATTCCATTATGGATAACTCATACACATCACTGGTAAGATCAATTGCACATATGAAAAGTCTTACCGAAGTTTCAACTATATCACATCTTACTAAACTCAAATGGGAACTCACTAACTTTCCTTATTCCATGCAAATAGGGAAGACTTGTGCTTACCCAAGCATTTAGCTTATGGTAACAAACATGTTCCATCTTGTAAGTGATTCATGAATTCTCTTTTATAACACATCACCGGCATTAAGCCTGCTAGGCATTAAAGCCTGAAATACACACCGGCACAAAGCCTGCTAGGCATCAAAGCCTGAAATATACACCGGCACAAAGCTCGCTAGGCATCAAAGCTCAAATATAGACCAAGCACAAAGCTCGCTAGAGCATCAAAGCTGAAATATACATCGGCACAAAGCTCGCTAGGCATCAAAGCTCAAATATACACTCGGCACAAAGCTCGCTAGGCATCAAAGCTTGAAATATACACTGGCACAAAGCCTGCTAGGCATCAAAGCCTGAAATATTATACTATCAGCATCTGAATCACATTACAAGCTGACCAGAACTATAACCCATATAATTCACATCACTTGTATTTATCACTTCAATAATATTTCATGATAGATAGTCTATCCACATATCACTTGTACTTATCACTTTAGTAACATTTCATGATAGAAAGTCTATCCACAGTCGGCTTTCACTATATTTATAACTAGGATTCCACAATCCCACATGTGCAGAAGGTTATAACTAACCTTAACAATATTCCATTGCTTAAAACATTCTAAATTTGGGTTCCAACACTTGCGATATGGTATTTTCCGATCCGAGCACACGGGACGGTCCCGATTTCTCATAGTTGGCTTAGTCACATGATCAAAACTTTCAACTCTCGGTCTTTTTCCGAAGACCCTCAAATGATTTAGATAATCCAAAATTTCTTCTATCCCGGTTCCTATCCTTATCTCGATTTTATCTCATCGAGTTCTTAATCCTTTCAACTATCTTAGCTTTTTCGACTAACACAGCAAATTCCCGTTCCTGTTGAGGAACTATCAACAGTCTCAGGCCGTCTCTTAATCCGTCCTTAAACCGAACACATCGTTCGTGTTTTGTAGCCACTATTCCTCGAGCATATTGGCTTAACCTTAGGAATTTAACCTCGTATTTTGCCATGGACTTGTTCCATTGAACTAGTCCCAAAAACACATGCCTCTGAGCATCAATGTAGTAAATATCGACATACTTCTTTTGGTATCTTTGTCTTGACATACTCCGAATGAGGTTCTCGGTGTGACACTATCCCGAACCGTGAGCCACTATTGATATGCCTCGTCACGAAGTAGCGTCACCATTTCTTTTACTTTTTCCTCAGGGCTCAAAACGAGCTCATCCATAACTCACTTGGTTATTTCCAACCATTATTCAATCGCATTGGGTGCCGCGCCGATATATCACGTAACAAATCCGTTCCATTGGCTCAAAGTCGCTCGGAAACAAATTTTCGAGCTCTCATATTTCTCCTCTCCAACCACCATCTCTAAAACTCACAAAGACCGCCTTCGCGATACAAGATTATCCTCGTTTAATCTTGCCGCTTATTATAAAAGGTGGTGGTGGAGGTGGTACCTCATTATCGGACCTTTGACCGATCTAACGAGTTCGACACGCCATTTTGCCGGACCACGTCATCTAGAACTCATCTCTTATCACACAATTTGACTAAAAAGTTTTATGCATTAGGAATTTGTTCCACTGATTATTCGCGAACAATTTTATGGAATAAAGTATTTAGAAGTGGTTCTTTCGATCACAAATAGGTCAGTTTAAGTTCGCTATTCTAATTCAGAGAGTCACATACACGTTCATAAGCAGGGACACATTCATTCACTACACTTCTAGGGTCATTTCAGTTCTCAAGTCTTATGTACTTGTTTTTGAATAGACTAGTCTTAGGGTTCGATAGCCCAAATTTTCTAATCCACAAGCCCAATTATGCCCATACAATTCATATATTCACTATACCTCAATAGTCAGAGGTACTTACCAGGTGGACTTCGGGTCGGAGGTACAGGTGCCATGCCAGAACAAGCTCAAAATAGAAGTTCACATTTTGAAAAGCCCACTTTCGAAAACTGTTTTCGGGCCCAAAACCTCATAGCCGAGTTTTGAACCTTGCTCTGATACCAAAATGTAACACCCCAAACCCGGCCCATTTAATCCGACCGAATTTGGAATGCCACTGCGGAACACTTTCGAAAAACATTCTTACTTAAAAGATAAACTGTTTAAAATTTGTTTCCTTTAATAAAACATCTTCGTGACTTGTAATATTCTAAGTAAAAATCGGAGTTTGTTATAAACATATCGGTTTCAAGCTTATTGAGAAAATAAAACCATTTGAAATCAATCTTTAATCATCCTTCCATAATAGGGCATAATAGTAACGATACTTAACAAATGAACTGAAACACTTTAGTGGGCCTTATTAGAATACACACTTAATCAAAATACAGAAAATATAATTATTTAATTAATCAAATAAAACGCCCCTTTTATAAAAGTCCATTTCCTCATGGCCACCTTTGTATCCTCTCCGACCCGGTCCAAGCTTTACGCGCCACCTGAAAGGTTTAATAAAAATAGAGTGAGTCACCAAGACTCAGTGCATAGTTAATACACATGTCCTTACATATGGGCTTGGCCCATATCCACACAATCCATACATATATATCATACAATTATAAATATGCCATTATGAATACACAATATTATAAATATGATTACAATATACAATTACTAAGTCCAATCCACAAGTGATCCACATATCTTTCTTTTGCACATTATTTCTTAAGGTCGTGGCTAAGCCACCGATCCCATAGGAATCTCACATATCAATCGGTTCACAAATCCACAATCACGAATGTAGCACGAGGCTAGCATTAGAACACTCACATAGTGTACACCTTTCTCCAATAGTCACATCACAAGTCTCATGCATACGTATATGTACCATAACAACATTTGCATTGAAACAAATATGTATATTTTATACCATGGTCACATATTACTCATAACAATATACATTACATGTCATCACTTTATTTTCCACTCATCGATAATCATTATAATTGCACATCACCAAAAAGTTAATATCCTAACCATTAACTTGATTTATCGATCACTTACCTTGGTGTCCTTACTTTTAGCCTTTATTTTGGCTAACATGCATAACATATTCGTTTACATAAAACAACACATATCATGAATAACAAAACAAGAGTACGGTCGATAATATCACTTTTTTGACTTTAGCAAGATTCGATCTATCAATCTAATATCAACTAAAGTCCCAAAAGCTTAGTTTCTTTTATCGTTTAGCCCTAGAACACACAACCGAAAATCGGTCACATTGTACCAAATACATGGCCTTAGGCCGAATACCATAAGTCATTTACCTTGAGCACTCATTTCGATCCCGAAACACCACTTGTTCTTGTCGATTAGTTCTCAAGTCATCGAAAATCCTACTAAAATATTGTTAGAATCGGCAAACACACTAATCCATGAACAGAGGTCTTTGGCCGAAAATTATACTTACCATTTCCTTGAATAGTCGAAACCAATAGGCTCCTTTATGCTTCTTAACACTAGCTACACACAAGCAGACACATTATTAAAGCCTTATTCACATTCGCCACCTCTTAAATCCAAGGTCAACATTACATTTGATTTTCAAAGCCTAAAATATAGATTATGGCGAAAATCAACAATTGCTCACCTTTAATGATTCGGCTATGAATAGTTTGGAAAGGACAAAGAAGAAGAGATGAATTTTGCTCCTTTTTGTTCTACTCCAAACGGGATATACACCAAAAAGGAAATCAGGAAAATCGGCCATGCAAGCAATATTTGTTAGCCAAAAAGCTCTCTAGCTCCTCAAAATCAAAACTTAACTCCCTAAGTCTCTACTTGACCATGCACAAAATGGGGAAAAGGAAGACATAGAGAAGCATTCGGCCATCCTTGCTAAGCTCACAACCGAGTATAATGGTCTTTGAGAGCTCCACAATCGGCCATGCACATATAGAAAGGAACCAAAAACAATCTAAGAGATTCGGCCATGAAGAATTTGGAAGGAAAATCAAAAGCAAAACAAGAATCTTGGCCAAGTTCTCTATGCTACACACACGGCCCACTAACAAGGTTTCAAGGAGCTCATTCGGCCATGACCAACAAGGGAGGGAAACAAGACAAAAACATGCATTTTTGGTCATGTTCAAGACAAGAAAATTATTGCAAGAAATTTTTGGCCAAGAACAAAAGACAAGGCCGGCCACACCTTTCTCATTCATTTTTTTTTCATACGTGCCCATCACTAATTTCCTTCATCAAACCATTCAAAATAAAATAAATAATAGAAAAATAAAAGAACAATGCTCCATACTTCAATCGGCCATTTTTTGCAACACCCAAGCCGCACATGCTCTCCTTTTGTTACAAGAAGAACCGACCAAGCTCCTCTCCCATACTTCCCACGGTCATGCTTTTCTTTTTACTAATTTTAAACATCAATTTCCATTGTTAATCTAACCCCCCATACTACATCATTTCCCATATAATAATAAAATAAGACTCATGCTTTCTACATAATTTAATAATAACACTAAACTAAAAAAATACTCATACACATGCAGCCTTTTTGAAACAAGGAAAAATAATAATAAAAATAATATAAAATAACATAAGGGCAGCACCTAACAAGCATGCGTGCATGCCTCTTCCCAAAAACTGCATGCGTGCATGGGCCATGCAAGCCCTTCCCATGTTGGCATGAAAAAAAAAAGAAACCAAGTCTTTGCTCCCGGGTTTTGAACCCCGATCTGAAACAACCCTCTCCACGCCTCAGCCACTCGGCCAATTTGACTTTCTTGACAATATTGCGGCACACTTCCTTTTAAGCCTTACTTTCGCAAGTTCCGTAAGCTTTAGCGTAAGAGCAAAAATAGAATTCTTTAAGTGCGAAATCCAGGACTCGAACGCGAGTCCCCATTTGACGCAGCTCTCAAGCCAAGTCCCTAGCCACTCGGCCACTTTGAATTTCATGCTAACATCGCATTGTATTTTCTTTTAAACCTTACTTGTATGCGTCTCTTGCTTGACGCAAAAACAAAATAAAATGCAGCCTTCAGGACTCGAACTCGAGTCCTTGCGAAAACCTCTGCGCTTTTTGTTAACGTCCCGACCACTCGGCCAGACGCCTTTTTGTGATTCAAATCACCTCAATTTATTCTTAAGGCCTCCTTGCCCAAATTTCCACTTTTAACCCTCAATTTTCAAACTTTTCAAAAGTGTTCCATTTTAATCCGGGAGTTTTAGGAACTCCAAAAACACATCAAAACCACTCTTGAGGCCTACTAACACTCGAGTTATTTACCAAACTCGCAACCCCTATTTCGGGATATTACATTAAGGGCCACCAATTAATATCCTATGGCTTTTAGAGGCCTTTAGCTTTTAAAATATAACTTTCACACTTGATGGGATTTAGTCCTTTTTCGCAATTAAGCATGCAATTGTTAAAATTAGAGCACCAAAATTCTCTAACACCTATATAATCATGCCATAACTCATAAAATAACATTAAATTAATTTTCTTCAACCTCAAGTTAGTGGTTCCAAAACCACTGTTCCGACTAGCCCCTAAATCGGGCTATTACAATTCTCCCCCTTAAGGATTTTCGTCCCCGAAAATCTTACCAGTAAAAAGGTTGGGATATTGGTTTCTCATAGTCTCCTCAGATTCCCTTTTAGCCTCTTCTACCCCATGTCTTTGCCATAGCACTTTTACAAGGGCTATGCTTTTGTTTCCAAACTGTTCGATCTCTCGTGCCAAAATCTTAATCGGCTCTTCGCCATAAGTCATGTCCGGTCGAATCTCTACCTCGGATGGTACAATCACATGCGAAGGGTCTGAGCGATATCGGTGTAGCATAGAAACGTGGAAGACATCATGAATTTTTTCCAACCCAAGTGGCAAAGCCAAATGATAAGCTACCGACCCTATCCTCTCGGTAATCTCATATGGTCCGATAAAGCGCGAATTCAGTTTGCCTTTTTAGCCAAATCTGAGGACCTTCTTCCATGGTGATACTTTCAGAAACACTTTATCATCGACCTGAAACTCGATCTCTTTTCATTTCAAATTCGAATAGGACTTTTGTCTATCTGAGGCAGCTTTTAGACATTCACGTATCACTTTTTCCTTCTCTTAGGTTTCTCTGACTAAATCGACCCCGTGAATTTGATTCTCTTTGAGTTTGGTCCAATACAGGGGCGTTCAACACTTACGCCCATACAATGCCTCATAAGGCGCCATCTTCAAGCTCGATTGAAAGCCGTTATTGTACGGGAATTCCACCAACGGTAAGTATTTCTCCCAATTACCTTAGAATTCCAAAACACAACATTGAAGCATGTCCTTAAGTATCTAAATTACTCTCTTCGACCTCAGTCGGTTTGGGGATGGAAAGCTGTACTAAAGCTCAATTTTGTGCCTAAGGCCTCTTGTAACTTTTTCCAAAACTGTGACGTAAATCTCGGATCTTTATCCGAAATAATCAACAATGGTACTCCGTGAAGTCTTACTCTTTTTGTCACATACAAACCCGCCAACTTATCAAGTGAGTAGTCAACTCGTATTGGTATAAAATGGGCTGACTTTGTAAGTCTATCGACCACGACCCAAACAGCATCCTTCTTTTTCGATGACAACAGCAAACTCGTCACGAAGTCCATTATAATACGGTCCCATTTCCACTCGGGAACCATAATAGGCTGAAGTAGATCCGAAGGTACTTGGTGTTCAGCCTTCACTTCTTGAAATATTAGGCATCTCGATATAGACTCAAAAATGTCTTCCTATATACTCGGCCACCAATACCATTTCCTCAAGTCAGTATACATCTTCGTGCTGCCTGGATGTACAGACAAACATCCATTATGTGCTTCATTCAGAATCTTCCGAACAGCTCATCTTCTCTGGGTACATAGACCCTATCTCGGAACATCAAACATCCATCAAGACTTATCCGAAGCTCCGACTCAACATTTGAATCACATTGAACTCTTTTAGCCTGCAAGTCATTTTCGCCTTTTCGAGCTTCACAAATCTCTTGGAGAAACACTGGTTTAGCCTTCAATTCGGCTAGAATAGAACCATCATCTAACAAAGCTTTTCGTGTATTCATGGCTCTCAGTGCAAATAGGGATTTCCTGGTCAAGGCATTGGCGACCACATTCTCCTTTCCCGGATGGTAGTTAATAACTAGCTCATAATCCTTTATTAGCTCTAACCATCTTCTCTGCCTAAGGTTCAACTCCTTTTGAGTCATCAAGTACTTTAAGCTCCTATGATCAGTGGACACCTGACATTTCTCACCATACAAATGGTGTCTCCAAATCTTTAGTGCAAATACAATTGCAGCTAACTCCAAATCGTGGGTCGGGTAATTCTTCTCGTGTGACTCTAATATTCTAGAGGCATATGCTATCACCTTGCCCTCTTACATAAGTACACAACCCAATCCATTCAAGGATGCATCGCTGTAAACCATAAATTCTTTTCCTGGTTCAGGTTGTACTAGAACAAGAGCCTCAGTCAACAATGCCTTCAATCTCTAAAAACTTTGTTGACATTTTTCTGTCCATTCAAACTTTACATCTGTTTGCAATAGTCTTGTCATCGGAGTAGCTATCAGGGAAAACCCCTTGACAAATCGTCTATAATAGCAAGCTGGGCCCAGAAAACTCCTCACCTCAGTTATGTTCTTTGGTGGCTTCCAATCTACAATTGTTGAGATCTTACTCGGGTCGACTCTAATTCCATCTCCCAAGACAATGTGCCCCAAAAATCCAAATTCCTTAAGCCAAAATTCACTTTTACTAAACTTGGCATATAATTGTTTATCTCTCAAAATTTGCAGAACCGTTCTCAAATGCTTTGCATGCTCGTTCTCATCCTGAGAGTAGATCAATATATCATCGATAAAGACTACCACAAATTTATCCAAATATGTCCGAAAGATACGATTCATCAAATCCATGAAAATTACAGGGGCATTGGTTAAACCGAAAGGCATGACCAAAAATTCATAGTGGTTATAACTTGTCTGAAATGCAGTTTTTGGCACATCCGAGTCCTTGACTCTCAACTGATAATATCCAGACCTCAAGTCTATCTTGGAAAACACCGTAGCTCCCTTCAATTGATCAAACAAATCATCCATTCTTGGCAACTGGTACTTGTTCTTTCAGTTACCTTATTAAGTTGCCGATAATCTATACATAACCTCATGGAACCATCTTTCTTCTTTACAAATAATAAGGGAGCACCCCACGGAGAATAACTCAGTCGTGTGAAGCCTTTATCTGTTAACTCTTGTAACTATGCCTTCAGTTCTTTTAGCTCGGTTGGAGCCATTCTATATGGAGCAGTAGAAATGGGGGCAGTATCAGGAGCTAACTCAATCACAAATTCAATCTCTCTAACCAGAAGTAGTCCTGGCAATTTCTCTGGGAAAACATCTGGATACTCACAGTATCCAGACTATGGGCACTGATTCAATTCTTAACTCAGTCTCTCTAGCATTCATCACAAAGGCAAGGTAAGCACCCCTTTCTTAAATATTTCTGAGTCAACAAGGAATATATCATTACTGGCAATCTGTCTTGCTCATCTGATTCAACACGAATAAGATCCCCACTTTCACATTTCAACTCAATAAACTTTCTTCCACAATTCACTATCACATCATGAGTAGTTAACCAATCTATCCTAAGAATGACATTGAATTCATCGAACGGCAATAACGTGAGATTAGCCTCTTCTCCTTGACCCAAAGTCTCGAGTCTACTTTCTACTGGCGCGGTCCCTTGTGTGGGAGCTGGCGCATTACTTGCAGCATCATCGGCTGCAGCTCGATCAAGATCCATTTTCTATATAAAAACACAATTCAAATCATCAGGAGTCGTCACACTATCATTATGTAAATACTCATACGTATGGCATGCATAGCTAGACTCATACATACGCTACATTGGTTCAAGAATTGACTAAACCATAGCTCTGATACAACTAAATGTAACACCCCTTACCCATATTCGACACTTGAACCCGGTAAGAGGCATTACCATACTTAACTAGCTCAATCATACAACATCAATCCATAAAATTTCGTTTCAAAATAAAACTTTTCATTCAAGACCATAATATTCTTATTATAGGTGCGAGACCTTAAACTTGAACTTGGAATGATTCGAGATCAAACCGAAAACTTTTGGACACTTAGAAAAAAATTGACACAAAACAGGGCCACACGCCCGTATGGCATATCACATGCTTGTGCTCCACACCCGTGTGGATTTATTTCTTCAATTCGAACCTACAGGGGTTTTCACACGGCTGGACACACACCCGTGTCCCTTACATGGCCAAGACACGCTCGTATCTTCACCCGTGTGTGAAAACCTTGACATTCTGTTTATGACATCATCATCCCAATATGGTCACACAGCCAAGGTACACGCCCATGTCCTTAGACCGTGTATCGAATTAAATTCTTAATTTCAGGTGCAGACTTCACACGGCCTGGGCATATACCCGTGTCTTAGGCCGTGTCTCCCACACGGTTGAGACACACGGCCGTGTCTCTACCCGTGTGTTTATTACTGAGCATACTGACTTGCCAACCTAGCATGCATAGGGACACATGGCCTATTAACATGCCCATATTGTTGACCATGTGTCACACACGGCCTAGACACATGCCCGTGTGAACATTTGTAAGGCTATCTTCCAAGCCAAATGCCACCCTACAAAGCAACCATACTTATATCAATTCAATTCAACATATATCATGACCATAAAGCACTTTTAAGAACTCAAATCAAAACATCCACACAAGAATACATTTCATGAATTTCATCAACATTGAATAGATGAACTTGTCAAGTATTGGCCAATTTCCAATGACCATTTACAAAATGAATTGAACAACATTAATAGCCAACACCTTGGCTAAAAAATATGACATAACAAAATAGCCAAATACTATACAAGCCATACTCAAAAGAAATCTTAACTTCGCTATACCAAATAGAGGTTGATAGTGTGATTCCGAGCTCCGACGTCGCACGATCCCCAAGCTAGCTAGGCGATGCTACAAGGAAAAGGGAAATGATAGGGGTAAGCGTAAAGCTTAGTAAGTTTGCATGAAATAAATAGCAGCATAAGACTCATAAAGTCATCCATCCATGGCATTGAATAAAACATAAAGTCTTAAACACATTGCCATAACTTACTCATGCTTACTCTTACCAATTTCATATAATGTCTCATATAGTAAACATTTCTCTTGAATTACTCACATGTACCTATATCACTTCATCACATAGCTTTAGCACTATTCTAATCTCTAATATAACTTAGCTATTTACCCAATGAATCACTTGGGGATACTCGAAATTCCATAATTGTCATCATTCACATAAATACGACACCAATGCCATATCCCAGATATGGTCTTACACGGGGTTACCTCTAGATGCCGATGCCATATCCCAGATATGGTCTTATATAAGATCTCATATCGATTTTCGATGCCATATCCCGAATATGGTCTTATACGATTCTCATATTCGATGTCGATGCCGTATCCCAGATATGGTCTTATACGAGATCTCAATTTGATGCTGAGGCCATGTCCCAGACATGTCTTATACGGGACCTTACTCATCTCAAGTCTCGATGATATTATTCTCTCATTTATCAAAGTCCAACCGTAACTTCCACATCACAATTCACATCATTTTCTCATTCAACATCATTACTCAAATTCATAGAAATATTATACAACATCACTAATATCAAACATTTAGAAACTTAATAGCATGATGTTGAATTTATTGCACACAAACTTACCTCGATTTCAAAATAGGTCAAATTGCCGATTTAGATCGATACCTTGCCTTTTCCTCGGTTAACGTTAATCCCTCGTTCTTCTTGATCTATAATAACAAATTAGCTCATTTAATAGCCACAATAATCAATACATCTCAATAATCATATTTTGGCAAAATTACCATTTTGCCCTTAAGCTTTTACAAAATGACAATTTTACCCCTAGGCTCGTAAGTCGATTCTAATCGAATTTCCTCCTTTTATTAGCCTAAATGAACATTTATTACTCCTATGGAAACCCTCAATACTCATTATTTCACACATTTAACACCAATTTTATAACCTTTACAAAAATGCTCTTTTAGGTGTTTTCATGGTAACACCTTTCACAAAAGTTGTTTATTTAACAACTAAGACTCATTTTCTTCCATAAAAATGTAGTAAACAACATAAATTCCCACATGGAAAAACTCTAAACTTTCAACCATTTTGCAAAATAGTCCCCTTTTTAGTTAGCTTAACTTTAGGGGTTCCAAAAGTACAAATATTATCAAGAAATGATCATCAAAACACTTACTTGCAAGGAGAAAAGTTTGTTGAAAATTTGAAGCTTTCAAACCCCTATTTTTCTTGTATTTTCAGTGGAGAAGAAGTGAAGAAAAGATGATATTTGTTTTTTCTTTATTTTATTAAAAAAACATCAATTCAGTTCACCAAATTCCTACCAACTTTGACTAATTTTGACATGGTTTGTCCCCTATGGCTGACCATCCTACATCCAAGGGTCTAATTGCTCTTTAAGGGCCTCCAATTAATATCCTATGGCTTTTGGACACCTTTAACTTTTAAAATAGAACTTTTGCACTTTATGTGATTTAGTCCTTTTTCGCAATTAAGCATGCAATCGTTAAAATTAGAGCACCAAAATTCTCAAGCACCTATATAATCATGCTATGACTCATAAAATAACATTAAATTAATTTTCTTCAACCTTAGATTAGTGGTTCCAAAACCACTGTTCTGACTAGCCCCTAAATCGGGCTGTTACACAATATGGCGAATGCAGTAGATGGATCTCCACAGAACTTCGAAATACCTAATAGTAACAACTAGTCCCTTCGATCTGTCAGAGATAATGCAAATTTTTTATTGCCTAACAACATGCCTTTGCAAGTTGGTCAGGAAAAATTGTCATGATTCGAAGTTTTCGAACTCCGTGATGGCAAAGGGGATGGGTAGTATGTTCCGGTTACTGTCTTATGCAACTGCCATTAAGAGTATTTGTGTATATTTACCATAAATCCAAGTACCATCAACCTACACCAGCGGCTTGCAGTAGGAGAAAACCCTAACACATGGATCAAACGTCCAGAACAAGCAGTGGAAAATTCCTCCCCAGTTGTAGTTCGTCCTCCATGCCATAACAAGGCAACGCTTACAAGTCGACGACAAAACTTGATATGGACTCCTGCATCACGGATATCCACCCCTACAATTCATTATATGACACATCCTAGTCATCGTACAACTACTTCATGGCTATCTATTTGGCCCACCATGTACATCCTAGATTAGGGGTTATGTGTTCGTGCCTAATTCATGAGTTAGTAGGTTTTGGCAGTGTTGGAAGTGTATTAAGGGTTTTTAGAATTCTAGGATGGAAGAAGAAAGCTTTGGAAAATTATTGGTTTTAAGTAAAAAGGAGCTAGGTAAATGAGGGCTTTAAAAGAAACTCCGTGTGAAGCATGACACAAGGAACCATGTGGTAAAATGGCATGTTTTATGAATTATGAATGTGTTATGTAAATTCTAGAAATAAGGAAATGTATGGAAATGTAAGGAAATATGGAAATGTAAGGAAATGTAAGGAAACGTATGGAAATGTAAGGAAATGTAAGGAAATGCATGGAAATGTAAGGAAATGTAAGGAAATGCATGGAAATGTATGGAAATGTAAGGAAATGTATGGAAATGTATGGAAATGTAAGGAAATGTAAGGAAATGCCTTGTCTTGGAAATGTAAGGAAATGTAAGAAAATGTCTTGTCTTGGAAATGTAGGGAAATGTGTTGGAAATGTAAGGAAATGTCTTGTCTTGGAAATGTGAGGAAATGTCCTGGAAATGTAAGGAAATGATGTGGAAATGATTCAAAAGAGGGAAGTAAACATTTCTGGAAACTTGGAAATGTAAGGAAATGTCAAGTTTAAAGAGGCAAACAAAAATTTTTGGAAACTTGGAAATGAAAGGAAATGTCAAGTTTTAAAGCTTAAAAAGAGGAAATTAAGGCAAGGTGGCCTTAAGAAAATTAGTAGGAAGAATTTGGCACACAAACAGGCTTGGAAAAGTGGCCTGGAAATGCCACTTAAGGCCTAGGTAAGTGAGGCCACCTACATGAGCAAGTGGGCCTGAGTTCGAGTCACATGGGAAGCAAATAAAAGAAATTTTATTTTTGCTTCCAGAAGACTGATGGACGGCACATGCTTCTAGAAAGGAGGTGTTATCTTTTCATAAATATTCGATTAAAAAGGTGATAAATAAAGGATTTTTAAATTGGATTATTTTGAAGAGATAAATGTTGGATTAAACTCTTTTATTTATGATAATTAAAGGATAAAGTTATCAGATAGAGGAGTGGTGGCCAAGTAAGGGACTTTGAATGATCTTTTATTTTAGGTGATAATTAAAAAGATAAATTAGGGATTATTCTTTAATTTTTAAATAAGGAGATAAGGAGGAAAATAAGGAAGAGTGGTGGCCAAGTAAGGGAGGGACTGGCCTAGTAATTTCGGCTATAAAAGGAAAAGAGAGGCCAACCTTCATTCTTCCTTTTCTCTTTTGTTCATCTCTCAGAAATTCTCTAGCAAAATTCTCTCTTCTCTATTTTGCCAAACCAAAATACCTTGTGTTCTAGCCGAATCCTCCATCTTTATTCTTCCTTTTCTTTTCTTTCTAATCCCTCCAAAGCCGAAAGTTGTGAGAGCATCATTTTAGCCATAGTCGAATCTCTGAAAGTTGAAGTGAAGGTGCAATCGATTTCTTCAAATAAGGGTAAGATCCAAGTTTGGTTTCCATTCTTTTATATTTTAGACTTATCGAAATTTAGGGACTAATTCCTATTATTGATCTTGGCCGAATCATGGAAGGAAAGTTTTCGGATTTATTAAGTGTCAACTACAAGGAAGGAGAAGTTCTTTTCCCGAAGGTACACCATAGGCCACGTGTTCCTTAGTTATTCGGTGAATTTCGGGATTTAAGAATCTAAGGTAAGTCATATTTAACATTCGGCTAAGGGTTATTTGTTGTGAATAAATGTTAGAAATTGATCTAACATGTAGTTATAGGGATTTCGACAGAGGGATACAAAGATTTCGAGATTTGAGAATTTCAAGGTAAGTTTAAGAATACTAATCCTACTAGGATTTGGAATTTTGGACGAATTGCTTTTTATTAAGGTAATAAGTGATAAATCAATGTAGGGATTAAGGATCTAAGCATTAGATCAAGCTTTTCGGATCTCAAGGAAATTTTAAGCGAATCAGGTGTGTACCCCACACTATTTTCTTAATAAGTTTTATGGCATGTTTAATAAATATATGTATGTGATGTTATGAATACGAAAGTGTAAGAATGTGGCTAAGGTACCATGTTATGGTACAAAGTACTCAGGTACGTTTCCTACTCCTACTAGGATTACGAAATATGTTATATTTAACATGTGAAAAGTGACATGAATGTGAATTTAAGTATGATATGCATAATATGAATAATATGGGGCATTCGGGTTATATGAGAAAGGGGAAGTGAATGTGGTGACTTCGGTCTTACTATCTGAATGTGGTGACTTCGGTCACATTATCTGAATGTGGTGACTTCGGTCACATTATCTAAATGTGGTAACTTCGGTTACATTATCTGAATGTGGTGTCTCATGACATAATTATCTGGTGGCTATGCCACGAATTTATATGGGCGATGAGCATGCCGACTGCAGCGACTGCCTTCGATGGTGTGTAGCAGATGAAGGGTTGACTTAGTAGTCCCCACGGTGTGACTAGCAGGTACGGGGGTGTGTAGCGGATGGACAATTAGGTTTGGGTTTGGGAATGCATCATAACTTGTATTCATTGTTCTGAATGTGTAACTCTTGTATTCCTAATTCTATTATGATTTAGTATTGTGTACACATTGAGTCTGTTGACTCACCCCGTTGTGGGAACATTTTTGTGTGATGATCGATGAATGGACCGGGTCTATGGGAGCTTAAAGGTGGCCATGCACAGCAAGAAATTTTACGATTTGGACTTCTATTTTTACTTAAGTACTTTCAATTATTTGGATTTATTTGATGTAATAAGGCCATAGGGAACTATTTTATTTTACATTTATTTTATTTATTATGTTTACAAATTTTTATCAATTAAAGTTTAAGTAAAATTTCTTTTAAAATAAACCCTAAATGTTTTGTCACCTTAAATAAATGGATTTCAATGTAAGATAAATTGGTTTTCAACACAAGCCCAACCCAAACAATATTTTTCTTAAAATCGCACAAGTTTTTCCTAAATAACAAAAGAATTTTGAACCGGTTTACTTAAGGAACATACCAAATCTGGTCAAGGCTCGTGGGCCGGGTTTGGGGTGTTTCACACCATGATTTCTTGTAGGACACCCTGTATTAGAACTGAGCATGCATGTCAATAATCAGGACCGATACAGGAATGGTGGGCATGTAACACCTTATACTAGATCTAGTCATCAGACCTGATTTATAGGATGCTACAATAGTAAACAGGAACATTCACAAACAATTTTATTCAATACTACTCAATAATCAACAATTACAAGTTAATTTCATGTTAAACATCATTACAATCAAAATCAAATCTTACTTGGGCTTACAAAAACCTTTGAACAAGTTTAGAACTAAATAGAGACCAATCTGAAACATTTACAAAATAACAAGTAAAATATAAAATAGGGGTTACCAACTACCCAAACAGAGCCAAAAAATCAATTCGTAATAAATTAAAATCATTTCCATGTTATTCAATCATATCAGGACCTAAATTGAATAACAAAACATTTAAAACAAATTGGAAATGAATCTAGATTAAAACAAAACTTTTACAAAATATAGGCAAATAATGAAAATAGGGGTCACACGGCTGTGTGGCCAAGCTGTGTGACAAGGCAAAGACCGTGTGATGCAGGGACATGTTCATGTTGCTAAATTGTGTGAAAAAACTCAAACCGTGTGAAAGGAGACACACGGTTGTGTCTCTAGACCGTGTAACTAACTAATGTCATGCATACTTAAATTTTCAAATTTTAAACAGAGTACACGGTTATGTTACCCACCATGTACACAACTGTATGGGGCACACGGCTGTGTGGCAGATCGTGTTATAGGTCGTGTATACCCAAAACACTTTCAAACTCAAGCAATGTCAACCATCTTTTCTTAAAAATCAAGTTATACCATTTACATCTATTTATACCAATTCAAAACTCCCTAAAACATGTCAAAACATACTAATTAAACATCCAATCTAAGTCTAACCAATATGCCTTTTTGGCACCACAATTCAATCATGAAGCAATAACCATTCATTACCATTCATACCAAAACATACTTATTCAATCATCATTACTAAAACTAAGATATCAATAAGAAAGTTCAATATATGGCCTAAAACACAATAATCTATTTTCAAAATTTAAGCATACTTTATTTAATCATGCCTTTAACTATTTTATACCATTCAAGTCATTCATTCCAAACATTAAATATTAAGTCATACTATGACCTAAACTTGCACATAATGTTATTCAAATATTGGCTAAGATCATCAACTTACTAAATGTCAATTAGATACCAAGCAATTAATATCTCAAAATTACTTATGATCATAAAGTACTAAAACATGACCATTAACTTGCAAAGTAGACACCCTATATACATGCCATAAGTAACAACATTCCAATTTCAACGTCTACTGAATCAAATGACCGTAAACGTGAGCTTCTCGCTGATTTGATCAACACATTTTTAATGTCCAAAATCTACAGAAAAGTAATAGCCAAAGTAACTATATAAAATACTTAGTAAGATCATACAATATAATCAAATAGCTTACCTTAACCATTCAACAATTATATGAATAAATATGAAATAAATTCACCTATCATAGCATTCAAATATCAACCATATGAGATTTAGTCCAAACCATATATATAATTTCAAATGGTAAAATACCAACTTTAACTCAAAATTCATCATGAATACATATTCAACCCTTTGCATCACTTTCATCATAAAAATTACATCACATACCATTGTAATATTTATTCAGATCAGGACATAGTTCAATAATTCTGGGTCAATAAGTAATGAATATACAGATATTCAAAATTCGTATTTCATCCACATTAAAGATACATTTTCATACTATATATCTTTTGATTTTTTTATGGAACTTTGTAAAAGAATTCAATACATGAGTGTGAAAAAAAATGCAATGCTCATTCGAGCTAGTCGGGTATAGAAATATATGTGCCAAGTTACCCATCTGGGCTAAACCATTTACAACACACACACAAAAAAAAAGCCTGGCCTGGGCTATGTATACATGTAAGGTTACCAGTCCAAGCTAAACCTTTAAAATGACAATGGATTACCAGTCCAGGCTAAATCCGTGTCACATGTATATCTAAGTCAGCAACAAATGCTAGAGCTTGGTCCAGAACAAGAAATCATTCAGAAATCTCATGTATGAAACTTTTCCTAGTCCATCAGAATTATCTCAGAATTCGATTTATTTCACATAGACCAAATTTCCATTTCAAGAAATTAAATATATAATCAACAACATTCAATAATGAATTATAACCAAGGATAATAGTATGAACTTACCTGTCAAAGTAATTTAACTATCAGGGACTAATCGACAATTTTTCCTTTTCCTCGTACATCCTCCGGTTGATGAGATTCTTAATCTAAAGTATAGTTTAATTCAATTAAATAAGTCTAAATCACATAAACAATCAAATTTATGCATTTAAGCCCTTTTATTTCTTTCAATTTATTCAATTTAATCCCTAAAATCAAAACAAGTTTATTTTCACAATTAACCTTTAAACCCATATTGCCCAATTCATTAACACCCACAAAACAGTCCTCAAATGCTGAAATACTACAGGAAAAATATGTCAAATGTAACTTATTTTCAATTTAATCCTTAAACTTAAAAGCTAAACAAAATCACTTTACAACTAGTCCAAACTCATTATCAAGCTTCGAACTAAACCAAACTAAACCATTTTTATATCAAAACATCTGATATTCACCATTGGCAAGTTTTAAAATCTTTAACAGTTTTAAAAACAGAGGTACGAATTAGTTGGACCTAGTTGTAACGATTACAAAAACATAAAAATTATAAGAAGTAGGATAAAAATGCACTTACATGCATGGATCAAATGTTGGTCGAACCTTAAGCTGTCTAATGGCTTCCTTCCCTCCTAATTTCAGTGAAACAAAACAATAAAGAAGATGACTTCTATTTTTATTTTATTTTTTCTTTAAATTATGAATATTAACATAATTACAATTTTACCTTTAATGGTTTCATTCAAATAAACTTATTACTAACCTTTAACCGTCCATTAACACAAACAATGGTATTATTGCCTTTTAAATCCATCCACTTATTATAATTAAGCCATTTAATCCATAAGATTTAATAATGATTAAATTTTATATATTTTACGATTTAGTCTTTTTTCTTTAATTAACTATTTAATCAACACAATTTTCAAACCAAACTTCAATCCAATTTTATAATAACTCCTTAAATATTTTTATTAAATATTTACGGGCTCAATTTATAGAAACGAGGTTTGGATACCTCATTTTTTAAAACCACTTAACTTCAGAGACAAACCACTTGCACTTAACTAATTATTCAATTAACCAAAAATTATCAAATAGAATTCACTTTATTATCATACTTGACTCATAAATATACTCACTCGTTGGAATTGTGCTCCCAAAATCATTGTTTCTGACACCACTAAAAAATAGGTTGTTATAGGGCATGTCTTTCACTAGCAGCATAATGCAGTTGCCGATTGTTTTCGTATCCAATTTTCGAATCTTGTGTCATACGTGCAACAGTGCATGTATAGGGCCCTTCTAATTTTTGGATTGTCCACAGTTGAGTCCTATGTATAAATGTTGCCCAAACCCGCCAGCTGCACCCTTCTTTAGCGCTCCAACATTCCTCAACATATAATGTTGGTATAGACTTTGTCACTTTCCAGTCCACCCACATCTTTATGTTGTACCGCTTGATGGAAATACGCAGTCTGCCTAGTTTTCGAATTGTTTTCCTCCGAACAACCCTTCAAACTCTGAATCTGTCACCAACCAGAAAGTAAGTATTATATCTGGATACTCAGAGAACTCAGGTGCAAGCACCATATCAGGGTCTATGCTCAACATGAGGTCCCCAGGGTCATTCCGTATAACAATGTCATGACTCGGGTTTTTGACCGAAATGGGTGTACATCTTCACCCTCTTTCGCGCCTTTATTCTCGATATCGTCTAACACCTCATCTAGATCGAGATCACTAAAATCTTCACCGTCGTGGTGAGAATGATCATCATTATCGGACCCTTCTTCACCATCTGCATTGGTGCCCATCACCTTTGGATGTATCTCTAGACGGAAACCCGGGATAGGGTTGTTATACGAACTCCCACCATAGTTTAGATTTTCGGGCCATTGTGATGTCCTTCTACACCCTGACTAATCTGCCCATCTTACATTGATATCAAAGTGAAACCCGTGATGTCGACTTATTCGAGTGACATTTTGAACAGGCTCGAAATCGGCTAACTGTGCAAACAACTCAACTGGTTGGGGGTTGACATTCTGAGGTGACCAATAAATTCTGAGCATAGTGGTCGGGTCATCATCATCTACAAGTTCCATCTCTATAAATTTCAACAGATTTGAGGAAATTGGAAATTTGTAAAATAATCTTGACATTATCTTCCTACAACGGAAAGCTATTTTTGCACTAATTTTTCGTTTTAGTTCTTCCACCTTTATATTCTTATTGAATCTTATCCCTACTTTGTGGCGACCTTTGAATACACAAGCAATTTCAGTTGATGGTAGAATTGCCCCATCGAACTAAACCTATAACAAAAACATTTGGTTTTTCATCTTCATACAATTTATTTTCTCTTCTACTAAACAGAAATCTTTTTTTTTTTTCATTCTCTCTTAAACAGTTAAATCCAGCAAACTTCAACAAAATTCAGATATATAATGGGTGGCGTCACCACAAAGCCTGCCGACAGCAAAAACAATTAAAAATTTATTTTCTAACACTGATGCCACCACTCAACCTAGTAGCACAAAAAATCAATTTTTTTTAAAAAAAAGTAACTAGTGTCGCGACATAGCTTGGCAGGACAAAAAGTTATTCAAAATTTTTTAAAAAATTAACTGGTGCTGCCACATAGCCTGGCAGCACAAAAAAAATTCAAATTTACTAACACCGTTGCCGCCAATGAGAACTGTTAATTATGACTCCTATTTCAGTCAAATTTGAGAACTAATCTTCTAGATAAACTCTGTTTATTTGTTTCAATCAAACATTGATTAGTTTAAATTATTTTATTATTTTTTGACCTATGAATTTAGCCTATAAATAGGCTCTTTTACAACCTTAGAAAACACACCCATTAGATATTAGAACTCATAACACATTTAGAGAGAATTTTGTGTTTACGCTTTGAGGGTTTTTTGTTTTCAGGTTTTCGGGGTTTAGTTTTTATCTCCATCTTTTGTACTCTTCGTTCTTTTGCCATTATAGTAAAATTATCTTTGCCCGTGGTTTTTTATCCTCTTTGGAGGAGTTTTTCCACGTTAAATTTGCGTGTTCAATTTCTCAATTTCTTCTGCTATATTTTTTTTTTACTTGTTCGTTGCTTAATCAAAATGATCCTAACAAGTGGTATCAAGAGCTAGTTCAATTTTCATAGATCAGCCCATTCAGATATGGTAGCAACAAGGTTTGAAATTGAGAAGTTCGATGGGGAGACAAGTTTCAATCTGTGGCAGTTCGGATGATGGCAATTCTAGTTCAATCCGGTTTGAAAAAGGTTGTTACCGGGAAAAAGCCTGAGAATCTAAATAAAATAGAATGGGAAGAGCTTGATGAAAAGGCTTTGTCTGCAATCCAGTTGTACCTCGCGAATACAGTATTACAGGAGGGATTGATGGAGAAGAGCTCATCTACCTTGTGGAAAAGGTTAGAAACTCTTTATGCGACTAAGTCTCTGGCTAACCGTTTAGTGTTGAAACAACGTCTATTTACGTTTCTCATGAACGAAAGTGAGCTTCTTAGAGATCACATCAGTCAATTCATTACTCTTTTAAATGATTTAAAGAATGGTGAGGTTCATATTGACGATGAAGATCAGACTATGCTATTATTGTGCTCTTTACCCCCTTCATACAAGTCTTTCAAGGAGACCCTGATTTATGCCAGAGACAAACTCTCATTCGAAGATGTGAAGGGTAATTTGTTGAGTAGAGACAAACTCGACAATGAGCTTCATTTGGATAGCAAGGCAGATAGGCAAGCTTCCGTTTTGATAGCATCAAAGAAACGAGACAAAAGGTGTCACTATTGTAAAAAGTTAGGTCACATCAAAGCAGATTGTTATAAACTGCGAAAGAAAAAATGCTGGTGAGAGTAACGAGGAAGATGTAGCTGGTGCTAATTTGACTGATGAAAGTGGTGATGATTTCTTGTTAGTATCAACGAGCGATAACTCCAAGCTCACGTCTGAGTGGATCCTAGATTCAGAATGTTCTTTCCACATGTGTCCCAATAGATAATGGTTCTCCATATACAGTTCGGTTGAAGGTGGAGTTGTGTGCATGGGAAATGATTCATCTAGTAAGGTAATTGGTATTGGTACTGTTAAAATTAGGATACACGATGGGACGATTAGGACACTCTCATATGTTAGGTATGTACCTGATTTACTAAAGAATCTCATCTCCTTGAGTATTTTAGACTTGAAAGGATGCATAATCAACATCGAGTTGAGCGGCATTAAAGTATCTCGTGGAGCTCTTGTTTTGTTAAAAGGTAAAAGAACTGACAGTCTCTATATTCTGGAAGGTTCTACAGTGACCGGTGAAATCGGACGTCCCTCGTTCGTTACAGAGTCGAAGTCAACTCATTCAGAGCGGAGGCAACTTGGTCATAGGAGGGAAAAATGTATGACCGTTTCGTTGAAGAGAGGTTCTCTTTTGGATGCAGGTTTTGAAAAGTTAGGGCACTGTGTTCGTGAAAATCAAACCTGGGTTAGTTTTGATTTGGCAGTGTACAAGTCGAAGGCTATAAGTCTTCCAGTTTCTAAGCACAGATTCGACTCAGTTAATTCCCTGCATGGTTCAAGATAGGCTCGTGGCGGGCTTTGGCAAAGATGGCATTGTGGAAATATGAGTCAAGGTGGAAATTTGTTAATTATGACTCCTATTTCACTCAAATTTGAGAAGTAATCTTCTAGTTAAACTATGTTTATTTGTTTCAATCAAACTAATTAGTTTAGATTATTTTATTATTATTAACCTATGAATTTAGCCTATAAATAGGCTCTTTTACAACCTTAGAAAACACACCCATTAGATATTAGAACTCATAACACATTTAGAGAGAATTTTGTGTTTACGTTTTGAGAGTTCTTTGTTTTCGGATTTTCGAGGTTTAGTTTTTATCTATATCTTTTGTACTCTTCGTTCTTTTGCCATTATAATAAAATTATCTTTGCCCGTGGTTTTTTATCCTCTTTGGAGGAGTTTTTTCACGTTAAATTTGTGTGTTCATTTTCTCAATTTCTTCTGCTATATTTTTTTACTTGTTCCTTGCTTAATCGGGATGATCCTAACAAGAACAATAACACCAATTTTTTTATATATAAATTCATTCGGTTCCGCAAGAAAGTGGCGACACCCATTAAAAAATATATATTTTTTTCTTTTTTCTTTACCTGTATTTTAATGGGTATGTAGAAAAATACATACCAATGGCGGTACCCAAAAAATATTATTTTTAAAAATGGTTAATCATTGACTCATGATTAGGAGTAGCGCCGCCAATGAGTATGGCAGCAACAGTGTGCACAATAAAAAACAGGTCATTCTCGTACAAAATTTTATACTTCAATCATTTTTATAATTAATAATTTTTTATCAGTTTCGAAAAAATTGTTTAAAATTAAATTATATAATAAAAAAAGTTGAGGTTACTTCAAACCATTTCAGTGGTGTATTTATGGATATCACACGTTAAGGTTAATAATCCAATGAAACTTTCCTAGATTCTCCCTTGTTAGTTGCTACTTTCATGTCTCTTATACAAGTAAGAATTTTACACTATCTGTTCCCCATGTCAGTCAAGTTGCAGAAAACCAGTTATGCTGGTGTGCCCTTCAAAAGGGCTTAAGGTCTGAGCTCACCATGTGTGAATGTGGTTGAGCTGTGCCTATACATTGCATGATTTTACATAAAACAACAACATCAATAATGGGTTTCCGTAGAGAATGAATTTTAGAAACAAACAAATACCCTTTTCCAGCATTAGAATGAACAGAGTCTTCCCACTCGTTGTATCTGAGTGTCTCAGTTGCAGTTCAATAATGCAATCTTGCTTGGAAAATCCCCCTAAACAGAACAATATTATTATTACCTTGATTCTGCAATTTGGCCACTCTCCGCAACCAGTAAAAGTCTTCTGCCATCTGACTCAGTGTCTTGTGAAACTAAATTTTCTTTTGCTTTTGGGTGTATTATGTAAGAATCTGAGATATTGGATTTGATATTTTTAGTATGTGACTGAAACTTCATAAAGAATAAAACCATATCCAATTGAAATTTGAAAAAGAGGGAAAAGGATAAAAGCCTTTGATGCTACAATTAGGGATGGTAAATTAAACCGTACGCATAGGATTATGTCCCAACTACATTTTTTATTTTTATTTTGGAGTCGGAACAAGTCGTCTAAAAAATTTTATCAAATAAATTTTCTTTTAATTTTATTACTATTTTTAAATTTTTTAAACTTTTATAGCTTTAATAATACTTTAATTATATTTACATATTTTATTTAATTTTTATAAGATTTTATAGTATATATTTCATTTTTTATTGTAAAAATTAATATAATAAAATTTATGTAATATTTCAAGTTAAGTATAATTGAAATCTAGAAAAAAAATTGTACCGTTCAAGTCTTAAGATTTTAAATAAAATTAAATTTTGAATAAGTACAAGATATAATATATAAAGAAAGGATGATATGAAATTGAGATTATAACAGCCCATTTTTTAGTGAGATCGGAATAGTGGTTTCGGGACCACAAATCCGATTCGAAAATTTTTTTTTATTATTATATGGTCCGATTATGATAGATGTGTCGTGTGAAAATTTTGATATGAAAATTTTATCGATTAAGTGTTTAATTACGAGAAGGACTAAATCACATAAAATGCGAAAGTTGAATTCTAGTAGCTATAAGGATTAAATAGCTATGGAATTCAAAACTAGAAGTCCTTATATGGTAATTAGACCATTAAAGAAAAGTATGTAGATTTTTGGTGACTCATCTATGGAAAAGTTAGAAAAGAGTAGGGACTAAATTAGAAATTAAAACAATTGATTAATTAAAAGATGATAAAAGGTATCATCTTATTATTCTGTCATCTTCAACCCCAAAATTTTATGGAAACCCTAAGAGAGAGAGAAGAACCTTTCAAGGCTTAATTGGGAAAGTTTTCTTGTCTTGTTTTTAGTAATTTTGATATTTTTGAAATCGAGATAGTCTAATCTATCTATTTTGGGGATTAATTTGAAAAGTTATCAAGGTATGAAATTTGGTTCATGGATGAATATGCTGAAATTTTGAAATTTATGGTAGAAAATGAAAGGTTGTTGATAGATAAACAACTTTTACAAAGTGATTTTTAATGAAAACATGATTTAGGGACTAAAATGTAAAGTTGTGAAATTTGATGAAAATTTTTGAATTTTTATGAATACATGTGCTGTAAATTTTGTAATGGGATTTTGGTTAGGCTAGAAATAGGGAGTAAATTGCACAAGTTTCATTTTCCGAGCTTAGGGACCAAATGGAATTTTATGGAAAAGTTACGGGCAAAATGGTAATTTTGTCTAGAATGTAAATTGAGTCCAAATGAGTATAAAATATGAGAAATTGACAATTAAAGTTATTTATATAGATCCAAACAACTCACATTCGAGGTTAGATCGAGGAAAAGAAAAGGCTTCGAATAAGTAGATTACTTACGCGAAAAAGTGTCGAGGTAAGTTCGTGTAACTTAATTGAGCATGTAAATATGTTTAATTGACTGTTGTGCTTGTATGGAATGTGAATAATGTTGTTGTACATTACTTGAATGCTATAAGAAGAAATTTAATACATGCTTGAATGGTGATAAAGGGTTAAGCCCCAGTTGAATATTGAATTTCGATGAATATATCTGCTTTCCCGAAATGGATAAGGCCATGCATTTGTTACGGACGAGATTTAGCTCCGATGAGTAATCCTATTGACCTCATTATAGAAAGGATTTAGCCCGGATGTGTAATCTTAATATAATACATCTCGAGAATACGTTATGATTAGGGTTTAGCCTGGACTGATAATCCTGTTATATGATATGTGGCTCGAGAGTGTGTTCCTTGGTTAAGTGCCCTAATGGGTACCCTTGAATAAGAATTGACAGATTATTGAATCATACACCTCGAGTGTACTACTTGAGTATCCATCGAAATTTCAATGATTCAACAAACATAAAACTCTTGACCTGGTATGAGAATTCTGAGATGAAATGATAATGACTTGTAAGAATATTACTTGATGAGCTCATCTATGTTTACTTGATTGATATGAAGATTTTCGTCACTAACATGTTGATTGAATGCATGTGTTTAGACAATTTTGCTAATGGATGGAAAACATGATATTGTATGCTTAGATTAATAAACGGGATTGGTAAGTTTAGTTTTTGTTATACGAACTTACTAAGCATGTAATGCTTACTCCATTTTATTTTTTTCCCTGTTTTATAGTGCTCGGAAGCTCATGAAGGTTGGAGATCATTGGAGCATCGTCACACTATCAACTAGATATTTTGGGTATACCTAGTGAAAATCATTTTGGTATAATGGCATGTATAGGACAACTTGGCAATTAGTGGCTTGAAAATGATGTTTTGTAACCTAGCCATTGGAATGGCTAGTAATGGCTTATTTTGGTATGATTAAGTAGGCTATTATGATATATTCATATGTGTTATGTTAAGTACATGTGATCAAATGATGTTGAAGCCTAAGTTAATCCAAGGTAAATTTATAAACACATATGCATGTAATGATATGCCTTGTTGAATGATGGAGTTTGCTTAATTTAAATGCTTGAAATGGTTGGTATTGGATGTGAGTTTTAAGTGTAGGCCTTTGGTGTGATTTTGCGTGAGAAATAAAGCTATAAATGCCTTTATTTTGTCCACACTGGCATGTGTCTAGACCGTGTGTGACACACGGCCTGGTACATGGGCGTGTAGTTAGGTCGTGTGTCCCCTACACCTTAATTTTGAGAAACAGAATACTTTGAATTGAGCACACGGGCATGTGTCACAGCCGTGTGTACTACATGGACTAGAACATGGATGTGTGTCTTGACCATGTGAAACCTGCACCTAATTTGAAAGAAGTTAATTAACCACACGGCCTAGCACACGGGCGTGTGGCATGGCCATGTGCACAACTCAGAGAGTTACACGGGGTCGAACACAGCTTGTAGCATGGGCGTGTCCCAAAGTCACACGGGCGTGTCCCTTGGACCACACGGGCATGTGAGCCCTACACCTTGGAAATGTTTTGAAATTTCGTGAAAAATTCTTAGAGTTCCCGATTAAGTCTCGACTCGATTTTAATGTTTGTATTGGACCTCGAGGGTCCAATTAAGGGACGTTTTGAATAATATCTGTGAATGAATAGTGATTATCATGACATGTTTGTAAATGTTTCGAAAATTTTTGGTAAAGCTCCGTAACCCTATTCCGACGACGGATACAGGTTAGGGGTGTTACAGAGATACCATATTAATATGTATTTTTTACCATCATTTAATGTTAATTTTTTATATCATTAAAACATCATTTTGCTGAAACTCTTAAACCAATATTTGTGTAACTCAAATTATCTTTCTACATCTCAACCTTAATCGAAAATTAAATTATCTTTCTACATCTCAACCTTAATCGAAAATTTTGTATCCCGTTCAACACTAAGCACCAAGAATGCAATTCACTCCAACTCTTTATTTTTTTTTCTTTTGAACTTTTATCAGGTTATTGGAGGTTTCTATTCATCTGTTTATTCATGGGTAAGTTTTAATTTTTATAGTTTCTATTCTTTATTGTAAAATTAAATTAATGTTAGAATATTGACGACTTACCTTTTACAATAACAAAATGGTATCTAAAATATTTGAAAGAGTAAAACCATGAGATGATGAATTTTAGAATATTTTTATTTTTAATTTTAAAAAAAATTATTTGATATATTTTTAATGAAGTTTTTAGAACTCCGTAAGTTAGTTGAGAATTTAATAAATGTATTATAGAATGTAGAAAAAAATAAAAAAATATATTTATATAAATAAATATAACACTTTATACACATTCAACTCCCTTGAAATTTGCATTACATAATTGGAATGAGATGATAGAGTTTTTGACAGCCATCGTGCTTGGGAGTGGTTTTTTTTTTCCTCCAATTTGATATGGCTGTGTTTTTGTTTGGGGTGTTATGTATTTTGACCTGATTTAGATTAGTTTGAAGTACTCCATTGTCTGTAACCTTGTGAGATTTCTAGTGATATTAATTTAGCTTAGTAAAAGAAACACAAATGTTTATGATTTCTTAGCTACTCGTGATCATGATTTTTATTGTTATTTTAAGTTGCTTATTTTCGTAATAAAATAAGTGCAATGGAAGTCGTAGAATGCAATGGTCATTACAACTTGGTATTATGAAACTATTCAAATAAAATAAAAAATAAGTAAAAAATAATATCAATGATTTATTTAAGTAGTTTGATTTCCCTACATCTGCAGAGCATAGTTCAGTGAAAAATTCCATTATCCTTAATTAACATTACAACAAGTGACTCACACTCTACAACTCTCCAAGTATAGAGACTTTACCCTTGTACCTAAAGACTAGAACTCTCTCCTCCAAATTCTCTCCCCCCCTCGAGAAGTGACTCACACTCTACAACTCTCCAAGTATAGAGACTTCACCCTTGTACCTAAAGACTAGAACTCTCACCTCCAAATTCTCCCCCCCCCGAGAATTTGGCAGTAAACATTCTCTACAATGTTTACAATACAACCTTTGTACTCTCTCACATAAACAATTCCTCAATGAACAAATACAAGTGCTCTCAGTAAGCTCTCTCACAAAACCTAGACAACATATATTCAATTCGGCTTGCTAACATAGAATCTAAGTGAATACAAAGTAAGTCCTTGAAAATAGTTATTACAATCACAATAATAATAAAAATCAATCAAAGATCTGATTCCCAAAAAAACTACATAGTCTTCACCGAACTTCCATGTTTTAAGGGATTATTTGATTCACTAGAATCCTCTAATTTACAAATGCCAAATATTGGTTTTCCGTTAAATGGACCATAATATCTTCAATAAAACAGCATATAACCAGGTCCAAAGATTTTCTTCATTAAATTTTCTAACCAAATAAGACAAGTATTAAAACTACCTCAGTGGGAATCTGCAGTTGGCACTGTCAAGTGTCATGATTTGCTATAATTTGATAGAGCTTGTTTCCAGGCAATTTACATTTTTTTGTCATGCTTTTACTTAGTTTCAGTTCTTTACACAAATAAGTGATTAGTGTGTATTTTATGCTATTTTAAGACCTGAGATGACTAATTGGCATCCAGGGTCTAATGAGGTTGGTGGATGATACAAGGAACCCACGATGGCCCAAAAGGAGTGAGAACATCACCGAGAAGGGGGTATCATGATATCAACACATTAAAGTCGTGATACCCCTGATAGTGTTGAAATAAGAAAGCTCGAGTCACCAAAAATGGTCTCGCGATACCAACTGATGCTAACATCGCAATATCTTGCTCTGGGTATGGCAATATCACCGCCGAAGGAGAAAAAAATTATCATAGGGGCAATCATTGTCTAACATGTCCCCCAACCAAAATTAAACGATTAGGGGGCAATTTGGTCAATATTTTTGTACATGAACTATGTTAAAATAGGCCAAATTGGCTGAGACAAGAGACACTTAAGATTGTTAGGTTTTTAGGATTATTGTCTTCATCTTTTATGGTTTAGTTTTATTTTCCATAGTTTAGGGTTTAATTTCTTGCTCATTTTCTAGTGTTTCTTAGTTTCTTGTAGTTAGTTACTACTGTAGTTAGAATCTATTTCCTTATCTAGTCTTTCAAATTCTCTTGTAGTTACAATTCAATCCATTAATTGAATTTCATTTAGCTTTGTTACATTTCCTCTGTTAAAATTTACTTCTTTAGTGTTCTTGTTTACTATTCTTACTACCATTGTTGTTCTATCCAAGCTTTTGTAAGAAAGCTTGGGATTTTATTTATTTGCTTAGGGTTTAAGTTAATGTTACTTTCATTTAATTTCTTACTGTTAATGGGTATTAATACAAGCACGAGTGGCTAAATACTTAGGGGTTGTGTAATAGCCTATTTTTCCGTGGAGTTGAAAACAATGGTTTTGTGACCCCAATTCCAATGAGTGAGTCCGTAAATATTAAATAATATATACAAGTGTAATCTCCCAAACCCAGCCTAGATGTTATGGCCAAATTCTGAAGGCTAAATTGGCCACCGAAATCAGATAAAAAAACTTTCGTAATTTAAAACAACTTTTAAAACTATTTGCCTTTTTAATCCGAAACTTGTAAACTTGGTTATTTTCCTTTGTTTTAAGAGAACATTTTTTTATTTTTTATTTAAAATATCACGCGACTTTATAAATTCATTTGTAAAGATTACACATTTCATAAAACTAATTTTTATTTTATTAAAAACTTATTTTCAGTATTGCAGCAGAAATTTAGTGGTAAATCATATTTTCATTAAAAATTAATTTTTCATGCATAATTATTAAAATATCGAATAGGTAGTTTGAATCTTTAAATCATGCAATGCCATGGTCCATGTAACACCCCAAACCCGACCTAGACGTTATGGCCGAATCTGGCGTGTCACATTGAAGTGTCTTTCGAAAATTGGACTTGTTGGTAAAACTTGTTTCCAAATTCAAAAACCCTTTATTGTTATTTAACAAATCATCTAGTCAAAACATCTGCCTTATTATCAGTTATTGTTATAATATGTTGATTTAAAATCGCAGAAGCTTTTGGAAAAATCTAATATTTAACTTTCATGTCTTTGAAAACAATAATTATTTTGAAATTTTGCCTTCTCCTAAACTAGTAGTTTTAAGTAAATAAGCAAAGCCCAATTAAAAATTTAAACAAACCTAAATGGTCTTATTACATAAACAAAACCCAACATAAATTTTAAATTTAAGTAAAAGCAGTGTAAAACAGCTGCAGTAGTGTGGCCACCTCCGAGTCCCTCACAGCACCAAATCGCCTATGGCTGAGGATTACCTGTACAGTAAAAAGGAAAGGGTGAGTTTACGAAAACTCAGTGTGTAATCCCCTACCAGTCAGTTAGTATGCAACATGCAGTAACAATCTGGGCCTGAGCCCTATACAGTAACAGTATAGTGTGGGTCTTAGCCCAATACAAGAGCAGTGTGGGCTTTAGCCCAACACAGTAACAATGTAATAATGCAACCCATCCCAATCCAGTCAACACACCACTCCGTACCACCAACACACTGTAACACCCCAAACCCGGCCCAGACGTTACGACCAGATCTGGCGTGTCACGTAGCGAGGTGGTTTAAAACTAGTGCGCGTTCGTTAAAAAGTTTGCATTCCTTATGAAAACTTTGAGCTTTGTTGTTGTTGAGATTCATGTTTGCTTTCATGGCGTTATCGTAAAAACGTTGCTATTACCATTATTTGAAAACTTTGTTTATCAAAGAAACCAATGTCATTAGATTACGAAGATGTGATATTTTGAAAACATTTATAGTCGGTTAAAGAAAACCACGTATTTATGAATCTAGCAGTTATTAAGGAAAACTTAAAAGAAATTAAACCAATGGCCTTATTACGAAAATATTAACCCAAATTTAAACTAAACTCAAAATAAAGTAAAATGGGAATTTACTAAATTTTCGATGTATGGCCACCCCGGAGTACTTCACAGCTCCAAATCCTCAACGCTGGGGATCACTTGTAAGATTAAGAGGAGGGGTGAGTTACGAGAACTCAGTGTGTAATCCCCTAATCAGTTACTAACTGGGCTCGAGCCCACAAAAGTAGACTGGGCCTTAGCCCAAACAGAAGCGAACTAGCCTGAGGCCCATACAGAATCAAACTGGGCCTTAGCCCTATTAGCATGGTAAAACAGATAATACATGCAATGCAACCCAACCCAACCCAACCTAATAATCCGTCCGCTACACACCTCCCGTACCAGCCCAACACACCTGTAGGATTTCTACAATCAACCCTCCATCCGTTACACACCTCGATGGCAGTCACGCTGCTCATCCCTGAATTTGTGGCGAAGCCACCAGAATAACAGAATACATGTGGCATAGCCACTATACAAATTGTGGCAGAGCCACCGGAATATGTGGCAGAGCCACCAGATTACATTCCCCGATCATCATCATTATCCCAATCCCATGCATAAGGTCGTGACATAGTAATTTAATGTATGCAAAAATGTACCAACATAGCAAATATACAGAATTCGCACAATCATGCTAAACCTACCCTTTGAGGGTACAACAGTAATTTACCCACCGAAGGTATTTTTGTAATTTACCCACTAAGGGTAATTTGGTAATTTTATCTATTCACGGCCTTTCGAAAGCCTAATGTCGTCTCTTGCGACACAGGATCCTTATGGGATCTCTACGGACCTAATGGGCCAAAAATCCCTTTTCAGGCCCAAACGGGCCTACACACTCGTGTGGCCCATGTCACATGTTTTTGGTCTTAGTTTTCCATATTTCGCAACCACATTTACCCATTTGATCATTTTTCAGCAATTTCACCCATGCGGGGTGAAAAGCCCATTGGGCCCGTTAAGCCCGATCGGCTCGGTTAGGCCCATTACAGCATCAGATTTTCAAGAGTGCCCGTGACACTCTCCACGACTTACTATTTTTACTCGTGCCTCGTTTTACCACTACGATTGTTCACACGCTCGAACGGTCACAGATGTCGGTTTCTAGCTTTTCGGCTTTTGGCCGATTTGCGAAGTAACACATACAAACATTCGAAAGGGTGTGAGATTACACACCTGTTATGAGCGTAGATTGAATCCTCGAGACTACGCACCTATGAATCCATACACTTGAACCATTAGTCTCAAACTCAATAAAACGTATCCATTAGATTGAAAACAACAACCCAATTCACGCCACTTACCATGAACGTCGGCAACTCCTTGCTACGTTTGAGAGTTCGGTTCCCTTGCTCTGATCACAATTCGAGTCCCTAAGGAAGAGTACGAGTTAGCGATGTTATCACAAATGACGAAGAAATGGCCTTTCAGCCTAAATCAACTTAGAATAAAAACGTTCATCCATCACCTATATTCGGCCAAGACTAACTTACCACCCACTTTACGAGAGCCCGAAGCTAAGATGCCGAGAGAGTGTGCTAGCACTCCAACAAGTTCGGCCTTAGAAAGAAGGTACAGAGTGAGCACTTTGGCTTTTAGAGCTAAGAGAAAAACAAGAACCGATGGCAAAGAAATAAGAAAAAGACATTACCTTGTGCTCACAACGGTGCCAAAAAACCAAGGTGGGTTCGCCAGACAAAAGGGACTACAAGTACCTTGCTTCTTGATGTTCGGCTAAGGGAACAATATGAAAGGAAAAGAGAAACAACGGACGAAAGAAAGAGAGAAAGATAAGTAAGGAAGGGTTCGGCTATAATGTGCACAAGAGAGAAAGATGAGGAGGGTTCGACTATTAGCAAGAAGTAGAAGAAAACATCTTCACACTTTGGAGAAGAGAAGAAGAGGATGATTTCGGCTAGCAACACAAAGCAAAGAAAAGAAATGACCAAAGAAAAACCCGAAAGCACTTGAGTGGAAAATGCCGCAAATGCAAAAGAAAACAGAAAAGGAACTAAGATGCACAATAGAATTTCGGCACAAAACCAAAGAAAAGTTTCGGTCTACTCTCTTGCTACTCACCCTAATCGTCGAATTTTTTGCCTCACTAAACCAACCTCTAGCCGAAATTACACCTCCCACACACACCGCATTCAGCCAAGAACTCCCACACTCATAAATCCCTTGATTCACTCCTTGATTTGCTCCACCAAACCCTCTTTATCACTCATTCAAACAGGTTTGACTAGTTCAAATCTCCCCTGATAGAGTCCCACGCCAACTCCACTTCTTCTTCACCTTGGCCACAAAATAAAAACCATATTTTACAGCATGTGGGATTCGAACCCCACTCCACCCAGCTTCCACCTTAACGCCACAACCAACACACCACACACCTCACTTGTGTTATCAAAACACAATCAACTATACTTAAGTCCTGCCTTCGATAGCTCTCCTCACTAAAGTACCCAAAACCAAAATGTTGCCAGGACTTGGGCTCGAACCCGAACCTCCCCAGGACCCCCAAACACACCTAAATAACAAGCTTAACGAGCACAACAAATGCAATGACACAAAAATGCCAGACCCCTATTTTTAGGATGTTACAGTTCTACACCCTTAAAGAAATTTCGGCCGCAATATTTACCTGATTAAAAGAGGTGAGGGTATTGATGTCGCATTGGCTCTTCCGGATCCCATGTGGCTTCCTCTGAACCGTGATTACGCCACAACACTTTGACTAATGGAACCAATTTTCTCCTCAATACCTGAACATCTCGATCCAAAATCTGCACTAGTTCCTCCTCAAATGGCAGATCAGGTCTTACCTCAATTTCTTCCACCGGTACTATGTGAGATGGGTCTGAACGGTAGCGCTTCAGCATGGAAACGTGAAATACATTATGAATCCAGTTTAAATCAGGGGGCAACTCAAGCTGATAAGCGATTGGTTCCACACGCTTCACTATCCAGTAAGGTCCAATGAACCTAGGGCTCAACTTGCCCTTCCGTCCAAATTTCAGAATTTTCTTCCAAGGTGAGACTTTTAAGAAGACATGATCCCCCATTGAAAATACTATCTCCCTACATTTCAGATCCACATACGATTTCTGTCTATCAGAAGCTTCTTTTAACCGGTCCCGAATCAGTTTTCGTTTTTGAGATCAATTCTATCCAACATATAGAGGTACGACACCTACGACCTTACAACGCCTCGTAGGGTGCCATCTGAATACTGGATTGGTAGCTATTATTGTACGAAAATTCCGCTAATGGTAGATGGAACACTGAAGCCAATCACATAGCCCTTTAACATGTCTTTCAGAATCTGAATTACCCTCTCCGACTGACCATCAGTCTGTAGATGGAACGTTGTGCTGAAATCTAGCCTCGTACCCAAAGCTTCATGTAATGCCTTCCAAAAACGAGATGTAAACCTAGGGTCCCTGTCCGATAAGATAGACACTGGTACCCCATGAAGCCTCACAATTTCTGCCACATATAGCTTGGCTAACTTCTGAAGTGAGTAGTCCGTGTGAACCGGTATGAAGTATGCGGATTTAGTCAATCGGTCAACGATTACCCACATTGAATCTTTCTTAGTAGGCGTTAGGGGTAGCCCACTAACAAAATCCATGCTTATTCTCTCCCACTTCCAAATTGGAATCTTCACCGGTTGCAGCAATCCTGAAAGCAACTGATGTTTTGCCTTTACTTGCTGACATGTTAAACACTTGCTTACAAAGTCAGTAACTTTCTGTTTCAACCCTGGCCACCAGTACTATTCACACAGGTCTTGGTACATCCTGTTTCCACCGGGCTACTATGCGCTTCCCACAGAATCATCTGTCTCAACTCAGAGTCCTTCGGCGTACAAATTCTTCCACGAAAACATAATACCCCTTCATTGTTCAACCCAAAATCCACTGTCTCCCCATTTTTGACTTGCTCAAGCCGAGAACCCAACGATTCATCCAACAATTGCTTCTCTTTAATCTGACCTACCCATGTAGGTTTCACCTGAAGTTCCGCTAACAAGCTACCATCTTCGTAAAGGCTGAGATGAGCAAACTTTGCTCTCAACTCTGATACCACCTTACGACTTAATGCATCTGCCACCACATTGGCTTTGCCCGGGTGATACTCGATCGATCAATCATAGACTTTAGCAACTCTATCCATCTCCGTTGCCTTAAGTTAAGCTTCTTTTGGGTAAGGAGGTATTTCAGACTTTTGTGGTCGGTATAGATAATCCACTTTTCTCCGTACAGTTAGTGTCTCCATAACTTTAGGGCGAACACCACTGCAGCTAATTCCAAGTCATGAGTGGGATAGTTCAACTCATGCGGCCTTAACTGACGAGATGCATAAGCTACCACCTTCCCTTCTTGCATTAGCACACAACCCAAACCTATGTGCGATGCATCACAATAGACAACAAATTCCTTCCCAGCCTCAGGCTAAATCAACACTAGTGCCTCAGTCAGAATCTTCTTTAACTTCTCAAAACTTTCCTGCTGTTTATCGGTCCAAACAAACGGTACTCCCTTACACAATAACTTAGTTAAAGGTGCTGTAATCAACGAAAACCCCTCAATAAACCTTTTGTAGTACCCAGCCAATCCCAGAAAACTTTAAATTTTTGACACCGACTTCATTGGCTTCCAATCTAACACGGCTTCAACCTTTTGAGGATCAACTCTAATCCCCTGGATAGACACAACATGCCCTAAAAAGGTTACTTCCTTCATCCAAAACTCACACTTACTGAATTTGGTGTAAAGTTGCTTCTCTCTTAGAGTCTGCAGAACTATCCGAAGATGTGAATCATGCTCCTCCTCTGTTCTCGAGTACAATAAGATGTCGTCTATAAATATCACCACGAACCAATCTAAATAGGGTTGAAATACCCAGTTCATCATATCCATAAAAGCGACTGGTGCATTTTTCAATTCAAACGGCATCACTAGAAACTCGTAATGCCCATAACGAGTTCAGAAAGCAATCTTGTGAATATCCACCTCTTTGACCCTTAGCTAATGGTACTCTGATCTCAAATCTATTTTCGAGAAAACTGAAGGTCCTCACAGCTGATCGAACAAATCCTCAATCCTTGGTAGCGGGTATTTGTTCTTAATAGTCAATTTGTTCAACTGACGATAGTCAATGCACATACGCATTGACCCATCATTTTTCTTCACGAACAATACCAGCGCTCCCCACGGAGATACACTCGGTCGGATAAATTGATGGTCCAACAACTCTTGGATCTAAGCTTTTAGTTCTGCCAGCTCCTTTGGTGCCATCCTGTAAGGGACGATGGACACTGGAGCCGTTCCCGGAAGTAGCTCAATGCCAAATTCCACCTCGGGATTCGAAGGCAATCCCAGAAGCTCTTCAGGAAAAACGTCTGAGAACTCCTTCACAGTTTTGACATCTCCAACCGACAACTTCTTAACATCCAATGTATTGATAAAAGCTAGAAATGCCTCATACCCTTTTCGCACCAACTTCTCGGCCTTTAATGCCAAAATCACATGAGATAGGTAATCCCTTCTTTCTCCTATCACCATCACCTCCTCATCTTTTGGAGTCTTTAAAACCATACGCTTAGCAGCGCAATCCAAGTTCACACGGTGCTTAACTAACCAGTCCATGCCCAAGATAAGATCAAACTCGCCGAATGGTAGTTCCATCAAATCCGCCGGGAAAACAATCCCTTGCACTTCTAAAGGCACATTCCTAAACAGCTTGTTTACTACCACAGATTGTCCTAAAGGGCTAATCACAGATATTTCTCTGGCAGTAATCTTAGATTTTATACTCAAAGTCCCAGACACAGTACAGGCAACATATGAATGAGTAGATCCAATATCTATCAAAGCTGTAACTGGCACATCAAATATAAGAAACATACCAGTTATGACGTCTGGTGCGTCGCCATCCTATCGACGTCTAGCTGCATAAACCAACCCCGGTGCTCCACAACCTCGTCCAAAACCATTTCCCCCTCTGGCTGGACCACGACCTCTCGGTGGCTGTTGACCACTTTCCATGGCTGAACAGGTCCCTGACCTACCATTTGTACCCTAACCGGCTCCCGTGGATAGTCCTTAATCAGATGATCCCTAGACCCACATTTAAAACACCCACCAGATCTTCTCCAACATTCCCCCAGATGTGTTTTCCCACACTGCACACAAGGTTGCCACTGACCCGCAGCAATTGGCATCCCAACTCGAGCTGCCCCATCTAACCTAGGCCTCTTTTGGAAACCTCCATAAGAACCTGACGTCCCAAAGCCTCTCTTATTCTTGCCCCTATCCTTATCTCGTTTTTGCCTCTTAGAATGTTTCACTTTTTCGGTAATTTTTGCCTTTTCGATCAGAATGGCAAAATCTCTTTCTCACTGCGGAGCTATCAGTACTCGCAGCTCGTCCCACAGACCATCTTCGAACCGAACACAGCGCTCATAGTCGATTGCGACTATACCCCGAGCGAAACGACTTAAGCGTAGAAACTCTGCCTCATATTTCACCACGGATTTATTCCCCTGGACCAGGTTTAGAAATGCCTTCCTCTGGGCGTCCACATAACTCGCCCCAACATATTTTCCCTGGAACACTGTCTTAAAGAAGCCCTAGGTGATACGATCTGCTTGAGTACCTTCCCTCACTGTGAGCCACCCCTGGTATGCCTTATCTTGCAGGAGAGACACTGCTCCTTTCAATTTTTCCTCTACTGTGTAATCTAGGTCATCCATAATTCGTTCAACTGCTTCCAACCAGTATTCTGCTACATTTGGGGCTACACCAAATATGCCCCTAAATACCTCAACCCCTTTGCCCGGAGTCACTCAGGAATAGATTTCTGGGCTACCGATCCAGTTCTTGCTCCAGAAACCCGCTCTAGAACTCTCAGCATAGCTTGGGACAAAGCATCGTCCCCTCTAGATCAGTTGTGAGACCCTGTCTCGGTTACTGGTGATGCAGGTACTTCCATTTCAGGGATGTGCCCCGATGCTTCGGACCCAACCCCAGCATCTCGGACCCTACCATGGCCACGTCTACCGCGTCCACGTCCTCTTGTACTTATGTTACTGAATCGAGTTAATCTGATATTAGAAATTTTATGAATTAGTGTATAATTTCCAATGTTTACTAACAGATGTTTTATGAAAAGCAAGTATAAGAGTTGTTTTCGTAGATCGAATTTCCTAATGTCTCAGTCTCTACAGTATTAGCTCTTATAGCTAACAGTCTCAGTATACTAACTCTAGTAGTTTTTCTAAAATCATTTCATCATATTATTAAACAAAGTCAGAAGACTTACGGATTTGGTACCGGAGACTCGGGTGCCACACTTCCAAAAACATATATTTTCTAAATCATATTTCAAACCAATTTTTGGAAAACGTTTTCAAACCCATTCCACAGCTGAATTTTGCAACCAGGCTCTGATACCACAAACAGTAGAAATACAGTAATTTCTTAGATCTTAAATTATATGGCTACACTTAAACTTAGAGTTTGTATTTATTCTGTGTATTCTGGAAATTATTTGCGTGTGATGTCCATCCGCTCTGATAGATAGATAGTGTGGTGCGGGCTTGTGTGGTTAAGATCAGAGTGCGCAGCGAGAGCATAGTGTGGTAGGTTAGGATGTGCGACTGTTCCTATAGTTGGAAATTTTGAGGACGAAATTTCTTTAAGAGGGGTAGATTTGTAACGACCCGAATTTGGGCCTAGTAGAAATGGGCATTGGGCACGGGAGCGTTTAAAATTTTAGAGAACAAGAGAACAACACTAATGCAAGTTGGACCTATTAGGTGAGTGATTTTGAAAGGTTAAGGGGCTTTCATAAAGTTCCGAGATCAAACTTAGGCTTTAGGAAAATTTTGGTTTTAGGTGAATAAAACCCTGGAAGTTGGTAGGTAGGCTTTAAGAATAAAATGTGGAGGAAAATGACACAAAAGGAGTTGTGGTCTAGTGGCAAATGGTACCACATGGGAGACAAGGAGGTGACGCCACAAGGAAGCAAGGGGTCCAAGGTTCAAGTCTTGGCACTTGCATTTTGATTTTCTTTTTAAGTGAACTTAGTCTTTGTGCCATAGACTTATATTTAGTTGCGCATGTTTTAAGACAACAAGGAGCTAGTTGGTAAAGTGGCTAGCGACGTGGATTGTGCTATAGGGGAGCCTGGGTTCGAATCTCATGACAAGCAAGGGAGTATTTATTTTGCGAATTGGACGGCCAGAGTTTGTGTTGGATTTAAACTCTACTGAAGGAGGGATCCCACATCGGAAAGCTGTTAAGAGGGAAGGTGAGAAGCTGGCTTTAAATAAAGCCAATCTATGAGGAGAGTAGGCATACTTTGTTGGCGCTGGGCATAGGAGCATTCAGAGCGCGGATTAGCTTTAGACTCCTATCAGGTGTGTATTTCGCACTACTCTAGCTGTAAAGCGGCAAATGCCGAAATACCAGTCACACGGTGATGGTAGCCACACGAGCGTACGTGTGGGAGCTCCGACGCGATAGTTGAGGCCATCATGGGTGTTCTTGTGGGTTTAGGCTATTTGGGCCACGATGGGCTGAAAGGGGCCAAGTGGGCCCAATGGGCCCATGGGTCCATATGAATAAATTGTATGATTGTGTAGTAGGTCTATGTGAATCTCATATCTGTGGCTAGATTTGGGCTAAATGGGCCACACGAATGTGTGTGTCCATTTGGGCCGAAAATGGGCTTTAGGCCCATTCGTATTGTTATCTCTATTTACATACCCCTGATTTGCAAAATTACTAAAATACCCCTGTAGGGTAGAATTACCGAAATACCCTTAGTTTATGAAATTATTGAAATACCTTCGATTTGTAAAATTACCGAAATGCCCCTAGTTTACAAAATTACCGAAATACCCTTGGTTTGTGAAATTATCGAAATATCCCTACTTTATGAAATTACCAAAATACCCCTAGTTTACAAAATTATCTAGATAACCCTGACTTGTGAAATTACTAAAATATCCCTGTATGGTAAAATTATCGAAATACCCCTGAAGGGTAGGATTATCGAAATACCCTTATAGGCTAAATGACTGTTTTGCCCTTGTGAGTAAATGACTGACTTGTGCTATGATTTGACTGATTTGACTGTGATCGTATGACTATGTTTTAACTGACTTGATTGTGAGCATGTGACTGATATGCTATTAATATATGTTGAAATGACTGTTACTGGGCATGGCCATTTTGCATACACGTGTAATGATTGAGCATGCAATATACGACATATCGCATGGGGTTGGGATATTGATGATCGGAGGAAGTGTAATCTGGTGGCTCTGCCACATATTTTGGTGGCTCTGCCACAATCTATATAGTGGCTATGCCACATATATTCTGTTATTCTGGTGGCTTCGCCACAGATTCTATGATGAGCACCTTGTCTGCCATCGAGGTGTGTAGCGGATGGATAGGTTGATTTAGAGATCCCCATAGGTGTGTTGGGCTGGTACAGGTGGTGTGTAGCGGATGGATTATTAGGTTTGGGTTGGGCTGCATACTCTATTTGCATATCTGTTATCAGATTTGTTATTGGTTTAGGCTAGGCCTAGTTGATTCTATTATGGGTTGTGACCCAAATGATATTGTAGTGGGCTTGGCCCACGTATGCTCCGACCATCTTTGCATCAGAAAGGGTTTGGCCTGACTACTTGCCGGTTTGTTTTACGTATCTTTGTTATTCTTGTAGAAAGGGATTACACACTGAGTTTTCATAAACTCACCCCTTTTTTTAACTGTGCAGGTAATCCCCTTTCATCAGAGCTGCGAGAGACTCGAAGAAGACCACATACTGCTTATGTTTTCCGTTTTGATTATCTACTTTGAAATATTTTGATTTGGGTTGTAATAAGGCCTTTTAAAGTTTTCGCACTTTAAATTTTAGATCAGTTTTATTTTAATTAATACCTGTTAGAAGTAAATCACATCTTTCCAAAATGTTACTATTTTAAAACAACACTACGTTTTCGCAACATTTTTTTAAATGGTTTTACGATTTAATCTTTTCGTAAATCAATTACTTTCAAAATTGGCTTCCGCAACTCAAAAAAAATGTTTTGGGAATAAAACTAACATAACTGGGATTTTACTTAAGCTTTTAACCAAGAAGGGTTTTCAATGAAAACATGGTTTTTGAAAAACACTTCAATGTGACACGCCAGATTCGGGCCTAACTTCTAGGCCGGGTTTGGGGTGTTACACACACCATGTGGGGATAAAAATGACCCACCCAGCCAACACACCAATATTGCAAAGCAAATCGCGGTGCGATATGGCAAAGCAAAGTCACAATCGATAATGATGTGCGAGCAATCACAAGAACGGAATATGTGGTAAAGCCACCAGTACAGTATACTTCCTCCATAACAGTAACCCAACCCCATGTAGTATGTCATGTCATAAATCATACGTATAAGCAATGTAACGTCCCGAATTTTTGGACCTAATAAAATTGGGCCTATTAGGCCTTGGACATGGGAGTGTGTAAAATTTTTGAGAACAAGAGAACGGTACAAATATTGGATCTGCTAGGTGAGTGATTTTGGAAGGTTAGGGGGCTTCTAAGAAGCCCTGGGTCCAAGCTATGTCATATGGGAAATTTTTATTTTTAGCATTAGGGGAACCCTGACTCCTGGTATGTAGCCTTATAAGTATTTGTGGTTAGAAAAAGACACAAAGAGAGCCTGTGGTGGAATGGTTGTGGCGTCACAGTGTGGCAAGAAGAACAGTGGTTTAAGTCTCACTGCATGCAAATGGGATTATTTATTTTACTCATGTATGGGCAAGAGTTGGTGTTAGATTTGAACTCATGATATATGGAGTTCAAAACAACCCAATAAACCATTAAGAAGCACTACTTCAACCTGCATTTTATAAAATTAACAAGTTGAAAGTTTTAGGTTTTTACCTCAAAAGTGTTGAAATAGGTAAAATCTTTACGCAATCTTGAACAAATCTTGAGAAAATGATGTTTGAAGATGTTAAAAAGGCCAAGATTTTTCGAAAAAAATGAAGAAATTTGAAAATATTTTGAAATGAATTTAAAGGTTTTCGGTGAAGGGAAGAAATTTTAGGGTTCTTTGTTTTAAAACTGCTACATGAACCTTTAAACACCCAGTGGTATCGATATTTTTTCACGAGTATTGATATTTTTATAAAAGTATCGATAATTTTAAATTGGTATTAATACCAATTTGTGATTTTGTTTTCCAAGTGAAGTGAAAAATGCAAAATCGAGATTTTTGAGTCTTTAGAGGTTCTAAGGGTCCTAAAATGACTTTAAGAACATCCCTAATTTTTTCATATGCATGGAAGTGAAAAATGAAAGCATAATGCATAAAATTTATAAAGTAACCTTAGATTAAAAAGAAAATGACTGAATTAGTAAGAATGTGACTAATTCAATAAGTACAAAAACATCATAAATGCAGTCATGCTAGATAAATAAAGTCAAAATAGATCAAAGTCTACATAAACTCCCCCAATCTATATGCATACAAGAGCCATGAAATCTTTTCTTAACAAGCTTTTTGCATCCAAAATAATCAAAGAACATAGAAAGTTTCAACACAAAGTCAAGGTAAGGTTGTTAAACCTAGTTCTCTCCTAAGTGTCCAAAATCTCTCTTTGTCTAATGGTTTTGTAAAAATGTCAGCTAATTGGTTTAAGGTGTCTATATACTCTAGAACTATTTCACCCTTTTGGACAATGTGTTTAGTCCTAGAATGTTGAATGGGATTTTTAGTGAGACAAATAGCATTAGTATTGTCACACTTGATAGGAATGGTATCTATATCAATTCCATAGACCTTAAGTTGTTGTCTCATCCATAAAACTTGAGCACAACAACTACCAGCAAAAATACATTTCGCTTTGGTGGTGGACAATGCAACACTATTTTGTTTCTTTGAAAACCATGGTATTAACATGTTGCCTAGGAATTGACAAGTACCGGAGGTGCTCTTCCTATCTAATTTGCATCCTCCAAAATCTGCATCTGGGAATGCATGCAAGCTAAAGGATGAGTCTCTATGATACCAAAGGCCTAAATTTGGAGTGTCTCTAAGTTATCTAAAGATTCTCTTAAAGGCTTGTAAATGTGCTTCATTAGGACAAGATTGATATCTAGCACACAAGCATACATTAAACATAATGTCGAGTCTATTTGTGGTAAGATAAAGCAAAGAGTCAATCATTAACCTATATAATTTTAAATATATACATTTACCTTCTTCATCTTTGTTAAGCTTTATAAAAAGGCTCATTGGAGTAGCTTGTGGTTTGAGAGTGTCCATCCCAAAATTTTTGAGCATTTCCTTTGTATACTTAGCTTGATTGATGAAGATGCCATCATTTCTTTACTTCATTTGGAGTCCCAAAAGAAGATCATTAGTAGAACCAAAAATAATATCATCAACATAAATTTGAATTACTAATAAATCTTTATCTTTTTTTTTTAATAAAAAGTGTTGTGTCAACCTTCCCTTTACAAAAACATTTCTTAATAAGAAAATTTGATAATCTTTCATACCAAGCTCTAGGAGCTTGTTTTAAACCATATAAAGCTTTCGAAAGTTTGAAAATATGGTTTGGAAATTTTGTATCTTCAAAACCAAATGGTTGTTCAACATACACTTCTTCATTTATAAAACCATTTAGAAAATAACTTTTTACATTCATTTGATATAATTTGAAATCATTAAAGCATGCAAAAGCTAAAAGCATTTTAATGGCTTCCATCCTAGCTACGGGAGCATGAGTTTCATCATAGTTTATTCTTTCCTCTTAAGTGTAACCTTGAGCAACATGTCTACCCTTGTTCCTCACTATGTTACCATTCTTATCTAGCTTGTTCCTAAAAACCCATTTAGTACCTATAGTAGACTTATCACTAGGTCTATCAACTAGAGTCCATACTTTACTTCTCTCAAATTGATTTAACTCTTCTTGCATAGTCAATATCCAATATTCATGATTTAATGCTTCTTTGATATTTTTAGGCTCAATGCATGAGATAAATGCAACATACTTACAAGTATTTCTAAGAAAAGATCTAGTAATTACTCCTTACGATGGATCTCCCAAAATCATAGCATCCTTCACATAGTTGAATTCTCTTGGATGAATGACTTCCCTTTCCTCAAATTAAAGTTTCTCTAGTGCATCTTGTGTTTGTTCTTGAATTTTTTCATTTGATGATTTATCCTTTTTATCATTGTTATTAAAAAAAACCATCATCATCATCATTAACACAAGAATCTTTTCTGGAAGAAGGGTTAGAATCATCAAAAATAAAATTTATATACTCTTCTACTACTAAAGTTCTTTTGTTAAAGACTCGATAAGCTTTAGAACTTAAAGAATAACCAAGAGAAGTTCCTTCATCACTTTTTGCATCAAATTTACCAAGATTATCTTTGCCATTGTTTAAAACAAAACATTTGCATCCAATGGGATGAAAATAGCTAATGTTAGGCTTTTTATTTTTTAAAAGTTCGTAAGGAGTTTTCTTCAAAATAGGCCTTATCATCACTCTATCAATAACATAGCAAGCGATGTTTGTGGCTTCCGCCCAAAAATATTTTGGTGAATTATTTTCACAAAGCATAGTTCTAGCCATTTCTTTTGAAGTTATATATTTCCTCTCAAGAACTCCATTTTGTTGAGGATTCCGGGTGTAGAAAAATTACGGCTAATTCCATTTGAGTTACAAAAATTTTCAAAACCAAGATTTTGAAATTTTGGATCCATAGTCACTTCTAACATTAGTGATAGAGTATCCTTTTTCACTTTAGTTTATTTTTCTAAAATGTGAAGAATTTTTCTAAAGCTTCATCTTTACTACTTAAGAAAAGAACCCCAAGTAAATCTAGAATAGTCATCAATAAGCACAAAAGCATATTGTTTTCCACCCATGCTAGTTGTCCTAATAGGACCAAATAAGTCTATGTGAATTAGTTGAAAAGCTCTGCTAGTTGATACTTCATTAATAGGTTTAAATGAAACTCTTTTATGTTTTCCTTTAACACATGCATTACAAACTTTATCTTGTTCAAAAACAATTTTAGGCAAACCTTTTACTAAGTCATTCTTAACTATTTTATGTAATATGCTCATGCTCGCATGTCCTAGTTTTCTATGCCACAATAAAGAACTATTTCCATTTTTAGCAACAAGGCATATGTCAGAATTATGAAAATCATCTAAATGCACCATATATATTATATACTATGTCCTACAAGCATAATCTTATTAGAAATAATGTTAATAACATTTACAACCTTTAGACTCAAATATGACATTGAAACATTTATCACATAATTGACTAATATTTAGAAGATTATGCTTAAGACATTCACAATAATAATTGAAGATTTTTTACCAATAGAGCCTATTCCTTCAATTTGTTTTGTAGAGTTGTCACCAAATGTAACTTCTCTTCCACTTTTTGGCTCCAAATTGATAAAGTGACTCTTGTCACCGGTCATATGTCTTGAGCATCCACTATCGAGGTACCATAAGTTTTAGCTTGAATAATCCATCTCAAAGCAATATTCCTTTTGCTCCAAATACAGAATTAAATTTTGATTTTTGGAACCCAAATTCTTTTGGGTCCATAAGCATTAGTTCCTATAATTTTGTCCCTTTAGGTATCCATTTGAAATCAATTTCTTATCTTGAGAAGTTATGAGTCATTTAGGGACCCATATACTTTTTAATGAATTTTCTCTTGTAAAAGTTTTGGGGACCTCTATATTTATAGAAAATAAAGCTCTTTTTAACAAAGTTATGTTTTGAATTTTCTCTTTTTTCTAAAACTTTGTTAGAATGAGATTTTTCACTTTTAAGCAACTCAAGTTGCTTTTCATGATCATCATGAACTTTAGAAAGTAAATTATTCAAGTCTAAATTCTTCTTCTCAAGCTCATTAATAATGTCTTTTATTTTGTTTACTTTCTCTTCAAAATCATGATTGGTTCTAGAAAGCAAGCCATTTTCATTTTTCAAATTTGAAATATTTTTCCTATGTTTTTAATTCATGGCTTCAAATTTCAAACCCAATTCATAATAGGCATCTTGCAACTCATCAAAAGAATAAGAGTTTGAAGTAGATGAGTTAGAAGTTACCTTAGAATCATTAATGGTCATGAGACACAAGTTGGATACTTCTTGAGTTTCTTCATCGGATGAGTCATCATCACTCCAAGTAGCAACATTAGCCTTGTGTTTTTGTTTGCTAGACCCCATCTTCTTCCATTGAGGACAATCAAACTTGATGTGTCCCGATTTCTTACACTCATAACAAACAATGGGATCTTTCTCCTTGGTTGATTCAATTTTGAGTCCTTCCTTATTTTGGAATTATTTTGCTTTATTGGACCTCATGAACCTCTTGAATCTTCTAGCAAACATAGCCATCTCTTCATCCTCATCCACATCTTCATTTGTATTACCTTATTCTATTGTGGACTTGAGGGAACCAATCTTCTTATTCTCCATCTTTTCTTCTTCAACCCCTTCCTTGATTCTCATCTCATGAGTAAGTAATGAACCAATAAGCTCGTCTAAAGAGAGTGTTTTGAAGTTCTTTGCTTCTTCTATGATAGTAACTTTAGCTTCCCATGCCTTTGGCAAGCTTCGAAGCATTTTTCTCACAACTTCTTCATTGGGATAAATCTTTCTGTAACACCCCAAACCTGGTCACAACTTCTGATCAAAGAGAATCCAATTGAAAAAGTTGTGGAACAGAGAGAGACAGCAATTCACTGAACAAAGAACGAAAGAAGAATATGAGCACTCCAGGAGGATTCGGCCAAGAGGAAATATAGAAGGTATAAGAACGACTCAAGAAGAAAGAAAAGAAGATAGGTTTCGGTTCATGAAAGAGCAAAGAGAAAAATATGAAAAGAAATTGGCTATGGAGTTTTGACTAAACAAGAAATAGAAAAGATGAAAAGAAGGAATGAAAAATGAAGTTTCGGCTTTTTGATGATTGAAATGAAAAGAAGGAAAAATGAAAAGTGGTAAGGTGGTAGGAGGGTTCGGCTAAAAGAATGAAATGGGATGAAGTGCAGGGTAAAGTATCTGAGGGTTTTCGGCTTTCGATGGTAAGGCAGAGAACCCAAGTTACCAAAACACAAAGAGAAGAAGAGAGAAAAGAATTGACTTCGGTTGAGACTGAAGAAGAATGAATGATACTCTTAGGACTTTCGGCTACCCAAAGAAAAAGACCACACTGCTTGAAATGCACTACACTCAACTGCCGAAACAACACCACAAAAGAGTTTAACACCTAAAGCTAGCCCCTCTTGAATTTTCGGCACATACACACCCCAAAATTGAATGCCTAACATCACCTAGCCCTTTTCAAAATTCGGCTAGCAGCCCACACCACCTTCAATCCCTTGATTCTCTCCTAACTTCACCCACAACCTCCTATTCAAAATAGTTTGAAAGTTTCAAATCCCACTTTTTTTACTCCTGCCCATTCATTTGAAATATTTGACTCAATCAACTCTCCCCTCTTCAAGGTCCCTAGCCGAATCTACCACCTCCCATCTGACTAAAAAAAAAAAATCCAAAATGCAACCCATGCTACTCAAACCTGCTCCCTCTCCTTGTGGCGTCATCTACCTCCACCTTAAGTGGCGCCTCCTTGCCTCTTTACTACTCTGACTCTTGTGTCATTCAACACAAACAATATCTCTTAAGGCCCAACTCAGCTAGCTATCCCTTAAAGTGCCTAAAACAAAATTTTTTCACAAGGCTCAGGCTTAACCCCAAGCCTTCTCGGGACCCCCAAACACACCAACACAACACACAGCACAAAACATACACACAGAAACAAATCAAATGCACAGCCCCCAATTCAGGATGTTACAGTTCTACCCCCTTAAAGAAATTTCAGCCTCGAAATTACTTGGTCAAAAGAGTTGAGGGTATTGATGTCGCATCGCATCCTCTGGTTCCCACGTTGCTTCCTCAGAACTATAATTTCGCCACAGAATCTTAACCAACGGAACCGTTTTCCTACGCAATACCTTGACATCGCGATCCAAGATCCGCACTGGTTCTTCTTCAAAAGATAGGTCTGGCCTTACCTCAATTTCTTCCACTGGCACCACGTGAGATGGATCCGAACGGTAGCGTCTTAACATCGAAACGTGAAACACATCATGGATGTGGCTTAACTCTAAAGGTAACTCAAGCTGATAGGCTATTGGTCCCATACACTTTAACACGCGATAAGGCCTGATAAATCTGGGGCTCAACTTACCATTCCTTTCGAACCTTAGCACTTTCTTCCATGGTGACACCTTTAAGAAAACCTTGTCACCCACTGCAAATTCTATGTCCTTACGCTTCAGACCGATATAGGACATTTGTCTGTCTGAAGCTTCCTTCAATCGAGTCCTAATTAATTTAACCTTATCTTCCATTTTAGAAACCAACTCTGGACCCAACAACTGACGCTCACCCAACTCTGTCCAACAAGTAGGAGTGCGACACTTTCGACCATACAATGCTTCATACGGTGCCATCCGAATACTAGACTGGTAGCTGTTGTTATACGCGAATTCCGCCAACGGTAGAAATTCTTCCCAACTACCTCTGAAGTCTATGACACAGCCCCTCAACATATCCTCCAAGACCTGGATTACCCTTTCTAATTGTCCGTCGGACTGTGGATAAAACACTGTGCTGAAATCCAACTTTGTACCCAATGCTTGATGCAACGCCTTCCAAAATCTCGACGTAAACCTTGGATCCCTCTCTGAGATGATAGACACTGGTACCCCGTACAACCTCACGATCTTTGCTACGTACAACCTAGCCAATTTCTGTAGAGAGTAGTCGACACGAATCGGTATGAAATGGGCAGACTTCATCAATCGATCAACAATTACCCATACCAAATCCTTCTTAGTAGGCGTAAGGGGTAGCCCACTAACAAAGTCCATCGTGATCCTTTCCCACTTCCACTGCAGAATCTTGACCGGCTACAATAACCCCGAAGTCAACTGATGTTCTGCTTTTACCTGCTGACACGTCAAGCACTTACTCACAACTTCGGTTACTTCTCACTTTAAACCCGGCCACCAAAACTGTTCTTGTAAATCTCGATACATCTTACTTCCTCCAGGATGCATAGCGTATGGGCTATAATACGCTTCTTAAAGAATCTTCTGCCTCAAATCCATATCCCTTGGCATACAAGACTTCCTCAAAATCGTTCAAGCTAATATCTTTCGCCTCGCCCCTAGCCATTAACTGGAACTTAGGACCTAGTATGTTTTACTTGAAGTTCAGCTAACAAGCTTCCGTCTTCGTACACGCTAAGATGAGCAAACATTGCCCTCAAGTTAGATATTACCTTACGGCTTAACGCGTCTGCCACAACGTTAGCTTTACCTAGGTGGTACTCGATCGTCAACAACTCGATCCACCTCCGCTGCCTTAAATTCAACTCCTTCTGGGTAAGGAGATATTTCAAGCTCTTGTGATCCGTATAGATAATGGACTTTTCCCCATATAAGTAGTGTCTCCAGATTATCAGGGCGAAAACCACTGCAGCTAGCTCCAGGTCATGCGTTGGATGATTCACCTCGTGAGGTCTCAATTGTTGAGAAGTATACGCTACTACTTTCCCTTCTTGCATCAACACACATCCTAACCCCGTGTGCGACGCATCACAGTAGACGGTAAACTCTTTCCCCGCCTCTGGCTGAATTAACGTCGGCGCCTCTGTCAAAATCCTCTTCAACTTCTTGAAACTTTCCTGCTGTTCAACTGACCAAACGAATGATACCCCTTTCCGTAATAACTTGGTTAATGGTGCCGCTATTAATGAGAATCCTTCCACAAACCTTCTGTAGTACCCAGCCAGCCTAAGAAAACTCTGAATTTTTTCCACAGACTTAGGTGGTTTCCAATCCAACACAACCTCAATTTTCCGGGGGTCAACCCTAATCCCTTCAGCTGACACCAAATGGCCCAGAAAGGTAACTTCCCTTAGCCAGAACTTACACTTACTGAACTTAGCGAACAGTCGCTTCTCCCTCAGAATTTGCAAAACCACTCGAAGATGTGAATCATGATCCTCCTCAGACCTTGAATAAACAGGGATATTATCTTTAAACACCACAACGAATTGATCCAGATAGGGTTAAAAAACCCAGTTCATCATGTCCGTAAACACTACTGGTGCATTGGTCAACCCGAACGGCATCACCAGAAATTCGTAGTGACCATAGCGAGTACAAAACACCGTCTTTTGAATGTCCGCCTCCTTGACCTTAAGCTGATGATAGCCTGATCTCAAATCTATCTTTAAGAAGACTGATGCTCCCTTAAGTTGATCGAACAAGTCGTCTATCCTCCGCAATGGGTATTTATTCTTGATCGTCAACTTATTCAACTGACGGTAGTCAATGCACATACGCATTGATCCGTCCTTCTTCTTAACAAATAGCACCGACACTCCCCAAGGCTCGGCCGGATAAAACCCCAATCTAATAGTTCTTGAATCTGCACTTTCAGCTCTACTAATTCCTTCGGCGCCATTCTAAATGGGGCAATAGACACTGGTGCTGTTCTCGGAAAGAGATCAATACCAACTCCACTTCGCGATCCGAAGGTAATCCCGGAAGCTCTTCTGGGAAAACATCAGAAAATTCCTTTACTGTTTGAACATCCCCACGGTTGATTCCTTTGCCTCCAAAGCACAAACATGAACTATAAACGCCTTACATCCTTTTCTCACCATTCTCTCGGCCTTTAGAACGGATACCACATTAGATAGGTAGTTCCTCCTCTCACCTATCACCACCACCTCTTCACCCTTGAAAGTTCTTAACACCATACGCTTGGCTGCACAGTCCAAATTTGCTTGATAATTTACTAACCAGTCCATACCTAAGATCAAATCGAACTCCCCGAATGGCAATTCCATCAGATCAGCCGGAAAAACTACCCTTTGAACTTCTAGGGGTACATACCTAAAAAGTTTGTTCACCACTACAGATGTCCTAGTGGGCTAATTACAGTGATCTCCCTAGAAGAAATCTCAAAGTCTAAGTTCAGAGTTCCTGATATAGTACTAGCAACATAAGAGTGTGTCGAACCAATATCAATCAAAGCAGTATATGGCAACCCGTAGATAAGGAACGTACTGGTTATGATGTCCGGTGCGTCGCCCTCCTCTTTGCGCCTAGCTACATAGACCAATCCAGGCTGTCTTGCATCTGTATTCCCAGCACCTCTTCCCAGTGCTCTACACCCCTGACTAAAGCCATTTCCTCCTCTGGCCGGACCACGACCTCTTTGCGGTTGCTGACCATCTCTTTTGAATGGTGCACATCCTTGACCATCTGGTTTTGCCCTAACCGGCTTTCGTGGGCAATCCTTTATCCAATGGTCCATAGACCCACATCCGAAACATCCTCTATTACCTGCCCAACACTCTCCCGAATGAGAGTTTCTGCATCGAGTACACTGTAGTTGCCACTGAATAGCAACAAGCTTCGTAGCTTGACTCGGCCCACCTAATCTAGACCTTTTCTAAAAACCTCCAGCAGATCTTGATGGCCTAAAACTTCTTTTATTCCTACTCCTGTCTCTGTCCTAGTTCTATTTTTCAGACCTCTTCACCTCTTCTGCTATCTTAACCTTCTCAACCAGAACGGCGAACTCCCTTTCTTGTTGCGGAGCTATCAATACCCGCAACTCGTCTCTCAGACCATCCTCAAATCGGACACAGCGCTCATGATCTGTTGCAATAATACCCCAAGCATAGCAGCTCAGATGTAAAAATTCCGCTTCATACTCAGCCACTGACTTACTTCTCTAAACCAAATTAAGGAATGCCTTCCGCTGAGCGTCCACATAACTCGACCCAATGTATTTTCCTTGAAATGCTGATTTACAGAACTCCCATGTGATGTGGTCAGCCGTTGTGCCATCCCTAACCGTGAGCCACCATTGATATGCCTCATCTTGGAGTAGAGACACTACACCCTTCAATTTCTCTTCTGCGGTACAGTCAAGGTCATCCATAATACGCTCCACCGCTTCTAACCAATACTCCGCTACGTTAGGGGGCACACCAGAAACACCCCTGAACATCTTAGCTCCATTAGCTCTAAGTCGTTTCGACACAGATTTCCTAGCTACCGCTCCTACACTCGCTCCAGCTACTCTTTCCAAAACCCATAACATCACCTGAAACACAACATCATCTCCCCCAGTTTGATCCTAATATTCAGCCCCCGCAACCGGAGGCACTGGCACCTCACCCTTCGGCCCATGTCCTAATTCCAAAGGTTCAAACCCGACACCTCGGCCTCTACCGCGGCCTCCCATGCCACGACAACGCCCTCTTGCACTCATGACTATCATTTTGATTTAATCTGATTAAGAGTTTTATGAGTTAATTTTTTGTTTCTTCCACTTTTATTACAGAACTGTCTTATGAGTATTTTTTTTAAAGTAGTTTCTTTCGCGAACACATACATTCCTACAGGCTTTAATCTCTAAGGTGAAATTTTCTAATACTTGCATTCATATCACAATACAATCACATCATACAACTGATAGTTAAAAAACTTACCGTCGCGGATCGGTGCCGGAGACTCAAGTGCCATGCTTCCTGGAACATGTATTTTATCGAAACTATTTTCCAATCCCTCTATTGAAAATATCTTGGGCCTTACACTCACAGCCGAGCTTTTGAACTTGGCTCTGATACCAAAATTGTAACACCCCAAACCCGGTCAAAATGCTACGACTGAATCTGGCATGTTACAGGAAGGAAAATTTTAAAAAAATTTGAACTTAACCATGAGTTGAGAGAAAATTTTGCATATCACTATGCCTTTGGCGAAGATTTAAAACAATCACTTAACTTAGGCCGTATTACAGTTCAGGTTTCTTAATCAAAAATCAAATTTTAAAAGAGTTCCATTAAGCGACCAATTGAAAACAATATTGCGATTTTAGTTGGAAATTGAGTCAATTTGTTACTAAAACCCATCTTTAATTAACCGATTAAAAATCGTAAGCTCAATTTTCTTTTAATTTTGGAAAAACACCCACTTGATAATTTAGTAGGGATGCCGTAACAGTTTCATAAGGAAACCCAAATTATCGTTTAAGTGGCCTTATTACAACACCCAAGATCCAAACTAAAATAGTAATAATCTAAAATAAATATTAAAATAAAATTACTTAAAGCATTATGCATGGCCACCTCGAGTCCACCTCGGCTCCATATCCGCGGTCTAAGTATTACCTGTAAAATTTAACGGAGGGGGTGAGTCACCGAGACTCAGTGTGTAAATCCCCGTCCAAATGAGTTTTGGGCTCTCACACAAATTCATATATTAAGTATGGATGTAATGCAACCCAACCAACCTATTATGTCCATCCACCAAATCTCCTGAATCTACCCAAAATCTGTGGCACCTAGCCACTGGTGGTACCTAACCACTGGTGGTTCCAAACCACTGGTGACAAGAGTCACAATAATAATATGTGGGGCCAACCCACTTGTGGTACCAAACCACTGGTGACAATCCCTAATCTTAATACGTGGGGCCAACCCACTATGGTACCAAACCACTGGGATGAGTCACAGAAAATCACGTATATGTGGTACCCGACCACTGGTGGTTCAAAACCACTGAGATTTAGTCACAGATTAATATGTGTGGGGCCAACCCGCTTGTGGTACCAAACCACTGGCGACATTTTGAAAATCATGTTTCCACCCTCTTCACATCATACCCCCAAATCCATGCTCATGTTAAACAATTAATATGATATGATCATGCTTCCAATACATAAACAATTAATCATCTCACTCATACATACATTTTCCAATAACAGAACATAGCAAAACTTACCTGGAGTCTTCGATCTACCCGCAAGGGTATCTTAGTGATTCATGCCATCACTTCGGCTTTTGGCCAACAAAGTTAATAACATATTTAAAATACAAAGTGTGTAAGAGTTACACACCTGATAACACGTAATACAACGCTTTCTATGTTGACACTATTGCTATCAGGAACTACTGCTATCTGTCTACTATTCTGCTCAGAAGCCGGCCCACAACCCGGTGGCCAATCCCGAACAGCAAACACCGCGCCTTTCTTGTACTTTGGGGCTGGGGCTATGGGTTTAACCCCTTCCTCCGCTTGGCTAACATTTGGGTCCATGAAAAGATCTTGGTCAATAGACGGGATTAAAGTATTGAATAGAAAAGAAATAAGAGTATGTGCTCAAAACGCAAAAGATTCCTTACCTAGATTGACAAATTCTGGAGATTAAAAGACTTGGATTAAGGCACCGATTGAATACCAAAATTGACTAAAACCAAGTATTCCTTAACACCCTTCAATCACAGATTCGATGTCGAAAGAGCGCGAAGACAAAGCCCCTCCTTCAATCGGTCAAGAATCATCAGACAAGATTCATGCCTTTGGCATCAAAAAAGAGAGAAAAGAGAATTGAAAGGAAAAGGGAACACTTACCACGATCAAAGAGAATCTGATTGACAAAGTTGTGGAACAGAGAGAGACGGCAATTCACTGAACAAATAACGAAAGAAGAAGATGAGCACTTAAAGAGGATTCAGCCAAGAGGAAATATAAAAGGTATAAGAATGACTCAAGAAGAAAGAAGAGAAGATAGGTTTCAATTCATGAAAAAGCAATGAGAAAAATACGAAAAGAAATTGGCTATAGAGGTTCGGCTAAACAAGAAATAGAAAAGATGAAAAGAAGGAATGAAGAATGAAGTTTCGGCTTTTTGATGATGCAAACGAAAAGAAGGAAAAATGAGAAGTGGTAAGGTGGTAGGAGGGTTCGGCTAAAAGAATAAAATGGGATGAAGTGCAGGTAAAGTATCTGAGGGTTTTCGGCTTTCGATGGTAAGGCAGAGAACCCAAGTTACCGAAATACAAAGAGAAGAAGAGAGAAAAGAATTGACTTCGGTTGAGACTGAAGAAGAATGAATGACACTCTTAGGACTTTCGGCTACCCAAAGAAAAAGACCACACTTCTTGAAATGCACTACACTCAACTGCCGAAACAACACCACAAAAGAGTTTAACACCTAAAGCTAACCCTTCTTAAATTTTCGGCACACACACACACCCCCACAACTGAATGCCCAACATCACCTAGACCCTTTCAAAATTCGGCTAGCACCCTACACCACCTTCAATCCCTTGATTCTCTTCTAACTTCACTCACAACCTCCTATTCAAAATAGTTTGAAAGTTTCAAATCCCATTCATTTGAAACATTTGACTCAATCAACTCTCCTCTCTTCAAGGTCCCTAGCCGAATCTACCACCTCCCATCTGACAAAAAAAAAATTCCAAAATGCAACCCATGCTACTCGAACCTGCTCCCTCTCCTTGTGGCGTCACCTACCTCCACCTTAAGTGGCGCCTCCTTGCCTCTTTATTACTCCAACTCTTGTGTCATCCAACACAAACAATATCTCTTAAGGCCCAACTCAGCTGGCTATCCCTTAAAGTGCCTAAAATAGAAATTTTTAACAAGGCTCAGGCTTAACCCTAAGCCTTCCCGGGACCCCTAAACACACCAACACAACACATAGCACAAAACATACATACAGAAACACATCAAATGCACAGCCCCCATTCAGGATGTTACACTTTCCATATGATTTGAGCCCATTGATGATAACTGTAAATCAATCCGGCATAGCCTTGATGTCTTTGATGGAGCTTGAAACTAACTACTATTTCGAAAAAGGCAAGCACACCTATTGAACAGTTGTATAACTATGGTGAGTCCGGAATATCGTATCCTCAAGGACCAAGAGTATTAGTATTAACTATCTTTTTATTATCTAGCCTAATAATTAAGGGGATTTGCTTTTCATCTAAAATTAACTAACTAATTTAACTAATAACTATGAACGTGACAGAGAGTGAATTGGGGAAAATACTTTTCGACAACTTATATGAGATAGGCAATACCTAAGGAAGAATCAACCTAGACTTCACTTATTACTTTTGATTCATGCGATTTATTCACTTGGCTTAATTCGTAGAAATCCTTGAATTATATTAATACCTCTTTCGAGTCTACTAACAACTAACTCTAGGTTGATTAATTGAAATCTCTTTCTAATTAAAACCCCTATTGTCGCATTTACTCGATCTATGGATTCCTTATTAGGTTTGACCCTAATCCGGTATATTTTCGTCGCCCTAATTCTGGGGTTGCAATAAACTCCGCTTAATTGTGTTGATATACTCTTAGACAGGGACTTTTGCTCCACTGAATAAGCACATTCGACTTGAATCAATAACCTAAATTATCAAACAAGAATAAGAACTCACAATTAAGAATAGGCACAAGTATTTATCTCATAAATCAAATAATAATAAGATTCGTCTTAGGTTTCATCCCCTTAGGTATTTAAGGGATTTAGTTCATACTAATAGAAGGAAACATATTAGAATAGGGAAAACTACAAAACATAAGAAAGCCCTAAAACTTCTAAAGAACTTGATGGGAGATACTCAGTCTTTATTGGAGATCCTTCTCCTAAGCTGTTCCCGACGGCTGTCTTGGAGTATTTTCTCCTTCTACTCGGCGTCTATTCGACGTCCTATCGAACTCTCCTTTTAGATTGCCTCCTAGGGTGTTTATATAGGCTTCGAGATGCCTTTCTTGGCCCAAAAGTATCATATTTCTAATAGAATTCATCCTAGTTTCTGTAGAGGCACACTCATGTGACACGCTTGTGGTCGATAGCCCAGGCCATGTTCGATCTTGCTAGTCACACACGGCCGTATGGATTTGCCCGTGTGTGGTGGTCTAGGCCGTGTAGGCCCATTTTGTTCCTTTTGGCCCGTTTCTCGTTCTTTTCGACTCCCTAAGCTCTCCAGAGTATAAAACATGAAATTAAGAGTTTAGGAGCATCGAATTCATCAAATTCAATGGAAACTCATCCAAAATTAAGCCAAGCATGGGGTTAAACTTTGTGTAAATTATGGTTTATCAAATATCCCCACACTTAAGCCTTTGTTTGTCCTCAAGCAAAATTCTCAACTCACAATTAAAATTAACTTTCTTGATTCATAATCCTTATCAATAATGTTTCATCATAATTCATAGATAATTCATACATTGATAATTTAACTAAAAGAGTCCTAAAGATTCGAACAATCTAAGTCATAGATTTTTATAGCACGAAAACATAGGTGTTTCCCCTTACCTAAATAATTTCTTCTAATTCAAAACCGACAAGAATTGACATCCTCACTAAAGATTCACTCAAATCACTCAAGGTGTTTAAGGCTCAAATTAAGCACTCAAAAGTCAAACATGAAAAGTTAATCCTATAAGCTTGCATGAAAATCAAATCTCCACCACTGTAAAATGAGATGATACACAAATCAAAAGGTCTTAAAAAGGGTTGTAACGGGGCTTGGGTTAAAGGTGTGGATAAAAGCTGAATTAGAAGGTTAGAATTGAGATTGAATTCGATCAATTACCTAACTAGAAAAATAACTAATACTGAATAATTACATTGATTGAAAACTTATCACTAATTAACACGAGTTTCTTCTAACGATATGGAACTAACAGTTTCAGCTCATACTCACTAATAATGAATAAGTCTTCAGTTTTTTTTATGAACGTACAATGATAAGAAAGAACTTTGACAACTAAAGTAGAGAACATAGTTAGACAATTGTTCAATTCAAATCTCGACAAAAAGGGACGTCAAAAAATTAGGGGAAGTAAAAATTTGGTTTTGGGTTAAACTTAATGGGTGAGTCAAGAAATGATTTATTAGGCTAAAAAGGGGTTCACTAGGGGTTAATTATGAGGGTAGGCTTTTTGGTGGAGTAAGTGAGTTAAAAACCTAGGTGCCTTTATCATCTCAGTATATCAAATCAAAAGTGTGGTCTCGACATGCATCATCGAAGCAAGTTCTATAATAACAAACCAATGTTGAAACGCTCATAATCAATAAAGTGAGCAAGAAAAATATATGCTCTTAAAAGGCTCAAAATCTCATAGAAATTATGGTTTTTAATGTCAACCTTGTAAATTTTAAATTTCAAAGTAATATTTAAATTTAGGGAAACAACCTAATAAATTTTTTTATTCTGAAAATAGACTTATCATGCTTGATTCTTTATATCTTAAAGTTTAAACCATCAATGCACAATTGCCTATGACTTAATCCGAAACATATCAATGAAAATCATAAATCAATAGAATGTTTCATTCTAATAGTAAATATGAGAACATAAGACATAATTCATGGATTTTCTGGTAATGAAATCAATAACCTTCCCATACTTTAGATTACATTGTCCTCAATGTACAAAGATGGATAATAACAATATAGTAAGAAATCATAAGAGAGGAAGAGAGGTGAAACTTCCTGAATTATGGATGAAATCCTTAGAAAGATAGGCACGATGGACTAGGTAGAGGTGCACAGTGGATACTAGGGTCGTGGTGTGGTGATTCCCTAACAGCCTTTTGAACTTAAATTAATGAAATCAAAAATAATAATATAAATTAAAGACAAGAAAGATAAAGGGAAAGAAAGCAAAGGAGAAGAGAAAAGGAAAAGAAAAATTGAATGGACTCCAAGGTCCTTGTCCTGTCGAGGTAATGAAGCGGCTGGCATGAACTTATAGAGATTGGTCTCGCACATGGAGACTGTGGTAGGGTCCTTTCGCTTCTTCGACATGGTGATGGTGGTGTAGAGAAAGAATGAGGGATAGGGAAAAATTAAAATGAAAGGGGAAAGATAAAAGAAAAAGGAGAGGGGAATAGTGGTTAGGGTTTGGTAGAAGAAGAATTTGGGTTGAAAATGAGAAGAAGAGGGGTTTTAAATAGGAAACATGGATCTGATTGCTGTCCACGCCCGTGTGCCATGGGCGTGTTAGGTTACACGGCCGTATCGCATGATCGTGTGGTGTTTTGTTTGTTTCTCCCACGCCTGTGTAGAAGTTTCCATGCCCATGTTTGTTTGATCAGTGGCGGCCATGGCCTCTAAGCACGAGCGTGTCTCATACCCGTGTGACTTTCTCAGTGTCGACCATGGCCATATCGCACAGCCGTGGCATTTTATCGCAGCCCGTGTTTTGGGAAGATTGTTATTCACATGGATGTACTTACTTGTGGTGTCCACACGACCACGGCCACGCCTGTGTGTAAGGCCGTGTGGTAGGGAAACCTGGATTTTATTAATTTGTTTAGTTCAACACATTTTATACAATCTTCTAGAGTTAGAGACATTTCATCAAATACCTGGATCGTGTTTTCGATCCAGAACTCAGCCTTTTCAGCATTATCATCTTTAGTAGCTCAGAATACTTCGCCCCCATACTTACGGATCTTGTCAACAGGAGACTTACTTAACAGATTTAGATTTGCAGTCGGAGGTATGCCAGATGTCTGAGGGGGATTAACCGGGGGCAGGGGTTGCGAAACAGTCGGGTTATTTTTAACAAACTGAGTGAACCACTCACTCATCATCTGGAAGAAAGCTTGTTTAGCTCCTCCCTCCTGACCGCTCGTAGCCGATCTCGATTCAGAGGGCGATGTCCCTTGCGCGGGAGCAGGCGCATTACTTTCTACGTCATCAGCTACGGCTCTTTTGGGATCCATTACTATACGAAAATCACATTTATACGTCAGGATTCATCACACTATCACAGTTTAGATATATGGCATGTACAGCTTTGATACCAATCAAATGTAACACCCTTTATCCCGATTCCATCGCCAAATGAAGGTTAGGAGCGTTACCGAACAGATCGAAAACATTCACAGACAATATCATACATTCAATCATCATTCTCAGACATAATGTCCCTTAATCGAGTCCTCGAGACCTTAAGCATGCTTGTAAACCGAGTCGGGACTAAACTGAAACACATATGAAATTCCATGAAAATTTGAATCTTTTCTAAAATACAGGGGAGACACGCCCGTGGGAGGAGACCGTGTGCCCTCCACGGCTTCTAAACAACCCCGTGTATCCATCTGTGTTAAAACTGACTATACCAACACGATCATTAGGCACGCCCGTGTTCCATGGCTGTGTACTTTTAGGCCATATACTGACTTCTCTACCACGGCCACCAAGCACGCCCGTGTCGAGGCCATGTACTTTTATGTTAGCTACTGACTTACACACCACGGCCAGATGACACGCCCGTGTCGAGGCCGTGTGATTTTAGGTTGCATCCTGCCAATTTATCCACGGTCTAAAGCATGCCCGTGTGCCACAGCCATGTGACATTATAAGCCATTTACAAGGCCAAAATGCCAATCAAAAAGGTTCATACCTATAAGCTTCATTTACCAACACATATCATGCATATATGGCAACCAAAAACATACAAATAGTCATCCAAATCATGCACATTTGATCACTAAGATAATCACAACTATACATTAAATTTTCATTCAATATATATACATTCAAAACCAATACTAAACATACCAATTTGCATAACTAAAACTCAATTATACCTATGCACCATTTGTCTATATACTTACCATCTCATAACCATTCCATATATCAACTAATCATATCATAACAACTTCACATATCACATTCATCTAAGCATGATACCAAAACAATACTAGCCAAATCACATGGCGAAGTTCACTTTACAAATCATCACAAGAACTAGCCTATACATGCCATATCTAGCTATATACATATCCAAGGTGTACCAAAATGATATTAGTAGTGTGATGACGATCCTTGATGGTCCCGAGCCTTCAGTAGCTTTGACGACCTATAAAACAGATTAAACACACATAGAGTAAGCTTTCCAAAAGCTTCGTAAGTCAATATACAACAACTTAGCATAAAATGCATATATTTTGAAACACCCTAAACCCATCCCACGAGCTTTGACCAGATTTGGTATGTTCCTTAAGTAGACCGGTTCAAAGTTCTTTTGTTACTTTGGGAAAATAGTGTGTTTTGAAAGAAATATTATTTTGGGTAAGGCTCGAGTAGAAAACAAAATCGTTTTATAATGAAAACCCTTTTAAATTTTAGGTGATAAAACATATAAAATACATTTAAAGTAAATTACTTAATCTTTAACTTAATAAAAATTTCAGTAAACATAATAAATAAAGCAGAAATAAAATAGTGCACTATGGCCTTATGGCCTTATTACATCAAGTAAATCCAAATAATTTGAGTACTTAAAAATTAATAGTCCATAAAAATAAAAACTTCATGTTAAGCATGGCCACCACAAGTTCTGTAGTCCCGGTCCATTCTATTCATCACACGAAACATGGTCCTCAACGGGGTGAGTCAACAGACTCAATGTGTACACAACACTAAATCATAATAGAATCAGGCATAACAAATATTACACATTCATATCATAGCATACAAATTATGATGCATTCCCAAACCCAAACCTAATAAGCCATCCGCTACACTCCCCCGTACCAACCTGTACACCGTGGGGACTACCAAGTCAACCCTCCTTCTGCTACACTCCATATCGCGGTCTTAGGTCACCGCATTTGTGGTCTTAGGTCACCACATTCAGATATCGCGGTCTTAGGTCACCGTATTCAGATTACTGTGGTCTTAGGTCACCACATTCAGATACCACGGTCTTAGGTCACCGTGTTCATGGTCTTTGGTCACCATATTCACTTCCCCTTTCAATAACCCATATGCCCTATTTTGTGATATGCATTAATATGCCAAAGTTCACATTCTTATTCTCATGTTACAAATAACATATTTCATATTCCTAGTAGGAGTAGGAAATGTACCTGAGTACTTTGTACCACATTATGGTACCTTAGCCATATTCACATTCTTAATATCACATATATTAATTAAACACAGCCATAAAACATATTATGAAATAGTGTGGGGTACACACCTGATTAGCTTAACGAATTCTTGAAATCCCGAAAAACCGATCTATCGCTTTAGATCCTAAATCCCTACATTTGGCCACATTTAGTATTTTAGGAAAAAGCCTCTTCGGTTAATTTAATCAAATCCCGAAGGATTATCGTATCCACTTTCTTACCTTACTGCCGATTTGATAATTAATCAAATCCTGAAAACTTGTATTCTTCCCCTTTGAAGTCGGCTAATCATTAGATCCCTTGAATCGGTTAGTTTTCGGCTTAAAACACATAAAAATAGATCTAACTACTAAAATAGGCCTTGGCCGAATATTCATAGTCACTTACCTTAAGGATCTTAAATCCCGAAATTATCCCTTGGTTATAGCTTCTGTCGAAATCCCTAAAACCACATGTTAGATCAACTTCTAACCTTTAATCACAATCAATGGCCCCTTGGCCGAATAACTTACCTTGATGGTCAAATCCTGAAGATCTTTTCCTTTATAGTCGATTATGGCAAAAATCCTGAAAGAATCCTTCCAAATTTCGGTAAATAAGAATATTGATGGGATTAGTCCTAGATTTCGACAAATCTAAAAGAATAGAAATCAAAACTTGTTCTTACCCTTTCTTGGAGAAATTGACAGCACCTATGCTTGAAGCCCCTCAAAGATTCGGCTTTTGATGGATTGGAAAGAAAAGAAATTGGCTAATGGTGATATCTTGAATTTTCGGCTTTGGCTAACAAAAAGAAGAAGAACAAATGCTCTAGGAAATTCGGCAGAGAGAAGGGTTGAGAGAAAGAATGATGAATGGCCCTCTTTTCCTTATATAACCGAATTTACTAACTTAGAATCCCTTACTTGGCCATCACTCTTCTATTTTGATAGCTTTATCTTTTCAATTATCTCCTAAAATAAAAGATAATTCAGCAACTATCCTTACTTAGCCGAAATTATTAAACTAAAAGTCCCTTACTTGGCCATCACTTCTCCCTTATTTTCCTAATTAAAGAATAATTCCTCATTTATCTCTTAAAAATAATCTAAAATAAATCCATTATTTATCCCTTATTTATCCACAATTTATCTCTTAAAAATAAAAGAATAAAGGCTCCTAAATTATAGCCTTGTGCCGTCTCTTCTTTGCTCTCTCTTTGCAAAATAAAACTTTTATTTTGCTTCCCCTGTGACTCGAACCTTGGCCCAATACCCTAGTATGTGGCGCCATTTCCTGAGGCCCTAAGTGGCATCTTCAAGCCACTTTTCCAAGCCCGTTTGTGTGTCATATTTCACATACATTTTCTCTTAAGACCACCTTGCTTCATGTCCCTCTTTTAAACTTTAAACTTGACATTTCTAAAGCATTTCCTTACATTTCTAAGACATTTCCTTACATTTCCAAGACATTTCCTTACATTTCCAAGACAAGACATTTCCTTACATTTGCAAGTCATTTCCTTACATTTCCATGTCATTTCCTTACATTTCCAAGACAAGACATTTCCTTCCATTTCCAAGTCATTTCCTTACATTTCCAAGACAAGACATTTCCTTACATTTCCAAGTTTCCAAAAATGTTCACCATTCATTCATAACACATAAGACATGCCATTTCGTATAATTAAATCAAAAATGCATAGGCCCATTTCCAAGATGTTACAGTTCTACCCCCTTAAAAATAATTTCGTCCTCGAAATTACTTACTAACGAATAATCGTGACATCTTAACTCACCGCACTACGCTTATCTTTGTGACTACGATCTTAATAGAACCATCATACTTCCTAGGCACAATCTCTAAGTTCACATCCCCTACAACTCATTTCTCTAACGCCGATTTAATCTGATTAAAAGTTTTATGCATCGTAATTTTGTTCCACTTATTAACCGTGAACAATTTTATGAAATAAAGATATTTAGAAGTAGTTCTTTCGATCACACAAAGTTTCAGTTCAAGTTCACTACTCTAATTCACAGAATCACATTCACATTCATCAACAGAGACACCTTCATTCCTCAATAGAGGTACATTCATTCATCAACATAGACATATTTATTCAGTGGTACCTACCACCCACATTCACTATTCGAACACTCTTTGCCTTATTCCTATCCCAAGGGTATTTTCGTAATTTGTCCTATAGGGGTATTTTCGTAATTTTTCAAAATAAGGTTCCTTGGTAATTTTGTCAGTGAGGGTATTTTGGTAATTTTGTGTTCCCGGGGTATTTTTTGGAAATTCTAAAATCCGAGGGTATTTCGGTAATTTTGAAACTCAGGGGTATTTTGGTAATAAACCAGGGTAAATTTGTAAATCTTAATAAATTAAGGGTATTTGAAAATTTGTAAAACTTGGGGGTTCTTTTTGAGAATTTGTTTTCCAAATTGGTAGTGTTGCAAAAATTTTGAAAATCAGGGTCATTTTGGTAATTTTGTAAGTTAGGGGCAATTTCGTAATTTTCCAAAATCAAGGTATTTTGATATTTTGCAAATTAGGGTTTTTTGGACTTGTTATAAAGTAAGGAAAATTTTATTGAAATCGGGGTAGTACGGTAATTTTTAGAAACCAGGGGTATATATGTAATTTTTATAAATCGAAAATTTTTCGAAAAATTTTGTAAAAATAGTTCTCACAAATTAAAAGGGTAATTTTAAGAGTTTTAAAACTAGGGTTTTTATAAAAATACGGCTAGTTTCCTTTCGGGTTTTAGTTATTGCGTTTAGCCTATGACCGAGTCCTCTTGGTTAGGGTGAACCGAAACTATGCACCAGGTACGATTCCTGCGAAGAGGAGGTGAGTCACTAGGACTGCTTAAGTACAAGGCTCTTCCGGATCCAATCCTAGACATGCGCACAGTGGTTGCCACACCCTAACTCGGCGACTTAACCACAGGTTTGTTTAATTAGGCACTTAAGTCTTATGTATTTGTTGGGGTACACTAGTCCTAGGGTTCAAATACCTATCATACTATTTCTACGTTCCATTCCTACCCTTCTACAGATCATTCAATAAATCACACAATAGATAGGGGTACTTACCTGGTGGACTGCGGGTCGAAGACTTGGGTGCCATGCCAAAAACCTACTTATTTCAAAAAAATGTTTTCATAAAACTTATTTGGGCTCGCTTTGAAAACGTTTTGGGCCTTAAACCGCAGGCTGAGGGTTTTAAAACTGGGCTCCGATACCAAACTGAAACACCCCAAACCCGGCCCACGAGCTTTGACCAGATTTGGTATGTTCCTCAAGTAAACCGGTTCAAAGTTCTTTTGTTACTTTGGGAAAAATAGTGTGTTTTGAAAGAAATATTGTTTTGGGTTGGGCTCGAGTAGAAAACAAAATCGTTTTATAATGAAAACCCTTTTAAATTTTAGGTGATAAAACATATAGAATACATTTAAAGTAAATTACTTAATCTTTAACTTAATAAAAATTTCGTAACATAATAAATAAAAACAGAAATAAAATAGTGCACTATGGCCTTATGGCCTTATTACATCAAGTAAATCCAAATAATTTGGAGTACTTAAAAATTAATAGTCCATAAAAATAAAAACTTCATGTTGAGCATGGCCACCACAAGTTCTGCCGTCCTGGTCCATTACTGTTCATCACTTGAAACATGGTCCCTCAACGGGGTGAGTCAACAGACTCAATGTGTACACAACACTAAATCATAATAGAATCAGGCATAACAAGTATTACACATTCATATCATAGCATACAAATTATGATGCATTCCCAAACCCAAACCTAATAAGCCATCCGCTACACTCCCCCGTACTAACCTGTACACCGTGGGGACTACTAAGTTGACCCTCCTTCCCCTACACTCCATATCGCGGTCTTAGGTCACCGCATTTGTGGTCTTAGGTCACCACATTCAGATATCGCGGTCTTAGGTCACCGCATTCAGATTAATGTGGTCTTAGGTCACCACATTCAGATACCACGGTCTTAGGTCACCGTGTTCGTGGTCTTAGGTCACCACATTCACTTCCCCTTTCAATAACCCATATGCCCCATTTTGTAATATGCATTAATATGCCAAATTTCACATTCTTATTCTCATGTTACAAATAACATATTTCATATTCCTAGTAGGAGTAGGAAACGTACCTGGGTACTTTGTACCATATTATGGTACCTTAGCCATATTCACATTCTTAATATCACATATATTAATTAAACACAGCCATAAAACATATTATGAAATAGTGTGGGGTACACACCTGATTAGCTTAACGAATTCCTTGAAATCCCGAAAAACCGATCTATCGCTTTAGATCCTAAATCCCTACATTTGGCCACATTTAGTATTTTAGGAAAAAGCCTATTCGGCTAATTTAATCAAATCCCGAAGAATTATCGTATCCACTTTCTTACCTTGCTGCCGATTTGATAATTAATTAAATCCCGAAAACTTGTATTCTTCCTCTTTGAAATCGGCTAATCACTGGATCCCTTGAATCGGTTAGTTTTCGGCTTAAAACACATAAAAATAGATCTAACTACTAAAATAGGCCTTGGCCGAATATTCATAGTCACTTACCTTAAGGATCTTAAATCCCGAAATTATCCCTTGGTTATAGCTTCTGTCGAAATCCCTAAAACCACATGTTAGATCAACTTCTAACCTTTAATCACAATCAATGGCCCTTGGCTGAATAACTTACCTTGATGGTCAAATCCCGAAGATCTTTTCCTTTATAGTTGACTATGGCAAAAATCCCGAAAGAATCCTTCCAATTTCGGCAAATAAGAATATTGATGGGATTAGTCCTAGATTTTGACAAATCTAAGAGAAAAGAATAGAAATCAAAACTTGTTCTTACCCTTTCTTGGAGAAATCGACAGCACCTATGCTTGAAGCCCCTCAAAGATTCGGCTTTTGATGGACTGGAAAGAAAAGAAATTGGCTAATGGTGATATCTTGAATTTTCGGCTTTGGCTAACAAAAAGAAGAAGAACAAATGCTCTAGGAAATTCGGCAGAGAGAAGGATTGAGAGAAAGAATGATGAATGGCCCTCTTTTCCTTATATAGCCGAATTTACTAACTTAGAATCCCTTACTTGGCCATCACTCTTCTATTTTGATAGCTTTATCTCTTTAATTATCTCTTAAAATAAAAGATAATTCAGCAACTATTCTTACTTAGCCGCAATTATTAAACTCAAAGTCCCTTACTTGGCCATCACTTCTCCCTTATTTTCCTAATTAAAGAATAATTCCTCATTTATCTCTTGAAAATAATCTAAAATAAATCCATTATTTATCCCTTATTTATCCACTATTTATCTCTTAAAAATAAAAGAATAAAGGCTCCTAAATTATAGCTTTGTGCCGTCCCTTGCTGCTACTCTCTGCTACAAAATAAAACTTTTTATTTTGCTTCCCCTATAGCTCAAACCTTGGCCCAATACCCCAGTATGTGGCGCCATTTCCTGAGGCTCTAAGTGGCATCTTCAAGCCACTTTTCCAAGCCCGTTTGTGTGTCATATTTAACATACATTTTCTCTTAAGACCACCTTGCTTCATGTCCCTCTTTTAAACTTTAAACTTGACATTTCTAAAGCATTTCCTTACATTTCTAAGACATTTCCTTACATTTCCAAGACATTTCCTTACATTTCCAAGACAAAACATTTCCTTACATTTGCAAGTCATTTCCTTACATTTCCAAGTCATTTCCTTACATTTCCAAGACAAGACATTTCCTTCCATTTCCAAGTCATTTCCTTACATTTCCAAGACAAGACATTTCCTTACATTTCCAAGTCATTTCCTTACATTTCCAAGACAAGACATTTCCTTCTATTTCCAAGTCATTTCCTTACATTTCCAAGACAAGACATTTCCTTCCATTTACAAGTCATTTCCTTACATTTCCAAGACAAGACATTTCCTTACATTTCCAAGTCATTTCCTTACATTTCCAAGACAAGACATTTCCTTCCATTTCCAAGTCATTTCCTTACATTTCCAAGACAAGGCATTTCCTTACATTTCCAAGTTCCCAAAAATGTTCACCATACATTCATAACACATAAGACATGCCATTTCGTATAATTAAATCAAAAATGCATAGGCCCATTTCCAGGATGTTACATATTTGCTTTGATTCATACACTTTTGACCACATTAGCCATATTCATAATTCAAAGATCATATACACATATCTCATTTCACTAAAACTTTATACAACATATCATCAACTCCATATGCATAGCATCATAGTAAGATCATATCAATGCTTACCTTGTAAACACAATTAATGTATAATCAACATACTGAATTGAATTTATAATCACATATTTGTTCATAGCTCGGATTTGCAATTAGTATCATAGACTTGCCTGTTGAACAGTAATAAATCCAATGAGATACTCAGAAAGCTCAGAATAATCGTACAATGCCAACGTCCCAGACGAGGTCTTAATGCACTCGGATATCGATGCCACTGTCCCATACAGGGTCTTATACGAACCAAAACAATGTCGATGTCCCAGACATGGTCTTACATGTAAGTGTCATAATGATGCCAACGTCCCAGACGTGGTCTTATACGTAAAGTTTATATTGATGCCAACGTCCCAGACATAGTCTTACACATAATCAGATGTCGATGCCACTGTCCCGGACAGGGTCTTACACGAATCTCAAATTAATGCCAACGTCCCAGACATGGTTTTACATGATAAGACGTAAGCGGATACCTATGTCAAAGGTAAATGCACGAGGCTTCTCGGACTTAGTCAATATATCGAACTTATCTCGAATTCAATTACAGAATTTCTCATAAGCATTCATTATCATCATTAAACATATGAAAAATTTCAAATGCATACATATTCATTTATTTGTATAGTGACTTACCTTGGATTCGGTTTATAGGAATAGAAAACGGCTACTCGATAACTTTCGCTTTCCCGCGATCTAAATCTGTTTTCCTCGATTCTTGATCTAAACATATTCAGAATTAACCTCTTTTATTCAATAATTCATTCAATTCAATCCAAGGACACTCATTTAGGACAGTTTGCAAATTAGCCTTCACATTTGCATACTTAAACAATTTAGTCCATTTTTCTCAAAACATCAAATTCAAAAATTCAATATACAACCAAGCTTAGCCGAATATATATACATCACACAAGCCCATACTTTTCACCAAATTGACAATTTAGTCGTCCAAAATAACATTTTCTCAATTTAGCCCCTTTTTAGCTAAATTCATCAAAACTTCAAGAATAAAACATATTCATCTACCACCAATCTATCATTTAACACCTTAAAAACATCACAAAGCTCAACATAGCATCAATGGCATAACTTGCAAACATCACCAATACACAAAATTGAAACGTGGGTTTGATAGAAGACGAAGCAACGATTACAAAAACATAGAAATTATCAAAAATCGACTCAAAATCATACCTTAATTAGAGCTTACAAGGGCCGAATATCAAGCTTCTTTCTCTTTTCTTTTCTTTTGTGTATATTCAGTGGATGGACAATGAATTAAAGCTTATTTTAAGCTTTAGTTTTGTTAATAATATGATATAAGCTAATTTACCAATATAACCTTTCATATAAAAATGTATAAAACATAGTTACAAGGTCATTTATGACCTTAGCCATCCATTAACCATGGAAATAGCCAAATTACCACATAAGTCCTCATATTCAAAAAGCCATAACACATAAGAACTTTAACATATAGCATACAACTTTCATATTTAATGCAATTTCATTCTTCGTCAAATTAAACATACAGACAGATAAATTAACCTACGAAACTTTAACACATGCTTACTCATATATCAACGGCATGAAATATAATATTAAAATATTATACTGACTCAAATTTGTGGTCCCGAAACCACTGTTCCGACTAGGGTATAAACTGGACTGTCTTCCTCAGGTTTCATTTTTAATGTTTCGTAGGTGAGTGTGAGAATTCCTACCTTAGACTTTTTAACTTGACTTGTACCCTTATGAGTGACTTCTAACTCGTTTCAAATTTCCTTGGCATTAGAACATGAAGAAACTCTACTATATTCATCTAGACCAAGTGCACAAAAGAGAATGTACGTGGCCTTTGCGTTGAGTTGAATGGTTCTTCTATCTTCCTCATTCCATTCATTCTTACTCTTTGGAACTAAATTACCTCCTTCTTGCTTTTGAGGAATGGATGGACCATCCGTGATGACGTCCCACATAGCAATATCGTTGGCTTGGATGAACAACGTTATTCTAGTCTTCCAATATGAGTAGTTTATAGCATTGAATTGAAGAGGACTAGAGACGGATTGTGATTCTCCAAGAAAAACTGAACTGAACGTAGAAGCCATCTTATGTGGTTTGATTTGCTGAAAGTTGAGCTACTCCTAAGATCTCTTCTTTTGTTGTTCAATCGTCTAGAAGAGACAAGCTTTAATACCAATTGTTAGCTCGATAAAACAAACCAAAATAGCCAAGAGGGGGTGAATCGGCCTTTAAAAATTTTTGGTGAATGCAAAGACAAAAAATGAAACAATGAACACAAAGATTTAGAGTGGTTCATCCCCAATTGCCTACTCCACTACCTTAGCTTTCCACCAATAAAGATTTTTCCAAGTTCGCTAATTTAATAACCTTTGAGGATAAGGTTTACCCTTACAACTCTCTTAAGATTTCTACCCCAAATTTTAAGACACAGACCCTCTCAAGGAAATAAAAATAAGGAAATAAATAAATAAACCTTACAAGATCAAAGTGTTTGCAAATTAAGCTCAAATACAATGAAATACACTTAAGCAAAAGAATAGGAGTAAAGCTCACAAGTGTATGAAAAAGAAATATGGAAATAGTAAGCTCAAAGGTTGTTTGATTGAATATTTTTTCTTGAAAGTGCTTTCTTATTGTTGTAGGTCTTTGGAAGATGGTATTTATACCCCCTAATTGATTTCCAATTGTTGAAGTTGTTGGTGTAATGAATATGGTCGTCGGGGATGAAAAACTAGAACATTTATTTCACCTGCAACTGTGAGTAATGATACCAAATAAAAGGGTATCAATATTTTTGTAACAAATGCTAATTAAATGACCTTTAGGATTTATTAATCGATACCAAAAATATTTTATCGGTACATTTGGATAAAGGTATCGATACTGGATCAATACTGTGTAAGGTTTGTAAGAAACAAAATGCTATTTTGGTATCGTTTTTAAGAAAGGTATCAATTATTTTTAGAAAATATCGATACCTCAAAATTGGTATCGATAATTTTTAGGATTTCTGAAAACAGAATGCAAGTTTGGTCTCGATTTTTCGAAGGGTATGGATAGTTTCAAAATTATCAATACTTGGCCAAAATGGTATCGATACTTGGCCTAGAGTAATTCTGACTTGTTTGAAAATAATTTTGATGTGTTAAAATTATTTTAAGTTGGTTGAAGTCATTTTGATTTGGTTAAAATCATTTAACTTGATTTTAAAATTGTTTCAAATTTTTCTAAGAGTTTAATGTAAGTATTCAAAATTTTATCTCTTAGACTTCAAATTAAAAAAAAATCATTTTGTCAATTTTTACTTATATTTAAAAACACTTGAATTTGTTCTATCAAAATATTTTATCAAATAAAGCCTGGATTAACATGTACCTTGAAAAATATAACACACATTACATACATATTAAGATCGTCTAACACCATTGATAGATTCGGTCAAAGCTTTGCAAGATCAACATTTCAAACTCAAAAATAATACACTTACTCTTAACGAATCACAATCGAATATGACGAATCTATATACCACGAGATGAGGATTTAGGAAGATCTAAAGTAAAGTTAACAGAATGAGAGAAAATTAAGGCGGCGAGACAACGGCGGCGATAGTGGAGGTCAAGCACTGGTGCAAAAATGGCAAGAAGAGGGTGAGAGAGGAGTGACAGTGGTGTATGGGTGGTGATTTGGTGTTGCAATGGTGGTCAAAGGTGGTGATAAGATAGCTAAAATGTGAAAAAGTGGTGGCTATTGGAAGAGAAGAGAAAATGATGAGAGAAAAAAGTGGATGAGAAGAGAAACAAAAATTTTATTTTGTCTAGGTGCATGGGATGGCAAGGGTCAATGGGTGAAAAGAAAAAATTGCAAGGACTGAGACATGGGAAAGAAAAGGAAAGGAGGGGGAACAAAGGGAGTGAAAAAGGGGTTAAGAAGGGAAATAAAAGAAAGATATAGGAGGAAAGAATCTCCCTTGCATGGTAAGAATTTTTGGGCAGCAAGGAGGGGTTTGACCAAGCTTTTAATGCCGACATTAAAAATAAAAATAATAAGAGAGGGGAATTGAGCTTGGGCTTTAAGGATGAACTTATTGACACTTAACCACTAGGTTAGAACTCATTTTTATTTTCTAAGTACTCACAACAAATAAATATAAGCCAGGACATGAACATATTAAATAAGAACAAAATAAAAGAATTAATAAGATGTGCGACACCAATGGGAATTGAACTCATGGCCTCTTGTAGCATTAAGAGTCTCATAACCAACTACTCCAAGCTTCAAGGTTTGGCTACCTTAGAGTTTCCAAAAAAAAAAAAATACTAACCGAACCTAACTTCAAACAGAGGCCCAAATAACAACAAGTAGATTCCAACACAACCATCTAATCTGAAAAAAAAAAATTTGAACCCCCAGATTGGGGCGTGACAATAAATCAATTATAGTGGTATATTGAATTTTGATTTGAAAAATTTTCTAATTGAACAATTAGCTAAAGTACAAGTGGTTCGACCCTAAAGTTAATGGTTTTGAAAAATGATGTATCAAGACCTCGTTTCGGCAAACTTAGCCATAAAAATATTAGGGTACAAGGACTAAATTGTAAAAATCATAAAAGTTAATCATTATTGAATTTTTAGTTAAAAAAGGCTTAATTAATAATTGTTCAAGGGTCTAAGTGATAATTAGACCACTTTGATAGGGTAATGGACAGTCGGTGCATTGTTTAAAGTAATTATATGTTAAAAATAAATTAAAAAAATTAAGGAAAAATGAGTTAGAAACATAAAATCAATTGTGATCTTCAACCATTTCTTCCTTCCATTATTTTAAATAAGGAAAAAAAATAAGAGAGAGCAGCCATTATTGAATGCTTCAAAAATTGGCTTTGCATGGTAAGTCTTCCTAGGTCCTTTTTTCATAATTTTTATGTTTTTGAGATCATTGTAACTTGATTTAGCTAAATTGTATCTCCATTTTTAGTACTGTTGAAGTTTTAAAATATTTCTGTTTATGGGTTTTTATATTTTTGATGTTAAATAGTTTGGTTGTAAGCTTAGATTTGATTATGGTCTTAAATTGTAAAATGAAATTTGTTAGTTTGAGTTTAGGGACTAAAATGTAAATATGTTAAATTTGATATGAAATTAATTATGGTTTCTTGAGGGTTATAAAAGGGTGGAATTGAAATTGGATTGAAAAATGGGGCTTAAATGTGAAAGATATAATAGTTTTGGTTTTAGGGACTAAATTGAATAAAATGTGAAATTTTAGGGAAATTGTGAAAAATAAAATTAAGTTGAAATATACATGGAATGATTGGTTTTAAGTTAATTTCCACTGATATTTTGAAATAAATTATTGTATAGATCAAGATTTGAACCAACCGGTAGATTATCAAGGAAAAGGGAAATTGTAAATTAGTCCTTGACATTAAAATTGTCTCTAATCTTACCTGGTAAGTTCATACAATATAGTTATATGCAATTATATAATGTTTGTGGTTGAATTTTTAAATTATAATATTTGAATGAATTTTGAAATGGTTACAAATTGGTACAAAAGGTGAGGAAAAGACTGAATTTTAAAGAATTGTTATGATATGTGTATTGAGCCCGAATGAAATTAAGATAGGATAAAATTGGTTTGTTAATAGGAATAGTTGCATGCTTGTACAAGTTCGCACTTTGGTGTCACTGTTTGCACTATGATGGTTACTGATTCGCACTTTGGTGCCTATTACGCAGCATTTCGGTCCTTTTTGTTTAAGCACTTCGGTGCCTACTAGTGTGGTGTAGATTCTTGAGCATTCATATCTATCATTATAGTTCATCGAGCTAGCGGTTTTAAAAGGAAATGTATTGTCTAATTCAATATAGTGATTGAAAGTGAATAAGTTCATACAGTTATATGTGTTCCTATATTTTGATTCATCAATTGATGTATTCATTCAATAGTTCTGATGAAATGTTACTAAATTGAATTGTACCGAACGAATTGATAGATTATATGGTTGTATATGAAATACTCATCTATGGTTGTGAGTTGTTGTGACAGAAAACTTAGTTAAACTTGTTATTTGATATGTTTAATTATGAAATGAGGTAAGTTTATTGTTTTAATACCTATGAGCTTGCCAAGCATACGTAATGCATACTCTGTTTCATTTTCTATTTTCTGTAGTTGGCATTTTGCAGAACATGTCTATCAGATCATCCCCAGAGCTCACACTATCCAGCTTCAATCTCGGTAAACTTTTGAATTGTTCTCAATTCAGTTTTGTGGCATGTATATAGGGTTGTCTAAAAAGTGTGGTTATTTTGAATGTTAATGATCTTGAACCTTCAAATGGTGTTCATTTTAGATGAACATATTTTATGCTTGATCTTGAGTGCTTATTGTTGGGAAATATGCTCATATTGTAGTAAACATGTAGTTGTTTTCCATGTATTTGAACGATGAATAAATAAATAAAGTTAATTTTGCATTTCACTATTATGTCTTTTGTGTTTTGTCTTTCATATTTTGCATGCATAGCAATATTATGACAAGCAAATATTAGTTCATCGATTGTCTAAGTTCAAACTAATGATAAGTGGCTTTGTAAGAACGTTTACATTACGAGAATGACAACTTACTTCAGTAGATAATGTAAACCAGTTTGTAATCCTATAAAACCATCAAAGTGAGAATTTGATTCAAATGCTTAGAAGGATTATTATGTCATCTACAATTCCTATTGGGGAGATGGAAAGTCTTGGCTATCGGAGCAGTTGACTCCATGAGTAGAGACATTGTTGTATTAATTGTAAGAACGATAAATTGGCCTAGAACCAAGATGAATTAATTCTGAATCCATTTGTGAATTAATTCACTTGTGATGTTCATTGTGTGATTTACCTAAAACCTGAGTTATTCACTGACCATGCGTATGTAACTCATGTGCTTTGATATAAGTGGAAGCTTATACTCTAAACATAATTGAGCCTATAGTCGATATGTTAGATTTATGACTTCTGTATGGCATGACTTTACTAGAAAAAATGGAATTCATAGCTTGATTAAAGAATTAATGATATCCTCTAATTGGCATTGTGTGGATTAATAAATATGGAAGGTGGTCACAGGTTTCTTGTTCTCGAACAAGCAATTTATCGCAGTCATTTCTTGGCAGTGATCATATTAATCATTAAGAAGACACAATGATAACAATGAGATAAAATAGGATTGTATTGATTGAACGGATTTAACTCAAAGGAATCAAGGATATCTTATGATGTTGACACACACATGGCGAGGTCATTGGACAAGGAGTTGGTTAAATTGCTTTCGTAAAGAGTATACAATAATGAGTCTTCAATCATGGTACTTCATGTGGATGTTCTCCTTGATTAAGTAAATTGCGAATTATCGGAACAATGCTTTTAGGCATAATTGCAATTTCTCAAGCCTAATTGTATATGTCCAATTGCTCCCTCTGCTAGCTCAGCAAAAGCTTGACCGAACTACATTTGAATTAGAAGTGTAACATCCTGAAAACGGCCTATGCATTTTCGGTTTAGTTGTATGAAGTGACATGTTTTATGTACTAAGAATAAATTTTGAACATTTTTGGAAACCCGAAAATGAATGAAAATGAGTTAGAAATGAACGTTTCTGGAAACCTGAAAATGTATGGAAATGTTAAGTTTAAAAATGGAAGGTGAACATTTTTGGAAACTAGGAAAAGTAAGGAAATGATTTGGAAATGATTCAAAAGAGGAAAGTGAACATTTCTGGAAACTTGGAAATGTAAGAAAATGTCAAGTTTACGGAGCCGAACGAAAATTTTTGGAAACTTAGAAATGACCTAGAAATGTTGAGTTTTAAGCTTTAAAGCAGGGAATAAAAGCAAGGTGGCCTTAAAAGAAAAAGCTTGTGAAATTTGACACACAAATAGGCTTGGAAAAGTGGCCTGAAGATGCCACTTAGGGTCTCTGGAAATGGCGCCACATGCAAGGTGTTGGGCCTGAGTTCGAGTCACTTGGGAAGCAAATAAAAGAAGTTTTATTTTGCTTCCAGAAGCTCTGAGGTGGACGGCACAAGCCTTCTAGAAATGAGGAGTTTTATTGTCTTTAATATTTGATTAATAAAGTGATAAATAAAGGATTTTTAATTGGATTATTTTCAAGGGATAATAAAGGATTATTCTCTTATTATTTTAAATTAAAGAGATAAAGCTATCAAATAAAGAAGAGTGGTGGCCAAGTAGGGGACTCTAGCCTAGTAAATTCGGCTAAGGGAGGAAAATAAGGCTAATTTTTATTCATTCTCTCCTTTGCCGAAATTCCCTAAGCCATTCTCCTCTCTCTGCCGAAATTTTTCCCTAGCAAATTCTCTCTTTTCTCTGCTATTTTGCCAAGACCAAAAACTCTAGTAAAGCAAGTCACTCTCTTCATCTTTCTTTTCTTCCTATTTCTTTCCTTCCAATCCATTCAAAAGCTGAATTTTGGAGAGGCTTCAAGCATAGGTGTAGCCGATTTCTCCAAGTAAGGGTAAGATCTAGACTCGGTTTCCATTCTTTTTCTTTTTTTAAGCCTGTCGAAATTTGGAGACTAATCTCTCATATTGTATTTTGGTCGAAATATGAAGAACTCTTTCGGGATCTGTCTCAAGTCAATCGTAAGAAGGATTTTTCGGGATTTAAGGCATCAAGGTAAGATAATAAAGTGATATTCGGCCATAGGCCATAAGTATGATTTCAAGTTAGACTAAAATCTAACATATGTGTATAGATATTTTCAATGACATTAAGGAAGCAAGGATCCAATTCGGGATTTTAGAATTCACAAGGTAAGTATTCGGCCAAGGCTTATATTTTTGGTATTTAGCACTATTTCCTATTTATTCAAAAGCGTAAAATCGACATAGTTAAATGATTTGGTGGCTAGCCGATTTTAAGGAAGGAATACTACTGATTTTGGGATTTGATTATTAATCAAATCGGCAAACAAGGTAAGAATACTAATCCTACTAGGATTTGGAATTTTGGCCGAATGGTTTTTTATTAAGGTAATAAGTGATAAATCAAATGTAGGGATTAAGGATCTAAGCATTAGATCAAGCTTTTCGGGATCTCAAGGAATTTCTAAGCGAATCAGGTGTGTACCCCACACTATTTCATAATACGTTTTATGGCATGTTTAATTAAAATATGTGACATTAAGAATATGAAAGTGGCTAAGGTATCATGTTATGGTACTAAGTACTCAGGTACGTTTCCTACTTCTACTAGGAATATGAGAAATGTTATTTGTAACATGAGAATATGATAAGAATGTGAACTTTGGCTTGTAATTGCATAATATGTTATGGGCATATGGGTTTTATTTTGAAAGAGGAAGTGAATGTGGTGACTTAAGACCACGAACACGGTGACCTAAGACCGTGATATCTGAAAAGTGGTGACCTAAGACCATAGTAATCTGAACGTGGTGACCTAAGACCACGAATGCGGTGACTTAAGACCGCAATTTGGTGTGTAGCGGAAGGAGGGTCGACTTAGTAGTCCCCACGGTGTGAGATGGGAGTGCGGGGTGTGTAGCGGATGGACAATTAGGTTTGGGTTTGGGAATGCATCATAACTTGTATTCATTATTTTGAATGTGTAACTCTTGTATGCCTGATTCTATTATGACTTAGTGTCGTGTACACATTGAGTCTGTTTAACTCACCCCGTTGTGGGACCATGTTTCAGGTGATGAACAGTGATAGACATGGACGGCAGAACTTGTGGTGGCCATGCTCAACATGAAGTCTTTATTTTTATGGACTATGAGTTTTTAAGTACTTGAATTATTTGGAAATTAATTGATGTAATAAGGCCATAAGGCCACAGTTGAATCATTTTACATTTATTTTTTTATTTATTATGTTTATGAACCTTATTTATTAAAGTTTAAGTAAAATTTCTTTAAACTAAATCTTAAATGTTTTATCACTTAATATTAAAAAGGGGTTTTCAAAATAAAATCGAATCTGTTTCAACACAAGCCCAACCCAAAACAAAATTTTTAAAAATCGCACAAGTTTTTCGCAAAGTAACAAAAGGATTTGAACCGGTTTACTTGAGGGACATACCAAATCTGGTCAAAGCTCGTGGGCCGGGTTTGGGGTGTTTCAAGAAGAAACTTCTATGACTTTGGAAATAATTTAATTGAGTCGATTTATTCGATGTGGAATTAAATTAGGCAGTTGTGAGAATTGTTCAACTAGAGAATTTGATTAAAGAATTTTCTTGAAAATTAATTTGAAAAGTCTAAGTGATTTTTGGAAATATTAATTTTGATAAAGTAAAATTAAAATAATCAAATTAATTAAAATTAATATGATATTTTTGGAAATTAAATTTCAAGTCAAACAATTGGCCCAATAGGCTTGAAAATTAGATTTGAGATCGTAAATTGGGCCTGAGAGCCCAAAATTGAGACCAAGACCCAAAAATAGGTCAAATCGGGCCTGGTATGTGAAACTGGGTCGATGATCGAACCGGTGGTAGGACCAGACTAGTCGGGCTGTCACTGGCCTGGACCGAATAGGCAACAGTCAAACCGGCTCGGGTGTCTTTAGGGTGTTGCACCTGTGATGGCACTATTGAACATGACGGTACCGACAGCTACAACGGCGACATTCCAGTGGTAAGCAGAGGTCGACGACGGTGGTTCTTCGGTATTTGAGTAGTGGAAGAATTACACTCCTAGTGGGACTCTACTAGAGAATTTGCTTTTAGACTAACTATTCCAAAAATAATATTATTTTAATATATTTAATATTTAATTTAATTTGATACTTATCTAATAGTATTTTATTAATTTAATATTAAAGTGATTATCACAATATTAAATTTAATTTAATATTTATCTTGTAGATAAATATTCTATTAATTTAATAAGATTTAATATTAAATTTAATCTAATATTTATCTTAAAAAGTATTATATTAATTTAATATTAAAGTGATTAAGTTTAATCATAATTGAACTCTCTGAACTTTCTGTAATAGGCTGGTTTTAGCTAAATCGGAACAGTGGTTTCGGAACCACAAATTCCAAGCTGAAATTATTATTTTATTATTATTTTCATGTTTACAGCATGATTGATTGATTGTGTGAAAGTTTCGTTCAGAAATTTTATCGTTTGATAGGTCAATTTGATAAATAGGACTAAACCGCGTAGAGCAAAAAACTTGAGTTCTAATAGCTATAGAACCTTAAAGTTAAGGTCTTATGTGGTAAATATACCATTTTTAATGTTAGTGGACTTTTATGGACATGTATTAAGTGTTTATAATGGTTTAATGTTAAGGTTAATTTGGTAATTGTTAAAATACATGTTAATTAAATAAATCAAAAGCTAAAATTGGTGTTCATCTTCTTCCTTAACCGAAAATAAGAGAAGAATACACCATTTTTTAGCTTTAAAGGTTCGGCACACTCCTAGCTTGATTAGGGTACGGATTTAGCTCGATTTTTGATGATTTCTATGTTTTTGTAATAGTTGCGGCTTAATCTAGCTAGCCCGTACCTTTAATTTTGAAACAGTTAAAGATTTTAAGAGTTTCCATTGTTGAATCTATGTGTTCTTTGATGTTTAATGTTGAAATATGAAAGCTTGATGATAGTTTTACATGCTTTCCTAAGTGATTTTTGATGAAAATGCATAATAGGGATTAAATTATGAAATGTGCAAATTGTGTGGTTGAAATGTGAAATAAATGAAAGTTCTGGACTGCTAGGGACCTATATATAATTCGGCCAAGCATGAGTTTTGTTGAATTGTGTGAATTTTGTGTATTTGTGAAATAGGGACTAAATTAATTAAATGCGAAAGTTTAGGGGCTAATGCGTAAAAATGCTCAAATGTGTATTTTTGGATTAATTGAATGAGTAGATGAATAAATAAGTTAATTTTAAATTCATATAGATCAAGAAATAATTCGGATTTAGATCGGGGGAAAAGTAAGGTTATCGAGTAGTCGACCCAATCTGTCAATTCCGAATATGAGGTAAGTTCGCATGTGATGATTACATTACAAATGTATGTTAAACTTCTTTAATATTGCATAAATTGTTAACACGGAACTATGGGTAATGTATGAATTGTGAAAACGAATTTACGGATGCATTCGATGATAGAAACGAAAAGTGTGAAAGCCCAGTTGAACCTCAAGAACAGTTTTGGATACTATTGACATGTCAGTAAGTGATACGTTGAGTTGGTTTTGAGCCATGATATTAGCACTTCGGTGCGTATTTTACCGATTTGGCTTCGGGCCATGCATGGTATAAGTACTTATCGTACGAGACTCCTGAGTATCAGATTTCTATTCTGAATGGTTCAACGAGTAAACGAATGATGTAGTTGAGAAAGAGGTTAGTACGAGGCGATATAGGTACGTACAGAACCTATTCGAGTATTAAATAGTGAAAGTTCGATGAGTTTGTATTTGATCATGTTTTGAGACATGAGAAAGGTTTGTAGTTAATGTGTAATTGGTTGATTTGCATTTATTCGATTAAATAAGTTATTCACATACGAGCTTACTAAGCTATGAAGCTTACTTCGTGTTATTTTTTTATGTTTTATAGTTAATCAAGGCTAACTCGGATCCGGGAGTCGTCGGGAACATCATCGCATTATCAAACATCTAATTTGGTACTTTTGAATTATACATTTATGGTATATGGCACGTATAGGCTAGATATGGTATTTTGGTTGTGATTATAGCCCTGAGATTTGACTTGTAAATGATGTTAATATTGATGTGTGTTTGGCTATTAGAAATGGCTTGTTAATGTATATGTTTTGGTTTGTATATATATAGCCACGAGTGATGGCTTATTTTGGTTTGTTTTGGCATGGTTGTAACCAAGACATTATGAAAGTTAAAAAAGATTATGTGAATTATGGTAAATGAACCATATTGTTTGATATTGTTTTGGCATGTATTTGGCTAAGTAAATGGTAGTGATTTGAGAATTGGAATAGATGAATTACAATGGTATGAATTGTGCATTTGGTTGATGATTTTGGTTGCCTAATTGTATGATGAAACGGTACCATTTTGCCTTGTGTAGGTACATTGAAGTTGGGGTGCAAATTGGTCTTGCAAATGGCCTATTTTTGTCTACACAGGCAGAGACACGGGCGTGTGTCTCAGCCGTAGGTGACACACGGTCATGTTACACAGCTGTGTGTCCCCTGGTGTTGAAATTGAATTGAATTCAGTATGCTCCACATGGTCTCACACACGGGCATGTGACTGCCCTTGTGGTACAAGTCAGTATACCCCCTAATTGGCACACGGCTTAGCACACGGGCGTGTGACTTGGTCGTGTTGCATAAGTCAATATACCCTACGGGTTTGGAATGGCCTGGCACACGGGCATATGTGGCCACTTCAAAGGGCACACGGGCTAGACACACGGGTGTGTGGTTGGCCGTGTGACCCAAGTCAATATGTATGCCCTGTTTCCACACGGCTTGAGACACGGGTGTGTTTGGAGTTGTGTGAGGCACACGGTCTGTTCACACTGGCGTGTGACCCCTGTATGGTTGAAATTTTTCTAAGTTTCCAAAAATTTGTGTATGTTATTAGTTTAGTCTCGAACCACTTTTAAAGTATGTTTAAGGCTTCATAGGCTCTTATAAGGGACAATGTAATTGTGTTGAATGATTTATGAGAATGAATGCTTTATGTTTGATAAATGTATGCTATATGTTGTGAATTGATCGGTAATACCTTGTAACCCTACTCTGGCGACGGATACGGGTTAGGGGTGTTACACTTTCGTTATATAAACAGAACTTTGGGTCATTACTTTTCACACACTTGAATTCAAGAGAAAATTGTAGAGAGAAAGTTTTCTGAAAAAATTATTTCAGAAGATTTCTAGAGATATTTTTCTTATTTACAACTTGACCACAAAGTTTTGAGAAATTGTGAAATTACCCCGCCAGTAATTTTATGGAAAATTTTCTGATTCGAAGCGAGCCTGCACTCGACAGACGTAAGTTTAAAGATAGTGAAGAAGACTAAACAATCAAAGCGTTCCTCCTAGATGAACCGAAAAAGTACAATTTTGATTAACTGTTAATTGCTTTAGATAACAAAACCAAGTTCTAGTTTTGGAAAAAAAATTAAAATTCTAATTTTGCCTCAAATCTATTTTCTGTTGTATTTTCCAAACCCAATTTCCCAACACTTATATGATATGTATATAAGCTTTGAAATGAATATGTATATATGTCTATATGATGATGGAATGATTAAGTAAAATGGAGATAGTGAATGATGATAAATGTTTGAATAATTGGTATGATGCTAAATGGATGGTTAATAGGTTAATGACATTCCATTTGTTAATTGCAAGGTTGATTGAATGTTACCATGTGGATTTTGTAGTAGTTGATTAACATGACATGCTTAAGTGAATGTTGATTGAATTGGATGTCATTTGAAGCATATTGATGTGACAATTGAATGTGATTCAAATATGGTAATTTGGATTGTTTGAGCTGAGTTTTATGCAGGTTAATTGGGTGCTTTTATGCACCATTGTATTAGAATTTGGTTTGGCATGAAAAGTGTTTTCAACCTTGTAATTTTTTGTCATCTGGGTAAAAGTATCGATACCATGGACTAACGTATCGGTACTTTACCAAATGAATAATTTTTAAAATGGACAGAATGTCAAATTGGTATCGATACTGATAATTAGTATCAATACTTCTTTTTCAAAAATGATATTGATAAATCGTAATATGAACATATTTTAATCCCACATTTAGCATACTTTTGGATGATTTAAGCCTTAAATTGTGGAATTTGGTGCTCTTAATCCTTTGTTTTCATGTTTTATACTTAGGAGAGCACCGAAAGATGAAAAGAACGAGAAACGGGCCTAAAATGGAGTAAATGGCCATATCACAAAATCAACACGGCCTGGGCCCAAGCCACACGGCCGTGCCACCTTAACAGACCTGAACACGACCTGGCCATGATTCACACGGGCGTGTGCCATGGGCGTGTCCCTGCCATGACAAAGAGGAATTTTACTCAGATTAGGGTACTTAGAGGCAAAGAAAGCCATTCCAAAAGCCTATATAAACACCCTAGAGACCTTCAGGGCGATTGCAGTTAGGCCGAAGAGCCGAACCAGAGAGGCCAGAATTGTGGAATTTACTCGAAGAAAGCCAGTTGATTCATTTCAAGAAGCCGGAGTTATACTCAAGACGAAAGATCTTCCCTTCAATTTCCTTTAGGGGGTTTTAGGGTTTTTCTTATGTTTTGTTTTATATTTTCTTCTTAGATGTATTCTTTTATTATTATGAACTAAACCCTCAAATACCCGAGGGGGATGAAACCTAAGACGGATCTTCTTATTGCTTTTTGAACTATATGATAAATACTTGATTTGTTCTTAATTATGTGTTCTTAATTCTTGTTTTGATATTTCAGGATATTGATTCAAGTATTGATGTGCTTAGGCAGAGGAGGAATAGACCCTGTCTAAGAGTAGATCTAGCATAATTAAGCGGAGTTGATCGTAACCCTAGAGATAGGATGACGAAAATCTGCCGGATTAGGGTCAAACCTAATATGGGAGTCCATAGATCGAGTTAATGCAATCCTAGGGGTTTTAATTAGAAAGAGATTTCAATTAATCAACCTAGGGTTAGACGTTAGTAGCCTCGAGAGAGGTATTAATATACATTAGGGAATCCTACGGATCAAGTCAAGTGAATAAATCGTCCGGTTTAGAGTTAAATAACAAGTGAAGTCTAGGTGGATTCTTCCTCGGGTATTGTCTTAATCAATTGGTTTTCCCCACAAATATTTTCCCAAATTCATTCTTTTTGTCTTAGCATCTTTAGCTTAATAATTAGTTAATTTTAGATTAATTAACAATTCACCTTTATCTTAGGCTAAATAATAAAAAGAAAGTTAGTATTAGTACTTTTGGTTCCTTTGGGTTTGACAATCCGGTCTTGCCACTAAACTATACTACTGTTCGATAAGTGCGCTTGCCTCAATCGTTGTCATAGTTAATTTCTAGGCTCGATCATTCTTTTTATAAATTTTTAAGACTCTGACACACGATCAGATACTTTTCTTAGGTATCGATAAGTTTCATTTTGCTTTAAAATTTCCCAATTTGGCGAAATGCCAAAATGGTAGTGGTACCACTTACTTGGTATCGATGCATAGTTCAAAAGTCTTGAAAATTTATAGATTGGTCCTTATTCATGCTTGAATCTATTAATCTATGGTTGGTAGCTCGATTTAGTCCCTGAAATGTTAGTTATACTTGTTTTTGTAATAATTCAATGATTTAAATTTGATTAAATGTTATTAATTATGTGTAACTATTTTAATAATAGTAGTAGCATCTTGAGACTCGGGTTTGACAATCAAATCGAGCAAAGGGTGTTACATTAGTGGTATCAGAGCTACAATTTAGTCAATTTTACGACTAAATGTAACGTATATTGAGTCTAAAAAATACATGTCACATTAACCTGTGATAGTGTGATGCTTTTAATCCAATCTAGCCCTGTTTTCTTATAGATTTAAAGATGTCGGTCGAATCAAACTGTGTGATCACTGATGAAGTTGATAGTAATGTTTAAGCTTCCAATCAGGGAGCTAGTCATGGCGTTTCAGTTCTACAAATGCCCGAAATATAGGGAGCTTGTCATAACGTTTATAGAATTCATGCAAGCACCCAACGGCTCAGCAACCTCCGCCCCCCATTGTGCCTTTTGTGGCACCTCCTTATCCTCAAAATACCGAAAGCTCATATCAGCCCCTGATTGATAAAATTAGAAAATTTGGAGTCAAAGAATTCAGAGGTAAGACAGAAGATGATCTAGCCAGGGTTGAGTATTAGTTAGAGAATACACAACGAGTTTTTGATGAAATGGCTTGTACACCAGATGATTGCTTGAAATATGCAGTATCTTTATTGAAAGATGAGGCCTATCAGTGGTGGTTTACATTGTTAGCCATTGTACCAAAAGACAGAATTAATTAGGACTTTTTCCAAACTGAATTCCGAAAGAAATATATCAGCAGATTGTACTTGGAGAAGAAGAAGAAGGAATTTCTCGAGCTAGAACAAGGAACTCGGTCTGTGGTTGAGTATGAACTAGAGTTTGTATGGCTTAGCAAATATGCCCATGAAATTATACTGGTTGAGACTGAAATGTGCATCCTTTTTTAATCTAAATTGAATGATGATATTCAAATGTTAGTCGGAGCATTGGAACTGTGGGAATTTATCTTTTGTTTGAACGAGTACAGAAAATAGAAGACATCTGTAATGAGAAGAAATAGAATGAAATAAAACTACAAGAATTTGAAAAGCAAAGTATGTCGAGACCGTTATAGACCTCTCCGCCCGAGAAGTCAAGAGAAACCAGTAGTCATTTCATCTCACAGTCAGGGTATTCTGGAAGAGATAAATTGAGATCGAGAAATCTAACGTCCCAGAGTACGCCAACAGCTAGCATTGGCAATAGTCGTAGTGTTGACAAACTTGTTTGTGATCATTAAGGAAAACCTCACAAGGTTGTATATCGAGTTATGATTGGGGCTTGTTTTTTATGCGGATCCTCTGAACACTATCTGAAAGACTACCAAAAAAGTCAAGTAATATTGATGATCATGTTGATAGATCGATGTCTACGTCTCAAAATGGTAAACATCCAGGATAGAACAGTAACACCGGAGCCATTCGAGATGGAACCAAGGGTACGACAGTCAGATTTAAGGCTCAGGGGCCTACTAGAGGCTATGCCATTCGAGCCGGGGAGGAAGCTTCTGCACCAGATGTCATTACTTGTAATATCTCTTTTTTTTAGTGGTGTTAGAAACAGTGATTTTAGGACCACAACTCTGATATGTGAAGTGTTTTATTATTTAATTAATGCTTCTAAAGATATATAAGGGCCATATTAAAATATAGTTAAGAAATTTTAATGTTTAGATAGTTTATTAAGCAAAAACGATTAAATCGTAAAAATGGTGAAACTTAGTTGTTATTAGTAAATTGAGTTTTATAGCTATAGAAACTTAGTTGGTGGCCTTAAATGGTAATTAAAACATTGCTAATTATGATAGGCAGTTAGAGGTAAGCATATTTGATGTTTTATAAGTTTAATTAAAGGGCATTATGGTAATTTAATAAAAATAATAAAAGAAACAAAAATATGAAAAAACTACCATCTTCTTCAATTGTTCTCTTCCACCACCAAAACACCATGTTTGTGTAAGGTTAGTGTTCGACCAAGCTTTGGATGTATGCATGTGAGTAATTTTTATACCGCTTCTTGTAATTTTTATGTTTTTGAGATTATTACAATTAGGTCCAACTAACCCGTACCTCCATTTTTAAGCCTATCAAAGATTTTAAATGATGCCATTGATGAAACATTGCTAATTTGGATGTTATTTGATGGAATGGAAATTATAGGTGTTAATTTGAATTAGTTTATTAAGTAATTTTGTTAGTTTTTTATTAAAGGATTGAATTGAGTAAATGTTAGAGTTCATGGGGAAATGTTTTGAATTTAGAATATATTTGGGCTGGAAATATGAGGATAAATATTCGGCTAGCATGAATAAATGGAAAATTTTGATAAAATTGGAGATTTTAAGTTTAGGGACTAAATTGTGAAAAATGTAAAAGTTCAAGAAAATGTGTAGTTAATGAAAATTTAAGGGTCATATGTATTGAATTGAATGTGAATTTAATAGATTGTACTTAATTACTATATAGATCAAGATTTAAATAAAAAAGACTAACTGAGGAAAAGGAAAAATTGTGGAATAGTCCTTGTGTTTAAACCGAAAGTGCTCTGGAGATAACTTCATAGTTATTACTATTTAATTTGTTTCACTTGTAATTTATATGATTATTATCTTGTTAATTGATCTCTTTGTATGTACATGTGAATATAATTTAGTTAATTATATAATTATTAGAAATGCAAGTATTACATATGTATATATGAAATTGATAAGTGGTTATTAGTGGTATTTATTGCATATGATATGAATTGTATGAGACTGTAATGAGTTCTAATATGTATACAAAAATGTTGAAGTGCCTTAATTGCACCTCGGTGCCCTGTAAACACTTCGGTGTCCCTGTTTGCACAACTGTGCCCTTGTACACACTTTGGTGTCCTTGTTTGCACAATTGTGCCTCTGAATGCACTTTGATGCCCCTGACAGCACATTTGTGCCCCTGAATGCACTCTAGTGCCCCTGATTGCACACTCATGCTCCTGATTGCACTTTGGTGCCCCCTGTTTTGCATCTATGATGCCCTTGAAAATGAGTGAGGTTCGAGTATATGAATCGGGTAATGATGAACTTGATTAAATGATAAGAAGAATTACATGGAGTTGACATAATCTTGTTATGATGAATTCTTGAAAACTTATAGACAAAGTAATTGATAATTTTATTTATCATGTTATAATTTTTAAGTGATTCCTTCACTAAAAGCAAGTCAAGTAGAATTTACACTATGATCTTACTAAGCCATTTAAGCTTATTGATTTTTCTCATGTCATTTTGTAGTAAACAATTGCAGACGGCTCAAAGGATCGACATCAAAGCTCACACTATCCAATTACTTTCGGTAGTTTTTATATCTCTTTTTTGGGTTTTGGCATGTATATAGGTTTTATTGTAAGAAAGTTAATATTAGAAGTTTGGAAGTTATTATTTAGTATTTGTGATTATGTTATATGATGTTGAATGGTAAACTTTAATAGTATGTTTAGAAGATAATAGGGTGGTTGATTATGACAGTTGAAATGAGGTGTGTCAATGGATAAAGTTTTGATGTAATATTTGGTTATAATTGAGGTACCTATGAATGGTACATTAGTTAGAAGTTTAGGTTACTAATTTTGATATGTTTTAAGTTTATGTTTTGACTATTTTGGTAATCGGATGGTTTGTGTTTTGGGTACCTTATTGGGCAACTTTTGGCTTGATTTTAGCTTGTTTAAGGAGTTAATTTGGAAGCACACAGTGTGAGACATGAGCTCTCACACGGCCATGTGCCATACACGGTCATCCCACACAGCCGTGTGTGATCTTAGTTTTAGTGCAACTTTCACACGGTCTAAGACACGGTCTGAGACACAACCGTGTGTCTCAAGGAAGTGAGTTATACGGGGCTAGCACACGGCCTTCGACACGGCCGTGTGAGCCAAGTCAGTGAGTTACACTGTAACACCCCTTACCCGTATTCGACGCCAGAACATGGTACAAGGCATTACTAGACTTATACACAATTCTACAATGCCGAGACCTGGCTTTCCACTCCAAATTAAAACTTTCCGTAACACTTCTTAAAAAACCCAACGAGACTTAAATCACACTTCAGGAATAGTTAGTGATCAAATCAAACTCCCTTGAGGCTCCCTAGAAATTCTTAGAAAATTTTCACTAAACAGTCCACACGCCCGTGTGGCATATCACATGCCCGTGTTCCACACCTGTGTGGAATTATTTTTCAATTTGAACCTACAGGGGTTTTCACACGGCTGGACACACGCTCGTGTCCCTCACACGGCCTCCACACGCCCGTGAGCAAAAACCATGGTATTTTGTTTCTGACGTCATCACCCCATAAATGTCACACGGCCAAGGCACACACTCGTGTCCTTTGGCCGTGTGGAGAATTAAATTCCCAACTTCAGGTGCAGACCTCACACGGCCTGGGAACACGCCCATGTCCATGGCCGTGTCTCCCACACGGTTGAGACACACAGCCGTGTCTCTGCCCGTGTGGTTACTACTGAGCATACTGACTTGCAAACCTAGCATGCATGGGGACACACGGCCTAACAACACGCCCATGAGGCTGACTGTGTGTCACACGGCGTCTAGACACACGCCCGTATGTCTACCCGTATGGACAAGAACAAGGCTATTTGCCAAGCTTTTTCTATCACCCCAACTCATACAAACATACATCACACTATACCTTCAACCCATTCATGCATAATTAAACTAAGCTATACCTTCAACCCATTCATGCATAATTAAACTAAGTAAACCAATCATGTATCTTGCACAATCATGAATAACCTCATCTTTTCATAGATTAATGACAAAGAGTCATCAACTATCGCCTTATACAAAAGAGTTTATCTTTGAATGAGCCAACACATTTGGCCAAAACAATATGACATTCAACTAAGTCTAGTCCCTAAACATGCCATACTCAAAATGCTAAGTCTAACTATACAAAGATGCGCTGATAGTGCGGGTTATCCTTTGCTTATCTCCGTATCCCGAGCTGGCTCTTCGACACTATAAAATAAGGGAAAAGAGAAGGGAGTAAGCTTTAAGCTTAGTAAGTCTATATGTAAAAAATAAGCATCATACCATATGCTAATCAATCAAAAACATTACTTATTATGTAAGAACAATTCATATTCTTATAATCATGCTTACTCATCTCAATTCTTACCACCTCCTAACCACATATCATATACATTGCTTACATTTACTTGTACTTATGCCCTGCACTTATCACCACAAAGCCATATACAATTTCACTTAGTCAAGTTTCTCGATGAACCCTTCGAAATGATACAATATACCCGGTGGTTTCGCACACAGCCCACCATTAATCAATAATAGGGTGGTATCGCACACAGCCCACCAACAATGATAACTACAGTGGTATCGCAAACAACCCACCAAAATGATAAAATATATGATGGTATCGCACTCAGCCCATCGTTAATAAACAACAAGGTGGTATCGCACACAACCTACCAAATTTACATATTTACGGATATTCATTCGTACCCATATTTCTCTTCCAAAGATTCATCCGAGAATTTTCACATTTTATACTATTTCAATAATTCTCACCAATAATCAATTACATCCACGCAATGCATTAACAATTAAAACATACATAATAGGGATGTATCATTTACACATAAACTTACCTCGGTGCAAAATATGTTAATTTGCGGTTTAGTCCGAAACCTTGCCTTTTCCCCGGTCAAGGTTGATTATGCGTTCTCCTTGATCTAAAATAATAAAATTTATTCATTTAATCACTACATAAATTCAAACACTTCAAAATTTCTACTTTGGCAAAAATGACCATTTTGCCCTTATATTTTGGCAAAATTACGATTTCGCCTCTAGGCTCATAAATCGTTTTTCATCAAATTTCCTTATTAATCAAGCCTAGCTGAACATTTATTTCTCTTATAACAATTCACAATACCAATCATTTCATGCATTTACTACTCAATTTACACCTTTACAAATAGGTCCCTTTTTAGGTGTTTTCATGGAAACACCTTTCACAACAATTGTATATTTGACACCCAAGACTCATTTTCTTCCCTAAAACTCAGAAACCAACATAATTACTCTCATGGAAAGTCCCTAAGCTTTCAACCATTTTGCAAAATAGTCCCCTCATTAGTTAGCTTAAGCTTTAGGGTTTCCAAAAGTACAAAAATTATCAAAAATAACCATCAAGAACACTTACTAGCAAGGATTGAAGTGGCTAAAATTTTCAAGCTTCTAAAATTCTTCTCTTGTTGCAGTTTTTAGTGGTAGGGAAAATGAGAAAAGATGATATCTTTTCTTTCTTTATTTTTATCTTATTTTATTCATTAAGTCACCAAAACTCACCTAACCTTTGATCCATTTAATATTCTTGCCCCTATGGCCGGCCACCCCACTAAAAAACGGCTTAATTGCACATTAGGTACCTCCAATTAAAATTCTATAGCTATTTAACACCTATAGCTTGAAAAATAGAACTTTCGCACTTTATGCGATTTAGTCCTTTTTCGCAATTAAGCATGCAATCACCAAAATTAATGCACCAAAATTTTCATACACTCATATAATTATGCAATAACACATAAAATAATATTAAAACTATTTTATCCAACCTCAAATTAGTGGTTCTGAAACCACTATTCCGATTAGCCCCAAAATCGAGCTGTTACATACACGGTCTATGACACGGGCTGGGAAACAATCGTGTGTCCTTAATTCAAATGTTCAGTTAGTCTAGTCTGTGTCCCAAGGAATGCATTATGGCAAAAAACTATGTAATTTTATTTTTTTCATTTATTATCTAGAAATAGAACCATGGAAAACTTAGGTGACAATTTTATTTTAATTACCTGTAACAGCCCATTTTTGGTCAAATTGGAACAGTGGTTTTGGAACCACAAATCCGAGGTTGAAATTATTATTTTATTATTTTAATATTTATAGCATGATAATAAGGTTGTGCAAAAATTTCGTTAAGAAATTTTATCGTTTGATTTGTTAATTTGATAAAAAGGACTAAATCACATAAAGTGTAAAAGTGCTATTCTAATAGTTAAAGGTATCTATTAGCTATGGATTATAAAAGTAAGAGTCCTTAAGTGGTAATTAAACCATTTTAATTGTGAGTGGACAAAGATGGGCATGTATTAAATGATTTAAATGAATATAACCAAGGTTAATTTAGTAATTTAGTTAATTAATATGTAAAAAAATAAAACAAACAAAATATCATCTTTATTTGTTATCATCTCCACCGAAAATAGAAGAAACATATGTTCTTGAAAGCTTGCAAGGGCTTGGCAATTGCATGGTTAAATTAGTAAGTGTTTTTGACCCAGTTTTTAATGATTTCTATGTTTTTGAGATCGTTGCAACTAGGTCTAGCTAGCCCAGGGATTAATTTGAAAAATTGTTAAAGCTTTTAAATGTTTCCATTGATGAATATGTATGAATTTTTGAAGTTTTTTGATAGATTATGAATGCTTGTTGATAGATATATAAGTTTTGTTAAGTGATTTTTAGTGAAAATGCAAATTAGGAGTTAAATTGTGAAATGTGTAAATGTAGTCGTTAAAATGTAAAATAAGTGAGAAATATGGGCTAATATGTGTATTAGAGAAATTCGGCTAGCATAAGTAATGCTTGAATTTCATGAATTTGTGATTTTATGAAATAAGGACTACATTATAAAAGTTGTGAAACATTAGGGGCAAATGTGTAAAATTACCTTAATGAGTGTTTTTGACTAAATTGAAAAGAGATATAATTAAATAAGATAATTTTGATTAGATATAGATCAAGAAAAGCGAAACTCATATCTAGATCGAGGGAAAAACAAAGTTCTCGACTAATCGACTAGTGTCGTCATTTTTACATCCGGGGTAAGTTTGTATGTAATAAGCATTGTTATAATTATGCTTTAAATGCTTTGATATTGCATAAATTGTGTACACGAGACAATAGTCATGTTTGATGACAATTTTGCTATATATGGCACTTAGTGCGAGATCGAGATATAACTTCAGCTATGTATGGCACTTAGTGTGCGAGATCAAGATAGCTTCGACTATGAATGGCACTTAGTGTGTGAGATTAAAATAGCTTCAGCTATGTCCTGGCACTTAGTGTGCGAGATTTCAAGTATTCAACAGTATTTCGAATAGGTATGAGCTCGTTACAGATTGGTACAGGTATGTACATGGATAGTATGAGCTTTAAATCGAAGAAGTTATGTAGTTTGCATATAAGCATATGATTAAGCATGTGAAAGGTTTGTTATTTATCATGAATTACATGTTAATATGTTCAAATTGATAATTTGTATATTTATGATTAGTTGAGTTTATTTCATACGAGCTTACTAAGCTATAAAGCTTACTTTGTTTATTTTTCCATGTTTTATAGTGATTTCAAAGCTAGCTCAGATTCGGGGATCGTCGGAGACATCATCACACTATCCAACCATCACTTTGGTAGTTTTGAGCTTATGGTTTGGTCATATGGCATTTACAGGATTATGGTCATTTTTATATGTATTTTGGTAGTAAGTTTTTCCATTTGAGATGGCTTGTGAATGGTCATGTTTTGGTTTGTATATATAGCCATGAGACTTGGCTTAACTTGGTTAGTTTAGTTATGTATATATATAAGTGTACATATGTTTTATGTTATGTGATTGAGGTTGGTTTTGCAATGCTATTAATAGTTGACAATATAGATGTCAAATGGTTGATAATTGAAAAGTTGTTGCTTGTGAATTGGTGCATGATGATGCATGTTTGGAAAGGTTTAATTAGATGATTTGAATATGTGAAGTTGGTATGTTTTGAAAGAGTAAAACATGAGTTTATAAGCATGTTAGTTGTTAGTATTAGAAATGGTATGATTTAGCCTTGATTATGGTTAAGTTAGATGTTCATTTTTGCTATGAATTTGTACCATTTGGGTTGTGTTGGTACACGCAAATTTGTGTGGCAAATTGGCTTGGTAAATAGCCTATTTTTGTCCACACGGGCAGAGATATGGGCGTGTGTCTCAGCCGTGTGTGACACACGGTTATGTTACACGGCCGTGTGTCCCATGGTGTTGAAATTAAAATCAAGTCAGTATGCTCCACACGGGCTCACACGCGGGCGTGTAACCTGGCCGTGTGGCATAAGTTAGTATACCCTACAGGTTTGGCACGACCTAGCACACGGCCTGGCACACGGGCGTGTGTGTTGGCTATGTGACCCACGTTAGAGAGTTACATAGGGTTAGACATGGGCTGGGACATGGCCATGTACTCCCATTTTGAATGTCCACATGGCCTATGACACTGGCATATATGTTGGCCGTGTGAGACACACGGGCAGGCCACACGGGCATGTGTCCCCTATTTTTGAGAAAATTTTCTAAGTGTTTAAAAAGTTTCCAAAGTTATCGGTTTAGTCCCAAACCACTGTCAAAGCATGTTTAGGGCCTCGTAGGCTCGTAATAGGGACAATGTGATTGTATTTGATTGGAATTGTAACACCCCAAACCCGGCCTAGACGTTATGACCAGATCTAGCATGTCACATAAAAGGGTTGTTTAAAAGCTATGTGTTCATTAAAAACTTCGTATTCTTTTTGAAACTCCGAACTTTGTTGTTTGTGAATTTCAGATTTGCCATAATTGTTTTCTTGTAAAAATGTTATTATTATTTTCAAAAACTTTGTTTATTACTGTAGTTTAATTAAGAAATTGCAGAAACGTGATATTTTGAAAAACGGTTATTGTCGTCTTAAGAAAACCCAGAGTTTAATCATTAATAATTTAAAAATAGCTGAAATGAAAGTTTAAAAGGAAAATAAAATCCAATGGCCTTATTACATAATATTAACCCCAAATTAAATAATCATAAAATAAAGTAAAACCAGATTTACTAATTTTCGTGAAAAGTAACTCCAATGTATGGCCACCACCGAGTCCTCCGCAGCTTCAAATCCTCTAACGCTGGGGATTACCTGCAGGGTTAAGAGAAAGGGGGTGAGTTACAAGAACCCAGTGTGTAATCCCCTAAACAATCACTAACTAGGCCTGAGCCCTTACAGTATCAATCTGGGCCTAAGCCCTATAATCATGGTAATGCAATAATGAAATGCAGCCCAACCTAATCCAAGCAATCACACCCCTGTACCAACCAATCGTCACCTATGGGGATCAAGTCAACCCACCCCACCAATCACACCAAATATTGCAGACAAGCTGCTAATCACGATATTTGTGGCTGAGCCACCAAAAAATAATAGTATATACGTGGCAGAGCCAACAGGCTACACTTCCTCTGATCATCAAACCCAACCCATGCAACATGATATAAATGCAGTGTATCAAACTAATAAAAGTGTAAATAAAGTCATATACATGATAACCAACCATAATGCAGGGTACAACGATTATTCTCACCCCTTTAGGGGTATTTCGGTAATTCGCCCATTAAGGGTATTTCGATAATTTACCCTCCTGGGGTATTTTGGTAATTTAATCCTTTGACAGCCTTTCCGGAGGCCTATTATCGCCTCGAACGACTCGAGACTTCTTTTGGGTCTCTGCGGTGCAATTGGGCCTAAAGTCGCATCCGTCATTCAGAAATTTTCTATCAATTTTGCCCATGTGGTCCCGTTAGCCCATAGGCCCATTTAGCCCATTTCCACTCCATCAGGCCCATTACAGCCTCAGTTTCGCGAGAGTGCTCGCGACACCCTCAACGATCTACTGCCATCGTTAGTGGCTCGGTTCAACACTACGAGCATTCGCACGCTTGTTGGTTTTTCGGCTTGTTGGCTTTCGGCCGATTCACAGAGCAACACATGCATTCATCAAGATTAGTGTGAGATTACACACCTGCTTACGAGTTGCGGTACTCAGCACTTTCCAAAAAACCTGAGATTAAAATTGACTAATAGTTAGTCTTAATCTTTGATACTCTAAGATACAGAAACACCTTACCCATTGCTTTCACTTACCAAAATGACGGCAGCTCCTTGCTATGCTAGAATATTTGGTTTACTCCCTTTGATCATGAAATTGAGTCCTAATGAAAAGCACAGGTTAGCAATGTTGTTTCAAGAAAACAAAGAAACGGCCGTTTGGCCCTAAGAACTCACAAAATAATACAAGAATTATCCACCCCATATTCGGCCAAAGATACATTTACCAAAGTGTCACAAAATCGGCAGTTGCACAATAAGGATTTCGACTTCCACACAAAAGAAAGAGTAAATGAGACTCAAGATGGAGAAGGGTACTCATATTCGGCCTTAGACAAGAAGGTGAGAATTTCGAATTTAGTAAAGAGAAAAGAGAAGAAAGCAAGAATGTAGCAGAAGAGCAATCCATACCTTAGACCAGGGATGAGCCGAATGGGAAGAAGAGATTTGGCACTAGTAGCAAAATAAAAGAACTCAAAATTCGGCTATGGAGGCTAAGCCGAAATGAGGATCAAATAAAGAACACAAGCCAAAATGGTATGTAACATTCGAGATTTAGGGGCTTTGCATTTACTTCATATCTATGTGTTTGGTATGCTTGGTGTGTTGTTTGATGTGCTTCGGGTTCCTGGGAAGGCTCGGGGTTAAGTCGGAACCTTGGCCAGAATTTTAATTTTTAGCACCTTAGGAGGGAAGCTGACTGTGGCAAGACTTAAGGCTTATTGCTTGTGTTTGGGGACACAAGAATTTATTTGGTAAAGTGGCTAGAAGGCACCACTTAAGAGGTAGGAGGGTGACGCCACAAGGAGTAGGGAAGGAGTAGGTTCGAGTTGCACTATTTACACTTTTGTAATTCTTTTTGGCATTTGGAAGGGAAGAGGTGGATTCGGCTAGGAACCTTGAAGAGAGGGGTGTTGAATTGGTCAAGCTTTTTGAATGGTTGGACAAGAGTGGAAAGGGGGGTTTGAAGCTTTCAAACTAGTTTGAATGGGAGGGTGTGAGTAAAGTTAGGAGAAAATTAAGGGATTTGGAGTGGGATGGTAATGTTGGCCAAATGTGGGGTTCTAGAGGATGGAATTTCGGTCATGTAGAGGGTGTGTGGGAGTGTTTCGGTTTAGGGGGTGATAGTGCCGAAAATTTTGAAGGGTTAGCTTTAGGTGTAGTGAGCTCTCCTTTTTTTCATTTGGGTTGTGACGTATTTTGGGTAATTTTGTTCTTTTCTCTGAATAGCTGAAATTCCTATGGTCTCATTCATTCTTCATTTAGCTTTAACCGAAACCATTTCTATCCCTTTCCTTTTTGCATTTGGTAACTTGAGTTCTTTGCCTCACCGCTAAAAACCAAAACTGGTAGCACCTCTCTCGTCTTCCTTCTCTTTTCTCTTCTTTGCTCCACACTTTCTCTATTACTTCTTCAAAAGCCGAACCCCAATCCTCCCTCTTTTCTTTTCCTTTGATCTTCTTTGTTTCACATTCTTTGCTGGTCTCTTGATCACCTTGAACCGAAACCATCTCATAGGTTGGCATTCATCTTCTTGAAACTAAAAGCCAAAAATCCACTCTCTCTTCTTTCTGCTAATTGCCGTCATTCCTCCTCCTCAATCTTCTCAATTGGATTCTTCTTAAGTTGTGGTAAGGGTTCATCTTTCTCATTCAATTCTCTCTTCTCTCTCTCTTGGTTTCTGAATCAAAGGCATTAATCCTGTTCCATGGGTTTTGGCCGAATGTAGGAAGGGCTTGGTTTCATCTTTTCTTTTGCTTTTGGTCAGTGTTTGAGGGGTTTTGGGATCAGTCAGATTCGATCAATCGGGGCAAGTGGTTATACCATTCGTTTGGCCGAAGGCCACTTCTTTTGACCCATATCTTGGAAGGCCGAATCTAATATGGGGTTATGTAGGGACTCAGTGATCCATTAATTCAAGTTTAGGAACCTCTAAGGTTTTGTCGATTTCGGTAAGGACTTCTTAGGGCAAAGCAGTTATTTTCGTTATTATCTTATTCAACGGTTTAACTCGGTCTTCTAACTAAGATTGTTTTATGGAATCAAGTGCCAGCCGAGCCAATGAGGGGGTTGGACACGTAGTCCCTACCCCTAAATTCAAGAAGCGTGTGGTGTCTTCCATTCGAGATTGGCCATCGGGGTGTGGGCCGGCTTCGGAAAGGGATAAACAGATCGCTGTGATCCCTGCGAGTGAGAACGTTAGCGAGATCGATAGTTTAGTTCTTCAGATTTACAGGTGTGTAATTAGCACACTACTTTCCTTAATTTTATAAATGTGTATGTCTTATGTTTGAAAGCCAAAAATCGTGGCAATGGTGCTTGAGTTACCCATGTTGGGTAAAACCGAAACCCCAGGTCAGTATGTTATAAACAAGTCTTATAATTATTGTGGATAACATGATTGTGGGTGTGTGCTAAGCATGACATGTATTACATTATAAATCTATCTGTTATACTATATTCCATGTGCATGGGTTATGGGGATTATTATGATATGAAGGGGAAGTGTATACTGGTGACATTGTCACATTAAATGATGGCGCGGTGCGTCATAATTGAATTGGTGATTAGTCACGTGTGGATCAGTGGCTAGACCATGATATGTGGACTTTGAGCAGTGTGTCTGTCAGCATGATTGCCAAAGAGGTGTGTAGAGGATGGAGGGTTGATTGTAGAAATCCCCACAGGTGTGTTGAGGATGGACATATGGAGTGGTGTGTAGAGGATGGAATATTAGGCTAGGTTGGGCTATCATTTTGATTATTTGTCATATTGTGATAATTCGGTGCTATTTCGGGGCTCAGGCCCACTCATGGAATTTTGTGGACTAATTGCACACTGAGTCTGGTGACTCACTCTATTTTTCTCAAACAACTTGCAGGTAACTCCTAGTTCTCTGGACCGGGCTGGAGTGGAGTTGAGGTGGCCATGCATGGGTTATTTTTATTAAACTTTATTTTACTTATTACTAGCTACTTTTCTTTTGGAAATTTTTAATATGTAATAAGGCCACTTCAAATTTGGTAAATGTTGGATTTTAAATTTGATTTGCTACACATTAATCACGAACTACTCGGTGGAACGATTTTATAAAATATAAGCGAGAGTTTTCTTTGCAATCTGTCAAACCACATTTCCTATAAAAAGAGATTTTGTTGATAATCTATTAAGGGAAAAAAACAATAAGAGTTTTTCTAAAACGTCACCTAAATGCAAGGCTTGACTAATTAAAATTTTATAACTTAAATGAACAACGGGTTTTCAACTAAGCCACGAAACTTGAGATTTTGAAAATGTCTTAAAAATTCCTCTGAAGCTCGCAAACTTTTCAAACCCTTTTTCTAGTAGCATGCTAGATTCGGTTGTGGTGTTTGGGCCGAGTTTGGGGTGTTACAATTTGGTATCAGAGCCTAGTTTAAAAACTCGGCCTTGTGTTTTGGGACCAAAACGTTTTAAAATTTTGTATTTAAGATGGTTTAAAAAGAGAAATTTCTTATAAACTTGTCTTCTGGAAGTATGGCACTCGAGTTTCAGGCCCAGGTCCGCCAGGTAAGTCTTCTGATTGTAAAGTGATTTGCGTGAGGTAGTTATATAATTTCTTCATGGAGGTTGGAATTTAGAAACTTTATTGTAGAGATGAAAACCTTTAGGATTGTGTGTGCTTTACGGAGGAACTACTTATAACTCTATCTTCATAAAACTTTTCATTAATAACCAGTGGAAAGAAATACTGACGCATAAAATTTATAATCAGAGAAACAGAGCGATAAACATGAGTGGTAGAGGACGAGAATGTGTTATACGTGGCCGTGGAAGGGGCCGGGGTACTGAAGTTGAACTCTCGGAAGCGAGGAATGAGCCCGAGGGCGAAGCGCCAGCATCACCTGTGGCGAGAGCGGGTTCGCAAGATAGAACTGGTGGAGATGATGCCCTGTCTCAAGTGATGTTGCGTGTGTTAGAGCGTGTGGCTAGGGCAAGCACTGAAACAGCAGCTCGGAAGTCCATCCCTGAATGACTCTGAGCTAATGGAGCTAAAATGTTTAGGAGTATCTATGGGGTAGCTCCAAATGTGGCTGAGTATTGGCTAGAGGCAGTCGAGAGAATTATGGATGATTTGGACTGCACGGCGGAGGAGAAGCTGAAGGGCGCAGTGTCTCTACTTAGAGACGAGGCATACTAGTGGTGGCTCACGATAAGAGAGGGTACTCTAGCGGATCATATTGACTGGGATTTCTTCAAAACTGTATTTCAGAGGAAATACGTTGGGGCAAGTTATGTGGATGCTCAAAGGAAAACATTTCTAAATCTGGTGCAAGGGGGTAAATCGGTAGCTGAGTATGAGCAGAATTTCTGCGATTGAGCCGGTACGCTTGAGGGATAGTTGCGACTAATTATGAGCGTTGCGTGCGGTTTGAGGATGGGCTGCAAGACGAGTTACGAGTGTTGATAGCTCCTCAGCGGGAGAGAGATTTTGCTATCTTGGTGGAAAAGGCCAAAATAGTCGAGGAGGTAAAGCGGACTGAGAAGCAGAATAGGGACAAGGACAGAGGCAGGAATAAGAGGAGTTATGGACCGTCAGGATCATCTGGAGGTTTTCAGAAAAGGCCTAGGGTTGATGGGCCTGTTCGTGCTGCAACGCCGGCTGCTGTTAGGTAATTTCGACAGTGTGCTCAGTGTGGGAGGTCACATGCAGGAGATTGTTGGGGAAGAAATAAGGAATGTTTCAAGTGTGGGTCAAAGGATCATCTGATAAAGAATTGTCCGATAGATATGACCAGGGCTCGGATGGTGGGTCAGGGGTATGTGCAGCCAGGAAGGGGTGGTCAACAGGTGCCGAGAGGTCGTGGTCTGAACCAAGGAGGGAATGGTTTTGGTCAGGGCCGTAGAGCACCGGGCAAAGGTACAGGGGGTACTAAGGCAAGACAGCCCGGGTTAGTTTATGCGGCCAGACGTCGAGAAGAGGGGGATGCACCAGACGTTATAACGGGTACGTTCCTCATTTTCGGTTCACCCTTTACTGCATTAATTGATATTGGGTCGACGCATTCCTATGTTGCTAGCGAGGTGTCAGAAACCTTGAACATGAACTCTGAAACTACTTCTAGGGAGATGACTGTACTTAGTCCTTTAGGACAGTCTGTAGTGGTAAACAAACTTTTTAGGAGTGTGCATTTAGAAGTTCAAGGGTCAGTTTTCCCAGCTGATTTGATGGAACTACCATTCGAGGAATTCGATTTAATCTTAGGTATGGATTGGTTGGTCAGGTATCGATAAACATGGATTGTGCTGCTAAGCGCATGATATTAAGGACTCCCAAGGATGGTGAAGTTTTAGTAATAGGCGAGAGGAGAGACTACTTGTACAATGTAATGTCTGCTCTTAAGGCGGAAAGAATGGTAAGAAAAGGGTGCACGGCCTTCTTAACTTTTATCAGTGCGTTGGATGCAAAGGAAGTGACCATGAATGAAGTTAAAACAGTAAAGGAATTTGTGGATGTCTTTCCTGAAGAACTTCCAGGGTTGCTGTAACACCCCTATCCCGAGTCCGTCCGGATTAAGGTTAGGAGCATTACCGGACAGATCAGAAACATTCACAGACAAAATCATACATTCAATCATCATTCTCAGACATAATGTCCCTTAATCGGGTCCTCGAGACCTTAAGCTTGCTTATAAACCGAGTCGGGACTAAACTAAAACACATACGAAATTCCATGAAAATTTGAAACTTTTCTAAAATACAGGGGAGACACGCCCGTGGAAGGAGACCGTGTAACCTCCACAGCTTCTATACACCCCCGTGTAACCATCCATGTTTATACTGACTACACCAACACAGTCATTAGGCACGCCCGTGTGCCATGGCCGTGTACTTTTAGGCCATATACTGACTTCCCCACCACAGCCACCAAGCACGCCCGTGTCGAGGCTGTGTACTTTTATGCTAGCTACTGACTTGTACACCAGGGCCAGGTGACACGCTCGTGTCAAGGCCGTGTGATTTTAGGCTGTATCCTGCCAATTTACCCACGGTCAAAGGCACGCCCGTGTGCCACAATCGTGTGACATTATAGGCCATTTACAAGGCCAAAATGCCAACCAAAAGGTTCATACCTACAAACCATATACAACAAGATAATTCATACACATAAAACCATCAACAGCATACCAAAATAACGATTCAAACCTTACATTCAAAACCAATCCCAACTATGGCAATCTCAAGAATTAAAACTCATATTATTACAAGACTAATTCATGCATTTGCTCATTCAAACTTGGCCATTCCACATTCTTTCATCATACCAAAAGATACATTCTATAACACATTCTTTTAAGCAAAGTTCAACTCTTAAATAGCCAAATCACATGGCTAAGATCACATAACTAATTATACCAAAATGCTAGCCTATACATGCCATATCTAGCTTTATACAATATCAAAATGTACCAAAATAAGTTCTATAATGTGATGACGATCCAAGACGATCCTGAGCCTTCAGTAGCTTTGACGACCTATAAAATAGATTAAACACATACAGAGTAAGCTTTCCAAAAGCTTAGTAAGTCAATATACAAAACTTAATATAAAATGCATATATTTGCTTTGATTCATACACTTTTGACCACATTAGCCATATTCCCAATTCAAAGATCATATAAACACATATCTCATTTCACCAAAACTTTATACAACACATCATCAATTCCATATTCATAGCATCATATTAAGATCATATTGATGCTTACCTTGTATACACAATTAGTGTATAATCAACATACCTGAATTGGATTTACAATCACATATTTGTTCATAGCTCAGATTTGCAATTAGTATCATAGACTTGCCCGTTGAACCGTAATAAATCTATTAGAATATTCAGAAAGCTTAGAATAATCGTACAATGCCAACGTCCCAGACGAGGTCTTACATGCATTCGGATATCGATGCCACTGTCCCAGACAGGGTCTTATATGAATCAAAACGATACCGATGTCCCAGACATGGTCTTACTCGTAAGTGTCATAATGATGCCAACGTCCCAGATGTGGTCTTATACGTAAAGTTTATATTGATGCCAACGTCCCAGACGTGGTCTTACACATAATCAGATGTCGATGCCACTGTCCCAAACAGGGTCTTACACGAATCTCAAATCAATGCCAACGTCTCAGACGTGGTCTTACATGATAAGACAGAACAGATACCTATGTCAAGGTTCGTACGAGGCTTCTCAGACTTAGTCAATATACCGAACTTATCTCGGAATTCAATTACAAAATTTCTTAGAAACATATGAACAATTTCAAATGTATACATATTCATTTATTTGTATAGTGACTTACCTCAGATTCTGTTTATCGGAATAAAAAATGGCTACTCGCTAGCTTTCGCTTTCCCGCGATCTAAATCCGTTTTCCTCAGTTCTTGATCTAAACATATTCAGAACTAACCCTTTTATTCGCTAGTTCATTCAATTTAATCCAAAGACAAACATTTAGGGTAATTTGCAAATTAGCCCTCACATTTACACATTTTATCAATTTAGTCCATTTTTCTCAAAACATCAAATTCAAAAATTCAATATACAACCAACCTTAGCCGAATATATATATACGTCATACAAGCCCATACTTTTCATCAAATTGACAATTTAGTCCTCCAAAATAACATTTTCTCAAGTTAGCCCTTTTTAGCTAAATTCATTAAAACTTCAAGAACAAAACATGTTCATCTACCACCAATCTATCATTTAACACCTTAAAGCATCACAAAGCTCAACATAGCATCAATGGCATAACTTACAAACATCACCAATACACAAAACTGAAACATGGGTTTGATAGAAGACGAAGCAACGATTACAAAAACGTAGAAATTATCAAAAATCGACTCAAAATCATACCTTAATTAGAGCTTACAAGGGCCGAATATCAAGCTTCTTTCTCTTTTCTTTTCTTTTGTGTATATTCGATGGATGAACAATGAATTAAAGCTTATTTTAAGCTTTAGTTTTGTTAATAATATGATATAAACTAATTTACCAATATAACCTTTCATATAAAAATGTATAAAACATAGTTATAAGGTCATTTATGACCTTAGCCATCCATTAACCATGGAAATGGCCAAATTACCACATAAGTCCTCATATTCAAAAAGCCATAACACATAAGCACTTTAACATATAGCATACAACTTTCATATTTAATGCAAATTCATCCTTTCGTCAAATTAAGCACACAAACAGATAAATTAACCTACGAAACTTTAACACATGCTTACTCATATATCAATGGCACAGAATATAATATTAAAATATTAAAAGACTCAGATTTGTGGTCCCAAAACTACTGTTCCAATTAGGGTATAAACTGAACTGTTACACTTGCCTCTGGATTGTGAGGTGGAGTTCAAAATTGAGCTACTTTCGGGTACGACTCTGATGTCCATCGCCCCTTATAGGATGGCGCCGAAGGAGCTGGTTGAACTTAAAGCTCAAATCCAGGAGTTGTTAGATCATGGTTTTATTCGACCCAGTGTATCTCTATGGGGAACGCCGGTGTTATTTGTAAAGAAGAAAGATGGATCTATGCGTATGTGCATTGATTACCGCCAGTTGAATAAGCTGACAATTAAGAACAAGTACCCGTTGCCCAAGATAGACAACCTGTTTGATCAGCTCAAAGGGGCTTCGATCTTTTCAAAGATAGATTTAAGGTCAGGATATCATCAGCTTAAGGTAAAGGAAGCAGATATTCATAAAACGGCTTTCTGGACTCGCTACGGGCACTATGAATTTTTGGTAATGCCATTTCGGTTGACCAACGCACCCACTGCGTTTATGGATATGATGAACTAAATTTTTCAGCCCTATCTAGACTGGTTCGTTGTAGTGTTCATAGACGACATTCTGATATATTCCAAGACAAAGAGAGATCATGATTCGAATCTTCGGATGGTTTCGCAGATTTTAAGGGAGAAGTAGCTGTACGCCAAATTTAGCAAGTGTGAGTTTTGGTTGAAGGAAGTTACATTTTTGGGTCATGTGGTATCTGCGGAAGAGATTAGGGTTGATCCCCGGAAGATTGAAGCGGTGTTGGATTGGAAACCGCCTAAGTCTGTGGTAGAAATTTGAAGTTTCCTTGGTCTGGCTGGGTATTACCGAAGGTTCGTGGAGGGGTTCTCATCGATTGCGGCACCATTAACTAAGTTGTTGAGGAAAGGGATACCTTTTGTTTAGACTGACGTGCAGCAGGAAAGTTTTGAGAAGCTGAAGAGAATTTTAACAGAGGCTTCGGTGTTGATTCAGCCTGAGGCTGGAAAAGAGTTTGTAGTGTATTGCGATGCTTCTCACACGGGGTTAGGATGTGTGTTAATGCAAGATGGGAAAGTTGTTGCATATGCATCGCGATAGTTAAGACCTCGTGAGATTAACTATCCCACTCATGATTTGGAATTGGCTGCTGTAGTTTTTGTCCTGAAGGTCTAGAGACATTATTTGTATGGAGAGAAGTCTGTTATCTTCACCGATCACAACAGTTTGAAGTATCTTCTAACTTAAAAGGAGTTGAATTTAAGGTAGTGAAGGTGGATTGAGCTGTTGAAAGATTATGACTGCTCGATCGAATATCACCCAGGTAAGGCAAATGTGGTGGCAGATGCATTAAGTCGAAAGGTAATATCAGATTTGAGAGCGATGTTCGCCATCTCAGTTTACATGATGACGGAAGTTTATTAGCTAAGCTTCAAGTAAAGCCAACATGGGTCAATCAGGTTAAAGAGAGACAGTTATCGGATGATGTCTTGAGTGCTCGATTTCTGCAAGTATAGAATGGTGAAGTAAAAGATTACAGTGTGAGCGAATATGGGGTTCTGTGCTTTCGTGAGAAGGTTTGCATGCCAAAGGATGTGGAGTTGAGGCAGATGATTCTTCAGGAAGCACAAAGTAGCCCTTATGCTATGCATCCTGGAGGGAGTAAGATGTATAGGGATCTGCATGAACAGTTTTGGTGGCCTGGATTGAAGCGGGAAGTTACGGAATTTATAGGAAAGTGTTTAACGTGTCAGCAGGTTAAAGCCGAGCATCAGTTGCCTTCGGGATTATTACAGCCGGTGAAGATTCCACAGTGGAAATGGGATAGAATCACCATGGACTTTGTTAGTGGGTTACCTCTTATGCCTACTAAGAAAGACTCAGTATGGGTGATTGTGGATCGGTTGACGAAGTCTGCTCATTTCATACCTGTTCATGTCGACAATTCTCTTCAGAAGTTGGCTAAGCTGTATGTCGTAGAAATTGTGAGGTTGCATGGGGTACCAGTGTCAATCATATCAGATAGAGACCATAGGTTTACGTCGTGGTTCTGGAGGGCATTGCATCAAGAATTGGGCACAAGACTGAACTTTAGCACAGCATTTCATCCGTAGACAGATGGACAGTCTGAGAGGGTAATTCAAATCTTGGAAGATATGTTGAGAGGTTGTGTCATGAACTTTAGGGGTAGTTGGGAAGAGTTCTTACCATTGGCAGAATTCGTATACAACAACAGCTACCAATCTAGTATTCAGATGGCGCCCTACGAAGCGCTATATGGGCGGAGGTGTCACTCCCACCTGTTGGACAGAATTGGGTGAACGCCAGATTTTGGGGCCAGAATTGGTTACGGAGATAGAGGAGAAGGTTAAGTTAATTAGGGCTCGATTGAAGGAAGCATCCGACAGACAGAAATCATATGTTGATCTGAAGAGAATGGAAATAGAGTTTGCGGTAGGTGATCAGGCTTTCTTAAAAGTTTCACCTTGAAAGAAGGTGATGTGGTTTGGACGGAAGAGCAAGCTAAGTCCTAGGTTTATCGGGCCTTATCGGGTTTTGAAACGTGTGGGACCGGTGGCGTATCAACTGGAATTACCTTTAGAATTGAAACAGATGCATGATGTATTCCATGATTCAATGTTAAGGCGCTACCGTTCAGATCCGTCTCACGTCGTGCCAGTAGAGGAAATTGAGGTAAGTCCACACCTATCTTATGAGGAGGAACCAATCCAGATTTTGGAATTAGATGTCAAGGTGCTAAGAAGGAAATCGGTCCCATTGGTTAAAGTCTTGTGGCGAAATCATGGAATGGAAGAGGCGACATGGGAGCCAGAGGATGCGATGTGACAGCAATACCCTCACCTCTTTTGACCAGGTAATTTCGAGGCTGAAATTTCTTTAAGGGGGTAGAACTGTAACATCCGGGATTTAGGGGCATTGCATTTACTTCGTATCTATGTGTTTGGTATGCTTTGTGTGTTGTTTGATGTGTTTGGGGTTCTCGGGAAGGCTTGGGGTTAAGTCGGAACCTTGGACAAAATTTTAATTTTTAGCACCTTAGGAGGGAAGCTGACTGAGGCAAGACCTAAGGTTTGTTGCTTGTGTTTGGTGACACAAGAATTTAATTGGTAAAGTGGATAAAAGGCGCCACTTAAGAGGTAGGAGGGTGACGCCACAAGGAGTAGGGAAGGAGCAGGTTCGAGTTCCACTGTTTACACTTTTGGAATTCTTTTTGGCGTCTAGAGGGAAAGAGGTGGATTTGGCTAGGAACCTTGAAGAGAGGGGTGTTGAATTGGTCAAACTTTTTGAATGGTTGGAAAAGAGTGAAAAGGGGGGTTTGAAGCTTTCAAACTAGTTTGAATGGGAGGGTATGAGTGAAGTTAGGAGAAAACTAAGGGATTTGGAGTGGGATGGAGATGTTGGCCGAATATGGGGTACTAGAGGAAGGAATTTCAGTCATGTAGGGGGTGTGTGGGAGTGTTTCGGTTTAGGGGTGATAGTGCCAAAAATTTTGAAGGGTTAGCTTTAGGTGTAGTGAGCTCTCCTTTTTGTCATTTGGGTTGTGACGTATTTTGGGCAATTTTGTTCTTTTCTTTGAGTAGTCGAAATTCCTAAGGTCTCATTCATTCTTCATTTAGCTTTAACCGAAACCATTTCTCTCCCTCTCCTTTTTGCATTTTGGTAACTTGAGTTCTTTTTCTCACCATCAAAAATCGAAACTGGTAGCACCTCTCTCGTCTTCCTTCTTTTTTCTCTTCTTTGCTCCACACTTTCTCCATTACTTCTTCAAAAGTCAAACCCAATCCTTCCTCTTTTCTTCTCCTTTGATCTTCTTTGGTTCACATTCTTTGCTGGTCTCTTGATCACCTTGAACCGAAACCATCTCATAGGTTGGCATTCATCTTCTTGAAACTAAAAGCCAAAAATCCACTCTCTCTTCTTTCTGCTGATTGCCGTCATTCCTCCTCCTCAATCTTCTCAATTGGATTCTTCTTAAGTTATGGTAAGGGTTCATCTTTCTAATTCAATTCTCTCTTCTCTCTCTCTTGGTTTTTGAATTAAAGGCATTAATCCTATTCCATGGGTTTTGGCCGAATATAGGAAGGGCTTGGTTTTTTTTTTTTTTTTTTTTTTTGCTTTTGGTCAATGTTTGAGGGGTCTTGGGATCAGTCGGATTCGATCAATCGGGGTAAGTGGTTATACCATTCGTTTGGCCGAAGGCCACTTCTTTTAACCCATATCTTGGAAGGCCAAATCTAATGTGGGGTTATGTAGGGACTCAATGATCCATTAATTCAAGTTTAGGAACCTCCAGGGTTTTATTGATTACGGTAAGGACTTCTTAGTGCAAAGCAATTATTTTTGTTATTATCTTATTCAATGGTTTAACTCTGTCTTCTGACCAAGATTGTTTTATGGAATCAAGTGCCAGCCGAGCAAAGGAGGGGGTTGGACACGTAGTCCCTACCCCTAAATTCAAGAAGCGTGTGGTGTTTGCCGTTCGAGATTGGCCACCGGGGTATGGGCCTACTTCGGAAAGGGATAAATAGATCGCTGTGATCCCTACGAGTGAGGACGTTAGCGAGATCGATAGTTTAGTCCTTCAGATTTACAGGTGTGTAATTAGCACACTACTTTCCTTAGTTTTATAAATGTGTATGTCTTATGTTTGAAAGCCGAAAATCATGGCAATGGTGCTTGAGTTACCCATGTTGGGTAAAACCGAAACCCCAGGTTAGTATGTTATAACCAAGTCTTATAATTATTGTGGATAACATGATTGTGGGTGTATGCTAAGCATGACAAGTATTACATTATATAATCTATCTGATATACTATATTACATGTGCATGGGTTACGGGGATTATTATGATATGAAGGGGAAGTGTATGCTGGTGACATTGTCACAATAAATGATGGCACAGTGCCTCATAATTGAATTGGTGATTTAATCACGTGTGGACCAGTGGCTAGACCACGATATGTGGACTTTGAGCAGTGTGTCTGTCAGCATGACTGCCAAAGAGGTGTGTAGAGGATGGAGGGTTGATTGTAGAAATCCCCACAGGTGTGTTGAGGATGGAAATATGGAGCGGTGTGTAGAGGATGGAATATTAGGTTGGGTTGGGCTATCATTTTAATTATTTCTCATATTGTGATAATTCGATGGTGTTTCGGGGCTCAGGCCCACTCATGGAATTTGGTGGACTAATTGCACACTGAGTCTGGTGACTCACTCTATTTTTCTCAAACAACTTGCAGGTAACTCCTAGTTCTCTGGACCGGGCTGGAGTGGAGTTGAGGTGGCCATGAATGGGTTATTTTTATTAAACTTTATTTTACTTATTACTAGCTACTTTTCTTTTGGAAATTTTTAATATGTAATAAGGCCATTTCAAATTTGGTAAATGTTGGATTTTAAATTTGATTTGCTACACATTAATCACGAACTACTCGGTGGAACGTTTTTATAAAATATAAGCGAGAGTTTTCTTTGCAATCTGTCAAACCACATTTCCTATAAAAAGAGATTGATCGCTGAAATCAGAGTTTTAAAATTTATAAAAGAATTATCAAATCCCGAAAACTAACTCTGACAATGATTAAAGGCAAGTGTACCTATCGAACAGTAGTATAGCTTAGGCAAGACCGGATATCGAACCCAAAGGAACTAAGAGTACTAACACTAACTTTCTTTTTCTTATTAAGCCTTAAAAATAGAGTAAAGTTACTTTTGACGAAGACTAAACTAAGGACACAAAGACAAAAAGGACGAATAGGAAAATAACTTTGAAGGAAGACTCAATTGATCACGACGATACCCTCAAGAAGAATTCACCTAGACTTCACTTGTTATCTAACCCTAAATTATATGATTTCTTTTACTTAGCCTGATCCGTAAGACTCGCTAACCTATATTAAACCCTCTCTCGAGGCGAATAACGTCTAACCCTAGGTTAATTAGTGGAACTCTCGTTCGCTTATAATAACCCCCTAAGATAGTAGTAAACCGGTCAATGGACTCCCATATTAGGTTTCACCTTAATCCGGCAAAATCTCATAACCCTATCTCTAGGCATTCAATCAACTTCGCTTAATTATGTTAGATCTACTCTTAGGCAGGGTCAATTCCTCCTCCACCTAAGCACATCAGATTTGGATTAAGCAACATAATTAAGAACAAACTAAGTAATTATCATATAACTTTAGAAATCAAATAAAAAGATTCATCTAGGTTTCATCCCCTTCAGGTATCTGAGGGGTGTAGTTCATAATGAATAAAGAAAACATTGCAAGAGAAGAGATAAAACAAAACATAAGAAAATCTTAAATCCCCTTGAAGGAATTGAAGGAGAATTCCGTTGTCTTGAGTATAATTTTGGCTTCTTGGGATGGATCAACTGGCTACCCTCGCGTTCTTCCCTAACTCTGACCTTCTCGGCTTGGCTCCTTGGCCTAGCTTTCTATGCCTTTCAAAAGTGGTACTTGGGGAATATATATAGGCTCTTGGAATGCGATTCTTTCTCCCTAAGTATCCTTTTCCGACTGAAATTGCTCTTTCCAACGACAGAGGTACGGCCATGGCACACGCCCGTATGAATCAAGACCAGACTGTGTTCGAACTTTTAATGAGGCACGGCCATGTGTGACGGAGTTGAGGCCGTGCTCTAGGTATTCATCGAGGCACGGCCTTGCGGACTTTGGGCCAGGCCGTGTCAATTTCGTGTTGAGGCCCATTTACTCCGTTTTTGGCCCGTTTTGTGTTCTTTTCATCCTCGGGTGCTTTTCTGGGTATAAGACATGAAAAGAAAGGATTAAAAGCACCTTTTTATAAAAATCAAGGAATAAATCATCAAAAAGCATATTAAATATGGGATTAAAATATGTTACTTTTACGGTTTATCAAATACCCCCACACTTAAGCTTTTGCTTGTCCTCAAGCAAAATTCTCAACTTACAATAAAAATGAACTTTCCATGATTCATAATTCCTATCAGCAATGCCTTATCTTAATTCATAGATAATTTATACATGGATAATTTGATTTAAAGTGTCCTAAAGTTTCAAACGAGATAAGTCATGATTTTGTTCCTCGAAAACATAGGTGTCTCCCCTCTTTTAAATTACTGCCTTTTCAATTCAAAACCGACAAGGATTGATATCCTCACTTAAGATTCACTCAAATCACTCTAAAGTGTTTAATGTTCAGAAAAAGATCGCTCATAAGTCGAACCTAAAAAGTTAATCCCATAGGCTTGCCCGAAAATCAAATCTCTACTACTGTAATATGAGATGACAAACAGATCAAAAGGTCTTAACAAGGTTGTAACGGGGCTAGGTTAAGGGTATGGATATAGGCTGAATTTAGAGGGTTAGAATCGAGATTGAATTGTCAAGTTACCTATCTAGAAAAATAAGTTGATAATTACACCATTTTAAATTTTACAATACTAATAACACGAGCTTTTTCTTTTGATAATTTGACTTTAACTGTATAAGCTCACTCTTCGTAACACTAATACTGAATATACTTCAATTTTTTTTAAGAACAAACTATAAATAATAATGACTTTAACAACTGAAATATAGAACATAGTTAGGTAACTGCTCAAAAACCAAATCTCGACAAATAGGGTAATTAGAAGGATGGTAATAACAAATACACAGGGTTTTGGGTTATATTAGTGGGTTAGTCAATAAAAAGGGTTGTTAGGCTCATCGGGGTTCACTAGGGGTTAATTATGAGGGTAGGCTTTTTAGTGGTGTAAGTGGGTTAAACCTGGATGCCTTTGTCATCTTGGTATATCAAATCATAACTGTGGTCTTGACACGTAAAAATGAGGCAAGTTCTAGAATAACAGTTCATAGTTGACACACTCATAATCAAAAAATGAGCACGAAAAAGAATGTATGCTCTATAAGGTTCAAATACTTCAAAAATTATGGGTGTTTTGACATCATCCTTATAAAATTCGAATTTCAAGGTGATATTCAAAATTGGATCAACAACTTAGCAAAAATTTTAATTCCTGAAAAATAGACTTATCATGTTTGATTCTATAGTATTCTTTTAAATTTAATTATCAGTGTACAATTAACTATGACTTATTCTAAAACATGTCAATAATCATCACAATTCATCAGAAATTTCATCCTAATTAGTAATATGAGAAAATTACTTTAAAACAAGATTAAATTCAGGGATTTGAGAATCATGCAAAAAGTTAGGTCCTTTTACCCCCTACAATTAAGATGTACATTGCCCACAATGTACGAACTTATATAAAAACATTCAAGGGATAAATCAAAAGAGAAGGGGAAAGAAGTACTCTCTGGATTGTGGATGTTTTCCCGGAGGAGTGTCTTTGGTGGTGGTGATGGTTGGTCTTGATGACGAACCTGCGCTAGATGAAGAAATTGGGTAGCACACTGAGAAGTATCCAGGATTTATTAAGACCTAATTAAAACAAACTAAAAGGAAAGAGACTAAGAAGAAAACTAAAATGAAAAGAGAATATTAATGGAATGTGGAGTCCTTATTGAAGGATGGTTCGCAAGGTGGGTGTGACTTCTAAGGCTGGGGAGGTGCTGGCGGTGGCGGAAGTGAAGAGGTTATCGTGGTGGTCGGCCTGATTCCCAAGCAGCCTTTCAAACCTGACTCTACGAAACCAAATAAAATTAAAATAAATTAAACATAAGATTATTGAAGAAAAGAAGAATGAAAGGAAAGAGAAATGGAAAATAAAAACTAATTGGTCTCAAAGATCCTTGGCTTGGTGTTGAGATGAAGCTGCCGGCATGAACTCATGTTGATCGTTCTTTGTTAAGGGACCTATGCTTAGCTTCTTCCGCTTATTCGGCATGATATTGGCTTGCTCAAGGATCTATAGTCTTAGTAAGTGGAGAATCTAAGATGGAGAAGAGTGAAAAGCAAAGAAAATAAGGATGGAATCAGATGGAGGGAAGGGGAAGATTTGAGGGGTTTAAATAGAGGTTCAAAGTCGGTGCTTCCCCATGGCCGTGGTCCTAGGGGGTGTCGATTTACACGGCTGCCTCGCACGGCCGTGTGTATGGGTGTGTTATTATCCTACGCCCGTGTCTTGGATTCCCACGCCCGTGTTTAACAAGTCAGTAGTTTTGCATGGTTTGGAGGCACGGGCGTGGTGTGCCTGTGGTGTGGAAGTCAGTAGCTTCACACGGTTGAGGGGCACGAGCGTGCCCCTTCTATCGGTGCCCGTGGGGAAGGTGATTGGATCCGTGACATGGGCGTGGTTAGACTGTCTTGTACGGCCTCTGCTCTGTCAGTGTAACAGTTTCGGTGGTCCACACGACTACGGACACGGCCGTGTGTAAGGCCGTGTGACCTAGAAAACCTGCACTTTTGGTTTAGTTAAAAAGGAGAAGAAAAAGAGAAAGAAAATAAAACATAAACAAATGCAAAAAAAAATAGGGTTAGTACTCGGGGTGCCTCCTGAGAAGCGCTCGTTTATAGTCTTAAGCTAGACTTTTCCTCGTATTTTGAAAAAACAATTTAGGGAGGTTTAAAGGTTTGAATATCTTCCCTCATGCTTATGGTTTTATTCTCTTGACAAAGTTGAAGTCGAGAAGTGTTTACCTTAAAATTGTCGAATATCGAATTGCTTACCTCAACTATTCCTTGTGGGAAGATGTCGTGTACCTTAAAAAGAAGTTATCCTTTTGCCTTCAGGTCTGTTGTGGTGATGTGAGGATCGGCTTTGTCTAATAGTACCTGGTCTCCTATTTTAAAGTGATTTGAAGTCCCCACAAGCTCTTCTGTTGGTTCCTCTGGTTTGACTTCGTGTGGATCCGGTTCTTCTTTGACGTGTGTCTGTTGCTCTTCTAATTTGTCGACCCTAAAACTTTGCTCCTCATGTATCCCTAGCTTCTCCTTGAAGTGCATTTTCCATTCATCTAAGTTATTGGATTGAATCTTTTGCCCCTCGTGAGATATTTCTTTGTTGGCACGAAACTGAGGATCTGGTTCAATTGTTCCTTTTTCCGGTGGTTCCTGAAAAGAAGGTGTAATTGGCTGGTTATCAAAAGAATTTTCCTTCTTATCTTCGTTCTTTATTGACCTGGCTGAGTCGAGGGCTTGAAGACTAATTGAGTCGTCTCATACACAAAGTATGAGTTCACCTATGGCAACATCAATTTTAGTTTTGGCAGTTGCTAGGAAAGGTCTTCCTAAAATTAAGGGGATTGAATTGTCCTCCTCCATGTCTAAAACAACAAAATCTACTGGGAAAACAAATTTATCGATTTTTATGATAACGTCTTCAATAATGCCCCTAGGAATTCTAATAGTTTTATCTGCAAATTGAATACTCATCCTAGTTTGTTTGGGCTTCCCTAGACCTAGTTGTTTAAACATTGTGTAAGGCATGACATTGTTTAAATCAGCTAACGCATTATCAATATGTAGACTGCCAATTAAACATGGAATTGTAAAACTCCTGGGTCTTTTAACTTCTGTGGTAGTCTATTTTGTAGAATTGCTGGGCACTTTGCGTTTAGTTTAATATGTGGCTCTTCATCTAATTTGCATTTTTTTGTCAGGAGCTGTCTTAAAAATTCCCCCGCGTCTGGCATCTAAAAAATAGCTTCAAGAAGAGGTAAGTTAATGTGTAATTTCTTTAAAAGTTTAAGAAACTTACCAAACTGTTCTTCTGAATCGTCTCTTTTTAATGCTTCAGGATAAGGAATGCGAGGTTGGTATTCTTTGATTACCGGTTTTGGCCTTTCCTTTGCTACCTCTACTTTTCCTTCGTCTACCTTGTCTTCTTGTTGCGAGATGGTTTCGTCTATTTCTGCATTTTCCTGAGCTGCTATGGCTTGAACTTGCTCCTTAGGATTAATTTCGGTGTTACTTGGTAGACGTCCTTGCGGTCGTTCTGACATGAGCTGTACGAGTCGTTCAACTGCATTTGTAACTTCCTTTACTGATTTAGCGATTTCACTAATTCGACTCTCGTTGCTTTTAATGGTTCTATCAATGTGTTGTAGGCGTTCTTCTGTGTTTGCCGATTTTGTTAGCTCCCCCTCGTGGATTGGTTTCTTTTCTTGTGTATAGGGTTAATTTCAGAAGTTTTGAGGAAGTTGTTGCCCTTGATTACTTTGATTGCCTTGACCTCCCCATGAAAAGTTTGGGTGGTTCCTCCAACCTGGATTGTAAGTGTTACTATAAGGATTATTATTGGGTCAAAAATTATTACCTATATAGTTAATTTGTTCGCTTTCTGCTTCCGGTTGGTAGGGTGGGTACTCAGGATTCGCCACTGTTCCACTTGTGTCGCACTGCATGACTGGATGTACCTGCGAAGAACAAAAACTATCAAGCTTTTTATTCATCATCTCAAGCTGCGTTGATAGCATGGTCATGGTGTCGACGTTAAAGACTCCTGCCGATTTCGTTGGTTTAGTCCTTGAAGCTTGTCACTGATAATTGTTTAATGACATCTCAATGAACTCGTAGGCTACTTTTGGAGTTTTGTTATTCAGAGTTCCACCGGTGGCTAAATCAATTAGTTGCCTTGTTGAGGGGTTTACACCGTTGTAGAATGTTTGGACTTGTAGCCACAAGAGTAAGCCATGGTGTGGGCACCTCCTCAAGAGATCTTTGAATCTCTCCCATGCATCGTATAGTGTTTCTAAATCCATCTGCACAAAAGAAGAGATATCATCCCTTAATTTGGCCGTTTTGGCCGATGGAAAATATTTCTTTAAAAACTTTTCGGTCATCTGATCCCATGTAGTGATTGATCCTCATTGTAACGAGTTTAACCACTGTTTAGCTTTATTTCTTAATGAAAAAGGGAATAACCGAAGATGTATGGCATCATCAGAAATGTCATTTATTTTGAAGTATCACAGAACTCTAAAAAGTTAGCTATATGCATGTTTGGATCTTCGTCCTGCAAACCATCAAATTGAACAAACTGTTGAATCATTTGTATTGTGTTATGCTTTAATTCAAAATTATTAGCAGCTATAGCAGGCCTAACAATACTCGATTCTGCTCCTATTAAATATGGTTTAGCATAATCAAACATTGTACGTGGAGCGTTGCGATCTCCCACGTCGCTGGTGGTGGGTTGTTTTCATCCATCCCTTCAGTAGGATTGGATCTATCTTCTTTCTCCCTTTCTGTGTAATGTAGGGCTCGCCTAGTTTCCCGACGATTCCTTCAAGCGGTAGCTTCAATATCACTTTCGTATACTAAATGTCCTCTCGGGTTCCTTCTAGTCATAAACTAGAGGTACCTGAAAAGAAAAGAAAGAAAGAAAAATTAGCAAAATTTAAAAATTAAACAAAATAAATTACTGAAAATAAAATAATGGCTAAAGTAATAAAAATAGAGTTTTCTTAATATTTTAGTTCCCCGGCAACGGCGCCAAAAACTTGATCGCTAAAATCAGAGTTTTAAAATTTATAAAAGAATTATCAAAACCCGAAAACTAACTCTGACAACGATTAAAGGCAAGTGTACATATCGAACAGTAGTATAGCTTAGGCAAGACTGGATATCGAACCCAAAGGAACTAAGAGTACTAACACTAACTTTCTTTTTCTTATTTAGCCTTAAAAATAGAGTGAAGTTACTTTTGACGAAGACTAAACTAAGGACACAAAGACAAAAAGGACGAATAGGAAAATAACTTTGAAGGAAAACTCAGTTGATCACGACGATACCCTCAAGAAGAATTCACCTAGACTTCACTTGTTATCTAACCCTAAATTATATAATTTCCTTTACTTAGCTTGATCCGTAAGACTCCCTCACCTATATTAAACCCTCTCTCGAGGCGAATAACGTCTAACCCTAAGTTAATTAGTGGAACTCTCGTTAAACTTATAATAACCCCCAGGATAGCGAAGAAATCGATCAATGGACTCCCATATTAGGTTTCACCCTAATCGGCAAAATCTCATAACCCTATCTCTAGGCGTTCGATCAACTCCGCTTAATTATGTTAGATCTACTCTTAGGCAGGGTCTATTCCTCCTCCACCTAAGCACATCAATTTGGATTAAGCAACATAATTAAGAACAAACTAAGTAATTATCATATAACTTTAGAAATCAAATAAAAAGATTCATCTAGGTTTCATACTCTTCAGGTATCTGAGGGTTTTAGTTCATAATGAATAAACAAAACATCACAAGAGAAGAGATAAAACAAAACATAAGAAAATCCTAAAACCCCCTGAAGGAATTGAAGGAAAATTCCGTCGTCTTGACTATAATTTCAGCTTCTTGGGATGGATCAACTGGCTACCCTCGCGTTCTTCCTTAACTCTGACCTTCTCGGCTTGGCTCCTTGGCCTAGCTTTCGATACCTTTCAAAAGTGGTACTTGGGGGATATATATAGGCTCTTGGGATGCGATTCTTTCTTTCTAAGTATCCTTTTCCAACTGAAATTGCTCTTTCCAGCGACAGAGGCACAGCAATGGCACACGCCCATGTGAATCGAGACCAGATCGTGTTTGGACTTTTAATGGGGCACGACCGTGTGTGACGGAGTTGAGGCCGTGCTCTAGGTATTCGTCGAGGCACGACCGTGCAGACTTTGGGCCAGGCTGTGTCAATTTCGTGTTGAGGCCCATTTTCTTCGTTTTTGGTCTGTTTTGTGTTCTTTTCATCCTCGGGTGCTTTCCTAGGTATAAGACATGAAAAGAAAGGACTAAAAGAACCTTTTTGTAAAAATCAAGGAATAAATCATCAAAAAGCATATTAAATGTGGGATTAAAATATGTTACTTTTACGGTTTATCAGAGATTTTGTTGATAATCTATTAAGGGAAAGAAACAATAAGAGTTTTTCTAAAACGTCACCTAAATGCAAGGCTCGACTAATTAAAATTTTATAATTTAAATGAACAATGGGTTTTCAACTAAGCCACGAAACTTGAGATTTTGAAAATGTCTTAAAAACTCCTCTGAAGCTCGTAAACTTTTCAAACCCTTTTTCTAATAGCATGCCAGATCCGGTTGTGGTGTTTGGGCCGGGTTTGGGTGTTACATGGTAGGTGTAGAAAAGATTCGGTTATAGGAAGAAAAAGGTTAGAAGAAGAATTCGGCCAATACAATTTAGGCAACAACAAGCAAAGAAAGTGTTTAAAGAGAAAAAGAGAAGAAAAGAATAAGAGGAGTGTTGTGTTTCTCGGTAAGGAAAAATAAAGAAAAGTGACCCGAAATGCAAAGAAAAGATTCCGCTATAGGAAGAAAAAGGTTAGAAGAAGAATTCAGCCAATACAGTTTAGGCAACAACAAGTAAAGAAAGTGCTTGAAGAGAAAAAGAGAAGAAAAGAATAAGAGGAGTGTTGTGTTTTCGGTAAGGAAAAATGAAGAAAAGTGACCCGAAATGCAAAGAAAAGAAAATAAATCCCAAAGAGTTTCAGTTTTACTCTCTCCCACAATGATCTAATTCTCTTCCAAAAGACCCTTAGCCGAAACACTTACCCCCTTGACACACTCTTACACACGGCACAACTCCCACCACTCACCCCACTCCTTGATTTCCACCTAGAATTCCTTTTCTCCACCCATTCAAATTGTTTGACTCATTCTCCAACCTCCATGGCAGAGTTTGATCCTAACTCTACTTCTTCCTCTCCTAAGCACAAAATAATTGCCACTAAAATGCAGCTTGTGAGAATTGAACTCCCCCATTCCTTGCACTCCTCTTGACGCCACACCACATTGCCACATGCTCAACTTCTGTTAATAAAACACGCACTAATATATATAAGCCCTGCCACCACCAGCTCTCCCTACTAAAGAGCCCAAAACCAAAATTTTTCCAGAGCTAGGCCTTGACCCCAAGCCTCCCTAGAGCCCCTAGACACCCTCAAACAACCCGTAGAGCAAGTGCAACATGCAATTACACAAATGTTACAAACCCCAAGTTTTTGGGATGTTACAGGAATTACATTTAGTTGATTATTTTTTATTCGAATTGGATGGTTGTTTAGGTTGTAAGTCCAGTATTACTCCTTAACCCTATTCCGGCGTCGAATACGGGTGAGGGGTGTTACATTACCTATCTCTTTATATATATGTTTTATAATTGTTTAAAATATTTATATTATTTAATGTTATAATAGTGATATATATGAGATGATCAATAATTGATCGATTAAAAATAAGAAGTGTGGTAATGAAAAAATACATGTGTTGTACTATTCTATTCACTTATTTAGGTTATTTGATTATTGTGAGAAGTTTGGTAATGAGAAGGTGCATCTCTAGGATTGACTCTGGCTAGGAAAGGCTTGGTTTTTAAGTGGTCAATTTTGACTCTCCTTTCCTTTCTGGGACCCTACCTGGTGCATGGTTCACATTCACTTCTTTGATTTTTGCCTTCAAAAGAAAAACTAAAAAGAATCAAAATTGTTTGTTTTTATGACTGATCGATTCTTGTGTATGAATGAATGTGAATATTATAAAATTTACATAACATGCCATGCATATAATGGAAGCATGTCATATAGATTAGGTAAGAATGCCACTAGTACTATTGTATGATCATCCTTGAAATATGGGATAAAAACCTTGCATGTCTTTTAAAATATTGTATGGGAGAAGGTCTTTGAACAATACCTACGACCTCCATTAATGGTCCCTAAGTGATAGCATGTTAAAGTTTCGAGTTGGTTCCTACCTTGGCCGCACCCCAAGGTAAACTTTATCATGTGGGTTCACTGGATGGATTTCCTTTCAAGGACAACTAGTCATACTTGACTCTCAGAGAGATTCTCCAAAAATGACTTGATAACTTTTGAAAGGACTTATGTTTTATGCCTTTAGACTTGGTTAATTTCCAGTACTTATGTAATATCCTGGATTTTGGGCTTATGCATTTAGTGAATGATAAACTGTGGAAATTTAATGTATAAATTCATGATATAGCCGAGTGTAACTGTATAGTATTGAAGTGAATTTATTTGGCTAAAGCAAATGGATAAGTAAGTTCTTGAGCAATCTTATGTTTTGAGGTTATTTACAAAATCTAATGAATGATAGAATTTGTATGAGTTGGTGTAAAACCATGAGTTGGCCGAATGTGATGATGATGGATTGGGTTGATTTCAAATGTATTTAACTAAATGTGAATAAATGCATGTAGTTCGATATGTGACAGTGAAATGCGAAAAGTATGTAAAGTTATTTTTGACATTCGGGCTTTATGCCTAGCGTGCCTCGCGTGCGGTGACATAATCGGGCTTTACGCCTAGCAGGCCTCGTGCGGTGTTATTTATCGGGCTTTACGCCTAGCAGCCTTGTGCGGTGTTACTTTTCGAGCTTTTTACGTGAAGCGTGCTTGATGCCGGTGATGTATTTTACCAAAGAGAAATTGAATCTTTGTTCAAGACAATTTAGAGCTAAATTGTTAAGAATACGGTTCAGATAAGTATGTAAGGTATGCTATGTTTAATATTACTTGGGTCAAATTAATATTGATGGATGTAATTTGACGAAAGCCGAGCTTAGAACGTGCTATTATGGAACAATTGGTTTTCATGTATAGACGTTAAGAAAGTAGATTTCCATGCGATATACTTATATGAACTACGAAGAAATGTAGGTCTAAGGAAATGATCCCTAATTCACTTAGTTTACTGAATTACTAGTATTCGGCTTTGTGTAAACTATTTACTTAATTGCCTATGTGAGATGCAGTATGTTGATTGTTTTCTTTTCGTAAATAATTAAATGTTCTATTATCATGAGTTAGGACTTACTAAGCTAGTAAGCTTAATTATGTGAGATGTTTCCTCTGTTTTATAGATTAGGAACAAGCCACAAGCTCATCGGGATCGTCGGAAAGTCGCTCACACTATCAATCTACATTTTGGGTACTCTTTCATTTTGGTTTTAAGCAAAGGCATGTATAGGAAGGACTTGGTTTTTGTTTGATGGAATCTTAAGGTTTATGTGTAAAAACAACTAAAAATAGCCATGCGAAAATGGCTAAATCTTTGTTAAGTACGTTGGTGTGTTTTGAATGTAAGTTGGTTCATGGTAGCAATGTCCATGCATTCTTAATCAAGTTAATCGTTTTTATTAAGGAAATGTTTGTATATGAATTGAATCCTTGAATTTGAGATGTAGGTAGGTTCGGTTAGAAGCTAGTTTATTTATTTTTTTTTTTGAATGAAATAAAACAGCTTGTAGTGGCAGCAGTGACGTGAGTTAGAAAAATCACCAAAAATAGGGTATATTGAGATTGGAGGTGAGTGAGTTATGAAATTGAACCTTAGTGTGTCTATTTTTACATGAAAGAAACAGAATAGGTAAAAGATTTGTATATTATGAGATAATTAAGTTTTAACGAGACCTGCTCTAAATGAATTCGTGAGCTACTGTCCCGTTTTGGAAAAATTGTCAAAAATTGTACAAAAATAATTAGGAATCGTGGTTTATATGTGTAGAATCCCAAATGAGTCTATTTTTCAATGGTATAAACAAGAACATCATAGGAAATTTGTGCAATCTGATAACTGCAGTTTTATAGGGACAGGTCAGAATTGTCCAGCAGTGTAATAAGGGTAACTTTGAAGAATAAACTGTACTAATTGGCCACATGAAAAATTCTGGAAAAGTTATTGTGAATAGTTATATGAGTCTAGTTTCAAGGAAAATTTACGGATCTAAATTTTGAGTTTTGTAACTCGAGTTATGGCCGATTTAGTCAGCGTGATGCAGTTGGGCAGCTTTAAAATTTTTACTCCTCGAGTTAATGGTCACGTCTAGTAATGCCACGTACTCGATTCCGGCAAGGGTACCGGGTAAGGGGTGTTACAAGTCAAATGCCTTAGAAATTATTCGATTTTAAAGAATTAAAAGAAGGAGCTAGGCCCGATAGGCCTTAAGAGAATTAGTAGGGAAAGTATAACACAAAAATGGGCTTGGAAAAGTGGCAATGAGGCGCCACTTAAAGCCCAGTAAGTGACGCCACAAGGAGTTCAAAGGGGGCTAGGTTCGAGCTGCAAGGGAAGCAAAATAAAGGTTTTATTTTGCAGCAGAGATGAGCAGCAAGGGACGGCACTAAGGCTAAATTTTAGGAGCTTTAATCCTTTTATTTCTTTTAAGAGATAAATGGTGATAATTAATTGAAATAGGGGATAAATGTTGGATTAATTTTTATTAATTCGAATAAGGTGATAATTGAGAGATAAAGCTATCAGAATAGGGAGAGTTAGCCGAATAAGGGTCTCTAGGTGGACTAATTTCTGCAGAAAGGGGAAAAGGGTGGCTATTCTTCATTCTTTCTTTTCCTCTGCCGAATTCTCTAAGTGAACCTCCTCTTCTCTTTTATTTTGCCAAGCCGAAAACTCAAGCAAAGCCTAGCCGATTTCTTCACCTTTCTTCTCTTCTTCTTTCTCCAACTCAATCAAAAGCCGAATCTCCCTAGTATTCTTCAAAGCCGAATCCCTCTGAGGTGTTAGGCAAGGGCTGTCGATTTCTGTAGAGAAGGTAAAGACCAAATGTCATTTGATTTCCATTCTTTTCTTTTAGATTTGTCGACATCTAGAACTAATCCCATCAATATTCTTGTTTGCTAAAATTTGGAAGGAACTTTTCGGGATTTTTAGTATAGTCGACTATAAGGAGGATTATTCGGGATTTCAACATCCAAGGTAGGTTATGTGATATTCGGCCATAGGCCATTTTTATGTGATTTAATGTTAGAATTAAATCTAACCTATGCCTATAGGTATTTCGACACCTCCATAATCAAGTAGCTATTTCGGGATTTTTTTAGATCCGCGGAGGTAAGTGAATACTAATCGGCCAAAGCCAGATATGGTGGTTCAAATCTATTTCTTATGTTTTTAAAGAGCCGAAACGAACTTATGAAGTGATTGAGTATTAGCCGAATGGTTTTTTTTTTTTTACTAACACATTTAGGGTTGGCCGAATATAGGGATTAAAGATCTAAAGCGCTAGACCGGGTTGTTCGGGATTTCTATAAACTCGCTAAGAATATCAGGTGTGTAGCCCACTCTAAGCCTTAATAGATTTATGGCTATGTTTTAATAAATGTGTAATAAGAATATGTAAAATGTGGTTAAGGTACCATGCAATGGTACATAGTACTCAGGTACGTTTTCCTACTCCTACTATGAGTGTAATATGATCTGTTATGGCATATGTGAAACTATAAGAATGTGAATAAGGAATATGACATGGCTTATGCATATTTGTATGACATGGGGCATATGGGTGATTATGAAAGGGAAAGTGAATGTGGTGGTTTGATACCACAATATCTGAATGTGGTGACTTCGATCACATTATCTGAATGTGATGACTTCGGTCACAAAATAATTATCTGGTGGCTATGCCACGAATTTTATAAGGGCGATGAGCACGTCGATCGCAAATGATCGCCTTCGATGATGTGTAGCAGATGGAGGGTTGACTTAGTAGTCCCCACGGTGTGCAGGTTGGTACGGGTGATGTGTAACGGATGGTATCTACGTTTGGGTTCGGGTTTGCATCATCTTATTTAATTATATGTACATGTATGAACTGATATGCCTAAATTATTGGGACTTAGTGTTGGCTGTTACACACTAAGTCTATTTGACTCACCCCGTTGTGGGAATATTTTTCAGGTGACGCTCAGTAATGGACCGGGTCGGCAGGAGCTCAGTGGTGGCCATGCTCAGCTCAGAGTTTGATTAATTTTGGACTTTTACATTTTAAGAATTTGGATTTATTTTGGGATTGTTTCATTTGTAATAAGGCCAATAGTACTTAATTGTTTTATGGTTGCTTTTAATTGTTTTATCACGATACTACTATTGTTAAGTCAAAGGTTATCTAAATTTTTTTTTTTAAATAAACCCTCAAATGTTTTGTCACCTAACACAAATGATTTTCAATTAAAATGGTAAACTCTAAGAACTCGATTTTTACCTTTAACTTGTAATTTCGAAATTCAACAGTAAAGTTTTATAAAACCTAGATTACCAAAAATAAACTTGTTTTCAACCCGAGCCCAACACAAAGTAAAATTTCTTTCAAAACCATCCAAATTTTCCAAAGTAATCAAAAAGTTTTGAACCGTTTTACTCGAGGAACATACCAGATCCGGTCAAGGCTCGTGGGCTAGGTTTGGGAGTGTTTTAGCTTGGTATCAGAGCCAGGTTTTAAACTCTTGGCCTTGGGTTTAAGCCCATAACGTTTTCAAAAAATTGAGGCCTTTTGTGAAAATTTTTGAAATGAGCAGGTTTTCTGGCATGGCACCCAAGTCACCGACCCGAAGTCTACCAGGTAAGTACCCCTAATCAGTTGTGTGAATTGTATTATGAATTATAGAAGGGTATCAGTGGAACGTAGATTAGTATATTAGGTATTTGAACCCTAGGACTAGTTACCCCAACAATGTCATAAAACTTTAAAGCCTAAATAAACAAACCTGTGACTAAGTCGCCGAGTTAGGGTGTGGCAACCATTGTGCGCATGTCTAGGATTGGATCCGGAAGAGCCTGGTACTTAAGCAGTCCTAGTGACTCACCTCCTCTTCGCTGGAATCCTACCTGGTGCGTAGCTTCGGTTCACCCTAACCAAGAGGACTTATTTACGGGCTAAACCCAATAACTAAACCCAAAAGGGATTAGCTGTGTTTTCATAAAAACTTCAATTTTAAAATCACCAAATTACCTTTTTAAATTGTAGCAAAACTTAGTTTGAAAATTTTCCAAAATATTTTCGATTTACAAAATTACCTAAATACCCCTAGTGGTAAAATTACTAAAATGCCCTTGGTTTCCAAAATTACCATACTACCCCGATTTCAATAAAATTATCTGATTTTGCAAAAATATCCAAAAACGTTATCGTTACAAAATATTAAGGTACCTTGATTTGGAAATTTACGAAATTACCCCTGTTTTACAAAATTACCAAAATGACCCCCGATTTTCAAAATTTCTGCAACAACACCGATTTGGAAAACAAATTCTCAAAAGGAATCCCAAGTTTTGAAAATTTTGAAATACCTTTGATTTTTAGAGATTTTTCAAATTGACCCCGACTTATTACCAAAATACCCCTGTAGGACAAATGACGAAAATACCCCTGGGGTAGGATCAGGCAGAAAAAATGTTGGAATAGTGAATGTGTGTGAATGGATGTGTTTTTCTGAACTAGGATAGAAGACTCGAAAGAACCCCTATTAATTTTCTTCTCATAAAACTTCTCCGCGGATAATCAGTGAAACAAGGACTAATTCATAAAATTTCTTAATCAGATTAAAGCACGATCGTAGATATGAGCTCTAGGGGACGTGGTCGTAATGTGCGAGGACGCGGTCGAGGTAGAATGACCGTGTCGAAACCCGTTAGATCGGGTCAATCGTCTGAGAATGAGGTACCACCACCCCACCACAGTGTTGGTGTTGAGCGAGAAGATCAGACATGGGAGATGATGTTTGTATCGCAGTCGTGGCCTTTGTGAGTTCTCAAAATGGTGGCTGGAGCAGGTGGAAATATGGGAGCTCGAAAGTCTATACCCGAGCGACTCCGAGCCAATGGAGCTGAGGTATTTCGTGGAGTATCTGGTGTGGCACCCAGTACGACTGAGTATTGGTTGGAGGCAACCGAGCGAATTATGGATGAGCTCGATCTGACCCCTGAGGAGAAACTGAAAAGAATGGTGGCGCTGCTACGTGATGAGGTGTATCAGTGGTGGCTCATAGTTCGAGATGGTGCCACAGCTGAGAATCTTACTTGGGAATATGTTAAGGCGGCGTATCAGAAGAAGTATGCTGGGACCAGATATACTGATGCGCTGTGGAAGGCTTTTCTGGGGCTGGTTCAAGGGAACAAGTCCGTAGCAGAATACGAAGCGGAATTCTTAAGGTTGAGCCGGTATGCTCGAGGAGTAGTGGCTACGGAGCATGAGCGATGTGTCTGATTTGAGGACGGACTTAGGGATGACCTGAGGTTGTTGATAGCTCCACATCAGGAGCGGGAGTTTGCCGCATTAGTAGAAAAGGCTAAGGTAGCTGAAGGGATTAAGGACTCGGTAAGGCTGAACTCTGATCGAAATAGACAGAAGAGAGGGTTTGGGCCGTCTGGATCGTCAGGGAATGTTCAAAAGAGGCCTAGAGCTGATGAGCTGCGAGGTCAGCAAGTGGGTTCAGGAGGGCAGTATCGTACTTGTAATCAATGTGGAAAAATGCACTTAGAAGAGTGTTGGAAGAAAATGGGAGGATGCTTTAAATGCTGATCAAAGGATCATATGATTAAGGACTGTCCAATAAAGATAGATGGAAGTCAACCAACAGGCCAAGGTGCTAATCAGGCTGGTAGAGGTGGACAGCAGCCTCAGCGGGGTCGAGGTCCGAATAACAGAGGTAACAATACTGGAAGAGGACGTGGAACATCGGGCCGAGGTGTTGGTAATACTGAGGCTAGACAGCCAGGTCTGGTTTATGCGGTTCACCGGAGGGAGGATGGAGACGCGCCGGACGTCATAACCGGTACGTTTCTTATAGCAAACAAGCCTTATTTTGCTTTGATTGATGTGGGCTCGACCGATTCTTATGTTGCATGTAGTGTAGTGGAAACACTAGGCATAGCCTCTGAACTTTCTGTTAAGGAGATGACTGTAGTAAGCCCACTAGGTCAAACTGTAGTGATGAACAAGATATTTCGGAAAGTACCTCTAGAGATTCAAGGAATAGTATTTTTTGCTGACTTAATGGAATTACCCTTCGGAGAATTCGATCTTATACTTGGCATGGACTGGCTAGTGGAACATCGGGCTGTATTGGATTGTGCAGCTAAGCGGGTGGAATTAAGGACCCCGGAGGATGGGGTGGTAATTATGATAGGAGAGAGAAGAAACTACTTGTCTAACGTAGTTTCTGCTCTTAAGGCTGAGAAGATGGTTCAGAAAGGGTGCAAGGCTTTCTTAACTTTTGTTAGTGCGTTAGATGCTAAAGAAGGGGGAGTCAATGGAGTAAGGACAGTAAAGAAATTTGTGGACGATTTTCCGGAGGAGTTACCTGGAATACCCCCAGACAGGGAAGTGGAGTTCGGAATTGACTTGCTGCCGGGAACAGCTCCTGTGTCAATCGCCCCATATAGAATGGCACCAAAGGAGTTGGTTAAGCTGAAGGCTCAAATCCAAGAATTGCTTGATCGTGGGTTTATTCGACCCAGTGTGTCTCCATGGGGAGCACCGGTCTTGTTTGTGAAGAAGAAGGACGGAACTATGTGCATGTGCATAGACTATCATCAGTTGAACAAGCTGACCATTAAGAACAAGTATCCTCTGCCAAGGATTGATGACTTGTTCGATCAGCTGAAGGGGGCAGCGGTATTTTCGAAGATAGATCTACGGTCGAGATATCATCAGCTTAAGGTGAAGGAGACAGATATCCATAAGATGGCTTTCCGAACAAGATACGGGCATTATGAGTTCTTGGTAATACCATTCGGGTTGACAAATGCCCCAGCCGCGTTTATGGATATGATGAACCGAATTTTTCAACCTTACTTGGACCGGTTCGTCGTCGTGTTTATCGACAACATCCTAGTGTATTCCAAGTCGGAGGAGGAGCATGATGAGCATTTCCGGATTGTTTTACAAGTGTTGAGGGAGAAGAAGCTCTATGCCAAATTCAGCAAGTTTGAATTTTGGCTTAAGGAAGTGGCGTTATTAGGGCATGTGGTATCCGTAGAAGGAATAAGGGTAGATCCTAGGAAGATCGAGGCAGTGTTAGATTGGAAACCACCTAAGTCTGTGGCTGAGATTCGTAGCTTCTTGGGATTGGCAGGCTACTACAGAAGGTTTGTAGAAGGGTTCTCATCAATAGCCACGCCTTTGACGAAGTTATTAAGGAAGGAAGTACCTTTCGTATGGACAGAGAAGCAACAGGAGAGCTTTGAGAAGCTTAAGAGGGTCTTGACTAAAGCTCCAGTTTTGATTCAGCCTGAGGCAGGAAAAGAATTTGTGGTGTAATGTGACGCTTCTCATACAGGATTAGGATACGTGTTAATGCAAGATGGGAAGGTAGTTGCTTATGCGTCTTGGCAATTGAGGCCTCATGAGGTTAACTACCCGACGCACGATTTGGAATTGGTGGCAGTGGTCTTTGCTCTTAAGGTATGGAGGCATTATCTTTATGGTGAAAAGTCGGTGATCTACACAGACCACAAGAGCCTTAAGTATTTGTTGACTCAGAAGGAGTTGAACCTGAGATAGCGAAGGTGGGTGGAGTTGTTAAAGGATTACGATTGTTCTATAGAGTACCACCCGGGCAAGGCGAATGTAGTGGCAGATGCCCTAAGTTGGAAAGTGGTGTCGGATCTGACGGCGATGTTCGCACATCTGAGTTTGTATGACGATGGAAGTCTGTTAGCAGAATTGCAAGTCAAGCCGACATGGTTGAATGAGGTAAAAGAAAGTCAGTTGGTGGATGAGGATTTAAGTGCTAAGTTACAGCAAGTGCAGAGTGGAGAGTTGGAAGATTATGGTATCAATGACGAAGGAGTGTTGTGTTTCAAGGGAAAAGTCTGTATGCCGAAGAGTGAGGACTTAAGGCGGAGAATTCTTCGGGAATCGCATAGTAGCCCTTATGCTATGCATCCCGGAGGTAGTAAGTTGTACAAGGATCTAAGGGAACAGTTTTGGTGGCCTGGTTTAAAACGGGAAGTTACCAAATTTGTCGGCAAGTGTATGACATGTCAGCAAGTTAAGGCTGAACACCAAGTTCCGTCAGGGTTGCTTCAACCGATAGAGATTCCGCAGTGGAAGTGGGAAAGAATCACCATGGACTTCGTTAGTGGGCTTCCCCTTACGCCTTCTAAAAAGGACTTGGTATGGGTAATAGTAGATCGATTGACAAAGTCTGCGCATTTCTTGCCAGTGCGAGTTGACTATTCTTTGCAAAAGTTGGCGAAATTGTATGTGGCAGAAATTGTGAGGTTGCACGGAGTGCCGGTGTCGATCATCTCAGACAGGGACCCAAGGTTTACATCTCGGTTTTAGAAGGCACTGCATCAAGCTTTAGGCACTAAATTGGATTTCACTACGGCTTTTCATCCACAGCCGGACGGGCAGTCTGAACGAGTAATCCAAGTGCTAGAGGATATGTCGAGGGGCTGTGTGATGGACTTCAGACAAAGTTGGGAAGAATATTTGCCTTTAGCGGAATTTGCATACAACAACAGCTATCAGGCCAGTATTCGAACGGCACCATATGAAGCGCTGTATGGACGGAAGTGTCGCACTCCTACGTGTTGGACGGAATTAGGGGAATGTCGAGTTTTGGGTCCAGAGATTGTGGCAGAATCCGAGGAGAAGGTTGAGATAATTCAGGCACGGTTGAAGGAAGCACCGGATAGGCAGAAGTCGTATACAGATCTCAAATGGAAGGAAATAGAATTTAATGTGGGAGACCAAGTGTTTCTTAGAGTATCACCATGGAAGAAGGTGATGAGATTCGGACGCAAGGGAAAGTTAAGTCCAAGGTTTATAGGACCTTATCGGGTATTGAAGCAAATTGGACCAGTGGCATACCAGTTAGAATTGCCTTCGGAATTGAAGTAGATGCACGACGTATTCCATGTTTCTATGCTACGTCGATATCGATCAGATCCATCTCATGTAGTTTCGGTTGAAGAGGTGGAGCTAAGGCCAGATTTGTCCTATGAGGAAGAGCCGATTCAGATTTTGGAACGAGATGTGAAAGTGCTATGAAGAAAATCCGTTCCTTTAGTCAAAGTGTTATGGCAAAATCATGGATCGGAAGAAGATTCGTGGGAGCCGGAGGAAGCAATGCGACAGCAATACCCTCACTTGTTTCAGCCAGGTAATTTCGAGGACGAAATTATTTTAAGGGGGGTAGAACTGTAATACCCTAGATTTTGGGCTTATGCATTTTGCTTGAATAAATGTGAGAGCATGTCTATGTGTGTGTTAAATATGTTTTATGAATTTTGTGAACTCCAGTGAGTAGTCAAATGCCTTAGAAATTATTCGATTTTAAAGAATTAAAAGAAGGAGCTAGGCCCGAAAGGCCTTAAGAGAATTAGTAGGGAAAGTATAACACAAAAATGGGCTTGGAAAAGTGGCAAGGAGGCGCCACTTAAAGCCCAGTAAGTGACGCCACAAGGATTTCAGAGGGGGCTAGGTTCGAGCTGCAAGGAAAGCAAAATAAAGGTTTTATTTTACAGTAGAGATGAGCAGCAAGGGATGGCACTAAGGCTAAATTTTAGGAGCTTTAATCCTTTTATTTTTTTTTAAGAGATAAATGGTGATAATTAATTGAGATAGGGGATAAATGTTGGATTAATTTTTATTAATTCGAATAAGGTGATAATTGAGAGATAAAGCTATTAGAATAGGGAGAGTTGGCCGAATAAGGGTCTCTAGGTGGACTAGTTTCGGCAGAAAGGGGAAAAGGGTGGCTATTCTTCATTCTTTCTTTTCCTCTGCCGAATTCTCTAAGTGAACCTCCTCTTCTCTTTTATTTTGCCAAGCCGAAAACTCAAGCAAAGCCTAGTCAATTTCTTCACCTTTCTTCTCTTCTTCTTTCTCCAACTCAATCAAAAGCCGAATCTCCCTAGTATTCTTCAAAGCCGAATCCCTCTGAGGTTTTAGGCAAGGGCTGTCGATTTTTGTAGAGAAGGTAAAGACCAAATGTCATTTGATTTCCATTCTTTTCTTTTAGATTTGTCGAAATCTAGAACTAATCCCATCAATATTCTTGTTTGCCGAAATTTGAAAGGAACTTTTCGGGATTTTTAGTATAGTCGACTATAAGGAGGATTATTCGGGATTTCAACATCCAAGGTAGGTTATGTGATATTCGGCCATAGGCCATTTTTATGTGATTTAATGTTAGAATCAAATCTAACCTATGCCTATAGGTATTTCGACACCTCCATATTCAAGTAGCTATTTAGGGATTTTTTTAGATCCACAGAGGTAAGTGAATACTAATCGGCCAAAGCTATATATGGTGGTTTAAATCTATTTCTTATGTTTTTAAAGAGCCGAAACGAACTTATGAAGTGATTGAGTACTAGCCGAATGGTTTTTTTTTTTTACTAACACAATTAGGGTTGGCCGAATATAGGGATTAAAGATCTAAAGCGCTAGATCGGGTTGTTCGGGATTTCTATAAACTTGCTAAGAATATCAGGTGTGTAGCCCACTCTAAGCCTTAATAGATTTATGGCTATGTTTTAATAAATGTGTAATAAGAATATGTAAAATGTGGTTAAGGTACCATGCAATGGTACATAGTACTCAGGTACGTTTTCCTACTCCTACTATGAGTGTAATATGATCTGTTATGGCATATGTGAAACTATAAGAATGTGAATAAGGAATATGACATGGCTTATGCATATTTGTATGACATGGGGCATATGGGTGATTATGAAAGGGAAAGTGAATGTGGTGGTTTGATACCACAATATCTGAATGTGGTGACTTCGGTCACATTATCTGAATGTGGTGACTTCAGTCACAAAATAATTATCTAGTGGCTATGCCACAAATTTTATAAGGGCGATGAGCACGTCGACTGCAGCGACTGCCTTCGATGATGTGTAGCAGATGGAGGGTTGACTTAGTAGTTCCCACGGTGTGCAGGTTGGTACGGGTGATGTGTAGCGGATGGTATCTAGGTTTGGGTTTGGGTTTGCATCATCTTATTTAATTATATGTACATGTATGAACTGATATGCCTAAACTATTGGGACTTAGTGTTGGATGTTACACACTGAGTCTATTTGACTCACCCTATTGTGGGAATATTTTTCAGGTGACGCTCAGTAATGGACCGGGTCAGCAGGAGCTCAGTGGTGGCCATGCTCAGCTCAGAGTTTAATTAATTTTGGACTTTTACATTTTAAGTATTTGGATTTATTTTGGGATTATTTCATTTGTAATAAGGCTAATAGTACTTAATTGTTTTATGGTTGCTTTTAATTGTTTTATCACGATACTACTATTGTTAAGTCAAAGGTTATCTAAATTGTTTTTTTTTTAAATAAACCCTCAAATGTTTTGTTGCCTAACACAAATGATTTTCAGTTAAAATGGTAAACTCTAAGAACTCGATTTTTACCTTTAACTTGTAATTTCGAAATTCAACAGTAAAGTTTTATAAAACCTAGATTACCAAAAATAAACTTGTTTTCAACCCGAGCCCAACACAAAGTAAAATTTCTTTCAAAACCATCCAAATTTTCCAAAGTAATCAAAAAGTTTTGAACCGTTTTACTCGAGGAACATACCAGATCCAGTCAAGGCTCGTGGCTCGGGTTTGGGGGTGTTTCAACTTAGGTAAGTTTAGTTGCATTTTATGATTTTCCCTGTGTTTTTAGGAAATTGCATTAAAAGGCTTGGATTGTGCTTAAATGTTATTACATGTTACTTCTAATTGTTTGCGGGAAGGATTTAATACAAAACACATGCTTCACACTGCATTCTTGACATGTTGCTGAAATGAAAATATTTGTTTAATACAAATATAGTGATTAGTGAATATTTATCTTTTTTTTCAATTCAAATATGTCTTCTACTCCTCTAATTAGCATTCTTACTGAGAATAAATTAAATAGGGATAACTTTCGAGAATAGAAACAGAACTTTCTAATAGTTCTCAACTGTAAGAAACACAAATTTGTTCTTGATGATACGTGCCCTCTTGAAGCTCAAACCAAAGTGAGAAATCGTTGGAGACATTCTAACTCAATTGATCGATGTTATATGTTCGCAAGCATGATTAGTGTGTTGCAAAAGCAACCCAAGAATTTTCCTGCTACCAAAGGGATCATGAAACTTTTTGAGGATTTGCTCGAAGGCCAAGTCACATTGGCTCGACAATCTGCTATTACAAATTTGATGACCTCTCTGCAAAAACCCAACACTCTGATCAAAGAACATATGCTTAAGCTTATGGGTTTCTTTGTAGAAGCGGAGGACAATGAGGTTGAACTAGACATGAACTCTCATATTGAAATAGTGTTCAAATCCTTAACCAAAGAGATTGTTGGTTTTAGTGTCACTTACAACTTGGGGAACAAAGGCGCTTACCTTGACTCAACTCATGAAGGAATTACTGTAACACCACACACACACTTGAGACCGTTGCCGGAGTCGAGCACGAGGCGTTATTTAACTTAACTTACCACTTTAGGTATAAAAATGATTTATTTCATCATTCACGACAAATTTGTCCATCTGCGCAACAGTCATTAATTTAGATATAACTCGAGTTACGAAACTCGAAATTTAGATCTGTAAATTTTTCCTGGAACTAGACTCATATATCTTCTCATCATAAAATTTTTAGAATTTTTAGTTTGCCCAATTAGTACATTTTATTCATTAAAGTATCCCCTATTTCACGGTCCAACGATTCTGACCATTCTTCACTAAAAATCAATTATCTCAATGTAAAATTTTTATATGTTGTTTCTACTAATTTCTAATGAAATTAGACTCACTAAAGAATATAGAAATATAAATTATAACTCATAATTATTTTTTTACAATTTTAAATGTTTTTATAAAGTCTAAACAGGGGACTTCAAATACCATTCTGACCTTGTCTCACAAAAATTCAAATATCACAGAATATATAATTTCTTTGCTTACACTGTTTCTTTCATATAAAAGTAGACACAATAAGATTTAATTCTAATCTTATTCACTTTTTAATTCCATTTCTCCTATTTTTGGTGATTTTTCAAAGTCACATTACTGCTTTGTCCAAAAACTGTTTCATTGCAAATATTTACTTTTTCATACTTTCTTTGTGGTAAACATCACTTAGGTATCCATACAAAATAATTTGATTCCTATACATGCCATAACTTAAAACATTTCAAAAGCATTTATATACCAAAGTAAAGGCTTGATAGTGTGATACAAGGCTCCGACGATCTCCAATCCAAGTAAGTTCAACACAATATAAAACAAAGGAAAGGAAAAGAATGAGTAAGCTACTAATAGCTTAGTAAGTTACATGTAAACAATAAGCACTCAATCAATAATTAACATTTTCACATACAATTAATTAATACCCTTCTTAGCAAATTTAATCACTTACACATGTACAATCTTACCAGTTCACTTGCACATACATTTAAGTACTTAATCATTATCACGTATGCTCATTCTTTCAATTATACCTGCATACACACTTCATCTCATATTCACTTTAATTTATTATTAATCTCATTGAACACTCAGAATATACACGGATACGTAGAGAATTAGCACCTAAGTGCCACACTGATATGTAGCCGAAGCTACCAATGTTCCAAAGCTACCACTGACCAATAACACTGGAAATGTCCAATGGCCTGCTCACACAAGCTTTCAGGTGTCTGCAATACATGCTAGATCACCCAGCACCCCGGACTCACTGTAACTGTAACACCCCAAACCCGGCCTAAAAGTTAGGCCCGAATCTGGCGTGCCACATGAAAGTGTTTTTCAAAACCATCTTTGCAATTGTTAAAAACTTGTTTGAGAATTACAGCCTCTTTGTTAAAACCCAAAACACTTAAGCAATTATGTCTACGTGAAAACATAATTATCTTTAATAAACCTTTTCGGTTGCGAAAGCATATTTGAAATAAATGATTTATGAAAATGTGACGTTTGAAATAGAGTTGCAAAAGCATTTTGAAACATTGCGGAAACGTAGATAAAATACAAGTATTTTTGAGAGATTGATTGATGAATCAATCAATCAAAGAATTGAACTTTAAATCCGTGACTTTTGAAAATGTCTTTAATAATTTGAAAGAAAGTTCGAGTTAAATCATATTTGTAAAAGTTTACTTTGAAATCCATTTGTTAATCGATTTTGGAAAACCTTTATTTACGTTTTTAGAAAAATTCTCGTTTTAAACAATTTAAGCAAAATAATAGGTATATCAACCATAAAGAAAATAATAAAATACTCCAGAGGCCTTATTACAACTTTAAACCCAACATAATAAAAGTAACGAAATAAAGCGGAAAAGTAAGTTACTAAAGTTCGAAATATTTATTTTCGAAGTATGGCCTCCACCGAGTCATCCATCACCCCAAGTCCTCGTCACTGAGCATTACCTACAAGGGTTAAGAAAGGGGGTGAGTTACAAGAATTCAGTGCGTAATCCCCTTACCGTCATCCACTGGGCCTGAACCCATATATCAATATCTTGGGCCTGAACCCATTTGGGCCTTAGCCCTATAAACATGATAATGCAGATAATGTAATGCAACCTAACCCATCCATCCAATCTCTCCACCCGTACCAACCAATCTCTCCTGTGGGGATCAAGTCAACCCACCTCGCCAGTCTCTCTACCCGTACCAACCAATCTCTCCTGTGGGGATCAAGTCAACCCACCCTGCCAGTCTCTCCAATTTGTAGTCAAGCTGTCATTTATAATATTTGTGGTTGAGCCACCAGAATCATATATGGTAATATAATCGGCACACAGCCTTAATCATGATGGCACAAAGCCATATTTTAATTGGGACATAGCCATTATCCGAATTTGTGGCAATGCCACCGGTCTACTCTTCTCTTCATTCAAATTTCCCATTCCATGCAATATGTAAATATGCAACATACATAATAAATCATTATGTTAATCCAAAGATTCGTTACAAAAATTTGGCCCATTATAACACTTTGCAAATCAGCCCATTAGGGCAATATATCAAATTAACACATCGGCCCATATAGCAAATTATTAGATTGACCCATTTAGCAAAACATCAAATTGGCCCATATAGCAAATATCAAACGGCCTATATAGCAAATATCAAATGGCCCATATAGCAAATTATCAATCGGCCCATATAGCAAATATCAAACGGCTCATATAGCAAATTATCAATCGGCCCATATAGCAAATATCAATTTGGCCCATAAAGGGTATTTTTGTAATTTTCATAATTTTACCCACTAAGGGTAATTCAGTAATCTCGTAACCCAGGGGTGTTTCGGTAATTTACCCTCTAAGGGTATTATGGTAATTTCGCAACCTAGGCTTAACTACTAATTTGGGGCATAAAATCGAAACTATCCATCTGCGTCATACTGACTAAATTGACCATAACTCGAGTTAGAAAATTTGAAATCTAAATCTGTAAATTTTCCTTCAAACTAGACTCATATATCTTTCTCCTATAGTTTTTCCAGAATTTTTAGCTTAACCATTTAGTACAGTTTATTCCTTAAAATTTCCCCTATTTCACTGTCCACTGATTCTGACCTCTCTTAACTTAATCTTAAATATCTTACTGTACACTTTTCATATACTACTCCCACTTGTTTCTATTGAAAATAGGTTCATTAAGTAATCCATACATATCAATTATAACTCTTAAATCACTTTGTACAATTTTATACGATTTTTCCAAGATAGAACAGAATAATCCGAATTCATTCAGAACCAGTCTCACTTAAATTAAGATATCTCAGAATATAAAAATCCTTTTCCTTCTCTGTTTCTTCCATATTAAAATAGACACAATTATCTTTAATCTAATATCTTATTCACTTTGTAATTCATTTTCTCCTATTTTTCGTGATTTTTCAAAAATACAATACTGTTTCTAACTGAAACTATTTTATTACAAAATACGATTACCACTACGATCATATGCACGCCCGAGTGATCACGGATGTCAGTTTTTAGTTTTCTTCGGTATTTTGACCGATTCAGAGAATATTTCATACAAACTTTTAGAGAAGTGTGATATTACACACCATTTCAAATATGTATTCGGAAGGTACGGGATTACACACCTGATTTTGATTTCCTAAAGGACCACTCGTCGTTGACCACTAATTCCGAGTGATCAATGATTGGGTAGATCGATCAATTTAATCTCGAAAAATAATATCAGTTAATTATCACCATCTTAATGAATAAAGAATGATTTATAGAATCCTTCAAGAACCCTTACCTTTAAGATTTTAGAACTGATTTCTAGCGATTAAACGATGACTTCGGAAACTCCAAGTTTCAGCCTTATACAATATTTCTACGGAGAAGAAAAAATGATTTCGAATGAGAGAAAGTATGGTGATGGTCTCGGTCAATATGGCCATCCCACACCAAGACATAGATTCCACACTAAGAGAAAGGATAAAAACAAAATGTTGAAATGGATCACTTACCGATTGATCAAAGTATGAGTAGTAATACAGTTGAGAAGAAAATGTGTATGAGATGAAAGATTCAGCTATAGTGAAATAGATTAGAATGGAGTGATTCTTGAAGGATTTTGCAAACAAAAAAAAGAAGAAGAGGAATGATGGATTAGTTATGGTTTTCAATAATGATGAGTGAACAAAGCAATGGTCTCAAAGTTTGTATACAATCGGCAAGAAGAAAGAAGAAATGGAATATGCCTCCTCAAGGTTGTGTAGATTCGGCAAAGAGAAGAAAAGGAGTTTGGGGAGAAGAGGGAAATGATACCAAAGTTGTCAATAGAGGTTTGGCCGAAGCAACCAAAACTTTACCAATTACCAATGACCATATTCGACTAGGAGAGAGAGTTTTGAGAGAAAAAAAATACAACTGATGGTATTGATATTTTGACCCAAAACTAACACTTTTGTTTTACCAAAACATCAAGCACCAAATTGGCTATCATCCTAGCCACAAGCTGTCCACATTCATCCCCCCTAGGATAAGAGTATGGCCACCTAAACTTTCCAAAACACCTTCCACGAAATAAGCCCCTTGTCCCCCTTACTTACCTATTTCTCTTGATTCCTTTCCCTAACTTCAACCTTGCCTTATTCTTTTAGCCACCTTACCAAAAATAATGAAGTCCACCCTTGCCATAAATACTCCTTGATCGACACATTAACAAAGGGAAGCAAAAAATAAAGTTCACACATGCACACAAAGGGATTCAAACTCCTTCCCTCAAGGTAACACATATGGCATCATATCCTCTTTAATAATTGCTCATTTATGCTAGCTATATACTCAATTATTTCCATATGCTTTAAGGTCACTTACTCCATCTCCTTTAAAGTGCTAAATGCCAAAAATTTTACTAAGGTCCAAATAAACTCCGAGCCTTCATAGAAACCTCGTAGCCTTACAAATTCACTTAACTAATAAGTCCAGTTTGCAATAATGTTATTCTCTTGTTCTCAAAATTTTAATCACTCCTATGCCGAAGGCCCATTGGGCCCAATCCTACTAGGCCCAATTTCGGGATGTTACAATTCTACCCTCCTTAAAGAAATTTCGTCCTCAAAATTTCCAACCAACTACTAAACGTACCGCTCAAATTACACCACTATGCTTTCGCTGCGCACTCTGATCTTAATATCACTAATGTACTTTTAACATAATCTTGAATCTTCTTTCACACAACCAAACATCTAATCACAGAAGCATGCCGTTATCTACCACTTATACCAAAAATTTTCTTACATTCAATCATTACTTCCAACCAAAACATACCTGACTTGATGGTGATGAAACAATCTCGAGCCTTATGCTCCTTAGACCCGCATCTCAAGCATGCTCCTGACCTCCTCCAGCATTCTCCCAGATAACGCCTTCTATAAAAATCGCAAGCCGGAAAGTTTGAACGTGCCTTGACATGCTTTACGGAATGAGACTGTGACCCAAAAGAACCACGATCTAATTGATTCTTATAGTCCACAGACCCAACTCGAAGTGCTTCACTGATTCTTTTAACCTCCTCCAATACTTCTCTGACTATCTTAGTCAGCTTATCAACTCCAGCTCGATCATGAGATCCCGTCTCAGCTACTGGCGGTGCCAACACCTCCCTTTCGGAAACACGCCCCGATGCTGAAGATCTAGTCCTAGCACCTCGGCCTCTAGCACGTCCACGTTTACCGCATCCACGTCTTCTAGCCCTCATGTTCACTAAGTCGATTTAATTTGATTTTAAGTCTTATGAATCAATATACTGTTCGATGCTTATTAAACAATGTCTTATGGAGTATAAGAGTTGAAGTGGTTTTCGCAAAACATATCCTAAAGTCTCAATCTCTATAGTTTCAGCTCCTAAAGCTAAAAATTCTAGAGTATTCTATTTTGTGGAATTTTCTTACCACAGCACTGACACAATAATCATAAAACGAAAACAAATACTTACTTGACTTGGTGCCGGATACCCGTGGTGCCATACTTCCCTCAGAACATGCATTTATAATTTAAAATTCAAAACAATTTTGGAAACATTTTTGAACCCAAACCACAGCCGATTTTTAAAACTGGGCTCTGATACCATAAAATGTAACACCCCAAACTCGGCTTAAAAGTTAGGCCCGAATCTGGCGTGCCACATGGAAGTGTTTTTCAAAACCATCTTTGCAATTGTTAAAAACTTGTTTGAGAATTACAGCCTCTTTGTTAAAACCCAAAACACTTAAGCAATTATGTCTACGTGAAAACATAATTATCTTTAATAAACCTTTTCAGTTGCGAAAGCATATTTGAAATAAACGATTTACAAAAATGTGACATTTGAAATAGAGTTGCAAAAGCATTTTGAAACATTGCAGAAACGGAGATAAAATACAAGTATTTTTGAGAGATTGACTGATGAATCAATCAATCAAAGAATTGAACTTTAAATCCGTGACTTTTGAAAATGTCGTTAATAATTTGAAAGAAAGTTCGAGTTAAATCATATTTATAAAAGTTTACTTTGAAATCCATTTGCTAATCAATTTTGGAAAACCTTTATTTACGTTTTTAGAAAAATTCTTGTTTTAAACAATTTAAGCAAAATAATAGGTATATCAACCATAAAGCAAATAATAAAATACTCCAGAGGCCTTATTACAACTTTAAACCCAACATAATAAAAGTAACAAAATAAAGCGGAAAGTAATTTACTAAAGTTCGAAACATTTATTTTCGAAGTATGGCCTCCACCGAGTCATCCATCACCCCAAGTCCTCGTCACTGAGCATTACCTACAAGGGTTAAGAAAGGGGGTGAGTTACAAGAGCTCAATGCATAATCCCCTTACCGACATCCACTGGGCCTGAACCCATATATCAATATCTTGGGCCTGAGCCCATTTACAAAACAAATTGGGCCTTAGCCCTACAAACATGATAATGCAGATAATGTAATGCAACCCAACCCATCCATCCAATCTCTCCACCCGTACAACCCAATCTCTCCTGTGGGGATCAAGTCAACCCACCCCGCTAGTCTCTCCACCCGTACCAACCAATCTCTTCTGTGGGGATCAAGTCAACCCACCCCGCCAGTCTCTCCAATTTGCAATCAAGCTGCCATTTATAATATTTGTGGTTGAGCCACCAGAATCATATACGGTAATATGATCAGCACACAGCCTTAATCACGATGCCACAAAGCCATATTTTAATTGGCACATAGCCATTATCAGAATTTGTGGCAATGCCACCGGTCTACTCTTCTCTTCATTCAAATTTCTCATACCATGCAATATGTAAATATGCAACATACATAATAAATCATTATATTAATCCAAAGATTCATTACAAAAATTTGGCCCATTATAACACTTTGCAAATCAGCCCATTAGGGCAATATATCAAATTAACACATCGGCCCATATAGTAAATTATTAGATCGGCCCATTTAGCAAAATATCAAATTTGCCCATATAGCAAATATCAAACGGCCCATATAGCAAATTATCAATCGGCCCATATAGCAAATATCAAACGGCCCATATAGCAAATATCAAATGGCCCATATAGCAAATTATCAATCGACCCATATAGCAAATATCAATTTGGCCCATAAAGGGTATTTTCGTAATTTTTGTAATTTTACCCACTAAGGGTAATTCGATAACCTCACAACTCAGGGGTATTTCGGTAATTTAACCTCTAACGGTATTATGGTAATTTTGCAACCTAGGCTTAACTACTAATTTGGGGCATAAAATCGAAACTATCCATCTGCGTCGTACTGACTAAATAGACCATAACTCGAGTTAGAAAACTCGAAATCTAAATCCGTAAATTTTCTTCAAACTAGACTCATCTCCTATAATTTTTCTAGAATTTTTAGCTTAACCATTTAGTACAGTTTATTCCTTAAAGTTTCCCTTGCTTCACTGTCTAATGATTCTGACCTCTCTTATCTTAATCTCAAATATCTTACTGTACGTTTTTCATATACTGCTCTCACTTGTTTCTATTGAAGAAATCCATACATATCAATTATAACTCATAATTCACTTTTTGCAATTTTATACGATTTTTCCAAGACAGAACAGAATACCCCGAAGTAATTCAGAACCAGTCTCACTAAAATTAAGATATCTCAGAATATAAAAATCCTTTTCCTTCTCCATTTCTTCCATATTAAAAAAGACACAATAAGCTTTAATCTGATATCTTTTTCACTTTGTAATTCCTTTTCTCCTATTTTTCGTGATTTTTCAAATATACGGCACTATTTCTGACCGAAACTATTTTATTACAAAAACGATTACCACTACGATCATACGCACGCCCGAGTGATCACTGATGTCGGTTTTTGGTTTTCTTCGGTATTTCGACCGATTCACAGAATATTTCATACAAACTTTCAGAGAAGTGTGAGATTACACACCATTTCAAATATGTATTCAGAAGGTACGGGATTACACACCTGATTTTGATTTCCTAAAGGACCACTCGTCGTTGACCACTAATTCCGAGTGATCAATGATTGGGTAGATCGAGCAATTTAATCCCTATAAATAATATCGGTTAATCATCACCATCTTAACGAATAAAGAATGATTTATAGAATCCTTCAAGAACCCTTACCTTTAAGATTTTAGAACCGATTTCTAGCGATTAAACGATGACTTCGGAAACTCCAAGTTTCGGCCTTACACAATATTTCTACGGAGAAGAAAAAGTGATTTCGAATGAGAGAAAGTATGGTGATGGTCTCGGTCAATATGCCTCCTCAAGGTTGTGTAGATTCGGCAAAGAGAAGAAAAGGAGTTTGGGGAGAAGAGAGAAATGATACCAAAGTTGTCAATAGAGGTTTGGCCAAAGCAACCAAAATTTTACCAATTACCATTGACCATATTCGACTAGGAGAGAGAGTTTTGAGAGAACAAAAAATACAATTGATGGTATTGATATTTTGACCCAAAACTAACACTTTTGTTTTACCAAAACATCAAGCACCAAATTGGCTATCATCCTAGCCCCAAGCCGTCCACATTCATCCCCCCTAGGATAAGAGTTTGGCCACCCAAACTTTCCAAAACACCTTCCACGAAATAAGCCCCCTGTCCCCCTTACTTACCTAGTTCTCTTGATTCCTTTCCCCAACTTCAACCTTGCCTTATTCTTTTACCCACCTTACCAAAAATAATGAAGTCCACCCTTGCCATAAATACTCTTTGACCGACACATTAAGAAAAGGAAGCAAAAAATAAAGTTCACACATGCATACAAAGGGATTCGAACTCTTTCCTTCAAGGTAACACATATGGCATCATATCCTCTTTACTAATTTCTCATTTATGCTAGCTATATACTCAATTATTTCCATATGCTTTAAGGTCACTTACTCCATCTTCTTTAAACTGCTAAATGCCAAAAATTTTACTAAGGTCCAAATAAACCCCGAGCCTTCATAGAAACCTCATAGCCTTCCAAATTCACTTCACTAATAAGTCCAATTTGCAATAATGTTATTCTCTTGTTCTCAAAATTTTAATCACTCCTACGCCAAAGGCCCATTGGGCCCAATCCTACTAGGCCCAATTTCGGGATGTTACAGTAACACTGTAACACTAGTCTCTAGTGATATATCACTTGTATCCACTTCTATTCCTAAGTTCAACTGGGAATTTACTCTTAACACTTATTTTAAACACTTTATCACTTGAATAATTCATGAACAATTTTTCTTCCACATTCAATATTAATTCACATATCAAATTTAATTCACAATTTATAAAAATATTGTTATTATTTACACATAACTTACCTCGGATGCAAAACGACTATTTTTGTAAATTAGTCGACAACTTCTCTTTTCCCCGATCACCTTCACTATTCCTTCTTTCTTGATTATGGAGCTTGGAAGCTTGAAACAAACCCTAGATATGGAGAACCCTTGAAATTTCGTCCTAATGAAGAAGATGGACATATTTTGCCATTTTTTTCCTTTTTTTTCTTTTAATTACTAGATGACTAAAATACCCTTCATTAAAAACTTTGGTTATTTCTACCTACGTATGTCCATTTTTTGTCCATGGAAATATAATGGTCTAATTACCATTTAAGGACTCCTACTTTAAACCCCCATTACAATCAAGTACTCTATGAATTAGAACCCCTATTTAGCAACTTTTGCAAACAAGTCCTAATAGGCAATTTAAGCATGCAATCAATAAAATTTCTTATCGATACTCTAACACATGTATTTAATCACTTGGTAAATCATAATAATTAATCGTAATAAACTTTTATATCTCAGATTCATGGTTTTGCAACCACTATTCCGATCAGGCCCTATTTCAGGCTATCACAATTACAATCCTATGAGTTGATGTTGAATGGTGGTAAGTTGTTTTAGGAGAAACATGAGGCAAACTTAGTTGTCGATCCCTCGTCAAAAAAGAAACTAACTAAGTCTTCGGTTCCACCTTGTAGGATATTTCTTCTGCAATAGGAATATGTATTTCAAATCAAACTGGAAGGAGTATTTGGATTACCTAGCCGAAAAGGGAAAATGTATAGAACTCTTTGTGGTTGAATTTTGCTTAATGGAAGAATCAATTGACAATTGAGTTGTTGATTCTGGAGCCACTATAAACTCGAAATTATATAGGATTTTTCTATATATTTTTACCACTTTTTTATTAAATAAATATGGTAATCTTGAGTAATTGTTATTAAAATAAATGAATTTTACTTAGTTAGCAATATTGGGCATGAATTTATAAAGTATGTGAAATTATGCTTAATTACATGATTTTTGTACATGTTTTATATTATTTCATGTTAATTTATTAATATGCGATTTTTCACTATGTAGCAGGACCATTGAATATGTGATTAACGTGAATGAAACATGGACATGCACAAATCAATTCATGTGGACGGCAAGACCATGCAACTTGGGTCATGAGGTTGATAATTTGAATTGGTAAAAGATGTGCTAAAATATGGACATGTCTGCTAAATTATTGGACTGAGAAACCATCCAAGGAGGGAATTAAAGCCCAGTTTTTGCACAACTAGATGGTTGCCCAAAAGCAAGCTTTGGGGTATTTAATTGAAGGTTTTTACTGTTGGAAAATAATCAGGAATTAACCCAACAACTTTGCTATTGAAATTGTCCACCCTATGGCTATTAATAGCCTTGGTTTGTATTCAAAATGAGGAAACTAAGTCATCCCCTTCTCCTTGAAATGTGGTCAGCCATGTGTGATAGAAAAAGAAGGAATTCAAATTATTTTTAGCAAACTTTACCCCTTACCTTCACCTATAAATACCATGCATCAATCCCTTAATCCATCATCCTTCATATCTCATTCATTCTTTCATCCATCATTCTCTCTCATTTCCCTTTTCCTTTCCCTTGCATAGCCACCATCTCCCTATCCATCCTTTAGCCAACATAAGCTTTGTCAAAAGCATTCTTTGGTCGACCACTTTAGGAACTCCTTGGCAAAAGAATCATCGAGCAGAACGGAGGAGCTCATCAATCAGAATAGATTCAAAAGGTTGCTAAACTGAATAGAGTTTACTCTTTTCTCTTGTTATTTATTTTAATTATGTTTGCTTTGAGTTTATTACTTTTGACATCAATGATGGTATTTTAAATCCTATTTGCTAGGATGATTATGCTAATTCAGTAAGATTTATTTTATTCATGTTTAATATGTTTGGGCCTCAGTCGATCATGTTTTCAATTAATATCATGATGCATTTCATTCATACGTGATTGGGTGCACTCAGATTAGCTGTGTGATCCTAACTAGACGACGGGTAGTAAAAACATAATTAAAAAGTGCAATACTCAATTTAGATCATTAAATCTGACTAAGTTGAGGTTCATAATATCTTTAGTTATCTCTATTATCTTGCATAGTTTTTAGGTTTATGTGATTAAACTGTTGCAAACGTAAATGTCTCTGTGACCTCGCATAAATACTAAGAAACCCTTAGTTAATATGATCAGTAAAATGCATATTTAACTAAGTAAAAGACTCCGAAAGGACTTAATTTGGTTTCCAAACCCCTGAAAGATCAAGTTGCCATGGAAGTATTTCTAAAAATTGTTAAGCACGATAAAGTAAATTCAATTGATTAATATAATTATCCTAGCCTATTTAATGTTGATTGTTTTTGTTGCTAATCACATCCATTCATACATTTAGATCATTTGCATTTAGATAAAATTGCACAGGGACCATCTTTCATTTAGATAAGTTAATTTAATCATCCACAATTCAAGTTATTGAATTTTTATACCAAATTTTGATTTAAAATTTTGCAATTAACCGATTAAAATATACAGTCCCTGTGGAGACGATAACTCATTTTACTTACTTATTACTTGAACGACCGTGTACACTTGCACAAACCATGTTACAGCTACTGACCATGTGTGTGTTTCTTTACAGGGGTTCAACGAAACGCGAAATCTGTGTAACAAGACCCTCTTGTTGCAAACCGAATGTGGGAGCTATGTTCCAGCCAAATAGTGGAAAAAGTTATTTTACATTTTGATAATTTTAGGAAGGTTGTTTTAAAGAACGTATTTTATGTACCTCATTTTAAGAGGAATTTAATTTCTATAGTATGTTTATTTTATGATGGTTATACCCTGACATTCAATAAAGGGATTTTTATTCATAGAATTTGTTCTTTAATCTATAATGGATGGATGGAAATTAATTTTTACTTTATCAAACCAAATAATTACTCGATGTTTCAAACTAAAATAATTTAAGACTTGGTCATATTAACCAAGAAAGAATCACTAGACATGTGAAAGATGATCCCTTAAGTATGCTTAAGGAAGTTAGTCTTCCACAATGTAAATCTTGCTTGGAAGGTAAAATGACTAAGAAGTCTTTTAATGTGAAAGGTATTAAGGTCAACCAACCTTTAGAACTTGTGCACACTAATGTATGTGGTCTCATAAGCATCAGGGCCCGAGGAAGTTACGATTATTACGTGACTTTCATCTACAACTATTTTGGATATGGATATGTTTATCTAATGCACCGCAAAAGCTAAACCTTTGATAAGTGTAAAGAGTTTCATGCGAAAGTGGAAAAGCAATTAGGTTTATCCATAAAGAATCTTCGTTCTTGTAACAACCCAAACCCGGCCCAAACGCGCTATGGCGAATCGGTCCGTTATGTTGAAAACATTTTTGAAGTTCCTTTTTGAAACCAACTTAAATTTTGAAAACCCTTCTTTTTAGTGGACTTAATAAAACCTTACTTAGATTAAATTTGGAAATCATTTGGGTCAAGTTGTTTTAGAGTTTTAAATGTTGCCCGACAGCACGGTAAAACATTTTCGTTTACTTTGAGAAAACGTGTTCATTCAATGTAATATTGGTAAAAATAGTTTAAGCAAATTATTCAGCAATATAAAAAAAAACAACAAAGCTAAAGTATTAGGAGGCCTTATTACATTCAAAATAAAATCAACTAAAGATTAAAATAACTAAAGCCAAAATCCATTCGGTTTAAATTCACTGCATGGCCACCTCGAGTCAGCCCGGCTCCACATCCGCGATCTACTCGTTACCTGAAAAATGTAAAGGAGAAGGTGAGTCACCAAGACTCAGTATGTAACCCTTCCCCCGGTTTAAACATATTCATACACAACATATAACAAATTAATTATGCAAGTTATCATGTGTCCCAACCTAGCTGACCATACGCCACTTTGTCACCCCGTTGTGGTACCAAACCACGCTGGTGGTGCCAAACCACTGGTGACATATAGTCACGATGTGCTACCAAAAGCACCGTGTCCGTAGACACAAATCGGGTGATGGGGCCAACCCATCGTGTGATACCAAATCACCGCGTGACGATCCCATATCTCAAGTGGGGCTAACCCACGGTGGTATTAACCACAGGGATAAGTCGCTACTGAGGTGCCAAACCTCTGGAGGTACCAAACCTCTGGTGACCGTAGTCACAGTGTGTTACCAAAACACTGGTGCCCGTCGGCACGATTACACTGCCCCCTCCACTCAATCAACCCACATCGGCAATAATCATAGAGATTTATCAAATGTATTATCACAACATGCTTCCCAAAAGCATCAAATAGCAAATCGTGTGAGCAGTACTTACACAGTTACCCCGTATACCGTTATGGTATTCAAACCATTGCTACATACATCACGTTAGCAATCACATTACTTAACATAATTTAATAAGTTACAAGGTGTGTATGTACACACTGTCACCCACAGGTAATCTAAGTCCCAAAAGAGAGTCGGCCACCTAGATCTATCGGCACCTATATTCGCCAACTTTTAGGATTAGTATTATGGCCTATTCGACCAACCAAAACAAATCCGAGAGGGTTAGTTATGGTCCCGAATCCTTACCTTTGCTTTTTGTTACGAACCACGGCACTTTCGAGGCAATGAGATCGCTTTACCAAGTAATTGGTTAATCGATCATGATTAATAGCCTTGGCTTTTAATCACCACTTAATAACTTACTAAAATAGATCTTACTAACACTTACCAAAACCGTTTACTAGAGAGGAAGAGTTTGAGTCGACTACTTCCCGATCCCGAAGTACTTAAGTGATATCGGCTTCAACCAACAAGATTAGCCCATCATTAGCTTATGCCAAATTTTAAACCCAAATAAGAGAAAAGAGAAGAATAGTGTTCGCTATGGCTACTCACCTTTTCCAAATCAAGCGTCGATAATACCTTGATGGGATCTAACCACTTTGATATTCGGCCAAAGCTATTAAAGAAGTAATCGGGAGATCGAGAGAAGAGGTTTTGGCACAAGGATATGAAGTGTATTCGGCTAGGAGAGTTTAACAAGAAGAAAAGGGATTTTGGCAAAGGTTGAAGTATAGGTTCGGCTAGTGTGGAAGAAGAAGAAAAGATGGTGAAGGTGGAAGAGGGGTTCAAATGCTAGAGAGTTTGAGGGGATGGAAAAAAAAAAAAAGAGAATGAAGAATGAGGGCTAGGAATTTTGACAGAAGCAAGAATGACAAAAAGAGAAGCAAGGGGCCAACTGATGCTTTTATAGGCATTCGGCCCCCATCAAGCTTGCCGCCCACTCCTTCTCATGAGGAGTTCAAAATTCATCAAACTTCCCCAATTGCTCTCGACCACTCATTCATTTTAATTCAAATAATTTTGAATTAAATCATAATAATCTCTTATTAATCCATGCAATATCCTTAATATCCAAATAATATCCCTTTAAAATACTTGATTATCCCATGATAATAAATTACACCCTTATTATCCAAAATAAAAAGAATTTAAGGAGAGAAATTCTCTCCCCTTGTGCCGTCCCATATATAGTGCAAAAAGAGAAACTTCGCGACTCGAACACAAGCTCTCCCTTGTGCATTGTGGCGTCAACTCCAAGCACTTAAGTGGCCTCCCTTTTGCCACTTTTCCAAGGCTTATTTAGTGTCAAATTATCCCCACTTATTCTTTTAACACCCCTCTGCTAAGGCTCCTTACCTTTTAAGTTAAAACTGAATTTTTCCATTAAACCGAGCCAACTCAAAGCCTTAAATTAGGCTCTATTATTCCATAAATAATACCACAATAGTTCTTACAGGAAAAAAATAACTAAATTTCAAATAACCCCATTTTTGGGATGTTACAATTCTACCCCCCTTAAAATAAATTTCGTCCCCGAAATTACTTAACTAGAAAAGGTGGGGGTATTGCTGCCTCATTACATCCTCGGGTTCCCACGTAGCTTCCTCTATACCATGGTTCCGCCACAAACACCTTCACCAAGGGCAATCGACTTCCTACGTAGAACTTTCTCATCTCGGCCTAAGATCCGAATCGGTTCCTCTTCGAAAGATAAATCTGGATTCACCTCGATTTTACGCCATCGCACAACGTCGCGAAGGGTCCGACCGATACCGTCTCAAAGATTGATACGTGAAAGACATCATGGATCTCGTTCGGTTCGGTGCAGTAACTCAATCGGTAGGCTACCGGTCCTACTCGCTTAATCACCGTGATATGGCCCGATAAACCTTGGGCTTAGCTTCCTTTCCGTCCAAATCTTAACACCTTTTTCCAAGGCGACACTTTCAGAAAAACCTTGTCTCCCACAGAGATACTCCATCTCCTTGCGTTTTAAATCGCATAGGATTTTTGCCTATCCGATGCTTCCTTAAGACGAGACCGAATCACCTTGACTTTATCCTCCGTCTCTGTCACCAACTCTGGACCCAAAATCTGTCGTTCGCCTAATTCTGTCCAACATGTCAGAGTACGACACTTCCGTCCATACAGTGCCTCATACGGAGCCATCTGGATACTTGCCTGGTAGCTGTTGTTGTAGGCGAACTCCGCTAATGGTAGAAATTCCTCCCAACTACCACGAAAATCCAAGACACAACCTCTTAACATATCCTCCAAGATCTGTATCACCCTTTCCGATTGTCCGTCAGACTGTGGATGGAAAGCGGTACTAAAATCCAATCGTGTGCCCATAGCTTGATGCAAGGCTTTCCAAAACCTTGACGTGAAACAGGATCCCTATCCGAGATGATTGATGTTGGAACACCATGCAATCTTACTATCTCTCAGAGACGCATAAACTTAGCTAGCTTTTGAAGAGAGAAATCCATCCTCACCTGGTATGAAGTGAGGTGACTTAGTTAACCGGTCTACTATTACCCAACCCGCGTCTTTCTTATCGGGCGTAAGGGTAACCCACTAACGAAATCCATAGTTATCCGTTCCCACTTCCATTGGGGAATCTTCACTTGGTCGGTGAAGCAACCACGATGGCAATCGATGTTCATTTTTAACTTGTTGACAAGTCAAACACTTACCAACAAACTCTGTCACCTCACGCTTTAGCTTGGGCCACCAAAACCGCTCTCTAAGATCTCTATACATCTTGCTTCCTCCGGATGCATAGCGTAGAGGCTGCTATGTGCATCCCCGGAGAATCTTTTGCCTCAACTCCACATCCCTTGGCATACACGTCGCCTCTTGAAAGCATAACACTCCATCACTAGACAAAGTTATATCCTTCCAAACCACCATCCCGAACTTGTGCTCTCTTAGCATTCAATCCTTCATCCACTAATTGTTTTTCCTTAACTTCCTTCATCCACGTCGGCTTAACTTGAAGTTACGCTAAGAGGCTTCCATCATCATATAAACTCAACCGAGCAAACATTGCTCTTAAGTCCGTCACCACCTTTAGGCCAACGCGCGTCGGCTACCACATTGGCCTTGCTCGGATGATACTCGATCGAACAATCGTAGTCCTTTAAAAGTTCGATCCACCGACATTTGTCTCAAGTTAAGATCCTTACGAGTCAAGAGATACCTCAAACTCTTGTGATCCGTGTAAACTATCGACTTCTCCCCATAAAGATAGTGTCTCCATATTTTCAGAGCGAAGACAAGCTGCCGCTAACTCTAAGTCGCGGCGTTGGATAGTTCGATTCGTGTGGCCTTAATCGCCGTGATGCATAGGCTACTACCTTCCCCTCCTCGCATCAAGACACATCCCAAACCGTATGAGACGCATCACAATAAAGCGGTGAACAACTTCCACGCTTCGTTTGCACCAAAATCGGAGCTTCCAGTCAAAATTTTCCTTAGTTTATCGAAGCTTTCCTGCTACTTCTCGACCATACAAATGGGACTCCTTTTCTTAGTAGCTTCGTCAACGGTGCTGCGATCAGAGAAAACCCTTCCACAAACCTCCGATAGTACCCCGCTAGACCCAGAAAACTTCGGATCTCCGCCACTGACCTAGGCGGTTTCCAATCCAATACCGCTTCAATCTTACGAGGGTCTACTCTAATTCCTTCCGCCGATACTACATGTCCTAAGAAAGCTACTTCCCTTAGCCAAAATTCACACTTACTGAATTTGGCATATAATCGCTTCTCCCTTAGTACTTGCAACACCATTCGTAAATGCTTGTCATGCTCTTTCTCCGTCTTAGAATAGACTAATATATCGTCTATGAACACTACGACGAATTGGTCTAAGTATTCTTTGGAACACCCTATTCATCAAGTCCATAAACGCCGCCGCGCGTTGGTCAACCCAAATGGCATCACCGTAAACTCGTAATGTCCATACCCGAGTTCGAATGCCGCCTTGTGAACATCAACCTCCTTTACCTTCAATTGATGGTAGCCCGACCTAAGGTCTATCTTTGAAAACACCGCGCACTGCGTTCGGTTGGTCAAACAAGTCATCGATCCGAGGCAATGAGATACTTGTTTTTGATCGTTAACTTGTTTAAGCGGCGGTGAGTCGATGCACATCCGCATTGAACCGTCCTTCTTCTTGACGAACAACACAGCGCGCCCCACGGAGATATGCTTGGTCGAATGAACCTCTATCCAAGAGCTCACGAATTTGGGCCTTCACTCCACCAATTCCTTTGGTGCCATTCGGTATGGTGCTATAGACACAGTGCCGTTCCGGATAGCAAGTCAATATCGAATTCAACTTCCCGACCGGAGGCGGACACGGAAGTTCTTCCGAATACGTCGGACAAATTCCCCAACCGTTCGAACCTCAACCATCGACTCCTTAGCTTCCAAAGCACGATCCGAACCAAATATGCCTCGCAACCTTTCTTAACCATCCTTTCGGCCTTCAAGGCCGACACCACATTGGATAGGTAATTCCTTCTATCACCTATCATAACCACTTCATCACCCTCGGTGTCTTAAGCACCATGCGCTTTAGCCGCGCAATCCAAATTACCGATACTTAACTAGCCAATCCATTCCAAGGATCAAATCGAACTCTCCGAAAGGTAGTTCCATCGGATCGGCTACAAATACGACCCCTTGGAGTTCTAGGGTACCTCTTTATAAAGTTTGTCTACTACTACTACAGAGTGTCCTGGGGGCTTAGCACGATCATCTTCCTAAGAGTAGTCTCGAGTCTAGGTCCATAGTTCCTACCACACTACTAGCAATGTACGAGTGCGTCGAACCCACATCAATCAATGCAACATAAGGTAAACCAAATATTAGAAACGTCACAGGTTTATGACGTTCGGTGCGTCTCTCTCCTCACGGCGCCTCATTTGCATAGACTAAGCCAGCCGCCTAGCCTCTGTGTTACCCGAACCTCGGCCCCCGAGTTCCACGACCTCGGTTGAAACCATTGTTTCTCTCGCCATTACCCCGACCCTCCGTGGTGGTCCAACATTCTCGCCCGAGCGCGATTCTCGACCTTTCGGTCGATCCTTACCGCCTTTTGAGGGCGAGTCCCTTACCCGATGCTCCAAAGACCCACACTCAAAACAACCTTTGTTACCGGTCCAACAACCTCCCCAATGGGTTTTTCCACGGCGGTTGTAATCGAGTCGGCCTTTGATTAGTAGTCGTGGGCCTACCTGGCCCGATTTGGCCCACTCGCCTAGCCCGCTTCGAGCATTAGTGCTACCCGATCCGGTGACCCAAATCCTCTTTTTTCTCGGTTATTCTTGCTATAGTTTTACCTTATGACCTCCTTAACCCCTTCGGCCACCTTGGCTTTCTCCACAAGAGATGAGAACTCCCGAACTGCTGCGGGGCAATTAGTAATCTCAGATCATCTTCGAGCCCGTCCTCAAAGCGGACACAGCTGTTCATGTTCGGTGGCTACGATTCCTCCTCGGCATACCTACTTAGCCTTAAAAAAACGACCTCATACTCGGCCACCGACTTAGTTCCTTGCACTAGACCTAGGAAGGCTTTCCTTTGAGCATCGGTGTAACTAGTGCCCACATACTTCTTCCGAAAAGGCCGTCTTAAAGTAGTCCCACGTGAGATCATCACCGCGGCTCCATCCCGGGATCGTCACCACCACCGGTACGCTTCATCCTTTAGAAGCGACACCGCCCACTTTCAGCCTTCTCCTCCTCGGCCAGTCGAGATCATCCATAACCCTTTCCGTAGATTCCAACCAATATTGCGGCAGATGGCGCCACTCCCGAGACACACCACGGAATACCTCGCCCCGTTAGACCGAATTCGCTCAGAGCAGACTCCGAGCTCCCAAATTCCCACCACCCGGCCACCATCTCCAACACACTCGAAAAGCGACTTGCGACACGGCCTCACCTGCCGGCCCGGTCTCGCTCCTCACCACGAAAGTAGGAGGTGGTGGTGGGCGGTGGTACCTGCTTTTTCCGAACCTTGACTGACTTTGACGGGTTCGGGACACGTCATTCTCTACCCCTACTGGCGCCCACGACGTCCACGCCCTCTAGAACTCATTCTATCTCTCGCGCTTTAACTGATTAAGAAAATTTTATGTGTTAGCATTTGTTTCACTTTCTTATTCGCGAAGAAATTTTATGAACAGGATTTAATTAGGGGTTCTTTCGAAAGCGGACAAGGTTTGATCTTCTATCCTAGTTCACACAAAGAGTTCATGCATCCATTCCTTAATGCTTTCCATACCTATTCACTCTTGGACATTTCGCCCATTTCTAACCTGTGGGTATTTTCGTCATTTTCCTACTGTGGGTATTTTCAGTAAATAAAGAAATTTTAAAACTTTAGTAAAGTAGGTCATTTTGAAATTCCCAAAGCGGAGGATATTTATAAAAATTTGTAAAATCGTAATCGTTTTGAAACCGTGGTATTTTGGTAATTTTGTCAATCGTGGGCAATTTTGTCATTTTGATAAATCAGTGATATTTTCGACGGTTGTAAAACTTTGAGGGTCCTTTCTAAGAGTTTTCCTTTTCAAATAGTGATGTTGGTAAAGTTTTCCAAAGATCGTGGTCATTTCGGTAATTTTCACAAATTGAGGCGTTTCAGTAATTTTCTAAAACCAAAATTTTTGGTGTTGATTTTCAAAACTAAGTTGTTGGATATTTGTAAAGTAGTCGAAATTTTGAGCAAAACCATTGAACGGATATTTTATGAGTCAGGGGCGTTTTAGTAATTTTACCCCTAAGGGCATTTTTGTAATTTTCCAAAAATTTGAGTTTTTCTAGGAAAACGTTGCAAATATGAGGTTTTTCGATTTGAAAGAGTTGTTGCAAGAGGTTTGAAAACATTTGAGTTGTTGTTGTTTCGTTCTGTTTCGAAAACATGGCTAATTCCCTTTTCGGGTTTTAGTCATTAGGTTTAGCCTATGACCGAGCCCTCTTGGTCAGGGCGAACCAAAGCTACGCACCAGGCAGGATTCGAGTGAAGAGGAGGTGGGTCACGCGGACCGCTTAAATACCAAGCTCTCCTTTGAACCTTTCTCTAGACATGCGCGCGCAGAGGTTGCCACACCACCGAGCCCTCCGAGTTAGGGGTGGTGAAGAAGCTACGCACACTGCAGGATACTGCGAGAGAGAGGTGAGTCACACGGACTTTCGCTTAAATACTGAAGCTCTTCCGGATCCAATCCTCGACATGCGTGTGAGGTTACCACCCTAGCTCACTTGGCTAAGTCATAGATTGGTTTAGTAGTTCTTTAATGTCTTATGTTCGGTTCATGTGTTTGAGTAATCTAATCCTAGGGTTCAAGTCCTATAAGTCTATCTACGTTCCATACTTCCTACCCTTCTACGAATATAATTCACCAAGAGGTTGAAGTACTTACCAGGCGGATCGGTGTGCAGGAGACTCGGGCCATCTTTGTCCAAAATCCAAAAATCATTTTATAAGGCCTTCTAAAACATTTTACGGGCCTTGGGCCCCCACAGTATGAGCTTTGAACTTGGCTCGATACCAATTTTGTAACAACCCAAACCGGCCCAAACGCTATGGTGAATCGGTCCACATTCTGATGAAAACATTTTTGAAGTTCCTTTTTGAAACCAACTTAAATTTTGAAAACCCTTCTTTTTAGTGGACTTAATAAAACCTTACTTAGATTAAATTTGGAAATCATTTGGGTCAAGTTGTTTTAGAGTTTTAAATGTTGCCCGACAAAGACGGTAAAACATTTTCGTTTACTTTGAGAAAACGTGTTCATTCAATGTAATATTGGTAAAAATAGTTTAAGCAAATTATTCAAAGAATATAAAAACAACAAAGCTAAAGTATTAGGAGGCCTTATTACATTCAAAATAAAATCAACTAAAGATTAAAATAACTAAAGCCAAAATCCATTGGTTTAAATTCCTTTGCATGGCCACCTCGAGTCACCGGCCCACATCCGCGATCTACTCGTTACGAAAAATGTAAAGGAGAAGGTGAGTCACCAAGACTCAAGATGTTACCCTTCCCCGGTTTAAACATATTCATACACAACATATAACAAATTAATTATGCAAGTTATCATGTGTCCCAACCTAGCTGACCATACGCCACTTTGTCTACCCCGTTGTGGTACCAAACCACTTGGTGGTGCCAAACCACCGGTGACATATAGTCACGATGTGCTACCAAAGCACCGGTGTCCGTAGACACAAATCGGGTGATGGGGCCAACCCATCGTGTGATACCAAATCAGCGCGGACGATCCCATATCTCAAGTGGGGCCAACCCACGGTGGTATTAACCACGGGGATAAGTCGCTCATCGAGGTGCCAAACCTCCGGAGGTACCAAACCTCTCGGTGACCGTAGTCACGCAGTGTGTTACCAAAACACGGTGCCCGCTTACACGATTACACTTTGCCCCTCCACTCAATCAACCCACATCGGCAATAATCATACAGATTTATCAAATGTATTATCACAACATGCTTCCCAAAAGCATCAAATAGCAAATCGTGTGAATAGGTACTTACAGGTTACCCCGTATACCGTTATGGTATTCAAACCATTGCTACATACATCACGTTAGCAATCACATTACTTAACATAATTTAATAAGTTACAAGGTGTGTATGTACACACTGTCACCCACGGTAATCTAAGTCCCAAAAGAGAGAGTCGGCCACCTAGATCTATCAAAGGCACCTATATTCGGCCAACTTTTAGGATTAGTATTATGGCCTATTCGCCAACCAAAACAAATCCGAAGGGTTAGTTATGGTCCCGAATCCTTACCTTTGCTTTTTGTTACGAACCACGGCACTCGAGGCACAGATCCGCTTTACCAAGTAATTGGTTAATCGTCTGATTAATAGCCTCGGCTTTTAATCACCACTTAATAACTTACTAAAATAGATCTTACTAACACTTACCAAAACCGTTTTACTAGAGAGGAAGAGTTTGAGTCGACTACTTCCGATCCCGAAGTACTTAAGTGATATCGGCTTCAACCAACAAGATTAGCCCATCATTAGCTTATGCCAAATTTTAAACCCAAATAAGAGAAAAGAGAAGAATAGTGTTGGCTATGGCTACTCACCTTTTCCAAATCAATCTGTCGATAATACCTTGATGGGATCTAACCACTTTGATATTCGGCCAAAGCTATTAAAAAGTAATCGGGAGATCGAGAGAAGAGGTTTGGCACAAGGATATGAAGTGTATTCGGCTAGGGAGAGTTTAACAAGAAGAAAAGGGATTTTGGCAAAGGTTGAAGTATAGGTTCGGCTAGTGTGGAAGAAGAAGAAAAGATGGTGAAGGTGGAAGAGGGGTTCGGCTAGAGAGTTTGAGGGGATGGAAAAAAAAATAAAAGAGAATGAAGAATGAGGGCTAGGAATTTCGGCAAGCAGCAAGAATGACAAAAAGAGAAGCAAGGGGGCCAACTGATGCTTTTATAGGCATTCTATTTCCTATCAAGCTTGCCGTCCACTCCTTCTCATGAGGAGTTCAAAATTCATCAAACTTCCCCAATTGCTCCTGACCACTCATTCATTTTAATTCAAATAATTTTGAATTAAATCATAATAATCTCTTATTAATCCATGCAATATCCTTAATATCCAAATAATATCCCTTTAAAATACTTGATTATCCCATGATAATAAATTACACCCTTATTATCCAAAATAAAAAGAATTTAAGGAGAGAAATTCTCTCCCCTTGTGCCGTCCCATATATAGTGCAAAAAGAGAAACTTCGCGACTAACACAAGCTCTCCCTTGTGCATTGTGGCGTCAACTCCAAGCACTTAAGTGGCCTCCCTTTGCCACTTTTCCAAGGCTTATTTAGTGTCAAATTATCCCCACTTATTCTTTTAACACCCCTCTGCTAAGGCTCCTTACCTTTTTAAGTTAAAACTGAATTTTTCCATTAAACCGAGCCAACTCAAAGCCTTAAATTAGGCTCTATTATTCCATAAATAATACCACAATAGTTCTTACAGGAAAAAAATAACTAAATTTCAAATAACCCCATTTTTGGGATGTTACAGTTCTGACCGGGGTGGGGAATACTTGTCCGACGAGTTCTTAGGATACCTCATAGACAATGGGATTTTATCCCAATTGATTGTGTTGGGCACTCCATAGCAAAATGGAATAGCTGAGAAAAGGAATAGAGTCTTGCTTGACATGGTACGTTCAATGTTAAGCTATTCACAACTCCCTACTTCCTTCTAGGGATATACGATACAAACGGCTTGGTATATTCTGAATGATGTGCCAACCAAGTCTGATTGTAAGACACCTTATGAACTGTGGCATGGAAAGAAACTCGCTCTAAGTTGCTTTAGAATATGGGGTTGTCCAACACTCCAACACATATTCTGGATAAGGATGCAAAGAAGTTGGATGCATGGACAGAATTGTGCATGTTTGTAGGATATTCGAAAGGAACAAAGGGTGGATTATTCTATAATACGAAAGATAATGTGATTAAAGTTTCTACTCATGCTACTTTCCTTATGGAAAGTTACATGGATAACTTAAGCCTCGAAGTAAAGTGGTACTCGAGGAACTTTTGGGAGTTGTAGAACAATCACCAAGTTCAATTCTCGAGAAAGTTGTAGAAAGACCTACAAACAATCAACATAGGGGAATTCGTCATAATGGGAGAGTTTCTAAGAAACCAAAATTCTTCCTCACAGATGGTAGTATTTATAATACATAAGCTGATTATGAGGATGATGATCCACTCACTTACGAGGAGGCTATGCAGGACATTGATTCCAAACTCTAGAAATAGGCTATGGATGCCGAGATAGATTCTATGAAATCCAATATGGTGTAGGAACTTGTAGACTTAGCTGTTGGGATTAAACTCATAGGGTGTAAGTTGGTCTACAAGAAGAAGAGAAATGTGTAAGAGAAAGTGGAAAAAAATAAAGCTAGACTTGTAGGGAGAGGCTACACATAGAAAGAAGGCATCAATTACGTGAGACTTTCTCTCTAATAGCCATGCTCAAGTTTATCTGCATACTCTTATCTATTCCCGCTGCTCCCAATTATGAGATTTGGCATATGGATGTCAAGATAGCATTCTTGAGTGGCTATCTTGATGAAACCATTTACATGGTTCAACCCACTTTGATGTTGTCAAAGGAAAGGACCAAAAAGTTTGCAAATTGCTAAGATCCATTTACGGACTTAAGCAGGAATCCCGCTCATGGAATAAAAGATTTGATCAAACAATCAAGTCTTTTGGGTTTGAGAAAAACGTTGATGAACCTTGTGTTTATAAGCATATAAAAGAAAAAAAAGATGGTATTCCTTGTTTTGTATGTCGATGATATTCTACTTATCGAAAACGATGTAGGAGAATTACCATCGGTTAAACTGTGGTTAGCTCCATAGTTTAGCATGAAAGACTTGGGTGAAGCTAGTTATATTCTTGAAATTTGAATCCCTAGGGATCAAAAGAATAAAATGATAGCTCTATCACAAGCTTCATACATCGGTAAGGTACTAGAACATTTTGCAATGATCGGTGCAAAGTCAGGCGCTCAGCTGACTGCATCAAGTTTTCATCTTTCTTTAGATGATTGTCCTAAGATAGAGACAGAAAAATGGCATATGAGTAAGGTTCCATCTGCTCCGGAATTTGGAAGCATTATGTATGCAGTGCTTTGCACATGTCCAAATATCTGTTTTGCAATAGGAATGATTAGTTGATATCAGGCGAATCATAGTCTCAGGCATTGGCAAGTTGTAAAGCATATATTAAGGTATCTTAAAAGAATCAGGAATTATATGCTTATGAATTCTGGGGAGAACCTTGCTTCTATTGGATACACAGACTCAAACTTCCAAACCTGTAAAGATTCGAGGAAATTGACATTGAGAAATCTATTCGTCCTAGGCCGTGGAGCAAAGCATGGAGAAGTGTAGAACAAACCTGCACTGCTAACTTTACTATAAAGGTCAAGTATGTAGTTACTTCTGAAGCAAAAAAAGAAGCAATACGGCTTCAAAAGTTCTTAACTGATCTTGAAGTCGTTCCTGGTATGGAAAAAGCTATAATATTATATTTTGATAACAGTGCTGCAATAGTTAACAATAAGGAAATGATAAGTCACAAGAGGACGAAACACATTGATCGTAAGTATCACTTGATATGAGAGGTAAGAGATGAAAGAATTGTAAATGTGGTGAAAGTAGCTTCTGAAGAAAACCTTGTGGATCCATTTACTAAGACTTTTGTAACTAGGAGTATTAATAAACACATTGAAGATATGGGAATGTGAAACATGACACATTTACTTCACTAGAGTAAGTGGGAGATTTTTGGAAAATGTGCCTATATTGTAGTAAACATGTAATTATTTTCTATTTATTTGAATGATGAATAAATAAATTTCACATCTCACTATTATGTCTTTTGTATTTCTATCTTTCGTATTTTGCATGCATAACGAAATTGTGACAAGCAAACACTGGCTCATTGATTGTCTAAGTTCAAACTAATGATAGGTGGCATTGTATGAACGTTTACATTACGAGAAAGATAACTTCCTTCAGTAGATGATCTAAACAAGTCTGTAATCCCATAAAAGAATCAAAGTGAGCATTTGATTCAAATTTTGAGAAGGATTATTATGTCATCTACAATTCCAGTTGAAGAAATGGCTAGTCTTGGCTATCAGAGAAGTTGACTCCGCAGGTAGAGACATAGATGCATTCATTGGTAGAATAATACATTTGACTGGACCCTAGATGAATTAATTTTGAATCAATTTGTGAATTAATTCACTTGTGACGTGCATGGTGTGATTTACTTATATCCTGAGTTAGTTACTGACCATGCGTATGTAACTCATGTGCTCTGATATACGTGAAGGCTTATGCTCTAAAGATGATCGAGCCCATAGTCAGTATGTTGGGTACATGACTTGTGTATGGCATGGCTTTACTAGAACAATGGAATTCATAGCTTGATTAAAGAGTTAACAATATCCTCTCATTAGCATTATGTAGTTGATAAATATGAAGAGTAATCACAGGTTTTGTAACACCCCTAACCCGTAACCTCGCCAGAACAGGGTTACAGAGCATTACCGGAGTTTACAGAAAAATATAGATAATTCATATCATTCACTATTCATATCCGAAACTAATCATGTCATCCATTGAATGGACCCTCAAGGCCCAATTTAAGCATTAGAAACAAGTAGGGACTAAATCAAAATCTTAGAGAATTTTTCACAAAATTTCAAATTTTCTCTTATATACAGGGGTCACATGCCCATGTGATTAGGTGGTGTGGCTCACACGGCCAAGTGACATGCTCATGTCTTAGGCCGTGTGGGCATTCAATGTGAGGCACACAGCTGTGTCCCAGATCATGTCCTTACCCGTGTAACTCTCTAACTTGTGCCACACGGCCTGCCAGACACCCGTGTGCTAGGCCGTGTAGTCAATTTTTAATTTTTCACAAATTAGGTGCAAGTTTTACACGGCCGAGACACACGCCCGTGTTCTAGGCCGTGTATCACACACGGCTGAGACATACACCGTGTTTCTGCCCGTGTGCCTAATTCTAAGCATTCTGTTTCTAAATTTTAAGATGTAGGGGACACACGGCCAAACCAAACGCCCGTGTGTCTACCCGTGTAGTCAAAATAAGGCCATTTCTTAGCCTTATTTCTCACCAAAATTTAACCTTCAACCTATAACAACTTTTGCATACATTTGCCAACCAATTTAAGCATTATAACCAAGCCAACTCTATCATCTAGCATATTATACCATCACATGCATTCATGTTTATAATCTTACCTTTTATAAACATACATGTTTAATATAACTCAATTAAACATACTAAACACATATGTATTTGTCATGATTTAAACTTATAAATATACCAAAAAACCAACCATCACTAGCCATTCTAATGGCTAGATTACAAACAACCATTTACAAGCCAAAAATTGGCCAAGTTAACCTATACATGCCATTATACCAAAATAAGTTTACTATTTGTACCAAAACGAGCTAGTGGATAGTGTGATGATACTCCGACCAATCTCCAACTATTGCGAGCTTCTGAGCACTATAAAACAGAGAAAAGAAAACCTAGTAAGCATTTAATGCTTAGTAAGTTCATATAACAAGAATTAAACTTACCAACCAATTTCAATTAAATAAGCATAACAATAACATGCTTCCCAACATATTGGCAATTTGCCTAATCACATACACTCAATTAAGCAAGTTAGTCACATAATTCACATGTACATAAAATAAACATGGATGAGCTCATCATGTTTCACACTTTCAGGTATTTTAGAAGCATTAAAGACAACATTCTTTTAATTTCATAATTTCTCATGTCAGGAGTTTTATCCGTTGAATTATTGAAATAATGATGGATACTCAGTTAATACACACAAGGTGTATAAAATTGTAAATCGTCAACTCATAATCAGAGGCACCCATTAGGGCACATAATCAGGGAGCACACTCTCGAGCCACATATCATGATGTTCAGATGAGCCATGTAACAAGACACTTATCCGGGCTAAACAAGAAACTCATAAGAGTTTTAATCAGGGAGCTCATAGAGCTTTACAGGTAACTCTGAAGAGTTATTATCAAGGAGCATTGGATAAGGTAACAAAGAGTTCAAGCAAGCCATGTCAGGAAGCTCATAAAAGCCTATATCAGGATGTTCACGTAGAGGTGTGTTTGTGTCTGTATTATATGCTGGATCACAACCGATCGAATCAAGTAACTGGATGCTCACAAAGAGCTGCGGTTGTGTGTAACACATGCAGAATCACTACTGATCAAGATGCTCGTAGGAACTATATAATAGGATGCTTGAGAAGGATTTTAACAGGATGCTCGTTCGAGCTATAATGTCTGCAACATATGCAGGACTATAATCGGTATGGGAAAATACTATATCCATCGCATTACATTATTCAAACGGAACTCATTATTTCTCGAATAATTTCGGGCATGTGATTATTTTCATACATTAATCATTTATACAATTCTCACATATACAACATTGAATTGAAAAATATAAATATACATGATTAAGTTACACGAACTTACCTCGTTACTTGTTCGTATACAGAAATCTACTAATATGACACTTTTTCTTTTCCTTGATCTAACTTCGTATTTGAGTTTTTCGAATCTATATAAATGAGTTTAACATCAATTTAATCCATTTCATACTCAATTGAACTCAGTTCGCTTCTTAGGAAAAATTACTATTTTGCCCTATACTTTTTATTAATTCTAATTTCGTCCCTAGGCTCGGAAAATGAAATTCATGCAATTTAATCCTTATTTCAAGCCTAACCGAATTTTACATGTTACAATAACAGCCCATGAATTTCACAAAAATCATAATTTTTCCATGGGTTTTACTACTTTTTAATTTAGTCCCTAAATCACAATTTCATGAAAATTCATTTTGTAAAAGTTGTTTAGCTATCAACAATGTAACACCCCAAACCCGGTCAAAACGCTACGACCGAATCTAGCATGTCATAGGGAAGAAAATGTTTTTGGAAATCAAGTTGTCGTCTTAGGTTCTAAAGAAACTTTGGAGTATTTAAAAAAAAACCGAGTTTGTATTGCGTGATTTGTTGAAATCGTTTTGTGACTTAGATTAGAAAAATAGAGTTGCCTTGTTGTAGTTACTGATTTGTTAATTACCCGATGATAAAATTTTAGAAATCCCGCAAAACCTATTCAAGTTTTGAAAAACGTCCATTTCAGAGTTTATTAAGCATGTCTTTAATGTTTAAACAAAATTTCAAGGAAATTTAACAAGGTAAATAATCCCAAAATAGAATCTAAGTGGCCTTATTACATAACTGAAAACCAAACTTAAAATAAAATAAATCCGAAGTAAACAAAAAAATTAAAACCCAAAATATTAAGCATGGCCACCTCGAGTCCATCCCGGCTACATATCCGCGATCTAGGAATTATATGCAAAATGTAACGAAAGGGGTGAGTCACCGAGACTCAGTGTATAAATCCCCATCCAAAGGATTTTAAGCTTTTACACAGATTCATATGCAAACATGTATGTCATGCAACCCATCCAACCTATCCATCCGAGTCTCCCAAGTCTACCCCTTGTGGCACCTAGCCACTAGTGGTTCCAAACCACTGGTGACCGAAGTCACAAATAATGCTATGTGGGGCCAACCCACTTGTGGTACCTAACCACTGGTGACGATCCCGTATATTGATATGTGGGGCCAACCCACTGTGGTACCAAACCACTGGGACGAGTCACAAAAATAATCATATGTGGTACCTAACCACTGGTGGTTCCGAACCACTGAGACTTAGTCACAAAATAATAATAGTGGGGCCAACCCACGTGTGGTACTTAACCACTGGTGACAGTCTGATAATCATACCTTCCCCCTCCTCTCATCATACCCATTTTCATATACATGCTTTGCAATACAATATGGTCATACTTAACATTAAGAATGATATGACATAGCACATGCAGGTTTTAACATAGGCAAATAACGTTAGCCATCAGAATGGACTTACCCAGAGTCCTTGCTTTTACCCACAAGGGTAACGCAGTGTTTACCACTATCACTTCAGCTTTTGACAATGCACAAATATTAGCATATTAACATATGAAGTGTGTAAAAGTTATACACCTGATTACTCGCAATACCACGCTCTCTACGTCGACACTACCGTTAATTGACACCACTACTATCTGCCTACTACTCTGCTCAGATGCCGGCCCACAACCTGGTGGCCAATCCCGAACCGTTGACACTGCTCGTTTCTTAAACTTAGGGGCTGGGTTTACAGATCCAACCCCTCCTATCACTTGGCTAGATCGACAAATCTCAAAGCTTCAGGCTTGATTCACAAACCAAATGAATCCTGAGAGTCCAAAAGAAAACGTCACCACCCCCTCCACCACCACTAGGGAAATCGATTGAAAGGGTTGACAGATCAATGACGGCGATCCACCCAAATGCCTAAATTATTCTTCTATGAAAAGAAAATGATGAAAAAGAAAGGTGCTTCTCAACCAGTGATATTCGGCCAAAGTGTTGAAAGAGAAGATAGGAGAGTAATAGAGGTTTCGGCAAAGGATGAGGCTTCAGAAGGCTTCGGCTAACAAAGAATGAAAAAGATGAAGAGGAGGAATGGGAAATGGAGTTTCAGCTCTTGCTGAACCAAATGAAAGAAAGAAGAAGAGAATGAGGTTTCGGCAGGGGTATGGCTCTAGAGGGTTTTCGGCTTTTAAGAAAATGGCAAAAAGATTAGGACACAAACAATGAGTGGCAAGCAAGGTAGGTTTGGCCAAACACAAAAGAAGCAAAAAATGTGATAGTTGAGAGAAAAGACAGAATGCACCATAAGCAGTGTGGTTTTGTACAAAAGAAAATAAGAGGAAAAGACCCTAAAGGCTCCCTATCTAGCCGAATATTCAACACTTCCCAAAGGCTTACACCAACATTCGGCCACCCCCTAGACTAGCACCCAAACTGAATGCCCAAACCCCTTCCAACTCCTTCTCAAATTCGTCTAACACTCACCCCTCTTCAATCCCTTCTTTTCCTCCTTGTTTTTCTCCTGATCACACATTCAAACTTGTTTGAATGTTTCAAACTCCTAAGATTTCTCCTCTCCTCTTATTCAAATCTGTTGACTCCCTCAACACTCATCCACCAAAGTCCAAACCGAATGCAACACTTCCTGGTCTTGGCGTCAAAAAGAAATGCACAAAAGGAGATTCCCGTAGCTCGAACCAAGTCCCTATCAGCTTCCCTAAGGCGTCACTCCCTTGTGCCCTAAGTGGCGCCTCCTTGCCACTTTGCCAAAGCACTTCTTGTGTCAAAACATACCACCAACCACCCTTAACTCCTATCCTATTCAGCTCCCCCTTCTAAGTACCCTAAACAAGCATGACAACCATACTATCTACATGCAATTAGATAAAATGCAAAGGCCCCGATTCAGGATGTTACAAACAACCTTTCATTTTCTACCATAAATTTCAATATTTCAGCATATTCATCCATGGAAAAACTTTGATACTTTGATAACTTTACAAATTAATCCCCAAAATAGATAAATTAAGCTATTTCGATTTCAAAAATATAAAAATTGCTAAAAACAGGACAAGGATACTTACCCAATTAAGCCAAGAAAGCTTGCTTTCTCTTTCCTAGGGTTTCCATAGAATTTTGGGGATGAAGATTATAATAATAATATGATATTTCTTTTTAATTATTTATCATGTTTTAATTATTTTCATTTCCAATTTAGTCTTTAACCTTTTTCTAATTTTCCATAGATGAATCATCAAAAATATCTACTAAGTTTTTTTTAATGGTCTAATTACCATATAAGGACCTCTTATTTTGAATTCCATAGCTAATTGATCCTTGTAGCTACTAGAACTCAACTTTTGCATTTTATGCAATTTGGTCCTTTCTATAATTAAACACATAATCGGTAAAATTTTCTTATCAGAATTTTTATACGTCTTTCCTATCATAATGCAAACCATGAAATATTATTAAAATAAATTTTCTTTCTGACTCGAATTTTGAGGTCCCAAAACCACTGTTCCAATTTCACTTAAAACGAGTTGTTACAGGTTTCTTATTCTCGAACAAGCAATTTATCACAGTCATTTGTTGGCAATGATCATATTAATTATTAAGAAGACATAATGATGACAATGAGATAAAATAGGATTGTATTGAGTAAACAGATTTAACTTAAAGGAATCAAGGATATCTTATGAGGTTGACACACATATGACAAGGTCATTGGACAAAGTAGTTGGTTAAAATTCTTTCGTAAAGAGTATACAATAAGGAGTCTTCAATTATGGTACTCCATGTGGATGGACTCCATGATTAAGTAAATTGTGAATTATCAAAATGACACTTCTGGACATAATTGCTATTACTCGAGCCTAATTGTATATGTCCAATTGGTCCCTCCACTAGCTCAACAAAAGCTTGACCAGACTGCATTTGAATTAGAAAAAAATTCTACAACTTTGGAAATAATTTAATTGAGTCGATTTGTTCGATGTGGAATTAAATTAGGCGGTCGTGAGAATTGTTCAACTAGAGAATTTGATTAAAGAATTTTCTTGAAAATTAATTTGAAAAATCTAAGTGATTTTTGGAAAAATTAATTTTGATCAAGTAAAATTAAATTAATCAAATTAATTAAAATTAATATGATATTTTTGGAAATTAATTTTCAAGTCAAACAATTGGCTCAATAGGTAATTAAACTTGAAAATTGGATCTCAGATCATAAATTGGGCCCGGTAGCCCAAAACTAAGACCAAGACCAAAAAATTGGTCGAACCGGGCCTAGCATGTGAAACTAGGCCGATAATCCAACCGATGGCAGGACTGGACTGGTCGGGCTGTCACTAGCCTGGACCAAACAGGCAACAATCGAACCAGCTCGGGTGTTGGCGGCTGCGATGGCAGCATTCCGATGGCTAGCAAATGGTTGGCAACGGTGGGTCCTTGGTGGTTAAGCAGTGGAAGAATTACACTCCTACAAGGACTCTAGCAGGGAATTTGATTTCATATTAACTATTCCAAAAATAATATTATTTTAATAGATTTAATATTAAATTTAATTTAATACTTATCTTAATCGTATTTTATTAATTTAATATTAAAATGATTATCTTAATTTTTTATATTTATTAAATTAATATAATATTTATCATAAATATTAGATTAAATTTAATATTAAAGTGATTAAGTTTAATTATAGTTGAACTATCTAAACTCTCCCTATATAAAAAGAGCATTGGGTAATTATTTTTCACACGCTTAAATTCAAGAGAAAGTTGTAGAGAGAAATTCTCTAAAGAGATTATTTCAGAAAATTTCTAGAGATATTTTTTATTTACAACTTGGCTTCAAATTTTAGAGAAATTACCCCGTTGGTAATTTTTGTGAAAAATTTTCTAATTCGAAGCAAGCCCACACTCGCCAGATGTGAGCTTGAGTATAGCAGTGAAGACTACTCAGTCGAAGCGTTTATCTTAGACGAGTCGAAAAGGTACAATTTTGATTAAGTGTTTATTACTTTAGGTATCATAACCAAGTTCTTGTTTTTTTAAAAAAATTAAAACTTTGGTTTTTCTCTAAATTTATTTTCCACTTTGTTTTCCAAACCTGATTTTCTAACATAAAGTGTTAAAGTTTGGTAGAAAAGGCATGTTCGATCCGAGGTTCATAAGACTTTATGAAATTATCTAGAGTATTAGTCCAGTGGCTTACAAATTAATATTGCCCTCAGAACTTGAAACACCCCACACCCGGCCCACGAGCCTTGACCGGATCTGGTATGTTCCTCGAAGAAAACCGGTTCAAAATTCTTTTATTACCTTGGAAAAACTGTGTGTTTTGAAGAAAGTCTGTTTGTGGGTTGGGCTCGAGTTGAAAACAAGTTTGTTTTATATTGAAAACTCATTTATTTCAGGTGACAAAATATTTAGAGTTTATTTTAAATGAAATTTACTTAATCTTTAATAAATAAAATTTAATAACATAATAAATAAAACAGAAATAAAATAGTGCACTATGGCCTTATTACATCAAATTAAAACCCAAAATAAAGTTCAAGGTACTTAGAAATAAAAGAGAGTCCGGAATAAAATAAAATCTGAACTTCGCATGGCCACCCCTAAGCTTCTGCCGACCCGGTCCATCATTGATCATCACCTGAAAAATGTTCCCCAATGGAGTGAGTCAACCAGACTCAATGTGTAACCGACACTAAAATTTAACAATTCAGGCATACACTATCATATTACATACACATTCATAAATCAGATATAAACAAATGATGCAACCCGAACCCAAACCTATATGCCATCCGCTACACATCACCCGTACCATCCTGCACACTGTGGGGACTACTAAGTCAACCCTCCATCCGCTACACACCATCGGAAGGCGATCATTTGCGATCGACGTGCTTATCGCCCTTATGAGTATTCGTGGTCTTAGGTCACCACACTCAGATATCGTGGTCTTAGGTCACCACATTCAGATATCGTGGTCTTAGATCACCACATTCAGATCTCGTGGTCTTAGGTCACCACATTCAAATATCGTGGTCTTAGGTCACCACATTCACTTCCCCTTTTCAATAACCCATATGTCCCATATCATACATATTATGCATTAACATGCCAAATTTCACATTCTTATCACTTATCACATGTTAAATATAACATAATTCATAATTCTAGTAGGAGTAGGAAACGTACCTGAGTACTTTGTACCATAACATGGTACCTTAGCCATATTCACATTCTTATAAACATGCACATATTAAATATTGCCATAAATTTTATTAAAAGATAGTGTGGGGTACACAACTGATTAACTTAGCAACTTCACTTCAAATCCCGAAAATCCGATCTAAAGCCTTAGATCCTTAGTCCCTACATTCGGCCATTACTTAAAAATTTAATGAAGACCATTCGGCCATAAAACCAAATCCTATTAGGATTGTTGTAACCCAAAACTTACCTTGGTGCCAATTTCACTATAAATCAAATCCCGAAAACTTTGTGCTACTCCTCCCTTCAATCGGCCAATGCTAGATCATTTAACTTGATTAGTTTTGGCTTTTTAAACAAATAAAGAATAGATCTAATTACCAAAATAGACCTTGGTCGATTGTACTTATGCACTCACCTTGCGATTTCAAATCCCGAAAGTATCCCTTGTCTTAATTATCTGTCGAAATACCTATACACATATGTTAGATTCGATTCTAACATTAAATCATCATAGATGGCCCTTGGCCGAATGCTATAGACACTTACCTTGTGGATTTTAAATCCCGAAACTCACCGAATAACTAGGGAACACGCGGCCTATGGTGTACCTTCGGGAAAAAAACTTCTCCTTCCTTGTAGACGACACTTAGTAAATCCCGAAAGATCTCTTCAAAGTTTCGGCAACAATATATTAATGGGGTTAGTCCTAGATTTTGGCAAATCTTAAAAGAAAAAGGATGAAACCGAATGAGATCTTACCCTTACTTTAGGAATCGGCAATCCTTGCTTGAACCTTTAACAATATTCGGCTATGTAGGCTAGAAGGATCTTGATTTCGGCTTTTTGATTGGTAGAAAGAAAAGAGAAAGAAGAATAAAGATGGAGGATTCGGCTAGAGCACAAGGTATTTCGGCTTGGAAAAAATAAAAGAGAAGAGAGGAGTTATTTGCTAGAGAGAATTAGAGAGAGAGAGTTGAAAGAAAGAATGAATGGCCCTCTTTTCCTTTAGTAGCTTAGAAATTACTAACTTAGAATCCCTTACTTGGCCATCACTCTTCTATTTTGATAGCTTTATCTCTTTAATTATCAATATATTCAAATTGAAAGAATTTAATCCATCAATTATCTCTTATCTCTTAATAAAAATAATACTAATAATAACCCATCATTATCTATCTATTTGCCGAATTTTAAAGAGAATAAAACTCCTCTTTTAAGAGCCTTAATGCCGTCCACCTCTCTGCTCCTTGTAGCAAAAATAAAATTCTTTATTTGCTTCCCATGCGACTCGATCCTTGGCCCATTTGCCTATGTATGTGGCATCACTTGCTAGGCCCTTAAGTGGCGCCTTGTAGCTATTTTACCAAGGCTATTTGTATGTCATATTTCACATACATTTTCTCTTAAGACCTCCTTGCTTCATGTCCCTCTTTTAAACTTTAAACTTGACATTTCTAAAGCATTTCCTTACATTTCTAAGACATTTCCTTACATTTCCAAGTCATTTCCTTACATTTCCAAGTCATTTCCTTACATTTCCAAGACAAGACATTTCCTTCCATTTCTAAGTCATTTCCTTATATTTCCAAGACAAGACATTTCCTTCCATTTCCAAGTCATTTCCTTACATTTCCAAGACAAGACATTTCCTTACATTTCCAAGTCATTTCCTTACATTTCCAAGAAAAGACATTTCCTTCCATTTCCAAGTCATTTCCTTACATTTCCAAGACAAGACATTTCCTTACATTTCCAATTCATTTCCTTACATTTCCAAGTTTCCAAAAATGTTTACTTTCCTCTTTTGAAACTTAACATTTCTGAAGCATTTCCTTACATTTCCAAGTTTCCAAAAATGTTCACCATACATTCATAACACATAAGACATGCCATTTCGTATAATTAAATCAAAAATGCATAGGCCCATTTCCAGGATGTTACAGAACTTGAAAAGATTCACAATGTTTTTCTTTTTTTAATGTTACAACGATATAGATGGATTGAAATTTTGTAAAGTGATTTACGGAAACGGACTGTCTGAGACTCTGATGCTGGTCCAGGTAGAAATTCCAAATTGTGATACTTGAAATTTAGATTTTGTACTTATTCTGTGTTGCTTTTTGGAAATGTAGACTTCCTAAGCTAGCGACAGTAGTGATATGGATTCCGAAGTTAGGCAAGACTGTAAGGAGTTTTCTGTTTCTTCAGAACGTGAGACTGTTCAGGAGGTGAAAGTCAATGCAATTCCGCTAAGTTTGGGTAGCGATAACCCGGAGCTTGGTACTGAGGCACTGACTTGGATAGTGAGGGAAGTGCTAGGGAGATTGTTTGAGCTTGAAATGAGGAAGATTAGTGAGGTGCTCCAGGCTAGGTGCGTGGACTATGGAAAAAAGAGAGATCGTAGTTCTCCGAGCTTAGAGCCTCGATCTGCGAAGCATGTTAGGACGCATTCAACTGATAGTAAAGGTAGTGCTAGTGGTGGCACGAGCGTACTATCTTGTGAGCACTGTAAGAGGCGCCATGTGGGCGATTGCTGGAGGAAGTCGGGACCATGTCTAAAATGCGGGTCTAAGGAGCATCAAGTTCGAGATTGTCCTCGGCGTTTTTGAGCCAGGTATGGTTAAGCATGTTTGGATGTGTTTATTTGAGCATTGAAATTTTGTGTACACAAATATCTGTCTGCTTCAGTGGTTATGTGTTCTGGGTGTGTCTGAGAGGTGAATTTTGGAATCAGAGTGCACAGCGGGAGCGTAGTGGTGTAGTTTGGTTATGCGACTTTTCTAATAGTTGAAAATTTAGAGGATGAAATTTTTTTTAAGGAGAGGTGAATTGTAACGCCCCGAATTTTGGGCCTAGAAGTTTTGAGCTTTGAGCATAAGGACAATGAGGAAATTGCACATATGTGTTTAATTGTGCAATTTAGTGACAAGAATAGGCCTGCTGGTCTAGTGGTTGTGTGAGTATTAGCATACCTTAAGGTTCTAGTTTCGAGTAGCTGGATGCGCAATTGTGGAGAGTCTTTTATTTTGTTCTATTTTAGTATTAATTATAAATTTTTATTTATTATATTATATTATAATATGTTATTTATTATTTTTTTATTTGTTGATTGTTATTTTGGGTTTTATTTTATTTCTATTACCTCTTTTTACGTTTTTCCCCTCTTCTCGTTCTTTCTTCCTTACTCGGTTCTTTTAATTTTTAATTTTTATTTTTCAAACGGTTTCGGCTTGTGAATTTGGGAAGTTGCTCCTCTGTCATTGTACAGCAGGTGTGGAAATTGAACACTGTAACTATGCTATTTAATTTGCTTACTAAATTATGCAAACTTCTTGTCTCGGTTTATTTTAACTATGCCTAACCTGTTGGTTTTGGGATTTAAGGCGCTGAAAGTGTGGGAAGACTCCCTATTTTGATATATATTCGTTGTGGCTAAGGTCGGGTATGATTTTGGTGGCAAAAAAACTATTGGGGCTAGTTCGGATAGGTTTCGTGGCTTTCCCGATGGCCACACTGGCGTGTGCCAAGGCACACGGCCGTGTGTATTTGGGAACTACGGTTTTCGACCAGTTTTGGGTGCCATACGACCGTGTGGCTGATTTTGGGAATTTTGTCGATTTTTGCACGACCGTGTCATTTGGGTACACGGGCGTGTGGATTTAGGAATTAGGGATTCGGAGTATTGGAGTCACACGGCCGTGCATTTCGAAACACATGGCCGTGTCTGATGGCACACAGGCATGTGAGACTTTCATACGGCGTATCCGCCCTACACTTGATTTTATTGAAATTGGATAGGGAGTTACACAGCCTGTTCACACAGCCGTGCCCCTGCTTCACTTGGGACCCCCACACGGCCTGGATTGCTCCACACGGCCGGAGCACATGGGCATGTGGTCCTATCTCACCAAATATGATTTAAGCCGAATTTAATTGTAATTGCGTCTCTATGTGTGTCCAACCTTCGACTAAGCTTTACTGAGGGTAATTATAACTCTGATCTGAGTTGATATGTGAGTGATTAGTGATTGGTTGTGTGATAAGCTTGATGCTAAATTTGAGTGTACGAGTGTACACACTTCTGAAACTGATTGACTGATTGTGAATGACTGTCGGAAATCACATTTTGAATTGATACATCTGCATACACAGATCTGCATATAAAGTTTTTGGGGGGATTTTGAAGAGAAGGAAGACTGATCTGATCTTAACAATGCTGATGATCATCGTTGTCGGGCAACCCGTGATGACATCCTATGGACAGTATAGCGATTCACCGCATTTCACTGTACCGCATGTACATTAGCTACACTACGTACTACTATCTGATTTGGCAGTTCATACTGCATATATGTAATGCAGAGTAAGTGCAGAGTTGATTAAATCCCCACAGTAAGTGCAGAGTTGGACAGAGAGGTGTGTTTGTTGGATGGGTGGGTTCTTATTCTATAACTCATTTGCACTCATATGCATCTGATTGATACTGTAACTGAATGTGATACTGTGACTGAATATGATTGTTCTGTTTGACTAAAAGGCACTTGTGCCTGTGCGGATTCTATAAACCTTGACTGAATTTGACAGACTGAGTTGATACTTACAACTGAATGAGAATTATTGATTCTGTGACTGATTGATACTTACAACTGAATGAGAATTATTGATTCTGTGACTGATTGTCTCTTATGACTGCAAAGCACCTATGGCCTTGTGTAATCATTGAATGTTGATTGTAACTGATTGATTGATTAGAACTGGTGTCTGATTTTGATTCGTAATATCCGATTGAGACTTCTGTCTCAAGGTTACTATTTGTACCTATGAGTATGTTCTGCTTCGGAACTTATTTCTGGTGTTCTGCCCTAAATCTGTAATTTAGCTGGTTTGATCTCACACTGAGCTCGAATAGCTCACCCCCTATTCTGTTTCCCTTTCAGTTACCTTTTTGATTTTCTGACGCTGCGCCCGGTACACGGAGGTCTCGGACAGTTTCGATGGAGTAGATTATCCGGTTGTGATTTTCAGTTTCTATTATTTGTTTAAGTTTGAACTGTAAGGAATTTTATAATGCTATTTACAGTTTCTGCTTTATGATTTTATTTGTATATTTTAAACGGGTTTTATATTGAATTTTATTGTAAATCTTTACTGGTTGGTTTTTAAACGATTTTAGATAATTTTGGTCCACTAAGATAAATTGTTTTGTAAAATTTTCCCACGATCACTTCAATGATCAATGTAGCATTCTGAATTCAGTCTAGTCTTCTAGGCCGGGTTTGGGGTGTTACAGAGTGAGTTCGTAAATATTATTATTTAATATTGATGAGTCAATTATAGTCTTATATTGAATTTTAATTTGATAAATTTACTAATTGAACAGTTACCTAAAGTACAAGTGGTTCGACCCTAAAGTTAGTGGTTTTGAAAATCGAGATATCGTTTCCGCAAACTGAATCATAAATATTTTTATTAAATATTGTATAGGTGAATTAAATTTTGATCTAAAAATTTTAGTGACCGAATGATTATTTAGGATATAAAAACTATACCGTACAAAACTATAAAAGTTAATCACTGTTGAATTTTGTTAGTTAAAAGGTTTAATTAATAATTGTTGAAGACCTAAGTGATGATTAGACCACTTTGATAGGTGCATTGTTTAAAGTAATTATATGTTGAAATTAAATTAATTTTTTTTAAAAATCAAGGGAAAATGTGTTAAAAAAAATAAAAACAACTGTCAGCTTCCACCATTTCTTCCTTCCACCGTTTGAACCAAGAAAAAAATAAGAGAGAGCAGCCATTGTTGACTGCTCCAACTTTGGCTTTGTATGTTAAGTCCTCCTAGGTCTGTTTTTCATATTTTTTATGTTTTTGATATAGTTGTAACTCAATTTAACTATATTGTATCTCTATTTTCGAAACTGTTAAAGTTTTAAAATGTTTCATTGATGGTTTTTTATTTTTATTTTTACGTTAAATATTTTTTTTGTAAGTTCAGATTTGATTATGAACTAAATTGTAAAATAAAATTTGTTAGTTTTGAGTTTAGGGACTAAAATATAAATATGTTAAATTTGATACAAAATTTCTACAATTATGTTTTCTTGAGAGTTATAAAAGAGTGGAATTGAAATTGGATTGAAAAACCGGATTAAAAGTGAAAGATATGATCGTTTCGGTTTTAGAGACTAAATTGAATAAAATGAAAAACTTCAGGAAAATTGTGAAAAATGAAATTAAGTTGATAAATACATCGAATAATATGTTTTAAGGTAATGGACACTGATAATTTGAAACGAATTACCGAATAAATCAAGATTTGAACCAACTAGTAGATAATCGAGAAAAAAAATTGCAGATTAGTCCCTAACACTACAATTCTCTAATCTTACTTGTATATAGTTATATACAATTATGTAATGTCTGTGGTTGAATTGTGAAATTATAATATTTAAATGTATTTTGAAATTGTGGTTGAATTGTGAAATTATAATATTTAAATGTATTTTGAAATGGTTACAAATTGGTACAAATGTGAAGAAAGGACTCAATTGTAAAAATTGTTCTAATATACATATTGAGCCCGAATAAACTTAGGATAATATGCCATATATTCAAATGGCATGCCAATATGAATAGTTATGCATTTGTACGGGTTTGTATTTCGGTGCCACTATTTACACTTTGATACATACTGATTCGTACTTCGATACCTCAATACTTCGATGCCTACTTAATTAGTCATCTTGTAGACTAAAATATGTCAATCTCCAGCTGGTCGAATACTTCATGGATTTCTCAAATTGGATTTAGAGAACACATTAAATTCTCGTGACAAAGAAGAACATCAAGACTTAATTCTAAGGTCTTAAAAGAGTTGAATTTTTTAATGCAATATGTATGCATATGTGTGTATATATATATATAAGTGGATCTTTACATGCTTTGGAGGATTAAGATTACCAAACAGAAGTTGAAGGCATTTGAACTTCGAAGTTGACGATTCATAATAGCGTCCAAAGACAAATATTAAAACAAAGATCTAATAGCAGTAACCCATGAAAGTTCGAAAACCACATAGCTAATAATAATCCCAAATAAGCTTCCAGACACATTATTTAAAGCCAAAAAAAAAGGCCACCAACAACGGCAAACAATCCTTACTTAGAAACCACCGCGAAGGCGAAGGACAAGATGCAGGGTAGACTCCTTTTGGATATTATAATCAGCCAATGTCCTGCCATCTTCAAGCTGCTTGCCAGCAAATATGAGCCTTTGCTGGTCTGGTGGGATCCCTTCCTTGTCTTGAATCTTTGCCTTAACATTGTCAATGGTGTCTGAACTTTCAACCTCTAGAGTGATAGTCTTTCCAGTAAGAGTCTTAACAAAGATCTGCATCCCACCACGCAGCCGCAACACCAAGTGAAGGGTAGACTCCTTTTGGATATTGTAGTCGGCCAATGTCCTACCATCTTCGAGCTGCTTACCAGCAAAGATGAGCCTTTGCTGGTCTGGGGGGATACCTTCCTTGTCTTGGATCTTTGCCTTCACATTGTCAATGGTATCGGAACTTTCAACCTCCAAAGTGATGGTCTTTCCGGTAAGAGTCTTTACAAAGATCTGCATACCACCACGAAGGCGGAGAACCAAATGGAGAGTAGACTCCTTCTGGATATTATAATCGGCAAGAGTTCTTCCATCTTCAAGTTGTTTTCCAGCAAAAATCAATCTTTGTTGGTCTGGTGGGATTCCTTCTTTGTCCTGAATCTTGGCTTTCACATTATCAATGGTATCCGAACTCTCGACCTCCAAGGTAATTGTCTTTCCAGTGAGAGTTTTGACAAAGATTTGCATGCCACCTCGAAGACGAAGTACCAGGTGGAGGGTGGACTCTTTTTGGATATTGTAATCAGCTAAGGTGCGACCATCTTCAAGCTGCTTTCCAGCAAAGATAAGCCTCTGCTGATCTGGTGGGATCCCTTCCTTGTCTTGGATCTTTGCCTTTACATTATCAATTGTGTCAGAGCTTTCAACCTCCAAGGTAATTGTCTTTCCAGTGAGAGTCTTGACAAAGATTTGCATGCCGCCACGAAGTCGAAGAACCAAGTGAAGGGTGGATTCTTTCTGAATGCTGTAGTCGGCTAGCGTGCGGCCATCCTCAAGTTGTTTGCCAGCAAAGATAAGCCTCTGCTGATCCGGTGGGATCCCTTCATTATCTTGGATCTTAGCCTTCACATTATCAATGGTGTCTGAACTCTCCACCTCGAGGGTGATGGTCTTGCCAGTGAGGGTTTTAACAAAGATTTGCATCTATTGAATCAAAAGATCAAAAACAAATTAGTATCTCAATTATCAAGAGTTCAGAAAATTAGCAGAAAAACAAAGTCATAAACAGTAAGTTAGAATCCAAGGCCGTCATTCATATATCAATTATTATATTTTAGCAAATTTAAAACCTGAAAATAAAATCTGCAAGAATACCACCACAAGAGATGCCCTTTTTAAAATCAAAGAAAACCAAGAAAATCAAAATTCTCAAAACAAATAGAAAACATAGACAAAAATTTCAAGAGCCTAAACAAATCTACCAATTTAAATTCCCAAGAACACACATCAACAGATTTAAGAATTTCAAATATTTACAACTGAATCTCAATAAACAAAGATGGTCCATTAACGGATCCACTAATAATTTAACTATTTTCAAGGAAGATATCCAACATGATTAACCAAGATCCGATTAGTTAAATTAAAAAAAAAAAAAAAAAAAAAAAAAAAAAAAAAAACCTTATACCTATAAACAATCAAATTATGAGAAGATCAATCAAAATTAAAGCAAAAAAGATTGAAAACTCATTCAAGATCCACCAACAATTCAAGATAATGAGATAACAAACAAGATACGATTTAAAAAGAAAAAACCCATAATAATACATAAAAGCAATAAAATTGTTAATTAAGATTGAAATATTGAAACATAAAACAACTATGAGTTACCTTGTCAGAGTAATTGGAAAACGATTCGAAGTGTTTGAAGACGGAAGAGTCTGCCGGTGAATAGGTTGGGAGATTTACGCCTTTCTTATAGGTGGAATTTGCCGACTTTACGACAATATTGCCAATAGTACAACCAATCAGTTCTTGCCAAATTTATTTCTACCGAAGCCCACGCTGAGTTTGTTTTTCATTTGATAAATATGGAAAATAATAAAGAAAGTAAATAGCAAAAACTTAAATATAGGCAATTATCTGGTTAAAATTTGTTATAGGTCCATTTACTCTTCACATCTTTGTAATTTAGTCCTTATCTTTTTATTTTTAGGAATTTAGTCTCTCTATTTTCCTCATTTCACAATTTAAGTCTAATTATTAACACTGTCAAATTATTTTGTTAACAATGACATTGTAATGAACCTAAATTTAACAAAGTACTCTTAACAATCTTAATAATTAGACCTGAATTTTAAAAGTAAAAAGTAGAATGACTAAATTCCTAGAACTAAAAGTATAGGGACTAAATTTAAAATTTATGAAAAATATAGAAACTTATGACATATTTTAACCGCATTACCTAAACTTCTATGCTATATATAGCTCCCATGTGACTATATATTTCCTTGGGTTAATATGAAAATTTGTCACTATATTCCATTTTCAATGATATTTCTCATTTTCCTTACGAGCTATAGATAAATTTACCACAATACTTTAATTTTATATTGAATTTTGTTGATTTACTTTTATTTGATTGAAATTTGCCATTAAAGTTAATTATTTATTCAATTTTATAATTTTAAGACAAAATTTAATATTTTTAGTATTTTAATTTAATATTTAAAAATATAAATTAATATAATATATTATTAATATTAAATAAAAGTTGAATTAGTTTTAGCTATAAAAATAAAAATTTGAAAAAAAATTCTTATTAAATTATATTTTCAAATTATCAAAATTTATATTGAGTGATAAAATTTAATTAAAAAATCACAGTTGGTAGAAAATTTTAATAAAATTCTAAGCTTAATAGTAAATTTCAATCATATAAAAGTTGAATGGCAAATTTATTCATATTTTAAAATTTAAATAAAAGTGATTATTTTATTGAAAAACCAACTTGAACGGAAGTGTTTGGACGGTTTATGGAGTGCAAGTTTAAAAATTGCGGTTACCGAATTGAATTTTATTTTTTATTTAATATATAATTAAATTTGTTTTTTATGACATAAAAAATAAATACTTTATATTTAAAATAGTGAAAATAATTTAAAAGTTCTTGAAAATTTATTGTTTTTTTAGAAATATTTATGAAAAAGACTCTGAAAATTTATCAATTAATATTTAAAAGCCTTAAAAAGATCAAAAATTAATATGAAAAAAGTTGAGAATCAAATCGTGCCGAACTGAATTATGATATACATTTTAAAAAATTCAAAAAAAAAAAGAAAAACCAGTCGAACTAACATTACCACCAGATAATATGGATATCACATACATATAATAATTATATGTTATAATTTACTATCATAAAAGGGTAACCCAAATTAAAATGATCTAATATGGTTAAGGCTTATTGAGCTTCAGTTATTATTAAAGTATGGGTCAAATATGTGTAGATACTCTAATAACCAATTTGTAATTGATGATAAACTAATTAGAAATCAAGGTTATTTTGAAAAGAGAGAGTCACTGTAATGGCCCGATTTTTAGTGGTACCAGAAAAGGCGGTTTTAGAACTTTATTTTCGTAAATCGAGTCAATAATTATTAAATATTAATATTTACGAGGATAATATAAAAATATATTAAAATTTGCTCTAGTAATTTTGCTGAATTAATAGTTAATTAATGCTCAGGGACTAAATCATAAAATTCAATCATTATAGAATTTTAATTGACCAAAGGCTTGAAAACTTGAAATGCAATTATTCAAAGGTCCAAAATGATAACTAAACCATTTTAAAATTAGATTTAGTGGATGATGATGCCATCTCATTAAATTAAACTAATAATTAGATTAATGTAAGTAAACCATGATTAAACCAAATTAAACAAGATTAATTAAACCATAATCTAACTATATATTAAGTTAGTGAAGAAAAATGTAAAAGCCATCTTTCATCTTCATTTTCTTGTCGAAACTTGAAGAAGAAAACCTAAGGAAACTTCATACATTTTTCCATAATTTTGTAAGTGAATTCAAGAATTTTTCTTGTAATTTTTATAGATTTTGGGTTATGGAAGCTTGATTTAGCTAGCTCATGTACTAAATTATGAAACTGTTAAAGTTTTTGAAAGTTTCCAGTGTTGATTTCTTAAAGTATTACACTTGAAATTGATAGATTTTAAGCTTAGAATATAAAAAGGACTATATTGTAAAGTTAATTTAGCTTATCTGGTAACTTTGTTGCATTAGGGGCCAAATTGAATAAATGTAAAATTTATTATGAAATTATGTTAGAAATAGAAATTATAAGGTCACGACTCAGAATATTTGAAATTGAATTTTAATTCGAGGCTAAGAATTGAAAGTTATGACTATCCCGAGTTTAGGGACTAAATTGAATAAAATATAAAATTTTGGGAATATTGAAAAATTGAGTTCATATAGATTCATACATATTAGGGCACAAAATAGAAGATTTGGTATTGATTGATGATATCAAATGATTATTTAGATCAATAACCGAATCAAAGTGGAGTTAATTAGGGAAAAACAAAAATTGTGGATTAGCCCTTGAAGTATCCACTTTACATATTTTGAACAGGTAAGTTCAGATAGGACTTACCACTCTATTTTATTTTATGTTTGAACTTATCTATATGTTAGATTTAAATAGAATTTAGTGAATTTGGCACATATGGTTTAAATTGGATTGGATTGAAAATATTGGCTATTATGAATTAGCACGGGAATACAAATATAAAAATTGAATGCTACAGGACTTGCAAATGAACTTAGTAAAGGCGAGAATACATATGGCATGTCATTAGGGTTATACACGCATTTGATCAATGTGACACCCCAAACCCAGCCGGGACGGTCTGACCCGAATTCCGAGCGACACATTAGCCACCGAGGTGACTCTCCGAAAAAATACCACAAATCACTCCAACCATCCATACTCACCATACATATACAGAAGATTTCATGCAAGCAATTAGTCCTAACAGCATGCTTTTCTAAATCAAGCAATAAGTCATATAATAAGCGGAATAAGGCGTACTTGAATTTTGGCAGGCTCTACTAACTACAAAATGTCTCGTTAGTTCATATAAGCAGTATCATATAATTTAAGTAGCAGTTTCAACCAAACAAGCAAACACGGAGATTAAAAAGTCTCAAAAATTAAACAGTCCGAAAAGTCTATTTACAACCCTTGAAAAAAAAAATTTATAAACTGTCCAAAACTATCTAAGTCCCATTCTAAGTCTCTAGCCCGGGAATGTCCCACATTTCCTTCTTGGGGTTTTATAAGCTCGATGAACATACTGTAGAAAGAAAGTTTGTGGATGGATCACTGAACTGCCACCCTCCTCGCTATTCCTTGCACTACTTATCTGAAAGGGAAAAGAAAATAAATAGATGAGCTTGGGAAAGCTCAATGAATACACATGCATACAACACAAGAAAACATATCAATAATTCACAAACTAAACAACTGACTTACAGGCATATCACATATAACAGTTCGCACATAAACAGTTTACATGTAAGTAATTCGCATACAATCAGTTCGCATGTCATTAATTTACATATAATCAACCCCGTTTAGTTTAATGATGTATTGACAATTCATGAAAAGGAAACATAATTAAATTGTAACAGCCCGATTTAGGGCCTAGTCGGAACAGTGGTACGAGACCATGAATCTGAGGTGAAATTATGCGTTTACAAAGTTTATGTCATGTTTGCATGCTAGTATGAGTGTTTCATGAAGCAATTTTATTAAATTGTAGTGGATTGGTCCACAAAGGACTAAATTGCAAAAGTTGCAAAATATGAGTTTCTAGAAGCTTTTTGTGTGAAATAGCTTTAGAATAGTAATTAAAAGACCTTAAATAGCAATTTTTTTCCAAAAATATTATTTTGGACAAAATTAGCCTTGAGATGGTGTTAAATAGAAATTTTTAAAATGAAGGGCATTTTGGTCATTTGCCTAATTAGTAATTAAAATAGGAAAACGATGAGAAAAATTCAATCATCTTCTTCCTTATTGCTGCCGAAAAAGTGGAGACACCATAGCTAGGGCTCTTCATTTTTTTCAAGCTTGCTAGTAAGTTCATCTTAGTCCCGTTTTTGATATTCTTCGTATTTTCGGAGTTCTCGTATTATGAATTAGCCATTTCTAGCTATTAAATGAGCTATGATGCATGTTCAAAAATTTACCCATGATTTCCATGCATGCTAAAATGATGTTTTACGGAAGTTTATGAAGGTTTGATGTTTGATAAACATCTTTTCCTTAATGAATTTCATGAAAAATGGTAGTATGGACCATTTTGTAATAGTTATAAAATTGGTCATACCTACTAGAAATAGAAAGAATTGATGATTGCTATAGTAGAGAAAATGATTCAGCTAAGCATGAGGTTTAAGGAAATTGAATGAAAATCATTTTACGAGCCTAAGGGCAAAAGTGCAAATATTAGAAAGTATAGGGGCAAAATAGTAATTTTGTCAAAGTATGAGTTATGAGTCAATTTAGTTAATGGGAGTATTAAATGATCTATTTGCGACTATAGATAAAGAAAAATGAAGCCCGGATCGAAACCGAGGCAAGAACAAAGTCGAGGACTAAATTCCATATCTACATACATTTTGTATTTTGTGGTAAGTTTGTATGATTTCTGATCTTTATTGATTTCTATCATTTAATTGCTTAGTATAATGTCTATTGTATTCATGGAATACTTAATGTTTTGTAAATAAAGAAATCAATGAGATTAAATATTGAGCAAGTCCCGATTGAAGAAGAAATGCCCAGGGTACTCTATCTATCATATGAGACAAGAAAGTCCGTATAAGACCAAGTCTAGGCATGGCATCGGCAATCAAGCAGATATCATGTAAGCCCAAGGCAAGCTTGGCATTGAATATATATCATGTAAGTCCAAGGAAAGCTTGGCATTGAACATATATCATGTAAGTCCAAGGCTAGCTAGGCATTGAACAGATATCATGTAAGTCTAAGGCAAGCTTGGCATTGAACAGATATCATGTAAGTCCAAGGCAAGCTTGGCATTGAACAGATGTCACGTAAGTCCAACGCAAGCTTGGCATTGAACAGTTATTATGTAAGCCCAAGATAAGTCTTGGCATTAAAAAACTATCAAGAGAAAGAGATTTTATGTAAGTCCCAGCCAAGGCTCGTCATTGACCAGTTCATGAGTAAAAACTTCGTATAAGTCCATGTCAAGACATGGCCTCGAAACCAAGACGAGATTTAGTATCCTCGGCTATTCTCAGAAATTCATCGGGCAAAATGGGTAAAAGTAAAATGAGATAACAAGAAAATTTAGAGAGCAAAGTTATTATCAAGATGAAATTGGGTATTAGCTATGTTATGAATGATGAATTAGAAACTATGGTGATTATGTTAAAGTATACTGATCAAGGTGATCAAGTGATACAGGTACCTTGTTTACCTTACCAGTAAGAGAATATTAAGTATCATGAGACAAGTAAGAATCATGTATGAGTAAGTAAGCTTATTAGCCGAAATTATGATACCATTGTTATGTCAAATGGATTATATATTAAGCAAGTATGTTGATATGTGCTTTGTATGCAAACTTACTAAGCTAAATGCTTACATCCTTTATTTCTTTCTTTTTATATAGTCCCGCTAAGCTAAATTGGGGAATCGTCGGAGTCGGAGCTCGTGGCACACTATCAATCTTCTTTTTTTGGTATAGCCAAATTATTTTACTAAGTATGGCATGTGTAGGAAGCATTCATTTTTAGAATATGTTTTAAGAAGGGCACTTGTGTAGACTATCAAGTTATTATTCTTTTGTATATGGTTAAGTGATTGGCCAAATTGACTATGTATGAATGTTTATTGAGGTTAATATGGTATGTGGTATAGTTTATGCAATATATTGAGTTGATTTTGTTTTCAGGATGGTAATGGCTTGGTAAATAGCCTCTAAGTGCCCACACGGTTAGACACACGGGCGTGTGTCTAGGCCATGTGTACCCTGCACCTTATTATTATTAGTTAAATTATGCCACGGGTGAACCCTACGGTCGTGTTCATAAGCCGTGTCGGACACACGGTTTACATATAGGCGTGTGCTCAAGCTGTGTGGATTAAGTCAGTAGCTTCACACGGTTTGTAGACACGGGCGTGTCCAGGCCATGTGAAAATTGGCAGTAACTCCCCACGGTTGATGACATGGGCGTGTCCAAGGGTACACGGGCGTGTCCCCAGGCAACATGGGCGTGTGGCCCCTGTTTTAGGGAAAAGTTTTCGATTGAATTCCAAAAGTGTCTAGATATGTGTATGAGGCCTCGTAGGCTTATGAGATGTACGAGTTGGTTAAGAAAGATAAGTTTTTAATTTGAAACAAAATTTCAGTCAGTAAGTGTATGTTTAAGTGAGTTCAAGCATGGTAATGTTTCGTATCCAGTCCTAACATCGGTCTCGGGTACGAGGTGTTACATTTAGTAGTATCAGAGCTACGGTTTAGTCAGTCTTAGGACTAACGTAGCATGAGCATGAGTCTAGTTATACATGCCATACGTAAGAATGTTTTTATAATGATAGTGTGACGACTCCTGACGACTTAAATTATGTTTATACATATAGTAAATGGATCCCGACAGAGATATGGCGGATGATGTAGAAAGTAACGCACCAGCCTCCCGCGAAGGGGCGAGTCTTGCGAACGAGAATGAGAATAGACCCACTACGGTGAGTCAATAAGGAGAAAAGGCTAGAGAAGCCTTCCTCCACATGATGAACACATGGTATCTGAGAGTTCGTTCGAGGCGAACCCGAATGCACAACCCCTTCACCCCCGCTGCTCCACAACTGCTCCGGTAGCCCCTCAAGTAGTAGAGGTGGTAAGAGGAGATAAACCTCCAATTGATAAGATCAGGAAACATGGGGTAGAAGAATTCCTGGCTAAAAGAGATGATGATCCAGAGAAGGCTGAATTTTGGTTAGAAAATACCATCAGGGTATTCAATGAATTGTCATGCATACCTGAAGAATGCATGAAATGTGTAATCTCTCTCTTAAGAGATTCTGCTTATCAATGGTGGAACACCCTTGTGTCGGTAGTACCGAGGGAAAAGGTCACATGGGAATTCTTCCAAGAAGAGTTCAAGAAAAAAGTATATCAGTCAAAGGTTTGTAGATTAGAAGAGGAAAGAATTCCTAGAGCTGAAGCAAGGTAAAATATCAGTGACCGATTACGAGCGAGAGTTTGTACGACTCAGCAAATACGCTCGCGAATGTGTGTCCACTGAGGCCATTATAAGTAAACGGTTTGAAGAAAGATTAAATGAGGACTTCAAGTTGTTTGTTACGGTACTTGAATTAAAGGAATTCGTTGTGTTAGTAGAAATGGCTTGTAAAGCCGAAGAATTATTAAAGTGGAATAAGTCATTCCAATCTTCGTCCAAGAAGTCAAGAGATTTCCCTGCTCGATCAACTACTTCCACTAGATTTTCAGGGAAAGACAAGAGTAAACCATATTCGGGGAACAAAGCACAGACGAATTCAGTTGCAAGTGTTGGGAATTTTAGGTTTGACAGACCTGAATGTCCACAATGTGGCAGATGTCATCTCGGAGAATGTCGAGCACATGAAAATGCATGTTTTAGATGTAGATCCCAAGACCATTTTATAAAAGATTGTCCAGAGATGATGAAAGAAGAGAGAACTCAGAACCCAAGATCCGAGAGTATGACCCGAGGAAGACCGCAGAGAAACCTGAGAAGTGGGACAAGTGGAACAGGTAACCCCAGAGAACAGGCTGCAAGACCCGAGGGTAGAGTGCCTGCAAGGACTTATGCCATTCGCGCTCGCGAAAAGGCATATTCTCTTGATGTTATTACGGGTACCTTTTCTCTTTTCAATACCAAAATTATTGCTTTAATAGATCCTGGATCCACATACTCTTACATTTGTATGAAATTAGTATCCGATTTGAGTATGTTTATAGATTCTACAGAATTTTTGATTAAAGTGTCCAATCCTTTAAGCAAGAGTGTGTTGGTTGATAAAGTGTGTAGAGATTGTCCATTAATGATTAGAGGTCACTGCTTTAAAGCAAATCTTATGTTGTTACCATTTGATGAATTCGACCTCATTCTTGGTATGGATTGGTTGACTACCCATAAGGTGATAGTTAATTGTGAGAAGAAATACATCGAGATGAGATGTGAGAATGGGGATACTCTTCATGTAGAATCGAATGAACAAGATGGATTGTTGGTAATGGTTTCTCATATGGCGGCACAGAGATATATAAGTAAAAGGTATAAAGCATATCTGGCCTTTGTGATGAATGATAAAGAAATAGAGTTAAAGATTGAGTCAGGACCGATAGTATGTGAGTACTTGGATGTTTTCCCTGAGCAATTGCCAGGACTACCACCAGTTAGAGAGATTGAGTTCAGCATTGAGCTAGCTCCCGATACTGTACCGATATCTATTACTCCTTACAGAATGGCTCCAACAAAGTTGAAAGAATTGAAGTTACAGTTGCAAGAGTTGACAGATAAAGGCTTTGCAAGATCAAGTTGCTCAGCATAGGGTTCTCCTGTTTTATTTGTGAAAAAGAAAGATGGCACCATGAGATTGTGCATAAATTACCGTCAGCTCAATAAAGTGACAATAAAGAACAAGTACCCATTGCCTAGGATCGATGTTTTGTTTGATCAATTGAAAGGAGCCACTGTGTTCTCCAAAATAGACTTGAGATCCGGGTACTACCAGCTAAGAGTGAAAGATTCAGATGTATCTAAGATCACCTTTCGAACTAGGTATGGGCACTATGAATTTTTAGTCATGCCCTTTGGGTTGACCAATGCACCTGCGGTATTCATGGATTTAATGAACCGCATTTTTAGGTCGTACCTCGACAAGTTTGTAGTCTTTTTTATTGACGGCATACTGATTTATTCTCGGGACGAGAATGAGCATTCTGAGCACTTATGGATAGTTTTACAGACTCTTCGAGAAAATTAGTTGTATGCCAAGTTCAGTAAAAGTGAATTTTGGCTCAAGGAAGTGGGATTCCTTGGACATATTGTCTCGAGAGATGGAGTCCGAGTAGATCCCAGTAAAGTCTCGGCCATAATGGACTGGAAGCCACCGAAGAACATCTCTGAGATTAGAAGTTTTCTAGTCCTAGCCAGCTATTACAGACGTTTTGTCAAGGGGTTTTCCATGATTGCAACTCCAATGACTAAATTGTTATAGAAGAATGTGAAGTTTGAGTGGACAGAAAGATGCCAACAAAGTTTTGAGAAATTGAAGACAATGTTGTGAAACTCCGGTTTAGTACAACTTGAAGTCGGAAAGAATTCATAATTTCTGATGATGCATCCTTAAATGGATTAGGCTGTGTACTCATGCAAGAAGGTAAGGTGATTGCTTATGCCTCTAGACAGTTGAAGCCTTATGAGAAGAATTATCCGACGCATGATTTAGAGTTGGCTGCCATAGTCTTCGCTTTGAAGATTTGGAGACACCATTTATATGGTGAAAAATGTCAGATTTTTACTGATCACAAAAGTCTGAAGTAATTGATGATGCAGAAAGAGCTGAACTTAAGACAACGGAGATGGTTAGAGTTGATAAAAGACTATGAATTGGTCATTGACTACCATCCAGGAAAGGCGAATGTGGTCTCTGGTGCTTTGAGTAGGAAATCTCTATTTACTCTAAGAGCATTGAATTCAAGAATGTTTTTATCTGACAATGGTTCTATTTTAGCTGAGTTGACAGCTAGACCAATGTTTCTTCAAGAGATCTTTGAAAGAAGATAGTGAAGTGCAAGTCAAGAAAGCTCAGTGCGAGTCAAATGCTGAATCCAATTTTCGAACTAATTCTGATGGATACTTGATGTTTAGAAATAGAATCTGTGTACCAAGGAAAGAGAAGCTTGTCCAGAGAATTCTACATGAGGCACATAACGGATGTTTATCTGTACATCCGGGAAGTACTAAGATGTATAATGATTTGAAGCAACTGTATTGGTGGCCGAAAATGAAGAAAGATATTTCAGAGTTTGTTTCCAAGTGCTTGATTTGTCAGCAAGTAAAGGCTGAACACCAAGTAGCTTCGGGTTTACTTCAGCCTATCTTTGTTCCCGAGTGGAAATGGGACCGCGTCACTATGGATTTTGTAACAGGTTTACCGTTGTCACCAAGTAAGAAGGATGTTATATGGGTAGAATTACGAAGTCAGGCCATTTCATACCAGTACGAGTGGATTTCTCCCTCGACAAGTTGGAAAACTTGTATGTTTCAAAAATAGTAAGGCTTCATGGAGTTCCTTTATCGATTATATCGGATAGAAACCTGAGATTTACATCCTGATTTTGGAAGAAACTGCAAGAAGCCCTGGTTACAAAGTTTAACTTTAGTACGACTTTTCATCCTTAGACTGACGGTCAGTCAGAAAGAGTAATTCAAGTACTTGAGGATATGCTCAGATGTTGTATTCTCGAATTCCAAGGCAGTTAGGAAAAGTTCCTCCTATTGGCAGAATTTGCCTATAATAATAGTTTCCAATCGAGCTTAAAGATGGCGCCTTATGAGGCTCTATATGGGCGTAAGTGCAGAACACCTTTATTTTGGACTGAACTCAAGGAAAACCAAACTCACGGGGTTGATTTGGTTAAAGAAGATGAAGAGAAAGTGAAAGTGATACGAGAATGTTTAAAAGTTGCATCAGACAGACAGAAATCCTATTCGGACTTAAGAAGAAAAGAGATAGAGTACCAAGTTGGAGATAAAGTTTTCTTGAAAGTGTCACCATGGAGAAAAGTTCTCAGATTTGGCCGGAAAGGCAAGCTAAGCCCAAGTTTCATCGGACCTTACGAGATCACTAAAAGAGTTGAGCACGTAGCTTACCGTTTAGCTTTGCCATCGGAATTAGAAAAGATACACGATGTGTTTCATGTGTCGATGTTGTGACGCTACAGATCAGATCCTTCGCATGTAATTACTCCGTTAGAAATAGAAATTCATCCCGACATGACTTACAGTGAAGAACCAGTTAAAATTTTAGTTCGGGAAGTCAAGCAGTGAAGGAATAAAAGTATTGGCCTAGTGAAAGTATTGTGGCAAAAACATGGAATAGAAGAAGCTATATGGGAACCAGAAGAGAGTATGAGAAACCAGTATCCAAACCTTTTTGCTGGTAAGATTTTTGAGGACGAAAATCCCTAAGGGGGGAGAATTGTAACAGCCCGATTTAGGGCCTAGTCAGAATAGTGGTGCGAGACCACGAATCCGAGGTGAAATTATGCGTTTACAAAGTTTATGTCATGTTTACATGCTAGTATGAATGTTTCATGAAGCAATTTTATTAAATTGTGGTAGATTGGTCCAAAAAGGACTAAATTGCAAAAGTTGCAAAATATGAGTTTCTAGAAGCTTTTTGTGTGAAATAGCTTTTGAATAGTAATTAAAAGATCTTAAATAGTAATTTTTCCAAAAATATTATTTTGGACAAAATTGGCCTTGAGATGGTGTTAAATAGAAATTTTTGAAAGGAAGGGCATTTTGGTCATTTGCCTAATTAGTAATTAAAATAGGACAAAGATGAGAAAATTCACTCATCTTCTTCCTTGTTGATGTTGAAAAAGTGGAGACACCATAGCTTGGGCTCTTCATTTTTTTCAAGCTTGCTAGTAAGTTCATCTTAGTCACGTTTTTGATATTCTTCGTATTTTCGGAGTTCTCGTATTATGAATTAGCCATTTCTAGCTATTAAATGAGCTATGATGCATGTTCAAAAATTTACCCATGATTGCCATGCATGCTAAATGATGTTTTACGGAAGTTTATGAAGGTTTGATGTTTGATAAACATCTTTTCCTTAATGAATTTCATGAAAAATGGTAGTATGGACCATTTTGTAATAGTTATAAAATTGGTGATACCTACTAGAAATAGAAAGAATTGATGATTGCTATAGTAGAGAAAATGATTCAGCTAAGCATGAGGTTTGTAACATCCTGAATTAATGGGTCTCTGCGTTTAGTGTAAGGATATGTTTAATATGTTAATTTAAGTGATAAGGGTCCAAGTTGGGCTCAGGACTAGGCAAAGGCCTTGGTTAAATTATCTGATTGGGCATTATAGAGTTAAAAGGAGGTAATTGTGTTTAAAATACCAATGTGGGCATGTGGCCCAACAATAGGTGGCACTGCAAGGGAATTTGAAGGTGGCGTCATTAACAATTAAAGGGGTCCAAGTTTTGGCCGCAAGGAGCCCATGTTTCTGGGCCATTTTCGACACTTTAAAGGGAGCAAGGGGTGATGCCATACACAAGGAGTTAGGGGCCCAAAATTTTAGTTTTATAGAGCCCAAATCCTTTAATTTAAGTTAGCTAAATTCGACATTAGGGTTAGGTGAAGTGGACAGCAACAAGGCTAAAAAATAGGAGGATTTATGTGGATTTTATAATTGATAATATAGATGATAAAAAGGAGAAAGGATAGGAGCTATCTGCAAGGCAAGGTGATGGTCGAAAATCCACCACCTAGAGGAGTAAAGAATTCGGCTACTTCATGGATAAGGGGTGCCAACTTTTCCCTTTTTATTAGCTTGACTTTTAGTTATCAGGAAGGACGTTTTCGGTTTTAAGCAATAGGTGCTGAAATTTCTATAAATAGGGGGGATATCTCATTGATTCTGGCATTTAAACCCTAATTTCCTCTTCACTCTTTGTGCCAAAATTCTTAGCCTCTCCTCTTTTCTTCAATTTCTTCAAAAGCTGAAACCTCTCATTTCACTCTCTTCTCCATTCTTTTTCTCTTGAGCCGATTTCTCTAAAAAGCTGAAATCTCCATAGTTTTTCTCTATTCATCCCATTTGTGAGATAGTTCTATTCTTCCAGCATTTAATTTTTTCCTTTGGCATTGCTGAATCTTCTCTCTAGTGCTAGCCGAATCCCCTGTGTTAAGGTAAGTGTCGACTTCTATTAAAGCTCTCACGTTCTATTTCGGTTTTTGAAAGGCTAAAGCCGAAAAGCTAATAGTTTAATGGTTCTATGTTGGGCGGCATTCTAGGATTTGAAGGAAACTTGGTCGTCTAGATCTAAAAGCTGAAAAACGTTAGTCTCCAATTACAGGATTTTAAGGTAAGAAGATTTTCCCTAGATTTTTACTAGATTCGCTTATTATATGCAAGATCTTAGCTTTATGATGAGGATTAACGATCATAAATTGTGATAGTAGTTCTGAAAAGGACTTGTGATGGAATTAAATATGGATCAGGCAAAGGAGAGAATCCCTAAATTTAAGAAACGAGCGGTCTCTGCCGTTCGAGATTGGCCACTTGGTTGTGGACCGGCTTCTGAACAACACCTTAGGCACATAGCAGTTGTGTCGACTAAGGATAGCGTCGACATAGAAAGCATCGTTTTATCAATAATTAGGTGTGTAGATCTCTAACACACTATTAACCCTGTATGTATGTCTATATATTTATGTTATGGGCTAAAAAGCCAGAAAGAGGCTGTATAGACAGTCGAATGGAACCCAAAAAGGGGTTATACTAAGATGCCAGGTACGTAAACATAGAACTCTCTCTATGTGTATCAAAATATGTATAAGTTTGCATGATATTTCTTTATGTGTATTCATGGGGTAGGAATATGATGTTGAAGGGGAAGTGCATGATAGATCACATAGTGATCAGTGGTAGAAATCCCACAAATATGAATGTTAGGTCACACAGTGATCAGTGGCTATGCCACGTTTAATGATTCCTGAATAACAGGAATAGGCAGTACAGCTGTCGTTATGGTGTGTAGCGGATGGAGGGTTGATTGTAGAAATCCCAAGGTGTGATGGTTGGTACGGGTTGGTGTGTGGAGGATGGAAACCTAGGATGGGTTGGACTATTCATTGTTTAACATTTGATTTATATTCATGATTGTTGCCTTTATGTATGGGCCAGGGCCCATAATGTGTTTGTGGGCTCAGGTCGTTGTGTGTTTTGAGATTTATACACTGAGTCTTAGTGGCTCACCGCTTTCTTTTTTCTTTACTCTTTCAGATGAGCAGTAGATCGTGGACATGGGAGCCGAGAAGAACTCGAGGGGCCATCCAGTTTTTTATTTATATTTCTTTAGACTATTTCGGTTTTTCTTAAGATTTTAGTTTTGGGAAATTATATGTAATAAGGCCCCCATAGTTTTTATTCATCTAAGTAGTTTTTCTTTATAAAAGTTCTGCAACTTGTGAATTTGTGTCAAAGGTTTTATTATATTTAATATTGCAAAGTTTTTTTTAAATGTCACTCAAATAATGTTTAAATTAACTTATGACTTCCAAACCAACAAAGCAAAAGTTTTCCATGTACAACTCGTAGCATACCAGATCTGGTCAAAATGCATGGGCCGGGTTTGGGGGTGTTACAAGGTTTAAGGAAATTGAATGAAAATCATTTTACGAGCCTAAGGACAAAAGTGCAAATATTAGAAAGTATAGGGGCAAAATAGTAATTTTGCTAAAGTATGAGTTATGAGTCAATTTGGTTAATGGGAGTATTAAATGATCTATTTGTGACTATAGATAAAGAAAAACAAAGCCTGGATCGAAACCGAGGCAAGAACAAAGTCGAGGACTAAATTCCATATCTACATACATTTTGTATTTTGCGGTAAGTTTGTATGATTTCTGATATTTATTGATTTCTATCATTTAATTGCTTAGTATAATGTCTATTGTATTCATGGAATACTTAATGTTTTGTAAATAAAGAAATCAATGAGATTAAATATTGAGCAAGTCCCGATTGAAGAAGAAATGCCCAGGATACTCTATCTATCACATGAGACAATAAAGCCCGTATAAGACCAAGTCTAGGCATGGCATCAGCAATCAAGCAGATGTCATGTAAGTCCAAGGCAAGCTTGACATTGAACTGATATCATGTAAGTCCAAGGCAAGCTTGGCATTGAACAGATATCATGTAAGTCCAAGGCAAGCTTGGCATTGAACAGATATCATGTAAGTCCAAGCCAAGCTTGGCATTGAACACATATTATATAAGTCCAAGGCAAGCTTGGCATTGAACAGATGTCACGTAAGTCCAAGGCAAGCTTGGCATTGAACAGTTATTATGTAAGCCCAAGATAAGTCTTGGCATTAAAAAGCTATCAAGAGAAAGAGATTTCATGTAAGTCCCAGCCAAGGCTCGGCATTGACCAGTTCATGAGTAAAAACTTCGTATAAGTCCATGTCAAGACATCGCCTTGAAACCAAGACTAGATTTAGTATCCTCGGCTATTCTCAGAAATTCATCGGGCAAAATGGGTAAAGGTAAAATAAGATAACAAGAAAATTTAGAGAGCAAAGTTATTATCAAGATGAAATTGGGTATCGGCTATGTTATGAATGATGAATTAGAAACTATGGTGATTATGTTAAAGTATATTGATCAAGGTGATCAAGTGATACAGGTACCTTGTTTACCTTACCAGTAAGAGAATATTAAGTATCATGAGACAAGTAAGAATCATGTATGAGTAAGTAAGCTTATTAGCCGAAATTATGATACCATTGTTATGTCAAATGGATTATATATTAAGCAAGTATATGTTGATATGTGCTTTGTATGCAAACTTACTAAGCTAAATGCTTACGTCCTTTATTTCTTTCTTTCTATGTAGTCCCGCCAAGCTAAATTAGGGAATCATCAGAGTCGGAGCTCGTAGCACACTATCAATCTTCTTTTTTTGGTATAGCCAAATTATTTTACTATGTATGGCATGTATAGGAAGCATTCATTTTGAGAATATGTTTTAAGAAAGGCCCTTGTGTAGACTATCAAGTTATTATTCTTTTGTATATGGTTAAGTGATTGGCCAAATTGACTATGTATGAATGTTTATTGAGGTTAATATGGTATGTGGTATAGTTTATGAAATATATTGAGTTGATTTTGTTTTCAGAATGGTAAATGGCTTGGTAAATAACCTCTAAGTGCCCACACGGTTAGACACACGGGCGTGTGTCTAGGCCGTGTATACCCTGCACGTTATTATTATTAGTTAAATTAGGCCACATGTGAACCCCACGGTCGTGCTCATAAGCCGTGTTGGACACACGGTTTATATATGGGCGTGTGCTCAAGTCGTGTGGATTGAGTTAGTTGCCTCACACGGTTTGTAGACACGAGCGTGTCCCCAAGCAAGATGGGCGTGTGGCCCCTGTTTTGGGGAAAGGTTTTCGATTGAATTCCGAAAGTGTCCTGATATGTGTATGAGGCCTCGTAGGCTTATGAGATGTACGAGTTGGTTAAGAAAGATGAGTTTTTAATTCGGAACAAAATTTCATCCAGTAAGTGTATGTTTAAGTGAGTTCAAGCATGGTAATCTTCCGTATCCAGTCCTAACATCGGTCTCGAGTACGGGGTGTTACATAAATAATATACTCATTGGATAAACAAATCTTCAAAAACACACCCTAAGACTCATAGGGTTACTCAAATCTCCATACAAGTGTAGCACGAATGCTTGCACTCTCCGAAAAACACACCCTTGCAATCCCTGGTGAATGGAGCATTACTCGACATTCCCTTATTTCTTCATCGAATCACCGGGCTACAATGCCCTATCACATAATATGGGTGAGCACTCACAATCTTATGGCATGCCAACTATATCTAATGGTTCCAAAAATTCACAATGCCAACATATCACAGTAATACACATTTACAGATCACGTTACTTTAGGCTCACAATTTTAATAGAGATCGCAGTACCACAACACGTCATAATATAGTTCATAAAGCATTAAGCTCGCATATACAGAACATCAAGCATAAAATAACAGGGTTCACATATGACATGTTCGCATGAAACGTGGGTTTTCATAATATTATAGGTACACACAACATAGTAGATTTAAAGTTCGCACACCATCTGTATACATTTATATATTAAATACTACAAGAACCCATTTAGTGCAAAGATATGTATATATATTATTTATAAAGAAACTTGTGCATGCATTCATTGCATAAAACCCTTTTACATCATGATTATCTATTCTATAAGCATGCGTACACATTTAGCTAAATAATATACATATATATTATTTATAATAAAACCACCGTTTGCATTTATAATATATGGCAGAACCCCTTTTTCAACATGTATATATATTATATAAATTAAAACCCACAACACCTATATATATAATATATATTATAGTTCGCACCAATTATATCACAAAGCTTTAAACATGGAGCTCGCGCTCACCTATAGGCTCGCACAACTTAAAAGCACAGGTTACAGATCACAACTCAGAGCTCACATCAAATTACAACAGGGTTAGCATGAAAATATAACAAGGCTCATATGTACATGTCAGGTTCACACATTAAATAAAAGGGTTCACACGTCTGTCTTGACTTTCAGTTGTGCATGAACTCGTTTTCAAGTGCAGTACATAGAGTACTCACCTTAGTTCACTAAAACATAAACTACGTGACCTTATACTTGCCTTTTTCTTTACTCGTTGATGCTCCACCAGTGTTCTCAACTTCACACAAAAACATACACATTACTTACCATTCGAAATAGTTTAACACTTATTCTACTCAACTACAACTCATGAGCTACGCAATCTCTACTGGACTCACACAGTATATTTACTTAACCTATTTTCTATCTCTTAACCTTCCTACCTCACAGGTATTAATAGATCTAAGCTTATTAACTAAGTGTGATCTAACTCAACTCTTATCTTTCAAAACGGTTACTATTCATCATCTTCCTCAAAAACACAGTCAAATAGTATGCATTTTCTAGAAAAATGTTGTTAAATCTGATTGTAAAACCTCTTGATCTCTTTAAAACTCATTTGAAAATAATTCAAAAATCATTTTAAAGAACATGTATGAGCTTTGTCAACCTTGATCTAGTGCCTCTATTTCAAGTTTAGCTCCTTCTAGGATAAGAGATACTTAAGACTCTTGTGATCGGTGAAGATAACGCACCTCTCACCTGATAGTACTAGAATGAACATATGTTTTCTCCCTACTTATTGATTAATTTGTCCCCATTTAGTTATCTTTAGCACATATTTTAGCATTTTTAGTTTAGTAAATTGTGTTTTATAACTCAGTAGATCTTAGCCTATTTATCCTTAATTTTGTCATGTTTTGGTACCGATGTCGCTGCATGAGTATTTCCAGATTGTGCCCAGAATTGTCATTGCACCTGACAGTTGTCCGGATAAGAACAAAAATGTGTGAACTGTCCAGTCTGGTATAACCAACTTGTACGTACAGAGGCAGCATGATTCTGATGAAATGACACCTGTGCTATTTGGAAGAATATAAATATTCACGTGAAAAGGAAAAAAAAGGAAGGCTTTTTGGGGGGTATTATCTTCTTCAACCTATCTTTTGAAGCTTTTCAACTATGGCGGCTTAAGTTTCTTACGGGTGAACCGACGTGAAAAGGACACAGACAACTACTCTCACAATTTATCTTGTTTCTATCTATTTATTACACTGACAATGATAGACAAAAGACAACCATCCTTGTGGGATTGATATTCGATAGACTCATAACTGTCTACTATGCTTGCATCGATAGTGTATGCTTGCACATTATTACTGTGACGTTAAACAACTGATCAAGTTTTGGCACCGTTGCCGGGGATGGTGTTTGTTTGATATTTATATTTTTTTTTGCAATTTGTCTTTTTATTATATAATATTTAGTTGTCGCTAACTTGTTTTCTTTTTGTTGCTACTTTCGAATTTTATTTTAGGTGTTTGATGACTTGAAGCAATTATGAGTTTATTGCCGATTTTGATCTAGAAATTGAAAGAACCGTTCGGAGGATACTTCAAGAATAAAGGAATATGGCTTTACCAAGAAACAATGAAGCTATACCCTAGGTGCAACACCAAAATGCTAATGACCCACCGTTGTCGCAAGATGCTCAAATACAAAACATGACTATACGTGTAACACCCCAAACCCGGCCCATTCACTCCGACTGAATTTGGAATGCCACTGCGGAACATGTTCAAAAAAATATCCTTACTTAAAGTAAAACCGATAAAAATTTGTTGAGTTTAATAAAACATTTTCGTGACTTCAAATATTCCGTGTAAGAGTTTAAGTTTTGTTATAAAACACCGGATTCAAGCTTTAATTAAGAAAATAAAATCATTTACAATCAACATTTAAATTATCAACCGTAATAGAACATAATATTAAAGATACTTAAAAAGAGAACTGAAATACTTTAGTGGGCCTTTTTACAATACATACTTAATCAAAATACTGAAAATATAGGTACTTAATTCATTAAACAAGAGATTCCTTTGTCATGAAAAATCCGCTTTTGCATGGCCACCTTTGTATCCGCTCCAACCCGGTCCAAGCTTTATGCGTCACCTGAAAGGGTTGAGAAAAATTGAGTGAGTCACCAAGACTCAGTGCATAGTTAATACACATGTCCTCACATATGGGCTTGGCCCATATGCACACAGTCCATACACATGAATATGAAATTATGAAACTCAACCCATGCTTATATATATATATACTATGACAACATATTACTCGAAACAAAACATACATCACATGCCATCACATTATTATACATTCATCAATAATCATTTATTATCGCAATCACTGAAAAGTTAATACCATGACCACTAACCTGATTATTCAATCACCCATCTTGGGTATTCACACTCTTAGCTTACATAAAATAACACATACAACACATATAACAAATAACAAACAAGAGTGCAGTGCGATAACTACGCACCTGATTAAAGCGATATTCGATTTATCTAACACAATCTAAAATCCCGAAACTTGTCCCACTTCTGACGATTTGCCTTTAAACCAAAGTTAGAAATCGGTTAGCCACTTAAATACCAAAATGGCCTAGGGCCGAATACCACAACTACTAACCTTGAGCACTTCAATTCCCGAAAGATTCCTTTGATGCCCCATAACACTAGTTTGCTTATTTCGATCCCGAAACACCATTTGTTCCTGTCGAGTTGCTCCCGAAGTTATCAAGATTCCTTGAATAGTCGAACCCTGAAGACTCTTTTTTTTTTAAAGCCCTAACACTGGTTACTACTCCATGATGCTTGTGAAGTCCCAAAAGAGTGTAAATTTCGGCTTCTAGCTTGGCTTTAAAGGCTTGCGGAATAAAAAAAACAACACTTGATATTCGGCTATGGCTTCAAGATGGAGTTAACAAATATTGGCTATGGTGATCCTCTGAGGTGTCAAGCAAGAAGATGCTACTAGGTTCGGCAAGGCCTTCAAAACCAAAAATACCATCCTAGCGCTCTTTCTACAACCGAAACTCAAGCTTGCTCTCACTCTCTCTCTTTTTTTTCTTTCTCTCTCTCGGTCAAGGACAAAAAAGAAAGAACAAAACAAATCAATGGCCAAACCCAAGGGATAGAAGAGAAAAACCACACATCACTTTTGGCCAAGGATCAAATTGGTGAGAAGAGAGAAAACAAAGAAATTTCGACACCCACATGCTTTATCCAAAATCGGCTATGCACAAAAAAGCAAAAAGGAAAAACAAGAAGGAGACATTCGGCCAACATAAAATGAAGAAAGAAAAGCAAAGCAAGGCAAAGGCCACCTCCCTAGCTAATTCAAAACCGAGAATGAAGGTACCTAGGAAGACCACATTCGGCTATGCTCAAGTGGGAGGGAAAACAAGACAAAACCATGCATTTTGGCCATGCTTTCCTACTTTCCAAACCGCACATGCTCTCCTTTTTGCTAATTTTCTAACATCAATTTCCAAAATCACAATGTTTAATCCTTCACCCATACTACACCATTTCCTATACCTATTCTTTAATAAACAAAAGATTAATGCCCATGCTTCCCCACGGCCATGCTTCTTTTTACCAAAACCAAGGCCGGCCATCTCCATTTGAAATGAACAAAATTTCATTTACAATATTCTCATCCCTTATCCATCTTTCCATACATTAAAAAATTATAAAACACAATAAAATAAACAACCCCATCATCTAAACTCTTTCTTCACAATTAAAATAAATAATAGAAATAATAAAAATAAAAGAATAATGCCCCATACTCCCAAAATAAAATAAAACAAGCAGCAGCTCCTTATGCTGCATGCGTGCATGGGCCATGCAGCCCTTCCCCACGCTGGCACAAAAAGGAAATTCATGCTTTGCTGCCCCTAGGTCTCGAACCCGAGACCTGGAGAAAAGTTCTCTATGCCCCAGCCACTCGGCCCTTTGCGCATTTCATGCAATTAGACACGTCGAAATTCTTTTAAACCTTACTTGCAGGCGTCCCTTGCTTGACGCAAAAACAAAAATAAAGCGCAATCAAGCGCTGCTTTCAGGACTCGAACTAGAGACCTCGCGAAGCTCTTCTACTGCTAGCATCCTAACCACCTCTCCCAAGCGCCTTTTTGTGACAAGAACCACCTCGATTTTTTTTATAAAGCCTCCTTAGCCGCGCGCCTCATTAATGCAAAAACATAATTTCTCCCTTTTTGCTTCCCTTGCAACTCGAACCTCTTCCCTTCTTGCGCAGGCCTCTAAGGCCCCCCCAAAGCAGCGCCCCAAGCCACTTTACTACCTGGACTTTCATGTCCAAAACCTTCCAAAATTTTACTTAAGGCCTCCTTCACCCCATTTTCACCTTTAACCCAAAATTTTCAAAAATTTCCAAAACACTCCCTTTTTATCCTCGAGCTTTAAGAACCCCTAAAACACACCCAAACCAATCTTAAGGCCTACTAACACTAGGGTTATGCTCCAAACGCACAACCCCTAATTTAGGGTGTTACAATACGAGACTTCGCAGTACTTGTCCTGGATGACTTACAACCGGGAGTTGTTAGGCCAGCAATCCAAGTTGGGAATTTTGAACTCAAGCCAGTAATGTTTCAAATGTTGAATTCTAATGGGCAATATGCTGGACTACCATATGAAGATGCACGAGAACATCTTAAATAATTTTTATTGATTTGTGCTTCCTTTAGTCAACAATGCATTCCTGATGACGCTTTGAAGATGCAATAATTTACTTATTCCTTACAAGGAAGAGCTCGTACTTGGTTCCTTGGGCTACCTGCCGGATCAATTACTTCTTGGAATGCATTAGCAACATAGTTTTTTTACGCTTTAATCGCCGACAATTACTGCTCGTCTCCGAAATGATATTACAGCTTATCATCAGCTGAATGATGAGAATCTTCATACTATATGGGAACATTATAAATCTTTGCTTCAACGTTGCCCATGTACGGTATTTGACAGGAAACACAAATTGAAATTTTCTATAATGGGCTGAATTCACACACGAGGAATCTTGTTGACGCATCAGCTAATGGTCCTTTGCTAGATTGTACTTATAAAGATGCTGTTGGAATTCTTGAGAGAATTGCTCAGAATGATTATCAATATCCTATCTCTAGAGCTGCACAAGAAAAAGCTGCTCCGGACTTATTGAATTGGACGCAATATATGCACTTAGTGCTCAAGTTTCTTCTTTTGCAAATATGATAAAAAAATATGCAATGGACTAGTGACGTTGCACCTATACAAGTCGCTCAACAAGTTGATGTTCCTACCTTTTGTTGTAAGATTTGCAGTGACAACCATAGCTATAAAGATTGTCCACAACATGCAAAGAATGCCTTTTATGTCAGTAACATTCGCAAAAATTCTTATGGTAACTCTTATAATAATTTTGCACGCAATCAACAATTTTGGGAAACTTAGACTGCTAGACAAAATGCTGCGACATTCCGTTATGAGAATATATCTACTCAAGGTAATTATAATCCAAGACAAGTGAATTACAATCAATAATAACAGAACTACAATCGGCACACTCATATGCATCCACAACAAAGCTAGATGCATCCACATCAGAACCAGGTGCAGCCACAACACTCTTCAATATCGAATCAGCATGTTCAAGGACATCGACAACAGTACACGCAAGCTTCTCCTTCTGACCCGTTAGCACCTCTTGAGGCTTTAATGCTGGAGCATATTACTAGCTCAGAACCTATTATGAAAGGGAATTCATTTTCTATTCGGGCATTGGAGGCACAATTAGGACAACTTGCTTCAAATTTGAATACTCAACCACTGGGCACACTACCTAGTGACACAGAAAATCCCAGTTCGAGGGGGAAAGAACACTGCAAGGCTATCACTCTTAAGGGTGGTAAACAAACTGGCGAGCCGAGTACAGACTCTACTGTAGCACCTCAAGATACTAGTGAAGTGAACCCTGGTGAGAAGGTTGAATCTAAAGAGTTTGTCGATGTAACAGCCCAATTTAGGGCCTAGTCAGAATAGTGGTACGAGACCACAGATCCGAGGTAGAAATATATGTTTTAATGATTTTTATAAGGCTTACAACATGCTCGCATGATTGTATGAAAATTTCATGAAGAAAATTTATTAATTCGTAAATAAATTGTCCATTAGGACTAAATTGCAAAGATAAGAAAATATGAGATTCTAGAAGATTTAAGTATGAAATAGAATTATAAAAATTACCAGAAGCCCTTATTTAGAAATTAGACCATTATATGTTAACATGGACAAAAATGGACATGGGAAGGAAAAATCTTAAGAAAGGATCATTAAGGGCATTTTTGTCATTTGGTTAATAAAAGAATTAACGGGAAAATATGTCAAAAATGGTGTCCATCTTCCTCCCCCTTGGCGAAAAATCAAAAGGAAGACATAGCTAGGGTTTCTTCAACTTTCAAGCTTGATAGTAAGTGCATCCTATCCCCGTTTTTAATGATCCTTATATTTTTGAGATCCTCGTAGCTCGGTTTAGCTATTTCTAGCTATATTTTGAGCTAGGGTTCATATTCAAAAATTTAACCATATGTGACATGCATTTATTTTGATGTTTTATGGAGGAATATGAAAGTTTGATGTATGATAAATATATTTTTCCAAGTGATTTTCATGAAAAATGCATGTAAGGACCAAATTGTAAAAGTTATGAAAATGGTCATACATGAGTGAAATAATGGAAATTGAAGGTTGTTATAGTTGAGAATATGATTCGGCTAGGCTTGAAATACAAGAAATTTGAATGAAAATTATTTTACGAGCCTAGGGGCAAAAATGAAATTATGTAAAAATTTAGGGGCAAAATCATAAATTTTTTGCCAAAATATGAATTATGAGTCGATTTAGTCAATGTGTGTATTTAACAAGTGAAATTGTTATTATAAATCAAGAAATGTGAAGCCCAGAACGAAACCGAGGCAAGAACAAAATCGAGGACTAAATCAAGCATCGATACACATTTTGAGAATCGAGGTAAGTTTGTATGAAGTTATAGTTTCATAATGTTTTGGATGTTTGAAACTACTTAATATTATGACAATTTATGTTATTACTATGAATAATCGAGTGATGAAGCCTCGATGAGGAAATGGTGAAAAAGAGTTATGTGAAATCCCGAATAGATTCGGAATAATGAGGATACCCATATATTAGCATTGAATAATGAAGGTCCCGTATAAGACTATGTCTGGGATATGGCCTCGGCACCAAAAGAAGATCTCCTATAAGACTTGTCTAGGATATGGCATAGACATTCATGTGCAATTTCGTATAAGACCATGTCTGGGACATGGCATTGACATCGAGTAATAAGATTCCATGTAAGACCATATCTGGGATATGGCAACGGCGTCAAGAGGTGAGCCCATGTAAGACCATATCAGGGATATGAAGTTGGAATCAAGATTTATGCATGATGAGTTCGAATATCCCATAATAACTCAGTTTGTTTATGGTCAAAAGAGCTAAGTATGTAAAACAGTATAGAGCTAAATCTGTGTATGGATGAACTTGAGTTTCATTGATGATAAGAATGATGAAAAATTAAGTTTATGTTCATGTTAGCATATGTGCTAAGTTATGTGATTGAGTGATACAGGTACGATGAATATGTACAAGTTAAGAAATCATAATATGACATGAGATGGGTAAGAATAAGAGTGAGTAAGTATGAATAAATACGCCTAAGCATTAGAGATTTATGTTGCTATTGTTTCATGAGATGGATGAATTTAGTTTGAGCAATTATGTTGCTTTATAATTTCATGCAAACTTATTAAGCTATATGCTTATCCCTCTTTTTTCCCTTTTCCTTGTAGTTTCACGAAGTAAGCTCGGGGATCGTAAAACGTCAGAGCTCGAATCACACTATCAGCCATTCTTTTGGGTATAGTAAAGTCAGTTCATTTTGAGTATGGCATGTATAGGAACTTGATCATTTTGTGTCATGTAATGTTTGAAGGCCAAAGGGTTGGCTATTAATGTTTTACACTCATTTTGTAAATGGCCATGATGAATTGGCCAATATTGACAAGTTTACATTGTAAAGTCGATGAGTATAATGAATTGAATGTTCATGCAAGTTATTGAGAAAAATATGGGTGGAATGAATGATAACTTAAGGGTTCTTAATAGTTTAAGTTATTGAGAAAAAGGCTTGGAAAATAGCCTCAAATTGTCCACACGGTTAGACACACGGGCATGTGTCTAGGCCGTGTGCGACACACGGTCAATCCTAATGGATGTGTTGATAGACCGTGTGTCCCGACATTTAGTTATGAGAATTTGATTCGTCACACGGGCCAGCACACAGGCGTGTGCTCGGGCCGTGTGCTCATCAAGGGGTTGCTGACGTCATAAACAAAATACCCATAGTTTTTACACACGGGCGATGACACGGGCGTGTCGAGGGCGTATGGAGGACACGGCTCAAAGACATGGGCGTGTGTTTGGCCGTGTGAAAACCGCTATAGGTTCGAATTGAAAATTTATTCCTACACGGGTTAGGGACATGGGCGTGCAAGACCACACGGCCTGCCTACACGGGCGTTCTCATGTCATACGGGCGTGTGGCCCTTGTCTAGGCAAAAATTTTCAAAGAGCATTAAAGTTCCCAGTTGAACTCCGAAACCCCCTGGATGTATGTTTAAGGCCTTATAGGCCCATAATGTGCATGTTATGTATAAGAAGGAAAAAGTTTTAAGTTGAAACCAAATTTTATGGCCCGAAAATACATGTTCAAATAAGGTTAAGCACGGTAATGCCTTGTATCCTGTCCCGGTGTTGGACACGGGTAAGGGGTGTTACATTTAGTGTTATCAGAGCTACAGTTTAGTCGATTCTCAAACTAACGTAGCATAGGTATGAGTCTAGTTATATATGCCATACGTAAGAGTACTTGTGTAATGATAGTGTAACGACTCTTGATGATTTGAATTGTATTTTTTATAGTCAATGGATCCTGATCCGGGCCGAGTTGCAGCCGATGATGCTGCAAGTAATACGCCGGCTCCCGCGTAAGGGACCGCGCCAGTAGAGAGTAGACCCAAGACTTTGGGTTAGGGAGAAGAGGCCTGGGAAGCCTTTCTCCGTATGATGAGCAATTGGTACACAAAGTACATTCGAGCAAATCTGAATGCTCCACCTCATCTACCCCCGCCTATTCCTCAGCCTACCCATGTAGCGCCTCAAGTGGTAGAAGTTGTAAGAAGAGAAAAGCCTCCGGTTGATAGAATCTGAAAACAAGGAGTCAAAGAATTTAGGGCTAGTAAAGATGATGATTCGAAAAGAGCTGAATTTTGGCTTGAGAATACCATCAGGGTACTTGATGAATTATCTTGCACACCTGAAGAGTGCATGAAGTGCATGGTTTCTCTTTTGAGAGATTCTGCTTATTAGTGGTGGAATACCCTTGTGTCGGTAGTACCTAGGGAAAGGATCACATGGGAGCTTCTTTAAGAAGAGTTTCGAAAGAAGTATATTAGTTAAAGGTTCAATCACCGGAAGAGCAAGGAATTCCTTGAACTGAAACAAGGAAAAATGACAATAACTGAGTACGAGCGCGAGTTTGTGAGGCTCAGCAAGTACGCTCGAGAATGTGTGTCCTCCGAAGCCATCATGTGTAAGAGGTTTGAGGATGGACTAAATGAAGATATCAAATTGTTTGTTGGTTTCCTCGAGTTGAAGGAATTTGTTGTGCTAGTGGATCAGGCTTGTAAAGCCAAAGAATTAGTTAAAGAGAAAAGAAAAACTAAGATGGAGTCTCGTGACTCAAGAAAGAGATAGTGGGGTAAGTCATTCCAGTCCTCGTCCAAGAAGTCAAGAGATTTCTCCCCTCGATCAGCCACTTCCGCTAGGTTTTCAAGCAGAAGCAAGAGTAAACAGCACTCGGGAAATAAGGCTAGAACTACCTCAGTCGCTAGTGTTGGCAACACCCGACTGAGTACACCGGAGTGCCCACAGTCATTTTGGTGAATGTCGAGCAAATGAAAAGTCTTGTTTTAGGTGTAGGTCTCTAGACCATTTTATTAGAAATTTCCTCGAGGTGGATGAGAAAGAGAAGCCTCAAGATGCAAGACCGGGAGGCACTGCTAGAAGAAGACAACAAAGGAACCCAGGAAATGTGGCAAGTAGTAAGGGTACTCCCCGAGAGCAGGCTGCAAGATCCAAGGGTAGAGTGCTTGCAAGGACTTACGCCATTCACCCTCGCGAAGAGGTATCATCTCTCGATGTAATTACGGGTACATTTTCTCTTCATGACACTGATGTTGTTGCTTTAATTGATCCGGGGCCTACCCATTCATACATTTGCATGAAATTAGCATCTAGCATGAGCATACCTGTTGAGTCTATGGAGTTTGTGATAAAAGTGTCTAATCCTTTAGGCAAAAGCGTACTAGTTGATAAAGTATGCAAAGATTGCCCATTGATGATTAGAGGTCATTATTTCAAGGCAAATCTTATGCTATTGCCATTTGATGAATTCGATATTATTCTTGGTATGGACTGGTTAACCACTCATGATGTGACAGTAAATTGTGGAAAGAAATATATTGAAATAGATGTGAAAATGAGGACACTCTTCATGTTGAATCAGATGAACAAGACAGATCGCCTGTAGTGATCTCTCATATGTCTGCTCAGAGGTATATAAGAAAGGGGTATGAAGCATATCTTGCTTTTGTTATAAATGCTAAAGAAACTGAGTTAAAGATTGAATCAGTGCCGATAGTATGTGAGTACCCAGATGTATTCCTAGAATAATTGTCAGGGTTGCCACCGGTTAGAGAGGTTGAATTTGGCATCGAGTTAGCTCCTGGTACGACACCTATATCGATTGCTCCTTATAGGATGGCCCCAATTGAGTTGAAGGAATTGAAGGCACAGTTACAAGAATTGACGGACAAAGGTTTTGCTAGACCGAGTTATTCTCCGTGGTGTGCTCCAGTGCTATTTGTGAAAAAGAAAGATGGCTTTATGATATTAATCATAGATTATCAACAACTTAATAAGGTAACAGTGAAGAACAAGTACCTATTGCTAAGGATCGATGATTTTTTTGATCAATTGAAGGGAGCCATTGTGTTTTCCAAGATAGACTTGAGGTCGGGATACTACCAGTTAAGAGTAAAAGACTCAGACATGCGTAAAACTGCATTTCAGACGAGGTATGGGCATTATGAATTCTTAGTCATGCCTTTTGGTTTAACTAATGCCCCTGTTGCGTTTATGGATTTAATGAATCATATTTTTCGGCCATACTTGGACAAATTTGTTGTGGTTTTTATTGATGACATACTGATATATTCTCATGATGAGCATGAGCATGCTGAGCACTTGAGGATCGTTTTACAAATTTTACGAGATAATCAATTGTATGCCAAGTTTAGCAAAAGTGAATTTTGGCTCAAGGAAGTTGGATTTCTGGGACATATTGTCTCGGGAGAGGGAGTCCGAGTCGACCCAAGTAAGATTTCAGCTATTGTTGATTGGAACCACCGAAAAATGTATCAGAGGTTAGAAGTTTTCTGGGCTTAGCCGGCTATTATAAGTGATTCATTAAGGGGTTTTCTATGATAACGACTCCAATAACAAGACTGTCACAGAAAGATGTAAAGTTTGAATGGACAGAAAAGTGCCACAAAGTTTTTAGAAACTAAAGGCAATGTTGACAGAGGCTCTAGTTCTAGTACAACCTGAATCAGGAAAGGAATTTGTGATTTACAGTGATGCATCCTTAAATGGATTGGGATGTGTACTTATGCAAGAAGGCAAGGTGATAGCATATGCCTCCAGACAGTTAAAGCCACACAAGAAGAACTATCCGATGCATGATTTAGAGTTGGCTGCCATAGTTTTTGCACTGAAGATTTGGAGACACCATTTGTATGGTGAAAGATGTTGAATTTTCACCGATCAAAAAAGTCTAAAGTATTTGATGACTCAAAAGGAATTGAACTTAAGGCAGCGAAGATGGCTAGAGTTGATAAAGGATTATGAGCTAGTGATTGATTACAACCCGGGAAAGCCAAATTTAGTTGGCGATGCTTTGAGTAGAAAGTCTGTAACATCCTGAATTTTTAGGCCTATGCGTTTACTGGGTGAATATGTTTAATATGTTAATTTAAGTAATAGGGGTGCAAATTGGGCTCAGAATTAGGCAAATGCCTTGATTAAAATTATCTGTTTGGGCATTATGTAGTATCTATGTTTAAAATACCAAAGCGGGCTTGTGGTTCAATCTTAGGAGGTGACGCCACACAAGGGAGTAAGGGGCCCAAATTTAAGTTTCATGGAGCCCAATTCTTTTAATTTAAGTTAGCTAAACTTTGGGCATTAGGATTAGGTGGAGTGGATGGAAACAAGGCTAAAATTTAGGGGTTTTAATGTTTAAAATATGTGGATAATAAGCAGATAAAGGCTATTATTTAGGAATTTATTTTATGTGGATAATAAGCAGATAAAGGTTAAAATTTTAGGGATTTTAATGATTAAAATATGTGGATAATATATCTTTGATAAAGGAGGAGGAGTTAGAGATAATTACGTCTCTTTTAGATGAGCTAGTAGATTAAGATAAAGGAGAAAAGATAGGATTTATCTGCAAGGTTAGGTAAGTGAAATTTCTATAAATAGGGGAATATCTCTTCAATTTTGGCATTTGGGTTTTTCTCTCATTCTTTTCTCTTCTTCTCTGAGTAAAAGCCGAAAACTCCTAAAGTTCCATCTTCTTTTTCATTATCTGCAAAAGCCGAAATCTCTAAGCCTAATCCCTCATCCTCACTTTGATTCAAAGGAGGGTAAAAGCGGATCACCAGGTTAGTAAATAATTTCCTTAAATGTTATAAGTAAAATGCTTGTATGTGATTGCATGGGTTGGGTTGATGAAAGGAGGAAGTTATACGTTATATGTGTAGCGATTTTTATCGTGATCTGATGTAGCGGCTAATGCCATGAACTGTTATACGGGCTTCGGCCATTAAATGTTATACGGGCTTCGGCCATTATATGTTATAAGGGCTTCGGCCATCATATGTGGATGAGCAGCATGACTGCCATCATGGTGTGTAGCGGTGTGGGTTGATTGTAGAAATCCCCAATGGTGTGAATGGCTGGTACGGGGGTGTGTAGCGGATGGAAACTTAGGATTTGGGTTGGGCTTGCATATTAATTTTTATTATGTATATTAAACTGTTTATTTTGTTTTATGGGGCTAAGGCCTAAATCTAATGGTGCATGAGGGTTGCACACTGAGTCTCGCGACTCAACCAATTAATTAATATTTCAGGTAGCAGTTAGTGCATCGGACTGGGTTGGAGAGGAGCGCAAGGTGGCCATGCAAAAGAACATTTGGATTCAGCAAAGAGACTCTAGTTTATTATTTTATATTTTTAATGGGTTTTAAATCTCGTTGTAATAAGGCCATGGGCCGCTAGTTTATATTTTGTTTTATTATGGGCTTTTATTACTTTTAGTTATTTAAATTTTTATTTTAATTGAACTAAGGCATATTTTATTTAAACTATCAACTATTTATTTTTTTCCCGAATAAAAGGATAAACTTCAGAAAAATATTTTCTAAAAATACGATATGTTTTCCAAGAATTTTCTTAGTAACATACCAGATCCGGTCGTGGTGTTTGGGCCGGGTTTGGGGTGTTATAAAGTCCCTATTTGCATTAAGGGAATTGAATACTCGGGTAACCTTGTCAGAGGATGGTTCAATTCTAACTGAGTTGAAGGCTAGACCGATGTTTCTTCAAGAGATTTATGAGGCTCAAAGAGATGATACTGATTTGCAAGCCAAATGAATGCTATGTGAGTTAGGTGTTGAGTCCGATTTTTAGATTAATTCTGATGGATATCTGATGTTCAAAGACAGAGTGTGTATTCCGAGGAATGATGAGCTTATTCGGAAGATTCTACATGAGGCACATAGTAGATGTCTATCTGTACATCCGGGTAGCACCAAGATGTATAATGACTTAAAGCAACGGTATTGGTGGCTGAGTATGAAGAAAGATATTTCAGATTTTGTGTCGAAATGCTTAATTTGTTAGCAAGTGAAAGCTAAACACCAAGTACCTTCAGGTCTGCTTCAACCTATTATGGTTCCCGAGTGGAAATGGGACCGTATTACTATGGGCTTTGTAACGGGTTTGCCGTTGACACCGAGCAAGAAAGATGCTATAGGTTGTAGTCGATAAACTTACGAAGTTAGTCCATTTCATACCCGTACGAGTTGATTACTCACTTGACAAGTTGGCAGACTTGTATGTTTCAGAGATAGTAAGGCTTCACGGAGTGCCCTTATTGATTATATCGGATAGAGATCCCAGATTCACATCCACATTTTGGAAAAAGTTGCAAGAGGCATTAGGCACAAAGTTGAATTTTAGTACAACTTTTCACCCCCAAACTGACGGTCAGTCAGAGAGGTTAATACAAGTACTTGAGGATATGCTTTGGTGTTGTGTTCTTGAGTTTCAAGGCAGTTGGGAGAGGTATTTACCTTTGGTGGAATTTGCTTATAATAACAGTTATCAGACAGGCTTGAAAATGGTGCGTTATGAGGCTTTGTATGGGCGTAAGTGCCAAACGCCTTTATATTGGACTGAACTTAAGGAAAACCAGATTCATGGGGTCGATTTGGTTAGAAAAACTGAAGAGAAAGTAAAGGTGATTCGAGATTGTTTAAAAGCTGCTTCTGATAGACAAAAATCCTACTCGGATTTAAAAAGGAAAGAGATTGAGTATCAAGTTGGTGATAGAGTATTCTTGAAGGTGTTGCGTGGAAGAAAGTTCTTAGATTTGGCCGAAAAGGCAAATTGAGTCTGCGTTTTATCAGACTATATGAGATCACTGAAAGGAAAGGGCCGGTGGCCTATCAATTGGCTTTGACGTCTGAGTTAGAAAAGATTCATGATGTATTTCACGTATATATGTTGCGACGTTACCGATCAGACCCTTCGCACGTAATTACACCGACAGAGGTTGAGATTCAACTTGATATGACATATAGTTAAAAATCGGTCAAGATTTTAGCCTGGGAAGTCAAGCAATTGAGAAATAAAAGTATAGCCCTTATGAAAGTATTGTGGCAAAGACATGGGGTAGAAGAGGCTACATAAGAGCCCGAGAGGCTATGAGGAACCATTATCCAAACCTTTTTGCTGGTAACATTTTCGGGGACGAAAATCCTTAAGGAGGGAGAATTATAACAGCATGATTTAGGGCCTAGTCAGAAAAGTGGTGCGAGACCATATATCCAAAGTAGAAATATATGTTTTAATGATTTTTATAAGGCTTATGAGATGCTTGCATGATTGTGTGAAAATTTCATGAAGAAATTTTATTAATTAGTGAATAAATTGTCCATTAGGACTAAATTGTAAAGATTAGAAAATATGAGATTCTAAAAGATTTAAGTATGAAATAGAATTATAAAAATTACTAGAGGTCCTTATTTAGCAATTAGACCATTATATGTTAAGATGGACAAAAATGGACATGGGAAGGAAAAATCCTAAGAAAGGATCATTCAGGGCATTTTTGTCATTTGGTTAATAAAAGAATTAAAAGGGAAAATAAGTAAAAAATGGTGTCCATCTTCCTCCCCTTTGGCCGAAAATCACAAGGAAGACATAGCTAAGGTTTCTTCAACTTTCAAGCTTGATAGTAAGTGCATCCTAGCCCTGTTTTTAATGATCTTTATATTTTAAGATCCTCGTAGCTCGGTTTAGCTATTTCTAGCTATATTTTGAGCTAGGGTTCATATTCAAAAATTTACCCATGTCTGACATGCATTTATTTTGATGTTTTATGGAGGAATATGAAAGTTTGATGTATGATAAACATATTTTTCTAAGTGATTTTCATGAAAAATGCATGTAAGGATCAAATTGTAAAAGTTATGAAAGTGGTCATACATGAGTGAAATAGTGGAAATTGAAGGTTGTTGTAGTTGAGAATATGATTCGGCTAGGCTTGAAATACAAGAAAGTTGAATGAAAATTATTTTACGAGCCTAGGGGCAAAAATGAAATTATGTAAAATTTTAGGGGCAAAATCATAATTTTTTGCCAAAATATGAATTATGAGTCGATTTAGTCAATGTGTGTATTTAACAAGTGAAATTGTTATTATAGATCAAGAAACACGAAGCCCGAATCGAAACCGAGGTAAGAACAAAATCGAGGACTAAATCGAGCATCGATACACATTTTGAGAATCGAGGTAAGTTTGTATGAAGTTAAAGTTTCATAATATTTTGGATGTTTGAAACTACTTAATATTATGACAATGTATGTTATTACAATGAATAATCGAGTGATGAAGCCTCGATGAGGAAATGGTTAAAAATGAGTTATGTGAAATCTCGAATAAAGATTCGGAATAATGAGGATACCCATATATTGGAATTGAATAATGAAGGCCCCGTCTGAGACCATGTCTGGGATATGGCCTGGCAAGAAAGGAAGATCTCGCATAAGACCATTTCTGGGACATGGCATCGACATTCATGTGCGATTTCGTATAAGACCATGTCTGGGACATGGCATCGACATCGAGTTATAAGATTCCATGTAAGACCATATCTGGGATATGGCAACTGCATTAAGAGGTGAACCCATGTAAAACCATATCCAGGATATGGCGTTGGCATCAACATTTATGCATGATGAGTTCGAATATCCCACAATAACTCGGTTTGTTTATGGTCAAAAGAGCTAAGTATGTAAAATAGTATAGAGCTAAATTCGTTTATGGATGACCTTGAGTTTCATTCATTTTAAGAATGATGAAAAATTGAGTTTTTGTTCATGTTAGCATATGTTCTAAGTTATGTGATTGAGTGATACAGGTACGATGAATATGTACAAGTTAAGAAATCATAATGTGACATGAGATGGGTAAGAATAAGAGTGAGTAAGTATGAATAAGTATGCCTAAGCATTTGAGATTTATGTTGCTATTGTTTCATGAGATGGATGAATTTAGTTTGAGCAATTATGTTGCTTTAGAATTTCATGCAAACTTACTAAGCTATATGCTTACCCCTCTCTTTTCCCTTTTCCTTATAGTTTCACCAACTTAGCTCGGAGATCGTAAAACGTCGGAGCTCAAATCACACTATCAACCGTTCTTTTGGGTATAGTAAAGTCACTTCATTTTGAGTATGGCATGTATAGGAACTTGATCATTTTGTGTCATGTCATGTTTGAAGGCGAAAGGGTTGGCTATTAATGTTTTACACTCATTTTGTAAATGGCCATGATGAATTGGCCAATATTGACAAGTTTACGTTATAAAGTCGATGAGTATAATGAATTAAATGTTCATGCAAGTTATTGAGCAAAATATAGGTGGAATGAATGATGACTTAAGGGTTCTTAATAGTTTACTGTTGTTATGTTATGTACTACTTGTGATGAAATTAATGAGTTTATGTTTTAAGGTGGGAAAAAGGCTTGGAAAATAGCCTAAAATTATCCACACGGGTAGACACACGAACGTGTGTTTAGGCTGTGTGCGGCACATGGGCAACCCCAATGGGTGTGTTGATAGGTCGTGTGTCCCAACATTTAGTTACTAGAATTTGATTCATTTCAACGAGCCAGCACACGGGCGTATGCCTAGGCCGTGTGCTCATTAGGGGTTTGCTGATTTCGTAAAAAGAATACCCCAAGTTTTCATACACGGGCGAGGACACGGGCGTGTCGAGGCTGTGTAAAGGACACGGGCCAAAGACACGAGTGTGTGTCTGGCCGTGTGAAAACCCCTGTAGGTTCGAATTTAAAATTTATTTCTACATGGGCTAGGGACATGGGCGCGCGTGACCACATGGCCTGTCTACACGGGCGTGTGGCCCCTGTCTAGGTAAAAATTTTCAAAGAGCGTTAAAGTTCCTGGTTGAAGTCCAAAGCCTCTCGGATGTATGTTTATGGCCTCATAGGCCCATAATGTGCATGTTATGTATAAGAAGGAAAAAATTTTAAGTTGGAACCAAATTTTATGGCCCGAAAATGCATGTTCAAATAAGGTTAAGCAAAGTAATGCCTCGTACCCTGTCCCGACGTCGGACACGGGTAAGGGGTGTTACGATCGATGTACCAGAAAAAAAAGTTCCACAAATTGTCACTCATATGTCTAAATTCCAACCCACAAAACTGTCGATGTAATTAAAGGTGTCGATACAATCAGATCTATCTCCACCTTTACCTTTTCCACAAAGATTCAAGGAGAATGAGCTGGATATGCAATACTGACAATTCCTGAACACACTGAAGCAACTTCAGTTCAATATTCCTTTAGTAGACGCTCTTGTGCAAATTCTGAATTATGGGAAATTTATGGAGGAGCTCTTATCCAAGAAGAATAATCTCAGTGATATTGAAACTTTTGTACTCACAGAAGGCTCTAGTGCTATTATGACAAATAAGTTGCCCCCCAAAGTAAAAGATCCTGAGAGCTTTACTATCCTATATTCAATTATCAACCATTATTTGGGCAAGGCTTTATGCGACTTAGGAGCTAGCATCAACCTAATGCCAGTAACTACTTTCAAAAAGTTAGAAATTAGTCACATGAAACTTACTTTAGTGACATTGCAACTAGCAGGTCAATCCTTGGCTCAGCCTAAAGGGCAAATCAAAAGCATCTTAGTTTGTGTCGATAAAATCATTTTTTCGGCTAATTTTATCATACTTGACTACGAAGCAGACAATAAGGTTCCCACAATCTTGGGACGACCATTTTTAGCCACCGGACGAACCTTATTGATGTTTACAAAGGTAAACTAACCATGTGACTTAATGATGAGCACGTTACCCTCAGTGTTTTCGAATTTATTCAATGCAAGGATAAAGAAGAATGCCATACTATCGATGTGCTAAATGATCTAATTAAGGAAGAATTCAATGAGAAAAAGAACAATACTTTCTGAGGAGTTTGCAGTGACATATGATGATGAATTCTTAGATGATTGTGATAGCATGGTTGAAGTTAACAATATTGAAATCAAGCATAGATGGCAGATTGAATCTTTAAACTTAGCCAATAGAACAGCTCCAATTTTCAAGCCATCTATTGAAGAAGCTCTTACTCTGGAATTAAAACGATTACCTACTCATCTTAAATACATCTTTCTTGGTGCTAACAATACTCTTCCAGTTATTATCTCCACAACATTGGATGTAACTCAAGTAGAGAAATTCGTCCATATTCTTAAACAACATAAACAAGCTATTGCTTGGAGTATTACCGATATTCGAGGCATTAGTCCATCTTTTTGTATGCATAAGATCAAGTTGGAAGATAAAGGCAAGCAATGGATTAAGCAACAAAGAAGATTAAACGAGAAGATGAATGAAGTTGTTAAGAAAGAAATTATAAAATGGCTTGATGCTGGAATTATTTACCCTATTTCTGATAGCAATTGGGTAAGTCCAGTGCAATGCATCCTAAAAAGAGTGGTATCACTGTGGTTAACAACGACAAAGATGAATTAATTCCTACACGCTTTCCTACGAGATGACGAGTCTGTGTGGATTATTGCAAACTTAATGCTACCACAAGGAAGGACCACTTTTCACTTCCTTTCATTGACCAAATGTTGGATAGGCTTACTGGAAGAGCCCATTACTGCTTTTTAGAGGGTTATTCCGGGTACAATCAAATTGCTATTGCATCGGAGGATCAGGAGCAAACAACTTTCACCTGTCCTTTTGGTACTTTTGCTTTTCGTCGTATGCCTTTTGGTCTTTGCAATGCACCAGTGACATTTCAAAGGTGCATGATGGCAATATTCTGAAATATGATTGAAGCGATTTGAAGACACACATCTTGTTCTAAATTGGGAAAAATGTCATTTCATGGCAACTGAAGGCATTGTGTTAGGCCATCACATCTTTAGTTAAGGCATTGAAGTAGAAAAAGCTCAAGTGGAAATCATTGAGAAATTACCTCCACTAACAAATGTGAAAGGTATTCACAGTTTTCTTGGGCATGCGAGGTTTTTTCGAAGATTTATTAGAGGTTTCTTGAAAATTGCAAAACCCTTATGCTCATTGCTGGAACAGAAAAAAAAAATCTTCTTTGACTATGCAAGTATGGATGCATTTATTCAATTAAAGAAGCAGCTAGTAAATGCACCCATTGTCGTTGCACCATATTGATCTCAACCTTTTGAAGTTATGTGCGATGTAAGTGACTTTGCTGTGGGTGTTGTTCTGGGACAACGCAAGGGAAAAATATTTCATACCATCTATTATGCTAGCAAAACTCTTACAGAGGCTCAAATCAATTATACCACTACAGAGAAAGAATTGTTGGTTGTAATCTTTGCTTTCGACAAGTTTCGCTCTTATCTTGTCGGTGCAAAGGTTACCGTATTTATTGGTCACTCGGCATTGAGATATCTTTTTGCGAAGAAGGATGAAAAACCAAGACTGATACGCTGGATCATACTGTTGCAAGAATTTGACATTGAGATAAAAGACCGCAAAGGTTCAGAGAATCAAGTTACAGCCATCTATCACGATTGGAAGTGGCAACGAAGATGGAAACATACTTCAAACTGTCAACGCATTCCCAGATGAAAAGTTATCTGCTGTAGATGCAATCCATTAGTATATGGATTTGGTTAATTATTTAGTGTGTGGAAAACTCCCATTGGATGTTACAGGCCGTAAAAAAGAAAAATTTCTTCGTGAAGTAGTGAAGTATCATTAGAACGAGCTGTATTTATTCAAGGTATGCAATGACAACATCATTTGGCATTGTGTTCTAGAAGAGGAGATGCTTTCAATCTTAAAGCACTGTCATGATGCTCCTTATGGAGGTCATTTTGGTGGCCTGTGAATTGCTGCTAAGGTTCTCCAATCAGGATTCTACTGGCCTTCATTATTCAAATACGCCCATAATTTTGTGAATCAAGCAATAAGTGTCAACGCACTGGTTCTATATCCCAATGCAATGAAATGTTGCAGTAGCCAATTACGGAGGTTAAATTGTTCGATGTTTGGGGTATGGATTTTATGGGACCATTTTCAAGTTCATTTGGAAATCTTTATATATTAGTAGCTATTGACTACATCTTAAAGTGGGTTGAAGCTATTGCAATCCTAAAGGATGATGCAAAGACAGTGCTTAAATTTTTTCAAAAGCATATACTCACCCAGTTTGGCACACCAAAGGCAATGATTAGTGATCAGGGTAAACACTTTTATTGCAACCAAGTGGCAGCCATACTGAAGAGATATGGAGTTAATCATAGAATGGTTACTACTTATCATCCGCAGACTAATGGACAAGCCAGAGTATTGAATCGACAAATTAAAAACATTCTTGAGAAGGTTGTGAACCCTTTGAGGAAAGATTGGTCTTCCAAACTGGATGACGCTTTATGGGCATTGCGAATAGCATACAGAACTCCATTAAAGATGTCGCCGTATCAATTGGATTTTGGGAAAGCATGTCACTTGCCAGTTGAACTGAAGTACAAAGCAATGTGGGCAATTAAGCAAGTGAACATGGACTATGAAGCTGTTAGGAAGAAAGGGCTGTTGGATATCACTGAACTAGAGAAGATTAAGGGAAATGCCTATGAAAACATTGTAATTTACAAGGAAAAGACCAAAAGATGGCATGACATAATTATTTTACAGCGATAATTTATCGCGGGTGAACAAGTTTTATTATTCAATTCTAGAATGAAATTGCATCCGTGTAAATTGTGCTCATATTGGTCTGGACCTTTCGAAGTTGTCAAAGTATTTCCTCATGATGCAGTCACAATCAGAGCTTTACATGATGGGACACCAATTCAATGTGAATGGACAGCAGTTGAAACACTATTTTGGGAATATTAATCACAAGTAGGCAAAGACCATTAAATTGGTCGAAAAATTTTAATTTTTATTGAATTTATCATTATGTGATTTTATTTTATTTTATTTTTTGTTTTTGTTCAAGTTTGTTTTACTTTTTTTTTTTGCAAAATAATTAGGTACCATTTTCGACACACTTAGGCTTTATTGTAAATGCAGTTCATACTATTGTACTGTAACTTATGACTTATTAAGAATGAGGGCATATTAGAAATTTCAGATCCTACCGTTTGATCAAAAGTGACCTAGCCGTCTAATCTGTCTGAGCGGGCGCAATTCTCATTAGACATAATTATTCTCGCTAGCTTTATATCCCTTCACAAAAGTCACGCTTTTCCATCTTCTTCTTTCACTCACTATAACCCCCTCTCCACTCAAAAAATTATGGCAAGAACGAGAGGGTCAGTCAAGAAAGCTACCAAGTCTGTTGAAGAACACTAATCCTCTGAAACTGTAGTTCATGAACCGCAATCCTCCATGCTAACAGAGAAAAAGAAGTAGGTGATCTTTTTAACAAAAATGGCCAAGGCCAGGTTTTAAGACAACATTTTGAAGCGAAACTTCCACCCAGAATAGGGCATTCTTCTTTCGCAACAGCAAGACTTGGGCAAGCAAGTCTACAAAACCATCTCTAAGCTGAAGTGGGAGACTTTCTACACTCATCCTGGAAGCTATTCTCCTTCATTGGTATGTGAGTTTTATGCTAACCTTCATGAAAATGAGTTAGATTTCATATTTTTTCAAGAAGGCTTAATCCTATGGAATGCTAAAAAAATCAATGAGCTGTGCAACACTAAAGTGGATGTAGATTAACACTCCGAGTTCACTGTGAAGGACTTATGTGTCTAAGGAGCATTATAGACAGGTTTGTAGACAGGTTCAGATCAAGGGAATTATACGATACACTGACGCTTCTTAACACTGCAAAGTAAAATCTGGTTTATTTTGTCAACTGTCGGCTACAGCCCTTTACTCACAGCACCACAGTCACCCTTGGTAGAATGTGTCTGATACATTTAATTTTCAAGGGCAGAAAAATTGATGTCGGTGTAATACTCCACCAAGAAATTGCTGACTGCGCTGCAAGGCAAACTGGAATTTTGGTTTTCCCATCGTTGGTGATGCTATTGTGCCAGCAAAAAGGGATCGTGCCTCGTAATGATGAAGAAGTCTTGGATAATAAGGGCCCAATCAATGAAGCCTTTATTGAAAGAATGACTCGTGGTAAAGATATGTCGACAATGAAGGAGGCAGAGACAAGCAAGACGAGGAAGGGCAAAACCAAGGCAGAAATCAAGGGAACAAACTTGACTGCAGAGACATCATTGTTGCACGGAAGGAAGGATATCGAGAAGTTGGCCAATTCCATCAGCAATAAGTAGATCAGGCTTGCCGCTACAATAGACGATATAGACAAATCACAAAATTTTTCCTATACCTATATCAAGGCCTGGAACAACTCTATTGTAGCCGCATTAAGTCAGTTAAGCCCGGTCCCACTCCCAGAATTTCCAATGTTCCCACCGATCATCCGAGATTATGAACTCTCATTCGAGGATGATGACTTAGGGGCCCGAGGTAGATCGGTGGCATCCCCGCCTATTGTGCACGTCTCTGTTGACGAGAAAGAAGAGGAATCAAAGGACATTGAGGAGTGCATGCAAGCGATTGATAGTCTGGTTGAGGGTGACTTCATTGCTAGTCAAGAGGAGCTTGCTGTTGACGAGGAAATTGTTGTTGGAGAGGAGGAAGTCCTTGTTGTAGATGTGAATGAGAAGGACGAGGAAGAAGATGCTAATAAAGAATTTACTCAAAACATTGTCACTATACCTGAGTTTGTGGGTGCAACTACTGATAATTTGGAGCGAGATGGAGCTAGACCGACGGAAGTTACAGAGGAAACAACTAATGATGTCGGGGCAGAGACGGAACCTGAGGAGCGATCCGAGGACCGTATGAAGCCCAAAGAAAAGAATAGAAAGCGCTCCAAATACAAAAAGCACAAGAAGGAGGAGAAAAAGAGGAGGAAGAAGAAACATCGTGCAACGACATATGTGGCTGAGGAAAATCGAGTTAGTTTATTTTTAGTTTTGTTAGCTATAGTGTTCATGCATTACACGTAGTTGTAATTTTTATTTTGTTAGTGCACATTTTCGTTGCATTTCTATTGTCATTACATTTTAATTTTAGTACATTGAGGACAATGCAAACTTTAAGTTTGGGGGAATGCATATGGGGTTTGGAAATACACCCACATTTCAAAGAAAAAAATTGAGTTTAATGAAACATGCAAGGTTTATTTGTGGTTAATGCAAATGTGTTTTAAAATTTTTGTTACATTCAATGCTTAATTCTTGAATCATTTGAATTATCAATAATTGAGTTGGATAAATTTGACTGTACGTTGTATCTTCAATTCTTTGATGAATGATTTAGGTTGCATTAGTAATGGATGACTAGTAGCATTCCTTGAATCTTGAATGAATCTGCCTTTTACAGCTGCTTATATATATATATAGAGAGAGAGAAAAAGAGAGTGTGTGTTATGAATAAGAGACACTCTAAAGTGGGTGTATTGTGAAATTGTTAAAGAGGGAACACTCTAATGCAATCGTTAGAAAAATGAATATGGCTAAAGGTTGTCGTTGCATGAGTGTGTGTCAGTACAATTACGTACTCCTTGGGGGTTTATTGCACACCATCGTTACTTCTCAGGAACAAGGGTACAATAATGCAACGATATCCCTTATTCACAAAAAAGAAGAGAGGCGTATATTAATGATCTTCATATATACTTAGTATTGTACAATAAATGCTGTATTGGTAGGTAGAATTTAGGATTTGAAGCATGATGCTGGTTTCGATGAAGTTGCAATCTTATTCATTCATACTTATGTATTGTCAATGCCATATTTTGTCATCTGAATGTGACCCATTCATTGGGATTTTAGGTGATTCAAGTTGCTAGAATGATCATTTGCCTTAGTGAATTCTTGTTAGCCTTGCTAGTTTCTGTTTTACTTAAGGACAAGTAAAAAATCAAGTTTGGGGGTGTGTGATAGTACTAGAAAGAACATATGTTTTCTCTCTACTTACTGGTTAATTTGTCCCTATTTAGTTATCTTTAGCACATATTTTAGGATTTTTAGTTCAGCAAATTGCATTTTATAACTCAGTGGATCTTAGCCTATTTATCCTTAATTTTGTCATTATTTGGTACCGATGTCGCTGCATGAGTATTTCTAGATTGCGCCCAGAATTATCGCCACACCTGACAGCTGTCCGAATAATAAAAAAATGTGTGAGCTTTCTAGTCTGGTATAACCAACTTGTATGTACAGAGGCAGCATGATTCTGATGAAAGCACGCCTGTACTATTTGGGAGAATATAAATATTCACGTGAAAAGGAAAAAAAAAGGGAGGCCATTTGGGGGGTATTATCTTCTTCAACCTATCTTTTGAAGCTTTTTGGCTATGGTGACTTAAGTCTCCTACGGGTGAACCAACGTGAAAGGGATGCTGATCAGCTTCTAACAATGAGCCCTCACTGTGACACAAGAGGGAATGGAGAGATTCAAGTCAAGATTGTCTAGGAATAGTATTCTCCACTTGTTTCTTTTATATTTCTTTTCTAATGATGGTGATTACTTTCTATTTCATGTTTGTACGGAAGTACACATGATTTCTGGGTTAAATGTTATTTTATTCAATCTTGTGTCTACTATTTAATTTTTGGGTTTGAATGTTTGTAGCATGGAAGTTTTATAGCGGTCACTGACACTAGAAAGTGCAGCAACAATTCAAGCTAACAAGCATGACAATGAAAGTTGCTTGAGGATTAGAGGAATTTAATCCACTTGTTCTTAACAGTGTTCCATTGCCATTATCGGAAGGTGTGGTTAATGAGTATGTTTAAGTCCTAGATTAAATATAGAAGTTAAGCTTGGTAAGATATTCATTGCAATTTAATGCATCAAAAATAACCAATCCTTTTATACCTTGTGGGCACTTGGCATTCTGTTGCATATTCACGTTGGGGATACCAGTTTATCATTATCATATTTTATCTTTTTGTTTTCAAGTTACTGCTTCGACAACTACTCTCACAATTTATCTCGTTTCTATCTATTTATTGCAGTGGCATTGATGGAAAAAAGACAACCATCCTCGTGGGATCGATATGCAACAAACTCATATCTGTCTACTATACTTGCATCGACAGTGTATGCTTGCACATTATTGTTGTGACATTAAACAGCTGATCATCACCATAAAGATAGTGAAACCAAACCTTGAGTGCAAAGACCACAATAGCTAACTCTAAATCATGGGTTGGGTAATTACGCTCATGTGGCCTCAACTATCTCGAAGCATATACTACCATATTCTTATTCTGTATTAATACACATCGGAGTCCCATGTACCACGCATCACTATAGATAACATACTCTATCCCAGACTCAGGTTGAACAAACACTGTCTTCAGCTTATCAAAACATATTTGTTTTTCCTCAGTCCACTCAAATGGCACATTCTTTTAAAGTAGCTTCGTTAAGGGTGCAGCTATAATGGAGAACCCTTCAACGAATCTACGATAGTACCTCGCTAATCCCAGAAAATTGCGGACCTCAGTAACACTCTTTGGATGCATCCATTCTAGAATAGCCTCATCCTTCTTCGGATCCATATGAATCCCATCAAAAGACACCACATGCTCGAGAAACGTCACTTCCCGAAGCCAAAACTCGCACTTACTTAACTTCGCATACAACTACTTTTCTCACAAAATCTGAAGTGCAACCCGTAGATTTGCATCATGATCATCCTCGGTACAGGAATACATGAGAATATCATCTATAAAGACAGCTATGAACTAATCCAGATACAATTCGTCAATCCAAACGGCATAACCAAGAACTCGTAATGCCCATACCAAGTCTTGAACGTAGTCTTTAAGACATCAGCCTCTTTCACCTTATGTTGATAATACCCAGACCACAAATCAATCTTCAAAAACACCATCTCTCCCCTAAACTGATCAAATAAGTCATCAATATGAGGCAATGAATACTTATTCTTGATAGTTAACTTGTTCAACTATTGATAATCAATACACAACCTCAAGGTACCATCTTTCTTCTTTACAAATAACATCGACGCACTCCAAGGCGATACGCTTGATCGAATAAACCTTCGATCCAACAACTCTTGCAACTAGATCTTAACTCCTTGAGTTCTTCTAGTGCCATGTGATAAGGTGTAATAGACACCAGTGCGGTACCAGGATAAACCTCAATACCAAACTCAACTTCCCGATCTAGTGGCAAACCAAGTAACTCTTATGGAAAAACGTCAGGAAAACCCTTCACCGTGCAGATATCCAGAACTCCCAAACCTTTACTCTTAGAATTTAGCATGTAAGCTAAGAAAGCTTCACAAACCTTACTCATTAGCTTATCAACCTTAGTCGTGGACACTACATTAGAGCAGAATTTGGGTCTCTCTCCCACAACTAAAATCTCCAATCCACCCTCAACTCTTAAAGTAAGATGTTTCATCTCGAAATCAATCCTTGCCCCATGCTTGGTCAACCAATCCATTTCGAGAATTACGTCAAATCTAGGGAACAACAACTTCATCAAATCCACGGGGAAAGTGTTTTCTTGCACTACCAATGGACACCTTCGATAAACCCGATCAACCAAAACACTTTCTCCTAGCAAACTTGTCAATACCATTCCTTACCCAGATCTATCTGTAAAAATAAAGAGAATGATTTCAGTAGATAGGTACCTACTATTGTATCCGTCATTGAGCAGTCCTGCGACTTCCTTACAGGATAAACACGAGCAAGTCCACCTATCTCTGTTGGTGCAGCTATAGTATGGGCGACAGATCTTTGACTCGTCAGTCTCCCATTACCACCACGACCTTTTTCTTGCCTTTGTCTCTATTCGTCGATGCTCCACTAGTGTTCTCATCTTCACACAAAAACATACGTATTACTTACCATTCAAAATAGTTTAACACTTATTCTACACAACTACAGCTTACGACCTACGGAATCTCTATTGGACTCACACAGTATATTTACTTATCCTATTTACTATCTCTTAACCTTCTACCTCACAAGTATTAACAGATCTAAGCTTATTAACTAAGTGTGGTCTAATTCAACTCTTATCTTTCAAAACGGTTAATGTTCATCATCTTCCTCAAAAACACAGTCAAACAGTTTATGCATTTTCCAAAAAAAATGTTGTTAAATTTGATCGTAAAACCTCTTGATCTCTTCAAAAAACATTTGAAAATCATTCAAAAATCATTTTAAAGAACATGTATGAGCTTCATCAACCTTAATCTAACACTTTCTCAAAACCAAACCATTTATAACCAAAGCTTACTCATCTTTCATGCTGAGATCTAAGAGAACTAACCTAAAAACATTTAATGTAGTTTTGACATAAGAAAACAGAGTTTTTACCTTCACCCAATCGACCATCAGCTGAGGAGAAGAAATATCGAAAAGATTGAATTCCAATTACGCTGCCATTTAGTAGTGATTTGCAATCTGCACAATAACCAAACCGATTTCAAAAATAGATAGATGGTTTTCTTGAAGAAACAAAGAAGAAAACTGTGTTTGGATGCTAAGAAAAATGAAGAATGCAAAAAATTTTGAGAGAAAAATATCTATCAAATGCAACTAACTTTTGAGATGAAAAGAATGAGAAAAATACAATGAACGTGAGGAAAAAAAATGAGCATTGAAGGGTTTTTTTAACCAAACTCATACCTAAAACTAGATTATTTACTCTATAAGTCCTTTCTATTTTTACCCTTGTTTTAACAACTCCCCCATTATCCATGAGTCCTAATTTTCCTATTTAAATTCTCTACTCTAGCTTCTATTCCTTTTTAATCTTTATTACTAACGTGTTTTCTATTTACTCTATTTTTAATATATAATTTAATGCCAATACTACCGACCCTATTTTCAGGATGCGACAATTAAAGATTTATATGTTCTTGCGAGATCTAGCATTTGTTGCAGATTCTCGGGTTATACATATCGGAGGTTTAGACCAGATGGGTAACATCGATATATTGTTAGCTTGTGTGAGCAACCCTGATATACTGTCAGCTTGTGTGAGCAATTTATTCTCATGTATCCGAGTCCATTTTACTATAGTTCTATTAGGCGATATTAAATTGATTGGAAATGGAAACTTATTTGTGAATTGGAAATGAAATGGTAATTGTTGATGCTTGATATGTGGATTGTTATATGATTTCATTAAAGTCTCGATATTCTTTATGAATTGAGAATGTAACTAACACATTTATTTGGTGATGTTGTTATATGTTTAGTTATGACATAATGTGCCAAAAGATAGCTAAGTTGAATGCCAAATTTATTAGTTAATTATGCTTTAAATGATCAAGGTATGTTTAGTTTCCATTTGAACTTACTAAGAATTTTAAATGCTTACTTTGGTTGTTTTCCTTCCCTACAAATTTTCACCTTGTGGAACTGTCGAGTCGAATCAACAGAGGAGCACACACTATCCCAAAATGGTAGTTATAAGTTCTTTTTAAATCTAGACTATGTGGCTTGTGCTTAAGAGTCTCTAATATGTATATGATTATTTTGGGATTTGGTAGTATCATGTTAATGGTGGTAATGGTTGATTTGAATATAACTTTTGGTATGAAACTAAATGATGCCTTTTTTTGTTTAAGTTTGATGACTTATAGATGGTGAATTTCCTTTTTAATGGTTAGGTATGTTGGGACCTCCATTTAGACCATATGAATAGGTTAAGTTGAATGAATGGTATGCTAAGATTTGAAATTGGACTATTTGAAATAACTAGATTACTTGATGATTTGTAAATGGTGAGTTGAATGTTAGGTATGTTACATGGCTTGGTTATTTGTTTGGTTAGTTCGTGTCAAGCTTAGTAAATTGCTTAGTGCTTAAATTGCATATTGAATATATGAGTTAGTGATGAACGTGTTTTAAACATGGTTAGTTGATTTGAAAAGTGAATAAGTTTAAGTGATGAATGATTGGATAGTATGGTCTTGAATGATTGAATTAGTTACTTATATATTTGTATTTGGTTGCCTTTGGTATGGTTTAATGACTTTATTCTTGTATAATGTTGATTGAACACTTAGAAAATGGTTTGCAAATACATGGATTAGGTACAAAATGTGTATTTTGCTAAAAATAAGGGTAACATCACGACCTTAGGCTTTTGACATTGCAACGTCGCCATATTAGAGAGTGGCATTGTGACGAGTATATGCATGTCATCCCGACGCGACATACTGAGATGCCCATGTTGCGACGAGGACATGACGAAGTTGCAACCTCGGTCCAAGAACTTTTAAAACTTTACAATTTGGTCCTAATTCAAGCACAAACTAGTATAAAAGTATTCACAAGCCTGTGTAAGTCTCAGAATTGATCGTGTATCATATCATACGCCTGTTTTGCTTGGATATAAATATATAATGATAGAATTTGTAATAGTCCAATTTTGGGTCTAGTTGGAATAGTGGTTTCGAGACCACATGTAACATCCGAAATTGGGCCTGGTAGGATTGGGCCCAATGGGCCTTGGGAGTAATAGCATTTAAAATTTGGATAACAAGAGATCGACTTTAGTGCAAGTTGGACTTATTAGGTGAGTGATTTTGGAAGGTTGGAGGGCTTCTGTGAAGACCCGAGATCAAACCTTGGCTTTGGGGAAATTTTGGTTTTAGGCGAGAAAAGCCCTGGGAGTTAGTAGGTAGGCTTTAAGAATAAAATGTGGAGGAAAATGACACAAGTGGAGTGTGTGGTGTAGTGGCAAAGTGACGCCACATAAGAGGCAAGGGGATGGCGCTACAAAGAAGGAAGGTGAGAAGCTAGCTATATATATAGCATCCTATGAGGAGAGTTAATACACCTTAGAGGGCGTTTGAGCGCAGGAGTGGTCAGAGCGCGGATTAGAACCAGATTCTTATCAGGTGTGTACTTCTCTACTCTAGCTGTAGAGCGGCAAATGCCAAAATACTGGTCACACGGTTATAGTAGCCACACGAGCGTGCGAGCACACGTGTGGGGCTTCGACGCGATAGTTGAGGCTATCATTAATATTCTTGTGGGTTGAAGCTGCTTGGGCCACGATGGGCCGAAGTGGGCCCAATGGGCCCGTAGGCCCAATTGAATAAAATGTATAATGGTGTAGTATATAGTGAACTAGACTAGGTGAATCTTATATATGTGGCTAGATTTGTGTTAGGTGGGCCACACGAGCGTGTCGGCCCGAATGGGCCGAAATCAGGTTTTAGGCCCAATAGTCCGGTACGACCGAAAATGGTAGTTGAGTCACTCGAGGCGACATTAGGCCTTCGAAAAGGCCATTGCAGGTGCGAAATTACTGAAATACCATCGATAGGTAAATTACAAAAATACCCTTGGTAGGTAAATTATTGTTATACCCTTAGAGGTTGATTAGCTTGATTGTGTTGTATTTGTTATTATGATTATGATGGTAAATCGTTTCATACGTTATATTTGATATATGATTTGCATACATGTCATACTGCATACACGAATTATTATGTCGTGACATGTTGCATGGGGTTGGGAATATGTTATTAAAAAGGAAGCGTTTTGGTGGCTCTGCCACGATCTGTTGTAGTGGCTCTGCCACGATCTGTTCTGGTGACTATGTCATGATTCTGACGATGAGCAGCTAACTGCAGCATGACTACCATCGATGGCGTGTAGCAGTGAGGGTTGATTGTAGAAATCCCCATTGGTGTGATTGGCAGGTACGGGTGGTGTGTAGCGGATGGAAATTTAGGTTGGGTTGGGTTTTGCATCACATTGCATTGATATCTGATTATCTGCTATTCTCTACTAGTAGGGCTAAGGCCCAGTCTGATTCTGTATGGGCTTCACCCAAAGTGATATGTAAGGGCTAGGGCCCAGTTACGGTTAAGGTAGAGTAATTGTACACTGAGTTTTCGTAAACTCACCCCCTCTTTTTAAATGTTTCAGGTAATCATTAGATCACGAATTGGGAGCTAAGGCGGACTTGTGGTGGCCATGCAATGTTTTCCCGTAAACTCGTTTCTTTTATTTGGACTTATTTTTATTTGGGTTTTTGTTATGTAATAAGGCCACTATAAATTGAATTTTGGTATTTTCTTTGGTTTAGCTTTTAATTTGATTACTGCCTATTTTTATTCAATGTGCGATACGAGATTTTCCTAAACCCTTAATAACTATTTTTTTCAAAATGTTAACAAAAAGGATAACAATCAATAAATATTTAAACTCGAAATTTTTAACAAACGCGTAGTTTTTAAACAACCTTTTATGTGACATGCCAGATCAGGTCATAACTTCGAGGCCGGGTTTGGGGTGTTACACCACAAATCCGACGAAGAAAAATTTATTTTTATAACATTTTTATGGTCTACAGTTTTATGGAATGATTTCGTGAAAATTTCGTTAGAAAATTTTGATGTTTGGGCACTTAATTTAGTTAAAGGGACTAAATTATAATAGATGCAAAATGTGTGTTCTAGAAGTTTGAGGTGTTTAATTGCTATGAGATCTTAAATTTGGGGTCCTTAAATGGTGACAAAAATGGACATGGATAGGTGAAATTTTAATGTTTTTCATTAAGGGTATTTTAGTCATTTGGTTAATAAAGATAAAATTTTAAAAATAAACGATGTCATCTTCTTCATATTAGTCCTCATGGCCGAATTTCACAAAGAGAAGACATAGCTAGGGCTTGCCAAGCTTCCAAGCTCGATTGTAAGTCCGTTCTTGTCCCGTTTTTAACGATTTTTGTATTTTTGAGATCATTGTAGCTTGATTTAGCTATTTCAAGGACTAATTTGAAAGAAAGGTGATAAATCGTAAAAGTAACATATTTTAATCCCACATTTAGTATGCTTTTGGATGATTTATCCCTCGATTCATATAAAAAGGTGCTCTTAATCCTTTCTTTTCATGTCTTATACCCAGGAAAGCATCCGAGGATAAAAAGAACACAAAACGGGCCCAAAACGGAGTAAATGGGCCATATCACGAAATCGACACGGCCTGGCCCAAAGACCACACAGCCGTGCCTCATCAAGCATCTAGAACACGACCTTCTCCTGATTCATACGGCCGTGCCTCATTAATAAATTCGAGCACGGCTTGGCCACGATCTACACGGGCGTGTGCCATGGCCGTGTCCCTGTCGCTGGAAAGAGCAATTTCACTCGGATTTGGATACTTGGGGAGAAAGAAACGTATTTCAAGAGCCTATATAAACCCCCTAAGTACCAGCTGAAAGGGGGCAGAAAGCTAGGCCAAGGAGCCAAGCCGAAAAGGTCAAAATTGTAGGAATCACTCGAAGATAGCCAGTTGATCCATCTCAAGAAGCCGGAGTTCTACTCAAGACGGGGGATTTCTCCTTCAATTCCTTCAGGGAGTTTTAGGGATTTCTTATGTTTTGTTTTATCTTTTCTCTTGAGATGTTTTCTTATTTTGTTATGAATTAAACCCTTCAGATACCTGAAGGGGATGAAACCTATGATGGATCTTGTTATTATTTTCTAAATTATATGATAAAGACTTAGTTTATTCTTAATTGTGCATGCTTAATCCAAATCTGATGTGCTTAGGTGGAGGAGGAATAGACCCTGCTTAAGAGTTGATCTAGCATAATTAAGCAGAGTTGATCGCACGCTTAGAGATAGGGTGATGAGATTTTGCTGGATTAGGGTGAAACCTAATATGGGAGTCCATAGATGATTTACTGCTATTCTAGGGGGTTATTATAAGAGAACGAGAGTTCCACTAATTAACCTAGTGTTAGACATTATTCGCCTCGAGAGAGGGTTTAATATGCGTTAAGGAGTCTTACGGATCGAACTAAGTAAAAAAATCATCTGGTTCAGGGTTTAATAACAAGTGAAGTCTAGGTGGATTCTTCCTGAAGGTATCGTCTTGATCAACTGAGTTTTTCCTAAAGTTATTTTCCCAATTTGTTCTTTTTGTCTTTGTGTCTTTAGCTTAGTCATTCGTTAGTTTTAGATTAAATCAACTTAACTTTATTTTAGGCTAAATAATAAAAAGAAAGTTAGTATTAGTACTTTGAGTTCCTTTTGGGTTCGATAATCCGGTCTTGCCTAAGCTATACTACTGTTTGATAGGTACACTTGCCTTTAAATCGTTGTCAGAGTTAGTTTCCAGGTTCGATCATTATTTTTTATAAATTTTAAGACTCTGATCACAGCGATCAAGTTTTTGGCGCCGTTGCCGGGGAACTAAAATATTAAGAAAGCTCTATTTTTATTACTTAAGACATTATTTTTTATTTTTCGCAATTTATTTTTATTTTTATTTTGTAGGTTAAATTTTAATTTTTGCTAAACTTTCTTTCTTTCTTTTCCTAGTACGTACCTCTAGTTTATGACTAGAAGAAACCTGAGAGGACCACTAGTATACGACAGTGAAATTGAAGCGGCCATTCGTAGGACTCGCAGAGAAATTAGGCGAGCCCTAGATTATACAGAGGAAAATCAAGAAGGCAGATCCAATCCTACTGAAGGGATAGACGAAAATAATCCACAACCCCATGATGTGGGGGAACGCAGTGCTCCACGTACTATGTTCGATTATGCTAAACCACATTTAACAGGAGTAGAATCGAGTATTGTTAGGCCTGCTATAGCTGCTAATAATTTTGAATTAAAGCCTAACACAATACAAATGATTCAACAGTTTGTTCAATTTGATGGTATGCAGGAAGAAGACCCAAATACTCATATAGCTAACTTTTAGAGTTCTGTGATACCTTCAAAATAAATGGTGTTTTGATGATGCTATCTGCCTACAGTTATTTCCCTTCTCATTAAGGAATAAAGCCAAACAGAGGTTGAACTCGTTACTACGAGGGTCAATCACTACATGGGAACAAATGACCAAAAAGTTTTTATTAAAATATTTTCCACCGGTTAAAATGGCCAAATTACGGAATGATATCTCTTCTTTTGTGCAGATGGATTTAAAAACACTATACGATGCATGGGAGAGATACAAGGATCTCTTGAGAAGGTGTCCACACCATGGTTTACCCTTGTGGCTACAAGTCCAAACTTTTTATAATGGTGTAAACCCCTCAACGAGGCAATTAATTGATTCAGCCGCCGGTGGAACTCTGAACAACAAAACTCTTGAAGCAGCCTACGAATTTATAGAAGAGATGTCACTGAATAATTATCAGTGACAGGTTACAAGGACAAAACCAACAAAATCAGTAGGAGCTTTCAACATAAACACAATTACCATGCTATCAACACAGATGGAGATGATGAATAAAATTATTGATAGTTTGTGTTCTTCGCAGGTACATCTAGTAATGCAGTGCGACGCAAGTGGAACTATGGCGAATCCTGAGTACCCACCCTACCAACCAGGAGCAGAGAGCGAACAGATGAACTATATAGGTAATAATTTCAGATCTAATAATAATCCTTATAGTAATACTTACAATCCAGGTTGAAGGAACCACCCAAATTTCTCATGGGGAGGTCAAGGAAATCAAAGACAACAACCTCCTCAAAACTTCCAAAATCAGCTATATCCGCAAGAGAAGAAGCCAAACCTCGAAGAGATGTTGACAAAATTTATGGCAAACACAGAAAACCATTTCCAAGAAACTGAGAAAACACTTAAAAGCAATGAGAATCGAGTCGAGGAAGTTGCCAAGTCAGTAAGGGAAGTCACTAAAGCAGTCGAACAACTTGCAAAGCTAATGTCAGAACGACTGCAAGGACGTCTACCAAGCAACACTACGATTTATCCAAAGGAGCAAATTCAAGCCGTAACAGCTCAGGTAAATGCAGAGGTAGACGAACCCATCTCACAACAAGAAACTGAGGTAGAAGACAATAAAGTCAAGGTAACACAAGAAAAGCCAAAACCGGTAATCAGAGATACCAACCTCGCATTCCTTATCCAGAAGCATTAAAGAGAGACGATTAAGAGGAACAGTTTGATAAGTTTCTTAAACTTCTAAAGAAATTACATATTAACTTACCTCATCTTGAAGCTCTCTTTCAGATGCCAGACTCGAGGAAATTTTTAAGATAGCTCTTGACAAACAAACACAAATTAGACGAAGAGCCACACGTGGAACTCAACGCAAAGTGCTCAGCGATTCTACAAAATAGACTACCACGGAAATTAAAAGATCCAGGGAGTTTTACAATTCCATGTTTAATTGGTAGTCTAACTATTGATAATGCGTTAGCTAATTTAGGGGCAAGCATAAATGCCATGCCTTATAAATTGTTTAAACAGCTAGGTCTAGAAAGCCTAAACAAACTAGGATGAGTATTCAATTAGTTGATAAAACTGTTAGAATTCCTAGGGGCATTATCGAAGATGTTATTGTTAAAATAGATAAATTTGTTTTCCCAATAGATTTTGTTGTCTTAGACATGGATGAGGACAATTCGATCCCTTCAATTTTAGGAAGACCTTTTCTAGCAATTGCTAAGACTAAAATTGATGTTGCCATAGGTGAGCTCATACTTTGTGTAGGTGACAACTCAATCGGTCTTCAAGCCCTCGACTCAGTCAGAACATCGAATGACCAAGGTGAGAAAGAAAAATCCATTGATAACCATTCGATTAACCTTTCTTTTCAGGAACCACCAAAAAAGGGTACGATTGAACCTGATCCTAAATCCAGTGCCAACAAAGCAATATATCATGAGGAGCAAAGAATTCAACCCGATGAATTAGATGAGTGGAAAACACACTTCAAGGAAAAATTAGGAATACAGGAAACAGAATCAAAACCACTCTACAAGATAGACAAGTCCAAAAGCGAAGATTAGGTATTGTCAGACCTACGACTATCTCGTCTGGACCCTGACACAAACAAAGAAATCCTTTTTAAGGTAATCAATGTTCTTCCACACAAGACAGTCGAGGTAAGCAATCCTAATTTTGATACTCTTAAAATAAATGATACTCGACCTGAACCATACAATGAACATAAAACTGATAATATGAGGGAGGATATTTAAACCTTTAAACCTCCCTGATTCAATCACAAGGAAAGTCTAGCTTAAAACTATAAACGAGTGCTTATCGGGAGGCAACCTGAGCACTAACCATATTTACTTATGCATTTATTTTCAGTTCTTTCCTTTTCTTCTCTTCTTCACTTAGTTTTAAAATTTAGTTTTAACCTAACCAAAAGTGCATATTTCCATGCCACACGGCCTTACACACGGCCGTGGCCGTGGCTGTGTGGATCACAAGAATCCCCTTACTGACATAGCAGAGGCCGTACGAATCAATCCCAAACGATTTTTGAAATCACAGACTCAACCACTCCCCCACGGGCAACGACAAAATGGCACGGTCGTACCTTATGGCCGTGTGAAGCTACTGACTTGCCAACCACGGGCATAGCACGCCCGTACCTTCAAACCGTGCTAACATACTGACTTCTCTGCATGGGCGTGGCTGGCTGAAAAATGGGCATGGAGTAACAACACGCTCAAACACACGGCTGTGCGAGGCGGCCGTGTGAATCGATACACCCTCAGCCACGGGTGTGGGAAAGCACCAGAATCAAGCCTCTATTTAAACTCAACCACCCTTCCCCATTCTTCTCCTCTACTCTCCACCTTAACTCTACTAACTAGTTTCATTTTATTTCATATTTAGGCGTAGGTATCCATACCCACACGACCTTGCACACGGCCGTGGTTGTGGCCGTGTGGGCACCATAAGTAAGTAAAAGGGCGTAACCATAGACGTGTGGCAACAGGACAAAATTTTTCCCAAAACACGGGCTGCATCTCTATTCAAACCCCCCTTTTCCTTTCCTTTTCCCATTATTTTTCTTCTTTCATTTTCCTTTATTTACTTTTATTTTCATTTTCATTTTTATTTTTATTTCTTTTATTTTCTTTATTATTTTCTTCTTATTTTTCATAATATTTAGATTTAGCTTAGGATACAATAAAATCATAACGGCTACTTCGAGGATTTAATTTCAAACACTTCAAGGCGCTACCCCACATTCACTTCCAACGTATTTTCCACCTCCTCCATGGATCTCATCTATCATTCAGGAAGTTTCACTTCTCTCCCTATCTTATGATTTTATGATTATTTTGATATTATCTATCTTTGCACATTGAGGGCAATGTACATCCTAAGTGTGGGGGGGTTTACTATAATATTATTTGAAAATCCCTGAATTATGCCTTGTTCGAAAAGTAAATTTCTCATATTATGATTAGAATGAAATTTCCTTTGATTTATGATTTTTATTGATATTTTTCAGAGTAAGTCATTGATAAGTGTTCATTGATGATTAAATTTGAAGAATACTAGAGAATCAAGCATGATAAGTCTATTTTTTCAAAAATTTTAAAATTTTAGGTTGTCTACCTGAATCTGAATGATGTCTTGAAATTTGAAATTTACGAGGTTGACATCAAAAACCCATAATTTTTGTGAAATTTTGAGCCTAATAGAGCATACATCCTTTTTTTTGCTTACTTTATTGATTATGAGTGTGTCAACTATGAACTGTTATTCTAAAACTTGTCTTGATTATACATGTCAAGACCACATTTATGATTTGATATACCGAGATGATAAAGGCACTTAGGTTTTAACCCACTTACTCCACTAAAAATCCTACCTTCACAATTAACCCCTAGTGAACCCTGTTGAGCCTAACAACCCTTTTATTGACTCACCCACTAATATTAACCCAAAACCCTTTGTATTTGTTATTACCATCATTCTAATTACCCTTTTTGTTGAGATTTGATTTTGAACAGTTACCTAACTATGTTCTATATTTCAGTTGTTAAAGTCATTATTAATTACTTAGTTTGTTCTTAAAAAAAATCAAAGTATATTCAGTATTAGTATTATGAAGAGTGAGCTTATACAGTGAAAGTCACATTATCGAAAGAAAAGCTCGTATTATTAGTATTATAAATTTTCAATTGATGTAAATTATCTTAGATCAGTTTATTTTTCTAGATAGGTAACTGGTCAATTCAATCACGATCCTAACCCTCTAATTTAGCCTATATTCATACCTTTAACCCTAGCCCCGTTACAATCCTATTAAAGACCTTTTGATTTGTTTATTATCTCATTTTACAGTGGTGGAGATTTGATTTTAAGGCAAGCCTATGGGATTAACTTTTCATGTTCGACTTATGAGTGATCTTCTAATTTTGAACCTTAAACACTTTTTGAGTGATCTGAGTGAATCTTTTGTAAGGATGTCAATCCTTGTAGGTTTTGAATTAAAGGTAATTATTTAGATAAAGAGAAACGCCTATGTTTTCATTCTACAAATGTATGACTTATCTTGTTTTTAATCTTTAGGACTATTTGAGTTGAACTGTCCATGTATAAAGTATCTATGAACTATGATCAGACATTGTTGATAGGAATTATGAATCATGGAAAGTTCATTTTAATTGTAAGTTGAGAATTTTGCTTGAGGACAAGCAAAAGCTTAAGTGTGGTGGTATTTCATAAACCATAAAAGTAACATATTTTAATCTCACATTTAGTTTGCTTTTGGATGATTTTTCCCTCGATTCATATAAAAAGGTTCTCTTAATCCTTTTTTTTTCATGTCTTATACCCAGGAAAGCACCCGAGGATAAAAAGAACACAAAATGGGCCCAAGACGGAGTAAATGGGCCATATCACGAAATCGACACGGCCTGGCCCAAAGACCACACGGTCGTGCCTCATCAAGCATCTAGAACACGACCTTCTCCCGATTCACACGACCAAGTCTCATTAAAGAATCTGAGCACGGCCTGGCCACGATCCACATGAGCGTTTGCCATGGCCGTGTTCCTGTCCCTGGAAAGAGCAATTTCATTTAGATTTGGATACTTGGGGAGAAAGAAACGTATTTCAAGAGCCTATTTAAACCCCCTAAGTACTAGCTGAAAGGAGGCGGTGAGCTAGGCCAAGGAGCCAAGCCGAAAAGGTCAGGATTGTGGGAATCACTCGAAGATAGCCAGTTGATCCACCTCAAGAAGCCCGAGTTCTACTCAAGACAGGGGATTTCTCCTTCAATTCCTTTAGGGAGTTTTAGGGTTTCTTATGTTTTGTTTTATCTTTTCACTTGAGATGTTTTCTTATTTTGTTATGAACTAAACCCTTCAGATACTTGAAGGGGATAAAAGCTATGATGGATCTTGTTATTATTTTTTAAATTATATGATAAACACTTAGTTTGTTCTCAATTATGCATGCTTAATCCAAATCTGATGTGCTTAGGTGGAGGAGGAATAGATCCTGCTTAAGAGTAGATCTAGCATAATTAAGCGGAGTTGATCGCACGCCTAGAGATAGGGTGACGAGGTTTTGCCGGATTAGGGAGAAACCTAATATGGGAGTCCATAGATCAATTAACTGCTATTCTAGGGGTTATTATAAGAGAACGAGAGTTCCACTAATTAACCTAGGGTTAGAGGTTATTCTCCTCGAGAGAGGGTTTAATATACGTTAGGGAGTCTTACGGATCAAACTAAGTAAAAAAATCATATGGTTCAGGGTTTAATAATAAGTGAAGTCTAGGTGGATTCTTCCTGAGGGTATCCTCTTGATCAACTGAGTTTTTCCTAAAGTTATTTTCCCAATTTGTTCTTTTTGTCTTTGTGTCTTTAGCTTAGTCATTCATTAGTTTTAGATTAAATCAACTTAACTTTATTTTAGGCTAAATAATAAAAAGAAAGTTAGTATTACTACTTTTAGTTCCTTTGGGTTCGATAATCCGGTCTTGCCTAAGCTATACTACTGTTTGATAGGTACACTTGCCTTTAAATCGTTGTTAGAGTTAGTTTCCAGGTTCGATCATTCTTTTTATAAATTTTAAGACTCTGATCACAGTGATCAAAAGGTGAAGTTTAAAATTTTACCCATGTTGAACATGTATGTATTTTGATGTTTGATGGTATAAAATGCATGTTTGTTGTTTGTTAAACAACTTTTACTAAGTGATTTTCGGTAAAAATGTCAAAAAGGACTTATTTGTAAAAGTCTATAAAATGAGTAGAAAAATGTGAATAAATGGAAAATGTGGGCTGTTATGAGTATGAAAATGGTTTGGCTAGGCTTGGGTTTTTAAAAAATTGATTGAAATTCATTTTACGAACCTAGGGACTAACGTTAAAAAGTTGAAAAGTTTAGGGGCAAAAATGTAATTTTTCCATAATGTGACTTTTGGGCTGAATTGAATAATACGATGACTAAATGAGATGAATTTGGTATTATAGATCAAGAAAAATGAAGTTTGGGTCTAGATCGGGGGAAAGCCCAAGTGTTTAATGATTAGGTCCATTTCTGCTATTTTTGTACCGAGGTAAGTTTGTATGTTAATAATGCAACGTTATAATTGTATGTATAATGTTTTGATAATGCATGATTTGTATGATTGACTCTATGGATGTAAGTGACGAAGTTTCGACAAGCGAGAAAATCCCAGTTGAACCTTAAGAAAAGATTAGGATACAAGTGACATGTCACTAGGAACCTATGTGAATATGTGATTATGTGATTTGTGTGTCTTGGGTACTGGTCTAGTAAGTCCTACCGGTGGCTGAGTATACCGGCATATGTTACGAATACTTAACAGCTTTTGTGAGCAGCACTGAGTAGCTACGTCTTGACTGACAGCTTGTGTGAGCAGGCCCGTGGATAGCTCGAGAGCGAGCCTATGTGTGTTATGAGATTGGTGGTAGTTTGGCTACATATGTGGCACTTATGTGCAAAGTTTTTCATGTATCCGATAGTATTCCAAGGGGTTCAATGGGTATGTCAACGATGAGAAAATGTGTGATTATGTTACGAGTTGGTACATGTATGTACGAAAATCTCAATAGAAATGGATTCGGTATATAATGAACTATTGGTAAGAATGTGATTGAGTAAGTTGTGCTTATGAAGCTTAAATGAAAATTATGTTAATATATGTTATGTTATTTATATGACTAATGTATGAATAATGTTTTGTATTATTTGCATATAGACTTACTAAGCTATATAGCTTACCCCTTTTCTTTCCCTTATCTTATAGTGTTACCAAGCCAGCTCAGGATCAGAGATCGTCGGAGATTCGGATCACACTATCAAACCATCTCGTTTTGGGTATTGATGATCTTAGTATTTTGAAAGTATGGCATGTATAGGGACTTAGTCATTTTTGTTATATGTGTCATTGTGATTGTAGCTAATGTGGTGGCTTGTGATTGTCAAAGGCTTGTTTTGGTATTTGGCCATGTAGATTGGCTTATTTGGGCTATCATGGTTGTAAGCTTAAGTATATATATATATATATATATATATGTGACAATGTCCTTGGTGATATGGTCATGGTATGCTTGGTGAATGATAGAAATGTGACTTATGACATGAATGTGAAATGTTGGTAATATGGTCTATTGAAGAGATGATAAAATGGTGTACAATTAGGTATTTTGAAAGCAGTCAATTATGGCTTCATAATTGTTGTGAGTATGTGATCGCTGAAATCAGAGCTTTAAAATTTATAAAAGAATGACCGAACCTAGAAACTAACTCTGACAACGATTAAAGGCAAGTGTACCTATTGAACAGTAGTATAGCTTAGGCAAGACCGGATATCGAACCCAAAGGAACTAAAAGTATTAATACTAACTTTCTTTTTATTATCTAGCCTTAAAAATAAAGTGAAGTTTGTTTTAATCTAAATTAACGACGACTAAGCTAAGGACAAAGACAAAAAGAGTGAATTGGAAATAACTTGAAGAAAGACTCAATTGATCACAACGATACCCTCAGGAAGAATCCACCTAGACCTCACTTGTTATCTAACCCTGAATTATATGATTTATTTACTTAGCTTGATCCGTAAGACTCCCTAACCTATGTTAAACCCTCTCTTGAGGCGAATAACGTCTAACCCTATGTTAATTAGTGTAACTCTCGTTCTCTTATAATAACCCCCTAGAATAGCAGTAAATCGATCTGTGGATTCCCATATTAGGTTTCACCCTAATCCGGCAAAATCTTGTAACCCTATCTCTAGGTGTTTGATCAACTCCGCTTAATTACGCTAAATCTACTCTTAAGCTGGGTTTATTCCTCCTCCACCTAAGCACATCAGATTTGGATTAAGCATGCATAATTAAGAACAAACTAAGTAATTACCATAAAATTCAGAAATCAAATAACAAGATTCATCTAGGTTTCATCCCCTTCAGGTATCTGAGGGGTTTAGTTCATAACTAAGAAAGAAAACATCTCAAGAGAAAAGATAAAACAAAACATAAGAAATTCCTAAAACTCCCTCAAGGAATTGAAGGAGGATTTCGCCGTCTTGAGTATAATTCTGGCTTCTTGGGATTGATCAACTGGCTAACATCGAGTGATTCCCACAATTCTAACCTTTCCAGCTTGGCTCCTTGGCCTAGCTCGACTCTTCCTTAATGGCGGCACTTAGGGGATATATATAGGCTTTTTGGAATGCGATTCTTTCTCCCTAAGTATCCTTTTTCGACTGAAATTACTCATTCTAACGACAGAGGCACGGCCATGTAGCACGCCCGTGTGGATCGACTTCAGGCCCTGTTCGGATTCCTTAATGAGGAACGGCCGTGTAAATCGGGGGAGAGGTCATATTCTAGATGATTGGCGTGGCATGACCGTGTGGTCTCTAGGCTAGGCCGTGTAATTCCATGATATGGCCCATTTACTCTGTTTTGGACCCATTTTATGTTCTTTTCATCCTTAGGTGCTTTCTTGGGTATAAGACATGAAAGGAAAGGATTAAAAGCACCTTTTTACATAAATCAAGGGATAAATCATCCAAAAGCATACAAAATGTGGGCTTAAAATATGTTGCTTTTACGGTTTATCAGTATGATGGATGTTGATATTGTGTTGACATGTGTTGGTCATAATTGTGGATGTTTTGGTTGCCTAAGCATGTTATGTTTTGTGCCTTGAATTGGTGTAAGTGTATGTATGAAAAAGGCTGGCAAATGGCTTGGTGCATATATTTCAACACTCTCCCTCTCAAGTTGGTGCATATATATAAATCATGCCCAAGTTGCTTACAAGAAAATCAAAGGTTGTCTTAGAGAGCCCGGTGAGTATATTAACAATCTATTGTTTTGAAAGAATAAACGATATGCACATTTGGCCTTCTTCTATCTTCTTCTTGATAATGTGTCTATCAATCTCAACATGTTTAGTTCTGTCATGCTGGACTGGGTTGTGAGCAATACTAATGGCAGCTTTGCTATCACAATACAACTTCATTGGTGAAGTTATTGGTTTCCTCAGCTCTTCCATAATTCTTTTTAACCATATCATTTCACAAATTCCTTAAGCCATTGATCTAAACTTAGCCTCTGCACTACTTCTTGCTACAACATTTTGTTTTTAGCTTCACCAAGTCACAAGGTTTCCCATACAAATGTACAGTATCTTGATGTAGATCTTTTATCTGTTATTGAGCCTACCCAGTCTGCATCTGTATAAGCTTTAATTCCTCTATGTTCAAATTTCTTGAAGAATAAACCCTTTCCAGGTGAACTCTTCAAGTATTTCAGAGTCTGAAACACTGCTTCTTCATGTTCCTCCATTGAGGAGTGCATAAATTGACTCACTAAGCTCATTGTAAAAGCTATGTCTGGCCTTGCATGTTATAAGTAAATTAACTTACCGACTAATCTTTGGTACTGCCCTTTATCAACTAATCGACCTTTTTTATTTTCGAATTTTGCATTTGGATCAATTGATGTGTCAGCTGGGCGGCAGCCACTCATCCCAGCCTCTTTTGAAAGATCAATCACATATTTTTTCTAAGAGACCACAAGACCCTTCTTTGATCGAGTAACTTCCATTCCAAGAAAGTATTTCAAGGGACCCAAGTCTTTGATCTCAAACTACAATGTAGATGTTCCTTGAGACGCCTTATTTCATCCACATCATCTCCTGTAAGAATGATATCATCGACATAAGCTATAATAATTACTATTCAACCTCTTTATGAGTGTTGATAGAACATTGTGCGATCAGCTTGCCCTTGTGAGTAACCTTGTTTTTTAACAATTTGAGTGAACCGTTCAAACCAAGCTTGAAGAGACTGCTTTAGACCATACAAAGATTTCCTGAGCTTACGTACTTGAGTTCCAAATTTTTCTTCAAAACGTGGAGGAGGATCCATGCAAACTTCTTCTTCAAGTTTCCCATTTAGGAAAGCATTCTTCACATCTAGCTACTGTAAGGACCAATCAAGATTAACAGTAATTGATAAAAGAACTCTAACTAAATTTAATTTGGCTACTGGAGCAAATGTTTTAAGATAATCTATCCTGTATGTTTAAGTGTACCTTTTAGCCACCAGTCGGGCTTTGTATCTATCTAAAGACCCATCTAGTTTGAATTTGGTTGTGAACACCCATTTATAGCCCATCATTTTTTCTTACAGGAAATTCCACTGTTTCCCATATACCTGTGTTTTCAAGAGCGCGCATCTACTCTAAAATAGCCTCCTTCCACCCAGGAACTTGTAGAGCATCATTCACATTTTTTAGTATTTTTATAGTATCGAGACACAAAACAAAGGTTGAAAATGTCGAAGACAAGGCTTTATATGACACAAAGTTAGACATGAGATATTTGACAATATTTCTAACACCTTTTCTTTTAGCAATTGGAATATCTAAATCTGAAAATTCATTGGTTGGATTATGAGCTTTACCTGGACTTTGATAAGATCTTGCAGGTCAGATTCTTGGTGATGAATCTAGTGGATTCCACTTTCTTGATTTCAATTTCTTCTTGAGTAAACAATTAACTCCTTTGTTTGTTCTTTATTCTTATGAGCAGACTCTACACTTTCATCATCCTTTTTATTAACAACATTAACATCATTAATTTTTGTGTTAATCATAAATTCACCTTTCCTATTATTAGAATCCCTGTATTGTATATTCCTACTATTTTCTTGATCAATTATAGAATCTTCCTTACTATAATTCCCTCTCTAAAGATTAGAATCAAAGAAAGATTATGTTTCAACAAATACGACATCCATGGTAACAATAATCTTCCTATCAATTGGATCGTAACATTTGTAACCCTTTTTATTAGAAGCATAGCCAACAAAGACATATTTTTTTGCTCTAGGATCTAGTTTACCTTAGTTGTGAAGATGAACAAAAACACTACACCCAAAAACTCGGAGGGATAAATTTATGATCAATTTAGAGTTAGGGAAGTTATCTTTAAAGAGACTAAAAGGAGTTCTATAGTTTAGAGTTTTACTAGGCATTCTATTAATAAGATATGTAGCTATTAACAAGGCTTCGCCCTAAAGGTAATGTGGTACTTGACTAGTGAACATCAAGGCTCTAGTGTCAAAGTGCAAAGCCCGTGACCATGGCACAAGATGCGTCCGATGGAGGTCTGTCGATAAGATGGGGATCATTTAGCCCACGAGAACTGGCCCGATTCAAGGACCTCTTGGAGAAGCTTGTCAGATTGAAGCTTGGTTGGCTCGATAACGAAGATATGGCAACTTAGGCTAATTTGGAAACTAATCTTAGAAGATAGAGAGAATCATATCTTGTAAAGATTAGATTAGATTTGATATGGCATATCTTGTAAATCCCTAAAATCAAAGGATATGGTCGATCTCGTCCGTTGATGTAACTTAATCTTGTTCGTCGGTTTTGGGGGAGCTCAGCTATAAATAGAGAGCCTCCCCCTCATATAACAGTTTGATTTAGGGGCTAGTCTAAACAGTGGTCTTGGGACCACTAATTCGGGGTCGGAGAAAATTATTTTAATTTTATTTCATGGGTTATAACATGATTATAAAAGTGCATGAAAATTTTGGTGCTTTAATTTTAGCGATTTCATGCTTGATCGAGAAAAAGGACTAATTTGCATAAAGTGCGAAAGTTCTGTTTTACTCGCTAGAGGTGCCAATAGCCATAGAATATTAATTGGAGGTCATTAAAGTGCAAATAAGTCATGGGGGAAGTGATGGACGGCCATAGGGGACAAAGAATGGACTTTGTCATTTGGTTAAGTGAAATTTGGTGATAAGAACTGACTTTTATTATAAAATAAAGAAAATAAAATATCATCTTTTCTCTCCATCAATGAGCAGCAAAATGGGGGTTGAGAACTCAAAAATTTCAGCCAAGCTTTCCTCCTTGCAAGTAAGTGATTTTGGTGGCCTTTCTTGAAATTTTTTATACTTTTGGAACCCCTAAAGCTTAAGCTAGCTAATGAGGGGACTATTTTGCAAAATGGTTAAGAGTCTAGGGACTTTCCATGAGAGATTTCATGTTATTTTCTGCATTTTTTTATGGAAGAAAATGAGTCTTAGTTGTTAGATGAACAATTTTTGTAAAAGGTGTTACCATGAAAACACCTAAAAGGACCTTTTTGTAAAAGTTGTGAAATAGATGGTAAACGTGTGTAAAATTTGAAATCTTGAGTTGCTATAGGAGGAAATATGAATCGGCTAGGCTTGATTAACAAAGAAATCAGATAAAAATTGATATACGAGCCTAGGGCAAAATCATAATTTTGCCAAAGTCTAAGGGCAAAATGGTAATTTTGCCAAAGTAGAAAATTTGAAATATATTTATTAGTGTGGAGATTAAATGAGTAAATTTTATTGTTATAGATCAAAGCAAACGAGATTCAGACATAGAACGAGAGAAAAGAGAAATATGAACAATTGGGTCCCTTTTTACCCTTTTGGTATCGAGGTAAGTTCATGTGCTAATAATGCAATTCTATGTGAAGTATTTAATACTTCAATATTGTAGGAATCGTATATTGACTTTATGAATATATTAAATACTTTTTTGACGAGATGTCAAGAAATGAAAATATTCAATCGAGGTTAAGAATGGATGGAATGCAATTATCACGATAGTAAGATAATTAAGGTCCCGTGTAAGACCATATTCAGAATATGGCCTCGGTGTGTGATTTCATATAAGACCATGTCAGGGACATGGAATTAATATTATATTTCATGTAAGGCCCTATCTGGATATGAAGTTGATATGATACTGTAGGTATGAGACTCACGAGTATCCTTTAGTACTTTGAGTGATTCAACATGTATGTTGAAACTGAGAAAGTATGTGGTTGTGTCATGAGAGGTGCAGGTATATGGCCAAAACTTATTTAAAGTGAATTCGGTATATAATGAACCCATGGTAAGTTTATGTGTAAATGATGCATCCTAATTGCATATGTTATACTTATTAATGCATTTTATGAATGTGAATGGTTATTGTGGAAATCTATGTAAAAATCATAGAGAGTGAGAAATTTTTGGATGAACATTCGAAATAGGAAAATGAATGTGGATAAATACCCGTGAATGTGTGATAAATGGTGGGCTGTGTGCGATACCACCTTATTAATTGTTAGCGATGGGTTGTGTACGATACCATTGCAATTATTATCAATGGTGGGCTGTGTGCGATACCACTTTATTATTTGTTATTGATGGGCTTTGTGCGATACCATCGTGTTTAGTATTAATGGTGGGCTGTGTGTGATACCACCTTATTAATTATTAAATAGTGGGCTATGTGCGAAACCATCGAGTATTTATTATTATTCTGAGGTGTTATCGAGAAACTTAGCTAAGTGAAATTATATGTGGCTTTGTGGTGATAGATGTAGGGCATAGATGCAAGTAAGATGAACAATGATCTATGATGTGTGTTTTGATATGTAAAGGTTCGGAATGAGTAAGCATTATAAATGATTGAATGGGTAACCATGAGCTTAAATGTAAATATCATTAGAATACCTTTGGAGTTGAGTAAAATAAATGAATGTCAATAGTTGATTACTATTTGCATATGAACTTACTAAGTGTTATTGCTTACTCCTCTTTCTTTCCCATATCTTATAGGTTAACTTAACTAACTCGGGTTAGAGGCCGCCGGAGATGCTTTCACACTATCGAGCAGTCATTTGGGTATAAGGTTTAAAGTCTTCCTGTTTTATGGAATGTATAGGGATCTCATCTTTTGTTTAATTAAGTCATAGTTAATGCAGCCAAATGTGTTGGCCTGAAATAGTTTAAGGTCCGATGGTGTATAACCATGGACGATGGCTTATGTCGATTGTATTTGTGCTAGTGATAGTACTCTCTTGTATATGGGAAGAAAGTTTGGTTTCCATGGTTTTAATGTCGAAGTTTAAGTACTACAAATGATGATTTGAGAATGATATGAGATGACATGTGAAAGTGTGCAAGTTAGGGTGACTAAATGGCTTGGAAAACAGCCTTGAATTGGTCCACATGGGTAGACACACGGGCGTGTATCTAGGCTGTGTGTGACACACGGTTAGTCCCATGGGAGTGTGACTGGGCCGTGTGTCCCCTGCATGTTAGTGTTGCAAGTCAGTGTCGACCACGGGCTAGACACATGAGCGTGTGCCTAGGCCATGTGCCTCTTATGAGGTTGCTGACTTCATAAACATAATACCCAGGTTTTCACACACGAGTGAGGACACGGGTGTGTCTAGGCTGTATGATTGACACGGGCCAAAGCCACGGGCGTGTGAAAACCCCTGTAGGTTCGAATTGAGAAATAATTCTACACAGGCATGGAGCACGGATGTGTGATATGTCACATGGGCGTGTCCCACTCTTCACACGGGCATGTGACCCTATTTTATGTCAAAATTTTTTAAGCTTTTAAAAGTTCCAGTTTGGTTCCAAAGCATCCCGAGTATATGTATAGGGTCTTGTAGACTCATAATGGGGACATTATAAATGTAAATGAAAATGTTTTAAGTTGGAATGAAATTTTATAGCCAAAGTTGAACGTTCAAGCAAATCAAGTCTGATAATACCTCGTACCCGAATTTGGCATTTAATACGAGTAAGGGGTGTTACATTTAGTGGTATCAGAGCTATGGCTTAGTCGATTCTCAGACTAACCTAGCGTATGAGAGTTTAGCTATACATGCCATATTACTACTCACGATAGTGTGATATCTCCCAGCTCTAACGAAATTGTTTTGTTAAGACAGAGATGATTCCCAATCGAGCTATTTTTGATGACGCTGAAAATGATAATGCGATAATTGAAATGTGCTTATGATGTGTTGAAATTTAGAAAGATACGAACAAAAGTTCATGACATAGGTGTTTAAGGTATGAAAAGAGATAATCATAAGTTGAGAAATGTGAAAAATATGGAATGAAATGAAAGTTATATGGTGATAACCTTATCCATGTTGGTTTGACATACATATGGTGTTATATGCTCAACACATTTGATTAAGTGAATATGATGAGTAAACTTGCCTAGTAAACAGGATATGTGTGTATGTACATTTGTTTGAATAATGTATAACTAGTATGTCCACATAGTTGAATCTCATGTGTGACCGTTAAATCAGAGGATGTATAATGTTTTGTTTTATGACTCTGTTATGAAGCCACAAATATTATAATAGTGTAGAATTTGAGCTGGGAAGACAAATTAAGTAGAACGCAAGAGATGAGTACGGTCGTTCTAGGAAGAAATGATGGATAAGACCATGGTTGGACTATGGCAGTACATGTGATCCCATATAAGACCATGTCTGGGACATGGCATTGGTATCGATACATGATCTAGTGTAAGACCATATTTGGGATATGGCATTGGCATTGAATAGTGATTATGTGTAAGACCATGTCTGGGATCTGGCTTCGGTATGAAATCATGTAAGACCATGTCTGGGGCATGGCATCGATGTATGATATCGCGTAAGACCATATCTGGGATATGTCGTTGACATCGATATGAGATCTCAAGTAAGACCATATCTAGGATATGGCATTGGCACATCGACATGTGTTTCCATGTAAGACCGTATCTGGGATATGACATTGGTATCGATATGAGATTTTGTATAAAACCATAACGAGGCTACGACATCATGATGACATGTAAGATTATAGCTAGGATTGTGATATTGTGATACGAGTAAGACAATAGTTGGACTATGGAAATCAAGTAAACGGCGTACTCAAACCCGTAAGATGTTCTCTAATATGACTAGCAATGGTAAGAGAAAATAGGGTTAAATGACGAGTACTTGAATAGATATTAATATGGAGTTTGAGTAAGTAAAATCACTGTTCGAAATCATGAATGATAGAAACATTTGTAACATGAGTAAGTGTGAAAAACTCGCTTGCAGCAAGTTGTGTAATTATGATGATATTTCATTAATGATGTGTAAAACCCCTTACCCAGGTTCTACGTCGGAACCGGGCCCGAGGCGTTACCGTATTAAAACCTCATGATTGCCACTTAGGCTCATCATGACTACTCTCTTAAGTCACCTCAACAACCTCATTCTCGACTTACAAGGCCTCACTCATACACACGAGGGCTCTCGAGACTATTTCGGAACTTTTTCAATTCCTAAAATTTTTCTCTTTTATACAGGGCTCACACGCCTGTGTAAGATGGGACACGCCCATGTGTAGACACACACGCCCGTGCCTTCAACCCATGTATGAAAACCCAAGCATTCTGCCAATGCCCCACGGCTAGGGTACACGCCCGTGTTTTCCAACCGTGGTGAACACTAACTTCACTTACACAGCCTAGAACCTAGACACACACCCGTGTGGCTAGCTCGTGGCCAAATCTAACTTAAAATGTCAACATGCAGGGGACACACGGCCAAGTCACACGCCCATGGGCTGACTGTATGTCACAAATGGCCTAGACACACGCCCGTGTGTCTATCCACGTGGACAAGAACAAAGCTGTTTCCTAAGCCCTTCTCATCCTTATAGCATAAGTAACAGTCCGGTTTATACACTAGTCAGAACAGTGGTTTCGGAACCACAAATACAAGTCCCTATAATATTTTTAATATTTTATTTTGTGTAGTTAATATATGAGTAAGCATGTGTTAAAGTTTCGTAGGTTAATTTATCTGTCTGTGTGTTTAATTTGACGAAAGGATGAAATTGCATTAAATATGAAAGTTGTATGCTACATGTTAAAGTGCTTATGTGTTATGGCTTTTTAAATATGAGGAATTATGTGGTAATTTGGCCATTTCCATGGTTAATGGATGGCTAATGTCATAAATGACCTTGTAACTATGTTTTATACTCGTTTTATATGAAAGGTTACATTGGTAATTAGTTTATATCATACTATTAACATAACTAAAGCTTAAAATAAGTTTTAATTCATTGTTCTTCCACCGAATATATACCAAAGAAAAGAAAAGAAAAAGAAGCTTGATATTCTGTAACACCCTTTACCCGAGACCGTCGCTGGAGTCGAGCACGAGGCATTACTAGGCTTAACTTACTAGTTCGGGACATAATAATCAAAACTGTCCATCTGCGTCATGTTCACTAAATCAATTATAACTTGAGTTACAAAACTTGAAATCTAGATCTGTAAATTTTCCTTGAAAATAGGCTCATATATCTTCTTACTTTAATTTTTCTAGAATTTTTGGTGTGGCCAATTAGTACAGTTTATTAGTTGAAGTCTCCCCTAATACACAGTTCGATAGTTCTGACCTCTCTTCACTAAAAATCAATTATCTCATAATATACAACTCTTTTTCCTACATTGTTTTTATTATATAAAAATAGACTCAATAAGATTTAATTCTATATCTCATGTACAACCTAATTCCATTTCTACTATTTTTGGTGATTTTTCAAAATCACATCACTGCTGCTGTCCAACTATTCCCCTGCATATAATATCACCAACTCAAGCATGATCAAGCTATATTTATGCATATAAGTATAGCCATTTTCGCATGGCTTCCATACATTATAAGTTTGTTTTTATACAAAAATCCAAGAAGTAAATTAGCTTATACATGCCACGGACCTTGGGTTCAAAAACAAAAAGGTACCAAAAGAGATGATAATGTGAATGACTTCGACGACGATCCTCGAGCTTGAGCTTCAACTTCAAAATCTAATGAACAATACATAAAACACACCAAGTAAGCTATTATAGCTTAGTAAGTTTAAGCAATTTAAATTCATTGAATAATATAGACAAAATTTCATTCAAAATTTCGAAACCTAAACTCTTGGTAGCATCCATACAAATCATCCCAAACCATAATAAAAATTGAATTTATAATCACATCATATACTTCTAACAATTTCCATATACCACCACCACATGATAAATAACTAATATTTATATCATATACTTACCAAATTTTCTATTTGCATTTCAAGCTACTAAAAATCTCAAATTAATAGGTATATTACATACCTTTAATTTACTTATCCTTTCAAACTAAATCGTTCATACGTAACCTGTAATAATGCATTTCTTACATTTCCGTATGCATAATAACATTACTCATATAAATCATTTAACGAATCTTATACTTACACAATTGTTGATAAAATTTAGTAACATATCGCTCACATAGAGCCGTTACTTAACATTTTCCGTAAAGTATCGCTCACATAGAGCCATTACTCAATACCCTCGTAACGTATCGCTCACATAGAGCCGTTACACAATATTTCTTGTAACGTATCGCTCACATAGAGTCGTTACTCAATACTCTTGAAACACCCCAAACTCGGCCCACGAGCCTTGACCGGATCTGGTATGTTCCTCGATGTAAACAGGTTCAAAAATTCTTTTGTTGCTTTGGAAAAACTGTGTGTTTTGAAAGAAAAATTATTTTGGGTTGGGCTCGAGTTGAAAGCAATTTTATATTAAATTGAAATCCCTTTATTTTAAGTGACAAAACGTTTAGAGTTCGTTTAAAAATGAATTTACTTAAACTTTAATTGATAAAAATTCATAACCATAATAAAAACAATAGAATAGTTCAACTATGGCCTTATTACATCGAAATAAAACCCAAAATTAAATTCAAAGTACATAAAATAAAAAGTCCGAATAAATTAAATTTCTGAGCTTCGCATGGCCACCCCTTACCTGTAACAAAACCCGAAGGATCACTTGTAACAAAACCCCCTTACCTGCTGTCGATTTGATTGCTAATCAAATCCTGAGACTCAAAGATATCTCCTCCTTGCAATCGGCCCACACTAGATCACATAACAGGTTAGCTTCCGGCTTTTGAATAATTAAGAAATAGATCTAAGTACTGAAATAGGCCTTGGCCGATTATACCTAAGTGCTTACCTTATATCTTTGAAATCTCGAAGAAAGTCCCAAAAGATCCTCCCTTGTAGTCGACAGTAGGCAAAACCCGAAACCTTTTCCATAGTTTCGGCCAAAGAACAACAATAACGATTAGATCTCCTATTTCGACTAAAAGAGAAAGGATTGAGAACCAAATAATAATTGATCTTACCCTCAATATTGAAATCGACTGCACCTTCACTTGAATCCACAGAGAATTCGGCTATGGCTAAAGGAACTTGGTTTCGTCTTTTGATGATCTCTTGAGAGACTCGGCTTCACAGGAACAAAAAGAGAGGAGTATGAGGCTTAGGAGTTTCGACAATGGTGATCTTTTAGGAAGAGGTAGTTTTCGGCTAGAGTGAAAGAAGAAGAAAAGAAAAGTTTGGGAGAGAAAAAGAGTAAACGAAAAGGGAGGCTGATTTGCTAAATGAAATTCGGCTATTCCCTTTCCTAGTTTAGCCGAAATTACTAAACTTGAAATCCCTTACTTGGCCATCACTTCTCCCTTATTTTCCTCTTTATCTCCTTATTTTAATATTGAAGAATAATCCCTCATTTATCATCTTTTATCCTTAAAAACTAAAAGGGATAAAAACTACTAGAATTTAGCCATGTGCCGTCCCCCCTACTCCCTTTCATTGACGTCACATGCTAAAATTAAAGCCTTAAAATTTTACTTCCCACGCGACTCGAACACAAGTCCCCCTTGCACTGTGTATGGCGTCATTTCTAGAGCCTTAAGTGGCACCTCCAAGCCACTTTTCCAAGCCTGTTTATGTGTCATATTTCCTCTATAACTTTTCTTAAGACCACCTTGCCTTAGTTCCCCCTTTTAAACTTTAAAATCGAGTAATTTCTAAAGTGTTCACCTACGCACTAAGGTTCACAAAATTCATAATGTACATTCACAACACACACAAGCATGTTATTTCATATAACTTAATATTAATGCATAGGCTATAATCCAGGATATTACAGTTCTACCCCCTTAAAATAATTTCGACCTCGAAATTACCTGGCTAAAACAAATGAGGGTATTGCTGTCTCATTGCTTCTTCTGGCTCCCACGAAGCTTTTTCCGATCCATGATTGCACCATAACACTTTGACTAGAGGAACTGACTTCTTCCGTAACACTTTCACATCACGTTCCAATATCTAAATTGGCTCTTCCTCGTAGGACAAATCTGGTCTTAGCTCCACCTCTTCGACTGGCACCACATGAGATGGGTCTGATTGATATCTACGTAGCATGGACACATGGAATACGTCGTGCATCTGCTTCAATTTCGAGGGTAACTCTAACTGGTATGCCACTGGTCCAACTCGTTTCAATACTCGATAGGGTCCTATAAACCTTGGACTTAACTTCCCTTTACGACCAAATCTCATCACCTTCTTCCAAGGCGATACCTTAAGGAACACTTGATCTCCCATATCAAATTCTATCTCCTTTCGCTTAAGATCTGCATACGACTTTTGTCCGCCGGAAGCTTCCTTCAACCGCGTGCCTGATTATCTCAACCTTCTCTTGATCTCGCCACAATTTCTGGACCCAAAACGCGTCGTTCTCCCAACTCTGTCCAACACGTAGGAGTCCGACACTTCCGACCATACAACGCTTCATACGGTGCCATCCGAATACTAGCTTGATAGCTGTTGTTGTAGGCGAACTCTGCTAAAGGCAAATAGTCTTCCCAACTTCCTCAAAAATCCATCACATAGCCTCTCAACATATCCTCTAACACTTGTATTACCCGTTCAAACTGCCCGTCTGATTGTGGATGAAAAGCCGTAGTGAAGTCCAACTTAGTGCCTAAAGCTTGATGAAGTGCCCTCCAAAATCGAGACGTAAATCTTGGGTCTCTATCTAAAATGATTGACGCTGGCACTCCATGTAACCTCACAATTTCCGCCATATATAATCTGGCCAACTTCTGAAGAGAATAATCAACTCTTACCGGAATGAAGTGTGCGAACTTGGTGAAACGGTCCATTATTACCCATACCGAGTCCTTCTTAGTAGGTGTAAGGGGAAGCCCACTAACAAAGTTCATGGTGATTCTCTCCCACTTCCACTGCGGAATCTCGATTGGCTGAAGTAATCCCGAAGGAACTTGGTGTTCAGCCTTAACTTGCTGATACGTCAGACATTTTTCCCAAGAATTCAGTAACTTACCGTTTAAGATCAGGCCACTAAAACTGTTCCCTTAGATCCCTGTACAGCTTAGTGCCTCCGGGATGCATAGCATAAGGGCTACTATGCACTTCCCAAAGAATCCTCTGTCTTAACTCCTTATCCCTCGGCATACAGACCTTTCCCTTGAAGTACAATACTCCCTCATCATTAACACCATAATCCTCTAACTCTCCGTTTTGTACTTGTTGTAACTTAACACTTAGATCCTCATCCACCAGCTGACTTCCCTTCACCTCATTCAACCATGTTGGTTTGACTTGCAATTCTGCCAGCAGACTCCCATCATCATACAAACTCAAGTGTGCGAACATCGCCCTCAGATCCGACACCACCTTCCGACTTAGAGCATCTGCTACCACATTCGCCTTGCCCGGGTGATACTCTATCGAACAATCATAATCCTTCAGTAATACTACCCACCTTCGCTGTCTCAAGTTCAACTCCTTCTGAGTCAACAGATACTTGCGGCTCTTGTGGTCTATGTAGATTATCGACTTTTCCCCATAAAGATAGTGCCTCCAAACCTTAAGAGCGAAGACCACTGCTGCCAATTCCAAGTCATGGGTTGGGTAGTTAACCTCATGCGGCCTTAACTGTCGAGACGCATAAGCGACTGCTTTTCCATCCTGCATTAGAACACACCCTAATCCCGTATGCGAAGCGTCACAGTACACCACAAAATCTTTTCCTGCCTCCGGCTGAATTAACACTGGAGCTTCAGTCAAAACCCTCTTGAGCTTCTCAAAGCTTTCCTATTACTTATTCATCCATACAAAGGGTACTTCCTTCCTCAACAACTTTGTCAAAGGCGCAGCTATTGACGAGAACCCTTCTACGAACCTTCTGTAATAGCCTGCCAATCCTAAGAAACTACGGATCTCAGCCATGGACCTAGGTGGTTTCCAATCCAACACTGCTTCGATCTTCCTAGGATCCACCCTTATTCCCTCTGCAGATACTACATGCCCTAAGAATGCCACCTCCTTAAGCCAAAATTCACACTTGCTGAATTTGGCATAGAGCTTCTTCTCCCTTAATAATTGTAACACTATCCGTAGGTGCTCATCATGCTCTTCCTCTGCCTTCGAGTATACTAAGATGTCGTCAATGAACACAACAATGAACCTATCCAAGTAAGGTTGAAAAACCCGGTTCATCATATCCATGAACACGGCTGGGGCGTTCGTCAACCCAAACGGCATCACTACAAACTCATAGTGGTCGTACCTTGTCCTAAAGGCTGTCTTATGGATATCTGCCTCCTTCACCTTCAACTGATGATATCCTGACCTTAAGTCGATCTTTGAGAATACCGCGGCCCCCTTAAGCTGATCGAACAAGTCATCTATCCTTGGCAAAGGATACTTGTTCTTGATGGTCAGCTTATTCAATTGACGATAATCTATGCACATACGCATAGTTCCGTCCTTCTTCTTCACAAACAGGACCGGTGCTCCCCACGGAGACACACTGGGCCGGATAAATCCACGGTCAAGCAACTCTTGGATTTGAGCCTTGAGCTCAACTAACTCCTTTGGCACCATTCGGTATGGAGCGATTGACACAAGAGCTGTTCCCGGTAGCAAGTCTATTCCAAATTCCACCTCCCTATCTGGGGGTGTTCCTGGTAGCTCCTCTGGAAAAACATCCACAAAGTCCCTTACCGTTCTAACTCCACTAATTCCCCCTTCATTTGCGTCCACAGCACTAACGAAGGCCAAAAATGCCTTGCACCCTTTCCGAACCATCTTTTCAGCCTTCAATGCCGAAACTACATTAGACAGGTAGTTTCTACATTCTCCCATCATGACCACTACTTCATCCTCCGGGGTCCTTAACTCCATTCGCTTAGCCGCACAATCCAACACGGTCCGGTGCTCTACTAGCCAATCCATACCAAGTATGAGTTCGAACTCTTCGAAGGGTAATTCCATTAAGTCAGCCCGAAAGTTCACTCCCTAAATCTCTAGAGGTACACTCTGAAAGGTCTTATTTACCACTACAGTTTGGCCTAATGGGCTTACTACAGTCATCTGCCTATCGAGAGTTGAGTCTCAGGCCTAGTGTCTCGACTCCACACTACATGCAACATAAGAATGGGTCGAGCCCACATCAATTAGAGCAAAATAGGGCTTGCCATAAATAAAGAACGTACCAGTTATAACGTCCGGTGCATCTCCATCCTTCCTACAGCAAACCGCATACCTCAGCATTTGCAACACCTCTGCCCGGTGTTCCTCGTCCTCTGCCTGCACCATTTCCTCTGTTATTCGGACCATGACCCCGCTGAAGCTACTGTCCACCTCTACCAGCCTGATTAACATTCTGAGCTACTGGTCGATTCCTATCCGGTTTTATAGGACAGTCCTTAATCATATGATCCTTGGACCCACACTTAAAGCATCCTCCCATCTTCTTCCAACACTCACCTAGGTGCTTTTTCCCACACTGATCACAAGTGCGATACTGCCCTCCTGTACCAACTTGCTGATCTCGTGGCCCATCAGCTCTGGGCCTTTTCTGCACATTTCCAGACGATCCAGATGATCCAAAACTTCTTTTCGGCCTGCTCCGATCAGAGTTTGCCTCTCGGAATCTTTAATTCCCTCAGCTACTTTTTCCTTCTCGACTAACGCAGAAAATTCCCACTCCTGATGTGGAGCTATCAACAACCTTAGATCATCCCTTAACCCGTCTTCGAACCAGACACACAGCTCATGCTCCGTAGCCACTACTCCTCGAGCATATCGGCTCAACCTCAGAAACTCAGCTTCATATTCCTCTACAGACTTATTCCCTTGAACCAGCCCCATAAACGCCTTCCTCTGTGTGTCAGTATAACGCGTACCGACATACTTTTTCTGATACGCCGCCTTAACATAGTCCCATGTCAGATCCTCAGCTGTGGCACCATTACGGACTGTGAGCCATCATTGGTACGCTTCATCGCGCAGCAATGCCATCATTCCTTTCAACTTCTCTTCAGGGGTTAAATCGAGCTCATCCATAATTCGCTCGATTGCCTCTAACCAATACTCAGCGGTACTTGGTGCCACACCCGATACTCCACGGAACACCTCAGCTCCGTTGGCACGAAGTCGTACCAATTTTCGAGCTCCTGAATTTCCTCCTGCACCAGCCACCAGCTCAAGAACTCGCAAAGACGGACTGTGATACAAAGATCATCTCCCGTCCCGATCTTGTTGTTCACCAAAGGTGGTGGTGGTGGTGGCGTGATACCTCATTTTCAGATCATTGACCCAATCTAACGGGTTCTGACACGGTCATTCTACCTCTATCGCGTCCTCGTACGTTACGACCACGTCCCCTAGAGCTCATGTCTATGTTCGTGCTTTAATCTGATTAAGAAATTTTTATCAATTAATACTTGTTTCACTAATTATCCGCGAAGAAATTTTATGAAAGAAGTTTAGAAGTAGTTCTTTCGATCAATCAAAGTTCAAGTTTTCTATCCTAATTCAGAGAAGCACATTCATTCAAACATTCATTCACACACATTCTCTATTACTCTATTTTTGTCTATTCCTACCCCAAGGGTATTTTTGTAATTTGCCCTACAGGGATATTTTCGTAATTTTCCAAAATAAGGTTCCTTGGTGATTTTGTCAATAAGGGTATTTTGGTAATTTTGCATTTCCCGAGGTATTTTGGAAATTTTGAAATCTGGGGGTACTTCGGTAATTTTGTAACTCGGGGGTATTTGGATAATAAACCAGGGTAAATTTGTAAAGCTTAATAATTCAGGGGTATTTCCAAAATTTGCAAAACTTGGGGGGTTCTTTTTGACAATTTGTTTTCCGGAACGGTGATGTTGCAAAAATTTTGGAAATTAGGGTTGTTTTGGTAATTTGTAGGTTAAGGGCAATTTCGTAATTTTCCAAAATCAAGGTATTTTGATATTTTGCAAATTAGGGTTTTTGGACATTTTATAAAGTAAGGAAATTTTGATAAAACTGTGGGTAGTTTGGACATTTTATAAACCAAGGGCATTTTTGTAATTTCACAACCAGGGGTATTTAGGTAAATTTATAACTTAGAAATTTTTAGGAAATTTTTCCAAAAATAACAATTTTCACAATAAAAGAGTAGTTTGTTGACTTTTAAAAACTAGGGTTTCCACGAAAATGTGGCTAATCCCTTTCGGGTTTTAGTTATTGTGTTTAGCCTGTGACTGAGTCCTCTTGGTTAGGGTGAATCGAAGCTACGCACCAAGTAGGATTCCAGTGAAGAGGAGGTGAGTCACTAAGACTGCTTAAGTACCAGGCTCTTCCAGATCCAATCCTAGACATGCGCACAATGGTTGCCACACCCTAACTCGGCGATTTAGCCATAGGTTTGTTTAACTAGGCAGTTAAATCTTATGTATTTGTTGGGGTACACTAGTCCTAGGGTTCACATACTTAATATTCTAATCTACGTTCCATTTCTACCCTTCTACAATTCATACTATAATTCACACAATAGATAGGGGTACTTACCTGGTGGACTTCGGGTCAGAGACTTAGGTGCCACGCCAGAAACCTGCTTAAAAACTTTCTCAAAATTCATTTGGGCTTGATTTGAAAACGTTTTGGGCCTTAAACTTCAGGCCGAGGGTTTAAAACTAGTTTCTGATACCAAATTGAAACACCCCAAACCTGGCCCACGAGCCTTGACCGGATCTGGTATGTTCCTCGATGTAAACCGGTTCAAAAATTCTTTTGTTGCTTTGGAAAAACTGTGTGTTTTGAAAGAAAAATTATTTTGTGTTGGGCTCGAGTTGAAAGCAATTTTATATTAAATTGAAATCCCTTTATTTTAAGTGACAAAACGTTTAGAGTTTGTTTAAAAATGAATTTACTTAAACTTTAATTGATAAAAATTCATAACCATAATAAAAACAATAGAATAGTTCAACTATGGCCTTATTACATCGAAATAAAACCCAAAATTAAATTCAAAGTACATAAAATAAAAAGTCCGAATAAATTAAATTTCTGAGCTTCGCATGGCCACCCCTAAGGTTCTGCCGACCCGGTCCATCACTGATCGTCACCTGGAAGAAAAAGTTCCCCGACCGGGTGAGTCAAACAGACTCAATGTGTAACCAACACTAAAATTTATTAGCTCAGGCATACATTATCATATCACATGCATATTCATATAACAGATAGGAAAAAAAAATGATCCAACCCGAACCCAAACTTATATGCCATCCGCTACACATCACCCGTACCATCCTGCACACCATGGGGACTACTAAGTTAACCTTCCATCCGCTACACACCATCGAAGGCTGTCGATGCAGTCGACATGCTCATCGCCCTTATAATTTTCGTGGCATAGCCACCAGATAATATTTGTGTCATGTGACACCACATTCAGATAATGTGACCGAAGTCACCACATTCAGATAATGTGACCGAAGTCACCACATTCACTTCCCTTTTTTCATATAACCCGAATGCCCCATATCATACATATCATACACATCATGCTTTAATTCACATTCTTATCACTTTTCACATATTGTATATAACATATATTCATAATCCTAGTAGGAGTAGGAAACATACCTGAGTACTTTGTACCATTGTATGGTACCTTAGCCATATTTTCACAATCTTATTAACATATTCAATTTAAAACATAGGCATAAACATATTAAAACTTAGGGTAGGGTACACACCTGATATACTTAATGCTTTATGGAAATCTCGAAAACCCAATCTAGTGCTTTAGATCCTTAACTTCCTACATTCGGCCACACTTAGTACCTTTAGTAAAAGCCTATTCGGCTATTCAATCAAATCCCGAAGGATCACTTGTAACAAAACCCTCTTACTTACTGTCGATTTGATTGCTAATCAAATCCTGAGACTCAAACATATCTCCTCCTTACAATCGGCCCACACTAGATCACATAACAGGTTAGCTTCCGGCTTTTGAATAATTAAGAAATAGATCTAAGTACTGAAATAGGCCTTGGCCGATTATACCTAAGTGCTTACCTTATATCTTTGAAATCCCGAAGAAAGTCCCGAAAGATCCTCCCTTGTAGTCGACAGTAGGCAAAACCCAAAACCTTTTCCATAGTTTCGGCCAAAGAACAACAATAACGATTAGATCTCATATTTCGACTAAAAGAGAAAGGATTGAGAACCGAATAATAATTGATCTTACCCTCAATATTGAAATCGACTGCACCTTCACTTGAATCCACAGAGAATTCGGCTATGGCTAAAGGAACTTGATTTCGGCTTTTGATGATCTCTTGAGAGACTCGGCTTCACAGGAACAAAAAGAGAGGAGTATGAGGCTTAGGAGTTTCGACAATGGTGATCTTTTAGGAAGAGGTAGTTTTTGGCTAGAGTGAAAGAAGAAGAAAAGAAAAACTTTGGGAGAGAAAAAGAGTAAACGAAAAGGGAGGCTGATTTGCTAAATGAAATTCGGCTATTCCCCTTCCTAGTTTAGCCGAAATTACTAAACTTAAAGTCCCTTACTTGGCCATCACTTCTCCCTTATTTTCCTCTTTATCTCTTTATTTTAAAATTAAAGAATAATCCCTCATTTATCATCTTTTATCCTTAAAAACTAAAAGGGATAAAAACTCCTAGAATTTAGCCATGTGCCGTCCCCCCTACTCCCTCTCATTGACGTCACATGCTAAAATTAAAGCATTAAAATTTTGCTTCCCACGAGACTCGAACAAAGTCCCCCTTGCACTGTGTATGGCGTCATTTCCAGAGCCTTAAGTGGCACCTGCAATCCACTTTTTCAAGCCTGTTTGTGTGTCATATTTCCTCTATAACTTTTCTTAAGACCACCTTGCCTTAGTTCCCCCTTTTAAACTTTAAAATCGAGTAATTTCTAAAGTGTTCACCTACGCACTAAGGTTCACAAAATTCATAATGCACATTCACAACACACACAAGCATGTTATTTCATATAACTTAATATTAATGCATAGGCTATAATCCAGGATATTACAACTCTTGTAACGTATCGCTCACATAGAGCCGTTGTAACACCCCAAACCCGGCCTAAATGTTACGACCGAATCTGGCATGTCACATAAAAGGGTTATTTAAAAACTATGCGTTTGTTAAAAAGTTCGTATTCTTTTTGAAACTCCGCGTTTTGTGGTTTGTTTATAAAAGCCGATTCATTTAATGCCCACTTTACAAAGTTGTTATTAATTTGAATAAAATTGTATTTGTTGTGAAAATTGAGTTTAAGTAATTTTGAATAAAAACGGTTTATTATCATTTCAGGAAAATCCCATATTGAACATTAAATAATAAACAGTAACCAAATTGAAAGCTAAAACCAATAAAATACCAAAGGCATTATTACATATCAAAATCCCAAAATTTAAAAGTAAGTTTAAATATAAAAAACAAGTTTACGAGAAAACATTGCAGGGCCACCACAAGTCTGCCTCGGCTCCCCAAATCGGCGGTCTAATGATTACCTGAAACATTTAAAAAGAGGAGGTGAGTTTACGAAAACTCAAAGTGTGTGTTGTTTCATTTACAGTGATAATCGGGCCTAAGCCCCAAAAAGCAGATTGGGCCATAGCCCTCACAATAACATACTTAACCGAAGCACACATAAATCGAATCGGGCCATAGCCCTAATATCACAGTATAGCAGATAACACATGCCAAATGTTGCAAAACCCATTCTTTAGTCATATTCGGCCATAAGCCCATAACATAGCATATCGAGCCATAGCATATTAAATCACATGTACATATAAGAATGACAATGCAGTCCCGAACCCACCTAGGTATCCATCCTCTACACACCACCCTACCTGCCAATCACACTGTGGGGATTACTAAATCGACCCTCTATCCGCTACACACCATCGAAAGCGATCATTTGCGGTCAATCGCACATCGCTTCTTATAATCGTGGCATAGCCACCAGATAATGTGACAAAGTCACCAGATTCATAATATGTGACATAAGTCACTGGATACATAATATGTGACATAAGTCACCGGATAATGTGGTAAAAACCACCGGAACACTTCCCCTTTATCAATATCACCCATATGCCCATGCATCATACATATTAATCAGTTATCATGCAATGTGTCATGTATGCAAAACATATATCAAATATAAGAATAACATGAGTTACCATCATAATCAGATAGACATAAAACAACAAAATCAAGCTAATCAACCTCTAAGGGCATAATCATAATTTTACCTACCAAGGGTATTTTCGTAATTTACCCACCAAGGGTATTTTCGTAAATTCGCACCTGCAATAGCCTTTCTGAAGGCCTAATGTCACCACTAGCGACTCAGCTACCATTTTCGGTCGTACCGGACTATTGGGCCTAAAACCCAATTTCGGCCTATTCAGGCCCACACACTCGTGTGGCCCATCTAGCACTCAATCTAGCCACGTATATGAGATTCACCTAGTCTAGTTCAATATATACTAACCAATCATACAATTTACTCATATGGGCCCATGGGCCCATTGGGCCCACTTTGGCCCATCGCGGCCCAAGCAGCCTCAACCCACAAGATTACTAATGGTGGCCTCAACTATCGCGTCGAAGCCCTACACGTGCGCTCGCACGCTTGTGTGGCTACTATTGCCTTCGGCACTTGCTGCTCTACAACACACACACCTGATAGGAGTCTGGTGCTAATCCGCGCTTCGACCACTCCTGTGCCCAAACGCCTTCCAAGGTATGTTAACTCTCCTCCTGGAATGCTCTTTATATAGCTAGCTCTTCACCTTCATTCTTTGTGTCTTTCCGATGTGGGATCCCTTCGTCAGTAGAGTTTAAATTCAACTGAAACTCTTGCCGTCCAATCCGCAAAATAAATATTCCTTTCCTTCTCACGAGATTCGAACCCAGGCTCCCTTGCAACATAATCCACGCCGCTAACCACTTTACCACAAGCTCCTCTTGTGTCTTAAACCATGCGCAACTAAATATAAACTATGACCCAAATTCTAAGATCCAAGTAAACAGAAACCAAAATGCAAAAGCCAAGACTTGAACCTCCTTCCTTCCTTGTGGCGTCACTCCCTTGCCTCTTATGTGGCGTCACTTTGCCACTACACCACACACTCCACTTGTGTCGTTTTCCTCCCTATTTTATTCTTAAGGCCTACCTGCCAACTTCCAGGGTTTTTTTGACCAAAAACCAAAATTTCCCCAAAGCCAATATTTAATCCCGGAACTTCACAGAAGCCCTCTAACCTTCCAAAATCACTTATTTAATAAGTCTAACTTGCATTAATGCCGTTCTCAAAAATTTCAAACGCTACTACGCCTAAGGCCCATTGGACTCAATTCTCCTAGGCCCAATTTCGGGATGTTACAAATCTACCCTCCTTAAAGAAATTTCGTCCCCGAAATTTCCAACTATAGGTACCGTCACACATCCTAACCTACAACACCATGCTCACGCTGCGCACTCTGATCTTAATAAAACTAATATACTTTCTAACTAAATCTTGGAAGCCTTCACAAAACCAACTACCTAACACCGAAGCAAACAGATATTTCCCATACATACATACAATTCCTATATTCAAGCATCACATCCACACATCGCAGAATAAATACAATCATTTAGCATATAACAGAATATAGTAAAAAGAAAACTTATGGATTTGGTGCCGGTGACTCGGGTGCCATACTTACAGAAAAAAGAGAGATATATATATTTTCTAAACCATCCTTTGAAAACATTTTTGAACCCAAACCCACAATCGAGTTTTTGAACCTAGACTCTGATACCATAATTGTAACACCCCAAACCCGGCCTAAACGTTACGATCGAATTTGGCATGTCACATAAAAGGGTTATTTAAAAACTGTGCGTTTGTTAAAAAGTTCGTATTCTTTTTGAAACTCCGCGTTTTGTGGTTTGTTTATAAAAGCCGATTCATTTAATGCCCACTTTACAAAGTTGTTATTAATTTGAATAAAATTGTATTTGTTGTGAAAATCGAGTTTAACTAATTTTGAATAAAAACGGTTTATTATCATTTCAGGAAAATCCTGTATTGAACATTAAATAATAAACAGTAACCAAATTGAAAGCTAAAACCAATAAAATACCAAAGGCCTTATTACATATCAAAATCCCAAAATTTAAAAGTAAGTTTAAATATAAGAAAGAAGTTTATGAGAGAACATTGCAGGGCCACCACAAGTCTGCCTCGGCTCCCCAAATTCGCGATCTAATGATTACCTGAAACATTTAAAAAGAGGGGGTGAGTTTACGAAAACTCAGTGTGTGTTTCCCCTTACGAGTGATAACTGGGCCTAAGCCCACAAAAGCAGATTGGGCCCTAGCCCTCACAATAACATACTTAACCGAAGCACACAGAAATCGAATTGGGCCGTAGCCTAATATCACAGTATAGCAGATAATACATGCCAAATGATGCAAAACCCATTCTTTAGTCATATTCGGCCATAAGCCAATAACATAGCATATCGAACCATAGCATATTAAATCACATGTACATATAAGAATGACAATGCAGTCCCGAACCCACCTAGGTATCCATCCTTTACACACCACCCGTACCTGCCAATCACACCATGGGGATTACTAAATCGACCCTCCATCCGCTACACCATCGAAGGCGATCATTTGCGATCAATCGCACATCGCTTATAATCGTGGCATAGCCACCAGGTAATGTGACAAAGTCACCAGATTCATAATATGTGACATAAGTTACCGGATACATAATATGTGACATAAGTCACCGGATAATGTGGTAAAAACCACCGGAACACTTCCCCTTTATCAATATCACCCATATGCCCATGCATCATACATATTAATCAGTTATCATGCAATGTGTCATGTATGCAAAACATATATCAAATATAAGAATCACATGAGTTACCATCATAATCAGATAGACATAAAACAACAAAATCAAGCTAATCAACCTCTAAGGGCATAATCGTAATTTTACCTACCAAGGGTATTTTAGTAATTTACCCACCAAGGGTATTTTCGTAAATTCGCACCTGCAATGGCCTTTCTGAAGGCCTAATGTCGCCACTAGCAACTCAGCTACCATTTTCGGTAGTACCAGACTATTAGGCCTAAAACCCGATTTTGGCCCATTCGGGCCCACACGCTCGTGTGGCCAGTCTAGCACTCAATCTAGCCACGTATATGAGATTCACCTAGTCTAGTTCAATATATACTAACCAATCATACAATTTACTCATATGGGCCCAGGGGCCCATTGTGCCCATTTTGGCCCATTGTGGCCCAAGCAGCCTCAACCCACAAGATTACTAATGGTGGCCTCAACTATCGCGTCGAAGCCCCACACGTGCGCTGCACGCTTGTGTGGCTACTATTGCCTGTGACCGGCATTTTGGCACTTGCCGCTCTACAATTAGAGTAGAGAAGTACACACACACACCTGATAGGAGTCTGGTGCTAATCAGCGCTCCGACCACTCCTGTGCCCAAACGCCCTCCAAGGTATGTTAATTCTCCTCCTAGAATGCTCTTTATATAGCTAGCTCTTCACCTTCATTCTTTGTGTCTTTCCGATGTGGGATCCCTTCGTCAGTAGAGTTTAAATTCAACTGAAACTCTTGTCGTCCAATCCGCAAAATAAATATTCCTTTCCTTCTCATGAGATTCGAACCCAGGCTCCCTTGTAACATAATCCATGCCGCTAACCACTTTACCACAAGCTCCTCTTGTGTCTTAAACCATGCGCAACTAAATATAAACTATGACCCAAATTCTAAGATCCAAGTAAAAAGAAACCAAAATGCAAAAGCCAAGACTTGAATCTCCTTCCTTCCTTGTGGCGTCACTCCCTTGCCTCTTATGTGGCGTCACTTTGCCACTACACCACACACTCCACTTGTGTCCTTTTCGTCCCTATTTTATTCTTAAGGCCTACCTGCCAACTTCCAGGGTTTTTTTCACCAAAAACCAAATTTTCCCCAAAGCCAATATTTGATCCCGGAACTTCATAGAAGCCCTTTAACCTTCCAAAATCACTTATCTAATAAGTCTAACTTGCATTAATGCCGTTCTCAAAAATTTTAAATGCTACTACGCCTAAGGCCCATTGGGCTCAATTCTCCTAGGCCCAATTTCACGATGTTACAGCCGTTACACAATATTTCTCGTAACGTATCGCTCACATAGTGCCGTTACTAATTTATCCGCACACATAGTGCTAATTATAAAATTTTCTCCTCTTATACTTCATATATAAATATCCACACATTATAATTAGGACCGAACCTAAGTATGTATATTCCAAACCAAATTTTTTTTCCTATAATCTACCATTATATTCGGTCACACTCAATTAAACCCATAATTGCATATTCAATCACCTCCATCATCAATTTCATATTAGTCAAACATACATTCAGCCCATGCACTTATTAAATCTTAACTTTTTCACATTGGTAAAATTCACCTATCTTTATACACATCTCAACCATCTAATGTATGACCATATATATATATATATACATGATCATGGTGTTAGCAAAAATTCGACAACCACATTTATAATTTCCATAACATCATAGGCACCAACAAGAGTATACAAACATTCATACATATCCGAATACCCTATCTCCTTTTACAAATAAATACATATGTATGTGTATTTACCAACCCACATTTGATTAATACATATTGTAGTTCTTATGCCTTATTCGGCAAATCAAAAATTAAAATTATAAATGTCACTCAAACGAATACACAATAATGTAGCAATAATTCAAATTAGTCTAATTGCTTAAAACTTACCTCGATAGTTGTCAAATTAAGCTTCCCGACTACTCGTTTAATTTTGTTTTTCCCTGATCCAAAACCTTTTCCTTTTGTACTTGATCTAAACAATTCAATTTGAACACATTCAAACTCATATTCATTCAATTTAATCCAAAAACTAATAATTACAACATTTACCATTTTACCCCTAGTATTTAAAGATTTTTACAATTTAGTCCTCCAAGCATAAGACACAATTTACATGATTTTTTAGTTCAATTCACAAGGGCCGAATATCCCTCTAGCTTATTTAAGTTCATACAAACTACTTATTAAGCATTTTAACTCTTCATCTATTTAATCTTTGTAACTAAATTCCCAATTTAATTAAAATTTCTCATTCAAAGCATGTTGATTTATAACCTATCCTTAATATTTTACCATTTAACATTTCAACCTAGGAACACCCATCAATGGCCGAACACTCATCATGCTTCCATTTCAACAATTTCAACTTGGGTTCTATAGAACTCAAGGAAATAGACTCAAAAATGCAAAAATTTTCAAAAATCAAGTTAAAAATGCAAGAACCGAATATTTGAGTGCTCAACTCTCCTTTCTTTTGTTCAAATTTCGGTGATGGAAGCAAGGAAGATGATGATACTCTCTTTCCTTTCTTATTTCTTTATTTTATTAAAGAAATATAACCTTATTAAATTAGTATTACATTTTATTATTATTATAACATATACAATAATCATTTTTTAGCATGCTAGCCGTCCACTACTTTGTTTTTAGGGAAAATTGACATGCAAATCCATTCTTGTAAGGAACATTTCAATTCAACCCTTCTAGCTTAATAAAGGCTATTTTTACTACTTTAACAATTTAGGCCATCCTCCTAATTTAAGCACACCAAAGCAATTAAATTCACAATTTTCAACACATACCCATTCGTAATTATTGCACACGAAAATAAAATAATATTAGGAAATTTTTTCGGCTCGGATTCGTGGGCCCAAAACCACCGTTTCGATTAGGGTCGTAATTGGGCTGTTACATATTCGGCCCTTGTAAGCTCTAATTGAGGTATGATTTTGAGACGGTTTTCGATAATTTCTACATTTTTGTAATCGTTGCTTCGTCTACTATCAAACCCATGTTTCAATTTGATAAATTGATGATGTTTGTGTGAGATGCCATTGTTGATATGTTGAGCTTTGTGATGCTTTAAGGTGTTAAATGATAGATTGGCGGTAGATGAACATGTTTTGTACTTGAAGTTTTGATGAATTTAGCTAAATAGGGCTAAATTGAGAAAATGGTAAATTAAGGGACTAAATTGTCAATTTGATGAAATATATGGATTTGTATGGAATATATATGTATTCGGCCAAGCTTGTGTATAAGTAGATTTCGTGAATTTGATGTTTTGAGAAAAATGGACTAAATTGCTAAGTTGTGCAAATATGAGGGCTACTTTGCAAATTACCCTAAATATGTATCTTTGGATTGAATTGAATAAACTAGTGAATAAAAGGGTTAATTCTGAATATGTTTAGATCAAGAACCAAAGAAAATGGATTTAGATTGTGGGAAAGCGAAAGTTATCGAGTAGCTGTTTTCTATTCCGATAAACCGAATCCGAGGTAAGTCTCTATACAAATAAATGAATATGTATGCATTTGAAATTGTTCATATGTTTAATGACGATAATGAATGCTTATGAGAAATTCTGTAATTGAATTCTGAGACAAGTCGGTATATTGGCTAAGTTTGAGAAGCCTCGTACGAACCTTGACATAGGTATTTGTTCTGTATTGTCATGTAAGACCACGTCTGGGACGTTGGCATTGATTTGAGATTCTTGTAAGACCCTGTCTGAGACAGTGGCATCGACATCTGATTATGTGTAAGACCACGTCTGGGACGTTGGCATCAATATAAACTTTACGTATAAGACCACGTCTGGGACGTTGGCATCATTATGTCACTTACATGTAAGACCATGTCTGGGACATCGGCATCGTTCTGATTCCAATAAGACCCTGTCTGGGACAGTGGCATCGATATCTGAGTGCATGTAAGACCTCGTCTGGGACATTGGCATTGTATGATTTTTCTGAGCTTTCTAAGTATCCCATTGGATTTATTACTGTTCGACAGGGAAGTCTACGGTACTAATTTCAAATCCGAGCTATGAACAAATGTGTGATTGTAAATCCAATTCAGGTATGTTGACTATACACTAATTGTGTATACAAGGTAAGTATCAATATGATCTTACTATGATGCTATGAATATGGAATTAAGATATGTGTTTATATGATCTTTGAATTCGGAATATGGCTAATGTGGTCAAAAGTGTATGAATCAAAGTAAATATATGCATTTTATGTTAAGTTGTTGTATATTGACTTACTAAGCTTTTGGAAAGCTTACTCTCTGTATGTTTAATCTGTTTTATAGGTCGTCAAAGCTACTGAAGGCTCGGGACCGTCTTGGATCGTCATCACACTATAGAACTTATTTTGGTACAATTTGATATTGTATAAAGCTAGATATGGCATCTATAGGCTAGCAGGTTGGTATAAATACTTATGTGATCTTAGCCATGTGATTTGGCTATTTAAGAGTAGAAACTTTGCTTGAATGAATATGTTGTTGAATGTATCTTTTGGTATGGTGAAAGAATGTGGAATGGCCAAGTTTGAGTGAGCAAATGCATGAATTAGTCTTGTAATGATATGAGCTTTAATCCTTGAGATTGCCATAGTGGGAATTGGTTTTGAATGTAAGGTTTGAATGGTTATTTTGGTATGCATTTGATGGTTTATATGTATGAATTATCTTATTGTATATGGCTTGTAGGTATGAATCATTTGGTTGGCATTTTGGCCTTGTAAAATTGCCTATAATGTCACATGGTTGTGGCACACGGGCGTGCCTTAGACCGTGGGTAAATTGGCAGGATGTAGCCTAAAATCACACGGCCTCGACACGAGCGTGTCATCTGGCCGTGGTGTGCAAGTCAGTAGCTAACATAAAAATACACGGCCTCGACACGGGCGTGCTTGGTGGCCGTGGTGGGGAAGTCAGTATATGGCCTAAAAGTACACGGCCATGGCACACAGGTGTGCCTAATGATCGTGTTGGTATAGGCTGTAAACAAGGTTGAACACGGGTGTGTCTAGAAGCCGTGGAGGGCACACGGTCTCCTTCCACGGGCGTCTCTCCCCTGTATTTTAGAAAAGTTTCAAATTTTCATGAAATTTCGTATATGTTTCAGTTTGGTCCCAACTCGGTTTATAAGCATGCTTAAGGTCTCAAGGACCCGATTAAGGGACATTATGTCTGAGAATGATGATTGAATGTATGATTTTGTCTGTGAAAGTTTCTGATCTGTCCGATAACACTCCTAACCTTAATCCGGCGATAGACTCAGGATAGGGGTGTTATATTTGATTGGTATCAGAGCCATGGATTAGCCGATTCTCAGACTAACGTAGCGTGTAAGAGTCTAGCTATACATTCCATATATCTGAATTGTGATAGTGGGATGAATCCTGACGTATAAATGTGATTTTCGTATAGTAATGGATCCCGAATTAGCCGTAGCTAATGACGTAAAAAGTAATGCGCCTGCTCCCGTGCAAGGGACCGCGCCCTCTGAATCGAGACCGGCTACGAGCGGTCAAGAGGGAGAAGCTAAACAAGCTTTCTTTCAGATGATGAGTGAGTGGTTCACTCAGTTTGTAAAGAATAACCTGACTCTTTCACAACCCCCGCCCCCAGTTAATCCCCCTCAGACTACAGTTGTGCCACCGGTTATGCATCCGAATCTGTTGAATAAGCCTCCTGTTGACAAGATCCGTAAGTATGGGGCCGAAGAATTCCGAGCTACTAAAGATGATGATGCTGAAAAAGCTGAGTTTTGGATTAAAAATACGATCCGGGTATTTGATGAAATGTCTCTGACTCCAGAAGAGTGTATAAAATGTCTTGTATCGTTACTTCGAGATGCAGCATATCAATGGTGGAAAACTCTGATTTCTGTTGTTCTGAGAGAATGAGTTACATGGGACTTCTTTCAGATCGAGTTCTGGAAGAAATATATCAGTGAGAGATTTGTTGATCAGAAACGAAAGGAATTTCTGGAACTAAAGCAGAGTCGTATGTCTGTTTCAGAATACGAACGAGAATTTGTGAGACTGAGTCAGTATGCTCGAGAATGTGTATCATCTAAAGCTATAATGTGCAAAAGGTTAAGATGGCCTTAATGAAGACATTTGTCTGCTAGTCGGGATCTTGGAAATAAAAGAGTTTGTTGTACTCGTTGACAGAGCTTGCAAAGCTGAGCACTCGGGAAAGAGAAGAGAAAAGCTGAATCTGAAGCCCGTGATATGAGAAAAAGATTTCCAAGCAAATCATTTTAGTCATCTTCAAAGAAACTCAGAGATAACTAGAGTTGTTCCAGAGATAATGTGGGACATGCGAATAGAAATCAACCTAGACCACAAATGAGTTCTAAAACTCCAGCAACTTGAGTGGCCAGTGTTGGTAATGTTCGATCCGAGAGACCTGAATGTAAACATTGTGGAAAAAGGCACCCGGGAAGCTGTAGATTAAACGATAGAGCTTGTTTTAGATGTGGATTGCTTGATCATTTTATACGTGATTGCTCTGAGTTTGTCGAACCAGAGACTGTTCAGAATTTGAGATCTGATAATGCACCTGTGAGAGGTAGGCCATCGAAAAATGTCAGAAATGTTAGTTGTAGTCATAGAACTACGAGAGACAATGTTGTCAGATCCGAAGCTAGAGCGCCATCCCTTCATCACCAGATGTTATAACGGGTACTTTTACTCTTTATGATACTTCTGTGATTGCTTTGATAGACCTTGGTTCTACGCATTCATATATATACATGAATTTAGTATTCAGTAAGACTTTGCCTGTAGAGTCTACTAAGTTTGCTATAAAAGTATCGAACCCCTTAGGTAAAAGTGTTCTAGTTGACAAAGTATGCAATAACCGTCTGTTAATGTTTCGAGATATCTGTTTCCCTGCTGATCTGATGCTCTTGCCATTTGATGAATTCGATATTATTCTGGGTATAGACTGGTTATTTATGCATGATGCTATTATGAACTGCAAAAGAAAGACTATAGATTTGAGATGTCTGAATGATGAGATTTTACGAGTTGAGTCTAATAATTTGAATGGATTGCATGCTGTGGTATCTATTTTGAAAGCTTAGAGTTGTTTAAATAAGGGTTATGAGGCATATTTCCCTTATGTGATTGATTCGAAAATGTTTGAAAGGAAGATTGAGTCAGTGCCTATTGTCTGTGAGTTTTCTAATGTGTTTCCTGAAGAGCTACTGGGTTTACCTCCGATTCGAGAAGTTGAGTTTGGTATTAAATTGTTGCCTGGTACTACACCTATTTCGATAGCTCCATATAGAATGGCACCAACTGAGTTGAAGGAATTAAAGTCACAGTTGCAAGAATTGACTGAGAGAGGGTTTGCTAGACCGAGTTTCTCGCCTTGGGTGCTCCTGTTTTGTTTGTGAAAAAAAAAAGATGGCATGATGAGAATGTGCATTGATTATCGTCAGTTGAATAAGGTGATAATAAAGAATAAATACCCGTTGCCCAAAATTGATGATTTGTTTGATCAGTTGAAAGGAGCTACTATGTTTTCCAAGATTGATCTGAGATCAGGATATTACCAGTTAAGAGTAAAAGATTTAGATATTTCGAAGACTATTTTTAGAACGATGTACGAGCATTACAAATTTTAGTTATGCCATTTAGACTAACCAATGCTCCTGCTATTTTTATGGATCTGATAAACATAATTTTTAGACCATACCTAGATCGATTTGTTGTGGTATTCATAGATGACATTTTGATTTATTTATTCGTGTGTGAGGCGATCATCTTTGAACATTTGAAAGTTGTTTTGCAAACCTTGAGAGAAAAGCAATTGTATGCGAAATTTAGCAAATGTGAATTATGGTTGCACGAGGTTGGTTTTCTGGGACATATTGTGTCAGCATCTGGGATTCGAGTTGATCTGAGCAAGATTTCTGCTATTTTGAATTGGAAACCTCTGAGAAATGTAACTGAAGTCCTTAACTTTCTGGGTTTAGCTGGTTATTACCGCAGATTTGTAAAAGGGTTTTCGACTATAGCTACTCCGTTGACTAGACTACTTCAGAAAGATGTCAGATTTGAATGGTCAGATAAGTGTCAGAAAAGTTTTGATCAATTGAAAACTCTACTGAAGCTCTAGTGTTAGTACAGCCAGAATCGGGTAAAGAATTTGTTGTGTACAGTGATGCTTCGTTAAATGGTCTGGGATGTGTTTTGATGCAGGAGGGCAAAGTGGTAGCTTATGCCTCGAGACAGTTAAAGCATCATGAAAATAATTATCCGACGCACGACCTTGAGTTAGTTGCGATTGTGTTTGCGCTAAAGATTTGGCGTCATTATTCATACGATGAGGAATGTCACGTGTTATCAGATCATAAAAGTCTGAAATACCTGATGACTGAAAATGATTTGAACCTGCGTCAAAGAAGATGGTTAGAGCTGTTAAAAGATTATGAGCTTGTGATAGATTATCATCCGGGTAAAACGAATATTGTTGTTGATGCTTTGAGTAGAAAATCATTGTTTGCATTATGTGCATTGAATGCTCAGTTAGATTTATCTGATGATTGTTCTGTGTTAGCTGAATTAAAAGCGAAACCGTTGTTCTTACAATAGATATGTGATGCTCAGAAATCTGATAATGAATTGCTATCGAAACGAGCTCAGTGTGAGGTAAATTTCGAATCTGAATTTCAAATTGTTGATGATTGTTTGAGATTTCGGGATCGTATCTGTGTTCCGATAAATCCAGAGTTGGTTCAGTTGATCTTGAATGAAGCTCATAACAGTCGTCTATCTGTTCATCCGGGAAGCACAAAAATGTATCAAAATTTGAAACGACACTACTGGTGGTCTGGTATGAAATGAGACATTTCTAACTTTGTTTCAAAATGTTTTGTTTGTCGGCAAGTGAAAGCTGAACATCAAATTCCATCTGGGTTGTTGCAACCGATTCTGATTCCTGAATGGAAATGGGATAAAGTAACCATGGATTTTTTTTCTAGTTTACCTCAGACTCCAAGAAAGAAAGATGCAATATGGGCCGTGGTTGATAGATTAACGAAATCTGCCCATTTCATTCCAGTAAGATTTGACTACTCACTTGACAAATTAGCCGAGCTTTATATCTCTGAAATTGTGAGATTACACGGGATGCCACTGTCTATTGTATCTAATAGAGATCCGAGATTTACGTCGAGATTCTAGAAGAAATTGCAAGAGGCTTTAGGCACGAAACTCCATTTCGATCTGACTTTTCATCCATAAGCGATGGTCAATCGAACGGACTATTGATTCTAGAAGACATGCTAAGATGCATACTAGAGTTTAATGGTTCATGGGAGCGAAGATTTGCCACCGATCAAATTTTGCGTGTAATAATGAGTTTTTGATCGAGTATTAAAATGGCACCTTATGAAGCTTTGTACAGACGTAAATGTCGTACACCTCTGTATTGGACTGAGCTCAGTGAAAATAAGCTACATGGGATTGATCTGATTAAAGATTCAGAACAGAAAGTGAAATTGATCTGAGATTATTTGAGAGCAGCATCTGATCGTCAGAAGTCTTACGCAGACTTGAAATAAAAAGATATGGAATTTGAAATTGGCGACAAAGTATTTCTGAAAGTGTCTCCGTGGAAAAAAGTGCTTCGATTTGGACGTAAAGGTAAATTAAGTCCGAGGTTCATCAGACCGTATGAGATCATTGAACGTGTCGGGCCTGTTGCATATAAGTTGAAGTTACCTTCTGAATTAGAAAAGATACACAATGTATTTCATGTTTTGATGCTTCGTAGATATCGATCCGATCCGTCACATGTGATTGCCCCGTCTAAAATTGAAGTCCGATCTGATATGACATATGAAGAGGAATCGATCCGTATCTTAGCTCGTGAAGTGAAAGAGTTAAGAAATAAGAAAATTCAGTTAGTAAAAGTACTGTGGAATCGACACGAAATTGAAGAGGCTACGTGGGAGCTGAAGAAGATTGATGAGACAACAATATACGAATCATTTAACAGTAAGATTTTTGGGGCGAAAATCCTAAGGGGGAGAATTATAATGATCCGGTTTATACCCTAGTCGGAACAGTGGTTTCAGAACCACAAATCTGAGTCCGTATAATATTTTGAATATTTTATTCTGTGCCGTTAATATATGAGTAAGCATGTGTTAAAGTTTCGTAGGTAATTTATCTGTCTATGTGTTTAATTTGACGAAAGGATGAAATTGCATTAAATATGAAAGTTGTATGCTACATGTTAAAGTGCTTATGTGTTATGGCTTTTTGAATATGAGGAATTATGTGGTAATTTGTCCATTTCCATGGTTAATAGATGGCTAATGTCATAAATGACCTTGTAACTATGTTTTATACATCTTTTATATGAAAGGTTATATTGGTAATTAGTTTATATCATATTATTAACATAACTAAAGCTTAAAATAAGCTTTAATTCATTGTTCTTCCACCGAATATACACCAAAGAAAAGAAAAGAAAAAGAAGCTTGATATTCGAACTTGTAAGCTCTAATTAAAGTATGATTTTCAGTCGGTTTTCGATAATTTTTACGTTTTTGTAATCGTTGCTTCTTCTACTATCAAACCCATATTCAATTTGATAAATTGATGATGTTTGTGTGAGATGCCATTGTTGATATGTTGAGCTTTGTGATTCTTTAAGGTGTTAAATGATAGATTGGTGGTAGATGGACATGTCTTGTACTTGAAGTTTTGATAAATTTAGCTAAATAGGGCTAAATTGAGAAAATGGTAAATTGAGGGCTAAATTGTTAATTTGATGAAATATATGGATTTGTATCGAATATATATGTATTCAGTCAAGCTTGTGTATAAGTAAATTTTGTGAATTTGATGTTTTGAGAAAAATGGACTAAATTGCTAATTTGTGCAAATGTGAGGGCTAATTTGCAAATTGCCCTAAATATGTGTCTTTGGATTGAATTGAATAAACTAGTGAATAAAGTGGTTAATTCTGAATATGTTTAGATCAAGAACCGAGGAAAATGGATTTAGATCGCGGGAAAGCGAAAGTTATCGAGTAGCCATTTTCTATTCCGATAAATCGAATCCGAGGTAATCACTATACAAATAAATGAATATGTATGCATTTGAAATTGTTCATATGTTTAATGATGATAATGAATACTTATGACAAATTCTGTAATTGAATTCCGAGATAAGTCGGTATATTGGCTAAGTCTGAGAAGCCTCGTACGAACCTTGACATAGGTATCTGTTCTGTTTTGTCATGTAAGACCACGTCTGGGACGTTGCCATTGATTTGAGATTCGTGTAAGACTCTGTCCGGGACAGTGGCATCGACATCTGATTAGATGTAAGACCACGTCTGGGATGTTGGCGTCAATATAAACTTTACGTATAAGACCACGTCTGGGACGTTGGCATCATTATGTCACTTACGTGTAAGACCATGTCTGGGACATTGGCATCGTTCTGATTCGTATAAGACCCTGTCTGGGACAGTGGCATCGATATCCGAGTGCATGTAAGACCTTATCTGGGACGTTGGCATTGTTTGATGTTTTTGAGCTTTCTGAGTATCCCATTGGATTTATTATTGTTCGACAGGCAAGTCTATCATACTAATTTCAAATCCGAGCTATGAACAAATGTGTGATTGTAAATCCAATTCAAGTCTGTTGACTATACACTAATTCTGTATACAAGGTAAGTATCAATATGATCTTACTATGATGCTATGAATATGGAATTGAGATATGTGTTTAAATGATCTTTGAATTGGGAATATGGCTAATGTGGTCAAAAGTGTATGAATCAAAGTAAATATATGCATTTTATGTTAAGTTGTTGTATATTGACTTACTAAGCTTTTGGAAAGCTTACTCTGTGTGTGTTTAATCTGTTTTATAGGTCGTCAAAGCTACTGAAGGCTCGGGACCGTCTTGGATCGTCATCACACTATAGAACTTATTTTGGTACAATTTGATATTGTATAAAGCTAGATATGGCATGTATAGGCTAGCACGTTGGCATAAATACTTATGTGATCTTAGCCATGTGATTTGGCTATTTAAGAGTAGAAACTTTACTTAAATGAATGTGTTGTTGAATGTATCTTTTGGTATGGTGAAAGAATGTGGAATGGCCAAGTTTGAGTGAGCAAATACATGAATTAGTCTTGTAATGATATGAGCTTTAATCCTTGAGATTGCCATAGTGGGAATTGGTTTTGAATGTAAGGTTTGAATGGTTATTTTGGTATGCATTTGATGGTTTATGTGTATGAATTAACTTGTTGTATATGGCTTGTAGGTATGAATCATTTGGTTGGCATTTTGGCCTTGTAAAATGGCCTATAATGTCACACGGTTGTGGCACACGGGCGTGCCTTAGACCGTGGGTAAATTGGCAGGATGTAGCCTAAAATCACACGGCCTCGACACGAGCGTGTCATCCGCGTGGTGTGCAAGTCGATAGCTAACATAAAAATACGGCCTCGACACGGGCATGCTTGGTGGTGTGGTGGGGAAGTCGATATATATGGTTTAAAAAAGTACACGGCCATGGCACACAGGTGTGCCTAATGACCGTGTTGGTGTAGGTTGTAAACAAGGTTGAACACGGGTGTGTCTAGAAGCCGTGGAGGGCACACGGTCTCCTTCCACGGGCGTGTCTCCCCTGTATTTTAGAAAAGTTCCAAATTTTCATGGAATTTCGTATGTGTTTCAGTTTAGTCCCGACTCGGTTTATAAGCATGCTTAAGGTCTCGAGGACCCGATTAAGGGACATTATGTCTGAGAATGATGATTGAATGTATGATTTTATCTGTGAAAGTTTTTGATCTGTCCGGTAACGCTCCTAACCTTAATCCGACGACGGACTCGGGATAGGGGTGTTACAGCATACGCAACATGCACTCATTCAACACATCCATAATCAACTTAAATGAAATCACAATCTCACATGGATAACTACATCTTTTCATATAATATAATAGCTAACAACTATGGCATTATACAAAATAGATTATCCAACTATGGGCTAACACATCCTAGCCATTTACAACAAAATTCACTAACTCGTCTAACCTCTATACATGCCATATACAAAACATTAAGTCTCATGTACCAGAGGGTGCTGATAGTGTGGGCGATCATCCAATTGATCCAAGTATCTCGATTCAACACTTTCACTCTATAAGACAAGGGAAAAGAAAAGGAGTAAGCTTTGAGCTTAGTAAGTTTACACATAAACAATTAAGCATCATAGTATAAGCTAAACAACAATTAGCATTATACTAACATATATTGTACAATTATGCTTACTCTTTCTATCCCTTACCACATTCCCAACACATCATGAGTCAAATACTCATAACCATTGAAATGCACCCCTGCATTCAATATCACACTTACACAATATACAACACAACATCATTTCTCGATAATCCATCCATACAGCTAATTTCTCGGTGATTTCGCACTTAGCCTACCACAAAGGTAATCATAGTGGTTTCGCACATAGCCCACTAGACGATATACCTAACGATACCATCGCACATAGCCAGCTTATCGTCAATATGCATTGAGATGGTATCGCAGTTAGCCCACTATTTAGCATTTTCACTGCACATTCACATATCTACTTACTTAACCATACATCTATTCACAAATTCTAACACATTCATCCCACATAGGTTTTCAATCATTCTCAATTATTCTCAATCATGCTACATCCTAGCTAGCATTAACAAATTGTAAGTATGAATGCATTGTTTATGCATAGACTTACCTTGATACTCAAAAGTATAGAAACGTGCAATTTAGTCCACCACCTTGCTCTTGCCTCGGTTTCAATCCGGGCTTTATTTTTCTTGATCTATAATGAATAAATCAGCTCATTCAATACACACATTGACTAAATTAACCCTTATCTCATACTTTACCAAAATTACTATTTTGCCCCTAAACTTTCTCATAATTACACTTTTTCCCCAAGGCTCGTAAAGTGATTTTTATTCAACTTTCTAGCCTTTCATGCTTAGCCGAATCACTTACTCAACTAAAGCATTCATCAATTCTCACTAAATCACACATGTATGGCCAAACTCAAAACTTTCACAAACTAGTCCCTACATGCATTTTCATGGAAAATCACTTAGCAAAAGATGTTTCTACTACATCAAGCTTTCATATTCTGTCATAAAACATCAAAATACATGCATGTCATACATAGGCATATTTTAACTCATGTTACCAGGACTTCAAAAATACGAAGAATATCAAAAACAGGGCTTGGATGCACTTACTAGTAAGCTTGAAAATTTTGATGAACCCTAACAATGGTTCTTAAAAAATTTCGGCAGCCTTGGAGAAGAAGATGAATGAATTTTTTCATCTTTTCTCCTATTTTAATCATTTAATTGCTAAATGACCAAAATACCCTTTTTGATAAACTTTCTATTTTAACTCATCCATGCCCAATTTTGTCCAAAAATTAGAATTTGGGTAAATTGTTATTTAAGAACCTCTAATTAATATTCTAAAGCTATTTCACACAAATAGCTTCCAGAATCTCACATTTTGCAACTTTTGCAATTTAGTCCTTTTGGACAATTCAACCGCAATTTCACAAAATTGTTTCATGAAACTTTCACACTAACATGAAAACACAACATAAACCTCAAAAACTCATTCATATACCTCGAATTTGTGGTCTCGCACCACTATTCCGACTAGGCCCTAAATCGGGATGTTACAACTTTCCCCCCTTTAGAGATTTTTGCCCTCGAAAATCTTAATAGTAAAGAGGTTTGGATGTTGCTCTCTCATAGATTCTTCCGTTTCCCACGTAGCCTCTTCCACATTGTGTTTCTGCCATAACACTTTCACTAGTGCTATGCTCTTATTTCTCAACTATTTCACTTCTCGAGCCAAGGTCTTAATCGGCTTCTCTTCATAAGACATATCTGGTCTTATATCAATTTTCGCCGAAGAAATCACATGTGAAGGATCGGAGCGATACCGTCGCAATATCGACACATGGAACATATTATGAATCTTTTCCAACTCTACTGGCTAAGCCAACCGGTTGCTACTGGCCCAACTCTATCTGTAATCTCATACGGCCCTATAAACCTTGGACTCAATTTCCCTTTTTGTCCAAATCTCATAATCTTCTTCCACGAGGACACTTTAAACTCAATTTCTTTTCTTTTCAAATCCGTGTACGACTTTTGTCTGTCTGAAGCAGATTACAGACCATTACGAATTACTCTCACTTTCACTTCGGTCTCTTTTACCAGATCAACTCTATGGATCCGCTTCTCACTAAGTTCGGTCCAATACAGAAGAGTCCGACACTTACGACCATACAAAGCCTCATACGGTGCCATCTCTATACTCGACTGATAACTGTTGTTGTAGGCGAATTCGACCAAAGGTAGATATCTCTCCCAACTACCTACGAATTCTAACACACAGCATCGAAGCATATCTTCAAGAACCTGAATTACTCTTTCAGACTGACCATCAGTTTGCAAATGGAACGCAGTGCTAAAATTTAACCTCGTACCCATGGCCTCCTGTAACTTCTTCCAAAATCTCGAATCTCTATCCGATATAATAGACATAGGCACACCATGCAATCTCACTATCTCAGCAACATACAACTCAGCTAACTTATCCAGTGAATAATCAACACGTACTGGAATAAAGTGAGCCGACTTTGTTAGTCTATCCACAACAACCCACACAGCATTTTTCTTTTTCGGAGTCATCAACCTCGTTACAAAATCCATGGTAACCTGATCCCACTTCCATTCGGGTACCAACACTGGTTGAAGCAATCCCGAAGGCAATTGGTGCTCTGCGTTCACTTGTTGACAAATCAGACACTTTGCTACAAACTCTGAAATGTCTCTTTTCATACCTGGCCACCAATAAAACTTCCTCAAGTCATTGTACATTTTTGTACTGCCCGGATGTACTGACAAACATCCACTGTGGGCCTCATGCAAAACCTTTCGGATTAACTCTTCATCTCTAGGTACACAAATTCTATCTTGGTACATCAAACAACCATTCGAGTCCACTCAAAAATCAGAATCACTTTCTAATCCGCACTTAGCTCTCTTAGCTTGCATCTCACTAACATTCCTCTGAGCCTCACATATCCATTGAACAAATAATGGCTTAGCTCTCAGCTCTGCCAAAACAGCACCATCATCTGACAATGCTAACCTCGTGCTCATAACTCTTAGAGCACACAAGGGTTTCCTACTCAGGGCATCCGCAACCACATTCATTTTTCCCGGGTGGTAGTCAATGGCTAACTCATAGTCTTTCAACAACTCAAGCCACCGCCTCTGTCTCAGATTTAGATCCTTCTGATCCATCAAATACTTTAAACTCTTGTGATCTGTAAAGGTTCGGCACTTCTCACCATATAAATAATGTCGCCAAATCTTTAACGCAAAAACAATCATGGCCAACTCCAAATCATGAGTCGGATAATTCTTCTCGTGTGGTTTTAACTGCCTCAAGGTGTAAGCGACTACTTTACCCTCTTCCATCAACACGCAACTGATACCATTAAACGACGCATCACTGTAAACCACGAAGTCTTTCCCCGATTCTAGTTGAACCAAAAATCGGTGCCTCAGTCAACATTGTTTTCAGTCTCTCGAAACTTAGTTGACATGTCTCAGTCCATTCAAACTTGACACTTTTGTGCAATAGTTTCGTCATCGGGGTAGCAATCACACAGAATCCTTTTTACGAAACATCGCTAATCCCAAGAAACTTCTGATTTACGACACGTTCCTCGGCTGTTTCCAATCCACAATACCTGAAATCTTACTTGGGTCAACTCTGACACTATCACCCGACACAATGTGTCCTAAGCATCCGACTTCTTGGAGCCAAAACTCACTCTTGCTAAACTTAGCATACAACTGCTTATCTATTAAAGTTTGCAAGACAATTCTCAAATGCTCTTCGTGATCGTTCTCATCCCGATAATAGATCAATATGTCGCCAATGAAGACAACTACAAACTTTTCTACATACGGTCTGAAAACACGATTCATCAGATCCATAAAAATCACAGGTGCATTCGTTAGACCAAACGGCATAACCAAAAACTTGTAATGGCCATACCTTGTTTGAAATGCAGTCTTCAACACATCTTGCTCTTCCACCCTGAGCTGATAATAACCTGACCTCAGGTCTATCTTGGAGAACACTGTAGCTCCTTTTAGTTGATCAAAAAGATCATCAATCCTTGGTAAAGGATACTTATTCTTCACCATCACCTTGTTGAGTTGTTTATAATCTATACACAACATCATAGACCTATCTTTCTTCTTCAAAAACAATACCTGAGCACCCCACGGTGAGTAGCTCGGTCTTATAAAACCCTTATCTGTCAACTCTTGCAACTGAACCTTCAGTTCTTTCAACTCCAAAGGTGCCATTCTATATGGAGCAATTGAAATAGGTGCCGTTCTCGGAACTAACTCAATCCTAAACTCGACCTCTCTCACTGGAGGTAATCCGGGTAACTCTTCCAGGAATACATCCGGATACTCGCGTACTACTAGCACTGTTTCCAACTTCACTCCAACCTCTTGAGTATTCAACCTCTTTTCTGCCAATACCCCATGACTAGGGTACACGCCCGTGTTCTCTAACCGTGGTGAACACTGACTTCACTTACACGGCCTAGAACCTAGACACATGCCCGTGTGGCTAGCTCGTGGCCAATTCTAACTTAAAATGTCAACATGCAAGGGACACACAGCCAAGTCACACGCCCATAGGCTAACCGTGTGTCACCTAAACACAAGCAAGTGTGTCTATCCATATGGACAAGAACAAAGCTGTTTGCTAAGCCCTTCTCACCCTTATAGCATACCAACATGCACTCATTCAACACATCCATAATCAACTTAAATGAAATCACAATCTCACATGGATAACTGCATCTTTTCATATATTATAATAGCCAACAACTATGGCATTATACAAAATAGATTCTTTAGCCCTTCTCTTTAGCATTGCCAATCATCCTCCCCGAGACTATGCCCTAAAATTTACATATTGAGGAGTCAAATATAACATGACAATTCGAGTACTAGGATAATTTACTGATCGATATGAGATTACAAGCTAGATTTGGCACATGTAAAACATCGTGTAAAACCAAGGAAGGCAAAATTTTAACAATGCCTTTCCCGGCTATTGCCGAGAACGACCCATCTGCTCCTTTAATTTTTTTTCTATTTCCTACTCAAGGTGTGTAAGTTGAAAAAAGAAAATGACTACTAGTCATGTGATCACTAGCTCCAGAATCAACGATCCACATGTTTGTTTTACAACGATTGGCACTGAAGAAAACAGAAAATCAATACCTGATTGGGCAAAAAAGGAAGAAGGATTATTGGATGAGTTAGGAAGATAAGAATTTATCCATAATTGTGGTGATTGAAAAAGCTTATGTAGATACTCTAGTTGTTCCTTAGTGAATGGAAACCCTTCTAGAGAACATTGGCCCTCATAATTTTCATTAGTTGTTTCAATGGTAAAACTTTCTTCCTCTATTTGATTACTGGATCTCTTATCTCCAATGAAAGTTGTTTTAACTATGATGCTATTAAAGATAACCTAGCTCTGATACTTTGAAAGTTTTTAAGAGAACATTTAATAAAATTGTTTTGTCTTTTATTAACTAAACAACTGAATTTAAATAGAGAAAAGAGTCATAGCCTAATTGTTAAAATAATTCCCTTATTCTAGTAAACTACTAAAAGATAAAATAAAATTTTCCTAGAATATCCCAAGTGATTTATTCTAAGATTTATCTATCTAAATAAGATTTATCTACCTAAATAACTTTAAAATATCTCAAAATATATGGGTTTCACATATTTCAACATGTATATGTATGTACTATTTAATAGAATATAAACATAGAGTTCACAAAAAAAATCATTTTCTTCTTATTCCTTTAGTTCTATTATTTTGTTTCACCGCCAATTAACACTACAGCAAAAAAGGGCTTTAGCGACATTTTTAGTGGCGTTTGGATAAAAAATGTCACAAAAATTGAAAAACACCGCTAAAAACTAAGCAATAGCGGCGTTTTCAGGTAAAATGCCGTAAAAATTGAACAATAGCGGTGTTTTTGAACAAGCGCCGATAATAAACTGAGCAATAGCGGCATTTTTCTAGAAACGCCACTAAACGCAGCTAATAAACTGAGCAATAGTGGCATTTTTGTTCAAGCGCCGCTAATAAACTGAGCAATAGCGGCGTTTTTGTTCAAGCGCCGCTAATAAACTGAGCAATAGCGTCGTTTTTGTTCAAGCGTCGTTAATAAACTGAGCAATAGTGGTGTTTTTGTACAAACGTCGCTAATAAATTGAGCAATAGCGGCGTTTTTGTTCAAGCGCCGATAATAAGCTGCGCAATAGCGGCGTTTTTGTACAAACGCCGCTAAAAGTTGAGTAGCCATTTTTGTGTAGGGGCTCGTTTCGTTTTGTTCTGATTTTAATTTCATAATTTTTTCTTATTCTTGTTTTGAATTATATTTTATTTTGATACATTCACTTATAAGCAATGAGAAAGTTTCATTTTGAAAAGTTAATTATGAAAAGTTAATTATGAAAAGTTACAAATTGCTAAGTAAACTATTTAATTAGAAGTTTTCAGGTAAGTTACAAAGCTATTAAAATTGATTTAGGGTTTAATGTTTAGTAAGTTAATTTTATGGTTTAGGGTTTGTTATTTTGGATTATGGGTTTAATGTTTTAAAGTTTGTTATTTGGGGTTTATTATTTAATTAGGGTTTAAGATCTTAGTGTTTAACGATATTGAGGTTTAAGTGTTATTGGTTAGGGGTTCAAGTTAAAGGTTAGGTGTTTGTGGCCGGGTGAAGGGTTTAGGGTTTATGGTTTATGTTTTGTGGCTTAAGGTTTAGGGGATAATGGCTGGGGTTTAGGGGTTTATGATTTAGGATCTAGAGTTTTAGGTTATGGGTTTAGGGTTTATATTTTGAAATTTTTTGTTTTTGTTTTATTACATAAAAAATTATATAAAAATTATGTCATGTATCTAATTCTTTTAAATATTGCTCAAAGTTTCAAGAATTATTTATTTAAAATTGATATGAATTATATAATAATTAAATATAAAATTGTAATAAAAGTCAAGCAGTATTCTTTCATCCTCTTCTATTTATTATTTTATAGTTTAAGGTATATAGTTTAGGGGTCAAGGTTTAAGACTTACTATTTAAAGGTTTATAGATCATGGGTTTATGGATCATGTTTATGGATTATGGTTTAAATTGTAATATCCCTAATTTATGGCTTATGCATAATTGCTTAATTGAATGTGAAAGCATGCCTTTGTGTGTGTGAATGTGTTTTTATGAATTTTTGGAACCCTAGAATATGGGAGAATGATTTAGAAAATATCGTATTTTAAGTTTTAATAAGGGAGCTAAGCTTGGTAGAGCCTTAAGAGAAACTGTATGTGAAACATGACACACAATTGGGCTTGTAAAATTGGCTTGGAGGCGCCACTTAAGGCTCTGGAAATGACGCCACAAGTAGGAGTAAGTGGGCCAGGGTTCGAGTCACAAGGGAAGCAAATAGAGTTTTTATTTTTTATTTTTTGCTGCAGAGTGAGCAGTAGTGGACGGCACCAAGGCACTAAAGGGATGAGTTTAATTCTCTCTAAAATTCGGCCAAGATAAGCGATAAATGTGGGATTATTTTTATTAAATTTTAAATGAGGAGATAAAGAGAAAAACAAGGGATATAACAGTGTTGGCCGAATAGGGGACTCTAGGCTTAGTAATTTTTTCTCTTTTGAAGCCTCTGCCGAATTCTCTAGCCACCCTTCTCTTTCTCTTCTATTTCGTTAAAAGCCGAAAACACAAGCAGTCATAGCCGATTTCTTCACAACATCCAAAGACGAAACTTTATCCCTCCCCATTGCCGAAATTGATCTTTTCTTTTCTTTTCTTCTGAAAGTTCTCTCAAAAGCCGAATACTCAGGGTGGTTCTAGCTGATTGTTCAAAGCCAAAAGTTCACTTCTTTGGCACTCACTGAATCGATTTCTCCTACAAATCTCCTTGTCGATTTTGTGAAGGTGGTTGATCATTCGCGGTTGGTCTTTCTTTTTTGGTAAGAAATCTCTTTAATGTCGATTTAGTCTTTTCTTCTCTGACTGTCGAAATTAAGACCCTAACCACATTGTTGCTTTATGGCCAAAACTCTGAAGGAGGGTTTCGGGACTCTGTATTGTCGACTACAAGGGAGGAGGACCTCGGGATTTCAAGATCTAAGGTAAACGTGTGTAGCCATAGGCCGAAAGCCATTTATCTTGTTCATTTAAATGTTAGAATGGAATCTAACATATGCCTATAAGGATTTCGACATCACTAGGAGCAAGGACAATTTTGGGATTTCAAATCCACAAGGTAAGTGCTTATGGTATTCGGCCAAGGCCATAGTTGATGTTTCAGATCTGTTTCTTACTTGTTGAAAAGCCGAAATTAACCGATTAAGTGATTTAATAGTTGGCCGATTGTAAGAAGAGGTATCACTAAGTTTTCGGGATTTGGTTAATGGTCAAAGTGGCAGCAAGGTGAGAATTTAAGTTGCAAAAATCTTTCGAGATTTGGTTATATAACTGAATAGGTTTTGCTAATATGCCTAGTAATGGCCGAATATAGGAACCAAGATGTAGAGCAATAGATCGGGATTCTTCGGGGTTTCAATAAACTCGCTAAGTATACCAGGTGTGTACCCCACACTATTTCTCGATAGATGTATGGTTATGTTTTATTAAATATGTTAATAAGAATGTGAAAAATATGGCTAAGGTACCATGCTATGGTACAAAGTACTCAGGTACGTTTTCCACTCCTACTATGAGTATAATATGATCTGTATGGCATATGTGACACTATAAGAATGTGAAATAGGAATAAGGCACGATATTGCATGATATGTATGACATGAGGCATATGGGTGATTATGAAAGGGGAAGTGAATGTGGTGGTTTTATACCACAATATCTGAATGTGGTGACTTCGGTCACATTATCTGAATGTGGTGACTCATGTCACAAATATTTTATCTGGTGGCTATGCCACGAATCTTATAAGGGGCGATGAGCACGTCGATTGCAGCGCGCCCTTCGATGATGTGTAGCGGATGGAGGGTTGACTTAGTAGTCCCCACGGTGTGCAGGTTGGTACGGGTGATGTGTAGCGGATGGTACTTAGGTTTAGGTTCGGGTTTGCATCACTACTTTTATCTATTATATATTTGTATGATATGATATGACATGCCGAATTGTTGAGATTTAGTGTTGGTTATACACTGAGTCTGTTTGACTCACCCCGTTGGGGAATATTTTCTTTCAGGTGACACTCAGTGATGGACCGGGTCGGCAGGAGCTTAGTGGTGGCCATGCTCAACTCAGAGTTTTATTTAACTTTGGACTTTCTTTTATTTATTTAAGTATTTTGATTTATTTCGGGTTTTCATTTGATGTAATAAGGCCACTAATATGATACTGTTTATGCATGCTTTCTAAATTATTTCATTATGCTACGTATTTTTATCAAATTATAGATTAAGTAAATTGCATTTTAAAAATAAACTCTAAATGATTTGGTCACCCTAAAATAAAAAGGGAATAATTTTCAATATAAGATAAACTCTCAAACCACTCGATACGAAGTTTTATAAATACCTAGCTTTCAAGAATAAACTTGTTTCCAACTCGAGCTCAATTCAAAAATAAATTTTTCCTTCAAAAACCACCCAAGTTTTCCAAAATAACAAACAGATTTGAAAATGTTTTACTCGAGGAACATACCAGATTCGGTCAAGACTCGTGGGCCGGGTTTGGGGTGTTTTAGCTTGGTATCAGAGCCCAATTTTAAACTCTCAGCCTTAGGTTTAAAGCCCATAACGTTTTTAAAATGAGGCCCAATCAAGTTTTGAGAAAAACTTTTATGAAAAGAGCAGGTTTTCTGGCATGGCACCTAAGTTTCCGACCCGAAGTCCACCAGGTAAGTACTTCTATCCATTGTGTGAATTATAGTATGACTTGTAGAAGGGTAGAAATGGAACGTAGATTAGTATACTAAGTACTTGAACCCTAGGACTAGTTTACCCCAACAATTACATAAGACTTAAAGCCTAGTTAAACAAACCTGTGAACTAAGTCGCCGAGTTAGGGTGTGGCAACCATTGTGCGCATGTCTAGGATTGGATCCGGAAGAGCCTGGTACTTAAACAGTCCTAGTGGCTCACCTTCTCTTCGCTGGAATTCTACCTGGTGCGTAGCTGCGGTTCACCCTAACCAAGAGGACTCAATCACAGGCTAAACTCAGTAACTAAAACCTGAAAGGGATTAGCTGTATTTTCATAAAAACTTCGGTATTAAAATCACCAAATTACCCCTTTAAATTGTAGCAAAACTTGGTTCGAAAATTTTCCCAAAATATTTCTAATTTACAAAATTACCTAAATACCCCTAGTGGTAAAATTACTAATATGCCCCTGGTTTCTAAAAATATCATACTACCCCGATTTCAACAACATTTGCTGATCTTGCAAAAATATCCAAAAACTTTATTGTTACAAAATACTAAGGTACCTTGATTTGGAAATTACGGAATTACTCCTGTTTTACAAAATTACCAAAACGACCCCTGATTTCCAAAATTTCTGCAACAACACTGATTTGGAAAACAAATTCTCAAAAGAATCCCCAAGTTTTGCAAACTTTAAAATACCTTTGATTTATAAAGATTTTTGGAAGTTATCCCAGTTTATTACCAAAATACCCCTGTAGGAAAAATGACGAAAATACCCCTGGGATAGGAATAAGACAAAAATGTTAGGATAATGAATGTGTGTGGTAGATACTACTGAATGAATGTTTGAATGAATGTGCTCCTCTGAATTAGGATAGAAAACTTGAACGAAAACTTGATTGATCGAAAGAACTGCTATTAAACTCTTTTCATAAAATTTCTTCGCGAATAATCAGTGGAACAAGGACTAATTCATAAAATTTCTTAATCAGATTAAAGTGCGATCGTAGAAATGAGCTCTAGGGGACGCGGTCGTAATGTGCGAGGACGCGGTCGAGGTAGAATGACCGTGTCAAAACCCGTTAGGTCGGGTCAAGGGTCTGAGAATGAGGTACCACCTCCCACCACCACCATTTGTTGGTCTTTGGCGAGCAAGATCGGACGGGGATGACCACTGTATCGCAGTCAGCATCGCGAAGTTCTTGAGATGGTGGCTGGAGCTGGTAGAAATATGAGAGCTTGGAAATCTCTACCCGAGCGACTCCGAGCCAATGGAGCTGAGGTGTTCCGTGGCGTATCTGGGGTGGCACCCAGTACGGCTGAGTATTGGTTGGAAGGGACGGGGCGGATTATGGATGAGCTAGATCTGACCCCTGAGGAAAAACTGAAATGAATGGTGTCGCTGCTACGCGATGAAGCATATCAGTGATGGTTAACAGTTCGGGATGGTGCCACAGCTGAGGATCTGACCTGGGAGTATGTTAAGGCGGCGTATCAGAAGAAGTATGTTGGAACCAGATATACTGATACGCAGAGGAAGGCTTTTTTGGGGCTGGTTTAAGGGAACAAGTCCGTAGCATAGTACGAAGCGGAATTCTTAAGGTTGAGCCAGTATGCTCAAGGAGTAGTGGCTACGGAACATGAGCGATGTGTCCGATTTGAGGACGGACTTAGGGATGACCTGAGATTGTTGATAGCTCCACATCAGGAGCGGGAGTTTGCCACATTAGTAGAAAAGGCTAAGGTAGCTGAAGGGATTAAGGTCTCTGTAAGGCAGAACTCTGATCAGAATAGACAGAAGAGAGGTTTTGGGTCGTCTGGATCGTCAGGGAATGTACAAAAGAGGCCTAGAGCTAATGGGCCGCGAGGTCAGCAAGTTGGTTCAGGAGGGCAATACCGTACTTGTACTCAGTGTGGTAAGATGCATCTAGGAGAATGTTGGAAGAAAACAGGAGGATGCTTTAAGTGTGGGTCTAAGGATTATATGATTAAGGATTGCCCGATAAAGATAGACGGGAGTTGACCAACAGGCCAAGGTGCTAATCAGGCTGGTAGAGGTGGACAGCAGCCTCAGCGAGGTCGTGTCTGAATGGTAGGGGTAACGGTGCTGGAAGGGGACGAGGAACATCTGGCAGAGGTGTTGGGAATACAAAGGCAAAACAGCCGGGTCTGGTTTATGCAGTTCGTCGGAGGGAGGATGGAGATGCACCGGACATCATAATCGATACGTTCTTTATTTTTGGTAAACCTTATGTTACTCTGATTGATGTGGGCTCGACCTATTCCTATGTTGCATATAGTGTAGTGGTAACTCTAGACATAGCCTCTGAATTTTCTTATAGGGAGATGACTGTAGTAAGCCCATTAGGCCAAACTGTAGTGGTGAATAAGATCTTTCGAAGTGTACCTCTAGAGATTCAGGGAGTGAACTTTTCGGCTGACTTAATAGAACTACCCTTCGGAGAATTCGATCTTATTATAGGCATGGACTGGTTAGTGGAGCATCGGGCTGTTTTAGATTGTGCAGCTAAGCGAATGGAGTTAAGGACCCCGGAGGATGAAGTGGTAATTATGATAGGAGAAAGAAGGAACTACTTGTCTAATATAGTTTCGACACTAAAGGCGGATAAGATGGTTCGAAAGGGGTGCAAGGCATTCTTGGCCTTCGTAAGTGCGTTGGATGTGAAGGAAGGGGGAGTTAGTGGGGTTCGAGCCGTAAAAGAATTTGTGGATGTCTTTCCGGAGGAATTACCAGGAATACCCCCGGATAGGGAAGTGGAATTCGAAATTGACTTACTGCCGGGAACAGCTCCTATGTCAATCGGCCCGTATCGTATGGCACCAAAGGAGTTGGTTGAGCTCAAGGCTCAAATCCAGGAGTTGCTTGATCGTGGGTTTGGGTTTATCCGAATATAAATAAGATAAAGAATAAAGATAAGGCAGGAACGAAATGAAATAAGAATCCGGCCCATAACATCTATGTTAACTTTTCTGTCTGAATACATTCAAAACAATTTGCTTTCTAGATGATCCTTCTAAAAGAGTGGGATTTATTATTCCATTTTAATTGATTCAAGACCAAGAGAAAGAACTAATGATGCATTCCTATTCCGGTATCTCGATGGAAATACCCATAAATGGTATTTTCCGTAGAAAAAATATTCTTGCTTTACCGCGGCTACTGGCACAGAGTTAGCCGATGCATTTGTTTGTGAAGAAGAAGGATAGAACTATGCGTATGTGCATAGATTATCGTTAGTTGAATAAACTGACCATCAAGAATAAGTATCCTTTGCCAAGGATCGATGACTTGTTCGATCAGCTGAAGGGGGCAGCAGTATTTTCGAAGATAGATCTACGGTCGGGATATCATCAGTTGAAGGTAAAGGAGGCAGATATCCATAAGACAGCCTTTAGGACAAGGTACGGCCATTATGAGTTCTTAGTAATGCCGTTTGGGTTGACGAACACCCCAGCCGCGTTCATGGATATAATGAACCGGGTTTTCCAACCTTACTTAGATCGACTCGTCATTGTGTTCATCGACGACATCCTAGTGTACTCCAAGTTTGAATAAGAGCATGATGAGCATCTTCGGGTTGTGTTGCGAGTGCTAAGGGAAGAGAAGCTCTATGCCAAATTCAGTAAGTGTGAATTTTGACTGAAGGAAGTTGCATTCTTAGGGCATGTGGTATCCGCAGAAGGAATAAGGGTGGATCCTCGAAAGGTTGAGGCAGTGTTGGATTGGAAACCACCTAAGTCTGTGGCAGAGATTCGTAGCTTCTTGGGATTGGCAAGCTACTACAGAAGGTTTGTAGAAGGATTCTCATCGATAACCGCACCTCTGACGAAGTTGTTGAGAAAGAAGGTACCGTTCGTATGGACAGATAAACAACAGGAGAGCTTTGAGAAGCTTAAGAGGGTGTTGACCGAAGCTCCGGTCTTGATTCAGCCTGAGGCAGGGAAGGATTTTATGGTGTATTGTGAGGCTTCCCATACAGGTTTGGGTTGCGTATTGATGCAAGATGGGAAAGTAGTCGCTTATGCGTCTCGGCAACTAAGGCCTCACGAGGTTAACTACCCGACTCATGATTTGGAATTAGCGGCAGTGGTCTTTGCTCTTAAGGTATGGAGGCATTATCTTTATGGAGAAAAGTCAGTGATTTACACAGACCACAAGAGCCTTAAGTATCTGTTGACTCAGAAGGAGTTAAACTTGAGATAGCGAAGGTGGGTGGAATTACTGAAGGACTATGATTGTTCTATAGAGTATCACCCGGGCAAGGCGAATATAGTGGCAGATGCCTTAAGTCGGAAAGTGGTGTTGGATCTAGGGGCGATGTTTGAACATCTGAGTTTGTATGACGATGGAAGTCTGCTGGCAGAGTTGCGAATCAAACCGACGTGGTTAAATGAGGTAAAAGAGGGTCAGTTGGTAGATGAGGATTTAAGTGCTAAAATGAGGCAAGTTCAGAATGGTGGTTTAGAGGATTACAGTATGTCCAGTGATGGAGTATTGTGTTTCAAGGGTAAGGTCTGTATGCCTAAAGATAAGGAGTTAAGGCAGAGGATTCTTCAGGAATCGCATAGTAGCCCTTATGCTATGCATCCTGGAGGAACGAAGATGTACAGAGACTTAAGGGAATAGTTTTGGTGGCTTGGCCTTAAGCGGGAAGTTACCGAATTTGTCGGCAAGTGCTTAACATGTCAGCAAGTCAAGGCTGAACACCAAGTTCCGTCAGGATTGCTTCATCCGATAATGATTCCGCAGTGGAAGTGGAAGAGAATCACCATGGACTCGTTAGTGGGCTTCCCCTTACGCCTACTAAGAAGGACTTGGTATGGGTAATAATGGATCGGTTGACAAAGTCCGCGCATTTCATTCCAGTGCGGGTTGACTATTCGTTGCAGAGGTTAGCAAAGTTATATGTGGCAGAGATTGTAAGGCTGCATGGAGTGCTGATGTCAATCATTTCAGATAGGGATCCAAGGTTTACGTCTCGGTTTTGGAAAGCTCTACATCAAGCTTTAGGCACCAGATTGGATTTCACTACGGCTTTTCATCCACAATCGAACGGTCAATCTGAACGAGTAATCCAAGTGTTAAAAGATATGTTGAGAGGTTGTGTAATAGACTTCAGAGGAAGTTGGGAAGAGTATCTGCCGTTAACGGAATTTGCATACAACAACAGCTATCAAGCCAGTATTCGGATGGCACCGTATGAAGCGCTGTATGGACGGAAGTGTCGCACTCCTACATGTTGGATGGAATTAGGGGAACGTCGAGTTTTGGGTCCAGAGATTGTGGCAGAGTCTGAAGAAAAGGTTGAGGTAATTCGGGCACGGTTGAAGGAAGCATCTGATAGGCAAAAGTCGTACGCAGATCTGAAACGGAAGGAGATAGAATTTGCTGTGGGAGATCAAGTGTTCCTTAAAGTTTCGCCATGGAAGAAGGTGATGAGGTTTGGTCGCAAAGGGAAGTTAAGTCCAAGGTTTATAGGACCTTATCGGGTACTAAAGCGAGTTGGACCAGTGGCATACCAGTTAGAGTTGCCACCGAAGTTGAAGCATATGCACGACGTATTCCATGTTTCTATGCTACGTCGTTTCGATCGGATCCGTCTCATGTAGTTCAGGTTGAAGAGGTGGAGCTAAGGCCAGATCTGTCCTACGAGGAAGAGCCAATCCAGATTTTGGATCGAGTTGTGAAGGTGCTACGGAGGAAGTGAGTTCCTTTAGTCAAAGTGTTATGGCGCAATCATGGATCGGAGGAAGCTTCGTGGGAGCTAGAAGAGGCAATACGACAGCAATACCCTCACTTATTTCAGCCAGGTAATTTCTAGGACGAAATTATTTTAAGGGGTAGAACTGTAATATCCCTGATTTATGGCTTATGCATAATTGCTTAATTGAATGTGAAAGCATGCCTTTGTGTGCGTGAATGTGTTTTTATGAATTTTTGGAACCCTAGAATATGGGAGAGTGATTTAGAAAATATCGTATTTTAAGTTTTAATAAGGGAGCTAAGCTTGGTAGGGCCTTAAGAGAAATTGTATGTGAAACATGACACACAATTGGGCTTGGAAAATTGGCTTGGAGGCGCCACTTAAGGCTCTAGAAATGACGCCACAAGTAGGAGTAAGTGGGCCAGGGTTCGAGTCACAAGGGAAGCAAATAGAGTTTTTATTTTTTTTTTTTGCTGCAGAGTGAGTAGTAGTGGACGACACCAAGGCACTAAAGGGATGAGTTTAATTCTCTTTAAAATTCGGCCAAGATAAGAGATAAATGTGGGATTATTTTTATTAAACTTTAAATGAGGAAATAAAGAGAAAAACAAGGAATATGATAGTGTTGGCCAAATAGGGGACTCTAGGCTTAGTAATTTCGGCAAGAGGGGGAAAAGTGAGACCATTCTGTATTCTTTTCTTTTTCTCTTTTGAAGCCTCTGCCGAATTCTCTAGCCACCCTTCTCTTTCTCTTCTATTTTGTTAAAAGCCGAAAGCACAAGCAGTCATAGCCGATTTCTTCACACCATCCAAAGCCGAAACTTTATCCCTCTCCATTGCCGAAATTGATCTTTTCTTTTCTTTTCTTCTGAAAGTTCTCTCAAAAGCCGAATACTCAGGGTGGTTCTAGCCTATTGTTCAAAGCCAAAAGTTCACTTCTTTGGCACTCACTGAATCAATTTCTCCTGCAAATCTCTTTGTCGATTTTGTGAAGGTGGTTGATCATTCGCGGTTGGTCTTTCTTTTTTGGTAAGAAATCTCTTTGATGTCGATTTAGTCTTTTCTTCTCTGACTGTCGAAATCAAGACCCTAACCACATTGTTGCTTTATGGCCAAAACTCTGAAGGAGGGTTTCGGGACTCTGTATTGTCGACTACAAGGGAGGAGGACCTCGAGATTTCAAGATCTAAGGTAAATATGTGTAGCCATAGGCCGAAGGCCATTTATCTTGTTCATTTAAATGTTAGAATGGAATCTAACATATACCTATAGGGATTTCGACATCACTAGGAGCAAGGACAATTTCGGGATTTCAGATCCACAAGGTAAGTGCTTATGGTATTCGGCCAAGGCCATAGTTGATGTTTTAGATCTGTTTCTTACTTGTTGAAAAGCTGAAATTAACCGGTTAAGTGATTTAATAGTTGGCCGATTGCAAGAAGAGGTATCACCAAGTTTTCGGGATTTGGTTAATGGTCAAAGCGGCAGCAAGGTGAGAATTTAAGTTGCAAAAATCTTTCGAGATTTGGTTATATAACCGAATAGGTTTTGCTAATATGCCTAGTAATGGCCGAATATAGGAACCAAGATCTAGAGCAATAGATCGGGATTCTTCGGGGTTTCAATAAACTCACTAAGTATACCAGGTGTGTACCCCACACTATTTCTCGATAGATGTATGGTTATGTTTTATCAAATATGTTAATAAGAATGTGAAATATATGGCTAAGGTACCATGCTATGGTACAAAGTACTCAGGTACGTTTTCCACTCCTACTATGAGTATAATATGATCTGTATGGCATATGTGAAACTATAAGAATGTGAAATAAGAATAAGGCATGATATTGCATGATATGTATGACATGGGGCATATGGGTGATTATGAAAGGGGTAGTGAATGTGTTGGTTTTATACCACAATATCTGAATGTGGTGACTTCGGTCACATTATCTGAATGTGGTGACTCATGTCACAAATATTTTATCTGGTGGCTATGCCACGAATCTTATAAGGACGATGAGCACGTCGATCGCAAATGATCGCGCTCGATGATGTGTAGCGGATGGAGGGTTGACTTAGTAGTCCCTACAGTGTGCAGGTTGGTACGGGTGATGTGTAGCAGATGGTACTTAGGTTTGAGTTCGGGTTTGCATCACTACTTTTATTTGTTATATATTTGTATGATATGATATGACATGCCGAATTGCTAAGATTTAGTGTTGGTTACACATTGAGTCTGTTTGACTCACCTCGTTGGGGAATATTTTCTTTCAGGTGACACTCAGTGATGGACCGGGTCGGCTGGAGCTTAGTGGTGGCCATGCTCAACTCAGAGTTTTATTTGACTTTGGACTTTCTTTTATTTATTTAAGTATTTTGATTTATTTCGGGTTTTCATTTGATGTAATAAGGCCACTAATATGATACTGTTTATGCATGCTTTCTAAATTATTTCATTATGCTACGTTTTTTTATCAAATTATAGATTAAGTAAATTGCATTTTAAAAATAAACTCCAAATGATTTGGTCACCCTAAAATAAAAAGGGAATGGTTTTTCAATATAAGATAAACTCTCAAACCACTCGATACGAAGTTTTATAAATACCTAGCTTTCAAGAATAAACTTCTTTCCAACTCGAGCTCAATTCAAAAATAAATTTTTCCTTCAAAAACCACCCAAGTTTTCCAAAATAACAAACGGATTTGAAAATGTTTTACTCGAGGGACATACCAGATTCGGTCGAGACTCGTGGGCCGGGTTTGAGGTGTTTCATAAGTGTTGGTGTTTAAAGGTAATGGGTTAGGGGTTATGGGGTTATGGTTTGGGGTTAATGTTTAGGGGTTATTATTTTGTGGTTTAAGGTTTTTAAGGTTATAATTTAACATTTAAGTTCTACGAGTTACTATTTCAATGGTTTAGGGTTTAAGGATATTATGCATGGTTTATGTATTATGTTTAGGGTTTATGGTTTATAGTTTGGGGTTTAGGTTTTTGGTGTGTATGATTTAAGGTGTAATTTAGGGTCTAGGGTTTATGATTTAGGGATTAATCTTGGATTTTTTAAAATATAAAAAAAAGATAAATATAAATTATTATTTTAAAAGAATATATATCAAAATGGATTAAATCCCAAAAGCATACATGAACTTTAATTTGATCCAGATCTTGTAAAATATAAATACAATTATTGATATTATTAACATCATTTTTTATTATTGCATACATAAAAATTTATATTTACTCAATATAAAAATATATTGATGTATTTATATTTTAAAATAATGTGTATGATTAAATCAAAATCAAAATTTTAATGTATATATATTTAGGGTTTAATTAAGGATTAAGGTTAATGGTTTTAGGGAATTTAAGAAATAATTAAACTATTAAAATGAATTACTATGAAAGACATTAGTGGCGTTTTTGACAAAAAATGCCGCAAAAATTACCACTTTATCCAAAACGGTGCCGTTTCAGCTGTGTTTGTTGTGGCATTAGCGGCGTTTTTACTAAAAACGTCACTAAAGATCGGGAATTAGTGGCGTTTTTCAAAAGCACCACAAAATGTAAAGTTAAACAATGTCATTTTTTTTTCATCCATTCCCGAAACCCCTTATTGGACGACGTCGTTTTGTCAAAATGCAAAAAAAGTTTAAGTGCGCTAGTAGATAAACGCCGCTAAAACTTAGGCATCAGTGGCGCTAGGTACAAACGCCGCAAAATATATTTTGATTTTGAGCAAAACGGCGCCGTTTTTGTATGCTCTATTTTTGTATACCCATTCAAACCCCGAAATCCCTAGCTCTCTAACCTTATTGTTTTCCCCTAAAAAATTACCCAAAATCCCTAACTCCCTAACCTGCGCACCTGGCCAAGTCATATTAGACCTCTCCTCCGCCGTTAAGGAACTCGTTGAGAACAGCCTCGACGCCTGCACCACCAGTATTGAAATCGCTGTCAAAGAGTACGGAGAAGAATGGTTTCAGGTCATCGATAATGGTTGTGGTATTTCACCTGCTAATTTCAAGGTAAAATTCCACCATTAGCAGCACAATGTTTTTACCTTTTGTTTTTGTTTATATTTTTAAATGTGAACCTGATAATGGCTTGCGGATTTTCCAGAATTTGAATCTCTGACTAGGTTTGGTTTTAGAGGGGAGGCATTGAGTTCGCTTTGTGCTTTAGAGAGTCTAACTATTGAAACGAGAATGAAATATGGACTCGTTGCAACGCATTTAACTTTTGATCATTCTAGTCTATTGATAGCTGAGAAGAAAACTGCAAGGCAAATTGGTACGACTGTCACTGTCAAGAAGTTATTTTTGAATCTACCAGTGCGAAGTAAGGAATTTCATCGCAACATACGCAAGGAGTATGGCAAAATTATTTCCTTATTGAATGTGAGTGCATCCATGGGTATCTAAAGCTTTAAAATGTGAGTGCATCCATGGTCTTTATTTGTTCTGCCACTTGGAGACTGTAAAATAGGGTTGACATAATGTGTTTGTTAGGCTTTGTCCTTAATTTAGAAGCAACATGCATATGATAACCTTTCCGTAGTAAGATTTGTGATTCATTAGCAGGAAGGCACTGAAAAAATGCCTATAAAGTATGACTGGAGTCTATGTAATGCTCAATGAGTTATGCTCAATGAGTTTTGATTGGATATTGTTTTCTTAACCTTGTAGTATCCTATACATGAGGATAATAAAATTTGGTGTTTATTTGCTGGAAATTGAGACTGGAAAGGTTTGATATTTTTCTTAATTTGTTAAGACACAAATCTATTTTGTAAATTAGGATTGCAGCATACTGTCCTTTGTGCTATAAGCCATATATACTTCTAATTATTGTGTGATTGTGATTAAGATATACATTACTTGGATAAAATTTTGTAAATGGTTGAACTGATTCTAAACTGTTCTTTATTTTTTAGCTTGGCTACACTAAAAGGCAAGAGGAAAAGCATTTTCGAGGTGTCATCGTGTTAGACGTAAGAATACGTTTCTTCACCTTTTAATTTTGAGGCCATTGTTGTTGTTTTGTATCTGTTAAATATTTTGAACGTTTCAAGTAATGAGTTCAAGTAATCATTCACTGATTAGATATTAATTAGATTTATAAGCAAATAAATATTGGATTCTTAGTTGGTCTCTTCTTTTTTTTTAACATATTGACAGATAAAGAGTGTTTTGCTTTTACTTTATTCTTTATTTTTTACTGATAAATTGTGATGGTGTATGTGGGTGGGTTTAGATCGGGCTTAGATTCATGTTTAGCTTGGTAAAAAATGAGTTATTTATATTTAACTTGTTTTTATATATTATCTTTTTATTTTTTATTTAATATTATTACTGAATATTTATTAATTATATATTTTACGTTTATTATTTTTTTTTGAAATGATAATTTATTTATTTTTTATATAAAGAGAGCAATTCATAAATTAAGCAAGAGTATATAAAATAGAGCTATACAATATTCTCTTGTCACGCGAGCCTATTAGTTTCTTTTCCTATAAATGTGTGTAAATGGTTTATTTTTCTTTCTTTATTTAAATAACAAAGATTTTTCTTAACCCAAAATGGCTTATTTTTTTATTATTGCATTTTTGTTCTCTCACTCATATTTCAAGCTTGAATTATCATTGAATGTATCTTGATTATTCTCTAATTATTATTACAACCATTATTTCATAACCCTTTTTTGTATCTGGTCTCTCTTTCTCGTGGTTGCAGGCTTCCATTGCTATAATTCTGCTGCAAACAGTAAGCAAGTGTTTAAAAAAATTATTTAACATTTACTTGTGAAAAAGGTATTAACCAATTAGACAAATATTCATTTTTTAGCATATTTATTTAATTAATATGAATTTTCTTTCACTACAAAGCATAATCATACTTATTCAAACTGAAATTTAGTGCTTGATTAAGTTAATTTTAAGCATTTAAATGCAAAATTAAATTATTATTCAAGTTGTAATTTTGAATAATATGCATATGTGACAAATTATTATTGTGACAAATGACAATTGTTAAACTATGTCACATTAAATTATATTTTAAACTGTAACTTTATATTATTTTAGTATATTTTAATTGAGATCTACTATTAATATTTTAATGAATTGATGTTAGATTTAGTAATAAAGTTGTATTTATTGTACATATTAAAATTTAAATTTATTTGATATTTGTATATCAATTTAAGATGTTGTTTTTTTCGATATATATTTAGCTTTTAAAATTTGTTTTATTGTTTTGACTTTGTTTTATTTTAGTAAAGTGTGCCCCCCATTTGTAGGTTCCACGCTTCCGGTCTTGAGGTTAAAAAAGCTCTTACTTGATATTTGTAGATAAAATTCCAGTAGATATCAGCACTTATACTTCCATTGGTAAAAATGTTAACTTAAATTAATGTTGTTTGATATTATTTTTATTTTCTGTTTTTTTTTAAGTATTAGTGAGTTAATGTTGTTTGTATTTTTGACTGCAGCCTCTGTTTCTTGACGAGTGTGGAGTAGACCAGCTTCTTGAAATTATTAAGGTACGTTTTAGTTCAAAATTCTGATCAGTAAGAGTTATATCATGATGAATTTGTCCAAATTGCTGTTTATTATCCTGTTTGGTTGGTATATATGCTATTTATTATATTGCTGTCCAAAAAAAAAAAAAGATTCAAAGTATATAGGCTGGAAACCTAACGGGTTGCCTTATATCTCATTGTAAGATATAATGGATCCTTCCCAGGTGTAACAATGCCACATGTGATGAATATTACGTAATTTCTATCTAAATTACTGTCCAAATTGTTGTTTATTATATTGTTTCAACTGGTATATAGCCTATTTTTTATATTGCTGTTTATTATACTGTCCAAATTCTGATTTGATTTTTGTTAAACTTGTTGGAATGAATGGTAAATTGGAACGTACAAATTGGAGTATAAATGCATAACTTAAATTGGAGTATAAATGGTACCGAAAGCAGGGTAGACTACTTAGGTTTTGTCGTACATAATTGTGTATAAAATAATATAATATTATGAAATTTAAATAAATTAAAAGTCTGTTTTATTTTAATATGAAAATCAAATTCTTTTTTTAAAAATTAGTAATTAAAAGAATTTTAATACGAAAATTTATTTTAACAATTACGGATAAGGTTAGATGAAAACTAAATAAGAATAAATAAATTCAGCTCTACAGTTATTATTTAATTAAATTTGTTGTTTACCTCACATCTCTAACTACACTTCATCTAATTAACAACATCTAGAAGTTTGTAAAAATTATTACTTTAATTTTAAAAATTAAAATTCTTTATTTTTAAATAAATTTTTATTTAACTCCTAACTTTAAATCAACATCTCAATTTTCATATCAACTATAAATAGTATATATTGTCCGCATCCAATTGGCTTGAGGAGTGATATTTGACTGAAGACTTCTCAAGTTCTTGGACCTCCTTTTAATATATTAATTTTGTCCTTTAATGTTAGTTGGAAGAATTGCAGCAGATTCTTTGAACCCAACATTAGAATACAAAACCAATATTAGAATAAAAATTAAAAGAATTTTTATATTAATAATGTTTGATTTTAATATTTAATATTTTGAATGTTTTTTAAACTTATAAATAATTTGTTATAAATATAAAATATATTTTTTATGTTTTTTCATTATTTAAATATATTTTAATGTAAAAATCAAATTACTATTTTTTTATATTAATGATCATTATTTCATATTTAATATTTTTAAATGTTTTTAAAACTTATAAAATTTTTATCAATAAAATAATAACGATCATTATTTAAATAACTTACATAATTGACTTAACTCACATAACATACATAACTTACATAACTCACATAACATACATAACTCACATAATTTACATAACTTACAAAATACATAACTTACATAATTTTAAGATCAAATATCATAACTTACATAATTTTAAGATTAAACTTCATAACTTACATAATACATAACTTACATAATTTTAAGATCAAATTTCATAACTTACATAATTTTAAGATCAAACTTCATAACTTACATAATTTGAAGATCAAATTTCATAACTTACATAATTTACATAACTTGGATGAATTTGTCAAGGGATAGGACTTCAACAACTACGAAATGGATAGGACTTGGATGAATTTGTCAAAGGTAAGCAACGGCTATCGAAATGGAGTAGAAACTTTTCTAAATTTTGCATTTCAAAATGCAAGCCAAGAGAATATGATTCTTTGCCCATGTGAGAAGTGTTGCAATATCAATTGGCATTATCGTGAAGTTGTCTACGAACATCTAGTTGTTGATGGCTTTGTCCGGGGGTATAAAAAATGGATTTTCCATGGAGAGTGTACATCTAGTGGAGCCTCTTCATCGATGAATCTGGGTTATCATCATAGTGCTTACAATCAGAATGTTAGAGAAGATAACATGGAAGGCATGTTACGGGATGCATCTAATATGCGCAGTGATGGTTTGCAATCATTTCCACTTGACTTGGGTGCAACTGATGATTATAATTTTGGTGGAAATGCTTTCACCGAAGGGGGAAGAAGTGTACCTGATGAACAGCCAAATGAAGAAGCGGTGAGGTTCGACACGTTACTTGGTGAAATGAATGAAGAACTGTATGAGGGATCAAAATTTTCCAAATTGTCTTTCTGTATTCGTCTTTTTCACTTAAAATGTTTGGGAGGATGGACCGGAAACTCTTTGACAATGCTGCTAGAGTTTTTCCAAGAAATGTTCCTGTTTGCGAAAATCTCTCAATCTTCCAAAGACATGAAGAAACTGATAAAAGATTTGGGCCTTGGCTACAACAAAATTCATAGTTGCCCAAATGACTGCATGTTGTATTGGGGCGACCGGAAAAACCAACAGTGCTGTCATGTATACGGTCAATCCCGTTGGATGAATAGAAATACAGAGGATGGTAACGATGATGAAAACAATACACAGTTAAGGAAGCAGCCAGTTAAGATTTTACTGTATTTTCCGCTAATACCAAGGCTTCAAAGGCTTTTCATGTCATCGAAGACAGCCGAGTCAATGACGTGGCACCATGATGTACGAACCGATGATGGATTGTTAAGGCATCCTGTAGATTCTTTAGCTTGGAAATCATTTGACTCCAAATTTCCATGCTTTGCAAGCGATCCTAGGAGTGTGAGGCTTGGGCTAGCATCTGATGGATTTAACCCTTACAAAATCATGAGCACTGCATACAGTACTTGGCCTGTGGTGCTTGTTCCTTACAATTTACCTCAATGGGTTTGCATGAAACAATCATCCTTTATCTTACCTATGATTATCCCTGGAGAGAAAGGGCCCGGAAATGATATTGACATATATTTGCAGCCACTTATTGAAGAGTTAAAACAATTATGGGCTGGTGTTGAGATATACGATGTACTGAGAAAGGAGAACTTCAATTTACGTGCAGCTTTGATGTGGACTATTAATGACGTCCCGGCCTATGCCAATTTATCTGGTTGGAGTACCAAGGGACGTTATGCTTCTCCTTGTTGTGCTGTGCAAACATGTTCGCAATGGTTATATAATGGGAAGAAGTTCTCTTACATGGGGCATCGTCGGTGGTTCCCGAAAAATCATAGGTTTAGATTTCAAAGTACTCAGTTTGACGGTACTGAAGAGTTCAGAGAAGCTCCTTCGCAGACCGGTGGATCTGAAATATTGTTCATGTTGAAAGATATGAATTTCATTTATGGAAAGATGAATCAACCGACCAACACGCAAAGAAATAGAAGATCAAGGGATGAATCTGATGACGAATCTGATGAAGAGGATGATCCTAATGAGACAGACTTGTGGAAAAAAAGAAGTATTTTTTTTGAGTTGCCTTATTGGGAGCATCAGATTTTACGAAATAATCTTGATGTCATGCACATTGAGAAAAATGTCTGCGAGAACATCATTGGGACTATTTTAAATGTCGATGGAAAATTGAAAGACAATCTTCAGAGTCGACTTGATTTAGTCCACATCGAAATTCGGCGTGAGCTTCATCTCCAAGCACTTCCGAATATGAAATATCGGTTGCTGCCTACTATTTTTTTAATGTCGAAGACGAAGAAAGAAGTGTTCTGTACGGTGTTGAAGGATATAAAGGTCCCAGATGCGTATGCATCAAATATATCTTGATGTGTGAGTCTTAAAAATCGAAGACTATATGGCTTAAAATCGCATGACTATCACATCTTGATGCAAGACTTACTGCCAGTTGCTATGCGGTGTTGTAACACCCCTAACCCAAAACCGTCGCCAGAATAGGGTTAAGAGGCATTACTGGACAATAGGATTATTTACAACCCAATTACGACACAATGTCAATCATCATCATAATACATCAAACATAAACAATTAGTCCCTTATTAAGGTGTAGAAGACCTTAAACACATGCTAGAGAGGGGTCAAGACTAAACCGAAGTACATACAAAAACTTCTTGGAAATTTAAAACTTTTCTAGGTTTCAGGGGATACATGCCCGTGGGGGTAGGCCGTGTGCCTCCCACGGTTGCTAGACACACCCGTGTGTCCTCCCCGTGGTCGAAACTGACCATTGCTGCACGACCTCCAAGCACGCCCGTGTATTTTGGCCGTGGTCGATCCTGTCAAAAACCACACGGCTACCAGGCACGTCCGTATGCCATGGCCGTGTGCTCTTAGGCCATATACTGACTTACGCCCACAGTCACTAGGTACGCCCGTGTACCACAACCGTGTGGCAAAAATAGGCCATTTGCAAGGCCAAAATGCCACACATATGGGTCAATCCCTACAGGCACACTTAAGCATGTTTATACACACATTTTGGCAACCATTTCCTATCATATGATGAATCTATCAACTCATACAAACTCACTTTCAAACATATCAACTTATAAGCTAACATATACAACTTGAACACATTCAATACTAAACATTGTTCCTTCTCAATTTCACTAAATCATACTAACATTTTACCATCACAAAGATTACCATTTGAAAGTAATTTTCTTTACTCACATGCCATACCAAAATATGCATCATATAAATCAAGCCATTCATGCTTAAAACCATCATATATCTAGCCATATCACATGGCTAGTTACACATCTCTAATATGATCACTACAACAAAATAGCCCTACGGTGACACTTATGGGGTGGCACTTTCTTAAGTGTTGGGATAGACTGGCCAACATATGCTTTGGCCAACTCTTTTATAAGGGTTGTGATATGCATGCCTAAGGCAACGCTTAAATAAGAGTTGGCTTTGTCTAGTCCTAAGGCGACATTTTTGGGGTGACACTTTCCTAAGTGTTAGGATAGACTTGCCAACATACGCTTTAGGCAACTCTTTGTACAACGGTTGGGATATGTAAGCCTAAGGTGACGCTTGAGTAAGAGTTGACTTTTGCGTAGTCTTAAGACGACACTTTTGTGGTAACACTTTCCTAAGTGTTGGGATAGACTACGCTTTGGCCAACTTTTTGTATAAGGGTTGGGATATGTAAGCCTAAGGCGACGCTTGAATAAGAGTTGGCTTTTGTGTAGTCCTAAGACAACACTTTTGTGGCGAAACTTTCTTAAGTGTTGCGATAGACCACGCTTTAGCCAACTCTTTGCATAAGTGTTGGGATATGTATGCCTAAGGCAACGCTTGAATAAGAGTTGGCTTTTGTCTAGTCATAAGATGACACTATTGTGGCGACACTTTCCTAAGTGTTGCGATAAGACTACGCTTTGGCCAACTCTTTGTATAAGGGTTGGGATATGTATGCCTAAGGCAACGCTTGAATAAGAGTTGGCTTTTGTGTAGCCCTAAGATGACACTTTTGTCGCGACACTTTCCTAAGTGTTGGGATAGACTATGCTTTGGCCAACTCTTTGTATAAGGGTTGGGATATGTATGCCTAAGGCAACACTTGAATAAGAGTTGACTTTTGTGTAGTCCTAAGACGACACTTTTGTGGTGACACTTTCCTAAGTGTTGCGATAGACTACGCTTTAGCCAACTCTTTGTATAAAGATTGGGATATGTATGCCTAAGGCAACGCTTGAATAAGAGTTGGCTTTCGTCTAGTTCTAAGACAACAGTTTTGGGGCGACACTTTCCTAAGTGTTAGGATAGACTTGTCAACATACGTTCTGGCTAACTTTTTGTATAAAGGTGTAACATCCTAAATTTCCTTAATTCTGACTTTTTTGGAATGTGTAGCACCAAAAAATTGGATTTAAAATATGAATATTCTTAAAATTTTACATCAGGTTCAGGGTTTTATGTTTATGGGTTTGGGGTTTAGGATTTTAAGATTTTGTGATTATGGGTTTAGAGTTTAAGGTTTAGGGATAATATTAATGTGAATATATTAAAATTATAATTATAGTTGAAATTATTTAAGAAATAATAGATAAACTTTATATATATTAAAATTAAAAAAAATTGGTAACCTATGCATCTCTAGAGAAACAAAATTAATTAGTAAATTGAAAATGTTATTTAAATTTCCTAAAATATTGAAAGAATATATAACATTAACATTTTATCTAATTAATTTAGGGTTTAAGGTTTAGAGATAAGGGTTTAGGGTTTGTAGTTTATGAGATATGGTTTTGAGTTTAGGGTTCTGGTTTAGGGTTATAGTTTATGGTTTAAAGTGAGTGTTTTAGAATTTGGGGGTTAGAATTATAAGGTTTAGGGTTTAGGGTATATCAAATAAAGACGTGAGTGAACGAGAGGCCAATGCTATTAAAAAATGGTTTGGTCTGTAAATCAGTTAACCGATGTCAATTGGAACTGAGCTATTTTTAATCAAGCCTTTTTCACCCTTATTTGTAGGGTTCTTAGAATGTCATATGTTCGTGCTCGTGTTAGAAATCGAACTAAACTAATTAGAATTAATCAGTTTGGTTTGACCAGGTTTTTCGGTTTCTTGTTCATTGTTAGGCTGGATAATGATACCATTCTATAAATCAATTTACTATTTAAGTGTTGATCAATGATGTTTAAACCAGACAATATTGGCTGGTCGGATTGGGAGCTAGCAGGGGTTACTAGTATGAAGAATGGCTTTGATTCGGTTAGACCAGTAACTGGCATGGACTGATTAAATTGACAGTTGAATTGGGGTTTTTATTTTTTATTTTAGAACAATTTTTAATCGAATCCACAAAGTTGGTGAATTGGTGGTTGAACTGTTTGGTTTAAAAACATTAGTGTTGGTTTGTTTAGTTATTCGATTTAGAAATTAAAAAAAAAAACCCTAAAAATCAACCACACAATCACGTCCAAATTAAAATACATATCACTAAGCATTCTTGATAAAAATTGATGTCGGGGACAGAGTGCTCAGATTTAAGCCTCTCATTTTGTATAAATATTGAGATTTATATTTAGCTTAGATCTTTCAATATGTCGGTTTTGTCCAATGTTATTATGGTCTAGGAAAGTCATAATTGAGTCATGTTTTTAATATTTATTTTTATACTTATACTCGCTTAATAAAAAAGAATTACCTTATCAAATAAGGTGAAAGTCTAACAAATTTCTATTTAGTTTTTGTATTATTAAAAGGATCTATTTATTCATTGTGTTATTAAATAAATTTAAATTAAAATAGAGTTAACATTTACTGTTTAAAATAATATTATTTATTGTTTTTTTATAGTTTTGTAAATGAAATTTTGTTTTTTTAATTGAATTGGAAAAAAATATTTTTTATGTTACAAATGTTAATTATGATACAATTTAGATTTATTTAATTAGTTTAAATAGTATAAAGAATATTTTTTTTTGCAAAACAGTGTCGTTTTGTAATTAGGTGTTTTTATCCCAAAATTTCAAATGAAATCTCTTATTTCTTTCCCTCTTTTTCCCAAAATTGATTCCCCCCACCCCAGAAATCCCACCTGAATTCTCTTCTTCTTTTATTTTCCCCCCCAATTTCCCACTTTGTATTGTATATTAAAACAGGGATAAAACCCTAGCCCTAAACTCTTGAAAGACTGCAGATTGTCCATGCCCAAAAGGGTTCCATACGCTGCAATTTCGTCGTTCCCACTCGTGCTTCAGTAATCAAAATCTCAATCTTCTTTTGACTTATATATATTGCTGTTCTTTCATCATCTATCTTAACGAAAGCTCAAAATCCGTAGGATCCGGATGGGAATTGGCATGTTGGAGCCATGGCCAAGCTGATTGACGACGTTGCCACGGCAGCGAATTTACTCCGTTGTCGACCATGTCGAACTCTCCATTGATTTCAGCATTTCATTTTATTCAATGGCCAAGATTCAAGTTAGTCTTCTCGTATCGTGAAATCTTAAGTTCCTTTTCCTGTGTTTTGGTTTGAAGATAAGGTTTAATGGGGGTATGATACAGGAAGAAATGGGGATAGAGGCAAAGGTGATAGGGGAGAAGGGAAGTCTTACACAGGTGGTAGTGGAGGTTACAAGGAAAGGAAACAGAGAGCTAATTGCTTTGGGTAAACAATGGATGACCTCCGATAAAAAAGGACTGAAGCCATCCCAAGTGAGTAGTAAGCTTTGAAACTTTACTTTGCTCTGTTTTCTTGATGAACTGATACCACTACCCGTTCTTCTATGAATACTAGTTTGGAAGGCTTTTTGCTCATTTCATCTCAGGGCATTCGAATACTACTCCCAGTTGAGTTGCTTTTTCTGGGTTTTGGTTTAAATTGAAGAAAGCTTAACATTTTTCTTTTAACTCGAATTAATAATTATGAAGAATTGAAAGAGACCATGGCTTACTGCTGGAGGTCAATTAATTGCCTCTCGTTTTGAGCTGCACGATGTTCGAAGCTTATTGCCTGTTGAGAGTGAGGTAACATAATAAAGTATCTTTATGCAGTAAATCTCTTTTCAATATATTAGGCATCTGATTTTGATGCAGTGGGATCTCTAATAGTTATTAATCTGTCTCTTTAACTTGGTTTTATTTCCAGATTGATGATTTGCAAGATCATATTATCATTTGCGGATTTGGGCGTGTTGGGCAGGTATTTATATATTTGCACCCTTGAATTTGAAAAATTAGTCTAAAAGTGTTAATCTGATGAACCTCTTCTCAAATTAGTTAATAATCCATAAACACATGTCCATAACAATATCGTGTTTTCTTTTTTTCTTTGCGTGTTTTCAGATCATAGCTCAGCTACTTTCAGAGCGCCTAATTCCATTCGTTGCCCTTGATGTGCGGAGGTAACATAATTCTTTTTAAAGAGAAGTCAAATAATCATCGATCATAATGCTTATGATTTTGCAAACATCTGAGCAAGTATTTCCCTAATATGAAAACTTTTGTCCGCGCTCATGATGTTGTTCACGGCCTTAATTTGGAAAAAAGTGGAGACACTGGTGTAATATTCTTTTACCTTCTACTAAATTTACCTTCTGTGATTTCTCTTCTTCTGGTTTTTCGTTATTCTCTTCTTCCTTGTTGAGCATAGGTTGTGCCAGAAACCTTGGAACCAAGTCTGCAGTTGGTTGCTGCTGTCCTAGCTCAGGTATGATGGATTACATTTTCGAAACCCGAGCACCTTGTTTCCCTTATGCTTTCCTCGGCCATAGTGGTTTTAACATAGTCTCGAGCTAGAGATCATGATTTGGATGAGCAACACTTGCATCGGTCACTTATTAATATGATTAATCTGCGTTAAACCAAATGCGGATGTCTTATATTCATCTGTTAATCCGATGCTTCCACTTCTATTCTATTTTTTTACACTTCTATTCTATTTTTTTTTTACTTATATTGATATCTTAAACAATCCATATCTTAAACAATCCATATGCTTCCACTTATTTTTTTACCTTGTCATTAAATGGTAGCAGACAGGAAAGGAACATTTTCATGGATTACTATTTTCATGTTCTTTTCTGTTGTACATTGATTGCCAGTGATGATTTTATTAAGTCTAATGTTATCTTAGGAGGCAAAAAAATTGAGGTATAAATGTCAGCCAGCATTGTTACTCTTATCCTCTTATTATGTTCTGGATACTTTTATGACCAAGTAAGTTTTGGGGTTGTTCCGATTATGATAAATGATAAAATGTTATCTGCTAGTGCACCTTTCTTAAGATGTTTTCTAGTCTGTTATACTGAACTGGGGTTCTGGAGCCACTTGTTGATTATCTTCTAGGATGGATGCAGGATGTGAATCAATGGGGCAAATTTATCGGAAGAACTCTGAATAATTTTATATTAATTTGTACAAGGAAAATTCTTGAATCATTTGCTTAGATTTAGTTTAAATTTTAAAGAAGAAATGAAGTATCGAAACTTTTACCTGATTCTACTCATAAATGAAGATTAAAAGAAATGAAACTTTTAATCACTTATGATAGTTGTTAGAGATTTAGTTTTCAATTTAAGGGAACACAATTGATATATATATTGTTGACTATTAACCGAGGAATATTCATATGCTCCAAATGCTAAAGTTTGATAAAGATTAGTAGGGAAAGTATTATTTTCATTAGAAGTTTTAAAATTTTCAATTTGTGGGGCTAAAATACTACTTTTATTAAATTTTAAAATTTCTATAATAATTTCAATATTATTTCAAAATTTAAGGGCATGATGACCTTTGATTATTTTTACTATAGTGTATATTTTATGAGCCAACAGAATTACGATATGTTTTTTAAGCTCATTGCATATTATGGACTTATTAGATTACATCGATATTTCTGATCAGTTTTCATTAAACTTGCTGCAGGTTCCATTACTATTTTGAGGCATCGGCCATTCAGTGAGTCTTGCCAATAGCTAAATATAGCCAAGAGTCGAGAAGCAATAAATGTGAAAAAGAGAAAAGCGCATATGTTACAAGTAGGTAGTAAACAAAATGGATTGTTAGGGTATATGGTATACTTGGATCTGGATATATTTCACTACTTGGGGCTACCTTTGTAGAAATAAGAGATCAATAGAGTTTCTTAGAATTAAAGTTGCAGTTTCAAACTGTATTAGCTTTTTTTGTAGTACAACATCAATATCAATGTCCATCGACTTAGGTATTTTTTTTATTTGTTTACTTTTGTACATTGAGTTCAATGTTAGTGGTATACATTTCAGCTAAATGTTAGTGTATTTTGATTGTTGGATCGATTTTTGTAGTGAATATTTAATCTTTATTTTAATTTTAATTTTATATTTTTTAGTTGTATTTAAAGCAAAATCTTATCGTTATTCACTGTAAATATTTATAAAAACATATTAATATTAAAATAATAAAAATAAAAAAATTACATTATACGTGTCTATTCCAATCTTTTTTAGGTTATCTTAGATGGGTTTATCTCAACCCTTTTTAAAGGTTGTCTTAGACAAGATTTATCCCAACCCTTCAATAAGATCTATTCCAACCTTTTTACGGTTATTTTAGATAAATCTATCCCAACCTTTTTAAGGTTGCTTTAGACAAGTCTATCCTAACCTTTTTTTAAAGTTGTTTTATACAAGGTCTATCCTAACATTTTTAAAAAAGTTGCTTTAGACAGGTCTATCCCAACCTTTTGTAAAGGTTGTCTTAGACAAGATCTATCCCAACTTTTTCTAAAACATTGCCTTAGATAAATTCTATCCCTACTTTTTTTTATGGTTGCCTTAAACAAGCTCTATCCCAACCATTTTAAGGTTGCTTTTAAATGAGTCTATACCAACCCTTTTTAAGAGTTGCCTTAGACAAGGTTTATCGCAACTTTTTTAAAACGTTGCCTTAGATAAGGTCTATCGCAACTGTTTTAAAAGGTTAGCTTAGACTAGTCTATCCCAACCTTTTTAAAGTTGCCTTAGATATGTCTATCACAACATTTTTCAAAAGTTGGCCTTGACTAGGTCTTTCCCAACTCTTTTTAAAAGTTGGCATTGACTAAGCTTTTCACAACCCTTCAATAAGTGTCGGCATATGTTGACTTATGGCGACGCTTTTACAAAAGCGTCGCCATGCCTATGCCAACTGCACCATACACGACTATTTGGGAAGCGTCGGACAAAGCGTCGCCAAGCCTATGCCAACGCTTTTTGCGTCGTCTTAGGTCAAAAAAAGTGTCGCCATAGGGCTGTTTTGTTGTAGTGGATTCAAATAACTAGCCTATACATGCCATATTTTGACTATATACATTCTTTCCAAAAGTACCCAAAATAAGATGCCGATAGTGTGATTAAGATGCTGATGATTCCCAGATCTGATCTAGCTTTACTGACACTGCAAAGCAGAGAAACGAATCACACAGTAAGCTTTATAAAGCTTAGTAAGTTCGAAATACAATACAATTATTTCATCAAATTAAACCAATATATATAACCATTACAAAGATCCATTCTCTCACATTCATACCATATCATCCATGACTAAAATCTCATTCTTCCTGTAACACTCCTTACCCGAAACCTTTGCCGGAGTCGAGTATGTGGCATTACTAGACTTGACTATTAAGTCGGGGCATAAAGTTTTTTAAGCTGTCCAACTGTGTCACGCTGACTAAATTGACCATAACTCGAGTTACAAAACTCGAAATTTGGATCCATAAATTTTCCTTGAAACTAGACTCATATAACTTTTTACCATATTTTTTCCAGAATTTTTTATGTGGCCAATTAGTACAGTTTATTCATCAAAGTTACCCCTATTTCACTGCTTGACAATTCTGACCTATCTTTACAAAAGTACAGTTATCTCATTGTAAAAATTTACAATAATGTTTTTGTTTATTCCAATCAAAAATAGACTCAATAAGGATTCTAAACATATAAACCATGCTCCATAATTATTTCTTTACAATTTTTGACAAATTTTCCAAGACAGAACAGAGACTCACGAATTTATTCAGACCAAGTTTCACTAAAACTTAAATCTCTCATAATATATAAATTCTTTGCCTACTATGTTTCTTTCATGTAAAAATAGACACAATAAGGTTTAATTTCTTATCTAATTCACTTTCTAATTCAATTTATCCTATTTTTGGTGATTTTTCAAAATCACATCACTGCTGCTAACTAAAAACTATTTCATTGCAAAATATGATTAACTAGTTTATAATTGAACATACCCACATACAACTCATACTGTCCATGCATTTTAATCATTTATGCAAATTAACTTATACCTAAAATATTCACATAATATCCTAATTCAAAGGTTCATTTCGTAAACATACACTTCCTTACCAAAAACGATTAAACTTCGACTTAAAATGCACAAAAGCATACTTAACTAAAACTTTGGCCATATTCGCATGGCTATTGTATACAAACAAAACTTCATTCAAACATTTAGTTAGCCTATACATGCCTTTGATTCAAAACTAACTTTAAAATACCAAAAGGGATAATAGTGTGGTTGACTCTCGAACGATACTTTGAGCCCGTAGCTTGACCTGAAATCTATAATACAAAAAAATGAACACACACGAATAAGCTACTAGCTTAGTAAGTCTTAAGCATCATACTATATCTTTCAACCGTCTAAACATAAAATAAAATGAATTCATGACATTTTATTTACATGTCTTACTTATGACACAACATAACAAGGTAATACCACTTTATTTAACTTGATAACTTTCAATTTCCATAACAATTACATCGATTGCCGATTATACATAATAATCGCGTAGCTAAGTGTAACAATAACTTACCTGAGCATCTTTTATTTTAAAACATACTCATGTTTCGAACTTCAAATAACCACATGGCATATTTAGCATACCAAATTCACAACCAAGTATATAACACTTTTCTTTCGTCATTTTATTTGCTCACTATCATAGCATATTTATATGTATACATTTATAACACTAAGTATAATAGTACATACCTTGTAGCCGAAATAACAATGCCACTCTCAAAACTTAAGCCTTCTAGATTTGTTTCATGACTTTAACACTATATAAGTAAATCAAAATTGAAACTCACTGAAATAAAACCTGCTAGGCTTTAACCCGAATCACACAAACACCGGCACTAGGCCTGCTAGACTCAAGGTCTGAAGTTTAAACACCGGCATTAAGCCTGCTAGGCATTTAAGCCTGAAGTATATCACCGGCACGAAGCCTGCTAGGCACAAAGCCCGAAATATATCACCGGCACAAGGCCTGCTAGGCACAAGCCTGATATTTCAACATTTTCAACAATTGTACATTTAAACATATTAGCTCCTTGCTTTCGGCATTAAAATAAAATTTTTCCCACATGTATAATATACATAGTCGAATATAAGCAATAACTATGATTTATTCATTCAAACATTATCATCCAAATTCCAACATCAATTTAAGTATAATATCGATTATAAATATTTAACTCAAAAACATTACTCAAACCGTACATCATTATTAACTCATGCACATAAACCACATTCACATACCATATCAACTATACTAATTCACGTTACATTTCCAACATATTCAATTCAAGACACGTCATTTATATTCGGCTATCACATACTAACTTACTCAAGTATATTAAATAATATTATTGAACATATTGTTAACAATCTATTTAATGTACTTTAACTTAAGACTTACCTTAGAAGTCGATAGATTCAAATTTCCGGCTATTCGTTTTGTCTAGCTTTTCCTCGCTCCAAATTCTTTTCCTTTTGTTCTGAATCTAATTTGGTTCAAATTAAACTTATTTAGATACATTTCAATTCCATTTAATTCACAATTATTTGTTAATGCAAAATTTCTATTTTTACCCTCAACATTTACAAAATTACTTTTTAATCTAATCCTTACAAAACACAAAATATAGGAAATTTAAATTAACCCCCCCTTAAGGCCGAATACTCTCCATCCCCATACATATTACTATTAATCATTTGCTAAATACAATAACATAATTAATCTCATATATTGGCCGACTATGCAAATATCCATTACCTTATTATCTATGGCCGTACATTAACTACATATATATATACAATATACTTCCAAATATAATAGCTCAACACATATCCCGTTTGTTTTTATACCTATACTAACCCCTCTCCCATTCAGCACAACCACAGAGATATTCTCATCTACTTGCCGAATTTAAACATGCTCAATACTCCAAATTTTTATATGGTTTTGATAGTACTCAAAGTAATCAACTCCAATATGTAAAAATTTTACTAAAACAAAGCTCAAATACCTACCTGGAATGACATGCAATGACCGAATATGGGATTTCAAATTTTTTTCTTTTCTTTGGAATAAGTTCGGTGAAGAAGATGGGGGAAAAGGAGAGAGAATAGAATTAAAGCATGTTTCTTTTGTTTAATAAAATAACACATATATATTAGCATGCTTATAATATAATAACAATTTAGTTATAATATACTAACATAACTTTATTTTAAAATTTTACTAACATATAATATGTAGTTGGCGTGGCCCATTGCCGTCCCTTTTTATAGTGTATGGGCTAATTGCCCCTTTAGGACACCCACTTAAAAAGCCACAATCAGATTAGTACTTTTCACTTTAGCACTCAACCTTTACGCTTTTCTCGATTAATTCCTTTTTATTAAATTAAGCACTTAAACAATAAAATTTTCCTACGAAATTTTCACACACATTAATCCACATATTATAAACACAGAATAAAATATTAAAATATCTATCAGGCTCGGATCCGTGGTCTCGAAACCACCGTTCCGATTATGGTCAAAATTGGTCTGTTACACTTCCATTCGTAGCTTATCTATAAACTTATCAACCACAAAGGTTCAATACATACCTTATCTAACACAAAGTTATTCAACTTTAAGGCTATTCAATGCTCGATATTACATGTCGATCATCCTCCGGTATTCATTCAACTTAATCGCACACTCAGTCAATATACATGACAGAAGCATACTCGTCATCGCACACTTAGTGCCTAATCTTTCAACTGACTTATCTCGGTATCGCACACACAATGCCAAATCAATTAGCTGAAGCTTTCATAACATCGCACACACAGTGCTATTCATTTCTATTTCAATTTCAATTTCGCACACTTAGTGCCATCAACTAAATCTTGCACATAGCATCTCGATTTCATACACATATACACATTCATTTCATAATTCTAAACCATATCTTAATAACATGTATTATATCCGAACTTACCTCGGATGTCAAACTATCAATATGGTTGATTAATCGAGCACTTTATCTTTGCCTCGATCTCGATCCGAACTTCTTCTTTCTTGGTCTATACACATTCTAATTAAATCCATTCAATCACCCAATCATTCATTTTAGTCCAAACATACATATTTAGGGCATTTTACAAAATAGCCCTCACATTTTCACATTTCGACACTTTAGTCCCTATTTCACAAAATCATCAAATTCACATAATTTCACCTGGTTCAAGCCTAGCTGAATTCTCACCATGCTTATACAAGCCCACACATTTTATTTATTTCACATTTTAGTCCTTCAAATTGCTATTTTCACAATTTAGCCCTAATTAGCTAAATTCATCAAAAATTCAAGAACAACACATGTTCATTAAACACATGTCTTTCATTTAACACCATAAATCATCAAAAAGCTCAATATCTCCTCAATGGCATATCTCACAAACATCATCAATACATAAAATTTGAGAATGGGTTTTGTAAAGCACAAAGCAACGATCACGAAAACATAAAAACTGACTCAAAATCATACCTCAATCAAGATGAACCATGGCCGAATATCACAAGCTTTCGCTCCTCTTTTCTTTTTGTGTTTTTTGGTGAACAAAAATGAACATATTCATCTTATTTTCATCCTTTATTTGTTTATTAAACATATTATTATTCAAATTACTACATTATCCTTTCATTAAACATATAAGACAAAAATATAATAAGGCTAATATGTCATTTAACTTGCCACTAACTTATAAATGGTGTATTAACTACAATAGGCCTCCATCTTAAAAAGCCATTAACAAATTGATACTTATGAATCAGCACACATCTTTTATACCTTATGCAATTAAGTCCTTTTTCATAAATCAGCACACAATCGATAAAATTATCACACAAAATTTTCACACAGGCTATATCACATACAATTCACACAGAAAATAATATTAAATTATCATTCTGACCTCGGATTTATGGTCTCGAAAGCACTGTTTCGACTAGGGTGTAAACCGGGATGTTACAGGTGTTGTATGTCAAAAAAGGTGACATCTTGTGTAATTGAACTATCCAATATAATGAAAGGCATTTGTGGCAAAGTTTTGGATGTTCAAGAACTTGAGACACTACAAAATCGAGCCGCATTGACTTTATGCAATCTGGAGAAGATCTTCCCGCCTTCCTTATTCACAATTATGGTGCACTTGTTAATTTATCTCTCTCGTGAAGCAATACTTGGTGGACCCGTTTTCTATCGATAGATGTATCCCATAGAAAGGTGTTAATTTATTTGTAAATTATTCCTTCATTCACCTCAATGCCTTTAGTTGCAACTTTTGATAATGTTGTATATCGTGTTTAGGTTCCTATCCAAATTGAAGTCTTACTGCCGCAATAAGCGTTATCCGAAAGGATCAATTACTGAAGGCTACTTGGCAGAGGAATGTATGACTTTCTATTCAAGGTATTTGGAAGATGTTGAAACAAGAATGAACAGACCATGTAGAAATGCTGGGCTCACAGATCATAACTTGGCCGAAACTTGTTTATTTCAAAGTTTCGAAAAACCGATCGGCTAAGTCGAAATTGTAGAATTAGATGATAGATTGTGGGTCCAAGCACATCGATACGTTCTTTTTCATCATGATTCAATGAAACCATTATGCAAGTAAGTTCTACAATTTGATAAATATTCATCAATTGTAATTTGTTTGTCTTCTAACAAAGTAAAACTTTTTTTAACATAGTGAGTACAAACAAATATTGAGAGCTCGTTCATGATCCTGAAGATTACATCTACGAGAAATTAATAAGTTGTTCACAAAATCATTTCATGAATGGTTAAGCCAAACGGTATGCAATTGAAGTTTTCATTGACAAGTAATAATGTTTTCTCATAACATTTATAATTACTCAATTTACTTTCGATTTAATAGGTTTGGAGTCGGAATGAAGTAAATGACAAAGTTAGATGGCTTTCATAAGGTCCAAATAGAATAGTGAAAAGATATAGTGCCTTCCCCATCAATGGATACAGATTTCATATAAAGTATCGCGAGAGATTGAGGAGAAGCCAAAATTGTGGAATTATTGTTAATTCTTCAATTACAAGTTATGCTAGTGCTAGGAACAGTAATCCTGTCGACGGGAATCTGGAGTATTACGGACTTCTTACTGACATGATTGAGTTGGATTATTATGGCAAATGGAAAGTTGTCTTATTTCGAGGTGATTGGGTTGATGTGAATACGGCTTGCAGAATTAAAAACGATCAATATGGTTTTACAATGGTGAATTTCTCTCGATTGATTCACACTGGAGAACAACTGATAGACGAGCTGTATGTATTTTCTTCTCAAGTGAAACAAGTTTTTTACTCGAAAGACCCAACTGATGAGGGTTGGTACGTTGTACTTTGAAACACCCCTAGAGACTTGTTTGACATGGGTAATGGAAGTAGAGATGACATCGTCGAAAGATCAGAAACTTTTTCTTTTCCGGAACAAAACTTAAATGAAATATCCCTAGTACTAGTACACAATTTCAATGGGCTCGTCCAGATGTGGACGAAGATATTTACGAATTATGATGTAGTAAGATTTTATGATTTTTTATTTATATGTAATATTATAATTTTAATCTTGGTCATTTTATATAATATAATTATTTTATATGTACCATTATTGTTGTTATTTGTTACTAAAATTTCAACTATTTTATGTGTATTGCAGGAAAAATGAGTAGAAGAACATTACGAGATTTAAATATTGTACAAAATACTGCAAATTCGGAAGAGGACAATAGTGAGCAGCAAACAGTTGTTGGATCCTCGAATGTGCCTGACGTAGATGATAGCCTGCAGAATTACAAAGTAATGTTAAGTTTATTTTACATGCATGATGACTTTTATAATTGATTCATTTTTCAAGTTTAATATAATAATATATCATTGTTCAGCTGAGATTGGTGGGACGCGTAGAGGTCGCGGACGTACGCTGCTTAGAGATTTATACGAATTAAATCCTATCGAGCATGTGAAAGTAAGGAGAAACAGTCATGGCCAGCCTGTTGGCCCTGAAGCTCGACTTTTAGCAGGCTATTTGGGCATTATTGCACGAAATGCAAATATGTTGCCTATTAATTACGAATCATGGCATCACATGCCTGATGGAAACAAAAATCAAGCTCTCAATAATATTAAAGTAACAAAACGTGAATTTAATTTATAATACTTTGGTTTAAGTTTCATTTATATTTACTTTTTAAACTTATGTTTTTTTAGGAGAAATTTGCTGTGGATGTAACACCCCAAACCCGGTCCAAACACCACGACCGAATCTGGTATGTTACGAGGGAAAACGTATTTGAAAACTTTGAGGTTGTACTAAATAGACTTGATAAAACTTTGTTTCTTTTTGAAAACGAGTGGTTGAATATTAAGTCTTAGAAAAATTTTGGTTTCAAGTTTGAGTCTGATTGTTTTTCATTCAATTATGAAAACGGTGTGATACCCGATGGTATAGTTCAAAAACATATCGCTTTGTTGGTTTGAAAACATCGTCTTTCCAAATTTTAATAAAATTGTACCAAGTTATTTTCGTTACAGCATATTAAAATCTAATGTAAAAATATAAACATCATAAAGCACATCTTAAAAAGCTTTTACAAATCCAAGGTAAACCCAAATAAAAATAAATAAACTAAAGTACCCAAATGCAATAAACTGAACAAAGCTTTTATTAGAGCATGGCATGTGCACCCCGAGTCCATCCCGGCTCCAAGTCCGCGTCTACGAGTCACCTGAAATGTCAAAGGAGAGGGTGAGTCGAGTGACTCAGTGTGTAAATCCCGCTCCCGATAAAACAACATGCTAACACACATCATACATAACAACATAATTAATGCAAGCCGATCCTAACCATCCATACACCTTTTCTACCCCGTGTGGTACCAAACCACCTGGTGGTGCCAAACCACCGGTGACGAATAGTCACAATGTGTTACTAAAACAACTTTGGTGTCCCAAAGACACATTATCCATCAATGTGGTCCCAAACCACTTTGGTGTCCCTAAAGACACAATTGTGCTACTAAAGCACTTTGGTGACCAGAAGTCACAAATCCAAAGATGGGGCCAACCCATCGTGTGTTACCAAAACACTAGCAGCAGACGATCCCATATCTCAAGTGGGGCCAACCAACCACGGCGGTCAAACCACGGGGACAAGTCGCAATGAGGTGCCAAACCTCCGTGTCCCAAAGACACAATGTGCTACCAAAGCACCGTGACCGTAGTCACAAATCGGTGATGGGGCCAACCCATCGTGTGTTACCAAAACACCGCATCAATCCCGCATAATCATCTCGTGGGGCCAACCCCATCGTGGTACCGAGCCACGGGACGAGACGCCGAGGTACCAAACCTCGGAGGTGCCAAACCTCTGGTGACCTAAAGTCACAAAGTGTGCTACCAAAGCACTGGTGCTCGTCAAGACAAAATATCACCGCTCCCTCCACTCGTATCACCCATCAACATACCATACTCATGTAATCATGCATCTCATGCAAGTCATGCATATTATGCCAACATACCAAGCATCATAGCATACATACAAAACATAGGTCATGATATTATACCTCATTATTAGTACTCATAATAGAAACAGACTTACCGAATCGTCCACATACCCCATTTGGGTATTCACTTGTCCATCATATTGTTATAGTTTTAACAGCAAATCGGTTTATTATTAAAAATATTACTAAGTGTCAAGGTGTTAGTTACACACACGATAACACGAGTCTAGAAATCGACAAAAGCGATCTAAGTTCCCGATTACTAACTCCCGCAACATTCGGCCAACACAAAGATTAGGCACTAAAACCATTCGGCCAAAGACATATACACTCAAGGGGTTAATGTTGAACCTTATTTTACTCCCGATTTGGTTTCCTACCAAATCCCGAACAACGAAAGCTTCTCCTTAGCAATCGGCTACACCATAACAGATGAACAGTTAATCCACTTGAATCCTAATCTTATTGAAATCCAAAAGAATAGACTAACAACTACTCTTCTTACCACTACTTATCAAATGGTTAAACCAAGGTAGAAACTCCACTTGATCGCTTTCAAGTCCCCGTTGTCCTATGATGCAGTTGTTCCAACATAAAGATGACACTCATCAATAGTTGTCATATATGATTTTAAAACAACTTGAATTGATTAAGAAAAAGAAAGAAACTAAATGGCCATTCGGCCAAGGCTTACCAATATCCAATATTCGCCAAAAAAGAGGACTTCTAGGAGAGAAGATAGATTCGGTTACCAAGAATATGGAGAGGAACAAAGCACATTCGGCAAGGCTACTTGAACTTTCGGGTTTGAGCAAGAAAAGAATGGAGAAAATGCTTTGGAAGACAAGTTTTGCTCAACAAAATGGGGATCAAGAAGATGATATAGAAGAGAACATTCGGTGGCACAAATCAAAAGAGAGTAAGGCAATTTTGGCTACCAATGTTTCAAGAGAAGAAAAGAAGAAAGTATGAAAAGAATGGGTGCTAACCGGTTCCAATAGATGAAAGAAAGAGTGAAAGTGAGAGGACTTTTGCTTACCAAGATGTGAATAGAAAAATGTACCAAAATGCAAGGTACATTCGGCTTGCCCCTCATCCCCACTATGCCGTCATTTCCCCCTTCCAACTCCCCCCAATATTCGGCCATATCCCCCCAAATACTCCTAGCCACAAGTTCAAATTATTTGAACAAGTCAACATCCTAAATCTACTCTCCACCCACCATTCAAATGGGTTGACAAAGTCCAAGGCAGAGTTTCACTAGCCCTCTACCTCTCCTCCATGCCGTCCCAAAAAGAAGTAAAAGGAGGACTCTGTGGCTCGAACACCTGGACCTCCCTCTCCTGAAAATGATGCCACCTCAAGCTCCCCCATGTGGCGCATGCTTGCCACTAAGCTAGCTCCTTATTTGTGCAATAAAACTCCAATTTATTTTCTTAAGCCCCAACTCTATCGCCTCCCCACACCTAAGGCCAAAACTAAAATTTTTCCTACCTACTCTGTGCATACACCTAGCCTATAATTAAAACCCCCTAAAACACCGAAATAGCAACACAAAGACACCAACCACATGCAATATCATGCAACACAAAATAGCCCCTACCCCGGGATATTACAGTTCTACCCCCCTTAAAAATAATTTCGGCCTCGAAATTACCTGGTCAAAAGAGTTGCGGGTATTGCTGTCTCATCGCATCCTCGGGTTCCCACGTGGCTTCTTCTACACCATGATTCTCGCCAAAGCACCTTAACCAAAGGCACAGACTTTCTCACGTAGAACCTTGACATCTCGATCTAGAATCGCACGACAGTTCCTCCTCCATAGTCAAGTCCGGATTTACCTCGATCTCTTCCATCGCTACCACATGCGATGGATCGATCGATACCTCCAAGCATCGAAACGTGAAAAACATCGTGGATCTGACTAAGCTCTGCTGGCAACTCAAGCTGATACGCCACTGGTCCAACTCGTCTCAATACCCTATACGGCCCAATGAACCTCGGACTTAGCTTGCCTTTTCTGCCAAACCTCAGCACCTTCTTCCAAGGTGAGACCTTTAAGAAAACCCGATCTCCCACAGCGAACTCTATATCCCTTCGCTTAAGATCGGCATAAGACTTTTGCCGGTCTGAAGCTTCCTTCAATCGAGACTGAATCAACTTAACCTTGTCTTCTGTCTCCGCAACCAACTCGGGTCCCAACAACTGACGTTCACCTAACTCTGTCCAACATGTAGGTGAGCGACACTTCCTACCATACAGCGCCTCATATGGTGCCATTTTGATGCTTGCTTGGTAGCTGTTGTTATAGGCGAACTCGGCCAACGGCAGAAACTCATCCCAACTGCCCCTGAAATCCAGAACACAACCTCTCAACATGTCTTCCAAGATCTGAATAACCCTTTACGATCGCCCGTCGATCGCGGGTGAAAAGTCTTTGAAATCAGCGCGTGCAGAGCTCGATGCAACGCTCTCTCGAACCTCGACGTAAACTCGGGATCCCTATCCGAGATAATCGAAATCTGGAACACCGTGTAGCCTCACTATCTCGACGACATAAAGCTTTCGCCAATCTCAAGTGAATAGTCTACTCTCACGGAATGAAATGGGCCGACTTAGTCGACGGTCCACAATAACCCAAATCGAATCTTTCTTGCTTGGCGAAGTGTAATCCACCGATTTAAATCCATAGTTATCCTTTCCCATTTCCATCGAGGATTTTCACAGTCAAGCAAACCCGACAGAATCGATGTTCCGCTTTGACTGACTACGACAAGTCGACATTTCCCAACAAACTCGTCACTTCTTTCTTCAAGCCAAAGCCACCAAAATCGCTCTCTAAGATCCCTATACATTTTACTACCTCGGGATGCATAGCATAAGGATCGCTATATGTGCGTCCCAAGAATCTTCCGCCTCAGCTCAACATCTTTGGGCATACAAGCCTTTCCTTGAAAACACAGAACCTCATCATTAGACAAGCTGTAACCCTCCAAACCACCATTCTGCACTTGTAACCTTCGCGCACTCAGAACCTCATCCTCCAATCTGTTTTCTTTGATCCGCTCAACCCAAGTAGGCTTAACTCGCAGCTCGCGCGAGAATACTCCCGTCGCCATACAAACTCAAATGGGCAAACAAAGCTCTTAAGTGCGAAACAACCCTACGGCTCAACGCGCTCGCCACCACGTTAGCCTTGCCCGGATGATACTCGATCGAGCGAATCGTAGTCCTTGAGCAACTCAACCCATCTACGCTGCCTCAAATTCAGATCCTTCCGAGTTAATAGGTACTTCAAACTCTTATGATCTGTGTAGACGATTGACTTCTCCCCGTATAAGTAGTGCCTCCAGATTTTTAGAGCAAAGACTACGTACTGCTAGCTCTAAATCGTGCGTCGAATAGTTGACCTCGTGTGGCCTCTCCGCCGAGAAGCGTAAGCCACAACCTTACCCTCCCGCATCGCAAGACACAACCCAATCCCGTATGTGATGCGTCAAAGATAATCGTGTGAATTCCTTACCGACCTCTCAAAGTTGAATCAAAACAGAGCCTCGGTCAAGATCCTCTTTAACTTATCAAAACTCTCCTGCTTTGTTTCTCACCCAAACGAACGGAACTCCCTTCCTTAATGACTTAGTCATCGGTGCACGCAATTAACGAGAAACCTCAACAAATCTTCTAGTAGTATCCCGCCAAACCCAGAAACTCCGAATCTCAATGATCGACTTAGGAGGCTTCCAATCCAAAACCGCCTCAACCTTCCGAGGATCTACTCTAATCCTCGGTGATACTACATGACCCAAAAACGTCACTTCACTAAGCGTAACTCGCACTTGTTGAACTTAGCATAGAGTTGCTTCTCCTCAAAACTTGCAACACCACTCTTAAGTGTGCATCATGCTCTTCTTCCGACCTTGAGTAAACCAAGATGTCGTCAATAAAAACCACGATTTAAACGGTCCAGATCATCAATGAAACACCCTATTCATCATATCCATAAAAGTCGCCGAGCGTTAGTCAACCCGAACGGCATTACCAGAATTCGTAGTGCCCGCATCGAGTCCAAACGCTGTCTTATGGATATCCGCTTCCTTAACCTTCAACCGATGGTACCGGACCTCAAATCGATCTCAAAAAACACCGATGCACCTTTGGTGATCAAACAAGTCATCTATCCGTGGTAACGGATACTTGTTTTTAATCGTCACTTATTCGGTTGATGGTGAGTCGATACACATCCGCATCGAGCCGTCCTTCTTCTTGACGAATAATACCGGCGCCCCCCACGGCGAAACACTTGGCCTAATGAAGCCTCGATCCAACGACTCACGAATCGAGCCTTAAGCTCCACCAACTCCTTTGGTGCCATCCTATATGGAGCAATAGACACTGGCGCAGTTCCCGGGTAGCGATCTATCCCAAACTCTACCTCGCGATCCGGTGGTAAACCCGGAAGCTCCTCCGAAACACATCAACAAATTCCTTAACAAAGATTTAACCTTCTCAACAAAGGACTCTTTAGCCTCCAAGGCATACACATGAACCACATACGCTTCGCGATTTCTTCCCCGACCATCTTTACTGACTTTTAAGGCCGACACCACATTGGATAAGTAATCTCTCCTATTACCTATCATAATCACTTCATCTCCCTTATCCGTCGATAGAACCATGCGCTTAGCCGCGCAATCCACCCCGGCCCGGTACTTAACCAACCAGTCCATCCCCGAGAATCGGATCGAACTCCTCAAACGGCGGTTCCATCGGATCGAAAGAAAACTACCCTTGGAGTTCTAGGGGTACATCTTATACAACTTATCTACCACTACAGAGTGACCTAGAGGGCTAAGTACAGTCATCTGCCTAGAAGATATCTCAGAGTCTAAGTCCATGGTTTCAACTATACTACTAGCAACATACGAATGCGTGGAACCCAAGTCAATTAAAGCAAAGATAGGAGAACCAAAAATCAAAAACGCATCGGTGATTACGCCGGTGCGTCGCCCTCTCGCGGCGCCTATTTGCATACACCAAACCAGCCGTCGTGCTCGTAACTACCCGCACCTCGCGCGGTGCTCCACGCACTCGACCAAATCCATTACCACCTGCTCGCCATTACCACGGCCTCCGTGGTGGCGGTCCATTACCTCGAATCGACACGGCCGACTCTCGGATCGAATCCTCGCCATCCTACGCGGACGGTCCCCTAATGCGATGATCCAGAGAACCACACTCAAGCAACCTTCCCACCAGTCCAACGGCCACCCCAATGAGATTTCCCACATCGATTACATCTGCGGCGTCCTCGCCTAGTAGCAACAAATCTAGCAGATCGATTTCGCCCACTCGGTCTAGCCCTCTTTTGCGGATTGCCGGACGATCCCAAGACCCAAAGCTCTTAAGCCTACTCCCGTCCATGCTCTCTTACGACGACTTAACACCTTCGGCTACCTTAGCCTTCTCGACTAAGACAAAGAACTCGCGCTCCTACTTGTGGAGCAATCAAGTTGCCCCAACTCGCCTCGAGACCATCCTCGAAAACGAACACACCTCTCATGCTCGGTGGCTACAATGCCCTCGGCATACCTACTCTCCTTCGGGAACTCACCCTGACGTACTCAAGAATGATTTACTCCCGAACAAGCCTCGTAAATGCCTTCACTGGGAGTCGATGTAGCTAGCCCCGATGTATTTCTTTTGATATGCACGCAACTCTGAAATAATCCCATGTCGAGATCCTCACCGCCACATCGTCCCGAACCGTGAGCCACCATCGGTATGACTCATCCCGGAGAAGCGATACAATCCCCTTAAGTTTCTCCTCGATCGTCAAGTCCAGATCGTCCATGATCCGCGCTCGATTGCCTCCGGCCAATACAAGAGCGGTGCTAGAGCAACACCCGATACACCTCGGAAGAACTCGCCCCGTTAGCCCGAGTCGCTCAGAATAGATTTCCTAACTCCCGCACCACCACTTACACCAGCTACCCTTTCCAACACCGCAAAGATCGCTCGTGACATCGCATCGCTCTCTCGGTCGATCTCGGAACTCACCACCTCCGGTGGTGGCGAATCCAAGCATCTCATTTTCGACCCTTGACCGGATCCTACGGGTTCGTAAAACCGTCATTCTACCCCTACCTCTACCACGAGTATTACGGCCACGTCCGCCTCGAGTGCTCATGTCTAATCTTCCTACGTGATCTCGATTAAAAGATTTTTATGCATTAGTATCGTTCCACTTTCTTAACCGCAAAGAAATTTTATGAATGGAGTTTATTCGGGGTTCTTTCGAGCAACCAAGGTTTCAATCTTCTATCCTATTCACCCAAAAGAGATTATACATACATTCCTTAACCTTTCCATACCTATTCACTCTTCGGACATTGCTGCCCATTCTAGCCCAAGGGTATTTTCGTCATTTTCCCTACAGGGTATTTTCGTAATAAAGATATTTTAAACTTTCGTAAAACCGGTCGAATTGAAATTCCAAAAATTTGAGAGTGTTCTTTGAAAATTTTGTAAAATACTTCGTTTTGGAAACCAGGGGTATTTTAGTAATTTTCACAAACTGAGGGCGTTTTCATAAATTTCCAAAATAAAAAATTTTCGATTGATATTTTGCAAATCAGAATGTTTGAATTTCGTAACATCATTGAAATTTTGGGGCAAAATCATTGAGTTGATATTTCATAAACCAAGGGCATTTTAGTAAATTTACCCCCCCAAGGGCATTTTTGTAATTTTCCATAAATCAGGGTTTTTCAAGAGAATTGTTGTAAATGTGACATTTTCGGTTTTGAAAGAGTTTATTGCAAAAAGTTTGAAAACATTAGGGTTGTTGTTGTATTTTTGAAAACATAGCTAATTCCCTTTTTCGGGTTTTAGTCGTTAGGTTAAGTCTATGACTGAGCCTTCTTGGTCAGGGTGAACTCGAGCTACGCACTGGGTGGGATACTGCGAAGAGGAGGTGAGTCACGAGGACTCGCTTAAATACCAAGCTCTTAGGATCCTCTCCTAGACATGCGCACGGGAGTTACTACACACCCTAGCCCGTGGGTGAGTCATAGATTGGTTTAGTGCTTTAAGTCTTATGCTTTAGTTCGAGTGTTTGAGTGATCTAATCCTAGGTTCCAATCCTATAAATCTAACTACGTTCCATATCACCTACCCTTCTACAAATAATAATTCATGAGAAGAGTTTAGAGTTACTTACAGGCGAATCGGTGCAGGAGACTCGGTGCCATGCCTTGTAAACCATGTATTCCATCCCAAAACACTTAAAACAAACTTTTGAAAATAGTTCGGGCCCTCAAGCCCACAGCCGAGCTTTTGAACTTAGCTCTGATACCACAATTGTAACACCCCAAACCCGGTCCAAACACCACGACCGAATCCGGTATGTTACGAGGGAAAACGTATTTGAAAACTTTGAGGTTGTACTAAATAGACTTGATAAAACTTTGTTTCTTTTTGAAAACGAGTGGTTGAATATTAAGTCTTAGAAAAATTTTGGTTTCAAGTTTGAGTCTGATTGTTTTTCATTCAATTATGAAAACGGTGTGATACCCGATGGTATAGTTCAAAACATATCGCTTTGTTGGTTTGAAAACATCGTCTTTTCAAATTTTAATAAAATTGTACCAAGTTATTTTCAACATAAACATATTAAAATCTAATGTAAAAATATAAACATCATAAAGCACATCTTAAAAAGCTTTTACAAATCCAAGGTAAACCCAAATAAAAATAAACAAACTAAAGTACCCAAATGCAATAAACTGAGCAAAGCTTTTATTAGAGCATGGCATGTGCACCCGAGTCCATCCCGGCTCCAAGTCCGCGTCTCACGAGTCACCTGAAATGTCAAAGAGAGAGGGTGAGTCGAGTGACTCGATGTGTAAATCCCGCTCCCGATAAAACAACATGCTAACACACATCATACATAGCAACATAATTAATGCAAGCCGATCCTAACCATCCATACACCTTTTCTACCCGTGTGGTACCAAACCACTTTGGTGGTGCCAAACCACGGTGACGAATAGTCACAATGTGTTACCAAAACACTGGTGTCCCAAAGACACATTATCCATCAATGTAGTCCCAAACCCTTTGGTGTCCCAAAGACACAATTGTGCTACCAAAGCCTTTGGTGACCGAAGTCACAAATCCAAAGATGGGGCCAACCCATCGCGTGTGTTACCAAAACACTAGCGAGACGATCCCATATCTCAAGTGGGGCCAACCCACGGCGGTCAAACCACGGGGACAAGTCGCAATGAGGTGCCAAACCTCTCGGTGTCCCAAAGACACAATGTGCTACCAAAGCACCGGTGACCGTAGTCACAAATCGGTGATGGGGCCAACCCATCGTGTGTTACCAAAACACCGGCGTCAATCCCGCATAATCATCTCGTGGGGCCAACCCAGCGTGGTACTCGAGCCACTGGGACGAGACGCTGAGGTACCAAACCTCTGGAGGTGCCAAACCTCCGTGACCCAAAGTCACAAAGTGTGCTACCAAAGCTTTGGTGCTCGTCGTCACAAAATATCACCGCTCCCTCCACTCGTATCACCCATCAACATACCATACTCATGTAATCATGCATCTCATGCAAGTCATGCATATTATGCCAACATACCAAGCATCATAGCATACATACAAAACATAGGTCATGATATTATACCTCATTATTAGTACTCATAATAGAAACGGACTTACCCGAATCGTCCACATACCCCATTTGGGTATTCACTTGTCCATCATATCTGTTATAGTTTTAACAGCAAATCGGTTTATTATTAAAAATATTACTAAGTGTCAAGGTGTTAGTTACACACACGATAACACGAGTCTAGAAATCTCGACAAAAGCGATCTAAGTCCCCGATTACTAACTCCGCAACATTCGGCCAACACAAAGATTAGGCACTAAAACCATTCGGCCAAAGACATATACACTCAAGGGGTTAATGTTGAACCCTTACCTTACTCCCGATTTGGTTTCTTACCAAATCCCGAACCAACGATGCTTCTCCCTTAGCAATCGGCTACACCATAACAGATGAACAGTTAATCCACTTGAATCCTAATCTTATTGAAATCCAAAAGAATAGACTAACAACTACTCTTCTTACCACCACTTATCAAATGGTTAAACCAAGGTAGAAACTCCACTTGATCGCTTCAAGTCCCCGTTGTCCTATGATGCGGTTGTTCCAACATAAAAGATGACACTCATCAATAGTTGTCATATACGATTTTAAAACAACTTGAATTGATTAAGAAAAAGAAAGAAACTAAATGGCCATTCGGCCAAGGCTTACCAATATCCAATATTCGGCCAAAAGAGGACTTCTAGGAGAGAAGATAGATTCGGTTACCAAGAATATGGAGAGGAACAAAGCACATTCGGCAAGGCTACTTGAACTTTTCGGTTTTGAGCAAGAAAAAGAATGGAGAAAAATGCTTTGGAAGACAAGTTTCGGCTCAACAAAATGGGGATCAAGAAGATGATATAGAAGAGAACATTAGGGGTGGCACAAATCAAAATAGAGTAAGGCAATTTTTGGCTACCAATGTTTCAAGAGAAGAAAAGAAGAAAGTATGAAAAGAATGGGTGCTAACTTCGGTTCCAATAGATGAAAGAAAGAGTGAAAGTGAGAGGACTTTTGCTTACCAAGATGTGACCGAAAAATGTACCAAAATGCAAGGTACATTCGGCTTGCCCCTCATCCCCACTATGCCGTCATTTCCCCCTTCCAACTCCCCCCAATATTCGGCCATATCCCCCCAAATACTCCTAGCCACAAGTTCAAATTATTTGAACAAGTCAACATCCTAAATCTACTCTCCACCCACCATTCAAATGGGTTGACAAAGTCCAAGGCAGAGTTTCACTAGCCCTCTACCTCTCCTCCATGCCGTCCCAAAAAGAAGTAAAAAGGAGGACTCTGCAGCTCGAACACTGGACCTCCCTCTCCTGAAAATGACGCCACCTCAAGCTCCCCCATGTGGCGCATGCTTGCCACTAAGCTAGCTCCTTATTTGTGCAATAAAACTCCAATTTATTTTCTTAAGCCCCAACTCTATCAGCTCCCCACACCTAAGGCCAAAACTAAAATTTTTCCTACCTACTCAGGCATACACCTAGCCTATAATTAAACCCCTAAAACACCGAAATAGCAACACAGCACACCAACCACATGCAATATCATGCAACACAAAATAGCCCCTACCCCGGGATATTACAGTGGAGGTATCCGATGACTATATAAAGAAGACATTGGGAAAAGAATGGAGAGACCATAAAAGCACATTGAAAAAAGAATATTTTAAGAAAGACATAAGCCTCGAGGATAAATTGCAAAATGTCCCGCCGGGAATGTTAAGGTATCAATGGGAAGATGCGGTTAGATTTTGGAATTCAATGAAAGGAGAGGTATTACCTAATTCTAAACTCTTATAAATTTTTTGGTTTATAGTATTTACTATATACGTAATAATAACTTCATTATGTAGGACCGTGAGCGTGTTGGAACGAGCAGCAGGCAGAAACAAAAATTCACGCACACGGTAGGGTCGAGGAGTTTTGCTTCTGTAGTTGAGGTCGAGGTATTATAATTTATTAATTCTGTCAAATATTAATGACTTTATACTATTAAATTATATTTTTACTACTACACTGTAGGAAGTCTCATCTGGTCAAAAAGTTGGATGCGTTCAGGTTTTTGACATTACGTATAGGAAGAAGGATGGATCTCCGATGACATCCGAAGTTGGAGAAATTATGGTATATTTACTTAATAAAATTTGATTTATTATAAATATTTATAATGTTTAATTATAATAGTTTAATTCATCATTTATTTCGTTTCTAACTCTTTCATTGATTTATTAGGAGAAACTAAAGGAGAAGAAGACAGAGTATGAAGCGGCTACTTCGACTGATAGTTCTGTTAATCTTGAGGATATTGATAACAGAATTATTTCTAATGTTTTGGGTCCTGAAAGGTACGACTGCTTTGACCGATAGTTCTGTTAATCTTGAGTATATTTATAACAGAATTATTACTGATGTTTTGGGTCTTGAAAGGTATGGTCGGGTTCGATTTCAAGGATCTGATGTTACCCCGACCCAATATTTTAGATCCGGCTCCCAGCAATACATGCCTTCTAGGAGTCAATCTCAAGCTGAAGTTCAGAGGTTAAAAGAACAGATATCTCAGATGCAAGCGAGCACGGTTGAGCAAATTGCTGAGGTTCAAAGAAAATATGAAGAACTCCACCAATAGCTTAGAGCGGATGCAGAAGCGACAACAACGAGGGAGGTAGAGGCAGCAGTGATGGTAGGAGAGCAGAACAGAAAGTACGATGAGCTCCAGCTACAGCTTCAGCATATGATGCAGATGTTTCAGAAGTCGCAAAAGCCGCCATCTTAGACATTAATTTTCTTGTTGTAAGATTATTTTTAACATTGTTACATTTAACATTATTTGTAAGAATACTTTAAGTTATACTTCATTTATTAATTTATATCATATATCTTTTATTGAATTTGAAGTATCATTTAGAATTAATACTTTTGGTGGGATTTTTATGCTACATTTGCTGTTTTGGGTTGGAATTATATCTTATATTTGCTGTTTTTGGTTGGTTTAATGCAGGAAGGGTATGATATTGGAAAAAAAGGCCTATTTCAAATCTGTACAAATTAGCGGCGTTTGTGGAAAAAGTGCCGCTAAAAGTCATGACCTTTAGCGGCATTTGTGGGTAAAGCGCCGCTAAAAGTCATGACCTTTAGTGGCGTTTTTTTCTCATAAACGCCGCTAAAGTTTGCGGCGTTTGTTTTAGCGACATTTTTTGCGATGCTTTTAAAAGGGCCACAAATACTATTAGTGACGCTCATAAACGCCGCTAAAAGCTTAAAAGAACGTCGCTAAAAGTTTGTTTTGCTGTAGTGTAATGGAGCACTAAATGGAGCTTTAGTTCAGACAACTATTGCCTAATACTGATAGCATGTTTGTGACGTTTGGCATTTCATGTTTATGAATATAATTTTTATTGACCACTAGGTAGAATGTTGTATAACTCATTTATTCATCTCAACCTGTTACGTCTTAAAAACTTTTACTGAGACCAAGTGCTAGATACAAAAGTCGGAAACCTTGCATGTGCCTTTGTGGGCTCCTACGGTGGTGCCAAGCTTCGTGGAAATTTTTTTAATGCATGTCAATGCTGCCCTAAGGCTCTGAAAAGAACATATTTGTCGTGAATAAACAAGTATATGTTTGTGTTCTATGGAAACAACATTGATATTTTACAAAGTTTTGCATGATTATGTTGAGGATGATATGCATTAAGGCTATTATTGTGGGAAATATTTTTGGCAACTACTGCTGATTCTGGAATAAAATGGCCCACGAAACCCATCTAAGGGACAACTTGAAGGTCTTTCCATTAATGAGACACTAACGTGATTATTTTTTTGCTTTATTTCTTTGTTAATGTGTGTGTGTGCGTGTGTCTTTTTGCTTGTGGTTGATATTATGATGCATCTTGAGTATCTAGGCTTTATTTAGTTCTGACATGAATCACATGTGAATGGTCAGGTTCATCGGGATGATTTTAAACTGAATGTGAAGCTTCAGCTTGTTGCTCTTATTGCAGAGCAAGCTGCCTTCCATCAGCTTAGATCCGTTGAGCAGCTGGGATACATTACTCTCCTCAGGCTGAGGTATGAAAGAAAAAATTTTCTCCTTATTGTATTCTAGGATTGTCCACCAAATGCTAAGGTCTTTAATTGTCTCTCATCAGGAATGATTCCGGTATCCATGCGTTGCAGTTAATTATCTAGTCTACAGTAAAGGTGAATAGCAGGTTCTTTCGTTTATATATACCTCCTGCCTTATACCTCCAACTTAAGAACACAATCTCACTTAACAGGATCCTGGGCATATTGATACCAGAGTTGAGGCATTCCTCAAAATGTTTGGGAGTAAACTGTATGAAATGACAAAGGATGACTTTAAGGTGAGATGGAGAATTCTTCTGCTGGAAGTAATTTCTTTTCTTTTTTCTTTTTATGGCTTTTATGGACTTTAACTTTTACCTGCACGACAATCTAGAGGTAATCTGTGAGGTGGTTTTATAGAGCACTAGTAGCCTTGTTAGAAAAACTTGGCTTTCATCACAAAGTTTTTTTGATTCAAGTTATCGATGTAATTTGTGAGGTGGTTTGTATGCATCTTTGGTTGGATTTGAATGAGAGCTTGTCATCTAATCGTAAATTCCTACACAGAGCAACGAAAATGCATTGATCAATATGAAGCTCGAGAAGCACAAGAATTTAAGCGAAGAATCTCAATTTTACTGGACTGAGATCATTAGTGGGACTCCCAAATTTGATAGGAGGGGAGCCGAGGTATCTCAATCAATCTTGATATTTTTCTAAATATTGGAAGGCAACTCATTTAAGAAAACCCATCTACATGTTACTTTACTGTTAATCCGCAATGAATATTTTAGTTTGATCTTAAATAGTTCATCTTTTACTATCTGTTTCCAACAGGTTGATGCATTAAAGAAACTTACACAACAAGAACTGATATATTTCTTCGATGAAAATATAAAAGTTGGCGCAACTCGAAAGAAAACACACAGCGTGCGAGTGTACGGGAACCAACATTTGGCCGAATACAACTCGCAGAAAAGTGAAGCAGTTCAACCAGATTCCGTCCAAATAGATGATATCTTTAGTTTTAGAAGATCTCGACCACTTTATGCATCAGTTAGGTGAGGCTTTGGTCTCCCTTGTTTATTAGGCAAGCTTGCCGCGGAGAAAAACAGAGATATTTTCCTGTTAGTTTTCCTAAAATTGTTCTACATTGGAGAAAAACAGAGTATCCCTCTTGTCTGTGATTTGATGTGTTGTATCTTACTTATTCTCTTGGTTGAGAAACAGAAATGTTGTCACTAGAATATTCAACAACTTAATCCTATGTTACTTTATTTATGCACATTTAAGTGAGGGCCCAATAGGGATGTGTGTTTTTTATGAGTTACGATGTTCTATCATTAGCTCAGATTTCAAATAGATGCAACACTTCCTATGCGTCATATGCATGGCATCGAATATAATAGGGGTTATTAAATGTGTTTAAAATTTTAGGTAAATTACACTTATGGTCATTTAATTATTAATAAGTTTACACTTTGATTGTTAAATTATAAAAATTTACAATTTGATCATTTAACTATTCAAAATTAATAATTAAAATCACCTTTTTGTTAACTTGCTAATAGACGTGAATCTGGGCATCGGTATTGACCATCACTCACCTCATCAAATACAACAATTACATGGAAACCTTTGGTATTAGTATTTGTAACACACACAAGTGCAGGGTATTTTTGATGACATTGAAGTGACATGTGAGGGCATAGTTGATCTGCCACGAATTACACTATTATTTACATCCTTTTTACACATAATTTTAACATCTTTAATAGTTAAATCAAAGCATCTTAGTATATATTTAGGTTTTCATGCTTAAAGTAGTAATTTATGCTTTTTAATAGTTTTTATTATATTTTATATATCTAAATAATGTTACATGGTTTTGTAGCACAAATCAGGAGCTAAAGATGCATATTCGGGCCAAAACTGATGCCTATATCGCGACATCAAGACAAAAGCAAAAACAAAGCCCTGGAGCGAAACTGCCTTCGGTGTCACGACACGGCCCTTTGATGTCGTGACACTGGATTTGATGTTGAACATTGCAGGCCTATGTTGCAACACTGCCCCTGTACAATCCAAAAGTCCCTTCACGGGATAATTGCATTTTTGAGGAAAATTAGGAATATTTGTCCTAGTCAAACTCTAAGGACTTCAAGGATAACTTAGGCACTTTAATATTCCAAGTTTAGCCTATATAAAGGCAATTGTAATAAGTTTAAACACACAATTTTAGGGAGACAAATTATTATTAGGTTTTTATTTTGTTCTTAGTTTTACTTAGTTTATTTTATGTTCTTGTAATCAGAATATCTTATTCTAAAGTGAGACTTTCGCGAGGGGAGATTGTTCCAAAGCCACACTTTCATCATAAATCCATGAGCATCTTTTTTCATTTATTCTATTCTTTATATCTCTTTCTTTAACATTGTTTAATTGAATGATTGTGTAAAGATTAGAATCCATTTATACTTTATATATATCTCACATGTTTCAACTGTTCTAATATTATTAATTGATTGATTGATTGAGTTCATTTGGATTGGTTATATCTGGTTGAGTGTTATTGAACCTTAGGATTGATGACCCTAGGAAGTTATCTAGGTAGCAATTAATTCGAAATCGGTATTGCCTACCAAACATCACCTAGTAGATCAGTGGTTAGGGAAGGAAGAACTTAAACCCTAGGCTTGATGACCCTAGGAAGTCATTTAGGTGGGAATTAACTCGAAATTGGTATTGCCTATCCATGAAAACCTTACCCTACCTCAGGTTGTACTACATCATCGAGAGGTAAGTAGTCTCACAGTCTAGTTAGGTTAGTAGAAGGCTAAGAATCCCTATGACGTTAATTAGAAATCCACCATTCAGAACCCTACATCAATAATTAATTAGGAAAAACAATTGGATCTAGGCTAAAGGAACTCGTGTAGTCAAAACAAGGAATAGGAAAAGTTGATACATGAACCTAGGAGTAGATTTAGGTTTAGTTAAATTTGTAACATCCTGTTTTTAGTGGTTTCAAAAATAGTGATTTCGGGACCAAACTTTTGACGAGTAAATTATTATTTTAGTATTTATTTAATGTCTACGTGTAACAACCCAAACTCGGCCCAAACATTATGGCCGAATCTAGTTTGTTACAGGGGACAATATTTTTGAAAGAAAACCTTTTTAAGCCGATTTAAGTTTGTTGAAAACTTTTCATCTGATTGTCTTGTTAAAACCATACTTAGATTTAATTTGGGAATTTATTCGGTCAAGTTGTTGTAAAACTCTGATTGTGCTCGATGGCACGATAAAACATTTTTCATTTTAATTTGGAAAAACACGTGATTTTAATTTAGCATTATTAACATAGTTTAAAACAAACTATCCAACATATGAAAAATAACAAAGTAAGTATCAGGAGGCCTTATTATATCCAAATAAGTAAAAACCGGAAATAATAAAATATCACAACTAAAATTAAAGTTCATTTAAATTAAATCCACTGCATGGCCACCTCGAGTCCACCCGGCTCCACATCCGCGATCTACGTGTCACCTGAAAAACGTAAAGGAGAAGGTGAGTCACCCAGACTCAGTGTGTAACCCTTCCCCCGATTTGAAGCAATTTCATACACAACATATAATCAACCATCAGGTACTAAATCATGCACCCAACCTAGCCATCCAAACACCTTGTCTACCCCGTGTGGTATCAAACCACTGGTGGTGCCAAACCACTGGTGACATATAGTCACAATGTGTTACCAAAACACTGGTGTCCATAGACACAAATCGATTGATGAGGCCAACCCATCGTGTGATACCAAATCACTGGCGTCAATCCCGTTTTATCATCTGTGGGGCCAACCCACTGTGGTGCTAAGCCACTAGGACGAGACGCTATGAGGTGCCAAACCTCTGGAGGTACCAAACCTCGGTGACCGTAGTCACGAGTGTGTTACCAAAACACCGTGTCCGTCGATCGACACAATATCACCGCCTCCACTCATCAACCCATATCGAATAATCACAATATTCACGCCATCATATGTTTAATCACATATATCGTAATTATCATTAATCATAACATATCATGCTTTCCATGGCATCATGAAATCAATCAGGGACTTACCCGGATCCTTGCTTATACCACTCATGGTATTGAATCCGAATCTACATAGATCCAATTATCGCATGCAAAAGAATTAGCACATTTAATTAACTATAAGTGTGTATGTACACACCTGTCACCACTGAATAGTTTAAATCCCGAGAAGAAGAGTCTCGCCACCCTAGATCTACTTGTCCCTATATTCGCCATAATAGTGTTAGTGATATGGGCCATTCGGCCAAACCAAATAATTCTTTTAGGGTTATTGCTTGAACCCGAATCCTTACCTTTATTGTTTCGGCTACTAACCACAGCACTCAATTCCCCGAATCTGCTTAGTCAACTACCACTGATTAGTAAATAAGACTAATAGCCTTCGGCTTTGAATACTAAAATAAACCTTACCCTTACCTACCGACTTTGATTGACAGAGAATGGTGATTCCGATCTACCACTTTAAGATCCCGGAGTCCTAGGTGACGGTGATTCCAAAGGGGGTTAGTCTTCCATCCAAACAACAATCATAAGAGAGAAAAAGAAATAGCCATTCGGCTAGTACCCTTACCTACCCCAAACCGATTGGAAGAAGAGTCCCGGAGAGACTTATGTCACCTTTAGTATTCGGCCAAAGTGTTGCCCAAAAGAAGAAGAGGATTTCGGCACTTCAAGGGGTGTATTCGGCTATTATGAAAGAGAGAAAAATAATAGAGAGGAAGAGATGATAAGAATTTCGGCTAAAGGGGGGTTTGAGAGAATGGAAAATTAAAAGAAATAAGAAAGGGGGTTGAGAATTTCGGCAAATAGCAAAAATGGGAAAAAGCAAAACCTAGTGACAAGCTAATGCTTTTATAGGCATTCGGCACCCCCCTTAAGTTTGCCGTCCATCCTTGCCAACAGGGAGTTCAAATTCGGCAAACTCCTTAATTTGCTCCTGACTAACTATTTGAATTAATTCAAATTACTTTGAATTAAAAACAAGGCTATTTTTCCTCTGCCAACTCTAAAAGATTAATCCACTAATTAATCTATTTAAAAAGCTTATTTAATCCTATTATTATCTCATTATTTAAAAGAATTTAAACTGAGGAAGGCTCTCCCCCTTGTTGCCGTCCAAATAAAGAGCAAAAAGAGTATTTTCGTGACTCGAACCCAAGCTCTCCCTTATCCCTTGTGGCGTCACATGCTAGCTCTTAAGTGGCCTCACTTTTGCCACTTTGCCAAGGCCCATTTTTGTGTCAAATAGTCCCCATTTATTCTTGTAACCCCCACTGGTTAAGGCTCCCTACCTTTAAAGTTCAAAAATGAAATTTTCTACCAACCCGAGCCTACTTAAGGCCTTTAATTAAGCCTTATATTCCCATAATTAATACTATAGCACTTCAAACACACGAAATAATTATTCAATCACAAATAGCCCCGAGTTCAGGATGTTACAGTTCTACCCCCCTTAAAATTAATTTCGTCCTCGAAATTACCTGGTTAAAACAGATGGGGGTATTGCTGCCGTATCACATCCTCGGGTTCCCACGTAGCTTCTTCCACAACATGGTTTCGCCACAGCACTTTCACCAAAGGCACTGACTTCCTACGTAGAACCTTGACATCTCGATCTAAGATCTGAACTGGTTCCTCTTCAAAAGATAAATCCGAGTTCACCTCAATCTCTGCTACTGGCACAATGTGCGATGGATCTGACCAATACCGTCTCAACATCGATACATGAAAGACATCATGGATCGATTCGATTCTCACGGTAACTCAAGCCGATAAGCTACGGCCCCACTCGCTTAACCATCAGATATGGCCCGATGAACCTTGGGCTTAGCTTCCCTTTCCAGCCAAATCTCAACACCTTTTTCCAAGGCGACACCTTCAGAAAAACTTTATCTCCTACAGCATACTCCATTTCTTTACGCTTAAGATCAGCATAAGACTTCTGCCTATCTGATGCTTCCCTAAGACGAGCCCGGATCACTTTGACTTTATCCTCAGTCTCTGTTACCAATTCTAGACCCAGAACTTGTCGTTCACCCAACTCCGTCTAATACGTCGGAGTACGACATTTTCGTCCATACAGTGCTTCATATGGAGCCATCTGAATACTCGCTTGATAACTATTGTTATAAGCGAATTCCGCCAATGGTAGATACTCTTCCCAACTACCACTGAAATCCAAGACGCATCCTCTTAACATGTCCTCCAAGATCTGTATCACCCTTTCCGATTGTCCGTCAGACTGTGGATGGAAAGCCGTACTGAAATCCAATCGTGTACCCAAAGCTTGATGCATCGCTTTCTAGAACCTTGACGTGAATCTGGGATCCCTATCCGAGATAATTGATATTGGCACACCATGCAAACTCACTATCTCAGCCACATACAACTTTGCTAGCTTCTGGAGTGAGTAATCCATTCTCACTGGTATGAAGTGAGCGGACTTAGTTAGGCGGTCCACAATCACCCAAACGGCGTCCTTTTTACTGGGCGTAAGAGGTAGCCCACTGACAAAATCCATCGTGATCCTCTCCCATTTCCACTGAGGAATCTTTACTGGTTGAAGTAGCCCTGATGGCAACTGATGTTTAGCCTTAACCTGCTGACATGTCAGACACTTTCCTACAAATTCAGTTACCTCACGCTTCAACCCCGGCCACCAAAACTGTTTCCGTAGATCCCCATACATCTTGCTTCCTCCCGGATGCATAGCGTATGGGCTGCTATGTGCATCGTGGAGAATTTTTCGCCTCAACTCCATATCCTTCGGCATACATGCTCGCCCTTGAAAACAAAGCACTCCATCACTAGACAGACTGTACCCTTCCAGACCACCATCCTGAACTTGCACCCTCTTAACATTCAACCCTTCATCTACTAACTGCTTGTCCTTAATCTCCTCGATCCACGTTGTCTTGACTTGAAGCTCTGCCAAGAGACTCCCATCGTTATATAGACTCAAACGAGCAACCATCGCTCTTAAGTCCGCCACAACCTTCTGGCTCAACGCGTCAGCTACCACGTTAGCCTTACCCGGATGGTACTCGATTGAACAATCGTAGTCCTTTAGTAGTTCAATCCACCGACGCTGTCTCAGGTTTAGATCTTTCTGAGTCAGGAGATACCTCAAGCTTTTGTGATCCGTGTAGACCATTGACTTTTCCCTATACAGATAATATCTCCATATCTTTAGAGCGAAGACAACTGCTGCTAACTCCAAGTCGTGCGTTGGGTAGTTAACCTCATGCGGTCTTAACTGACGGGATGCATAGGCTACTACCTTCCCTTCTTGTATCAACAATAAACCGTAAACAACTTTCCCGCCTCAGGTTGTACCAAAACCGGAGCTTCTGTCAGAATCTTCCTTAATTTATCAAAACTTTCCTGTTGCTTCTCCGACCACACAAATGGAACACCTTTCCTTAGTAACTTAGTCAACGGCGCTGCGATCAGAGAGAATCCTTCTACAAATCTCTGATAGTACCCCGCTAAACCCAGAAAACTTCGTATTTCAGCCACCGACCTAGGCGGTTTCCAATCCAACACCGCTTCAACCTTATGAGGGTCTACTCTAATCCCTTCAGCCGACACTACGTGACCTAAGAAAGCCACCTCCCTAAGCCAAAATTCGCACTTATTGAATTTGGCGTATAATTGCTCCTCCCTCAACACTTGCAGGACTATTCGTAAATGCATATCATGCTCCTCCTCCGTCTTAGAATAAACCAATATGTCGTCTATGAACACCACGACAAATTGATCCAGGTACTGCTGAAATACTCTATTCATTAAGTCCATGAATGCCGCAAATAGCGTTGGTCAACCCAAATGGCATCACTAGGAACTCGTAGTGCCCATACCGAGTTCGGAATGCCGTCTTGTGGACATCACCCTCCTTCACCTTAAGTTGATGGTAACCCGACCTAAGCCCTATCTTTGAGAACACCGAGGCACTCTTCAGTTGATCGAACAAGTCGTCAATCCGAGGCAACGGATACTTGTTCTTGATCGTTAACTTGTTCAGTTGGCGGTAGTCGATACACATCCGCATGGACCCGTCCTTCTTCTTGACAAACAGCACAGGTGCTCCCCATGGAGATATGCTGGGTCGGATAAACCCTCTATCCAAAAGCTCCTGAATTTGAGCCTTTAGCTCCACCAACTCCTTTGGTGCCATTCGGTAGGGTGCTATAGACACTGGTGCCGTTCCGGGTAGCAAGTCTATACCGAATTCAACTTCCCGATCTGGAGGCAGACCCGGAAGTTCTTCTGGGAACACATCAGCGAATTCCCCTACCGTTCGAACCTTCTCCACCGCTGATTCCTTAGCCTCCAAGACATAAATTTGAACCAAAAACGCCTCACAACCTTTCTTAACCATCTTCTCAGCCTTTAAGGCAGACACCACATTAGACAGGTAATTCCTTCTATTACCAATCATAATCACTTCCTCCCCTTCGGCCATCTTAAGAACAATGCGCTTAGCAGCGCAATCCAACCTTCCTGGTACTTAACTAGCTAGTCCATTCCGAGGATCAGATCGAACTCCCCAAACGGCAGTTCCATCAGATCAGCTACGAATACGACCCCTTGGAGTTCTAGGGGTACATCCCTATAAAGCTTGTTCACAACTACAGAATGTCCTAAAGGGCTAATTACGAGTCATCTCCCTGTAAGCCTCTCGAGTTCAAGTTCATAGTCTCTACCACACTACTGGCTACGTACGAGTGCGTCGAACCCACATCAATTAAAGCAACATAAGGAAGACCAAAAATTAAAAACGTACCGGTTATGACATCCGGTGCGTCTCCCTCCTCGCGACGTCTCGCTGCATAGACTAAGCCAGGCTGCCTAGCCTCTGTGTTGCCTGCACCTCTGCCCTGAGTCCCGCGACCTCTATTAGGGCCATTGCCGCCTCTACCATTACCGCGACCTCTCTGTGGTCCCACATTTCTATCCCCGAGTGCGGTTCGCCTCTCCGATCGATTCTCGAGCTTCGGGGCGGTCCCTCACACGGTGATCCAAAGACCCACATTCAAAGCAACCCCTCTCACCGGTCCAACAACCTCCTCAATGGGATTTTCCACAGTGATTACACTGAGTCGGTCTCTGATTAGCAGCTATGGGCCTTGCTACCTGATTTGGCCCACTCTGCCTAGCATTTTTCTGAATATTACCACTAAACCCAGACGACCCAAAGTTTCTCTTCTGTCTATTCCTATCATAACCTTGCCTTACAGACTCCTTGATCCCTTCGGCTACCTTAGCCTTTTCCACTAGGGATGAAAACTCACGAACTTGCTGTGGGGCAATCAGTAACCTCAAATCATCTTTAAATCCGTCCTCAAAGCGGACACAGCACTCATGTTCAGTATTCACAATGCCTCTAGCATACCTACTCAGCCTTAGAAACTCCGCCTCATACTCCGCCACTGACTTAGTTCCTTGCACTAGTCCCAGAAAAGTTTTCCTTTGAGCATCAGTATAGCTAGTGCCTACATACTTCTTCTGAAAAGCGGTTTTGAAGTAATCCCACGTGAGATTATCTGCCGTGGCTCCATTCCGAACCGTGAGCCACCACTGGTACGCTTCATCCTTCGCGAGCGACCTTCGCCCCTTTCAATTTCTCCTCATTAGATAGGTCAAGGTCGTCCATAATCTCTCTCAGAGATTCTAGCCGAGATCTTCTTTGCACTAGGTGCCACTCCCGACACACCCCGGAATACCTCAGCTCCGTTAGACCGAATTCGCTCGGGAACAGATTTTCGAGCTCCTAAATTTCCACTAGCCCCAGCCACTAACTCGAGAACTCGCAACACCGCTTGCGATACTGCCTCTCCTCCCGTCTGATCCTGCTCCTCAGTTCCAAAAGCTGGAGGTAGTGGTGACGGTGGTACTTCGTTTTCAGAACCTTGACCCGACCTGACGGGTTCAGACACCGTCATCCTACCCCTACCACATCCACGGCGTCCACGTCCTCTAGAACTCATTCTATCTACTGCGCTTTTAATCTGATTAAGAAAATTTTATGAGTTAGAATTTGTTCCACTTTCTTATTCCGAAGAAATTTTATGGATAGAGTTTAATTAGGGATTCTTTCGAGCAAACAAGGTTTCAGTCTTCTATCCTAGTTCACACAAGGGAGTACGTACATCCATTCCCTAATACTTTCCATACCTATTCGCTCTTCAGACATTTCTGCCCATTTCTAACCCAGGGGTATTTTCGTCATTTTCCTACAGGGGCATTTTCGTAATAAAAGAAGTTGTAACATTGTAATAAAACATGTCACTTTGAACTTCCCAAAACTAGAGTGCGTTTCAAAAATTTGCAAAATTTAGAGATATGGCATCGTTTTGGAAACCAGGGGTATTTTGGTAATTTTGATCAATTAGGGGCAATTTTGTAATTTTAACAAATCAGGGATATTTTAGGTTGTAAAACTTGGAGGGTTCCTTTTTGAAAGCTTTCTTTTTTCAGGTGGTGATGTTTGTAAAGATTTTCAAAGACCAGGGTCATTTCGGTAATTTTCGCAAATTGAGGGCGTTTTCGCACTTTTCCAAAACCAAAATATTTTACTGATGATAATCAAAGTAGAGTTGTTGGATTTTGGTAAAATGATGAAATTTTCGGGAAAAACCATTGAGTTGAAATTTTATGGGCCAAGGGCATTTTAGTAATTTTCACAAATCAAGTTTTTCGGAGAAAACATTGTAAAAATGGTTGTTCTTAGATTCAAAAGAGTAATTTTGATAGTTTTGGAAACATTAGGGTTTTGTTGTTTCATTCTTTTTCAAAGACGCGGCTATTTCCCTTTCGGGTTTTAGTCGTTAGGTTTAGCCTATAACCGAGCCCTCTTGGTCAGGGTGAACCAAAGCTACGCACCAGGCAGGATTCGAGTGGAGAGGAGGTGAGTCACGCGGACTGCTTAAATACCAAGCTCCCACCAAACCTTTCTAGACATGCGCACAGAGGTTGCCACACCATTGAGCCCTCCGAGTTAGGGTGAACCGAAGCTACGCACCAGGTAGGATACCTGCGAAGAGGAGGTGAGTCACGAGGACTGCTTAAATACCAGGCTCTTCCGGATCCACTCCTAGACATGCGTACAGGAGTTACCACACCCTAGCTCAGTGACTAAGTCATAGGTTGGTTTAGTTCCTTAAGTCTTATGACTTGTTTTGTGTGTTCGAGTAGCCTAATCCTAGGGTTCAAGTTCCTATAAGTCTATCTACGTTCCATGCTTCCTACCCTTCTATAGAAAATAATTCACAAAGAAGTTCAGATGTACTTACCTGGGCGGATCGGTGCCGGAGACTCGGGCCATGCTACTTAAAAACCCAAAAACAATCCAAAAGGCCTACCAAAACATTTTTGGGCCTTGGGTCCCCACAGCCGAGCTTTGAACTGGGCTCTGATGCCAATTTTGTAACAACCCAAACCCGGCCCAAACATTATGGCCGAATCTAGTTTGTTACAGGGGAAAATATTTTTGAAAGAAAACCTTTTTAAGCCGATTTAAGTTTGTTGAAAACTTTTCATCTGATTGTCTTGTTAAAACCATACTTAGATTTAATTTGGGAATTTATTCGGTCAAGTTGTTGTAAAATTTCGATTGTACCCGATCGCACGATAAAACATTTTTCATTTTAATTTGGAAAAACACGTGATTTTAATTTAGCATTATTAACATAGTTTAAAACAAACTATCCAACATATGAAAAATAACAAAGTAAGTATCAGGAGGCCTTATTACATCCAAATAAGTAAAAACCGGAAATAAGAAAATATCACAACTAAAATTAAAGTTCATTTAAATTAAATCCACTACATGGCCACCTCGTGTTCACCCAGCTCCACATCCGCGACCTATGTGTCACCTGAAAAATGTAAAGGAGAAGGTGAGTCACCCAGACTCAGTGTGTAACCCTTCCCCCGATTTGAAGCAATTTCATACACAACATATAATCAACCATGAGGTACTAAATCATGCACCCAACCTAGCCATCCAAACACCTTGTCTACCCCGTGTGGTACCAAACCACTGGTGGTGCCAAACCACTGGTGACATATAGTCACAATGTGTTACCAAAACACTGGTGTCCATAGACAGAAATCGATTGATGGGGCCAACCCATCGTGTGATACCAAATCACTGGTGTCAATCCCGTTTTATCATCTGTGGGGCCAACCCACTGTGGTGCTAAGCCACTAGGACGAGACGCTATGAGGTGCCAAACCTCTGGAGGTACCAAACCTCTGGTGACCGTAGTCACAGTGTGTTACCAAAACACTGGTGTCCGTCGACACAATATCACTGCCCCCTCCACTCATCAACCCATATCGAATAATCACAATATTCATGCCATCATATGTTTAATCACATATATCAGAATTATCATTAATCATAACATATCATGCTTTCCAACAGCATCATGAAATCAATCAGGGACTTACCCGGATCCTTGCTTATACCACTCATGGTATTGAATCCGAATCTACATAGATCCAATTCTCGCATGCAAAAGAATTAGCACATTTAATTAACTATAAGTGTGTATGTACACACCTGTCACCACTGAATAGTTTAAATCCCGAAAAGAAGAGTCGGCCACCCTAGATCTACTTGTCCCTATATTCGGCCATAATAGTGTTAGTGATATGGGCCATTCGGCCAAACCAAATAATTCTTTTAGGGTTATTGCTTGAACCCGAATCCTTACCTTTATTCTTTCGGCTACTAACCACAGCACTCAATTCCCCAAATCTGCTTAGTCAACTACCACTGATTAGTAAATAAGACTAATAGCCTCGCTTTGAATACTAAAATAAAACTTACCCTTACCTCACCGAATTTGATTGTGAGAATAGTGATTACGATCTACCGCTTTAAGATCCTGAGTCCTAGGTGGCGTTGATTCCAAAGGGGTTAGTCTTCCATCCAAACAACAATCATAGAGAGAAAAAGAAATAGCCATTCGGCTAGTACCCTTACCTACCCCAAACCGATTGGAAGAAGAGTCCGGAGAGACTTATGTCACCTTTAGTATTCGGCCAAAGTGCTGCCCAAAAGAAGAAGAGGATTTCGGCACTTCAAGGGGTGTATTCGGCTATTATGAAAGAGAGAAAAATAATAGAGAGGAAGAGATGATAAGAATTTCGGCTAAAGGGGGGTTTGAGAGAATGGAAAATTAAAAGAAATAAGAAAGGGGGTTGAGAATTTCGGCAAATAGCAAAAATGGGAAAAAGCAAAACCTAGTGACAAGCTAATGCTTTTATAGGCATTCGGCACCCCCCCTTAAGTTTGCCGTCCATCCTTGCCAACAGGGAGTTCAAATTCGGCAAACTCCTTAATTTGCTCCTGACTAACATTTTGAATTAATTCAAATTACTTTGAATTAAAAACAAGGCTATTTTTCCTCTGCCAACTCTAAAAGATTAATCTACTAATTAATCTATTTAAAAAGGTAATTTAATCCTATTATTATCTCATTATTTAAAAGAATTTAAACTGAGGAAGGCTCTCCCCCTTGTTGCCGTCCAAATAAAGAGCAAAAAGAGTATTTTCATGACTCGAACCCAAGCTCTCCCTTATCCCTTGTGGCGTCACATGCTAGCTCTTAAGTGGCCTCACTTTTGCCACTTTGCCAAGGCCCATTTTTGTGTCAAATAGTCCCCATTTATTCTTGTAACCCCTACTGGTTAAGGCTCCCTACCTTTAAAGTTCAAAAATGAAATTTTCTACCAACCCGAGCCTACTTAAGGCCTTTAATTAAGCCTTATATTCCCATAATTAATACTATAGCACTTCAAACACATGAAATAATTATTCAATCACAAATAGCCCCGAGTTCAGGATGTTACACTACGGGATTATATTAAGGTCGTATAAAATTTCGTTAAGAAATTTTTGATGTTTAAATTGTTAATTAGGTGAAAAGGTGTAATATCCTGAAATAGGGGTTATTTTAATTGAATTGTTTTGCTTATGTTTGGACTGTGGTGTTATTACTTGAGGTGTTTTAAGATTTAGTTATAAGTCTAGAGCAGGCGTGAGTGGTAGGAATTTTTGTTTTTAAGCTTTACGTAAAGGGAGCTGAAGGAGCTAGGGGTTATATGTATTTTAAGGGGAATTTTAGCACAAAAAGTGCCTTGGTAAAGTGGCAAGAAGGCGCCACTTAGGGCCTTGTGATTGACGCCACAAGCAGAGGAAGGAGAGCCTGGGTTCGAGCTGTGGAGATCCCCTGCTGCTCATTCTTTTTGACGCCAAGGGGGGGAGGAGTTGTGCTCAGCTCAAATTCTGTCAGATAAGGATGGACTAAGTCAAATTAATTCAAATAGGTAGCAGAGAGAAAATTTAGGAGTTTGATGAGTTCAAACTCATTTGAATTGTTGGCCAGGAGAGAATTTAGGTGGTTGCCGAATTTTGAACTCCTGCTTAGAGAGGAGTGTTCGGTTTGGAAGCTAAGGGGGGGAAGTGCCTTAGGTGCTCAGATGACATTTTCGGCTAGCTTGTGTTTTGTACCAAAAGCCGAAAAATCCTTTGAAGCCTTGCCGATTTCTCCTTAGTGCACTATAGTAAAGTAAAAGTCGAAATTTATTTTGTTTTAGCACTTAGCCGAATGCTCCTTTAGGTTCTTTAATCTTTATTTTTCACTTTACATCTTTTTCTTCTTCTCAATATTTGGCCGAATCCCTTACCCTCCCATCTCTCTCTTTTTCTTTCTCCCATACTTGCTCAAAACCGAAAGTATCCCCTTTCCCTTTCATCTTTTTCTTTTCTTCTCTCAAACTCTTTCGTCGAAACTCTCTCCACCTTTCTTTGCCGAAATCCCTCTCTTCCCTTTTCACTTTCTTTTTCTTTCTCTTCTCCCACTCTAGCCGAATCACCCTATTCTTTCTTCTAGTTGCTTTGGCCGAATATCAACAAGGGTGGATCTTCTTTGAGATCTTCTTCAATCGGTTTTAAGAAATGGTAAGTGTCCAGGGCCGAAACCCATTACTTCTTTTCTCTTCTCTCTGCCTACTTTCATAAGGGTAAAAGCCAAATTTCGGCATTTGTTAACAAGGTTCTAACCATCTGTAGGAACCGATTTCTCCTAGGTTCTTCGGGTTCTTGGAAGCAGTCGATCTAAGCCTCTTTTCTCTAGCAATCGAATCCATCAAGCCTGTGGTAAGGATCTATGGTGATTCAATTACTCTCTTAGTTATTTGGTTAAGCCGAAGGCTATTGAAAGTGAATTTGGTTGTTGGCCGATTGTAGGGGGAGAAGCAGTCTCGCATACCTTGCGTTGTGATTTGTTTCGTAAGGCAGAAAGGTAAGGGTAGTGTGGTTTATGCGTAATCTTACCCTTCAGGATTTATTGGTATAGCCAAATGGCCTATGTTACTAACCTTAGTGTTGGCCGAATGTAGGATCAAGGGATCTAGTGCAGTAGATCGGCTCTTCGGGATTTAGGGCTTGCATTAGTAACAGGTGTGTAACTTACACACTTTATAATTAAGTAAATATATTAATAACCTAAATGTGATAAAAGCCGAAACAGTGTAGATCTTGATATGATACCTTATGGGTATGAGCAAGGATTCGGGTAAGTTCATTTCGATATGATTTTTGCTATATAAAGCATGATAATATGATTTATGATATATTTGCTATGTGATTCGAAATAAGGCATAATGGCATGATTTGCATAAGTATTGAATCGTGATGGGTGATATGAGAGGAGGGGGAAAATGATATCCGTGACTTTGGGTCACCAGAGGTTTGGCACCTCCAGTGGTTTGGTACCACAGATTCTTTTGTGACTTTGGGTCATCAGAGGTTTGACACCTCATAGCGACTTGTCGGTGGCTTAGCAAAGACTGATGGGTTGGCCCCTGATTGACATTTTGGGATCGTCGCCAGTGATTTGGTATCACACGTGGGTTGGCCCCACATTTGGATTAATGATATTTTGTGACTTTGGGTCACCAGAGGTTTGGCACCTCATAGTGACTCGTCCCAATGGCTTAGCACCACAGTGGGTTGGCCCCACATTTGAGATTATGGGATTGTCGCCAGTGATTTGGTATCACAACATGGGTTGGCCCCATAGATGGATTATTCGTGACTTTGGGTCACCAGTGGTTTGGCACCATATTATTATTGGATATCGTGACTTTGGGTCACCAGTGGTTTGGCACCACATTATTATTGGATATCGTGACTTTGGGTCACCAGTGGTTTGGCACCACCAGTGGTTCGGTACCACACGGGGTAGAAAAAAGGAGTTATGGATGGCTAGGTTTGGGTGCATTATTTATATTGCTTGGTTATGATTTGTGTAAGTATGTTGCATTAACCGAGAGGAGGATTTATGCACTGAGTCTTGGTGACTCACCTTCTCCCTCATCTTTTCAGGTGACTCGTAAAACTGCGGATGAGGAGCCGGATGGACTCGAGGTGGCCATGTATTAGAAACATTGGTCTTACTTGGATTTTGAATTGGGTATTTATTTTCATTTCAGTTTTAATTTGGGTTTTGTAATAAGGCCTTTTAGATATATTTTTGGATTGTTTTTATGCTTTGGATTGTTTTAAACATGGCTTAGTAAATTACTTGATTTAATTAATAATTTGAACACAAGTTTTCTAAACTACAAAAACGCAAAGGTTTTCGAAACTTTACCATCAGGTAATACTAATCACTTAATAATGAAGAGAACTCAAATGATTTCCAAACTTAAGTTTTCCACACTTAACTCAAACGATTTCAAATTAACTAAGCAAAAATCAATCGGGTTTTTATAACCTAAACGTTTTCCTACTTATGGATCGACAAGTAAGTTTTTAAGAGTAATTTTCGGGACTTTAAAAGTGAACTATCGGTTTTAATTAGTCATGCACCTGATTTCGCCAAACATAAAACAACAAAGAGTTTTCACCAAAATTTTAACCGGTAACCTGTTTTCTTCAACACGATTTCCTCTGTGACATGCCAGATTCGATGGTGGTGTGTTGACCGGGTTTGGGGTGTTACAAAAGGGCTAAATCGTAAAAAGTGTAAAAGTTGAGTTTTAGTAGTTAAAAGGGTCCAATGGCTATGAAAGCTTAAACTAAAGGACTTGAATGGCAATTATACCATTTAATTTGTTATTGGATGTTCATGGACATGGTTTTAATGAAATTTTAATGATTTTAAAAGGTTAATTTGGTAAATTGAAAATTAAGTTAAATGTTGAGTAAATTAAAAGGTAAAAGATATCATCTTCTTGTTCTTTTTCATGCAAAAATTGATTTTAGCCATTAAAGGAGAAAACTAGGTTCGACCAAGCTTGATTTCTTGCATGTAAGTGATTTCGGGCCTCATTTTTAATGATTTTTAATGATTTTGAGTTCATTTTAGCTTAATCTAACTAGCCCGTGGGTTAATTTGTAAAATTGTTAAAGGTTTAGGGACTTGCCATGAATGTTTTGAAATGAGTTTTGATGTTAGTTGTTAGGTTATGAATCCTTGTTGTGAAATAAACATACTTTGTTAAGTGATTTTTGATGAAATTGCATTTAGGGATTTATTTGTAACATTAGTAAAATTTCATGTTAAAATAATGAAATGTTGGTTTAAGTGAGTTGGTATAAGTAACTATGAAATTCCCTACCTAATATGGAGGATTAAAATGGTTAAATTTCAACTTATGAGCTTAAGGAATAAATTGTGAAAAGTTAAAATGTTAGGGGCAAATTGGTAATTTTGCATAAGTATGAACTGTTGGTTTAATTGAATTCTATAAGTACTTAATTGAATGAAAATATTTGTTTTGATCAACATAAACTACAATCGGATCTAAATTGAGGAAAAGCTAAAGCTTTGGACTAGCTCGATTTTATTTCTATGCCCTAGATATCGAAGTAAGTTCGAATGAACAGTAATTGTTTTAATGTTGTTTAAACTGAATGTTTACTATGTTGTTTTAATGTAAATAAATCAAAATATATAAACATGTCAATGCTATGATGAATTGACGGATAACGAGTCTCGGTTGAACCTTAAGAAATCTTAGGATACAAATGACATGTCATTAGAGATTCCATGTTTCAGGTGCTGGTCTTGTGTCTTACCGATGGATGAGGTCCTGCATTTGCTATGGATTCTCCATAGCTCGTACGGGCATCATCGTGTAGCTTACATTTCCACTCACAGCTCGTGTGAGCAGGCCCATTTCACAACTCATGTGAGTATTGATGTAAAGGAAATGTTACAATTATATGTAAAGGCACACATTGTATGAGCTTTCCCTTGTATCCGATGTAATTCTAGATGGTTCAACGGGTATGAAAAGGGAACGAAATGGTAGGTATGCAAATGGATTGAATCATGACTTTATGAAAGCATTTATGAACTAAATGATGTTAGTACATATGGAAATTTATATATCTTATGGTTAATTTCATTTGTATCATGGACAAGTATACTAACTTATGAGTTGGTGATGTTGTTTAGGCTTTTATTAAGCTTATGATATTGGTAACGGTTTATACTTATCCTATGAATTGTATTATTGAAATGGTAAGTTAAGTTTTAAGTTTATACAAACTTATTAAGCACTCGTTGCTTACGTAATTTCTTTCCATTGTTTTATAGATTATCGGAAGCTCGATTTGGTTGGAAGCTCGTCGGAGAACTATCACACTATCTAGCAATCAATTTGGTAGTTTTTGAGTATTTTGACCAAGGTTAATAATTACATGTATAGGTCTTTTGTATTGATGGCTCGTGGATGTATAAAATGGTTGATTTAGTTTTATGTTTATTTGATGGACTTGTAATGCTTGTTAAGTAAGGTCATCTTGACCACTTTTAGGTAGTTGAAAAGCATGGTCTTTTGGTATGCTTGTGATGGTTTGAAAATGGTCATTTGTGACTTGTTTGGTACATTCATCATCTAGGTCATTATGCTTGGAAATGTGCAATGTTGACTTGTTTTGGGATGTAATGTTTTGGTGTATTTGTGGTGCCTTTGAATGACATATTGGTTAAGTGAATTAGGGTGTCTAAAATGGCATGTTTATGTGGTTGTGAATGATGTATAAGTCCCTTGGATGTATGCTAAAATAGTATGATTGGTTAGGTGTGAATTTGTTTAGAAATGGCTTGATTTTAGTGTATTTTTTGGTTCACACGGCTTGGAACACGGGCTGTCACACAGCCGTATGACACGCACGACCTGGTGACACGACTGTGTGGCATCTGTGATTTTCTTAGTGTTCCAAGTCAGTGAGTTACACGGCCTAAGGTGATGTCACCCGGCCTGGCCACACGGTCATGTGACCTCTGTTTCTAATTTTTGTAACTTTTTCCTAAACTTTCCGTTTTGTTTCAAATTAGTCCCGAATGGCCTGAAAGCTATTTGTAGGGCCTTGAGGGGTCAATTTAGGGACAAAATGCATGTGATTGTATTGATTATGATATGTTTAATTTATTTTAATATTATGATGTTAAATTTGTCTGATTGTATGATAATGCTTTGTAATCCTAATCTGGCGATGGAGACAGGTTAGGGGTGTTACAAAATTTATTTAGTTTATTATTAGTATTATCATCTTACTTCTCGATTAACACTATTAATTCGTGACTCGAGTAGATTAGTAATTATTTTTGGTAATTGAATTAATATCGATTTTTCCTAACTATAATCCATTGGATACGATTTTCGGAATACTTACTAAGTGTTTCATTGTAAATAAACTATATTACAACCTGACACGTATACTTGCGAACACCACCTCAATTCTATATATTTTTAACAGTATTCACACTCTGGACGTTAATACATCCGGAAGCGGTCAAGTTGTTGGCATCGTTGCCGGGGATTGCGGCGATAATAGTTTTTTATTGAATCAAATACTTCATAAAATAATATTAGTCAAAAGATGAACGAGTTAGATAGTGTGCTAATTTTAGTAACTTATTATTTCAACTTTATTTTCATTTTTTATTATTTTTTTAATTTTCTATTTTTCTTATTGATTAAGCAAGTTTAATCATGAGTACAGTTAATGGTGATTACAATTGGTATGTAGGCAAGATGTGGGATGATTTATACGATGATATGGAATCAAGTTGGTTAGACGGGGATTCGATGGACTAATGGAATTCGGATAGAAAAAGTGGAAAAGAAGGGTATTCATATGAACTTCTATATGAGTTAGATGATAAAAAGATTTATATGCCCAAGTACCTAACAGAGTCTATTTCTAATCTGCAAGAGATATTGCCATGCGGAGCAATTGAGCCCAACAAACCTTTAACCCAAAACATAGATGCACATGGATAAACATGATGATGATGATAGGTGGTATGAGTTAGATAAGTTGTCCTTTTGGTATGACGATTGGCACAATAATGAAGGACAATTTTTGTTGAACAGAGATTTGACAAACCAGTGGAGTGATAACACCAAATACAATATGCTTGAACATCTTGATGAGCTACCTTTCGATGAGTATGGGAGTTATGACCATGAAGATAAAAAGCAAGTATCTAGAGGAACCCATAGTGAGTCGAGTCAACATCCATCTGAGTGTGGTCAAATCTACCGAGCTAACAATGAAACATCCAACATATTATCAAGCATGTCAGATAGATGACACAAATGATGGAAATGCTCTGAGAAATATCAGAGGAATTACCTCCACGGGAAGAGGTCATACATGATGTTCTCAACTCTAACCATAATGACCATTGTTTTCTCGACAATCATTCGGACATAGATGATGGAAAATTAGCAAGAGTTTGGAATTGGGAATAATGTTGGTAAACTAGAGAAACTTGAAGGTGTCCTCGATGCAATTGACGTAGAAACAAACATAACAATAGATGTAGTTGCTGACGTAAAAGTATAAGTAACCACTAATATGGACCTTAAACCAATTCCGAATGAAAGTGTAGAAGAGCCAATACACTTTCTGGCCATAACAGAGAAGGTACCAGCCGAAGATATCAATGAGTTTGACTTATTCTCATCTAAAAAGGGCAATAAAGCTCGAGTGACCAAAATTTCACGCGACATGGAAGGGAGGAAGCTCGACGCAATAATACCCTAGAAAATGATTTGGGGTTGGCTCGGATTTGGTACCGAATGGCTTGTAATTTGGATGGTGCATCAATCGAAAATAAGGCAAAATTATTGGAATTGACTGAAGCGGTGGTTCATACACATCGACAGAGGAACAAACATCAAATCAAATTATCAAGAACCAGCTGGAAGTTCTTCTATGGTGGTGACACGGATTGTCCCGATTTGTAAAAAAACTTCTATTTTCTACTTTAAATTTTGTTAGTTTTTTTATTTGTTTATTTTATTTTTATTAATCTTAGTTGTGTTTATTTTTGTTTCCCACAACAGGTGTATATATCATGGATTAACAGAACTGCAAAAAATTTGAAGAAGCCAGAAATTGGGCTTGATGCCGCGTTATCTAAGAAAAAATGCCACCTTGCAACATTGAAGAGGCAAGTTCATCCGATTATTTTTAGATTTTTTGTCTTCTATTATTGAAACACCCCAAACCCGGCCCACGAGCTTTGACCAGATTTGGTATGTTCCTCAAGTAAACCGGTTTCAAATTCTTTTGTTACTTAGAGAAAACTGGTGCGATTTTTAAGAAAATATTGTTTAGGTTGGGCTTGTGTTGAAAACGAATTTAATTTTTTATATTAAAACCCTTTTTATCTTAGGTGACAAAATATTTAGGGTTTAGTTTAAAAGAAATTATTACTTAAACTTTAATAGATAAAACTCATAAACATAATAAATAAAAATAAATGAAAAAAAAAACAATTCAACTATGGCCTTATGGCCTTATTATATCAAATAATTTCCAAATACTTCAAAGTACTTAAAAGTTAATAGTCCATAAAAACAAAGACTTCATGTTGAGCATGGCCACCACAAGTTCTGCCGTCCCGGACCATCACTGTTCATCACTTGAAACATGGTCCCACAACGGGGTAGTCAAACAGACTCAATGTGTATACGACACTAAATCATAATAGATTTAGGCATACAAGAGTTACACATTTAGAACAATGAATACAAGTTATGATGCATTCCCAAACCCAAACCTAATTATCCATCCGCTACACACCCCCGTACCTGCCAGTCACACCGTGGAGACTACTAATTCGACCCTCTTTCCGCTACACACCAAATTACGGTCTTAGGTCACCGCATTCGTGGTCTTAGGTCACCACGTTCAGATTACTGTGGTCTTAGGTCACCACTTTCAGATTACTGTGGTCTTAGGTCACCACTTTTCACTTCCCCTTTCAAAATAAAACCCATATGCCCCATATAATAATATGCATAAATATGCCAGAGTTCACATTCTTATTCTTATTCTCATGTTATAACTAACATATTTCATAATCCTAGTAGGAGTAGGTAATGTACCTGAGTACTTAGTACCATAACATGATACCTTAGCCACTTTCATATTCTTAATGTCACATATTTTTATTAAACATGCCATAAAACGCATTATGAAGTAGTGTGGGGTACACACCTGCTTCGCTTAAAATTTCCTTGAGATCCTGAAAAGCTTGATCTAATGCTTAGATCCTTAATCCCTACATTGATTTATCACTTATTACCTTAATAAAAAGCCATTCGGCCAAGATTCCAAATCCTAGTAGGATTAGTATTCTTACCTTGTTGCCGATTGGAACACCAACAAATCCCGAAACTGTTCCTTATTTCCCTAGGAATGTCGAAATCCCTAAAACCTTACGTTAGACTTAATCTTAATCATCGAAACATAAATCAAGGCCTTTGGCCGAATATTCACATGTCTTACCTTAATCTTAGAAATCCCGAATACTCCTCTTTTTAGTCGACTACTCTGATAATCCCGAAAGATCCTTCCATATTCGGCAACCATAATATGTATGGGGCTAGATTATCTCTCAGCTAATCTAAAAGAAAAGAATGGAAATTAAACTTGTTCTTACCTTCGAAGAAATGAACAGCACCTATGCTTGAAGCCCTTCCAAGATTCGGCTTTTGAATGGATTGGTAAGAAGAAATAGGAAGAAAAGAAAACTTGAGAATTTTGACAATGGTGGACTATAGATTCGGCTTGACAAAAGAAAAAGAGAAGAGAAGAGAAGAGAGCACTCAAAAATTCGACAGAGAGAAGAGGAGGAAGAAAAATTGATGAGTAGCCCTATTTTCTTCCTTTTATAGCCGAAACTACTACTCAGAATCCCTTACTTGGCCATCACTCTTCTATTTTGATAGCTTTATCTCTTTAATTATCTCCTAAAATAAAAGATAATTCAGCAACTATCCTTACTTAGCCGAAATTATTAAACTCAAAGTCCCTTACTTGGCCATCACTTCTCCCTTATTTTCCTAATTAAAGAATAATTCCTCATTTATCTCTTGAAAATAATCTAAAATAAATCCATTATTTATCCCTTATTTATCCACTATTTATCTCTTAAAAATAAAAGAATAAAGGCTCCTAAATTATAGCCTTGTGCTGTCCACCTCACTTCTTCTAGAAGCAAAATAAAATTTCTTTTATTTACTTTCCCTGTGACTCGAACTCAGGCCCAATCCCCTTACATGTGGCGCCATTTCCAGAGGCCCTAAGTGGCATCTCCAGGCTACTTTTCCAAGCCTGTTTGCGTGTCAAATTTCACATACTTTTTCTCTTAAGGCCACCTTACCTTAATTTCCTCTTTTAAACTTTAAAACTCGACATTTCTAAGTCATTTCTAAGTTTCAAAAAATTTTTGTTTGCCTCTTTAGACTTGACATTTCCTTACATTTCCAAGTTTCCAGAAATGTTCACTTTCCACTTTTGAATCATTTCCAAATCATTTCCTTACATTTCCAAGTCATTTCCTTACATTTCCAAGACAAGACATTTCCTTCCATTTCCAAGTCATTTCCTTACATTTCCCAGACAAGACATTTCCTTCCATTTCCAAGTCATTTCCTTACATTTCCAAGACAAGACATTTCCTTACATTTCCAAGTCATTTCCTTACATTTCCAAGTTTCCAAAAATGTTCACCATACATTCATAACACATAAGACATGCCATTTCGTATAATTAAATCAAAAATGCATAGGCCCATTTCCAGGATGTTACAGTTCTACCCCCTTAAAAATAATTTCGTCCTCGAAATTACTTACTAACGAATAATCGTACATCTTAACTCACCGCACTACACTTATGCTGCGCACTCTGATCTTAATAGAACCATCATACTTCCTAGGCACAATCTCTAAGTTCACTTCCCCTAGAACTCATTTCTAACGCTGCGATTTAATCTGATTAAAAAGTTTTATGCATCAGAATTTTGTTCCACTTATTAACCGCGAACAATTTTATGAAATAAAGATATTTAGAAGTAGTTCTTTCGATCACACAAAGTTTCAGTTCAAGTTCACTACTCTAATTCAGAGAATCACATTCACATTCATCAAAAGAGACACCTTCATTCCTCAATAGAGGCACATTCATTCATCAACATAGACATATTTATTCAGTGGTATCTACCACCCACATTCACTATTCGAACACTCTTTGCCTTATTCCTATCCCAGGGGTATTTTCGTAATTTGTCCTCTAGGGGTATTTTCGTAATTTTTCAAAATAAGGTTCCTCGGTAATTTTGTCAGTAAGGGTATTTTGGTAATTTTGTGTTCCCGGGGTATTTTTTTGGAAATTCTGAAATCTGAGGGTATTTCGGTAATTTTGAATCTTGGGGGTATTTTGGTAATAAACCAGGGTAAATTTGTAAAATTTAACAAATCAGGGATATTTCAAAAGTTGCAAAACTTTGAGGGTTCTTTTTGAGAATTGTTCTTTCCAAAACGGTGATGTTGCAAAAAAAAATTTTTTTGGAATCAGGGTCATTTTGGTAAATTTTTGTAAGTTAGGGGCAGTTTCATAATTTTCCAAAATCAAGGTATTTTTGATAATTTGCAAATTAGGGTTTTTGGACTTGTTATGAAGTAAGGAAATTTTGATAAGAATTGTGGGTATTTTGGGAATTTCATAAACCAAGGGCATTTTTGTAATTTTACCACTAGAGGTATTTTTGTAATTTTACAAACCAAAAATTTTTCGGAACAATTTTGTAAAATTAGTTCCCACAAATTAAAAAGGTAATTTTAGGAGTTTTAAAACTAGGGTTTTTAAGAAAAACACACGGCTAGTTCCCTTCGGGTTTTAGTTATTGCGTTTGCTTTGTGACCGAGTCCTCTTGGTTAGGGTGAACCGAAGCTACGCACTGTAGGATTCAGTGCCAAGAGGAGGTGAGTCACTGGGACCGCTTAAGTACCTGTGCTCTTAGGATCCAATCCTAGACATGCGCACAAGGGTTACCACACCCTAACTCGGCGACTTAGTCGTAGGTTTGTTTAATTTAGGCACTTAAGTCTTATGTATTTGTTAGGGTAAACTAGTCCTAGGGTTCACATACTTAACAGTCTAATCTACGTTCCATTTCTACCCTTCTATAATTCATACCAGAATTCACACAGAGGATAGGGGTACTTACGGTGGATCATGGGTCGGAGACTTGGGTGCCATGCCGAAACACGCTTATTTCAAAAATATTTTCATAAAACTCATTTGGGCTCGCTTTGAAAACGTTTTGGGACTTAAACCCCTAGGCCGAGGGTTTGAAACTGGGCTCTAATACCAAACTGCAACACCCCAAACCTGGCCCACGAGCTTTGACCAGATTTGGTATGTTCCTCAAGTAAACCGGTTTCAAATTCTTTTGTTACTTAGAGAAAATCAAGTGCGATTTTTAAGAAAATATTGTTTAGGTTGGGCTTGTGTTGAAAACGAATTTAATTTTTTATATTAAAACCCTTTTTATCTTAGGTGACAAAATATTTAGGGTTTAGTTTAAAAGAAATTATTACTTAAACTTTAATAGATAAAACTCATAAACAAAATAAATAAAAATAAATGAAAAAAAAAACAATTCAACTATGGCCTTATGGCCTTATTACATCAAATAATTTCCAAATACTTCAAAGTACTTAAAAGTTAATAGTCCATAAAAACAAACACTTCATGTTGAGCATGGCCACCACAAGTTCTACCGTCCCGGTCCATCACTATTCATTACCTGAAACATGGTCCCACAACGGGGTGAGTCAAACAGACTCAATGTGTACACGACACTAAATCATAATAGAATTAGGCATACAAGAGTTACACATTCAGAACAATGAATACAAGTTATGATGCATTCCCAAACCCAAACCTAATTGTCCATCCGCTACACACCCCGCACACTGCGGTCACACACAGTGGGACTACTAAGTCGACCCTCCTTCTGCTACACACCAAATTGCGGTCTTAGGTCACCGCATTCGTGGTCTTAGGTCACCACGTTCAGATTACTGTGGTCTTAGGTCACCACTTTCAGATTATTGTGGTCTTAGGTCACCACTTTTCACTTCCCCTTTCAAAATAAAACCCATATGCCCCATATAATAATAATATGCATAAATATGCCAGAGTTCACCTTCTTATTCTTATTCTCATGTTATAACTAACATATTTCATAATCCTAGTAGGAGTAGGTAACGTACCTGTGTACTTAGTACCATAACATGATACCTTAGCCACTTTCATATTCTTAATGTCACATATTTTTATTAAACATGCCATAAAACGTATTATGAAGTAGTGTGGGGTACACACCTGATTCGCTTAAAATTTCCTTGAGATCCCGAAAAGCTTGATCTAATGCTTAGATCCTTAATCCCTACATTGATTTATCACTTATTACCTTAATAAAAAGCCATTCGGCCAAGATTTCAAATCCTAGTAGGATTAGTATTCTTACCTTGTTGCCGATTGGAACACCAACAAATCCGAAACTGTTCCTTGTTTCCCTAGGAATGTCGAAATCCCTAAAACCTTACGTTAGACTTAATCTTAATCATCGAAACATAAATCAAGGCCTTTGGCCGAATATTTACATGTCTTACCTTAATCTTAGAAATCCCGAATACTCCTCTTTTTAGTCGACTACTCTGATAATCCCGAAAGATCCTTCCATATTCGGCAACCATAATATGTATGGGGTTAGGTTATCTCTCGGCTAATCTAAAAGAAAAGAATGGAAATCAAACTTGTTCTTACCTTTGAAGAAATCAACAGCACCTATGCTTGAAGCCCTTCCAAGATTCGGCTTTTGAATGGATTGGTAAGAAGAAATAGGAAGAAAAGAAAACTTGAGAATTTTGACAATGGTGGACTATAGATTCGGCTTGACAAAAGAAAAAGAGAAGAGAAAAGAAGAGAGCACTCAGAAATTCGGCAGAGGGAAGAGGAGGAAGAAAAATTGATGAGTAGCCCTATTTTCTTCCTTTTATAGCCGAAACTACTACTCAGAATCCCTTACTTGGCCACCACTCTTCTATTTTGATAGCTTTATCTCTTTAATTATCTCCTAAAATAAAAGATAATTCAGCAACTATCCTTACTTAGCTGAAATTATTAAACTCAAAGTCCCTTACTTGGCCATCACTTCTCCCTTATTTTCCTAATTAAAGAATAATTCCTCATTTATCTCTTGAAAATAATCTAAAATAAATCCATTATTTATCCCTTATTTATCCACTATTTATCTCTTAAAAATAAAAGAATAAAGGCTCCTAAATTATAGCCTTGTGCCGTCCACCTCACTTCTTCTAGAAGCAAAATAAAATTTCTTTTATTTGCTTTCCCTGTGACTCGAACTCAGGCCCAATCCCCTTGCATGTGGCGCCATTTTCAGAGGCCCTAAGTGGCATCTCCAGGCCACTTTTCCAAGCCTGTTTGCGTGTCAAATTTCACATACTTTTTCTCTTAAGGCCACCTTACCTTAATTTCCTCTTTTAAACTTTAAAACTCGACATTTTTAAGTCATTTCTAAGTTTCCAAAAATTTTCGTTTGCCTCTTTAAACTTGACATTTCCTTACATTTCCAAGTTTCCAGAAATGTTCACTTTCCACTTTTGAATCATTTCCAAATCATTTCCTTACATTTCCAAGTCATTTCCTTACATTTCCTGGTCGTTTCCTTACATTTCCAAGACAAGACATTTCCTTCCATTTCCAAGTCATTTCCTTACATTTCCAAGACAAGACATTTCCTTCCATTTCCAAGTCTTTTCCTTACATTTGCAAGACAAGACATTTCCTTACATTTCCAAGTCATTTCCTTACATTTCCAAGACAAGACATTTCCTTACATTTCCAAGTCATTTCCTTACATTTCCAAGTTTCCAAAAATGTTCACCATACATTCATAACACATAAGACATGCCATTTCGTATAATTAAATCAAAAATGCATAGGCCCATTTCCAGGATGTTACAATTATCGACACTTCTTCCTTTTCTGTTCAATTTTATTTCCTTTATATTATATTTTAATTTTCTTGTTGTAGGATTTTTTTAGGTACCTTTCCGTTCACCTAGAGCACACAAATCCCGAGATTATCATAACAACAAGGATTCAGTGTGACACCCCTAAGCCGTCTCTGTCATCAGATTAGGGTTATAGAGCATTACCGATCAAAACATAACAAATAATGACCTTTAGAAATAATTAATCAATTTAAATAATAACATTCAAACTAACATGTATTAATGGCTTAAACATGGTTACAGATAGTAATTCGAGCTTACGAGGTCAACAAATCAAGAAATTTTGGAAAAATTGGGAAACAGGGGTCACATAGCCATGTGAGTATTCAAAGTATGAGACACACAACTGTGACCCAACCCGTGTGTTTGTCCGTGTGGATATTCAAAATAGGGTCACACGGCCATGTCGCCAAGCCGTGTAACTTTCTGAGACCGTGTGGTTTATCCTGCCCCTAAAATTTAAAATGACAAATGGCCATGTGATAGCCCGTGTCGCAGGTCATGTGCTACATAAATTGCCCCTTAAACAAACCATTTCAAACCCAATTCTTGCACACCAAGGCATACCATCCCCACAAGCATTCATATGACCAAAACATATTCTAAACATACTCAAAACATACCAAATCATCCAACGTATAAAACTTAACCAATGTACCAACAAAAGGTATCACAATCACAAATCAAACTTAATCCCATTCAACATTACACTTTATTCATTAAACTTAGATCAAACATACCAAAAACCATTTCAAAAGCATCCCATTCAACCATGGCTTCCCTAATATAAGATAGAACATGCACAAGTGCAACTTCACCTATTTACATCATCATTTACAACACAACACCAACTAAGTATTTGACCATAAATAAGCTCCTCACAAACTTCAAATAAAAAAGGAACCAAGGTTACATTTAAGCCCTATACATGCCATTTATAACCACTTGCCAAAATAACCAAAAACTACCAAAATAATGATTGGATAGTGTGACCGTGCTCTGACGTGATTCCAACCGGTCGAGCTTTTTGATGATCTACAAGAAAAAGAATAACAACTATATAAGTAACTAGTACTTAGTAAGCTCGTATAAAAGAAACTTAAACTTTCTGAATGTAAATGATTAAATCTTAAAGCATTGCTCATTTAAACTTATGAATACTTTTGTTTCCTAATCACAACACACCACAAAGTTAGTAGTTGTATTAAATAGCATACCAAATCATTTGAACATGAATCGTATCATAATAAGGAGTTCAATATATATATCATCCATTAATTGCTCAATTTGCTCCCTTTTCATTTCAAATACATATACCAACATTTTTCACTTCATGTTTCAATAACATAACTCATTTCATATACATATCCTTTCGATTAAAACTTTAATCACCCATTGAACCAAATAGAATAACATCAGATACTCGAGAAATGCTCTCACAAAGTGTGCCTGCACAGGTAACTGTAACCATATCTATTATGCTCACATGAGCTACAAAATGGGTCTGCTCACATGAGCCATGGATCGGGATGTTAGCTACATAATGCTGCTCACATGAGCTATGGAGAATCCACAACAAATGCAGGTCCTCAGCCATTAGTAGGACATCTAGGACCAACACCCGAACCATATAATCCTTAATGACATGTCATTTGTATCCTAAGTATTCACAAGGTTCAAACAGGACCATTAACCAATCCAAATTAATTAGCATTGTACTTTAATCCAATATCCAAAACATCGTACAATTATCAAATTAAATTATACATAGCATACTATTTATTAACATACAATCAAAACATCAATTAATAAGTTTAATACTTATATGAACTTACCTCGACAAAAATAATTGTAAAAATGAAGCTTTTCTTTGGTTTAGATCTATTTGGTTTGTTTCTTGATCTAAATAATATTTTTCATTCAATTAAACCATTCAAATAACTTAAAATAATTAATTCAACTTATAACCCATTTTAATGAGAATTTACAGAAATTCCCCTAATATTTTAACTTTTATGAAATGTAGTTCCTAAATCCAAAACTTGCAAATTCACCATTTTTAAAGAAAATCCCTATTAGACGAATTTCCTAGGGATTCATTTTCCACTGTTTGACATTATTATCATTGAATTTAACTATTTTATCAAATAAGCCCTTAAACCTTAAAATCATTTAAAATTGCATAAAAAATATGTCTATTTAACAACCAAGCTTAATAATCTATCAAATAAATTCAAAAATACTACAAACTCATTCATGGAAAATTCCTAGACTTTTAACAGTTTTACAAATTGACCCCTGAGTTAGCTAATACGAGCTCAAAAACATAAAAATCACTAAAAACGGGCATCAAACACATACCATGCATGAGATATTTAACTTGATTGAATGTTCACCTTCAAAAATGATGTTCTTTGCTCCAAAAATCGGTGAAAGAAAACAACTAAAGAAGATTACACTGTTTCATTTTTTTTGTTTATGTTATTTATTTATCTAATTACCACTTTACCTTTATGCTATTAACTTATAAAATAACAAAATCATACCCATAATTGTCCACTATTAATGTATGTGGTGTAATTACCATCTAAGTCCATTAATTTACATTTTTTCAAAGCTATTTGACCCTTTTAACTAATGGAAATAAACTTTTGCATCTTTTACAATTTAATCCTTTTTAATTAACTATTTAAACATTAAAATTTCTTAAACAAATTTTAATATGACTCTAATAAAGACTGATAAATATTAAATAAATATTAAAACACTGACTCACTTGTTGGAATTGTGGTCCTGAAACCACTGTTTCTGACACCATTGAAAATTGGCTGTTACAACTCTCCCCCTTAAGGAAATTTCATCCCCGAAAATCTTACCAGAGAATAGGTTCGGGTATTGCACTTTCATAGGTTCTTCCGATTCCCAGGTAACTTACTCAATCTCGTGACAATGCCAAAAAACCTTAACTAAAGCTATGCTTTTATTTCTCAACTTTTGACTTCCCTAGCCAAAATTCTAACTAGTTCCTCAGTATTTGACATATCAGACTGTATTTCCACATCGGCTAGTGAAATCACGTGTGAAAAATCAGATCGGTATCGTCACAATATCGATACATAGAAAACATTATGAATTTTCTCTAACTACGACGATAAAGCTGAAACACCCCAAACCCGGCCCACGAGCCTTGACCGGATCTGGTATGTTCCCTGAGTAAAATAGTTCAAAACTTGTTTGTTGTTTTGGAAAATTTGGGTGGTTTTAAAGAAAATTTGATTTGTGTTGAGTTCAGATTTAAAACGGTGTTGTTCTTGAAGACTAGATTAAAACAATATTTTTATTTGTACTTGAAATCAATAAGTTAAAAGTATTGCCGAGTTTTTAGAGTTTAACATTAAATTGAAAATCGTTTGTGTTTAGGTGTCAAAACATTTAAGATTTAGTTTTAAGAAAAGTTGTTTAATCTTGATATATTAATAACCGTATCATAATAAGCCGGATAAAATGCATGCTTAAAACAGTTAATAGTAACGACCTTATTACATCAAACAAAACCCGAAATAAATCCAAAATACTTTAAATATAAAATTCGAAATAAGATAAATGCTGAGCTGAGCATGGCCTCCACTAAGTTCCTGCCGACCCGGTCCATTTACTGAGTGTCACCTGAAAAGATATCCCACAAAGGGGTTAGTTAAACAGACTCAGTGTGTAACAGCCAACACAAGTCCCACAAGATTTAGGCATATCAAATCATACATATATAACAAATATAAATAATGATGCAATCCCGAACACAAACCTGGATATCCATCCTCTACACATCACCCATACCTGCCATCACACCGTGGGGATTACTAAATCGACCCTCCATCCGCTACACATCATCGAAGGCAGTCGCTGCAGACGACTTGCTCATTACCTATATATATTGTGGCATAGCCACCAGATAATGTGACAGAGTCACCAGATATTAATATGTGACATAAGTCACCACATTCAGATTATGTGACATGAGTCACCAGATATTGTGGTAAAAACCACCAAATCACTTCCCCTTTCCATTTCACCCATATGCCCCATGTGCCATACAAATCATGCAAATATCATGCATTATGCCTTATTCCACATTCATAACAAATTCACATATGTGACATATTCTAAATGTTCATAATGTTTAATAACATAATATTAAAGGTTACGTACTTGAATAATCTGTACCATTGTATGGTACCTTTAGCCACGTTCTCATATTTTCACTAACACATATATTAAAACAATACCATAAATCTATTAAGAATTAGTGTGGGGCTACACACCTGGTACTAACGCTTCCACTGAAATCTCGAAAGTCTCGATCTAATGCTCTAGATCCCTAGTTCCTACATTCGGCCAACACTAGATCACTTAACTGGTTAACTTTCGGCTTTCGAACGAATAAGAAACAGATTTGCATCACTAAATATGGCCTTGGCCGAATATCATATTCACTTACCTTGCGGATCTAAATCCCGAAATTGCTACTTGGTTGTGGTGTCTGTCGAAATACCTACAAGGTGTATGTTAGATCCGATTTCAATACTTAATGGTCACCATAAATGGCCTTCGGCCTAGTACCCCTTCTCTTACCTTAGATAACCAAATCCCGAATGATCCTCCCTTGTAGTCATCTTTAAACAAATCCCGAAAGATCACTCTTCAGACGTTAGCTACATACAAAATATGAGATAATGGCCCTATGAGTATTCGGCCACCCTTAGAAATCAAGGCCAACCATTCGGTTTTTGGCCACCAAAAGAGAAAGAAAGGAAAACCAATTGATAAGGAAAGAAAATACTTACCACTATTGAGGCACCCTCAAAAAATCAGCTTCTGGATTCCAAAGAGAAAGGTTTCGGCACTTTAATGGTGAAAAGAAAAAGAGAAGAGAATGAGGGCTATAAGGGTTCGGCTATGGCTCTAAATGGTGATGGAATTTTGGCTATATAAGAAAAAGGTGCAGAATTAATGTTGAAAGAAAGAAAAGAAAAGGAGGAGAAAGTAGAAGAATTTCGGCAGAGGCACACAAGAAAAGAAAAGAATGAAAATGGCCTCACTTCTTCCCTTTGGCCGAAAATACCACCCTTAGACTCCACCAATCGGCCAACTCTCCTTCCCCCTATCTCATCCCTTCTTTTTCTCCTATTTTCTCTCCTTTTTGCACATTCAAAATAATTTAAATAAACCAACATTTATCTCCTATCTTAGCCGAATTTTAAAAGGGATTGACCAAGTCTAATCCTCATCTAAATAAAAGTCTCTATGCCGTCCACTACTGCTCCCCATTGCCGCAAAATAAAAGCTCCCTTTTTGCATCCTTGTGACTCGAACCTAGGCCCTTTGTACTGCTTGTGGCGTCAATTACAAAGGCTTTAAGTGGCACCTCCTTGCCACTTTAACAAGCCCATTTTTGTGTCTAATTTCCCCTACAATTTCTCTTAAGGCCCATCTGTAACACCCCAAACCCGGTCCAAACACCACGACCGAATCTGGTATGCTACGAGGGAAAACGTGTTTGAAAATTTTGATTTCGTACTCAAATGGTTTGATAAAACTTTATTCTTTTTTTTTTTTTTTTTTAAAACAAATTGTTTAGTATTATTACAAAACTTTCAGTCTTGGTAAAAATTTTGGTTTCAAGTTTGAATCCGGTTGTTTTTCAAACAATTATAAAATTGGTGTAATACCCGATGGTATAGTTTAAAGACATTCTGCGTTATAATTTGAAATCATTATCTTTCCAAGTTTTAGTAAACTTCATCTCAGTTAATTTGTTAAGGCATATTAAAATCAAACTTTAACATAATATCAAAAGGCAGAATTTAAAGGCTTTTTACAATCCGAAATAAACCCAAATGAACGTAAATAACTAAAATACCCAAAGCAATATCTCGAGTAAAACTTTTATTCTCGCATGGCATGAGCACCCCAGAGTCCACCCCGGCTCGAGTCGCGTCTCACGAGTCACTGAAATGTCAAAGGAGAGGGTGAGTCGAGTGACTCGATGTGTAAATCCCGCCCCGATAAAGCAACATGCTAACACACATCATACAAAGCAACACAATTAATGCAACCCGATCCTAACCATCCATATCGCTTTTCTACCCGTGTGGTACCAAACCACCGGTGACATACCGTCACAAGGTGTTACCAAAACACCGATGTCCCAAAGACATAATATCCATCAATGTGGTCCCAAAACCTTTGGTGTCCCAAAGACACAGTTGTGCTACCAAAGCACTGGTGACCGAAGTCACAAATCCAACGATGATGGGGCCAACCCATCGTGTGTTACCAAAACACTAGCAGACGATCCCGTATCTCAAGTGGGGCCAACCCACGGTGGTCAAACCATTGTGGACAAGTCGCAATGTGGTGCTAAAAACCACTGGTGTCCCAAAGACACAATGTGCTACCAAAGCACCGTGACCGTAGTCACAGATCTCGTTGATGGGGCCAACCCATCGTGTGTTACCAAAACAACGGGCGTCAATCTCGTATAATCATCCGTGGGGCCAAATTTGTCGTGGTGACCGAGCCATCGGGACGAGACGCTGAGGTACCAAACCTCTGGAGGTGCCAAACCTCTGGTGACCCAAAGTCACAAGGTGTGCTACCAAAGCACTGGTGCTCGTCAGCACAAAACATCACTGCTCCCTCAACTCGTAATACCCATCAATATGCCATGCTCAAGTAATCATGCATATTATATAATCATGCATCTCATGCTATATTTCATGTCACATATACCCACAGTCATGGTAACATATAACTCATCATTAAAAATAGTAATACTGACTTACCCGAGTCCAGAATCATACCCATTAGGGTATCATAACAATCATCACTGTATCATTAGTCATCACACGCGTTATCAATTATATTACTAGGTATAAGTGTGTTAGTTACACACCGATAATACGAGCCTAGAAATCCTGACCCAAAGCGACCTAAGTCCCTCGATTGCTAACTCCTACAATCGGCCAAACAAAGGGATTAGGCATCCATAGCATTCGGCCAAAGCTATCAAACCAAAGGGCTTCCTTTTAAACTCTTACCTTCACTCGGTTTGGTTTCCTACCAAACCCGAACCACAGTGGTTCCTCCTTTAATCAACAATCGGCTACACCTTAAGAGAGAATGGTTAATCATTGCAACTCTTGTTTTAAACGAAATTAAAAGAATGAACTATCAACCCAATCGCTTACCCTCAACTTACCAATCGGTCCAACGGAAGAAAAACTCCTCTTGCTTGATTTCGTAGTCCAAGGCCCTATAACGAAGAGATTAGACCAAACAATTAACACCCTTTCAACTTCGACCATAACTAGGTCCTTAACCAAACGACCAACAAAGATCGCAAAGAGGATATGGCCATTCGGCCTAGCACTTACCAACACCCAAAATTCGGCCAAACCAATACTTCTAGGAGAGGAGAAATATTTGGCTATGTTGGAAACAATAGAAAGAAGCAATCGGCACTAGGTGTTCACTCTTCTATTTTTCGGCTTGAGGAAAAATGTGAAATGGGGATAGAGTTTGGCACAAAAAGAAAAGGAAAGGGAAATGGAGGATTCGGCTTCACAAAAACAAAAAGAAAGGAGATGAAGAAGAGAATAATCGGCCACCCAATGGACACCAAAGATTGAAGATGTTTCGGCCAGCTTTTAGGAGTGTGGTATTTCGGTTCAAGAAGTGAAGAAAGATGAGAGAATTCTTTAGGATTTCAACTTTGGGTTTGACACAAAAAGAAAGAAATTTGGTTGCCAAAGAGAAGACCGAAAATGCACCAAAGGCAAAAATACATTCGGCCTTCCCCCTAACCCACACTATGCCGTCACTTCCCCCCTCCAACTCCCCCAAAATTTCGGCCACAATCCCCCCAAAAGCTCCCATTCACTCATTTCAAATGAGTGGACCAAGTCACACTCCTAAATTCGCTCCCTACCTTTCATTTGAAAGTGATGACCAAGTCCAAGCTAGAGTTCAAATTTCATACACCTCTTCCCTCCTATGCCGCCCAAAATATAAGCCAAAAGGAGATTTTGCAGCTTGAACTCGGGACTTCTCCCCATGCATGACGCCACACCAAGCTCCTCCTTTGCCACTGCCACTCTTCATTTATGCAATGAAATTCCATTTTATTTTCTTAAGCCCCAACTCTATCAGCTCCCCACACCTAAGGCCAAAATCTAAAATTTTCCTACTTACCCAGGCATTCACTTAGCCTATAATTAAACCCCTAAAACACTGAAATAGCAACACAGCACACCAACACATGCAATATCATGCAACACAAAAATAGCCCCTAACCCGGGATATTACAGCTTCTACTTCTTAAGAATAATTTCGGCCTCAAATTACACAGTCAAAAGAGTTGCGGGTATTCTTTGTCTCATCGTATCCTCGGGTTCCCACGTGGCTTCTTCCACGCCATGATTCCGCCAAAGTACCTTAACCAAAGGCACGGACTTTCTACGCAGAACTTTCACATCCCGATCAAGAATGCGCATGTGTTCTTCCTCTATGGTCATATCTGGGTTCACCTCGATCTCTCCATCGCCACAACATGCGATGGATCTCGAGCGGTACCTCCAAGCATCGAAACATGAAAAACATCGTGAATCGGCTAAGCTCTGCTGGCAACTCCGGTGATACGCCATGGTCCAACTCGTCTCAATACCTTATACGGCCCAATGAATCTCGGACTAAGCTTGCTTTTTCGCCAAACCTCAAGACCTTCTTCCAAGGCGAGACCTTTAAGAAAACTCGATCCCCACAAATGAACTCTATATCTCTTCGCTTAAGATCGGCATAAGACTTTTGCCGGTCCAAGCTTCCTTTAAACGAGATCGAATCAACTTAACCTTGTCCTCGGTCTCAAAGAACCAACTCGGCCCAACAACCGACGTTTCCCTAACTCGTCCAACATGTAGGTGAGCGACACTTCCTACCATACTGACGCCTCATATGGTGCCATCTTGATGCTTGCTTGGTAGTCGTTGTTATAGGCGAACTCGACCAACGGCGAAACTCATCCCAAGCGCCTCGAAATCCGAACACAACCTCTCAACATGTCTTCTAAGATCCGAATAACTCTCTCTCGATTGCCCGTCGATTGCGGGTGAAAAGCCGTCTTTGAAATCCAAACGAGTACCCAATGCTTGATGCAACGCTCTCCAGAACCTCGACGTGAACCTCGGATCCCTATCTGAGATTATCGAAACTGGAACACCGTGTAGCCTCACTATCTCTGACACATAAAGTTTCGCCAATCTCTGAAGTGAATAGTCCACTCTCACGGGAATGAAATGAGCCGACTTAGTCAGACGGTCTACAATAACCCAAACTGAATCCTTCTTGCTTGGCGTAAGCGGTAAACCACTGACGAAATCCATAGTTATCCTTTCCCACTTCCACTGAGGAATCCTCACAGGCTGAAGCAAACCCGACGCAAGAATCGATGTTCAGCTTGACTGGCGACAAGTCAGACATTTACCCACAAATTCGGTCACTTCTTTCTTCAAGCCAGGCCACCAAAACTGCTCTTTAAGATCCCTATACATCTTGCTACCTCCAGGATGCATAGCATAAGGATCGCTATAAATGGTCCTGAAGAATCTTCTGCCTACTCAACATCTTTAGGCATACAAGCCTTTCCTTGGAAACACAGAACCTCATCACTAGACAAGTCAGAACCCTCCAAACCACCGTTTCGCACTTGTAACCTTCGCGCATTCGTAACCTCATCCTCTAATCTGCTTTCTCTAATCTGCTCAACCCACGTGAGGCTTAACTCGCAGCTCGCGCGTAATACTCCCGTCGTCAAACAAACTCAAATGGGCAAACAAAGCTCTTAAGTCCGACACAACCCTACGGCTCAACGCGCGTCGCCACCACGTTAGCCTTGCCGGATGATACTCAATCGAACGATCGTAGTCCCGAGCAACTCAACCCATCTACGCCGCCTCAAATTCGGATCCTTCGGGTCGGGTCAAGAGGTACTTTAAACTCTTATGATGCGTGTAGACGATTGACTTCTCCCGCACAAGTAGTGCCTCCAGATTTTTAGGCGAAGACTATGTTTGCCACTCCAAGTCGTGCGTCGGATAGTTGACCTCGTGTGGCCTCGTGCCGAGAAGCGTAAGCCACAACCTTACCCCCGCATCAAAGACACAACCCCAAGCCCGTGTGCGATGCATCGCAAGACACTCGTGAATTCCTTCCTTACGACCTCAAAGTTGAATTAAAACAGAGCCTCGGTCAAGATCTTCTTCAACTTATCAAAACTCTCATTGTTTCTCACCAAACGAGCGGAACTCCTTCCTCAACAAATTAGTCATCGGTGCGCGCAATTAACGAAACCTCAACAAATCTTGGTAGTATCTCCGCCAAACCCAGAAACTCCGAATCTCAATGATCGACTTAGGAGGCTTCCAATCCAAAACCGCCTCAACCTTCCGAGGATCTACTCTAATCCTCGGTGATACTACATGACCCAAAAACGTCACTTCACTAAGCCGTAACTCGCACTTCATCGAACTTAGCATAGAGTTGCTTCTCCTCGTAACTTGCAACACCACTCTTAAGTGTGCATCATGCTCTTCTTCCGACCTTGAATATACCAAGATGTCGTCAATAAAAACCACGACGAACCGATCCGAGATCATCTTTGAAACACCCTATTCATCATATCCATAAAAGTCGCCGGAGCGTTAGTCAACCCGAACGGCATTACAGAATTCGTAGTGCCCGCATCGAGTCCAAACATTTGTCTTATGGATATCCGCTTCCTTAACTTTCAACTGATGGTACCCAGACCTCAAATCGATCTTCGAAAACACCGATGCACCTTTCAGCTGGTCAAACAAGTCATCTATCCGTGGCAACGGATACTTGTTTTTAATCGTCGGCTTATTCGGCATGTAGTCGATACACATCCGCATCGAACCGCCCTTCTTCTTGACGAATAAATACGCGCGCCCCACGGCGAAACACTTGGCCTAATGAAGCCTCGATCCAACGACTCCGAACCGAGCCTTAAGCTCCACCAATTCCTTTGGTGCCATCCTATATGGAGCAATAGACACCGGCGCAGTCCCTGGTAACAGATCTATCCCAAACTCTACCTCACGATCCGGTGGCAAACCCGGAAGCTCCTCTGGAAACACATCGACAAATTCCTTAACCGTACGAACCTTCTCAACAGCAGACTCTTTAGCCTCCAAGGCATGCACATGAACCACAAACGCTTCGCAGCCCTTCCTGACCATCTTTACAGCTTTCAAAGCCGACACCACATTGGATAAGTAATCTCTCCTATTACCTATCATAATCACTTCATCTCCCTTATCCGGCGATAAAACCATGCGCTTAGCCGCGCAATCCACCTTGGCCTGGTACTTCACCAGCCAGTCCATCCCGAGAATCAGATCGAACTCCTCAAACGGCAGTTCCATCAGATCAGCAGCAAAAATGACCCCTTGGAGTTCTAGGGGTACATCCTTATACAACTTATCTACCACTACAGAGTGACCTAGAGGGCTAAGTACAGTCATCTGTCTAGAAGATATCTCAGAGTTTAAGTCCATGGTCTCAACTATACTACTAGCAACATACGAATGCGTGGAACCCAAGTCAATTAAAGCAGTATAGGGAGAACCAAAAATCAAGAACGTACCGGTGATTACGTCCCGGCGCGTCCTCTCCTCGCGGCGCCTTTGCATACACCAAACCAGCCGTCGTGCCTCAGAACTACCGCACCCGCGGTGCTCCACGACCTCGACCAAATCCATTACCACCTCGCCATTACCACGGCCCTGCGGTGGCGGTCCATTACCTCGACCGGTTACGGCCCCGACTCTCGGGATCGAATCTCGCCAACCTACGCGGACGGTCCCCGATGCGATGATCCGAGAGAACCACACTCGAAGCAACCCTTACCTCCCGCCCAACAACCACCCCAATGAGTTTTACCACACCGATTACATCGCGGTGGTCCCGCCGCCTAGCAAAGACCAAATCTAGCAGATCGATTCTCGCCCACTCGGTCTAGCCCTCTTCTGCGGATTACCCGACGAACCGAGAAGACCCAAAGCTCCTCTTAAGCCTACTCCGTCCCATACTCGCCTCCTCGGACTTAACACCTTCGGCTACCTTAGCCTTCTCGACTAAGACGGCAAACTCACGCCTCTGCGTGGAGCAATCAGCAGCCTCAACTCGTCCTCGGACCATCCTCGAAAACGAACACACCTCTCATGCTCGGTGGCTACAATGCCCGGGCATACCTACTCGACTTCAAGAACTCGGCCTCGACTCAAGAATGATTTACTCCCCGAACAAGCCTCGAAATGCCTTTCATTTGGGAGTCGATGTAACTAGCCCCGATGTACTTCTTTTGGTATGCAACGAAATAATCCCATGTCGGATCCTCTACGCCACATCGTCCCCGAATCGTGAGCCACCACCGGTATGACTCATCCGCAGAAGCGATACGATCCCCTTAAGTTTCTCCTCGATCGTCAAGTCCGGATCGTCCATGATCCGCTCTGGGTTGCCTCTAGCCAATACTCAGCAGTGCTAGGAGCAACACCCGATACACCTCGGAAAAACTCGGCCCCGTTAGCCCGGAGTCGCTCAGGAACAGATTTCCTAACTCCCGCACCACCACTTACACCAGCTACTCTTTCCAACACCGCAAAGATCGCTGTGACACTGCGCTCGTCTCGATCGATCTTGGAACTCACCACCTCCAATTTGGTGGTGAACCAAGCATCTCATTTTCTGAACCCTGCCCAGATCCTACGGGCTCAGAAACCGTCATCCTACCCCTACCTCTACCACGAGTATTACGACCACGTCCGCCTCGAGTGCTCATGTCTAACGATCTACGTTTCTGATTAAAAAGATTTTTATGCATTAGTAACGTTCCACTTTCTTAACCGCAAAGAAATTTTATGAATAGAGTTTAATCAGGGGTTCTTTCGAGCAATCAAGGTTTCAGTCTTCTATCCTATTCATCCAAAGAGATTATACATACATTCCTTAACCCTTTCCATACCTATTCACTCTTCGGACATTGCTGCCCATTCTAACCCAGGGGTATTTTCGTCATTTTCCCTACAGGGCATTTTCGTAATAAAAGACATTTTAAAACTTTCGTAAAACCAGTCAAGTTGAAATTCCAAAAATTTGAGAGTGTTCTTTGAAAATTTTGTAAAATACTTCGTTTTGGAAACCAGGGGTATTTTAGTAATTTTCACAAACTGAGGGCGTTTTCGTAAATTTTCCAAAATCAAAATTTTCGATTGATATTTTGTAAAACAGAGTGTTTGAATTTCGTAACATCATTGAAATTTTGGGGCAAAATCATGAAGTTGAGATGTCATAAACCAAGGGCATTTTAGTAAATTTACCCCTAAGGGCATTTTTGTAATTTTCCATAAAACAGATTTTTCAAGAAAATTGTTGTAAATGCGACATTTTCAGTTTTGAAAGAGTTTATTGCAAAAGAATTTGAAAACATTAGGGTTGTATTTTTGAAAACATGGCTAATTCCCTTTTTGGGTTTTAGTCGTTAGGTTAAGTCTATGACCGAGCCTTCTTGGTCAGGGTGAACTCGAGCTACGACGGGTGGGATACTGCGAAGAGGAGGTGAGTCACGAGGACTGCTTAAATACCAAGCTCTTCCGGTTCCTCTCCTAGACATGCGTACAGGAGTTACCACACCCTAGCCCCGTGGCTGAGTCACAGATTGGTTTAGTGCTTTAAGTCTTATGCTTTAGTTCAAGTGGTTGAGTAATCTAATCCTAGGTTCAAGTCCTATAAATCTAACTACGCACCATATCATCTACCCTTCTACAAATAATAATTCATGTAAGAGTTAGAATTACTTACAGGCGAATGGTGCTGGAGACTCGGTGCCATGCCTTGTAAACCATGTATTCAACCCAAAAACACTTAAAACGAATCTTTGAAAACAATTTGGGCCTCAAGCCCACAGCCGAGCTTTTGAACTTAGCTCTGATACCACAATTGTAACACCCCAAACCCGGTCCAAACACCACGATCGAATCTGGTATGCTACGAGGAAAACGTGTTTGAAAATTTTGATTTGTACTCAAATGGTTTGATAAAACTTTATTCTCTTTTTTTTTTTTTTTTTTTTTTTTTTTTTTTTTTAAAACAAATTGTTTAGTATTATTACAAAACTTTCGGTCTTGGTAAAAATTTTGGTTTCAAGTTTGAATCGGTTGTTTTTCAAACAATTATAAAATTGGTGTAATACCCGATGGTATAGTTTAAAGACATTCTGCGTTATAATTTGAAATCATTATCTTTCCAAGTTTTAGTAAACTTCATCTCAGTTAATTTGTTAAGGCATATTAAAATCAAACTTTAACATAATATCAAAAGGCAGAATTTAAAGGCTTTTTACAATCCGAAATAAACCCAAATGAACGTAAATAACTAAAATACCCAAAGCAATATCTGAGTAAAACTTTTTATTCTCGCATGGCATGAGCACCCGAGTCCACCCCGGCTCCGAGTCCGCGTCTACGAGTCACCTGAAATGTCAAAGGAGAGGGTGAGTCGAGTGACTCAGTGTGTAAATCCCGCTCCCGATAAAGCAACATGCTAACACACATCATACAAAGCAACACAATTAATGCAACCCGATCCTAACCATCCATATCGCCTTTTCTACCCCGTGTGGTACCAAACCACTGGTGACATACCATCACAAGGTGTTACCAAAACACTGATGTCCCAAAGACATAATATCCATCAATGTGGTCCCAAACCACTGGTGTCCCAAAGACACAGTTGTGCTACCAAAGCACTGGTGACCGAAGTCACAAATCCAACGATGATGGGGCCAACCCATCGTGTGTTACCAAAACACTAGCAGACGATCCCGTATCTCAAGTGGGGCCAACCCACGGTGGTCAAACCACAGGGACAAGTCGCAATGTGGTGCCAAACCACTGGTGTCCCAAAGACACAATGTGCTACCAAAGCGGTGACCGTGAGTCATCAGATTCGTTGATGGGGCCAACCCATCGTGTGTTACCAAAACACCGGCGTCAATCCCGTATAATCATCCGTGGGGCCAACCCAGCGTGGTATCGAGCCATCGGGACGAGACGCGAGGTACCAAACCTCTGGAGGTGCCAAACCTCCGTGACCCAAAGTCACAAGGTGTGCTACCAAAGCACCGGTGCTCGTCAAAGACAAAACATCATCGCTTCCTCAACTCGTAATACCCATCAATATGCCATGCTCAAGTAATCATGCATATTATATAATCATGCATCTCATGCTATATTTCATGTCACATATACCCACTGATCCATGGTAACATATAACTCATCATTAAAAATAGTAATCTTGACTTACCCGAGTCCCGAGTCATACCCATTAGGGTATCATAACAATCATCACTGTATCATTAGTCATCACACGGTTATCAATTATATTACTAGGTATAAGTGTGTTAGTTACACACCTGATAATACGAGCCTAGAAATCCTGACCCAAAGCGACCTAAGCCCTCGATTGCTAACTCCTACAATCGGCCAAACAAAGGGATTAGGCATCCATAGCATTCGGCCAAAGCTATCAAACCAAAGGGCTTCCTTTAAACTCTTACCTTCACTCGGTTTGGTTTCCTACCAAACCCGAACCACAGTGGTTCCTCCTTTAATCAACAATCGGCTACACCTTAAGAGAGAATGGTTAATCATTGCAACTCTTGTTTTAAACGAAATTAAAAGAATGAACTATCAACCCAATCGCTTACCCTCAACTTACCAATCGGTCAACGTAAGAAAAACTCCTCTTGCTTGATTTCGTAGTCCAAGGCCCTATAACGAAGAGATTAGACCAAACAATTAACACCCTTTCAACTCCGACCATAACCTGGTCCTTAACCAAACGACCAACAAAGATCGCAGAAGAGGATATGGCCATTCGGCCTAGCACTTACCAACACCCAAAATTCGGCCAAACCAATACTTCTAGGAGAGGAGAAATATTCGGCTATGTTGGAAACAATAGAAAGAAGCAATCGGCACTAGGTGTTCACTCTTTTATTTTAGGCTTGAGGGAAAAATGTGAAATGGGGATAGAGTTTGGCACAAAAAGAAAAGGGAAGGGAAATGGAGGATTTGGCCACAAAAACAAAAAGAAAGGAGATGAAGAAGAGAATAATCGGCCACCCAATGGACACCAAAGATTGAAGATGTTTGGCCAGACTTTTAGGAGTGTGGTATTTCGGTTCAAGAAGTGAAGAAAGATGAGAGAATTCTTTAGGATTTCAACTTTGGGTTTGACACAAAAAGAAAGAAATTTGGTTGCCAAAGAGAAGACCGAAAATGCACCAAAGGCAAAAATACATTCGGCCTTCCCCTAACCCACACTATGCCGTCACTTCCCCCTCCAACTCCCAAAAATTTTCGCCACAATCCCCAAAAGCTCCCATTCACTCATTTCAAATGAGTGGACCAAGTCACACTCCTAAATTCGCTCCCTACCTTTCATTTGAAAGTGATGACCAAGTCCAAGCTAGAGTTCAAATTTCATACACCTCTTCCCTCCTATGCCGTCCAAAATATAAGCCAAAAAGGAGATTTCTGCAGCTTGAACTCAGGACTTCTCCCCCTTACAGATGACGCCACACCAAGCTCCTCCTTTGCCACTCTGCCAGCTCTTCATTTATGCAATGAAATTCCATTTTATTTTCTTAAGCCCCAACTCTATCAGCTCCCCACACCTAAGGCCAAAATCTAAAATTTTCCTACTTACTCAGGCATTCACTTAGCCTATAATTAAACCCCTAAAACACTGAAATAGCAACACAGCACACCAACACATGCAATATCATGCAACACAAAAATAGCCCCTAACCCGGGATATTACACCATCAGGCTTAGCTCCCCTTTAAAAACTTAAAATCTGATAATTTCTAAGGCATTTTTCTACACTCTAAAGTCCTCAAGATTCATAAAACATATTTATAATACACACAGGCATGCTACTTCACACAATTAAGCAATAATGCACAAGCCCAAAATCCCGGATATTACAAAAGCTATACGGTAAGCTACCAGTCCAATTCTCTCAATAATCTCATATGACCTGATGAAACGCGGACTAAGCTTCCCTTTTCCACCAAAACAGAGAACTTTTTTCCAGGGTGATACTTTCGAGAACACTCTATCACTAACCTAAAATTTGATATCTTTTCCTTTCAAATTTGTAACAGCCCGATTTTTGGCCTAGTCGAAACAGTGGTTTTTGGACCACAAATTCGACGAGGAAAAATTTATTTTTATTACATTTTTATGGTCTACAATTTCACAAAATGATTTCGTGAAAATTTCGTTCGAAAATTTTGACGTTTGGGCACTCAATTTAGTCAAAAGGACTAAATTGTAAAAAGTGCAAAAGTTGAGTTCTACTTGCTAAAGGTGTCCAATTGTTATGAAATTTTAAATTGGAGGTCCTTATATGGTAATTAAACCATTGTTTAAGTTGGTTGACAAAAATGGACATGGTTAGGCATGTTTCCAAAGTTTTTCATTAAGGGCATTTTGGTCATTTAGTTATTAAAATGAATTAAAAACAAAATTAAAAGCCAATTTTTGTCCATCCTCAACCCCATGGCCGAATTTCACAAGGGGAAACCATGGCTAGGGTTTTTCAACCTTCCAAGCTCGATTGTACGTCCGTTATAGCCCTGTTTTTAATGATTTTTATGTTTTTGAAATCCTCGTAATACGATCTCTCTATTTCTACCATTTACTTGAGCTAGGGTTGATTTTTGAAAATTTTAGAAATGCTTGTGTTTTGATGTTTAATGATAGAATATGAATGCTCAGTGTGTAATAAATGACTTCTACTAAGTGATTTTCGATGAAATTATCTGTAAAAGCCCATTTTCGCCCGGGCCCATTTTTAACCAAAAACAAAATAAAAAAATAAAACCACAATAAAACACCAAAAAATTCAAATGTCCATAGTCCAAAATGCTACACATTAGCATACCCAAATAGGTAGCCCAAATTTGACCCAAATTGAAAAGGGCCCAATGTCTAAATTTTTCAGAAACCCTTAGGGTTTCTAAAGTTTTCTTCAGCGCCGCAACAGCCGAATACCCTCTCCACGTGCACCACGACATCAGCTCCTCCGTACGTTGGTTGTGCCTGCGAAAAAGAAGCAACAAAACAGTAGCACGCAGCACAGCAAATAACAGGACAGCAAAGAAATAGAATAATATTGTATTTTTTTTCTTTTAGTTTCGGCTATAAAAGACCGAAAGGGAATCGCTTGTACTCTCTTCTCTTCTTCGTAATTTTACTTAACGCATATGAGAATATACAAAGAAAAATAGAGAAATATTAAGAGGTGATTTCATCTTTTTTCGATCCGATTTAAAATCTCTTTGATTGTTTTTATTTTGGGGATCCATTTTTTTGGTATTTTACAAACACACAGGTATTGAATACAAAGAAAAAAGGATTTGAATCCAGTTTTAAAAGGCGATCTCCAGAGGTTTTGATAATCGAGATTTCTTTGGTTTTACCTTTTTTCTTCTTTCAGCAATTTTTTCTTTATTCATTTGAAAATCAAGGAATAAAACAAGGTAGGTAAGCGACTTACCTGGATTTTCCCCTTGAATCACGACGACGGCGGAGGTGCGTTAGGCGCCGATGAAACCACGGGTCGACTGAGGGGACGGAGAGCTGAAACGTTCTTAGAAACGGGGGTGAAGATATTTCATTTTTAATTTGTTTTTAAGAGGCTAAACAACTAGAATAGGGTTTTAGTTTATTCTTTATTAAAGTGCACGAAACGGCACCGTTTAGGCCTGTTTCAGTGGCTCTAAAACAGTTCCGTGTTGGCCAATATCCAATGACCCGATTTGACCCGACCCATCTTTCCTCAGGATCCGCGCGTTTGCAATAAAGGGGTTATTTGCGCGATTAATCCCCCTTCTCTGCGTTGTTATTCGATTAGACCTTAGCTATTTCTTATTTTTTTAATTAGCCTCGATAATTCAAGCGCGTTTTCAATTTAGTCCTCTTAAACGCAACGTCTTCGCGACCGGGAATAATTGCTAGTTTAATCCCTGATCATTTACGCGCATTTCATTTGAGTCCTTTGATTATCTTTTATTTTCGATTTTTGCCCCAGATTCCTGCTTTCATTATAATTTAGTTTTTTTTTAATTTTCTTTAATTATTTTACTATTTTGCCATTACTTAAACATTTTTATTATTATTGTTAATAATAATATTATTATTGTCTTATTATATTCAAACTATTGTTTATAATATTTTATTTATTTATTAACCTATAAGTTTCTATTGTTGTTATTAAATTATTTTCATGTATATTATTAATTTCATATTATCTTATATATGTATTCTCTTTTAAATCTATGTACATACATATTTTGTTTTAAATATATATCTAAACATATGATTGCCATTTTAAAAATCTTATTTTAAATTATATTTATTCCAAGCATTTTCACATTTTCATACATTATTATCTTTATACATGTATTATTACTATTAAACTTTTCATCTTATATATATTTTATCAATTTTAAACTAGTATATTTTGTATTTAAATCATTTCGTATATCACATATTTAAATTTCAAATTTTACATATATTGAACACGTTTATGTAGTATTATGTGTGTTTTAATTCACGTTTTATATTTATTTGTTGTTTGAGATTCAATAGTATTATATTTCATTTGTAAATCATCGCTCCATATTGTATGTTATTATGCCATAGCATTATGTTCACTCAAAAATGTCATGTTCTAACACTATTTGAGCTCTAAAATCATTTTTACTTAAAGTTTCAAAACAAGGTAATATTCATGCGTTTGGAAATTCGAGAGATCGTGCCCTAACGTGCTGGGTTTTGGTTTTTCATTTGACCAAATAATCGAATATCCTTTTAAGATTTCATTCGTGTTTTCTTAACTCTAAAATAAGGTAATGTTTCGTGGTTGGAAATCCGAGAGATCATGCCCTAACGTGCTGGGTTTCGGTTTTTTCGTTTGACCAGATAATTGAATATCCTTTTAAGATTTCATTCGTGTTTTCTTAACTCTAAAATAAGGCAATGTTTCGTGTTTGGAAATCCGATAGATCGTGCCCTAACGTGCTGGGTTTCAGTTTTTTCGTTTGACCAAATAACCGAAAATCCTTTTAAGATCTCATTCGTGTTTTCTTAACTCTAAAATAAGGTAATGTTTCGTGTTTGGAAATCCGAGAGATCGCGCCCTAACATGTTGGGCTTCGGTTTTTTATTTGACCAAATAATTGAATATCCTTTTAAGATTTCATTCATATTTTCTTAAATTAAAAAAAAACAAGGCAATATTTCGTGTTTGGAAATTCGGGAGATTGTGCCCTAACGTGCTGGGTTTCGATTTTCCGTTTGATCCCAAATAATGAAATGCCCTTTCAAAAACTCAATGCATGAGTTTTGAGAATTTTGGGATGATCTGGATTTCGAAGACTTAAATTATTGCATCCTAACGTGCTGGATGTGATAATTCATTCCTTCGGAACCAGAGAATCTTAAGATTCAAATTTGAGTATCTTCAAATGGGTCGAAAAAGGTCATAGTTTTAAAATCTTTCAAATTCTCGACGTTAGGACATTAATTAATCAATTTGGTACCAATTTTGGGCATTGCGAGGGTGCTAATCCTTCCTCGTACGTAACCAACTCCCGAACCCGTTTTCTTAGCTTTTGCAGACCAAAATTATTGTTTTAATAAATCAAAATGTTTTATTAAAATAATTCATCTCAAGATGATCCGATACCACCTCGAATAAAATATCAGTGGCGACTCCATTTCTATTTCCATTTTTAAAGTCGATCTTTTTTTTAAAACCTTCAAAAAAAAGGTTTCGACAATTTGGCGACTCCACTGGGGACTGGTTGAGAGTCATGCCATAAATTGATTAATTTCTGTCCTTTTGTCGAAAATTGAAAATCTGATTTGAAAAATTACGATCCTTTTATTGCATTCACTTGCATCATCTCATTTGATTGCTATGGTTCGAGTCTTGTAGAATACTTTGCATCATATTGTATGACCGTTGGGTCACACCTTTAAGTGGGAGTGAGAAGCTACTCCTTCGTGAGGTTTTCACCTCCGTGCAGGATAGTGAATCGCTTCTGGGATACATCCGTACGTATGTCTTCGTAGATTTTCATCTCCGTGCAGCCATAGGGAAATGTATTTCCTTGAACCGAACTCAATCCATATGAGCCTATAATGGGTGAAGATTGAGGAATCTGCTGGTTCAGGTACCCTTAACTTTAGAACTCAAACTGCATGTAAAAGGCCCTAAGAGCGTACCCCAGATGGAGTTGTGATAAACCCTAGTGGTCACCCAATAGGTGCTTGAATATTTTACATGTTTTGAATTTCGTTTCTATCATACTGACTATTTGTTTTATTTTTGTTGCTTTGCATGCATTTTCATATTAGAGAGGGGTGTCGATTCGGGTTTGGTTGCAAAATTAGGGAGCTCGAGATGGAAAATGACTTTCTTGATAAAATGGAAGACAATACAGATGCCCGTATATTTGCAATCTGCTTTATGTAAAGAGCTTTGTTTTCAAATAAAGTTTCCTAAATGGAATTGAATCAGAACCGGCTCCTTTGCATTGCATGCATTCACATAGCATTACATCACATGCTTTAGATTTCATAAGAGGACCTTGATTGGTTGAAATTATTTCAGCATTAACTGGACACCGGCAAAACCAAACATCCTTACGGTACCCGAACCATGACAAAAGATATGGATCAGAGATTAGAGAAGCTTGAACAACTCCAAAGGGAGATGCAGGATAAACTTCAGCTGTAAATGCAAGAGCAGCTTGCTAGGATCCAGCAGGATATGATAGATCGGATGATGGAATCACAACAGAATATGATGACTTAATTAACTCAACTACTGACGGGGGAATAGACAAAGGAAAAACCCCCATGGTTAACACTGGTGAAAAGAGTGAGGAACGACTATATCCTCTGGGTTTTACCCCAACACATCCTAAAGTACATCCGCCAAGGACATCCGTCACAATTAAACCTCAACAATTTCAAGAAGATGTTTCAATATCGGCCAACTTTCAAATAGGTTCAGGTTCTAACTTAGGGGATCATCCAATTAATGATGTTATTCCTAACTTTGATGAGGCAGCAGAGAAGGAAAGGGCAAGGTCTGAATTTCCAAGACAGTTAGAGGAGTGATGCAAATGGTTAGAAGACAAGTTTAGAGCCATGGAAAACATTGATAGGCAGCATGGGATTGACACTACAGATCTGAGTTTGGTGTCGGATCTAATACTCCCCTACAAATTTAAGGTGCCTGAATTTGAAAAATACAATGGGACTACTTGCCCAGAAGCTCACATAACTATTTTTTGCCGAAGAATGACTGGGTACGTTAACAATGACCAACTGCTAATTCATTACTTCCAGGACAGTCTAGCGGGAGCAGCATCTAAATGGTACAATTAGTTGATCTGTACCAAAATTGGTTCTTGGAGGGATTTAGCACAGGCATTTATGAAGCAGTACGGTCAGGTAACAAATATGACCCCTAACAGAATTACCTTGTAAAACATAGAGAAGAAACCAAGCGAGAGTTTTCGACAATATGCACAAAGGTGGAGAGAGGTTGCCATACAGGTTCAGCCATCTCTTCTGGAGAAAGAAACCACTATGCTCTTCATCAACACTCTGAAGGCCCCGTTTATCACTCATATGCTAGGGAGCGCTACAAAGAGCTTCTCAGAGATCGTAATGACTGGAGAAATGATTGAGAATGCCATAAAGAGTGGAAAGATTGATGCTGAAGAAAGTGCCAAAAGATCAGCCCCGAGAAATAGGGAAAACAAAGTGAACAGCTTGAGCAAGCGTCCGAAATTAGTCACTGTAGGTCAATCGAGGGCTGTGACCACTGGCCATCAAGGCTCATCAAGGCAAGAATCTAGTACAAAGCAACTCCAGTTTACACTGATTCCAATGACGTACAAGGAATTGCACATGAGGTGGCTCCTCACTACCCGAAACTGATGCAACCTCCGTATCCAAAATGGCATGACCCAAATACCAAGTGTGAGTACCACGCAGGGGTCACAGGGCATTCGATAGAAAATTACCTTGCTTTCAAGAAATTGGTGGAAAAATTCATCGGCATGGGTATTGTGAAATTAGATGACACGCCAAATGCAGAAATATGAGCCTAAGAGTGTTTTGAGCAATAGGACTGTGGAAGAGACATGTATTTTTAGAGCTAATCTAGAGCAATATTCAAAACATGCTTGTCGCTTTAAGCCTAGAAGCAACAAGAATCTTTTTGTGAAATAGGCTTGTGTCCAGAATTCTTATTTCAATGAGGTGCATCTTTTAAGCAAATATCTTTTATTCTTTACATTTCATGCTATACATTCTTTGGTTTTTAGAATATTCTTTCATTTTTATTCATAACCATACCATACAAATAATCGTTCTTGGAATCATTTTTTTGGAATTTACCTTCGTACCCACAATGGTCCCCAGATATCAATGACATGGGCGACGCTGTTACGGACTCCCTTTTTGAATGAAATATGGGTCTAAGAGATCGCAGGACTTTGGATATGACAAAAATTGTAACATATCTTCTGATTTGTTAATACTGGATGGAAAATAGATCCTGCGTCGTGAGCCAAGGAAAGAGATAAGGATCAAAGCCTAGCTCAACGTAGAAATAAGATTTCCTATACGTGAGGCATGAATGTTATCAAGCCAATCTCATTAAAAGCTTCTAGCCAACATCGATTCATTTTCGTAGAGGTCGGTTACTTCACTAAGATGGTAAAAGTCACTTCATATGCCAATATTACAAAGTCGATAGTTATCAAGACAAAAAAAAAAAGAAAAAGAAAGAAAGAACACCGACACAAAAAATGTCAAAAAGATCACATTTAACCGCAAAATGCCAAAACTCTGCGGTCTGTTCAAAGATCAGGTGCCACATATCAGTGCAGCAAAAGCAACCAAAAAGAAAACAAAAGATCATAAAAAGATCGAGACTTGTAAAGATTGGCATACAAAAGTTACTATTTACCCTCTATGCTTATCAAACATCGGCCAGGACTGTCACCGGGACAACACATTTCTCATTGGTTTTGCCCATTGGAGTCGAAATTCTTTCAGAGCTAAAATTGGATGAGGCAGAATGGATCCAATCTCAATATGATCAGTTGAATTTGAAGAAAAAATGTTAGAAGCTATCTGTCACGATCAGATGATGCGAGCTTACAACAAAAATGATTTTCCCTAGGAAATTTCATGATAGGGCTTTGAACAAGATTTTTCCCATGCAAAAGGGACTTCAGAGGAAAGCGGATGCTAAACTAGGAAGGACCTTATGCAGCAAACAAGGCCTGTTTAGGGGAAGCATGGATATTGTCTGAGATAGATGGCAAGGACCTACCCAATTCGGTGAATTCAGATTCAATAAGAAGTTTTCCAAAAAACAAAAACAAAAAAAAGGGAAAAAAAGGAAATTTTCGGCAAAAAAGAAGAAAGAAGAAGGAGAGGCCAAGGTGAAAACCCACAAAGCGCGCTTTGAGACCAACGGGGAGTTGAGTTGGAAAACCTAAAAAGGGCGGTTCAAATTTTGATCAAAACTAAGGCATACAACAGTCTTGCTATGCCTGAATTAACAATGAAGAAGTATGCTATGTCTTGGGGCATCGACAAAGTACTTCAGACCCCCTAAATACATATTAAACTTAAAATGGTCCTCAAGAAGTTGGAACAGAGAAGCTCAGGCTGCGATATCTGGGGCACCCAGTTTCCATTTTACCCATGTTAAATTTGTTATTTGTGATTATATTATTCTTGTTAAAATATGTTCACAATAAATTTCCTTCTTGATTGCGATCATAATCTATGCATAACTTATTTGTTTTGAGCTATGCTCCTAATTAATTTCCTTCTTGTCTATGGTTATGATCTTTTTCAGGCATTTTACATTGGGATAACGGTTAGTGGACTAATAATATTTTCATAAAAGGATTTTCGCATATTACTCTGGAAGCTTCTGAATAATACAAGAACTTGAAATAGGACTATTGTTTAAAACTCACCAAGTTTAAGGAAAAGTCTAAACTGAGACTATCTCTTCGGATTTTTGCCAAAAAAAATGATGGTTGAACAGATGACAAGATATTGTGTCAGTAATACAATCCTGACGAAAAATGGGCATCGTTAACCCAAGTGTAAAATAGAAATCATTCTCGAAAAAAATGATATTCTCTATTCACACAAGCATCATGCATACACATCTGGTTGGGTCACCCGAGGAGTGATCAGTTGATGGAACAAGCTACAGGCCTTAGATCCTCAAGTTATAGTGGAATAGATGGAAGATAATACAGATCTTATACCTTTGAATAGCAATATGATGGATTGAAGAAGAAACAAATCCTACATTTCGAGGTCGTAGTGGGATAGACGAGAAGAGATTCAGATCCTATACCCCTAAGTCACAATGAGATGAACCCTGAGGTTACAGTGGGGCAAATCTTTTGACCAGGATATTTGTTTTCTCGGGTTTTCTATCATGAATACCAGCCGAACGAGATAGCAGTATAATATGTCAGTGATATAGCCCTAATAAACAATGAGCGATGACAATCCTAAGCTGTTAAAAAATAGACCATTCTCATGAAATCCTGCATTCATACAAGACATATTTAGTTAGGAGCATTCGATCCATTCCGATCATTGCATCCTAATCATTGTAAAAAATCATTTTCATGACATTCTGCATTCATGCAAATGTCGTCCATAGTACATTTAGTTAGGAGCATTAGATTCATTATGAGCATTGTATCGTAACCATTTTGCATAAGCATAAACGCATAAAACTGATTTTACAGGACAGGTCCCCCGGAGGATGGTGTCACAACATTAGTGAATTAGCAGATCTTGTCTCCCTAAGTTTGCAGTGGAGCAGATCAAAGATAATAGATTTGGCATTCCTGAAGTTGCAGGAAGCAGATCGAAGGCGGCAAATCTTGTCTCCCTGAGTTTGCAGTGGAGCAGATTGAAGATAATAGGTCTGGCAATCCTGAAGTTGCAGGAGCAGACCAAAGACATAAGATCTTACCTTCTTGAGCAAAGTGGATCGAAGATAGCAAATCTGGCAATCCTGAAGTTGCAGGAGCAGATTGAAGATAGCAGATCTGGCAATCGTGAAGTTGCAAGAGCAGATAAAAAACAGTAGATCTTGTCTCCCTGAGTTTGTAGTGGAGCAGATTGAAGATAGCAAATCTGGCAATCCTGAAATTGCAGGAGCAGATTGAAGATAGCAGATTTGGCAATCCTGAAGTTGCAGAAGCAGATCGAAAACATCAGATCTTGTCTCCCTGAGTTTGTAGAGGAGCAGATTGAAGATGGTAAATCTGGAAATCCTGAAGTTGCAGGAGTAGATTGAAGACAGCAGATTTGGCAATCTTGAAGTTATAGGAGCAGATCGAAAACATCAGATCTTGTCTCCTTGAGAGGAGCAGATTGAGGATAGCAAATCTGGCAATCCTGAAGTTGCAGGAGCAGATTAAATGTCTAATTTCCTTGAATGGATTGGAGCGTTAGTTCTCAGGCCCTTGAAGATGCACCGAGATGGAACGAAGTTACTCGAAGAAGAAAAGCATTGAAAGAAGTCCAAGATTTAATGACTGGGCAAAAATGGTCCTTTTTTTTGAAGTCTTTGCTCTATTCTCGTTACACGACAATGAGCAAAGAGGGGCAGCTGTAAAAGCCCATTTTTGCCCGGGCCCATTTTTAACCAAAAACAAAATAAAAAAATAAAACCACAATAAAACACCAAAAAATTTAAATGTCCATAGTCCAAATTACAAGTCCAAAATGCTACACATTAACAGACCTAAATAGGTAGCTGAAATTTGACCCAAATTGAAAGGGGCCCAATATCTAAAATTTTCAGAAACCCTTAGGGTTTCTGAAGTTTTCTTCAGCGTCGCAAGAGCCGAATACCCTCTTTACGCGCGCCACCACGTCAGCTCCTCCGTATGGTGGTTGTGCCTGCGAAAAAGAAACAACAAAACAGCAGCACGCAACACAACAAATAACAGGACAGCAAGGAAATAGAATAATATTGTATTTTTTCTTTTAGTTTTGGCTATAAAAGACCGAAAGGGAATCGCTTGTACTCTCTTCTCTTCTTCAGAATTTTACGAACTCATACAATATATACAAAGAAAAATAGAGCCCGATTTTGGGCCTAGTCGAAACAGCACAACAAATTTGATGTCTTTTCCTTTCAAATTTGTAACAGCCCGATTTTGGGCCTAGTCGAAACAGTGGTTTCTGGACCACAAATTCGACGAGGAAAAATTTATTTTTATTACATTTTTATGGTCTACAATTTCACAAAATGATTTCGTGAAAATTTCGTTCGAAAATTTTAACGTTTGGGCAATCAATTTAGTCAAAAGGACTAAATTGTAAAAAGTGCAAAAGTTGAGTTCTACATGCTAAAGGTGTCCAATTGTTATGAAATTTTAAATTGGAGGTCCTTATATGGTAATTAAACCATTGTTTAAGTTGGTTGAAAAAAATGGACATGGTTAGGTATGTTTCCAAAGTTTTTCATTAAGGGCATTTTGGTCATTTAGTTATTAAAATGAATTAAAAACAAAATTAAAAGCCAATTTTTGTCCATCCTCAACCCCATGGCCGAATTTCACAAGGGGAAACCATGGCTAGGGTTTTTCAACCTTCCAAGCTCGATTGTAAGTCCGTTATAGCCCTGTTTTTAATGATTTTTATGTTTTTGAAATCCTCGTAATACGATCTCTCTATTTCTACCATTTATTTGAGCTAGGGTTGATTTTTGAAAATTTTAGAAATGCTTGTGTTTTGATGTTTAATGGTAGAATATGAATGCTCAGTGTGTAATAAATGACTGCTACTAAGTGATTTTTGATAAAATTGTCTGTAAAAGCCCATTTTCGCCCGGGCCCATTTTTAACCAAAAACAAAATAAAAAAATAAAACCACAATAAAACACCAAACAATTCAAATGTCCATAGTCCAAAATGCTACACATTAACATACCCAAATAGGTAGCCCAAATTTGACCCAAATTGAAAAGGGCCCAATATCTAAATTTTTCAGAAACCCTTAGGGTTTCTGATGTTTTCTTTAGCGCCGCAACAGCCGAATACCCTCTCCACGCGCACCACCACATCAGCTCCTCCGTACGGTGGTTTTGCCTGCGAAAAAGAAGCAACAAAACAAAGAGTACGCAAAGACAAAGAAATAATGTGACAAAGAAAGAAATAGAATAATATTGTATTTTTTTTCTTTTAGTTTCGGCTATAAAAGACCGAAAGGGAATCGCTTGTACTCTCTTCTCTTCTTCAGAATTTTACGAACGCATACAGAATATACAAAGAAAAATAGAGAAATATTAAGAGGTGATTTCATCTTTTTTCGATCCGATTTAAAATCTCTTTGATTGTTTTTATTTTGGGGATCCATTTTTTTGGTATTTTACAAACACACAGATATTGAATACAAAGAAAAAAGGATTTGAATCCAGTTTTAAAAGGCGATCTCTAGAGGTTTTGATAATCGAGTTTTCTTTGGTTTTACTTTCTTTCTTCTTTCAGCAATTTTTTCTTTATTCATTTGAAAATCAAGGAATAAAACAAGGTAGGTAAGCGACTTACCTGGATTTTCCCCTTGAATCACGACGATGGTGGAGGTGCTTTAGGCGCCGATGAAACCACGGGTCGACTGAGGGGACGGAGAGCTGAAACGTTCTTAGAAAAGAGAGTGAAGGTATTTCATTTTTAATTTGTTTTTAAGAGGGTAAACAACTAGAATAGGGTTTTAGTTTATTCTTTATTAAAGTGCACGAAACGGCACCGTTTAGGCCTGTTTCAGTGGCTCTGAAATAGTGCCGTGTTGGCCAATATCCAATGACCCGATTTGACCCAACCCATCTTTCCTCAGGATCCGCGCGTTTGCAATAAAGGGGTTATTTGCGCGATTAATCCCCCTTCTCTGCGTTGTTATTTGATTAGACCTTAGCTATTTCTTATTTTTTTAATTAGCCTCGATAATTCAAGCGCGTTTTCAATTTAGTCCTCTTAAACGCAACGTCTTCGCGACCGGGAATAATTGCTAGTTTAATCCCTGATCGTTTACGCGCATTTCATTTGAGTCCTTTGATTATCTTTTATTTTCGATTTTTGCCCCAGATTCCTGCTTTCATTATAATTTAGTTTTTTTTAATTTTCTTTAATTATTTTACTATTTTGCCATTACTTAAACATTTTTATTATTATTGTTAATAATAATATTATTATTGTCTTATTATATTCAAACTATTGTTTATAATATTTTATTTATTTATTAACCTATAAGTTTCTATTGTTGTTATTAAATTATTTTCATGTATATTATTAATTTCATATTATCTTATATATGTATTCTCTTTTAAATCTATGTACATACATATTTTGTTTTAAATATATATCTAAACATATGATTGCCATTTTAAAAATCTTATTTTAAACTATATTTATTCCAAGCATTTTCACATTTTCATACATTATTATCTTTATACATGTATTATTACTATTAAACTTTTCATCTTATATATATATATTATCAATTTTAAACTAGTATATTTTGTTTTTAAATCATTTCGTATATCACATATTTAAATTTCAAATTGTACATTTATTGAACTCGTTTATGTAGTATTATGTGTGTTTTAATACACGTTTTATATTTATTTGTTGTTTGAGATTCAATAGTATTATATTTCATTTTTAAATAATCGCTCCATATTGTATGTTATTATGCCATAGCATTATGTTCACTCAAAAATTTCATGTTCTAACACTATTTGAGCTCTAAAATCATTTTTACTTAAAGTTTCAAAACAAGGTAATATTCGCGCGTTTCGAAATCTGAGAGTTCGTGCCCTAATGTGCTGGGTTTTGGTTTTTCGTTTGACCAAATAACCGAATATCCTTTTAAGATTTCATTCGTGTTTTTTTCACTCTAAAATAAGGCAATATTTCGTGTTTGGAAACTCGAGAGATCGTGCCCTAACGTGCTGGGTTTCGGTTTTTTTGTTTGATGAAATAACCGAATATCCTTTTAAGATTTCATTCATGTTTTCTTAACTCTAAAATAAGGCAATGTTTTGTGTTTGGAAATCCAAGAGATCGTGCCCTAACGTGCTGGGTTTCGGTTTTTTCGTTTGACCAAATAACCGAATATCCTTTTAAGATTTCATTCATGTTTTCTTAACTCTAAAATAAGGTTGGAAATCTGAGAGATCGTGCCCTAACGTGCTGGGCTTCGGCTTTTTGTTTGACCAAATAATTGAATATCCTTTTAAGATTTCATTCATATTTTCTTAAATTTAAAAAAAACAAGGCAATATTTCGTGTTTGGAAATTCGGGAGATTGTGCCCTAACGTGCTGGGTTTTGACTTTCCGTTTCATCCCAAATAATGAAATGCCCTTTTAAAATCTCAATGCATGAGTTTTGTGAATTTTGGGATGATTTGGAATTCGAAGACTTAAATTATTGCATCCTAATGTGCTGGATGTGATATTTCATTCCTTCGAAACCAGAGAATCTTAAGATTCAAATTTGAATATCTTCAAATGGGTGGAAAAAGGTTGTAGTTTTAAAATCTTTCAAAATCTTGACGTTACGGCATTAATTAATCAATTTGGTACCAATTCTGGGCGTTGCGAGGGTGCTAATCCTTCCTCGTACGTAACCGACTCCCAAACTCGTTTTCTTAGCTTTAGCAGACCAAAATTATTGTTTTAATAAATCAAAATGTTTTATTAAAATAATTCATCCCAAGATGATCCGATCACACCTCGAATAAAAGATTGGTGGCGACTTCATTTCCATTTCCATTTTTAAAGTCGATCCTTTTTTTTTTAAACCTTCGAAAAAAATGGTTTCGACATTGTCAAAAAGGACTAGTTTATAAAATTTGTAAAATGTGTGTAAGTGTGTGAATAAATGGAAATTGTGGACTGCTATAGTTATGAAAATGGTTCGGCTAGGCTTAAAATACAAGGAAATTGAATAAAAACTATTTTACGAGCCTAGGGGAAAAAGTGTAAATATGACAAAGTTTAGGGGCAAAATTGTAAAATTTTTTAAAATGTGAATTTACGCTAATTTGAGTAGCATGATGAATGAATGAGTTAAATGGGTTGTTATAGATCAAGGAAAACGAGATTCAGACATAGAACGGGGGAAAAATAAAGAATAGGATGAATAAGTCCTTTCACCGATTGTGCTACCGAGGTAAGTTTGTATGTAAATAAAGCATCATTTTTACTTAAGTTTTCATATTTTGATAAATGGTGTGAATTGTGGCTGAATATTTGATGTAATTGACAAAATATCGACAAGTGAGAAATTTCCCGGTTGAACCTTAGGAATAAAAATGGATACGAGTGACATGTCACTAGGGACCTATATGAAATCTATGTGAAATTGTGACCAAGTGAATCTGGGTGCTGGTCTTAAGTTCTACCAGTGGCTGGATATACCGGTATGTGTTGTGGGTACCTGATAGCTTGTGTGAGCAGCACTGAGTAAAAACGAATGACCGACAGCTTGTGTGAGCAGGCCCGTGAAAGTGAATAGCTCGAGAACGAGCCTCAATGTGAAAAGTGATGTGAAGTAGCTTTGGCCACAAGTGTGGCACTTATGTGCAAACTTCCGATGTATCCAATGATATTCCAATGTGTTCAACAGGAAAATGACTAAGTGTAATTGAATGTGATTATGTGATAAACAAGTGCAAGTACATGTGTATATATATTCATGAGCAATGTGCTTGATATGTGATCGAACTTTGGTAAGGTTGATATGGAGTAAGTGTTACAATGAAAACTTGTAAATATTTGATAATGACTAGCTATTGGAATGGCTAGCTATGGACATGCTTGGTGTTATGTGTGTGTAAATGAAAGTTAATACAAAGAAAACATGAAAGAGTAAAATTAGCAATAAAACAGTTTTGGACAACAGCAGTTGTGTGACTTTGAAAAATCTCCAAAAATGGTGGAAATTGAATTAGAGGTTTAATAAGATATGAAATTAAAGCTTATTAAGTCTATTTTACATAAAAAAATGATGTAAGCAAAAGAATTTCATATTCTGAGATATTCGAATTTTTGTGAGACAAAGTTAGAATGATTTCGGAATCCCCTTTTCTGACTTGGTAAAATCATTAAAACTTTTACAAAAATAATTATAGTTTATAATTTATATGCTTAAATTTCTTAATGAGTTTAATTTCAAGAGAAACAAATGGTAACATTATCCAAATTCTATACGATGAGATAATTAAATTTTAGTGAAGAGGGGTTGGAACTGTCGGACAGCAGAATAGGGGAGAATTTAAAGAATAAAATGTACTTATTGGCTACACCAAAAATTCTGAAATTTTTATGGAAAGAATATATGTGAGTCTAGTTTGAGGGAAAATTAGCGTATCGTAATTTGGGGTTCCGTAGCTCAAGATATAAATAATTTAGTGACTGTAACTTGAGTAGACTACTTGAGATGAACATAAGTAAATAGTGAAATTTTGGGCAATTATGATTGTATTATCTTGAGAACATATTGTGAGGATTGGTAAAAACATATTAATTAATTGCTTATTATTTACATGCTAACTTACTAAGCTATATAGCTTACCCCCATTCCTTTCTTTTTCCTATAGTGTCATAGATGCTAGCTCGAGTTGCAGGTCGTCGGAGATTCTATCACACTAACAAGTTATTGATTGGTATTGTATCAACAATCTTCGAGTATTTTTAAGTCTATGGCATGTATAGGGACTTGATTATGTGTGTATATGTTATTATGAGTTGGCCTAGAATGGTGGCCTATGCTATTTGATGGTTATTATTGTATAAGGCCATTTAATGTGGCTAATAATCGTTATGTTATAAGTCTATGATGATGCATTTCAAGGATGTGTATGCTTGCATGTGTTGGATGAGTAAATGTGTGATGATTATGAGTGGTAAATGTGATTGGTTGTGTAAGTTGCATGATGTGAATGGTTAAGTGTGTGTGTGATTATGCATGTAACACCCCAAACCCGGCCTATAACAGTCCGGTTTATACCCTAGTCAGAATAGTGGTTTTGGGACCACAAATTTGAGTCCGTATAATATTTTAATATTATATTCTTTTTCGTTGATATGTGACAAGGCATGTGTTAAATTTCCATAAGCTAATTTGTTCGTTGTGTGTTTAATTTGACAAAAGGATTAAATTGCTTAAAGTTTAAAAATGGCTTTTCATTTGATTAAGTGGTTAATTGATGTGGCTTTGGATGGTAAGGGTTTTATGGTGCAATTTGGTCAAAATATGGCTAGTGGACGGCAACATGGTTTTTATAATATGTTTTTATATGTTATTTTATAAGTTAAAAATTTATATTTTATATTAATATGTTATTATAAAAGAAAACAAAAATGGTAGTGGATATTCATTCATCCATTTACCACCAAAAAACACCAAAGGAAAGAAAGAAAAAAAATTGAGCTAGGCATTCGGCACTTACAAACCAAAATTAAGGTATGTTTTGGTTTCGATTTTTGATAATTTCTACGTTTTTGTAATCGTTGCTTCTTTTACCATCAAGCCCATGTCTCAATTTGATGAATTGATGTTGTTCATGAGAAATGCCATTGATGCTATGTTGCGCTTTGTGATGTTTCATGGTGTTAAATGAAAGATTTAAGCTAGATGAACATGTTTTGTTCTTGAAGTTTTGATGAAATTGGTTAAATAGGGCTAATTTGTGAAAATAGCAAATTGAGGGATTCCTAATTTGATGGAAAATCTGGGCTTGTATGACATATTTGTATATTCGGCTAAGCATGAGCATGGTAGATTTTGGTGAATTTGATGTTTTGAGAAAAATGGACTAATTGATAAAATGTGCATATGTGAGGGCTAAATTGCAAATAGCCCTAAATGTGTGTCTTTGGATTGAATTGAATGAATTAGTGAATAAAAGGACACGAGAAAGCGAAAGTAATCGAGTAGCTGTTTTCATTCCGTTAAACCGAATCCGAGGTAAGTCACTATGCAAATAAACGTATATGTATGCAATTGTAATTGTTCATATGACTAATGTTGATAATGAATGCTTATGAGAGTTTATGCATATGAATTCCGAGATAAGTTCGATATAGTGACTAAGTCTGACAAGCCCCGTACAAACCTAGGAATAGATAGGATTGGCTATGTCATGACATAGGTATTTGTTTTGTTTTTTATCATGTAAGCTGGGGCGTTGGTGTTGATTTGAAACTCGTGTAAGACCACGTCTGGGATGTTGGCATCAATATGAGATTTACGTGTAAGACCACATCTAGGACGTTGGCATCGTTATGATCCTTGCGTGTAAGACTATGTCTGGGGCATCAACATCGTATTGATTCGTATAAGACCCTGTCTGGGACAGTGCATCGATATTCGAGTGCATGTAAGACCTCGTCTGGGACGTTGGCATTGTACGACTATTTCGTGCTTTCTGAGTATCCTACTAGATTCCTTATGGTTCAACGGGCAAGTCTGTGATACGAATTGCAAATCCGAGCTTTGATAAATTAAGTGAATGAATATTCATTTTAGGTATGTTACTTATATTCTAATTGTGTATATAAGGTAAGTATCGATGTGAACATATTATGGTGTTATGTATATGGTAGGTGATTTGGATATACGATAAGTTATGATTAAGCATATGAGCTCAAGGAAGAATGAAGTGATTTTTGTTATGAGAACCATATTGGATATCTTATTAATTCTGTTATGTGCAATTCATGCTAAGTTTGTTTGTATATTGACTTACTAAGCTTTTGGAAAGCTTACTCTCTGTGTGTGTTTTCTCTGTTTTATAGGTCGCCAAAGCTACTGAAGGCTCGGGACCGTCACGGATCGTCATCACACTAATAAACTCATTTTGGTACACTTTGGAAATGTATAAATCTAGATATGGCATGTATAGGCTAGTATTTTGGTATAAGTTGATATATGAACTTAGCTATGTGATTTGGCTAATTATGAGTTGAGATTATACTTTACGATCATGATATGTGAAGCATGTTTTGGTGTGATTAGTTGATTCATGAAAATGGTTAAGCTTTTGAGTTAAGCAAATGAATGTAATATGTTTTGATATATGTTTTGGTCTTGGTAGTTGACATGGTTGAAGTGGAGGTTGAATGAATTGTTGTGTGGTTATTTTAGTTATCAAATATGCATGGTTTGAATGGTTATTTGGTATGTTTTGATGGTTATATGTGCATAAAATGGGATGGCATATGTTGCTTGTAGGTATGACCCAAGTGGGTGACATATTGGCCTTGTAAATGGCCTATAATGTCACACGGTCGAGGCACACGGGCGTGCCTAGAGACCGTGGTTGAATAATAAGATCTAGTCGAATATTACACGGCCTTGACACGGGCGTGTTAATTAGCCGTGGGCTCAAGTCAGTAGCCAGCCTAAGAACACACGGCCATGGCACACGGGCGTGCTTAGAGGCCGTGGTGGAGAAGTCAGTATATGGCCTAAGAGTGCATGGCCTCAGCACACGAGCGTGCTTAGTGGCCGTGGAAGGTAAGTCAGTTTTGACCACGGGGAGGACACACGGGGGTGTCTAGAAGCCGTGGAGGGCACACGGTTTCCTTCCACGAGCGTGTATCCCCTGAATCTTAGAAAAGTTTTCAATTTTCATGAAATTTTGTTTGTGTTTCGGTTTAGTCCCGACCTAATTTATAAGCATGCTATTGGTCTCGAAGACTCATTTAAGGGACATTTTGTTTGAGAAAGATGAACGAATGTATGAATTTTTGTAAATGTTTTCCCGATTTGTTCGGTGACGCTCCTAACCTTAGTCCGGCGACGCTTACGGGTTAGGGGTGTTACACGGCCTAGACGTTACGATCAGATCTGTCGTGTCACATTAGAGTGCTGCTTTGAAAATCGGTTTTGTCGATGCAAATTATGGACTAAATTTTTAAATCTTTTTTGAAAATGTTGGGGTTGTAAAATCAAAACTTGTTATTCACTTATTAGTCATATCATTTATTACAAGTTTATTAATCAGGATTAAATATCGTGGAAGCTTTTCCAAATGTAAACTTTAAAATTTGAAAATGCATGATTTTCTTTGGAAAATCTTTTATTTTGAAAACCCGTGTTTCCTAATCTAACAGGTTAACATAAAAAATTAGAACCAAATAAAAGTTAAAAACCTCAACTGGCCTTATTACATAAATATCTCTCCAAAATAAATATTAAAAAGGCTAGATATAAATTAAAATACTCACGAACGTGTGGCCACCTCTGAGTCCCTCGTAGCTCCAAATCCTTTAAGGCTGGGGATTACCTGTACAGTTAAAAGAAAAGGGTGACTTACGAGAACTCAGTGGGTAATCCCCTATCATGCAGTAACAGTCTAGGCCCGAGCCCTATTCAGTAACAAATCAGTCTGGGCTTTAGCCCTATATGGTAACAGAGTGGGTCTAAGCCCAAAGTCATAACAGTGCAGAACTGAGATGCAACCCAACCCAGTCCAGCCAACACACCAATATTGCAGCATAGCTACTAATAATAATGCAGCAAAGCTGCTAATAATAGTAAACGTGACCAAGCCACTAAAATCAGAATACGTGGTGAAGCCACTAGAACGGTAAAAACGTGGAGAGCCACTAGTACAGTACTTCCTCCAGATTAGAAACCCAACCCCAATGCAGAATGTCGTGTCATAAATATTACATGTATGCAGTACGTCATACTCATAATCAGTCATATAAATGGCATACATACATCACTTAAACTACCACTAGAGGCATACTGGTCATTTTGTTGGTTAGGGGTAAAACGATAATTTTCACCCCTCAAGGGTATTTTGGTAATTCTACTCTATGAGGGTATTTCGGTAATTTTACCCTTCGAGGGTATTTCAGTAATTTTACCCTTTAATGGTATTTCAGTAATTTTACCCTTCGAGGCTATTTCGGTAATTTTACCCTTCGAGGGTGTTTCGGTAATTTTACCCTTCGAGGGTATTTCGGTAGCTTTACGACCTTTCCAAAGGCCTACCGTGGTCTCGAACGACTCGAATATCCTATAGGGCCAAAATAGTATAATTGGTCCCGAAGCCCACTATTCACCCCAAGTGGGCCTACACACTCATGTGGCCCATTCAGCCCAATTTCAGTCACGGCTATGCAAACTTTGTAGCCTAAACCATTATTTGACACTATCGTGAATTTTACCGAGGTGGGGCCTATGAGCCCTTTGTGCCCATATGGCCCATCTCGGCCCATCGAGGCCCATTTTGGCCTAAGCCCACGAGAACGTTCGTGGCAACCTCTACGGTCTATCGCCAACGATTGTTGCTCAATTTGTCCCTACGAGCGTTCGTACGCTCGTGAGCCCTCAAATGCCGAAGTTTTGACTTTTTGGCTTTAGCCGAATCACAATTTCGCAGGGGTGTGAGTACACACCTTCATCCATCGTTTTTACAGAAACAGCATTGGGTGTACGATTACACACCTGTTATGTAACACCCCTTACCCGAGTTCTATGCCAGAACCGAGCCCGAGGCGTTACCATAATAAAACCACTTGATCGCCACTTAGGCTCATCATGACTACTCTTTTAAGTCACCTCAACAACCTCAATCTCGACTTACGAGGCCTCACTTATACACACGAGGGCTCTCGGGACTATATCGGAACTTTTCCAATCTTATAAATTTTCTCTTTTTGTACAGGGTTAACATGCCCATGCAAGAAGAGACACGCCCGTGCAAAGACCCACACGCCAATGCTCCACAACCATGGTGAATACTGACCACATACACACGGCCTCCAAGCCTAGTCACACGCCCGTGTGGCTAGTCCGTGGCCAACACTGACTAAACTCACACGGCCTATGCACACGCCCGTGTGGCTAGTCCGTGGTCTATTTTGACTTAAAATGTTAACATGCAGGGGACACATGGCCAACTCGCACGCCTGTGGGCTAACCGTTTGTCACACATGGTCTAGACACACGCCCGTGTGTCTATCCACATGGACAAAAACAAAGCTATGTGCTAAGTTCCTTTCACCCCTCTAGCATACACAATATGCATTCATTCAACACATCCATAATCAACTCAAATTGAGGTGCAATCTCACAAAGATAACTACAATCTTTTCATAAAATAAGGTAGCCAACTACTATGGCATTATACACAATAGACTATCCATCTAAAGGCCAACACATCTTAGCCATTTACAACAAAATTCACTAACTTGTCTAGCCTCTATACATGCCATATACAAAACATTGAGTCTCATGTACCAGAGTGTGCTGATAATGTGGACGATCTTCCAATTAATCCTCATATCTCGATTCAACACTTTTACTCTATAAGACAAGGGAAAAGAAAGGGAGTAAGCTTTGAGCTTAGTAAGTTTACACATAAACAATTAAGCATCAAAGTATAAGCTAAACAACAATTAGCATTATACTAACATATAATGTACAACTATGCTTACTCTTTCTATCCCTTACCACATTTCCAACACCTCATGAGTCACATACTCATAACCATTGAAATGCACCCCTGCATTTCAATATCACATTTACACAATATACAACACAACATCATTTCTCGATAATTCATCCACACAGCTAATTAATTCAATTATACAACCACACAGCTAATCCATACAACTAAGTACTTGGAGGTTTCGCACTTAGCCCACCACAATCAATTAATAAGGTAGTATCGCACTTAGCCTACCACAAAGGTATTCATAGTGGTTTCGCACATAGCACAATAGATGATATACCTAACGAGAGCATCGCACATAGCCAGCTCATCGTCAATATGCATTAGGATGGTACCGCACTTAGCCCACCATTTAGCATTCTCACTACACATTCACATATCTACTTACTTAACCATACATCCATTCACAAATTCTACCACATTCATCCCACATAGGTTCTCAATCATTCTCAATCATGCTACACACTAGCTAGCATTAACAAACTGTAAGTATGAATGCATTTTTTATGCATAGACTTACCTCGGTACTCAAAAGTATAGAAACGTGCAATTTAGTCCACCACCTTGCTTTTGCCTCGGTTTCGATCCGGGCTTCATTTTTCTTAATCTATAATGATAAATCAACTCATTAACATACAGATTGACTAAATTGACTCTTATCTCATACTTTGGCAAAATTACTCTTTTGCCCCTAATCTTTCTCATATTTATGCTTTTGGCCCAAGTCTTAGAAAGTGATTTTTATTCAACTTTCTAGCCTTTCATGATTAGCCAAATCACTTACTCAACTAAAGAAATCATCAATTCTCACTAAATCACACATGTATGACCAAACTTAAAACTTTTACAAACTAGTCCTTACATGCATTTTCATGGAAAATCACTTAACAAAAGATGTTCCTACTACATCAAGCTTTCATAACCTTCCATATAACATCAAAATACATGCATGTCATACATGGATACATTTTTGAACATCCATTATAGCTCATCAAATGGCTAAAAATAGCTTACTCATGCTACAAGGACTTCAAAAATACAAAGAATATCAAAAATGGGGCTAGAATACACTTACTAGCTAGCTTGAAAAGTTGAAGAGCCCTAACAATGGCTTCCTTCAAATTTTGGTAGCTTGGAGAAGAAGATGAATGAATTTTTGTCATCTTTTCTCCCTTTTTAATCATTTAATTGTTAAATGACCAAAATGCCCTTTTTGATAAACTTTCTATTTTAACTCATTCATGCCCAATTTTGTCCAAAAATTAGAAATTGGGAAATTTCTATTTAAATACCTCTAATTAATATTCTAAAGCAATTTCACACAAATAGCTTCTAGAATCTCACATTTAGCAACTTTTGCAATTTAGTCCTTTTGGACAATTCAACCGTAATTTCACAAAATTGCTTCATAACTTTCACACTAACATGAAAACATAGCATAAACCTCAAAAACTCATACATAGACCTCGAATTTGTGGTCTCACACCACTATTCTGACTAGACCCAAAACTGGGATGTTACATGTTACGGGTTATAGTTTGAAGCGCTTCCAAGATTAAACACCTATGATAATAATAGCCCCATCAATTAGTCTCAAACCCTTGTTAATCCATCAGCATAAGAATATATTTATACTAGGTTTAAAGCACTTACCACGAATCAAAAGATCTCTTGCAGGGGAAAAGTAATCGGCCTACCCCTTGGTTAAGGAAAACGAGTCCCTAGCAACATTCGAACAAAAAAGGTGTTAGATAAACTTATCTCCACGACAACTAGGGGAAACAACCTTTCGGCCCAAGAGAAACAAAACTGAGTATAGATATGTGTGATAGCTCCAAATAGGGCCTAATCAGAATAGTGGTTGCGAAACCATGAATCTGAGATATAAAATTTTATTACGATTAATTATTATGATTTACTGAGTGATTAAATACATGTGTTAGAGTATCGATAAGAAATTTTATTGATTGCATGCTTAAATTGCTTATTAGGACTTGTTTGCAAAAGTTACTAAATAGGGGTTTTAATTCGTAGAGTACTTGATTGTAATGGGGGTATGAAGTAGGAGTCCTTAAATGGTAATTAGACCATTATATTTCCATGGAAAAAAATGGACATACATAGATAAAAATAACTAAAGTTTTAATGAAGGGCATTTTAGTCATTTGTTATTAAAAAGAAATTGAAAGGGAAAAAGATGGCAAAATATGTCCATCTTCTTCATTAGGATGAATTTTCAAGGGTTCTCCATAGCTAGGGTTTGTTTCAAGCTTCCAAGCTCCATAGTAAGTGATTCCAAGCCTCGTTTTTAATGTTCTTTACGTTTTTGGAGTCCCAGTAACTTGATTTAGCTTACACTAGCAATAATTTAACCTAGGGTTCATATTTGGAAAAAATACCCATAGGTGAAATGTGTTTATTTTGATCTTTTATGATAGAATATGAGGTTTAAAATTATGTTAAACAACTTTTGCTAAGCGATTTTAAGTGAAAACGAGTGAAACAGCTTAACTGGTAAAAATACCTAATGTTCATAAGTGCATGTTAGAGTGAGAATTTGATGTTGTCATAGAAGGGAACAATGATCAGCATGTCATAAAATATAAGAATAAGGGATAAAGTTTAATTTCTGAGCTTTAGGGAAAAGTGTAAATATATAAAACTTTAGAGGCAAAAACGTAATTTTGCCAAAATATTGTGTATGAATTGTATTTGAATGGAATGTTGATAAATGTATTAAATTGTGCTAATATAGATCAAGAAAGAAGGAATAGTGAAGGTGATCGGGGAAAAGAGAAGGTTATCGACTAATTGACGAAAATAGTCGTTTTGCATCCGAGGTAAGTTATGTGTAAATAATAGCAATATATTTTTATAAATTGTGAATTATATTTGATATATGAATTAATATTGAATGTGGAAGGAAAATTGTTCATGAATTATTCAAGTGATAAAGTGTTTAAAATAAGTGTTAAGAGTAAATTCCCGGTTGAACTTAGGAATAGAAGTGGATACAAGTGATATATCACTAGAGACCAGTGTTACAGTGTTATAGTGAGTCCCGGGTGCTAGGTGATCTAGCATGTGTTGCAGACACCTAACAGCTTGTGTGAGCAGGCCTGTGGACTTTTCCAGTGTTATTGATCAGTGCTAGCTTCGGCTACATTACAGTGGTAGCTTCGGCTACATATCAGTGGTAGCTTTGGCTACATATCAGTGTGGCACTTATGTGCTAATTCTCTACTTAAGTGCTAATTCTCTACATATCCATGTATATTCCTAGTGTTCAATGGGATTAATAATAAATTAAAGTGAATATGAGATGAAGTGTGTATACAGGTATAATTGAAAGAATGAGTATACGTGATAATGATTAAGTACTTAAATGTATGTGCAAGTGAACTGGTAAGATTGTACATGTGTAAGTGATTAAATTTGTTAAGAAGGATATTAATTAATTGTATTTGAAAATGTTAATTATTGATTGTGTGCTTATTGTTTACATGTAACTTACTAAGCTATTAGTAGCTTACTCGTTCTTTTCCTTTCCTTTGTTTTATAGTGTGTTGAACTTACTTGGATTGGAGATCGTCGGAGCCTTGTATCAAACTATCAAGCCTTTACTTTGGTATATAAATGCTTTTGAAATGTTTTAGGTTATGGCATGTATAGAAATCAAATTATTTTGTATGGATACCTAAGTGATGTTTACTACAAAGAAAGTATGAAAAAGTAAAAATTTATATGTATAGACTCCTTAGTTAGTCTACTTTCAGTATAAATAATTAGAAACAACATATAAAAATTGTAAAATGAGAAAATTGATTTTTAGTGAAGAGTGGTCAGAACTGTTAGACTGTGAAACAGGGGAGATTTTAATGAATAAACTGTACTAATTGGCCAAACCAAAAATTCTGAAAATTTTATAGTAAGAAGATATATGAGTCTAGTTTCAGGGAAAATTTACGGGTCTAAATTTCGAGTTTTGTAACTCGAGTTATAATTAAATTAATGACTATTGAGCATATGGACAGGTTTATTGTGAAAGATGAAATAAATTTTTTTTATACCCGAAGTAATGAGATAAGTTAAATAAAGCCTCGTGCTCGACTTCGGCAACGGTATCGATTTTTTGGTGTTACAAGGTGGAAGCCAACCAAGATTCACCTAAATTCACCACTTATCAATAAATCGAAGAGATTCAAAAACAGTTAGGAACGAAGAGAAGATGGTGTTTAGGTCTTAACAGGTTCGGTCAACACAAGAAAAACCAAGGTTTTAAGAGAGAAAGTATTCGGCTATCTTGAAAAGAAAAGAAAAGAAAAACGAGAGGGAAAAGCTAAAGTTGAGTTCGGCCAAAGGAGAAATCGAAAGGAGAAAAAGATGATTCGGCAAAGAGTGGGCAGTAGTTGAGGAATAACGATGAAAGGGAAGAAGACCCGAATGATAAAAATGTTGCACGATATGCCACAAAAGAAATAAATCCCGAAATGTACAAAAAGAAAACCAAAAATGGCAAAGGGGTTTTTCGGTTTCTACTCTCTCACAAAGTTGCTAAAAATGCACAAATGACCCCCTTAGTCGAAATCCCCCTACTCAACCTCTCCCATTCGGCCAAGACTCCTCTACATCCCAACTCCTTCAACCTCTCCACCGTTTCCTCCTTAATTTGCTCCCAGCCTCCCATTAAAATTTGTTGACCAAGTTTCCAACCTTCTTGGCATAGTTTGGTTCCAACTCTACCTCTCACGCCACAGAGATGTAAAATAAAATTTCCTTATTGTATGCCATGGGATTCGAACTCCAATTCCCTTGCCACCTTAGTGATGCCACAACCATTCAGCCACGTGCTCTTTTTGTGACATAAAATCACACACATTTAAACACAAGTCCTAACTGCTAACAGCCAATTTCACTTTAGAGCAAAAACTAAAAATTTTCCAAGGCCCAGACTCGAACCCAGGCTTCCTAAAAATCGTAAATACACTCAAATACTTAGCCATTGAAGGACACATGGAATTTAAGCCAAATCATGCAAAATTACAAACCCTACATTTTTGGGGTGTTCAATGTATGATGAATGTGGTTTGTAAATAGTATGCGGATGTCTTAGTGTGGATGTTTGAATGCTTAATAATACCATGTTGTGTGATGATAAATTTGTATAAATGTATAAGTGTTTTGGGGTGGCAAAGGGCTTGGTAAATAGCCTTACTTGTGGCCACACAGGCACCCACACGGCGATGTGCCCAGGGTGTGTGAAGTCTGCACTTGATTTTCGAAAATTTGAAACGCCACATGGCCTAACACACATGCGTGTATCTCGGTTGTGTGAAGGACATGGCCTTGGACACAAGCGTGTGCCCCTGTTTTTCAAGAAATTTTCTAATGTTTCAAAGTTCTCAGTTTAGTCTCGGACCACTTCCAAAGTATGTATTGAGCCTCGTAGGCCCTATTTAGGGACTCAAAGATAAAAATTTGAAAAGTTTTAATTTGGATGAAATTTTATGACTCAGTTTAATACGTTTACAAGTGTATGTGTTCCGATAATGCCTCGTACCCTATTCTGGCGACGGATACGGGTAAGGGGTGTTACATTTAGTGGTATCAGAGCTATGGTTTAGTTGATTGTCAGACTACCATAGCGTGTGAAAGAGTCAAGCTATACATGCCCTATGTGAACTGTGATAATGTGGTATCTCTCGACTTCGATGAGATTGTTTTGTTAAAGTAGATATGCTTTCCAACTGAGCTACCATTGATAATGCTGAAAGGGGATAAGTAAGTTCGTATAACTTAGTGAATATATTGATCTTCTTGAATTGATCTTTGTGATTTGCAATTATATGTATGTGTTAATAGATACAATGGATTAACCATAAGTTAAGGAATATGGATAAGATGTTATCGTTCCGATTGAACATTGCATTTTGATAAATCAGAGTGACATTTTGCAGTGAATAACATGAAAAATTTATTTTAAGATGAGCTTATTACGATTGGTTGATATTCAGATGTGATAATGCTGAATGTATTACTAAGATATTTGAAAATGTGCTCATGATTAGTAGAAACCTAGAGATGTGTAATCAAAGTACATGATATTGTGTTGATATTGAATGATATGCTATATGCGTGGATGTATGAGGGTCAGAAATTTAAAGGCTTTACAATCTTCACCCCCTTACTGGTATAGTGTCATATGACGAAGTTTACGAGAATGTGATCAGAGATGGGAAGGACTTAGCGAGTAAAAACTATTATGAGAGAGATATCAGATTATTCTAAAGATTATTTGGAATGCACAATGCCACGGTTAGAGAAGAAGTTAATCTCGGCTAATCGACTCATTTAGGTATGATGTCTAAAGACTGTACTTATTGAGAATTCTTCTAAATTAATTTTTGTTAATGAATGAAATATTATGCGATTAATGATGACAGAATTAGTCTGAGGAACGATGTTTGAATTGTAAAGATGTTTGAGTATGACAGCTACAGTTGAGTAATTTATGACTATCTCTTCTGGGTATTCTATGTATTCATACATTCTCGGAGGCATATGTAGTTGTTCGTTTTCTGATGAAAGCATCGTTGGTCTGATTGATTTATGATTGACATTCCTATATCTTCCATTGGTATTCTATTCCATTACGTCTGAGATAAAAAGTTGACGGTGAATTCATGTGAAACTATTTGACGATGAATTCATGTGAAACTATTCTTCTGTTTCTTCTGGCTATTGTCCTGTTTATAACTGCCTGGATTATATATTATCTCTATTACAATTGATTTCAGAATGTATGAATAGTGTTTCTTTTTCTTCTAGTTTTCTCTGAAGAATTGTCAAGATTCTCTATTATTTCATATGAGTGGTGCCCTTGGGCATTCAGTATGGTCTTATATCTCGGATTTCATCATCTCGATTTTCTTATAATCCTTATTGTTTAATTTATCAAGTATGGCTTATCTTTGAAGTCGATATTGGCAAAAGTATGGATTATGACAGCCAAGTTCAAATTGTATATTGATTTTCTTCCCTTGGATAATTTTGATAGTTATCAGTGAGTTCAAGCAAGATGTTATTTTTCGTCTGAGTTAATACAGTTAGTAAATATCTGTGACTAGCATGTTGAAAGAACTATGAAAGATTGTATGTTTGAACTGTCCTAACAACATGAAGAGGTGATCACTGTGGAATGTTATTGAATAATTAAAATTAACTCGGTTTTTCAATCAGAATGAGCTGTTCAGTTAGAAGATAAAATAAGCTATGTGTATTTATGTTTATCCTCTGGTCCGAAAATGATGTTGTGCATATATAGGTTTATATACGAACAGTCTGAATGAAGAATTTATATTCTTGAAAGCATGATACAAGGACATACCGATTAGGTTTCTCTTAACTGAAAGAATGTGCGTGAATACCGACTAACTTCTAGGTAAAGCTGAAATACTTGGGGATGCTTGAATAAAATTTTTTGCATACTTTATGAGTATTTATTCCAAGATTTATCTTATTGATGGTGTTCTGATTCTCACTAAAGTGAAAGCTAAACCGAAGTTTCCGTTATAAATCAGAAGAGCTCGGAAATGGGTTGGTAAGTGATAAGTTAAAAGAATATAGTATGAAACAGCTTTTGATTCTGAATTTTTAGATCAGATCTGATTACTGATATTAATATTCTGAGATAGAATTCATGTACTGAGGAACTCAAGGCTTATACAGAGAGTTTTCTTTTAGAGCTCACCGTAGTATCTTGTCTTTTCATCCAAAGAAAGATAAAAGTACAGTGATTTGAAGTAAATGTTCTGGTATACAGATATGAAACTCGGTATTTCTAATTTTTTTTGTGTCCAAATGTTGTTTTGTCATCAGGGAAAGACTTCATATCAAATGCAATCAGGATTGTTACAGTCAATAATGATATTGGCGTGATATTTAGATAAAGATACTATAGGTCCCGTATCGGTATTTCTCTTATCCTCGGAGTAAGAGAAATGTTATTTAGATTGTGTTTGATCGATGATGAAAATTCGTATGATTATTTCAACATCCAAGAGTTATATTATCGATTATGGAAAAAAGCTACAGGAAACTCTAAGCGCAAAACTAAATTAAATTGTGATTATGATAAAAAGTTGAAAGCAACTTCTTCTGGTAAGATTTTCGAGGACGAAAATCCCTAAAGGGGGAGAGTTGTAACAACCCGATTTTAGGCCCTGTCAGAACAGTGGTTTTCAGACCACAAATCCGGCAAGAAAAAATTTATTTTTATTACATTTTTTTAGCACCCCAAACCCGGGCCAGAAGTTAGGCCCGAATCTTGCCTGTCACATTAAAGTGTTTTTTGAAAACCATGTTTTCATTGAAAAGCCTCCTTAATATTTAGAAACTAAAGTATTAGTTTGTGCTCATTCAATTTCAAAATGTGGTTCATTGAAAAGTTTCACTTTTAAAAATGTTATTAACTTCGTTAAAATTCTCTTTTAGTTGCGGAAGCTAATTTAAGATAAAGAAGTTTAAAACTTATGTTTTTTTTAAAAAACAGTAATTGGATTGAAAACTCGTCCACGTCTAACAGATATCAGACGTAACAATATCCCAAATTCAGAATTAAATCCCGAGAGGCCTTATTACAGAAATTAAAACCCAAAACAGAATTTAAAACATATATAAAGTCCAAAGCATAACAGCCGAACTCATGTGGTCACCTCCGAGTCCTTCACAGCACCGATCCTCCTAACGCTGGGGATTACCTGCATAGTTAAAAATGGAGTGAGGTTACGAAAACTCAGTGTGTAGTCCCCTTACTAGAGTAACAGTCAGTATACAGAAATAGAAACTGAAACAATCTGGGCCAAAGCCCTTTAACAGTAATAGTACAGTCCAGTTCAGAGCATACGTGGTCCAAAACCCACTACAATAGCATTTGGGTCACAGCCCATAACAGAATCAATTGAGCCTAGCCCAAACCAATAACAAAACAAGTGGCCTAAGCCCAGTAAAGTGATAGATCTCATAAACAGATATGCAACAGTATGAGGATGCATCCCACCCTGATCCAGCAAACACACCACCCATACCAACCCTACACTTACGTGGGGATAAAATCGGCCCACCCAGCCAACACACCAAGCTTAGCACCGGTTGTGGCACTAAGTCAACAGAACGGCTCGACGCCGTGGACAGAACGACTAAAAGCCATAAATATCGCAGTAACGTTGCCAGCTAACAGAACGGCCAAAAGCCATAAACAGAATGGTTATAAACCATAATCAGGATGGCACAAAGCTACCGGTAACTGTAATAAGTTTGGCACATAGCCATCAGTAACGGTAATATAATCAACACACAGCCATGGGTAATTATGATCAACACAGAGTCATCAATATATATGTTAGGCACATAGCCACGGGTAAATACAACTGGCACAAAGCCATAATCAAGATTACGCGGCTTTAAGCCGTCCATCGATCCACATTCGTCTCATGCAACCCGTGCAACCTTAACAGATCAATACTTGATCCATAGTCGTCTCATGCGACCCGTGCAACCTTATCAGAACTTCCTCCGTATCAATGTCCCAACCCCATGCAATATGTCGTGTATGTCATGATCAATCGTTACACGTGTATGCAAAATGGCCATGCTCAGTAACATTTATTTAAACATATATTAAAGCATATCAGTCACACGACCACAGTCAAGTCAGTTAAATTCATAGTCTAATTCAGTTATTTACCCACAAGGGCAAAATAGTCATTTTACCCTATAAGGGTATTTTGGTAATTTCACAATCTGAGGGTATTTCAGTAATTTTACAAATTAGGGGTATTTTGGTAATTTCACAAATCGATGGTATTTTGGTAATTTTACAAATTAGGGTATTTCGATAATTTCACAAATCGGGAGTATTTTGGTAATTTCACAAATATGGGGTATTTCAGTAATTTCAAAATCTGAGGGTATTTCGGTAATTTTACAAATCAGGGGTATTTTGATAATTTCACAAATTAGGGGTATTTCGGTAATTTCACAATTCAAGGGTATTTCGGTAATTTTACAAATCGAGGGTATTTTGGTAATTTTACAAATCCAGGGTATTTCGATAATTTCACAATCTGGGGCTTAACGACCCAAAAGAAGGTCCACTGTTGCCTCGAGCAACTTAAGTAACCCAAATAGACACAAGGATGTAAATGGGCCTAAGGCCCATTATTCGGCCTAAGTGGGCCCATGCACTCGTGTGGCCCATTTAGCCTAGAAACAACTACAGTTATGCAAACATCACAATCCAAATAACACTTACCACATCACATACATTTTATCCGTGTAGCCCACAAGCCCACTTGGCCCACACGACCCATTTCGGCCCAACGAGGCCCAGAACAGCCCAAGGCCACGAGCGCGCTCATAGTGGCTTCTACAGTTTACAACACATACTTTTGGCTTTTCAGCCAGTCGTCGAATACCGCATACAAATACACACACTCTATCGGCTTTCTCACCGACTATCGAATACAGGGTACTGTTACACACTTGATCACGTAAAGTACAAAAAATTCATGATCGCTAGAACCTATATTCAAACACAACATTCAATTAATCACTTATCAAATAGTGTTAGAAAAACGCTTAACAACCACATAATCGAGAGGTCGACTACCACTTGCCTTGACTAGATCGGTCAACTGTGATTAGCCGACTCGAACCAGAGTTTGGTGCAGCCACCCTTCCGCATCTTGGCGGAAAGTCCCGAATAGCCGACACCGCATGCCTCTTAAACTTAGGAGTAGAGGCTACGCGCTCAATCTTAGCCGTCACCTTTGCCATCACTTTATCACTAGTACCCTCTTTATAGCACCTACTTCCAAAATGGTACTGACTGCCTACCTTGAATAGGAACCGGTTCCTCTCTTTAACCACCGATCAAAGCCGCCTTCCAGAACTTGACAAAATCTGTATAGCATTACCACCTTGTTAACTCAGACCGTAGATGACAAAGATTGGAACCAAAAGAACAACAACTTGCCACTACTTAGGAGTATTCGGCCTCCTAAGGTACACTCTAGGCTTGAGTCCCACGAAGAACAGTCACACTCCTATCAGAAACAGTGGATAAAGATAGTGTTAAAGAGGAAGCTTATATCGACAAAGAGAGAAAGAGGAAGAAGAGACCAAAAGGTATTCAAAACAAATGAGAGAGGGAGAGGGTGGAGAAGTTCAGTTTAGAGATGAAAGAAAGAATAGCCACAAACATGTAAGAACACCTCCTATATTCGTCCTTTCAATTCTATACTAGAACGGCAAAGAGATAGAAAGGTTGCACGAACGGTAAAATTCCAGAATATGGATGAAAATATAGAGAAAAGAGGAAAAGAAACTGAAAACAAAGAAACCCTGAAATGCCACAAAAGAATTCGGCACTATGGGAAAAAGGTCCTATGACCGAGTTTGCACAATGGGGAGTTCAAATTTTTGCAAACAACCCTTCCCATTTCAAATTCCCTGATTTTCTCTCTGAATTTAGCCACCAACCGAGTTTGAATTATAATCAAACTCCTTCATCCACTATTCTTCCCTTGAAACACTCCCCTAAATTACTCGACCTTCAATTCAAATTTCCTTGAAACACTCATGACCAAGTCGTCCACAGAGTCTCAGTCCAACTCCACCTCCTTCCATGGCCATCAGCAAAAATAATCCCTATTTGCACAAGCGGAGATTCGAACCTGCGACCACTAGCTCACTTATAACGCCACCTCCTCTAGACCACATTGCTCCTTGTGATATAAATTCATCCAAAAATATTCTTAAAGCCTACCCACTAACATCAAGGCTCCTTTAAGAGAAAACATAAATTTTTGATAAAGCCCAGATTTGAACCCAGGAATTCTCCAACACTCCCAAATACTCCTAATCACTTAACCATTAAAGCAAACAAGCAATTTGTGATATTTCTTGCACGCATAAACTTTTATGTGCAGTCTCCTAGTGGCTCCCACGCACTACTAGGCCCAAATTCAGGGCGTTACAATTTTTATGGTCTACGATTTCACGAAATGATTTCGTGAAATTTTAAAAGTTGAGTTCTACATGTTAGAGGTGTCCAATTGTTGTGAAATTTTAAATTGGAGGTCTTTATATGGTAATTAGACCATTGTTTGAGTTGGTGGACAAAAATGGACATGGTTAGGCATGTTTCCAAAGTTTTTCATTAAGGGCATTTGGTTATTTAGTTATTAAAATGAATTAAAAACAAAATTAAAAGCCAATTTTTGTCCATCTTCAACCCCATGGCTGAATTTCACAAGGGGAAACCATGGCTAGGGTTTTTCAAGCTTCCAAGCTCGATTGTAAGTCTGTTCTAGCCTTGTTTTTAATGATTTTTATGTTTTTGAAATCCTCGTAACACGATCTCTCTATTTCTACCATTTATTTGAGCTAGGGTTGATGTTTGAAAATTTACCCATATGAGAAATTCTTGTGCTTTGATGTTTAATGGTAGAATATGAATGCTCGGCCTGTAATAAAGGACTTTTACTAAGTGATTTTCGGTGAAATTGTCAAAAAGGACTAGTTTGTAAAAAGTTGTAAAATGTGTGTAAGTGTGTGAATAAATGGAAATTGTGGACTGCTATAGTTATTAAAATGGTTCGGCTAGGCTTAAAATACTAGGAAATTAAATAAAAATTATTTTACGAGCCTAGGGGCAAAAGTGTAAATATGACAAAGTTTAAGGGCAAAAATGTAAATTTTTCTAAAATGTGAATTTTGAGTAGCAGGATGAATAAATGAGTTAAATGTGTTGTTATAGATGAAGGAAAAGGAGATTTGAACTTAGAATAGGGAAAAACAAAGAATATGATGAATAAGTCCTTTCACCGGTTATGCTACTGAGGTAAGTTTGTATGTAAATAAAGCATCGTTTTCACTTACGTTTATCATATTTTGATAAATGGTATGAATTTTGGCTGAATATTTTATGTAATTGACAAAATATCGGCAAGTGAGAAATTTACCGGTTGAACCTTAGGAATAAAAATGGATACGTGTGACATGTCACTAGGAACCTATGTGAAATCTATGTGAAATTCTGACTAAGTGAATCCAGGTGCTAGTCTTAAGTTCTACCAGTGGCTGGTATACCGGCATGTGTTTCGGATACCTGACAGCTTGTGTGAGCAGCACTGAGTAGTAACGAATAACCGACAGCTTGTGTGAGTAGACCTGTAAAAGTGAATAGCTTGAGAATGAGCCTCAATGTGAAAAGTGATGTGAAGTAGCTTTAGCTACAAGTGTGGCACTTATGTGCAAACTTCTGATGTATCCAATAATATACCGATGTGTTTAATGGGAAAATGACTAAGTGTAATTGAATGTGATTATGTGATGAACAAGTGCAGGTACATGTGTATATATATTCATGAGCAATGTGCTCTATATGTTATCGAACTTTGATAAGCTTGATATCGAGTAAGTGTTACAATGAAGACTTGTAAATATTTTATAATGACTAGCTATTGGAATGGATAGCTCTGGACATGCTTGGTGTTATGTGTGTGTAAATGAAAGTTAATACAAAGAAAACATGAAAGAGTAAAATTAGCAATAAAACAATTTTGGACAACAACAGTTGTGTGACTTTGAAAAATCACCAAAAATGGTGGAAATTGAATTAAAGGTTTAATAAGATATGAAATTAAAGCTTATTGAGTCTATTTCACATAAAAGAAACGGTGTAAGATAAAGATTTTCATATTCTGAGATATTTGAATTTTTGTGAGACAGAGATAGAATGATTTCGGAATCCCCTTTCCTAACTTTGGAAAATCATTAAAAATTGTAGAAAAATAATTATGGTTTATAATTTATATGCTTAAATTTATCAACAAGTCCACTTTCAAGAGAAACAAATGAGAACATTATCCAAAATCTGTGTTATGAGATGATTAATTTTTAGTGAAGAGGGGTCGGAACTGTTGGACAACAGAACAGGGGAGACTTTAAAAAATAAACTATACTTATTAGCTATATAGCTTACCCCCTTCCTTTCTTTTTCCTATAGTGTCACAGATGCTAGCTCGAGTTGGAGGTCGTTAGAGATTCTATCACACTAACAAGTTATTGATTGGTATTGTATCAACAACCTTCAAGTATTTTTAAGTCTATTGTATGAATATGGACTTGATTATGTGTGTATATGTTATTATGAGTTGGCCTAGAATGTTGGCCTATGCTATTTGATGGTTATTATTGTATATGGCCATTGAATGTGGCTAATAATTATTATGTTATAAGTCTATGTTGATGCATTTCAAGGATGTGTATGCTTGTATGTGTTGGATGAGTAAATGTGTGATAATTATGAGTGGTAAATGGATTGGTTGTGTAAGTTGCATGATGTGAATGGTTAAGTGTGTGTGTGATTATGCATGATGAATACGGTTTGTATATGGTATGTGGATGTCTTAGTGTGGATGTTTGAATGCTTAATAATATCATGTTGTGTGATGATAAAATTGTATAAATGTATAAGTGTTTTGGGGTGGCAAAGGGCTTGGGAAATAGCCTTACTTGTGGCCACACGGGCAGCCACACGGCCATGTGCCCAGGAAGTGTGAAGTCTGCACTTGATTTTTGGAAAATCTAAATGCCACACGGCCTAACACATAGGCATGTATCTCGGGTGTGTGAAAGACATGGCCTTATACAAGGGCATGTGCCCCTGTTTTTCAAGAAATTTTCTAATGTTCCAAAGTTCTCTGTTTAGTCCCGCACCACTTCCAAAGTATGTATTGAGCCTCGTAGGCTCTATTTAGGGACTCAAAGATAAAAATTTAAAAAGTTTTAATTTGGATGAAATTTTATGACTTATTTTAACACGTTTAAAGTGTATGTGTTCTGGTAATGCCTCGTACCCTATTCCGGCAAAGGATACGGGTAAGGGGTGTTACAAAATTGGCATATGAGTTCTAACGATAAGAAGCAATTTTCAAAAAATCTCGTAGCACCTTCACTTTTTCTTCGGTTTCATAGATCAGGTCAGTTCCGAAAAGTTTTTTGAGAAACCGTAAAAGTAACATATTTTAAGCCCACATTTAATATGCTTTTGGATGATTTATCCCTTGATTTGTGTAAAAAGGTGCTCTTAATCCTTTCTTTTCATGTCATATACCCAGGAAAGCACCAGAGGATGAAAAGAACACAAAACGGGCCTAAAACGAAGTAAATGGGCCTTTCCACGAAATCAACACGGCCTTGGCCAAGGATCACACGGCCGTGTCTCGACAAACACCTGGAGCATGGCCTCATCACCACCGCACACGGTCGTGCCAAAGCAAAAATCTGAACACGGTCAGGTCTCGATTTGCACGGGCGTGTGATGTGGCCCTGCCTCTGTCGCTGGAAAGAGTAATTTTAGTCGAAAAAGGATACTTTGGGAGAAAGAATCGCATTCCAAGAGCCTATAAATATATCCCAAGTACCACCTTTGAAGGGGGAGCGAAAGCTAGGCCAAGGAGCCAAGCCGAAAAGGTCAGAGTTAGGGAATAACGCGAGGATAGCCAGTTCATTCATCCCAAGAAGCTGGAATTATACTCAAGATGGCGGAATTCTCCTTTTCTCCTTCAATCCCATCAGGGAGTTTTAGTATTTTTCTTATGTTTTGTTTTATCTTTTCTCTTGTGATGTTTTCTTTTTACATTATGAACTAAATCCTTCAGATACCTAAAGGGGATGAAACCTAGATGGATCTTTTTAATTGATTTTTAAGTTATATGATAAATTACTTAGTTTGTTCTTAATCATGTTGCTCAATCCAAATCTAATGTGCTTAGGTGGAGGAGGAATAGACCCTGCCTAAGAGTAGATCTAACATAATTAAGCGTAGTTGATCGGAAGCCTAGAGATAGGGTTACGAGATTTTGCCGGATTAGGGTGAAACCTAATATGGGAATCCATTGATCGGTTTATTGCTTTCCTAGGGGGTTATTATAAGCGAACGAGAGTTCCACTAATTAACCTAGGATTAGATGTTATTCGCTTCGAGAGAGGGTTTAACACAGGTTAGGGAGTCTCACGGATAAAGCTAAGTAAAAGAAATCATATAATTTAGGCTTAAATAAATAAGTGAAGTCTAGGTGGATTCTTCCCGAGGGTATCATCAAAATCAACTTTTTCAAGTTATCCCCAAATTCATCTTTTTTTCGTTGTTCTTTTAGTTTAGTCTTCGCCAATATAGTTTAAAGCAACTTCACTATATTTTTAAGGCAAAATAATAAAAAGAAAGTTAGTATTAGTACTTTTAGTTCCTTTGGGTTCGATATCCGGTCTTGCCTAAGCTATACTACTTTTCGATAGGTATACTTGCCTTTAATCATTGTCAGAGTTAGTCTCCAGATTTGATCATTCTTTTATAAATATTTAAAACTCTGATTTTACAGCGATCAAGTTTTTGGCGCCGTTGCCGGGGAACTAAAATATTAAGAAAGCTCTATTTTTATTACTTTGGCCATTATTTTATTTGCAATTTATTTCTTTTGTTTTCTTAGGATAAATTTTAATTTTTCTAATTTTAATTTTAATTTTTTATTTCTTTCTCTTTTCTAGGTACCCCTAGTTTATGACTAGAAAGAATCCGAGAGGACCTTTGGTATACGATAGTGATATCGAAGCAACCGCTCGTAGGAATCGTAGGGAAACGAGGCGAGCCCTAGACTACACAGAAAGAGAGGAAGAAAGCAGATCCAATCCTACTAAAGGGATGGACGAAAACAACCTACCACTACGCGTTGTGGGAGATCAAAATGCTTCACGTACATTGTTTGATTATGCGAAACCGCATTTAACAGGAGCAGAATCTAGTATTGTTAGGCCTGCTATAACTGCTAACAATTTTGAATTAAAGCCTAACACAATACAAGTGATTCAACAGTTTTTTCAATTTGATGGTTTGCAGGACGAAGATCCAAACATGCATATAGCTAATTTTTTGGAGTTCTGTGATACCTTCAAAATAAATGGTGTTTCTGATGATGCCATTCGTCTTTGGTTATTCCCTTTTTCGTTGAGGAATAAAGCCAAACAGTGGTTAAACTCGTTACAACGAGGGTCAATCACTACATGGGATCAAATGACCGAAAAGTTTCTGATGAAATATTTTCCACCGGTCAAAACGGCCAAATTACGTAATAATATCTCTTCCTTTGTGCAGATGGATTTAGAGACACTATACAATGCATGGGAGAGGTTCAAAGATCTCTTGAGGACGTGCCCACACCATGGTTTACCCCTATGGCTACAAGTCCAAACCTTCTACAACGGAGTAAACCCTTCAACGAGGCAGCTGATAGATTCAGCGGCCGATGGAACGCTGAACAATAAAACTCTTGAAGCAGCCTACAAGTTCATTGAGGAGATGTCGATAAACAATTATCAGTTGCAAGCTTCGAGAACTAAATCAACAAAATCGACAGGAGATTTCAATGTCGACACCATGACCATGCTATCAACGCAGCTAGAGATGATGAATAAAAAGCTTGATAGTTTGTGTTCTTCATAGATACATCCAGTCATGCAGTGCGACGCTAGTAGACCTGTGGCGAATCCTAAGTACCCACCCTACCAACCAGGAGCAAAAGATGAACAGATGAACTATATTGGTAACAATTTCCGATATAATAATAATCCTTATAGTAACATTTACAATACAGGTTGGAGGAATCACCCAGCTTTTTCGTGGGGAGGCCAAGGCAATCAAGGAAATCAAAGGCAGCAACCCTCCTAAAACTTCCGAAATCAGCCTTATCCACAAGACAAGAAGCCAACCATCGAGGAACGTATCCAAGAAGTTGACAGAATAATCAAAAGAAATGAAAACCGAATGGAAGAACTTGCTAAGTCAGTCAAGGAAGTAAGCAAAGCCGTTGAACAACTTGTAAAGTCAATGTCAGAATGACCGCAAGGACGCCTACCTAGTAACATTGAAATTAATCCTAAGGAGCAAATTCAAGCTATCACACTTCAGGATAGCAAGGAGATAGGTACACCCAACCCAACTCCAGAAAGTAAGGTGGACGAAGCTACAACAAAGATAGTACAAGAAAAGCCAATACCGGTAGTCAAGGAGTACAAACCTCGCATACCTTATCCCGCAGCATTACAAAAAGACGATTCAGAGGAGCAGTTCGGTAAGTTTCTTAAACTTTTAAAGAAATTACATATTAACTTACCTCTTCTTGAAGCTCTTTTTCAGATGCAAGACTCAAGGAAATTTTTAAGACAGCTCTTGACCAACAAACGCAAAATAGATGAAGAGCACCATGTGGAACTTAACGCAAATGCTCAGCAATGTTACAAAATAGACTACCACAGAAGCAAAAAGATCTAGGGAGTTTTACAATTCTATGTTTAATTGGTAGTTTAAATATTGGTAATGCGTTAGCTGATTTAGGGGCAAGCATAAAGGTTATGCCTTATACATTGTTTAAGCGACTAGGTCTAGGGAAACCAAAACAAACTAAGATGAGTATTCAATTAGCGGATAAAACTGTTAGAATCCTTAGGGGCATTAGTGAAGATGTTCTTGTAAAAATTGATAAATTTGTTTTCCCAGTAGATTTTGTTGTTTTAGACATGGATGAGGATAATTCAATCCCTTTAATTTTAGGAAGATCTTTTCTAGCAACTGCCAAGACTAAATTTGACGTTGCCACAGGTGAGCTCATAATTTGTGTAGGTGACGACTCAATTAGTCTTCAAGCCCTCGATTCAGCTAGGTCGTCAAGGAATCAAGGTGAGCAAGAAAATTCTTTCGATAATCATTTAATTTCACCTTCTTTTTAGGAACCTCCAAAAAAGAGAACGGTTGAACCAGATCCTCAGTTCAGTGCCAACAAAGAAATAAATTACGAAGAACAAAGGACCCAAATCGATGACCTAGATGAGTGGAAAACACACTTCAAGGAAAAACTAGGGTTACACAAGGAAGAACAGGAAACACAAGTCAATGAAGAGCCGACTCCACACAATGTAGAACCAGAGAAACCACCACAAGAACTTGTGGGGACATCAAATCACTATAAAATAAGAGACCAGGGCCTGTTAGATAAAGCCGAACCTCACATCACCACAACAAACCTGAAGGAAAAGAGAGAACTTCTTCTTGAGATACACGATATCTTCCCACAAGAAATAGTTGAGGAAAGCAATCTAACATTTGGCACTTTTAAAGTAAACGCTTCTAGACTTCATTTTTGTCATAAAACTGAAAAAATAGACATGAGGGAGGATGTTCAAACTTTCAAACCTCCCTAAAATTTTCAAATATGAGGGAAGTCTAGCTTAAGACTATAAACGAGCGCTTCTCGGGAGGCAACCCGAGTACTAACACTACTTCTTGTTGCAATTTTATTTTCTTTCCTCTTTTTCTTTTCCTTTTCCAACTAACCCAAAAGTGCAGAATCCCAGATCACACAGCCTTACACACGGCCGTGTTCATGGCCGTGTGGACCACCAAAACTGCCACCCTGACAGGGCAGATGTCGTGCAGTCAGCCCAACCACCACCCCAACATCACAGATCCAACCACTCTTAACACGGGCATCGATAGACATGGCACGACCGTGGCACCAACCGTGTGAGGCTATCAACTTCCATACCACGGATAGAACACGGACATGCCACAAACCGTGTGAAATTACTGAGGTTACTGACTTATCGAGCACGAGTGAGACACGCCCGTGTCAGACAATCGTGCCAACAAGAAAAACATTATGAGCAGGGGCTTAGACGGATCAAGCACGGGCATAGGGTGACAACACCCTCTATAATATGGCCGTGCGAGGAGGCCGGGTAATTTGACACACCCTGGGACCACGGCCGTGTCGGAGCAGAACATATGAGCATCTATTTAAACCGCTCACCTCTTCTCCATTCCCCCATCTGATTTCATCCTTATCTTCTTTGTTTTCACTCTCCTCCATCTCAGATTCTCCACTTACTAAGGCTCTAGATCCTTGAGCAAGCCAACACCATGCGAAAGAAGCGTAAAAGGCCATATTCCGCAAAGGAGAACGATCAACATGAGTTCATGCCGGCAGCTTCGTCTCAACACTAAGCCAAGGATCTATGAGACCAATTAGTTTTTATTTTTCATTTCTTTTTCCTTTCATTCTCCTTCTCTTCAATAATCTTATGTTTAAATTTGTTTAACTTAGTTTAGTTTCTTAGTGTCAGGTTCTAGAGGCTGCTTGGGAATCACGCCACTTCTGCCACCACCAGCACCTCCGCCACCTTAGAAGTCACACCCACCTCGCAAACCACCTACCAATAAGGATTCTCAAGCCCCTTTATCTCCTAGCCTTAGTCTATTTTCCTTCTTAGTCTCTTTCTCTTTATCTTTCTTGTCTTTATTTATATATTTAGTTTATTTTTATTAGGTCTTAATAAAGCCTGGCTACTTCTCAAAGCGCTACCCAATTTCTTCATCTAGCGCAGGAATGTTATCTCGACTGACCATCACCGCCACCAAAGACACTCATTCGGGAAAACATCCACAAATCAGAGAGTAATTCTTCCCCCTTCTCTTTTGATTTATCTTTAAAATGTCATTATCTATCTTTGTACATTGAGGGCAATGTACACCTTAAGTGTGGGGGGTGAATAGGTATTCTGAGAAAATGCCTAATTTGTCATTATTCTCAAACCTTGAGAATAAAAATGCCTAACTGTCTGCATTGTTCTCAAATCCCTGAATTTAATCTTGTTTTAAAGTAATTTTCTCATATTACTAATTAAGATGAAATTTCTAATGATTTGTGATTTTTATTGATATGTTTTGGAATAAGTCATAGTTAATTGTGCATTGATAATTAAATCTGAAGAATACTAGGGAATCAAGCATGATAAGTCTAATTTTCTAAAAATTAAAATTTTAGGTTGTCAACCGGAATTTAAATATTATCTTGAAATTTGAGATTTACAAGGTTGATGTCAAAAACACCCATAATTTTTGTGAGAAATTGAGCCTTACAGAGCATACATTCTTTTTCATGCTCACTTCTTGATTATGAGTGTGTCAACTATGAATTGTTATTCTCGAACTTGCCTCGATTATACATGTCAAGACCACAGTTATGATTTGATATATCGAGATGATAAAGGCACTTAGGCTTTAACCCACTTACTCTATTAAATAGCCTACCCTTATAATTAACCCTTAGTGAACCCCGTTGAGCCTAACAACCTTTTTTATTGACTTACCCTTTAGTTTTAACCCAAAACCCTTTGTATTTGTTATCACCTTTTATTTTGACTACCCCTTAATCGAGATTTGATTTGAGCCAATTATCTGAGTTTATTATTCTGGTAGTTAAATTTATCTTGTATTTAGTCTGTTCTTAAAAAAAAATTCAAAGTTTTCAATATTAGTAATATGGAAAGTGAGCTTACACAATCAAAGACTATTTCCCAAAAGGAAAAGCTCGTATTAGTAAGATTTTTTTATTGTTTTCAGTTGATGTAATTATTATCTTAGAAATTTTTAGGTAGGTAACTTATCAATTCAATCTCGATTCTAACCTTGTAATTTCAGCCTTTATCCAGACCTTTAACCCTAGCCCAAGTTACAACCCTAACAAAGACTTTTGATCTATTGATCATATCATTTTCTGATGGTGGAGATTTGATTTTCAGGCAAGCCTATGGGATTAACTTTTCATGTTCGACTTATGAGTGCTTAATTTTGACCCTTAAACACTTTTTGAGTGATTAGAGTGAATCTTTTGTGAGGATATCAATCCTTGTCGATTTTGAATTAAAAGTAATTATTTAGAGAAAGGGAAACACCTATGTTTTTCGTGCTACAAATTTATGACTTATCTTATTTGAATTTTTAGGAATCTTTGAGTTGAATTATCCATGTATAAATTATCTATGAATTAGGATAAGGCATTGTTGATAGGAATTATGACTCATGGAAAGTTCGTTTTAATTGTAAGTCGAGAATTTTGGTCGAAGACAAGCAAAAGCTTAAGTATGGGGGCATTTGATAAACCGTAAAAGTAACATAGTTTAAGCCCACATTTAATATGCTTTTGGATGATTTATCTCCTGATTTGTGTAAAAAGGTGCTCTTAATCGTTTCTTTTCATGTCTTATACCCAGGAAAGCACTCGAGGATGAAAAGAACACAAAACGGGCCTAAAACAAAGTAAATGGGCCTTTCCACGAAATCGACACGGCCTGGGCCAAGGATCACACGGCCGTGTCTCGACGAACACCTGGAGCACGGCCTCATCACCACCGCACACGGTCGTGCCAAAGAAGAAATCCGAACACGGTCAGGTCTCAATTTGCACAGGCGTGTGATATGGCCCTGCCTCTGTCGCTGGAAAGAGCAATTTTAGTCGAGAATGGATACTTAGCTAGACTTAGCCAGACGATCATTAATGACCCAAAAGGCATCTTTCTTTCTCGGAGATAATGGTAACCTGACAAACAATACATGGTAACTCGTTCCCATTTCCACTCTGGAATCATAATAGGTTGTAGTAATCCTGAAGGTACCTGATGTTCGACTTTAACCTGCTGAAAAACCAAACACTTTGATACAAATTTTGAGATCTCAGATTTCATACTTGGCCACCAGTACATTTGTTTCAAGTCACCATACATTTTATTACTACCAGGATGAATCAGGTAACTTCTGTTGTGAGCTTCCTATAGAATCTTTTGTTTAATTTTAAAATTTTTAGAAATAATTAATTTGTTACAAAAAGTACAAACTATCATTTGTACCAATGCAAAAATCTGAAGTTGATGTCTTTCCATTCTATTATCGCTTAGCAATAAACTTGGGATCACTTTTATGACTTTCACAAATCTGTTGCAAAAATGTCGATTTAACTTTTAATTAAGCTAAAATAGAAATATCATCAACAAGCGTCAATCGAGTATTCAAAGCTCTGAAACCAAATAATGATTTCTGACTTAGAGCATCCTCAATAATATTAGCTTTCCCTGGGTGATAGTCAATAATTAGATCATAGTCTTTTAACAGTTCCAACCATCTACATTGTCGCAAATTTAGCTATTTTTTAGACATAAAATATTTCAAGCTTTTGTGGTCAATAAAAATATGACATTTTTCTTAGTACAAATAGTGTCGCCAAAATTTTAAAGCAAACACAATAGTTGCCAGTTCTTAATTATGTGTCGGGTAGTTTCTCTCTTGTGGTTTCAACTGACGAGAAGCATAAGCTGCAACTTTGCCTTCCTGCATCAATACACAACTCAAACCATTAAGTGAAGAATCGCTATAAATCACAAACTCTTTACTGGACTCTAGGTGAATTAACACAGGGGCTTTGGTTAACATCAATTTCAATTGATCAAAGCTAGCTCTAATGGCATTTATCGAACCAAACAAACTTTACATCTTTCTAAAGTAATTTTGTTAACAGCGATGCAATCATCGAGTACCCTTTGACAAATAGTTAGTAATACCCGACCAAACCCAGAAAACTTCTGATTTCAGTGACATTTTGTGAGGGCTTCCAGTCCAAAATAACTGATAATTTGTTTGGATCAACTGTAATGCAATTAGCCGATACAACGTGATCGAAAAATTCAACTTCTCGAAGCCAGAACTCACATTTACTGAAATTTGTAAATAACTATTTCTCGTGCAAAGTCTGCAATATAATTTTCGACTGCTGGGCATGCTCAACCTCATCTCGGAAATAAATCAAAATATTATCAATGAAGACAACCACAACTTATCTAAATACGACTGGAATATTCTGTTCATCATATTCATAAACACAACAGGTGCATTCGTTAAACGAAATGGTATAACTAAAAATTCATAATGTCTGTACCTGGTCTTGAAAGCTATTTTCAACACATATGAATCTTTAACTCGAAGCTGATAATATCTAGAGCGAAGATCAATCTTTGAAAATACTATTGCACCTTTTAGCTGATCAAATAAATCATCAATACGAGGCAACAAATACTTGTTCTTGATTGTAACTTTATTAAGTTGTCGATAGTCAATACACAACGCATCGACTTGTCTTTTCTCTTAACAAATAATATAGACACACCCTAGGGAGAAAAACTAGGTCAAACAAATCCTTTATATGTTAACTCCTATAACTATGCTTTCAACTCTTTTAATTCATTCGATGTCATTCTATATGGTGCAATTGATATCAATGAAGTTCTAGGTATTAATTCAATAGCAATTTTAACTTCACTGATTGGCGGTAACCTTGGCAACTCTTCAGGGAACACATTTGAAAATCACAAATAGTCAGAACTGATTCCAAATTTGGTTCTAAAGCTCTGGTATCTAATATATATGCTAGATATGTAACCTCCGAAACCTGACCTAGACGTTACGAGCGAATCGTGAAGGCCACATTGGACACCTTTGTGTCGAACCTACTCTAACGATAGTTTAAAACCTTCAAGTACTCTCTTTTATAAAATCATGGTTTTTATTGTTAACTTTGGAAAATGTCCCTTTATTTAGTCCAACTATGCTTTAGTCAAATTAGTGAATTAGGTGAATTTTTATAAAACTCAATTGTCGGCATTGCTTTATAAAAATCATTTTGAATACCATTACTTGTCATTACTTTTCAAATTCTTAGTAGCGGAAAAATATCATTACTTGTCAAATTATTAACTTAGCCATGTATCATGTATAGTCCAATTTCAATATGCAAGATCCGGAAAACTAATTAAAGTATAAGTGTCACGCATGCATGGTAATCCCCAAAACACAAATAGTCCCAAACCACAATTTCAAAATAACTTACAATCCAAAAATCAAATAAGAAAAATAATGAGAAAAAAATTAAAGTAAAATAATATGAAAAAATTGAGCCCGAAGTTCGTTGTACATCTGTATGCCAATTCCAATCGTAAGTTCGTTCATTACCTAAGAAGTTAAGGTAATGGGGTAAGCTTAACAAGCTCAATGTGAGACTAAACAAACATGCATTAAGCATTCATTCAAGCAATTTTATAGAGATACCTATATCACATTCAAACATTATCAATTGCAATTTAAATGCACATGATCGTGAAAAATGCACATGTGAGATCCTACCCATCCGCTAAACACCACGAGTTCCCCAAAACCTGTCTGCCAAACTCCAACAAATGCAAGCATAGCTTGATGTGGTAAAACCACCAATAATCAATAATTCAGAAAATTTTCTGAATATCAAATAGTGCGATACAATTGCCAAAAAAATATAATATGTGATAAAATTGCCAATCCCCTTAGTACTCCAAATGCAGTCCACTGGCTACGAATATATGCGGACTTAATACACCGTTAGTACTCCACGGAACTCTTCCGTCGACTATAAAATATCCCAACCCAATGCATATGCAATATGTCACACAAACACATACATATTCATATTTCAATACTTTTCATACTTATTTGACATGTTCAACATGTCTTCAATAATCACATACTTTCGGTAAAGATGGTATCTATCAATATCATTTAATTTCACATACTGTACGAATTTCATTGTGCATAAATAGCAACTTCATGAATATACACCATAGAAAATATTTCATGCATTTAAATCATGTATAAACCTAATATCTCAATATCATTCAATCAAACATTCTCATATCACATAATACAATTATGCATAACAATCTCAATCACACATTCATACTGGCAAACTATTAATCGTTTAAGGCTCGAAAAGTACCTATTTTGGCTTTTCAAAAAAACTAATATTTTGGCTATTAACCGAATCCAATTAGCAATCTAATTTACCAAATATAACATGGCATTTCTTATTATCAAATTTACGAGTTTATAACCCATACCTTATTTCTTGCTTCTTCGCAGCACACTAGCAAATCTTCCAATTTTTTTTTAATAAATTGTTATATGATTCTAAACCAAAATTCAATTTAAATTTAATCAATTTACCTTTAAACTAGCCCACGAATACCCACTTATGGGTTCAAACCAATTGTCAAAAATATAACTATTTTACGAATCTAAACTAAATATATTTCTTACACTGTTTTGATGAGAATCGTACGTGCGATCATTCTTCGGCTTTACGGTTGATTTGGGACATTCGAGTCAGTACCTAATTCAATAATATACTGGAAAATCAGCATCAATGTAGGGATGAAAATGATGCTCAATCTTGAAGAAAAAAGAAAGAAAAATCAAGAGTGAATGGTGGTGATAGGTGCGATAACAACAATGGTGGGAGAAGGAGAAAAGAAAAAAATGATTAAGAGAGGGAGAGGAGGTTATGGACAGCTAAGGTAGGAGAAAAGAGAGTTAGGGGCTGATTATTTTGAGTAAAAGTTGTATTTATACCTAGGTTTACTAGGCTTGGACAGCAACACATTAAAAATGAAGGGAATTTTGCAAAAATTAATTTATTTTGTAAGAGATGTGACTTGAAATTGGGACCTCTGACTATCTATCATGCGTGCACATTTAATAACCAACCATTGGGTCAATTCCTTATTTTTGATATATTTCTACATTTTTATTGAGCTAAATTTTGGGATGTTATAGCTCTACCCCCTTAAAGAAATTTCATCGTCTAAATTACCTAATTTGAAAAGATGAGGATACTAAGGCCGAATTGAGTCCTCCAGCTCCCATGTAGCCTCTTCGTTGCCTTAATTTCTCCACGGTACTTTAACTAGTTGAATTTGCTTTCATTTTAACACTTTAATCTCATATTCTATTACTCGAACTGGTTCCTCCTCAAATGACAAATTAGGTGTAACCTTAATCTCCTCGACTGGAATAATATGTGTGGGATCGAATCGATACCATCACAATATCGAGACATGAAATACATCGTGAATATGATCTAACTTAGGAGGCAATTTGAGTTGGTAAGCCACAATACGAACCCTCTTAAGCACTCGATAAGGACCAATAAACTTAGGGCTGAACTTACCCTTTCGACCAAACCTCAAAACTTTCTTCCATGGAGAGACTGTTAGGAAAACAAATTGTAACACCCCTAACCCGAAACCAGCGCTGGAATAGGGTTAAGAGGTATTACCTATCAATCAGAACATTTAACATCTAGAATTTACGACACAAAGTCCATCATCTTCAATCACTTTCATAGTTTCACCAACCACATAGATTTCGAGCGTACCTTAGCCAACATTTAGTTGTCAAATACTTTTGCTAATCAATAATCACGATTCATTTCAATCCACATTCATTTGTTCCTCGATTCATTCACACACTTAGTGCATAAATAGTTAGCTAAAGCTTAATTAGCATCGTACACTTAGTACATCCATCGCAAACTGATTTTAAATCGGCATCGCACACACAGTGCCAATCACAAAGCCGAAACTTATATTACTCCGCACACACAGTGCTGTTTATCCCGATCATGTTTTCGAATACGCACACTTAGTTTCATTTAACTCAATCTATCACATAGCATTTACTTTTTACTAATATCATACCATTTATTTTATAGCATTAAACATAGCTAAATATAGGTATTATGTTCGAACTTACCTCGGACGTTGAACTATCGATACGGTAGATTAATCGAGCACTTTATCTTTGCCTCGATCTCGATCCGAACCTCTTCTCTCTTGGTGTATACACATTTAAATTCAATCCATTCAATCACCATTTCTTTCAATTTAGCCCATCTACACGCAATTAGGGCATTTTGCATAATAGCCCTCATATTTTCACATTTCAACACTTTAGTCCCTATTTCACAAAATCACCAAATTTACAAATTCCACACATACACATACCTAGCCGAATACATATACATCACATATAAGCCCACATTTTTCATCAAATTCAAAATTTAGTCCCACAATTTACCATTTCTTCAATTTAGCCCTATTTAGCTAAATTCATCAAAAATTCACGAACAAAGTATATCCATCTAGCTCATACCTTTCATTTAACACCATAAAACATCACAAAGCTCAACATAGCATCAATGGCATCTCACACAAACATCATCAATACTCAAAATTAATATATGGGTTTGATCGCTCTCGAAGCAACGATTACAAAAACGTATAAATTATCGAAAATCGACTCAAAACATACCTTAATTTAGCTTGATAGTAGCCGAAACTTAGCTTAGGTTTTCTTCCTTCTTTTCTCTCAAATTTTCGGTCAAAAGATGAGTAAAAATGACAATTTTGCTTTTATGTTTTATCATATTATAACATTTTAATACATGAATGACATATCTAACCTTTTTATTATCATATAAGAAAAATTAATATTATGGTTTATAAGTCATTTAACCATCCACCATCTAAATATTGGCATATTTGCCTTATAAGGCCCCCACAATATAAAGACATCAACACTTAGGTACTTATAATTCAGCACAAGGCTTTTACTCTATACGCGATTCAGTCCTTTTTCTTAATTCGACACACAAACGATCAAATTATCACACAAAAGATTAACACAGACTATGTCACATATCATTTACACAGAAAATATCATTAAAATATTTTTATGGCCTTGGATTGGTGGTCTTGAACCACTGTTCTAACTAGGGCCTAAACTGGGATGTTACACAAATCCCCCACTTTGAGCTCAATGTCCTTGCGCTTCAAATTCGCATACGATTTATGTCTATCAGAAACTACCTTCAATCTTTCTTGAATTAACCAAATCTTATCTTCGATTTTAGTGACCTACTTTAGGCCAATCAACTTTCTTTCACCCACTTCATTCCAACATAAAGGCGAGTGGCACTTACGACCATAAAAAGCTTCGTAATGTGCCATTTGGATACTTTAATTATAACTGCTATTATAGGTGAACTCTACCATAGGTAAATGTTCTTCCCAACCACCTTGGAAGCCAATTCCAACTGACCATCGAATTACGCATGGAAAGCCATTTTGAAATCCAACTAAGTATCTAAAGCGTCGTGTAATTTCTTCTAGAATCGAGATGTGAATCTAGGATTCTGATCTAAAATAATCGACACTGGTACACCATGTAATCTCACTATCTCGAAAACATAAAGCTTAGTTAACTTATGGAGAGAATAATCAGTGCGAATAGGAACAAAATGGGTAAACTTAGTCAATTCATCCACTACAACCCAGATCGAATCTTTCTTAGTAGGTGTCAAGGGCAATGGAAACACGAAAATTTACACACCATTTCATGCCCTTTTTAACTTAAATTCATGCAGTTTCGATAAAATTCCTGTCGAAAATAATCAATTTTTATCAAATAATTAAAGTGTACTTAAAATATGAACATTTTGAATTTTAATTAATTTTATAATTAATTTTGATGAATTTTGGTTATTTTCGACAGATTTGCAAAAAGGGCAAAAAATGGCTCGGCAAACACTGCTAGAAGCACAAAATCGAGAAGCAATTTGAAGTATCAAGGCGAACTAAATTTCAGCCTAAGACGGTCCAAAATTATATGTATTAATTCATAATATAATTAATTTTATTTTATATCCAATTTAATTTGGGTTAATAAATTGTTATTCATTAATTATGAAAAAGTCGTCCAGTTGAACTAAACAGAGTGAATTGAACCGACAAAGAAATAGACAGTCCAAAAACCGTCCCAAGAGCTGACCCAAATTAGCTTATTAGCTGATTATTTAAGCTTGCGAAGAGGCCCTTGAAGACTTGTTCAAGTTGCGTTCAAACCCCTCCACAATTGGTGGCTTTTTAGATTTGCCCCAAGCTTAATTTAGCAAGTTTGAAATCATCAAACTTGACACATGTGTGGCCGACCAAGGGAGGGCTCTTTGGCTGCTAATTTTAGCTATTTTTAACAGCCCTCTTCAGCTATAAAACCCCCCCTTAAGCTGATCATTTGAAACACACCTCAAGCATTCACATCTTTTCTCTCTTCTCTCCACTTTCTCTCTTCTTTTCCATTCCAAATTCCCTTGCTCTCTTGCCAATTTCTCCTCTTGGAAAAGGGGCATTCATCAGCCATTTGGAGCAGCAATTAAGTGTTCATAGCATCCTTGGTCTATGAGGACAATGGAGAAGGAAAAACGGAGCAAACTAGTCAAGCCACGGAAAAACAGCAGATTTGATTCTTGTTCCCTATCTCTTTAATTTTTGTTGTTGTTATGATGAAAATATCTATGAATATTTATGTTGTTGGAATGGTTAATTTAATCAATTTAGCTTGAATTTATTTCGTGTTAGGTTGACTGCATTTCATTTGCTAAAATTGTTAAAATTGTGTTTATGTTGTTATAGGCATCGGTAAGATGCTTGATTAAGTAAAATCATGACTAAGTTATTCTTGCATTACAATTGTGAGGTAGCTAATGAATTAACTATTTAAACGGATTGAAATTGTAATTAATAGACACAGTACTTAATCAGTGCATGTTTAATCATCTAAGGTAGCTGAGGGTTAAATTAGCAACGGTATCTAACGGTACATTTGCCTTGCATAACTTGCAAGATTATTGTGATTAAAATGTTTCAAGGTAAGGATACTTTGTTACCTCACATAGTCTTTTATGTGCTTATTAAATCGAGTTAATTGTTTGAATTGAAATAGGGATATGTACACGAGATTATTTCGATTTAACAAGTATGTATGTGCAATAACATATTTGCCTATTAAGATTTGTTTAATCTGTTGAATTGACATAGGGATATAGTCAAGAAATGAATGGATTTTTGTAGGTGAGTATGTTCATAAGTTAGCAAATTACCGAGTTGTCGTGAATATATTCATAACAATATTAACACGAGTTTAATAATTCTAAGTTAAGAAATGTAATTAATCTAACACAATTATGTCATCTTGATTAAAATTGTATTTTGAAATTGTGCACTTGAGATTTATTTATTTAGTTTAAAATCTTAGCTTTTAATCACCCTCTTCAAACAAAATATTTTTCTTCACCAAAGTGTTTTAAATAGCTTTCATAAATAATTCTTTTCACAGTCCCTGTGGGTACGATAACTTAACATTTGTTTGTCACTTTATTACTTGTTACGATTGTGTACACTTGAAAATTTTTGTCATTTCAAGTTTTTAGCGCCGTTGCCGGGGACTGTGTTTTAAAAAGGTCATTATTTGTGAATTTGTTAGTTTTGCATTTTGGTTTAATTTTTTGTTTAAATTTTAACTTAATTAATTTTTTTGTGATTATTTTAGGTGTTTATGAGTATGGACTGAATTATTGATTTACTCCCTGTAGACCCTGAGATTGAACGAACTTTGCGACAGCGAAAAATGCATGCAAGTCAGAGAAGGACCGAAGAGATGAACTTCGAAAATCTGAATCAAGGAAACGGAGCAAACCCTATTCAAAATCCTATCCTTATTGCTGATGATAGGGATAGAGCTTTAAGACAGTATGCCATGCCAGTATTTCATGATCTTAATCCGGGTATTAGGAGACCCGAAATTGAGGCACAACAGTTCGAGCTGAAGCTAGTCATGTTCCAGATGCTTCAGACAGTGGGCCAATTCAGTGGAATGCCTATCGAAGATCCTCACCTACATTGAAGACTGTTTATGGAGATGAGTGATTCTTTCAAATTAGTCGGAGTCCCCGAAGATTCATTACAATTGAAATTGTTCCCATATTCACTATGGGACAGAGCTTAAGCCTGTTTGAACTCATTACAACCAAACTCAATTTTCACATGGCAAGAGTTAGTAGAAATATTCCTTATGAAGTAATTCCCGCCTAGCAAGAATGCTAAGTTAAGGAACGAGATCACTGCTTTCCGACAAATGGATGATGAGTCCTTGTATAAGGCATGAGAAAGGTACAAAGAATTATTACGGAAGTACCCTCATCACTGAATCCAACATTGCATCCAACTTGAGACATTTTATAATGGTCTCAATGCTCACACGAGGATGGTAGTGGACGCTTCTGCTAATGGTGCTCTCCTTTCTAAGTATTATAATGAGGCTTATGAAATCATTGAGAGGATTGCCAGCAAAAATTATTGATAAACCTTAATTTATACATATTTTAACCCCATGTTTGGCTTATTTTTGGATGAATTTTCATTCGATTTGATGAATTCGATACTCCTAATCCTTTAATTTCATGTTTTACACTCAGGAGAGCTTAGGGAGCTGAAAAGAACGAGAAACGGGCTGAAAAGGGACAAAATGGGCCTACCTCAGAAATCATCACGACCTGGACCAACGTACACGGGTAAACCACACGGCCGTGTGTGACAAGCAGAATCGAGCACGACTTGAGGCTATCAAGCACGAGCATGTCACATAGGCATGTCCCTGCCAAACCCAAGTCTAATTCTATTCGAAAAAGGCTACTTGTGGGCCAAGAAAGACGTCCCAAAGCCTATATAAACACCCTAGAGGGCAACCTAAACAAGGACGCCGAGTAGAAGGCAGAAAATACTCGAAGACAGCGATCGAGAGTAGCTCAGAAGAAGGATCTTCATCAAGACCGAAGATATCCCATCAAGTTCTTTAGAAGTTTTTGGGTTTTCTTATGTTTTGTTGTTTTCCTTATTTTAAGATGTTTCCCTCTATCACTATGAACTAAACCTCTCGAATACCTGAGGGGATGAAACCTAAGACAAATCTTATTATTTGATTTATAAGATAAATACTTGTTCTTATTCTTAATTGTGAGTTCTTGTTCTTGTTTTGATAATTCAGGTTATTAATTCAAGTCGAATGTGCTTATTCAGTAGAGCAAAAGTCCCTGTTTAAGAGTAGATCAACACAATTGAGCGGAGTTGATTGCAACCCTAGAAATAAGGCGACAAAAATCTACCAGATTAGAGTCAAATCTAATAAGGGAATCCATAGATCTAGTTAATGCGACAATAGGGGTTTTAATTAGAAAGAGATTTCAATTAATCAACCTAGAGTCGGTTGTTTTTAGTCTTGAAAGAGATATTAACATAAATCAGGGATTTCTACGGATTAAGTCAAGTGAATAAATCATATGAATCAAAAGTAATAAGTGAAGTCTAGGTGGATTCTTCTTTAGGTATTGCCTTTATCATATAAGTTGTCTAAAAGTATTTTTCTAATTCATTCTCTATCGTGCTCTTAATTATTTTAGTTTAAAAGAAATCACTCCAATTCTTAGGCTAGATAATAAAAAGATAGTAATTACTAGTACTCTTGGTCCTTGTGGATATGATATTATCGATCTTACCATAACTATACTATTGAACGATAGGTGCGCTTGCCTTTATTGTGATCATAGTTAGTTTTAAACACATCAAGTTTTTGGCGCCGTTGCTAGGGACTAAGATATTAGGAACACTAAATTTTTATTAATTTAGCCATTTTTTTATTTTATTTTTACTTTTCTAACCTTTTCTTTTCTTTGCTTCCGGCAGGAACTTTTAGTTTATGAATAGAAGGATCCCGTCAAGACCATTACTTTTTGACAGTGAGATTGAAAGTACAGCTCGCAGAAACTAAAGATAAATAAAATGAAGCCTACAACACATAGAAGAAGAGCAACGAGACAAAACCAATACTACCGAAGAGATGGCTGATGGCTGATAATAATCCGCTACCTCCGGTGGTTGCTGAAAACCCTGCTCGTCGTACTAGGTATGATTATGCTAAACCTACTTTAGCAGGAACTGAATCAAGTATTGTTAGATCTGCTATTACTGTAAATAATTTTAAACTAAAACCTAACACTATTCATATGATTCAGCAGTTTGTTCAGCTTGATGGTTTGCAAGACGAGGATCCAAACAATCACTTGGCAAATTGCGATACTTTCAAAATTAATGGCGTTTCTAATGATGCCATTCGCCTTCGGTTGTTTCCCTTCTCGTTGAGGAACAAAGCTAAACAGTGGTTGAACTCATTACCACAAGGATCAATCACTATATGGGAATAAATGACTGAAAATGTTTTACTTAAATATTTTCCGCCGGTTAAAATGGCTAAGTTGAGGAATGATATCTCTTCTTTTGTGCAGAAGGATTTAGAAACACTTTACGATGCATGGGAGAGATACAAGGATTTACTAAGAAGGTACCCTCACCATGGGTTACCTTTGTGGCTAAAGGTTCAAACCTTTTACAATGATGTGAACCCCTCAACTAGGCAGTTGATTGATTTAGCCATCGATGGAACCCTAAATAACAAGACCCCTGAAGCGGCTTATGAGTTTATAGAGAAGTCACTGAATAACTATTAGTGGAAAGTTATAAGGATAAATCCAACAAAGTCAGCCGGTGTTTTCAACCTCGACGCAGTAACCATGTTATCAAATCAGGTAGAGCTTTTAAGTAAAACGATTGATGGTTTGTGTGGTTCTTCGCATGTACACCCAGTGATTTAGTGTAATACAAATGGAGGAGGGACGAACAACACAGAATATCCATCCTACAACCCTAGCATAGAAAGCGAACAGATGAACTATATGGGTAATAATTTTAAACTTAAGAATAATCCCTATAGTAACACTTATAATCCAGGTTGGAGGAACCACCCAAACTTCTCATGGGGTAATGAAGGAAATTAAAAACCACAACCTCCTCTAGTTTTCCAACCACCATACCGGCAAGAGAAAAAGCCGAACCTTGAAGATGTGCTAGCAATGTTTATTTCGGTGTCAGAAACTCATTTCTAGAATATCGAAACAGTGTTGAAAAATCAGCAAACATTAATTCAAGGGCTTGAGAATCAAATTGGACAGCTGGCCAAGTTAGTTTCCGAAAGGCAACCAAGTACTTTACCTAGTAACACTGAACCTAACCCAAAAGAGCATGTGAAGACAGTTACACTAAGGAATGGGAAGGTATTGGTTGAAGCTGAAAAGAAGATGCCACAAGAAACTGATAAGGAAAAGGGTGAGGAAGTAAACGAGAATGTAACACCGGTACTTAAAGAGTATAAACCACAGATCCCATATCCGATAAAGTTGGAGAAAGACTGCATAGATGCACAATATGGTAAATTTCAAGAACTTTTCAAACAATTACATATTAACTTACCTTTTGTTGAAGCTATTTTGTAGATGCCGACATACGCAAAATTCCTAAAAGAGCTTTTAACAAATAAAAGGAAGTTTGAAGATGTAACACCCCAAACCCGGACAAGACACCACGTCCGAATCTGGTATGTTACGGGGAAAACGTATTTGAGAGGTTAGTTTCTTTTTCGTTTTAAAAGCTGGGTGAAAACATAAGGTATTTGAAGAAAATTTGAGTAGAGTTGTTTGAAATCAAATGGTGTATTTGAAACCCGGAAGTCTTGAAAACTTAACCAAAATGTGTAGTTAAAACAAGTTCATTCCATTAGGAATTCAATAGTTTCTTAGTATTACTTAAAGCATTTTTGAACTTAATAGAAAATCGAGTTTGATTTGGAAATCATTTGAGTTTACTTTATATCAAAGCATAGTGTGATACCCGATGGTATAGTTTAAAACACATTGCGTTATAATTTTGAAATCATTGTCTTTCCAAATTTTAGTAAAATTCATACCAAATTATTTTGTTAAGGCATATGAAAATCTAATTAAAACATAAACATCATAAAACATAAATCAAAGGCCTTTTACAAATCCAAATTAAAACCCAAATAAAGTAGATAGCTAAAGTACCCAAATTGAATAGTCTGAGCAAAACTTTTATTAAAGCATGGCATGTGCACCCCGAGTCCATCCCGGCCCATGTCCGCGCTTCACGAGTCACCCGAAATGTCAAAGGAGAGGGTGAGTCGAATGACTCGATGCATAAATCCCGCTCCCGATAAAACAACATGCTAACACACATCATACATAGCAACATGATTAATGCAACCCGATCCTATCCATCCGTATCTCTGTTTCTACCCGTGTGGTACCAAAAACTTTGGTGGTGCCAAACCACTGGTGAACCAAAGTCACGATATCCATAAGTGTGGTGCCAAACCTTTGGTGACCCAAAGTCACGAATAATCCAATGATGGGGCCAACCCATCTCGTGATACCAAATCACTAGCGACAATCCCGTGTCTCTCAAGTGGGGCCAACCCACGGTGGTGTCAAACCACAGGGACGAGTCGCAATGAGGTGCCAAACCTCTGGTGTCCCAAAGACACAATGTGGTACCAAACCATGGTGACCGTGATCACAAATCCGATGATGGGGCCAACCCATCGCGTGATACCAAATCACCGGGCGCAATCAGATAATCAATCGTGGGGCCAACCCACCGTGGTACTAAGCCACTGGGACGAGGCGAGAGGTGCTAAACCTCTCGTGACCCAAAGTCACAAAATATCACGTGGTACCAAACCACTAGAGGTGCCAAACCTCTCGGTGTCCCAAAGACACAAATGTCCCAAAGACACGGATATCATATCCCCCTCCTCTCATATCACCCATACATATCATATCGATGCAAATCATGTAAATCATGCACTCATGCCATTGGGTTTAACATCGCATCACATACATCAATAACTATGATAGCACATACCATCAATAGAACTCATAGTAATTGAACTTACCCGGATCCATGCACATACCCCATTTGGGTATCCAATAATCCATCATACTGTCATGATTTTAATAGGCAAACGAGTTTAATCACAATATTACTAAGTATCGATTGTGTTAGTTTACACACACTGTTTAAGCGCAATCCCTAATACCAAAAGAAACGATCTAAGGCTCCTTGATTATCGCTCCTACAATCGGCCAAATAGGAGTTAGGCACTAAGACCATTCGGCCACAACCATTTAATCCAAAAGGGTTTGTCAAATAACCCTTACCTTGCAAACGTTGGTTTCCTACCAAACCCGAACCAACTAATGGTCCTTTGACAATCGGCCACCACCTAATAAGAAGAACCATTAATCCTTAATTATCTTGGCTTAACGAGATAAAAGAATCAACTACAGAATCGGCCCTTACCAAAACTTACCCCAAATGGCGAATCAAAGGACGAAGGCTCCACTTGTTTGTATCCAAAATCCGAATGACCTATAGTGAAATCAGTTTCAAAACCAAAGATTAACTCTCAACAACAAGGCCACATTCGGCTCTTAATCCACCAACATCGGCAACGCAAAAAAAGAAGGGAAATGGCCATTCGGCCCATTACTTACCAAATTCCCAAACGATTGAAGCAAGATCCCAACACTCTACTGATATTCGGCCACTACAACCACTAGGAGAAGGGAGATATTCGGCCAAAGTCTTGAGAAGAGAAGAAAATGGAAAAGGGATAGGTGCTTTTCGGTTTTGAGAGGAAAGAAATGGAATGGATGAATGAAGATTTCAGTTTAAGGGCAAGGTAAGTTTCGGCACTAGTGTTTCAAAAGAGAAAAGAATGAAATATGAGCAAAGAGAATACTAGTTTCGGTTTATGCAAGTGAAGAAAGAAAAAGAGAAAAATGCAAGAGTGCATTCGGCTAACAAAGAAAATACAAGGAAAAATAAGGCAACTTTCGGCAAGCTTTAGAGAGGTTTGGGTCTTTCGGTTTCAAGAGAAAATACAAGAAAATACTTACTTGAGAATTCGGCTACCAATGACAAAAAAGAGAGAGAATTTGTTTGACACAAAAGTGACCGGAAAAAAAATAAAAGAAAAGCCAATTGAATTTTCGGCACTCCCCATTCCCATACTCACCAAACCGTCACTCCCCCTCCAACCTCCCCTAAAATTCGGCCATAATCCCACCAATTGCTCACCTCCACTAATTCAAAATGGTTGAACTAGTCAAACTCCTAAACTCACTCTCCACCTATCATACAAATGGGAAGACTTAGTCTTAGGCGAGTTTGAGTCGCCACAAACTCCTCCTCCATGCCGTCAAAATGAGTGCCAAAAAGTGGCCACTCCGCAGCTCGAACACAAGGCCTACACCCTTGCATTAGGCGTTACCCACACAAAGCCTTAGTGGCGCCTAGCTTGCCACTACACCAGCTCCCTTTTTGTGATAACTCTTGCCAACTAAAACTCTTAAGCCCCCACTACCTGCGCCCTCATTCCTTAGCTCAAAAACTAAAATTATTCCACCTATTCCGGCTTACTTCTAGCTCACAACTAAGCCCTTAAAACATAGAATCAGCAACATAGCACACCAACACATGTCATTTTATGCAACAATAAAATAACCCCCTAACCCGGGATATTACAGAAGAGCTATCGACCGTAGAGCTTAACGAGGAATGTTCAGCTATTCTCCAAAATAAGCTACCAACCAAATTGAAAGATTCAGGAAGTTTAACTATTCCCTGTTTGATTTAGGTGCTAGTATTAATTTAATGCTTTATAAAATGTTCAAGCAGCTTGGTCTTGGGGAACCAAAACCCACTAGGATGAGTATTCAATTAGCTGACAGATCTATTAAATATCCTAGGGGAATTATTGAAGATGTTTTGGTAAAGTTGATAAATTCATATTCCCTATTGATTTTGTTGTGCTTGACATGGATGAGGACCTTGAGGTGCCTTTAATTTTAGGACGCCCATTTTTAGCTATTGCTAGGGCTGTTGTTGATGTAGGTGAAGGTAAACTTGTGTTAAGGTGTAACATCCTAAAATTGGGCCTAGGAGAATTGGGCCTATTGGGCCCCGAGCGTAGGAGCGTTTAAATTTTTAGGTACAAGAGAATGGCTTTAGTGCAAGTTGGACTTATTAGGTGAGTGATTTTGAAAGGTTAGAGGGCTTCTATGAAGTCTCAACATCAAACTTTGGCTTTAGGGAAATTTTGGTTTTAGGTGAATAAAACCCTAGGAGTTAGTAGGTAGGCTTTAAGAATAAAATATGAAGGAAAATGACACAAGTGGAGTGTATGGTGTGGTACCAAAGTGACGCTACATAAGAGGCAAGGGGATGACGCCAGAAGGAAGGAAGGAGGTCTAAGGTTCAAGTCTTGGCTCTTGCATTTTGGTTTTCTTTTTACATGGACCTTAGAATTTGGCTATAGATTTATATTTAGTTGCGCATGGTTTAAGACACAAGAGGAGCATGTGGCCAAGTGGTTAGCAGCGTGGATTATGTTGCAAGGGAGCTTGGGTTCGAATCTCATGAAAAGTAGGGGAGTATTATTTTGCAAATTGGACGGGAAGAGTTTGAGTTGGATTTAAACTCTGCTGATGGAAGGATCCCACATTGGAAAGATATAAAGAAGGAAGGTGAGAAGCTAGCTATATATAGATCATTCTAGGATAGGAGGAAGGACACCTTGGAGGGCGTTTGGGCACAGGAGTGGTCGGAGCGCGGAATAGCACCAGATTCCTATTAGGTATGTAACTCTCTCTACTCTAGTTGTAGAGCGGCAAATGCCGAAGTGCCGGTCACGGAAATAGTAGCCACACGAGCGTGCGAGTGCACGTGTGGGGCTTCGACGTGATAGTTGAGGCCATCAGTAGTATTCTTGTGAGTTGAGGCTGCTTGGGCCACGATGGGTCGAAGTGGGCCTAATGGGCTCGTGGGCCCAATTGAATAAAATGTATGATGGTGTAGTATATAGTGAACTAGAGTAGGTGAATCTCATATACGTGGCTAGATTTGTGTTAGGTGGGCCACACGAGCGTGTGGGCCCGAATGGGCCGAAATCGGGTTTTAGGCCCAATAGTCCGATAACGACCGGAAATGGTAGTTAGGTCACTCAAGGCGATATTAGGCCTTCGAAAAGGCCATTCCAGATGTGAAATTACTAAAATACCCTCGATAGGTAAATTACGAAAATACCCCTAGAAGGTAAATTACTATTATGCCCTTAAAGGTTGATTAGCTTGATTGTGTTGTATTTGTTATTCTGATTATGATGGTAATTCATTTCATACGTTATATTTGATATATGATTTACATACATGTCATTCTGCATACACGAATTATTATGTCATGCATGTTGCATGGGCTTTGGGATATGAATGAAAAGGGAAGTATATCTGGTGGCTTTTGCCATTTCAGCCTGGTGACTCTGTCAGAACTCTGATGATCTGCTGGCTCTGCCACACTCTGTTTCTGGTGGCTTACGCCATTTCAGGCTGGTGACTCTGTCACAACTCTGTTTCTGGTGGCTATGCCATTTCAGCCTAGTGACACTGTTCTAGTGGCTATGCCATTTCAGCCTGGTGACTCTGTCACAATTTTTGACGATGAGCAGCTAACTACAGCATGACTGCCATCGATGGTGTGTAGCGGTGAGGGTTGATTGTAGAAATCCCCATTGGTGTGATTGGCAGGTAAGGGTGGTGTGTAGCGGACGGATATCTAGGTTGGGTTGGGATTTGCATTATAATGCATTAATTTCTGATTATCTACTATTCTCTTCTTAAAGGGCTAAAGCCCAGTCTGTTTCTGTATGGGCTTCGCCCAGAGTGATTTGTAAGGGCTAAGGCCCAGCTGATAGGTGAATGGGCTCAGGCCCAGTTGGGGTTCCTGTGGAGTAATTACACACTGAGTCTTCTTGACTCACCCCCTCTGCTTATTTCTGTAGGTGATTCATAGATTGCGATTTTGGAGCCGAAGCGGACTTCGAGGTGGCCATACATTGTTTTCCTCATAAATTTGTAGTTCTTATTTAATAGGCCACTACAACTTTAAATTTGGTTTTTATTTGGTTTAGCTTTTAATTTGATTACTGCCTAATATTATAAAATGTTCAATACAAGAATTTCCTAAACCCTTAATAACCGTTTTCCAAAATGTTAACAAAAGGATAACAAGTGAATAAATAATTAAACTCGAAATTTTTAGCAAACCCGCAGTTTTTTTTTAAACAACCTATCCCTATGACATACCAGATCTGGTCATGACGTTTAGGCCGGGTTTGGGGTGTTACATAAGGGTAGGTGACGAGGAAATTATTTTTAAAATTTATGATGCTATGTGATATTCTAGAGAGTAAGATGATTCCTGTTATTTTATTGATGCTATTGATCATTTTATTCAAGATTCTTTTCAGGAAATCATACATGAAGACACGTAGGAACTGTGTCTTATCCAAGGTGGGGGCAGATGACGATACCAATGAGATGGGGGAGATAAAAAGTAAGTTGAAATCTAATACTTCTTCCCCAAGACAAAATAAGTATGAGGGCATTGAAATAAACGATTAACTAAAACAAAAATCCACTATTGAAGAACCTCCCAAATTGGAATTGAAATAGTTACCAAATCACTTAGAGTATGCATTCCTCGGAGATAATTCTACACTACCAGTAATCATCTCTTGTAAGATTTACTATAGGTACTAAAGAAGCATAAAAGAGCCATAGCTTGGAAGATTTCTAACATTAAAGGGATAAGTCCATCGTTTTGCACCCACAATATTTTAATGGAAGATGAATATAAACCATGTGTGCAACATCAAAGACGATTGAATCCCAACATGAAGGAAGTTGTTAAAACTGAGGTAATTAAACTTCTAGATGCTAGAGTCATTTATCCTATTTCTGTCAGTACTTGGGTAAGTCCTGTACAGGTTGTTCCAAAGAAGAGAGGCATGACTGTTTTAGCTAACAAAAAGAACGAATTGATTCTAACAAGAACAGTCACTGGTTGGAGAGTCTGCATTGATTATAGGAAGTTGAACGATGCCACGAGAAAAGATCACTTTCCTTTACCCTTCATGGATCAGATGTTAGAAAGATTCTCTCGGGGTATGTACTATTGCTTCCTAGACGGACTCTCTGGCTACTTCCAAATCCCAATAGCTCCTGAGGAACAAGAAAAGACAACATTTACATGTCCATATGGCACGTTTGTTTATCGTAACACGGGTGTTCGACACGCCCGTGTCCCTAAGCCGTGGTTGAAATTGAGAAAGCTACACAGGCATGTAGCACGCCTGTGCCTAAAAGTCGTGGTCGATACTGATCAACCAACACGTGCATGTGACCCTATACACGGGCGTGGGAGAAACAAACGAAGCATCACACGGCCGTGTGATTCGGCCGTGTGACCCAACACGTCCAGGGAACACGGGTGTGGGCCAAGAATCAGACGCATCCTAATTTAAAATTTTCGAAACACACGGGCTAAATAGAGGAAACACGGGCGTGGCCCCTAACCGTGTGCCCTAATCCCTATTTAAATCACCCTACTGTTCATCTCCCCCAAAATTCCCCCCAAAAAACCCTAGCCGCTCTTACCCAAATAACCCCTCTTTCTCTCTCATTCCGGCTACCGTCGACGCTTCTCCCTCCTCCCTTCACTTCCCCCTCCTCCTCTTTCCCTCATTTTCCCCTTTCCCTTTCTTCTCCACACACACAGCCCGCAGTCCACGCCCGTGTACGCCCACCACGACTGTGCCACCGCTTCAACACACCCATCGGTTCACCTTTCTCCACCATTGTTGCTTATTTCATTGATTCTTAATTATTTATTTGATCTTTTTCCTTATTCTTATTATCATTCATATTATTATTACAACTTAAATTTATTTTTCATTAGTTCTTTTGATGTTTTATTTAGTTTAATTTGATTTAGTTTGATAGTTATTATTACTTAAATTTAGTATATTCATTTTACATATCTAATTTCACCATCTAATTTTAGCATTACACGACAAATCTAATTCACTATTAGAATTATACTATTATTTAGGACTACTAGGATAGGTACATTTATGGCTGAAAATGATATTGATTCATTGAAAATCTTTTGGCTTTTTCAAGTACGTAATGACTCTCCCACGCAGCAAAAAGACCGCTGTCCTCGCGTCAAAAAAGAGGAAAGGACCCGGTGTGACCCCCTTGTGTGCCTCTGCCGAAGTATGCCACCCATTCCTACAATTTCCTTCGGAACACTGGGAGGAACTCTTTCAGTTACTTCGCACGTGACCCCTCAGCGTAGGGAGATACATTGATTGGGCCGCCTTGGAGCAGGTCCAACTAGCTGACGCCGTCCGGGCCCTCCTGACTACCGACCTATGAGGGCACTTCTTTCGGATTGTTGAGCCGACATATTCAGAGCTCACTCTGGAACTCTATTCCACATTCCACCTTCAGACGATGATGTCCAACTTTGATGACCCAGCCACAATCTAATTCCATCTTGGGGGCCTCGTACAAGAGATGAGTATCCCACAGTTTGGGGTCGCCTTGGGACTTTACACTGAGGAGTTCATGGAGGACGAGGACATCGAGGACCTCCATCGCCACATCCACTACTCCCCTTTGTCATGTTGGAGAGATTTGGTCCCTGCCTCGGTGACATATGATCCTAGTCGCTCCAAGGCCTCCGCTTTCGCCCCATCCTTGAGATACTTACATGCCATCCTGGCTCATACTTTGACGAGTAGGCGAGAGAGCACCAACGTCGTCAACACCCACGACGACTATTTTTTATGGTGCATGGCATAAGGGCACGTGTTTGATCTCGCTTACTTTATCGCCATCGCCATTCAGCATTAGAAGGAGCAACATCAGAGAGGGGTCATCCCCATGTGCCTCTATGTGATGCACCTAGCTCGATATTTTAGGCTCCTCAACATTGCAGCTCAATCCTCCTCGCTAACTCTTATTGGGCAAATGTCCCCACAGGGCATCGTGACATTGCTTTATATGAGTATGATTGAGCATTGATGTGGATTTGATCCTCCCCAGTACTGACTATCACAACCCACCGATCATGATGCCCCAGAGGACATTATTGACGATGTCCCCCCACATCATAAGGCGGCACCGTCTACACAACCACCATCTCACCAACCAGTTCATGCGACAGCTTCACTAACTAACATCTCTGAATGCCTCACTCGATTTGAGCAGTACTGTACTAAACAATTTAACGGCAACGCTAGACAATTCGATGGCATCGAGACGACTCTGCAATAGATTTGTCAACATTTTCACATATCGCCGCCACCCCTACCTCGCGATCCATCTGATGATGAGGACTTTTGAGTCCATTTAATTGTTTTCGTTTTCTTTATTTTATTTTAATTTTCTTAAACTATTTCTCTTTATCTTTCTTGTCTTTAAATTATATTAATTATTGATAAACCGTAAAAGTAACATATTTTAAGCCCACATTTAATATGCTTTTGGATGATTTATCCCTTGATTTGTGTAAAAAGGTGCTCTTAATCCTTTCTTTTCATGTCTTATACCCAGGAAAGCACCCGAGGATGAGAAGAACACAAAACGGGCCTAAAACGAAGTAAATGGGCCTTTCAACGAAATCGACACGGCCTGGGCCAAGGATCACACAGCCGTGTCTCGACGAACACCTGGAGCACGGTCTCATCACCACCGCACATGGTCGTGCCAAAGCAGAAATCCGAACAAGGTTAGGTCTCGATTTGCACGGGTGTGTGACATGGCCGTGCCTCTATCCCTGGAAAGAGAAATTTCAGTCGAAAAAGAATACTTCGGGAGAAAGAATCGCATTCCAAGAGCTTATAAATATACCCCAAGTACCACTTTTGAATGGAGCGAAAGCTGGGCCAAGGAGCCAAGCCGAGAAGGTCAGAGTTAGGGAGTAACGCGAGGATAGCCAGTTGATTCATCCCAAGAAGCCGGAATTATACTCAAGACGGCGGAATTCTCCTTCAATCCCATCAGGGATTTTAGGATTTTTCTTATGTTTTGTTTTATCTTTTCTCTTGTGATGTTTTCTTTTTACATTATGAACTAAACCCCTCAGATACCTGAAGGGGGATGAAACCAAGACAGATTTTATTATTTGATTTTTAAGTTATATGATAAATTACTTAGTTCGTTCTTAATTATGTTGCTTAAATCAAATCTAATGTGCTTAGGTGGAGGAGGAATAGACCCTGCCTAAGAGTGGATCTAACATAATTAAGTGGAGTTGATCGAGCGCCTAGAGATAGGGTTACGAGATTTTACCAAATTAGGGTGAAACCTAATATGGGAATCCATTGATCGATTTACTGCTTTCCTAGTGGGTTATTATAAGCGAACGAGAGTTCCACTAATTAACCTAGGATTAGACGTTATTCGTTTCGAGAGAGGGCTTAACATAGGTTAGGGAGTCTCACGGATCAAGCTAAGTAAAAGAAATCATATAATTTAGGGTTAAATAAATAAGTGAAGTCTAGGTGGATTCTTCCCGAGGGTATCATCAAAATCAACTGAGTCTTTTTCAAGTTATCCCTAAATTCATCTTTTTGTCTTTGTTTCTTTAGTTTAATCTTCGCCAATATAGTTTAAAGCAACTTCACTATATTTTCAAGGCTAAATAATAAAAAGAAAGTTAGTATTAGTACTTTTAGTTCCTTTGGGTTTGATATCCGGTCTTGTTTAAGCTATACTACTGTTCGATAGGTACACTTGCCTTAACATCGTTGTCAGAGTTAGTCTCCAGGTTTGATCATTCTTTTATAAATTTTAAAACTCTAATTTCACAACGATCAATTATGTTGATTTCTTTTTATCCTTGACTATTTATTGTCGAGCAATCATAATGAAATCCATTTAATAAAACCCCCTAAAACTTTATTGATGACTCCACAGTTTCAAAAGGTTCAAGGTGCTACTAAGGAACTGGAATATTCTTGTAACACCCTGAATTTGGGCCTAGTAGAATTGGGCCTATTGGGTCTTGGGCTTGAGAGTGTTTAAAATTATTGAGAACAAGAGAACAACAGTAATGCAAGTTGGACCTATTAGGTGAGTGATTTTGGAAGGTTAGGAGGCTTCTATGAAGTCCTGGGTTCAAACTTGGGCTTTAGGAAAATTTTGGTTTTAGGTGAATAAAACCCTGGGAGTTAGTAAGTAGGCTTTAAGAATAAAATATGGAGAAAATGACACAAAAAGGAGTTGTGGTCTAGTGGCAAATGGCGCCACATGGGAGACAAGGAGGTGACGCCATAAAGGAAGCAAGGGGTCCAGGGTTCAAGTCTTGGTGCTTGCATTTCATTTTGATTTTTTTTAAATGAACTTAGACTTTGGCCCATAGACTTATATTTAGTTGCGCATGTTTTAAGTCACAAAAGGAGCTTGCACTGTGGTCGCATGTAGTGTCTGGAGCATAGGAGAGGGAAAGTGTTCGAATCCCATTGCATGCAAAAAGGGATATATATTTTGCAAAAAGGGATTTAACTCTTCTGAAGGAGGGATCCCACATCGGGAAGCTAGCATGAGGGAAGGTGAGAAGCTGGCTTTAAATAGAGCAATCTATGAGGAGAGTAAGCATACCTTGGTTGGAGTTTGGGCATAGGAGTGTTCGGAGCGCGGATCAACTCCAGATTCCTATCAGGTGTGTATTTCGCACTACTTTAGCTATAGAGCGGCAAATGCCAAAATACAAATGAATAAATTGTATGATTGTGTAGTAGATATTGAACTGGTCTATGTGAATCTCATATCTATGGCTAGATTTTGGCTAAATGGGCCACACGAGCGTGTGGGTCCATTTGGGCTGAGAATGGGCCCTAGGCCCATTCACATCGTTATCTCTGTTTAGAATACCCTTGGTTTAAAATTACTGAAATACCCTTGGTTTACAAATTACTGAAATACCCTTTGTTTACAAATTACTGAAATACCTTGGTTTACAAATTACTGAAATACCCTTGGTGTACAAAATTATCGAAATACCCTCGGATTGCAAAATTATCGAAATACCCCTGATTTTTGAAATTAGCAAATTACCCCTGTAGGGTAGGATTATCGAAATACCCTTATAGGGTAGAATGACTATTTTGCCCTTGAGGGTAAAAGAATGATTTTGTGCCATGACTTGACTATGATCGTATGACTGTGTTTTAACTAACTTGACTATGGTCGTGTGACTGATATGCTTGTAATATATGTTTTAAATGACTGTTACTGAGTATGGTCATTCTGCATACACCTGTGGTGATTGAGCATGAGATACACGACATATTGCATCGGGTTGGGACAAAGTTACGGAGGAAGTGTATGGCCCATTGCCATTCTGTACAAGGCTTTCAGCCTTTCTGCGATAAATATGGCTCTGTGCTATCTTGATTATGGCTTTGTGCCAACCGTATTTACCCATGGCTATGTGCCTAACATATATATTGATGACTCTGTGTCGATCATAATTACCCGTGTCTATGTGTCGATTATATTTTCGTCACAGATGGCTATGTGCCAAACTTATTACAGTCACCGATAGCTTTGTGTCATCCTGATTATGGCTCTGTACCATCCTGATTATTGTTTATAACCATTCTGTTTATGATTTTTAGCCGTTCTGTTAACAGCCAGTGATGCTGCGATATTTATGGCTTTTTGTCATTCTGTCTATGGTGCCGAGCTATTCTACTGACTTAATGCCGCAACCGGTGCTAAGCTTGGTGTGTTGGCTGGGTGGGTTGACATGGTCCCCACATGGAGAGACTGGTTGGTACGGGTGGAGAGTTTGGTTGGTATGGGTTGGGTACATGTTCATTACATTGATATGATTTTGAGGCTTAGGCTCAGACTGTTACCTAATAGGGCTTAGTCCCAAACTGTTATCGGATAGGGCTTAGGCCCAGACTGATAACGTATGGGCTCGGGCCCAGACTGTGACTGTAATAGGGGGTTACACACTGAGTTTTTGTAAACTAACCCCATTTTTAACTGTGCAGGTAATCCCTAGCCTTAGAGGATTTGGAGCTGCGGAGGACTCGGAGGTGGCCATATGTCAGATATGGTTTAAAGACTAAACTTAGTGATTTTAGTTTAATTTAGTTATTTTAAATTATTGGGTTAATAATTTTTGTAATAAGGCCATTGGGTTTTTCTTTTTAACTTTTATTTGGTATTTCTTTAAATTACAAATTGCTGGTCTGCTAAACACGGGTTTTTAAAACTATAACCACTATTTTCAAAATATCACGTATTCGCAAATGTTTGAATCAAACTTTTGCAACAATCAAGGTTTTGAAAGTAATAATGATTTTGCAAGAGAATGACTTTTAATAAACTAAGTTTTGAAGATAAGCAAACGAAATATGAGGTTTTACATGGCAGAAAGTTTTAAATTCTTTAAGAAGGGTTTCTAATGAAAGCATGGTTTTCGAAAAACTCTTCAATGTGACACGCCAGATTTGGGCCTAACTTCTAGGTTGGGTTTGGGGTGTTACAATTCTCCCCCACCTTCACCTCTGCCTAGTTCATCATGCTTCTCATTGGCTCCATTTCTACAATTTTCATTTTCTAAGGATTTCATCCATGGTTTTGGAAGTTTCACTTCTCTCCCTATCTTATGATTTTATTACTATATTATTATTATCTATCTTGGTACATTGAGGACAATGTACATCTTAAGTGTGGGGAGGTTAATTATAGTATTATTAGAAAATCCCTGAATTATATTGTAACAGTCTAATTTATACCCTAGTCGGAACAGTGGTTTTGGGACCACGAATCCGAGTCTGAAAAATATTTTAATATTATTTTCTGTGCCATTATTATGTGACAAAGCATGTGGTAAAATTTTCGTGTGCTAATTTGACTGTCTGTGTGTTTAATTTGACAAAAAGGATTAAATTGCATTAAATGTGAAAGTTGCTTGCTAATGGTTAAAGTATTAATATGTTGTGGCTTTGTAAGGTTGGGGGTCTTATATGGCAATTAAGCCATTATTGAATTAGTGGATGGTAGAATGTCATAATAAACTTAGTAACAAATTGTTTTATATGTTTAATGGAAGGGCAATTTAGTAATTGAATTATTAACATAATTAGTAAAAGAAACAATTGAAAGATGATAGCTATCATCTTATTTTCTTTGGCCGAATATCAAGGGGAAATAAAGAATAAGAGCTTTCAAATTTTCGGCACTTGCGAGCCAAAAATTCAAGGTTAGTTTTGATCCGTCTTCGATAATTTCTATGTTTTTGCAATCGTTGCTTCGAAAGCTTTAAAACTCATGTCTCAATTTCATGAAATGATGATGTTTGTGTAAAATGACATTGATGTTATGCTGAGTTTTGTGATGTTTTACGGTGTTAAATGATAGATATGTAATTGATGAACATACTTTGCTCTTGAATTTTTGATGAATTTAGCTAAATAGGGCTAAATTGTGAAAGTATCATTTTGGAGGACTAATTTGTGAATTTGATGAAATATTTGGACTTATATAGTCCCTAAGGATATTTGGCTATACATGTGTATGAACAAATTTTGTGAATTTGATGTTTTAAATGGACTAAATTGATAAAGTGTGCAAATGTGAGGGCTAAATTGCAAATAGCCTTAAATGTCTGTCTTTGGATTGAATTGAATGAACTAGTGAATAAAAGAGTTAATTTTGAATATGTTTGGATCAAGAACCAAGGAAAACGGACTTAGATCACGGGAAAGCGAAAGTAATCGAGTAGCCGAATCCGAGGTAAGTCATTATGCAAATAAACATACTTGTACAATGTTATTATTGCTCATATGACTAATGTTGATTATGAATACTCATGATAAGTTGTGGTTATGAAATTGGAGAAAATTTCGATATAATAACTAAGTCCAAGAAGTCCCGTGTGAACCTAGGAGTAGATAGGATTAGCTATATTATGACATAAGTATCTGTTCTGCTTTATCATGTAAGACCACGTCTGGAATGTTGGCATTGATTTGAGATTCGTGTAAGATCCTGTCTGAGACAGTGGCATCGATATCTGATTATATGTAAGACCACATCTGGGACGTAGGCATCAATATGAGTTTTACGTGTAAGACCATGTCTGGGACATCGGCATCGTATTAAATTGTGTAAGACCCTGTCTGGGACAGTGGCATCGATACTGGAGTACATATAAGACCTTGTCTGGGACGTTGGCATTGTACGACTATTCTGATCTTTCTGAGTATCCTATTAGATTCCTAATGGTTCAACGGGCAAATCTGTGATACGAATTACAATTTTGAGCTATGAGCAAATACGTGAATGTACATCTGTTTCAGGTAAGTTGATATATATATGCTTTGTAATAGCATGGAAGGTAAGTATGTATGTGCATTATTGCAAATGAACATTTGAGATATATGTATGTTCGAGTTATGAGCAAATGAGATCTTTGGGATGTGTGGATTTGTAAGAAATGGCAAACCAAGTGAGAAAAGAGTTCATTTATGTGCTTGAATTAAGAAGATGTTAATGAATTCAAATTGCCATACTTATGTATGAATTATGTTAAGTTATTTGTATATGACTTACTAAGCTTTTGGAAAGCTTACTCTGTGTGTGTGTTTTCTCTGATTTATAGGTCGTCAAAGCTACTGAAGTCTCGGGACCGTCACGGATCGTCATCACACTAATAGACTCATTTGGGTACATTTTTGGGAATGGTTATATCTAGATATGGCATGTATAGTCTAGTTTTTGGTACAAGTGGATGTATATACTTAGTCATGAAATATGACTATTTTGGTTAATATTATGCCTTGATGAATTTGGTATGTGATGTTGTTTTAGCAAGGTTTAATGCCCATGAATTAGTCAAGTTTTTGGTTTGTTAAATGATGAATATATGCTTTGGTTATGTATATGTTTTGTCTTGAAGGATGGCATGAATGAATTAGATATTGAATGCATGGTTTGAATGGGATGATATATGTTGCTTGTGGGTTTGACCCTTGTGGGTGGCATTTTGGCTTTGTAAATAGCCTACAATGTCACACGGCTGTGTCACACGGGCGTGCCTAAGACCGTGGGTAAATTGACAGAATGTAGCCTAAAAATAACACGGCCTTGACACGGGCGTGTTTGGTGGCCGTGTTGGGGAAATCAGTATAGGACCACGGTCAGGACACACGGTCGTGTCTGGTAGCCGTGGGGACCAAGTTAGTATATAGACAAGATAGGACACACGGGGGTGTCTAGAAGCCGTGGAGGGAACACGGTCTCCTCCCACGGGTGTGTCTACCTTGTATTTTAGAAAAGTTTAAATTTCCCATGAGATTCTATATGTGTTTTAGTTTAGTCCCGACTCAGTTTATAAGCATGCTTAGGGTCTTGATGACTCATCTAAGGGACACTTTGATTGCAAATGATGAATGTAATGTATGAAATGTTATGTAAGTTTCTGATCTATCCGGTAACGCTCCTAACATTAATCCGGCGACGGACTCAGGTTAGGGGTGTTACATATATCTTGTTCTGAAGTAATTTTCTCATATGACTATTAGAATGAAACTTCTATTAACTTATGATTTTCATTGATATGTTTTAGATTAAGTCATAGATAATTGTGCATTGATGGTTTAAACTTTAAGACATTAGAGAATCAAGCATGATAAGTCTATTTTCAGAATTAAAATTTTTTAGGTTGTTTCCCTAAATTTAAATATTTCTTTGAAGTTTGAAATTTGCAAGGTTGACACCCAAAACCATAATTTTTGTGAGATTTTGAGCCTTTAAGTGCATATCTTTTTCTTGCTTACTTTATTGATGGTTATGAGTGTGTCAACATTGATTTGTTATTCTATAACTTGCATCGATTATACATGTCGAGACCACACCCTTGATTTGATATATTGAGATGATAAAGGCACCTAGGTTTTAACCCACTTATTCCACTAAAAAGCCTCCTTAATAATTAACCCCTAGTGAACCCTTTTTAGCCTAATAAATCGTTTTTTGACTCACCCATTAATATTAACCTAAAACCAAATTTTTACTTCTCCTACTTTGACTCACCTTATGTCGAGATTTGATTTGATAAGATGCCTAACTATTTTCTTTATTTTAGTTGTTAAATTCTTTCTTATTATTGTATGTTCTTATTCTTAAAAAAGAAGCTGGAAATTCATTCATTATTAGTTCTTTATTATTTGAGCATAAGGGATTAATTTCACATTTTGAGAAGAAGCTCATGTTTATTGTAAATTTTTAGTATTAGTCCATTTTTCTACTTAGGTAAATTGTCAATCCAATCTCGATTCTAACCGTTTAATTCAGCCTTTATCCATACCCTTAAACTCAAGCCCCATTACAACCCTTTCAAGACCGTTTGATTTGTATATCATCTCATTTTATAGTGGTGGAGATTTGATTTTCATGCAAGCCTATGGGATTAACTCTTCATGTTTGACTTTTGAGTGCTTAAACTTGAACCTTAAACACTTTGAGTGATTTGAGTGAATCTTTAGTAAGGATGTCAATTCTTGTCGATTTTGAATTAAAGGTAATTATTTAGAAAAGGGGAAACACCTATGTTTTCGTGCTATAATAAATTGATGACTTAGATTGTTTGAATCTTTAGGACTCTTTTAGTTAAATTATCAATGTATGAATTATCTATGAATTATGATGAAATATTATTAATGAGGATTATAAATTGAGGAAGATAAATTTTAAATGTGAGTTGAGGATTTTGCTTGAGGACAAGCAAATGCTTAAGTGTGGGGATATTTGATAAACCTCAATTTATACAAATTTTAACCCCATTCTTGGCTTATTTTTGGATGAATTTTCATTAGATTTGATGAATTCGATGCTCCTAATCCTTTAATTTCATGTTTTACACTCAGGAGAGCTTAGGGAGCTGAAAAGAATAAGAAACGGGCCAAAAAGGGACAAAATAGGCCTACCTCGAAAATCAACACGGCCTGGACCAACGTACACGGGAAGACCACACGGCCGTATGTGACAAGCAGAATCGAGCACGGCCTGAGGCAATCATGCATGGGCTTGTCACATGAGCGTGTCCCTACCGAAACCAAGTCTAATTCTATTCAGAAAGGCTACTTGTAGGACAAGAAAGACGTCCCAAAGCCTATATAAACACCCTCGGGGGCAACCTAAACAAGGACACCGAGTAGAAGGCAGAAAATACTCGAAGACAGCCATCGAGAGCAGCTCGGAAGAAGGATCTTCATCAAGACCAAAGATCTCCCATCAACTTCTTTAGAAGGTTTTGGGTTTTCTTATGTTTTGTTGTTTTCCTTATTTTAAGATGTTTCCCTCTATTAGTATGAACTAAACCTCTCAAATACCTAAGGGGATGAAACCTAAGATAGATCTTATTATTTTATTTATAAGATAAATACTTGTTCTTATTATTAATTGTGAGTTCTTATTCTTGTTTTGATAATTGAGGTTATTAATTCAAGTCGAATGTGCTTATTCAGTGGAGCAAAAGTCCCTGTTTAAGAGTAGATCAACACAATTGAGCGGAGTTGATTGCAACCCAAGAAATAGGGCGACGAAAATCTACCGGATTAGAGTCAAATCTAATAAGGGAATCCATAGATCTAGTTAATGCGACAATAGGGGTTTTAATTAGAAAAAAATTTCAATTAATCAACCTAGAGTCAGTTGTTTTTAGTCTTGAAAGAGATATTAACATAAATCAGGGGTTTCTACGGATTAAGTCAAGTGAATAAATCGTATGAATCAAAAGTAATAAGTGAAGTCTAGGTGGATTCTTCCTTAGGTATTGCCTTTATCATATAAGTTGTCTAAAACTATTTTTCTAATTCATTCTCTGTCGTGCTCTTAATTATTTTAGTTTAAAAGAAATCACTCCAATTTTTAGGCTAGATAATAAAAAGATAGTAATTACTAGTACTCTTGGTCCTTGTGGATACGATATTACCGGTCTTACCATAACTATACTATTGAACGATAGATGTGCTTGGCTTTATTGTGATCATAGTTAGTTTTAGACACATCAATTATCAATGGCCAACCAATCAAGCAATGTTAGGAAGATGAGTCACTAGAATACATGAAGTAGATGCTCTCACCTAACTCGCATCTCAGGTATCCTCAATATCATCAATGCTTAAAAATTTTACCACTAATGGGTGTAATAGTTTTGCAACACAGCCAACAAATCAATTTGAAAGTATAGCCTGTGTTTATTGTGGGGAAGGACATTTATTCGAAGAATGTCCATCGAACCCAGAATCCGTATATTACAAGGGTAACCAAAACCAAAATCGAGGGAGGCAAGGGCTGCAATCCAATTTCTATAACCCATCATGGCGAAACCACTCGAATTTTTCCTGGAGTAACCAAGGGGCAGGAACCAGTAACACATATGTCCAACCTAGATCAACCCAGCCACCTAGTTTTTCCCAACAAGCTCAGAAACCAACCCAAGCTGAACCTTCCAATAGCCTAGAGAATCAATTGAAGGCATACATGGCGAAAAATGATGTCACTCTAAGGAATTTGGAGAATCAAGTGGGCCAGGTTACAACTGAACTCAGAAACCGACCATAAGGTGCTTTACCTAGTGATACAGAGAATCTGAAGAATCCAGGGAAAGGGCATTGTAAATCATTAAAATTGAGGAGCGGAAAGAATTTAGAGCCCAATTTCGTCGAAGTTGAGAAGGAGCCAGCTAACGCTCAAGACTCAGAGGAAGTTCAACCGAGTGTTGAAATTCCAGTTTCACCGGAACTTGAATCTGCAAAATCTGTCATGGTAACTTCTGAACCAGCTAATTTTGATCAACTAACAACTTCGTTAGATGCAGAATTACCACAGAAGACGAATCAACCAGTCCTAGTAAAGAAACCTCTACCACCCTACCCTCAAAGACTTCAGAAGAAGAAGCAGGAAATTCAATTCAAGAAGTTTCTAGACGTACTCAAGCAACTTCATATCAACATCCCGTTAGTTGAAGCACTTAAAAAAATGTCGAACTACGTCAAATTCATGAAGGATATCCTGTCAAAAAAATGAAGGCTTGTAGAATTTGAGAATGTAGCCCTAACGAAGGAACGAAGTGCATATCTTCGAGACAAACTACCCCCAAAGTTGAAGGATCGTGGATGTTTTACCATACCTTACAACATTGGAGCAACATATTGCAGTAAGGCACTATGTAATTTGGGTGCGAGTATCAACTTGATGCCCATGTCAATATTTTAGAAGTTGGGGATATGTGAATTTGGACCTACTACAGTTACATCTCAATTAGAAGATTGATCCTTAGCACATCAAGAAGGAAAAATCGATGATGTATTGGTACGTGTAGACAAATTTATCTTTCCTGTTGACTTTGTGATTCTAGACTTTAGAGTAGACAAAGAGGTGCCAATCATCCTAGGAAGGCCTTTCTTAGCAACCAGAATGACCCTTATTGATGTGCAGAAGGGCGAGCTTACTATACCTGTTCAAGATGATCAAGTAACATTTAACATTTGTAAGTTTATGCGATTTTTTGACACAATTGATGATTGTTCTGTAGTGTCCGATTTAGAGCAGTTAATCATGGAAAAGGAACTCAACTATGTTGAGGACCCATTGGAACAAATTTTGACATCAGATCCTCCAAATGATGAAAAGGAGGATGAATACTTAGCTTTGTTAGAAGCTAATCAAAGGGGATTTAATCCGCAATCCCGCTTTGAATCTTTGGAGTTAGAGAAAAGGAATTATGCCCAACCAAAAGCGTCAATCAAGGAGCCACCTAAATTAGAACTAGAGGTACTTCCCTCACATTTGAAATATGTTTATTTAGGTAACTCTTCTACTCTGCCTGTGATTGTTTCAGCAGAATTAACTACTAAGTAGGAAGAGAATCTCATCCTAGTGTTGAAATAATTCAAGAAGGCTATCGGATGGACCATAGCTGATATTCGCGGAATTAGTCCATCTATATGCATGCATAAGGTTATCCTGGAAGATGGCCAAAAAGGGACGATTGATGGACAACAAAGACTGAACCCCATCATGAAGGACGTAGTCAAGAAAGAAATCATCAAGTGGTCAGATACGGGTATAATTTACCCCATCTCAGATAGTTCAAGGGTAAGTCCGGTCCAATGCATACCAAAGAAAGGAGGTACCACGGTCATTGAAAATGAGAATAATGAGTTGATACCAACTAGAATGATTACAGGATGGAGAATTTGCATCGATTACCAGAAGCTGAACAAGGCAACTAGGAAAGATAACTTTCCTTTGTCGTTTTTGGACCGGATGCTGCATAGAATCGCAGGGCGAGACTATTACTATTTTCTCGATGGATACTCGGGGTATAATTAGATTATAGTAGCACCGGAAGATTAGTACAAGACAACATTCACCTGCCCGTACGGTACATTTGCATTTAGGCGCATGCCATTTGGTTTATGTAATGCACCTACTACATTTCAAAGATGTATGATGTCTATTTTTACTGACATGGTTCAGAATTATTTGGAAGTCTTTATGGATGATTTTTCAGTATTCAGAGATACATATGATGATTGCCTAGCCAATCTAGCCAAGGTAATGAGGCGATGCAAAGAAACAAACCTTGTACTTAACTGGGAAAAGTGCCATTTCATGGTATGAGAAGGTATTGTTCTAGGGCATTGGATGACGAGACATGGAATCGAGGTAGATAAAGCAAAGGTAGATGTTATTGAGAAACTCCCACCTCCGACATCTGTAAAGGGTGTTAGGAGCTTTTTGGGCTACACCGGTTTCTATCAAATATTCATCAAGGACTTCTTCCAAATCGCAAACCTTTATGAAAATTATTGGAGAAGGACACGACGGACAAATTTGATGAAGAGTGCTTAAGAGCTTTCAACGATTTGAAGAGTCGACTAGTTTTAGCACCCATAATTCTCATACCAGACTAGGATTTGCCATTTGAATTGATGTGTAACGCAAGTGGATTCAAGATCGGAGCTGTCCTGGGTCAGCAAAGGAACTAATATTTTCATCCCATCTACTATGCGAGTCGGACTCTAACAAGAGCTCAACTGAATTACACGGTAACATAAAAAGAGTTACTTGCTATTGTGTTTTCTTCTGACAAGTTTTGATCTTATCTTGTAGGTACCAAAGTGATTGTCTATACGGACCACTCGGCAATTAAATATTTACTTGCCAAGAAAGACGCTAAGCCGAGACTGTTCCGATGGGTACTTCTACTTTAAGAGTTCGATCTAGAAATTCAAGATCGAAAGGGAGTGGAAAACCAAGTAGCAGACCACTTGTCCAGATTGGAGCTGCAAGAAGGGAACTCTCTTCTTATACCAATTCGAGAGACATTTCCAGATGAACATATACTGGAGGTAAATCATGTCCATATTGTCCCTTGGTTTGCAGATATTGCTAACTTTTTAGCCTATGGTTTATTGTCGATTGATAAGACGTATCATCAAAAGAAAAAGTTTCTTCACGATGTGAAGTACTACTTCTGGGAAGAGCCGTATTTGTTTAAAAAGTATGCATATCAAACGATCAAAAGATGCGTGGAAAAAGATGAAGTACATGAGATTTTATACCATTATCACTCAGCTCTGAGTGGGGGACACTTCGGAGGTACATGTACTGCAGCCAAGGTATTGCAAGCCGGCTTCTTTTTGCCAACACTATTCAAAGACGCATATGCTTACGTAAAAAGTTTTGATCGATGTCGAAGGGTCGGAAATGTCACCAATAGAAATGAGATACCTTGAACAAACATCATTGAGGTAGAATTATTTGATGTTTGGGGTATTGACTTTCTCGGTCCTTTCCCTCCATCTTTTGGTCACAAGTACATATTAGTAGCAGTAGAATATGTGTCTAAGTGGGTTGAGGCAGAGGCATATCCAACAAACGATGCCAAGGTTGTAATGAAGTTTTTGCAGAAACATGTGTTCACAAGGTTTAGAACCCCAAGAGCCATCATCAGTGATGAAGGGTCCCATTTTGTTAACAAGTGGTTGAAATGGTTATTAGATAAACATGGAGTGAAACATATGGTCGTTTCAGCTTACCATCCGCAGACGAATGGGCAAGCTGAACTGGCAAACAAGGAGATCAAAGGCACACTTGAGAAAGTAGTTTGCCTGAACAGATGAGATTGGTCCAAAAGATTGAATAATGCTTTATGGGCTTACAGGACACCATACAAGAATCCTTTAGGGATGTCACCTTATATGTTAGTCTTTGGGAGAGCCTGCCATCTACCCTTGGAGTTAGAACAGAAAGCTTACTAGGCTCTCCGGCAACTCAACCTGGATCTTAAGCTTGCTAAAGAGAAACGGATGCTCCAACTCAATGAATTAGAAGAATTGTGAATGTTCTCATACGAAAATGCCAAATTGCTCAAGGAGAGACTTAAAAAATGGCATGTTAAGCACATTCGAGTTTGTGAATTTGAAGCAGGTTAGCAAGTTTTGTTATTTAATTCCAGATTAAAGTTTTTTCCAGGTAAGTTAAAATCACGTTGGTTTGGTCCATTTATGATTCATTAAGTCTATCTGTACGGAGTTGTTGAACCTCAAGGTAAGGGGGTAATTTTCGAGTTAATGCTCAATGGTTGAAACATTACTGCGGAGATAAAATTTAACAGGATCAAATCTCGTTTATTTTATCAAATGATTAAATTTTCTTGTTTTCTTTTTAAATAAACGATTTAGGGTGTATTTTCGGGATTAGTATGTTTAAATAAATTTTGTCTAGGAGATTGGAACTTAAGCGAGACTGCTTGTGACCCCTCCAATCTTTCCTAGGAATTGATTTTAACATAATTTTCCGAGAAATTATTTCCTAAATGGTAAAATAAGTTTTTAAATTTTCAAATAAAAGGGTCAATTTTGATCCAAGTTTTAAAATGGCAACTCAATTTCAAATTTTCATTAATTGTACTATTTTTAAAATTTGGTTGCTCTTTTTGTAAATAATAAAAATAAGGTGCCTCTTTTTGTAAATATTTTCAAAAGGCATCTAGAATAAATGTTTTTAGTTCAATAGAAAAAAGATGATAATTATTAATATATATTATTTATTATCAGTTTTATTTAGAGTTAGGATTAGTTTTAATTTAATCATATTTTACTTTGATAAGTTTTTATCTTAATAATAGCAAATAATAATTTAATATGCATTATATTAATAATTAATTGTTATTTACTTTGAGTAGAATTAGAACTTAGAGTTTTCAATTATTAAATTTCTATAAGAATTCTACTTTAACTCCTATTTCCCTCACTATAAATACCACCAACCTTCTCCATCTTTCTTCATTCAAACTTCCATCCCACCAAACCACCTAGTGTCGTAGCCTTCAACTGCCTAACTACTTGGCACCCTCACCCAATCAACTAGCAACCCTACGCCCACTGTGCGCAGCCAGTAGCTGCTCCTTAGCACCACACCTGCGCACGTCCAGCTCCAGCACTCGTCAGGCCTGCTCGACACGCCCGCAAGGATCCGTGTGCTTAGTGCTGCTTGCTTCCACGCTGCTGCCTCCTTCCATGCACATCCGTGCGACACACCAGCCCCGCACCAGCATCCTTAGCTGGTAACCCTCCAACCTACCTTAAATCGACCTCTTTTGTTTTATAATTATTTTTTTAGGAGTTCTTAATTTTTACAAGAAAGGTGGTAAGACCAATTTTTCTCCTAAATTTTAATTTTACTCAATTATCTAATTTCTCAATTTATTGAATTATTAATATTTTATATTAATTAAATTTTTGAGAAAATAATTGTTACCATCTTATGATCAGGACAATCAAGCCTCGCAAGAGAACTCGTGCATCTGCCCAAATTGACGAATCACAAAACAAGTTCCACTGCGAAGAAGCGAAAGCGAGATACGATACTATCTTCAAGAATCAATAGATGCATCCAATCACATTGAAAGAAAGCAACTATATTGATTTTATGGCGCGTATTCGTCAAGCTGCTGAAACTCTCAATTGGGAGTTGTTTTGTGAGAAGAGACCTAGTGTGGATGAGGAGTTAGTGTGAGAATTCTATACGAATTTAACCTCAAGTGAGGTGACGTAAGTTCCAATTCGCAGAATCAAGGTACCAATAACTTCAAACGCTATTAATGAGTTCTTTGATTTGCCTAATTTCAAAAACGACAAATATTCTTCCTTGATGAGCAATATAGAGCATGAAAATTTGCAAGAGATTCTCGAGGAACTTACAGTTATAGGTTCTAAGTGGACTGTGTCAAAGCAAGGAATCCACACTTGTTGAAGATAATATTTGACACCACTCGCAAAGGTATGGTTCTATTTCATCCGTTTCAGCGTTTTGCCTAACTCACATGGGACTACAATCTCATTAGAGCGAATGGTTTTATTATACTCGATTTTAACCGGGAAGACCATTGATGTGAGAAAAATCATCCTAAAGGAAATACGGAATTGTGTCGTTAGACGTTATGGCCCAGCTTACTTTCCCTTTACTATAACAATTCTGTGCTTGAAAGCTAAAATTCTTTCAAACGTAAAGAAGACAGGCTATGGCCAGGGCACAATCACAGATTGGGAGCTTTACCGAATAGCTAGAGACTCTGTTCTACAACAACGAGTTGAAGAAAGTGAGGACCCCGAAGAAGAAGAATAAGATCCCACAATGCAATCAACTGACGTCCTAGATAAGGCAAAACCAATGGAACTAGAAGCTAAACCTGATGTCGAAACTTCAATGTTTAGAGCTCAATCACCTTGCTCAGATCTTCGAGATGAGCTATCGGAGTTGATGGACATAATGCAACATATGCAATGGTAGCAACAAGCTTACTGGAGATACTAAAAAATAAGGGATGACTCGATGAGAAGTGCTCTTACGAAAATTTACAATGACCCATTTATTTTTGTACCTGAGTTTCCAGATTACATATTTGAACCATGGAGCCCATTATCGAAGAAGGAGTGAAGCGATTCATGCAAAGACAATAATGATGGAGCAAAAAATGAGTCGAATTCGGAAGGATCTGTAAATAAATAAAGGGGGATCTTGACTTTATTTTATTTCTGTTCTTAGGTTATTTTAGGATTAAGTTTAATTAGGAAATTTTATTTTCGCATAATAAAGCAAGAGATGGAAATCGTGAATAAAAATTAACAAGTCGCAAAGTATAAAGTGTGGTAATAGGTATATACATGTCTAGGATTGGATCTAGAGAGAGCTTGGTACTTAAGTAGTCAATTTGACTCACCTCCTCTTTCCTAGAATCCAACCTAGTGTATAGTATCTATTCACTTTAAACAATGAAGACATTGTTTGTCTTAAGTAGGGGGACCGAAAAATTGAAATTATTTCCAGTCAGATTAAAATTTTCTTTCAGTTATGATTAGGATATACTTTGTTCAATAAATTGAAATTTTGTTAAGCATGCTAAACTTCAGTATAAATAAAGTTCTATTATTTCAATAAATTGTTATGTTATCTTAATAATGACATAAATGTATTTTTAATAAAGCATACAAATCATACCATAAAATTTTAGTTCCTTAGGAAAGTTAGGCATGCATGAAAGTTTAAGTCTTTAGAATTGACCTAATAGTTTCTTGAGGAGAAATCCTAGGGAGCATGGAACGTTAAAAATGATTTAGGCAACTATTGTTTGAACTGAGCCTTTCAAGCAAACCATGGTGAAATTTTATCCTTTGAAACCCAACTTTGAGACTATATGGCCTAATTTTATTTGAACCCTTGCAATATTTAGCCGTCGCTTCTCTCTTAATTATCTTTAAATTGTCCCAAACACTAGACCCAACACTATTCAAAATATTCTTTGAAAATAAGTTTGGGGGAGTTGAAAAGAAGTATCAAATGCTCTAAAAATTCTAGTACATTCAGTAAAATGCTCGTGTTAATTAAAAAAAAAAAAAGAGCACATGTACTTGAAAGAAAATAGATGTACAAAACAGCATGTGAAAGCAAAGTAAGTTGGTGTTTTGAGGAAATTATTCCAAAGGTTTGATTGAAGCTGAGTCTAAGGTTTTAAGCCTAAATTTATCTATCTTTTACCTACCTCTAGCCTAGCCACGTTACAACCTTTTTAAAGACCTATTGATTCAATTTTTCTATGCTACCTACATTAATGGAGAGAAATTGTTATGTTCAACGTATGAAGGCATAATTTAAACTTAATGATTGCAACTTAATCTTAAATAAGGAAATAAAATCAAATTGGTAAAGATTAACATGTCTTTGTTAAGGAAGCATTTATTCTAATTGTGCTATCATAATAGTTGCTAAGATTAATTTGAACGATATGTATACTTAAGTTGCATCACTATCAAATTTCTTGTTTTTGAGCATAAGTATATTAAATTCATAATTCTGGGAAGAATGTTGTTCTGAAGGAGTTTTTCAAAGGTATTTCCGAGAAATTCCTTTCAAATTTATGCATTACTCAGGACGAGCATTGAATTAAGTTTGGGGGTGTGGAAACACGAAAATTTACACACTTTTTCATGCCCTTTTTAACTTAAATTCATGCATTTTCGATAAAATTCCTATCGGAAAATAATTAATTTTTAGAAAATAATTAAAGTGTACTTAAAATATGAACATGTTGAATTTTAATTAATTTTATAATTAATTTTGATGAATTTTGGTTATTTTCGAAAAATTTACAAAAAGGGCGAAAAATGGCTTGGCAGACACTGCAAGAAGCACAAAACAGAGAAGCAATTTGAAGTATTGCGGAGAACTAAATTCAGCCTAAGACGGTCCAAAATTATATGTATTAATTCATAATATAATTAATTTTAATTTATATCCAATTTAATTTAGGTTAACAAATTATTATTAGTTAATTATGAAAAAGTGGTCCAGTTGAACTGAACCGAGTGAACCAAAATTACCAAGAAATGGATAGTCCAAAAATCGTCCCAAGAGCTAACCCAAATCAGCTTATTAGATGATTATTTAAGCTTGCAAAAAGGCCCTTGAAGACTTGTTCAAGTTGCATTCAAACCCCTCCACAATTGATGGCTTTCTAGATTTGCCCCAAGCTTAATTTAGCAAGTTTGAAATTGTAACAGTCCGATTTAGACCCTAGTTGGAATAGTGGTTTTGAGACCACAAATCTGAGTCAGAAAAATATTTTAATATTATTTTTCGTGCTTATAGTATGCGAATTGATATGTGTGAAATTTTCGTGAATTAATTTATCCGTTTGAGTTCTTAATTTAATTAAAAGGACTTAATCGCATAAAAGGTAAAAATGATATTCTAAATGTTAATGTGTTTATATGAGTTGGTTTTTGAATGTGGTGGCCTTAAGTGGAAATTAGACCAATATGAATGATGGTGGTCATAAATGACCTTATGATGGATGTTTTAAATGTTTTAATTATCAAGGTTAAATTTGTAATTTTGTTATTAATGTTATATTAATTAAAAGAAAAAAAATTTAAGTCATTTTGTTCATCTTCTAGCCGAAAATAAGAAAAAGAAATAGGTTTTAAGCTTTTCAAACATTCGGCCATTGAGAGCTTGATTTGATATATGTTTTTGATTTGTTTTTTGATAATTTTTACATTTTTGTGATTGTTGCTTCGAGTACTACAAAAGCCCATGTCTTAATTTTTGAATTTGATGATGATTTTGTGTCTTCCCATTGATGATAGCTTGTAACATCCTTAAAACGGGGCCTTTGCATTTTGTTTGTTGCATGTAGATGGTATGGATGTTATGCTAGATCAGGCTATTTTAGGGCCTAGGCTTGAACCAGGGGTGGGCTAGAGCCTTATCAAAAATTTTCTTTTTGGGTGCTTAGAAGGGGGAGCTGAGTGGGTTAGGTGTTAAGGGTAGTTGGTGGAAAGTTTTGACACAAGGAGAGCCTTGGTAAAGTGGCAAGGGAGGCGCCATTTAAGTCCAAAGAAGTGACGCCTCAGGGAAGTGATAGGGACTTGGTTCGAGCTGCGAAAATTCCCTTTTGTGCATATCTTTTTGATGCTAAGACCAGGAGGAGTTGTACTCAGGAAGAACTTTGGTGGATAAGGGTTGAAGGAGTCAACAGATTTGGATGAATGGAAGAGAGGAAAATTAGGAGTTTGAAGTATTCAAATTTGTTTGAAAGGGTGATCAGGAGAAAATTGAGGAGAAAACAAAGGGATTGAGTTAGGGTGTGTGTTAGCCGAATTTTGTAGTGGCTAAGAGGTGTTGGAGCATTCGGTTCTTGTGTGTTAGGAGTATGCCAAAATTTGGGGTGTGGGTTCCTTCCATTTTCGGTTTTGGGTGCTAGTCTAGAGGGTGGCGGAACGTTGGTGTGCCTTAGGGGAGTGTTGGGAATTCGGCTAGATAGGGAGCTTTAGGGTCTTCTCCCCTTTCATTTTTCTTTTGTGCCGAAATCACACCTCATATTTTGTTTTTCTCTTTTCTCTCAGGTACCAAAATCGAGTGACCTTCCAAGCTTCTTCTTGTTTTCTACTTTCTAGTGTTTGGCCGAAACTTGTATTGCTCTACTCATTCTCTTTGTTATTTTTTTAAGCCAATACCATCTAAGCCGAACCTTTCTTTCTTTTTGGTGTTTTCTTCTCTCGGTATCTTCTTGAGGCCGAAACTCCCTAACTCTCTTCTCATCTTCGATTTCTTGGAAAAGCCGAATACCCCTTGCCCATATTTTTTTTCTCTTTTTGCTTTTCCTCTTAATCTCCTTAGGTGTCCCTTCTTTGGTTCTCAAAGCCAAAATCTTAACTCATAATCAGGTAAGATCTCATTGGTTTCTTCTTTCTCTTTTGTTCTTATGGCCGAATCTCAGTAGCATTCTCACATCTCTATTCCTATCTCTATTTCGATTGCTATGGTAGGAAAAGCCGATATCTCTAAACGTCCTGTTGAAGATCGATACTTCTAGTTTCGGTTTCTTATTTGGTTTCCCTCTTGTTTTATCCTTTGCCGAATCTTGCTGGAGGGTGATCGAATCTATCAGGAAGGTAAATGCCGATTTCTCTATTTATATCTATTTCGGGTTTTCATGCCAAAGCCGAATGGCTATTTGGCCTTATGTTTGGGTGATGGGCCAATTGTAGGTGGAGGTGTTGTCGCTGAATCTCTGGGATCTATCAACTTAGGTAAGAGACCTTTCCGTTCGGGTTCATATTTCCATTTGTCCTTATTCAGTGCGTTAATTCGGTGTTCATGGACTCAAATGATAGCCAAGCGTTGGGTGGGGTTGGATCGGTAAACCTAGCCCCCAAGTTTAAGAAGAGGGCTGTGTCTGCGGTTCGCGATTGGCCACCAGGGTGTGGGCCAGCTTCTGAGCAAAAGAATAGGTAGATAGCGGTAGTGCCCATTAACGAGTGTGTCGACATAGACGGTATCGTGTTACAGGTAATCAGGTGTGTAACTCTTACACACTTCATATGTTGATATGTTATTATTTCGTTTGTTGTGAAAAGCCGGAATAACTATAGGGAACGATAAGTTACCCTTGTGGGTAAAAGCGAGGACTTTGGGTAAGTCCATTTTGGTGGCTAATGTTAATTGCCTCTTAAATTTGCTTATGCCATGTTATGTTATTTCTGAATGATTAAGCATGATTATATTGCCTTGAAAAGCATGTTCATAAAAATGGGTATGATGAGAGGAGGGGGAAGGTATGATTATTAGACTGTCACCAGTGGTTAGGTACCACATAGTGGGTTGGCCCCACATATTACTATATTGTGACTAAGTCTCAGTGGTTTGGAACCACCAGTGGTTAAGTACCACATATATTTTTGTGACTCGTCCCAGTGGTTTGGTACCATAGTGGGTTGGCCCCACATATCGAGATAAGGGATCATCACCAGTGGTTAGGTACCACAATATGGGTTGGCTCCACAAATGATTATTTGTGACTTCGGTCACCAGTGGTTTGGAACCACCAATGGTTAGGTACCACCAGTGGCTAGGTGCCACAAGGAGTAGAATTGGGAATTCGGATGGATAGGTTGGATGGGTTGCATGACATTCATGTTTTATATGAAACTGTGTAAGGGCTTAAAATCTTCGGGAGGGGGAATTTATACACTGAGTCTCGGTGACTCACCCATTTCCATTCGTTTTGCAGATAATCCCTAGAGCGCGGATACGGAGCCAGGATGGACTCGAGGTGGCCATTCACACTAGTTTGGTTTTTTATTTTAATGGTTATTTTTCAGATTTGATTCATTTGAAGTTGGTTTTTTTGGTTACGTAATAAGGCCACTAGATTTTTATTTCAGGATCATTTATCTGCTAAATTTTTCTTAAAATTTGCTTAAGCATGAGCAGCATGCCTATTATACTTATGGAAATGAATGTTTTTAAAACTTAACGAATTTTCAAGATTTCCAAAACTTTACCATCGGGTACTTGGCTAACATTTAATAATGACAAGGCTTCATTAATTTCAAATAACAAAATGGCTTTAACAAATGGTTTAAAACAATTCGGGGTTTTATAAAAACAAAGGTTTTCTCTTTCAACATAGAGACGACAACTTGCTTTTCAACTCGAGACGTTAAATCGGTTTTCTAAACGTTTTCTTCCCTGTGACATGACAGATTCAATCGTAGTATTTTGACCGGGTTTGGGGTGTTACAATTGTGGTATCAGAGCCTGGTTCAAAAGCTCGGTTGTGGGCCTGAGGTCCAAAATGATTTCAGTAAAAAGTTTGAAAATGATTTCGATGGAAATGCATGTTTTGGGAAAGCATGGCACCTGAGTCTCCGGCACCAATCCGCAACGGTAAGTCCCCTAACTGCTGTTACTATTATTTAAATGCTTGTAATATGGATGCTAGTGATAGGAATTCACTTTAGAGACTGAAACCCATAGGGCTGTGTGAACTTGCGAGAACAACTACTATAATAAATTGTTCATAAAATTATGCTGTAATAAACAGTGGAAGAAAGCTAACACATAAAATTCTTAAATTAGATTAATTCGTGAACGCTAGTCATGAGCACTCGAGGGCGTGAGCGTAATACGCGTGGTCGTGGTAGAGGTAGGATGACTGTGGCGGAACCAGTAGGGTCTGGCCATGGGTCAAAGAACGAGGTGCCACCACCGCCAGCTGTGGGCGCGGAGTTTCAAGATCAAACGGGTGGTGATGACACAGTGTCGCAGGCAATGCTGCGGGTCCTGGAGAGAGTTCTTGGTGCAAGCGTTGGAACGGAAGCTCGAAAATCTGTGTCTAAATGACTCCGAGCTAATGGAGCAGTGGTATTCAAGGGTGTTTCTGGTGTGGCTCCCAATACAGCTGAGTACTGGCTAGAGGCGACCGAGCGCATAATGGACGATTTGGACTTTACGGCTGAGGAGAAGCTGAAGGGGATAGTGTCTCTTCTTTGGGATGAGTCCTATCAGTGGTGGCTCACAGTCAGGGATGGTGCGATGGCTGATGATATCACCTGGGATTTCTTTAAGGTGGTCTATCAGAGGAAGTACGTTAGGTCTGGTTATATAGATGCGCAGCGTAAGGCGTTCTTGAATTTGGTCTAGGGGAGTAAGTCAGTGTCGGAATATGAGGTGGAGTTTCTTCAGTTAAGTCATTATGCTAAGGGTATCGTGGCTACGGAACATAAGCATTGTGTCAGATTTGAGGACGGGTTGAGAGACGAGCTGCGGGTGTTGATTGCTCCGCAGCGGGAGAGAGAATTTGCTGTCTTGGTGGAGAAGGCCAAGATAGCTAAGGAGGTGAAGCAGTTGATGAAATAGAATCAGGATATGAATTGGAATAAAAGGAGTTCTGGGTCATCACGGTCTGCCAGGAGTTCGCAGAAAAGGGCTAGATTCGATGGGCCGAGTCCAGCTGCAAGGCCGGCTGCTACTACTCAGTGGCCACCAAGGTGTGCTCGATATGGGAAGTCTCATTCGGGGGAGTGTTGGACAGGTAACAGAGGGTGCTTTGAGTGTGGCTCAATAGAGCATCGGATAAGGGACTGTCCACGGAGGTCAGTTAGGACTCAGTCTGAGGGTCAATGACATACACAATTCAGGAGAGATGGTCAGCAACCCTAGAGGGGTCGAGGTTCAGCTAGGGGTGGTAACGGTAACGGGCGAGGCCGTGGAGCACCGGGCAGAGGTGCTGGAAATACTGATGCAAGACATCCTAGGTTGGTTTATGCAGCAAGGCGTAGAGAGGAGGGCGACGCACCAGACGTCATAACCGATACTTCTTAATTTACATATTGCCTTATACTGCTTTGATTGATATTGGTTCTACGCACTCTTATGTTGCTAGTAGTATAGTGGGAACTTTGAACTTAGCCTATGAGGTTTCTTCTAGGGAGATGACTATAATTAGCCCTCTAGGTCACGCTGTGGTAGTAAAAAAACTGTATAAGGATGTACCCCTATAAATTCAAGGGGTAGTGTTTCTGACTGATCTGATGGAACTGCCATTTGGGGAGTTCGATTTGATCTTGGGTATGGATTGGTTGGTAGAGTATCAAGCAAATTTGGACTGCGCAGCTAAGCACATGGTGCTGAGAACTGTTGAGGGTGAAGAGGTGGTGATGATAGGTGATAGAAGGAATTACTTATCCAATGTTGTATCCGCTTTGAAGGCTGAGAAAATGGTGAAGAAGGGATGTGAGGAGTTCATGGTTCATGTTTGTGCATTGGAGGCCAAGGAATATACCGATGTGTTCCTAGAAGAGCTTTAGGGTCTGCCTCCGGATCGCGAAGTTGAGTTTGGTATAGACCTGCTACCCAGAACTGTTCCAATGTTTAGTGCCCCATATAGGATGGCACCGAAGGAGTTGGTGGATCTGAAAGCACAGATTCAGGAATTGTTGGATCGGGGTTTTATCCGGCCGAGTGTATTACCTTAGGGAGCGCCTGTGCTTTTTGTTAAGAAAAAGGACGGATCGATGCGAATGTGTATAGATTACCGTCAGCTGAATAAGTTGACGATTAAGAACAAGTACCCATTACCGAGGATAGACGACCTGTTTGACCAGCTTAAGGGAGCATCAGTCTTCTCTAAGATAGATCTAAGGTCGGGGTATCATCAACTTAAGGTGAAGGAAGTGGACATTTAGAAGACGGCATTCCGTACTCGATATGGTCACTACGAGTTCTTGGTAATGCCGTTTGGGTTGACCAACGCGCCGGCAGCATTTATGGATATGATGAATCGGGTGTTTCAGCCGTATCTGGATCGGTTCATCGTAGTATTTATAGATGATATTCTGGTGTACTCGAAGTATGAGGAGGAGCATGATGCACATCTGCGTGTGGTTTCGCAGATTCTGAGGGACAAGTAGTTATTCGCAAAGTTTAGTAAGTGCGAGTTCTGGTTAAAGGAAGTAACCTTCTTGGGTCATGTTGTGTCAGCCGAAGGGATTAGGGTGGACCCTCAAAAGATTGAAACGGTATTGGACTGGAAACCACCTAAGTCTGTAGCGGAGATTCGGAGTTTTCTATGTTTAGCGGGATAATATAGAAGGTTCGTGGAAGGGTTTTCTTTGATTGCAGCGCCTTTAACCAAGTTGCTAAGAAAAGGGGTTCCATTTGTATGGTCAGACAAACAGCAAGAAAGTTTTGATAAGTTAAAGAGGATTCTGACAGAAGCTCCAGTGTTGATTTAGCCTGAAGCAGGGAAGGAGTTTACGGTTTATTATGATGCGTCGCATACTAGTCTGGGATGTGTACTGATGCAAGAGGGCAAAGTAGTGGCGTATGCTTCTCGACAATTGAGACCTCACGAAGTGAATTACACGACGCATGATCTGGAGTTGGCTGCAGTGGTTTTCGCTCTGAAGATTTGGAGACATTACTTGTATGGAGAGAAGTCTATCGTGTACACGGATCATAAGAGTTTGAAATACCTCTTGACTCAGAAGGAATTGAAATTGGGGCAGCGAAGGTGGATCGAGTTGTTGAAGGATTACGACTTCTCGATTGAGTACCACCCGGGTAAGACTAACGTAGTGGCTGACGCGTTGAGCCGCAAAGTGGTAGCAGACTTAAGAGCAATGTTTACCCACCTTAGTCTATATGATGACGGAAGTCTGTTAGCGGAATTGCAAGTGAAGCTGACTTGCGTAAACCAGGTTAAGGAGAAATAGCTAGTGGATAAAGTCTTAAGTGCTCGATATTCACAAGTGCAGAATGGTGGATTGGAGGGATATAGCTTGAGTAGCGATGGAGTGTTATGTTTTCAGGGGACAGTATGTATGCCAAGAGATGTAGAGTTAAGGCAGAAGATTCTTCAGGAAGCTTATAGCAGCCCATACGCTATGCATCATGGAGATAGTAAGATGTACAGGGATTTACGGGAATAGTTTTGGTGGCCGGGTCTGAAGCGAGAGGTAACAGAATTTGTAAGTAAGTGTCTGACGTGTCAGCAAGTCAAAGCCAAACATCAGTTACCTTCGGGTCTGTTCCAGCCGGTAAAGATTCCGCAGTGGAAGTGGGAAAGGATTACGATAGATTTTGTTAGTGGGCTACCCCTTACGCCCACTAAAAAAGATTCGATTTGGGTGATTGTGGACCAGTTGACAAAATCGGCTCATTTTATATTGGTTCGGGTTGATTACTCACTTAAAAGGTTGGCTAAGTTGTATGTGGCGGAAATCGTGAGACTACATGGAGTGCCAGTGTCGATTATCTCAGATAGGGACCCTATTTTAATTCCAGAAATTCTTTTCATTTCTGATCGATGAATCTCTGACTGATATATTTCTTACGGAACTAGATCTGGAAGAAATCCCAAGTCACTTTTTCTTTCGGAACCACTGATACTAGTGTAATTCACCAGTGATATGCAGTGTCCCGAAGCAGATATATAGCACACTTCAGGCATTCATCTGGGGTACAGGATAGCTCATCAAGTACCCAAATAGTGTTATCAAGCCACATCTCGGCTCGCTCTGCGTCATCATAATCATTGGCCTTGAATTCTTCAGCCCCATATTTCCTGATTTTATCAACGGGAGGCCTACTAGATCTCATCGGATCATTCATCGGGGGTGCTGAAGGTACCAGAGTTGGATTATTCAGGAGTGGAGGTTGTTGTACGGTCGGGTTATTCTGAACAAACTGGATAAACCATTCATTCATCATCTGGTAGAAGGCTTGTTTAGCCTCCCCTTCATGGCTACCCAAAACTGGTCGAGAGTCTACCGGCACTGATCTGCGTGCAGGATCAGGAGCTACACTCTCTACATCATCTGCTATGGCTCTGTCAGGATCGAAATCCATTTACTATATAAAACACAGTTGGAAATGTTAGAAGTCACCACAATATTGTATATACAATAAAGGTATGTATAGCTAGACTCTTAAGCGCTACGGTAGTCCTAGAATCGACTAAACCGTAAGCTCTGATACCAATCAAATGTAACACCCCTAACCCATGTCCATCGCCGGATTAGGGTTACGGGCATTACCAGATAAGTCAAAATTTCCATTCAATCGAAAAATTCTTAGTTAGCATCTTTATCAAATAATTTAATAATAAACAGACAAATTACACATGCACAAAACCTACTTGATACATTAATCCAAATCATATACGATAATCATCGAGGAACACAAAATAACCTTGCAATGCATATTATATTATTATACCTACAATCAGTTTCTTAGCCGAATATACAGGATCACATACATAACTTTCTCAAGAACATTGCATAACTTGAATTAAACTTAATAGATTTAACACTCAATCAAATCAAACCCTTACCTACAGTTAAATTCATGTATAGATATACTTATATACATGTGCACCTCATATACATGCTCACTCCTATATTCGAAAGTAAGCCTAATCAACTAATTCATTAAGCATAAAAATTTCATTTCGATATTTCCCTTTAGCCTAGCCGAACTCACCTATGTATTGCATAACATGATTTACATTTCATAAAATGTCTAACTATGACCGTATATAAACATCCATTTTGATATTTGAATAAGCCAAAATAACAAACAATTATACCAACTTAAATCATTAAGTATCATCACCATCTCTTTACTAGCCATGACACACCCTACACCCGGCCCACGAGCCTTGACCGGATCTGGTATGTTTCTCGATGTAAACTGGTTAAAAATCCTTTTGTTCCTTCGGGAAATAGTGTGTTTTAAAAGAAATATTGTTTTGGGTTGGGCTCGAGAAGAAAACAAAATCGTTTTATAATAAAAACCCTTTTTAAATTTTAGGTGATAAAACAAAGTTTAGAATAAATTACTTAATCTTTAACTTAATAAAAATTTGTAAACATAATGAAACAATGAAATAATTCAACAGTGGCCTTATTACATCAAAACAAACCTAAATAATTATAAGGTACTTAAATGAAATAAAATGTCCAAATAAAATAAAACTTCAAGTGAGCGTGGCCACCACAAGTTCTGTCGTCCCGGTCCATCACTGTTCATCACCTGAAACATGTTCCCACAACGGGGTGAGTCAACAGACTCAATGTGTAACCAACACTAAAGTTAACAATTCAGGCTTACATAATCATATCACATATCAATACATATAACAGATAAAAATAATGATGCAACTCGAACCCAAACCTAGATGCCATCCGCTACACATCACCCGTACCATCCTCGCGCACAGTGGGGACTACTAAGTCAACCCTCCATCCGCTACACACCATCGCGATGCGCTGCTGCAATCGGCGTGCTCATCGCCTCTTATAAATATTTGTGGCATAGCCACCAGATTAAATAATTGTGACCGAAGTCACCAAATTCAGATATCGTGGTCTTAGGTCACCACATTCAGATATCGTGGTCTTAGGTCACCACATTCAGATATCGTGGTCTTAGGTCACCACATTCACTTCCCCTTTTCAATAACCCATATGCCCCATATCATATATTATGCATTAACATGCCAAATTTCACATTCTTATCACTTATTACATGTTAAATATAACATATTTCATAATCCTAGTAGGAGTAGGAAACGTACCTGAGTACTTTGTACCATAACATGGTACCTTAGCCACATTCTTACACTTTCATATTAATACATATATCAAGTTTAAGCCATAAATCTATTAAGATTAGTGTAGGGTACACACATGGTATTCTTATTGAGTCACTGATTTCCCGAAAAGCTTGATCTAATGCCTTAGATCTTAAATCCCTACATTCGGCCAACCTTAATATGTTAGCAAAGAGCCTATTCGGCTATAAGACCAAATCCCAATAAGATTAGTACATTTAAAACCTACCTTGCTGCCGATTGACTTAAGAATCGAGTCCTGAACACTTTGTGATGCACACCCTTGTAATCGGCTAGCCACCAAAACTCCTAACGACTTTTTAAACAAATACGAAATAGATCTAGAATACCAAGCATGGCCTTGGCCGATTGTACTTAGGCACTTACCTTACGGTTTCCAAATCTCGAAAGTATCCTTTGGCTATGGAGATGTCGAAACCTACAGGACACCTGTTAGATTTCACTTCTATCATTTAAATCACCATTACATAGCCCTTGGCCGAATATGCACTTACCTTGGTTGGCTAGATCTTGAACTATCTCTCCTTAAAAGTCGACACTAGTAAAGATCCCGAAATCTTTCCTTAAGATTTCGGTCAAAGAATAATAATAAGAATTAGCCTCTGAAATTTCGACAAGTCCTTAAAGGAAAGAATAGAAATCAAACTTAATCTTACCTCTTCTGAAGAAATCGACAGCACCTATCTCTGTCACCATAGGGGTATTCGGTTTTGAGACTTGGAGAGTAGTCGACTATGGCCTAGAGAGATCTTGCTTTCGACTTTTGAACGTTTATGAAAGAAGGAGAGAAAAGATTTGAGCAATTTGGTAATGAAGTTTCAGCTACACAAGGTGTATTTTCAGCTTGGCAAAACAATGAAGAAAGAAGATATTTGCCAGAGAGAATTCGGCAGAGAGAGAGTTGAAAGAAAGAATGAATGGCCCTCTTTTCCTCTAGTAGCCAAAATTACGAACTTAGAATCCCTTACTTGGCCATCACTCTTCTATTTTGATAGCTTTATCTCTTTAATTTAAAAAAAAAATTAAAGAATAAATCCTCATTTATCTCTCTTGAAAATAATCTAAAATAAATCTATTATTTATCCCCTATTTAGCCGAAATTTAAAGAGAATAAAACTCCTCTTTTAAAAGCCTTAATGTCGTCCACCTCTCCCTCTTAATGCCGAAAAATAAAAACTCCTTTTTCTTTCCTTGTGGCTCGAACCTAGGCCCATTTACCTAGCTTGTGGCGTCACTTACCTAGGCCTTAAGTGGTGCCTTGTAGCCACTTTTCCAAGCCCAATTTCATGTCATATTTCCTCTATAAATTCTCTTAAGACCACCTTACTTCATGTCCCTCTTTTAATACTTTAAACTTAACATTTCTAAAGCATTTCCTCACATTTCCAAGACATTTCCTTACATTTCCAAGACATTTCCTTACATTTCCAAGTCATTTCCTTACATTTCCAAGACAAGACATTTCCTTACATTTCCAAGACAAGACATTTCCTTACATTTCCAAGATTCTAAAAATGCACACATCACATTCATAACACATAAGACATACTAATGCATAGGCTATAATCCAGGATGTTACAAGCTATATGCATAACTAAATATATATCACACATATATGTCATGACCAATTTGCATCTACGATATGCAACTAGACCATAACCGATTATAGCCAAATACAATCCATATTATCTACGCATCGTAATAACATATCCATATGTACTATTTAATTATTAAAAATCGTATGTCTCCACATTAACAACATAGAACACAAGCCATATTCGTATGGCTATAATACATATTCCAACTCCAACAAGGACATTTACCAACCTATACATACCTATATCCAAAATGACCAAACTAAAAGATTACCAAGAAGATGATAGTGTGGCTGACTTTACTGACGATTTCCCGAGCCCGTAGCTTGACCAAAATCTATAAAACAGAACATTAAACATAAACAAAGTAAGCTCACTAGCTTAGTAAGTCTCAAGCAATTACGATGCACAATCAATCATTCAAGCATTTACATATAAATATATAAGTATCAACTTGTATATATAGCATTGAATACAATAGTTTAACCAATAAATTTCACTAAGGCCGATTGCCTTTATTCTCATTTTTACATCTAATAATCACCTATCTTTAATATACAACTCTCCAAAGCATTTAAATACTATAGATTTTTGCATGTTCCAAAACTATTAACTATGACATACATTTTAGCCACATGATTTTAGCCATACACATATACAAGCATATCCAATTGTTCTCACATTTAACATTTATACATATGTTCGAATCTTAATAGCATAACCAAACTTTTACTTCCTTATACATATCATTCTCATTATTAATAAATTCAAATGCACACTTCAACACTTCACCAGAAGCTTTGACTACATCACAACTTACTTACTTCGAAAGGATATATATATACATTCACTTACCTTATTCCTGGTATCTAGGCAACAGCTTATACTTACCCGAACAATTATTTTATTGCCGTAGCTACATTCCACCTTGTAAGTAATTCATGACTTCTTTAATTAAATATATCACCGGCATTAAACCTGCTAGGCATTAAAGCCCAATATAATTCATCGGTACAAGGCCTGCTAGGCTCGAAGCCAGACATAGATCACCGGCACAAGGCCTGCTAGGCTCGAAACCTGATATAACTCATCGGCACAAGGCCTGATAGGCTCGAAGCCCGAATATTAACACTATTAACCATTCATTTCACATTACTTAGTGCTAAATTCACAAACATTTCATATACTTCGTATTTCTTTCACATATCAAACCGAACTTACTTATTCACATTACTTTAAATAAAATAAAGTCAATCTAATAACACATACTACCTCATTCGGCCATCACATGAATTTATACTCATAATTTGCACATATTATCATTTAATATGTTCGTAAATAATTCTTTAACATATACTTGCTTAGGGACTTACCTCGACTATCGACGGACGACTTAAACCGGCCATTCAATAACCTTCGCTTTTCCCCGATCCAAATTCGTTTTTCTTTGTTCTTGATCTATACACATTAAAATTTAGCTCATTCAAACACAATTCATCTCAATTTAGTCCCAAAACACAATAATGGGAAAATTACCATTTTACCCCTAATGTTTCACATTTTTACATTTTAGTCCTATTTGCACAAAACACAAAATACACAAAATTTCACTATAATACCCTAAGGCTGAATATTCATAGTGACGATTCTAGTCCATTTCTTTCATTTATTTTGCATTTTAGCCCCCTCAAAAATTCATTTTTTGCAATTTAGCCCAAAATACTCAAATTCACCAAAATTTTCTATACAAAACATACTAATCTTTAACATATCTTTAATTTAAAATCATCAAACATAAAAAACCACATGAACATGTCAATGGCCGAACATCAAGCATGCTTAGTTTAAAAAATTCTAACATGGGTCAGCTACTGTTCGAAGCAACGATCTCAAAAACGTAAAACTTTACAAAAATCGACTAAGAATTTACCTTCAATTTGGCTTGAATGTTGCTGAAATTTCAAAGAACCTAGCTCCCCTTTCTTTCCTCAATATTCAGCCAAGAGAAGATGGGTAAACATGTTCATTTTTTTGTGTTTTAATTAACATATAATATGGCTTTAATTTATTTACTTATTTAACCTTATAACATAAAATCATATAATATAAAACTTAAGGTTAATCTTGTCATATACAACCCACTAACTTAGAAATGGGTTACTTACACATTTAATACCTCATATTAAAAAGCCATCATCATTCTAGCACTTTACACTATAGTATGCAACTTTTACACTTTACGCGGTTTAGTCCTTTTTGTTAAATTGAACACACAAACGATTAAATTTTTCTACGAAACTTTCACACACATTAATTCACATATAATAAACACAAAATATAATATTTAAATATTTCTCGAAATTGGATTCGTGGTCCTGAAACCACCGTTTTGATTAGTGTCAAATTCGGTCTGTTACACGAGGTATGGCCATTATGAGTTTTTGGTTAGGCCTTTCGGACTTACTAATGCACCTGATGTTTTTATGGATTTGATGAATCAGATCTTCAAACAGTATTCGGATCGATTTATAGTTTTGTTCATAAATGACATATTGATCTATTCTCGTGATGAATCTGAGCATGCTGAACATTTGAGATTAGTGCTACAGACTTTGCATGATAAGCAGCTGTATGCGAAGTTCAGTAAATGTAAGTTCTGGTTATGAGAAGTCAGTTTTCTAGGACATATAGTACCATCATCGGGCATTCGGGTTGATCCTAACAAAATTTCAGCTATTTTGGATTGGAAGCCACAGAAAAGTGTATCTGAAGTTTGAAGTTTTCTGGGACTAGCGGGTTACTATAGACGGTTTGTAAAAGGTTTCTCTATGATTGCAACCCCAATGACGCGACTCCTTCAGAAAGAGGTTAAATTTGAGTGGTAAAAAAAGTGCCAGAAAAGTTTCGATCAGTTGAAAACTTTGTTGACTAAAGCTCCAGTGCTAGTTCAGCCAAAATCGGGTAAAGAATTTGTTATCTTTAGTGATTGATCTTTGAATGGTTTTGGTTGTGTTTTAATGCAGGAAGGTAAAGTTATAGCTTATGCTTCAAGACAGTTAAAGCCACATGAAAAGAACTATCTGAAAAATTATATGGAATTGGCAACTATTGTATTTGCATTGAAGATATGGCGCCACTATCTGTTTGGTGAAAAATTTCACATTTATTCAGATCATAAGAGCTTAAACTATTTGATGACTCAAAAAGATCTAAATTTGAGACAGCGTCGATGGTTAGAGTTGTTAAAAGATTATGATCTTGTAATTAATTATTGATAAACCATAAAAGTAACATATTTTAAGCCCACATTTAACATGCTTTTGGATGATTTATCCCTTGATTTGTGTAAAAAAGTGCTCTTAATCCTTTCTTTCCATGTCTTATACCCAGGAAAGCAACCGAGGATGAAAAGAACATAAAACGAGCTTAAAACGGGCCGAATGGGCCAATTTACGAAATTGACACTGCCTGGACTTCAAGCCACACGGCCGTGCCACGCCTAACATCTAGAATGCGGTCTCTCCCCCGATTCACATGGCCGTGCCTCAAGTTAGAAATCAGAACACGGCCTGGAGTCGAGCACAGGGGCGTGCTACATGGCTGTGCCTCTGTCATCAGAATGAGTAATTTCAGTCGGAAAAGGATACTTGGGGAGAAAGAATCGTATTCCAAAAGCCTATATATATCCCCTAAGTACCACTTTTGAAAAAGCGTCAAGGTTAGGCCAATGAGCCAAGCCGAGAAGGTCAGAAGTTAGGGAAAAACCACGAAGATAGCCAGTTGATCCATCCCAAGAAGCCGAAATTATACTCAAGACGGCAGAATTCTCCTTCAATTCCTTCAGGGAGTTTTAGGATTTTCTTATGTTTTGTTTTATCTTTTCTCTTGCGATTTTTTTTATTCATTATGAACTAAACCTCTCAGATATCGGAAGGGGAAGAAACCTAGATGAATCTTTTTATTTGATTTTTTAACTTATATGATAATTACTTAGTTTGTTCTTAATTATGTTGCCTAATCCAAATCTAATGTGCTTAGGTGGAGGAGGAATAGACCCTGCCTAATAGTAGATCTAACATAATTAAGCGGAGTTGATCGAATGCCTAGAGATAGGGTTACGAGATTTTGTCGGATTAGGGTGAAACCTAATATGGAAGTCCATTGATCGATTTACTGCTATCCTAGGGGTTATTACAAGTGAACGAGAGTTCCACTAATTAACCTAGGGTTAGACATTATTCGCCTCGAGAGAGGGTTTAATATAGGTTGGGGAGTCTTACGAATCAAGCTAAGTAAAAGAAATCATATAATTTAGGGTTAACTAATAAGTGAAATCTAGGTGGATTCTTCCTAAGGGTATCGTCGTAATCAACTGAGTTTTCCTTCAAAGTTATTTTCCTATTCGTCCTTTTTATCTTTGTGTCCTTAGTTTAGTCTTCGTCAATATAGTTTAAAGCAACCTCACTCTATTTTTAAGGCTAAATAATAAAAAGAAAGTTAGTATTAGTACTTTTAGTTTCTTTGGGTTCGATATCTGGTCTTGCCTAAGCTATACTACTATTCTATAGGTACACTTGCCTTTAATTGTTGTCAGAGTTAGTTCCCCGGTTTGATCATTCTTTTATAAATCTTAAAACTCTGATTTACAGCGATCAAGTTTTTGGCACCGTTACTGGGGAACTAAAATATTAAGAAAACTCTATTTTTATAACTTTAGCCATTATTTATTTTTCAACAATTTATTTTTATTTTTATTTTTAGGATAATTTTTAATTTTGCTAATTTTTTTTCTTACTTTCTTTTCTTTCCAGGTACCTCTAGCTTATGACTAGAAGGAACCCGAGAGGACCTTTAGTATACGAAAGTGATACTGAAGCTACCGCTCGAAGGAATCATCGGGAAACCAGGAGAGCCCTAAATTACACAGAAAGAGAGGACGAAGACAGATCCAATCCTACTGAAGGGATGGGCGAAAACAACCCACTACCACGCGATGTGGGAGATCACAACGCTCCACGTACAATGTTTGATTATGCAAAACCGCATTTAACCGGAGCAGAATCAGGTATTGTTAGGCCTGCTATAGCAGATAATAATTTTGAATTAAAGCCTAACACAATACAAATGATTCAACAGTTTGTTCAATTTGATGGTTTGCAGGACGAAGATCCAAACATGCATATAGCTAACTTTTTAGAGTTCTGTGATACCTTCAAAATAAATGGTGTTTCTGATGATGCCATACGTCTTCAGTTATTCCCTTTTTCATTAAGAAATAAAGCTAAACAGTGGTTAAACTCATTACAACGAGGGTCAATCACTACATGGGAGCAGATGACCGAAAAATTTTTAATGAAATATTTTCCACCGGCCAAAACGGCCAAATTAAGGAATGATATCTTTTCTTTTGTGCAGATGGATTTAGAAACGTTATATGACGCATGGGAGAGATACAAAGATCTCTTGAGGAGGTGCCCACACCATGGCTTACCCTTATGGCTACAAGTCCAAACATTCTACAATGGTGTAAACCCCTCAACAAGACAACTGATTGATTTAGCCGCTGGTGGAACCTTGAACAACAAAACTCCAGAAGCAGCCTACGAATTCATTGAGGAGATGTCTATAAACAATTATCAGTGGCAAGCTTCGATGACTAAACCAACAAAATCGGTAGGAGTCTTCAATATCGACACCATGACCATGCTATCAACGCAGCTTGAGATGATGAATAAAAAGCTTGATAGTTTATATTCTTCGCAGGTAAATCTAGTCATGCAGTGTGACTCAAGTGGAACCGTGGTGAAACCCGAGTACCCACCCTAACAACCGGAAGCAGAGAACAAACAGATGAACTATATAGGTAATAATTTTCGATCCAATAATAATCCTTATAGTAACACTTACAATCCAGGTTGGAGAAACCATCCAAATTTTTCATGGGGAGGTCAAGGCAATCAAAGAAATCAAGGGCAACAACCTCCTCAGAACTTCCAAAATCAGCCCTATCCACGAGAAAAGAAACCACCCAATGAGGAGGAACTAAAAAAATTAGCAAACACAGAAGAACGCCTACAAGATATAAATAGAACAATTAAAATTAATAAAAGCCGAATGAGTGAAATTGCTAAATCAGTCAAGGAAATGACTAATGCAGTCGAACAACTCACACGGCTCATGTCAGAACGACCGCAAGGACGTCTACCAAGTAACACCGAGATTAATCCAAAGGAGCAAATTCAAGCCATCACAGCTTAGGAGAATGAGGAATTAGATGAACCACAACCAATTCCAGAAAGTAAGGTAGACGAAGGGATAATAGAGGTCGCACAAGAAAAGCCAAAATCAGTAATCAAGGAGTACAAACCTCGCATACCTTAATTCGAAGCATTAAAAAGATATGATTTAGAGGAACAGTTTGGTAAGTTTCTTAAACTTTTAAAGAAATTACACATTAACTTACCTCTTCTTGAAGCTCTTTTTCAGATGCCAGACTCGAGGAAAATTTTACGACAGCTCTTGACAAACAAATGCAAATTAGACGAAGAGCCACACATTGAACTCAATGCAAAGTGCTCAGCAATCCTACAAAATAAACTACCACAGAAATTAAAAAATCCAGGGAGTTTTACAATTCCATGTTTAATTGGTAGTTTAACTATTGATAATGTGTTAGCTGATTTAGGGGCAAGCATAAATGTCATGCCTTATGCACTGTATAAACGACTAGGTCTAGGGAAGCCCAAACAAACTAGGATGAGTATCCAATTAGCTGATAAAACTGTTAGAAATCCTAGGGGCATTATTGAATATGTTCTCATAAAGATCGATAAATTTGCTTTCCCAGTAGATTTTGTTGTTTTAGACATGGATGAGGATAATTCAATTCCCTTAATTTTAGGAAGACCTTTTCCAGCAACTGCCAGGACTAAAATTGATGTTGCCATAGGAGAACTCATACTTCGTATAGGTGAAGAATCAATCAGTCTTTAAGCTACTGACTCGGCCAGGGCAACAATAGATGAAGATAAGAAAGACAATACTAATGATAACCAAATTGTTCAACTTTCATCGCAGGAAAAATCAAAAGGACAAAAACCTGAGTCGAAACACGAACCCCAAGCTAAAGAAGCACACAAGGAACAAAGCTTTAGGGGCTATAAATTAGATAAGCAGAAGACACAGGTCAAGGAAGAACCTAAACCACAGGAAGTGAAATCAGAGGAACCACCAAAAAGGGACATGATTAAACCTAATATTCAATTTAGTACCAACAAAGAAACAACTCACGAGGAGCAAAGGATTCAAATCAATAACTTAGACGAGTGGAAAACACACTTTAAAGAGAAATTAAGGATACAGGAAACAGAATCAAAACCACTCTATGAGATAGATAAGTCCACAGTTAGAGATCAGGTATTGTCAGATAAAGCGGACCCAAGACTATTTCCTCCAGACCCTGACACAAACAAAGAAATCCTTTTCAAGGTACACAATATCTTCCCACACAGAATAGTCGAGTTGAGTAATCCAATATTCAGCACTTTCAAGGTAAACGCTTCTCGACTTCAACTTTGTCAAGAGAATAAAACCGCAAGTACGAAGGAAGATATTCAAACCTTTAAACATCCATAAAATTTTCAAATAATGAGGTAAAGTCTAGCTTAAGACTATAAACGAGTGCTTCTCAAGAGGCAACCCAAGCACAAACTTTAATTCATTTTACTTTTATTTGCATTTAAATCTATTTTCCTTTTTCTTCTTTTTAAACTAACCAAACAAATGCAGGATTTCCAGTTCACACGGCCTTACACACGGCCGTGTCCATGACTGTGTGGACCGCCAGAACCGCCACAATGACAAAGCAGAGGCCGTGCAAGCCAGTCCAACCACCCCCCTAACGTCACGGATCCAAGCACTCTCTCCACGGGCACCGACAGATAGGGCACGACCATGCCCCCAATCGTGTGAAAATTCTGAGCATACTGACTTGTTATACACTGGCTAAACACGCCCATGGGACCTCATTGGGCCTACCATTTACTTTGTCAAGCACGGGCATAGAGGGCTCAAACATGGGCATAGGGTGACAATACCCTCTATAACACGACCGTGGGGGAGTACCAAACTTGAGCATCTATTTAAATCCCTCAACTCTTCCTCTTCCCTCCATCTGATTTTCACCCTTATTTTTGCTTCTCATTCTCTTCCATCTCAGATTCTTTACTCTGGATCCTTGAGCACGCCAACAACATGCCGAAGAAGAGAAGGAAGCTAAGCATAGGCGCCTTAATAAAGAGCAATCAACATGAGTTCATGCCGGCAGCTTCGTCTCAACACCAAGCCAAGGTTCTATGAGACCAATTAGTTTTTATTTTTCATTTCTCTTTCCTTTCATTCTCATTTTCTTTAATAATCTTATGTTTAATTTAGTTTAGCTTAATTTAGTTTCGTAGTGTCAAGTTCACTAGGCTGCTAGGGAATCATGCCGACCACCATGATAATCTCTTCACTTCCGCCACCGCCAGCACCTCCCCAGCCTTAGAAGTCACACCCACCTTGCGAACCATCCTTCAATAAGGACTTCACAGTCCATTAATATTTTCTTTTCATTTTAGTTTTCTTCTTAGTCTCCTTCCCTTTAATTTATTTTTCTAGAACTTTATATTTAGTTTATTTTTATTAGGTCTTAATAAAGCTTGGCTACTTCTCAGAGCGCTACCCAATTTCTTCATCTAGCGCAGGAACGTTATCCCGACTGACCATCACCGCCGCCAAAGACACTCATCTAGGGAAACCATCCACAACTCAGGGAGTAATTCTTTCCCCTTCTCTTTTGATTTATCCCTTAAATGTCATTATCTATCTTTGTACATTGAGGGCAATGTACATCTTAAGTGTGGGGGGTGAATAGTTATTCTGAGAAAATGCCTAATTTTTTTCATTATTCTCAAACACTGAGGATAAAAATGCCTAACTTCCTGCATTGTTCTCAAATCCCTGAATTTAAACCTGTTTTAAAGTAATTTTCTCATATTACTAATTAAGATGAAATTTCTGATGATTTGTGATTTTTTATTGATATGCTTTTGAATAAGTCATAGTTAATTGTGCATTGATGACTGAATTTGAAGAATACTAGGGAATCAAGCATGATAAGTCTAATTTTCTAAAAATTAAAATTTTAGGTTGTCAACCGGAATTTGAATGTTATCTTGAAATTTGAGATTTACAAGGTTGATGTCAAAAACACCCATAATTTTTGTGAGAATTTCAGCCTTATAGAGCATACATTCTTTTTCATGCTCACTTCTTGATTATAAGTGTGTCAACTATGAACTGTTATTCTAGAACTTGCCTCGATTATACATGTCAAGACCGCAGTTATGATTTGATATATCGAGATGATAAAGGCACTTAGGTTTTAACCCACTTACTCTACTAAATAGCCTACCCTTATAATTAACCCTTAGTGAACCCCGTTGAGCCTAACAAACCCTTTTATTGACTTACTCGCTAATTTTAACCCAAAACCCTTTGTATTTGTTATCACCCTTTCTTTTGACTACCCCTTAATCGAGATTTGATTTGAGCTAGTTACCTAAGTTTATTATTCTGGTAGTTAAATTTATCTTGTAATTAGTTTGTTCTAAAAAAAATAAAAAGAAAAGAAAAGTATATTTAGTATCAGTATTATGAAGAGTGAGCTTATACAAGTTAAAATCTAATTATCAAAAGAAAAGCTTGTATTAGTAGGATTATTATTCAATTTATGCAATTGTTATCTTAAAAATTTTTAGGTAGGTAACTTATCAATTCAATCTCGATTCTAACCTTCTAATTTCAGCCTTTATCCACACCTTTAACCCTAGCCCCGTTACAACACTAACAAAGACCTTTTGATATGTTTATCATTTCATTTTATAGTGGCGGAGATTTGATTTTTAGGCAAGCCTATGCGATTAACTTTTCAGGTTTGACTTATGAGTGCTTAATTTTGACCCTTAAACACTTTTCGAGTGATTTGATTGAATCTTTTGTGAGGATGTCAATCCTTGTAGGTTTTGAATTAAAAGTAATTATTTAGATGAAGGGAAACACCTATATTTTCGTGCTACAAATGTATGACTTATGTTGTTTGAATCTTTAAGAATCTTTGAGTTGAAATTATCCATGTAAAGATTATCTATGGATTAGGATAAGGCATTGTTGATAGGAATTATGAATTAGGGAAGGTTCGTTTTAATTGTAAGTTGAGAATTTTTGCTTGAGGACAAACAAAAGCTTAAGTGTGGGGGTATTTGATAAACCGTAAAAGTAACATATATTAAGCCCACATTTAAGATGCTATTGTAACACCCCAAACCCAGCCCATGAGCCTTGACCGGATCTGGTATGTCACGGAGTAAAAACGTTTTGAAAGATTTTGATTAACAGGTGGAAATCTGAAAAATTACTGAGGTTATAAAAACGGTGTCTATTAAAAACTCAGATGGGTTGATTTTATAAACATGGTTGAGATGAAACCCTTTTTCCTTTGGAAACATTTGATCATTTAAATTTTTAGAAACATCAGAGTTATAGTTAACTTGGTAAATTTTGCTACCCAATGGTAACATCTTTGAAAATTCGTAAAAGTACTTATTTTGAAAACCTCACTTTTAACCAATTCATTTAACAATTTATAAAATCATTAGTAATATAGTAGAAGTAAAGTAAAAACAACTGCTTGAACATCCAAATAATAACTAGCGGCCTTATTACAACCGAAACCTGAAATTAAGTAAATAATAAACTTTAACTGTGCTAAATAAAATTTCAAATCCAAGGAACAAGCATGGCCGCCTCGAGTCCTCTCCGGCACCATCTCCGCGATCTACTCATCTGCAAAATGATATGGGAAGGGGTGAGTCACCAAGACTCAGTGTATAAATCCCCAACCCAGAAGTGCAAACTCATACACAAAGTATTAGTAAGACATGCAAAATATGCAACCCGAAACTAGCCATTCATACTCCTTTAACTACCCCGTGTGGTCAAAACCACTGGTGGTCAAAACCTCTAGTGACCGAAGTCACAAATCAAGTGATGGGGCCAACCCATCGTGTGGTCAAAACCACTGATGACCATAGGTCACAATTATCAACATGTGGTCAAAACCACTAGTGGTACCAAACCACTGGGACTTAGTCACGATTTATATCAACGGTGTGGTCAAAACCACTGGTGACCGAAGGCAAAATTAAACTGATGGGGCCAACCCATCTTGTGGTCAAAACCACTCGTGACAGTCCATAGAGAATATTCCCCCTCCTCTCTTCAACCCCGTTACCAACATGCTCATAACGTGCTTAACATATTATCATAAATCATGCATATAAGTCATGGCATAGCATCTTAATCATCATGTCATTCATATAACGTATTTAAAGTCAGAAGCAACTTGTCCGGAATCCATGCTCATGCCCACAAGGCAAATCACTATCACAATAGTTAACGGTAACATAATAAGCAATGCCAACTAATAAAGTGTGTAAGAGTTGTACACACCTGTTTATTCGTGAGACTAGCAAATCCCGAACTATACTAGCAAAATCCCGTGAGGTTGTTTCCTCCTACAATCGGCCAACACCCATACTTTAGGTCTGATAGCCATTCGGCTATACTAATAATCCCGAGGGATTAATCGCACCCCAAAAATGGCCTTGGGTCGAAACTTGCTATCACTTACCAAAGCAAGTTTAAATCCCAGAAGCCTTTGTCGATTTGCCCCTAAAACCATAACACATATACAGTTACCACTTAAATACCATTCATGGCCCATAGCCGAATATAAACAACCACTTACCTTGCCTATCGAAACCCCAAAATTGTCACTTGTGCCGTGAGTAGTCGAGATCCCTTGAAGAATCGAAACCCGAAAGACTCCTTCAAAACACCTTAGCGTCGACTACACAAAAGATACACCATTAAGACACTATATATATATTCGGCCATCCTTAGCAAAGCCTATTCTCAAGCTTTCGGTACACCACAAAGGAAGAGAAGAGAACCCGATTGTTAAAAGGGATACTTACCTCTATTGCTTCCTTGAAGAGACTAAAAGTGAGAAGATTCCGGCTATGGCTCCCAAGTGCTGATGAAGGATATTCGGCCAACACAAGATGAAAGATGAAGTTTTGAGTAGAAAGGGTTGATAGGTATGGCCAAGTAGAATCCAAAGAAGAGAGGGGTTTGAAGAATTTCGGTAAATGAAGACTAGGGAGAATTCGACCAAGAAACAAATTGAAAAGAAAAGAAAACAAGCTAGATAAATTTCGGCACCCCACATTGCTATACTCAAAACTGATATGAAAGTCCCTAAGGAGTCCTACATTCGGCCATCTCTCCCTTTTGTGATAATTTTTATCTTTTAATTATCACCTATTTAAATAAAAAAAAACAATATTTATCTCCTATCCTATCTCTTAATCACCTCCTCAAATAAATAAATAAAATAAAATAATAATATTCTACTCTTCTAGCCGAATTTAAAAGCAAAACATCAAGCTTATCCTTATCCCTTTGAGAGTCCATGTGCAGACCACTAGCTCTCTCTCCCTTCACGCCAGCATGCAAAAATAAAACCACCCATTTGCTGCCCACGCTACTCGAACATGGGACTTGCTGGAACCAACTTATAGGTAACGCCCCAGGCCACTTTGCCAAGGCATTTTTTGTGATATAAACTCCCTAGAATCCCTTTTAAGAGCTCCTTCCTTAGCTCCCCCTTGTTTTAATGCCAGAAACAAAAATAAAACACACCTTGTGCTTCCATCGTGACTCGAACTTGAGTCCCCCCTCCTACTTGGGGCGGCATTCACCAAGGCCCTAAGGGGCGGCCCCAAGCCACTTTCCCACTTCGTCTTTTATGTCCGTAATCCTTGCCATTTATTTTTAAGGCTTTCCTAGCCCAACTCCCTCTACATAACGCAAAAATAAAACTCCCAAGCGCAACTTCGGCAGCTCGAACCCTCCTTTGCCGCACCCTTCCTAGCTCCTTAGGTAGTGTCCCAAGCCACCCTATCACCTGTTTCCTTGTGTCATGCTTCGCACCAAAAAAGTTTTTAAAGCCTCATCACTTAGCTTTTTCTTCTCAAATGCTAAAAGAAACTTTTGGCCCTAAGTCAGACCTAGCCCGCGGTTATGACTAGACCCTAGAATATGTCAAGCAATCATAGCGTACATATTTTTTCAAGCATGCATATGGAAAAAAAATTAAAAATAATAACAAAATAATTAAATTGCAAACAGCCCCTAATTCAGGATGTTACAGCTATTGGATGATTTATCACTTGATTTGTGTAAAAAGGTGCTCTTAATCCTTTCTTTTCATGTTTTATACCCAGAAAAGCACCCGAGGATGAAAAGAACACAGAACAAGCTTAAAACAGGCCAAATAGGCCAATTCACGAAATTGACACGGCTAGAGATAGGGTTACGAGATTTTGCCGGATTAGGGTGAAACCTAATATGGGAGTCCATTGATCGATTTACTGCTATCCTAGGGGGTTATTATAAGTGAACGAGAGTTCCACTAATTAACCTAGGGTTAGACGTTATTCGCCTCGAGAGAGGGTTTAATATAGGTTAGGGAGTCTTACGGATCAAGCTAAGTAAAAGAAATCATATAATTTAGGGTTAATTAATAAGTGAAATCTAGGTGGATTCTTCCTAAGGGTATAGTCGTAATCAACTGAGTTTTCCTTCAAAGTTATTTTCCTATTCGTCCTTTTTATCTTTGTGTCCTTAGTTTAGTCTTCGTCAATATAGTCTAAAGCAACCTCACTCTATTTTTAAGGCTAAATAAAAAGAAAGTTTGTATTAGTACTTTTAGTTCCTTTGGGTTCGATATCCGGTCTTGCCTAAGCTATACTACTGTTCGATAGGTACACTTGCCTTTAATCATTGCTAGAGTTAGTTCCTAGGTTTAATCATTCTTTTATAAATTTTAAAACTCTGATTTACAGCGATCAATTATCATCCGAGAAAAGCCATTGTTTTAGCCGATGCTTTGAGTCAGAAATCATTGTTTGCCCTTCGTACAATGAATACTCAATTAGCCCTATCTGATGACGATTCATTAGTAGCTAAGTTGAGAGTAAAACCGTTATTTATTCAACAGATTTTTGAAGCTCAAAAGTTTGATAACGAATTGATAACAAAACGGGCTCAATGTGATGCGAATGCTGATTCAGAGTTCTGAATTGATACTGAAGGTTGTTTGAGGTTCAAAGATCGAATGTGTGTTCCAAGAAATTTAGAGTTGATTCAGGTGATTTTAAATGAAGCTCATAGCAGTCAGTTATATGTTCACCCGGGTAGTACGAAAATGTATAATGATTTTAAATAGCTTTACTGGTGGTCTGGTATGAAACGAGATATCTCTGATTTTGTTACGAGATGTTTGATCTGTCAGCAAGTTAAAGTCGAGCATCAGGTACCTTCTAGGTTACTTCAGCCGATTATGATACCTGAGTGGAAATGGGACAGAGTCATAATGGATTTTGTATAAGGTTTTCCTTTGTCACCAAGTAAGAAAGACATAATCTGGGTTATTGTAGATAGATTAACTAAATCGGCTCACTTTGTTCTGGTTTGCACAGACTATTCACTTGATAAACTCACTGAGTTGTATATTCTCAGATTGTGAGATTACACAGAGTGCCTATTTCTATTGTTTCAGATAGAGATCGGAGGTTCACATTGCAGTTTTGGAAGAAATTGCAAGATGCACTAGGTACGAAACTATACTTTAGCACTGGTTTCCATCCGTAGACAGATGGTCAGTCCAAGCGAATCATTCAGATACTTGAGGATATGTTGAGATGTTGCATTCTTAGGTTTGAAGGTGCATGGGAACGATACTTACCAATGATTGAATTTGCGTATAATAATAGTTTTCAATCGAGTATCAAAATGGCACCTTATGAGGCTTTGTACTGTAGCAAATGTCAAACACCTTTGTATTGGACTGAGCTCAGTGAAAATAAGATATACGGGGTTGATTTGATCAAAGAGACTGAACAAAAAGTAAAAGTGATTCCTGATAGTCTAAAGGCTGTGTCAGATAGTCAGAAATCGTACGCATACTTGAAACGAAAAGATATTGAATTTTAGTTCGAGGACAAAGTTTTTTTGAAAGTCACACCATGGACGAAAATCCTTTGATTCGGTCATAAAGGTAAATTAAGTCCGAGATTTATTGAGCCGTATGAAATTATATAACGTATCGGGCCAGTTGCTTATAGATTGTTGTTGCCACCTGAGTTAGAAAAGATCCATAACGTATTTCATGTTTCGATGCTTCAACGATATCGATCCGACCCATCGCATGTAATTTCCCCATCTGAGATTGAGATTCGATCTGATATGACATATGAGGAAGAACCGATCTGGATTTTAGATCGAGAAGTGAAAGAATTGAGAAATAAGAAATTTCTTTAGTAAAAGTCTTATGGCATCAACACGGGGTAGAAGAAACTACTTGGGAGCCCGAGGATGTTATGAGAGAACGTTACCAAAACCTTTTCACCAGTAAGATTTTTGGGGACAAAAATCCCTAAGGGGGGAGAATTGTAACAGTCCGATTTAGACCCTAGTCGAAATAGGGGTTTCGGGACCACAAATCCGAGTTAGAAAATTATTTTAATATTATTTTATGTGCTTATAGTATGCAAATTGATATGTGTAAAACTTCCGTGAATTAATTTATCCGTTTGAGTGCTTAATTTAATTAAAAGGACTTATGCGCATAAAAGTAAAAATGATATTCTAAATGTTAATGTGTTTGTATGAGTTGGTTTTTGAATGTGCTGGCCTTAAGTGGAAATTAGACCAATATGACTGATGGTGGTCATAAATGACCTTATGATGGATGTTTTAAATGTTTTAATTATCAAGGTTAAATTTGTAATTTGGTTATTAATGTTATATTAATTAATACAAAACAAAATTTAAGTCATTTTGTTCATCTTCTAGCCGAAAATAAGAAAAAGAAATAGGTTTTAAGCTTTTCAAACATTCGGCCACTGAGAGCTTGATTTGAGGTATGTTTCCGATTTGGTTTTTTTGATAATTTTTACATTTTTGTGATCGTTTCTTTGAGTACTACAAAGCCCATGACTTAATTTTTGAATTTGATGATGATTTTGTGTTTTGCCATTGATGATAGCTTGTGATTTTTGTTGTTTGATGATAGAAAATAAAAGATATGTGATAGATCATAATGTTTTGTCTTTGGATTTTTGATGAGTTTGAGTAATTTGGGCTAAATTGTGAAAATAATATTTTGAGGGACTAAAATGTAAAATAAATGAAATATATTGACTTATATGAACTACATGAATATTCGGCCAAGCATGGGAAATATGAAATTTTGCATTTTTTGTGTTTTATGAAATAAGGACTAAAAAGTAAAAGTGTTAAATTATAAGGGCTAAAGTGTAAAAAGGTCTAACTATGTGCTTGTGGATTAAACTAGTTAGATTTGAATTTATTTAGATCAAGAACGAAAGAAATCAGATTTAGATCGGGGGAAGTCGAGAGTTGTCGAGTAATCATTTTCATCCGTTCATATTTGTACGAGGTAAGTTCATAAGTAAATAAATGTTGTTAAATTCTTTTGTATCTATTTTTATAGTGTCGTATTGAATTATTATTGTGTAAATGAATATGCTGAAAAGAATTGATTATGGGAGCAATATTTACGAGCGTGAAATGATCGAGACAAGACGTTCGAAAGCCCCGTACGAACCTTAGGAATAGTTAGGATACATATGTCATGACATAGGATTTCGATATGTGTTTTCATCTAAGACCACATCTGGGACGTTGGCATCAACTTGTGTTTATGTGTAAGACCATGTCTGGGACATTGTCATCGTATTTGATTCGTGTAAGACCCTGTCCAGGACAGTGGCATCAATATGTGATTACATGTAAGACCACGTCTGGGACGTTGGCATTGTACGAGCCTTCTGACTATCCGAGTATCCTTATTAATTTCGAATGGTTCAACGGGCATTATTGAGATGAGATTAGATAGGAAAACGAGCTAAAAGGTTCAGGTACGTGCTATGTTATATGAATATGGAAGTAAGGTAAGTATATGTGTTTGACATGAATATATGAATTTGGCATGATAGAAGAGAAATTTATATGTACTTATGAGTATATGTGCATTTGGCCATCGATGTTAAAATGTTATGGTAAATGTGATAATATTTGAGTTTGCAAGCATAATAAATGTACATTTGGTTACGGTTTGTTTGATTTGGCTAGTTGATTTAATGCAAATGTTTAATTGCTCATTATTTGCTTATGACTTACTAAGCTATGATAGCTTACTTTGTGTGTATGTTTATTTGATTTTTTTTTTTAGATTGTTAAAGCTACGTGGAGATCGGGGATTCATCCAGGATCATCACCACACTATCAAACTATATTTTGGTACCTTTTGAATATATATATATATTTAGGTATGGCATGTATAGACTAGAAGTATTAGAATATGTTTTGAGATATATATAAATAGACATGTGATTTGGCTTGTTAATAAATGTGTTTATGGATGAGTTGTTCATGCTAAGTGATGCATAATTTGATATGGTTTGATGTGCAAATGGTTGGCCTAATGAAATGGTCAATTTCAGGTAAGTTTCATGGTTGATATGGAAATTCATAATATGAGAAATGCTATGAATCGAATTGAAATAAAGAGATGTTGTAACGCCCCAAAATTTTAGGGTCTGTAATTTTGCATGTTCTGACACAAATCGCTTGTTTGCTTTAATGGCTAAGTGATTTGGGTGTGTTTGGGGGTGTGTGAAAAGCCTAGGTTCAAGTCTTGACTTTTGCAAAATTTCTATTTTCCCTTAAATGAACATGGACACTGGCACTTAGGCCTTATTAGTAAAAATGCTTGTTTTATGACACAAAAGGAGCTTGTGGCTTAAAGGCAAGTGGCGTGAATTGGCTGATGCGAGAGCTTGGGTTCGAATCCCTTGGCATGCAAAAGAATATTTATTTTATTTCTTTGTTGAGAGTTTTGGGTTTTTCACCTTTTTTCATTTTAGGTTCTCTCAAGTCTTATCTGTACTACGAAACTGACTACTCGTTCATTCCCCTTCTGACCATTCGTGTCATTCTTCTCCTCATCTTTGATATTTTCTTTCTCTCATAGCCAAACCTTCCCTTCTCTTCATTTAACTTCCATTCATCTTTTATTCTTTGTTGGCCGAATATCACTATTGTTAATCCTTCTCTGCGTCGATCTACTGCAAAGACTCTGACTATCGATAAGTTATCAAAAACTATTCTCTTCTTTTCTTTTAAAACCGAATGCACCTATGCTCTTCCTTTCTTTTCGAAAACCGAATAACCCTATTAACATATTGTATTTCATTCTTCTCGTACCACGCTCAGTGCGATTCTAAGGTCTTCCTCAAGGAGTGGTGAAGTGTGAACGGCTTAGAGGAGTCACACTTTCATTCCCAAAACATCCGGTAAGGTAATAAGGTTGCCTCATGTTTTGGGGTTGGCCGAATATGCCCTACCACTTACTAATCAGTTCTGGACTGTACTTTAGGAAAGCAGCGAATGTGTGTGATCGTTGAGGGATTAAGGTCACCCTCATTGAAACAAGGTAAGAAGGGTATTTTGGATTAAGTGTTATTAAGAGGGCGTTATCCTAACAGTTAAGGACTAACATTAGATCTTGATGAATCTAGGTCGGGTGCTCGTAGATCTTGGAACGACTCCGTAAAAAGGTGTGTAATCACATTATTGTTTTTGTGAGTCGACAAAAGCCGAAAAGCCGAAAAGCCAAAACCTCGACATTCGAGACCCCACGAGCGTACGAGTGCTCATGTGCTAAACCGAGCCCACAATCATGGGCGATAGATTGTAGAGGCGACCACTAGCGTCCTCGTGCTCTTGGGCCATTATGGGCCTCGTTGGGTCGAAATGGGCTGTGTGGGCCCAATAAGCTCGTGGGCCCCACACAGAATAAATCCACGATAAGTGGCAATTACTGAACTTGGCTATAATGTTCACATAGCCGTGACAGAAATTGGGCTAAATGGGCCACACGAGCTTGTGGGCCCACTTGGGCCAAATATTGGGCTTTGGACCCATTTACACCGTTTTGACCATATGTCTTACCTGTGTTGCTTGAGGCGACTGTAGACCTTTAGAAAGGAAGTAAAATGACTGAAATACCCCTAATGGTGAAATGACTGAAATACCCTTAAAGGGTAAAATGACTGAAATACCCCTAATGAGTAAAATGACTGTTGTATTCATGCTTGTATATGATTGTTACTGAGTATGACATTCTCAATACATGTATGATTTATGACATGACATATTGCATGGGGTGGGATTTGTTATGGAAGAAGTATACTGTACTGATGGCTCTGCCACATATACTGTTACTGGCAACCTTGCTGCGTTACTATTACTGGCAGCCTTGTTGTGTTACTGTTACTAGTGGCTTTGCCACATATACTGTTATTACTGGTAGCTACGCTGCAATTTTGGTGTGTTGGTTGGGTGGGTCGATTTTATCCCCACATGGTGTGTTGGTTGGTACGGGTGGTGTGTTGGTTGGATTGGGGTGGGTTCATATGTGCACCATATTGATTCTATATTGGGCTTAGGCCCACATTGATTACTATAATGGGTTAAGGCCCACACTGTACTATTACTGAATAGGGCTCAGGCCCAGACTGTTACTACATGATAAGGGATTACACATTGAGTTCTCGTAACTCACCCTTTTCTCTTAACTATACAAGTAATCGGAAGTGGCCACACGTTTGCGATTATTTTATTTATACCTAGTTATTTAAATTTTTATATTGGGGTTGATATATATGAAATAAGGCCTCTGGTGATTTTATTTGTTTTTTATTGGGTTTAATTTCTTATTTTGAAACTACCAAACTGATACAAATAAGTTTAAAAAAAATAATAACTGTTTTAAAAAGACAAACAAATATTTTCAAAATTCAAAATGGCATTCATTGGAGCAGCTTCCGCGGGTTTTTAACCAACTAAGAAACCAACAGTAACAAAGATGGCTATTGTTTAAAAATGGATTTCTCTCAACAAGCCTGATTTCGAAAAACACTTCGATGTGACACGTCAGGTTTGGTTGTAACGTCTAGGCCGGGTTTAGGGTGTTACATTTAGTGGTATCAAAGCCAGGTTGTAAAACTCGGCTGTCGAATGGGCTTTGAAAAGTTTTTTTGAAAGTAGATTCAAAAGATTTGAAACATTTTTGAAATATGTACAAGTGTGGCACACCGAGTCTCCAGCGCCAAATCTATAAGTTCTCTAATTCTGATTACTGATACACTGTGAAACTCTAGATAGAGGAAACATCAATCAAAGCAATAACAGAGGTGTCATGAAGAGAAAAAGTACTCGTTATCACATCTGGAGATGATGCCTCCTTGCGAGCCTGAATGGCATAGGTCCTTGCAGGTGCTCGACCCTCCGGTCTCACAGCAGAATCTCGAGGCGCACCTCTACTACTAGTCCCTCCTCCCGAAATCTTTTCTGATCTACCCCTCGAAGATACATTGCTTGATCTTATCTCTTGTTTCTTTTCCTTTTCATCCCTATTAGGGCAATTCCGGAAGAAATGATCGGGTGAACCACACTTGTAACAATTTCGGTTATTCCTCCAACACTCCCCAATGTGCTGCCTACCATAATTTGGACACTCCGATTTGGACTTCGGATTGCCCACACTTGCCATCGAGGTGGCTTGAACTCTCGAGCCCGAGAAGGTATTACCTCGATCTCTATGTGAATATCCAATTGACGCAGTCGTTCGAGGGTTTACTTCCTTGGACCTCTTCGATTGAGCTTGGTATGATTTACTCATCGGCCTTTTTCTTGCATCCCGGGCCTCGCTCACGACTTTCCTCTTTTCCTTATTCAATTCTTCAGCCTTACATGCCCTATCAACCAACACTACAAAATCTTTTAATTCTAAGATCCCAACTAGAAGTCTGATATCCTCATTTAGTCCATCTTCAAACCTCTTGTACAAAATAGCTTCTGTAGACACGCACTCTTGTGCATACTTGCTGAGCCTAACAAACTCGTGCTCGTATTCTACCACAGTTATTTTTCCTTGCTTCAATTCAAGGAATTCTTTTCGTTTCTAGTCCACAAACCTCTGACTTATATACTTTTTTCAGAACTCTTCCAAAACGAAGTCCCACGTCACCCTCGCCCTTAGGGCCACCGACGTCAACGTCTTCCACTAATGGTATGTCAAGTCCCTCAGCAAGGATACAGCACATTTTAAGCTCTCCTCAGGCATGCATGAGAGTTTATCAAATACCCTCATTGAGTTCTCAAGCCAGAACTCCGCCCTCTCAGGGTCATCGTCTATATTACCTTTGAACTCCTCAGCCCCTTGCTTCAGAATTTTATCTACCGGGGTTTGGTCATCCTCACTAAATCTATAACTTGAGGAGCAACAGGAACTGGCTGAGGTATAGGAGGGGGTGGAGGAGGTTGAGTGTAACAGCTCAATTTAGGGCTTAGTCAGAATAGTGGTGCGAGACCCCAAATCCAAAGTATAAAATATGTGTTTAAATGATTTTACAAGGCTTATGGGGTATTTGCATGATTGTGTGAAGGTCACATGAAGAAATTTTATTAATTAGTGAATAAATTGTCCATTAAGACTAAATTGCAAAGAATAGAAAATGTGAGAATCTAGAATGTTAAAGTATGAAATAGAATTATGAAAAATCCTAGAGGTCCTTATTTAGCAACTAGACCATTATATTTGATGATGGACAAGAAGGTACATGGGAAGGAAAAATCTTAAGAAAGGGGTTATTAAGGGCATTTTAGTCATTTGGTTAATTAAAAAATAGAAAGGGAAAATAAGCCAAAAATCATGTCCATCTTCTTCCCCATGGTGCCGAAATTTACAAGGACTCCATAGCTAGGGTTTTGTTCATTTTCAAGCATAAAGTAAGTGTATCCTAGCCCCGTTTTTAATGTTCTTCGTATTTTTGAAACCCTCGTAGCTCGGTTTAGCTATTTCTAGCCATATGTTGATCTAGGGTTCATGTTCAAAAATTTACCCATGAATGACATGCATGTATTTTGATGTTTTATGGAAGAATATGAAAGTTTGATGTATGATAAACATTCTTTTCTAAGTGATTTTCATGAAAGATGCATGAAAAGGATCAATTTGTAAAGTTATAGAAATGGTCATAGATGAGTGAAATAGTGGGAATTTAATGTTGTTATAGTTGAGAAATTGATTTAGCTAGGCTTGAAATGCAAGAAAGTTGAATGAAAATCATTTTATAAGCCTAGGGGCGAAAGTGTAATTATGTGAGTTTAGGGGCAAAATCGTAATTTTTCCAAAATATGAATTATGAGTCAATTTAGTCAATGCATGTGTTTAACAAGAGAAATTTATTATTATAGATCAAGAAACACGAAGCCTGGACCGAAACCTAGGCAATAACAAAGTTGAAGACTAAATCGAGCACCGAGATACATTTTGAGATTCGAGATAAGTTTGTATGAAATTAGTATTTCATAATGTTTGATATTTGAAATTGTTCATTATTATGTTAATGCATGTTATTGTGAATGAAATCGAGCTATAAAGTCTCGATGAGTAAATGATGAGAACAGGCTAAATTGTAGTTCTGTTATAGTTTCGGAATAAGTATATTACCTACGTATGCATATGAGAAAGGAAAGGTCCCGTATAAGACCATATCTGGGATATGGCTTCGGCACCAAAGAATGATCTCGTGTAAGACCATATCTGGGATATGGCATCGACATCTAAGTACGATTTCGTATAAGACCATGTCTGGGACATGGCATCGACGTTGAGTTATGAGATCCCGTATAAGACCATATCTGGGATATGGCGTCGGTACTAAGGAATGATCCCATGTAAGACCATATCCGGGATATGGCATTGGCATCAAATCTTATGTATGTTAAGCTTGAATGATTCATGATGATCCAATTTATTCGTAAGCAAAAGAGTCATGTATGTGAGTTGGCCTAGATCCAAGTCTATTTATGGATGGCCTTGAGTGATGTTCATGGTATGAATGATAAATATGTGAGTTTATGGCTATGTTAGCAAATGTGCTAAACTACATGAATCAGTGATACAGGTATCTTGAGTAAGTACTTTTATTCATGGGTACTTTTATTCATTAGCTAGCTTAAGAGTTTCAGGCAAACTTACTAAGCCATATGCTTACCCTTCTCTCTTCCCTTTTCCTTGTCGTTTCACCAAGTTGTCTCGAGGATCGTTGGACGTGGGAGCTCGAAATCACACTATTGGCATCACTTTGGTATAACAATTTAGACTTATTTTGAGTATGGCATGTATAGGACTCGAATATTTTGTTAAGCTGTAATTGTTAGCCAAAGTGTTGGCTATGTATGTTACTGAAGTCATTTTGTAAATGGTCTTAAGTTAGGCTAATACTTAGCAAATCCTTTTGTTCAATGAAGGTAAATTTCATGAAGTGTATGTCTCGTTTTTTTAAATTTCTAGAGATATTAATTGGTCATCTTTTAAATTGGAATGATTTGAATTGGAGTTTGTGTGTGTGCGATGTAGGGTGGAAAAATGGCTTGGTAGATAGCCTGCTAATTGTCCGCATGGATAGACACACTAGCATGTGTCTAGACTGTGTGAGAGGCACGGCTAGACATGGGCGTATGCCCAGGCCATGTGAAGTCTGCACCTTCCATTTGAAATTTAAATCGCCACATTACTGAAGCACACGGGCGTGTGTATAGGCCGTGTGGATAAGTCAGAATAATAATGTTTGGCACACAGGCCAGGGCCATGGGCTATCAAGGCTATGTGAAATTAGTCAATGTCGACCACGGGTGGAAGACACGGGCATGTTTTAGGGGCACGCGGACGTGTCCCTAGTTCAACACGGGTGTGTGGTCCCTGTTTTGATGAAAAGTTTTCCAAATTCGTGAAAGTCCTTGGTTAAATCCCGAAACCTCTCAGAGGTATGCTTAAGGCCACGTAGGTCAAGAATGAACAAGAAATGGGTTTTGAACGAAATGCTATATCCCATTACTACACGTTCAAGTAAGGTTAAGCATGGTAATGCCTCGCATCCGGTCCCGTCGTCGGACACGGGTAAGTGGTGTTACATTGAGCATTATGGTTTGCTCACATATACTCCGTGTACCAGTTACTCATCATTTAGAGAAAGGCTTCCCAGGCCTCATCTCCTTGAACCCTAGTCACAGGTCCATATCTGTAGGCGTCGTCCCTTGCACGAGAGCCGGTGCGTTACTAGCTATGTCATCAGCAGCTGCTTGACTGGATCTTTTTACTATATAAAAACAAAGTTTAGAATTGTTAGAAGCCACCACACTATCAATATACGCTTATGGCATGTATAGCTAGACTCTAACACACGCTACGGTAGTCCGAGAACTGACTAAACAATAGCTCTAATACCACTAAATGTAACACCCCTTACCCGTATTCTACACCGGAGCAGGGTATGAGGAGTTAACATACTTGTCTCACATCGTCATACAACTTTGGGTTATCAAAATTAATTCCAAATTAAAAATTTTCCATTCTCATATCTAACATCCTTATAATGAGCCTACAGAGCCCTAAAAATGCTTCCGGAAGGTTTCGGAAATAAATCAGAAACTTTTACACACTTAGAAAAATTTTACCTAAATAGGGGCCATACACCCATGTGGGCAGGCCGTGTGGTCACACACGCCCATGTCCCTTACCCATGGTCGACATTGACTTATTTCACACGACTGGACACACGCCTGTCCCTGGCCCGTGTCCCTCACACAGCCTCGACACGCCCGTGTCTCAACCCATGTGCCAAAACCTTGGCATTCTGTTTATGTCGTCATCATCTCACTATGGTCACACGGGAAAGGCACATGCTTGTGTCCTTAGACCATGTGTCGAATTAAATTCCAAATTCAAGGTGCAGAATTCACATAGCCTGGGCACACGCCCATATACGCAGCCGTGCCTCCCACATGATTGAGACACACGACTGTGCCTTTGCCTGTGTTTTTACTACTAAGCTTACTAACTTGAAATTTTAACATGCAAGGGGACACATGGCCTAGTCACACACTTATGGGACTGACCGTGTGTCACACACGTCCTAGACACACACCCGGGTGCCTAGCCGTGTGGACAAAAATAAGGCTATTTGCTAAGCTCTTTCATCACCCTAGCTCACTCAAGCATAATTCACCCTCTACCATCCATTTATTCATGCATATTCATAACCAAAAAACCCAATCATAAACCCTACACAATCATGAATAACCTCATCTTTTCATTGATTAATAGTATTGAGCCATTAACTATGGCCATGTACAAAAGGATTCATCTATAAGGAGCCAATACGCACTTGGCCAAAATAACAAATCATTTCACCTAGTCTAGCTCCTATACATGCCATATTCAAAATGCTAATTCTAAATATACCGAGATGAGTTGATAGCATGGGTGATCTTCTAATTATCTTCGTATCCCGACTCGGCTCTTTGTCACTATAAAACAAAGGAAAGGAAAAAGGGAGTAAGCTTTAAGCTTAGTAAGTTTACATGTAAACAATAAACATCATAACATGTGCTAATCAATAAATAGCATTTCACAATCCAAGATCATGCTTACTCATTCATCTCTTACCACAATCCAACCATATCACAACCAAGTGTTCTTATTATTTAACATACATCCCTACACTTGATCACCACATGATCACATGAAACAACACATCATAATTACACAATAAACCATTCTTAGTAATACCAAACACTCGGTGGTTTCGCACTTAGCCCACTATTTATCTTTAACAGGGTGATATCGCATATAGCCCACCTACAAGAGTATTTACAGTGGTATCGCACATAGCCTACGAAATGATAATATTAACGATGGCATCGCACACAGCCCATCGTGAATAAGTAAATAGGTGGTATTGCACATAGCCTACCAACAAGAATGATTAAGTTGGTATCACACACAGCCCACCATTTATCTACTACGGATAATATTTCGCACTTACATATTTACTTCAACATCCATCCGGAATTTATTCATTTTCTACCAAATTCAATACATTTAAATCGTAAGTGTTTTCAATCATACCATGCAACAATAAGCAACAACATATGTATTTAAGATGCATCGTTTACACATAAACTTACCTCGATGCAAAATGCGTTAACTTGCGATTTAATCTGAAACCTTGCCTTTTCCCAGGTCAAGGTTAATTTCATGCTCTTCTTGATCTATAACAACAAAATTTCACTCATTCAATCATTTTATGATCATAATACATCATAATCTCCACTTAGGCAAAAATGACCATTTGGCAAAATTATGATTTTGCCCTTGTACTATGGCAAAATTATGATTTTACCCCTAGGCTCGTAAATCATTTTTCATCGCATTTTCTCATTAAACAAGCCTAGCTGAACATTTATTACTCTTACAACTACTCATAATTCCAATTATTTCATGCATTTATTACACACTTTCAATCTTTGCACTCAAGTCCTATTTAGGTGTTTTCATGTTAACACCTCTCACAAAAGTTGTTTCTCATCTCACTAACATTCATTTTCTTCCATAAACACATGGCTAAAAACATAAACTCACTCATGGCAAGTCCCTAAACTTTCAAACATTTAACAATTTATTCCCTTCATTAGCTAGCTTAAGATTTGGGGACTCCAAAAGTACAAAAATCCTCAAAAATAATCATCAAAATCACTTACTTGCAAAGAGATAGCTTAGCTGAAAGTTTGAACCCCAAAAACTCTATTTTTCTCTTCAATTTTCGGTGGAAGAAGGAGGGTGAATAGGGAAAGATGATAGCTTTTCTTTTTATCTTATTTTATTCATCTTTTCATCATCTAACTTCACCAAATTTAACCAAAAATTTAATGCCCTTGTCTCCCTGCCTCTATGGCCAGCCAACACCTCCCAATTGGCCTAATTACACATTAAGGACCTCCAATTAATATTCTATGGCTATTAGACACCTCTGCCTTGAATAATGGAACATTCACACTTTATGCGATTTAGTTCTTTTTTCACAATTAAGCATGCAATCGTTAAAATTAATGTACCAAAATTTTCATATAGCCATATATTAATGCCATAACACATAAAATAATATAAAAATAATTTTTCTCAACCTTAGATTAGTGATCTTGAAACCACTGTTCCGACTAGTCCCAAAATTGGGCTGTTACAGAAATTCCAAGAATTTCGGGCAAAGAACATTGCAAAGCAGTCACTTTGTCTAGTGGAAAGACATTGGAATCCAATGTGGTTGAGGTTCAAGATGAGCCTGTTGTAGCTCAAGAAAAAGAGGAATTTCAACCGAGTGTTGAAACTCCTGTTTCACAGAAGTCAAATCTGGTGATCCTTGATGAGGTAAACTCTAAACTGGTTAGTTCTGGTTATCTAACACCCTTGTTAGATGCAGAAAAATTTCCACAGAAGAGTTGTCTAGTTAAAGCTAAGATTCCATTACTGTCATATCCTCGACGATTTCAAAAGCAGTAAAAGGATACTCAGTCTAAAGAGATATTTGATGAAGAGGTGACTTTTAATGACTTTGATGCTACTAAATCTGCAGATATAGTTGAAGGTTACTCTGCCATTTCCAAGATAAAATCGTTGGCTTCTACAGGATTTGAGCTCCATTCTTTTGACAATCTGTTAGAACATATTCTACTAGAGGATTCTCCAAGTGATGATGAAGATAAAGAATGTTTGGCTTGGTTAGAAGCTAATTTAAAAGAATTCACTCAATAAGTTCCACTCGAATCATTAGAGTTATCATCTCAGTAGTATACACAACCAAAGTCGTTGATTGAAAAACTAGCTGAATTAGAACTGAAGATTTTGTCTCCTCATTTGAAATATGACTATTTGAGTCTGTCTTTGACTTTACCTGTAACACCCACAACCCATATTTGTCGCCAGAACAGGGTTACGATGCATTACCAAGGAGTACAGAACACTTACAGATAATTTAAATTCATTATCGTTCAAATACCAATACTAATTATAAACGTTCCTTTAACGGAAATTCGAGGTCCAAATCATGCATTAAGATCGGGTCGAGACTAAACTAGATCCTCGGGAAAAATTTTCACGACTATTAAAATTTTTCTCGCATATAAGGGTCACATGCCCGTGTGACTGGGGACACAAAGCCGGACCATACGCCCATGGGGTAGACTGCTTGTCATACACGACCTAGACACACGCCCGTGTCTACCTGTGTAGACGAAAATTAGGCTATTTTCCAAGCCATATTTCTCACTTACTTGATCCTTTATCTTTACCAATATTTTAATACAGTTAAGAACCAATTTAAGATATTCAACCAAGCCTTATACTTATTATCATTTGTCAGTCGTACACTTCATATAAATAACAAGAAACATATATAGGCGCAGTTCTTATTCAATTCCTCTTATACCTATACTTTCTCACATTATGTATTCATATCACATATAATAATCATACATCTATATTTCATATACATTTTCATAACAATTTGTCCTGGTTTCTAAGTACTTCATATTAGAGTTCTACTCATAAAATCATTTGAACATCATCTTTAGACAAATAGTACACTTGAGGTTTACAGTTCTATAATTATGAATAAACACATTTATCAAACATATTCCATGTTTTTATATATCACAGACTCATATTTCCATGTATCAAGTACCATCATTTCCTCGTATTTCAGACAAATACGTGTAACAATTCATAAACATGAAACTCACTAACTCTTCCTGCCAATCACAATTTAAATTGACAAATCACTTGTTGAGTCCAATTTTAATGTTCACTGAAATTTATCATATAAATTTGGATGTACATATCCACTAATAGATTCCATCTACAGATATCATCATCTCAAATTTCCACATACATTTACTTTCCACATTATGAACTCAAATAACATATACAAGATATACCAATGTATTTTAAGTATGTTTTCATAATATTTCATTTCGAATTCAGATTATTTCATATTAGAACTATTGTTATTAACTCGTTTGGAATACCAATTCATACGGATAATACACTCAAGGTGTACAAATATATAATCACAATTGAACTCATTCATCAACCAAGATTTATGTTCATGTCTCATCAACTCGTATTTCCTTATATCACATAATTCCATGTAACACTTACTCTGTATCAATGTTACCAAAGTTTGATCACATATCGAGTACATTGCTCATAAATTTTCACACTTATACCTGCACTTATTCATCACATAGTTATATTCAATTACACTTAGTCGTTACATGATCCAATGTATTTCCACTTAGTCAATTTCCCGTTGAACTCATCGGAATAATAACACCTACAAGGTGGCCTGCACATAGTACCACCCTTGTAGCCAAAGCTATCTGGTGCACATAGTAGCCTGCACTTAGTACTACGCATGTGATCGAAGCTATCGGGCACGCATAATAGCTTGCACTTAGTACTACACATGCGACCTATCCGTCTAGTACACATGGTAGCTTGCACTTAGTACTACACACGTGACCTAAAACCATCTCGTAGCTCTCTTGTACACATAGTGACCTACACTTAGTACCACACATGTGATCGAAGCTATCGGGTACGCATAGTAGCCTGCACCTAGTACTACAAATGTGACCTCTCTGTCTAGTACTCGTAGTGGCCTACACTTAGTACTACACAGTGACCTAGCTACCTCATTCGTATCTTTTCTATTTCGAAGGTTCAACCGGGAATTCTCACATTTCATAACCAATCACAATTCATAATTTACATCAAATAATTACTCCATATTCAACCATATATCATATAACATAACAAAATATTAAAACATAAATATAAAATGATGTATTATTTACATACAAACATACAAATTCAATTTTTATAACATAACGATAATCACAATTTCATAGTAAATATTCGGAATAAAACATTATATCATTTCTAATTTAACATTTATCGATTATAATCGGGCATGTGATCAATTTATACACAAGTCATTCATATATTTTTCCTTCTCCTCCTCTCCATCTACATCCTTAGTATAAATAACACACTTGTAAGTAACATTATCTATAATTTTCACTATTTACTTATATGGATATTCAAGCTATCCATCCGTGTCACAGTCACTAAATTATTTTTATCTTGAGCTAAAGAACCCTAAATTAAGATTCGCTACTTTTCACTGAAACTAGACTCACATATCTTCTAACCATAAAATTTTCAGAATTTTTGGTTTAGCCAATAAGTACAGTTTATTCTTTAAAGTCACCCCTGTTTTGCTGTCCTACAGTTCCAACCCCTCTTCACTAAAAACTAATTACCTCATCATACAGAATTTGGATAATGTTTTCATTTGTTTATTTTGATAATAGACTCATTAAGGATTTCAAGTATATAAATTATAACCCATAATTATTTTTCTCTAATTTTTTAGGATTTTCTAATGTCAGAACAGGGGAACCCGAAATCATTTTGATCTTGTCTCACAAAATTTATTATATCTCATGAATCACAATACCATTGCTTACACCATTTCTTTTAGGGGTATTTTAGTGATAGGTTCTATAGGAACCGGATGATCCTATTTGTTCAAATACCTAGCAACAAACTCCTATGTTCCTTTCATTACAGTATTTCTGAACAAGTTCCTGGATAACAAGCTTAAAGGTTTTCTTATTAATGATATCGATATTCATGATAGTGATGATATTGATGCTAGTGACGCTATTAATGATAGTGACGCTATTGATCGTGACCTTGATACGGAGCTGGAGCTTCTAACTATGATAAATGTGTTAACTATGGATGTAACACCCCAAACCCAGTCAATACGTTACGACCAAATCTGGTATGTTACAGGAATGAAGGTTTTGAATAGAAACTTCGTGATTTAGAAACCATTTCCATTGAGTGTCTTGTTCGAAAGATATTTTAATGTTTGGTGTGAAAGCTTTGTGCTGACTACTTATTAATCAGATCAAAAGAGTGTAAGTAAATTCGTTACTTTACCAAAACCAAAACCATCGATTCTCAAGAGAATGGAATTTGAAAACAATGTTGCGTTTTTTTTTAAAACTTCGAATTAACTTGTTACTCGCAATCCATCCTTTGTTAATACTTTAAAAACTATTTGTTTATGTTTTAGATTTTCAGAAAAACCCCATATTCGACAGTTATAAAATATGCAATATCAGCATTAAAATCCAAAGCCAAAATCTAAGTTGAAGCCGCCTTATTACAAAATAAAATCCCGAAATAAAGTAAGTTCAAAAATAAAGTACGAAGTTTACGAATGAAATAGCATCGCATGGCCACCTCGAGTCCGTCCCGTCTCCAAACTCGCGATCTAACGATTACCTGCAAAATTTAGTAGAGGGGTGAGTCACCGAGACTCAGTGTGTAAATCCCCGTATAAGGCAAACTGGGCCTTAAACCCATATAGTACAGCATGATAATCATGTATGCAATGCAGCCCAAACAGTCTATTTTCCATCTTTTACATATCCTGAATCTAGCCAACATCTGTGGCACCCAGCCACTGTGGTACCAAACCACTGGTGGTTCCAAACCACTGGTGACAGAGTCACAAAATATAATATGTGGGGCCAACCCACTGTGGTACCAAACCACTGGTGACAATCCCTAACGAATATATGTGGGGCCAACCCACTATGGTACCAAACCACTGGGATGAGTCACTGAAATAATATATATGTGGTGCCAAACCACTGAGACATGGTCACTGGATAGAATTATGTGGGGCCAACCCACTGTGGTACCAAACCACTGGTGACAGTCTTAGAATCACGTTTCCCCTCTTCACATCATACCCAAGCCCATGCACATGTTAACATACTGAGATGAATGCAACCATGCTTCAAATGTACAACAGTTAACTATTTCATACATTTACATATCTCGATCATAAAATCATAACGGAACTTACCCGGTGCCTCCAACCTTACCCATGAGGGTAACTCGACGATCTATACTGTCATTTCTGGATTTCAGCCCACACAATTATAATCGTAATTTAATAAATAGAGTGCGAGATTCACACACCTGATAACGCGTAAAATTAGACTCTCTACGTCGATGCTCTCATTAGCAGGGACAACGGCTATTTTTCGATTCCAGGAAAACGTCGGCTCTCTACCACACCTCGGCAGATAGTCCAGAATTACCGACACAGCACGCCTTTTAAACTTTGGAATAGAGGCTATGGGTGCTTGACCGATTCTTGCTACTAATGCGAACAAACCAGACCGCTTGGAAAAGAACTCTCGACAACTAGAGAAACCTCAGCACTTTTCTTCCTGATATTCGACTAGCTGAGAAACCGAATGACATACAAGGAGATTCGACACAAGCAGTAATGATAGAAGAAATTCAAATTCGACCAAGATGGTCACACAAATGAGGAATCAGTTTTAGGAAGGGTAACAAAGGAGATTCAGTTTGGTGATAGAAACCACTCAAAAAAGATGAACAAGGAGAATTCGGTCTAGGAACAAAATGATAGAAACAAGGAAGATAGAAGGAAATCAAAAAGGGGATTTCGGCTAAAGAGGAGAAAAAAAATAAAGTGCAAGAAGAAAAAGATGAAATGAAGGGTTTCGGCTTTGGAGAAAAGAGTAGCAAAGAGAAGAAAAAGGAAGTTGAACGATAAGGGAGGATGACAATGGTGAAGTAGCAAGGTTCGGCTAACACCTACAAGTCAAAGAGAAAGGTGAAGAAAGAAAGGGGATGGAAGTTTCGGCTATAGGAAGATATGAAGAGAAAAGAATGACGAGGGAAAAAGAGTTGAAAAAGGTGCCACGGTTTTTCTTTGGTAACCAAAAGAAGATGAAGCCTAATGACCCAAAGTGAAAAGAAGAAAGGGAAGGATCTATGGACGGTTTTAGCTTAACTCCTCACCCAAAATATCACTTGCACAAACGGCACTCACCTCCCCTTAATGAACAATGTGCTAAAATGAAATGAACAAATGCCTAATGCCTATAGAATTTCGGCACACCACCTAAACTATCACTAAACCGAACATGCTCCCACCAAGACCCCCACATTCGGCCATCACTTCCACCCAACTTGAATCCCATGATTTCCTCCTACTTTCACCCCCTTCACTCATTCGAATTGGTTTGACCAATTCAAATCCCTTCAAGCATTCTTGTACATCCATTCAACTATCATCCTTGGAGAGTCCCTGCCGAATCCACCTTCTCCCCATCTAGGTGCCAAAAATAAAGCTTCAAAGTGAGGCTTATGAGATTTGAACCTCTTCCCCCTGCTACTTCCTTGTGATGCCACTTCTCTACATCTTAAGTGGCATCTCCTTGCCACTTTACCACACCTCTTCTTGTGTCAACAACCACAAGAAATTTTCCTTAAGGCCTGCTTCAACCAGCTCTCCCCTAAAGAGCCTAAAAACAAAATTTCCACCAAGGCTCTAGCTTAACCCCGAGCCTTCCCGAAACCCCCAAACATACCAAATTAACAAATAGAACATGCCAAACACACAGAAAACATTAAAATGCGAAGCCCCTAATTCCAGGATGTTACAATGGATATGATGTCGGAAATAGACCGATTTTAAATCACCCTTCAATTCTGGATCTTTTGATGATTTAGAAGGATTTAACTCTCAGAAAATTAATGAAAAAAGGAATATTGATTATCGAATTATATATTTTTTGGTGATTTTTCAAAGTTATACTACCGTTATTGTCCAAAACTATTTTAGTGCAAAATGTTGATTTTCATTTTGCCCTAAATTTCACAATTCATACAATTCAGTCCTTGCTTAATTAACCCCTCAATTGAGCTAATTTTTCTTAATTAATACTTTATTCTATCATTTTAAACTACTTCATAACCCTTGGAAATCAAAACTTTAGCACTAGACCTTAATTCCAAACTCTTTCACTATTAGATCCTAAAGTCAATTTCCATCAATTTTACTTGATAAAATCATCATATATCAAAATTAAAGCTTCAATTCTATGTTTATTCATTATATGCTTCCAGCATTCATCCATAGCAACTTTAAAAATTAGCTATGGAATCAAAAACGAATGACATAGTAAGTTGGACCTAATTGTAAAAGTCTAAAAACCTAGAAATTTCAAGGAGAAAGCAAGAATTAAACTTACTTGAATCTAAAGTATGAAAACCAGCTTGAACCCTCTTCCATGGCTGTTTTTCAGCTGATGAATATGAAGAAAAATGATGACAATTCTAGATATTCCATTTTGGTCCCATTTTTATTTAACTAATTTTGGCAATTTTCCAATTTTGCCTTTATTTCACTCATTTCCTGATTTTTCTCAGCTATTGATGCCCAAAATATCTACTTTGGGATTATTTTCACTTTAGGTCCTTCCTCATTTTACAATTGAGCTATTTAATCCTTCTAGCAAATTTACACCTTTTTCAATTTAGTCCTTTTTATTTAATTAACCACCCGAACGTCAAAATTTTCTAACGGAATTTTAATACGACCTTATGGACACTCCGTAAATATTCATAAAAATATTTATGGCTCGGTTTATAACATTGAGATCTCGATACCTCTTTTTCTCAATTTCTTAACCAAATAAATCTTTATAAACCACAATTTACTATATCAAAAATCTTTTAAAAGCTACATTTGGCTTGTAAATATTAAATAATATAATCTATGACTTTATTTGTCATATTTGGTGGTCTCGAACTACTATTTTCGACATCACTGAAATTTGGGCTATTACATTACTTGTCATTATTTCAATCGAGTTCACCAAGAATTAAGAAGAAGAGTCAATTGTTGTTTTTGAAAAAGCACAAGAAGGGTGTCAGATGGATTATTGCAGATTTTCGAGTCACGGGTTGGAGGATTTGTAGGAATTACAGGAAGTTAAACAAGGCCACTAGGAAAGGTCATTCCTGGTTTTCTTTCCTTAATAAGATGTTGGACATATTTGATGGCAAAGAATATAATTATTTCCTAGATGGGTGTGATTGGTATGACGAATGGCCATTTGACACCACCATGGTCAATAATGATCCTGAGTAAAATAGGGGGATTTCTATTCACTTTCTCTATCATTATTTTATATTTTTAGTTTTTTTTTCTCATTTGAATAAAATGCTAGACTTAGATAAAATTTTCTTTGGGTCATTATATTAATTAAAATTCTGTCTAGGAGATTGGGACTTAAAGGGGACCATTTGTGACCCCTCCAGTCTGTCCTGGGAGTTTAATTTAATGTATTTTTTCAAAAAATATTTGTCTAAGTAGCCTGAAGAATTTAAGCATTTATTTTGTTAAATAAAGGGTCAACTTTTAACCCCAAGCACTAATTTCTTTGAGTTTTTTTTTTTTTAGTTTACTTTCAGTACAGAAGCTTAGGATCCAAAAAGGAGCTGCCATTGGGCTTAAGACACTACTAAGAAGGAAATATTCAACTCTTTTCTGCACAACCTTGTAGCCCTTACCTTGCTCCACTGCCACTCCCAAGTAGCTCCATAGTGCATCTCCCTTAACCCTTAATATCACAGCCCTTAACTTCCTAAATCACCACCCTAAACACCTTTATTTGAAGCCATTAACCATTGCACCTAAACTATTCTTAAAACTGCCACCCCATCCAACTCTAAACCTTACCCTCAACTACTCACCCAGCTGCCCAAATTGAAACCACCCTTAACGGATTTTCTAAATTCAACACCGAGAGTCCCTTCATCTAGCACCATTCCACAAAAGGAACAGTTTGATATAATGGTTATGCTATAACACATATAGTTGCAGCAACAAGATTACTAGAGATACTAAAAAGTATGAGATGATTCAATCAAAGATGCATTTAAAACATATATTTCAAAACTCGTTTATTTTTGTGCCTGAATTTCCAGAATTTATACTTAAACCATGGACTCCAATGTCAAGGAAGGAAAAAGATGAGTCAGATTCTAAGGGATCTGCAAATAAATAAAAAGGGGGGATCTTTACCTTATGTTATTTTCTTTCCTAGGTTATTTTAGGATTATGATCTATTAGGATTTTTATTTTTCACATAATAAATCAAGAGGTGGAAATCATAAATAAAAATGAACAAGTTTTAAAATAAGAAGTGTGGAAATAGATATGTACATGTCTAGGATTGGATCTAAAGAGAGCTTCGTACTTAAGCAGTCAAATTGACTCACCTCCTCTTTTCTAGAATCCTACCTAGTGTATAGTATCTATTCACTTCTAACAATGAGGACATTGTTCATCTTAAGTAGGGGGACCGAAAAATTGAAATTATTTCCTCTCAAAATAAATTTTTCTTTTAATTATAGTTAGGTTATATTTTGTTCAAAAAATTGAAATTTTGTTAAGTATGCTAAGCTTCAGTATAAATGAAGTTCTATTATTTCAATAATTTTTATGTTTACTCTTAATAAAGTGTCTAAATCATACCATAAAACTTTTAGTTCCTTAGGAAAGCTAGGCATGCATGAAAGTTCAAGTCTTTAGAATTGACTTAGTAATTTCTTGAGGTGAAATCCTAGGAAGCACGGAATGTTTAAAATGATTTAGGCAATTTTTGTTTGGACTGTTTGAGCCTTTCAAGCAAACCTTAATGAATTTTTATCCTTTGAAACCCAACTTTGAGACTATATGGCCTAATTTTATTTGAACCTTTGCAATTTTTAGCCATCACTTTTCTCTTAATTATCTTTAAATTGTCCCAAACACTAGACTCAGTACTATTCAGAATATTCTTTGAAAATATGTTTGGGTGAGTTGAAAAGAAGTATCAAATGCTCAAAAAAATTGTAGTGCATACAACAAAATACTCGTATTTAAAAAAAGGGAGCATATGTACTTGATAAATCGTAATATGAACATATTTTAATCCCACATTTAGCATACTTTTGGATGATTTATTCCTTGAATTGTGTAATTTGGTGCTCTTAATTCTTTGTTTTCATGTTTTATACTCAAAAGAGCACCGGAGGATGAAAAGAATGAGAAACGGTCCCAAAACAGAGAAAATGAGCCATATCACGAAATTAACACGACCTGGGCCCAAGACCACATGGCCGTGCCTCCTTAATAGTCTCGAACATGGCCTGGCCACGATTCACACGGGCGTGTGCCATGCGCATGTCCCTGACGTGAGAAATACGAGTTTCAGTCGAATTAGGGTACTTAGAGGCAAAGAAAGCCATTCCAAAAGCCTATATAAACCCCCGAGAGGCCAACCTTCAGGGGGAGTCTAGCTGAGAGTCTAGTTGGGAGTCCAACTAGGCGTCCAGCTAGGCCAAGGAGCCAAGCTAGAGAGGCCAGAATTGTGGGATTCACTCGAAGAATAGCCAATTGATTCATCTCAAGAAGCTGGAGTTATACTCAAGACGGAGTATCTCTCCTTCAATTCCTTCAGGGGGTTTTAGGGTTTTCTTATGTTTTGTTTTATCTTTTCTTTTGAGATGTATTCTTTTATCGTTATGAACTAAACCCCCAGATAACTGAGGGGGAGGAAACCTAAGATGAATCTTGTTATCGTTTTCTGAACTTTATGATAAATACTTGATTTGTTCTTAACTATGTGTTCTTAATTCTTGTTTTGGTATTTCCAGGATATTGATTCAAGTATTGATGTGCTTAGGTGGTGGAGCAAAAGTCCCTGCCTAAGAGTAGATCTAGCATAGTTAAGCGGAGTTGCTCACGCGCCTAGAAATAGGTGTAAAAATCACGGATTAGGGTCAAACCTAATATGGGAGTCCATAGATCGAGTTAATGCAATTCTAGGGGTTTTAATTAGAAAGAGATTTCAATTAATCAACCTAGGGTTAGACGTTAGTAGCCTCGAAAGAGGTATTAATATAAATTAGGGAACCCTACAGATCAAGTCAAGTGAATAAATCGTCTGGTTCAAAGTTAGATAAGAAGTGAAGTCTAGGTGGATTCTTCCTCGGGTATTGTCTTAATCAATTGGTTTTGCTCACAAGTTATTTTCCCCAATTCATTCTCTTTGTCTTTCCATCTTTAGCTTAGTTGTTAGTTAATTTTAGATTAGATACCAAATTCCTTTAATTCTTAGGCTAAATAATAAAAAGAAAGTTAGTATTAGTACTTTTGGTTCCTTTGGGTTCGATAATCCGGTCTTGCCACAGCTCTACTACTGTTGGTTAGGTGCTCTTCCCTCAATCGTTGTAGCAGTTAGTTCTAGGCTCGATCATTCTTTATATAAATTTTTAAGACTCTGATAGACATGATCAGTACTCAAAAGAAGTAGATGTACAGAAGAGCATGTGAAAGCAAAATAAGTTGGTGTATTGAAGGTAATTATTCTGAAGGTCCAATTCAAGCTGAGTCTAGTGTTTTTAGCCTAAATTTATCTATCTTTTATCTACCCCTAGCCTAGCCATGTTACAACCTGTTTGAAAGACCTATTGATTCAAGTTTCTATACTACCTATATTAGTAGGGAGAAATTTCTATGTTCAACATATGAAGGCATAAATTAAAGTTAATGATTGCAGCTTAATCTTAAATAAGGGAATAAAAATTGAATTGGTAAGGGTTTGACATGCCTTTATTGAGAAAGCATTTAGTTTATTTTTTCTATCATAATAATTATTGAGACTAATTTGAATGATATGTATACTTAGGTAGCATAAATCTCAAATTTTTTGTTCTTAAGCATAAGTATGCTAAATTCATAATTTTGAGAAGAATGTTTTCTAAATGAATTTTTCATAGGTGTTTCCAAGAAATTCTTTTCAATTTCTTCATTACTCGGGACGAGCAATGAATTAAGTTTGAGGGTGTGGAAACACGAAAATATATAGACTTTTTCATACCCTTTTTAACTCAAATTCATGCACTTTCGGTGTAATTCTTGGCGAAAAATATAATATAATTACAAAATAATTAAATTGTACTTCAATTATTAACATATTGAATTTTAATTAATTTTATAAGAAATTTTCATAAATTTTGATTTAATTTTGATAGATTTGCACAACGGGTGAAAATTGGCTCGAGAGACACGGCTAGAACCACAAAATCGGGAACCGATTTTTGAGGCATCGAGGTGAATTAATTTCTTAGCCTAAGAGGGTCAAATTGATGAGTATTAATATATAATATAATTAATTTTAATTTTAATCCAATTTATTTTAGGTTAAATAATTATTATTAATTAAATTATGAAAAGAGGTCCAATTGTGCGAAGCTGAAATACTGATCCAACTAAGCACATGAGCTGCCCAATACCATCCAAAATGCTGATTCAATCAGCATAAATTAGCTGATTATTTGACTTGCAAATTATCCCTTTGAGTTTCCTTGAAATTGCATTCAAACCTCTCTACTTATCAAGCTTTTGTAGATTTCCCCCTAGCTAAATTTAGTAAATTTGAAACATTCAAACTTGCCACATATATGGCTGGCCAAAGGGGTCTATGGTTGCTGATTTTTTTTCTATTTTTAGTAGCCAATCCCACCTATAAACCCATCCTTCGCTACTCATTTCAACACACCTCTCATTACTCACATATCTCTCTTTTACTCACTTTCTCTTCTTATTTTTGATTTTTCTTTCTTGTCCCTTCCTTGCTGATTTCCCTCTTGGAAAAGATCCCTTCAACCACTTTGGTTAGCAGCATTCAAGTGCTTGTAGAAGCCTCGATTCAGCAAGAATGAGCTAAGAAGGAGGAACGAAGCAAACTAACCAGACTTCGAAGAAACACCGGATTTGATTCTAGTTTCCTATCCTGTAACTTTTATTTTTGTTGTTATGAAAATGTCTATGAATATTTTTTATGTTGTTATTCTTAATTTAATTAACATGGCTTAAATTTAAATTGTGTTAGGTTGATTGCATTTTGTCCACTTAAGTTATTCAAATTATGTTTGTGTTGTTATAGGCCTTCGTATATTGTTTGATTAAGTAAAACCATGATTATGTTATTCTTGCATTACAATTGTGAGGTAACTAATGAATTATTTATTAATCGTGTTGAAATTGTAATTAATTGTCACAATACTTAATCAATGCATGTTTAATCTTCTAAAGTAATTGAGGGTTAAATTAGCGACGGTATTAAACTGTGCATTAGCCTTGCATAACTTGCAAGATTACTGTGATTAAATTGTTTCAATGTTAGAATATATTTTTACCTCACTTAATCTTTTACTTACTTATTTAAATTGATTAATTAGTTGAACTGGCATAGTGATATGTTCTAGAGATTAGTTAATTTAATAAGTTTGTATGTGCTATAGTTCACAAATTACCAAGTTGTCGTGAATTTATTCGTAACAACATAAACATTGTTTTAGTAATATTAAATTAAGAAATCTAATTACTCTAACACAATTATGCCATCTTGATTAAAATCATCTTTTGAAATCGTGCATTGGAACTTTTATGTTTATGTTTATTTGATTTTACTTAGTTAAATTGTAGTTTTTAATCACTTCCTCAAAATCAACATATTTTTCTTCACCAAAGTGTTTTTAATTGCATTCATAAATAATTCTTTTCACAATCCTTGTGGGTACGATAACTCGACATTTATTTGTCACTTTACTACTTGATACAATTGTGTACACTTGCACATTTCCATCATTCCTATAACAACCCGTTTTCTATGAAATCGGATCAGTGGTTTTGAGACCACAAATCCAAAATCCAAAATTTTATTTTATTATTTTATTGCCTACAAGATGATAGTAGTACCGTTTAAAAATTTCTTTAAGAAATTTTACCGTTTACATGCTCAATTTGATAAAAAGGACTAAATCAAGTAAAGTGAAAAAGTTGAGTTCTAGTAGCTAAAGGTATTAAATAGTTACAGAACCTTAAAGTAAGAGTCCTTATATGGTAATTAGACCATTAATGAAGATGGTGGAATGTGATGGCTTGGCATTTTTGTAAAGTTTAAAGTTTTTAAAGGTTATAATTGTACTTTGGTAATTAAATGATAATTAAAATAACAAAAAGGCATCCATCTTCTTCCTTCATCAAGCCGCCAATGAAATTTCTTGTTCTTCTAAACTAGGGATTCAACCATCTTCATTGTTGCTAAATTGGCATAATTTTTTGTCCCATTTTTAATTATTTTTATGTTTTCGGGATCATTGTAGCTAGAATCTAGCTAGCACGTGTGAAACTGTTAAACTAATAGGGTTTTGCCATTGTTGAATATGCATGAGTTTTAATGAGTTATGGAAGAAAATGGATAGTTGTTGTAACACCCCAAACCCAGTCAAAACGTTACGACCGAATTTGGATTGCTACTGGATGAGTAGATTTGAAAAACATTGGAAAACTTCACGAATTGGGAGTTTTAGTTGGAAAATTCAGTTAAGAGCCAAAACTGTTTTGTTAATATCAACCTTACCATTATAACCAAATATATTCTTTTTAATTAATCAAGCCGATTGGATGCTAAAACAGACTTATTTTATCAAAATCGAACTTTGAGGAATATTTGGAAGGTGAAAATTTAAAATGAATTTTTAAATTGCTTGATTTCTTTGAAAGCCACATCTGAAATGTTAAGAAAATTCCAAGTTTTATATGTTAACTGCTTAATATCCGTTTGTCGTGAATTTGGAAAACTTCTTGTTACGGTTTTAGGAAAACCCCTTTTTCAATGATTTGAAGCACGAATAAAACAGCTTAAAAACAAATCCCAAGTTAAAGTTAAGCGGCCTTATTACAAATTCGAAAATCCCAAAATAAAAATAAATTAAAGCCAAAATTAGAGTTTACTAAAGAAACTGCAACGTATGGCCACCTTGAGTCCGTCTCGGCCCAAAACCTGCCATCTACTGATCACCTGCAAAATTAGCAAAGGGGTGAGTCACCGAGACTCAGTGTGTACATTTCCCCAGGTAACGCAACTTGGGCCTTAGCCCACTCAATACAGTTCATGTTATGTGCATGCAATGCAACCGTGGTCCTATACCACTCGTGACCGTAGTCACTCGTGAGAAAGTCACTGTAATATAAGCGTGGGACCAACCCACTGTGGTCGTAGACCACTGTGACGATCTCTAGCAATAAGCATACATGGGGCCAACCCATTGTGATCATAGACCACCGAGACAAGTCACTAATATAAGCAATCGTGGTATTAACCACCGTTGTACTTGACCACTCGTGACAATAGTCACTCATCAGTTTATCCGTGGTTTAACCATTGTGGTACTTAGACCACTTGTGACAAAAGGCACTCGTGACCGTAGTCACTGATTCTCCCTTCTCCGTCAATCAATCCCGAGCCCACTCTCTTTTCATTGTGCACAATACGTATGTATACAATGCTATATATATCAGTGTATACAAATTATATCAGTATTAACAGCAATATCAGTATCAAAGAACTTACCCGGCGTCTCCAACCTTAACCCGTAAGGGTAGTTAATCTATCATATCAGATATTTCAGCTTTTCGCCTTCTTTCAGTTAATAACATAACAACAACAACAATGAAGGCGTGTGAGTATTACACACCTGGTAACACGCAACACTATGCCTTCTATGTCGACACTCTCGTTAACTGAAACGACAGCTATTTGCATACTATTCTGTTCTGAATTCGGTCCACAACCCGGTAGCCAATCCCGAACCGCAGACACTGCTCGCTTTTTGAACTTAAGGGCTGGGACTACGGGTCCAACACCGTCATTTGCTTGGCTGGTATTTGAGTCCGTTAAAGAGATCTTGGTCAACAGACCAGATTAAGGCATTGAAGCAGCGAAAATAATGATATACATTCAATATTTAAAGATTCCCTTACCTAGATCGACAAAATCCCGAAAGCTAACAATTTGTACTAAGAAATCGCCTGAGTCCCTACATCAACACCATATAAGAACCGATTCTCACAAATGAATCCAAAGAAGTGGCCTTTCGGCCAAACAAGCGAATAGAGGCCTCTTATGGCCTATTCGGCCAGCAACACTTACCAACATCCTCTCGAAAGCAGGCCACACAAACAAAAGATGATGAATACACGACCCTCTGCCACGAAGCAAGAGTATACTGATTGGGGAGTTTATGTTCGGCTTTCAGCAAAGTCGACTGAAAGGGTGGTAACTCTTGGCACACAAAAAAGGGTTTGGATTTTAGAAGAAATAGAGAAGGAGTATGAAACAAATAGATGCCTCGACTTTGAAAAAGGAACTTGTGGCAAATGGTGACTAGAAGATGAGCACTGGGTTCGGTTGAAGTGAAAGAAAGATGAGGGATAGGTTTCTGCAATGGAGAAACAAGTGGAGAAAATATGATGCAAAAAAGAGAGAAGAGAAACAATGGAGTTCTATGGCTTTGAGTAATTAAGTAAAGAGACCAAAAAGGAGAATGAAGCTTATGAGGAATCGACAAAGGGATAGGAGCTTGGGAAGTGACGCAAATGAGAGATGAAAGAAAAGAATAGAGGGAAAAAGAGTACCCAAAAGGTTTTGGCTTAACCAATGAGGAGATGAACCAATAATAGCCTTAGGAGGTTTCGGCAACAAATGAAGAAAATGGGTTGAAAATGAAGAGCACACCAAATGCCGAAAAGAAAAAACTCTCCACACAAAATTTGCTAAACACATACCTACATTTCGGCACCTAAACTTCTCCACCAAATCGAATGCCTACACCCACCAAAAGACCCCTAAGTGACCGAATTTCCCACTAATACCACTCAAAAATTCGGCCAACTTCCTTCTCACTTCAATCCCCCACTTTTCTCCTAGCGTATAGTGAATTATTTCTCCTAGCCTGCTTAACCCAGCGCATCCAACCTAGGCCTCTTCTGAAAGTTCCCAGTAGGTTTTAATGGTCCAAAACTTCTTTTATTTCTTCCCTTATCCGTATCTTGATTTTGTCTTTCTGAATGCTTCGTCTCCTCGGCTATCTTAGCCTTCTCAACTAGAACAGTGAATTCCCTTTCTCGTTGCGGAGCTATCAGTACTCGAAAGTAATCCCTCAAGCTGTCCTCAAACCGAACACAACGCTCATGATCCATAGACACAATACCACAAGCATACCGGCTTAGACGCAAGAATTCTGCCTCATACTCACCCACCGACTTACTCCCCTTCACCAAGTTTAGAAATGCCTTACGTTGAGCGTCCACATAACTTGACCTAATATATTTTCCCTGGAACGCAGACTTAAAGAAGTTCCAGGTAATGCGATCCGCAGCCGTACCATCTCTAACCGTGAGCCACCATTGATAAGCCTCGCCTCGGAGAAGAGACACAACTCCTTTCAGTTTTTCCTCTGCAGTGCAGTCAATATCATCTATAATTTGTTCCACTGCTTCTAACCAATACTCGGCTACGTTAGGAGCCACACCCAAAATGCCCCTAAACATTTCAACCCCATTAGCCCTGAGTCACTCAAGCACAAATTTTCGAGCCCCTGATCCCGTGGTCGCTCCAGCCACTCTCTCCAAAACACGTAACATAGCTTGAGACACAGCATAGTCTCCACCAGTTTGATCTTGAAATTTCACCCCTGTAACTAGCGATGCTGGTACTTCACCTTCCGGCCCATGCCCAGATTCTGAAGGTTCAGCCTCAACATCTCGGCCTCTTCCACGACCTCGCACACCGCGTCCGCGTCGTCTAGTACTCATTATTACTAATGCGATTTAATCTGATTAAGAGTTTTATGAGTTAGTGTTTTCTTCCACTGTTTATTATAGAACAGTTTTATGGAAATAGTATTTTAAGCAGTTCTCGCTATTTCATGCACACCTAAGACTTCAGTCTCTAAAGTTGTATTCCTTAACACAAATAATCACAATGAAACACCCCACACCCGACCCACGAGCCTGAACCGGATCTGGTATGTTCCTTAAGAAAATCAGTTTTCGAAGTCCTTTATTACTTTGAGAATATTGGTGTATTTTTAGAAAACTGTTCATTTTGGATTGGGCTTAGGTTAAAAACCCGTTTATTTAATTTAGAAATCATGACAAAATAATTTAGGGTTTAAATGTAAAGACATAAAATTTTAATATCATAAATGTGAAGTATTTCGAAGCATAATAATTGCAAGTAAACAATAGTAACGAAAATAAGACTATGGCTTTTTGGGCCTTGTTACATCAATAATTTCCAAACTTAAAATTTAAAGAACTTTATAAAAATAAAGGTCCAATTCGTAAATATTTTCTTTGCTACGCATGGCCACCTTTAGCTCCCGCCGACCGGTCCATTTACCGCTCATCACACGAAAAATAATCCTCAAAGGGGTGAGTCAACAGACTCAATACACAAACTAACAAACAATATTTCAGGCATACATATTCATATCAGAACATATACATATCAAAATGATGCAAATCAAACCCAAGCCTAATTATCCATCCGCTACACACCACCCGCATTCGCCGGTCACACCGTGGGACTACTAAGTCAACCTCCTTCCGCTACACACCATTGAAGGCGATCCATCGCGATCGACGTGCTCATCGCCCATATACGTTGTGTCATTAGACACTATGTTCGAAAAATGTAACCGAAGTTACCATGTTCACTTAATGGGACCGTAGCCACCATATTTCGTTGGTGAGACCGTAGTCAACACCTATTCTTCCCCTTTCACATATATCCCATATGCCCCAAATATTTATATCATGCATATCTTATTTCTCATTCATATTACATATTCAAACATATATATATCGTATTTGTAATCCTATCGGAAGTAGGAAACGTACCCGGGTACTTTTACCTCATTTGTGACACTTAGCCACATTCTCATTCGCATGCACATTCATATATATACATATAAAATAATTTCCGTAATATCTTGGGAGTTAGTGTGGGTACACACCTTATTCGCTTAATGGATTCCTTGAATTCCCGAAGTGAATTGATCACAGATTCAGACTTTAGATCTGTTAACTCCTATATTTGGCCCGTATATATAAACATATTAATACCCTTTTGATTTTAAAACCAAATCCTACTAGGAATAGAATTACTAACACTTAGCTTGTTTGCCAAATCAAATCCCAAAGTTGTGGTATTCCTCCCGAATTTCTGGACTACCACTAGATCCACTCGATTTGATAAATCTTTGATTAAAACGAATAGATCTAATTATTAAAGAGATAACCTAGGCCGAATATAACTTCTTACCTTGAATCCTTGAGTTCCCGAAAATATTCCTTTTCTTGTATGTTTGTCAAAATCTGATAAACCCCTTGTATATTCGGCCATTCACAAGAATAAGATTAGTACCCTGATTTTGGTAAAAAGAAAAAGGAATAGAAATTGATTGACCACAGATCTTACCCTTTTGATGTTGTAGTTGATTGCTCCTTTACTTAGAATCGACAAAGATTCGACTTTGATAGTAGAAACAGAGAAGAAAATAGAAGAAGAGAAGATGGATTTTACTTAAGGAAAAATTAATGAGAGAGAGGGGAGAGCTAGGAATTTTGGCAGAGCAGAAAAAGAAGCAAATTGAGGAGTAGCCCTTCTTCCTTCCTTTTATAGACAAAGTTATCAGCCAAGAAGTCCCTTACTTGGCCACCACTCCACATATGTGATAATATTATTCAAATAAAAAATATTTAATCCATCATTTATCTCCTCAAATAATCCAAATTTAAAAATCTAAAAAGAAATCTCTTATTTATCACTTAATAGTCGAATTTTAAAGAGAATAAACCTCTTTTTTTCAAGATGCTTGCCGTCCACTCCTTGTGCTTCTGGAAACAAAATTAAAACCTTCATTTAATTGCTTCCCTTATGACTCAAACCTAGGCCCATGCCTCTTGCACATGGCGCCATTTCCATAGGCCTTAAGTGCCATCTTCAGGCCACTTTTCCTAGCCCGATTGTGTGTCAAAACTTACCAACTTTTTCTTTTAAGGCCCTCTTGCCTTGATTTCCTATTTTAAACTTTAAAACTCATCATTTTAGGGTCATTTCCAAGTTTCCTAAAATTTTCGATCTGCTCTGTTTACTTGCCATTTTCTTACATTTCCAAGTTTCCTAAAATGTATACTTTCCATTTTGGATCATTTCCATTTTCATTTCTTAGTTTCCAAAAATGTGTACTTTCCATTTTTGAACCATTTTCTTACATTTAGGTTTCCTAAAATGTTCATGTCCTAATGCATTTCAGGTTTCCAAAAATGTTCGAGTTTCCAAAAATGTTTATTTTCATTTCCATGCATTTTCATACATTTTCGAGTTTCCAAAAATATCAAAAATTTATTCATAATGCTTAAGACTTGTCATTTCATACAATTAAACCGAAAATGCATAGGCCCTTTCCGGGATGTTACGATTCTACCCCTTAAACAAAAATTTCGTCCTCGAAATTTCCTAACTAAACAATCGAGGGTATTCTTTGTCGCATTGTCTCTTCGACTCCCACGAAGCTTCTTCCGATCCATGGTTGCGCCATAACACCTTGACTAGAGGTACTGACTTCCTCCGTAGTACTTTCACATCACGTTCCAAGATTCGAATCGGCTCTTCCTCGTAGGATAGATCTGGCCTTAGCTCCACTTCTTCAACAGGTACCATATGAGACGGATCCGATCGATAGTGACGTAGCATGGATACATGGAATACGTCGTGCATTTCTTTGCAATTCGGTGGCAACTCCACTTGGTATGCCATGGTCCAACTCATTTGTAGTACTCGATAGGGCCTTATAAACCTTGGGCTTAACTTTCCTTTGCGACTGAACCTCATAACCTTCTTCCAAGGTGAGATTTTTAGAAACACTTGGTCTCCCACTTCAAACTCAATTTCCTTCCTCTTAAGGTTGGCGTACGACTTTTGCCTATCAGAGGCTTCCTTCAACCTTGCCCGAATTATTTCAACCTTCTCTTCAGTTTCTGCCACTAACTCCGGACCCAAAACGCAACGTTCTCCTAACTCAGTCCAACAAGTAGGAGTTCTACACTTCCGACCATACAATGCTTCGTATGGTGCCATCCGAATGCTTGCTGATAGCTGTTGTTGTAGGCGAACTCAGCTAAAGGCAAATAATCTTCCTAACTTCCTCTGAAATCCATCACTGACCTCTCAAAGATATCCTCCAACACTTGTATAACTCGTTCTGACTGCCTATCTGATTGTGGATGAAAAGCCGTAGTGAAGTCCAACTTAGTGCCTAAAGCTTGATGAAGTGCCTTGTAAAATCGAGACGTAAACCTTGGGTCTCTGTCGAAGATGATCGACATAGGTACTCCGTGTAGCCTTACGATTTTCGCCACATATAACTTGGCTAACTTCTGAAGGGAATAGTCAATTCTCACCGGAATAAAATGTGCGGACTTGGTCAAACGGTCCACTATCACCCATACCGAGTCTTTCTTAGTAGGACTAAGGGGAAGCCTACTAACGAAGTCCATGGTAATTCTTTCCCACTTCCATTGGGGAATCTCAATTGGTTGAAGCAATCCCGATGGAACTTGGTGTTCAGCCTTAACTTGCTGACACGTTAGACATTTTCCCACGAATTCAGTCACTTCCTGCTTAAGATCAGACCACCAAAATTGTTCTCTTAGATCTCTATACAACTTCAGGATGCATAGCATAAGGGCTACCATGCGCTTCCCGAAGAATCCTTTGTCTCAACTTCTTATCCTTCGGCATACAGACCTTTCCTTTGTGCACAACACTCCTTCTTCATTGACGCCATAATCCCCTAATTCTCCGCTCCGTACTTGTTGAAACTTAGCACTTAGATCTTTATCAGCCATTTGTCCCTCTTTCACCTCATTCAGCCACGTGGGCTTGACTTGCAATTCTGCCAACAGGCTTCCATCATTATACAGACTCAAGTGAGCGAACAAAGCCCTTAAATCCGACACAACCTTCCTGCTCAGGGCATCGGCTACCACATTCGCCTTGCCCGGATGATATTCTATTGAACAATCGTAGTCTTTCAGTAATTCCACCCACCTTCGTTGCCTCAAGTTCAACTCCTTCTGAGTCAACAAGTACTTAAGGCTCTTGTGATCTGTGTAGATAACTGACCTTTCTCCATAAAGGTAGTGCCTCCAAACCTTGAGGGCAAAAACCACTGCTGCTAGTTCCAAGTCATGGGTTGGATAGTTAACCTCATGAAGCCTTAACTGCCGAGACGCGTAAGCGACCACTTTTCCATCTTGCATTAGCACACAGCCTAATCCCGTATGCGAAGCGTCACAGTACACCACAAAATCCTTGCCTGCCTCCGGCTGAATTAACACCTGAGCTTCCATCAGCACCTTCTTAAGCTTTTCAAAGCTCTCCTGTTGCTTATCCGTCCATACAAAGGGTACTTCCTTCCTTAGCAACTTTGTCAAAGGCGCGGCTATTGACGAGAATCCTTCTACGAACCTTCTGTAATAGCCCGCCAATCCTAAAAAACTTCGAATTTTAGCCACAGACCTAGGTGGTTTCCACTCCAACACTGCTTCGATCTTCCTAGGATCCACTCTTATTCCTTCTGCGGATACCACATGACTTAAGAATGCCACCTCCTTAAGCCAAAATTCACACTTGCTAAATTTGGCATAGAGCTTCTTCTCCCTTAACACCTCCAACACATCTCGGAGATGCTCATCATGCTCCTCCTCCGACTTCGAGTACACCAAAATATTGTCGATGAACACAACGACGAACTTATCCAGGTAGGGTTGGAAAACCCGATTCATCATGTCCATGAACGTGGCTGGAGCGTTCGTCAACCCAAACGACATCATTACAAATTCAAAATGACCGTATCTTGTCCTAAAAGCGGTCTTATGAATGTCAGCCTCCTTCACCTTCAACTGGTGATATCCCGACCTTAAGTCTATCTTCGAGAACACAGCTGTCCCTTTCAGCTGGTCGAACAAGTCGTCTATCCTTGGTAAAGGATACTTGTTCTTGATGGTCATTTTGTTCAACTGACGATAGTCTATGCACATACGTATAGTTCCATCCTTCTTCTTCACAAATAGGACCAGTGCTCCCCATGGAGACACACTGGGTCGAATGAACCCACGATCCAACAGTTCTTGGATTTGAGCCTTGAGCTCCACTAACTCCTTTGGCGCCATTCGGTATGGAGCGATTGACACAGGAGCTGTTCTCGGTAGCAAGTCTATTCCAAATTCCACCTCCCTATTTGGGGGTATTCCTGGTAATTCATCTGGGAACACATCTACGAAATCCCTTACCATCCTAACTCCATGAACACCTTCATCTTTACCTCCCAACACACTTACGAAGGCTAAGTACGCCTCGCACCCCTTCCTAACCATTTTCTCAGCCTTCAGCGCCGAAACTACGTTAGACAAGTAGTTCCTCCTTTCTCCGATCATCACTACTACCTCATCCTCGGGGGTTCTTAGTTCCATACGTTTAGCCGCACAATCCAACACGGCTCGATGCTCTACTAGCTAATCCATTCCAAGTATAAGCTCAAACTCTCCGAAGGGTAACTCCATTAAGTCAGCCCGAAAGTTCACTCCCTGAATCTCTAGGGGTACATTCCGAAAGATCTTATCTATCATCACAGCTTGGCCTAATGGGCTTACTACAGTCATCTAGAACTCATTTCCTAGCGTCGAGATCTGATTAAGGAATTTTACGGATTAGTCATTGTTCCACTTATTTACCCGCGAAGGAGTTTTATGAAAAGGGATTTAAGAGTGGTTCTTTCGTATTCATACAAACACACAGTCTTTTCCATTCAATCATTCATCCATCAAACAAGTATGAACTTTCGTTCATTCAGAGAAACGTTATAGTTTTCGTTGTTGTTTTCCACTACCTAGGGGTATTTTCGTAATTTTGTCCTACAGGGGCATTTTCGTAATTTTTCAAAAGGAAAAACGTTCCTTGGTGTTTTTGTCAAAAAGTATTTTGAGAATTCAAAGTCTCGGGGTGATTTGGAGAAATTTCAAAATCCGGGGGTATTTCGGTAATTTTCAACCTCAGGGGTATTTTGGTAAATTTTCACAAATCAGGGTAAATTTGTATAATTTAATAAATCAGGGATATTTCAAAAGTTGTAAAACTTTGTGGGTTCTTTTTGAGAATTGTTCCTTCCAAAATGGAGATGTTGCAAAAATTTTGGGAATCAGGGTCATTTTGGTAATTTTGTAAGTTAGGGGCAATTTTGTAATTTTCCAAAATCAAGGTATTTTGATATTTTACAAATTAGGGTTTTTGAATGTTTATAAAATAATGAAGTTTCGGCAAAGTCGTTGAGAAATTTGACAATTTGTGAATCAAGGGCATTTTGGTAATTTTACCACTAGGGGTATTTTTGTAATTTTTGAAAATTAGAAATTTTTTTTTCGGAAGATCTTGTAAAGATAGTTTTCACCAATTAAAAGAGTGATTTTTTAAAAGTTTTAAAACTAGGGTTTTGTTGTTTTGTTCTCTCTCTTTTTTTTGAAAACATGGCTAGTTCCCTTTCGGGTTTTAGTCATTATGTTTAGCCTATGTCCGAGCCCTCTTTGGTCAGGGTGAACCAAAGCTACGCACCAGGCAGGATTCAAATGGAGAGGAGGTGAGTCATGCGGACTGCTTAAATACCAAGCTCCCATCGAAACCATTCCTAGACATGTGCACAGAGGTTGCCACACCACTGAGCCCTCTGAGTTAGGGTGAATCGAAGCTACGCACCAGGTAGGATTCCTGCAAAGAGGAGGTGAGCCACTAGGACTGCTTAAATACCAAGCTCTTCCGGATCCAATCCTAGACATGCGTACAGGGGTTGCCACACCCTAATCTCAGTGACTTAGCCATAGGTTTGTTAAGTTCATTAAGTCTTATGGGTTCGGTGTTTGAGTAATCTAGCCCTAGGGTTCAAAGTCCTATCATTCTATTCTACGTTCCATGCATTTCCTACCCTTCTAAGGTTCATAATATAGTTCACATAATCACCCAAAAGAGTTAGGGGTACTTACCTGGTGGACTGCTGGTCGGAGACTTAGGTGCCATGCCAAAATACCTGCTTTATTTCAAAGAAAATCATTTGGGCTCGAATTAAAAACATTTTTGGGCCTTAGCCCACAGGCCGAGAGTTGAAAACCTGGCTCCAATACCAAGCTGAAACACCCCACACCCGGCCCACGAGCCTGAACCGGATCTGGTATGTTCCTTAAGAAAATCGGGCCAAGTCCTTTATTACTTTGAGAATATTGGTGTATTTTTAGAAAAGCTGTTCATTTTGGATTGGGCTTAGGTTAAAAACCCGTTTATTTAATTTAGAAATCATGACAAAATAATTTAGGGTTTAAATGTAAAGACATAAAATTTTAATATCATAAATGTAAAGTATTTCGAAGCATAATAATTGCAAGTAAACAATAGTAACGAAAATAAAACTATGGCTTTTGGGCCTTGTTACATCAATAATTTCCAAACTTAAAATTTAAAGAACTTTATAAAAATAAAGGTCCAATTCAGTAAATATTTTCTTTGCTACGCATGGCCACCTTTAGCTCCTGCCAGGTGGCCCATTACCGCTCATCACTGAAAAATAATCCTCAAAGGGGTGAGTTAACTGACTCAATGTGTACACAAACTAACAAACAATATTTCGTGCATACATATTCATATCGAACATATACATATCAAAATGATGCAACCCAAACCCAAGCCTAATTATCCATCCGCTACACACCACCCGTGCACTCGCCGGTCCACACCGTGGGACTACTAAGTCAACCCTCCTTCCGCTTACACACTATCGAAGGCGATCGCTGCGATCGACGTGCTCATCGCCTATATACGTTGTGTCATTAGACACTATGTTGAGAAAATGTAACCGAAGTTACCATGTTCACTTAATGGGACCGTAGCCACCATATTTCGTTGGTGAGACCGTAGTCAACACCTATTCTTCCCCCTTTCACATATATCCCATATGCCCCAAATATTTATATCATGCATATCTTATTTCTCATTCATATTACATATTCAAACATATATATATATCATATTTGTAATCCTATCGGAAGTAGGAAACGTACCTGGGTACTTTTACCTCATTTGTGACACTTAGCCACATTCTCATTCGCATGCACATTCATATATATACATATAAAATAATTGCGAAATATATTGGGAGTTAGTGTGGGTACACACCTTATTCGCTTAATGGATTCCTTGAATTCCCGAAGTGAATTGATCACAGATTCAGACTTTAGATCTGTTAACTCCTATATTTGGCCCATATATATAAACATATTAATACCCTTTTGATTTTAAAACCAAATCCTACTAGGAATAGAATTACTAACACTTACCTTGTTTGCCAAATCAAATCCCAAAGTTGTGGTATTCCTCCTCCCGATTTTGGCTACCCACTAGATCCATCGATTTGATAAATCTTTGATTAAAACGAATCGATCTAATTATTAAAAAGATAACCTAGGCCGAATATAACTTCTTACCTTGAATCGTTGAGTTCCCGAAAATATTCCTTTTCTTGTATGTTTGTCGAAATCTGATAAACCCCTTGTATATTCGGCCATTCACAAGAATAAGATTAGTACCACGATTTTGGTAAAAAGAAAAAGGAATAGAAATTGATTGACCACAGATCTTACCCTTTTGATGTTGTAGTTGATTGCTCCTTTACTTAGAATCGACAAAGATTCGGCTTTGATAGTAGAAACAGAGAAGAAAATAGAAGAAGAGAAGATGGATTTTACTTAAGGAAAAATTCGATGAGAGAGGGAGAGCTAGGGAATTTTTGGCAGAGCGTAAAAGAAGCAAACCGAGAGAGTAGCCCTCCTTCCTTCCTTTTATAGACAAAGTTATCACCAAGGAGTCCCTTACTTGGCCACCACTCCACATATGTGATAATATTATTCAAATAAAAATATTTAATCCATCATTTATCTCCTCAAATAATCCAAATTTAAAAACTAAAAAGAAATCTCTTATTTATCACTTAATAATAGAATTTTAAAGAGAATAAACCTCTTTTTTTCAAGATGCTTGCCGTCCACTCCTTGTGCTTCGGAAACAAAATTAAAACCTTCATTTAATTGCTTCCTCATGACTCAAACCTAGGCCCATGCCTCTTGCACATGGCGCCATTTCCATAGGCCTTAAGTGCCATCTTCAGCCACTTTTCCTAGCCCGTTTGTGTGTCAAAACTTACCAACTTTTTCTTTTAAGGCCCTCTTGCCTTGATTTCCTATTTTAAACTTTAAAACTCATCATTTTAGGGTCATTTCCAAGTTTCCTAAAATTTTCGATCGGCTCTGTTTACTTGCCATTTTCTTACATTTCCAAGTTTCCTAAAATGTATACTTTCCATTTTTGGATCATTTCCATTTTCATTTCTTAGTTTCCAAAAATGTGTACTTTCCATTTTTGAACCATTTCCTTACATTTCTGGGTTTCCTAAAATGTTCATGTCCTAATGCATTTCTAGGTTTCCAAAAATGTTCAGGTTTCCAAAAATGTTTATTTTCATTTCCATGCATTTTCATACATTTCTGAGTTTCCAAAAATATCAAAAATTTATTCATAATGCTTAAGACTTATCATTTCATACAATTAAACCGAAAATGCATAGGCCCTTTCCAGGATGTTACACACAACATATCATACTCATTTTATGCACAAAAATCAAAAGTCCGAAGACTTACCGTGCGGATTTAGTGTCGGAGACTCAAGTGCCATGCTTCCAAAACACACATATATCTCTACATCACTTTCTAACCATCTTTTAAAGCATTTTAAACCCCCCATACCCATGGCCGAGTGTTTGAGGCTGGCTCTGATACCAAAATTGTAACACTCTAAACCCAGTCTAAACGTTACAACCGAATTTGGATTGCTACCGGATGAGTAGATTTGAAAAACTTTGGAAAACTTCGCTACTTGAGTGTTATGGTTGGAGAAATTCAGTAAAGAGCCAAAATTGTTTTGTTAATATCAACCTTACCATTATAACCAAATATATTCTTTTTAATTAATCAAGCCGATTGGATGCTAAAACAAACTTATATTGTGAAAACCGAACCTTGAGGAATATTTGGAAGGTGAAAATTTAAAATGAATTTTTAAATTGCTTGATTTCTTTGAAAACCACATCTGAAATATTAAGAAAATTCCAAGTTTCATTTGTTAACTGCTTAATATCTGTTTGTCATGAATTTGGAAAACTTCTTGTTACGTTTTTAGGAAAACCCCTTTTTCAATGATTTGAAGAACGAATAAAATAGCTTAAAAACAAATCCCAAGTTAAAGTTAAGCGGCCTTATTACAAGTCCAAAAATCCCAAAATAAAAATAAATTAAAGCCAAAATTCGTGTTTACTAAAGAAACCGCAACGCATGGCCACCTCGAATCCGTCTCGGCCAAAAACCCCCCATCAACTGATCATCTGCAAAATTAGCAAAGGGGTGAGTCACCGAGACTCAGTGTGTACATTTCCCCAGGTAACGCAACTTGGGCCTTTGCCCACTTAATACAGTTCATGTTATGTGCATGTAATGCAACCCATCCCAGATCAACTCTCCATCCAAACACCCGTGGCATCATGCCACTGTGGTTCATAACCACTGTGGTCCTAGACCACTCATGACCGTAGTCACTCCTGACAAAGTCACTGTAATATAAGCGTGGGGCCAACCCACTGTGGTTGTGGGCCAACCCACTGTGGTCGTGACAATCTCTAGCAATAAGCATACGTGGGGCCAACCCACTGTGATCATAAACCACCGAGACAAGTCACTAATATAAGCAATCATGGTATTAACCACCGTGGTACTTGACCACTCGTGACAATAGTCACTCATCAGATTATCCGTAGTTTAACCACCGTGGTACTTAGACCACTCGTGACAAAAGTCACTCGTGACCGTAGTCACTAATTCTCCCTTCTCTATCAATCAATCCTAAGCCCATGCTCTTTCCATTGTGCACAATACGTATGTATGCAATGCTATATATATCAGTGTATACAGCTTATATTTCATACACGCATAACATCAAAACATACATACATGCATATTAACAGCAATATCGGTATCGAAGAACTTACCCGGCGTCTCCAACCTTTACTCGTAAGGGTAGTTAATCTATCGTATCAGATATTTCGGCTTTTCGCCTTCTTTCAGTTAATAAGATAACAAAAACAACAATGAAGGCGTGTGAGTAGTACACACCTGGTAACACGCAACACTATGCCTTCTATGTCGACACTCTAGTTAACCAAAATGATAGCTATTTGCCTACTATTCTGTTCTGAAGCCGGACCATAACCCGGTGGCCAATCCCGAACCGCAGACACCGCTTGCATTTTGAACTTAGGGGCTGGGACTACGTGTCCAACCCCTTCCTTTGTTTGGCTGGTATTTGAGTCCATTAAAGAGATCTTGGTCAACAGACCAGATTAAGGCATTGAAGCAGCGAAAATAATGATATACATTCAATATGTAAAGATTCCCATACCTAGATCGACAGAACCCCGAAAGCTAACAACTTGTATTAAGAAATCGGTTGAGTCCTTACATCAACACCATATAAGAATCGATTCTCACAAATGAATCCAAAGAAGTGGCCTTTCGACCAAACAAGCGAATAGAGGCCCTCTTATGGCCTATTCGGCCAACAACACTTACCAACGTCCTCTCGAAAATAGGCCACACAAAGAAAAGATGATGAATACACGACCCTCCGCCACGAAGCAAGAGTATACTGATTGGGGAGTTTATGTTCGGCTTTCAGCAAAGTCGACAGAAAGGGTGGTAACTCTTGACACACAAAAAGGGGTTCGATTTTTAGAAGAAATGGAGAAGGAGTATGAAACAAATAGATGCCTCGAATTTGAAGAAGGAACTCGTGACAAATGGTGATTAGAAGATGAGCACTGGGTTCGGTTGAAGTGAAAGAAAAATGAGGGATAGGTTTCGACAATGGAGAAACAAGTGGAGAAAATATGATGCAAGAAAGATAGAAGAGAAACAGTGGAGTGCTATGGCTTTGAGTAATTGAGTAAAAAGACCAAAAAGGAGAATGGAAGCTTATGAGAAATCGACAAAGGGATAGGAGCTTGGGAAGTGACACAAATGAGAGAGGAAAAAAAAGAATAGAAGGGAAAAAGAGTGCCCAAAATGTTTCGGCTTAACCAATGAGGAGATGAACCAATAATAGCCTTAGGAGTTTTCGGCAACAAAGGAAGAAAATGGGTCAAAAATGAAGAGCACACCAAATGCCGAAAAGAAAAACCTCTCCACACAAAATTTGCTAAACACATACCTACATTTCGGCACCTAAACCTCTCCACCAAACCGAATGCCTACACCCACCAAATGACCCCTAAGTGACCGAATTCCCCCCTAACACCACTCAAAAATTCGGCCAACTCCCTTCTCACTTCAATCCCCCACTTTTCTCCTACATTCCCTCTCCTCCCAACATTCAAATTGGTTTGAATAATTCAAACCCCTTCTTCCTCTCATAGCCACACATTTGAAAGTTTTGACCAATTCAACACCCATCCAAGAAGTGTCCTAGCCGAATCCACCATCCAAGCTCCTTAGGCGCATAAACAAAAATAAAATTCCACATTGCTGACGCCGTGACTCGAACTTGCTCCCCCACAACTTCCCCTTGTGGCGTCACTCACCTATACCCTTAAGTGGCGTCTCCTTGCCACTTTACTACTACATTTCTTGTGTCTTCAACCCCAAACTAGATCACTTAACCCAAGCCTCAATTGGCTCTCCCCTAAAGTGCCCAAAATTAAAATTTTGGCCAAAGCTTCGGCTTAACCCCGAACCTTTCCTGGACCCCCAAACATAGCAAATTAACACACAGAGCATAGCATACACACAGGAACATATTAAATGCAGAGGCCCTAATTCTGGATGTTACAGTTGTTGTCAGATAAAAAACTTTTGTTAAGTGATTTTTGATGAAAATTAAATTGAAAATGGAAAATTTTTCTTGGAGAAATTGTGAAATAAATGAAATATAGGGCTTGTTAGGGACCTAATTGATATTTGGCTCTAGTGGGTTGTGGTGAAATTGCCTAAATTTCCATTTTTATGAGCTAGAGACTAAATTGCAAAGAAATTAAAAGTAAATGGGAAAAATGGTAATTTTTCATTAATAAAATGCATATTTAATTGAATTAAATTTGTCCGTATAGATCAAGACAGACCTCGTATGGCTTTAGATCGGGGCAAAGAGAGTCTCAGATTAATCGCTTTCATATCTACGTATACTCGTCGATGTAAGTTCGTGTAATTAAATTGTGTATATGTTTCTGATTAAAATATACTTGTGTTGTGAATTGCTATACGTATATACCAGTTGCATATCCAATGACGTACGACTACTACTGAGCCCCATTTGAACCTTATGAATTTGTAGGATACAAATGACATGTCATTAGGGTTTACATGATTTGGGTACTGGTCCTGAACGTCCTACCGATGGCTAAGGTCCTGCATGTACTACAGATACTCCACAGCTTGTGTGAACAGCATCATGTAGCTACTTTCTGACCCACAGCTTGTGTGAGCATACTGATTTATAGCTCATGAAAGCATACTGATCTACAGCTCGAGTGAGCATAATGATTCACAGCTCGTATGAGCATACATGTACAGGTTTTGACGGATTATAGTTATATGAGGTAGCACACTATGTATGAGTTATCCTAGGTATCCAACGGTATTCTAATGGTTCAACAGGAATTATTCTAATACGAAATGGTAAGGGTTCATTACAGACTATTACAGGGATACATGTGAATTATATGGAAATGTTGTTACATGGTTTATGGAAAATTGAATTGGATGATACGTGTATTGAAACTTAATCAATTGTTGTGCTCATCCATGATTATTTGTTTGTACATTTATTTACTTGACTAACATGGTTGATGTATATGTGTTTAGGCATTTGGCCAAATTATGTTGGGATATGCTATGTTTATCTTACCTATTTTTTGATTAAATGGTAAGTTATGTTTTAATTTATACGAAGTTACTAAGCTTAAATTTTTACTTTGTGTTATTTACGTGTTTTATGGTGAATCGGAAGCTCGTTTAGGTTGGAATCTTGTCGGAGCTATATCACACTATCCATCGGCTCTTTTGGTACTTTCGATTGTTTAATTTTGGTTATAATGGCATGGATAGGTATTTTGGCTAATGTTGGCCATGTGTTTTGGTTGTTGGAATGGTCATTTGGTTTGGTTTGTGATTTGGTACTTTCATAATGTTATGAGCTTAGTTTATGGCATGTAAATATTAGCTTTATAATGGTTGATGTTTGACTTAATATACTTGAATTTGGAAGACAAAATTAAGGTTTGATTATGCATATTGTATAAGTCTTGTGATTTTTTGTGAATTGGTGCTTTGTTATGAAAGGTATATATGTCTACTACTGTTAGTGATTGAATGGCATTTTTGGTACCATTTGATAAGTTTTGGTATGATTTGGTAAGTAAACTAAATGGCATGTGTTGATGCAAATCTGCCTATAAGTTAGTTGCTCATTTTGATCAAATACAGTACATGGTTAAACATGTTTTCATGTTGTCATTTGAGGTGCCTAAGGGCATATTGGTTGTATGTGAATATACCACATGTATGAAGCTAGAATATGCATGATTTTCATCCACACTGGTTGAAACACGAGCGTGTGTCTCACCCATGTATGACACATGGCAAAGTGACAACATCGTGTGTCCCTTGTAGCTTTCAAAGGGTTGCAAGCTAGGCTGTTACACGGCCTAGCACATGGCCTAGAACATGGGTGTGTGGGGTGATCGTGTGTCTATCGAGTTTTAAAATTTATAAAAGAATGATTGAACTTGGAAACTAACTCAGACAATGATTTAAGGCAAGTGCACCTATCGAACAGTAATATAGTTAAGGCAAGACTAGATTATCGAACCTAAAGGAACTAAAAGTACTAATACTAAATTTCTTTCTATTATCTAGTCTAAATATTAAGTGATTGGTTGTTTAATCTAAAATTATCTAACTACCAAGCTAAGATGCAAAGACAAAAAGACTAAATTGGAGAGATAACTTTTAAAAAAGCTCAGTTGATTTAGACGACACCCTCAGGAAGAATCCACCTAGACTTCACTTGTTATCTAACACTGAACCATACGATTTATTCACTTAGTTTGATCCATAAGACTCCCTAATGTATATTAAACCTCTCTCGAGGCGAATAACATCTAACCCTAGGTTAATTAATGGAAATCTCTTTCTCTATTAATAACCCCCTAGGATAGCAGTAAATCGATCTATGGAGTCCTATATTAGGTTTCACCCTAATCTGGCAAAATCTCGTCACCCTATCTCTAGGCGCGCGATCAACTCCGCTTAATTATGCTAGATCTACTCTTAAGCAAGGACTTTTGCTCCTCCACCTAAACACATTTAACTTGAATCAATATCCCGAAAATATTAACACAAGAATTAAGCACACATAATTAAGAACAAACTAAGTATTTATCATATAGTTCAAAAAACAATAACAAGATTCATCTAGGTTTCATCCCCTTCAGGTATCTGAAGGGCTTAGTTCATAATAAATAAAGAAAACATCTCAGAAAAAAAGATAAAACAAAACATAAGAAATCCCTAAAACCCCCTGAAGGAATTGAAGGAGAAATCCGCTGTCTTGAGTAGAATTCCGACTTTTTGAGATGGATCAACTGGCTATCTTCGAGTGTTTCCCACAATTCTAACCTTTCCGGCTTGGCTCCTTGGCCTAGTTAACCGCCCCCACTTTTTAGGTGACACTTAGGGGGTTTATATAGGCTTTTGAAATAGGTGTTTTTGCCATAAAGTATCCAAATCGGAATGTAATTGTTCTTTGCCATGACAGGGACACGGGCGTGGCACATGCCCATGTGGTCGGTCTTCAAGCCGTGTTCGGATTCCTTTAATGAGACACAGCCGTGTGACTCAAGGAAAGACCGTGTTCTAGATGATCAGTGAGGCACGGCCATGTGGGCTTTGGTCTAGGCCTTGTCGATTTCTTCCTTAGCCCAATTTGCTTTGTTTTAGGCTCGTTTTATGTTCTTTTCATCCCCGGGTGCTTTCCTAGACATAAGACATGAAAAGAAGGAATTAAGAGCACCTTTTTACATAAATCAAGGGATAAATCATCCAAAAGTAAGCTAAATGTGGGATTAAAATATGTTACTATTACGATTTATCAAATTCCTCCACACTTAAGCTTTTGCTTGTCCTCAAGCAAAATTCTCAACTTAAAATTAAAACGAACTTTCCATAATTCATAATTCCTATCAACAATGCCTTATCATAGTTCATAGATAATTTATACATGAATAATTCAACTCAAATAGTGCTAAAGATTCAAACAAGATAAGTCATGTATTTGTATCACAAAAACATAGGTGTCCCCCCTTATCTGAATAATTACCTTTAATTCAAAACCTACAAGGATTGACATCCTCACAAAAGATTCACTGAAATCACTCAAAAAGTGTTTAAGGTTCAAAGTCGAACCTGAAAAGTTAATCCCATAGGCTTGCCTTAAAATCAAATCTCCACCACTGTAAAATGAGATAATAAACAGATCAAAAGGTCTTTGTCAGGGTTATAACGGGGCTAGGGTTAAAGGTGTGGATAAAGGCTGAATTAGAATGTTAGAATCGAGATTGAATTGACAAGTTACCTATCTAGAAATACTGAGACAATAATAATTACATCAACTAGAAAAGTAATAACCCTAATAATATGAGCTTTTTCTTTTGATAATTAGACTTTAACTGTATAAGTTCGCTTTTCATAATACTAATACTGAATATACTTCAAATTTTTTTTAAGAACAAACTAAATATTACATAATAATGAATGAATCTATTAAAATAAATATCATAGCTAGGCAACATATCAAATCAAATCTCGACATAAGGGTAGTCAAATAGAATGGTGATAACAAAAAGAAAGGGGTTTTGGGTTAATATTAGCGGGTGAGTTAATAAAAAAGGGTTGTTAGGATCAACGGGGTTCACTAGGGGTTAATTATGAAGGTAGGCTTTTTAGTGGAGTAAGTGGGTTAAAACCTAGGTGCCTTTATCATCTCGGTATATCAAATCGTAACTGTGGTCTAGACATGTATAATCAAGGCAAGTTCTAGAATAACAGTTCATAGTTGACACACTCATAATCAATAAAGTGAGCATGGAAAAGAATGTATGCTCTATAAGGCTCAAAATCTCACAAAATTATGGGTGTTTTTGACATCAACCTTATAGATTTCAAATTTCAAATAATATTCAAATTTAGGTTAACAACCTAAAAATTTTAATTTTGAAGAATAGACTTATCACGCTTGATTCTCTAGTATTCTTCAAATTTAATCATCAATGCACAATTATCAATGACTTACTCTAAAACACATTAATAAAAATCATAAATCATCAGAAATTTCATCCAAATTAGTAATATGAGGAAGTTACTTAAGAACAAGACTAAATTCAGGGATTTGAGAATAATGAAAAAAGTTAGGCACTTTTACCCTCAGGGTGTAACACTCCAAACCTGGCCCATGCATTATGATCGGATCTGACATGTCACATGAGAAAAAGATGTTAAATCTTTTTTTTATTCGTACTAAAATAGGTATTATTTTGTTATAATCAAGAAAAACAAGTTTGATTTGAAATATTTGATAAAATACTACTAACCTCGAAGGTTGATTGATAAATCGATAATTTGAACTAGAGATCTTATAAACCGTGACTTTTATGTTAGCTTAATTATGACACAAATCTACTCGTAATAAAGTGTCTAAATCATACCATAAAACTTTTAGTTCCTTAGGAAAGCTAGGCATGCATGAAAGTTCAAGTCTTTAGAATTGACTTAGTAATTTTTTGAGGCGAAATCCTAGGAAGCATGGAATGTTTAAAATGATTTAGGCAAATTTTTGTTTGGACCGTTTGAGCCTTTCAAGCAAACCTTAATGAATTTTTATCCTTTGAAACCCAACTTTGAGACTATATGGCCTAATTTTATTTGAACCTTTGCAATTTTTAGCCATCACTTTTCTCTTAATTATCTTTAAATTGTCCCAAACACTAGACTCAGTACTATTCAGAATATTCTTTGAAAACATGTTTGGGGGAGTTGAAAAGAAGTATCAAATGCTCAAAAAAATTGTAGTACATACAAAAAAATACTCGTGTTTAAAAAAAGGGAGCATATGTACTTGATAAATCATAATATGAACATATTTTAATCCCACATTTAGCATACTTTTGGATGATTTATTCCTTGAATTGTGTAATTTGGTGCTCTTAATTTTTTGTTTTCATGTTTTATACTCAGAAGAGCACCGGAGGATGAAAAGAACGAGAAACGGGCCCAAGACAGAGTAAATGGGCCATATCACGAAATTAACATGGCCTGGGACCAAGACCACATGGCCGTGCCTCCTTAATAGTCTTGAACACGGCCTGGCCACGATTCACACGGGCGTGTGCCATAGGCGTGTCTCTAATGTGAGAAAGAAGAGTTTCAGTCAGATTAGGGTACTTAGAGGCAAAGAAAGCCATTCCAAAAGCCTATATAAACCCCCGAGAGGCCAACCTTCAAGGGGCGTCTAGCTAGGCCAAGGAGTCAAGCTAGAGAGGCCAGAATTGTGGGATTCACTCGAAGAATAGCCAATTGATTCATCTCAAGAAGCCGGAGTTATACTCAAGACGGAGTATCTCTCCTTCAATTCCTTCAGGGGGTTTTAGGGTTCTCTTATGTTTTGTTTTATCTTTTCTTTTGAGATGTATTCTTTTATCGTTATGAACTAAACCCCAATACCTAAGGGGGATGAAACCTAAGATGAATCTTGTTATCGGTTGCTGAACTATATGGTAAATACTTGATTTGTTCTTAACTATGTGTTCTTAATTCTTGTTTTGGCATTTCCAGGATATTTATTCAAGTATTGATGTGCTTAGCTGGTGGAGCAAAAGTCCCTGCCTAAGAGTAGATCTAGCATAGTTAAGCGAAGTTGCTCACGCGCCTAGAAATATGGTGACGAAAATCTGACAGATTAGGGTCAAAACTAATATGGGAGTCCATAGATCGAGTTAATACAATTCTAGAGGTTTTAATTAGAAAGAGAATTCAATTAATCAACCTAGGGTCAGACGTTAGTAGCCTCGAAAGAGGTATTAATATAAATGAGGGAATCCTACGAATCAAGTCAAGTGAATAAATCGTCTGGTTCAAAGTTAGATAAGAAGTGAAGTCTAGGTGGATTCTTCCTCGGGTATTGTCTTAATCAATTGGTTTTTCTCACAAGTTATTTTCCCCAATTTATTCTCTTTGTCTTTGCATCTTTAGCTTAGTTGTTAGTTAATTTTAGATTATATAACAAATTCCTTTAATTCTTAAGCTAAATAATAAAAAGAAAGTTATTATTAGTACTTTTGGTTCCTTTAGGTTCGATAATCTAGCCTTGCCACAGCTATACTATTGTTCGATAGGTGCACTTGCATCAATCGTTGTCGCAGTTAGTTCTAGGCTTGATCATTCTATATATAAATTTTTAAGACTCTGAAAGACACGATCAGTACTCAAAAGAAGTAGATGTACAAAAGAGCATATGAATGCAAAATAAGTTGGTGTATTGAAGGTAATTATTCCGAAGGTCCAATTCAAGCTGAGTCTAGGGTTTTTAGCCTAAATTTATCTATTTTTTATCTACCCCTAGCCTAGCCATGTTACAACCTATTTGAAAGACCTATTGATTCAAGTTTCTATGCTACCTATATTAGTAGAGAGAAATTTCTATGTTCAACATATGAAGGCATAAATTAAAGTTAATGATTGCAGCTTAATCTTAAATAAGGGAATAAAAATTGAATTGGTAGGGGTTTAACATGCCTTTATTGAGAAGGCATTTATTTTATTTTTTCTATCATAATAATTATTGAGATTAATTTGAATGATATGTATACTTAAGTAGCATAAATCTCAAAATTTTTGTTCTTAAGCATAAGTATGCTAAATTCATAATTTTGAGAAGAATGTTTTCTGAATGAATTTTTCATAGGTGTTTCCAAGAAATTCTTTTCATTTTCCTCATTACTCGGGACGAGCAATGAATTAAGTTTGAGGGTTTGAAAACACAAAAATATATAGACTTTTTCATACCCTTTTTAACTCAAATTCATGCACTTTCGGTGTAATTCTTGTCGAAAAATATAATATAATTATAAAATAATTAAATTGTACTTCAATTATTAACATATTGAATTTTAATTAATTTTATAAGAAATTTTCATAAATTTTGATTTAATTTTGATAGATTTGCACGAAGGGTGAAAATTAGCTCGACAAACACGACTAGAACCACAAAATCAGGAACTGACTTTTGAAGCATCGAGGTGAATTAATTTCTCAGCCTAAGACGGTCAAATTGATGAGTATTAATATATAATATAATTAATTTTAATTTAATCCAATTTATTTTAGGTTAAATAATTATTATTAATTAAATTATGAAAAGAGGTCCAGTTGTGCGAAGCTGAAATACTGATCCAACTAAGCAATGAATAATCCGTACGAACAGGCAAGAAATGAGCAGTCTTCATTAACCGATCCACTATTACCCATACGGAATCTTTCTTAGTAGGCGTTAATGGAATTTTCACTGGTTGTAGCAACCCTGATGGCAGTTGATGTTCCGCCTTCACCTATTGACATGTTAAGCACTTGCTCACGAAACCAGTAACCTCCCGTTTCAACCCTGGCCACCAATACTGCTCACGGAGGTCTCGGTACATCTTTTTTGCCCTGGGGTACATAGCATATGTGCCTCACGCAGAATTATTTGTCTCAATTCTGAATCCTTGGGCATATAAACTCTTTCGTGAAAACACAATATTCCATCACTATTCAATCTAAACTCCCCTATCTCACCACCTTCCACTTGTTGAAGTCGAGAACCCAACGCTTCATCTATCAACTGCTTTTCCTTAATCTGGCTTATCCATGCAGGCTTCACCTGAAGTTTGGCCAACAGGCTACCATCTTCATAAAGGCTGAGATGAACGAACATCGCTCTCAAATCCGATATCACCTTTCGACTTAACCCACCTGCCACCTCATTAGCCTTTCCTCGATGATACTCGATTGAGAAGTCATAATCCTTCAATAGTTCTATCCACCTCCGTTGTCTTAATTTCAACTCCTTCTGGGTAAGGAGGTACTTCAGACTCTTATCATCCATATAGATAATCGACTTCTTGCCGTACAGATAGTGTCTCCAAATCTTCAGAGCAAACACCACTGTAGCTAACTCCAAGTCATGCATGGGATAATTCACTTCATGCGGCCTTAATTGATGAGATACATAAGCCACCATTTTTCCCCCTTGCATCAACACACATCCCAAGCTCGTGTGTGATGTATCACAATAAACAATAACCTCCTTACCAGCCTTAGGTTGAATCAATACTGGCGCTTCTGTCAGAATCGTCTTCAATTTCTCAAAGCTCTTTTGTTGCTTATCTGACCACACAAACGGTACTCCCTTACGCAACAACTTAGTTAGGGGTGTAGCAATCAACGAAAACCCCTCAATGAAATGCCTGTAATATCCATCCAATCCTAGAAAACTTCAAATTTTGGCCACTCTCTTCGGTGGCTTCCAATCCAATACAGCCTCGACTTTTTGGGGATCAACTCTAATTCCTTCGGCAGGCACAACATGCCCCAAAAAGGTCCATTCCCTCAGCCAAAATTCACACTTACTGAATTTGGCATACAGTTGTTTCTCCCTTAATATCTGCAATACTACCCGTAGATGTGAATCATGCTCTTCTTCATTCTTCGAGTATACCAAGATATCATCTATGAACACCACCACAAACCGGTCTAAATAGGGTTCGAAGACCCAGTTCATCATGTCCATAAATGCAGCTGGTGCATTTGTCAACCCAAACGGCATCACCAAGAACTCCTAATGCCCATAACGAGTTCGAAATACAGTCTTATGAATATCCGCCTCCTTGACCTTTAACTGGTGACAACTCGATCTCAAGTCTATCTTCGAGAAGACCGGAGCTCTTCGCAGTTGATTGAATAGATCATCGATTCTAGGCAACGGATACTTATTCTTGATTGTCAACTTATTCAATTGCCTATAATCGATGCACATACGCATCGACCCATCCTTCTTCTTAACGAATAAAACCGATGCTCCTTACATTGACACACTTGGTCGAATGAATCTGCGATCCAACAACTCCTGAATTTGAGCTTTAAGCTCTGCTAACTTCTTCGACACCATTTTAAAAGGAGCAATGGACACCAGAGCCGTTCCTGGCAACAGCTCAATGCCAAACTCTACCTCCCGATCCGGAGGCAATCTTGAAAGCTCCTCGAGAAAGATGTCTAAAAACTCTTTCACCGTTCTAACGCTATCTACCGACAACTCTTTGGCATTTAAAGTACTGATGAAGGCTAAGAATGCTCCACACCCCTTTCGCAGTAACTTTTCTGCCTTTAAAGAAGATACCACATTGGACAGGTAGTTTCTTCTTTCACCTATCATCATCACTTCCTTATCCTCCGAGGTTCTTAGTATCATCTACTTTGCAGCACAGTCCAAGTTCACACGGTGTTTAACCAGCCAGTCCATGCCCAAAATAAGGTCGAACTCTCCGAATGGCAGTTCCATCAAATCCGCCAGAAATATTTCCCCTTGAATTTCTAAGGGCACATCCCTAAACAACTTATTTACTATCATCGACTATCCTAAAGGGCTAATTATAGTTGTTTCTCTAGCAGTAATCTTAGATGCAATGTTTAAGGTTCCAGACATAGCACAAGCAACATACGAATGGGTGGATCCAATATCTATCAAAGTAGTAACAGGTACATCAACTATGAAAAATGTACCGGTTATGACATTTGGTGCATCGCCTCCTCTTGACGTCTGACCGCATAGACTAGACCTGGTTGTCTCACCTCCGTGTTACCTTTATTACCAGTACCTCTACCCGGTGCACCCTGACCTCATCCAACACCATTACCACCTCGACATGGCCCACGGCCTCTCGGTGGCTGCTGAGCACCTCTAGCTGGTTGCGTATCATTGTTACGAACAATCTGAGTCTGAACAGGCTATCGAGGACAATCCCTAAATCGATGATCTTGGGAACCACATCTGAAACAACCATCGGTTCTCTTCCAGCATTCACCCGAGTGAAGTTTTCCACAATCCACACATGGCTGTAACTGATTAGTAGTAGCTTGTGTTCTCGCTCAAGCTGGCTCCTCATTCCTGGGCCTCTTCTAAAAACCTCTAGCAGGACCTGAGTACCCAGAGTCTCTCTTGCTCCTACCCCTACCCTTGTCTCGGTTTTGCTGCTCTGAGTGTTTAACCTCTTCAGCTATCTTGGCTTTCTCCACTAGTGTGGCAAAATTCCTTTCCTTCTGTGGGGCTATCAGTACCCACAACTCATCACACAACCCGTCCTCAAAAGGCACACAGCGTTCATAGTCAGTCGACACTATTCCTCGGGCATACCGACTCAGATGCAGAAATTTCGCCTTGTATGCTGCCACAGATTTACCTCCTTGGACCAGATTCAGGAATTCCTTCCTTCGGGCATCCACATAGCCAGCCCCTACATATTTTCTTTGAAATGCAGATTTAAAGAATTCCCAGGTAATACGATCGGCCTAAGTGCCTTCCCAAATAGTGAGCCACCACTGATACGTCTCATTTCTCAGCAAAGACACTACTCCTTTTAGTTTCTACTCAGCGGTGCAATCCAAATCGTCCATGATCCACTCCATCACCTCAAGCCATATTCCGCTACATTTGGGGCTACACCTAAGATACCTCTAAAAACCTCAGCTCCATTCGATCTGAGTCGTTCTGATATCGACCCACGAGCTGCTGCCCAGTTCTTGCCCCATCAACCCTTTCCAGAACTCGCAACACTGCTTGGGACAAAGCGTCATCCTCTCTCATGCGATCCTGTGACCTAGCTTCAGTCACAGGTGATGCAGGTGCTCCATTTTCGGCATATGTCTCGATGCCTCAGATACAACTCTAGCGCCTCGGCCTCTACCATGGCCACGTCTATCGTGTCCACGTCCTCTAGCACTCATATTTGCTAATTTGATTTAATCTAATTAAGAGTCTTATGAATTAGTATGCTATTTCAGTGTTTATTAAACAATATTTTATGAAGTATAGGAAGTAAATTCATTTTCGCAAAACGCATCCTATAATCTCAATCTCTATAGTTTCACCTCCTAAAACTAAAAGTTCTAGAGTATTTCTACAGTCATACCACCATAATCATAATCATAAAATGATAACATATACTTACTTGACTTGGTGCCGGATACCCGTGGTGCCATACTTCCTTTAAAACATGCATTTATAATTTAAAATTCAAATGGCTTTGGAAAACGCTTTTGAACCCAAACCACAATTGAGTTTTGCAATCGGGCTCTGATACCATAAAATGTAACACCCCAAACCCGGCCCATGCGTTATGACTGGATCTAATAAGTCACATGAGAAAAACATTTTAAATCTTTTTTTTATTCGTACTAAAATAGGTATTATTTTGTTATAATCAAGAAAAACAAGTTTGATTTGAAATATTTGATAAAATACTACTAACCTAGAAGGTTGATTTGATAAATCGATAATTTGAACTAGAGATCTTATAAACCATGACTTTTGAAAATATCGTTGATAATTCGAGAGAAAATTTCCTAGTTAAAATATTCGTAAAAGTTTGTTATGAAATCCATTTGTTAATCTATTTTAGAAAATCTTTATTTAAGTTTTTAGAAAAATTCCCATTTAAAACAATTCAAGCAAAATAATAAGTACATCAAATATAAATTAAAAAAATAAAATATTCCAGAGGCCTTATTACAACGTAAAAACCCAAAATAGTAAAAGTAGTAAAGTAAACGTAATAGAAATCTAAAGTTCAATAGCACCATTACTGAAGTTTGGCCTCCACCGAGTCATCCATGGCCCAAGTCCACATCACTGAGCATTATCTGCAAGGGTTAAGGAAAATGGGTGAGTTACTGGAACTCAGTGTATAATCCCCTTACCGTTGTCCACTGGGCCTGAACCCATTTAGCATAATCGTGGGCCAGAGCCCATTTACATAACAGAATATATATATGTGTAATGTATGCAACCCAACCTATCCATCCACCACAACCCCAACCAGCCAATCACACCTGTGGGGATCAAGTCAACCCACCCCGCCGCTCACACCAATTCGCAGGCAATTTGCCATTTATAATATTCGCAGGCAATTTGCCAGTATTAGTTGTGGCCAAGCCACCGAAATCATAAGTAAGCATAATAATAAACATTTTTGTGGCAATGCCAGCAGGCTACACTTCTCTTCAACCTTTTTCCCAACCCATACAATATGTAACAGGCAACATACATAATTAAAACATAATATCCACATATATGTACAACAATCATTAATACAATATTTTACTACGGTGAATCGACCCATTATAGCACTTTGTAATTTGACCCACAAGGCAATCTAGTAAATCGACCCATTAAGGGAATTTTTGTAAATCGGCCCGTAAGGGCATTTTCATAATTCGACCCATAAGGGCATTTCGATAAATGGTCATTTTTAAAGATATTTACGTAATTCGGCCCGTTAAGGCATTTTATTGAAATCGGCCCATTAGGGGCATTTTGGTAAATCGGCCCGTAGGGGCATTTTCGAAATTTTTAACAATTTTAATAACGATTTCGACAAATCTTTAGAAATAATGTACTTTAAGAAAATTTCTCGTTTTATGCCAATTTTATGATTTTTAACCGTATAATAATAACAATCTACTATCAAACATATTACCGAATCAAGAATCTACGGGATTACGGTGTGAGATTACACACCTAATTACGGTAAGTATTAAACTCTCTTGATCGTCGGCACCTATGACAACATAATACTCGATTAATCTAGTGAACGAGAATTTTTTATTAATCTAAATCTAAACCAAGCGATCTATTGAAACGCTTACCTTCGATATCGTGAACGACCACGATTTGTCTATTCTCACATGATGATGGTCCACAACCCGGTGGGAAATCTCGAACCGCCGAAATTGCTCTACGCTTGAACTTAGGAGTAGGAATCGCAAATCCACTCCTTCTGTGTTCTCCAATCGCTTTTCCTTTCAAATCGGTTCCACTTGCCTCCATTGGAAAACTTCTTAATCAAAACGATATTACAATGATATATATTGATTGTCTAAGGAAAAAGGGTTCGGCTTACCACTATTTCCATATAATCAACAAGCGAATATCAACGATCAATATAGTCCCTAGAGTAAACGTGTATACATAATCATCAATCCATTTTAATGGAATAACGAAGTATTAAAATATTGAACCTTGAAGAAATCCCTTACCTTGACAATAATAGATCCACTTCTATCGATTGGGCGCAAGATTAGAAATGATTCGGCTAAGATGTGGTATTCGGCCAATCCACTAGAATACTACAAATAGAAGATTATCAAAATATGAGGGAGTGAGGGAAAACACCATTTCGGTTTAGAAACAATATGAAACAAACAAATGATGGGGAACACTCATTCGGCTAGGGGGAATAGAGAATGAAAAGATTAGAATAACGTCACTTACCCGATTTAATTAAGAAAGAAATGTCCAACTTGCAAGATAGAGAAGAGAAGATGATTAAGATTCGGCTATTGAAGAGAAAAAAAAGGTTGATAAAATGATCAAAAGAAAAGAAAAGATGAAGGAAGAGTGCTTTGTTAGTTTCGGCTAATAAAAGAAAAATGAGCAAGAGTGGGTTAAGTATTACGGCAAAACAAGAGAGAAAAATGAACAAATGCACTAGGTGTTTCGGCCAAAACAAAAGGGAAAAAGATGCTCTCTTTTTGGCTTTGGAGTCTCGGCAAAGAGGGAAAAATTAGAGAAAGTAAAAGACACCAAAATGCTAAGGAGAAAACAACCTCTCATGCACCAAAAATTGCCAATTGCCTAAAGAAAATTTGGCTATCCCTTTCCCCCCTACAAACTGTGTATTATCTTTTGCCTAAAGGAAGAATGTTGACCAAAATTCTTTCCAAAACATCTTCCACACTTTAGGCCAACATGTTCCCTATTCTTTCCTTTTCTTTTTCTTCTTTCCTTCCACTCATCTTTACCTTATTTCCTTAGCCATCTTTCCTAAAATAAAAAGTTTTCCTTACCGTAAATGAAGCCTTGGCCGACACTATAGATGAATAGCACAAAAAATTTAATCAAAATTTTGCACTAGATAGGATTTGAACGCCTTCCCTCCATGCTCTCCACCTGATGCCATAACCTCCTTGCCATATGCTCATTTATGCTAGCAAAATACGCACTTATTTCCTTAAGCCTTGAAGTGCTTGAACACAAAAATTTTGCTAAGGCCCAACTCAACCCCGAGCCTTCTTAGGACCTTAAAACATACATAATTAATATCTTTAACTAGCCTATCACATGATATAATGCAACACATAAAATTCTAAATTTTTTGATGTTACACAGGGATTTGAGAATCATGCAGAAAGTTAGGCACTTTTACCCACCACACTTAAGATGTACATTGTCCTCAATGTACAAAGATAGATATGACATTTAAGGGATAAATCAAAGGAGAAGGGGAGAAGTGAAACTTCCTGAATTTTGGATGTATTCCTTGCATCGGATGTTTAGAGGGGTCGGTCTGGATGACGAACCTGTGCTAGATGAAGAAATTGGGAAGCTAGTGAAGAATTAGCCAGGGGTTATTAAGACAATTTTAAAATAGACTAAATATATATGTAAAGATAAGAAAGATAAATAAAAAGGTAACAAAAATGTAAACAAAATGAAAATTAAAGATGAATGGACCAAAGTGTCCTTATTGTTGGATGGCTCGTGAGGTAGGCGTGTCCACTAAGGCTGGGGAGGTGCTGGTGGTTGCAGAAGTGGTGTGATTCCCTAGCAGCCTTTTGAACCTGATACTAAGAAAGTAAACTAAGTTAGACTAAATTAAGCATAAGATTGTCAAAGGGAAGGAAATTGAAGCAAAAGAGAAAAGAAAAGTAAAAACTAAATGGTCTCAAAGACCCTTGGCTTATTGTTTGGATAAAGCTACCGGCATGAACTCATGTAAATCATTCCCCTTTGAGGAGATTGACCTTTTATGCTTCTTTGGCATGGTTTCAGTGTGGCTCAAGGGTTAGTGAAACTTGTTATGGAGAAATTTGAGAAGAGGGAAGAAGAGAAGGGGTGGAGAGTATAGGGGGAGGATGGGGGAGGGAAGTTGGGTTTAAATAGAGTTTCAATTTTGGTACACGCACATGCCCGTGGTCTGAGGGCATGTCAATTCACACGGCCGCCTCGCACGGCCGTGTGTTTGGGTGTGTTGGCTCACCCACACCCATTTTGCAGGTTGCCACAGCTATTGATAATAAGTCAGTATGTTGACACGGTTGGCAGGCACAGGGTGTTCTGCCCGTGGTTGGCAAGTTAGTAGCTACACACGGTAGTGGGACACGGCCATGCCACTTTTTTGGTGCCCTGGGGGAGTAGTTGAGTCCGTGACTTTGAAATTTAGTTGAATCTCACTTGTACCGTCCTGCCATGTTAGTACCAAGATTTTGGTGGTCCACACGGCCACGACCACGGTCGTGTGTAAGGCCGTGTGGCCTGGGAATTTGCACCCATTGGTTATTTTTACAGTTAGGTCAAAGAAAGAATAAGATAAAATAAATAATGAAAAACATGAAAGTTAATGAGGTTAGTACCCGGGTTGTCTCTCAAGAAGCGCTCGTTTATAGTCTTAAGCTAGACTTTTCCTTGTATTTGAAAAAAAATCAAGGAGATTTAAAGGTTTGAATATCTTCTCTCATACTTACAGTTTTATTTTCTCGATAAAATTTAAGTCGGGAAGTGTTTACCTTAAAAGTGTCGAATGTTGGAGTGCTTACCTCGACTGTTCTGTGTGAGAAGATGTTATGTACCTTAATAGAAATTTCTTTGTTTTCTTTTAGGCCTAATATAGTGATTCGAGGGCCGGCTTTGTCTAACAGTACTTGGTCTCCTATTTTGAAGTGGTTTGATGTTCCTACGAGCTTTTCTAGAGGCTCTTTCGGTTTTACTTCTTGCGGTTCCTGTTCCTCTTTGATTTGTGTTTTCCACTCGTCTAGTTCATTGGTCTGAATCCTTCGATCCTCAGGAGTTATTTCTTTACAGGGTTTAGGATCGGGTTCAATTTTGTCATTTTGTGGTGCTTCCTAAAAAAAGGGGTTAATGTAACACCCCTTAACCCGTATCCGTCGCTGAATTAGGGTTATGGAGGCGTTACCGAACTAGACACAGTTTAGCAGAGTTATTTATGGAATAAACCCAATATGCATATTTAAATTTTTCCATATCAACAAATAATGTTCAAGACTTACGTTACAAACCATGTTTCATAATGCAACACATCATTACTCATAATCTATACAAGTTTCGAATCAAGCTTCCACATAACAACACCAAATTTCATATGTTAAACATATATAAATACATCTATTTCATTAGTCGAATATCAACATATCTTGTAATATCCTGGATTATAGCCTATGCATCAATACTAAGATATATGAAATAGCATGCTTGTGTGTGTTGTGAATGTGCATTATGAATTTTGTGAACCTTAGTACGTGGGTGAGTACTTTAGAAATTACTCGATTTTAAAGCTTAAAAGAGGGAACTAAGGCAAGGTGGCCTTAAGAAAATTTATAGAGGAAATTTGACATGAAATTGGGCTTGGAAAAGTGGCTTGGAAGTGCCACTTAAGGCCCTGGAAATGACGCCACCAGCATGTGAAGAAGGGCTTGTGTTCGAGTCACGTGGGAAGCAAAATTTTAAGGCTTTTATTTTTGCATGTGACATCAATGAGAGGGGAATAGGGGGACGGCATCAAGGCTAAATTTTAGGAGTTTTTATCCTTTTATTTTCAAGAGATAAATGATGGATTATTCTTTAATTTTAAATGAGGAGATAAAGAGGAAAACAAGGATATGAGAGTGTTGGCCAAGTAGGGGACTCTAGCTTAGCAATTTTGGCAAAAGGAGGAAAAATAAGGCCATTCTTTCTTTCTTTCTTTCTCCTTTTTCTCTCTGTTGAATTCTTTAGTGCAACTCCTCTTTTCTCTTTTCTTTTTGCCAAGCTGAAATACCCTGTGTTCTAGCCGAAACTTCTTCCAAAATTTAATTAGTATCGATTCTTTCTAAGCCTCATATCCCTCTCTCTTCATCTTTGTTGAAACCGAATACATAAATGATTCATAGCCGATTCTTCTCCAAGCCTTAAGCCGAATCTTTGAGGACTCAAGCAAGGGAGCCGTCGATTACAAAGTTAAAGGGTAAGGATAGTGGTTATCGATTTCCATTCTTTTTCTTTTAGGCTTGTCGAAATCTAGGAACTGATCCCTTTATGTCTTTGGCCGAAACTTTGAGAAAGGTTTTCAGGATTTAGGTGTTGTCGACCTCAAAAAATGATCTTCCGGGATTTGTGATCCGCAAGGTAAGTGCATATACACATTCGGCCAAGGCCCATTTAGTGAATTGGATCAATTTCTTACTTGTTTAAAAAGTCGAAACTAACTAGATTAATTATATGGTGTCTAGTCAATTACAAGGAAGGAATATCAGGGAATTTTCGGGATTTGGTTAGTGACCAATCGGCAGCAAGGTAAGAAGTGGTTGTGTTAATCCTTCGGGATTTGGGTTATTTAGCCGAATAGGCTTTTTGCTAACGTTAAGTGATTAAACCAATGTAGGAACTTGAGATCTAAATCAATAGATCGGATTTTCGGGAAATCAGTGAACTTGCTAAGTGAATCAGATGTGTACCCTTCCTTGAGACTTAATAAATTTAAAGCATTACATTTAATATAAGTGTTATAATGATGTGAAAGCTATGGCTAAGGTACCATGTTATGGTACAAAGTATCCAGGTACGTTTTCCTACTCCTACTAGGATTATAATAAGATTTGTTATGGTACATGTGTAAATAATGATAAGAATGTGAAATAAGGCCTATGGTATGAGATTGCATGATATGAATGATTTAGGGGGCATATGGGATATTATGAAAGGGGAAGTGAAAGTGGTGACTTATGTCACGATATCTGAATGTTGTGACCTCGGTCACAATTATCTGAATGTGGTGTCTCATGACACAAAATATTATCTGGTGGCTATGCCACAATATTTATAAGGGCAATGAGCACGTCGACTGCAGCGACTGCCTTCGATGGTGTGTAGCGGATGGAGGGTTGACTCAGTAGTCCCCACGGTGTGCAGGATGGTACAGCTGATGTGTAGCAGATGGCATCTAGGTTTGGGTTCGGGTTTGCATCATATTATTTAAATGTTATATGTACATGTATGACTTGTATGCCTGAATTTGTTAGGACTTAGTGTTGTGGTTACACATTGAGTCTGTTGACTCACCCCGTTGTGGGATTATTTTACAGGTGACGATTAGTGATGGACCGGGTCGACAGAAGCTTAGGGGTGGCCATGCTCAGCAAGGAATTTATTTTATTTGGACTATTTATTTTAAGTACTTTGAATTAAATTTTGGGATTTATTTGATGTAATAAGGCCATAGTTGAACTATTTTATTTTACTTTTAATTATTATGTTACGAATTTTTATCAATTAAAGGATTAAGTAAATTTATTTTAAATAAACTCTAAATGTTTCTGTCACCTAAAATAAAGGGTTTTCAATATAATATAAACTTGTTTTCCACTCGAGCCCAACCTAAAAACAATTTTTCTTTCAAACACACAGTTTTCCAAAGTAACAAAAGAATTTTGAACCGGTTTACATCGAGGAACATACCAGATCCGGTCAGGGCTCGTGGGCCGGGTTTGGGGTGTTTCATATCTTTTTATACCTTATACAAATATGCATATTAAAAACGAATAGATCCATGATACTCTATTTGCTTTTCATTCACATATGTGACATTCGAACCTTAGAGCATAACCAAACATACACATCATGCTATTATAATATGCGCAATGTCCCTAAAACAAAAGCCATGTCAAACCATAATTATCAATTCATCCTACCTTATTAATTAATGGACACAAGATTATTGAATAACCTACCAAACACACATATGATATGTGACTAGTCCAAAATATATAAATACAACCAATTCATTGACCATATATTCGGTCCTCAATTTAAAACTCTAATGATCAACCCAAAACATAAGTATAAACATTTTCATGATCATCTTTGAATTATAACCAAGCACATAATAATCTAAGTAGAAAAATTCACACGACATAATATGCATACTTATAGATATATATATAATACATATAAATGATTATTTCTATATAACCACATTTAACTTCCAAGCATAATATGCACACGTCTTATATCAAAGATTAAAACAAACCATTATATTAAACATACAAACGATACTTAACCAAAAGTAATAGCCTTATTCGTAAGGCCATATATACATATATACATTTACAAAACCGAACATCATTCATTCAAGTCATAATTCAGCCTATACATGCCTTTGATTCAAAAAGTAAACATATATACCAAAGAGAGTGATAGTGTGGTCGATTTTCTTTATGATCCCCTGAGCCCGTAGCTGAATCAACGATCTATAAAACAGAAATACAAACACACACAGAGTAAGCTCACTAGCTTAGTAAGTTTTAAGCAATAGATAATACAACAATCGAACACTTGAACATTTTTAATCAATAAATTTAGGACATTGGATATGAACATTTCAATATGCAATTGATACAAGGCCGAATACTAGTAGTATATTAATTCAAATAATTATACTTCATTACCATCAACCTGCATCTCATCAAAGTACAAAGTGCATATATTACATGAAACACATGTTTAGAATCATATAAATACAACATTCATACCAACTACATTATCACACTAAAAATTCTGTTATATAATATTCATACACATCGATTATAAGCTCAATTTCACATAACACCGTTCTTATCATATTATTTCAACTCAAGTGATATTAAACACAACTTACCTTACTTTTGATGAATTCAAAAGGGACTTATGTTTACCTGAGTTTTTAACTCAATACATTAACTATGTTACACCTCGAGCAATTTATGGTTCCTTCGTTTAAAAGTATCACCGGCAGTAAGCCTGCTAGGCATAAAAGCCCGAATATGTCACCGGCACTAAGCCTGCTAGGCACGAAGCCCGAATATCAACACATTCAACCTTTCGATACACATTACTCAGTATTAAAATATCAACCATCTCATATTTTACATTTTACTTTCATCTATTAATCCAAACATACATATTCACATTACATTAACCAAATTAAATTCACTACAAAATCATACTCCACATTCGGCCAACATGTATATTTATACTTTAAATTTCCAAACTTCATCATATAATATGTTCATAAATAATTCTTTGGCATATACTTGCTTAAGGACTTACTTCGACTATCGACGTACCGCGTAAACCGGCTATTCGATGACCTTTGTCTTTCCCCGATCCAAATCCGTTTTTCTTTGTTCTTGATCTAAACACATTAAAATTTAGCTCATTCAAGTACATTTCATCTCAATTTAGTCCCTAAGCACATAAATAGGCAATTTACCATTTTACCCCTACTATTTCACATTTTTACAATTTAGTCCTATTTGCATAAAACACAAAATACACAAAATTTCTCACTACTACTTAAGGGCCGAATATGTATAGGGACTATACAAGTCCATTTTTTTCATTTATTTTGCAAATAAGCCCCTCTAAAAATTTATTTCTACAATTTAGCCCAAATACTCAAATTTACCAAAAATTCAAAGACAAAACATATTAATCTTTAACATATCTTTAATTCAAAATCAACAAACATCACAACCTACATGAACACATCAATGGCCGAATATCACACATGCTTAGATTCAAAAAAATTCAACATGGGTCAGCTAATACTCTAAGCAACGATCTCAAAAACGTAAAAATCAACAAAAACGGAACTAAAATTCTTACCTAATTGAACCAAGTAGTTGTCAAAAATTCAAAGCTTCTTCAACCCCTTTTTCTTAGCTACATTCGGCCATGAGAGAGCATGAAGATGATGGCTTATTTTTTTATGTTATTTTAACATATATCATGTTATTAAAATAATTACTTATTTAACCTTATAACATAAAATTTCATAACATATAACTTAAGGGTAGATTAGACATATGCCGACCACTACATCTAAAATTGGACTATTTACTCTTTTAATACCTCACTTTAAAAAGCCATCATCAAATAGGCACTTTTCACTATAGTTTGCTACTTTTACCTTTTACGCGATTAAGTCTTTTTTCTAAATTAAACACACAGACGATAAAATTTTTCTACGAGACTTTCACACACATTAATTCACATATAATAAACATAAAATATAATATTAAAATATTTCTCGTACTCAAATTCGTGGTCCTGAAACCACCGTTTCGATTAGGGTCAAATTCGGTCTGTTACAGTTAACCGAATGGTTATCAAAAGAATTCACATTCTCACCTTTGTCGCTTGATGTTCTAGCCGAGTCGAGGGCTTTAAGAGTGACTGTCTCCTTGCCTACACAAAGTATAAGTTCGCCTACATCAACATCAATTTTAGTTCTGGCAGTTGCTAAGAATGGTCTTCCTAAGATTAAGGGGACAACAAAATCTACTGGGAAGACGAATTCATCGACTTTTACGAGCACATCCTCGATTATACCCCTAGGAGTTCTAATAGATTTATCAACTAACTGAATACTCATCTTAGTGGGTTTTGGTTCCCCAAGATCTAGTTGTTTAAACATTTTATAAGGCATTAAATTAATACTGGCACCTAGATCAGCTAATGCTTTCTTAATATTTAAGCTACCAATTAAGCAAGGGATAGTAAAACTTCCTGGGTCTTTTAATTTGGTTAGTAACTTGTTTTGGAGGATGGCTGAACATACTTCATTAAGTTCCACTGTCGATACTTCTTCAAGCTTCCTTTTATTTGTCAGGAGTTCTTTTAAGAATTTTACGTACGTCGGCATCTGTGAAATGGCTTCAACAAAAGGTAAGTTAATATGTATTTGTTTAAAAAGTTCAAGAAACTTACCGTATTGGGCATCTAATCGTTCCTTCTTCAATTTTGCTGGATATGGAACTGATAGTTTATTTTCTTTGTGTACTGGAGTTATGTCCTCAACTCCCACATCCTTTGCTTTGTTATCTTCGTGTAGTATTTTTTTTCTTAGGTTCGACTAGCTACCTCCCACTTCTCAGTGTAACTGCCTTTACTCGTTCTGTTCCTTTAGAATAAATCTCTGCCCGTATTTCATAAACCATCTCAGTAAGTAATCCAACTGACTTTTTAATTTCCCCAATTGACTTAGTGAGTTCCCCAACTTGGTTCTTGGTCTCGTCAACCGATGTTTGTTGGCTTTTAAGTGTTTTCTCTATATCTTGGAGACGATTTTCTGTGGCTGCCATGAACTTTGCCAACATCTCTTCGAGGTTCGGCTTCTTCTTTTGTGGATAAGGCTGATTTTGGAAATTTTTAGGAGGTTGTTGTCTTTGATTTCCTTGATTCCCTTGACCTCCCCATGAAAAATTTGGGTGGTTCCTCCAACCTGGATTATAATTATTACTATAAGGGTTATTATTAGATCTGAAATTATTTTCACTTTCTGTGCCCAGTTGGTAGGGTGGGTACTCAGGATTTGCCACAGTTCCACTTGCGTCGCACTGCATTACTGGATGTACCTGTGAAGAACAAAAACTATCAAGCTTTTTATTCATCAATTCTACCTGATTTGTTAGCATGGTTATTGCATCGTTGGCCTTGTCCTTGTAACTTGCCACTGATAGTTATTTAGCGACATCTCTTCAATGAACTCGTATACTAACGATCCTGTCGGGTTCCTTCTAGTCATAAACTAGAGGTACCTGATAGGAAAAGAAAGAGAAATTTCAGCAAAAATAAATATAAAAAAATAATAAAATAAAAACAAATTGCGAAAAATAAAAAAATGGCTAGAGTAATAAAAATAGAGTTTTCTTAATATTTTAGTTCCCCGGCAACGGCGCCAAAAACTTGATATCGTGTCTATCGAGTTTTAAAATTTATAAAAGAATGATCGAACCTGGAAAATAAATCTAACAATGATTTAAGGCAAGTGCACCTATCAAACAGTAATACAGTTAAGGCAAGACCGGATTATCGAACCCAAAGGAACTAAAAGTACTAATACTTTCTTTCTATTATCTAGCCTAAATATTAAGTGATTGGTTGTTTAATCTAAAATTATCTAACTACCAAGCTAAGACACAAAGACAAAAAGACTAAATTGGGGAGACAACTTTTAGAAAAGCTCAGTTCATTTAGACAATACCCTCAGGAAGAATCAACCTAGACTTCACTTGTTATCTAACACTGAACCATACGATTTATTCATTTAGTTTGATCCGCAAGACTCCCTAACGTATATTAAACCCTCTCTCGATGCGAATAACGTCTAACCCTAGGTTAATTAATGGAAATCTCTTTCTCTGTTAATAACCCCCTAGGATAGCAGTAAATCGATCTATGGACTCCCATATTAGGTTTCACCCTAATCCGGCAAAATCTCGTCACCCTATCTCTAGGCGTGCGATCAACTCCGCTTAATTATGCTAGATCTACTCTTAAGCAGGGACTTTTGCTCCTCCACTTAAGCACATCTGACTTGAATAAATATCCTGGAAATATTAACACAAGAATTAAGCACACATAATTAAGAACAAACTAAGTATTTATCATATAGTTCAGAAAACAATAACAAGATTCATCTAGGTTTCATCCCCTTCAAGTATCTGAAGGGTTTAGTTCATAATAAATAAAGAAAACATCTCAGAAGAAAAGATAAAACAAAACATAAGAAATCCCTAAAACCCCCTGAAGGAATTGAAGGAGAAATTCGCTATCTTGAGTAGAATTTAGGCTTCTTGAGATGGATCAACTGGCTATCTTCGAGTGTTTCCCACAATTCTAACCTTTCTGGCTTGGCTCCTTGGCCTAGCTAACCGCCCCCACTTTTCAGCTGACACTTAGGGGGTTTATATAGGCTTTTGAAATAGGTTTCTTTACCCCAAAGTATCCAAATTCAAATGAAAATGTTCTTTACCACGACAGGGACACGGGCATGGCACACGCCCTTGTGGTCGGTCTTCAAGCCGTGTTCGGATTCCTTTAATGAGATACGGCCGTGTGACTCGAGGAAAGACTGTGTTCTAGATGATCAGTGAGGCACAGCCGTGTAGGCTTTGGTCCAGGCCGTGTCCATTTCTTCCTTGGCCCAATTTACTTTGTTTTAGGCCCGTTTTATGTTCTTTTCATCCTCTGGTGCTTTCCTAGATATAAGACATGAAAAGAAGGGATTAAGAGCACCTTTTTACATAAATCAAGGGATAAATCATCCAAAAGTAAGCTAAATGTGGGATTAAAATATGTTACTATTACGGTTTATCATGGGGTTACTTCGAAGCGTACATGGCCTGGCACACAGGCTTGTGGCTTAATTCAGTGAGTTACACGAGCACGAACACAAGCTAGGAGACGTGTGACCCCTGTAGTGTTGAAAATTTTCAATGTTTTCTAAAAAATTCTCTAAGTTTTTAATTTAGTCCCGACTTGTTTCTATCATGTATTTAGGGCCTTGAGGGCTCGTTTAAGGGACAATATGTATGTTTTGAATTGATTTTAATATGTTTATTGATATGATTTGAAAAGTTTGAAATTTATGTTTGTTTGATTTCAAAACTTCGGTAATACTCCGTAACCCTGTTCCGGCAATGCATATGGGTTAAGGGTGTTACATTTATTAGTATCAAAGCTACGATTTAGTCCATTCTAGGACTGAACATAGTGTGTACAAGTCTATCTATACATGCCATTATATGACCTGTAATAGTATGATATCTCCTTACCATTTTTAAAACAGGTTTTCACATAGCAATGACATTCAACCGAGCTGACTCTGATGAAGTAGAAAGCAATGCTCTAGTCTTCATTCATGAAGTAGCATTGACTGGTACAAGGCCCATATCTGAGGGCTGGGGAGAAGAGGCTAAGGAAGACTTCTTCCAGATGATGAATGAATGGTTTACTGAGTTCGTACGGAAAAATCTGGTTGCTCAACAACCTCCACCCCTCCTGCTCCCCAATCAGTTCCCGTTTTTCCTCAAGGTTTGGAACCTATACGAGTTAGTAAGCCACCTGTTGATAAGATTCGTAGGTACAAGGCTGAAGAATTCAGAAATACTACTGAGGATGATCCCGAGAGAGTAGATTTTTTGTTAGAGAACACAATTAGGGTTTTTAACGAACTGTCTTGTTCATCGACTAAGTCTGTTAAATATCGGTATCTTTATTGAAAGATTCAACTTACTAGTAGTAGAACACGTTGATTTCTGTAGTGCTGAGAGAGCAGATCACTTAGGAATTCTTTTAAACTGAGTTCCGAAAGAAATAAATTAGTCAGAGATTTTCGGATAAAAAACGTAAAAAATTTCTTGAGCTCAAACAAGGTCGTATGACTATGTCAGAGTACGAGCAGGAATTTGTCAAACTGAGTAAATATGCTCTAGAATGTATTTCGATCGAGACTATTATGTGTAAAAGATTTGAAGAAGGGTTAAATGAAGACATAAAGCTACTATTTAGGATTCTTGGGCTGAGAGAATTTGTTGTGTTGGTTGATTGAGCACATAAAGTCGAAGCGCTGAGTAAAGAGAAAAGACATGTTGATTTTGAAGATAGAGACTCGAGGAAGAGATCGACTAGGAAGTCATATCAGTTAACATCAAAGAGATTAAAAGAACATCACAATTGTTTTACAGCTTTAGTGGGGTACTATAGTAGAGACAGAGTCAACCGGTGTTTGAGTCCAAAACCTCAAGCTACATTTGTAGCAAGCGTGGGTAGTATCAGAGATGTTTGGCCTGAGTGCAAACACTATAAAAGACCACATCATGGTGAGTGTCGACTGAAGAACGGAGAAAGTTTCAGGTGTGGTTTCCTCGATCACTATCTTAGAGATTGTCCAGAGAAATCTAAGAAAGAGAAAGCTCAGACCACGAGGCCGAACAATATTGCTGCGAGAGGTACACCACCTCGTAATCTTGAAAATCTAAGTGGTAGCCATAGTGTAACAAAAGACTCTGGTGTGATATCTAAAGCACGAGCACCAACTAGGGCCTATGCTATTCACGCACGAGAAGATACTTCTGTGCCAAATGTTATTACTGGTACTTTCTCTATTTTTTATACTGATGTTATGGCTTTGATTGATCCAAGATCAACTCATTCTTATGTATGCACGAGTTTAGTAACTAGTAAGAATTTACCTATTGAGTCCATTGAATTCATGGTTAAAGTGTAGAACCCTCTAGGTCTGTATATGCTAGTTGATAAAGTTTGCAAGAATTGTTCATTGATGGCTCAGGGTTACAATTTTTCGGCTGATTCAATGTTGATATCGTTTGATGAATTTGATGTGATTTTGGGCATGGATTGGCTAACTTTACATGACGCTATTGTGAACTGTAAACAAAAACTTACTATTTTGAAATGTCAAGATGGTGAAATGCTTCGGATTGAATCAGATAGTGTTGGACACTAAAGTATCTGAGTTGAAGCTTGAATTAGTGCCGATGGTTTGTGAGTACCCTAATGTATTTTTAGAGGAGTTATCGGGATTACTGCCGATCAGAGAGGTTAAGTTTGCTAGTGAACTAGTACCAGAGATGTAACACCCCATACCCGAGTCCAAGGCTGAGACCGGATACGAGACATTACTATGCTTGAACTCCCTTAAACATGTACTTACGGGCTGTAAAATTTTGTTTCGTATTAAGACTTCTATTTCTTAGTCAAGTCATACATTTCAAGGGCCTACAAGGCCTTAAACACATATCTGGAAACTTTTAGAACTTAATCAAAAACTTTTCCTTAAAACAGGGGTCACACGCCCATGTGGCCTGGGACACGCCCGTTTACCCCTAAGACACGCCATATCTTCTAGCCGTGGTCGACACTATCTATATACAAACGGCCTTGACACGCCCATGTCTTCCAACCATGGTCGACGCTGACTATATTCACACGGCCTGGGGCACACGCCCATGTTCTGACCGTGTGTTACACACGGCCTAAACAAACGGCTGTGGGATTAACCCATAGTCTATTCTGACTTAAGGTACTAAGGTGCAGGGGACGCACGGCCTAGACACACTCCCGTGTGTCTATCTGTATGGGCACTTGAAGGCTATTTACCAAGACAATTGCCACCCTAAAATCAAGATCAATCTCATATTCAATTCAACAACTCAAATTACTACATCTTTCATTGTTATCAATAAACATACATACTTACTCAATCTTGGCCAATCACTTAGCCATATACAAAAGAATAATAAACTTGATAGCCCATACTTTTTCCCTTTTTAAGACATCTTCTCAAAATGAAATGTTTCCTATACATTCCATACTTAATATAAACATCTTCGCTATACCAAAATAGCGATTGATAGTGTGCTCCGAGCTCCAATGACGATGATCCACGAGAATAGCTTGGCAGGACTACATGAAAAGAGAGAATAAAAGACGTAAGCACTTAGCTTAGTAAGTTTGCATATAATGCAAACAACAACATACTTCTTAACATAAATCATTTGGCATAAGCAATGGCATCATAATTTCAGCTATTTAAGCTTACTTACTCTGACTGATTCTTACATATCTCATGATACTTACTAGTTTCATGCTCGTGAGGTAAACAAGGTACCTGTATCACTTGATCACATTGATCAGCATACTTTACTATGATAATTATAATCTCTAATTCGTCATTCATAACATGAATAATACTCATTTCCAACTTGATAATAACTTTGCTTACTAAATTTTCTTGCTATCTTATTTAAGCTTTACTCATTTGCCCGATGAATTTTTTATGAATAATCGAGGATACTGAATCTCATCCCACATATAACTCGTTGCCAAGGCCATATCATAGATATGTTCTTACATGGGATCTCTCATCTTGGTATCAATGCCATGTCTTGACATGGACTTACTCAAAGTCTTCTTTGTATGTTCCCTTGGGAACTTACCATTGCCATGTCTTGACATGGTTTTATTTGGTATCTTTACTCATGAACTGGTCAATGCCAAGCCTTGGCTCGGACTTACATGAAATCTTCATTGTTACTTACCAATGCCATGCCTTGGCTTGGACTTACATGGGATCTCTATCCCATGATAACTTTTCAATGCTAAGACTTGTCTTAGGCTTACATGACATTTTTGCTTAGAGACTCACCAATTCCATGCCTTGGCTTGGGCTTACATGGGTCTTCATCTCATAATAACTCTTCAATGCCAAGAATTGTCTTGGACTTACATGATAACTTTGCTTAATTGCCGATGCCATGCCTTGGCTTGGTCTTATACGAACTTTCTTATCTCATGTGGTAGATTGAGTATCCTAAGTAATTTAACTTCAATCGGGACTTTCTCATGCTTAATATCATTAATTTCTTTATTTAACATAGCATTAAGCATTTCTATGGTAATATTGTACATTATACTAAGCAATTCAATGATAGTAATCGTAAAGCTTAGAAATCATACAAACTTACCTCAATGTACAAAATGTAGGTAGATATGCAATTTAGTCCTCGACTTTGTTCTTGCCTCGGTTTCGATTCGGGCTTCGTTTTTCTTGATCTATAATAATAGTTTAGATCATTTAATAATAACATTGACTAAATTGACTCTTTACTCATACTTTGGCAAAATTACAATTTTGCCCCTAAATTTTCTAATAAGTACACTTTTGTCCCTATGCTAGTAAAATAATTTTCATACTACTGTCTTAAACTTCATGCTTAGCTGATTCATTATTTCAACTATAGCAATAACAAATTCTCACTATTTCTACCATGTATGACAAATTTCATAACTATTACAAACTAGTCCTTACTAGCATTTTTCATGAAATTCATTTAGGAAAAGATGTTTATCTAACATCAAACTCTCATAATCTTTCTTAAAACATCACTTTACAAACATGTCATACATGAGTAGATTTTTGAACATGTATCTTAGCTCATCTTATAGCTAAAATTAGCTAATTCATAATACGAGGACTCCAAAAATACGAAGAATATTATAAATGGGCTATAATACATTTACTTGCAAGCTTCAAAAATTTGAAGAACCCTAGCTATGGAGTCTCTTCAATTTTCGGCACAAGGAAGAAGATGAATAATAAATTTTTTATCATCTTTTTCCCTTTTTAATCATTTAACTGATAAATGACCAAAAAGCCCTTCTCTTTTAAAATTCACCATTTACTAACTCATGTCCATTTTTTTTCCAAAAATTATAATTTGGGAAAATTGCTATTTAAGGACTTCTAATTAATATTCTAAAGCTATTTAATACAAAAAGCTTTTAGAAACTCATATTTTGTAACTTTTGCAATTTATTCCTAATGAACCCTTTAATGGAAATTTTCATAAAATTTCCGTATAAAACTTTCATAATATCATGCAAACATCTCAAATTTTATAAAAACTCATTTTACTACTTCGGATTTGTGGTCTCGCACCACTATTCCGACTTAGCCCGAAATCGGGCTGTTACAATTCTCCCCCTTAGTGATTTTCGTCCTCAAAAATTTTACCAGCAAATAGGTTCGGGTACTGATTTCTCATGCTTTCTTCTGGTTCCCATGTAGCTTCTTCTATCCCATGTCTTTGACACAAAACTTTCACTAGGGCAATACTTTTATTTCTTAGCTGCTTGACTTCTCGAGCTAAAATCTTAACTGGTTCTTCACCATAAGTCATGTCGGAATGAATCTCTATCTCTGACGGGGTAATTACATGTGAAGGATCTGATCGGTAGCGTCTCAACATTGACACGTGAAACACATCATGTATCTTTTCTAACTCGGATGGCAAATCCAATCGATAAGCTACCGGCCCAACTCTCTCAGTAATATCATATGGTCCAATGAAACGTTGACTCAACTTGCCTTTCCGGCCAAATCTGAGAACTTTTCTCCATGGTGACACTTTCAAGAAAACTTTATCCCCGACTTGATACTATATCTCTTTTCTCATTAAATCTGAGTAGGATTTCTGTCTTTTGGATGCAGCTTTTCAACACTCTCGTATCACTGTCACTTTCTCTTCAGCTTTTCTAACCAAATCAACTCCGTGAATTTGACTTTCTTTTAGTTCAGTCCAAAATAAAGGCGTTTTGCACTTACGCCCATATAGAGCCTCCTAAGGTGCCATCTTTAAGCTCGACTGAAAGCTATTATTATAGGCAAATTCTACCAACGGGAGAAACTTTTCCCAACTGCCTTGAAATTCTAGAATACAACATCTGAGCATATCCTCGAGTACTTGAATTAATCCCTCCAACTGACCGTCAGTTTGAGGATGAAAAGTTGTACTAAAGCTCAACTTTGTACCCAGGGCCTCTTGTAACTTTTTCCAAAATCTGAATGTGAATCTCTGATCTCTATCAAATATGATTGACAAAGGAACTCTGTGAAGTCTTACTATTTCAGAAACATACAAGCTTGCCAGCTTGTCGAGTGAGTAATCCACTTGTACATGTATGAAATGGGCTGACTTCGTGAGTCTATCAACTACAACCCATATAGCATCTTTCTTGCTCGGTGACAGCGGTAAACCCGTTACAAAATCCATAGTGATACGGTCTCATTTCCACTAGGGAACCAAAATGGGTTGAAGCAAACCTGAAGGTACTTGGTGTCCGACCTTTACTTGCTGACAAATCATGAATTTGGAAACAAACTCTGAAATATCTTTCTTCATTCTTGGCCACTAATACTGTTGCTTCAAATCATTATACATCTTGGTACTACCCAGATGTACAGATAAACATCCGTTATGTGCTTCATGCAAAATTCTCTGAATAAGCTCTTCCTTTCTCGGCACATAAACTCTATCTTTTAACATCAGACATCCATCGAAATTAATCCGAAAGTTAGATTCAATATCTGACTCGCACTGAGCTCTCTTGGCTTACAATTCGCTATCTTCTTTCTGAGCCTTAAAGATCTCTTGGAGGAATACTGGTCTAGCTCTCAACTCAGCTAGAATAGAACCATCATCGAACAAAGTCATCCGTGAATTCATTGCCCTTAATGCAAATAGGGACTTTCTTCTTAAAGCATCGACAACTACATTCGCCTTTCCTGGATGGTAGTCAATGACCAACTCATAATCTTTTATCAATACTAATCATCTCCGTTGCCTTAAGTTCAACTCTTTTTCTGTCATCAAGTACTTCAAAATTTTGTGATCGGTGAAAATTTAGCATCTTTCGCCATACAGATGGTGTCTGCATATCTTCAATGCAAAGACTATGGCAGCCAACTCTAGATCGTGTGTTGGATAGTTCTTCTCATGAGGCTTCAACTGTCTTGAAGCATAAGCAATCACTTTGCCTTCTTGCATAAGTACACAGCCTAGTCTATTTAAGGATGCATCGCTGTAAATTATGAATTCTTTCCCTGTCTCGGGTTAAACTAAAACTGAAGCTTCTATCAACAATGCTTTCAGTCTTTCAAAACTTTGTTGGCATCTTTCTGTCCATTCAAACTTCACATTTTTCTGTAACAATTTCATCATCGGGGTTGCAATCATGGAAAACCCCTTGACTAATCATCTGTAATAGTTGGCTAAACCTAGGAAACTTCTAATCTTAGCGATATTCCTCAGTGGTTTCCAGTCCATTATAGCCGAAATCTTACTTGGGTCCACTCGGACCCTATCTCCTGAGACAATATGTCCCAGAAATCCTACCTCCCTAAGCCAGAATTCACTTTTACTGAACTTGGCATACAACTATCTGTAAAACTGTCCGTAGGTGCTCAGCATGCTCGATCTCACCTCGAGGATAAATCAGTATGTCATCAATAAAAATGACTACAAACTTGTCGAGGTATGGCCTAAAGATGCAGATCATTAGGTCCATAAATATTGGTCAATCCAAAGGGCATGACTAAAAATTCATAATGGCCATACCTTGTTCAAAAAGCGGTATTGGAAACATCTGAATCTTTTACTCTCAACTGGTAGTACCCTGATCTCAAGTTTATTTTGGAGAACACAGAGGCTTCTTTCAATTGATCGAACAAATCATCCATCCTTGGCAATGGATACTTGTTTTTCACTGTCACTTTATTAAGCTGACGGTAATCTATGCACAATCTCATGGTGCCATCTCTCTTTTTTTACGAATAAAACTGGAGCACCCCATGGTGAATAGCTTGATCTTGCAAAACCTTTATCTGTCAACTCTTGCAACTGTGACTTCAGTTCTCTTAACTCTATTGGGGCCATTCTGTAAGGAGTAATAGATTTCGGTGTAGTACGGGGAGCTAGCTCAATGCTGAACTCAACCTCTCTAACCGGAGGTAGTCCTGGTAATTCATCAGTAAAAACATCCAAGTACTCACATACTATAGGCACTAACTCAATCTTTAACTCTGTTTCTCTATCATTCATCACAAAGGCCAGATATTCCTCATACCCTTTTCTTATGTATTTCTGTGCCGTCATATCAGAAATCATTACCGGCGATCTACCTTGTTCATCTGATTCTACATGGAGAGTGTCCCCATTCTCACATCTCATCTAAATGTACTTCTTCCCACAATTTACTATTACATCATGAGTGGTCAACCAATTCATACCAAGAATGATGTCAAACTCATCAAATGGTAGCAACATAAGGTTTGCCTTAAAATAATGACCTTTAATCATCAATGGGCAATCTTTACATACTTCATCAACTAACACACTCTTGCCTAAAAGATTTGACACCTTAATCACAAATTCTGTAGACTTTATAGGCATACTCATACTGGATACTAGTTTCATGCAAATGTAAGAGTGTGTGGATTCAGGATCTACTAAAGCAATAACTTTGATATCATAAAGAGAAAAGGTACCCGTAATAACATCAGGAGAAGATGCCTTTTCATGAGCGCGAATGGCATAAGTCCTTGCAGGCGCCCTACCCTCGGGTCTCGTGGCCTGATCTCTAGGGTTACCTCTTCCACTTGCCCCACTTCTCGGGTTCCTCTGCGGTCTTCCTCTGATCATACTCCCTAATCTCGGGTTCTGAGTTCTCTCTTCTTTTGTCATCTCAGGATAATCTTTTATGTAGTGGTCTTGGGAACCACATCTAAAACATGCATTTTCATGTGCTCGGTATTCTCCTAGATGACGTCTGCTGCACTGTGGGCATTTAGGTCTATCTGATCAAATATTTCTCACACTAGCAACTGAAGTCGTCTGTGCATTATTTCTCGAATATTGCTTACTCTTTTCCTTCCCTGAAAACCCAATGGAAGTAGCTGATCAGGTGGAGAAATCTCTTGACTTCTTGGTTGAGGATTGGAATGACTTGTTCCACTGTCTCTTTCTAGAGTCACGAGATTCCATCTCAAATTTTCTCTTCTCCTTTACTAGCTCTTCGGCTTTACAAGCCCTCTCTACTAGCATAACGAATTCCTTTAGTTCTAGGAAAGCAACAAACAATTTGATGTCCTCATTTAACCCATCTTCAAATCTTTTACTCATGGTGGCCTCAGTGGACACGCATTCTCGAGCGTATTTGCTGAGTCGTAAAAATTCACGTTCATAATCAGTCATAAACATCTTGCCCTGCTTCAGTTCTAGAAATTCCTTCCTTTTCTGGTCCACAAACCTTTGGCTGATATACTTTTTCTTGAACTCTTCTTGAAAGAATTCCCAAGTAATCTTCTCTCTTGGTACTACCGATACCAAGGTGCTCCACCATTGATGGGCAGAATCTCTTAAAATAGAAACTACATACTTCATGCATTCTTCAGATGTGCATGACAACTCATTAAATACCCTGATGGTATTTTCTAACCAGAATTCGTCCTTCTCTGGATCGTCATCTCTTTTAGCCCGGAATTCTTTTGCCCCATGTTTCCTGATCCTATCAACTAGAGATTTGTCTCCTCTTACCATTTCTACTACTTGAAGGGCTACAGGGATAGGTTCTAAAATAGGCGGGGTGGAGGGGGTTGTGCATTTGGGTTCGTACGAACGAACTCCGTATACCATGTGTTCATCATATGGAGGAAGGCTTCTCTAGCCTCTTCTTCTACTCCTTGACTCACCGTAGTAGGTCTATTCTCATTCTCGTTCGGCACCGTTCCTTCAGCGGGAGCCGATACGTTACTTTCTACGTCATCTACCACAGCTCTTTTGGGATCCATTTACTATATGTATAAACATAATTTAAGTCATCAGGAGTCGTCACACTATCATTATAAAAACATTCTTACGTATGGCATGTATAGCTAGATTCGTTCTCATGCTACGTTAGTCTTAGAACCGACTAAACCGTGGCTCTGATACCACTAAATGTAACACCCCATACCCGAGTCCAACGTTGAGACATTATTATGCTTGAACTCTCTTAAACATGTACTTACGGGCTGTAAAATTTTGTTTCAAATTAATACTTCTCTTTCTTAGTCAAGTCATACATTTTATGGGCCTACGAGGTCTTAAACACATATCTGGAAACTTTCAAAACTTAATCGAAAACTTTTCCTTGAAACAAGGGTCACACGCCCATGTGGCCTGGGACACGCCCGTGTACCCCTAAGACCAGCCCATGTTTTCTAGTCGTGGTCGACATTGACTATATTCACACGGCCTTGATACGCCCGTGTCTTCCAACCGTGGTCGACACTAACTATATTCACACGACCTGGGGTACACGCCCATGTTCTGACCGTGTGTTACACACGGCCTAAACAAATGGCTATGAGATTAACCCATAGTCTATTCTGACTTAAGGTACTAAGGTGCAGGGGACGCACGGCCTAGACACACGCCCGTGTATCTATCCGTATGGGCACTTGAAGGCTATATACCAAGCCAATTGCCACCTTAAAATCAAGATCAATCTCATATTCAATTCAACAACTCAAACTACTACCTCTTTCATTTATATCAATAAACATACATACTTAGTCAATTTTGGCCAATCATTTAGCTATATACAAAAGAATAATAAACTTAATAGCCCAAACTTTTGCCCTTTTTAAGACATATTCTCAAAATGAAATGTTTCCTATACATGCCATACTTAATATAAACATCTCGCTATACCAAAATAGTGATTTATAGTGTGCTCCGAGCTCCGATGACGATGATCCACGAGACTAGCTTATCGGGACTACATGAAAGGAGAGAATAAAAGACGTAAGCACTTAGCTTAGTAAGTTTGCATATAATGCACATAGCAACATACTTCTTAACATAAATCATTTGGCATAAGCAATGGAATCATAATTTCAGCTATTTAAGCTTACTTACTCTTACTGATTCTTACATATCTCATGATACTTACTAGTTTCATGCTCGTGAGGTAAACAAGGTACCTGTATCACTTGATCACATTGATCAGCATACTTTACTATGACAATCATAATCTCTAATTCATCATTCATAACATGAATAATACTCATTTCCATCTTGATAATAACTTTGCTTACTAAATTTTCTTACTATCTTATTTAAGCTTTACTCATTTGCCCGATGAATTTTTTATAAATAACTGAGGACACTGAATCTCATCCCACATATAACTCGATGCCAAGGCCATATCCTAGATATGGTTTTACATGGGATCTCTCATCTTGGTATCGATGCCATGTCTTGACATGGGCTTACTCAAAGTCTTCTTTGTGTGTTCCCTTAGGAACTTACCATTTTCATGTCTTGACATGGTCTTATTTGGTATCTTTACTCATGAACTGGTCAATGCCGAGCCTTGGCTCGGACTTACATGAAATCTTCCTTGTTACTCACCAATGCCATGTCTTGGTTGGCCTTACAAGGGATCTCTATCTCATGATAGCTTTTCAATGCCAAGACTTGTCTTGGGCTTACATGACATCTTTTCTTGGAGACTCACCAATGCCATGCCTTGGCTTGGGCTTACATGGGTCTTCATCTCATAATAACTTTTCAATGCCAAGACTTATCTTGGACTTACATGATAACTTTGCTTGATTGCCGATGCCATGCCTTGGCTTGGTCTTATACTGACTTTCTTATCTCATGTGGTAGATTGAGTATCCTAAGTAATTCAACTTCAATCGGGACTTTCTCATTCTTAATATCATTGATTTCTTTATTTAACATAGCATTAAGAATTTCTATGGTAATAATATACATTATACTAAGCAATTCATGATAGTAATCATAAAGCTTAGAAATCATACAAACTTACCTCAATGTACAAAATGTAGGTAGATATGCAATTTAGTCCTTGACATTGTTCTTGCCTCGGTTTCAATCCGGGTTTCGTTTTTCTTGATCTATAATAACAGTTTAGGTCATTTAATAATCACATTAACTAATTGACTCTTTACTCATACTTTGGCAAAATTACAATTTTGCCCCTAAACTTTCTCATAATTACACTTTTGTCCCTATGCTCGTAAAATAATTTTCATACTACTTTCTTAAACTTCATGCTTAGATGATTCATTATTTCAACTATAGCAATAACAAATTCTCACTATTTCTACGAGGTATGACAAATTTCATACCTATTACAAACTAGTCCTTACTAGTAATTTTCATGAAATTCATTTAGGAAAAGATGTTTATCTAACATCAAACTCACATAATATTTTTTAAAACATCATTTTCAAAACATGTCATACATGGGTAGATTTTTTAACATGTATCTTAGCTCATCTTATAGCTAAAATTAGCTAATTCATAATACGAGGACTCCAAAAATACGAAGAATATTAAAAACGGGCTAAGATACACTTACTTGTAAGCTTAAAAAATTTCAAGAACCCTCGCTATGGAGTCTCTTCAATTTTTGGCACAAGGAAGAAGATGAATAAGAAATTTTTTATCATCTTTTTCCCTTTTTAATCATTTAATTATTAAATGACCAAAATGCCCTTCTCTTTAAAAATTCACCATTTACTAACTCACGTCCATTTTTGTCCAAAAAATATAATTTGGGAAAATTGCTATTTAAGGACTTCTAATTCATATTCTAAAGCTATTTAATACAAAAAGCTTCTAGAAGCTCATATTTTGTAACTTTTGCAATTTAGTGCTAATGAACCCTTTAATGGAAATTTTCATAAAATTTCCACATAATACTTTCATAATATTATGGAAACATTTCAAATTTTATAAAAACTCGTTTTACTACTTCAGATTTGTGGTCTCGTACCACTATTCCAACTAGGCCCGAAATCAGGCTATTACAGGGGACATCATCGATATCGATAGCACCTTACAGAATGGCTCCTACTGAGATAAAAGAGTTGAAAGCACAGTTTCAAGAATTGACAGATAAGGGTCTCACTCGAACCAATTGTTCTCATTGGGGTGCACTGGTTCTATTTGTTAAGAGAAAAGACGGATCGATGAGATTGTGTATTGACTACTATCAGCTCAACAAGGTTACAATCAAGAATAAATATCCACTGCCCTGAATTGATGATCTATTCAATAAACTAAAATGTGCCACAATATTCTCGAAGATTGATCTTCATTCTAGTTATTATCAGCTATGAGTGAAAGATTCGGATATGCTGAAAACTACATTCAGAACCAGGTACGGACACTATGAATTTTTTGTGATGTTGTTTGGTTTAACTAATATACCTCTAGTATTTATGGATTTGATGAACAGAATCTTCAGACTGTATTTAGACAAATTTGTTGTGGTATTTATTGACGACATTCTAATATATTCGCGAGACGAATTTGAACATGTTGAACATTTGAGAATAGTGTTGCAAACCTTGAGAGATAAACATTTATTTGCTAAATTTAGCAAATGTGAGTTTTGGCTCCGAGAAGTCAGTTTTTTAGGGCGTATAGTATCAGCTGAATGCATCAAAGTTGATCCGAGTAAAATTTTAGCAGTTGTTGACTGGAAATCATCGAGAAACGTATTCGAAGTCAGAAGTTTTCTGGGATTACTTAGTTATTACCAAAGGTTCGTCAAAGGGTTCTCGATGATAGCTACACCGATGACATGACTCTTATAGAAGGATGTAAAATTTGAATGGTCTGAAAAATGTCAATAAAGTTTCAATTAGTTGAAAGCACTGTTGATTAAGGCACCAGTTCTAGTTCAGCCTGAATCGGGTAAAACGTTTGTTACTTTTAGTGATGCATCTTTAAATAGTTTAGGCTATGTTTTGATGCAGGAAGGCAAAGTAATAACTTATACTTCTAGACAGTTAAAGCCGCACAAAATGAATTATCCGACACATAACCTAGAGTTGGTAACTATTATGTTTGCGTTGAAAATTTCGAGACACCATTTGTTCAGCGAAAAATGTCATATATTTATCTATCACAAGAGTTTGAAGTATTTAATGTCACAAAAAGATTTGAATATGAGACATCATAGATGGCTCAAACTGTTAAAATATTATGAGTTGATCATTGATCATCATCCAGGAAAAGCGAATATAGTTGCTGATGCTCTGAGTAGAAAGTCTTTATTTGCTCTACGAACGATGAACACACGATTAACATTATTTGTTAATGGTTTGATCTTAGCGAGTTGAAAGCTAGACCGATGTTTTTACAATAGATCTACGAAGCTCAAAATTGTGATGTTGAGTTGCTAGCTAAAAAGGTACAATGTGAGTTGACTCCTGATTCAGAATTTCAGATAGGATCCAATGGTTGTTTATTGTTCAGAGATAGAATTTGTGTACCAGAAAATCTAGAGCTCATTCAAAGAATCTTACACGAAGCTCATAATGGTAGCTTCTCTGTTCATCCGGGAAGTGATAAGATGTGAAGTGACTTAAAATAGATATACTGGTGGCCAAGAATGAAACGTGAGATATCTGATTTTGTGTCTAGATGTTTAGTATGTCAGCAAGTAAAAGCTGAACATTAGGTACCTTCGGGATTATTACAACCAGTGTTGATATCGGAGTGGAAATAGGATCGAGTTATTATGGACTTCTTATCGGGTTTACCCCCATCTACGAGAAAGAAAGATTCTATTTGGGTTGTTGTTGATCAGTTGACGAGGTCAACACATTTTATTCTAGTATGTATAGATTACTCACTTAATAGATTAGCTGAGTTATATCTTTCTGAGATTGTCAGATTACACGGAGTGCCAGTTTCTATCATTTCGAATAGAGATCTGCGGTTTACATCATGATTCTGGAGAAATTTACAGGAATCTCTTAGTACGTGGTTGCATTTTAGCACTGTATTTCACCCTCAACCGATGGTCAATCAGAGCGAATAATTCAAATTCTCAAGGATGTGCTTCATTCCTGTGTTTTAGAGTTTAAACGCAACTGGGAGAAACACTTACCGTTGGTTGAATTTGCGTACAACAACAATTTTCAATCGATCATAAAGATGAAACCATATGAAGCTTTGTATGGTCTTAAATGTTGAACTCTGTTATACTGGACCTAGCTCAGTGAAAGAAAGATATAAGAGGTTGATTTGATTTTTGAAACTAGAGAAAAAGTAAAAGTGATCCGAGATAGTTTGAAAGTAACTTCAGATCGTCAGAAATCATATGCAGATCTTAAACGTAAAGACATAGAATTTCAAGTTGGTGACAGAGTGTTCTTGAAACTATTGCCCTGGAAGAAAGTCTATCAGTTTGGTCACAAAGGAAAGTTAAGTCCACGATTTATCGGGCCGTATAAGATTATTAAAAGAATTAGACCTGTTGTGTATCGATTAGCTTTATCGTCAAAACTAGAAAAGATTCATAATGTCTTTCATGTGTCTATGTTACAACGACACTGATCTGACCCTTCACATGTTATCTCCCCAACTGATGTTGAGATTCAACCAGATATGTTGTATAGTGAGGAACTGATTTGAATTCTGACACGAGAGGTGAAAGAATTGAGAAACAAGAACATAGCTTTTGTAAAAGTTCTTTGGCAATGACACGGAATAGAAAAGCCACCTAGGAATCCAAGGAAGTTATGAGAAAGAAATATATGAACTTCTTTTCTGGTAAGATTTTCTGGGACAAAAATCCCTTTAGGGGGAGAGTTATAACAGCCTGTTTTTAGTGAAATCAGGGCAGTGGTCTCGAGACCACAAATTCAAAGTCAAAAAAATTATCTTATTATTATTTTATTGCCTACAGCATGATAGTAGTATCGTATAAAAAGTTTGTTATGAAAATTTACCATTTACATGTTCAATTTGATAAAAAGGACTAAATCGCGTAAAGGGTAAAAGTTGAGTTCTAGTAGCTAAAGGTGTTATGTAACGCCCCAAAAAATGTAGGGTTTGTAATTTTTCATGATTTGGTTTAAATTCCATGTGTGCTTCAATGGCTAAGTATTTGAGGGTATTTGAGGGTTTTTTAGGAAGCTTGGGTTCGAGTCTGGGCCTTGGAAAATTTTTAGTTTTTGCTCTTAAGTGGAATTGGCTGTTAGTAGTAGGACTTATGTATAGATGTGTGTGATTTTGTGTCACAAAAAGAGCTTGTGGCTTGATGGTTGTGGCGTTACTAAGGTGGCAAGGGGAGTTGGGGTTCGAATCCCATGACATTCAAATAGGGGACTTTTATTTTATGAGTTGGTGGTGCGAGAGGTAGAGTTTGAATCAAACTCTGCAGAGGAGGTTGGAGACTTGGTCAAAAAATTTGAATGGGAGGATGGGAGCAATTCAAGGAGGATTTAGTGGAAAGTTTGAGGGAATTGGATTGTGAGTAGAGTCTTGGCTGATTACGAGAGCTTGAGTAAAGGGAAATTCGGCCAAGGGTGGGGCATTTGGTGCATTTTCGGCTTAGGGAGAATATAGAGGTGTCGAATTTTCTTTGTTATTTTCGGGTTTCATTTTCGCATTTTGGTACTTTTTTCGACCATTCGGGTCTTTATTCTCTTCATCTTTATTCTCCGTTGCTGCTCACTTTTTGTTGGAACATAAGTATCGTGTGCCCAGTTATTATCAATCCTTTGAGGTCTTTCTTTCATCTCTTCTCTGATCACTTCTTCCATAGCCGACCCTCTTGTGCTTCCATCTCTTCTTTTATTTCAAACTTCATTTCCTCTTCTCTATTAGGCCGAATCTACACACTCCTTTCTTCTCAAATCTCTTTGTTCTCCATGGTTAGGGTCGAACCTTCTTGACTGACTACTACCGGTATTCGTTGGTTATCGATTTTGGTAAAGGGGTGCTTCAACCACTCTATTATTCCATTATTAGCAAAGATTTCTTTTGACTCTAGTAACAAGCTTTGGTTTTCCCCTTTTTATTTTTATACTGGGGGCCGAATGTTTGATGGTTTCTAACAACTTTTATGTTACCAAATCATGTTAGGAGGGGGAGGTTGCCCTTGATCAGCAAGGAGGCGCTAGTATCTGTTAGTCCTAGCAAGGTGAGTGATTGTGGTTTAACTTAATAATGATGGGGGATTAAATGTATACGTTAGCCTGCTTGGAGTAATCTAATACGATATATTGATGGACTGTAGGATTCCGTGAGCGTGGATCTTATCTAGTCTCGCGAACAGGTGTGTAATTGTATGTCGTATTCGATAATAGGTTGAAAAGCCGAAAATACGTAATGATTATACTGCTAAGATTGTAGAGTCGACTGAATGCCAAAAAGCCAAAAATATGGCGTGTGATGCCACACGAGCATGCGAGCATGCGTGTGGTTAACCGAGCCCATGAAAAAGGGCGCTAAACTATAGGAGCCACCACGAGCGTTCTTGTGGGCTTAGGCCGTAATGGGCCGAGATGGGCCAAGTGGGGCCAATGGGCTCATGGGCCCTGCGTGGGTAAAAATTCACAATAGTGACAAACAAAGGACTGGCCTGTGAAGTTCGTATAACCGTGATTGAAATTGGGCTGAATGGGCCCCACGAGCGTGCGGGCCCACTTGGGCCGAATAGTGGGTTTTGGGCCCAATTACACTATTTTGGCCTTATAAATTATTCGAGTCGTTCGAGACGATGGTAGGCCTTTGGAAATGTCATAAAATTACCAAAACACCCTCGAAGGGTAAAATTATCGAAATACCCTCGAAGGGTAGAATTACCGAAATACCCTCGAAGGGTAAAATTACTGAAATACCCTCGAAGGGTAGAATTACCAAATTACCCTCGAAGGGTAAAATTATTGAAATACCCTCGAAGGGTAAAATTATCGAAATACCCTTGAAGGGTAGAATTACCGAAATACCTTTGAAGGGTAAAATTACCGAAATACCCCTGAGGGGTGAAATTCCCTTTTACCCCTAATCGATGAAATGATCATTATACCCCTAGTGGTAGTTTAGTTGATGTGTGTATGCTATCTATATGACTGTATATGAATATGAAATACTGCATACAGGTACTATTTATGATACGACATTTTGTATTGGGGTTGGGTTTCTGATTTGGAGGAAGTACTGTACTAGTGGCTTTGCCATGTTTTTACCATTCTAGTGGCTTCGCCACGTATTTTGATATTAGTGGCTTGGCCATGTTTACTGTTATTAGTAGCTTTGTTGCGTTATTATTAGTAGCTAAGCTACGATATTGGTGTGTTGGCTGGGTAGGTCGACTTGGTCCCCACATGGTGTGCTGGTTGGTACGGGTGGTGTGTTAGCTGGACTGGGTTGGTTTGCATCTTTGTTCTGCACTGTTATGATTTTAGGCTTAGACCCACCCTGTTACTGAATAGGGCTTGGGCCTAGACTGTTACTGCATGATAGGGGATTACACACTGAGTTCTCGTAACTCACTTTTTTTTTACTGTACAGGTAATCCCCAGCCTTAGAGGATTTGGAGCTGCGAGGGACTCGAAAGTGGACACACGTTCACAAGTATTTTGATTTACACCTAGTTTTCTTTAAGTTATTTATTTTGGGGAGATATTTATGTAATAAGGCAATTTGAGGTTTTTAACTTTTATTTGGTTTTAACTTTTTATGTTAACCTGTTAGATTAGGAAACACGAGTTTTCAAAATAATAACTATTTCCAAAGAAAATCACGCATTTTCAAATTTTAAAGTTTACAACTAGAAAAGGCTTCCTGTAACATCCTGAAATTGGGCCTAGAAGAATTGGACCCAATGGGCCTTGAGCGTAGTAGCGTTTAAAATTTTTGAGGCCTAGAAGAATTGGACCCAATGGACCCAATCAGTTTAAATGCAAGTTGGACCTATTAGATAAGTGATTATGGAAGGTTAGAGGGCTTCTCTGAAGCCCCGGGATCAAACTTTGGCTTTAGGGAAATTTTGGTTTTAGCCGAGAAAAAACCCTAGGAGTTATTAGGTAGGCTTTAAGAATAAAATATGGAGGAAAATGACACAAGTGGAGTGTGTGGTGTAGTGGCAAAGTGACGCCACATAAGAGGCAAGGGGATGATGCCACAAGGAAGGAAGGAGTCCAAGGTTCAAGTCTTGGCTCTTGTATTTTGGTTTTATTTTTAAATAGACTCTAGAATTTGGCCATAGGGTTACATTTAGTTGCGCATGGTTTTAGACACAAGAGGAGCTTATGGCTTGGTGGCAAGTGGCATGTTGAGCTATTGAAAGGAGCCTGGGTTCAAATCTCATAACAAGCAAAGGAGTATTTATTTTGCGAATTGGACGGCAAGAGTTTGAGTTGGATTTAAACTCTACTGACGAAGGGATCCCACATCGGGAGGATACAAAGAAGGAAGGTGAGAAGCTAGCTATATATATATTGCATTCTAGGAGGAGGATGAATACACCTTGGAGGGTGTTTGGGCGCAGGAGTGGTCGGAGCGCTGATAGCACCAGATTCCTATCAAGTGTGTACTTCTCTACTCTAGCTGTAGAGCAGAAAATGCTAAAGTGCCAGTCACGGCAATAGTAGCCATACGACCGTGCGAGTGCACGTGTGGGGGCCTCGACGTGATAGTTGAGGCCATCTTAAGTATTCTTGTAGGTTGATGCTGTTTGGGCCACGATGGGCCGAACAGGGCCAAGTGGGCCCATATGAGTAAAATGTATGATGGTGTGGTATATAGTGAACTAGACTAGGTGAATCTCATATACGTGGCTAGATTTGTGATAGGTGGGCCACACGAGCGTGTGGGCCCGAATGGGCCGAAATCGGTTTTAGGCCCAATAGTTCGGTTCGACCGGAAATGGTAGTTGAGTCGCTCGGGGTGACATTAGGCCTTCGGAAAGGCCATTGCAGGTGTGAAATTACTGAAATACCCTCGAAAGGTAAATTACAAAAATACCCTTGCTAGGTAAAATTACGGTTATACCCTTAGAGGTTGATTAGCTTGGTTATGTTGTATTATGTCTATCTGATTATGATGGTAATTCATGTTATACTTATATTTGATATATGTTTTGCATACATGTCATACTGCATACACGAGTTATTATGTCATGACATGTTGAATGGGCTGGGGTATGATGTGAAGAGGGAGGAAACATGATCTCTTTTAGACTGTCACCAGTGGTTTGGTACCACAAGTGGGTTGGCCCCACATATTATTATTTTGTGACTAAGTCTCAGTGGTTTGGAACCACCAATGGTTAGGTACCACATAAATATTATTTCTGTGGCTCGGCCCAGTGGTCTAACACCACAGTGGGTTAGCCCCACATATGGATATTAGGGATTGTCACCAGTGGTTAGGTACCACAAGTGGGTTGGCCCCACATATGATTATTTGTGACTTTTGTCACCAGTGGTTAGGTACCACAAGTGGGTTGGCCCCATATATGATTATTTGTGACTTTTGTCACTAGTGGTTTGGAACCACCAGTGGTTAGGTACCACCAGTGGCTAGGTGCCACAAAAGTTGGGTAGATTCTAGAGATATGGAGGATGGATACTAGGTTGATTGGGTTGCATTACATACATGCTTAATATATGATTGGTGTGAGAGCTCAAAGCTCAACTGGACGGGGATTTGCACACTGAGTCTCGGTGACTCACCCCTCCAGTTAAATTTTTGAGGTAATCCTTGATCTGCGGATATGAGAGTGAGGTGGACTCGAGGTGGCCATGCATTACGATTGCTTTCGTAAACTTCATTTTAATTTGAACTTATTTTAATTCGGGATTTTATTTTGTAATAAGGGCACTATTACTTTAAATTTGGTATTTTATTTGGTTTAGCTTTTAATTTGATTACTGCCCATTATTATTATTATTAAATGTTCAATACGAGAATTTCCTAAACCCTTAATAATAGTTTTCCAAAATGTTAAATAAAGGATTACCAGCGAATAAATATCTAAACTCGAAATTTTTAACAAACGCACATATTTTAAGCAACCCTTTCATGTGACATGCCAGATCCGGTCATAACTTCTAGGCCGGGTTTGGGGTGTTACACTTCCGCAATTGTATTTCAAATTCATAAGCTTATAACAATTGATATGACCCAAAATTGGACAACATAATTTGATTTTACAACCCCAACGTTTTCAAAAACGATTTAAAACTTTAGTTACGAATTTGCATCGACAAGACCGATTTTCAAATCAGCACTCTGATGTGACATGTCAAATCTGGTTGTAACGTCTAGCCCAGGTTTGGGGTGTTACATATTAAGTAGCTATAGAACCTTAAAGTAAGAGTCCTTATATGGTAATTAGACCACTAATCAGGATAGTGGAATGTGATGGCTTAGCATTTGTGTAAAATTTATAGTTTTTAAATGTTATAACTGTAATTTGGTAATTAAATGATAATTAAAATAAGAAAAAGGTATTCATATTCATTCATCAAGCCACCACTGAAATTTCTTGTTCTTCTAACCTAGGGATTTGGCCATCTTCATTGTTGCTAAATTGGTATGAATTTTTGTCCTGTTTTTAATTATTTTTCTATTTTCAGGATCATTAAAGCTTAATCTAGCTAGCCCGAGGACTAATTTGTGAAACTCTTAAACTATTAGGGTTTTGCCATTGTTGAATATGCATGAGTTTTGATTATTTATAGAAGAAAAATGGATAGTTGTTGCTAGATAAACAACTTTAGTTAAGTTATTTTTGATGAAAATGTCAAATAGGGATTAAATTGAAAAATAAAAAATTTTACATGGTGAAATTGTTAAATAAATGAAATATAGGGCTTTGCTAGGGACCTACTGATATGTAACACCCCAAACCCGGCCTAAAAGTTAGGCCCGAATCTAGGAATGTCACATCAAAGGCATAATTCAAACGATTTTGCTAATTAAAAATTTAAGGCCTAAAAGCCCAAAATCCTTGAGTCTTGTTAAGTAATGAAAAAAAAAACCCATTTTATAATTTTAAGTACTTCGGATACCAAATTTAAACGTAAGAAATTTATTTAGGTTTAATAATTAAGTAAACAGTTGAAACAAAAAAACCCAAAATATAAAGTCAAATCGAAATACAAGGCCTTATTACATCCAACGAAAATAAGCAATTAAAACTATTTCTTTTGAAACAATTAAATAAAAGTTTAAACATCATGTAGTGCGGCCATCTCCGAGTCCTCTCCCACGTCGAGCCATTTACTAAGGATCACCTAAAACATTAAATAAAGGGTGTGAGTTTCGAAACTCAGTGTGTACAACCCTTGGCATTCAACTCAGTATATAATTATCACATTGGCCTGAGCCCTATCAAAATCGATGGTCTTGTGCCTTGGCCCACAATGACCTCATATCATATCATATCATATCATATGCAAAACAAGGCAATGCAAAACCTTCCCCAAAAATCCATCCGCTACACACCATTTCCCTTTCTATCCTACGCGCCCGTGGGGATTTCTAAATCGACCCACCCATCCTCTACACACCAAAGGTAGCACTCACAGCGGTACTACTCAACGTTGCAGCAAAGCTGCTAATCATATAAAGGGGCTTAAAGCCACCGGTGGATCCATGGTCGTCAAGCAACTATGCGATCCTCAAATATTCCTCCGTACCATAATTCCCACCCATATGAATCCTAATTAGAATATCATATGAATGCAACATGCACATGAGTAACCTCCACAAAACTCATACTTATCACATAGGGTATTTTTGTCATTTCACAACCCAATGATATTTCCATAAATCTACTCTACAGGGTATTTAGGTAATTTTGCGAAACAGAGGTACTTTGAAAATTTTGTAAATCAGGGATGTTTTGGTAATTTTGCAAACCAATGGTATTTTGGTAATTTCACAATTTGGGGCTATTTTAGTGATTTTACAAATCTAAGGATGTTTTGGTAATTTTCAAACTAAGGGTATTTTGGTTATTTTCAAATCAGGGGTATTTTAGTAATTTTACAAATCTAGGGGTATTTGGTCCCTCTCGGGTTTTAGTTATGAGCTTTGGCCCATTAACAAGTCCTTGCGACTAAAGTGAACAGACAGTATGCACCATGTAGGATTCTAGAGAAGAGGAGGTGGGCCGCTTAAGTACCAAGCTCTCCCTAGATCCAATCCTAGACATGCACATGCCCATTACCACACTCTAACCTAGCGACTTGTCCAAAGACATGTTTAATTATTAGAAAGTCTTATGCGGTTTAAGAGTTGTTCAGTACTAAGCCTAAAGTCCATAAAACCCTAGCAAAAGCCCATCAACTCATTTCACGTTCATATAACCCATAATGGCCACATCACACTTTTATGGCCCACTAGGCCCAAATCTCAGTCATATGACCCATTAGGCCCAAAAAAATTCAGATCATGTAACATGCATGCCTAGCCCAATTCATATAATCAAATTAATCCATTTCATAAAAATTAGCCTCAGGGACCACCGGGCCTATTTAGCCACTTTCGGCCTTTCGGCTTTCCGGCATTGTCGGTATGCATGTGCAGTGTTTGTACACACCTGGATACCACGACGTGCTATTCTATCCTTAGCCTTGATCCTACAACCAACCAACCTTCAATCAACCACTCATACTTAATCAAAATATTTACTCAAAAGCTAAAACCTTAAGGTAACCTTACGGTGTACCACCGGGTTCTAATGGCCCTTCCTTCGCTACTAATCACAAGTGTTCCCTAGATCTGCACTCACACATACACCATCAAAATTTGGGTGACTCGTAATCCATACAAGTCATCCACACATTCGGCCATTCACTTCCACCATAATGGAGTTGAGTATCCTTACCATTGCTAATGATCCTACCACGCTTGCGATCTCTGATCCTTACCCTTGTTAATACAAGATCACCGATAATGAAAAATTAGATCGCCCTTCAACTTTTAACAAAATATAATAAGGGGAGTTAACAGAATACTTACCGAATCCAACCTTAGATCCTGCGGCCTAGATAACTACTGAACGAGATTCGTCTTTTAACACTGACTAAGAGTAGCTACCAACTAATTTGTGATAGAAAAAAAACAAAGATTTGGAACTAATAGGGATTTCGGCAAGGAAGGATGATGGTAATTTGGCAAAGAAGAGAATTTGGCTATAAGGGAATTTGGCTTTCAGAGAAAAAAGAAGAGCACAACTCTAATAGGAATTTCGGCAAAAAGAATGATCGGTTTTCTTTTCGGCAAATGAAAGAATTCAGCTGAGGGGGAGAAAAGGAAGAAATAATAGAACTTAAGGAACCATTCAATGAATTCAGTACCCCTTTCTTATAGCCAAAGCCGAATCCTACCTTCCCCCCACAGTCCCATTCGGCACCAACTCCTCCCTCTCCTCATCTCCTGACTTTTCTCCCTGATAACACCTTAATCTTATTCGAAATTTCCTCCACATCCAACACACCTGTTTACTTCAAACTCTCCACTGCAAGAGTTCAAAACCAACACAACTCTGGCCGTCCATACAGTAAAATAAACACTCCACAAAATACCACTCCTAAGCCTCGAACCTTGGACCTCTTCAGCTTACAACACACCACCTTATAGCTCCCAAGTGACGCCACTTACCACTGGACCACAAGCCCATTTGTGTCTTATTTCTTCTTCATTTATTAAAAAAGCCTACTAACTGAAGTCACTGTTCCTTAAGGCAAAAACAAAAATTTTTCCTTTACCCTTACTTGATCCCAGGACATCTCCAACACCTCTAGACACTCCAAATTCATTAATCTTCAATGCCCACATGCCAATTGTCATCCTCCGTACCCTAAACCCTAAACCCTAAACCCCAAACATGCTCACATCCTCCTCCAACATTCGCCCCGATGCCTTCTCCTACACTCAGCACAAAGTGGTATTCTGTTATTAACAGCAGTAACAGGGGCCACAGTTCTGACCGGCCCATTCACTTTGGCCCTCCTCATGGGCCTCTATCTGGCTCCCGTAGGTTCCATATTCCGCTTGTTCTTACCCTTCTCTTTCTGTCAGTTGCGGCGCTCCGTGCTCTTTACCTCCTCTGCTATATTTGCTTTCTCCACCAAAACCGCAAAATCTCACTCCCTCTGTGGAGCTATCAGTACCCTAAGGCTATCCCTTAATCCATCCTCGAATCGTACGCATCTTTCATACTCCATCGCGACTATCCCCTTGGCATATCGACTAAGGCGCAGAAACTCAGCCTCGTACTCTGCTACTAGCTTATCTCCCTGAGTTAGACTAAAAAACTCCTTCCTTCGTGCATCCACATAGGCCATTCCAATGTATTTCCCCTAGAATGCCGGTTTGAAGAACTCCCAAGTGATCTACTCTGGTTGGTTGCCCTCCTTTACAGTCAACCACCACTGATAGGCTTCTTCCCTAAGTAGGGATATTGCTCCTTTCAACTTTTGCTCAGTCGTGCATTCCAGGTCGTCCATTATTCTTTCAGTAGCTTCCAGCCAATACCCTGCCACATTCCGGGCCACGCCCGCTACTCCTTTGAAAATCTCAACCCGATTAGCTCGAAGTCGCTCCATGATCGACCCACGACTCCCCGTACCATTATTGGTTCCAACGACCCTTTCCAAGATTCTTAACATGGCCTGCAATACCTCATCTTCGGCAGCTCATTCATATAGTCCTGTTTCAGCTACTGGTGAGGCTGGAGCCTCCCCTACTCCAACGTTGGGCATATGGCCCGACGCCGACGACCCAGCCCTAGCACTTCCACGGCCTTTGCCACGGCCTCTTCCACCTCTTCTAGCGCTCGTCGTTTCGTATTTCTGAATTAAGAATTTTATGAAATTAATTCATAATTTCCATTGTATTAAGCGCATGTCTTATGTAAGTAACCACTTTTTAAAGTTATTTCACGGTCGAGAATCCACTACAGGCTTAAGTTCCCTACGGGCTTTAGTCTCTAAGAGCCTATTGTTAAGTAGCCTATTATATATGTAGTTCTGTAACTTAAACAAATGTAATACAGAAAACTTACTTGGCTCGCCATCGAGGGCTCGGTGAACCACACTTTAAAAATCCTGCAAAAATTTTTTGATCTACTTGTTTAAAAAACCTAAAATCTAAGGCCCATTTCACAACTCGAGCCTTGCAACCGGGCTCTAATACCACTAAATGTAACACCCCAAACCTGACCTAAAAGTTAGGCCCGAATCTGACGTGTCACATCCAAGGCATATTTCAAAACGATTTTGCTAAGTTAAATTTTAGAGCCCAAATTCGGGGCGTTACATGATATTTGGCTATAGTGGGTTGTGGTGAAATTGCATAAATTTCCATTTTTATGAGCTAGGGACTACATTGCAAAGAAATTAAAAGTATAGAGGCAAAGTGGTAATTTTTTCAAACTATGATTTTGGGTTAAATTGAATAAAATGAAAATTCAATTAAATTAAATTTTTTTGTATAGATCAAGAAAGACCTCGTACAGCTTTAGATAAAAGCAAAGAGAAAGTATCAAATTAATCATCTCCTTATCTACGTATACTCGTCGATGTAAGTTCGTGTAATTAAATTGTTTATATACTTCTGACTGAAATATACTTGTGTTGTGAATTGCTATACGTATATACCGGCTGCATATCCAACGATGTACGACTACTACTGTGTCATTAGGGTTTACATGATTCGGGTTCATTACGGGTATCCAACGGTATTCTAACGGTTCAACGGGCATTATTCTTATACGAAATGGTAAGGGTTCATTACGAACTATTACAGGGATACATATGAATTATATGGAAATGTTTTTACATGGTATATGGAAAATTGAATTGGATGATACATGTATATGAAACTTAATCAATTGTTGAGCTCATCCATGATTATTGGTTTGTATATGTATTTACTTGGCTAACATGGCTGGTGTATATGTGCTTAGGCATTTGGCCAAATTATGTTGGGATAAGCTATGTTTATCTTACCTATTTTTTGATTAAATGGTAAGTTATGTTTTAACTTATTCAAAATTACTAAGCTTAAATGCTGACTATGTGGTTTTTAAGTGTTTTATAGTGAATCAGAAGCTCGTTCAGGTTGGAAGCTTGTCAGAGCTATATCACACTATCCGTTGGCTCTTTTGGTACTTTTGGTTGTTTAATTTTGGTTATAATGGCATGTATAGGTATTTTGGCTAATGTTGGCCATGTGTTTTGGTTGTTGGAATGGCCGTTTGGTTTGGTTTGTGATTTGGTACTTTGATGATGTTATGAGCTTAGTTTATGGCATGTAAATATTAGTTTTACAATGTTTGCTGTTTAACTTACTATACTTGAATTTGGAAGATGAAATTATGGTTAGATTATGCATATAGTATAAGTCTAGTGATTTGTTGAAAATTGGGGCTCTGTTATGAAAGGCATATACCATTTGACAAGTTTTGGTATGTTTTGGTAAGTAAACTAAATGGCATGTATTGATGCAAATGTGCATATAAGTTAGTTGCTCATTTTGACCAAATAGAGTACATGGTTAAACAAGTTTTCATGTTGTCATTTGAGGTGCCTAAGGGCATATTGGTTGTATGTGAATATACCATATGTATGAAGCTAGAATATGCATGATTTTGGTGCCTTGTTATGGCTTGTATATATGTGCATTTTTTGTTGTAGGTACACGCCTTGTTGGGTGAGAAAAATGGCTTGTAAAATGTCCTACTTTCGTCCACACGGGTTGAGACACGGGCGTGTGTCACAGCCATGTGTGACACACGACCAAGCAACATGGCCTTGTGTCCTTTGTAGCTTTTAAAAGGTTGCAAGTCAGGTTGTTACACGGCCTAACACACAGCCTGACACACGGGCGTGTGGGGTTACTTCAAAGGGTACACGACTTGACACACTGGCGTGTGGCTTGGCCGTGTGACCCAAGTCAGTGCGCTACACCAGCTGGGGCACGGGCGTGTGTCCCTACTTTGAATGCCCACATGGCCTAGCCACACGGCTGTGTGACCCCTGCAGTGTTGAAAATTTTTAATGTTTTCTAAAAAATTCTCTGAGTTTTCGATTTAGTCTCTACTTGTTTCTATCGCGTATTTAGGGCCTTGAGGGCTCATATAAGGGACAATATGTATGCTTTTGAATTGATTTTAATATGTTTATTAATATGATTTGAAAAGTTGGAAATTTATGTTCGTTTGATTTGAAAACTTTGGTAATGCTCCGTAACATTTTTCCAACGACGGATACGGGTTAAGGGTGTTATAGTTCTAATTCTCTTGTACACCAATAGAATGCTTGAAATGTTCTATCTCTATGTTAAAAGACTCAGTTTATCAATGGTGGAATACATTTATCGCAGTTGTTTTGAAGGAGAGTGTAAATTGGGAATTTTTCCAGACAAAGTTCAGAAAGAAATATGTGAGTCAGAGGTTCCTAGATAAGAAACGCAAAGAGTTTCTTGAATTGAAGAAAGGCCTTATGTCAGTAGCTAAGTATGAGAAGGAATTATGTGACTCATTAAATATGCCAGGGAATGTGTACCAACAAAGGTTGCTATGTGCACTTAGTTTGAAGACGTCCTAGATGAGGATATCAAGCTATTAGTTGGGATTCTTGAGTTAAAAGAATTTTTTATTTTAGTTGATAGAGCACACAAGGTCGAGGAACTTAGCAAAGCGAATAGAAAAGTCAATTTTGACGCCCGTGATTTGGGAAAAAGAACTATGGGAAAATCATTCTCGTCTTATCGAAGAAATCGAAAGAATTTCATAGTCGTTCATCAGCTTCGGTGGGTTATTCTGGAAGAGATAGAGGAAATCAGCATTCGAGTTCAAAACCTCAGGCTCCATCTGTAGCGAGCATGGGCAGTGTCAAAAACTACATGCCCGAATCTTAGCAATGTAATAGATGACACTTTGTTTAATGCAAACTGAAAGACGGGTCATGTTTTAAAAGTGATTCCTATGATCATTATCTTAGAGATTGCCCTGAAAGGTCTGATAAAGAAAAGGCTCAAAACACTTGTTTGAGTAACATGGCTGGGAGAGGGAGACCATCCCGGAACACTAGAAATATGGGTAATAGCCGTAGTAGGATGAAAGATTCTGCTGTGAGATCTAAGGCACGAGCACCAGCTAGGGTTTACATGATTCATGCTCGAGTGGAAGCTTCAGTACATAATGTGATCACCGATACATTTTCTATCTTTCACTCTAATGTTAATTCTTTGATTGACCCTGGGTCAACACACTCAAATGTATGCACAACTTTAGTGTCAAATAAGAAAATACCTTTTGAGTCTACTGAATTTGTGGTTAAAGTAATGAACCACATAGGTCAGTATGTGTTAGGCGATAAAGTCTATAAAAATTGGTTGATTTTGATGTCATTATGGGTATGGACTAGTTAACTCTACATGATGTTTTTGTGAACTGTAGACAAAAGCATATTGTGTTAAAGTGTCAGAGAGGTGAAAAGCTTCGAATTGAATTTGACAAATTGAATATTGCATCTAATGTTATTTTAGCTTTGTCGGCATAGAAATATGTTAGAAAAGGTTGTAAAGCATATCTATCTTATATATTTGATTCTTGGGTTTCAGAATTATAGTTAGAATCAGTTCCGATTGTGTGTGAGTTCACAGATGTATTTCTAGAAGAGTTACCAGGGTTTCCTGTAATGGCCTAAATTCAAGGTTATCGGAACAATGGTTTCGTAACCATAAATCCGATTTAAAGAGAAATTTATTTTAATATTTTTGCATGAATATTTATATGATAGGAAAATCGTATTAAAATATCGATAGAAAAATTTTACCGATTTAGTGGTTAGTTAGAAAAAGGAATTATTGAAGGAATTGGGTAAAAACAAGGTATCGAGACCTTGATCTCATAAAATTGAGTAGGAAATATTTTTATAAATATTTATAAAATGTTAGTAATGTGGTATTAAAATTTCGTTAGAAAATTTTAACGTTTGAGTATGTAATTAAATGAAAAGGACTAAATTGTAACAAATACAAAATTATGAAAAATGATTAAATAGTTTAAATGATAAAATAAAGAGGGCTTAAAGGAAAATAGACCCAAGGTCTAATTGGGCTGGACGGCAAAGGTATGAAATCAGCAAGAAAATAAGGAGAAATAAGGGTAAAATGGGAAAATAACAAAATTTGCTAAACAAAACTAGGACTAAATAGGGATATCTAGAAATCTCTTCATTTTTCTTCACTCTCATCAGCAAAAAACGCCATAGGAGGGGTATCTAAGCTGGTATATCATAATTTTTGCACCAAGTAAGTGAATCCTTGCCTATTTCTTGTAATTTTGTGTTTTTAAAGACTTTTACAACTAGGTCCTATCATTAAATTCATTAGTCTTTGATTTCATGGATGAAATTGAAAGCCACCATGGTTGGTTTATGTAAGTTTATGATGAAATAGCATGAAATTTAAGCCTTAATTCGTTTAAGAGATGATTTTATTAGGTAATGTCAATAGAAATTGATTTTTGGGACCTAATTATGAAAGTGTTTGGAATTAAAGTCTATTACTGAAATTATGATTTCCAAAGGTTATAAAGTAGTTTAAAGTGATATAATAAAGTGTTAATTGAGAAAAATAAGCTCAATTGAGAGGTTAATTGAGCAGGGACGAAATTATCATTCATTGAAAGTTTAGGGGAAAAATGGTAATAACCAGCTTGCACTAAAACAGTTTTTGACAGCAGCAGTAGTCTGACTTTGAAAAATCACCATAAATTGTAGAAGTTGAATTAGAAGATGGAAAAAATATTAAATTAAAGCTTATTGAGTCTAGTTTCTTATGGAAGAAACGTTGTAAGCAATAGAATTGTAATTCATGAGATATAATAGGTTTTGTGAGACAAGGTCAGAATGAATTCAGGTTCCCTGTTCTGACTTTGAAAAATCATAAAAATTGAATAAAAATAATTATGGGGAGTGGTTTATATTCTTAGAATCCTTAGTGAGTCTATTTTTTATGGTACAAATGAAAACATTATTTTTATTCTGTACAGTGAGATATCTGAGATTTTGTGAAGAGATAGCAGAACTGTCAAACAATGAAACAGGGGAAACTTTAACGAATAAACTGTACTAATTGGCTAAGCCAAAAATTATGAAAATTTTATGGTGTGAAGATATGTGAGTCTAGTTTCAAGGAAAATTAACGGTTCTTCATTTGGAGTTCTGTAGCTCGAAAAATAAATAATTTAGTGACTATGACTCAAGTAGACAGCTTTGAATGAACTATAAATAGTAATAGAATTATAATGAATGCTACATGTGAACATGAAATGTATTGAATTGATAATTAAATTTATTTATTTAGATCCGAAAAACTCAAACACAAAGCTAAATCGAGGAAAGGAAAAAGTTCGGACTAGTAGATTTTGTATACAAACTAGAATCGAGGTAAGTTAAGTGTAACTTGAATTATATTCTTAAATGTTTGAAATGTATGTTATTGATATGAATATGATTTGAATGTCCATTGTATGAAATTTGATGAAACATTGGTATATTTGATAAAAAGGAAAGAAATCCCGGTTGAGCGAAAGGAAAATTCGATGGATCTGAAAAGGAATTGACGGTAAAAAGGATCTAGCCTTGGACGGGTGATCTTATCTGATATAGCCCTCCAGAAGAATATGTGGAAAATGGATTTAGCTTGGACGGGTGATCCGAATTAAGGTGCAATTTAGCTGGACTGTAATTCAGATCCAAGCTCATTAGAGTAATTGTCGTTGCAGGGATTTATCACGGGTGGTAATCCCGACAATACTCTATGAGTTTATATTACTGTGATTTAGCTGGGTAGTAATCCATTTGTAAAGATGAGGTTCATGAGTGTGCTCTCTCGAAATGAAAATGTGCTTTTATGAATATGAATTAGCGGACCGAATTTGTACACTAAAGTGTACCTCTGAAAATCCATCAAATTCCGAGTAATTCAATGGGATAAATATAAAAAAATATGGAAATTATGGTATTGATGAGCTCATCAATGATAGTATATATTATTGATATATGAAAATTATTGGGTGACTTGAATGTTGAGTTTGTAAATGTTAAGGTAATAATGCATTGAATGGATATATAAATGGATATTACATTATATTGAAAATGTTAGGTAAGTATAATTCTTGTTACATGGGCTTACTAAGCACAAAGTGCTTACTCTGTTTCCTTTTCTCTATTTTGTAGTATTAAGAGCTCCTGAGGTCGGATTCGGTGGGAGACACATCACACTATCAACCCCGAGATTTCGGTATATAAAGAAACTTTATTTTGGAAATCAACGGCATGTATAAGCTAATAAAGTAGATGTTAATATGAAATGAATGTAAGGTCAGCCATTGGTATGGCTAACAAATTTCTAGTTTCAGTATGTAATGAGGTTATCTTATAAATTTGCATGGATCTATTTTGAAGGTATGTTGATTGGATTGGTTGATATGAATTAGTCTCGGTTTAAAAAAAAAAAAAAAAATTTTTTGCAGGAAGACTAGATTGTTTATAAAGGAGTTATATTGAGTAAAAAAATAAATAAATAAATAAATATTGTAAGCTCAAGTAATGCCTCGGATTTCCTATTCCGATAATAAATACGGGTAGGGGGTGTTACATTTGTTGGTATCGAGCTACGGTTTAGCCCGGTTCTAGGACCGATGTAGCAAATACGGATTAGCTATACATGCCATTTAAATTATTATTGATAGTGTGATATCTCCTCACCGTTTAAATTGTATTTTTCTTATAGTAATGTCATCCGACCGAGTTCAATCGAGAGAGGTGGGAGTCATGCTCGGCTTGAGACAAAGAGAAGAAAATAGCGATAGGAAGGTCAGTGCAGAGGGTCAAGGGGAGGAGGCAAAGATAGCCTTCTTTCAAATGATGAATGAATGGTTTACTCAATACATAAGAACTAACCCTGTAGTGCAGCAAACTCAAGCTCCCCCTCCTGCTCCTCCACCGGTTTCAGAGATCCCATGACTACAGTGCATCGAATCATTAGAAAAGGAAAGCTCAGGTTGATAAAATTCGAAAATATGGGGCCGAAGAATTTCGAGCAGCAGTTGATGATGATCCTGAGCGGGCTGAATTTTGGTTAGAGAATACTACTCGGGTTTTGGAGGATTTATCTTGTACACCAGAAGAATGTCTGAAATGTGCCGTTTCACTACTAAAAGACACAGCTTACCATTGGTGGAATACTAAAGCTTCAGCTTGTTAGAAAGAAGAAATTACATGGGAGTTCTTTCAAAACGAATTTAAAAAGAAATATATCAGCCGAGAGGTTCCTTGATCGATCGAAAAGAAAAAGAATTTCTTGGGTGAAACAGGTAATAGATCGGTGATCTCGAGTATGAAAGGGAATTTGTTCGGTTGAGTAAATATGCTCGAGAATGGGTCCAGTCAGAAGCTGAAATGTGTAAAAGATTCGAAGAAGGGTTGAATGAAGACATTAAGCTATTGATCGGAATTCTTGAAATTCGAGAGTTTGCTATATTGGCAGAGCGAGCTTATAAAGCGTAAGAATTGAGAAAAGAAAAGAAAAGCAGTGAGAGGAAGCTCGAATTTCTAGTAAAAGACCAATGGGAAAATCTCGCCGCTGCTCCAAAGAAATTGCGAATACGGATCGTTCTACCTCGGTCACTGGGTATTCAGGCAGAGAACGAGGTTCTCAACGCATTAATCCAAGACCTTCCACTCCATCAGTGACCAGTGTTGGCAGTGTTGGTACCCCTAAGCTGAGATGCCAGTATTGTAATAAAGCTCATTTTGGTGAATGTCGATTTAAGAGCGGGGCTTGTTACCGATGTGGTTCTTTTGACCATTTCCTCAGAGATTGTCCAGAAAGGGGTGAAAAAGAAGTGGAACAGATATCTAAACCGAGTAATCCAGTTTCAAGGGGTAGACCATCTCGACCATCCGGTAATGTTAGTGGTAGCCGAGGAGCTGCAAAAGACACTGGAGGCAGGCCTGAGACACGAGCACCTGCTAGGACATATGCCATTCGTGCCAGAGAAGATGCCTCAGCACCCGATGTTATTACTGGTACATTTTCTTTACTTGACACTGATATTACTGCATTAATTGATCCCGGTTCTACGCATTCATATATATGTATAAAGCTTGCATGTGTTAAAGATTTATCTATTGAACCTACTGAATTTGTGGTTAAAGTCTCGAACCCCCTGGGCCAATCTGTTTTGGTGGATAAAATTTGTAAAAATTGTCCACTGATAGTAAGAGGTTATTGTTTCCTGGCTGATTTGATGTTACTGCCATTTGATGAGTTTGATGTGATATTGGGTATGGATTGGTTAAACTCGGCATGATGCAAGAGTAAATTAAATGTAAATATATTGTGTTGAAGTGTCAGAATGGCGAATTACTCCGGGTTAAATCTGATCGAAGACAGAGGGATTATCTGATGTGATTTCAATTATTGCCGCTCAGAGGTATGTTAAAAAGGGGTATGATGCTTTTCTTGCTTATGTACTCCATACCAAGGTATCTTGAGTCAAAGATACAGGCAGTGCCAGTGGTATGCGAATTTTTTGATGTGTTTCCAGAGGAGTTACCCGGGTTGCCACCGAGAAGGGAAGTGGAATTCTCTATAGATTTGATTAGGAACTACTCCGATTTCCATAGCTCCATACCGGATGGCTCCTCTGAAATTAAAAGAATTAAAGATACGATTTGCGAGGAACTTGTTGATAGAGGTTTTGTTAGACCGAGTCATTCACCTTGGGGTGCTCCGGTTCTGTTTGTGAAAAAGAAAGACGGGTCTTTGAGATTGTGTATCGACTATCGGCAGCTCAATAAGGTAACTATAAAGAATAAGTACCGTTGTCTCCGGATTGATGATCTATTTGATCATTTGAAAGGTGCCTGATATTCTCAAAGATTGATCTCCGATCGGGCTATTACCATTTACGGGTAAAGGAGGCGGATGTATGAAAGCGACTTTGAGAACGGTATGGGCATTATGAGTTTCTGGTTATGCCTTTTGGGCTGACTAATGCACCTGCAGTATTTATGGATCTGATGAATCGGATATTCAGACCGTACTTAGATAGGTTTGTTGTAGTTTTCATTGATGATATTCTAGTCTATTCTCGAGATGAAAATGAGCATGCAGAACATTTGAGAATAGTGTTGCAAATCCTGCGTGAGAAGAAGCTTTATGCTAAATTCAGTAAATGTGAATTTTGGCTCCGAGAAGTGGGTTTCCTTGGACATGTTGTATCAGCCGAAGGCATCAGGGTAGACCCGAATAAAATTTCAGCTATTATTAATTGGAGTCCACCGAAGAATATATCTGAAGTTAGAAGTTTCTTGGGTTTAGCTGGTTATTATCGGAGATTTGTACTGGGTTCTCTATGATAGCTTCTCCGATGACCCGTTTGTTGCGAGAAAGATGTTAAATTCGAGTGGGTGATGAATGCCAAACAGAGTTTTGATCGATTGAAAGATTTATTGACGAAAGCACTGTGTTGGTACAACTGAACTGTAAGGAATTTGTTATTTATAGTGATGCTTCATTAAATGGTTTAGGTTGTGTCTTGATGCAAGAAGGTAAAGTAATAGCCTATGCTTCAAGACAACTTAAGCCACATGAAAGAAATTACCCGGTACATGATCTCGAGTTATTTGCTATTGTATTTGCATTGAAGATATGGCGGCATTACTTGTATGGTGAGAAATGTCATATTTATACCGATCATAAAAGCTTGAAATATTTGATGACACAGAAAGATTTGAATTTGAGACAGTAGCAGTGGCTTGAATTGATAAAGGACTATGATTTGATTATTGATTACCATTGGGTAAGGCTAATGTTGTTCTTGACGCTTTAAGCGAAAATCTCATTTACTTTTGCGAGCTATGAATGCTCAATTGTCTTTGGTTGATGATGGTTCAGTCATAGCTGAGTTGAGAGCTAAACCGACATTTCTACAGCAAATATGTGAAGCTCAGAAGGAATGATGAAAAGTTGCAGGTTAAACGGGCACAATGTGAGTCAGGTACTGATTCTGAATTTCAAGTGGGGATTGATGGTTGTTTATTATTCAGAGATAGGGTATGTGTACCCAAGAATTCAGAGCTCATACAGAAGATTTTACACGAGGCTCATAGTGGTATTATGTCCGTACATCCGGAAGTAATAAAATGTATAATGATTTGAAGAAGACGTACTGGTGGCCAGGTATGAAACGTGATATTTCTGAGTTTGTATCAAGATGTTTAATATGTCAGCAAGTTAAAGCTGAACATCAGGTACCTTCGGGGTTACTTCAGCCAATTACTATACCGGAATGGAAATGGGAAAGAATCACTATGGATTTTGTATCGGGGTTACCGTTGTCTCCGAGGAAAAAAGATGCTATTTGGGTGATTGTTGATCGATTGACAAAGTCGCGCACTTTATTCCGGTATGTATGGATTATTCTTTAGATAAACCATTTGAATCTGTACATATCCGAGATTATCGGGCTACATGGAGTGCCTGTCTCCATTATATCGAGATAGAGATCCCTCGGTTTACGTCGTTTTAGGACAAATTGCAAGAAGCCTTGGGTACTCAGTTGTATTTCAGCACCGCATTTCATCCTCAAGACAGATGGCCAATCTGAGCGTGTAATTCAGGTATTGGAAGATATGCTCCGATGTTGTATACTAGAGTTTGATGGTAATTGGGAGAGATATCTACCTTTGATTGAATTTGCTTACAATAATGATTATCATCCAAAGATTAAAATGGCTCCGTATGAAGCTTTGTATGGTAGAAAATGTAGAACACCATTATATTGGGACAGAGCTCGGTGAAAAGAAGATACATGGGGTTGATTTAATCCGGAAAGCAGAAGAAAAAGTAAAGGTTATTCGGGATAGTTTAAAAGCGACTTCCGATCGCCAAAAATCATATGCCGATCTTAGATTTAAAAGAGATTGAATTTGGTCGGTGACAAGGTATTCTGAAAGTGTCTCCTTGGAAGAAAGTTCTCGGTTTGGTCGAAAGGGTAAATTGAGTCCAAGATTTATCGGGCCATATGAAATTATAGAAAGAATTGGACCGGCCGCTTATCGATTGGCATTACCACCGGAACTTGATAGAATTCATAATGTTTTTCATGTATCTATGCTACGACGATATCGGTCAGATCCTTCACATGTTATTTCTCCGACAGAAGTGGAGATTCAACCGGATATGACTTACAGTGAAGAACCGGTTAAGATATTGGCACGGGAAACAAAGGAGCTTACAAATAAAAAGATAAATTTAGTGAAAGTATTATGGCAAAAGCATGAGATTGAGGAAGCGACATGGGAACCGGAGGAGACAATGAGGAAACAATATCCAAACCTCTTTACTGGTAAGATTTTCGAGGACGAAAATCCTTAAAAGGGGGGGAGAGTTGTAATGGCCTAAATTCAAGGTTATCGGAACAATGGTTTCGTAACCATAAATCCGATTTAAAGAGAAATTTATTTTAATATTTTTGCATGAATATTTATATGATAGGAAAATCGTATTAAAATATCGATAGAAAAATTTTACCGATTTAGTGGTTAGTTAGAAAAAGGAATTATTGAAGGAATTGGGTAAAAACAAGGTATCGAGACCTTGATCTCATAAAATTGAGTAGGAAATATTTTTATAAATATTTATAAAATGTTAGTAATGTGGTATTAAAATTTCAAGTTAGAAAATTTTAACGTTTGAGTATGTAATTAAATGAAAAGGACTAAATTGTAACAAATACAAAATTATGAAAAATGATTAAATAGTTTAAATGATAAAATAAAGAGGGCTTAAAGGAAAATAGACCCAAGGTCTAATTGGGCTGGACGGCAAAGGTATGAAATCAGCAAGAAAATAAGGAGAAATAAGGGTAAAATGGGAAAATAACAAAATTTGCTAAACAAAACTAGGACTAAATAGGGATATCTAGAAATCTCTTCATTTTTCTTCACTCTCATCAGCAAAAACGCCATAGGAGGGGTATCTAAGCTGGTATATCATAATTTTTGCACCAAGTAAGTGAATCCTTGCCTATTTCTTGTAATTTTGTGTTTTTAAAGACTTTTACAACTAGGTCCTATCATTAAATTCATTAGTCTTTGATTTCATGGATGAAATTGAAAGCCACCATGGTTGGTTTATGTACGTTTATGATGAAATAGCATGAAATTTAAGCCTTAATTCGTTTAAGAGATGATTTTATTAGGTAATGTCAATAGAAATTGATTTTGGGACCTAATTATGAAAGTGTTTGGAATTAAAGTCTATTACTGAAATTATGATTTCCAAAGGTTATAAAGTAGTTTAAAGTGATATAATAAAGTGTTAATTGAGAAAAATAAGCTCAATTGAGAGGTTAATTGAGCAGGGACGAAATTATCATTCATTGAAAGTTTAGGGAAAAATGGTAATAACCAGCTTGCACTAAAACAGTTTTTGACAGCAGCAGTAGTCTGACTTTGAAAAATCACCATAAATTGTAGAAGTTGAATTAGAAGATGGAAAAAATATTAAATTAAAGCTTATTGAGTCTAGTTTCTTATGGAAGAAACGTTGTAAGCAATAGAATTGTAATTCATGAGATATAATAGGTTTTGTGAGACAAGGTCAGAATGAATTCAGGTTCCCCTGTTCTGACTTTGAAAAATCATAAAAATTGAATAAAAATAATTATGGGGAGTGGTTTATATTCTTAGAATCCTTAGTGAGTCTATTTTTTTATGGTACAAATGAAAACATTATTTTTATTCTGTACAGTGAGATATCTGAGATTTTGTGAAGAGATAGCAGAACTGTCAAACAATGAAACAGGGGAAACTTTAACGAATAAACTGTACTAATTGGCTAAGCCAAAAATTATGAAAATTTTATGGTGTGAAGATATGTGAGTCTAGTTTCAAGGAAAATTAACGGTTCTTCATTTGGAGTTCTGTAGCTCGAAAAATAAATAATTTAGTGACTATGACTCAAGTAGACAGCTTTGAATGAACTATAAATAGTAATAGAATTATAATGAATGCTACATGTGAACATGAAATGTATTGAATTGATAATTAAATTTATTTATTTAGATCCGGAAAACTCAAACACAAAGCTAAATCGAGGAAAAGGAAAAGTTCGGACTAGTAGATTTTGTATACAAACTAGAATCGAGGTAAGTTCGTGTAACTTGAATTATATTCTTAAATGTTTGAAATGTATGTTATTGATATGAATATGATTTGAATGTCCATTGTATGAAATTTGATGAAACATTGGTATATTTGATAAAAAGGAAAGAAATCCCGGTTGAGCGAAAGGAAAATTCGATGGATCTCTGAAAAGGAATTGACGGTAAAAGGATCTAGCCCTGGACGGGTGATCCTATCTGATATAGCCCTCCGAAGAATATGTGGAAAATGGATTTAGCGGACGGTGATCCGAATTAGGTCCGAATTTAGCCTGGACTGTAATTCAGATTCAAGCTCATTAGAGTAATTGTCGTTTGGGATTTAGCTTCTGGATCGTAATCCCGACAATACTCTATGAGTTTATATTACAGGGGATTTAGCCTGGACTGGTAATCCCGTTGTAAAGATGAGGTTCGCGGGAGTGTGCTCTCTGAAATGAAAATGTGCGCACATGAATATGAATTGACGGACCCGAATTTGTACACTAAAGTGTACCTCTGAAAATCCATCGAAATTCCGAGTAATTCAATGGGATAAATATAAAAAAATATGGAAATTATGGTATTGATGAGCTCATCAATGATAGTATATATTATTGATATATGAAAATTATTGGGTGACTTGAATGTTGAGTTTGTAAATGTTAAGGTAATAATGCATTGAATGGATATATAAATGGATATTACATTATATTGAAAATGTTAGGTAAGTATAATTCTTGTTACATGGGCTTACTAAGCACAAAGTGCTTACTCTGTTTCCTTTTCTCTATTTTGTAGTATTAAGAGCTCGGAGGTCGGATTCGGTGGGAGACACATCACACTATCAACCCCGAGATTTCTGTATATAAAGAAACTTTATTTTGGAAATCAACGGCATGTATAAGCTAATAAAGTAGATGTTAATATGAAATGAATGTAAGGTCACCATTGGTATGGCTAACAAATTTCTAGTTTCGATGTATGTAATGAGGTTATCTTATAAATTTGCATGGATCTATTTTGAAGGTATGTTGATTGGATTGGTTGATATGAATTAGTCTCGGTTTAAAAAAAAAAATTTGCAGGAAGACTAGATTGTTTATAAAGGAGTTATATTGAGTAAAAAAATAAATAAATAAATAAATATTGTAACTCAGTAATGCCTCGTTCCCTATTCCGATAATAAATACGGGTAGGGGTGTTACATTTGTTGGTATCGAGCTACGGTTTAGCGGTTCTAGGACCGATGTAGCAAATACGGATTAGCTATACATGCCATTTAAATTATTATTGATAGTGTGATATCTCCTCACCGTTTAAATTGTATTTTTCTTATAGTAATGTCATCCGACCGAGTTCAACTGAGGAGGTGGGAGTCATGCTCCGGCCAAGACAAAGAGAAGAAACTAGCAGCAGAAGGTCCCCACATGCAGGTCAAGGAGGAGGCAAAGATAGCCTTCTTTCAAATGATGAATGAATGGTTTACTCAATACATAAGAACTAACCTCAGAGTGCAAAGCAAACTCAAGCTCCCCCTCCTCGCTCCTCCACCTGGTTCTCGAGATCCCACTGGACTACACAGTGCGAATGTTAGAAAAGGGAAAGCTCAGGTTGATAAAATTCGAAAATATGGGGCGAAGAATTTGAGCAAGCGATTGATGATGATCCTGAGCGGGCTGAATTTTGGTTAGAGAAATACTACTCGGGTTTTGGAGGATTTATCTTGTACACGTAAGAATGTTCAAATGTGCCGTTTCACTACTAAAAGACACGACTTACCATTGGTGGAATACTAAAGCTTCAGCTTGTTCGAAAGAAGAAATTACATGGGAGTTCTTTCAAAACGAATTTAAAAAGAAATATATCACCAGAGGTTCCTTGATCGAAAAAGAAAAGAATTTCTTTGGTGAAACAGGTAATAGATCGGTATTCGAGTATGAAAGGGAATTTGTTCGGTTGAGTAAATATGCTCGAGAATGGGTCCGATCAGAAAAGTGAAATGTGTAAAAGATTCGAAGAAGGGTTGAATGAAGACATTAAGCTATTGATCGAATTCTTGAAATTCGAGAGTTTGCTATATTGGCAGAGCGAGCTTATAAAGCGAGTAAGAATTGAGAAAAGAAAAGAAACAGTGAGAAGGAAGCTCGAATTTCTAGTAAAAGACCAATGGGAAAATCTCGGTTTTCGCTCCAAAGAAATTGCGAAGTATACTGGATCGTTTCTACCTCGGTCCACTGGTATTGAGCAGAGAACGAGGTTCTCAACGCATTAATCCAAGACCTTCCACTCCATCAGTGACCAGTGTTGGCAGTGTTGGTACCCCTAAGCTGAGATGCCAGTATTGTAATAAAGCTCATTTTGGTGAATGTCGATTTAAGAGCGGGGCTTGTTACCGATGTGGTTCTTTTGACCATTTCTCGAGAGATTGTCCGAAAGGGGTGAAAAGAAGTGGAACAGATATCTAAACCGAGTAATCCAGATTTCAAGGGTAGACCATCTCGACCATCCAGTAATGTTAGTGGTAGCCGAGAGCCGCAAAAGACACCGGAGGCGGGCCCGAGAGACACGAGCACCTGCTAGGACATATGCCATTCGTGCCAGAGAAGATGCCTCAGCACCCGATGTTATTACTGGTACATTTTCTTTACTTGACACTGATATTACTGCATTAATTGATCCCGGTTCTACGCATTCATATATATGTATAAAGCTTGCATGTGTTAAAGATTTATCTATTGAACCTACTGAATTTGTGGTTAAAGTCTCGAACCCCCTAGGCCAATCTGTTTTGGTGGATAAAATTTGTAAAAATTGTCCACTGATAGTAAGAGGTTATTGTTTCTGGGTGATTTGATGTTACCGCCATTTGATGAGTTTGATGTGATATTGGGTATGGATTGGTTAACTCAAAGATGATGCAGTAGTAAATTGTAAACAGAAATATATTGTGTTGAAGTGTCAGAATGGCGAATTACTCCGGGTTAAATCTGATCAGACAGAGGGATTATCTGATGTGATTTCAGTTATTGCTGCTCAGAGGTATGTTAAAAAGGGGTATGATGCTTTTCTTGCTTATGTACTCAATACCAAGGTATCTGAGTCAAAGATACATGCAGTGCCAGTGGTATGCGAATTTTTTGATGTGTTTCGGAGGAGTTACCCGGGTTGCCACCGTAAAGGGAAGTGGAATTCTCTATAGATTTGATTAAGGAACTACTCCGATTTCCATAGCTCCATACCGGATGGCTCCTGCTGCAATTAAAAGAATTAAAGATACGATTTGCAGGAACTTGTTGATAGAGGTTTTGTTAGACCGAGTCATTCACCTTGGGGTGCTCCGGTTGCTTTGTGAAAAAGAAAAGACGGGTCTTTGAGATTGTGTATCGACTATCGGCGACTCAATAAGGTAACTATAAAGAATAAGTACCCGTTGCCCGGATTGATGATCTATTTGATCGGTGAAAGGTGCCACACATGATATTCTCAAAGATTGATCTCCGATCGGGCTATTACCACCACGGGTAAAGGAGCCGATGTACCAAAAGCGACTTTTTTCGAACCGGTATGGGCATTATGAGTTTCGGTTATGCCTTTTGGGGTGACTAATGCACTGCAGTATTTATGGATCCGATGAATCGGATATTCGGACCGCATTTAGATAGGTTTGTTGTAGTTTTCATTGATGATATTCTAGTCTATTCTCGAGATGAAAATGAGCATGCGAGAACATTTGAGAATAGTGTTGCAAATCCTGCGTGAGAAGAAGCTTTATGCTAAATTCAGAGTAAATGTGAATTTTGGCTCAGAAGTGGGTTTCCTTGGACATGTTGTATCAGCCGAAGGCATCAGGGTAGACCCGAATAAAATTTCAGCTATTATTAATTGGAGTCCACCGAAGAATATATCTGAAGTTAGAAGTTTCTTGGGTTTAGCTGGTTATTATCGGAGATTTATACGGGGGTTCTCTATGATAGCTTCTCCGATGACCCGTTTGTTGCGTAAAGATGTTAAATTCGAGTGGGTGATGAATGCCAGCAGAGTTTTGATCGATTGAAAGATTTATTGACGAAAGCACCTGTGTTGGTACAACCTGAACCAGGTAAGGAATTTGTTATTTATAGTGATGCTTCATTAAATGGTTTAGGTTGTGTCTTGATGCAAGAAGGTAAAGTAATAGCCTATGCTTCAAGACAACTTAAGCCACATGAAAGAAATTACCGGTACATGATCTCGAAAGTTAGTTGCTATTGTATTTGCATTGAAGATATGGCGGCATTACTTGTACTAAGTGAGAAATGTCATATTTATACCGATCATAAAAGCTTGAAATATTTGATGACACAGAAAGATTTGAATTTGAGACAAGCGGTGGCTTGAATTGATAAAGGACTATGATTTGATTATTGATTACCATTGGGTAAGGCTAATGTTGTTCTTGGACGCTTTAAGCCGAAAATCTCTGTTTACTTTGCGAGCTATGAATGCTCAATTGTCTTTGGTTGATGATGGTTCATCATAGCGTGAGTTGAGAGCTAAACCGACATTTCTACAAAGAAATATGTGAAGCTCGGAAGAATGATGAAAAGTTGCGGAGTTAAACGGGCACAATGTGAGTCAGCATCGATTTCGAATTTCAAGTGGGGATTGATGGTTGTTTATTATTGAGAGATAGGTATGTGTACCCAAGAATTTGAGCTCATACTGTAAGATTTTACACGAGGCTCATAGTGGTATTATATGTCTGTACATCCGGGAAGTAATAAAATGTATAATGATTTGAAGAAGAGGCGATCTTGGTGGCGTGTATGAAACGTGATATTTACGAGTTTGTATCAAGATGTTTAATATGTCGCAAGTTAAAGTGAACATCAGGTACCTTCGGGGTTACTTGACCAATTACTATACCGGAATGGAAATGGGAAAGAATCACTATGGATTTTGTATCGGGGGTTACCGTTGTCTCCAGGAAAAAAGATGCTATTTGGGTGATTGTTGATCGATTGACAAAGTCAGCGCACTTTATTCAGGTATGTATGGATTATTCTTTAGATAAAGCCCGTTGAACTGTACATATCTCGAGATTATCAAAGCTACATGGAGTGCTGTCTCCATTATATCGAGATAGAGATCCTCGGTTTACGCCTCGTTTCGGGACAAATTGCAAGAAGCCTTGGGTACTCGGTTGTATTTAAAGATCGCATTTCATCCTCGCACAGATGGCCAATCGAGCGTGTAATTCGTGTATTGGAAGATATGCTCGATGTTGTATACTAGAGTTTGATGGTAATTGGGAGAGATATCTACCTTTGATTGAATTTGCTTACAATAATGATTATCACCCAAAGATTAAAATGGCTCCGTATGAAGCTTTGTATGGTAGAAAATGTAGAACACCATTATATTGGACAGAGCTCGGTGAAAAGAAGATACATGGGGTTGATTTAATCCAGAAAGCAGAAGAAAAAGTAAAGGTTATTCGGGATAGTTTAAAAGCGACTTCCGATCGCCAAAAATCATATGCCGATCTTAGGCGAAAAGAGATTGAATTTCAGGTCGGTGACAAGGTATTCTGAAAGTGTCTCCTTGGAAGAAAGTTCTCGGTTTGGTCGAAAGGGTAAATTGAGTCCAAGATTTATCGGGCCATATGAAATTATAGAAAGAATTGGACCTGGCCGCTTATCGATTGGCATTACCACCGGAACTTGATAGAATTCATAATGTTTTTCATGTATCTATGCTACGACGATATCGGTCGAGATCCTTCACATGTTATTTCTCCGATGCAGTGGAGATTCAACGGATATGACTTACAGTGTGAAGAACAGGTTAAGATATTGCACGGGAAACAAAGGAGCTTACAAATAAAAAGATAAATTTAGTGAAAGTATTATGGCAAAAGCATGAGATTGAGGAAGCGACATGGGAACCGGAGGAGACAATGAGGAAACAATATCCAAACCTCTTTCTTGGTAAGATTTTCGAGGACGAAAATCCTAAAAAGGGGAGAGTTGTAATGGCCTAAATTCAAGGTTATCGGAACAATGGTTTCAGTAACCATAAATCGATTTAAAGAGAAATTTATTTTAATATTTTTGCATGAATATTTATATGATAGGAAAATCGTATTAAAATATCGATAGAAAAATTTTACCGATTTAGTGGTTAGTTAGAAAAAGGAATTATTGAAGGAATTGGGTAAAAACAAGGTATCGAGACCTTGATCTCATAAAATTGAGTAGGAAATATTTTTATAAATATTTATAAAATGTTAGTAATGTGGTATTAAAATTTCGTTAGAAAATTTTAACGTTTGAGTATGTAATTAAATGAAAAGGACTAAATTGTAACAAATACAAAATTATGAAAAATGATTAAATAGTTTAAATGATAAAATAAAGAGGGCTTAAAGGAAAATAGACCCAAGGTCTAATTGGGCTGGACGGCAAAGGTATGAAATCAGCAAGAAAATAAGGAGAAATAAGGGTAAAATGGGAAAATAACAAAATTTGCTAAACAAAACTAGGACTAAATAGGGATATCTAGAAATCTCTTCATTTTTCTTCACTCTCATCAGCAAAAAACGCCATAGGAGGGTATCTAAGCTGGTATATCATAATTTTTGCACCAAGTAAGTGAATCCTTGCCTATTTCTTGTAATTTTGTGTTTTTAAAGACTTTTACAACTAGGTCCTATCATTAAATTCATTAGTCTTTGATTTCATGGATGAAATTGAAAGCCACCATGGTTGGTTTATGTAAGTTTATGATGAAATAGCATGAAATTTAAGCCTTAATTCGTTTAAGAGATGATTTTATTAGGTAATGTCAATAGAAATTGATTTTGGGACCTAATTATGAAAGTGTTTGGAATTAAAGTCTATTACTGAAATTATGATTTCCAAAGGTTATAAAGTAGTTTAAAGTGATATAATAAAGTGTTAATTGAGAAAAATAAGCTCAATTGAGAGGTTAATTGAGCAGGGACGAAATTATCATTCATTGAAAGTTTAGGGAAAAATGGTAATAACCAGCTTGCACTAAAACAGTTTTTGACAGCAGCAGTAGTCTGACTTTGAAAAATCACCATAAATTGTAGAAGTTGAATTAGAAGATGGAAAAAATATTAAATTAAAGCTTATTGAGTCTAGTTTCTTATGGAAGAAACGTTGTAAGCAATAGAATTGTAATTTCATGAGATATAATAGGTTTTGTGAGACAAGGTCAGAATGAATTCGGGTTCCCCTGTTCTGACTTTGAAAAATCATAAAAAATTGAATAAAAATAATTATGGGGAGTGGTTTATATTCTTAGAATCCTTAGTGAGTCTATTTTTTTATGGTACAAATGAAAACATTATTTTTATTCTGTACAGTGAGATATCTGAGATTTTGTGAAGAGATAGCAGAACTGTCAAACAATGAAACAGGGGAAACTTTAACGAATAAACTGTACTAATTGGCTAAGCCAAAAATTATGAAAATTTTATGGTGTGAAGATATGTGAGTCTAGTTTCAAGGAAAATTAACGGTTCTTCATTTGGAGTTCTGTAGCTCGAAAAATAAATAATTTAGTGACTATGACTCAAGTAGACAGCTTTGAATGAACTATAAATAGTAATAGAATTATAATGAATGCTACATGTGAACATGAAATGTATTGAATTGATAATTAAATTTATTTATTTAGATCCGGAAAACTCAAACACAAAGCTAAATCGAGGAAAGGAAAAAGTTCGGACTAGTAGATTTTGTATACAAACTAGAATCGAGGTAAGTTCGTGTAACTTGAATTATATTCTTAAATGTTTGAAATGTATGTTATTGATATGAATATGATTTGAATGTCCATTGTATGAAATTTGATGAAACATTGGTATATTTGATAAAAAGGGAAAGAAATCCCGGTTGAACGAAAGGAAAATTCGATGGATCTCTGAAAAGGAATTGACGGTAAAAAGGATCTAGCCGGACGGGTGATCCTATCCGATATAGCCCTCGAAGAATATGTGGAAAATGGATTTAGCCCTGGACGGGTGATCCGAATTAGGTCCAATTTAGCCTGGACTGTAATTCAGATTCAAGCTCATTAGAGTAATTGTCGTTGTGAGGATTTAGCTGGATGGTAATCCCGACAATACTCTATGAGTTTATATTACTGAGGATTTAGCTGGGTCGTAATCCATTGTAAAGATGAGGTTCGCGAGTGGAGTGTGCTCTCGAAATGAAAATGTGCGCACATGAATATGAATTGTGGATTCGAATTTGTACACTAAAGTGTACCTCTGAAAATCCATCGAAATTCGAGTAATTCAATGGGATAAATATAAAAAAAAATATGGAAATTATGGTATTGATGAGCTCATCAATGATAGTATATATTATTGATATATGAAAATTATTGACTCGACTTGAATGTTGAGTTTGTAAATGTTAAGGTAATAATGCATTGAATGGATATATAAATGGATATTACATTATATTGAAAATGTTAGGTAAGTATAATTCTTGTTACATGGGCTTACTAAGCACAAAGTGCTTACTCTGTTTCCTTTCTCTATTTTGTAGTATTAAGAGCTCTGAGGTCGGATTCGGTGGGAGACACATCACACTATCAACCCCGAGATTTCGGTATATAAAGAAACTTTATTTTGGAAATCAACGGCATGTATAAGCTAATAAAGTAGATGTTAATATGAAATGAATGTAAGGTCAGCCATTGGTATGGCTAACAAATTTCTAGTTTCAGTATGTAATGAGGTTATCTTATAAATTTGCATGGATCTATTTTGAAGGTATGTTGATTGGATTGGTTGATATGAATTAGTCTCGGTTTAAAAAAAAAAAAAAAAATTTGCAGGGAAGACTAGATTGTTTATAAAGGAGTTATATTGAGTAAAAAAAAAAATAAATATTGTAAGCTCCGGTAATGCCTCGTTCCCTATTCCGATAATAAATACGGGTAGGGGGTGTTACATTTCCGCCGGTCAAAGAGGTTGAGTTTGCTATGGAGTTAATACCGGGAACATCTCTAATATCGATAGCTCTGTATAGAATGGCACCTACAGAATTAAAAAAGTTGAAAGCATAGTTGCAAGAGTTGAAGGATAGGGGCTTTACTCAGCCCAGTTTTTCTCCTTGAGGTGCTCTTGTGTTGTTTATCATGAAAAAAGACGGGTCTATGTGATTGTGTATTGATTAACGACAGCTCAACAAAGTCATGATCAAGAACAAATATCCTTTGCCACATATTGATAATTTGTTTGATCAGCTGAAAGGTGTGACAGTGTTTTCAAAGATCGATCTTCATCCTGGTTATTATTAGCTACAGGTTAAAGACTCTGATGTACTGAAAATAGCATTCAAAACCAGGTACAAACATTACGAGTTTCTTGTTATGCAATTTGGTTTGACTAATGCACCTGTTGTGTTTATAGGCTTGATGAATAGAATATTCAGACCGTATTTAGACAAATTTGTTGTTGTATTCGTTGATGACATTCTGATCTATTCACGAGATGAGACAGAGCATGGCCAGCATTTAAGAATTGTTTTACAAACTTTACGTGAAAAACAGTTGTTTACTAAGTTTAGCAAATGTGAGTTCTATCCCTGAGAAGTTGTATTTTTGGGACATGTGGTATCGGTAGACGGTATTAGAGTTGATTTGACTAAAATTTTAGATATAGTGGACTAGAAACCTCTGAGAAATGTGTCAGAAGTCAGACGTTTTTTGGGATTTGCCTGATATTATAGAATATTTGTTAAAGGATTTTCGATGATTGCTACGCCATTATTGAAAATGCTACAAAAAGATTTCAAGTTTGAATGGTCTAAGAAGTGTCAGAAAAGTTTTAACCAGTTGAAAGCGTTATTAACCGAGGCACCTGGGTTAGTTCAACCAGAGTTTGGTAAAGAATTTGTGATTTATAGTAATGCTTCATTAAATGGATTAAGGTGTGTTTTGATGCAAGAAGGTAAAGTGATAGCATATGCTTCTTGATAGTTGAAACCACACAAAAAGAATTATTCAACTCACGATTTAGAGCTTGCATTTATTGTATTTGCTTTAAAGATTTGGCGACACCATTTGTACGGAGAAAAATGTCACATATTCACGGATCGTAAAAGCCTGAAGTATTTGATGTCACAGAAAGATTTGAATTTAAGACAGTGTAGATAGCTTGAGTTGTTGAAAGATTATGATTTGACTATCGACTATCATCTGCGAAAGGCTAATGTTGTTGCTGATGCACTGAGTAGCAAAATCTCTGTTTGCTTTACTGGTGTTGAACACGTGGTTGACGTTGATTGATGATGGTTCAATTTTAGCTGAATTGAAAGCTAAATCGATGTTTTTGCCACAGATCTGTGAAACACAGAAAAGTGATGCAAAATTGATTGCTAAACAAAAATAGATTAAGTCAACATTTGATTCAGATTTTCATGTTGGTTCAGACGATAGCTTGTACTTCAAAGACAGAATTTTTGTTCTGAGACACTCTGATATCATTTGGAAGATTTTGCAGGAAGCTCACAGTAATAGCTTATCGATACATCCTGCTAGCAATAAAATGTACAGTGATTTGAAATAGATGTATTAGTGGCCATGTATGAAACAATGAATTTTTGAATTTGTATCAAAATGCTTAGCATGTCAGCAAGTTAAAGCCGAGCATCAGGTACCTTCTAGTTTGTTACAACCAGTGACGATTCCAGAGTGGAAATGGGAATGTGTTACAATGGATTTCATATCAGGATTGCCTTTATCTCCGAGAAAGAAAGATGTTGTATGGGTCATTGTAGATCGTTTGACGGAGTCCGCGTATTTCATTCCTCTGTGTACGGATTTTTCCTTTGAGAGATTGGCAGAGATGTATGCTTTTTAGATAGTTTGATTGCATGGTGTGCTAGATTCTATTATTTTTTATAGGGATCCACGGTTTACGTCTCGATTCTGGAGCAAGTTACATGAAGCTTTGGGAACTCGACTACATTTAGTACAACATTTCATCGACAAACCGATGGTCAGTTTGAGCAAGTAATACAGATAGTCGAATATATGCTTTGATGTTGCATTTTAGAGTTTGAAGGTAACTAGGAGAGATTTTTACTATTGGTTGAATTTGCATACAACTATAGTTATTAGGCGAGTATTAAAATGACACCGTATGAAGCTTTGTCTGGTCAAAAGTTATTCGATGTTTATTTGATTTGAGAAACTGAAGAAAAAGTCAAAGTGATATGTAACAATATGAAAAGCAGCTTTCGATCGACAAAAATCTTATGTAGATTTAAAGAGAAAAGATATAGAATTTGAATTCGGCAACAAGGTATTTCTAAAAGTATCGTCTTGGAAGAAAGTTCTCCAATTTGGTCGAAAAGGAAAGCTTAGTCCGCAATTCATCAGACCATACGAGATTATTGAGAGGAATGGACTAGTAGCTTACCAGTTGGTTTTGCCATCAGAATTAAAAAAGATTCATAATTTATTCCATGTATCGATGTTATGACGGTATCGATCAGATCCTTCACACATAATATCCCCAGTTGATGTTGAGATGTAGTCTAATATTACGTACAGTGAAGAACAGATCAGAATTCTAGCTCGGTAAGTTAAAGAATTGAGAAGTAAAAGTATACCTTTAGTTAAAGTTCTCTGGAAATGACACAAAATAGAAGACGTTACCTAGAAACCAGAAGAAGCTATGAAAGTGCAATTTTCAAACCTATTTTCTAGTAAGATTTTCGGGGACGAAAATTCCTTTAAGGGGAAGAGTTGTAACAGCTCGTTTTCAGTGAAATCAGAACAGTGGTTTCAAGACCAAAAACTCAACGAGTAAATTTTTATTTTATTATTATATTAATGTCTATAGGGTATTAGTCAAATCGTATTAAAATTTCGTTAAGAATTTTTTATGTTTGCATGATAATTAAGTGAAAAGGACTAAGTTGTAAAAAGTGTAAAAGTAGAGTTTCATTAGTTTAAAAGGCCAAATGGCTATGAAACCTTAAAATAAAGGGACTTAGATTGTAATTAGACCATTTGAATAGTTAGTGGATATTCATGGCAAGGTTTTATTGAAATTTTGATTGTTTTTAAAAGGCAAAATGGTAAAATGGTAAATAAAAGCAAAAACAAATAGGCTAAAATCATCATGTTCTTCCCATTTGTCTCTTCTCAATCGATTCTTCAATGGAGAAATAGCTAGGGTTCAGCCAATCATTGTTTCAATTGCATCGTTTTTAATGATTTCTATGTTTTTGAGGTCGCTAGCTAGTCCGGGGGTCAATTTGTAAAACTGTTAAAGATTGAGGGTTATGCCATGAATTCTTTTGAATGGTTCTTGATGTTTTATGGTAGATTATGTGTCCTTGTTGATAAACAAACAAGTTTTGTAAAGTGATTTTTCATGAAATTATGCAATTAGGGATTGATTTGTAAAAATGATAAAAATTCATGTTAAATTTATGACATGATGGTTGGGTTGATATAAGTCCCTAATAAATTTGGTTAGCTTGAATGGGGGATTAAAATGTTTAGATTTCAATTTATAAGCTTAAGGACTAAATTGTGAAAAGCTAAAATGTTAGGGGCAAAATAGTAATTTTGTATAAACATGAAATGTGGACTGAATTGAATACTAGAAGTATTAAATGGATTGAAATTGTCTATTTAGATCAAGATAGACCACGTACAAACTAAGATTGAGGCAAAGCTAAAGCTTCGAAGTAGTTCGATTTGACCTTCATGCCCCTAGTTGTTGAGGTAAGTTCGTATGAACTGTTGTTATATTCATGTTATTTAAATGTATATTATTAAGTTTATTATAATGTAACTTGGTCAATGTATGAATAATTCAATGCAATGACGGTTATTGAGTCCCAGTTGAATCTTAGGAATTTTTAGGATACAAATGACATGTCATTAGGATTTTTATGTTTCGGGTGTTGGTCTTGAATGTCCTACCGATGGCTGTGGTCCTACATTTGTTGCGGATACTCCACAACTCGTGTGAGCAACATCGTGTAGCTTACATTTTGACCCACAACTCGCTTGAGCAAGCTCATTTCACAGCTCGTGTGAGCAATGATGTAAAGGGAAGGTTACGATTATATGTTTAAGCACACTTCGTGTGAGCTTTCTCAAGTATCTGATGATATTCTAGAAGGTTCAACGGGCAAGAAAATGGATTGCAATGGTAAGTTTCCAAATGGAATTTTGCATATGCTCATGGAAAGGATGAATGAATCAAATGATGTATTTTCATATGGAAATGACTTATCATATGGATAATTCAAATGAGTTATGTATAAATAAACTAACTTGTGTATTGATGATGTAACACCCCTAACCCGTATTCGTCGCTGGAATAAGATTATGGATCATTACCGTTTAAGCATCATTGCAAACATAATCTAATTACATTCAATCACATACACAACATCCTTTAATTGAGCCCTCGAGGCCCTAGAAATACATTAGAAACAATTTGGGACTAAATTGGAAACAATCGGAATGTTCAAGAAAAAGTTAGAAAAATTGGACTGCAGGGGTCACACGGCCATGTGGCCAGGACATGTAACAATCGAAGTAGGGACACATGGTTGTGTCTCAACCCGTGTCCTCTCCCATTTAACTCTCTGAGTTGGGTCACATGGCCAAGCCATATGCCTGTGTGCTAGGTCGTGTAATAGCCTGACTTGCATGCATTAAAACCTACAGGGGACACGCACCCATGTCACTTGGCCATGGGTTACACACGACTGAGTCACATGCCCGTGTCTTAGGCTGTGTGGACATGAAATTGTCCAAAATCAAGCCATTTTGATCACCAAATTAAACATGTACCTAAAAGCATTTTAAGCACATAATCAAAGCATCCAAACCTTACCAAAACATGCATGAAATGAGCAATTCAATAGACCAAATCCATTCAGCCAATATGCCAAACAAGGCACCTTAAATGCATTCATTCAAATCTTACCTAAACATGTATACATTACCACATTTCAACCATGCACATAAAGTCCAATACCTTTTCAAAACATACCATCCTGTCTTGACCATATTAAAACTAATCCATCACTTACCATATTGGCCATTGAAACATGCATCTAACCATTGTTACATTAACAAATACTAAAATGGCATCAAAAGTGCCAAGATGACACAAACTAACCAACATCACATGGTGCCAAAATAATTTATACATGCCAAAATCATCAACCAACATTCAACTAACATTAAACACAAGTCCACCTATACATGCCATTATAACCTTGGCCAAAACATCAAAAACTACTGATATAATCGTTGGATAGTATGATAGATCTCCGACAAGCTTCCACATCGTTCGAGCTTCCAATTATCTATAAAACATATGAAAGAAAACAACGTAAGCACATAACACTTAGTAAGCTCGTAAAACATGAACATAACTTACCATTTCAATACAAAACATTAAGATTAAGTACAACATAATCCAACCACAAGCTTGGCACAAGCCTAAGCACCATCAACAACACATGTTACTGCATTCAAACACAATTCACTTGAATTAGCATAAGGTAAGCCATTATACATTAACATACTTGAATTAACATGAGGTAAGCCATTATACACTAACATACTTCATTTGAACTCATCATTTTCATGAACATAAGTATACTTCCATTGAAGATTACCATTTCAATCCTTTTCATGCCCGTTGAACCATTTAGAATATCATTGGATACTCGAGAAAGCTCACACGATGTGTGCTAAACATATAATCGTAACCTTTCGTTTACATCATTGCTCACACGAGCTGTGAAATGAGCCTTCTCACACGAGCTGTAGGTCAGAATGTAAGCTACATGATGTTGCTCACACGAGTTATGGAGTATCCGCAACAAATGTAGGACCTCAGCCATCGGTAGGACATTCAAGATCAACACCCGAAACATGAAAATCCTAATAACATGTCATTTGTATCCTACAAATTCCTAAGATTCAACCGGGACTCGATAACCGTCATTGCATTGAATTATTCATACATCGATCAAGTTACATTATAATAAACTTACTAATATACATTTAAATAACATGAATATATTACATTATAATAAACTTACTAATATACATTTAAATAACATGAATATAACAACCGTTCATACGAACTTACCTCGACAACTAGAGGCGTGAAGGTTAAATCAAACTACTCCGAAGCTTTAGCTTTGCCTTGGTCTAAGTCTGTACGTGGTCTATCTTGATCTAAATAGACAATTTGTATTTTTATAATTCATTTGTTGGGAAATGTGTCCATATTGTAGTAAACATGTAACTATTTTCTATTTATTTGAACGATAAATAAATAAACAAAGTTAGTTTCACATTTCACCATTATGTCTTTTATATTTTGCATGCATAGAAAAATTGTGATAAGCAAATATTAGCTCATTGATTTCTAAAGTTCAAACTGAAGATAACTAGCATTGTAAAGAACCTTTACATTGCGAGAAAGACAAGTTAATTTAATAGATAATCTAAATGAGTCCGTAAACCTGTAAAAGAATCAAAGTAAGCATTTGATTCAAATACTGAGAAAGATTATTATGTCGTCTACAATTCCAATTAAGGATATGCCTAGTCTTGGCTATCAAAGTAGTTGACTCTAAGATTTGAGATATAAATGTATTCATTGGTAGAATGATACATTGGACTAGACCCAAGATGAATTAATTCTGAATCTGTTTGTGAATTAATCCACTTGTGATGATCATGGTGTGATTTACCTAAATCCTGAGTTAGTCACTGACCTTGTGTATGCAACTTATGTGCTTTGATACAAGTGGAGGCTTATACTCTAAAAAAGATCGAGCCCATAGCCGATATTTTGGGAACATGAATTATGTATGGCATGACTTTACTAGTGACAGTAGAATTCATAGCTCAACTAAAGAGTTAATGATATCCTCTCATTGGCATTGTGTGGATTGATAAATATGGAACGTGGCCATAGGTTGCTTGTTCTCGAATGAGCAATTTATCGTAGTCATTTGTTGACAGTGATCATATTAATCATTAAGAAAACATAATGGTGACAATGAGATAAAATAGAATTGTACTGAGTGAACGGGTTTAACTTAAAGGAATCTAGAATATCATATGAGGGTAATACACACATGACGAGTCATTAGACAAAGCAGTTTGATGAATTGCTTTCATAAAGAATATACAATAACGAGTTTTCAATCATGGTACTTCTTGTGGACTGACTCCATGATTAAGTAACTACGAATTATCGGAACAATGCTTCCAGACATAATTGCAATCGCTAGAGCCTAATAGTATATCTCTAATTGGTCCATTTCCTAGCTCAACAAAAGCTCGATCGGACTGCATTTGAAGCAGAAGAAAATTCTATGACTTTGGGAATAATTTAATTGAGTAAATTTATTCGATGTGGAATTAAATTAGATGGTCGTAAGAATTGTTCAACTAGAGAATTTGATTAAAGAAATTTCTTGAAAAAATTAATTTGGAAAATCTAAGTGATTTGTGGAAAAATTAATTTTTATCAATTAAAATTAAATTAATCAAATTAATTAAAATTAATATGATATTTTTAGAAGTTAATTTTCAAGTCAGACAATTGGCCCAATGGGTAATTGAACTTGAAAGTTGGACCTGAAATCGTAAATTAGGCCCGAAAGCCCAAAATCGATACCAAGACCCAAAAACTGGTCGAACTGGGACCGGTATGTAAAATCGGGCTGACAGTCCAACCAGTGGCTAGACTGGATTGGTCAAGTCGTGATTGACTCGGACCAAACTGGCAGCAATAGAATTGGCTCGGGGTGCCGTAAGGGTGTTACACCTGCACCACTAGACACGATAGTGCTGGTGGCTGCGACAGCAGCGTCCCTATGGCTAGTCATCTGTGGTTAAGCAGTGAAAGGGTTACACTCGTACTAGGACTCTACCAGAGAATTTGATTTCAGATTAAAATAATATTATTTTAATAGTTTAATATTAAATTTAATTTAATACTTATCTTAATAGTATTTTATTAATTTAATATTAAAGTGATTATCATAATATTAAATTTCATTTAATGTTTATCTACAAGATAAACATTCTATTATTTTAATAAGATTTATTATTAAATTTAATAAATTTAATACTAAATTGATTAAATTTAATCATAGTTGAACTCTCTAAACTCTCCCTATATAAAGAGAGTATTGGGTCATTATGTATAGACATTTGAATTCAAGAGAAAGTTGTAAAGAGACATTTCTCTGAAGAGATTATTCCAGAAAATTTCTAGAGATATTTTTATTATTTACAACTTGACCCAAAAGTTTAGAGAAATTTCAAAATTAACCACTGGTAATTTTTGTGAAAAAATTTCTGATTCAAAGCAATCCCACACTCGACAGACGTGAGCTTGAGGATAACAGTGAAGACTAATCGGTCGAAGCGCTCATCCTAGACGAATTGAAAAGGTACAATTTTGATTAAACCCTGAACCATATGATTTATTTACTTAGTTTGATCTGTAAGACATCCAAACGTATCTTAAACCCTCTCTCGAGGCGAATAACGACTAACCCTAGGTTAATTAGCAGAACTTTCGTCCTCTTATAATAACCCCCTAGAATAGTAGTAAATCGATCTATGCACTCTCATATTAGGTTTCAACCTAATCCGGCAAAATCTCGTCACCCTATCCCTAGGCGTGCGATCAACTCCGCTAAATTATGCCAGATCTACTCTTAAGTAGGGTCTATTTGTAACACCCCCAAACCCAGCCCAAACACTACGACCGGATCTGGCATGTCACTAGGAAAGAATGTTAAAACTGTTACGAGTCTTTTAATTTAAACTTTATTAAATACTCAAGTTTATTTAAGATAAATCTGTAAACTAATCAAACCTTGTGTTTTAAGTGAAAGTTGAAAACACTTAGCGTTTACTAGCCCAAACCCGAAGTTGGTTCCAAAACCTGTTTTAGTTTCTTTTTAAAAGAAATATTGTTTGTCAGATTGTGAAGAAAACTTTCGTTCATATTTTATGAAAACATTCTACCGAGTAGTTTATTTTAGATACGTCCAAAGATTAAAGTTGAAATTTGCCTAAATCAAAAGTGATCTTATTACATATCCAAAATCCCGAAAATTTAAAAGAAAATAACGTTCTATTTAAAAAAACAAGAAATCGTGCGTGGCCACCTCGTAGTCCCCCCCGGCCCGGTCTGCTACACTAAGTGTTACCTGCACAGATGTGAAACCAACAGAGTGAGTCAAAAGACTCAGTGTGCAGTAACCAAACACCCCTTACTGGGCTCAAGCCCCCACAGTACAGAAAAGCACAATAACATATGCATAATGATGTAGAACCCATCCAACCAACATTTCCATCCGCTATACACCATGTTGCTCATCGTCAGATATCGTGACAAAGTCACTAGGCTGAAATGGCGCAAGCCACCAGATTATCATAGTTGTGACAGAGTCACCAGGCTGAAATGGCACAAGCCACCAAATTATCATAATTGTGACATAATCACCAGGCTGAAATGGCACAAGCCACCAGATACACTTCCCCTTCTATCCATGGCCTATTTTCCCCATGCAACATGAAATCATGGTGTGAGCATGCAACATATCTCATCATGTATCAAAGGCAATATAACTCACTAACCTGATGTCTCGCTTCTACTTACCATATGTAGATGAACAACTAATGCTGTTATTTCGACATTTCACTGTGCATACACAATCTTAAAAGTAACAACAAAGAGGTGTGAATATTACACAGCTGAACAGAAGGAGGACTAAACTCTCGATACTATCGACACTCTCAGAAGAGGAAACGCTGCAATCTACCTATTCTGTTCTGACGTCGGTCCACAACCTGGTGGCCAGTCCCGTACTGCCGATACTGCACGTCGCTTGAACTTAGGTGTTGGGACTATAGGCCCGACCTTCTCCTTTGATTGACTGGCAATTGATTCCATGTAAGAGATCTTGGTCAGAAGATACTATAATAAAACAATGATTGTTTACCCATAGCGTCGGGTTAAAGCAGTGAATAATGAAAGGAGATACCGATCTCATAACAAGACGAGAATCCCTTACCTTAAGATCCTGAAAAGAGAGATAGGATTCGGAGATCGGCTGTACCTTAGACTTGGAACTTATATGGTTCGACTAACGATGTTTTCCAAATCAAACGCCCCCCACAGAGAGACAATGATAAAAGAAGAGAAGTCAATATGATTACATCCCCAAGCCAATTAGCCATTCAGCTTTGGCTACTAAATACCGAAAGAAGAACAGAAAAAAGATGACAGAGTCCCCCTTACGTTCACAACCAAACTGATGAAAGATCCAAGTAGATGCCTAGCACCTTGTCCCACAGTACTCGTCTTAACACAGAGAACCCAAACTACATACAAGAAAATTCGGCACAGGTTACTATAGCAGAGAAGATTCGACAACGATCAAGAGTGGAAGAGAATGAAATGGAAGTACCAAAATGAGAGAAAGGGAGATTTAATAAAGGCTCAAGGGTTTCGGCAACACAATAACAAGAGAGGGAAGATTTGGAGAAAAGAATGATTAGGGAAAGAAGAACAAAGATGGAGTGCAACAGGTTTCGATTTTAGAAGGTAAGTAGAAAAGAAGAAGGAGAAACAAAAGATTGCAAGGGAAAGATGTGGTGCTTTCGGTTGTGGAGTTTTAGAGAATGAGTAGAGAGAACAAGAAAAGATGAAGAAAAGATGCACTAATAGTCTCCCCACTTTCGGCTATAGGTCATAGGAAATGAGAAATGAAAATTGACAAGGCACTTTTGGCATATAGAAACTAAGAACCTAAAGAGAATAAAGGAGCTTCAAGAGAACCTACCAAATTCGGCACCCTCTACTTCCCTAGTGACTGAAAGCACTACCAAAGGACAAAGAAAACTTAGACCACTACTAACTTTCGGCATACCCATCAACAAACCAAAACTGACTTTGTTTCCCTACAACAAGCATCCAAAAATTCGGCCACCTACCTCACCAACATCAAATCCCCAAATTTTCTCCTAACTTCACTCTTGGTCATATATTTGAATCAATTTGTATTATTCAAAATCCCCTTTTTACTCTTGTCCATCCTTTTGAAATACTTGACTAAGTCCACCTCCACCTTTCAAGACTCCTAACTGAATCCATCATCCAAACTCCTTAGGCGCATAAGTAAAAATAAAATTCCACATTGATAACGACACGAATCAAACCTATTCCCTCACTACTCCCCCTGAGGCGTCACTTACCTGCAGCTTAAGTGGCGCCTCCTTGCCACTTCACCATTTGAATTCTTGTGTGAACAACCAAAAGCAATAACCCTTAAGTCCTGCCCCAACTAGCTTTCCCCCTAAAGTGCCTGAAACTGAAATTTTTGGCCAAGGTTCCGACTTAACCCCGGGCCTTCCCGGGGCCCCAAACACACTAAAATATTAGATAAGGCAAACCAAACACACAGAAGCATAAAAGATGCAAAACCCCTAATTCAGAATGTTACAGTTCTACCCCCTTAAAGAAATTTCGGCCTCAAAATTACTTGGTCCGAAGAGGTAAGGGTATTGCTGTCGTATTGTATCCTCTGGCTCCCACGTCGCCTCTTCCATACCATGATTTCACCACAAGACTTTAACCAACGGGACCGATTTCCTTCTTAGCACCTTGACATCTCGCTCCAAGATCTGGATCGGTTCCTCCTCATATGACAAGTCTGGTCTTACCTCAATCTCATCCACCAGCATGACGTGAGGCGGATCTAAACGGTAGGCTCTTAACATTGAAGCATGGAACACATCATGTACCCGTTTCAATTCTGAAGGTAACTCCATCTGATACGCCACTGGTCCCACACGTTTCCAAACCCAATAAGGCCCAATAAACCTGGGACTTAGCTTGCCCTTCTGACCAAACCTCATCACCTTCTTCCATGGTGAAATTTTCAAGAAAACCTAATCACCTACTGCAAACTCCATCTCCTTTCATTTCAGATATGTATATGATTTTTTCCTGTCGGACGCTTCCTTCAATCGAGTACGAATCAACTTAACCTTCTCCTCTGTCTCTGCAACCAATTCTGGACCCAACATCTGACGCTCACCTAATTCTGTCCAACAAGTAGGAGTACGACACTTTCACCTATATAACGCTTCATAGGGCGCCATCTGAATACTAGATTGGTAGCTGCTGTTGTATGCGAATTCTGCCAACGGTAAGAACTCTTCCCAACTACCCTTGAAGTCGATGACACAACCTCTCAACATATCCTCTAAAATTTGAATTACTCTCTTAGACTGACCATCAGTCTGCGGATGAAATGCTGTGCTGAAGTCCAATCTTGGATACAGTGCCCTCCAGAGCCGCGACGTAAACCTAGGGTCTCTATCTGATATAATCAATACTGGTACTCCATGTAACCTTACAATTTCTGCCACATACAGTTTAGTAAACCTCTGAAGAGAATAGTTGACACGAACAGGTATGAAGTGAGCAGATTTCGTCAACCGATCCACGATCACCCATACCGAACCCTTCTTCATAGGGGTAAGCGGTAGCCCACTAACAAAATCCATAGTGATCCTTTTCCATTTCCACTGTGGAATCTTTACTGGCTGTAATAACCCAGAAGGAAACTGATGCTCCGCTTTCACTTGCTGACACGTTAAACACTTTCCCACAAACTCCGTAACTTCCCGCTTTAATCTAGGCCACCAGAACTATTCACGCAGATCCCGATACATCTTATTCCCTTCAGGATGCATAGCGTAAGGGCTACTATGCGCTTCCTGAAGAATCATCTGCCTCAATTCAACATCCTTTGGCATGCAAACCTTTTCACGAAAACACAAAACCCCATCACAGTTCAAATTATAATCTTCTACCCCACCATTCTGAACTTGCAGAAGTCGAGCACTCAAGACATCATCCGATAACTGCTTCTCTTTAATCTGATTTACCCACATCGGTTTCACTTGAAGTTCAGCTAACAAACTTCCATCATCAAACAGGCTAAGATGAGCAAACATTTCCCTCAAATCTGTTATTGCCTTCTGACTTAACGCATCCGCCACCACGTTAGCTTTTCCCGGATGGTATTCTATTGAGCAATCATAGTCCTTCAACAGCTCAACCCACCTTCGCTGCCTTAAGTTCAACTCCTTCTGAGTTAGAAGATATTTCAAACTCTTGTGGTCGGTGTAGATAACAGACTTCTCTCCATATAGATAATGTCCCCAGATTTTCAGAGCGAAAACTACCGCAGCTAACTCCAAATCATGCATGGGATAATTTATCTCATGCGGTCTTAACTGCCGAGATGCATACGCAACAACCTTCTCGTCCTGCATTAACATACACCCTAACCCTGTGTGTGAAGTGTCACAATACACTATGAATTCCAGCATCAGGCTGAATCAAAACCGGAGCCTCTGTCAAAATCCTCTTCAGCTTCTCAAAGCTTTCCTGTTGCTTGTTAGTCCAAATAAATGGTACCCCTTTCCTCAGCATCTTAGTTAAGGGTGCCGCAATTAAGGAGAAACCCTCAACAAATCTTCCGTAGTAACCTGCCAATCCTAAGAAACTTTCGATCTCCGCCACAGACTTAGGCGATTTCCAACCTAACACAGCATCAATCTTCCAGGGATCAACCCTAATCCCTTCTGCCGATACCACATGTCCTAGAAAAGTAACTTCCCTCAACCAAAATTCGCACTTGCTAAATTTGGCGTACAACTACTTCTCCCTCAAAATCTGCAAAACCACCCGAAGATGCGAATCGTGCTCCTTTTCTGACTTGGAATATACTAGAATATCGTCTATGAACACTACAACGAACCGGTCCAGATAGGGTTGGAAAACTCGGTTTATCATATCCATGAACACAGCTGGTGCATTTGTCAACCCAAACGGCATCACCAGGAACTCATAGTGACCATAGCGAGTCCAGAAAGCCGTCTTCTGAATATCCGCTTCCCTAACCTTAAGCTGATGATACCCTGATCTGAAATCTATCTTTGAAAAGACTGAAGCCCCTTTGAACTGATCAAACAGGTCGTCTACCCTTGGCAGTGGGTACTTGTTCTTAATTGTCAACTTATTCAACTGGCGGTAATCAATGCACATTCGCATGGACTCGTCTTTCTTCTTTACAAATAGCACCGACGCTCCCTACGGAGATACACTGGGTCGGATAAAACCACGATCCAGCAGGTCTTGGATTTGGGCTTTAAGTTCAGCCAACTCCTTCGGCGCCATCCTATAAGGGGCGATAGACACCGGAGCCGTCCCTAGAAGTAGCTCAATTCTGAACTCCACCTCACGATTCGGAGGCAACCCTGGAAGCTTTTCAGGAAAGACATCCACAAATTCCTTTACAGTTCTAACCTCATTCACGGTCACCTCCTTTACATCCAATGCACTGACAAAAGTTAAGAAAGACATGCACCCTTTTCTCACCATTCTTTCCACCTTCAGAGCAGACACTACATTGGACAAGTAATCTCCCCTTTCGCCTATCACCAACACTTCATTATCCTCAGGAGTCCTTAACACCATGCACTTAGAAGCATAATCCAAGTTTGCTCGATACTTTACCAACCAATCCATGCCTAATATCAAATCGAACTCCCCGAACGGTAGTTCCATCAAATCAGTCGAAAAAACTAACCCTTGTACTTCCACAGGCACACTTCTAAAAAGTTTATTTACTACAGATTGCCCTAAAGGACTAAGTACAATCATCTCCCTAGAAGCAGCTTCAGAGTTCATGCTTAAAGTTCAAGACACCACACTAGCAACATAGGAATGCCTCGACCTAACATCTATTAATGCAGTAAAGGGCAAACTGAAAATGAGAAACGTACCCGTTATAACGTCTGGTGCATCACCCTCTTCTCGGTGTCTTGCTGCATAAACTAACCCGGGCTGTCTTGCCTCCGTATTCCCAGCACCTCTGCCCAGTGCTCCACAACCCCGACTGAAACCATTTCCTCCTCTAGCTGGACCACGACCCCTCTGTGGTTGCTGACCATCCCTCCTGAATAGATCAAAACTCTGTCCCACATGCCGCTCCTACTCTACCTGTGGATAATCCTTAATCATATGATCCATAGATCCACACCTGAAACATCCACCGGTTCTCCTCCTACACTCTCCCGAATATCTGTTCCCACACAGAGCACATGATTGAAATTGACTCATTGCTGCAGGCCTCACAACCTGAGCTGGCCCATCAAACCTAGCCCTCTTTTGAAAACCTCCTGATGACCCAAAGCTTCTCTTACTCTTACCCTTGTCCTTCTCCCTGTTCTGGATCTCGGTCCACTTCACCTCTTCCGCTATTTTTCCTTTTTCCACTAAGACAACAAAGTCTCTCTCTCGCTGCAGAGCTATCAACACTCTCAGCTCATCCCGCAGCCCATCCTTGAACCGCACGCAACGCTCGCAGTCAGTCGCCACTATACCTCGGGCGTAGTGGCTCAAACGCAGAAAATTCGCCTCATACTCAGCTACTGATTTAACTCCTTGTACCAAATTCAAGAATGCTTTCCTCTGAGCATCCACATAACTAGCCCCAACATACTTCCCTTGGAATAATATCTTAAAGAAATCCCAATCAATTCGGTCCGTCAGGCTACCCTCTCTTATGGTGACCCACCAATGATATGCCTCATCCGAAAGTAGAGACACCGCACCTTTCAGATTCTCCTCTACCATGCAGTCCAAATCATCCATACTCCTCTCGGCCATATTTGGAGCCACCCCGAAAATACCCTTAAACATTTTAGCTCCATTGGCTCAGAGTCGCTCAGGGATGGACTTCCGAGTTACTGTTCCAGTGCTCGCCTCAGCCACTCATTCTAACACGCATAGCATTGCTTGAGACAGGGCGTCATCCCCACCAGTTCTATCTTGTGACCCCTCTTCTGCCACAGGTGATGCTGCTACTTCACCTTCAGGCTCATTTCTTACTTCCGAGAACTCAACCTCAGCACCCCGGCCTTTCCCATGGTCGCGTACTACCCGTCCACGACCTCTGGTACTATATCTATCGTTTCGTCATAATCTGGTTTACGAATTTTATGAATTAGCATTTCTTTCCACTATTGATTAGTGAGTAGTTTTATGAAAGTAGAGTTTTAAGTAGTTTTTCGCATCAACACACGTATACCTATAGGTTTCATCACTAAAGTAGAGTTTCCTTAATTCGATCATCCATGGCAACACAGTCACTTAATGCAAATTACTTAATAATAAGAAAACTTACCTGGCAGACTTGGGCCGGAGACTCAGGAGCCATGCTTCTAAAGAAAAATTTGCATTTATACATACATATATATATATTTCAAAATCACTTTTAAATCAACTTCGGGAAACGTTTTGAACCCAAAACCGAAGGCCAAGCTTTTGAAACCAGGCTCTGATACTAAATTGTAACACCCCCAAACCCAACCCAAACACTACGACCGGATCTGGCATGTCACTAGGAAAGAATGTTAAAACTGTTACGAGTCTTTTAATTTAAACTTTATTAAATACTCAAGTTTATTTAAGATAAATCTGTAAAATAATCAAACCTTGTGTTTTAAGTGAAAGTTGAAAACACCTAGCGTTTATTAGCCCAAACCCGAAGTTGGTTGCAAAACCTCTTTTAGTTTCTTTTTAAAAGAAATATTGTTTGTCAGATTGTGAAGAAAACTTTCGTTCATATTTTATGAAAACATTCTGCTGAGTAGTTTATTTTAGATACGTCCAAAGATTAAAGTTGAAATTTGCCCAAATCAGAAGTGGCCTTATTACATAACCAAAATCCCAAAAATTTAAAAGAAAATAACGTTCTATTTAAAAAAAACAAGAAACCGTGTGTGGCCATCTCGTAGTCCCCCTCCGGCCGGTCTGCTACACTAAGTGTTACCTGCACAGATGTAAAACCAACAGAGTGAGTCAAAAGACTCAGTGTGCAATAACCAAACACCCCTTACTTGGCTCAAGCCCCCACAGTACAGAAAAGCACAATAACATATGCATGATGATGTAGAACCCATCCAACCAACATTTCCATCCGCTATACACCATGTTGCTCATCGTCAGATATCGTGACAAAGTCACTAGGCTGAAATGGCGCAAGCCACCAGATTATCATAGTTGTGACAGAGTCACCAGGCTGAAATGGCACAAGCCACCTGATTATCATAATTGTGACATAGTCACCAGGCTGAAATGGCACAAGCCACCAGATTATCATAATTGTGACATAGTCACTAGGCTGAAATGGCACAAGCCACAAGATACACTTCCCCTTCTATCCATGGCATATTTTCCCCGTGCAACATGAAATTATGGTGTGAGCATGCAACATATCTCATCATGTATCAAAGGTAATATAACTCATATCAAAATAATCGCATAATCATCACAAATACAACTCACTAACCTGATGTCTCGCTTCTACTTACCATATGTAGATGAACAGCTAATGTCGTTATTTCGACATTTCACCGTGCATACATAATCTTAAAAGTGACAACAAAGAGGTGTGAATATTACACACCTGAACACAAGGAGGACTAAACTCTAGATACTATCGACACTCTCAGAAGAGGAAACGACTGTAATTTGCCTATTCTATTCTGACGTCGGTCCACAACCCGATGGCCAGTCCCGTACTGTCGATACTGCATGTCGCTTAAACTTAGGGGCTGGGACTACAGGTCCGACCCTCTCCTTTGATTTACTGGCATTTCATTCCATGTAAGAGTTCTTGGTCAGAAGATACTATAATAAAACAACGATTGTTTACCCACACCATCGGGTTAAAGCAGTGATTAACGAAAGGAGATATCGATCTCATAACAAGAGGAGAATCCCTTACCTTAAGATCTTGAAAAGAGAGATAGGATTCAGAGATTGGCTGTACATCAGACTTGGAACTTAAATGGTTCGGCTAATAACGTTTCCCGAATCAAACGCCTCCCACAGAGAAAAAATAATAAAAGAAGAAAAGTCAATATGATTACATCCCCAAGCCAATTAGCCATTCGGCTTTGGCTACTAAATACCAAAAGAAGAACAGAAAAAAGATTACAGAGTCCTCCTTACCTTCACAACCAAACCGATGAAAGATCCGAAGCAGATGCCTAGCACCTTGTCCCACAGTACCCGTCTTAACACAGAGAACCCTAACTACACCTAAGAAAATTCGGCATAAGTTACTATAGTAGAGAAGATTCAACAACGGTCAAGAGTGGAAGAGAATGAAATGGAAGTACCAAAATGAGAGAAAGAGAGATTCAATAAAGGCTCAAGGGTTTCGGCAACACAAGAAGAAGAGAGGGAAGATTTGAAGAAAAGTATGATGAGGGAAAGAAGAACAAAGATGGAGTGCAACAGGTTTCGATTTTAGAATGTTAGTAGAGACGAAGAAGGAGAAACAAAAGATTCCAAGGGAAATTTGTGGTGCTTTCGATTGTGGAGTTTTAGAGAATGAGTATAGAGAACAAGAAAAGATGAAGAAAAGATGCACTACTAGTCTCCCCACTTTCGGCTATAGGTCATAGGAAATGAGAAATGAAAATTAACTAGGCACCTTCACAATATAGAAACTAAGAACCTAAAGAGAATAAAGGAGCTTCAAGAGAACCTACCAAATTCGGCACCCTCTACTTCCCTAGTGACTGAATGCACTACCGAAGCACAAAGAAAACTTATACCACTACTAAATTTCGGCATGCCCATCAACAAACCAAAACCGACTTTGTTTTCCTACAACAAGCATCCAAAAATTTGGCCACCTACCTCACCAATATCAAATCCCCAAATTTTCTCCTAACTTCACTCTTGGTCACATATTTGAATCAATTTGAATTATTCAAAATCCTCTTTTTACTCTTGTCTATCCTTTCCAAAAACTTGAATAAGTCCACCTCCACCTTTGAAGACTCCTAACCAAATCCATCATCCAAACTTCTTAGGCGCATAAGCAAAAATAAAATTCCACATTGATAACGACGCAAATTAAACCTATTCCCTCACTGCTCCACCTGAGGCGTCATTTACCTGCACCTTAAGTGGCGCCTCCTTGCCAATTCACTATTTAAATTCTTGTGTCAACAACCACAAGCAATAACCCTTAAGTCCTGCCCCAACTAGCTTTCCCCCTAAAGTGCCTAAAACTGAAATTTTTGGCCATGGTTCTGACTTAACCTCAGGCCTTCCCAAGGCCCCAAACACACTCAAATAATAGATAAGGCAAACCAAACACACTGAAGTATAAAAGATGCAAAAACCCCTAATTCAGGATGTTGCACTATTTATCCTCCACCTGAGCACATAAGATTTGGATTAAGCATTCATAATTAAGAACAAACTAAGTCTTTATCATATAATATTGAAAATAATAACAAGATCCATCATAGGTTTCATCCCCTTCAGGTATCTGAAGGGTTTAGTTCATAACAAAATAAGAAAACATCTCAAGAGAAAAGATAAAACAAAACATAAGAAATCCCTAAAACTCCTTGAAGGAATTGAAGGAGAAATCTGCCGTCCTGAGTAGAACTCTGGCTTTTTGAGATGGATCAACTGGCTATCTTCGAGTGATTTCCCACGACTCTGACCTTTTCAGCTTGGTTCTTTGGCCTAGCTCACCGCCCCCTTTCAGCTGATACTTAGGGGGTTTACATAGGCTCTTGAAATACGTTTCTTTCTCCCCAAGTATCCAAATCTGAGTGAAATTGCTCTTTCCAGCGACAGGGACACGGCCATGGCACACGCCCATGTGGATCGTGGCCAGGTCGTGCTCGGATTCTTTAATGAGAAATGGCCATGTGAGTCTAGAGAAGGTTGTGTTCTAGATGCTTGATGAGGCAAAGCCATGTGGTCTTTGGGCCAGGCCGTGTCGATTTTGTGATATGACCCATTTACTCTATTTTGGGCCCATTTTGTGTTCTTTTTATCCTCGAGTGCTTTCCTGGGTATAAGACATGAAAGGAAAGGATTAAGAGCACCTTTTTATATGAATCGAGGGATAAGTCATCCAAAAGCATACTAAATGTGGGATTAAAATATGTTACTTTTACGGTTTATCAAATACCCCCACACTTAAGCTTTTGCTTGTCCTCAAGCAAAATTCTCAACTTACAATTAAAATGAACTTTCCATGATTCATAATTCCTATCAACAATGTCTTATCATAATTCATAGATAATTTATACATGGATAATTCAACTCAAATAGTCCTAAAGATTCAAAACAAGATAAGTCATACATTTATAGCATGAAAACATAGGCGTTTCCTTTTATCTAAATAATTACCTTTAATTCAAAACCTACAAGGATTGACATCCTTACAAAAGATTCACTTAAATCACTCAAAAAGTGTTTAAGGTTCAAAATTAGAAGATCACTCATAAGTCGAACATGAAAAGTTAATCCCATAGGCTTGCCTTAAAATCAAATCTCCACCACTATAAAATGAGATGATAAATAGATCAAAAGGTCTTTAACAGGATTGTAACGGGGCTAGGGTTAAAGGTATGAATATAGGCTGAATTAGAGGGTTAGGATCGAGATTAAATTGACCAGTTATCTATCTAGAAAAATAAACTGATCTAAGATACTTTACATCAATTGAAAATTTATAATACTAATAATACGAGCTTTTCTTTTGATAATGTGACTTTAACTGTATAAGCTCACTCTTCAAAATACTAATACTGAATATACTTTGATTTTTTTAAGAACAAACTAAGTAATTAATAATGACTTTAACAACTGAAATATAGAACATAGTTAGGTAACTGCTCAAAATCAAATCTCGACAAAAAGGGTAATTAGAAGGATGGTAATAACAAATACAAAGGGTTTTGGGTTAATATTAGTGGGTGAGTCAATAAAAGGGTTGTTAGGCTCAACGGGGTTCACTAAGGTTTAATTGTGAAGGTAGGCTTTTTAGTGGAGTAAGTGGGTTCAAACCTAAGTGCCTTTATCATCTCGGTATATCAAATCATAAATGTGGTCTTGACATGTATAATCAAGGCAAGTTCTAGAATAACAATTCATAGTTGACATACTCATAATTAATAAAGTGAGCAAGAAAAAGGATGTATGCTCTATTAGGCTCAAAATTTCACAAAAATTATAGGTTTTTGATGTCAACCTCGTACATTGCAAATTTCGAGACATCATTCAGATTCAGGTAGACAACCTAAAATTTTAAAATTTTTGAAAAAATAGACTTATCATGCTTGATTCTCTAGTATTCTTCAAATTTAATCATCAATGCACAATTATCAATGAATTACTCTAAAACATATCAATAAAAATCATAAATCAAAGAAAATTTCAGTCTAATCATAATATGAGAAACTTACTTTTCGAACAAGGCATAATTCAAGGATTTTCGAATAATATTATAGTAACCCCCCCACACTTAAGATGTACATTGTCCTCAATGTACAAAGATAGATAATATCAAAATAATCATAAAATCATAAGATAGGGAGAGAAGTGAAACTTCCTGAATTATGGATGAGATCCTTGGAGGAGGTGGAAAATACGTTGGAGGTGAATGTGGGGTAGCGCCTTGAAGTGTTTGAAATTAAATCCTCGAAGTAGCCGGTATGATTTTATTGTATCCTAAGCTAAATCTAAATATTATGAAGAATAAGAAGAAAATAATAAAGAAAATAAAAGAAATGAAAATGAAAATGAAAATGAAAATAAAAGTAAATAAAGAATGAAAGAAGAAAAATAATAGGAAAAGGAAAGGAAGAAGGGAGTTTGAATAGAGATGCAGCCTGTGTTTTGGGAAATAAATTTTCCTATTGCCACACGTCTATGGTCAGGCCCTTTTACCTACTTATGGTGCCCATACGGCCACGGCCACGATTGTGTGCAAGGCCGTATGGGTATGGATACCTACGCCTAAATACGAAATAAAATGAAACTCGTTAGTAGAGTTAGGGTGGAGAGTAGAGGAGAAGACTAGGGAAGGGTGGTTGGGTTTAAATAGAGGCTTGATTCTGGTACTTTCCCACGCCTGTTTTTCAGCCAGCCACGCCCGTGTCGGAGAAGTCAGTATGTTGGCACGGTTTGAAGGTATGAGCGTGTTATGATCGTGGTTGGCAAGTCAGTAGCTTCACACGGCCATAAGGCACGGCCGTGCTACTTTTTCGGTGCCCGTGAGGGAGTGGTCGAGTCCCTGATTTCAAAAATTTGATTGGGACTGATTCGTACGGCCTCTACTATGTCAGTAGGGGATTCTTGTGATCCACACGGCCACGGCCACGGCCGTGTGTAAGGCCGTGTGGCTTGGAAATCTGCACTTTTGGTTAGGTTAAAACTAAATTTTAAAACTAAGAGAAGAAGAGAAGAAAAGGAAAGAACTGAAAATAAATGCGTAAGTAAATAGGGTTAGTACTCGGGTTGCCTCCCAAGAAGTGCTCGTTTATAGTCTTAAGCTAGACTTTATCTGTTATTTGTATGGTCGTGGTGGTTTGAGGAGGTGAAAATCCTTTCGCATGCGATCAATTCGGTTATGGATATATTGTTTAAGTCGAGTAATGTTTACCTCAAAAGTGTTGAATTTAGGATTGCTTACCTCGACTGTGCTATATAGGAAGACATTAAGTACCTCAAAAGTGATTTATTCATTTGTCTTGAGGTCTAAATTGGTGATTCGAGGGTCTTCCTTATTCAACAATACCTGATCCCCTAATTTGAAGTGATTCGTTGTTCCTATCAGCTCGTCTGGGGGCTCCTTCAGTTTCACTTCGTGCGGTTCCTGTTCCTCTTTGATTTGTGTTTCTGCTCTTTTAGTTTTTCAACCCTAACACTTTGTTCCTTATGTATTTCTTCTTTGTTGGCACGAGGTCTAAGATCTAGCTCAGCTGAGTGATTTCGTGATGCTTCCTATAAAGAAGGTTGAACCAAATGATGATCAATAGAATTAACGTTTGTACCTTTATTACTTGATGTATTAGCTGAGTCAAGAGCTTGTAGAGTGATTGTTTTGCCATTTAAACAAAGTGTGAGTTCACTGAATTCTTCGTCTGTGTGGTCTTTCTTTATTGCATCAGGATATGACACACGAGGTTGGTACTCTGTAATTATCGGTTTTGGTAAATCATGGCACACCTCAACCTTACCTTCACTTACCACAGGTTCTTACCTTGGGTTTGGTTCGTTTAACCCTGCACTATCATAAATGGCTTGATTTTGCACTCTCAGGTTAGTTTCAGTATTGCTTGGCAAGCTTCCTTGTGGTAGTTCTGATATTAGCTTTGCGAGTTTCTCGACTGCATTAGTGACTTCCTTGACTAACTTAGTAAGTTCCCCGACTCGGTTCTCGTTGCTTTTAAGTGTTTTCTCAGTATCTTGGAAGCGATTTTCTGTGGCTGCCATGAATTTTGTCAGCATATCTTCAAAGTGCGACTCCTCTTCCTGTTGGTGAGGTGGTTGTTGAAACTTTGGAGGAAGTTCTGGTCTTTGGCTTTTTGATCATCCCACGAGAAATTGGGATGGTAACTCTAACCTGCGTTATAAGTGTCATTATAAAAATTATTTTGTGGCCTAGAATAGTTACCCGTATAGTGAGCTTGCTCTTTTTCCATGCCATATCCGTAGGGTGGGTACTCACGATTCGCCCCTCCTCCTAGATTCAAGTCATATTGCATTACTGAGTGTACCTGCGAGGAACTATACAAACCACCAATCTTTTTATTCATCATCTCTAGCTGGTTAGATAACCGGGTGACCACGTCGAGGTTGGAGACGCTGGCAGCTTTTGTTGGCATTATCCTCATAACTTGCCACTGATAGTTATTTAGTGCCATCTTCTCTAAACTAAAATTACCTGTCAAAGCAAAGAAAAAATTAGCAAAGTAAAAATAAAACTAATAATAAAAAAATAAATTGCAATAATAATAATAATAATTGACTAAAGTAATAAAAATTAAGCTTTCTTAATATTTTAGTTCCCTGGCAACGGCGCCAAAACCATGATCGTTGTGATCAGAGTCTTAAAATTTATAAAAAGAATGATCGAACCTGGAAACTAACTCTGACAATGATTTAAAGGCAAGTGTACCTATCGAACAGTAGTATAGCTTAGGCAAGACCGGATTATCGAACCCAAAGGAACTAAAAGTACTAATACTAACTTTCTTTTTATTATTTAGTCTAAAATAAAGTGAAGTTGATTTAATCTAAAACTAACGAATGACTAAGCTAAAGACACAAAGACAAAAAGAACGAATTGGGAAAATAACTTTAGGAAAAACTCAATTGATCAAGACGATACCCTCAGGAAGAATCCACCTAGACTTCACTTGTTATTAAACCCTGAACCATATGATTTATTTACTTAGTTTGATCCGTAAGACTCCCAAATTTATACTAAACCCTCTCTCGAGGCGAATAACATCTAACCCTAGGTTATTTAGCGGAACTCTCATTCTCTTATAATAACCCCCTAGAATAGCAATAAATCAATTTATGGACTCCCATATTAGGTTTCACCCTAATCGGGCAAAATCTCATCACCCTATCTCTAGGCGTGCGATTAACTCCGCTTAATTATGCTAGATCTACTCTTAAGCAGGGTATATTCCTCCTCCACCTAAGCACATCAGATTTGGATTAAGCATGCATAATTAAGAACAAACTAAGTCTTTATCATATAATTTAGAAAATAATAACAATATCCATCATAGGTTTCATCCTCTTCAGGTATCTGAAGGGTTTAGTTCATAACAAAATAAGAAAACATCTCAAGAGAAAAGATAAAACAAAACATAAGAAATCCCTAAAACTCCCTGAAGGAATTGAAAGAGAAATCCGCCGTCTTGAGTAGAACTCCGGCTTCTTGAGATGGACCAACTGGATATCTTCGAGTGATTTCCCACAATGCTGACCTTTTCGGGTTGGCTCTTTGGCCTAACTCGCCGCTCCCTTTTAGCTGATACTTAGGGGGTTTATATAGGCTCTTGAAATACGTTTCTTTCTCCCCGATATCCAAATCCGAGTGAAATTGCTCTTTCCAGTGACAGGGACACGGCCATGGGACACGCCCGTGTAGATCGTGGCCAGGCCGTGCTCGGATTCTTTAATGAGACACGACCGTGTGAATCGGGAGAAGGTCGTGTTCTAGATGCTTGATGAGGCACGGCCGTGTGGTCTTTGGGCCAGGCCGTGTTGATTTCATGATATGGCCTATTTACTCCGTTTTGGGCCCGTTTTGTGTTCTTTTTATCCTCAGGTGCTTTCCTGGGTATAAGACATGAAAATAAAGGATTAAGAGCACCTTTTTATATGAATCGAGGGATAAATCATCCAAAAGCATACTAAATATGGGATTAAAATATGTTACTTTTACGGTTTATCAGTTCCGGAACACCGTATACCGATGATCAATTCAGTAAATATTAATTATTAATATTTATGAGTTTACTTTAGATTTTTATTGAGATTTGGTCAGGTAATTTTATTAGACGGTTTGTAATTAAAGTATAAGGACTAAATCATAAAAATTATAAAAGTTAATCGCGATTGAAATTTGTTAGTTAAAAGATTTAAGTAATGATTGCTTAGGGGTTTACATGGAAATTAAGCCATTTTTGTATGGCATGGACTATAACATCCTCAAGGTACAATGGGTGGTATAGTAGCATGTCGAGTCGACAATATTAGAGAACTTTTGGAAATAAATTTATTAGAAATATCAATGTGATAGTGTGGAATTTAGTTGGAACTAGTAGAGGGTTCGGGTGTTTTTGAAATGAGAAAAGTTAACTTGGAGTATTGACTAATTGTAGGAAAATGAAAAGTAGTGGGGCAAAAGAGTGAAAATTAAAAGTTAAGTTAGAAACATAGGATTTGATAAAAAACAAGGAAGGAATATGAAGAAATTTTATTAAATAAAATGTGAATCATTCATGAAAATTGTAAAGATGATAAAGGTCAAAATGGTAATTAATAAAACAAGATATTAATGAATAATGATTGGGCCAAAGTGTAAAGATGAGAGATGAAGGAATAGGTAGAAAACTAACCATTTTAAGTAAAAATCATGGGATATTTTTAATGAAGTGTGTAGAAGAAAGAAGAAAAGGTTATGAGAAGTTATCATCTTTTGAAGGAAACTTCACGTCACTTCCTATCATCTTCTACCGAACTTTTGTTTTTATTCTATTAAAGTATTTTTTGAATCCTCCAAGCTTATTTCTTCAAGTTTTTTTCATATTTTCTTAACCAAATTAATAGGAGAGCTTAGTAGTGACCTTAGTTTCATAAAAAGAGAGTCAAGATTTGCTTAAGAGGAGAGAAAAATTTAGGGCTAAATTATAACATCAAGAAATCAAGGTAAAAGATGGAAATTTTCATGGTATGCATGTTAATTTTATTAGTTGTGCATAAATATATTATATATTTATGGTATTAATAAGTAAATATTATATGTTTATCATGGAAATGGAGAAAAATAGAAGAAAGGCGAGGACCAAATTGAAGACAAAGGAAAAGGTGTAGCTAAATAGTGTAGAAAGAAGAAAACTCTTCAATCAAGTCTTGGATGTAAGTACTACAAGGATTTAATTCCATTTTTTTAGATATCTATTATAGAAACTACTAATTAAATGTTTAAATCTTAGATTTATGTGTAGCAGTAATATAAAGGACTAAATTATAAAGATGATAAACTATGGTATAAAAACGCGAATGAGAATAAAGTGATAAATCAAATTATGTGTATCGAGATTATTGTGTGTGTGTGTGGGGGGGGTAAAGATGTTAAATTAAATGGAAGTTATATGTGAAATTATAAGATTAAAGACTAAATTGAAATTTTGCTTAACTGATATCGAGCCCAAGTAGATGGATGTTAATTATTAGGATATTGATGAGATGACATTAAGGAATATATTGTGCGCTTATTATTTATTCGCTTCGGTGGTGTTCAGTTATTCGCTATGACACTGTTAAATTCTTTTTCGTATATCCTACTAATTCTAATCATTCTACTTTGGACATTATAAATGAAAAGTGAATTGGTAAGTATAATTTAATTGAGTGTGATTCACATTATAGAGATTTACTTATATTAATTACAATATAATATGTAGGCTTATGATTAAATTCTTGAAGTACTTACTCAGTTGTTTTTAGCTTAACGCGTTGGTTAAAGCTAGAAAGATAATTTAGAAGTGGTCTAAGACCTGCTTGTCCCATCACATCCCTAAATTGAAGAGGGTATGGTTTATATTTTGTTTATAGAATGGCATGAATTGAGGTAAAACAAGTTTGTTTTAAGTAATAGGGACTAAAACCTAAGTTATGTAAACTTTACTTATTTTGGTATTATGTGAAGAACTATAGTGATAATTACAATAAATCATTAAGAATCTAAATGTATGCATGCATAACTAGAAATGTGGTTGATTAGGACTATTTTGAATTGGTCTTAAATATTAAAATGATTTGAAAACAGTATAGTGGGTTTTTAGAAAATTTTCCAAGTTTTTTGCCCAAAAACTTACCCAAGGTATCGAACCTAAGGGTAAGGTATCGATACCTGGAACTTGATTTTGAAAAATTTCGAAACAGAATGCATTTTTGGTATCGATATTGGGGACAAGGTATCAATACCTTTACTAAAATTTTGAAATTTTGGAGTTCCAGAGGCCAATTTTGGTATCGATACTTATTAGGGTTATAGACACCTTGTATAAAGTATCGATACCTTTTGTTTTGGTACCGATACCTGCCCCTTAATTTGGCTAAAAATCATTTCTAATTCATTTTTAAACATAAATGCTTAATCGTTATTTACCCCAAACATGTTAGATGATAATAATTAAGTTTTCACTATCAGTATTGTTTAAATTTACCTATTTTATAGCCAAGACTATTTTGGCACCAAATGTAATATTCCTGTTTCGGGTTCTGAGGGTCGAATCAGGTATAGGGGTGTTACATAGACAGTTAGTACATAATTTTTTAGTAAAATAAAGGGTAATTTTAAGTTAAAGGTTAAGTTAAATATATTAAAAACAAAAGAAAGGTCATCATCCACTTATTCTTCTTCTTCAACCGTGAACACCAAAGAAGAACTTGAGAAAACACTGTTTTGATTCAAGCTTATTCCAAGCTTGCATGTAAGGCACATTTGATTCTACTTTTCATAAATTTTATGTTTTTTACATCGGTTTGATTCAAGCTTATTCCACCCTTTCATGTAAGTAACATTTGATTCTGTTTTTCGTAAATTTTATTTTTTTGAGATTGTTGTAGCTTAATCTAGCTAACCGGAGGGCTAAATTGTAAACTATAAAAGATTTTAAAAATTTCCATTGTTGCTATTAAAGCTTTTTGGATGTTAAATGGTAGGATTTGAAGTTTAGATATGGAACAAGAAATTTTGTAAAGTGAAATTTGTTAGTTTTGTGTTTAAGGACTAAAATGAAAATTTTTTGAAATTGACATGAAAGTTCTATAAATATAGGTGCTTAAGAGCTATATAGGGATGAGATTGAAATCAGATTGAAAAATGAGGCTTAAATGTGAAAGATATGCTTGTTTCAGTTTTAGGGACTAAATTGAATAAATTGTAAAAATTTATGGAAATTCTGTAACAGCCCGATTTTGGGCCTAATCGGAACAGTGGTTTTGGGACCACAAATCCGATGAGGAAAAGATTTATTTTTATTACATTTTTATGGTCTACGATTTCACAAAATTACTTCGTGAAAATTTCGTTCGAAAATTTCGATGTTTGGGCACTCAATTTATTCAAAAGGACTAAATTGTAAAAAATGCAAAAGTTGAGTTCTACATGTTAGAAGTGTCCAATTGGTATGAAATTTTAAATTTGAGGTCCTTAAATGGTAATTAGGCCATTGGATAATTTTTGGACAAAAATGGATATGAAATAAGTGAAATAGATTATTTTTAAGTTAGGGGCATTTTGGTCATTTAGTGATTAAATGACATAATAAACAAAATAAAAGCCAAATTTTTGTCCATCTTCAACCCATGGCCGAAACTTACATGGAGAAACCATGGCTAGGCTTTTTCAAGCTTCCAAGCTTGATTGTAAGTCCGTTCTAGCCCCGTTTTTAATGATTTTTACGTTTTTGAAATCCTCGTAACAAGATCTATCTATTTCTACCAATATTTTGAGATATGGTTGAAGTCTAGGGTTTTGACCCATTATGAATATGTGTGTACTTTGATGTTTAAAGTTATATTATGCATTATGGTTAGATAAATGAGTTTTACTAAGCGATTTCTCAGTAAAGATGCTAAAAAGGACTAATTTGGAAAAGTTATAAAATTTGTCATAAAAGTGTGAATTAGTGTAACTTGTGCGCTGTTGTAGTTATGAAAATGGTTTGGCTAGGCTTAAAATACAAAGAGCCTAGGGGCAAAAGTGTAAATTGTGAAACTTTAGGGGCAAAAGTGTGGCACTTATGTTCAAATTTCCGTATATCCATTATTATTACGATGCGTTCAACGGGAAATGACTAAGTATAAACGAATATGACTAAGTGATGAATAAGTGCAGGTATGTGTGTGTAAATTTATGAGTAATGTGCTTGATAGGTGATCAAACTTTGGTAAGTTTGATATGGGGTAATTGTTACTATGAAAGTTAATACAAAGAAATTTTGAAAGAGTAAAATTTGCAATAAAATAGTTTTGGGACAGCAGCAGTTATGTGTTTTTGAAAAATCACCGAAAATGGTGGAAACTTAATTAGAAGTTGAATAAGATATGAAATTAAATCTTATCGAGTCTATTTCCGCATAAAAGAAATGGTGTAAGCGAAAGAATTTCATATTCTGAGATATTTGAATTTTTGTGAGACAGGGTCAAAATGATTTTGGAATCCCTTATTTTGACTTTGGAAAATCACTAAAACTTGTATAAAAATAATTATGGGTTATCATTTATATGCTTAAAATCCTTAATGAGTCTTTTTTTTTAAATAAATATACGGAACATCATCTGAATCCTGTATGTAGAGATAATTAATTTTTGGTGAAGAGGGGTCGGAACTGTCTAACAGCTGAATAGGGATGACTTTAATGAATAAACTGTACTTATTGGCTAAACCAAAAATTCTGAAACTTTTATGGTAAGAATATATGTGAGTCTAGTTTCAGGGAAAATTAGCAAATATTAATTTGGAGTTCTGTAGCTCAAGATATAAATAATTTAGGGACTGTGACTTGAGTAGATAGCTTGAGATAGACATGAATAAATAATGGAACTATGTGCAATTATGATTGTATTCTCTTGAGAACATATTGTGAGGATTGGTAAAAACATATTAATTAATTGCTTATTATTTACATGCTAACTTACTAAGCTATATAGCTTACACCCCTTCCTTTCTTTTTCCTATAGTGTCATAGATGCTAGCTCAAGTTGGAGGCCGTCGGAGATTCTACCACATAAAGAAGCTATGGATTGGTATCGATGATTTTTATTCTAGCTTTTTTAAGTCTATGGCATGTATAGGGACTTGGTCATTTGTGTACATGTTATTATGGGTTGGCCTAGAATATTGGCCTATGCTAATTGAAGGTCATTGCTATATAAGGCCATTTGATGTGGCCACTATTTGTTATGTTATAAGTCTATGATGAAGCATTACATGGATGTGCATGCTTGTTTAGGTTGGATGAGTGAATGTGTGATAATTAAGTGTGGAAAATACTAAATGTGAATGGTTGAGTAAGTTGTATGCTATGATTAGTTAAGTGTGTGAGTGGTTGTGCATGATGAATGTGATTTATAAATGGTGTGCGAATGCCATGATGTGGTTATTGGGATGCCTAAAAAAATTCGATGTGTGTGTTGACAAACTTGGTATAAGTGTGCAAGAGTTTTTGGATGGAAAAAGGCTTGGTAAATAGCCTAACTTTCATCCACAAGGATGGCCACACGGCCTAGCACACGAGCGTGTGACTTGGCCGTGTGACCCTAAATAGTTTATGACGTCATAAATAGAGAGTTACACGGGTCGAGGACATGGGTGTGTCCCAAGCCACACGGGCATGTGGCCTTATTTTGTGATAAAATTTTCTAAGTATTTTAAAGTTCTCGGTTTAGTCCTGAACTACTTCCAAAGTATGTTTTAGGTCTTGTAAGCCTATAATAGGGACAAAATGATTATGAATGAAAAGTTTTAAATTTGAATGGAAATTTGTGACTCGGAAATGATTGGTTATATGTGATTAAGTCCAGTAATGCCTCGTACCCTATTCCTGTGATGGATACTGGTATGGGGTGTTACATTTAGTGTTATCAGAGCTATGGTTTAATCAATTCTCGGGCTAACATAGCGTGTGCAAGGTTCTAGCTATACATGCCATATATGAACTGTGATAGCGTGATATCTCTCGGCTCTAACGAAATTGTTTTGTTAAGACAGAGATGACTTCCAACCGAGCTATTTTCGATAATGCTAAAAATGATATTGAGATGATTGAAATGTGCTTACGAATTGTTGAAATGTGGAAAGCTATGAATAGAAGTTCATGATCTGCATGTGTTAATATGCGGAATGAGATAACCATAAGTTGGAAAATATGGAAAAGTGAAATGAAACAAAAGTCTATGTTGTGATAAGCTCATCCATGTATGTTGGTATTCATATGATGTTATGTTCCTAACATGCTTGATTATAAGAAAATTTACTCAAAATTCATGGAATGTATGTTTAAGTACACTTGTTTGAATAAGATAATCAAAAAGTTCGTGTAACATGACTAAGTATGGAAATTTGGTTAGAGTGAATTATGTGATTATGATGATTTTACGTTGAAGATGAATGCTAAGTTATATTTGTATTTATGAGAGTTAAGTTAGAGGCTTTACGACCTCACCCCCTTACCAGTGTTGCTTTGTGATGAAAGTTCGCGAGAATTATGTTGAATAAGTTCATAAGTGGGAAACTAAAGAGTTCAGTGGTGGAATAATTAGTAATGCAAACAGAGTTGAGTATAGTGTGACAAATGAACTCAGTTTTAGAAGAAATATCAGATTATTTTAAAGATTACACAGATTATGCAATGTCACGGATAAAGAAGAAGCTAGTCTCGATTATTCGACTCAATTGAGTATGAAGTCTAAAGTATGTGTTTTTTGAGATTCTTCCCGAATTGGTTTTCGTTAGTGAATGGAATGATGCGGGGTACATGATGATAGAATTAGTCAGAGAAATAATAATTGAGTAGTAAAGATGTCTGTGTGTGATAGTTATAGTTGAGATGAATATGATGATCTTTCTGGGTATTCTATAGATATTCTTTTATCCTCAGAGATGTGTGTGATTGTTCAGTTCTGATGGAGTTCTTATGTTATGAGAAAGCTAGCTAACTATGATGTTAGACGAAAGCCCTGTTGGTCGGGTCGATTTATGATCGGTATTTCTTTATCTCTTCAGAATTCTATTCTATTATGTTGGAATAAAGTCGATGGTAAAAATTTATGTTGGACTATTCTTCCATTTTTACTGGATATTATTTTGTCTTATTTATAAATATTTGGAAATATATTATCTCTGTTATGATGGAAGTCCAGAGTAGGTAAGCATTGTTTTTCTTCTGGCTTTCTCTAAGGAATCATCAGTATCTTTATTATTTTCTTATGAGTTATGTTCTCGAATTTTCGGTTTGGTATTGTATCTTGAATTTCATTATCTTGGTTTTCCTATCATTCATACTTCGTAAATTATTAATCATGGCTTATCTTTAAAGTGTGTTCTTCAGCTTGTGATAACTATGTCTATTATGATTATGCTTCTGGTTCAATCATAAAAACATGGTGATTCTGGTATCTGGATTTCTCTAATTTTCGTGTAAAGAATTTACATCGACAAAGGTATAAGTAGTGAAATCACAAACTTCAATTTGTATGATGGTCTTATTTTTTCAGGTAAGTTAATTAAAGTCAATGCATTCAATCGGGATATCTTTGTTTCTTAGAGCTACTGTGATTGTAAAGGCCTTTGATGGCATGATAAGAGAATTTTGAAAGATTGTGTGTTTGAGTTGTTTTAATAGCATGAAGAAAGGAGCATTTTGTTATGTTATTATTTGATAGTCGAAATTGACTCGATTGTTTTTATTAGAGTGAGCTAGTCAGTTGAAATGTGATTTGAGTTACATGTAGTTAAAGTATCCTCAGTTATGGTAATTAATTTTGTGCATTCACGAGTATATCGATGGACAGTCTGAATGAAGGATTGATATTCTAGAGAGTATGATACCGAGATATACCTATTAGATTTGTTCTAACCTGATGATGTTATTATCAGTTAAAACTGTTCTAAATGAATGATTATCACATTTATGAAAATTTGGATGGTCTGTGCATGTTAGCGAAGTTGAAAACAGTCTAAGATATTATTAATCAAAGTTCTGGTTCTGAATTCAGTTTGAATTGAGTAATGAATTTATGATTTTTCAGTGATGCACTATTGAACGGATTAGAATGTGTTTTTTTTTACTAGAATGTAAAGTGATGATTCATGTTTTCAGATGGTTAATGTCACATTAAAAGGAACTGTTTGTTTTCAGATGGTTAATGTCACATTAAAAAGAACTGTTCGACCAGTGATTTAGAGACGGTCACTTTTATGTCCGTATTGAGAATATGGTGATATCATTTATTCGACGAAAGGTGTCTCATGTTCCCTGCTTTCAAGAATTAAAGTATCGAATGTCATAGAAAGACCTGAAGTTAAGATAATGTTAAAGACTTGAGCTATTGAAAGATCGCGAGTGGTTATTGATTAATCTCTGGGAAAGCAGATATAGTTACAGATGCTAAATGAAAAAAAATCCTTGTTTATTTTGTGAGTGGATTACACGATTGATCTTAATTGATGATGATCCGATTTTAGTTAGATTAAAAGGTAAAACGATGTTTTCATTGCAAGATTGAGTATCTCAGAAATGTGTTAATGAATGGTAAGCTAAACGAGTTCAGTATGAGTCAATTTTTGATTCAGAATTTCAGGTCTGACCTGATGATTGATGTTATTGTTCTGAGATAGAAATTGTGTGCAGATGAATTTAGAGCTTATGTAGGAAATTTTGTATGAAGCCCAATAGTAGCTTGTTGGTTCATTCTGGGAGTAATCAAAATGTGTAGTTATTTGAAATAGATGTTTTGGCGATCGGGTTTCTCATTTGACAGATCGGTCGAGTTATATGTTTCTGAGGTTGTTAGCTCTCATAGAGTGCAAGTCCCCATTATTTCGGATTGAGATCCGTGGGCTATATCCTAATTATGGAAAAAGCTACAGGAAAATATGAATACGCAGTTGCATCTCGGCATGGTAATACACATGTAAATCGATGGTAAGTCTGAGAGAGTAATTCAAAACTTTGACGATATGCTCCGACACTATGTGTTAAAGTTCAAGGTGATTAGGAAGAGATATACGAGGTTGATATGATTTGCGATTCTGGGAAATTAGTGAAATTGATTCATGAGAGTTGAAAGAAATTTCTTCTGGTAAGATTTTCAGGGACAAAAATCCCTAAGGGGGTAGAGTTGTAACGGCCCGATTTTGCGCAGTTATATATATGAGTAATATATTGTGCTTGGTTTGTGAATTTATTTTATGTAATTACACTTAGAAATTATATTAAAAATGGTACAGAAAGGTGAGTGAAGGATTGAATTGTAATGATTGTATATGATGTATAAATGGTGCCTAGATGAATGATAGGATAGGATACAATTGGCATGTCAATAGGGTTATTTGCATGATTTATGGGTTATAGATGAAATGTGATTGACGTAAGGGAATATATTGATTATACTGGAATCCAGCATATTTTGTGGATTACCAAGTTTGTCTCTACAGAGACCATTGCTACCAATTACTTCTATGGAGATCCAGGTTTGTTTTGGAAGGATGTGTAGCCTATGGGCTCAGCACTTTGGTGTTCAGGTTTGTTTCGCTTGAGAAATCAAGTTTGTTTTGGTAGTTACCCGCGTATCCATATCTATTTATTATATTTCATCGAGCTTAATGGTACAAATGAGAACTTATGTGATTTTTTATATGTATATGTTGTGAATGGAAATGGTTACTTGATTGAATTGATATAATGGTGGATTTGATTGATAAATTGAAGCGAGTGATACTGAGATGTGTTATACTAATTCGATTGATATGTTATATGAATTGCAAATGATGTACTCACCATATATTTGGGAATTTTCAAAATAGGAATATTACGTATCTAGCTATTTCATTTTTTTCAATGTATATCAAGGTGAGTTAATGTTTTAATCTAGGAACTGACTAAGCATTGAAATGCTTACTTGGTTATGTTTCTGTTTTGTAGTTGTCTTTTGCGGACATTGAGCTATGTCAATTCCATCTCAGAATTCATGTACACAACATCTCATATACATTCATCATTATAGATAATCATATGAACAAACTTAATTCAATACCAAATACATTTATTGTATATAGACTTGCCTCGAATTCGATTTAACGGAAATGTACGGCTAGTCAATGATTTTCGACTTTCCCTGATCTAAATTCATTTTCTTCGGTTCTTGATCTATACAGATACAGGTTTAACAGATTCATTCATCAAATCATTCAATTCAATCCAAAACACATATTTAGGTTAATTTACAAATTAACCCTCACTTTGCATATTTTATCAATTTAGTCTATTTTTCTCAAAACATCAAATACACAAAATCACCATATACCCATGTTTAGCCGAATGCTCATGTATCTCATACAAGTCCATACATTTCATTTATTTCACAATTTAGTCCCTCAAAATACTATTTTCTCAATTACAACCAAATTACTCAAAATCAACAAAACTCCAAAAACAAAATATGCTAATCAAACACATTGATCGTGTGTCAGAGTCTTAAAAATTATTAAAAGAATGATCGAGCCTAGAAACTAACTATGACAATGATTGAGGCAAGCGCACCTATCGAACAGTAGTATAGTTTAGTGGAAAGACCGAATTGTCGAACCCAAAGGAACCAAAAGTACTAATACTAACTTTCCTTTTATTATTTAGCCTAGAAATTAAAGGATTTATTAATTAATCTAAAATTAACTAACTATTAAGCTAAAGATACTAAGACAGAGAATGAATTGGGAAAATACTTGTGGGAAAAACCAATTGATTAAGATAATACCCGAGGAAGAATCCACCTAGACTTCAGTTGTTATTTAACTCTGAACCAGACGATTTATTCACTTGATTTGATCCGTAGGATTCCCTATTTTGTATTAATGCCTCTTTCGAGGCTACTAACATCTAACCCTAGGTTGATTAATTAAAATCTCTTTCTAATTAAAACCCCTAGAATTGCATTAACTCGATCTATGGACTCCCATATTAGGTTTGACCCTAATCCGGCAGAATTTCGTCATCCTATTTCTAGGGTTGCGATCAACGCCGCTTAATTATGCTAGATCTACTCTTAAGCAGGGACTTTTGCTCCACTGCCTAGGCACATCAATACTTGAATCAAAGCAAGAATTAAGAATACATAATTAAGAACAAATCAAGTATTTATCATATGGTTCAGAAAACAAGAACAAGATCCGTCTTAGGTTTCATCCCCCGCAGGTATTTGAGAGGTTTAGTTCATAATGATAAAAGAATACATCTCAGAAGAAAATATAAAACAAAACATAAGAAAAACCCTAAAACCCCCTGAAGGAATTGAAGAGAAGATCCTCTATCTTGAGTATAACTCCGGCTTCTTGAGATGAATCAACTGGCTTTCTTCGAGTAAATCCCACAATTCTGGCCTCTCTGGCTCGGCTCTTCGGCCTAACTGGACCCCTAACTGGACTCCCCTTGAAGGTTGGCCTCTAGGGTGTTTATATAGGCTTTCGGAATGGCTTTCTTTGCCTCTAAGTACCCTAATCCAAATGAAACTCTTCTTTGTCATGTCAGGGACACGCCCATGGCACACGCCTGTGTAAATCGTGGCCAGGCCGTGTTCGAGACTATTAAGGAGGCACGGCCGTGTGGTCTTGGGCCCAGGCCGTGTTGATTTTGTGATATGGCCCATTTACTCTATTTTGCGCCCATTTCTCGTTCTTTTCATCATTCGGTGCTTACTTGAGTATAAAACATGAAAACAAAGGATTAATAGCACCAAATTCCACAATTCAAGGCTTAAATCATCCAAAAGTATGCTAAATGTGGGATTAAAATATGTTTATATTACGGTTTATCACACATATATTCCATATTTCATCATTAGATGTTCCAAAGCTCATATGTTCATCAAAGACACATTTCAAAATCATCATCAATTCTCAAAATTAAGACATGGGTTTCAAAGTATACAAAGCAACGATTGCAAAAATGTAGAAATTATAAAAAACTAATCAAAAACTTACCTAAAATCAAGGCTTGTAATGGCCGAATATAACAAAGTTAAACCCTTATTCTTTTCTTACAAAAATTCAGTGGATACAAGATGATAACAATGGTCAATTCATGCTTTTGTTTTATCATTTTAAACATAATTATCAAATTCCCTTTTTACCCTTAATGACTCCTTAATAACTAAACATTCAAACTATGGACATACTTGTCCATCCACCGTCCACTATCTTCATTAATGGCTAATTGCCTCATAAGGCTCTTACAATCAAAAGCCACATCAATTTGGCCAATAATCAAATAGAAGACCATTTTTACAAATTATGCGATTTAAACCTTTTCTCAAATTAAGCACACATATGGACAAATTAACTTACGGAACTTTAACACGTGCTTAATCACATATCATAGGCACAAAAAATAATATTAAATTATTATGCTAACATGGATTTATGGTCTTGAAACCATTGTTCCTACTAGGGTCTAAATCGAACTATTATAATTCTCCCCCTTAGGGATTTTTGTCCCCGAAAATCTTAGGGATTTTTGTCCCCGAAAATCTTACTGTTAAACAAATTCGGGTATTGTTGTCTCATTAAATCTTAAGGCTCCCACGTAGCCTCTTCCACTCCATGTTGATGCCACAATACTTAAACTAACGGAATTCTTTTGTTTCTTAATTCTTTCATTTCACGAGTTAAGATATGGATCGACTCTTCTTCGTAGGTCATATCAGATCGAATTTCAATCTCAGATGGAGTAATAACATGTGATGGATCAGATCAGTATCTACGGATGATCACTAAAATCAGAGTTTTAAAATTTATAAAAGAATGATCAAAACTTGAAAACTAACTCTGACAACGATTAAAGGCAAGTGTACCTATCGGACAGTAGTATAGCTTAGGCAAGACAGGATATCGAACCCAAAGGAACTAAGGGTACTAATACTAACTTTCTTTTTTATTACTTAGCCTTAAAAATAGAGTGAAGTTTCTTTAAACTATATTGACGAAGACTAAACGAAGACTAAACTAAGGACACAAAGACAAAAAGGATGAATAGGAAAATAACTTTGAAGGAAAACTCAGTTGTAATCAACGATACCTTTAGGAAGAATCCACCAGGACTTCACTTGTTATCTGACCCTAAATTATATGATTTCTTTACTTAGCTTGATCCGTAAGACTCCCTAACCTATATTAAACCCTCTCTCGAGGCGAATAACGTCTAACCCTAGGTTAATTAGTGGAACTCTCGTTCTCTTATAATAACCCCCTAGGATAGCAGTAAATCGATCAATGGACTCCCATATTAGGTTTCACCCTAATCCGGCAAAATCTCGTAACCCTATCTCTAGGCATTCGATCAACTCCGCTTAATTATGTTAGATCTACTCTTAGGCAGGGTCTATTCCTCCTCCACCTAAGCACACTAGATTTGGATTAAGCAACATAATTAAGAACAAACTAAGAAATTATCATATAACTTAGAAATCAGATAACAAAATTCATCTAGGTTTCATCCCCTTCAGGTATCTGAAGGGTTTAGTTCATAATGAATAAAAGAACATCACAAGAGAAAAGATAAAACAAAACATAAGAAAACCCTAAAACCCCCTGAAGGAATTGAAGGAGAATTCCACCGTCTTAAGTAAAATTCTGGCTTCTTAGGATGGATCAACTGGCTATCCTCGCGTTATTCCCTAACTCTGACCTTCTCGGCTTGGCTCCTTGGCCTAGCTTTGACGCCTTTTCAAAGGTGGTACTTAGGGGATATATATAGGCTCTTGGAATGCGATTCTTTCTCCCTAAGTATCCTTTTCCGACTGAAATTGCTCTTTCCAGCGACAGAGGCACGGCCATGGCACACGCCCGTGTGAGTCGAAACCAGACCGTGTTCAGATTTCTAACTTGAGGCACGGCTGTGTGAGGCAGAGTTGAGGCCGTGCTCTAGGTGTTCGTCGAGGCACGGTCGTGTGGATTTTGGGCTAGGCCGTGTCAATTTCTTGTTAAGGCCCATTTACTCCATTTTGGGCACGTTTTGTGCTCTTTTCATCCTCGGGTGCTTTCCTGGGTATAAAACATGAAAAGAAAGGATTACAAGCACCTTTTTATATAATTCAAGGAATAAATCATCAAAAAGTAAGCTAAATATGGGATTAAAATATGTTACTTTTACGGTTTATCAATGGAGCATCGAAACATGAAATACATTATGTATTTTTGCTAGCTCAGATGGCAATAATAATCTATACGCAACTGGCCTAATACATTCAATGATCTCATATGGTCCGATGAACTCGGACTCACGATCACTAAAATCAGAGCTTTAAATTTTATAAATAGAATGTGATCGAACCTATAAACTAACTCTGACAACGATTAAAGGCAAGTGTACCTATCGAACAGTAGTATAGCTTAGGCAAGATTGGATTATCAAACCCAAAGGAACTAAAAGTACTAATACTAACTTTCTTTTTATTATTTAGCCTAAATATTAAGTGAAGTTGTTTTAATCCAATCTACTACTAAGCTAAAGACACAAAGACAAAAAGAACGATTTGGGAGAATAACTTTAGGAAAAACTCAGTTGATCAAGACGATACCCTCAGGAAGAATCCACCTAGACTTCACTTGTTATTAAACCCTGAACCATATGATTTATTTACTTAGTTTGATCGGTAAGACTCCCTAACGTATATTAAACCCTCTCTCGAGGCGAATAACGTCTAACCCTAGGTTAATTAGTGGAACTCTTGTTCTCTTATAATAACCCCCTAGAATAGCAATAAATCGATTTATGGACTCCCATATTAGGTTTCACCCTAATCGGGCAAAATCTCATCACCCTATCTCTAGGCGTGCGATTAACTCTGCTTAATTATGCTAGATCTACTCTTAAGCAGGGTATATTCCTCCTCCACCTAAGCACATCAAATTTGGATTAAGCATGCATAAATAAGAACAAACTAAGTATTTATCATATAATTCAGAATATAATGACAAGATCCATCATATGTTTCATCCCTTTCAGGTATCTGAAGGGTTTAGTTCATAACAAAATAAGAAAACATCTCAAGAGAAAAGATAAAACAAAACATAAGAAATCCCTAAAACTCCCTGAAGGACGCCGTTTTGAGTAGAATTCTGGCTTCTTGAGATGGATTAACTGGCTATCTTCTAGTGATTCCCACAATTCTGACCTTTTCGGCTTGGCTCCTTGGCCTGGCTAACCACCCCCTTTTCAGCTGGTACCTAGGGGGTTTATACAGGCTTTTGAAATACATTTCTTTCTCCCTAAGTATCCAAATCTGAGTGAAATTGCTCTTTCCAGCGACAGGGACACGGCCATGGCACACGCCCGTGTGGGTCGTGGTCAAGCCTTGCTCGGACTTCTTTAATGAGGCACGGCCGTGTAAATCGGGGGAAGGCCGTGTTCTAGACGACTGGCGCGGCACGGCCGTGTGGTCTTGGGCCCAGGCAGTGTCAATTTTGTGATCTGGCCTATTTACTCCGTTTTGGGCCCATTTTATGTTCTTTTTATCCTCGGGTGCTTTCTTGAGTATAAGACATGAAAAGAAAGGATTAAGAGCACCTTTTTACATAAATCGAGGGATAAATCATCCAAAAGCGTACTAAATGTGGGATAAAAATATGTTACTTTTACGGTTTATCAAATACCCCCACACTTAAGCTTTTTCTTGTCCTCAAGCAAAATTCTCAACTTACAATTAAAACGAACTTCCCTTCAATCATAATTCCTATCAACAATGTCTCATCATAATTCATAGATAATTTATACATGGATAATTCAACTCAAATAGTCCTAAAGATTCAAACAAGATAAGTCATACATTTGTAGCACGAAAACTTGGGCGTTTCCCTTTATCTTAAATAATTACCTTTAACTCAAAACCTACAAGGATTGACATCCTCACAAAAGATCCACTCAAATCACTCAAAAAGTGTTTAAGGTTCAAAATTAGAAGATCACTCATAAATCGAACATGAAAAGTTAATCCCATAGGCTTGCCTGAATATCAAATCTCCGCCACTGTAAAATGAGATGACAAACAGGTCAAAAGGTCTTTAACAGGGTTGTAACAGGGCTAGGGTTAAGGGTATGGATATAGGCTGAATTAGAGGGTTAGAATCGAGATCGATTTGACAAGTTAATTTACATCAATTGAAAATTTATAGAGCTTTTTCTTTTGATAATTAGACTTTAACTATATAAGCTCACTTTTTCTTACACTAATACTAAATATACTTTGAACTGAATTTTTTTCTGAACAACCTTAGTAATTAATAATGACTTTAACAACTGAAATATAAAACATAGTTAGGTAACTGCTCAAAATCAAATCTCGACAAAAAGGGTAATTAGGAGGATGATAAAAACAAATACAAAGGGTTTTGGGTTAATATTAGTGGGTGAGTCGATAAAAGGGTTGTTAGGCTCAACAGGGTTCACTAGGGGTAATTGTGAAGGTAGGCTTTTTAGTGGATTAAGTGGGTTAAAACCTAAGTGCCTTTATCATCTCGGTATATCAAATCATAAATGTGGTCTTGACATGTATAATCAAGGCAAGTTCTAGAATAACAGTTCATAGTTGACACACTCATAATCAATAAAGTGAGCATGAAAAAGAATATATGCTCTTTAAGGCTCAAAATCTCACAAAAATTATGGGTGTTTTTGACATCAACCTTGTAACAGTCCGATTTAGGGCCTAGTCAGAATAGTGGTGCGAGACCACGAATTCGAGGTGAATTTATGAGTTTTTAAAAGTTTATGCCATGTTTGCATGCTAGTATGAATGTTTCATGAAGCAGTTTTATTAAATTGTGGTGGATTGGTCCAAAAGGACTAAATTGCAAAAGTTGCAAAATATGAGTTTCTAGAAGCTTTTTGTATGAAATAGCTTTAGAATAGTAATTAGAAGTCCTTAAATAGCAAATTTTCCAAAAAATATAATTTTGGACAAAATTGGCCTTGAGATGGTGTAATAGAAATTTTTCAGAAGAAGGGCATTTTGGTCATTTGCCTAATAAGTGATTAATTAGGAAAAAGATGAGAAAAATCCACTCATCTTCTTCCTTGTTGCTGCCGAAAAAGTGGAGACATCATAGCTAGGGTTCTTTATTTTTTTCAAGCTTGCTAGTAAGTTCATCTTAGTCCCATTTTTGATATTCTTCGTATTTTCGAAGTTCTCGTATTGAAACACCCCAAACCCAGCCCACGAGCCTTGACCGAATCTGGTATGTTCCTCGAGTAAAAGGGTTCAAAACTTTTTGAATACTTGGGAAAATTTGAATGGTTTTGGAGAAAGAAATTTTATTTTGGGTTGGGCTTGAGTTGAAAACAAGTTTATTCTGGAAATCTAGGTTTTATAAAACTTTACTATTGTACTTCGAAACTACAAGTTAAAGATAAAAACCAAGTTTGTAGAGTTTACCATTTAAATTGAAAAAAAATCATTTGTATTAGGTGTCAAATATATAAGGAATTATTTTTATTTAAGAAAAATTTTATCATAATATAATAATTAAAAATGCATGCATAAACAGTTAATAGCAAAGGCCTTATTACATCAAGCAAAATTCGAATAAAACCAATGTACTTAAAATAAAGAAAATCCAAATAAAATAAAGTCCGAGCTGAACATGGCCACCACTAAGCTCCTACCGACCCGGTCCATCACTGAGTGTCACCTGAAAGAAAATATTCCCCAACGGGGTGAGTCAAACAGACTCAATGTGTAACCAACACTAAGTTTCAACGATTCAAGCATATCATAACATATCACATATATATATCAGGTGGAATTAATGGTGCAAACCCGAACCCAAACCTAAATAGCCATCCGCTACACATCACCCGTACCAACCAGCATAGCGTGGGGACTACTAAGTTGACCCTCCACCCGCTACACATCATCGAAGGCAGTCGCTGCAGACGACATGCTCATCACCCTTATAATTTTGGGGCATAGCCACCAGATAATATTTTGTGACATGCGTCACCATATTCAGATTATGTGATCGAAGTCACCACATTCAGATATTTGTGGTATAAACCACCAGATCACTTCCCCTTTCCATATAACCCGTATGCCCCATGTCATACAAATCATACAATTAACATGCCTTAGGCCTTATTTCACATTCTTATCAATGTTCACTTATGCCATAACAAATATTCATAATATCATAACTACAGTAGTAGTAAGTTAACGTACCTGAGTACTTTGTACCATTGCATGGTACCCTTAGCCACATATTACATGTTCATATTAACACATTTATTAAGACATAACCATAAATCTATCTAGGCTTAGTGCGGGGTACACACCTGGTATATTTATCGAGTTCACTTCAAATCCCAAAAATCCGATCTATTGTTTTAGATCTCAAGTTCCTACATTCGGCCAATACTTAGTATTTTAGCAAAAGCCTATTCGGCTATAAAACCAAATCCCGAAGGATTATTGTAACCAAAAATCCTTACCTTGCCGATTTGATTACTAATCAAATCCCGAAACTGTCACCTGCTCCTTGAGTAATCGAAATCCCTGCCTACTAACTGTTAGAATCGGCTTATGCATAAACCTATGGAAAATGGCCCTTCGCCAAATACTACATATCATTTACCTTGATCACTTCAATTCTCGAAAGATTCCTTCTTGAAATCGGCTAGCACCAAATCACATCACAGGTTGCTTTTGAATAAGTAAGAAATAGATCTAAGTCACTAAATAGGGCCTTGGCCGAACATCTTAAGCACTTACCTTATGGATCTAAATCCGAAAGCTTTTCCTTAAATGCTCCTTAATGTCGGCTACCTTCACAAGAAACGCACATCATGGCACAAGCATATTCGGCCATCCCTCAACCAAGGCTTAATCCTTGATTCGGCACACTTAAAAGAAAGAGAACCCAAACCGATTGCTAGGATAAAAATTACTTACCACCACGTTGCTTGAAGAGACCAAATAAGAGAAAAAGGTTTCGGCTAAACCTCTCCAATGGTAATGGGATATTCAGCTAACACAAAAATAGGTATAGAAACGAGGTTGAGATGGTGTTTCGGTCACTTTAATGGTGAAGAGAGAAAACGCAAGAGAGAAGAGAGTTGAAGGCTTAGAGAATTCGGCTAGGAGGCTAAAAGAAAAAGAAGAAAAAAGTGGGTGCTCAATAAAAAGGAAATTCGGCACCTACTCCCCTTACATGACCGATATTCATCACTAAAGGAGTCCCCTAGCTAGCCACTTCTTATCCTCCTCTATCAAATCCCAATTTTCATCCTATTGTTCCTCTCCTCTATCTATTGAAAATAATTTGAATGGGTCCATTATTATCTCCTCTTAATAGCCGAATTTTAAAAGAGATAAATCAAGTCTTTATCCTCACCTTTTCAAAGCCCCATTGCCGTCCATCACTTCCCCTTGTTGCCGCAAAAATAAAAGCTTTTATTTGGCTTCCCATGTGACTCGAACCTTGGCCCATTTACACCTATTGGTGGCGTCATTTATAGAGGCCTTAAGTGGCGCCTCCAAGCCACTTTACCAAGCCCATTTTTGTGTTATAATTCCCTTACAAATTCTCTTAAGGCCCTATCAAGCTTAGCTCCCTTTTTGAAACTTAAAATACGATATTTTCTAAGTCATTCTCCTATATTCTAGAGTTCCCAAAATTCATAAAAACACATTCATAACACACAAAGGCATGCTTTCTGATTCAATTAAGCAATAATGCACAAGCCATAAATCAGAGATATTACACATATTATGAATTAGCTATTTTTAGCTATTAGATGAGCTAAGATGCATGTTCAAAAATTTAACCATGAATGACATGCATGCTAAATGATGTTTTATGGGATTTTATGAGAGCTTGCATGCTAAATGATGTTTTATGGGAGTTTATGAGAGCTTGATGTTTGATAAACATCTTTTTCTTAATGAATTTCATGAAAAATGATAGTATGGACCATTTTGTAAAAAGTTATAAAATTTGTCATACCTATTAGAAATAGAGAGAATTGATGATTACTATAGTAGAGAAAATGATTCACCTAAGCATGATGTTTAAGAAAGTTGCATGAAAATCATTTTACGAGCCTAGGGGTAAAAGTGTAAATATGAGAAAGTATAGGGGCAAATTAGTAATTTTTTTCAAAGTATGAGTTATGAGTCAATTTAGTCAATATGATTATTAAATGATCTATTTATGATTAGATCAAGAAAAACGAAGCCTGGATTGAAACCGAAGCAAGAACAAAGTCGAGAACTAAATTGCATAACTACATACATTTTGTATATTGAGGTAAGTTTGTATGAGTTCTAAGCTTTATGATTTTATCATTTAATTGCTTAGTATAATATACATTGTTATCATGAATGGTTTAACGTTATGTTAAACAAAGAAGTCAATAAGATTAAACAAGAGAAAGTCCTAATTGAAGATGAATTACCCGGGAGATACGGTCCATTACATGAGATAAGAAAGTCCATATAAGACCGAGCCAAGGCATGGCATTGGCAATTAAGCAAGTTATCATGTAAGTCCAAGGACCCAAGCTTGGCATTGAACAAGTTACCATGTAAGTCCAAGGACCCAAGCTTGGCACTGAAGAAGTTATCATGTAAGCCCAAGGACTCAAGCTTGGCATTGAACAAGTTATCATGTAAGCACAAGGACTCAAGCTTGGCATTGATCAAGTTATCAAGCAAGTTATCATGTAAGTCCAAGGACTCAAGCTTGGCACTGAATAAGTTATCATGTAAGACCAAGGCAAGCTTGGCATTGATTCAAGAAGAGATCTTCCATATAAGTCCGTATCTAGAGTATGGCATTGGCATGAAGTACATGACAAGAGATCTAATATTCTCGGTATTTCATAGAAATTCATCGGGCAAATGAATAAGCCAAAATGTGAGAACAAGAATGTTAAGAAAGCATAGCTATTACCAAGTTGAAAGTGAATATTATTCATGTTATGAATGATGAGTTAAAAGACCTAATTATTATGTTTAAGTATGCTGATCAATATGATCAAGTGATACAGGTACCTTGTTACCTTACAAGTATGAGATTAGTAAGTACCATGAGACAAGTAAGAATCATGTATGAGTAAGTAAGCTTTATAGATGAGATACTGATACCATTCTTATGTCAAATGGTTTATCTGAAGCAAGTTTATTTATTATGTGTTATACATGCAAATTTACTAAGCTAAATGCTTACGTCTTTAATTGTTTCTTTCTATGTAGTCCCGCCAAGCTAATTTGTGGATCATTGGAGTCAGAGCTCGTAGCACACTATCGACCCTTATTTTGGTATAGCCAAATTATATTACTAAGTACGGCATGTATATGAATCATTCATTTTGAGAACATGTTTTGTGTAATGTCATTGTATAGGCTATCAAGTTTATTATTCTTTTGTATATGGCTAAGTGGTTGGGCAAACTTGTTTAAGTTGTTTGTATATAGATATCAATGAAATACGTAGTATTATTCATGAAAATATGTTATTAATGAATTATATTGTTTTGAGTTGGGTTAGGTTGATCTTAATTTCCGGGAGGCAAATGGCTTGGTAAATAGCCTCTAGTTGCCTACACGGTTAGACACACGGGCGTGTGTCTAGACCGTGTTAACCCTGCACCTTAATGTTTTAAAAAAAAGTTAGACCACGGTCGTTTTACACGGTTGTGTGTAAGGACTATGTAAGACACACTTTCAAAGCATGGGCGTGTGCCCAGGACGTGTGGTTGAAGTCAGTAGCTTCACACGGTTGGTAGAAACGGGTGTGTCAAGGCCATGTGAATAAAGTCAGTAACCTCCCACGGTTGTAGACATGGGCGTGTCTATGGGTACAAGGGCGTGTCTCTAAGTAACATGGGCGTGTGAACCCTGCTTCCAAGTTGAGTGTTAGATGAAGTGTCCAAAAGAGTTTGAATAATTGTTAAAGGCCTCGTAGGTCTATAATATGCATGTTATGATCAAGAAAGAAAAGTTTTAAGTTGGTTCAAAATTTTATAGCCCATAAGTACATGTTTAAGTGAGTTTAAGCATGGTAATGCCTCGTATCCAGTCCTAGCATTGGTCTCGGGTATAAGGTGTTACATTTAGTGGTATTAGAGCTACAGTTTAGTCAGTTCTAGGACTAACGTAGCATGAGCACGAGTATAGCTAGACATGCCATATGTAAGAATGTTTTTATAATGATAGTGTCATGACTCCTGATGATTTGAATTATGTTTATACATATAGTAATGGATATAGAGCTTGGCAAATGATGTAGAAAGTAACGCACCAGCTCCCGCAGAAGGGACGGTGCCGAATGAGAATGAGAATAGACCCACTACGGTGAGTCGAGAAGGAGGAGAAGGGGCTAAAGAAGCCTTCCTCCACATGATGAATATATGGCATACGGAGTTCGTTCGTGCGAACCCGAATGTACAACCCCCTCCACCCCCACCTGTTCCACAACCTGCTCCTGTAGCCCCTCAAGTAGTAGAGGTGGTAAGAGGTGATAAACCTCCAATTGATAGGACCAGGAAGCATGGGGCGGAAGAATTACGGGCTAGAAAAGATGATGATCCAGAAAGAGCTGAATTCTGGTTAGAAAATACCATCAGGGTATTTAATGAACTGTCATGCACCCCTGAAGAATGTATGAAGTGTGTGATCTCTCTTTTAAGAGACTCTGCTTACCAATGGTGGAACGCCATTGTGTCGGTGGTACCAAGGTAAAAGGTCACATGGGAATTCTTCCAAGAAGAGTTCAAGAAAAGTATATCAGCCAAAGGTTTGTAGATCAGAATAGGAAGGAATTCCTAGAGCTGAAGCAAGGAAAAATGTCAGTGATACGACTCAGCAAGTACGCTCGTGAATGTGTATCCACTGAGGCCATTATGAGTACAAGATTTGAAGATGGATTAAATGATGATATCAAGTTGTTTGTTGCTGTCCTAGAATTGAAGGAATTCGTTGTACTAGTGGAGAGAGCTTGTAAAGCCGAGGAACTAGTAAAAGAGAAGAGAAAGTATGAAATGGAATCTTGTGACTCTAGAAAAAGACAGTGGAATAAGTCATTCCAATCTTCATCCAAGAAGTCAAGAGATTTCCCTACTCGATCGGCTACTTCCACTGGGTTTTCAAAGAAAGACAAGAGTAAACAGTATTTAGGGAATAAAGCACAGACTACTTCAGTCGCTAGTGTGGGGAACATTCGATTTGACAGACCCGAGTGCCCACAGTGTGGCAGACGTCATCTTGGTGAATGTCGAGCACATGGGAATGCATGTTTTAGATGTGGATCCCCAGACCATTTCATAAAAGATTGCCCATAGATGATGAAAGAAGAGAGAACTCAAAACCTGAGATCTAGGAGTGTGGCTAGAGGAAGACCGCAAAGAAACTCGAGAAGTGGGACAAGCGGAAGAGGTAACCTCAGAGAGAAGGCCGTGAGACCCGAGGGTAGAGCGCCTGCAAGGACTTATGCCATTCGCGCTCGCGAAGAGGCATCTTCCCCAGATGTTATTACGGATACCTTTTCTCTTTACAATACCAAACTTATTACTTTAATAGATCCTGGATCCACACACTCTTACATTTGTATGAAATTACTATCCAGATTGAGTATGCCTATTGATACTACAGATGTAACATCCCGAAATTAGGCCTAGTAGGATTGGGCCCAATGGGCCTTAGGCATACTAGCGTTTAAAATTTTGAGAACAGCATTAATGCAAGTTAGACTTATTAGGTAAGTGATTTTGAAAGGTTATAGGGCTTCTACGAAGTCCCGGGATCGAACTTTGGCTTTGGGGAAATTTTGGTTTTAGGTGAAAAAAACCCTGGAAGTTGGCAGGTAGGTCTTAAAATAAAATGTGGAGGAAAATGACACAAGTAGAGTGTGTGGTGTAGTGGCAAAGTGACGCCACATAAGAGACAATGGGTTGATGCCACAAGGAAGGAAGGAGGTCCAGGGTTCAAGTCTTGGCTTTTGCATTTTGGTTTTCTTTTTACTTGGACCTTAGAATTTGGCTATAGATTTATATTTAGTTGCGCATGGTTTAAGACACAAGAGGAGCTTGTGGCCAAGTGGTTAGCGGTGTGGATTATGTTGCAAGGGAGCCTGGGTTCGAATCTCATGACAAGCAATGGAGTATTTATTTTACGAATTGGACGGCAAGAGTTTCAGGTGAATTTAAACTCTACTGACGAAGGGATCCCACATCGGAAAAATCCAAAGAAGGAAGGTGAAGAGCTAGCTATATAAAGAGCACTCCAGGAGGAGAGTTAACATACCTTGGTGGGCGTTTGGGCATAGAAGCATTCGGAGCGCGGATTAGCAGCTTCAGACTCCTATCAGGTGTGTAACTCTCTCTCCTCTAGTTGTAGAGCGGCAAATGCTGAAGTGCCGGTAATGGCAATAGTAGCCACACGAGTGTGCAAGCGCACATGTGGGGCTTCGACGCGATAGTTGAGGCCATTAGTAGTATTCTTGTGGGTTGAGGCTGCATGGGCCGCGATGGGTCGAAGTGGGCCCAATGGGCCCGTGGACCCAATAGAATAAACTACATGATGATGTAGTATATAGTAAACTAGACTAGGTGAAACTTATATAAGTGGCTAGATTTGTGTTGGGTGGGCCACACGAGCGTGTGGGCCCAAATGGGCCAAAACTGGGTTTTAGGCCTAACAGTCCGGTAAAGACCGGAAATGGTAGTTGAGTCACTCGGGGTGATACTGGGCCTTCGAAAAGGCCATTCCAGGTATGAAATTATTGAAATACCCTTAGTGGGTAAATTACCAAAAAACCCCTAAAAGGTAAATTACGGAAATGCCTTTGGTAGGTAAAATTACGGTTATACCCTTAGAGGTTGATTAGCGTGATTATGTTGTTTTATGTCTATCTGATTATGATGGTAATTCATGTTATACTTATATTTGATATATGTCTAGCATACATGACATACTGCATACACGAAATATTATGTCATATTGCATGGGTATGATGAGAGGAGGGGGAAGATATGAATATCATACTGTCACCAGTAGTTTGGTACCACACAGTGGGTTGGCCCCACTTCTCCTTATTTTGTGACTAAGTCTCAGTCGTTTGGTACCACATATGTTATTTGTGACTTTGGGTCACTAGTGGTTTGGCACCACCAATGGTTTGGTACCACATACATTTATCTTTGTGACTCGTCCCAGTGGCTTAGAACCACAGTGGGTTGGCCCCACATTATATAAAAAGGGATCGTCACCAGTGGTTTGGTACCACAAAGTGGGTTGGCCCCACATATGATTATTTGTGACTTTGGGTTACCAGTGGTTTGGCACCACTAGTGGTTTGGTACCATATATGTTAATTGTGACTTTAAGTCACTAGTGGTTTGGCACTACCAGTGGTTTGGTACCACACGGGGTAGAATCGGAAGTTTCGAATGGTTAGGTTTTGGGTTGCATGACATGCATATTTTCATAGGAAATTGTCTAAGGGTTTAACACCCGTTGGATGGGGATTTACACACTGAGTCTGGATGACTCACCCCTTAGTTAAATTTTGCAGGTAATTATTAGATCGCGGATTAGGGAGCTGAGGTGGACTCGTAGAGGCCATACATATGTTTACTCGTAAATTCGTTTCTTTTATTTGGACTTATTTTTATTTGGTTTTTTTTTTTTTTTTGTAATAAGGCCTTGGGTATTTTATTTGGTTTCAGCTTTCAATTTGTTTACTGCTTATTATTAAATGATCAATATGGGATTTTCCTAAAATGATAATAAACCGTTTCTTATTCAAAATTACTTAAACTCGATTTTTCACAACAACTATAAAGAATACGAGTTTTTTAACGAATGCACAGTTTTTAGACATTCCTTTCATGTGACATGCCAGATCCGGTTGTAACATTTAGGCCGGGTTTGGGGTGTTACAATTATGGTATCAGAGCCAGGTTCAAAAACTCGACTGTAAAATGGGTTTAAAAATATTTTTCAAATTTTGGTTGAAATATGGTTTACAAAAATATATATATCTCTTTCTTGGAAGTATGGCACCCGAGTCTCCGGCACCAATCCGCACTGTAGGTTTCTTGATACTTTTCTTTGTTATATGCTGTATTTCGGGTATCTATTCTATGTGTTTGGTTTGGATGTGATGTTCAGACATAGAGTTGGGTGCGTATGAAATATTCGTCTGTTTTAATGGCTAGGTGTTTTTGAGTATGTGTAGGAGTTTTAAATTCTAGTTAAAAGTATATTAGTTGTATTAAGATCAGAGTGCGCAGCAAGAGCATAGTGTGGTAGGTTAGGATGTGTGACTGTTAGTTAGTTGGAAATTTTGAGGACGAAATTTCTTTAAGGAGGGTAGATTTGTAACATCCCGAAATTGGGCCTAGTAGGATTGGGCCCAATAGGCCTTAGGCGTGCTAGCATTTAAAATTTTTGAGAACGGCATTAATGCAAGTTAGACTTATTAGGTAAGTGATTTTGGAAGGTTATAAGGCTTCTATGAAGGCCCGGGATCGAACTTTGGCTTTGGGGAAGTTTTGGTTTTAGGTGAAAAAAACCCTGGAAGTTGGCAGGTAGGCCTTAAGAATAAAATGTGGAGGAAAATGACACAAGTGGAGTGTGTGGTGTAGTGGCAAAGTGACGCCACATAAGAGACAAGGGGGGGACGCCACAAGGAAAGAAGAAGGTCCAATGTTCAAGTCTTGGCTTTTGCATTTTGGTCTTCTTTTTACTTGGACCTTAGAATTTGGCTATATATTTATATTTAGTTGCACATGGTTTAAGAAAAAAGAGGAGCTTGTGGCCAAGTGGTTAGCGGCGTGGATTATGTTACAAGGGAGCCTGGGTTCGAATCTCATGACAAGCAATGGAGTATTTATTTTGCGAATTGGACGGCAAGAGTTTCAGTTGAATTTAAACTCTACTGACGAAGGGATCCCACATCGGAAAGATACAAAGAAGGAAGGTGAAGAGCTAGCTATATAAAGAGCATTCCAGGAGAGAGTTAACATACCTTGGTGGGCGTTTGGGCATAGAAGCATTCGGAGCGCGGATTAGCAGCTTCAGACTCCTATCAGGTGTGTAACTCTCTCTACTCTAGTTGTAGAGCGGCAAATGCCAAAGTGCCGGTCATGGTAATAGTAGCCACACGAGCGTGCGAGCACACGTGTGGGGCTTCGAAGTGACAGTTGAGGCCATCAGTAGTATTCTTGTGGGTTGAGGCTGCTTGGGCCGCGATGGACCGAAGTGGGCTCAATGGACCCGTGGGCCCAATAAAATAAATTATATGATGATGTAGTATATAGTGAACTAGACTAGGTGGAACTTATATACGTGGCTAGATTTGTGTTAGCTGGGCCACATGAGCGTGTGGGCCCGAATGGGCCGAAATCAGGTTTTAAGCCCAACAGTCCGATAAAGACCGGAAATGGTAGTTGAGTCGCTTGAGGTAATACTGGGCCTTCGGAACGGCCATTCCAGGTATGAAATTATTGAAATACCCTTAGTGGGTAAATTACCAAAAAACCCCTAAAAGGTAAATTACAGAAATGCCTTTGGTAGGTAAAATCACGGTTATACCCTTAGAGGTTGATTAGCGTGATTATGTTGTTTTATGTCTATCTAATTATGATGGTAATTCATGTTATACTTATATTTGATATATGTCTAGCATACATGACATACTGCATACACGAAATATTATGTCATATTGCATGGGTATGATGAGAGGAGGGGGAAGATATGAATATCATACTGTCACCAGTGGTTTGGTACCACACAGTGGGTTGGCCCCACTTCTCCTTATTTTGTGACTAAGTCTCAGTGGTTTGGTACCACATATGTTATTTGTGACTTTTGGTCACTAGTGGTTTGGCACCACCAATGGTTTGGTACCACATACATTTATCTTTGTGACTCGTCCCAGTGGCTTAGAACCACAGTGGGTTGGCCACATATTATATAAAAAGGGATCGTCACCAGTGGTTCGGTACCACAAAGTGGGTTGGCCCCACATATGATTATTTGTGACTTTGGGTCACCAGTGGTTTGGCACCACCAGTGGTTTGGTACCACACGGGGTAGAATCGGAAGTTTCGGATGGTTAGATTTTGGGTCGCATGACATGCATATTTTCATATGAAATTGTGTAAGGGTTTAACACCCGTTGGATGGGGATTTACACACTGAGTCTGGATGACTCACCCCTTAGTTAAATTTTGCAGGTAATCATTAGATCGCAGATTAGGGAGCTGAGGTGGACTCGTGGAGGCCATACATATGTTTACTCGTAAATTTGTTTCTTTTATTTAGACTTATTTTTATTTAGGTTTTTGTTATGTAATAAGGCCTTGGGTATTTTATTTGGTTTCAGCTTTCAATTTGTTTAAATGATCAATATGGGATTTTCCTAAAATGATAATAAACCGTTTTTTATTCAAAATTACTTAAACTCGATTTTTCACAACAACTATAATGAATACGAGCTTTTTAACGAACACACAGTTTTTAGACATTCCTTTCATGTGACATGCCAGATCTGGTCGTAACGTTTAGGCTGGGTTTGGGTTGTTACAACAGAATTTATGTTTAAAGTGTCTAATCCTTTAGGCATAAGTATGTTAGTTGATAAAGTTTGTAAAGATTGTCCACTAATGATTAGAGGTCATTGCTTTAAAGCAAATCTTATGTTGTTACCATTTGATGAATTTGACCTCATTCTTGGTATGGATTAGTTGACTACTCATGATGTGATTGTAAATTGTGGGAAGAAATACATTGAGATGAGATGTGAAAATGGAGATATTCTTCATATAGAATCAGAGAAACATGATGGATTACCAGAAATGATTTCTAATATGACAGCACAAAGATGTTTAGGAAAAGGGTATGAATCATATCTAGCCTTTGTGATGAATGATAAAGAAACAGAGCTGAAGATTGAGTCAGTGCCGATAGTATGTGAGTATATGGATGTTTTTCCCGTGCAATTACCGGGACTACCACCAGTTAGAGAGGTAGAGTTCAGCATTGAGTTTACCCCTAGTACTGTACCTATATCCATTACTCCTTACAGAATGGCTCCAACAGAGTTGAAAGAACTAAAGACACAGTTGCAAGAGTTGGCAGACAAAGGTTTTGCAAGATCAAGTTGTTCACCATGGGGTGCTCTGATTTTGTTTGTGAAAAAGAAAGATGGCACCATGAGATTATACATCGATTACCGTCAACTTAATAAAGTGACAGTAAAGAACAAGTATCCATTGCCTAGGATCGATGATTTGTTCGATCAATTGAAAGGAGCTATTGTGTTCTCCAAAATAGACTTGAGATCGGGGTACTACCAGCTGAGAGTGAAAGATTCAGATGTATCCAAGACTGCTTTCTGAACGAGGTATGGGCATTATGAATTTTTAGTCATGCCCTTTGGGTTGACCAATGCTCCTGCGGTATTTATGGACTTAATGAACCGCATCTTTAGACCATAACTTGATAAGTTCATAGTCGTTTTTATTGACGACATACTGATTTATTCTCGAGACGAGAATGAGCATGCTGAGCACTTACAGACAGTCTTACAGATTCTACGAGAGAATCAGTTGTATGCCAAGTTCAGTAAAAGTGAATTTTGGCTCAAGAAAGTGGGATTTTTGGGACATATTGTCTCGAAAGGTGGAGTTCGAGTAGATTCAAATAAGATCTCGGCCATAATGGATTGGAAGCCACAAAAGAACATTTCTGAGATTAGAAGTTTTTTAGGAAGTTCGAGTAGATCCAAATAAGATCTCGGCCATAATGGACTGGAAGCCACCAAAGAACATTTCTGAGATTAGAAGTTTTCTAGGCCTAGCCAGCTATTACAGACGATTCGTCAAGGGGTTTTCCATGATTACAACCCTAATGACTAAATTGTTATAGAAAAATGTGAAGTTTGAATGGACAGAACGATGCCAACAAAGTTTTGAGAAACTAAAGACAATGTTGATGGAAGCTCCAGTTTTAGTACAACCCGAGTCGGGGAAAGAATTCATAATTTACAGTGATGCATCGCTAAATGGATTAGGCTGTGTACTCATGCAAGAAGGCCAAGTGATTGCTTATGCCTCCAGACAGTTGAAGCCTCATGAAAAGAATTATCCGATGCATGATTTAGAGTTGGATGCCATAGTCTTTGCTTTGAAGATTTGGAGACACCATTTATATGGTGAAAAATGTTGAACTTTTACTGAGCACAAAAGTCTGAAGTACTTGATGATGCAGAAAGAGTTGAACTTACGGCAACAGAGATGGTTAGAGTTGATAAAAGACTATGAGTTGATCATTGACTACCATCCAGGAAAGGCGAATGTGGTTGTCGATGCTTTGAGCAGGAAGACCCTTTTTGCATTAAGGGCAATGAATTTGCGGATAACCTTATCCGACGATGATTCAGTTCTAGCTGAGTTGAGAGCTAGACCAATGTTTCTTCAAGAGATCTTTGGGGCTCAGAAAAAAGATGACGAATTGCAAGTCAAGAGAGCTCAGTGCGAGTCAGATGTTAAATCCGACTTTCGGATTGATTTTGATGGATATTTGATGTTTAGAGATCGAGTTTGTGTACCGAGAAAAGAAGAGCTTATTCAGAGAATTTTGCACGAGGCACATAACGGGTGTTTATCTGTACATCCGGGTAGTACTAAGATGTATAATCACTTGAAGCAACTGTATTGGTGGCCAAAAATGAAGAAAGACATTTTAGAGTTTGTTTCCAAGTGCATGATTTGCCAGCGAGTAAAGGCTGAACATCAAGTACCTTCTGGTTTACTTCAGCCCATCTTGGTTCCCGAGTGGAAATGGGACCGTATTACTATGGATTTTGTAACGGTTTTACCGATCTCACCAAGCACGAAAGATGCTATATGGGTTGTAGTTGATAGACTCACTAAGTCAGCCCATTTTATACCCTTACGAGTGGATTACTCACTTGACAAGTTGGCAAACTTGTATGTTTCAGAAATAGTAAGGCTTCACGGAATTCCCTTATCAATCATATCGGATAGAGATCCGAGATTCACATCCAGATTCTGGAAGAAGCTGCAGGAAGCCTTGGGTACAAAGTTAAACTTTAGCACGACTTTTCATCCTCAAACTGACGGACAGTCAGAAAGAGTAATTCAAATACTAGAGGATATGCTCTAGTGTTGTGTTCTTGAATTTCAAGGCAGTTGAGAAAAGTTTCTCCCATTGATAGAATTTGCCTACAAAAATAGTTTTCAGACAAGCTTAAAGATGGCGCCTTATGAGGCTTTATATGGGCGTAAGTGCAGAACGCCTTTATTTTGGACTGAACTTAAAGAAAACCAAATTCACGGGGTTGATTTGGTTAGAGAAGTTGAAGAGAAAGTTAAAGTGATACGAGAATGTTTGAAAGCTGCATCAGATAAACAAAAATCCTATTCTGATTTAAAAAGAAAAGAGATAGAGTATGAAGTCGGGGATAAAGTTTTCTTGAAAGTGTCACCATGGAAAAAAGTCCTCAGATTTGGTCGGAAAGGCAAGTTAAGCCCACGTTTAATTGGACCTTATGAGATTATTGAGAGAGTTGGGCCGGTACCTTATCGTTTGGCTTTGCCATCAGAATTAGAAAAGATACATGATGTGTTTCACGCGTCAATGTTCCGACGCAACAGATCAGACCCTTCACATGTGATTACCCCATCAGAGATAGAGATTCATCCCGACATGACTTACAGTGAAGAGCCAGTCAAAATTTTAGCTCGGGAAGTCAAGCAATTGAGAAATAAAAGTATTGCCTTAGTGAAAGTATTGTGGCAAAGACATGGGATAGAGGAAGCTACGTAGGAAACAGAAGAGAATATGAGAAACTAGTATCCAAACCATTTTGCTGGTAAGATTTTTGAGGACGAAAATCCCTAGGTGGGGGAGAATTGTAACAGACCGATGTAGGGCCTAGTCGGAATAGTGGTGCGAGACCACGAATTCGAGGTGAATTTATGAGTTTTTAAAAGTTTATGCCATGTTTGCATGCTCGTATGAATGTTTCATGAAGAAATTTTATTAAATTGTGGTGGATTGGTCCAAAAGGACTAAATGGCAAAAGTTGCAAAATATGAGTTCTTGGAAGCTTTTTGTATGAAATAGCTTTAGAATAGTAATTAGAAGCCCTTAAATAGCAATTTTTCCAAAAATATAATTTTGGACAAAATTGGCCTTGAGATGGTGTAATAGAAATTTTTAAGAGGAAGGGCATTTTAGTCATTTGCCTAATAAGTGATTAAAATAGGAAAAAGATGAGAAAAATTCACTCATCTTCTTCCTTGTTGCTCCCGAAAAAGTAGAGACACCATAGCTAGGGTTCTTCATTTTTTTCAAGCTTGCTAGTAAGTTAATCTTAGTCCCGTTTTTGATATTCTTCGTATTTTTGAAGTTCTCGTATTATGAATTAGCTATTTTTAGCTATTAAATGAGCTAAGATGCATGTTCAAAAACTTAGCTATGAATGACATGCATGCTAAATGATGTTTTATGGGAGTTTATGAGAGTTTGATGTTAGATAAACATCTTTTTCTTAATGAATTTCATGAAAAATGATAGTATGGACCACATTGTAAAAACTTATAAAATTGGTCATACCTATTAGAAATAGAAAAAATTGATGATTGCTATAGTAGAGAAAATGATTCAGCTAAGCATGATGTTTAAGAAAGTTGCATGAAAATCATTTTACGAGCCTAGGGGCAAAAGTGCAAATATGAGAAAGTGTAGAGGCAAATTAGTAATTTTGCCAAAGTATGAGTTATGAGTCAATTTAGTCAATATAATTATTAAATGATCTATTTATGATTATGGATCAAGAAAAATGAAGCCCGGATCGAAACTGAGGCAAGAACAAAGTTGAGAACTAAATTGCATAACTACATACATTTTGTATATTGAGGTAAGTTTGTATGAGTTCTAAGCTTTATGATTTTATCATTTAATTGCTTAGTATAATATACATTGTTATCATGAATGGTTTAATGGTATGTTAAATAAAGAACGAGAGTAAGTCCCGATTGAAGATGAATTACCCGGGAGATACGGTCTATTACATGAGATAAGAAAGTCCATATAAGACCAAGCCAAGGCATGGCTTTGGCAATTAAGCAAGTTATCATGTAAGTCCAAGGACCCAAGCTTGGCATTGAACAAGTTATCATGTAAGTCCAAGGACCCAAGCTTGCCATTGAACAAGTTATCATGTAAGCCCAAGGACTCAAGCTTGGCATTGAACAAGTTATCATGTAAGCCCAAGGACACAAGCTTGGCATTGATCAAGTTATCAAGCAGGTTATCATGTAAGTCCAAGGACTCAAGCTTGGCAGTGAATAAGTTATCATGTAAGAGCAAGGCAAGCTTGGCATTGATTCAAGAAGAGGTATTCCATATAAGTCCATATCCAGAGTATGGCATTGGCATGAAGTACATGACAAGAGATCTAGTATTCTCGGTATTTCATAGAAATTCATCGGGCAAATAAGTAAGCTAAAATGTGAAAACAAGAATGTTAGGAAAGCATAGTTATTACCAAGTTGAAAGTGAATATTATTCATCTTATGCATGATGAGTTAGAAGACCTAATTATTATCTTTAAGTATGCTGATCAATGTGATCAAGTGATACAGGTACCTTGTTACCTTACAAGTATGAGATTAGTAAGTACCATGAGACAAGTAAGAATCATGTATGAGTAAGTAAGCTTTATAGATGAGATAATGATACCATTCTTATGTCAAATGGTTTATCTGAAGCAAGTTTATTTATTATGTGTTATACATGCAAACTTAGTAAGCTAAATGCTTACGTCTTTGATTGTTTCTTTCTATATAGTCCCACCAGGCTAATTTGTGGATCATTGGAGTCGGAGCTCGTAGCACACTATCGACCCTTATTTTGGTATAGCCAAATTATATTACTAAGTATGGCATGTATAGGAATCATTCATTTTTTGTGTAATGCCATTGTAGGCTATCAAGTTTATTATTCTTTTGTATATGGCTAAGTGGTTGGGCAAACCTGTTTAAGTTGTTTGTATATAGATATCAATGAAATACGTAGTATTATTCATGAAAATATGTTATTAATAAATTGTATTGTTTTGAGTTCGGTTAGGTTGATCTTAATTTCAGGGAGGCAAATGGCTTGGTAAATAGCCTCTAGTTGCCTACACGATTAGACACATGGGCGTGTGTCTAGACTGTGTTAACCCTGCACCTTAATATTTAAAAAAAAAAAGTTAGACCATGGTCGTTTTACAGGGCCGTGTGTAAGGACCATGTAAGACACAAGCTCAAAGCATGGGCGTGTGCCCAGGCCGTGTGGTTGAAGTCAGTAGCTTCACACGGTTGGTAGACACGGGCGTGTCATGGCCGTGTGAATAAAGTCAGTAACCTCTCACGGTTGTAGACATGGACGTGTCTAGGGGTACACGGGCGTGTCTCTAAGTAACATGGGCGTGTGAACCCTGCTTCCAAGTGAGGGTTAGATGAAGTGTCCAAAAGAGTTCGGATAATTGTTAAAGGCCTCGTAGGCCCATAATATGCATGTTATGATCAAGAAAGAAAAGTTTAAAGTTGGTTCAAAATTTTACAGCACGTAAGTACATTTTTAAGTGAGTTTAAGCATGGTAATGCCTCGTATCCAGTCCTAGCATCGGTCTCGGGTATAAGGTGTTACAAACCTAGTAAATTTCAAACTTCAAGATAATACTCAGATTTAGGTAGACAACTTAAAAATTTTAATTTTTTTTTTAAATTAGACTTATCATGCTTGATTCCCTAGTATTCTTCAAATTTAATCATCAATGCACAATTATCAAAGACTTACCGTAAAACATGTCAATAAAAATCATAAATCATCAGAAATTTCATCCTAATTAGTAATATGATAAAGTTACTTAGAACAAGACTAAATTCAAGGTTTTGAGAATAATGAAAAAAGTTAGGTACTTTTATCCTCAGGGCACTTTTATCCACAAGGATTTGAGAATCATGCAAAAAGTTAGGCATTTTCTTGAAATACTATTCACCCTGCCCCCACACTTAAGATGTACATTGTCCTCAATGTACAAAGATAGATATGACATTTAAGGGATAAATCAAAAGAGAAGGGGAAAGAATACTCCCTGAATTTTGGATGGACTCCTTGAGTTTGAAGTGAAAGGAGGATGGGGAGGTCGGTCTGGATGACAAACCTGCGCTTGGTAAAGAAATTGGGTAGCACACTAAGAAGTAGCCAGGAATTATTGAGACCTAATTAATATAAACTAAATATATAATTAAAGATAAGAAAGATAGGGAAAGAGGAAACAAAAATGTAAACAAAATGAAAATTAAAGATAAATTGACCGAAGAGCCCTTATTGTTGGATGGCTCGCGAGGTGGGTGTGACCTCTAAGGCTGGGGAGGTGCTGGCGGTGGTGGAAGTGGCGTGATTCCCAAGCAGCCTGACGAACCTGACACTAAGAAACTAAAATAAGTTAAACTAAATTAAGCATAAGATTGTCAAAGGGAAGGAAATTGAAGCAAAAGAGTAAGGAAAATGAAAAACTATATGGTCTCAAAGACACTTGGTTTGTTATTTGGATGAAGTTGCCGACATGAACTCATGTAAATTGTTTTCCTTTGAAGAGTTTGGCCTTTTACGCTTCTTTATCATGGTTTTGGTGTGGCTCAAGAGTGCTAGAGACTTTGTTAGAAAGAAAGGGAGAGTGCTGAGATGAGGAAGGAAGGAGGAAAGAAGGATGGTGGTGAGAGGAGGAAGGAAGCGGAGTTGGGTTTAAATAGGGTTTCAATCCCAGTACTCTCCCACGGCCATGGTCCAAGGGCGGGTCGGCTCATACGGCCGCCTCGTACGGCCGTGTGTCCGGTCATGTTGATTCTCCATGCCGTTTTTCTGACACCCCTATCCCGAGTCTGTCACCGGATTAAGGTTAGGAGCGTTACCGGATAAATCGGAATCATTCACAGATAAAATCATGCATTCAATCATCTTTCTTAGACATAATGTCCCTTAATCGGGTCCTCGAGACCTTAACCATGCTTATAAACTGAGTCGGGACTAAACTGAAACCCATACAAAATTCCAAGAAAATTTGAAACTTTTCTAAAATACAGGGGAGACACGCCCGTGGAAGGAGACCGTGTGCCCTCTACGGCTTCTATACACCCCCGTGTAACCATTCGTGGTTATACAGATTATACCAACATGGTCATTAGGCACGCCCGTGTGCCATGGCCGTGTACTTTTAGGCTATATACTGACTTCCCCACCACGGCCACCAAGCACGCCCGTGTCGAGGCCGTGTATTTTTGTGTTAGCTACTGACTTGCATACCACGGCCAGATGACACGCCCGTGTCGAGGCCGTGTGATTTTAGGCTGCATCCTGCCAATTTACCCACGGTCTAAGGCACGTCCGTGTGCCACAACCGTGTGACATTATAGGCCATTTACAAGGCCAAAATGCCAACTAAAAGGTTCATACCTATAAGCATCATTTACCAACACATATCAAGCATATATGGCAACCAAAAACATACAACTAGCCAACCAAATCATGCACATTTGACCACTAAGATAATCACAACTATACATTAAATTTTCATTCAGTATATACATTCAAAACCAATACTAAGCATACCAATTTGCAAAACTAAAACTCAATTATATCTATGCACCATTTGTCTATATACTTACCATCTGATAACCATTCCATATATCAACTAATCATATCATAACAACTTCACATATCACATTCATCAAAGCATGATACCAAAACATAACTAGCCAAATCACATGGATAAGTTCACTTTACAAATCATCACAAGAACTAGCCTATACATGCCATATCTAGCTATATACATATCCAAGGTGTACCAAAATGATATTAGTAGTGTGATGACGATCCTTGACGGTCCCGAGCCTTCAGTAGCTTTGACGACCTATAAAACAAATTAAACACACATAGAGTAAGCTTTCCAAAAGCTTAGTAAGTCAATATACTAGCAAACTTAGCATAAAATGTATACATTTGCTTTGGTTCATACACCTTTGACCTCATTAGCCATATTCATAATTCAAAGATCATATAAACACATATCTCATTTCACCAAAACTTTATACAACATATCATCAATTCCATATTCATAGCATCATAGTAAGATCATATTAATGCTTACCTTGTATACACAACTAGTGTATAATCAACATACCTGAATTGGATTTACAATCACATATTTGTTCATAGCTCGGATTTGCAATTAGTATCATAGACTTTCCCGTTGAACAGTAATAAATCCAATGGGATACTCAGAAAGCTCAGAAGGATCGTATAATGCCAACGTTCCAGACGAGGTCTTACATGCACTTGGATATCGGTGCCACTGTCCCAGACAGGGTCTTATACGAATCAAAACGATGACGATGTCCCAGACATGGTCTTATACGTAAGTGTCATAATGATGCCTACGTCCTAGATGTGGTCTTATACGTAATGTTTATATTGATGCCAATGTCCCAGACATGGTCTTATACATAATCAGATATCGATGCCACTATCCCGGGCAGGGTCTTACACGAATCTCAAATCAATGCCAACATCCCAGACGTGGTCTTACATGATAAAACAAAACAGGTACCTTTATCAAAATTCGTACAAGGCTTCTCAGACTTAGTCAATATACCGAACTTATCTCGGAATTTAATTACAGAATTTCTCATAAACATTCATTATCATCATTAAACATATGAACAATTACAAATGCATACATATTCATTTAATTGTATAGTGATTTACCTCGGATTCGGTTTATCGAAACAGAAAATGGCTACTCGATAACTTTTGCTTTCCCGCGATCTAAATCCGTTTTCCTCGGTTCTTGATCTAAACATATTCAAAATTAACCCTTTTATTCGCTAGTTCATTCAATTCAATCCAAAGACACACATTTAGGGCAATTTGCAAATTAGCCCTCACATTTACACATTTTATCAATTTAGTCCATTTTTCTCAAAACATCAAATTCACAAATTCAATATACAACCAAGCTTAGCTGAATATATATACATCATACAAGCCCATACTTTTCATCAAATTGACCATTTAGTCCTCCAAAATAGCATTTTCTCAATTTAGCCCTTTTTAGCTAAATTCATCAAAACTTCAAGAACAAAACATATTCATCTACCACCAATCTATCATTTAACACCTTAAAGCATCACAAAGTTCAACATAGAATCAATGGCATAATTTGCAAACATCACCAATACACAAAATTGAAACATGGGTTTGATAGTAGACGAAGCAACGATTACAAAAACGTAGAAATTATCAAAAACCGAAGTCAAAGCTTACCTTAATCTAGCCCAAATATGAGCCGAATGTAAAAAGAATTCATACCCTTCTTCTTTGTTCTTATTTTCGGTGATGAAGCATAAAGATGATAGCATTTTAGCCTTAATTTATTTGTTTATTCATCTTTTATTTCTCAAATTACTAATTTACCCATCCATATATCAAATAAAACAAAATAACACCATGTCATTATGTCATTTCATCATCCATTATCTTATGAATGGATTTATAACATCCTAAGGCCTCCACCTTAAAAAGCCACATCAAATAGGTGTCTTTTCTTAAAGCATGCAAATTTTGCCTTCAATGCAATTTAATCCTTTTATCAAATTAAACACACAGACAGACAAATTAGCTCACGGAAATTTACCACATGCTCAATCACATATCAACAGCACAAAAATTAATATTAAAATATTATTCATACTCGGATTTGTGGTCCTGAAACCACTGTTCTGACTAGGGTATAAACCGGACTGTTACAGTTTTTTTGCCAACCACGCTCATTTTCGATAAGTCAGTATGTTGGCACGGGTTGAAGGCACGGGCATGTGCTGCCTGTGGTTGGCAAGTCAGTGGCTTCACACGGTCATGGGGCACGGTCGTGCCACTTTGTCAGTGACTGTGGTGTAGTGGTTGGATCTTTGACATCAAAAACTGGTTGAGTCTGATTCGCACAGCCTCTACTATGTTAGTACCAAGATTCTGGTAGGCCACACGGTCACGGACACGGCCGTGTGTAAGACCGTGTGGTCTTTGGATTCTACACCCTTAGTTAGTTAAAAGTGATGTGACAAAAAAGAAAGAATAAAATAAACAATTAAAATGAAAAAAAATAGAGGTTAATGGGGTTAGTACTCGGGTTGCCTCTCGAGAAGTGCTCGTTTATAGTCTTAAGCTAGACTTTCCTTGTATTTGAAAAAAATCAGGGAGGTTTAAAGGTCTGAAATCTTCCCTCATGCTTACAATTCTATTCTCTTGATAAAGTTTAAGTCGAGAAGCGTTTACCTTAAAAGTGTCGAATGTTGGATTGCTTACCTCGACTGCTCTGTGTGGGAAGATATTTTGTACCTCGAGAGGAATTGCTTCGTTCTTGTTCAGGTCTGATGTGGTGATGTGATGAACTGATTTATCTAGTTGTACCTGGTCTCCTATTTTTAAGTGGTTTCATGTTCCTATGAGCTTTTCTGGGGACTCTTTTGGTTTTACTTCCTGTGGTTCTGGTTCTTCTTCGTGTATCCTTAGTTTTTCCTTGAAGTGTGTTTTCCACTCGTCTAGTTCATCGATCTGAATCCTTTGTCCCTCATGAGTTATTTCTTTACAGGGTTTAGGATCGGGTTCAATTATGTCCTTTTGTGGTGTTTCCTAAAAAGAAGAGTCAACCGAATGATTATCGAAAAAATTCACATTTTCACCTTTGTTGCTTGATATTCTAGCCGAGTCGAGGGCTTGAAGAGTGACTGTCTCCTTGCCCACACAAAGTATAAGTTCGCCTGTGGCAACATCAATTTTAGTCTTGGCAGTTGCTAGGAAAGGTCTTCCTAAAATCAAGGGGATTGAATTATCCTCATCCATGTCTAAAACAACAAAATTTACTGGTAAAACGAATTTTATCGATTTTTACAAGAACATCTTCGATAATGCCGCTAGGAATTCTAACAGTTTTATCAGCTAATTGAATACTCATCCTAGTTTGTTTAGGCTTCCCTAGACCTAGTCGTTTAAACAATGTATAAGGCATAACATTTATACTTGCCCCTAAATCAGCTAACGCATTATCAACAGTTAAACTACCGATTAAACATGGAATTGTAAAACTCCCTGGATCTTTTAATTTCTGAGGTAGTCTATTCTGCAGAATTGCTGAGCACTTTACGTTAAGTAACACATGAGGCTCTTCATCTAATTTGCGTTTGTTTGTCAATAGCTGTCTTAAAAATTTCCTCGAGTCATGCATCTAAAAAAGAGCTTCAAGAAGAGGTAAGTTAATATGTAATTTCTTTAGAAGTTTAAGAAACTTACCTAACTGTTCCTCTGAATCGTCTCTTTTTTAGCACTTCGGGATAAGGTATGTGAGGTTGGTACTCCTTGATTACCGGTTTCAGCTTTTCTTGCGTTACCTCTACTTTACCTTCGTCTACCTTGTTTTCTTGTATTGGATTGGGTTCATCTAACCTTTTGCTGTCATGAGCTGTGATGGCTTGAATTTGCTCCTTTGGGTTAATCTTGGTGTTACTTGGTAGATGTCCTTGCGGTCATTTGGACATTAACTTTGCAAGTTGTTCGACTGCATTAGCGACTTCCCTGTCTAACTTAGTAACTTTTTCAACCGACGCTTGTTGATCTTTAAGTATTTTCTCATTTTCTTGTAAACAATTTTATGTGTTTGCTATAAATTCTGTCAGCATCTCTTCGAGGTTTGGCTTCTTCTCTTGCGGATATGGCGGATATGGCCAACCAATCCATACCCAAAATAATATCAAACTAATTAAATGGTAATAGCATCAGATCAGCAAGAAAACAGATATCTCGAAACATTAACTGACAGTTCTTGCAAACTTTGTCAACCAGGACACTTTTACCTAAAGGGTTCGATACTTTTATAACAAAACCAGTAGACTCTACAGGCAAAGTCTTACTGGATACCAAGCTCATGCATATATACGAATGAGTAGAACTAGGGTCTATCAATGCAATCACAGAAGTATCATAAAGTGTAAATGTACCCGTTATAACATCTGAAGATGAAGCTTCCTTCCGAGCTTGAATAGCATACGCTCTGGCAGGCGCTCTAGCTTCGGATCTCGCAATAGTATCTCTCGTAGTTCTCTAACTACCACTGACATTTCTTACATTTCGAGAAGGTCTACTCTCACTGGAGCATTATCGGATCTAAAATTCTGAACAGTCTCTGGCTCAACAGACTCTTGGCAATCGCGGATGAAATGGTCTAATGATCCACATCTGAAACAAGCTCTGTCATTTAATCCACAACTTCCCGAATGCCTTTTTCCACAATGCTTACATTCAGGTCACTCGGATCGGACATTTCCAACACTTGCCATTGAAGTTGTCGGAGCTTTAGAGCTCAACTGTGATCTAGCTCGATCTCTACTCGAATATTCCACATTAGCCTTGGAATGGTTATGTTCATCTCTGAATTTCTTTGAAGCAGATTGAAATGATTTACCTGGAAATCTCTTTTTCATATCTCTGGCTTTTCAGACTCTGCATTTCTTTTATCCTTCTCGAGTGCCTGAGCTTAGTATGCTCGGTCAACAAGCACAACGAACTCTTTTATCTCCAAAATCCCAACTAGCAAACAGATATTTTCATTGAGACCATCTTCAAATCTCTTACACATTATTGCTTCCGATGATACACATTCTCGGGCATACTAACTTAGTCTCACAAACTCTCTTTCGTATTCAGTGACAGACATACGGCCTTGTTTCAATTCCAGAAATTCCTTTCGTTTCTGATCTATAAATCTCTAAGTGATATATTTCTTCCAGAATTTAGATTGAAAGAAATCTCAAGTGACCCGCTCTTTTGGAACAACAGAAATCAAAGTTTTCCACCTCTGATAAGTTGCATCTTGTAGCAAGGATACGACACATTTTATACTTTCTTCTGGAGTCAAAGACATCTCATCAAATACTCGGATAGTGTTCTCTAACCAAAACTCAGCTTTCTTGGCATTGTCATCACTAGTAGCCCAGAACTCTTTAGCCCCATACTTATAGATTTTGTCAATCGGAGGCTTTTTCAACAGATTTATACTCATTGCTGGAGGCACAACTGAGGTCTAAGGGGGATTAGTCGGGGGCGGAGGTTGTGGAACAGTCGGGTTATTTCTCACAAATTGAGTGAACCACTCACTCATCATTTGGAAGAAAGCTTGTTTAGCTTCTCCCTCTTGTCCACTCGTAGCCGGTCTCGAATCAGATGGCACTGTCCTCTACGGAGGAGCAGACGCATTGCTTTCTACATCGTCAGCTACGGCTCTTTCGGGATCCATTACTATACGAAAATCACATTTTTCACGTCAGGATTCATCACACTATCACAGTTCAAATATATGGCGTATAGTTAGACGCTCACACGCTACGTTAGTCTGAGAATCGGCTAAATCGTAGCTCTGATACCAATTAAATGTAACACCCCTAACCCATATCCGTCGCTGGATTAGGGTTAAAGGCATTATCGAATAGATCGAAAACTTTTACAGACATTTAGTATTACAATTCATCAATCACAATCAAAGTGTCCCTTTTATAGGTCAACGAGACATTAATCATGCTTTAGAATAGGTCGAGACTAAACCAAACACATATGAAAGTTCTCAAAAATTTAAAACTTTTCTATACTACAGAGGTCACATGCTCAAGTGGACAGGCCGTGTGCTTCCCACGGCTACTAGACACACCCATATGTCCTGGCCGTGCCAAATTAGAGCATGTATACTGACTTATCCACACGGCCACCAGACATGTCCGTATGCCATGGCGTGTAGAATTATGCTAGCTACTGGCTTGATCACACGGCCACCAGGCATGCCCGTGTACCATGGCCGTGTAAGATTAGGCTAACTACTGACTTATTCACACGGCTACCAGGCACGCCCGTGTGCCACGGCCGTGTATGCAAAACAGGCCATTTGTAAGGCCAAAAATGCCACCAAACAAGGATCAATCTTACAAGCAAAATACCAATTCATTTCAAGCACACTTTACATCCTAAACATGGCAAATAAATCAACAAGATCTCACATTCAATCTAATGCCCATTCATGCCAATTTACACAACTAAAACACATATACATATATTCAAGCATGATTCATCCACACTCACTTTTCTTAAAACCGTTTCTTTGATCATTCAAACATTCTCATAATGCATTTATATACTTACCATAGCCTTTACCATTTCATTTGCTATCAAGCCATACCAACACATGCACCATATATCATGTTTACTCATACATATTACCAACATTTAACTAGCCACATCTCATGGCTATTTATTCATATTTCAACATAATCCAAAATGACTAGCCTATACATGCCATATTTAGCTATATACATATTTCAAAGGTACCAAAATAAGTTTGAGTAGTGTGATGACAATCCTCGATAGTCCAGGAGCCTTCAGTAGCTTTGATGATATATAAAACGGAGCAAACACACACGGAGTAATCTTTCAAAAGCTTAGTCAGTCGTATACAAATAAACTTAACTTAAAATGCACATAACCATATTGATACAATGAAAATAATGGTTCTCATAGCATATACATCACATATAGTATTTGGATCATTTACATAGCCATATCTCACCACATTCTTCAACTCAAATATCACATAAACATATAGCTCATTTAAGCATATCTTCACATCTCATTCCATCATTTCATTGCACATATTTATCTTAGTAAGTACATATAAGCTCTTACCTTTTATACACACTTTGTGTACATATCAAATGTACCTAAAATAGATATACAAATCACATAATCATTCGTATCTCAGATTTTCCCGTTGAACCATTCGAAATTTAATAGGATACGTAGAGTGCTCGGAATAGTCGTACAATGCCAATGTCCCAGACGTGGTCTTACATGTAATCAGATATCGATGCCACTATCCCAGACAAGGTCTTACACGAATCAATACGATGCCAATGTTCCAGACATGGTCTTACACAAAATCTTGAATCAATGCCAATGTCCCAGACGTGGTCTTATATGATATCACACAACAGACACCTATGTCATGACATAGTTAATCCTATCTATTCCTAGTTTCAGACAGGACCTCTCGGACATTGAGCTATGTTGATTCCATCTCAAAATTCATGTACACAACATCTCATATACATTCATCATTATAGATAATCATATGAACAAACTTAATTCAATACAAAATACATTTATTTGTATATAGACTTACCTCGAATTCGATTTAACGGAAACGTACGGCTATTCAATGATTTTTGACTTTCCTCGATCTAAATTCGTTTGCTTCGGTTCTTGATCTATACAGATACAGATTTAACCGATTCATTCATCAAATCATTCAATTCAATCCAAAACACATATTTAGGGTAATTTACAAATTAACCCTCACATTTGCATATTTTATCAATTTAGTCCATTTTTCTCAAAACATCAAATACAAAAAATCACCATATACCCATGTTTAGCCGAATGCTCATGTATCTCATACAGGTCCATAAATTTCATTTATTTCACAATTTAGTCCCTCAAAATACTATTTTCTCAACTACAACCAAATTACTCAAAATCAACAAAACTCCAAAGACAAAATATGGTAATCAAACACATATATTCCATATTTCACCATTAGATGTTCCAAAGCTCATATGTTCATCAAAGACACATTTCAAAATCATCATCAATTCTCAAAATTAAGACATGGGTTTCAAAGTATACAAAGCAATGATTGCAAAAACGTAGAAATTATCAAAAATCGATCAAAACCTTACCTTAAATCAAGGCTTGTAATGGTCAAATATAACAAAGCTAAACCCTTATTATTTTCTTACAAAATTTGGGTGGATACAAGATGATAACAATGGTCAATTCATGCTTTTGTTTTATCATTTTAAACATAATTATCAAATTCCCTTTTTACCCTTAATGAATTCTTAATAACTAAACATTCAAACTATAGGCATACTTGTCCATCCACCGTCCACTATCTTTATTAATGGCTAATTGCCTCATAAGGACCCTACAATCAAAAGCCACATCAATTTGGCCAATAATCAAATAGAAGACCATTTTTACAAATTATGTGATTTAACCCTTTTCTCAAATTAAGCACACAAACGGACAAATTAACTTATGGAACTTTAACACATGCTTAATCACATATCATAGGCACAGAAAATAATATTAAAATATTATGCTAACTCGGATTTGTGGTCCTGAAACCACTGTTCCGACTAGGGTCTAAACTGTACTGTTACAGTACCGTTGAAAAGTATCGATTAAGGTATCAATACCAAATTACCATACTGACTTCTTGCACATTTCAAAATCACAAAGGCATCATTTTTACAACATGAATATCAATACCACTGTTCCAAACTAGAAAAATATAACATACTTGAGCATATAAAACCTTCCACCATGTACCAATCCATCATGTTATCATATTGTCATCAAATAAACGTCAAAACGGCCATTGTAATAGTCTCAAATATATAAAGAAGTCCTAGCAATAATCAATATAATATGAAATGAATCCCATAAACTTAGGAACAAATAATCTTTGGAAGCATCCAAATCATGGTAAATATCAATAAAAGTTATGGAATAACAAAAAAGGACTTTCTTAGATCACCCATCGGAACCACACCGCTCACACTGACACACAACTAATCTGCAATGGTTTAATAAGGGAGTGTGTGTGCTTAACAAGCTTAGTGAATGCCTAGAACAACTACCATGCAAACAATTCATCAATAATTAATGAAACAACCATATAGCACAACCTCAACAGTTCCAACTCTGGTGTCATATTATACTTACTCGTGCATTATTTACTAGTTCATTTACATGGTAATCATATTCACTTTTAAGCATGTATCCCATTACACATATAGTCACATAACATTTAAGCATATACCATAATACTCATATAATCACATAATCACATAACATTTAAGCATATATCACAACACTCATATAATCACATAGAATTCAAGCATATATCACAATACTCAAAAACATGTTTATAAACAAATTGGCACTCGAGCTATGAAACATAAAAGTGAGCTCTACCATCACTCATCAGATACATGGATCTCCGACACACCACATAGGCTCATAGAGTCAAACATGTCCCAAAAGTGAAGCATAAAGCTAACACTCTCTTTATTTCTCCTCACATGTCGCGTTGAATAGAGCTTTGCTTACATTCCCTTATCCCTCCAACATGTCCCAAGGCCTCAACGCCCAAATCATATAACATATAAGTGAGTACTCACAATCCTATGGCATGTCAACTATATCCAACGGTCTCAAGTATCACAAGGCCAAAATATTCGTATTTAAACACACATATATTACTTACTGATTTATCGCTCACTATCACTGCATTTTAACATCATAAGCACATAATTATAACTATCACTTGGCATGCCTACATATGCACTTTCACAGCAGTAATCATAAAGACATGTCACATGTAATTACATCTCATCTCAATCATATCTTTATAATAACACAAGCACATATTTAAAAAGTTAAATATTAGTACGAGAAAGCTTACACTCAGAATTTAGAGCGGGGGTTTAGGCTACAACCAAATTCCCAAACAACGCATTGAATCATGTCCACAAGCAATTATCCCAAACACTCACTAATACGCTTTCGTCGAAAAGTCAAAAGCTCAAACTAGCCTTTCTTAACTCATAGATGGTTCTAGCAAATTGAAAGCTTCAACACAACAAACCCACACAACACTACATTCAAAAATTAGCCAAGGACCCACCACAAGTAATCAAAAACATAAGCCTAAACTAAGTTCTCATGTAATCGAAACCTTTAACATAGCAAACTTTAAATTCGAATACCTCAGTCTATACTTAGTCATTTCACCTAAAACCAATTCCGTTCATTTTGTAATTCACATATGACTAATTCTCAACCTTTAAACTACAATAAAATACTTAATTCATGATATCCACTTTTTTGACATGTTTTATGTCTATTTTTCAAAAATTTATTTAAAACTCAACAATCTTTAACAAAAAAAAAAAGTAAGTTTACAAACCTTCTAATCATATTGAAAACACCATTAACGACCCAATTTTTTACTTTTATTTAAAACATGCAATTTGATGGCTAAAAATTTCGTTTAAAAAACCAAATATCATTTAAAACTAACTAGGAATTAAATTGTTATCTTAGTTGACGAGAAATCAAGTGTTTGATCGAAAACTCGAAAAACCCTCAAGCTTGACAATAGAGGAATCTATTGTGTTTTTGGGTGTTTTTCTTGGATTTTATGGAGGTTTAATGATTTGGAAAGTGATAAGAAGCAAAGGAATTTAGGTTTGCCAAAGAAAAATGAATGGAAGAGTTGGGAGAACAAAGAGATGGCAGAAGAATAAGGGAGAAGAAAAACTAACGTGAAAATAAAACTAGGTGGGGGAAGATATATGGTGAATTTTAAATTTTGGTGGAAACGCTTCATAAACACACAAAATTTTACCCTTTTACAAATAGTTCCTTAACTAAAAATTAAAGGTTTCTAAAAAAATTTAAAAATTTGTTTTGAATTTCTAAAAACCATATTAGAAAACATCTACGGTGCACCATGTCATAAAGTTCCGAACACTCTAAAGCTAAAATCCCTAAAATACCCGTAAAACTCACAGGCCCTATGTTAGGGTGTTACAGAAAAAATATTGGAACTTTGTGAGTTAATGGTATGACTAAAACGTGGTTGTAGATGATCAAATATATGAACTTCTTGGTGCCAAAGGAGGCATTTTACTTTGACGTTAAATTTGAATGATATAGGTATGAGACATGAATGTTTTGGTGCATAACTTATGGTATGGAAAAACCATATTAAATAGATGAATGGTATAAGTGATTGAATGGTTTGAGTTGATTCATGTCATGGTGATTGGTTTAGGTGCCATTTGGGGCATATTGGTATAATATTTGAATATGGTTTAAATGTGGTAGATTGGCATGTGTTATATTGAGTTTATGTTGGTTTTGAATATGTCTAAATGTGCATTTGAACATAAATTATGTTTTAGATATAGTTTGGCATGAAGTAGGCATTAAATGACATATTTTTTGCCACACGGTCTAGCCGCATGGCTGTGTGTCAGACATGGGCTAGTGGCACGGTCGTTTGCCACCGAAATTCAAGGAGCATTAGAAGCACACAATTCTTAATTTTCACACGGGCTGGCCACACACGTATGAGTACTGTGGATTTGGTCATATAGATTTCACACAGTCTCAGTTTTTCACACGACCCAGCCACACAACCGTGTGACTTTTGATGAACTTTTGCAATTTGATCCACACGACTTCAGAAAGTTACATGACCTAGACACACAGCCGTGTGACCCTTATATTGCATAAATGCTTCTATCTTCTGAAAATGATGCAATTTAATCCTTATTCATTCTCGGGTCAATTTTAGAGCTTTTGTAAGCTTGATTTAAACTTTATTTTACATGTTATATGTAATAATTACATGTTTATTTGAAATGTTTTAATTAAGATTTGCATGTAACTATATCGTTGACTTTTGTAACATATTATAACTCAGTTCCAACGATCGGACTGGGTGAGGGGTGTTACAGTTGAGTTCTTCTAGCTCACAAGGTTGCGAAGGAATTAATTCAGCTGCTTTCAAGGTTATTTACTTGGTAAGGGTTAGTTGTCGGGTTGTTCCCATAGTTAATTTACCACTATGGAAGATTTATGAGGTTTAATATTGTTCCTCAATCTCTAAAATTGACTTATCAATTAGAGAAGAAAATTCATTATTCGAAATTAGTTCAAAGCTGGAATCAAAATCACGCCTTAGGTTGGAGTTTTCATGTATTTGGTTTATCCATATTTAATTTTATTTAACTTATTTCTACTTTGTCTTTATTTTTATTTAATTTTGTGTTATTTATTTTATATTTTGATTTAATCCCCCCTCTTTTTCATACAGATTGACACAAGCCATGAGCACAAAAACTTCTTGTGACATGAAATCCAAATTCAATTAGATTAATCTCTATGGGATTGACCTTACTCCTAATACTCAAATTTAATTTCGGTTTTAGGTGTAAAAATTTATTTTGGAGGATTTTATCATGAAACTAAATTTAAATATGGCCAGAATTATGACCACAATCCTTTAAAAAGACCTTTTACTTTTCCTATGACCCAAATACGAAAACTAAATCCTTCAACTAATAGACAATATTTTTTGGACTATTAAAGAGCTAATTTATGTTTCAAGTGTGAGGAGAAGTTTATTCTTGGACACCAATGCGAACAGAAATTGTAACAGCCCAATTTAGGGGCTAGTCGGAACAGTGATCTCTGGATCACTAATCTGAGATTTGAGAAATTTATTTTCATGTGATTTTATGAATTAGTATATGATTGTATAAGTACACGAAAATTTTGGTACTTTAATTTTAACGATTTCTTACTTAATCGCGAAAAAGGACTAAACCGCATAAAGTGTGAAAGTTTCAGTTTATAAGCTAAAGGTACCACATAGCCATATATTGATAGTTTGAGGTCTTTAAAAGGCAATTAGACCCCAGATATATGCTTGGCCGGCCATAGGGGACAAGAACTGACCAAGTTGGTCAAAGTTGGTGATGTTTGGTGGATAAAATTGATAGTTTAATATTAAAATAAAGAAAAGATTATGTCCATCTTTCTTGTTCATTTCCTCCACCAAAATTTGCAAGCAAAATAAGAGTTGAAAGCTTCAAAATTTTCAGCACACTCATCTCTTCACTAGTAAGTGTTCTAGTGATCTTTTCTTGAAAATAGTTGTACTTTTGAGACCCCTAAAGCTTAAGCTTTCAAATGAGGGGACTATTGTGCAATATGGTGAAAAGTTTAGAGTTTTTTCATGAGAGCTAACATTGTTATTTGTTGCATTTTCATGGAAGAAATTGAGTCTTATTTGTTAGATGAACAACTTTTATCAAAGGTCTTTTCTTGAAAACACCTAATTGAACCTTGATGAAAAGGTTATAAATTTGTAGTAAGTATGTGAAATGTTGAGTTTTGATGATAGCTATAAGAGTATTAAATGTTCACCTAGGCTTGTTGAAGGTAGAAATGTGATTAGAATTAATTTTTGATCATAGGGGCAAAATGGTAATTTTGCCAAAGTCTAGGGGCAAAATCATAATTTTGCCAAAATAAGAATTATAAGTCGATTTAGTCAATGTGTGAATTTAACAAGTGAAATCGTTACTATAGATCAAGAAATGCGAAGCCCAGATCAAAACCGAGGTAAGAACAAAGTCGAGGACTAACTTACATCTTTATATACATTTTGAATACCAAGGTAAGTTTGTATGAAATTAAGGTTTCACATGTATTTTCAATAAATTACTTATTATGTTGTATAATATACACTATTTTCATGAAGATATGATTAATGATATATTGATAAGAAAGTGAATGAGAGTATGTAAAAAGAAGTCCCGGTTGAAGACTTAGAATAATGAGGAATACTAATATCACAACATGAGACAAGGAAAGCCCATGTAAGACCAAGTCTGGGACATGGCCTGGGCATAAGGAATGTAGGTCCCATGTAAGACCATGTCTGGGACATGGCATTGGCACCGAACGTAGATCCTGTGTAAGACCATGTCTAGGACATGGCATCAGAATCGAATAAGAAAGGTCTCATGTAAGACTATGTCTAGGACATGGCATCGACACCATATAAGGAAAGATCTCGTGTAAGACCATGTCTGGGATATGGCATCAACACCATAGGAGGAAAGTCCCATGTAAGACCATATCTGGGACATGGCATCGACATCAACTTAAGGAATCTCGTGTAAGACCATATATAGGATATGGCATCAGTATCATAAGGTTATTCCATGTAAGACCATATCTGGGATATGGCATTGGCACCGAGGTACATGTTTGATGAGATTGAGTATCCTCAGTTATTCTAGGAAATTCATCGGGCAAAAGAGCCAAGTATGAAAGAGGTAACAAGAAGGCTAAGTAAGTAAATATATTAATAAGCTAAGTTATTCAAAGTTGATAAAGAGTATTATTCGAGTTAAGAAAGATGAAGATTGAGTTTATGTTTGCATTAGCAAAATACACTAATTTATGTGATTAAGTGATACAGGTATCATGAGTACATTATAAGTATGAAATTGTTATATTACATGTGATGAGTAAGTAAGCCAAGTACTTGAGATTTATGTTGTCATTATTTCATGATAGATGAATTATATTTAGTAAATATATTGCTATATGAGTTTCATGCAAACTTACTAAGCTATATACTTACCTCTCTCCCTTTTTCTTTCATCGTAGTCTTGCCAAGCTAACTTGTGGATCATTGGCGTCGGAGCTCGGAGCACACTATCAATCACTATTTTGGTATAGCTTAGTTGTTTTTATTAAGTATGGCATGTACAAGAATTATTTCATCTTGATGTAAGTCCTAAGAGGGGCCAAAGTGTTGGCTATTAAGGTTATTATTCTTTTTGTATATGGCTAAAGAGATTGGCCAATATTTAGTAAGTTTATACATCAATTAATGATGAGTTATGCATTGTTATTCATGTTTTTGATGTAGTATTCGAGTGGTTGGATTGAGTATATGAATGATCTTGGTTTCAGGGTGGCAATTGGCTTGGAAAATAGCCTTTAAGTGTCCACACGGGTGGACACACGGGTGTGTGTCTAGGCAGTGTATGGCATACGGTCAACCCACATGGGTGTGTTAATAAGTCGTGTGTCCCCTGCATGTTAGTGTTTTAAGTCAGTGTCGACCACAGGCTAGCCACACGAGCGTGTGCCTAGGCTGTGTGCTCCTTAAGGGGTTGATGATGTCACAAATATAATACCCCTAGTTTTTCACACGGGTGAGGACACGGGCGTGTCTATGCCGTGTGAAGGACACGGGCCATTGGCACGGGTGTGTGTCAAGCCCTGTGAAAACCCCTATAGGTTGTAATAAAAATAAATTGTACATGGGCTAGAGATATGGGCGTGTGAGACCACACGACCTGCCCACATGGGCGTGTCCCAGGTCACATGGGCGTCTGACCCCTGTTTAGACAAGAATTTTCAAAGAGAGTAAAAGTTTCCAGTTGATCTTCAAAACCATTGGGATGTATGTTTATGGCCTCGTAGGCCCATGAGATGAATGTCATGACCACGAAAATAAAGTTTTTAAATCGGAACGAAATTTTATAGCCCGTTAATACATAATAAAGTTTTTAAATCAGAACGAAATTTTATAGCCCGTTAATACATGTTTATGTAAGGTGAAGGGTAGTAATGCCTCGTATCCGGTCCCAACAACGGGAATGGGTAAGGGGTGTTACATTTAGTGGTATCAGAGCTACGGTTTAGTCGATTCTAGGACTAACATAGCGTAAGTGAGTTTAGCTATACATGCCATACATAAGAGTATTTTCATAATGATAGTGTGACGACTCCTGACAACTTAAATTGCGTTTTCATATAGTAAATGGATCCCAAAAAAGCTGTGGCGGATGATGTAGAAAATAACGCGTCGGCTCCCTCTGAAGGGACGGTGCCAAATGAGAATGAGGATAAACTTAGGACAGTAAGTTAGGGAGGAGGAGAGGCTAGGGAAGCCTTTCTCCACATGATGAATACATGGTACATAGAGTTCATTCGTACGAACCCGAACGCACAACCCCCTCCAACCCCGCCTATTCCTCATCCTACCTCTGTAGCTCCTCAAGTGGTAGAAGTGGTAAGAAGAGAAAAACCTTCGGTTGATAGAATCGGGAAACAAGGGGCAGAGGAATTCAAGGCTAGCAAAGATGACGATCCTGAAAAGGCAGAGTTTTGGCTTGAAAATACCATAAGGGTATTTGATGAATTATCGTACACACCTGAAAAGTGCATGAAGTGTGTGGTTTCCCTTCTGAGAGATTTCACATACCAATGGTGGAATACCCTTGTGTCAGTTGTACCAAAGGAAAGGACTATATGGGAATTTTTTCCAAGAACAATTTAAAAGGAAGTACATCAGTCAAAGGTTTATAGATCAGAAGAGAAAAAAATTCCTAGAGTTGAAGTAAGGTAAGATATCAGTGACTGAATATGAGCGTGAGTTTGTAAGGCTCTGCAAATACGCTCGAGAATGTGTATCCACTGAAGCTATCATGTGTAAGAAACTGTAATATCCTGAAATTGGGCTTGTGCATTTTTGCTTAATTTTATGAAATAGCATGTCTTATGTGTTATGGATGTGTTGTGTGCATTTTTAGAATCTTGGAAATGTAAGGAAATGCCTTAGAAATGTTAAGTTTTAAGTATTAAAAGAGGGAACTGAAGCAAGGTGGTCTTAAGAAAATTTATAGAGGAAATATGCACACAATTGGGCTTGGAAAAGGGGCTTGGAGGTGCTACTTAAGGCCCTGGAAATGACGCCACCAGCATGTGAGGAAAGGCTTCTGTTCGAGTTGCGTGGGAAGCAAAATTTTAAGGCTTTTATTTTTGCATGTGACGTCAATGAGAAGGGAATAGGGGGACGGCACCAAGGCTAGATTTTAGGAGTTTTATCCTTTTATTTTCAAGAGATAAATGATGGATTATTCTTTAATTTTAAATGAGGAGATAAAGTGGGAAATAAGGATATGAGAGTGATGGCCAAGTAAGGGACTCTAGCTTAGTAATTTCGGCAAAAGGAGGAAAAATAAGGCCATTCATTCTTTCTTTCTTTCTCCTTTTTCTCTCTACCGAATTCTCTCTGTCATTATTCTTCTTTTTCTTTTCAATTCTTCACAAAGCCGAAAGCAGAATCCCCTAGTCTTGCCGAATTTTCCTAAGTTTTATATCTTCCTTTTCTTTCTTTGAAAAACTGAAATCCTCTAGTGTTCATCAAGAAGCTGAAATCAAGTGATCAACACTTAGGCTATAGCCGAATAGCCCTGTGGATTCAAGAAAAGGTGCTGCCGATTTCAATATAAGGGGTAAGGATCTATAGTCATCATCTCTTTCTTTTCTTTTAGCCGGAAGATAGGAACCAATTTCATTAATATCCTTGGTTGCCGAAACTACATAAGATCTTTCAGGAATTGTCTATAGTCGATTATAAGGAGGAGAGACTCAGGATATCAGATTTAAGGTAAGCCACAAGTGATATTCGGCCATAGGGCATCTTATTGTGTTTTAATGATAGATCAGATCTAACATATGTGTATAGGGCTGTCAACATCTTCATGGTCAAGAGGTGGTTTCGGGATTTTAGATTCTCAAAGGTAAGTATGTCTACCCAACCGGCCAAGGCCTATTTAGCAACCTAGATCTATTCCTTATTTTATTAAAAGCCGAAAACTAACCTAGTCAAGTGACTGAATATTAGCCGATTGTAAGAAGGAAAGATTACAAGTTTCGGGATTTGATTAATAATCAAATTGGCAGCAAGGGACTAAGGATCTAAGTCTATAGATCGGATTTTCGGGAAATCTGTGAACCAATAAGAATATCAGGTGTGTACCCCACACTATCTCTTAATAGATTTATGGCACCTAATTAATGTATATGTGTTTATAATAATGTGAATATGGCTAAGGTACCATGCAATGGTACAAAGTACCCAGGTACATTTTCCTACTCCTATTAGGAATATAATAAGATATGTTATGGCACATATGTGAAACTATAAGAATGTGAATAAGGGATATGACATGGTTAATGGGTATTTGTATGACATGGGGCATATGGGATATTATGAAAGGGGAAGTGAATGTGGTGACTTATGTCACGATATCTGAATGTGGTGACCTCGGTCACAATTATCTGAATGTGGTGTCTCATGGCAAAAATATTATCCGGTGGCTATGCCACAATATTTATAAGGGGCGATGAGCACGTCGATCGCAAATGATCGCCTTCGATGGTGTGTAGCGGATGGAGGGTTGACTCAGTAGTCCCCACGGTGTGCAGGATGGTACAGGTGATGTGTAGCAGATGGCATCTAGGTTTGGGTTCGAGTTTGCATCATATTATTTAAATGCCATATGTACATGTATGATTTGATATGCCTGAATTTGTTAGGACTTAGTGTTGTGGTTACACATTGAGTCTGTTGACTCACACCGTTGTGGGATTGTTTTTCAGGTGACGATCAGTGATGGACCGGGTCGGCAGAAGCTTAGGGGTGGCCATGCTCAGCAAGGAATTTATTTTATTTGGACTATTTATTTTAAGTACTTTGAATTAGATTTTGGGATTTATTTGATGTAATAAGGCCATAGTTGAACTATTTTATTTTACTTTTAATTATTATGTTACGAATTTTTATCAATTAAAGGATTAAGTAAATTTATTTTAAATAAACTCTAAATGTTTCTGTCACCTAAAATAAAGGGTTTTCAATATAATATAAACTTGTTTACAACTCGAGCCCAACGTAAAAATAATTTTTCTTTCAAACACACAGTTTTCAAAAGTAACAAAAGAATTTTGAACCGGTTTACATCGAGGAACATACGGATCCCGGTCGGGGCTCGTGAAATTTGGGTTTGGGGTGTTTCAGTTTGGTATCAGAGCCCAGTTTTAAACTCTTGGCCTGGGGTTTAAAGCCCACAATGTTTTAAAATTAAGGCCCAAATGAATTTTGAGAAAGTTTTTAAGCAGGTTTTCTGGCATTGCACCTAAGTCTCCGACCTGCAGTCCACCAGGTAAGTACCCCTATCCATTGTGTGATTTATAATATGAGTTGTAGAAGGGTACAACTGGAACGTAGAATAGAATGATAGCTACTTGAACCCTAGTACTAGTTACCCCAACAATTACATAAGACTTAATGCCTAATTAAACAAACCTATTGCTAAGTCACTGAGTTAGGGTGTGGCAACCATTGTGCTCATGTCTAGGATTGGATCCGGAATAGCTTGGTACTTAAGCAGTTCTAGTGACTCACCTCCTCTTCGCTGGAATCCTACCTAGTGCGTAGCGTCGGTTCACCCTAACCAAGAGGACTCAGTCACAGGCTAAACACAATAACTAAAACCCGAAAGGGATTAGCCACATTTTCATGGAAACCCTAGTTTTTAAAAGTCAACAAACTACTCTTTTGAATTGTGAAAATTGTTATTTTTGAAAAATTTCCTAAAAATTTCTAAGTTGCAAAATTACCTAAATACCCCTGGCTGTAAAATTACAAAAATGCCCTTGGTTTATAAAATGTCCAAACTACCCACAGTTCTTATCAAAATTTTCTTACTTTATAACACGTCCAAAAACCCTAATTTGCAAAATATCAAAATACCTTGATTTTGGAAAATTACGAAATTGACCCTAACCTCCAAATTACCAAAATGACCCTAATTTCCAAAATTTTTGCAACATCACCGTCTCGGAAAACAAATTCTCAAAAAAAAAACCCCAAGTTTTGCAAATTTTGAAATACCCCCGAATTTCAAAATTTCCAAAATACCCCCGGGAATGCAAAATTACCAAAATACCCTTATTGATAAAATCATCAATGAACCTTATTTTAAAAATTACGAAAATACCCCTGTAGGACAAATTACGAAAATACCCCTGGGTAGGAATAGACAAAAATAGAGAAATAGAGAATGTGTGTGAATGAATGCTTGAATGAATGTGATCCTCTGAATTAGGATAGAAGACATGAGCTTTGATCGACCAAAAAAACTATTTCTAAACTTCTTTCATAAAACTTCTTCGCGAATAATCAGTGAAACAAAATACTAATTCATAAAATTTCTTAATCAGATTAAAGCACGAAAGTAGACATGAGCTCTAGGGGACGTGGACGTAACATACGAGGACGCGGTAGAGGTAGAATGACCGTGTCGGAACCTGTTAGATCGGGTCAAGGATCTGAAAATGAGGTACCGCCACCACCACCACCACCGCGGCGTTGCGCCGAGCGGCCAAGATCAGACGGAGGCGATCTTTGTATCGCGGAGTTGTCTTGCCGCGAGTTCTTGAGTTGGTGGTCAGTGCGGGAGGAAATCGGGAGCTCGAAAAGTCGGTACTGAGCGACCGTGCCAATGGAGATGAGGTATTCCGTGGCGTATCTGGTGTAGCACCCAGTACGGCTGAATATTGGTTGGAGGCAACCAAACGAATTATGGATGAGCTCGTCCGACTCACGAGGAGAAACTAAAAGGAATGGTGGCACTACTACGCGATGAAGCGTATCAATGGTGGTTAATGATCAGGATGGTGCCACAGTGAGGATCGACACAGGAGTATGTTAAGGCAGCATATCAGAAGAAATATGTTGGTACACACTATACTGATGAGCAGAGAAAGGCTTTTCTGGGGTTGGTTCAAGGGAACAAGTCCGTGGCGGAGTATGAAGCTGAATTTTTAAGGCTGAGCCGGTATGCTCGTGGAGTAATGGCTACGGAGCATGAGCGATGTGTCCGGTTTGAGGACAGACTAAGGGATGACCTAAGGTTGTTGATAGTTCCACATCAGGAGCGGGAGTTTTCTGCTTTAGTAGAGAAAGCTAAGGTAGCTGAAGGAATTAAGGATTCTGTAAAGCAGAATATGGATCGGAATAGGTCAAAAAGAGGTTTTGGATCATCTGGATGAGCTGGGAATGTTCAGAAGTGGCCTAGAGTTGAGGGGCCGCGAGGTCAGCAAGCTGCTACAGGAGGGCAGTATCGTGCTTGTGATCAGTGTGGGAAGAAGCACTTAGGGGAGTGTTGGAAAAAGACGGGAGGATGTTTCAAGTGTGGGTCCAAAGAGCATATGATTAAGGACTGTCCTATGAATCCGGAAGGCAGCCGGCCAGCAGCTTAGAATGTTAATCAGGCTGGTAGAGGTGGACAGCAGCCTCATCGAGGTCGTGGTCCAAATGGCAGAGGTAATGGTGCTGGCAGAGGACGTGGAACACCGGGCAAAGGGGTTGCTAATACTGAGGCAAGGCAACCGGGTTTGGTTTATGCAGTTCTCCAGAGGGAGGATGGAGACGCGTCGGACATTATAACCGGTACGTTCCTTATTTATGGCAAGCCTTATGTTGCTTTAATTGATGTGGGCTCGACCCATCCTTATGTTGCATGTAGAGTAGTTGAAACTCTAGAAATAGCCTCTGAACTTTCTGATAGGGAGATGACTGTAGTAAGCCAACTAGGTCAAACTGTAGTGGTCAATAAGATCTTTCGGAGTGTACCTTTAGAAATTCAAGGCGTAGTATTTTCTGCCAACTTGATGGAACTTCCCTTTGGAGAATTCGATCTCATACTTGGTATGGACTGGCTAGTGAAACATCGGGCTGTGTTGGACTGTGCAGCTAAGCGAATGGAGTTAAGGACCCTGGAGGATGAGGTGGTCATTATGATAGGAGAAAGAAGAAACTACCTGTCTAATGTAGTTTCGGCGCTAAAGGCTGAGAAGATGGTTCAGAAAGGTGCAAGGCATTTTTAGCCTTCGTAAGTGCGTTAGATGGAAAGGAAGAAGGTGTCAGTGGAGTTAGAATTGTAAGGGATTTTGAAGATGTGTTTCCGGAGGAATTACCAGGAATACCCCCAGATAGAGAGGTGGAGTTTGGAATTGACTTGCTGCCGGGAACAGCTCCTGTGTCAATTGCCCCGTACTGAATTGCACCAAAGGAGTTGGTTGAGCTGAAGGCTCAGATCCAGGAGTTGTTGGATCGTGGGTTTATCCGACCCCAGTGTGTCTCAGGGAGCAGAGCAGGTCCGCATTTGTAAAGAATAAGGATGGAACTATGCGTATGTGCATAGACTATCGTCAGTTGAACAAGCTGACCATCAAGAACAAGTATCCTTTGCCAAGGATTGATGACTTGTTCGATCAGCTTAAGGGGGCCGCAGTATTTTCAAAGATCGACTTAAGGTCGGGATATCATCAGTTGAAGGTAAAGGAGGCAGATATCCATAAGACAGCCTTTAGGACAAGGTACGGCCATTATGAGTTCTTAGTAATGCCGTTTGGATTGACGAACGCCCCAGCCGCGTTCATGGATATGATGAACCGGGTCTTTCAACCCTACTTGGATAGGTTCGTCGTTGTGTTTATCGATGACATCCTAGTGTACTCCAAGTCTGGAGAGGAACATGATGAGCATCTTCGGATTGTGTTACAAGTGTTAAGGGAGAAAAAGCTTTATGCCAAATTCAGCAAGTGTGAATTTTGGCTCAAGGAAGTTGCATTTTTGGGACATGTGGTATCCGCAGAAGGAATAAGGGTAGATCCTCGAAAGATTGAGGCAGTATTGGATTGGAAACCACCTAAGTCAGTGGCGGAAATTCGTAGTTTCCTTGGATTGGCAGGCTACTACAGAAGGTTTGTGGAAGGATTCTCATCGATAGCCGCGCCATTGACAAAGTTATTGAGGAAGGAAGTACCTTTTGTATGGACGGATAAGCAACAGGAGAGCTTTGAGAAGCTTAAGAAAGTATTGACGGAAGCTCCAGTGTTGATCCAGCCTGAGGCAGGAATGGATTTTGTGGTGTACTGTGACGCTTCTCATACAGGATTGGGATGCGTACTGATGCAAGATGGGAAAGTAGTCGCTTATGCGTCTCGACAGTTGAGGCCACATGAGGTTAACTACCCGACCCACGATTTGGAATTGGCGGCAGTTGTCTTTGCTCTCAAGGTGTGGAGGCACTATCTTTATGGCAAAAAGTCGATAATCTACACAGACCACAAGAGCCCTAAGTATCTACTGACTCAGAAGGAGCTGAACCTGATACAGCGAAGGTGGGTGGAATTACTGAAGGACTATGATTGTTCGATAGAGTATCATCCGGGCAAGGCAAATGTAGTGGCGGATGCTCTAAGTCGGAAGGTTGTCTCGGATTTGAGGGTGATGTTCGCACATCTGAGTTTGCATGATGATGGAAGTCTGCTGGCAGAGTTACAAGTTAAGCCGACATGGTTGAATGAGGTGAAAGAGGGACAGTTGGCTGATGAGGACCTAAGTGTTAAGCTACAGCAAGTACAGAGTGGAGAGTTGAAGGATTATGGTTTTAATGGCTATGGAGTGTTGTGTTTCAAGGGTAAGGCCTGTATGCCTAAGGACAAGGACCTAAGACAGAGGATTCTTTAGGAATCGCATAGTAGCCCTTATGCTATGCATCCTGGAGGCACTAAGTTGTACAGAGATCTAAGGGAACAGTTTTGGTGGCCTGGTTTGAAGAAGGAAGTTACAGAATTTGTTGGGAAATGCTTAACCTGTCAGCAAGCTAAGGCTGAACACCATGTTCCGTCAGGATTGCTTCAGCCAATCATGATTTCGCAGTGGAAGTAGGAGAGAATTACCATGGACTTCGTTAGTGGGCTTCCCCTTACGCCTATTAAGAAGGACTCGGTATGGGTAATAGTGGACCGTTTGACCAAGTCCGCGCAATTTATCCCGATAAGAGTCGATTATTCTTTGCAGAGGTTGGCAAAGTTATATGTGGCGGAAATTGTAAGGTTGCATGGAGTGCCGGTGTCAATCATTTTGGATAGGGACCCAAGGTTTACTTCTCGATTTTGGAAAGCCCTACATCAAGCTTTAGGCACTAAGTTGGATTTCACTATGGCTTTTCATCCACAGTCGGATGGGCAGTCTGAACGGGTAATCCAAGTGTTAGAGGATATGTTGAGGGGCTATGTGATGGATTTCAGAGGAAGTTGGGAGGAATATTTGCCTTTAGCAGAGTTTACTTACAACAATAGTTATCAGGCCAGTATTGGGATGGCACCGTATGAAGCGTTGTATGGTCGGAAGTGTCAAACTCCTACGTGTTAGACAGAGTTAGGAGAACGACGAGTTTTGGGTCCAGAGATTGTGGCAGAATCCGAAGAGAAGGTTGAGATAATCCGGGCACGGTTGAAGGAAGCTTCTGATAGACAAAAGTCATACGCAGATCTCAAATGAAAGGAAATAGAATTTAATGTGGGAGATCAAGTATTTCTTAAAGTCTCGCCTTGGAAAAAGGTGATGAGATTTGGTCGAAAAGGAAAGCTAAGTCCAAGGTTTATAGGACCTTATCGAGTATTGAAGCGCGTTGGACCAGTGGCATACCAATTAGAGTTGCTTTTAGAGTTGAAGCAGATGCACGACGTATTCCATGTGTCCATGCTACGTTGTTATCGATCGGACCCATCTTATGTAGTTCCGGTTGAAGAGGTGGAACAGAGGCCAGATCTGTCTTACGAGGAAGAGCCGATTCAGATTTTGGAACGAGATATGAAAGTACTTCGGAGGAAATCAGTTCCTCTAGTCAAAGTGTTATGGCGCAATCATGGATCGGAGGAAGCTTCGTGGGAGCCAGAAGAGGCAATACGACAGCAATACCCTCATTTGTTTTAGCCAGGTAATTTCGAGGTCGAAATTATTTTAAGGGGGTAGAACTGCAATATCCTGAAATTGGGATTGTGCATTTTTGCTTAATTTTATGAAATAGCATGTCTTATGTGTTATGGATGTGTTGTGTACATTTTTAGAATCTTGAAAATATAAGGAAATGCCTTAGAAATGTTAAGTTTTAAGTATTAAAAGAGGGAACTGAAGCAAGGTGGTCTTAAGAAAATTTATAGAGGAAATATGACACACAATTGGGCTTGGAAAAGTGGCTTGGAGGTGCTACTTAAGGCCCTGGAAATGACGCCACCAGCATGTAAGGAAGGGCTTGTGTTCGAGTCACGTGGGAAGCAAAATTTTAAGGCTTTTATTTTTGCATGTGGCGTTAATGAGAGGGGAATAGGGGGACGGCACCAAGGCTAGATTTTAGGAGTTTTATCCTTTTATTTTTAAGAGATAAATGATGGATTATTCTTTAATTTTAAATGAGGAGATAAAGAGGGAAATAAGGATATGAGAGTGATGGCCAATTAGGGGACTCTAGCTTAGTAATTTCGGCAAAAGGAGGAAAAATAAGGCCATTCATTCTTTCTTTCTTTCTCTTTTTTCTCTCTGCCGAATTCTCTCTGTCATTATTCTTCTTTTTCTTTTCAATTCTTCACAAAGCCGAAAGCAGAATCCCCTAGTCTTGCCGAATTTTCCTAAGTTTTATATCTTCCTTTTTTTTCTTTGAAAAACCAAAATCCTCTAGTGTTCATCAAGAAGCTGAAATCAAGTGATCAACATTTAGGCTATAGCCGAATAGCCCTGTGGATTCAAGAAAAGGTGCTGCCAATTTCAATATAAGGGGTAAGGATCTATAGTCACCATATCTTTCTTTTCTTTTAGCCGGAAGATAGGAACCAATTTCATTAATATCCTTGGTTGCCGAAACTACATAGGATCTTTCGGGAATTGTCTATAGTCGACTATAAGGAGGAGAGCCTCGGGATATCAGATCTAAGGTAAGCCACAAGTGATATTCGGCCATAGGCCATCTTATTGTGTTTTAATGATAGATCAGATCTAACATATGTGTATAGGGCTGTCGACATCTTCATAGTCAAAAGGTGGTTTCGGGATTTTAGATTCGCAAAGGTAAGTATGTCTACCCAATTGGGCAAGGCCTATTTAGCAACCTAGATCTATTCCTTATTTTATTAAAAGCCGAAAACTAACCTAGTCAAGTGACTGAATATTAGCCGATTGCAAGAAGGAAAGATTACAAGTTTCGGGATTTGATTAATAATCAAATCGGCAGCAAGGCACTAAGGATCTAAGACAGTAGATCGGATTTTCGGGAAATCTGTGAACCAATAAGAATATCAGGTGTGTACCCCACACTATCTTTTAATAGATTTATGGCACCTAATTAATGTATATGTGTTTATAATAATGTGAATATGGCTAAGGTACCATACAATGGTACAAAGTACTCACGTACATTTTCCTACTCCTATTAGGAATATAATAAGATATGTTATGGCACGTATGTGAAACTATAAGAATGTGAATAAGGGATATGACATGGTTAATGGGTATTTGTATGACATGGGGCACATGGGATATTATGAACGGGGAAGTGAATGTGGTGACTTATGTCACGATATCTGAATGTGGTGACCTCGGTCACCATTATCTGAATATGGTGTCTCATGACACAATATTATCTGGTGGCTATGCCACAATATTTATAAGGGCGATGAGCACGTCGACTGCAGCGACTGCCTTCGATGGTGTGTAGCGGATGGAAGGTTGACTCAGTAGTCCCCACGGTGTGCAGGATGGTACGGGTGATGTGTAGCGGATGGCATCTAGGTTTGGGTTCGGGTTTGCATCATATTATTTAAATGCCATATGTACATGTATGATTTGATATGCCTGAATTTGTTAGGACTTAGTGTTGTGGTTACACATTGAGTCATTGACTCACCCCGTTGTGGGATTATTTTCAGTGTGACGATCGGTGATGGACCAAGGCCTGAGAAGCTTAGGCGGCCATGCTCAAGCAAGGAATTTATTTTATTTGGACTATTTATTTTAAGTACTTTGAATTAGATTTTGGGATTTATTTGATGTAATAAGGCCATAGTTGAACTATTTTTTTTTACTTTTAATTATTATGTTACGAATTTTTATCAATTAAAGGATTAAGTAAATTTATTTTAAATAAACTCTAAATGTTTCTGTCACCTAAAAGAAAGGGTTTTCAATATAATATAAACCTGTTTTCAACTCGAGCCCAACCTAAAAACAATTTTTCTTTCAAACACACAGTTTTCCAAAGTAACAAAAGAATTTTGAACCGGTTTACATCGAGGAACATACCAGATCCGGTCAGGGCTTGTGGGCCGGGTTTGGGGTGCTTCATATTTGGAGACGGACTAAACGAAGACATTAAATTGTTTATTGTTGTTCTAGAATTAAAAGAATTTATGATACTGGTGGAACAGGCTTGTAAAGAGTTAGTAACAGAGAAAAGAAAAGCAGAAATGGAGTCTCGTGACTCAAGAAAGAGATAGTGGAGTAAGTTATTCCAGTCCTCGTCCAAGAAGTCAAGAGATTTCTCCACTCAATCAGCTACTTCCGCCGGGTTTTCGAGTAGAAACAAGGGTAAACAATATTCGGGGAATAAGGCTCAGACTACTTCAGTTGCTAGTGTTGGGAACATTCGATCTAATAGACCGAAATGCCCACAGTGTGGCAGACGTCATCCCGGTGAATGTCGAGCACATGAGAATGCTTGTTTCAAGTGTGGTTCCCAAGACCACTTCATAAGAGAATGTCTTGAGATGATAAAAGAAGAGAAAGCTCAGAGTGTGAGATCTGGGAGTATTGTTAAAGGAAGACCACAGAGGAACCCGGGAAGCGGGGTGAGTAGTAAGGGTAACCGCAGAGAGCAGGTTGCGAGACCCGAGAGTAGGGCGCCTACGAGGACTTATGCTATTCACACTCGTGAAAAGGCATCTTCTCCCGATGTAATTATGGGTACATTCTCTCTTCATGATACTAAAGTTATTGCTTTAATTGATCCCGGATCTACCCACTCATATATTTGCATGAAATTAGTATCTAGTATGAGTATGCCTATAGAGTCCATAGAGTTTGTGATAAAGGTGTCTAATCCACTGGGCAAAAGTGTTTTAGTTGATAAAGTATGCAAAGATTGTCCATTAAAGATTACGGGTTATTACTATAAGGCCAACCTTATGTTATTACCATTTAATGAATTTGACATTATTCTTGGTATGGAATGGTTAACCACTCACGATGTGATAGTAAATTATGGAAAGAAATATATTGAGTTGAGATGTGAAAATGGGGATATCCTACATGTTCAATCAGATGAACAAGACAGGTTTCCGGTAATGATTTCTCACATGACGGCTCAGAGGTATGTAAGAAAAGGGTATGAGGCGTATCTTGCCTTTGTGATGAATGCCAAGGAAACTGAGTTAAAGATTGAGTCAGTACCGATAGTATGTGAGTACTTGGATGTTTTTCCCAGGGAACTACCAGGACTACCTCCAGTAAGAGAGGTTGAGTTTGGCATCAAGCTAGCTCCCAGTGCTGTACTGATATCGATTGCTCCTTACAGAATGGCTCTAACAGAGTTGAAGGAATTAAAGGCACAGTTGAAAGAGTTGACAGATAAAGGTTTTGCTAGACCAAGTTGTTCTCCATGGGGTGATCCAGTTTTATTTGTGAAAAAGAAAGATGACACCATGAGATTGTGCATTGATTACGGCAGCTTAATAAAGTGACAGTGAAGAATAAGTACCCATTGCCAAGGATTGATGATTTGTTCAATCAATTGAAAGGAGCCATTATGTTATCCAAGATAGACTTGAGGTCGGGATACTATCAGTTGAGAGTAAAAGACTTAGATGTGTCGAAGACTGCTTTTCGAACAAGGTATGGGCATTATGAATTTTTAGTCATGCCCTTTGGTTTTACCGATGATCCTGCGGTGTTCATGGATCTTATGAATCGCATATTTAGGCCATACCTCGATAAGTTTGTGGTCGTTTTTATTGACGACATATTGATTTATTCTCGAGATGAGATAGAGCATGCTGAGCATCTACAGACAGTTTTACAAATTCTACGAGAAAATCAGTTGTATGCCAAGTTTAGCAAAAGTGAATTTTGGCTCAAGGAAGTTAGATTTCTGGGACATATTGTCTCGGAAGATGGAGTCCAAGATAACCCAAGTAAGATTTCGGCTATTGTTGACTGGAAATTGCCGAAGAATATATCTGAGGTTAGAAGTTTTCTAAGCCTAGCTTGCTATTATAGACGATTCGTCAAGGGGTTTTCCATGATTGCGACTCTGATGACGAAATTGTTACAAAAAAATGTGAAGTTTGACTGGACAGAAAAATGCCAAAAGAGTTTCGAGAAATTAAAGGCATTATTGACAGAAGCTCCAGTTCTAGTACAACCCAAGTCGGGAAAAGGATTTGTGATCTACAGCGATGCATCCTTAAATAGATTAGGCTGTGTGATTATGCAAAAAGGCAAAGTAATAGCATATGACTCTAGACAGTTAAAGCCACATGAGAAGAACTATTTGACGCTGATATGGAGTTGGCTGCTATTGTTTTTGCACTGAAGATTTGGAGACACCATTTATATGGTGAAAAATGTCGGATTTTCACTGATCACAAAAGCTTGAAGTATCTGATGACGCATGTAACAGCCTGATGTTAGCCCTAATCGGAATAGTGGTTTTGGGACCACGAATACAAGTCAAAAAAAATTTTAAATATTATTTTCTGAGTTATTTATGTGTGAATTGCTATGTGTGAAATTTTCGTGATTTAATTTTATTATTTGAATGTCGAATTATTAAAATGGGCTTAATCACGTAAAGTGAAAACTTGATAGTTTAATGTGTTAGGACCAAATTGTGGATATCTTTTTAGTTGGAAGCATTTAAGATGCAAAAAGTCCATTTTAATATATAGTGGCCGGTCATGGACTTTAATGACCTTTTATTATAATGTTTTATTAAATTATAATAAAGGTTATAAAAGTAATTAAATATTAAGCTAATATATATGTTAATAAAAAATAAAATAATATTATTTTGCTCATCTTGTTCTCTTCACCGAATACATGCAATAAAAGAAAGAAATAGACAAAGCTTAGGTTCGGCCACTCTTATGCTTGAATCAAGGTATGTAACTAGCTCGGTTTTTGATAATTTTTACGTTTTTGAGATCGTTGCTTCGAATACTATCCGACCCATGCTAGAATTTCTGATTTTGATGAATGTTTGGAGTTCGGCCATTGATGAGAATTTGTGTTTGTGATGTTTGGTGATTATATATTAAAGATATGTTTTAGATTAATATGTTTTATATTGGAAATTTTGATGATTTTGAGTAATTAGGACTAAATTGTGAAATTTGTAAATCGATAGGTTAAAATGTGAAATAAATGGATTGTATGGATTTGTATGGACATGAATAACATTCGGCCCTAAAGGAGTATGTTCAAATTTTGTGTATTTTGTGTTTTGTGCAATAGGGACTAAATTGTAAAAAAAATTAAATGTCAGGGGTAAAATGGTAATTTGCATAATTATGTGTTTTTGGATTAAATTGAATGAAAATATATTTGAATGAGCTTAATTTGAAATTATTTAGATTAAGAACAAAAAGAATCGAGAGTGGATCGGGGAAAAGCAAAGTTGAACGAATAGCCGGGAAACTTAATCCGTCAATTTTCGAGATAAGTTTTTAACCAATTGGGTTGACTTGAATTTTAATCTAAATAAATATGTATAAAGAAATAAGTTTGTTTAATCTCATAGTGTCGAATGTGACATTGAATGTATTATGTATTAGCCGAATGTAAGGTTAGTATATCTATATATAATCTTTGATTATTTGATTTGAATGAATATGTATATATATGTACTAAGAGTTAGTTAAATGTGAAAATGAAAAGAGAGAGATTGTTGTATTCGAATTGGTGGAAATATATATGTATATTGAATGTTGCCGAATGTGATGGTATTAGGTAGGAGAAATGAGTTGTTTGAACATATACATATATGTGTATATATGAATGAGAATGAAATCATATGTGTTTTTATGAATGAGGAAAGATGGGTTAATGAGCACTATGTGTGCGAGCTTAAATACCGAGCACTGTGTGTGCGAAATCGGTTGTCTGGCACTAAGTGTGCGGAAAATAAGTAATGGCACTAAGTGTGCAATACATTACAAGTAAATGGCACTATGTGTGCACTTTATCAAAGTAACGGCATTAAGTGTGCGATACGTTACATGATTTGCACTATGTGTGCAGGTTTACAGATCCTCCAAGGATATCAAAGAATGGAGATAAACGAGAGGAAATAAACAGGTAAGTGATGCATGATAGTTGAATAATTTAGTTATAATGAGGTAAGTTATTCTTGTTTATGAAACTAAAGAAATGAAATGTGATTATTAATTTTTGAGTTTGTTTGAGATGGAATAATGATATATGAGTATTCGGTTTTGAGATTACTAAATATGGTAGTTATTGTATGGTGATATGATGTATATTTACGGTTATGAGTTCGTTGATGGTCATGTTAGATTAATTTAATTTGTATAATGATTAATTGTATATTTTACCATTGCTTATAACTTACTAAGCTATGTTAGCTTGCTGTATGTGTTCATTTGACTATTTTATAGATTTTGAAGTCTACATTCGAGCTCAGGGATCATCGTCAAAGTCAATCACACTATCAACTATCTTTGGTACCTTTTATAAGTTGAACTTTTGGAACTATGGCATGTATAGGCTATATTAATCTTTTGAGTTTATTATAACTAAGATGTATAACAAAGGCCATGCGAAAATGGCTATATTTTTATATATGGGCGTGATTTGGTTATACATGATAATGATAATATCTGTGTATGTTCGGCCTTGTTATAAGCTTAACTTGGAAACTCATTTCCGATATGTTATATATATATGATATTTGAATGCATGAATATGGTTTTGAGTGAGACATATATTATATTTTGGTTGTTGGATGAATTCATGCATATGTATATGTATGTACCGTATGTTAAGTTATAAAATAACTATGTTATGCCCTATATATATAACCATTGGATGCGTTTTGTGAATGATTGAATAAGGGCACATACGTGTGAATTAGTGAGTATGGTTACATGATAGAGAGTAACTGATATCATGAGTTATGTTCTTGAGTGTGTATATTCGAATATAATATGTGTGCGTTCTAGATTGGAAATGGTTATTATATGATTTAGGTCATATATATAAGAAATGTATGGTTTTGAGTATTTTAGTTATGTCATTTATAAGAAAATGAGTACTAATGTAGTTGAATGTACTCGAAAATAAATTTTGTAATTGATCTATGTTTAAGCTAGTTTGGTTTGGCTAAGTTTTGGCATGAGTATATTTGGTCTAAAATGCTTAGCACATTGTTGGTAAAATGAATAAGAACCATATGCATATTCTGCCTTTGCTTCTAAAATGACCAAATGAATAGTGTTGTTAATAGGTGATGTAAGTATATACTTTCATGCGTATATTTGATTGATTATGGTTAAGTTGATAGCACATTTACTTAATCGTTCCATGAAGTTATATTATCTTTAGCTAAATATTCGGTTATGATTAATTATATAGTACTTATTTTGCTATGGTCTTTGTTATGTCTAGTAATATCCTATAACCCTAATCTGGCGACGGATGTGGGCTAAGGGCGTTACAACGCAAAAGGACTTGAATTTAAGGCAACGGAGATGGTTAGAGTTGATAAAAGATTATGATTTGGTCATCGACTACCATCCGAGAAAGGCGAACGTGGTCACCGATGCTTTGAGTAGAAAGTCCCTATTTGCATTAAAGGCATTGAATTCACAGATGACTTTGTCCGATGATAGTTCTATTCTAGCTGAGTTGAGGGCTAGACCAATGTTCCTCCAAGATATCTATGACGCTCAGAAATATGACAGTGAACTACAAGTCAAAAGAGCTCGATGCGAGTCGGGTGTTGAGTCCGACATTCGGACAAATTCAGACGGATGTTTAATGTTTAGAGATAGAGTTTGTGTACCGAGGGATGAAGAGCTCATTCGTAAAGTTTTGTATGAGGCGCATAGCAGATGTTTATCTGTACATCCGGGCAGTACCAAGATGCATAATGATTTGAAGAAATGGTATTGGTGGCCGAGTATGAAGAAAGATATTTCTGAATTTGCTTCGAGATGCTTAATTTGTCAGCAAGTAAAGGCCAAACTCCAAGTGCCTTTGGGTTTGCTACAACCTATTATGGTACCTGAGTGGAAGTGGGACCGTATTACTATGGACTTTGTAATGGGCTTACCGTTAACATCAAACAAGAAAGATGCTGTATGGGTTGTAGTAGATGGACTCACAAAGTCAGCCCATTTTATACCTGTGTGAGTAGATTACTAGCTTGATAAATTAGTGGACTTGTACATGTCAGAGATAGTAAGGCTTCATGGTGTACCGTTGTCAATCATTTCGTATAGAGATCCGAGATTCACGTCATGGTTTTGGAAAAAGTTGCAAGAGGCCTTGGGCACGAAATTGAGTTTCAGTACAGCCTTCCATCCACAGACCGACAGGCAGTCGGAAAGAGTAATTCAAATACTCGATGACATGCTTCGATGTTGTGTTTTAGAGTTCCAAGGTAATTGGCAAAAATACTTACCATTGGTGGAATTCGCCTGCAACAACAGTGTTCAGTCAAGTTTGAAGATGGTGCCTTATGAGGCATTGTATAGGCGTAAGTGCCGAACGCCCTTGTATTGGTCAAAACTCAGATAGAAACAGATACACGGGGTCGATTTGGTTAAAGAAACTGAAGAGAAAGTAAATATGATACGTAACTGTCTGAAAGCCACCTCAGATAGGCAAAAGTCCTATTCAGATCTAAAAAGGAAAGAGATTTGATAAACCGTAATAGTAACATATTTAATCCCACATTTAGTATGCTTTTGGATTATTTATCCTCTGTTTCATATAAAAAGGTTATCTTAACCCTTTCTTTTCATGTCTTATACCCAGGAAAGCACCCGAGGATAAAAAGAACGAGAAACGGGCCTAAAATGAAGCAAATTGGGCCAAGAAAGAAATCGACACAGCCTGGACCAAAGCCCACACGGTCGTGCCTCACTGATCATCTAGAACATGGTCTTTCCTCGAGTCACACGGTCGTGTCTCATTAAAGGAATCTGAACACGTGTAACATCCTAAATTTGTGGGGCTTTGCATTTGATGTGTGGTGATGTGATGTTATGCTTAAGGTGTTAATCAGGGTGTTTAAGGGGTTCAGATTGGACTCAGGAATTGGGCCGAGGCCTTAGTCAAATTTTCTGCTTGGGCACTCTAGTGGAAAGCCAGTTAGGATAGGGCTTAAAAGATATTATCTATAAATTAAGACACACAAATGGGCTTCTGGCCCAGTGGTCAGTGGCGTTACTTAGGGGCTTTGAGGTGCCATGATAAGCAATAAGGAGGTCCAAGGTTCGAGTCGTATTACCCACTTATTTTAAATGTTTTGGCGTCAAAAGAGAGGAGAGTTGAGGGTGGCTAGGATGCTTGGAATTAGGAGATTTATGTGAGTGGATTATATGGATAATGTAGCAAATGGAAGGGAGGAAGAGGTGGTGTTATCTAGGCCACTTGTGAAAGTATGATCGGATAAGGATAAGGGAGAAAGTTTAGAAATTATCTACTGATCACAGTAGTGGCCGAATTTCCAACTCTGGGGGAAAGAGGAAATCGGTTTTGATGAGGCTAAAGGGGGTGCCGAAATTTCCTTTGTTAATTAATTAGTCTTAGTTTTCAAAAGAGGGCAATTCCGGCTTTTAGTTAGTGTGTATGCCGAATATTTGATTAGAAAGTAGGGTACTTAATTTCGGCATTTATTCTCATTCTCTTCTCTTAGTTGTTTCTTTTCTCAAAAAGCCGAAAACTCCTAAAGTTCCATCTTCTTCATTCATTCTCTCTAAAAGTAAACCCCATAGCCTTTCTCTACACACCTTTTCCGATTTCTTTCATAAGCGAAAACCCTTAAGTATTCTTTCTCTTTACTCTCTTCTACCATACCTGAATATCCTAGTGTTCATTCTTTTTCTTCCTGCCGATTTCTTCATTAAAAGTCGAATCTCCATAGATTTCTTTGATTCATCTTCTCTTTTTGATTTTGCAAAAAGCCTAAATCTTCTAGAAGATGCCGAATTCTCTGTAAAGGTAGGTGTCGATTCCTTTTGATCTATTCTTTTTCTCTTTCGATTTTTAAAAGACAAAGCCGAAAGGCTAATGGATTGTTGGTTTCTTATGTTTACATGTTGGGCGACACATCGGGAATGGAAGTAGATCGTCTAGATCTAGCTAGAAATCGCTAGTCTCTAAACTCCATCTCTTTCGGGATTTCAAGGTAAGGGGTTCTCTTTAGATTCTCGTTAGATTCGCTATCGTAATTGTGATCTTAACTATATGATATGATGGTAGCAACTGATAAGGTCTTTTGATGGAATCAAATGTCGATCAGGCGAAGGAGGGGGTTGGATCTGTTAAACCAACCCCTAAGTTTAAGAAGCGAGCAATGTCGGCAGTTCGGGATTGGCCACCGGGTTGTGGACCGGCTTCAGAACAAAATCTTAGGCAGTTAGCAGTCGTATCGGCTTCTGATAGTGTCGACATAGAAGGTCTCGTCTTGACTGTAATCAGGTGTGTAGATATCTATCACACTAATTAATCTGTACTATATATGTTTTAGGCTAAAAGCCGGAAAAAGGCTGTATGGACAGTTGTATTACCCGAAAAGGGTAGGCAAGGGATGCCAGGTACGTAATCATAGAAACTTCTCTATGTGTATCGATGTATGTGATAGACTGTGATCTTTTAGGTAGTATATTATTTTGCTTCTGCATGGATGTATGCATGGGATGGGGTTGATATGATGAAGGGGAAGAGCATGTTAAAAGGTCACCTAGTGATCGAGGGTTAAACCACAATACCTACATTTAGGTCACAATAGTGATCGATGGCTCTGCCACACTTGATTATAAGGTCACACAGTGATCAGTGGCTCTGACACTGTAGATTATAAGGTCACATGGTGATAGGCATTATAACTGACAGCATGACTGTCGATATGGTGTGTAGCGGTTGGTGGGTTGATTGTAGAAATCCCCGAGGTGTGTTGGTTGGTACGGGCTGGTGTGTAGAGGATGGACTTTTAGGTTGGATTGGGCCATGTTGCATGTAAATATTCTGTTGCCATTGTGTATGGGCCAATGCCCATAATGCGTTTGTGGGCCTCAAGCTTTTTATGTGTTTTCGGGATTTGCACACTGAGTCTTGGTGACTCACCCCTTTATTTTCCCTGCCTTTTCAGATGAGCAGTAGGTCGTGGACATGGGAGCCGAGGCGGACTCGAGGGGCCATCAAGTCTTTTATCTTCATAAACTACTTCCAGTTTTTCTTTAAGATTTAATTTTGGGATTATTGATGTAATAAAGCTCCATAGCTTAGGTCATCAATTTATATTTGTTAATGTTTACATTTTATAAATTTATGTTCAAAGACTTATTTGTAAGAAGGAAAAGAATGGGATTTTCAAACGAGTTCTAAAAAAAACAACTACAAAGGTTTTCTACAAATAACACTTATTTAACGATTACCTACATAAACAAACCGAGATTTCGAATCCCTTCAAAGCCAATTTTTTAACATTTAACCCGTAGCATACCAGATCTAATTGTGGAGTTTGGGCCAGGTTTGGGGTGTTACATTTTGGTATCAAAGCCCAGTTGCAAAACTCGAGCTGTGAAATGGGTCTAGTAGTGTTTTGTAAAATTGATGTGAATTTGAGAAAAATGTTTTGAGTTGAGATATGGCCTTCGAGTCTACCGGCACCCAATCCACGCAGGTAAGTATTCTAACTCTTGATGTGATATGCATGTTGGGTTTGACGGGCTTTATGGGCGTAGACTAGTATGTTAGGAATTAATGGACTTTAGGCCTGGTTAAACAACTCTTTAAATTCATAAAACTTAATCTAATTAAACATGTCCATAAGCCAGTCGCTGGGTTAGGGTGTGGTAACAGGCATATGCATGTCTAGGATTGGATTCAGGGAGAGCTTGATACTTAAGCGGCCCTAGTGGCTCACCTCTTCTTCGCTGGAATCCTACCTGGTGCGTAGTGACTGTTCACCTTAGCCACGAGGACTAGTTGACGGGCCAAAATTTATAACTAAAACCTGAAAGGGACCAGCCACCCTATTTTGCCAAATTACTAAAATATTTCCCCTGGTTTCGTAAAATTTCTGAAATACCCTTGATTTGTGAAAATTTCCCAAAATACCCTGGATTTGTAAGACTACCAAAATTCATGAAACTACCAAAACACCCCGGTTGGCAAAATTACCCAAATACCCATGTTTTGTAAATGACCCGAAAACCCCTAGATTTACAAAAGTACCCGGTTTATGAAATTATCAAAATTTATGAAATTACCAAAATACCCTCATTTTTTTAAGAAAAAAATTCAAAATACCCCTACTTTACAAAAAAATATATATCAAAATACCTCTATTTCGAAAAATCACCAAGATACCCTATTTTGGGAAATTACGGAAATACCTCTGTAGGATAAAATTACGAAAATACCCCTGGGTAGTGAAATGACGAGAATACCCTGATGTGATGAATGTGAGTTCATGGATGCTACTTGTATGTTAATGTGTGATGGTTGAATGTATGTCGTTCCTGGAACTAGGAGATACAGACTTGAGATGGAAACCCGTAGATATAATTTCGAATTCGAAAGAACTACTCTTGAAACTACTGTCCATAAGATTGTTCATGGTTAATCAGTAAAAGAAATTAATAATTCATAAAATTTCTAATCAGATAAACGTGAATCGGTAGAATGAGTACAAGGGGTCGTGGACGTCCTGCGCGTGGCCGTGGTAGGGGTAGGATGGCTGTGTCAGAACCAGTAGGATTTGGCCATGAGTCTGGAAACGAGATGCTGGTTCCACCAGCTACGGAGGTGGAATTTCAAGACCAGACGGCCGGAGATGATGTGGTATCTCAGGCGATGTTAAGGGTTTTAGAGAGGGTTGTTGGGGCAGGCATGGGCACAAGAGCCCAGAAATCTGTGTCAAAACGACTTAGAGCCAATGGGGCAGAAATGTTTAGGGGAATTTCTGGTATAGCCCCAAGTACAGCTGAGTATTGGTTGGAGACGGTTGAACGCATAATGGATGATCTGGATTTTACGAAAGTAGAAAAACTGAAAGGGATTGTATCTCTCCTGCGGGACGAAGCTTATCAATGGTGGCTTACGGTTAAGGATGGTATGGTGGCTGACCGTGTCACCTGGGGTCTCTCCAAAATGGCATTTCAGAGTAAATACATTGGGACGAGTTATGTAGATGCGCAGCGTAGAGCATTTGTGAATCTGGTTCAAGGAAGTAGGTCGGCGGCTGCGTATGAAGCGGAATTCTTACGCCTTAGCCGTTATGCTCGAAGAATGATGGCCACAGACCATGAACATTGTGTTCGATTTGAAGATGGTCTGAGGGATGATTTGCGTGTATTGATAGCTCCACAGCGGGAGAGGGAATTTGATGTGCTTGTGGAAAAAGCTAAGATAGCTGAGGAGGTGAAGCGGTTAGAGAAAATGAATCAGGACAGAGATAGGGGTGGAAGTAAGAGGAATTTTGGATCGTCAGGGGCAGCTGGGCATACTCAGAAAAGGCCTAGGTCAGACGGGATGAGAGACCTACTGCTGCTAGCCAGACACGGAAGTGTGCTCGATGTGGTAAATTCCACGTAGGTAAGTGTTGGGCGGGCAGTGGGAAGTGCTTTAGGTGTGGATCTAGGGACCACCAAGTTAGAAACTGTCCGCAGCAACGGGGTAGTGAAGGGCCCACGGGTCAAGGGAATGTACAGCCAGGAAGAGGTGGTCAGCAACCACAGCGAGGTCGTGGTCCAGCCAGAGGTGGTAACGTTTTGGTCGGTCAGAGAGCACTAGGCAGAGAGGCGGAAATACTTGGCGAAAGCCGTGGGGTTGGTCTATCATCTTGCCGGACGTCGAGAGGAGGCTGACGCACCGGATGTCATAACCGGTACGTTTTTTATTTTTGGCTTTCCTTACACTGCATTGATTGATATTGGTTCGACGCACTCCTATGTTGCTAGTGCTTTAGCGGGAACTTTGAACTTAGATTATGAAACTTCTTCTAGGGAGAGGAATGTAGTGAGCCCTTTAGGACAGACTGTAGTGGTGAACAAACTATATAAGGATGTACCCCTGGAAGTTCAAGGGGTAACTTTTCGGGCTGATCTGATGGAACTGCCGTTTAGGGAGCTTGATTTGATCTTAGGAATGGATTGGCTGGTGAAGTATCAAGCTAATGTAGACTGTGCAGCCAAGCGTATGGAGTTAAAAACCCCCGAGGGTGGCGAAGTGTTGGTGATAGGTGAAAGGAGGAACTGTTTGTCAAATGTGGTGTCTGTCTTAAGAGTAGAAAGGATGGTGAGGAAAGGATGCAAGGAAATTTTAATGTTTGTTTGGGCTATGGAAGCCAAGGAACTAACTGTTGGGGACGTTAGGATGGTGAAGGAATTTCCTGATGTTTTCCCAGAAGAACTTCCGGGATTACCCCCGGATCGTGAATGGAGTTTGGTATCGATCTTCTTCCGGGAACAGCGCCAGTATCTATTGCTTCGTATAGGATGGCGCCGAAGGAGTTGGTGGAATTGAAAGCACAGATTCAGGAGTTGCTAGATACAAGGTTTATTCAACCAAGTGTGTTGCCCTGGGGAGCGCCGGTATTATTCATTAAGAAGAAGGATGGGTCAATGCGTATGTGCATTGACTATCGTCAGTTGAATAAGTTAACAATTAAGAACAAATACCCGTTGCCAAGGATCGATGACTTGTTCGATCAGTTGAAGGGGGCCTCAGTCTTTTCAAAGATAGATCTGAGGTCAGGGTACCAACAGCTTAAGGTCAAGGAGGCGGATATTCATAAGATGGCTTTTAGGACTCGCTATGGTCACTACGAATTCATGGTAATGCCACTTGGATTGACCAATGCGCCAGCAGCGTTTAGGGACATGATGAACCGAGTGTTCCAACCCTACTTGGATTGGATTGTCGTGGTATTTATAGATGATATCCTGGTTTATTCAAGATCGGATGAGGAGCATGACCCACATCTTTGGGTGGTTCCGCAGATTCTGAAGGAGAAGCGGTTGTATGCCAGATTCAGTAAGTGCGAATTCTGGCTAAGTGAAGTTACTTTTCTAGGCCACATGGTGTCGGCAGAAGGGATAAGAGTCAACCCTCGAAAAATTAAGGCGGTATTGGATTGGAAGCCACCTAGGTCTGTGGCAAAAATTCAGAGTTTTTCTTGGTCTGGCCGGGTATTACAGAAGGTTTGTTGAAAGATTTTCGTTGATCGCAGCACCGTTGACTAAATTGTTGCAGAATGGGGTTCAGTTTGTTTGGTCTAATAAGCAGCAAGAGAGTTTCGAGAAGTTAAAAAGGATTTTGACGGAGGCTCCGGTATTGATTTAGCCAGAGGCTGGGAAGGAATTCGTAATTTACTGTGATGCTTCGCACACGGGACTAGGATGCGTGTTGATGCAAGGTGGAAAGGTTGTTGCGTATGCATCTCGGTAGTTAAGACCGCACGAAGCAAATTATCCCACCCATGATTTGGAATTGGCAGCGGTGGTTTTTGCTTTAAAGCTCTGGAGGCATTATCTGTACGGGGAGAAATCTGTCATTTACACCGATCATAAGAGCTTAAAATACCTTTTGACCTAGAAGAGGTTGAATCTAAGGCAAAGAAGGTGGATCGAGTTGTTAAAGGATTATGACTGATCGATCGAATACCATCCGGGTAAAGCTAACGTGGTAGCAGATGCCCTAAATCGTAAAATAATCTCTGACTTGAGAGCAATGTTTGCTCACCTCAATTTATACGATGATGGGAGTTTATTAGCTGAACTTCAAGTGAAACCCTCTGTAACAGTCCGAAGTTGACCCCAATCAAAACGGTGGTTTCGGGACCACGAATCTGAGTCTGAAAAATTTTTAAATGTTATTTTCCGTGTTTATTACATGTGAATTATGATGTGTGAAAGTTTCGTATAAAAATTTGATTGTTTGTCTGCTTAATTAAATAAAAGGACTTAATCGCATAAAGTGTAAAAGTCACAAACTATAGTGGAAAGTGCTTAGTTGATAGTGGCTTTTTAATATGGAGTCCTACAAGGGCAATTAGCCCATTTTACAAGTTAGTGGGCGGCAATGGTCTAAAATGACCTTAAAATATATGTTAAGTATATTATTTTTAAAAGGGTAAAATAGTAATCCATTTTAATTAAAGTTATATGTTAAAATAAGACAAAAGTAAAGATGGTGATCATCTTTTTCATGGATGGCCGAATGTGGAAGAAAAAGAAGCCATGGATGAGCTTTAATATTCAGCACTATTAAAGCTTAAATCGGGTATGTGTTTTGCTCGATTTTTTATAATTTTTACATTTTTGTAATCGTTGCTTCGAAAACTATCAAACCCATGTACTAATTTTGTGAATTGATAATGTTTGTGTGATATGCCATTGATGATATTTTAAGCTTTTTGATGGTTATTGATGTTAAATGAAAGATAGGTGCTAGATTAACACATTTTGTTCTTGAATTTTTGATAAATTTAAATAATTAGGGCTAAGTTGTGAAAATAAAATTTTAGAGGGACTTAAATGTGAAATAAACAAAAGGTATGGATTTGTATGAGTGTTATAGATATTCGGCCCTTAAGGTATTTATTGAAATTGTGTGTATTTTTTGTTTTAAGCAAATAGGACTAAATTGTAGAAATGTGAAATAATAGGGGCAAAATGGTAATTTGTCCATTTTTTATTTTGGGATTAAATTGAATAAAAATGTGTTTGAATGAGCTTAATTTAAATATGTTTAGATCAAGAACAAAGAAAATTGGATTTGGATCGGGGAAAAGCGAAAGTTCACGAATAGCCGGTCTTCGTCGTCCGACGAAATCCGAGGTAAGTCTTTAAGCAAGTTAATACTGTAAATATTGTTCGTAACTTAGTTATATGCTGAATTTTGGGTTATTGGATTTAAATGTGATAAAACCGAATGTGACATCTTAATTCAACAATGAAAGGTAGCTAAATCAATTTGAATTCGTTATGTGAAAGTGACATGAATTATGTGATGTATATGTGATTTTGATAATATGTAATGTGTACGAGATGGTGAATAAAATTATATCGGGCTTTGAGCCTAGCAGGCTGAATGCCGGTGATTAAATTTCAGACCTCGGGTCTAGCAGGCTTAGTGTTGGTGTATGTTTCAGGCCTTGTTGCCTAGCAGGCTTAATGCCGGTGATCTTTTATTTATGAGAGGATTCATGGATTATTACTAATGTGTAATTTAATTACAGCAAATAAGCTAAATGTTCAGGTACGTATAAGTTACATAATTGGAAGGAATAAGGTAAGTTGAAATATTACTATTCGATGCTAGTATATGTGATGTAGTTGAGGTATATTGTAAGAGTTCAATGTGTGCAATAAGCTTTACAAATGATGAGTATATATATTGGAATTTGATTTTGGTTGTGTTTTTGAAATTCGGCTATATGTGTAAATGCAAAATGTGATAATAAATGGACATATGTTTATGAAATTATGGAGGTGAAATTTGTATGTACATAGCCTTTACTTGTTCAAATATGTATGCGAACTTATTGAGTTACATGTATGTGTACTATGAATAGATTATAAAGAGATGGTTTTTGTTTTACACTTTGAATTTGATGTTGAGTTGGTAAATTGTATGCTAATGGTAAGGAAGTGATAAAAGTTATGTTATGTGTGGTAAGGTATTCAGTTTTGAAGGACTTTCGAGCTAAGCTATTTTATTTGATATCATTACTTGATCATTTTAAAATGCTTGAATGTTCAATTGGTATATTATAATTGCTTAAGACTTACTAAGCTAAATTAGCTTACTCTGTGTGTTTGTCGTTCTATTTTATAGATTTTGATCAAGTTACGAGCTCAGGGGATCGTCAACGAAGTCATCCACACTATCGACTTACTTTGGTACCTTTAAAGTCTGGATTTTGAGTCTAAGGCATGTATAGGCTAGCTTAATATTCGAATAATATTTTGATAATGTATATAGCCATGCGAAAATGGCTAAATTATGGTATTTTGGGTCTTTAATGTATTCGGCCATGGCATTTATTCACCATAATATTGTATTTTATAGTATAATTATGCTTGTGTTAGTAGAATGGATGCTTTATGTTATACATGTCATACATAGGATCAAGTATTTAGTTCATTTTTGAAATATATCTTATAATATATTACATATGTTGGATATTTATAGGACTTGACCTAAATGTTGCGGTGATTGACAAATGTGGTTCTATTGTGTTTGAATTATTAAATCATGAATGTGGTAGTTGGTCATATATATGCGATTCGAATCAATGAGTTTCGAAATTTGGAATTGGTCAGTAGCATATTCGAATATGCTTGGATTATAGATTTATGAAGATTCACTGTTGAAGTGATTAAATAAAACATGAGTTGAGTTGATATTAATAAATTGTAATTTGCATATTCAGCCCTAAGATGAAATTATAGGTTACATATTTGAAAATGGTATATTCAGTTATGTTCTTATACATAAATTGAAGCATACTTTGTTAAGAGAAGTTTATTTAGTTATTTGAACACGATTGATCAAGCTACCATGCAACCACATATATGTATGTTTATATTTTGTGATTCCATCTAGTTTAGAAACTCATTATAAACATGTATATTCGGCCAATGTGTTTAAAATGATCAAGTGAGTAGTATTCATGGTTATATGTTGCGATAATTTGTTTGTGAATTCAGTTAAAGGGATTAATATTAAGTTTGTTATTATTTAGGTTTATTCATGTTTGTTTATCTTGCATTCGGATGTGATTAAGTGAGCAGTGATTGTTTGTGGCGACATGTGTTATGATTAGTAACTCCTTGCAACCCAATCTTACGACGGACTCGGGTTAAGGGTTTACATTTTATTGGTATCAGAGCTTACGATTTAGTCGATTCTAGGACTACCTTAGTGTGTGTGAGTCTAGCTATATATGCCTTATATTATAATACGATAGTGTGGTGACTTCTGACATCTGAATTGTGCTATTATATAGTAAATGGATCCTGACAGAGCCGTAGCTGATGATGTTGAGAGCGTAGCGCCTGATCTTGCTCATGGATCAACGCTGGTAGACTCTCGACCTATCTCTAGTAGCCATGAGGGGGAGGCTGAGCAAGCCTTCTACCAGATGATGAACGAATGGTTTACTCAATATATTTGGACTAATCCGACTGTGCAACAACCTCTACCCCCTAATAATCCATCTCCGATACCTATGGTACCTCCGATAGTAGATCTGATGAGATTTGGTAGGCCTCCTGTAGATAAGATCAGGAAACACGGGGCTGAAGAGTTTAAAGCTAATGATGATGATGATGCAGAACGAGCTGAGCTATGGTTTGATAATACTATCCATGTGTTCGACGAGCTATCATGTACTCCAGATGTGTACTTAAAGTGTGCCATATCCTTATTACAAGACACTGCATATCACTGGTAAAATACACTAGTATCAGTGGTTCCAAAAAGAAAGTGATTTGGGAATCCTTCCAGATTGAGTTCCATAAGAAATATATCAGTTAGAGATTCATTGATCAAAAATGCAAAGAATTTCTGAAATTAAAATAGTGATGAATGACTGTTTCTGAGTATGAACTAGAGTTTGTGAGACTGAGTCAGTATGCTCGAGAATGTGTACCCTCCGAAGCTATAATGTACAAAAGATTTGAAGATGGCCTTAATAAAGATATTCGTTTGCTAGTTGGGATTTTGGAAATAAAAGAGTTCGTTATACTCGTTGACCAAGCTTGCAAACTGAGGCATCCTGGAAGTTGTAGATTTAACGACAGAACTTGCTTTAGATGTGGATCGATCATTTTATTCGAGATTATCCTACGTCTGTCGAGCCAGAGATTTTTCAAAATCTGAAATCTGATAGTGCACTTGTGAGAGGTAGATCTTTAAAGAACGTAAGAAACGTCAGTGGTAGTCAGAGAACTATGAGAGACAGTATTGTCAGATACGAAGCTAGAGTGCCTGTCAGAGTGTATGTTATTTGAGCTTGAGAAAAAGCTTCAATCACCTGATGTAATAACTAGTACTTTTACTCTTTATGGTACTTCTGTAATTGCTTTGATAGACCCTGGTTCTACGCATTTATACATGTGCATGAACTTAGTATTCAGTAAGACTTTGCCTGTATTGTCTACTGAGTTTGCCATAAAAGTATCGAGCTCCTTAGGTAAAAGTGTCCTAGTTGACAATTATGCAAGAACTTCCTGTTAATGTTTCGAGATATCTGTTTTCCTACTGATCTGATGCTTCTGCCATTTGATGAATTCGATATTATTTTGGGTATGGATTGGCTGTTTATGTATGATGCTGTTGCGAACTGCAAAAAAAAAAGTGATAGATTTGAGATGTGTAAATAATGAGATTATAAGGTTTGAGTCGGATGATTTGAATGCGTTACCTGCTGTAATATTAGTATTGAAAGCTTAGAATTATATGAAAAAGGGTTGCGAAGCATATTTTGCTTATGTGATTGATTCAAGAATATCTGAGAAGAAAGTTGAGTCAGTGCTTGTTGTCTGTGAGTTTTCTGATGTGTTCCCTGAAGAATTGTCGGGTTTACCTCCGATCTGAGAAGTTGAGTTTGGTATTGAATTGTTGCCTGGTACTACACCTACTCTGATAGCTCCGTTTAGAATGGCACCAACAGAGTTGAAAGAGTTAAAGTCACAGTTGTAAGAATTGACTGAGAGAGGGTTTGCTAGACCGAGTTTCTCGCCTTGGGGTATTCTGATTTTGTTTGTAAAAAAAAAGGAAAAGAAAGAAAGATGGCAAGATGAGGATGTGTATCGACTATCGTCAGTTGAATAAGGTGGCAATAAAGAATAAATACCCGTTGCCCAAAATTGATGATTTATTTGACAAGCTAAAAGGAGCTACTGTGTTTTCAAAGATTGACCTGAGATCTGGATACTATCCGTTGAGAATGAAAGATTCAGACATTCTGAAGACTGCTTCCAGGACAAGGTACGGACATTATGAATTTTTAGTTATGCCGTTTGGACTAACCAATGCACCTGCTGTTTTTATGGATCTGATAAACATAATTTTCAGACCGTACCTAGATCGATTTGTTGTGGTGTGGCAAACTCTAAGAGAGAAGAAATTATATACGAAATTCAGCAAATGTGAATTTTGGTTACGTTAAGTTAGTTTTCTGGGGCATATTGTGTCAGCTTCTGGAATCCGAGTAGATCCGAGTAAGATTTCTGCCATTTTGAATTGGAAATCTCTGTGAAATGTATTTGAAGTCCGCAGTTTTCTCGTAAAAGGATTTTCAAATATAGCTACTCCATTGACTAGACTACTCCAGAAAAATGTTAGAATTGAATAGTCTGATAGATGTCAGAAAAGTTTCGATCAGTTGAAAGCTCTGCTAATAGAAGCTCTAGTGTTAGTATAGCCAGAATCGGGTAAAGAATTTGTTGTATATAGTGATGCTTTGTTAAATGGTCTGGGATGTGTTTTGATGCAGGAAGGCAAAGTTGTAGCCTATACTTCGAGACAATTGAAGCCTCATAAGAAGGAATATCTAATGCACGACCTTGAGTTAGCTGCGATTGTGTTTGCACTTAAGATTTGGTGTCATTATCTGTTTTGTGAGAAATGCCATGTGTTTTTAGAACATAAAAGTCTGAAATATCTGATGACTCAGAAAGATTTGAACCTGCGTCAGAGTAAATGGCTTGAGTTGTTGTAAGATTATGAGCTTGTGATAGATCATCACCCGGGTAGAGCAAATGTTGTTGTAGATGCTCTGAGTAGCAAATCGTTGTTTACATTGCGTGCTTTGAGTACTCAGTTGGAATTGCCTGATGATTGTTCTGTGATAACTGAATTAAAAGCAAAACCGTTGTTCTTACAACAGATTTGCGATACTCAGAAATTTGACAATGAATTGCTAGTGAAACGAGCTCAGTGTGAAGTGAATTCTGAATCTGAATTTCAAATTGTTGATGATTGTCTGAGATTCCAGGATCGTGTCTGTATTCTGAGAAATCCAGAGTTGATTCAGTTGATTTTGAATGAAGCTCATAATAATCGTTTATCTGGTTATCCGAGGAGTACTAAAATGTATCATGATTTGAAACGACACTACTGGTGGTCTGGTATGGAACGAGACATTTCTGATTTTGTATCAAAATGTTTAGTCTGTCAACAAGTGAAAGCCGAACATCAAGTTCCATCTAGATTGTTACAGTCGATTTTGATTCCTAAGTGGAAATGGGATAGAGTAACAATGGACTTTGTTTCTGGTCGGCCCTGACTCCGAGAAAGAAAGAAAGATGCGATATGGGTCGTAGTTGACCGATTAACTAAATCTGCCCATTTTATTCCGGTAAGGTCTGAATTCTCACTTGAGAGATTGGCCGAGTTTTTTATTACTGAAATTGTGAGATTGCACGGGGTGCCAGTATTTATTATATCAAATAGAGATCCGAGATTTACATCATGATTCTATAAGAAATTGCAAGAAGCTTTGGGCATGAAATTACATTTCAGTACAGCCTTTCATTCGCAAACAGATGATCAATCTGGACGAACTATTCAGATTCTTGAAGATATGTTAAGCTGTTGTGTACTAGATGTTTTATGGTTCATGGGAATAGTATCTACCATTGATTGAATCTACGTAGAATAATAGTTTTCAGACGAGTATCAAAATGGCACCATATGAAGCTTTGTACGGATGTAAATGTCGTACACCTCTGTATGAGACTGAACACAGTGAAGCTTTGTTTGAAAGCAGCATCTGATCGTTAGAAGATATATAATTTGAGATCGACGACAAAGTATTTCATGTTTCAATGTCCCATAGATATCGATCCGATCCGTCACATGTGATTACCCCATCTGAATTAGAAATCCGATCTGATATAACAATATCCAACCTTGTTAACGGTAAGATTTTCGAGGACAAAAATCCTTAAGGGGGGAGAGTTGTAACAGTCCGAAGTTGACCCTAATCGGAAGGGTGGTTTCGGGACCACGAATCTGAGTCTGAAAATTTTTTAAATGTTATTTTCTCTGTTTATTACATGTGAATTATTATGCGTGAAAGTTTCGTATAAAAATTTGATTATTTGTCTGCTTAATTAAATAAAAGGACTTAATCGCGTAAAGTGTAAAAGTCACAAACCATAGTGGAAAGTGCTTAGTTGATAGTGGCTTTTTAATATGGAGTCCTAAAAGGGCAACTAGCCCATTTTACAAGTTAGTGGGCAGCAATGGTCTAAAATGACCTTAAAATATATGTTAAGTATATTATTTTTAAAAGGGTAAAATAGTAATCCATTTTAATTAACGTTATATGTTAAAATAAGACAAAAGTAAAGATGGTGATCATCTTTTTCATGGATGGCCGAATGTGGAAGAAAAAGAAGCCATGGATGAGCTTTAAAATTCGGCACTATTGAAGCTTAAATTGGGTATGTGTTTTGCTCGGTTTTTTATAATTTTTACGTTTTTGTAACCGTTGCTTCGAGAACTATCAAACCCATGTACTAATTTTATGAATTGATAATGTTTGTGTGATATGCCATTGATGATATTTTAAGCTTTTTGATGGTTATTGATGTTAAGATGAACACATTTTGTTCTTGAATTTTTGATAAATTTAAATAATTAGGGCTAAATTGTGAAAATAAAATTTTAGAGGGACTTAAATGTGAAATAAATGAATTGTATGGATTTGTATGAGTGCTATAGATATTCGACCCTTAAGGTATTTATTCAAATTGTGTGTATTTTTTGTTTTAAGCAAATATGACTAAATTGTAAAAATGTGAAATAATAGGGGCAAAATGGTAATTTGCCCATTTTTTGTTTTGGGATTAAATTGAATAAAAATGTGTTTGAATGAGCATAATTTAAATATGTTTAGATCAAGAACAAAGAAAATTGGATTTGGATCGGGAAAAGCGAAAGTTCACGAATAGCAATGTCTTCGTCGTCCAGAAGCGAAATCTCGAGGAAGTCTTTAAGCAAGTTAATCATTGTAAATATTGTTCGTAACTTAGTTATATGCTGAATTTTTAAGTTTTGGATTTAAATGTGATAAAACCGAGATGTGACATATTAATTCAACAATGAAAGGTAGCTAAATCAATTTGAATTCGTTATGTGAAAGTGTCATGAATTATGTGATGTATTTGTGATTTTGATAATATGTAATGTGTACGAGATGGTGAATAAAATTATATCGGGCTTTGAGCCTAGCAGGCCTTGTGCCGGTGAATTATATCGGGCTTATTGCCTAGCGGGCTAAATGCTGCAGGTGATTAAATTTCAGACCTCTGGTCTAGCGGGCTTAGTCTTTGGTGCATGTTTCAGGCCCTGTTGCCTAGCAGGCTTAATGCCGGTGATCTTTTATTTATGAGAAGATTCATGGATTATTACTAATGTGTAATTTAATTACAGCAAATAAGCTAAATGCTCAGGTACGTATAAGTTACATAATTGGAAGGAATAAGGTAAGTTGAAATATTACCATTCGATGCTAGTATATGTGATGTAGTTGAGGTATATTGTAAGATTTCAATGTGTGCAATAAGCTTTACAAATGATCAGTATATATATTGGAATTTGATTTTGGTTGTGTCTTTTAAATTCGGCCATATGTGTAAATGCAAAATGTGATAATAAATGGACATATGTTTATGAAATTATGGAGGTGAAATTTGTATGTACATAGCCTTTACTTGTTCAAATATGTATGCGAACTTATTGAGTTACATGTATGTGCCCTATGAATAGATTATAAAGAGATGGTTTTTTTTTTAACACTTTGAATTTGATGTTGAGTTGGTAAATTGTATGCTAATGGTATGGAAGTGATAAATGTTATGTTATGTGAGGTAAGGTATTCGGTTTTGAAGGACTTTCGAGCTAAGCTATTTTATTTGATATCATTACTTGATCGTTTTAAAATGCTTGAATGTTCAATTGGTATATTATAATTGCTTAAGACTTACTAAGCTAAATTAGCTTACTCTGTGTGTTCGTCGTTCTATTTTATAGATTTTGATCAAGTTACGAGCTCAGGGGATCGTCAACGAAGTCATCCACACTATCGACTTACTTTGGTACCTTTAAAGTCTGGATTTTGAGTCTAAGGCATGTATAGGCTAGCTTAATATTCGAATAATATTTTGATAATGTATATAGCCATGCGAAAATGGCTAAATTATGGTATTTTGGGTCTTTAATGTATTCGGCCATGGCATTTATTCACCATAATATTGTATTTCATAGTATAATTATGCTTGTGTTAGTAGAATGGATGCTTTATGTTATACATGTCATACATAGGATCAAGTATTTAGTTTATTTTTGAAATATATCTTATAGTATATTACATATGTTGGATATTTATAGGACTTGACCTAAATCTTGCGGTGATTGACAAATGTGGTTCTATTGTGTTTGAAATACTAAATCATGAATGTGGTAGTTGGTCATATATATACGATTCGAATCAATGAGTTTCGAAATTTGGAATTGGTCAGTAGCATATTCGAATATGCTTGGATTATAGATTTATGATGATTCACTGTTGAAGTGATTAAATGAAACATGAGTTGAGTTGATATTAATAAATTGTAATTTGCATATTCGGCCATAAGATGAAATCATAGGTTACATTTTTGAAAATGGTATATTCGGTTATGTTCTTATACATAAATTGAAGCATACTTTGTTGAGAGAAGTTTATTTTGTTATTTGAACACGATTGATCAAGCTACCATGCAACCACATATATGTATGTTTATATTTTGTGATTCCATCTAGTTTAGAAAGTCATTATAAACATGTATATTCGGCCAATGTGTTTAAAATGATCAAGTGAGTAGTATTCATGGTTATATGTTGCGATAATTTGTTTGTGAATTCGGTTAAATGGATTAATATTAAGTTTGTTATTATTTAGGTTTATTCATGTTTGTTTATCTTGCTTTCAGATGTGATTAAGTGAGCAGTGATTGGTTGTGGTGACATGTGTTATGATTAGTAACTCCTTGGCCGAATTTTACATAGAGAAGACATGGCTAGGGTTTTCCAAGCTTTCAAGCTCGATTATAAGTCCGTTCTAGCCCTGTTTTTAATGATTTTTATGTTTTTGAAATCCTTGTAACATGATCTTTCTATTTCTACCATCAATTTGAAGAGATGTCAAGGTCTAAAATTTTACCTATGATGGATGTTTGTGCATTTTGATGTCTAATGGTAGAAAATGCATGTTTGGTGTATGATAAATGACTTTTGCTAAGAGATTTTCGATGAAAATGCCTAGAAGGACTTGTTTGTAAAAGTTGTAAAATGAGTAGTAAAAGTGTGAATAAATGAAAAATGTGGGTTTTTATAAGCATGTATAAGGTTCAGCTAGGCATGGGTATTGAAGAAATTGAGTACATTCATTTTACGAGCCTAGGGACTAAATTATAAAAATATTAAACTTTAGGGGTAAAAATGTAATTTTTGACATAATGTGATTTTGGGCTGATTTGAATAGTATAATGATTAAATAAGTTAAATGTAATATTATTGATTAGGAAAAATGAGGTTCGGATGTAGAACGGGGAAAAAACGAGTATGTTAGTTTTTTTACCGTTTTTATGCCGAGGTAAGTTCATATATTTAATAAGCATTAAATTATATATGTATAATGGTAAATGATATATTATTGAAATGAAATATGAATGCTATTGAGTACGATATTATGGAAATGACCGACAGAGATTTCGACAAATGAGTAAATCTGGGTTGAACCTTAGGAATAGATAGGATACAAATGTCATGGCATTAGGGTTACTTAGATTACGTGTAAGACCTAATCTGGAATATGGCATCGATATGAGACTTCGTGTAAGACCATAGCTGAGCTATTAGCATCGATACGAGATTACATGTAAGACCATATCTGGGATATGGCATTGGTATGGTATTGTGTGTACGAGATCCCCGAGTATCCTTTAATATTCCAAATGATTCAACGAGAAATTCGACGGGTATGTCAAAGAAGAGAAAGAGTATGTAAGTACTATGAATTGGGACAGGTATGTATGAAAAACTCAAAGGAAATGAATTCTGTATATGATAAACCATTGGTAAGAATGTGATTGAGCATGTTACGTTCATGAAATTGTAAGTTCATGATTTCCACGAGAATGATTTGTGAAAACCTTGTGATTATTAGTCTATACTTGTGATGTATGAAATTCATGATAAATTCGGGTGACGATTATGTGATTGGCTTTCGGGCTAAATTGAGTTTTGATATAACACGTTTTATTCATGCAAATTATGACTTATCGGATATGAGAAAATGGGAAGATAAGAACTTAGGCAATTGAAAGATGTTAAAGTATATGCTTGAAATGTAAATACTCATAATTAATGTGCATGTTTACTATGAGGTTTGAAATGATTTGTTATTTGTTGTAATATGTTACAAAGGAGAGATTATGGTCGTTAGGCTAATGCAAAAATATGTTAAATCATGCTTATAAGTTGATAGAGTAAATATTATGATTGAATAAGAATTATAACTATGAGATTTATAATAATTTCTATTATCTTGTGTTTAAATTGTTGAACTTGATAAAAGATTTGTAAGAGTTGCTTATTATTTTCATAAGGACTTACTAAGCTATATAGCTTACCCCCTTCCTTTCCCATGTCTTTTAAGATTATTAAGCTAGCTCGGGTTGGAGATCACCAGAGATTCTATCACACTATCAAGCTGTCATTTTGGGTATAAATGAATTCAAGTATTTTAAGTCTATGGCATGTATAGGGACTATGTCAATTTGTTATGTGTGTCATTATTAATTTGACCATATGTGTTAGCTTGTAATTGTTAATGATTCATCTTATATATAGCCATGAATGATGGTTTATATTGATCATAAGTTTATTTATATGTTAATGCCCTCTTGTGAGTGTGAAATTAGAATGTTTTTATCGGGCTAAGTACGATGTTTTCAGCATGATAAATGATGGTATAAGAATGACATGTTCTTGTCTTGTTTGAGGTTGTTTGGTTCTATTTACATGCTTGAATTTGTGCCATGAGATGTTGTGTAGATATGTGCATTTGAGGGTGGAAAATGGCTTGGTAAATAGCCTTGTTTTTGTCCACACGGGTAGACACACAGGCATGTGTCTAGGCCGTATGTGTCACACAGTCTGCCCCACGGGCTTGTGTTTCAGTCGTGTGTCCTTTACACCTTAATTTTGGAAAAACAGAATGTCCAGAATTGAGCACACGCACAGAGACATAGGCGTGTGTCTCAGTCATGTGTGCTACACAGGCGTATGGCATGGTCGTGTGGCACAAGTCAGAGAGCACCCTAATTTCGAACACAGCCTGCAGCACAGGCATGTCTAAGGGTCATACGGGCGTGTGAGCCCTATAACATGAAATATTTTCTAAGTTTTGTAAAATTTTCTAAAGTTCTTTGGTCCCGAACCACTTTCAAAGCATGTATTGAGCCTCGTAGGCTCGTTTTAGGGACGTTGTGAATGTATGTGAAAAGTTTTAAATTTGGATGGAAATTACGTCTCGATTTTGTATGTTTGCTTGTGTTTAAGTTCGGTAATGCCTCATACCCTGTTCCGGAGTCAAACACGGGTAAAGGGTGTTACATATGTATTGGGTTTATAAAGCAAGGTAGCATGAAACTTGAACCCGTGACTGCAAAACCACCGTCAAATAAGACCCCTACTTATACTTCAACCCATGACCATATAACCACGTGAACTAAAGGCTAAGTTGCAATGCGATGGTTTCTAAGATGATGCTTTGATCCCCACACCGCAGATGAAATGTGGGGGTCTCTGAGCGCCACCGCATCATTGTAAACTCAAACATACCTTAAAACTATCACATTATCTCCCTCAAACACAAACTAATCTTTTCGCCTAAAAATCTCAACACTCAACAAAAAAAACAATTTAGGAGAGATTTTTTTAGGTTTAAGGACAGTGGTCGAGAGAGTTGATGGAGTAGGGGGAGCAAACCCTCATTCAAATAAGCAACCGAGGGGAAAGAATAGGAAAAAAAACAAACAGTGTACCAGCTGAATCTGAAATTTATCTCGGGATTCCTAGGGTGTTTAAAAATTATCTTGGGATTCTCAAGGTGTCTAAAAAATATCTCGGGTTCTGAAAATTTTTCATGGGTTAGGGTTAAAAGTGGCAAGGGGAAAACGCGCGTTGCAGGACGCGTTTTCAGCAGAGGTGGCAGAATGTTCACTAAAAGCGTGGCCTATAGAACGTGTTTTCATTCTACATGGCAGCCATGTCAACTGAAAATACGTCCTACATGACACACTTTTAGTGAACATTCTACTACCTCAACTGAAAACGTGTCCTGTAGGATGAATGCCTGGGCGTATTGCTATCTTTCAAGAGCACTTCCGGAGTTGTCGAGATAATTGAAATTTTCTTCCAATCATTTCATCTCTATCCATCTACCAAAAAACTTCTCCGGCACTGTAACACCCCTATCCCGAGTCCGTCGCCGGATTAAGGTTAGGAGCGTTACTGAATAGATCGGAAACATTCACAGACAAAATCAAACATTCAATCATCATTCTCAGACATAATGTCCTTTAATCGGGTCCTCGAGACCTTAATCATACTTATAAGTCGAGTCGGGACTAAATTGAAACACATATGAAATTTCATGAAAATTTGAAACTTTTCTAAAATACAGGGGAGACACGCCCGTGGGAGGAGACCGTGTGCCCTCCACGGCTTCTAGACACCCCCGTGTCCATCCTTGTTTATACTAACTATACCAACACGGTCATTAGGCACGCCCGTGTGCCATGGCCGTGTACTTTTACGTTATATACTGACTTCCCCACCACGGCCACCAAGCACGCCCGTGTCGAGGTCGTGTACTTTTATGTTAGCTACTGACTTGCCCACCACGGCCAGATGACACACCCGTGTCGAGGCCGTGTGATGATAAACTACATCCTACCATTCACCCACGGTCGTTAGGCACGTCCGTGTGCCACAACCGTGTTACAAGGCCAAAATGCCACCCACAAAGGGTCATACCTACAAGCCATATTCAACAAGATATTTCATGCACATAAAACCATCAAAAGCATACCAAAATAACCATTCAAACCTTACATTCAAAACCAATCCCAACTATGACAATCTCAAGGATTAGAACTCATATCATTACAAGACTAATTCATGCATTTGCTCATTCAAACTTGGTCATTCCACATTCTTTCATCATACCAAAAGATACATTCTATAATACATTAATTTAAGCAAAGTTTCAACTCTTAAATAGCCAAATCACATGGCTAAGATCACATATCTATTTATACCAAAATACTATACATGCCATATCTAGCTTTATACAATATCAAAAGGTACCAAAATAAGTTCTATAGTGTGATGACGATCCAAGACGGTCCCGAGCCTTCTGTAGCTTTGACGACTTATAAAACAGATTAAACATACACAGAGTAAGCTTTCCAAAAGCTTAGTAAGTCAATATACAAACAAACTTAGCATAAAATGCATATATTTACTTTGGTTCATACACTTTTGACCACATTAGCCATATTCACAATTCAAAGATCATATAAACACATATCTCATTTCACCAAAGCTTTATACAACATATCATCAATTCCATATTCATAGCATTATAGTAAGATCATATTGATGCTTACTTAGTATACACAATTAGTGTATAATCAACAAACCTGAATTGGATTTACAATCACATATTTGTTCATAGCTCGGATTTGCAATTAGTATCATAGACTTGCCCGTTGAACCGTAATGAATCTAATAGGATACTCAAAAAGCTCAGAATAATCGTACAATGCCAACGTTCCAAACGAGGTCTTACATGCACTCAGATATCGATGCCACTGTCCCAGACAGGGTCTTATACGAATCAAAACGATGCCGATGTCCCAGACATGGTCTTACTCGTAAGTGTCATAATGATGCCAACGTCCCTGACGTGGTCTTATACGTAAAGTTTATATTGATGCCAACGTCCCAAACGTGGTCTTACATATAATCAGATATCGATGCCACTGTCCCGGACAGGGTCTTACACGAATCTCAAATCAATGCCAACGCCCGCACGTGGTCTTACATGATAAAGCGTAACAGATACCTATGTCAAGGTTCGCATGCGAGGCTTCTCGGACTTAGTCAATATATCGAACTTATCTCGAAATTCAATTACAGAATTTCTCATAAGCATTCATTATCATCATTAAACATATGAACAATTACAAATGCATACGTATTCATTTATTCGTATAGTGACTTACCTCGGATTTGGTTTATCGGAATAGAAAACGGCTACTCGATAACTTTCGCTTTCCCGCAATCTAAATCCGTTTTCCTGGGTTCTTGATCTAAACATATTCAGAATTAACCCTTTTATTCACTAGTTCATTCGATTCAATCCAAAAACACACATTTAGGGCTATTTGCAAAATAATCCTCATATTTGCACAACTTAGCAATTTAGTCCATTTTTCTCAAAACATCAAATTCACAAAATCCACTTATACACAAGCTTGGCCGAATATATACACATCACATACAAGCCCAAATTTTTCATCAAATTCACAAATTAGTCCTCCAAAATAACATTTTCTCAATTTAGCCCTATTTAGCTAAATTCATCAAAAACTCAAAAACAAACTATGTCAAACAAACACATATATTTCATATTTCATCCTCAAACATCATAAAACTTATGAATTCATCAATGACTCATTTCAAAAACTTCATCAAAACACAAAATTGAGACATGGGCTTGATAGTAGACGAAGCAACGATTGTAAAAACGTAGAAATTATCAAAAACGGATCGAAAACTAACCTTGAATTCAAGCTCTCAAATGGTCGAAACTTTGAAAGCTTAAAACCTTTCTTTTTCTTTTAACATTCGGCACCCCCAAAGTAAGATGATAATGTTCATCTTTTTCTTTTGTTTTATTATAACACATATTAATGCACATATGACATAATTAACCTTTCATACAACTTATAAAAATCATTCATATGATGGACATAGTTGTCCACTACTATGTGTAAAGGTATAATATCCACATAAGGACTCCACCTTTAATAAGCCACATCATATTGGTACATTAACAAATAGCATGCTAGTTTTGCATTTAATGCAATTCAATCCTTTTATCAAATTAAACACACAGAAAGATAAATTAACTTACGGAAATTTATCACATGCTTAATCACATTCCAATGACAGAAAATAACATAAAAAAATATTATACAGACTCGAATTCGTGGTCCCGAAACCACTATTCTGACTAGGGTATAAATCGGACTGTTACAGGCACCTTGCCTCGTAGTTCATCGTAAATGCTGCTCCAATCACGAATGTCCACTACCCCCATAACGATAAGCCCATCCACTAGTAAACCAAGTTGTAACGCTATGTCCTCGAGTGTGATTGCACATGCACTGTATGGAAGATGGAATGTGTGCCTCAAGTCTCCATCCTTCCACCAATGCGCTGATAAGTGTGGGATCCAATTTACACCCCTCAACATGCGAGACACATGCAAAAATCCTGCCTTTTGCAAGTCTTCTTCAATTTCACAAGTTGCCATTGTAACACCCCTAACCCGAAACCGTCGCCGGATTAGGGTTAAGAGGCATTACCGGATAAAAGGATCACTTCACAACTAATTTACGACACAAAGTCAATCATCATCATAATACATCAAACATAAACAATTAGTCCCTTATTAAGGCGTTTAAGACCTTAAACACATGCTAGAGAGGGGTCGGGACTAAACTGAAGCACATACAGAAACTTCATGGAAATTTAAAACTTTTCTAGGTTTCAGGGGATACACGCCCGTGGGGGTAGGCCGTGTGCCTCCCACGGCTACTAGACAAACCCGTGTGTCCACCCCGTGGTCGAAACTGACTTAGTTCCCACGTCCACCAAGCACACCCGTGTACTTTGGCCGTGGTCGATCCTGTCAATACCACACGGCTACCAGGCACGTCCGTGTGTCGTGGCCGTGTGCTCTTAGGCCATATACTGACTTACGCCCACAGTCTCTAGGCACGCCCCTGTGACACAACCGTGTGGCAAAAATAGGCCATTTGCAAGGCCAAATTGCCATCCACACAAGGTTAATCCTATAAGCACAGTTAATCATCTTAAAACACACAATTTGGCAACCAATTTCATGTCAAATAATCATCATATCATCACATAGAATCTCATTTTAAAGCATGCCATTTATACAACCAAATTACATATAAATCTAGGTATGAATCATCCATAACTTCACTAAATCAGTAAGGCATTAACTCATCATTGAACTCACCATTTATAAGCTAATTCATTACCATTAAGCTATATCAAAATATGCACCAAATACCATACTCACTCATGCACATTACCAACATTTAGCTAGCCATATCACATGGCTATTTACACTTCTCAATATGAATCAAAACAACTAGCCTATACATGCCATATTTCAACTATGTACATCTTTCCAAAGGTACCAAGATAGAATGCCGATAGTGTGATTGAGATGCTGACAATTCCCAGATCTGAGCTAGCTTTACTGACACTGTAAAACAAAGAAACAAATCACACAGTAAGCTTACAAAGCTTAGTAAGTTCGAAATACGATACAATTAACTCATTGAATCAATCAATGTACAAAATTGAATCATCACATAGATAATTTACCAATGATACACAATATCCACTATATCCAATACTCACATAGTATTCCATTCATCTACTTTCAATTTCACCAACCATATAGGTATCATACATACCTTTGCCGACACTTAGTTACCTACTAACCATACTATCCCACCATCATATAGATAAAGATACAACTAAACTCATTATCAATCTCAACCCCATACTCAAATATCTATTCATTCAACTCTTAAATCTATCATTAACCGCATAGGTTCAAACATACCTTGATCAACACTTAGTTACTCACCATTCATGCTACTCAATTTCTTGATATTACCTCTCATTCAACCTTTGCTATTCCTTTGATAAATTCGCACACTTAGTACCAATTTCATAACTGAAACATAATTGTCATCGCACACTTAGTGCCAATATGTTAAATCTAACTTATATCGGTATCGCACACACAGTGCCAATTCGATAATCCAAAACTTCTATCTTTTCACACACACAGTGCTATTCATTAAAGTCGTAGCTTCTATTATTTCGCATACACAATGCTACTCATTAATTATAATCGCACACTTAGTGCCTCAATTCATAGCCGAAGCTTAAATGACATCGCACACTTAGTGCATTTATAATAAACCGATCTTAAACCGGTATCACACACACAGTGCCATCCACAATGTTGAAGCTTATATTATTTCGCACACACAGTGCTAATCATCTCGGTCACATTTCCAATTACGCACACTTAGTGCCACATAGATCCCTTTCTCACATAACATTTATAATTCAATAATATCATAACCATTCGTTTCACAACATTTAAACATAGCTAAGTACACTTTTTTTATATTCGAACTTACCTCGGACGTCGAACTATCGAAACAGTCGATTAATCGAGCACTTTATCTTTACCTCGATCTCGATCCTAACCTCTCCTCTCTTGGTCTATACACATTCAAATTCAGTCCATTCAATTTCCAAATCATTCATTTTAGTCCATACACACATATTTAGGGCATTTTACAAAATAGCCCTCACATTTTCACATTTCGACACTTTAGTCCCTAATTCATAAAATCATCAAATATACAAAATCTCAAAACACACATGCTTAGCCGAATTCTTCCCATGCTAATACAAGCTCACACATTTCATTTATTTCACATTTTAACCCTTCAATTTCTCATTTTCTCAATTAAGCCCTAATTAGTTAAATTCATCAAAAATTCAAGAACAACACATGTTCATTAAACACATATCTTTCATTTAACAGCAACACCCACCACAAAGCTCACCCTTTCATCAATGTCACATTTCATAAACATCATCAATTCACAAAATTTAAGCATGGGTTAGCTAGAGCACGAAGCAACGATTACGAAAACGTAAAAATTATCAAAAACTGAAGTCAAAACTTACCTTAATTGAACTTAGCAATGGTCGAACATTCAAAAGCTTAAAAATCCTTGCTCCTTCTCTTATTTTCGGTGAAAAGATGAATGGAAATGGCCATTCTAATGTTTTGTTTTATTAAAAATTAACTTAATAATTAAATACCAACTTTGGCCTTTTATAAGTCATATAAAACAAATATATTTTAAGGCTAATAAGTCATTTAGCCACCCACTATATTTAATAATGGCTTAATAACAACATAAGGCCTCCATCTTAAAAAGCCAACAACAATTAAGTATTTATAATTCAGCACATAGCTTTTACTCTTTACGCGATTAAGTCCTTTCTCTTAATTCGACACACAAACGATCACATTATCACACAGAATTTTTACACAGACTATGTCACATACTATTCACACAGAAAATAAAATTAAACTAACATTCCGACCTCGGATTTGTGGTCTCGAAACCACTGTTCTGACTAGGGTCTAAACCGGGCTGTTACAGCCCTCGCGGATAAATTATGGATGTGCGTCTCTAAAATCCAATCTTCGGCCTAATTATATACACATAAAAGAATTATAAATTTAATGATGTTAACAACTTAATAATAAACTTAATTAAAATTAAAAATTTTAAAAATATTTTCTTACCATTTGCAATTGGACACTGAAAAGGTGCTTGCATCGAAAAGAATTAGCATAATTTCCATTATAAAAATCAATTAAAAAAATAAATTATGAAATATACAATTAAAACAACAAGATTTTTAGAGAAATTATCTTTTAAAAATTAAGAACTAAAAACTTTAGAGAATTGAGAAAATGGATGAAGTGAGAGAATTGAGAGAATGGGATTTGAATGCAAAAGGGAGAAAACAACTTAAGCTTATATTGAAAATAAACTAGTCGTTTATAGCGATTGGAAATAATTTGCTCGTCATGATTTTTGACCGTTTGGAAAACTTACCATTGTCTAAAATCACGTCTAGCAAGACGCATTTTCATCTGCCATAGTAAAAAAACGTGTCTAATAAAACGCATTTTTTCTTTTTATAAAATTTACTTATTTCCCTAAAAATCTCACACGGGCCTATTTGGCCTATTTTTTATAAAATTGACATATTTCTTTAATTTAACCCCAAGGCATATCCTGCTGCAGTCCTTGATAAACGAATAGTCAAACGCCAAAACAAGGCTGTCACATAGCTGCTGATCTAGTGGGTAAACACGGAAGCTGGACACCTGGGAAGACTTCACGGTTCTTCAAGCGCAATTCCTAGATTTTGATCCTTGGGGACAATGATGGAGTTGATGAATAATTTATTTGGTACGGAATTCTTGCTATATATTCAATCTGCAACGACTGAATGAAAACAGTATTTTTCTCTTCTCAATTTGAAATCTCTAAATTTCCCAAATTTCTTAATTATTCTCCATTTATTCCATTTCACTTCTCTGTCACATGCTAGCTAGATTGTGACAGATTAAACCTTATGGTAGCTTGATCCGATCCATAAAGGAGAAAAAATAGTGTTGCTCCTTGGACGTTATTCAGATTACAAGTTGGACGTGCAGGGAAAAAAAAAGATTTAACAATGACATTGCTCATTCACCGTATTCAATATATGTTAGCATGCGGAATTTCTTCAATAGATATTTAAACTAAACGTATATTCAAATATAAGTATAATCATCTAAATATATAAAAACAAATCTTTATATCCTGCACCTTGACTTCATCTTTTCAAAAAACAGTAAAAAAACAAACATGACCATTTATATCCTTAATTCCATTCAAATAAAAATATGAGAAAATTAAATGTACGTTTTAATTTGCTTTCAAAAAATCCAAAAGCAGTAATCTCGTAAAAAGAAGTTTCTTTACATTTCAATTGTTTGCTTCTCTACTTTTTTTTCTAACTAATATAATACACAATGCCTGCTTATGATATTCACATTTTACCCTCAATATCTAGGTACAAAGTAACAAGTTGAGCCTTCATGAATTAGATGCAAAATGATTGAATATAGTCTCAAGAGTTGATTGGCTGATACTGTATTCAGCAATGCCCGATCCATTTCTGACAGTAAAAATTTCTAAATTCAGTGAAAAAATCCCCCCAAAACAATATTACTGAATTTATAAAAAGAAACCCTTCAACATTATCACTTACTTTAAATAATTCTTTGTACTTTCCTTGCACCTAAATAAACACTCATCCTTCGATTTATATCTAAGCTCACTCTTATTTCAAGTGAAAAGTTAATTCATGTTAAGGGTTTACTTAAATAAATTAAAGGTAAGGAGCTAATTTGGGTATGTGTTTAAAGTTTCAGGTGCACAGGAAGTACAAGGGGCTTATTTAAAAAAAAGTGGTAAAGCATAAGGGATTTTTAATTAGTTTAGCCAAATGAAAAAGGAAAAGGCAGTTTGAGAGATGCTTACCTGTTTCTCTCCAAGTGCCCAAAAACATCTGCTAACGAGAGACCTTCCCTATATGGTAACTGCATCAAAAAATTTCTGAATCAGTTACTATTACTTGACTAAAAATCATGAATCCGCAATATAATGTACAAAAGCGTGATACATTATTATGTTACTCAAACTTGATGAGTTTTGGGCGTGAGTATGTGTTCAATATGAGTATACTCTTTTTATTTCTTTCTTTCTTAAAATGATCAAACAATTGAAAACTAGTTGGAAACTAAGGGAGATTGCTTGCTTAGATGTTACAGATGGCGTAAGTAGCTGAAAGTAACTATGAGTTTTACCTGATATTTAACACTTAATCCATTGCAGCCATGGAAAGTTGAACCAGGAAATGAAGAGAGTATAAATGAATCGATGGCTGAAAACTTCTCTCGAGCTAGCCACCACTCGGAAAATATTGGCAATAGTATACCACCTATGGAAACTCATAATAAGTCAAAAATGCTGTAAGAAAGGAAAAATAAACAATGGAGGATGATAACACAATTAAAAACGTCTGTTTTATGCCGAATTTCTATGCAGTATAAGTTTAAAATAGTGATAAGAAACAGCATCTTAAAAAAAAAAAAAAAAAAAAAAAAAGAGAATCTGCAGTGAATGGATATTAAAGTAACATCAGTATATCATTTATACCTTCCCGAACCAACTGCTCTGACAACTGTTCACCAAAAAGCCCATCAGAATTTGACCTTGAAGAAATAAGTGTCTTCACTCTTTCTTCATTTCCAAGCCAACGTCCAACAACAATTATCATCTCCTTTGACAAGCTAATTTCTGCAACTGATGCATTTCCAGATGTAATGGAGTCGGTGGCCCCAATACAGACTTCAAGATCGTTTAGTAGGCTTCTTGGATGGGAAGGAATGTCAAAGAGCATTTCTTGAATAATGCGGCAAAGATTTTCCAAATCAGAAGCGCTCACTTCAGTGGGTTTAATCTGATCGAAGGTAAGAAGTTAAGGAATTATGAGTTTTCAAGTGTTTCAACTCATATTTGCACATTATTAAATCAACGAATGACATCATATTTAACCACATACCTCCAGCTCAAGATGATTTCCAAACCTTGTTTTTAAGTGCTGGGGACTTCCGATGCACCTTAGCCTGCCTCCAACCTAAATGGCAGACATTGCACATTAAGTGAATGCCAAAAATAATTTTCACAAGGTTTTAGGATGGAAGGAAGATTGGTACCATTATCCCAATTCTGGTACATAGAGCTTGAGCTTCATTCATGCTATGGGTAGTAAGGATCACCGCTGTCTTTCCTTGTCTGGTCGATAGGCGGGATATAACTTCCCACATGAACCTTTTTGCAATGGGATCCATACCTAAAATAATTAACATTAACTAATTGCCAGGAAACAAGGAAAGCTCTAAATATAACATGCTGAACTTTACATAGCATTCCATTCTTAGACAACAGTTAGCTAGACTGTAATCACGCAATACTCTTAAACGATACACGACAGACTAGAAACTGCCATCAAAGGCTATATCCCTATGTTGATTATAACCAAGAAGTATGTAACGGGTAGACATCTATTTGGAGAATGGTAGTTCCAGAACTCAAACATGCAATATGTAAGCAAACTAATTTAAGACTAAAAATATCAAGGAGCCTTAGAATAAACAAAGTGAAAGTTTTGGGACGGAATAACATACAACCACTAGAGAAAATGCAAACCAACGTGCATACAATATATCAAGGGAGCCAAGCCAACATCAAAGTTAGATCAGAAGATCTACAAGCTATTTCATAACATTTTAACGTCTAAAGACGGAAACTATTTGCTAGAAAAGGGGAGATGCATGCAAAGCATTCATCAAGTCCTTACAAGAACTTGAGTTTATGTAAGCAGTTTATACCTGTGGATGGCTCATCAAGAATGACAATTGGAGGATCTCCAATCATTGCAATTGCAACAGACAATTTACGCTTGTTCCCTCCACTAAGGGTGTATGATGGTTTATCAGCATGCTTTAGTAAGTCAAACTCCACCAGCTTTTCCAGAACAACCTGCCAAAAGAGTTACATGCATAAAGTGCATTATGTGGTCATTACTGCATCAATATCAAATTAGTATATTGATGCTAGTGTATTAGCTGGTGTCATGCATTTCAGTTAGAGCTTACAAGACGCAACCAGATAAAGCCTCTCAAATTATTGTACCATGTTGAATGCTTCAAATCAAACTAGAACACTTCTACCATACTGATGAGGGAGTAAAATGATTAGAATAACTATGATAGATACACATACATCATTCATTCTGTAGTCTGAAACTCCTTTTATCCTTGCATAAAGTTCAAGGTGCTCTTGCACAGTAAGATATTCCAATAAAGCATCAAATTGAGGGCAGTATCCAATCTGTAGGTGATTCATTAAAGAAATTAGACAAATTCTTTCTGATGAACTATTCAAACTGTTAGATCAAACATGAGTATGATAAACAAAGGAATCTAACTTACATGACGACGGGCAGCCTTTGGATTCGAAGATATATCTTTTCCAAAAATAAAGGCAGTTCCTTCAGTTGGAGATTCTTCTCCTGTATGGTGGAAATGAAAAAGAAATTGATGTGGTTCAGATGTATTAAAATCTTACAATTGCCATAATCTCTAAACAGAGTTAAGTTCTTATAAAGATTTATGAACCAGACACTATATAATGTAGCAGAGTTTAAGAGAAAGAAATAGTGTAAGTAAATTACTAATAATGATGGAAGCTTAGCCATTGTTCATGAATTCAATTATTCCACAATATTAAGAAACACATTAACAAAACAGCCAGGCATAAAATAGGCTAATTTTGTAGTGTTCTTCAGATAAAATATTGATGTCTAAGCAGGACAACTGCAGAATACCAGTTAGCATTGACAAAGTGGTAGTTTTCCCGGCTCCATTTGTTCCCAAAAAGCCAAAACATTCTCCAGCCTGAACAGAGAAAGTTAAGGAGTCTACAGCTACTTTTGCACGGTGATGATTTCCTCCAGGATACACCTGAGATTGATTGATGAACGTTACACCAAGCAATAATGAGAGTACGAGAATGACATGACTAAAATCAAGGACAGTAGAGTTCATAGAGATACCTTCCGAAGATTACGCAAGAAAAGAATGGTATTGTCAATGGAACCAGAAAGTACCCTATTTCTTTCTGTTCTTACATCTATGTCTTCATCAAGGTGAACAGAGGTCTCAGAGGAAGATTTCAGAAAAGGTTCTAAAACAGAATCATCACCCTGAAATTGTTTTTTCCTCCACCACTCCATTAGTCTTGCAGGAATCAATTTACAAGTAGGCAAGAGTTCAAGCCCAAGAGTCAGAAAAAAGTAACCAATGGCCTGTCACAGAGGGAAAACTGAATGAGATCCAAATCAACTTATCTTAAAGGAAAATGGCCTGTCACATCAAGAGACATGTTTGTTTTATTTGAAACTACATCTTAAAGGAAAATCAAGATGAAACAAATGGCTAGTTCTAGAAGTTCTACAAACAACTCCTAGGAGAAATGAATTTAGTTTTCTAGTCAGAACAAAATGGGATACAAAAGGGTAATGATGATTCTCCACGTGCACTACTCAAAACTGTATTCGCCAAGGACCTGCTCAAAAATGATGATAAGCATAATAGAAGAAGACAATCAAGCCAAAAGAATGAGAAAGATAATAACCTCAATTCCAAGATAACAAATGGAAGCACCAGTTACATTCCAATCAAAAATCCCATCACTAGATTTATCTTTCATCCCTTGCCGAAGAAGAGCCAGTGAAGCAAGCCCATCGGCAAAGCAGAACCCAGGAGATAATCTGAAAAAATTCTGGAGAAATACATAACATCTTAGTCAAGTTCACCAATATAGCAAGCAATCTTGCAGGATATTGAACAAGGTATGGGAGACCGTGTGTAATTTAGGTTCTAATCAGTTATTGACCAAACATTTGAAAGATGTTAGCGTTAATTCTCTCCAAATGTCAGCAAATAACGTTTTGCAAGCTAATATAATTGTGAGGTAAATAAAGGTATTGGAGCAGTCTGAATCATTCAGGAGTATATATAGCACCAAGTTCAATTTAAAACACATAAGGAAGTGCTTACAAATCAAACTTGCTACTAGACTAACACTTGAAACTAATAAATCATTGTTGACATGAGTGACAAAGAATACCCAAAAAAACAAAAATAAGAATAACAGATAAGAAATCAGTGATCTTGAAAAGCCTGTGAGGCAGTGTGAATTTCCATAAAAAAAGAAGGTTTTAGTTTCAGTTTCATAAATTTATTATTGTTTACACTAAAAAAGTGCCACTATATCTAAACTTGAACGTCAAGATTCAGCTCACTAGCTGAAGGTTAGGTTATAACAATCATGTCCGCTCTGATGATAGAATATTAGTGATATTGAGGAAAAGAAAAAGTTGAAAGAAGTCTACATTTTTTTTTTTCCAACAAAATAAGTTTACATTTATTTACTCTGACACATAGACAATCATAGCAACTGACAAACTACTGAGCTTAAAGAAACCAACCTTCAGAGAAGAATTTGCACTTGCAGTTGTTTTTATAAGCCCCATGATAAATGAAATAACCATGAGAATGAGTCCTGTGAAAAAGTGGATCAGGAGAACCACATTCTGCCCATGCACAACAACAGTTTTTTTGTTATTAACAAACTGTCTTAAATGCTGATGATATAACCATGAGAAAAGAATGTTACCCCACCTGGGCCATAGAGTGGTCAGAGAAGAAGAATGTAAGACAATATGTTGAAGATGCAATTGCCAGACCATACTCCAGAAACATGATGACAGTTGGCAAGAAGCCTCTTCCAATGAATTGATCAAGACCTACAGGACCAAATTAAATTTACATAACAGCTTAAAATGAAATTAAACAAGGTAAATCTGCATGACAAAGTGATGATATAACATGGAGAAAAAGCTGGACAACTCATTGAGTCAGGTTACTTATCTCATGAGTCATGCACCAAGTGTCAACTGTCACAAGGTTGGATATAAACAGCCAAGTAGCATCTCATTTTTGTCGGTAGAAAACTTAGTATTATCTTTTTCAAAATTATTCATTTGCAACAAATTATCTTATGAATAATAGCTGAACATCTCTGAGAAACTACTGCACATGATGTCCACATTCAATACTTTCCAGGGATGTGGAAGTGTTATGGCACTTCGGAAAATACAAAGCGAAATTAGATTCCATCATTGTTGATGTTTAATATCTCTCGTTAATTAATAGAAAATATACAAAATTCAATACATTTAATTACTATCCTGGATATCTAGCAACTCCCGAAGCATTTTGGAGGCTCAACATGTTCAATGAATGCATGACAGCCAGTAATAATCAATAATATGAGCATTATCAGTATATTTTTGCTTACATGAGAAGAATACAATTAGGAATGTAGCATAGGAACATACCAAACACATAGAAGAGAACTATCGCAAAAGTTGAAGGAAATAAGAAACTGATGAAGTCCCATATGTACGTTGAAATCCAATATGAAATTACAGAAACCTGAGAAAAAATATTTTATAATGATATACATGTGCTGCTTAAACAAATTTAGTTGGATTATTGGGTGAAATAAAACATACACCACTGATCAGTTGTTGGTGCTTAGCTTTAACTTCCTGTTCCTGCATCAAATAAGACAGCTGAAATCAGGGATGAACCTTTTTTGCCACAAATATGCAAGTTTTCAATGCGGACATAACTGAGGTATGAGCTTCAATAGCAGTTCTCTATGTTACATGCAGAGATAAGTGAATTAATCAGAAAACAAAAATATTTCATCTAGAGACAAACAAATTTTTAGTTGCTATACATTTGACTGAAAGGGATTGGAGGGATGAAATAGTAAATGCAGAAAAAGACTTGCACCCAGTAAACATGAGATAATGAATCGAGTAGAATTTAGACAGGGAACAGTACAGAGGAAGCAAAAGCTAAATAGAAGTGTTTGATAGAAAATGTCAGATCCCCATTACTACTCAAGAAAGTTGTACTTGACATTCTCCTAGGAAACAAGAAAACCAAACTGGCACCCTCAAACTAAATTTGATGAGCGCAACAGAATGCACAACCTATGGTACTGAATCCTGGAAACACTCCAAATGTTGGTCCACCAAGAAATCTATGAAACATAATTCAGCCAAAAGGAAGATAGACTTTGTACTAACCAAACCTCATTAATGAGCAAGTGAATGTTTTCTATGAATATGAAATAGTATTAAGAAAGTTCCTACTTTATTTCCTTCTCTTTTTTTCCTCTTTCTTATTCTTATCTCTAGATCACTAAAGAAAAATGAGCCAATAAAAGGACTAACTGAATTTTCAACAAAGGCAAACAACTTCGTCTTTCCACATCTACAATTTATTGTTTGTTATTGAGAATAACTAAGTACCCTATGATGCCGCAACCTAGGATTATACCTTTACGAGAGGAACAGCAAATGAAGCAGGAATGAATGAGAAGGCTATGTTAACAATAATTGCAGCAGAGAATGCATCCAGATCCTGTAAAATGTAAATGAGAAATCGAAGTGAATATCAAGCAGGTGTGGTTAAACAAAATGAAAAAAGAAAATCAATGAGCAGTACATCATTTAGAAACTAAAATATTGGTTTAAAAAGTGCAAAACAGAGACTCAAGAGCAATTCATTTATTTATATTTGGAGATTTAGGCAAACTAGCAAGCACACAAGTAAACCATCAGCTTGGATGCAAGGTCCACTTCAAATGTACTAGTTAGAAGAAAGATAATGTACTAGTTAGAAGAAAGATGCTCGTCTTAAAGGATCAAGGGTACAGAATGGCTCAGGGTATGCCATCTGCATCCATAAATAAACTTACTGGTACCTTCCATCCAATCTAGCCCCAGTGATAACCCCTCCTCTTCCCTTCCTTTCTTTAATAGAACAATTGTTTGCATTCCTTTGATGATTTATTAGACCTCCCACATTTTTCTACCTTGGTAAATTCCTTGCAGTAGTTCATCAATATTATGAAGAAGCGCACCCACACAAAAAATACAAAAAAATAAAAATAAAAAATAAAAAAATCTTTGATTTGAAAGCGTTTACGTGCATGTTAGAAACGTTTTAAACATTTTAATCCCTCATTTTTTCTGACATAAATATTCCTAGTACCAATTTGTCAATATTCAAGATGGCAGAAAACAAATTATTAAGATCTTCTTCATAGGCGAATTTAAGGGGGTCAGGCAGGAGCCTTGGCCCCCCAAAAAATGAAAAATATCCAATTTAGTCCCTTTTTAATAATGGAAATTTAAGTTAATATATGGTAAAATTGCACTTTGGCCCCTCAAAAAATGAAAATTTTCTGTTTAATGCCTTTAAAAATGATGAAATCACAAATTAATAAATGATAAAATTATATTTTGACCTTTCAAAAATTATAATTTAATTTCAGCTCCCACTAAAAAAAAAAAATTGGATTCGCCCCTGATCTTATTAGTTTTTCTTTTCAAAAAGCAAGAATGTTAATTTTATAACATAACATCTACCCTAAAACCAAATAGAAACAGGTAGAGAGATTGTTTTATGTGTAAACTTTAAAATCCTAGGGTACCCCAAACTTAACACCGTGGAACTTATTTTCTCAGAAATTAACACAAAACATTACAGGGTGCAAATATATGTCGATATTGCAACCACATATTAAGTTAATAGGAGAGAAGCTTACATGATGCTGTAAACGCTGGCTTTTTGTCATCGGAAGAGGATGATTACGTGTTCGAATCGTCATATTTTTGTTGCTAGTAGCAAGCCTAAGAATTGCAGAGTTCATCAAGTTGATAAAGGTTGGAGCAGCATGCTGACAAGAACTATTGTGCAATACAGTATACCCCAAACTCCCATCATCATACTGCTCATCCATCACAACTGCCCCATACCTATCAATACAAACATAAAAGATAAAATATATATATATTTAAAAAAGTAACAAACATGCTTTAAGTAAGCAATTCCAATCCCAGTTGCCTTCCATCATATTGGAATACTCAAACAGAGGAAAGAAACTTCAGGAAACTAAAAGTTTTAGGCACATTATTCAACTCCCGATAGAGTAGGCTGAAACTAGAGAAAAAACCATAAAGCAAAAGAGAAAAGGCATGTGAACCCAAGTTGGAGATAATGCTGATTCCAAAATGGTTTGCCAATAAAACTTAAAATCAGAAAAATAACACAATCAGAAAAATAATGGCAACAGAACCCAACTCAAAAACCTTCATTGAACTATTTTGGCTTGGTTTCATGAGTTCTTTTCTATGTTCTGCATACAAAGCAGCAGCATCCTTATGCCACATGCAACAAAGTCCCTTTTACCTATTTTACTTAATCTCTTAGAACTACCATTTCTGCATAATCTACTTGAAATAAAGTAACTCCTCTAACCTCATACCAAACACGCACACACAAAAAAAGGCAAATGCAGTTTCACTTTGAGATATCGAAAAATATAAGCTCAAAATATGAAAAACATTCCACACCAATTAAATCAAAAGGCTTGACATGTCTAACAATAAATATAAAAGGCTGGACTCTGTGCTAGTGAGGTTTGAAAAATACATCTACAGCTGTGAAAATAAACACAATCTTAAAAGAGAACAAGCAATAATAAATTCTCTTATTAAAGAGACAAAACTGAAAAAAGTACAAATAAACAAGTGTTGAAAATATGATAAACAAAAGCTTTTAGAGAGCATAACCATGCAGTGATGGACTTTGCATGCTACAAATAATTTAATGTTTCTCACAAAAATCCAACATGATTACTATCAAATAAGACATCTTCCGCATCAAGACCAGATAAACAGAATATGAGAAAATAATTTTGTGATTAAGGAAGATCTACCTTGATTGGTATGATTCGTTAAAGCTAGACATTAGAAATTCACTCATTGAAAGCAAAACGGGTCCTAAAGTTGGTCCTGCTGCCTCTACAGCATCGGCTAAAGCCCTTTCTGAATCAGGAAATTTGTATGAAGTCGGTTTAAATTTTTGAATCCACCCTCCTCCAACATTTTTTGCTACCTGCAGTTGACAGCTTTAGAGAGAGGAATCGTATCTCTTATAATGTCACCATCAAAAGAAGCATCAGAAGCATGACAGTATCATGACTTAAGCAGTATACTACTTTGTACCAAAATAATAATAAAGCAGTATGCTCAGCTCGTTCTAATGAAATCAGAAAATAGAACTCAACAAAAGTTAAAAAAAAAAAAAAAAAAAAAAGAAGGAAAGAATAACAAACCTCTTTTGCAATAGGCCAGGACAGATCAAATGGAATTGGACCACCACCACCAGAACCACTTAAAAGAGGATTAAAAAGTGAAGTGGTGAATGTCACAGACTGCTGATCAGGATGTGGCTTAAGCTTGAGAAAAAGAAGACCAAAAAGCAAGAAGATCACAGGAATCAAAAGCTGAAAAACAATTGTCTTGCGGTCTCTTCGTGCAGAAACAGCTCTCTTTATGAGCAACGCCTTAGAATGTTGCCAAAAGATTGACCTAGAAATCATGCAACAGCTGCAGCATTGCATACTTAAGAAGTGCATGAAACTTAGAAATATAGAAACAAATAGGCCACAAAATCTGGTCACTATGGAAGATATGCCCTCAATAATCTTTTTATAACTTCCCGAAAGCTTCACATAGGAAATTCTTTTGGGCACTTGCTCGCCAGAAGGAATAGAATCAATTGAAACAAAATTATTTCCCTCTTGGACAGATTCAGCTTCATCAAAGTCGCACCCAGCAACCCTCAAGAACACTTCCTCCAAGGTTGTAACAGATATGCCATAACTTTCAATACCAAAATAATTTTTATCTTCGCTAATGCCTGTTTCTGAGTTAGAAACTGATCTTCCTATACAACTCTCAATCTCCCTAAACATACTTTCAAAGACTGATGAAGCTGCCAGAGGAAGCTTGAAGGAAATTTCAGTTCCAACCTGGAAGATAATAAACAATTATATTACACAATATAGAACATATATATTTCAGACCCACTTTTACCAGAACTACCATCATGGATAAAGAATTCTGAGTTATGGTTCACTTTCACTTTGTCCATAATTATAGCTAGCTACAGTTTCCTTCTATTTCTTCACCTGTTTGCACATTTTTGCTGGTATAAGATAGAACTAGCATTACAGAAACTTCGGCTCTATTTGGATTTAGAAAACAGAGGCCATTTTCATTTTCATTTTCATTTTCTTGAAAAATGAAGAACACAAGAAAATGTGTTTGGTTGAAATTTTTAAAAACTTTTGGAAAATGAAAATTTATGAAAATTAGAAAACAAAAAGTTGTTTTCATCATTTCCACTAAAAATGCTTTGCAAATTGGAAAAGTTGACAACAAGGGTTTTTCTTTAGCTTTAATTGTAATTTATGAATTGCCCCTAGTTCAAATCCATGTATACACAATTTTCCAACATTTTAAATCTCAAATCTCGGACCCTGGTTCAAGTCCTATAATTGTAAGAACTTTTTTATTTTTATTTCTCATTAATCTACTATGAGAAAATAGATAAAAACACTTCAATTATTGGAAAAAAAATTATTTACCAAAAGTATTTTCCAACTTTTATAAGCAAAAATTATATATTCCACCCTGCCTTCTTTACATGTAATAAAACCATCGCATTACATGCCGTCAGTAACAAGCAGATACACTAAACAATAATCAGACATCTTTCTATTAACTCCTAAACAATCCAGACTCAATTGAGGAAAGAATACCCAGTAAAAGATTGACAAAAAATTCAAACAAAATAGTTAGCCCGTTAAGCATTAGGTGTAGACAGATACAATATTATTACAGAAGAGTACTCCTTAGATTTAGCATTAAATTAATTTAATACAAATACAAAAGCATAAAAGCATGTACCTCGCTAACACACGTAGCTGATGGAACATATCGATAAACAATATCAGCAGCTATAGAAGCAGTTGGTGCACTCTGAGAGGAAAATGAATAGTCAAACCACCATGGATGACATGAAAATACATAAAAGTAATAGTTCAACAAAATCATAGGAGAAATAATAATAAGAACAGAAGCTAACCTTCACTAATGTAAGAGTATAACCAACACCATACTGATGCTTCAAGAATAGGGAACTGTTACAAAATAGGCATTAGAAATTATGGAACTGGTGCTAAATATTTCCAACAAAATAACAAAAAAGGTTCTGGCCAAAAAATAAAAAATAACATAAAAGGTAACATCTTGGACAATACTTTTAGCCTATAATCAAGTGTAAAATCCCGCATTATGAAAGATGGGTCTTCATGTATTACGGGTGAGAAAAACAATAGTAAGAAGGTAGAGAGATCAATAAATAATTTTATTTTAATTTTATATTGGTCGGAAGAAATCCCAAATCTTTAGTGCCCTTCATCTAGATGATTCATACAGTGTCAGCAGTCTTGCAGGAGTCCCAAACTACTAGACACTAATAATTTCAAATCTTTTTCAAAAGCAAGAGCACAAATTATATCTCTGTTATTTAGTTTTGGAAAAATGTGATCCATAATGCCTGATTTCTGATTTCTTTCAAGGAAAGCTTTTCAAAAAAATTGGTCTTATGGAGAAAAATTTTGGTTAACAATATCAACCTTCCACAGCATTTCAAAGAACCATCAGCCATGATGGCTATCCGATCCCCCAGTTCATCAGCCTCATCCATTGAGTGTGTTGTTAGTAATATTATTCTTCCCTTCTTTATTTTTTTTATTAACTGCCAAGTCAAGCGCATTGAATATGGATCCATGCCACTAGTAGGTTCATCAAGAATAATAACCTGTAATAAGAAAAGAAAAACAAGAATTAACAATGACAACTTCCAGAATCAAGAAATATTAATCATGACCTAGAACAATTTCACACCTTACTATTTCCTATCAATGCAATTCCAAGAGATAATTTCCTCTTCATACCACCAGAAAGTGCCCGCACAACAGTGTTCAGTTTATCTGCTAAACCAACCTGACCATAAAAGTAGCAGTTAAAAAATGCAGCCATCCAAGGGACAGTCATAGAGAGAGAGAGAGTAGACACCATGTGAAAGGTCCTTTGGACTTTAAGATTGAGACAAAAAGGCATATCAGATTCCTTTTTCTTTTCCTTATAAGAAATCTAAAACAAATTTCTCAGATGATTGAATTCACAGAGTCTCCCAAAAGAATTAGAGATTTCTGTTATGTGTAACCCCTAGAATTTTTGCAGAACACATTTATAAAAAAATATATATCAAATTAATTGATTCAGATCCTATCATATTAAAACAGTTCATTTTCAGAAAGCCTCACAGTGGAATACACTGTCCATACAAGGTCCCCAGCTACCCTCAGTTTTAAGATGCATATAGAATCCGAGCCCAACAGAATTGCAATAAAAGAACTATTCTGAGGATTAGGTATTCATCAGATAAAAGAAAAGTTAATAAATAAAGGCAAACGAATCTAATTTGAACATAAGGCTACAACAAACTCAACAAAAATGGGTTAATGCAACATGGAAATCCACAGTTCAAAAACACCCAAACCTTATAAACCTAAAACAACCTGAAATTAAACAATTAACCTTAAACTGTTATGAAAGCTAATTGACCTAAACATTCAGCTGCTCTCGAAAACTTAAATTTGAAAGAAGAGATTTGAATTTTAAATATAAGAATTAAAGAAATAATTCATAAAATGATGATTTTCTTGATATCAAATTTAATGATTTGCTGTATCTCTATTTAGTGATGGACTTTATGGACTTTGAAGTTTATCTATTTATACGCTATAAAATACACTATTGCAATTTCATGTTCTCAAGCATAGCTTCATAGATTTCAAAATAACAGATCTCATTTGCTGCTCTATAAAAAAGAAATTAAAGATTCAGAATACTAAGTGAAGATATGAACACGAATCCAGCAAGGCAGACAGGAACTCACTTCATCAACCATCTCAGTTACAGCACTCTCTAAACCATCCTCCTTCACACCCTTCAATATAGCAAACATTTCCAAATGCTCTCTGACCTGAAAATAGGAATCAATCAAAATATCAAATTAATCTTTGCTACTTCAAATCACCATAATTGCCAATCAGAAACTTCAAAAAATGTAGAGATATCAAGGAAATGAAACAAAATTTGGAAATCTAGATTTTTCAAAAGAAAAGGAAGTTGTGTACCACAAGAAGATATTGGAAACAGGAAGTTGTGTGCAACAGGATTAGAGTTAGTTTACAAGAAATTATTCTACAGTGCAAAATTTAAGCATGCTAACTTCCATAAACAGCACCAGAAGAAGGCTTACAAAATCTGTTGTAAGGGAGGATAACCATTTCAGTTGAGGGAGACAAAATCTACAAAATAGATTTTTTTTGGGGGGGGGGGGGGGGGAACTTCTAGTATCAATGCCATATATATATAGACCTACATGCTCGACTCTACCTTTTTCTTAAGATACCTGTGTTGAACACTTATTCGACACCTCAAAGTGGAAACTAATACAGGCATCAACATTCCACTTAGTAACTACCGGATCTATTCCTGTGTCCAAAACTTAGTCCTAAGTTCAAGAAACATATATATACACGTATATGACTAAGATTAGTGGGCACATACATATTATTTGCATTTACTTATGGATGCCCATACACACATTGAGATGAATGAGGAAAGATCTTACAAATATAATGATAAACCCGTGACTCAAAATATTTCCAGTACCATCTAATGAGTAATGAGAGAAAAATGAACCAGAACTGAGTAGAGTTTGATATGAATTTGCATCCAAACCTATATAACCACACAGCTTTTTCATAGACATGTGATAAAAAGGATATAACATGCAAAGCAAGACAATGTAAGAAAGAATAATCAAATAGATGTATATTATATTAGCCTCCTTGTGGCAAAAGCTTGTTTCTTCTACCATACAATCCAAAAGTGCCCTTGAAGTAACATTTGTTATGCATGAAGAACCAAATTTTTAACACTTATGGCATGCACTTAGAATGCTCAACATGAACCAATTTAATTAAACAAAAAAATACCACAAATTTAAATATGTACAAATACAAAATTAGAAGATGCTTCTCTTACAGTCAATTCTGGGAAGAGGATATCATGTTGTGGACAGACCCCCAATCCCTTGCGTATCTCTTTCTACAGGACAGACACATAATCATAATAACATTAGGAGAAAAAAATACAGCAAAAGAAACAAAAGTGATTGAAAAAGAAGAATGAAAATAAAATAATAATAATAATAACAACGTTGCGACAATAAAACTTAATCAGCTTAAAACTTATTTAAAGTAAGTTGAGAACCTGATAAGGCTGAAGCACCATATATCATAAAGATGCAACAAACTCAAAGTTGCTTGAGACAATCTCAATTACCATGCATTCACTAAATAGAAAGGAAGAAAATACATAAAAGGGATCCAGGCCAAGGTGCATTTTAGAAGAGAGGGATAGACTAGAGAGTTGTTATTATGCATAAAAGAGCCTAAATATCATATTATCTAAAAATCTTATGATCATAAATGGATCTAAAACCAGCTGCACATACTTGAAAGATCATCAGTCCTGTTTGTTATGAAGTCTGACAGGACTACAAATTTGACAATAAAACCCACAAAAGAGAAACAACAGGTGGAATCACTAGGTGAAGTTTTCAGTTTCAACAATATTAACCAGGATAATATAAAAGATAATTACAAAAGCACTTTACATGCTTCTGGCCCTTCAAACAAATTGCCCACCTCAAAGTGAGATTCTGTTGAATAAATGTTGACTCCAAATATTGTCCGTTTAACTAATAGACCAGATCAAAACACCATAATGCAGCACTTACAAGCCACTGTGCCACTAAGAAGAACAACCATAAACAGAATGGAAGTTTGCAGTACAAGCCACACAAGAGCTTAGCCAAACTCCTTTACAAATATTAATCAAGAAGGCATACAGCATAATCATGTTGACAGAACAGTGGAAACATCATGAAAAATACAACATACCATGTCTGTTAGTATACTTTTTCCAAGCACCAAGGCATCTCCAGATGTTGGGGGAAGAAGGCCAACAAGCATAGATATTGTGGTACTTTTACCAGCTCCATTGTGCCCTTTAAAATAATAGCACAAAATTAATAGAATTGACATCATCAAATGCAATATGGAGATTCTATATATGGAAAAGATTTCTTATCAATGCTACATGCCAATACATAAGAATCATACAGAAAAAAAAGGGATCTTATGTGGAGAAGAACTAAAGCATCATATCCCCATTAAAATATATACACAACTATATAATGCAGCCAATGGGTTGATCTCTCACGAACTAGTTCTCCTCTCACATAGAAAACTCAGATAAGCTTCTAAATGTTTCAATGAAATACACACCCATCAACTGCAAATCGGGATATAGTAAAAAGGTAAATGATTTAACAGCCTAATTATCAAAGGCTTCTTTAAATGAAATCAAATGGTTGGACCTAACAATAGGAGGCAGATCCTACCACTGCCCCTGAACAAAAACTTCAATGATCAATACACTAGCAAAACCTACAAGACCTTACAAGAAGAAGCAACTTTAGGCTATTGGAATTCCAACAATCAGTTTCAGATCTGATGAAATAGATTGCAGTTTAGGAGAAGACAAGGATGTGACAGATATTGAGGTGTGAAAGTTAGTTACTCACCAAGAAGAGCTAGAATTTGATTTTCATACAAGGTTAACTGTAAGGAGTTAACAGCACAGCACTTCCCTTTCTTGGTGGCATATACCTTATGCAGGTCCTTTATTTGGATACATCTGCATATCTAGCATTATATTTAATGAGCAAAACCAATTAAAGTGAACAAAATAAGAAAGCATACTAGTTTCAGTACATGCACCTGCCATCGATTTCTTGTTGTTTCATCTCCAAGCTTATTGCTTCCACAGCTGGTCCAGACATATCCTTTCTAGGAAAGATGTTTTTCCTTTTGGAGATTGTATCATTAAATCTTACATCATAACTGGAAACATGGTGTTTTATGGCACTTCTCTTTTTCCAAAAGCATTTTTGGAACATAAAGTTCCAAGGATAGCGAACTCCATTTTCACTGGGAAGAACCTGATCCAAGGAACATTTCATTGTGCATAAAATATTATAGAGAAGGTAGACAAGGCATAACAAATCCATAGATCTGGCATACTTCCATGTAAGATTCTAGTCAACCAAATTAACTTGAGAATACTTTTACAAAGCTGCTTAATTAAGCTATTAAATTAATTGCTACAGCATTGAATATTGTAAAAGATACTAGGAACAAAATTCTTGACTTCTAAGGATTATAACTAAAAAAGATACACTAGATCGAGGTATACCTAAGACATATAGTAAATATATACTAGTCCCTTCTAATTATTATAACTTTGGAAGAAAAAATTTTCCAAAAAAGGAACTTTGGAACAAAGAAAATCTCCGTCAGAGACAGAATTCAACAACAAAACTTCACATGACAACCTGTCGACTTGAAAATACACTGTCTGGACAGATATTTCAACAGAAATAATAATTTTTGGAACCATTGGTTTGATTTTATGACAACAAAACACTTTAAGTGATACTGAGTTACTTTGTGATTTGTGCAGGGTTTAAACTCATTGATTAAATATTTTTATTTGGACAGTGAGACAAGATCAGCAAAATATAGTTTAATCTTGTTCATTAAAAGGTTTGATTTGATTATTGGTATCAAAGAATTTCTTCAATAGAAGTGCTTCTGAAATGACCATCCTAATTTTAAAACCAAACTACAATGCAGTTGTTAGGGGGATTGTTTAGGAAATCCATAACTTGGACTTGGGAGTGTCAAGATAAAGGACATGGGTTTAGAGGAAGACAAAACATTCACCCTTATTATGTCTTTAATCCCTTAGTTACTTCATGTCCAGCTTATCCATGCACTTTAGTTTGGGAATTTGCAATCTTTTCTTAGATTTTCAGTCATGAAATTCAACCAGCCTTTTATTATGTTGCCACTCTTTGGGAACTAAGAATTACCAGAGGACATTTAAGATGTAACACAAGAAGGTTAGCTTAGAACAATGTTTTAACTCTACTATCAGCAGAACTATAACTAAAAAATTTCCCTTTATAAGGAGTAATTCTCCCTCTTGTTCTCCAATATATGCATCATTACCAGTGTACTAGGATAAAGTTGACAATTAGAATCCCTTGAATCAAAAGAGAAAAGAAAAATTGTGTTTTAAGAGGTACCTTATCTAGGTACAGACCAACAACGCAGTACAGCAACGTGTCAAACAACATCATTAGAAGGCAAACCAAAAAGTTCACTCCAGATGATCCCTGCAGCAACGATAATTTAAGTTAAAAACCAAAAAGAACCAAGATTAGATAACTAGCAGAAAAAAAAAATTCCCTTATACAGGACATACCCGCCATATGTTGCTCCAACGAAGCCCTACATGTGCACGTTCATAGTCAGCAAAATTAATAGATCCAAGAGCAAAGGCCGTAGGAGACAGGAAAGAGGCAATGACCTTTAATACCCTGTAGTAGAAAATGTTAACTGAAATTGCACACAAAAAAGAAAGAAAGAAAAAAGATCAAAAGCATAAGGTATGTCCATTGCACAAGACTTACATCGCAACTGCCTCATCATTGACAGTGTAATAAGGAAAGAAGGCTCCAAGAAAAGAAAGAGTTCCAACTGCAACAGCAGTCTTTGTTCGTGTAAAGAATGTGGAGATCAAAAATGATAGCATGATCGCACTGAGTCCAAATACAAAGAAATACACGAACACTACTGTCTTGTCACTATACTTGAAAAGGTTATCCATGGTACAAACTGTAATGATCACAGATGAAATAGCAAACTGCAAATGGAATCAAATTAAATTAACATGAGAATCCCAGAACTAATGATTCCCAAGATAACTCACCACCACAAATGTATTTTTGCGTACATAAATCCTAACTTAGAAACCGAAAGTAACAAGTTCTTAAATCATGAAAATGATAATATTAATCAAATTTTCTATGCATCTTCTGGCTCTCTAGTAAAGTAGGCATGAGTTATAAAAGAAAACTGAACATACAATTCCATGGCACGACCAGACTACAAAAACATATTCGATACATGGCTCTTCAAAATTATATAAGGCTCCTAACGTCAAATAAATTCTTTCCATTTCTCAACCTAAATGTGTTGTACCAGAATATATTACAAGCCTCCTCCCACAGATACCATTGTCATCCTTTTCTAATCAACCACTAAAAATCATTGCTGAATTAAGAGTAACCACATCAAGAGCAATTACCAAAACAATCTATACGTTTTCTTATTACTGCCACCATTATAGTAAAACTTTTGCAATCCATATCATTTACTGTAGGTAGGAGGATGGCTACTTCAGAAGTAAAGTCACTTTCTAGATGAAAACTATGAAAGTAAAAATAACGTTCTTAGTAGATTATGGCCTCATCATTGAAGCAGCTCTGTTACCTTGAATGGACATTTGAAACTGTGAAAATGCAAAATTAAAATTAACCAACGCTTTTAAGCATCTTTAATTACAGATTAAAAAGAGGATAACATAAAGCTTCATGAATTACACATTAAAATTGAATTCAAATATAGATGTATGTACTTTGCATCTTGCATAATGCACACTGAAGGTAAAGTAAGCAACATACTGTGCACCCACCACAAACAGATGAAAACCAGAAAAGCATAGGAATTCTCTACTAACTCGGACAAGTAAAATTTTCACAATATCACAGTAACCAGAATTACTTATTTCCCATTAAAAACCATGAACTTTTTTCCCTAGACTGAAATCAGTTTTCTGCCACTTAACATGCTACAATCAAATATCAGTTCTGATTCAATAGTTGAATTATATGTAGGAAAATTAACACTTTATCTAATCTCGAATGAAAGTTTTGCCAGCTAAATGAAAGAGCAATTGATCCCCACAAACAGCATTCCATACATTTATAACCTAAATGATCAAATCAAGAAAAAAAATTCAAACAGAAATAAATAATAATAACAATAGAAAACAACCTCACACTCCATCAAAAGTACAAAGAATGGGAAAAATACATAATTGGTCACTAGAAGTTCACAGCCAAAAATTAACCTGAAAAGCGTATGTAATGAGCCAAGAGAGATGGAATATCCCATCTTTCAATCCCATCATATAAAGGCCCTCTCTTATCTTCTGCTCCTGAAATGTTGGAAAGGAAAATGATTTAGAGCTTAAAAAAATAAAAATAAAGAATATCTTCTATATCAAAAATGTTAAGAACTGAAAACAAATAGAAGCAGAATTAAAAATATTAGATATGTCAAAATTATAACTGTTATAGTCATTAAAAACCTTCTCAAACACAGTATAGCTGATCAGGCGAGAGATTGGATAGAGAAATCCCAACAAGTACCTATTCATTCCAAAGGCAGGGCAACAATAAACAATATATCAATATGTAAGCCAATGAGAAAACTTTTTGATGTAAAATTAATAAAGATTAACACGGAGACATTAATTCAAGAGGCACATACAACAGGCCCAAGACGCTCTTAATGATGGATTGGAACTCATCATCTGTGTATTCTCGAGTTGGGAAAGGAGCTATTCTAATATTTGAAGGGCTAAACTGTGTCCAAGGTAACCCGAGGGATGATGTTACACCGGTTGAGCGCAATGCTCTTATTTCTATATCTTGACTAGCAATGCCAGATTCTGTTTGCTGAGCAGCAAATATGATAAATGAATCTAAAACCTGCTGGAGCTGCAGAAAGTATAAAAGTATCAACAACTATAGCAAGGTATACTTCATCAAATTTGGGATGATAACTGAAGTACGACCATATTTTCGCAATGTAGAGAATATGGCGGAAGAAAAAGAAAGATGAATAGATGAGAAAAAATCAGAGCACTCATATGATGTACTAAGAGGCGGGGGACTCAATGAAGCCCGTATTCTGATAAAAAGGAAGCAAAGGAAAGGCAACATTTGATGATATATAATATATAAAAGTGCATGCACATTAAAAATCTATTCTATCATTCGAAATTATGGTGCTGGAAATTGAAAAAAGAACAAAAAAAATCCATCACCATTATTTATCAACCCTAAGGATAAGCATAAAATGAGAAAAAGAATATCAACGAAAACCGTGAACCCAAGGAAACAAAATGTGACATTAGAATACTGTTAAGGAGGAACTATTGGTTCATACAGTCAAAAATCCACTGAAGCTGTATTGCATTGTTGGTATGATATTAACACCCAATTCCAAGTCATTGAGGTAAGGGCCGTTAGTGTCCATGATACTTTTAACATCAGGAAATCCAGAGAAAGCCCATGTGTGATTGAGGCGAATACTATAATCAAACAACTGAGGACCTTGATTATGAAATACCACCGCTCCTTTAATTTTCGGATTTGAGCAATTCCTAGACCAAGATAAACTCAAAGTTAATGAAGTTTTCTCACATGAGAAAAAGGTATTTTAGATTATGAACAGCATCCAATGTAGGCAAATGTGAAGAGGGAATATCTGAAAAGATGAACAACAGCAGAACACTAAAGCCACCTCATAACCATACAATATAGAATAACTGTGAAGGTTCTCTGCACAATCTTTTTTTTTTTTTTTTTTTTTTTTGGACAAGGTAATTAAAACATGTCTAACCACAAGATTCTAGAAGAATATATTAGAAAAATGAAACAGGCCAACACTTATGTAAGGACTTTCTAATGCTCGGGATGTGATGAAAAAAAATCTGTAAACCATTTAACTTATAAGTTTTACCTAAATTCAAGTTTATGTTAACTGCAATCATAGTTATTAAATTTAAAGTCCTTCAGAGCTATTGAAGAAGTGATCCCCATGGTAGAAGTAACCAAACTGTATGCTCCCCATTTAATTCTCTTAAAACTGTTCATGTCAACAGAGAAGCACATAACAACAATCGGCAAAATGCCCTGCTATCAATGTCATAGTAAAAAGAGTTCAACTTACCTGAAATCACAAGTACCATACAGATCTGACTCTATATATGTATCCAGCTCGAGCTCATCTTTGTATACTTTCGAAACTAGCTGCAACCAGGAAACCAAGTTTCATAAGAGTAAGTGATTAAATGACTGCAACAAAAAAAAAAAAAAAAAGGGAAATTGCTAATTACAGTAAAAGTAAAAATCCAAAAAACAGGGATTGTAGCTCGCATGCAATAGCTAAACTATAACCTGGCTACAAGGAAGAATAAAAAATGAAGAATAAATAAATTTATTGCCAACATTCATAACAGCTAGATAAACAAAAACAAACCAATAAAGAGTACCTGCAATAAGGGAAATTTGATGGAAATTAAGTTAACCATCTGCCTTGTTTGTTCAGTATCAGGTGCAAAGGCTATATACTCTCTTTTGGCCAACAATAACTCCAAAACTTGTTGGAAAGTAGGGGATATACCTTTGCCTATCTCCACAAACATATCTTTCCTTATATATCTAAATCAATTCAATAGCAATCAGTTCATCATCATCCATTCATAAAAAAAAAATTAAGAAGAGAAAACTTGACATACGGTTGAGCTGGATGAATTTGAGTATCAACACGAGTCCTTATACCAATCAACAACAAAATTACGATCGTAGGAAGTAAAATCTGCAACACGACAACAAACAAACAAATAATCAATCAATGAATAGAAGATAAAACTGAAGAATTTAGACAAGAAATAAGCAACAAACAGAAAACGAAGAAGTGAAACCTCAGCAGCAGTGATAAAAGGGTGACGAATCTTAAGAAGCCAGTTTTTCCGAAGCATAGCTTTGAGTTGTCTCTTAGAAGTCCCCATTTTTTTTTTTTTTACTTTTTCTTTTGTTGAATTAAAGAAACTGAAAAATAAATATTAAAACCCTGGAAGACAGTTAAAGAAGATGAAAGTGAAGAAAAGGGAAGAGAGAGTAAGTGGCGGAGGAGGAGGAGGAGGTGGCGAAACAGCAACGCTTCCCTTTTTTGTTAAAAGTGGTGGCCACTGACGCCATTTTGGAAATTGTAAAAAGCAATGTTAAAAACAAACAGGGAACCGTGAAAGGGAAGAAAGACAACTAAATTAGTAATTTAATTTTTGAAGGTTAAATTTGGTATTAGTCCATGTACTATATATAAGTTGTGATTTAGTCTATGTATTTTAATTTCATCACTTTTAATCCTTGTAATTTTAGTTCTTTAAATTTTAGTCATGATTCATACGATAATAGTCATATCTTTAGGTCATGTTCTGCTAGTAGCTCATATTATCCTTAAGCTGTGGGTTCAGTTTATGTTTTCTAATTTGATAATTTTTTAAATATGAAATTTTCAATTTTAATTCAAACAATAACCATTAAACATATTAAATAAAATAATGTAGTTTTTTTTGTTAAGTATGATGTGAAAACAGCAAGCTCATGCGGTATTACATGTGTGATAATATATTTGTCGCATAATATTTTAAAAATTGTATAATTTAATTTAATAATTACCATTTGAGACAAGTATGAAATTTCAAAATTCAAAAAAAGTATAAAAAATTTTATTTATTAAATTGATTAAGATTTGTTTGAAGTAGTGATTAAAGTGCAGGTAAGACATTTAGGCGACACGGATTTGAACTCTATCATCCCCTTCCTCAAAATTGTAATGATAAAAGAATTGATTAAATTGAAATATGATAATTAAATCTATAACTTACCCAAAATATAAGGATTGATAGTAAAATTTAACCATTTGAAAGTTAAAGTTAAAGAAAGAGGTGGTGTTTTTTTAATCTTACGCATAAGAATTGTGAGTTTGGGGGACCCATGTAATGCCACTTCGGCGTCTATGAATGAGATTCTCGAGATTTTCGTTTCGAATGGATTTCTGGAGCGTGAGATAAGTGGGTTGTTGGATATGACTGTTTTAATACAACAAATAAAAATGATTTTTTTCCCCTTAAACATTGTTTTTTCATTGAATTTGATTCTTTTCTAACATTAAACGATATTCATTTATGTGATTATACTTTGGCCGGTCCTCGAGTTTTACCAGTCACCTCATACTTTTTTTCCAAAGATATTTTATGGAATTTAATTCTCATTATTTTGGACATAATCACATAATATGGTATTTGGTATTGTATTAGTGCTGATTGTATTTATCGATTTATATTATTTTGGTCTTAAATTGATATTAATTAGTTTTTTTCCGCTTCCATTAAAATTTTGGTGCATTTTAGGCATTTTAAATTGTTTGGGCCTATTTTGATATTCCGTGCCAATACCATTTTAATTTTCTATAATTATATTTGAAATTAAAAGTTATTACATTAAATTATTCAACCTAATTTATCTTTTTAAAATTTATATTTACATGTAAATATATTTATATGGATGTAATTGAGATAAATTTACATGTATATATAATATATAATTTATTTTTAATCAATAGTATATAATTTGTTAATAAACTAAAATTTTAAATTATATATGTGTGAGAAAAATATTTAAAAACATCGATAAAATCGAAACGGTACACCAAAATATGTTGATATTGATATCGCCCACTCTGCATACGATTACTAAAAATTTAGAAGAATACTTTTGAAAAGTACTTTTGAATAGTATTGTGGAAAAGTGCTTTTGAAAAGTTTGGTTTAAAATTTAAGTGTTTAGCATTGCAGTCAAAAAGTAATTTTGAAAAACAAAATGTCCATTTTAGATATGTTATTATCAAGTAACAAATATGCATTTAAATAATATTTAAATTAGCAATATTATTATATTTTAGTAAGAATATAAAAAATTTATTATAACTTGTTGTTAATATTTTAATATATGAAATATAAATTTTAAATATTTTTAAGCAATAAATATTAGTTATTTATAAAATTTAATTAGAATATATAAACTATATTTTAAATATTTAAATATAACCATTAAATATTTGTAATTAGTATTTTAAAAAAATTTACTTTTTAATTAATGATTTTAATACATTTGTAATTAAGCACCAAGAAAAAAAAAGGGAAATACTATATTATTGGAGAGGTGAAAAAGTAATTAAACACCAAAAGTGCTTTTGGGAGAGAAAAAGCTAAAAATTTTAACTTCTGCTTTTGCCAAAAATTTCAGTCAAAAGCAGCTTATTTAGCACAGCTTTTCTTCCAAAAGTGCTTTTAGAGCCAGAAGTATTTTCTTTAAGCACTACTAAACAGGCCCTAACTATGTTGCTATCAAGGTTCAACACTAATTTTTGGTACCTTTTTCCAATATTAAAAAAATGTTTTTAATACTTGCCAACGAGGCTTTGTCTCGTTGGTAAAGGTGGAGGCCTTGGGTCATAAGTACTTAGGTTTGAGACTTATCGTGTGCAATTATATGTGTAGGTCTCTAAGTCTCATCATGTGTCAGTTTTAGTTCAGCTAAGTCTAGTTTGCTAGCTTTAGTCTGGATTGCACCAGCTCTTAATATGTTGTTGCTATAATAGTTTAATTTTACATGGTGATTACTTTTGTATAGCTCGTTTGTAATATTTCAATACTTGTAATTACTCAAACTTGTATTTTTATTTGTATTTTGATTGTAGGTCAAAAAAAATATTAAATACTCACACTATAAAAATATTAAACTCAAACCATTTTTTAATTATCATAATGTTGAACTAAGCTTTATTTGATAAATTATTTTGATATAATAAATAAAAATATTTTTTAATAAAATTTATTTTTGAACAAAGAATCGATGGGGTTTAAAGTAAAAACTTTTTTAAAGTCTCCAAATACCTTAGAGAATACTTTGAACACTTAGAAATATTTTGGGAAAAGTTCAAAACACTTCAAATATTTTTAACTCAAGTGAAACAATTTTAAATCGATTGAAAACTTTTTAAACAAGAGAAAAACTGCTCAAAACAAAAAGTATCGATATTTTTCAATAAGTATTGATACATAGATATTTTTATCAATACCTTTTCTAGTATCGATATGAAAATGTCCTTCTGAAATTTTTTATCAAATTAAAAATATCGATACTTATCGTTCGATAACTTGATATTTTTATCGATACTCTTTTCAGTATCGATACAAAATTGGCATTCTAACTTCAAAGAATTTTTTGAACAAACACATTCAGTATCGATACATTTTATCAGGTATCGATAATTTTCCTTTTGTATCAATGCAAATAAAGCTAACGGTCACTAAATTGATGCATTAAATGCTAATAATATCGATACTGATAAAAAAAAGTATTGATACTTGTTATTGCAAGTGAAATAAATGCACTGATATTTTCATCCCCAATAGCTCTATTCAATATCCCAACAACCACATATTGAGAAATGTGTCCCTATTGTAGCAAGCATGTAACTTTTTTCTATGTATTTGAACAATGAATAAATAAATAAAGTTAATTTCACATTCCATTGTTATATCTTTTGTATTTTTGTCTTTCATGTTTTGCATACATAACAAAATTGTGATAAACAAATATTAGCTCATTGATTGTATAAGTTCAAACTGATGATAAGTGGCACTGTAAGAACGTTTACATTGCGAGAAAGACAACTTACTTCAATAAATAATTTATACGAGACCGTAATCTCGTAAAAGAATCAAAATGAGCATTTGATTCAAATACTTGGAAGGATTATTATGTCGTCTACAATTCCAATTAGGGAGATGGCTAGTCTTGGCTATCAGTGTAGTTGGCTCTACGGGTAAAGACATAAATGTACTCATTGGAAGAATGATGTACTGGACTGGGTCCAAGTTGAATTAATTCTGAACTCGTTTATGAATTAATTCACTTGTGATGTTCATGGTGTGATTTACCTACATTTTGAGTTAGTCACTAACCATGCGTTTGCAACTCATGTATTTTGATATAAGTGGAAGTTTATACTCTAAAGATGATCAAGCTCATAGCTAGTATGTTGGGTATATAACTTGTGTATGGCATGACTTTACTAGCAACAATGAAATTCATAACTCGATTAAATAATTAACGATATCCTCTCATTGACATTGTATGGATTGATAAATATGAAACATGGCCACGGATTGCTTATTCTCAAAGAGCAGTTTATAACAATTATTTGTTGACAGAGGTCATATGATAATAAGATAAAATAAGACAGTATTGAGTAAACGAATTTAACTCAAAGGAATCAAGAATATTATATAAGGGTAACACACACATGATAAGGCCATTGGACAAAGCAGTTGGATGAATTACTTTCGTAAAGAGTATACAATAAGGAGTTTTCAATCATTCTACTTCCTGTGGACTAACTCCGTAATTAAGTAAATTGCGAATTATTAAAACGATGCTTTTAGACATAATTACAATTACCCGAGCCTAATTATATGTGTCTGATTGGTCTCTCTACTAGCTCAACAAAAGCACGATCGAATTGCATTTGAATTAGAAGAAAATTCTACGACTTTGGAAATAATTTAATTAAGTCAATTTATTTGATATGGAATTAAATTAAGGGGTCGTGAGAATTGTTCAGTTAGAGAATTTGATTAAAGAATTTTCTTGAAGATTAATTTTGGAAAATCTCAGTGATTTTTTAGAAGATTACTTTTGATCAAACAAAATTAAATTAATATCAAAATTAATTTTCTCAAATTAACTAAAATAAATATGATATTTTTTTTTGAAATTATTTTTCAAGTCAAACAATTGACCTAATGGGTAGTTGAACTTGAAAATTAAGTCTGATATCGAAAATTGGGCCCGAGAACCCAAAACTGAGATCGAGACCCAAAAAATTGGTCAAACTAGGTCTGGCATGTAAAACCCAGCCAACGGACCAACCGGTGGCTAGATCGGACCGATCGGGCTATCACTAGGCCCGGATCGAATCGACTTGGGGTGCCGTGAGGGTGTCGCACCTAGGATGGCACCATCGGACATGACAGTGTTGGCGGTGGTGACGGCAACATTCTAGTGGTCGGTGGGTGGTTCTTCGATAGTTGAGTAGTGGAAGAATCACACACCTACTGAGACTCTACCAGATAATTTGATTTCAAATTAATTATTCCAAAAATAATATTATTTTAATATATTTAATATTTAATTTAATTTAATACTTATCTTGATAATATTTTATTTATTTTACGTTAAAGTGATTATCTTAATATTAAATTTAATCTAATATTTATCTTAATAAGTATTATATTAATTTAATATTAAAGTGATTAAGTTTAATCATAGTTGAATTTTTTTAAACTTTCCCTATATAAAAAGAGAAAGTTGTAGAGAGAAAATTCTCTTAAGAAATTATTTCAGAAGATTTCTAGAGATATTTTTCTTATTTACAACTTGATTCAAAAGTTTAGAGAAATTATGAAATTACCCCACTGGTAATTTTGTGGAATTTTTTTTATTTGAAACGAGCCCACACTCGGCAGACGTGAGCTTTAAGATAGCGGAGAAGACTGCTCAGTCGAAGCGTTCATTCTAGACGAATCGAAAAGGTACAATTTTGATTAAGTGTTTATTACTTTAGATATCACAACCAATTACTAGTTTTGGAAAAAAAATTAAAACTCTAATTTTTCTTTAAACTTATTTTCTGTTGTGTTTTCTAAACTCGATTTTCCAACACCACAACAGTTGGAAATCAATTTGGGAGTATAAATACCATCTTCAAAAGATTTTACAACAACAAGAGAGATCAAGGGTGCGTTTATTTGCAGGAAAACATTTTCCGGAAAATGTTTTCCCAGTTTTCCAGTGTTTGTTTGACTGAAAACATTTTCCATTTGGAAAATGTTTTCCATTACACGAGTAAAATGGCTTACATTTTAGGGAAGATGTCTTACAGATTTCATTTCTGTAAGACATTTTCCCGTTCCTCCTTCATCTAGGTAAGTCTTTCTCCTTCTTCCGTTCTTCATTCCTTTTCCTTCCTTCATTCTTTCTTAGGAAATCTCTTTCTCTCTTTCTCATACATTTTCCGGTTCCTCCTTGGTTTCGCTGGGTCTTAGCTAATCTCTTGGAAAATTTCATCTCTGATCTCCTCGAGGTATCTGCATATTTCTCTAATTTTTCATCTCTGATCGATTACTCTCATGTTTTCCTTCCTTTATTCTCTCTAATTTTTGTTTCATGTAATACAGATTTTTTTTAAATAATAAAAAAGAAAAATCAAAGCCCTTTGTTTTTCAACTTTGTATTAACCGATCAATTTAAGCTACTGTTTTGTGTTGCTTGATCTTAGCTTGGACTCAACTGTTAGTATTTAAGATGAATTTTTTCCTTAATTTTTCTTTCATTTGTTTTCTTGATCGTAGTTAGCCCTTGAAGAAATTATTGTTGAATAAACAAGGTTAGTTTAATTCTAAAGCAAAAAAAAAAAAAATCAATCCTTTTCTTCGCCTTTATTAGCTCTGATTAGAGATTTTGTTTTGGGTTTAATTGTTGATTCATCTTTTTTCTATTATTTCCTGGCAGTTCCTTTGTCAGTGAATCCATTGTTTTTTGCTTACAGATTTCAAAGTTGGGATTTGGGTGTATGGGTCTTTCAGGTCACAATAATTCAGTGTCAGATGAAGTTGGCATAGCCATAATTAAGTACGCATTCGAAAGAGGAATAACTTATTTCGATACAACCGACATGTATGGACCCAAAACTAACGAAATTCTAGTTGGAAAGGTAACATCCTTTGTTTGATCAACTCTTCAAGTTGAATTACATTGAACTGTGAGGGATTCTTTCACTTTCACAATGTCCCACACTTTTGTGTCAATTACATGTTCGAAGATATGCACGAGAGACGCTTTTTTTAGTTTATGAAATCGATATGATTTGAAGGAATCTGGGAAACTTTTTTTTTTAGGGCATTGAAGCATTTGCCACGAGAGAAGGTACAATTGGCTACAAAATTTGGTGTTGAAAGCATGGGTCCAGGTGGTCCGGTTATCAATGGCACTCCTGAATTTGTTCGTTCTTCACTTGAGGCTAGCCTTCAACACCTTGATGTGGATTATATTGATCTTTACTATATAATCAGAGTTGACCACAAGACTCCCATAAAAGATACCGTAAGCATTGCTGCATTAAAAACCCTATTTGTCTTCCTTTAACACAGATACGATTTTATTTTGTTTATGGGAAATTAAGCATAATTTATATTTATTTCATGTATGATAGATGGAAGAACTGAAGAAGTTGGTGGAAGAAGGGAAAAATAAAGTATATTGGTATATCTGAAGCTAGCCCTGAAACTATAAGAAGGCACACGTTGTTCATCCTCTTACTGTCGTACAATTTGAGTGGTCGCTCTGGACTCGTGATGTTGAGGAAGAACTATTCCCCTTTGCAGATTTATTCTTCTATTTTGAATCATCATAACTTTTTTTTTCTTTAAGTTACTTAAATGTTATTTGGATTTGAATGAGTATCAAGTATGGATATATTCAAAATTTTATATATTTTGGGGGTTATAAAAATACCCTTTTGTTCATATAGATTGAAATTTGATTATCGATAGTCTTCTTCATTTGGGAAGTTAAAATGTTGTTTTGAGTACTTTTGAGACTCAATAAACTCATGCTATCAACAGTTTTTACTCTTTCAACTGCTGTGAGATTATCCTACTTCAATGTGTTCAACAATGCAGGGAACTTGGAATCAGGATTGTTCCATATGGTCCCCTTGGTCATGGTTTCTTTGCTGGTAGAGCGAATAAGGATACCTCTAATACACCTCTGGTATGGAAACTCACTTTATTTGGCTTTAATCTGCACTTAACCTATGTTATACAGACTCAAGAGTAAGTGTTGGATAACGGGTGTGTTTGACATGAGTATATTTAATTTTTATCTAGGTTTCACTTTCATTTATTTGAAGGATATTACCCTCGCATTCCGAATACATGTCATAAACATGTTGGATATGAATATTTAAAGAAAATGAAGAGTTTAGATAACATAGGACCTTAATATTCTACAGTAACATGCTTCTAAGTTGTAAAAAAACAGATTGATTAATTATAAACATTTACTTTTGAAGAGAATGTTCCCAAGGTTTAGTGGAGAAAACTCGGAGAAAAATAGGATCCTATATTCAAAAGTAGAGAAGTTGGCTGAAAAGCATGGATGTACAGCTGCACAACTTGCACTTGCTTGGGTTCTTCATCAAGGGGATGATGTTGCCCCTATTCCTGGTAAGTCACATTCAATCACTTTCAACTTGGATTCGGAGGTGATCCACTATGAGCGTCTTTTTAAAGTTTTTTGATATATTTGGAGGGTTGTATTAAACACTCACGTCAAAATATGCAGATATTGGACACGGATACTTGAAAAAGAAAAGAAAAGAGTCGGAGTAATATAGTAACCTGCAGAAATAGCATAAGTCTATGTTGTTTGAACTCTTCATTTTTTCTATAAGTACCTGTGTCCAATACCTATGTCTAACATATTTTCGGACATGATATGGGGCATACGACCTTCTAAAAATTCTCCAAATATATGTAAAAACTTAGGAAAATGAACTTATCTGTGTTGGACACTTTGATACAAGTTCGAGTATCATAAGAATGGCCTGAAAATTCTTGTACCAAAATGCCAATTTATATATAGTTTCCATTAAGATTTAAAACCAAAGCTTTTGACACTTTGTGTAACATCCTAGGAAGGGCCTATGCATTTCCAGATTAATTGTATGAAATGACAAGTTTCAAGTCCTATGAATAAATTTTTGAAACCTAGAAATGCATGAAAATGGAAATGAAAATGCATAAAAATGGAAATGAAAATGCATGAAAATGGAAATGAAAATGGAAATGAAAATGGAGATGGAAATGAAAATGGAAATGGAAATGAAAATGGAAATGGAAATGGAAATGAACATTTTTGGAAACCCAACGTTTTTGGAAACTTAGACATTTTGGAAACTTGAACATTTTTGGAAATGATCCAAAAATGGAAACACAACATATTTTGGAAACTTGGAATGTAAGAAAAATGGCAAGTTCTGAGCCAATCGAAAATTTTAGGAAACGTAGAAATGACTCTCGAAATGATGAGTTTTAAAGTTTAAAATAGGAAATAAAGGCAAGAGGGCCTTAAAAGAAAAAGTTGGGAAATTTGACAAACAAACAGGCTTGGAAATGTGGTGCAGAAGATGCCACTTAGGGTCTATGGAAATGGCACCATGTGAAGGAGGCATGGGCACAGGTTCGAGTCACTTGGGAAGCAAATAAATAAATTTTATTTTTGCTTCTAGACACACCAAGGGTGGGCGGCACAAGCCTTCTAGAAATAGAAGTGTTTTATTTCCATAAATATTTGATTAATTAGGGGATAAATAAAGGAGTTTTACTCGCATAAATATGTGAATAAATAAAGGATTTTCTTTTAAGAAAATTGAGGAGATAATTGATGGATTAAGGGCTTTTATCTTTTAAATAAAAGAGATAATATTATCAAAAAGAGGAGTGGTGGCCAAGTAAGGGACTCTTTGGCTGATAACTTTGTCTATAAAAGAAAAGGAGGAGGGCTACTCCTCAGTTTACTTCTTCTTCCTCTCTGCCAAAATTCTCCCAAAGCAAACCCCTCTCTGTAGAAATTTTCATTAAGCAAAAATCCTCTCTTTCTCTTCTATTTCTTCTCCGTTTTCTCTTGTCAAGCCGAATCTTTGTGGATTCTAAGGAAGAGGCAATCATCCACAACATAAAAAGGGGATCTTTCGGAAATCTAAGGATCTAAGATAAGGATTATAATATAAATATTTGGTTAAAGATTATGATTCACGTTTTCAAAGTTAGATTTAATCTAACACGAAGTTATAGGATTTCGACAGGATTATAAAGGAATCCTCTTCAGATTTGGAATCCCATCATAAGGTAAGTGATATTCGGCCAAGGCTAACTTGTTAAATATTTGGGATTATTTTTCCATTATTTCAAAAGCCGAAAACTAATCTATGGAGAAATATAGTGGTTAGCCGATTCAAGGGAGGAACACAAACCTTCGGGATTTGATTAGCAATCAAATCGGCAAAACAAGGTAAGTGGTAGTAAATTTTACTTCTAGTAGGATTTGGTTTTTTTTAGAATAAAAGGGGTCATTTATATGTTTTAATTAATGGCCGAATATAGGAGTGAAAGATTTAGACCGGTAGATCGCTCTTCGGGAATTCACGGTATCTATTAAGCGAAAAAGGTGTGTACTCTTACTAACTTTCAATAAATTGCATGGCAATCATTAGATATGTAAATATGTAACAGTATGTGAATGTGGCTAAGCACCACAAATGTGGTAAGGAGTACCCAAGTACGTTTCCTACTTATGATAGGATTGTGAATGTGATATATTTTGAACATGTGATTAGTAACATGAATGAAAATTTAGTATGTGAAACATGTTATGAAATAATTGGGGCATTCGGGATATTTGTGGAGGAAGAAAGTGAAGGTGATGACTACGGTCTCACCAACGTAAAGTGGTGACTACGATCACATAAAGTGAAAAGTGGTAACTTCGGTGAATACAGTGTCTAATGACACAACATAAGTGGGCGATGAGCACGTCGACTGCAGCGACTGCCTTCGATGGTGTGTAGCGGATGGAGGGTCGACTTAGTAGTCCCCACGGTGTACAGGTTGGTACGGGTGGTGTGTAGCGGATGGACAAATAGGTTTGGGTTTGGGTTGCATCATTATTTGATTTGAATATTTGGATATGATTTGTATGCTCGATTTGTTGAAAATTAGTATTGTGTACACATTGAGTCCAGTGGACTCACTCGCTGGGGAATTACTTTTCGTGTGATGAGTAGTAATGGACCTGGGTCGGCAGGAGCTAAAAAGGTGGTCATGCAACACTTGAAGAATTTATTAGAATTTAGACTCTATTTAAATTTAGTACTTTAAATTTTATTTTGGGTTTGAATGATGTAATAAGGCCATAAGGCCCAGATTGGATTTTCTTTATTTCTCATTTATTTTATTTGATTAAGATACAAATTATTTTTTTGAATAAAGTTAAGTAAATTTATTTCTTTTAAAATTATTTTGTCACCTTATTTAAGTTGGATTTTCAAAATTTATTAAATGGATTCCAATTTAAGCCCAACCCAAAATGAATTTTTTCTTAATTACACAAATTTTCTCTAAGTTAATCAGGACATTGAAAACCGATTTTCTTAAGGAACATACCAGATCCAGGTTCTGGGCTCGTGGGTCGGGTGTGGGGTGTTTCACTTTGTTTTCACTTCTTACAGGAACAACCAAGATAGAAAATCTAGATAGCAACATTGAATCAGTGAAAGTAAAGTTGACTAAAGAAGATTTGAAAGAAATTATAGATACGATCCCAATCCATGAGGTTGCAGGGAGTAATTATCCTGATCATTTAAAGCAATTCACTTGGAGATACGGTAATACACCACCAAAGAAGAGCACCTAGGTTTAAAAGCGAGTTTTATGCATCTTTGGTGAACAGATTTACAGAAACCGCAACCACCGAAAGGTGGAAGTTCGTGATCGATGCGATACAAAAGCTTTGAATTGCCATTAATGGAGGGTTCGGTGAGAGGTGAAGCTCTGTATTTCCCAAATAAAACAAACTTACACTGTGGTTTGTAGTTAGTAATCTCCCAATTCATGTATTCTTTGTGGTGTATGTATTTATTCTCATTGTTATTGTGTCATGTTTTGTATCGTGTTCGAAATAATCAAGTCCAAATTTCTACTTAGCTTTACTTGGACAAATAAGGTTTTACCTGTTGTTTGATAAGTATACCTTTCTATTGTTCTTATATTGTTCTCTCATAATAATATAATCTCATTTATATGGGTGAATTCTGTATTAAGTTGAATTGAAGGCACAAATATTTACTCAGGTAATAAAAAATAAATTTGACTTCTATTTTTAACTTTAATTTGATTTAGTTATTTATAAATAAATCATTGTAATATATGTAAAAATAATTTAAAATATAAATTTATTAATATATATAAAAATTTATTAATATATGTAAAAATAGTATTTCCGGAAAATATTTTTAGGAAATCTGCCAAATAATAGAAAATATTTTACACAGATTCATCCAAACACTAGAAAAGTAAATCATTTCTAAAAAAGTAAATCATTTTCCAGAAATCATTTTCCAGAAAACATTTTACTGGTAAACAAACGGAGCCCAAAAAGCTAAAAGTGTTATTCTATCAACGTTAGAGCTCAATTTTTTTCATATGTTTTGTATATGCACTTGTGAGCATTAATTGTTTTCATTTAGCTCAAGTATTTTTTTTTTTGGTATTTTGTGCTTAATTAGCGAACACTTTGATATTATAAGGATTATCTTTTTGTTTGCCTATTTGTTTTTCTTTGAGAGGATTTTAGTTTTAAAATATTGGTAGATCTCTTAAAGTAGTTGTAAGGTTAAACATTATCCTCAAAAGCTGATTTAAATTAGTGAGTTTAGGAAAATTCTTAGTTGTTGAAATCTAAGGTAGTGAAATAGGCACTTGGAACTAAATTATTCTAAATCGTTGCGTTCATTATTTTATGTTCTTCCATTGTTTCCATTAAATTTTAAAAGGTCAATTCACCCCTTTCTTAGTTATTTTGATTGAGTTATTGAGCTAACACATAACACCTTACATAAATGTAAGAATTGTTTTTCACATTAATTTATAATTTGTAATATTTTGATTTTTCATATGTTGTTGGTTATCCTCGTTACTATTGTTTTCATTACCATTATAAAGTTTGATTATAAGAAGAAATGAGGTTGATTCAAATGTATAATCCTAAAATCTCAAGAATTCAAATTAACAAGAAAAATTGGAACGAAAATAATTAAATTAATAATTTCTTTAACAGTAATAATTAAATTAATGATTTTTGGAATGATCAAAACTTTATATTGATTAATGGAAATAATTTATCCAAAAATAAATTTTATAACAATTGCGATTTAATAAAATAACAATCTTACATAAAATGTAAAAACTAGATAATGTAAAACCAAACATCCTTTAAATTTAATTAAGAGGTCATGTATAGTAATAAATATAATAATTAAGTATATATAATGAATTTTAAAAAAAAATGTCCTTTATTAGCAAAATCCTTAGTAGAAAACCCTAAAATAATTGAAGTATGAGAAGAAGAGAAATTGCAAACATTATCGCGAGTTATAAAAGAAGCAGCCCAACTCTCTCTACTTGTACTTTTCTTTTCATTGAGATAGAATAGAATTTTCTTAAGAAATTATTAACACACGGACACAACAGGTCAGTCCTCTTCAACACGTGTCATATTCCTATTGGTATGGAGACTATGGGTCGGGACCCATCTCTTTTCCTTTACGTTGAAAATTATGGGGTCCCCTTCATCCCTCGATAACGTTCAGATTAAGCGGCTACGGAGAAAAATATTTGGTGACCGAAGGCGTCACGGACTCTCAATGAAACCTATACTGGTCGGCGGTTATTTGTAGGGAATGTCGCTGTCAACTTGGTATATTCCAAAGCATTACCGGATTTATTCTAATCTTTTATTTTAAAAATATTAAATAATGTGTTAAAATAAACTAAAGTAATTTGATGATAACAACAATCAGGATGGATCCAAGGGGCATGGGTTCGCAACATGATGGAGAAAGATTTTTTTCAACATATTTAGTGACATACATCAAAAAAGAGATAGTTTAAAATTTTTTAAAAAATTTTATCATTGATGAGTTTAATCTTATAAAAAAGCAGAAGGCGCAATTTAGAATGCCTAGTATTGAAAATATGACTAAGATCAAGTTTTTAATTTATTTTTTGAAATTATAATGATATTTATGAAATTTTAGTGTAGTTTTAGTTATTCTTTTTTGCATATTGGAAAAACATATTTAATTTTATATAATTTGATTTTTTTTAAATTTTTTACAGTTAAATTGTTCCTACTTTTAAAAAACATTAAATTTATTTATTTGATAAGAAAAAAAAAGTATATGAGAAGAATTGACACTTTTTTACGTTAAAAAAAATCGTTCGGATTTAAAAGTATTAATTATGACTCCTATTTCAGTCAAATTTGAGAAGTAATCTTCTAGTTAAACTCTGTTTATTTGTTTCAATCAAACACTGATTAGTTTAGATTATTTTATTATTATTTGACCTATGAATTTAGCCTATAAATAGGCTCTTTTACAACCTTAGAAAACACACCCATTAGATATTAGAACACATAACACATTTAGAGAATTTTGTGTTTACGTTTTGAGGGTTCTTTGTTTTCGGGATTTAGCTTTTATCTCCATCTTTTGTACTCTTCATTCTTTTGCCATTATAGTAAAATTGTCTTTGGCCGTGGGTTTTTATCCTCTTTGGAGGGGTTTTTCCACGTTAAATTTGTTTGTGTCCAATTTCTCAATTTATTCCGCTATTTTTTTCTTGTTACTTAATCGGGACGATCCTAACAAAAAGTTTCGCCCCATTAGAGTAAAATCCTAGATCCGTCCCTAACAACAACTTTATACATTCTCTATGTGAAAATATTTTTTTCTAAATAGAAATTTTGATTATGTTTTGATGGTTTTAAAAAGGTTAAATTTTTTTCCTATGAAGAGCAATTTAGTTCTTAAATATTTAATATCATGAAAACTTTTAATAATAAAAAATATTTATTTTTAGTGGTTTAAATTGTTGTGGCAAAAATTAGTTAGAATATGAAAAATATTAAATTACCCACTTTTTTAGGTCAGTTAATATTTTATAACATTTTCATTTATAATTTTATTAATTTGCTCATTAATTAAATTGCCCACTTTTATAATAGATTGGTTAGATTGCTCCTAAACATATAATACAAGGATCTATTAGGTAATTTAATCTTTTAAAATAGTTGGTAGGGTATTTTTAGAAGTAAAATTTGATAGTTTTATTGGGATAATGTTATATCGAATATTAAAATAATTATGTGCATTTGATTTTTATTATTTTGCATTCTTTAATTAATTTAATTAGTGTTATTTAACTCATAAAATTCCATGATGTGGGTAAATAAAAATGATTTGAGAAAAGTATTTTTCATTTTTAATTTAATATCTAAATTTACAAAAATATCAAATTTAATGTCGTTTAATAATTTATCTTCACACACAAAACACAAGCAAATCACTTGTCAAAGTATTAGCATTGAATTAGATTCCTTAGTGTCTAAGTTTGTAGGCACTTCTCCATGTACAAATGAAAAACAGTAAATACACATGACACAAGAATATGATTATGTAGTTTGAATTCTTTATATCTGCGAAGCCTAACTTAGTGAAAAATATGCACTCTCTTCAACGATTACAAAGTAAACCTACTCAATCACACACACTGTGATTCCTTCTTGGTTTAACCTTCGGTACAGGTTGTGGTCTCAGCCTTTCATCTTCTTCACCTTCGTCCGTAGTTGATTACGATCTGTTGCTCATTGGTTGCAATCGTGTATCTTTCGGTCTAGAAATAAGTAGTTGTGAAGATGGTCCACCTTGGTAGAACAGTGACCCCGGAGGTGTTTGCGACACCATCAGCGTAGGGGTATAACTATATTTGTCCAATACACCAATGGCATAATGATTGGACTCCAGATCGGTGCCTCAAACATAGACATCCTATACGTCATCGTCGGCATCGTAGTTGTCAAAAATGTCAATGGCGTCAACATGTAATATGCCAGGGACGGAGGCCTATAAGAAAAACCTGACATCAAAGTAGAAGCAAAAAAATGTGGTGCAATGTGTGGTGTTTGTGTAAAAAGAAGGGGTTAGTATAAACACCAGAATAAGTTGAGTCATGCTAACCAGGAGTGGTGCGACCATCAGTTTCGGTTCTTGCATTAATAGAGACGATGGACCCGCCTTAGTAGTTCTGTCGTGGCTTCCTCGTATGCTGTGGCATGCCTCTCGCCTCTTCACCTAACAAATATGGCTTACCTTGGACCCTAAATTATGGCATGTACTTCGAATAAAAGCTAACTAGGGAGCGAAAATGGCCTCGTGAGTAGGTAAAAACTTATACCTATTGTTCAAGACGTTGCTATATTAGGCGTGGAATGTAGTCCAATTCTCATCCGTCCTCCCTTACAAGTTGACATGATGCAAATCTTCGAGGTCTTGAGGTGCCACTAGAATCGATTGCCTGAACTCGAATTGCTGCAACATTCTATCCGACTCATGCATCTCCACGATAGCCTACACTACCAATGGCACCTTCACGTGCCAGATGTTGGGATTGACCAAGAATTCTGATGGGATACACTCTTAAATTTTTGAATAGGAGTATGGCGTCCATTCAAACCATATTAAAAAAAATAGTTACCTATATACTACTAATTTTTAAATGAACTACATTATATAATTCAAATTTAAAAAATACATACATCCACTTCCGATTGTTGGTCTAACAGAAGTCACATATCTCGAAGCTCAACAAGTAGTCCCACATAATCCGGCCCATGGTTCCACCTATTGAAATAATATGCTAACATAACAATTTAAAATTTAAATAATTTTATTATGGTAAATATATTATCTAATGAATTTTACCTTATTACGAGTGAGAATGTATAAGGGTAGCCCACTCGAAGACGTGAAAAGGGTAGCCGGTACCGCACCCATGATTGTAGTAGAAGCATGCAACCATCGATTTTGATTTTTTGTGGTTCAGTCTCCCGACACATCTCCCGGTACAACTTCCCCAACATGATTGACCTTCAGCTGAGTTCGTTTGCTTCTCTAAAGTTGATGAGTTTTAGAAGTCACCTTAAATGGACGAGATTTTGTGACTTATCGGGCATTAAGAAACCCTCGATAATCATAAGGATGTACGCCCAAGCGTGCTGTTCTCTTTGGACTTCAGTTGAATCCTCATTGAGCCTATCGAAATTTCTTCTTAGCCAAATCATATCTATTCAAGCTTTAAAAATGGTTTTCGAAACCCGCTCCAAAAGTTGCTCGCATACGTCTCTTTAGTCAGCTATGTGAACTGACCCAATCACCAGCCCATCCACCGATAACCCAAGCTGTAACTATACGTTCTCTAAAGTGATAGTGCACTCACCGCATAGAGGATGGTGTAACACCCCTAACCAGTATCCGTCGCCGAAACAGGGTTTCGGAGCATTACTAGAATTTACAGATCATTTAACAAAAATTTCACTTCATATAATATTTATACCTGAAATCAATCAAATTTAATCATAATGTCTCTTATGTGAGCCATCGAGGCCAAAATATTTATCGGGACTAAACCGGAAACTCAAAATTTTTTTCGAAAATATTTAAAATTTTTTCAACACTGCAGAGATTACACGGTCGTGTCATCTGGCCGTGTGTCACACAAGGCTGAGATATACACTCGTGTCTCCGCCCGTGTGGATGAAATAGGCCATTTTTCCTAGCCTCATTTCTTACCCAACTTGTCATCAAACTAATCAAACATTTTAAAACATCAATATTATAAAGCAAATTATGCATATACCAAAACACATATAGGCGAATATTTAATCAAAATAACCTATATATGCCATTATAACGAGAATCAGATTATCCAAAATTACCAATAGAACCGATGGATAGTGTAATATAGCTCCGACAAGCTTCCAACCCATTCGAGCTTCCGATAAATTGTAAGGTAAAAGAAAACAATTACGTAAGCAATGAATGCTTAGTAAGCTCGTATAATCTTTGATTATAATAGTTCTTTTCATATATAAAATTTATACATTTTAAGAATAATCCATTATTGATTCCACAATACTCATGGAGCTATATTCATCAACTCAAAAGGTGAATAATTTCACAGTATCACTTATACATGTTATCTAAAACTTAGTAGGATTTTATATAATTTTAACTCTTCCAAGTTTCTTTATTTTTATTTTCATTTCTTTACTTTCCACACTTATTTCATATGCATGACACTCAAGTCATAAACATATCATTCAACCATCAACTTGACACTTGTCTAAGCATCAAACAACTTTGCACATATTTCATATAAATTTAACATTGATATACTTATTTTCTTGACATGTCACACTTGAGTTTAATACTCGTCTCAACTTACATAATTTCCTTGTATCAACATATCAAAGATAATCTTATATGTACATGTCATGATACATATCATTCTCTTACCGTTTCTTCAATAACATATATCATTCATTTCATTATATCAATATTTCATGTACCATAATTTCCATGTATTTCATGTATATTTATTCTGGTAATGGTTCATATCGAACTTAACATTAATCAAATTCCATGTACATATACTTTCCACATCATGTGTCCATATAACATGTATAATTCATTATATATATTTCAGGCATATACGGGTAATAATTTATTTCGTACTCATATTGTTTCATATTATAATTTTGACCATTAAATCAATTAAAGTATCGATGATTACACGGGTAGTACACTCAAGGTATACAAATCTATAATCATAGATGAACATATTCATCAAACAAATTCCATGTTCATATAGCATTATTTCATTCTTTTATATATTATGTTATCAACATTTTCATATGTTTCAGGTAGATACATGTAAAAACCCATTTGTTTTCATGTCAGGATTTTACCCGTTGAATTATTGAAAATATCGATGGATACTCAGGAAGTACACACAAACTGTACAAATCAATAAATCTGTCAATTCATATTCTGAAATACCCATTAGGGCACTTATTCAGAAAGCATACTCCCGAGTCACATATCATACAATAGAATTACCAGTCCAGGCTAAATCCTGTCAGAAACATATACTCTAAGAGTTTTGTCAGGATTACCAGTCCAGGCTAAATCCTTTTTGTGAAAAATACTCTATAGAGCTTAAGGATTACCAGTCCAGGCTAAATCCAGACTATAATATATGCTCAAAAGAGCTCAATTAGGATTACCAGTCCAGGCTAAATCCTTCCTAATTGAAACATTTGCTCGAGAGGCTTATATCAAGATTACCCGCCTGAGCTAAATCCTATCTATAATGAGGTAAATAGGATTACTCGTTCGAGCTAAATCATATCAGCAACAAATGCAGGACCTCATTCATTTCGGGAAATCATCTTTATCCATCGATTTTTTTCATTTATTCAAACGGATTTGACATTTATCAGGCAATTGTAGGATATATGTGATCAATATCATATAGTTATGCATTTATGCAATTCATACGTTCACATTCAACTCAAGCATAAAAATAACATTTTTATCATTTATCACTTATCGGGTATTATCATTTATTTCAGGCACTTTCATTTATCGGGTTTTAACAAATATGTGATCATTTCACATATTTATGACATTTGTACAATTTACATACACAATATTCAATTCAAGCATATAAATATATACAATTTAGTTATACGAACTTACCTGGCTAAATTGCAGAAATACCAAGATTCAAGGGTATTTTGGTAATATTTCATTTTCCCTATTTTTCACCCGATCTTGATCTAAATTAATAATTTCATTCAATTTATTAATTTAGACAATAAAAAATTCATTTTCCTCAATTTGGTCATTTTTGACATTTTTACAAAATTGCCCCCTAAAGTTTTACTTTTATTCAATTTAGTCCCTGAGCCTAAAACATACAAATTAGCCATTTTTAATAAAAACTCATGCTAGATGAATATTCATATATTTTCCTCCTCCCCCTCTCCATTCCACATCCTTAATGTATATAACATGCTTATAAGTAACATTATCTATAATTCCACTATTTACTTAAATGTTCATTCAAAGCTGTCCACTTGAGTCATAGTCACTAAATTATTTATATCTTGAGCTACAGAATTCCAAATTAAGATCCGCTTGATGTTTTTGAAACTAGGCTCAAATATATATCTACCATAAAAATTTCAGAATTTATAATTTATCCAATAAGTACAGTAAAATCTTCAAATTTATCTCTATTCTGCTGTTTGACAACTTCGACATTTCTTTACTAAAAATTAATTATCTCTTAGTACAGAATTTTGATGATGTTCCCGTTTATTTATCTTGAAAATAGACTCATTAATAATTTAAACATATGAATTTAAACCCAAAATTATTTTTATAAAATTTTTAATTATTTTCCAAAGGCAGAATAGGGGAACCCGAAATCATTCTGACCTTGTCTTACAAAATCTATTATATCTCATAATTCACATTTCCATTTCTTATTTTGTTTCTTCTATGAAAAACTAGACTTAATAAAATTTAATTTCATATTTTATTCAACCTCTAACTCGATTTCCACAATTTTTGGCGATTTTTCAAAGTTAAACTACTGCTGTTGTCCAAAACTGTTTTAGTACAAAATGTTAATTACCAAGTTTATAACACCCTTATTCCCCTTTTCTATAATATTTCCCATCACTTTCTCTTATTTCCCTTCACTAACATATCAAGAACATAGAACCTTATATAAGAAAACTCTACTACAACATCATTTTCATGCTTTTCAATAATATCAAAATTAAAAATATATTGAAATCTTGATTTTCTTACCTTGTCCTATTGATTTCAACCTTTAACTTGATTTTTTCTCTTCTCCAGCTTCTATTTCTTGAATCTAACTTGATATTCTAGCTCTACATAGTCTTCTTAATATTTTTCTCTCCTAGTAGCTATGGAAATTGTTTTGATTTCTAAGTGAAAATGGTGAATTTTTGGTAAAAGGACCAAATTGCAAAGAAAAGAAAGTTTCTTTCTTTCTTTTCTCTCCATACGTTGGAATGCATGGGAAGAAGAAGATGATTCTTCATATTTCTTTCCTTATATATACTAAAAAAATAATAATAAAATAATAAAATATCATTTAAAAATCAAATCAAAATATTTATAAACTAATATTTATTTATTTATTTAATCTAAAATATATCCAACATCATCATTACCTTCTAGATTTCTCTCTCTTTCTAATTGACCATTTTGCTCGTTATGATCTTTTAAAATTCCATCATTGAGTCATCACTTAATTTGGTAAAAGTACGATTTAGTCCCTTATAATTCTTCACATATTCAATTTGGTCCTAATTCATCCATTTTCTTTCTTTTCTGGATCATTCCACCCTTAAAATATTTGCACTATTGGTCCTTCAACTTTTTCATATTTACACTTTAACCCCTCAGTTTTGAGTATTTACTCTTAGGCAACAAAATTTTTCTCACTTTTACAATTTAGTCATTTCTTGAATTAATATATCATAATATACTTCCCAATGTTGTCATAACTCAAAGTTTCTCTTTTTGTCACTTTATTTCTTTCTTTTACTATATCAAAGATAATATCTTACAATAGAAATTTTCGGGGTATTATAGATAGAATGTGTGCATCTCAGGTCTCCACCTTTCCACTAACGCGCTTACAATTGTGGGGTCTAATTTACACCCCGACCAATAAGAGCCACGTGCAAAAATCTGGCATCTCTTAAGTACAGTTCAATTAAGGGTGATGGAGGAGCGGGTAAATTACGAATATAAGTCTCCAAAATTTGATCTTTAGCCTATATATAAAAAAATAAAAAATATTAAATTCCAATATAACAATAAAATATTTAAATTAAATTACATTAAATATGATAAAAAAATCTTACCATTTGTAACTGATCGATGGGAATGTGCTTCTTATCCAAACGAATTAAAGATTGTGCCATTGTTAATTTTGAAAAACATGAAATAAATTGTAATATAAAAATATTTTACGAAAAACTTAAGACAATTTCTTTAAAAAAATAGAGTCGAGAGAGAAATAAATTTTTAGTAAGAAATTATGAGGGAATTGAGAGAAATTTGAGAGAGATTTGAGAATGTGAGAGAGAGTTGAGATTGAATTGAATAGAAAAATGAAATTGGGGAGGGGGATGACCGTTTTGGGGGGGAGCCGTTGGTCCCAACAACTAATTAACTGGTCGTTGGGTTGAGTGACTGTTGGGGGAAAGCATTTCCAACCGGAAACTTTTTTAGCTTATGTGGCAAAAACGCTTTGAACTAGAAGCATTTTCCTACATATATGTTGAAAACGCTTCTAGCTGTAAGCGTTTTTTTGCATTTCACTTGAAATCATTTCCAACTGAAAGTGTTTTCACAAAATCAACCTATTCTCGTCAATTTTCAAGAAAATGGCTTAACCTCGTAAATATTTTTTAAAAATTGGCATTTTTAGGTAATTCTGTCTTTTAATGTAATGCCATTCATGATCAATTTTCAATCTCATGCTACTATTATTGTTGCGTTTGAATCTAAATACATGTTTTAAAGTTGATTTTAATCTTATCATTATACTACTTAATCACACTGCTACAATAATTAATCTTACCACCATCAATATTTTGAATTTCACTGAAGTTAATCTCACTATCCATTCAAATGGAACTTAACTAACTAACTAACTATAATTAAACCTAGGGACTCCCTTAGCTTTGCCAATATAATCATGGTTCATTGGCCACCTATATATATATTTGAAATACCTATATATATTAAGCATATAATAAAAATGAAATTTTATTATAGATTTCATAGAATTTAATGTGTTTTTATAAATATTTGATATAATAATAAATTTAAACTTTAAAGTTTACACATCCTATCAGATAGGTTCTTATTCTTTATTTTTTAGTTAAATTTAGTTATTAACCTTTCAAAAAAAGTTAAATTGTTTTTATTTAATAGAAGCGCCGAATAAAACATTATTATTTTTAATGATGTTGGTATGACAGCCCTTATGGTTGTCCATGTGCACTTCATATTAACATGACACTAATTTTCTTATATATTACGTTAACAAATAATTTAAAATTTATAAAAATATTCAAAAAAAATTAAAAAAATGAAAATTAAAAAAAATTTAAAAATAGCATAAAGTACACCTAAAGTGAAAGACCAAATTACCAAAAAAATCCCTTTTTTTTAGAATTACGAAAATGGGCCAAATTCTTTAAAAATGACAGAAATGGGCTGATTTGCTAAAACGCGTCCAGCTAGTGTCGTTTTCAGGGAAAACTCAAAAAATCCAGCTAGAAGCATTTTCCCCTCTAACCAATAAAATGCTTCCAGCTCAACGCACTAAGCAAAAACGCATCCATGTTAATGCATTTTTCCCTGTGTTTTTATTAGGGCTTTTAAGGTTTATTAATTAGGGATTATTATTAGGGTTTTATTATTAGTGTTTTAGGTTTTTTAGGGTTAGGGTTTTATGGTTTTAATTGATTAAAATTTTAATGTAATAATTGTAATAATTGAATTCAATATTTAAAATATTCGTATTTACATCAATTGAATATTATTTTTGATTAAAAATCGAAATGGGTTCTGAAAAAATTATTTTGATGAGATAGGTCCTAAAAATATACTTTTGACGAGATGAGTTCTGAAAAAATAATTTTGACGAGATGGGTTCTGAAAAAATAATTTTGACGAGATAGGTTTTAAAAAAAATCTTGGGATTCCCAGGATATTTGAAACATTTCTGAAAAATGCCTCGGATAGTGGGGGTTGAAATTTGTAGGGAAAAAATCTCCAAACAGATGCACTATCAGCAAAAGTACTGAAAATGCTTCCAGCCAGATACCGCTTTCAGCACTATTGCTGATAGTGCGTCCTACTTGGAGCGTTTTTTCTTTACAAATTTTAACCCCCGCTATCCGGGGACATTTTTTTCAAAAACATATAAGATGTTATCCCTTGGGCTATAAATAACCCATATTTCAACCTTTGGTGGCATAAACCATGGAAATAAAATTTGAAGAATTTCAAAAGAATAGAAGTTTTAGGGAAGGTATAAGTTGGAGCAACGATACTCTTTGTATAAAAAGTAAGCATAAGCATTGATTTTTCTTGTTAATATTTATTTGAAGCATTATATTTTTTGCATAATGTTTTTGTTTCAAACTTCTCTCGACAGATAATTTGGTTAAAAATGAGTGGACAAATTATTACTATTATTTATTATGACGGTGAGGTTTGTGACATAGAGAACGGCATGGTTTTTTTATTGGATAACACAGTGCGACTGGCTTTTAACCAGAACATAAAATTGCCAGAGCTTAAAAAAAGAATTAGGTGAAAAATCATTAGATCTACGAGAATGAGAGTATCGTCTATTAAGTATCAATTTTGTGCTTCGGTCGATCCCGTAAGATATGATATCAAAGGTGCTCGGGTCTTGGAGGTGATGGTGCAAATGTAAATCGATAGTGGATCATCGATTCTTGAATTATATGTGGAATTTTCAAGGCCAGATGAAGGCATTCGGTCATCAACATCTCTTCCTGTTCGAGAGGCGAGAATGGTTGAAAATGCCGATAGTCCAACCACTTTGTTAGAAAGTTCCCATTATGATATCCCAGAATCATTAATGGGAAGACACTCATCCGTCTCGGCTTTAGATTTCAATAGTGGGAGGCAGAACACCGAACAATATGGTTTTGGTGGTAGAACGGAATACACGACCTCTACACGACACTTAGTTAGTGGATGAGACATGAACTTCGGTGGGTCGATGTTCAACATTAGGAATACTTATTGAAGAATGGAAACAACTTTCAACAGTTGATAATTGACATATGATTTTGGATGTTCCGACACGTACATGAGAAAGGATGATGTACTCTCTACGACGTTCACCGGTGAGGGGACCTCTAACATGACAGATGTTGGTGGGTCCGAGAATGAAGTTGGCAAGGAATTTGATGTAGATATAGTCCAGGAGTCTGTGCTGGCGGTTCAGAAGTTGCATTATTTTCTAAACCAAAGCCTATTCCAACTGAACTAGAAGTCGGTGAAGGGGGTGAAGAAGAAAAAAAAGAAGATCCATGATTTACGGCATACTCGCCTCCAGCCTACATGAATAATGTCGATCTATCGATAGAGGATGGGTTGGAGTTTGCAAAACTACCACACAGGAGGCTGGGCAATGCAAGTTCTTCGTTGGATTCAGGTGAATTGGAAGTGGGTAGGGAGTTTTCCACTAAAAATGGTTTTCTCGCTGCAGTTAAGCGATACAACATCAATAACGGGGTTAACTTCCACATGGTTAAATCTAAATCTGAGAATTTGGTGCCAAGTGTGTAATGCGAGATGGTAGATAAGCATGGAAAATCATGGCTTATGTAAAAAAGAAGATGGGGTTGTGGATGATAAAGAAGTTTACCAGTCCGCATACGTGTGTTTCCACTGGTATAGTATCATGGACATAATACTACTAATGAATGCATTTTCCCTGTGTTTTTATTAGGGTTTTCTTATTGTTGATGGTTTTTAGAGTTTTATTAATTAGGATATTAGGTACAGTTCCATTTAATTTAACGTACTCGTGGGGTTGCAAGTGTTTCACGGGATCATCTGAAGTTGGATTCAGATATGATCGTGAGTATAATATTACTGATTGTGAAAGTGGATTTAAGGACTGATGTGTCAATTTTAATTGCAAATATTCGTATCCAATTAAACTATACGCCTTTGTACCGCAAGGCGTGGATAGCAAAGCAGAAGGCCTTGAAGAAGATGCACAGTGGGTGAGGCACGTCATACAACGAGGTATGGCAATGGTGTCAGGTGCTGGAGAGGTACGTCTTAGGTTGCGTAACTGATCTTGAAATAGGGCCCGTATATCACAATGATCGTTTGCTCTATGGATGTCGGGTGTTCCACCGTCTGTTTTGGACCTTCAAGCAACGCTCTCAAGTATTGCAATACTGCAAGCATTGATATAAATAGAAGGTACATTTTTGTATGGTAGATATACCCACTGGCTGTTGTTGGCTGTGGCACAGGATGGTAATCAGAGAATCCTTCCAATTGCGTTTGTAATAATATCGAGGGAGTTAGTAGATGACTGGAATTTCTTTTTGTTTAGGTTGAGGAGCCATGTCTACCCAAAACTTTCTATATGTGTCATCTTAGATCGGGGAACTAGAATACTTTCTGCAATTGCCCAAAACTTTCTATATGTGTCATCTTAGATCGGGGAACTAGAATACTTTCTGCAATTGAACGATAGAGAAGCCTCTGGGATCGTTTTAGCTCGATAGAACAAACCAAAAACGCTAAGAGGGGGTGAATTGGACTTTTAAGAAATTGTGGAAGTAAAGAGAGAAAATTAAAACTACTGACACAAAGATTTAGAGTGGTTCGACCCCAATTGCCTACTCTACTACCTTAGCTTTCCACCACTAAGGATTTTCCCAAATTCACTAATTTGTTCAACCTTTGAGGAGAAGGTTTAACCGTATAACTCCTTAAGATTTCTACCCCAAATCTTAATTTACAAACCCTCTAAAAGAGATACAAATAAGCAAACAAAGAAACAATCTTTACAAGATTAAATTATTTGCAAAATAAAGCTCAATTACAATAAAATACACTTGAGCAAAAGAATAGAAATAAAGCTCACAAGTGTATTTTAAGAAAAATATGAAAGTATTAAGCTCTAAGGTTGTTTGATTGATAATTTTTGCTTGAAAGTGTTTTCTTATTGTTGTAGGTCTTAGGAGGATGGTATTTATACCTTATAATAGATTTCCAACCGTAAAGGTTGTTGGTGTAATGAATATGGTCGTTGGGGATGTAAAACCAGAGCATTTATTTCACCTGCAATTGCGAGTATCGATACCTAATAAAAGGGTATCGATATTTTTTTTGTAATAAATGCTAATTCAGTGACCATTGAGATTTATTAATTGATGCCAAAAATATTTTATCGGTACTTTTGGAAAAGGGTATTGATATCGGATCAATACTTTGTAGGGTTTCTAAAAAACAAAATGCTATTTTGGTATCATTTTTAATGAATGTATTGATTATTTTCAGAAAATATCGATACCTCAAAAATGGTATCGATAATTTTTTTAGATTTCTAAAAACTAAATGCAAGTTTGGTCTCGATTTTTCTAAGAGTATCGATAGTTTTAAAATTATCGATAATTGGCCAAATGATATTGATACTTTTTGGCTTGGAGCAATTCTGACTTGTTTGAAAATTTTTGATGTGTTAAAATGATTTTAACTTGGTTGAAATCATTTTGACTTGGTTAAAATCATTTTAAATTGATTTTAAAATTGTTTCAAAATTTTCTAAGAGTTTAACGTAAGTATTCAAAATTTTATCTCTTAGACTTCAAGTTTAAAAATCATTTTGTCAATTTTAACTTATATCCAAAAACACTTCAATTTGTTACATCAAAATCTTTTATCAAATAAAGCTTGAATTAACAATCTCCCCCTTTTTTTATATAACAAAACATTTGGTAAATTTGTTTTTGAATAATTGCTCCCCCTTAATAAAGGACATTTTAAATTTGAGGCCAAAATAAAATTTGTCATTCAAGTTGGCATTCATTTTTACTTTAAGGAAAATTGATCACAAAATTTGCATTTAGTTAGCATCAAAGAATAATCAATCAATTTACCTTAATTTACCTTTTCTTCTCCCCTTTTTGTTATATCAAACATCAATAAAAGCTCAAGGAGAAAAGAAGTTAGTTCATCACAATAGATAGATATAATTGAATGAACAATGAACTAAAAAAAATCAGTGTATCTCAAAATACAAATAAAGCAAGAAAGTGCAATAAAAACAGAGACATAGGCATAAACATAGAAATAAAGGTGCAAATGTTATGAAAATGAGATGTATGTCCTACAACTACTCTAATCTTCATGAAGAGGGGAGAAAGGAGGCGTCGAAGGAAAACATGCAAGGAGAGACGCTATTTGAGAATTTAACATAAATAGCTGAGAATTAATGTTTTCCTTATGAGATCGAACCTCTTCTCGAATACTCCAAACTTCATCACTATTAGTTCTAACCTCTTCTCGAAGTCCCTGGACATCGTTGCTCAAGGAATGTCTGGCATCAAGCATGGCACTATTGACTTCCGATGGAGGTTGAGCGGCCTGTGATGAGGAAGTCGGTGAAGGAGCGTGCTCGGGTGCTGAAAAATCTTCAAATGCGGCGTCGCTGTCATCATTTTCATGTTCCGTCAGATGGTCACTTTTAAGCCACGTATCGATGTTGGCTTTAAAATGATACCCCGCGTGATGAAGGGCCCCATAAGTAATTGGTTGGTTTGAAGTAAAGGAGGTGTCTCCATGGTTACGAATACCTAATTGCTTAAAAAGGCATGACAAATACATGCCATGAAGAAGGGTGACATTTGCATTCAACCCCCTCCCTATAGTTTTAATAATGTCATTAAATATTATTTGTAACATCCTGAATTAATGGGCCTATGCGTTTAGTGTGTGGATATGTTTAATGTGTTAATTTAACTGTTAGGGATCCAAATTGGGCTCAGGATGTGGTCAAGGCCTTGGTTAAATTTTTGTTTGGGCACTATAGGGTTTAAAAGGTGGTATCTGTGTTTAAAATATCAAAATGGGCTTGTGGCCTAGTGGTCAGTGGCGCCACTTAAGGAGCAAGGAGGTGACGCCACACAAGGGAGTAAGGGGCCCAAATTTAAGTTTCAAGGAGCCCAATTCTTTTAATTTAAGTTAGCTAATGTTCGGCATTAGGGTTAGGTGGAGTGGACGGCAACAAGGCTCAAAAATAGGAAGATTTATGTGAATGGGATAATGTAGATATTATAGTTGATAATATGGAAGATAAAAAGAGAAAAGATAGGAGCTATCTGCAAGGCTAGGTGTTGGTTGAAATTCCATCACCTCGAGGAGGGAAGAAATCAGTTTCTTTATGGCAAAGGGGTGCCGAATTTTCCCTTTTTATTTGCTTAATTCTTAGTTATCAGAAAGGGCACTTTCGGTTTTTGATAGGTAAGTGCCGAAATTTCTATAAATAGGGGGGATAGCTCATCAATTCCGTCATTTGGAACCCTATTCTTTTCTTCTTTTGCTGTGCCAAAATTCTCAGTCTCCCTCTGCGAGTTCTTTTCTTTTGATTTCTTCAGAAGCCGAAACCTCCCAATCTTCTCAACATCTTTTCTTTCAAAAGCCGAAACCTTAAACTCTCTTCTCATTTCCATAGCCGAATACCCCTATTTCCTTTTGCCGATTTCTTCAACCAAAAAGCCAAAACTACTTAGATTTCTTCTTCTCTTCTGATCTTCTCAAAAGCCAGAATCTCTAAGGGGTAGTCGAATTCTTTATGTAAAGGTGAGTGCCGATTTTTCTATCTCTTCACTTTCTCTTTCGATTTTTGGAAGACAAAGCCGAAAATCTAATGGTTTAATGGTTCTATGTATTCTCTTGTTGGGCGACATTCGGGAATTGGAGTAGATCTCTTAGATCTAAAAGCCGAAAGCACTAGCCCCTAAATCTCATATCACTTTTCGGGATTTCAAGGTAAGGATTTCAATTCTCCTTAAGATGATCAACCGTTTCCTTTTCGTTAGTTGTTTCTTAACCTAATGTTTTGTTACCAGCCTCTGAACAACACCTTAGGCAGATAGCGGTTGTGTCGGCTACGGATAGCGTCAACGTAGAAAGTCTTGTTCTAACGATAATCAGGTGTGTAGATCTCTAACACACTATTAAACATGTATGTGTGTCTATATATATACGTTATGGGTTAAAAAGCCGGAAAGAGGCTGTGTAGACAGTCGAATGAAACCCTAACAGGGGTTAGGCAATGATGCCAGGTACGTAATCATAGAAATCTCTATGTGTATCAAAATATATATGAAAGCCTATGTGATGTTTTCCTTATGTGTGTATGCATGGGGTGGGATCCTGATAATGAAGGGGAAGTGCATGATAGGTCACTTGGTGATCGGTGGTTAAACCACAAAATCTAATGTTAGGTCACATAGTGATCGATGGCAACGCCACATTTAATGATTCCTGATTAATAGGAATAGGCAGTACGGCTATCGCTATGGTGTGTAGCGGATGGAGGGTTGATTGTAGAAATCCCCAAGGTGTGATGGTTGGTACGGGTTGATGTGTAGAGGATGAAATTCTAGGATGGGTTGGGCTATTCATCATTCATTATTTTCATGTAATTATGATTGTTGCCTTTATGTATGAGCCATGGCTCATAATGTGTTTGTGGGCCTTAGATCAGTGTGTCCGGGATTTATACACTGAGTCCTGGTGACTCACCCTTTCATTTTTCTCCACTCTTTTAGATGAGCAGTAGATCGTAGCCATGGGAGCCGAGACGGACTCGAGGGGCCATCAAGTTTTATTTTTTTATAGATTATTTCGGCTTTTCTTTAAGTTTTAATTCTTTTTGGAATATTTATGTAATAAGGCCCTATAGTTTATATTTCACTGCTTAGTTTTTAATATTAGCAACTTATGAATTTTTGTCAAAGGTTTAATTATTCAAAATAATAATAATACAAGGTTTTATCTTCAAAAAGTCACCTATTTATTCAAATATTGTCTAATTAACTTGCGATTTTTGAAACCAACAAATCAAAAGATTTTAATGTACAACCCGTAGCATACCAGATCTGGTCGAAACGTATGGGCCGGGTTTTAAAGTGTTACATTTTGGTATCAGAGCCCAGTTTGAAAACTCGTGCTGTGAAATGGGCCTAGTAGTGTTTTGAAAAGTTGGTGTGAATTTGAGGAAAATGTCTTGGATGAAGATATGGCCTTCGAGTCTACTGGCACCCGATACACGCAGGTATGTATCCTAACTTTTGATGTGATATGCATGTTGGGTTTGATGGGCTTGACGGACGTAGATTAGTATGTTAGGCATTGATGGACTTTAGACTTAGTTTAAACAACTCTTTAAATTCATAAGACTTAATCTATCCAAACAAACCCGTGAACAAGTCTCTGGGTTAGGGTGTGGCAATAGGCATACGCATGTCTAGGATTGGATTGAAGAAGAGCTTGGTACTCAAGCAGTCCTAGTGACTCACCTCCTCTTGAATCTGGAATCTTCTTACAGTGCGTAGTGACTGTTCACCTTAGCCACGAGGATTTGTTGTGGGCCAAAATTTATAATTAAAACCTGAAAGGGACCAGCCACCCTATTTCGCAAAAATTACTAGTTTTGTAAAATTTCCGAAATAACTTTGATTTGTGAAAATTTCCCAGAATACCCTGGATTTGTAAAACTACCAAAATTCGTAAAATTACCGAAACACCCCCGGTTGGCAAACTTACCAAAATACACATGTTTTGCAAATTTACCCAAAAACCCTTGGATTTACAAAAGGTACTCGGTTTACGAAATCATCAAAATTTGTAAATTTACAAAATACCCTATTTTGGAAAATCACTAAGATGCCTTATTTTGTGAAATTACGAAAATACTCCGGTAGGATAAAATTACGGAAATACCCCTGGGTAGTGAAATGACGAAAAATACCCTTATGTGATGGATGTGAGTTCATGCATGCTACTTGTATGTTGATGTGTGATGGGTGAATGTATGTGGTTCCTAGAACTAGGAGATACAAACTTGAGACTGAAACCCGTAGATATAGTTTCGAATTCGAAAGAACTACTCTTGAAACTACTGTCCATAAGATTGTTCGTGGTTAATCAGTGAAAGAAATTAATAATTCATAAAATTTCTAATCAGATAAATGCGAATCGATGAGAATGAGTTCAAGGGTAGCTTTTTGGGCTGATCTGATGGAACTGCCGTTTGGGGAGTTCGATTTGATCTTAGGAATGGATTGGTTAGTGAAGTATCAAGCAAAATTGGATTGTGCAGCCAAGCGTATGGTGTTAAAAACTCCCGAAGGAGACGAAGTATTGGTGATAGGTGAAATGAGGAACTGTTTGTCAAATGTGGTGTCTGCCTTAAGAGCAGAAAGGATGGCGAGAAAAGGATGCGAGGCAATTCTAATGTTTGTTCGGGCTCTGGAAGCCAATGAACTAACTGTGGGGACGTTAGGATGGTGAAGGAATTTCCTGATGTTTTCCCAGAAGAGCTTTTGGGATTACCCTCGGATCGTGAAGTGGAGTTCGGTACCGATCTTCTTCTGAGAACAGTGCTAGTATCTATTGCTCCGTATAGGATGGCACCAAAGGAGTTGGTGGAATTGAAAGCACAGATTCAGGAGTTGCTGGATAGAGGGTTATTGGAATCAGAGTGCGCAGCGTGAGCGTAGTGTTGTAGGATAGGTTGTACGACTGTTCCTGTAGTTGGAAATTTCGAGGACGAAATTTCTTTAAGGGGGTAGAACTGTAACATCCTGAATTAATGGGCCTATGCGTTTAGTGTGTGGATATCTTTAATGTGTTAATTTAACTGTTAGGGATCCAAATTGGGCTCAGGATGTGGTCAAGGCCTTGGTTAAATTTTTGTTTGGGCACTATAGGGTTTAAAAGGTGGTATCTATGTTTAAAATATCAAAATGGGCTTGTGGCCCAGTGGTCAGTGGCGCCACTTAGGGAGCAATGAGGTGACGCCACACAAGGGAGTAAGGGGCCCAAATTTAAGTTTCAAGGAGCCCAATTCTTTTAATTTAAGTTAGCTAATGTTCGGCATTAGGGTTAGGTAGAGTGGACGGCAACAAGGCTCAAAAATAGGAGGATTTATGTGAATGGGATAATGTAGATATTATAGTTGATAATATGGAAGATAAAAGGAGAAAAGATAGGAGCTATCTGCAAGGCTAGGTGTTGGCCAAAATTCCATCACCTCGAGGAGGGAAGAAATCGGTTTCTTTATGGCAAAGGGGTGCCGAATTTTCCCTTTTTATTTGCTTAATTCTTAGTTATCAGAAAGGGCACTTTCGGTTTTTGATAAGTAAGTGCCGAAATTTCTATAAATAGAGGGGATAGCTCATCAATTCCGACATTTGGTACCCTATTCTTTTCTTCTTTTCCTGTGCCGAAATTCTCAGTCTCCCTCTGCAAGTTCTTTTCTTTTGATTTCTTCAGAAGCCAAAACCTCCCAATATTCTCAACATCTTTTCTTTCAAAAGCAGAAACCTTGAACTCTCTTCTCATCTCCATAGCCGAATACCTCTATTTCCTTTTGCCAATTTCTTCAACCAAAAAATCAAAACTACTTAGATTTCTTCTTCTCTTCTGATCTTCTCAAAAAGCCGGAATCTCTAAGGGGTAGTCGAATTCATTATATAAAGGTGAGTGCCGATTTTTCTATCTCTTTACTTTCTCTTTCGATTTTTGGAAGACAAAGCCGAAAAACTAATGGTTTAATGGTTCTATGTATTCTCTTATTGGGCAACATTCGGGAATTGAAGTAGATCTCTTAGATCTAAAAGCCGGAAGCACTAGCCCCTGAATCTCATATCACTTTTCGGGATTTCAAGGTAAGGATTTCAATTCTCCTTAAGATGATCAACCGTTTCCTTTTCGTTAGTTGTGCCTTAACCTAATGTTTCGTTACCAGCCTCTGAACAACACCTTAGGCAGATAGCGGTTGTGTCGGCTACAGATAGCGTCAATATAGAAAGTCTTGTTCTAACGATAATCACGTGTGTGGATCTCTAACATACTATTAAACCTGTATGTATATCTATATATATACGTTATGGGCTAAAAAGTCAGAAAGAGGCTGTGTAGACAGTCAAATGAAACCCTAACAGGGGTTAGGCAAGGATGCTAGGTACGTAATCATAGAAATCTTTATGTGTATCGAAATATATATGAAAGCCTGTGTGATGTTTTCCTTATGTGTGTATGCATGGGGTGGGATTCTGATAATGAAGGGGAAGTGCATGATAGGTCACTTGGTGATCGGTGGTTAAACCACAAAATCTAATGTTAGGTCACATAGTGATCGGTGGCAACACCACGTTTAATGATTCCTGATTAATAGGAATAGGCAGTACGGCTGTCGTTATGGTGTGTAGCGGATGGAGGGTTGATTGTCGAAATCCCCAAGGTGTGATGGTTGGTACGGGTTGGTGTGTAGAGGATGGAATTCTAGGATGGGTTGGGCTATTCATCATTCATTATTTTCATGTAATTATGATTGTTGCCTTTATGTATGGGCCATGGCTCATAATGTGTTTGTGGGCCTTAGGTCAGTGTGTCCGAGATTTATACACGGAGTCTTGGTGACTCACCCTTTCATTTTTCTCCACTCTTTCAGATGAGCAGTAGATCGTGGACATGGGAGCCGAGACGGACTCGAGGGGCCATCAAGTTTTATTTTTTTATATAGATTATTTCAGCTTTTCTTTAAGTTTTAATTCTTTTTGGAATATTTATGTAATAAGGCCCCATAGTTTATATTTCACTGCTTAGTTTTTAATATTTGCAGCTTATGAATTTTTGTCAAAGGTTTAATTATTCAAAATAATAATAATACAAGGTTTTATCTTCAAAAAGTCACCTATTTATTCAAATATTGTCTAATTAACTTGTGATTTCCGGAACGAACAAAGCAAAAGATTTTAATGTACAGCCCGTAGCATACCAGATTTGGTCGAAACGTATGGGCCGGGTTTGGGGTGTTACATTATTAGGGCAAGGTTGGGACGCCTATCGGATTTAAAGTAATCGAGCCACCAATAATCAATGTTTCGAGGCTTGGCATGCTTTTTGATAGGTCTAAGGTTCCAAGTAAAAATTAAATGGAGGACACTATCACGGAGATTTAGTTCGGATGTTGATCCGGACAGAATAAAAAGAGAGGGTTCAAAATGTCATTTTTCATCGAAGTAACCTCTGAAAGGTAAATGAAGATAATTGTCAAACTCTTCGATAGTGAGGCGAATATGGGTTGTAACGACCTGAAATTTACGGGTAATCGGAAAATGTATTTTTGGGCCTCCATTTTCGTAAGTTGTGTGGTTAATTAGGTTTTGTTTAGGTAAATTAGCTTGAATTAAGATTAATTAGGTGTAAGGACTAGATTGAATAAAGGGTGAAAGTTTAATTATAGATTAAAGAAAAGTTAAGGGATTAAATAAGAAAATAAATCATAAGTAACACTTATATAGTAAAAAGTAAATACAAGTGTATGGTAGTAATAAAATACATTTGTACAAATAATGTACATAAGTATAAAATAATTATAAATGTAAGGACTTAATATTTAAGTATATAATATAATAAATAAATAAATTAATAAATCAAATTGAGACAATTGTATGGTAAAAATTATACACATGTGTAATAAATACATACATATATTTGTAATATACATATATACTTACTTATTATTTAAGAAAATATTATTATTATATTATATTATTATATTATATAAAGTAAAAAAAGAAATAAAAGATAGAAAAGATAGAAAAGAAATAGAATATTGAAACGAAACAGAGAAGAACAGAGAAGAAAGAAAAAGAACGGGAAAAATTAGGGTTTCAAGGTTTGAATCTTAAGTGGTAAGTCAATTTAGTCCATTTTCTTGCAATTTTAATGTTTTTGGAATCTTAAAACAAAATACTACTTGATTTAAGTTGAAAATTTGAAAGTTAGTGAATTTTTAGATGTAGTTTATGTTGAATTAATTGAAGAATTAGGGGTTAAATTTATAGAATTTCAAGTTAGAATTGAATAAAGGATTGAATTGTAAAATTAATCATAAGTTTTAAGTAATAGGACTAAATTGAAAGAATTTCAAAATTAGGGTTTTACGGTGAACTTAAAGAGTTGAAATTAGTTTAAAGTGGAAAATTGAATGAGATATGAAATTAGTTTTGTAAAAATAAAGTTAGTTTAGTTAAGGATTAAATTGGAATTTAAGAAAAAGTTGTGTATAAATTGAAATATTCAATGTGAAATTGTGTTTATTGATTATTTTAAATTATTTTAATTTCCGTAGCTAACATTGTGTCGGAGACAATAGCTAATGTAACACCACTTATCCGTATCCGACGCCGGTACGGGGTACGAGGCATTACCTTTCTTAAAAACATGTATACAAACAATTCCGGGTTATGAGATTTCATTCAAATTTAAAACTTTTCAAACTTTGTCTTAAAATCCCTAATATGAGCTTATGAGGCCCAAAACACACTTTAGAAATGGTTCGAGACCAAACCGATTTCTTTAGAAAACTTTGGAAAATGTCACTAAAAATAGGGGCACACGCCTGTGTGGCAAGGGACACACCCGTGTGGGCAGACCATGTGGTCACACATGCCCATGTCCCTAGCCATGTAGATTTATTTCTCAATTCAAACCTACAGGGGTTTCCACACGGCCTGGCACACGCTCGTGTCCATGGCCTGTGTCCCTCATACGGCCTTGACAGGCCTATGTCTTGGCCCGTGTGCAAAAACCTTGACATTCTGTTTCTGACGTTATCAACCCAATAAGGTCACACAGCCAAGGCACACGCCTGTGTCCTTAGGCTGTATGGCGAATTAAATTCCTAAATTCAAGTGCAGACTTCACACGGCCTGGGCACATGCCCAGGTCCTATGGCCGTGTCTTCCACACGATTGTGTCTCAGCTCGTGTGGTTACTACTGGGCATTCTATTTAGCCAACTTAGGGTGCAGGGGGACACACAGCTCACGTCCATGGGTCAGACCGTGTGTCACACATGGCCTAGACACACGCTCGTTTGTCTACTCGTGTGAACAAAAAACAAGGCTATTTACCAAGCCCTTTCTGCCACCCTTACTTGCACCAACATAAGTCACATCAAATAACCTACTCATTCATGCATTAATATACCAATTACTCGACCATGCAATTCATATACCCATGAAAAACATTATCATTTGCATATATCAATAATAAGTAATAGCCATCATCCCTGGCCTTATACAAAATGAGCCAATCTTCAAGACAAGCCAACACATTTGGCCAAAACAATATGGTACTTGACAAAAACCAAGTCCCTATACATGCCATACTCAAAATGATAAATCTAACTATACCAAATGTTCAAATTGATAGTGTGATCGACCCTCTAACGTTCTTCTGATACCCGAGCTAGCTTGGTGATGCTATAAGAAAATTGAAAAGAGAGGGAATAAGCATAAAGCTTAGTAAGTCGCATGTAATAATTAACAATCATTACCATGCATTATCATACTTATATCATCTTATAAACTTACACAAAATTATCAAATGATTAAAAGCATAACTTACTCATTTTCACCCTTACTAATCATACAACATAATTCGAGCTCATTTCTCATGAATTTTCATGTAGGTACCTGTATCACTTATAACATAGTCGTAACTTTTCTCACTTTTGACACAAGCTCTAAATTACCCGTTGAACCAGTTGAAATACTAAAGGATACTCGACAAGCCTTACACAAGAGGGTACGATGCCGATGTCATGTCCCAGACATGGTCTTACATTGGCTCTCGTTTTGTGGCTGACGCCATGTCCCAGACATGGTCTTACACTAGCACACTTATCATCCAAATGTTATGGCTTGGATATCCAATCTATTCCTAAGGTTCAACCGGGAGTATACCACATCAAATTTCGTCATGCATATTCATAACAAAAATCAAACATTTTATGCAATATCAATTGTTTAATGCATAATAACAATAAAGTTGTATTGTTACGTATAACTTACCTCGGTATACAAAAAGTGAGCGACTAGATTGAATTAGTCTACTAGCTTGGTTTTCTCCCGGTTTAGGTCCGGACTCCATTTTTCTTGATCTATAATGATAAATTCACTTATTTAATCATTACGTAATTTAAGACATTCCAAAATTCTTATTTTGGCAAAATTTGTAACACCCCAAACCCGATCTAAACGTTACGACCGAATTTGACCTGTCATATCGAAGTGTTGTTTGAAAACTGAGTTTGTCGATAAAAGCTCGTTACTAAATTTAAAATCTCCTTTAATAATTGTTTTGAAAATGTGAGTGTTGTAAAACCTTGTTGTCCAATTATAGGTCTTCTCAATTGTTATAAGCTTATCAATTTGAGATAAAATCGCAGAAGCCCTTTTTAGTTGTAAACTTTAAGATTTGAAAACGTGATTTTCAAAAACGGTTATTGTTTCAAAAACCCGTGTTTCTTAGACTAGCAGGTTGAAATAAAGAGAACCACTAAATAAAAGTTAAAACCCCAAATGGCCTTATTATATAATTATTAACCCAATATATTAAAAATAAAATAAGTAAGTCTAAGATCAAATCATATCGAGCGTGTGGCCACCTTCGAGTCCCTCGTAGCTCCAAATCATCTAAGGCTGGGGATTACCTGCACAGTTAAAGAAAAAGGTGAGTTACGAGAACTCAGTGTGTAATCCCAAATCATGCAATAATAGTGCGGGCACGAGCCCTATGATCAAGATTCGATCAGGGCTTTAGCCCTATCTGAGAGTGATGCGGGCCTAAGCCCAAATGAGCACAGAACAAAGCAGTAATGCAACCCAACCCAATCCAGGCAGCACATCACCTGTACCAACCAACACACCATGTGGGGACCAAGTCGACCCACCCACCCAGCACACCAGTATCGCAGCATAGCTGCTAGTAGTAACGCAGCAAAGCTGCAAATGACAGTGAACGTGGGCCAAGCCACTAATATCAGAATACGTGGCGAAGCCACTAAATTAGTAAAACGTGGCAAAGCCACTAGTACAGTACTTCCTCCAAATACAAATCCCCATCCCAATGCAGAATGTCGTGTCATAAATAATTCATTTATGCAGTATGTCACAAACATAATCAGTCATATAAATATCACACAAACATTATTTACGCTACCACTAGGGGTATAACGATCATTTTGTCAATTAAGGGTAAAACGATAATTTCACCCCTCGGAGGTATTTCAGTAATTTTACCCTTTGAAGGTATTTTGGTAATTTTACCCAACGAGGGTATTTCGATAATTTTATCCTTCGAGGGTATTTTGGTAATTTCACCCTTCGAGGGTATTTCGATAATTTTACCCTATAACGGTCTCTTCGAAGGCCTACAGTCGCCTCGAGCGACATAGACACCCTTTTAGTTTGAAACGGTGCAATTGGGCCCGAAGCCCAATTTTCGACCCAAGTGGGTCCACACGCTCGTGTGGCCCATTCAACCCAATTTCAGTCGTGACTATGCGAGCTTTGCAGCCCAATCCATTATCTAAAACTATCGTGAATTTTACCCGTGTGGGGCTCGTGGGTCCAATAGCCCATCTCGACCCAACGAGGCCCATTACGACCTAAACCCACAAAAATGTTCGTGGTAGCCTCAACGGTCTATCACCAATGATTGTGGCTCGGTTTATCTCTACAAGCGCTCGCATGCTCAAGAGCCCTCAGATGCCGAAGTTTCAGCCTATCAGTTTTTCGGCTTTAGCCGATTCACAATTCATGAGGGGTGTGAATACATAGCTTCATTCGTCATATTGACAGAACCAAAATTGGGTGTACGATTACACACCTGTTATAAGTTGTAGTTTGAGGCGCTTCCAAGACACCTATGATAACAACCACCCATTAATTAGTCAAAAACCCTTGTTAAACCACAGTATTGAAACGCTTTAATCAAACTAACTTTACTTACCACGAAACGAAAGATCCCTTGTAGTGAAAAAATAATTGGCCTACCCCTTGGTTAAGAAAATCGAGTCCCTAGCAACATTCGATGAGAAAGAAAGTTTTAGCAATATATATTTCCATGGCAACTATGGAAAAACCTTTCGGCCTAAGAGAAACATAATCGAATAAGGAGAATAAAGCCAACCTAGATTCGGCTGTAGTCCCCACTTACCAACCAATCGTAGAGATTCGGAAACGGTTAGAACGAAGAGAAGAAGATACTTAGGCCCTAATAGACTCGGCTGAGACAAGATGAAAGAAAGAAAGTGCTCGGCTATCTTGCAAAGAAAAGAAAAGAATCACAAGAGGGAAAGAATAGTTGTGGTCGGCCAAAGAAGAAACCGAAAGAAGAAAGAATGATTCGGCAGAAGGTAGGCAGCAACAGAGAAATAACTATGAACAGAAGAAAGAAAAATAAAACTCGAAATGGTAAAAGGTTGCACGAGATGCCAAAAAAAGAACCAAATCTGAAATGCAACAAAAGAAAGCTTAAAATGCCATAGAGAAGATTCGGCTTCTTCACTTACTCCACTTGCCGAATTTGCACAATTGACAACCCCCTAGCCAAAAATCCCCTACTCATCCTTCCCTAAATTCAGCCAAGACTCCTACACACCCCAACTCCCTCAACCTCTCCATCGAATCCTCCTTGAATTACTCCCAGCCTTCTATTTGAATTTGTTGACCAATTCTTCAACCTCCTTTGCAGAGTTTGATCCAAACTCTACCTCTTGCACTACCAAGACATAAAATAAAAGCCTCCCATTTGCATGCCATGGGATTCGAACCCCACTCCCCTCTCCATCTCAGTGGCGCCACAGCCACCAAGTCACAAGCTCTTTTTGTGACACAAAACACACATTTATACATAAGTCTTACTGCTACAGCCCATTCCTCTTAAGAGCAAAAACTAAAAATTTTCCAAGGGCCAGACTCGAACCCAGGCCTCCTAAGAACCCCCAAATACACTCAAATACCCAGGCATTCAAGCACACCATGGAATTGAAGCCATTTCAGAAAATTTACAAGCCCTACATTTTTGGGCATTACAAAATTACCATTTTGCCCTTAGACTTTTACATAATTACGATTTTGCCCCTAGGCTCGTAAAACGATTTTCATCAAATTTCCTTATTAACCATGCCTAGCCGAATCTATTTTAAGCTTGTAGCTACTTGCAAATCCAATTATTTCACACATTTATCACCTATTTTACAACCTTTACAAAAATGTCCATTTTAGTGTTTTCATGGAAACCCCTTTCACAAAAGTTATTTATTTAACAATCAAGAATCATTTTATTCCATAAAAATTCAGCAAAAAACACTAATGCTCTCATGGAAAAACCCTAGACTTTCAACCATAGTGCAAAATAGTCCCCTCATTAGCTAGATTAAGCTACAAGGGTTCCAAAAACACAAAAATTATCAAAACTGACCATCAAAATGACTTACTTGCAAGGATTAAAGGTTGCTAAAATTTTCAAGCTTCCATGGCCCTTTCCTTGAGTGAAAATCAGTGGAGAGAAGAAAGATGAAAGATGATATCTTTTCTTCTCTTTAGTTTATTTTATTTCATCAATTAAGTCACCTAATTCCACCAACTTTGACCAATTTGCATTTTCTTGTCCCCTATGGCTGGCCAACACTCTCTCAAGGGCCTAATTTCACATTAAGGACCTCCAATTTAAGGTTATATAGCTATTTGACACCTTTAGCTTGTAAAACAAAACTTTCGCACTTTATGCGATTTAGTCCTTTTTCAAATTAAGCATGCAATCACTAAAATTAAATCACTAAAATTTTCATGCACTCATATAATCAGGATATAAAACATAAAATAATATTAAAAATAATTTCTCCGGCCTTGGATTAGTGGTTCCAAAACCACTGTTTCGACTAGCCTCAAAATCGGGCTGTTACAACTAAGAAGGGAAAGGAGAAAGTTGACGAGGAGTAACTTGAGAATTATGGTTTGTATTTCTATAATCTGAATTTAGTAATTTTTATTTGATATATTTTTAAATTAATGTGTATGTTAAGTAATTAAGGTAAGTGCTGTTTATTATTAGCTTGATATTGAATTGAGATTGTATGAATTTGTGATGGATGAAATTATTGATTGATGTTAAAATGTGAATATTGTGACAATTGAATATTGAATATTGGTTGTGTTGAAAAGTGAACTGGAAAGCCCTATTAACTGTATGGGGTAAGTCAGATATAGTTGGCATTACATAGGATTGGAAGTGTTCAGGGATACTTCAACTTCGAGTCGGTGAGACACTGGGTGTCATATTATTACTTCGGATAATTTCGATGAGGTACTGGGTACTAACTTACTTCGGCAAGGTCGATGAGACACTGGGTATCAACTTATTACTTCAAATTATCCGATGAGGCACCGGGTGCCAAACTGGTGTGTTTTGGTTGGATGCGTGTATCCGCCAAAGTTCGAGTCGTGTTAATAGGGGTAAATAAATGAATTGACAATAAAATTGATATTGAATGATATTGAATGTGAATTTGAAATTAGACAGTGAATTGAATTGTATAAATGAAATTCATGAACCAAGGGTTCATGAAAAGAGTATTGTTATTGCCAAATGATATGTAAATTCAAAGTGAGAAAAGCTATTTAAAATAGCTATTTATGAGAATTAAATGTGTGATAAATGATTTATATGTGAATTGATTAATTGAATGGATTTGGAAATTGTATGAATTAAATGTGCATGTTTAATTATTTTATTTTAAAGTATTCAGATTATAGAAATACCACTGAGTTTATACTCAACGTATGATTATTTTCCGTGCATAGGTTAGGTTAAAGTCAGATCATTGAATCAGCATCCAAAGTCGATCCCGAACTCAAAGTGGTGAAGTATATTTCTTTTGGTAATGGCATGTACCTAGGTAATGATATTAGTTACTTATATATATATATATGAATATATGTTTGACATGTTAAGTTATAAAAAAAAAATGTATGTTTAAGTTAAGGTAAACTGAGTATAAATTAGGTCAAAATTTGGGTTAAATATGTTATTAGATTTAGCTAGAATGAAATAATGTTGTTTAAATTTTGATAAAAATATGTAAAGTACCTAAGTTGGTATGTTGGTTAGATCATTAGATAAATTATTTGACATGTTTTAAATGTATTTGAACGTGTTTTGAGCCTCGAAGATTCATAAAGGGACTATATGATTTAATTATGATGTTGATATGTGAATATTTATGAATTGTTCGTATTTGATCTGTAATATTCGATAATGCTCCGTAACCCTGTTCCGGCGACGGATAAGGGTTAGGGGGTGTTACAAGGGTTCCCATTAAAAATGAGGTAATGGCAATAACGGCATCGTTGGACTCGTCATGTCCGAGTTTGGCATTGGAAAAGAAAGCTCAAACAAGATTCAAATAAGCTGGAGAAGAAATATTTAAAAAAGTCATCCACCCCCAAATTTTGTAAAATAGGGAGATAAGCAAACTAATAACCTCTAACATGGCTACATCAACGTTTCTAGACTCCCATACACGTTTTGAAGAAAAATGAGAGTTAAAATGAGATATTGAGTTAGAGTTTTGAAAACATTCATTAAAAGATGATTCTAACTCACTAGAAGGATTAGAAGATGATGCACTAGTCCTAGAACATTTCTTTGTGGTCATTCTAACTATTAACCACTTAGAAAAACACTAAAAAAAAATCTCTTTGAGGAATTTTATCAAACACTTGGCGAGTTGGAGTTTTGGATAAAAAAGTTAAGAAAATCTTTAAGAATAGGTGACCTCCTGCAATAAAACATGATATATGAAGTTTAAAACAACCCAATAAACCATCAAGAAGCACTATTTCAACCTACATTTTATAAAAGTAACAAGTTGAAAGTTTTAGGGTTTACCTCAAAAGTGTTGAAATGGGCAAAATCTTTAAGCAATGTTGAACAAATCTTGAGGAAATGATGTTTAAAGATGTTAAAAAGGCCAAGATTTGTTGGAAAAAAATGAAGAAATTTGAAAACTTTTAAGATAAATTGAGAGGTTTTTCGATGGAGAGAAGAAATTTTAGGGTTCTTTCTTTTAAAACTGTTGTAGGAACCTTTAAACACCCCGTGGTATCAATATTTCTTAATGATTATCGATAATTTTAAATTGGTATTGATACCAAATTGCCATTCTGTTTTCCAAGTGTAGTAAAATAGCAAAAATGATATTTTTAGGTACTATAATGTTCTAAGGGTCCTAAAATGACTCCAAAACTATTCCTAAACGTTTCACATGCATAAAAATGTATAGTGTGAGTAAGATGCATGTAATGCATGAAGCAAAAATATGTTCTCAAAAATAAAATAACTAAGTTGATAAGATTTAGTCTATTCTAACATGTTCAATACCATCAAAAGATAAGTCATGTTAGATAAATGAAGTCAAAATAGATCAAATTTTCACATAAAACTTCCCCTACCTTTTTTCATATAAGAGCCATGAACATCATACTTACCAAGCTTTTTGCACACAAAAAAAATCAAATAAAGTACATGGAAAATTTTAACACAAAGTCAAGGCAATGTGGTCAAACCTAGTTCTCTCCTAAGTGTCCAAAATCTTTCATTGTCTAAAGGTTTTGTAAAAATATCAGCTAATTTATTTAAGGTGTCTACATATTCTAGAACTATTTTACCTTTTTGGATATGATCTCTAATGAAATGATGTATAATTTCAATGTGTTTAGTCCTAGAATGTTGGATGAGATTTTTAGTGAGGCAAATAACACTAGTAGTGTCACACTTGATAGGAATGACATCTATATCAATTCCATATTCCTTGAGTTGTTGTCTCATCCATAAAACTTAAGCATAACAACTATCGACAAAAATATATTTCGCTTCGGTGGTGGACAATGCAACATTATTTTATTTCTTTCAAACCATGAAATTAACATGTTGCCTAGGAATTGACAAGTATCGGAAGTGCTTTTCTTATCTAATTTCCAACCTCCAAAATCCGCATCCGAGAAAGCATGCAAGCTAAAAGATGAGTCTTTAGAATGCCAAAGGCCTAAATTTAAAGTGTCTCTAAGGTATCTAAAGATTCTCTTAAGGGCTTGTAAATGTAATTCCTTAGGATAAAATTGATATCTAGCACACAAGCATACACTAAACATAATGTCGGATCTACTTGCGGTAAGATAAAACAAAGAACCAATAATTGACCTATATAATTTTAAATCAACACATTTACCTTCCTCATCTTTATCAAGCTTTGTAGAAGAGCTTATAGGAGTAGCTTGTGGTTTGAGAGTGTCTATTCCAAACTTCTTGAGCATTTCCTTTGTATATATCGCTTGATTTATGAAAATTTCATTCTTTCTTTGCTTGATTTAGAGTCCCAAAAAGAAATTTAGTTCTCCAATTATGCTCATCTCAAACTCACCTTGCATTAGCTTAGAAAATTCTTGACAAAGAAGATTATTGGTAGAACCAAAATAATATCATCAACATAAATTTGAACTTCTAATAAGTTTTTGTCTTTTCTTTTAATAAAAAGTGTTGTGTAAACGTTCCCTTTACAAAAACCTTTTTCAATAAAAATATTTGATAATCTTTCATACCAAGCTCTAGGAGCTTGTGTCAAACCATTTAAAGCTTTTGAAAGTTTGAAAACATGGTTTGGAAATTTTGGATCTTCAAAACTGGATGGTTGTTCAACATACACTTCTTCATTTATAAAACCATTTAGAAAAAAACTTTTTACATCTATTTGATATAATTTGAAATTATTAAATCATGCAAAAGCTAAAAACATTCTAATGGCTTCCATCCTAGCTACGGGAGCATAAGTTACATCATAATCTATTCCTTCCTCTTGAGTGTAACCTTGGGCAATAAGTCTAGCCTTATTCCTCAACAAGTTACCACTCTCAGCTAACTTGTTCCTAAAAATCCATTTAGTACCTATAGTAGATTTATCACTAGGTCTATCAACTAGGGTCCATACTTCACTTCTCTCAAATTGATTTAACTCTTCTTACATGGACAATATCACGTATTCATCATTTAATGCTTCTTTGATATTTTTAGGCTTAATGCATGAGATAAATGCAACATACTTACAAGTATTTCTAAAAGAAGATCTATCTTATGTCCTACAAACACAATCTTATTAGAGGCAATATCAATAACTTTACAACCTTTAGACTCAAATATGACATTGAAACCTTTATCACGTAATTGACTAATACTTAGAAGATTATGCTTAAGACCGTTGACATATAAGACATTCTCAATAATAATTAAAGAGTTTTTACCAGTAGAGTTTATTCCTTCAATTTGTTTTGTGGAGTTGTTACCAAATGTAACCTCTCTTCCACCTTTTGGCTTTAAATTGATAAAGTGAATCTTGTCATCAGTCATGTGTCTTGAGCATCCACTATCGAGGTATAATAAGTTTTTCCTTAAATAATCCACCTCAAAGCAATGCCCATTTCCCTACAAATATAGAATTAAAGTTTTATTTTTGGTACCCAAATTCTTTTGGGTCCATAAACATTAGTTCTTATAATTTTAATCCCTTTAGGTATCCATTTTGAAATCAAGTTCTTATTTTGAGAAGTTATGAGTCCTTTAGGGACCCATATACTTTTAATGATTTTTCTCTTGTAAAAGTTTTGGGGACCTCTATGTTTATAAAAATAAGACTGTTTTTAACAAAGTTTTGTTTTGAATTTTCTCCTTTTTCAAAACCTTTGTTAGAGTGACTATTTTCATTCTTAAGCAACTTAAGTTGCTTTTCATTATCATCATGAACTTTGGAAAGCAAGTTATGCAAATCTAAATTCTTCTTCTCAAGCTCATTAATAATTTCTTGCATTTTGTTTACTTTCTCTTCAAGTTCATGATTGGCTTTGGAAAGCAAGTCATTTTCATTTTTCAAGTTTGAAATATTTTTCTTATATTTTGAATTCATGACTTCAAATTCCAAACCCAATTCATCATAGGCATCTTGCAACTCATCAAAAGAATAAGAATTTGAAATAGATGAGTTAGAAGTTACCTTAGAATCATCTATGATGCGGTCATTGGAAGCACCAAAAATATCCTATTCCTATAAAATAATGAAAAGAATAGTATAAGGGAAGTAAGGTCAAATCCTCAGGGATTGGATTTGCACGAGTTCCTGTTTCTCGAGATCTCAGACAGAGTCGTGCCCAAGAAAACCTGCGTAAATGAAAAAAAAAATAGAATTAAAAGTTTGATTGAATTGAAATTGCGTAAACTGAAATTAAAATTGTAAAGATAAACAGTGTTGGGAAAAGAGAGTTTTTTGATGGAAAGATTCCAGCCTCCAGTTGTATCGATCTTCTTTGGGTTCAATCCTTGACTTTTAGGTGATCCTTCTCGAACATAAAAAGCCAGTTATAGTGTCCTCTTCCACCTACAACCACCAGCTTCACTTAGATTTTTAGACTTACGATTTAGAGGAACCTGGCTCTAGCCAACCATCGCTTTTGTGGGACCATCTTACACTAGATCATCACTCCTCAATGGCGAATCCCACGCCATTTTGTCTCTTGGGCTCGACAACCACTGACGCAATAAGCTAATGAACTGACTGTGCAATCTTCCCAAAACATACAAAGTGGCCGTCTTTGCACAAGTTGAAAAGATCATTTTTGAAGGGACATGGAGGGGAGCATTAATCCCATAGTGCGGAGAAACGATGAATACTCATTGAGAAGACTAAGCGCGGATTCTAAGCCTCATGAACCCTTTTTAGGGAATCTCGACAACTTTTGGCTAGATAAATTTAGTGGCTCATGCTTTTTGGGGAAAAGAAATAAACTTAATAAAAATAGAATTTTATTGAATAAATGAAAGGAACAAAGGCTAAGCTTTTTGGGAGAGGGAGTGTTACAGAAAAAGATGAGTGAAATTTGTGTCACTCCATCCCCTATTTATAGTACTTAGAAAACCTAGTCTATTCCTAATTAAATTTTAAAAGATAAATAAAAAATAAAAGCTAAAATTAAATCTAAATAATAATCTCTAACAGTTATCCTAATATAATTAAAATTTAAATAGAGTCTTGTGTTTATAAAATCTCTTTTTTGCACTTTTGCCCCCCAAGTCTTCCACACTTTGCATTTTTGGCACCACTTCTGTAACAACCCTCACCTGTATTCAACTCCGAAATAGGGTTACAGAGCATTACCGAACTATTTAAACAAATACGCATATAATTCTCATACACCTTTCCATTTCACATAAAAACCATTCAAAATATTTCACATTGTCCCTAATACGAGACTACGAGGCCCAAAACATGTATTGGGAGTGGTTCGGGACTAAACCGATAACTTAAGAAACTTTTAGAAAACTTAGAATTTTTTTCAAAATACAGGGGACACACGCTCGTGTAGCCAGGCCGTGTGTCTCACACGGCCAAAGACATGCCTGTGTCACAGGCCGTGTGGACATTTGAAATGGGATCACATAGCCGTGTCCTAGCCCGTGTCTGACCCCGTGTAACTATCTGACTTGGGTCACACGGCCAACCACACGCCCGTGTGACCAGGCCGTCTGCCCTTCGAAATGGCCTCACACGCCCGTCTGCCAAGCCGTGTGCTAGGCCGTGCCAAACCTGTAGGGTATACTAACTTATGTTACACGGCCAAGTCACATGCCCGTGTACTAGGCCGTGTGGAGCATACTGACTTAATTTCTAATTTAACACTAGGGGACACACGGCTGTGTCACTGAACCGTGTGTCACACAAGAATGAGACACACGTCCGTGTCTCTGCCCGTGTAGTCAAAAATAGGCTATTTACCGAGCCATTTTGCCACCCAAATTTACATACACATATACCAAACCAAATGACACATAATCACATCTACAAATGGCATCCGAACTCTTCTAAACTAAGTCTATTTCATGCTATTTCAATACCAACCTATACAAGGCACACAAATGCCATAATATGCCATTTAACTTCATACCAAACCTCATTTTCTTAAATCATCAATGTGGACACTTCCAATTATAAATCATTTTACCTAAACTCACAAGTATATAAATTCTCAAATATTAACCAGTCACCACAAGCATTTGCAGAGTAATTATCAATACAAAACAAAGGCCATTTGCATATATATACACAACCACATCAACCAAAATAAGCCAATTCACATGGCTATATACAAAACCAAACACTACACATTTACAAGCTAATCCAAATAGCTAAATTAATTACGAAAATATATACCAAAATGACCAAAACTCCTATACATGCCATATAACCATAAACATAAGTTCAAAAGTACTAAAGTGATAGCTTGATAATGTGATGAGATCTCCGACAATTCCCAAATCCGAGCTAGCTTTAATTTCACTATAAAACATGGAAAAATTAACAAAGTAAGCTATAAAACTTAGTAAGCTCGTATAAAATAATAAGCAAAGCTCACCATTCAATTATCATTTAATAATATGAACATAACATGCTACAAAACATTTAACCACATTGTTAACATGTACTCAATCACATAATTAACCATGAACTCACAATTTCCATAGATTCGATACTTATATAGTTTTCGTACATACCTGTACTGATACGTATCTATTTCTCACCATTTCATATCTTCGATATACCCTTTGAACCATTTGGAATACTATCGGATACCTGGGAAACTCGCATCCTAAGTGCCACATATATAGCCAAAGCTATCTCAAGCTCATATCACATATACTGCTCACTCTCGAGCTATCAACGGGTTTGCTCACACAAGCTGACGGTAATTACGAAACTACACAGTGCTGCTCACACAAGTTGACGAGTATCCGCAACACATGCTGGATAACTTAGCCACCGGTAGGACGTACAGACCAGAACCCAAATCACATAATCCCCAATGACATGTCATTCGTATCCTAATCCATTCCAAAGGTTCAACCGGGATTTCACATTTTTCGAATCGTCGTCAAATATATCCGCAAGGTCGTATTCACAATTTATGCGATATTAAAGCATTTAAAACACAAATATAACAATGCTTATTACATACGAACTTACCTCGATCGCTAAAACAACGGAACAGATCGACTAGTCCAAAACCTTGTTTTTCCCCCGATCTAAATCGGGATTTCGCTTTTCTTGATCTATATGTAATCAAATTTAACTAATTCAATCATAATTCTATTCCATTTAGTCCAAAATACACATTAAGGCAAGTTTACACTTTTGCCCCTAATATTTCCACATTTTTACAATTTAGTCCTTATCTTATAAAAACACAATTTCATGAAATTCAACTTATACCCATGCTAGCCAAATTTCAATTAAGTCCCTAGCAGCCCATATTTTTCATTTATTTCACATTTTAACCATAAAATTTCAATATTTCTCAATTTAATTCCTAAATGACAATTTTGTCAAAAAATCACTTAACAAATGTTGTTTATCTAACAACAAGCATACATTTTCTATCATCAAACATCAAAATACTAATATATTCATTAATAGAAAAATCCTAAACCTTTTACAATTTTGCAAATTAGTCCCTGAGCTAGCTAGATTAAGCTGCAACGATTTCAAAAACATAGAAATCAATAAAAATCGAGCAAGAATGCACTTAATGCAAGGAGTCTATAGCCGAACCTCCAAAAGCTCAACAATGGCTTTCTTTGTTTCTAATTTCGGTGGAATATAGCATGGAGAAGATGGTACATGTTTTATTACTTTTAAATTTTTAAGTTGATTTTATTATTTTACCATTTTAACCTTAATGTTAACCTTTGAAAAACACATATAACTTGTCCATACTTGTCCACTCATGCTATATATGGTCTAATTACCACATAAGGACCTCCACTATTTAATTTCGTAGCCATTTAATACCTTTAGCTATTAGAACATCACTTTTGCCCTTTACGCGATTTAGTCCTTTTTATCAAATTAAGTACTCAAACAATAAAATTTCTTAACGAAATTTCCACACAATCATTCTATCATGCTGTAAAAGTTCAAATAATAATAGAATAAATATTTCGACCTCAGATTTGTGGTCCAAAAACCACTGTTCCAATTTGACTAAAAACGGGATGTTACAACTTCTTTCCTATTTCGCATGCTGGCCCATCTTATATTTAAATTCACGCTTTTTTCCCCTAAAGTTTCTTTTGCCATCAATTTAGTCCCTACAAGATAAAAAACCGTAAATAGTCCAAATTAGTAGGATCATACCCAAAATAAATATGTAATTAATACATAAAAATATGTCATTCCAGAGTATTATCAAATTCCCCCTACTTAGCTCATGCTTGCCCTCAAGTATGGTTCCTATCCACTGTGAAGTTTAGATTTTGCCATGAAAGAAATATCACTCGAAAGGTTTATAAAAATTAGGCTTAATGCATATAAAAATAAAGAGAACCTTTAGCTTGCTTTAAGTAAAACTGAAAAAGTATTCATATTTAATCACACAAAAATCAAAATTGACTTGGATTATTTCATGAAAATTAGGTAACTTACTAAACTTACCAAGATACCTTATTTGTTCCCACCTTTAGTCCCCAAATGCAATTTTATTAATACATCTCTTTTTTTTTCTTTTTCTTTTTGCTTAAGAATATATTGAACCTTTTGACGCGAAGAGAGATGACAGCCAAACACCCCACCCCAGTTACTCGGCCCAACATACTCCTAATTTATTATATTTATATCTATTTTTTTGTAAGAATATATTGAACCTTCTGACGCGAAGAGAGATGACAGCCAAGCACCCCACCCCAGTTACTCAGCCCAACACATTCTTAATTTTTTTTTGTTTAATTATGGTTAGCGGAGTTTTACCTAACACGTTACACAACCTTTTGACGAAGAAGTAGGATGACAACCCAAGCACCTTACCCGGTTACTCAATCAGTCACGTTTTAAGTTGCACTTATAACCACGAAAGCATCAAAATTTATTATTATCATGGCATAGAATTTTAATTTTGGAGGACTAGGAAAAACAATCAAGTGTCAAAAATAAGTTTCGGCAACTACTAACAGTCATGAACATAATTTTAGCATGCAATTGTATTATGTGCTTGCTCTCCATTTAGACTTAATCGATTTTATTATAAGCAAGATAGGGTTAACTATACTAATCATAATTATTTTAGCCTAATAGAAATAAAATAGTAGAGACGAAATAAAATTAGCAAAATCATAATTAACTCAGTAGACAAGAATCATACTCGCATGTCAAATAGTGAGCAATTCTTGGTTAAAATATTGGGCATGAAAAGAGGCAGAATATTCTTAAAAAATAAATGTGGGTAGAAACGAGCACAAGGCAGCAGAAACAGTCACACAATAGTAAAAGCTGCAGATAAAATGACAGAAATAAGGAGGAATGCCTCCCCCTACTTAAAACACATTGTCCTCCATGTGAAAGAAAAAGGAAAACAAATATGTGAAAGAAAAAGTTTTTAGGAAAACTACCTATGTAGTCACTGTCGTTCATGCATAGCTGCAAGGAGGAGAAGGTTCGACGTTGCGTAGAGGAGAGGAAGGAGGGGAAGGTGTTTGTCGGCTAAGTTGATGTGTTGGGGCACTGAGAATCAACGCTGGCGGTTGTTGACGGCAAAGGAGGGTTTTGCGGCGACACAACTTCTAGTCCTAACCATAGCGGTGGGAAAAATTGGTGGTGGGGGTGAGGGAGAAGGGGAACGGCATCTAGAGGGCTATTTGGGTGAAAAATGGAGAAAAGTTTAGGGTTTGAAGGTGTAAAAGAAATGGTGTTTGGCTGTAGGGTGGGTGTTTGGATATAGGTTTTTGGTAAGTATAAAGCAGGGATGCACTATTCCTACTTAGAATAGGGATAGAATAAGGGGTGTTTGTGAAAGCATGCCAATTCCTGAGTTTTTTCCTGACCGGTTTACCTAGACAGAAGAAAAGAAATTTATTAATATCTAAAAAAAATAAAGTAATAAATAATAAAATAAAATAAAAATAAAGAAAAATAAAAAATTGGGTTGCCTACCAACAAGCGCTTGTTTAACGTCGTTAGCTTGACGCCCCAACTAGTATTGGGGCTGTTCCAGCTGAATTCTTTCGTTCATATGGGCTTGAAAATTCTCCTTTTTTACTACTTCCACCATATTTGGGTTCAATCGACCTTGCGCCTCTTGCTTTGGTTTCGTATTTTCCTCCAAGAAAATCTTATGTGTGCATGTCAAGGGGTTGATCCATTTTAAGTCGACAATGGTCTCATCATTCTCCAAAAATGCGAGCTTGAGATGCTCAGGAAGTGGTTTTAATTTTAGGTCTGGTGCCTGCACAACAGAAGGTATCCATAGGAGCCAATAATTCATTAACAAATTCAAAAATAGATCCTGAATCGAAATTATCATCAAACAATGTTTCAAGTTTATCTTTATAAGGTGACTCAAAAGTTTCTTCTACTAATGAGTCAATTATGTCGATACTGTTTACGTTCAAGATTTCACTCGGGTGACTAATAGCGTCATAAACGTTAAGCTTCACGATCTCCTCGTCAAACTCTATCGTGAGAGTTTCGCTACGCATGTCAATCTTAGTGCTAGTAGTAATAAGGAAAGGTCGGCCCAGCAAGATGTCTGAAGACCTAGGAGCGTTATTCTCTTTCATTTTTATCACATAAAAGTCTGCAGGAAAGATAAGTTCGTTTACTTTCACCAATTCATCCTCGAGGACTCCTTCGGGATGCACAATAGACTTGTCTGCTAACTGAATGATAACACCTATTTTCGTCAAAAAATCCATGTTAAGTGATTCATAAATAGAAAAAGGCATGACATTTATGGAGGCCCCTAAATCACACATAGCTTTTTTTATTCCTAAGTGGCCTATTTTGCATGGTATAGAAAACATGCCCCTACCTTTACATTTTATTAGCATCGTCCGCTGCAACACCCCAGATACATTTTCACCAACACTTACTCTTTCATTTCCAGTCAATTTTTGCTTGTTGGTGCAAAGCTCTTTAAGGAACTTGGCATATCACAGAATTTGTTTAATGGCATCCAACAATGGTATGTTGATCTTGACGTTTATGAATGTTTCAAGGATCTCTTTTTCATCCTTACCTCTTCGATGTTGGTTCAATCATCTTGGAAACGGAGGTTGAATTATGGGCAGTAGAAGTTTTATTCAGACCTATTCATCATTCTTCTGTATTTTTTGGGCAGAATCTTGATCAAGATTCCTGCCAGGATTTGGTTCCAGTATTTTTCCACTTCGCAACGTCACTGCATTTGCGTGTTGTCTTGGATTAGGTTCAGTTTGTGACGGCAGCTTCCTTTGTGAGTTCATTTTCTAAATTGATGTGGTCAATTCTCTTATAGACGCCTCGATTTTCTGTTGAAAATCCTTTGTTTCCTTTTGGAAACCAATAGTTTTCCGTTGTATTTACTGTTGGAAATCAAGCATATTAGCTGCTAATTTATTGACCATGCTTTCTAGAGAGGTACCTGAATCTCGCGGCTGTTGTGGAAATCGGTTTTGGTATGGCTGGCTATACTGCAAGTTTGCCCCATAACTCAAGTTAGGATGGTCTTTCCATCTTGGGTTATATGTATTTGCATAGGGGTCATATCGCCTTTAGGGTGGTCCAGAAAAGTTCTCCACAGCATCTAAATGGGCCATAGTATCACCGCACAAACTATGGCATGCATCAGTTGTATATTCGGGTGTTGCACAAATTCTACACAGTCGGGTTGGTCCTGTTTTTACTGCAAAAAGTGAATTCATGGTATTAGTAAGTCGATCAACTTTATCTTCTAAGGTTGAATTACTTAGCTGGTGAACCCTTCTAGTGGGTTCAGGATTGACTCAAAATTGTTGAGTATTTGCAGCCATTATGGATATCAAGTCCCTTTCTTGTTGGGGAGTCATATTGATCAACGCTCCTCCACTTGCGGCGTCTACCATATTCATCTCTATGGGTTTCAAGCCTTCTTAAAAGTATTGAAGTAGAGATTGTTTTGCTATACTATGTTGTGGGAAACTTGCACACAACTTCTTAAATCGCTCCCAATAGTCGTAAAGAGACTTTACTTCTTTTTGCCTTATCCCAACGATCTCTCTTCTTAACTCAGCTGCACACTATGCTGGAAAAAAACCTGTTGAGAAACAAACGAGAAAGATCAGTCCAAGTTGTGATAGATCTAAGGGTAGATAAAATAACCATTCCCTAGCAGAATCTGCTAGGGAAAAAGGGAAAGCACGTAATTTGATTTGATCCTCAGTTACACCTTGAGGTTTCATGTTAAGACAAACCATATGAAACTCTTTCAGATGTTTGTAGGGATTTTTGTTTTGCAACACATGAAAAGTCAGCTGTAACTGGATTAATCCTGACTTCAATTCAAAATCAATATCCATAGTATGATACGCAATGCTAACAGTTACTGTTCTGCTAGAGGTTTGGCCATTTGCCAAATTGTTTGAGCCATAGGTTGATGTACTAGATTCGGGTTTTCATTAACCCTCGCGTTAAGCACTTCTTCTGGTGGATTGAATCCTATTGTTTTACTTTCTAGTGTTTGAGTAGGGTTTTCGTTAACCCTAGACTCAACCTCGTCATCTACTTCTATTTCCAACGATGGGTTACTCTAAGTTTCTACCACCCCTGATTACTTTTTACATAGCTTTGTCTCTTTACGATTAGCTCTCGCAGTCTTCTCTATTTCTGAATCAAACGCAAGAATACCTAGAGTAGATCTGGTCATAAGAAACAAAAGAAACAAGATTAGTACGTTACCAGTCCCCGGCAACGGCACCAAAATTTGATGCGGTCGTTGGAAGCACCAAAAATATCTTATCCCTATAAAATAATGAAAAGAATAGTATAAGGGAAGTAGGGTCAAATCCTCAGGGACTAGATTTGCACGAGTTCCTGTTCCTCGAGATCCCGAAAAAAGTTCTGTCCAAGAAAACCTGCGTACCTGAAAAAAAATAGAATTAAAAGTTTGATTGAATTGAAATTGCGTAAATTGAAATTAAAATTGTAAAGATAAATAGTGTTAGGAAAATAGAGTTTTTTAATGGAGAGATTCCAGCCTCCGATTGTATGTTCAGTCTTAGACTTTTAGGTGATCATTCTCAAATAGAATAAGCCAGTTATAGTGGAAGAGGATGCCTACGACCACCAGCTCCACTTAGATTTTTAGACTTATGATTTAGAGGAACCTGACTCTAGCCAACCATTGCTTTTGTGGGACCGTCTTACACTAGATCATCACTCCTCAATGGTGAATGCCACGCCATTTTTTCTCTTGGGCTTGGCAACCACTGACGCAGTAAGCTAACGAACCGACTGTGCAACCTTCCTAAAACATACAAAGCGATCGTCTTTGCACAAGTTGAAAAGATCATTTTTGAAGGGACATGGAGGGAAGCGTCAATCCCGTAGTGCGGAGAAACGATGAATACTTGTTAAGAAGGCTAAGCGCAGATTCTAAGTCTCATAAACCCTTTTTGGGGAATCTCGACAACCTTTGGCTAGATGAATTTAATGGCTCATGTTTTTTAGGGAAAAAGAAATAAACTTAATAAAAATAGAATTTTATTGAATAAATGAAAGGAACAAAGGCTAAGATTTTTGAGAGAGGGAGTGTTATAGAAAAAGATGAGTGAAATTTGTGTCACTCTATCCCCTATTTATGGTATTTAGAAAACCTAGTCTATTCCTAATTAAATTCTAAAAGATAAATAAAGATAAAAGCTGAACTTAAATCTAAATAATAATCTTTAACAATTATCCTAATATAATTAAAATTTAAATAGAGTCTTGTGTTTATAAAATCTCTTCTTTGCACTTTTGCCCCCAAGTCTTCAACACTTTGCATTTTCGTCACCACTTTTTTCCTATTTTGCATGCTGGCCCATTTCATCTTTAAATTCATGCCTTTTGCCTTCAGTTTAGTCCCTACAAGATAAAAAATCATAAATAGTCCAAATTAGTAGGATCATACTCAAAATATATATGTAATTAATACATAAAAATATGTCATTCCAGAGTATTATCAATCTATGGCCATGAGATACAAGTTGGATACTTCTTGAGTTTCTTTATTGGATGTGTCCTCATCACTCCAAGTAGCAACATTGGCCTTGTGTTTTTGTTTGTTAGGCCCCTTCTTTTTCCATTGAGGATAATCAAACTTGATATGTTCCGTTTTTTTGCACTCATAATAAATAATATGATCTTTCTCCTTGGTTGATTCAATTTTGAGTCATTCCTTCTTTCGGAATTTTTTTCCTTTATGGGACCTTATAAACCTTTTAAATATTCTAGCAAACATAGCCATCTCTTCATCCTCATCCATATATTCATTTGTATTACCTTCTTTTATTGTGGATTTGAGGGCAATACCAACCTTCTTCTTCTCCATCTTTTCTTCTTCAACCCCTTCATTGATTTTCATCTCATTAGTAAGTAATGAACTAATAAGCTCGTCTAAAAAGAGTGTTTCCAAGTTCTTTTCTTCTTCTATGGTAATCATTTTAGCTTCACATGGCTTTGACAAGCTTCAAAGCATTTTTTTCACAACTTCTTCATTGGGATAAATCTTCCCATATATTTTGAGCCCATTGGTGATAATTATAAATCGATCTGACAAAGCCTTGATGTCTTCCTCGGGTTTCATATTGAATGTTTCATAGTTGAGTGTGAGAATTCCTACCTCAAACTTTTTAACTTGACTTGTACCCTCATGAGTGACTTCTAACTTGTCTTAAATTTCCTTAGCATTGGAACATGAAGAAACTCTACTATATTCATTCGGACCAAGTGCATAAAAGAGAATGTGCATGGCCTTGGCGTTGAGTTGCATGCTCTTCTTATCATCCTCATTCCATTCCTTCTTGCTTTTTGGAACTAGATTTTCTCCTTCTTGCTTTATAGGTATGGATGGACCATCCGTGATGACGTCCCACACGACATAATCATTGGCTTGTATAAATAAGGTCATTCTAGTTTTCCAACAAGAATAATTTGCACCATTGAAATAAAGAGGTTCAGAGATAAATTGAGACTTACCAACCATAATGGACCCGAAAGAAAATGTCATCTTTTGTAGTTTGAATAGGATGAAGTTGAGCTACCTCGAAGATCTTCTCTTTGTTGTTAGACTTGTTGGAAAAGAATAGGTTTGGAAAACGTAACTGAAAATAAATTTAGGGAAAACCCAAAGTTTAAATTTTTTTCCATGATAAGATCTTGGTTGTGATATCTAAAGTACTAAAATTTAATCAAAATTGTACATTTTCGATTCGTCTAAGATGAGCGCTTCGACCGAGTAGTCTTTTTCACTATCCTCAAGCTCACGTCTGCCGAGTGTGGACTTGCTTCGAATCAGAAAATTTTTTACAAAAATTACCAGTAGGGTAATTTTGCAATTTCTCTAAACTTTTAGGTCAAGTTGTAAATCAAAAAAATCTCTCGAAATTTTCTGGAATAATCTCTACAGAGAATTTTCTCTCTACAACTTTATCTTAAATTCAAGTGTGTGTCCATTCAAACTATATTAACGTGATAAAAACATTAGTTATATAGATACTTCTAAATATGAAATCGACTATGTTATTTGTATATAGTTCAAAGTTAAATAAATACATACTTATATAGTTCAAAGTTAAATAAATACATACTTTCGCTTCTAATCGTTAGTCTAATAGAAGACATATATCTTGAAGCTTAGTAGGTAATCTCACGTGACTCGGCGCATGGTTCCACCTATTTAAATAACTTATTAACATAATAATTTAAATTTAAATAAATTTAATCATGGTAATATATACTGAATTTTACTTTGCTACGAGTAATAATGTATATTGGTAGTTCACTCGAAAACGTAAAAATGAAAACTGGAATCGATCCCATGATTGTAGTAGTAAAAGGCAACCACCAATTTTGATTTTACATGGTTGCGTCGCCCGACACATCTCTCAGTACAACGTTGCCAACACGACAGACCCCCAACGGAGTTCGCCCGCTACTCTAAAATAGACGAGCTTCAGCAACCACCTTAGATGGACAAGATTTTGTTATTTATTCGGCATCAGGATACTTCTGATGATCTAAAGGATGTACGTCCAAGTGTATCATTCTCTTTCAACTTCAGTCGAATCCTCAACCAGCTCCACGAAATTATTCCATATCCAAGCCATTTCGATTCGAATTTCATAAATTGTTTCCAGAACCGCGCCCAAAAGATCTAAACATACGACTTCCCAATCAGCAGACTAAATAGAACCAATGGCTACTGACCTGTCCACCGGTAACCCCAACAGTAAATGCATGTCCTTTAGAGTGATAATACACTCACCACATGAAAGATGAAATACGTGTGTCTCCGGTCTCCACCTCTCCACCAACGCGCTTTTGAGTTTCGGGTCCAACTTACACCCCCAGCCTACAAGGGCCACCTGCCAAAAACTGGCTTCCCTCAAGTATAGTTCGATCAATGATGATGGATGACTGAGTAGATTACGAATATGGCATTGTAAAATTCGATCTGTAACACCCCTAACCCTTATCCATCTCCAGAACAGGGAGCATTACTAGACTTTACAGACTAATTATGAATATTTCATTACCTTTATTATACAAATTAAGAATCAATCATATAACACTTATATTGTCCTTTAGATGGGCCCTCGAGTCCCTAAATACACTTTAGAAATGAATCGGGACTAAACCGGACACCCAGAAAAGTTTTCCTAAAATCTTAAAATTTTTCTTAGGAGCAAGTGACACACGTCCATGTGGCTCACATGGCCAAGAGACATGCCCGTGTCTCAAGCAGTGTGGGCATTCGATGTGAGGCACACGGTCGTGTCTCAGCCTGTGCAACTCTCTGACTTGGGTCAGACAGCCAACCACACGCCGGTGTGCTAGGCCGTGTGCAAAGTGCCGGGATTACATGGCCAAGCCATACGCCAGTGTGCTAGGCCGTTTGCTAAAACCTTAGTATTCTGTTTCAAAATTTTAAAGTGTAGGGGACACACGACCAGACTACACGCCCATGTACATGGACGTGTGTCACACATGGCTGAGACACACCCCCGTGTCTCTGCCCGTGTAGACGAAAATAGGCATTCTATGGCCACTTTTCTCACCCTTTCTGACTTCAACCTACACACAACATTTAAATACACTAATATATCCCAACCAAGCAATCAAAACCAACCAATACATATTCTAAACATAACATATCATTACATATACATCAAATACTTATACTTACCCATTTAACTCATTTCATTGATTTATCAAATTCTACTACTAATTAAACACATACAAACATTTAAGATTCACAACCACAATTCAAACTATTTCATTGCCAAACCAACCCTATACATGTCATATAAACGAAAATTTACATTTCAAAAACTACCGGATTAAACTGGATAGTATGGCTTGATGTGTTGTTCCGATCTCCCAATTACACGTTAATCTACAAGAATATAAAACAACACGAGTAAGCTTAATAAAGCTTAGTAATTTCAATAGATTAAACATTGATCTTACCGAACTTAATATAATAAACTAAATTGTAAATAAATCATACATTCTCCCTGTCAAATACAACATAAGTCAATGAACACACTTCCTTCAGATCAATATCATTAACAATCAATATATCTTTCAATTCATTCATATAGGTCTTTGACCAATTCTTACTAAATTGATGAACGACTTACGGATATGAGTACATCGTTTTCTTTGTGCCATAGTCCAACTATGGTCTTACACAAGCATTGCCATGGTCCAACCATGGTCTTACATTCGTAGTGCCATAACCCAGTTATGGTCTTATCATCAGAGTGCCATAGCCCAACTATGGTCTTATATATAAACACTGCCATGGTCCAACCATAGCCTTATATTCATAGTGTCATAATCCAGTTATGGTCTTATCCGTCAATTCTTCCTTTACATTAATGCCATAGCCCAGCTATGGTCTTACATATAAACATTGCCATGGTCTAACCATGGTCTTATCTGTCAATTCATCCTTTGCTATAAAACAATTGTACTCTATCCTGCATTCTGCTTGTTTTAACTATTCATTTCAATTTCATATTTTAATAATAAATTTTAATTTCAATAATAAAAATATGAATAATTACATTATATCATTCATAAATTAATAAATAATCATGAAAGTTTAACCATACGAACTTACTTGGGCTGAATTGTAAATTTGTAGTAGTTAGGGACTATTCTGCTAATTTCCCTTTTTTTCGTTGATATCTGGGCTCTTGATTTGTAGCAAAAATATGAAAAACCACATTCGAGGGACTCTTTTATGGCCTTTTTGGCTGAAAATTCATGAAGAATTATCTAGATTTCTTTTAATTGTTGTTTTATTTATTTAATGTTACAAAAATTCTAATTTTACCCTTGTTTCACCTAATTTCCTGATTTTTTTTCTTGCTAATGCAGCCTCAGCCATCCTCTTTGGGCTAATTTGCCCTTTTACTCCTTCCTTATTTATCACTTGAGCTGTTTAATCATTATTTATTTAATTAACAAGTTTTACACCTTTTTCAGTTTAGTTATTTTTAATTAATTAACTATTAAAATGTTAAAATTTTCTAACGAAACTTTAAGACTAGCTCAATGACACTCCGTAAATATTTATAAAAATATTTACGGCTTAGTTTATGAAATCAAGGTCTCGATACCTCGTTTTCGAAATCACTTAACCTAATAATTCCTTCTAAAACACAAATCACTAATTCAAAATTCTTCCTAAAATCACATTTAACTCATAAATAATAAATAATAAGATTTTCGAACTCACTCCTCGGATTTAGTGGTCTCAAACCACTGTTTTCGACACCACTGAAAATTGGGTTGTTACACGATCTTCCGCCTATTCGTAAAAATTATTAAAAATGTTAAGTTAAAATATGTCAATGAAATAAAAAAAATTAAAATTTATTCTTACCATTTGCAATTGATTGACTGAGATGTGTTTGTTATCAATACAGATTAGTGACCCGACCATTGCTAAATTATATAGAACACGGAAAAAATTTTAATAAAAAAATATTTCTTAAAAATATTAATAAATAAAAATAAAAAATATAATTGATATAGAAATTTAATTTTAGTAAAATATTTAAGAGAGAATTTGAGAGATTTTTGGGAGTTGATTGAGAAATTTGAAAGATTTAAGAGAGAAATGTGAGAAATTTGTAGGTTGGGGGGTTTATAGTTTTTTTTTTAATTGTTGGGGGGGGGGGGAGCGCCAATTTAAACTAGCTATTGGAAGTGATCGTTGGGGGGGACATGCTGACTTGGACACATTTTTGCTTAGCGCGCTTAGCTGGAAGCGCTTTACTGGTCATAGGGGAAATACTTCCAGCTGGAAGCGTTTTTCTGAGTTTCTCTTGAAAACGACACCAGCTGGATGCGTTTTAACAAAAACGGTCTATTTTCGTCATTTTAAAAGAAACTAGTCTATTTCCGTAGTTTTAAAAAATAAATGGCTTTATTTGGTAATTTGGTCAAAGTAAAATATATGTTGCTATGTTTAAAAATTTAACATTTTAATTAGTATTTCCATTAAGAGAAATCAATCCGACTATTTTTCAAGCGGTTGATGGTTAAATTTTTTTTTAAAAAAGTTGAGAACTAAATTTAGCTAAAAAAATAATAAGAGTTAAATTGACAAAAAATATAAATATTAAAAGTTAAATTTGACATTATACCTAAATATTTTAATATTGTACAAAGAGTAATCAAATTAGGCTTAATTGCAAAATTTGCTCTTAATGTTTAACTATTTTTTCAATTTTGCTCTTATTCTTTAACTATTTTTTCAATTTTGCTCTTATTCTTTTTTTTTTTCGATCAATTGCACCCTATCATTTTATTTTTGTTCAAATCAATCATTTTTGGATGGAAATATTGATATCATCATTAATTGACTAATGGTCAATGTCAATAACTGATGTGACATGACACATATAATTAATTATTAATATGCTACTGTTTTATTTAACCTGAACAAATTATTTAAAATTTATAAAAATATTAAAATATATATAATTACTAAAAATAAATAATTAAAAATTAAAAATAAAACAAATTCTAAAAAAATAATTTTTTTCAAACTTTCAAAATTAATAAACAAAACTCTAAAAAATTAAAATCATAAAATAATAGAAAACTTACAATATATATATAAATTATTAAAAATTTATTTCACTTTTTATCTTCTTCCCTTACCCTTTTCTTTTTATTGTTTCTCCATTTATCCTGGCCACGGGCAACATGCATCCTCGCCGCCAGAGCTCCGATCAACCCCCTTCTAACACCGAAACGAATCTCTCTTCATCCTCTCTTTCGTCCAACGGTTTAGATTTCCCCAGAAAATGTCCAAAACAATCGAAAACTTGAACAAAAGTTTGAAGCAAAAAACTTCGATTTGTCGCCGTTCACCGTTAGATCACCCTAAGATTGGAATATGTTACTCTCCTCAACCTCCTATGCACTCTCATCGTTCTGATGTTGCAGCGGATGCTCCAAGCCCGTAAAACTAGATAACCCGAAATGAACCTTTGCTTTTTTTTTTTTTTTTTTAGTTTATGCTTTGTGTGAGTTTATTGTTATTTTTGTATGGTTTCAGTTTGGGTATGGTTTAGAGAGAGTTTGATGTTTATGGAGGTTGTGAAAATAGTGATAAGTTGAGTGGGTAGTGGGCAGTGGCTGGAGGTTTGACGATGGTGAAGATCAAATGGAGGGAGCATAGAGGGATGAATATGATGGTGGGGATGACGGTGTAAAGTGGCGAATAAAAATTGATTTAAACGTTGAGTATTCACAAAATTGGAGAGAATCATTCGAAAATTGAAAGTGATAGCATACAAGTAAAACTAAAAAATGAATTTCAAGAGTAAATAAAAAAATTTTAAAAGTGAAATTTATTAAATAATGAAAAAAAACTTAAAACAATATAGAGTTGTGAAATTATTTATTATTTTGAAATATTTTTAAAACAAAAATAGATTGAAAAGCTATGATTGGTGGACTTTCAACAACGATAATCACAAAGAGAAGGCACATAGAGGTGGGAGAGAAAAAAAAAAAGCAAACAGTAGCAAGCCTGGAAATTGGTACTATCACTAGGCAAAACAAAAAAAGAAAAAGAAAATGATTTGGAGAGAAAAGAGAACATTGTTTAACTATTATTTAAATCCTAATTGAGGTAATCTCATGAGTTAATTAAACACCAACTCGATTAAAAAATTATTAAACCGTTCTTATATATTTGTAATAAGTTATATTCTTACAATAATTTTTTATCTTTTAAAATCTATGTTAAGATTCAAACTCATGTCACTAGAGTCTATAAAATCTTTTTTTTAATTATTTTAGCTAAAGATTTATTTTGATATATTTATACATTTTAATATTATTGCACAAATTATTTCATCTGCATTGTTTGAATTTAATATTTTTATAATATTATTGATTGAATTGATGTCATCATATTCTTAATTTAATGTATTTATTTATTTAAATTTCCTTATAATTACAATTCAAATTAATTTTTATTTTAATTTCGTACTAGTGTTATATTATTAGTTTTAAATATTTGGTTTGATTATTTATTTATGTTATTTTTAAAAATGTGATTTATGGGTGTAAAATTTCTAATCAGGCATACTAAAATAATCTAATATTAAATTAAACCGAATTTGGAAAACGGAAAAACAAAATTGAGTTTGAGTTGAGGTACAAAATGATAGTGACGTTTGAGGTATTGGAATTGGGCTGAAGATGAAGCGTGACAACTTAAAATATTCATTTATTATATAGATTTTTAAGTTTAAATAAAAAGACAAAGAAACACAAATAGTGCAATTGGATAATATTAAAAATTTTAGAATAATAAAAGTAGGTATAAGGTTCCATTATCTCTTTCATTTATTATATAATCATGTCTTTTTCTTTTTAAGGTTGTTTTATAGGAATAAAATGATTTATATAATGACTGGAAAAGGTTAACCACCTACATTTATTTTCTTGGGAAGGTAATGAATTAGGTAAAAATCAAATAGATAGATTTAAAATTTTGTTGGATGAATTGTAAGTTTATTTATGGTTAATATAAAAATATTAATGACAATAAAATTAAATATAATAATAAAATTATAATATGAGACAAAAAGAAAATTAAACCCAAAATAAATCCCAATCTAAAAGAACCTTAATCAGGAAACTAATTTTATTCTTTGAAATATATTATAATATTTGAAATGCCAATGACTTTTTCTTAATAATTAATGTAAAACAGGCAGTTAGGAAGAGCGAAGAGGCAGCCAACACAAGTTGGTGGTGGAGAAAACATCCATTCAAGATGGGTAGCTACCCTATCCTAGTAATTCTACCTATCCAATCAACATCTCCATTCGCCTCTCTCTATATAATATACATTAGTTTTATATAAACGTTTTAAAACATATCACGTTAAAATTAACATTTTAAATGTCTTTAATATGTTACTTATTTTTTCATTTAATATTTAGATAGTGTTATATTAAGTTTTTATTTTTAAAAATATTTTTATTTTACAAAATTTTAAACAATTTCTTTTCAAGAATAACGAAATTCTTTTACCATTTAAACAATATATTATAGTTATTTTATTTTAATTTTTTTTTGTAAAACTTAAATTTGGTATTACTTTAAAATCATATATATATATAATCACTTCCTTTATTGTTTATATTTGACGGGCCTAATAATGGTTATAGCCCCTTCACTATACCTAAATTCGAAGCTTAATTATTCTAATATTATTAGATATAATTTAGTATCTTCATTTTTAGGGTAAATTTTCTAGTTAATCTCTTAACTTTTAGAGTACTTTTATTTTGGTCACCTAGAATAAAATACTTGCAATTTCATCACCCAACTTTTTAGGACGCTTTTATTTTAGTCAAAATCTCTAAAGGCAATTAGATTATATAATGTTTTCGCTTTCATTTTGGTCACCCAATTTTCAAGTCACTTTTATTTTGGTCACTCAATTTTTTTCCAATGTTTAAATTTCAAAGCATCAAAATCAATTAAATAAATTGTTAAAAAAATTGTATCCCTTGATAATGTCAACCAATTTGTTACTGTAATATTGAAATTAATTAATTTAATCTCCTTCTAAATTTAAAAATTTTATTTTATCTTTCCAAATTATTCTTAATGAAATCAACTCTAATAACTCATATTTAATAATTGTCTATGTAAAATGGTTTTGCCAAGATCGTCTTATCCGACAAGCTATACTTGCATCTGTAGAAAACGTCGTTGCTTGCACTGTTGCCTCTACCAATACTTCGAAACAAACATGGACTCTTACACATACTTTTTATGCTAATAAAAGCCACACACGAATTTATATTCTTAGAGATCAATTGATTCGCGTTACAAAAGATCAAAAGGAGTTGTTCAATATTTACTTGAGATAAAAACGGTCTTTAATGAACTTGCTATTGTAGGTGCTCCCATTTCATCTGAAGGGTTAATGGTTAAAATTCTTAGTGGTCATACTTTGGATTTCAAAGAAGTCTCAGCTTCTATTTGCACTCGCGATACTCAATTGAGTATGATGAGTTATTTTGGGAACTCTTAGATCATGAAACCTTTCTCTAACATGAAGATAAATGTAATACCCCTCTCTTGACCCGGTCGTCAGGTCCGAGATACAAGATGTTACATTTAGTTGTAACAACTCAATCTTCAATGGTGCCAAAAAAGGTGGTTCAGAACCCCATTTTCGTAATCCGGGTCCGTAAATATTAAATATAAATATTTACAAAGTTGGTATGATGGAATATTAAAGTTTGGTACTTCAATTTTTTCTATTGATTATTTAATTAAGGTCTAGGGACAAAATTGTAAAAATCTTATTACTATGGAATTTTAATTAGCTAAATGTCCAAAATGGTAATTAAGCCACTCTGTTCCATCTCTGTTCCATCTTTTAGTGGAAAACGATGTAAAGTTCCACTAACCTTGGCTATTTATGATTATGGTTTGATTAGTTAAGGTTTAATTAACTAAATTTTGATTAATTAAGTTTTATTCAAATTATAAAAAGGAAAATAAAAAGCTATAGTGCCTAATTAAGAGAAGGACTAAATCGTATAAAATGTGAAAGTTGAATTCTAGTAGCTATAAGGATCAAATAGCTATGGAATTCAAAACTAGAGGTCCTTATATGGTAATTAGACCATTAAGAAAAGTATGTAGATTTTTCATGGTGACTCATCCATGGAATTATAGAAAAAGGTCAAGGACTAAATTGAAAATAGTAAAAATTTAATTAATTAAAAGATGATAAAAGAAAATATCATCTTATTATTGTCATCTTCAACCTAAAATTTTATGAGAGAGAGGAGAAACTTTCAAGGCCTAATTGGGTAAGTTTCCTTGTCCCGTTTTTAGTAATTTTGATATTTTTGAAACCGGGATACCTTAATCTCTCTATTTGAGGGATAATTTGAAAATTTATTAATGTATGAAAAAGGGTCATGGATGTATTATTCTGGAATTAGAAATTTATGGTAGAAAATGAAAGATTATTGATAGATAAACAACTTTTATAAAGTGATTTTTGATAAAAACATGATTTAGGGACTAAAATGAAAAGTTATAAAATTTGATGAAAAATTCTAAAATTTTATGAATACATGTTCTGGAAAATTTGTAATGGGGCTTTGGTTAGGCTTGGAATAAGGAGTAATTTGCACGAGTTTCATTTTCCGGGCCTAGGGACAAAATCAGAATTTATGGAAAAGTTAGGGGTAAAATGGTAATTTTACCTAGGACGTAAATTGAGTCCATTTAAATGTGAAATGTATGAAATTGATAGTTAAATTCATTTATATAGATCCGAAAAACACAAAATTGAGGCTAGATCGAGGAGAAGAAAAGATTTCGGATTAGTAGATATTTACGTGAACAAGTGTCGAGCTAAGTTCGTGTAACTTAATCGGACATGAAACTATGTTAATTTAATGTTGTGTTTGTATATAATGTGATTTATGTTAATATGCTTTATTTGTATGCTATGATGGAAAATTTGTTACATGCTTGAAATGGTGATAAAGGGTTAGTCCCGATTGGATGTTGAATTTCGATGATTATATGCGCTTTACCGAAATTAATAAGGTCCTGCATTTGTTACGGATGGGATTTAGCTCGGACGAGTAATCCCATTGACCTTGTTATATAAAGGATTTAGCCCGGACGGGTAATCCTAAGATTAGGGTTTAGCCTGGACTTGTAATCCTAATTGAGCTCCTCCGAGCTTACGTTATATAAAGGATTTAGCCCGGACTGGTAATCCTGTTACACGATTTGTGGCTCGAGATAGTGTTCATTGGTTAAGTGCCCTAAGGGGTACCCTTGCTCCTAAGGGGTGCCTTAAGTGTTCATTATGGAACCGTACACTTCAAGTGTACTAATTGAGCATCCATCCGAATTTAATGAATCAATGGACATATATCCCTTGACTTGGCATGAAAATCTTGAGATCTAATGATAATGACTTGAAAGAACATTGCATGATGAGCTCATCTATTTTTACTTGACATGTTTGTAAGCGTTGTGACTAACATGTTTGATTGGAGGCATGTGCTTAGGAAATTTTGCTAATGGATGGAAAACATGATATTGTGTGCTTAAATTTAATAACAGGATTGGTAAGTTTAGTTTCCGTTATACGAACTTACTAAGCATGTAATGCTTACTCCGCTTATTTTTCCCCTATTTTATAGTGCTTGGAAGCTGGCGAGGGTTGGAGATCATTGGAGCATCGTCACACTATCAACTTACATTTTAGGTATACTTAGTAGAAATCATTTTGGTATAATGGCATGTATAAGACAACTTGTCCAATAGTAGTTTGAAATGTTATTTTGTAACCTAGCCATTGGAATGGCTAGTAATGATTCATTTTGGGTATGACTAAATATATTATTATGATATATTCATATACATGTGTTATGTTAAGAATAAGTGATCAATGTTGTGAATGCCTAAGATGTTTCAAGGTAAGTTTATAAACACTTATGCATGTAGTGATATGCTATGTTGAATGATAGAAATTGCCCAAATTGAATGCTTGAATTGGTTAGTATTGGATGTGTGTTTCAAGTGCAGGTCTTGGGTGAAATTTTGGGTGAGAAATGAAGCTAGAAATGGCTTCATTTTGTCCACACGGGCAGACACACGGGCATGTGTCTAGACCGTGTGTGACACACGGCCTGGTAACACGGGCATGTAGTTAGGCCATGTGTCCCCTGCACCTTAATTTTGAGAAATAGAATGCTCAGAATTGGGCACACGGGAAGAGACATGGGCGTGTGTCTCAACCGTGTGTGCCACACGGCCTAGAGCACGGGCGTGTGTCTTGTTCGTGTGAAACTTGCACCTAATTCAAATTAAATTAATTAACCACATGGCCTAGCACACGGGTGTGTGCGATGGCCGTGTAGCGCAAGTCAGAGAGCACCTTAAATCGAACACGGCTTGTAGCACATGCTTGTTCCAAGGTGACACGAGCGTGTGAGTCCTGCACCTTAGAAAAATTTTATAATTTTGTGAAAAATTCTTAGAGGTTCCGATTAAGTCCCGATTCAATTCTAATGCTCGTATTGGGCCTCGAGGGCTCGATCAAGGGACATTATGGATGATCTCGGTAAATAAATAGTAAATTTTCATAGTTTAATAGAAAAATGTTCTTGTAATGCTCTGAAACCTTGTTTCGGCAACGGGTAGGGGTGTTACATGTGTTTTTGAATAGATGGATACGTGTTGCTCTCGGCTTTCAACCGAACGATCTTCTCTACTATTCTTGTACAACAAACTGCTTCGAGTGTGGGCTTGAACGATTCGAATCAAAACACAAAACTAGAAATAAATTTCTTTTCTTATGTGTGAAAACAAAAAATCTCTTCTCAAATAGAAACTGATTTGTTATTTTAGAAAATAGATTCAATAGTTGAGAATAAATTGTCTTTATTTTTGGGTAGATTGACAATATCTTAAAGTTGTTGTAAGTATCCCTACCGGTGCTATATATTTATAAGGAGAGAAGGTAGAACTCTTGTTGAATTGTAGAACTTTATTTCAACTTGAAAAACAAACTCATAGTCTAACTAGAAGTATATGTGGCGACAACCCTAGTTAATAGTACTAGGGTTTTTCATCCACCCCTTTTAACATGAGGGGCTTTTGGGCTTCTCCCATATCGGGTCCAATTATAAGTACTTCTCGGACTTTTAATCTGATACTTTATAATTTGATCCAACCAAATTTCTTTTTTCTATTTCCCAAAATAAACTTTTCAATATATTTCCAATTAAATAATCTTCTCAACCCAATTCTAATTCCATTAAAATCATGAGAATTTTACCATAAAAGAGTCCATGAAAAAATACAGTTAATATTTCCACATTCGACGGTTCACTATGATCAAATGATTTATGTCCATTTTCAAACTCCATTTAATTCGAAAAACATAAATTCATTTTGGAGAAAATCACATTCATTTTCAAATGATTTCATTTCTCTATTTTCATTTTTAGGAGAAAACCATAATAATTTCCAAATATTTCTCATTTCTCCATTTTCACCATTCCTATTCATTTGTGTTCATTTGATTCAACATGCAATTCATTTCAGGTTTCAACGAGCTAGAGGAGGGACTTATTGGACATATGCAATAGCTGCTTAAATGATTTATAATTAATTTCTAGTTTTTAACCTATTAATTATAAACTGATTTAGTCACGAAGTCATTCCACTATAGTATCATGACTAAGCTCTCCCTAACGACATACCATTATGAAAACAACTCGACCAGTGCTCGTCTAATGACCTTGTCATAAGTGTGTTACCCTCATAGGATATCCTTAATGTCGTATCCCAAAAACCAGGTTAGTTGGGTTAGTGAAACCAGGAGTGGTCACGTCTTGATTTTGAGTTAAGTTTGTGACAATTTTGTAGAGTGAATTGATCTGGTTCAGTGGTTAAGTGTCGTGTTTGTGTGTGAGAGGTCCTGTGTTCAAATCCCTTCCCTTAGGTTTTATTTGTTTTATCTTTATATCTGGCTAGTCGTATCTATCTTATCTTTAATTTTTGTTAGATTGTTAGCAAGAATGAGCTTGCTGGTTCAGTGGTAAGGCTTCAACTTACCTTGCGATCTCTTGTTCAAATCCTATGGTGTGCAATAATAAGTTAATTTTTGCATCTCCTTGCTGGGCTGTCCAAGCTGTTAGAATTTCAGTTAAAGTCAACTTGGAGAAAAATCTGATAAGTGGTTAGAGAATGAGATTTAGTGGGATTTAATTTTTGAAATTATCCCCAAAAAAATCCCCAAAATTTGTCGTCCAGTTTCTCCACTAATTCACATTTTTTCTCTTCTTTTCTATTTCTTTATTCTATTTTCTATTCCTATTCTTTATCCTTTCTACTTTTTTTTCTTCTGAAAATACTATTGGTTACGAAAATTTATTCTCATATTTTACATTGTTTTCTTTTCTTTCGTTTCACATTTCCCTACCTTCTTTTGAGTTTCGCCAAAATTACTGCTAAAGAAAAACTCTCTGTTCCTTGCTCTATTAATTTCCTTTTTGAATCTTTAATTGGTTGTAAGCCTGCTACCTTTTTGCTATTAGTGTTGGTTTAGGGTTTGACAATTGATTTGTCGTTGGGTAAGTTTTCTTGTATGCATTTGTAAACTCCGTTTTGGTTGTATTCTTTATGGGATAATGAGTGATTTTGGAATAAGGTTTCTTTTGAGTGTTTAACTATTTTGTGTACTGTTAGGAGAAATTGGTGAGATGCACGACGTCCTTTCGAAGATTGAGGAAGATTATTTGGTATTGCCATTGTGGTTTTGGGTAAGTAACTGAGTTCTGTAAGGTTGGTTTTTTAGTTTGCTAAAGCTTAACGATTGGTGGTTGAGGTGATTTAGTGACTTTAACCTTTAAAATCATTGCTAAAAGGTTGGTTTTAATTAACGTTTTAGGTTCTGGAATACTTGTTAGTGAATCGACATTGAAAACTAATCAAGTGTGTGACTCGAACTTGTAAAAATAGCGAACGATAGAAAGCCAAAAAACTCACTGTCGACGTCACACAGCCCTGTGCCACGGTCTGAGTTAATTGAGTCTTGTGGGCCACATTGGGGTGTGAGGTGGTGTGGGCCACACGGGTTGGCTAGTTGGGTCGTGTAGGCCAGACGGGCGTGTAATCCATTTTTCTAAAATTTTACCCTAGGCCCATTTATGATGTACGATTCGTAATAAGACCTTTCGTAGGGTCCATATTACTTAAATAGGACTTGAAAACAAGGTATCTATTAATGTCATTCTGTATTGGATGTGTTCAAGTTACATGAAATATATATATGTGTGATCCGTGTTTTGTAAAATTTGATGGCATGTATCTGTGTTGTAATGTTGTGTATGAGTGTATGATGTCTGAAAATGTTAAGTTGAAAATATCTGAATTTTTTATTTGACCATGCATGTGACATTGTGGTTGTTCTTGTTAAAATGATTCATAATCTGATATATCTATCCGCAAAGCATGAAAACCCATGCTTATTGGTTCTGTTAAGAATATGAATACATGTTCAACATTCTTATCATTTTGATTCTGTATTTGCATGCCATGTCACATCGCATGAGGTTGGTATAATATGGTAAAGAGGAAGTTCTAGAAATTTAATGATCTACCTTATCTGGTGGTTTATCCACATATATCTGTTCTGGCAACTTGGATACAATAAAATGGCTCGACCACGTATACTCTGATCTGGCAGTTGTAACTGTAACTCTGGTGGCATAGTCCACAAATATCTATTGGTGTGAATTTGGATGAACGAGTTCTGGGGAACTCTAATTTGGTGTGTAGCAGTATTGGATAGGAAGTTTTTCTAAAAAATATGCATTATGATTTTCTGAAAAATACTGCATTGGCATTAACATGCATTTTTCCTGTTTTGCTCAATTGTTTGTTATAAAGTTCTTTGTGATACTTTAATCTGATTATTTTGTGATATTGGTGTTTTTTATTTGAGTTTAGCTACACACTAAGCTTGTTTGTAACACCCCTAACCCGTATCCATCGTCGAAACAGGGTTACGGTGTAACACCCCTTACACGTATCCTATGCTGGAATAAGGTACGAGGCGTTACCTAACTTAATAACATGTATACAAACAATTCTAGGTTATGTGTAACGCCCTAAATTTGGGCCTAGAAGGAATGGGCCTTGAGTAGGAGAGCATTGAAGGCTGCACATAAGTATTTGGATGTGCAAAGGAAGGACACAAATAAATAACTGCTTGAATGGTTTTGTGTCCTGAGAAGTGTTGGAGAAGTCCTAGGTTCAAACCTGGGCTTTGGTAAAAATCCATATTTTCCTTTTAAATGAACCTTGATGTTGGTACATAGGCTTTAAATATATTTGTGGCGGAAAGATGACACAAAAGGAGCTTGTACCTCAGTGGTAGGTGACGTGTTACTTCTGCTGGGAAACCTGAGTTCGAGTCACTCCTTGCTCTAAGAGAATTTATTTTATCTTCTTGCAGCGTGAGAGGTGGAGTTTAACTGAAACTCTGCTGGGTGAGAGAGTTGAATTGGTCTTGAGAGAGAATCAGGGGTTATGGATAAAGGTTGATATGGATATGGAGAGAATTATGTGGAGGAAATCATGGAATTTGAAAGTTTGAGTGTTGCAGCCGAATTGGTAAGCTAGCTACTTAGAAATTCTGTTTAGGCTAGTAGTGATGGGCTGCCGAATTCTCTTGCTGCCATTTTGGGGTTTTTTTCTCTTTATTTTTCTCTATGCTACAAACTCATTGTGGGAGGCTGACCATTCGTGTCATTTCTTTTGTTTGTGCCTAAATTTTCTATAGCTGTTGGCTGCTTCTTTTTCTCCAATTTTACTGTTTTCTTTCTCTCCTTGGCCAAATCTAGCACCTACTCTCCCTTACCAGTTCTTCTTCAATCGGCTTCTTTCATAGCCAAACCTTCTCATTTTGCTTCCTTATTTTCTGTTCATTCTCTCTCGATTCTCCTATTCTTATTTGGCCGAATACTCTCTACCCTTTTTGTTGGTCATTTTCACCTTACCTTGTAATTTGGTCCTTGGCCAAAACAGAGTACTGTTCCCTCTCTATTTTGGTTTTGCAAAGATTTTGACAATCGGTAGGTACATATGTGTTCTTTATTCTTTCTTTTTCAATAACTCTGCTATCGTTTGACTTCTTCCTTAACAACCGAATTTTTTTGCTTACGCCTTCTGACTGCAAAATACATTTCTTCTCTGTGATATGACCATCGTTGGGCTTAGGGATTTTGGTGGTGTGAAGGGGTGCAAGTGGCTTGAAGTAATCAAACTTTTATTTTCTGTTCATCATTTTATCAAGGTAAGAACAATTATCATAATATTAGGTTTTGGCTGAATGGGCTTTTATGCCTGTAAGTACGATATGTGTGAATTTAATAAGCCACACTTATGACTGTTTTTGTCTAATGAGATCTGTTATACTACAGATTTTTGATAAAGGCGTGTAGTCGATTGTGATCAGCGACCTTGGGAGGTTTAAGGACGTTCATTCAGACAGGATAAGGAAGGTGTATTTTTGGGCTAAGTATTAAAAGTGATTACCCCTAGTGGACTGAATTGAAACTCTTAGGTTAGAGTAAAATGGAAGCTGTAGGAAACTGCAAACTGTAGTGGAAACTTCGATCTACGAGAACAAACTCTAATTACTGCTTTTCATAAAACATCTACTAATAATTACTGGAACTGAAAACTGATGCATAAAATTTCTAAAACAGATAATACACAAATCAATAATGAGCATTAGAGGTACTCGTGGAAGGAGCACACGGGGCGCGGTAGAGGCCGAGGAAATGCTCGGGCTGGGTCTTCGGCATCAGGCCACATGCCTGCTAGGGAGGCACAAACTTCACTGGTGACTGAGACGGGGTCTTACGATCGAGCGGCTGGGGAAAATTCCCTGTCCAAAGCTATGCTCCGCATTTTAGAGAGGGCTGCTGGATTTAATACTGGTGCAATTGGCTGAGGGTCAATTTTAGAACGACTACGGTTTAATGGAGCGGAAATTTTCAGGGGTATTTTTGGAGTAGCCCCAAATGTGGCAGGATACTGGTTGGAGGCCACTAAAAGAATAATGGACGACCTCGACTGTACTGCGGAACAAAATTTAAAAGGAGCAGTGTCCTTACTGCGAGACGAGGCCTACCAGTGGTGGCTTACCGTGAGAGAGGGTACTCAGGCCAACCGGTTAACATGGGAATTCTTTAAAGCTGCATTTCAAGGGAAATATGTGGGCGCAAGTTATGTGGACACCTGAAGAAGGGAGTTTCCGAACTTGATTCAGGGGGATAAGTTTGTGGCGGAATACGAGGCGGAATTTCTAAGACTTAGCCGCTATGCTCGAGGGATGGTGGAAATTGAATATGAGCGTTGTGTTTGTTTCATGGATGGCCTCAGGGGTAGTTTACGGATTTTGATAGCTCCACAGAGGGAGTGAGATTTTGCTGCATTAGTGGAAAAGGCAAGGATCGCCGAGGAGGTAAAATGAACCGAGCGCGAAAACCGCAAAAAGGAAAGGAGCAGAAATAAGAGGGATGTTGAGACCTCAAGTTCATTTGTGAGGCCTAATAAAAAAGCCAGAGTTGATGGGCTAGTCAGAGTTGGGGCCCCTGTTGCTGTTTCTAGATCTCAGCCTTGTGCAGATTGTGGAAAGAGCCATCGTGGTGAGTGCTGGAAAAGGATTGGAGCCTGTTTGAGATGCGAATTGATGGAGCACCGTTTCAGAGAGTGCCCATGGAAACCCAATCAGGTGCAAGCTACTAGTATGGGTAATGTACAACTGTCGAGGGGTGGTCAGTAGCCACCTAGAGGCCGTGGAAATGGTATGGGCCGTGGTCGTGGAGCACTTCATGCGAAGGCGAGGCAGCCAACTCTAGTGTATGAGTTGCTGAGAGGATGGAGACGCTCCAGATGTGAATACCTGTACGTTCTTTATCCATAATGTACTATAAATGATCGCTGTGATTCTCTAGAATAGCAGTAAATCGATATACGAACTCCCATATTAGGTTTCACCCTAATCCGGTAAAATCTCGTCACCCTATCTCTAGGCGTGTAATCAACTCCTCTTAATTATGCTAGATCTACTCTTAAGCAGGGTCTATTCCTCCTCCACCTAAGCACATCAAATTTAGATTAAGCATGCATAATTAAGAACAAACTAAGTATTTATCATATAATTCAGAAAATAATAACAAGATCCATCATAGGTTTCATCCCCTTTAGGTATCTGAAGGATTTAGTTCATAACTATAAAAGAAAACATCTCAAGAGAAAAGATAAAACAAAACATAGGAAATCCCTAAAACTCCCTGAAGGAATTGAAGGAGAGATCCACTGTCTTGAGTAGAATTCTGGCTCCTTGAGATGGATCAACTGGCTATCTTCGAGTGATTCCCCACAAATCTGACCTTTTCGGCTTGGCTCCTTAGCCTAGCTAACCACCCCCTTTCAGCTGATACTTAGGGGGTTTATATAGGCTCTTGAAATACGTTTCTTTCTCCCCAAGTATCCAAATCCGAGTGAAATTGCTCTTTCCAGCGACAGGGGCACGGCCATGGCACATGCCCGTGTGGATCGTGGCCAGGCCGTGCTCGAATTCTTTAATGAGGCACGGCCGTACAAGTCGGGGTTAGGCCGTGTTCTAGATGCTTGATGAGGCATGACCGTGTGATCTTTGGGCCAGGCCATGTCGATTTCGTGATATGGCCCATTTACTCGTTTTGGGCCCGTAGTGCTTTCCTGGGTATAAGACATGAAAAGAAAGGATTAAGAGCATCTTTTTACATAAATCGAGGGATAAATCATCCAAAAGCATACTAAATGTAGGATTAAAATATGTTACTTTTACGGTTTATCAAATACCCCCACACTTAAGCTTTTGCTTGTCCTCAAGCAAAATTCTCAACTTACAATTAAAAATGAACTTTCCATAATTCACAATTCCTATCAACAATGCCTTATCATAATTCATAGATAATTTATACATGGATAATTCAACTCAAAGAGTCTTAAAGATTCAAACAAGATCAGACATGAAGTTTTAACTTGAAAATATAGGTGTCTCCCCTTATCTAAATAGTTCCCTTTAATTCAAAACCTACAAGGATTGACATCCTCAAAAAAGATTCACTCAAATCACTTAAAAAGTGTTTAAGGTTCAAAATTAGAAGATCACTCATAAGTCGAACTTGAAAAGCTAATCCCATAGGCTTGCCTGAAAATCAAATCTCTACCACTGTAAAATAAGATGAGAAACAGATAAAAAGGTCTTTAACAGGTTTGTAATGGGGCTAAGGTTAAAGGTATGGATATAGGCTGAATTAGAGGGTTAGAATCGAGATTGAATTGACAAGTTACCTATCTAGAAAAATAAACTGATAATTACATCAATTGAAAATTTACAATACTAATAATAGGAGCTTTTCCTTTTGATAATTTGGCTTTAACTGTGTAAGCTCACTCTTCATAATACTAATACTGAATATACTTTGATTTTTTTGATTTTTTTAGAACAAACTAAGTAATAAAAGCTAAATTTAACTATTGAAATAATATAATTAGATAGCTAATCAAATCAAATCTCGATATAAGGGTAGTCAAAAAGGGATGGTGATAACAAATACAAAGGGTTTTGGGTTAATATTAGTGGGTTAGTCAATAAAAAGGGTTGTTAGGCTCAACGAGTTCACTAGGGGTTAATTATGAAGGTTGGCTTTTTAGTGGAGTAAGTGGGTTAAAACCTAAGTGCCTTTATCATCTCGGTATATCAAATCATAACTGTGGTCTTGACATGTATAATCAAGGCAAGTTCTAGAATAACAATTCATAGTTGACACACTCATAATCAATAAAGTGAGCATGAAAAAGAATATATGCTCTATAAGGCTCAAAATCTCACAAAAATTATGGGTGTTTTTGACATCAACCTTATAGATTTCAAATTTCAAGTAATATTCAAATTCAGGTTAACAACCTAAAAATTTTAATTTTTGAAAATTAAACTTATCATGCTTGATTCCCTAATATTCTTCAAATTTAATCATCAATATACAATTATCAATGACTTACTCTAAAACATGTCAATAAATACCATAAATCATTAGAAATTTCATCCTAATTAGTAATATGAGGAAATTACTTTAACACAAGACTAAATTCAGGGATTTGAGAATAATGAAAAAAGTTAGGCACGTTCTCCTCAGGGATTGAGAATAATGTAGAAAGTTAGGCATTTTCTCAAAATAACTATTCACCCCTCACACTTAAAATGTACATTGCCCTCAATGTACAAAGACAGATAATAACTTTTAAGGGAAAATCAAAACAGAAGGGGAAAAAATACTCCCTAAGTTTTGGATGTTTTCCCGGAGGAGTGTCTTTGGTGGTGGTGATGGTCGGTCTAGATGACGAACCTGCGCTAGATGAAGAGATTAGGTAGCACACTGAGAAGTAGCCAGGAATTATTAAGACCTAATTAAAATAAGCTAAATATATAATTAAGGATAAGAAAGATAAAGAAAAAGGAAACAAAAATGTAAACAAAATGAAGATAAAAGATAAATGGACCGAAGAGTCCTTATTGTTGGATGGTTCACGAGGTGGGTGTGACCTCTAAGGCTGGGGAGGTGCTGGCTGTGGCAGAAGTGGCGTGGTTCCCTAGTAGCCTGACGAACCTGACACTGCGAGACTAAAGCAAGTTAAACTAAATTAAATAGAAAAGAAGTAAAATGATGGAAATTGAAGCAAAAGAGAAAAGAAAATTAAAAATTATATGGTCTCAAAGACCCTTGGCTTGTTGTTTGGATGAAGAGGCCGGCATGAACTTATGCATTGGGATCTCCCTTTGGGAGATTATGTTTGGCCGCTTTCGCTTCTTCGACATGGTTCTGGTATAGCTCAAGAGTTTGGACACATTTTCTAGAGAAGGAGAAGATTTTTGAAAGAAAAAGAAGGAAGAAGGAGATGGGGAGAAGGGGAAGGGCTGTGGGGTTTAAATAGGATTTCAAATCTGGCACATTCCCATGCCTGTGGATCGAGTGTGTGTCAATTTGCACGGCCGCTTCGCACGGCCGTGTGCCTAGGCGTGTTGGCTCTCCATGCCCGTTCTTTTGCAAGCCACTCCCGTTTTCGACAAGTCAGTATATTGGCACGGGTTGAAGGCACGGGCTTGTTCTGCCCGTGGTTGGTAAGTCAGTAGCTTCACACGATCACGGGGCATGGCTGTGCCACTTTGTCGGAGCCCGTGTTTCTTGGTAGATGTCCTTGCGGTCTTTCTGACATTAGCTTTGTGAGTCGTTCGACTGAATTGGTGACTTCCTTGACTGACTTAGTAACTTTTTCAACCGACGCTTGTTGATCTTTACGTATTTTCTCATTTTATTGGAAACGGTTTTCTGTGTCTGCCATGAATTTTGTCAGCATCTCTTCGAGGTTTGGCTTCTTCTCTTGCAGATATGGCTGATTTTGGAAGTTTTGAGGAGGTTGTTGTCTTTGATTTCCTTGATTTCCTTGGCCTTCCCACGAAAAATTTGGGTGGTTCCTCCAACCTGGATTATAAGTATTACTATAAGGATTATTATTGGATCTGAAATTATTACCTATATAGTTCATCTGTTCGCTCTCTGCTCTCGGTTGGTAGGGTGGGTACTCAGGATTCGCCACAATTCCACTTACATCGCACTGCATTACTGGGTGTACCTACGAAGAACACAAACTGTCAAGCTTTTTTTTCATCATCTCCATTTGTGTTGATAGCATGGTCACTGTGTCTATGTTGAAAACTTCGGCTGATTTTGTCAGTTTCTTCCTTGTAACTTGCCACCGGTAATTATTCAGTGACATCTCCTCAATAAACTTGTAGGCTGCTTCAGTAGTTTTGTTGTTCAGAGTTCCACCGGCGGCTGAATCGATTAGTTGCCTCGTTGAGGGGTTTACACCGTTATAGAATGTTTGGAGTTGTAGCCACAAGGGTAAACCATGGTGCGGGCACCTTCTCAAGAGGTCCTTGTATCTCTCCCATGCGTCGTAGAGTGTCTCTAAATCCATCTGCACAAAAGAAGAGATATCATTCCGTAATTTGGCTGTTTTAGCCGGTGAGAAATATTTTAATAAAAATTTTTCAGTCATTTGTTCCCGTGTAGTGATTGACCCTCGTGGCAACGAGTTCAACCACTGTTTGGCTTTATTCCTTAATGAAAAGGGAAATAACTGAAGACGTATAGCATCATCAGAAATGCCATTTATTTTGAAGGCATCACAGAACTCTAAAAAGTTAGCTATATGAGTGTTTGGGTCTTCGTCCTACAAACCATCAAATTGAACAAACTGTTGAATCTTTTGTATTGTATTAGGTTTTAATTCAAAATTATTAGCAGCTATAGCAGGCCTAACAATACTTGATTCTGCTCTTGTTAAATGTGGTTTAGCATAATTGAACATAGTACGTGGAGCATTGTGTTCCCCCACATCATGGGGTTGTGGAATATTCTCATCCATCCCTTCAGTAGGATTGGATCTGCCTTCTTGATTTTCCTCTGTATAGTTTAGGGCTCGCCTGATTTCTTTGCGATTCCTACGAACGATCGCTTCAATTTCATTGTCGTATACTAGTGGTCCTCTCGGGTTCCTTCTAGTCATAAACTAGAGGTACCTACTAGGAAAAGAAAGAAAGAAAGAAAATTTAAAAAATTAAATTTTAACCTAAAAATAAAAATAAAAGTAAATTGCAAAAAATAAAAAATAATGGCTAAAGTAATAAAAATAGAACTTTCTTAATATTTTAGTTCCACGGCAATGGCGCCAAAAACTTGATCGCTGTGATCAGAGTCTTAAAATTTATAAAGAGAATGATCGAACCTGGAAACTAACTCTGACAACGATTTAAAGGCAAGTGTACCTATCGAATAGTAGTATAGCTTAGGCAAGACCGGATTATCGAACCCAAAGGAACTAAAAGTACTAATACTAACTTTCTTTTTATTATTTAGCCTAAAATAAAGTGAGTTGATTTAATCTAAAACTAACGAATAACTAAGCTAAAGACACAAAGACAAAAAGAACGAATTGGGAAAATAACTTTAGGAAAAACTCAGTTGATTAAGACGATACCCTCAGGAAGAATCCACCTAGACTTCACTTGTTATTAAACCCTGAACTATATGATTTATTTACTTAGTTTGATCCGTAAGACTCCCTAACGTATATTAAATCCTCTCTCGAGGCGAATAATGTCTAACCCTAGATTAATTAGTAGAACTCTCGTTCTCTTATAATAACCCCCTAGAATAGCAGTAAATCGATCTATGGACTCCCATATTAGGTTTCACCCTAATCCTGCAAAATCTCGTCACTCTATCTATAGGCGTGCGATCAACTCCGCTTAATTATGCTAGATCTACTCTTAAGCAGGGTCTATTCCTCCTCCACCTAAGCACATCAAATTTAGACTAAGCATGCATAATTAAGAACAAACTAAGTATTTATCATATAATTCAGAAAATAATAACAAGATCCATCATAGGTTTCATTTCCTTCAGGTATTTGAAGGATTTAGTTCATAACCATAAAAGAAAGCATCTCAAGAGAAAAGATAAAACAAAACATAAGAAATCCTTAAAACTCCCTAGAGGAATTGAAGGAGAGATCCGCCGTCTTGAGTAGAATTCCGGCCCCTTAAGATGGATCAACTGGCTATCTTCGAGTGATTCCCCACAAATCTGACCTTTTCGGCTTGGCTCCTTGGCCTAGCTAACCGCCCCTTTTCAGCTAATACTTAGGGGGTTTATATAGGCTCTTGAAATACGTTTCTTTCTCCCCAAGTTTCCAAATCCGAGTGAAATTGCTCTTTCCAGCGACAGGGACACGGCCATGGCACACGCCCGTGTGGATCGTAGATAGGCCGTGCTCGAATTCTTTAATGAGGCATGACCGTGCACGTCGGGGTTAGGCCGTGTTCTAGATGCTTGATGAGGCACGGCCGTGTGATCTTTGGGCCAGGCCGTGTCGGTTTCGTGATATGGCCCATTTACTCTGTTTTGGGCCCGTTTTGTGTTCGTTTCATCCTCGAGTGCTTTCCTGGGTATAAGACATGAAAAGAAAGGATTAAGAGCACCTTTTTACATAAATTGAGAGATAAATCATCCAAAAGCATACTAAATGTGGGATTAAAATATGTTACTTTTACAGTTTATCAATATACCTAATTTGGAACTAGAGTGCGCAGCGGGAGCATAGCGGTGTAGTCTATATATGTGACCATTCTGATAGTTAGATGTTTCAAGGACAAAATTTCTTTAAGGAGTGGTGAATTGTAATGCCTCAAATTTGGGCCTAGAAGGAATGGGCCTTGAGTAGGAGAGCAGTGATAGCCGCACATAAGTATTTGGATGTGCAAGGGGAGGACAAAAATTAATAACTGCTTGAGTGGTTTTGTGTCCTAAGAAGTGTTGGAGAAGTCCTGGGTTCAAACCTGGGCTTTGGTAAAAATCCATATTTTCCTTTTAAATAAACCTTGATATTGGTACATAGGCTTTAAATATATTTGTGGCAGAAAGATGACACAAAAGGAGCTTGTAGCTCAGTGGTAGGTGATGTGTTGCTTTTGCTGGGGAACCTAGGTTCGAGTCACTCCTTGCTCTAGGAGAATTTATTTTATCTCCTTGCTACGTGAGAGGTGAAGTTTAACTGAAACTCTACTGGGAGAGAGAGTTGAATTGGTCTTGGGAGAGAATCAGGGGATATGGATAAAGGTTGGTATGGATATGGAGAGAATTATGTGGAGAAAATCGTGGAATTTGAAAGTTTGATTGTTGTAGCCGAATTGGTAAGCTAGCTACTTAGATATTCGGTTTAGGCTAGTAGTGATGGGCTGCCGAATTCTCTTGCTACCATTTTGGGTTTTTTTTTTCCTTTTTGCATTTTATGTTTCTCTTTATCTTTCTCTGTGCTGCGAACTCATTGTGGGAGGCTGACGATTCGTGTCATTTTCTTCTCACCATTTGTGTCATTGCTTTTGTTGGTGCCCAAATTCTCTATAGCTGTCGACTGCTTCTTTTTCTCCAATTTTACTATTTTCTTTCTCTCCTTGGTCGAATCTAGCACCTACTCTCCCTTACCATTTCTTCTTCAATTGGCTTTTTTCATAGCCGAACCTTCTCATTTTGCTTCCTTATTTTCTGTTCATTCTCTCTCGATTCTCCTATTCTTATTTGGCCGAATACTCTCTACCCTTTTTGTTGGTCATTTTCACCTTACCTTGTAATTTGGTCCTTGGCCGAACGCTCGTATGGTAAACCGAGCCCACGAAACATGGGCGTACGATGGAGAAGGCTGCCATGAGCGATTTCATGGGCTTAGGCCATAATGGGCTTTGTGCTTATTTACACTGTCGTACTGTTATGGTCGCTCGAATCGCTCAAGACGACTCTGGGCTTACTAATGGTCCTAAGTGTAATTAGGCCCAAACTGATAAAATGACTGTAATACCTCTGTTAGTTGAATTGACCGATATACCCTTAAAGGGTAAAATGACTATTTTCCCTCGAGGGTAAATGACTGATTTGTCTGTGATTTGTATGACTGATTTTGTGCATGACATTTTGCATACACGACATATTGCATGGGATTGGGAAACTGTTATGGAGGATGAATACCATAGTGGTGGCTGTGCCACATAAACTGATATTGGCAGCTTTGCTGGGAATTTTGGTTAGTGCTGCAACCGGTGCTAACATTGTAAGTGTAGGGTTGGGTGGGTGATTTGTTCCCCACAGTAAGTGTAGGGTTGGATGGAGGTAAGTGCAGAGTTGGATGGGATAACATGCATTTTTCATATGGGATTTGGTACTGATTGGGTTAGGCTCAATTGTTGCTGTAATGGGCTCAGGCCCCGATTGTTGCTGCATTCTGCATACCTGATTGACTACATATTAAGGGATTACACACTGTGTTTTCGTAAACTCACCCTGTTTTTAATTGTACAGGTAATCCCCAACGTTAGGCGGATCGGTGCTGCGAGGGACTTGGAGATGGCCACACTACTGCTCCTGTTTTCTTTTATTTGGCTTAAATTTACTATTAAATTTCATTATGGGCTTTTGAATTATGTAATAAGGCCTCTCTATAATTTTCTAGCTTTTAATTTGGGATTTGATTCAATGTGATTTACATCTGATAGAAGTAGAACGCGGTTTTCCATAACGAAAACTATTTTCAAAACATCACGTTGAAATGCTTCCGCAACAAACCACGTTTTAAATGTAATGACCTTTTAAAATGGATAAGAATTTGCTAGACTGAGTTGAGTTTTAACAAAGAGGCTTTAACCTTCTTACGAGTTTTATCAATAAGGGAAAGTTTTCAAAAAGCACTCCAATGTGACACCGCTAGATTCAAACATAACGTCTCGGCCAGGTTGGGTTGTTACATGTAGTGGTATCAGAGCCTAGTTGGAAAACTCAGCTGTGGAATGGGTTTTTAAATTTTTGGGATTTTAAAAGGTTGTTTTGGAATATGAAGTGTTTGGAGATATTTCTTCTGAAAGTGTGGCACACCGAGTTTTCGACGCCGATTCTGTAAGTTATTTTTATCATTTTGTTTCTATATTTGCATGCCATGTCACATTGCATGAGGTTGGTATAATATGGTAAAGAGAAAGTTCTAGAAATTTAATGATCTACCTTATCTGGTGGTTTATCCACATATATCTGTTCTGGCAACTTGGATACAATATAGTGGCTCGACCACGTATACTCTGATCTGGCAGTTGTAACTGCAACTTTGGTGGCATAGTCCACAAATATCTATTGGTGTGAATTTGGATGAACGAGTTCTAGGGAACTCTGATTTGGTGTGCAGCAGTATTGGATAGGAAGTTTTTCTAAAAAATTTGCATTATGATTTTCTGAAAAATACTGCATTGGCATTAACATGCATTTTTCCCATTTTGCTCAATTGTTTGTTATAAAGTTCTTTGTGATACTTTAATCTGATTATTTTGTGATATTGGTGTTTTTTATTTGAGTTTAGTTATACAATGAGCTTGTTTGTAACACCCCTAACCCGTATCCATCGCCGAAATAGGGTTACGGTGTAACACCCCTTACACGTATCCTATGCTGGAACAAGGTACGAGGCGTTACCTAACTTAATAACATGTATACAAACAATTCCGAGTTATGTGTAATGCCCTAAATTTGGGCCTAGAAGGAATGGGCCTTGAGTAGGAGATCAGTGAAGGCTGCACATAAGTATTTGGATGTGCAAGGGAAGGACACAAATATATAACTGCTTGAGTGGTTTTGTGTCCTGAGAAGTGTTGGAGAAGTCCTAGGTTCAAACCTGGGCTTTGGTAAAAATCCATGTTTTTCTTTTAAATGAACCTTGATGTTGGTACATAGGCTTTAAATATATTTGTGGTAGAAAGATGACACAAAAGGAGCTTGTAGTTAAGTGGTTGGTGATGTGTTGCTTCTGTTGGGGAACCTGAGTTCGAGTCACTCCTTGCTCTAGGAGAATTTATTTTATTTCCTTGCTATGTAAGAGGTGGAGTTTAATTGAAACTCTGCTGGGAGAGAGAGTTGAATTGGTCTTGAGAGAGAATCAGGGGATATGGATAAAGGTTGGTATGGATATGGAGAGAATTATGTGGAGAAAATCGTGGAATTTGAAAGTTTGAGTGCTATAGCCAAATTGGTAAGTTAGCTACTTAGAAATTCTGTTTAGGCTAGTAGTGAGGGGCTGCCGAATTCTCTTGCTGCCATTTTGGGGTTTTTTTCCTTTCTGCATTTTTGGTTTCTCTTTATCTTTCTCTGTGCTGCGAATTCATTGTGGAAGGCTGACCGTTCGTGTCATTTCTTTTGTTGGTGCCCGAATTCTCTACTGCTGTCGACTGTTTCTTTCTCTCTATCTTTACTGTTTTCTTTCTCTCCTTGGCCGAATCTAGCACCTACTCTCCCTTACCATTTCTTCTTCAATCGGCTTCTCTCATAGCTGAACCTTCTCATTTTGCTTCCTTATTTTCTGTTCATTCTCTCTCGATTCTCCTATTCTTATTTGGCTGAATACTCTCTACCTTTTTTGTTGGTCATTTTCACCTTGCCTTGTAATTTGGTCCTTGGACAATACACATTATTGTTCCCCCTCTATTTTGGTTCTGCAAAGATTCTAACAATTGAATAGGTACTTATGTGTTCTTTATTCTTTCTTTTGTCGATAAATCTGCTATCGTTTGACTTTTTCCCTAACAACCGAATGTTTTCTCCTTACACCTTCTGACTGCAAAATATATTTCTTCTCTGTGATATGGCCATCGTTGGGCTTAGGGATTTCGGTGGTGTGAAGGGGTGCAAGTGGCTTGAAGCAATCAAACTTTTATTTTCTATTCATCGGTCTATCAAGGTAAGAACAATTATCATAATATTAGGTTTTGGCCGAATGGGCTTTTGTGCGTGTAAGCACGATATGTGTGGATTTAAGCCACACTTATGACTGTTTTTGTCTAATGAGATCTATTATACTACAGATTTTTGATAAATGCGTGTACTCGATTGTGATCAGCGATCTTGAGAGGCTTAAGGACGTTCGTTCAGACAGGGTAAGGAAGGTGTATTTTTGGGCTAAGCATTAAAGGTGATTACCCCTAGTGGACAACTGGCTAAGGAAATATTTTGATGGACTATAGGTTCGATACGAGTGGGTTAATCGTGCTATATAAATAGGTGTATAACTGTACCCTGCAAACAGTAATAGGCGTAAAAGCCGATAAAGTGTGTACACACACACTGATTAAACTGTAGAACGGCAAAAGCTGAAAAGTCGAAAGGTTGGGCGTTGAGCGTGCGAATGCTCGTATGGTAAACCGAGCCCACGAAACGTGGGCGTACGACGAAAAAAGCCGCCATTAGCGATTTCATGGGCTTAGGCCATAATGGGCTTTGGGCCCATTTACACTGGCATACTGTTATGGTCGCTCGAGTCGCTCAAGACGACTGTGGGCTTACTGATGGGCCTAAGTGTACTTAAGCACAAACTGGTAAAATGACTGTAATACCTCTGTTAGGTGAATTGACCGGTGCTAACATTGTAAGAGTAGGATTGGGTGGGTGATTTAAGTGCAGGGTTGGATGGGATAACATGCATCGCTCATATGGGATTTGGTACTGATATGGGCTAGGCCAATTGTTGCTGTAATGGGCTCAGGCCCCGACTGTTGCTGCATTTTGCATACCTGACTGACTACATATTAAGGGATTACACACTGAGTTTTTGTAAACTCACCCCGTTTTTAATTGTACAGGTAATCCCCAGCGTTAGGCGGATTAGTGCTGCGAGGGACTCGGAGATGGCCACAGTACTGCTCCTGTTTTCTTTTATTTGGCTTAAATTTACTATTAAATTTCATTTTGGGCTTTTGAATTATGTAATAATGCATCTCTATAATTTTCTAGATTTTAATTTGGGATTTGATTCAATGTGATTTACATCTGATAGAAGTAGAACACGATTTTCCATAACGAAAACTATTTTCAAAACATCACGTTCCGCAATATTGTTGAAATGCTTCTGCAACAAACCGTGTTTTAAAAGTAATGACCTTTTAAAATGGATAAGAATTAGCTAGACTGAGTTGAGTTTTAACAAAGAGGCTTTAACCTTCTTATGAGTTTTATCAACAAGGGAAAGTTTTCAAAAAGCACTCCAATGTGACACCGCCAGATTCGGCCATAACGTCTAGGCCGGTTGGGGTGTTACATTATGAAATTTCGTTCAAATTTAAAACTTTTCAAACTTCATCATAAAGTCCCTAATATGAGCCTACGAGGCCCAAGACATACATTAAAAGAGGTTCAGGACTAAACCAGGAACCTTAAAAACTTTAGAAAATTTCATTGAAAAATAGGGGCACACGCCCGTATGGACTTGAGGCACGACTGTGTAGCTGGCATGGCCATGCCCATAGCCTATGAGCGAGTGATAAACTGTAATATATACATATTTTAATCCCACATTTAGCATACATTTGGATGATTTATTCCCTGAATTGTGGAATTTGATGCTCCTAATCCTTTAATTTCATGTTTTATACTTAGGAGAGCATTGGTGGATGAAAAGAACAAGAAACGGGCCAAAAATGGAGAAAATGGGCCAAAGTATGAAATTTACACGGCCGTGCCTCTTTAAGCAGATCCGAACACGTCTTGGACTCGATTTACACGGGCGTGCCTCACGATTGTGTCCCTGCCGTTACCTGTTTTAACTCTAATCGGATTAGGATAGTTAGGGGCAAAAAAAGAAATTCCGAAAGCCTATATAAGCACCCTAAGTGTGACCTAAAAGGGGGGCGTGCAGGTAGGCCGATGAGCCAAGCCAGAGAGGCCGAATTGTGGGATTTACTCGAAGATAGCCAGTTGATTCATCTCAAGAAGCCGGAATCATACTTAAGACGGGAGATCTTCCCTTCAATTTCCTTTAGGTGGTTTTAGGATTTTTCTTATGTTTTGTTTTATATTTTCTTCTGAGATGTATTCTTTTATGAACATGAATTAAACCCCTCAAATACCTGAGGGGGATGAAACCGAGGATGGATCTTGTTATTGTTTTCTGAACTATATGATAAATACTTGATTTGTTCTTAATTATGTGTTCTTAATTATTGTTTTAATATTTCAGGATATTGATTCAAGTATTGATGTGCATAGGCAGTGGAGCAAAAGTCCCTGTTTAAGAGAATATCTAGCATAGTTAAGCGGAGTTGATCGCAATCCTAGAAATAGGATGACGAAAATCTACCGGATTAGGGTCAAACCTAATATGGGAGTCCATAGATCGAGCTAATGCAATTCTAGTGGTTTTAATTAGAAATAGATTTCAATTAATCAACCTAGGGTTAGACGTTAGTATCCTCGAAAGAGGTATTAATATAAATTAGGGAATCCTACGGATCAAGTCAAGTGAATAAATAAATGCAGTTGAGTTAAATAACAAGTGAAGTCTAGGTGGATTCTTTCTCGGGTATTGTCTTAATCAATTGGTTTTTCCCAAAAGTATTTTCCCAATTCATTCTCTATGTCTTAGTATCTTTAGCTTAGTAATTAGTTAGTTTTAGATTAAACAACAATTCCCTTAACTCTTAGGCTAAATAATAAAAATATAGTAATTACTAGTACTCTTGGTCCTTGAGGATATGATATTTCCAGTCTTGGCATAGCTATACTACTAAACGATAGGTGCGCTTGCCTCAATCGTTGTCATAAGTTAGTTTCTAGGCTCGATCATTTATTATATAAATTTTAAGACTTTCTGACACGATCAAGTTTTTAGCGCCGTTGCCGGGGACTAAGATATTAGGAACACTTGATTTTTATTACTTTAGCCATTATTTTTATTTATTTTCAATTTTTTTATTTTTCTAATTTTTCTTTCCTTTTCTTTAGTTATAATAGGTTTTTCTAGTTTATGACTATAAGGAACCCGTCAGAACCCTTGATTTTTGATAGTGATATAGAAGGTACCGTTCGCAGAAACAGAAGAGAAATAAGGCGAAGCTTACAATACATAGAAGAAGAGCAAGAGGACGATACCAATACTATCGTAGAGATGGTTAATAACAATCCGCTACCTCCTATGGTTGCCTCAAAACTGGGTGAAAAAAAATCTTGCTCCTCATACTATGTATGATTATGCTAAACCTAATTTAACAGGAACTAAGTCAAGTGTTGTTAGACCTGCTATTGCTGCAAATAATTTTGAACTGAAACCTAACACAATTTAGATGATACAACAATTTGTTTAGTTTGATGGTTTGCAGGATGAAGATCCAAATAATTACTTGGCGAATTTCCTAGAATTTTGCGATACCTTCAAAATAAATGGCGTTTTTGACGATGCCATTCGTCTTCGGTTGTTTCCCTTTTCATTGAGGAACAAAGCTAAATAGTGGTTGAACTCGTTACCACGAGGATCAATCACTACATGGGAACAAATGATCGAAAAATTTTTGTTAAAATATTTTTCGCCGGCTAAAACGGCTAAGTTGAGGAATGATATCTCTTTTTTTGTGTAGATGGATTTAAAGACACTTTACGATGCATGGGAGAGATACAAGGATCTATTAAGAAGGTGTCCACACCATGGATTACCCTTGTGGCTACAGGTCCAAACCTTTTATAACGGTGTGAACCCCTCAACCAGACAGTTGATTGATTCAGCCGCCGGTGGAACCCTGAATAAAGAAACACCTGAGGCTGCCTACGGATTCATTGAAGAGATGTCACTAAATAACTATCAGTGACAAGTTACAAGGACAAGGCCAACAAAAACCGTCAGTGTTTTCAACCTCGACGCAGTATCCATGCTATCAAATCAGGTAGAACTTTTAAGCAAGAAAATTGATGGTTTATGTGGTTCTTCGCAGGTACATTTAGTGATACAATGCGACACGAATGGAGGAGGGATGAACAACACAAAATATCTGCCTTACAACCCGAACGCTAAAAACGAGAAAGCTCACTATATGGGTAACAATTTTAGACCTCAAAATAACCCTTATAGTAACACTTCCAATCAAGGTTGGAGGAACCACCCCAATTGTTCATGGGGTGGTCAAGGAAACCAAAGACTACAACCCCTCCCAAGTTTTCAACAGCAGCCCTACCCACAGGAAAAGAAGCTGAACCTTGAAGAGATGCTGAAAAAATTCATCGTGGTGTCAGAAACCCGTTTCCAAAACACCGAAATATCACTCAAAAATCAACAAGCATTAATTCAAGGGATTGAGAACCAATTAGGGCAACATGCTAAGCAGTTCTCTGAATGATCACAAGGAAGCCTGCCAAGAAACACTGAAACTAACTCGAAGGAGCAACTTCAAGCAATAACCGCTCATGATAGTGAAGGGTTAGATGAACCCAAAATAAGCCAAGAGAATGTGGTAGAGGAAGGTAAGGTTGAGGTATGCCATGACAAAAGAAAATTGGTAATTAAAGAGTACCAACCTCATGTACCATACCCCAATACGATGACAACACAGATGAACAATTCGGTAAATTTCTTAAGCTTTTAAAGAAATTAAATATTAACTTACTGTTTCTTGAAGCTCTTTCACAGATGCTAGATTCAAGGAAATTTTTAAAAGAGCTTTTAACAAACAAATGAAAGTTAGACGATGAATCGCATGTGGAACTAAACGCAGTGTGCTCAGCAATGTTGTAAAATAAACTACCATGAAAATTAAAAGATCCAGGGAGTTTTACAATTCCATGTTTAATTGGTAGTTTATCTGTTGACAAAGCTTTAGCTGATTTAGGGGTACGCATCAATGTTATGCCTTATAAAATGTTTAAACAGCTAGGTCTAGGGAAACCCAAACAAACTAGGATGAGCATACAATTAGCTGATAAAACTATTAGAATTCCTAGGGGTATAATCGAAGATGTACTACTCAAAATTGACAAATTCATATTCCAGTAGATTTTGTCGTTTTAGACATGGATGATGACAATAATATCCTTTTAATTTTAGGGAGACCCTTTTTAGCAACTGCTAGAACTAAAATTGTTGTTGTGACAGGAGAACTCATACTTCGTGTAGGTGTTGAGACAATCACTCTTCAGGCTCTTGATTCAGCTAGGACATCGAGTAATCAATGTGAGAAAATAAATTCTATTAATGACCATTCGTTTATACCTTCTTTTCAGGAAGCATTAGAGAACTACACAACTGAGCCAGATCCTAAACCTCATGCCAACAATGAAATAACTCACGAGGAACGGTGGCTTCAGATTGATGAACTAAACGAGTGGAAAACACATTTTAAAGAGAAATTTGGAATACACGAAGCAGAACCAACACCATTCCGTGGGATAAACAAAATTAAGATCAGAGATCAGGTATTGTTGGAAAAGAAAGACCCTCAAATCTTCCCTTTCGAACTTAATACAAATGAAGAAATCCCTTTTAAGGTACTCAATGTCTTCCTATACGGAACAATCGAGAACTATATACTGATAATAGAACTGAATGCATGAGAAAAGATTTTCAACTCCTCAAACCACCACGATTATGCGAATGAGAGGTAAGTCTAGCTTAAGACTTTAAACGAGCGCTTCTCGGGAGGCAACCTGAGCACTAATCCCATTAATTGTTACATTTCTATTTTTTACTTTTATTTTTCCTTTTTAGGACCTAACTATAAACTAACCAAAGTGCAGGTTTCTCTAACCACACGGCATTACACACGGGCGTGGCCGTGGCCGTGTGGACACCATGGATTTCCGTACTAGCTTGCAGAGATAGTACGAAATAGGATGAAAAATATCTTCAAGCCACGGGCTCCGACTAAACACCACGACCGTGCGATACAGCAGTGGTCGACACTGTTTCATCAACAAGGGCGTGGCGACCTGCACACAGGCGTGGAAGAAATGAACGAAGCACAACACAGCCGTGTGATACGGTCGTGTGACCCAACACGCCCAAGCTACACGGGATTGGGAAATCACTAGACCCCCAACTTCTATATAAACTCCCTTTTCTTCTCACTTTCTCCACCAAACCCCTTCCCTCTTAACCCTACCTACCATAATTTTTCTTCATATTTCACCATCCTTACCACTATCACTCAATACCCAAAGGCAAGACCAACATTACCATTACCATGTCGAAGAAGCGAAAGGACCCCAGCACAGTCTCCCTATGTGAGACCGATTTACATGAGTTTATGCCGGCCGCTTCATTGACCCGACAAGCCAAGGGCATTTAAGTCCATTTAATTTGACTTTTTCTTTTCCCTTCTCCTTTATTTTCCTTCTTTTTATTTCTCTTATGCTTAATTTAGTATATTTTATTTTAGGATCTTGATTTTAGGTTCTAAAGGCTGCTTGGGAATCACCACACCACGCCTTTAGAAATCGCACCCACCTCGTGAACCATCTAACAATAAGGACTTTTTAGTCCATTAATCTTTTCTTTAGTTTCATTTCACTTTTTACACTCTTTCTTTTTATTTTTCTTTTATTTAAATATATAATTAGTTTATTTTGAATTATTCTTATTATTTCCTGGATAATTGTTCACGAACTTCCCAATTTCTTCATCTAGCACAGAGATTGTTGGTGGCGACCACACTACCACCAAAGATGCCCCCTCCAAACTTATCTTTCACCTCCGAATCAAATTTTTACACTTCCAACTCAAGGAATCCATCCAAAATTTAGGAAGTTTCACCTCTCCCTATCTCTTATGATTTCATATATACGTTTGTACATTAAGGGCAATGTACATTTTAAGTGTGAGGGGTGAATTTTATTTTGAAAAGTTCCTAACTTTTTGCATTTTTCTCAAATCCCTGAATTATGTCTTGTTCTTAAGAAATTTTCTCATATTAGTATTAGAATGGAATTTCCTTTGATTCATGATTTTTATTGATATGTTTTGGATTAAGTCATCGATAATTGTGCAATGATGATTTAAACTTTAGGAGGCTAGAGAATCAAGCATGATGAGTCTATTTTCAAAAATTAAAGTTTTTTAGGTTGTCTACCTGAATCTAATTATTACCTTGAAATTTGAAATTTACAAGGTTGATATCAAAAACCCATAATTTTTGTTAGATTTTGAGCCTTTTAGAGCATACATTCTTTTCTTGCTCACTTTATTTATTATGAGTGTGTCAACATTGATTTGTTATTATAGAACTTGTTTCGATTATACATGTCAAGACCACATCATTGATTTGATATAGAGAGATGATAAAGGCACTTAGGATTTAGCCCACTTACTCCACTAAAAGCCTACCCTCACAATTAACCCCTAGTGAACCCCTTTGATCTTAACAAACCTTTTATTGACTCACCCACTAATTTAACCCAAAACCCATATTGTATTTGTTATCACCATTTCTCTTGACTACCCTTATATTGAGATTTGATTTGATCAGTTGCCTAACTACATTCTTTATTTCAATTGTTAAAATCTATCTATTTGATTTGTTCTAAAAAAACGAAGAATATTTATTAGTTCTATGATTAAGTGAGCTTATACATTTAAATTCTACATCTTGAGAAGAAGCTCGTATTATTAGTAATGAAGTTTTAATTAAATGTAATTATTCGAATCTTAGTTCATCTTTCTAAGTTACGCAATTTGTTAATTCAATCTCGATTATAACCCTTTAATTCAGCCTTTATCCACACCTTTAACCAAAGCCCCGTTACAACCCTTAAAAGACCTTTTGATTTGTGTATCATCTCATTTCATAGTGGTGGAGATTTGATTTTCAAGCAAGCCTATGAGATTAACTTTTCATGTTTGACTTTTGAGTGCTTAAATTTTGAACCTTAAACATTTTTAGTGATTTGAGTGAATCCTTAGTGAGGATGTCAACTCTTGTCAATTTTGAATTAAGGGTAATTATTTAGGTAAGGGGAAACACCTATGTTTTCGTGCTATAAAAACTATGACTTTGATTGTTTGAATCTTTAGGACTCTTCTACTTAAATTATCAATGTATAATTTATCTATGAATTATGATGAAACACTATTGATGAATATTATAAATTGAGAAAGTTCATTTTAATTGTAAGTTGAGAATTTTGCTTGAGGACAAGCAAATGCTTAAGTGTGGGGGTATTTGATAAACCGTAATATATACATATTTTAATCCCACATTTAGCATACTTTTGGATGATTTATCCCTTGAATTGTGGAATTTGACGCTCCTAATCCTTTAATTTCATGCTTTACACTTAAGAAAGCACCGGAGGATGAAAAGAACGAGAAACGGGACAAAAACAGAAAAAATTGGCCAAAATACGAAATTCACATGGCCTAGAGAAATCAACACGGCGGTGCCTCTTTAAGCAGATCTGAACACGCCTTGGACTCGATTTACACAGGCGTGTCCCTGTCGTGACTTGTTTTAACTCTAATAGGATTAGGATAGTTAGGGGCAAAGAAAGACATTCTGAAAGCCTATATAAGCACCCTAAGTGTGACCTAAAAGGGGGCCTGTAGGTAGGCCGAGGAGCCAAGCCAGAGAGGCTGAATTGTGGGATTTACTCGAAGATAGCTAGTTGATTCATCTCAAGAAGCCGAAATAATACTCAAGACGGAAGATCTTCCCTTCAACTTCCTTTAAGGGGTTTTAGGGTTTTTCTTATGTTTTGTTTTATATTTTCTTCTGAGATGTATTCTTTTATGAACATGAATTAAACCCCTCAAATACCTGAGGGGGATGAAACCTAGGACGGATCTTGTTATTGTTTTCTAAAATATATGATAAATACTTGATTTTTTCTTAATTATGTGTTCTTAATTACTGTTTTAATATTTTAGGATATTTATTCAAGTATTGATGTGCTTGGGCAGTGGAGCAAAAGTCCCTGTTTAAGAGAAGATCTAGCATAGTTAAGCGGAGTTGATCGTAACTGATCGTTGTTCTATGCGATGTCAAAGTCTTAAAATTTATATAAAGAATGATCAAACTTGGAAACTAGTTATGACAATGATTTGAGGCAAGCGCATCTATCGAACAATAGTATAGTTAAGGCAAGACCAGAATGTCAAACCCAAAGGAACCAAAAGTACTAATACTAACTCTCTTTTTATTATTTAGCCTAAGAATTAAGGGAATTGTTTATCTAAACTAAAATTAAGTAACTACTAAACTAAAGACTCTAAGACAAAGAAGAATTAATTTGGAGAATAACTTTTAGGAAAAACCAATTGATTAAGACGACACCCAAGGAATAATCCACCTAGACTTCACTTGTTATCTAACTCTAAACCAAATGATTTATTCATTTGACTTGATCCGTAAGATTCCCTAAGTTATATTAATCCCTCTCTCGAGGCGATTAACGTCTAACCCTAGGTTGATTAATTGAATTCTCTTTCTAATTAAAACCTATAGAATTGCATTAACTTGATCTATGGACTCCCATATTAGGTTTCACCCTAATCTGGAAAAATCTTGTCACTCTATCTCTAGGCGTGCGATCAACTCCGCTTAATTATGCTAGATCTACTCTTAGGCAGGGACTTTTTCTCCTCCACCTAAGCACATCATACTTGAATTAATATCCCAGAAATATCAACACAAGAATTAAGAACACATAATTAAAAACAAGTCAAATATTTATCATATAGTTCAACAAACGATAACAAGATTCATCTTAGGTTTCATCCCCTCAGGTATCTGAAGGTTTAGTTCATAATAATAAAAGAAAACATCTTAGAAGAAAAGATAAAACAAAACATAAGAAATCCCTAAAACCCCCCGAAGGAATTGAAGGAGAGATCCTCCGTCTTGAGTATGATTCCGACTTCTTAAGATGAATCAACTTGCTATCTTCGAGTAATTCCCCACAAATCTAACTTCTTTGGCCTAGCTGGATGCCCCCTGACTAAAGCCTTATGTCCCCCCCTTTTAGGTTATACTTAGGGTGTTTATATAGGCTTCTGAATGTGTTTCTTTGCCCCTAAGTATCCTAATCCGACTGAAACTCTTCTTTCTTATGGCAGGGACACGCCCATGGCACACGGCTGTGTAAGTCATGGCCAGGCCATTTTTGAAGCTGTTGAATGAGGCACGGTAGTATGGTATTAGGCCTAGACCGTGTGGATTTCGTGATATGGCCCATTTACTCCGTTTTGGGCCCATTTTCCATTCTTTTCGTCATCCGGTGCTCTTCTGAGTATAAAACATGCAAACAAAGGATTAAGAGCACCAAATTACATAATTCAAGGCTTAAATTATCCAAAAGCATGCTAAATATAGGCTTAAAATATGTTACTTTTACCGTTTATCAAATACCCCGACACTTAAGCTTTTGCTTGTCCTCAAGCAAAATTCTCAAGTCATAGTTAAAACAAACTTCCCCAATTCATAATATTCATTAATAATGTTTCGTCATAATTCAAAGATAATTCATACATGGATAATTCAACTCAAAGAGTCCTAAAGATTCAAACAATCAAAGTCATAGTTTTTATAGTATGAAAACATAGGTGTTTCCCCTTACCTGAATAATTACCTTCGATTCAAAATCGACAAGAGTTGTCATCCTCACTAACGATTCACTCGAACCACTCAAAGTGTTTTAAGGTTCAAAATTAAGCACTCAAAAGTCAAACATGAAGAGTTAATCCCATAGGCTTGCATGAAAATCAAATCTCCACCACTATGATATGAGATGATACACAAATCAAAAGGTCTTTAACAGGGTTGTAACGGGGCTTAGGTTAAAGGTGTGGATAAAGGCTAAATTAGAGGGTTAGAATTGAGACTGACCTGACAAATTGCCTAACTAGAAATACGACCTAATAATAAATAATTACATCAAATGAAAATTTGTACTACTAATACTAATGACACGAGCTTCTTCTTCAACAATTCGAAATTAAACGTATAAGCTCATTTAATCGCATAACTCATAATGAAGATACTTTGATTTTTTTAGAACAAGTCAAATAATAACAAAGGATGGATTTACTACTTAAAAAAAAATAATTAGGCAACTGATCAAATCAAATCTCGATATAAGGGTAGTAAAAAAGAATGGTGATAACAAATACAATGGGTTGTGGGGGAATATTAGTGGGTGAGTCAATAAAAAGGGTTGTTAGGATCAACGTGGTTCACTAGGGGTTAATTGTGAAGGTAAGCTTTTTAGTGGAGTAAGTAGGTTAAAACCTAGGTGCCTTTGTCATCTGTGTATATCAAATCAAAGGTGTGGTCTTGACATGTATAATTGATGCAATTTCTAGAATAACAAATCAATGTTGACGCACTCATAATAAAAAGTGAGCAAGAAAGAATGTATGCTCTAAAAGGCTCAAAATCTCACAAAAATTATGGGTATTTGATGTAAACCTTGTAAATTTCAAACATCAAGGTAATGATTAGATTCAGGTAGACAACCTAACAAAATTTTTAATTTCTGAAAAAGAGACTTATCATGCTTGATTCTCTAGTATGCTTCAAAATTAATCATCAATGCACAATTATCAATGACTTAATCTAAAACATATCAATAGAAATCATAAATCAAAGGAAATTTCATTCTAATCATAATATGAGGAAATTACTTAAAGACAAGGCATAATCAAGGATTTTCAAATAATACTATAATTAACCCCCCACACTTAAGATGTACATTGCCCTCAATGTACAAAGATAGATAATAGCAATAGAGTAATCAAAAGATAGGGAGAAAAGTGAAACTTCCTGAATTATGGATGAAATGCTTGGAGGGTGTTCCATGACGAATGTGATGACTAGGTATACGTGATGTTTTCATTCCTTGAGTGGTATATTTAATCTATTTATCTGTGAAATGATCAATTAGATTTTAGGGGATGGATGTTGTTATGGAAACTTGCTGTTGGATAGCCAGTGATAAAGTGAGATCATTAGTACTAATGAAACGTTCAAGTCTTTAAACAGTCAACTAAAATAGAAGCAAGATAAAAGTGAAAATAAAAGTAGAAATAAAAATAAAAATAAAAATAAAAATAATAAAATAAAAATAAAAAGAAAAAAACTCAGAGGTCTCTGCGTCAATTTGGGTGAGGCGAAGGTGGCGTGAATGAGAAGTGAAGGTACCGACATATCGTTAGAGAGTCTTTGTCAATATGGTCGGAAGTCTTTGGAAGCATTCTTTGTTCAAATTGTGTTAGGCGCTTAGATTTGTCTAAAATGGATGCTGCCGCATGGGGTGGACGATGGCTCGGTGGTGGTGCTTCTTGTGTTGGGGGGACATTATCAGTAGTGTCCTTAGGGTCCTCCTCATCGGTAGTGGGTGCTAACCGATATTGGGGGGGATCTATCCCACGTCGATGCTGAATCATCCTCATGTGTAACATTGTCTGGATGCCCCGTGGGGACATATGACCTATCAGTGTAAGGGAAGATGTTTGAGCGTCGGTGTTGAGGAGCCTAAAATATCGAGCCAAGCGTGTGATGTAGGGCCCCATAGAGATGACTCCTCTCCTGTGCTGCTCCGTCTGATGTTGAATGGCGCGGGCTAAGAAATAGGCCAAGTTGAAAACGTACCCGTTCGCCATGCACCATAGGAAATATGCGTCGTAAGTGTTGACGACGCCAGTGCTCTCTCGCTGACCTGTCAGTGTATGAGCTAAAAGCGTGTGTACGTACCTCAGGGATGGGACAAGGGTTGTCGCTTTGGAGTGGCTAGGGTCATAATTGTTGTTGTTGGGAGCTATGTTGTACCAACATCTTGTGGGGGTTTTGTGGATATGGCGAGAAAGCTCCGAGAGATTATGTTCCTCCATGAATTCATCGGTATAGAGTCCCAATGCGGCCCTAGATTGTGGTACATTTAGTTCTCATATAATGCCTTCGAGTCGGAATTGGATCGTACCAGGGTCATCGTGTTGTGACATCACTGTCTGAAGATGAAATGTTGAACAGAGCTCCAGAGTGAGCTCTAAGTAGGTAGGCTTGATGATGTTAAAGAACTGGTTCAAAGGGTCGGTAGTTAGTAGAGCCCGTACATCGTCGGCTAATTGGACCTGTTCCAAGGCGGCCCAATCAATACATCTCCCTGTTCCGAGTGGTCGTGCTCGAAGTATCTTGTAACAATCCTCTTGAATACCCAGACGAAAATGTAAGAATAGGTGGTGTACTTCCGAGGTTGCGCTGGCTGATGAGGAATCGAGTCCCTTTCATTTTTTGGAACTAGGGACTGCAATTTACTTACCTCGGGATGATGATATTATGGGCCTGAAAAGAATCGATAAGCAATGATTCAAGTATATTTCCAACCAAAACATATATCAAGGGCTTCGATCAGTATCCAAAATATACAAAGACTAAACGCATAATAAGTTAAATTAATCATGTTTAGCAGGAGCAGAATTTGACAAATAAGTATTCTATCTAATTTTAAGTGTTATTTAAACTAGGATTCAATGACTACATCAAAATAATAAGACTAATCTAATATTAAACTTAATTAAATAGATAAAATTCTAAGTTTAAAACAGTTAAATAGAGGTAAATGTAACAATGAGATGTGACCAGTACTGGTAATGGTGTGATTTGGTAGAGCACGGGCGTGTAGGGGCGAGCCATGGATCTGTGCTGCAATTAGTTGGGAAACACAGCGGTGGGACACCTTTGGGGCTGGCGTGTATTCCTTGGGCACAGACATGGGCTGGTTTCCTATGTGTATGTTGCCAAGGGAAGGAGTTAAAGGGTATAAGGAATTGAGGGAGGGGAGGATTTTGCTGGTGGCTGAAACTTTGGTGGTGGTTTTTAGGGAGAAAATGGCTAGGATTTGAAATGGGGGGAAATTTTGGGGAAGATGGTCGTGGTAGTCCTTATATAGGGAGGGAGACACGGGTAGGTGCCACGCCCATGTGTATTTTATTTAGCCCGTGTTTTTTGTGATTTTTAAATTTGGGCGCGTTTGAGATGTTTCCCACGCCTATGCTTCTAGGCCGTGTACTGTTATATTCACTTCTCCCACGCCTGTGCTAAGGTTGCCACGCCCGTGTTCATGTAGTCAGTGTCACACACGGTTGGTAGGCACGGGCGTGGCTGATGCCCGTGCTGGTTTACTCAGAATAGACCATGGTTGTATCACACAACCGTGGTCTTATTATCGCAGCCCGTGTAAAATTTTCTTCTTTATCTCGCACGTTTACTGGCACGCCCGTTTTTCATCCCATGGCGTCCACACGGTCATGGGCATGCCCGTGTACAAGGCCGTGTGGTGGGGAAACCTGCGCTTCTCTGTATTGGTTAGTTTGGGTTAGATGCTAAAAGGAAAAATAAAAGTAAAAAAATAAAAAATGTAAAAATTAATTGGGTTAGTGGAGTCAGTGCTCGGGTTGCCTGCCGAGAAGCGCTCGTTTAAAGTCTTAAGCTAAAATTAACAAACTACTAAACTAAAGACTCTAAGACAAAGAAGAATGAATTTGGAGAATAACTTTTAGGAAAAACCAATTGATTAAGACGACACCCAAGGAAGAATCCACCTAGACTTCACTTGTTATCTAACTCTGAACTAGACGATTTATTCATTTGACTTGACCCGTAAGATTCCCTATGTTATATTAATCCCTCTCTCGAGGCGACTAATGTCTAACCCTAGGTTGATTAATTGAAATCTCTTTCTAATTAAAACCCCTAGAATTGCATTAACTCGATCTATGGACTCCCATATTGGGTTTCACCCTAATCCGGCAAAATCTCATCACTTTATCTCTAAGCGTGCGATCAACTCCGCTTAATTATGCTATATCTACTCTTAGGCAGGGACTTTTGCTCCTCCACATAAGCACATCATACTTGAATTAATATCCCGGAAATATCAACACAAGAATTAAGAACACATAATTAAGAACAAGTCAAATATTTATCATATAGTTCAGCAAACGATAACAAGATTCATCTTAGGTTTCATCCCCCTCAGGTATCTGAAGGTTTAGTTCATAATAATAAAAGAAAACATCTCAGAAGAAAAGATAAAACAAAACATAAGAAATCCCTAAAACCCCCCAAAGGAATTGAAGGAGAGATCCTTCGTCTTGAGTATGATTCCGGCTTCTTGAGATGAATCAACTGGCTATCTTCGAGTAATTCCTCACAAATCTGCCTTCTTTGGTCTAGCTGGACGCCCCCTGACTAAATCTTTGGGTTCCCCCATTTTAGGTTATACTTAGGTGTTTATATAGGTTTCTGAATGTGTTTCTTTGCCCCTAAGTATCCTAATCTAAGTGAAACTCTTCTTTCTTATGGCAGGGACACACCCATGGCACACGCCCATGGTACACGCCCGTATAAGTCGCGGCCAAGCCGTGTTCGAAGCTGTTGAATGAGGCATGGCCATGTGGTCTTGGGCCCAGGCCATGTGGATTTCGTGATATGGCCCATTTACTCTATTTTGGGCTCATTTTCTATTCTTTTCGTCATCCGGTGCTCTTCTGAGTATAAAACATGAAAACAAAGGATTAAGAGCACCAAATTACATAATTCAAGGCTTAAATCATCGAAAAGCATGCTAAATGTGGGCTTAAAATATGTTACTTTTACGGTTTATCAGCAACCCTAGAAATAGGATGATGAAAATCTGTCGGATTAGGGTCAAACCTAATATGGAAGTCCATAGATCGAGTTAATGCAATTCTAGGGGTTTTAATTAGAAAGAGATTTCAATTAATCAACCTAGGGTTAGATATTAGTATCCTCGAAAGAGGTATTAATATAAATTAGGGAATCCTACAGATCACATCAAGTGAATAAATCATCTGCTTCAGAGTTAAATAACAAGTGAATCTAGGTGGATTCTTCCTCGGGTATTGTCTTAATCAATTGGTTTTTCCCAAAAGTATTTTCCCAATTCATTCTCTGTGTCTTAGCATCTTTAGCTTAGTAATTAGTTAGTTTTAGATTAAACAACAATTCCCTTAACTCTTAGGATAAATAATAAAAATATGGTAATTACTAGTACTCTTGGTCCTTGAGGATACGATACTTCCGGTCTTGCCATAGCTATACTACCAAACGGTAGGTGCGCTTGCCTCAATCATTATCATAAGTTAGTTTTTAGGCTCGATCATTCATTATATAAATTTTAAGACTTTCTGACATGATCAGCGAGCCTGACTTGTGCTTCGCGAGAATTTAGGATGCCACATGGCATGGCACACGCCCGTGTCCCTCACACGGCCATGACATGCCTGTGTCCCTCACACGGCCATGACACGCCCATGTCCCTCACACAGCCATGACACGCCTGTGTCCCTCACACGGCCATGACACGTCTGTGTCCCTCACACGGCCATGACACGTCCGTATCTTGGCCCGTGTGTTAAAACCTTGACATTCTGTTTCTGACGTCAGCAACATTTTAGGGTCACATGGCGAAGGCATATGTAACACCCCTAACCCGTGTCTGTCGATGAACTAGGGTCACAGGCATTACCGGACAGAACGAAACTTTTTCAAACAATTCATAAAGTAAATCATCAATTTCAATCATAATGTCCCTTTAGTAGATCATCGAGACCTAAAACATGCTTTAAACAGAGTCGGGACTAAACCGGAACCCGTACAGAAATTCTCAGGAATTTAAAGCTTTTCAAAGGTATCAGGGATTACACGCCCGTGTGGGCATGCCGTGTGCCTCCCACGGCTGCTAGACACGCCCATGTGTCTCCCCCGTGTTCGAATCTGACTTAACTCCACGGCCACCAAGCATGCCCGTGTACCTTGGCCATGGTCGAATCTGACTTGACCATACGGCTACCAAGCAAGTCCGTGTGCCAAGGCCGTGGTCAAATCTGACTTAGTCCCACGGTCAATAGGCACGCCCGTGTGGCACGCCCGTGTGGCAAAATAGGCCATTTGCAAGGCCAATATGCCACCCACATTAGGGTCAAACCTACAAGCAAAAGACCAACTCAACTCATGCATATGACAATCAAGAACATATCAAAATAGTCATCCAATCTCTACATTCCAATACAATTCCAATCATGCCAAATTTACAAGACTAATACTCAAGTAAATACGAGCATAATTCATCCATACATTCACAATAACTTAACTATTTCAAATACTATCAAACCATATCAAAACTTGCACCATTTATCATATTCATTAAAGCATATAGCCACCACATAACTAGCCAAATCACATGGCTAAGTTCACATCTCAATCCCATACAAATAACTAGTCTATACATGCCATATCTAGCTATATACATTTCCAAAATGTACCAAAACAAGTTGAGTAGTGTGATGACGATCCTCGACAGTTCCTGAGCCTTTAGTAGCTTTACAATCTAAAAAAAACAGAGAAAACATACACACAAAGTAAGCTTTCCAAAAGCTTAGTAAGTCATATACAAATAAACATAACCAATTCATCATATGATCTTTGGCACATTTGTTTATACAAAGCTTACCACAATTTTTATTCACATATCACATAAGTACTTATCTTATTCAAGCATAATTTCGCATATCATCTCATTAATCCATTATATAAAATCATCTTAGTAAGATCATATAGATACTTACCTTGTACATACACTTAGTGTATAAATCAACGTACCTGAAACGTATTTACAATTCCCATAGCCATTCGTATCACATACTTGCCCGTTGAACCGTTAGAAACCTAATAGGATACTGAGAAAGCTCAGAATGGTCGTACAATGCCAACGTCCCAGACGAGGTCTTACATGTACTCAGATATCGATGCCACTGTCCCAGACAGGGTCTTACACGCAAGTCTTATATCGATACCAATGTCCCAGATGTGGTCTTACATGAAAAATCAAATCAATGCCAACGTCCCAGATGTGGTCTTACATGATAAAATAGAACAGATACCTATGTCATGACATAGCTAATCTTATCTATTCCTAGGTTCGAACGGGACTTCTCAGACATCGACACTAAGTCAACCTTATCTCAGAATTCATATACAGATCATCTCATAAGCACCCATAGTTAACAATAATCATATGAACATATACAGTTCGATACAAATACGTTTATTTGCATAATGACTTAACTCAGATTCGATTTAACTGAAACGGAAACGTCTACTCGGTTACTTTAGCTTTCCTACGATCTAAGTCTGATTTCTTCGGTTCTTGATCTAAACATATTCAAATTTAACTCTTTTATTCACTAACTCATTCAATTCAATCCAAGGACACACATTTAGAGCATTTGCAAATTAACCCTCACATTTGCACACTTTATCAATCTAGTCCATTTTTCTCAAAACATCAAATTCAAAAAATCATGCTTAGCCAAATGCTTATGAATATCATACAAGCCCATATATTTCATCAAATTCACAATTTAATCCCTCAAATTATCATTTTCTCAATTTAGCCCTATTTAACTAAATTCACCAAAAATTCAAGAACAAAACATGTTCATCAAATACATATCTTTCATATTTCACTATTAAACTTCACAAATCCCATGAGTTCATGAAAGTCTCATTTCAAAAACATCATGAATTCTCAAAATTAAAGCATGGGTTTTAAAGCAGACAAAGCAATGGTTACAGAAACGTAGAAATTATCAAAAACCAAAGCAAAATCATACCTTAATCAAGCAGGAAAAGTGCCGAATATTAGAAAGCTTCAAATCCCTTTGTTTTCTTTGTGTTTTCGGTGGAAAGATGAATGCATTCATGACCATTTCATGTTTTGTTTTGTTATAACCATAATATTAATCTAATTAACTAATTAACATTTTATTAAACATAAGAAACTTATATTCATTAAGGGCATGCTAGTCCTTTAACCATCCACCAACTAACTATTGGTTTAATAACAACATAAGGCCTCCACCTTAATAAGCCACAACACATAGGCACTTTAACAAATAGCATACAACTTTCACATTTAATACAATTCAATCCTTTTGTCAAGTTAAACACACAGACAGACAAATTAACTTACGAAATTTTCACACATGCTTAATCACTCATCAATGACACAGAAAATAATATTAAAATATTTCACTGACTCGAATTTGTGGTCCCGAAAGGGTATAAATCGGACTGTTACAATTCTCCCCCTTAGGGATTTTCATCTCTAAAAATTTTACCGTTAAACAGAGTCGGATATTGCTGTCTCATTGAATCTCCGGGCTCCCACGTAGCCTCTTCTATTTCGTGTCAATGCCACAACAGTTTAACTAACAGAATTTTCTTTTTTCTCAATTCTTTCACTTCACGATTACGGATTGGTTTTTCTTCATAAGACATATCAGATCGGATTTCAATTTCGGATGGAGCAATCACATGCGACGGATCAGAACGATATCTACGGAGCATCGATACATGGAATACATTATGTATCTTTTCTAACTCAGAAGGTAACCTTAATCTATAAGCAACTGGCCCAACACGTTCTGTAATTTCATACGGCCCGATAAACCTCGGACTTAACATGGCTTTACGTCCCAAACGAAGTGCTTTCTTCCACGGAAACACTTTCAGAAATACTTTGTCACTGATTTCAAATTTTATATATTTTCGTTTCAAGTTCGCATAGGACTTCTGACGATCAGATGCTGCTTTCAAATAATATCGAATTAGTTTCACTTTCTATTTTGAATCTTTTATGAAATCAACCCCGTGTAGCTTATTTTCACTGAGCTCAGTCCAATACAGAGGTGTACAACATTTACGTCCGTACAAAGCTTCATAAGGTGCCATTTTAATGATTGACTGATAACTATTATTGTATGCAAATTCAATCAATGGCAAGTACGATTCCCACGTACCGTTAAATTCAAGAATGCAATATCTTACCATATCCTCGAGGATCTGAATAATCCGCTCGGATTGACCATCCATTTGCAGATGAAAAGCTGTACTGAAATACAACTTCGTACCTAAAGCTTCTTGTAATTTCTTCCAGAATCATGATGTAAACCTCGGATCTCTGTTTGACACAATGGTTAGTGGTACCCTGTGTAATCTCACAATCTCAGAAATGTAAAGTTTGGCTAATCTATCAAGTGAATAGTCAGATCGTACCGAAATGAGCTACTTAAACATCTATTCTGAACAACAATTAATTATAATAAATAAAATAATTAACCACTATTCGAACATTAACAATTTCACCCCGTTCGAACAACTCAAATAAGTCTGAACACCATTTAAACAACAATAATTATTCACCTTTTGGACAGATTTATTTGATATCAAATACTATTTTAACAATCATTATTTATCATTTGAACAACTTTAATTCATTAATAAATCGCCATTGAACAACAACAATTTATAACACCCTTTTTGATAGCTGAATTCCAATAATAAAAAACAATAGATAGTAGACTAAACATCCCTTTTTGACAGCTTAATTCCAATAATAAATAACAATGGACAACAATAATTAGACCTTAAATGAAACAAGCATTAAAGCTAAGTTGAAGGTAATGAATGTGTCATGTTTTGGACTACATTGCACCCTGAATTGAAACATGTATTTTATACCACCAAAATGACATGATAATGTCCTAAAATGGAAAACATTAAACTTCTATTGAAACATATATTTCATACAATCAAAATGACATGATAATATCCTAAAATGGACAACATTAAACTTCAATTGAAACATATATATTATACCACTGAAATGACATGATAATGTCCTAAAATGGACAACATTAAACTTCAATTGAAACATATATTTTATACAACAAAAATGACATGATAATGTCCAACTATGACAGTATTTAATCATTAATCAAGTCATGTATTCCAACTCAATAGTATACCATGATATTGTTTGGCATTGAATAGCAATTAACCCCCAAGTGCAACATGCTTCAAGTTGTGCATTTTAGAACAACAGTAAAAATTAAAACATGAAAGCTCAAGGAGATTAAGGTTCGTTTTACCTTTATGCAATTTAATCATGTTTATGAAAATTTTAAATGTAATACCAAAAATGTAAAGGTTCAAGAACCTTACCAAAACTTCTCCCAAGTCGAATCAGCCTACACCACTTTTTCCTTCCCTTTAACATTTTGTCCGTTCCATTCTTTGTTAACAATAAGATAGCTCTCAAACAAGGGTTATTTTGATTTCCCTTGCATGTAGCCATGACTATCTCTTTCCTTTGTGTGAGGTCAAGAAGAATGAAGAAGAAAAAAATGAGGTACATTAAATTTTAAGAGAAGAACACGAGCTTGAACTTTGGAAATGACATTGTTAGGAGAGATGGTCACGAACCTTATTGGCACCATTCTAGAGAAGAATGGTCTTCTGATCTCTGCTCAATTTGTTAAGCTTTATGTTAGGCAAATAGTATTAGAGTTCTATGCCAACCTGCTTGGAAGTATTGATGACCCTACTAGCAAGTTGCATCACAAAGATTATATGCGAGGCAAATGGTACAAGTTCCGGCTTGCACAAATCAAACACTTGCTTCACCATTCTTGTACTAATGATGTGGAATTTGGGAATCAAAAGATGCCATTGCTACCCATATTACAAACAAGTTCACCTCACATGGCCTGTTGGTTAATAACATCACTTTTTTGCCTTGGAACCAACATATGCCGCCCTTTATGCCATAGCCAAGAGGAATTAGCTTCCCAATAGTTAGAGGCACAATGTGACAAAGATGATGGTTGCTTTATTGAGGAAGTTGAGAGTTAGAATCGAATTTGATATTGGAGAATTGATCTTCATTAATATATGATAACATGCTGAAAAGCTTTATAGTAAGCTCAATCTCCCCTATCTTTCTCTCATATTTCAAATATTGTTTTTGCAAAATGAAAAAATAATTGTCAAGGCTACTGAGAAGTATGAAAAGATAGCTCTTGAGCCAAATTTCTCACACAAGTGGTTAGAAGGACAACATGCTATCATGGACCCTAGGAAAATGCAAGAGGAAGAAGCCTTTACTAAAGACACAACAATGTCTGGAACTATCAACACAGATTTCGACACAGTTCTTGGTTCCTCAAGCACATCAACTATTGTTGATCAGAGGCTCCTCAAGTTGCTTCTTGATGAAATTGCTCCAAATGAAAGGCATATCAAGGACCTTAAAGCATGCAATAGCAAGCTATTGGCCATGAAATTGGATATTTTGGCTAGATAGCTTGGTTGATCCCTTTGCAATCATTGAACAAAAAGGGGGAGTAGTAGTGGGTGATTATAGTGGTATGATTTTTTTAGGTAACAATAACTATGGACTTAGGTGTAGCACCCCATACCCGACCCGGTCGTTAGGTCTAAACTATAAGGTGTCACATTTGTTTCCGGAGCAAGTATGAACAATTTATAATCCAATGGATATAATTACACATTCAAATACAAGTAAATTTGGTATATAAAATTATATATTCATTTCTGGGTCTTATACGAGCTTACAAATGTTTTAATGTTAACTCAAGATTAAATTAGAACTAAACAGTAATGTTTACAAAACTTTAGGTTGATGTCGCGACATCAGGGGTTCCTTATTGCGATGCAACATACTGAATTAGCCTCATCGTAGTGACCAATACTCAATCTGAGCAAGATCTAGGATCTCTACTCTTGTGTCACGGCTTGAAAGGTGAATTATAAAGAGGTATAAGTCTGATTCTAGCAGATGGAGGAAAACAGTTGGCTGAAGGCCAAAGAGTCTTCTTGGGAGGAAAATTTTTAGTCCCAAGAATAGCACCACTTATCAGAGTTAGAATATGTTCACCAAACCAATGAAGAGGCTTTGAAAAAGTATCAAGACGACACAAAGAAAAATTTGGTAGAGATTTTGCCCACTTTGCAAGCAAATCTGGTCCTGCACACCCAAGTGGCTGTGGCTCCCCTCAACCTGAGTTAGGTGAACTTCAATGTTTATAGTCCTGAGGGTGAGGACTGGGTAAAGTTCCAGAGAGAATGGAAGCAATTGACTGACTTTATCACTTTTTCTGGGCCAAAATAAAAGAGGATGACTTGGAGGATTCAATAGATCTAGAAGAAGTCCCTAAGGAACACCTCCAACTAGATGAAGCCCTTACTGGACCAATTAACCCTCAATTGAGGAGGGTACTAATAATTTTTTATTTTCTTACATTTAATTTCATTGTTCAATCTATATGAACTTACTTATCTTGTTAATGAATTTATCATTTTCTTTCCAACTATCTTACTTATTTCAACACTAACAGAATACCAAAGCATTCGCCAAACAGATGTCTTTAACTTTACCTGAGGGACTAAGCCAGGTCTGGTGTATTATGCATATAGGGCTAACTCTAATCTTAACTTCCAGAGGATCGACTAAATTGAAAACTCTGATACCAATAAAATTGTAACACCTTATACCCGACCCAATTTACTGAGTCCGAATATAGGATGTCACCAGACTCAAAACACTTAATCAAAATTTTAAAACCTGATAAGACTTACTGAATATACCTCTCATTTATTTATTACTCTAAGTCAAAAGATTTCACAGTACAGATTATTATTTACAATTGATTTTCAAATAATAGTGTAATATATTAAAGCTTAAATATTTATTTAAGGTAGACTCATTTGTGTCGCATAATATCATTTGCCATTTGAAAAAATATTCCCAAATGTTCCTTTGCATGCATAATACAATACTTCAACAATTATGTTGGTGCATTCCTGGCTTGGTCCCTTATTGATGAACTAGTTCAACTTAAGAACATGCACCACAAATGCACACCCATAAGTTCAGGAGAACTTGGTGAGAATAAACCAGTATTACCTTATAACACTGAGGTTGAAATTCTTGACTTTGTTTTAGATTAGGGCAGATTGTAACAACCCGTTTTTAGTCAAAAAGGAATAGTGGTTTTAGGACCACAAATTTGAGATCAAAATATTTATTCTATTAATATTTTAATGTCTATAGTATAATAGTATGATTGTGTGAAAATGTTGTTAAGAAAATTTATCGTTTGAATGCTTAATTCGATAAAAAAGACTAAATCGCATAAAGTGTAAAACTTGAGTTCTATTAGCTAAAGGTGTCTAATAGGTATAGAACTTTAAAGTGGAGGTGTTTATATGGTAAATAGCCCATTAATGTGTTAGTGGATGATAATGGCTTAGCAATTTTGTAAGTTGAATTAATTATAAAGGTTAATTAAGTAAATAGTTAATTAAATGATAAATTAATAAAACAAAATGTCATTTTATTTCATTCATCTTTTTCCTAGCCAAAATTAGGGCATATAAAAGCCATGAGAATAGCTTGAAGCATTCGGCCTAGTCTCCTTGTGCATGTAAGTGATTTTTGACTCAGTTTTTAATGATTTCTATGTTTTTAAGATCGTTGTAACTTAACTTAGCTAGCCCAGGGACTAATTTGCAAAAATGTTAAAGGTTTAGGGTTTTTCATAGGTGAATGTATATGTATTTTGATTTCTGATGATTGAAAATGCATGGTTGTTGTTAGATACACAACATTTGTAAAGTGATTTTTGGTAAAATTGCCAATTAAGGATTAAATTGAGAAATATGATAAATTGTGTGGTAAATATGTGAAATAATTAAAAATATGGGCTGCTATGATAATAAGAGAAGGTCGGCTAGCATGGGTAGGGACTTAATTGCATGAATTTTTATTTTTATGAGCTAAGGACTAAATTGTAAAGATGTTGAAATATTAGAGGCAAAAGTGTAATTTTGTCATGATGTGATTTTTGGGCTAAATTGAATAGAATGATAATTAAATAAGTTAAAATTGATTACATATAGATCAAGAAAAGCGAAGTTCGAATCTAGATTGGGGGAAAAAATATTAGACTAGTCGATTCGTTTCATCATTTTTTCGATTGAGGTAAGTTCGTGTGTTAATAAGCATTATTATAATTGTGTTTTAAATGCTTTATTATTGAATTTAATTGTGAGTACGACTTTACGAATATGTTCGACAAAGATTCGGCAATGTGAAATACCGGTTGGATCTTGGGAATAGATTAGGATACGAATGACATGTCATTAGGGGTTATATATTTGGGTGTTGGTCCGTACGTCCTACCGGTGGCTGAGTTATCTGGCATGTCTTGCTGATTCTCGTTAGCTAATGTGAGCAACACCGTGTAGCTACGTCATGACCGTCAGCTTGTGTCAGCAAACCCGTTGATAGCTCGAGAGTGAGCATTATATAAGATATGAGATTGAAATAAATTTAGCTATGTATTGGCACTTAGGGTGCGACGAGTATTCAATATTATTCCAAATGGTTCAATGGGTATATCGAAGATATGAAATGGTGTGAGATAAATACGTATCAGTACAGGTATGTACGAAAATCATATGAGCATTGAATCTATGAAATTTTAAGTTCATGATCATCATGTAGATGAATACATGTTAACTTTGTGATTAAATGGTTTTGTAGTACATTATGTTTATATCACTTGAATGATGGATGATTGACAAGTTTTACTTATTAACTATACGAGCTTACTAAGCTTTAAAGCTTGCTCTATTTACTTTTCCGTGTTTTATAGTGAATATCGAAGATTGCTCGAATTTGGGAATTGTCAGAGATCTCATCACACTATCAATCTATCACTTTGGTACTTTTGAACTTATGTATTTGGTTATATGGCATGTATTGGAGTTATGGTCATTTAGTATATATGTTAATAATGGATTTAGCCATTTGATTTGGCTTGTAAATGATGAATGGTTAGTTATGTGTATAGCCATGTGACTTGGCTTATTTTGGCATGCTTGGTAATGTATATATGTGTGCAAATGGATTTTGATAGGTTGTGTGTAATTTCTATATAAATGCTTGTTGTGAATTGATATTTGGAGTATCAAATAGTTAAAATTTGAGATTTGTATGCTTGTGGTTTTTGATAAAGTGATGTATAATTGAAAGTGACCATATTGATGATTTGAGAATGTCGATTTGGTATGAAATTGAATGGCTTATTGTGATACTTGAGTGTCTTGTGGTTGATGGTATTGATATAGCATGAATTGAACTTGGTTTTGATGATTTTAAATGCCATTTGAAGATATGGTCATATGCAATTTGGTTTGTGTAGATAAATGAAAGTTTGGGTGAGAAAGATGGCTTGGTAAATAGCCTATTTTTATCCGCACGGGCGTGTGTGTCAGCCGTGTATGACACACGGTTTAATTAGAAAACAAGTCAGTATGCTCCACATGGTCCAGCACAGGGGCATGTAACTTGGCCGTGTGGCATAAGTCCGTATACCCTTGATAAACCGTAAAAGTAACATATTTTAAGCCATCATCTAGTACGCTTTTGGATGATTTATCCCTCGATTTATGTAAAAAGGTGCTCTTAATCCCTTCTTTTCATGTATTATACCCAAGAAAGCACCCGAGGATAAAAAGAACGTAAAATGGGCCCAAAATGGAGTAAATGGGCCATATCACGAAATCGACACGGCCTGTGCCCAAGACCACACGGCCGTGCCGCGCCAGTCATCAAGAACACGGCCTAATCTCGACTCACATGGCCGTGCCTCATTAAAGAAGTCCGAGCACGGCCTGGCCACGATTCACATGGGCGTGTGCTATGACCATGTCCCTGTCGCTGGAAAGAGCAATTTCATTCGGGAAAGGATACTCGAAGGCAAAGAAACATATTCCAAAGCCTATTCAAACACCCAAGTAGGAATTCTACTTAAATTAGGATACTTAGAGACCAAGTAAGGCATCTCAAAGCCTATATAAACACCCAAAGGGGCAACTTGAAAGGGAGTTCGGCAGAAGCCGAGGGGTCGAAAGCTAGGCCAAGGAGCCAAGCCGAGAAGGTCAGAGTTAGGGAATAACGCGAGGATAGCCAGTCGATTCATCACCAAGAAGCCGGAATTATACTCAAGACAGCGGAATTCTCCTTCAATCCCGACAGGGAGTTTTAGGATTTTTCTTATGTTTTGTTTTATCTTTTCTCTTGCGATGTTTCATTTTTCTTTAATGAACTAAACCCTTCAGATACCTGAAGGGGGATGAAGCCTAGACAGATGTTTATTATTTGATTTTTGGATTATATGATAAATTACCTAGTTTGTTCTTAATTATGTTTCTTAATCAATATCGAATGTGGTTAGGTGTAGGAGGAACAGACCCTGCCTAAGAGTAGATCCAACATAATTAAGCGGAGTTGGTCGGGCGCCTAGAGATAGGGTTACGAGATTTTGCCGGATTAGGGTGAAACCTAAGATGGGAATCCATTGATCGATTTACTGCTTTCCTAGGGGGTTATTATAAGCGAACGAGAGTTCGACTAATTAACCTAGGATTAGACGTTATTCACCTCGAGAAAGGATTTAGCATAGGTTAGGGAGTCTCACGGATCAAGCTAAGTAAAAGAAATCGTATAATTTAAGGTTAAGTAATAAAGTGAAGTTTAGGTGGATTCTTCCCAAGGGTATCATAAAAATCAACTGAGTCTTTTTCAAGTTATCCCCAATCTAGTCTTCTTGTTCTTGTTTCTTTAAGTCTAGTTATCGTTACTACCATTCACAACCAATTTTATCTTATTTAGGCTAAGTAGTGAAAAGAAAGTGAGTATTAGTCAACTTAGTTCCTTTGGGTTCGACATCCGGTCTTGCCTAAACTATACTACTGTTTGATAGGTACACTTGCCTTAACATCGTTGTTAGAGTTAGTCTCCAGGTTTGATCTTCCTTTTATAAATATTTAAAACTCTGATTTCACAGCGATCAAGTTTTTGGCGCTGTTGCAGGGGAACTAAAATATTAAGAAAGCCCTATTTTTATTACTTTAGCCATTTTTTATTGCAATTTATTTTCATTTTTATTTTTTATTTTTATTTTTATTTTTACTTTGCTAATTTTTCCTCTATTTTTCTTTTGGCAGATAATTTTAGTTTATAGAGAAGATGGCACTGAATAATTATCAGTGGCAAGTCATGAGGACAATTCCTACTAAAGCAGCCAATGCCTTCGACCACGACGTGTTCACCAGGTTATCTACCCAGCTAAAGATGATGAATAAAAAGATCGATGGTTTGTGTAGTCGCTCGCAGGTACATCCAGTAATGCAATATGACTCGAATCTAGGAGGCGTGGCGAATCCTGAGTACCCACCTACGGATAAGGCATGGAGAACGAACAAGTCCACTTTATGGGTAACTACTCTAGACCTCAAAATAATTTTATAATGACACTTATAATGCAGGTTGGAGGTACCATCCCAATTTCTCGTGGAATGATCAAAGTAGCCAAAGACAGGAACTTTATCCAGATTTTCAACAACCATCTCACCAACAGGAAGAGGAGTCCAACATTGATGGCACCCACAGATAACCCGGTTGAAGAGAACAAGAACCGATTAGAGGAAGTCACTAAGTCAGTAAGGGAAGCCACTAAGGCAGTCGAACAACTCGCAAAGCTCATGTCAGAACAACCGCAAGGACATCTACTGAGTAACACCGAGATTAATCTAAAGGAGCAAATTCAAGCCACAGTAGCTCAGGAAAATGCAGAAATAGACGAATCCATCTCGCAACAAGAAAATAAGGTAGACAAAAGAAAAATAAAGGTAACGCAAGAAAAGCCGAAACTGGTAATAAAGGAGTATCAACCTCGCATATCTTACCCCGAAGCATTAGAAAGAGACGATTCAGAAGAACAGTTCGGTAAGTTTATGAAACTTTTAAAGAAATTACATATCAACTTACCTCTTCTTGAAGCTCTTTCGCAGATGCCAGACTCTAGAAAATTTTTAAGGGAGCTGTTAACGAAAAAGGAAAGGATAGACGAGGAATCACATGTGGAATTCAACGCAAAATGCTCGGCAATTCTACAGAATAGATTACCACAGAAATTAAAAGATTCAGGGAGTTTTACAATTCCATGCATAATTGGTAGTTTATCTATAGAAAATGCGTTAGTCGATTTAGGGGCAAGCATAAATGTTATGCCTTATAAACTGTTTAAACAACTAGGTCTAGGGAAACCCAAACAAACTAGGATGAGCGTTCAATTAACTGATAAAACTATCAGAATTCCTAGGGGTATAATAGAAAATGTTCTAATCAAAATTGATAAATTTGTATTCCCAGTAGACTTTGTTGTCTTAGACATGAATGAGGACAATTCGATTCCTTTAATTTTAGGAAAACCCTTTCTAACAACTGCCAGGATTAGAATTGATGTTGGTACAGGAGAACTCATTCTTTGTGTAGGTGACGAATCAATCAGTCTACAAGCTTTTGACTCGGCCAGGACATCAAGTGATGAAAGTGAGAAAGTAAATTTAGTTGATAATCAAATTGTTCAACTTTCACCTCAGGAAATACCACAAGGCTACAAACCTGAGCCGAATCATGGGCCCTAAGTAGTACGAGCTCATAACAGTGAATTGTTAGTGGAATCTGACCCAATACAAGAAACTGTGGTAAGTGAAGGTAAGGTCGAGGTCAGCCATGATTTACCAAACCCGGTAAATATAGAGTACCAAGCTCGTGTGCCATTTCCCGATGCAATAAAAAAAGACCACACAGAGGAAGAATTCGGTGAATCCACACTTCGTGAAGACGACGAAACAATCGCTCTTCAAGCTCTTGACTCAGCTAGGACATCAAGTAATAAAGGTATGAACGCTAATTTTATTGATAACCACTTGGTTCAACCTTCTGTACAGGAATTATCACGAAGTTACCTAGCTGAGCTAGATCTTAGACCTTGTGCCAACAAAGAAGAATTAGATGAAGAACGAAGCCTTAGGGTCGACAAACTAAAAGAGGAGGAATCATAAATCAAAGAGGAACAGGAATCGTACGAAGTGAAACCGAAGGAAACCCCAAACGAGCCGATAGAAACAACAAATCACGTCAAAATAGGGGATCATGTATTGTTGAATAAGGAAGACCCTCGAATCACCAATTCAGACCTCAAGGCAAATGATGAAATCACTTTTGAGGTATTTAATGTCTTCCTATATGGCAAAGTTGAGGTAAGCAATCCTAAATTCGATACTTTTGAGGTAAACATTACTAGACTTAAACTATATATCCATAACCGAAGTGATCGCATGATAAAGGATTTTCACCTCCTCAAACCACCATGACCATACGAATGAGAGGTAAAGTCTAGCTTAAGACTATAAACGAGCACTTCTCGGGAGGCAACCCAAGCACTAACCCCATTTTTACATTCTTTATTTTATTTTATTTTTCTTTTATTTTTCCTTTTTGCACCTAAACATAAACTAATCAAGAGAGCAGGTTTTAGACCACACAGCCTTACATACGGGCGTGTCCGTGGCCGTGTGTGGAAGCTAGGAGACAAACCACAGGTGGGCCAATAGCCGTGCACGACAGAGAAGAATTTGTTTTCCTAACACGACCTACGATAAAAGACCATGCCCATTCCGACTACCCGTGCGAGGTTACTGACTTGTTAAGTACGGGCGAGACACGGCCGTGCCCTACGACCGTGCAAATTTACTGATTTACTAAGCACGAGCTGAGCACGCCCGTGTTACCTTGCCGAGCACCCTGAACGCACCCGGAATCCAAAATCCGAAAACACGAGCTACATCTCTATTCAAATCTCATTCTCCCTTTTTCTAACTGTCTTTCATTTTCTTTTATTTATTTCTATTTTTATTTTTACTTTATTTTATTTTATTTTCTTCTTCTTATTCTTTATGATATTTAGATTTAGCTTAGGATACAATAAAATTAGACCGGCTACTTCGAGGATTAAATTTCAAATGGTTGGAGATGCTCCCCTAAGTTCACCTCCAATCCTATATGATTTCTTTTCATTGACTTCATCCAAAATTCAGGAAGTTTCACTCCTCTCCCCATCTTATGATTTTATGATTATTTTGCTATTATCCATCTTTGTACATTGAGGGCAATGTACATCTTAAGTATGGGGGGTTAACTATAGTATTATTTAAAAATCCCTGAATTATGCCTTGTTCTAAAGTAAGTTTCTCATATTATGATTAGAATGAAATTTCTTTGATTTATGATTTTTATTGATATGTTTTGGATTAAGTCATAGTTAATTGTGCATTGATGATTAAATTTGAAGAATACTAGAGAATCAAGCATGATAAGTCTAATTTTAAAAAATTTAAAACTTTAGGTTGTTAACCTGAATTTGAATATTACTTTGAAGTTTGAAATTTACGAGGTTGATGTAAAAAACATCCATAATTTTTGTGAGATCTTGAGCCTTATAGAGCATATATTCTTTTTCATGCTCACTTTATTGATTATGAGTATGTCAACATTGAACTGTTATTCTAGAACTTGCCTTGATTATACATGTCAAGACCACAGTTATGATTTGATATACGGAGATGATAAAGGCACCTAGGTTTAACCCACTTACACCACTAAAAAGCTTACCCTCATAATTAACCCCTAGTGAACCCCTTGATCCTAACAAACCTTTTTTATGGACTCACCACTAATATTAACCCAAAACCCTTTGTATTTGTTATTACCCTTCTTTTTGACTACCCTTTAGTCGAGATAGGATTTGATTAGTTACCTAAAGTTGTTGTCTTTATTAGTTTATTCTTAAAAAGAAAAAGAAAAAAAAACGTAAAGTATATTCAATATTAGTATGAAGAGTGAGCTTATACAAGTTAAATTCTAATTATAAAAAAAAAAAAACTCGTATTAGTAGGATTATTATTATTTTCAGTTGATGCAATTATTATCTTAGAAATCTTTAGATAGGTAACTTATCAATTCAATCTCGATTCTAACCTTCTAATTTCAGCCTCTATCCACACCTTTAGCCCTAGCCCCGTTACAACCCTAACAAAGACCTTTTGATCTGTGTATCATCTCATTTTACAGTGGTGGAGATTTGATTTTCAGGCAAGCCTATGGGATTAACTTTTCAAGTTTGACTTATGAGTGCTTAATTTTAACCCTTAAAACACTTTTCAAGTGATTTGAGTGAATCTTTTGTGAGGATGTCAATCCTTGTAGGTTTTGAATTAAAGGTAATTGTTTGGATGAAGGGAAACACCTACGTTTTCATACTACAAATGTATGACTTATCTTGTTTGAATTTTTAGGAATCTTTGAGTTGAATTATCCATGTATAAATTATCTATAAATTAGGATAAGGCATTATTGATAGGAATTATGAGTCATGGAAGGTTCGTTTTAATTTTAAGATGAGAATTTTGCTTGAGGACAAGCAAAAGCTTAAGTGTGGGGGTATTTGATAAACCGTAAAAGTAACATATTTTAAGCCCACATTTAGTATGCTTTTAGATGATTTATCCCTCGATTTATGTAAAAAGGTGCTCTTAATCTCTTCTTTTCATCTCTTATACCCAGGAAAGAACTTGAGGATAAAAAGAACGTAAAAAGGGCCCAAAACGGAGTAAATGGGCCATATCATGAAATTGACACGGCCTGGGCCCAAGACCACACAGCCGTGCCGCGCCAGTCATCAAGAACATGGCCTGATCTCGACTCACACGGCCGTGCCTCATTAAAGAAGTCTGAGCACGGCCTGGCCACGATTCACACGGACGTGTGCCATGACAGTTCCCTGTCGCTGGAAAGAGCATCTCAAAGCCTATATAAACACCCAAGGGGGCTTGAAAGGGAGTTCGCCAGAAGCCGAGGGGTCGAAAGCTAGGCCCGAGCCAAGCTGAGAAGGTCAGAGTTAGGGAATAACGCAAGGATAGCCAGTCGATTCATCACCAAGAAGCCAGAATTATACTCAAGACGACGGAATTCTCCTTCAATCCCGATAGGGAGTTTTAGGATTTTTCTTATGTTTTGTTTTATCTTTTCTCTTGTGATGTTTTATTTTTCTTTCATGAACTAAACCCCTCAGATACCTGAAGGGGGATGAAGCCTAGACATATGTTTCTTATTTGATTTTTGGATTATATGATAAATTACCTAGTTTGTTCTTAATTATGTTTCTTAATCAATATCGAATGTGCTTAGGTGGAGGAGGAATAGACCTTACCTAAAAGTAGATCCAACATAATTAAGTAGAGTTGATCAGGCGCCTAGAGATAGGGTTACGAGATTTTGTCGGATTAGGGTGAAACCTAATACGGGAATCCATTGATCGATTTACTGCTTTCCTAGGGGGTTATTATAAGCGAACGAGAGTTCCACTAATTAACCTAGGATTAGAAGTTATTCACCTCGAGAGAGGGTTTAGCATAGGTTAGGGAGTCTCACGGATCAAGCTAAGTAAAAGAAATCTTATAATTTAAGGTTAAGTAATAAAGTGAAGTTTAGGTGGATTCTTCCCGAGGGTATCATAAAAATCAACTGAGTCTTTTTCAAGTTATCCCCAATCTAGTCTTCTTGTTCTAGTTTCTTTAAGTCTAGTTATCGTTACTACCATTCACAACCAATTTTTATCTTATTTAGGCTAACTATTGAAAAGAAAGTGAGTATTAGTCAACTTAGTTCCTTTGGGTTCGACATCTGATCTTGCCTAAACTATACTACTGGTTGATAGGTACACTTGCCTTAACATCGTTGTCAGAGTTAGTCTCCAGGTTTGATTGTTCTTTTATAAATATTTAAAACTCTGATTTCACAGCGATCAACCCTACAGTTTTGGCACTGCTTAGCACACGGCCTGGTATACGGGTGTGTGTGTTGGCCGTGTGATTCAAGTTAGAGAGTTACATGGGGTTGGACACGGCCATGTGATCCCGTTTCGAATGTCCACACAGCCTGTGACATGGGCGTCTCTTTGGCCGTGTGAGACACATGACTGGGCCCCATGGGCGTGTTTGCCCTATATTTTTAAAAATTTTCTAAGTTTTTCAAAAATTTCTTGAGTCATCGGTTTAGTCCCGAACCACTTCTAATGCATGATTTGGGCCTCGTAGGCTTGTATTAGGGACAATGTGATTGATTGTGAATGATATTTATTTGGAATTGGAAAATGTATGTGAAATGTTTGTTTATTTGTGTTATAAGTCCTGTAATACTCTATAACCCTATTTCAGCGATGAATACGGGTTAAAGGTGTTACATTTATTGGTATTAGAGCTACGGTTTAGTCGATTCTGGGACTAACGTAGCATATGTGAGTCTAGCTATACATGCCAATCAATTCTAGGACTAACGTAGTGTGATATCTCTTGACAGTTTTAAATCGTGTTTTCATATAGTAATGGATCCCAATCGAGCAGTGGCTGATGATGTTGAGAGAAATGCGCTAGCCTCCATTCACAGAGTAGCGCAATCTGAGTCGAGACCTGTGTCTGGTAGTCAAGAAGGAGAGGCCAAGGAAACCTTCTTCCAAATGATGAACGAATGGTTCACTAAGTTTTCGAATGAATCCAGCTGCTCACCCCCACCTATTTCCCCAACTGGTCCTAATAGCTCCTCAAGGTTTGGAACCTTTACGTTTATTTAAGCAGCTTGTTGATAAAATTCAAAAGCATTGAGCAGAAAAGTTTAGAGCTACCGTTGATGACGATCCTGAGAAAGCTGAGTTTTGGCCTGAGAATACAATTCGGGTATTTGATGAACTTTCTTGCACGCCAGCTGAATGTGTTAAATGCATTGTATCACTTTTGAGTGATACTGCATATCAGTGGTGGAATACTTTGATTTCTGTGGTACTGAGAGAAAGAGTCATGTGGGAATTCTTTCAAACCGAGTTTAGAAAGAAATACATCAGTCAGCGATTTATCGATCAAAAGCGCAAAGAGTTTTTGGAGTTGAAACAAGGTCGAATGTTTGTGACCGAGTACAAAAGAGAATTTGTAAGACTCAGTAATATGCTCGAGAATGTGTTTCCATTGAGGCAATTATGTGTAAGCGATTTGAAGACGGGTTGAACGAAGACATTAGACTTCTAGTTAAGATTCTGGAATTGAAAGAATTTGTGGTGTTAGTCAACAAAGCTTGCAAAGCTGAGGAGCTTGGCAAAGAAAAGAGAAAAGTTGATTTCGAGGCTAAAGATTCAAGAAAGAGGTCAATGAGTAAACCCTATCATTCTTTATCAAAGAAATCATGGTATTCGTATAATTATTCGACAGCTTCAGTGGGATATTCTAATAAAGATTGTGGGAAGCAACACACAAGTCCTAAGGCCTAAGCCACTTCAGTATCAAGTGTTGGTAGTGTTAGAACCAAAACACCTGAATGCCAACAGTGTGGGAGATGACATTTTGGAGACTCCTGGAAAACAAAGCTTGTTTCAGATGTGGCTCGCAAGATGACTTTATTCAGGATTGGCTTGAGTTAACTGAGAAAGACAAATTTCAAAATACAAGACCGAGCAATATAGCTACTAGAGGGAGACCACCTAGAAATACAGGAAATGTGACTAGTAGTAAAAGAGCGACAAATGACTCTGCTGTGAGATCCAAGGCTAAAGCACCAGCTAGAGCTTATGCTATTCACGCTCGTGAAGATACGTCGTCAGCAGATGTTATCATCGATGCATTTTCTCTCTATGACACTAATGTAATTACCTTGATTGATCCTAGATCAACTCATTCATATATCTGTATGAACTTAGTGTCTACTAAGAGTTTAGTGTCTACTAAGAGTTTGCCTGTTGAGTCTATCAAACTTGTGATTAAAGTATCAAATCCCTTAGGTAAGTATGTCCTAGTTGATAAAGTTTGCAAGAATTATCCTTTGATGACTCGAGGTTACTATTTTCTGGCTAATTTGATGCTTTTATCGTTTGATGAATTCGATGTGATTTTGGGTATGGATTGGTTGATTCTGCATGATGCTGTTGTGAATTGTAGAAAAAAGACTATTGGATTGAAATGTCAGAATAGTGAAATCCTTCGAATTGAATCTAATGAGTTAAGTGGATTGCCTATTGTGATATCATCGATGTTAGCTCAGAAATATGCGAGAAAAGGTTGTGATGTGTTCCTTACGCATGTACTGGATACAAAAGTGTCTGAATCGAAGATTGAATAGTGCCAGTGGTTTGTGAGTATCTAGATGTGTTTTCAGAAGAGTTACCTGGTTTGCCACCAATCAAAGAGGTTGAGTTTTCTATTGAATTAGTATCGGGAACATCATCGATATCGATAGCTTCGTACAGAATGGCTCTGACAAAATTGAAAGAGTTGAAATTTTAGTTGCAAGAGTTAACAGATAGAGGTTTTGCACGACTTAGTTTTTTGCCCTGGGGTGTACCAGTTCTGTTTGTAAAGAAGAAAGATGGATCGATGAGATTATGTATTGACTATCGTCAGCTTAACAATGTTACGATTAAGAATAAGTATGCTTTACCGAGAATCGATGATTTGTTCGATGAGTTGAAAGGAGCAACAGTATTTTTGAAGATTGATTTGAGATTTGGCTATTATCAGTTGCAAGTTAAAAATTCAGATGTGCTGAAAACTGCGTTTAGAACAAGGTACGGGCTTTATGAATTTCTTGTTATTGCATTTGGATTAACTAACAATCCTGCAGTTTTTATGGATTTGATGAATCGAATCTTTAGACCGTATTTCGACAAATTTGTGGTTGTATTCATTGATGACATTTTGATCTATTCCTGAGATGAATTTGAGCATGCTGATCATTTGAAGATTGTGTTACAAACATTGAGAAATAAGCAATTGTTTGCTAAATTCAGCAAATACGAGTTTTGGCTCCAAGAGGTTGGATTTTTGGGGCATATTATTTTAGCGAAAGGTATAAAAGTTGATCTGAGTAAGATTTCAGTGTTTTGTAAGAGGATTCTCAATGATTGCTACACCGATGACTCGATTGCAACAGAAAGATGTGAAGTTTGAATTGTAACACCCTATACCCGACCCAATCACTGAGTCCGTGCAACGAGATATCACATTCGTTGCCGGAGCAACTGGCAACATTCATTCCAATATAAATAAATAAAATCATACATCTAGACCCATGACCAAGTCATGATTAATATTTATACTAGTATCTCCACTATTAACCTATTTGCTCATTACATTTCATCCATCCTCTTTTCCAATTATATATATATACACCGACTCACACACAAAAAAAGAACATTATAACTTCATCTAAATATTCGCATAGCATCATTGTAACACCCCAAACCCGCCTAGAAGTTAGGCCCAAATTTGGCGTGTCACATTGAAGTGTTTTTCGAAAACCATGTTTTCATTGAAAACCCTTCTTGTTTAAAAGCTTAAATAAAATCCCAGTTACATTAGTTTATTTTTAAAACGTGGTACATTGAAAAAATTATTAGTTTTATTCCCAAAATATCTTTTTAGTTGCGGAAGCTAATTTTGAGAGTAATCGATTTATGAAAAAGATTATGTAGCGAAACCATTTTGAAAATGTTGTGAAAATGTAGTGTTGTTTTAAAAACCAGTTAACATTTTGGAAAACCGTGATTTACTTCTAATGGATATAATTTAAAGTGAATAAAAACCCCAAGTTAAAACCCAGAACCTTAAAGAGGCCTTATTAAAAAAATTAAAACCCAAAACAGAATCTAAAGCATAAATGAAGTCCAAAGGCAGTCGTGTGGCCATCTCTAAGCCCCTCGCAACATCGATCCTCCTAATGCTAGGGATTACCTGCACAGTTAAAAATGGGGTAAGTTTGCGAAAACTCAGTGTGTAATCTCCTCCTAACTAAAACAATTAGTAAAACAGATAGAATTCAGAATCTATCTGGGCCGGAGCCCAGTACAGTAACAGAACAACGGGTGTGGGTCTAAGCCCAGTACACCCATAACAAAATCAATTGGGCCTACCCCAAACCAATAACAGAACAAGTGGCCTAAGACCAGTTCAGTGACAGATCTCATAAATAGATATGCAATAGTATGAGGATACATCCCACCCCGATCCAGCCAACACACCACCCATACCAACCCTACACTTACGTGGGAATAAAATCGACCCACCCAGCCAACACACCAAGCTTAGCACCGGTTGCGGCACTAAGTCAACAGAACGGCTTGGTGTCGTGGACAGAAAGGCTAAAAGCTATAAATATCGTAGCAACGCTGCCAGTTAACAAAACGGCTAAGAGCCATAAAGAGAATAGTTATAGACCATAATCAGGATGGCACATAGCCATAATCAGGATGGCATAAAGCTATCGGTAACTGTAATAAGTTTGGCACATAGCCATCAGCAGCGGTAATATAATCGGCACACAGCCACGTGTAATTATAATCGACACAAAGTCATCAATATATATGTTAGGCACATAGCCACGGGTAAATACGATTGGCACAAAGCCATAATCAAGATGGCACAGAGCCATATTTAGGTTGGCACACAGCCGAAATCAGATTACGTGGCTTTAAGCCGTCTGTCGGCCCACAGTTGTCTCATGCGACCCGTGCAACCTTAACAGATCAGTACTGGATCCACAGTCGTCTCATGTGACCTGTGTGACCCTATCAGAACTTCCTCCGTATCAATGTCCCAACCCCATGCAATATGTCGTGTATGTCATGCTCAATCATTACACGTGTACGCAAAATGGCCATGCTCAGTAACAATCATTTAGACATATATTAAAAGCATACCAGTCATACAACCACCATCAAGTCAGTTAAAACACAGTCATACCATCCCAGTCAAATCAGTCAAATTCATAATTTAAGCCAGTCATTTACCCACAAGGGCAAAACAGTCATTTTACCCTATAAGGGTAATTCGGTAATCCTACCCTGCAGGGGTATTTAAGTAATTTTGCAACCTGAAGGTATTTCAGTAATGTCAAAAATTGAGGGTATTTCGATAATTTCACAAATCGAGGGTATTTCATAATTTCACAAATCGAGGGTATTTCGATAATTTCACAAATCGAGGGTATTTTGGTAATTTTACAAATCGAGGGTATTTCGATAATTTCACAAATCGAGGGTATTTGTGACCCAACAGAAGGTCCACCGTCGCCTCGAGTGACTTAAGTAACCTAAACAGTCACAACGGTGTAAATGGGCCCAAGGTCCATTACTTGGCCCAAGTGGGCCCAGACACTTGTGCGACCCATTTAGCCCAGAAACAGCCACGGTTATGCAAACGTCACAGTCCAAACAACATTTACCACATCACATACATTTTATCCGTGTGGGCCCACAAACCCATTGGGCCCACACGACCCATTTTCGTGGGCTCGATCCACTACACGTGCGATCGCATGCTCATGTGGCATCATTCGCCAGTATTTCAACTTTTCGGCATTTTATCGATCTACGATCAGAAGAAGTGGCGTGTGTGTATAGACCTTGATTACAAAGCGCGCCACGAATACCTAGCACCGAACCCTACTCGATCGATCTTCCCTAAATCCTCACTAATCGTTAGTAACGATCAACTTCTTGTAGATATCTGCGTTACCCAAAGAACCTTATTAACCAAGATTGTATAAGGTTGTGGTTTACGACCACATTTGATAACCTTTAACAACATAAAAGAGCATTGACATCAACTAAAAGCAAGGAGAAAAAGAGTGCACTTACTGGTTGATCAGGAACCCTTACCACACCGAAAACTAAACGCAAGGGGAGTAGTTTGGAAAAGAAACCACAATGATTTGGTAGAGAAACATAAAGATTCGGCCTAGCCAAAGAAAATGGGTGAAAAATATAATAAGAAGGTTCGACTATGGCCTAAAACCGATTGAAAAAGAGGTTAGTAGAGAAGAGAGAAAAGAAGAAGAACAATACTTGGCACAATAGAGGAATGAACCACGAACAGAAAATGTTGAAGTGAAGGAATGAGAGTCTAGATTGAAGAAATCGGCATAAGAGTTTGAGATGAAGGAAGGAGAAAGATAAAAGAATTAGAAAGAAAAGAAGAGGACTAGAAGAGGAGAAATCGGCTAATAGGTGGCCTAAATGGTAATGCAACTTCAGCTTAGAAAAGAGTATAATAAGGATCTTGAAAACCAAAAAAATAAAGGTACCAAAACGAGTGAAAAGGAAAAAAAAACTCTTCTTAGCAAGATTCGGCTATACCCAACAATGACTACAAATGGTACTCACCCTACCCTATGCTGAATTTGCCACACTCACTGTAACAGCCCAATTTAGGGGCTAGTCGAAACAGTGATCTCGGGATCACTAATTCGGGATTAGAGAAATTTATTTTCATGTCATATTATGAGTCAGAGCATGACGGTATATGTACATGAGAATTTTGGTACTGTAATTTTAGCGATTTCATGATTTATTGCGAAAGAGGACTAAATCCCATAAAGTGCAAAAGTTCTATTCTATAAGCTAAGGTACCAAATAGCCATAGATTGTTAAACTGAGGTCTTTAAAAGACAATTTAGCCCTTTGAAAATGCTTGGCCGGCCATAGACTAGCCTAGGAGACAATTTTGTCAAAGTTGGTCAAAGTTGGTGATAGTAGGTGGACTTAATTGATAGTTTAATATTAGAATAAAGAAAGAGGAAATATCATCTTTCTTTCCATCCTTCTCCACCGAAATTTGCAAGAAAAATAGGGGTTTTGAAAGCTCAAATTTTCAGCAAGCTCTCCTCCATTCTAGTAAGTGATTTTGATGGTTTTTCTTAATGATAATTATACTTTTAGAACCCCTAGAACTTAAGCTTTCAAATGAGGGGACTAATATGCATGATAAACCATAATTTACACATATTTTAACCCATGCTTGGCTTATTTTTGAATGAATTTTTATTAGTGCAATATGGTGAAAGGTTTAGAGTTTTTCCATGAGAGCTATCATTGTTATTGAAGAAATTGAGTTTTAGTTGTAAGATGAACAACTTTTGCGAAAGGTGTTGTCTTGAAAACATCTAATTGGACCTTAATGAAAAGGTTATAAATTTGTAGTAATTATGTAAAATGTTGAGTTTTGAGGATAGCTATAAGAGTATTAAATGTTCACCTAGGCTTGTTGAAGGTAGAAATGTGATTAGAATTAATTTCTGAGCCTAGGGTCAAAATGGTCATTTTGCCAAAGTCTAGGGGCAAAATTGTAATTTTGCCAAGATATGAATTATGAGTCGATTTAGTCAATGTGTGAATTTAACAAGTGAAATTGTTACTATAGATCAAGAAATGCGAAGCCCGGATCGAAACCGAGTGTAACATCCCGAAATTGGGCCTAGTAGGTTTGGGCCTTGGGCTTTAGGAAAATTAGAATATTATTTATTATTGTGTTGGCTTGGGTATGAATTTTTTTAAGGGTTAGCATAGTCTTGTGAAGGCTTGATTTTATTTAAGATGCTAGAATAATTTTTAGTATGGTTTATTTAATGAAGTGAATTAGGTGAGCTTGACACTTAAGTTAATTTTAGTGTTAATTAAAGCATAAGAGGAGTAAGTGGCAAGTTGGTTAAGGAGCTTGAAAGGTGGCTTGAGGTTAGAGGTTCGAGTATCATGGAAAGCATTTTTGAAGACTTTATTTTTGTGTTCTAGCATTGATGGATGGTCAACCTATGTTTATGATAGGATGGACCTTAAGTTTTTGGAAAGTTGAATTTTGGAAAAGGAAAGCATGAAATAGGGGATAAGAATCTTAAGGTTATGGAAGGTTGGGGAGACATAAGGCTTGGTTGTAGGAAAATGTTTTGGAAAGTAATCCTAGGCCTTTAGTGAATGTATGTGGACGGTATGGGTGTCTAGGGGAGTGGCCGAATTTTATAAGTAGCTTTGGGGGGGGGGAATAGTTGGCCAATTTCTCCTTTTGAACATCTTTTTGCATTTTTGTTTTCCCTCTCCAAAAACTTTCTCTTTGGTTGAATGTTATTGTGCATTTTGGTGCATTTTTGCTTTTGGTTTTTAGCCTTATTTTGTGTAAACCAAATACCATTTCTCTTCTTTCATTTGTCCTCTTGAAACCGAAGCAACATTGGAACTTTCGTGCATTTTTCTTCTTTGGCAAAATAGTGTTTGGCCGAACCTCTCTCTTCCACATCTCTCTTTTCTTCATTTGACTTTTGTTCAATCACATTTTCTTTCTCTTCATTTTGGCCGAACCATTCTCTTCTTCAACCTCTCTCTTTTCTTTTCTTCTTTTTGATTTTTGATTAATCACATTTTCTTTCATCCTCTCCTTGCCGAATCTTTACCCATCTCAAATTCCATTTCTTTTTCTTTCACTCAAAGTTTAAACTCCATTACCATTCTATTTCTCTTTTCTTTTTTTTACTTCACCATAGCCGAATTTTTTCTACTTCCTTTTAGTATTATTTTTTGGCCGAATATTCAAGGGGAAACTCTCTTTGATTTTCTTCAATCGATTTTGTTAAAGGGTAAGTGTTCATGGCCGATTCTCTTCAATTCTTTTCTCGTCTCTATGTTATTTTCTTGTGGACTAAGGCCGAATCTATGGGCATTGGTTTGCAAGGTTCTAACCATTTTAGGAACCGATTTCTTTTAGGCTCTTCAGACGTTGAAAGCAATCAATCTAAGCCTCGTTTCGTTGACAATCGTTTTGGGTAAGTTTAGGTAAGACTTGGTATTTCGAAGGATAACTATTCGGGATTTAGTGATATGGCCGAATGGCCTTTGTTCATAATCTTAATATTGGTCGATTGTAGGACAAGGTGATCTAGTGGTAGATCGGATCTTCGGACGTTAGTTATTGCTTTGGTGAAAGGTGTGTATCTTACACACTTTATAACTTTGTTTATATATGTATATATATGTGTGTTAAATGACTATTCATGTTGTTAAAGCCGAAACTATGAGATATTGATATGATACCTTGATGGGTATGACCAAGGATACGGGTAAGTCCGTTTCGATATGATGTTGCTATATGTTGTTTAATATCACGATATACGATATGTATTGGTTATATGTTCATATCAAAGTATATTGACATGATTTGGTTATCTATTGCATTAGTATGGGCAATAAGAGAGGAGGGGGAAGATTGATATCGTGTCTTCAGACACCAGTGGTTTGGCACCACCAGTGATTTGGTATCACATTCGTGTCTTCGAACACCAGAGGTTTGGGACCTCATAGCGACTTGTCCCTGTGGTTAACACCACCATGGGTTGGCCCCACTTTTGAGATATGGGATTGTCTGCCAGTGATTTGGTATCACAAGTGGGTTGGCCCCTCAACTTGATGATTCGTGACTTCGGTCACCAGTGGTTTGGCACCACCAGTGATTTGGTATCACATTCGTGTCTTCGGACACCAGAGGTTTGGGACCTCATAGCGACTTGTCCCTGTGGTTAACACCACCGTGGGTTGGCCCCACTTTTGAGATATGGGATCGTCGCCAGTGATTTGGTATCACAATTGTGTCTTTGGACACCAATGGTTTGGCACCACCAGTGGTTTGGTACCACACGGGGTAGAAAAGGAGTTATGGATGGCTAGGTTGGGTGCATTATACATGTATGCGCTTTGTTATAATTTGTGTAAGTATGTGGCATTTACCCGGGAGAGGGAATATGCACTGAGTCTTGGTGACTCACCTTCTTCCTTAACATTTCAGGTGATTCATGAGATCGCGGATGAGGAGCCGGATGAACTCGAGGAGGCCATGCAATAAATTTTGGTTCTACGTGAACTTTGGTTTGAGAACTTTACTTTATTTATATTTGGTTTTTATATTTTGTGGGTTTGTAATAAGGCCTCTCTAAATTATGGTTTGGATTATTTTTATGTTTTGAGCATGTTTTAAATATGGGTTATAAATTTCTTGATTATTATAATAAATTGAGCACAAAGTTTTCTAAACTATACAACGCGATGATTTTAAAAGCGTTACCATCGGGTAACATAAATTATTTGACAATTTTAACAACTTAAGTGTTTTCGATAATTTAAATGATTTTCAAATATTAAGTTTCTACATTCAAATGCAAATGGCTTTCAAAGTAATAATTCGAGTTTTCTTAAAATGATATAAATGTTTTCAAACCTATGATTTATTCGCCTATTTTAAAGTTTTACGTAATTTCAAAGTAAATTATTAGTTTTAACTTATTATATACCTGATTTCTTCAAATATAGAATTTCAAGAGGGTTTTTCACAAAAATTAAATCGTTAACTCGTTTTTCTTCAAAGTATTTTCCTCAGTGACATACCAAATTCGGTCATGGCGTATTGGCCGGGTTTGGGGTGTTACACCGAGGCAATAACAAAATCAAAGACTAAATCGAGCATCGAGGTACATTTTGAGAATCGGGGTAAGTTTGTATGAAGTCAAAGTTTCATAATGTTTCAATATTTGAAACTGTATGATATTATGATAATGTATGTCATTTCTATGAAATTTGAGTAAGGAAGCTTCGATGAAGAAATGGTGAGTATAAATTAAGCTAAAGTCCCAGTTAAAGTTCTGGAATAAGAATGATATCTATGAATTCACATGAGATAATGAAGGTCCCGTATAAGACCACGTCTGAGACATGGTTTCGGCACCAAAAAAAGATATCGTATAAGACCATATATGGGATATGGCATCGACATCCATGCACGATCTTGTATAAGATCATGTCTGGGACATGGCATCGACATCGAGCTTTGAGATCCCGTATAAGACAATATCTGGGATGTGGCATCGGCAGCAAGAAGTGATCCCATGTAAGACCATATCTGGGATATGGCGTTGGTATCAATATTTATGCAAATTGAATTTGAATATTTTACGATAACCCAATTAGGTCATGGGTAAATGAGCTAAGTAAGTAAGATGGTATACAACTAAAATTATCTAATTATGACCTTGAGGTTCATTCATGTTATGAATGAGGAAGATTTGAATTTATGCTCATGTTAGTATATGTGATAAGTTATGTGATAAGTGATACAGGTACTATGAGAAAATACACGTTATGAACCCATAAAGTAACATGAGATGGGTAAGAATAAGTATGAGTACGTATGGATGAAAATGTTAAGCATTTGAGACTTGTGTGGATATTGTTTCAATAGATAAATGAATTTTATGAAAGCAATTATGTTGCTTTAGAATTTCATGCATACTTACTAAGCTATATACTTACCCTTCCCTTCTCCCTTTCTCCTTGTAGTTTCGTCAAGTTAGCTCGGGGATCGTAGAAAGTCGGAGCTCGAATCACACTATCAACCGTTCCTTCGATATAGTAAAGTTAATTCATTTTGAGTATGGCATGTATAGGAACTTGATCATTTTGTGTCATGTTATATTGGAAGGCCAAATGTTGGCTATTAATGTCTTTATACTCATTTTGTAAATGGTCATGGTGAATTGGTCAATGTTGTCAAGTTCATGTTATAAGATTGATGAGTATAATGAAATGAATGTTCATGCAAACTATTGAGTATGGATGTGGATGGAGTGAATGTTAGTTTAAGGATTTTTCATAGTTTAATATGGCTATGTTTTGTGCTAATTGTGAATAAATGAATGAGTCTATGTGTCTAGGCTGTGTGTGACACACGGCCATTCCCATGGGTGTGATAGTAGGCCGTGTGTCCCCTGCACCATTTTACAAGAATTTGATTTGTCACACGGGCCCGCACATGGGCGTGTGCCTTTGCTGTGTGCTAATTACGGTCTCATGACGTCATAATCAGAGAGCTCCATGGGTAGAAGACACGGGCATGTCAAGGCCGTATGAAGGACACGGGTTATAGACACGAGCATGCGCCCAGCCGTGTGAAAACCCCTGTAGGTTCGAAATAGAAATAAATTCTATACGGGCTAGGGACATGGGCGTGTGAGACCACACGGCCTGCCCACATGGGCGTGTCCCATGTTACACAGGCGTGTGACCTCTGTTTAGGTAAAATTTTTCAAAGAGTGTAAAAGTTTCTGGTTGAACTCTGAAACCTTCCGGATGTATGTTTAAGGCCTCGTAGGCCTATAATATGTATGTCATGACAAAGAAAGAAAGGTTTTAAGTTGGAACAAAATTTTATAGCCGATAGTACATGTTCAAGCAAGGTTAAGCATGGTAATGCCTCGTATCCGGATCTGACGTCGGACTCGGGTAAGGGGTGTTACACTCACAAAGTCCAACTCGGTTACAACACCTCCCCCTTCAAAATCCCACGATTATCTCCCTAAGATACTCCATAAATCACTCCTTAACCTACTCCTACCACATATTCAAATTCCAAGACCAATTCAAACTTCACCCTTTTACAAGTGTACAACAACCTTCCAGAGTTTCAATCCAATTCAACCACTTACCATCCCCATGTAGCAAAATAATTATATTTTGCTTGCAAGGGGATTCAAACCCAAGCCCCCCTCAATAGCTCAACACATCACTTGCCTCCTGGCCACAAGATCTTTTGTGTCACAAAATATCCTCAATTAATAAAAAACGTCTATAGGCCAAAGTCCAGGTTCCTTTAAAAGAAAAACCAAAATAAATTACAAGAGCCAAGATTTGAACCCAGGCTCCCTTACAACCTTAATGACACCACAACCACTAGACCACATGCTTCCTTGTACCATCTTTTTCCCCAACAATATTCTTAAAGCCTACTTTTGCTAAAGCCCAGGTTTGAACCTAGGACTTCTCCAACATTTTTTAGGACCTTTAGCCACTAAAGCAGACATTTAATTGTGTCATTTCCTTGCACAATTAAATACTTATGTACAACCTCCTTACTGATCCATACACAAGGCCCAAAATTCGAGGCGTTACGACTCTACCCCCTTAAAGAAATTTTGTCCTTGAAATTTCCAACTATCAGAATAATTGCACATCCTAGCCTACCACACTACCTCTCGTTGCGCACTCTAATCCTAATAATACAAGCATGCACCATACGATCTATCCATTGGAGCGGATGGATATCACACGCATATCATTTGCAGAATAACACAGAATAAATACAAACTCTAACTTTAAGTATAGCAATACAGTTCTATATCTAAGAAATCACAGTATCTCTATCTACTGTTTTTCAATGAAAACAAACAACAGTTTTAGAAACTTACGATGTAACACCCCAAACCCAGCCTAGAAGTTAGGCCCGAATTTGGCGTGTCATATTGAAGTGTTTCTCGAAAATCGTGTTTTTGTTTGCATTCATTTATTTTCAAAACGTGGTTTATATAAAAACTATTCCCTTTTCAAAATGTTATTAATCACTTAGTAAAATCTTTTTCAATTGCGGAAGCTTAATTAAAATAGATGATTTATGGAAACATGATATTTAAAAATTGGGTTGCGGAAACGTAGTGTTTGAAAGCAATTATTGTTTTGGAAAACCCGTGTTTTCTAGCCTGTCAGATAAAAAAATAATAGAAAATAAAAGTTTAAATCCCAAATGGCTACTGTGGGAGGCACACGGTCGGCCCACGTGGGCGTATAACTCCTGAAACTTAAAAAGGTTTTAAATTTTCGAGAATGTTTATATGTGATTCGGTTTAGTCCCGTCCCGATTTATAAGTAGGTTTTAGGTCTTGTTGACCGTATTAAGGGACATTATATTTGAGGCTGATGAATGAATGTATGAAATTCTGAAAATGTTTTCCAATCTGTCCGGTAACGCCTTTAGCCCTAGTCCGACATTGGATACGAGTTAGGGGTGTTACATTAACTGTCTGGAGGCATATGCTATCACCTTGCCCTCTTGCATAAGCACACAGCCCAATCCATTCAATGATGCATCACTATAAATCACAAATTGTTTCCCCGGTTCAGGTTGCACTGGGACTGGAGCCTTAGTTAACAATGCCTTTAGTTTCTCAAAACTCTACTGACACTTTTGTGTCCATTCAAACTTCACATCTTTTTGTAACAATCTCGTCATTGGGGTCGCTATCATGGAAAAGCCTTTGATAAACCGTTTGTAATAGCCAGCTAGGCCCAGAAAACTTCTAACTTCTGATACATTCTTCGGCGGTTTCCAATGAATAATAGCTGAAATCTTACTTGGGTTGACTGGGATTCCATCTCCTGAGAAAATCTGCCCCAAAAATCCAACCTCTTTGAGCCTAAACTCATTTTTTCTAAACTTGGCATACAATTGATTATCTCATAAAATCTGTAAAACTGTCCTCAAGTGCTCGGCATGCTCATTCTCATCCCGAGAATATATCAGTATATCATCAACAAAAACCACAACAAATTTATCCAAGTATGGCCAAAAGATACGGTTCATTAAATCCATAAACATAGCAGGGGCATTTGTTAAATAGAAAGGCATGACTAAAAATTTATAGTGTCCATTCCTTGTCTGAAATGCGGTTTTCAGCACATCTAAGTCTTTGACTCTCAACTGGTAATAACCGGATCTCAAGTCTATCTTGGAAAACACAATGGCTCCCTTTAATTGATCAAACAAATCATCGATCCTTGGCAATGGGTACTTGTTCTTCACGGTTACCTTATTAAGCTGCCGGTAATCTATACATAATCTCATGGAACTATCTTTCTTTTTCACAAATAGCACCGGAGCACGCCACGGAGAATAACTTGGTCTTGCAAAACCTTTTTCCTTCAACTCTTGTAACTGTGCATTCAATTCCTTCAACTCAGTTGGAGCCATTCTGTATGGAGCAATCGATATATGTGCAGTACCAGGAGCTAACTCAATGCCAAACTCAACCTCTCTAACCGGATGTAACCCTGGTAATTCTTCTGGGAATACATCTAGATACTCACATACTATCGGTACTGATTCAATTCTTAACTCAATTTCATTGGCATTCATCATAAAGGCAGGATATGCTTCATACCCCTTTCTGACATATTTCTGGGCAAACATATGAGAGATCACTACAGGCGACCTGTCCTGTTCATCTGATTCAACATGAAGAGTGTCCCCATTTTCACATCTCAATTCAATGTATTTCTTCCCACAATTTACTGTCACACCATGAGTGGTCTTAAGGGAATACATGTATCATGATGCCAATGACATATCTCATATATGGTCTTAAGGGGATCATCTCTTGATGCTGATGCCATATCCCAGATATGGTCTTACAAAGGATCTCTTAATTCGATGTCGATGCCATGTCCCAGACATGGTCTTACACGAGATCTTTCTTTGGTGCCAAAGCCATGTCCCAGACATGGTCTTACACGGGACCTTCCTTATTTAGTGCCGATGCCATGTCCCAGACATGGTCTTACACAGGACCTTCTTTATTCAGTGCCGATGCCATGTCCCAGACATGGTCTTATACGGGACCTTCCTTATCTCATGTTGTGACATAGGTATCCTCGTTATTCCAAATCTTCAACTGGGACTTTAACTTAACATATTCTCATCAAGGCATCATTAGTCGATTTTCATAGATATGATATTCTTTGTCATAATATCAAGCAATTTAGAATATGAAAATATTATGAAGCTTTAATTTCACACAAACTTACCTCGGTACTCAAAAGTGTGTGTAGTTTTTCGATTTAGTCCACAACCTTGTTCTTGCCTCGATTTCAGTCCAGCTTCGTGTTTCTTGATCTATAATAACAATTTCACTTGTTCAATGCTCACATTGACTAAATTGACTCATGAATCATACTTTGTCAAAATTATGATTTTGCCCTTAAACTTTTACATAATTACACTTTTGCCCCTAGGCTCGTAAAATGATTTTGATTCAACTTTCTTATATTTTAAGCCTAGCCAAATTATTTTCTTAACTACAACGACCCCCAATTTCTACTATTTCATCATGTATGACCATTTTTTTAACTTCTACAATTTGGTCCTTTTTGCATTTTTCATGAAAATCACTTAGAAAAAGATGTTTATCATACATAAAACTTTCATATTCTTCCTTAACACATCAAAATACATGCACATCATACATGGGTAAATTTTTTAACATGAACCCTAACTCAAAATATAGCTAGAAATAGCTAAATCGAGCTACGAGGATCTCAAAAATACGAAGAACATTAAAAACGGGGCTAAGATGCACTTACTATCAAGCTTGGAAGTTGAAGAATCCCTAGTTATGTCTCCTTGCAAATTTCAGCACTTATAGGAAGAATATGGACAAGATTTTGACTTATTTTTCCCTTTTTAATTCCTTAATTAACCAAATGACTAAAATGCCCTTAAGGCCCTTTCTTGAGATTTTTCCTTCCCATGTCCTTTTTTGTCCATCTTGACATTTAATGGTCTAATTTCTAAATAAGGACCTCTAGTAATTTTTATAATTCTATTTCATACTTAAATCTTCTAGAATCTCATATTTTCTAATCTTTGCAATTTAGTCCTAATGGACAAATTGATCACTAATAAATAAAATTTCCTCATGAAATTTTCACACAATCATGCAACCACATCATAAGCCTCATAAAAATCGTAAAACACTTATTTCTACTCCGAATTTGTGGTGTCGCAACCACTATTCCGGCTAGGCCCTAAATTGGGCTGTTACATCTATCTTTTAGGAGTCATCCGCTCGATGCCCAAGAAAAGGCATCTCCCCAATTAGTTTCCAAGGATGTCCTTCCCAAGCATCTTCTTCAGTGGTCACAACATACATCAGGTCTTCGTTTGGGAAATCAAAATTCAAAGGCTCGTAATCTTCTAAAGCTCTACCGGCTAGAAAATCTGCTATTGCACTTCCTTTTACTGCCTTTTGGTTTACATAGACTATATCGATTTTAGAAAGCTAAATTTTCCACTGAGACACCCTTCCATTCAAAGCAGTCGATTCCATCATGTACTTTAGAGGGTTAATTTTTTAGATGAGCCAAGTTGTATAGTACAACATGTACTGTCTCAGTCTTTGGGTTGTCCATATTAAAGCACAACACAACTTTTCAACCGGTGAGTATCTTGTCTCACATTCAGTAAACTTTTTACTAAGGTAATATATTGCTCTTTCTTTTCTCCCTGACTCATCATGTTGGCCTAGCACACATCCCATGGAATTCCCAAATACTGCCAAGTACAGTATTAGCAGCTTATCTAGGCTAGGTGGCATCAATACTGGGGCATTGGACAAGTAATTGTTGACTTTGCTGAAAGTTTTCTGGCATTCTTCATCCCAAACGCCTGGATTATGTTTCTTAAGGAGATAGAATATGGGGTTGCATTTCTCAGTTAGTTGTGAAATGAACCTGGCGGTGTAATTTAATCTTTCTAAGAAACTCCGAACCTCTTTTTGAGTGTGCGGTGGAGGTAACTCCTGTATAGCCTTAACTTTATCCGAGTCGATCTCAATCCCCTTTTCACTGACTACAAATCCTAGCAATTTTCCCGACTTAGCCCTAAAGGTACATTTTGCTGGATTGAGCTTCAGTTGGAATTTTCTTAACCTCAAAAATAATTTTCTTAAGACTTGTACATGCTCCTTTTCTGTTCGGGACTTGGCAATCATATCGTCAACATAAACCTCGATTACTTTGTGCATGATATCATGAAACAAAATTACCATGGCTCTTTGATATTTCGCTCCGCATTTTTTAGTCCAAATGGCATAACTTTATAGCAAATGTTCCCCACATGGTTGTGAATGTCGTCTTTTCCATATCTTCATAATGCATCTTAATCTGGTTGTATCTGGAGAAACCATCTATGAAGAAGAACAGTGAGTAACCCACCGTGTTGTCCACTGAGGTGTCAATGTGAGGCAATGGAAAATTGTCTTTTGGGCTGGCCTTGTTTAAACCCCTGTAGTTTACACACATTCGTACATTCCCATCTTTTTTAGGGATGGGGACAATATTAGCTACCCATTCTGAGTATTTAACCACTTGTAAGAAACCAACGTCAAATTGCTTCTTGACCTTTTCTTTTATTTTCAGTAAGATGTCGGGCCTCGTCCTTCGAAGCTTCTGTTGAACTGGCTTGCACTCTTCCTTTTTGGGGAGCCGGTGTACCACGATATTAGTACTTAGCCAAGGCGTATCTTAATACGACCACGTGAAGACATCTTTGAATTCTTGGAGTAACTCAATAAGGTCTCGCTTTGTCTCTGCGGTAATGCAAGCTCTGATTTTCATCTCTTTCTCTTCTCCTAAGCTCACAATTTCTATTGACTCTTTGTAAGGTAGGATTTGTTTCTCATCTTGTTTTACCATAATTAACAAATCAGGAGATAAATTACAATCTCAATCATCTTCAAAGTCCTGAGGTTCTTCTGGAAACATATCTTGCTCAAAACCTTGAGTCAGTGATAGTGTTGCTAATATCATTGATATCTGAAGACTTGTTATAGGAATGAAGGAAGACCCAAAGAATAAATGAATCTAAGGATAATTATTTGAGTGGTATGAGTATGAATGAAATGGAAGAAATAAAAGAATATTTTCTAAAATGAGACACAAAGATGCATTTTTTTATTGAAATAAAATTATTGGACATATGCCTTTTTCACAAGAGGATTCTTTTTGCTTCCAAGCTTAGAGCAATAGGTGTGTTTTGAACATTACTCTGAATTACTTCTAAAAATTACAAGAATCTCTTCTGCAGTCCAATTATTCAGAACACTTCCAGGTATGTAGGGGAAAATGCCTGATAAATTCTCTTCCTCAATTCCTTCTTCGAATATGGCATTGATACTCAGATTTCCCAGCATATCTTCTATAGTTTCCTTTCCTGACATCTTCTGTTTAGGGTAAATGGTTCCTCTTGAAACGAATGTTCTGGATATATGGGGAATGGTCATTGGTTCCGACGTGACCTCTCCCCCATTCAACCGCACTCTTCTCCTTTCTTGCTTCTTCTCTAGCTCTTTCTTCTTTTGCCTCTTATCTGGCTTGTATCCTAAGCCAAAGTGGTCTTGTTTGTCTATTAGAATTGGTGCCTCGACCCTTCCTTGTAGGTATTCTCTGAGTCCTTTCCCGGGTAAAGTTCCTTTCCCAACTGTCAACTGCAGGCCCATCCTCGTAGTTTTGGATATTTGGGCACTGGGATTTTGTTCCCTTCAACAATGAAGGTTGCATTCACAAATTCAAGAGATCGAAAAGAACATTCTATTGCCTTATCATCCGCCCCTATGTATGGTACGTCACTAGTTACAGTTGCAATAATATGTTCTTTCGCGTTTATTGTCACCAGTCGGCCCTCTGTCACCAACTTTTGCTTCTGGCGTAATGATGATAGCACTGCCATAGCTGAGTGAATCCAAGGCGTGCCTAACAAGCAGTTATAAGAGGGCTTGATATCCATCAACAAGAAGTCTATCTCATATATGTTCGGACCAATTAAAAGAGGTATCTCAATCCTTTCCATCACCCTCCTTTCTGTACCATCGAATGCTCTAACTATGTTTTGGCACGTCTTCATATGAGAGGTATCCATTGGTAATTTGTTCAGTGTGGATAGAGGCAAGACATTCAACGTAGATCGATTGTCGATCAGCACCCCTGGCAATGTATATCCTTTGCAGCGGGTAGTGATATGTAGGGCCTTTTTAGATCTCATGCCCCCCGGCAGTATTTCATCGTCATTGAAAAATATGAAATTGTCGGCACTTATATTATTAACCAAACAGTCTAGCTTGTTTACAGAGATATCGTCAGCGACATAAGTTTCATTTAACACTTTCATCAAAGCGCTACTATGTGTCTCTAAGCTCAAGAGCAAAGCTAGTACTGATATGCGAGCTGGTTGTTTGTGTAGTTGTTCTACAAAACTATACTCACTATGCTTTAAGAATTTCAAGAATTCATTAGCCTCTTTTTCAGTTACCGGCTCATTAACAGGTGATTCAAGTCTAGCAGTCTTTTCTTTCTTATGTTCGACCGCCAAGGCTTTTCCTTTAACAGGCCCAGTTCTTGTATTTATAGGATCATAGTCCTCCCACTACGCGTGTAGAAACCCATATCTTGGCCCTCCTCTAAAGTGCTAACCGAGTTCTCCTCTCCCGGGAACATCACGTTGTAGTCATAAATCTATGGAACCCTTTTGCTAGCCTTATAGGGAAAATCCACGTGTTTCTGAACAATGACTCTCTGTGCAGATTGCTTCCCTACTTCATTATTTCTCGATCATAAAATAATCACCACAAGGCGGTTGACCTTATAAATAGTCTCCGTCGACCCTTCTTCTGAGGCGCACATATCTTCTCCTTCCGAGCCTTTGGCATATTCAAAGAATTCTAGCTCATTGTTATCTATCAAACTTTGCCCCAAAGCTTTGAATTCAGTGCATTCTTGGATCTCATGACCTTCTTCAGCGTGGAACTCACAGTAGCTTCTCATCCCTTTGGGTTTCTCCTCTAAATTTTGCATGATTAATCCTCCATCTATTGATAAACCGTAAAAGTAACATATTTTAATCCCACATTTAATATGCTTTTGGATGAATTATCCCTCGATTTATGTAAAAAGGTGCTCTTAATCCTTTCTTTTCATGTCTTATACTCAGGAAAGCACCCGAGGATAAAAAGAAAGAGAAACGGGCCCAAAACAAAACAAATTGGGCCAAGGAAGAAAATCGACACGGCCTGGATATTAGCCCACATGGCCGTGCCTCATCAAGCAACTAGAACACGACCTTACCCCGATTCACATGGCCGTGCCTCATTAAAGAAGTCCGAGCACGGCCTGACCGCGACCCACACGGGCGTGTGCCATGGCCGTGTCCCTGTCGCTGGAAAGAGCAATTTCAATCGGAAAAAGATACTTAGGGAGGAAGAAACCTATTTCGAGAGCCTATATAAACCCCCTAAGTGTCAGCTGAAAGGGGGGCGGTTAGGTAGGCCAAGGAGCCAAGCCAAAGAGGTCAGATTTGTAGGAATCACTCGAAGATAGCCAGTTGATCCATCTCAAGAAGCCAAAATTCTACTCAAGACGGCGGATCTCTCCTTCAATTCCTTCGGGGAGTTTTAGGGATTTCTTATGTTTTGTTTTATCTTTTCGCTTGAGATGTTTTCTTTATTTATTATGAACTAAACACTTCAGATACCTGAAGGGGATGAAACCTATGATGGATCTTGTTATTGTTTTCTGAATTATATGATAAATACTTAGTTTGTTCTTAATTATGTGAGCTTAGTCCAAATTTGATGTGCTTAGGTGGAGGAGGAATAGACCCTGCCTAAGAGTAGATCTAGCATAATTAAGCGGAGTTGATCGCACGCCTAGAGATAGGGTGACGAGATTTTGCCGGATTAGGGTGAAACCTAATATGGGAGTCCACAGATCGATTTACTGCTATTCTAGAGGGTTATTAAAAGAGAAAGAGATTTCCATTAATTAACCTAGGGTTAGACGTTATTCGCTTCGAGAGAAGGTTTAATATACGTTAAGGAGTCTTACGGATCAAACTAAGTGAATGAATCGTATGGTTCAGGGTTAAATAACAAGTGAAGTCTAGGTAGATTTTTCCTGAGGGTATCGTCTTAATCAACTGAGTTTTTCCTAAAGTTATTTCCCAATTCATCCTTTTTGTCTTTGTGTCGTTAGCTTAGTAGTTAATTTAGATTAGATTAAATCAACTTCACTTTATTTTAGGCTAAATAATAAAAAGAAAGTTAGTATTAGTACTTTTAGTTCCTTTGGATTCGATAATATGGTTTTGACTAAGCTATACTACTGTTCGATAGGTACACTTGCCTTTAATCGTTGTCAGAGTTAGTTTCCAGGTTCAATCATTCTCTTTATAAATTTTAAGACTCTGATTCACAGCGATCAAGTTTTTGGCGCTGTTGCCGGGGAACTAAAATATTAAGAAAGCTCTACTTTGATTACTTTAGCCATTATTTTCTTTATTTTTCACAATTTACTTTTATTTTTATTCTAGGTTAACTTTTAATTTTGCTAAATTTTCTTTGTTTCTTTTCTTAACAGGTACCTCTAGTTTATGACTAGAAGAAACCCAAGAGGACCTTTAGTATATGACAGTGATATTGAAGCTACCACTCAAAGGAATCACCGAGAAATTAGGCGAGCCCTAAATTACACAGAGGAAAATCAAGAAGGTAGATCCAATCCTACTGAAGGGATCGACGAGAATAATCCACAACCACATGATGTGGTGGAAAACAATGCTCCACGTACTATGTTTGATTATGCTAAACCGTATTTAACAGGAGCAGGATCGAGTATTGTTAGGCTTGCTATAACTGCTAATAATTTTGAATTAAAGCCTAACACAATACAAATGATTCAACAATTTGTTCAATTTGATGGTTTGCAGGACGAAGATCCAAATACTCATAGAGCTAATTTCTTAGAGTTCTGTGATACCTTCAAAATAAAGGCATTTTTGATGATGTCATGCGTCTTCGGTTATTTCCCTTTTCATTAAGGAAGAAAGCCAAACAGTGGTTAAACTCGTTACCACGAGGGTCAATCACTACATGGGACCAAATGACCGAAAAATTTTTATTAAAATATTTCCCACCAGCAAAGACGGCCAAATTACGGGATGATATCTCTTCTTTTGTGCAGATGGATTTAGAGACATTATACGACGCATGGGAGAGATACAAGGACCTACTGAGAAGATGCCCACACCATGGTTTACCTTTGTGGCTTCAAGTCCAAACTTTTTATAACGGTGTAAACCCCTCAACGAGGCAACTAATTGACTCAGCCGCCAGTGGAACACTGAATAATAAAACTCTTGAAGCAGCTTACAAGTTCATTGAAGAGATGTCACTGAATAACTATCAGTGGTAGGTTATAAGGACGAAACCGACAAAATCAGCCGGAGTTCTCAACCTCGATACAGTAACCATGCTATCAACACAGATGGAATTGATGAATAAAAATCTTGATAGTTTGTGTTGTTCACATGTACATCCAGTCATGCAGTGTGACGCAAGTGGAACTGTGACAAATTCTGAGTACCCACCCTACCAACTGAGCACAGAGAGTGAACAGATGAACTATATAGGTAACAATTTCAGATCCAATAATAATCCTTATAGTAATACTTATAATCGAGGTTGGAGGAACCACCCAAATGTTTCGTGGGGAGGTCAAGGAAATCAAGGGAATCAAAGAAAACAACCTCCTCAAAACTTCTAAAATCAGCCCTATCCGCAAGAAAAGAAGCCAAATCTCGAAGAGATGCTGACAAAATTCATCGCAGCTACAGAAAATCGCTTCCAAAATACTGAGAAAACACTTAAAAGCATCGAGAACTGAGTCAGGGAACTTACTAAGTCGGTCAAGGAAGTCACTAATGCAGTCGAACAACTCACAAAGTTAATGCCAGAACGACCGCAAGGATGTTTACCAAGTAACACTAAGATTAACCCAAAGGAGCAAATTCAAGCCATCACAGCTCATGACAGTAAAAGGTTAGATGAACCCAATCCAATACAAGAAAACAAGGTAGACGAAGGTAAAATAGAGGTAATACAAGAAAAGCCGAAACCAGTAATCGAGAAGTACCAACCTCGCATACCTTATCCCGAAGCGATGAAAAGAGACGATTCGGAGGAACAGTTCGGTAAGTTTCTTAAACTTCTAAAGAAATTACAAATTAACTTACCACTTCTTGAAGCTCTTTTTCAGATGCCAGACTCGAGGAAATTTTTAAGACAACTCTTGATAAACAAACGCAAACTAGATGAAGAGCACCATGTGGAATTGAACGCAGCATGCTTAGCAATGCTACATAATAGACTACCACGGAAGCAAAAAGATCCAAGGAGTTTTACAATTCCATGTTTAATTGGTAGACTAACTGTTGATAATGCATTAGCTGATTTAGGGGCAATCAAACTAGGATGAGTATTCAACTAGCTGATAAAACTGTCAGAATTCCTAGGGGCATTATCGAAGAAGTTCTTGTCAAAATCGATAAATTCATTTTCCCGGTGGATTTTGTTGTCTTATACATGGATAAGGATAATTCAATCCCCTTAATTTTAGGAAAACCCTTCCTAGCAACTGCTAAAACTAAAATTAATGTTGCCACAGGTGAACTTATACTTTGTGTAGGCCAGGAGACAGTCACTCTTCAAGCCCTCGACTCGGCTAGAACATCAAGCAACAAGGGTGAGAATGTGAATTCTTTCAATAACCATTCGGTTAACCCTTCTTTCCAGGAAGCATCACAAAAGGACACAATTGAACTTAATCCTAAACCCTGTAAAGAAATAACTCTTGAGGATTGAAGGATTCAGACTAATGAATGAGACAAGTGGAAAACATACTTTAAGGAAAAATTAGGGATACACGAAGAAGAACTAAAACCACACGAAAGAAAGCCGAAGGAGCCACCAGAAGAGCTCATAGGGACATCTAACCACTTCAAAATAGGAGATCAAGTACTGATAGATAAAGTAGATCCTCACATCAACACACCGAACATGAACACAAACGAAGAAACTCCTCTTAAGGTACACAATATCTTCCCACACGAAACAGTCAAAGTAAGCAATCCAACATTCGGCATTTTTAAGGTAAACGCTTCTCGACTTAAACTCTATCAAGCAAATAGAACTGTAAACATGAGGGAAGATATTCAAACCTTCAAACCTCCCCGGTTTTTTCAAATACAAGACAAGTCTAGCTTAAGACTATAAACGAGCGCTTCTCGGGAGGCGACCCGAGTACTAACATCATTAACCTTTATGTTTTTCAGTTTCTTTTACTCTTCCTTTTATCTAACTTTAAAAATAACCAAGGGTGTAGATTTCCAGGACACATGGCTTGCACACGGTCGTGGCCGAAACTATGTGTACCTCAGGAATCTCGGTACTAACATGGCAGGATGGTACAAGTCAGATTCAACCAAATTTCGAAGTCACGGACTCAACCACTCCCCCACGGGCACCGACAAAGTGGCACGGCCGTGCCCCACGACTGTGTGAAGCTATTAACTTGCCAACCATGGGCAGAACACGCCCGTGCAGTCCAACCGTGCCAAAATACAAACTTATCACCAACAGCCGTGGCAAACTGCAAACGGGCATGGGTGAGCCAATGTAACATCCTGGAAATGGGCCTATGCATTTTTGATTTAATTATACGAAATGGCATGTCTTATGTGTTATGAATGTATGGTGAACATTTTTGGAAACTTGGAAATGTAAGGAAATGACTTGGAAATGTAAGGAAATGTCTTGTCTTGGAAATGTAAGGAAATGACTTGAAAATGGAAGGAAATGTCTTGTCTTGGAAATGTAAGGAAATGACTTAGAAATGTAAGGAAATGTCTTGTCTTGGAAATGTAAGGAAATGACTTGGAAATGGAAGGAAATGTCTTGTCTTGGAAATGTAAGGAAATGACTTGGAAATGGAAGGAAATGTCTTGTCTTGGAAATGTAAGGAAATGACTTGGAAATGTAAGGAAATGTCTTGTCTTGGAAATGTAAGGAAATGTAAGGAAATGTCTTAGAAATGTAAGGAAATGCTTTAGAAATGTCAAGTTTAAAGTTTAAAAGAGGGACATGAAGCAAGGTGGTCTTAAGAGAAAATGTATGTGAAATATGACATACAAATAGCCTTGCTAAAATGGCTACAAGGCGCCACTTAAGGGCCTAGCAAGTGACGCCACCTACATAGGCAAATGGGCCAAGGATCGAGTCGCATGGGAAGCAAATACAGAATTTTATTTTTGCTACAAGGAGTAGAGAGATGGACGGCATTAAGGCTCTTAAAAGAGGAGTTTTATTCTCTTTAAAATTTGGCAAATAGATAGATAATGATGGATTATTATTAGTATTATTTTTATTAAGAGATAAGAGATAATTGATGGATTAAATTCTTTTAATTTGAATATATTGATAATTAAAGAGATAGAGCTATCAAAATAGAAGAGTGATGGCCAAGTAAGGGATTCTAAGTTAGTAATTTTGGCTACTAAAGGAAAAGAGGGCCATTCATTCTTTCTTTCAACTCTCTCTCTCTCTGCCGAATTCTCTCTAGCAAATAACTCCTCTCTTCTCTTTTATTTTTGCCAAGCTGAAATACCTTGTGCTCTAGCTGATTCCTCCACCTTTATTCTTCTTTCTCTTTTCTTTCTACCAATCAAAAAGTCGAAATCAAGACCCTTCTATCCTACATAGCCGAATATTGTTAAAGGTTCAAGCAAGGATTGCCGATTCCTAAAGTAAGGGTAAGATCTCATTCGGTTTCATCCTTTTTCTTTTAAGATTTGCCGAAATCTAGGACTAACCCCATTAACATCTTGTTGCCAAAACTTTGAAGAGATCTTTCGGGATTTACTAAGTGTCGACTATAAGGAAGGAGAAGTTCTTTTCCCGAAGGTACACCATAGGCCGCGTGTTCCCTAGTTATTCGGTGAGTTTCGGGATTTAAAATCCACAAGGTAAGTGTCTATAGCATTCGGCCAAGGGCCAACTATGATGATTTAATGTTAGAATCGAATCTAACATATGTGTATAGGTATTTCGATAGATAATTAAGACAAGGGATACTTTCGGGATTTGAAATCGCAAGGTGAGTGCATAAGTACAATCGGCCAAGGTCTATTTTTGTAATTAGATCTATTCTTTATTTGTTTAAAAAGCGAAACTAATCAAGTTAAATGATCTAGCATTGGCCGATTGAAGGGAGGAGTAGCACAAAGTTTTCGGGATTTGATTTATAGTGAAATCAGCACCAAGGTAAATTTTGGGTTACAACAATCCTAATAGGATTTGGTTTTATGGCCGAATGGTCTTCATTAAATTTTTAAGTAATGGCCGAATGTAGGGACTAAGGATCTAAGGCTTTAGATCGGATTTTCGGGATTTGAAGTGAAGTTGCTACGTTAATCAGATGTGTACCCCACACTAATCTTAATAGATTTATGGCTTAAACTTGATATATGTGTTAATATGAAAGTGTAAGAATGTGGCTAAGGTACCATGATATGGTACAAAGTACTCAGGTACGTTTCTTACTCCTACTAGGATTATGAAATATGCTATATTTAACATGTGATAAATAATAAGAATGTGAATTTTGGCATGTTAATGCATAATATGTATGATATGGGGCATATGGGTTATTGAAAAGGGGAAGTGAATATGGTGACCTAAGACCACGATATTTGAATGTGGTGACCTAAGACCACGAGATCTGAATGTGGTGACCTAAGACCACGATATCTGAACGTGGTGACCTAAGACCATGATATCTGAGTGTGGTGACCTAAGACCACGAATACTCATAAGGGCGAAGAGCACGTCGACTGCAGCGACTGCCTTCGATGGTGTGTAACGGATGGAGGGTTGACTTAGTAGTCCCCACGGTGTGCAGGTTGGTACGGGTGATGTGTAGCGGATGGCATCTAGGTTTGGGTTTGGGTTGCCATCATTTTAATTTAATGATATATGAATTTGTATGCTATGAAATGCCTAAATTTGTTAAGACTTAGTGTTGTGTTACACATTGAGTCTGTTGACTCACCCCGTTGTGGGAACATTTTTCAGTGATGATCAGTAATGGACCGGGTCGGCAGAAGCTTAGGGATGGCCATGCTCAGCAAGAAATTCATTTTATTTGGACGACTTTATTTTAAGTACTAAGGTTTTAATTTTGGGATTTATTTGATGTAATAAGGCCATAGTTGAATTACTTTAATTTTTCTTTTAATTACTATGTACGAATTTTCACCAAGTGAATTTTAAGTAAATTTATTTTAAAATAAAGCCTAAACGTTTTGTCACCTATAGTAAAGGGTTTCAATAACAAATAAATTTGTTTTCAACTTGAGCCCAACCCACAACCAAACTTTCTTCAAAACACACAGTTTTTCAAAGTAATAAAAGAATTTTTAACCGGTTTACTTCGAGGAACATACCAGATCCGGTCCAGGCTCGTGGGCCGGGTATGAGGTGTTTCAGTTTGGTATCAGAGCCCGTTTCAAACTCTCGGCCTTGGGTTTAAGGCCCAAAAAGTTTTCAAATCGAGCCCAAGTAAGTTTTAATGAAAATATTTTATGAAATAAGCGGGTTTTCTGCCATGGCACCTAAGTCTCGACCCATGATCCACGGTAAGTACCCTATCTCTTGTGTGATTTATTGTATGATCTCGTAGAAGGGTAGGAATGGAACGTAAAAATAGTATGATAGGTACTTGAACCACAGGACTAGTTTACCCCAACATTTACATAAGACTTAAGTGCCTAATTAAACAAACCTCGTGGTTAAGTCAAGAGGAGTAGGGTGTGGCAACCATGGTGCGCATGTCAGGATTGGATCCGAAAGAGCACGGTACTTAAGCGAGCCCTAGTGACTCACCTCCTCTTCGCAGAATCCTACCCAGTGCGTAGCTACGGTTCACTCTAACCATAAGGACTTATTCATAAGGCTAAACTCAATAACTAAAACCCGTAAGGGAACTAGCCGTATTTTTATAAAACACCCTAGTTTTAAAACTCTTAAAATTACCCTTTTAATTAGCGAGAACTATTTTTACAAAATTTTTCCGAAAAATTTTCGATTTATAGATTACCTAAATACCCTGATTGTGAAATTACAAAAATGCCCTTGGTTTATAAAATGTCCAAACTACCCATAGTTTAATCAAAATTTCCTTACTTTATAAATGTTCAAAAACCCTAATTTGCAAAATATCAAAATACCTTGATTTTGGAAAATTACGAAATTGCCCCTAACTTGCAAATTACCAAAATGACCCTAATTCCCAAAATTTTTGCAACATCACCATTTTGGAAAACAAATTCTCAAAATAACCCTAAAGTTTTGTAAAATCTGCAATACCCTGATTTATTGAGCTTTACAAATTTACCCTGGTTTATTACCAAAATACCCTTAAGTTTCAAAATTACTGAAATACCCTCGGATTTCAGAATTTCCAAAAATACCCCGGGAACACAAAATTACCAAAATACCCTTACTGACAAAATTACCAAGGAACCTTATTTTGAAAATTACGAAAATACCCCTGTAGGACAAATTACGAAAATACCCCTAGGATAGGAATAAGGCAAAGAGCGTTCGAATAGTGAATGTGGGTGGTAGATACCACTGAATAAATATGTCTATGTTGATGAATGAATGTGCCTCTATTGAGGAATGAAGGTGTCTCTGTTGATGAAAGTGAATGTGATTCTCTGAATTAGAGTAGTGAACTTGAACAGAAACTTTGTGTGATCGAAAGAACTACTTCTAAATATCTTTATTTCATAAAATTGTTCGTGGTTAATAAGTGGAATAAAATTCTAATGCATAAGACTTTTTAATCAGATTAAATCGCGGCGTTAGAAATGAGTTCTAGGGGACGTGAACTTAGAGATTGTGCCTAGGAAGTATGATGGTTCTATTAAGATCGAGTCGCATGACATAAGCGTAGTGCGGTGAGTTAAGATGTACGATTATTCGTTAGTAAGTAATTTCGAGGACGAAATTATTTTTAAGGGGGTAGAACTGTAACATCCTGGAAATGGGCCTATGCATTGTTGATTTAATTATACGAAATGGCATGTCTTATGTGTTATGAATGTATGGTGAACATTTTTGGAAACTTGGAAATGTAAGGAAATGTCTTGTCTTGGAAATGTAAGGAAATGACTTGGAAATGGAAGGAAATGTCTTGTCTTGGAAATGTAAGGAAATGACTTGGAAATGTAAGGAAATGTCTTGTCTTGGAAATGTAAGGAAATGACTTGGAAATGGAAGGAAGTGTCTTGTCTTAGAAATGTAAGGAAATGACTTGGAAATGGAAGGAAATGTCTTGTCTTGGAAATGTAAGGAAATGACTTGGAAATAGAAGGAAATGTCTTGTCTTGGAAATGTAAGGAAATGTCTTGGAAATGTAAGGAAATGCCTTAGAAATGTAAGGAAATGCTTTAGAAATGTCAAGTTTAAAGTTTAAAAGAGGGACATAAAGCAAGGTGGTCTTAAGAGAAAATGTATGTGAAATATGACATACAAATAGCCTTGCTAAAATGGCTACAAGGCGCCACTTAAGGGCCTAGCAAGTGACGCCACATACATAGGCAAATGGGCCAAGGATTGAGTCGCATGGGAAGCAAATAAAGAATTTTATTTTTGCTACAAGGAGCAGAGAGGTGGACGGCATTAAGGCTCTTAAAAGAGGAGTTTTATTCTCTTTAAAATTTGGTAAATAGATAGATAATGATGGGTTATTATTAGTATTATTTTTATTAAGAGATAAGAGATAATTGATGGATTAAATTCTTTTAATTTGAATATATTAATAATTAAAGAGATAAAGCTATCAAAATAGAAGAGTGATGGCCAAGTAAGGGATTCTAAGTTAGTAATTTTGGCTACTAAAGGAAAAGAGGGCCATTCATTCTTTCTTTCAACTCTCTCTCTGCCGAATTCTCTCTAGCAAATAACTCTTCTCTTCTCTTTTATTTTTGCCAAGCTGAAATACCTTGTGCTCTAGCTGATTCCTCCATCTTTATTCTTCTTTCTCTTTTCTTTCTACCAATCAAAAAGTCGAAATCAAGATCCTTCTAGCCTACATAGCCGAATATTGTTAAAGGTTCAAGCAAGGATTGCCGATTCCTAAAGTAAGGGTAAGATCTCATTCGGTTTCATCCTTTTTCTTTTAAGATTTGCCAAAATCTAGGACTAACCCCATTAATATCTTGTTGCCGAAACTTTGAAGAGATCTTTCGGGATTTACTAAGTGTCGATTACAAGGAAGGAGAAGCTCTTTTCCCGAAGGTACACTATAGGCCACGTGTTCCCTAGTTATTCGGTGAGTTTCGGGATTTAAAATCCACAAGGTAAGTGTCTATAGCATTCGGCCAAGGGCCATCTATGATGATTTAATGTTAGAATCAAATCTAACATATGTGTATAGGTATTTCGACAGATAATTAAGACAAGGGATACTTTCGAGATTTGAAATCGCAAGGTGAGTGCATAAATACAATCGGCCAAGGTCTATTTTGGTAATTAGATCTATTCATTATTTGTTTAAAAAGCTGAAACTAATCAAGTTAAATGATCTAGCATTGGCCGATTGAAGGGAGGAGTAGCACAAAGTTTTCGGGATTTGATTTATAGTGAAATTGGCACCAAGGTAAGTTTTGGGTTACAACAATCCTAATAGGATTTGGTTTTATGGCCGAATGGTCTTCATTAAATTTTTAAGTAATGCCCGAATGTAGGGACTAAGGATCTAAGGCTTTAGATCGGATTTTCGGGATTTGAAGTGAAGTTGCTAAGTTAATCAGGTGTGTACCCCACACTAATCTTAATAGATTTATGGCTTAAACTTGATATATGTGTTAATATGAAAGTGTAGGAATGTGGCTAAGGTACCATGATATGGTACAAAGTACTCAGGTGCGTTTCCTACTCCTACTAGGATTATGAAATATGTTATATTTAACATGTGATAAGTAATAAGAATGTGAAATTTGGCATGTTAATGCATAATATGTATGATATGGGGCATATGGGTTATTGAAAAGGGGAAGTGAATGTGGTGACCTAAGACCACGATATTTGAATGTGGTGACCTAAGACTACGATATCTGAACGTGGTGACCTAAGACCACGATATCTGAGTGTGGTGACCTAAGACCACGAATTCCCATAAGGGCGATGAGCACGTCGACTGCAGGGACTGCCTTCGATGGTGTGTAGCGGATGGAGGGTTGACTTAGTTGTCCCCACGGTGTGCACGTTGGTACGGGTGATGTGTAGCAGATGGCATCTAGGTTTGGGTTTGGGTTGCATCATTTTAATTTAATGATATATGAATTTGTATGCTATGAAATGCCTAAATTTGTTAAGACTTAGTGTTGTGTTACACATTGAGTCTGTTGACTCACCCCGTTGTGGGAACATTTTTCAGGTGATGATCAGTAATGGACCGGGATTTATTTTAAGTACTAAGGTTGTAATTTTGGGATTTATTTGATGCAATAAGGCCATAGTTGAATTACTTTAATTTTTCTTTTAATTACTATGTACGAATTTTCACCAAGTGAATTTTAAGTAGATTTATTTTAAAACAAAGCCTAAACGTTTTGTCACCTATAGTAAAGGGTTTCAATAACAAATAAATTTGTTTTCAACTCGAGCCCAACCCACAAACAAACTTTCTTCAAAACACACAGTTTCAAAGTAATAAAAGAATTTTTAACCGGTTTACTTCGAGGAACATACCAGATCCGGTCCAGGCTCATGGGCCGGGTATGGGGTGTTTCAGCCAACACGATCAGACATACGGCCGTGCGAGGTGGCAGTGTGAATCGACACGCCTTCAGACCACGGGCGTGTGAGTGTACCAGAATTGAAACTCTATTTAAACCCAACCTCCCTCCCTAATCCGCCCCCTCTACTTTCCACCCATTCTCTTCCTCCCTCTTCTCAAATTTCTCTCTAACAAAGTCTTTATCACTCTTGAGCCACACCAAAGCCATGACGAAAAAGCGGAAGAAGCCTAGTTCATGCTGGCTGCTTCATCCAAACAACAAGCCAAGGGTCTTTGAGACCATTTAGTTTTATTTCTCGGCTCTCTTTTGCTTCAATTTTCTTCCCTTTGACAATCTTATGCTTACTTTAGTTTAACTTAGTTTAGATTTGTAGTGTCAGGTTTGAAAGGCTGCTAGGGAATCACGCCACTTTCGCCACCGCCAGCACCTCCCCAGCCTTAGAGGTTACACCCACCTCGTGAACCATCCAATAATAAGGACTCTTCTGTCCATTTATCTTTAATTTTCATTTTGTTTACATTTTTTTTCCTCTCTCTTTATCTTCCTTATCTTTAATTATATATTTAGTTTATTTTAATTAGGACTTAATAATTCCTGGCTACTTCTCAGTGTGCTACCCAATTTCTTCATCTAGCGTAGGGTGTCATCCAGACTGACCTCCCCATCCTTCTTTCACTTCCGCCTCAAGGAATCCATCCAAAATTCAGGAAGTATTCTTTCCCCTTCTCTTTTGATTTATCCCTTAAATGTTATTATCTATCTTTGTACATTGAGGGCAATGTACATCTTAAGTGTGGGGGGTGAATAGTTATTTCGAGAAAATGCCTAACTTTCTGCATTATTCTCAAACCCTGAGGATAAAAATGCCTAACTTTTTTCATTATTCTCAAATCCCTGAATTTAGTCTTGTTCTTAAGTAACTTCCCCATATTACTAATTAGGATGAAATTTCTGATGATTTATGATTTTTGTTGACATGTTTTAGAGTAAGTCATTGATAATCGTGCATTGATGATTAAATTTGAAGAATACTAGAGAATCAAGCATGATAAGTCTATTTTCCAAAAATTGAAATTTTTTTAGGTTGTTAACCTAAATTTGAATATTACTTGAAATTTGAAATCTATAAGGTTGATGTCAAAAAACACCCATAAATTTTTGTGAGATTTTAAGCCTTGTAGAGCATACATTCTTTTCCATGCTCACTTTATTAATTATGAGTGTGTCAACTATGAACTGTTATTCTAGAACTTGCCTTGATTATACATGTCAAGACCACAGTTATGATTTGATATACCGAGATGATAAAGGCACCTAGGTTTTAACCCACTTACTCCACTAAAAGCCTACCTCCATAAATAACCCCTAGTGAACTCCGTTGATCCTAACAACCCTTTTTATTGACTCAACCGCTAATATTAACCCAAAACCCCCTTTTTTTGTTATCACCATTCTATTTGACTACCCTTATGTCGAGATTTGATTTGATCTGTTGCCTAGCTATGATCTTTATTTTAATAGATTCATTCATTATTATGTAATAGTTAGTTTGTTCTTAAAAAAATAAAAAATAAAAAATAATAATAATATTTTTGAAGTATATTCAGTATTAGTATTATGAAAAAGAGCTTATACAGTCAAAGTCCATTCATCAAAAGAAAAAGCTCATATTATTAGTATTATAAATTTTCAATTGATGTAATTATCTTAGATCAGTCTCTAGATAGGTAGCTTGTCAATTCAATCTCGATTCTAACCCTCTAATTCAACCTATATCCATCCCTTAACCTAGCCCCGTTACAACCTTGACAAAGACCTTTTGATCTGTTTATCATCTCATTTTACAGTGGTGGAGATTTGATTTTAAGGCAACCCTATGGGATTAACTTTTCAGGTTCGACTTATGAGTGATATTTTAACTTTGAACCTTAAACACTTTTCGAGTGATTTGAGTGAATCTTTTGCGAGGATGTCAATCCTTGTAGGTTTTGAATTAAAGGTAATTATTTAGATGAAGGGAGAGACCTATGTTTTTGTGATACAAATACATGACTTATCTTGTTTGAATCTTTAGGACTATTTGAGTTGAATTATCCATGTATAAATTATCTATGAATTATGATAAGACATTGTTGATAGGAATTATAAATTAAGGAAAGTTCGTTTTAATTGTAAGTCGAGAATTTTGCTTGAGGACAAGCAAAACCTTAAGTGTGGGGGTATTTGATAAACCGTAAAAGTAGCATATTTTAATCCCACATTTAATATGCTTTTGGATGAATTATCCCTCGATTTATGTAAAAAGGTGCTCTTAATCCTTTCTTTTCATGTCTTATACTCAAGAAAGCACCCGAGGATAAAAAGAACGAGAAACGGGCCCAAAATGAAGTAAATTGAGCCAAGGAAGAAAATCGACACGGCCTGGACATTAGCCCACATGGCCGTGCCTCATCAAGCGACTAGAACACGGCCTTACCCCTATTCACACGACCATGCCTCATTGAAGAAGTCCGAGCACGGTTTGACCACGATCCACACGGGCGTATGCCATGGTCGTGTCCCTGTCGCTGGAAAGAGCAATTTCAGTCGGAAAAGGATACTTAGGCAGGAAGAAACTTATTTCGAGAGCCTATATAAACGCCCTAAGTGTCAGCTGAAAGGGGGGCAGTTAGCTAGGCTAAGGAGCCAAGCCGAAAAGGTCAGATTTGTGGGAACCACTCGAAGATAGCCAGTTGATCCATCTCAAGAAGCCGAAATTCTACTCAAGGCGGCGGATCTCTCCTTCAATTCCTTCAGGGAGTTTTAGGGATTTCTTATGTTTTATTTTATCTTTTCTCTTGAGATGTTTTCTTTATTTGTTATGAACTAAACACTTTAGATACCTGAAGGGGATGAAACCTATGTTGGATCTTGTTATTGTTTTCTGAAATATATGATAAATACTTAGTTTGTTCTTAATTATGTGAGCTTAGTCCAAATTTGATGTGCTTAGGTGGAGGAGGAATAGACCCTGCCTAAGAATAGATCTAGCATAATTAAGCAGAGTTGATCGCACGCCTAGAGATAGGGTGACGAGATTTTGTCGGATTAGGGTGAAACCTAATATGGGAGTCCACAGATCGATTTACTGCTATTCTAGGGGGTTATTAAGAGATAAAGAGATTTCCATTAATTAACCTAGGGTTAGACGTTATTCACTTCGAGAGAAGGTTTAATATACGTTATTGAGTCTTACGGATCAAACTAAGTGAATGAATCGTATGGTTCAGGGTTAAATAACAAGTGAAGTCTAGGTGGATTCTTCCTGAGGGTATCGTCTTAATCAACTGAGTTTTTTCTAAAGTTATTTCCCAATTCATACTTTTTGTCTTTGTGTCTTTAGCTTAGTAGTTAATTTAGATTAGATTAAATCAACTTCACTTTATTTTAGGCTAAATAATAAAAAGAAAGTTAGTATTAGTACTTTTAGTTCCTTTGGGTTCGATAATCTAGTCATGCCTAAGCTATACTACTATTCGATAGGTACACTTGCCTTTAATCGTTGTCAGAGTTAGTTTCCAGGTTCGATTATTCTCTTTATAAATTTTAAGACTCTAATTCACAGCGGTCATCTATCATCTTTTTCCAAACCCATTTTAGTGGGGCTTTTACTTCCTCCACGCCATTTTTGGCCTATTTCCTCCACTCTTAATTATCGTGTTTGCCCTTTGATCTGAATGACTAGGTAATGGATTCCCTACTACATTAGGTCCCGATGGATCATCAAACTTTACGATTCCTATCTTGACGAACCTTTGAATCAACTTTTTAAACACGGTGCAGTTCCCAATTGAGTGTCCCATTATTCCAGCATGGTATTCGCATTGAGCATTCGCATCATCCCATTTCGGGAATGGAGGTTGCATGGGTTTCAAATAGAATGGGGATACCGCATGCGCATCAAACAAACTCTGATACTGTAACACCCCTTACCTGTATTCTACGTCGAAACAGGGTACGAGGCATTACCTGACTTATACGCAAGCAATCATACAAAACCGAAACATGAATTTCCATCCAAATTTAAAACTATTCATATACATTCATATTGTCCTTATTGCGAGCCTACGAGGCCCGAAACATGCTTCAGGAGTGGTTCGGGACTAAATCGAGAACTCAAGAAAATTTACAAAACTTAGAAAAATTTCATCATTAAACAGGACCACAAGCTCGTGTGGGTTAAGGGACACGCCTGTGTGGCATACCACACGCTCGTGCTTCAGGCCGTGTCCACTTTAGGGAGCATTTTATTTATGAATTCATCATCAAATTGAAGTCACACGGCCAAGTCACATACCCGTGTGCTAGGCTATGTAGCATATATGGTTGAGACACACGCCCGTGTCTCTGCTCGTGTGCTCAATTCTGGACATTCTGTTTTGCCAAAATTGAGGTGCAGGGGACACACAGCCGGATCACATGCCCATGGGGCTGACCGTGTGTCACACACGGCCTAGAGACACGCCCGTGTATCTACCCGTGTGGAAAATAATAAGGCTGTATACCAAGCCATTTTCCTCCCTTATTCACACATACACTCACATCAATTCATAGGCACAAAACATATCATCCTTAGACAGCCAAACACTCACAACTAAGATAATAACATGTCATTCTCATGCCATCATTTATCATGCTTAAAACATCATATTTAGTCCATTAGAAACATACTAATTTCACATCCACAAGAGGACATTAACATATGAATGAACTTATAATCAGCATAAGCCATCAATCATGGCTATGTATAAGATGAAGCATTAATAACTACAAGCCATCACATATGGCCAATTTAATAATGACACATACAACAAATTAACCTAGTCCTTATACATGCCATAGACTCAAAATACTTGCATTCATCAATACTCATAGTGATAGCTTGATAGTGTGATAGAATCTCTAGCAATCTCCAACTCGAGCTAGCTTGACTACACTCTAAAACATGGGAAAGGAAGGGGTAAGCTATAAAGCTTAATAAGTTCATATGCAAATAATAAACAACATTAATTGTACATTGTCATATGAATAACGTGACATAAATTAACAAAAATGTCATTAAACTTCATGAGCATAACTTACTCAATCATATGAGTAACATAACTTAAGCCAAAATAATTGACTTTACACTTAATGAACACATCTTACTTAGTCATAAAAATAACATATCATTTTCCACAATCAACAAACCATTTCAAGCCTTCCATAAAACATACACATTAATTAAGAGCATTTACATTTCAAGCATATACTCTTATATCTTTCATTTTTAATAGGAATTTATGCCAATCTTCCCTTTTTCTCACGTACGATAAATCCCAGTTTACGCGAAATAAGCATACTATATCATAACTCAATTTAGTCCGAAGGCCAATCACATAATTGTCAATCGAATTTACCACGTATTTCGTACATCACAAGTATAGACCAATAATCACAAGATCATCACAAAGTCATCCCCATAGTGAACATAAACTCACAATATCATGAAAAAATTGATTATAAACCCTACGTACATACCTGTACCGTTTCAACATAATCTCATATTTATCTTTGTCTTTGACATAATCATTGAATTTTCCCATTGAACCACTTGGAATACTAAAGGATACTCGGGAATCTCGCGCACATAGTACCATACTAATGCCATATCCCAGATATGGTCTTACATGGGATCTCATATCAATGCGAATACCTCAGCTATGGTCTTACACGAAATCTCATATCGATGCCATATTCCAAATATGGTCTTACACGGAGTCTCATATCGATGCCATATCCCAGATATGATCTTACACATAATCTCAGTAACCTTACTGTCATGACATTTGTATCCTAACTATTCCTAAGGTTCAACCGGAATTTTCTCGCTTGTCGAACTTTGTCGATTACGTTCAAGGAGTCAATCATAATCCATACAATATTAAAGCATTTAAAACATAAATAAAACAATGCATTATTTATATATGAACTAACCTCGACATCAAAATGGCAAAAGGACTTAATCGTCAATTACTCATTTTTCCTTCGTTCTAGGTCTGAGCCTCATTTTTCTTGATCTATAATATCACATTTCACTCATTTATTATTCACCTTATTCAATTTAGTCCAAAAATTAGAATATGGAAAAATTACATTTTTACCCCCAAACTTTGACTATTTACATTTTTACCCTTAGGCTCGTAAAATGAAATCTATTTAATTTCTTTAATAAATAAGCCTAGCTGAACTATTTTCATAACTATAGTAGCCCACAATTTCCATTAAAACACATATTTACTATTCATTTTACAACTTTTACAAATTAGTCCTTTTTGACTTTTTCACCAAAAATTACTTTGCAAAAATCGCTTAACAAACAACTAACATTCATTTTCTACCATCAAACATCAAAATACACAAATATTCAACATAGGTAAATTTTAAACTTTGAGATCCCTTCAAATTAGTGGTAGAAATAGATAGATCTTGTTACGAGGATTTCAAAAATGTAAAAATCATTAAAAACGGGGCTAGAATGGACTTACAATCGAGCTTGGAAGCTTTAAAAACCCTAGCCATGATTTCCCCTTGTGAAATTCGGCCATGGGATTAAAGATGGACAAAAATTGGCTTTTAATTTTTTTAATTCATTTTAATAACCAAATGACCAAAATGCCCTTAATGAAAAACTTTAGAAATATACCAAACCATGTCCATTTTTGTCCACCAACTTAACCAATGGTCTAATTACCATTAAGGACCTCCAATTTAAAATTTCATAGTAGTTAGACACCTCTAGCTTCTATAACTCAAGTTTTGCACTTTTTACGATTTAGTCCTTTTGACTAAATTGAGTGCCCAAACGTCAAAATTTTCGAACGAAATTTTTACAAAATCATTCTATGAAATCGATGACCATAAAACTATAATAGAAGATAATTTTTTTTACGTCAGATTTGTGGCCCCGAAACCACTGTTCTGACTAAACCCAAAATCAAACTGTTATAGTTACAACTTCCTATATGTCACCGGGATGGGTGTGAACTAGAGTCTTTCTATATTTGGTCTTGAATTAGATTCTTGCCTTTAGGGGCCTTGATGGCTGGTCGTTACGGTCCTTGGTTGGCCTACAGTGACCAATTTTGATTAACCTTTGTTATATATGCTTGCGTTATTCACTTCATTTTCTTTTTTTCTTGGGGCTGATCTTTTGGCGTTTTCCCCCGCATCTATTTTCCCACTTCTTACTGCATTTTAAATCATTTCACCGAGCATTAATATATCTGAGAAGCTCTTGGTGGTGCTTCCCAACATATGGTTAATGAACGGTGCTTTCAAAGTATTTATGAAAAGCATTGTCGTCTCTTTCTCTAGAAGAGGTGGTTGGACTTGCGTTGCCACCTCTATCCATCTCTGAGCATACTGTCTGAAGCTCTCATTTTGCTTATTTACCATGTTTTGCAGTGTAATCCTGTCGGGCTTCATGTTGGTCACATGGCCGTATTGTTTCATGAAAGCTTGTGCCAAGTCTTTCCATGAGTTGATTTTAGCACGGCTCAATTGGTTGTACCGCTTGGCAGCTGAACCAATCAGACTATCCTGGAAGCATTAGATTAACAATTAGTCATTATTGACGTATCCCGTCATTCTTCGATAGAACATAGTGATGTGGGCTTCAGGACAACTAGTCCCATTATATTTTTCAAATTCTAGAGTTTTGAATTTTGGTGGGAGAACTAGATCTGGGACGAAGCTTAGCTCTTTAGCATCAAACCCGCAGAGGTAGTCGGCATTCTCCATAGCCTTGGATTTCTCTTCCAACCACTTGCACTGGTCTTCTAGCTATTTTGACAATTCAGCTCTTACTCTATCCATTTCAGCCACGTTGTCCAAATCAGGCACAACTAGATTAGTCGAATTATCCCTGAGATTGGAACCTGAATCCGTCGGGTAATTAACTGGTGCTGAGGTACCAGCTTGATATGGTTGAGATCTTATGGCAATGGGTACCCTTCGTGGATATGAATCTCATTGGGCTTGGACATTTACTGGGGTAAAACTTGGGGGTAGGTAGGGTCTTCATTTTCATCCCCTGAGTTAACCATAGTGCTTTTTCCTTTTTCGATCCCTCTGGCCATCAACTGGGTCAACTGGCTTAACATGCTTCATTGGGATTCTTGTATTTGATCCTTCATGTCTTGCTATACTTTAGCTAATTGTTCTTGCAACTACACTTGCAACTGATCTACCATGTCCTTTTGAATCTGTTCTAATCTCTCTAATCTTTGATCCATCGCTTTTATTTTTTCGCAGGTATCGTAACGATATTCAGTTGGTAGATTCTTGTTGGTTTTCAGGGTAACTATAATAATTTTGATTAATTAGGGACTTTTTATGAAACTTAATACATATTATGAAATGTAATGCAAATGAATGAAATGAATGCAAAAAGAGGCATTGATTCTGATTCAATTCTATTAGAACAAATTTACTAGAAAATGAATTTCTTTACATAAAATTGATATATTACATATACGACATTGCCCTAACACTCAAAGCCTTGACTTTCCTAATAAGCCAAGCTAATTCTTGGCCTCGATCCGATTCTAATTTGTATTTTAAGCTTAGCATGTCAGCTTGAACCGCTAGTGTAACATCCTAGATTAGGGATTATGCATCCGTGCATAATTCATGAGTTAGTATGCTTTGGCAGTGTTTGGAAGTATATTAAGGGTTTTTAGAATTCTAGGATTGAAGAGAAAGCTTTGGAAAATTATTGGTTTTTAAGTTAAAAAGGGGGAGCTAGGTAAATGAGGCTTTAAAAGGAATTCCGTGTGCAGCATGACACAAGGAACCATGTGGTAAAGTGGCATGAAGGCGCAAGAGTGCAAGGTGAGAAGGTTGCGTCAAAGGGAGTGCCAAGGGGGAGGAGGTTCGAGCAACGTGGGAAGCATTAAAGACTTTTATTTTTACGTCAAAAAAAGGAACTGGGCTAAGAAGGCTTTAAAGAAATTTTTAGGGAATTAATGCCACAAGAAATCATGTGGTAAAGTGGCAATGGACGCCATGTGCAATGGGGATAAGGGCCTTGGTTCGAGTTGCGAAGGAAGCAGGAAGGAGTGTTTATTTTTGCGTTAAGAAGGCACCTGGCGAAAGAGGTTTTAAAAGAGATTCTAGGTGAATCATGTCACAAACAGCGCCTTGGCAAAGTGGCTTGGGGCGTTATCTGTGGAGCAAGGAGCAGGTCTCATGTTCGAGTCTTGTTGGCAGCAGGGAGGCGTGTTTTTATTTTGCTTTTGGCGTTAAGACAAGGGGGAGCTAGGAAAAGAGGTGCGAAAAGGAATTGTGGGAGTTTATGTCACAAAAAATGCCTTGGCAAAGTGGCACTGGGCGTTATCTGCACTTGCGTCCAAGGGCTCCAAAGCAGGTCTTGGGTTCGAGGTCAGTGAGCGAAGAAGGGAGTGTTTTATTTTGCTTTTGCGTCAAGGTAGAGTTGGAAGAAAGTGGACGACACATGGGACTTTTAATTGGATGAGGATTGACTTATTCTCCTATTAATTTTTGGCTAAGGTAGGATAATTGATGATTATTTTATTTTATTTTAAGTTGGTAGATAATAGATAATTGTTGTTTTATTTATTCAAGTAGGATAATTGTTGATTTAATTATTTTGTGCAAGATGAAGAAGAGATAAATAAGGATTTATTTATCTTATTTTGGTTTAAATAGGTGATAAGAGATAATATAGGAGTTTGATAAGGGATTAATGTTGGATTAATTTATTTTATTTGTTAAGGAGATAATAGAGGAGATTATCAAAGAGTTTGATAATAGAAAGGATATAGTAGCCGAATTCTTTATAAAGGGAGAGTAATCATCTTTGATATCCTTTTTCTTTAAATTTCTTTGTGCCGAATTTCTTCCCACTCACACCTCTCATTCTTTTCTTTCATCTAACACCAAATCGATTTCTATTTCTTTGAAGCCATAGCCGAAGCTTAAAGTGCCTGTTCTCTTTGTTTTGCCACAAGTCACAAAAGCTAAAACCCCTCTATCATTGTTCCTTATTGCCGAATTTTTTTGTCTCTCACTCTCCTTTCTATTTTGCAAATCCCTGTGGCCAAATGGTGCTTTCGACTTCTTTCTAGCAACCTCCTCTAATAGGCGTTGGTAAGTAGATTCTTCTTTAGTAATCGGTTTGGGTTCTTTTTAGGGCAGCCGAATCTTCTTTAAGCCATGTTGTGTGTTTCTTTTGTATGTGCCAACGTTGAGCAGTATCAAAGGAGGTTCTTTTGGAATTCGATTCTTCAAGGTAAGCCTATATGGCATTCAGCCAAAGGCCACTTTTCATAGATTGTGTATCACGCCATTTGTAACAAGTGACATATAGGGATTTCGACTGCCCAAGGAACAAGTATCAGCTTTTCGGGATTTGGTAAGTTAGGTAAGTGTTATGTGATATTCAGCCATGGGCCATACTTGGTATTTAAGTTAGCCGATTCTAACTATGACGTTTTAGGTCTAAGTCGACATAAGTAAACAAGCCTTTGGGATTCTAGATCGTTTCGGTAAGTATGTTAGATTTTAGTCTATTTGAGTAAGATCCTGTATTAACCATTTGATTCTGATTAAAGTTCTACGATGGATGCGAATGCCAGTCAAGGAGGAGAAGGGATAGTCTCTATTCCTAAGTTTAAGAAAAGATCTGTCTCGGCGGTTCGGGATTGGCCACCAGGGTGTGGGCCAGCGGCAGGAGAAAGTTATAGGCAGATAGCTGTAGTGTCTCTTAGTGATAGCATCGGGATCGAGAGTTTAGAACTTCAAGTGATCAGGTGTGTGATTAACCCACTGTTTTTCGGGTATATGATATGTATGTGAAATGTGTATGTGTTATGAATGTGCTAACTAGTGCAGTGGAAATTGTGATATGGATACCCTCAAGGGGTATGTCGATAATCCGGTAAGTACCAAATCTAATTATTAATATGAATATGTGTTATGACTATGCTTGATGAACATGCTCATGCATCATCATATTATATCATTATTTTATGTTGCATGTGCATGGGTTGGGATATGATATGAAAGAAGGTACGGGTGTACTTTGAGTACGTGGTTTGATGTTAGCCTTGAGCTACATCGTGGATTGATGTTGACTGAGGTCACGTTGTGGATTAATTGCGATTTAGTTTGCGTGGCTTGATGAGTGGCTATGTGCCTCATCGTGGTTGATATCGGCTATGTGCCATATCGTGGTTGATGAGTGACTATGTATCCCATCGTGGTTTTGGGGTTAGCTACGGCTACATCGTGGATTGGCGCTGGCTGAGGTCGCGTTGTGGATTTTTGTGCTTAATTGCACGTGGACGGCATTGATTGCCTTTTGAAGTGAAAAGGAGAGGGTGATTTGATAATCCCCTGGTGTGTGGTGGCTGGATACGGGGGTGTGTAGAGGATGGACCCTAGGTTGGGTTGGGTGCACTTTGCATAATTTCAATGGATATGTGAATTATTGTGAAAATGGGCCAAGCCCAGTTGATATGTGGATTAATGTGGAAATGGGCCAAGCCCAGTATATGAATGTGGATCAGTGTGGAAATGGGCTAAGCCCGATATGTGGAAATTATATGGTTAATTACCTGTTGTACTACGATAAGTGACGTGAATATGGGCCAAGCCCAGAATATGTTATTATGTGAATATGTTATCTTGTTATCTGATATATGGGTTAATATGTGGTTAACATGTGGGTGGAATTCAGTGGATTAATTACACACTGAGTCTGTGTGACTCACCCAATTTTTATTAAACATCGCAGATGATTCGTGGTGATTGGACCGGGTTGGAGTGGATACGAGGTGGCCCATGCAGAAGACATCTTTTTTATTTTATTCAGTTTATTACTAAGAACTGTTGTTTAATTATTTATTGTAATAAGGCCCAGTTAAAGTATTTGAACATTTTTATTATGTTTAAGTTAGATAACGATTAAATTATCATTTGGAAATGCTTTTATGTTCGGCAACTCATATTTTTAAAGTTTATAAAAGTTTTAAATCCAAGAAATTGTAACAACTTAATTTTATTGGGAGTCTTAAACACACAATGTTTTATTAAAGACAAAAATTTTAATGTTTTTCCCGAAAGTGAAATCAGTCTTCAAACGTTTTTCCGCAGTGATATACCGATCCGTCGGGGCTCGTGGGCGGGTTTGAAATTTATTCTGATTTAGTATCGAGCCCACTCAAAACTCTCACTGTGAGGGTTTTGGGTTCAAAAATGTTTTCAAAAATGGGCTTTTCAAAATATGGACTTTTATTTCAGGTTATTCTGACATGGCACCTGTATCTCCGCCCAAGTCCACGGGTGTAAGTACGACTGACCTCAAGTGAATTGAATATATGAACTGTATGGGCTTTTTATGGGAACGTAGATTAGCAGATTAGGGCTATTGAACTCTAGGACTAGTCTACTCCAGCATTGAATACATAAGACTTAAGGACCATTAAACAAACCTGTGACTAAGTCACCGAGCTAGGGTGTGGTAACTGTTGTGTGTATGTCTGAATTGGTATTTAAGCATTCCTAGCGACTCACCTCCTCTTTACTCGAATCCTACCTGGTGCGTAGTAACTGTTCACCCTAACCAAGAGGACTTAGTCGGAGGCTAAACTCCATAACTAAAACTCGAAAGGGATTAGCCGGATTTTTATAAAAACCCTAGTTTTTAGAATTTCTAAATTACCCCTTTGATTTGTCGCGAAGTTCATTCTGAAAAATTTTTCAAAATATTTTTCGATTTGCAAAATTACGAAAATACCCCTGGTTGTAAAATTACTAAAATGCCCTTGGTTTCTAAAATTTTCATATTACCCTCGACTTTTAAAATATTCTTAATTTACAAAAATATCAGAAAATTTGATTTTTGCAAAATGTAAAGATACCCTGATTTGGAAAATTTACGGAGATACCCCTGACTTACAAAATTACCAGAATGACCCCGATTTCTGAAAATTCTGCAACACCGCTGATTTGGAAAATAAATTTTCAAGATAACCTCGAGTTTTTGTAAATTTTGAAATATCGTTGATTTGTAGGGATTTTCAAATTGACCCTGATTTATTACCAAAATACCCTATAGGACGAATGACAAAATTACCCCTGGGTTGGGAAAGGACTGAAATGACCATAGAAGTGTAGTGAATGAATGTGTCTCTATTTATGAACGTGAATGTGATTCTCTAAACTAGATTAGTGAACTTGAACTGAAACTTTGTTTGATCGAGAGAACTACTTCTAAATATCTCTTTTCATAAAATTGTTCGCGGTTAATAAGTGGAACAAAAATTCGGATGCATAAAACATTTTAATCAGATTAAATCACGACGTTAGAAATGAGTTCTAGGGGACGTGAACTTAGAGATTGTATCTAGAAAGTATGATGGTTCTATTAAGATCAGAGTGCGCAGCATAAGCGTAGTGCGGTGAGTTAAGATGTACGATTATTCGTTAGTAAGTAATTTCGAGGATGAAATTATTTTTAAGGGGTACAACTGTAACATCCTAGGTTAGGGGTTATGCGTTCGTGCATAATTCATGAGTTAGTAGGTTTTGGCAGTGTTTGGAAGTGTATTAAGGGTTTTTAAAATTCTAGGATGGAAGAGAAAGCTTTGGAAAATTATTGGTTTTTAAGTTAAAAAGGGGGAGTTAGGTAAATAAGGCTTTAAAAGGAATTCCGTGTGAAGCATGACACAAGGAACCATGTGGTAAAGTGGCATGAAGGAGCAAGGGTGTAAGGGGAGAAGGTTGCGTCAAAGGGAGTGCTAAGGAGGAGGAGGTTCGAGCAACGTGGGAAGCATTAAAGACTTTCATTTTTGCGTCAAAAAGGGGAACTGGGCTAAGGAGGCTTTAAAGAAATTTTTAGGGAATTAATGCCACAAGAAATCATGTGGTAAAGTGGCAATGGACGCCATGTGCAGTGGGGATAAGGGTCTTGGTTCGAGTTGCAAAGGAAGCAGGAAGGAGTGTTTATTTTTGCGTCAAGAAGGCGCCTGGCGAAAGAGGTTTTAAAAGAGATTCTGGGTGAAACATGTCACAAATAGCGCCTTGGCAAAGTGGCTTGGGGTGTTATCTGTGGAGCAAGGAGCAGGTCTCATGTTCGAGTCTTGTTGGCAGCAGGAAGGCGTGTTTTTATTTTGCTTTTGGCGTTAAGACAAGGGGGAGCTAGGGAAAGAGGTCTTAAAAGGAATTGTAGGGAGTTTATGTCACAAAAAAACGCCTTGGCAAAGTGGCCTGGGGCGTTATCTGCAGCTTGCGTCCAAGGGCGTCAGCAGGTCTTGAGTTCGAGCCTGGTGAGCAGCAAGGGGAGTGTGTTATTTTGCTTTTGCGTCAAGGTAGAGTTGGAAGAAAGTGGACGAAACATGGGACTTTTAATTGGATGAGGATTCAGCTTATTCTCCTATTAATTTCGGCTAAGGTAGGATAATTAATGATTATTTTATTTTATTTTAAGTTGGTAGATAATAGATAATTTTTGTTTTATTTATTCTGGTAGGATAATTATTGATTTAATTATTTTGTGCAAGATGAAGAAGAGATAAATAAGGATTTATTTATCTTATTTTGGTTTAAATAGGTGATAAGAGATAATATAGGAGTTTGATAAGGGATTAATGTTGGATTAATTTATTTTATTTGTTAAGGAGATAATAGAGGAGATTATCAAAGAGTTTGATAATAGCAAGGATATAGTAGCCGAATTCTTTATAAAGGGAGAGTAATCATCTTTGATATCCTTTTTCTTTAAATTTCTTTGTGCCGAATTTCTTCCCACTCACACCTCTCATTCTTCTTTTTCATCCAACACCAAATCTATTTCTATTTCTTTGAAGCCATAACCGAAGCTTAAAGTGCCTATTCTCTTTGTTTTGCCGCAAGTCACAAAAGCTAAAACCCCTCTATTATTGTTCCTTATTGCCGAATTTTTTTTGTCTCTCACTCTCCTTTCTATTTCGCAAATCCCTGTGGCCGAATGGTGCTGTCGACTTCTTTCTAGCAACCTCCTCTAGTAGGCGTTGGTAAGTAGATTTTTCTTTAGTAATCGGTTTGGGTTCTTTTTAGGGCACCGAATCTTCTTTAAGCCATGTTGTGTGTTTCTTTTGTATGTGCCAACGTTGAGCAGTATCAAAGGAGGTTCTTTTGGAATTCGATTCTTCAAGGTAAGCCTATATGGCATTCGGCCAAAGGCCACTTTTCATAGATTGTGTATCACACCGTTTGTAAAAGTGACATATAGGGATTTCGACTACCCAAGGAACAAGTATCAGCTTTTCGGGATTTGGTCAGTTAGGTAAGTGTTATGTGATATTCGGCCATGGGCCATACTTGGTATTAAAGTTAGCCGATTCTAACTATGATGCTTTAGGTCCAAGTCGACATAAGTAAACAAGCCTTCGGGATTCTAGATCGTTTCGGTAAGTATGTTAGATTTTATTCTATTCGAGTAAGTTCCTGTATTAATCGTTTAATTCTGATTAAAGTTCTACGATGGATGCGAATGCCAGTCAAGGAGGACAAGTGATAGTCTCTATTCCTAAGTTTAAGAAAAGATCTGTGTCGGCGTTTCGGGATTGGCCACCAGGGTGTGGGCCAGCGGCAGGAGAAAGTTATATGCAGATAGCTGTAGTGTCTCTTAGTGATAGCATCGGGATCAAGAGTTTAGAACTTCAAGTGATCAGGTGTGTGATTAACCCACTGTTTTTCGGGTATATGATATGTATGTGAAATGTGTATGTGTTATGAATGTGCTAACTAGTGCAGTGGAAATTGTGATATGGATACCCTCAAGGGGTATGTCGATAATCCGGTAAGTACCAAATCTGATTATTAATATGAATATGTGTTATGACTATGCTTGATGAACATGCTCATGCATCATCATATTATATCATTATTTTATGTTGCATGTGCATGGGTTGGGATATGATATGAAAGAAGATGCGGGTGTACTTTGAGTACGTGGTTTGATGTTAGCCTTGAGCTACATCGTGGATTGACGTTGGATCGAGGTCACGTTGTGGGTTAATTGCGATTTAGTTTGCGTGGCTTGATGAGTGGCTATGTGCCTCATCGTGGTTGATATCGGCTATGTGCCATATCGCGGTTGATGAGTGACTATGTATCCCATCGTGGTTTTGGGGTTAGCTACGGCTACATCGTGGATTGGCGCTGGCTGAGGTCGCGTTGTGGATTTTTGTGCTTAATTGCACGTGGACGGCATTGATTGCCTTTTGGAGTGAAAAGGAGAGGGTGATTTGATAATCCCCTGGTGTGTGGTGGCTGGATACGGGGGTGTGTAGAGGATGGACCCTAGGTTGGGTTGGGTGCACTTTGCATAATTTCAATGGATATGTGAATTATTGTGAAAATGGGCCAAGCCCAGTTGATATGTGGATTAATGTGGAAATGGGCCAAGCCCAGTATATGAATGTGGATCAGTGTGGAAATGGGCTAAGCCCGCTATGTGGAAATTATGTGGTTAATTACCCTGTTACCTGATAAGTGACGTGAATATGGGCCAAGCCCAGAATATGTTATTATGTGAATATGTTATCTTGTTATCTGATATATGGGTTAATATGTGGTTAACATGTGGGTGGAATTCAGTGGATTAATTACACACTGAGTCTGTGTGCCTCACCCAATTTTTATTAAACATCGCAGATGATTCGTGGTGATTGGACCGGGTTGGAGTGGATACAAGGTGGCCCATGCAGAAGACATCTTCTTTATTTTATTCAGTTTATTACTAAGAACTGTTGTTTAATTATTTATTGTAATAAGGCCTAGTTAAAGTATTTGAACATTTTTATGATGTTTAAGTTAGATAACGATTAAATTATCATTTGGAAATGCTTTTATGTTCGGCAACTCATATTTTTAAAGTTTATAAAAGTTTTAAATCTGGGAAATTGTAACAACTTAGTTTTATTGGGAGTCTTAAACACACAATGTTTTATTAAAGACAAAAATTTTAATATTTTTCCCGAAAGTGAAATCAGTCTTCAAACGTTTTTCCGCAGTGACATACCAGATCCGGTCAAGGCTCGTGGGCCGGGTTTGGGGTGTTACAGCTAGGGTCTGCAAATGATCTGCCAGTTCTGATACTTGAGTCACAGCTTCGCCTATTATGTGATTTTTATCCCTAATCTAGCCTTGAGAGTGTTAGAGTTACTCTTTCCAGTGTTCATTGTTCGTTTCAAGAAGTTGAACTCGGTGTTATTAATTTTGCAGTGCGATTTCGAGCTCTTCTATCTCAACTCTTCAATCTTGTTTAGGCTTGCTTTCAACTCAATTGCGGAGTTGCGACTATGATACTGATGAAGTGATCTTTCTAATTCTGCTACCCGGGCTTTTAATCCAATTTTTTCATTTCGGCCTTCTAACAAACTCCTTTCTAGATCCTCTTATCGAGCTCGAACATCTTGGAATTTCTTTTCCCATTGATTGGCCCTAATCTTTTCTTCTTTGATCTCTTGCTGCCATTGTTCTAATGTTTTTCCCTACCCGATAGTTTTTACCGACAAGTGCAGCTTTTTATAATCTATTTTTAGACTGTCCAATTCTTCCTCAGCCTTGTTCTTTCCTTTTCTCATCTTTTCCGTCTCTAACTTCTGGACGTTGACGTCTAATCCTAGCTGCATATTTTCCTCTTCCAACTGTTCTATCTTCTTCCCAAATTCTGAACTTCTCTTTTCAAAGTCTTTCTTTGTGATTTCTAGCTTAGACAGGATCACTTGTGGATGTTCTTCCATTGGCTGAGTGTTTCCTTGACTTGACACGGGGACATTGTCATTGACGCTTTTACCCCACCACCAATCATATTTAGGGGTTGTCATGGGATTTGTAGCAAATCTTTTCATTCTATGGGTGTGATTCTAGGCGTTCGATATTTCACGAACCTTCTTCTTGTAATTGTCACCCTTGTACGCGAACTCACACTGAGCCAACCCTTGTGTTGCCGGTATGAACTATCTCGATCTACACTACCTCAACACAAGTAGAGGAGCTGTGACAACCCATGTTTTAGTGAAATCGAAACAGTGGTTTCAGGACCACAAATTCGATCTGAAAGTAAAATTTATTTTTATTTTATTACATGGTCCATATTATGATAAAGATGTCATGTGAAAATTTCGATAAGAAAATTTTACCGATTTTGAGCTTAATTACGAGACGGACCAAATTGCATAAAATGAAAAAGTTAAATTCTAGTAGCTAGAAGGATTAAGTAGCAATGGAATCCAAAACTTGAGGCCCTTATAAGGTAATTAGACCATTAAAGAAAAGTATGTAGATATTTTGGTGACTCATCCATGGAAATTTAGAAAAAGGGCAAGGACTAAATTGGAAACTGAAATATTTAAATTAATTAAAAGATGATAAAAGATATCATCTTATTTTTATGTCATCTTCAACCTAAAATACATGGAAACACTAGGAGAGAGAGAAGAAACTTTTATGGCTTAATTGGGTAAGTTTTCTTGTCCTGTTTTTAGTAATTTTGATATTTTTGAAACCGGGATAGCTTAATCTATTTATTTGGGAGATCAATTTGAAGATTTATCAAAGTATGAAATTTGGGTCATGGATGAATATGCTGAAAATTTGAAATTTATGGTAGCTCGAGAGTGTGTTCCTTGATTTAGTGCCCTAATGGGTTCTCTTGAAAAAAGAATTGACAGGTTATTGAATCGTATACCTTAAGTGTACCACTTGAGCATCCATCAAAACTTCAATGGTTCAACGGACAAAACTCTTGGCAAGATGAGGGAATTATGAGATGGAATGATAATGTTTGAAAGAATATGACATGATGAGCTCATCTATGTTTACTTGATGTATATGAAAATTTTGTGACTAACATGTTTGATTGAATGTTTGTATTTAGGCAATTTTGCCAAGTTGACGGAAAACATGTTATTGTATGCTTACATTTAATAAACAGGATCGGTAAGTTTAGTTTTCCATTATATGAACTTACTATGTAACACCCCCTAACCCTAAACTGTCGCCAGAACAGGGTTATGGAGCATTACCAGACATATCGGACAATTTAAGAATAATTCATAAAAAATTAACATACGTAGTATAGTTGAATCATTAAATCCTTATAATGGACCCTCGAGGCCCAAACACGGATTAGAAGTGGAACGGAACTTATTCGAGTACTCTAGAAATTTTTTGTGAATTTCAAAATCTTTTTTCCTAGGTGCAGGCTCACACGCCTGTGGGTCTCCATGACATGCCCGTGTTGACATACCGTGTGGCTCACATGGCTAGGACACACCCGTGTAACTCTCTAACTTATAGTTCATGAACAAATTGATTTGACATGGCCAACCTAAACGCCCGTGTGCTTAGCCTGTATGGATTTATTTTCAACCTGAATCTAATGCAGTTTTCACACGGCCATGACACACGCTCCTGTTCAATGCCGTGTCCTTTAGACAGCTGAGACACACGCCCGTGTCTCTGCCCGTGTGCTAAAACCTGGGTATTTTGTTTCCAAAATTTAAGTTGCAGGTGACACATGGTCAAATCACACGCCCATATGCTATCCGTGTGTCTCACACGGTCTGGTCACACGCCCGTGTGCCAGGCTGTGTGAACTCTATATCAGCTTTTTCTACTAACTTAGCCATCCCTGCAAATTCAAACCGAAACCAATCCAATACCAATGTTTCAACCAATACATTTGCACACTCAATATACCTAAGTCATGCCTAAAACATTGACTTAATAATATGACCAATAACATTCATAATATCATTTAAAATTATTTTATTTTCATCATTCATTTCCACTTTTTACTTAAATTTAAGTGTATCATAAAAGCTTTCATGCCTTTTCATTAAATCCCAACTCAAACATTATAAACCATTCTTTAAAACAAAAAATTACAAGACATATACAAGTGACCTATACAACACCTAGTACATGCCACTTTTACCCAAAGAGGAAAATTTACATCACCAAGGTTGTACTGAGGTCGGGATCGATCTGGATGCTGAACCAGGACCTTTGACTTCTATTAATCTGCGCGTGGAAACAACCGTACGCTGAGTATGCTTATACTCAGTGGTATTACCATAATTCAAACTAAATAACATTAATGTTCTATAAGCATCAAATATGTAACAATGTAAATCATAAGAATTAATTTACATTCAAATTCATAATTCATTTATAATAATTCATCAACTGATATCATATATCAACAATTCAAATCTTCGATCAATTCATGAACCTTAGGTTCATGCTTGCAATTCTCATGTCTCAATTTCAATTCACATTTCAATTCATAGTTCCACTTTTTTCATATTCCAGTAGATCAATCGATCAAACTCATTCAATTTTCCCATTTCATTTATTTACCCCTATTAACAAGCTCGGACCTTGGCGGATACATGGATCCAACCAAACACACCAAAGTGATCCATCCAAACACACCAGAATAATCCACCCAAACACACTAGAACGACACTAAGTGCCTCTTCGGATAGCTCGAAGAAATATAGTAATATCAGTGTGTCCTCGGCCAAGCCGAAAAATCCCCAAATCCTTTCAACCCTATGGCATGCCAAATATATCCGATGTAGCCCGATTAGTTAATAGGGTATTCAATTTTCAATTAAATTTTATTTTCTTATCAAATTCACTTTCAATTCAATATACAATTCAACTCAATACATTTTCCATTTCAATCCACATGCAACTCAATTTCAATACATATTAATGATGTAACTCAATTTCATACAATTCAATAATACACTTACCTCATAATTTACTTATCAACTACATAATTTAAATATAACATTTAATAGTAAATAATTTGAATTATAGTAATACAAACTGTGATTTTCTCATGTCTACTCCTCGATAGCTTTTTCCTTTCCTTTTTGAGCCGATGCCTCTAATTCTTTGCTACATACGAAAATTAAAGTAATTTACACTATTAATATAGTTCTAATTTATATTAAATAATTGAATTTCTATTCAATTTCTACCTTAATTTCAATTTGGTCCTAATTAAACTCATTTACTTTTCTAACTCAATTAATACTTTATTTCTACTCAATTTCCTACCAAATTCAACTTAATTATCTAATGTTCATAATAAAACCCTAATTTCAAATTTCTTTCAATTTAGTCCTCTAACACAAAACTTATAGCTTACTTTACAATTTAATCATTTAATCAATTTTAACTAGAAATTCTATCAATTAAACCCCTAATTCATCAATTTGTTCAACATAACTCATGTCCAAAAACCTATGAACTTTCAAATTTTTGGCTTAAATTCAACAAAACTTTGTTCTAAAGCTTCTAAAACATCAAAATTAAAAGAAAAGGACTTAATTGACTTACCAAATCAAAGCTTATTCCTTAAACCCTAGTGTTTCCTTTTTCTTTTCTTTCATTCTTTCCTTCCTGCTACTTTCGAATGCTTCTGTTTCTTTTCTCCTTTTTTTTTCTTTTATTGTTTTACTTTATTTCTTTTATATATATTAGTTAATAATAATAATAATAATAATAATAATAATAATAATAATAATAAATATCTTTTAACTTAAATTTTAAGTAATTAAATATTTAATTTACAATTGTACAAATATAATTATTAAACATGTATATTCTTATTACCATACAATTGTCTTTATTTTATTTATTTCATAATATAATAATATAATAAATATAAATTAAAAATTGAATAAATAATAATAATATATTTTATAATTAATTAACATAAAAATATAAGATTTTTATACACATTTGCCGCCTCATTTAACGGAATAGGCGTAACTGCCTATTTGGTCCCTATTTCTTCCTTTTAATCTATAATTAAACTTTTAACCTTTATTCAATTTATCCTTTTTCCTAATTGCTTTTAATGAAGCTAAATTCATTTAGCTGAAACCTAATTAGACACACCACTAAACTCATAAATATTTTTAATAATTATCTATGAGTTCGGTTTACTAAGACGAAGGCCTGATAATGTACTTTTCCGATGCCCGTGAATTTTGGGTCATCACATACTAAGCATGTAATGCTTACTCTGTTTTGTTTTCCCTATTTTATAGTGCTCGGAAGCTCGCGAAGGTTGGAGATCATTGGAACATCATCACACTATCCACTAGCTTATTTTTGGTATATTTGTAGTAAATCATTTTGGTATAATTGCATGTATAGGTTAACTTGGCCTTAATCGGCTTGATAACGATGTTTTGTATCCTAGCCATTGGAATGGCTAGTAATGGTCTATTTTGGTATTATGAAGTAGATAATTATGTTAGTCATACATGTGATTTAAGTGAATGTGATAAAGATGCTAATGCCTAGATTGAATCAAGGTAAGAATATAAACATGTATGCCATGTTGAACTGGAAATTGCTTAATTTAAATGCTTTATTTGGTTGGTACTTGGATGTAAGCATTTGTGCAGGTCATTGGTGTGATTTTTGGGTGAGAAATGAAGCTAGAAATGGCTTTAATTCGTCCATACGGCTATACACATGGGCATGTATCTTGACGTGTGTGATACACGGCCTGGTACATAGGTGTGTGGTTAGGCTGTGTGTCTCCTGCACCTAAATTTTGAGAAATAGAATGCTCAGAATTAAGTACACGGGCAAAGACACGAGCGTGTGTCTTAGCCTTGTGTGCTACACGGCCTAAAACACGGGCGTGTGTCTTGGCAATATGAAACATGCACTAATTTCGAAAGAATTTAATTAACCACACGGCCTAGCGCACGGGCGTGTGACATGGCCGTGTGCACAAGTCAGAGAGTTACACGGGGTCTAACACGGCCTGTGTCCTAGGGTCACATGGGAGTGGCCCTCGGACCACATGGGCATGTGAGCCCTCCAAATTTTTCTTATTGTCCCTTGAATAGGCCCTCGAGGCCCAAACTGAGTATTAGAATCGAATCAGGACTTAATCGAAATCTCTAAGAATTTTTTGCAAAATTACAAAATTTTTCTAAAGTACAGGGCCCACACACTCGTGTGGTCTAAGGGACACACTCGTGCTACAGGCCGTGTCCGATTTAGGGTACTCTCTGACTTGTGCCACACGGCCATGCCACATGCCCATGTGCTAGGCCGTGTGGTAATTTAATTTAACTCCAATTAGGTGCTGGTTTCACACGGCCAATACACACGCCCTGTGCCACACGGCTGAGACACACGCCTGTGTCTCTGCCCGTGTGCTCAATTCTAAGCATTCTGTTTCTCAAAATTTAGGTGCAAGGGATACACGACCTAACTACATGCCCAAGTTACCAGGCCGTGTGTCACACATGGTCTAGACACACGCTCGTGTAGACAAAATGAAGCCATTTCTAGCTTCATTTCTCACCCAAAATTTCACCCAAACCTGCACTTGAAACACACATTCAATACCAACCAATTCAAGCATTCAAAATAAGCAATTCCATCATTCAACATGGCTTATCATTTCAAGCACAAGTGTTTATAAACTTACCTTGGTTTAACTTATGCAACAACAACATTAGATCACATATACTCAACATAACACATGTGTATTTATGTATCAAAATAATCTACTTAGTCATACCAAAATAAACCATAACTAGCCATTCCAGTGGCTAGATTACAAAACATCATTTTCAATCCACTATTGTCCAAGTTGTTCTATACATGCCATTATATTCAAAATGACTTCATTAAATATACCCAAAATGCTAGTTGATAGTGTGACGATGCTCCAATGATCTTCCAACCTTTACGAGCTTCCGAGCACTATAAAACAAGGGAAAAATAAACGGAGTAAGCCTTACATTCTTAGTAAGTTCGTTTAACGGAAATTAAACTTACCGATCCTGTTATTAAATTTAAGCACATAACATCATGTTTTCCATTCATTAGCAAAATTTCCTAAGCACATGCCTTCAATTAAACATGTTAGTTACAAAGCTTTCAACGTGTCAAGTAAATATAGATGAGCTCATCATGCAATGTTCTTTCAAGTCATTATCATGCATCTCAAGATTTTCATGCCAAGTTAAGGGATACATGTCCGTTGAATCATTGAATTCCGATGGATGCTCAAGAAATACACTCGAAGAGTACGATTCTGAAATCCATCAATTTCTTATTCAAGGGTACCCCTTAGGGCACTTAACCAAGGAACACACTCTCAAGCCACAAATCGGGTAACAGGTTTACCAGTCCAGGCTAAATCCTTTATATAACGTAAGCTCGGAGGAGCTCGATTAGGATTACCAGTCCAGGCTAAACCCTAATCTTAATGCATACTCGAGAGGTATTATATTAGGATTACCCATCCGGGCTAAATCCTTTATATAACAAGATCAATAGGATTACTCGTCCGAGTTAAATCCTATCTACAACATATGCAGGACCTTATTAATTTTGGGAAAGCGCATATAATCATCGGAATTCAACATTCAATCGAGACTAACCCCTTTATTACCGTTTCAAGCATGTAGCAAGTTTTCCATCATAGCATTCAAGTGAAGCACATTAACACAAATTGCATTGTACAAGCCCTTTTTTGCCCGGCCCACTAAAACCCAAATAAACATCACAAACCACTAAAACCCAAGACCCAAATCAAAACCAATTACTAAACCTGGCCCAAAACAGAAACCAAAACCAACCAGCTGAAAACAAAAAAAAACACAAAACAAAATAGTAAACCCTAGGTGCGCCGCACCTAGGGTGTCTGACCCTCTGCTCCACCGCCCATACCAGGCCTGCCACTGCCCTGTCACGTCACTACCGCCACTTGCACCTGCAAGGATTAAAAGAGAAAGGACAGCAAACAATAATTGCAAAAATCGGCTATAAAAGCTGATCTAAAATCCTTTGTAATGGTCGGCCATTTTATCAATACAAGAAACAGTTTTTTTTTAAATACCATTATTCAAATCTTTAAAACATTACCAAATCAAGAGCAATAGGCACCTAAAACTAAGAGGAACAACAAAATCAGATCAGTAAGGAGGTAATTACATCTTTTTATTTTTTTTCTAATTTCCGAACCTCTTATTCCTTTTCTTTTTCTTTTTTACTTTTCTACGTATCAACATACACATATACGTATATACACATATATTGTAAATTTTTTTTAAAATTTTACCTCTTTTAGCCCTCCGGCCACCGTGCAAGGCGGCTCCGATGGCAAACGGAGGTGGTTTGGCGATCGGCTGATAACCGGAACTCGGTCAGATTTGGGAAAGGGGAGAGGGTTTTTGAGAGGAAATCTATTTTTTTTTTCTGAGAATGGAGCTACAAATGATTTTTTTCTCAAATTTTTTACTTATATAGCCCTTCAAAACGACGTCGTTTTTGGCTTAAGCTTTACACACCAAAATGACGTCGTTTCGCCCTGACCCGCTCAATGACCCAACCCCCTCCTTGGATCCGCTGTTTTTCATTGGAGGGGCTAATTGCACTTTTAGCCCCTCTGCCCTTTCATGATTTTGCAATCAGGTTTTCAGTCTTTTTAATTTTGCCCCGAAAGTTTATTTGGTTTTCAATCGGGTCCTCGTCAATGCTGCACGTTTTGGAGAGAAAGGGTTACTGCCCATTTTAATCCCCCATGTTATTCGCCCGTTTCAAGTAGGTCTTTTCCCTTTTATTTTTACTTCAGATTTACCCCAATTGTCCGCTTTTAATTCGATTTTAGTCCTTTTTATGATTATTTTGACTACCTTATTATTAAATCATTTACTACTTGTCACATTAACCTTTACTCGATACATCAAGTTTTAACATAATCGATATTTTGTATTAGAGATTCGAGAAAATCGTGCCCTAACTTATTGGGTTCCAATTTTTCTCATTTAATCTGAATAACGGAATATCCTTTTGAAATCGCAATATAAGCTTTGAATAAAATGCTTATCCTCAGAGATTCAAGGTGTTGTGCCCTAACTTATTGTCCATGACATTTTGTTATCTCGAGATAAGGATTTCTAAAAAAAAGGCAATATTCTTTATTTAGAAGTTCGAGCAATCGTGCCCTAACTTACTGGGTTCCAATTTTTCATTTGACAAATAACTGAATACCTTCATCAAGCCTAAATACGAATTTTAAAAGTCGAAAGACAAGCTCAGTTTCGGGAACTCAAAATGTCGTACCCTAACTTACTGGGCGTGACATTTTACTTCTTCGAAATAAGCAGGTCTCAGCATGCAGTTTAATTTATTCAATTTTTTTTTTTTTACAAAAAGGATCGTATTTTTGAATCTTTTCAAATTTTCGACATTAAGACATTAATTGATCAATTAGGTACCAATTTTGGGCGTATCGAGGGTGCTAACCCTTCCTCATTCATAACCGACTCCCGAACCCGTTTTCTAAATTTCGTGGACCAAAAATTTTTGTTTTAGTAAATTCAAATTTTATTGAAATGATTGAATCACGAGGTGACCCGATCACACCTCACAAAAAAAAAAGATTGGTGGCGACTCTGTTTTTCATTTCCATTTTCAAAATATAAAGTCGACCCCGTTTTTCAAAAAAAAAAAAGGTTACGACATGCATTACATACAAACACAACATTCAAATAACATAATTACATTTCCGATTAAGTCACACGAACTTACCTCGACACTTGTTCGCGTTAGTAATCTACTAATCCGAAATCTTTCCTTTTCTCGATCTAGCCTCGAGTTTGTGTTTTCCAGATCTATATAAATAGCTTTAATAATCAATTTCTCATTTTTCATACTCATAGGGAGTCAATTTACGTCCTAGGCAAAATTACCATTTTGCCCCTAACTTTTACATAAATTTTGATTTCATCCCTAGGCCCGAAAAATGAAACTTGTTTAAATTACTCCCTATTCCAAGCCTAACCAAAGCCCCATTACAAAATTTACAGCACATGTATACATAAATTTTAAAAATTTTTCCTTCATTCACAAGTTTACATTTTAGTCCCTAAATCGAGTTTCCATCAAGAATCACTTTGTAAAAGTTGTTTATCTATCAATAATCTTTCAATTTCTACCATAAATTTCTAATTTCCAGCATATACATCCATAACCCATTTTCCAAACTTTGATAACTTTTCAAATTAATCCCCTAAATAGAGAGATTAAGCTATCCCAATTTCAAAAATATCAAAATTACTAAAAACGAGACAAAGGAGCTTACCCAATTAGGCCTTGAATGCTTATTTTCTCTCTCTTAGGGTTTCCATGTGTTTTTAGGTTGAAGATGAAATAAAATAAGATGATATCTTTTATCATCTTTTTAATTAATTAAGTTTTTGCTATTTCCAAATTAGTCCTTGACCTTTTTTTATAATTCTACATACTTTTCTTAATGGTCTAATTACCATATAAGGGCCTCTAGTTTTGAATTCCATAGCTATTTGATCCTTATAGCTACTAGAATTCAACTTTCACATTTTATGCGATTTAGTCCTTCTTGTAATTAGGCACTAGATTGATAAAATTTTTGTGTCAAATTTTTCACACGACATCTATGATATTACAATCTACATAATAAAATAAAAATAAATTATATTTTGGGTCGAATTTGTGGTCCCGAAACCACAATTCTGACTTCACTGAAAAATGGGTTGTTACAAATACGGGTTAGGGGTGTTACAGGAGCATATCCAATAGCTCCCCATATCCCGAGTAGAGGACCTAGTCGAAGTCTCCACATTGGTACAAAATCTTATCAGGGATCATCCAAGGGGCTTTCCATTCGATGTCTTCGTCTTATAGACTCTGGAGAATTGTCATTAATTTCTCCTCTGAAATGTCGTCTCGCCTTGGCGTAGCTACGAATACTTTTAGCGGAGAGTAGTTCTCGAAGAATGTAGATAAGAGACCTTTCTACTTTTAAAAATTGGTTGTGAAACCAAGCTAGCAAGAGTTGTGCATACCTGATAAACCTTCCTTCCCCCGCTCTCCAACATACACTCAAAGATCTGAAAGTTTCAGCCAAGATTACCGGGACGGGCAAGACGCTTTTGTCAAGCCGGTCAAATAAATCTGAAATTACCTCATCTATGTGCCCTAGTGCTTTGGGGAAGATTAGTAACTCGAAGATACTTAAGGCGAAGACATCAACCCTTTTCTTCGTGTCTGGATGTGCCAAGATCAAATCTCATAAACTTTTCCAAGGGATACATTTAGTATCTCCTTTTTGCTTGATCCGGGCCGCGACCCATTGCTCACTGATCCCTATGATGCTCATTAGCTTTTTTAAGAAAGTCGGGATGTTGGCGGCTTTAGAATGAGCTTTGTCGGCTTGAATTCTCGGGCAACGAAGCAAAGTCGTGTACTCCTCCACAGTAGGCACCAAATCTACCCTCAGAAAAGTGCTTATCCACTTTGACATCGAGTAGATAAGGCAAAATCCCCATAGTTTCAGTAGAATAACTACTTAGTTTCATCTTCCCATTGGTCCCATATTTCTTTCAACTCTTGGAGATTGTTCTAAGCCTCACTGATGCAAGTGAAATCCCAAAATTCTGACACTTACCCCTCCGTCAGACTATCACCCTTCTCTAGTTGCGTTTTCTCATACCATATTCGGACAGCTGAATTATCTTCTATTTTATCAAAAAATCCCTTCTCAATTGCAAGCTCTCTATTTAGTAACTGAACTTGAATCAACATTTTTTTATGATGAAAATTCCATGCAATCACATTCAAAACAAGACAAAAAAGTAAGTACATTTCATGCAACACCCTTAACCCGTATCCATCGTTGAAACAGGGTTACGGAGCATTACCAAAACATTTAAAAACATTTACAGGTAATTCATTCAAGCTACTATTGAAATTCTAAAATCATTCATAATGTCCCTTAAATAGACCCTCGAGGCCCAATACGAGCATTAGAATCGAGTCTAGGGGCTCACATGCCTGTGTGGTCTAGGGGACAGGCTCGTGTGACCCTGGGACACACCCGTGCCATAGGTCGTGTTCGACCCCGTGTAACTCTCTGATTTGTGCACACGGTCATGCTACATACCCATGTGCTAGGTTGTATGGTTAATTTAATTCTTTTGAAATTAGGTGCAGGTTTCACACGGCCAAGACACACGCATGTGTTCTAGGCCGTGTAGCACACACGGCTGAGACACATGCCCATGTCTCTACCCATGTGCTCAATTCTGAGCATTCTGTTTCTCAAAATTAAGGTGCATGGGATGCATGGCCTAACTACACGCCCATGTACCCGGCCGTGTGTCACACACGGTCTAGATACACGTCCATGTGTTTTCCCATGTGGACGAAACAAATCCATTCCTAGCTTCATTTCTCACCCAAAATCATACCAAAATCCTACACCAAACTTACATCCATATACCAACCATTCGAAGCATTGAATTCAGGCAATTTGTAACATCTAACATGATATATTGTTACATGCATTCATGCTTTTAATCTTACCTTTTCTAAGCATAAGCATTTAACCTTTCTTAATCAATCAATAATAAACACTATGTTATCTTCATAAGATAAACTTAAATACACATAGACATGTACCAAAACATAATCATCACTAGCCATTCTAATGGCTAGATTACAATAATCATTTACATTTATATGCCAATATGGCCAATATAACCTATACATGCCATTATAACCATAATTGCTTTACCATATTCGCCGAAATATGCCGATGGATAGTGTGAGTGATCTTCGCCAAGTTTCTAATCCAACGAGCTTCCGATTTGCTCTAAAATATGGAAATAAAACTAAGTAAGCATAAAATGCTTAATAAGTTTGTATAACATGGTACTTAACTTACCATTCATTCTATTTTGAGGTAACTATGTAAGGCATATTCAATCAGTTTGCCCTCAAGCCCTACACATATCCTCATTGCCCTTGTTAGTCATATATTCCATAATAACATCACAAACATATATGGGCTCAACAACAATCAAGTTTCCATGCACATATGCTTTCTACAACATGTATTCATTTAACATGTATAAATCATCTCTTTATATTACATGTATAATTTCATAATAGTTCATCTCGAGTTCAGATCATTTCATATAAGAACTTTACCCATATTACTCAGAATATCAAGGTCAAAATTAGTATGCTCAAGGTGACAAGTCTATAATCAAGTATGTACATACTCATGAAATAAATTCCAAGTACAATATCATCATTTCATATTTCTATAAATCAATTATCACGTATCGTCATTTTCACGTCTTTCAGGCCAATATGTGTAATAACTCATTTCTTATTCATATCTTCTCATGTCAAGAACTTTTACCTGTTGAATTTATCTGAAATATCGATGGATACACATGTAGTACATTCATGGTGTACAAATCAGGATCCATCAATTCATATTCAATGATACCCATAGGGTACTATTTGAAAGAGTACACTTGTAACACCTGAAACTAGGACTAGACGTTATGGCCGAATCTGAAGATGTCACACGATAGTGCTTTAGAAAACGTACTTACGATAAAACCATTTTTTGATATCTTAGGCTATAGTAAAAAATGTCTTGTGTGCTCATTCATTATCCCTTTTCAAAACATTATTCGTTGCGAAAGCTTTTAAAATAATTTGCGAATTCGTGTGTATTTTGATAAAACATTTGTTTATTTTGAAAACTCGCGTCTTATCCTACTGCTAGCAGCTATAAAATAAAAATCCCAAATTTAAACAAAAATCCGTGAAGGCCATATTACATAATCTTTTCCAAAATATAATCAAAACAATGAATAAAATTAAAAACCATAAAGGTCCAGAACCGTGGTCACCGCCGAGTCCTCCGCCGCACTTATCCATCTAATGCTGGGGATTACCTGAATAGATTAAATAAAAAAGGGCGAGCTTTCGCAAACTCAGTGTGTAATCCCCACAGAAAACATGCACACGGTATAATATCAAAAAACAAATATAAATTCACAATTCGGGTCTAAGCCTATTACAGAAACGATGCGGACTTTAGCCTACTCAGATACAAAATCAGATATATCCTAAGGCCTTAGCCCATTTCAAACATAATATGCAGATCAGAATAGAATAGCAGAATCCCACCCACCAGCCTCTCCACACCAACTTCGTCCAACCCTACACACCATGTAGGGATAAAATCAACCTATCCATCCCTACACACCATGCTGTACCGGATGCGGCACGTAATCAGAAAGTTACAGCTTAGCTACCAGATAACAGGCTTAAGAGCCTTTCAGATACTTCCTCCAAATAACATGCAACATACTTAAAATGCCATGCTATTATGCAAATAACAGTCCATACATTCAGATCAGTATACATGCTAAGTGTAACATGTTTTCGTACAGATTTCATATAATCAAATCACATAACTTCTGGTCTAAGTACTGATTATCGACCCTTCATTAGGTTTACAGTCGACTTGGGCGACTCGTGCAACCTTTTAGGACATTTCATAAAAATGGACTTACACGCCCATGTGGCCTGCCCGTGTACACGACCCAAATTGACCTTGGCAGTGTGGATCACACGGCCTGGCCTAGAATCTCACACGCCCGTATGGCCCACACGACCAAATTGGTCGAGTCTGTGTCCCACACATGGCCTCGCTCGGCCTTCACACAGTCGTGTCACTTGTACATGGCCTGGCTCATCAATCACATGGCCGTGTAGTGACTGACAGTCTTGCACACAGCCCACCACACGGGCGACCACACACCCGTGTGGCGTCGATAGAGAGGTTTTCAGCTTTCATTTTCTGCGTTTTCGGGTACACGCCTTGTTTCGATTGAAGCTAAAATGATTCCTGAGCACTCCAAACCTATATTCAATCATTAAAACACCATTTTAGTCATTTAAGGCTATACTCAAATGAAAACACACGAGATGACAAAATGCTAAACTAACAAAAACGATACCTTCAGTTAACAATCGAGGTTTCGTACACTTAGAAGGTCAATTGATGATCTCCAGCCCTCTGAATATCTCTGAATCACAAATAAAAAATCCCATAAGCAAAGATTCAGTATTCCAATCAAAACTTTACTGCCGTACTTACCAAGAACACAAAGAGAACCGAAGCGGTGGATTACGGATACTAAGCGATAAAAAGAAAATGGTTGTAATCAGGAAAAGAGGGAAAAATTCGACAGTACTGGTGGGGGATGAAGGGGAGAAACGACAGAGAGTGTAGCGAATTTGAGATGGAAAGTAATTTTGGAAACAAAAAATGAAATTTTTGTCCTCGAAATTTTACCTAATAAAAAAAGGTGAGAATACTGCTGACGCATCACATCCTTCCGCTCCCAAGTGGCCTCCTCAGTGCTATGATTCCACCACAGCACTTTCACTAACTTCCTTCGTAGAAATTTAATGTTGCAATCAAGGATCTGGATTGGCTCCTCCACAAACGTCAGATCTGGTCTAACCTCAATGTCCTCAATAGGAACAACATGCGTGGGATCAGAGTGGTAGCGTCTCAACATTGAGACGTAGAACACATTATAAATGCGATCCAACTCCAGAGGAAGCTCCAACTGATATGCGGCTGGCCCCACTCACTTCAGAATATGGTACGGCCCAATAAACTGAGGGCTCAGCTTACCTTACGACCGAACCTCAAGACCTTCTTCCATGCGAGACCTTGAGAAAAACTAAGTCCCCCACAGAATACTCGATATCCTTTCTCTTCAGATCTGCATAGGACTTCTGCCTATCCAATGTCACTTTTAGTCGATCCCAAATCAATCGGACCTTATCTTCAGTTTCAGAAACCAATTTTGGGCCCAGAACACGTCACTCACCCAACTCAGTCCAGCACAAAGGAGTGCAACACTTACGACCGTACAGGGCCTCGTAAGGCGCCATCTGGATGCTACACTGGTAGCTGTTATTGTAGGCAAACTCTGCCAATGGGAAATACTCCTCCCAACTGCCTCGAAAATCTATAACATAGCTCCTCAACATATCCTCAGTGCTTGAATCACCCTCTCTGACTGACCATCTGTCTAAGGATGGAAAGCAGCACTGAAATCAAACCTTGAACCCAGAGCCTCGTGCAATTTCTTCTAGAACTAAGACGTGAAATGAGGATCCCTATCGGATATGATCGAGACAGGAACCCCATGCAGTCTTACTATTTCAGATACATATAGCGTAGCTAACTTCTAGAGAGAAAAGTCTATCCTGACTGGAATGAAGTGGGCAGACTTGGTCAATCGATCCATAATAACCCAGATAGAATCCTTCTTAATGGGTGTTAAAGGCAACCCACTAATGAAGTCCATCGTTACTCGCTCCCATTTCCACATCGGTATCCTTACCGGCTACAGCAACCCCAAAGGCAACTGGTGCTCAGCCTTAACCTGTTGACAAGTCAGACAGCGAGCACCGAAGTTCGTAACCTCACGCTTCAACCCTGGCCACTAGTACTAACCCGTTGACAAGTCAGACAGCGAGTATCGAAGTCCGTGACCTTACGCTTCAACCCTAGCCACCAGTACAACTCTTGGAGGTCTCGATACATTTTATTCCCGCTGGGATGCATAGCGTAAGGGCTACTATGCGCTTTCCTCAAAATTGATTGTCTCAAATCCTCATTATTCGGTACACAGATCTAACAGCAAAAACAAAGTACCCCGTCACTATTAATCCCAAAATCAGTACAATCACCAGCCTCAACCTAACGGAAAAGCAACTCGAGAGACTTATCCCCCATCTGTTTACCTCTAATCTGATCTATCCACGTGGGCTTAACCTGAAGTTCTGGTAACAGACTACTATCGTTGAATAAGCTGAGTTGAGCGAACATCGCTCTCAGATCGGTCATAGCTCTATGGCTCAAAGCTTCTGCCACAACATTAGCTTTACCAAGATGGTACTCAATGGTGCAGTCGTAATCCTTAAGTAGTTCAACCCATCTACGCTGCCTAAGGTTTAACTCCTTCTAGGTGAGGAGATACTTGAGGCTTTTGTGATCAGTGTAGATAGTACACTTTTCACCATATAGGTAATGCCTCTAAATTTTTAGAGCGAAGACTACATCAGCCATTTCCAAATCGTGCGTCAGGTAGTTAGCCTTATGCGTCTTGAGCTGATATGACACATAAGCTAGCACCTTACCATCTTGCATCAATACACAACCCAGACCCACTTACGACGCATCATTGTATACCACGAAGTCTTTACTAGACTCCGGCTGTATCAGAATAGGAGCCTGAGTCAGAATAGATTTGAGCTTCTCGAAGCTCTCTTGTTGCTTATTAGTCCAGACAAAGGGAACTCCCCTGTGTAGAAGCTTGGTTAGCGGTGCAGCGATCAAGGAGAACCCTTCTACGAAGCGTCAATAATAACCCGCTAGCCTCAGAAAGCTGCGAATTTCGGGCCCATTCTTCGGCTGTTTCCATTCCAACACAGCCTCAATCTTACGAGGATCCATATGAATCCCCTCCGCAGAAACCACATGCCCTAGAAAGGTTACTTCTCAGAGCCAAAATTCACACTTACTGAACTTTGCGTACAACTGTTTCTCGTGAAGCATCTGTAATACCACCCAAATATACTCATCGTGCTCGTCCTTAGTCTTGGAGTACACTAAGATATCATCGATGAACACCACAACAAACTGGCCCAGATAAGGCTGGAACACACGGTTCATCAAATCCATGAATGTTACTGGTGCATTGGTCAACCCAAAAGGCATAACCAGGAACTCGTAATGTCCATACCGAGTCTTAAATGTCATCTTATGCACATCCTTCAGTTGATGGTATCCTGATCATAGATTAATCTTGGAGAACACAGAAGCCCCTCTGAACTGGTCAAATAGATCATATATTTCTCAGTAGTGGGTACTTATTCTTGATTGTTGGCTTGTTCAACTGCCGGTAGTCGATACACATCCTCATTGTCCTATCTTTCTTTTTTACAAACAACACCAGTGCTCTCCATGGAGACACACTAGGACGAATGAATCCACGATCTAATAGTTCTTGAATTTGAGCCTTAAGCTCCGTAAGCTCCTTCGGTGCCATTCGGTAGGGCGCAATAGACACCAGAGCTGTACCTGAAGTGAGCTCAATCCCAAATTCCACTTCTCGGCTCGGAGACAGAATCGGTAGTTCCTCAGGAAAAATATCTGGAAAATTCCTTACGGTTCTGATATCCTTAACCGAAGAGTCCCCAGAATCAAAAACACTAATGTAGGCCAAGAATGCCTCACATCCCTTCCGTACCAACTTCTCTGCCACCAAAGCAGATATCACATTAGTCAAGTAGTCTCGACGTTCCCCAATCATCACTACCTCGTTGTCCTCCTTGGTTCTCAAAATGACCCTTTTTGTAGCATAGTCTAGACTTACCCGGTGCTTGACCAGTCAGTCCATTCCCAGAATCAAATCGAACTCCCCGAACGGAAGCTCCATCAGATCACCCAAAAATATCGTCTCCTGAACATCTAAAGGAACATCACTATATAGTTTACTAATTGAGATAGATTGCCCCAATGGACTCACAACAGTTAACTCGCTTGAAGATCTTTCAACCAGAATCCCTAAAGTTTCAGACACAACACTAGCTACATATGTGTATGTAGAGCATATGTCTATGGTACATTATAAATGAAAAACATACCTGTGATGACATCCAGGGCATCTCGGTCCTCACAGCGATGGGCAGCATAAACCAGTGTAGGCTACCTCACCTCAATCGGTCCAGCATCTCTACCCGGTGCCCTCTGTCCTCGGCCCATACCATTACCACCCCTGGCCTGACCTTGGCCCCTTGTGGCTGTAGAGCTACTCTCGGTGGCTGCGCAGTACCAGTACCCATAGATGCATCTAATTGGTTCTCAGTGGACAATCCCTGACACAATGCTCAGTTGACCCGCATGTCAAACATGCCCCAGTCGTCCTCCAACATTCGCCCGAATGGCATCTACCACAGTGTCTGCAGAGCGCTACCCCAGTAGGTACAACAGGAGGCCCAACTCTCACTGGCTTATTAGACTTGGCCTTCTTCTTAGGCCTCATCACTGAATTCGAGGGCTCCGATTCCCTCTTATTCTTTCTTTTCTCATGGTTCTAGCGCTCAGTGTACTTAACCTTTTCAGCGATTTTCGCCTTCTCTACTAAAGTAGAAAAATCACGCTCCCTCTAAGGAGCTATCCGAACCCGTAACCTGTCCCTGAGTCCATCCTCAAAACGAACGCATCACTCATATTCGGTCGCCACCATGCCCTAGGCATACCGATTCAATCTCAGGAAATCGACCTCATACACTGCCACTGAATGGTCTCCCTGGGTGAGATTAAAGAACTCACGCCTCCTACCGTCAATGTAACTAGTTCCCACATACTTTCTCTGGAAATCCATCTTAAAGTAGTCTCAAGTCAAACGACCAGGCTGAGTGCCCTCCTTAACCGTCAGCCACAACTAGTAAGCTTTATCATGAATCAGAGAGACAGCCCCTTTTAGCTTCTGCTCAATAGTAAAATCCAGATCATCCATAATTTTTTCCGTGGCCTCCATCCAGTATTCGGCCACGTTATGGGCGACTCCACTAACACCCTAAATCATTCTGCCCCATTAGACTATACTAGTTTCGTAACCGACCCACAGCCCCCAGATCCGGAGTTGGGCCCAGCGACCCTCTCTAAAATCCTTACCATGGATCAGGATAGTGAATCATCTCTAGCCTCACGATCATGACACCAGTCTCTATAGCAAGTGAGATCAGCGTCTCGCTCGTATCCAGATTAGGCAGATTTTTAGATGCTGAGGACCCAGCTCGAGCCCCCCTACGGCCTCTAGTACCCCGTCCGCGGATACGTCGTACGCTCATCGTAAATTTGGAGTTTATCTGGAATAACAGTTTTATGCATTAGTTACAATTCCAATAATTGTTAACAGATGTTTTATGCATAACAGTATCAAAAGTTCAGAGTTCGTTATCGCGAATCGTAGTCTCACTATGATTTTTTTGTTTCGCTACAGTTTTCAATTTAAACTACCTAGAGTGTTTTCAGTATAGTATACTACCTATTGCCTGTTTCAAGCATGCATGTAGCATTTAAAAAAAATCTAAACAGAGTTTAGAACACTTATAGTATCGACGCCGGAGACTCGGTGTACCACATACTCAGTCCAGAAATCTTTTAAATCATTTAAAAATCATTTCAGAAAAAACCAATTTTAAAATCCAAATCCACAGCCGAGTTTTGCAACCTGGCTCTGATATCACTAAATGTAACACCCCAAACCCGACCTAGACGTTATTCCCGAATCTGGCGATGTCACATGATAGTGCTTTAGAAAACGTAATTACGAAAAGACCATTTTTCGATATCTTAGGCTACCATAAAAAACGTGTTGTTTGCTCATTTATTATCCCTTTTCAAAACATTATTCGTTGCGGAAGCTTTTAAAATAATTTGTGAACTCGTGTGTATTTTGATAAAACATTTGTTTATTTTGAAAACTCGCGTCTTATCCTACTGCTAGTAGCTATAAAATAAAAATCCTAAATTTAAACAAAAATCCATAAAGGCCATATTACATAATCTTTTCCCAAATATAATCAAAACCATGAATAAAATTAAAAACCGTAAAGGCCAGAACCATGGTCACCACAGAGTCCTCCGCAGCACTGACCCGTCTAATGCTGGGGATTACCTGAACATATTAAACAGAAAAGGGTGAGTTTTCGCAAACTCAGTATATAATCCCCATAGAAAACATGCACACGGTACAATATCAGAAAACATATATAAATTCACAGTTCGGGTCTGAGCCCATTACAGAAATGGTGCCGACTTTAGCCCACTCAGATACAGAATCAGATATATCCTAGGGCCTTAGCCCATTTCAGATATAATATGCAGATCAGAATAGAATAGCAGAATCCTACCCACCAGCCTTTACACACCAATTCCGTCCAACCCTACACGCCATGTGGGGATAAAATCAACCCACTCATCCCTACACACCATGCTGTATTGGATGCGGCACGTAATCAGAATGTTACAGCTGAGCTGCTAGCTAAAAAGCTTAAGAGCCTTTCAGATACTTCCTCCAAATATCATCAACCCACCCAGATGCAATGCAACATACATAAAATGCCATGCTATTATGGCAATAACAGTCTATACATTAAGATTAGTATACATGCTAAGTGTAACATGTTTTAGTACAGATTTCATATAATCAAATCACATAACTACGGGTCTAAGTACTACTTACCGACCCTTCATTAGGTTCACAGTCGACTTGAGCGACCCGTGCAACCTTTCAGGACATTTCATAAAAATGGGCTTACAAGCCCATGTGGCCTGCCCGTATACACGACCCAAATTGGCCTTGGCCGTGTGGATCACACAGCCTGGCCTAGAATCCCACACACTCGTATGGGCCCACACGACTGTGTGGATCACACGGCTGAATTGGTCAAGCCTGTGTCCTGCACAGGGCCTCGGTCGGCCTTCACACGGCTGTGTCACCTGCACACAGCCTGGCTTGTTGATCACATATTCGTGTGGTAACTAATAGTCTTGCACATGGCCTACCACACGAGTGACCACACATCCGTGTGGCGTCTACAGAGAGGTTTTTTGGCTTTCACCGAAACCTTATTTTCTGCATTTTTGGGTACACACCTGGTTTCGATTGAAGCTAAAACAATTCCCAAGCACTCCAGAACCTATATTCAATCATTAAAACACCATTTTAGTCACTTAAGGCTATACTCAAACGAAAACACACGAGATGACAAAACGCTAAACTCACAAAAATGATACCTTCAGTTAACGATCGGGGTTTCGTACACTTAGAAGGTCAATTGATGATCTCCAGCCCTCTGATTATCTCCTAATCACCAATCAAAAATCCCATAAGCAAAGATTCATTATTCCAATCAAAACTTTACTACCGCACTTACCAAGAACACAAAGAGAACCGAAACGGTGGATTGCGGATACTAAGCGATAAAAGGAAAATAGTTGTACTCAGGAAAAGAGGGAAAATATTCGGCAGCACTGGTGGGGGATAAAGGTGAGAAACAACAGAAGAGTAGGGAATTTGCGATGGAAAGTAATTTTGGAAACAAAAAATGAAATCCTCTCAGATTTTCCCCCAACTCCCACTATTATCCAACTTCACAGGCTTTCAATCCCAATCAAACTCATCCACTCTACACCCCCCGTGCCAAAAAGAATTATTCCCTCATTTATGCAAGATTCGAACACAGGACCTCTAACTCCTTAACACTCCATTTAACCACAAGAGCAGCAGGCCTATTTTGTTAATTACTACACACAATAAAACTTAAGCCTACTAGGCAAGATTAAGGCTTCATTCATTAAGGAACATAAAATTTTGCCCAAGCTAAGGCTTGAATCCAAGACTTCCCAGACACTTCCAGATAACTTAACCACTGAAGCAGATAGACAGTTGTTTTCTATAAATTTTAGAATTTTTCATCAGTTTTCACAACTTTACATTTTAGTCCCTAAATCATGTTTTTATCAAAAATCACTTTGTAAAAGTTGTTTATCTATCAACAACCTTTCATTTTCTACCACAAATTTCTAATTTTCAGCATATACATCCATGACCCATTTTCCATACTTTGATAACTTCTCAAATTAATCCCCCAAATAGACAGATTAAGCTATCCCAGTTTCAAAAACATCAAGATTACTAAAAATAGGACAAGAAAACTTACCCAATTTGGCCATGAAAGTTTCTTCTCTTTTTCCTAGGGTTTCCATGTATTTTTGGGGAAGAAGATGATAAAATAAGATGATATTTCTTTTTAAAATCTTTTAATTAATTAAAATATTTCACTTTCCAATTTAGTCATTGCCCTTTTTCTAAATTTCCATGGATGAGTCACCATAATACCTACATACTTTTCTTTAATGGTCTAATTACCATATAAGGACCTTAAATTTTGAATTCCATAGCTATTTAATCCTTATAGATACTAGAATTCAACTTTTGCATTTTACGCGATTTAATCCTTCTCGTAATTAATCACATAATCGGTAAAATTTTCTTATCAAAATTTCCACATGACATTTCTATCATATTAAGAACCATAAAATAAAATAAAAATAAATTTTATTTTCGACTCGAATTTGTGGTATCGAAATCATTGTTCCAATTTCACCGAAATTGAGCTGTTACATTTCATACCAAACTAGAATTCAAAGTAAACAAGATATAATAAATAGAGCACCTATTCGGGTGACCACTAGGGTTTGGTATGGTCCTACCTAGGGTGGGCTTTTAGGGCTCATTATATGCGGTTTGGTTCTAAAGACAGGGTACCTGAACCTGTAGATTCCTCGATCCTTACCCATTATAGGCTCATACGAATAGAGTTCAGTTCAGGGGAATACATTTTCCTATGGCTATACGGAGATGAAAATCTTACGAAGACATAGGTACGGATGTATACCGAAAATGATTCACTATCCTATACGGAGGTGAAGGCCTCACGAAGGAATAGTTTCTCACTCCTACTTAAGAAGGGTAAAATCAAGCGTTTATGCGATGCAACATACGATAAACACACAAAACAAACTTTCGAACCAATAAAACAGATGTACTAGATAGCTATACAACCCGAGATATCAAAACATTAAGGATGAAATGCAACAAAGGGGTCGCAAATTTAAACCAAATTATCAAATTTCGATAAAAAGACCAAAAGTAATCAACTCGCGGTTTGACTCTCTTATTTTGTCCCCAATGGAGTCGCCAGCTGTCGAAACTAATTATTTTAAAAGTCGACGTTTTATTTAAAAAAACGAAAGTAGGAGTCACCACCAATCCTTTTTCATGAGGTGTGATCGGATCACCTCGTAAATTGATCATTTTTAATAAATGGCTTGATTTACTAAAACAATAGTTTTGGTCTACAAAATTCAGGAAACGGGTTCGGGAGTCGGTTACGTACGAGGAAGGATTAGAACCTTCGTAACACCCAATATTGGTACCTAATTGATTAATTAATGTCTTAATGTCGAAAGTTGAAAAATCGAAAAGAATTTAAAATACGACCCCTCTTTGTATTAATGTCTATATTTTTTTAGTAAAATCCCTTAAATAGATCAAAATGTACGTAAAAGGCTTTCTTATCTCGAGGTAACAAAAGGTCGTATCCCATAAGTTAGGACACGACTTCTCGAATTCTCAAAAATAAGTTTACCTTTTATCTTTTTATATTAAATCTCACGTATTTTAATTTTAAAAAGATATTTGGTCATTTAGATTCAACGAGAAAATCAAAAACCCCAAAAGTTAGAGCACGACTCCTCGAATCTCCAAATACGAAATATTGCCTATTTTTAAAATTTCCCTTTTTTTATAATAACATATGTAAAATTTAAAACAATGAGTATTTATCTTATTTGGGGGTATAGTATAAAAACAACTATGGGTAAATATGTTTAAACGTGATTCATGACGTTATTTTAATTAAATAAGATAAAATGTTAATGTAGAAAATGGAACGATGATATACGAATAAAATTTTGCGCTAATAAATGACAATAATTTGAATATACTAATAAAACAATTCATAATGCATATCATGGTGGCAATAATCACATAATATATACTACTTTAATACTAATATGATCAATCAAAGGAAAAAAATAAATAATAAAATAAATAGTAACAATGATAATAATAATAGTAACAAAATATACACATAAAAAAAGAAGACAATACCAATTTTAATATAATAAGGACAAGGGAATAAATAAATAAATACATAAATAAATATAGAGGAAAATGGTTCATAAAATATTGAAAATAAAGGACCAAATTAAAATGTAAATAAAATTAAGGGTGCAATTTGTAATAAAATACATAAATAAATAATAAAAATAGTGAGAAAAAAGGGACAAACACAAAAGTAAAAAAGAAATAAATAGATAAATGTATAAATAAATAAATAAATACAAAGGAAAATAAAATATAAAAGATCGAAAGTAAGGGACTAAATCAGGATCTAAACAATATTTAAAGTAAAAATCATAAGAAAATAAACAAATTAAAAAATAAAATAAGGTAAGGGATTAAAATCAAATGCGCAAAGGAAAGACATGGATCAACTAGGCAATAATCCCCTTGTCCCTTAAATGCAGGGTTCCCTGGAGACTAAATAGTCAAAGGACGAAATAAAAAAAATAACAAAATCAAATGGGTAAATTTTAAAAAGAAAAAAAAGCTAAAATAAGGACCAGATTGAAAAGGAGTCCAAAAGCGGAAGGACTAAAAGGGTAAATAAACCCTTAGTCTAAAAACATGCAGATCCTGGGGGTCTTGGGTCGGATCTCGGGTCAAAGACCAAAACAAAACCGTTTTGGGGTCTATGAGCAATGGCTCAAAACGCTGTCGTTTCGTACACCTATTTAAACCAAAAACTTTTCAAAGGTTTCATTTCTACCTTCATTTAAAAAAAATAGAAACCCTCTTTTTTTTCTTTCAAAAACTTCTCCCATTTCAGCCGAGGTCCGACGAGTCCTTGAGGCGACCACTGATCGCCGGCGACGGGCTCCGCCGTTCCTGGTGGCCAAAAAACTAAAAAATAACCCATTTTTTCGCCATTCGACTCCCAAACCCAAATCCGAAGGCAAATGCCTTTAAAAATGAAAAAAAAAATGACTAGAAGAAATTGGTTTTCCTTCCTCTTGGTTGCACGACCTTTGCGTCCTTTTTCAACGAAGCCCAGATGAAAACCTAATGGGTTCGGCGGCTTTCGGGATCGGGAAAGCCTCTCAACGACGACACGAAAGGAAAGGCAGGTAAACGGTTTTGTATTTTTTTGAATCTGATTTCTTTTTTTGCTTTTTTTTTCTTTTTTGTTTTGTCAAAATACATCTTGGGCTTTTACAATATTATTTTGCTTTTTCTTTTTCTGTTTCCACCATACACTGTTTTGCTACTATTCTGGCGTGTTCTTTATGCTGCTTCTGTGTTTTCCTTTTTTGTAAGTGGCCCTAGAGTTAACGGAAGGGAGAGAAGAGTGCCCTTTGTCGTTTTGGTGCAAGGGGGAAGTTTTCGGGCGTCGCATCCTCTAACATGTCTAGGAGCAGCGCGATAAAAGGGGGCTAGGGTTTTTAGTTTTACTGAGAGTGAGTTTAGGTTGTTGGGCTATTGGGCCTTTAGGGTTTTTTTTTTTTTAAAATTTTAGGTTGTTTTTGATTTTTGGGTTTGGGTTTGTAATTTTTTTTGGTTTTGTTTATTATTTTTCATATATTTGATTTCTATTTGGGCTGATTGGTTTGATCCTTTTATTTGTTTGAAATTCTGGCTCGGGCTAAATTGGCCTAATACAGTTCCATTTCTCCATTTCGGAGAAAACCATAATTATTCTTGCATGTTTCCCATTTCTCTTTTCCTATTCATTCTGTTCATTTCTATTCAAGAACACAGTTCATTTCTGGTTTCAACAAGCTAGCTGAAGGACCGATTGGACATATATAGTTGAGGCTCAAATGATTTATAATTAAGTTTCGAATTTTTTCTATTAATTATAAACTCATTTAGTCACAAAGTCATTCCATTATAGTAATGTGACTGATCTCTCCCCAACAACATACTATTATGAAAGCAACTACTTAATTCTCGTCTAATAACCTTGTCATAAGTATGTTACCCTCATAGGATATCCTTGATCTCTTTGGTATAATACCCGTTCTTCTAATATAATCCTATTTTATCTCATGGTAACCTTTACATCTTCCTTCATTAAAAGTTAATCACTATCAAATAGTGATCAAGTTATCCATCACAAAGACGGATGACCCATGGCCATGTTTACTTTTCACCAACCATGTCATGCCAATGAAAGGATATCATTTTCCTTTTTTTAGGCTATGAATTCCACTATTGTGAATGATTTTCTATAGTACAGAAGTCGTACACCCAACACACTGGCTTTCAGCACCTTATCTATTTGAACTCAGGCTTTTACTTACATCAAAATTGATAATACTCTAGAATGACATATTTTTATGTGCTAATTGCATGTTTATTTTGATTATGACCCTACTAATTGGAGCTATTTATGATCTTTTATCTTTCAGGGACTAAATTGGAGGGAAAAGGAAATTTAAGGGCAAAAAGCGCGAATTTGAAGATAAAATGGGCCAACATGCGATATAGAAAAAAAGGTGGTGCTAAAAATGCAAGTATGGAAGACATAAGGACAAAAATGCAAAAAAGAGATATTTTATAAACACAAGTCTCTATTTAATTTTTAATTATATTAGGATAATTGTTAGATATTATTATTTAGATTTTATTTTAGCTTTTATCTTTATTTATCTTTAATTATCTGTATTTATGTTTTAGAATTTAAGTAGGACTAGACTAAGTTTCCTAGTACTATAAATAGGGGATGGAGTGACTCAAATTTGATATCATATCTTTCTGTAAACACTCCCTTTCCCAAAACTTAGCCTTTGTTCTTTCCATTCAATAAAATTCCATTCTTTTTATTAAGTCTATTTCTTTTCCCAAAAGCATGATCCACTAAATCCATGTACCCAAAGGTTGTCAAAAATCCCCAAAAAAGGTTTATGAGGCTTAGAGTCCGCGCTTAACCTTCTCAACGAGTATTCATTACTTCTCCGCATTACGGGGCTAACGTTTCCGTCCATGTCCCTTCAAAAGTGATCTTTCTATCTTGTGCAAGGAATGACCGCTTTGTATATTTTGGGAAGGTTGCACAGTTAGTTCGTTAGCTTACTACGTCAGTGGTTGTCGAGCCCAAGAGACAAAATGGCATGGGATTTGCCATTGGGAAGTGAAGATCTAATGTAAGACGGTCCCACAGGAGCGACGGTTGGCTAGAGTCAGGTTCCTCTAAATTATAAGTCTAAACCCTAAGTGGATCTAGTGGTCATAGGCGTCTTCTTCAACTATAACTAGCTTATTCAGTTCGAGAAGGATCACATAAAAGTCAAGGATTGAACCCAAGGAGGATCGAGACAACCGGAGGCTGGAATTTCGCTACATAAGAAACTCTCTCTTTTCCCAAACTCTGTTTATTTTTATATTCTCTATTTTAGTTTTTGCTATTTATTTAATTTCGCAATTCTAATCAACTTTTAATTCTGTCTTTTTTCCCTAGGTACACAGGTTTTCTTCGGCATGATTTTGTTCGGGATCTCATGAAACAAGACATTGTGCAAATCCAGTCCCAGAGGATTTGACCCTACTTCCCTTATACTATTCTTTTTATTATTTCTATAGAGATAGGATATATTTGGTGCTTGGCAACGTACTAATCTTGTTTTTTTGTTTCTTATGACCAGATCTGCTCCAGATACTCTTGCGTTTCATTCAGAAATAGAAAAGACTGCAAGAACTAATCGCAAGGAAACAAAGTTATAGAAAAAGTAGTCAGGAGTGGGTGGGACTCAGAGTAACCCACGACCAGGAATCGAAATTGATGATGAAGTAGAGTCTAGGGTTAACGAACACCCTACTCAAACATTTGCAAGTGAAAAAGTAGAAGTCGATTCACCAGAAGAAGTGCTTAACACTAGGGTTGACGAAAACCTGAATCTCGCACATCAACCAATGGCTCAAACAATTCGGCAACTAGCTGAAGTTGTGACAGAACAACCGCTATTATGCATTGCGTATCCTACTATGGATACTGATTTTGAACTAAAATCAAGTTTAATCCAGTTACTGCCAACTTTTCGTGGGTTACAAAATGAAAATCCCCACAAACTTTTGAAAGAGTTTCATATGGTTTGTCTTAGCATGAAACCTCAGTGGGTAACTATGGATCAAATCAAAATGCCTGCTTTCCCTTTTTCCCTGGCAGCTTCTGCTAAGGAATGGTTATTTTATTTACCCCCTAGATCTATAACAACTTGGTGTTGGAACGCCGATACCCCATGGCGCAGCAGAATAAAATTAGATCCGGCGATCCAAACCATGGATCCATGTGTGAGGAACGAATCGGGGTGAAATAAAGGTTTCAAATTACCAAAACTTCAATCTGAGTAGAGACAATGACGCCTTGGCAACAAGAGTTTTGATCTCATTGTCGAATCAAGCCACAACCTTTTCGATGTCGGCCTCTACGTGATTCACCCGGTTTGACTATGAACGGAAGAAATCTCCAAAACTATTTTGAGGTTTATTTGCTTGACGGCCGCTAGACCTAACAAGCAATCTCTTAGGGTTTTCACATAAGCTTTGCCTCTTTTAAATACCTTTTATATTGGGTATCCTTTTAATTGGGCCTTTTATAATGGGTATTTTTTTTATTGGGCCCATTATTTGGTATCCTTTTAATACCCTTTTATAATTGGTATCTCTTGAATGTATCATAAGATTAAATAAATATAATAAAGTTTTTAACCGAAAATTATAATTACATTAATTATATCCGAAAATTATAATTACATTAATTATAATAAGGATTTCGGTAAACTATATTTATTTAAATTTATATATGAATCAAATTCATATATTAATAGAATTATATTGTCATTATGTGTACAACATCCTTGTACATATAATATGTTCAATATTTGATTGCCCAATTAAATTAATTCTTTAATTAATTTAATTCATGTGACAACTAAAAACAATACCAATTATATTTTATTCCGTTCATTTAAACCATAGGGTGTGACCCTGTAGGTTCTTGCAACGTTAGCAGTAATAATAGAACGATTCTAATGTCACAAACAATGAGTGGCATCTAGCAATGCATCATTGCTACCTAAGTTACAAGAAGTCATGATTCCATATAACTTTTTGTGATTAACCTTTCATACATTAATCCTTAAGTCCTTTATCTCTGGAATGGACACAAGTCATGGAATAGTCACACTTGTATAGTCCATCCCATGTTTCTTGATATCTTGAGTAGACTATGATATACAAATTAGTATGACATCTCATGTCAACTTATTTGAGCATGGCCATGCATTTCTAGTCTCACTCAATCAAGTGGCCTAAGATATTACTCCCATTATGTAGGAGGAACTTATCCTATATTGATCAACCATATCCCTCTACATAGATTGTGGTATATCCAACATCAGTCTTTATAGAACAACCAATTATGGTGTACGCTTGATGTTGTATCAAAATATACAACTCACGATGTTGAGATAATAATTATCTCAAGTCCGAGGATCATATACATATTAATCACTATGAGTAATGTTGTGACAATTACATAATAATCCAATAAACATACTCATAACGGGTCAATCCAATATGTTGTTCTCTAACACACATATTCATGTATTGATTTTGACAATCCACATCAATGACAACTCTTTATCATCAATCAACTATATGTTAGTCTTAATGCATTATTGTTGTCCTAGTCAACAATAATACTCGACTAAGGATCTTTTAAGAATAATCATATTATTCTTAGGACATTATTATAAAACAGTTTATTTATACACACAGAAAGAAAAACTAAAATAATAATGACAACGCTTTATATTAATAAACATGGTAAATTAAGTATGTTATTACAACCATCTCATGATTGGTCTTTGGGCATACTCTTACACTTGGGCTGATCTATCTCGCTTATTTCTCAACAGGTTTTTCCCAGCATCATGAGCAGCTGAGTTAAGAAGGGATATCATGGGAATAAGGCAAAAAGAAGCAGAGTCTCTGTACGACTATTGGGAGCGATTTAAGAAGTTATGGGCAAGTTGCCCACAACATGGTATAACGGAACAATCTCTTCTCCAGTACTTTTATGAAGGCCTAAAACCCATGGAGATGAATATGGTAGACACCACTAGTGGAGCAACGTTGGTCAACATGACTCCCCAACAAGCAAGAAACTTGATCTCCACGATGGCTGCAAATACTCAGCAATTTCGAGCCAATTATGAACCCCCTAGGAGGGTTCACCAGCTAAGTGATTCGACCTCAGAAGATAAGGCTGATAGAATTGCTAATATTCTGAACTCTCTTGTTGCAGAAAAAGTAAAACCAGCCCGGCTGTGTGGAATACATGCTACACTTGAACATACGACTGATGCGTGCCCTAGTATGTGTGACGATACTATGGCCCATTTAGATGCTGTGGGGAAATTTTTTGGGCCACCACAAAGGCGACACAACCCTTACGCTAATACCTACAACCCAGGATGGAGGGACCACCCTAACTTGAGGTATGGGGCCAACCCACGATATAACTAGCCATACCAAAATTGATCTCCACAATGGTCACGAGATTCAGGTAATTCTCTAGAAACTTTGGTCAATAAATTAGCAGCTAATGTCCTTTATTTCCAACAACAAATGAAGGATTTTTAACAGTAAACTGAGGCATCTATAAGAGAGTTGACCACATCAATTGAGAAATTGAACTCTCAAGGGAAGCTGCCGTCAGAAACGGAACCCAACCTAAGACAAAACGCGAATGTAGTGACGTTACGAAGCGGAAAAGTACTAGAACCAATTCTTGACAGAAATCTTGGCGAAGAATCCACCCAAGAAAAGCCCGAGAATGATTAACAGGTCCGAACTAAACCTCCATTGCCTAAATTTCAACCTCTATTTCCAGGAAGATTTTACCAATGTCAAAAAGGTAAAGAGGACAAGGAGATCCTCGAAACATTCAGAAATTTCAAGATCAACATACCACTATTGGATGCCTTCAAACAGATTCTGCGATATGCTAAGTTTCTTAAAGAGCTCTGCACCAATAGAAATTAACAGGTAACGAAAAGATAAGTGTTGGTGAGAATGTATCCGAAGTGTTATAGCAAAAGATGCCAACAAAATGCAGAGATAGGGGCATGTTCGTAATACCATGCAAAATAGGCTACTTGGGAATAAAAAAAGCTATGTATGATTTGGGGGCCTCCATAAATGTAATGCCCTTTTCTTTTTATGAATCAATTAATTCAGGCTTTTTGACGAAAACGGGTGTTATTATACAGTTGGCAGACTGGTTTGTTGTGCATCCTCAAGGAGTCCTCGAAGATGTTTTAGTAAAAGTTAATGAGCTTATTTTCCTTGTAGATTTTTACGTAATTAAAATGGAAGAGGATAACGCTCCTAGGTCTTCAAACATCCTACTGGGCCGACCTTTCCTTAGTACTGTTAGCACTAAGATCGACGTGCGACGCAAGACTCTCACAATGGATTTTGATGGGGGAAATCGTGAAGTTTAATGTTCACGACACTATCAGTCATTGATCATTTTTTATACGATGTCAAAGTCTTAAAATTTATATAAAGAATGATCGAACTTGGAAACTAACTATGACAATGATATGAGGCAAGCGTACCTATCGAACAGTAGTATAGTTTAGGTAAGACCGGAATGTCGAACCCAAAGGAACCAAAAGTACTAATACTAACTCTCTTTTTATTACCTAGCCTAAGAATTAAGGGAATTGTTTATCTAATCTAAAATTAATTAACTACTAAACTAAATACTCTAAGACAAAGAAGAATGAAATTGGGAAAATAACTTCAGGAAAAACCAATTGATTAAGACGACACCCAAGGAAGAATCCACCTAGACTTCACTTGTTATCTAACTCTAAACCAAACGATTGATTCATTTGACTTGATCCGTAAGATTCCCTAAGTTATATTAATCCCTCTCTCGAGGCGACCAACGTGTAACCCTAGGTTGATTAATTGAAATCTCTTTCTAATTAAAACCCCTAAAATTGCATTAACTCGATCTATGGACTCCCATATTAGGTTTCACCCTAATTCGGAAAAATCTCGTCACCCTATCTCTAGGCGTGCGATCAACTCCACTTAATTATGCTAGATCTACTCCTAGGCAGGGACTTTTACTCCTCCACCTAAGCACATCATACTTGAATTAATATCCCAGAAATATCAAGACAAGAATTAAGAACACATAATTAAGAACAAGTCAAATATTTATCATATAGTTCAGCAAACGATAACAAGATTCATCTTAGGTTTCATCCCCCTCAGGTATCTGAGGGTTTAGTTCATAACAATAAAAGAAAACATCTCAGAAGAAAAGATAAAATAAAACATAAGAAATCCCTAAAACCCCTTGAAGAAATTGAATGAGAGATCCTCCGTCTTGAGTATAATTCCGGCTTCTTGAGATGGATCAACTGGCTATCTTCAAGTAAATCCCCACAAATCTGCCCTCTTTGGCCTAGCTGGACGGCACCTGACTAAAGCCCTGGGTTCCCCCTTTTCTGGTCATACTTAGGGGGTTTATATAGGTTTCAGAATATGTTTCTTTGCCCCTAAGTATCCAAATCCGAGTGAAACTATTCTTTCCCACGGCAGGGACACGCCCATGGCACACACCCGAGTAAGTCGTGGCCAGGCCATGTTCGATCCTGTTGAATGAGGCACGACCGTGTGGTCTTGGGCCCAGGTTGTGTAGATTTCGTGATGTGGCCTATTTACTCCGTTTTCCGTTCTTTTTGTCCTTTGGTGCTCTCCTGGGTATAAAACATGAAAACAAAGAATTAAGAGCACCAAATTACATAATTCAAGGTTTAAATTATTCAAAAACATACTAAATGTGGGCTTAAAATATGTTACTTTTACGGTTTATCAGATACCCCCACACTTAAGCTTTTGCTTGTCCTCAAGCAAATTCTCAAGTCACAATTAAAACAAACTTCCTTGATTCATAATATTCATCAATAATGTTTCATCATAATTCAAAGACAATTCATACATTGATAGTTCAACTTAAAGAGTCCTAAAGATTCAAACAATCAAAGTCATACAATTGTAGCACAAAAACATAGGTGTTTCCCTTCATCTAAATAATTACCTCTGATTCAAAATTGACAAGAATTGACATCCTCACTAAAGATTCACTCAAATCACTCGAGGTGTTTAAGGTTCAAGAAAAAACACTCATAAGTCAAACATGAAAAGTTAATCCCATAGGCTTGCATGGAAATCAAATCTCCACCACTGTAATATGAGATGATACCCAAATCAAAAGGCCTTTAACAGGGTTGTAACGGGGCTTAGGTTAAGGGTATGGATATAGGCTGAATTAGAAGGTTAGAATCAAGATTGACCTGACAATTTGCCTAACTAGAATAATGAACTAATCCTAAATATTTACATCAATTGAAAACTAATAATACGAGCTTTTTATCAAGATTTGAAATTTAAACACGTAAGCTCACTTAATTATAGAACTAATAATGAATATCCTTCGTATATATATTTTAAGAACAAGTCAAATAATAATAAGATGAATTCAATTACTAAAATAATATAATTAGGCAACTGATCAAATCAATCTCGATATAAGGGTGTCAAGGAATGGTGATAACAAATACAAAGGGTTTTGGGGAAATATTAGTGGGTAAGTCAATAGAAAAGGTTGTTAGGATCAATGGGGTTCACTAGAGGGTTAATTATGAAGGTAGGCTTTTAATGGAGTGAGTGGGTTAAAACCTAGGTGCCTTTACCATCTCTGTATACAAATCAAAGGTGTGGTCCCGACATGTATAATCGATGCAAGTTCTAGAATAACAAATCAATGTTGACAAACTCATAATCAATAAGGTGAGCAAGAAAAAGAATATATGCTCTACAAGGCTCAAAAGCTCACAGAAATTATGGGTTTTTGATGTCAACCTAATAAATTTCAAACTTCAAGATATCACTCAGATTCAGGTAGACAACCTAAAAAAAATTAATTTTGAAAAATAGACTTATCATGCTTGATTCCCTAGTATCCTTCAAATTTAATCATCAATGCATAACTATCAATGATTTAACCCAAAACATATCAATAAAAATCACCAATCAGGGAGATTTCATTTTAATCATAATATGAGAAACTTACTTTAGAACAAGGCATAATTCAGGGATTTTTAAATAATACTATAGTTAACTCCCCATACTTAAGATGTACATTGTCCTCAATGTACAAAGATAGATAATATCATATTATAGATAATCAAAAGAGAGGGAGAGAAGTGAAACTTCCTGAATCATGGATGAAATCCTTGAAGGATGTGAAAAATATGTTGGAGGTGCCGTCTTTTGTTGTGGTAGTTACTGACGAGCTCTGCGCTAGATGAAGAAATTGGGGAGCTCGTGAAGAATTAGCTAGGAATTATTAAGACACATTTAAACTAAACTAATTATGTATTTAAAAATAAGAAAGCTAAAGAGAAAGAAAACAGAAAGTAAAATAAAATAAAATGAAAAGATGAATGGACTGAGAAGTCCTTATTGTTGGATGGTTCACGAGGTGGGTGTGATTTCTAAGGCTGCTTTGAGGCGGTGGTCGTGGTTCCGGTGTGATTTCCTAGCAGCCTGAAGAACCTGACACTAAGAAACTAAAATAAAATAAACTAAATTAAGCATAAGATAGTCAATGAGGAGGAAAATAAAGGAGAAGATTAAAGAAGAAGAAAAATTAAATTGCCTCAAAGACCCTTGGCTTGTTGAGTAGATGAAGCGGCCGACATGAACATATGTAGATTAGTCTCCCTCGGGGAGACTATGCTTGGCTCCTTCCGCTTATTTGACATGGATATGGTGAATGTCAAGGGTTGGAAAAATGAGAATGAAGGAAGATGAAAGGGAGAAACAAAAGAGGTGTGAGTGAAAAGTGGTTTGAGAGTAAGTGGGGAGTTAAAGTTTCAAGTCTGACACATCCCCACACCCATGTGCCTTGAGCGTGTCGAGTCATATGGCCGTGTCGCACGACCATGTTTATGCTTCATTCATTTCTCACATGCCCGTAGTTAAGGTCCCACGCCTGTATATGATCTAACAGTGTTGTCCACAGCTGCGTCGTACGGTCGTGGGGTTTTGTCAGTGCCCGTGGTGTACTGGTTGGAGTCCGTGACTTGAAGATTTTATTTGTTTTGACTAGTACAATTTCTGTCATGTCAATACGGAGATTCGGGAGGTCCACACGGCCACGGCCACGGTCATGGCTGTGTGCAAGGCTGTGTGGCCTGGAAATTTGCACCTTTGATTAGTTTAAAGTTAGGTGATAAAAAGAAAGAATAAAATAAAATAGATAAGATAAATAAAAATGTAGAAGTTAATGGGGTTAGTACTTGGGTTGCCTCCCGAGAAGCGCTCGTTTATAGTATTAAGCTAGACTCTCCTCTCATTTGTATATTCATGGTGGTTTGAGGAGTTGATAGTCCTTTCTCATGCTAGCAGCTCCATTATTATGATAAAGTTTAAGATGAGTAGCGCTTATTTTCAAAGCGCCGAACATAGGGTTACTTACCTCGACCGTTCCGTACGGGAAGACAGCGATTACCTTGAAAGGGTTTTCCTTGCTGGTGTTAGGATCAGGAGGGAACACTCGTGGGTCTGCCTTATCTAGTAATACCTGATCTCCAATTTTGAATTTTTTTATCTCATAGGGTGGCCTTGGTTCTGCTTCGGGTATCCCTAGTTCTTCTTTAAGGTGTGTCTTCCCCTCTTCTAGTTCATCGATCTGAATCCTTTGTTCTTCGTGTGTTATTTTTTTGTTGGCACAGGGTCTAGGATCGGGATCATGCTGTGGTGTTTCCTGAAAAGAAGGTTTATCCGAATGGTTATCAATAGAATTTACTTTCTCACCTTGATTATTTGATGTTCTAGCTGAGTCGAGGGCTTGAAGAGTGACTGTCTCCTCACCTACACAAAGTATGAGTTCACCTGCATCGACATCAATTTTAGTTCTGACAGTTGCTAAAAATGGTCGTCCTAAAATTAGGGGGATCGTGTTGTCCTCATCCATGTCTAAAATGATGAAGTCTACTGGGAATACGAATTTATCAATTTTCACAAGTACATCTTCAATTATACCCCTAGGAACTCTAATAGTTTTATCAGCTAATTGAATGCTCATCCTAGTTTGCTTGGGCTTTTCTAGACCTAGTTGTTTAAACAATTTATAAGGCATGACCTTTATGCTTGCCCATAAAATAGCTAATGCATTATCAATAGATAAACTACGAATTAAGCATGGAATTGTAAAACTCCCTGGATCTTTTAATTTCGGTGGTAGTTTATTTTGCAACATTGCTGAGCACACTGCGGTCAGTTCCATATGCAATTTCTCATCTATCTTTTGCTTATTTGTCAATAGCTTCTTTAAAATTTTTTTGGAATCTGGCATATGTGAAAGAACTTCAAGAAACAGTAAGTTAATATGTAATTTCTTTAAAAGTTTAAGAAACGTACCGAACTGTTCCTCTGTGTAGTCTTTTGTTATTGCCTCGGGATATGGTATGCGAGGTTTGTACTCTGATTACCGATTTTGGCTTGTTATTGACCTCAACCATATTTTCTTCTACCGTATTCTTTTGCTTTGAAGTAGGCTCGTCTAACCCTTCACTATCTTGAGCTATTATGGCTTGAATTTGCTCCCTTGGGTTAGTTTCGGTGTTGCTCGGTAGTCTTCCTTGTGGTCTCTCAGAGATTTACTTAGCAAGTTGCCGGAATTGATCCTTGAACTCTTGTGCCAATGCCTCAAGTTTTGCTTCTGTCTTTTGGAAACATGTTTCTGAGGCTGCTATCAAGTTTGTCAGCATCTCTTCAAGGTTCGGCTTCTTATCCTGTGGGTAGGGCTGTTGTTGGAAGTTTTGGGATGGTTGTTGCCTTTGATTTCTTTGACCACCCCATGAGAAATTGGGGTGGTTCTTCCAACCTGGATTATATGTATTACTATAAGGGTTATTGTTAGATCGAAAATTCTTACCCATATAGTTCATTTGTTTGCTTTCCATGCCCTGTCCGTCGGGTGGGTACTCAGGATTCGCCACTCCTTCACTTGCGTCGCACTGCATAACTGGATGTGCCTGCGAAGAACCATATAAACCATCAATTTTTTTATCTAACAACTCTACCTGATTTGATAGTGCTATCACTGCATCGAGGTTGAAAACTCCAGCTGCTTTGGCTGGCCTTATCCTTGTAACCTGCCACTGATAGTTATTTAGTGACATCTCCTCTATAAACTCGTAGGCTGCTTCAGGAGTTTTGTTGTTCAGGGTTCTATCGGTGGGTGAATCAATTTGTTGCCTTGTTGAAGGGTTCACACCACTGTAAAAAGTTTGGACCTGTAGCCACAAAGGTAATCCGTGGTGAGGGTACCTCCTCAACAATTCTCTGTATCTCTCCCATGCATCATAAAGTGTCTCTGAATCTATCTGCATAAAAGAAGAGATATCATTTCTTAACTTGGCCATTTTGTCCGACAAAAAATATTTTAATAAAAAATTTTCGGTCATTTGATCCCATGTAGTGATTAACCCTCGTGGAAGAGAATGTAACCACTGTTTGGCTTTATTCCTCAAAGAAAAGGGAAATAACCGAAGACGGATGGCATCATTAGAAATACCATTTATCTTGAACATGTCGCAAATTTCTAGAAAATTTGCTAAGTGTGTGTTAGGATCCTCATCCTGCAAACCATCAAACTGAACAAACTGTTGTATCATCTGTATAGTGTTAGGTTTCAGTTCAAAATTATTTGCAGCAATAGTAGGCCTAACAATACTAGATTCAGTTCCTGTTAAAGTAGGTTTAGCATAATCATACATAGTCCGTGGAGCATGATGTTAGACCATCTCTGGAGATGGCGGATTATTCTCTGCCATCTCTTTTGTAGTATTTATTTCGGCTTCTTGCTCTTCTTCTATGTAGTTTAAGCTTCGCCTTATTTCTCTGCGATTTCTCCGAATGCTAACTTCATTATCATTATCGTAAAGTAGGGGTCCTATCGGGTTCCTTCTAGTTATAAACTAGAGGTACCTGAAAGGAACAAAAGAAAGGAAATTTAGCAAAGTTAAAAAAAATGTCTATAAAGTAATAAAAATTGAGCTTTCTTAATATTTTAGTTCCCCGGCAACGGCGCCAAAAACATGATCGTTGTTTTATGCGATGTCAAAGTCTTAAAAATTATATAAAGAATGATCGAGCCTGGAAACTAACTATGACAATGATATGAGGCAAGCGTACCTATCGAACAGTAGTATAGTTTAGGCAAGACCGGAATGTCGAACCCAAAGGAACCAAAAGTACTAATACTAACTCTCTTTTTATTATCTAGCCTAAGAATTAAGGGAATTGTTTATCTAATCTAATATTAATTAACTACTAAACTAAAGACTCTAAGACAAAGAAGAATGAAATTGGGAAAATAACTTGAGGAAAAACCAATTGATTAAGACGACACCCAAGGAAGAATCCACCTAGACTTCGCTTGTTATCTAACTCTGAACCAGACGATTTATTCATTTGACTTGATCCGTAAGATTCCCTAAGTTATATTAATCCCTCTCTCGAGGCGACCAACGTCTAACCCTAGGTTGATTAATTAAAATCTCTTTCTAATTAAAACCCCTAGAATCGCATTAACTCGATCTATGGACTCCCATATTAGGTTTCACCCTAATCCGACAAAATCTCATCACCCTATCTCTAGGCGTGCGATCAACTCCGCTTAATTATGCTAGATCTACTCCTAGGCAGGGACTTTTGTTCCTCGACCTAAGCACATCATACTTGAATTAATATCCTAAAAATATCAACACATGAATTAAGAACACATAATTAAGAAAAAGTCAAATATTTATCATATAGTTCAGCAAACGATAACAAGATTCATCTCAGGTTTCATCCCCCTCAGGTTTCTGAGGGTTTAGTTCATAACAATAAAAGAAAACATCTCAGAAGTAAAGATAAAATAAAACATAAGAAATCCCTAAAACCCCCTAAAGGAATTGAGGAGAGATCCTTCGTCTTGAGTATAATTTCGGCTTCTTGAGATGGATCAACTGGCTTTCTTCAAGTAAATCCCCACAAATCTTCCCTCTTTGGCCTAGTTGGACGGCCCTTGACTAAAGCTCTGGGTTCCCCCTTTTCTGGTCATACTTAGGGGGTTTATATAGGCTTCGAAATATGTTTCTTTGCCCCTAAGTATCCAAATCCGAGTGGAACTCTTCTTTCCTACCGCAGGGACACGCCCGTGTAAGTCGTGGCCAGGCCGTGTTCAATCCTGTTTAACGAGGCACAACTGTGTGGTCTTGGGCCCAGATCATGTGGATTTCGTGATATGGCCCATTTACTCTATTTTGGGCCCGTTTTCCATTCTTCCAATCCTTTGGTGCTTTCCTGGGTATAAAACATGAAAACAAAGGATTAAGAGCACCAAATTACATAATTCAAGGCTTAAATCATCCAAAAGCATACTAAATGTGCGCTTAAAATATGTTACTTTTACGGTTTATTAGTCATCCATGTGAAATCTTGAGCGTAAACTGTGACGACATAATTAACTCATTGGTGGAAGAAACTTTTGAGTCAAATTATGAAGATAAATCTTAATTTATATTTGATGATTATGTAACATCCTGAATTTTTGGGCCCATGCGTTTAATGGGTCAATAGGTTTAATGAGTTAAAGTTGAGTATTAGGGGTTCAGAATGGGCTCAGGTTTGGGTTGAGGCTGTAGTTAAAATTCTTGTTTGAACACTTTAATGGAAAGCTTGTTAAGTTTGGGCATAAAAGATATTAGCTGTGTTTTAAAACACAAGATGGGCTTGTGGCCCAGTGGCAAAATGGCGCCACTAAGAGGGAAGGAAGTTGGCGTCAATTGAGGTCCAAGGTTCGAGTCGCATTAACCATCTATTTTAATTAATTTTGGCGTCAAGGAAGAGCAGAGTTGGAGTCAGTTTGAGTGCTTGAAATTAGGAAGAATAATTGATGGATAATGTGGATAATATGGATGATAAAGTAACTGATAAAAGAAGGAAAAGGTGGTGTTATCTAGGCTTCTTCTGAAGGTGGGAATGGATTAAGATAGAGGAGAAAAGATAGGAATTATCTGCTGAGTGCAGTGTTGGCTGAATTTCCATCACTTGGAGAGGTACAATAATTTCCCCTACTATTGGATTAGTTGTTAGTTATTAGGAAGGGCACTTTCGGGTTTTGATAGGTAAGTGCCGAAATTCTCTATAAACTTTCGGGTTTCTGTCAACTTTCTTTCAAAAAGCTGAAAACTTTCTTAAGCCATCTTTCTCTTCTTTTTTCTAAAAGCCAAAATCTCTTATTTCACTTTCTTCTTCATTTTATTCCTCTTGTGTCGATTTCTCTATAAAGCCAAAATCTCTATAGTTTTTCTCTAATTGCCGAATCTCCTCTCAAGTGTTAGCCAAATTCCCTGTGTTGAGGTAAGTGTCGACTCCTACTATTCCATTAGATTTCTTTCGATTTTTAGGAAACAAAGCCGAATGGCCACTTGGTTTATTAAGGCTGTCGATTGAGGCTAATATTTCTCTCTTTTCGTGTTTTCGACGGCATTTCGAGATTTGAAGGAAACCCGATCGTTTAGATCTAAAAGCCAGAAATCGCTAGTCTCTAATTTCGAGATTTCTAGGTAAAGATTTTAATTCTCTTTAAGATGATCAACCATTTTCTCTTCATTAGGCGTGCCTTAACCTAATGTTTCGTTACCAGCCTCTGAACAACACATTGGGCAGATAGCAGCTGTGTTAACTACGGATAGCGTCGACGTAGAAAGTCTTGTTCTAACGATAATTAGGTGTGTAGATCTCTAACATACTAGTTAACTATAATCTATATGTGTTATAGGCTAAAAGGCCGGAAAGTGGCTGTGTGACAGTCGAATACAACCTTAAAAGGGTTAGATAAGGATATCAGGTACGTAATCATAGAAATCTCTATGTGTATCGAAATATATGTAAGCCTATTTTCTTAAAGATGGCATGATGTTTTCTGTGTGTATGCAAGGGGTGGGATTATGATAATGAAGGGGAAGTGCATGATAGGTCACTTGGTGATCGGTGGTTAAATCACAAAATCTAAAATTAGGTCAGAATAGTGATCGGTGGCTGAGCCACGTTATATTATGAGGTCACATAGTGATCGGTGGCTATGCCACGTTTAATGATTCCTGAATAATAGGAATAGATAGTACGGCTATCGTTATGGTGTGTAGCGGATGGAGGGTTGATTGTAGAAATCCCCAAGGTGTGATGGTTGGTACGGGTTGGTGTGTAGAAGATGGAATTCTAGGTTGGGTTGGGCTATGCATCATTTATTATTTATCAAGTGATAATGATTGTTGCCTTTATGTATGGGCCAGGGCTCATAATGTGTTTGTGGGCCTCAGGTTATTGTGTTTCGGGATTTACACACTGAATCTTGGTGACTCACCCTTTCATTTTCCTCTACTCTTTCAGATGAGCAGTAGATCGTGGACATGGGAGCCAAGACGGACTCTAGGGGCCATCAAGTTTTACTTCTATAGATTATTTTCAGTTTTCTTTAAGTTTTTTTTTATATTTTGGGAATATTTATGTAATAAGGCCCCATAGTTTACCTTCATCTAGTAGTTTTTAATATTTGCAACTTATGAAACCATGCCAAAGGTTTAAATATACGAAACAATAAAAATACAAAGTTTTCTTTACAAAAGTCACTTGTTTATTCAAATTTTGTCTAATTAACTTATGATTTTCTAAAACCAACAAAAGTTTTCAATGTACAACCCGTAGCATACCAGATCTGGTCGAAACTTATGGGCCGGGTTTAGGATGTTACATTTTGGTATCAGAGCCCAGTTCAAAACTCGGGCTGTGAAATGGGTCTAGTAGTGTTTTAAAAAAAATGATATGAATTTGAGAAAAATGTTTTGGATGAAGATATGGCCTTCGAGTCTACCGGTACCCGATCCATGCAGGTAAGTATTCTAAACTCTTGTTGTGATATACATGTGGGCTTAATGGGCTTGATGGACGTAGGCTAGTATAGTAGGCATTGATGGACTTTAGGTTTAGTTTAAATTACTCACTAAATTCATAAGATTTAATCCAACCAAACAAACCTGTAATCAAGTCGCGAGATTAGGGTGTGGCAACAGGCATACGCATGTCTAGGATTGGATTTAGGGAGAGCTTGGTATTTAAGCGATCTAGTGACTCACCTCCTCTTATTTGAATCCTACAGTGCGTAGTAGGACTGCTCACCTTAGTCATGAGGACTTGTTGTGGGCCAAAATTTATAATTAAAACCCGAAAGGGACCAGCCATCCTATTTTGTAAAATTACTAAATTACCCTGATTTATAAAATGACCAAAATACCCCTGATTTGTAAAGTGACCAAAATACACCTGGTTTGTAAAATGACTAACATACCCCCGGATTGCAAAAAAAATACCGAAATTACCCCAAATTGTAAAATTACCAAAATACCCTTAGTTCACAAAATCACCAAAGAACCCTATTTTGGAAAATTATAAAAATACCTCTGTAGGATAAATTATGAAAATACCCCTGGGTAGTGAAATGACGAAGATACCCCTACATGATGATTGTAGGTTCGTGGATGCTGCTTGTATGTTTGATGATTGAATGCGTGTGCTTCCTGGAACTAGGAGATGTGAACTTGAGACTGAATTGTAGATAAAATTACAAATTTGAAAGAACTACTTCTAAAACTACTATTCATAAGACTGTTCGTGGTTAATCAGTGGAAGAAAACTAATAATTCATAAAATTTCTAATCAGATAAACGCGAATCGGTAGAATGAGTACAAGGGGTCGAGGACGTCCGCCGTGCGGTCGTGGTAGGGTAGGATGACGGTGTCAGAACTAGTGGGATCTTGCCATGGATCTGGAAACGAGATGCCGGTGCCACCAGCTGCGGAGGAGGAATTTCAGGACCAGAATGCCGGAGATGACACTGTATCTCAGGCAATGTTAAGGGTTTTAGAGAGGGTTGCTGGGGTAGGCTTGGGCCCAGGAGCCCGAAAATCCGTGTCAGAGAGACTTAGAGCTAATGGGGTAGAAGTGTTTAAGGGAATTTCTAGTATAGCCCCGAGTTCAGCTGAGTATTGGTTGGAGGCGATGGAACGCATAATGGATGATTTGGATTTCATGGAGGAGGAGAAGTTGAAAGGGGTTATATCTCTCCTGCAGGACGGAGCATACTAATGGTGGCTTACCGTTAAATATGGAATAGTGGCTGACCGTATTACCTGGGAGTTTTTCAGAATGGTGTTTCAAAGTAAGTACATTGGGACAAGCTATGTGGATGCGCAGCGTAGAGCATTTTTGAATCTGGTGCAAGGAAGTAGGTCAGTGGCTGCGTATGAAGCGAAATTCTTACGCCTTAACCGTTATGCTCGGGGAATGGTGACCACAGAGCATGAACGGTGTGTTCGTTTTGAAGATGGTCTGAGGGACGATCTGCGTGTTCTGATAACACCACAGCGGGAGAGGGAATTGCTGTGCTTGTGGAGAAAGCTAAGATAGCTGAGGAGGTGGAGCGGACAGAGAGACTGAATCAGGATAGAGATAGGGGTGGAAGTAAGAGAAATTTTGAATCATCAGGGGCAGACGGGCGTAATCAGAAAAGATCCAGGTCAGACGGGCCGAGGTGAGATGAGAGACCAGCTGCTGCGGGTTAGACACAGAAGTGTGCTCGATGTGGTAAATTCCATGAAGGTGAGTGTTGGGCAGGCAGTGGAAAGTGCTTTAGGTGTGGATTTACGGACCACCAAGTTAGAAACTGTCTACAGCAACGGGGCAGTGAAGGGCTCACAGGTCAAGGGAATGCACAGCAAGGAAGAGGAGGTCAGTAGCCAAAGAGAGGTCGTAGTCAAGCCAATAGTGGCAATGGCACAGGACATGGTCGTGGAGCACCAGGTGGAGCTCCAGGTTATGCTGAGGCAAGGCAGCCAGCTTTGGTCTATGCAGCACGTCGTCAAGGGGACGAGGACGCTCTAGATGCGAATACCGATGCGTACTCTATCATAGTATACTAAGTGTTTCTTTTAGCTTTAGAATTAGAGTTCGCAGCAAAAGCGTAGTGGTGAGACTTGGGTAGTATGATTAATAGTTAATTGGAAATTTCGAGGACGAAATTTCTTTAAGGGGATAGAACTGTAACATCCTGAATTTTTGGGCTCATTCGTTTAATGGGTGAATAGGTGTAATGAGTTAAGTTGAGTATTAGAGGTTCAGAATGGGCTCAGGTTTGGTAGAAGGTGTGAGTTAAAATTCTTGTTTGAACACTTTAGTGGAAAGCTTGTTAAGTTAGGGCATAAAAGATATTAGCTGTGTTTTAAAACACAAGATGGGCTTGTGGCCCTGTGGCAAAATGGCACCACTAAGAGGGAAGCAAGTTGGCGTCAATTGAGGCCCAAGGTTCGAGTCGCATTACCCATCTATTTTAATTAATTTTACCGTCAAGGAAGAGCAGAGTTGGAGTCAGTTTGAATGCTTGAAATTAGGAAGAATAATTGATGGATAATGTGGATAATATGGATGATAAAGTAACTGATAAAGGAAGGAAGAGGTGGTCTTATCTAGGCTTCTTATGAAGGTGTGAATGGATTAAGATAGAGGAGAAAAGATAGGAATTATCTGCAGAGTGCAGTGTTGGCCGAATTTCCATCTCTTAAGGGGTACCAAAATTTCCCCTACTATTGGATTAGTTGTTAGTTATCAGGAAGGGCACTTTCAGGTTTTGATAGGTAAGTGCCGAAATTCTCTATAAATAGGGGAGGATATCTCACCAATTCCAGCATTTGAACCCTACTTTTTTCTTCATTCTTTGTGCCAAAATTCTCATCTCTCCCTCTACAATTTTTGTCAACTTTCTTTCAAAAAGCCGAAAAATTTCTTAAGCCATTTTTCTCTTCTTTCTTCTAAAAGCTGAAATCTCTTATTTCAGTTTCTTCTTCATTTTATTCCTCTTGTGCCGATTTCTCTATAAAGCCGAAATCTCCATAGTTTTTCTCTGATTGTCAAAACTCCTCTCAAGTGTTAGCCGAATTCCCTATGTTGAGGTAAGTGTCGACTCCTGCTATTCCAATAGATTTTTTTCGATTTTTAGGAAACAAGGCCAAATGGCCACTTAGTTTGTTAAGGTTGCCGATTGACGCTAATATTTCTCTCTTTTTGCATTTTGGGCGGCATTCCGGGATTTGAAGGAAACCCGATCATTTAGATCTAAAAGTCGGATATCGCTAGTCTCTAATTTCGGGATTTCTAGGTAAGGATTTCAATTCTCCTAAAGATGATCAACCGTTTTCTCTTCATTAGGCGTGCCTTAACCCAATGTTTCGTTACCAGTCTCTGAACAACACATTGGGCAGATAGCAGTTGTGTTGACTACGGATAGCGTCCACGTAGAAAGTCTTGTTCTAACGATAATTAGGTGTGTAGATCTCTAACACACTAGTTAACTATAATCTATATGTGTTATGGGCTAAAAAGCCGGAAAGTGGCTGTGTGACAGTCGAATAAAACCCTAAAAGGGTTAGGTAAGGATGCCAGGTAGTAATCATAGAAATCTCTATGTGTATCAAAATATATGTAAGCCTGTTTTCTTAAAGATGGTATGATGTTTTCTATGTGTATGCATGGGGTGGGATTATGATAATGAAGGGGAAGTGCATGATAGGTCACTTGGTGATCGGTGGTTAAACCACAAAATCAAAAATTAGGTCACAATAGTGATCGGTGGCTGAGCCACGTTATATTATGAGGTCACATAGTGATCGGTGGCTATGCCACGTTTAATGATTCATGAATAATAGGAATAGGTAGTACGGTTGTCGTTATGGTGTGTATCGGATGGAGCGTTGATTGTAGAAATCCCCAAGGTATGATGGTTGGTACGGGTTGGTGTGTAGAGGATGGAATTCTAGGTTGGATTGGGCTATGCATCATTTATTATTTATCATGTGATTATGATTGTTGCCTTTATGTATGGGCCAGGGCTCATAATGTGTTTGTGGGCCTCAGGTCATTGTGTTTCGGGATTTACACACTAAGTCTTGGTGACTCACCCTTTCATTTTCCTCTACTCTTTCAGATGAGCAGTAGATCGTGGACATGGGAGCCGAGACGGACTGAGGAGCCATCAAGTTTTACTTCTATAGATTATTTTCGGTTTTCTTTAAGTTTTTTTTTTTATATTTTGGGAATATTTATGTAACAAGGCCCCATAGTTTACCTTCATCTAGTAGTTTTTAATATTTGCAACTTATGAAACCATGTCAAAGGTTTAAATATACGAAATAATAATAATTCAAGGTTTTCTTTACAAAAGTCACTTGTTTATTCAAATTTTGTCTATTTAACTTATGATTTTCTAAAGCCAACTTAGCAAAAGTTTTCAATGTACAATCCGTAGCATACCAGGTCTGGTCGAAACTTATGGGCTGGGTTTGGTGTGTTACAGACTATGAATTTGTTAATGAATTATTGTCTCCAACGAATACTGAAATTCTACCTTCTGTTGTCCAGGCACCAGATTTGGAGTTGAAACCACTCCCTGAGCATCTTAAATACGCGTTTTTGGGAAAAGATAATGCCCTACTGGTCATAGTCTCAAATAGACTCTCCAAGCACGAAGAGGAATGTTTGGTCCAGATATTAAAAAGTCATAAGAAAACAATTGGCTGGACCATTGCTGACTTGAAAGGGATGAGCCCTTTGACGTGCACACACAGGATTTACTTGGAAGAAAACACGAAACCAAGGTGAGAGGTGCAACGATGGCTAAATCCGAATATGATGTATAACACCCTTAACCCGTATCTGTCGATGGAATAGGGTTAAGAGGCATTACTGGACAATCGAAAACTTTTACGGACATATCATAATACAATCTATCAAATGCAATCAAAGTGTCCCTTTAATAGGTCAACGAGACCTTAATCATGCTTTAGAATAGGGTCGGGACTAAACCAAACACATATAGAAATTCTCAAAAATTTAATTTTTTTTCTAAGTTACAGAGGTTACACATCTGTGTGGGCAGGCCGTGTGCCTCCCACAGCCTCAGACTTGTCCACACGACCATGGACACACCCGTGTGTCTCACCCATGGTCGCTACTGACTTGCACCACACGGCCAGTCACACGCCCATGTGTCCAGCCTGTGGTCGAGTCTGACTTGTTTTGAATTTCAACCACGAGGGACACAGTCAGCCACACTCCCGTGTGCTCAACCGTGTGGGCGATTATAGGCCATTTTCAAGGCCAAAAAGCCACCTGTACATTGGGTTATTCCTACAAGCACAATTAAGCATCTTTCCATGCATCATTAGCAACCAAAACACATCAAAATGTTCATCATATCATCATATTCAATCTCATCACTAAACATGTTAACTTATAAGCCATTTGGTTCAACCATTTCATAAGTATATCTAAACATAGTTCATTCATATCATACCACAATACTAAGGCATTATCTCATCAAAGATATTTCAACATTGCATGCTTTATCTCATCAAAGATATTTCAACATTGCATCAACAAACTTACCATTCATAAAATCATTTCATTTGCCATCAAGCCATACCAAAACATACATTATAAGACATGATTAGTCATTCACAACACAACTATTTATCTAGCCATATCACATGGCTATGTACATATTTCAAACATATTCCCAAAACAACTAGCCTATACATGCCATATTTAGTTATGAACACATTCAAAAGTACCAAAATAAGTTTGAGTAGTGCGCTGACAATTCTTGACTATCCCCGAGCCTTCAGTAGCTTTGACGATCTGTAAAACAGAGTAATCATACACAAAGTAAGCTTTCAAAAGCTTAGTAAGCCATATACAAATAAATTTATCATAATACCATTCATAAACATAGCAATTTAAGTTCATTAACATATCTTCATTTCAAGCACATAGATATCTTTTTGGCTCAATTGGTTTGCCATTGCATACCAACACATCATATCTTAAACATACATATATCTCAAATATTATTTTGCAACAATGCACATACTTACTCACCTTTCATGCTTATACAAAGCATACATATCAACGTACCTGAATCGGATATACAACTCACATAGTCATTCATTTCTCAGACTGAACCGTTTGGAACCTAATAGGATGCTCGGAATGCTCGGAATCGTCGTACAACGCCGACGTCCCAGACGTGGTCTTACATGTAATCAGATATCGATGCCACTGTCCCAGACAGGGTCTTACACGAATCAATACGATGCCAATGTCCCAGACATGGTCTTACACATAAATCTCATATCAATGCCAATGTCCTAGACATGGTCTTACATGAAATCTCGAATCAATGCCAACGTCCCAGACGTGGTCTTACATGATATCATATATCGGACACCTATGTCATGACATACGTAATCCTATCTATTCCTAGGTTCGTATGAGACTTCTCTGACATTGATACATTGTCGACACTTCCTCAGAATTCATATACTATCATTCTCATACACATTCATCACAATGAGATTTCATATGAAAATATAGAAAATTAATACAAATACATTTATTTGTATATAGACTTACCTCGGATTCGGTTAGCGTACGGACTCAACTATTCGATCACTTTCGACTTTTCAAGATCTAAGTTTGTTTTCTTCGGTTCTTGATCTTGAATTAAGCCAAAAGCCAGCTGAAACCTATGAACATTTTTCTTCTTTTCCTTCCTTGCTATATTCGGCCAAATGAGATGAATAATGGCCATGTTTTATGTTTATTTTATTATAACATATATATTAATTCTTTTACCAAAATAACCTTATGAATAAACATATAAAACATATAAAATTCAAGGCCATTAATGTCCAATACCATCCACTCACTTTTAAAATGGTTTAATTGTCTCATAAGACCATACCTTTATAAAGACATAACACATAGGTGCTTTTAACATATGGCATGCTAATTTAGCATCTTTCATAATTAGGCCTTTTTAGTCAAATTAAGCACACAAATTGACAAATTAATCCATGGAACTTTAACACATGCTTAATCACAAGTAGCAAACACATAAAATAATATTAAAATATTTGTATGACTCAGATTTGTGGTCTTGAAACCACTGTTCTGACTAGGGTCTAAACCGGACTGTTACATGATGGAGTAGTAAAAAAAAGGAAATAATCAAACTGCTGGATGCTGATGCAATCTACCCCATTGCTGGCAGTAGATGGGTAAGTCCGGTGCAAGTCATGCCTAAGAAAATGAGCGTGACAATAAAGAAGAATGCTAAAGGTGACTTGGTACCAACCCGAGTGCAAAAAGGGTGGTGTGCCTACATTGATTACTGAAAGTTGAACTCTTACACTAGAAAAGTCCATTTCCCTCTTCCTTTTATAGATCAAATGCTTGAACGTTTAGCTGGAAAAACTCACTTTTGTTGTCTTAATGGATACTCAGGTTTCTTCCAAATTCCAGTCGCACTAGAGGAACAGGAGAAGACCACTTTTACATGCCCATTCGGTACATTTGCGTACAAAATGATGCCATTCAGTCTCTGTAATGCACCGACCACCTTCTAGAGATGCATGATGAGTATATTTTCTAAATATGTGGAAAAAATTATCGATGTTTTTATGGATGATTTTACTGTGTATGGAAATTGTTTTGATGAATGCCTTAAAAACCTCACGATAATTTTAAGCAGGTGCATAGAATTTAATCTTGTCTTAAATTATGAAAAGTGTCATTTTATGGTAGACAAAAGTTTAATTCTAGTTCATGTAGTTTCTACCAAGGGAATTGAGGTCGATAAGGCCAAAACTGACATTATTAATTCTTTTCCATATCCCTCTACTATAAGGGAAATTCGTTCTTTCCTTGGCCATGCAGGGTTCTACAGGCATTTTATAAAGAAATTCTCAAAAGTAGCTGAACTACTATGCAAATTATTACAGAAGGATAAGAAATTTGAGTTTGGCCCAAAATGTAAGGAGGCTTTCGACGCACTTAAGTACAAGTTGGTTTCCGCTCCTATAGTGCAAGCGCTAGATTGGAAATACCCTTTTGAAATTATGTACGATGCAAGTGAACACAGTGTGGGGGCCGTGTTGGGGCAAAGGATTAACAAAAAACCCCTTGCCATTTGTTATGCATCGAAAACCCTTGATGCTGCACAAAGTAACTATACCACTGCGGAAAAAAATCTTAGCAGTTGTATTTGCTTTAGATAAATTTTGATCTTATTTGTTGGGATCTAAAGTGATTATTTTTTTTATCATGCAGCTCTCAGGTACTTGATTGAGAAGAAGGAAGCAAAACCAAGGCTCATCAGGTGGATTTTGCTGCTCCAAGAATTTGACATCGAGATTCGAGACAAAAAGGGATGTGAAAACTTGGTGGCTGACCACTTGAGTAGGTTAAAAATACCTTTTGATGACATCCCTATTAAAGAAGAGTTCCCTAATGAGAGCCTATTTTCAACCGAAACACATCTTACATGGTATGCAGACATGGCAAACCTTCTAGCCACAGGCTCATTACCCACTAGGTTAGCACGTTCAGTGAAGGACAAGCTTAGACAAGAAGCTCGATATTACATTTGGGATGACCCATACTTGTGGAAACACTGTTCAGACCAGATAATAAGATGATGTGTTCCAGAAATTGAGGTAACTTCTATCCTTAATTTTTGTCATATTGAAGCTTGCGGAGGTCACTTTGGCCCTAAGCCGACTGCTCACAAGGTATTAGAGTGTGGGCTATATTGGCCCACAATTTTTTGAGATGCATATAACTTCTGTAAGTCTTGCGATAAATGGCAATATACAGGTAACATCACTAAATGAAATCAAATGGCCTTATCCCTGATTCATGTATGCGAAATTTTTGATGTATGGGGGATTGATTTCATGGGTCCATTCATTTCCTCTTTTAGAAATTTATATATAATTCTTGCAGTAGACTATGTTTCTAAGTGGATAGAAACAAAGCCTACTCGCAATGATAACGCTAAAGCTATCGTGGAATTTATAAAACGAACTATTTTTTCTAGGTTTGGCACACCTCGAGCTTTGATCAGTAATCGTGAGACCCATTTCTGCAATAAAATCATGGAGATGCTTATGCAAAAGTATGGAGTCCACCATCCTATAGCTACGGCTACCATCCCCAAATGAACGGCCAAGCGGAATTCTCAAACAAAGAAATCAAGACCATTTTAGAGAAAACAGTTCGGCCTAACTGGAAGGATTGGAGTCTTCAACTGAATGACGTACTTTGGGCTTATCGAACAGCGTATAAGAGTCGAATTGGTATGACCCCGTATCAGCTTATTTTCGGCAAGGCTTTCTCATATTCTAGTAGAATTGGAGCATAAGGCTTACTGGGCCATAGGATAATGCAACATGGAGTCAGAGCCTGATGGAAGGGCAAGGAAATTAGATATCCAAGAATTGGAGGAGATTCATAATGACGCCTACGAGAATGCTCGTATTTATAAAGACAAGACAAAATTGTTCCATCACAAGAAAATATCTCGGAAGCATTTTTCGATAGGGAAAAAAGTTTTACTTTACAACTCCGTTTTAAAATTATTCTCAGGTAAGCTTTGATCTTGATGGTAGGAACCTTTTATCGTGACAAAAATATTAGCACATGGTGCGGTTGAAATAAAAAGTGAAGAGTCAGGAAAACAATTCGTAGTCAACAGCCAAAGGTTGAAGCCATTTCACGAGAATTTTCAAGCCCACACGGTTGAGAAAATTTAGTTAGAGCCACCATAGAACTATTTGAGGCGTCGAGCTAATGACGTTAAACAAGCGCTTGTTGGGAGGCAACCCAATTTTTATTTTTGTTTTTATTTTTATTTTTTCCATTTTTTTATTTTTTTATTTTTATCACTTTGTTTGAATATTAATAAATTTATATTCTTCCATCCAGGTAAAACGGAGCAAAATACGGAGAAAAAGGAGGAACCCTAAAAAATGGTACCAAATAGCTTTATCCTATCCCTATTCCAACCAGGAATAAAGCGCCCCTGACTAAGGCCACCCCACACTGCACCCAAACACCCTCCTTTCAGCCAAAACCTAAACACCCCAAACCCTAAAAATAATCCCATTTTTTTCCCTTCTTCTATCTAAAACACCCACTAGCCGCCACACTCTCTTTCATCCCCCTCCACCGCCGATTTTTCGTCTACCATAGTTCATACCATGAGCTGAACCGGTGCCAATTTTCAGCCCCTCAACAAGTTGATTTGGCTGATGAACCCTCCTCCACCTCTTCTTCCTCTTCACCTCACACTTCTCCTACACCGCCGCAAAACTTTGCTGCTTCGCCCTCTTCTCCCATTCCTCATGATGAAGCCACGGCATTCTCGTCTCCTTCACACGTGCTGTCTTCTCCTTTGCGCGGAACCGGTGCTCCATTTCCCTCTCCTCCTTTGACACTGAACTACGCCACCACAACCTCCTCTCTGTCACACACCGAATCCAACCCACCACCTCTCCTTTTCCTTCTTCCGCCTTCTCTATTGTCGCTAGAGTCCTACATACCATCACCGCTAGAGTCCCACGCGCCATCACTGCCACCATGTTCGGCTCACGAACCCCCACGACGCAGGCTGCGTCATTGGTCGCCACATCGTTCGGCCCAACCAACAGAGGTACTCACGAGTTCTTCACAAGAATCCGATGCCAACATCCCCGAACAGCACACTTGGTCCAGTACCTCCGAGAGTCGCGACGAACAACGACCGCTACCCACTCGCGGCTGAACCTATCGATCTCGGGCAAATGTTTTACTACTCGAGTGCCATTTACAGGGTAACTTAGCATTTGATACCACTGCCAGCCGAAACATGTATGATCGTTTATACCATAAACAACTCGTGCCTTGCAAATGTTTATCATTACCTGTTTTGGATGCTTTGCGTATTGAAACTACTGTTACTAATTATTTTTGCAATATTGGTTGGGTTGGAGATTTTGATATTACTCACTGTGCCTATTATGAGCTGGTTTTGGAATTTTATTCCACATTTAATTTTCAGCAACACAGTCAAATCTCATTGGATACACCTAGTGTTGTCAAATTTCAGTTACTTGGTACCATGCATAGTTTATCCCTCACTGATTTTAATATTGCATTATCTTTTGTGACTGAGGACTATACTATGTCCACTGCTTATGAACACAATTTGTGTACATTTCCTGCAAACTTTAGGGCCGTCGAGGCTTTTTCTTTGTTAACTGATAATGTCGAATCCATGTATAGCCCAAAAACATCAAAAGATTTATGGTTTCATAACCCCGCCTTATGTTACATACATCGTTATTTGGCTTACAATTTTTTAGGCCGTCGAGATGCTTCGGCTACCATCTCGAAGATGGAATTATTCTCATTATGGTGTATGTACACCGATCATCCGGTAAATTTGGGCTATTGGTATGTGCTTCAATTCAAACATGTTATAAATGCAAAGCGTCCTCTAATTTTAGGCTCATTTATTACACAACTGTTATTTTCTCTACATGGTTCTAATGCTCCTATTTCAGATTTGCATGTTGCTTGTTAGGCCAATCCTTTGGATACTCGATGCCTCGACTCGATGGGACTTCTTCTTGGCACTTTATCTTCCTTCCGTTTTGTCCCTCTAGGAGTTCACTCCGCACCGGCTAAACGAGTCTTTCGATAGAAAAATCAGAACAAAGTACCCACTCAAGCCCAACCTTCGATGACCGTTACGCAATGCTTATAGCGCATCGAGGCCCAACTCGACACTTTTGGCCAGCAATTAGCCGATCTCGTTGCCATTATGTGCGAACGACAGTAATTACATGAGGAGTTCTTCTAACTTTTTCCACCTATTTGTTTATTTTCTTCCACATCGAGGACAACGTGTTTTAAGTAGGGGAGGTATTCCTTGTTATTACTGTCATTTTATCTGCTGTTTTTGCTGTTATATGGTTGTTGCTACTGAATTCTGCCCATATTTATTTTTTTTAGAATATTCTGCTTCTTTTCATGCCCAAGATTTTTTCCAAGAATTGCCCACTGTTTGACCTACAAGCATGATTTTTGTCTTCTGAGAAAATTATGATTTTGCTATAATTGATTTCATCTCCATTGTTTTATTTATATTATGTCAAAATAATTATAATTAATAGAGTTAAACCTATTTTGCTTTTAGAAAATTTGATTAAGTCTAAATACAAAGATGATACTTAATACAATTGCATTGTAACACCCCTTACCCGTATTCGATGCCGGAATAGGGTACGGGACATTACCAGACTTATACACAACAATTATACAATGCCAAGACTTGACTTTCCTCTCTAAATTAAAACTTTCCGTTACACCTCTTAAACAAGCCTACGAGGCCTAAATCACATTTTAGGAATGGTTCGAGATCAAACCAAACTCCCTTGAAGCTCTCTAGAAAATCTTAGAAAATTTTCACTAAATAGTCCATACGCCCGTGTGGAGGAAGGGACATGCCCATGTGGCATATCACATGCCCGTGTTCCATACCCGTATAGAATTATTTCTCAATTCGAATGTACAGGGGTTTTCACACGGCCAAACACACCCGTGTCCCTGGCCCGTGTCTTTCACACGGCCACGACACGCCCATGTCCTAGCCCCTGTGCAAAAACCTGGAGATTCTGTTTCTAATGTCATCACCACATAAATGTCACACAGCCAAGGCACACGCTCGTGTCCTTCGGTCGTGTGGCGAATTAAATTCCTAATTTCAGGTGTAGACTTCACACGGCATGGGCACACACCCATGTCCATGGTCATGCCACCCACACGGTTGAGACACTCACCCCTGTCTTCGCCCATGTATTTACTACTGAGCATATTGACTTGTAAACCTAGCATGCAAGGGGACACACGGCCTAACCACACGCCCATGAGGTTGACGTGTGTCACACACGGCCTAGACTCATGCCCATGTGTCTACCCGTGTGGACAAGAACAAGGCTATTTGCCAAGCTCTTTCGATCACCCCACTCATACAAGCATAAATCATATCAAGCCTTTAACCCATTCATGCATAAATAAACTAAGTAAACCAATCATGCAACTTGTACATTCATGAATAACCTCAACTTCTCATAGATTAATAGGAAAGAGCCATCAACTGTGGCCTTATACAAAAGAGTTCATCTTTGAATGAGCCAACACATTTGGCCAAAACAATATGACATTCAACTAAGTCTAGTCCCTATACATGCCATACTCAAAATGCTAAGTTTAACTATAGCAAGATGTGCTGACAGTGTGGGTGATCCTTTGCTTAGCTCCGTATCCCTAGCTGGCTCTTTGACACTATAAAACAAGGGAAAAGAGAATGGAGTAAGCTTTAAGCTTAGTAAGTTTATATGTAAACAATAAGCATCATACCATATGTTAATCAACCAAAAACATTATATACTATGTAATAAGAATTCATATCATCATAATCATGCTTACTCATTTCCAAGTCTTACCACATCCCAACACATATCATAAACATTGCCCACAATTACTTGCACATATACCCTGCACTTATCACCACGAAGCCACGTGAAATATTTACTTAATCAAGTTTCTCGATGAACCCTTCAGAATGATACAAGATACCTGGTGGTTTCGCACACAACCCACTATTAATCAATAATAGGGTGGTATCGCACACAGCCTACCAACAATGATAATTACGATGGTATCCCACATAGTCCACCAATTGATAATATATATATACGATGGTATCGCACAGAGCCCATCGTGAATAAATAATAAGGTGGAATCGAACACAGCCCATCAACAATTTCATATTTACAGATATTTATCCGTACCCACATTTCTATTTCGAAGGTTTATTCAAGAATTACCCATTTTCTACCACTTCTAATAAGTCTCACCAATAAGCATTTACATCCATACAATGCACCGATAGGTAAAAACATATGTAATAATGATGTATCGTTTACACATAAACTTACCTTGGTGCAAAATAAGTTAATTTGCGGTTTAGTCCAAAACTTTGCCTTTTCCCTGGTTAAGGTTGATTCCGCTTTCTTCTTGATCTATAATAATAGAATTTACTCATTTAGTCACTACATAAATCAAGACACTTCAAAATTTCTACTTTGGCCAAAAATGACCGTTTTGCCCTTATACTTTGGAAAAATTATGATTTTGCCCCTAGGCTCGTAAATCATTTTTCACCAAATTTCCTCATTAAACAAGCCTGGCTGAACATTATTACTCTTATAACAATTCACATTACCAATCATTTCATACATTTACTACTCAATTTACAGCCTTTACGAAAAGGTCTTTTTAGGTGTTTTCATGGAAACACCTTTGACAAAAGTTGTTTATTTAACAACCAAGATTCATTTTGTTCCATAAAAACTCAGCAAAAACATAAGCACTCTCATGGAAGCACCCTAAACTTTCAAACATTTTGAAAAAATAGTCCCCTCATTATCTAGCTTAAGCTTTAGGGTTTCCAAAAGTACAAAAATTATCAAAAATAACCATCAAGAACACTTACTAGCAAGGATTGAAGTGGCTGAAAATTTTCAAGCTTCTAAACCCTTTCTCTTGCTAAAATTTTAGGTGGTAGGGAGAATGAGAAAAGATGATATCTTTTCTTTCTTCCTTTTTTCTCTTATTTTATTCATTAAGTCACCAAAACTCACCTCACCTTTGATCCATTTAATACTCTTGTCCCTATGGCTGGCCATCACTTAACCAATGGCCTAATTGCACATTAAGGACCTCCAATTTAATTTTCTATAGCTATTAGACAACACTAGCATGTAAAATAGAACTTTTACACTTTATGCGATTTAGTCCTTTTTTGCAATTATGCATGCAATCACCAAAATTAATGCACCAAAATTTTCATACACTCATATAATTATGCCATAACACATAAAATAATATTAAAATTAATTTATTCAACCTCAAATTAGTGGTTCTGAAACCACCATTTTGACTAGCCCCAAAATTGAGCTATTACAACTCTCCCCCTTTTGGAGATTTTCGTCCCCAAAAATCTTACCAGTAAAGTGGTTTGGGTACTGCTCTCTCATGGTTTCTTTCGGTTCCCATGTAGCCTCTTCTACACCGTGTTTTTACCACAACACTTTTACTAAGGCTATGCTTTTGTTCCTCAATTGTTTAACCTCTCAAGCCAAAATCTTAATTGGTTCCTCCTCATAGGTCATATCTGGTCGTATCTCAATTTTGGTCTGGGGAATCACATGCGAAGGATCAGACGATATCGTCACAACATCGACACATGAAACACGTTGTGTATTCTCTCTAACTCTACCGGCAAATCTAATCGGTAAGCTATTGGTCCAATCCTTTCAATAACCTCGTACGGTCCTATGAATCGAGGACTCAATTTACCCTTTCAGCCAAATCTCAATACTTTCTTCCACGGGGATTGTAACAGCCCAGTTTAGACCCTAGTCGAAATAGTAGTTTCAAGACCACAAATTCGAGGTCAGAATAATATTCTAATATTATTTTTGGTGTGTATTATGTGTGATATAGCCTGTGTGAAAATTCTGTGTGGTAATTTTATCGACTATGTGTCGAATTATGAAAAAGGATTTAATCGCATAAAATGCAAAAGCTGTGTGCTGATTGTTAAATGCTTAATTGTTTTTTTCTTCATAATTTGAAGGCCTTATGAGGTAATTAAACCATTATATAGTTAGTGGATGGTGGATGGACATAAAAGCCTATGGATGGTGGAAATGAAATAATAATAAAAGGGGTAAAAAGGTAAATGACGAATTAATGTGTAATAAAAATAAAACAAACAAAAGATGGATAATATATCATCTTTCTTAGCCGAATTTGAAGAAGAGAAAGAATGGTTTATAGCTTTGTGATTTTCGGCATTTCTATAGCTCAATTAAGGTATGTTTTGACTTTAGTTTGTGATGATTTTTATGTTTTTGAGATTGTTGCTTAGTTTACTATCAAGCCCAAGTTGTAATTTAAAGAATTGATGATGTTTATGAGATGTTCCATTGAAGAAAATGTGAGCTTTGTGATGTTAGTTGGTGAAATATGAAAGCTTGGTGTTGGGTTACCATAGTTTGTATTTGAATTTTTGGGGAATTGAGTATTTTGGGCTAAATTGTGAAAAGTGTAAATTGAGGGACTAAGATGTGAAATAAATGAAATGTGTGGGATTGTATGAACACAATGAAGATTCGGCTAGGCTTATGTGAAAAGAAACTATGTGAATTTGATGATTTTGTGAAATAGGGACTAAAGTGTCGAAATGTGAAAATGGGAGGGCTATTTTGCAAAATACCCTAAAATGTATGTTTGGACTAAAATGAATGATTTGGTGATTGAATGGATTGAATTTTAATGTGTATAGACCAAGAGAGGAGAGGTTCAGATCGAGATTGAGGAAAAGATAAAGTGCTTGATTAATTGACCGTTTCGGTATTTCGATGTCCGAGGTAAGTTCGGATATAATACTAGCTGTTAAATTATGTCTATGTGATGTGAATTGAATGAATATATACATAATTATGAGATTAGAAATGCTATGTGCAGAATGGAGATAGATGGCACTAAGTGTGCGAAATTAGAAACGGGACAGAGATGATTAGCACTATGTGTGCGATTAGATAAAAGCTTCGGCTTATTGAATTGGCACTGTGTGTGTGATACCTATATAAGTTCGGTTTAACATATTGGCACTGAGTGTGCGATGACGACTATGCTTCTGTTTATGAAATTGGCACTAAGTGTGCGAATAAATCAAAATAATAGCATGTGTTGATCGAGAGGTGAAATTGAGTTATTGAGTAGCACAAATGGTGAGTAACTATGTGTTGATTAAGGTACGTTTGAACCTATGTGGTTGATGATAGCTTTAAAAGTTGAATGAATGGATATTTGAGTATATGGTTGAGATTGATGATGAGTTTAATTGTGCATTTATCTAAGTGATGGTTTAATTATATTTGAATTGGTATTATTGAGTTGTATGTATTGTATTTCGAACTTACTAAGCTTTTGAAAGCTTACTGTGTGAATTGTTTCTCTGTTTTACAGTGTTAGTAAATCTAGCTCGGATCTAGGGATCGTCAGAATCTCTATTACACTATCGGTAAACTATTTTGGTACTTTTGAAGATGTGTATATTTGAATATGGCATGTATAGGCTAGTTGTTTTGAAACATATATGAGATGTGTAAATAGCCATGTGATGTGGCTTGATAATTGTTGGCTATAAGCATGAATGGATTTGGTATATGATGCATATTATGGTTTGGCTTGTTGGTAATAAAAATATCTTAAGTATGGTAAGTTTAGTAATGGATTGATGCTATTATGATTTAGTGATATTGTGGATGAATCATGCTTGGTAATGTATGAGTTCTAGTTGTTGCAAATTGGTTACAAGTTAACATGATTAGAAATGAGATTAGATGGGGTGGTATGTTGACTATTTGACATGTTTTTGGTTGCCAAATTGTGTGAGAAAACATGCTTAATTGAGCTTGTAGGGTTGACCCTTGTGTGGGTGGCAAATTGGCCTTGCGAATGGCCTATTTTGCATACATGGCCAAGAGACACGGGCGTGTGTCTCTGCCGTGTGGTTTAAGGATCACTTCTAGGTGTGTCTGGACAGGTTACATGCCGAGGCCCACGGGTGTGCCTGGTGGCCGTGTGAATAAGGCAATAGCTAGCCTAATTTTACACGGCCATGGCACGCGGGCGTGTCTAGTGGCCGTGGGGATAAGTCAGAATGTATGCTCTATTTTGACACGGCCTGAACACATGGGTGTGTCTGGTAGCCGTGTGAGGCACACGGCCTGACTGCATGGGCGTGCGACATCAACGGTATTGAAGAATGTTTGAATTTCTGAAAACTTTCATAAGTGTCTGGTCTAGTCCTGACCTCTTTCCAACACGTGTTTAAGGTCTCGAAGACTTATATAAGGGACTATATGCTCGTATTTAAATAAATTTGATCGATGATTGACTTTGTGTCGTGAAATGTATGTGAAATGATTCGATTGTTCGGTAACACCTCTTAACCCTATTCTGGCGACGGTTTAGGGTTAGGGGTGTTACAGGGATACTTTCAGGAATACTTTATCGCCCACCTAAAATTCGATTTGTTTCCTTTTTAAATTCGCGTATGACTTTTGTTTATCTGAGGCACCTTTCTGACTATCATGGATCACTTTCACTTTTTATTCAGTTTCTCTAACTAGATCCACTCCGTGATTTTGCTTCTCACTAAGCTCAGTCCAATACAAAGGAGTCTGACACTTGAGACCATATAATGCTTCATACGGTGCCATCCATATACTCGATTGATAACTATTGTTGTAGGCAAATTCAACCAAAGGTAGATATTTTTCCCAACTACCTTCGAACTCTAAAACACAGCATCAGAGCATATCCTCGAGAACTTGAATCACTAAATTCAATTTCGTACCCAAGTTTTCTTGCAACTTTTTCTGAAACCTCGAACTAAACCTTGGATTTTTATCCTAGATAATGGATATAGGGACCCTATGTAATCTCACAACCTCAGTAATATACAGCTCAGCCAACTTGTCAAGTGAGTAATCCACACGTACCGGTATAAAGTGAGTCAATTTTGTCAATCTATGAACAATAACCCACACAACATCTTTTTTTTTCAGAGTTATAGGTAACCCCGTTACGAAATCCATCGTGTTTCGGTCCCACTTCCATTCGGGAACCATTACTGGCTGAAGTAATCCCGAAGGTACCAGATGCTCGACTTTTACTTGTTGACAGATCAAACACTTTGTAACAAACTCAGAGATGTCTCTTTTCATACCCGACCACCAATACAACTTCTTCAAATCATTATACATTTTTGTGCTGCCCGGATGTACTAACAAGTAACCATTGTGTGCCTCATGTAAAATTCTCTAAATCAACTAATCATCTTTAGGTACACAAACTCTATCACGAAACATCAAACAATCATCTACACCAACCCGAAAGTCAGAGTTATTTCCTGATTCGCACTAAGCTCTCTTAACTTGCATCTCACTATCATTTTTTTGAGCTTCACATATCTGCAGAAGAAATAATGGTCTAGCCCTCAACTCGGTTAATATAGCACCATCATCAGATAATGCTAAACCCGTACTCATATCTCTCAAAGCATATAAGGACTTTCTGTTCAAGGCATCCGCAACCACATTCGCTTTCCCCGGGTGGTAATCAATTACTAGCTCATAATCCTTCAATAACTCGAGCCACCACCGTTGTCGCAAATTCAAATTTTTTTGATTCATCAAGTATTTCAAGCTCTTGTGATCGGTGAAGATTCGACATTTCTCACCATACAAATAATGGCGACAAATCTTCCAAGCAAAAACAATAGCAGCCAACTCCAAATCGTGAGTCGGATAATTCTTTTCGTGCGGTTTTAGCTTTCTCGAGGCATAAGCTACTACTTTTCCTTCTTGCATCAACACATAGCCATGACCATTTAAGGACGCATCACTATATACCACAAACTCCTTTCCCGACTCCAGTTGCACTAAAACCGGTGCCTCAGACAATAATGCTTTCAGTTTCTCAAAACTCTGTTGGCACCTCTCGGTCCATTCAAAGTTAACATCTTTATGTAGCAGTCTCGTCATCGGTGTAGTAATCATGGAGAACCCTTTAACAAACTATCTGTAGTAACCCGCTAAACCCAAAAAGCTCCTAATCTCTGACACATTCCTCGGTGGTTTCCATTCAACAATAGCAGAGATCTTACTCGGATCAACTCTAATTCCATCTCTCGACACAATGTGTCCTAAGAATCCGACCTCTCGGAGCCAAAACTCACTCTTGCTAAACTTAGCATACAACTGCTTGTCTCTTAGGGTCTGCAAAATAGTTCTTAGGTGCTCCGCGTGCTCACTTTCATTTCGAGAATGTATCAGTATGTCATCAATAAAAATAACTATAAATTTGTCTAAGTACAGACGGAAGATACGGTTCATTAAATCCATAAAGATCGTAGGAGCATTCGTTAAGCCAAAGGGCATGGAGAAACTCGTAATGACCATAACTCGTCTGGAATACAGTTTTTGGCACATCTTGCTCATTAACTCTCAACTATTATAGACGAGATTACTATAGGAAAACTGTCCGATTTACCTGGTTCAACCCGAATGACATCTTCATTTATACATCTCAGTTCAATAAACTTACTACCATAGTTTACTAAATCATTATGTGCAGTTAACAAATCCATACCAAGAATCAGGTCAAATTCATCAAACGGCAACAGCATGAGATTAGCCGGTTGTCAAGGGACAATTTCTACGAACTTTGCCAACTAGCACATGTTTGCCTAATGGGTTTGACACTTTTATCACAAATTCCGTAGACTAAACAATCATACTTATGCTAGTTACCAATTTCATGCAAATATAAGAATGGGTAAACCCCGGATCAATTAAAGCAATGACAGAGATATCATAAAGAGAAAAAGTACCTATTATTACATCAGGAGATGATGCCTCTTTGCTAGCGCGAATGGCATAAGTCATCACAGGTGCTCTACCCTCTCATCTCACAGTAGAATCTCTTAGCGTACCTCTACTACTAGTCCCACTTCTCGGGTTCCTCTGTGGTCTACCTCTCGAAGGTACATTACTCGCTCTTACTTCTTGTTTTCTGTCTTTCTCATCCTTTTCAGGACAGTTTCTAATGAAGTGATCTAGTGAACCACACTTGTAGCAAGTACGATTGTTTCCCCAACACTCCCCAGTATGTTTCCTACCACAAGTTGGACACTTCGGTTTATTTGACATCGCATTGCCCATGCTTGCCATCGAGGTGGCTTGAACTCTCGAGCCTGAATATGTATTACCTCGATCTCGGTGTGAATACCCAGCTGAAGCAGTCATCTGAGGCTTCGTTTCTTTGGATCTCTTTGATTGGGTTTGAAATGACTTACTCGTTGGCCTCTTCCTTGCATCTCGGGCCTCAATCATAGCCTTTCTCTTTTCCTTATTCAACTCTTTAGCCTTGCAAGCTCTAATCGACCAACACCATGAATTCTTTCAATTCCAAGATCCCAACTAGCAATCTGATATCCTCATTCAGCCTATCTTTAAACCTCTTACACAAAATAGCTTCCGTCGACACACACTCTTGAGCATACTTACTAAGCCTAACAAATTTGCCCTCATACTCTGCCACAGTCATCTTGCCTTGCTTTAATTCAAGAAACTCTTTCCTTTTCTGGTCAACAAATCACTAACTTATGTACTTCTTTTGGAACTCTTCTAGGAAGAAGTCCCATTTCACTCTCTCCCTCGGTACTACAGATGTTAGCGTTTTCCACCAACGATATGTCGAGTCCTTCAGCAATGACACAGCACATTTTAAGCTCTCCTCAGGTGTGCAAGAGAGTTCATTGAATACCCGTATAGAGTTCTCAAGCCAGAACTCCACTCTCTCAGTGTCATCATCTATGTTGGCTCTAAATTCCTCGGCCCTTTGTTTTCAAATCTTATCGACAGGGGGTTTAGTCATCCGTATTAATTGTATACCATGAGGAGCCATGGGAACTAACTGAGGTTGAGCATTAGGGTTCGCTCGTACAAACTCAATGTACCAATTACTCATCATGTGGAGAAAGGCTTCCCGAGCCTCTTCTCCTTGACCCAAAGTCTTGGGTCTACTTTCTACAGGCGTGGTCCCTTGCGCGGTAGCTGGCGCATTACTAGCAGCGTCATCAGTAGTAACTCGGTCGGGATCCATTTGTTATACGAAAACACAATTTAAAATTATCTGGAGTCACCACACTATCAATATATATTGATGGAATGTATAACTAGACTCTCACACACGCTACGGTAGCCCGAGAACCGACTAAACCATAGCTTTGATACCACTAAATGTAACACCTCTTACCCGTATTCGACGCTAGAACAGGGTACGAGGCATTACTAGACTTATACACAATAATTATACAATACTGAGACCTGACTTTCCACTCCAAATTAAAACTTTTCTTAACACCTCTTAAACAAGCCTACGAGGCCTACATCACACGTTAGTAATGGTTTGGGATCAAATCGAACTCCCTTGAAGCTCTGTAGAAAATCTTAGAAAGTTTTCACTAAACAGTTCACACGCCTGAGTGGAGGAAGGGACACGCTTGTGTGGCATATCACATGCCCGTGTTGCACACCTGTGTGGAATTATTTCTCAATTAGAACGTACAGGGGTTTTCACACGGCTGGACACACGCTCGGTTCTAGCCCATGTGAAAAAACCTGAAGATTCTGTTTCTAACGTCATCACCACATAAATGTCACACGGCCAAGGCACACGCCCGTGTCCTTCGGCCGTGTGGTGAATTAAGTTCCTAATTTTAGGTGTAGACTTCACACGGCCTGGGCACACGCCCATGTCCATGGTCGTGCCACCCACACGGTTGAGACACATAGCCGTGTCTCCACCCGTGTGTTTATTACTGAGCATACTGACTTGTAAACCTAGCTTGCAAGGGGATACACGGCCTAACCACACGCCCATGAGATTGACCGTGTGTCACACACGGCCTAGACACACACCCGTGTTTCTACACGTGTGGACAAGAACAAGGCTATTTGCCAAGCGCTTTATATCACCCCACTCATACAAACATAAATCATATCAAGCCTTAACCCATTCATGCATAAATAAACTAAGTAAACTAATCATGCAACTTGTACATCCATGAGTAACCTCAACTTCTCATAGATTAATAAGAGAGAGCCATCAACTGGGGCCTTATACAAAAGAGCTCATCTTTGAATGAGCCAACACATTTGGCCAAAACAATATGACATTCAACTAAGTCTAGTCCCTATACATGCCATACTCAAAATGCTAAGTTTAACTATACCAAGATGTGCTGATAGTGTGGGTGATCCTTTGCTTATCTTCGTATCCCTAGATAGATCTTCGACACTATAAAACAAGGGAAAAGAGAAGGGAGTAAGCTTTAAGCTTAGTAAGTCTATGTGTAAACAATAAGCATCATACCATATGCTAATCAACCGAAAACATTATATACTATGTGATAACAATTCATATCCTCATAAGCATGCTTACTCATTTCCAAGTCTTACCAGATCCCAACACATATCATAAACATTGCCCACAATTACTTGCACATATACCCTGCACTTATCACCACGAAGCCACATGAAATATTTACTTAATCAAGTTTCTCGATGAACCTTTCGGAATGATACAAGATACCATGTGGTTTCACACACAGCCCACCATTAATCAATAATAGGGTGGTATCGCACACAGCCCACCAACAATGATAATTACGGTGGTATCGCACATAGCCCACCAATTGATAATATTTATATATATATGATGGTATTGCACACAGCCCATCGTGAATAAATAATAAGGTGGTATCGCACACAACTCACCAACAATTTCATATTTAAGGATATTTATCCGTCCCTACATTTCTATTTCGAAGGTTCATTCGAGAATTACCCATTTTCTACCACTTCCAATATGTCTCACCAATAAGCATTTACATCCATACAATGAATTAATAGATAAAAACATATGTAATAAGGATGTATCGTTTACACATAAACTTATATTGGTGCAAAATATGTTAATTTGCAGTTTAGTCCGAAACCTTGCCTTTTCCCCTGTCAAGATTGATTCTGCGTTCTTCTTGATCTATAATAATAGAATTTACTCATTTAGTCACTACATAAATCAAGACACTTCAAAATTTCTACTTTGGCCAAAAATGACCGTTTTGCCCTTATACTTTGGCAAAATTACTATTTTGCCCCTAAGCTCGTAAATCATTTTTCATCAAACTTCCTCATTAAACAAGCTTGGCTGAACATTTATTACTCTTATAACAATTCACATTACCAATCATTTCAGGCATTTACTACTCAATTTACAACCTTTACAAAAAGGTCCTTTTAAGTGTTTTCATTTCTCAAAAGTTGTTTATTTAACAACCAAGATTCATTTTATTCCATAAAAACTCAGCAAAAAACATAAGCACTCTCATGGAAACACCCTAAACTTTCAAACATTTTTCAAAATAGTCCCATCATTATCTAGCTTAAGCTTTAGGGGTTCCAAAAGTTCAAAAATTATAAAAAATAACCATCAAGAACACTTACTTGCAAGAATTGAAGTGGTTGAAAAATTTCAAGCTTCTAAACCCTTTCTCTTGCTGAAATTTTAGGTGGTAGGGAGAATTAGAAAAGAGATATCTTTTCTTTCTTTCTTTTTCTCTTATTTTATTCATTACGTCACCAAAACTCACCTGACCTTTGATCCATTTAATATTCTTGTCCCTGTGGTTGACCATCACTTGCCCAATGGCCTAATTGCACATTAAGGACCTGTAGTTTAATATTCTATAGCTATTAGACACCACTAGCTTGTAAAATAGAACTTTCGTACTTTATGCGATTTAGTCCTTTTTCACAATTAAGCATGCAATCACCAAAATTAATGCACCAAAATTTTCATACACTCATATAATTATGCCATAACACATAAAATAATATTAAAACAAATTTATCCAACATTGAATTAGTGGTTTCGAAACCACAATTTCGACTAGCCCCAAAATCGGGCTATTACAGCATGCTTAAAATATGTTTATGACTATTGAGGTGGTTGCTGAAACTTATTTTTGACACTTGATTGTTGCTCATAAGTACTCCAAAATTAAAATTTTGTTTAATAATAATGTTTATGTGGTTATGAGTGCATCTTAAGACGTGACTAGTTGAGTAACTGGGGTAGGGTGCTTAGGTTGTCATCCTATTTCGCGTCAAAATGTTGTGTGACGTGTTAGGTAAAAATTCGCTTACCAAAATTAATTTTTAAGAATTTGTTGGGCTGAGTGACCGGGGTGTTGTGCTTGGCTGCCATCTCTCTTCACGTCAAATGGTTTGATATGTTCTTAAGAAAAATAAAAATTAGGAGTATGTTGGGCTGAGTAATCGAGGTGGGGTGCTTGGCTGTCATCTCTCTTCGAGTCAAAAGGTTTAATATATTCTTAAGTAAAAATAAATAAATAAATAAAATAAAAGAGAAAAAAAAAGATGTATTAATCAAATTTGGGGACTAAAGGTAGGAACAAATAGGGTGTCTTGATAGGTTTGGTAAATTACCTGATTTTCATGAAATAATCCAAGTCGATCTTAGTTTTTGTCTATGTTAATTGGAATACTTTTCCAGTTTTACTTAAAGCAAGCTAAGGGTTCTCTATATTTGTCATATGCATTTTGACTAATTTTTATAAAACTTTGGAGTGGTACTTCTTTCATGGCAGAAACCTAAATTTCACAATGGATAGGAACCATACTTGAGGGCAAGCATGGGCTAAGTAAGGGGGAATTTGATAATACTCTAGAACGACATATTTTTATGTGCTAATTGCATGTTTATTTTGAGTATGACCCTACTAGTTTGAGTTATTTATGATCTTTTATCTTTCAGGGACTAAATTGGAGGCAAAAGGAAATTTAAGGGCAAAAAGCTCGAATTTGAAGATAAAATAGGCCAACATGCGACATAGAAAAAAAGGTGGTGCCGAAAATGCAAGTATGGAAGACATAAGGACAAAAAATGCAAAGAATAGATATTTTATTAACACAAGACTTTATTTAATTTTTAATTATATTAGGATAATTGTTAGATATTATTATTTAGATTTTATTTTAGCTTTTCTCTTTATTTATTTGTATTTATCTTTTAGAATTTAAGTAGGTCAAAACTAAGTTTCCTAGTACTATAAATAGGGGATTGAGTGACTCAAATTTGATATCAAATCTTTCTGTAAACATTCCCTCTCCCAAAACTTAGCCTTTGTTCTTTCCATTCAATAAAATTCCATTTTTTTTATTAAGTCTATTTCTTTTCCCAAAAGCATGAGTCACTAAATCCACCTAGCCAAAGGTTGTCAAAAATCCCCAAAAAAAGGTTCATGAGGCTTAGAATCCACGCTTAGCCTTCTCAACTAGTATTCATCACTTCTTCGCATTACGAGGCTGACACTTCCATCCATGTCACCTCAAAAGTGATCTTTCCAACTTATGCAAGGAACAACCTTTTTTATATTTTGGGAAGGTTGCATAGTCGGTTCATTAGCTTACTGCATCAGTGGTTGTCGAGCCCAAGAGACAAAATGGCATGGGATTCGCCATTGGGAAGTGATGATCTAGTGTAAGACAGTCCCACAAGAGCAACGGTTGGCTAGAGTTAGGTTCCTCTAAATTATAAGTCTAAATCGTAAGTGAAGCTGGTGGTCGTAGGCATCCTCTTCCACTATAACTGGCTTATTCAGTTCAAGAAGGATCACCTAAAAGCCAAGGATTGAACCCAAGAAGGATCGATACAACCGGAGGCTGGAATCTCGCCACATAAGAAACTCTCTTTTCCCAAACTCCGTTTATTTTTATATTCTCTATTTTAATTTTCGTAATTTATTTAATTTCGCAATTTCAATCAACTTTTAATTCTGTCTTTTTTATTCTATCTTTTTTTCCCCAGATACATTGTGCAAATTCAGTCTCTTATACTATTCTTTTTATTATTTCTATAGGGATAGGATATATTTGGTGCTTCAACAACGCATCAAAAATGAACGAGTCATGCATACATAGTTCGCCATCCACTCATGATTAGGCATGCCACACTTTGAATTTCAAAAGTGAATAAATCCATAAATGGATTTAGGGTCTACTCTGCTTGGGTCCTGTTTGATGTACTGTCAGTCCAATCAGTCACATCTATGTCTCTATCTTCTAGGAGTCATCTACTCCGATGCCTAGGAAAAGGCATCTCCCCAATTGGACTTGATAGAAGACATATTAGTCTTTTAATCGATTTGCTCATTTTTGATTAGACTACGTACATATTTTGGTTTGCTTACTAATACAAGCTATCTTTCTGAACTACGACCCGACCACATAATATCTCTTAGTATTAGTTAAACATTTAGACAACCAATGAGCAACATTTCCTTCCATTTTTTCTTTGCGTGAAAAAATCATATAAGGACAATATACAAAGTATTATTGTAATTTATGAATAAATTTATTAACCAATTTGTTCGAAAAGATTACAAGTGTACTTAGATGAAAATATTATACTTAGGGCACCTAATCCAAAAATAGGAGCGTCTCACTCTTGTTGAAAAATGTATTGAAAAATTGCATAGAGAGATCGCATGTGAGCGGACTGATAAGGATGTTTTGGAGGTGACCATGAAAAACATGGATCAGCAGCATAAACTTGTCATGGCTAATCTGGTAAAGAGTCATGAAGAGGATTTGGAAAAGTACAAAGCTGATACCATGTAAAGCTCTCAAGATTATTTGCCAGATTTAAAATCTAACTTCTTGTTACATGCTCAATTGGTTAGTTGTCCCTTTGATGCTCACTGAGTAAACTTTGATGCTCTCAGGCATCTCATAGGTGCTTAGCTAGACTTCAATATTCATGTCCCCTTTGCAGTTGCTTGGGAGGGATTTTTGGAAGAGTGGAAGAACTTTAGTAGGCTTTACTTTGCTGAGACCAGTATATCTCCCATTGTTGGGCATGAAGAAAATGCTAACGAAGAAGTGGAGGGAAAAGATGAAGAGCTTGCCAGTCCCCAGGATACCAGTGCTAACTCGTGAATTCCTTACATTAATTGTGTTCACTATTTTTATTTTAAAATGGAAAGAAGTATCTTTGGCTTTTGTTGAAACCTTGTTTTGTTTGATTGTGATTTTGTTTGAGCAAACTACATAACTGAGTTTCCATCACAAATGACTTAATCAACATAATTTAAATGGTGGTTTGGAAATCAACTAACTCAGATAAGATTGTTCATGATAATTAATCAAACAAACTTAGCTGCAATCTTAAATCAACGAGTTGTTTGAAGCAGCGATATGAATTCAAGTAACTCAGAGAAGGCTATTCATGATAGAAAATCAAATGAACTTAGGATGCGATCTTAAATTAGCGAGTCGTTTGGAGCAGCGATATTAAATCAGCTAACTCAAAGAAGATTGTTCATGATAGTAAATCAAATGAACTTAGACTGTGATCTTAAATCAGTGAGCCGTTTGGACCAACAATATTAAATAAATTAACTTAGATAAGATTGTTTATGATAGTAAATCAAATGAACTTAGGTTGCGATCTTAAATGAGTGAGCCCTTTGGAGTAGCGGTATCAAATCAGTTAATTCAAAAAAGACTGTTCATGATAGTAAATCAAATGAACTCAAGTTGAGATCTTAAATCAGTGAGCCGTTTGGAGTAGCAATATTAAATCATTTAACTCAGAGAAGATTGTTCATCATAGTAAATTAAATGAACTTAGGTTGCAATCTTAAATCAGCGAACCATTTGGAGCAACAATATTAAATCAGCTAACTTAGAGATGATTGTTCATAATAGTAAATCAAATAAACTTAAGCTATGATCTTAAATTAGCGAGCTGCTTAGAGTAGCGATATTAAATAAGCTAACTCAGAGAAGATTGTTCATGATAGTAAATCAAATGAACCTAGCTTGCAATCTTAAATTAGTGAGATGTTTGGAGCAGCGATATCAAATTAGCTAACTTAGAGAAGATTGTTCACGATAAATAAACTAAATAACATTTAAAAAGAGTATCTTTATTGAAAAAGAGAGTAGAACATTCATAATAATATTTTTTATATGGTGTGCATTCTATATAAGAGGTAGAACAGGGCCATCCATTTTTGCTATTTTATAAGTTCCATAACCTATTGTTTTGACAACTTTGTAAGGTCCCACCCAATCAGGGGCCATTTTTCCTTTCTGCAATGCTAGGAAATTGGCTTTAGTATTTCCTAAAACCAGATCGCCTACTTGAAACTGTTTGTTCTTCACTCTAGAATTACAGTACCGAGCGACTTGTTAAGCTTGCACAACATTTCTAATTTTTGTTGTCTCCTTAACTTTATCGATTAGATCTAAGTTGAGTCTAATGGCCTTTTGGTTGGCATTTTCATCGAAATAAGCTGTCCTATGTGATCGTAGGCCTATCTCAGTAGGGATGACCGCCTCTGCCCCATTTACCAATGAAAATGTTGTCTCTCCTGTTGCTATGTGAGGTTAGGTTCAAAGGGCTTATGTAATTCCTGGAAGCTCTTCTAACTAAGCACCTTTGGCCTCATCAACCTTTTTCTTTAAATCCATTAGAATTTTCTTTTTATTACCTCCACTTGGCCACTTGTTTGGGGAGTTTTTACAGAGCTTTGAGCGAGAGCAATTTGTAGGTACTTGCAAAAATTCTTGAATTTTCCTTGGAATTGAGTTTCATTGTCTGTTATGATTAGACATGGAATGCCATACTTGCAAACAATGGATTTTCAGAGAAAAGACTTCATTTGTCTCTCTGTGATTGTCGCAAGAGCTTCATCTTCTATTTACTTAGTAAAGTAGTCCACAACTACAACTATGATTTTTATCTAAGTTTTTTATCTAAACTATGTTTATTGTAAACACACCTAAAATATCTATTCCCCAAGTTGCAAATGGCCAAAGGCTATACATTACTTGTAGAGGCTCAGTTGGTGATTGCTACACTTGAGCATGTTTTCAGCAGAAATCACAAGTACGAACCATATGGTGTGCATCTTTCATCATAATTGGTCAGTAATAACCTTACTTGAGAAACTTTTGTGCTAACAACCTTCCACCCAGATGATCGCCGCATATTTTTTCATTTATCTCTCTCATGACATATTCAGTTTTAGTGGGAGTAAGACATCTCAAAAGTGGTTGGAAGTAAACTTTTCTATAAAACACACCCTCCAATAAGATATATCTGAAGGTGATAGATAAAATGATTTTAATTAAATGAGGACTGAGTAACTTGCAGATAAAAGGATATATTAAATGTAAATAATAACATCGTACCTTGCAGCCTTGTGTTGTATTTTAGTGAGCTCCTTTTTGTTGAGGTAGTGAGTTTCCCCTTGTAGGGCTTGTACTATGGGTGTCATCCACGTTTCTTCTTGACTCAGATTGAGCACTTGTTGGGTGTTACAAATTGCAGTGGCTCTATGCTCTAACAAAATTTTTCCTTCTTGCTCAATAGTAATAGAGAACGCTAACTTAGACAAAATTTTAGCTTAGGTGTTCTCCGTCCTAGATAACTGTCTAACTTATGCCTGGTCAAACTAAACGAGTAGCTGGGTGGCTATGTCATGGTACTTCTTTAGGCTTGGCTCTTTTATTTCATACTCCCCATCATTTGCGTCGCTACTAGCTGAGAACCAATGTGTATTACCAACCCTCATCCCAACTTTAGAGCCAGTTGTAGTCCTAAAATTAATGCCTTATAATATGCAGAGTTGCTAGATGCTTGGAAACCGAAGGATAACCCATACTGGCACTCATTTCATCAGGGTCTATAAGGAGAACTCCTGGCCCAGATCCTATCTTTGTTGTTGAGCCATCCACATAAAAAATCCAACACTTTGGCTTCACAACTGAGATAGTTTGTCCTTGTGATGTGCTAACTACTACATCTTGTATAATCAATAGAAAAAAGTTTTTAGAACCAAATGTATATTTTTAATGAAATATCATGAAATAATATGAGTATTTTATTAAGTAGATTTTCAATAAATTATGTGACATATTATTGTATTATTTATGTGAGTAATAATGTTTGAAATTAAAAGTTACCTATACGGTCTGGTGATCTGTCAAAACAACATTCCACCATGAAATTGGCTAAGATCTGAGCTTTGATAGTTTTTCTCGGGGCATACTCTATTCCAAATTCTACCAATTCACTTCCCCACTTATTCATTCTACCTGAAGTATATACTCTAGACAATATGTATTTGATGGGTTGGCTAGTCATGACAGTCACTAAATGAGCTTAAAAGTAGGGTCGCAACTTATAAGCTGTCACGATTAAAGAAAAAATGGGATTTTCTGTCTTTGATTACCTTTGTTCGTTGTTCTGCAACACCTTGCTAACATAGTTCACTGGAAATTGGAGAACCCCTTCTGTCCTAATCAAAACAATAGCCATCATTTCTTTAGAGGTTCCGAGATAAAGATAAAGAGTCTTCCCTATTCGATGCGACATCAAAAATGGTGGAGCCATGAGGTATAACTTGAGCTTTTAAAAAGGAGCTTGGCATTCCTCTGTCCAACTAAAAGAGGTTCTCAAGGCATTAAACAAAGGTAAGCATTTATCTTCCATTCTAGAAACAAACCTGTTGAGTGCAACTACCCTCTTTGTGAGGTGTTGAACTTCTTTAATAGTCTTCGAGGGAGGCATATCTAGAATGACCTGAATCTTCTCAGGGATGACCTTTATGCCTCTTTTTGAAACCAGGAAGCCTAAGAATTTCCCTACTCTCACACCAAAAACGCACTTCTCTGGATTTAACTTCATATTATAGACTCGTAAAACAACAAAAACTTAATATAAATCCTTAATATGGCCTTTCAAAGTAGAACAATTCACCAATAAGTCGTCAACATAGACCTCACATTGTGACCAATTTGTACTTTGAAAATCTTATTAACCAACCTTTAATAGGTTGCACCTACGTTCTTCAACCCAAAAGGCATAACTTGATAGCAGAACAAGCCCTCCTCCGTGATAAAGGTCATTTTATCCTGATCTTTTGGAGCCATGGAAATTTGGTTATATCCTGAGAATGCATCCATAAAACTCATGAACTTATGGCATGAGGGTGTATCTACCAATCTATCAATCGAGGGCAAAGGAAAACTATCCTTTGTGCAAGCCTTATTTAGACCAGTAAAATCAATGCACACTCTCCATTTTCCATTGACCTTCTTTGCCATCACAACAGTTGACACCCAGTCCAAGTGCACCACCTCCCTGACAAATCCTGTTGAAAGGAGCTTTCTTACTTCTTGTCTAATAGCCTCCGCAACATGTGGAGCAAACCTTCTTCTTTTTTTCTTGACTGGCTTGACCTCGGGGGACACTTTTAATCGATGGAAAATCATCTGATGATCCACACCAAGAATGTCTACAGTTGACCATGCAAAAATGTATGAATTCTCCCTCAAGAATCGTACTAAAGCTTCATTTTCTTCTTCTTCTTCTAATATTGATGAGATCCTTACCAACTTGCCTGTGTTATCATAAAATAATTGCAAAGTCTCTGTGACTTCTGCTGCCTCTAGCTTGTGAACTCTCTCTTCACTTCTAACATCCAGACTGCCCAAATTTAAGACCTATCTAGCTACATCTGCCTATTGCGAACCCTGACCCTGTGACTCCTATTCATGCATTTTCTTAACTGACAACATGAACACTGACTGGTTGTTTGCTGGTTAGATTTCATGAAACCTATCCTCGTCCTTGTATGGAATTTAATCTTCATGCAAAATTAACAATCACCATTTTAGCCATTCTCATAATAGGATGCCCAAAAATGGTATTGTAAGCCATTGGATGGTCTACCACAAAGAACTGAACATATTCTGTGGTGGTGTGCTCGTCATCCCCCAAGGTAACAGGTAGAGTAATATATCATTTCACCTCGACTGGATGGTTCACAAAACCATACTAAGGGCTTGCCTTTTTCAAAGCTTGCTCCTTTATCCTCATATTCTAATATACGTCCTAAGTCAACACCGCTACATCAGTTCCACTATCAACTAAAATTATTTTAACTTCAAATCTTGTTGTAGTTGTCGATAAGACCATAGGGTCATTTCCTTCCTTATCACATACCAAATCCTCATCCTCTTCATTAAATTTTACTTTCCACTTCTCTTCTTGACTCAACCTTTTCAACGAACTGACCGATATCACACTTCTAAGATGAGCCATCCTCTTCGTGTTAGAGGTCATCCACTCTTTATATGTACCAGTTATCGCATGTATTGTGCCTGTAACATTTTGTTTACCTTTATCAGCACCCCGTGAACTTGGACGTGATGGTGAGGCATCTAGAGCCTCAAAATCTTTTAGATTGGCATTTCTAACTATCTTCTCTATAGCATCTTTCAAAGAGAAACAATCCTCGGTCTTGTGCCCCCTGTCATTATGAAAATTACATCTTGCCCTCAAGTTGGCCCTAGACTGATTGCGTTGCATGGGTGAAGGGCTTGGTAAAATGCCCACACATTTGACCTGACTAAGAATGTAGGTACGTGTAGCATTTAAGGGAGTGTAAGCTTCAAATTTTCCATGAGGAACATATCTTCTAGTGTGCTCTCCTTGAAGCCTTTGGAATGCCGTTGATGATTCATTCTACGAATAATTCCTTTATTATCTCCAACTTTGTACACATAGACTCTAAGAAAGAGGACCCTACTGGCTGAGAACATTCTGGTGACCCCTAAATTGCTTGTCTTCCTTTTGAAAAGTGTTAGGAGCTTCCCTTTTAATCTCCTTTGTAACACCCATAACTCGACCTGGTCGTCGAACTCGAGTAAAAGGAAGCTACAGAAAAATACCAAACAATTTACATGTAATTTATTAATGAAAATATCAATTAATTATCATCAAATCACATATAATCTAATATAATAATTTGTAATCTATGTGGATCTAATTGTGAAATCTAGGCATGAAATAAGGTTGAATTGTAAAAATTTCAAAATGTTAAAGTTTTAAAGTTGGTATCCATATTTAATTGCTAAGTATCAATACTGTATCGATACCTTATTAAAAATTGATACCAAATCACATTTCTGTTTGTTATGCAAAACAAAGGTGATATTTATTTTCTGGTATTGATATTTTATGGAAAAAGTATATAAATATCGATACTATTTTGGCATTCTGTTTTTTTAAAACTGTTCATATGGTCAAGTATCAATACCAAATGCCAAAATATGGGGACTTAAGTTCATAAATGGTAAAGTCCTATCCTTAACATGTCTAATTCATGCTAAAATCATCTATAATTCAAATGGTACTCTCAAATACAATTATAGATATGAAATTAATCAACCTAAGACATAACTATTCATATGCAACATAATCACATACTAACACTTCACAACTATCCAAAAATTATAAACTAGCTTACATGATTAACTTCCATGTTTAACCAATTCAATAAATCTTCCATGACAATTTCACTATCACATACTTAATCATAAAATACCCATTCAACAATCTCATGTTTAAAGTACCAACTTACCAAGAGATCACCTAGGCATAATCTAAACATACCATTCATCATTCTATACTATACCCATGCATCAACCAAAATCCCATCACATAGCATGCTATATCTAAACCATTAGTGTATTAGGCACGTAACTCAAGAAACCTAACAAAATATCAACAACATGACTATTACCATCATATACATATATACATACACTTCCAAAATGCCAACAAGATAAAAAATATTCAATATAACCAAAAGACTTCCTAAGTACATGCCAAGACTAAAATAAACACATCACCAACACTTGAGTTTGGAATTGCCGCTAGATGTTGAGTCAACAATCGAATCACAAAGTACTTAACCTGTGCACAGAGAACAAAACCGTACGCTGAGTATAACCCAGTGGTATTTTTATGATTTAAACTTTAACTTAGTGGTATTTTTATAATTTAAACTTTAAACGTATCATAAAACATTCAAGTGCATAAGATTAATAAACATTCATAATAAATCACTTATTCTAACACATCTAACTATATAAATTCATAACAAATCACTTCACATATCATTACTCAACCTATTTCACTAATAAACATTCCATTTCACTTTTTTCATTGATTTCATAAACATTCACCTTCTAAATTTTCATAGTATACATTCAAATATCATATACATCTATATTTTCATTCTATATATATATATATATCCTTATTTTGATTTCCATCTTTATCTCCCTTGTAACATTCGAGATTTAGGGGTTAGGCATTGAATGCATAATCCATGTGATGGAAGGCTTAGTGTGTGGTTGGATGTGTTTTAGGGGTTTTGAGAACCCTAGGATGTAGGAAAGTGCCCTAAGAAATTATGAAATTTTAAGTTTAAAAGGGGAAGCTAGGCTAAGGAGGCCTTAAGAAAATTTGTAAGGACTTTTAGACATGAAATTGGGCTTGGTAAAGTGGCTTGAAGGAGCCACTTAGGGCCTTAGTAAGTGACGCCTCAAGCAAGGGTGAAGGGCTCAGGTTCGAGTCATGTGGGCGGCATGGGAGCTTTTATTTTTGCGTCTAGAGAGAAGGAGAGGAGTTGGGCGGCAATTGGACTTTCAAATGGATGTGGCTTAGTTTTATTTTGAATTTCAGCTATAAGGTAAGGGATAATGATTGACTCATTCAATTTATTTTGAATGAGTAGCATGGAGAGAAAATAGGAGCAAAATATGGGATTTGAGAGGGGGGATGAGAAGTGGCCGTATATAGGACTCCAAGGGGTGGCATTTTCGGCTTTGAAGTGTGTTAAGGAGTGTGTGCCAAATTTTAGTTGAAGAGTATTCATCTTTCTCTTTTAGTGCCTTACCGAATTTCTTCTCACTTTCTCTTCCTATTCTTTTTCTCTCAACCCCAATTCTAGTCTTTTTCTTGAATGGCCGAATGACTCTTTGTCATTTAGAACTTTAGCCGAACTTTGATCACTTTGATCTATTTACTCTCTTGGCCGAATTCACATCTCTTTCTCAAACTCTCTTCTTTTTCTTTTGGTTAGCCAAATATCTCATCTCCATTTTGAGCCATAGTCAAATCTCAAAGGTGCCTATTCTCTCTTTTTTGTCGCAAGTCTTTGAGGCCGAATCTTCTAGAGTGGTACCGTTGGCTACTCTCTTGTAGTCTCTTCGAGCAGGCAGTAGTGGTAAGCAGCGTGTAGTGGTAAGTAATCTCCTCTTTAAGCCATCGGTTTTTGGTTCTCTCTTTTGGTGTGCCGAAATCATGTTGTTAGGCCTTGGTTTAAGGATAGCCGAATGTGTATTAAGCCATAATCTCATGTTTCGTTTGTAGCCATCGTGAAGGGGGTCTATCGGGGTTTGAAGAGATCAAGGTAAGTGAAATATACTATTCGGCCAAGGGCCATGTTCATGGATTTATGTATTAAGCCGATTCTAATAGTTGTTAATTAGGGATTTCGGTCAGTTCAGGAGCAAGTAATGGTTTCTCGGGATTTGGGTAAGCAAGGTAAGTGGTTGCTAATATTCGGCCTTAGGCCATATTGGTTATTGATGGTAGTCATTTGTGGCTATGGTTGTTCAGGGGCAAATCGACAGTGGTTAAGAGGAGCGTCCGTGATTTCGATTCGTCTTGGTAAGATTATTCGATAAGTTCTAAGATTTGTTATGTTAGACTATACCGTTATCGATTAACCAGTTATTGTGATTAAGTGTTCGTCGATGGATGCGGGTAGCAGTCAAGGAGAGAAAGGGGTAACTCCTATCCCGAAGTTTAAGAAGATATCGGTTTACGCCTTTCGAGATTGGCCAGGGGGTGTGGGCAAAGAGCAGGGAAAGCTATAGCGATAGATAAATGTAGTTTCGCTTAGTGATAGCATCGGAATCGAGAGCGTAGTGCTTCAAGTTATCAGGTGTGTGATTAACCCACCGTTTTCCGGGTTTATGATTATGTTTGCATGTGTTATGTGTATGCTAATAAGTGCAAAGTGGCAATTATGAAATGGATACCCTTAAGGGGTATGTCGATAATCAGGTCGATATCAAATCTGATGGAAATATGGTTATTAATGTGTGTATATGTGAATATGCCAATGAGAATATGATTGTATGCCTGAATAACATGTACATGCATTATTCACCATGACATTATTATATGTTGTATGTGCATGGGATGGGATATGAATGTGAAAGAAGGTACGGGTGTACATTTATGTACGTGGTTTGATGTTAGCTATGAGCTACATCGTGGATTAGTTGGCGATCGAGGTCGCGTTGTGGATTAACCGTGATTAATTTCACGTGGCTTGATGAGTGGCTCTGCGTGCCTCATCGGGGTTGATATAGGCTTTGTGCCATATCGTGGTTTGATGAGTGGCTATGGACCTCATCGTGGTTTGATGTTAGCTACAAGTTACATCGTGGGACGGCATTAATTGCCAAATTGGTGTGTAGCGGTTGGAGGCGATTTAGTAATCCCCGGTGTGTGTGGTGATTTGGATACGGGGGTGTGTAGAGGATGGACCCTAATTTGGGTTGGGTGCACTTTGCATATTCATGTATTGAAATGTGGATTGGAAAATGGGCCAAGCCCAATATGTGTGGGATCATGTGGATTGATCGCATTACTATCTGATATGTGGTATGGAATATGGGCCAAGCCCAATATGTGGTACTATGTGGATAACTTGCCTTACTATCTGATATGTGGTTTAACGTGGTTGTGGGCTAAGCCCACGTGGGTGGAAATATGTGGACTAATTACACACTGAGTCTGTTTGACTCACCCAAATTTTTTTTACCAAACATCGCAGGTGATACGTGATGCTTGGACGGGCTAGAGAGGATGCAAGGTGGCCATGCAGAAGATATTTTTATTTATTTTGTGCATTTGAAATTTTCAGTTTGAATAATTATTTGTTGTAATAAGGGCCTCTTAAAGTATTTGAAGTTTGTTATTATGCTTTAGTTGGATTGACAATTAAATTACTATTTGGAAATGATTTTATATTTAGCAACTTATATCTTAAAATATATACTAAAGTTTTAAACTCGGATATTTTGTAACTATCAAACTTTTACTCGGCATTTTAAATATATAATGTTTACAAATGACAACAAGTTTTTATGTTTTCACCCTTACGATAAAAATCTTTTCAAAATGCTTTCCGCAGTAGCATTCTAAATTTGGTCGTGGTGTATGGGCTGGGTTTGGGGTGTTACAGTTTGGTATAAGAGCCCAGTTCAAAACTCGGCTTTGAGGGTTTTGGGTCCAAATTTTTTTTTCAAAAATGGGCTTTTCAAAAATATAAACTTTTATGACTTATTTCAGGTTTATTCTGACATGGCACCTGTATCTCCGGCCCGAAGTCCACCAGGTAAGTACCCCTAACTACTAAAGTGATTTGTATATGTGAACTTGATGGGCAATATGGGAACGTAGATTAGTAGATTAGGGCTATTTAACCGTAGGACTAGTCTACTCCAACGTAAAAATGCATAAGACTTAATTACAACCAAACAAACCTGTGACTAAGTCGACGAGCTAGGGTGTGGTAACAGTTGTGCGCATGTCTAGGAGTGGATTCAGTAAGAGCTTGGTACTTAGCGACCCTAGTGACTCACCTCCTCTTTACTCGAATCTCACCCAGTGCGTAGCTACTGGTTCACCCTAACCAAGAGGACCTATTCACTGGCTAAACCTGATCAGTAAAACCCGAAAGGGACTAGCCATACTGTTTTATAAAAAACCTCAGTTTTTAAAATCACCAAATTACCCTTTTGATTAGTAAACACTAAATTTAATTTTGAAAGACGTTTTCAAATTATTCCCGATTTACAAAATTACTCAAATACCCCTGGTTGTAAAATTTCTAAAATACCCTTGGTTTATAAAATTGCCATACAATCCTCGATCTTTACTAAGATTTCCTTACTTTATAAAATGCCAAAAACCTTATTTTGCGAAATATTAGGATACCTTGATTTTGAAAATTTGCTAAAATACCCCTGACTTACAAAATTACCAAAATAACCCCAATTTCTGAAATTTTTGCAATACCCTTGATTTGGAAGAGAATATTTCAAAATACCCTTGAGCTTTGAAAATTTTGAAATACCTTTGATTTGTAAAGATTTTCAAATTGACCCTGATTTATTACCAAAATACCCTTATAGGATAAATGACGAAATTACCCTTGGGTTGGGAATGGATAAAATGCCATAGTAAAGTGGTGGATGTTGTGGATGAATGAATGTGTCTCTATTGATGAATGTGAATGTGATTCTCTGAATTAGAATAGTGAACTTGAGCTGAAACTTTAGTTGATCGAAAGAACTACTTTTAAACACTTTTCTTCATAAAATTCGTTCGCGGATAAAAAGTGGAACAAAATACTAATGCATAAAACTTTTTAATCAGATTAAATCGCGATGTTAGATATGAGTTCTAGAGGACGTGGTCGAATGACTGTATCGGAACCAGTAAGGTCTGGCCATGGGTCAGAAAGCGATGTGCCGCCGCCAGCAGTGGGCGCGGAGGATCAAGGTCAGACAGGAGGAGATGACGCAATATCGCAGGCTATGCTGCGAGTGCTAGAATGAGTAGCAAGAGCTGGTATGGGAAATGGAGCTCGGAAGTCGATGTCGAAAAGACTTAGGTCAAACGGAGCTGAGGTTTTTAGAGGAGTGTCTGGGGTAGGTCCGAATGTAGCGGAGTATTGGTTAGACGCAGTCGAAAGAATCATGGATGATTTGGACCGCATCTGCTGAGAGAAAAAGCGAAGGTCTTTGTCTCGTTGTTCGAGATGAAGCTTATCGATGGTGGCTCACTGTCAGACAAGGTGCCCCTGTAGATCGATTGGATTGGGAGTATTTTAAGGATAAGTTTGAAGGGAAATACGTTGGAGCTAGTTACTTAGACTTGCAAAGGAAGGCGTTTCTAAATCTGGTACAAGGAAGTAAGTCGGTAGCAGAGTACGAAGCGGAATTTGTGTGGTTAAGTCAGTATGCCAAGGGGATCGTGGCTACTGATTATGAAAGGTGTGTCCGATTCGAACACGGATTGCGGGACGAGCTACGAGTGTTGATTACTCCACAAAGAGAAAGGAACTTCGCTATTCTAGTGGAGAAAGCTCGAATAGCTGAAGAAGTTAAGAGGACTGCAAGACAGAACCAAGAGAAGAATAAGAATTGGAACAAAAGGAGTTTTGGACCGTCCGTATCATCTGAAGATTTTCAGAAAAGACCAAGGATCAAAAATTCTGTGCGTGCACCTGTACCAGTTGCTGAGAATCGGAGTCGTCCATGTGCTCAGTGTGGGAGAGCTCATGCAGAAGAGTGTTGGGGAAATAGTAAGGAATGTTTTCGGTATGGGTTTAAGGCTCATTTGGTTAGGAATTGTCCTCAGGCGATGAAGAGTCGTGGTCTGAACCATGGAGGAAATGGTTCTAGCCGAGGTCGTGGAGCACTAAGCAAAGGTGCTAAAGGTTCAGACATGAGACAACCAAGGTTGGTTTAGACAGTCAGTCGTCGCGAGGAGGAAGATGTGCCCGATGTGATAGCGGGTACGTTCCTTGTTTCTGGAATACCCTTATTACCTTGTTTGTTATAGAATTAGCTCATTCTTATAAGGCTAGTAAGATGTTTGGAACTATGAATGTGAACCTTAAAACTATACCTAGGAAGGTGACCGTACTTAGTTCTTTAGGGTGATCAGTGGTAGTAGACAAACCTTGTAAGTAAGTGCCTTTAGAGGATCGAGGAACAACGGTAACCTTGTTTAGTTTAGCCAAGTAATTTCGAGGACGAAATTATTTTTTAAGGAGGGTAGAACTATAACATTCGGGATTTAGGGGTTAGGCGTTGAATGCATAATCCATGTGATGGAAGGCTTAGTGTGTGGTTTGATGTGTTTTAGGGGTTTTGAGAACCTAGGATGTAAGAAAGTGCCTTAAGAAATTATGAAATTTTAAGTTTAAAAGGGGAAGCTAGGCTAAGGAGGCCTTAAGAAAATTTGTAAGGACTTTTGGACATGAAATTGGGCTTGGTAAAGTGGCTTGAAGGCGCCACTTAGGGCCTTGGTAAGTGACGCCTCAAGCAAGGGTGAAGGGCTCAGGTTCGAGTCATGTGGGCAGCGTGGGAGCTTTTATTTTTGCGTCTAGAGAGAAGGAGAGGAGTTGGGCGGCAATTGGACTTTCAAATGGATGAGGCCTGGTTTTATTTTGAATTTCGGCTGTAAGGTAAGGGATAAGGATTGACTCATTCAATTTATTTTGAATGAGTAGCATGGAGAAAATAGGAGCAAAATATGGGATTTGAGAGGGGGGATGAGAAGTGGCTGAATATAGGACTCCAAGGGGTGGCATTTTCGGCTTTGAAGTGTGTTAAGGAGTGTGTGCCGAATTTTAGTTGAAGAGTATTCATCTTTCTCTTTTAGTGCCTTGCCGAATTTCTTCTCACTTTCTCTTCCTATTCTTTTTCTCTCAACCCCAATTCTAGTCTTTTTCTTGAATGGCCGAATGACTCTTTGTCATCTAAAACTTTAGCCTAACTTTGATCACTTTGATCTATTTGCTCTCTTGGCCGAATTCACATCTCTTTCTCAAACTCTCTTCTTTTTCTTTTGGTTAGCCGAATATCTCATCTCCATTTTGAGCCATAGCCGAATCTCAAAGATGCCTATTCTCTCTTTTTTGTCGCAAGTCTTTAAGCCGAAACCTCTCTAATATTAATCACTATTGCCGAATCTTTCAGTCTCTCACTCTCTCTTCTTTTTCGCAAGTCTTTGAGGCCAAATCTTCTAGAGTGGTACCGTTGGCTACTCTTTTGTAGTCTCTTCGAGCAGGCGGTAGTGGTAAGCAGCGTGTAGTGGTAAGTAATCTCCTCTTTAAGCCATCGATTTTTGGTTCTCTCTTTTGGTGTGCCGAAATCATGTAGTTAGGCCTTGGTTTAAGGATGGCCGAATGTGTATTAAGCCATAATCTCGTGTTTTGTTTGTAGCCATCATGAAGGGGGTCTATTGGGATTTGAAGAGATCAAGGTAAGTGAAATATACTCTTCGGCCAAGGGCCATGTTCATGGATTTATGTATTAAGCCGATTCTAATAGTTGTTAATTAGGGATTTCGGTCAGTTCAGGAGCAAGTAGTGGTTTCTCGGGATTTGGATAAGCAAGGTAAGTGGTTGCTAATATTCGGCCTTAGGCCATATTGGTTATTGATGGTAGTCATTTGTGACTGTGGTTGTTCAGGGGCAAATCGACAGTGGTTAAGAGGAGCTTCCGGGATTTCGATTCGTCTTGGGTAAGATTATTCGATAAGTTCTAAGATTCTTTATGTTAGACTATACCGTTATCGATTAACCAGTTATTCTGATTAAGTGTTCGTCGATGGATGCGGGTAGCAGTCAAGGAGAGAAAGGGGCAACTCCTATCCCGAAGTTTAAGAAGATATCGGTTTCTACCTTTCGAGATTGGCCACCGGGGTGTGGGCCAGCAGCAGGGGAAAGCTATAGGCAGATAGCTGTAGTTTCACTTAGTGATAGCATCGGAATCAAGAGCGTAGTGCTTCAAGTTATCAGGTGTGTGATTAACCCACCGTTTTCCGGGTTTATGATTATGTTTGCATGTGTTATGTGTATGCTAATAAGTGCAGTGGCAATTATGAAATGGATACCCTTAAGGGGTATGTCGATAATCAGGTCAGTATCAAATCTGATGGAAATATGGTTATTAATGTGTGTATGTGTGAATATGCCAATGAGAATATGATTGTATGCCTGAATAACATGTACATGCATTATTCACCATGACATTATTATATGTTGCATGTGCATGGGATGGGATATGAATGTGAAAGAAGGTACGGGTGTACATTTATGTACGTGGTTTGATGTTAGCTATGAGCTACATCGTGGATTGGCACTGACTGAGGTCGCGTTGTGGATTAACTGTGATTAATTTCACGTGGCTTGATGAGTGGCTCTGTGCCTCATCGGGGTTGATATAGGCTTTGTGCCATATCGTGGTTTGATGAGTGGCTATGGACCTCATCGTGGTTTGATGTTAGCTACAAGCTACATCGTGGACGGCATTAATTGCCAAATTGGTGTGTAGCGGTTGGAGGGCGATTTAGTAATCCCCTGGTGTGTGGTGGCTGGATACGGGGGTGTGTAGAGGATGGACCCTAGGCTGGGTTGGGTGCACTTTGCATATTCATGTATTGAAATGTGGATTGGAAAATGGGCCAAGCCCAATATGTGTGGGATCATGTGGATTGATCGCATTACTATCTGATATGTGGTATGGAATATGGGCCAAGCCCAATATGTGGTACTATGTGGATAACTTGCCTTACTATCTGATATGTGGTTTAACGTGGTTGTGGGCTAAGCCCACGTGGGTGGAAATATGTGGACTAATTACACACTGAGTCTGTTTGACTCACCCAAATTTTTTTTACCAAACATCGCAGGTGATACGTGATGCTTGGACGGGCTAGAGAGGATGCAAGGTGGCCATGCAGAAGATATTTTTATTTATTTTGTGCATTTGAGATTTTTAGTATTTTGAATAATTATTTGTTGTAATAAGGGCCACTTAAAGTATTTGAAGTTTGTTATTATGCTTTAGTTGGATTGACAATTAAATTACTATTTGGAAATGATTTTATATTTAGCAACTTATATCTTAAAATATATACTAAATTTTTAAACTCGGATATTTTGTAACAATCAAACTTTTACTCGGCATTTTAAATATATAATGTTTACAAATGACAACAAGTTTTTATGTTTTCACCCTTACCACAAAAATCTTTTCAAAATGTTTTCCGCAGTGGCATTCTAAATTCGGTCGAGGTGTATGGGCTGGGTTTGGGGTGTTACATCCCTATTAACATGACTTAGACCCAGACGTATACGCGAATACAACCAACACACCAATTTGGCAACTAGTGCCTGACGAGTAAATCTGTAATAATAAAATTGTGCCCTGCATTGGTCGGTAAAATCGAAAAATAAATGTGCCCAACATTGGTCAGTAAAATTAACAAATAGGGTATAACCCTGAACTCTTCCTATCCTATGACATGCCAGTCATGCTCGACCTTGCCCGAACAATTAATAGGCTAACTATTTCTCACATATATTTTTAATGAATTCTCATTTCATTATCATAATCTCATGCCACTTATAACAGAATCAAAATAAAAGAATAGCTACTGAAATAGTTGCTAGATAGTGTGATCTCCAATGAAGTTCCAATTGACAGCACGAGTTCGACAATCTACAATGAAGAAAACCAAATAGAGTAAGCTTATATAAAATTTAGTAGGTTCGTAAAACAAAAACATCATGTACTTGTGAATTTAATTTAGAAATCATATTTATAACATAGAACTAACCAGCCTTTTCCTTATTCCATCATTCCAACTATGCGAAATGATTAAACCTGAATCGTTTACATCATCAATACATAACATGTTAAGATTCACACACCAAGATATAATTAACCAAATATAATTTAACATATCATCTCATTTCATTTAGATTTCTATAGTTAATTGTTTTGCGCAGAGAAAAATAGGTAATTGACTTCGTATACATGGGAGGGTAATGCTCACATAAGCAGACAAAAGGACATTAACTGATACACGATACTGCTCACACAAGCTTCAGAGAATCGACAACACATGTAGGATCTCAAGCCATTGGTATGTTATCCATCACCGTGACATAATACCTGTAACACTCTATACCCAGCCCGGTTGCCGAGCCCGAGTAATAGGATGCTACACCACCGTCTCATCATTACCAAAGCATAAAACGTCTCATTGACATGTGTTTAACATCATAATCAAATAACTACATAAGGTTTAAGTCTAATCTTCCCTAGATGGATTTAAAAATTTGCTAAACATGCAATAATCGTCCCTATAACAAGTTAAAAACATGCTTAAAGTCCAATTAAGAAAATTTTCTAAAATATCACGTAGGTTTCGATACTCATTCGATGTTATCAATATTTCTCATAGACGGTATCGATACTGATCAGAAAATTGGTATCAAATTAGCAATCTATTTTCCTGCAAAAAGTAAAACCAGCAAACTTTTGATACCCTATCAAAAAGTATCGGTATTGTTATCCCAAGTACCGATACTCGAGAAATGGTATCGATACCAAATTGAGTTACTGACTTCCTGCACATTCGAAATATCATAGAGGTATCGATACTAAATACCCGATTATTGATACATCTACATAAAATAACAAAAAAAAAACTAAAATAGGGCATCTAACTCAATCAGACATATACCACTTCAACAAGTTTATAAAACCTTAATATTCATCATCAACACATCCATATTTGCAATTCAATGCGTCATTAATAATTTAAGTAAACCAATAAACTAACATCAAATGTCCATTAATTCTATGGGTAATAAAATCAAGCAATCATTTAAAACATCATGGCAATAATCAACCAACAATCTACCATATTGCCTTATTCCCACAATTCAAAATAATAGCAATAATATCACCTGCTTAATCACTAAGCCTAACTTGGATGACTTTCTTGGATTTTTCGCACCACTCACACCGCAAACACTAAATATTTGTACTGGTTAAAAAGAGTGGGTGAGCTTAAATAAGCTCAGTGAATGTCAAAATAACCACAAAGTATACAAAACATCAAAAGTGAGAAATGAGTATACTACAACACATTCACAACCATATTCTAACCAAGTCAAAATAACATATTCACAGTTCATTAAATCATGAATCTAGCATATACTCTCACATGCAGTTACACTCAACTCGTATATATATAATTCATTTAACGATAATTTATCAAGACAAATAACGTATTAATGCTTTAATAGCCCAAAAATCTAGCTTATATATACACATACACTTACACAAAACTTCTTCATATATTAAACACTTTATGATAATTTGGCAGGTTGGAAACATGAAACATAAAAGTGAGCTCTACCACCACATATTGGATACATGAATCTCCATCACACCAATTAGTCAAAGAGTCTAACATATCCTAAAAGTGTATCATAAAGCTAAACACTCTCCAACACACCAATATATCCCAATGAATGGAGCTTAGCTCGACATTCCTTTATCTCTTTTATCTGTCCCAGGGCCTCATTGCCCAAAACAGAAAACACAAAGGTAAGTACTCACAATCCTATGACATGCAAACTATATCCAACGATTTCAAAAGATCACAAGACCAAAATATTCGCAAATACACATATTTAATTACTATTTTAATGCACATAATCTCTGTTCATAATCATCAATGCATATCACAAATTTGTTCACAATGCATGCTTATCTGATTCACATTTATTTACACTTTAAGTTCCATAACTATGCTCATTGAGCCATCATATATCCATCCACATAGTTGTGCATTAAAATTAGTTTATTAGCATCACATTCCACAATTCAACACTTTCGTACTTATCGTTTTCTGCACACTTTCACTACATATTTATATTGCTAACACAACATCATCACTATCATTCGGCATGTTTAATATGCCCACAACTAAACATTCACAAGAGCTATCACAATATATATATCACATGTCACATTATCACAACTTAATACTCAATCTACATCACACAATCACAGAGGTATAAGAAAGCTTACACTCGAAACTTAGGATACGGGTTTAGGCTACTCTTAAGCTCCCAATTAACACTATGAATCGTGTCTACTAGCAGCGATTCCAAACACTCACTGTTCACGCTTTCGCCTAGTTGCCGAAAGCTCAAACTAGCTTTTCCTTGCCTTTCTCCTTGCTTGTAGAAGGCTCCAAAAGTTCTGTGCTTTACACATAACAAGCACACAATATATACAATTAATTAGTAGCCACATCACACCTTAAACTTACAAAAACACAGGTCTAAGGCTAGTTCCTCTTGGAACTGAAATTTTCAACTAACAAACTTGAAACTCAAATATCTTAATCTTTACTAATTCCCATTGCCTATAATCAATTCCAATTATCTAATTATATATCTAAGAATCATGGTTCCAAAATTTCGACATAAAATAGCCATTTTTCATGAAAACTCGTTAAAATCTTAGAATTCTTTAACGAAACTTTATGGAGTGTTTAAAAACCTTCTGATCACATCAAAACTAATTCAAAAACACTTTGAAAACTCATTTTTATTTAAAATTTCTTAATCCACCATTAACAACCCAATTTTCAACATTTATTCAAAACATTCGATTCAATAGGTACAAACTCTATTTTAAAGGCTTAGTAAAATTAAAAACTAATAAGAAATCAAAACATTACCTTCATTGAAGGAGAATCGAACATTTGATTGAAAACCCAAAAAAACTCACTTGAAGAAAAATCAATGGATTTAATGGTATTTTTTGTCTTTCTTTGAATTCAAAGGGGTTTATAGGTTTGAAAGATAATAGAAAACAAGAGATTGGAGTAATAGAGGCCAAAAATTGAAGGCTGAAATTTTGGGGTTTTCATCCTTAATGGACGACACAAAGAAATGGGATGAAGGGTTTTTTTTTTCTTTTTTTTTTTCATTCACGTCAAAAGTAGGTTTAAAAGGGAAAAATGACCTGATTTTAAAACTTGGTTTGCTTGTTTTAAAACTACTCTTAATTTAACCATTTTTACAAAATAGTCCTTTTCAAAATTGAAGTTCTTTCCTACCTTATTTTCAAAAATTGATTTGATTTTCAAAAAGCTATAGTCGAAAATAATTTCGGGTTACCATAATTCAAAATTTCTAAACCCATTCCAAGCTAAATCCCTAATTTTGGGTTACCTCTGTCAAGTGGCCAATTGTTACTGTATTCTACTGTTTCTATTAGTTAATCTTGGGTAAGTATTCCTTGCTTTTATTCGATTTTTGGTTCCTTTTTGATGGCTCTTCTCTGACAAGCCGAATGATTCGGTTTAGGGTTGCTAACTCTTGGACCCTTCTCTTGTGTTGGATTCTCTTGGTTAAGGCAGCATTTCAGCAGGAAAGGGGTATAGATATCTCTCAGATAGAATAATACGTGGATTGGAAATTGTTCTTGGGGAAAGGCAAGTATCAATACCAGTCTCTTTGGGATTCAATATTAGTATATATTAACCGAAAAATGTTAATGGATGAAGGTTCGATATCCATGGGTTGCTTGTACGAGCTGCGAAAAAGGTGTGTAATCGTACACCCAATGTTGTTTCTGTCAAAATGATGGATGAAGGTGTGTATTCACACCCATGCTTAATTGTGAATCGGCAAAAGCCGAAAAGCCGAAACTTCGGCATCTGAGGACTCACGAGCATGTGAACGCTCATAGGGACAAATCGAGCCACAACCGTTTGCGATAGACCGTAGAGGCCGCCAGGAACGTTCTCGTGGGCTTAGGTCGTAATGGGCCTCATAGGGCCGATATGGGCCATGTGGACCCAATGGGCTCATGGCCCCACATGGGGAAAAATTCACGATAGTGACAAATAATGGAATTTGGGCTGAAAGGGCCACACGAGAGTGTGGGCCCACTTGAGCTGAGAATTGGGCCTTGGGCCCAATTACACTGTTTTGGCCTTATAAGTTATCAGAGTCGTTCGAGATGACGGTAGGCCTTTGGAAATGTCGTATACTGTACCGAGACCCCTAGGGAGTAAAATTACCAAAATTCCCTCGATGGGTAAAATTACCAAAATAACCTCGAAGGGTAAAATTACCGAAATACCTTCGAAGGGTAAAATTACCAAAATACCCTCAAAGGGTAAAATTACCGAAACACCTTCGAAAGGTAAAATTACCGAAATACCCTTGAAAGTTAAAATTACTAAAATACCTTCAGTTTACAAAATTACCAAAATATCCCCAATTTGCAAAGTTACCGAAATACCCCCAGTTTGAGAAATTACCAAAATACCCCCAATTTACAAAATTATCGAATACCCCAAGTTTGCAAAATTACCGAAATACCCCTATAGGGTAGAATTATCGAAACACCTTTATAGGGTAAAATGATAGTTTTGCCCTCGTGGGTAAATGATTGTTTTATGCTATGTTTTTACTAACCTGAGCTATGATTTGTCTATCTTTCTAGAGTATGCCATGTGATTTATATATATGTGCTTTGCATACATGACCTACTGCATGGGATTGTGATTTTGTAATTGGAGGAAGTGATTGATCTGTTAGGGTCGCACGGGTCACCGGAAACGACTGTGGACCCACCAATTTAATTGTTAAGGTCGCACGGGTCGCCCAAGACGACTATGGACCTATCGACGACTTTAAGCAGCTTATATTCTGGCAGCTTATATTCTGGCAGCTTTACTACGATATCGGTTAGTGCCACAACCGGTGCTAATATTGGTGTGTGCCTGGGTTGGTCGATTTTATCCCCGCATGGTATGTTGATTGGTACGGGTGGTGTGCTGGCTGGATTTGGGTGGGGTGCATTCGTACACTATTGCATTTCTATTTATGAGATCCGATACTACTATGGGCTAGGCCCAAACGATTTTGTTATGGGCCGAGACCCAAACGATTTTGTGATGGGCTTTGGCCCACTAAAACTATACTGTGATTGAATAGGGCTCAGGCCCAGACTTATTCTAAATTCTATTTATCTGACTGACTATTTTTATATTAGGGGATTACACACTGAGTTTTTGTTACAGGCAATCCCCAGCCTTAGACGGATCGGAGCTGTGAGGGACTCGGAGATGGCCAGACAACTGCTTCTGCTTTTCCATTAAGTTATTCATAAGTACTTTTTTTTGGTTTGGTTTGTAATAAGGCCTCTTAAAAATTTTGGATTTTAAATTTTAGGTTTGGTTTTATTTTAATTTATATATGTTAGAATTAAATCGCTATTTTTCGACAATGATTACTGTTTTCAAAATACTACGTTACAACTACTATTTTCGGTTATCACATTTTCGCAACATGTTTAAAAAAACTTTCGCAGTTGAAGGAGATTTTGAAAGAAATCAATAACATTTTAAAAGTGAATAACCTTTTTGAACGAATCCCATTTTTAAAATAACGAACGCTAGCTGAGGCTTTACACAAGTTTTAAATGCCAAGAAGTTTTTAAATATTAAGAAGGGTTTTCAACGAAAACATGGTTTTCGAAAAACACTTCAATGTGACACGCCAAATTCGGGCCTAACTTTTAGGCAAGGTTTGGGATGTTACACTTAGTGGTATCAAAGTCAATTTGCAAAACTCGGCTGTAGATTGGGCTTTAAAATGGAATTTCTGAAAGAACTGTTTCAAAAAAAAATTGGAGTATCTGAACTATTTTACTGAATGTTTCTTGGAAGTGTGGTTCGCCGAGTCTCCGGCGCTGAATCCGTAATTTTTTTTCTGTTATCTACTCTTTACTATTATTCAATAGGAAATACTGTGATTACTCTAGAAATTAGACTATACTACTTTAGTTTGAGTAAACTGGAAAATCGTAGTGAACTAAGACTGTAGTTAAGCCTACGATTGCGAAAACAAACTCTAAAGTTTTGTTTCTCATAAGACATCTGCTTAATTTCTGAAATTGTAAGCTAATTTGCATAAAATTTCTAATTCAGATAATTAGCAAAGCGATAATGAGCACTAGGGGTACTCGTGGAAGGGATACCAAAAGACGCGGCAGAGGCCGTGGGAGTGCTAGAGCTGAGTCTTCGTCATCAGGCCACGCGCCTAATGTCGAGGCTAGGGAGGCACTAGCATTATCGGCAGCTAAGACGGGGTTGTATGATCGAGCAGCTAGGGATGACGCATTGTCTCAAGCAATGCTAGGGATTCTGGAAAGGGTCGCTGGGCCCAGTAATGGTGCTATGGGCCGTGGTTCGATTACGGAACAACTCCGGTCAAATGGAGCAGAGATTTTCAGGGGCATTTCTGGGATGGCTCCTAATGTGGCCGAATATTGGATGGAGGCCACCGAAAGAATAATGGATGACCTCGACTGCACCCATGAACAGAAGTTGAAAGGTGCAGTATCACTGCTTCGAGATGAAGCCTACCAGTGGTGGCTTACTGCGAAAGAAGGAGCTCAGCCGAACCAGTTGACTTAGGAGTTCTTCAGATTTGCATTTTAAGAGAAACTTGTGGGCGCAAGTTATGTGGATGCCCGGAGGAAGGAATTTTTGAACTTGGTTCAAAGGGATAAATCGGTGGCTGAGTACGAGGCGAAATTTTTGCGACTTAGTTAGTATGCTCGTGGGATAATAGCTACGGAATATGGGCGCTGTGTTCATTTTGAAGACGGTCTCAGAGATAGCCTTCAGGTTCTGATAGCTTCATAGAGGGAGCAGAATTTTGATGCACTGGTGGACAAAACAAATGTTGCTGAGAAGGTGAAGCGTGTTAAGCGTCAAAATCAGGAAAAGGAAAAGGGTAGAAACAAGAGAGACATAGAGCCTTCTAGCTCTGTTCAGAGGCCTAAGAAACATGCCAGAGAAGATGGGCCAGTCAGAGCTAGGCCCCCTTTTGGCACTTTTGGGTTGCCACCTTGTGCTGGTTGTGGAAGACGCCATGTAGGCAAATGCTGGAGAAGGATGAGAGCCTGTTTGGTTTGAGGATCGATGGAGCACCATATTAGAGAGTGTCCTTGAAGGCCGGATCGGGTGCAAACTATGGGTAGAGGTAATGTGCAGCCATCAAGGGGTGGACAGCAGCCGCCTAGAGGTCGTGGACAGGCCAGGGGTGGAAACGATTTGGGTCGTGGAACTCCAAGTAGAGGTGCTGGTTATACTGAGGCGAGACAGCCAACTTTGGTCTATATAGCACGCCACCGAGAGGATGGAGATGCTCCTGATATGAATATTGGTACGTACTTTACCCATAGTGTACTATTTACCTAATTTGCAATTAGAATTAGAGTACGTAGAAGAAGCGTAGTGGTGTAACCTGTGTTGTGCGATTATTAGGTAGTTGGAAATTTCGAGGACTAAATTTCTTTAAGGGGGTAAAGTGGTAACGCCCTAAATTTTGGTCCTAGAAGAATTGAGCCTTGGGCTTAGGAGCGCCTAAAATTCTTGAGAGCAAGGCAACAGCACAAATGCATGTTAGTATTGTTGGGCTAGCAATATTGGAGTATTTGGGGTCTTCGATAAGTCATGGGTTCAAACCTGGGCTTTAGCAAAAAAATTGGTTTTTGGTGAATTAAAACATGGATGTTAGCTTAAAGGGTTTATATATTAAGTTGTGTTGTTTTAGGACACAAGTGAGCTTGTGTTATGGTGGCAAGTGGAGTGTTGGGCATGCATGGGGGAGGGGGTTCGAATCCCATGGCATGCAAGTGGGAGGTTTTATTTTTCATCTCTATGGCGTGAGAGGTAGAGTTTGATTCAAACTCTGCAGAGGAGGTTGGAGACTTGGTCATCAAGTTTGAATGGGGGTGTGGAGTGAATCAAGGAGCAATCAGTGGAGATTTTTAGAGAATTTGAATAAGAAGGGAGTCTTGGCCGAATGGAAGAGCTTGAGTAGGGGGATCTCAGCCAAGGGGGTTTCATTTGTGCATTTTTGACAGCTTTGTGTGAGGATAGTAACCGAAAACCTCTCTGCAATTTTTGGTTTTTCTCTTTTTCATTTTGAGGTTTATTTCTTTTGTGGCATCGAGTGCAACATTTTTGACCATTCGGGTCTTACTCTCTCCAACTTTCTTTCTCTCTCAACTGTTATTCACTTTTGCCAAACACTATATCAATTGCCAATTTTCGAATTCTCCATTGAAGCCTTTCTTTTCTTCTGCACATCTTCTTTCTGCCGATTGGCATTCTATTTCTTCTTCCTTAATTTCTTCTTTTGACCGAATTTGATCCATCTTCTTCTCCTCTTGTTCTCTTTTCTTGTGACGCCAACCTTTGTCAAGTGGCTGATTGTTACTGTATTCTACCATTTCTATCAGTTAATCTTAGGTAAGTATTCCTTACTTTTATTTGGTTTTTGGTTCCTTTTTTATGGCTTTTCTCTGACAAGTTGAATGATTCAGTTTGGGGTTGCTAACTCTTAGACCCTTCTCTAGTGTTGGATTCTCTTGGTTAAGGCAGCATTTCTACAGGAAAGGGGTATAAATATCTCTTCGTTAGCATCATAAGTGGATTGGAAAGCGTTCTTGGGGGAAGGTGAGTATCAATACCAGTCTCTTTGGGATTCAATGTTAGTATTAGGTATTGATATTAACGTTAATGGATGTAGGTTCGGTATTCTTGGGATGCTTGTATGAGCTACGAAAAAGATGTATAATCGTACACCCAATGTTGTTTCTGTCAAAATGATGGATGAAGGTCTGTATTCACACCCCTGCTTAATTGTGAATCGGCAAAAGCCGAAAAGCCGGAAAGTCGGAAAGCCGAAACTTCGGCATCTGAGGGCTCACGAGCGTGCGAACGCTCGGAAGGACAAATCAACCCACAACCATTGGTGATAGATCGTAGAGGCCGCCACAAACGTTCTCTTGGGCTTAGGTCGTAATGGGCCTCGTAGGGTCGAGATGGGCCATATGGGCCCAATGGGCTCATGGGCCCCACATGGGAAAAATTCAAGATAGTGACAAATAATGGAATTTGGGTTGAACGAGCCACACGAGCGTGTGGGCCCACTTGAGCCGAGTATTGGGCCTTGGGCCCAATTATATTATTTTGGCCATATAAGTTATCTAAGTCGTTCGAGACAACGGTAGGCCTTTGGAAAGGTCGTATACTGTACCGAGACCCCTAGGGAGTGAAATTATCAAAATACCCTCGATGGGTAAAATTACCAAAATACCCTCGAAGGGTAAAATTACCGAAATACCCTCGAAGGGTAAAATTACCGAAATACCCTCGAAGGGTAAAATTACCAAAATACCCTTGAAGGGTAAAATTACTGAAATACCCCCGAAGGGTAAAATTACCAAAATACCCTCAAAGGGTAAAATTACTGTAATACTCTCGGTTGACAAAATTACCAAAATACCCCTAGTTTGCAAAGTTACCGAAATACCCCCAGTTTGTAAAATTACTAAAATACCCTTGATTTACAAAATTACCAAAATACCCCCAATTTATAAAATTACCAAAATACCCTTGTAGGGTAGAATTACCGAAACACCCGTATAGGGTAAAATGATTATTTTTCCCTCATGGGTAAATGATTGTTTTATGCTATGTTTTGACTAACCTAAGCTATGATTTGTCTTTCTTTCTAGAATATGCCATGTGATTTATATATATGTACTTTGCATACATGACCTACTGCATGGGATTGGGATTTTGTAATTGGAGGAAGTGATTGATCTGTTAAGGTCGCATGGGTCGCCCGAGAAGATTGTGGACCTACCGACGGCTTTAAGCCCCTTATATACTGGCAGCTCTGTTGCGATATCGGTTAGTGCCGCAACCGGTGCTAATATTGGTGTGCTGACAGGGTGGGTCAATTTCATCCCCACATGGTGTGTTGGTTGGTACGGGTGGTGTGCTGGCTGGATTGGGGTGGGGTGCATTCGTACACTATTGCAATTCTGGTTATGAGATTCGATATTGATATGGGCTAGGCCTAAATGATTCTGTTATGGGCCGAGTTCCAAACGATTTTGCGATGGGCTTAGTGTAACACTCCTAACCCGTATCCATCCCCGGATTAGGGTTACAAGGCATTACTGTAACAATTACCAAGTCAATGCACTCCATCCAAACTAACACTTGATAAATTCATATCATTTCATGCTATCACAAATGAATATATATATGAATTCTATCAGGTCTTAATACAACAACTTACATTATACGAATCACATGGTCATTTAAAAACAATGACTGAATAGGCATATAATATTTAAACATTTATTTCATTTCTATTATCAACCATACATTCAAACATACACTATTATTAAACATATAATACATTTGTTTCTTTAATTATAGACATGCATGCTCACTGTAGCAATATCACATATAAAAAAAATACCATTTACTCACCTATAACACAAATACAAAATAAAACCTAATAGTCACTTACATATTCAGTCAAACAAAATTTCAAAGTATTCCATATATATGTAATATTTACAATTACCTAATTAGCACATACCATTTTCAAAATCAACTCATGCACAAATATTTTCATGTACAACTTTATTACTTACCATTATACACCGAGTCCCTATAGCAAAATATACTAGTAAATCACCGTTATAAATATATGTATATATATATACATCAAACGGCTGCATATATAAAATATGAAACATTATACATAACTTGAACATATATTTAAACCGAATATACATTATCAAAACATTATCTTAGCCCAAAATGCCATAAACCATAAAACCAAACTATACCTATTATATATATATGTACCATGGCCGAATATATGCTAACTAAAAACCCCCACAACCCATGCACAATAATGATTTGACCATTAAAACCATATGTCTCAATACCAAACTAACAAAGGAGATAAGCCATATTCGCAAGGCTCTTAATATATATACAAGAACAAAATTCATGGCTCATAACATAGTTTAGCCTATACATGCCTTTAGTCCAAAACCAAACTCAAAAAGGTACCAAAATAGATTGATAGTGTGAATGACTTCGTTGATGATCCCTTGAGCTCGTTGCTTGATCAAAATCTATAAAGCAAAACGATGAACACACAGAGTAAGCTAATTTAGCTTAGTAAGTCTTAAGCAAATATAATATACCAATTGAACATTCAAGCATTTTAAAACAATCAAGTAATGACATCAACTAAAATAGCTTAACTCAAAAGTGCTTCAAAACCGAATACCTTTACCTCACTTAACATAACATTTATCACTTCCTTACCATTAGCATACAATTTACCAACTCAGCATCAAATTCAAAGTACAAAATATCATCTCTTTATAATCTATTCATAATACACATACATGTAACTCAATAAGTTCACATAAATATTTGAACAAGTAAAGGTCATGTACATACCAATTTCACCTCCATAATTACATAAACATATGTCCATTTATTCTCACATTTTGCATTTACACAAATGGCTGAATTTCAAAGACACAACCAAAATCAAATTCCAATATATTATACTCATCATTTGTAAAGCCGAATGCACACATTAAAATCTTAGAAATATACCTCAACTATATCACATATTACTAGCATTGAATAGTAATATATCAACTTACCTTATTCCTTGCAACTATAAGGCTTATACGTACCTGAACATTTAGCTTATTTGCTGTAGTTAAATTCCACATTGATAATAATCCATTAACCCTCCTATTTATAAATAATCACCGGCATTAAGCCTGCTAGGCAACAAGGCCTAAAACACACACCAGCACTAAGCCTGCTAGACCCGAGGTCTGAAATTTAATCACCGGCATTTAGCCTGCTAGGCAATAAGCCTGATACATTTCACCGGCACAAGGCCTGCTAGGCTCGAAGCCCGAATATCGATATAATTAAACCATCTCATACACATTACTTATTACCAATATCACATATATCATACATAATTCATATCACTGTAACATATCAAACTCAATTAAATATAACTACATTTCATTATTAAATCACTTACCACATTCGGCCTTGGCCAAATTCACATTTATAATTTCATAATTCAGCATGTAATCAAGGTTATAATCGATATTAACGGCATTAAATTGCTTAAAGTCTTACCTCGACTATCGACGGACGACGAAGACCGGCTATTCGTTAACTTTTGTTTTTCCCTGATCCAAGTCCATTTTTCTTTGTTCTTGATCTAAACATATTCAAAATAAGCTCACTCAAGCACATTTCATTTCAATTTAATCCAAAAACACCTAAATGGGCAAATTACCATTTTGCCCCTAATATTTTACACTTTTATAATTTAGTCCTATTTGCACAAAACACAAATTAAGCAAAATCTCACAACAACCTAGTTAGGCCGATTCTTCAATATAGTCAAATAAATCCATACATTTCATTTATTTTGCATTTTAGTCCCTCATAAATTTATTTTCTCAATTTAGCCCTATTTAGCTAAATTCATCAAAAATTCAAGAACAAAATATATTCATCAAATACATATCTTTCATCTAACCTCATAAATCATCATAAATCACATGAGTTCATCAAAAGCTCATCTCAAAAACATCATCAATACTCAAAATTAGTACATGGGTTTGATAGCTCTCAAAGCGACGATTACAAAAACGTAAAAATTATCGAAAACTGACCGAAAACATACCTTGAATTTAACTAAATAAGTGCCGAAACCAAAGCTTGTTTTCTTCTTTTCTTTCTTAGCTACATTCAGCCAAATAGGATGAAAAATGGCCATGTTTTATGATTATTATGTAATAACATATATTATTAATTCATTTACAAAATTAACCTTTCATTAAACAATTAAAACAAACATGGAATAAGGGTATGATTGTCTTTCATTCATCCACTAACTATGTTTCTTTTATTACAATATATTAATATACAATATAAAATACATATATATTTAACAAAACATATAAAATAATCATATATAAACATAATGGATTTACACATTGCCGTCCACTATCTAATATTTTGGCCAAATTGCCACTTAAAGCCCTCACTTTTACAAAGCCACATCAAATTAATACTTTAACAAATAACATGTAACTTTCACATTCAATGCAATTTCATCCTTTTGCAAATTAAACACACGAACAGAAAATTTAACTTACGGAAATTTAATACATGCTAAACCACATATCAACGGTACAGAATATAATATTAAAATATTGTTTGGACTCGGATTTGTGGTCCCGAAACCACCGTTCCGATTAGAGACAAATTTGGACTGTTACAACTCTCCCCCTTAGGGATTTTCGTCCCCGAAAATCTTACCATTAAACAGAGTCAGATATTGTTGTCTCATAAATCCTCAGGCTCCCACGTAGCCTCTTCTATTCCATGACGATTCCATAATACTTTTATTAACGAAATTTTCTTGTTTCTCAACTCTTTCACTTCACGAGCTAAGATACGAATTAGTTCCTCTTCGTACATCATATCAGATCGGATTTCAATTTCAGACGGGGCAATCACATCTGACGGATCTGATCGATATTTACGGAGCATTGAGACATGAAACACATTATGGATCTTTTCAAGCTTAGAGGGCAATCGTAATCTATATGCAACATGCCCGACTCGTTCAATGACTCATTACGGTTCGATGAATCTCGGACTCAATTTGCCTTTTCGCCCAAATCGAAGCACTTTCTTCCACGGTGAAACTTTCAGAAACACCTGGTCTCCAGTCTGAAACTCAATGTCTTTACGTTTCAAATCTACGTACGACTTTTGATGATCGGATGCAGCTTTAAAACTATCACGGATCACTGCCACTTTCTGTTCAATCTCTTTAACCAAGTCAAACCCGTGTATATTGTTTTCACTGAGCTCAGTCTAGTATAAAGGTGTACGACATTTACGACCGTAAAAAGCTTCGTAGGGTGCCATTTTGATACTAGATTGAAAGCTATTATTATAAGCAAATTCAATCAAAGGTAAGTATCATTCCCACGTACCTTCAAACTTGAGGATGCAACATCTCAACATATCCTCAAGTATCTGAATGATTCATTTAGATTGACCATCTGTCTGCGGAAGAAAAGCTATGCTAAAGTGTAGTTTAGTACCTAAAGCATCTTGCAATTTCTTCCAAAACCGCGACGTGAATCTCGGGTCTCTGTCCGAAATAATGGAAATCGGCACACCATGTAATCTCACAATTTGAGATACATACAACTCAACAAGCTTATCGTTTAATAGTCTGCATTTAACCGGAACAAAGTGAGCTGATTTGGCTAGTCTATCCACTATAACCCAAGTTGCATCTTTCTTGCTCGATGTTGTGGGTACGCCGGATACAAAATCCATAGCAATTCTGTCCTATTTCCATTCAGGTATCATGATCGATTGAAGCAATCCAGAAGGTACCTGATGTTCAGCCTTTACCTGTTGACAAACTAAACACCTCGAGACAAATTCAGATATGTCTTGTCTCATACCAAGCCACCAATAGAGCTGTTTCAAATCATTTTACATTGTCGTGCTACCCGGATGTACAGACAACCGGCTACTGTGAGCTTCATTCAATATCATCTGAGTCAATTCTACATTTCTCGAAACACACAGTCGATCTTTGAACTTCAAACAATCATTCTCATCTATTTGAAACTCCGACTCAACGCTGTTCTCACACTGAACTCATCTTGCTACTAGATCATTGTCAACTTTCTGGGTGTCACTAATTTGTTGAATAAATAACGGTCTTGCTTTTAATTCTGCTACTATCGAACCATCATCAGACGTAGCCATATGTGCGTTCAACGCGCGAAGAGCAAATAATGATTTTCGACTTAGAGCATCTGCAACAGCATTGGCTTTCCTCGGATGGTAATCAATCACTAATTCGTAATCTTTCAACAGCTCTAACCATCTGCGTTGTCTCAGGTTCAAATCTCTCTGTGTCATTAAATACTTCAAACTCTTGTGATTTGAATAGACATGACATTTCTCCCCGAACAAGTAATGATGCCAAATCTTCAACGCGAATACAATAGCTGCTAGCTCGAAATCATGTGTTAGGTAATTTCTTTTATGCGACTTCAATTGTCTCGAAGCGTAGGCTACGACTATGCCTTCTTGGATCAAAACGCAACCCAAACTATTCAAAGAAGCATCACTATAAACAACAAATTCTTTACCCGATTTAGGCTGAACTAACACTGGAGCCTCGATCAAAAGAGCTTTCAACTGATAGAAACTTTTCTGACATTTTTTCATCCATTCGAACTTAACATCTTTTTGTAATAGCTTTGTCAAAGGTGTGGCTATCATAGAAAAACCTTGCAGGAATCGTCTGTAATAACCAGCAAGTCTCAGAAAGCTTCGAATTTCAGAAACATTTTTGATGGTTTCCAATCGAGTATAGCTGATATTTTATTCGGATCCACCCGAATGCCTGCTGCTGAAACAACGTGGCCCTGAAAACTGACTTCACTCAACTAGAACTCACATTTACTCAACTTTGCATAAAACTATTTATCTCGCAAAGTTTGTAGCACAAGTCTCAGGTGCTCAACATGCTCGGTCTCATCTCTAGAGTAGATCAGAATATCATCTATAAACACTAGTACAAACCGATCCAAATACTGTCTGAAAATTCGATTCATCAGATCCATAAAAACAGCAGGTGCATTAGTAAGTCCAAAAAGCAAAACCAAAAACTCATAGTATTCGTACCTCGTTCGAAAAGCAGTCTTTGGTACATCGCAATCTCTAACTCGCAATTGATAATAACCCGATCTTAAATCTATCTTTGAAAACACTGAAGCCCCTTTTAACTTATCAAACAAGTCGTCAATCCGTGGTAACGGGTATTTATTCTTTATAGTCACCTTATTTAGCTATCGATAATCAATGTACATCTGCATCGTCCCGTCTTTCTTTTTCACAAATAAAACTGGTGCTCCCCAAGGAGAGAAACTCGATCGTGCAAAGCCCCTATCTGTTAACTCTTGCAACTGTGCTTTCAACTCTTTTAATTCTGTAGGTGCCATCCGATACGGAGCTATCGAAACCGAAGTCGTCCCCGGAACTAACTCAATACCAAACTCTACTTCTCGAACAGGTGGTAAACCCGGTAGTTCTTCAGGAAACACATCTGAGTACTTGCACACAACTGGTATGGATTCAATCTGCTTCTCGATCACTTTACTATCAAGCACATAAGCAAAGTAAGCTTCATGCCCTTTTCTCATATGCTTCTGAGCTAGCATCGAAGATATTACCGCTGGTAACCCATTCAGATCATTAGATCCAATCCGAATAATTTCACCGTTCTGACATCTCAAATCAATGGTCTTTCTCTTGCAATTAACAACAGCATCGTGCAAAGTCAACCAGTCCATTCCCAAAATTATATCAAACTCATCAAAAGGCAACAACATCAAATCAGCTGGGAAGCATGAATTTTGAATCATCAATGGGCAACTTTTACACACTTTATCAACTAGAACACATCGACCCAAGGGGTTTGATACACGAATCACAAGCTCAGTTGACTCAACAGGCAAAGTCTTACTGGATACTAAAGTTTCACACACATAAGAATGAGTCGAACCAGGATCAATCAACGCAACAACATTAGTATCATAAAGAGTGAAGGTACTAGTAATAACATCTGGGGAAGAAGCATCCTCCCGGGTGCGTATAGCATATGCTCTAGCAGGTGCGCTAGCCTCTAATCGAACTGTGGTACCCTTTGTTCCTCTTTGACTACCACATACATTTCCCGAATGCCTGGGTGGTCTGCCATGCACTGATACATTGCTCGGTCTTGTATTCTGAGTAGTATTTTGCTCGGCTAGCATCGGGCACTCCCGAATGAAATAATCCAACGATCCACATTTGAAACAGGACCGATCACAGAATCTACAACTCCCGGAATGCCATTTCCCACAATACTTACACTCTACCCGGTTCTGCTGAACATTACCAATACTGGCCATCGAAGTAGCTCGGGAACCTGCAGGAGGTCGATCTCGTCTAGAGAAGTCTGAAGTAGCTTTATGTCGACTTGATTCATCTTTGAACTTTTTCGATACAGAATGAAAGGTTTTACTCGATGATCTTTTACGAATGTCTCTAGCTTCAAATTTGGCTTTTCTTTTCTCTTTCCCAAGCTCCTCGGCTTTACAAGCTCGTTCAACAAGTACCACGAACTCTTTAATCTCCAGAATGCCAACCAGCAGCTTAATGTCTTCATTCAAACCGTCTTCGAATCTTTTACACATAATAGCCTCGGTTGAAACACATTCACGAGCATATCGGCTCAATCTCACAAATTTTCGTTCATATTCAGTCACGGTCATATGACCCTATTTCAATTCTAAAAATTCTTTATGCTTTTCACCGATGAATCTCTGAGTGATATATTTCTTACGGAACTCAGTCTAAAAGAAATCCCAAGTCACTTTTTTCTTTCGAAACCACCGATACTAGTGTATTCCACCAGTGATATGCGGTGTCCCGTAATAAGGATATAGCACACTTCAGGCATTCATCCGGAGTACATGATAACTCGTCAAGCACACGAATAGTATTATCAAGCCACAGCTCAGCTCGTTCTGCGTCATCGTCATCATTAGCTTTAAATTCTTCGGCCCGTTGTTTCCTGATTTTATCAATAGGAGGCCTGCTAGATCTCATCGGATCTATCATCGGAGACAGAGGTGGATTATTCAGGGGTGAAGGTGGTTGTGCAGCTGGATTAGTCCGGATATATTGGGTGAACCATTCGTTCATCATCTGGCATAAGGCTTGCTTAGCCTCCCCCTCATGGCTACTCGAGATAGGTCGAGGGTCTACCGGCGCAGTCACATGCACAGGATTAGGAGCTAATCTCTCAACATCATCAGCTACTACTCTATCGGGATCCGTTTACTATATATAAAAAAACACAAATCAGATGTCAAAAGTCATCACACTATCGCATTATAATTAAAGGCATGTATAGCTAGACCCACACGTGCTACGGTAGTCCTAGAACCATAGGCTCTGATACCAATCAAATGTAGCACCCCTAACCCGTATCCGTCGTCGGATTAGGGTTACAAGGCATTACTGTAACAATTACCAAGTCAATGCACTCCATCCAAACTAACACTTGATAAATTCATATCATTTCATGCTATCACAAATGAATATATATATATGAATTCTATCAGGTCTTAATACAACAACTTACATTATACGAATCACATGGTCATTTAAAAACAATGACTGAATAGGCATATAATATTTAAACATTTATTTCATTTCTATTATCAACCATACATTCAAACATACACTATTATTAAACATATAATACATTTGTTTCTTTAATTATAGACATGCATGCTCACTGTAGCAATATCAAATATAAAAAAAAATACCATTTACTCACCTATAACACAAATACAAAATAAAACCTAATAGTCACTTACATATTCAGTCAAACAAAATTTCAAAGTATTCCATATATATGTAATATTTACAATTACCTAATTAGCACATACCATTTTCGAAATCAACTCATGCACAAATATTTTCATGTACAACTTTATTACTTACCATTATACACCGAGTCCCTATAGCAAAATATACTAGTAAATCACCATTATAAATATATGTATATATATATACATCAAATGGCTGCACATATAAACTAGGAAACATTATACATAACTTGAATATATATTTAAACCGAATATACATTATCAAAACATTATCTTAGCCCAAAATGCCATAAACCACAAAACCAAACTATACGTATTATATATATATGTACCATGGCCGAATATATGCTAACTAAAAACCCCCACAACCCATGCACAATAATGACATAAACATATACACCATTTGACCATTAAAACCATATGTCTCAATACCAAACTAACAAAGGAGATAAGCCATATTCGCATGGCTTTTAATATATATACAAGAACAAAATTCATGGCTCATAACATAGTTTAGCCTATACATGCCTTTAGTCCAAAACCAAACTCAAAAAGGTACCAAAATAGATTGATAGTGTGACTGACTTTGTTAACGATCCCCTGAGCTCGTAGCTTGATTAAAATCTATAAAACAAAACGATGAACACACAGAGTAAGCTAATTTAGCTTAGTAAGTCTTAAGCAAATATAATATACCAATTGAACATTCAAGCATTTTAAAACAATCAAGTAATGACATCAAATTAAATAGCTTAACTCGAAAGTCCTTCAAAACCGAATACCTTTACCTCACTTAACATAACATTTATCACTTCCTTACCATTAGCATACAATTTACCAACTCAACATCAAATTCAAAGTATAAAATATCATCTCTTTATAATCTATTCATAATACACATACATGTAACTCAATAAGTTCACATAAATATTTGAACAAGTAAATGTCATGTACATACGAATTTCACCTCCATAATTACATAAACATATGTCCATTTATTCTCACATTTTACATTTACACAAATGGCTGAATTTCAAAGACACAACCAAAATCAAATTCCAATATATTATACTCATCATTTGTAAAGCCGAATGTACACATTAAAATCTTACAAATATACCTCAACTATATCACATATTACTAGCATCGAATAGTAATATATCAACTTACCTTATTCCTTGCAACTATAAGGCTTATACGTACCTGAACATTTAGCTTATTTGCTGTAGTTAATTCCACATTGATAATAATCCATTAACCCTCCTATTTATAAATACTCACCAGCATTAAGCCTGCTAGGCAACAAGGCCTGAAACACACACCGGCACTAAGCCTGCTAGACCCGAGGTCTGAAATTTAATCACCGGCATTTAGCCTGCTAGGCAATAAGCCCGCACCGTCACAAGGCCTGCTAGGCTCGAAGCCCAAATATCGATATAATTAAACCATCTCATACACATTACTAATTACCAATATCACATATATCACACATAATTCATATCACTGTAACATATCAAACTCAATTAAATATAACTACATTTCATTATTAAATCACTTACGACATTTGGCCTTGGCCAAATTCACATTTATAATTTCATAATTCAGCATGTAATTAAGGTTATAATCGATATTAACGGTATTAAATTGCTTAAAGACTTACCTCGACTATCGACGGACGACGAAGACCGACTATTCGTTAACTTTCGTTTTTCCCTGATCCAAGTCCGTTTTTCTTTGTTATTGATCTAAACATATTCAAAATAAGCTCATTCAAGCACATTTCATTTCAATTTAATCCAAAAACACCTAAATGGGCAAATTACCATTTAGCCCCTAATATTTCTCACATTTACAATTTAGTCCTATTTGCACAAAACACAAATTAAGCAAAATCTCACAACAACCTAGTTAGGGCGAATCTCCAGTATAGTCATATAAATCCATACATTTCATTTATTTTGCATTTTAGTCCCTCATAAATTTATTTTCTCAATTTAGCCCTATTTAGCTAAATTCATCAAAAATTCAAGAACAAAATATATTCATCAAATACATATCTTTCATCTAACCTCATAAATCATCATAAATCACATGGTTTCATCAAAAGCTCATCTCAAAAACATCATCAATACTCAAAATTAGTACATGGGTTTGATAGCTCTCGAAGCAACGATTACAAAAACGTAAAAATTATCGAAAATCGACCGAAAACAACCTTGAATTTAACGAAATAAGTGCCGAAACCAAAGCTTGTTTTCTTCTTTTCTTTCTTAGCTACATTCGGCCAAATAGGATGAAAAATGGCCATGTTTTATGACTATTATGTAATAACATATATTATTAATTCATTTACAAAATTAACCTTTCATTAAACAATTAAAACAAACATGGAATAAGGGTATGATTGTCTTTCATTCATCCACTAACTATGTGTCTTTTATTATAATATATTAATATACAATATAAGATACATATATATTTAACAAAACATATAAAATAATCATATATAAACATAATGGATTTACACATTACTGTCCACTATCTAATATTTTGGCCAAATTGCCACTTAAAGCCCTCATTTTTACAAAGCCACATCAAATTAATACTTTAACAAATAACATGTGACTTTCACATTCAATGCAATTTCATCCTTTTGCAAATTAAACACACGAACAGACAAATTAACTTACGAAAATTTAACACATGCTAAACCACATATCAATGGCACAAAATATAAAATTAAAATATTGTTTGGATTCGGATTTGTGGTCCCTAAACCAACGTTCCAATTAGGGTCAAATTCGGACTGTTACACTTAGGCCCACTGAAACTATACTGTGACTGAATAGGGCTTAGGCCCAGATTGATTCTGAATTCTATTTATCTAACTGACTGTTTTTATATTAGGGGATTACACACTGAGTTTTCATAACCTCACCCCGTTTTTAACTGTGCAGGTAATCCCCAGCCTTAGACGGATCGGAGCTGTGAGAGAGTCAAAGATGGCCACACAACTTCTTATGTTTTTCCATTAAGTTATTCATAAGTATGTTGTTTTGGTTTCGTTTGTAACAAGGCCTCTTAAAGATTTTGAATTTCAAATTTTAGGTTTGGTTTTATTTTAATTTATATCTGTTAGAAGTAAATCGCGGTTTTTCCAAAATAATTACTATTTTCAAAATACTATGTTACAACTACTATTTTCAGTTATCACGTTTCCACAACGTTTTTAAAAAAACTTCCACAGTTGTAACGTCCTAAAATTGGGGCTATTTGAGATTGAGTTATTCTTCTTGTGTTTGAATTGCTGTGATATTATTTATGGAATGATAAGGCTTAATTAGAGGTCTTGAGTAGGCTCGGAATAGTAGAAATTTTTTTATTGTAAGCTTTAAAGATAGGGAGCCTTAGTAGGTAGGGGTTACAAGGATAAAAGAGGGAACTTTTGACACTAAAAAGGCCTTGGAAAAGGGGCAAAAGGGAGGCCACTTAAGGGCTACAGTTGACGCCACAAGGGGGAGCAAGGGGAGCTTATGTTTGAGTCGCGGAGTCTCCCTTTTTGGTCTTTATTTTGGACGGCATTAAGGGGGAGAGATTTTCTCATTTTAAACTCTTTTAGATGATAAGGATGATGGATATTATTAAGGATTTTAATTGGATTATTATTGGATTAATAATAATAGTTGGCAGAGGAAATATAGGCATGAGATTAATTCAAATTATTTTGAATTAATTCAAATGGTTGGCCAAGAGGGTTTCAAGGAAGTTGCCGAAAAATTGAACTCTTCATAAGAAGAGTGGACGGCAAGCATAGGAGGGGAGAGGCCGAATTTCCCTAGTGCATTGCCTCACAAATTCGGCTAGCCTTCACCTCTTTTTGATTTTTCTTCTTCATTCTCTCTCAAGCTGAAACCTTCATCAACATTTTTCTCACCTATTCGTTTTGCTGAAACATCAGAATCTTCCCTACTCTCTCCTTTGCCAAAACTGTATCTCCTCTTCCATTGTTTTCTTTCTTTCCTTTAGCCGAATATACCCCTTGTTGTGCCAAAATTCTCTTCTCCTATTTGGAACCCCTTTGGCCGAATATTAAAGTGGATAGATCTCCTCGGATTTTCTTTGTCAATCAATTTGGGAAAGGTAAATGGTCATGGCCGAATATCTATTTCTTCTTTTTCCCTCTTCTCTGTCGACTTTTAAGAAGGTAAGAGTTGGTTTCGATAATTGTTGTAAGGGTGCTAATCACAGGTTGAAACCGATTTGTTATAGGGCCTCCGGGATTTGGAAGCGAGCAAGTGAGTCCATCATCTTTGATCGATCGATTTTGGGGTAAGGTGGTAAGGATCTATTTTTATTTGGTGTTAGATTAAGCCGAAGGTTAATAATATTGATGTTGACCGATTGTAGGAAGTGGAGCGGAATTGCATATCGAGTGTTGAAGTTGGTACTCAAGGGTGTCAGGTAAGGTTTTCGGGTTCAAACGATAACCCCTTGAGTTTATTTTGGTTTGGCCGAATGGACAATGGCACTAACCTAATGTTGGTCGAATATAGGGATAAGAAAGCAAGGGTGGCCGATTGATTCTTTGGGAATTTAGAGTTAGCGTTAGAATCAGGTGTGTACATACACACTTTATAATTGATTAACGGTGCTAAAATACATTGTGTGTGCTAATCTGGAATGATGTAGATTTGGATACCGTAAATGGTATAAGCAAGGATTCAGGTAAGTCCTTGTTGTTATGAGATTACTTTATGATGCTTTTGGAAAGCATGACACATTTGGTATGTGTGGCTGATAATATATGGCAAAAGATAAATCTGTTGGCTGTTGTTAAATAAACCTATTAGCATGACTTCTGTGTATGCATGTGATTGATTGATGTGGGTTGATGAGAGGAGGGGGCAGTGATATTCGTGTCGACGGACACCAGAGGTTTGGCACCTCATAGCGTCTCGTCCCTGTGGCTTAGCACCACAGTGGGTTGGCCCCACGGATTATATTAAGGGATTGACGCCAGTGATTTGGTATCACACGATGGGTTGGCCCCATCATTTGATTGTGACTTCGGGTCACCAGTGGTTTGGCACCACAAGTATTGACGCATATCGTGACTGTAAGTCACCAGTGGTTTGGCACCACCAGTGGTTTGGTACCACACGGCGTAGAGAAAGGTGTTCGGATGGTTAGGTTGGGTACATATTGAGCCTGTGCATGTTAATTTGTTATAAATTGTGTATGAGATTGCTTTAAACCGGGGGAAGGGTTACACATTGAGTCTTGGTGACTCACCTTCTCCTTTAATTTTTCAGGTGACTCGTAGATCGTGGATGAGGAGCCGGATGGGCTCGAGGTGGCCATGCAGTGGAATTTGATATAAATGAACTTTGAATTTTAGTTATTTTATTTTATTGTTGGTTTTATTTTATTCACGATGTAATAAGGCCTCCTATGATTTTACTTTGACTATTTTACATGTTTTGGATAAGTTGTTTTAAACTAATAAATGATATTAAAATAAGTACACATGTTTTCTCAAATTCAATCGAAAAACGTTTTATCGTGCCATCGGGTACATTTGAAATCTATAACAACTTGACTTAACAAGTATTTTCGAACATACTAAGTATGGTTTTAGTAAGAAAATTTAAAATGAAGGTTTTCAACAAAATTTACAATCGGCTTAAAGGGATTTCACAAATGTTTTCCTCTATAACAAACCAAATACGGTCGTAATGTTTGGGCCGGGTTTGGGATGTTACAACAATTGAAGGAGATTTTGAAGGAAATCAATAACGTTTTAAAAGTAAACAACCATTTTCAACAATCCCCGCTTTGAAAATAATGAACACAAGCTAAGGCTTTACACAAGTTTTATATGCCAAGAAGTTTTTAAATATTGAGAAGGGTTTTCAACGAAAACATGGTTTTTAAAAAACACTTCAATGTGACACACCAAATTCGGGCCTAACTTCTAGGCCAGGTTTGGGGTGTTACATTATTTAATTAGTATATTATATATGACATGGAAAAAAGAATTGAAATATGTTATATGATGTGAGATATTTTGTGTTGATGATGAATTGAATTGAAATAGTGAAATTGAATGTGAATATATATATATGAATTGGATTGAATTGAAATGATTGTTATACGATAGTGTATAGGGTATGAGTATGCAAATGTGAAAAATCACAGGGTACAATAGGTAAATGAAAATGGTTATAGGGTATGATATCTAATTGAGATTGATTAAAGGATATGATATACAAATATGAACGATTACTGGGTTATATGCAAATAAATACAGTTAATTCCCAAGTGAACTTATTAAAAGGTTAGGATACAATTGGCATGCCAATAGGGTCATATGCGCGCTTGTATGAAGATTATTACAGGTTTAGCTCGGATGAGTAGCCTGATGCGATATGCTATAGATTTAGTCCGAATGAGTAACCTGATGTAAATTTCAGCTCGGACGAGCAAATTGGTGTGGTGTAGTTAACCCGGTGTATCCGAGTTTGTTTTACTAGGGTTTCATTGGGCGAAACATTGAAATCAAATTTGAAAATGATATAAATTGAATTTTGGCAAACTATTATAAGGTACAATTTGAATTGAAATGGTAAGTTAAATAGATAAATGATGTTGATTGAACATGGAAATAAATGGCTTAATGTTAAAGGTATATATGTTTGATTCATGAATGGTATCGAATGTTTAAATGACATAAAGTTTAACAATTGACAAATAACATGAATTAGTCAATTCTAATGCAAATGTTGAATGGTTTTATTTTTTAGTTTTCCATATGTACGCTCACACACACACACACACACACACACACACACACACACATACACACACACACATATATGTTAATGGAATGAATTGAATAAGTAGGTAGTGAATTTAATGGAAAATGGCTAGGTAAATATTAGGAAGTATAGTATGTAACAATCATATGTGTCGAAACCATTTTTTTAGTCCGATTTAAAAAACGGGGATCAACTTTAAAACGAAAATGGAGTCGCCACCAATCCCTTTTTTACTTAGGTGTGATTGGATCACCTTATAAAACATTTTATTTCAAAACATTGATTCTTGGTTCACAAAATACCAGAAAACAGGTTCGGGAGTCGGTACGTACGAGGAAGGGTTAGCACCCCCGTAACGCCCAAAATTTGGTACCTAATTGATTAATTAATGCCCTTATGTCGAGAATTTGGAAAAGATTTGGAAATATGGTTTCTTCAAAAATTTGAACAATTTGAGTTGAAATTGGAGATTCCTTTGTTCCGAAAGTATACAAACATCACATCCAACACGTTAGGACACGATATTTTTAAACCATCGTAACTAAAATCATCTCATAATTCACGAAATTTATTAAGAGGGTATTTAATTATTTAGCCAAACGGAAAATCGAAACCCAGCACGTTAGGGCACTATTTTCCGAATTTCTAAATACTAAACATTGTCTTATCTTAAAACCGTTAGGTAAAATATAGTAATTTTGTAAAATGCATTTTATTTAAAACGATGATTTTATGAAAATATCACATTAACACATTATCAAACATCAAAAGCAATTATAATATACTAACATTTAATATAGGCAATAAAGAAATAATAATACAAAATATGACAAATAATAATTCCTACACTAAAGCAATTGTAAATACATGATCAAGTATAAACAAATACAATAAACAATAAAATAAATATGAACATATTTCAGGCAGGTTGAAAATTTTCGTACGATAACCTATACCAAGTAGTAAATACAAAAACAAATATATATATATATATGTATAGAGAAAATAAAATACATTTTAAAATAAATAAATAATTTATATTTATAAAACTACATTTTTAAGAATGAATAATAAACTATGCAATATAAGTAAGTTTAGATAGAATAAAATTTTATAAAATAATATAAGATATAATACTATATAATATATAGTATATATTTTTTAAAATGTATAATATAATAATAAATAAAAACATAATATATAATAAAATAATATAAAATAATTAATAATAATATATATAAGGATTATACATAATAAAAAAATTAGTAAACAATATATAATAATTTTAAATAAAAACAGATATGTACATAATATACTAATCATAAAAATTATATATAAATGAAATAGGTTATATAATATAATAGACTTTATACAAAATAAAATTTTAAAAATAATATGTAATATAATACAATACTATATAATATACAAATTAAAAACATATTATAATAAATAATATATAAATTATTAAACCAAGTAAAATAATATAATAATAAGTAAATATATATAAAGATAATACATATAATATAATATATATGGATTCCGTACTATTAATAAATTAATAAATATAAGGAAATAATATATAATATTTAATATGATAAAACAATTAAATATAATATAATATAAAAGGATAAAAAAATAAAACAAAGAAACAAAGGTTAAAATAGCAATTAAAACAGATATAAAAGAACTAAAATAAAATGCGCGTTAAATCACAGGGGTTAAAATGGCAATTATACCAAATTTCAAAATGGCGTCGTAATAAATTTAGCCTTTAATGCAGCCCGAATGACTAAATTGGAATGTAAACAGACCTTCAAGGCTAATTTAAAAATAAAGAAAATGTCGAATTGGATGAAATTAAAACAAATAAAATTACGAAGGGACTGAAATGGCAAATTGCCCATTTATAAAAAATGCGCGGATCTTACCCGGGTCCTCGGGTCAGCGCGCGGACCCCTTGACCCTGAACGACGTCGTTTCGTGCTTATTAGATTAAGCAAAAACGGCGCCGTTTCCTTATCATTATAAAAGTAAAAAAAAAAATCAGATAAAAATCATTTTAAAACCCTTTTTTTTAAAAAAAAATTTAAAACCTCTCAAAAGTTCTCCCCTTTCTGACATCGTCAGGTTATCGGGCCAAGGAGACCTCCGTCCCATGCACCGTACGCGCCCACGCGCCGTCGTCCACAGCTGCTTTCAGGTGTGAAATTTCGTCTTTTTCTTTTATTCTCTTTTTTTGTTATTTTTTATATATAACATGCATAAATCAAAAAAACGAATCAAAAAATAAGGAATCACCTCCGTTTAAAAAAAACTCTGTATTCTCTTTCAAAGTATATTTTTTACTTTTTATTTCTCTGTGTGTGTCCCCCCGTATTACAAAATAATCAGGCTTTTATAGCCTTAAAATAAAAAAGGAATATAAGGCTTTTATCCCTGTTTTGCCATATTTGCTGCTCCCTTCTTTCCTTTTTTGTAGGTAAAAGGCGCAGATCTGGCGACGATGGTGTGATTCGGGCGCGGATCGTGGCGCGACTGAAGGCTTGGCGTGGGTCCAAGGAGGTGATTGCGGCACGAGGCTGGGGCGCTGGTTCTTGTAGCGCGAAGACTTGCGGCACCTAGGGTTTTAGAAACCCTAGGCCACTGAAAATTTTTAATTTTTTGGGCCTCTTTGGGCCGCATAGATTTGGGTTAGGGTCAGTTTAAGAACTGGGCTAATGGGTTTGTAACAAGTTGGGTTTGGTGGTGTTTATTTTGGATCTGTTCTGGTAGCTTGTAATTGGGCTGCTGCTAATTGGTTTTGGGCTCTGATTGTACATGGATTGTATAGGGACATTTTTGGACATTTGGTATTTTTTATTTTATTTTTTTTTCTGGCTTGCTATATGGGCCCGGGCAAAATGGACTTATTTCAACTGTCCCTCTTTGCTTATTGTCGTGTAACGAAAATAAAGCAAATACTATAGAAGGACCAATTTTGCCTGGTCTTTGCCAAGCCTTGACCTCTTGGTCCTCGTTTTCTTCAAATGGCTTCCAACTCCACTGCTACTTCAATGGTATTTGGAACTTCATCTTGATTTCAATAAGTCTGATAGCTTCAATTTGCTTCACTGCAACTTCAGGAAGGCAGTATCCACTATCTTTTAATCTGCTCCACTGCAACTTTAGTGAGATCAAACAAGCATTTTTGATCTGCTTCCTGCAACTTTAGGAATGCCAGATCCACTATTTTTCGATCTGCTCCACTGCAAACTCAGGGAGACAAAATCTGATGTCTTCTTTCTGCTTCCTGCAACTTCAAAAATGCCAAATCTGCTATTTTAATCTGCTCCCTGCAAACTCGGATGATGCGGGCTAATGTCTTCGATCCGCGCTCGCAACTTCCGGGAATGCTAAATCTGCTATTTTAGTCTGCTCCCTACAAACTCAGGGATGCCAGACTAATGTCTTCGATCTGCTTCCTGCAACCTCAGGAATGCCAAATCTGCTATTTTAATCTACTCCGCTGCAAACTCAAGGATGTCTGACTAATGTCTTCGATCTGCTTCCTGCAACATCAGGAAGGCCAAATCTTCTATTTTAATCTGCTCCCTGCAAACTCAGGGATGCCAGACTAATGTCTTTGATCTGCTTCCTGCAACCTCAAGAATACCAAATCTGCTATTTTAATCTGCTCCCTGCAAACTCAGGTATGCCAGACTAATGTCTTCGATCTGCTTCCTGCAACCTCAGGAATGCCAAATCTATTATTTTAATCTACTCCCTGCAAACTCAGGGATGCCAGATTAATGTCTTTGATCTGCTTCCTGCAACCTCAGGAATGCCAAATTTGCTATTTTAATCTACTCCCTGCAAACTCAGGGATGCCAGACTAATGTCTTCGATCTGCTTCCTTCAACCTCAGGTGAAACACCCCAAACCCGGCTCACGAGTCTTGACCGGATCTAGTATGTTTCTCAAGTAAAATGATTCAAGACTGATTTGTTTCTTTGGAAAACTTTGGGTGATTTTGAAGAAAAATGTATTTGTGTTGGGTTTAAACTCGGAAGCGATGTTTTGCTCGAAGTATGGATTTTATAAAACCTCATTTTTTTTTAAGTTTAACACCTTAAGTTAAAAGATTTGCCGATTTGGTTTAGAGTTTACCTTTAGATTTTAAGTCATTTGTGTTAGGTGTCAAAACTTTTAGAGATTTATTTTAAAAAAACAATTTTGATAACCATTGATTTAATAATAATAATATCGTGATAAAAATAAATAAATGCAAGTATAAAACAGTCTCATACTATGGCCTTATTACATCAAAACAAAACCTGAAATAAATTCAAAATACTTAAAATGTAAAAGTCCAAAAATTAAATAAACTCTGATTTGAGCATGGCCACCGCTAAGCTCCTACCGACCCGGTCCATTACTACGTGTCACCTGAAAAATATCCCACAACAGGGTGAGTCAAACAGACTCAATGTGTACATCCAAACTAAGTCCCAACGATTTAGGCATAACAGTTTATACATATACAAATAGCAAATAAATATAATGATGCAATCCCGAACTCAAACCTAGATGCCATCCGCTACACATCACCCGTACCAACCATCACACCATGGGGACTACTAAGTCAACCCTCCATCCGCTACACATCATCGAAGGCAGTCGCTGCAGACGACGTGCTCATCGCCCTTATATATATTGTGGCATAGCCACCAGGTAATATTTTGTGTCGTGAGACACCACATTCAGATAATGTGACTAAAGTCCCCACATTCAGATATTTGTGGTATAAACCACCGGATCACTTCCCCTTTCATAATCACCCATATGCCCCATGTCATACATATCATGCACATATTATGTCACATTCCTTATTTCACATTCTTAGCAATATTCACTCATATGCCATAACAGGTATTCGTAACATTGTTAACATAGTTTTAGAGAACAACGTACCTGAGTATGCCGTACCATTGAATGGCACTATAAACAATATCTTTCACATTCTTATTAACACTTCTATTAAATTAAAGCCTTAAATCTATTAAGAAATAGTGTGAGGTACACACCTGGTATACTTAGCGAGTTTACTGAAATCCCGAAAATCCCGATCTAGCGTCCTAGATCCTTAGTTCCTACATTCAGCCAACCCTACACATGTTAGCAAAGAGCCATTCGGCTAACTAGCCAAATCCCGAAGGATTCACGCAACCAACCTCTTACCTTGCTGCCGATTTGGCTGCTAATCAAATCCTGAAAACTTGGTGATGTCTCTTCTTGCAATCAGTTAGGCACTAAATCACCTAAATGGTTAGTTTTCGGCTTTTTGAATAATAAGAAATAGACCTTAACCATTGAATAGGCCTTGGCCGAATATCACATGCTCTTACCTTATGAATCTTAAATCCCAAAATCGATCCTTGCTCTTGGTGATATTGAAATTCCTATAAGCACATGTTAGATCTAATCTAACATTAAAACACAATAAAATGGCCTATGGCCGAATATCCCCCATAGCTTACCTTACATCTTAGAAGTCCCAAAAGATTCCTCCATTATAGTCGACAATAGCAAAATCCCGAAATCTCTCCTTAAGATTTCGGTCAAAGAAGGGTAAGAGGATTAGAGTCTTAATTTCCAACATACAGAGAAAGAAAAGAGTAAGAGTTTAATCAAGAGAAATCCTTACCAAATGGAGTAATCGAAACGCACTTGTTCACCACTTAACTTGTCGATAGGAAGAAGAGAATATTGGGTTTCCGTCTTTTACTGCTAGGATCAAATCGGCTTCAAAGGTGACAATTAAATGAAACTTTCGGCTTTTGAGAGGAAATAATAAGGAGATACAGATTCGGCTATGCTTGCTTGAGTTTTCGGCTTGACAAAATTAAAGAGAAAAGAGAAGGTTGGCTAAGGAATTCGGCAAAAGATATGAAAGAAACAATTGGCCTCACTCTCCTTCTTTTGGCCGGATATACCACACCTAGTTCCCCTTATTCGGCCAACTCCTCATCTCTCTATCTCATCCTCCTATCTTCTCTCTTTTCCACTTTAAAAAAAATAATTCAAATATATCATCAATTATCTAGTACATTAGCTGATATTTTAAAAGAGTTTAATCCTAACTAAAGCTCATCCTTTCAGTGCCTTATTACCGTCCAACACCTTTTCCCCCTTGGCGCAAAATAAACTCCCATTTGTTTCCCTGGTGACTCGAACCTAGGCCCCTCTAACACTCCTTGTTGCGTTACTTATTGGGCTTTAAGTGGCGCCTCCTTGCCACTTTTCCAAGCCCGTTCTTATGTTATATTTCCCTTACAATTTTTCTTAAGGCCTATCGGGCCTAGCTCCTTCTTTGAACTTGAAACTTAATATTTTCTAGGGTATTTTTTTTTTCTATATTCTAAGGTCCTAAAAATTCATAAAACATACTTATAATACACATAGGCATGCTTCCACATAAAATTCAGCAATAATTCATAAGCCTAAAATCCAGGATATTACAATTCTACCCCCTTAAAATAATTTCGTCATCGAAATTACCTGGTTGAAATAAGTGAGGGTATTGTTGTCGTATGGCTTCTTCTGGCTCCCACGAAGCTTCTTCCGATCCATGATTACGCCATAACACTTTAACTAGAGGAACTGACTTCCTTCGTAGCACTTTCACATCTTGTTCCAAAGTCTGAATCGGCTCTTCCTCGTAGGACAAATCTGGCCTTAACTCCACCTCCTCAACAGGGACTATATGAGATGGATCTGCTCGATAACGATGTAGCATAGATGCATGGAATACGTCGTGTATCTACTTCAATTTTGGAGGCAATTCTAACTGGTATGCCACTGGCCCCACTCGCTTCAATACTCGGTAAGGTCCTATAAACCTGGGACTTAACTTCCCTTTGCGACCAAACCTCATCACTTTCTTCCATGGCGAAACCTTAAGAAACACTTGATCTCCCACATCAAATTCTATTTCCTTCCGTTTGAGATCCGCATACGACTTTTACCTATCAGATGCCTCTTTCAACCGTGCCCGAATTACCTCAACCTTTTCCTCAGATTCTACCACAATCTCTGGACCCAAAACTCAATGTTCCCCTAATTCTGTCCAACACGTAGGAGTGCGACACTTCCGTCCATACAGCACTTCATACAGTGCCATCCGAATACTAGCTTGATAGCTGTTATTATAAGCAAATTCCGCTAGAGGCAAATATTCTTCCCAACTTTCTCTGAAGTCTATCACACGGCCCCTTAACATATCCTCCAACACTTGGATTACTCGTTCAGACTGCCCGTCAGACTGTGGATGAAAAGCCGTAGTGAAATCCAATCTGGTGCCTAAAGCTTGATGTAGCGCTTTCCAAAACTGAGATGTAAACCTTGGATCCCTATCTGAGATAATCGATACCGGAACTCCATGCAACCTTACAATCTCTGCCACATACAACTTTGCCAACTTCTGAAGAGAATAATCAACTCTTACTGGAATGAAATGTGCGGACTTTGTCAACCATCCACTATCACCCATACCGAGTCCTTTTTAGTAGGCGTAAGGGGAAGCCCACTAACGAAGTCCATGGTGATTCTCTCCCACTTCCACTGCGGAATCCCTATTGGCTGAAGCAACCCTGACGGAACTTGGTGTTCAGCCTTAACTTGCTGACACGTTAAGCACTTGCCCACAAATTCTGTAACTTCCCTCTTCAAACCAAGCCACCAAAACTGTTCCCTTAGATCTCTGTACAACTTAGTACCTCTAGGATGCATAGCATAAGGGCCACTATGCGATTCCTGAAGAATCTTCTGCCTTAACTCCTCATTATTCGGCATACAAACTTTACCCTTAAAATACAATACTCCCTCGTCATTAATACCATAATCCTCTAACTCTCCATTCCGCACTTGCTGTAACTTAGTAGTACTTAAATCTTCATCCAACAACTGACTTTCCTTCACCTCATTCAACCACGTCGGCTTGACTTGCAACTCTACTAACAAACTTCTGTCGTCGTGCAAGCTTAGATGTGCAAACATCACCCTCAGATATGACACCACCTTCAGACTTAGGGCATCTGCCACTACATTCGCCTTGCCCGGATGATACTCTATGGAGCAATCGTAGTCTTTCAATAACTCCACCTACTTTCGCTGTCTCAGGTTCAACTCCTTCTGAGTCAACAGATACTTAAGGCTCTTGTGGTCTATGTAAATCATTGATTTTTCTCCATAAAGGTAGTGCCTCTACACCTTAAGAGCAAAGACCACTGCTGCCAATTCCAAATCATGAGTCGAGTAGTTAACCTCGTGTGGCCTTAATTGTCGAGACGCATAAGCGACTACTTTCCCGTCTTGCATCAAAACACACCCTAATCCTGTGTGAGAAGTATTACATCCACTACAAAATCCTTCTCTGCCTCAGGCTGAATCAGAACTGGAGCTTCCGTCAATACCCTCTTAAGCCTCTCAAAGCTCTCTTGTTGGTTATCTGTCCATATGAAAGGTACCTCCTTTCTCAACAATTTCGTCAGCGGTGCGGCTATTGATGAAAACCCTTCTACAAACCTTCTGTAGTAGCCTGCCATCCCAAGAAACTATGAATCTCAGCCACAGATTTAGGTGGTTTCTAATCCAGCACTGCCTCAATCTTCCTAGGATCCACCCTTATCCCTTCAGTAGACACCACATGCCCTAAGAAGGCAACTTCCTTAAGCCAAAATTCACACTTGCTGAATTTGGCATAAAGCTTCTTCTCCCTTAACCCTTGTAACACAACCCGAAGATGCTCATCATGTTCTTCCTCAGACTTGGAATACACTAGGATGTCGTCGATGAACACAACGACGAATCGATCCAAGTAGGGTTGAAAAACCCTATTCATCATATCCATGAACGCGGTTGGGGCATTCGTCAACTAGAACGACATTACCAAGAACTCGTAATGGCCGTATCTTGTCCGGAAAGCTGTCTTATGGATATCTGCTTCTCTCACCTTCAACTGATGATATCCCGACCTTAAATCGATTTTTGAGAACACTGCTGCCCCCTTAAGCTAATCGAACAAGTCGTCTATCCTTGGCAACGGGTACTTGTTCTTGATGGTTAGCTTATTCAGCTGACGATAATCTATGCACATACGCATAGTTCCGTCCTTCTTCTGCACAAACAAGACCGGTGCTCCCCACGAAGACACACTGGGTTGAATAAACCCACGATCAAGCAACTCTTGGATCTGAGCCTTGAGCTCAACCAACTCCTTTGGTGCCATTCTGTACGGGGCAATTGACACAGGAGCTGTTCCCGGCAGCAAATCAATTCCAAACTCCACCTCCCTATCCGGGGGTATTCCAGGTAACTCCTCCGGAAACACATCTTCAAATTCCCTTACAGTTCTAACTCCACTAACTCCTCCTTTTCCATCCAACGCACTTTTGAGAGCCAAAAATGCATTGCACCCTTTCCGAACCATCTGATTAGCCTTTAATGCTGAAACTACGTTAGACAAGTAGTTTCTTCTTTCTCCTATCATAATTATCGTTTCATCCTCCAGCGTCCTTAACTCCATCCGCTTAGCTGCACAATCCAACATAGCTCGATGTTCCACTAGCCAATCCATGCCCAGAATGAGATCGAATTCTCCGAAGGGTAGTTCCATTAAGTCGGCAGCGAATACCACTCCCTAAGTCTCTAGAGGTGCACCTCGAAAGATCTTATTCACAACTACAGTTTGGCCTAATTGGCTTACTACAGTCATCTCCCTATCAGAAAGTTCAGAGGCTATGCCTAGTGTTTCAACTACACTACATGCAACATAAGAATGGGTCGAGCCCACATCAATCAAAGCAAAATAAGGCTTGCCAAATATAAGGAACGTACCGGTTATGACGTTCGATGCGTCTCCATCCTCCCTTTGATGAACTGCATATACCAGACCCGACTGCCTTGCCTCAGTATTACCAATACCTCGGCCCGGTGTTCCACGTCCTCTTCCAATACCATTACCTCTGTTATTCAGACCACGACCCCGCTGAGGCTGCTGTCCTCCTCTACCAGCCTGATTAGAACCCTGACCTGTTGGTCAACTTCCATCTATCTTTATCGGACAGTCCTTAATCATATAATCCTTAGACCCACACTTAAAGCATCCTTCCGTTTTCTTCCAACACTCCCCTAAGTGCATCTTCCCATACTATGTACAAGTATGGTACTGCTCTCCTGAACCAACTTGCTGACCTCGCGGCCCATCAACTCTAAGCCTCTTCTGCACATTCCCAGACGATCCTGACGATCCAAAACCTCTCTTTTGTCTATTCTAATCAGAGTTCTGCCTTACAGAGTCCTTGATTCCTTCGGCTATCTTAGCCTTCTCTACCAACACAGCGAATTCCCGTTCTTGCTGCGGAGCTATCAATAACCTCAGATCATCTCTTAGTCCGTCCTCAAATCAGACACATCGCTCATGTTCCGTAGCCACTATCCCTCGAGCATACCAGCTCAACCTTAAGAATTGACCAGACTCAGTTACGGACTTATTCCTTGAACCCGATTACTAGAAAAGCCTTTCTCTGTGCATCAATGTAATGAGTACCAACATACTTCTTCTGATATGCCGCTTTAACATATTTCCAAGTGAGTTCCTCAGCCGTAACACTATCCCAAACTATGAGCCACCATTGATATGACTTATCGCGAAGAAGCGACACCAACCCTTTCAACTTTTCCTCAGCGGTCAGATCGAGCTCATCCATGATCCGCTCAGTCGCTTCTAACAATACTTAGTCGTACTGGGTGCCACCCCAGACATGCCACGGAACACCTCAGCTCCATTGGCTCGGAGTCACTCGGGTACAGATTTTTGAGCTCCCATATTTCCACCTGCTCCAGCCACCATCTCAAGAACTCGCAAAGACACCTGCGATACAAAGATTATCCTATGCGATCTTGCTGCTCAACACCAACAGCTGGTGGGGGTGGTGGCGATAGTACCTCATTTTCAAACCCTTGACCCGATCTAACGGGTTTCGACACGGTTATTCTACCTCTACTGCATCCTCGTACATTACGACCACGTCCCCTAGAGCTCATTCTTATGATCGCGCTTTAATCTGATTAAGAAATTTTATGAATTAGTCCTTGTTCCACTGATTATCCGCGAAGAAATTTTATGAAAGAAGTTTAGAAGTAATTCTTTCGATCATTCAAATTTTCAAGTCTTCTATCCTAATTCAGAGAAGTACATCCATTCAGTAGCACACACATCCACTATTCAAACATTTTGTCTTATTCCTAACCCAGGGGTATTTTCGTCATTTTCCTACAGGGATATTTTGGTAATAAATCAGGGTCAATTTGAAAAATCTCTAAAACTCAAAGGTATTTCAAAATTTGCAAAACTTGGGGTTATTTTTGAGAATTTATTTTCCAAATGGGTGATGTTGCAGAAATTTTGAAAATTGGGGTCATTTTGGTAATTTTGTATATCAGGGGTAATTTTGTAAATTTTCCAAATCAAGGTATCTTGGTGTTTCGCAAAGATAAAGTTTTTGGATACTTTTGCAAAATCAAAAAAATTTTATTAAAATCGGGGTAGTATGGTAATTTTGAAAACCAAGGGCATTTTAGTAATTTTACCACTAGGGGTATTTAGGTAATTTTTGTAAATTGGGAATTTTTAGAAAACTTTCAGAGTAAATGATTTTCAAAATTCAAAAGGGTAGTTTGTTGATTTTTTTTTTTAAAACTAGGATTTTCATAAAAATATGGCTAGTCCCTTTCGGGTTTTAGTTACTGAGTTTAGCCCGTGAATGAGTCCTCTTGGTTAGGGTGTGAGTAGCTACACACTAGGTAGGATTCAGTGAAGAGGAGGTGAGTCACTAGGACTGCTTGATGCACTGTGCTCTTAGGATCAATCCTAGACATGCGCATAATGGTTGCCACACCCTAACTCGGCGACTTAGTTCACAGGTTTGTTTAATCAGGCATTAAAGTTTTATGTAATTGTTGGGGTAAACTAGTCCTAGGGTTCAAGTACTCAATATACTAATCTACGTTCCATTTATATCCTTCTACAAATCATACTATGAATCACACAATAGATAGGGGTACTTACCTGGTGGACTTCGGGTCGGAGATTTAGGTGCCATGCCAGAAAAACCTGCTCATTTCAAAAAAAATTGTCACAAACCTTTCATAATCACCCATATGCCCCATGTCATACATATCATGCACATATTATGTCACATTCCTTATTTCACATTATTAGCAATATTCACTCATATGCCATAACAGGTATTCGTAACATTGTTAACATAGTTTTAGAGAACAACGTACCTGAGTATGCTGTACCATTGAATGGCACTATAAACCATATCTTTCACATTCTTATTAACACTTATATTAAATTAAAGTCTTAAATCTATTAACAAATGGTGTAGGGTACACACCTGGTATACTTAGCGAGTTTACTGAAATCCCGAAAATCCCGATCTAGTGTCCTAGATCCTTAGTTCCTACATTCAGCCAACCCTACACATGTTAGCAAAGAGCCATTCGGCTAACTAGCCAAATCCCGAAGGATTCACGCAACCAACCTCTTACCTTGCTGCCAATTTGACTGCTAATCAAATCCCGAAAACTTGGTGATACCTCTTCTTGTAATCGGTTAGGCACTAAATCACCTAAATGGTTAGTTTTCGGCTTTTTAAATAATAAGAAATAGATCTTAATCATTGAATAGGCCTTGGCCGAATATCACATGCTCTTCCCTTATGAATCTTAAATCCCAAAATCGATCCTTACTATTGGTGATATTGAAATTCCTATAAGCACATGTTAGATCTAATCTAACATTAAAACACAATAAAATGGCCTATGGCCGAATATCCCCATAGCTTACCTTAGATCTTAGAAGTCCCGAAAGATTCCTCCCTTATAGTCGACAATAGCAAAATCCTGAAATCTCTCCTTAAGATTTCGGTCAAAGAAGGGTAAGAGGATTAGAGTCTTGATTTCCAACATACAGAGAAAGAAAAGAGTAAGAGTTTAATCAAGAGAAATCCTTATCAAATGGAGTAATCGAAACGCACTTGTTCACCACTTAACTTGTCGACAGGAAGAAGAGAATATTGGGTTTTCGGCTTTTACTGATAGGATCAAATCGACTTCAAAGGTGACAATTAAATGAAACTTTCAGCTTTTGAGAGGAAATAATAGGGAGATACAGATTCAGCTATGCTTGCTTGAGTTTTCGGCTTAACAAAATTAAAGAGAAAAGAGAAGGTTGGCTAAGGAATTCAGAAAAAGAGATGAAAGAAACAATTGGCCTCACTCTCCTTCTTTTGGCCGAATATACCACACCTAGTTCCCCTTATTCGGCCAACTCCTCATTTCTCTATCTCATCTTCCTATCTTCTCTCTTTTCCACCTTAAAAAAAATAATTCAAATAAATCATCAATTATCTACTACATTAGCCGATATTTTAAAAGAGTTTAACCCTAACTAAAGCTCATCCTTTCAGTGCCTTATTACCGTCCAACACCTTTTCCCCCTTGGCGTAAAATAGACTCCTATTTGTTTCCCTGGTGACTCGAACCTAGGCCCCTCTAACACTCCTTGTGGCGTCACTTACTGGGCTTTAAGTGGCACCTCCTTGCCACTTTTCCAAGCCCGTTCTTGTGTCATATTTCCCTTACAATTTTTCTTAAGGCCTATCGGGCCTAGCTCCTTCTTTAAACTTGAAACTTAATATTTTCTAGGGTATTTTCTTTTCTATATTCTAAGGTCCTAAAAATTCATAAAACATACTTATAATACACATAGGCATGCTTCCACATAAAATTCAGCAATAATTCATAAGCCCAAAATCCAAGATATTACATCAGGAATGCCAAATCTGCTATTTTAATCTGCTCCCAGAAAACTCAGGGATGCCAAACTAATGTCTTCGATCTGCTTACTGCAACCTCTGGAATGCCAAATCTGCTATTTTAATCTACTCCCTGCAAACTCAGGAATGCCAGACTAATGTCTTCAATCTGCTTCCTACAACCTCAAGAATGCCAAATCTACAATCTCCAATCTGCCCCACTATTATCTCGAGAGGACAAAATCTAAACCTTTCATTTTGCTTCCTTATTATCTCTGGAAGACTTCAATCTTCAGTTGGTTCCACTACCATCTCGAGGGAACAAACTCTGAACTTTTCATTTTGCTTCCTTACTATCTCAGGAAGACTTCAATCTTCAGTCTGTTCCACTACCATCTCGAGGGAACAAAATCTGAACTTTTCAATTTGCTTCCTTACTATCTCCAAGAAGACTTCAATCTTCATTCTGTTCCACTACCATCTCAAGGGAAAAAAATCTGAACTTTTCAATTTGCTTCCTTACTATCTTCAGGAAAACTTCAATCTTCAGTCTGTTCCACTACCATTTCGAGGGAACAAAATCTGAACTTTTCAATTTGCTTCCTTACTATCTTCAGGAAGACTTCAATATTCAGTCTGCTCCACTACCATTTCGAGGGAACAAAAACTGAACTTTTCAATTTGCTTCTTTACTATCTTCAGGAAGACTTCAATATTCAGTCTGCTCCACTACCATTTCGAGGGAACAAAATCTGAACTTTTCAATTTTCTTCCTTACTATCTTCAAGAAGACTTCAATCTTCAGTCTGCTCCACTACTATCTCAAGGGAGATAAGACTGATGGCTTAAATCTACTCTACTGCTTCATGGAGATAAAATTCGTTGTTCGATCTTGTTCCACTACTGCTTAGGGTGACAGGATCTACAATCTTTAACCTATTCCCCTGTTGGTCAGGGAGATAGGACTGGTGAATTCTCCGATGTTGCTACACCGTCCTCTAGAGGACATGTCTTGTAGACTTGAATGTATTATTGATAAATGCAGAATGTCATGAGAATGATGATTAGGATGCATGATCGGAATGAATCTAATGCTCCTAACTAATATTTGCATGAATGCAGAATGTTATGAGAGTGATTTTTTTTACAACGATTAGGATACAATGATCGAAATAAATCAAAAGCTCCTAATTGGAAATGTGAGAATGATCCCTATTTAATGTTTGGGTTATCATTGCTCATAGTTCATCAAGGTTCTATCATTGATGCGCTACCATGCTTTTTCGTTCATCTAGTATCTTTGACAAAGAACCCAAAGAAACAATCATATTCTGTTCAGCAAGCTTGCCCCGCTATAATTTCAAAGTCCCTTCCACTGTACCTTTTGGGTCGTAAAGTTCGTACCTCCCACTGCAACTTCAGGGGAATAACATTCCATCCAATCTGTTACCACTCAGAGGTATAGAATTTGATATGTTACACCATTCCAAGGGTGTAATGACCAGATGCATGAATGCAAGGTATTATTTTTCCTTTCCTAAGAATGATCCCCTTTTCTACTTGGGTTGACATTGCCCGTCAATTGTCGAAATGGTATCACCGATAAAATGTCTTATCTAATCTGAAGAGATAATCATCTTTCAATATTCCCAACCCTTAGGCTTGGTGAGTTTTAAACAATAGTCCTATTTCAGATTCACATATTATTTAGAAGCTTCCAGAGTAATATGCAAAACTCCTCTTATGAAAGTATTAGTCCAATAATCATTATTTCAATATAAAATGCTTGAAGAAGATCAATGGACAAAAACAAATTAATCAAGAGCATAGCTCGAAACAAATAAGTTATAAAAGATAACCAAGAAAATTGATTAGGTGTATCTTGAAAAGAACAAAGCAAATTCAAAAAAAAGGGGTAAGATAGAAGATAGGTGCCCCAAATATCACCGCCTGAGCTTCTCTGTACAAACTTCTTGAGGACCATTTCGAACTCAATACGTGTTTAGAGGATCCAGAGTCCTTTGTTAATGCCCCAAGATGTAGCATACTTCCTCATTGTTAAGCAAGACTACCACATGCCCTATCTTTGATCAAAATTTGAGCCGCCCTTTTCGGGTTTTCGACTCAAAACCCCTTTGGTCTCAAAGTGCCCTTTGCGGGTTTTCGCATTGGCCTCTCCTTTTTCTTTTCTTTCTCTTTTTTTTTAATGAACTTGGGCTCAAGGTGCCCTTTGGGGTTTTCACCTTGGCCCTTCCCTTTTTAGGTAAAATCCTTCTTGATTGAACCTAAATTCTCCGGATTAGGTAAGTCTTTGGCATCTATTTCGGTAAATATCAATGCTCCTCCAGAACAGGCCTTTTCTACGACATAAAGTCCTTCCCAGTTTGCTGTCTGCTTTTCTCTGAAGATCTTTTGTATAAGGAAGATCCTCCTTAACATCAGGTTCCCCTCGTGGAATTCTCTAGGATGAACCTCTTTGTCGTAAGCTTGCATCATCTGACCGTGATGGATAACTTTTAACCCTTTCTTCAATTAGGTTCAATTGGAAAAAATACTTCCATTCCATAAATCAATGGGTAAGATATTGCCCCAGCGAAGGTTCTGGCTGACGTTCAATAAGACAGAGCTTCTTATGCCAATCTTTACAAGTCTCGGTCATCTTTTCTACAATCCTTGTTTCCCCCCTTTTTTTTTTTTTGACTGCCTTTTATTGCTATATGATATGGCGTCTGATCTTTGAACAGACTACAAACTTTTGATTTTTTTCTTCTTTGTCGGTGCCTGATCCTTTTTCTTTTTTTTTTTTTGAATTTGAGGACTTCGACCTTGTAACGTTGGCATATGAAGCTACTTCCACCCTCTTTGTGAAGTAAACAACGACCACGACGGTGAATTGATATTGGCTAAAAGCTTTTTTTTTTGACAAGATTAACCCTATAATCTATTTTCCACATATGGAAAATTTGTGAAGAAATGGAGAAGGCACATGAATCTTATACAGCGTAGTTGATTCCATCCCCTTCCGTGTCTCAGCAGTCCAGGCATGTCTTGATATGATCTTGCAAAAACATCTTTGAATTCTTGAAAATGACTTAATGATGTCTTCCCTTATTTCTGTAGTGAGCTGGGCTTCAATGTTTACCCATTTCTTAGGCTCGCAATGTACGGTGACCCTATATAAGGTAGGATCATGTTCTACCATCCTTAACAAATCAAAAGATAGGTCACATTCTCTGTCATTTTCAAAGTCCTGAGATCCCTCTAGACACACATTTTACTCGAAAGGAGACTCTGAGTCAGTAGCAGCATTGCTCACATCGTTGATATCTGGAGACCTATTGTAGGCTCGAAGAATAAATGATTCAAAGAATGGTCATTTGTATGATATGGATGAATAAATGAATATTTGAAAGAAAGTCCAAAAATAAATGAATCTATATATGGGAAGAATAAAAGATGCATTTTATTGAAATAAGAATTTAGGACACAAGCCTATTTCACAAAAGGGTTTTTATTGCCTCTAGGCTTAAGGCAACAAGCGTGTTTTGAATATTATTCTAGATCAGCTCTAAAAATACAGAGATCTCTTCCACAGTCCCATTATTCAAAACACTCCCAAGTATACAAGGGTTTGGAAATTTCATTCCCTAATTCACTTTTGGTTTCTTCAAGGGGTTACAACTTTCTTGTCTCCTCATTCAATTATTGCATTTACTACCTCGTCAAAGTGATCAGGTTTTGATGAATTGCCAAACTTCACAATTCCCATTTTAATGAACCTTTCAACCAAATTTTTCAACATAGTACAGTTTTCAATTGAGTGACCCTTTATTCTCGCGTGGTACTCGTATTGGGCATTCTCGTTATACTATTTTGGGAACGGAGGTTGCAACAGTTTCGAATAAAATGGGGACACCACGTGTGCGTCAAACAAACTTTGATATAGCTCCTTATACGTCATTGGGATTGGTGTAAATTGGAGATTTTTAGGGTTTTGGCTTGTCCCCGACTCTTGTCTCACCGACCCTTGTTGTTCAGCAGTGATCACCTTTGGCTGGTTAACAGTAATTACTTTTGAGTATCCTTTGTTGTATGTACTCGTATTATTCACCTCGTCATCCTTTTTCCTAGGAGCAGACCTTTTAGTTGTTTCCCCTGCTTCAATCTTGCCACATCTTATAGCATTTTCAGTCATCTCTCCTGCCATCACTATATCCACAAAGCTCTTGGTGGTACTTCCTATAATATGAGTGACGAATGGAGCCTTCAAGGTATTGATGAAGAGCATTGTAGTCTCCTTTTCTAGAAGTGGTGGCTGAACTTGCATGGCGACCTCCCTCCATCTTTGCGTATACTGCCTGAAGCTTTCATTTGACTTTTTCTCCATGTTTTGCAAAGTGATTCTGTTAGGCGTCATGTCTGTAACATGATTGTATTGCTTCATGAAAGCTTGGGCTAGATCTTTCTAAAAGCTAATCCTAGCACGGTTGAGTTGGTTGTACCACTTGATGCTGCCCCCACTAAACTGTCTTGGAAACAATGAATCAAAAGTTGATCATTTTTCACGTAGCCAGTCATACGTCTACAGAACATAGTGATGTGGGCTTCAGGGGAACCAGTCCCATTGTACTTCTCAAATTCCGGCATCTTGAATTTATAAGGAAGCACCAGATCTGGGACCAAACTCAAATCCTTTGCGTCCATACCATGGGGATGCTTGGCATTTTCCAAATCCTTGAATTTTTCTTCCAACCATCTACAACGATCTTCTAACTGTCTTGAAGATTCAGTTCTAATCCCCTCTCTCTCTGCTATGTCCAGATCAGGAATAACAGGATTAGCAGGGTTATCCCCTGGGTTGGATCCTGAGCCTACTTTGATGTTCATGGGCGGTCTATTATCAGCTTTCCCTTGTTGAGGCCTAATTATGACAGGTGGCCTTTGGGGATACTCCTCATGTTGTACATGTGGTGGGGTGAAACCTCGAGGAAAGTCCTCATAGTCTTTAGTGTTAACTATGAGACCCTTCCCTTTGTCCATTGCCCCACTCAACATCTGAGCCATTTGAGCCATCATGCTCCTCTGAGCTTCCAACATTTGATCTCTCATTTCTTGTTGGAGCTTTGCCATTTGCTCCTGCATCCGGTTTTGCATATCCCTCTGGAATTGTTCAAGTCTTTGATCCATTTTCCTTGTCTTTGCACATGTACCGTAGTGGTGTTCAGCTTCCAGATTTCCCTTCTCTCTTTCTCTTTTCCCTCTTTCTGTTATAATTTCAACTAATTAGACTCTCTCTATGGACTTAAATGCAAATGATATGATGTAATGCAAATGCATGGAATGAATGCAAAAGAAAGAGAGGCGTTGATTCTGAATTCAATTCCATTAGAAAAACTTCTCTAGAATGCAAATTTCTTTACATAAAATGGATCGCATATACGGCCTTGCCCTCATATTCGAAGCAAAAACATCAATCCCCTTCTTCACATAGTCAAATCTTGCAAACTTCTAATAGATGGCTCCTATTAGCTCCTTTTTACTTGATCTGGGCCGCGATTCACTACTCACTTAATCTTGCAATGCTTGTTTAAAGAATTAGGATGTGGCGGCTCTCGAATAGTCTTCGTTAGCTTTAATCTTTTGGTAATAAAGTCTTGTATTCCTTCACGGACTATCAATCTTCTCTTGTTTTGTTTACTTGGACCGTATTCAGACAACCGTATTATAATCCACATTATCAAAAAACTCGTTTTCTTATGAAAAACTCTTCTATTTAGCAATCAAATTTGAATAAACACCTCTTTCTATGATGTGAATGCAATGCAATCAAAACAAAAGAGAACACATTAGTATAAGAAAAATAAATAACATAGAACACCTATCTGGGTGACCATTAGTATTTGACACAATTCTACCTAAGGTAGACTCTTAGGGTTCACTGTTTAGCTCTAAAGTTGAGGGTACCTGAGCCAGGAGATTCCTCGATCCTCACCCATTATAGGCTTATATGGACCGAGTTTAGTTCAGGGGAATACATTTCCCTATGGCCATGCGGAAGTGAAAACTTCTCGAAGACATAGGTACAGATGTATTTCGGAAGCAATCCACTAACCCATGCGGAGGTGAAAACCTCACGAAGGCATAGCTTCTCGCTCCCACTTAAAGGTACGACCATAATGGTCATGCAATGCAATGTGTGCAAGAAAATAGTAATCATATGTTCAAATCAAAATTTTTAAAAATTTTTAAATTTTCAAATCAAATTTTTCAAATTTCCGACAAAGGATAGAAAATAATCAATTTTAAGGATAGAAAATAATCAATTTTAAGGCTTGACTCTCTTAAGTCCCCAGTGGAGTCGCCATGCTATCGAAACCATTTTTTTAGTTCGATTTAAAAAATAGGGATCGACTTTAAAACGAAAATGGAGTCGCCACCAATATTTTTTTTACTTAGGTGTGATTGGATCACCTTATCAAACATTTTATTTCAAAACCTTGATTCTTGGTCCACAAAATACCAAAAAACAGGTTCGGGAGTCGGTTACGTACGAGGAAGGGTTAGCACCCCCGTAACACCCAAAAATTGATACCTAATTGATTAATTAATGCCCTTATGTCGAGAATTTGGAAAAGATTTGGAAATATGGTTTCTTCAAAAATTTAAACAATTTGGGTTGAAATTGGAGATTCTTTTGTTCCGAAAGTATATAAACATCACATCCAGCATGTTAGGACACGATATTTTTAAACCATCGTAACTATAATCATCTCATAATTCACGAAATTTATTAAGAGGGTATTTAATTATTTAGCTAAACGGAAAATTGAAACCCAGCATGTTAGGGCACTATTTTCCAAATTTCTAAATACTAAACATTCTTTATCTTAAAAACTTTTGGTAAAATATAGTAATTTTTAAAATGCATTTTATTTAAAACGATGATTTTATGAAAATATCACATTAACACATTATCAAACATCAAAAGCAATTATAATATACTAACATTTAATATAGGCAATAAAGAAATAATTGTAGGGCACAAAATTTGCCCGGGGCCCATTAGCCTACCGATTAACCAGATTCAAACCAAAAAACTAAAAACCAAATAAATAAAGTCCACAGTCCTTTTACAATTCAAACCCAGTATTAAACCCAAATACAAAATAGGCCCAATACATAACCCAATTCCAAGCCAGCCTAAAAGGCCCAAGCAGAGCTGAATGCCAGAAACTTCTGGAGCCTTCTAAGCAGCCACTTCCCACACGCGACTCTTGGGCTACCGCGTGCCCCCACGCGCGTCTCTTGGACTACCGCGTGCCTTCACGCGCGTGACCATTCGTGTCCCGCTTGCGCCACGTGCTCCACCCATGCATAGGCCTTCACCAGCGTGCCTCCGTACTGCCTCCAGCACAGCCGTATTGTACGACTACCCATATTTCGGCCACATCTGTACCTGCAAGCAAATAGCAAAAAGACAACAAAAGTAGCAGCAAATAGAAAATAGGAACGAAATAAAAGAAAAATATTTGTATTTTGACATTTGAGATTGGCTATAAAGAGGGCCGAGTCAAAACCCTGTATTTTTTACGCACTACAGAAATCAATAGAGAAATAGAAAACAGGATCCAAAAATTAAAAGGTGATTTTTTGAGTCTTGTTCTTTTTTCTGATCTTTATTTTTTATTAAGATTTATTTTTGTTAATAAAATAAAGAGGGAAAGGGGGGTACCTTTGTGCGAGTCCGTCTGTGTCTCCTCCGTTGCAATCGGAGTGCAGATGTGGGCGTCCACTGAGGGGCCAGGCTTCATGGCCGAGGCGAAATGGACTTCTTTGGACCTCTATGTACCACCGAGCATCGTAGATTGTGGTGCTTTGGTGGTCGAATGGAAGTGTTTTGGACGTTGCGGCGCGCCTGGGAAGAAAGAGGGTTCGAAATTTTTTTTAAAAAAAGGGAATGACGGATCTATTAGGTTTTTAGGGTTATATCAGATTGCATGAAACGGCAACGTTTAAAGTCGGCCTTAATGGTTTCAAAACGATGACCCTTATACACGAAGATCCGCGCATTTATGCAATTAATGCAGAATTTACGCATGTAGTCCCTGTTATTTCTATATTGTTTTTAACTAATCCCATTACATGTTTCCTTTATTGTTTGATTAACCTCTGTAATTCATGCATATTCCCAATTTAGTCCGATTTATATACTGCGTTTCGTTTGTTTGAATGTTAGCCGTTTTAACTCCTGATTGTTTGAATGCTTTTTAACTTAATCCCCTCTTATTGTCATTTACCATTAAATTAATATTGTTATCATTATGGATGATATTTAGAATGTTATTACGTATATTATTTCTAATATTATTATTACTTCTAATCAATGTTAATATTGCTATTATTATTTAGATGTTTTATTATCTTAATAAATTCTTATTTTTATCATCGTTATTATTATTTATTTTAAACTCAAATGTATTCAAATCCTTTCTAAATGTTTTCTTTCGTTAAAAGCGTGCATTGAACCAATTTTAAGATTGCATTTTTGTAAAGCGAGGCAATGTTTGTGTATACAGAAGTACGAGAAATTACATCCTAACGTGTTGGGTGTCGATTTTCTGTTCCACTAAATAATCAAATACCCTCTTTACGTGTTTTGAAAATGAAAGATGACCTCGGTGATAGAGTATAAAGGCGTTATATCCTAACGTGTTGGGTATGATGCTTTTATCCCTTTAAAACGAGTTAATCTTGAGATTCAATTCCGGCTTAATTAATTTTCTTCCCAAAATTTTCACCGTAAATATTTTCGAGTTTTAGATGTGTTCGAATTCTTTCTAACAGTTTTCTTTCATCAAAAGCATATATTGAATCAGTCTAAAGATTGTATATTTTTCAAAAAAAAAAATAACAATGCAATGCTTGTGTGTTTAGAAGTAGGGAAAATTACACCCTAACGTGTTGGGTGTCGATTTTCCGTTCAACTAAATACCCAAACACCTTTTGTACATGTTTTGAAGATCAAAGATGATCTCAGTGCCAGAGTATAAAAGCGTTATATCCTAACGTGTTGGGTATAGTACTTTTATCCCTTTGAAACGAGATTATCTTATGATTCAATTCTGGTTTCGTTTTCTTTCAAATTTTTATTACCCTAAACATTTCAAGTTTTCGATATGAGGACAACGTTAATCAATTTTGGTACCAACTTTGGGCGTTGCAAGGGTGCTAACCCTTCCTTGCACGTAACCGACTCCCAAACTCGCTTTTTTAGTTTCGTAGACCAAAAATATTTTTATAGGTGACCTGATCACACCTAAACAAAAAAGGATCGGTGGCTACTCCTATTTTTAAAGTCGATTCCCGTTTTTCAAAACCTCAATTTAAAAATGGTTTCGATAGCTTGGCGACTCCACTGGGGAAAGGTTGAGAGTCAGGCCATAAATTGATTAATTTTTGTCCTTTCAATTGAAAATTTGGAAAATTGTTTTGACACGACGTGTTTTAACGCATTTGTTTGTGCTATAATGTCAAGTTTCATGAAGTGTTTTGGCATTGCATTGCATGACCGTTGTGGTCGCACCTTTAAGTTGGAGTGAGAAACTAAGCTTTCGTGAGGTTTTCACCTCTGCATGGGCTAGTGGACAGCTCCCGGGATACATCTGTACCTATGTGTTTTGTGAGATTTTCATCTCCGAATGGCCATAGGGAAATGTATTCCCCTGAACCGAACTCGATCCATATGAGCCTATAATGGGTGAGGATTGAAGAATCTGCTGGTTCGGGTACCTTTCCTTTAGAACCAAACCATACATAGTAAACCCTAAAAGCCTATCTAGGGTAAAACTATGTCAAATCTTTAAGGGTTGCTCGGATAGGATGTTTAATGATACTTTTCTTATTTTGATTTCTGTTATACGATACTGACTTGTTGAGTTTTAATTTGGTTTTTGCATGGCGTTCCATATTAAAGAGGTGTCGATTTCTGTTCGATTGCTAAAATAGGAAGTTTGATATGGAAAACAACTTTCATGATAAAGTAGAGGACAATGCGACTGTGTGCGTATGGTCAGAAAGCTGCAGCTGGAAAAAGGGGATAGCTTAGCCGAAGGTTACACGTCAGAGCTGTGGGACTACACTCGCATTAGCTAACGCAAAATGAGCTTCAAGAGTTGCGAGATATTTGGACTTAGTGGGAATGTGAGACTAAACAGATGTTCTACTACGGTTATGGTGATATCTCTTACTTACTGGATGTTAAGATAGATAAAAACTTGTTTCGGGCTATGGTGCAGTGTTAGAATTCCGCATATAGTTGTTTCACTTTTGGGAATGTGGATTTAGTGCCAACCATGGAAGAATATACCACTTTACTTCATAGTCCAAGGATACAGGCTAATAAAGTTTATATTAGGCCTGCTTACGTTCCCCCTTTTGCGAAGAAATTGATGAAAATCACTGGTATGAGTGAAGAGTGGATCTCAGCCAGAATTCAGCAGAAAGGCGATGGGAGATGTATCCCTTGGGTAAATTTAAGAGATTTGATTCTGACACACCTTGATGTGAGGAGGAAAGTAGATATTTTTGCCTTAAGCATTTATGGGTTGGTCATTTTCCCCAAAGCCCTAAGACACATAGATGAAGCAGTTGTGGATCTATTTGATCGATTTGATAAACAAGTTACACCTGTCCCAGTAATTCTCGCGGAGACTTTCAGATTATTAAATGCATGCCGAAGAACAGGAGAGGGAAGGTTTATTGGGTGTGCGCAGTTATTAACAGTATGGTTCTGTGGTCATTTTTGGAAGATGGATAAAGTCTCTTGTCGACCTTTTTGTGAGGGTTATTCACCATTAAAAGAGGAAGTAGCCATGTCTAGATGAGAAAATATAACAGAAGTGGGATGGACGACAATCTTTCAGAACCTTCAGGAAGAAGATATTGAGTGGAGAGCTCCATGGATGGTGCCTGAAGAGGTACTTTACAGATGTGGAGATTTTAATTGGGTCCGTTTACCCAGAATTTGAGGAGCCATCGGGTACGCCCTTTTGCTGGCAACAAGGCAATACAAGTCTAGGCAGTTCGTGCCAGCAACGTATGGGTTGGTGCAAAGCGAATTCTCTTATACGGGAGCGAGTTATAAGAAGAAGATTAGGGAGGTTGAAAATGCTCGGAAGCAAACGCGTCGAATGAAGAGAGTGACTGTGGGTGAGATGCTGACTCCTGAGTATAAAGTGTGGCTAAGCAAAAGAGTCAACGATAATATTCTGAGACCGAGTCCAGATAATCCTCGATCAGTAGAAGAATGTCTACGAGTTGTCCCGTCTGAATTGGAAATAATAAAGCAAGATTTTGAAAAAAAAGAATCGAGAGTTGGAGAAAAGAATAGAGCAATTAGAGGAAGAGAAAATGCATCTAGGGTTGGATGCTGATGTCCAAAAGGCAGAAGCAGAGAAATTTAGAAAAGGAAAAGAACGAGTTGAGGAGCATCTCAATAGCTTAAAGACTGATTATAAGAAAATGCGGCTATTAATGAGGACCGCCGGGTTAGGAAAAACTCTAGGTCAATGGCGTCAGGAGATTCAAGGCGAAAGGGTTAAAGCTAATCAATGGGAGGAAAAGTTCAGAGAGGCTCAAACACGAAACGAACTTATGGAAAAGAACCTTTCAGAAAGCCAAGGCGAAAAAAACAAGTTAAAGGCTAGAGTCGTGGAGCTTGAGAGATCCCTCCAGCATCAACGGAACCGTAATTCGATGAAAGAATTAAGAGCAAGCTTGAGCCAAATAGAGGAAATGAAGAAGGAGATCGTGGAATTAGAAATGGCCTTGCTAAACTGCCAAAGCCATATCCAGTCTCTAGAGGCAAATAAAGAACTAAGGGAAGAGGAGCTTCGCTATTCCCGGAAACAAGTCAGGGATAGAGATTACCTCATGGGGGAGGCTATATCCCAGATGCGAGAGATAACAAAATATTTACAAACTTTGGCTATGCAAGCTGAGGTCTTGAGCATGCAGTTTGAGACACGGTTAGATCGTGGACGAGAATTAGACTCTCTACTTACAAAAATTAAGGCCTTAGGTGTTAGAGCAAGACCGTATTTGTAACCTCCTTTATGTAAAGAGCTTTGTTTTCAAATGAAGTTTCCTAAGGGGAATTGAATCAGAGTCGACTTCTTTTGCATTTCATGCATTTGCATTTGTCATTCATTTCATTCATATGCATTACAAGTCATTAAAAAAGGATTCTAATTTAATAAAAAAATTATCATTTCAGCAACCTGGAAACCAACAAAATCTTACCAGAAACACACCCCTACGACACGAGAAAGAAAAAAAATATGGATCAGAGAATAGAGAAACTTGAACAACTCCAAAAGGAGATGCAGGAAAAACTTCAGTTGCAAATGCAGACGCAGCTTGCTAAGATCCAGCGTGATATGATGGATCAGATGATGGAATCCCAAAAAACCATGATGTCCCAATTAACTCAATTATTGGCAGACAAAGGGAAAGCCCCCATGGTTAACACTGGTGAAGATAGTGAGGAGTGACTATCTCTCCCTGGTCTCATCCCAACACATCCTGAAGTACATCCACGAAACACATTCGTCATAATTAAACCTCGACAAATTCAAGAAGGAGTTTTGATACCACCTAATTTTCTGGCTGGATCAGATTCCAATTTGGTAGACCATCCGATCAATGCTGTTATTCCCGATCTTGATGAGGTAGTGGAAGAGGTAAAGGCGAAGTCTGAATTGCCAAGACAATTAAAAGAGCGTTGCAAATGGTTAGAAAACAAATTCAGGGCTATGGAAGATGCCGATAGGCAATGCGGAGTTGACGCTAAAGATCTAAGTTTGGTGCCAGATCTAATACTTCCCCACAAATTCAAGATGCCAGAGTTTGAAAAATACAAGGGAATTACTTGCCCCGAAGCTCACATAACTATGTTTTGCCGAAAAATGACCGGATATATTAACAATGACCAATTGTTGATACATTGCTTCCAGGATAGCCTGGTCGGAGCAGCAGCCAGATGGTATAATCAGTTGAGCCGTACCAAAATTGGTTCTTGGAGAGATCTGGCACAGGCATTTATGAGGCAGTACAGTCATGTAACTGATATGACCCTGACAGAATTGCTTTGCAAAACAAGGAAAAGAAACCAAACGAGAGTTTCCGCCAGTACTCGCAGAGGTAGAGGGAGGTTGCCATCCAGGTCCAACCACCACTTCTGGAAAAAGAGACCACCATGCTCTTTATTAATATGCTGAAGGCCCCGTTTATTACGCATATGCTGGGAAGCGCAACCAAGAGTTTCTCAGACATCGTAATAACCGAAGAGATGATCAAAAATGCTATAAAAAGTAGAAAGATTGAGGCGGGGGAAAGTAACAAAAGAACGACCGTAAGGAGGAAAAAAAGCAAAGTGAATAACGCAAACATAGGGTATCCAAAGTTAATCACCGTTAATCAGCCAAAAACAGTAGCTGCGGGGCATCAGGGTTCATCCAAGAAGGAATCTGGCACCACAAGACAAAACAATGAGGAACTCCAATTTACACCGATCCCGATAACATACAAGGCATTGTATAAAAACCTATTCGATGTGCATATAGTGTCTCCTCGTTATTTAACACCAATGCAGCCCTCGTACCCCAAGTGGTACGACCCAAATGCGGAATGTGAATATCATGCGGGAATCACAGGGCACTCAATAGAGAATTGCCTAGCCTTCAAGAAATTGGTAGAAAAGCTTGTCAATCTGGGGGTTATAGAATTAGCAGATTTGCCAAAAGCAGAAAATCCATTACCCGATCATAATGGGGTCAATGCAGTCAGTGAAAGTTCAGAGAGAAGGGTCAAAACAAGCGTTGCGGAGGTTAAGACTCACTTAAGATTGGTCTGGAAAGAAATGGTCAAACAGAGGCTAATCATCGCAAAGGAGAGTCAAGGAAAGTTGACGAATTATTGAGAGTACCACCAGGAATAGGGGCACGAGATTCAGAACTGTGAGGAGTTCAAGACTATAGTACAAAATTTGATGAACAATAAAGAAATTGAGTTTTGTGAAGAGAGCACAGAAGAGAAAAGCATATGCACCTCAGAATTGGCAACAAGAAGCTCAAAATTCAAATTTCCTCTGATCGTTATATCGGCACCCAAGAACAATGGAGCTGGAGTGCAAACAGCACCGAAAGTGATAATACACAGACCCGCGGAACCCAGGCATAATAAAGTTGGAATGCAGACAGCACCAAAAGTTATAATACAAAGACCTGTAGCCTCTGCTTATGAGGATAGCAAGAGGGTCCCCTGGAACTATGAATGTATGTGACAATCCCAGGGAAGGAGAAATTGGCTGGTGCTTCAAAAGAAGAGTTGGATGCAGGCTCTCATACTCGCAGCGGGAGACGTTATGATTTGGTAAAAGGGAAAGCCCCGATAGTAGGGCCAGAAGGAGAAAAATCCATCGAGTCCGAATCACCCATCGAGGAACCAGTGAAAGAGGAAGAAGTTAAGGAGTTCCTAAAGTTCCTGAAACACAATGAATATTGTGTGGTAAAGCAGCTGCATAAGCAACCAGCGCGCATATCTGTATTGGCTTTGCTTTAGAATTCGGAGGTACACAGGAACGCATTAATGAAAGTTTTAAATGAGACCTATGTCACCAATGATATTTCGGTGGATAAATTGGATCGGTTGGTGGGTAACATAAGTGCAGACAACTTCATCCATTTTAGTGATGACGAGATACCACCAGGTGGTAGGGGATCCACCAAGCTTTACATATTACCACTAGATGCAAAGGGTACACGCTACCAGGGGTCCTAATAGACAATGGGTCGGCATTGAATGTATTGCCCTTGTCCACTCTAAACAGATTACCGATAGACAACTCGCACATGAAAGAGTGCCAGAGCATGGTGAAGGCATTTGATGGCACACAAAGGAAAGTGTTGGGAAGAATCGAGATACCTTTATTGATTGGCCATACTACTTACGAAGTAGATTTTCTGGTAATGGACATCAAGCCTTCCTATAACTGCTTATTAGGGAGGCCGTGGATACATGCGTCAGGGGCGGTGCCCTCAGCACTGCACCAAAAAGTGAAGATGGTCGGTTGATAATGATAAAGGCTGAGGAGGATATTATTGCGAATGTGATCAGTGAGATGCCGTACTTAGAGATAAGCGACAAGACAACTGATTGTTCTTTCCGATCTCTCGAATTCGTGAATGCAACTTTCGTCACAGAAGGAAATAGAATCCAGATACCAAGGATCTCCAAGACTACAAGAATGAGATTGAAAATGACCATGGGGAAAGGAGCTTTACCGGGAAGAGGACTTGGAAAGTATCTCCAAGGGAGAGTTGTGGCCTTGACATTGAGAGAAAAACAAGACCGCTTTGGCCTAGGATTCAGGCCAGATGCAAAACAAAAAGGAAAGAGCTGGAAAAGAGACAAGAAAGAAGACGTGCTCGTCTGAATGGTGAAGAAGCTAAGTGGGAACCTATGATAATTTCACATATATCCGAAACTTTTGTGTCAGGAGGGGTAATTCATCCTGAGCCCAGTGCACCAAAAGGGAAAGACGTCGTAGTAATGCTGGGTAATGTCTATATCAATGCCGTATCCGAGGAGACAGTGGAAGAAGGACCCTATTGGATATTCGACCCTACGAACCGGGAAGCGTTTTGGACAACTGGACTGCAGAGGAGATTCCTGTAGTATTTAAAACTTATTCAGAGTAATGTTCTTACTTTAAGCCTAGAAGTGATAAGATTTCTTTTGTGAAATAGGCTCGTGTTCAAACATCATTATATTAATGAAGTACATTTTTGCTATCATTTGAAACCAACACTCTTTTCTTTATTTTGTGATTCTTTCAAATCATTCTTTCATAACCATTATACACAGAAATAACCATTCATAAATTCATTCATTCTTTCCATATTCTTTTGAACTACAATAGGTCACCAGATATCAATGACATGAGCGACGCTGCCACGAACTCGAAATATCCTTTTGAGCAGAACATGTGTTTAGAGGAATCACAGGATTTTGAAGATGACATAGACAGTGACTTATCCCCTGACTTGTTAAGAATGGTAGAACAGGAGGAGAAACAAATTCTACCTCACGAAGAAACAGTAGAGACTGTGACATTAGAGAAAGGGAAGGTAGTGAAAATTGGAACGCGCATAATCGGGAAAACAAGACGAGATCTTGTCGAGCTGCTACAAGAATTCAAAAATGTCTTCGCATGGTCATATAAGGATATGCTTGGTTTAAGCACCGACATTGTAGCACATAGCCTACCCAAAAAAGAAGATTGGAAGCCCGTTCAGCAGAAGCTTCAAAGGATGAAACCAGACATTGTGTTAAAAATAAAGGAGGAAGTTAAAAAGCAATTTGATGCCGGATTCTTGCAAGAGACCAAATATTCAGAATGGGTAGCCAACATCATGCCTGTCCCTAAAAAAGATGGAAAGGTACGAATGTGTGTGGATTATAGGGACCTAAATAAGGCTAGCCCAAAGGATAATTTTCCTTTACCTCATATTGATACTCTAGTAGATAACACAGTAGGCTACTCGTTGTTTTCATTTATGGACGGTTTCTCGGGGTACAATCAGATAAAAATACATCCTGAAGATATGGGAAAGACTACTTTTATAACATTGTGGGGCACGTTCTGTTGCAAAGTAATGCCATTTAGGTTGAAAAATGCAAGGGCCATATACCAAAGAGCTATGGTGACTTTGTTCCATGACATGATGCACAATGAGATTGAAGTCTATGTCGACGACATGATTGCAAAATCCCGAATAGAAGAGGAACATATTCAAGTTTTGAGAAAATTGTTCTTGAGATTAAGGAAATTCCAGTTAAAGCTCAACCCCGCGAAATGTACTTTCGGAGCTAGATCGGGTAAATTGCTGGGTTTCATAGTCAGTGAAAAGGGAATTGAGATCGACTCAGATAAGGTCAAGGCTATACAAGAATTGCCTCCACCATGCACTCAAAAAGAAGTTCAAGGCTTCTTGGGGAGGTTAAATTATATTGCTCGGTTTATTTCACAATTAACCGAAAAGTGCGATCCCATATTTCGTCTTCTGAAGAAACATAATCCAGGTGTGTGGGATGATGAATGCCAGAAAGCTTTCGATAGGGTCAAGCGATATTTGTCAAATCCTCCAGTCTTATCACCCTCTTGCCTAGATAAGCCACTAATCTTGTATTTAACAGTGTTTGATCACTCTATGGGGTGTGTGCTGGGTCAGCACAATGACTCAGAAAGAAAGGAAAAGGTGATATACTACCTCAGTAAGAAATTCACTGAGTGTGAAATGAGATATTCACCCATTGAGAAATTGTGTTGTGCGTTGATTTGGGTGACTCGAAGATTGAGGCAATATATGTTGTATCACACGACCTGGTTAATCTTGAAATTGGATCCTCTAAAGTACATGATGGAGTCAACTGCTTTAAATGGAAGGATAGCTAGATGCCAAATTCTGCTCTCTGAATTTGATATCATCTATGTGAGTTAGAAAGCTGTGAAAGGGAGCGCAATCGCAGACTTCCTAGCTAGCAGAGCTTTAGAAGATTATGAGCCATTAAATTTTGATTTCCCCAATGAGGATTTGATGTATGTGGCAGCTACTGAAGAAGACACTGTAAAAGATCGCCTTTGGAAATTGAACTTTGACGGAGCATCAAATGCTGTCGGTAATGGAATTGGGACAGTCTTAGTATCCCCAAATAGAGATCATTACCCATTCACTTGCAAATTGGATTTTGATTGTACAAATAATATGGCAGAGTATGAGGCGTGTATCATGGGACTCCGGGCGGCCATTGAGCGCAGCATCAAATTGTTAGAAGTATATGGAGATTCGGCACTAGTAATATACCAACTAAAAGGCGAATGAGAAACAAGAGACCCCAAATTAATCAATTAGCGAAGGATAGTTATGGGATTAATTGAAGAATTTGATGATATCACTTTTAGTTATCTCCCACGAGAAGTAAATCAGATAGCGGATACTTTGGCCACTTTGGCCTCCATGATCAAAGTGGGTAAACAGGAGGATGTAAAGCCAATCCAAATGAGTATCTACAAAGCTCCAGCCCATTGTTATAACGTAGATGAAGGGGAAAAAGATAATCATCCTTGGTACCACAATATATTGCAGTACGTGAGAAATCGTGAGTATCCTAAGCAAGCAACTGAGAATGACAAAAGAACATTAAGAAGGCTAGCCTGTGATTATGTCTTAGACGGAGAGGTCTTGTACAAAAGAAGAAAGGATCAAGTACTTTTGAGATGTGTGGATGCTATTGAAGCTAAGAAAGTTTTGGAAAAAGTTCATGAGGGTGTCTGCGGGACTCACGCTAACGGGGTTACAATGGCCAGACAAATCAGGAGATTCGGGTATTATTGGACAACTATGGAAGAGGACTGCATTAATTACGCGAAGAGATGTCACAAGTGCCAGATTTATGGGGATAAAATTCATGTGCCTCCTTCACCCCTACATGTCATGACTTCCCCGTGGCCTTTGTCTATGTAGGGCATGGATGTCATTGGGCTGATCTCTCCAAAAGCTTCGAATGGGCATCGATTCATTTTTGTGGTCATTGATTATTTCACCAAATGGGTAGAAGCTGCTTCGTATGCTAGTGTTACCAAGTTGGCAGTCACCAGATTCCTAAAAAAGGAAATCATATGCCAATATAGAATGCCAGAAAGAATCATATCAGACAATACATTAAACCTGGACAACAGCACGATTGCAGAAGTCTGCAGCCAATTCAAGATCAGACATCACAATTCGTCACCATATCGCCCAAAAATGAATGGTGCAGTAGAAGCAGCCAATAAAAATATTAAGAAGATTGTGGAGGAAAATGGCTAAAACTTATAAAGATTGGCATGAGAAGTTACCATTCGCCCTCTATGCTTATCGAACATCAGTCAGGACCTCTACCGGGGCAACTCCTTTCTCATTAGTTTACCGAATGAAGGCGGTGTTACCCATCAAAGTTGAAATTCCTTCCCTTCGAGTCTTGTCAGAGTTAAAGTTAAACGAAGCAGAATGGATCCAGTCTCGATATGATCAGTTGAACTTGATTGAGGAGAAGAGGTTAAGGGCTATTTGTCATGGTCAAATGTACCAAAAGAGAATGATACGGGCTTATGACAAAAAGGTTCGCCCAAGAGAATTCCACGAGGGAGACTTGGTTTTGAAAAAGATCCTCCCCATGCAAAAAGATTTCAGAGGGAAGTGGATGCCAAATTGGGAAGGACCTTACGTGGTGAAAAAGGCTTTCTCCGGAGGAACACTGATCTTGATCGAAATAGATGGGAAGGACCTGCCCAATCCTATAAACTCGGATTCAGTCAAGAAATACTATTCTTGAAGAGGAAAAGAAGCCAAAGTAAAAACCCACAAAGGGCGCTTTGAGGCCTTCTTAAAAAAAATGAAATGGAAAAATGAAAATGAAAAGTGGAGAGGCCAAGGTGAAAACCCGCTAATGGCGCCTTGAGACCAAAGGGGTTTTGAGTCAAAACCCCGAAAAGGGCAGCTCAATTGCCATCAGAGCCTAATAAGGCATGCGGTGATCCTGTCATACTTTAATTAACAAGGAAAGAGTATATCGCGTCTTGGTGTTTCGACAGAATACTCAAGATCTTCTAAACACATGTCACACTCAAAATAGTCTTCCAGACATTGGGGCAGAAAAGCTCAGGTGGCAATAGCTAAGGGTCGCATAGTAGTCGTTTTATTCACATTAAATGTGCTATCTTTGAATACCTTGTTCTTTTCAAGATGTACCTTTTGATTAGTTTCTTTAATAATTATAAGCTTTACTTCACACTAATTTTATTCTCATCTATTGATATTACCCCTATGCAAGCATGTTGCGTTGAAATACTGATGGATGAACTAATCATGCTTTTATAAAAGAAGTTCTGCGCATTACTCTAGAGGTTTCTAAATAAAACTAGAACCCAAAAATAGGACGGTTGTGTAAAACTCACCAGGTTTAAGGGGTTGACAATGTCAGAAAAGAGGGTATTTTTATAAATGATGATGTCTTCATTTTTAAAGTACCACGACGGAGGGGAGGATTTAACAAACAATAAGAATGAGACCGTTCTCAAAGATGAAATGCTATGAGAAGGAGTTACAAATAATTTTGGGATCCTATATGCTGAAGACACGGTAAGGGACCATGCAAAAATACGAACCTCGCACCTTCGAGATATGAGGGAATAGACATTGAAGCTACAACAGGGGCAAAACAGTGGAGCATAGTAGTGATTCCTTTGAGTTATGGGGGTCAAATTACCGGCTGAACAAGAACAGCATGACGCGAGCAAGGTTGCCCGTAAAACATTTGGAAAGGACCAATCTCACCAAACTCTGCATTCATGCTAAACACATCTACTTAGGGGCATTTGATCCAATCCGACCATTGCATAACATTCTGCATTCATCTACATTTAGATAGGAGCATTAGATCCATTCTGATTATTACATTCCAACCATGTTGCATAAGCATAAACACGAAACTGATTTCACAAGTACAGGTCCACTAAAGGATGTTGTCGCAGCATCAGTAAATTGGAAGATCTTACCTTCCTCAGCAAAGCGGATCAAAGACAACAGATCTGGCAATCTCGAAGTTGCAGAAACAGATCGAAGCCAGACAATTTCTATTTCCTCAAAGCTCCAGGGTAGTAGGTTGAGGCTACAAATCCCCCCTCCCTGAGTGTATTGATGATAAACCTTTATTTTCGAGAAGTTTCAGTGAGAAGATCGAAACTACAAATCTCTTCTCTCTAAATTCCTATCACCTCGAAGTCCCAGTGGAGCAGGTCGAAGTTATAAATCCCTCCTCCCTGAGTGTATTGAGGATCAACCTTCATTTCTGAGAAGTTTCAGTGAGAAGATCGAAACTACAAATCTCTTCTCTCTGGATTCTTATCACCTTGAAGTCCCAGTGAAGCAGGTCGAAGTTACAAATCCCCCTCCCTGAGTGTATTGAGGATAAACCTTTATTTTCGAGAAGTTTTAGTGGGAAGATCAAAACTATAACTCTCTTCTCTCTGAATTCCTATCACCTCGAAGTCCTAGTGGGCAGGTCGAAGTTACAAATCCCTCCTCCCTGAGTGTATTAAGGATCAACTTTCATTTTCAAGAAGTTTCAGTAAGAAGATCGAAGCTACAAATCTCTTCTCTCTGAATTCTCGTTTCTTCAAAGTTCTAGTGGAGTAGATCGAACCAACAAATCTCTTCTCCCTAGAATTACATTGGAGCAGATCGAAGTACTAGTTCCTATGCCCTTGAGGATGCAGTGGGATAGAATAAAGCTACTTGAAGAAAAGAAGTGCCAAGAAGTCAAGATTCGGCAAGACCAGGCAAATTTGGCCCCCCTTTAAAGTCTTTGCTTCATTTCCGTTACATGTGAATAAGCAAAGAGAGGCAGCTGTAGGGCCCAAAATTTGCTCGGGGCCCATTAGCCTACCAATTAACCAGGTTCAAACCAAAAAACTAAAAACCAAATAAATAAAGTCCATAGTCCTTTTACAATTTAAACCCATTTTTAAACCCAAATACAAAATAGGCCCAATACATAACCCAATTCCAAGCCAGCCCAGAAGGCCCAAGCAGAGCTGAATGCCAGAAACTTCTGAAGCCTTCTAAGTAGCCACTTCCCACGCGTGACTCTTGGGCTACTGCGTGCCCCCATGCGCTACTCTTGGACTGTCGCGTGCCTTCACACGCGTGATCGTTTGTGTCCCGCTCGTGCCATGCGCTCCACCCATGCATAGGCCTTCACCAACGTGCCTCCGTACGGCCTCCAGCATAGCCGTATTGTACGACTACCCACATTTCAACCACGTTTGTACCTGCAAGCAAATAGCAAAAAGACAACAAAAGCAGCAGCAAATAGAAAAGAAGAACGAAATAAAAGAAAAAATTTGTATTTTGACATTTGAGATCGACTATAAAGAGGGCCGAGTCAAAACCCTATATTTTTTACGCACTACAGACATCAATAGAGAAATAGAAAACATGATCCAAAAATTAAAAGGTGATTTTTTGAGTCTTGTTCTTTTTTCTGATCTTTTTTTTATTAAGATTTATTTTTGTTAATAAAATAAAGGGGGAAAAGGGGGGTACCTTTGTGCGAGTCCGTCTGTGTCTCCTCCGTCGCAATCGGAGTGCAGATGTGGGCGTCCACTGAGGGGTCAGGCTTCACGGTCGAGGCGGACTCCTTTGGACCTCCGTGTACTACCGAGCATCGTAAATTGTGGTGCTTTGGTGGTCGAATGGAAGTGTTTTGGACGTTGCGGCGCGCCTGGGAAGAAAGAGGGTTCGAATTTTTTTTTTAAAAAAAGGAATGACAGATCTATTAGGTTTTTATGGTTATATCAGATTACGTTAAATGACGATGTTTAAAGTCGGCCTTAATGGTTTCAAAACGATGCCGTATAAAAAACCTCGACCCGACCCAACCCTTATACACGAAGATCCGCGCGTTTCTGCAATTAATGCAGAATTTGAACATGTAGCCCCTGTTATTTCTATATTGTTTTTAACTAATCCCATTAGATGTTGCCTTTATTGTTTGATTAACCTCTGTAATTCATGCATATTCCCAATTTAGTCCGATTTATATACTGCGTTTCGTTTGTTTGAATGTTAGCCGTTTTAACTCCTGATTGTTTGAATGCTTTTTAACTTAATCCCCTCTTATTTTCATTTACCATTAAATTAATATTGTTATCATTATGGATGATATTTTAGAATGTTATTACATATATTATTTCTAATATTATTATTATTACTTCTATTCAATGTTAATATTGCTATTATTATTTAGATGTTTTATTATCTTAATAAATTCTTATTTTTATAATCGTCATTATTATTTATTTTAAACTCAAATGTATTCAAATCCTTTCTAAATGTTTTCTTTCGTTAAAAGCGTGCAATGAACCTGTAACATCCTAAAAAATTAAAGTATCATTTTGTTACTTGTGTTAGCTCGGATAGGATGTTTATTGTGTGCTTAGTATATTTGTGTGAAGGCTAGGTATTATTAGCTAAGCTAGAATAATTTTTTAGTATTGAAAATTTAGTGAAGTGAATTAAGTGAACTTGACACTTAAGTTAATTTAAGTGTTAAATTCTAGCACATGAGGAGTTAGTGGCAAGGTGGTTACAGTGCATGGATGGTTGCTTGAGGGAAGTGGTTCGAGTAGCATAGAAGGCATATTAAGGATTTTATTTTTATGCATCCTAGCATTAGGTGTAGGTCAAGTTCTAGTTATGGAAGGTTGGACTTTCAATTTTTGGCAAGTTGAATATTGGTTTAGGAAAGTTTGTACTTTGGGAAAGGAATCTTAAGGTTTATGGAAGGATGGGGGGACATAAGGGTTGGCTTAAGGGAGTTGTTTTGGAAACTCTCCTATGGCCATTTGTGCATGAATGTGGACGGCATGTGTGGCTAGGGGGTGGCTGAATGTTGATAGGAAATTTGGGGGGGGAAATAGTTGGCCAACTTTAGCATTATGTGCATCATTTGGCATTTTTCTCTTCCTCTCCAAAAACTCCCTCTTTGGCCGAATGTACCTTAGGCATTTTTGTGCAATTTTGCTTTTGATTTAGCTTTCATTTGTGTTTGAATCAAATTCTAATTTCTTTCTCTCATTTCCCTTTTGAAACCGAAACCACATTTTGCATTTTTGTGTATTTTTTTTTTCGGCAAACTAGGTGTTTGGCCGAACCTCTTTCTCCCATCTCTCTCTTTTCTTTCTTTTGATAGTTGCTCAAAAAACCACATTTCCTTTTCACTTCCTCTTGGCCGAATCTTCCTCCTTCCCAAATCCCATTTCTTTCATTTTTTTTTTGTTCAAAGTTAAAAACATCCATTATCATTCTATTTTCTTTTTCTATTTTCTTCTTTCTTCCATTTCCGAATCATCCTTCTCCTATTTCACTTTCACTTCTATTTTTTCCTTTCTTTTTACTCCACCATAGCCGAATCTTCTTTCTCTCTTTTGGTGTGATATTGGCCGAATATCATCAAGGGTAGATAATCTTTGGGTTTTCTTCAATTGGTTTTGAAAGATAGGTAAGTGTTCATGGCCGTATTTCCGTTATTTCTTTTTCCTTTCTAAGTCGTTTTCTTGTGGACAAAGGCTGAATCTTTGGGTAGTTGTTTGCAAAGTTCTAGCCATTATTAGGAATCGATCATTCTTTTAGGCTCTTTGGGATTTTGGAAGCAATCGATCTAAGCCTACTTCTCTAGCAATCGAAGTTGGTAAGTCAAGTGGTAAGGATTCATGATTCATTATTCTTTTTGAGGATGAAAAGCCTAAGGCTATTGGGATTAAGGTGTGATGTTGGCCGAATGGTCTTGATTATAGTTTTGTGGTTTGGCCGAATGTAGGACAAGGTGATCTAGTGTGGTAGATCGGATCTTCGGAAGTTAGTATTTGCGTTGGTGAAAGGTGTGTACCTTACACACTTTATAACTCGGTAATATGTATATATGTCTTAAATAACTATTCATGTTGTTAAAGCCGAAAACTATGAGATCTTGATATGATACCTTGATGGGTATGAGCATGGATACGGGTAAGTCCGTTTTGATATGATGTTGCTATATGTTGTTAATTATCACGATCTACGATATACATATATATTGGTTATATATTCATATCAAAGTATAATGACATGATTTGTATTGGGATCGTCGCCAGTGATTTGGTATCACACGTGGGTTGGCCCCACACCTGGATCGTTGATATTTCGTGTCTTTGGGACACCAGAGGTTTGGCACCTCATAGCGACTCGTCCCAGTGGTTTCACACCACCGTGGGTTGGCCCCACATTTGATGTATTGGGATCGTCGCCAGTGATTTGGTATCACATGTGGGTTAGCCCCACAACTTGATTATTCGTGACTTTGGGTCACCAGTGATTTGGCATTACATTGTTGGATATCGTGAGTTTGGATCACCAGTGGTTTGGCACCACCAGTGGTTTGGTACCACACGGGATAGAAAAAGGAGTTATGGATGGCTAGGTTGGGTGCATCATATGTATACATTGCTTGGTTATAATTTGTGTAAGAATGTGGCATTTACCCGGGAGAGGGATTATACACTGAGTCTTGGTGACTCACCTTCTCCCTTATCTTTTCAGGTGATTCGTAAATTCGCGGATAAGGAGCCGGATGAACTCGAGGAGGCCATGCAATAAAAATTGGTTTTACATGAACTTCCATTTGGGTACTTTATTTTAATTTGGTTTCCATTTTTTTATGGATTTGTAATAAGGCCTCTTTAATTATGTTTTTGGAATATTTATATGCTTTGGATTTGTTTTAAATACGGCTTATAAATTACATGGTTGATATAATAATTTGAGTACAAAGTTTTCTAAACTACAAAACGCGATGGTTTTCAAAACGTTACCATCGGGTAACATAAATCATTTGATAATATTTAACATTTTAAGTGTTTTCGATAACTTAAACTATTTTCCAAAACTTAAGTTTCCAAATTTCAATTAGAAACGGTTTTCAAAATAATCGCTTGGGTTTCTTTTAAAATTTTAAAAGGTTTTTCTAATCTATGGATCTGTAACTAAGTTTTAAAGATTTATTTCCGGAATTTCAAAGTAAATTATCAGTTTTTAACTTATTATACATCTGATTTCTACAAACATAGAATAACAAAGAGTTTTTCACAAAAATTTAAATCGTTAATTCGTTTTACTTCAAAATGTTTTCTTCTGTGACATGCCAGATTCGGTCATGGCGTATTGACCGGGTTTGGGGTGTTACAAATTGGTATCAGAGCCAAGTTCAAAAGCTCGTCTGTGGGCTCGAGGCCCAAAATGATTTAAAGTATGGTCTTAAAAATGTTTTTGTTTAAATTATATGGTTGGAAAGGCATGGCACCGAGTCTCCGGCACCGATTCACCCTGGTAAGTACCTCAAACTATTGATTTTGATGATATGATGATGATGATATGACTGTATAGTAGTAGGAACTACTCTAGAGACCCATAACTATAGGTTGGATGTACTTGCGAAACAACCTCTTATTAATTTTTTTCATAAAACTGTGTTTTAAAGAAAGTGGAATTATGACTAATGCATAAAACTTTTAAATCAGATAAGTCGAGACTTTAGACATGAGTACTCGAGGTCGAGGTCGTATTACTCGTGGACGCGGTCGAGGTAGGATGGCTGTGTCTGAGCCAGTGAGGTCTAGTCAAGGATCCGAAATCCACCCCCACCACCAGCGGTTGGAGTTGAGCATCAGGATCAAACGGGGGATGATGCAGTGTCTCAAGCGGTGCTGCGATTCCTTGAGAGGGTAGCTGGATTAAGTGGAGGCATGGGTGCTCAGAAATCCATACATGAGCGACGTCGAGCCAATGGAGCTGAAGTATTTTGAGGTGTTTCAGGTGTGGCTCCCAGTACGGCTGAATATTGGTTAGAGGCGACGGAGCGAATCATGGATGATTTGGATCTGAATGCTGAAGAAAAGCTAAAAGGGATAGTGTCGCTTCTTCGAGATGAGTCATATCAGTGGTGGCTCACGGTGCGGAATAGTGCTGCGACGGAAGATCTCACTTGGGACTATTTTAAGGCAGCGTATCAAAAGAAATATGTTGGGTCTAATTACGTTGATGTGCAGCGTAAGGCATTTCTGAGTTTGGTCCAGGGGAGTAAGTCCGTATCTGAATATGAGGCAGAATTTTTAAGACTGAGCCGGTATGCTAGAGGTATCGTGGTTTTGGAGCACGAGTGATGTGTCCGGTTCGAGGATGGATTGAGGGACGAGCTGAGATTGCTGATTGCTCCACATCAGGAGCGAGAGTTTGCTGCGCTAGTGGATAAGGCTAAGATAGCCGAAGGGATAAAGGAATCTGTAAGGCAGAGTCACGACCGGAATAAGCATAAGAGAGGTTATGGATCATCTGGGTCAGCCGGTAATTCTCAGAAGAGGGCTAGGCAGAGTAGGCCGAATCAGTCTGGGAGGCCTGTTGCTACTAATCAGGGACCAGCACAGTGTAACCGATGTGGGAAATCTCATTGGGGCGAATGTTGGACCGGAGGGAAAGGATGTTTTGAGTGTGGCTCGCTAGATCATCGTGTGAGAGACTGTCCACGTAAGCTAGCCAGGAATCAGTCTGAGGGTCAAGGTCGTGCTCAGTTCAGAAAGGAGGGACCACCACCACAGAGAGGTCGTGGTAATGGTAGAGGAGGTAATGGTTCTAGTCGAGGCCGCGGAGCATCTGGCAGAGGCGCTGGCAGCACTGAGACAAGACAGCCTGGTTTGGTGTATGCAGCGAGACGTCGAGAGGAGGGCGACGCACCGGACGTCATAACCGGTACGTTCTTAATCTTTGGTGTACCATATACTGCTTTGATAGATGTGGGTTCGACACATTCGTATGTTGCTAGTAGCATTGTAGAGACCATGAACTTAGACTCGAGACTACTTCTAGGAAGATGATGAAGATTTAGGCCTCTAGGTCACTCAGAAGTAAATAAGTCAGATAGAGATGTACCCTAGAACTTCAAGGGGTAGTGTTTGTAAGTGATCCGATGGAAGCGCCATTTGGGAGTTTGATCGATTCTTGGGATGGATTGGTTGGTCAAGTACCAAGCAAGTTTGGATTCTTATTGCTAAGCGCATGGTATTGAAGACAAAGTGAGGTGAAGAGGTGGTCATGATAGGTAATAGAAGAGATTATCTATCCAATATGGTATCTGCGTTGAAAGCTGTGAAGTTGGTCAGAAAGGGCTGTGAGGCATTTGTGGTCCATGTGTGTGCGTTGGAGGCTAAGGAGTCTAATGTGGGGAATGTTCGAACGGTAAAGGAATATGTTGACGTATTTCCTGAATAACTTCCGGGACTGCCTCCGGATCGTGAAGTTGAATTTGGTATAGATCATTGAATCGCACACTGATGTCTATTACTCCGTATAGGATGGCTCCAAAGAAATTAGGGGAATTGAAGGCTCAGATTCAGGAGTTGTTGGATAAAGGTTTCATTCGACCTAGTGTTTCACCTTGGGGAGTGCCGGTACTCTTCGTCAAGAAGAAAGATGGTACGATGCGGATGTGTATTGACTACCGCCAGTTGAATAAGGTGACGATCAAAAACAAGTATCTTTTGCCGAGGATAGATGACTTATTTGATCAACTTAAGGGGGCAGCGGTTTTCTCCAAGATTGATTTAAGGTCCGGATATCATCAGCTGAAGGTGAAAGAGGCTGATATCCACAAGACGGCATTTCGCACTCGGTATGGGCACTACGAGTTTCTGGTAATGCCGTTTGGGTTGACTAATGCGCCGGCAGCATTCATGGACATGATGAATCAGGTATTTCAGCAGTTTTTGGATCAGTTTGTTGTGGTATTTATAGACGATATTTTGGTATACTCAAAGTCAGAGGAGGAGCATGATGCGCATTTTTGCAGTAGTGTTGCGATTTTGAGGAAAAGCAGCTTTATGTCAAATTTAGTAAGTGCGAGTTCTGGCTTAAGGAGGTGACTTTCTTGGGTCACGTAGTATCAGCTGAGGGGATTAGAGTGGATCCTCGGAAGATTGAGGCAGTATTGGATTGGAAGCCGCCTAAGTCAGTGGCTGAGATTTAGAGTTTTCTAGGTCTGGCGGGGTATTACCGAAGATTTGTGGAAGGATTTTCTTTGATCGCCACACCTATGACCAAGTTATTGTGGAAAGGAGTCCCATTTGAGTGGACCGAGAAGCAGCAAGGAAGTTTCGACAAGTTGAAAAAGATTCTGACTGAAGCTCCAGTTTTGATTCAACCAGAGGCAGGCAAGGAATTCACGGTTTACTGTGACGCATCACATACTGGTTTGGGATGTGTGCTGATGCAAGAAGGGAAGGTAGTGGCTTATGCATCTCGACAGTTGAGACCACATGAGGTTAACTATCCGACGCATGATTTGGATTTAGCTGCAGTAGTTTTTGCTCTGAAGATATAGAGACACTATTTGTATGGAGAGAAGTCGATAGTCTATACGGATCACAAGAGTCTTAAGTATCTTTTGACTCAGAAGGATTTAAACTTGAGGCAGCGCAGATGGATTGAGTTGTTGAAGGACTACGACCGTTTGATTGAGTACCATCCGGGCAAGGCTAACGTGGTGGCAGATGCGTTGAGCCGTAAGGTTGTATCAGACTTAAGATCGATGTTTGCTCGTCTTAGCTTATATGACGATAGAAGTCTTTTGGCGGAATTGCAAGTCAAGCCAACCTGGTTAGAGCAGATCAAGGAGAAACTGTTAGAGGATGATGGTTTGAATGATTAGAGGTTACAGGTTCAGAATAGAGGTTTAGAGGATTATAGTTTGTCCGGTGCTGGAGTTTTAGGTTTTCAAGGGAGAGCTTGTATGCCGAAGGATGTTGAGTTGAGACAAAGGATTCTTCGATATGCACATAGTAGCCCATACGCTATGCATCCTGGAGGTAGCAAGATGTATCGGGATTTAAGAGAGCAGTTTTAGTGGCCAGGTCTGAAGCGGGAGATAACTGAGTTTGTGGGCAAATGTCTGACGTGTCAGCAGGTCAAGGCGGAGCATCAGTTACCGTCTGGGTTACTTCAGCCGGTGAAGATTCTACAGTGGAAGTGGGAAAGGATCACTATGGACTTTGTCAGTGGATTACCTCTTTCGCCAAGTAAGAAGGACTCAGTTTGGGTGATTGTGGATCGTCTGACTAAGTCAGCTCATTTCATTCCGGTAAAGGTGGATTACTCGCTTCAGAGGTTAGCTAAGTTGTATGTGGCGGAGACAGTGAGGTTGCACAGTGTGCCAGTGTTGATCATCTTGGACAGGGATCCTAGATTTACGTCGAGGTTTTGGAGAGCGTTACATCAGGCTTTGGGTACGCGGTTGGATTTCAGTACCGCATTTCATCCACAGTCTGACGGGCAGTCGGAAAGAGTTATTCAAATTTTAGAGGATATGTTGAGAGGATGTGTTTTGGACTTCAGAGGCAGCTGGGAAGAGTTTTTGCCATTAGCTGAGTTCGCATACAACAATAGTTATCAGGCAAGCATTAAGATGGCACCATATGAGGCGTTGTATTGTAGGAGGTGTCGCACACCTACTTGCTGGACAGAGTTGGGTGAACGTCAGATGTTAGGACCAGAGTTGGTTGCAGAGACTGAGGATAAGGTTAAGATGATTCAGGCTTGTCTGAAGGAAACTTCGAATAGGCAGAAGTCTTATGCCGATCTCAAGCGGAGGGATATAGAGTTTTCTGTGGGTGACAAAGTTTTTCTAAAAGTCTCGCCATGGAAGAAAGTGTTAAGATTTGGGAAAAAAGGCAAGTTAAGTCCAAGGTTTATTGGGCCGTATAAGGTGTTGAGATGAGTGGGACCGTGAGCCTCTCATCACCGAGTTGCCATCGAGTCGAGTCGATTCACGATGTGTTTCATGTCTCTATGCTTAGACGCTATTGTTCTGATCCATCGCATGTCGTGGCAGTAGAGGAAATAGAGGTGAGTCCAGATCTGACGGTGGAAGAGGAACCAGTGCTGACTCTAAATCGAGATGTGAAAGTGTTGCGCAGGAAATCAGTTCCATTAGTGAAGGTTTTATGGCGGAACCATGGCATAGAAGAAGCTACGTGGGAACCAGAAGATGCGATAAGGCAGCAGTACCCTCAACTCTTTTGATCAGGTAATTTCGAGGACGAAATTTTCTTAAGGGGGTAGAATTGTAACATCCTAAAAAATTAGAGTATCATTTTGTTACTTGTGTTAGCTCGGATAGGATGTTTATTGTGTGCTTAGTATATTTGTGTAAAGGCTTGGAATTATTAGCTAAGCTAGAATAATTTTTTAGTATTGAAAATTTAGTGAAGTGAATTAAGTGAACTTGACACTTAAGTTAATTTAAGTGTTAAATTCTAGCACATGAGGAGTTAGTGGCAAGGTGGTTATGGGGCATAGATGGTTGCTTGAGGGAAGTGGTTCGAGTAGCATGGAAGGAATATTAAGGATTTTATTTTTATGCATCCTAGCATTAAGTGCAGGTCACGTTCTAGTTTTGGAAGGTTGGACTTTCAATTTTTGGCAAGTTGAATATTGGTTTAGGAAAGTTTGTACTTTGGGAAAGGAATCTTAAGGTTTATGGAAGGATGGGGGGACATAAGGCTTGGCTTAAGGGATTTGTTTTGGAAACTCTCCTATAGCCATTTGTGCATGAATGTGGACGGCATGTGTGGCTAGGGGGGTGGCCGATTGTTGATAGGAAGTTTGGGGGGGAAATAGTTGGCCAATTTTAGCATTTTGTGCATCATTTGGCATTTTTCTCTTCCTCTCCAAAAACTCCCTCTTTGGCCGAATGTACCTTAGGCATTTTTGTGCAATTTTTCTTTTGATTTAGCTCTCATTTGTGTTTGAATCAAATTCTAGTTTCTTTCTCTCATTTCCCTTTTGAAACCGAAACCACATTTTGCATTTTTGTGCACTTTTTTTTTCGGCAAACTAGGTGTTTGGCCGAACCTCTTTCTCCCATCTCTCTCTTTTCTTTCTTTTGATAGTTTCTCAAAAAACCACATTTCCTTTTCACTTCCTCTTGGCCGAATCTTCCTCCTTCCCAAATCCCATTTCTTTCATTTTTTTTGTTCAAAGTTAAAAACATCCATTATCATTCTATTTTCTTTTTCTATTTTCTTCTTTGTTCCATTTCCGAATCATCCTTCTCCTATTTCACTTTCACTTTTATTTTTTCCTTTCTTTTTACTCCACCATAGCCGAATCTTCTTTCTCTCTTTTGGTGTTATATTGGCCGAATATCATCAAGGGTAGATAATCTTTGGGTTTTCTTCAATCGGTTTTGGAAGATAGGTAAGTGTTCATGGCCGTATTTCCGTTATTTCTTTCTCCTTTCTAAGTCGTTTTCTTATGGACAAAGGCTGAATCTTTGGGTAGTTGTTTGCAAAGTTCTAGCCATTATTAGGAATCGATCATTCTTTTAGGCTCTTTGGGATTTTGGAAGCAATCGATCTAAGCCTACTTCTCTAGCAATCGAAGTTGGTAAGTCAAGTGGTAAGGATTCATGATTCATTATTCTTTTTGAGGATGAAAAGCCTAAGGCTATTGGGATTAAGGTGTGATGTTGGCCGAATGGTCTTGATTATAGTTTTGTGGTTTGGCCGAATGTAGGACAAGGTGATCTAGTGTGGTAGATCGGATCTTCGGAAGTTAGTATTTGCGTTGGTGAAAGGTGTGTACCTTACACACTTTATAACTCGGTAATATGTATATATGTCTTAAATAACTATTCATGTTGTTAAAGCCGAAAACTATGAGATCTTGATATGATACCTTGATGGGTATGAGCATGGATACGGGTAAGTCCGTTTCGATATGATGTTGCTATATGTTGTTAATTATCACGAGCTACGATATACATATATATTGGTTATATATTCATATCAAAGTATAATGACATGATTTGTTTATCTATTGCATTGGTATGGGCGATATGAGAGGAGGGGGAAGATTTGATATCCGTGTCCTTGTGACACCAGAGGTTTGGCACCTCCAGTGGTTTGGTACCACATATTTTCGTGTCTTTGGGATAGCAGAGGTTTGGCACCTCATAGAGATTCATCCCAGTGGTTTCACACCACCGTGGGTTGGCCCCACATTTGATGTATTGGGATCGTCGCCAGTGATTTGGTATCACGCGTGGGTTGGCCCCACACCTGGATCGTTGATATTTCGTGTCTTTGGGACACCAGAGGTTTGGCACCTCATAGTGACTCGTCCCAGTGGTTTCACACCACCGTGGGTTGGCCCTACATTTGATGTATTGGGATCGTCGCTAGTGATTTGGTATCACATGTGGGTTGGCCGCACAACTTGATTATTCGTGACTTTGGGTCACCAGTGATTTGGCATTACATTATTGGATATCGTGACTTTGGGTCACCAGTGGTTTGGCACCACCAGTGGTTTGGTACCATACGGGGTAGAAAAAGGAGTTATGGATGGCTAGGTTGGGTGCATCATATGTATACATTGCTTGGTTATAATTTGTGTAAGAATGTGGCATTGACCCGGGAGAGGGATTATGCACTGAGTCTTGGTGACTCACCTTCTCCCTTACCTTTTCAGGTGATTCGTAAATTCGCGGATAAGGAGCCGGATGAACTCGAGGAGGCCATGCAATAAAAATTGGTTTTACATGAACTTCTATTTGGGTACTTTATTTTAATTTGGTTTCCATTTTTTTATGGATTTGTAATAAGGCCTCTTTAATTATGTTTTTGGAATATTTATATGCTTTGGATTTGTTTTAAATACGGCTTATAAATTACATGGTTGATATAATAATTTGAGTACAAAGTTTTCTAAACTACAAAACGCGATGGTTTTCAAAACGTTACCATCGGGTAACATAAATCATTTGATAATATTTAACATTTTAAGTGTTTTCGATAACTTAAACTATTTTCCAAAACTTAAGTTTCCAAATTTCAATTAGAAACGGTTTTCAAAATAATCGCTTGGGTTTCTTTTAAAATTTTAAAAGGTTTTTCTAATCTATGGATCTGTAACTAAGTTTTAAAGATTTATTTCTGAAATTTCAAAGTAAATTATCAGTTTTTAACTTATTATACATCTGATTTCTACAAACATAGAACAACAAAGAGTTTTTCACAAAAATTTAAATCGTTAATTCGTTTTACTTCAAAGTGTTTTCCTCTGTGACATGCTAGATTCGGTCATGGCATATTGACCGGGTTTGGGGTGTTACAGAACCAATTTTAAGATTGCATTTTTGGAAAGCGAGGCAATGTTTGTGTATTCAAAAGTAAGGGAAATTACATCCTAACGTGTTGGGTGTCGATTTTTCGTTCCACTAAATAATCAAATACCCTCTTTACGTGTCTTGAAAATCAAAGATGACCTCGGTGTTAGAGTATAAAGGCGTTATATCCTAACGTGTTGGGTATGATGCTTTTATCCCTTTAAAACGAGTTAATCTTGAGATCCAATTCCGGCTTAATTAATTTTCTTCCCAAAATTTTCACCCTAAATATTTTCGAGTTTTAGATGTGTTCGAATTCTTTCTAACAGTTTTCTTTCGTCAAAAGTGTATATTGAATCAGTCTAAAGATTGTATATTTTTCAAAAAAAAAAAAAAAACAATGCAATGCTTGTGTGTTTAGAAGTAGGGAAAATTACACTCTAACGTGTTGGGTGTCGATTTTCCGTTCAACTAAATACCCAAACACCTTTTTTACATGTTTTGAAGATCAAAGATGATCTCAATGTCAGAGTATAAAAGCGTTATATCCTAACGTATTGGGTATAGTACTTTTATCCCTTTGAAACGAGATTATCTTGTGATTCAATTCCGGTTTAGTTTTCTTTCAAATTTTTATTACCCTAAACATTTCAAGTTTTCGATATTAGGACAACGTTAATCAATTTTGGTACCAACTTTTGGCGTTGCAAGGGTGCTAACCCTTCCTTGCACGTAACCGACTCCCGAACTCGCTTTTTCAGTTTCGCAGACCAAAAATATTTTTATAGGTGACCTGATCACACCTAAACAAAAAAGGATCAGTGGCGACTCCTATTTTTAAAGTCGATCCCCATTTTTCAAAACCTCAATTTAAAAATGGTTTCGACAATAATAATACAAAATATGAAAAATAATAATTCCTACACTAAAGCAATTGTAAACACATGATGAAGTATAAACAAATACAATAAACAATAAAATAAATATGAACACATTTCAGGTAGGTTGAAAATTTTCGTACGATAACCTATACCAAGTAGTAAATACAAAATATATATATGTGTGTGTGTGTGTGTGTGTATCGAGAAAATAAAATACATTTTAAAATAAATAAATAATTTATATTTATAAAACTACATTTTTAAGAATGAATAATATACTATGCAATATAAGTAAATTTAGATACAATAAAATTTTATAAAATAATATAAGATATAATACTATATAATATATAATATATGTTTTTTTTTAAATGTATAATATAATAATCAATAAAAATCATAATATATAATAAAATAATATAAAATAATTAATAATAATATATATAAGGATTATACATAATAAAAAATAATTAGTAAACAAAATATAATAATTTTAAATAAAAACATATATGTACATAATATACTAATCATAAAAATTATATATAAATGAAATAGGTTATATAATATAATAGACTTTATACAAAATAAAATTTTAAAAATAATATGTAATATAATACAATACTATATAATATACAAGTTAAAAACATAATATAATAAATAATATATAAATTATTAAACCAAGTAAAATAATATAATAATAAGTAAATATATATAATGATAATACATATAAAATATATATATGTGGATTCCGTACTATTAATAAATTAATAAATATAAGGAAATAATATATAATATTTAATATGATAAAATAATTAAATATAATATAAAAGAAAAGGATAAAAAAATAAAACAAAGAAACAAGGGTTAAAATAGCAATTAAAATAGATATAAAAGAACTAAAATAAGATGTGCGTTAAATCACAGGGGTTAAAATGGCAATTATACCAAATTTCAAAATGGCGTCGTAATAAATTTAGCCTTTAATGCAGCCCGAAGAACTAAATTGGAATGTAAACAGACCTTCAAGGCTAATTTAAAAATAAAGAAAATGTCGAATTGGATGAAATTAAAACAAATAAAATTACGAAGGGACTGAAATGGCAAATTGCCCATTTATAAAAAATACGCGGATCTCACCTGAGCCCTCGGGTCAGCGTGCGGACCCCCTGGCCTTGAACGACGTCGTTTGGTGCTTATTAGATTAAGCAAAAACGGCATTGTTTCCTTATCAGTATAAAAGTAAAAAAATCAGATAAAAATCATTTTGAAACCCTTTCTTAAAAAAAAAAATTTTAAACCTCTCAAAAGTTCTCCCCTTTCTGACATCGTCAGGTTATTGGGCCAAGGGGACCTCCGTCCCATGCGCCGTACATGCCCACGCGTCGTCGTCCACGGTGGCTTTCAAGTATGAAATTTCGTCTTTTTCTTCTATTCTCTTTTTTTGTTATTTTTTTTATATATAACATGCATAAATCAAAAAAACGAATCGAAAAATAAGGAATCACATCCGTTTAAAAAAAACTCTGTACTCTCTTTCAAATTATATATTTTTGCTTTTTATTTCTCTGTGTGTGTCCCCCCGTATTACAAAATAATCAGGCTTTAATAGCCTTAAAAATAAAAAAGGAATATAAGGCTTTTATCCTTGTTTTGCCATATTTGCTGCTCTCTTCTTTCCTTTTTTGCAGGTAAAAGGCACGGATCTAGCGATGATGGTGTGATTCGGGCGCGGATCATGGCGCGACCGAAGGCTTGGCGTGGGTGCGAGGAGGTGATTGCGGCACGAGGCTAGGGCGCTGGTTCTTGCGACGCGAAGACTTGCGGCGCCTAGGGTTTCAAAAACCCTAGGCCACTGAAAATTTTTAAGTTTTTGGGCCCCTTTGGGCTGCATAGATTTGGGTTAGGGTCTGTTTAGGATCTGGGCTAATGGGTTTGTAACAAGTTGGGTCTGGTGGTGTTTATTTTGGGTCTGTTCAAGTAGCTTGTAATTCGGCTACTGTTAATTGGTTTTGGGCTCTGATTGTACATGGATTGTATAGGGACATTTTTGGACATTTGGTATTTTTTTATTTTATTATTATTATTTGTTTTTCTGGCTTGCTATATGGGCCAGGCAAAATGGCCTTATTACATTATGTATTGGTTGATGAAATCATGTTTCAATTTTATATGCTATAAAATGAAAGTATTAGTATACTAATGTAGAATTATATGATATGGTAAGTTTAAATGCCAAAATGAAATGAATTTATTTATAAAAAGGGTTATTTGCATGCTTCATTCGGTAATGGAAGTTTTGAAATGAACAAGTACGTGAAATAGCTAAAGTTTAAATTTGCATGATAGTTTGATATGTGACTTATATGAGGTATAGTTTTGATCATGTTTAATGCTATTTGGTTTGATGACTTCCAACTTGCATAGGTCATATATGTTAAGGTTTTCATAGTGAAACAAATTGGCAAGTTGAGTTGGTAAATGGCAAGAATATAATATGTTTTAAATATGAGTTGTTTATGGTTTGAATATGGTTTTCAAAGATGTTAGAAGCTTGATTTGGCAAAGGATTGACATGATCTAGTATTGTTGAAATTGGTATATGCATAGGTGAAATGAAACATGTTTGGCTTGAAGTATTGAATATGTACCAATGTATTTTTTCAAAGGGGTGACATTGTGACCGTAAGTTCCCAACGTCGCAAAATAGATCGACAATGAGTGGTGTTGTGACGTCGAGTTTTTTGACGTCACGACATAACTCACTGACTGATGAAGTCGTGATGTGAAAACTGTGATGTCATGATGTCAACTCGTGGACTTTGAAAATTTTACAATTTGGTTTAATTCGACTACGAGTGTAACATCCTGAATTAGGGCCTAGTCAGAATAGTGGTTTCGAGACCACAAATTTGAAGTAGAAATAATTATTTTATGATTATTATAAGGTCTATGATATGTTTAGATGCTTGTGTGAAAATTTCATGAAGAAATTATATGTCTAAGGTGCTCGATTAGACTTTAAGGACTAAATTGAATAAGTTGCAAAATGCATGTTCTAGAAGCTTTTTGTATGAAATTGCTTTGGATTATGAATTAGGAGCCCTTAAATAGCAATTTTACCAAAATCTAAAATTTTGGACAAAAATGGGCTTGTGTGGTAAAATATCTAAGAAAGGCATTAAGGGTATTTTAGTAATTTGGCATATAAAGCCAAAATTGCCTAAAAAAGGAAAAAGATGTCATCTTCTTCATTGTTTTGTGGTTGCTACCGAAAATACCATGGAAGCCATGGTTGAGGTTTTGTCCAAGCTTTCCAAGCTCAATAGTAACGTTCTTGTCCCGTTTTTATTGATTTTCGTATTTTTGAAATCCTTGTACTTTAATCTATCTATTTCTAAACATATTTTGAGATATAGTTAAAGTCAAAAATTTTACCCATGATGGATAATTGTGTATTTTGATGTTTGATGGTAGATTATGCATGTTTATGAGTAGAGGAACGATTTTGACTAAGTGATTTTCGGTGAAAACGAGTAAAACGAGTTAATTGGTAAAAGTTGTTATTGTTCATAATTATGTGTTATAGTAAGAATTTGAAGTTGCTATAGAAGGGAAAAATGTTCAGCATGTCATAAAACATAAGAAAAAGGGGCAAAATCATAATTATGTAAAATATTAGGGGCAAAATTGTAATTTTGCCAAAGTTTGAGTTAGGGATTGTTTTGAGTAGTACATTAATTAAATAAGTGAAATGTGATGTTTTAGACCCCGAAAAATGAGATTTGGACCTAGAACTGGACGAAAATCGAAAATCGAGAAAGTTGGTAAAATGATCGTTTCGGCATTCGAGGTAAGTTCGTGTGTTAATAAGAATGCAACACCATGCTTGAATTGTAATTCTCTATTGATATGACATAAATTGTATGATTTAATATGTTTATGAGATGTATGGTATGGAAAATGTGATGTTTGTTGTGTTATGTGAAATTGAATGGCAAATTAATGTTACATGAATTGAATGTTAAATTAATATTACATGGGTTGTATGAGTTGCTACACTGTTGTACCTGACGATATTTTGACAAGTAAGTTCGAATAACCTAAAGTAAACCCATAATATGCCTAAATGCATGTTTTATGAATGTATGATAGTTGTATAAAATGATGGCATGAAAATTTATGAATTGGTAAAATGTTGAAAAGTGAAAATTCCCGGTTGAACCTTCGGAATAGAAAAGATACGAATGAGGTAGCTAGGTCACATGTGTGGTACTAAGTGTAGGCCACTATGTGTACAAGAGAGCTACGAGATGGTTTTAGGTCACGTGTGTAGTACTAAGTGCAGGCTACTATGTGTACCAGACGGATAGGTCGCATGTGTAGTACTAAGTGTAGGCTACTATGCGTACCCGATAGTTTCGATCACATGTGTGGTACTAATTGCAGGCCACTATGTACAAGTGATGGTTTTGGTCACATGTGTAGTACTAAGTGCAGGCTACTATGTGTACCAGATAGCTTCGGCTACAAGGGTGGTACTATGTGTAGGTTACCGTGTATCTGTTATTATTCCGATGAGTTCAACAGGAAGTTGACTAAGTGAAAATACATGTGATTGTGTAACGACTAAGTGTAATTGAATACGATCATGTTATGAATAAGTACAAGTGTGAATGTGACCAATTGAGAAATGTGGCAAATGTACGTATGAACAATATGTTCAATATGCAATCGAAAATTGGAAAGATTGATATAGGCAAGTGATGAACACAACTAAAGTGAAAGAGAGAGCAAAAATTTACAATAAAACTGTTTGGACGGTAGCAGTGACATGAGTTTGAAAAATCACCAAAAATATTAGAAATTGAATTATAAGTTGGATGAGATATTGGTTTAAATATTATTGGGTCTATTTTCATATAAAAGAAACATAGCAAACAAATGATTTTTATATATTTAGATATTTGAATTTTTGTGAGACTGGTTCAGAATGATTATGTGATCCCCTATTCTGCCTTTGAAAAATCATTAAAAATTTTACGAAAATAATTGTGGGATATAATTTATATGGTTGAAATTCTGAATGAGTCTATTTTCAAATGAACTAAATAATAAGGTCATATGAACTCTGTATGTGGAGAAAATTGATTCGTAGTGAAGAGAGGTCAGAATAGTCGAATAGTAAAATAGGGGAAATTTTAATGAATAAACTGTACTAATTGGCTAAACCAAAAATTCTGAAAATTTTATGGTAAGAAGATAAATGAGTCTAGTTTCAGGGAAAATTAACGGATCTTAATTTGGATTTCCATAGCTCTAGATATAAATAATTTAATGACTGTGACTAGAGAAAACAACTTAACTGGAATTTGAATAAATAGAAAGAATATGAAAATAGTATGTTATCGCATTGCTTATTATTTTCATGCGAGCTTACTAAGCGTAATGCTTGCTCCCTCCTTTCCATTTCTTTTAGTTTTGTTAGGTCAGCTCAGGGTTGGAGATCGTCGGAGGCAGCATCACACTATCGAGCCATTATCCTAGGAGTATTGGCATGTGTATGTTAAATGTTTCAAGTGAGTGGCATGTATAGGGACTTAGTTTTTCTATGATGGATGTTGTTGTGATTAGCCAAATGTATTGGCTTATATTGATTTGTTGATTATAGCCATGAGATGTATAAGTGATTAAATAGATGACAAGGTTAAATGCATGTGTTTGAAAAGTTTTAATTTTGGGTGAAATTTGATAACCCAATTTTGTATGATTGTGAATGTTTAAGTCCGGTAACGCCTTGAACCCTATCTCAATGTTGGATATGGGTGAGGGGTGTTACAACGGGTTAGCAAAAGAGCTTTCATAACCTTGTATAAGATCCGAAAATGATAGAAAATCTTATTGAGATGAATTAATATTATTAATAGCATATATACAAAGGGTAAATTGAGCTTTAGTTGCTTTGGCAACCGATGTGGCATCCCGTAGGTAGGATCTAATGATCATTTCAAGTATGGGGTGTTACAAAATCGATTTTGGATTTTAATGATTAAGGTGACTTTTTTCTTCAATTTCTTGAAATCTTTGCATTTTGAATTTTTTTTTTCATAAAACCCATGTATTTATTTGGGTTAGTTTAATAGTTGTCAAAATCCAGTGACTTTTCGGTGAGGTTCCAACGATATTTTTGGTAACCAATGAAAGTTCTCATTAAGATCGTTCAAATGGTATGTGTGGCATCCATTTTGATCGACTAATTTAGGAGAAAACAATTTTCGAAATTTCTAATGTGTGGGTTTTTAACAGTTTGAGTAGCCGAGTTTGACACACTAGAAATCTATCTATATGTGTTCATTTGTTTTTCATATTATGAATTTTTTACTTTGATTTGATATTGATATCTTATTCGGATGATTTCTGTGTTAAAAGATATGAGGCCCCAAAGTAGGTTAATTGAAATTGTCAACTCGGAAAATTTGGGCAGTTTGTGATGATTTCTTATGTTTTATTTTTAAATTCATGTTTTTATACTTTCAAAATACCAAATAAATTTTGTGTTTGAAAGGTTTCAAGTAAGCCAAACGGTCATGATGTTCAAATTTTGAAATTTTTCGAAAATTTTGATTTTTAATTGATTTTAAAAATATTTTCAATTTGAATACATATTATTTGGTCAGAAACCATACTAAACTGATTTTTATTAAATTATTAAATTTTATTATAATATATATTTATTTTATTAAATTTGATTTACCTACTTTTGGGGTAAAGGATAGTTATATTAAATTGTATAATTGTGTCTTAGCTTGTTATGTGGATTGCCACACAACTAAAATTTCTTAGAATTATCACAGAAAATTGTACCTTTTAAGCCTTTAATTTATTGATTGAATTTTGAATTTTCAAGCTCTATTCTTAAACATTAGGCTACGAGAGGATTTATGAAAATTATTTCTCCAATATCAATTCAATAGACCAAGTAAGTGACTCAGCATTCCTTGGGTGTTTAATTCCCGAGAAATTAGCATCAAATGTTTTACGTTATTTATGAGATATATGATATTTTGGCCATGTTTTATAAAAGTCGAGTTAAGCATGCTAGTATGTTTTTAAATTTACAATGTATAATTTTGATTTATCTAAGTGTTGAATTTTTACCTTGCTCCTGAAATGCTATGTTCCAACCCTACTAAATGGGTTAAATGTTGGTCATGTACACGTGTGTTTTCTACTGAAAAGCTAGTTTAGAAGAGTGGTTTTTGATCCACTGTCATTGGGGTTAATTGTGGTTTTGTTTTTAACTCATTGCCATTGGGGTTAATTGTGGTTTTTGACTTTTATCACCGAGGTTAAGGGTCACCATAAAGATAAAAAGGGAGTTTCTTTTATCTATTAGTGTATTTAGAAATTATTAATTTGTCTTAATTATTGCTTTGATTGGAAATATGTTTTGAATTAGGTTATTGCACATTACCTATAAATTTTGTATTTATGTATTTTCTACTAAATATTTGGTCTTGTTAGAATTGAGTGACCCGAATATTTATTTAAATAAAATATATGGTAAAATAAAATAAAAGAAGAATCCCTATAGAATTACACTTCTTTTATTTTATTTTAAATAAGGTTTTTAAACCTTATTAAACTCTATCTATTTGATATTGATTAGAATAAGGAGTTTTTAATCTTACTACACTCCTATTAGAATATGGCTTTACAAGCCTATAAATAGACATGGTCTATTCCTCTTGTAATTGATTCGAATTCGACATAGTGAATTTTCTTCTCCTCTGCCCATAGTTTTTTCCCGAAAGGGTTTCCACGTAAAATCTGTGTGTGTTCTTTATTTTTTTTATTTTTTTCTTTGTGATATATTTATCATTATCGACATTATTTTTCACAGGCCTCAATGTTTTTGTGCTTGCTTAACTCAATCAAGGAAAATGCCATTTACTTACTGAGTAATTAAACTCACTTCCGCTTTTTTAATATTTTTACAGGTCCTGACTTTACTCGTGAATGTGAGAAATTTGGGAAGTGACAATTTTATACAGGATTATGTTTCTTTAGATATTTCAAGAAGTTTCTCATTGTTTTTAAAGTTTCTGATTGTTTTTAGACTTTTTGGTAGTATTAATTATTTTTAAGTTGTACTTTTTTAAAAAAGTTTCTTAATTTTACTGCATATTTTGAAAGTTATTTTCAAAGAAAATTTATAAAATTTTTTGATATTATCAATCTATGATTTTTATATTAAATATCTTGGATTACTTAAAATTTTAGTTATTAATGATAGCCTTACATATCGCTGAGATAGAATCTCACGAGTGTGCGGCGTATATTTATGTCTTGGTTCGGGCGTAGCAATATTGTTTTCCTATCTCAATATTTATTATCATTTAGATTTCATAAATCATAATTCTATTAAAACTTTTATTTAATGTTCAGATCATAATTATTTAAATATTTAAATATCTATTAAAACTTTTATTTAATGTTCAGATCATAATTATTTAAATATTTAAATATTTAAATATTTAAATATTTAAATAATTATTATGCCCCTTTTTGTATTTAATATCTATAAATTTTATTTCTAAAATCATAATTATGCTCTTTGTAACTTTAAAAGAAATTAGATTAGTGTTAGGACCAAGTGTAACAGCCTAAATTTCAACGATGTCGGAAATAGTGGTTCGAGACCACCAAATTCGATAAATAAATTCGTATGCTATATTATTTAATATTTAGGAGCCAAATGTAGCTTTTAAAATTTTTTTGAAATAGTAAATTGTGTTTTATAAATATTTATTTAGTCAAGAAATTGAGAAAAAGAGGTATCGAGATCTCGGTGTTATAAACTGAGCCATAAATATTTTATGAATATTTACGAAGTTTCAATAAGGTAGTATTAAAATTTCGTTAGAAAATTTTGATGTTCGGGTGGTTAATTAAATAAAAAAAGACCAAATTGAAAAAGGTGTAAAAGTTGCTAGAAGGATTAAATAGTTCAATTGTCAAATGAGGAAGGACCTAAAGTGCAAATAAGCCCAAAGGAGATATTTTGAGTGGTAATAGCTGAGAAAAATCAGGAAATGGGTGAAATAAAGGCAAAATTGAAAATTGCCAAAATTAGTTAAATAAAAATGGGACCAAATTGGAATATCTAGAATTCTTATAATTTTTCTTCATATTCATCAGTTGAGAAATAGTCATGGAAAAGGGTTCAAGCTGGTTTTCATACTCTAGCTTCAAGTAAGTTTAATTCTTGCTTTCTCCTTGAAATTTCTAAGTTTTTGGACTTTTACAATTAGGTCCAACTTACTATGTCATTAGTTTTTGATTCCATGGCTAATTTTTAAAGTTGCTATGGATGAGTGTTGGAAGCATATGATGAATAAACATAGAATTGAAGCTTTAATTTTGATATATGATGATTTGATCAAGTAAAATTGATGGAAATTGATTTTAGGACCTAATTGTGAAAGAGTTTGGAATTAAGGTCTAGTGCTAAAGTTTTGATTTCCAAGGGTTATGAAGCAGTTTAAAATGATAGAATAAAGTATTAATTGAGAAACATTAGTTCAAATGAGGGGTTAATTGAGCAACGGCTGAATTGTATGAACTGTGAAATTTGGGGCAAAATGAAAATTAAAATTTGGGGCTAAAACAGTATTGGACAGCAGCAGTAGTCTAACTTTGAAAAATCACCAAAAATTGTAAAAATCTAATTAGAGAATAAATAAAATATGAAATTAAATATTATTGAGTCTAGTTTCTTACAGAAGAAACATGTAAGCAATGGAATTGTAAATCATGAGATATAATAAATTTTGTGAGACAAGGTTAAAATAATTTCGGGTTCCCCTGTTCTAACTTTGGAAAACCATCAAAACTAGAAAGAAAATAGTTAGGGAATTAAATTTATATTTTTAAAATCCTGAATGAGTCTATTTTCAAGAGAAACAAACGGAAACATTATCCAAATTCTGTATGATGAGATAATTAATCTTTAGTGAAGAAGGGTCGGAACTGTCAGATAGCAGAACATGGGTGACTTTAAAGAATAAAATGTACTTATTGGCTAAACCAAAAATTCAGGAAACTTTATGGTAAGAATATATATGAGTCTAGTTTTAGGGAGATCATAATTTGGAGTTATGTAGCTCAAGATAAAAATAATTTAGTGACTATAACATGGATGGACAGCTTGAATATTCATATAAGTAAATAGTGAAAATTATAGATAATGTTACTTATAAGTGTGTTATTTATAATAAGGATGTGGATGGAGAGGAGGAGGAAAAAATATATGAATGACTTGTGTATAAATTGATCACATGCCAGATTATAATCGATAAATGTTAAATTAGAAATGATATAATGTTTTATTTCGATGATTTATTATGAAATTGTGATTATCGTTATGATATAAAAATTGAATTTGTAAGTTTATATGTAAATAGCACATCATTTTTTTATTTATGTTTTAATATTTTGTTATATTATATGAGATATGGTTGAATATAGAGTAATTATTTGATGTAAATTATGAATTGTGATTGATTATGGATGAATTGGTAAAATGTTGAAAAGTGAGAATTCATGGTTGAACCATCGTAATAGAAAAGATACGAATGAGGTAGCTAGATCATGTGTGTAGTACTAAGTGCAGGCTACTACGTGTACCAGACGGATAGGTCGCATGTGTAGTACTAGGTGCAGGCTACTATGCATACCCGATAGCTTCGATCACATGTGTGGTACTAAGTGTAGGCCACTATGTGTACAAGAGAGCTACGAGATGGTTTTAGGTCACATGTGTAGTACTTAGTGCAGGCTACTATGTGTACCAGACGGATAGGTCGCATGTGTAGTACTAAGTGTAGGATACTATGCGTACCCGATAGCTTCGATCACATGTGTGGCACTAAGTGCAGGCCACTATGTGTAAGTGATGGTTTTGGTCACATGTGTAGTACTAAGTGCATGCTACTATGTGCACCAGATAACTTCGGCTACAAGGGTGGTACTATGTGCAGGCCACCATGTATCTGCTATTATTCCGATGGGTTCAACGGGAAATTGACTAAGTGAAAATACATGTGATCATGTAACAACTAAGTGTAATTGAATATGACTATGTGATGAATAAGTGATTTGTCAATTTAAATTGTGATTGGCAGGAAGAGTTAGTGAGCTGCATGTTTATGAATTGTTACACGTATTTGTCTGAAATACGAGGAAATGATGGTACTTGATACATGGAAATATGAGACTGTGATATATAAAAACATGGAATATGTTTGATAAATGTGTTTATTCATAATTATAAAATTGTACACCTCAAGTGTACTATTTGTGTAAAGATGATGTTTCAAATGATTTGATGAGTAGAACTCAAACATGAAGTAGTTAGAAACCAAGACAAATTGTTATGAAAATTTATATGAAATACAGATGTATGATTATTATATGTGATATGAATACATAATGTGAAAAAGTATTGGTATAAGAGGAATTTAATAAGAATTGGGCCTATATACGTTTCTTGTTATTTATATGAAGTGTATGACTAACAAATGGTAATAAGTATAAGGCTTAGTTGAATATCTTAAATTGGTTCTTGACTGTATTAAAATGTTGATAAAGATAAAGGATCAAGTGAATGAGAAATATGGCTTGGAAAATAGCCTAATTTTCGTCCACACGGGCTTGTGTCTAGGCCGTGTCTGACAAGCGGTCTACCCCATGGGCATATGGTCCAGCTGTGTGTCCCCAGTTACACGGGCGTGTGACCCTTATATGCGAGAAAAATTTTAAAAGCTGCGAAAAATTTTCCTGAGGATCCAGTTTAGTCTTGACCCAATCTTAATGCATGATTTGGACCTCGAGGGTCCGTTAAAGGAACTTTATAATTAGTCTCGTTATTTGAACAATAATTATTTCAATTTTTTTGTAAGTGTTCTGTACTCCTTGGTAATGCCTCGTAACCCTGTTCCGGCGACGGATATGGGTTGGGGGTGTTTTGTGTTTGGTTATGAGAATACATCTGATTCTGTATATGAGAATACATCTGACTCTGTATTTGAAAATGTATCTTTTTGTGTATGTGTTTCTAATTTGTTTCTGAGGACGTCTTACACACTGGACTTCTCGCTAACTCATTTGTTTAATACGTTTCAGGTGGTCTTCAAACTTAGGACCAGGCGGAGTGCGGGAGCTCGAATTGTTTCTCAGATAATTAAAATAAGGTAGTTTTTATAATTAATTATTTTGGATTTTTGGGATTGTAATTCTGTTCTTGACTAAGTTTGGTTTGTATTTCGCTCGTCGGCTTTTGGTATTTTAATACTAAACTGCAAAACCATACGATTTACCAAATTAGAATTTGTTTTTAAAATTAAAACTTTGAATTTTTCTATTGCGAAACCAAATAGGTCTCTAAGTGATTTTATTGTAAGATAAGTGTTTTAGAACATAAGATTTAACTAAATTATGTAAGAAGTTTTGCCACCTTTATATTTTCGAGACACACAATGAAAACAAAAGTTTTTAACCTTGATCAAATTAAGAGTTTTTCTATGAAATTAATATGATGTATTCATGAATTTTTCGTAATATCAACATAAGAGTTTTGCCAAAAAAGTAATATTTTCAAATCACCCGATTTCTAAGTTAGATTTTAAATTTTATTTATTTAAACGGGTTGATGTAGCTTCTCCATATTCGACCATAACGTCTAGGCCGGGTTTGGGGTGTTACAGGTATATCATTTATTCAACTAATTCACCATTTCTCAATCTATATTATTCATAATTCAATAGTCATTTCAACTATTCATAACTTTATCGCATAATATATATTTTATTCTCAACAATATCAATTTCATTTTCACTAGTCATTACTTACTCATTTCAGCCTCTATTACTCGACATAGACATTAGAACGGATATTAGGATCTGTTTAACGAATGAGTCCATGACTCTCTAGGAATTGAGACTATTTTATTATGTCATTCTGAGTTGCCCGACAACGATGACTTTTAATATTAGATTATTCTACCGTCTGGGGTTACCCGACAACAGTGGATTTTAGTATTTGTCTGTACAGTTTTATTTTACCATCTCGGGTTGCTAAGAAATGATGGTTTTAGTATTTACTGACGACCCTCAGGGAATTGGACCTAGTAAACCACTGTATCGGTGACCCTATAACTTGCCAACTATACCTGAACTATGTCTAATATTGTTTAATAGGGCATTGTCATTCCAATTATCATTATAACACATGTCAATATTCATTGTTAAAATATGTAACATCCCAAAATTGGGCCTAGTAGGATTGGGCCCAATGGGCCTTGAGCGTAGCGGCGTTTAAATTTTTGAGATCAAGAGATCGGCTTAAATGCAAGTAGGACCTTATTAGATAAGTGATTTTGGAAGGCTAGGGGGCTTCTATGAAGTTCCGGGATAAAACTTTGGCTTTAGGGACATTTTGGTTTTAGGCGAAAAAACCCTAGGAGTTAGTAGGTAGGCTTTAAAAATAAAATGTGGAGAAAAATGACAAGTGGAGTGTGTGGTGTAGTGGCAAAGTGACGCCACATAAGAGCCAAAGGGATGACGCCATAAGGGAGGAAGGAGGTCCAAGGTTCAAGTCTTGGCTCTTGCATTTTGGTTCATTTTCTTTTTAAATGGACTTTAGAATATGGCTATAGATTTAAATTTAGTTGCGCATGGTTTTAGACACAAGAGGAGCTTATGGCCAAGTGGTTAGCGGCGTGGATTATGTTGCAAGGGAGCCTGGGTTCGAATCTCATGAAAAGCAAGGGAGTATTTATTTTGCGAATTGGACGGGAAGAGTTTGAGTTGGATTTAAACTCTACTGACGGAAGGATCCCACATCTGAAAGATACAAAGAAGGAAGGTGAGAAACTAGCTATATATAGAGCCATTCTAGGAGGAGAGTAGATATACCTTGGTGGGCGTTTGGGCATAGGAATGGGCGGAGCGCGGTTTAGCACTAGATTCCTATCAGGTGTGTAACTCTCTCTACTCTAGTTGGAGAGCGGCAAATGCCAAAGTGCCGGTCACGACAATAGTAGCCACACGAGCGTGCGAGCGCACGTGTGGGGCTTCTACGTGATAGTTGAGGCCATCAGTAGTATTCTTGTGGGTTGAGGCTGTTTCGACCGAAGTGGGCCCAATGGGCCTATGGGCCCAATTGAATAAAATTGTATGATGGTGTAGTATACAGTGAACTAGACTAGGTGAATCTCGTATACGTGGCTAGATTTGTGTTAGGTGGGCCACACGAGCGTATGGGCCGAAATCGGGTTTTAGGCCCAATAGTCCTGTACGACCGGAAATGGTAGTTGAGTCGCTTGGGGCGACATTAGGCCTTCAGAAAGGCCATTGCAGGTACGAATTTATTGAAATACCCTCGATAGGTAAATTACGAAAATACCCTTGGTAGGTAAAATTACAGTTATACCCTTAGAGATGATTAGCTTGATTATGTTGTATTATGTCTATCTGATTATGATGGTAATTCATGTTATACTTATATTTGATATATGTTTTGCATACATGACATACTGCATGCACGAATTATTATGTCATATTGTACGGGCTTTGGGATATGATGATAAAGGGGAAGTGTTGATTATAAGGTCACATAGTGATCGGTGGCGCTGCCACAGTTGATTATAAGGTCACGTAGTGATCGGTGGCTCTGCCACATTTGTTTATAAGGTCACATAGTGATCGGTGGCGCTGCCACATCTGTTTATAAGGTCACATTGTGATCGATGGCTAAGCCACAGTTGATTTTAAGGTCACATAGTGATCGGTATTATAACTGGCAGCATGACTATCAAAGTGGCGTGTAGCGGATGGAGGGTTGATTGTAGAAATCCCCACGGTGTGATTGGCTAGTACGGGTTGGCGTGTAGAGGATGGAAAGACTAGCTTTGGATTGGGACATGATGCATTCATTTATTTTTATGTCATCTAGAGTGGGCTAAGGCCCGATATGTGATTGTGGGCCTCGAGCCGATTATGTGTTATAGGGGATTTACACACTAAGTCTCGGTGACTCACCCCTTTGCTTAACCTTTCAGGTAATCCGTAGATCGTGGATATAGGAGCCGAGGCAAACTCGTGAAGGCCAAAAAGACTTTACTTTTCGTGGACTTTTCTTGCTTTACTTCAATTTTAATTGGGGATTTTATTTGTGTAATAAGGCCTTTCTAAATTAATATTGGGTTTTATTTTATCTATATATTGTTTATTTAAAATTTGACACTATGCAAACTTAATCAAGAAATTAAAAATGGGGTTTTCAAAATATGGTGTAACTCAAAACATACGTTTTCTTTCAAAGTTTCACAAAGCTTAACGAATATTCGCTTAACACAAATTGTTAATTTTTTCTACACTACCAAACCACTGTTTTCAAAGACATCACCTTAATCAAACAGTTTTCAAATACTACGATTTTCCTAAATTTTACAAGATCTCGTTTTTACTTCACCCTGTAACATACCAGATCTGGTCGTAACGTTTAGGCCGGGTTTGGAGTGTTACATAATATCACTAATGTATCATAAATTATCATTCAAATATATGTAATACATTACCATAACATTTTTATTTTTAATCACAACCACTTTTAAGTTCAATTCATGCTATCATAGTTTATAATTCAACTACATATAAACACAACAACTTTATTCCAAACATTTCAAGATTTCAATCATAAATCCATTTACCTTATCAATGATTATCTCATTTGACTTGTTTAACTATTAGCTAACATTCGAATATCATAATTGATAGTTCAAATGTATATAATATACTCTTATATAATTTATTTCATAGATTCCAACTATAAGTACTTTTATCTTATCTTTAATTACCAATTCAAACACACACATATATCATCAATTATTATCATTTTATCAAAGTCTTTAATGCAATAAAAGAATGCATATCATCATAGCTAATATTAAAGTAACATCACTTATGATTTAAGCACACATAAACATATTAAAGTATCGACAAGTATAGCACAATTTTATATAAGCACAGCACCAAATTCATCATCTCAAAGCTTCCAAGTGTAGATGTTACATTGATATTTAATTTCACATTTGGCTATGTCAACTAATTCTTCAACGAACTAGTAATTGAAAGCGAATTATAATAGCAGAAATCGATTTCACTATCCATCGTCTTCTATCGCCTTGGATTCTCAAAAATCCACTCTCATTTCTGCTACATTCAACAATTCAATTACAAAAATGATATTAGTTTCTAATCAACAAAGGCAAAATTAACAATCAAACAAATTTGTACACTTTTACAATTAAGCCCCTTTTTAATCTTTATATCTGAAATGCTCGTATCTTATTATTTACTCAATCAAATCAAAATCTAACTTTGTATTTATTTTTTAGAGACCTCAAACTATCAATCCGTAGCATTATTATCTAATAGTTTTCATTCTTTACAAATTGGTCCCCCAATATCCCAATAATGACCACAAAGATTTAAGCTTAAATCAAGCTTATTCCTTTAGTACCCACTTCACTACTAACATGGTTCTCATATACACCAAGCTTATCAACTAAGATTTCAGAATTTCAACCTAATTTCACAGTGCCCTACCATGGTAAAAATTAAACAACGAGTTAGCTAGAATTAACTTCCTACTAGAGAAATCTATGAAAATATCAAATGAAAAGCTTGAGTACCTTTTGAATTTGTGGTTGAAAAATGGAGGAAGAAACTTGGTTCTATCTTCTTCTTCTTTTTTACTTGGCTACGATTTTGAAGATAAAGAGATGATAAAAATGTCAACCATGTTTCTCTTTCCTGTAACAGTCCGGTTTATACCCTAGCCGGAACAGTGGTTTCAGGACCACAAATCTGTTTCAGTAAAATATTTTAATATTATTTTTTGTGCCTATGATATATGATTAAATATGTGTTAAATTTTCGTCAGTTAATTTTTTCGTCTATATGTTTAATTTGACAAAAGGATTGAATTGCATCAAATGTGAAAGTTGCTTGCTATTTGTTAAAGTATCAAATTGTGATGGCTTTTAATAAGTGAAGGCTTTACGTGGCAATTAGTCAATTTTTATAGAAAGTGGACAGTTATGGTCCATATTAACCTTTGAAAATATGTTTTATAAGTTTATATTATAAGGTTAAATATGTCATTTATATATTAAGCTTATAATATTATATTAAAACTTGAAAAACAAAATGGCATTAATTCTTTATTGCTTCCACCGAATGCATGAAAGAAGAAAATAAGAATGAATTTTTACATTCGGCTAGATTGAGGCACAAATTCAAGGTATGTTTTAGTCGGTTTTTGATAATTTCTACATTTTTGCAATCGTTGCTTTGAGAGCTACAAAACCAATGCTTCAATTTTATGTTTTGATGATATTTGTGAGATATGCCATGGATGATATGTTAAGCTTTGTGATGATTTTAATGGTTAAATGAAAGATTTGAGCTAGATGAACATACTTTGTTCTTGAATTTTTGATGAATTTAGCTAATTAGGGCTAAATTGAGAAAATAGTAATTTGAAGGACTAAATTGCAAATTTAATGGAAAATATGGGCTTGTATGATATATATATATGTATTCTGCTAAGCTTGGATGTGTACTGATTTTGAGTGAATTTGATGTTTTGAGAAAAATGGACTAAATTGATAAATTGTGCAAATGTGAGGGTTAATTTGTAAATGGCCCTAAATGTGTGTCCTTGGATTGAATTGAATGAATTAGTGAATAAAAGGGGTTAATTCTGAATATGTTTAGATCAAGAACTGAGGAAAATGGGCTTAAACCGCAGAAAAGCGAAAGTAACCGAGTAGCTATTTCCATTTCTGTTAAATCGAATCCGAGGTAAGTCGATATATAAATAAATGTATTTGTATTGAATTACATACGTTTATATGATTATGGATAATGATGAATGCATATGAGATGTTGTGTATATATGAATTCTAAGATAAGACAGTCATAGTGTTAACATCCGATAAGTTCCGTTTGAACATATTGAACATAAAAATAGATAGGATTAACTATGTTATGGCATAGGTGATCGATATCTGATTACGTGTAAGACCCTGTCTGGGATAGTGGCATCGATATCTGATTACGTGTAAGACCCTGTCTGAGATAGTGGCATCGATATCTGATTACGTGTAAGACCCTGTCTAAGACAGTGGCATCAATATCTGATTACGTGTAAGACCCTGTCTGGGATAGTGATTACATGTAAGACCCTGTCTGGGACAGTGGCATCGATATCTGATTACGTGTAAGACCCTTTCTGGAACAGTGGCATCGATATCTGATTACGTGTAAGACCCTATCTGGGACAGTGGCATCGATATCTTATTACGTGTTAGACCCTGTCTGGGATAGTGGCATCGATATCTGATTACATGTAAGACCCTATCTGCGATAGTGGCATCAATATCTGATTACGTGTAAGACCCATGCGGACGGTGGCATCGATATTCGATTACGTGTAAAGACCCATGCGGGACGAGAGGCATCGATATCTGATTACATACAAGACCACGTCTGGGACGTTGACATCGATATGAGTTTTACGTGTAAGACTATGTCTAGGACGTTGGCATCGTATTAATTCGAGTAAGACCCTATCGGGGACAGTGGCATCGACATCTGATTACAAATAAGACTACGTCTGGAACGCTGGCATTGTACGACTATTCTGAGTATTCTGTATATCCTATTAGATTTCGAACGATTCAAGGGGCAATTCCGAGCTACGAATGATTAAGTAGATGTTTATCCGATTCAGGTATGATTGATAAGTACATAAGGTGTGTATGAAAGGTAAGTATCTATATGAACTTACTAATTTGAATATGAGCAATGAAATGATGAGATGATATGTGAAATTAGGCTTTAATGAACTATGTGCATATAAGGTATTTGAGTTGAGAATGTGGTAAGTTTCGGGCTAAGCAAATGAGCTAAAGAAAGGATGAGATGAATTTATTTTGAGAACCATTATGGTTATTACATCATTCTAGTTATGTGTAATTCATGTTAAGTTTATTTGTATTTTGGCTTACTAAGCTTTTAAAAGCTTACTCTGTGTACGTGTTTGTTCTATTTTATAGATCATTAAAGCTACTGAAGGCTCGAGGATCGTCATCACACTACTCATCTTGTTTTGGTACATTTTGGAAATGTATATAGCTAGATATGGCATGTATAGGCTAGTATTTGATATAAGTTTGTTATATGAACGTATCCATGGGATTTGGCTAGTTATAAGTTGAGAATTTGCTTGAATGAATGTGATATATGAAGTATGTTTTTGGCATGGTTAGTTGATACATGTAATGGTCAATTTTTGATTAAACAAATGAATGAATTATGCTTGTGATGAGATGAGTTTTAGTCTTGTAATTTGGATGGTTATTTTGGTATCTTCTTGGTTGCCAAATAGGCATGAGATGTCTTGATGATTTTACTTGTAGGTAAGACCCATATGGGTGGCATTTTGGCCTTGCAAATGGCCTATTTTGCCACATGGTTATGGCACACGGGCGTGCGTAGTGACTGTGGGGTTAAGTCAGTAGCTAGCCTAAGAATATACAGCCTTGGCACACGGATGTGCCTAGTAGCCGTGTGATTTTTGACAGGATCGACCACGGCTAGAGTACACGGGCGTGCTTAGTGGTCGTGGAAGTAAAGTCAGTTTCGACCATGGGAAGGACACATGGGTGTGTCTAGCAGCAGTGGGAGGCACACGGTCTACCCACACGGGCGTGTAACCCCTGAAGCTTAGAGAAGTTTTAAATTTTCCGAGAATTTTGTATGTGTTCTGTTTAAGTCCCGACCCTATTTTTGAGCATGCTTAAAGTCTCGTTGACCGCAATAAGGGACACTATGATTGTATTTGATGTTGTACTTGATGAATTGTTTGATTAAGTTTCCGATCTGTCAAGTAACACTCTTAACCCTAATCTAGAGACGGACACGGGATAGGGGTGTTACATTTCCCACTAACCAAGCATATATATAATTTAATCACCTAATTAACATTAATTAAGATTAATCTAATGGGCATTTAGTTATCATTAAAGAACCAAGTGGAGTTGAATGGTGATGATCAAGTTTTTTTTCCACTAATCAAACTCTAATTATGGTCAAATTGCCTTTAAATCCTTGGCACAATTTCCACTTAAAGGCTAGCCCAAATCCTAAATCAAATTTCACTAGTTTAAACACCTTATAGTTTAGTCCTCGTACTCTAATTAATTACCTATTTTATTTAATCATTTGAAAATTCAATCTCTTAATTTTGTATGTTCCACGTAAGCTTCTCAATTAAAATTTCCCAAGTTAACTTGGCTTAAAAAATATTTTGAGCACAATACCAGCTTCTCATGTGATGTTGGGACAGTTACCTAATCATTCAAGATGTTGGGACAACCTAGGTGTTTTATTTGCATATTTGACTTGGGCTTTTCATGTGATGTTTTCATAAGCAAATGGACTTCTAGGACGTGATTTATGGACGATATTTATTGCTTGATATTTTTCCACTCTTGTGTTAGGATTTTATTTGAGACTTTATACTTGATGTGTCACACTTAGTTACCATAATTTACCCAAAAATTTGGGAAAAATAAGATTAAACTGAAAAACAAGAAAATTGTCGAACTCCATTGAGAAATTAGAAAAATCCTAGTGACTGAATTGTGAATAGTTGGATTCCAATTGAAGTTGAACTAGATGGGACCCAGCTGGTTCCAAATTGGAAGAAAAAATTATTAAGAATAGATGATGGGAAGGGTCGATGAGGATCGTGCCCAAGGAGTATATATATGGGCAAAAGTGGTGATAGAATTCTATGAATTTTGTTTGTAAGTATTCACCTCCCCCTAGCATCGTCTTCTTCATTCATTCTAAAGAAAAAGGGAATGCAGATGAAGGATGTAAACTCCAAAACTCAGCCTAGACATTACGTTCGAATCGTGAAGGCCACATTAGACACCTTCGTATCGAACCTACCCTAACAACAATTTAAAACCTTCAAGTGCTCACTTTAATAAAATCATTGTTTCTATTGTTAACTTTGGAAAATGTCCCTTTACTTAGTTCAACTATGCTTTTGTCAAATTAGCGAATTAGGTGAATTTTTATAAAACCTAATTGTCGGCATTACTTTATAAAAATCATTTTGAATACCTTCTTAGCAGCGGAAAAGATACCATTACTATTCAAATTATTAACTTAGCCGTGTATCATGCATAGTCCAATTTCAATATACAAGATCCGTAAAACGAATCCAAGTATGAGTGTCATGCATGCATGGTAATCCTTAATACACAAATAGTCCCGAACCACAGTTTTAAATAACTTACAATTCAAAAATAAATAATAAAAATAATGAGAAAATAAACCAAAAATAAAATTAAAGTAATATGACAAAATTGAGTCTGAAGTACGCCATACGTCCGGATGCGAATTCCAATCCTAAGTTCGTTCATTACTTGAGAAGTTAAGGTAATGGGTTGAGCTTAACAAGCTCAGTATGAGACTAAACAAATATGCATTAAGCATTCATTCAAGCAACTTTATAGAGATACCCGTAACACATTCAAAAAATCTTAGTGTGAGATCCCACCCACACCATCCACTACACAAAACGAGTTCCCCGGAACCCATCTGTCAAACTCCAACAAATGCGAGCATAGCTCGATGTGGTAAAACCACCAATAATCAATAATGCAGAAAATCTGTCGAATATCAAATAGTGCGATACAATTGCCAATAACATATAATATGCAAGAAAATCACCAATCCCATCAGTACTCCAAATGCAGTGCACTGACTACGAATATATGAGGACTTAATATGCCACTGGTACTCCACAGAACTCCTCCGTCAACCACAAAATACCTAACCCAATGCATATGCAATATGTCACACAAACTCATACATATTCATATTTCAATACTTTCCATATTTATTTGACATGTTCAACATGTCCTCAATAATCACATCCTTTCGGTAAAAGGAAACAATGTTCCAATTTTTAAATTACCATTAAGATTGTATCTATCAATATAATTCAATTTCACATATTTTACAAATTTCATTGTGCATAAATAGCAACCTCATGGATATACATCAAAGCAAATATTTCATGCATTTAAATCATGCATAAATCTAATATCTCAATAATTCATAGCATTCAATCAAACATTCTCGTATCACATAATACGATTATGCATAACAATCTCAATCACACATTCATACTGTCAAACTATCAATTTTGCCAACACATCAATCTTTTAAGGCTCGAAACATACCGGTTTTGGCCACTCACAAAACTAATATTTTGGGTATTAAGCCAATCCAATCAGCAAGCTAATTTATTAAATATAACATGACATTTATCATTATCAAACAAATTTACGAGTTTAGGACCCACACCTTATTTCTTGCTTCCTCGCAGCACACTAGCGAATCTTCCAATTTTCCTTAATAAATTCTTATACGAACCTAAACCAAAATTCAGTTTAAATTCAATCAATTTACCTTTAAACTAGCCCCCAAATACCCACTTATAGGTTCAAACCTGTCACACCCTGAAAATTCGAGTAATTTATTTTCTTTGTGTGCTTTGGGTAATTATTCTAGAAAGTAAAATTTTCTGATTTATTTTCGTGGTTAGTATAGTCCTGAAGAAGGATTTAAAATTTTATTAGATGGAATATTATTAATTTTGAGAAATTATTTATGGAAGTGGATTAAGTGGCTTTGACACATAAATTAATTTAAGTGTCAAAGTGAAGCATAAGATGAGTTATTGGACAAGTGGTGATGGCGCATGAGCTTGTGCATGAGGTTGAAGGTTCGAATCCCATGTTTAGCATCTAGGTGAATTTTATTTTGAATTTTTATGCATCAATATAGCAAGTGTCGGCCAAGAGCTTTTAAGGAAGGTGTTGACTTGTTATTTTTGGTTAAAATATCAATGGAATAAGGAAATGTTGAACTTAAGGAAAGGTATCAAGAGAATAAGGAAAATTTGAAGATATGAGGCATGAATCAAGGAAGTATTTTTGGAAACAATATCTTGGCCTAAAGGCCATGTACTTGGACAGTAATATGGCTATAGGGGGCGAATTTTGGTGATAGTTTTGGCTAGAGTTTTAGTTTTAGTTTTTGGTCATTTTTGTTTTGTGCAAGTTTTGCAAATTTTCTCAAACTCTCTCCTTTGGCCGAATTTGTGCACTTGGTAAGCCTAGTTTCTTTTGACCATTTGGTCATTTTGTTCTACACTTTTGTGCCAATTTTGTGTTTTCTCTTTGTGCCGATTTTACCAAAACCTAAAGAGACCATTTTATTCTTTTTTCTTTTCTCTCTACCATAGCCGAATATGCACCTATCTTAAAGCTCATCTTTTTCTTTTCTTTTCTTCTATTCACTTTGAAATCAAAGCAACATCATCACCATCTTTCTCCTATTTTATTCTTTTCAATCGAAATTCTCTTTACCTACACTTTCATGGCCGAATATTTGAGGGTTTATAGCCGATTTTTATCTTCTCTTTTTCCTTGAATCTTCATAGCCGAATCCTTCTTAAATCCATTCTATTCTCAAATCCTTTCTTTTCGACGTGGAATATAGGTAAGAGTTCTTTTCGTTTCGATTAGTTATTTGTGGTTAGTGCAGAATATTAATGTTGGCTTGAAGGCATTATTTGGATCGACATAAGCGTTTATTTTATTAACGTTTATTTTGTTAAACTTTAGTGCGATAACGGAAAGTTGGAATCAAGAAGTTGTGGGTGACAAAGCATAGGAATCGATTCTCGTGGTAAGGAAATCACATCTTTTAAACTTTAGAATTATTTCGATATCATTAGATTAATGTTCTTTGCCTTTAAAGACATTCAAAATAGGGAAGAAAAGAGGCGAGTGTTTAGCCTTCGGAAGAAGGAGGTTCTATTATTCCCCCTAAGTACAAGCAAAGGGCTATTTGGGAATCGGGATTTTCCACCGGGTTGCGGACGTTCAACCGAGGAAAATCAATTGTTCGAAGTCGTTCGTACTCGAACCATTATTTGTTCGTGGATTCGATTCGGTTAGCGAACCATCGATCGGAAAATCGCAAGTAGAAGTCTTACGAAAATCCGAGGGTAAATTTCTAGATCGTTATATTTAGATCGGTTTTATTATAGATTATAGTGTTTTAATTAACACAATACGTATAGGTGTTGAAGAGCGGGAAAGTTTAGTTCTCTCCATAACCGGTGTGTAAATTCACACTCATTTCGGAGTTAGATTTCTAATCATAAGTATTGCGATAAAATCGTGAAAATGGTAAATCCGGAAATTTTATAGTAATTGATACTTTTGTGAAAATGCATGCAAGCGGTTAAAACCGAGAAATATGCGAAAAACTGTTAAATCGATAAATGGGCGAGTAATACTCTAGTTCGATAATTGGGCCAAAATACTCTAGTTCGATAAATTGGGCCAAAATACTCTAGTTCGATAAATTGGGCCAAAATACTCTAGTTCGATAAATTGGGCCAAAATACTCTAGTTCGATAAATTGGGCCAAAATACTCTCGTTCGATAAATTGGGCCAAAATACTTTAGTTCGAAAAAGCGGGCCAAAAGCCCACTAAAGTCATTAAATGGGCAAATTACTAAATTATTTATTTATATGGGCCTAATGAAATGATTAATGATAAACCCACCGATGTTATGGATTAATTGAAAATCATTTATATGATTATATTTTGTTATACACGCATAATTGCATGGGTGGATATATGAAGAGAAGAATGGCGATTGCCAAATATCTAGTTCGGTGGCTCTGCCACAAATTCGGCTCAATGCCTCTAGTTCGGTGGCTCACGCCACAAATTTGGCTTAATGCCTCTAGTTCGGTGACAATGTCACAATCTAGTTGGTGAGTGCACTACAAAATTATTTAAGGGCTTTAAGCCCATGTTTGGTGTGTTTGGCGGGGTGGGTTGACTTGATCCCCATAGGTGTGTTGGTTGGTACGGGGGTGATAGCGGATGGATACTAGGTTGGTTTGGGAAATTCATTTACATGCATTTTTTTTATGTTATTTTATGATGTATGGTTGAATTCTGTAAATGGGCTCAAGCCCAGCATGATATCTTGACGATCTGGCCCAAAAATGGTGGTAAGTGAGTTGCACACTGAGTTCTTTGTAACTCACCCAAATTTTTTATTAACCATTTCAGGTAATGGAAATTGACGTGGACTTGGTAGGAGATGACTTGGTGGAGGCCATACTACGAACTTGGGTTTTATGAACTATGACTTTATTTAAGTTTTTATTTTAATTACTATTATTGGTTTGATGTAATAAGGCCTCTAAGTATGTTTTATGGATTTTATTGTGTGGATGGTTTAAATTTTATTTCTAAACTCTTAATATGGTTTTATCTTATATATACTAAGTTTTCTTAAGAACATTGGTTTTATAACAAAATTTTTGGACACTATAAATTATTTTAAATTTCTTCAAAGTTTATTATCTTAAGATTTTGACAATTATATTTTGACGTTAAGTTTTCAAACAATTATTTTCTTGAAACACCAAAATTTCAAATCCTCGTACTAAATTTTTATTAAACTCGATTTTCAAAAGTTTTTGTAGCATTAATTTATCGTAAATCTTGAAAAGAAGCGAAAATATGTTTGGTGTGACAAACCAAATCTCGTCTAAACGCATAGACCAGGGTTTGGGGTGTTACATTTAGTAATATCGAGCCCAGTTTCAAAACTCGGTGTGGTTTGGGTTCGATAATGAAATCTGTTTGAAAAATAATTTAAATATATAGACTTTTGATTTAAAGGTAGTATGGCACCATGAGCATCCCGCGCCAAGTCAAGTAAGTATCGTATATAACGATTGTGCATTACGATTATGATATGATTATAAGAAACACTCTAGAACTTCTAGTTTTAGGTGTTAAAACCGTAGAGATTGAGACAATAGGATATTGTTGCGAAAACATTCTATCTCTTTCATATCATAAGACATCGTTAATAAACAATGAAATATTATTTCGATTCATAAAACTCTTAATCGAGTTAAATCAATTAGTCGCTATGAGCACTAGAGGACGTGGTCGTGGGCGCGGTAGGCGTGGCCGTGGTAGAGGGCGAGGTGTTAGGGAGTAAGCGATGTGCCGAGTCATATGCTCGGAAATGGATGCACTGCGTCACTCGAGAGTGAGGCGGGATCGCACGATCATATGGAAGAGGATAATAATTTGTTACACGAGCAATCTGCGAGTACTTGAAAGGGTCATTTGGATCCAGGCTGGACCAACAGCTCGTGGGTCGATATCGGAGCGACTGAAATCTAGTGGAGTGAGGTTTTGAGAGGTGTCTCTCGGTGTAGCTCCCAATGTTTTTGAATATTGGCTTGAGGCGATAGAGAGCGAATTATGGGCGATCTTGAGTGCACTATGGAACAAAAGCTAAGAGGAGCGGTATCCTTGTTAAGGGACGAAGCATACCAATGGTGGCTTACTGTCCGAGAAGGCACTAATGTTGCGCTAGTTAATTGGGAATTCTTTAAGGCTTCCTTTCAAGGGAAATATGTGGGAACAAGCTATGTGGATGCCCGAAGGAAGGAATTTTTGAATCGGTGCAAGGAAATAAGGCGGTGGTGGCAGCATATGAGGTGAGTTCTTACGTTTGAGTCGTTATGCTCGAGCGATAGTGGCAACGGACCATGAGCGTTGTGTGCGCGCCGAGGGCGGATTGAAAGGCGAGTTGCGGGTTACGATAGCCCCACAACAAGTTAGAACTTTTGCCGCTCTTGTGGAGAAGGCTAAGATAGCCGAAGAGGCTAAGAACTCGAACGCGTCAAAACCGGGAGCAAGTTCGAGGCAACAGAGATCTGAAGAATTCGGGCTCTTCGAGAAGGTTTTCGAAGAGGTCTCGGAATGATGAATCAGCTCAAGGTAGGATACCTGTAGTCGCTGTGTCAGTCGAGGCTGTCTTTGAATGTGGAAAAAGACATTAGGAGAATGTTGGAGGAAGGCGGTGCTTGCTATAAATGTGGATCGACGGAGCATCAATATAGGAGTTGCCCTCGGCGTATGGATACAACTCAAGAAGTTCGTACTGCGATGCACCACCGGCAAGAGGAGCTCGGCAACCACCGAGAGGTCGTGGACCGGGTCGTGGTGGTAATGAAAGTGGGCGTGGTCAAGGTGCGATGGGTCGAGGCAATGGTCCTAGAGGCAACGCGGACGCAAAGCGGACCGGGATCGGTGTATGCGGTCGGGCGTTGTGAGGATGGCAATGCACACGATGTGATAAGCGATACGTTCTTCATTTACGATGTACCGTTATTGCCTTAATAGATATTGGTTCTACTCATTCGTATGTTGCTAGCACCATAAGCGGAAACTTGAAATTAGACTCAAATTTTCGATAATGAGATGAGGTGATTAGTCCCTTAGGTCGATCGGTGGTGGTTAATAAGCTGTTTAGAGAGCGTGCCCTTAGTTATTCAAGGAGAAACATTCTTGGCAAATTTGATGGAATTGCCTTTGGCGAAGTCGATATCATTCAGGCATGGATTGGTTGGTTAAGCACAGGCGCAATTGGTATCTTTGAAAAGCGGATGTTGATAAGAAGCGTGGAGGATAAGGAGATAGTTATGATAGGCGAGCGGAGAAATTTCTTGGCAAGCGTGATTTACGTGTTAAAGGCGGAGAAGTTGGTACGAAAAGGATATGGAGCATTTTTAGCATTTATTAGTGCTTTAGATGCCAAAGAAATTTGTCGATGGAAGATGTGAGAACGGTGAAGGAATTTTCGGATGTTTTTCTGAAGAACTTTCTGGTGTACCTCGGATCGGGAAGTGGAATTTGGTATTGAGCTTTTGCCGGAGGCGCTCAAGTGTCCATTGCTCTTATAGAATGGCACCAGAAGGAGTTGTCGGAGCTTAAAGCCCAAATTCAAGAACCGCTAGATCGGGGTTTTATTCGACCGAGTGTGTCTCAGTGGGGAGCAGGTTTTGTTTGTTAAGAAGAAGGATGGGTCAATGCGTATGTGTATCGATTATAGGCAATTGAATAAAGTGGCGATCAAGAATCGGTACCTCTGCCGAGGATTGACGACTGTTTGATCAATTGAAGGAGCTTCTGTTTTCTCAAGATTGATTTAAGGTCGGGTTACCACCCGGCTTAAGGTGAAAGAAGCGGATATTCACAAGGCGGCGTTCGAACCGATTCTACGGACACTATGAGTTTTTGGTGATGCCGTTTGGGTTGACCAATGCACCATTTGCATTTATGGATATGATGAACGGGTCTTTCAACCATTCTTAGATCGGTTTGTAGTGGTATTCATAGATGACATTACGGTTTATTCGAGAGCGAAGAAGAACATGACTCGCATTTACGGATTGTATTGCAAGTGCTTGAATAATCGGTTGTATGCCAAATTCGATAAATGTGAATTTTGGTTAAGAGAAGTGACTTTCTTGGGTCATGTTGTATCAGCCGAAGGAATAAGGGTGGATCCTCGGAAGATTGAAGCTGTATTGGATTGGAAACCACCGAAGTCGGTAGCGGAGATTCGGAGTTTCTTGGGTTTGGCTGGATATTATAGACGCTTTGTTGAGGGTTCTCGTTGATTCTTTGCACCTCTAACTAAGCTTTTGCGGAAAGGAGTGCCGTTTGTATGGGTGATAAGCAAGCAAGAAAGTTTCGAGAGATTGAAGAAGGTTTTAGCAGGCGCCGGTATTGATTCAACCTGAGGCTGGGAAGGAGTTTACAGTTTATTGTGATGCGTCACATACGGGTTTAGGCTGCGTATTGATGCAAAGTGGGAAAGTTGTAGCTTATGCTTCTCGTCAATTGAGACCGCACGAAGTGAACTACCCTACTCATGATTTGGAGTTAGCGGTGAGTGGTGTTTGCCTTAAAGATTTGGAGGCATTACCTTTATGGTGAAAAGTCTATCATCTATACGGATCACAAGAGTCTTAAGTATCTTCTTACTCAAAAGGAGTTAAACTTGAGACAACGGAGATGGGTAGAGTTGTTAAAGGACTATGATTTCTCTATTGAGTATCATCTGGAAAGGCTAATGTGGTGGCGGACGCATTAAATTAAGTAAGGTGGTATCGATTTGAGAGCTATGTTTGCCCATTTGAGTTTGTATGAGGATGGTAGTTTGATAGCGGAACTTCAAGTGAAGCCTTTGTGGTTGGAACAAATTAAGGAAAAGCAGATGTTAGATGAGAAGTTGAGACTTTTAATTCGAGCAAGTGGAAAATGGTGAAATTGAGGATTTTGGAATAAATTCGAGAAGGTGTATTGTGCTTTCGTGGAAGAGTCTGTATGCTGAGGATCGGATCGAGGCAAATGATTTTGCGGGAGGCGCATAGTAGTCCTTATGCTATGCATCCCGGAGGAAATAAGATGTATCGGGATCTTCGTGAGCGGTTTTGGTGGCACTGGATTGAAGCGGGAGATTTGAAATTGTGGGAAAATGCTTAACTTGTCGCCAAGTGAAGGCGGAGCATCAATTGCCTTGAGTGTCTTTACAACCGATTAAGATTCCTCTTTGGAAATGGGAGCGGATAACAATGGATTTTGTTAGTGGGTTACCTTTAACGCCTACTAAGAAAAACTCTGTTTGGGTAATTGTTGATCGTTTAACGAAGATCGCTCATTTTCTACCGGTTAAATGCGGACTACTCGTTGCGAAGTTGGCGAAGGCGTATGTATCTGAAATCGTGAGGTTGCATGGGGTACTGTATCGATTATATCGGATCGGGATCCTAGGTTTACAACTCGATTTTGGAAAGCTTTGCATGAAGCTTTGGGTACAAAGCTTAACCCGATCTGACTTTTCATCCTCGATCGGATGGTCGATCGGAGAGAGTGATTTGATCTGGAAGACATGTTAAGGGGATGTGTAATCGACTTCAAAGGTAGTTGGGAGGATTTTCTACCGTTAGCGAATTTGCGTACAACAACGATTACGATCTAGCATTCAGATGGCACCCTACGAGGCATTGTATGGTCGTAGGTGTCGTTCTCCTATTTGTTGGACTGAGTTGGGCGATCGGCAGTTGTTAGGACCTGAGATGATTTCTGAAACGGAAGAAAAAGTGAAAGCTATTAGAACACGGTTAAAGGAAGCCGGATAGGCGAGTGAAGTCGTATGCGGATCTCAAGCGTAAGGATATCGAGTATGCCGTAGGAGATCAAGTCTTCTTGAAGGTCTCACCTTGGAAGAAGATATTCAGATTCGGGAAGAAGGGCAAATTGAGTCCTAGATACATTGGACCATATTGTGTGGTGAAACGAGTTGGTCCAGTGGCCTATCAAATCGAATTACCTCCAGAATTGAGTCAAATTCATAATGTTTTCCATGTGTCCATGTTGAGGCGCTATAGATCGGATCCTTCGCACATAGTACCGGTAGAAGAAGTGGAGTTGAATTCGGATTTGTCTTTTGAGGAAGAACCGGTGGAAATCTTAGACCAGAGACGTTAAGGTACTAAGAAAGAAGGCGGTGCCGTTGGTCAAAGTGTTATGGCGTAACCACGGAGTGGAGGAAGCTGCGTGGGAGCTGAGGATGCAATTCGACAACAATACCCTCACCTTTTTAGCGAGTAAATTTCGAGGGACGAAATTTTCTTTTAGGGGGGTAGAGTTGTCACACCCTGAAAATTCGAGTAATTTATTTTCTTTGTGTGCTTTGGGTAATTATTCTAGAAAGTAAAATTTTTTGATTTATTTTAGTGGTTAGTATAGTCTGAAGAAGGATTTAAAATTTTATTAGATGGAATATTATTAATTTTGAGAAATTATTTATGGAAGTGGATTAAGTGGCTTTGACACATAAATTAATTTAAGTGTCAAAGTGAAGCATAAGATGAGTTATTGGACAAGTGGTGATGGCGCATGAGCTTGTGCATGAGGTTGAAGGTTCGAATCCCATGTTTAGCATCTAGGTGAATTTTATTTTGAATTTTTATGCATCAATATAGCAAGTGTCGGCCAAGAGCTTTTAAGGAAGGTGTTGACTTGTTATTTTTGGTTAAAATATCAATGGAATAAGGAAATGTTGAACTTAAGGAAAGGTATCAAGAGAATAAGGAAAATTTGAAGATATGAGGCATGAATCAAGGAAGTATTTTTGGAAACAATATCTTGGCCTAAAGACCATGTACTTGGACGGCAATATGGCTATAGGGGGCGAATTTTGGTGATAGTTTTGGCTAGAGTTTTAGTTTTAGTTTTTGGTCATTTTTGTTTTGTGCAAGTTTTGCAAATTTTCTCAAACTCTCTCCCTTTGGCCGAATTTGTGCACTTGGTAAGCCTAGTTTCTTTTGACCATTTGGTCATTTTGTTCTACACTTTTGTGCCAATTTTGTGTTTTCTCTTTGTGCCGATTTTACCAAAACCTAAAGAGACCATTTTATTCTTTTTTTCTCTCTACCATAGCCGAATATGCACCTATCTTAAAGCTCATCTTTTCTTTTCTTTTCTTCTATTCACTTTGAAATCAAAGCAACATCATCACCATCTTTCTCTTAATTTATTCTTTTCAATCGAAATTCTCTTTACCTACACTTTCATGGCGAATATTTAAGGGTTTATAGCCGATTTTTATCTTCTCTTTTCCTTGAATCTTCATAGCGAATCCTTCTTAAATCCATTCTATTCTCAAATCCTTTCTTTTCGACGTGGAATATAGGTAAGACTTCTTTTCGTTTCGATTAGTTATTTGTGGTTAGTGCTTAGAATATTAATGTTGGCTTGAAGGCATTATTTGGATCGAAATAAGCGTTTATTTTATTAACGTTTATTTTGTTAAACTTTAGTGCGATAACGGAAAGTTGGAATCAAGAAGTTGTGGGTGACAAAGCATAGGAATCGATTCTCGTGGTAAGGAAATCACATCTTTTAAACTTTAGAATTATTTCGATATCATTAGATTAATGTTCTTTGCCTTTAAAGACATTCAAAATAGGGAAGAAATGGGCGGTGTTTAGCCTTCGGAAGAAGGGAGGTTCTATTATTCCCCCTAAGTACAAGCAAAGGGCTATTTGGGGAATCGAGGATTTTCCCACGGGTTGCGGACGTTCAGCGAGGAAAATCAATTGTTGAAGTCGTTCGTACTCAGAACCATTATTTGTTCGTGGATTCGATTCGGTTAGCGAACCATCGATCGGAAAATCACAAGTAGAAGTCTTACGAAAATCCGAGGGTAAATTTCTAGATCGTTATATTTAGATCGGTTTTATTATAGATTATATTGTTTTAATTAACACAATACGTATAGGTGTTGAAGAGCGGGAAAGTTTAGTTCTCTCCATAACCAGGTGTGTAAATTCACACTCATTTTCGGGTTAGATTTCTAATCATAAGTATTGCGATAAAATCGTGAAAATGGTAAATCCGGAAATTTTATAGTAATTGATACTTTTGTGAAAATGCATGCAAACGGTTAAAACCGAGAAATATGCGAAAAACTGTTAAATCGATAAATGGGCCGGTAATACTCTAGTTCGATAATTGGGCCAAAATACTCTAGTTCGATAAATTGGGCCAAAATACTCTAGTTCGATAAATTGGGCCAAAATACTCTAGTTCGATAAATTGGGCCAAAATACTTTAGTTCGAAAAAGCGGGCCAAAGCCCACTAAAGTCATTAAATGGGCAAATTACTAAATTATTTATTTATATGGGCCTAATGAAATGATTAATGATAAACCCACCGATGTTATGGATTAATTGAAAATCGTTATATGATTATATTTTGTTATACACGCATAATTGCATGGGTGGGATATATGAAGAGAAGAATGGCCAGTTGCCAAATATCTAGTTCGGTGGCTCTGCCACAAATTCGCTCAATGCCTCTAGTTCGGTGGCTCTGCCACAAATTTGGCTTAATGCCTCTAGTTCGGTGACAATGTCACAATCTAGTTGGTAGTGCACTACAAAATTATTTAAGGGCTTTAAGCCCATGTTTGGTGTGTTTGGCGGGGTGGGTTGACTTGATCCCCACAGGTGTGTTGGTTTGGTACGGGGTGATAGCGGATGGATACTAGGTTGGTTTGGGAAATTCATTTACATGCATTTTTTTTATGTTATTTTATGATGTATGGTTGAATTCTGTAAATGGGCTCAAGCCCAGCATGATATCTTGACGATCCGGCCCAAAAATGGTGGTAAGTGAGTTGCACTGCTTGAGTTCTTTGTAACTCACCCAAATTTTTATTAACCATTTCGGGTAATGGAAATTGGCGTGGACTTGGTAGGAGATGACTTGGTGGAGGCCATACTACGAACTTGGGTTTTATGAACTATGACTTTATTTAAGTTTTTATTTTAATTACTATTATTGGTTTGATGTAATAAGGCCTCTAAGTATGTTTTATGGATTTTATTGTGTGGATGGTTTAAATTTTATTTCTAAACTCTTAATATGGTTTTATCTTATATATACTAAGTTTTCTTAAGAACATTGGTTTTATAACAAAATTTTTGGACACTATAAATTATTTTAAATTTCTTCAAAGTTTATTATCTTAAGATTTTGACAATTATATTTTGACGTTAAGTTTTCAAACAATTATTTTTCTTGAAACACCAAAATTTCAAATCCTCGTACTAAATTTTTATTAAACTCGATTTTCAAAAGTTTTTGTAGCATTAATTTATCGTAAATCTTGAAAAGAAACGAAAATATGTTTGGTGTGACAAACCAAATCTCGTCTAAACGCATAGACCGGGTTTGGGGTGTTACAAAACCAATCGTCTAAATTATAACTATTTTACGAATCCAAACTAGTTATATTTCTTACATTATTTTTATGTAAATCATACGTACAATCGTTCTTCGGCTTTACGGTTAATTTGGAACGCTTGGGTCATCACCTAATTCAATAATATATTGGAAAATTAGTAGCTAATAATGATTAAATTCCTTCATCTAATCAATCCATAACTGTAACACCCTATACCCAGCCTGGTCACCAAGCCTGAATACGGGATGCCACACCTCCATCTGAACTCATGTACAGCAAGTAGAAATCTTATTCTAAGCCAAATGTCCTTCATTATATTATACATGAAGGTATTAGGTCACTCAACTGGATTATTATCATTGTTACATACAAATCTTACCATAAATAATCCTAAAAATGAGTGTTAACTGCATAAGGTCTGTTTAGCAAAATTCTCAAAATGTGTCTGTAGGTTTCGATACTGATATTAGGGTATCGATATTTTCTCTAGGTGGTATCAATACCACCTGTAAAAACGATACCAAACCTGCATTCTCTTTCTCGCCTAAATCCCAAAGTCTCAAAAATTACTGATACCTATAATGAAATATCGATACTTTAACCCCGAGTATCGATACTCGAGAAAAGGTATCGATACCAAATCTCTATTCTAACTTTCTGCACATTTTGAAATATAAAGGTATCAATTTTGGAACCCGATATCTATACCTCTACCCTTGAACATGAAAATGTAGCACACAAATGCAATTAACTCACTTCAAAATAGTTTCTAAGCATCATGCATCAATTACTTCAATAAATAATCACCCAACGGCTAAATTTAACAGTTCAAGTCATCAACCATTAAAGTTCATGAGTATAAGCAAACATATAAACTCATAAACTTCCAAAACAGAAACACAACAAAGTCGGTAAATAATCTAACATATCATGGAACTAAACAAGTCTACCATATTGTCTTATTTCCCAATACGAAAATGACTGAAAGAAAACCTACGAGAATAAATGAGTCTTCCTTGGATCACTCCCTACGACAACCACACCGCCCACACCAAATTGTTACTAATATGCAAATGTTGAAAAGAGTGGATGAGCTTAACAAGCTCAATGAATGAGTGCAATAACCACAACACAAAGATTCCGTCATGCATCCACAATAACCGTATACATATACGATACTAGAGTCTTATGTCTAGTAACACTTAACACTTTAACATGCATCGTTTAAAAGTTCATTTGCATAACATTTATAAGGATAGTTTGCATAGCAACCACATATTTATTAAGGCATTCATCACACAACACACATATATATAAAACAATATAATTTGGCACTTGAGTTATGAAACTTATAGTGAGCTCTACCATCACACATCAGATACACAGATCTCCATCACACCATATAGACTCGTAGAGTCAAACATGACCGAGAAGTGAAGCTTATAGCTAACACTCTCCTTATTTCCCCTCACATGTCATGTTGAATGGAGCTTAGCTCACATTCCCTTATCCCTCCAAACATGTCCTAAGACCTTAACGCCCAAAATCACTATATATATAGGTGAGTACTCACAATCCTATGGCATGCCAACTATATCTAATGGTTTCAAGAATCACAAGGCCAAAATATCCAGTTTAACACACATATTACTTATCGATTATGTAATATCCCGGGTTAGGGGCTATTTTGGTGTTGCATGTTATTGCATGTGTTGGTGTGCTGTGTTGCTATTTCGGTGTTTTAGGGGTTTAATTATAGGCTAAGTGTATGCCTGAGTAGGTAGGAAAATTTTAGTTTTTGGCCTTAGGTGTGGGGAGGCGATAGAGTTGGGGCTTAAGAAAATAAAATGGAATTTTATGGCACAAATGAGGAGCTAGCAAAGTGGCGAGCTTGCGCCACTTGGAGCTTGGTGTGGGCGTCATCCGCAAGGGGAGAAGTCCCGAGTTCAAGCTGCGAGATTCTCATTTTTGGGTTTCCATTTTGACGGCATAGGAGGGAGGAGTTGTGTGTGATTTAAACTCCACTTTGGACTTAGTCAAATATTTTAAAAGATGGGTGGAGAGTGAATTTAGGAAGGAGACTTGTTCAACTCTTTTGAATGAGTGAATGGGAGCTTTTGGGGGATTTGGCGAAAATTTTGGGGAGTTGGAGGGGGAGTGTGACTTGGTATTGTGGGTGTGTTAGTGCTGAAATTCATTTTGGAGTTTTGGTGTTTTCGGTCAAAATCTTTAGAAGCAAATTCTCTCTTTGTGCCTTACCAAAGCCGAAAGTTTTAGCACTTGCCGAATTGTTCTTTGCTCATTTCTTTTGTTTCTAATTTTCCTTGCTAGCCGAATGTCAATGTCACTTTGAAGACACATCCGTGGCTTGATTTCTTTCACTTTTGCTTTTGGCCGAACCTAGCATTTCCCTTGCATTCTTTTTCTTTTCTCTTTTGAAACTCTACTAGCCGAATATTCACCTCCTCATCTTCTTTTCTTTTGTCCATTGTGGCTTCGAATTCTCCATTTCTTTTCTCCTTTCTTTTTGTGCCGAAACTCTACTCATTTGCAATCTTTTTCTTTCCTTTACACTAAAGCCGAATTTAAGGATATTAAATCACTCAAGCCGAATACCCTTCTCCTAGTAGTCTTCCTTGGCCGAATCTTTGGTGGTTCTCTCCTAGTGTGGTTAGCCGAATCATTGTTGGTAAGTAAGGGGTAAGTGATTAGTTATTGTTAGTTCAATCTTATGATTTCGATCAAGTCAAAGGTGATTTGGGATTAACTATGTTTTGTTAGGTGTTGGCCGATCATCGAACAATCTTTGTTGGGTTCGTGGATTTGGTAGGAAATCAAATCGGGAGTAAGGTAAGGGTTCAACATTAACCCCTTGAGTGTATATGTCTTGGCCGAATGGTTTTAGTGCCTAATGCTATGTTGGCCGAATGTTTCAGGAGCTAGTAATCGGGGGACTTAGATCACTTTTGTCAGGATTTCTAGACTCGTGTTATCAGGTGTGTAACTAACACCTTGATACTTAGTAATATTTTTAATAATAAACCGATTTGCTGTTAAAACTATAATGAAGATGATGGACAAGTGAATACCCAAAATGGGGTATGTGGACGATTAGAAGGTAAGTCTGTTTCTATGATGAGTACTATTACTAAAGTATAATATCATGACCTATGTTTTGTATGTATGTTATGAGAGAGCGCTTGGTATGTTGGCATGATATGCATGATTTGCATGAGATGCATGATACATGAGTATGGTATGTTGATGGGTTATATGAGATGAGGGAGCAGTGATATATTTTGTCTTGTGAGCACAGTGCTTTAGTAGCACACTTTGTGACTTTGGGTCACGAGGTTTGGCACCTCAGAGGTTTGGTACCTCAGCGTCTCGTCCCCAGTGGCTCGCATACCACGATGGGTTGGCCCCACAGATGATTATCTGGATTAGCGCCGGTGTTTTGGTAACACACGATGGGTTGGCCCCATCAACGATTTGTGACTACGGTCACCGGTGCTTTGGTAGCACATTGTGTCTTTGGGACACGGTGGTTTGGCACCACATTGCGACTTGTCCCTGTGGTTTGACCACCGTGGGTTGGCCCCACTTGAGATATGGGATTGTCGCTAGTGTTTTGGTAACACACGATGGGTTGGCCCCATCATCGTTGGATTTGTGACTTGGTCACGAGTGCTTTAGTAGCCTGATTGTGTCTTTGGGACACCGGTGGTTTGGGACCACATTGATGGATATTATGTCTTTGGGACATCAGTGTTTTGGTAACACATCGTGACTGTATGTCACCAGTGGTTTGGTACCACACGGGGTAGAAAGGAGTATGGATGGTTAGGATCGGGTTGCATTGATTATGTTGCTATGTATGATGGGTGTTAGCATGTTGTTTTATCGGGAGCGGGATTTACACATTTGAGTCACTCGACTCACCCCTCCTTTGACATATCGGGTGACTCGTAGACGCGGACTTGGGCCGGGATGGACTCGGGTGCGCATGCCATGCTCTAATAAAAGCTTTGCTCAGTTATTTGCATTTGGGTACTTAGTTTATTTATTTTTATTCGGATTTGTAAAAGCTTTTTAAGATGTGCTTATTACTGTTTATGCTTACATTGGATTTTAATATGCTGTAACAAAATAACTTGGTACAAATTTTATTAAAATTTGGAAAGACGACGTTTTCAAACCAACAAAGCGATATGTTTTGAACTATACCATCGGGTATCACACCGTTTTCATAATTGAATGAAAAACAATCGGACTCAAACTTGAAACCAAAAATTTTTCTAAGACTTAATATCCAACCACTCGTTTTCAAAAAAAAAAAAAAAAAAAGTTTTATCAAGTCTATTTAGTACAAAATCGAAATTTTCAAACACGTTTTCCCTCGTAACATACCAGATTCGATTGTGGTGTTTGGACCGGGTTTGGGGTGTTACAATTGTGGTATCAGAGCCAAGTTCAAAAGCTCGGCTGTGGGCTTGAGGCCCAAACGGTTTACAAAAGTTTGTTTTAAGTGTTTTGGGATTGAATACATGGTTTACAAGGCATGGCACCGAGTCTCCGGCACCAGTTCGCCCAGGTAAGTGGTTCTAACTCTTCTGTGAATTATTATTTGTAGAAGGGTAGGTGATTTGGAACGTAGTTAGATTTATAGGACTGAAACCCTAGGATTAGATTACTCAAACACTCGAACTAAAGCATAAGACTTAAAGCACTAAACCAATCTATGACTCAGCCACGGGGCTAGGGTGTGGCAACTCCTGTACGCATGTCTAGGAGAGGATCGGAAGAGCTTGGTATTTAGCGGTCCTCGTGACTCACCTCCTCTTCGCAGTATCCCACACAGTGCGTAGCTCGAGTTCACTACGACCAAGAAGGCTCGGTCATAGACTTAACCTAACGACTAAAACCCAAAAGGGAATCGACCATGTTTTAAAAATAATACAACGACAACCCTAATGTTTTCCAATTTTTTGCAATAAACTCATTCAAAACTGGAAATGTCACATTTACAACAATTTTCTTGAAAAACTGATTTATGGAAAATTACAAAAATGCCCTTAGGGTAAATTTACTAAAATGCCCTCGGTTTATAAAATAGCGACTCAATGATTTTGCCCCAAAATTTCAATGATGTTACAAAATTCAAACATTTTGTTTTGCAAAATATCAATCGAAAATTTTGATTTTGGAAATTTACTGGCATACTCGATTGTGAAAATTACTAAAATACCCTGGTTTCCAAAGCGAAGTATTTTTCAAAATTTTCAAAGAACACTCTCAAATTTTGGAATTCCAAATTGACCAGGTTTACTGAAAGTTTAAAATATCTTTTATTACGAAAATACCTGTAGGGAAAAATGCGAAAAAAATACCACTTGGGCTAGAATGGGCGTGCAATGTCAGATGAGTGAATAGGTATGGAAAGGGTTAAGGAATGAATGTATAATCTCTTTTGTGTGAATAGGATAGAAGATTGAAACCTTGATTGCTCGAAAGAACCCCCGAATAAACTCCATTCATAAATTTTTCTTTGCGGTTAAGAAAGTGGAACTATACTAATGCATAAAAATTCTTTTAATCGAATCGTAGATCGTTTTAGACATGAGCACTCGAGGCGGACGTGGTCGTAATACTCGTGGTAGAGGTAGGGGTAGAATGACGGTTTCTGAACCCGTAGGATCTGGTCAAGGGTCAGAAAATGAGATGCCGGTTCCGCCACCCAGTGGAGGTGGTGAGTTCCAGGATCGATGGAGACGATGCGATGTCATGAGCGATCTTTGCGGGTGTTGGAAAGAGTGGGTGGTGTAAGTGGTGGTGCGGGAGTTAGGAAATCTGTTCTGAGAGACTTCGGGCTAATGGGGCCGAATTTTTCCGAGTGTATCGGGTGTTGCTCCTAGCACTGCTGAATATTGGCTGGAGGCAACGGAGCGGATCATGGATGATCTGGACCTTTCTGCTGAGGAGAAACTTAAGGGGATTGTATCGCTTCTTCGGGATGAGTCATACCAGTGGTGGCTCACGGTTCGGGACGAGTGTGGCGGTGAGGATCGACATGGGATTATTTAGAAGTGCATATCAAAAGAAATACATAGGGGCTAGTTACATTCATCGACTCCCGGAGGAAGGCATTTACGAGGCTTGTTCGGGGAGTAAATGCATTTCGAGTCACGGTGAGTTCTGGCCAAATCGAGTAGGTATGCCGGGGGCATTGTAGCCACTTGAGCATGAGAGGTGTGTTCGTTTCGAGGATGAGTGCGAGACGAGTTGAGGTCGCTGATTGCTCCTCGTGAGAGCGCGAGTTCTTTGTCTTAGTCGAGAAGGCTAAGGTAGTTTGAAGGTGTTAAGGAGTCGGTAAGGCGAGCATGGACAGGAGTAGGCTTAAGAGGAGCTTTGGGTCTTCGGGATAAATGCGTAATCCGCGAGAAGAGGGTTAGACCGAGTGGGGCGTAATCGATCTGCTAGGTTTGTTCTTTGCTAAGCGGGACCGCCGATGTATGTCGATGTGGGAAATCTCATTGGGGTGGTGTTGGGTGGTGGTAAAGGTTGCTTTGAGTGTGGTTCTCTCGGATCATCGCATTAGGGGATTGTCGCGTAGGATGGCGTGGATTGATCGAGAATCGGGCGTGTCGATTCGAGAGGTAATGGACCGCCACCGCGAGAGGGGCGTGGTAATGGCGAGAGGTGGCAATGGATTTGGTCGAGGTCGTGGAGCAGGCGAGAGTGTGCGGTAGTTACGAGGCACGGACACTGTGCGGTGTATGCGACTAGGCGCGCGCGAGAGGCGACGACGCACCGGGACGTAATCACCGATGCGTTTTTGATTTTTGGTTCTCTCCTATCGCCTTAATTGATTTGGGTTCCACGCATTCGTATGTTGCTAGTAGTATAGTTGAGACCATGGACTTAGATTCTGAGATATCTTCTAGGCAGATGACTGTACTTAGCCCTCTAGGTCACTCTGTAGTGGTAGATAAGTTGTATAAGGATGTACCCCTAGAACTCCAAGGGGTCATTTTTGCTTGCCGATCCGATGGAGCCGCCGTTTGGGGAGTTCGATCGATTTCGGAATGGACTGGGTTTGGTGAAGTACCAGGCCAAGGTGGATTGCGCGGCTAAGCGCATGGTTCTATCGACGGATAAGGGAGATGAAGTGAGTATGATAGGTAATAGGAGAGATTACTTATCCAATGTGGTATCTGCTTTGAAAGCGGTGAAGATGGTCGGAAGAAGGTCGCGAAGCGTATGTGGTTCATGTGTATGCCTTAGAGGCTAAGGAATCGCCGTCGAGAAGGTTCGCATCTTGTTAAGGAATTTGTGGATGTGTTTCGGAGGAGCTTAGGGTTTGCCACCCGATCGTGAGGTAGAGTTTGGGATAGATCTGCTACCGGGGATGCGCCAAAGTGTCTATTGCTCCATATAGGATGGCACCAAAGGAATTGGTGGAGCTTAAGGCTCGATTCGGGAGCTGTTGGATCGAGGCTTCATTAGGCCAAGTGTTTCGCCGTGGGAGCGCGCGGTATTATTCGTCAAGAAGAAGGGCGGTTCGATGCGGATGTGTATCGACTACCGCCAACCGAATAAGTCGACGATTAAAAACAAGTATCCGTTACCACGGATAGATGACTTGTTTGATCGGTGAAAGGTGCATCGGTGTTTTCAAGATCGATTTGAGGTGCAGGTACCATCGGTTGAAAGTTAAGGAAGCGGATATCCATAAGACGGCGTTTGGACTCGATACGGGCACTCACGAATTCTGGTAATGCCGTTCGGGTTGACTAACGCTCGGCAGCTTTATGGACATGATGAATAGGGTGTTTTCAAAGAAGATCGGATCGGTTCGTCGTGGTTTTTATTGGCGACATCTTGGTATATTCAAGGTCGGAGGAAGAGCATGATGCACACTTAAGAGTGGTGTTGCGATTTTGAGGAGAAGCAACTCTATGCTAAGTTCGGTAAGTGTGAGTTACGGCTTAATGAAGTGACATTTTTGGGTCATGTAGTATCGGTGAGGGATTAGAGTAGATCCTCGGAAAGTTGAGGCGGTTTTGGATTGGAAGCCTCCTAAGTCGATGGTAGAGATTCGGAGTTTTCTGGGTTTGGCGAGGATACTACAGAAGGTTTGTTGAGGGTTTCTCGTTAATTGCGACACCGATGACTAAGTTGTTAAGGAAAGGAGTTCCGTTCGTTTGACCGAGAAGCAAGCAGGAGAGTTTTGATAAGTCAAGAAGATCTTGACCGAGGCTCTGTTTTAATTCAACTTTGAGGTGGTAAGGAGTTCACGGTGTCATTGCGATGCATCACATACTGGATTGGGTTGTGTCTTCGATGCGGGAGGGTAAGGTTGTGGCTTACGCTTCTCGGCGGTGAGGCCACACGAGGTCAACTATCCACGCACGATTTAGAGCTAGCATTTGTAGTCTTCGCTCTAAAAATCTGGAGGCACTACTTATACGGGGAGAAGTCAATAGTCTACACCGATCATAAGAGCACGAAGTATCTCACCGACTCGAAGGATCCGAATTTGAGGCGGCGTAGATGGGTTGAATTGCTCAAGGACTACGATCGTTCGATCGAGTATCATCAGGGCAAGGCTAACGTGGTGGTGACGCGCGTTGAGCGCGCGAGGTTGTTTCGGACTTAAGAGCTTTGTTTGCCCATTTGAGTTTGTATGACGACGGAGTATTCTCGCAGAGCTGCGAGTTAAGCCTACTTGGGTTGAGCGGATCAAAGAGAAGCAGATTAGAGGATGAGGTTACGAGTGCGCGTAGGGTGCAAGTGCGAGAATGGTAGTTTGGAGGGTTCTGACCTATCTAGTGATGAGGTTACTGTGTTTCCAAGGAAGGCTTGTATGCCTAAAGATGTTGGGTGAGGCGAGAAGATTCTTCGGGATGCACATATGATCCTTATACTATGCATCCCGGAGGTAGCAAGATGTATAGGGATCTTAGAGAAGCGATTTTGGTGGCCTGGCTTGAAGAAAGAGGTGACAGAGTTTGTTGGAAAATGTCGACTTGTCGTAGTCAAGGTCGAACATCGATTGCCGTCGGGTTTGCTTCAGCCTGTGAAGATTCCTCAGTGGAAGTGGGAAAGGATAACTATGGATTTCGTCAGTGGTTTACCGCTCACGCCAAGCAAGAAAGATTCGGTTTGGGTTATCGTGGACCGTCTAACTAAGTCGGCCCATTTCATTCGGTGAGTGGACTATTCACTTGAGAGGTTGGCGAAGCTTTATGTGTCGAGAGATAGTGAGGCTGCGCGGTGTTCGATTTCGATAATCTCGGATCGGGATCCCGAGTTTACGTCGAGGTTCGGAGAGCGTTGCATCAAGCTCGGGTACTCGTTTGGATTTCAAAGACGGCTTTTCACCCCGATCGACGGGCAATCGAGAAAGGTCATTCGGATCTTGGAAGACATGTTGAGAGGTTGTGTTACGGACTTGAGGCGATTGGGATGAGTTTCTACCGTTAGTGAGTTTGCCTACAACAACGATTACCAAGCAAGCATCAAGATGGCACCGTATGAGGTATTTGTATGGTAGGAAGTGTCGCTCACCTACATGTTGGACGAGTTAGGTGAACGTCGATTGTTGGGACTGAGTTGGTTCTTTGAGACCGAGGACAAGGTTAAGTTGATTCAGGCTCGTTTAAAGGAAGCTTCGGACCGGCAAAAGTCTTATGCCGATCTGAAGCGAAGGGATATAGAGTTCGCTGTGGGAGATCGTGTTTTCTTAAAGGTCTCGCCGTGGAAGAAGGTGCTGAGGTTTGGCAGAAAAGGCAAGCTAAGTCCGAGGTTTATTGGGCCGTATAAGGTATTGAGACGAGTTGGACCAGTGGCGTATCAGCTTGAGTTGCCAGCAGAGCTTAGTCAGATCCACGATGTTTTTCACGTTTCGATGCTTCGGAGGTATCGATCAGATCCATCGCATGTGGTAGCAGTGGAAGAGATCGAGGTGAATCCAGACTTGACTATGGAGGAGGAACCTGTGCAGATTCTAGATCGAGATGTCAAGGTTCTACGTATAAAGTCTGTGCCTTTGGTTAAGGTTCTTTGGCGGAATCATGGCGTGGAAGAAGCCACGTGGGAACCCGAGGATGCGATGAGACAGCAATACCCGCAACTCTTTTGATCGATCGTAATTTCGAGGCCGAAATTATTTTTAAGAGGTAGAAAGCGTAATATCCGGGTTAGGGGCTATTTTGGTGTTGCATGTTATTGCATGTGTTGGTGTCTTTGTGTTGCTATTTCGGTGTTTTAGGGTTTAATTATAGGCTAAGTGTATGCGAGTAGGTAGGAAAATTTTAGTTTTGGCCTTAGGTGTGGGGGCGATAGAGTTGGGGCTTAAGAAAATAAAATGGAATTTTATGGCACAAATGAGGAGCTAGCAAAGTGGCGAGCTTGCGCCACTTGGAGCTTGGTGTGGCGTCATCCGCAGGGGAGAAGTCCCGAGTTCAAGCTGCGAGATTCTCATTTTTGGGTTTCCATTTTGTGGCATAGGAGGGAGGAGTTGTGTGTGATTTAAACTCCACTTTGGACTTAGTCAAATATTTTAAAAGATGGGTGGAGAGTGAATTTAGGAAGGAGACTTGTTCAACTCTTTTGAATGAGTGAATGGGAGCTTTTGGGGGGATTTGGCCGAAATTTTGGGGGAGTTGGAAGGGGGGAGTGACGGCTTGGTATTGTGGGTGTGTTAGTGCCGAAATTCATTTTGGAGTTTTGGTGTTTTCGGTCAAAATCTTTAGAAGCAAATTCTCTCTTTGTGCCTTACCAAAGCCAGAAAGTTTTAGCACTTGCCGAATTGTTCTTTGCTCATTTCTTTTGTTTCTAATTTTCCTTGCTAGCCGAATGTCAATGTCACTTTGAAGACACATCCGTGGCTTGATTTCTTTCACTTTTGCTTTTGGCCGAACCTAGCATTTCCCTTGCATTCTTTTTCTTTTTCTCTTTTGAAACTCTACTAGCCGAATATTCACCTCCTCATCTTCTTTTCTTTTGTCCATTGTGAAGCCGAATTCTCCATTTCTTTTCTCCTTTCTTTTTGTGCCGAAACTCTACTCATTTGCAATCTTTTTCTCTCCTTTACACTAAAGCCGAATTTAAGGATATTAAATCACTCAAGCCGAATACCTTCTTCCTAGTAGTCTTCCTTGGCCGAATCTTTGGTGGTTCTCTCCTAGTGTGGTTAGTGAATCATTGTTGGTAAGTAAGGGGTAAGTGATTAGTTATTGTTAGTTCAATCTTATGTTTTCGATCAAGTCAAAGGTGATTTGGGATTAACTATGTTTTGTTAGGTGTTGGCCGATCATCAGAACAATCACTGTTGGGTTCAGGATTTGGTAGGAAATCAAATCAGGAGTAAGGTAAGGGTTCAACATTAACCCCTTGAGTGTATATGTCTTGGCCGAATGGTTTTAGTGCCTAATGCTATGTTGGCCGAATGTTTCAGGAGCTAGTAATCGGGGGACTTAGATCACTTTTGTCAGGATTTCTAGACTCGTGTTATCAGGTGTGTAACTAACACCTTGATACTTAGTAATATTTTTAATAATAAACCGATTTGCCTGTTAAAACTATAACAGTATGATGGACAAGTGAATACCCAAAATGGGGTATGTGGACGATTCGGGTAAGTCTGTTCTATGATGAGTACTATTACTAAAGTATAATATCATGACCTATGTTTTGTATGTATGTTATGAGAGACTGCTTGGTATGTTGGCATGATATGCATGATTTGCATGAGATGCATGATACATGAGTATGGTATGTTGATGGGTTATATGAGATGAGGGAGCAGTGATATATTTTGTGCTGACGAGCACCAGTGCTTTGGTAGCACACTTTGTGACTTTGGGTCACCAGAGGTTTGGCACCTCCAGAGGTTTGGTACCTCAGCGTCTCGTCCCAGTGGCTCAGTACCACAGTGGGTTGGCCCCACGAGATGATTATACGGATTGACGCCGGTGTTTTGGTAACACACACGATGGGTTGGCCCCATCAACGCATTTGTGACTACGGTCACCGGTGCTTTGGTAGCACATTGTGTCTTTGGGACACCAGTGGTTTGGCACCACATTGCGACTTGTCCTCGTGGTTTGACCACCGTGGGTTGGCCCCACCAGAGATATGGGATTGTCCGCTAGTGTTTTGGTAACACACGATGGGTTGGCCCCATCATCGTTGGATTTGTGACTTGGTCACCGGTGCTTTGGTAGCACGATTGTGTCTTTTGGGACACCAAAGTGGTTTGGGACCACATTGATGGATATTATGTCTTTGGGACATCAGTGTTTTGGTAACACATCGTGGATTGTATGTCACCAAAGTGGTTTTAGTACCACACGGGGTAGAAAGGAGTATGGATGGTTAGGATCGGGTTGCATTGATTATGTTGCTATGTATGATGGGTGTTAGCATGTTGTTTTATCGGGAGCGGGATTTACACATCGAGTCACTCGACTCACCTCTCCTTTGACATATCGGTGACTCGTAGACGCGGACTTGGAGCCGGGATGGACTCAAAGTGCGCATGCCATGCTCTAATAAAAGCTTTGCTCGATTATTTGCATTTGGGTACTTAGTTTATTTATTTTTATTCGGATTTGTAAAAGCTTTTTAAGATGTGCTTATTACTGTTTATGCTTACATTGGATTTTAATATGCTGTAACAAAATAACTTGGTACAAATTTTATTAAAATTTGGAAAGACGACGTTTTCAAACCAACAAAGCGATATGTTTTGAACTATACCATCGGGTATCACACCGTTTTCATAATTGAATGAAAAACAATCGGACTCAAACTTGAAACCAAAAATTTTTCTAAGACTTAATATCCAACCACTCGTTTTCAAAAAAAAAAAAAAAAAAAAAAGTTTTATCAAGTCTATTTAGTACAAAATCGAAATTTTCAAACACGTTTTCCCTCGTAACATACCAGATTCGGTCGTGGTGTTTGGACCGGGTTTGGGGTGTTACAGATTATCCGAGCACTATCACTACATGTTAGCAACTTTCGCAAAACACTATCACTTTCATATAACATATATATAACATGTATACATTTACACTTCTCACAACAATTATCATATCCACATATCACATATTTGAGCTTCTCATCACTATGCACAAGTTCATAATCATGCAAGAAAATAAACCACACACAAATGTAGATACAAGAAAACTTACACTTGGAATTTAGAGTAGGGGTTTAGGCTACAACTAAATTCCCAAATACGCATGACTCGTGTCTATTAGTAGTGGTTCCAAACACTCACCACTAATGCTTTCGCCGAGAAGTCAAAAGCTCAATCTAGTTCTTTATTGAACTAGTTGAAGGCTCTAATGAATCCAAGGCTTCACACACAAAAATCATACAATAAACACAGTCAAATAATGGCCAATGATTCACTCAAACCAACCAAAACACAATCCTAAGTTGAGTTCCAAACTAGCTCAAAACCATTAACATAACAAACTTAAAATGCTCATAACTCATTCTACGCCTAAGCTTTTCACCTAAAATGATTTGTGTACATCTTATTAATCATCTACACCTAATTTACAACCTTTAAATTACACTAAAATACTCAGTTCATGGTATCGACATTTTCAACATTTTTTAGGCAATTTTCACAAAATTCATTAAAATATGAGAAATCATTAATGAAACTTCAATGCAAGTTTAAAAACCTTTTAATCACATTGAAACTAATAGAAAAACACTTTAAAATCACATTTTTACCCAAAATCTCAGAATCCACCATTAATGACTCCATTTTCAGCTTTTATTAAAAACTTGCGATTCAATGGCTAATAATTCAATTTTAAGGGCTAGATATCATGAAAAACTCATAAGAATTCAAAATATTACCTTTAACAGAAGATTAGATGAGTTTTGATGCAAACTTGGAAAACCTACGTTTGGAGAAGATGATGAAATCTATGGAGATTTTAAGTGCTTTAAAGAGGTTATGGATGTTTAAGGCTTGGGTGTTGAGAGAAATCAAAAGCTTATAGTTTGGTAATCAAAATCGAGTGGAGAGAGCTAGGGGAATCAAAGGGACGACAAGCACAATGAAGGGGAAAAACTAACGTGAAAACATGTTGATGGGGAAGAAATGGGTTCAATTTTATAAACTGGTAAAACTGCAATAATCCTCTTTCTAAAATTAAAGGTTTCTAAAACACTTTTTCAAAAATTGATTTAACAGTTATAATGACAGCCGAATATAGTTCTGGTTTACCATGCTAAGAAATTTCGAACACTCTAGAGCTAAAATTCCTAAAATACCCCTAAAACTCCTAGGCCCTATTTTGGGCTTGTTACAATAACCTTTACCTATGTCGAAACAACAAACTAGTTTACAGTTAATTGCACTTACGCTTCCCAATTTGTGAGTTCTGAATGGCCAATCAATCAAGAACGTTTTTCCTGAATTGAAATGGGTTTAAAGGAAGATTAGAAAGGTTCAAGCACTCAAATTAAGGCTGAAATTAGATGGTCAAGATTCAAGAAACAAAACAACCCAATTCTCTACACATATGCGCATGCACCATCATCCATGGTGGCTAGAATTGGAGCTAAATTTTAAAATGATTTGAGATCTAATTAAAAGCTGGAAAATACCTTTAAAAAAATTAAAAATTCCCCAAATTACATATATGGAAATTTTAGTTTTTAAATTGCAAGATTACCCAAGAAATTAGAATAAAAAGAGGTCTTGCACAAGCTAATGGAAATGGGCGGCAATGGCACTTTCTTGGCAAGGTTGGAGTTTATCTTAGAATTAGAGGCTGATTATTTTGAGAAAAAAATTGTATTTATACCTAGGTTTACTAGGCTTTGATGGCAACACATAAAAAACAAGGGAATTTTGCAGAAATTAATTTATTATGCAAGAGATGGGACTTCAACTTGGGACCTCTAACTAACTTTCATGCTTCCACATTTAATAACCAACCATTGGGCTTTTTGATATATTTTTACATTTTATTGAGATAAATTTTGGGATGTTACAGCTCTACCCAAATTAAAGTAATTTCGTCCTTGAAATTACCTGATTCGAAAAGATGAGGATATTGAAGCCTAGTTGAGTCTCCGACTCCCAAGTAGCCTCTTCGATGCTATGATTTCTCTACAGTACTTTAACTAGAGAAATTTGCTTTTGTCTTAACACTTTGATCTCACATTCTAATATTTGAACTAGTTCCTCCTTAAATGAGAAATTGGGTCTAACCTCAATCTCCTTGATTGGAGTAATATGTGTGGGATTGGATCGATACCATCTCAACATCGAGACATGAAATACATCGTGAATACGATCTAACTCAGGAGGCAATTCGAGTTGGTAAGACGTAGGACCAACCCTCTTAAGCACTCGATAAGGACCAATAAACCTAGGGCTTAAGTTACCATTTCAGAAAAACCTCAAAACTTTCTTCCATGGAGAGACTTTTAGGAAAACCAAATCACCCACATTGAACTCAATGTCCTTGCTCTTCAAATGGGCATACGACTTTTCTCTATCAGAAGCTACTTTTAGTCTTTCTTGAATTAACAGAATCTTATCTTCAGTTTCAGTGACCAACTCTGGGCCAATCAACTTCCTTTCTCCTACTTCAGTCCAACATAAAGGCGAGCGGCACTTACAACCATAAAGACCTTCGTAATGTGCCATTTGGGTACTTGAGTGATAACTCTTATTATAGGCGAACTCTACTATAGGTAAATGTTCTTTCCAACCACCTTAGAAGTTAAGTACACAACTCCTCAACATATTCTCCAATATCTAATTGACCATTTCTGACAGACCATCAACTTACGGATGGAAAGTTATACTGGAATCCAATTGAGTACCCAAAGCCTCGTGCAATTTCTTTTAGAATCAAGATGTGAATCTAGGATCTCGATCTAAAATAATCGACATGGGTAAACCATGTAATCTCACTATCTCAAAAACATAAAGCTTAACTAACTTCTGGAGAGAATAATCAATACGAACATGAACAAAATGGGCAGATTTAGTGAATCTGTCCACTACAACCCAAATCGATTCTTTCTTAGTAGGTGTCAAGGGCAACCCACTAACAAAATATATTGTCACACTCTCCCACTTCCACTATGGTATTTGAATCGATTATATTAACCTTGATGGATACTGATGTTCCGCTTTAACTTGCTAACAAGTCAAACATTTAGATACGAATTCAGTCACTTCACATTTCAGACTTGACCACCAATACACTTCCCTCCAGTCTCAATACATCTTAGTACTACCAGAATGCATAGCATAAGGGCTGCTATGTGCTTCCTGTACTATAGATTGTCTCAAATTCTAATCATTAGGCACATAATATCTCCCACTAAAGCAAAAAATTCTATCAGGTTAATCCAAAAATCCTCAGTTGATCCATCCTCAACATGTTTAAATCAAGGTGTTAGAGTTTCATCCAAACTCTGCTTATCTTTAATTTCCTAAACCCAAGCAGGTTTTACTTGCAATTATGCCAAAATACCACCATCACCAAAGAGACTCAAGTGAGCAAACATAGCCCTCATGTCAAACATTACCTTTCTTCCTAAGGCATTAACCACAACATTGGCCTTACTAAGATGATACTCGATTGTATATTCATAGTCCTTTAATAACTCAATATATCTTCGTTGCCTCAAATTAAGTTCTTTCTGATTTAGGAGATATTTGAGACTCTTGTGATCGGTGTAAATAATACATTTCTCACCATACAGGTAGTGTCCCCAAATTTTGAGAGCAAACACAATAGTTGCCAACTCCAAATCATGAGTTGGGTAGTTACCTTCATGTGGCCTAAGTTGTCTCAAAGCATAGGCTTCCACTTTACCATCTTGCATCAAGACGCAACCAAGTCCAACATGCGAAGCGTCGCTATACACAACACATTCCTTACCGGGTTCTGATTGAATTAAAATGGGGGCTTCTGTCAACATGGATTTAAACTTTTCAAAACTGGCCTACTATTTGACAAACCTCAACAAACCCTTCGATAATACCCAATAAGACCCAGAAAACTCTAAATTTTCGAAACATTCTTCGGTTGCCTCCAATCTAGGATAGCTTTAACATTTTTGGGATCTAGCGAATACCCTCAGCCAATACATGTGACCTAAAAACATCACTTCCTTCAACCAAAATTCACACTTAATGAGTTTAGCAAAATGTTGCTTTTTACGGAGTATTTGTAAAACCACTCTTAAATGTTCATCATGCTCGGAACCTAGCCGTAGAAACCAAGGCAGGTTGTCTCACCTTGACTCAATTCACATGTTGAGTTGGTGCTTTCTGACCCCGATTAAAATTCCCATTTCGATTCTAATTACGGCCCCTTTGAGCATCTTGATTACCTCTCTAATTTTGTGTAACAGTCCGGTTTAGACCCTAGTCAGAATAGTGGTTTCAAAACCACGAATCCTAGTTAGTGAAATATTTTAATATTATTTTTGTGCCTTTGATATGTGATTAAGCATGTGTTAAAGTTTCGTAAGATAATTTGTCTGTCTGTATACTTAATTTGATAAAAGGATTAAATTGCATTGAAGTCAAAATTTGCATGCTTTATGAAAAGACACCTATTTGATGTGGCTTTTAAATTAGGAGGCCTTGAGAGGCAATTGTGCCAATATTTAGATAGTGGATGTTTAAAAGACACTAGTGACCTTATTTATATATGTTATTAATGTTTATTAAAAGGGTTAATATGGTAAAGTGTATATTAATATGTTTGTAATAAAACAAACAAATGAAAAGATGAATGTTATCATCTTATTTGAGTGCCAAAATTTTGTAGAAAAGAAAGAAATAAGAAAGATAGGGCATTCGGCTATGGTTTGGCTAAATTAAGGTATGTTTTGGCTTTGGATTTTGATGATTTTTATGTTTTTGAGATTGTTGCTTAGTCTACTATCAAGCCCATGTTGTAATTTGAAGAATTGGTGATGTTTATGAGATCTACCATTGATGAAATGGTGATTTTTGTGATGCTTTTAGGTGTTAAATGAAAGATATGTGTTTAATGAACATATTTTGTTCTTGAATTTTTGATGAATTTAGCTAATTAGGGCTAAATTGTGAAAATGGTATTTTAAGGGACTAAATTATAAAATAAATGAAATGTATGGACTTGTATTGCATACATGAATATTCGACTAAGCATGGGTATATGGTGATTATGTGTATTTGATGATTTTGTGAAATAGGGACTAAAATGTCCAAATGTGCAAATGTGAAGGCTAATTTGTAAATTACCCTAAATATATGTATTTGGATTGAATTGAATAAGTTGGTGAATAAAAGGGTTAAATTTGAATATGTAAAGATCAAGAACCGAAGAAATCAGAATTAGATCGCGGGAAAGCAAAAGTAGTCAAATAGCTGTATTCGTTTCCGATAAACCAAACTTGAGGTAAGTCGATATACAAATAAATATATTAGTATTGAATTATGAATGTTCATATGACTATTGATAATGATGAGCGCATATGAGATGTTATATATATGAAATCAAAGATATGACACATTGCTAACATCCGAGAAGTCCCGTACGAACCTAGGAATAGATAGGATTAACTATGTCATGACATAGATGTCTGTTGAGTGATATCATGTAAGACTACGTCTGGGACGTTGGCATTGATTCGAGATTTTGTGTAAGACCACATCTGGGATGTTGGCATCGAAATGAGATTTATGTGTAAGACCATGTCTGAGACATTAGCATCGTATTGATTCATGTAAGACCCTGTCTGGGACAGTGGCATTGATATCCGGTTACATGTAAGACCACGTTTGGGACATTGGCATTGTACGACTATTCTGAGCATTCTGAGTATCCTATTAGATTCCAAAAGGTTCAACGGGCAAGTCCAAAAAATGAACGAATATGTGAATTGTACATCCGTTTCAGGTACGTTGATGTATATATATATATGCCTTGTATAAGCATAAAAAGGTGAGCATGTATGTGCATTAATGCAAGTGAACCTTTGTGATATATGTGTATATTTGAGGTATGAGCAAGAGATATTTGAAATTTGATGAATTGGAAAGCAATGGCAAATCAAGTGAGCCAAAGAGTTATATATATGTGCTTGAATTGAATAAATGTAAATGAATTCACATAGACATGTTTATGAATGATTTATACTAAGATTATTTGTATATGGCTTACTAAGCTTTTGAAAAGCTTACTCTGTGTGTGTGTTTACTTTGTTTTATAGGTCATCAAAGCTACGAAAGGCTCGGGACCGTCAAGGATTATCATCACACTACTTAGCTCATTTTGGTACCTTTTGGATATGTATATAGCTAAATATGGCATGTATAGGCTAGTCATTTTGGGTTAAGTTTGAAATGTATATAAATAACCATGAGATGTGGCTAGATAAATGTTGATGACATGCATGAGTGATTATGATATATGATGCTTGATTTGGTATGGTTTGATAGCAAATGAAATGGTCAAGGCTATGGTAAGCATATGAATGCATTATGAGTATGTTTGAGTGATCAAAGAAATAGTTAAAAGAAAGGTAAATCGGGATGAATCATGCTTGAATATAAGTATGTATTTTAGTTGTGTAAATTGGGATGAATGGAAATGAAATAGAATGTGGAGATTTGTTGATTATTTGGTATGTCTTTGATTTTCAATTGTGTATGATATGAATTGGTATATTGTTTGTAGGTATGACCTTAATGTGGGTGGAATTATGGCCTTGCAAATGGCCTGTTTTGCCTACACGGCTGTGGCACATGGGCGTGCCTGGTAGCCATGTGGTTAAGTCAATAGCTAGCCTAACTTTACACGACCATGGTACACGAGCGTGCCTGGTAGCTGTGTGGTAAAGTCAGTAGCTAGCCTAATGTTACACGGCCATGGCACATGGGAGTACCTGGTGGCCGTGTGGATAAGTCAGTATGCATGCTCTGATTTGGCACGGCCAAGACACATGGCTGTGTCTAGTAGCTGTGGGAGGCACACAGCCTACCTACACGGGCGTGTGACCTCTGCAACTTAGAAAAGTTTTAAATTTTTGAGAATTTTAGTATGTGTTCGGTTTAGTCCCGACCCTATTCTAAAGCATGATTTAGGTCTCATTGATCTGTAAAAGGGACACTTTGATGCGATTGATGATTTGTATTATGAAATGCCAGAAAAAGTTTTTGATTTGTCTGGTAATGCCTTTAACCCTAATCCAGCAACGGATATGGGTTAGGGGTGTTACATTTTGACCCCCAACTGGGCCTTGATTCTGAGTTGGAGCTTGCATTGATCTTAACGGCAAGGATAATCCTTATCTTATGCTGCATCAAACCACATACCAAACAAGCACCCATCCTCCTCCAACACGCGCCCGGATGATGCCTCTGACAAAACTGGAAAACCCGAATCTACCCTTCTCTAGGGCCTACTACTTCTGTAACACCCTATACTCAGCCTAGTCGCCAAGCCCGAACACAGGATGCCACACCACCGTCTCATCTCACTCACAACAAGTGGAAAGACTATTTTAAGCAACATGTCCTTTATTATAATATGCTTATAGGTCACTTAATTGGTTAATTATTATTACATGAAAAGCATACCGTAAACAGTCCCCTAAACGAGTGTTAACATGCACAAGGTCCATTTAACAAAATTCTTAAAATATGCTCGTAATACTGAAACTAGGGTATCGATATTTTCTCTGTGTGGAATCGATACCACATAGAAAAATTATACCAAACTTGCATTCTGTTTCTCGCTAAATTTCAAAACATCAAAAAATATCGGTACCTTTCGTAAGGTATCGATAATACACCACAAGTATCAATACTCGGGCTAAGATATCGATATAAAATCTCTATTTTGACTTCTTGCACATTTCAAAATGTAGAGTTATCGATTTTAAACCCCAAATATTGATTCCTCTGCCCCTAGGCATAAAAATACAACATACATATGCAATTAGCTCATTCTAAAATGGTTCCTAGGCATCATGCAACAAATACTTTGATTAATACTCATTCGATGGCTAAATTTAACAATTCAAATCATCAAAATGTGGCCAAGCGAGAAATATTGTGCCAACATCTATGTTTATAGTCCTAAGCAAATATATATACTTATAAAACAAAGAACAAGAGCAAAACCAGTAAATAGTCCAAATACATCATGGCAATAACCAATCATAAATCTACCACATTGCCTTATTCCCTAAAACGCAAATAAATAAACGAATAAACACCTACGAAAATAAACGAGACTCTCTTGGACAACCACACCGCTCACACCAGCACACAACTAATCTGCAATGATTAAAGAAGGGAGTGGGCGAGCTTAACAAGCTCAGCGAATGCCTCGAACAAGTACCATGCAAACAGTTCATTAAGCATTAACTAAACAACCATATGGCATAACATTAACAGTTCCAACTTTAGTGTCCTAATATACTTACTCGTGCATTATTATTAGTTCTTTTTACATAGTAAACATATTCACCTCTAAGCATATATCCTGTTACACATATAGTCACCTAGCATACAAGCATATATCACCATACTCATATAATCTCATGACTTTTAAGCATAAGTCATAATTCTCGTAAAATCACATAACATTCAAGAATATACCACAATACTCTAAAGAATCTTTATAGATAAATTGCATAATGGTCACATGTCATATAAACACACATCACAATACACACATATTTATAAGTTAAAATAATTTGGCACTTGAGCTATGAAACATAAAAGTGAGTTTTATCATCACTCATTGGATGCACGAATCTCCAACACACCAAACATAGACTCATAGAGTCAAACATGTCCCAAAAGTGAAGCATAAAGATAACACTCTCCTTATGTCCTCTCACATGTCCCGTTGAATAGAGCTTAGCTCACATTCCCTTATCCCTCCAACATGTCCTAGGGCCTCAACGCCTGAATTCACTATACATATAGGTGAGGGCTTATAATCTTTTCGCATGGCAACTATATCAAACAGTTTCAAGATTGCAAGGCCAAAATATCCAAAGTCAAACACATCACTTACTGATTATCCATACACAATTACTGCATATTTGCATCTTTTAGCAAAACACTGTCACTAACATTTAACATATACATAACATGTACATATTTGCACTTTCACAACAGTTATCATAACCACATATATCACATGTTATAGCACCTCATCTCAATTCACATATTAACAAACACATAAGCACTTTGTTCACAAGATAACATAAGTATGAGAAAGCTTACACTCGGAATTTAGAGTAGGGGTTTAGGCTACTACTAAATTCCCAAATAATGCATTGAATCATGTCCACAAATTATTCCAAACACTTACCAATTACACTTTCGCTGAAAAGCCGAAAGCTCAAACTAACTTTTCCTTACCTTTATCTCTACTCGTACTAGGGCATACCGAATCCAAAACTTCGATGGAAGAAAAATAAACTTTGACGCAAATCCGAAAAAACCTACGTTTGGAGAAGTTGATGTAGATGATGAAGTTTTTTGGGTGATTTTCTTGGTGTTCAAGGTTGATTGAAATAGCAAGAGAGAATCAAGGGATGACAAACACAAATTTTGGGTAGTTTTTACGTGAAATAACTTGGTGAAGAGAGGTTATTTAGATTGGATTTTAAAATCAGGTTAAATTGCTTCATAAAAACTCTTAATTTTGACTCTTTTGTAAATCAATCCTATTTTAGAAATTAAAGGTATTTAAAACTCATTTTCAGATATTGATTTGACTTTCTAAAAAAAATCATTATTAAAAACATTATCGGTATACCATGTCACAATATTCCAAACACTCAGGTTAAAATTCCTAAGCCCTATTTTTGGGTGTGACAACTTCCCTATTCTGCAATGGTTTAGCCTCTCTGGCTCGCTTAACAGGTCACGAATTTGGGCCAGTAGGGCTCGTTTCTCTTTTGGGCTAATCTCTATTTTTCCCTTTTTTCTCGCGCTCCACTCGCTTAATCTCTTCAATAATCTTGGTCTTTTCGACCAAATCCTCAAACACACGTTCTTGGTGCGGAGCTACCTAAACCTTGAGATCATACCTTAGACCCTCTTAAAAATGAAAACTTTTTTCTTGCTCAGACGCCACCATACTAGGTGCATAGCGGCTCGACCTTAAAAATTCTACCTCATACTCAGAAATTGTCTTACCTCCCTGTTTAACTTCAATAAATTCCAAACGATGGGCCTCCACATAATGAGGGCCCACAAACTTACTCCGAAAGGCATCCTGAAAATAAGTCCAATTAATACGCTCTAGAAGTGTACCACCAATCACTGATTACCACTATCGATAAGCCTCATCCCTTAACAATGACACGACCCACTTAAGCTTCTGCTCAAGAATGTAGTCCAAATCCTCCAAAATCCATTAAGTGGTTTCCATCCAATACTCAACCAATGTAGGAGTAGCTTCAGCAATACGCCTAAACAATTTTGCCCTACTAGAGCTGAGCCTCTCAACAATCGTCCCACTAGTAACTCCTCCTATTGGAGCCCTAGCAACCATATTATCCTATTCTGGCCTGAATGATGCAATCGACTCAATCGGAGCCCTCAGAGGTCGCCCCTTACGACCCCTCCTACCACAAGTTACCATTCCACGTACGCTCATTTCTGTGTTTTATAAATCTACAATTTTCAAGTAAGAGCTTTTAGTACTTTGTTTAGCCTTTTACGTACTCACATTTTATAATTGTTTCATTTAAGTTTTATGTAATAGTCTCTACTAAAGTTCTGTTACTGTTTCTATAGACTTGGCATTGGACCTTCGGACTCTGTCATCCCCTGTAAAAAGTATTTTCAAAATTTTTTGGCTTGTTTTTCTTAAAAATACATCTTTTTCATGTATGCATGCATGTAGACCCGTTTTGAAAAGGTTTGAAAATTCATTTCGATATTTTGAACCTAAGCTCTAATACCACTAAATGTAAACTCCAAAACCCGGCCTAGATGTTAGGACCGAATCGTGAAGGCTACATTGGACACCTTAGTGTCGAACCTACCCTAACAACAGTTTAAAATCTTCAAGTACTCTTTTTTATAAAATTGTGGTTTTTATTCTTAACTTTGGAAAACGCCCCTTTACTTAGTCCAACTATGCTTTAGACAAATTAGCAAATTAGGTGAATTTTCATAAAACCTAATTGTCGGCATTGCTTTAGAAAAATCATTTTGAATACCTTCTTAGCAACGGAAAAATATCATTACTAGTACAATTATTAACTTAGCCATGTATCATGCATAGTCCAATTTCAATATGCAAGAACCGTAAAACTAATCCAAGTATGAGTGTCATGCATGCTTGCTAATCCCCAAAACACAAATAGTTCCAAACCACAGTTTTAAATAACTTACAATCCAAAAATCGAATAACAAAAATAATGAGAAAATAAACCAAAAATAAAATTAAAGTAAAGTAATATGATGAAATTGAGTCTGAAGTCCGTCATACGTCCAAATGCCAATTCCGATCCTAAGGTCATTCAATACCTGAGAAGTTAAGGTAATGGGGTGAGCTTAACAAGCTCAGTGTGAGACTAAAAAAACATGCATTAGGCATTCATTCAAGCAATTTTATAGAGATACCAATAGCACATTCAAACATTATCAATAACAATTTAAATGCACAAGATTGTGACAAATGCACATGTGAGATCCTACCCATACCACCTGCTACACACCACGAGTTCCTTAAAAACCGTATGCCAAACTCCAACAAATGCGAGCATAGCACCATGTGGTAAAACCACCAATAATCAATAATGTAGAAAATTTGTCGAATATCAAATAGTGTGATACAATCGCCAATAACATATAATATGCGACAAAATCGCCATTCCCCTCGGTACTCCGAATACAATATACTGACTACGAATATATGCGGACTTAATATGTCGTCAATACTCCACGAAACTCCTTCGTCTACCACAAAATATCTCAATCCAATGCATATGCAATATGTCACACAAACTCATACATATTGATATTTCAATACTTTTCATATTTATTTGACATGTTCAACATGTCCTCAATAATCACATACTTTCAGTAAAAGGAAACAGTGATCCAACTTTCAAATTACCATCAAGATTGTATCTATTAATATCATTCAATTTCACATACTTTACGAATTTCATTGTGCATAAATAGCAACCTCATGAATATACATCAAAGAAAATATTTCATGCATTTAAATCATGCATAAACCTAATATCTCAATGATTCATACCATTCAGTCAAACATTCTCATATCACATAATACAATTATGCATAATAATCTCAATCACACATTCATACTATCAAACTAGCAGTTTTGCCAGCACATCAATCTTTTAAGGCTCAAAATATACCTGGTTTGGCCACTCACAAAACTAATATTTTGGCTATTAGGCCAATCCAATAAACAAGCTAATTTATCAAATATAACATGAAATTTATCATTATCAAACAAATTTACAATTTTATGACCCACACCTTATTTCTCGCTTCCTCGCAGCACACTAATGAATCTTCCAATTTTCCTTAATAAGTTCTTATACGAACCTAAACCAAAATGTAGTATAAATTCATTAAATTTACCTTTAAACCATTCCCCAAATACCCACTTATGGGTTCAAACAAATTGTCAAAATTATAACTATTTTACGAATCCAAATAGTTAGATTTCCTACACTGTTTTGATGCGAATCGTATGTGCGATCATTCTTCGGCTTTACGGTTGATTTTGGATGTTTGTGTCAGCACCTAATTCAATAATATACTAGAAAATCGATAGCTAATAATGATTAAATTCCTTCATCTAATCAATCCATAAACTTTCCCCCACAACTATGTCAAAACAAAAAACTAGTTTACGCTTAATTGTACTGATGCTTCCCAATTTATGGTTCCGAATGAGCAATCGATTAAGAAAATTTTTCCATAATTTACATGGGTTTAAAGGATGTTTAGAAGGTTCAAGCACTCAAATTCAGGCTAAATTAAATGGGCAAGATTCAAGAAACAAAATAGCCCCACTTTTCTACACATATACGCATGAACCACCACCCATGGTGGCTAGAATTGGGGCTGAATTTTAAAATGATGTGAGATCTAATTAAAAGATGGAAAATACCTAAATTAAAAATTCCCAAAATTCCATATCTGGAAATTTAGGTTTTTAACTTGCAATATTATCCATGAAAATAAAAGAAAAAGAGGTCTTACACAACCTAATGGAGATGTGCAGCAATGACACTTTCTTTGCAAGGTTGGAGTTGATCTTGGAGATTCAAGATTTCAGTTTCGGGGCTACTCTAATTGAAGAAAAATGGAAGAAAGGTGGGGATGAAGATGATGATCAATCTCGAAAACAAAAGAAAGAAAAATCAAGAGTTAATGGTGGTGATAGGTACGACGACAACAATGGTGGGAGAAGGAGAAAAGAAAAAAAAAATAAAGATCAAGAGAAGGAAAGGATGTTAGGGACGGCTAAGGTAGGAGAAAAGAGAGCTAGAGGCTGATTATTTTGAGTAAAAATGTAACGCCCCAAAAATCTCTTATATATTTATTTTCGTATGTTTGTGACACAATTGTATGTCTGCTTCAGTGGTTAAGTGTTTTGGGAAGTGTCTGAAAGGTCCCAAGTTCAAGCATTAGCTTGGGCAAATTTTTGTTTTTAAATGAATAAACCTCTATCTCTAATCAGTAGGCTTATAAATATATGTTGGTTAAGTATGTCAGAGTGGGTCAACTGGTCTGATAGTTAAGTGGAGTGTTAGTGTGCTAGGGGTCTTGAGTTTGAATCCCTGTGCGGGCAAGGGAGATGTTATTTTGTACTTGTGTCGTGAAGGAGTTTGAAATGTGGTAACATTTTGTGTATTTGAGGAGTGTGAGGATGTTGTGGCCAATTTTTAGGAGGATGTTAAGGGAATTTTGGTTTTTAAGGGATTTAGGGATTGAGGGGAGTGTTTTGGAGAGATTTGGATGGAAGAGTTTGGATAGAACCAAAACTAGTAGTGGCAATTTTGACTACCCTCTCTCATTCCCCAATTTTCTTATAGTTTGTCGTTTTTACTTTTGGTTTTTCTCTCTGCTTTCATCTTTTATTCTTTTTCTTGTTTCTTTTTCATTTGCTGCCGTTCGGTTCCTCCCAACCTCCACCTACTGCTAAAATTTTGTGATTTTCGTGCTCCTCTTTTCTTTTTCTTCCCAAGCCGAATGATAACTGTTTCTTTTCCCAAATCTCCGTTGCTCCTAATCTTTTGACGTTTTGAATTTATTCTCTTTGTTGCTAAATTGCTACCAAAATTGCTACCAAAAGTTCTTTCCCTTCTCACCTATTTTCTTTTCCTATTTGCTTCATTGTGTTCATTCATTCCGTGAGTAAGCGTATGTTTTCGTGGTACGGTAAGTTATGTTTCTACTCTTGATTAACTTTTGTTTGGTTAAGTGGTTTAAGGGGATTTTCTATTGGTTGATTAGGAGTTGACTAAAGGACTAGAGGTATCTAATTGACGTCTTAAGTCGGTGAAACCTCCCCCTTTACTCAATCGAAGATAATGTTGTTGTGAGTTTAACGCTTGGTCAACTTGTGTGTATTCGATTGAGTAAATGTTTAAGTGAATAATTGGTGATTGTTCGGTCAAGTGTAGGTTTCAAAGACTTGGGGAAGTTTTCTCAGCAAATAGAAACCAAGTGTATAAACACAACTCCGAAATTAGAATTCAGAAAAAAGCCAAAACAGGTGATTGTCGATGCCACACGAGCGTGCGGCCGCCCGTGTGGTAGGCCGTGTGATCGAACATTGGCGTGTGATCCACGAGGCTGGCCATGTGTGACTGAACAATCCTATGTACTCGATCGTGTGTCATACACGGCCTAGACATATGCCTCTGTATCTACCCGTGTGGACAAAATGAAGCCATTTCTTAGCTTCATTTTCTCACCCAATTTTGCCAACAACCTGTACCAATACTTGCATGTATATACCATCCAAATCAAGCATTAAAACCAAGCCTAAACTAACATCTCACATGGCATAATATCACATGCAATTCATGTTTATAATTATACTTTTAAGGCATATACAAGATAAACATACTCTATCTACCACACTTAACACATAAGCATTGAACATGAGATAACTTATAAACATACCAAATAAATCATTACTAGCCATTCCAATGGCTAGATTACAAAACATCACTTACAAGTCATCATTTGGCCAAATAAGCCTATACATGCCATTATACAAAATTGAGATTTCTAAGTATACCAAAAAGGAGATAGTGGATAGCGTGATTCTGCTCCGATTGATCCTCGAACCTTCGCGAGCTTACAAGCACTATAAAACAAGAGAAAAGTAAATGGGGTAAGCATTTTCATGCTTAGTAAGTTCGTATAACGAAAAATAAACTTACCGGTCATATCTATACAAATAAGCTTACATAAACATACATTTCATCCATTATAGGTAGTTCACCTAAACTTATACACTTGATCAAGCAAGTTAGTCATATAACATCATATAAATATCAAGTAAACATAAATGAGCTCATTACATACAAACTTCCATTAATTCCACCTTTCCATATTTTCAGAGTCTTTTCTGTTGAACTAATGAAATTTTGATGGACATTCGGGTGATGTACGTAAGATATACATATAAATTATCCGTCAATTCATATTCATAATTACCCATTGGGCATAAGTTCAAAGAGTACACTCTCGAGCCAGATATTTTACAACAAGATTACCAGTCCACGCTAAATCCTGGTTTTTCAACCGACGTTCACAAGATTCATTTAGGATTGCTAGTCCAGGCTAAATTCTATTAGTGACCAATGCTCTAAAGAGTTTAATTAGGTTTATCCGACAAGGCTAAACCCAATCTATAACATATGCTCAAGAGGCTTAATTTAGGAATACCCATCCGGGCTAAATCCTATTTGTAACATTTGTAATATCCTACTTGTTTTAAGAAATCACCATAATCCATCGAATTTCAATGTTCAACTGGGACATGACATTTTATCCATATTTTCCAAATTATAGTTATTTCATTATGTTCATCATCATATACATATCATTAAAATCATATAATTCAATTCAAGTAATTTAACATACATATTTAAGTTATACGAACTTACCTTGTAACACCCCTTACCCATGTCCAACATTGGGATAGGGTACGAGGCATTACCGAACTTATTCACAAATAAACATTCAAAACCGAGACATGGATTTCCACTCAAATTTCAAACTTTCCATAAGCATTCATATCATCCCTTAAACAAGCCTACAAGGCCCAAAACATACATTAGAAGTGGTTCAGGACTGAATCGAGAACTCAGGAAAAATTTACGAAACCTAGAAAAAATTTAATCATGACACAGGACTACACGCCCGTGTGGGTTAAGGGACATGCTCGTGTGTCATATCACACGCCCGTGCTTTAGGCCATGTCCATCTTAAGGTGCATTTTGTTTATGACGTCATCATCAAATTGAATTCACATGGCCAAGTCACACACCCATGTGCTTAGGCCGTGTCCTCCACACGGCTGAGACACACGCCCGTGTCTCTACCCGTGTGCTGAATTCTAGACATTCTATTTTTCCAAAATTAAGGTGCAGGGGATACACGACCAGAACACATGCCCATGGGATAGACCGTGTGTCACACACGGCCTAGACACACATTCGTGTGTCTACCCATGTGGACAAATACAAGGCTATTTTCCAAACCATTTTGTCACCCTTACTTGCACACATTCACACAACATCACATGGCACAAATCATGGCATATAAATGCCTTCAAAAACAACTACAATCAAGCAATAACATATCATTTTATACCATTATCTATCATGCATTATAACTTTAGGCCTGTAACATCCCAAACCCGGTCAAAATGTTATGACCAGATCTGGTATGCCACAGGGTGAAATTATAGAAAACGCCTTTTTAAATCTTAAGAAAATACCATAAGTTTAAAACTATTTATTATAGTTGCTGTATGTGTATAAATAAAATTGTGGTTTGTAGTTTAAGGGAAAATTTTCCGATTTGGGTTAATCGATTGTTCGTTAAATTGTTGGCATTTGCAAGAAAAGGGTTGTTTATGATATTTATGTTTTGAAAACTCCATTTTAATCTTTATGTTAAAAATAATTAATAACGTCATTTCATAAATTAAAACCAAATCTTAAGCTAAGAACGCCTTATTACATAACAATATCCCCATTTAAAATAAATAATAAAAAGTAAACGAGTTTATGAAAGAAAAGATTTAATGGCCTCCACGAGTCTGCCTCGGCTCCTAGATCCACAATCTACCAATTACCTGCAATGTTAGGCAAAGGGGTGAGTCACCAAGACTCGGTGTGTAAATCCAATATATCACATAAATGGCTCATGGCCCACAATCGCGTATTGGCCTTAGCCCACTCAAGATGGCATACAAAAGAAATGAATGCAATATGTCCCAGCCCAACCTAGTTTTTCGAACCTCTACACGCCACCCGTAGCAGCCCATCACAGTGTGGAGATTTCTACAATCAACCCTCCATCCGCTACACGCCTCATATGTGGCACCAAGCCACTCGTGGTTCGAGACCACCGTGATACTAGATCACCGTGACAGAGTCACTATTAACATACGTGGGGCCAACCCATCGTGGTACCAAACCACCGTGGCAATCCCTTATGAATGTATGTAGGGCCAACCCACTGTGGTACCAAACCACTGGGACAAGTCACCGAATCATAGATATATATATATACGTGGTATTAAACCACCGTGGCACCAAGCCACCGAGACATGGTCACTACATCAGATATACATGAGGCCAACCCACTGTGGTACCAAACCACTGTGACAGTCTCCAATACTTCCCCTTTCACATCATAATCCAAACCCATGCATAACATACATATCATAATGAATGCAACACGCTATCAAGAAAAGTAATATATTACAACATACATCTATACTCTTAAAGGAAACGTTAAAGTCACGTACCTGGTATCCCTAGCCTTACCCACAAGGGTACTACGACTGTCTAGACAGTCTTTTTGGCTTTCCAGCCCATACAGTTAATAACACAAAACTAACAGCAGAGTGAGAAATTTACACACATGATAACACGTAATACTATGCTTTCTACGTCGACACTCTCGTTAGCAGGGACGACGGCTATCGGTCAATCTTGCTCTGAAGCCGGTCCACAACCCGGTGGCCAGTCTCATATTACCGATATAGCTCACTTCTTAAACTTTGGAATAGGGGTTACGGACGCACTCCTCTCCCCGACTTGATCGTTTATTGCATCCATGAATAGCCTTGATCAGAAAATTGCTATACGAAAGCAATGATTGTTTAACAACACTACCAGGTTAAGGCAACAAATGATGAACAGAAAGGCTAATAGAATAACTAGGGAGAAATCCCTTACCTTGTCTACTTGATGATTCGCACTACAAACACTTCACCCTCAACGGAGATGATTCGCGAAAGAGAGAGATTCGGCCTAACAACATAAGTAGCCCTTGAATATTCGGCTAATCAAAAGAGAAAAAGTCAAAGGTTATTGGCCAGAATTACCTTGCGTTGAGACAGGAGAAGAAACCAAAGCAGGTTCGGCAAAACGAACCCCCTTCACACCCTAGGCTACTCAACGACCTTGGACCGGAAAGAAAAGATGAAGCAAATACCCGATTAGAGAAAATAGAGACTGAGAAGTTTCAAAGAAGAAAAGAGATAGAAGATGCAAGAATGAAAAGAGATGGATTCAGCTTTGGAGAGAAAACAAGGTGTTAGAGGGAATGAAATAAAGTTTCGGCTTAAGAAGAAAAGTAGAGAAGAAAGATGGAATGCAAAGAAATGGTATGGTGCTTTCGATTGTAAGATTAGAGAGAATGAGTAAAAAGGGAGGAAAAGATTTGGCAATGAGACTTAAGAGGTTTCGACTTAGACAGAAAAAGAAAAAGAAGAGAAAGAGTGGTGGAAATGATGAGTAAGATGAAGCTAAAGTTTGGCTACCAAGTAAAAGAGAGGGTTCAGCTAATACAAGCAAAAGAGTCTTAAGTGACAAAATGAAGAAAAGGGAGGAACGAATGGTCTTCTCAAATTCGGCCAAAGGTTCAAAGAAGAAGAGAATAAGAAACAAAAGAACACAATAAAACTTACTAAGAATCGGCACTATCCACTTCCCTAGTGACCGAATGCACATCAAGAAAACAAAGGAAAAGCTTAAGACCCCAAATGACTTTCAGCACACCCCTTTTCTAGCACAAAACCGAAATTCTCCCCCCTTCCAACACTCCAATTTCGGCCAACAACTCAACAAGCCACCACTCCCTTGTTCAGCTCCTACTTTTACTCCTATTCATCCATTCAAATGAGTTTGAACAATTCAAACTCCACCTTTCACTCATGGCTACATTTTCAAATTATTTGACTCCTTCAACACCCATCCATACAATGTCCTTGCCGAATCCACCACCCAAGCTCCTTAGGCGCAAAAATAAAACTTCACCTTGCTGACGATGCGACCTGAACCCCTTCTCTCTGTAGCTTCTCCCTTGTGACGCCACTCAGGCACTCTAAGTGGCGCCTCCTTGCCAATTTACCATCTCTTTACTTGTGTTAACAAAACGCAAATGAAAGCCCTTAAGACCTGCCCCAGCTAGCTCTCCCCTAAAGTGACTAAAAGTAAAATTTTCACAAAGGCTCAGACTTAACCCCGAGTCTTCCTGGGACCCATAAACACCTCAAAACCACAAACAAAACATGCCAACACACCGCAACATACAATAATGCCAAGCCCCTAATTCCAGGATGTTACAAGGCCTTGCCAAATCATTTGATGCTAAATTCACACCTAAAGGGGATAATCATATGAATAAACTCATAACCATCATATATCAAGCAAATATAAACCACATCACCAAACATTGACATATGCACATACATACTTATATGGGCTTACAACCATTTAGCCAATATAAGCCAAATTTCATCCAACCTCTAGCCATTACAAGCTAATATATTTAGCCAAATCATAATGACTCATACACCAAATGACTGAGTCCCTATACATGCCATAAACTCAAAGGGGTTTGCATTCACTTATAGCCAACATGATAGCTTGATAGTGTGGTAGCATCTCTGGCGATCTCCAACTCGAGCTAGCATAAAACCCTATAAGATGTGGGAAAGGAAGGGGAGTACGCTACAAAGCTTAGTAAGTTCGTATGCAAATAATAAGCAACAATAGTAATACATTTTTCATACAACTAACATAACATAACACAACATGAACGTCATTAGATCTTCATAGACATAACTTACTCAATCACGATGCTTACCCCCTTCAATTTATAAGCATAATTTAATACATCTTAACATTTGCCAAACATTCATAATCTCTCCAATATAACATACCATAATAATCATTAACAAATCATTTCAAGCCTCATAGTAACATGTACATTAATTATGCGTATTCATATTTTCAAGCCCAGAGCATAACATCTTTCAATGATTTAAACTCTTAACTTTTCATACTTCCATAACCATTTTAATAGGCAATTATGCAAATCTTTCCTTTTTCACACATGTCCAATGAATCACAAATCAAGTGAAATAAACATCTTATCTCTCAATTTGATATGGCTCAAAAGCCTAACCCATGACTCTCAACTGAATTTACCATGAATTTAAACATCATAAACATAAACACTTAATCACAAGATTTCATAAATATTTTTAATAGACATTAATATCAATCTTTCCTTCATTTCATATTCATTGAATCACAATCAAGGAAATAAAACATTTCATATCTCAATTTCATTTGGCCTAAAGCCCTTTTTCATAAGTATCAATCAACTTTACCATGTATCTATTCATCATACACATACCAATAATCACATGGTTAACTTAAAGTCACTTTTATAGTGATCATGAATTCATAATATCCTGAAGCCAATGCTTATAAACTTTACGTACATACTTGTACCATCTTGTAACATAATCATTTACTTTCTCATCGTTGGCATAATCTTTGAATTTCCTATTGAACCACTTGGAATACTAAAGGATACACGAGAATCTCATACACATAGAATCATACCAATGCAATATCCCAGATATGGTCTTACATGGGATCACATATTGATGCCTATAGCCCAGCTATGGTCTTACACGATTCTCATATCGATGCCATGTCCCAGACATGGTCTTCCACGAAATCTCATAATGATGCCATATCTCAGATATGGTCTTACACGTAGACTCAAATAACCCTAATGTAATGACATTTGTATCCTATCTATTCCTAAGGTTCAATCGGGAGTTCTTCGTTATCTTAGCATTATCGAACTTGCTCATAATATCAATCATATAAATCATATAATATTAAATCAATTTGAAACATAAATATAGTATTGCATTATTCACATACAAACTTACCTCGACATAAAAATGGCAAAAAGGGACCTAACCGTCAATTTCTAATTTTTCCCCCGTTCTAGGTCCGAACCTCGTTTTCTTGATCTACAATATCACATTTAGTCTATTTATTAGCCACATTTTTCAATGTGATCCAAAAATCACATTATGGAAAAATTACATTTTTGCCCCTAAAGTTTTCCATATTTATATTTTAGTCCCTAGGCTCATAAAATGAAATGTTTTCAATTTCTTTACTACCCATGCATTGGCCAAATCATTTTCATGCTTATAACAGCTCAAATTTTCCATTAAATCATATTTTTAACACATATTTCATAACTTTTACAAATAGGTCCTTTTTATGCATTTTCACCAAAAATCACTTAGTAAAAGTTTTTTCTCTAACCATAAACATGCATATTCTACCATTAAACATCAAAAATCACAAATTTCTAACATGGGTCAAAACCTAGACCTTCATCATATCCCAAATAAATGGTGGAAATAGGTAGATTATGATAAAAGGATTTAAAAAACGTGAAAATCATTAAAAACGGGGCTAGAACGGACTTACTTGGCTTCCATGGTTTTTTCGGCCAAGGGTTGAATATGAGCATAGATTTGGCTTTTATTTTGTTTATTTAATCATTTAATTACTAAATGACCAAAATGCCCCTAACTTAAAAATATTCTATTTCACCTATTTCATGTCCATTTTTGTCCAACAAATTATCCAGTTGTCTAATTACCAACTAAGGACCTCTAATTTAAAATTTCATAACAATTAGACACCTGCTTCTAAAACTAAATTTTTGCACTTTTTACAATTTAATCCTTTTGACTAAATTGAGTGCCCAAACGACAAAATTTTCAAACGAAATTTTTCATGAAATCATCCAGTGAAATTGTAGACCATAAAAATATAATAAAAGTAAATTTTCTTACGACGAATTTGTGGTCCTGAAACCACTGTTTCGACTAGGCCCAAAATCGGATTGTTACATACCTTGACGATTGTTCGGGTTTGAATTCCAACTAATCCAAAACTTTTTGTTTCCCTCGATCTAATTTTGTAGTTGGTCTTTCCGGGTCTATATAAGAAAAAATAATTATTAACTCATCACATTTTACATACATTTGCATTCTACTACATCCTAGGTAAAATTATATTTTGCCCTACTTTTTTCAAAAATTCCAATTTCGTCCCTAGGCTCGGAAAATGAAATTCATGCAATCTAGTCCTCATTCCAAGCTTAACCAAAATTTATAACAATTTTTACAAGACATACATTTCACAAATTTTAGAATTTTCTGTGGGTTTTACCACTTTTTCATTTTAGTCCCTAAATCAAGTTTTCACAAAAAAAATTGCTTTGTAAAAGTTGTTTATTTATCAACTATCTTTTATTTTCTACCATAAATTTCAAATTTCCAGCATTTACATCCATAGCAAAGTTTCTACACTTTATTATCCTTTCAAATAAATCCCATAAATAGAAAGATTAGGCTACCCCGATTCTAAAAATATAAAAATAATTAAAAACGAGACTTGATTTCATACCTTTTCAAGCTTGGTAAGTTCTCTTCCTCTCTCCTAGGGTTTCCATAGAAAATATTGGGGAAGAAGATGAATAGAAAAGATGATAATTTCTTTTTTTTTTTGGGCTCGGATTTGTGGTCCCGAAACCACTGTTCTAATCTCATCGAAAATGGGTTGTTACAAACATAGGATAGTCCATCAGGATAGAAATCACAGTATGGTCCACTGGGACTATAGATGATGGAAATCCTCTAGAAAGTTAGACATGGGAATCACACTAAAAAAATCCACTGTTTAGGAATGATGTCAAGGGTAAGAGTAGATATCACGTTGTGCATAGAATGACAAGTCATAAGAATAGATGCATTGGTGCCTCTAAGGAACATAGACTAGTGGATGAATGGGGGTGTTGGGGATGTGTCTTCACACTCAACAAAGTGAAAAGGGAAAGGAATCTCCTCGGATAAGAAGGTAAACATGGTACCTGTAAATACCAGCCCGCTAAGAAAATTATGAAATTTTCGCATGATATAAATAGGCAGAGGACGATCAATAATGGGACGCTACTATATTTTGTAAGACAATAAAAATATTAGTAGAAGTATTTAATAAGCTAATCAAAATTCTCAAAGGAAGAAACGCATGTTCAAGGCCAAATGGCTAGAAAAGTTCACCAAAGAATAATGGAAGCGGAGGTCACATATAGCCATGGGGAATGATAGACATTTTGTGGAGCTTTCACAAGACGGAATTGCATGTTCTAAGAAGCCTCCATAAAAAATAGATCGACAAAGCAAGGGAATTCCGATACTTGTAGTGAACCTTAGTGTTCTATAGCATTAAGGACCATAAAATGGGGGACAAGTCCACAAAATTCGAAGTCACTTGGGTAGTTGCCCAGCATCACCCACTCGGGATACTAAATGCAAATACCAAGGAGTTGAATTTTTGAGTTGGAAACTTTTCACTTTTCTTAAATTTTGTATGCTATTTTCACTAAGCTCTTCAGAAAGTATAAGTTTTCTACTCAAATACAGGCTAGCTAAAGATTTAGACATCACATGGGACCAAGCAAGAGTTCATTAGGAGTGAGGCGAAACGTAGAAGCTTGCATGTGTACAAAGGGGCACCCGTAGAGGCTCCGCCTCTAGGGATTAGTGGTCATTTTATGTTTTTGAGTTTTGGTCCAAAAAATTTGTAATTTAGTATTGAAAATGAACATATAAAGTTTTATCATTAGTCGGCATAATTTGATTAAGTAATTTAATTTCATAAAGGAAATTTAGTTAAGAAATTTGGGTTGTGGCATCCAATACTCGGACTCGACGAACAGGTCGAGCAACAGGGTTACAATTTAGTGGTATCAGAACTTCAATTTAGCTGATCCTCTCGATGTAGGTGTTATGAGATAGCCCCTGTACACATGCTTGCATTATATCTGGCATAGTCCTTCAAATGGGGATAGGCAATGGTAAGCATGACAAGGGTAAGTACAAAATTAGCGGATTATAGTCAGAATGATGAAAAATATAAAATACAAAAAGAAAGAGAAAGAGAAAGAAAATTTTTATTTTGATAGGGAAAACTAGTACAAATGCCAAAAGGCAATATGATATCCTCCCTAGAAAGCAGATCAACTGTATCTTCTACATTTTCCTCCCCTCATCAATAGCCTTTTCGATTGGAGCAAGAATAGGGGGTTTAGGATCGGGTGGGAAAAAAACCACCATAAATTTTCCATTTCTTTTAAAACTCTTCCCACTTGATGCTAGAAAGATTGATTTCATTAAATCTCGGGTTCTCATTAATGATGCAGATAGCTGAAGTCCACTCAACTCACATCAAAGGGGCCCACACCAACTTGGGCATGAAGGATGTAATTGGACCTCAATTTGGGAAGATAATCTACAATCTCTGCAATAATCATTACTTTGTATTGCTCCAGGGCTTCATTGTTTTCCTTTTGGACCCTCTCCAGATCTGCCAAGTTGTGCTTCTCTTGCACCTTAATTTGGTCATGCATTTGATAGACCCTATTCTCAAGCTCCTTTTTTAAGGAGTTGTATTAAGACTCCTAGCTGGAGGCAGATTTGGTGATCTCCTGAGCCTGACAAGAATCGACCTCTTATGCCTGGCGAAATTGAACTAGTTCTTGATTTTGAAAGGCTAGGGTCACCTTCAATTGAGCTTGCTTTGTCTCACTCTTGTGACAACGATCACGGAAGGCCCAGCCAAACAAACTGGATTCCTCCACCATGATTTGATAGGAGTCTAAAAACTCTGAGAGAGTTGGTTTACGAGCTTTAGAGGAAGAAGGGAGAGTATATTCTTTCTGTTCCTAGGATAGGTCCCTCTTACAACATTTGCTAATTCCAATTGGGGAGAAAGTAACTGACCTGCAGAAAAATAGACCCACCAAGGGAGCAGACTTGACATCCTGCTAAAAGAAGTGGGATATTGCCTTGGCCCAAGATGGAAAGATAGCGGTGTAGAAGGGGTAGTTTGAGGTGTGGACTCCTTAGGCAGAGTAATGTCCATAGGAGTAATGGGCTCAGTTTGAGTCTTTAGGTGAGACGAGAGGATAGGTAGAGTAAGCTCCCTCTCAAAATTGATTGGTCTCTTACCCCGCTTGCTACGAAGTAGCCTACTAGCATTACTTTCCTCGGTACTTCGAGATTTCCCTTTAATCTGTAACATCCCAAAAATTAGGGGTTGTGTTTTTTGTTTAATTTCATATTGTGCTTGTTTAGCTGGTTATTTGAGTGTATTTGGGGGTTCTAGGGAGGCCTAGGTTCGAGTCAAAACCTTGGAAAAATTTTAGTTTTTGGCCCTTTAGTGGTGAGGGCTATTGGCAGTAGGGCTTAAGTAAATTTGTGTGTGTTTTAGAAACACAAGTTAAGCAAGTAGTGTGGTGGAGTGGTGTCAAGTGAAGAGCAAGGAGGGAATGGGTTCGAATCCCACAGTTTGTAATATGGAGGCTTTTATTTTCTGTCAGGTGAGTGGAGGAAGCAGAGTTCGGATCAAACTCTTCAAGGGGAGTTGGAGACTTGGTCAAATAATTTAAATGGATGAAAGTGAGCAAAATTAGGAGGAAAGAGTAGAGAGAATCAAGGGATGGAGGAATGTGCTAGTGTTGGCCGAATGTGGGGAAGTGGTGATAGGGAATTTCGGTTATGGTTGGGCATGTGAGTGTGTATATTCAGTTTGGAGAGAGGAGTATATGTCGAGTTTCTTTTGGATTCTTGTGGGAGTTTTGCATTTTGGGTATACTTTCTAGCATTTCGGGTCTTTTCTCCTCATTGTTCTTTTATCGAATTCTTAGTTTTCTCTTGATTCCTCTTTTTCTTTTCATTAGTACTTTGCTACCAAATCTCTTCTTCCTTCAGTTCTCTTTTGGACGAATGCACATTTTCTTTTCCACTTATTTTCTCTTCCTCTCTCTGTGCTTAGCTAAGCCGAATCCAATCTCCTCTCTTACTCTCGCAATTTTTCTTTTTGCACCCTTCTAGTTGGCCGAACCTATCTTCTTCTTGGTCTTTAATGTTCCCATTGTCTTTTAAGTTGAACAATCGAGATCAATATCATCTTACCTTTCGTTTATTGTCACATTTCTGGGGCTTTATTCAAGGAAAGCTGTCTTGCCGAATCTAAGGGTAAGTAGATTGGTTTTCTTTCAATCATTTTTGTGGGGGTTATCATTTGTGCCTCTAGTGCTGAATCTTTCCCACCTTCTATGGTTTGATGTGGTTGATATGTAGGTTCACTCGAGGGTAGGATGAGACAAGCATTTTGAAGTGGACGTTTCATATTCATAGCCTTAATCCAGTAGGTGTTCTCGCTTTGTATTTATCAAGGGTGGACTTGAACCACATGTTTATTCTATCTCTTTTAAAGAAGGGGTTTATAACGCGGAGTTCATTCAAGGATTCTTAATCCTCAGTGGAAATCGGAAAAGGCTTAGCAACTCGGAAAAATCAAGGTAGGAGTAGGTGTGGTTTTGGTTTGTGGAGTTTGGGAGGATAACCTTCTTAGCCGTTTGACTAACTTTTGACCTTGTCTAACGTAGGATTGGTGCTAAGGGATTGGCGGCACGCTCGTAATCAAGGTGTGTAATCTCACACCTCTGTTTAATCTGCTATTGCTATGATCTGTGAATCGGCTAAAAGCCGAAATATCGACAACTGAGATCACTCAAGCGTACGAGAGCTCGTAGGGATAAACTGAGCCATTAGTGATGGCGATACACCGTTGGGAGTGTTACGAACGCTCTCGTGGAACTGAGGTCGTAATAGGCCTTGTTGAGCCGAAGCGGGCTAGGTGGGCCCAACAGGTTAACGGGCCTACATGAGTGAAAACAATGAAAAGTTCCAAATGGTTGTTATCACTATGAAGTCCACAGAATCGAGACTGAAAATGAGCTCAGTAGGCCACACGAGCGTGTGGGCCCGTTTGGGCCGAAATTGGGTTTAGGCCCAATAACACTGTTTTGACCGAAAATGGAAACCGAGTCGCTCAGGGCGACAGTAGTCCCTCGAAAGGCCGTTGTTAGGGTAAAATTACTGAAATACCCTTGGTGGGTAAATTACTGAAATACCCTTGATGGGTAAATTACCGAAATACCCCCGAGGGGCGAAATTATCATTTTACCCCCAAATGATCGTTTTACCCTTAGTGGTAGGATCATCGATGTATGAGTAGTAACTAGATGATTGATGTCTATGATGATGCATTGTTTACATGATTTGATTATGACATGGCATATTGCATGGGTTGGGTTACGGATTTAGAGGTAGCACTGTACTGGTGGCTTTGCCACATCATACTAATTTAGTGGTTTTTGCCACGCTATATCGATTTAGTGGCTCAACCATGAATACTGTTATTAGCAGCTAGTCTGCGTTATTGGTGTTCTGGTTGGGTGAGTTGAGTTGGTCCCCACATGTGTGTTGGTTGGTATGGGTGGTGTGTTGGTTGGACAGGGTTGGGTACATATTTGTTTTGCATATCATAGGGCTTCGGCCCAGACTGTTATTGAATAGGGCTTAGGCCCAGATTGTTACTGTATGGGCTTGGGCCCAAACTATGGGTTTAATAAGGGGTATTACACATTGAGTTCTCATAACTCACCCTTTCTCTTCAACTGTGCAAGTAACACTCAATCTTAGAGGATTTAGAGCTGAGAGGGACTCGGAAGAGGCCACACACGTCTCGTATGTTCTTGGGGTTAATTTAGCTACTTTATTTAATTTACTTTATTTTAATATTTGGGATAATAATTTTTTTTGTAATAAGGCCATTAGAATTGTTTTAACTTTAATTTGGTATTTCCTTACAACATGTTAATTTATTAAACCCGGGATTTTAAAACACTAACTACTCTTTTTAAAATAACACGTTTTCGCAACTGTTTTTACCAAAGTTTCGTAATAGACAAGGTTTTAATAGAAACAAATTAATAAATGCATAATAATATTTTTTTGAATATGAATTATTTCAAGTAAAACTTGTTTTGTTAATAAGCAACAAAAATCGAGATTTTTTTTTTAAAGTTAGAAAGTTTCAATTCGTTAATGCTTTTTTCCAACGAACACAAAGTTTTTCAAACAACACCTGATGTGGCACACTAGATCCGATCATAACGTCTAGGCCGGGTGTGCGGTGTTACACAATATTTGGCCTCTTATGGCTGCTACCACCCACCTGCGCCCTTGTGTCGGCATTGGTGATGAACTTCTGTGCTCTCTCCACAATGACATTCACGTCCATACTGCTCAAGGTTTGAGATAGGGTCAATGATTGGGCAGAACTTGCAAATAAAATATTAGAGATCAATCATACGAGGAATTAAATCTTTATTTAATAGACTTACCAACAACCATTGTTGGTGGATTGGACCAATGATGCACGTGTTGCCAACTGTAAGAATAAAAGAAATTATGAGGTTCTTCCTTCCTCCCAACTAAAATAGTAGCTAGATCATCAACAACAATGTAAGGCCACACCTTGTCAGAGGGGTGTGCACGTCGAAAGATAGTCTCAACACCAGAATCCGAGGGCTTGTAACCATTTGAGCTATGGTTCTTTAGAAAGGATTGAAAGACATTTTTAACAATAATAAGGTCCTCTAATACGAGAAAGATGCCTGACTTCAAGCGATAGAATTGATCCTCCCCAGCCTCATTGTATAACTGTTGCTTACAGGTGCAATCAGATTCAGGAGGAATAAACTATTGGGTTGGGAACCCAAATCTGCTTCTTAGATTACACCTCACCTAGATAGGGTGCTAAAGTGGGCCAACCCACTAGAGGACCCACGAGAAGTCATCTTCAATTGGTAGATTCTTTGAAAAATGCCAAGAACGGGTAGCTCACCCTTCAAATTGCAATCAATAAAGTAGGCCATTAAGGTCCACCAAGATAAGCTGGCGAGTTCCCTTGGTATGACCGCATACTCATTAAGGACAGGGCAAAATAAATGATTTAATGATAGATGGAACCCAACTTCGAACAGATAGAGAGGAAGGAGGATACCGTTGGAATGATCGCTTAATCGACACTCGCCTAGGACAAGACTGAAATCGTAGATGAAGTTAGGAAGTTGAATCCCTTTAACACCTAGGAAAGGGACCATTTCCCCTTGATTTATGGTGCATTGAAACAAAGGGATTGTAACACCCCTTACCCGTATTCGACACCTGAACCGGGTACGAGGCATTACCGTACTTAACTTGCTCAATCATACAATATTGATCCTTAAGAACTTCATTCCAAAATAAAACTTTTCATTCAAGACCACAATGTCCTTATTATAGGTCTACGAGACCCTATACTTGCACCCGGAATGATTCGGGATCATATTGGAAACTTTTGAACACTTAAAAAAATTTAACACAAAATAGGGCCACATGCCCGTGTGAAAGGTGGGACACGCCCGTGTGGCATATCACATGCCCGTGTTCCACACCCGTGTGGATTTATTTCTCAATTTGAACCTACAGGGGTTTTCACATAGCCTGACACAAGCCCGTGCCCATAGCCCGTGTCCCTCACATAGCCGCGACACGTACTTGTCTTTGCCCGTGTGTGAAAACCTTGACATTCTAATTATGACATCATCATCTCTATAAGATCACACGGCCAAGGCAATGCCCGTGTCCTTAGACTGTGTGTCGAATTAAATTCCTAATTTCAGGTGCAGACTTCACATGGCCTGGGCACAAGCCAGTGCCTTAAGTCGTGTCTCCCACACGGTTGAGACACACGGCTGTGTCTCAGCCTGTGTGTTTACTACTAGGTATTCTGGCTTGTCAACCTAGCATACATGGGGACACACGGCCTCTCCACACGTCCATGGGGCTGACCGTGTGTCACACATGGTCTAGACACACGCCTATGTGTCTACCCGTGTGGACATTTATAAGGCTATCTACCAAGCCAAATGCTACCCTACCTAGCAACCATACTTATACTCATTCAACTCAACATCTATGATGTCCGCAAGGCACTTCTAGGAACTCATAATTAAGACATCCACACAAGCATACACTTCATGATTTTCGTCATCATTTATAAATATGAACTTGTCAAGTATTGGCCAATTTCCAATGACCATTTACAAAATGAATTGAACAACATTAATAGCCAACACCTTGGCTAACAAATATGACATAAAAAAATAACCAAGCCCTATGCATGCCATACTCAAAATATATCTAACTTTGCTATAGCAAATAGAAGTTGATAGTGTAATTTTTGAACTCCAACGTTCACGAATTCCCGAGCTAGGTTGGCAATACTACAAGGAAAAGGGAAATGAGAGGGGTAAGCATAAAGCTTAGTAAGTTTGCATGAAATAAATAACAACATAAAGGCTCATAATGGCATCCATCCATTGCATTGAATAAACACAAAGTCTTAAACATATTGCCATAACTTACTCATGCGTACTCTTACCAATTTCATATCATGTCTCATATCGTAAACATTTCTCGTGAATTACTCACATGTACTTGTATCACTTCATCACATAGCTTTAGCACTAGTCTCATCTCTATTATAAACTTAGCTATTTACCCATTCAACTACTTGAGGATACTCAAAGATACATAATCATCATCATTCACATAAATATGACGCCAATGCCATATCCTAGATATGGTCTTACATGGGGTCACCTCTAGATGTCGACGCCATATCCCAGATATGGTCTTATATGGGATCTCATATCGATTGTCGATGCCATATCCTAGATATGGTCTTATATGATTCTTATTCGACGCTGATGTCATATCCCAGATATGGTCTTATATGGGATCTCAATTCGGTGTCGAGGCCATATCCCACATATGGTCTTGTACGGGACCTTACCCTTTTCAAATCTTAATAATATTATTCTCTCATTTATTAAAGTCCAACCGAGACTTCCACATCACAATTCTCATCATTTTGTCATTCAACATCATTACTCAGATTCATAGAAATATTATACAACATCACTAATATCAATCATTTAGAAACTTAATAACATGATGTTGAATTTATTGCACACAAACTTACCTTGATTTCAAAATAGGCCAAATTGCTGATTTAGTTCGATATCTTACCTTTTCCTCGGTCAAGGATAATTCCTCATTCTTCTTGATCTATAATAGCAATTTAGCTCATTTAATTATCACATTAATCAATGCATTTCAAAAATCATAGTTTGGCAAAATTACCATTTTGCCCTTAAACTTTCACAAAATGACTATTTTAACCCTAGGCTCGTAAATCAATTCTAATTAAATTTCTTCCTTTAACGAGCCTAGGTGAACATTTATTTCTCTTATAGAAACTCTTAATATTCATTATTTCTCACGTTTAACACCTATTTTATAACCTTTGCAACATGGAAACACCTTTCACAAAAGTTGTTTATTTAACAACTAAGATTCATTTTCTTCCATAAAAATGCAGCAAACAACATAAATGCTCACATGGAAAAATCCTAAACTTTTAACCATTTTGCAAAATAGTCCCCTCTTTAGCTAGCTTAAGCTTTAGGGGTTCTAAAAGTACAAAAATTATCAAAGAATGGCCATTAAAGCACTTACTTTCAAAGGTGAGAAGTTGCTAAAAATTTTGATCTCTCAAACCCCTATTTTGCTTGTATTTTTCGGTGGAGAAGATGGAGAGAAAAGATGATATCTTTTCTTTCTTTATTTTATTACAACAAGTCAATTAAGTCACTTAATTTCCACCAACTTTGACCAATTTCTAATTCTTTGTCCATATGGCCGGCCACCACCCTAAACAAGGCCTAATTGCACATTAGGGACCTCCAAGGTGCCCATATAATGCCTCATAAGGCACCATCTTCAAACTCGACTGAAAGCTGTTATTGTAGGCGAATTCCACCAATGGCAAATATTTCTCCCAATTACCTTGGAATTCCAAAACACAACATCTAAGCATGTCCTCACGTATCTGTATTACTCTCTCTGACTACCCGTCTGTCTGCAGATGGAAAGCTGTACTAAAGATCAATTTTGTGCCTAAGGCTTCTTGCAACATTTTCCAAAATCGTGACGTAAATCTCGGATCTCTATACGAAATAATCGACAACGGTATTCCATAAAGTCTTACTATTTCTGACACATACAAATCCGCTAACTTGTCAAGCGGATAATCAGCCCGTATTGGCATGAGTACACAACCCAATCCATTCAAGGATGCATCGCTGTAGACTATGAATTCCTTTCCCGACTCAGGTTGTACTAAAACTGGAGCCTCGGTCAATAATGCATTCAATCTCTCAAAACTCAATTGGCATTTTTCTGACCATTCAAACTTTCCATCTTTTTGTAACAACCTCGTCATCGGAGTAACTATCATGGAAAACCCCTTGACAAATCGTCTATAGTAGCCAGCTAGGCCCAGAAAACTCCTCACCTCGGTTACGTTCCTTGGCGGTTTCCATTCAACAATCGCTAAAATCTTACTCAGATCGACTCTAATTTCGTCTCCCAAGACAATGTGCCCCAAAAATCCAACTTCCTTAAGCCAAAATTCACTTTTACTAAACTTGGCATACAATTGTTTATCTCTCAAAATCTGCAATACCATTCTCAAATGCTTGACATGCTCGTTCTCATCCTGAGAGTAGATCAATATATCATTGATAAAGACCACAAAAAATTTATCCAAATATAGCCGTAATATACGATTCATCAAATCCATGAAAACTGCAGGGGCATTGGTTAAACCGAAAGGCATGACTAAAAATTCATAGTGGCCATACCTTGTCCGAAATGCGATTTTTGGCACATCCGAGTCCTTGACTCTCAGCTGATAATATCCAGAGCTCAAGTCTATCTTGGAAAACACTGTTGCTCCCTTCAATTGATCAAACAAATCATCAATTCTTGGCAACGGGTACTTGTTCTTCAAAGTTACCTTATTAAGCTGCCTATAATCTATGGACAACCTCATGGAACCATCTTTCTTCTTCACAAATAATACAAGAGCACCCCACGAAGAATAATTTAGTCTCGCGAAGCCTTTATCTGTTAACTCTTGTAACTGTGCCTTTAGTTCTTTTAGTTCGATTGGAGCCATTCTGTAGGGAGTAATAGAAATGGGGGCAGTACCAGGAGCTAACACAATCCCAAATTCAATCTCTCTAACCAGAGGTAATCCTAGTGATTTCTCTGGGAAAACATCTGGATACTCACATACTATGGGCACTGATTCAATTCTTAACTCAGTCTCTCTAGCATTCATCACAAAGGCAAGGTAAGCTTCGTACCCCTTTCTTAGATATTTCTGAGTCAACAAGGAAGGTATTACTACTGGCAATATGTCTTGCTCATCTGATTCAACATGAATGAGATCCCTACTTTCACATTTCAACTCAATAAACTTCCTTCCACAATTCACTATCACATCATGAGCAGTTAACGAATCCATCCCAGGGATGACATCAAATTCATCAAATGGCAATAACATGAGATTAGCCGAAAAATAATGACCCCTAATCATCAAAGGGAAACCTTTGCATACTCTATCGACCATTACACATTTACCTAGGGGATTTGACACTTTTATCATAAATTCAGTAGACTCTACAGGCATGTTCATGCAAGAGACTAATTTCATGCAAATATATGAGTAGGTAGATCCTGAATCAATTAAAGCTATAACATGAGTGTCATAGAGAGAAAATGTACCCATAATTACGTTGGGGGGGAGGCCTCTTCGTGAGCGCGAATCGCATAAGTTCTTGCCAGTGCTCCACCCTCAGCTCTTGCAGTCTGCTCTCTAGATGTATTCTTACTACTCATTTCATTTCCCGGGTTTCTCTATGGTCTTCCTCTAGTAGTACTTCCTGGTCTTGCATTCTGAGGTTTCTTTCTCTCACCCACCTTAAGGCAATCTCTGATAAAATGGTCTAAGGATCCACACTTGAAATAAGCTTTCTCGTTTGCTCGGCACTCGCCAGAATGACGTCTGCTACACTGCGGACATTCTGGTCTACTTAGTCGAGCATTGCTGACACTAGCAACTGAAGTGGTCTGAGCTTTAGACCCCAAGTACTGTCTACCCTTACTTCTACTCGAAAATCGAGCTGAGGTGGTTGATCGAGTAGCTAAGTCTCTTGAATTCTTGGATGTGGATTGGAATGACTTGCCTAATTGTCTCTTCTTCAAGTCACGATACTCAATTTCAGCCTTCCTTTTCTCTTTGACCAGTTCTGCGGCCTTACAAGCTCTATCTACCAGCACCACAAATTCTTTCAATTCTAGGACACCAACAAATAAACGGATATCCTTATTTAACCTATCCTCGAACCTTTTGCACATAATAGCCTCGATGGACACGCACTCCCAGGCATATTTACTAAGTCTTACGAACTCACATTCGTATTCAATCACTGTCATTCGACCTTGCTTTAGCTCCAAGAACTCTTTTCTTTTCTAGTCAATAAACCTTTGACTAATATACTTCTTCTGAAACTCCTCTTGGAAGAATTCCCAGTTAACTCTCTCTCTTGGTACCACCGACATAGGGGTGTTCCACCATTGATAGGCCGAATCTCTCAAAAGAGATACCACACACTTCATGCACTCTTTAGGTGTGCATGACAACTCGTCGAATACCCTGATGGTATTCTCAAGCCAGAATTTCGCCCTCTTCGAATCATTATCTTTACTAGCTCAAAATTCCTCAGCTCCTTGTTTTCGGATCTAATCTATCGAAGGCCTTTCTCTTCTTACTACCTCTACCACTTGGGGAGATACAGGAGTGGGCTGAGGAATAGGTGGGGAAAGGGTTCTCGAGCCTCTTCTTCCTGACCCAAAGTCTCGAGTCTACTTTCTACCGGTGCACTCTCTTGCACGGAGCTGGCTCATTACTAGCAGCATCATCGGCTGCAGGTCTATCGAGATCCATTTACTATATAAAAACACAATTCAAATCGCCAGGAGTCGTCGTATTATCATTATGTAAATACTCATACATATGGCACGTATAGCTAGACTCATACTTAAGCTACGTTAGTCTAAGAATTGACTAAATCGTAGCTCTGATACCATTAAACCCTTTACCCGTATTCAACACCTAAACTGGGTACGAGGTATTACTGTACTTAACTTGCTCAATCATACAGTATTGATCCTTAAGAACTTTATTTCAAAATAAAACTTTTCATTCGAGACCACAATGTACTTATTATAGGTCTACAAGACCCTATACTTGCACCCGGAACGATTCGGAACCAAACTGGAAACTTTTGAACACTTAGAAAAATTTGAAACAAAATAGGGCCACACGCCCGTGTGGCATATCACATGCCCGTGATCTACATCCGTGTGGATTTATTTCCCAATTCGAACCTACAGGGGTTTTCACACGGCCTGACACACGCTTGTGTCCATAGCCCGTGTCCCTCACAAGGCCGCGACACGCCCGTGTGGGAAAACCTTGACATTCTGTTTATGACGTCATCATATCAATAAGATCACATGGCCAAGGTGTAACAGCTCGATTTAGACCCTAGTCAGAAAGTGGTTTCGAGACCACAAATCTAAGGTCAGAAAAATATTTTAATATCATTTTCTGTGTTTACAATATGTGATTGAGCATGTGTGAAAATCCTGCGTGAAAATTTTATCGATTCTGTGCCGAATTATGAAAAAGGACTTAATCGCGTAAAATACAAAAGTTGTGTACTAATTGTTAAAGTACTTAGATGGGTTGGCTTTTGAATGTAATGGCCTTAAATGGTAATTATACCATTATAATTGATAGTGGGCTAATATGGACAACCATTATATGCTTTAATGGTTAATTCATTAAGGGTAGAATTGGAAATTAATTATTAATGTTATTATAATTATAATGAAAACAAAATTGGATGGCCATTATCATCTTTTCTTCCACCGAATATTGAAGAAAGAATAAGGGTTTAAAGATTTTGTAAATTTGGTACATTTGTGGCTTGATTCAAAGTTTTTGTTTGATTTTTGATAGTTTCTACGTTTTTGTACCTTTTCTTAGTGTATTATCAAGCTCATGCTTAAATTTTAGAAATTGATGGTGATTTTAAGATATGCCATTGATGAATATCTGAGCTTTTGTTGTTAGTTGGTGGAATATGAAAGCTTAGTGTTGGGTTAACATAGTTTGTATTTGGATTTTTGATGGAATTAAGTAATTTGGGATAAATTGTGAAAATGAAAAATTGGAGGACTAAAATGTGAAATAAATGAAATAAATGGGCTTGTATGAGTATAAGGAGAATTCGACCTAAGCATGGTAAAATGAAATTATGTGTATTTTGTGATTTTATGAAATAAGGACTAAAGTGTCAAAATGTAAAAATGTGAGGGCTATTTTGTAAAATGCCCTAAAAATGTGTGTTTGGACTAAATTGAATGAATTGGTGATTAAATAAGCTAAATTTGAATGTATAGACAAAGACAGGATAGATTCAGACCGAGATCGAGGCAAAGACAAAGTACAAGATTGATCAGCTAGTTTCGGTATTTCAACATCCGAGGTAAGTTCAGATATAATACATGTTCTTAAACTATGTTTAATTGATATGAAATGAATGTTTATGTGATTATTGAATTAGAAATATAATGTGTTGAATCGGGATAGATGGCACTAAGTGTGCGTAAATAGAAATGAGATAGAGATGATTAGCATTGTGTGTGCGAAATAATTGAAGCTTCGACTTTTTGATTGGCACTGTGTGTGCGATACCGAATTGAGTTCGGTTTTATATCGAGGCACTAAGTGTGCGATATTACTTAAGCTTCGGCTATGATTTGGCCACTAAGTGTGTGATTGAATTTAAAAGATAACAAATAGTGAATGAGATATGGTATTAAACATCAAATAGCAAGATTGTTTGTTAAATAAGTGTTGGCAAAGGTATGTTCCGAACCTACGTGGCTGATGATAATTTTTAAGGTTGAATGGATGGATGTTTGAGCATATGGTTGAGGATGACAGTGTGTTTAATTGTAAATCAATCTAAATGATGGTTTATTTATGTATTGAATTTGCATTATTGAGTAATATGTATTATACTACGAACTTACTAAGCTCTTAAGCTTACTGTGTGATGTGTTTCTCTGTTTTACAATGTTAGTAAAGCTAGCTCGATCGTCAGCGACTCAATCACACTATCGGCTATCTACTTTTGTACTTTTCAAAGATGTGTATATTGAATATGGCATGTATAGGTTAGTTAATATGGCATGTTTTGAAATATTTGAACCTTGCCATGTGATTTGGCTTGGAAGTTGAATGATATTGGTTTTTATGTATGAGCTATAGAAATGATGAATATGGCATGAGGTAGTGAAAATTGGAAATGGCATGTTTCATGTTTAAATGGTATGAGTATTGTAGTTTGAATATGAACTTATGGTATGGATTATATGATGCTTGAATTATTTGCTTTGGTATATGAAATTGGTATTTTTGAAACTTATTTGAGCGAAAATTGAATATGGATATGGATGGTATATTTAGTGATTAAGTGGTGTGTGAATTGACATGTTTTGGTTGCCATTTAAAGTATAAATGCATGTGATTTGAGGCTTGTAGGTGATCCTAAGTGTGAGAGGCAAGTTTGGCCTTATAAATGGCCTATAATTGCCCACATGGCTGAGCACACGGGTGTGTGGCTCGACCATGTTGTTTAAGTTTACCAATTGAAACAGGTCAGGCTCGACATCGGGCTAGACACACGGGCGTGTGACTGGTCGTGTGGTGCAAGTCAGTGTCAACCACGGGTGAGGCACACGAGCGTGTCTCAGGCCGTGTGGACAAGTTAGTATGTATGCCCTGTTTTGCCACGACTTGGACGCACGGGCGTGTCCGAGGCTGTGTGAGGCACACGTCCTACCCACACAGGCGTGTGACCTCTATAACTTAGAAAAAAATTGTTTGAATTTTGAAAATTCTCGTATGTGTTCGGTTTAGTCTCGACTCCTTTCTGACATGTGATTAAGGTCTCATAGACCTCATTAACGGACTATATGTTTATATCTAGATATGTTTGATTGATGTTTGACTTTGTGTTGTGAAATGAACTTAAATATTTTGAAATGATTGGTGATGCCTCTTAACCCTATTCTGGCGACGGTTTCAGGTTAGGGGTGAAACATAGCGCGTGTGAGTCTAGCTATACATGCCATATATATAATCGCGATAGTGTGATGAATCCTGATAGTTAAAAATGTATTTTCATATAGTAAATGGATCCCGATTGAGCAGTTGCTGATGATATAGAGAGCAATGTGCCTACTCCCGCTCAAGGGACAGCACTGGCCACATCTTGGCCGAATGATAGTAGCCAAGAGGGAGAGGCTAAGCAAGCCTTTTTTCGAATGATGAGCGAGTGGTTTTTGGAGTTCGTTCGAATGAATCCGACTGCTCAACAACCTCCACCCCCACAAGTACTTGTTGTGCCACAAGTTGTAGATCCGATCTGATTGAATAATGCAAGAGTATGCCCAAAGATCAATCATGAGATGGTTGTAATAACATACTTTATTTACCATATTTATTAATATAAAGCGTTGTCATTATTATTTCAGTTTTTCTATCTGTGTATACAAATAAACTGTTTTATAATAATGTCCTGAGAATAATATGATTATTTTTAAAAGATCCTTAGTCGAGTATTATTGTTGACTAGGACAACAGTAATGCATTAAGACTAACATGTAGTTGATTGATGATAAAGAGTTGTCATTGATGTGGATTGTCAAAATCAATGCATGAATATGTGTGTTAGAGAACAACATATTGGATTGACCCGTTATGAGTATGTTTATTGGATTATTATGTAATTGTCACAATATTACTCATAGTGATTAATATGTATATGATCCTCAGACTTGAGATAATTATTAATCTCAACATCGTGAGTTGTATATTTTGATACAGTCAAACGTACACCATAATTGGTTGTTCTATAAAGGCTGATGTTGGATATACCACAATCTATGTAGAGGGATATGGTTGATCAATATAGGATAAGTCCCTCCTACATAATGGGAGTAATATCTTAGGCCACTTGATTGAGTGAGACTAGAAATGCATGGCCATGCTCAAATAAGTTGACATGAGATGTCATACTAATTTGTATACCATAGTCTACTCAAGATATCAAGAAACATGGGATGGACTATACAAGTGTGACTATTCCATGACTTGTGTCCATTCCGGAGATAAAGGACTTAAGGATTAATGCATGAAAGGTTAATCACAAAAAGTTATGTGGAATCATGACTTCTTGTAACTTAGGTAGCAATGATGCATTGCTAGATGCCACTCATTATTTGTGACATTAGAATCGCTCTATTATTATCGCTAACGTTGCAAGAACCTACTGTGGTCACACCCTATGGTTTAAATGAACGGAATAAAATATAATTGGTATTGTTTTTGGTTGTCACATGAATTAAATTAATTAAAGAATTAATTTAATTGGGCAATCAAATATTGAACATATTATATGTACAAGGATGTTGTACACATAATGACAACATAATTCTATTAATATATGAATTTGATTCATATATAAATTTAAATAAATATAGTTTATGAAATCCTTATTATAATTAATGTAATTATAATTTTTGGATATAATTAATGTAATTATAATTTTTGGTTAAAAACTTTTTGTATTTATTTAACATTCAAGAGATACCAATTATAAAAGGGTATTAAAAGGATACCAAATAATGGGCCCAATGAAAAAATACCCATTATAAAAGGCCCAATTAAAAGGATACCCAATATAAAAGGTATTTAAAAGAGACAAAGCTTAAGGAAAAACCTAATAGATTGCTTGTTAGGTCTAGCAACCAGTCAAGCAAATAAACCTCCAAAATAGTTTTGGAGATTTCTTAGATTCATAGTCAAACCGGGTGGATCACGTAGAGGCCGACATCGGAAAAGGTTATGGCTTGATTCGATAGTAGATCAAAACTCTTGTTGCCAAGCGCGCCGTCTACTCAGATTTAAGTTTTGGTAATTTCGAAACCTTTATTTCACCCCGATTCGTTCCTAACACATGGATTCCTGATTTGGATCACGGATCTAATTTTATTCTCACTGCGCCATGGGTTCTGGCGTTCCAACAAATAAGCCTCCTGTAGATAAAATCTGAAAGTACGTGGCCAAAGAGTTTAGGGCCACAGCTGATTATGATGTCGAGTGATCTGAGTTTTGGCTTGAGAATACCATTCAAGTGTTTGATGAGATGTCGTTAACTTCTGATGAATGTATTAAATGTGTTGTTTCCTTGTTGAGAGATACAGTATATAACTGGTGGAAGACATTGATATCTATAGTTCTGAGAGAGAGAATCACCTGGGATTTCTTTCAAGTTGAATTTTGAAAGAAGTATATCAGTTAATGATTTATAGATCAGAAACATAAAGAATTCCTCGAGCTGAAACAAGGTTGAATGTCAGTTACTAAGTATGAACGAGAGTTTGTGAGATTAAGTCAGTATGCACAAGAATGTGTTTCGACTAAAGCTACTAAGTGTAAATGTTTCCTTGAAGGGCTGAATGAAGACATTAAATTGTTGGTTGGAATACTTGACATAAATGAATTTGTTGTGTTAGTTGAAAGAGACTGCAAAGCCGAGGAGCTTAGCAAAGAAAAGAAGAAAGCTGATTCTGAAGCTAGAGATAAAAGAAAAAGATCAATGAGTAAGTCGTATCAATCTCCATCAAAGAGATTCAGAGACGCAGCTAATCATTCAAATGCTTCATTTGGAAATTCGGGTAGAGATCGTGGGAAACAAAGTGTTGGTCCAAGAACTCAAATTTTGATTGAATCAAGTGTTGGTAGTGTTAAAAGCAATAAGCCTGAGTGTAGACAGTGTGGAAGACGACACGTTGGAGAATGCTGGGGCAAGAACAATAATAGAACTTGTTATAAATGTGGATCACGAGATCATTTCATTTGAGATTGCCCAGAGTTAGCTGAAAAAGATAGTGTTCAAAGTGCAAGATCGAGTATTACAATAACTAGGGGTAGACCTCCTAGAAACACTGGAAATGTGGGTAGAAGTCAGAGAGGGACTACGGATACAGCTGTGAGACCCGAGGCGAGAGCACCTACCTGAGCCTATGCTATACGCGTACGAGAAGAAGCGTCATCTCTAGACGTCATTACTGGTACTTTTACTCTATTTGATACTGATGTGATTGCATTGATAGATCCAGGTTCTACTCATTCCTATGTGTGTGTGAATCTAGTATCAAGTAAGAGTCTACCTATTGAGTCTACTGAATTTGTGATTAGAGTATTGAACCCCTTAGGCAAGTGTTTTTGGTTGATAAAGTGTGCAAGAACTGCCTGTTGATGTTTCGAGATGTTTGTTTTTCGGCTGATCTGATGCTATTACCATTTGATATAATTTTGGGTATGGATTGGCTCACTTTGCATAATGCTATTGTGAATTGTAAATGGAAGAGTATTGATTTGAGAAGTCAGAATGGTGAGATAGTTCGCATTGAATCCAATGATTTGAATGGATTACCAGCTGTTATATCTTCAATGAAAGCTTTGAATTAGTGCCGGGGACTACTCCTATCTCAATAGCTTCGTATAGAATGGCATCAATAGAATTGAAAGATTTAAAGTCTCAGTTGTAAGACTTAACAGATAGAGGATTTGCAAGACCAAGTTTCTCGCCCTGGGGTGCTCCTGTGTTGTTTGTGAAAAAGAAAGATGGTACTATGAGGATGTGTATTGATTACTGATAGTTGAACAAAGTAACGATAAAGAATAAGTATCCCCTGCCACGTATTGATGATTTGTTTGATCAACTGAAAAGAGCTACAGTGTTTTCTAAGATAGATTTGAGATCGAGCTACTATCAGTTGAGAGTTAAAGAATCAGATGTACCGAAGACTGCTTTCAGAACGAGGTACTGACATTATGAATTCTTAGTTATGCCTTTTGGACTAACGAATGCTCCTGCAGTGTTTATGGATTTGATGAATCAAATATTCAAACCGTACTTAGATCGCTTTGTTGTGGTGTTCATTGATGATATTCTGATTTATTCCTGTGATGAGATACCACATGCTGACATTTGAGAATTATGTTACAGACTCTGTGCGAGAAGCAATTGTATGCAAATTTTAGCAAATGTGAGTTCTGGTTGCGTGAGGTTGGTTTTCTGGGGCATATTGTATCAGTTGCGGGAATACGAGTTGATCCGAATAAGATCTCAGCTATTCTTGAGTGGAAGCCTCCGAGAAATGTATCTGAAGTTCGTAATTTTCTGGGACTAGCGGGATATTATAGGCGGTTTGTGAAAGGTTTCTTAATGATTGCGACTTCGTTGACGAAGTTGTTACAGAAAGATGTTAAATTTGAATGGTCAGAAAAGTGCCAGCAGAGTTTTGAACAATAGAAAGCATTGTTAACAGAGGCGCTAATCTTAGTTCAACCTGAGTCGGGTAAAGAATTCATAGTTTACAGTGATGCATCGTTGAATGGTTTGGGTTGTGTGTTGATGCAGGAAGGCAAAGTCATCGCTTATGCTTCGAGGATGTTAAAACCGCATGAAAAGAACTATCCAACGCATGATCTTGAATTAGATGTGATTGTATTTGCATTGAAGATTTGGCGCCATTATTTGTTTGGTGAGAAATATCATGTTTTTACTGATCACAAGAGTTTGAAATATCTGATGACTCAAAAAGAATTGAATTTGCGACAGAGGAGATGGTTAGAATTGTTGAAAGTCTACGAGCTTATGATTGATTATCATTTGGGTAAAGCTAATGTAGTTGCTGATGCTTTGAGTCGAAAGTCTTTATATGCTTTCTAAGCTATGAGTACTCAGATAGATCTATGTGATGATGGTTCAGTTTTGGCTGAGTTGAAAGTAAGGCCGATGTTCGTACGTCAAATTTTTGATGCACAAAAAAAGTGATGGTAAGATGGTGATAAAACGAGCCCAATGTGATTTGAATTCTGATTCAGAATTTCGAGTTGATAATGATGATTGTTTGAGATTCAAAAATCGAATTTGTGTTCTAAGGAATTCAGAGTTGATTCAGATGATTTTGAACGAAGCTCACAATAGTCATTTGGCTGTTCACCCGAGGAGTACAATAATGTATAATGATCTGAAACAATTTTATTGGTGGCATGGTATGAAACGGGATATCTTAGAGTTTGTTTCAAAATGCTTGGTTTGTCAGCAAGTTAAAGCTGAACATCAGGTTCCATCCGATTTATTACAACCATTATGATTCTTAAGTGGAAATAGGAGAGAATCATAATGGACTTTGTGTCGGGATTGCCTTTATCTCCGGGTAAGAAAGATGCAATTTGGGTGATAGTTGATAGATTGATGAAATCAGCTCATTTTGTTTCGGTGAGAACAGATTATTCACTTGATAAGTTAGTTGAATTGGATATTGCTGAGATTGTGAGATTGCACGGGGTGCCACTATCTATTGTATCTAACAGAGATTCGAGATTTACCTCGTGGTTTTGGAAGAAATTGCAAGAGGCTTTAGGCACAAAGTTGTACTTCAGTACTGCATTTCATCGGCAAACGGATAGACAATCCGAGCGAATCATTCAGATTCTTGAAGACATGTGGAGATGTTGTATTCTTGAATTTGAAAGTATGTGGGAAAAGCATTTACAGTTGATTGAGTTTGCGTACAATAACAGTTTTCAATCTAGTATCAAAATTGCACCATATGAGGCACTTTACGGTCGAAAATGCCGAACTCCACTGTATTAGACTGAGCTGAGTGAGAATAAGATTCACGGGGTTGATTTAGTAAAAGAGACTGAGCAGAAAGTAAAAGTGATTTGCGACAATTTGAAAGTAGCGTCAGATCATCAGAAGTCTTATGCAGACTTGAAGCATAAAGATATTGAGTTTGAGGTTGGTGACAAAGTATTTCTGAAAGTGTCTCCGTGGAAGAAAATACTTCGATTTGGCCGAAAAGGCAAGTTGAGTTCGAGGTTCATCGGGCCATATGAAATCATTGAACGAATAGGACCAGTTGCTTATAGATTGATTTTGCCACTTGAGCTAGAAAAGATTTATAATGTATTGCACGTATCGATGCTTCGATGATACAGATCTGATCCATCACATGTGATTGTTCCTACTGAAGTTGAGATTCAGTCAAATTTGTCGTATAGTGAGGAATTGATTCGAATTCTGGCACGTGAAATCAAAGAGTTGAGAAACAAGAAAATTTCTTTAGTGAAGATTTTATGGCACAAACACGGAGTTGAAGAGGCTACGTGGAAGCCTGAAGATGTTATGAGAAAGCAATATCCAAACCTATTCACTAGTAAGATTTTCAGGGACGAAAATCCCTAAGGGGGAGAGTTGTAACAGGCCGGTTTAGACCCTAGTCAGAACAGTGGTTTCGAGACCACAAATCTGAGGTCAAAAAAATATTACAATATTATTTTCTGTGTTTACAATATGTGATTGAGCATGTGTGAGAGTCCTGCGTGAAAATTTTATCGATTGTGTGCTGAATTATGAAAAAGGACTTAATCACGTAAAATACAAAAGCTTTGTGCTAACTGATAATGTAGTTAAATGGATTGGCTTTTGAATGTAATGACCTTAAATGGTAATTATACCATTATAATTGATAGTAAACTAATATGGACAACCATTATATGCTTTAATGGTTAATTCATTAAGGGTAGAATGGGAAATTAATTATTAATGTTATTATAATTATAATGAAAACAAAATTGGATGGCCATTATCATCTTTTCTTCCACCAAATATTGAAGAAAAAATAAGGATTTAAAGCTTTTGTAAATTCGGCACATTTGTGGCTTGATTCAAGGTTAGTTTTTGTTCAGTATTTGATGATTTCTACGTTTTTGTTACCGTTGCTTAGTGTATTATCAAACCCATGCTTAAATTTTAGAATTTCATGGTGATTTTAATATATGCCATTTTTGAATATGTGAGCTTTGTGTTGTTAGTTGGTGGAATATGAAAGCTTAGTGTTGGGTTAACATAGTTTGTATTTGGATTTTTTATGAAATTGAGTAATATGGGCTAAATTGTGAAAATGAAAAATTAGAGGACTAAACTGTGAAATAAATGGAATATATGGGCTTGTATGAGTATAAGGAGAATTCGACCTAAGCATGGTATAATGAAATTATTTGTATTTTGTGATTTTATGAAATAGGGACTGAAGTGTCAAAATGTAAAAATGTGATGGCGATTTTGTAAAATGCCCTAAAAATGTGTGTTTGGACTAAATTGAATGAATTGGTAATTAAACGAGCTAAATTTGAATATGTATAGACCAAGAAAGGACATATTCGGATCGAGATCGAGGCAAAGACAAAGTACTCGATTGATCGGCTAGTTTCGGTATTTCGACGTCCGAGGTAAGTTTGGATAGATATGTGATTATTGAATTAGAAATATAATTTGTTGAATCAGGATACATGGCACTAAGTGTGCGTAAATAGAAATGAGATAGAGATGATTAGCACTGTGTGTGCGAAATAATTGAAGCTTCGGCTTTTTGATTGGCACTGTGTGTGCGATACAAAATTGAGTTCGGTTTTATTTCGAGGCACTAAGTGTGCGACATTATTTAAGCTTCGGCTATGATTTAGGCACTAAGTGTGTGATTGAATTGAAAAGATAACAAACAGTGAACAAGATATGGTATTAAACATCAAATAGCAAGATCGTTTGTTAACTAATCGTTTGTTAACTAAGTGTTGGAAAAGGTATGTTCCGAACCTATGTGGTTGATGATAATTTTTAAGGTTGAATGGATGGATGTTTGAGCATATGGTTGAGGATGACAGTGTGTTTAATTGTAAATCAATCTAAGTGATGGTTTATTTATGTATTGAATTTGCATTATTGAGTAATATGTATTATATTACGAACTTACTAAGCTCTTAAGCTTACTGTGTGATGTGTGTCCCTGTTTTACAGTGTCAGTAAAGCTAGCTCGGATCTGGGGATCGTTAGTGACTCAATCACAATATCGGCTATCTACTTTTGTACTTTTAAAAGATGTGTATATTGAATATGGCATGTATAGGCTAGTTAATATGGCATGTTTTGAAATGTTTGAACCTTGCCATGTGATTTGGCTTGGAAGTTGAATGATGTTGGTTTTTATGTATGAGCTATGGAAATGATGAATATGGCATGAGGTAGTGAAAATTGGAAATGGTATGTTTCATGTTTAAATGGTTGATGAGTATTGTGGCTTGAATATGAACTTATGGTATGGATTATATGATGCTTGAATTATTTGCTTTGGAATATGAATTGGTATTTTTGAATAGACATATTTGAGCAGAAATTGAGTATGGATATGGATGGTATATTTAGTGATTAATTGGTGTGTGAATTGGCATGTTTTGGTTGCCATTTGAAATATAAATGCATGTGATTTGAGGCTTGTAGGTGATCCTAAGTGTGGGAGTCAAGTTTGGCCTTATAAATGGCCTATAATTGCCCACACGGTTGAGTACACGGGGCGTGTTGCTCGACCGCGTTGTTTAAGTTTGCTAATTGAAATAAGTCAGGCTCGACCATGGGCTGGACACATAGGCATGTGACTGGCCGTGTGGTGCAAGTCAGTGTCAACTACGGGTGAGGCAAACGGGCGTGTCTCAGGACGTGTGGACAAGTCCGTATGTATGCCCTGTTTTGCTACGGCTTGGACGCAAAGGCATGTCCAAGGCCGTTTGAGGCACACGGCCTACCTACACGGGCGTTTGACCTCTGTAACTTAGAAAAAAATGTTTGAATTTTGAAAATTCTCGTAAATGTTCGGTTTAGTCCAGACCCTTTCTAACATGTGATTAAGGTCTCGAACAACTTATTAAGGGACTATATGTTTATATTTGGATATGTTTGATTGATGTTTGACTTTGTGTTGTGAAATGAACTTAAATATTCCGAAATGATAGGTGATACCTCTTAACCCTATTTTGGCGATGGTTTCAGGTTAAGGGTGTTACACAAGGCACACGCCCTTACCCTTTAACCGTGTATCGAATTAAATTCCTAATTTCAGATGCAGACTTCACATGGCCTGGGCAAATGCCTGTGTCTTAGGCTGTGTCTCCCACACGGTTGAGACACACGGCTGTGTCTCAACCCATGTGTTTACCACTAAGTATTTTAACTTGTCAACCTAGCATGCATGGGGACACACGGCCTCTCTACACGCCCATGGGGCTGACCGTGTGTCACACACGGTCTAGACACACACCCATGTGTCTACCCATGTGGACATTTATAAGGCTATCTAATAAGCCAAATGCCACCCTACCTAGCAACCATACTTATAGTCATTCAACTCAACAACTATCATGTCTGCAAGGCACTTCTAGGAACTCATAATTAAGACATCCACACAAGCATACACTTCATGAATTTCATCATCATTTATAAATATGAACTTGTCAAGTATTAGCCAATTTCCAATAACTATTTACAAAATGAATTGAACAACATTAATAGCCAACACCTTGGCTAACAAATATGACATAACAAAATAACCAAGTCCTATACATGCCATCCTCCAAATAAATCTAACTTTGCTATATCAAATAGAAGTTGATAGTGTGATTTCTGAACTCCAACGTTCACGAATTTCTGAGCTAGGTTGGCAATACTACAAGGAAACGGGAAATGAGAGGGGTAAGCATAAAGCTTAATAAGTTTGCATGAAATTAATAACAACATAAAGGCTCATAATGGCATCCGTCCATTGCATTGAATAAACATAAAGTCTTAAACATATTGCCATAACTTACTCATGCGTACTCTTACAAATTTCATATCATGTCTCATATCGTAAACATTTCTCGTGAATTACTCACATGTACCTGTATCACTTCATCACATAGCTTTAGCACTAGTCTCATCTCTATTATAAACCTATCTATTTACCCATTCAATTACTTGGGGATACTCGAAGATACATAATCATCATCATTCATATAAATACGACGCCAATGCCATATCCCAGATATGGTCATACATGGGGTCACCTCTAGATGCCGACGCTATATCCCAGATATGGTCTTATATGGGATCTCATATCGATTGGTGATACCATATCCCAGATATGGTCTTATACGATTCTCATATTCGACGCTGATGCCATACCCCAGATATGGTCTTATACGGGATCTCAATTCGGTGCCGAGCCATATCCCAGATATGGTCTTATACGGGACCTTACCCTACTCAGGTCTTGATGATATTATTCTCTCATTTATTAAAGTCCAACAGGGACTTCCACATCACAATTCTCATCATTTTCTCATTCAACATCATTACTCAAATTCATATAAATATTATAAAACATCACTAATATCAATCATTTAGAAACTTAATAACATGATGTAGAATTTATTGCATACAAACTTACCTCGATTTCAAAATAGGCCAAATTGTCGATTTAGTCCATTACCTTGCCTTTTCCTTGGTCAAGGTTAGTTCCTCTTTCTTCTTGATCTATAATAGCAATTTAGCTCATTTAATTATCACATTAATCAATGCATTTCAAAAATCATACTTTGGTAAAATTGCTATTTTGCCCTTAGACTTTCACAAAATGCCTATTTTACCCCTAGGCTCGTAAATCAATTCCAATCAAATTTCTTCCTTTAACAAGCCTAGGTGAACATTTATTTCTCTTATAGAAACTCTTAATATTCATTATTTCCACATTTAACACCTATTTTATAACCTTTGCAAAATGGTCCTTTTAGGTGTTTCCATGGAAACACATTTCACAAAAGTTGTTTATTTAACAACTAAGATTCATTTTCTTCCATAAAAATGCTGCAAAAAACATAAATTCTCACATGGAAAAACCCTAAACTTTTAACCATTTTGCAAAATAGTCCCTTCTTTAGCTAGCTTAAGCTTTAGGGGGTCCAAAAGTACAAAAGTTATCAAAGAATGGCCATTAAAGCACTTACTTTCAAAGGTGAGAAGTTGCTAAAAATTTTGAGCTCTCAAACCCCTATTTTTCTTTTATTTTTTGTTGGAGAAGATGGAGAGAAAAGATGATATCTTGTCTTACTTTATTTTATTACAACAAGTCAGTTAATTCACCTAATTTCCACCAACTTTGACCAATTTCTAAGTCTTTGTCTCTATGGGCGGCCACCACCCTACGCAAGGCCTAATTGCACATTAGGGACCTCCAATTAATATTCTATGGCCTTTAGACACCTTTAGCTTGTAAAATAGAACTTTCGCACTTTATGCGATTTAGTCATTTTTCACGATTGAGCCTGCAATCGCTAAAATTAAATCACCAAAATTTTCATGCACTCTTGTAATCATGCTAAAACACATAAAATAATATAAAAATGATTTTCTCTGACCTCGAATTAGTGGTTCTGACACCACTGTTCTAATTAGCCTCTAAATCGAGCTATTATAGGGATCTCCACTAGGGTACTTACCCCGCTACCACTGGGTCCGACCCCATCGCCTTCCTTGTCACCACTACAATTTTTCGTGCTACCACCACTGCAATGGCTAGTATCCTCATGATGACTCTATTTAATTCTTACCATTTGGGGGAAAGATGAAAGAAATAGAAAAGGATTAGGAAATTACCTGAGAGACTTGCTGAGAAATGATCAGAGATGAAAGACAAAGGAACTCAGATGAATGAGCAATAAAGGCTAAGGGGGAAACTAGGGATTTGGAAGGAAACTTAGTTGGTAAGAAATTGAAGAGTAAGTTTTGATGAAAGTCCTTTCTTCCCGATGTCTTGATTTAAGTAGCCAAATGTCTAATGGAAGTTTAAAAAATTTTTGAAATAAACTATTCAAATCCTCGAACCCATAGATGACACCTGTCGAGCCGGAGAAGGCTTTTTCTTAATAACTAGAAAAGTGAAAGTGTCTGCCAAAGTTGATCGTTTTTCAAGTATTTGTCATATGACCCATTTTAACTTTGAAAGTATCTAATCATGTTGTGCAGAGATACGACTGGCTAACGGTATAAGTAAGAATCCTTTAGAATAGGTACAAAATGGTCTTTGTACCACAAAATTCCTTAAGAGTTAGGGTGGAGTTGTCAATGAGTGGGATGAGACCTAGACAAAATTTAGGGTGATAAAGTAGAAACGTGTCCCCAAGAAAAACGAAAGTGACTGCCCTTATGTATACAAAGAATTTCCTAAGGCAAGAGAAGATAGAGTGGACATTACCTTGGGAAACTTAGGTAAGAAAGGAAATTTCAAGGATGAAATTCTCTTTAAGGGTGGGGGAGTTGTCACACTCGATTACTATAATTGACCCAGAAATTTAAGAAAGCTAGGATTAAATTGAAAATGCCAACGAATTATGGAAACCTGTTGGGAAATTAGGAAAATCTAGGAATCAAATTGTGAATAGTTGGATTTCAATTTCAGTTCTATTAAACAGTAACTAACTGGTTCCAAAGTGAGAGACAAAATGATTAAGAATGGATGGTGGGAATGTGCGGTAAAGATCGTGCCCAAGGAGTATAATATGGGCGAAAGTGAAGACAGAATTCCATGAATTTTGTTTGTAAGTCTTCACCTCCCTCTAGCATAATCTTTTTCAGTCGTTCTGAAGAAAAAGGGAATACAGATGAAAGAAGCTTTGCATGTCGTAACAAAGGCATGAATCTAAGCCTGGTGGTGGAAATTTTGACAAATTAGTAAGTTTCCTTATCTTCCTCTGTGTTTAGGAAGTGAGGAAAGAAGTAGAATAAGACTCTCAAATCTTTTGTATAATTTAAGATTTTAGGTTTCTAAAAATTTTTCCACCATTGGTTTAACCACAACAGCGATGTCATGCTTAGCCGCCAGGACAAAGGTGGCTCTAGCATTTGGATTAGCTAAGCTATCAAGGATGAGAAAACAAGGTGAGTGACTCCACTTTGTCCTCTAGTTGTTATATGTAATTATGAGAAATTACCATGTTAATGCTAATAGTAAGAGTAGATGATTGTTGAATGAATATTTGTCGTAGTACATTGCTTAATGATGTTTTTCACAGTATGTATGATTAAAGCATGCATAATATGAAAGGGGTGACTAACTATGGGTTAGGCAAAGTTAGGAACGGGAAAGGGGGATGGATTTTTTAGATACCACCATAAGGTCTTGGTAAGTGCAAACCATGATGTGCGAAGCTCCGAGCCTTGCGGAGGGTCCATTGCGGTGTTTGAGCATGATAGTATAGGACAGTGAAATGAAGGAATGAATGGAATGGACTGGGAAGAGTAAAGGTCATGGCTAGGCCATGAGACCGTTCAGAGGCTATATGCCTAAACTGAGTAAGACCATAGCTGAAAGATGTTATGGCATCAGGATAAAGATGAGTAAGACCATGGATGAAAGATGCTATGACATCATGGTAAACAGGACTAAGACTATAGCTAAAAGATACTACGCCATCCTTTGACAGTCCGCTAGGATAATAAACACGGGGAAACATAAGGTATAAAACCATAGTTGGACTATGGTTTCCAGTGTAGTCCATCGAGACAGTAAACACAAAGTTGTAATGTATAAGACCCTAGTTGAAAGACGTTACGATATCATAGATAGCTAGTCAGGATGAAAATAATGGTATGGTCCGTCGAGACTATAGATGTGGGAAATCATCTAGAGAATTAGATATGGGAATCATAATAAAAGACATATTTTCTACCATTGTGGAAAGTCTAGCCCAACTTCCTTTTCGATGACCAATTAAGCAGAGCCCAATTTCAGCTGGCTTGCGTTAGCCCCAGGCCTGCCTCCTTCTGTCGGCCCATAAGGCCCTTGCCCTTTAATCACTATGTTACCTCCGCTCTCCTTTTGTTGTTTTGGGCCCATGAGAGATGGGTCAACTTCATTTGTTGGGGCCAATGCTACTAGCTTGTTCCCCTTATAGCCCGATTTAGCCTTCAACCCAAAATGCTCTTCTTGGTCACCCTCTCCTACTACTAGGGTTTCTAGTGCATGGTAACGTAAGTTGCTTGGTGTCCTTATAACCTCACCGTTGTTCCCCTTCACTGCCCTCAACAATCGCCAACATTTCCTTTCCACTAACATCCAAGGGCCATAGGTGCTCGATTTTGCCCCCGGTTCATCTATATTTGAGTCTAGTTTCAGTCTTTGCTCACTCTTGCCAATCGCATCCCCTTCCCCCTAATTCCTTTTGGCCATTAACTTCCTTAAGGCAAAGCTCTTTTATATAGCCGTAATGCCCACACCAGAAGCATACAATGGGTAAATATTCATATTCTACCCGATGGAGAGCCTCATTGACCAAAACCTGGGATATTAGAGGCTTTTCCAAATTCATATAGACTACCAACCTTGCAAATCTTCCCCAAATCCCAGCATCAGTGTTGAAATCCAACTTAGCGACCTTCCCTATCGTACCCCCTAATTCCCATAGGATTCTCCGCTTATACATGTGCCCAAGCAAACCCGGGAGCCGAATCCAAGCCATGACCATGCTTGGATAACGCTGAGAAGTGCTGAAATCCTTGATCCAGGGTTGGACCGTGAGGTACTGCCCATACACAATCCATGGTCCTTGGGACAATACCTTCTCAAAGTCCTCCATACTTTGAAATTTTCCAAGAAGTAGTTATTTTTCACGTCCATTAAGTGAAACAACCGGGACGGTTTCTAAAGGGAGCACACCTTATTGTAGAGTGTTGAGTATCCAATACTCCTTCTGAGGACCTTCATTACCACTGTGCACGCCATGTCTTTGATGAGGAGTTTATTCACGTGCTTAGAAAAGTGAATTGAAGGGATCCCATTAATCGATGATCATTAGTTTCTGACAATTCAAAATCATCTTTGCCATCAACATTGTTCATGGTTTTTGTTCGTACATCAGCCCGAAGTTCAGTACCTAGCAGACAATATTTCCAAGACAAGGGTTTTCCTATAGCCCGAACTAGGTCCATGGTCATGTCTGAAACTCCTTCTGTCGCCCTAATGCAAACTTTTTTAGTTGAATGATTAGCCAAATTCCCTTAATTGCAGTTTTCATGATCCATCGATAAACCCTGATTTTTTATTGAAGAAATTAAAATTTTAATTCAAGAGCTTGATGACTACAACGCTCTTTGTTTCAAAATACCATGGAAAATAATATTAAAAGAAGAAGAAAAAGAAGAAGCAAATAGAAATATGGGTACTAAAAAGTTGCATAAATTATTATTTAGCAAACGGGTAAAAATGATTTACATTTAATATAACTCTGATCTTTTATTGAATTCTTAAATAGATTTCTACTTTATTGTTATTCTTAATTTTGTTGATCTTCTATACTTGTCTTTTTTACATTTAAATTATTTCATATTCTTTTTTTTTTCATACTAAACTTTTTACATTAAATATTACTTTAAGTATTGTTGGCTATAAAATGAAGATAAATTTATCCAATCATCTCATGCAAAGCAAACTATGTTAAATTTGTTAACAAAAGGGTAAGTAATCAATTTTCATTATTAAATAAAAAATTATAAAACGAGTTTGATGTTTGCTAGAAGGTAAGCTTAAGAATAGTTTGTATTGCTAAGACTCTAATCTGAGACTTAGAAAATAGACTAAAAATATTCTTATCTTGAATTAAAACCTTGCCTTAGTTCATTTGTACATAGAGTATATATAGAACTAGACTAGCTGCTGTTCAACAGCTTCTTAACAAATTAACAAATGCTAGCTGTACTAACAGCTTCTGGCTAACAATCTAACTGCATGAGCCGAAGCATATGGGAACCCTATCATGCACCCATCTTCTCGACCGGTGAGACGCAAAGAAGATTTCAAAACTGCGTAAAAAACGTCACTGACAAGGGTTTGGTAAGTATATCAGCCACTTCGTCACAGGTAGGAACCTCACCTATTAGAAGAGACCCATCCGCAACTTTCTTACGGATAAAAAACAAATCTAGTTCTACATGCTTGAACTTTGAGTGTAAGACAGGATAGGTCGCAACCGCTACTGCAATAGAGCTATCGCACTAGACAGTTGGAGTATCATCAGAAGCAACCCATAACTCTTGAAGTAACGAAATTAACCAAGTCATCTCACTTGTAGCTACAGCAAGACTCCTATATTCTGCTTCAGTCGTGGACCGAGAAACTACTTGCTATTTTTTAGAACCTCATGAGACGGGAGTTTGCCCAAAGTAGACACAGTAGCCAGAGGTTGATCGTCGATCGTCAAAATTAATCCCCTAGTTAGCATCGGCATATCCAACCAAGGACTATCAGGTGGACAGACGAAAAACTAACCCAAAGTCAAGAGTGCCACACAGATACCGTAATATGCATTTAAGTGCCACCATGTGAGTAGTATTAGGGCTATGCATGAACTGACAGATTCTATTCACGACATAAGCAATGTCAAGCTTAGTCAGAACAATATACTGGAGAGCACCAGCAAGGCTCCTATACTCAGTCAGATCCTCCAAGCGTTCGCCATCAGCTTTGGACATTGTAGATGAACTGACCATCGAAATATGCACACTTTTTACCGTGATCATCGAGCACTAACCAAGAACGTCACGGATATACTTTCAATGGAAAAGATGGGGGCAGTCGAATGAGCGAGTGACCTCTATCCCAGGAAAGTAATACAGACCACCCATATTCTTAAGCGAGAACTCACTATTCAACAACTGAACAAACCACTCTATAGAGGTAGACATGTTGCCAACAATTATAATATCATCAACGTACACAAGAACATAAAGGGTTGAACCAGCTATCACTTGCACAAACAAAGATGAATCAGACTTGGAAACAACAAACCCCACCGAGACAAGAAACTATTCCAGTTTCTCAAACCAGGCACGAGGTGCCTGTCGGAGACCATACAGAGCTTTCTTCAGACGGCACACAAAGGGTTTTCCATCTGAACCATATTGCTCATACCCTAGAGGCTGGTGCATGAAGACCTCAGTATCAAGATCGCCATTTAAAAAGACATTAATGACATCGACTTACCTCAGCTGCCATCCTCTGGAGACAACAATTGACAAAATAACCCGAATAGTAGCAGGTTTTACTACAGGACTAAATGTTTCTTTGAAATCACACCCAGGAACTTGAGAACAACCTTTCACAACCAGTCGTGTAACAATCCGGTTTATACCCTAGTCAGAATAGTGATTTCGGGACAACAAATTCGAGTCTGTATAATATTTTAATATTATAATTAAGCATGTGTTAAAGTTTCGTAAGTTAATTTATCTGTCTCTGTGTTTAATTTGACGAAAGGATGAAATTGCATTAAATATGAAAGTTGTATGCTATATGTTAAAGTGCTTATGTGTTATGGCTTTTTGAATATGAGGACTTATGTGGCAATTTAACCATTTCCATGGTTAGTGGATGGCTAAAGTCATAAATAACCTTGTAACTATGTATAATATATGTATTATTATGAAAGGTTATAATGGTAACTTAGTTTATATCATAAAAATTAGAAATCAAAAGCTTAAAATAAGCTTAAATTTCATGTTCTTCCACTGAATGCATGAAAGAAAAGAAATAAGAATGGCTTTTTACATTCAGCTAGTTTAAGGTACAAATTCAAGGTATGTTTTAGTCGGTTTTTGATAATTTCTATGTTTTTGTAATCGTTGCTTCGTCTACTGTCAAACCCATGTTTCAATTTGATAAATTGATGGTGTTTGTGTGAGATGCCATTGTTGATATGTTGAGCTTTGTGATGCTTTAAGGTGTTAAATGATAGATTGGTGGTAGATGAACATGTTTTGGTCTTGAAGTTTTGATGAATTTAGCTTAATAGGGCTAAATTGAGAAAATGACAAATTGAGGGACTAATATGTGAATTTGATGAAAAATGTGGGTTTGTATGTGATATATATGTATTCGGCCAAGCTTGTGTATAAGTAGATTTTGTGAATTTGATGTTTTGAGAAAAATGGACTAAATTGCTAAGTTGTGCAAATGTGAGGGCTAATTTGTAAATTGCCCTAAATGTGTGTCTTTGGATTGAATTGAATGAACTAGTGAATAAAAGGGTTGATTCTGAATATGTTTAGATCAAGAACCGAGGAAAACAGATTTAGATCACGGGAAAGCGAAAGTTATCGAGTAGCCATTTTCTATTCTGATAAACCGAATTCGAGGTATGTCACTATACAAATAAATGAATATGTATGCATTTGAAATTGTTCCTATGTTTAATGATGATAATGAATGCTTATGAGAAATTCTGTAATTGAATTCCGAGATAAGTTCGGTATATTGACTAAGTCTGAGAAACCTCGTATGAACATTGACATAGGTTCTGTTCTGTCTTATCATGTAAGACCACATCTGGGACGTTGGCATTGATTTGAGATTCATGTAAGACCCTGTCTGGGACAGTGGCATCGACATCTGATTATGTGTAAGACCACGTCTGGGACGTTGGCAGCAATATAAACTTTATGTACAAGACCACGTCTGGGACGTTGGCATCATTATGACACTTACGAGTAAGACCATGTCTAGGACATTGGCATCATTTTGATTCGTATAAGACCCTGTATGGGACAGTAGCATCGATATCCGAGTGTATGTAAGACCTCATCTGGGACGTTGGCATTGTACGATTATTCTGAGCTTTCTGAGTATCTCATTGGAATTATTACTAAATTGCAAATTCGAGCTATGAACAAATATGTGATTGTAAATCCAATTTAGGTATGTTGATTATACACTAATTGTGTATACAAGGTAAGCATCAATATGATCTTACTATGATGCTATGAATATGGAATTGATGATGTGTTGTATAAAGCTTTGGTGAAATGAGATATGTGTTTATATGATCTTTGAATTGGGAATATAGCCAATGTGGTCAAAAGTGTATGAATCAAAGCAAATATATGCATTTTATGTTATGTTGTAGTATATTGACTTACTAAGCTTTTGGAAAGCTTACTCTGTGTGTGTTTAATCTGTTTTATAGATCGTCAAACCTACTGAAGGCTCGAGACCGTCTTGGATCGTCATCACACTAAAGAACTTATTTTGGTACATTTTGATATTGTATAAAGCTAGATATGGCATGTATAGGCTAGCATGTTGGTATAAATAGTTATGTGATTTGGCTATTTAAGAGTTGAAACTTTGCTTAAATGAAGGCGTTATAGAATGTATCTTTTGGTATGATGAAAGAATGTGGAATGGCCAAGTTTGAATGAGCAAATGCATGAATTAGTCTTGTAATAATATGAGTTTTAATCCTTGAGATTGCCATAGTTGGGATTGGTTTTGAATGTAAGGTTTGAATGGTTATTATGGTATGCTTTTGATGGTTTTATGTGTATGAATTATCTTGTTGTATATGGCTTATAGGTATGAACCTTTTGGTTGGCATTTTGGCTATGTAAATGGCCTATAATATCACACGGTTGTGGCACATGGGGGTGCTTTTCACCGTGGGTAAATTGGCAGGATGCAGCCTAAAATCACACAGCCTCGACACGGGCGTGTCACCTAGCCGTGGTGTACAAGTCAGTAGCTAGCCTAAAAATACACGGCCTCAACACGGGCGTGCCTAATGACCGTGTTAGTATAGTCTGTATAACCACGGATGGTTACACGGGGGTGTATAGAAGTCGTGGAGGATGCACGGTCTCCTCCCACGGGCGTGTCTCCCCTGGATTTTAGAAAAGTTTCAAATTTTCATGGAATTTTGTTTGTATTTTAGTTTAGTCCCGACTCGGTTTATAAGAAAGCTTAAGGTCTCGAGGACCCGATTAAGGGACATTATGTCTGACAGTGATGATTGAATGTATGATTTTGTCTGTGAATATTTCCAATCTGTCCGGTAACGCTCCTAACCTTAATCCGGTGATGGACTCGGGATAGGGGTGTTACAAGTCGTGCCTTTCGACGAGCAACAATACCATCCGGATTCCTCTTAATCTTGAAAAGCCACTTGCATCTGATAACCTTACGGTTTGGTGGTCGCGGAACAAGCTCCCAGGTAGAATTACGGATAAGAGCATCATACTCTGCCTGAGCTGCAGCACGCCATTCTGTGGACAACATGGCTTTAGGTTTGAAAATACCAACCTTCGACCTGGTCACCATTGGGTGAGTATTGATCACAAGTAGAATCGGTGCTTGACTATTAGAAGAAGATTCAACACCATCCTCACATCGAAGACCAGCATCATGAACAGGAAGGGGAGAACTATGAGGTTTTCTATCAGACCCGACCTCAGGTTGAGTAGCGCTAGGAGTAGGCGGAAATGAGCAAGTAGCTGGTTGAGAGCACGACGGAGAAGGTTGGGCAATGGAGGGCGCTGCAGAACTAGAGTTACCCATTCGAACTAGTGGAACGAACATTGAGACAGGCTGATTTTGCATCGGTGTACACCTCTCTGTAGCTGGCTCAGATGACAAAAACTTAGTTTCATCAAATACTACATGCCGTTAAACAATGACCCTACCAGATGGTAGAAGACACAGATACCCCTTGTGTTAAGCACTATATCCCAAGAAAGTAGACGGTTGAGATCAAAAATCCAACTTATGTGCCATAAATGGGCGTAAGTAAGGGTAGCAATAGCACCCGAATACCCGTAGATGGTCGTAGGTGGGGTTGTGTTCATAAAGAGTCGTAAACGGAGACTGTCCTTTCAGAACTGGAGTAGGAAGTCGATTGATGAGATGTATTGCATAGGAAAACGCATAGCCCCAGTATTCCATAGGTAAGCTTGCTTGAGCCAAAAGGGTGATGCCCATGTCAACAATGTGACGATGTTTGCGTTCTGCTACTCCATTTTGTTCAGAAGCATGTGGGTAAGTCAGTCGATGAATAATCCCTTGAGAGGCTAAAATAGACGTAAAGGCTCAATACTCTCCACCCCAATCACTCTGGAATTGTTTGATATTCTTCCCAAATTGAGTTTTAACTAGTTGTTGAAATTGAACAAAGCAATGCACAGCCTGAGACTTCTGACAAAGTAGATAAACCCACGTAAACCGAGTTCACATATCAACAAACGAGATATAATACTAGTTATTCCCACAGGAAACAGATGCAGGACCCCAGAGATCAAAAATAATCAAGTCAAATGGATTACTATATTTAGTAGTGGAGAGAGGAAACGATAATTTATGAGCCTTCCCTATTTGACAAGCAGTACAAATGCTATCATGATAGGTATTATTCTCCACGACAATATTACACTTATCTAAAACACTTTTAATAACAGTAGTAGAAGGATGACCAAAACGGTCATGCCACAAAGACAAAACAGTACAATCATCAGATTTATTCCGGTGTATATTGGAAGTAGCAACTAGAGCTTCTATAAACTGAGTGGAGAGAACTGACAGAGAGAACTGGTATAGTCTGTCATGAATGTGGCCCTTCAGCAGTGTTTCCCGAGTCATGATGTCCTTAATAACACAGTACGTTGGGTAAAATTCAAAAAATAGATTATTATCATTAGCAAACTATGATACAGACATCAAATTTTTTGGAATTCGCAGCACACATAAGACATCAGATAATTGAAGTAACTTAGATCGTGTAGGTAAAACACCATTACCAATTGACGAGATCGGGGCGGGAGTCTTGTCACCCATCAAGAGAGAAGACGTATCTAAATACGAAGTAGAATCTTGCAGTGCTGACACATCGCGACAGACATGATTGCTCGAACCCGAATCGGGGTACCATGATACCATTCTAACTGGCATGGGTATATATGAATCCGTGCCACCACCATTTGGACCAAACTGAGCGGTGTTAATATGCGAGCCTGATGAATCAGAGTAATCGGAGGCATTCAAATCACCCACCCGGGGTAGACCAATACACGAGTCAGAGCCAGAGTAGACACGTGCTCGCGGTTTAGTTCTCTAAAGAATAGGTGAAGTAGAAGCATGCCCAAATTGAACACAATTATTTGTTGGAATTGCCAACAAAATTTGGCCTATTAATGACATGCGGCCTGCTTGCATGTAGTGCATGCCCATCCACGTGTGGGCTAGTTGGCCCAGCACAAAAACCTTGCCCATGCAAATGATAATTCGGCTGACCATTATATCCAGCTGGAGGCCAATAATGAAAATAATTTTGACCATCTTGATTCCAATTTTGACAGGACGGGTAAGTGAACTTCATTCTTTGAGAAGGCCATTCACTTCTACTAGTGAATTCTCCTTGTGGCGCAACAGAAATGGAACTGTGAGGGAATCCCGATGCAAGCGACGAGCAAGAGACATCAGTAGCCGGTGGATCATGTCACGGCCCATCAAAATCACGGTTAAACCTATAGAAACACCATTGAGCGAGGTGCCCTATTCAGTTGCAAATATGACACTGAGTTCATGGCCAAAACCCTCTCCCATGGCCACCAGACGGAGGATGACCACCACGGATGGATCTATCACGGGCTTGCGAGGATGTTCCTTCCACGAGGTTGGTATGCATGGCCACCTCCTGGACCGCTCATAACTGTCAGTTCTCGCATTCAATTAATGTGTCGACCAACTGTTTAAATAGCACCGGTTTCGACGAGAGAGATGCCGATAAGACGACTGCGTCAAAGTCAGATGGAAGCTTTACAAGCATCACTTCCGTTTTCTCCACCTCCAGAATTTGAGTGCTGAACGCCGCTAGCAGAGCACACAAATGCTTGATTGGATCCACATAGATCTTGACGGAAAGCACACTTTTCTTTAATGAATGAAGTTCATGTCGAAGTTTGGATTGCTTGGCACCGATATCTGCAGCGAAAAGGCTTGCCGCTATAAGCCACACTTCCAAGGTTGTTCGAGCGTCCGTGAAGGACGATAGGAATGAGGTATAAATCGTGGAGAGCAGCCACGAAGTGAGAAGTTGATCCTGTTGGGAGAAGATAAGGGTAGACGGAGTAGGAACGAGAGAGCTGTCCATCGATTGAACAAATCGCGCCGGTAGAGGTAAGGTCCCATCTATGAACCCTAACAAATCATATCCTCCAAGAATTAAACGCACCTGTTGTTGCCATTGGATGAAGGTGACTTCATCAAGCTTCACTACATCGTGCCGAGGAAAAGAGTTGATGACTTTCTCACTAGTAAACATAGCGCAACCAACGTCAACAGAGCCAGAATCAGGAGAAGTCATGACAGCCATAGGTCCGAGGATCAAGGGGCGACTGATACCATGCTAGAAGGTAAGCTTACGAACATTTTGTATTGCTAAGACTCTAATCTGAGACTTAGAAAATAGACTGAAAATATTCTTTCTGAATCTTGAATTAAAACATTGCCTTAGTTCATTTGTACACAGAGTATATATAGAACTAGACTAACCGCTCTTCAACAACTTCTTAACAAATTAACAAATGCTAGTTGTACTAACAGCTTCTGGCTAACAATCTAACTGCATGAGCTGAAGCATATGAGAACTCTATCAATGTTTAATAAAAAATTATAAAAAAATATTTTGACAAATAAAAGTATATCATCAAATTAGCCTTAAAAATATAAAATTTTGATTTTGAGATTATAACATATTTCTTTTATAAAATATACAATTGTAGGAGATGATGACAAAAAAAATCTGTATTAAGAGATAAATTTGTTATCAAATGTATTATAATCTATAGCTTTATTTTTTTTGGTTAAAACTCATTATAATTATATTTATCTATAAATCCCAATTAAAAAACAAATTTAATATATATTAGATTATAATCCAATTAGATAAAGTAAGAAATAAATTTAATAAAATTTTAAAATATATCTTTGTAACATAAATTAAAATTTAAGTTTCTTTTATCATAATTAAAAACCTTATGAACACATTTATGTATAAATCCTAATTATCTAATCATCTTCCATTATGCATTCTTTTTCATGGTAAATTTTTTATTCTGATACTTGGAGAAAAATCTTAATTTCTTTCTTTTTATTATTACTAATATTTGTTTTTCTTTCAGAATTTTACTTGCAAATTTTATAAATTCAAAGTATCTTTTTTCATTTATTTATTTTTTACTAAATCTCTCAAATAATTTTGAGTTATTTATAGTTAATTGTTGTTGTGGGAAGAATGATGTTTTTTTAGTGAAGTGGATAACATACGGTGCTCATTAATGAGTATACAATGAAAAATGATGCCATTTTTATTTTGATGGATTATAACATTGGTTTTAAGGGTTTCTCGTTGTTACTCGCATGTAAGTTAGGGTTATTTATTTTCTTGGTCCCTATATGTTGTCATTGTGAAAGTCATGGACACGACCTTTTACTTTTGACATTTAGGGCTAGTTTAGCAATGTTTTTAAAAGGTCCTGTGGAAAAGTGCTTTTGAAAAGTTTGGTTTAAAATTTGAGTATTTAGCATTGCTGTCAAAAAATGCTTTTGAGAAATAAAATGTCTATTTTAGACATGGTATTATTAAGTAACAAATATGCATTCAACTAATGTTTAAATTAGTTAATATTATTATATTTTAGTAAGAATATAAAAATAATTTATTATAACTTGATGTTAATATTTTAATATATGAAATATAAATTTTAAATATTTTTAAACAATCAATATTAATTATTTATAAAATTTAATTAGAATATATAAATTATTTTTTAAATATTTAAATATAATCATTAAATATTTATAATTAGATATTAACACATTTATATTATTTTAAAAAGAATACCTTTTTTATTTTTATTTAATAATTTTAACCCATTTGTTATTCTAACTTAGTTTAATTGCTCTTATTCTTAAACGAATTGTTTCGTAAAAAAAAAAAAAAAAACATGAATTACAATTTTTTTAATATATATATCTTAAATGAATAAATAATGCCAACCACAATTTTTTTTGTTATTTTAGTTTTTTTTAACAAAATGCTTTACATATTTTATTTTTATTTTTACAACTTCATTTTCCATTTATGAAATAAAATAATTACTCTTACATATAGTATTACATGAACACCACAATTACCTTTTATGCTTCATACTTAAAAACCGTAAATTAAATAATATCACAAAAAACAACTTCATTACTCCTCTAATTTACATGTATGATTTCAACAATTAATAATATAATACTAGACCTGTTCATGGGTTGGGTCACCTGGCCCAAACTCGAAGGCCCACCCAAAAAGTGAAAGGATTTGAGTAAAAATATATACTCGAAAAATGAGCTTGGGTAAAAATATAATATTAGTTTTAAAAATGGGTCGGGTCTTGGGTAAGACAATTTTTGCCTGAGCTCGCCCCGAACTACTAAATGACAAAAAAAGCTGCTATTTTTTTTGTTATTTTAATGATATTTTCTTGTTGTTTTCTCCTTATTTTGCTACCATTTCACTATTATGTTGCTACTATTTTGTTATTATTGTTTGGATATTGTGAAACACTTGTTTCATTGTTAATTTTGTTATTATTTTAAAGACATTTTCTTGTTAAGTCGCATCTATCTTAATATTATTTAAGTAAACATAGTTTTTAAAATTTATTTTCAATTTGTTCGGTTTTCTTGTTAAGTTGCATCTATCTTAGTATTATTTAAGTATACATATTTTTTAAAATTTATTTTCAATTTGTTTGAAAATATTTACTTTAATGTTTTTAGTATTTTTGATGTACTATATATATTTAAAAATTATGTAAAAATAATATAATATAAAAAAATTTAATATGGGTTGCAGGGCCAGGCCCGAGTTTTAACATTTTTATCCGGGCTGAGTTTGGACAAAATTTTAGACTTATTTTTCGGGTCAAGCTTGGAAATAACAAATGGGCCTAATTTTTTTCTTGGCCCATTATCATCTCTATATAATACTATTTCCAAATGTATTACTTGTTTTATTTAAATTATTATCATCTCAAACAATTTTTTTAATTATACACGCAAACTAGTATATAATAATGTTTAAATTTTATTTTATTAATTTACTATTGTGATTATTATTTAATTTTAAATCCTTATCCTGTTAACAGACACTAATCCATTATATCTCAACTTCCAAAGATTGTGTATAAAAAGGAGTTGAGTTGAAATGTTTAAAAAGATAAATAGAGAAAGTGGTTGGGCTGTGGGCGAAACGTGTTTTGTAGAATTTATAGAACAAAATAACATTTAATTTTAAAATATAAAATTATTTAATCTTCTTAATTTTGACATTATTCTTCAATTTATTGTCTTCATGGATTCTTGTTTCTCAACTTATTTAACTTTTGCTCCATTTAATTGTCTGTTCCTTTGTTCAATTTTATAAGAAAAATAAAAGAGATAGGTAAATGTACAATTAAAACTTTTTTATTTGTTAATAAATTCTTGACTTAATAGTAAGAGCATTTTGAATTTGATTCTAAGTAACTCCATTTCCTCGCCACAATTTAAAAATTTTAAAAACTTTTTGTATCCTAATAAATCTATCCAACTCATTCACTTTAGACTAATTTGTAAAGTGGGTTTATTTTTAAACAACTATAAAACTACAAAAATAATTAATAAGAACTTACTATAACAAAATAAAAATGTGGATTAAATTGATATTTTTAAATCAATATCTATAAGCAATAAATGGAAGGTAATGTTGAGCATGGTTGTTGAATACTCCGAAGTGTAAAAGAAAAAGTTTGAAGAAGCTAAATCAGCATATGGATAATTAGCATCTCACCAACCACTTGATCTTCAATTTTCCTGGAAAAATGACAAGCAATGCAGTGCTAAAGTAAGATTGGGATTGAAAATTAAATGCAGTGCTAAAGTAAGATTGGGATTGAAAATTAACTGCTCAATCGATTTATACTACTAAATTTTATTTTTGATTACTATATTATTATAAAAAAATCTCATATGGGTTGATGCCATTTCGTTTCTCTTCTTCTGTTTAAGGTGTCGTTTAATTTTTCCTATTTTGTTCACTTGATGAAATATGAACAAATTAGCAGGGATTAAAATTTTCCACAAAAAAGGTAGAGTTAATTGGCCCGGCCCGAAGGCCCGCCCGAAAATGGGAGAGCTCGGGTAAAAATATAGGCCCGAAAAATAGGCTTAGACAAAAAAAGGCCCATTTAGAAAACGGGCCAAAGCTTTGGGTAAGATTTTTTTTTGCCAGGGGTCCAATTATATACTAAATACTTTATTTTATTTTTAATTATTTTTAATTATTGACAATTTAATTTAGCTTACAATTTATAGTTTGTTATAAAATTAAATATGTTGATTGGTTAATGTATAAAATTAAATATGAGCCCTTTTGTTTCTTTTTAAACTTAGGTGCTCTATCAGTCTGTTTGAACTTTCTCTTGAATGGTTTAGTGGTCCAGACTTCCTCCAGTAACATGCACTTTGGCATTTTCGAATTTAGATTCGATCTTGCTTTCGATATTCTTCTTCAATACGAAGATGATTTGCCAAAGCCTCAAGAGATATTTCCTCTTTCTTATGTTTTAGACTTCTTTTAAAGTCTTTCCAAGATGGAGGAAGTTTGTCTATTATGGAGGATACAACAATCATTTCGTCCATTTTCATATCATATTGTTTGAATTGATTCAAAGATCTTTTCAATATCACGAAATTGTTCCATAATGTAAGCGACCATCAATCATTTGATAATTATTGAAACGATCGACAAGAAATTTCTTACTTGTAACATCTTGGTCATGTATCTTGTCTCCAATTTGTCCCATAATTCTTTAGCGGTGACCTCATTTTGGTAGGTGTCGAACAAACCATCGGATAAACCATTCAATATGTGGCCCATGCACATATAATCAGCATTGTCCCATTTTTGTCTTTCTCGGGTTGCAAAAGAATGTAATCGTTTTCGGTCTCCTCGTGTCTTGGGGTATCCAAAACATATGCAATCTTCAAAGTTGATAATAAGAAGTGCATCTTTTTCTCGCCATCGTCGGAAATTGCCACCATCAAACCGATCAAGTTTGACAAAATTGGAAGCCAACTCCTTAGTGTTCCACTTTTCGTGAGTTGCGGTAGTCATTATGAAAATATAACCTTAAAATTGTTAGTACAAAACTCCGGTGAGGAAAATCTCGAACACACGAACAAAAACTCGATGTAAGAAGAAATAGGACAAGGCTCCAAGGCGTGTATTAAATCACTATCTTTAAGGTTATATTCGCCCCACCTATCTCGGTGTGCAAACGAGTTCCAAGCAAATTAACCTCGAGGATACAATGAAGCCAATGGCTATTTGCGTTTTGCATCGATTTCGAGAATAGCCCACTACACACTAATTGAGCAATATATGACAAGAAAACCAATTTCTATAAAGAATTTCACAGTAATACTTTATAGAACAATCTAACAATATTAGAAAATGAAGGAAGAAAGAAAGAATATTAGAATTGTTCGTTTTCCAAATGAAATCGCTTCTATTTATAGGAATTTTCATGTCTCTTTATAGAGACATATTTAATCAATAGGTATTTTTCAGAATAATAATGTTTTTTTTAAAATAAAAACATTATTATTCATTTAATTATAACTATTCAAATAATATTATTTAAATAGTTATAATTCTTTTTCAAAAAATCAAAAGATATAATCTTTTAATTAATTATACCCATTCATTTATAATTATTGGAAAACTATAAATTTTTGAAAATGTTCCAACAAGGTAATGTTGAGCATGGTTGTTGAATACTCCGAAGTGTAAAAGAAAAAGTTTGAAGAAGCTAAATCAGCATATGGATAATTAGCATCTCACCAACCACTTGATCTTCAATTTTCCTGGAAAAATGACAAGCAATGCAGTGCTAAAGTAAGATTGGGATTGAAAATTAAATGCAGTGCTAAAGTAAGATTGGGATTGAAAATTAACTGCTCAATCGATTTATACTACTAAATTTTATTTTTGATTACTATATTATTATAAAAAAATCTCGTATGGGTTGATGCCATTTCGTTTCTCTTCTTCTGTTTAAGGTGTCGTTTAATTTTTCCATTTTGTTCACTTGATGAAATATGAACAAATTAGCAGGGATTAAAATTTTCCACAAAAAAGGTAGAGTTAATTGGCCCGGCCCGAAGGCCTGCCCGAAAATGGGAGAGCTCGGGTAAAAATATAGGCCCGAAAAATAGGCTTAGACAAAAAAAGGCCCATTTAGAAAACGGGCCAGGCTTTGGGTAAGATTTTTTGGCCCGGGGGTCCGAATTATATACTAAATACTTTATTTTATTTTTAATTATTTTTAATTATTGACAATTTAATTTAGCTTACAATTTATAGTTTGTTATAAAATTAAATATGTTGATTGGTTAATGTATAAACATTTTGGTTGGTTGATTATATTTTGTATGTTTTTGGTGTTGTTTTGGTGTTGTTGGTGATGCTGTTTTTTGTGCTGTTCGGTGTTGTTTTTTTGTGTTTTTTTTTTATTCTGTTTGGTGCTACTTTTTGTGGTGTTTTATTGTTCTTTCGCATCTATTTATTATGTTGTCTGTTGTCATTTTTAATATTATTTGGATATTGTAGAACTTTTGTTTTATTATTAATTTTGTTATTATTTTAATTCTAACTTGTTTCAATTTTAGTATAACCACTTTTTATTATATTTTCAATTTGTGTATTGTTTTAAGAATTGTTTTAGTATCATTTTTTATTTGTTTCTTGTTTTAATATTTGTTTTTATGTTTTTAAATGTATTTAGTTTATTATATTTTAAAAATTTTTATTTAATAAAATACGCTAAAAAAATTTTAGTATGGACTGAGCTGAGTTGGGTTTAGGCTTAGTAATTTTATTTTGGACCGCACTTGGACAATTTTTAAGTCAATATTTCGGGCCCGGACCCGAATCTAAAAATTAGGCCCAAAAATTTACTTTGGCCCGACTCGGCCCATGATCAGCTCTAAAAAAAAGATTTCTTCTTATCCCAAGTGTTGTGATTCATTTCTATTTGATAGTTGTATAAGATTAATATTATCTTCTTTGCCTTTGCAATTTTCCCATTGCACTAGGAAGCTTTCATCTTGAGTTTACAGGTAACTTTTTCTTCCTTGTATATTTTTTATTTGGTTGTCAATTTTAATATTTTTAACTTTGGGTATTTTGATTTGTTGCTTTTCAGTTTAGCTTTCATCTTGGATCGGTCTTTGTTCATGGTTGATTTTACTAGACTGAAAGAGGGAAAGATTCTTACTAAAATTATTTTGATGCCTTTACTATCCGTCTGCAAGAAATAATAATTATAAGATGATTGGCTTTAATTCTACCTCTTTTACTAGGACAAGTCATTTTAGTGCTTGCCGAAGGTAAAAGTAACGAGTTTTGTGCCACATTTTAGCGCTTGCTGAAGGTAAAAGTAATGGGTTGTGAGATGAATTGCTTCTTCTTCTTCTTCTTCTTCTTCTTCTTCTTCTTCTTCTTCTTCTTCTTCTTCAATTGGCAATGTGTAGTGTCAAGCAAGTTTGGTTCTGATGGCTTTTTCCATTAAAAGATGATAAGAAAATGAAAACATAGAAGCAAACTAAACAAAAAGAACAGCTAAAAGATGAGTTAAAAATGATACTTCAAGAGTCTCTAAAGCTATGCATGGGTTCTATCAGTAAAATGAGTTGATAAGTGATGATTGGATCGAATTTGTGGTTATGGTCTCATCAAAGAGCAATGAGAATTCAGTTGGCAATTATTGAAAATAGTCTGCAATAGTATGATGACCTGTGTAATTGAACACACAAGTAGAGAGGAAAATTGTACACTTGCATTTTTCTTTACAAAAAGTAAAGAAATTACCACCCTCTCAAATCCTTAATAATTAGCTTAAGAATCAATATGCAATGTATTGCAAGTATAGATTTATACTGGGAAGTGGGAACATCCATTTTCTTTTCTGGTGCTTAGTTTATTCATTTTTTATTGTAGGTATAATAAGTCAACAGTAAAAAGTAAAGCCAATTTTTGTTATACATTCTTAGTAGTTTAGCTCTGGGGCTTTGTTTATTTATCTTTTTCAATGATGATATACAAATGTGGTAAGAGTATTACAATACCACTAAAAGCAATAATAAATTTAAGGGTACTATCATTTGCTTTTATCTTATATTTTTAAAAGGATGAAGCTAGCGGTAGATATTCTATAGAAGCTTTGGACTCCTTAATACAATTCAATTTCTTTTAAAAATTTTGAGCAAATGGAAAAAGAAATTAAGATAAAAAGAACGAAAATCTAGTACATGACATCAAATTATTCGAATCATAACCATTATTTGCCTAGAATAAAGAACCTAGATGTACTTCTCTTGGATTATCAATTTTTTTGTCTGCAGATATTTATTATGATTGCATTATTTTTTATTGCTATTGAGTAGTGCTGGATAGTTTATCATGGATTTTGTAAGTGAATCGAAGCAAAATAGAGTTAGGAGATAGAAAGAGCGCATTTGAACAAATTACAAAGATGTCATTCTAGAGGAAAGACAAATAATGTGCAGATAGTTGTTGTGAATAATGAACATACAAAAGTTAATTAGGAAGAAATAAGAAAAGTTTGTAGGTCAGATGTTTATTGAAATGGTCCAGTCCAACCTCATATAATAGTACATTCTATGGTTGGTCCAAATGGAGAGTTACAAACAGTATGCATTCAAAATTCCAAAAGTTAATAAAAGAAAATTTGAATCTAGCTTTGAAGCTTTAGGGAGTAGTGGTAAAAAAAATTGTGAAGATTGGTTCGCATCATAAGTGAGTAATATTTAATTGACTTAACTAAATATATAAATCATGAATATTTTCTCTAATTGTTTTATTTATTTTGTTCATATTGTTAATATATTTAGGAAGTTGTTGCTTATCTTTGGATTTTGGTGGACCTAATTGCATTTGTCCTTTTTGTAGAGCTTTGGTGTGTTATGAAGAAAGGATTGATACATCAAAATGCACTAAGAATCCCACATTTTCTTTGTGCTATCAAGAGGGTTTAGTTAGATTACTATCTTTTGAGCCCACTCCAATATTGTTGGATGATTTACTTGATTATAGAAAGGGATCTGCTTCAGAGATAATATTAGAGTTTATAATTCTATGTTTAAATTTAGTTCTATTGGTGGTAAAATTGGCAACTCCACTAACTATAGAGCAGGTCCATATGTTTCCAAAATTTGTGGCCAGAATCATCATAGGATAGGGTCATTGTTACCTCCTTCAAGTGTTAAGACTGAAATTTGCCCAATTATATATATGATATAGAAAATGAAACTTCTAATAGAATGGCCATATTTCATGAAGATAAGCAAGAGGCAAACATGGACAGAAGTATAGTTGAAGGATTGACTGAGATGCTTAACTAATGCAATAAGATTGTAAAAAACTTTTGTTCTGTAAAAGATAGATTTAGGGAGTCAAATTATATCCCTTTAAAGCTTAGGTTGATAGGAAAAAAGAAATGGTACAGAAAAAACATATGCTCCTCTTACTAGATCTGAAGTAGCAGCATTAATTTTTGGAGATATTGATGACTTTGATAGACAAAGAGATTTGAAGCATTAATTGTTGAAGGAATGAAGAGGATGATTGAGTTGCACCCGCTTTTAATGGTAATGCAATATCCTCTTTTGTTTCCATATGGTGACAATGGTTTTATCACTACTGATATTAAGTAAGTTAGTTCACCCAAAAAAGAAAGGGGGAAGCGAAAAACAGTTAAAATTAAAGAGCATTTTGCTTATCTAATCCAACACAAAGTTTCAGATTATAACACTTTACTGAGATTGTAGATGCATAAGCATCTATTGAAGGTAAAATACATTAAAGATTATCAGAAAAGTATGAGATCTTGAAGGAAATTTAGTTGTCTAATAACTTTTACGGGGAGTCCTCGTTATTTGTTTCTAAATTATCAAAGATGCTACGGCTGATTGTCAATTTTATGGATACCCAGATCTGTTCATCACATTTACTTGCAATTCAAATAGAACAAGCTTTATCACTAATTCCTAGTCAGCGTGCTCAGATTTGGTAACAAGAGTTTCTAAAATCAAGCTTTGATACTTTTTGTAGGACATCACTATAAAGAATCATTTTGGTCGTGTAATAATGTTTTGAATATTTATTAATTAAATGTATACTTCAACTAAAATACATAATATGCTAACATTCTATTTTCTTGGTTTTAAATAGTTACATTATTGATGTAAGGCACAATTTTAACCCGGGCCCAATAAATAAATTTTAGAAAAAACAAGTCTATTTTTTTTATACACCCAAATCAACCCAAAACCCAAACCAACCCAAAATTACACTAACCCAACTACACAAGCCCAAATTACAACCTAAGTACATAGGCCCAAAAGACTAAACCAACTCAGAAACTCTAGGGTTTCTGAATCTCTTCAGCCGCCGTTCCTCCCATTGCCACGTCAGCACCTTCGTACACTGCTGGCCTTCACTGTACCTGCAAGAAGGACAAGAAAGCAACAGAAAACAGTAGCAAAAAAAAAAAAAGAAATTGTGACGAAATGATGTATTTTTCGACTATAAAAGCCACAAACAATGAATGTAATTTTTTTACACTGAATACAGATAAAAAAGGAAATACATCAATAGTTTCTAAAGGTTTTTATTTTGCTTTTTTTTTTATCTCGTTATTTTATTTTTTTTTTAAGAAAGAAAACAGAAAATAAGAAAAAGAAAGAAACAAATCTCACCTTTCTTGCGTTTGTGCGGCCGTGGATGGCTGAGGTTCACCGTTTCTAATGAAACACTATGTCTTTAAGCCTGGGAAGTCGAAAAAACCCTAAAAAATGGGACATTTTTGTTTTTCGACCGCCATGGACGGCGGCACCGTCGCCGGCAGCCGACGGTCGCCATGGTGGTCCGGTGACCGAACCTAGGCCGGATCGGAGAGAAAGAAGAGAGGGGGAGAGGATTTTTTCTTTTTTTTTTTTTGAAGAGAAAGAAGAAATGAATTTTAACAAAAAAAAATTGACTTATGTAGGGAAAGAAAACGGCGTCGTTTTGCTTAAGGCCTTTAAGTTCCAAAACAGCATCGTTTTGATGCTTGAACCGCGTGTCGACCCTACCCGCCAGGGTGATCAGCGTGTTTTTTTTGCTTTTGGGGTTATTTGGGCTGCGAGCCCTTCCACCTTTATGATCTGTCTCGATTTGGTCCTTTCTCTTTTCTTTCCCTTTGAATTTTGACCTATAATTTTGTTTTTCTTCTATTTTGGCCCTCTGAAGAGCGACGTCGTTTTGAGGGGAAGGGATAATGTCTCATCTAGCCCCTCCACTTCATTCGCGCATTGCAATGTGGTCCTTTCCTTTTTTTATTCACCTTAGATTTGCCCCAAATTTCTGTTTTAAGTTCAAATTAGTCCCTTTAAAATTAATTAATTTAACATCATCATTATTATTATTACTATTATTATTGTTATTATTATTATTATTATTATTATTATTCTTGTCAATGTATTATTATTATTGTTATTATTATTATTATCATTATTTTCTTAAACCATTGTACTTAATATTTCTTTCTTTCTTTATTCATTAGTAATTACTATTAAATTTTAAATTAAATTTTAGTTTTTATTTGTTCATTTACTTTCCTTTTTATTTTATTTTATATACAATTGGTTTGTTTTATTATTTTATTATTATTTACCTTATTTTTTCATTTTTGCTCTTATTATTGTTATTTATGTTATCGCATTCATTATTATTCTGTTCTACATGTTAGTACCATGATTTTTTTTTATATTTTATCAAGCATATTATGTCATTATTATTACAAATTCGTGTCACATTAATCTTTGCCCGATACATAAAATTTCGTTTTTTTTAAAAATAAGCAATCTTTCGTAATTCGAGATTCGAAAAGTCGTTCCCTAACTTATGGGATTTCAATTTTCCCGATAAATCCAAATAAACGAACATTTTTAAAGCATAAATTTTTAAACATTCTTGGGAATTAGGAAAAATCATGTTCTAACTTACGGAATACGATTTCTTTCTAAAACCGAGATAATCAAATGTCTTTCAAAATAAACAAATTTTTCGGTATTTATTCTCGTTACGGGATTTAAGATATTGTGTCCTAACTTACGGGACGTAATTCTTTATTTTCGATTAACATGAAATATGCCCTCTTCTCAAAAAAATTTTTATTAAGCAATGTTTTTAACAAGGGATCGTATTTTTTAAAATCCCTTCAAATTTTTTATTTTCGACACTAAAACACTAATTAATCAACTGGGTATCAATTTTGGGCATACGATGATGCTAATCCTTCCTCGTGTGTAACCGACTCCCGAACCCCTTTTTTTAAATTTCGTAGACCAAAGCCGTTGTTTTAATAAATCAAATCTATTATTAAAATGACCAAATTACGAGGTAGCCCGATCACACCTCATCAAAAAAGATTGGCGGAGACTCCCGTTTTTCGCTTTCATTTTTTTAAAATGAAAGTCAATCCCATTTTTACAAAAAAATAGTTTCGACAGCTTGGCGACTCCGTTGGGGACCTCACAAAAGTCAAGCCGTAAATTGATTATTTTCTGTCCTTTTGTTGAAAATTAGAAATCTGATTTAAAATTACGATATTTTCATTTCATTTTCATGGTTCGCGTCTCTTAGTATACTTTCATGCATCATATTGCATACTCGCTCGATTTTACCCTTCTTACGTGGGAGCAAGAAGCTATTCCTTCGTGAGGTTTTCACCTCCGTATAGGATAGTGGATCGCTTTCAGGATACATCTGTACCTATATCTTCGTGAGATTTTCATCTCCGTATAGCCATAGGGAAATGTATTCCCCTGAACTGAACTCGGTCCGCATAAGCCTATAATGGGTGAGGATCAAGGAATCTGTCGGTTCAGGTACCTTTACTCTAGAACCAAACCCTATATAGCGAGCCTTAAGAGCTCACCTTAGGTAGAGCTGCACCAAACCCTAGTGGTCACCCGAGTAGGTGCTTTACTTATTATTTTTTGCTTACTTTAAACGGTGTATGAAATACTGACTTGCTTTGTTTTTTGCTTTGATTGATTGCATGGCATTTTCAAAAAAGGTGTTGATTCACATTCGGTTCCTAAATAGATAACTTATTATGGAAAAGGGGTTTCTTGATAAAGTGGAAGATAATGCAGCTATCCAGATTTGGGCCGAGACAGCACAGCAAGAAAAGAGTGATAGTCTGACCGAGGGATACGTATTAGAGTTGTGGGATTTCACTCGCGTCAGCGTGATTCAGAATAATCTTCAAGAATTAAAGGACATATGAGACCAGTGGAATGATGAGATCAAGCAGCTGTTTTACTGTAACTATAGAGATTTTCCCTATCTGCTTAATGTGAAGGTGGGCAAGCACTTATTTCAAGCCCTCGCCCAGTTCTAGAATCCTGTCTATAGTTGCTTCACTTTTGGGAAAGTTGATTTGGTACCTACTGTGGAGGAGTATATGGCCTTACTTCGTTGCTCGAATATTCAAGCCAACAAAGCATATTCAAGAGCCGCTAATGTCCCTACCTTTTTGAAGAAATTGATGAGCATCACAGGGATGAGTGAGCAGTGGGTTGCAGCCCGGATCAAGCAAAAAGGAGATAGTAAGTGTATCCCTTGGAAAAACTTGAGGAATCTGATTCTAGCACATCCAAATATGAAGAAAAGGGTTGATGTTTTCGCTTTGAGTATCTACGGTTTTGTCGTCTTCCCCAAGGCATTAGGACACGTAAATAAGGCAATCTCGGATCTTTTTGATCGACTTGACAAAAGGGTCACACCAGTTCCTATGATTTTGGCAGAAACTTTTAGATCCTTGAATGCGTGTCGGAGAGTGGGCGGGGGCAGATTTATAGGGTGTGCGCAACTTTTATTGGCATGGTTCCCCGACCATTTTTGGAAATTGGAAAAGGTTTCATATCAAATCTTCTTAGAAAGCTATTCTCCCTTGAAAGAGATAGTGGCTATGCCAAGATATGATGATATTACGAAAGAAAAGTGGATGATGATTCTCCAAAGTCTGCAAAAAGAAGACATCGAATAGAGAGCCCCTTGGATGGTCCCCGACGAGATCTTGTACCGATGTGGAGATTTTGATTGGGTTCCCTTGCTTGGGATATGGGGAGCTATCAGGTATGCTCTCCTACTCGTGCTAAAGTAATTGAGGTCAAGACAGTTCACGTCGACAACACAAGGGTTAGCTTAGTGCGAGTTCGTATACAAGGGAGATAATTACAAAAAGAAAGTTCTGAGATATCGAATGCCTAGAACCAAACTCGTAGAATGAAAATGTTTGCTGCTAATCCAATTACTACCCCTCAGTATGACCGATGGTGGGGTCAGAGAATCAACGACAACATCCCTACATCAAATCAAGAAAACATTCGATCAATAGAAGAACACTTACAGGTGGTCCCGTCTAAACTAAAGATAATCAAACAGGATTTTAAGAAGAAAATTTTAGAACTAGGAAAAAGGTTCGAGCAATTGGAGGAGGAGAAAATACAGCTGGGGCTAGATGTCGATGTCCAGAAACTAGAAGCCGAGAAACTGAGGAAGGGAAAGAATAAGGCCGAAGAGGATTTAGATAGTTTGAAAATGGATTATAAGAAGTTGTGTATGTCAATAAGAACCGCTGGTTTGGGTAAAATGTCTGAGCAAAGGAGGCAAGAAATCCAAGAAGAAAAGACTAGAGCTGATCAGTGGGAGAAAAAGTTCCATGATACTCGAGTACCGGAGGATGCTTTAAAAAAGAACTTGTCGGAAAGCCAAAATTAAAAGGAGAAGTTAAGAGCTCGGGTGATAGAGTTAGAAAAGCCACTACATTAGCATCATAGTCGCAACTCCATAATCGAATTAAGGGCTAGCCTAAGAAAGATTGAGGAACTAAAAGGGAGGATAGAAGAACTTGAAATTGCACTGCAAAATTGTGAACTCCAGGTTGAACTACTGGAAGCAAATAATGAGCAGTGGAAAGAGCAACTTCATCGATCTTAAAACCAGGTCAGGGATAGGGATTACATCATGGAAGAAGCTTTGGCTCAAGTGCGAAAGGTGGCTAATCATTTGCAAACCTTGGCAGCCTAGGCTGATGTACTAAGTTTGAAATATGAGTCAGAGTCAGATCGAGGCCGAAAGTTAGCTTGGCTTCTTGAGCAATTCAAGACCTTAAGCACTAGGGCAAAGCCATATATGTAATCTATTTTATGTAAAGAAATTTGTTTTCTAGAAAGGTTACTTTAATGAAATTTAATCAGAATCAATGCATTTTTCTTTTTGCATTCATTGTATTCACGCATTAGCATTGCATTGCATCGTGTGCACTAAAACTCACAAAGAGACTCTAAAATCGTGGCAGTTAACCTAGAATATCATTACGGTACACTAAGAAAGACTAAAGCCATGGACCAAAGGTTGGAAAGATTGGAACAAATGTAAAGAGAGATGCAGGATCAACTGCAAATACAGATGCAAGAATATTTGGTCAAAATCCAACAGGATATGAGGGATCAAATGTTAGAATCCCAGAGAAGCATGATGAGCCAGTTAAAGCAGTTGCTGGCTGGAGAGCTAGAAAAAAGAAAGAGCCCTATGATCAATATCGGAGACGACAATGATGACCTTGCTTATCCTCTAGGCTTCACCCTAATGAACACCCAAGAACAACCACAAAGGGTGTCCGTCAATATCAGACCCCAATATCAGACCAGTACTTCGGCACCAATAAACTTCTCGATAGGTTCAAGCTCCAACCCCGGAGATAATCCAGAAAATCCCATTGTCCCTAACCTTGATGATATAGCAGAAGTGGGAAAAGCAAGAGTGGAGCTCCCAAAGCAACTGGAAGACTGATGCAAATGGCTAAAGGAGAAATTCAAGGCGTTGGAAAGCGCTGATTACCATTGTGGAATTGATGCTAAGGAATTAAGCTTGGTCCCAGATCTAGTGCTCCCTCCAAAGTTTAAAATGCCAGAATTTGAAAAATATAACGGGACCAGCTACCCTGAGGCTCACATTACAATGTTCTGTCGGAGGATGACCTGGTATGTCAGTAATGATCGGTTATTGATTCACTGTTTCCAAGACAACTTGATTGGGGCTGCGGCCAAATGGTATAATCAGCTAAATCATGCCCAAATTAATTCGTGGAAGGACCTGGCACAAGCCTTCATGAAGTAATATGGCCACATAACAGTTATGGTGCCTGATAGAATCAAGTTACAAAATATGGAGAAAAGCCAAATGAAAGTTTCAGGAAATATGCTCAAAGGTGGAGGGAAGTCGCCACGCAAGTCCAATCGCCACTGTTAGAAAAGGAAACAACCATGCTCTTTATTAATACCCTAAAGGCACCCTTTATCAATCACATGCTGGGAAGCGCAACTAAAAGTTTCTCTAACATAGTGATGTCTGGCGAAATGATAGAGAATGTAATAATGAGTGGAAAAATAGAGGCAGGGGAAAGCACAAAGAGGTCGGCCCCGAGAAAAAGAGAAAATGAGGTGAATAATGTGAACACGAATAACAGGGGTTATTCAAAACCAATCACTGTAAACTAACCGAGAACAATAGCCACTGGCCATCAAGGCCCACCAAAACAAGAGTCCAACACAAGGCAAAATACGAAGAAACTCCAATTTACGCCTATTCCAATAACGTATAGGGAGTTGTACCAAATTTTATTTGATGCACATGTTGTATCCCCTTTTTACCTAAAACCAATGCAACCCCCACACCCCAAATTTGTATGACGCAAATGCCCGATGCGAATACCATGCTGGGGAATCATGGGACACTCGATAGAAAACTGCACCGCTTTCAAAAAGTTAGTCGAAAGGCTCATCAAAATGGACATTGTAAAATTCGAAGATCCATCTAGTACAGAAAATCAGTTACCCAACCATGCTGATAAGGGGGTAAATGCGATAGTTGAGAACGCAGGGAAGAAAATCAAGGTAAATATTGCAGAAGTGAAAATCCCATTGAGAGAAGTTTGAAAGAAAATGGTGGAAAGAGGGTTAATCACACAAGACTCGAGGGACAGATCCTGAAAAGAAAGGAACTATTGTGAGTTCCGTGATGAAGAGGATCTTGAGATTTAGAAATACAGTGAATTCAAGGCCTTAGTACAAGGTCTAATGGACAACAAGGAGCTCACGTTCTTTGAGTATACTAAAGGAGAAGAGGTGTACGCTTCAGAGGGAGGGTCGACAGAGAAGGTCTATGAGGCCAACCACGCGGTGGAAATCATCTCACGACCAAGAATCAACGAAGCCAGAGCAAAAATTGCACCAAGAGTTGTAATCTAGAAACCCGTTGCTTTTCCTTATAAAGATAGCAAAAGGGTACCTTGGAACTACGACTGCAATGTGACTATCCCGGGAGAGGTAGACCCGATCAGCATGCCAGAGAAAGGTCAAGAGGTAGGTTTCTATACACGTAGCAGAAGACGTTATAATGCCCCAAATACAAAAGCTAAACCTGTAAAAGGGAAATCCTTGTCAATCGAACAATAGAAAGAGAAGCCAGAACTATCTGTTAATGAGCCGGTAAATTTGAAAAAAGCTAAGGAATTCTTGAAATTCCTAAAACACAGCGAGTATAGTGTCGTGGAACAACTACACAAGTAGCCAGCTCGCGTATCGGTACTGGCTTTACTCTTAAGCCCGGAGACGCATCGAAACTCGCTAATGAAGGTGTTAAATGAAACCTATGTCGCTGATGATATTTCAGTACACAAGCTAGACCGTCTTCTCAACAACATAAGTGTCGATAATTTTATCTTTTTTAATGACAATGAAGTACTGCCAGGGGGCATGGGATCCACCAAAGCTCTGCACATCACCACCCGCTACAAGGGATATACATTACCAGGGGTACTGATTGACAATAGATCGGCACTGAATGTATTGTCCCTGTCTACATTAAACATGTTGCCTGTGGACAGCTCTCACATGAAGACATGCCAAAACATAGTAAGAGCATTCGACGGCACCTAGAGGAAAGTAATAGGAAGGATTGAGATACCTCTCTTAATCGGTCCAAACATATACGAGGTAGACTTCTTAGTGATGGATATCAAGCCTTCTTACAATTACCTATTGGGGAGGCCTTGGATTCACTCAACAGGGACGGTGCCATCATCACTGCACCAAAAGCTAAAGTTGGTAACGGAGGGCCGATTGATAACGATAAATGCAGAAGAAGACATTATTGCGTCCGTTACCAGTAATGCACTATACATAGAGGCTGATGGTGAAGCGATAGTACGTTCCTTTCGATCGCTGGAATTTGTGAACGCAACATTCATTGTTGAGGGAAGCAAGATCCCAATGCCTAAAATCCAAAGCTACGACGATGAGCTTACAATTGACAGTGGGAAAAGGAGCATTGCCTAAAAGGGGACTTAAGAAATACCTCCATGGACGGGTCAAAGTACCAATTTTGACTAACAAACGGAATTGCTTTGGCCTGGGGTATAAGCCAGATGCAAAGCAAAGGAAGAAGGAGTTGGAAAAGAAGTAGGAGAGAAGAAAAGTGTGATTAAACGGGGTAGAGGTCAAATGGGAACCAATGACCTTCCTCCATATATCCAGAACATTCGTGTCTGGAGGAATTATTCACCTTGAACGGAAGATGATAGGAAAAGAAACTGTTAAAGATATGATTGGAAATCTAAGCATCAACGCCATATCTAAAAAGGGAATGGTAGAAGAAAACTTGTCGGGCATCCACCCTTATGAGCCAGGAAGTGTTCTGAACAACTAGACTGCGGAAGAGATTCCTGTAGTTTTTAGAGCTGATTTAGAGTAATGTTCAAAACACACTTGTTGCTTTAATCCTAGAAGCAATAAGAATCCTTTTGTGAAATAGGCTCATGTCCAACATCTTTATTTCAATAAAAAATGCATTTTTGTGTTTCACTCTGAGCAAATATTCTTTTATTCTTTCATTTCATTCATAATCACACCATACAAATAGCTATTCTTAGATTCATTTGTTCTTTGGATATTCCTTCGTGCCTACAACAGGTCTCCAGATATCAACGACACGAGCAACACTGCTACTGACCCAAAATCTCCTTTTGAGCGAGACATGTGTCTAGAGGGATCTCAGGATTTTGAAGAAGACAAAGACTGTAACTTATCTCCAGATTTGTTAAGGATGGTAGAACAAAAAGAGAAACAGATTCTACCTCACGAAGAGACAGTAGAGATTGTGATCTTGGAAGAAGGAAAATAAGTGAAAATTCAAACTTGCATAGCTGAAGAAACAAAACGAGACCTTATTGAGCTACTTCAAGAATTGAAAGATGTCTTCGCATGGTCATATCAAGATATGTCTAGGTTAAGCACTAATGTGGTACACCGCCTCCCCATAAAAGAAGAGTGCAAACCAGTTCAACAGAAGCTCCGAAGGATGAGACCCAATATTATGATAAAAATAAAAGAAGAGGTCAAGAAGCAATTCGATGCTGGGTTCTTACAGGTTGTTAAATACTCAGAATGGGTAGCCAATATTGTCCCCGTCCCTAAGAAAGATGAAAAGGTACGGATGTGGGTAGATTACAAAGACTTAAACAAGGTCAGCCCAAAAGGCAATTTCTCATTGCCTCACATTGACACTTTAGTGGATAATACGTAGGCTACTTACTGTTCTCCTTCATGGATGGCTTCTGTAACAACCCGATTTAGACCTTAGTCGGAACGGTGGTTTCGGGACCACGAATCCAAGTAAAAAAAATATATATTTAAATATGATTTTCTATGCTTATTATGTATGAATTAGTGTGTGTGAAATTTTCGTGTTAAAATTTGATCGTTTTAAAGCTTAAATTTGAAACAAGGGCTTAATCGCGTAAATTAAAAATTTGATGGTTTGATGAGATAGTGCTTAATTGTTGATGTTTTAATAAGTTTGAGGCTAAAAGTAGAAATTTGGCCATAAAGGAAGGTTAGTGGCCGGTTGGTATGCATGAAATGATGATCTAAATTGTTTATTATTTCTTTAGGTGAAAATGGTACATTATTTTATTATGTTAGTTGTTATAATAGAATAAAATAAACAAAATGATAGAGAAATGAATATAGTGGCCAGCCAAAATGCTTGTAATAATGAATTTGAAATTGTTTATTTATTTTATGACATGATGGTATATTATAATATATGATAACATATTATATTAGATAAAAGATGAAAGTACTCATCTTCTTTGTTTGGCCGAAACTAAGAGAAAGAAGAGAAGTTTCAGCTTAAACATTTTTGGTGCTTGCATGTCAAATTAAAGGTATGTTTGAGCTTAGTTTTGAATAAATTTGACATATTTGAGATGGTTATTGAGTTGTTTATCCTGCCCATGTGTTAATTTTTCAAATCTATAAAGAATTTATGTTCGACTATTGAGGAAGTTGTGAAAATTTTGATATTGATGTAAGGAAATAGAAAATATGTAATAGATTTTTAAGTTTTGTATTATCAATCTTCAAGAAATTAGTTATTAGGGCTTAATTGATGAAATTGATAAATGGAGGGACTTGATTTTCTAAAATGAACATAGTGTAGGGACTTGTATAAGTCCAATAAATATTCGGCTCTTGTTTAGTGAAAGAAAATAGAGTGGATTTTATGTTCTATGCATTGTGGACCATTTTGTGGAAATGCTTAAATAAGACTAAATTGTGAAATTTATATATTAAGGGGTTAAAATGTGTAATAAATAAATTGTATGGACTCATATGGACGAGATGAGTTTTCGGCATAAGCATAGCAAGGGCAAATTATGCTTACTTTGTGTTTTGTGAATTTTGGACTAAATAGCTAAAAATGTAAAATGTATGGGGTAAAAGTGCAAATTACTTATTCATGTGTTTTTGAGTGAATTTAATTGAATATTGATTAAATAAGTTTAATTTATATCAAATTAGATCAAGAAAAGAGAAAGTCGGATTTGAATCGGGGAAAGACAAAAATAGCCGAATAATTGATTTTACGTTCGCCGATATCCGAGGTAAGTCTATAAGCAAATGGTTGTTCTTAATTTTAATTAAATGTAAATTATTCATGCTGAATTGAAATGTTTACAATTATATATGGAAATGCCGAATGTAATAATGGATGGAAGTTGAATTTGATTAAATAAGATGTACACTTATATGATAATGTTAGCTATGTGAGATATTGACTTAAGAGATAAAATTGATCGAATGTAATGTATATTTGTAAATTGTTAGAATCACCGAATGTGATGTTGAAATATAGACATGAGAATTTAAATTGAATGAATATGTATATATGTGTTATTTGAGGTGAATAATAGCTTCAAGTAGTGCACTAAATGTGCGAATCTAAATACCGAGCACTGTGTGTGCGAAATCGGTCATTTGGCACTAAGTGTGCGGAATATAATGTAATGGCACTAAGTGTGTGATACATTACAAATAATTGGCACTATGTGTGCGCTTTATCAAGGTAACGGCACTATGTGTGCGATACGTTACATGGTTTTGCACTGAGTGTGCGGGTTTGCAGATCTTTCAAGGATATCAATTAGTGAATTGGGATAAACAAAATGAAATGATCAGGTGTGTGATTCAGGCTTACGCCTAGCAGGTTTAACACCGGTGATTTAATTCAAGTCTATGTCTAAAAGACTTCATATGGATGTGGAAATTGAACAAGTAAGTTGATTTAATTAACCTTATATGTTCGGCCACAAAGGTATGTGCATATGTGATGATGAATTGAATTTGTATATAAGTGGTTATATGTGATATTATATTAAATTCGAATATATGAGTACATGTGATAATTTAATTAATTTTGGATGTTTGGTTATATTTATGGTAATGCATTAAACTAGTATATTCAGCCATATGTGATGGTATAATGAATCATGTGTATTTGATCTAATAAGTAAGTTTTAGATGTTGAAATGAAAATTTTACATCATACGTATTTATATGTGAAATCTATTATTGCATGCGTGAGTGTTTGGCCTTAAGACTATGAAAGGTAAAAGTTTATAAATGGTGATATAAATTATGAGTAAGTGAATTATGAGTAAGTGAATTAGATATAAATTATGAGATGGAATATATGCACGATTATGATATTTCCATGAATGAATTGGTGACTGACTGTGTTTTTGAGTTAAATGATTCAGGTACGTATGAGGTTTATTTGTTAAATGAAAAAAAAATAAGGTAAGTGAAGTTACTTAAAGAGGTACATTGATTAAATGAGAAAAGTGATTGTATATGTGTATGTGATTAACTAAATTTGACCTATTTGAATTGAATTTTATATGTTTCTATGGTGAATTATTTGCTTATGGCTTACTAAGCTTTTAAAGCTTACTTTGTGTAATCTTCCTATGTTTATAGAGTGTCGAGGACTTGCTCGGGTTGGAAATCGAAGGAGATCTCATCACACTATCCAATTTTCGCTTCGGTAAATAAATGCTTGGAGATTTGGTTACGTGGCATGTGTAGACTAGTTTTGATGTTGCTGGTTTTGAAATTGTTTATATATATAGCCATGCGAAAATGGCTTGATTATGATGTTTGGTTGATTTGGTTTGGTATTTATAAGTATGGTTAATATATAGAGTTTAAATGAAATGGAGTAAATATGTTATAAACTAGTTAACCATATTTTTGCAACGAAACAATTTTGGGTTAGCAGCAGTGACGTGATTTTGAAAAATCACCAAAAATAGGAGAAATAGAATTAGATAGTAAATAAGATATACAATTAAATTTTATTGTGTTTATTTTTATATGAAAGAAACAGAGTAGCTAAAGGAATTTTATATTCTGTGACATTTGAATTTTAGTGAGACAGGGTCGAAATGGTATTTGAAGTCCCTTATTTTTAATTTAGAAAATCATTCAAAATTGTACAAAATGAATTATGAGTTATATTTTATATTTCTAGATTCCTTAGTGAGCTATTTTCAATAGAAACAAGTGGGAACATCATATGAAAACTATACAATTAGGTATTTGAATTTAGGTTAAGAGAGGTCAGAACCATTGGTCAGTGAAATAGGAGAAACTTTAATGAATAAACTGTACTAATTGGCCACATGAAAAATTCTGGAAAAATTATAGTAAGAAGATATATGAGTTTAGTTTCAAGGAAAAATTACGGATCTAAATTTTGAGTTTCATAACTCGAGTTATATTAATTTAGTCAACATGACGCAGATGGACAGTTTCAATTTTTATGCCCCGAATTAGTAGTTAAGTCTGGTAATGCCTCGCAACTCTAATCTGGTGACGGATACGGGTTAAGGGGTGTTAGAACTTCTCTGGATACAATCAGATAAAGAAGCATCCTGAAGACATGGAAAAGACCACATTCGTGACTTTGTGGGGAACATTTTTCTATAAGGTGATGCCATTTGGATTAAAAAATGCGGGAGCAACGTATCAAAGAGCCATGGTAACGTTGTTTCATGACATGATGCACAAGGAAATCGAGTTTTACGTCGACGATATGATTGCAAAATCTCGAACAGAAAAGGATCACGTGCAAGTTTTGAGAAAATTGTTCTTGAGCTTGAGGAAATTTCAACCAAAGCTCAATCCAATAAAATGTAGTTTCGGGGCTAGGTCAGGAAAATTGCTAGGTTTTGTAGTCAGTGAAAAGGGAATTGAAATCGACCCAGACAAAGTCAAGTCTATAGAAGAATTGCCTCTATCGTGCACTCAAAAGGAAGTTTGAGGTTTCTTAGGAAGACTAAATTACATTACCCGGTTCATTTCACAACTAAATGAGAAATGTGACCCCATATTCCGTCTTCTTAAGAAACACAATCTAGGCGTATGGGATGATAAATGCCAGAAAACTTTTGACAAGGTAAAACAATGCCTGTCCCATACCCCAGTGCTGTCACCACCAAGTCCAGATAGGCCACTGATACTGTATTTGACAGTATTTAACAATTCTATGGGATGTGTGCTTGGCCAACACGATGAGACAAGAAAGAAAGAAAGAGCGATATACTACCTCAGTAGGAACTTCACTGAGTGCGAAATGAGATATTCACCAATTGAGAAATTATGTTACGCCTTGATTTGGACAACTCAGAGATTGAGGCAGTACATGTTGTACCATACGACTTGGCTAATCTCGAAACTAAACCCTCTAAAATATATGATGGAGTTGATTGCTTTGAATAGAAGGATGGCCAGATGGCAAATTCTGCTTTCCGAATTTGACATAGTGTATGTGAACCAGAAGGCTATGAAAGGGAGTGCAATAGGAGATTTTCTAGCCAGCGGAGCTCTAGAAGATTACGAGCCTTTCAACTTTGATTTCCTTAATGAAGATCTAATGTATGTGGCAACTATCGAAGAAGACGGTCCAGAAGATCGTCCTTGGAACTGAACTTCGACGGAGCATCAAATGCTGTTGGTAATGAAATTGGGGTAGTCCTAATATCTCCAAATGGAGATCATTTTCCATTTACTTGAAAATTGGATTTTGATTGCACAAATAATATGGCAGAGTATGAAGCATGTATCATGGGAATCCGTGCTGCAATAGAATGCAAAAACAAAGTGCTAGAGGTGTATGGGGATTCTGCACTAGTGATCTATCAATTCAAAGGTGAATGAGAAACAAGAGACCCCAAATTGATCAATTATAGAAAGCTAGCTCTAGAATTAATTGAGGAGTCTGATGATATCACCTTTTGTTACCTCCTGCGAGATGAAAACCAGATGGCTGACGCCTTAGCTACATTAGCTTCTATGATCAGAGTAAATAAACAAGAGGATATGAAGCCTATCCAAATGAGTATTTACGAGGCTTTGGCTCATTGCTACAACATCAACGAATAGGGAAAAAAATGATGATCATCTTTGGTATCACGATATACTGCGATATGTGAAAAATCGTGAATACCCTGATCAAGCAACTAAGAATGATAAAAGAATGTTGAGAAGACTGGCCAATGATTACGTCTTAGATGGGGAGATCCTAAACAAAAGAAGAAAGGATCAGGTGTTATTAAGATGTGTGGACGCTGTTGAGGCTAAGAAAATCCTAGAAGAAGTCCATGAGGGTGTCTGCAGAACACATGTTAATGGTTTTACAATGGTCAGGAAATCATGAGTTTCGGGTATCATTGGTCCACCATGGAAGGGATTGCATCAATTATGCCAAGAAGTGCCATAAGTGCCAAATTTATGGGGACAAGATTCATGTGCCTCCTTCACCTCTTCATGTTATGACTTCTCCATGTTCTTTTTCTATGTGGGGCATGGACGCTATTAGGCCAATCTTACCGAAAGCCTCTAACGGGTATCGATTCATCTTTGTGGTCATTGATTACTTCACCAAGTGGGTAGAGGCTGCTTGATATGCCAATGTCACCAAGTCGACAGTCAGCAAGTTCTTAAAAAAAGGAGATCATATGCCGGTATGGAATGCCAGATAGGATCATATCAGACAATGCATTAAACTTGAACAACAGCACGATAGCAGAGGTCTGCAGTCAGTTCAAAATTAAACACCACAACTTATCACCATATCGCCCAAAAATGAATGGTGCAGTTGAGGCGGCTAATAAGAATATCAAGAAGATTGTGGGAAAGATGACTGAGACTTATAAAGATTGGCATAAGAAGTTACCATTTGCTCTTTCTGCTAATCGAACGTCAGTCAAGACCTCTACTGGGGAAACTCCTTTCTCATTGGTCTATAGGATGGAGGCAGTGTTACCCATCGAAGTTGAATTTCCTTCCCTTCGAGTCTTGTCAGAGCTGAAGTTGGATAAAGTAGAATCGATCCAATCCCGATATGATCAGTTAAATTTGATTGAAGAGAAAAGGCTGAAAGCTATTAGTCATGGTCAAATGTACCAGAAACGAAAAATGCGAGCTTACAACAAAAAGGTTCGCCCTAGAGAATTCCATAAAGGGGACTTGGTATTGAAGAAGATCCTACCCCCACAAAAGGATTTCAGAGGAAAATGGATGCCAAACTGGGAAGGACCTTACGTGGTAAAGAAGGCCTTTTCTAGAGGAGTGTTAGTATTAACTGAAATGGATGGCAAGACTTTGCCTAATCCAGTAAACTTAGACTCGGTCAAGAAGTACTTCTGCTTAAAAAAAAGGAGAGGCCAAGGCGAAAACCCGCAAAGGGCGTATTGAGACCAACGGGGTTTTGAATTGAAAACCCGTGAAACGATAATTCAAAGTTTGATCGAAGGTGGGGCAGGCAGTAGTCTTGCTCTGCCTGAATTAATGAAGATGAGGTATGTTACATCTTGAGGCATCGACAAAGTACTCTAGATCTCCTAAATACATGTTTAGCTCAAAATGGTCCTCAAGAAGTTTGTACAGAAAAGCTCAGGCTGCGATATCTAGGGCACTTATTTGTCCCCTCACCTATTTTGTATTCCAGCAATATTTTCTTTCTTTAATTAATCCATTCTTTTCAGATTTTGTTCCTGATAAATTTTAGTTTTGTCCATTATTATGATCCTTTTCAAGCATTTTGCATTGAAATAACGATTAATGTACTAATAACACTTCCACAAAAGGTGTTCTACTTATTACTCTGGAAGCTTCTAAATAGTACAAGAACCTAAAATAGGGCTATTATTTAGAACTCACCAAGCCTAAGGGTTGGAAATATTTGAGAAAGAAGAGTCTAAATTGTGACTATTTCTTCAGATTTTCTGTATCAGCTGAACAAGAAGACAGGATATTACGTCAGTAATACAACCTTGATGAACAACGATCAATGACAACCTAAGCATTAAAAAGGGGATCATTCTCATGACATTCTGCATTCATACAAATATCATTCATAACACATCTAGTTAGAAGCATTCGATTCATTCTGATCATTGCATCCTAATTATTAGACATAAGCATAGGCCCATGAAATCGATTCTACAGGTCATGTCCCCTAGAGGACGGTGTAGCAACATCGGTGAATCCACAAATCTCACCTCCCTGAAGTAGTAGTGGAGCAGATTGAAGTCGTAGATCTTATCTCCTTGAAGTTGTAATGGAGTAGATCAAAGATGGTGAATCTTATTTCCCTGAAGTTGCAGCGAAACAGATTAAAGCTACAAGTTGCAAACCTTATCTCTCTGAAGTTTCAGTGGAGCAGATTGAAGTTGTAGATCTTATCTCCTTGAAGTTGCAATGGAGTAGATCAAAGATAGCGAATCTTATTTCCCTGAAGTTGCAGTGGAAAAATTAAAGCTACAACTCACAAATCCTATACCTCTGAAATTGCAGTAGGTCGGATCAAATCTACCAAAACCAAACCTTATCTCCCTGAAGTTGCAGTGGAACAGGCCTTATCTTCCTGAAGTTGCAGTGGAGCAGACTGAAGATTGCAAATCTTGTCTCCCTGAAGTGGATCGAAGCTACTTGAAGAAGAGAGGCACCAAAACAAGTAGAGACTCAACGAGGCCGGGCAAAATTGGCCCTTTCAAAGTCTTTGCTCCATTCCTGTTATACGACAATGAGTAAGAGGGGCAGCTGAAAGGCCCAATTTTAGCCCGAGGCCCAATAAACAAAATAAAAAAAATAAGTCCAATTTTTTTTTAACAAACCCAAATAAATTAAAACCCAAACCAACCCAAAATTACACTAACCCAACTACACTAGCCCAAATTACAACCCAAGTACATAGGCCCAAAAGACTAAACCAACTCAGAAACAACCCTGGGGTTTCTGAATCTCTTCAGCCGCCACTCCTCCCACCGTCACGTCAGCACCTATGTACACAGCTGGCCTTCACCGTACTTGCAAGAAGGACAAGAAAGAAACAAAAAATAGTAGCAAAAAAATTGTGACAAAATGATGTATTTTTCGGCTATAAAAGCCACAAACAACGAATGTAATTTTTTTACACTGGATATAGATAAAAAAGGAAATACAACAATCGTTTCTAAAGGTTTTTATTCTCCTCTTTTTATTTTTTATCTCGTTATTTTATTTTGTTTAAGAAAGAAAATAGAAAATAAAAAAAGAAAGAAAAAAAATCTTACCTTTTCAGTATTTATTCTCATTGCGGGATTTAAGATATTGTGTCCTAACTTACGGGACGTAATTCTATATTTTCGATTAACGTGAAATATGCCCTCTTCTCAAAAAAATTTTCTATTAAGCAATGTTTTTAACAAGGGATCGTATTTTTTAAAATCCCTTCAAATTTTTGATTTTCGACACTAAAACACTAATTAATCAACTAGGTACCAATTTTGGGCATTATGAGGGTGCTAATCATTCCTCGTGTGTAACCGACTCCCGAACCCGTTTTTCTGAATTTCGTAGACCAAAACTGTTGTTTTAATAAAGCAAATCTATTATTAAAATGACCAAATTACTAGGTGACCATATCACACCTCATCAAAAAAGATTGGTGGCGTCTCCCATTTTTCGGTTTCATTTTTTTTAAAATGAAAGTCGACCCCGTTTTACAAAAAAAAATGGTTTTGACAGTTGATAAACCGTAAAAGTAACATATTCTAAGCACACATTTAGTATGCTTTTGGATGAATTAAGCCTCGATTTATGTAAAAAGGTGCTCTTAATCCTTTGTTTTCATGTTTTGTACCCAGGAAAGCACCTGAGGATGAAAAGAACTAGAAACGGGCTTAAAACGGACCAAATTGGGCCAAGAGAGAAATCAACACAGCCTGACCCAAAAGCCACACGGCTGTGCCTCATTAAAAGTCCGAACACGGCTTAGCCATGATTCACATGGGCATGTGCCATGGCCGTGTCCCTGTCACTGGAAAGAGCAATTTCATTCGGGAAAGGATACTTGGAGGCAAAGAAGCATATTCCAAAGCCTATTCAAACACCCTAGTAGGAAATTTACTTAAATTAGGATACTTAGGGGCCAAGTAAGGCATCACAAAGTCTATATAAACACCCAATGGGGCAACTTGAAAGGGGAGTTTGGCAGAAGCCAGAAGGGACGGTTAGCTAGGCCAAGGAGCCAAGCCGAAAAGGCCAGATCTATGGAGGATCACTCGAAGATAGCCAGTTGATCCATCTCAAGAAGCCAAAATTCTTCTCAAGACGACGGATCTCTCCTTCAACTCCTTCAGGGAGTTTTAGGGATTTCTTATGTTTTGTTTTATCTTTTCTTCTGAGATGTTTTCTTTATTAGTTATGAACTAAACCCTTTGGATACCCGAAGGGGATGAAACCTATGATGAATCTTGTTATTGATTACTGAATTATATGATAAAAAGTTAGTTTTTTCTTAATTATGTAAGCTTAATCCAAATTTAATATGCTTAGGTGGAGGAGCGAAAGTCCCTGCTTAAGAGTAGATCTAGCTTAATTAAGCGGAGTTGATCGCACGCCTAGAGATAGGGTGATGAGATTTTTCCGGATTAGGGTGAAACCTAATATGGGAGTCCATATATCGATTTATTGCTATTCTAGGGGGTTATTAAGTGAGAAAGAGATTTCCGTTAATTAACCTAGGGTTAGAAGTTATTCACCTCGAGAGAGGGTTTAATATACGTTAGGGAGTCTTACGGATCAAATTAAGTGAATAAATCGTCTAGTTCAGTGTTAGATAACAAGTGAAGTCTAGGTGGATTCTTCCTGAGGGTATCGTCTCAACTAAGTTTTTCTAAAAGTTATCTCCCCAATTTAGTCTTTTTGTCTTTGCATCTTAGCTTGGTAGTTAGTTAATTTTAGATTAAACAACCAATCACTTAATATTTAGGCTAGATAATAAGAAGAAAGTTAGTATTAGTACTTTTAGTTCCTTTAGGTTCGACAATCCGGTCTTGCCTAAGCTATACTACTGTTCGATAGGTACACTTGCCTTTAATCGTTGTTAGAGTTAGTTTCCAGTTTCGATCATTCTTTTATAAATTTTAAAACTCGACAAAACAACGATCAATAGTTGAATTTAAAAAACGTGGACATGTTAATATCCTACTTTGGCTTTACTCGAAAGATAAATGTTGTGTTGCAAGTGATATACTAAATAAGTCTTCTGGTCCACTACATATCAGGCTATCATAATTTTCATGATGCATGGTCTATGTGACATTGAACTTTGCTTAGACACACAATCTATAATGAATCTTATCTTATTGGTTCTGCAACTATCCTTTGATTTGAGATCATCAAAGTTATCTTAAGTACCTAATGCTATACTTTGACTCCATTCTTTATTCTCCACCATGGACATTCATAGCCTGGAGATTGGGTATAGCACGAAGTACTTGAAGATAATTGGGTTATTAATAAAAGATTCACCACCCAAAATTGAAGAAGGGAGTTTATCCCATGATTCCTATATCATACCTTTATTCAAAAAATTTTGGCCAGAGTAACATGCCAAGTTTAATATGATTCAAAAAAACATTTAGAGTGTCACACCTCAAAATTTAGGGACCTGATTTGAGAGTAAAGTATGGTCGATAATTATTTTGGCGCACTGTGATAGTACAATTCGCCACTCTACTGGTTCATTGGTGAGACTGAGTGTTTGCGTAGTTTAGCGTGAAAGTATTCGCCTATTGTGTAACACCCCTTACCCATATTCAACGCCTGAATTGGATATGAGACATTACCGAACTTTACTTGCTTAAACCCACAACATCAGGCCATAAAATTTCATTCTAACTTAAAACTTTTCATTTATAATCATAACGTCCCTATCAAGGGTCTATGAGACCCTAAACATACGTTTGGAGTGATTCGAGACCAAATTGGAAATGTTAGCACACTTAGAAAAATTTTGCTTAAATAGGGCCACACGCCCGTGTGAAATGGAACACGTCCGTGTGGGCAGGTCGTGTGATCTCACACGCCCATGTTCCTAACCCGTGTGGAATTTATTTTCCTTTTCGAACCAACAGGGGTTTTCACACGGCCAGACACACGCCCGTTTCCCTGGCATGTGTCCCTCACACGGCCTTGACACTCCTGTGTCTTAGACAGTGTGCCAAAAACCATGGCATTCTGTTTATGATGTGATCACCTCACTATGGTCACACGGCCAAGCCACACGCCCGTGTCCTTAGATCGTGTGTCGAATTAAATTCCTAATTTTAGGTGCAGACTTCACACGGCCTGGGCACACGCCTATGTCCATGGCTGTGCCTTCCACACGGCTAAGACACATGGTCGTGTCTCTACCCGTGTGTTTACTACTGAGCTTACTAACTTGTAAACCTAGCATGCATGGGGTCACACGGTCAACCGACACGCCCTTGGGGCTAACCGTGTGTCACACACGGCCTAGACACACGCCCGTGTGTCTACCTGTGTGGACATTTGGAAGGCTATCTACCAAGCCAAATGCCACCCTAAACAGCAATCATACTTATACCAATACAATCCAAAATATATTAGGAATATAAAGCACTTCTAAAGACTCAAAATCAAGACATCCACACAAGCATACGCTTAATGAATTTCATCATCATTGAACATATATATACTTGTCAAGTATTGGCCCAATTCCAATGACCATTTACAAAATGAATTTAAAAACATTAATAGCCAATGCTTTGGCTAACAAATATGACATAACAACAGAGACTAAGTCCTATACATGCCATACTCAAAATGAATCTAACTTTACTATACCAAAGAGTAGTCGATAGTGTGATTTCCAAACTCCAACGTTCCACGAATTCTCAAGCTGAATTGGCAATACTACAAGGAAAAGGGAAATGCGGAGAGTAAGTATAAAGCTTAGTAAGTTTGCATGAAAAATAAATAACAACATAAGCTCATAATATCATCCAATCATGGCATGGGATAAAATGCAAATTCTTAAGTACTTTGCCATAGCTTACTCTTGCTTGTTCTTATTACATACATTCCATGTCACATATCGTAAACAATTTCTCGTGAATTACTCACGGGTACCTGTATTCACTTATCACATAGCTTTAACACTAATCTCATTTCTATTTCAAGCTAAACTCTTTATCCCACTAAATAACTTGGGATACTCAAAGATACAAGTTCATCGTCATTCACACAATTACGAAGTCAATGCCACATCCAAAATGTGGTCTTACATGAGGTCACCTCTGAGTGCCGATGCCATATCCCAAATATGGTCTTATACGGGATCTCATATCAATTATCGATGCCATATTCGAGATATGGTCTTATAAGATTTTCATATTCAATACCCATGCCATATCCCAGATATGGTCTTATACGTAATCTCTAGTCGCTGCCGAGGCCATGTCCCGGACATGGTCTTACACAGGCCCTTATCCATCTCATGTCTCAATGATAGTATTCTCGTATTTTTTATAGTCTAACTAGGACTTTAACATTACAACTTTCATCATTTTTCCATTCAACACTATCACTCGATTTTATAGAAATATTATGCTTCATTATAATATCAAAAATTCTCAAACATACTAGCATGATGTTGATTTATCACATACAAACTTACCTCGATTTCAAAATAGGCGGCTAAATTACCGATCTAGTCTGATACCTTGCCCTTTCCTCGGTCGAGGTTAATTTTTAGTTCTTCTTGATCTATAATAACAATTTAGCTCATTTAATAACCATATTAATTAGCACATTTCAATAATCATACTTTGGCAAAATTACCATTTTGCCCTTAAACTTTCACAAAATGACTATTTTACCCCTAGGCTCGTAAATCAATTCTAATCAAATTTCTTCCTTGAACGAGCCTAGGTAAACATTTATTTCTCTTATAGTAACTCTAAATTCTCATTATCTCTCACATTTGACACCTATTTTATAACCTTTGCAAAATAGTCCTTTTTGGTGTTTTCATGGTAACTCCTTTCACAAGAGTTGTTTATTTAATAGCCTTGACTCATTTTCTTCCATAAAATTTCAGAAAACAACATAATTATTCACATGGCAAAGCCCTAAACTCTTAACCATTTTGCAAAATAGATCCCTCATTAGCTAGATCATGATACAAGGGTCCTAAAAGTACAAAAATCATCAAGAAAAGTCACCAAAATCACTTACCTGCAAGGAAGACAAGTTTCTAAAAATTTTAAGCTTTCAAACCCCTATTGTTTCTAGTATTTTCGGTGGAAGAAGATGAGTGAATTGAATGATATCATCTTTTCTTTATTTTATTCTATTTCATCAATTTAATCCACCTACTATACCAATTTTGACTTCTTTGTCCCTTTATGGCCGACCACCTCTTAAAACAAGGCCTAATTGCACATTTGGGACCTCTAATTAATATTCTATGGCTATTAGGCACCTTTAGCTTATAAAATAGAACTTTCGCACTATATGCGATTTAGTCCTTTTTTGCGATTAAGCATGAAATCGCTAAAATTAAAGCATCAAAATTTTCATGCACCTATATGATCATGCTATAACTCATAAAATAACATAAAAATAATTTTCTCTACCCTCGGATTAGTGGTTTCGAGACCACTGTTCCACTAGCCCCTAAATCTGGCTGTTACAATTATCCCCCTTAAGGATTTTCGTCCTCGAAAATCTTACCGGTGAAAAGGTTGGGATATTGGTTTCTCATAGCCTCCTTGGGCTCCCATCTAGCCTCTTCTACTCCATGTCTTTTTCCATAATACTTTAACAAGTGCTATACCTTTGTTTTTCAACTGTTTGACTTATCGTGCCAAAATCTTGACCAACTCTTTGCCATAAGTCATGTCCGGTTGAATTTCCACCTCTGTTGGTACAATCACATGTGAAGGGTCCGAACGGTATCAGCCTAGCATAGACACATGAAAGACATCATTAATCCTTTCCAACTTAGGTGGCAAGGCCAAACGATAAGCTACCGGCCCTATCCTCTCAGTAATCATATATGGTCTGATAAAACGCGGACTCAATTTGCCTTTCCGGCCAAATCTGAGGACTTTTCTCCATGATGATACTTTCAAAACACTTTATCACCTACTTGGAACTCAATCTCTTTTCTTTTCAAATTCGAATAGGACTTTTGTCTATCTGAGGCCTCTTTCAGACATTCACATATCACCTTTACTTTCTCTTCAGTTTCCCTGGCCAAATCGACCCCGTAAATATGATTCTCTCTGAGTTCTATCTAATACAAGGACGTTTGGCACTTACACCCATACAATGCTTCATAAGGCGCCATTTTCAAACTTGACTGAAAACTGTTGTTGTAAGCGAATTCCACCAACAGTAAGTATTTTTCCCAATTACCTTGGAATTCCAAAACACAACATTGAAGCATGTATTCAAGTATTTGAATTATTCTCTCCGATTGCCCGTCAGTTTGCGGATGGAAAGTTGTACTAAAGCTCAATTTTGTGCCTAAATCCTCTTACAACTTTTTCCAAAACCATGATGTAAATCTCGGATCTCTATCAGATATACTCGACAATGGTACTCCATGAAGTCTTACTATTTCAGTCACGTACAGATCCGCCAACTTATCAAGCTAGTATGAAATGGGCTGACTTCGTGAGTCTATCAACTACGACCCATACAATATCTTTCTTTTTCAGCGTCAACGGTAAGCCCATCCCGAAGTCCATAGTAATACGGTCCCACTTCCACTCAGGAACCATAATAGGCTGAAGTAGACCCGAAGGTACTTGATGTTTAGCCTTCACGTGTTGACAAATTAGGCATCTTGAAACAAACTCGGAAATGTCTTTCTTCATACATGACCACCAATACCATTTCCTCATATCATTATACATTTTCGTGCTACCTAGATGTACAGTGAAACATCCACTATGAGCTTCCTACAGAATCTTCTAAATAAGTTCATCATTTCTGGGTACACAGACCCTATCGCGAAACATCAAACATCCATCAGGACTTATCCGAAAGTCTGACTCCACATTTGACTCATGTTGAACTCTTTTAGCTTGTAACTCATTCTCGCATTCCTGGGATTCACAAATCTCTTGAAGAAACATTGGTCTAGCCCTCAACTCGGATAGGATAGAACCATCATCTGCCAAAGCTATCCGTGTATTCATGGCTTTCAGTGCAAACAAGGATTTCCTGCTTAAGGCATCGGCAACCACGTTAGCTCTTCCTGGATGGTAGTCAATCACTAGCTCATAGTCCTTTATCAACTCTAACCATCTCCGTTGCCTAAGGTTCAAGTCTTTTTGAGTCAAAAAATACTTTAGGCTCTTATGATACGTAAACACTCGACATCTCTCACCATATAAATGATGTCTCCAAATTTTTAGTGCAAAAACAATTGCAGCTAACACCAAGTCATTGGTTGGGTAATTCTTCTCGTACGACTTTAATTGTCTAGAGGCATATGCTACTACCTTGCCCTCTTACATGAGTACACAGCCTAACCCATTCAGGGATACATCACTGTAAACCACAAATTCTCTTCTCGGCTCAGTTTGTTCCAAAACATGAGCCTCAGTCAACAACGCCTTTAGCCTCTCAAAACATTATTGGCACTTTACTGTCCAATCAAACTTCACATCTTTTTGCAATAGCCTCGGTATCAGAGTAGCTATCATGGAAAACCCCTTGAAAAATCGCCTATAGTAACCAGCTAGGCCCAAAAAAACTCTTAACTTCGGTTACGTTCCTTGGTGGCTTCCAATCTACAATTGCTGAGATCTTACTCGAGTCGACTCTGATTCCACCTCCCGAGATGATCTGCCCCAAAAATCCAACTTCCTTTAGCCAAAATTCACTTTTACTAAACTTGACATATAATTGCTTATCTCTCAAAAATTGCAAAACCGTTCTCAAATGCTCGACATGCTCGTTCTCATCCCAAGAGTAAATCAATATATCATCGATAAACACCACCAAAACTTTATTCAAATACGATCAAAAAGTACGATTCATCAAATCCATGAAAACAGCAGGGGCATTTGTTAAACCAAAAGGCATGACCAAAAATTCATAATGGTCATACCTTGTCCTAAATGCAGTTTCTTCACATCCGAGTCCTTGACTCTCAACTGATAATATCCAGACCTCAAGTCTATTTTGGAAAATATCGTGGCTGCCTTCAATTGATCAAATAAATCATCGATTCTTGGCAATGGGTACTTGATCAAATAAATCAGATAATCTATACATAACCTCATAGAACCGTCTTTCTTCTTACGGGAGCACCCCACGGAGAAAAACTTGGTCTTGAGAAGCCTTTATCTATTAACTCTTGCAACTGTTCCTTCAGTTCTTTTAGCTCGGTTGGAGCCATTCTGTATGGAGTAATAGAAATGGAGGTAGTACCATGAGTTAACTCAATCCCAAATTCTACTTCTCTAACTAGAGGTAACCCTGGCAATTCCTCTGGGAAAATGTCTAGATAATCACGTGCTATGGGTACCGACTCCATTCTCAATGCAGTCTCTTTAACATTCATCACAAAGGCAAGGTAAGCTTCGTACCCCTTTCTTAAAGACTTCTTAGTCAACAAGGAAGATATCACTACTGGCAATTTGTCTTGCTTATTTAATTCAACACGAATAAGATCTCCACTTTCACATTTTAACTCAATAAACTTCCTTCCACAATTCACCATCACATCATAAGTAGTTAACCAATCCATCCCAAGGATGACATCGAACTCATCAAACGATAATAACATGAGATTAGCAGGAAAATAATGACCCCCAATCATCAATGTGCAACCTTTGCATACTCTATTGACCAATACACATTTGCCTAGGTGATTTGACACTCTTATCACAAATTCAATACACTCTATATGCATGCTCATGCTAGAGACTAATTTCATGCAAATATACGAGTGGGTAGATCCCGGATCAATTAAAGCTATAACATGAGTATCATAGAGAGAAAATGTACCCGTGATCACGTCGGGGGAAGACGCCTCTTTGCGAGCACGAATGGCATATGTCCTTGTCGGTGCTCTACCCTCAACTCTTGCAGTCTACTCTCTAGATAAATTCTTGCTACTCATTTCATTTCCCGGGTTTCTCTAAGGTCTTCCTCTAACAGTACTTCCCAGGTCTTGCATTCTGAGGTTTTTCTTTCTCACCCGTCTTGGGGCAATCTCTGATAAAATGATCTAGACATCCACACTTGAAACAAGCCTTCTCATTTGCTCGACACTCACCGTAGTGACATCTGCCACACTGCGGGCATTCTGATTTACTCGGTCGAATGTTGCCAACACTAGAAACCGAAGTAGTCTGAGCCTTAGACCCCGGGTACTGTCTACCTTTACTTCTTTTTGAACACCCAGCTGAAGTAGTTGATTGAACAGTAAAATCTCTTGACTTCTTGGATGAGGATTGGAATGACTTACCTAACTGCCTTTACTTCGAGTCGTGAGCTCAATTTCAGCTTTCTTTTTCTCTTTGACTAATTCTTCAGCCTTACAGGCTCGATCCACCAGCACCACAAACTATTTTAGTTCGAGGACACCAGCAAACAAACGGACATCCTCATTTAACCCATCCTCAAATCTTTTTCACATGATGGCTTCTATCGATACGCACTCTTGAGCATATTTTCTGAGCCTTACGAACTCACGCTCATATTCAGTCATCGTCATTCGGCCTTGGTTTAACTCTAAGAACTCCTTTCTTTTCTAGTCGATGAACCTTTGACTAATGTACTTCTTCTGGAATTCCTCTTGGAAGAATTCCCAGTTAACTCACTCCCTTGGTACCACCGACACAAGGGTGTTCCACCACTAATAGGCCGAATCTATGAAGAGAGATACTATACACTTCATGCACTCTTCAGGCTTGCATGACAACTCATCGAATACCCTGATGGTATTCTCGAGCTAGAATACTACCCTCTTCGGGTCATCGTCTTTACTAGCTCGAAATTCCTCAGCTCTTTGTTTCCAGATCTTATCGACCGAAGGCCTTTATCTTCTTACTACCTCTACCACTTGAGGAGCTACAGGAGCGGGCTGAGATATAGATGGGATGGAGGGGGTTGAGCATTAGGATTTGATCGGATATACTTGGTATACCAGTTGCTAATCATATGGAGAAAGGCTTCTCGAGCCTCTTCTCCCTGGCCCATAATCTCGGGACTACTCTCTACTGGCGCGGTCCCTTAAGTGGGAGCCGCCTTATTACTTGCAGCGTCATCGGTTGCAGCTCGGTCAGGATCAGGATCTATTTACTATATAAAAACACAATTCAAATTGTCAGGAGTCATCACACTATCATTACAAAATTACTCTTACGTATGGCATATCTATCTAGACTCATACTTACACTACGTTAGTCTGAGAATCGACTAAACAGTAGCTCTGATACCACTAAATGTGAAACCCTTTACCCATATTCAACGCCTGAATTGGATACGAGGCATTACCGAACTTAACTTACTTAAACCCACAACATCAGGCCATAAAATTTCATTCTAACTTGAAACTTTTCATATATAATCATAACGTCCCTATCAAGGGTCGACGAGACCCTAAACATATGTTTGGAGTGATTTGGGACCAAACCAAAAACTTTCCCGCAGTAAGAAAAATTTTGCTTAAATAGGGCCACACGCCCGTGTGAAATGGAACACGTCTGTGTTGGCAAGCCGTGTGATCTCACACGCCCATGTTCCTAGCCCTTGTGAAATTTATTTTCCTTTTTGAACCTACAGGGATTTTCACACGGCCGGACACACGCCCATTCCTTGGCCCGTGTCCCTCACACAGCCTTGACACGCCCGTGTCTGAGCCCATGTGCCAAAAACCATGGCATTCTATTTATGACATCATTACCTCACTATGGTCACACGGCCGAGCCACGCGCCCTTAACTTTAAACTGTGTGTCAAATTAAATTCCTAATTTTAGGTGCAGACTTCACACGGACTGGGCACACGCCCATGTCTATGGCCGTACCTCTTACACGGCTGAGACATACGACCGTGTCTCTGCCCGTGTCTGTAATACCGAGCATACTAACTTGTAAACCTAGCATGCATGGAGTCACACGGTCAACCAACATGCCCGTGGGGCTGACCATGTGTCACACACGGCCTAGACACACGCCCGTGTATCTACCCGTGTGGACATTTGGGAGGCTATCTACCAAGCCAAATGCCACCCTAAACGACAATCATACTTATACCAATACAATCCAAAATATATTAGAACTATAAAGCACTTCTAAAGACTCAAAATCAAGACATCCACACAAGCATACACTTAATGAATTTCATCATCATTGAACATATATATACTTGTTAAGTGTTGGCCCAATTCCAATGACCATTTACAAAATGAATTTAACAACATTAATAGCCAACGCTTTGGCTAACAAATATGACATAACAAAAGAGACTAAGTCATATACATGCCATACTCAAAATGAATGTAACTTTGTTATACCAAAGAGTAGTCGATAGTGTGATTTCTGAACTCCAACGTTCCACGAATTCTCGAGCTCACTTGGCAATACTACAAAGAAAAGAGAAATGAGGGGAGTAAGCATAAAGCTTAGTAAATTTGCATTAAAAATAAATAACAACATATGCTTATAACATCATCCAATCATGGCATGGGATAAAATGTAAAATCTTAAGTACTTTGCCATAACTTACTCTTGGTTGTTCTCATTACATACATACCATGTCATGTATCGTAAACAAGTTCTCGTGAATTACTCATGGGTACCTGTATTCACTCATCACATAACTTTAGCACTAATCTCATTTCTATTTCAAGCTCAACCATTTATCCCACTAAATCACTTGGGATACTCAAAGATACAAGTTCATCGTCATTCACACAATTACAAAGTCAATGCCACATCCCAGATGTGGTCTTACATGAGGTCACCTCTAAGTGCCGATGCCATATCCCAAATATGGTCTTATACGGGATCTGATATCAATTATCGATACCATATCCCGGATATGGTTTTATACGATTTTCATATTCAATACCGATGCCATATCCCAGATATGGTCTTATACGTAATCACTATTCGGTGCCGAGGCCATGTACGGACATGGTCTTACACAGGACCTTATCCATCTCATGTCTCAATGATAATGTTCTCACATTTATTATAGTCCAACTAGGACTTTAACATCACAACTTTCATCACTTTTCTCATTCAACACTATCACTCAATTTCATAGAAATATTATGCTTCATTATAGTATCAAAAATTCTCAAACATACTAGCATGATGTTGAATTTATCACATACAAACTTACCTCGATTTCAAAATAGTCTAAATTGTCGATCTAGTCCGATACTTTGCCCTTTCCTCGGTCGAGGTTAATTCTTAGTTCTTCTTGATCTATAACAACAATTTAGCTCATTTAATAACCATATTAATCAGCACATTTCAATAATCATACTTTGGTAAAATTACCATTTTGCCCTTAGACTTTCACAAAATGACTATTTTACCCCTAGGCTTGTAAATTAATTCTAATCAAATTTATTCCTTTAACGAGCCTAGGTGAACATTTATTTCTCTTATAGAAACTCTAAATTCTCATTATCTCTCAAATTTTACACCTATTTTACAACCTTTGCAAAATGGTCCTTTTTGGTGTTTTCATGGTAACACCTTTCACAAGAGTTATTTATTTACCAACCTTGACTCATTTTCTTCCATAAAATTTCAGAAAACAACATACTTATTCACATGGAAAAACCCTAGACTCTTAACCTTTTTGTAAAATAGACCCCTCATTAGCTAGATCATGACACAAGGGTCCTAAAAGTACAAAAATCATTAAGAAAAGTCACCAAAATCACTTACTTGCAAGGAAGACAAGGTGCTGAAAATTTTAAGCTTTCAAACCCCTATTTGTGCTGGTATTTTCGGTGGAAGAAGGTTAGTGAATAGAAGGATATCATCTTTTCTTTATTTGATTCTATTTCATCAATTTAATCCACATACTACACCATCTCTAACTAATTTTGACTTCTTTGTCCACCTATGGCAAGGCACCTCTTAAAACAAGGCCTAATTGCACATTTGGGACCTTCAATTAATATTCTATGGCTATTAGGCACTTTTAGCTTATAAAATAGAACTTTCACACTTTATGCGATTTAGTCTTTTTTCGTGATTAAGCATGATATCGCTAAAATTAAAGCAACAAAATTTTCATGAACCTATATGATCATGCTATAACTCATAAAATAATATAAAAACAATTTTTTCTGACCTCAGATTAGTGGTTCTAAGACAACTATTCTGCCTAGCCCCTAAATCGGGTTGTTAAATGTTGGTTGTATCTAAAAATTTAATTACAGAGTATCTTCAGGTGAAGAAGGAATACACCTATGAAGAAGTACACCTCAGAGTATTGTTTGAACACTAAGATCCTGTCAAGTGTTTGAGGAAGTTGTAGGAAACTTAATTGTCTTTAAGATCACACCAAACGTGAGTCTTTGTCAAGATATAGTATTCTCGTTTTGCATAAGTATTGTTGAGTTGGATCTTATATCGGGTTTGGTTGGAAGTTGTTACAATTCTATAGCAATAGAAGTAGAGATCAGAGTAAAGAGCAGAGTAAAAAAATGTATGAAAGATTTCTTGTACACTAAAACAAGCCAACTAAAAAAATCCTCACGAGCAGCATGGCTGACCATTTCTCAACTAAAGTCAATTAGATTGAGTTAACCCTCCCTATGACTGGTCAACAGTAAGGTTAACCTTCGTCGAATTTTCTTTTACCTACCTTGGATTTGGTAGGGAAATTAGGGGGCCCAAGAGTATATTTATAAGATGGGATCCTTTCAGATGGTTTTTCTTTCTACTAAATATTCAGGTTCTTCTTTCTAACCTCAATATTCTCTTTGTTAAGGTTGAACTAAGATCTCATTTTATTAGTGGGTGATTCAACCTTCTGGTAAGTCTTATAGCCTATATGTTATGATTTTCGAAGAGTGAGGATGATGAAAGGTATTAGAACAATAGGGAATAGTGTTAGAGGAAGGCCCTGCATAAGGGTCGCATGTAATTGAAATGTTAGTAAAATGTTTTTAATGAGAATTCTAATGAAAATCTTATGATCTTTTAAGAAGTTGCTGCTACTGCATTAGGAAATACAATCGAAACAGAAACTATAGGTCGAAGTAAAGGTAGGTCTCTAGTAAGCTTCTGAACCTGACTCATGCATGTTGTTTTATGTTTATTATATTATAATTGATGTTACTGTGATGAGTTGGCTCAAGGAGTCTCGGTACGGGTGATAAGTTGTGTTATAGGTGAGTATGGTCATTGTCTAATACCTTCCTATTTTATGATTCCAATACTGACAAATTTGTCACAAGAAAATGTAGAAAGAAGCTTTATTTGTGACGCCTTTGGTAAGGCAACTTTATTGCAAACCGGGCTAGTAGATCACGGCCCGAACTTGTAGGCGAATACGATATATGTAAAACCATGTGGGTGAGTCCCCATGACATCATTTGATAATACACCATGATGGTGAGACAAGGTAAGACCATGTGCATGAGGCTCCGTGACACCCATTGTGTTGGTCCGCTGGAACAGTAAACACGAAGGCCAACATGGCAAAAATGTAGTCCACCGGGGCCGTAAACACAAGGTCTGTTGGGACTGTAAACTTGAGGAATCTCTTGAAAGCCTTTATGGCGAAATCTTTGGAAAGCCTTTCTGTCGAAATCCATAGAAAGCCTTTGTGGTGAAATCTCTGAAGACCAAATTCTTATGGTAAAAATTCTTGATTGGAAGGGACGTCGAATTCTTTGGGAAGCTGTTGTGGCGAGTTGTGTAACACTCCAAACCTGGCCTAGAAGTTATGGCCAAAACCGAATATGTCATAAAGAATGGGTTTTGAAAACGGTTACGTTAAATCATTTGGGTTTAGACAACTCATATTTGTTTATATTCATTATCAAAAATTTATTTGCCAAAACAAAATTTTGCAACAGATGTTATAGTAAATTTTATTTTCTTAAAATCCCATTCGTAAGTTTAGTAAACCTTTGTTTTAGTAAAAAAGGTGTTTTTAGCTAGTCATCCCAATAAAATATTAAACGAAAAATCCAAATCCAAAAATTTAAATCAACAGTCTAGAGAGTCCAATTAGTACAAAACTCCCAGAAGTAACCCTTAAATAATAAAACCTTTAATTAAAATCAATTCGTAGACTAGTGGTCACTGCAAGACTCTACTTCACCGATCCACCTAAATCTGTGGGTTACCTGTACAGAACAAACAAAGAAAAGGGAGTTTATAAAAAATCATTGTGTAACCCAACGGAAATAGACATGCAAAACATACAGTAAACTTATATACAGTCAGATGGAGATTTGAACTTATGTCTATTTCAGATACAAATAAAAGAAACAGATATGCAAATATACAGAACAGATACAGTGAGTCTTACCCTCATCCTCTACACACCATCTCCGTACATCCCATCACACCATGTGGGGTTAAAAACATCCACCCATCCCTACACACCATATAGTGTCGATGTGACACATATCAGATAATGTGCAATCAAGCTGCCAGATGATAGGCGATGAACGCCATACAGAACACTTCCTTCTCATATGCAAATCCCACCCCAAAATAGATACAGAAATAACAGATTTGACATGCTCAACATGCTTATCTACAAATAATAGGCATACATTTAATATCCTACTTAGATCAGTCAATCAGAATATCATAACATACGAAATAGGGTTTGGTTAGCCCTTACCAGCCTTACGGTGGGCCCACAATCGATCAGAACGACCTGTGCGACCCTAGCAAAAATTTCATAATTATGGGTCCACATGCCGGTGTAGGGTCATACGCTTGTGTGGCCCATGTGCCTAGATTGGCCTTGCATGCATGGCATGCCCGTGTGGGCTCACACGCCCAACTTGGCCTGGCCCGTGTGGCCTGCACAGCCAACTTGGCCTAGCCCGTGTCGTCCACACGGTCGTGTCTCACACACAACAACCCACACGGCCGGCCAAACGCCCGTGTGGTGTCGACAGTAAGCAGTTTCATTTTTCACGATTTGGGAACACACCTGGTACCGTTTCGAAGCAAAAACACTCCTGAGACCAGCAACACCTAAAATTGACCAATTAAACCCCAAATTAATCGCTTAAATCAATACCAAATCGAACTACATTGAAATAGATAAAGACAAAATTCAAATGTTCAATGTTTACCCGATTCCCCGAAACTCTAACTCCGATTCCACAAAAGGAGAGTGCCGTTCTTCACGATTTGCTACTGCCAAAACACAATAATTTGACATGGCTCTAAACAAATTTAAAGAAAACTCCCAACTCAAGCAAAATATACAACTCTTACCTACCAAACGTATTAACACCGAAGTTTAGAAAAATAATTTTTCCGAAAAGAGGAAGGAAGAAGGGAGAGAAAAAGAAAAAGAAAACCAGAAAAAATTCTGATGGGAAGAAAAGTGCAGAAAACGTCAAATTCCAAAATAGTGGGATTTTTGAGAAAAACGAATTTTATCCAAATCCCACTACATCCACAATGATAACCACCCACTACTCACAATTCCAAATCCACCGAAACTCTATCACAACACCAAGCAAAAATAATATCCACGCTCATGCAGGGATTCAAACACAGGACCTCCAGAACACCAACTCCCTTACCACTCGAACCAGCAGGTTGATTCTGATATAAATTAACAGACAATTAAATATAAGCCCACTCAACAAGGGTAAGGCTTGGATAAAAAATAACAAAAATTTCCAAAAGTGAGAATTGAACCCAAGACCTCTCACACACACCCAGAACACTCAACCACTGAAGTAGATACTTAATTGTGTCCAATATTTACAGAAACAGAAATAAATAAGTCAGGGCATTACAAGTTGTTATTACATCCTTGTGGTAAGACCTGGGCATACTTATGACGCATTATTTGAAAGAGTTCTCAACAGTAAACCCGTTCTGATTCTTTCATGGTGACCGCCATGATAGGGAAATTGGGATATCTGTAATGTTGGTGGTGTAAATGTCTGCCATATCTGGGAACTTTCGTATTCTGTATGGAATTCATTTAGGATTTTTATTACAATAATTAAACTATTATATTATTTAATTAAGTCTGTTTGTATTGGTTGATTCGAAGGCATAAGGTAACAAGTATTTTGGTAATCGTTGGAATATGCAAAAGAATCTACCAAGAGTAGAGTCTGATGAATATCGTTTGTGATGAGTATCAATCTATTTTTTTCAAAGGAATTATGAAGGAGGACTTGGAATATGATGTGAAGTTTATAATCTTCCATTTGAGTGGAAAATGTATAAAATGGCAAAGGGAAGAGTTGGTGTATTATTATCCACCAATCTGAAATTTAGAAGTATCTGTGTAACACTCCTAACCGATATTCATCGCTAAAATAGGGTTACGGAGCATTACAAGACTTATTACACAAATAAACATACATTTCACATACATTTTCCAATTCCAAATAAATATCATTCACAATCAATGACATTGTACCTAATACGAGCCTACGAGGCCCAAATCATGCATTAGAAATGGTTCGGGACTAAATTGATAACTCAAAATTTTTTGGAAAACTTAGAAATTTTTTCAAAATACAGGGGACACACGACCGTGAGGCCTGGTCGTGTGTCTCACACGGCCAAAGACACGCCCGTGTCACAGGCCGTGTGGACATTCAAAATAGGATCACATAGCTGTGTCTCAATCCGTTTCTGAAGGCTCTGGTATCATCACTAGCTATAGTAATCCCGAAGGCACTTGATGTTCGACTTTGACTTGTTGAAAAACCAAGCATTTCGACAAAAATTCTGAAATGTCTCGTTTCATGCCCGACCACCAATACAACTATTTCAAATCATTGTACATTTTAGTACTCCCTAGATGAACAGATAAACAACCACTGCGTGCTTCGTGTAGAATTTTCTGGATGATCTCGAAATTCTTTTTCTATCTCGAAACATCAAACAATCATCTGATCCGATCTGATAGTCTGAATCAGTAGTTGACTCGCATTGTAATCTTTTATATTGCAGTTCATTATCATATTTTTGAGCTTCACAAATTTGCTGAAGAAATAATGGTTTAGCTTTTAACTCAGCTAAAATTGAACCATCATCGAACAAAGTTAACTGTGTGTTCATCACTAGCAAAGAAAATATAGATTTTCTACTCAGACCATTCGCGACTACATTCGCTTTCCCCGGATGATAATCAATTATTAACTCATAGTCATTTAAAAACTTGAGCCATCTTCGTTGTCGCAAACTCAAATATTTCTGAATAATTATATATTTCAAACTCTTATGCTCGGTAAAGATATGGCACTTCTCACTGAATAAATCATGTCGCCAAATTTTCAATGTGAACACAATAACGGCCAACTCTAAGTCGTGCGTCAGATAATTCTTTTCATGCGGTTTCAATTGTGTGGAAGCATAAGCTATCAGTTTGCCTTCTTGCATCAAAACGCATCCCAAACCGTTCAATGACGCATCACTGAAAATCACAAACTCTTTACCAGACTTAGGTTGAACTAAAACTGGTGCTTCAGTTAACAGTGCATTCAACTTTTCAAAACTCTGTTGACATTTCTCGGACCATTCATGTAACAACCCGAAAGTCAACAGTACCGAAAAATCCAATTTTGTGATTTCATTTTTGTAAATCAATGTCGTAAATATTTTTATTAAATATTTACAGAGTTATGTTGTAGGTGAATTGAATTTTGATTAGATAATTTCGTTGCTTTAGTGCTCAATTTAAGTACAAGGACTAAATCGCGTAAGTGGTAAAAGTGTGGTTGTTATTAAATTAAAAGCTAAATTATAACTAAGGGAATTATCTAACAAATAAACCATTATATAAATGGTTACTATAGTGGTCGGTTATGATTTATATGTGTTTAATATATATTATAAAAATTTAAAATTTTATGGGAATATAATAAATAGATAATACAAAAAAAAGAGGGTAAGAAAAATGGGAAAAAGAAAAGAAAAGGGGCAGAACATTTTTTTTTCTTTTCTTCTCTTCATCTTCCCCAAAATGTCGAAATCCACAAGGAGAAAAGGGAGAAAGAAATTCTTTAAAATTTATCCTTTTCTTTACCTGTGAAAAGATAAATCAATGGTGAAAAGAAAGGGGAAAACTTCATGTTTTCTTCTATATATATATATAACTGTCCTTTTACTTTTCTTTTCTTTTGCTGGTTCGAATGGATAAAAAAAAAAAAGAGGTCGATTGCATGGAGGGAGAGGCCATGGATTTGGCATATTAAATAGTTGTTTCTTCATATTAAGAAGCTTGAGAGGTGGGAGACGGTTAAAGTGGTAAAGGCAAGAAGAAAGTTTGTGCTCGTAACGACAATTTGGGGAAGAATTCAGTAAGTATTCCTTGAAATTTACACACACTTACTTGTTTAGTTAATTGTCAAGTCGAACTAAACTAGTTGGTGACTTCAATTAAGTCGTCTGAATTTTATTATCAAAATAGTGGTTGTGAGACCACAAATCTGAAGTAGAAACATGTGTTTTATGATTTTTATGAGGCTTATGATGTGTTTCCATGATTGAGTGAAAATTTCATGAGGAAATTTTATTTATTAGTGATTAAATTGTCCATTAGGACTAAATTGCAAAGATTAGAAAATATGAGATTCTAGAAGACTTAAGTATGAAATAGAGTTATAAAAATTACTAGAGGTCCTTATTTAGCAATTAGACCATTACGTGTTAAGATGGACATATGGGCATGTGAAGGAAAAATCTTAAGAAAGAGGCCTTAAGGGTATTATTGTCATTTAGTAAATAAAAGATTAAAAAGGGAAAACAAAGTCAAAATTGTGTTCATCTTCTTCTCCCATGGCCAAAAATCTCTAAGGAAGACAAAGCTAGGGTTTGTTCATCTTTCAAGCTTGATTGTAATTACCTAATAGCCCCGTTTTTAATTTTTTCGTATTTTTGAAATCCTCATAGCTTGATTTAGCTATTTCTAGCTATATTTTGAGCTAGGGTTTATGTTCAAAAATTTACCCATGTATGACATGCATGTATTTTGATGTTTTATGGAAGAATATGAAAGTTTGATGTATTATAAACATATTTTTCTAAGTGATTTTCATGAAAAATGCATAAAAGAACCAAATTGTAAAAGTTATAAAAATGGTCATACATGAGTGAAATAATGGAAATTGGGGGGCTGTTGTAGTTAAGAAAACAATTCGTCTAGGCTTAGAATACAAGAAAGTTGAATAAAAATTATTTTACGAGCCTAGGGGCAAAAGTGTAATTATGTGAAAGTTTAGGGGAAAAATTATAATTTTGCCAAAGTATGATTCATGAGTCAATATAGTCTATGTGAGTATTAAACAAGTGAAATTGTTATTATAGATCAAGAAACACGAAGCCTAGACTGAAACCGAGGCAAGAACAAAGTTGTGGACTAAATCGAACATCCACCCCTATTTTGAGTACCGAGGTAAGTTTATGTAAAATTAAAGCTTCACAATAATTTTTATATTTTAAATTGCTTGATATTATGACAAAGAATATCATATCTATGAAAATCGACTAACGATGCCTCGATGAGAAATTGATGAGAATATGTTAAGTTGAAGTCCTGGTTGAAGATTCGGAATAACGAGGATACCTATGTCATAACATGAGATAAAGAAGGTCTCGTATAAGACCATGTTTGGGACATGGCTTCGACACCAAATAAGGAAGGTCCTGTATAAGACCATGTCTGAGACATGGCTTCGACACCGAATAAGAAGGTCCCGTATAAGACCATGTCTGGGACAAGGCTTCGGCACCAAATAAGGAAGGTCCCGTATAAGACCATGTCTGGGACATGGCTTCGGCACCGAATAAGGAAGGTCTTGTATAAGACCATGTCTGGGACATGGCTTTGGCATCGAATAAGGAAGATCCCATATAAGACCATGTCTAGGACAAGGCTTCGGCACCGAATAAGGAATGTCCCGTATAAGACCATGTCTGGGACATGGCTTCGACACCAAAGTAAAATCTAGTGTAAGACCATGTCTGGGACATGGCATCGACATCTATGTACGATCTTGTACAAGACCATGTCTGGGACATGGCATCGACATCGAGCTAAGAGATCCCGTGTAAGACCATATTTGGGATATGGCATCGGCATCAAGAGGTGATCCCATGTAAGACCATATCTGGGATATGGCATTGGCATCGTGATACTTTTATGATGAGATTGAGTATCCTCTGATAGTCTGAGTTTTTCAACGGAAAAAAAAGAGCTAAGTTATGTAAAGATGATAAAGAGCTAAGTTATACAAAGATGACAAAGAGTTACATTAAGTTAAGGATGATAATGATTTAAGTTTACGTTCAAGATAGCATAAGTACTAAATTATGTGATGAAGTGATACAGGTACCATGAGTAAAATACGAGTTATGAAACCATAATGTGATATATGATGGGTAAGAGTAAGTATGAGTAAGTATGTCTAAGTACTTGACAACTTGTGTTGTTATTGTTCTATGAGATGAATGGATTTTACCATGAGTATTTATGTTGCTATTTTAATTCATGCAAACTTACTAAGCTATATGCTTACCCCCTCTATTTTCCCTTTTCCTTGTAGTATCGCTAAGCTAGCTCGAGGATCGTAGAACGTCGGAGCTCAGATCACATTATCAATCATTATTTTGGTACAATAAAGTTGATTTATTTTGAGTATGACATGTATAGGAACTTGTTCATATTGTGTTATGTCATATTTGAAAGCCAAAGTGTTAGCTATTAATGTTACTCACTCATTTTGTAAGTGGCCATTAGGAATTGGCTAATATTTGTCAAGTTTTTTATTTTTAATGATGATGAGTTTTATGGTGTGAAAGTTCATGAAATTGATGGAGTAACATATAGTTTGTATGAATGATGATTTAGGGATTTTTCATAGTGTATTTATGTGTTGCTTATGGTGGTATATGTGGGTTTATGTTTCAGGGTGGCAAATGGTTTGGAAAATAGCCTTCTAATTGTCCGGACGGGTAGACACACAGGCATGTGTCTAGGCCGTTTGTGACACACGGTCAGCCCCATGGGTGTGTAATAGCCGTGTGTCCTCTGTATCGATTGTGAGAATTTGATTTGTCACACGGGACAGCACACGGGTGTGTGACTAGGCCGTGAGCCCTTAAAAGGTTGCTAACGTCATAAACAGAATACCTAGGTTTTTCACACATGGGTGAGGACTTGGGCGTGTCTAGGCCGTGTGAGGAACACAGGCTACTAACACGGGTGTGTCTCCGACCGTGTGAAAACCCCTGTAGGTTCGAAATGAAAAATAAATTCCGCACGAGCTTGGAACATGGGCGTGTATGATCACACGGCCTGCCCACACGAGCGTGTGGTCCTGTTTAGGGAAAAATTTTCTAAGAGCGCAAAAGTTTCTGGTTTAGTTTTGAAACTTTCCGTATATATGTATAGGGCCTCGTAGGCCCATTATAAGTATGCTATGTATATGAATGAAAAGTTTTAATTTGAAATTAAATTTCATAGCCCAATGTTGTATGTTTAAGCAAGTTAAGTTCGGTAATACCTCGTATTCGGTTCTGGCATCGAATATGGGTAAAGGGTGCTACATTTAGTGGTATCAGATCTACGGGTTAGTCGATTCTCGGACTAACGTAGTGTATGCATGAGTCTAGCTATACATGCCATACACATGAGTACTTGCATTATGATAGTGTGACGACTCCTGACGATTTAAATTGTGTTTTCATATAGTAAATGGATCCCAATAGAGCTATGGCAGATGATGTAGAAAGTAACATGTCAGCTCTTACTGAAGGGACGGTGCTGAATGAAAATGAGAATAGACCAATGACCGTGATTCAGAGAGGAGAAGAAGAGGCTAGGGAAGCCTTTCTCCACAAAATGAATGCATGGTATACGGAGTTCGTTCGTGCGAACTCAAATGCATAACCCCTCCCACCCTCACCTATTCCTCTACCTACCGTGTAGCTCCCCAAGTGGTAGAAGTGGTAAGAAGAGAAAAGCCTCCGGTCGATAGAATCTGGAAACAAGGAGCCAATGAATTTTGAGCTAGTAAAGATGATGATCAGGAAAGAGAATAATTCTGGCTTGAAAATACCACCAGGGCATTTGATGAGTTATCTTGCACATCTGAAGAGTGCATGAAACATGTTGTGTCTCTTTCGAGAGGTTCTGCTTATCAGTGATGGAACAACCTTGTGTCAGTTGTACCAAGGGAAAGGATCACATGGGAGTTTTTCCAAGAAGAGTTTCGGAAGAAGTACATTAGCCAAAGGTTTATCAACTAGAAAAGAAAGGAATTCCTTGAACTGAAACAAGGTAAGATGATAGTAACTGAGTATGAGCATGAATTTGTAAGACTCAGCAAATACGCTTGAGAATGTGTATCCATATGAGCATGAATTTGTAAGACTCAGCAAATACGCTTGAGAATGTGTATCCACTGAAGCCATTATGTGTAAATGGTTTGAGGACGGATTAAACAAAGATATCAGATTATTTGTTGGTGTCCTCGAGTTGAAAGAATTTGTTGTGTTAGTGGACCGAGCTTGTAAAGCAGAAGAGTTGGTTAAAGAGAAAAGAAAAGTTGAAATGGAGTATCATGACTCAAGAAAGAGACAACTGAACAATTCGTTTCAATCTTCATCCAAGAAGTCAAGATATTTCCCTACTGATCAGCTACTTCAGCTGGGTTTTTGAATAAAAGTAAGAGTAAACAGTACTTGGGGATTAAAGCTCAGACTACTTCAGTTGCTAGTGTTTGGAACATTTGGCCTAATAGACCGGAATGCCCACAGTGTAGTAAACGTCATCCCGGTGAGTATCGAGCACATGAGCCTGTGTCAAGTGTGGTTCCCAAGATCATTTTATCAGAGAATGCCCTGAGATGGTTGAAAAAGAGAAAATTCAGAGTGCAAGATCGAGAAGCACTACTAGAGGGAGACAACAAAAAAACCCGGGAAGTGGAACGAGTAGTAAGAGAACACCTAAAGGGCAGCCTACGAGATTTGAGGGTAGGGCACCTGCGAGGACTTATGCCATTTGCGCTCGCGAAGAGGCGTCACCCCGTGATGTAATTACGTGTACATTTTCTCTCTATGATACTAATGTTGTTGCTTTAATTGATTTAGGATCTACCTATTCATATATTTTCATGAAATTAGTATCTAGTATGAGCATGCCTGTAGAGTCTACAGAGTTTGTGATAAAAGCGTCCAGTCCGTTAGACAAAAGTGTATTAGTTGATAAGGTATGCAAGGATTGCCCATTGATGATTAGAGGTCATTATTTTAAAGCAAATCTCATGCTATTTCCATTTGATGAATTCGATATAATTCTTGGTATGGACTGGTTAACCACTCATGATGTGACAGTAAAATGTGGAAAGAAATACATTGAATTAAGATGTGAAAATGGAGACACTCTTCGTGTTGAATCAGATGAACAAGACAAATCGCATGTAGTGATTTCTCATATGACTGCCCAAAAATATGCAAGAAAAGGGTATGAAGCCTATCTTGCCTTTGTGATGAATGCCAAGGAAACTGAGTTAAAGATTGAATCAGTGCCGATAGTGAGTGAGTACCCAAATGTATTCCCAGAAGAATTGCCACGGTTGCCTCCGGTTAGAAGGTTGAATTTGGCATTGAGTTAACTCTTGATATTGCGCCTATATCAATTGCTCCATACAGAATAGCTCCAATTGAGTTGAAGGAATTGAAGGCACAATTGCAAGAGTTGATGGACAAAGGTTTTTCAAGACCAAGTTATTCTTCGTGGGGTGCTCCAGTATTGTTTATGAAAAAGAAAGATGGTTCCATGAGATTATGTATAGATTACTGGCAGCTTAGAAAGGTAACCGTGAAGAACAAGTACCCATTGCCAAGGATCGATGATCTGTTCGATCAATTGAAAGGAGCCACTGTGTTTTCCAAGATAGACTTGAGGTCGAGGTATTGCCAGTTGAGGGTAAAAGACTCAATTGTGCCGAAAATTTCATTTCAGACAAGGTATGGGCACTATGAATTTTTAGTTATGCCTTTGGGTTTAACAAATGCCCCTGCTGTGTTTATGGATTTAATGAATCGTATCTTTCGACCATACCTGGATAAATTTGTTGTGGTTTTTATTGATGATATACTGATATATTCTCATGATGAGAATGAGCACACCTAGCACTTGAGAATGGTTTTACAGATTTTAAGAGATAACCAGTTGTATGCCAAGTTTGGCAAAAGTGAGTTTTGGCTCAAAGAGGTTGGATTTTTGTGGCACATTGTCTAGGGAGAAGGAATCTGAGTTGACCCAAACAAGATTTTAGCTATTGTAGATTGGAAACCGCCAAGGATCGTATCAGAGGTTCGAAGTTTTCTGGGCCTAGCTGGCTATTACAGACGGTTTGTCAAGGGGTTTTCTATGATAGCTACTTCGATGACGAGGTTGTTACAAAAAGAGGTGAAGTTTGAATGGATAGAAAAGTGCCCACAGAGTTTCGAGAAACTAAGGTATTGTTGACTGAGGCTCCAATTCTAGTGCAACTTGAACCGGGAAAAGAATTTGTGATTTATAGTGATGCATCCTTGAATGGATTGGGCTGTGTGCTTATGCAAGAGGGCAAGGTGATAGCGTATGCTTCTAGATAGTTAAAGCCACACGAGAAGAATTACCCGACACATGATTTAGAGTTGGCTGCCATTTTGTTTCCATTGAAGATATGGAGACACCATTTGCATGGTGAAAGATGTCGAATATCCACCGATCATAAAAGCTTAAAGTACTTTATGACTCAAAAAGAATTGAACTTAAGGCAACGAAGATGGCTAGAGTTGATAAAGGATTCTGAGTTAGTGGTTGACTACCACCCGGGAAAGGCGAATGTAGTCGCCAATTCTTTCAGTAGAAAATCCCAATTTACATTGAGGGCTATGGATACACGGGTGACTTTGTCAGACGATGGTTCCATTCTAGCTGAGTTGAGGGCTAGACCGATGTTCCTTCAAGAGATTTATGAGGCATAGAAAGATGACAGTGACTTGCAAGTCAAAAGAGTTCAGTGCGAGTCGGGTGATGAGTCCGACTTTTGAATTAATTCTGACGGATGCTTGATGTTTAGAGATAAAGTCTGTGTACCGAGGAATGAAGAGCTTATTCGAAAGATTTTACACGAGGCACATAGCGGATGTCTATCTATACATCTAAGCAGCACAAAAATGTATAGTGATATGAAGAAATGGTATTGGTGGCCGAGTATGAAGAAAGATATTTCTGAGTTTGTATCAAGATGCTTGATTTGTCAGCAAGTGAAAGCTGAACACAAAGTACCTTCGGTTTTGCTTCAACCTATTATGGTTCCCGAGTGGAAGTGAGACCGTGTTACTATGGATTTTGTAACGGCTTGCTGTTGACACCGAGTAAGAAAGATGCCGTATGGGTTGTGGTAGATAGAATTACAAAGTCGGCCCACTTCATACCAGTATGTGTTGATTATTCGTTTGATAAGTTAACAGACTAGTATGTTTCTGAGATTGTGAGGCTACATGGAGTGCCTTTATCGATTATATCGAATAGAGATCCGAGATTCACATCTAGATTTTAGAAAAGGTTGCAAGAAGCTTTGGGCACAAAGTTGAGTTTTAGTACAGCTTTTCACCCCCAAACTAATGGACAGTAAGAGAGGTTAATACAAACACTTGAGGATATGCTCCGATGTTGTGTTCTTAAGTTTCAGGGCAGCTGTAAAAATTATTTACCGTTGGTTGAGTTTACATATAATAATAGTTTTCAGTCAAGTTTGAAAATGACACCTCATGAGGCTTTGTATGGGCGTAAGTGTCGAATGCCTTTATAGTGGACTGAACTAAAGGAAAATCAGATTCACGGGGTCAATCTGGTTAGAGAAATCGAAGAGAAGGTGAAAATAATTCGTGATTTTTTAAAAGCTGCTTCTGATAGACAAAAATCCTACTTGGATTTGAAACGAAAAGAGATTGAGTTTCAAGTTCGAGATAAGGTATTCTTAAAAGTGTCACCATGGAAGAAAGTTCTTAGATTTGGCCAGAAAGGCAAATTGAGTCTGTGTTTTATCGGACCGTATGAGATCACCAAGAGGACAGGGCCGGAGGCCAATCGATTGGCTTTGCCGGCTGAATTGGAAAAGATTCATGATGTGTTCTTACGTCGTTACTGATCAGATCCTTCGCATGTGATTACACTGACAGAGGTTGAAATTCAACCCGACATGACTTATTACAAAGAACCAGCTAAGATTTTGGCACGGGAAGTCAAATAGTTAAGGAATAAAAGTATAGCCCCTGTGAAAGTATTGTCGGAAAGACATGGGGTAAAAGAGGCTACATGGTAGCCCGAGGAGGCTATGAGAAACCAGTACCCAAACTTTTTTGCTGGTAAGATTTTCGAGGACGAAAGTCACTGAGGGGGAGAATTGTAACATCCCAATTTAGGGCCCAGTCAGAATAGTGGTTGTGAGACCACAAATTTGAAGTAGAAATATGTGTTTTATGATTTTTATGAGGCTTATGATGTGTTTGCATGATTGAGTGAATATTTCATGAGGAAATTTTATTTATTAGTGATTAAATTGTCCATTAGGACTAAATTGCAAAGATTAGAAAATATGAGATTCGAGAAGACTTAAGGATGAAATGGAGTTATATAAATTACTAGAGGTCCGTATTTAGCAATTAGAGCATTGCATGTTAAGATGACAAAAATGGGCATGGGAAAAAATCTTAGAAAGAGGCCTTAAGGGTAATTTTATCATTTGGTAAATAAAAGATTAAAAAGGGAAAACAAAGTCAAAATTGTGTTCATCTTCTTCTTCCATGGCCGAAATCCTCTGAGGAAGACATAACTAGGGTTTTTTCATCTTTCAAGCTTGATTGTAAGTACCTCCTAGCCTCGGTTTTAATGTTCTTCGTATTTCTGAAATCCTCGTAGCTCAATTTAGCTATTTCTAGCTATATTTTGAGCTAGGGTTTATGTTCAAAAATTTAACCATGTATTACATGCATGTATTTTGATGTTTTATGGAAGAATATGAAGGTTTGATGTATTATAAACATCTTTTTCTAAGTGATTTCATAAAAGAACCAAATTGTAAAAGTTATAAAAATGGTTATACATGAGTGAAATAGTGGAAACCGGGGGCTGTTGTAGTTAAGAAAATAATTCCGCTAGACTTAAAATACAAGAAAGTTGAATAAAAATTATTTTACGAGCCTAGGGGCAAAAGTGTAATTATGTGAAATTTTAGGGGCAAAATCATAATTTTTCCAAAGTATGATTCATGAGTCAATTTTGTCAATGTGAGTATTAAATAAGTGAAATTGTTATTATAGATCAAGAAACACACCACCCGTACCAACCAACACACCATGTGGGGACCAATTCGACCCACCCAGCCAACACACCAATATCGCAGCAAAGCTACTAGTAGTAACGTAGCAAAGTTGCTAATGACAGTAAATGTGGGCCAAGCCACTATAATTAGAATACGTTGCGAAGCCACTAAAACAGTAAAGTGCAGAATGTCGTGTCATAAATAATTCCTGTATGCAGTATGTCACAAACATAATCAGTCATATAAATATCACACAAACATTACCTACGCTACCACTAGGGGTATAATGGTCATTTTGTCGATTAGGGGTAAAACGGTAATTTCACCCCTCGGGGGTATTTCGGTAATTTTACCCTTCAACGGTATTTCGATAATCTTACCCAACGAGGGTAATTTGGTAATTTTACCCTTCGAGGGTATTTTGGTAATTTTACCCATCGAGAGTATTTCGGTAATTTCACCCATCGAATGTCTTCACCCATCGAGGGTATTTCTGTAATTTTCCCCTTCGAGGGTATATTTGTAATTCTACCCAACGGGGTATTTTGGCAATTTCACTCATAACGGCCTCTCCGAAGGCCTACAGTCACCTCGAGCGACACCGAAACCCTTTTTGGTCGAAACGGTAAAATTCAGCCCAAAGCCCAATTTTCGACCCAAGCGGGCCCACATGCTCGTATGGCCCATTCAACCCAATTTTTTGTTGCTGGTATACGGACTTCGGAGCCCAATCCATTATCTAACACTATCGGGAATTTTACCCACGTTAGGCCCATAGGCCCAATGGCACATCTCAACCCAACGAGGCCCATTACGACCTAATTCCACAAGAATGTTCGTGGCAGCCTCAACGGTCTATTGCCAATGATCGTGGCTCGATTTTTCTCATTGTGCACTCGCACGCTCGAGAGTCCTTAGTTGTCGAAGTTTCAGCTTATCGATTTTTCGGCTTTAGCCGATACACAATCCATCAGGGGTGTGAATACAAACCTTCATGCGTCATGTTGACAGAACCGAAATTGGGTGTACGATTACACACCTATTATGGGTTGTAGGTTGAAGCTCCCATGATTAAGCACCTATGAAATCAACAGTTCTAACCATTAGTCTCAACCCTTGTTAAAATATCACTATAATATTAAAACCGTTTAATCAAACTAACGCTACTTACCACCAATCAAGAGATCTCTTGGAGGGGAAGGGTAATCGGTCTACCCCTTGGTTAAGGAAAGCAAGTCCCTAGCAATGTTTGAACAAAGAGAAGGTGTTAGCTATACAAATAACTACGGCAACAAAGGAAAACAAAAGAGCCTTTCGGCTCAAGAGATACAGAACCGAGCATAGAAAAAGAAGCCAGCCAAGATTCGACTAGAGTATCCACTTACCACAAAATCAATGATATTCAGATAAGGTTAAGAGCAAAGAAAAGAGGGAACGTAGAAAAGAGAGTGTTTAGGCCACAATAGGTTCGTTCATCACAAGAAGAACAAAGAGAAAGGAAAATATTCGGCAAGAAATAGATTAAGGAAAAAGAGAAAAGCAATGCCGAGTCGGCAAGGGATGAAGAAGAGAAGAACTTTGAGGAGGAACTCAGCACCCGACGTTCAAGTTTCAACAAAGAATGGGCAGCAAAAGCGAATAAAGATAGAAGGGAAAAGTCCCAAATGGTAAAAAAAATACACGAGATGCTTCAAAAGAACAAATCCCAAAATGCTCAAATGACACCCTCAGCTGAATTTGCACAATTGAAACCCTCTAGCCGAAATTTCTCTTCCTACCCAAGCTTTCCAAATTCGGCCAACTCTTTTCACATTCAAACTCCCTCAAATTCTCCACCAAATCTTCCTTGAATTACAACCAGACTCCCATTCGAAATCGTTGACCAATTCTTATACCTCCTATGCAGAGTTTGATCCAAACTCAACCTTTTGCACCTTCAAGACATAAAATAAAAGCCCCTGTTTGTTTGCCACTAGATTTGAACCCCACTCCCCTTGCCATCTTAGTGACGCCACCACCATCAAGCCACCTTGCCACTACACCACAATCTCTTTTTATGTCATAGAACACACACAATTAAACATAAGCGCTGCTGCTAACTGCCAGTTTCACTTATAAGCAAAATTTAAAATTTTTCTAAGGTTTAGTGTAATAGTCCGTTTTAGGCCCTAGTCAGAATAGTGGTTTTGAGATCACAAATCCGAGTCTGGATAATAATTTAATATAATTTTCTGTGCCTTTAATATGTTATTAAACATGTGTTAAATTTTCGTAAGTTAATTTGTTAGTCTGTGTGCTTAATTTGACAAAAGAATTGAATTGCATTAAATGCAAAATTTGCATGCTATATGTTAAAGCACCTATGTGTTATGGCTATTAAAAGAGGAGGCCATATGAGGCAATTAAACTACTAATTAGTTAGTGGATGGACAAAGGACAAATATATCCTTATTGTATGTTTGTTTTTATTATTAGTTGAAAGGATAATTTTGCAATTTGGTTAATAATATGGTATTAAGTAAAAGAAACAATTGAAAGATGATAGTTATCATCTTATTTTAGCCGAAAATAGCAAAGAAAAGGAAGGAATAAGCCAAGCTAGGTTTCGGCACTCTTGCGGTCAAATTAAGGTAAGATTTTGACTCAGTTTTTGAAAATTTATATGTTTTTGAGATTATTGCTTAGTTTACTATCAAGCCCAAGTTGTAATTTGAAGAATTGATGATGTTTATGAAATGTGCCATTCATGAAATGGTGAGCTTCGTGATGAGTTTAGGTGTTTAATGAAAGATATATGTTAAATGAAACATGTTTTGTTCTTGAATTTTTGATGAATTTAGCTAATTAGGGCAAATTATGAAAATAGTAATTTGAAGGACTAAATTGTGGATTTGATGAAATGTTTGAACTTGTATGAGATACATGGGCATTCGGCCAAGCATGGTTAAATAGTGATTTTGTATATTTGATGTTTTGAGAAAAATGGACTAAATGGATAAAACGTGCAAATGTGAGGGCTAAGTTGCATATAGCCCTAAATGTGTGTTTTGGAATTGAAATGAATATGTTGGTAAATAAAAGGGTTAAATTTGAATATGTATAGATAAGAACCGAAGAAAACAGACTTATATCGCGGGAAAGCAAAGGTAGTCGAATAACCGAGTCCGAACGAATATCTAGATCCGAGGTAAGTCAATATACAAATAAATGTAATTTGTATTGAAGTATGAATGTTCATATGATTATTGATAATGATGAATGCTTATGAGATGTTGTATACATGAATTCCGAGATAAGATCGATATAGTGTTAACATCCGAGAAGTCCCATACGAACCTAGGAATAGATAGGATTAACTATGTCATGACATAGGTGCCTGTTATGTTATATCATGTAAGACCATGTCTGGGACATCGACATTGATTCCAGATTTCCTATAAGACCACGTCTGGAACGTTGGCATCGATATGAGATTTACGTGTAAGACCATGTCTGGGAGATCGATATCATATTGATTTGTGTAAAACCCTATCGGGGACAGCGACATCAACATCTGACTACATGTAACACCACGTCTGGGATGTTGGCATTATACAATTATTCCGAGCACTCTGCATAACCTATTAGATTCTGAATGGTTCAACGGGTAAATCCAAGAAACAAATGATTAGGTGATTTGTATATCTGTTTCAGGTACATTTGATTTGTACACTAAGTGTGTATGAAAGGTAAGTATCTATATGAACTAACTAAGATGATTATGTGCAATAGTATGATGAGATGATATGTGAAAATATGTTTAAAAGAGCTATGTGTATATGTGATATTTGAGTTGAAGAATATGGTAAGATATGGCTAAGTAATGAGCCAAAGAATATGTGGTGAATTTGCTATGAGAACTATTAATGTTTTAGTATTGATATGGTTATATGCCAATTGTTTGTGAGTTTACTGATGTAGTCCCCGAAGAATTGTCAGGATTGCCTCCGATACGTGAAGTTGAGTTTGGTATTGATCTGTTGCTTGGTATGACACCTATTTCGATAACTCTGTATAGAATGGCACCAAAAGAATTGAAAGAGTTAAAGTCTCAGCTGTAAGAATTAACCGATAGAGGATTTGCAAGACCGAGTTTCTCACATTGGGGTGCTCCCGCTCTGTTTGTGAAAAAGAAAAATGGCACGATGAGAATGTGCATAGGTTATTGTCAGTTGAACAAAGTGACTATAAAGAACAAATATCTGTTGCCCAGGATTGACGATTCGTTTGATCAGCTAAAAAGAGCCGCCGTGTTTTCTAAGATAGATCTGAGATCGGGATATTATCAGTTGAAAGTGAAAGATTCAGACATTCCGAAAATAGCTTTCAGAACAAGACACGGGCATTATGAGTTTTTAGTTATGCCTTTCAGACTAACGAATGCACCTGCTATTTTTATGGATTTGATGAACAGAATTTTCAGACCGTACCTTGGTCGTTTTGTTGTTGTATTCATTAACAGCATTTCGGTTTATTCACGAGATGAAACTGAACATGCTGAACATCTAAAGATTGTGTTGCAAACTCTGAGAGAAAAGCAATTGTATACAAAATTCAGTAAATGTGAGTTATGGTTACGTGAAGTTAGTTTTCTGGGACATATTGTATCGACCTCTGTAATACGAGTTGATCCAAGTAAGATTTCTGCTATTCTGGATTGGAAACCTTCGAGAAATATGTCTAAAGTCTGCAGTTTTCTGGGACTGGTAGGTTATTATCGAAGATTTGTAAAAGGCTTTTCGATGATAGCTGCTCTGTTGACTAGATTGCTTCAGAAAGATGTAAAGTACGAATGGTCCGATAAATGTCAGGAAAGCTTTGATCAGTTGAAAACTCTGTTGACTTAAGCTCTAGTTTTGGTACAACCAAAATCAGGGAAAGAGTTTGTAGTCTATAGTGATGCTTCAATAAATGGTCTGGGATGCATACTGATCCAAGAAGGCAAAGTTATAGCTTATGCCTCGAGACAACTAAAGTCGCATGAAAAGAATTATCCGACACACGATCTTGAACTAGCTGCAATTGTGTTCACATTAAAGATTTGACGACATTATCTGTTTGGTGAAAAATGCCACGTAATTTTCAGATCATAAAATTCTGAAGTATCTGATGACTCAGAAAGATTTGAATCTACGATAAAGAAGATGGTTGGAGCTATTGAAAGACTATGAACTTGTAATAGACTATCATCCGGGTAAAGCAAAATTGTAGCTGATGATTTGAGTCGAAAGTCACTATCTGCATTACGTGCTATGAATGCTAAATTAGATTTGTCTGATGATAGTTCAGTGATAGCTAAAATGAAAGCGAAACCGTTGGTTTTACAGCAGATATACAATGCTCAGAAAATTGATAATGAGTTGTTAGTGAAACAAGCTCAGTGTAATTCGAACTCTGATTCTGAATTTTGAGTTGATGATAATGATTGCTTGAGATTCCAAGATCGATTATGTGTTTCGAGAAATCCTAAGTTGATTCAGTTGATATTGAATGAAGCTCATAATAGTCGCTTATCGATTCATCCGGGAAGTACAAAGATGTACCATGATTTGAAGCAACATTATTGGTGGTCTGGTATGAAAAGAGACATTTCTAACTTTGTTTCGAAGTGTTTAGTCTGTCAGCAAGTTAAAGTTGAACATCAGGTTCCGTCTGGGTTGCTACAATCGATTCTGATTCCCAAGTGGAAATGGGATAGAGTAACAATAGACTTTGTTTCTGGATTGCCCCTGACTCTAAAAAAGAAAGATACGATTTGGGTCGTAGTTGATCAATTGACGAAATCTGCCCATTTTATTCTGGTACGATCTAATTACACACTTGATAGATTAGCTGAGCTTTATATTTCTGAGATTGTGAGATTGCACGGAGTGCCACTATCCATTGTGTCAGATAGGGATTCAAGGTTTACATCACGATTCTGGAAGAAATTGTAAGAAACTTTGGGCACGAAATTGTATTTCAGCACAGCTTTTCATCCGCAAACAAATGTTCAATCTGAACGGATTATTCAGATTCTTGAGGAGATGTTGAGATGCTGTATTCTTGAGTTTAACGGTACATGGGAACAGTATTTACCACTGATTCAATTTGCGTATAACAATAGTTTTTATTCGAGCATCAAAATGGCACCTTATGAAGCTTTGTACGAACGTAAATGTCGAACACCTCTGCATTGGACCGAGCTCAGTGAAAATAAGATACATGGGGTTAAATTAATAAAAGATACTAAACAGAAGATAAAAGTGATCCGTGATAGTTTGAAAGCAGCGTCTGATCGTTAGAAGTCCTATGCAGACTTGAAACGAAAAGATATTGAATATGAAATCGGTGACAAAGTTTTCATAAAAGTATCTCCGTGGAATAAAGTACTCAGATTTGGACGAAAAGGCAAATTAAGTCCGAGGTTCATCGGGCCGTATGAAATCATCGAGCGTGTTGGACCTGTTGCATATAGGTTGTTATTGCCATCTGAGCTAGAAAGGATTCACAATGTATTCCATGTTTCGGTGCTTCGTAAAAACAGATCTGATCCATCACATGTGATTACTCCGTCTGAGATTGAAATTCGATCTGATATGACTTATGAAGAGAAATTGATCCGTACCTTAGCTCGTGAAGTGAAAGAATTGAGAAACAAAAGAATTCTGTTAATAAAAGTGTTATGGCATCGACACAGAATAGAAGAGGCAATGTGGGAGCCTAAAGATTCAATAAGACATCAATATCCGAACCTATTTGACGGTAAGATTTTTGAGGACGAAAATACCTAAGGGGGTAGAATTGTAACAGTCTGGTTTAGGCCCTAGTAAGAATAGTGGTTTCGACACCACAAATCCTAGTCTAAATAATATTTTAATATTATTTTCTGTGCCTTTAATATGTGATTAAACGTGTTAAATTTCTGTAAGTTAATTTGTCCGTCTGTGTGCTTAATTTGACAAAAAGATTGAATTGCATTAAATGCAAAATTTGCATGCTATACGTTAAAGCACCTATGTGTTGTGGCTATTAAAAGAGGAGGCCTTATGAGGCAATTAAACCACTAATTAGTTAGGGGATGGACAAAGGACAAATATATCCTTATTGTATGTTTGTTTTAATTATTAGTTGAAGGGATAATTTTGTAATATGGTTAATAATATGATATTAAGTAAAAGAAACAATTGAAATATGATAATCAGCATCTTATTTTAGCCGAAAATAGCAAAGAAAAGAAAGGAATAAGCCAAGCTAGGTTTCGGCACTCTTGTGGTCAAATTAAGGTAAGATTTTGACTCGGTTATTGATAATTCATATGTTTTTTAGATTGTTGCTTAGTCTACTATCAAGCCCAAGTTGTAATTTGATGAATTGATGATGTTTATGAAATGTGTCATTCATGAAATGGTGAGCTTCGTGATGAGTTTAGGTGTTTAATGAAAGATATGTGTTAAATGAAACATGTTTGTTCTTGAATTTTTGATGAATTTAGCTAATTGGGGCTAAATTATGAAAATAGCAATTTGAAGGACTAAATTTTAAATTTGATGAAATGTTTGGACTTGTATGAGATACATGGGCATTCGGCCAAACATGGTTAAATAGTGATTTTGTTTATTGGATGTTTTGAGAAAAATGGACTAAATGGATAAAACGTGCAAATGTGAGGGCTAAGTTGCATACAGCCCTAAATGTGTGTTTTTGAATTGAAATGAATATGTTGGTAAATAAAAGGGTTAAATTTGAAAATGTATAGATCAAGAACCGAAGAAAACGAACTAAGATTGCGGGAAAGAGAAGGTAGTCGAATAACCGAGTCCGAACGAATTTTTGGATCCGAGGTAAGTCAATATACAAATAAATGTATTTATATTGAATTATGAATGTTCATATGGTTACTGATAATGATGAATGCTTATGAGATGTTGTATACATGAATTTCGAAATAAGACTGACATAGTGTTAACATCCGAGAAGTCCCGTACGAACCTAGGAATAGATAGGATTAACTATGTCATGACATAGGTGTCTGTTATGTTATATCATGTAAGACCATGTCTGGGACGTTAGCATTGATTCGAGATTTTGTGTAAGACCACGTCTGGGACGTTGGCATCGATATGAGATTTACGTGTAAGACCATGTCTGGGAGATCGGCATCGTATTGATTCGTGTAAGACCCTGTCGGGAACAGCGGCATCGACATCTGACTACATGTAACACCACGTCTAGGACGTTGGCATTGTACGACTATTTCGTGCACTTTGCATAACCTATTAGATTTCGAACGGTTCAACGGGCAAATCCGAGATAAGAAGGATTAGGTGATTTGTATGAAAGGTAAGTATCTATATAAACTTACTAAGATGATTATGTGCAATAGTATGATGAGATGATATGTGAAAATATGTTTAAAAGAGCTATGTGTATATGTTATATTTGAGTTTAAGAATGTAGTAAGATATGGCTAAGTAATGAGCCAAAGAATATGTGGTGAATTTGCTATGAGAACTGATTGCTGTAAATCAGAGTTTTAAAATTTATAAAAGAATGATCGAACCTGGAAACTAATTCTGACAACGATTAAAGGCAAGTGTACCTCTCGAACAATAGTATAGCTTAGGCAAGACCGAATATCGAACCCAAAGGAACTAAGAGTACTAATACTCACTTTCTTTCTATTATTTAACCTAAAATAGGGAGAAGGTAGCTTTTAAACTAAATTGACGACAACTAGACTAAGGAAACAAAGACAAAAAGACGACTTTGGTGATAACTTGAAAAAGACTCAGTTGATTTTGATGATACCTTCGGAAGAATCCACCTAGACTTCACTTATTATCTAACCCTAAATTATATGATTTCTTTACTTAGCTTGATCCGTGAGACTCCCTAACCTATACTAAACCCTCTCTCGAGGCGAATAACATCTAACCCTAGGTTAATTAGTGGAACTCTCGTTCGCTTATAATAACCCCCTAGGATAGCAATAAATCGATTAATGGACTCCTATATTAAGTTTCACTCTAATCCAGCAAAATCTCGTAACCCTATCTCTAGGCGCCCGATCAACTCCGCTTAATTATGTTAGATCTTCTCTTTGGCAAGGTCTATTCCTCCTCCACCTAAGCACATTAGATTTGGATTAAGCAACATAATTAAGAACAGACTAAGTAATTTATCATAGCACTTAAAAATCAAATAATAAAATCTGCCTAGGTTTCATCCCCCTTCAGATATCTGAAGGGTTTAGTTCATGATGTAAAAACAAAACATCACAAGAGAAAACATAAAACAAAACATAAGGAAATCCAAAACCCCCTGAAGGAATTGAAGGAGAATTCCACCGTCTTGAGTATAATTCCGGCTTCTTGGGATGAATCAACTGGCTATCCTCGCGTTATTCCCTAACTCTAACCTCTCGGCTTGGCTTCTTGGCCTAGCTTTCGCTCCCTCTTCAAGGTGGTACTTGGGGGATATTTATAGGCTCTTAGAATGCGATTCTTTCTCCCTAAGTATCTTTTTCCGACTGAAATTGCTCATTCCAGCTACAGAGGCACGGCCATGTCACACATCCGTGCAAATCGAGACCTGACCGTGTTTGGATTTCTACTTATGGCACGGTTGTGTGTGGTGGTGATGAAGTCGTGCTCCAGGTGTTCATCGAGACACGATCGTGTGGACCTTGGCCCAGGCCGTGTCTATTTCGTGGAAAGGCCCATTTGCTTTATTTTAGGCCCGTTTTGTGTTCTTTTCATCCTCGGGTGCTTTCTTGGGTATAAGACATAGAAAGAAAGGATAACAAGCACCTTTTTATATAAAACAAGGCATAAATCTTCAAAAGCATATTAAATGTGGGCTTAAAATATGTTACTTTTACGGTTTATCAATTACCCCCACACTTAAGCTTTTGCTTGTCCTCAAGCAAAATTCTCAACTTACAATTAAAACGAACTTTCCATGATTCATAATTCCTATCAACAATGCCTTATCCTAATTCATAGATAATTTATACATGGATAATTCAACTCAAAGATTCCTAAAAATTCAAACAAGATAAGTCATACATTTGTAGCACGAAAACATAGGTGTTTCCCTTCATCTAAATAATTACCTTTAATTCAAAACCGACAAGGATTGATATCTTCACAAAAGATTTACTCAAATCACTCAAAAAGTGTTTAAGGGTCAAAATTAAGCACTCATAAGTCAAACATGAAAAGTTAATCCCATAGGCTTGCCTAAAAATCAAATCTCCACCATTGTAAAATGAGATGATAAACAGATCAAAAGGTCTTTGTTAGGGTTGTAACGGGGCTTAGGTTAGGGGTATGGATAAAGGCTGAAATTAGAAGGTTAGAATCGAGATTGAATTGATAAGTTACCTACTTAAAAATTTCTAAGACAATAATTACATCAATTGAAAATAATAAAAATCCTACTAATACTAGCTTTTCTTTTTTTTTTTAATTAGACTTTAACTTGTATAAGCTCACTCTTCATAATACTGATACTGAATATACTTTTTTTTAAGAACAAACTAAATTTAACTACCAGAATAATAAACTTAGATAACTGGCTCAAATCACATCTCAATTAAGGGGTAGTCAAAATAAAAGGGGATAACAAATACAAAGGGTTTTGGGTTAAAATTAGCGGTTAAGCCAATAAAAAGGGTTGTTAGGCTCAACGGGGTTCACTAAGGGTTAATTATAAGGGTAGGCTATTTAATGGAGTAAGTGGGTTAAAACCTAAGTGCCTTTATCATCTCGGTATATCAAATCATAACTGTGGTCTTGTCATGTATAATCGAGGCAAGTTCTAGAATAATAGTTCATAGTCGACACACTCATAATCAAGAAGTGAGCATAAAAAAGAATGTATGCTCTATAAGGCTCAAATTCTCACAAAAATTATGGGCATTTTTGACATCAACCTTGTAAATCTCAAATTTCAATATAATATTCAAATTCCAGTTGACAACCTATAGTTTTAATTTTTAGAAAATTAGACTTATCATGCTTGATTCCCTAGTACTCTTCAAATTTAATTATCAATGCACAATTAACTATGACATATTCCAAAACATATCAATAAAAATCATAAATCATCGGAAATTTCATCTTAATTAATATTATGAGAAAATTACTTTAAAACAAGATTAAATTCAGGGGTTTGAGAACAATGCAGAAAGTTAGGCATTTTTATCCTTAGGGTTTGAGAATAATAAAAAAAAGTTAGGCATTTTCTCAAAATAACTATTCACCCCCCCGCACTTAAGATGTACATTGCCCTCAATGTACAAAGATAGATAATGACATTTAAGGGATAAATCGAAAGAGAAGGGGAAACAATTACTCCCTGAGTTGTAGATGCTTTCCCGAATGAGTGTCTTTGGTGGCGGTGATGGTCAGTCGGGATAACGTTCCTGTGCTAGATGAAGAAATTGGGTAGCACTTTGAGAAGTAGCCAGGCTTTATTAAGACCTAATAAAAATAAACTAAATATATAAATAAAGACAAGAAAGAGAAAGAGAAAGAGACTAAGAAGGAAAATAGACTAAGGTCGAATATAAAGGGGCTTGAGAATCCTTATTGGTAGGTGGTTCGCAAGGTGGGTGTGACTTCTAAGGCGACGGAGGTGCTGGTGGTGGCGGAAGTGGCATGATTCCCAAGCAGCCTTTAGAACCTGACACTAAGAAACTGAACTAAGTTAAACTAATTTAAACATAAGATTATTAAAGAAAAGGAGAATGAAAGGGAAGAGAAATGAAAAATAAAAACTAATTGGTCTCATAGATCCTTGGCTTAGTGTTGAAACGAAGCTGCCGGCATGAACTCATGTTGATCACTCTTTGTTAAGGCGCCTATGCTTAGCTTCCTTCGCTTCTTCGGCATGTTGTTGGCGTGCTCAATGATCTATAGTAAAGAATCTGAGATGGAAGAGCATGAGAAGCAAAAATAAGGGTGAAAATATGATGGAGGGAAGGAGAAGAGTTGAGGGGTTTAAATGGATGCTCAAGTTTGGTACTCCCCCACAGCCGTGGTCCCTGGTTGTGTCGATTTACACGACCTCCTCACACGGCCATGTTCTAGAGGGTGTTGTCACCGTATGCCCGTGTTTGAGCTCTCTATGCCCGTGCTTGACAAAGTAAACGGTAGGCACGGTGAGGTCCCACGGGCATGTGTAGCCCGTGTGTTACAAGTTAGTATCCTTAGAATTTTCACACGGTTGGGGGCACGGCCGTGCCCTATCTGTCGGTGCCCGTGGGGGGTGGTTGGATCCGTGACGTTGAGGGGTGGTTGGACTGGCTTTGCACGGCCTCTGCTTTGTCAGTGTGGCGGTTCCGGTGGTCCACACGGCCACAGCCACGGTCGTGTGTAACCTAGAAATCTTGCATTTGTTTGGTTAGTTCAAAAAGAAAAAGAAAAAGAGAAAAGAAAATAAAATGTAAAATAATGCAAAAAGAAATAGGGTTAGTACTCGGGTTGCCTCCCAAGAAGCGCTTGTTTATAGTTTTAAGCTAGACATTCCTCGTATTTGAAAATTTTAGGGAGGTTTAAAAGTTTGAATATCGTCCCTCATGTCTACAGTTTTAGTTTTATGACAAAATTGAAGTCGAGAAGTGTTTACCTTGAAAGTGCAAAATGTAGGATTGCTTACCTCAACTATTCCTTATGGGAAGATATCGTGTACCTTAAAAAGGAGTTCTCTCTTTTCCTTTAGGTTTGTTGTGGTGATGTGAGGCTTAGTTTTATCTAACAGAACCTGGTCTCCTATTTTAAAGTGATTTGATGTCCCCACGAGCTCTTCTAGTGGTTCCTCTAGTTTTTCTTTGTGTGGATCCGGCTCTTCTTTGACCTGTGTTTTCTGTTCTTCCTTGTGTAACCCTAGTTTTTCCTTGAAGTGCGTTTTCCACTCGTCTAAGTCATTGGGTTGAATTCTTTGCTCCTCGTGAGTTATTTCTTTGCTGGCACTGAACTGAAGATCCGGTTCAATCATTCTCTTTTTTGGAGGTTCCTGAAAAGAGGATGTAATTGAATGATTATCAAAAGAATTTTCTTTCTCACCTTGATTCATTGATGACTTAGCTGAGTTGAGGGCTTGAAGACTAATTGAGTCGTCACCTACACAAAGTATGAGCTCACCTGTGGCAACATCAATTTTAGTCTTGGCAGTCGCTAGAAAAGGTCTTCCTAAAATTAAGGAGATTGAATTTTCCTCATCCGTGTCTAAAACAACAAAGTCTACTGGGAAAACAAATTTATCAATTTTTACGAGAACATCTTCAATAATTCCCCTAGGAATTCTAACAGTTTTATCAGCTAATTGAATACTCATCTTAGTTTGTTTTGGCTTCCCTAAACCTAGTTGCTTAAACAATGTATAAGGCATAACATTTATGCTTGCCCCTAAACAGCTAACGCATTATCAATATTTAAACTACCAATTAAACATGGAATTGTGAAACTCTCTGGATCTTTTTGCTTCTGTGGTAGTTTATATTGTAACATTGCTAAGCATGTGGCGTTTAACTCCACGTGGTGCTCTTCATCTATTTTGCGTTTGTTGGTCAATAGCTGTCTTAAAAATTTCCTCGAATCTGGCATCTGAAAAAGAGCTTCAAGAAGAGGTAAGTTAATATGTAATTTCTTTAAAACTTTAAGAAACTTACCGAACTGCTCTTCTGAATCGTCTCTTTGCAATGCTGAGGGACAAGGTATGCGAGGTTTGTACTCCTTGACCTGATTTTGGCTTTTCTTCTACTACCTCTATTGTACCTTCGCCTACCTTACTTTCTGGAGTTGGGTTGGGTGTATCTAATTCCTTGCTATCCTGGACTGTGATGGCTTGAATTTGCTCCTTAGGGTTAATTTCGGTGTTACTTGGTAGGCGTCCTTGTTGTCATTCAGACATCAGCTTCACAAGTTGTTCAACAACATTGCTCACTTCCTTGACTGACTTAGCAATTTCATCAATTCGGCTTTCATTACTTTTGATTGTTCTATCAGCTTCTTGGATGCGTTCCTCGATGGTTGGCTTCTTGTCCTGTGGATAGGGTTGATTTCGGAAGTTCTGGGGGGGTTGTTGCCTTTGATTTCCTCGATTGCCTTGTCCTCTCCATGAAAAATTTAGGTGGTTTCTCCAACCTGGATTGTAAGTGTTACTATAAGGATTATTATTAGATCGGAAATTATTACCTATATAGTTCATCTGTTCATCTTCTGCTCCTGGTTGGTAGGGTGGGTACTCAGGATTCGCCACAGTTCCACTATCATCGCACTGCATGACTGGATGTATCTGTGAAGAACACAAACTATCAAGCTTTTTATTCATCATCTCTAACTGCGTTGATAGCATGGTCATGGTGCCGACATTGAAAACTCCTGCTGATTTTGTCGGCTTGGTCCTTGAAGCTTGCCATTGATAATTGTTTAATGCCATCTCCTCAATGAACTCGTAGGATGCTTCTGGAGTTTTGTTGTTCAGCGTTCCACCGACGGCTGAATCTATCAGTTGCCTCGTTGAGGGGTTTACTCCGTTGTAAAAGGTTTGGACTTGTAGCCACAGGGGTAAACCATGGTGTGGGCACCTCCTCAAGAGATCTTTAAACCTCTCCCATGCGTCGTATAGTTTCTCTAAATCCATCTGCACAAAGGAAGAGATATCGTTACGTAACTTGGTCGATTTGGCCAGTGGAAAATATTTCATCAAGAACTTTTCGGTCATTTGATCCCATTTAGTGATTGACCCTCGTTGTAACGAGTTTAACCACTGTTTGGCTTTATTTCTTAATGAAAAAGGGAATAACCGAAGATGAATGGCATCATCAGAAACGCCATTTATTTTGAAGGTATCACAAAACTCCAGAAAGTTAGCTATATGCATGTTTGGGTCTTCGTCCTGCAAACCATCAAATTGAACAAACTGTTGAATCATTTGTATTATGTTAGGCTTTAATTCAAAACTGTTAACAGATATAGCAGGCCTAACAATACTAGATTCTGCTCCTGTCAAATGCGGTTTCGCATAATCAAACATTGTACGTGGAGCATTGTGATCTCCCACATCGCGTAGTGGTGGGTTGTTTCTGTCCATCTCTTCTGTAGGATTGGATCTGTTTTCCTCCTCTCTTTCTGTGTAATCTAGAGCTCGCTTGGTTTCCCTGCGATTCCTACGAGCGGTTGCTTCGATATCACTATCGTATACCAAAGGTCCTCTCGGATTCCTTCTAGTCATAAACTAGAGGTACCTAGAAAAAATAAAAAAATTAAAATTAAAATTAGAAAAATTAAAATTTAACCTAAGAAAACAAAAGTAATAAATTGCGAATAAAATAATGACTAAAGTAATAAAAATGGAACTTTCTTAATATTTTAGTTCCCTGGCAACGGCATCAAAAACTTGATCGCTGTAAATCAGAGTTTTAAAATTTATAAAAGAATGATCAAACCTGGAAACTAACTCTAACAACGATTAAAGGCAAGTGTACCTATCGAACTGTAGTATAGCTTAGGCAAGACTGGATATCGAACCCAAAGGAACTAAGAGTACTAATACTCACTTTCTTTCTATTATTTAACCTAAAATAGGGTGAAGGTTGCTTTTAAACTAAATTGACGACAACTAGACTAAGAAAACAAAGACAAAAAGACGACTTTGGTGATAACTTGAAAAAGACACAGTTGATTTTGATGATACCTTCGGGAAGAATCTACCTAGACTTCACTTATTATCTAACCCTAAATTATATGATTTCTTTACTTAGCTTGATCCATGAGACTCCCTAACCTATGCTAAACCCTCTCTCGAGGTGAATAACGTCTAACCCTAGGTTAATTAGTGGAACACTCGTTCGCTTATAATAACCCCCTAGGATAGCAGTAAATCGATCAATGGACTCCCATATTAGGTTTCACCCTAATCTGGCAAAATCTCGTAACCCTATCTCTAGGCGCCCGATCAACTCCGCTTAATTATGTTAGATATTCTCTAAGGCAGGGTCTATTCCTCCTCCACCTAAGCACATTAGATTTGGATTAAGCAACATAATTAAGAACAAACTAAGTAATTTATCATATAACTTAAAAATCAAATAATAAAATCTGTCTAGGTTTCATCCTCCTTCAGGTATCTGAAGGGTTTAGTTCATGATGTAAAAACAAAACATCACAAGAGAAAAGATAAAACAAAACATAAGGAAATCCTAAAACCCTCTGAAGGAATTGAAGAGTTTAGTGCATGGCCATTGTACACGGACGTTCCTGGTAGTCACGTGAATAAGTCAGTATCTAGCCTAAGAGTACACGGCCATGACGCATGGGCATGCCTGGTGGCCATGTGGATAAGTCAGTATGCATGCTCTGTTTTAGCATGGCCAAGACACATGGGTGTGTCTAATAGCCGTGGGAGACACACGGCCTACCTACATGGATATGTGACCTTTACAGCCTTGATAAAGTTATAAATTTCAGAGAATTTTTGTATGTGTTCGATTTAGTCCCGGCGCTACTCAAAAGCATGATTAAGGTCTCGTTGACCTATATAAGGGACACTTTGATTGATATTGGTGAATTGTTTTACTAAATGTTTGTAAAAGTTTTCGATCTGTCTGGTAATGCCTTTAACCCTATTCCGGCGACGGATACCGGTTAGGGGTGTTACATTTAGACTCGAACCTAGGCTTAATAAAACCCCCAAACACGCTTAAATAACTACCCGTTCAAGCACATCATGGAATTTAAGCAAATTCAGCAAAATTCTAAACCCCCCATTTTTGGGGCGTTACAATGGGTCTAGATGTATGATTTTATTTATTTATATAGATTGGAATGAATGTTGCCAGTTGCTTCGGTAACGAATGTGATATCTCGTTGCTCGGACTCGGTGATTGGGTCGGGTATTGGGTGTTACATTTATTGGTATGAGAGCTATAGGTTTAGCTAATTCTCGGACTAAATCAAGTTCGGATGTGAGTCTAAAGGTACATGCCATCATTGAATCGAGTTAAGAGTCGGGATTTGGAATGTAATAGTTCATTATTTTGTTTTATATTTGAAAAAATCTAATGTGTTGAACTATGTTGTAGAGCAAAAATTAGCAGAATAATCATTTTGTAGGAAGTGAATATTGGAAGAAAATAGGAGAATGATACCGATGTGGATTCTTATAACATTTAGCTCGTGCTAGAGATCGAGGAATCATTACTGGTGAACCAATAGCATAGAGATTCACGCTGGGTACTAAACTTTATTACGAACTTATCCGTTAGGCACTGGGTGCCAAAGAGATCCAGAAACGAGTAGATCAGTTGTTAACTGTGGGAAAGAAAAGGTCGTTGAGTAATAGCCATTGATCATTAGTAGTTATCATAAATTGATAAGTTCATAACTTGATTAAATCAATTAATAGTTGTTTAAGTTGTTTAATATTTAATTGTTTATATATGAATTGAGTTCGTTGGCTTGAAGGAAATGATTAAGACCATAGTTGAAAGACACTATGGCACTATACCAGAGAATCAATAAGACCATAGTTGAAAGACACTATAGCACCATACTAGAAACAAGTAAGACCATGACTGAAAGACATTATGGCATTATGATTCTAACGAGTAAGACTATGACTAAAAGACGTTATGGCATTATGATTTAGACGAGTAAGACCATAACTGAAAGAAGTTATGGCATCACGATTCAGACTTGTAAGACCATGGTTGAAATACACTATGGCAATATGACGGGAAATGAATAAGACCATAGTTGACATAGACTATGACATCATGCCAAAATAAATAAGACTATGGATGGTAGACACTATGACATCCGTTGAACAATTGATATCTAGGTAATATGTATCGAATGATGAATGGTTATATGAATTTGTTGTACAAAATGGTTATGTGAAATGATTATAAAAAAAAATTGTTATATGAAAATATATGTACAAAATAGTTGTATGAATTAGTTATACGAAGACAGATAAACAAAATAATGATGTGAATCGGATATATGGAAATAATTATATAAAGTGTTATATGAAATGCTTATATAGATAGATATATGTAAAAAGAGACATTTGAAATGAATACTTAAAATGGAAATGTTAGTAGTTAAAAGAACAAATGTTAAAGGAATGATATATTAGATGTGTTTACTTGTATATGTTTTAAGAGCAATACATTATAAAGTTGAAATACTTGATATGCTACATGCCATGCTTTGATTTGAATTACATGTAAATGATATATTTATGTGACAATATGGTTATTTTGGTTTTTACAATGATGCAATTATGATGCTAGATTGGGATACAAATTAGTTAATTTATGTATTTGATTTGAGTTCTGAGCCAGATCAATGGCGTTATAATATATGAATAGGTTAAATGAAATTTTAGTACCCCACCTCTTTTCAAGTAAATTTTAGGGACGAAATTTCTTACAGGAGGGGAGAATTGTAACTACCAGAAAGTCAGCAGTATCGAAAAATCCAATTTTGGGACTTCATTTCTGTAAATCAATGTCGTAAATATTTTTATTAAATATTTACAGAGTTATGTTGTAGGTGAATTGAATTTTGATTAGATAATTTCGTTGCTTTAGTGCTCAATTTAAGTATAAAGACTAAATCGCGTAAGTGGTAAAAGTGTGGTTGTTATTAAATTAAAAACTAAATTATAACTAAGGGATTTATCTAACAAATAAACCATTATATAAATGGTTACTATAGTGGTCGGTTATGATTTACAAATGAGTTTAATATATATTATAAAAATTTAAAATTTTATGGGAATATAATAAATAGATAATAAAAAAAGAGGGTAAGAAAAATGGGGAAAAAAAGAAAAGGGGAAGAACATTTTTTTTCTTTTCTTCTCTTCATCTTCCCCAAAATGTCGAAACCTCAGAGGAGAGAAGGGAGAAAGAAATTCTTTAAAATTTATCCTTTTCCTTAACTGTGAGAAGGGAAATAGATGGTGAAAGGAAAAGGGAAAACTTCATGTTTTTTTCTCTCTCTCTCTCTCTCTCTCTCTCTCTATATATATATATATATATATATATATATATATATATATATATACGAATGGATGAAATAAAAAAATAAAAAAAAAGGTCGATTGCATGGAGGGAGAGGCCATGGATTTGGCATATTAAATAGCTGTTTCTTCATATTAAGAAGCTTGAGAGGTGGGAAATGGTTAAAGTGGTAAAGGCAAGAAGAAAGTTTGTGCTCGTAACAGCAATTTAGGGAAGAATTCAATAAGTATTCCTTGAAATTTGCACGCACTTACTCATTTAGTTAATTGTCAAGTCGAACTAAACTAGTTGGTGACTTCAATTAAGTCATCTAAATTTTATTATTAAACTGTCAGCTGTTGATTTTCGGTTAGGAGCAAATAAATCATGTTGTAAATTTGAAGAAATGGTTGTAAATAAAAAAAAAATGGTTGTTGTTGGTTATGGTGAAGTTGTTTCTTGAATGATTAATTGTACTCTAATGCTGGTATGTGTGATGAAAATTGAGGGAAAAGTCTTGATGATTGTTAGTTGTTGAGTGAACTATCGAGGCATGCAAACTTCATGCATGGTGTCTGAATATGACTTTTTGTAATGAAATTAAGGTAACCTGCTGCTGGATGTGATTAAATATTAATGCCCTAAGCTAAAATTAGAAGATGTCATAGTTATAATTAAGATGTCCTACTGATCAAAATGTAAGTATTTATGCTGTAATTATTTATGTTGTCTTAAACCATTATCTGAAGTGAATTAATTGTCGTAATTTAAACGATCTTAATAATAAAACTGTGGTATCTTCAAACGACAAATTGAGAGGGGCTAAAGCTGATTTATAGTGCTTTGGTGCCGTGGTTAAAATGTATAACTGTGGGATTGATATTGATGATGTGTCATTAATGAGTATATTGTGTTTTATTTGTCAATAACTTGTTATTTTAGAAGTACAAATTGAGTGTTGCTAATGGTGAGTTTTCTTTAAACTAATTTTTTTATTTTCATGCTTAAATATATATATATTAAATTAGCATTGATGTTTCGGTTTCGATTTAATGGCTGAAAATGTTCTTTAAAATTTCAAGGCTACTTACTGTCTAGCATTAGCTAGATTTGATTATTGTAAGTTTAAATGATGCTCGGACATAGTGTAAAAATTACTACTATCCAATTTTGTGCCTCTATTATGCTGTCCAAAATTTGAACAAATTAACAGTTCTATTTTCATGTCAATTGAGGGATGTAAAGACAGTCCCATTTGTTGCATTATTTTGTTCAGTTTTGGGACCAATTAATTGAGTATTATTGGATTAAAAACCATGGATTGTTGATGTGATGGGCTAATAAATTTTAATACTATTGAGTGTGTTCTTGCGGGATACAAATACCCTGCATGCTGCTGTCTTGTGCTATCCAAAATAGGACAAATTGAATGTACTTGTGAGTGAGTTTTTCAAAGGAAACTTTGCAAATTCTCATGTTTAAATTCTGATGTTTGCATGCAGGTAAGCTATGGTTGTAGGGGTTGATAAATCGAGTTTAGTAATCGTAGCTGTCGAGTCTTAGAATTTATAAAAAGAGAATGATCGAGCTTGGAAACTAACTCTGATAACGACCTAAGGCAAGTGCACCTATCGAACAGTAGTATAGCTTAGGCAAGACCGGATTGTCGAACCCAAAGGAACTAAAAGTACTAATACTAACTTTCTTTTTATTATCTAGCCTAAAATAAGTAAAGCTTTATCTAATCTGAAATTAACTAATTACTAAGCTAAAGACGTAAAGACAAAAAGAATGAATTGGGGAAAATAACTTGAGGAAAAACTCAGTTGATTAAGACGATACCCTTAGGAAGAATCCACCTAGACTTCACTTGTTATTTAACACTGAACCAGACGATTTATTCACTTGACTTGATCCGTAAGTTTCTCTAATTTATATTAAACCCTCTCTTGAGGCGAATAATGTCTAACCCTAGGTTGATTAATTGAAATCTCTTTCTAATTAAAACCCCTAGAATCGCATTAACTCGATCTATGGACTCCCATATTAGGTTTCACCCTAATCCGGCAAAATCTCGTCACCTTATCTCTAAGCGTACGATCAACTTCACTTAATTATACTAGATCTACTCTTAAGCAGGGACTTTTGCTCCTCCACCTAAGTACATCCAACATGAATTAATATCCCGAAAATATCAACACAAGAATTAAGCACACATAATTAAGAACAAATCAAATATTTATCATATAGTTCAGAAAACAATAACAAGATCCGTCTTAGGTTTCATCCCCTTCAGGTATCTGAAGGATTTAGTTCATAACTATAAAGGAAAACATCTCAGAAGAAAGGATAAAACAAAACATAAGAAATCCCTAAAACCCACTGAAGGAATTGAAGGAGAGATCCGCCGTCTTGAGTAGAATTCTGGCTTCTTGAGATGTATCAACTGGCTATCTTCGAGTGTTTCCCACAAATCTGACCTTTGCGGCTCGGCTCCTTGGCCTAGCTAACCGCCCGCTTTAAGTTTACACTTAGGGGGTTTATATAGGCTTTTGAAATAGGTTTCTTTGCCCCTAAGTATCCTTTTCTGAGTAGAATTGCTCTTCTCCACGACAGGGACACATCCATGGCACATGCCCGTGTGAATCGTCTTTAGGCCTTGTTCGGGCTTCTTTAATGAGGCACGGCCGTGTGAATCAGGATCAGGCTGTGTTCTAGTTTCTCAAGGAGGCACGGCCGTGTAGGCTTAAGTCCAGGCCGTGTCGATTTCCACTTTGGCCCAATTTGGTCCGTTTTAGGCTCGTTTCTCGTTCTTTCTATCCTCCGGTGCTTTTCTGAGTATAAGACAAGAAAAGAAATGATTAAGAGCATCTTTTTACATAAATCAAGAGATAAATCATCCAGAAGTATGCTAAATGTGGGATTACAATATTTTACTTTTACGGTTTATCACATACCCCCACACTTAAGCTTTTGCTTGTCCTCAAGCAAAATTCTCAACTTATAATTAAAACGAACTTTCCATGATTCATAATTCCTATCAACAATGTCTTATCATAATTCATAGACAATTGATACATGGATAATTTAACTCAAAAGGTCCTAAATATTCAAACAATACAAGTCATACATTTGTATCACGAAAACGTAGGTGTCTCCCCTTATCTAAATAATTACCTTTAATTCAAAACCGACAAGGATTGACATCCTCACAAAAGATTCACTCAAATCACTCAAAGTGTTTAAGGTTCAAAAATAAGCACTCAATAAGTCGAACATGAAAAGTTAATCCCATAGGCTTGCCTGAAAATCAAATCTCCACCACTGTAAATGAGATGATAAACAGATCAAAAGGTCTTTAACAGGGTTGTAACGGGGCTAAGGTTAAAGGTGTGGATAAAGGCTGAATTAGCAGGTTAGAATTGAGATTGAATTGATAGATGACCTAACTAGAAAAATGAACTAATCCTAAATAATTACATCAACTGAAAATTTAATAATACGAGCTTTTTCTTCAAGATTTGAAATTTAAACATGTAAGCTCTCTTAATTATAGAACTAATAATGAAAATACTTCGAATTTTTTTATTTTTTTTAGAACAAACCAGATAATAAAGGATAAATTCAACTACTGAAATAATATAATTATGTAACTAATCAAATCAAATCTCGATATAAGGGTAGTCAAAAAGGAATGGTGACAACAAATACAAGGGGTTTTGGGTTAATATTAGTGGGTGAGTTAATAAAAAGGGTTGTTAGGATTAAACGGGGTTCACTAGGAGTTAATTATAAAGGTAGGCTTTTTGTGGAGTAAGTGAGTTAAATCCTAAGTGCCTTTATCATCTCTGTATATCAAATCATAGGTGTGGTTTCGACATGTATAATCGAGGCAAGTTCTAGAATAACAGTTCAATGTTGACACACTCATAATCAATAAAATTATGGGTGTTTTGATATTAACCTAGTAAATTTAAAATTTCAAGATAACATTCAGATTCAGGTAGACAACCTAAAAAAATTTTAATTCTAAAAAAATTAGACTTATCATGCTTGATTCTCTAGTATTCTTCAAATTTAATTATCAATGCACAATTAACTATGGCTTACTCAAAAACATATCAATAGAAATCATAAATCATCAAAAATTTCATCCTAATTAGTAATTTGAGGAAATTACTTAAGAACATGATTAAATTCAGGGATTTGAGAATAATACAAAAAGTTAGGCATTTTCTTGAAATAACTATTCACCCCCCACACTTAAGATGTACATTGCCCTTAATGTACAAAAATAGATAATAACAGTTAAGAGATAGGAAGAGATAAAACTTCCTAAATTTGGATGGTTTCCCGGAGTTGGAAGTCGATAGGGGTGGCTTTTGCTATCGAGCTCTGCGCTAGATGAAGAAATTGAGGAGCTCGTAGAGAATTAGCCAGGGATTATTAAGACACATTTAAAATAAACTAAATATAATTTAAGACAAAGAAGAGAAAGAAAAAGAAAATGGAAATGGAAATAAAATTAAAATGAAAGATAAATGGACCGACGAGTAATTATTGTTGGATGGTTCGCGAGGTGGGTATGACCTCTAAGGCTGCGGAGTTGATGGCGGTGGCGGAAGTGGAGTGATTCCCAAGCAGCCTTTAGAACTTCGAAGGCTACGGTGGTGGTGGTCGTGGTTCCCAAGGTGTGATTCCCTAGCAGCCTTTTGAACCTGACACTAAGAAACTAAAATAAATTAAACTAAATTAAGCATAAGATTGTCAAAGAGAAGGAAAATAAAGGAGAAGATAAAAGTAAAACAAAAGATAAATGGTCTCAAAGACCCTTGGCTTGTTGTTTGGATGAAGCGGCCGGCATGAACTTATGTATATCGGTCTCCATGAGGGAGACTGTGCTTGGATCCTTCCGTTTCTTTGACATGGCCAAAAGTTTGAGAAGCATGCTATGGAAAAAAAGAATTCTTAGAATGGAGGGTGTAATGGAGGAAGAATGGTGAGAAATAGGTGAGAAGAGGGAGGGGTGGGTGGTTTAAATAGAAATCCAAGTCAGGTAAAATCACACGCCTGTGTAGCGTGGGCGTGTCGATTCACACAGCCACCTCGCACGACCGTGTTTCGAGACGTGTTGTTTCTCCCATGCCCATTTTTCAGATTGCCACGCCCGTTGGTGATAAATCAGTATCGTCCACGGCTGCGTTGCACGGCCGTGGCGTTTTGTCAGTGCCCGTGGGGTGGTGGTTAGAGTCCATGATTCTGAAATTTGATTTTCTCTGACTCGTACCATCCCTGCCATGTCAGTACGGAGATTCTGTACTTCTACATGGCCACGACCACAGCCATGTGCAAGGCCGTGTGGCATGGGAATCTGTATTTTTGGATAGTTTACAACTAGGTGTTCAGAAAGAAGAAAGGAAAAGAAAAGAAAAAAATGAAAAAAAAAATGTGAAAGTAAATTGGGTTAGTGCTCGGGTTGCCTCTCGAGAAACACTCGTTTATAGTCTTAAGCTAGACTTTCCTCGTATTTGCAAAAATCAGGGTGGTTTAAAAGTTTGAATATCTTCCCTCATGCTTTCAGTTCTATTTTCACTATAAAGTTTAAGTCGAGGAGCGCTTACCTTAAGAGTGCCGAATGTTAAATTGCTTACCTCGACTGTTCCGTATGGGAAGATATTGCGTACCTCAAAAGGGATTTCCTTGTTCGTGTTCAGCTTTAGTGGACGTGTTCAGCTTTAGTGGAGTGATACGAGGATCTGCTTTATCTAACAGTACCTGATCTCCTATTTTGAAGTGGTTTGTTGTTCCTATGAGCTCTTTTGGGGGCTCCTTCGGTTTTACTTTGTATGGTTCCGGTTTTTCTTTAAATTGTGTTTTCCGCTCTTCTAGTTTGCCAACCTTAAGGCTTCGTTCCTTATGTAATTCTTATTTGTTGGCATGTGGTCCATGATTCGGCTGGAGTTTGTAACCTTGTAGTGTTTCCTGTGGTAAAAGTTGAACAACTTGGTTATCGACTGATTTTACTTTCTCACCTTCATCAATTGTTGTCCTGGCCGAGTCAAGGGCTTGTAAACTGATCGATTCGTCACCCACACGAAGTATGAATTCTCCTATACCAATATCAATTTTTGTTCTAGCAGTTTCTAAAAAAGGTCTTCCTAAAATTAAGGAAATCGAATTATCCTCATCCATGTCTAAGACAACAAAATCTACTGGGAAAACGAATTTATCAATTTTTACAAGAACGTCTTCGATAATACCCCTAGGAATTCTAACAGTTTTATCAGCTAATTGCATGCTCATCCTAGTTTGTTTGGGTTTCCCTAAACCTAGTTATTTAAACATTTTATAAGGCATGACATTTATACTTGCCCCTAAATCAGCTAAGGCATTATCAACAGTTAGTCTACCAATTAAACATGGAATTGTAATACTCCCTGGATTTTTTAGCTTTCACGGTAGTCTAATCTGTAACATTGCTGAGCATACTGCATTTAACTCCACATGTGTCTCCTCGTCTAACTTATGCTTGTTCGTCAAGAGTTGTTTTAAAAATTTCCTCGAATCTAGCATCTGTGAAAGAGCTTCAAGAAGAGGTAAGTTAATATGCAATTTCTTTAAAAGTTTAAGAAACTTACCGAACTGTTCCTCTATATCGTCTCTCTTTATTGCTTTGGGATAAGGAATACAAGGCTGGTACTCCTTGATTACCGGTTTTGTCTTTTCTTGTGTTACCTCAACTTTACCTTCCTTTACCTTGTTTTCTTGTATTGGATTGGGTTCATCTAACCCTATACTATTATGAGCTGTGATGGCTTAGATTTGCTCCTTCGGGTTAATCTCAGTGTTGCTTGGTAGACGCCCTTGTGGTCGTTCGAAAATCTCTGATCGAATTTCAGAAACTATCTTGGTAAGTTGTCCAACTGACTTAGTAAGTTCTCCAACTTGGCTCTCAATCCCTTTGATTGATGCTTGTTGATTGTCAAGTGTCGTCTCAATTGAGACGGGTTTCTGTGGCTGCCATGAATTTTGTCAACATCTCTTTGAGGTTCGGCCTCTTTTCCTGTGGATAGGGCTGATTTTGGAAATTTTGAGGAGGTTGTTGTCTTTGATTTCCTTGATTTTCTTGACCACCCCATGAAAAATTTGGGTGGTTCCTCTAACCTGGATTATAATCATTACGATAAGGGTCATTATTAGATCTGAAACTATTACCTATATAGTTCATCTGTTCGCTTTCTGTGCTCGGTTGGTAGGGTGGGTACTTAGGATTCGCCACAGTTCCACTTGCATCACATTGCATTACTGGATGTACCTACGAAGAACACAAACTATCAAGCTTTTTATTCATCATCTCTACCTGTGTTGATAGCATGGTTACTGCATCGAGGTTGTAAACTCCTGCTGATTTTGTTGGTTTTGTCATTGTAACTTGCCACTGATAGTTAAATGATGTTTAGCATAATCATACATAGTACGCGGAGCATTATTTCCTGCCACATCTTGTGTTGGTGGATTGTTCTCATCCATCCCTTCAGTAGGATTGGATCTGCCTTCTCGCTCTTCTTCTGTGTAATTTTGGGCTCGCCTAATTTCTCTGTGATCCCTGCGAACTGTAGCTTCAATATCACTGTCGTATAGTAGTGGTCCTTTCGGGTTCCTCCTAGTCATAAACTAGAGGTACCTGTTAAGAAAAGAAAGAAAGAAAATTTAGCAAAGTTAAAAACAATACAAAAATAAATAAATAAAAATAAGAGAGAATTGTCGAAAATAAAAAAATAAAAATAAAAAGAGTAGCTAGAGTAATAAAAATAGAGTTTTCTTAATATTTTAGTTTCCTGGAAACGGCGCCAAAAACTTGATCTTAGCTGTCGAGTCTTAGAATTTATATAAAGAGAATGATCAAACCTGGAAACTAACTCTGACAATGACTTAAGGCAAGTGCACCTATCAAACAGTAGTATAGCTTAGGCAAGACCGGATTGTCGAACCCAAAGGAACTAAAAATACTAATACTAACTTTCTTTTTATTATCTAGCCTAAAATAAGTGAAGTTTTATCTAATCTGAAATTAACTAATTACTAAGCTAAAGACGCAAAGACAAAAAGAATGAATTGAGGAAAATAACTTGAGGAAAAACTCAGTTGATTAAGATGATACCCTTAGGAAGAATCCACCTAGACTTCACTTGTTATTTAACACTGAACCAGACGATTTATTCACTTGACTTGATCCATAAGATTCCCTAATTTATATTAAACCCTCTCTCGAGGGGAATAACGTCTAACCCTAGGTTGATTAATTGAAATCTCTTTCTAATTAAAACCCCTAGAATCACCTAGACTTCACTTGTTATTTAACACTGAACCAGACGATTTATTCACTTGACTTGATCCATAAGATTCCCTAATTTATATTAAACCCTCTCTCGAGGGGAATAACGTCTAACCCTAGGTTGATTAATTGAAATCTCTTTCTAATTAAAATCCCTAGAATCGCATTAACTCGATCTATGGACTCCCATATTAGGTTTCACCATAATCCAAAAAATCTCGTCACCCTATCTCTAGGCGTGCGATCAACTCCGCTTAATTATGCTAGATCTACTCTTAAGCAGGGACTTTTGCTCCTCCACCTAAGCACATTCAACTTGAATTAATATTCCGGAAATATCAACACAAGAATTAAGCACACATAATTAAGAACAAATCAAATATTTATCATATAGTTCAGAAAACAATAACAAGATCCGTCTTAGGTTTCATCCCCTTCAGGTATCTGAAGGATTTAGTTCATAACTATAAAAGAAAACATCTCAGAAGAAAAGATAAAACAAAACATAAGAAATCCCTAAAACCTCCTGAAGGAATTGAAGGAGAGATCCGCCGTCTTGAGTAGAATTCTGGCTTCTTGAGATGTATCAACTGGCTATCTTCGAGTTTTTCCTACAAATCTGACCTTTTCGGCTCGGCTCTTTGGGCTAGCTAACCGCCCGCCTTAAGGTTACACTTAGGGGGTTTATATAGGCTTTTAAAATAGGTTTCTTTGCCTCTAAGTATCCTTTTCCGAGTAGAATTACTCTTCTCCACGAAAGGGACACGACCATGGCACACGCCCGTGTGAATCGTCTTTAGGCCTTGTTCGAACTTTTTTAATAAGGCACGGCCGTGTAAATCAGGATCAGGCCGTGTCCTACTTTCTCAATAAGGCACGGCCGTGTGGGCTTAAGTCCAGACCGTGCCAATTTCCACTTTGGCCCAATTTGGTCCGTTTTAGGCCCGTTTCTCATTCTTTCTGTCCTCCGGTGCCTTCCTAAGTATAAGACATGAAAAGAAAGGATCAAGAGCACCTTTTTACATAAATCAAGGGATAAATCATCCAGAAGTATGCTAAATGTGGGATTAAAATATGTTACTTTTACAGTTTATCATTTAGTAGCTAGAATATTATGTTATTCTTACTAAGTTTAGTTGTTTGTAGTGAAATAAAAATTTGGCAAATAAATGCTTAAATGATTGCTAGAAACTACAGCTTGAAAGCTCATTATTCAAGCACGTAAATACTTATTTGAATGTGCTGTAATATGTGGAGCAATTGGTCTGCTACATGTATGAAATAAAAGAAAAAAATAGTTGTTAAATATTAGTTTTCCAAAATGTTAACTGCTTTTAAAACAACACTACGTTTTCGCAACATTTTCGACATGGTTTCGTGACTTAATCTTTTTAGTAAATCGATTACTCTCAAAATTAGCTTCTGCAACTAAAAAGATATTTTTAGAATAAAATTAATAATTTTTCAATGCACCACATTTTAAAAATAAACTAACGTAACTGGGTTTTACTTAAGCTTTTAAACAAGAAAGGTTTTCAATAAAAACATGGTTTTCAAAAAACACTTCAATGTGACACGCCAGATTCGGGCCTAAATTTTAGGCCGGGTTTGGGGTGTTACATTTAGTGGCATCAGAGTCAAGTTGCAAAACTCGACTGTGGATTGGGTCTTTAAAATTGAATTTCTAAAAGTGTTGTTTCAAAAAGGCTCGAAAAGATTTGAAGTTCTGAAATGTTGTACTGGCCGTTTTTCTGAAAGTGTGGTGCACCGAGCCTCCGGCGCTGAATTCGTATGTAACAACCCGAAGTTGGGCTTAGTAGAATTGGGCCTTGGGCACGGGAGTGTTTAAAATTTTTTAGAACAAGAGAACGGCTCTAATGCAAGTTAGACCTATTAGGTGAGTGATTTTGGAAGGTAAGGGGGCTTCCATGAAGTCCCGGGATTAAACCTGGGCTTTAGGAAAATTTTGGTTTTAGGCTAATAAAACCCTGGGAGTTAGTAAGTAGGCTTTAAGAATAAAATATGGAGAAAAATGACACAAAAGGAGTTGTGGTCTAGTGGCAAATGGCGCCACATAGGAGACAAGGGAATAACACCACAGAAGGAAGCAAGGGGTCCAAGGTTCAAGTCTTGGCGCTTGCATTTCATTTTGATTTCTTTTTTAAATAAAATTAGACTCTGGCCATAGACTTATATTTAGTTACGCATGTTTTAAGACAACAAGGAGCTAGTTGATAAAGTGGCTAGCGGCATGGATTATGTTACAAGGGAGCCTGAGTTCGAATCCCATCGCAAGCAAAAAGGGATATTTATTTTGCTAAGTTGGAACGGCCAGAGTTTGTATTGGAATTAAACTCTGCTGAAGGAGGGATCCCACATCGGGAAGCTAGCAAGAGGGAAGGTGAGAAGCTAGCTTTAAATAGAGCAATCTATGAGGAGAGTAAGCATACCTGGGTTGGCGTTTTGGTATAGGAGTGTTCGGAGCACGGATCAACTCCAGATTCTTATCAGGTGTGTATTTCGCACTACTCCAGCTGTAGAGCGAAAAATGCTGAAATGTCGGTCACACAACGATAGTAGCCACACGAGCGTCCAAGCGCACGTGTCAAATCAATGCCAACGTCCCAGACGTGATCTTACATGATAAAACAGAACAGATACCTATATCATGACATAGCTAATCCTATCTATTCCTAGGTTCATACGAGACTTCTCGTACACTGACACTAAGTAATCCTTATCTCGGAATTCATGAATAGATCAGATCATAAGTATTCATCGACAAAAATAGTCATAATAACATATATAATTCCATACGAATACGTTTATTTGCATAATGACTTACCTCGAATTCGATTTAACAGAAACAAAAATAGCTACTCGGTTATTTTCGCTTTCCCATGATCTAAGTCTGTTTTCCTCGATTCTTAATCTATACATATTCAGAATTAACCCTTTTACTCAATAGTTCATTCAATTCAATCCAAGGACACACATTTAGGGCTATTTACAAATTAACCTTCACATTTGCACAATTTATCAATTTAGTCCATTTTTCTCAAAACATCAAATTCACAAAATTTGTTCACACACATGCATAGCCGAATCTCCCTAGGGACTATATAAGTCCATATTATTCATCAAATTCATAAATTTGTCCTCCAAAATAATATTCTCACAATTTAGCCCTAATTAGCTAAATTCATCAAAAATTCAAGAACAAAGTATGTTCATCTAGCTCAAAACCTTCATTTAACAACTAAATTCATTACAAAGCTCAACATATCATCAATGGCATATCACACAAACATCATCAATTCACAAAATTGATACACGGGTTTTGTAGCTCTCAAAACAACGATTGCAAAAAACATAGAAATTATCGAAAACCGACTAAAACATACCTTGAATTTAAGCCCTCAAATGACCGAACCTTAACAAGCTTAAGCTCTTTCTTTTTCTTTGTGTTTTTAGCAAGAAGGTAATAAATATGAGGCCACTTACTCATGTTTCTTTTATTATAAACTCTTATAATATAATAATATTAACATAACTTATAAAATAGATATAAAATAAATTTGACTATTAAAGTAAATATAATAAGCATATAATATATACATATCATCATTCATTGTCGTCCACTATCCATAGAATTGGCTTAATTGCCATATAAGGCCTTCACCTTTACAAAGCCACAACATATTGGTACTTTAACAGATAGTAAGCAACTTTCACATTTAATGCATTTCAGTCCTTTTGTCCAATTAAACACACAAACGAACAAATTAACTTACGAAAATTTGACACATGCTTAAACACTCATCAATGGCACAGAAAATAATATTAAAACATTATTCGAATTCGGATTTGTGGTCCCAAAATCACTGTTCCGACTAAGGTGTAAACCAGACTGTTACATTTAAATCCGCATGAGAAGAATTACCCAACACTTGATTTAGAGTTGGCTGCCATTGTTTTTGCATTGAAGATATGGAGACACCATTTGTATGGTGAAAGATGTCGGATATTCATCGGTCATGAGAGCCTAAAGTACTTGATGACTCAAAAAGAATTAAACTTAAGGCAACAAAGATGGGTAGAGTTAATAAAGGCCTATGAGCTAGTAATTGACTACCATCCAGGAAAGGCAAATGTAGTCGCCAAAACTTTGAGTAGAAAATCCCTATTTGCATTGAGGGCTATGAACACAGGTAACTTTGTCAAACGATGGTTCCATTCTAGCTGAGTTGAAGGCTAGACTGATGTTCCTTCAAGAGATTTATGAGGCATAGAAAGATAACAGTGACTTGCAAGCCAAAAGAGTTCAGTGAGAGTCTGGTGTTGAGTCTGACTTTTAGATTAATTTTAATAGATGTTTGAGGTTCAGAGACAGAGTTTATGTACCGAAGAATGATGAGCTTATTCGGAAGATTTTACATGAGGCACATAACGGATGTCTATCTGTACATCCGGGCAGCACAAAAATGTATAATGATTTGAAAAGATGGTATTGGTGGCCGAGTATGAAGAAGGATATTTCTGAGTTTGTATCAAAATGCTTGATTTGTCAGCAAGCGAAAGCTGAACACCAAGTACAGTTCCGGAGTGGAAATGGGACCGTGTTACTAAGGACTTTGTAACGGGTTTGCCGTTGACACTCAGCAAGAAAGATGTTGTATGGGTTGTGGTAGACAGACTTACGAAGTTGGCCCACTTCATACCGGTACGTGTTGATTATTCACTTGTTAAGTTGGCAAACTTGTATGTTTCTGAGATTGTGAGGCTACATGGAGAGCTTTTATCGATTATATCGGATAGAAATCCGAGAATCACATCCCGATTTTGAAAAAAGTTATAGGAAGCTTTGGGCACAAAGCTGAGTTTTAGTACAGCTTTTTACCCCCAAACCGACGGACAGTCAGAGAGATTGATACAGATACTTGAGTATATGCTCCGGTGTTGTGTTCTTGAGTTTCAGAGCATCTAGGAAAAGTATTTACAGTTGGTAGAGTTTGCATACAATAATAGTTTTCAGGCAAGTTTGAAAATGGCGCCCTACGAGGCTTTGTATGGGTGAACGTGTCGAATGCCCATGTATTGGACTAAACTCAAAGAAAATCAAATTCACGGGGTTGATCTGGTTAGAGAAACCGAAGAGAAGGTAAAGATAATCTGTGATTGTTTAAAAGCTACTTCTGATAGGCAAAAATCCTACTCAGACTTGAAACAAAAAGAGGTCGAATTTCAAGTTCATGATAAGGTGTTCTTGAAAGTATCACCATGGAAGAAAGTTCTCTGATTTGGCCGGAAAGAGAAGTTGAGTCCATGTTTTATCGGACCATATGAGATTACCGAGAGGATAGGGCCAGTAGCTTATTGATTGGCTTTGTCATCTGATTTGGAAAAGATACATGATTTGTTTCACGTGTCCAAGTTGCGACATTACCGATCAGATCCTTCGCATGTGATTACACCGACAGAGGTTGAAATTCAACCTGACATGACTTATGGCAAAGAACCGGTTAAGACTCTAGCATAGGAAGTCAAACAGCTGAGGAATAAAAGTATAGCCCTTGTGAAAGTGCTATGGCAAAGACATGGGGTAGAAGAGGCTACATGGGAGCCCGAGGAGGCTATGAGAAACCAGTACCCAAACCTTCTTGCTGGTAAGATTTTCGGGGACGAAAATCCCTAAGGGAGAGAATTGTAATAGCCCGATTTAGGGCCTAGTCAGAATAGTGGTTGCGAGACCACAAATTTGAAGTAGAAATATGTGTTTTACGATTTTTATGAGGCTTACGATGCGGTTGCATGATTGTGTGAAAATTTCATGAGGAATTTTTATTTATTAGTGATCAATTTATCCATTAGGACTAAATTGCAAAGATTAGAAAATATGATATTCTAGAAGATTTAAGTATGAAATAGAATTATAAAAATGGCTAGAGGTCCTTATTTAGCAATTAGACCATTAAATGTCAAGACGGACAAAAATGGACATGGGAAGGAAAAATCTCAAGAAAGGGCCTCAAGGGCATTTTAAAATCTCAAGAAATGGCCTCAAGGGCATTTTAGTCATTTGGTTAATGAATGAATTAAAAAGGGAAAAATAAATCAAAATCTTGTCCATCTTCTTCCTCTAAGTGCCGAAATTTGCAAGGAGACATAGCTAGGGTTTCTTCAACTTCCAAGCTTGATAGTAAGTGCATCCTAGCCCCGTTTTTAATGTTCTTTGTATTTTGAGATCCTCGTAACTCGATTTAGCTATTTCTAGCTATATTTTGAGATAGGTTCAAGTTAGAAAATTTACCCATGTATGACATGCATGTATTTTGATGTTTTAAGGAAGAATATGAAAGTTTGATGTATGATAAACATCTTTTTCTAAGTGATTTTCATGAAAAATGCATAAACGGACCAAATTGTAAAAGTTATAAAAATGGTCATCCATGAGTGAAATAGTGGAAATTGGGGGCCTTTGTAGTTAAGAAAATAATTTGGCTAGGCTTAAAATATAAGAAAGTTGAATCAAAATCATTTTACGAGCCTAAGGGCAAAAGTGTAATTATGTGAAAGTTTAGGGGCAAAATCATAATTTTGCCAAAGTATGATTCATGAGTCAATTTAGTCAATGTGAGTATTAAACAAGTGAAATTGTTATTATAGATCAAGAAACATGAAGCCCGGACTGAAACTGAGGCAAGAACAAGGTTGTGGACTAAATCGAAAAACTACACACGCTTTTTAGTACCGAGGTAAGTTTGTGTGAAATTAAAGCTTCATAGTATTTTTATATTTTAAATTGCTTGATATTATGACAAAGAATATCATATCTATGAAAATCAACTAATGATGTCTTGATGAGAAAATGATGAGAATATGTTAAGTTGAAGTCTCGATTGAAGATTCGGAATAACAAGGATACCTATGTCACAGCATGTGTAACACCCCTAACCTGTATCCTTCGTTGGATTAGGGTTAAAGGCGTCACCGAACATATCAAAAACTTTTACAGACATTTCATAAAACAAATTATCAATCACAATCAACGTGTCCCTTTTATAGGTCAACGAGACCTCTATCATGGTTTAGAATAGGGTCAGGACTAAACCGAACACATATGAAATTTCTCGAAAATTCAAAAAATTTTATAAATTATAGAGGTCGCACGCCCGTGTAGGTAGGATGTGTTCCTCCCACGGCTACTAGACACACCCATGGGTCCTGGCCGTGCCAAATCAAAGCATGTATACTGACTTATCCACACGGCCACCAGGCACACCCGTGTGCCATGGCCGTGTAACATTAGGCTAGCTACTGATTTAATAACACGGCTACAAAGCACGTCCGTGTACCATGGCCGTGTAAAGTTAGGCTAGCTACTGACTTATCCACACGGCCACTAGACACGCCCGTGTGCCATAGCCGTGTAGGCAAAACAGGCCATTCGCAAGGCCAAAATGCCATCCACATTAGGGTCAAACCTACAAGCATTATACCAACTCAATCATGCACAATTGACAACCAAAAACATGCCAAATAATCAACAAGTCTTCACATTCAATCTAATTTCTAATCATGCCAATTTGTCCAACTAAAACACATATACATTCAATCAAAATTGATCCACATTTACATTTCATATAACCATTCCTTTGCTCAAACATACATACTCATAATGCTTTCATATGCTTGCCAAAGTCTTGGCCATTTCATTAACCATCAAGCCATACCAAATCAAGCATCATATATCATAATCACTCATACATATCATCAACATTATCTAGCCACATCTCATGGCTATTTATATACATTTCAAACATAACCCAAAATGAGTAGCATATACATGCCATATTTAGCTATATACATATTTCAAAGATACCAACATAAGTTTGAGTAGTGTGATGACGATCCTCGATGGTCCCTTAGCCTTCAGTAGCTTTGACGATCTATAAAACAGAGCAAACACACACATAGAGTAAGCTTTCAAAAGCTTAGTAAGTCATATACAAATAAACTTAACATAAAATGCACATAATCTTATTGATACAATGACAATAATGGTTCTCATATCAAATTCATCACATATATTCTTTGGCTCATTTGCTTAGCCACTTCTTACCACAATCTTCAACTCAAATATCACATATACACATTGTTCAATTGAGCATATCTTCACATGTCATTCCATCATTTCATTCCACATATTCATCTTAGAAAGTTCATATAGACACTTACCTTTCATACACACTTAGTGTACATACCAAACGTACCTGAAACAAATATACAAATCTCACAATCATTCGTACCTCGGATTTGCCCCTTGGACCGTTCGAAATCTAATAAGATACTCAGAGTGCTCGAAATAGTCGTACAATGCCAACGTCCCAGACATGGTCTTACATGTAATCAGATATCAATGCCACTATCCCAAACAGAGTCTTACACGAATCAATACGATCCCGATATCCCAGACATGGTCTTACACGTAAATCTCATATCGATGCCAACGTCTCAAATGTGGTCTTACACGAAATTTTGAATCAATGCCAACGTCTCAGACGTGGTCTTACATGATATCACATAACGGACACCTATGGCATGACAAAGTTAATCCTATCTATTCCTAGGTTCGTACGGGACTTCTCGGATGTTAGCAATGTGTCAATCTTATCTCGGATTTCATATATACAACATCTCATATGCATTCATCATTATCAATAGTCATATGAACATTCATACTTCAATACATATACATTTATTTGTTTATAGACTTACCTCGGATTTAGATATTCGATCGGACTCAGTTATTCAACTACTTTCGCTTTCCCGCGATCTAAGTCCGTTTTCTTCGGTTCTTGATCTATACATATTCAAATTTAACCCTTTTATTCACTAATTCAATCAATTCAATCCAAAAACATACATTTAGGGTAATTTACAAATTAACCCTCACATTTGTACATTTTATCAATTTAATCTATTTTTCTCAAAACATCAAATATACAAAATCACCATATACCCATGCTTAGTCGAATGCTCATGTATCTCATACAAGTCCATACATTTCATTTATTTCACAATTTAGTCCCTCAAAATACTATTTTCTCAATTACAATCAAATTACTCAAAATCAACAAAACTCCAAAGACAAAATATGCTAGTAAAACACACATATTCCATATTTCATCATTAGATGTTCCAAAGCTCATATGTTCATCAAAGAAACATTTCAAAATCATCATCAATTTTCAAAATTAAGACATGGGTTGTAACACCCCTATCCCGAGTCCGTCGTCGAATTAAGGTTAGGAGCGTTACAGGACAGATCGGAAACATTCACAGACAAATTCTATACACAACAAATTCTTTACCCGATTCAGGCTGTACTAACACTGGAGCTTCTGTTAATAGAGTTTTCAACTGATCAACACTTTTCTGACACTTATCTGACCATTCAAATCTGACATCTTTTTGAAGTAATTTAGTCAATGGAGTAGCTATTATTGAAAAACCTTTTAGAAATCCACGGTAATAACCAGCCAAACCCAGAAAACTGCGGACTTCAGATACATTTCACGAAGGTTTCCAACTCAGAATAGTAGAAATCTTGCTCGGATCAACTCGAATCCTAGATGCTGACACAATATGCCCCAGAAAACTAACCTCGTGCAACTAGAACTCACATTTGCTGAATTTCGCATACAATTGCTTTTCTCTCAAAGTTTGCAAAACAACTTTCAAATGTTCCACATGCTCAGCCTCATCACGAGAATAAATCAAAATGTCATCTATGAATACCACAACAAATCGATCTAGGTACGGTCTAAAAATTCTGCGTTTCATCGATCCATAAAAATAAAGAGGAGCATTGGTTAGTCCAAATGGCATAACTAAAAATTCATAATGCCCGTACCTCGTTCTGAAAGCAGTCTTCAGAATATCTGAATCTTTCACTCTCAACTGGTAATATCCCATTCTTAGATCAATCTTGGAAAACACAAAGAGCTTTTTTTCAATGAGATCAAACAAATCATCAATTTCGGGCAACGGTATTTATTCTTTATTGTCACCTTATTCAACTGACGATAATCAATACACATCCTCATCGTGCGATCTTTCATTTTCACAAACAAAACCGGAGCACCCTAAGGCGAAAAGCTCGGCCTAGCAAATCCTCTCTCAGTTAATTCTTGCAACTGCGACTTTAATTCTTTCAACTCTGTTGGTGCCATTCTACATGGAGCTATCAAAATAGGTGTAGTACCAAGCAACAATTCAATACCAAACTCAACTTCTCGAATCAGAGGTAAACCCGGTAACTCTTCAGGAAACACATCAGAAAACTCACAAACAACAGGCACTGACTCAATCTTTCTTTCAGACATTTTCGAATCAATCACATAAGCGAAATATGCCTCATAACCCTTATTCAAACAACTCTGAGCTTTCAAAACAAATATCACAGTAGGCAGTCCATTCAAATCATTAGACTCAATTCGTACAATCTCATCATTTGGACATCTCAAATCTATAGTCTTTCTTTTACAGTTCACAATAGCATCATGCATAAATAACCAGTCCATACCCAGAATAATATCGAATTCATCAAATGGCAAGAGCATCAGATCAGCAGGAAAACAGATATCTCGAAACATTAATGGACAGTTCTTGCATACTTTGTCTACAAGGACACATTTACCTAAGGGGTTTGATATTTTTATGGTAAACTCAGTAGACTCTACAGGCAAAGTCTTGCTGAATACTAAATTCATGCATATATATGAATGCATAGAACCAGGGTCTATCAAGGCAATCACAGAAGTATCATAAAGAGTAAAAGTACCCGTTATAACATCTGGTGACGAAGCTTCTTCTCGAGCTCGGATAGCATATGCTCTGGCTGGAGCTCTAGCTTCGGATCTGACAATGTTGTCTCTCGTAGTTCTCTAACTACAGCTAACCTTTCTGACATTTTTTGATGGCCTACCTCTCACAGGTGTATTATCAGATCTCAAATTCTGAACAGTTTCTGGTTTGACAGACTCAGGGCAATCATGTATCAAATGATCAAGTGACCTACATCTAAAGCAAGCTCTGTCGTTTAATCTATAGCTTCTCGGGTGCCTTTTTCCACAATGTTTACATTTAGGTCTCTCGGATCAAACATTACCAATACTGGCCACTGTAGTTGCTGGAGTTTTAGAACTCATTTGCGGTCTAGATTGATTTCTTTTTGCATGACCTACATTATCTCTGAAACGACTTTGATTATCTCTGAATCTTTTCGGAGCAGACTGAAATGATTTACTCTGAAATCTCTTTTTCACATCTCGAGCTTCAGACTCAGCTTTTCTCTTATCTTTCCTGAGTGCCTCAGCTTTACATGCTCGATCAACGAGTACAACAAACTCTTTTATTTCTAAAATCCCGAGTAGCAGACGAATGTCTTCATTAAGGCCATCTTCGAACCTTTTGCACATTATAGCTTCAGATGATACACATTCTCGAGCATACTGACTCAGTCTCACAAATTCTCGTTCATATTCCGTAACAGTCATACGACCCTGCTTAAGTTCTAGAAATTCCTTTTGTTTCTGATCAATGAATCTCTCACTGATATATTTCTTCCGAAACTCAATCTGAAAGAAACCCCATGTAACTCGTTCTCTCGGAACAACAGAAATCAGAGTTTTCCACCATTGATAAGCTATATCTCGAAGTAATGATACCACACACTTTATGCATTCTTCCGGAGTTAGAGACATTTCATCAAATATCCAGATCGTGTTTTCAATCTAGAACTCAGCCTTTTCAGCATCATCATTTTTAGTAGCTCAGAATTCTTCGGCGCCATACTTACGGATCTTGTCAACAGGAGACTTATTTAATAGATTCGGATGCATAACCAGTGGCACAATTGTAGTTGAGAGGGATTAACCGGGGGGCGGGGGTTGTGAAACAGTCGGGCTATTCTTTACAAACTGAGTGAACCACTCACTCATCATTTGGAAGAAAGCTCGTTTAGCTTATCCCTCATGACCGCTCGTAGCCGGTCTCGATTCAAAGGGTGTTGTCCCTTGCACGGGACCAGGCGCATTACTTTCTACGTCCTCAATTACGACTCTTTCGGGATCCATACTATACGAAAATCACATTTATACGTCAGGATTCATCACACTATCACAATTCAGATATATGGCATGTATAGCTAGACTCTGACATACTACGTTAGTTCAAGAATCGGCTAAACCGTAGCTCTAATACCAACCAAATGTAACACCCCTATCCCAAGCCCGTCGCCGGATTAAGGTTAGGAGTGTTACCGGATAGATCAGAAATATTCACAGACAATATCATACATTCAATCATCATTCTTCGACATAATGTCCCTTAATCGGGTCCTCGAGACCTTAAACATGCTTATAAACCGAGTCGGGACTAAACTGAAACACATACGAAATTTCATGAAAATTTGAAACTTTTCTAAAATATAGGGGAGACACGCCCGTGGGAGGAGACCGTGCATCCTCCACGGTTTCTATACACCCCCCGTGTAATCATCCGTGGTTATACAGACTATACCAACACGGTCATTAGGCACGCCCGTGTGCCACAACCGTGTGACATTATAGGCCATTTACAAGGCCAAAATGCCAACCAAAAGGTTCATACCTATAAGCATCATTTACCAACACATATCAAGCATATATGGCAACCATGAACATACAAATAGCCATCCAAATCATGCATATTTGATTACTAAGATAATCACAACTATACATTAAACTTTCATTTAATATATACATTCAAAACCAATACTAAACATACCAATTTGCATACCTAAAACTCAATTATAAGTATGCACCATTTGTCTAAATACTTATCATCTCATAACCATTCCATATATCAACTAATCATATCATAACAACTTCACTTATCACATTCATCTAAGCATGATACCAAAACATAACTAGCCAAATCACATGGCTAAGTTCACTTTACAAAACATCACAAGAACTAGCCTATACATTCCATATCTAGCTATATACATATCCAAGGTGTACCAAAATGATATTAGTAGTGTGATGACGATCCTTGATGGTCCCGAGCCTACAGTAGCTTTGACGACCTATAAAACAGATTAAACACACACAGAGTAAGCTTTCTAAAAGCTTAGTAAGTCAATATACGACAACTTAGTATAAAATGCATATGTTTGCTTTGATTCATGCACTTTTGACCACATAAGCCATATTCCCAATTCAAAGATCATATAAACACATATCTCATTTCATCAAAACCTTATACGACATATCATTAATTCCATATTCATAGCATTATAATAAGATCATATTGATGCTTACCTTGTATACACAACTTGTGTATAATTAACATACCTGAATTGAGTTTACTATCACATATTTGTTCATAGCTCGGATTTGCAATCAGTATCATAGACTTGTCCGTTGAACCATAATAAATCTAATAGGATATTCAGAAAGCTTAGAATAATCGTACAATGCCAACGTCCCAGACGAGATCTTACATGCACTCAGATTTCAATGCCACTGTCCCAGACAGGGTCTTATACGAATCAAAATGATGCCGATGTCCCAGACACAGTCTTACACGTAAGTGTCATAATGATGCCAACGTCCCAGACGTGGTCTTATACATAAAGTTTATATTGATGCCAACGTCCCCGACGTGGTCTTACACATAATTAGATATGGATGCCACTGTCCTGGACAGGGTCTTACACAAATCTCAAATCAATGCCAACGTCCCAGACGTGGTCTTACATGAATAAACTGAACAGATACCTCTATCAAGATTCAAAAGAGGCTTCTCAGACTTAGTCAATATACCGAACTTACCTCAGAATTCAATTACAGAATTTCTCATAAACATTCATTATCATCATTAAAACATATGAACAATTACAAATGCATATATATTCATTTATTTGTATACTAACTTACCTCGGATTTGGTTTATCGGAATAGAAAACGGCTATTCGATAACTTTCGCTTTCTCGCGATCTAAAATCCGTTTTCTTTGGTTCTTGATCTAAACATATTCAGAATTAACCCTTTTATTCAATAATTCATTCAATTCAATTCAAAGACACACATTTAGGGCAATTTGCAAATTAGTCCTCACATTTGCACGCTTAATCAATTTAGTCTATTTTTCTTAAAACATCAAATTCACAAAATCCACTTATACACAAGCTTGGCCGAATGTATACACATCACATATAAGCCCACATTTTTCATCAAATTCACAATTTAGTCCCTCAAATTATCATTTTCTCAATTTAGCCCTATTTAGCTAAATTCATCAAAACTTCAAGAATAAAACATGTTCATCTACCACCAAACTATCATTTAACACCTTAAAGCATCACAAAGCTCAACATAGCATCAATGGCATAACTTGAAAACATCACCAATACACAAAATTGAAACATGGGTTTGATAGTAGACGAAGCAACGATTACAAAAACATAGAAATTATCAAAAACGGATCAAAAACTTACCTTGAATTAAGGCTTGAAAGTAGCCGAAAATACAAAGCTCAAACCCTTATTTTCTTTTCTCTTATTTTCAGTCATAAGAACAAAAGATGAACATGAATTTCAATTGATTTTGTTTAACATGAAATACATTATTAATGTACAAAAATAACCTTTCATAATAAAATGTATAAAACATAGTTGCAAGGTCATTTATGACCTTAGCCATCGATTAACCATAGAAATGGCCAAATTGCCACATAAGTCCTCATATTCAAAAAGCCATAACACATAAGCACTTTAACATATAGCATACAACTTTCATATTTAATGCAATTTCATCCTTTCGTCAAATTAAACACACAGACAGATAAATTAACTTACGAAACTTTAACAGATGGTTAATCACACATCAACAGCACAGGAATTAATATTAAAATAATATTCATACTCAGATTTGTGATCCCGAAACCACTGTTCCGACTAAGGTATAAATCGGACTGTTACATGGGTTTTGAAGTAGACGAAGCAACGATCTCAAAAAACATAAAAATCATCAAAAACCATAGTCAAAACATACCTTAATCAAACCAAATAGGTGTCGAATTTCATAAATCTCAAACCCTTCTTTTTCTTTCAAACTTTTGATGGAAGAACACTAAATTAAGGCTTATTTTAAGCTTTGTTTTATTATAATCACATTATTATACCATTTACTATAATATCCTTTTAATTAACAGATAAAACAAACATACATTAAGGACATATTTGTCCTTTGTCCATCCACTAACCAAATAATGGTTTAATTGCCTCATAAGGCCTCCTCATTTAAAAGCCACAACACATAGGTGCTTTAACAAATAGCATGCAAATTTTTCATTTAATGCAATTCAATCTTTTTGTCAAATTAAGCACACAGACGGCCAAATTAACTTTCAAAACTTTAACACATGCTTAATCACATATCATAGGCACAAAAGATAATATTAAAATATTATGCTAACTCAGATTTGTGGTCTTGAAACCACTGGTCCGACTAGGGTCTAAACCGGACTGTTACAATTCTCCCCCCTTAGGGATTTTCGTCCCCGAAAATCTTACAGTTAAACAAATTTGGATATTGCTATCTCATTGAATCTTCAGGCTCCTATGTAGCCTCTTCGATTCCGTGTCGATGCCATAACACTTTTACTAATGGAATTTTCTTGTTTCTTAATTCTTTCACTTCTCGAGCTAAGATACTGAACGGTTCTTCTTCATAGGTTATATCAGATCGAATTTTAATCTCAGACGAAGTAATCACATGTGACGGATCGGATCTGTATCATCTAAGCATCGATACGTGAAATACATTATGAATCTTTGCTAGCTTAGGTGGCAACAATAATCTATACGTAACTGGCCCAACACGCTCAATAACTTTATACGGCCCAATGAAACTCGGACTTAACTTGCCTTTATGTCCAAATCGAAGTACATTTTTCCACGGGGATACTTTTAAGAAAACTTTGTCACCGATTTCGAATTCAATCTCTTTTCATTTCAAGTCTGCATAAGACTTCTGACGAGCAGATGTTGTTTTCAAACTATCTCGGATCACTTTTACTTTCTGTTCTGTATCTTTTATCAAATCGACCCTGTGTAGCCTGTTGTCACTGAGCTCGGTCAAATACAGAGGTGTTCGACATTTGCGTCCATACAAAGCTTCGTAAGGTGCCATTTTGATACTTGACTGAAAACTATTATTGTATGCAAATTCAACCAATGGCAAATGTTGTCCCCACATACCGTTAAACTCAAGAATGTAGCATCTCAACATATCCTCGAGAGTCTGAATAATCCATTTAGACTGGCCATCCGTTTGCAGATGAAAAACGGTACTGAATTGCAATTTCGTACCTAAAGCTTCTTGCAATTTCTTCAAGAATCTTGATGTAAACCTCGGATCTTTATCAGACACAATGGACAACGGCACCCCGTATCCTTTGCCAGATTAGAGTTACAGGCGTCACCGGACATATCAAAAACTTTTACAGACATTTCGTAAAACAAATTATCAATCACAATCAACGTGTCCCTTTTATATGTCAACGAGACCTCTATCATGCTTTAGAATAGGGTTGGGACTAAACCGAACACATATGAAATTTCTCAAAAATTCAAATCTTTTTATAAATTACAGAGGTCGCACACCCGTGTAGGTAGGCCGTGCGCCTCCCACGGCTACTAGACACACCCATGTGTCCTGGCCGTGCCAAATTAGAGCATGTATACTCACTTATCCACATGGCCACCAGGCACACCCGTGCAATCTCACAATATCATAAATGTAAAGCTCGGGTATTCTATCAAATGAGTAGTCAGATCGTACCGGAATAAAATGGGTAGATTTCATCAATCGATCAACTACAACCCAAATCGCATATTTCTTTCTCGGAGTCAGAGGCAATCCAGAAACAAAATCCATGGTCACTTTATCCCATTTCCACTCAGGAATCAGAATCGGTTGTAACAACCCAGACAGAACTTGATGTTCAGCTTTAACTTGCTGATAGACTAAACATTTCGACACAAAATCAGATATGTCTCGTTTCATGCCAGACCACCAATAGTGTTGCTTCAAATCATGGTATATCTTTGTACTTCCCAGATGAATAGGTAGTCGACTATTATGTGCTTCATTCAAAATCAACCCAATCAACTCTGAGTTTCTCATAACACAAATTTGATCTCGGAATCTCAAGCAATCATTATCATCAACTCAAAATTCAGAATCAGAATTCGTATCACACTGAGCTCGTTTCGATATTATTTCATTATCAACTTTCTATATATCACATATTTTCTGTAAAAACAATGGTTTTGCTTTCAATTCAACTATCACTGCACTATCATCAGACAGATCTAATTGAGCATTCATAGCATGTAATGCAAATAGTGACTTCCGACTCAATACATCAGCAACAACATTTGCTTTCCCCGGATGATAATCTATTACAAGCTCATAGTCTTTCAACAGCTCTAGCCATCTTCTCTGTTGTAGATTCAAATCTTTCTGGGTCATTAGATACTTTAAACTTTTATGATCTGAAAATACGTGGCATTTTTCACCAAACAGATAATGTCGCCAAATCTTTAATGCGAACACAATCGCAGCTAGTTCAAGATCGTGTGTCGAATAATTCTTTTCATGAGGTTTTAGTTGTCTCGAGGCATAAGCTATAACTTTGCCTTCTTGCATTAGTACGCATCCCAGACCATTTAACGAAGCATCACTGTAAATTAAAACTCTTTGCTTGTTCTAGTTGTACCAAAACGGGAGCTTCAGTCAAAAGAGTTTTCAACTGTTCAAAGCTTTTTTGACATTTAATTGACCATTCATACTTTACATCTTTCTGAAGCACTTTAGTCAACGGAGTAGCTATCATCGAGAATCCTTTTACAAGCCGACGATAATAACCAGTGAGTCCCAGAAAGCTACAAACTTCAGACACATTTTTTGAAGGTTTTCATTCTAGAATAGCAGAAATTTTGCTCGGATCAACTCGTATTCTTGTTGCTGACAGAATATGCCCAGAAAACTAACTTCACGTAACCAGAATTCACATTTACTGAATTTCGCATACAATTGCTTTTCTCAAAGAGTTTGCAACACAATTCTCAGATATTCAGCATGTTCATTTTCATCCCGTAAATAAATTAAAATGTCATCAATGAAAATAACAATAAATCGATCTAACTACGGTCTAAAAATTCTGTTCATCCGATCCATAAAAATAGCTGGAGCATTCATTAGTCCTAAAGGCATAACTAAAAACTCATAATGCCCGTACCTCGTTCTGAAAGCCATTTTCGGAATGTCTGAATCTTTTACTCTCAACTGGTAGTATCCCAATCTCAGATCAATCTTACAAAACACAGTAGCTCCTTTTAGTTGATCAAACAAATCGTTAATCCTGGGTAACGGATATTTGTTCTTTATTGCCACTTTATTCAACTGATGATAGTCAATGCACATTCTCATCGTGCCATCTTTCTTTTTAACAAATAGAACAGGAGCACCTCAAGGCGAGAAATTTGGTCTTGCAAACCCTCTATCAGTTAACTCTTGCAACTGAGACTTTAACTATTTCAATTCCGTTGGTGCCATTCTATACGGAGCTATCGAAATAGGTGTTGTACCAGGCAACAGATCAATACCAAATTCAACTTCACGTATCAGAGGCAATCCCGGCAATTCTTCAGGAAATACATTAGAAAATTTACAAACTACTGGCACTGATCAACTTTCTTTTCAGAAACTTTTGAATCAATTACATAAACAAAGTACGCTTCGTACCCCTTTTTCACATAACTTTTAGCTTTCAACACAGATATCACAGCAGGTAACCCAGTCAAATCATTAGACTCAATACAAACTATTTCATCATTCTGACATCTCAATACAATAGTCCTTCTTTTGCAATTTAAAACAGCATAATGCAAAGTTAACCAGTCCATTCCCAAAATTATATCAAACTCGTCAAATGGTAATAGCATCAGATCAGCAGGAAAATAGATATCTCGAAACATTAACGGATAGTTCTTGCATACTTTGTCAACTAGGACACTTTTACCTAAGGGGTTCAATACTTTTATAACAAACTCAGTAGACTTTACAGGCAAAGTCTTACCGGATACCAATTTCATGCATATATACGAATGAGTAGAACCAGGGTCTATCAATGCAATCATAGAAGTATCATAAAGTGTAAATGTACCAGTTATAAAATCAGGAGATGAAGCTTCCTCTCAAGCTCGAATAGCATACGCTTTGGCAGGCACTCTAGCTTCAGATCTCACAATAGTCTCCCTCATCTATCTTTGACTATCACTAACATTTTTTACATTTCGGGCAGGTCTACTTCTCACTAGAGCATTATCGGATCTCGGATTCTGGGTAGTGTCTGGCTCAACAGATTCTGGGCAATCATGAATAAAATGATCAAGCTCGATCACTCAATTTACAGCTTCCCGGATGTCTTTTACCACAATGTTTACATTCAGGTTTCTCGGATCAAACATTTCCAACACTCACCATTGAAGTTGTCGGAGCTTTAAAACTCGAATGTGATCTAACTTAATCTCTACTAGAATATCCCACATAAGCTTACCCCTTTCTTTTCCCTTTTTTTTGTAGAATCGCCAAGCTAGCTCGGGGATCGTAGAATGTCGGAGCTCGGATCACACTATCAACTATTCTTTTGGTATAGTAAAGTTGATTTATTTTAAGTATGGCATGTATAGGAATTCGATCGTCTTGTGTCATGTCATATTGGAAAGCCAAAGTACTGGCTATTAATGTTACTCACTCATTTTGTAAATGGCTATTAGTAATTGGCCAATACTTATCAAGTTTCTTATTTTTAATGATGATGAGTTTTATGAAGTCAAAGTTCATGAAATTGATGGAGTAAAATGTGGTTTGTATGAATGATGATTTAGGGATTTTTCATAGTGTATTATTGCCATGTTATGTGTTGCTTGTGGTGGTATATGTGTGTTTATGTTTCAGGGTCGCAAATGGCTTGGAAAATAGCCTTCTAATTGTCCACACGGGTAGACGCACGGGCGTGTCTAGGCCGTGTGTGACACGCAGTCAGCCCCATTGGTGTGTTGATAGGTCGTGTGTCCCCCGTATCAAATTGCGAGAATTAGACTCGTCACATGGGCCTGCACACGGGCGTGTAACTAGGCCATGTGCCCTTAAGAGTTTGCTGACATCATAAACAAAATTCTAAGGTTTTCACATACGGGTGAGGACACGGACGTGTCTAGGCCGTGTGAGGGACACAGGCGTGTATCTAGTCGTGTGAAAACTCCTGTAGGTTCGAAATGGAAAATAAATTCCACACGAGCTAGGAACATGGGCGTGTGTGACCACACGGACTACCCACACGGGCGTGTTCTATTTCACACGAAAGTTTGGCCCTGTTTAGGCAAAAAAATTCTAAGAGCGTAAAAGTTTTCGATTTAATTCCGAAACCTTCTGTATGTATGTTTAGGGCCTCGTAGGCCCATTATAAGGATGTTATGTATATGGATGAGAATTTTTAATTTGAAATGAACATTTTATAGCCCAATGTTGTATGTTAAGCAAGTTAAGTTCTGTAATGCCTCGTATCCAGTTCCGGCGTCGAACACGGGTAAGGGGTGTTACAATAGAGACATAAATGTGATTGACTTGACTGACAGTACATCAAACAGGACCCAAGTAGAATAGATCGTGAATCCATTTATGGATTCATTCACTTGTGACATTCAAAGTGTGGCATGCCTAATCATGAGTGGATGACGGACTATGTATGCATGAATCGTACATTTTGATGTAAGTAAAAGCCTGAGTTCAAATAAATAAGGAACTGAAAGCCGGTGCATTGGGTGTACGACTTCTGTACTATGGAGAATCATTCACAATAGTGGAATTCATAGCCCAAAAAAAGGTAAATGATATCCTTCCATTTGCATGACATGGTTGGTGAAAAGTAAACATGGCCACGAGTTATCCATGTTTGTGATGGATAACTTGATCACTAGTTGATAGTGATTGACTTTTAATGAAGGAAGATGTAAAGGTTACCATGAGATAAAAAAGGATTATATTGGAAGAAAGGTTATTATACCAAAGAGATCAAGGATATCCTATAAGGGTTACATACTTATGACAAGGTTATTAGACGAGAATTAAGTAGCTGCTTTCATAATAGTATGTCGTTGGGGAGAGATCAGTCACATTACTATAATGGAATGATTTCGTGACTAAACTCAATAGGTAAAAATTTGAAACTTAATTATAAATCATTTGAGCCTCAACTATATATGTCCAATCGATCCTTCATCTAGCTCGTTGAAACCAGAAATGAATTGTGTACTTGAATAGAAATGAACAGAGTGAATAAAAAAAGAGAAATGGGAAACATGCAGGAATAATTATGGTTTTCTCCGAATGGAGAAATGAAACTGTAATAGGCGAGTTTAGCCTGGGCCAGAATTTCAAACAAATAAAAGGTCCAAACCAATAGCCTAAACAGAAATCAGATATATAAAAATAATAAACAAAACGAAAAAAAATTACAAACCCAAACCCAAAAATCACAAACAGCTAAAAATTTAAAAAAAAAACTAAAGGCCCAACGGCCCAACAACCTAAACTCATTTTCAGTAAAACTAAAAACCCTAGCCACCTTTTGCCGCGCTGCTCCCTGACATGTTAATGGACGTGGTGCTCGAAAACTTCCCCTTGCACCAAAACGGCAAAGGGCACCTCTTCTCTCCCCTCCGTTGACTCTAGGGCCACCAGCAAAAAAGAAAAACACAGAAGTAGCATAAAGAACACGCAAGAACAGTAGCAAAACAGTGTATGGTAGAAACAAAAAAAAAAAAGGAAAATAATATTGTAAAATCGACTATAAAATCCCAAGATGTATTTTGACAAAAAGAAAAAGAAAAAAGAGCAAAAAACGAAATTGGATTCAAACTTGAAACAAAGAAAAAGAAGTTGATTTATTTCTTTATTTTTAGATTCGAAAGCAAAAAAAAAAAACAAATACAAAACCGTTTACCTGCCTTTCCTATCGTGTAGTTGTTGAGAGGCTTTCCCGATCCCGAAAGCCGTCGAACCCATTAGGGTTTCGTCTGGGCTTCGATGAAAAAGGACGCGAAGGTCGCGCAACCAAGAGAAAGGAAAACTGATTTTTTTTGGTCATTTTTTCATTTTTAAACGCACTTGCCTTCGGATTTGGGTTTGGGGAGTCGAAAGGCCAAAAAATGGGTTATTTTAGCATTTTTCATCCACCGAGAATGGTGGAGCCTGTCGTCGACGACTAATGGCCGCCTCAAGGACTCACCGGACCTCGGCGTAGAAGGGGAAAGGTTTTTTTGAGAAAAAAAGAGGGTTTCTATTTTTTAAAAAATGAAGGCAGAAATGAAACCTCTGAAAATTTTTTGGTTTAAATAGGTGTATGAAACGGCATCGTTTTGAGCCATTGCTCATAGACGCCAAAACGGTGTCGTTTTGGTCTTTGAACCGAGATCTGACCCAAGACCCCCCAAGATCCGTGTGTTTTTAGACTAAGGGTCTATTTACCCTTTTAGTCCTTCCGCTTTTGGACTCTTTTTCAATCTGGTCCTTATTTTAGCTTTTTTCTTTTTAAAATTTACCCATTTGATTTTGTTATTTTTTTATTTTCATCCTTTGACTATTTAGTCTCCAATGAACGCTGCGTTTAAGAGACAAGGGGATTATTGCCTATTTGATCCCTATCTTTCCTTCAGCATATGATTTTAATCCCTTACCTTTTTTATTGTTTAATTTGTTTATTTTATTATGATTTTTACTTTAAATTTTATTTAGATCCTAATTTAGTCCCTTACTTTCGATCTTTTATATTTTATTTTCCTTTGTATTTATTTATTTATTTATATATTTATACATTTATCTATTTATTTTTTTATTTTTTTGTTTTTCCTTTTTTTTCACTATTATTATTATTATTATTTATTTATGTATTTTATTACAAATTACACCCTTAATTTCATTTACATTTTAATTTGGTCCTTTATTTTCAATACTTTATAAACTATTTTCCTCTATATTTATTTATTTATTTATTTATTTATTTATTTATTATTTCCTTGTCCTTATTATATTAAAATTGGTATTGTCTTCTTTTTTTATGTGCATATTTTGTTACTATTATTATTGTTATTATTTGTTTTATTTTTTATTTTTTTCCATTGATTGTTCATATTAGTATTAAAGTAGTATATATTATGTGATTATCACCGCCATTATATGTATTATGAATTGTTTTATTAGTATATTCATAGTATTGTCATTTATTAGCGCGAAATTTTATCCATATATCATCGTTCCATTTTCTACATTACCATTTTATCTTATTTCATTAAAATCACGTCATGAATCACGTTTAAACGTATTTACCCATAGTTGTTTTTATACTATACCCCCAAATAAGATAAATACCCATCGTTTTAAATTTAACATATGTTATTATAAAAAAGGGGGGGATTTAAAAAAATAGGCAATATTTTGTATTTGGAGATTCGAGGAGTCGTGCCCTAACTTATGGGGTTTTCGATTTTCTCGTTGAATCTAAATGACCAAATATCCTTTTAAATTTAAAATATGTGAGATTTAATATAAAAAATAAAATGCAAACTTATTTTCAAGAATTCGAGAAGTCGTGTCCTAACTTACAGGATACGACATTTTGTTACCTCGAGATAAGAAAGCCTTTTACATACGTTTTGATCTATTTAAGGGATTTTACTAAAAAAATATATGCATTAATACAAAAAGGGATCGTATTTTAAATTCTTTTCGAGTTTTCAACTATTGACATTAAGACATTAATTAATCAATTAGATACCAATTTTGGGCGTTACGAGGGTGCTAATCCTTCCTCGTACGTAACCGACTCCCGAACCTGTTTCCTGAATTTTGTAGACAAAAATCGTTGTTTTAGTAAATCAAGCCATTTATTAAAAACGATCAATTTACGAGGTGATCCGATCACACCTCATGAAAAAGGATTGGTGGTGACTCCCATTTTTGATTTTTTAAATAAAAAACCGGGTTTCAAAAAATTAGTTTCGACAGGAACCATTTGAAAATGAATGTAGGTTTCCAAAAAAGGAAATGAAAATGATTCATTTTCAATCCTATATGGATTACTTAAAAATTATCGGAAGAATGAGCTTATGTTTTGGACTATTTTGAAGTCTAAAAATGAAAATAAACCAATCGATCATTGTGAACATATTGAATTGTGAAATATTAAACATATTTTCTTGAAATTTTACTAGGGGCAAAATCTTTAAAATTTTACCAAGGGTAAAATCGTAAAAATTTTGCTAAAGGTAAAATAGGGATGAGAAAATTGTTTTATATATAAATATTAAAGTTTTTTTTTTGGGGGGGAAATAGAAAAATTGAATTGGGTTACATCACATTATAGAGTACTTGGTCAAAAGGGCTCAGAAAGTACTCGTAATTGGACCCGATGTGACCCTAGTAGAAATAGTAGGGCGTGTCGTCCACCCTCGTCCTATTCTAAGTAGGATATTGTTTTTCTATTTGAAATGAACAACTACAACTCAACAAGGGTTCTACCTTCTCTTCCTATAAGTAGATGCCATCGGTAGAGCTATTAACACAACTTTAAGAGATTGTTATTTTGCCAAAAATAGAGAGAATTTATTCTTAATAATTACATATATTTTTTCAGAATAACAATTCTACCTGTTTCTATGAGGAAGAGAGAATTTTGGTTTTCACCCAAAAAGGAGAGAAGACTCTTTCCAATTCTATGTTTCGATTCAATTGGTTCGAGCCTGCACTCGAAGCAATTCGTGGTACGAGAATCATGAAGATGATTGTTTGGTTAAAAGCCAGGAACAATGAATGTCCGCTAAGCCAAAAACACAAGTACAAATTTGGTCAAGGTTTATTGTTATAAATATCACAAACTAGGTTAGTTTTACAATTTTCAATTTTTCGCTGTACAAGAAAACTATTTTCAAACTGGGAGTTTCCTAACACCTATAGCCTCCTGTTCTGCTACACTAATTTTTTGTTTTCCTCATCCAAATTCTTATATATTTTGCGAGCCTTTTCTAACGCCCCCATGGTAGAATGATAGGCATTTTCAGTTTTTATCTTTTTTTCTTCCTCTTTACCAATGCCCTCAGCGAGCCCCACACTAGCCATACCAGCTTCAGCCAAGGCTACTTGAACAGACAGTATAAGCTCCTTCAAAGAAGGTTTCCTCACACAGCTTGTAACACCTTGGACCCGATCCGATTGATCGGATCTGGATCTTGGGTGTTACCACACTAATACAAACAAAAACTTAATCTACTTATTCAAATTACAACTAACTACAACTTACTAAATTACAAATTTCTAACTAAAATACATGAGTATACTTACAATAAGTAAATGCAACTACAACATGTGGTAATTAAATTACAATGATATCTTGTAACACCCCTAACCCGTAACCATTGTCGGTCTAGGGTTAAAAGGTATTACCGGACAATTTGGAACTTTTATGAACATTTCAATCATATCATAACAATTCATAATTAAAGAGTCCCTTAAATAGGTCTACGAGACCTTAAACATGCATTAAAAAGGGGTCGGGACTAAACCGAACAGCTACAAAAATTTCTGAAAATTAAACATTTTTCAAAGCTACAGAGGTCACACGCCCGTGTGGGCAGGCCATGTGCCTCACACGGCCTCAGACACGCCCGTATGTCTAAGCCGTGGCAAAATAGGGCATACATACTGACTTATCCACACGGCTGAGGCCACACCAGTGTGCCTCACCCGTGGTCTACCTTGACTTGCATCACACGCCCGTGTGTCCAGCCCGTGGTCGAAATCTACTTGTTTTGAAATGCAACCACGAGGGACATGGTCGAGCCACACGCCTGTGTGCTCAACCGTGTGGGCAAATATAGGCCATTAGCAAGGCCAATTTGCCACCCACACTTTGGGTTATACCTACAAGCACAAATAAGTACCATTCCAAGCATCAAAAGTAACCAAAACATACTAAAATGACCATATTTATCTCATTCTCATCACAAGTATTCCTAAGCAAAATCCATCCACAAACTTACCAATTCATTTTGACATATTTTCGTCTATAATATACCAACTTTGCATCACAACACATTGATCAAATATTACCATATGCACATCCATTTACAAGCCATATCACATAGCATATATATACAACTCAAAACATCAACCATTTCAACTAGACTATACATGCCATATTTAAATATGTACACATTTAAAAGGTACCAAAATAGAGTTTGATAGTGTGGTGATGATCCTCGACGATCCCCGAGCCTTCCATAGCTTTAACGATCTATAAAACAATGCAAACACACACAGAGTAAGCTTTCAAAAGCTTAGTAAGCCATATACCAATAAACTTAACATATAAAACATTTATAACCATTTTAATTACAAGAACTTCAACATATCTCAATCGCATATACATATTTCTTATCAGCTTAATTTTAACACAAAAAACTCCATCTCTTTGTACCTCATTAGATCATAGTACATTCATACATATATCACATTTAGTCTCCACAAGACTATGCACATATCTCACTTGAGCTAATTCACATTTACTCACCTTTCATACTCAAACATAGTATTCATTTCCAACGTACCTGAATCGATTACACATTTCACATAGTCTTTCGTTTCTCAGAACTGCCCGTTGAACCATTCGAAATCAAATAGGATACTCGGATACTCGTACAATGCCAACGTCCCAGACGTGGTCTTACATTAATCAAATATCGATGCCATTGTCCCAGACAGGATCTTACACGAATCAAATACGATGCCAATGTCCCAGACATGGTCTTACACGTAAATCTCAAATCGATGCCAACGTCCCAGGCGTGGTCTTACACGATATCAAATATCTAAATCCCTATGTCATGACATATGAATCCTATCTATTCCTAAGGTTCATACAGGACTTTTAAAACCTTGAACACATTGTCGATACTTTCTTGGTTTTCACATGTATATCTTCTAAAGCCATTCATCACAATTCAATATTATATGAACATGAATAACTCAACTTAAATACATTTATTTGTATATAGACTTACCTCGTATTCAAAATAAACGGACGGATTCGACTACTCGATCACTTTCGACTTTCCTCGGTCTAAATCCATTTTCTTTTTTATTCACCAAATCATTCAATTCAATCCAAAAACACACATTTAGGGCAATTTACAAATTAGCCCTCACATTTTCATATTTTGACATTTAAGTCCCTATTTCACAAAATACACATAATTCCCTTGTACCCATGCTTAGCTGAATTTTCATCATGATCATACAAGTCCATACATTTCATTTGTTTCACATTTTAGTCCCTCAAAATATTATTTTCTCAATTTAGTCCAAATTACTCAAATTCATCAAAAATCCAAAGATAAAACATGTTAATCTAACACATATATTCCATATTTCATTAACTAGCATCACAAAGCTCAAAGATTCATCAATGGCACATTTCAAATTCATCATCAAATTCCAAAATTAAGGCATGGGTTCGTAGTACTCGAAGCAACGATTACAAAAACGTAGAAATTATCAAAAATCGAAACAAAAACAGACCTTAATTTTGCTTGAACATAGCCGAAACCTAGCTTTCTTTTTCCTTTATTTTTTTCTTTGAAATTCGACACCAAAGATGAAAATATTCCAACCACTTTCTTATTTGTTTTATTATAATTCATATTAATTGACTAATACCACTTTTACCCTTAATGAAATATTAATAGAAAAACATTTAAACTATGGACATAATTGTCCACTAACTTAATAATGGCTAAATTTCATCTTAAGGACTCACTAACTAATAAACCATAGCAAATTAATACTTTCCCAAATAGATAGTCACTTTTTCATTTTACGCGATTTAGCCCTTTTCTCAAATTAAGCACACAAATAATAAAATTAACCCACGAAACTGTAACGCCCCAAATTTTGGGCCTAGATGAATTGGGCTTTGGGCTTTGGGCTTTGGGCTTTGGGCTTTGGGCTTTGGGCTTTGGGCTTTGGGCTTTGGGTCTCATAATTTTTTTTAAGCAAGAAAATGATAAATGACATGTTGGCTTTAAGGGTTTAATAAACTTAGAGTGTCTAAGGGTGTTGGAGAAGTTCTGGGTTCGAACTTGGAGGAGAAGGAATTTTTATTTAATTATTAAAGGAATCAGGGCGGTGAGTAGTTGGGCTTTTAAATAAAAATAGGGAAAAATGGCATCAAAGGGCCTTAAGGTGGAGTGGCTAAGTGACGCCACTTAGGGTATAGGAAGGTGGCGTTATGGGCTAGCAAGGAGATCCTAGGTTCGAATCCTAACTTAGTATTTTTAGGAGTTTAATTTTGGCCTTCTAAAAGATTGGAAGTGGTGTGATGATGGACTCTAAGGAGAGTGATCAGAAGAGAAAAGTTAGGAAGGGATTGAGGAGCTTATCGTGGAGAAAAATTAGGAGATGAGATATGTGGAAGAGGTTGAGCCGAATTGGAAATTTAGGGATAGGAAATTCGGCTATAGGCTATAAATAGGTGTCGATTTTGGGGTTCTAGGCTAATGTCAAATTCTTTCTTTTTATCTTGCCGAAAACTACTTTTCTCTCCAAATACCTGAAAACCGAAATTCCTTATTCTTCCTCTTCTATTTTGTGTTGATTTCTTCCCTTCTTTCTCATCAAACTCTTTTCTTTCCTTTGCTTCTAGTCTATTTCTTTTATGCCGAATATTCTTGGTCCCTAAAGTCCAGTATTCCTCTTTGTCGAATCCCTTGTGTGCCACCCTTTTTCTTCCACAATTTGATCAAAGCAATCCTTTTTTGTTCAGTTACTTAACCGAATGTTCATGACTACAAAAGCCGAAAACCTTTGCTCTTGGAGTCAATTTCTTCATTGTCCCAAACCTTGTGCCGAATATTCTACTGACAGAATCTCTGTCGTGCTGTCATCATTCCTTTGATTTTTGTTGGATCGGATCTTGGAAAAAATAGAATCAAGCTTGGATCTACAAGTCTCTGCCAAAAAGCTATCCATACGTTTTGGTTTTTGGGTAGGTGTTCTTGATTTTGGGATAAGTTGGCCGAATAGTCTATAGTAAGGGAAAGAGTGACTTAAGTGGATACCAGTCACCTATTATTTTGTCTTTAAGGATTAAGATTGATGCAGATCTAGGGGATATTCGTGAGTAGTAGCTAAGAAAGGGCTATTAGGACTGGTGGCACACGGTAAGGTTATGGTAAGGCTTTGATTTTTGGTAAATATTGTGGTTAAGTGTGTGATTGATTAGAGGTTGGTATTGGTTGTAGGTTCAAGGTTGAGGATAGTGTAACACGTCTTATTTACCAAGTGTGTACATACACTTCACACATGACAAATCGGTAAAAGCCGAAATACCAAAAAATCGGAATGCCGAAAAGCTGAAAAGTCGAAAGGTTGGCACCGGCAACCACACGAGCGTACAAACATTTGTGTGGGAACACTGATACGATTTCCGGGACCAAGAGAGTGATCTCATGGTCTCGGGCCACTGTTTGGCCAATCGGACCAGAAGGGGCTAAATGGGCTTGCCGAGCTCGTGGACCCAAATTGGCTAGAGTTGATATGTGAAATTGAATGATGGATTGATATGGGTGGCTGTATGATTTGATTGTGATCGGGCCTAATGGGCTACATATACATGATTGGGCTTAACATGATTGGGCTTAGTGGGCCTTATGGGATTTTAGAAATGCATGCTAGGGTTTTAATGGACTCTAGGATTAGTTCTGATGAATTCTTAAACAGCATAAAACTTAACTTAACAATCAAACATGTCTGTGGACAAGTCGCTAGGGTAAAGTGTGGCAATGGACATATACATGTCTAGGATTGGATCTAGGGAGAGCTTGGTACTTAAGCGGTCCTAGCAACCCACCTCCTCTTCTCTGGAACACTACCTGGTGCGTAGTGTCTGTTCACTTTAGCCGCGAGGACTTGTTGACGGGCCAAGGTTCGTAATTAAGACCCATACTATTAAGAATTACTGAAATACCCCTGTAGGGTAGAATTACCGAAATACCCTTGATTTGTGAAATGACTAAAATACCCCTATGTGTAGAATGTAAGATTTATGGATGTTACATGTACATTTGCTGCATTCATATGATATTCTGTTTAGGTTGCATATGGGGTGGGAATTATGGAATGGAGGAAGTATATGAGGATCGCATGGTTGCTTGACGACCGTGGATCCATCGATGGATTTTTAAGCCTATTATATGATAAGCAGCTTTGCTGCAACATTAGGTAGTACCGCAACTGGGCTACCCTTCATGTGTATTAGATGGGTGGGTCGATTTAGAAATCTCCACAAAAATGTTTTGGTTGGAAGGAGATGATGTGTACCGGATGGATTATTAGGGGAGGGTTTGCATTGCATTGCATATATGATGTTATTATGTTAATAATATGATATGTATGCTATTTGTTTGACGAGGGTCATACACACTGAGTTTTCAAAAACTCACTCCCTCTTTTATTTTTCTCAAGTGTCCCTCAGTAGGCAGTTCGACGAATGGAGGGACTCAGAGGTGGCCAACTAGCAAGACGATTAGACTTGTTTTTCTTAATATCTAAATTCTAGATTTTAAGTTATTTTAATTCGGTATGTAATAAGGCTTTCCCTCTAGTTATTATTTCATTACTTCCACTATGCATTGAAATTTTGAAACAGAACCTGGATTTATTTCTTTTAAGCAAATTTCAAGTTTTTGAAAATAATTGTGTCTTAAGATCGAGTTTCCGCTGTCAAAGGAAATTTTTACATAGTAACAAGGAAACGGTTCTTAGCTACACCTTGTTTTGAAAGCAAACTGGATTTTCCTTAGCTTTTCTCTAGAAGGGTTTTCAATGAAAACATGGTTTTCGCTAAAACACTTCAATGAGACACGCTGGATCCGGGCCTAACTTCTAGGCCGGGTTTAAGGGTGTTACAGAAACTTTCACACATGTTTAATCACAAATTGCAAACACAGAAAATAATATTAAAATATTTTTTTTGACTCAGATCTGTGGTCCCGAAACCACTATTCTGACTAGGGTCTAAACCAGACTATTACATATCTGCATTTAAATCCTAATCCATTGCAGACACTATAAAGTATGGACTTATAATAAACAAATCAGACCGTGAACACACTGCCAACTCGCTCTGTATGCATAATAACCCAATACGCCATTTCTTGGTGTAGTCCTGGTATCGTCCCTCTTGGCACAGACCTACATCAACCCGCCTTAACATAACGCACACGAATAAGTTCATAAGAACTTAGTGAGGAAAACATCATTTACCTGAGTCATAATTGTATATAGCATCTGATAATTTATATTAACAATCCCTTTGTTCTCAACCTTCAACTTTTTCTCTGGCGAATACATCCTCATGTTCTACTCTTTTATACTCGTCTGTTAATATACCTTCCTCTGAAACTATTTCTTTTATTCAATGTGTTCGAATCATCACTTACATCCTTCAAACTTTGAGCCATCACCTTATCACAAATCAAGAAGAAACACATACATAGAGGCGAATCTTGGGGGGCTGGTAGGGGCTCTGGCCCCCCTAAAATGCAAAATTGCTATTTAGGCCATTAAACTTTTTTTAAAATTTTAAATTAGTAAAGGTAAAATTGCACTTTGGCCCCTCTAAAATTATAAAAATTTGATTTAATCCTTTAAAAATTATAAAGATATAGACTATAAAAAATTAAAATTTCATTCGCCTCCCGCTAAAAAATTATTCTAGCTTCACCCTTGTACATACATAGATGATAGATTCTTTCTTCGAACATTCAATTTTACATCTTTATTCTCAATTGATCCATATTATTAGGTAACACTTTATCGTATAATCAATAGATGACTTATGCCTTGTTGATTGTCTTCTGATTACATTAAAAGGCCAGATTGAATACACCAACTAGCTTCCTTTAAAATTCATCAAAAAGGTCATCCTTTAAAGTTCTTTTCTGAGAACCTTATTAAGGCACACCATAAGGGTAGTCCATCCGTTGTACGCCACAAAGGCTATCCTTGTAGGGTTTGGCACAAAGACTTTTCATTCATGATTCGCCACAAAGGTTTTTCTTTTATGACATCTTTTCGATATGGATTTGCCTAAACTAACATTATGTGAGGTTTTCCCATCATCGTCATGGGACATGTACCCCATTGCATAATCACCGTCCTTTAGTTCATTTCAGAAGGTGTCATGACCATGGTCTTTTCCTTCAGAGGTTCATATCAGTGTTCGTGTTTTTAGTCCCGGCGGACCTCTTTAGACTCCACCACTGTGAATAGACACAGAATCACTTGATAGACTCTTAATAGAACAAACTACATAGCTTGTATCCGAGATACACATACACAATCATACTTCCCATTACATTACTTGAACTCATCAAACCTATACCAGATATACATATCATCCTCATCAAACATATAACCATAGATATCTTTAAATAATCTCTTATGTAGTCCCAAACATATCAAACTATAACTTTTACGATCTCAACATCACCTTTTTAACTAGTTTTCAGTAGATCCTCTAGTATGAATAATACACATAAAAGATTTAGTATAAAGACTCACCTAACAACCACAGATAGCAGCTTGAACTTTAGATCCAACAAGAAACTAGAGCAACCACTGCTAATAAAATAGAAGAACACCATTAAAACTCATTCCTAACCTTTGCCATCATCTCAAACCCAGATAACCCTCATATAAAGCTTTACTTGTTCATTTTACTATTCATGTACTTATTCAGGCTTAATCTTCCATAGTTTTAATATGTAGAGTCACAATACTTACCCTTATATGGAGTAGTCACTAACAAAGATCCATATTTACAACTCTAGCTTGAAGGAGAAAGAAATACATTTGGTTCCTCCAGCTTCAAATAACGATACTTTAGAAGAATATCCACATTTTTAACCTAAGTCCTTATTGGAACTTGACACATGTCACAAATTTTTGAACTACCTTTATAAATGGCTTGCAGTTATGAAAATCCAATATTTTATATGTATTTGGTTCATCCCTTCATTTCATTCCTAACTTCCTCGTTAGAACGTGGCTGGCACAATAATCCAACTAACTTGGCGTACAATACCTTCAACAATAACCCTAATTTACCCAAGCATCCTCAATACTCTCACCAATCTATTCTTCAATACAACTTAACACATTTTGAGATCAATCCTCACAATATATTCTAACATCTGCTATGTGCCTGACCTATACAGTAAAAAAACAATTGGGCAGATAGAACTACATCTCACAAATTACTTCCAAACTACTCGCCAGAACTTAAAACTTGCCAAAACTAGGTGTTACATAGTTGGATGATGCAAGTGGACAAACATGCTTTTTTGCTTCTTCAGGCATTGAATCTTTCCATTGTTTGCTTACTTTAGTGGGACAATAAGGAAACTTCTACATTCTCAAGTGCTCGTACCACGAAAATAATGTTTGTGTCTCGTCACCAAAAGACATAAACTTCATGAAACCCCCAAGAGGGTCATGATCAACAATAATCCCAAATATGCCTTCAGTTGATAGTTTACCCAATGTGGAGACACAGGAGGGGAAGGAACCGCAGGAGGAACTATAGTAGTGTTGCCACATCACCTGATGTTACAACGCGATCTTTCCCTTTCTTTCAGCGAAGTTCCCTTGTTGGACTACCCTCATCTTCACTACTTAATATAATGTTAGTAGCTCTAACAGTAGCCTTCTGCTTCTTTCTACTACTCGTACTCCCTTCCCCAATATAAGTACCAGAGGGACCACCTCGTACATTTTGCATAAAGGATCACACGTCCATGTACTCGTCTATCTCTCTGGATAAACTTGGGGATTCTTCTAAATTCTCTTCAACAACGAGAATTGTGTTTGCATCACCAAAAAGTCTATTATTAGCACCAACAGTTACCACAAGGGGTCTACACCACCTTCTTGATTCCCTACAGGTTTAGAGGACCACAAACAAGGCTTTAATTTACAAAAGGTATAAGAATAATTTTTAGGCTCTTTCTTCTTTCCTAAGAGAAGAAGCTCTAACTCATCACTGGCTCTATGTGGCCACGCGAACTACGTGTGCAAAACAGTCATGATGTATGCACCATTGTTATCATCAATTGGCCACCGTCCACTAGGGCTCAAATTTATGAAACGGTACTGAAACACGTTTTTAACTATTAACACTTCCTCTAATTCTATTACGCGACCTCAGTGAAGCCTATAATATTGAGTCCACCTTACTTTAGATATAATATCTCATTTTTGCAGGCAAATGTTCTTACTAGGTATGGACCATTCAGTTGGAAAATCAAAACCAATTCCAAACTTGTATTTGACCCGTATATATTTACAGTGGTTTAGGCAAAGATTCAAGGACCAATTGGAGATAATCGATTTCACTCATTCACGAGGAGAAAAGTAAAACAAGCCCACCGAACCTCCTCAATTGCACGCTTTGAGTTGAAACAGATTCTGGAAAACAATGATCAACAAAATCTCCTCTTAGCGATTACATTCAAGGAAATAGGATACTGCAACCCACCACAAAAAACCAGATAGCTACCCTAGAGCTATCTGTACTCATCGAGAAGATGGCAGAAGAAGGGGTGGAGTGGTAGATGAAAGCCTGCTTCTAGCACGTACATACTTCCATCAGTGGTGTCACTTAATTAGTTCGAACCCTTAGTGATTGAGAAGTCGTAGGCAAATTTCAGTATTTGAATTCCCCGAGCAGGCAAAGGATGACTCATTTCTTCCTCTTTGGTGGTACAAACATAAGACTTCGCCTCCACTGAAGCATTTACCTTACGGTGTTGATGAATGTGTTGAATAACACGGTCACTTCCTCTCGCCCTAACCATTGTGCCCGAATAAACTCAAAAAAAATCCACAAAAATAATTGGGAAATTTTAAGAAAATTGCCTCTAAAAAATGACTATTCTCCCTAGCAGTAGCTCTTTCTCAAAAATTTCAAATTCAAATGGTTTGATTCTTAAGGTTAGGGTAACCTCTTTTTAAAAGAATTTTACACTTTAACGATTCGTGTATCCGAGAATGAAGGCATAATTAGCTGTATACAATTGTACCACTCCTCAACACGTGGTTAAGCGTATGTGACAATCTAAAGCAAAAAGCGTACACGATAAGCTTTTCTCTCAAGAATCTATCACCTCGCAAAGTCAAGTTCTCAAACTTCTTTGAACTAGGTGGGGAACAAATTTTTATGGTACTCGCCATTACCGACCCGCTACTCGGGTACCCGATTGGGTCCTGGACCGTAATCTACAATGTTCACACTTTGAGTTCGCAGGTAAGGTGTTTGCATCCTTCTATAAGACCGCACGATATGGGTTCGCACCACCACGAAGGCGAACCCTCATCTAGAAAACATGTGTTAACCCTAGAATAAGGTACATGTTGGTATGCATGGGGACCTTCCAACAACGTCCCATCCATAAACAGTAACCATATCATATAAATAAAGAATCTAACCCTTTTAAAAGACACACACTCAACAAAAAACAGTCTAGAAATTTCTAATCATATATACTGGAACGTAGTCTTAGAAATTATATTGATAAAAAAGTGAAAATTTTAATCTCATGGATAGTGAAGAATTAGACGTAACTTTTATTTTCAATTGCAAACAACGGAAACAAATTTAATGTATAATGAAGATCTATAGAAATTAAATTAAAAAAAGATATACGTCACTAATTATCATTATATGATTTCTACATTGTTATAATATATACATGGTCTAGAATCTTAAGATTTTAAAATTTAATTTTTGTAATTCAAAATTAACGAAATCTCACTTTCAAACACAATATTCAAAATTATGAAAATGCAGTGTCTATAATATTTATATTTATATAATTAATTTTAAACGTAAAATATTTTATTGTTTAAATTAGATTCAAATTAGATCGGACTAACTCGAGACATAAAAATCATTGGCCGAACTTAGTTTAAGTCAAGCCATCCTGACTCATAGACAAATCTATTTATATTGTATGCTATAATTTAGTTAAATATTTAGTAAATTAAAATGTATGAGAAATAATCTCTTACCAATATTTAAAATATATATATTATAAAACTAAAATACTATTGTTATTGAACAAAACTAACTTCATAAACTTAAATATTCCACAAGTTTGTTTGATTAGTCCTAACTTCATAAACTTAAATATTCCACAAGTTTGTTTGATTAGTTCTATGGTAATTAGATTTAGTGTAATTATTTGTAATTATTCATGTAATTATTCTAATTATCACCTTTTCTCTAAAAGTTGGAGAAGGTAATTAAAGTGCTCCAATTACACTTAATCCAATGAGATACACAAATTTCAATGATTACTAAATATGTCAAAAATGTGTAATTACAAATTATTATTCTCAAATTCAATTACTAAGTGTTTTCCAAATGTACCCTAAATTTAAATATAGTAACATATTTTAATTATTATATTAAAACTAAATAAAAATTTAGGATATATCATGTTTGAATAATTACTAAATTATATTTTATATTCATATTGAATGACACTTTAATTGTAATTTAAAATATTGAAATTTATAGATAAGAAATGTCTTATTATGTTAAATTAATTTTTTACTTAAACATAATAATATACTATTATATTAAAATTTAAAAATCAAGTAGATAAAGTCTAATAAATAAAATGAATATATTCATCTTGCAGTTTCAGTTATTTAATTTTATAAATAAGCAATATCTTTGCTAAAATTAATGGTAAAGGTAGACCAAAAAAACCATAAGAAAAATGTGAAAAAAGCATAAACAATATTTTTTTTAATAGGTACAATTACTTTAATTACAATTTGAATTCTTTTATTAATAGAATATTTTATTTATACTATTATTTAATCTCCTAATTAAGTTGGTGTCACGAGTCAATTGGTCACCAACTCGATTGAGAAATTACAAGAATGCCCTTCCATAATTAAAATTAGTAATATTATTCAAAGGTATTTTAATCTTTTCATTTTAACAAAATCACTAAAAAAACATATGATAGATTTTATTACTTAAAAATGCCAAAAATATTTCAAAATTAACATATTAGGTCGATTTTTGAAATCATTACGGGAATAGACTGATTTAGGGAAAATGCTTCCAGCTAGAAGCGTTTTTAGGTGAAATGCAAAAAAACACTTCCAACTGGAAGATTTTTCCCTGTGTTATATTAGTTTTAGGGTTTGTTTAAGGTTTTTTAGTGGTTTTGGTATTAAGGTTTTAAAGTAGGGTTATGTTTATGGAACTTTTAGGGTTTTGGATTTTAAATTTTAAATTGATAAAATATTTAAAATAATAGTAATTGTAATTATTGAATTCGATATTTAAAATATTCATATTTACACTAATTGTATATTCAAATATCATTTTGTAAATCGATTAAAAGTTGAAAGTATGAGTACTCGGTTCAGATGCAAAACTAGTTTTAAAAATTTGTCTTTTTTTAATCTTAGTTCGATCCGATATTTCAATAAAATACTTATCCAGTGCATTATTTTTTACGAGATGGGTTTTGAAAATATATCCCAGAAATCTCGAGATATCTGAAATATAATGTGACATTCCTCAATTAGTTGGGGGTTGAAATTTGTATAGACAAAACTCTCCAAGCATGACGCATTGTCAGCAGAAGTTTTGAAAGAGCGTCCAGCTGGAAACGCTTTTAGCTGAGTGGCACTGAAAGTGCTGCCAACTATACGCGCTTTCAGTACTTCTGTTGATAGTGCGTCTTGCTTGGAACGTTTTGTCTCTACAAATTTCAACCTCTCACTATTTGGGGAATTTTTTCAGAATCAAATAGGAAGTCATCCCTTGGGCTATAAATGTAACATATTTTAGCCTTCGGTGGCATAAGCCATTTACAAGGAAATAAAATTTTAAGAAGTTCAAAAGAATAAAAGTCTGTAAGGAAGGCATAAGTTGGAGCAACGATACTATTTGTATAAAAAGCATAGGCATTTATTTTTGTTGTTAATATTTATTTGAAGCATTATTTTTTTGCATAATGTTTTTTGTTTCGAACTTATCTCGACAGATAATTCGGTTCAAAATGAGTGGACGAATTAATGCTATTATTTATTATGCTGGTGAGTTTTGTGACACCAAAAATGGTATGATTTTTTTTATTGGAGAACACAGCGCGGATGGCCTTAAACCAGAACATACAATTTCTAGAACTCTGAACAAGAATTAGGCAAAAAATTGTCAGATCCAACTAGCTGAGAGTATCGTCTCTTAAGTATAGATTTTATGCTTTGGTCTACCCCTTGAAATATGACGCTTTCGATATCAAATGTGCTAGAGGGTTGGAGGTGATGGTGCAGACGCATATTGATAGTGGATCACCGTTTCTTGAGTTACATGTGGAATTGTCAAGGCCAAATGAAGGCCTTTGGATGTCGACATATGTTCCTGCTTAAGAGGCCAGAATGGTTGAAAATGTCGATAGTCCAACGACACAGTTGGGTGGTTGGTTCACCACTTTGTTAAAAAGTTCTCATTATGATATCCTAGAATCATCGATGGGAAGACACTCATCTGTATCAGCCTTAGGTTTCAACCACGGTAGGCAGAACATTGAACAATCAGGTTTTTGTGGTAGAACGAAATACACGACCCCTACACGGCACTTAGTTAGTAGGTTAGACATGAACTTCGGTCAGTCAATGTTCAACGCTGGGAATACTTACTAGGGATTGGGAGCAACTTCCAACGATTGGCTATCGACAAGTGACTTTGGACGTTTCGACAACTATACTAGAAGGAATGATATAATTCCTACAACGTCCATCGGTGAGGGGACATCCAACACAGCAGATGTTGGTGGGTTCGAGAATGAAGATGGCAATGAATCTAATGTTGATCTAGTCCAGAAGCCCAGTGCCAACGGTTTAGAAATCGCATTATTTTCTGAATTGGAACCTACTCTAACTAAACCAAAAAATGGTGAATGGGGTGAAGGGGGTGAAGGTGAAGATGAAGAAGATCCACGATTTACGACGTACTAGCCTCCAGCCCACCTGCAAAATGTCAACCTAACAGCAAATGTGGGTTAGAGTTTTCAAAACTACCACACATGAGGACGGGCCAGGCGAATTCTTTGTTGGATTCGGGTGATTTGGAAATTAGTGAATTTTTCACCAAAGATGGTTTTGTCGTTGCAATAAAGAGATACAATATCAAGTACAGGGTTAACTTCCACGTGGTTAAATCTTGATCTAAGGAGTTTGACGCCAAGTGTGTAATGTGAGACTGTAGATGCGCATGGAAAATTGTGGCTTCTATTAAGAAAAAGATGGGGTTGTGGACGATAAAAAATTTTACCGCTCCGCATACGTGTGTTGCCACTGGTACTGTATCAATACCAGTATATATTACGACATAGTTGAATTACTAAATTTAAAGTACTCGTGGCGTTATAGGTATTTCACGGGATCATCTAAAGTTGAATTCAGATATTATCGCGGGCATAATACTACCGATGGTGAAAACAAGTTCGAGGATTATTATGTCGCTTTTAATTACAAATATTTGTAGCCAATTCGACTACACGATTTTGTACCACAATGCGTGAACAGCAAAGTAGAAGACATTGGAGAAGATGCATAATGGATGGGATGTGTCATACAATGAGGTATGGTAATGGTGCCGGATGCTGAAGAGGTTCGTCCCAAGTTGCATAATTGATCTGGAAATAGGGCCCGCGTATCACAACGATTGCTTGCTCCATGAATCCAAGTGTTCCACCATTTGTTTTGGACCTTCAAGCAATGTTCCCAAGCCATTAGTACAAATAGATGGTACCTTTATGTATGGTATATATACCCATCAGATATTGTTGGTTGTGGCACAGGATGGAAATTGGAGAATCCTTCTAATTGCATTTGCAATAACGTCGGGGGAGTCAACAGACGATTGGGATTTCTTTCTGTCTAGGTTGAGGAGGAATGCCTGCCCCCAACCCGATATATGCTTCATCTCCTATAGGGGAACTGGAATACTATCCGCAATTGAACAATAATGAAGCCTTTGAGACCACACACACCATCAATACTGACTAAGTCATGTTGTGCCCAACTACCACGAAAAATATCCCTCTACCGCTAATCAAGCACAAATGACCAACATGGGTATGTAATCACCACCAACCAATATTCTGTTATGCTTTTTATATTATTTTATATGTAATCGCCACTATCCACTTTTATCGACAAGGTACGAGCTCGTGAAAGATCGTTTCTGTGAGATGTTAGAAATCTTACGATCAACTAACCAGGCGAGGTAGGGTACCTCTCTAACATACCCTTTGATAAGTGGACACAATCCTACAGCAGAGGTCTACAATATGGCCATATGACCTCAAACCTGGCAAAATGTATCAATTCTGTTTTAAAAGAAACGCGTCATTTCCCAATAACCTCAGTTGTGAAAGAGACATACTTTCGTTTGGCTAAACTATTCCCAAAGCAAATGGCTAGTTATGTTGGGCAATTGTAGGGAGGCCAAGTATGGAGCCCGAATATGGTGAAACAAAATAAGAAGGCTACAACATGAGTGAATTGCATGCACTAAGTGTGTCGCTCGCACAAAGTCCTATGGTTTCAAGTAACGGAGTTCGCTAGACCATACTAAGGTATTTTCGGGGGAGTGTACCGTGTACACCTGAGACATTGGACTTGCGACTATGGGATATTTGACGCATTTCATTTTCCATGTGCTCATGCAATTGCAGCATGTAGCAATCAACACTTAGATCCCATGAGCTTTATGGACGAAGTGTATAAATTAGAACACATGTACGTTTGGAGACATGTATTCCCACCAGTCCTATATGAACGTATGTGGCCGCCTGTTTTGAGCGTTTCATTTAAGTTGTTACCTGATAGGTCATTGCATCATAAACCAAAAGGTCGACTGACACCAACTCGAATACGCGACAACATGAATATTCGAGAGAGGTCAAACCAACTGAGGTTATACGGATAGTGTAGGAACTCAGACCATACAATGTCGTCATGTTCACATTGAAAAGACGATGCAAACTAGAAAAGAAATATCAATTCCATTGTAATCTGTAAACGCGCGGTTCCGTGAAATGATAACAAATATGAGCTTTCATTTTGTGAAATGATAACAAATTACAACTTTAATTTGTTAAATGATAACAAATACTAACTTGGTATAATAGTGGCATATTCTTTTAAAAACATAATAATAAAAATCATTAATAAAATTAAACATTTGATACAATGATAAATTTAATTAGTTAAAAAGTCAGTCAGAACTTGTGCCACATCGAAGTGGTCGACAGTTACGCGTTAGATTCCTTCTTGGTTCAGCCTCCGGTTGGGGTTGGGGTTGGGGTTGTGGTCTCGGTAGCTCCTTTTATTCGTCTTCGGTCAATTACAATCCGTACATCCTTCAATCTAGAAATAGGTCGTTGGGAAGATGACCCATCTTGGTAGAACAAAGATCCCGGAGGTGTTTGTGTCACAAACGACGAATGAGCATAACTATGTTGAGTCCCATACACTTATGGGATAATGAGTGGACTCCGCGTCGGTGCCTAAAACATAAACAGTCTATACATCATCACCAGCATCATCATCATCAGAAAAGTAATTGGCATGGGTGTGTAATACATCAGAGACGGATGTCCAAAAGTCAACCTGGCATAGGACTAGAAGAAGAAAATATGGTGCAATATATGGAGCTTGTGTTAAGGTGATATAGTTAGAATACGCACCAGGATAAGACAGTACATACTGACCGGTGGGTGGTGTAGGTATTGGTGTCGCGGCCAGTAGTGTCAGTTCTTGCATGGGTGCTGATGATGGACCCGCATCAACAGTCCTTGGATTTAATGGGACCCGTCGTGGCCTACTATTATGAGGATGACGATGCATCGCCTCTTCCCTGTACAAATATGGTTTGCCATAGATCCTAAACCATGGTATGTACTCCATATCAAATGCTAACTCTGGAACGATAATAGGTCCACAAGTAGGTAAGATATCATACATATTATTCTACATATTGATATGTTGAGAGTGGAATATCGGCTAATTCTCATTCGTCCAGCCCCGCAAGTCAATAGGATGCAGATCATTAAAGTCTTGAGGTGCCACAGGAATTGATTATTAGAATCTGAATTGCTGCAACACTCTATCAGTCTCGTGCATCTCGACGATAGCGTACACTACCAATAGGACCTTTGCGTACTAGGTGTTCGGATTCACAAAGAATTCCTCAGGTATGACTTCTCGAATTGCTAAATCCCCATGTGGTGTTCATTCAAACTATATTAACGTGATAAGAACATTAGTTATATATACTACGAAATCGACTATTATATAGTCCAAATTTAAATAAATAGATACCTCCTCTTCCGATCGTAGGTCTAATAGAAGCTGTATATCTTGTAGCTCAATAGGTAATCCTACGTGACTTAGCCCATGGTTCCACCTATTTAAATAACTTGTTAGCATAATAATTTAAATTTAAATCAATTTTATTATGGTAATATCTAATGAATTTTACCTTGTTACAAGTGGGAATGTATACATTTAGTTCACTTGAAGATGAAAAAATGGCAATCGATACCATGCCTATGATTGCAGTAACAGAATGTAACCACCAATTTTGATTTTTTGTGGTTGCGTCACCCGACACATCTCCCGGTATAATGTCGCAAACACGGTAGACCCTCAATTGAGTTCGCTCGCTCCTATAAAGTCTATGAGTTTTAGCAGCCACCTTAGATGGACAAGTGTTCGTGACTTGTCCGGCATTAAGATACCCTCGATGATCTAAAGGATGTACGCCCGAGCGTGTCATTCTCTTTTGACTTCAATCGAATCCTCATCCAGGCCCAACGAAATTTTTTCATAATCAACTCATTTCGATTCGACCTTCATAAATTGTCTACGAAACCAAACCCAAAAGTTTACCACATACGCCTCCCCAATCAACAGAGTGAACAGACTCGGTGACTACCAACCCATCCACCGGTAACCTTAACTGTAAATGCACATCCTCCAAAATGATAGTACACTCGAAGCATGAAAGATGGAATGTATGTCTCTTGAGTCTCCACCTCTCCACCAACGCGCTTACAAGTTTCGAGTCCAACTTACACCTCCGACCTACAAGGGTCACGTGCCAAAAATAGGCTTCCCTCAAGTACGGTTCGATCAACAATGATGGAGGAGTGAGTAGATTACGAATATAGCATTGTAAAATTCGATCTTCCGCCTATTTACGTAAAAAATTAAAAAATATTAAGTTAAAATATAACAGTGAAATAAAAAAATGAAACAAAATTGAAATTTATTAAAAAATTATTCTTACCATTTGCAATTAATTAATGAAAATGTGCGTGTCTTCATAACGGATTAGAGAACGAGCCATTGCTAATTATAGAACACGAATTAATTTTTAATAAAAAATATTTTCAAAAAATATTAATAAATATTCTAATAAAAAATATAATCTAGATAGAAATAGAATTTAAGTAATAAAATTAAGAAGAATTTTGAGAGTGGTTTGAGAATTTTGAGAGATTTTTTAGAGAATATTGTGAGAAATGAGTAAGGGTGGGGGGTTTTATAGGTTTTTTTTACCATTGGGAGGGCAACGGCTATTTTAATTAGCCGTTGGGAGGAACGCGTCCAACTGGAAGCGTTTTACTGGTAACACGCGGAAAGCACTTCCGGCTGGAAGCGTTTTTCTACATTTCCCCTGAAGACGCTTCCAACTGGAAGGGTTTCCCTAAATCAGCTTATTCCCGTAATTTTTCCAAAAATCAGCCTAATCTAGTAATTTTGAAATATTTTCATCATTTTTGAGCAATAAAGTTCATATGATAGAATTCAAACCTGCACCAATCGCATTAGTAAAACCTTTAATTTACCATTAACAAAAGCTTTATTTTGAGATATTTTATACATTTTAATTTTATTATGCACACACTATTACCTCCATCAAATTTTTTTAGTATGTTTATTTTATGTATTTATGTGTTTAACTTTTGTTTTACTCATAATTTAATCTAAATTTTTTTATTTTAATATTGTACACATTTCATGTGTTATTATGATTTATTAGTTTCAAACCATATGTTTTATTATTTATTGTATGTTATTCTTAAATATACATTTATGCTCTAAATTTGTGGTTTCTATATGCATACACGTGTGGTAGGATTTTTGGTATATTTTAATTAACTTAATAACCTTTACTTGCATTAATTACTTATAAGAAAAAATAATTTTTCAAATAATAAAAATAATTAAATGCATATATTCAAGTACAATGCTCGTAATTTATATATATAAGTATATGTTTGAAGAAACTTTTGAACTAATAAAAATATTCTTTATTGTTTATTATATTACTAAATTAACATTAAAAAATATATTAATATATTACTAATTATTATGTGATAATAACAAAAGTAAGATTAATTAACATTATTATATTAATGTGAAATTAATTAACATGGCAATATATTTTTAAATTTCAATAGAAATAATAACATTATTTTCATATATATTATTAATTAATAAATTATTATAATATTAAAATTATTAAAATTAATTATATATTTTATTTATTTTTAAAATTTTTAACGATTAATATTATTTTTACTTAACTAAAATTACATTTTTTAAAAAATTAATTAAATGATTAAGCAGATAAAATCTCGTGAAATATATATGACAACAAAAATTAGTGATTATCAAAATAGTTAATTTTTACTAATTTGTCAAATAAAAAGAAATCCAACGTGGCCTAATGATTTTAATTTTTTTTTTAACAAACGAACAGTATTAATATATTTAGACTAAGACTTTGTTTAACAATTTATTGAAAAAATTAAATCAATTTCAATTAAATATTTTCAATACTTTAATATTTTAAGCTGGTCTAATCATTTATGATAGAAAATAAATGATAGGATTTTTAATAAAAAAATGTGGAAAATGATAAGCAGATAAAGAGATACTTGCTACTTAATGTAGAAATTTTTTTCAATTTTTTTTTTATTTTATTAACATTATCCTTTAAAATCTTTAAATTTCTTAAAATTACATCTATCAGACAATCCAATTCTATTTTGTACTTAATTTTAAAATTTATACTAAACAAATTTTATAATTTAAATTCAATAGTTAAACTATAATACATAATTTTTTTAATTTATCAAAAACCACCAAAAACTCCCATTATATCAGTGTTTTCATCCGGTGTGTTGGCCTCCATAGTACAATTTGCTCTCCACCTTAGCTCAGCAGGCTGTTTGGAACAGCTTCAGTTGAGGGATGGTGCCTCATTGGTTCCCAATTTTTGACTGGCCATTAGAGGAGATAGCACATTTCCAATGGAACGTTGTAATTTCTATTTTATTGTTCCATTACTTTTAATTTTAAGTTATTATCAAATAATTTTAATATTTTTTAATAAAAACGAATTTAAAATTTTAATAATTTATTTTTATTTTTATCATTTAGACATTTTTTTAGTCAAATTATCATATAGACATTTATTTAATGTCATTTTAATATTATGTTTTTAATGATCATTTTCTATTTTCATTTCACTAATATTATCAAAAAGTTAATATCTACGCTGATCCAAATTACACCAAAAGCATAATGTTAATTAAAGTAAAATATTATGAAATTAAAATATAAAAAAGTAAAGCATTCCACATATTTATTTATAATGATAATAGAGAAAATGTTATGAAATTTGATTCACGGAAAATAATAATAAAATGTTTAGAATAGAGATATTATAATGGCAAGTGAAACTGACAGCACCGGTGACGGTTGAAAGTCTTGTGACTAATTAACAATCCTTTGGAAGATACAATAAAAGCTTTTGTGACCTTAACGTTTTCTTGAAAGTTTAAACTCCACAATTTTTATACCTATAAAAAAATTATGAAAAGGAAAACCAATATAATACATAAATTAATATGAATATTGAGAGATTAAAATTTATATCAATAGGATATAAAATATATGAAATATTGGAATTTTCCAAAGGAAAGGCAAGGATGTCCACACCTTTGATAGTGGTGAATTGCCCCCGCGTTTTGGGGGGGGGGGGGGGGGGGGAACTAGGAATAGGAGTAGACAGTGGTTAATGAATATGACGTTGCCTACCACTTTGCCACCCCGCATGCGTCATAGTCACCACCTTCGCCTTCATATTTAATAATCTTGTACACCATACAATTATCATATGAAACACATACACACACGGCACTATGCATATAAAATAACCTGAAAATACAAAGTATATATTTGAATATGGGTTAAAAACTAATATTTAATCTTTAAATTTGGTTATTTTCATTGTTTTTAATTTTATTTTCATTTTAGTGTTAAAATTTTCACAGTTATTTTTAATTTAATTTTTAAATTTAATTACGTGTGATGATGAGCTATAATCTCAAACTACGTCATTATTTAATTTTTTTAAATAAAATAAAATAAAATATCTTTATATATTTTTTGAATTGTATATAATTTTTAAAAGTAATTTTAAGTGGTGATGTTACATTTTAAGAAAATGTCATGTCACATTAATGTAATCCGAGTTGCAGGAACAAATTGAAAAAAAAAATTTACCAAGTACCAAGATTGCCACCGATCAAAAAAGTTCAATGACCAACTTGAAAAAATTACCAAATTTAATAACTAAATATTATTTTATCCCTTTCTCACTATTATTTTTCAAATCCAAACATAAATTAAATAGTTAATTTTAATTTCACATCCAATTTTAGGGTTATAATCTATGTTAACGGGACTTAGGAAACAGATGTCGGACACGGTAATTCTCGAAATCTAGAACACGAGGACATTGTCCAAATTTAAGACACAAACACTTAAACACTTTCCAAAAGTTAGAAACGACAGAATGACACGTCATCTCACATTTAACAATATTTAAATTAAACATTTTTATATAATAAAAATTTGATATACCAAAACCCAAAAGATTTAATATATCATAATAACATAAAACATATAGTAAAAATCTAAAATATGATAAATTAAATAATTTTTAAGCTAATAAAATACAAAACTCCTCAAATTTATTCAACTTTCTTGCCATGATCATCAATATTTTTGTGAAAAATAGAATGTCAATAATGACAATATATCGTAAAAAAAATAAAGAATACACAGATTTTACATGTAACATCCTAGAAATGGGGCTATTTGGAATTAAATTATTTTTCTTATGGTTGAACCACTGTGATATTATTTATGGAATAATAAAGGTTAATTAAGGGTCTTGAGTAGGCTCGGTTTAGTAGAAAATTTCATCTTGAACTTTAAAGGCAGGGAGCCTTAGCAGGAGGGTGTTATAAGAATAAATGAAGGAATTTGGACACTAAAAAGCCCTGGGTAAAGTGGCAAAAGTGAGGCCACTTAGAGGACTACATGTGACGCTACCAAGGAGCAAGGGAGAACCTTGGTTCGAGTCACAACAATCCCCCTTTTTGCACTATGTTTGGACGGCACAAGTGGGAGAGTTTTTCTCCCTTTAAACTCTTTTATTATTATTATTAAAAGATAATATGAGCATTTAAAATTAGATTTTTATTGGTTCAATTTTAAGGATAATAAGGAGGCTAATTTATTTATGGATTATCATGGGATTAATTAGAGTTGGCAGGAGGAAAAATAGGCATTTGGGTATTCAAATTATTTTGAATACTTTCAAAGGAGTTTAGTTTGAAATTTGAACTCTCTCCTAGGGAGAGTGGACTAGCAAGCATAGGAGGGGGAATCGAATTTCTTTGTTATTTTCTTCATTATTTCGGCTAAGGCTCCATCTTTTAATTTTCTTCTCTTTATTCTCTCAAAACTAAAAACCCTTTTTCTTTTAGATCTTGGCCGAACCTCCTATACTTTACCCTCCATCTATTTCTTTTCAACCTTCAACAAAATCGAATGCACCATTGATTCTTTCCCATCTTCTTTTTCCCTTTTCCTGTTTTCTTTATTGGCCGAATACCCTCCTCTTCTGTTGCCGAAACTCTAAAACACCTTCTTCCCTCATTATTTTTCTTTCTAGCCGAAGTACTCCACACCTTGGTGCCGAAACTCTCTTTTCCCATTTGGTGTATCTTTGGCCGAATATTAAAGCAAGGGTAAGTATGCCGAAACTCTTTTCCATGTCCCATTCTCTCTGTCGACTTGGTTAAATAGAGAAGCTGAATTATTTTAGCGACTAATCAGTGATAGAATCGGATCTATTTAGGTACCCGGGATTTTGAAGTATTCGATTCAAGCCTCAGTCCTTGTAAATCGGTTTTGGTAAGGATTTATTCTTTTTGGTATTCAATTAAGCCAAGGGCTACTAATAATGATGATGACCGATTGTAGGAAGTGAAGCAGATTTGTGAACCAAAAATCAAGTGAGTACTTAGAGGCAAATAGGTAAGGTTTGGGTTCAATTGGTAACCCTTTAGATTTATTTGATTTGGCCGAATAGGCCATAGTACTAATCCCATAGTTGGCCGAATATAGGTGCAAGTAGATCTAGGGTGGCCGACTCTTCTTTCGGGATTTAGACTACTCGTGGTGACAAGTGTGTACATACACACTTATAGCAATTAATAGATTGTATTAAATACATGTTGTATGTAAATCGCTTGATGTAGATCTGATTTGGTACCTTTACTGGCACAAGTGAGGATCCGTGTAAGTCTCTGTTAATATGAGATCATTTTAATGCTTTTGGGAAGCATGGCTTATTGATACATGTGATAAATGTATGAGATCCGTTGATAAATCGTTTAACTCATCGTGGGTTATATGAGAGAGGGGGCGGTGATATTGTGCCGACGGTACCAAAGTGTTTTGATAACACACTGTGACTACGGTCACCAGAGGTTTGATACCTCCAGAGGTTTGGCACCTCATAGCGACTTGTCCCTGTGGTTAACGCCACCGTGGGTTGGCCCCACTCGAGATATGGGATCGTCTGCCAGTGATTTGGTATCACACGATGGGTTGGCCCCATCAATCGATTCGTGTCTACGGACACCAGTGTTTTGGTAACACATCGTGACTATATGTCACCAGTGGTTTGGCACCACCAGTGGTTTGGTACCACAACGGGGTAGACAGTGGCGTTTGGATGGTTAGGTTGGGGACATAATATTATGCATGTTAATTGTTATATGTTGTGTATGAAAATGTTTTAAAACGGGGGAAGGGTTACATACTGAGTCTTGGTGACTCACCTTCTCCTTTACATTTTTCAGGTGACACTTAGATCGCGGATGTGGAGCCGGGTTGACTCGAGGTGGCCATGCAGTGGATTTGAATTAATTAAACTTTAAACTTCATTATTTTATTTTATTGTCGGTTAAATTTTGTTTTGAATGTAATAAGGCCTCCTGATACTTTATGTTTGTTATTTTTCATATGTTGGATACTTTGTTTTAAACTATGTTATTATTATTGAATTAAAATCACATGTTTTCCAAGTTAAAACGAAAATTGTTTTTAACGTGCCATCGGGCACATTTGGAATCTTATATTAACTTGGCTTAAATAAATTTTTTTTTATAAACACTAAATAAAGTTTTTACAAGACATTCAAACAAAAGGTTTTTAACAACTAAAAATTTTACTTAGCAAAAGAGTTTTCCAAAAATGTTTTCTACCGTAACAAGTCAGATTCGCCTTAAAGTTTGGCCGGGTTTGGGTTGTTACAAAATTGGTATCAGAGCCCAGTTCAAAGCTCAGCTGTGGGGGCCCGAGGCCCAAAAGTGTTTTGGTAGGCCTTTTGAATTGTTTTTGGGTTTTTAAGTAGCATGGCCCGAGTCTCCGGCACCGATCCGCCCAGGTAAGTACATCTAAACCTTTTTGTGAATTATATTCTGTAGAAGGGTAGGAAGCATGGAACGTAGATAGACTTATAGGAACTTGAACCCTAGGATTAGAGTACTCAAACACACAAACCAAACATAAGACTTAAGGAACCAAACCAATCTATGACTTAGCCATTGAGCTAGGGTGTGGTAACCCCTGTACGCATGTCTAGGAGTGGATCCGGAAGAGCCTGGTATTTAAGCAGTCCGTGTGACTCACCTCCTCTTCGCAGGTATCCTACCTGGTGCGTAGCTTCGGTTCACCCTAACTCAGAGGGCTCAGTGGTGTGGAAACCTCTGTGCGCATGTCTAGAAAGGTTCAGTGGGAGCTTGGTATTTAAGCAGTCCTTGTGACTCACCTCCTCTCCACTCGAATCCTACCTGGTGCATAGCTTTGGTTCACCCTGACCAAGAGGGCTCGGTTATAGGCTAAACATGATGATTAAAACCCGAAAAAGGAATTAGCCATGTTTTCGAAAATGAATGACACAACAAAAACCCTAATGTTTTCAAAACCTTTGCAATAAACTCTTCCAAAGCTGAGAACATCACTTTTACAATGTTTTTCTCGAAAAACTTGATTTGTGGAAAATTACAAAAATACTCTTAGGGGTAAAATTACTAAAATGCCCTCGGCTCATAAAATATCAGTCCAATGGTTTTGCTCAAAAATTTCAACCATTTTACAAATATTCAACTACTTAGCTTTGAAAATCATCAACAAAATATTTTGGTTTTGAAAAATTACGAAAACGCCCTCAAGTTGCGAAATTACCGAAATGACCCTGGTTTTGGAAATCTTTACAAACATCACTATTTGAAAAGGAACATTTTCAGAAAGAAACCCCTGAGTTTTGCAACTGTTAAAAATATCCCTGACTTATTAAAATTACGAAATTGCCCCTAAATGATAAAATTACAAAAATACCCCTGGTTTCAAAACGATGCCATATCTCTAAATTTTACAGATTTTTCAGAAAAACCCTCTAATTTTGGGAATTTCAAAACGACCTACTTTACTAAAGTTTTAAAACTTCTTTTATTACGAAAATACCCCTGTAGGGAAATGACGAAAATACCCCTGGGTTAGAAATGGGCAGAAATGTCCGAAGAGCGAATAGGTATGGAAAGTATTAAGGAATGGATGCACGAACTCCTTTGTGTGAACTAGGATAGAAAACTGAAACCTTGTTTGCTCGAAAGAATCTCTGATTGAAACTCTATCCATAAAATTTCTTCAATGAATAAGAAAGTGGAACAAATGCTAACGCATAAAAAATTTTCTTAATCAGATTAAAAGCGCGGTAGATAGAATGAGTTCTAGAGGACGTGGACGCTGTGGACGCAGTAGGGGTAGGATGACGGTGTCTGAACCCGTCAGGTCGGGCCAAGGTTCTGAAAATGAGGTACCACCACCACCACCTCTTACTTTTAGAGCTGAGGAGCAGGATCAGACCGGTGGTGAGGCTGTATCGCAAGCGGTTTTGCGAGTCTTGGAAATGGTGGCTGGGGCTGGTGGAAATTTGGGAGCTCAGAAATCTGTTCCTGAGCGACTCCGATCTAACCGAGCGGAAGTATTCCGGGGTGTGTCAGGAGTGGCACCCAGTGCGGCGGAGTACTGGCTAGAGTCAACTGAAAGGATCATGGATGATCTTGACCTGACTGAGGAGGAAAAGCTGAAAGGGGCTGTGTCGCTTCTAAAGGATGAAACGTACCAGTGGTGGCTGACGGTCCGAGATGGAGCCACGGCGGATGATCTCACGTGGGATTACTTTAAAACTGCTTTTCAGAAGAAGTATGTGGGCACTAGCTACACGGATGCTCAAAGGAAAACTTTTCTGGGACTAGTGCAAGGAACTAAGTCAGTAGCGGAATATGAGGCGGAGTTTTTAAGGCTGAGTAGGTATGCTAGAGGCATCGTGGCTACTGAACACGAGCGCTGTGTCCGCTTTGAGGACGGACTCCGAGATGATTTGAGGTTACTGATTGCCCCGCAGCAGGTTCGTGAGTTCTCATCTCTAGTGGAAAAGGCTAAGGTAGCCGAAGGGATCAAGGAGGCTGTGAGGCAAAGCTATAGTAGGAATAGTCAGAAGAAAGGATTTGGGTCAGCTGGGTCAAGTGGTAGTGCCCAGAAAAAGGATAGGCTAAGTGGGCCAAATCAGGCGGCAAGGCCCACGACTACTAATCAGAGGCCGACTCAGTGTAACCGCTGTGGAAAATCTCACTGGGGAGGTTGTTGGACCGGCGATAGAGGATGTTTTGAGTGTGGGTCTTTGGAGCATCGGGTCAGAGATTGTCCCCGGAAACTAGCTAAGAATCAGCCAGAGGGGCAGAATCGTACTCAGGATAGAAATATGGGACCACAGAGAGGTCGCGGTAACGGTAGAGGAGGAAATGGTCCTAACCAAGGTCGTGGAACTCAGGGCAGAGGGTCAGGCAACACAGAGGCTAGGTAGCCTGGCTTAGTCTACGCAGCGAGGCGTCGGGAGGAGGGTGACGCACCGGATGTCATAACCAGTACATTCCTAATTTTTGGTCTTCCTTATGTTGCATTAATTGACGTGGGTTCAACGCACTCATACATTGCTAGTAGTGTGGTAGAGACTATGGACCTAGACTCTGAAACTGCTTCTAGGGAGATGACTGTAGTTAGCCCTTTAGGTCACTCTGTAGTGGTAGACAAACTTTATAGAGACATACCCCTAGAACTCCAAGGGGTAGTATTTGTGGCTGATCTGATGGAACTACCGTTCGGGGAGTTCGATTTGATCCTTGGAATGGACTGACTGGTTAAGTATCAGGCGAATTTGGATTGCGCGGCTAAGCGCATGGTTCTTAAGACGGCTGAATGAGATGAAGTGGTTATGATAGATGATAGAAGGAATTACCTATCCAATGTGGTGTCTGCCTTGAAGGCTGAAAAGATGGTCAAGAAGGGTTGTGAGGCGTATTTGGTTCGAATCTGTGCTTTGGAAGCTAAGGAGTCAGTAGTTGGAAAGGTCCAAACGGTTGGGGAATTCGCTGATGTGTTCCCAGAAGAGCTCCCGGGTCTGCCTCCAGATCGGGAAGTTGAATTCGGTATAGACTTGCTACCCGGAACGGCACCTGTGTCGATAGCACCATACCGAATGGCACCAAAGGAATTGGTGGAGCTTAAGGCTCAAATTCAAGAGCTTTTGGATAGAGGATTTATTCGACCAAGTATATCTCCGTAGGGAGCACCGGTGTTGTTCGTCAAGAAGAAGGACAGTTCAATGCGGATGTGTATAGACTACCGCCAGATTAACAAATTAACGATCAAGAACAAGTATCCGTTGCCTCGGATTGACGACTTGTTCGATCAACTAAAAGGCGCCTCGGTGTTCTCGAAGATAGACCTTAGGTCGGGTTACCATCAACTTAAGGTGAAAGAAATTGATGTTCACAAGACGGCATTCAGAACTCGGTATGGACATTACGAGTTTACGTAATGCCATTTGGATTGACCAATGCGCTGTGGCGTATTCATGGACTTGATGAATAGGGTGTTTCAGCAGTACTTAGACCAATTTGTCGTGGTGTTCATAGACAACATATTAGTTTATTCTAAGACGGAGGAGGAGCATGATATGCATTTGCGTATAGTTTTACAAGTGTTGAGGAGAAGCAATTATATGCCAAATTCGGTAAGTGCGAACTCGGCTTAGGAGGTGGCTTTCTTAGGACACGTGGTGTCGGTGAGGAATTAGAGTAGACCCGCAAGATTGAAGCGGTGTTGGATTGGAAACCGCCTAGGTCAGTGGCTGAAATACAGAGTTTTCTGGGTTTAGCAGGGTACTATCGGAGATTCGTGGAAGGATTCTCTTTAATCGCAGCGCCGTTAACTAAGTTACTAAGGAAAGGTGTTCCATTTGTATGGATGGAGAAAGAAAGAAGAAAGCTTTGATAAGCTAAGGAAAATTCTCGACTAAGCTCGATTTTAGTACACCTGAAGCGGGGGAAGGTTGTTTACCGTCTATTGTGATGCATCCCATACTGGTTTGGGATGTGTACTGATGCAGGAAGGGAAGGTAGTAGCCTATGCATCCCGTCAGTTAAGACCGCATGAGGTTAACTACCCGACGCACGACTTGGAGTTAGCAGCAGTCGTCTTTGCTCTGAAGATATGGAGACATTATTTGTACGGGGAGAAGTCGATAGTCTACACGGATCATAAGAGTTTGAGATATCTTCTGACCCAGAAGGATCTAAACCTGAGACAACGTCGGTGGATTGAACTATTAAAGGACTACGATTGTTCAATCGAGTACCATCCGGGTAAGGCTAACGTGGTAGCTGACGCATTAAGCCGGAAGGTTGTGACGGACTTAAGAGCAATGTTCGCTCGGTTGAGTCTATATGATGATGGGAGTCTTTTGGCAGAACTTCAAGTTAAGCCAACATGGATCGAGGAGGTTAAGGAGAAGCAGTTAGTGGATGAAGGGTTGAATGCTAAGAGGATACAAGTTTAGGAAGGTGGCTTAAAGGGGTACAATTTGTCTAAAGATGGAGTGCTATGTTTTCAAGGGTGAGCATGTATGCCGAAGGATGTGGAGTTGAGGCGGAAAATTCTCCAAGATGCACATAGCAGCCCCTACGCTATGCATCCGGGAGGAAGCAAGATGTATGGAGATCTACGGAAATAGTTCTGGTGGCCCGGGTTGAAGCGTGAGGTAACTGAATTTGTGGGAAAGTGTCTGACGTGTCAGCAGGTTAAGGCTGAACATCAGTTGCCATCAGGGCTACTTCAACCGGTAAAGATCCCTCAATGGAAGTGGGAGCGGATCACTATGGATTTCGTCAGTGGGCTACCCCCTACGCCCAGCAAAAAGGACGCAGTTTGGGTAATAGTAGACCGTCTAACTAAGTCAGCTCACTTCATACCGGTAAGGGTAGACTATTCTTTTCAGAAGCTGGCTAAGCTATATGTGACGGAGATAGTAAGATTGCATGGTGTACCAATGTCGATCATCTCGGATAGGGATCCCAGATTCACGTCAAGGTTCTGGAAAGCGTTGCATCAAGCTTTGGGTACACGGTTGGATTTCAAGATGACCTTCCATCCACAAATCGACGGACAATCGGAAAGGGTGATACTGATCTTAGAGGACATGTTAAGAGGATGCGTCTTGGATTTTAGTGGTAGTTGGGAAGAGTACCTACCATTAGCGGAATTCGCTTATAACAATAGTTATCAAGCGAGTATTCAGATGGCTCCATATGAAGCACTATATGGACGGAAATGTTGTACTCCTACATGTTGGACGGAGTTGGGAGAACGACAAGTTTTGGGTCCAGAGTTGGTAACTGAGACTGAGGATAAAGTCAAAGTGATTCGGGCTCGTCTTAAGGAGGCATCAGATAGGCAGAAGTCTTACGCTGATCTTAAGCGTAAGGAAATGGAGTATGCGGTAGGAGATAAAGTCTTTTTGAAGGTGTCGCCTTGGAAAAATGTGTTGAGATTTGGACGGAAAAGGAAGCTAAGCCCAAGGTTCATCGGGCCATATACAGTTGTAAAGCGAGTAGGACCGGTAGCTTATCAGCTAGAGTTACCGGCAGAACTGAATTAGATCCATGACGTATTTCATGTATCGATGCTGAGACGGTATCGGTCAGATCCTTTGCACGTTGTGCCAGTAGCAGAGATTGAGCTGAACTCAGATTTATCTTTTGAAGAAGAACCGGTTCAGATCTTAGATCGAGATGTCAAGGTTCTACGTAGGAAGTCAGTGCCTTTAGTGAAAGTGCTATGGCGGAACCATGGTGCAGAGGAAGCCACGTGGGAACCCGAGGATGTGATACGGCAGCAATACCCCCACCTCTTCTAACCAGGTAATTTCGAGGACGAAATTTATTTTAAGGGGGTAGAACTGTAACATCCTAGAAATGGGGCTATTTGGAATTAAATTATTTTTCTTATGGTTGAACCACTGTGATATTATTTATGGAATAATAAAGGTTAATTAAGGGTCTTGAGTAGGCTCGGTTTAGTAGAAAATTTCATCTTGAACTTTAAAGGCGAGGAGCCTTAGCGGGGAGGGTGTTATAAGAATAAATGAAGGAATTTAGACACTAAAAGCCCAGGTAAAGTGGCAAAAGTGAGGCCACTTAGAGGACTACATGTGACGCCACCAAGGAGCAAGGGAGAACCTTGGTTCGAGTCACAACAATCCCCCTTTTTGCACTATGTTTGGACGACACAAGTGGGAGAGTTTTTCTCCCTTTAAACTCTTTTATTATTATTATTAAAAGATAATATGAGCATTTAAAATTAGATTTTTATTGGTTCAATTTTAAGGATAATAAGGAGGCTAATTTATTTATGGATTATCATGGGATTAATTAGAGTTGGCAGAGGAAAAATAGGCATTTGGGTATTCAAATTATTTTGAATACTTTCAAAGGGAGTTTAGCTGAAATTTGAACTCTCCCTAGGGAGAGTGGACGGCAAGCATAGGAGGAGGGGAACCGAATTTCTTTGTTATTTTCTTCATTATTTCGGCTAAGGCTCCATCTTTTAATTTTCTTCTCTTTATTCTCTCAAAACTAAAAACCCTTTTTCTTTTAGATCTTGGCCGAACCTCCTATACTTCACCCTCCATCTATTTCTTTTCAACTTTCAACAAAATCGAATGCACCATTGATTTTTTCCCATCTTCTTTTTCCCTTTTCCTGTTTTCTTTATTGGCCGAATACCCTCCTCTTCTGTTGCCGAAACTCTAAAACACCTTCTTCCCTCATTATTTTTCTTTCTAGTCGAAGTACTCCACGCCTTGGTGCCGAAACTCTCTTTTCCCATTTGGTGTATCTTTGGCTGAATATTAAAGCAAGGGTAAGTATGCCGAAACTCTTTTCCATGTCCCATTCTCTCTGTCGACTTGGTTAAATAGAGAAGCTGAATTATTTTAGCGACTAATCAGTGATAGAATCGGATCTATTTAGGTACCCGGGATTTTGAAGTATTTGATTCAAGCCTCAGTCCTTGTAAATTGGTTTTGGTAAGGATCTATTCTTTTTGGTATTCGATTAAGCCAAGGGCTACTAATAATGATGATGACCGATTGTAGGAAGTGAAGCAGATTTGTGAACCGGTGCACCGCAAAGTGAGTACTTAGAGGCAAATAGGTAAGGTTTGGGTTCAATTGGTAACCCCTTTAGATTTATTTGATTTGGCCGAATAGGCCATAGTACTAATCCCATAGTTGGCCGAATATAGGTGCAAGTAGATCTAGGGTGGCCGACTCTTCTTTCGGGATTTAGACTTCTCGTGGTGACAGGTGTGTACATACACACTTATAGCAATTAATAGATTGTATTAAATACATGTTGTATGTAAATCTGCTTGATGTAGATACAGATTTGGTACCTTAACGGTACAAGTGAGGATCCCGATAAGTCTCTGTTAATATGAGATCATTTTAATGCTTTTGGGAAGCATGGCTTATTGATACATGTGATAAATGTATGAGATCTGTTGATAACTGTTTAACTACTTTGGGTTATATGAGAGGAGGGGGCAGTGATATTGTGCCGATCGGCACCGATGTTTTGGTAACACACTGTGACTACGGCCACCAGAGGTTTGGTACCTCCGGAGGTTTGGCACCTCATAGCGACTTGTCCTCGTGGTTAACGCCCGTGGGTTGGCCCCACTCGAGATATGGGATAAATCGCGGTGATTTGGTATCACACGATGGGTTGGCCCCATCAATCGATTCGTGTCTCACGGACACCGTTGTTTTGGTAACACATCGTGACTATATGTCACCAGTGGTTTGGCACCACCAAGTGGTTTGGTACCACAACGGGGTGAAACGATGGCGTTTGGATGGTTAGGTTGGGGACATAATATTATGCATGTTAATTGTTATATGTTGTGTATAAAAATGTTTTAAAACGGGGAAGGGTTACATCATCGAGTCTTGGTGACTCACCTTCTCCTTTACATTTTTCAGGTGACACTTAGATCGCGGATGTGGAGCCGGGTTGACTCGAGGTGGCCATGCAGTGGATTTGAATTAATTAAACTTTAAACTTCGTTATTTTATTTTATTGTCGGTTAAATTTTGTTTTGAATGTAATAAGGCCTCCTGATACTTTATGTTTGTTATTTTTCATATGTTGGATACTTTGTTTTAAACTATGTTATTATTATTGAATTAAAATCACATGTTTTCCAAGTTAAAACGAAAATTGTTTTTAACGTGCCATCGGGCACATTTGGAATCTTATATTAACTTGGCTTAAATAATTTTTTTTTATAAACACTAAATAAAGTTTTTACAAGACATTCAAACAAAAGGTTTTCGGCAACTAAAAATTTTACTTAGCAAAAGAGTTTTCCAAAAATGTTTTCTACCGTAACAAGTCAGATTTGGCCTTAAAGTTTGGGCCGGGTTTGGGTTGTTACATTACATGAAACCTCTTTTGAAAAAAACTACGAGAAGAGGAGAAGATAATTCACTAATTCGAATTCGAATGATTACAAGAGGAGTAAACTATGTCTATTTATAGGCTTGTAAAACCATGTTCTAATAGAATGAGCGTAGTAAAATGGAAGCACCTTATTTTAATCAATATCAAATAGATTAAGTGTAATAAGGTTCAAAAACCTTATTCTAAAAAAACTAAAAGAATTGTAGTTCTATATGGATTTTACTTTTATTTTATTTTACCACTGTATTTTATTTTAATAAGGATTCGAGTCAATCAATTCTAACAGTTTTTTTTCTTTCGCTTCTAAGTTGAAAGCTACAACTTTTATTTTAGGATCATTGAAAGATTTGTAACTTCAAGCAAATTCTCTTCATCCATATTATCTGCACCTATTATTTTTCTATTGAAAAACGCAAAGTAAGTAAAAATAGTCTAATAGTATGCTTAATTATAATTAATTATACCAAAAAAAAAAAAAAAAAAAAAAACAAGCATACCTATATCCCAAAATGAAGTTCGACCTATTTTGTACTTGTCATTCTCTTAAGATAACAAACAAATATTAGAATGTGAAAAAAAAAAAAAAAAACCAAATACTCAAAGGGGGACCAAGGAATAAATACTCCAATATCTTTGAAAACAAGATGAAGATGTGGGTTGAGAAAGAAGTCTAAAGGGGTCTTGTTGCAATAACACGATGTTAACCAAAGTAACCCAACCCACAATCAAAGGCATCATATTCAGAGTACACCTTTCAAATATCATCTGCATCAGTGAAGAACTTTTGAAAACATTTATCTCTATGCAATGTGACTTCTTCGTCTTCATTTGGGGTTTTCTTGGAACGTCACCACTTCTGCCTTGAAGTCATTCCATAGTATAATATTTTTGAACTAGCAAGTGAGCCATGTAGTGAATAGGTGTGTTACTTTTATTCTACCTACCTTCAAGAACTTTTTGGATTACGTTAAAAACCTTGAGTGTCAGTTATCAAGTCTTGGTCCTCACAACCGAAGATTATTTCCTAAATTTTTTTCATCATTGAGTTCCACTTTTCATAGACTAGATGCAACATAGCTCTATCTTTATCAGCTTCCCTCAAAAATTCAATCATAGCCTGTTTGAACTTTAACAAAAAACCAATTTTTCCCACCATGTTTCACTAACTAATAAATCCCTGATCTTTTTTAGATTTTTCTATTAACCCTAAATCCTTTTCAATTGATCTGTCATAATTAGATACATATATTTAAGCCCTTTAGATACTTAAAGAGTTTGTTCTCAAGTATTTTATGAATCTTTTTAGTACTTTTATTTAATAATTAGATTTTATGTTAAACTTTAGTTTTTATTGGATTTTATTGCTTTTTAGTATCAAAATGGAAAAGTTATGTCATTGGATGTTTAATGTTGAATTAAGCTTGTGCAAAAATGTGGTTAATGCAAACATGTGAAGAAGGGCTTCCACTATGGCCAAGGTTGCGACACTATTGACTTAGTGTCGCGACACCAATGCCTCCATCATCACTCGAGGAGTTGGACTTCAACAAATCGCATTCTAAGTGGCCTATCTTGGAGGTCGCGACACCAAATGATTGATGTCACGACATCGGTCTCCATGGTCGCAACTTCAAGCCACCGACGTTGCAAGCCCAAGCCCAAACATCAAAGTGAGGAAGGTAGGTTGCCTGAGTACCAAGTCACGATGCCAGAAGCTTACGGTCATGACATTAAAGATCCCAAACAATCTCTGAAGCTGACTATCGAGGATGTCGCAACACCAAGGCCTGACAAGTGAAATTCTACAAAGGCAAATTGATGTCTGGCTAAAATTAAGTCATTTATCATTAAAGGGCAATTTTGTCATTTTTAGGTTAATTTGTGTCAAACTATTTAAGTAACTTCATGACACAAGAAGGAAAACATCCAATCATTTAGACTCCTTAGTACTTTCTCTTCTAGGTTTAGATTTTTAAAATTCTCTTTTCCATTTTTTGTACATTTACTTCTTTTAGCTCAAAAAGTACAGGGACTTCCTTATACCTTTTGGGATTGGCTTCAGTATTTCCATAGATTTTTAGTACTTTTGTTATCCAAACCTACAAATTGATGATTATGTTGTGAAATTTCAATATTAATTCATCTATCAATTAAAGGATTTTTCCAAAATTACTAAGCATTTCTCAACTGTTATCTATTTTGTGTTATTTGATTGCTTAATTTAGCATGAAATTGATTGGGTTTTGTAAAGTTATGATGGTAATGAACTAAATCTAATTGTGGTTGATTAATTGAAGTATCAACTGATTGATTTTAGGTTTAGGGACTAGATCGTAAAAATTTGATTAAATCGAATGGACTTAGAAACCTAGAAATGACGACTCTAAGGGAATAGCTAGATAAGTGAGATCAAAAGAAGATCTTATCGAGTATAAATTTGATTATCCCAATTTAGTTTAGTAGGTTCAAAAGATAAATTGGACTAAATCGCTTAATTGGGTAAAATGGTGACCAAGAGGTAAAATTAAACCTATTAGGAATATGGACAATTTAGATTCTTAATTCTAGAATTAATTAGCTGACATGAATGTTAATCAACTACTTTACTTTTCCTGAATATTGAATTTTTAAATTTGGTGTTATTGCATTTTAGTTCTTTAGGTTTTAATTTAGCTTAAATCCATCTTTTCTATAATTTGTCGTACTATGTTGCTTAGTCATTAGCTAGCTAAACACCTTGTTTGCATGCTTGATCTTCATTAATTCATCATAACACCGGATCTCCTTTGGGTTTGATCTTTGAAATGTTTAGTGTTTCATTGTAACACACACACACACACACACACACACACACACACACACACATATATATATTACAATTAACCAATCACACTTGTAGTTAATTTTCTATATTTGTGCCTATTTCTCTGCTTAGCCACAATAGTGTTGAAGAAAACCTAATCCTGACTACCTTCAATAATTTCACATTTAAATATCTATTGAAAATACATTGTGACAAGTTATGATTTAGGATAAAGTAGTTCACTTCACACAGCTCATCCACCAAATCTTTTGTTAGAGTATGCTCAAAGACCAATCATGAGATGATTGTAATTACATACTCGTTTTACTTTGTTTATTAATATAAGGCATTACCAATGTTATTTTAGTTTCTTTTTCTGTGTGTATAAATACATTGATTAATAACATTCTTGGGAATGATATGATTATTCTTAAAATGTCCTTAGTCAAGTATTATTGTGGGTTTGGCGAGCAATAATGCATTGAGACTAATGTGTAGTTGATTGATGACAAAGTGTTGTCATTAGCATAAGGATGTCAAAATCAATACATGAGTATGTGCTAGAGAACAACATATTGGACTTGGTTGATTGATGACAAAATGTTGTCATTGGCATAGGGATGTCAAAATCAATACATGAGTATGTGTTAGAGAACAACATATTGGACTTGGTTCGCGATGCAATGTGCAAGTATACACAATCGTTATCAAGTAATAAGTGAGTAAAAGAGTATTGTCTCCACAGGGAATATATTGATAATCAATAGATGTAAAATTAATATTTAACAAGTTGGTAAAAAGATAAAATATTTTGAGAGTGATGAATGTTCTAATTAACCTAAATTAATGAATAATATGCAAATGTAAATAAAATAAAATGCAAGAAATTGTTTAAGCAACAATTTACAAGATTTAATAACAATAGCATTGAATGAGCTAGAACAATTACAATTATTGACTTAACTCATTCATAATTATGCTTAATAAATGTTCTAGAAAAAAAATCCATGGCAACTCAATTATCTATTAACTTGGAATCTAAAATTCATAAGCTTCTGTCAAAGTCATATGATAATCACTTAGAAAAAAACATGCATATGTTTATATCATAATTTAACTAAGGGTTATATTTTTAACCACCATTCCTTAGAATTTATGCAAAGTAACAGGGATATTCCCATATGAAACAATTTAAACACATAAATCTAAAACTTATGCTAAGTAATAGGGTTCTTTCAAATTATCACAAACTTTAACCTATTTCTTTCGAATATAGATTAAACATGCATCTTCCAAATATTGTGTCCATTAATCACCATCCTATTTTGATTAAGCAATTAATTCTAATGCAGTCAAACATATTTTAATGTATGAACTACATAAATGATTTTATTTGGAAGCATAAATAATTGAGGCATAAAACATTATAAACATAAATTGAACTTATTAAATTAAGAACTTGCAATCATTCTAGCAGAAACAAATTAAGTCATTATCATTAAATAGAAAGAAATCAAATAATTTGCAATCTTGTTTTTAAACTTAAAATAAGTAAAAGAGAAAGGAAGAAAAAACTCTATGAAGATTCCGATGATTTTCCAAAAACTGTCTATGGTGGTTTCCTCCTAATTTCATCATTGCTCTGATGCAAACTACTTCTTTGGTGGTTGGCCGTGAGAGCTTCAACTCAAGAATTTCTTACTTGATGATCTTTCAAAAAGAGAATGGAAAAAATGGGAGAAGATGAAAGGCTTAGGCGTGAGAGAGAAGAGGGGATGGAGATGTTTGAGAGAAGAGTGAATGGTGAGTGAATGAGTGATGAATGAAGGGAAATTAGTGTAACACCCCGTACCCGAGACCGATGCAAAGACTGGATACGAGACATTACCATGCTTGAACACACTTAACATACACTTACGAGCTGTAAAATTTCGTTCTGACTTAAAAACTTCTCTTTCTTAGTCTATTCATATATGTTATAGACCTACGAGGCCTTAAGCATAACTCTGAAAACTTTCGGAACTTGATCTAAAACCTTTCTTAGAAATAGGGGTCACACGCCCATGTGACCGTGTACCCCTTAACACGCCCATGTCTTCCAACCGTGGGGAGTTATTGACTATATTCACACGGCCTGAGCACGCCCATGTCTTCCAACCGTGGGGAGCTCCTGACTTGATCCACATGGCCTGGGCACACGCCCATGCCCAAATCGTGTGTCTTACACGGCTCATGCACACGGCCATGGGATTTACCTGTTGCCTATTCTGACTAAAAATAATAAGGTGCAGGGCACGCACGGCCTAGACACACGCCCATGTGTCTAACCGTGTGAGCACTTAGAGGCTATTTACCAAGCCATTTGCCATCCTGAAATCAAGATCAACACAATACATTTCATGAACTATACAACATACTTCATTGAATTTAACAACATACATATAGTCAATTTTGGCCAACCACTTAGTCATATACAAAAGAATAATGGTTTGATAGCTTATACAATGGCCCTTCTTAAAACATGTTCTCAAAATGAATGCTTCCTATACATGCCATACTTAGTAAAATAAATTGGCTATACCAAAATAGAGATTGATAGTGTGCTACGAGCTCCGACTCTAACGATCCATAAGTTAGCTTGGCGGACTACATAGAAAGAAAGGATTAAGGATGTAAGCGTTTAGCTTAGTAAGTTTGCATAAAAAACACATATTAGTAAACTTGCTTAATATAAACCAATTGACATAACTATGGTATCATAAATTTCAGCTATAGAGCTTACTTACTCATACCGATTTTTACATGTCTCATGATACTTAATAATCTCATACTTGTAAGGTAAATATGGTACCTGTATCACTTGATCACATTGATCAACATACTTTGATATAATAATCATGATTCTCTATTTCATCATTCATAACATAAGTAATAATTAATATCAACTTGATAATAGCTTTGCTTTCTTAGCCTCTTGCCATTTCATTTTTAACCTTACTCATTTGCCCGATGAATTTCTGCGAATAACCGAGGATACTAAATCTCGACCCACATAACTTGATGCCAAAGACATATCCTAGATATGGTCTTACATGGAATATCTCATCTTGGTTTCAAGGCCATGTCTTGACATGGACTTATATGAAGTCTTTCTCTTGATAGCTTTTCAATGCCAAGCTTGCCTTGGACTTACATGATAACTTGTTTGATTGCCGATGCCACGTTCCAAACATGGTCTTACACTGGCTTTCATATTGTGGTAGATCAAGTATCCTGGGAAATTCACCTTCAATCGGGACTTGCTTATACTTAATCTCATTGATTTCTTGGTTGACCATAACATTAAACAATTTATGAAAATAGTGTACATTATATTAAGCAATTCAATGATATAAATCATAAAGCTTAGAAATCATACAAACTTACCTCAATATACAAAATGTATGTAGATATGCAATTTAGTCCTCGACTTTGTTCTTACCTCGATTTTGATCCGGGCTTCGTTTTTCTTGATCTATAATCATAAATAGATCATTTAATAATCACATTGACTAAATTGACTTATTATTCATACTTTGGTAAAATTACTATTTTGCCCCTATACTTTCTCATTTTTACACTTTTGTCCCTAGGCTCGTAAAATGAATCTCACTCAACTTTCTTAAACTTCATGCTTATCTTAATCATTTTATCTACTATAACAATCATCAATTCTTACTATTACAAAATGGTCCTTACTATCATTTTTCATGAAATTCACTTAGAAAAAGATGTTTATCTAACATCAAACTCTCATAAACTTCCATAAAACATCATTTAGCATGCATGTCATTCATGGGTAGATTTTTGAACATGCATCTTAGCTCATTTTATAGCTAGAGATAGCTATAGAGTCTCAAAATTTTTGGCACAAGGGGAAGAAGATGAATAGATTTTTATCATCTTTTTTCCTATTTTAATCACTTAGTAGACAAAGGGCCAAAATGCCCCTCACTTAAAAATTTTCCATTTTACTAACTCATGACCAATTTTGTCCAAAAATTATATTTTAGGAAAATTAACATTTAAGGACTTCTAATTGTTATTCTAAATCTACTTCATACAAAAAGCTTCTAGAAATTCATATTTTGCAACTTTTGCAATTTAGTCCTTTTTGGACCAATCAACCTCAATTTAATAAAATTGCTTCATGAAACTTTTACACTAGCATGCAAACATAACATAAACTTTAAAAACTCATAAATTCACCTCAGATTCGTGGCCTCGCACCACTATTTCGACTAGGCCCTAAATCGGGCTGTTACAATTAGGCCTCTATTTATACGCATATGGGGTGGCAAAAAATAGAAATTTTCAGCCTTGATTTTCTCCTTCAAGTGGCCAGCCATGGATTGAGGAGAAGGGGGTTGAGTTGTTTTGTTATTTTAAGCTAAGTGCTTAAAATGCAAAGCTTGAAAAGTGGAAGGGTAGGACCGGATATGTAAAGAAGTTTGAGGGTTGTTTCATAATTATTAAAAATAAGCTTTTAAACAGCTAATTGGATAGAAATATGGATGGTTTGGGCTTGCTAGATTTAACGAAAATTGGGCCTCTTTTCCGTGTACACACTTTCTCCTTTTAAACAAACTGAAACGTACAATCAAACATGAATCTGTAAATCATCATTTCACATACCTCAACCATACAACAAAACAACCCACAATAATTCAACTCATTATCAGCAGAACATGAAGTCAAACACAATACCATAACATAGTACTAATATACATCTAAAACAGCCACATGGAGGAGTTTGAGTTTAGAAACTCACCAACAAGATACTTGGGGTTGACATAGCTTACACTTGCTTAGCCTTCCCTTTATCACTTGGGTCTCCTCTTTCTTTGTAACAACCCATTTTCAATGAAATCGAAACAGTGGTTTTGGGACCACATATTTGAAGTCAAAAAATGTACTTCATTATTATATTTTATTGCCTGCAGCATGATAGAAATACTGTATAAAAATTTCGTTATGAAATTTTACCATTTATATGCTTAATTTGATAAAAATGACTAAATCGCGTAAAGCACAAAAGTTGAGTTTTAATATCTAAAGGTATTAAATAGCTATAGAACTATAGAGTGGAGGTCCTTTTATCGTAATTAGACCATTAGAGTTGATAGTGGATTTTAATGGTTTGGCATTATTGAAATTTGAATGAATTATTAATGTTAATTTTGGAAATTAGTAATTAAAGTTATAATTATTTAAATAAAATACACTATTATCATCCATTATCATCATCTTCCACCGAATTTGAAGAGAAAACCTAGCCATGGAAGCTTGAAGTTTCAGAAAGCTTATTTTACTCAATTAGGTATTCGTTTTTGTCTAGTTTTTTATGATTTATATGTTTTTGGGATTGTTGTAGCTTAATCTAGCTAGCCTGGGGACTAATTTGCAAAAATGTTAAACTATTAGGGTTTTACCATTGTTGAATATACTTGAGTTTTGAAGTTTGATGATAGAAAATGAATGGTTGTTGTTAGATAAACAAATTTTATAAAGAGATTTTTGATGAAATTGTCAATTAGGGACTAAATTAAAAAATAAAAAATATTACATGGTGAAATTGTGAAACAATTGAAGTATAGGGCATGCTAGGGACTAAATTGTAAAGAAATTAAAAGTATAGGGGCAAAATGGTATTTTTTTCCAAAAATATATTTTGGATTAAATTGAATGAATTAATTGTTAAATTGAGTTAAATTTATCCGTATAGATCCAGTTAGACCTCGTACGGAGTTAGATCGGGGAAAAGAGAAAGTCTCAAATTAATCGCCTCCGTATATATGCATACTCGTCGAGATAAGTTCGTGTAATTAAATTGTGTTTATATGTTTTTTTAATTGAAATATATATAAATGTTATGATTTGTCCTATATAATTATCGAATGCATATCCAACGACGTACAACGATTAGCGAGCCCCGCTTGAACCATAGAAATCCGTAGGATACAAATGACATGTCATTAGGGATACCGATTTATGGCTCGTGAGAGCATACCAATTTATAGCTCGTGAGAGCATACTAATTTATAGCTCACGAGAGTATACTGATCTTCAACTCAAATGAACATACCGGTTCACCGCTCGTATGAGCATATATGTAAATGAATTGACGGATTACAGTTATATGAGCTAGCACACTATGTGTGAGCTATCCCGGGTATCCAACGGTATTCTAAACAGTTCAACGGGCAATGTTCTATTACGAAATGATATAAGTTCGATACGAACTATTACAGGTATACACATGAAATGCATGGAGATGATGTCACATGATTTATAGATATATGAAATGGTTGATACATGTATATGGAACTTGATTAATTGTTGAGCATCCATGATTATTGGTTCATATATGTATTTACATGGCTAATATGGTTGGTATATTTGTGCTTAGGCATTTGGCCAAAATGTGTTGGAATATACTTTGTTACTTACCTATTACTTGATCAAATGGTAAGTTAAATTCTAAGTTATACGAACTTAGTAAGCTTAAATACTTACTCTGTGTTATTTTCCATGTTTTATAGTGAATCGGAAGCTGGTTCGGGTTGGAAGCTTGTCAGAGCTATATCACACTATCCATCGGCTCTTTTGGTACTTTTGAATGTTTAATTTTGGTTATAATGGCATGTATAGGTATACTGGCTAATATTGGCCTATATGTTTAGTTGTTGGAATGGCCATTTGTTTGGCTTGTGTTTTGGTATTTTGATGATGGAATGAGTTTGGTTTTGGCATGTAAATATTAGCCTTGAAATGTTGATGATTTGCTTAATGTGTTTGAAAGGTGAAATGGTAGTTGAATGTGCATATTGTATATGTTTTATAACTTATTGTGAATTGGTACTTTGGTATAGAAAACATAGATGTATTTTGAGGCTAGTATATTTGGTATCATTTGGTAAGTTAATTCAATGGTTCGTATTGATTCAAATCTAGTTGGAAATTAGTTGATCATTTGACCAAAATAAGTTTATGATTATATATGTTTATATATTGTCATTTGAGGTGCCTAAGGGCAATTGGTTGTATGTGATTATACCATATGAATGAAGATGGATTGTGCATGATTTTGGTACTTTGTAATGGCTTGTGTATTTGTGCATTGGTGTTTGTAGGTACATGTTAATCTGGGTGAGAAAAATGGCTTGACAAATAGCCTATTTCCGTCCACACGGGTAGAGACACGGGCGTGTGTCTCAACCGTGTGTGACACACGGCCATGTGTCCTCTATAGCTTTCAAAGGGTTGCAAGTCAGGCTGCTACACGACCTAGCACACGGCCTGTCACACGGGCGTGTGAGGTTACTTCGAAGGGTACACGACCTGGCACACGGGCGTGTGGCTTGGTCGTGTGGCCCAAGTTAGTGAGTTACACGGGCATAGACATGAGCTGGGACACGGTCGTGTGTCCTTATTTTGAATGCCCACACGGCCTGAGACACGGACGTGTCTCTTGACCGTATGACCCCTGCAGTGTTGAAAAATTTTACTATTTTCTAAAAAATTCTCTGAGTTTCTGATTTAGTCCTGACTTGTTTCTAACATGTATTTTGGGCCTCGAAGGCTCGTATAAGGGACAATATGTATATTTTTTTACTTGGTTTTAATGTGTTTATTGATATGTTAGGAAATGTTTGAAATTCTGCTCATTTGTACTGTAAACTCTGGTAATACTCCGTAACCCTGTTCCGGTGATAGATACGGGTTAGGGCTGTTACATTCTTGGTTGGCTAAATATAACAACCATAAAAGGATCAAAATGAAGACATACTTATGTAAGAAAACCTTAATTCATATGCATGCAGAGGAGTTATGAATGTTAACTACGACTTAAATCATCATAATTCAAGATAAATTATGTTGAAATCTCCTAACTTTCCTTTCTTTTCTTAAATCGGAAGGTACGTAAGAGTTAGAAAGATTACCAAATTGCTAAGTTCTCAAATATTTATGCTAACACCCTAGATTTGTCCCTTCATGCAACCCGTTTCTTAGTTTCCTTTCTTACAGAATGAACCAAAGAAGAAGATGGAAGAAACAAAAATGAATGCCAGAATGAAAGAATCCTCTTTTTATGTAATCTGTCCACCACTGATTCCCTAAATCCCAAGTCGGTCAATATTATTAATACCTTTAATCATAATGTTTCCCATTAACAAAAAATCCTAGTTCTAATGTCATAAAACTAAATTTAAATTCTAACTATTTACCAATCAGCCCACCAAGTTCTCATAACCACACTAAAACCCGCATAAACAGAAAATTTTTCTAATTAAATACTTAGAATTTCTGACATACCAAACCTTAACATTTTTTAGTGTGACATCAACAATCAAATAGGTGAAATTGGCTAGCACCATTACCTTATGGTCTCAAATAATCCACAAGCAATAGATCTCGTCTTTGCCTTCCATGTCGCATCAACATTAATTTTAACCTCATTTTCACAAGGCGGAGTCTACCAGTCCAAGTACATTCATGAATTTCTTCATGAAACTGGAATACATGATAACACTAGTGTGCTTATTCCACTAAATTCAACAGCTTCTTTAGTTCTCAACTATGAAAGTCATCCTATAAATTTCATTGAATTTTATCGAGTGTTAGGTAAACTTCAGTACTTGTCTTTTACTCGCCTGACATAAGTTTTATTATTGACAAACTATCTCAGTTCATGCATAGCCCCTTTGTTACTCTTTAGAATACGGTGAAACAAAGTGCTTTAATACTTAAATCACACTACTAATCATGGCCTCCATATTTTGTGTCATCATGATCCTAATATTTTTGTCTATTCCAATGCAGATTGGACAAGAGATCATAATGATTGGGTGTCTGCTAGAGGTGTTCATGGGCCGGGCTCAACTAAAAATTTAGGCCCATTCATCGAGCTCGGGTCGGGCCGGGCCTAAAAATGGGCCTAAATTTTTTCCCAAGCCCGAACCATATAAAAATGCTAAAACCGGCCCACTTCTACCATAAGTATTAAATTTTTATATTATTTTATATAATTTTTAAATATATATAATACATCAAAAATACTAAAAAATCAAAATAAATATTTCCCAACAAATTGAAAATAAATTTTAAAAAAAATATGTAGACTTAAATAACACTAAGATAGATATAACTTAACAAGCAAATACCTCTAAAATAATAATAAAATTAACAAATGCCTTTAAAATAATAACAAAATTAACAATAAAATAAGTTTTATACAATATTCAATCAATAACAATAAAATAGTAGCAACATAATAGTAATATGGTAGCAAAATAGGGAGAAAACAACAAGAAAATAACATTCAAAAATAAAAAAAAAAAGTAGATTTTGTTGTCATTTAGTGAATTCGGGCCGGCTCAGGCCCGGGCTCGGGCCAAAAATACCTTACTCGAGGCCCGGCCCATTTTTTAAACGGGCCTTATTTTTTGCCCAAGCCCATTTTTTGGGTTTATATTTTTGCCCAAATCCTTCCAAATTTCGGCCGGGCCAGCCGCCCGACCATGAACACCTCTAGTGTCTGCTACTAGCTATTTATTTTTTATTTTGGTCTTAATCATATTGTTTGGTCCTTTAGGAAATTAAACAATAAAAAATGGTTCAAACAGTACAACTGAAGCGAAACCTCATGCTATTTTCATTAAAAAACTTGCAAGTTTCTATTGCTTAACCTCTCAAAATTTTCTTAGATAATCTCGATGCTACTTTTCGATGCCTACATTCATTTCTCCACAGCAAGATGAAGCATTTGAATGTTTATTTTCATTTTGTTTGTATATGACTTGAAGTTGTCCACATTCCAATTACAAATCAACTTGATGATGCTTTTACCAAAGCTCTTCCACACAAGGGTTTTCACTATCTTGTTCCCAAGTGTTGTTGCTCATCCCCTAACTTGAGGAAGGCATATTAAAAATATGTGTTTTACTAAAGATCAAAACTTTGGTTTATTTTAAATTTATTTTATCATTTACTTTGGTTTTAGTTTATCCTTGTATTTGATTTCTGAATTCTTATTATTTAATTTTTTTTTATCTTAGAATTGTTTTTGTTATGTGCCTTCACATCCTTTATGTAAATATATGACTAGATACATCAATAAAATTATCAATTTTCCCTTCTCATTTAGAACTTCTTTATTAGTAAAACTTGAATTCTAATGTCTACCAAGAACTCAATCAACTTAATTGTAAAGCTTAATGCACACTTTAGTCTTGAAGTATATCACTTTTTTGACTTTGGTCCTTAATGTTTTTTTTGGCTCACTTCAGTCCCTAATGTTGCCAAATATTCCCAATTTAGTCCCTAATGTTACAAACATTCTCAATTCAATCCTTTCGTTGTTAAAAAATCGGTTGGACACAATGGCGTTACCATGACGCCATAATCCAAAAAAACCTTAAAATCTTTAAAAATGAAAAAATTTACAAAAGTTACAAAAATTTATTAAAAATAAAAATATATTAAAATAGAAAATAAATATAAAATTAAATAACAATATAAAAAATTGCTAAAATTTTTTAAAAAATATTAGAAATTTTAATATTTTTAAAATTTTATAAGCCACATTTACTAGAACTTGAACATGAGATCGTTGTCTCTTGAAAAGATACCACTTACTATAATTGTTACTTACTATAGTTGTTTTATAATGCAATCAATCAAAATTTATAATTGATAGAACTTTTTAGGTGATAACTTTGAATTATATTTGAACATGAATTATCTAATCATGTAGCTAAGTTAAGTTTACCCCACCTCCTTTTGAACAATCAGAAGTATTTGGTAAATTTTATAAATGTAGTTTTTTTTTTTCTTTAAAGAAATTCATTTGAATGCAAATAAGTATATGTTTCAAGAGCAACTATCATTTATTTGTGCGATTTACAGTCAGGGGCGATGCTAGAAAATTGGGACTAAAATTAAATTGTAAATTTTTATGATAGCAAATGTTATTTCACCATTTTAACACCTATATCTTTATAATTTTTAAAATATTAAATCAAATTTTTATTATTTTTAGGAGATAAATTGTAATCTTACTTTTACTAATTTAATTTTTTATAAATTTTAAAGGGGCGTAAATAGAATATTTTCCATTTTAAGGGGCCAAGCCCTGCCAGCCCCCTTAGTTACGCCCATGCTTACAATGCTTGGGTTGTTATTGTGTCATATAGGTTTAAATAAAAAGAAAAAAGAGAATTTTTTTTTTTAAGAAAGATGGTGGAGGCAATGATGAGTGACGTTGGGGAAGTGAAAAGAAGAAAGTAAATTTTGAGGATTAAATTGAGATTATTTCATAAATTTTGAGAGTTAATTTATTTTAAATTATGATTAAATTAGTAAAATATGTAAAAATTAAGGATTAAATTTATTAATATATTTATTTTTTAATTATTATGTCTCATTTTTATCAGAGATTTAACGGCATGTAACGGAAATGGAAAAAAAATAATTTTGATTACTTGGATGACAAAATTTAAAAAATCGATGGTTAAGTGAAAAATAATAATAATTAAAAAACTGAATTTGAAAAACTGATAGTAGAATAAGAGAAAAAAATGATAATGGTGAGGTGAGGTAAGATGTTGGTTAACTTTTATTTTATGAAAATTAACCTCACCTCACTAATTCCAATATTACCGGTGCGCATTAGATGTGTAAATTCAGTATTTAAAAAAAACAATAAGGAAAACGTTTTTATATTAGCATTTATCAATAAATCCAAACAAAAAGTTATTTATTTTTAATTGTTTAAACAGTAATCCTGATCGTCACAGTCGGATCCGGTTTAGACGGTAGGGCCGAGTGGGGTGTTCGGACTCAGTGTCGGTGAAGATGTTGTTCTGATTACTTGGTACGATAGTAAGAATTAATGGCCATGAATTGTTATAAAAGTAATGACTATGAATCGGCAAATTCTATTGTCGTTTTATTAATAATTGATATAATCTATGGAGTGGTCAACTATAAGAGAAGTATTTACTTCCAAATTTATACCAATTTCATAGCATTAATTATAAAACCAGATTCCTTAAAGATGATAAAGTTTGATTCCATTTCATATAAATTAAGAATAGGTTAAATAATGGAGTCATATAAATATATCAAAATTATATTGTGTTTAGAATTAATTAATTTAATCATAAATAAATTAAGATAGAAATGTTTGCATTTCTGAAGCACGTGTTTGGCATGTGAAATTCACCACAATTTTCCTAAATTAATCCTTAGCTCGCACTAAAACTGTCCTTGAGATTTGTTGCCAGCTTGTTTTATGCCAAATATGGAGCCTCGTCTTGAATTGTTATTATTTCTTAATTTTTACTTTATCACCTTTTTTAATTTATTACTTATTTGTTTAATTATAGTCTGATGATTAGATAGGTTGATCATTTGGCAGGAATGATATTAAGTTATTTTTAATTACAAAATAAGAAAATATCTTCTAATAAAATAAATAACAAAAAAAAGACAAAAAGAACAAAATTGAAGATTCTTTTAATAATGAAACATATTCACCACCAAAAAGAGAAGAATAATAACAATTTTAAATTAAAACAAAAAAGGAAATGACTTCAATTTCAAATAGAAAAAAAGAAAAGGAAAAGGCGTTCAAATAAAATAAGTAGCTTTTTTAACGATAAAATAAGTAAGCTACTAATAAAAAATCTTAAATAAACAAAAAAAAATTACCAACTACAATGTATGCAGGGCGAAGCCAGAACAACTTTTTAGGGAGGCGAATGAAATTTTAATTTTTTATAGTTTATATCTTTATAATTTGTAAATGATTAAATCGAATTTTTATAATTTTAGTGGGCTAAAGTACAATTTTACCTTTACTAATTTAAAATTTTTTAGCATAAATAGTAATTTTACATTTTAGGGGGGCCGGGGCCCATGCCAGCCCCCCTGGCTTCGCCGCTGAATGTATGAAAAGGTGATCTGTATAATTCCACCGCCAAGATATACTCCTTGTCTAGAGTAGCTAAGTAAAAAAGTAAAATTAATCTTTATCTGTACATGGGTTTTAATCATTATTCATACATGGATTTTCTAGGACAAAATGAACCACTTCAAATAGGTTCAGTGTTCTGGTACAAAATACAATTAAGTGAACATAGGTTACATAAGCCCCCAATAATTTATCGGATAAACAAATAAGTCAAACATTCCCAGCCCATTGAATGAAATAGGTAATTTCTTGGTCATTATTAACTAAAGTCATAATATTAAATTTAATCATTAATATTTATTTATTTTAGCACTTTAATCCTTTTTTTTATTACTTTGACTCTCAAACTTCTAAAATTTAGTTGAGATACTTTTTTATGGACATAAAAGTTAATTGGCCTCTTAAATTTTTAATGGCAATGATATAGCAACTCGTATGACAATCTATATGTACTTCATTGTTTTCATAGATTTTTTTCAAAAAATTATGAAACTTGTTGAACATTTTAATGGTTATTAGTATTTTTTTTTTTATAAAACATACTTGTACTACCACACAAGTTGTCCTATTAGTGTTGTTAAATTTTTAACGATTCAACCAATTTTTTAGTTGAAGGTTAAGGGTCAAAATGATCCATAAAGTAAGAAATAGGGCTAAAGCGACAAAAAAAGTAAACATTAAGAATTTATATGTATCATTATGTCTATTTTTTTGGGTACAACGATCATTATGTTGATATTATATTATGTCGCACTCATGTCTATGTAAAAATTGTCATGTGTAACATGTATTTACAATAATTATATATGAAAGCTAAATGTGATTTTTGTAATATCCTGAAATAGGGGTTAATTGTTATTAGATTATTTTGCATAAGTGTGGTCGTTGTGGTGTTAATTGAGGAATTTTAGGTGCTAGTTATAAGCTAAGGGAAGGCTCGAGCTATAGGAGAAATTTTGTTTTTAAGTGTTAATTATGGGGAGCTAGGCTAAGGATGCCTTAAGAGAAGTTGTGGGGGATGTATGACATAAAGATGGCCTTGGTAAAGTGGCTGCAATGCGCCACTTAAAGCTTGGTAAATGACGCCTCAAGCTGCGAGGAAGGGAGGAGTTTCGAGCCTTGGTGATGGCATAGGAGTGTGTTATTTTTATTTTTGCATCAAAAAGAGGAATTGGGCTAAGAAGGCCTTAAGGAAAATTGTGAGAGTGTTTGGACATGAAAGGGGGCTTGGTAAAGTGGCTCAAGGGTGCCACTTAAGGGCCTGGAGATGACGCTGTGTAGGTCTTGTTTTCGAGTAGCGTGGAAAGCAAATGGGTATTTTTATTTTGCTTTTGGCGTTAAGACTAGGGGGAGCTAGGGAAGGAGGCTTTAAAAGAGATTGTGGCGAGTTTATGTCACAAAAAAACGCCTTGGCAAAGTGGCACTGGGCGTTACACTGTCAAGCTTGCTCCAGCAGTCCCATGTTCGAACCCTGGAGGCGTGATCTGGTGTTTTTATTTTTGCTTTTAAGCGTCAACAAAGCAGGTGAGAAGTGGGACGGCATGGGACTTTGGAAAATGTAAGGATAAGCCTTGTTTTCTTTTAAATATTTGGCTATAGATAGTGGAGATAATGGTTGTTTTATTTTTTTTATTTATTTTAAGATAGAAGATAATGGTGGCCTTATTTTATTTATTTTAGTTTAATAGGTGATAAGAGAATATATGGGAGTTTGATATGGGATAAGGTGATGATTTATTTTATTGGTTAATAGATAAAATAGGAGAATAAATGGGGAGTTGATAAGTGGAGTTGGTGGTCGAATATATGACTTTGGGGGCTGTGATTTTCGGCTTTGAAGAGTAGCAGGGGAGTGCCGAATTACTTTTTTTTCTATGAGCATTCATCTCTTTCTTTCACTTCTAAGTGTCTTGCCAAAATTCTTCTCACCTTTCCCTTCTCATTCTTTTTCTTCTTTCAACTTTGATTTTACATCTTCTCATATTTGATCGAATGCCTTATTTTGCAAGTAAATGATAGCCGAAACCTACGCTCTTCAAACGTGTAATGGTAAGTATTTTTACCCTTGGTAGTCGGTTTTGAATTCTTCTTTATAAGAATGCCGAAATCTATAGTTGGGCCTTGGATCAGGGTTGGCCGAATGTGTATAGTATCATAACTTCGTATTTCTTTTGTATATGCCAACGTTAGGGAGCACTAAGGAGTTGCTTGGATTCGATTCTTTAAGTAAGCCTATATGGTATTCGGCCATAGGCCACTTTCCATAGATTTGCTTATAGCTGATTTTAACAAGTGACATATAAAGATTTCGACAATTTCAAAGGCAAGAAGTGGCTATTCGGGATTTGGTAGGAGACAAATCGGCATTAAGGGAGGAGGAAAAACTCCGTTCATCGTGTTAGAATCAAATAGTTTGGGATTTCGCTAAATAGTCAGGTGTGTGATTAACCCACCGTTTCTCGGGTTTTTGCTATAATTACATGTGTGATTTATGTGCTAACCAAAGGCATGGCGATTATGTGGTAATTACCCTAAAAAGGGGTATATCGATATTCAGGTTAGTATTATCTGTTGATAAGAATGTGAAAGTGTCGATGTGAATGTGACTATGCCTATGGAAATATGATTGATTGCCTTAATAACATGTGCATGCATTTATTATTATGCCATTATTACATGTGCATGTGCATGGGGTGGGATATGAAAGAAGGTACGGGTGTACTTCGAGTACGTGGTTTGATGTTAGCCTTGAGCTACATCGTGGATTGACGTTGACTGAGGTCACGTTGTGGATTAATTGCGATTTAGTTCGCGTGGCTTGATGAGTGGCTATGTGCCTCATCGTGGTTGATATCGGCAATGTGCCATATCGTGGTTGATGAGTGGCTATGTGTCCCATCGTGGTTTGGTGTTAGCTACGGCTACATCATGGATTGGCGCTAACTGAGGTCACGTTGTGGATTATTGTGCTTAATTGCACGTGGACGGCATTGATTGCCTATTGGAGTAAAAAGGAGAGGGTGATTTAATAATCCCCTGGTGTGTGGTAGGCTGGATTCGGGGGTGTGTAGAGGATGGACCCTAGGTTGGGTTGGGTGCACTTTGCATATTATATTTGGTATGAGTAATTAATGTGAAAATGGGCCAAGCCCAGTATATGAATGTGGATCAGTGTGGAAATGGGCTAAGCCCGATATGTGGAAATTATGCGGTTAATTACCCTGTTAACCTGATAAGTGATATGAATATGGGCCAAGCCCAGAATGTGTTATTATGTGAATATGTTATCTTGTTATCTGATATATGGGTTAATATGTGGTTAACATGTGGGTGGAATTCAGTGGATTAATTACACACTGAGTCTGTATGACTCACCCAATTTTTGTTAAACATCGCAGGTGATCGTGATTTTTGGACCGGGTTGGAGTGGATACAAAGGTGGCCATGCAGAAGCAGATTTTCATGCAGAAAGATATTTTAATTAATTAAGTAATTATATTTTCAGTATTTTGATTAAGTGTTTATTATAATAAGGCCCATTAAGGTATTTAAGTATTTTTATTAAGTATCTTTATTATTATGTTTTATTATGGATTGACAAGTGAGATATCTTTCGCAAATGGTTTTATTTTCTTAAATCTATATATAATAAAGTTTTAATCCGGACATTTTTATAAACACCACACTTTACTTAAGATTTTAAATGGTCACCGTTTTACAAACTCAACAAGTTATCATGATTTTATCTTTAAGTCAAATCTTTTCAAACGTTTTTCTGCAGTGACATACCAGATCCGGTCGGGACTCGTGGGCCGGGTTTGGGGTGTTACAATTTTAATCAAAATGGTAAAAAAAACATTGTATATATACTATTCCTCATGCTCAAATATCACTGTGTGTAGTTATTTTAATAAAATTTATTTAATAAAAAGATAAAAACACTGAGACACTATCCTAATTATATTTATTATTTTGTGAAAAGAATGTACAGTTTAATAATTTTTTAATTGAGTCGGTGTCCAATTAACTTGTAAAAATTAAAAATTTATTAGATTATGTTACATCCACTACGTGAGGAAAGAATTTTTTATTAAAAGATATAAGTTTATCTTTGAAATTATAAGAATAACATTCTCTTGGAGTAATAATTAAGGGGTTTTTTTAATATCAAAGTTTAAGGTTTAAATGTAAATAATATATTTTTTAGATAGATTATTTTAAAGATTTTATATAAAACTATTAAAATCAATTTTTTTGGAACTGGATTGGGGTCAAATTCATCAAATTACTGATTTTTGGTTTGTTAGGTTCAAATCAAATAATTTATTAAAACATTGTAAAAAAAATTATGAATTTTATAAAATTCAATTCAATTGGTCAATTTGTGTGTCAACTACTTTTTTTTTCTTTGTTCCGGGCCAATATACCATCTAGTTCGGTTCTGGAAACTGATTAAAAGATATAAATACCCTTATAATAATATTTTTTGTTTGTTGAAAAAAAATGATATTTTAAACTTTTCCTAATTAAGTTGGTGTTCGATTGACTTGTGACACTAACTTAATTAAATATTTTTTTATACAATAAATAGATTATTACTTTATAACAAAGATAATGCATTGCAATCATTTCTTAATTGAATTGATGTTCGACTAACTTATAACACAAACTTACTATATGAAAAAATAGATATCTTGGAAAGGAAATATATATGATATATATAGTTTACCTCTAGAAAAGAATGAAAAGAAAAGTAGTGGGTAGTTTTTAGTTTTTTTTTTTTTTCCTGAAGTGTAACAAGTAGAGTATAATTATAGATACAAGTTCAAGTGATAATAAATATCAAACTATTACAGATGGATTGTTCGAGTAACCACCAACCAGAATCAAACTATTGCAACACAAACAAACTAAAAATTGAATAAACTTTCCAGATTAAAGCTAATAAACTAAAACTAAACTAAACTAAACTAAAACTCCATACATAATGTGACTCGAAAACTTACACATATAGTTGTGCATGGTAAGTCTAAAAAATGGGTACTTAAGACTCAAGGTCTCCATTTTTGCCAATTGAGTAAAGACCTCATTGACAAGGAGGTTTCTTTTAATGGTTTGACAGAAAGGAGTATGTATTTTTCTAGATATATAAATTGAAAATTAAATACTAGCATTAATTAATTAGTAATATAGTTAAATAATTATTATTGTAATAATAAATTATTTGCCGTTGCTTAAATTTTGTTAATATCATTTATGTATTATCACTTTATCAATTTTTTTATCATAAGAAAAAAAAAACCAAAGGCATAATTGTCAAAATACACTCAATGTTTATGGGTTTTTGGGTTTGAGCCTTTAACTTTTTTTTATTGACACCGTTAATGTTACGATATTTTCAAAAATTAGCCCAATTTTAACAATAAACGTGATTTGACCGTCAATCAAACTGCAAGTCAACAAAGTAACCTATATGGCACGCCACATAAGCATTATGTCATAGATGACATCATCTATAGAAAATTTATTTAACAATTTCTTTTCATTTTATTTCCATCTTATTTCTTCACAAAATCAATAAACTTCTTCAGGTAGCCTTTCACAAATCTGTTCTCTAGAAATCTTATCAAAAGGTTGAAAATTGAGAGATCTCAAAATCATTGACACCATCAAAGACCCAGATTTCAAAATTCTCCGATTCTAGTGCAAAATGGCATTATCTTCAATTCAATGGGTCCACCCACCAATGATCTTGCTCCATCGCGATCTATATTGCCAACGGAGCTTCCTCTACCCAGAACATAGGTTCAAAATAGAATGTACCTGCATCAGCTAGTACATGTGTGGCTCGATTCGTCTTCCTCATCACATATCTACCCATGGGAAGCTAAACAAAACCTTTGTGCAAACTCTATTAACTCCTCCACTGTTGCCAAACATTCTAGGGTTTGAAATCTTATCTTCCTCAATGGCGGAGAAAGAGGCGTCGTCGGAGCCTGCCGAGGCCAACCCACCAATTGAAGACATGGATCTCGAAAACCTTGACTCTTCCGCCCAAAACCCTAATGCTAGAGACGACGCAAACGATGACTCCTAATCGAAGCGTGGGAGAGAGGAAGACAACAAAGAAACCGAAGACGTTTCCAAAAAGCAAAAACTGGAAAAGTCCGTAGTGGAAGAAATGTTGGAAAAAAAGTCAGATTCATTGGAATTTTTTGGGTTTCGCTGTTAGTTTTCATTGGTATTTACGATTTATTTGATGATCTATTTTATTTAGAAGAAAATTTTTATTTTTGTTTATATCAGTAGTAGTATTGTAATCATAGCTTTCATGGTGAATGAAGATATTAGAAGAAAATTTTTATTTTTATTTTTATTTTTATTTTTTGGTTTCGCGGTTAGTTTTCATTGGTTTCGCTGCACTCATAACATTTCTTTTTAATATATGACGTCATCTATGATATCGTGCTTATGTGGCATGCCACATAGGTTATTTTCTTTACCTGTAGCTTGATTGACGATCAACTCAAGTTTACTGTTAAAATTAGGTTTATTTTTGAAAAAATTGTAACGTTGAGGGTGTCAATAAAAAAATGGTTAAGGGCTCAAACTCAAAAACCCATAAATGTTGAGGGTATTTTTGACAATTATGCCAAAACCAAAATCAAAACCAAAATAAAATTTGTTGCACAAAACTCAATCACATATTTTATTATTAATACTATGTATATATCTATTCTATTATTAGGTCACTGACTGAATTGGTGTAATGAGTTAACCGGATATTGACTAAAGGAAAAACTTAAAAATAATTTCAACCTCAACCTATGACACTAATGTCCCGAAAGTTCAACCAATGTCTCATAAGCTTTTTACATAAATTTTTGGCATTGATTAATCTTGCCCTCCAATTTTACAAAAAAAAATATTTTAGTTATCCATCTAATTTTTCACCTCTTTTTAGCCTTTGAACATGTATTATTTGTCAAATCATCTCAAAATTGATGGAAAAAAATTAGCATTTGTTAGTTTTGCTAACGTGACATCCACGTGGTAGTCCATGTGTATGCCTGTTAGCAATTAATTAATTTTTTAAAATAAAAAATAAAAAAATTATATTTTTATACTTTTAAATACTTTTTAAATTTTTTAGAAATATTCTTTATAATTTTTTGAATTTTTTAAATTTTAAAAAATTAATTAATTGCTGAGATGGCATCCACATGGAAAATTCATATCAATAAAATTAATAGACATTAAATTTTTCATCCATTATGAGGTGATTTGACAAATAAGGTAAGTTTAGAAGTTAAAAAAAAATTAAATAGAAAGCTAAAATGACTGTCTTTTATAAAATTAAAAAGCCAAATAAATCATTTTACAACGGCAATTGTGCCATAATAATATAAAATATATTTCCACATTATTAATGAATAAAATTAATAAAAAAGTTAATTTAAATCATTGTTGTCTGTTGATAAAGAAAGATATTTTTATTTCCTTCATTATCTTGAGATAATTTGGAAGATAATTAATACAATACCTAAATTAATTTTTATTATAATCAATATACTTAGATATTGTGATTAAACAATAAAAAGAATTCAGTATGATAATATTTATCTAAATAATTAAATAGATTTATAAAGTAGATGAAATCACATTATATTTCCACCAAATAACAGTATCCATAAGCTCGTCCCTATTGTCCTTGTGAAAACAACAATTCTCTCCACCACTCGAAGCCAAAAAAAAAAAAAAAACCAAAAAGCCAAAGGGGACCATCGAAGGATGTGAAAAAGCAAAGAAAGTAAAAAAAAAAAAAAAAAAAAAAAAATGGGGTTTGCAGCAGCCAACGGCAACAAAGAAAGCAAAGGCATGGGTTTACTCTTGGTGTTCTTCCATGGCGACCAAAACAAAATCACTAATTCTTCCGTTGATAACCAAACCACCACCACCACGACGCCACCGTCAACAAGATTTGTTCGAAGAACAGCTTCTTCCAGTCTCCTTTTCTCAAAAGCTCAATCCACTATTTCCATTTGCCTTGTTTTGGTTTTCCTCACGATTCTTCTCTTCACTCTCTCTACTTTTGAACCTTCCATTTCCACCCCATCTTTTATTCCTTCTCCCACCATTAAAAACTCTCGTCGGTTCTTAGCTCAAAAGACCGAATTTCCTCCTCCTCCTCCTCCTTTGAAATGGTTTTTCCCCATGTGGGAATATAACAAACCGCTTAATGTTAAGCAAAACCGTGGGGTTTTGCCATCTTCGTTTGCTTTACAAAGGATGGGAACTTTGTACAGACGTGGGACGAAAGCCATGAACGATCTTATTGTCAGCCATGTTGTTGAAGATGTGACCGAAGATGAACTCAGGCTTTTCTTACGAGTCTTGCATAGGTCTGGTATTACTTCGAAAGCCGACATTGTTTTTCTTTTTGGGTCTTCGTCTTCGAGATTTAACCTTGTTATTCATGAAGAGAACGACTCGTTCTTCAATCTTATTCAACACTATAAAGCTTCCAATAACAAGGGTTCTCGTGACTCGGTCTTTAGTTTCGAGTCGGCCCAGTTTTGGAAATCTGGGAAAAAAGATGTTGGGGACACTATTTGGGGAAAGAAGGGTCGAGGGAATTCCGGCAATTCAACTGAAGCTGAAGGTGAGTCAACTCGGTTGACTTACGGCTCGGTAGTGGGATTCGATGTGAACGAGTTGGATCCAGAGAACTCGCTAGCTGGGTTTTTAGATCACGTCCCGATGAGTTTTAGAAGATGGGCTTGTTATCCGATGTTATTAGGGAGAATCAGGCGAAATTTTAAGCATATAACGTTAGTGGATGTTAAAAGTTTGATGTTACTGAGTGACCCACTCGGCCGTGTCAGGAATCGGAGTCCCGAATCGGTTTATTTGTTAACAAAGGAAAGCAGCTCCGGTGGGAAGCACAGCAAGAGGAACTCGGATAAAACTCAGTCCCATTTGCAAGTCAACTCAGCGATTCTGATGGGTGGAGCTAGAGGGATTCGGAGACTAGCCAATGCAATGTTGACGGAGATCGTCAGAGCTACAATGCAGCATAAGAAGAAGAAGAACTCGATATCAGAGTCAGAAATCTTGAGTCAACTCGTCGGGAACGGGTATTTACTGAAGAATGTGGATTTGATCACATCGACGGAGTCAATTCAGGAAGCGAGTTCACTGATGAGTTCGAGCTCCAACTCAACTGCAGATTATTCAATAATTCAACGCGGTAATAGCAGTCATGATCTTAATTGCATAATTATGAAGCTAATATGTTTATGTGAAACAAATTCTTATGTTTATAGGGATTGTTAGTAAAGGAAAAAAATTTAATTAGTGTTTAGAAAATAAAAAAGGAATTATAATTTTGTTATTTTTTATAGTAAAATTTTGATTTTGATGTATAAATATTTTTAGATTATAGGGATTTCTTAGCCAAAGAAAAAATAAACAAGTTTTCTCTTTCTTTTCTTTTGTTTCTCTAATTATCAAAGTATAATTATTTGTTTAGTGGTTCGAAATAAGAGATTGAACCGAATCAATTGAGTCTAATTTTCTCTATTTTTAAATACTTATCCAATTATGAAGTAGATTTGTATAATAATTAAAAGAGATAAATATCAAATGTCAATGTATAACTTGATACGTAATTTTAAATTTGTGTAATTATATACGTGAAACTTGAATTATGGTTAATATGTATACATAAAATTTTAATTTTAATTTAATTGTACACATTTAAATAATTGAATGCAAACATTTATTTTCATATTTGATTAATATATTATTCGTATATGAAATATATTAATATAAAATCGTGTTTATTTATAAAATCAAAGTTTATATATAACATTGCACATTAGATAGAAATTTATTTTAGCTTTGGTCATAGAGGAGTGACAAGGCGTTGATCTTCGAAAATAAAAATTCTTTATTTAGGTCTTTTAAAATTTTAAATTAATAAAGGTAAAATTGTATTTTAACTTTTAAAAATGATAAAAATTTGATTTAATTTGTTAAAAATTATAGATATAAACTATTAAAATAGTGAAATTGTATTTTTACTATGTAAAAATTACAATTTAATTTTGATCTCTAAAAGATTTTGATTTCATTGAGACTTTGGTATTTATCTCTAATTAAATAACCATCAATCCATTTTTATATACCATATAAATTATATTTATGTTATAAATTTTGAAATATAAATAAATTTTGTAGTAAAAAGAAAGTAGGGTTTAGAGTGAAGAAATGATATTAAACAAAAATGTCCGGCTGGTATGAGACAGGAAAGAAAAGAATAAATATATATATATTAAAATGATATAGTTTTATTTTTATTTATTATATATATATATTAAAATGATATAGTTTTATTTTTATTTATTTTGCATATTTTCATGGAGTTAGATTCTAAAAATAATTAAATTATGAATTTGGTAGCAGGTTGCATGACCAAATAATCCGCATCTTCTACTTACTTGGTAATGAGCTAAAACTGTTTGTTGAAAATGAAAAATCTAATTCAAAATTTCATTTTTTTTTTTGGGTACTTCATAATTCTTTTTACGAACGTGATAATTAGTATATGTAATTTTTTTTCATAGTTATCTTAAATTAAGATAATATTATTTTGTTAATGAGACCTTAAGTTTTATACATATATATATTGTTTATTTTGAAGTTTGTGGTCGTCTTTTCTAATAACGACACTTTCAAAGTTTAAACTTACGTTTTGTCTTAAATGAGGTCTTAAGCTTAATGATAATATTAAAATCTAAAAAAAATCTAACTAGACCGAGCCAAGCTTACTTCTACTTGAAATTTTAAAATTTTAGGTTCAATTTCATCTTATATAAATTATATGTGGAATCTTCAAGTTTAAATTTTATTATGTGAGGAATCATAATCCAAATGAATATTGTTTAAATTTATTTTGATTTAAGTGTCGATAGAAAAAGAATAATAAGTTTCGATGGATATCTGCAAAGTATAAAATTAAAATAAAATAATTTATATTTTTATATCTTAATCAATTCATGTATTTTTTATATAACAAATTCAACCCTTGACCAAACTAGAAATTGCAATGATTACCATGAATTTTGTAGCACTAAATGAGATCAATAACTTCACTTTTCTTCTTGATTTGATACAATAATGAAAATTGTTTTGTTATCTTCCTTATATTCCTTCTCTTTTCTTTTTCCCACTTTATTCCAAAAGAGAAAAGAATAACACTGTAGACCCTAAATCACCACTTTATAACATTTTGTATAAAAGATGAATTATGATGCACATTAAAATGTCCCAATTACTTAAGCTTCATTTGGTGTTCTAACACAGTAATTTCAAACAAAGTAGGATCATACAATCATAACAATACATTAAAAATGCTTTTCCTTAGCGAGAAAGATGGAAGTATAAATACTATGCGATAGGCAAGAAAGTTCTAAACGCATTTTTTCTTTCTTTTCTTTTATAACATGCTTGAAGAATTTATTAAATAATATTTTTTTATTGGAAGTTATGAAAATATCTTCTCCTAATAAAGTTAAGTTATATTATTTGAAGGCATTTTAAAATTTTTATCTTTAAAAAATTCAATAAAATTTTTGGATGAAATTAAATTTAAACCTGTGCTATTTATATTAATAAAATATTAAATTTATTACTAAAAAAGTTTTATTTTGATATAATATATACATTTTAATTATATTATGCTTATTTTATTACCTCTATAAGTTGTATATATTGATTTATTAGTTTCAAACCATACATTTTGTTAATAATATATCTAATTTTTAAACATACGATTGTGTTCTAAATACATGATTTCTATACACATACACATGTGATATGATTTCTAGTTATAATTATGCATTTATATAATCTTTTATAAATCGATGATTAATATTATATAATTTTCATAAATTTGTATTGTTTTTATATTACATTTATTATTAATTATTAATCGATACATTGATGATAGTTTTTAACCTTTTAAATTCAAATATCCTATTAGCATTATGAAAAAAAATCATTTTAGTAATTTTTTCTCTTTTAGTCATTCAACTTGTATTATTTGTTCAATCATCCCAAAATAGATGGAAAAGTTATTGTTTGTTAGCTTTAGTGACGTGGCATTCACATATATGTAATGTTAGCAATTAATTATTTTTTAAAAATATTAAAATATATTTTTTACATTTTATAATTTTTTGAATTTTTAAAATTAAAAAAATAAATAATTGCTAATGTAGCGATCCACGTATATGTTTTGTTAATAAATATTAACTTCTCCATCTATTATATGGTGATTTGACAAATAATATAAGTTCAGAAGTTAAAAAAGATAAAAAAAATTAAATGAATGGTTAAAGTAATTTTTTTAAATTAGAGGGCCATATAAGTTATTATGTCTATCTTGTTTGTGGCGTTAAAAAACTTTAGGATTAGTTTACTAGATAATTATTCTTATATGCCTCCCATTTATATCTATACTATATATTAAGCTCATAATTAAGTTAGTATCACAAGTCATTTCAATACCAATTAAGTTAAGTCATTATTTTACAAAATAAATTATATAATTTTAAGAATGTTTTTATGTTTTGATATATTTGATATAAAAATAAGAAAAAAATACAATGGAATATAACCCTATAAATTTTTTAACATTTTTAGTTTGTGATTTTAATTAAAGCCTGAAGTAAAAGATCCACTTTATGAACTTCAAACTACAGCCATAGGGAGTTGTGAACACATTGATTAGCACCACGTGGATGTGGCTGTTTTCTAATTCCGCTCCGCTCCGCTCCGCTGTCAAACCAATGCCAGCAATAACTTTATTTTTCCATTTATTACTTTTAAAATAAAATATTATTAATCACTATTTTCCAGAAAATATTTTAAACCACGTGCGAAGGGGGTTTTCTTTAATGCAGTAGAAAATTAGGTCTGTCATTGTTACTCCCAAAAACGTTTTCCCTTTTTACAGTATTAAGGTCATATTAGAAAATAGAATTATGGGTTATTTTCAAAAAAAGTAAATACGTAGTAATATTTTAAGTTAAATGTAAATGCTGAGATATATTAAATGTTTGCATGCACTGACTTAGCAAAGAAGGATGTAAAAGGGAAAGGGAAATGTTGAGTGTCACAGGCAGGTGACATAGACAAAAGCCAATCCCACCGACACCCTATAGTTGCCATGTTTTATCGCACGGTTCAATATTCATAATGATGTTGATATGCTATTTGAGGTAAAACTATCACAAAACCCATTCTACTATAATCTATATTACATTTTAGTCCCTTTCTAAAAAAATGGCTAAATTAATCTGTATTCATTAGTTGAGGGAGCAAAATAATCTTCCGCTTAAATTTGATGTTTATATATAAGATATAATCAGGGTTGAAGGAAAAAAAATTTTTTAGGGAGGCCGAAACTAAATTTTAGTTTTTACGATAGTAAAAATATAATTTCATCATTTGAATAACATATATATTTATAATTTTTAAAAGATTAAATCAAACTTTTGTCATTTTTAGAGGGCCAAACTATAATTTTATTTTTACTAATTTAAAATTTTAAAAATATTAAATAGAAAATTTTTTGTTTTAGGGGCCCTGCTAGCCCCCTTGGCTATGCCCTGGATATAATAATAGATTTAACACTTAACCTTTACACATTTATTCAATTTGGCCCTTACTCTTTTATTGAAAGTAAATTAGAAAATTTTAAAACTAATAAAGCTAAAGGGTTAAAAAGACCATAATCCATGTACAACACACACACACACACAAAAAAGCTCTTTTAAAATTATAAAAAGTATAAACAAAATTTTAAAATTTGTATTAAACAATAACAATACCAACCCTTCAAAATCTAATGGTTATAAGATTTTTAAAAAATTGACCCTACTATTTTTTGGATCTCTATTGTTATTTTTTAATAAAAATATAAATTTTAAATTTTTATAACTTTTATTTTATAAATTTTGTTCATAATTTTTTTATTAAAATTTAAAATTTAAAGGGGCTTAATTGATTTTTTTTAAATTGTTGCTAAGGCTTTTTTGATCCTTTAGCTTTATTAGTTTCGAAAATTTTCAATTTACTTCCAATAAAAGAGTAGGGATCAAATTGAATAATGTGTTAAAGTTGAGGGCTAAATTTATTATTATACCTTGTATATAAACACCAAAACAAACATTTAACGATGCAATTTTTACAGATGAGCTATTTTGCTCACTCACCTAACGGACATGGGCTAATTTGTCTATTTTTTTTCGAAAGGGAGACTAAAATGTAATCCAAGATATAATAGGGAGTTTTGTGGTACTTTTACCACTATTTGAAAGTCAAAATTATATTATTAGTCTTGTACAATATACGAGAGTTTCACATTTAATTATTCTACTATGATTTAGTCAATTTTAGTCTTTATATATATATTTTTTTATTTTTGAAATTTCAGTATTGATCTAAATAGAAGCGGTTAAATCTATTAAGTCAAATGCTATTAGTCTCATATTATGCAAAAGTTGTGGATTTAGACATGTTCTTCAATTTGGCCATCTTTAGTTATTATACTTTTTGAATTTTGAAAAGGTAAACTATAAAATTAATCACACAACTATTAGCATGTTTCTGTTTTGGTTATCCAACTATGAAAATTTTTAATTTAGTCACAAATATATAAAATTACATAAAAAATTTAAAATATAAAAGAAATTATAAATTATAAAAATATATGTACCTAAACAGATAAAAAATTACAAAAAAAAAAAAAATCTTAAACATGTTAGAAAAGTCAAAAACCCAAAAAATTTACACATTTTTCTAAGTAAAGCTTCAGCTTACCCAAAGATCCCATATTTGAATCTCGTGTGTGCAAAGCGAAATTATTTTTGCTTTGTCTCTGTCTATACCGATGGTCAGAATTTGAGTATTTGATATGGATAACAAACAGATTTAATGGGTAGTTTTTTTTTAAATGTGTGAATAATCCCCTGAAAATCCTCCACTAGTGTTGCTCAACTATTAACAAGAATGAGTTTGTTGGTTCAGTGGTCAAGCTTCAGCTTACCCAAAGATCCCATATTTGAATCTTGTGTGTGCAAAGCAAAATTAATTTTGCTTTGTCTCTGTATATACCGATGGTCAGAATTTGAGTATTTGATATGGATAACAAACAGATTTAATGGGTAGTTTTTTTTTTTTTTAAATGTGTGAATAATCCCCTGAAAATCCTCCACTAGTGTTGTTCTCTCTCTCCCCCTCATTCTCCATTTTGTCATTTTTATTTCTTTTTCACTTTTGCTACCGAAATTCTCTCTTGTCATTCATTTGTTTTCTTTTTCGTTTTTTATTCCCATATTTGCATCTTATCAATTTTCTGTTCTACTATTTATCGATCTAGATCATTTGTCGTTTTTCCTTCTGTTCTACCATTAATTTGATCTTTACCAACGTTCTCTTCTGTTTTGTTGCCGGCCACATATTGTAAGGGAACTAGTTTGATCAGCGTACCTTTTTTTTGTGATATATGCGTTAAATGCTCGGTTCATGAGGATAATGTTTTCGATTCTGTGTAGTGGTGGATATCTTATCGTTCTCATGTGAGTTGTTCTGTGTGAATCATGAGGTATGTACTTCTTCGGTGAATTAAGCCTGTTGGGAAAAAAAACCATGTTTTAAAGGGTAAGTATTTGAACGCCTGGAAAGGGTTGGTTTTAATGTTAAGGTCAAATGTTTTATGCTTGTGGCCAAAATAATGATTGGATTTTAGTGTATTATAATAGCTCAATTTTCAGTGGTGTTGGAAATAGTGATTTGAGATCACTAAATCCGACGAATGAGTTTGAAAATTTTATTATGATTTAATAATTATGAGTTAAGTGTGATTTTAGAAATATTCTTAATTTAGTGAATTTTGTGATTTAAAAGAACTATTATGTTAATTAGTCTCGAAAACGAGGTATTGAGACCTTAATTTCATAAATCGAGTTGTAAATATTTATAAAAATATTTACGGAGTGTCAATAAGTTAGTATTAAAATTTCGTTAGAAAATTTTAACGTTTTGATAGTTAATTAATTAAAAAGAACTAAATTGAATAAGGTGTAAAATTTGCTAAAGTGATTAAATAGCTTAAGTGTTTAATAAGGGAGGACTAAAAGGGAAAATTAGCCCAAAATTAGAAGGCTTGGACCGCATGGGTGTAGAAAAGATCAAGAAATTTGATGAAATAAGGGCAAAATTGGAAATTTTGTAAAATAAACAAATAAAACAATAATTAAAAGGTTTTCTAGACATTTCTTCATCAATCTTCAGCCAAAAATTGCATAAAAGAGTCCCTTTAAGCTGGTTTTTCATATTTTTGCTACAAGTTAGTTCAATTCTTGCTTTTTTCTTGTAATTTTTGTGTTTTTGAGACTTTTACAGCTAGGTCCAACTATCTAATTCATTAGTTTTTGATTTCATGGGTGATTTTGAAAGTTAGTATTGATGAGTAATGGATGTTTATGATGAATTATCATGGATTTGAAGTTTTAATTTTGTTATATGATGATTTTATTAAGTACTTTTGATAGATATTGATTTTAGGACTAAACTATGAAAAGGTTGAGAATTAGGTTTTGGTGTTGAAATTCTGGATATCAAAGGCTTTATAATAGCCTAAAATAATTATATAAAGTTTTAATTGAGAAAAATTAGCTCAATTAATGGGTAAATTGATGAGGGACTAAATTATAAAAAATTGTAAAAGTTAGGGTAAATGTGTAATTTTAAAAATTAAAGGGTATAAATTGTAAAGTAGAATGAGGCTGAAATATGTGCTAATGGATGACTAATTTTATATTTTAAATCAAGAGCCTGTAGATCAACGAGGGAAAGAGAAATTAGAAGAATAATTCTCGAATTACTACGAATTCTACAATTTAGTCCAGGTAAGTTCGTGTCGTTAACTTTTTAAGTTCGTGTCGTTAACTTTTTAATATTATTTGTTAAATTGATGAATGGTATTATATATTTATTCATATCTATTTTGAAAATAAAATGTTATTGAAATTATGAAAATTGAATTGACACGTTCGAAAAGGATGGAATGACGGATTGAGTACAATCGTTCAGTGCAAAAGAGGAATTGGCGGAAAATTAGTTAAGTAAACCGAGGTTCAGCATTTGTTGCGGACTTCCGTGTTTGCTTTTCGTTTAGCTCACATGAGCTTCAATTAACTCATATGAGTTTCAGTTAACTCATATGAGTTTCAGTTAACTCATATGAGTTTCAGTTAACTCTAATGGGTTTCAGTTCAACTCTTACGAGTTTCAGTGTAACCCTACTGAGTTTTCGTTCAGTTCTTATGAGCTTCTGTTCAACCCTTACGGGTTTCCTTAGCACTTATGTGCTTCTGTTCAGCTCTTGGGCTTCCGTTTACGATGTACTCATATCCGTAAGACGTTTATTACTCTGACAAAGGCTGATAAATTGGTAAGTGATATTTGATATTAATGGTTGAAGACTCAATGATATTGTTGATTCCGAGATGAAATAAGTGAATTCATCAACTGAAATTGTGGTTGGCAGGAAATGTGAAATGAATGATTTACTTAAATGAATTGTTTTAGTATGTTCGGTCAGATTTATGTTTAAGCCAACAAACTTACTAAGCTTCATTAAGCTTACTTGTGTTGTTCAATGTTCTTTGTAGATTTTCAAAAAGTTCAGAGGATCAGATCAACACATCGGGTCACATTATCCAGATTACTCAGGTAGATTTTGTTGCACATTTTATGGTTTATATGGCATGTATAAGGATGGATTAAAAAGGGCTAAACTTGAAGTATAATTATGACTGAAAAAATATATATATATGTGTGTGTGTGTGTGTGTGTGTGTGTGTGTTTGTATGTATATAATTAGGAATAGGTTTTGGTATATCAATGAATGAAGTTAGTTTGGCAAAGTCAAACAAATGATTTTTGTATTAACACATTATGTTAAATATATGTTTTGGCTTGAATTGATTGCTTGGTTGAGATATATTAGTGTATTTCAATGTTGTGTGCAGGTGGATAATAAAATGGTGAGAAAAGTGGCCTTAAAATGACCTATTTTCGTCCACACGGGCAGAGACATGGACGTGTGTCTTAGCCGTGTGTGACACACGGCCTGGTACATGGGCGTGTAGTCTGGCCGTGTGTCCCCTGCACTTTAAAATTTCAAAACAGAATACCCAGGTTTGTACACACGGCCTAACACACAGGCGTGTGGCTTGGCCGTGTGACCCCTGCACTTCACACACGGCCTAGCACATGGGCATGTGGTTGGTTGTGTGACCCAAGTCAGTAGCTACCTTAATTTGAACACAGGCTGGGACATGGCTGTGTGTCTCACATCGGATGCTCACTCAGCCTATGACACGGGCGTGTGTCCCTTGCTCTTAAGAAAAATTTTAAGATTTTGGGAAAATTTTCTAGAGTGACCGGTTTAGTCCCGATTCACTTCTAAAATGTATTTTGGGCCTCGATGGCCTATATAACAGACAATATGAGTATTAAATGAATAGTTTTTTTATATGTACACTAAATGTTATGAAATGATTATGTTTGATTTCGAAAAGTTCGATAATGCTTCATAACTCTATGCCGGTGATGGATAAGGGTTATGGGTATTACATGTATTTTTGTTGATTAGTTCATTTTGGATGTTGATTTTAAGGTTTGGAATTGTATTGTAACATCGTTTTCCAGTTTCGATAAGGTGTGTAACTTTAGTTTTGAAAATTTAGTGAACAACGCAAAAGCAAAAACCATATTGTCAACGTTACAAGGCCATGTACCAGATCGTGTGGGCCACACGAGTTGGGTCAGGTAGGTCGTGTGGATCACACGGGCATGTGGATCCATTTTCAATTAAATTTAATTAGGGTCGTGTTAGGAGTGCATTTTGAGGTTAGCTACTTTATAAGGTCAATGAGTGCATTTGAGGTTAGCTACTTTTAGGGTATTTTATGTGATATGTATGATTTCAATATATGAAATTTGCAGTACTGATATTGTATGTGTAACATCTAAAAACATGTCTGTAGTATAAATTCTGTATCTGATTTGTAAATATAAGTATTCTGTTAGCATGTTTCTGATTTGTTAAAGCATGATTCATCCGTGAGCATCTGAGTATGTATTATGTTTCAGCACGTGCATTGGTGTGGGATAATTATGTGACGGAGAAAGTGTTGTGTGACATCCCGAGATTGGGCCTAGTAGGATTGGGCACATTGGGCCTTGGGCTTAGGAGTGTTTAAAACTTTGAGAAAAAGAGAATGGTATTATTTCAAGATTTGACTAATTAGGAAGGTGATTTAGGAAAGTTACGAGGTTTCTATGGAGTTTCGGGTTCAAGTTGGGCCTCAGTGAAATTTTGTGTTTAAGCCTATTAAGGAGAGATAGTAAGAGGCATCAAAGCTTATGGAAAAAAGTGAGTAAATAGCTAGCATAAATGAGCTATTGGTAAAGAGGTTATGGCATCAAGTGAAGGACTTTAAGGGAAGAGGTTTAAATCCCATCAAGTGCAAAATTTTGACTATTATTTTTGTACTCTTTACCTCAGTGTCAGCCAAGCTTGTATATAAGGCAAGTTGGACTTTTTATTTTTGGCAAGATGGCTAAGGAAAATAGGAAAGGATGAAGGTGGGGAAAGAAATCAAAGAAAAGGGGAAAGTAAGGGGAACATGTGGCCTATTTCATGGAAATTGTCTTGGAAAGTTTGAGTGGCCAAACTTTTGACCTTAATGTCAAAATTTCTACACGGTTTTGGTAGGGGAGAAGGGTAGCTGAATTTCTCCTTTGCCTTTTGATAGAATTTTGGTGCTTGTTAGGCCAAAATCTATTTTGCACTATTTTGTGTTTTCTCCAAATCTCTTCTTTTGCTTTGTGCCGAAATTACAAGTCATTAGTGAGTGTAGTTTTTTCTTCTTTTCTTTCTTCTTTGTCGAAATCTCCTAGTCCATTTGTCCATTTTTCTCTTTGCTTTAGCCGAAACACTCACCTTTGCTCATTCCCCTTTTGATAGCCGAAACTACCAAAGCACTTTTCTCCATCCATTCTTTTCTTTTGACCATTTCATCAACCTTTTCTTCTTCCTTAATCAACATCACTTTGTGATCACATCTTCTTGTTCGATTTTCTCTATAGCCGAACCCATTATCATCCTATTTCTTCATCATTTCATTCCCTATCGTGTGGGAAAACCTCATCTTAATCGAATCGGTAAGTAGTAGTTTTCTCTTTGTCAATAACTTTGTTTTATTCGAGTTTTTCCTTAATAAATCGTGTGTTCTTCTTTCTCTCTCTCGTTGGGTCTGAGTTACATTCTTTTCTGTAATATGGCCATCGTTGGGCTTAGGACTTTCAATAAGGTGAAGGAGCACAAGTGATTTGCATTAACCAAATCGTTATCGTCGACTCATCAAGTAAGTGGGGTAGAACGTTGTTATAAGATTTGTTTTGGCCAAAGGTGGGATAATTGCTAACAACTCTTTCGCTCACCAAATATTGTTAGGACGAGATTTCAGTAGCCAAAGGGTAGGATTGAGGGAGATCACATTCGTGGTAAGTGGAGTTAGCCTAATAAAGTGTTTCTAGTTACGATTATCAAAGCAGAGACTAACCTTCTATCAACTATCATTATAGGTGTTGAAAACGGTAGAAAGCACAACTCGTAATCAAGGTGTGTAATCCCGTACCTTCCGTATACATATCTGAAATGGTGTGTAATCTCACACTTGTTTGAAATTTGTATGAAATATTCTATGAATCGGTCGAAATACCGAAGAAAACCAAAAACCAGCATCCGTGATCACTCGGGCATGCGTATGATCGTAGTGGTAATCGTATTTTGTAATAAAACAGTTTCGATTAGAAGCAATGATGTGTTTTTTGAAAATTCACGAAAAATAGGATAAAAGGAATTAGAAAGTGAATAAGATATCAAATTAAACCTTACTGTGTCTATTTTGATAAGGAAGAAATGGAGAAGGAAAAAGAATTTTATATTCTGAGATACCTTAATTTTAGTGAGACTGTCTCTGAATGACTTCGTGGTTCCCTGATCTGTCTTGGTAAAATCAGATAAAATTGTAAAAAGTGGATTATGAGTTATAAATTATACGTATAGATTCCTTAGTGAGCCTATTTTCATTAGAAACAAGTGGGAGCAATATATGAAAACCGTACAGTGAGATATTTAAAATTAAGGTAAGGGAGGTCAGAATCGTTAGACAATGAAACAAGGGAAACTTTAAGGAATAAACTGTACTAAATGGTTAAGCCAAAAATTCTAGAAAAATTGTAGTAAGAAGATATATGAGTCTAGTTTCTAGAAAAATTTACAGATTTAGATTTCGAGATTCCTAACTTAAGTTATAGTCAATTTAGTCAATACGACGTAGATGGACAGTTTAAATTTTATGCCCAAATTAATAGTTAAGTCTGAATTGCAAAATTACCGAATTACCCTTAGTGGGTAATTGCCTAATTACAAAAATGCCCCTAATTGGCCGATTTGATAGATTGCCTTAATGGGCCGAACTGATTTTGCTAAATGGGCCAATGTGATATTTTGCTAAATGGGCCGATCTGATATTTTGCTAAATGGGCCGATATGATATTTTGCTAAATGGGCCAATCTGATATTTTGCTTAATGGGCTTATTTGATAAATTTTTATAATGGGCCGTACTTTTATAATGAATATCTGAATAAATTACTGTTGTTATATTGTAAAAATCATGAATTGTTATGCATTTTATACATGATTTTGCATGGGATGGGATAATATTGAAGAGAAGTTCTGGTGGCTCTGCCACATATTTTGGTGGCTCTGCCACAAATCTGTATAGTGGCAATGCCACGTATATTCTATTATCTTGGTGGCTTGTCCACAATTAAATTTGTTATAAATGGCTTAGTGCCTGCGATTGGTGTGTTAGCGGGGTGGGTTGACTTGATCCCCACAGGTGTGTTGGTTGGTACGGGTGGTGAGTAGCGGATAAATTATTAGGTTGGTTTGGGATTGCATTACATTCATTTGATCCATTTGATATATTTTGTTTTGTAAATGGGCTTTAGCCCAAGATTATGCTTTATGGGCTTCGGCCCAAGTTATTATAAATGGGCTTCGGCCCAAGTTATTGTTATTTGGGCTTAGGCCCGAATTTTTGCTAAATGGGTTCAAGCCCTGTGATCGACGGTAAGGGGATTATAGACTGAGTTCTTGTAACTCACCCCCTTTCTCTTATCCCTTTCAGGTAATAGTCAGTGACGTGGACTTGGGCCATGGATGACTCGGTGGAGGCCATACTTTAGAAACTGTAACACCCCTTACCCGAGAGATTTTTAGGAGTCAGTATGTGGCATTCTGGGACTCGACTACTAATTCGGGGCATAAAATTTAAAATCTGTTTCATTCAAACTCCAAACATTAATCATACATATACACAAAAGTAAAGCCATTTTTCGCATAGCTTATATACATTACAAAATATCATCCAAATATTAAACTAGCCTATACATGCCTTAAGTCCAAACCCAACTTAAAAGTACGAGCGAATCGATAGTGTGGATGACTTCGTTGACGATCCCATGTGCTCGTAGCTTAACCCAAAACCTATAACAACCGAACAATGAATACACGGAGTAAGCTACTTTAGCTTAGTAAGTCTTAAGCAATCATAATATACCAATTGGTCATCTTAACATTTAAAAAAAATAATCAAGTAATAACATCGAATAAAACAACTTAACTCGAAACCTTTCAAGCTAGGATGCTTACACCTCACTCAATATAACACATATTATTTCCTTACCATTATTATACCACTTACCATCCAACATCAATTTCAAAATATGAAACATCCTTTCATTATAAAATATTCATAATACTCGGCTTGAAACTCAACAATTTCACATAAATATCCGAACAAGTGAAAGGTTGTGTAAATCCGAATTACCTCTTTTAATTACATAACACATGTTCAATTAAACTCTCATATATCCAAGTATCTAATATCAATATTTCGAAGCTTAGTGTTTAGGTGATCTACTAATGTCGAATGAAATGCTCATTTAGCTTAACTATCATCACTATTTTACCTTTAGACTTCCATTTATAATCTCCTCGTATAGTTCCCATGTAAATTAAATAATCTTTTCCAACTGCTCATATATTTTGATACACATAATTCCATAAGATCACATATTAATGGATATACAATAAGTTTATACTTTACATTTAGTAACTTCACATAAAAGGAATATATATTCACCTATATTTGTATGTATACCCATTTGGCATTTCACGCATTCGGATACATGGCATCAAAGAAATCCCAATATATCACGTAATCGTAAGCATAAAGCCAAACATACAGGGTCAATTTGTATCCTTCATATCAATATACTTTACGAATACCTTTGACCACATTATGCTTTCATACAGCCAATTTTCTCGTGACTTTGTTTATAACAATTTGCATCTACCCATTTGTATATCACATTTCATTCATCAATTCATTTACTATTTGTCATCACATGTATATATGTATAATACATGAATATGAATAACACATACCTTATGTGCAGAATTTAACCCATTTCATTTTCAAATACTTAGGCTCACTTAATTCATTTCATGACTTTGCTCGTACAATATCATCTAAGCTCGAGATTTCAACTCAACGTTATAAAACACCGCTAAATATTTGCCCGAATCTCATATACTGACACTAGACTTGCTAGACTCAAGGTCCATAGTTCAAACACCGGCATTTAGCCTGCTAGGCAATAAGCCCGATATAATTCACCGGCACGAGGCCTGCTAGACCCGAGGTCTGATAATCATTCACCGGCAATAAGCACGCTAGGCATAAAGCCCGATATAATTCACCAAAGACGAGGGCTCGCTGACCCGAGGGTCGATAATCATTCACCGGCAATAAGCACGCTAGGCATAAAGCCCGATATAATTCACCAAACACGAGGGCACCGCTAGACCCGAAGTGCGATAATCATTCACCAACACGAGGCCGCTAGGCATAAAGCCCGATATAATTCACATAACGTAGTATATATATATATATATATATATTCATTCACTATCCATATATTGTCTATGCCTCAATAAAACATCTATTAATCGTAGTTCATGTTCCCATCTTACCCCACCATATTATTCGCAACCATCAATACATATACAACTATAAATATATATTAAAGTTAACTCTCGTTCATTATTGATTTCCATCACATTCGGCCACACCTATATATATATATATATATACTAAATTAATTATTCAATACCATCAACTATATCAGAGATCCATATTTAACTACTACTACTCAATCCATAATTATTTATTCAAATTTATATACTACCGAAATTCATACATGAATTAACCACACATTCGGCTATTATGAAGCGCTTAGTCCCAATCCACATCACATTCGGAAATTAAGTAAAACCGGGTTTGGTGATGCTTGTTTCATCTAATCGAGAGATATCCATATTTACATGCATATATTAAACCCCAATCGGCTAGTCTATTTTAATATTCCCATGTATCACTCGGCAACACTATTATACATAATATATATATAATTATATATATATATAGATAAATCCTCATTTTCAGTTTCCAGCATCAATCACATTCCATTTTCACATATAACTATACCTTGATACATATACAAATATTTAATCCACCCAATTTATTCAAGCTTACGTATATAAATATGCATTTTAAATCTCATTTCGAATATAATAATATATTTCCCATATCACATTCGGCTTTACACAATTAAGTCTATTATTTCACTTTAACATATACAATTAAATATTGAATAAAATTTGTATCAATTCAATTGCTTACTACTTACCTCGATAGTTGTCGAATTACGCTTCCCGGCTACTCGTTAATTTTCCTCGATCCAAAACCCTTCCCTTTTTGTACTTGATCTAAATAATTTAAATTTGAGCTCATTCAATACTTTTCTACTCGATTTAGCCATAAACGAATAAGGGACAATTATAAGTTCGACCTTGATATTTCACATGTTACCCAATTATAAACAAAGTTTATAATTATTCAAAATCATGCCAATTTATTCACTAATTAGTTAAGGCCGATTATTTCCTAGTTCATTTGAGTTCCATATGAGACTCAATTTAATCCAAACTTAAGATTTCTCCCAAATTTTACACATAATAACACATTCCTTCCTCATAGCCAGAACCTACCTAATAACCATATAAATTCATACTAATTATTTAACAAGTTTAATACCACTATTCTTCATCTCATTAAAAATATTGAGTCTCAAAACCAAATTAACAAATATTTACTGACCTACCTAAGTCACATATTGACCAAACATTCAATCTCACTTTTCAACTTAATTCGTGGCTAATCCACCAATTAAACACATATGCTTGTCTCATTATAAAATCATAACTATCACATAATAAAGTTCACTTAAATTTAACTTTCAATAATTTATTAAATACATTTAACATTTGACATTTTCTATATTGCCAAAACACACATTGTAACCTATTTACCATTCGAAAAGCATGCTAGACAAGCAGCATATAAATTCCCATTAATCAAATTCATAAATACAAAACACAACCGCAACCACTATGCTTATCATTTGGCAAATCAAGATCAAATTTTATAATAAAAAAAAACGTGCACATAACACCTATACTATTTATTCATCTTCCTTACATAACCTGCTATGACCGAAAATAAACATCCATAGAGATATTTGCATATGCCATTATAAACAAACAATTATATCGTAAATATAATACTTAAGCTTGACCAAATAAACACATCATAGCCGAATTATTGAAACCAAATGCATCAAACACATATTGAGTTTAAACATGCAGCATATCCGTTCATCAAACATAGCAAAGCCGAATTTATTCACCAATGGCCGAACCTATAGCATGCCCAAACCTCAAAATCTTTGTCATGGGTTCGGTAATACTAAAAAAAAACTTAAAAATACAAGAACTTAAGAAAATGAAGTTCAAAAGCTAACCTCATGGGAGCATGCAAGAACCGAATGATAAAGTTTAAACTTCTCTTTTCTTCCTTCCAAATTTCGGCACTTAAAGGCCAAAGGTAGGAGATGACTCCTCACTACTTGTTTTATTTCAAACATGTGTTTAACCATCTTATGGACACATGCAATGCCCGGATATGGTGAGCATGAATTTTTCCCCCTTTTTATTGTAAATTTCGGCAAGAAGAACATCCATGGAAGATGAATTTTCTATCTTTCTTTTATGCATTTCCTTTATTTTAATCACATACTAAAATATTATTATTACCCCACTTACTAAAATAACTAATACAAAAAAAACATTAATCACACACCATGCCGTCCACCTACTAGTTTTTAGGGCAATTTGACATGCAAAACCATTTATTCAAGAAACAATTCAATTAAGCCCTTCAACTAAATAAATACTATTTTAACTATTTAATCCTTTCACTTAAATTAGTCACCCAAACACACAAATTAATAAATAATATTTTTAACACATACTTATTCACATAACATAGACATCAAATTAATAATAAAATACATATATATATATTTTAATTCGGATTCGTGGTCCCGAAACCACCGTTCCGATTAGGGTCATAATTGGGCTGTTACAGAAACGGTTTATTTGGACTTTAGACTTCTTTCTCATTTATTTTATTATTTTACTATTTTGGGCTAAATGTTGTAATAAGGCCTCTGCATTATTTTTTTTATTTTTGCTTTATGGTTGGGATGTTTTTATTATTTTTCTTAAATTGTTTTAAAAAAGAATTTTATAAAAACTTAAATAATGGTTTCCAAAATCGATTAACAAATGGATTCTCAAAATAAACTTTTACAAATATTTTTGACACGGATATTTTCTCTTGAACTATTAACGATATTTTCAAAGTCATGGTTTTGTAAGATCATTAGTTCAAATTTATCAATTTATCAATCTAATTTTCGTGGTTAGTAGTATTTTATCAAATAAAAAGGGTTTAACATGTTTTGCTCATGTGACATACCAAATCCGCTCGTAATGCATGGGCCGGGTTTGGGGTGTTACATGTTGGCAGTTTAATGATCTGCACTATCTGGTAGTTTAACCAAATTTGTTCTAGTGGCTTGACCACACTTATCTAATTCTAGTGGATTACCGCATTATTTTTGGTAGCCTTGATTGCACATTTCTGTATATTGACATACGATCACTTATTTGGTGTGTGGGGTTGGATGGGTATTTATTACCCTAATTGGTGTGTAGCGGATGAGGGTAGGATCTGTATCTAATATGTGAAATATGTTGCATCGCATGTTATGCCATGCCATCTGTATGTGATCTGCTTATAATGTTGCATTGCATAAAATTGCCATGCCATCTGTGTCTGTTCAGTTATCGAATTTGTGTGATTATCTGATATTTGTTGTATGCATGAGGTTTGAGTTGTACATTAAGCTTTGTTAGCTCACCCTATGTTTTTTATTTTATCTTCTCAGGTAATCAGCAAACTTAGGACCAAGCAGCGTGCAAGAGCTTTGATTGGATTCTCAATTAATAAAGAGACGATTTATGTTTTTAAATTTAACTATGGACTTTTTGGTCTGTTTAAATATTTTGGACTTTATTTTCAGTTTTTATTGGGTTTTCTATTGAATTATGCTTTTGATAAATTGCAAAATTATTTGTTTTCACATTTTGAAATTGTGCTTTACAAATTACCAACTCTGAAACTTTCGCTGCGAAACTAAGTAACAAATTAACTGTTTTTCTGCTAAGTAAATAAGACCTACGCGTATTTTCCTGAAAAATTGTAAGAGATTTGTCAAAGTTAACATTCTTTGAAAAGCACACTTTTCTAGTTCAAAATCTGGAATTTAAACAAGTTTATGTAATTTCTCATGATTCGATCGTAACGTCTAGGCCAGGTTTGGGGTGTTACAACAATCATGAATAAAGTTTATAAAAAAACCACAAATTTATTGAGTTTTTGGGGTATCTTGAGTTTTTGGGGTTACCAAAATCACATTTACATATAAGTTTATTAATATTTAATTATGTGTTTAAATATAATTATAATTATATTTAATTATATGTGTTTGAGGATCAAATTGATAGAATTTGTAAATTTGGGGAGTTAAATTTATTAAATTATTTAGAATTAGGATCAAATTGATATAATGTGTAAGTATTTAGCACCAAATGTGTTATTATATTAGTTAGAAAAAGGCTACTTCATCACTTTCGATAACTATTTAATGAAGAGTGACTAATATAGAAACAATCTAAAACGTGAGTGGCTAAAATAGAAATGATCTAAAGCGTTAGTGATTAAATTGAAAGTTTTCATAGTTGGGTGACCAAAACAGAAACACGATAATAGTTGGGTGACTAATTCTATAGTTTAATCATTTTGAAATTTCACTAGTGACTCAAAACACTAGTTGTTAAATCCACTAACTAAACTAGCATGACTTTATTGTAAGTATTATTTGAAAATAACAAGCTTACATGATATTGCTGTTGGGAAATGTGTCCATATTGTAGTAAACATATAATTGTTTTCTATGTATTTGAATGATGAATAAATAAATAAAGTTAATTTCCCATTTCATTGTTATGTCTTTTGTGTTTCTGCCTTTCATGTTTTGCATGCATAGCGAAATTGTGACAAGCAAATATTAGTTCATTGATTGTCTAAGTTCAAATTGATGATAAGTGGCAATATAAGAACGCTTATATTGTGAGAAAGACAACTTACTTCAGTAGATAATCTAAAATGAGCCCATAATCCTGTAAAAGAATTAAAGTGAGCATTTGATTTAAATACTTAGAAGGATTATTATGTCGTCTACAATTCCAATTGGGGAGATGGCTAATCTTGGTTATCGGAGCAATTGACTCCACGGGTAGAGACATAGATGTATTAATTGGAAGAATGATATATTGGACTGGACCCAAGTTGAATTAATTTTAAATCTATTTGTGCATTAATTCACTTGTGACGTTCATGGTGTGATTTACCTAAATCCTGAGCTAGTCACTGACCATGCGTATGTAACTCATGTACTTTAATATAAGTAGAGGCTTATACTCTAACGATGATCGAGACCATAGCCGACATGTTAGGTATATGAATTGTGTATGTCATGAATTTATTAGCAACAATGTAATTCATAGCTCGATTAAAGAGTTAACAATATTCTCTCATTGGTATTGTGTGGATTTATAAATATTGAACGTGGCCATGGGTTGTTTGTTCTCGAACAAGTAATTTATCACAGTTGTTTGTTGACAGTGATCATATTAATCATTAATAAGACACAATGGTGACAATGAGATAAAATAGGATTGTATTGAGTGAATGACTTTAACTAAAAGGAATCAAGTATATCATATGAGGGTAACACATACATGACGAGGTCATTGGACAAAGCAGTTGGATAAAATGATTTCATAAAGAGTATACATTAAGGAGTTTTCAATCATAATACTTCTTGTGGACTGACTCTATGATTAAGTAAATTGCGAATTATTGGAACAATACTTCTGAACATAATTGCAATTAATAGAGCCTAATTGTATATGTCTGATTGGTCCATTCGTTAGCTCAACAAAAGTTCGATCGGACTGCATTTGAATTAGAAGAAAATTTTACGACTTTGGAAATAATTTAATTGGGTCGATTTATTCGATGTGGAATTAAATTAGACGGTCGTGAGAACTTTACAACTAGAGAATTTGATTAAAGAGTTTTCTTGAAAAATTAATTTAGAAATCTAAGTGAATTTTTGGAAAATTTGTTTTGATCAAGTAAAATTAAAATGATATTTTTGAAAATTAATTTTCAAGTCAGACAATTAGCAAAATGGGTAATTGAACTTGAAAATTGGACTTGAGATAAAAAATTGAGCTCGAGAACCCAAAATAGAGATCGAAACCCAAAAAATGGTTGAACCAGACCTGGTATGTGGAGCTAGGCTTGATATGTGTAACCGGACCAACGGTTCAGCTGGTGGTAGGACTGGACTGGAAATAACCGAACCTTTTTATACTTATGGTTTTTTTGTCCCATATTGATACCCTAACTTTTTTTATGTCAACTAAAATGGTACTTGAGCCTAACGTCGTTAAATTTTTGCTGATGTGATAGCGTTGTCCAATTGAGCGTCATCACGTGGCGTCCTATTATACCTCATTTTCTTTTTATTTTCTTGTTTATTTCCCTCATTTTCTTCCATTTTTCTTTTCTTATTTTCTGTTTTTGACTCTGCTTCTACACTTCATCTTTCTTCTGTCAAAAACCCCCAAAATTTTTTCCTCACTTTTTCACCATCCAATCACCACCAAAATCTCATCTCTTAAACTCTTTTTGTTTTCTTGTAACACCCCTAACCCGTATCCGTCACCGGATTAGGGTTACGAGGCATTACTGAACAGAACACAACTCAAAACAGACATTCATTGCATTTCATGCTTCATAAATTAGTCACATCAATACACGCAAATATTTAACTTAATATTCGATATCACACAGCTTATAACCAAAGTATATTCGGCATTAGCGACTTTACTAATTAGTCAAGTATAAAATTTTAAATATCAAACTCATATACACATTTTACCTAATCATTTTGAACCATTCAAAGAAATTGCATAAATCAAATCATAGTATACTCAACTTGCAAATTCATTAACCAAACCAACCCATATTTACTTAACCATACATCTCATGAACTATTCGACTAGCATATTGATTAATTTGAGTTATCCACACGGCATATTAAACATATAAATATTTATATACATATTACACATAGACAAGCCTCATTTCAAAACCAAATGTATCACAAATTTATGCGCATATGACCATATTCATTGAACCATTCAATTATAAACTATATGTGCTCAATACAAATCAACTCATCCTCTATTCGGCTAATCCAATAATCTTATAAAAGTCTAATTCAAACATGCATTACTCATTTAACTATCATTACTCGAATTTTGTATGAACCTTATTTATTAACTTTAAATTAAAAGACATTCATATATCAATTAAAAGACCAAAAACATGCATTATTCTATTACAAATCTGCGCATATGAATAAACCATTTAAGCCATATCCAAATATCCATACAACTCATATCATTTTACAAATACCAAGCCGAATGTTAAGACCATAAGCATGAGTAATTCAAACGTTTATTTAGTACTCCACATGTATATAGGTATGACCTCTCTATTAACTAACTAATACATAATATATCTTAACTAACATCCACTTATCTGCATATTGCTAAAACACATGATTGAACAATTACCATATATATATATTCATAATATCATTGTCCAAATAAACTTAAGCCATAATCAATTTCAAGGATTAACAAGACATACCAAACTTACTCCACTTATATGCTATAACCGAACATACATTTGCAAATTACTAGTTACTTTCAAATCAATTTATCAATGTAAAATATACTCTTACAAAACAAATTTAACTATCATTTCATCTATGATATACTTAGCATTTCACCTATTATTCAACCCACATCACAATATCTTGGCACCAAGCATAAACCATGACTAAATTCAGACAATCATTAGCAAAGCATACTAAACAAATCACACATAGATATATCATGACCGAAATTACATAACTTAAGCATTGAATATATCCATTATATCAAAAGCATAAAAACTAAGCTTAACCAAGAGAAATAAGCCATTTTCGCATGGCTTATATTTACATAACCCAAAATCAAACATTTTAACTAGATTATACATGCCATAGGTTCGATTTCAAACTTAATAAAATACCGAAAACAGTCGATAGTGTGATAGACTTCTCTGATGATCCCTAAGCTTGTAACCAACTTCCAAAATCTATAAAACAAAGAGCAAACATACACACAGTAAGCTTTCACAGCTTAGTAAGTCATAAGCAATGAAAACATTCAATCATATACAAAAATTAATCTATTCAAACTGAAATAAGCCATTATTAACTCATGTACATTTCCAATTTATAATCTCATATATCAAAACATATAAGTTTTGCATAAATTCTACTTTGACCGAATACTCATTCAAACATTAGTATAATTAACCATTACTTTCTACAATACATATACATCAATAGGCCAAATACATATATGTTCAACTATACCATCACATAATTCATATTACATATAACTTTATATCATCAATTCAAATATTCAACTTACTATATTTTCATAACTTAGTATGAGTACATACCTGAGCCTTTCTAGCTCGATTTTACACTCGTTCTTAACTTATCATTGCCCGTTGAACCATTCGAAATTAAAAAGGATACTCGGATAGTCGAACATATCGTATAATGCCAACGTCCCAAACGTGGTCTTACATGTGATCACATAACGATGCCACTGTCCCAGACAGGGTCTTACGCGTAAATCACAAGTCGATGCGAACGTCCCAGACGTGATCTTACATGATAACACATAACAAAATCCAATGTCATGACATATGTATCCTAGCTATTCCAAAGGTTTGTACGGGACTTTCGAACATCGTTACTCAATCGAATCAAACTCGTAAACATAGCTCCCAAGCTCAATGACATTCGACCAACATATATATATTTATCAAGAATTCAATTCATCATATAAAATTTACATATATTCAAAATTAACAACATTTAAATGCTTAGAAACTTACCTCGATATCGATGGACGAAAATAAACGACTATTTGATTATTTTTGTTTTCCCTCGATCCAACTCCGTTTTCTTTGGTTCTTGATCTAAACATATTCAAATTAAACTTATGTAAACACCATTTTATTCAATTTAGTGTAAAAACACATAAATGGGTAAATTACCATTTTACCTCTATCATTTTACACTTTTCACAATTTAGTCCCTATTGTATAAAACACAAAATATGCAAAATTTCATAGTCCCATGCCTAGGCCGGATCTACCCCATTATCATACAAGTCCATATATTTTATTTATTTCTCATTTTAGTCCCTCAATTTATTATTTTTACAATTTAGCCCTAATTACTCAAAATCATCAAAATTTCCAATACAAAACATTTTAATCTACCAGATATCTTTAATGTTTTATCATCAAACAACAAAAATCACAAGCTATCATCAATGGTAAAACAAAAATCATCATCAAATTCAAAAATTAGAACATGGGCTTTGTAGTACTCGAAGCAACGATCACAAAAATGTAGAAATTATCAAAAATCGAACAAATTACATACCTTAGTTTAGCCCAGATCAAAGCCGAACCTATTTGTTCTTCCTTTCTTTATTTTCTTTTGTATTTTCGGTGGAAAGATGGACATAATGCATGGCTTTTAAATTTTGTTTTTATTTAATTACAAAGTAATATACAATATACAACTTTAACCTTGGTAATATAATTAGAGAACCATATATATTAAACCCTTAACCGTCCATCATTATTTATCATGGTATAATTGCTACATAAACACCTCCCATTAAAAGAACAAATCAATTTAACACTTTAACAATTAGTTAGCAACTTTTACTATTTATGCGATTAAGTCCTTTTATTAAATCGAACACTCAAACGGTAAAATTAAATCACAAAAATTTCACAGATATAAATTCACACAGTATAAACACAGATAATAATATTTAATTATTTTTCTGACTCGGATTTGTGGTCTCGAAACCACTGTTCCGATTAGGGTCGAAACTGAACTGTCACATATCTTTCCTATTTTCCAACCACCATCAACCAACCTCTATCACTTCCCCTCCCATTTTTAAACTAACCCATAAAGACAAAATCTTATAGAAATATCATGATAGAAATATCTGAGTTCTTTCTTTCCCTTTCTTTTTTGCAATTACACAATAGAAACATTTAAGTTCTACGGTTGGTCAGATTAACTAAAACCATATTTTGTATTATCATTCACATTTGAAACTTTAATTTTTCTGCAAATAAAGTCGACTTTAAATCTCAAATTTTAATTTTTCATTAAATTATTTATTAACCAAAATAATAAAACCAAAAGAAAATAAAAAAAATCCTTGAACCCAAAATCCCTAAAAAAATCGAACCCATCAGTTAGAAGAAAATTAACATCACAAAAAAACATCAATATCCCCAAGAACATTGAACCTAGAAAATTTCCATACCCCAACAAACATACTAGTGGCGACTCACAGTTGCTAGCTCCACCGTCAGTGATAGTGTAGGCGAGCAAAGGGCATGGTGGTTCTAGTGGTCTTCAAAAAGTTACTTTGACCAAACCTTGGTCGGAAAGAAAATACTAGAGAAAACCCAGTTGCTAACCTTAAAGATCCCATGTATTAGAATGCTTTCTATTTTTTAATTGGAAGAAAAACAAGAAGAAACAAAGGCTTTAGATGGTGAAAAATTTGCTTGAAGATCAATTTTGTGACCAGATTTTGTCTATGCTTTTGGTTTGGGTTTAAAGTAATTAATGGTGAAACTTGAAAGTAGGATGGTAAACAAGAACAACCATGGAAGTTGGTGGGGGTTGCTTGATGGTGGCCGGAAAATGGGGAGGAAAATGAAAGGGGTTTAAGATATGTGATTTTGGAGGTGATTGGATGGTAAGAAAGTGAGGGACAATTTGGGGGGCTTTTGACAGAAGAAATATGAAGAAGTGTAGAAGCAGGGCCAAAAAAGAAAAAGAAAAATAAGAAAAGAAAAAAAAAAGAGGTACAAGAGGCGACGTGCGATTGGCCAGCATTGCCACATCAGCAAAAAGTTAATCGTGTTAAACTTGGGTACCAATTTAGTTGATGGAAAAAAATTTGGGTACCAATCTAAAATAAGAAAAATCATAAGTATCAATTTAGGAAAAATGAACAAATTCGGGTACCAATTTTATATTTAACTTTTTTAGTATAATCAAATCATCTTTCATGTCCATTTTACTATCCATATAGACTAATCTTTTTAACAATGTTGTCTCTAAAGTTTAAACTTTAATCGCCCTTAAGAGTGCAACGTGTTTTGTCATTGCGGCCAACACTAATGTACTATTTTAAAAAATAACTTCGCTTATTGATTTAGTTTTTTTTTTTTTTAAAATTTCCATAGGAACTTTTACCATGTTAACAATTTGGATTAAGAGATAACAATAATAATAGTAAGAAGTGTAACACCACACACTCGAGACCATTTCCGGAGTCGAGTACAAGGCGTTATTTAACTTATCTTACTACTTCGGGTATAAAAAAAATTTATTTTATCATTCACAATAAATCTGTCCATCTGCGCAACAGTCATTAATTTAATTATAACTTGAGTTAAAAAACTTAAATTTAGATCCGTAAATTTTCCCTGAAACTAGACTCATATATATTCTCACTATAAAATTTTCAGAATTTTTGGTTTGGCCAATTAGTACAGTTTATTCATTAAAGTCTCCCCTGTTTCACAGTCCAACGATTCTGACCACTCTTCACTAAAAATCAATTTTCTCATTGTAAAATTTTTATATGTTGTTCCTAATTATTTCTACTGAAAGTAGACTCACTAAGGAATCTATAAATATAAATTATAACTCATAATTATTTTTGTACAATTTTAAATGTTTTTATAAAATCTAAATAGGGGACTTCAAATACCATTCTGACCCTATCTCACTAAAATTCAAATATCACAGAATATAGAATTTCTTTGCTTACACTGTTTCTTTCATATGAAAGTAGACACAACAAGATTTAATTCTATATCTTATTCACTTTTTAATTCCATTTCCCCTATTTTTGGTGATTTTTCAAAGTCACATTACTGCTGTTGTCCAAAAACTGTTTCATTACAAATTTTTACTTTTTCATGCTTTCTTTGTAGGAAACATCACTTAGGTATCCATACAAAATAATTTGATCCCTATACATGCCATAACTTAAAACATTTTAAAAGCATTTATATACCAAAGTAAAGGCTTGATAGTGTGATACGAGGCTCTGACGATCTCCAATCCAAGTAAGTTCAACACACTATAAAACAAAGGAAAGGAAAAGAACGAGTAAGCTACTAATAGCTTAGTAAGTTACATGTAAACAATAAGCACTCAATCAATAATTAACATTTCCACATACAATTAATTAATATCCTTCTTAGCAAATTTAATCACTTACACATGTACAATCTTACCAGTTCACTTGCACATACATTTAAGTACTTAATCATTATCACGTATGCTCATTCTTTCAATTATACCTGTATACACACTTCATCTCATATTCACTTGAATTTATTATTAATCCCGTTGAACACTCGGAATATACACGGATACGTAGAGAATTAGCATATAAGTGCCACACTGATATATAGCCGAAGCTAACACTGTAATGTAGCCGAAGCTACCACTGTAATGTAGCCGAAGCTACCACTGATCAATAACACTGGAAATGTCCACGGGCCTGCTCACACAAGCTGTCAGGTGTCTGCAACACATGCTAAATCACCCAGCACCTGAGACTCACTGTAACACTGTAACACTGGTCTCTAGTGATATATCACTTGTATCCACTTCTATTCCTAAGTTCAACCGGGAATTTACTCTTAACACTTATTTTAAACACTTTATCACTTGAATAATTCATTAACAATTTTCCTTCCACATTCAATATTAATTCACATATCAAATATAATTCACAATTTATAAAAATATATTGCTATTATTTACACATAACTTACCTCGGATGCAAAACGACTATTTTCGTAAATTAGTCGATAACCTTCTCTTTTTCCCGATCACCTTCACTATTCCTTCTTTCTTGATTATGGAGCTTGGAAGCTTGAAACAAACCTTAGCTATGGAGAACCCTTGAAATTTCGTCCTAATGAGGAAGATGGACATATTTTGCCATCTTTTTCCCTTTTAATTTCTTTTTAATACCAATTGACTAAAATGCCCTTCATTAAAACTTTCGTTATTTTTATCTATGTATGTCTATATTTTTCCATGGAAATATAATGATCTAATTACCATTTAAGGACTCCTACTTCAAACCCCCATTACAATCAAGTACTCTATGAATTAGAACCCCTATTTAGCAACTTTTGCAAACAAGTCCTAATAGGCAATTTAAGCATGCAATCAATAAAATTTCTTATCGATACTCTAACACATGTATTTAATCACTCGGTAAATCATAATAAACTTTTATATCTTAGATTCGTGGTTTCGCAACCACTGTTCCGATTAGGCCCTATTTCGGGCTATCATAAGAAGATTAAATTATATAAATTTGAGTATAGTATAAGGATGAAAATCAATTCAGTGTATAACTTTTTTACTTCAAGGAGAACAAGGGGCTTCTTTAAAGTTGAAAATACGAGGGAGTAAAAGTCATGAGTAATAACCCAATTTAAGAATCTGTGAAGTTGATTTAATACAATATATAACATTTTAAACCATGGATTCTAAAGTTCAAGCATGCAAATTGCAGTGCATGCTTTCAATAATGTACTTTACCTTTTTCTTTTATTTGATAATGACATTTTAAACCAATGCTAGCTGTAAAATTCCTTCATTGGTCCCTATGCAATATGTGTATAGAAGAAAATAAGTATATTTCTTTTCTTTTTTTCCTTATATATGTGAAGTTCTGGTTTATAGGATACCCTCTACAACTCTTTCAATTTCAACCACTGGGTGCATATTGGGATTTAATTGCATACTGAAATTGATCTATGTTTACATTGTTTAAAATAATTTTTTAGGCTTTTTTAAATAATGGTCAAAATATCTACTACTCCGTATACTTTTTATAGTTTTGTAGAGTTTTGAGTCCCCCTCTAATTTAAAAGTTAGAAGAAAAGGTAAAAAACCCTCTCTAGTCCCTCTCAATTTTGAAATTGAGCAAATTGGTCCCTCTAAAAAACATCTGACCAATTTAATCCTTGTCAATTTTGAATGTGAGCAACTAAGGACAATTAGTCACGGTGTTAATGTCTTTCGTCCATTTTACAAAATTTTGATTGGTATAACAAAAAATTTAGCCCTTAATGTTTACATGTTTTGTCAATTTGGTGTTGATCCTACGTAATTCCTCAATACTTACACATTTACACAAATGCACATTTACACAAATGTTGTAGGCTAAATTTGTTAAACTGGGACCACTTTGACAAAATGTCTAAACTTTGAGAGCTAAATTTGTTATTATACCAATCAAAATTACGTACAATTGACAGAAAACATTAACATCAAGATTGATTGTCCTTAATTGCTTACTGTCAAAATTGAATTGCTTCAATTTATTTTGAAGGGACCAATTTACTCAATATCAAAATTGAGAGGGATTGGAGTGTTTTTTTACACAAAAAAACCTCTTACTTTTTTGAATTTAAAAATCTTAATTAAAACACTATTAATATTTTTTTATTAAATATTATCAATTTAATATATTTATTTTTCATTAATCCTATGTCACGATATATAATGATAGCCTAATTAACAAGTCAAATTAATAAATTTTGAAAAAAAAACTAAAAATATCAATAATCGCACTGTAATCACCAAGTTTTGCCCGGCCCCATACAGACGAGGCCTATCACAAAAACAAAACCAATAAAAAACATATAAAAGGGGTCCAATATTGGCAGTCCCAGATTACATGGCCTAAAATACCAACCCGGGGCCCAATACCAACATAAGAAGCAAAAAAAAAACCAAGCGAAATACAAATTAAAAGACCATCAAAGAAGTCCAAAACAACGATCCATTTACAAAAATCAAGCCCAAATTTAAACCCCTTACAAACTAATAGCCCAAACAACATAACCCAATTTTCTGGTGGCCCAATGCCCACGAACCTTAAAACTTTCAGAACCCTAGCCCCTAGTCACCCTGACCGCCGCTGCTTGCGCGCCGGCTTTGGCCTCTCGCGTGGGCGCCACGCTCGTCGATTCCCACGGACACCACGCGCGCGGCCGGATCCGCGACGCTCTCGCGCGCGCTCCACGCGCGCGCCTCGAACCCCTCGCGTGGTCCCCCCGTGCCTCGAGCGTTGATTCCCACGCCGCACTTCCCAGCGGTTAACGCGACCATGCGCCTCGGCCCCGTCTCCACCAGCGCCTGCGCCCATCACTGCAAACAACACGCAAAGCGAAACAACAAGAAAGCGGAGAAAGATGGAGCGAAATAGTAAAAATGTTAGGAAGATAGTGTGTTTTTCGGCTATAAAGCCATTAGAAAACGATGTAATAGGGGTTCGGAAAAAATAGAGACCAGTATCAGAAATAAAAAAAAACAAAACACAAGGTTGTCTTTCGATCTTTCTCTGTTTTACTTTCTTTGGTCTAATACTGTTTTTGCTCTTTCACGTTTTTCTCATATGCCAATTTCAAAAACCTAATGCAAAAGAATCAACAACCAAAACGAAAATAAAGAAAGTGAAAAGGCTTTACCTGAGTCGATCGGCACCGAATCGGAGGACCACACCGTCGCCGCAAGCCTGGGTTGAAAAAGGGGGTGAGTCGAGAGTCGAGAGTCCTCGGTGTCGGTTTTGGAGTGTCGAGGCAGAGGTTTTCGAGTACGTGTTCGAGCGGGCTTGAAGCTCCCTCCCTAGGCGTTGTCGACCGCCCATCGTGATGGTGGCGCGGTTAATGGTCGGAAACCCATTTCTTTGGAGAGGAGAGATAAAAGGAGAGAGAGAGAGAGTATTTTGGGCGGCTGGTTTAGGAAATCTTAGGTTAGAAAATAATCTGATTTTTTGAAGTAAAAGAGGGTATATGAATCCCTAATAAAACAATGCCGTTCGACGCTTAGGGTTACTGAGCAGGCCTTTTAAAAGGTCTATTTGCGTAGTTAGTCCTCTGCTGGTTTCGGGGTGGTCGATTAAGTCTCATCAGGCCATTTCTTTTTCCCAATTTGGCTTCACTATTTCCACTTCATTTCAATTCAGCCCTCGCTTTGACTGACGAAAACGCAGCGCATTCGGCCATGGGTTATTTACCCAGTTGGACGTATGCGAATTCTCGCGTATTACGACGTGGTCCCCGTCCTTCTATATCTATTTACCATTTTGGCCCTCGTGTTTAAATCCTGTTTCAATTTAGTCTCCAATTTGTTTAAAATGTTTATATTTTTATTTATTTTCATCTATTTTTTATTATTATTACTATTATTAATATTATTATTGCATTAGCATTATATTATCATCGTTACATCATTGTTGTTATATTGCGCATATGTTTTCTATTATTATTTAGTATTGTTATTATTATTACTGTGCTATTGTCTTTATTATTATATTATCATTATTATGTTTACCACTACGGTTATTATTATAATATTATTATATTTACTATGCTGTTATACTGTACATACTTCGTATTATTATTATTATTATTGTTATTACTATATTTACTATACTACTATCAATATTACTACATTATCATGTTATACATATTATTATTATTGATTTACTGCGGTATCACTATCATCATATTCTTGTACATATTTTATTAGCACTTAACTAATTTTATTATTATAACTATATTTATGTCATCATATCACATATGTTTTGTACTATTATTATTTTATTTTCACTACTATACTATTATTATATTATTATATCATATATTTTCTATTACTACTATCATTTTTACTATTATTATTATTATTGTCGTATTATTATTATCATTATTAGCATTATTATTAATAGTATTCATATAATGACGTTTGTTATCCTCGTTGTTACTAATTCTATCATTTTTGACATTGTTTTGTCTCTAAAATTTTTCGCTCTATTTTTAATATTTTATTTTGTTTCTTTGTTTTTGTTTTGATATTTTACGATTATTTTCATTCGCGTCATTTTATGTAAATCGATGTTTTTTTTAGATGGTCTTGGATTCAAAAATTTAAAATATCATGTCCTAAAGTATTGGATGTGATATTTTATTCTTTTGGAACAAGAAGATCTTGATTTTCAATTTGAGAAAATTACGGGATAATCTTGGATTTGAAGACTTAAAATATTGCGTCCCAAAGTATTGGATGTGATATTTTATTCGTTCGGAACAAGAAGATCCTCATTTTCAATTCGAAAACTATGGGATGACCTTAGGATCGAGGATTTAAACTATCGTGTCCTAAAGTATTGGATGTGACATTTTATTTCTTCGAAACGAGAAAACCTAGATTTAATTTAAGAAAACTAAAATATTTTAGAAAGAGATTGATTTTTTAAATTCTCTTCAAAATTTTCAACTTTCGACATTGGGACATTAATTAATCAATTCGGTACCAATTTTGGGCGTGACGAGGGTGCTACCCCTTCCTCGCACGTAACCGACTCCCGAACCTATTTTCTCAAATTTTCGCGGACCAAAAACATTGTTTTAGTAAATCAAAATGTTTTATTAAAACAAAGGTGATCCGATCACACCTAATAAAAGATCGGTGACGACTCCTGTTTCATTTTCATTTTCAAAACCCAAGAGTCGATTCCGTTTTGTCAAAAATGGTTACGACACGCACTAAATTTTTTGAACGAATAAATGTAAGAAAACTTACTTGGAGAAATTAAATCTCAAATTCTATCAAACTTATACCTTAAATAATATATTAATAATCCGTTGGGTATTTAGAATACAATAAGTCAGTTGATAACATAATGGGGTATGACAAAAAACTAGTATGAATTGAGACGACACTAGTTTGTCCTATATTATATAAATACAAAAACTTATGTATCATAAGATTTAAATACTTAGATTACATTATTTAATAATATTAGAAGAATGTGAATAATTATCATTCAAAACAAATAAATAAAGTGAATGGTTCACTTTCGTAGGGACTATAGAATATAGATTCCCACCGAAGCCATACGATAGGCATGAGAATGTTGTCATATTATTGGGACACCTCTTAAATATTCTAATTTATTTCTTAAAAAAAAAAATCAATTTCAATCAATGCATTCGATTAGTCAAATTGTCACATTTGGTGTTAATTGCTATTTAAATATTTTAATATTTAACTTTGAAAATAACGATTAAACTGACAAAAAATATTTAATTGAAATTAAAAAATCAATCCATAATCCTTTGCCGTGGGGTCCTAATTTCATGCCATGTGACACCCTATTATTGCCCTATAGTTTAGGGTTAATGAAAATTTGACTGTTTGTCAAAGCATATATAATTAATTATAATCTTTGGCTCCATAGTTTCCGGGGACGTTAGGTGTTAATTTATCATACTAATTTAAACAAACACCCACTTTTTCTAATAAATTTTTTTTGAAGAAGGATGAGATTTTTATTATAATTTTTTTTGTCATTCTTGAGTTAATATTATGCTATCCGGATATTTTCTTTTATCTTTTTAAAAAAATATAAAAATTATACATGAATTAAAGTTTAATATGTAATTTAAAACATAAAATTTAATTTAATACAATTATAGACAAATTTTTATTATAATTTAATTTTATACATGAAATTTTAATTTTAATTTAATTATTAACATTTTAAAAAATAAATATATGAATTTATTTTTATATTGTATAAATATAATTATTTATATATGTAATATGATAACGTCAAATAATATTACATCAATAATTATATTAATAATTTATAAAAATTAAATTTAATGTACGAAATTTTACAAAATCAAAATTTATAAATAATATTGCGTTGATACCTCGTTTAAAAAATTGTCTATATTTCTCACATGCTAAAATTATATAATTTTTGAGTTTGAGCAGCAAAAAGTTAAGGCATGATGATGGATGAAAAAGGCTATAATCAATTAAAAATGGCTAATAAAACTGTTTTCATTGGATGTTAGTGTTGGGAGGCCGTTAATTTGAACATCTTGATTGATAAAAATTCAATCTCGAAGAAATAAATCTATCTGCTCAAAAACTCTGTTTTCATTGGGGTTTATCTGCTTAGATTTCTCTAGAAAAAAATGTCATTTATAATAAATATGTTGGATTTTACCAAGATGACATCTTACATATATATATATTTTTATATAATTATTAAAATTTAATTAAGTTCTTATCACAAGTTAATTGGATATTAATTTATTTAAAAAAATTATCCTTTCTACTAAATGATTATTATTTAATGATATTTTTAATACTTTTTCATACTTTTATATAATTCTTAAATAAAAGAATTAAAATTAACATTTCCAAATATTGATTCTTTTTTCCAGTTTAAAGTTAGTATGTAGTTTAGATTTATCCAACCATTAGTTTGTGTTGTAATAATTTGATTATTTTTTCCAGTTTTTAGTTTGTTTGTATTATTACAGTTTAATTCTACACTAAGTGGTTATTTAAACATGTATTTGTACTTTGATTGTTCTTCTAAAAAAGCATACAAAAATTTTTTAGTGAACCAAATAAAAAACAATAAAACAAGATATTTTTGCAAGCGAAAACTTTGTGTTATGACATATGAAAATGTTTTGATATACCTTACCCTATGAGCATGTCGCTTATTTAACATACCTTGTCCATTGAGCCACTTAAAGGGATTTATAATCAGTATGAATAACGAATTCTTTAAGCAACAAATAATGTTGTCAAATTTCCAAAGCACGAACCAAAGTAAGGAGTTCTTTATCAAACATGGAATAATTGAGTTAGGTCCTGGTTAATTTTTCACAATGAGCCATTTGTCTTGCATTAGTACCACATAGATCCCAACACTTGAAGCATCACATTCTAACTCAAATGTGTTAGAAAAATATTGTAACACCCCTAATCTGTATTCGTTGTCGGAATAGGGTTATGGAGCATTACCGGAGTTTACAGAACAATTACATATAATTCATGTTATTTACTATTCATATCCAAAACTAATCATATCGTCCCTTGAATGAACCCTCGAGGCCCAATTTAAGCATTATAAACAAGTCGGGACTAAATCGGGATCTTAGAAAATTTTTCGCGAAATTTCAAAATTTTTCTCATGTACAGGGGTCACACGCCTGTGTGAGTAGGCCATGTGGCTCACATGGCCAAGTGACATGCCCATGTCTCAGGCCGCGTGGGCATTCGATGGGAGGCACATGACCGTGTCCCTGCCCGTGTCCTTACCCGTGTAACTCTTTGACTTGGGTCACACGACCAGCCACATGCCTGTGTGTTAGGCTGTGTGGTTAATTTTAATTTTTGAAATTTAGGTGCAGGTTTCACACGGCCAATATATACGCCCGTGTTCTAGGTCATGTGTTACACACGACTAAGACACACGCCCATGTGCCTAATTTTGAGCATTTTGTTTCTCAATTTTAAGATGCAGGGGACACACGGCCAAACCACATGCCCATGTGCCAGGTCGTGTATCACACACGGTCAAGACACACTCCCATGTGCCTACCTATGTGGACAAAATAAAGCCATTTCCTAGCTTTATTTCTCACCCAAATTTGCCAACAACCTACACCAATACTTACAAACATATACCAACTAATTCAAGCAATATAACCAAGCCAACTCTAACGTCTAACTTGGTATATCATCACATGCATTTATATTTATAATCTTACCTTTTATGGACATTCATGTTTAACATAACTCAATCAAACCATACTAAATTAAGAAAGTTAGTCACATAATTCATATGTATATCAAATAAACATGGATGAGCTCATCATGTTTCACACTTTCAGGTATTTCAGAAGCATTAAAGACATAATTCTTTTAATTTCATAATTTTTCATGTCAGGAGTTTTATCCGTTGAATTATTGAAATAACGATGGATACTCAGATAATACACACAAGGTGTATAAAACTGTAAACCGTCAATTCATAATCAGGGGTACCCATTAGGGCACATAATCAAGGAGCACACTCTTGAGCCACATATCAGAATGCTCAAATGAGCCATACAACATGACACTTATCTGAGCTAAACAGGAAACTCATAAGAGTTTTAATCAGGGAGCTCATAGAGCTTTACAGGTAACTCCCAAGAGTTATTATCAGGGAGCACCGGATAAGGTAACAGAGAGTTCAAGCGAGCCATGTCAGGAAGCTCATAAGAGCCTATATCAGGACACTCACATAGAGCTGTGCTTGTGTTCGCATTATATGCTGGATCACAACTGATCAAATCATGTAACAGGAAGCTCACAAAGAGCTGCGGTAGTGTGCAACACATGCAGAATCACTACCGATCAAGATGCTCCCATGAACTATATAACAGAATGCTCGTCTGAGCTATAATATCCGCAACATATGCAGGACTATAATCAGTACGGGAAAATACTATATCCATCGCATTTCATTATTCAAACTAAACTCATTATTTATCGAATAATTTTGGGCATGTGATTATTTTCATACATTAAACATTTATACAATTCTCACATATACAACATTCAATTGAAAAATATAAATATACATGATTAAGTTACACGAACTTACCTCGTTACTTGTTCGTATACAGAAATCTACTAATCCGACACTTTTTCTTTTCCTCGATCTAACTTCATATTTGAGTTTTCTGGATCTATATAAATGAGTTTAACATCAATTTAATCCATCTCATACTCAATTGAACTCAATTCACTTTTTAGGAAAAATTAATATTTTGCCCTTATACTTTTTATTAATTCCAATTTCGTGTCTAGGCTCGGAAAATGAAATTAATGCAATTTAATCCTTATTTCAAGCTTAACCGAATTTTACATGTTACAATAAAAACCAATGAATTTCACAAAAATCAAAATTTTTCCATGGGTTTTACCACTTTTCAATTTAGTCCCTAAATCACAATTTCATGAAAATTCACTTTGTAAAAGTTGTTTATCTATCAACAACCTTTCATTTTCTACCATAAATTTTAAAATTTCAGCATATTAATCCATGGAAAAACTTTGATACTTTGATAACTTTACAAAATAGATAGATTAAGCTATTCCGATTTCAAAAATATAAAAATTACTAAAAATGAGACAAGGATACTTACCCAATTAAGCCAAGAAAGCTTGCTTTCTCTTTCCTAGGATTTCCATAAAATTATGGGGATGAATATGATAATAATAATATGATATTTCTTTTTAATTATTTATTATCTTTTAATTATTTTCATTTCCAATTTAGTCCTTAACATTTTTTAATTTTTCCATGGATGATTCATCAAAAATATCTACTAATTACCTTATAAGGACCTCTTATTTTGAATTCCATAACTATTTGATCCTTCTAGATACTAGAACTCAACTTTTGCATTTTATGTAATTTGGTCCTTTCCATAATTAAACACATAATCGATAAAATTTTCTTATTAGAATTTTCATATAACATTCCTATCATAATACAAACCATGCAATAATATTAAAATATAATAAAATAAATTTTCTTTCTAGCTCGAATTTGTGGTCCCAAAACCACTATTCCGATTTCATTGAAAACAGGCTGTTACAAATATGTTGAAAAAAATGGGTTTGAAAAAGGTAGCGAAAAATAAATTTAGGGAAAAACTAGAGTTTTAAAATTTTTCCAAAAACAAGAACTTGGTTGTGATATCTAAAGTAACAAACACTTAATCAAAATTGTACCTTTTCGATTTGTTTAGGATGAGCACTTTGACCGAGTAGTCTTTTCCGCTATCCTTAAGATCACATTTGCTGGGTGTGAGTCTGCTTCGAATCAGAAAATTTTTCACAAAAATTATCAGTGGGGTAATTTTGCAACTTCTCTAAACTTTTGGGTCAAGTTGTAAATTAGAAAAATATCTCTAGAAATTTTCTGAAATAATCTCTTCATATAGTTTTCTCTCTACAACTTTCTCTTGAATTTAAGTGTATGTAAATAATGACCCAAGACTCTATTTATATAGGGAGAGTTTAGAGAGTTCAATTATGATTAAATTAATCATTTAATCACATATCGGGCTCGATTCAACCAGTTTTGGGTTTTGATCTCGATTTTGGGCTCCCAAGCCCAATTTACGATCTTATGTCCAATTTTCAAGTTTAATTACACGTTGGGCCAATCGTCTGACTTGAAAATTAACTTCCAAAAATATCATATTAATTTTAATTGATTTGATTAATTTAATTTAACTTGATCAAAATTAATTTTTCCAAAAATCACTTAGATTTTCCAAATTAATTTTTCAAGAAAATTCTTTAATCAAATTCTCTAGTTGAACAATTCTTACGACCACTTAATTTAATTCCACATCAAATAAATCGACTCAATTAAATTATTCCCAAAGTTGTAGAATTTTTTTTTGATTCAAATGCAGTCCGATCGAGCTTTTGTTGAGCTAGCGGAGGAACCAATCAAACATATATAATTAGGCTCTAGTGATTGCAATTATATCCAAAAGCATCGTTCCGATAAGTCACAATTACTTAATCATGGAGTCAGTCCACAAGAAGTACTATGATTGAAAACTCCTTATTGTATACTCTTTACAAAAGCAATTCATCCAATTGCTTTGTCCAATGACCTCGTCATGTGTGTGTTACCCTCATATGATATCCTTGATTCCTTTGAGTTAAATTCGTTCACTCAATACAATCCTATTTTATCTCATTGTTACCATTGTATCTTCTTAATGATTAATATGATCACTGTCAACAAATGACTGTGATAAATTTCTCATTCAAGAACAAGTAACCTGTGGCCACGTTCCATATTTATCAATCCACACAATGCCAATAAGAGGATATCATTAACTTTTTAATTGAGCTATGAATTTCATTGTTGCTAGTAAAGTCATGCCATATACAAGTCAATTACCCAACACACCGAATATGGGCTTGATCATCTTTAAAGCATAAGCCTCCACTTATATCAAAGCACATACGCATGGTCACTGACTAACTCAAGATTTAGGTAAATCACACCATGAACGTCACAAGTGAATTAACTCACAAACTAATTCAAAATTAATTTATCCTGGGTCCAGTTTAATGTATCATTCTACCAATGAATACATTTATGTCTCCTGTAACACCCCTAACCTGTATCCGTCGCCAGAGTAGGGTTATGAAGTATTATTGATCAATACACAATATAAAACATACATTCTCATAAATCATTCAACAGTATCACTTTGTCCCTTATAAGGGCCTACGAGGCCTTAAACATGCTTTAGAAGTGGTTCGGGACTAAACCGATAACATACAAAAATTTTGGAAAACTTAGAAATATTTCAACCATACAAGGGTCACACGTCTGTGTGAACAGGCCGTGTGCCTCACACGGCTCCAGACACACCCGTGTGCCTAGCCCGTGTGCCCTTCGAAGTGGCCACACACGCCTGTGTGCTAGACCATGTGCTAGGCCGTGCCAAACCTGTAGTGTAACAATCCGGTTTAGACCCTAGTCGAAACAGTGGTTTTGAGACCACAAATTCGAGGTCAGAAAAATATTTTAATATTATTTTCTGAGTTTACAGTGGGTGATTTAGCATGTGTGAAGATTTTATCGATTGTGTGCTTAATTAGCAAAAAGGACTTAATCGCATAAAGTGTAAAATACTGTGTGCTGATTAATAAGTGCTTAATTTTTGTTGTCTTTATAATTTGGAGGATTTATATTGCAATTAGACCATTTTATGGTTAGTGGAAGATGATAGCATGGCATTGGTTGTTAATATTAATATTCATTAAGGGTAAATTGGTAAAATGTCTAATAAGTTAATATTAATTAAACAAAACAAATGAGATGGATATATTCTCATCTCTTCCACCGAATTTGAAGAAGAAAAAGAAGGGTTTATAGCTTTGTGATATTTGGTCTTTGTTCATCTTGATTGAGGTATGTTTTGAGTTCAGTTTTTGATAATTTCTACGTTTTTGTGATCGTTGCTTGGTGTACTACCAAACCCATGCTTAAATTTTGTGAATTGGTGATGAATTTGAGATATGCCATTGATGAATATGTGAGATTTGTGATGTTAGTTGGTGAAATATGAAAGCTTGGTGTTGGGTTAACATAGTTTGTATTTGGATTTTTGATGAAATTGAGTATTTTGGGCTAAATTCAGAAAAGTGTAAATTGAAGGATGAAAATGTGAAATAAATGAAATGTATGGATTGGTATGATTATAGTGAAAATTTGGCTAGACACATGCTAAGTGAAATTATGTGAATTTGATGATTATGAGAATTAGGGACTAAAGTGTTGAAATGTGAAAATGTGAGGGTTATTTTGTAAAATGCCCTAAATATGTGTGTGTGGACTAAATTGAATGAATTTTTGATTGAATGAGTTAAATTTAAATGTGTATAGACCAAGAAAGGAGAAATTCGAATCGAGATTGAAGCAAAGACAAAGTGCTCGATTAATCGACTGTTTCGGTTTTTGACGTCCGAGGTATGTTCGAATATAATACTAGTTGTTAAATTATATCTATGTGATGTGGATTGAATGAATATATACATAATTAAGAGATTAGAAATGCTATGTGTGAAACTGAAGTAGATGGCACTAAGTGTGCGAAATTAGAAACGAGATAGAGATGGTTAGCATTGTGTGTGCGAAAAGATAGAAGCTTCGACTTATCGAATTGGCACTGTGTGTGCGATACCGATATAAGTTGGGTTTAATATATTGGTACTAAGTGTGCGGTGATGATTATGTTTCGGTTATGAAATTGGCACTAGGTGTGCGAATAAATCAAATGAATAGCAAAGGTTGAATAAGAGATAATATCGAGCAATTGAGTAGCATGAATGGTGAGTAACTATATGTTGAACAAGGTACGTTTGAACCTATGTGGTTGATGATAGCCTTAAAAGTTGAATGAATGGATACTTGAGCATATGGTTGAGATTGATGATGAGCCTAATTATGCATTTATCTATGTGATGGTTAAATTATGTATTGATGTGGTATTATTGTGTAATATGTATTATATTACAAACTTACTAAGTGTTGAAAGCCTACTGTATGATTTCTTTCTCTTTTTTATAGTGTCAGTAAAGCTAGCTCGGATCCGGGAACCGTCAGCATCTCTATCACACTATCGACAATCTATTTTGGTACTTTTGAATATGTGTATATTGTGGATTGATGCCATTATGATCTAGTGATATTGTGGATGAATTATGCTTGGTTATACATGTGTTTTAGTTGTGCAATTTGGTATATAAGTTGACATGATTAGAAATGAGATTGGATGAGATGATATGTTAATCATTTGACCTGTATTTGGTTGCCAAATTGTGTGTGAAAATAGGTATGAATATGCTTGTATGTATGACCCAAGTGTGGGTGGCATTTTGGCCTTGCGAATGGTCTATTTTGCATACACGGCCAAGAGACACGGGCATGTGTCTCTGTCGTGTGGCTCAAGTGCCACTTTGAAGTGTGCCTGAGCAGGTTACATGGTTGTGGCACACGGGCGTGCCTGGCGACTGTGTGACCAAGTCAGTAGCTAGCTTAATTTCACACGGCCATGGCACACGGGCATGTCTGGTGGCCGTGTGGACAAGTCAGTATGTATGCCCTGTTTTGGCACGACTTGGACAGTTGGGCGTGTCTGGTTGCCGTGTGAGGCACACAGCCTGACTGCACGGGCGTGTGACCTCTACAGTGTTGAAAAAATCTTTAAGTTTCTGAAAATTTCATAAGTGCTCGGTTTAGTTCCGACCTCTTTGTAATCACCAATTTTGGCCCGGGTTCATTATCCCAGGCCCAAAATCAAACTAAGGCCCAATAAAAAATAAAGTCCAATAGTCCACTTTAACATTTTACAAGCCCAAATTACTGATTACGGGCCCATTTACAAGAGACCCAACGACCCAAATGTACTAAAATTTTTAGAAAGCTAGGGTTTCAGAAACCCTAGCCCCTGCGCCGCTAAGCCTCCATACGTCAGCCTCCACTAGCGCCGCAACCCCACTCGCGCCGCAGCTCCACCTTCCTCTGTCGGCCACCACGCCACTAGCCCTGCAAAAGAAGACAAAAGAACAGCAAGAAAAATCACAACAGCAAAGATTTATATTTTCATTTTTCTTTCTCGGCTATAAAAGGCCGATTATTGTACTGAACAGGGGACTTTTTTTTTCTTTTTTCTGGCAATCAATCAAAAAAAAAAAGAGAATAAACAGATTCAAAAGAAACAAAAAAACAAAAAGAAAACCCAACGTTTTCGAAGGTACTTTATTTTTTTTCTTTTTATTTCTGCGTTTTTATACTCATATGTACGTATATATGGTATAAAATATAAAAAATAAAAAATATAAACATTTTACCTTTTCTGGCCATCGCACGTGGTGGCCGGCGCGACAGAGTTCACGGCGGACGACGGAGGGAAGCCTCGCCGGAGAAACAACCTGCAGAGAAACAGAGAGAAAAGTTAGAATTTTTTTTTTAGGGGAGATAAAAGTGAATTCTTTGAGATTTTAGGCCCTTTTATAGAGGATTAAAACGGCACTTTTTTTGTGCCTAGGGGCCGGATGCCAAAAGCGGCGTCGTTTTGGCTCGACCATGCGACCGACCTGCTCCAGCATTAGATCCGCGTGTTTTATTTTGGAGGGGCTAATTGCGCTTTTAGGCCCTCCTCTTTTCCATGTCTTCGTAATCATCTTTTTTATTTTTTAATCTTGGCCCAAAAATTTGCTTTATTCACAATCAAATCCCTCCTGCTGTCTCGCGCGTTGACAAAATGGTCTTATTGTCTCCTTGATCCCCCTTTCTTCGCACGCTTCGATTCAGACCCCCAATCCGCTTTTCTTTTTTTAATTTAGAATTGTAGTTTTATTTCTTTCTCAAATTAGTCCCCTTTTATTATTTTTACCCTTTTACTAATTTCATTAAATCCATTTATTATCATTATTACTATTATCATTACCACATTATTATTACTATTATTATAACTATCTATATTATTATGTTGTAAATATTTTGTATTATTATTATTTTATTATGGTATAATTATTATTACTATATTTTTATTATTAAACTATTATATTGTAAATACACGGTATTATTATTACTTATTTATGGTATCATTATCATCTTATTATTATTATTACTAACATTATATTTATTTATTATTAGTATTATCATTATTATTATTATACTTATATTATACCGTACGTATATCGTACCATTATTGTTACCATTTTATTATTATATTTACTATTATTATTATTACCATAATATTATCACATTATCATTATACTATTATTGTTATTATATTTATTATTATTATTATTATCATTATTATTATGTATATTATTACCATTATTATTATAATATATATTTTCTTAGCCTAATACTATTATTATCTATTTGATTTTTATTTATCTATTTATATTTTCGTTATTTTATATATATTTTAGTTCTCATTTACATAATTACTACATTTTATACTTTTCTGCTCCTATTTTTATATCTACTATGTTTCTATTATCATTATTATTATTATTATTATTATTTTATTATTATTATATTGTACATATTTCATATTATTATTATTATTATTACTATCTTCATTATTATTACTATCATTACTATTATTATTATTATTATTATTATTATTATTATCCTATTTGCTATACTATTATTATTGTATGTATTATTGTCACTATCATTACTAATATTTTTTGTTATTATTGCTATAGTGTTATCTTTTATTTTCGTTTTATTATTGCATCGCTTATTATCACGCTTCGATTTCTTGCTTCCGTCATTTCATTGCAATTCAACATTTTATCTTTTATTGTTTTTTCTTTTTTATTCATGAAAAACGGGTTTTCACAAAGGTAATATTCATGAGTTTGGGAATTCAAAATCTTGTGCCCAATCGTGCTGGGGTGTAACTTTTCGTTTGACCGAACAAGTGGATAACCTTTCAAATTTCGTTTCTATTTTTAAATAAGGTGATATTTGTGTGTTTGGAAATTCGAAGAGATCGTGCCCAATCGTGCTGGGTGTGTTTTCTTTCGTATGACCGAATGAGCAAATACCCTCTCCAAAATAAAAAATGTGTGCTTGAAGAATTTTAGAGACGATATTGGATACAAAGGCTTAGATTATCGTGTCCAATCGTGCTACATGTGAAACTCTATTCCTTCGAAATAAGAGAAACTCGGTATTCAATCAAGTTGTTAAAATTAAAAAAGAAATAGAAGAAGATTTCAAAATCCTTTCAAACTTTTCGACATTAGGACATCGATTGATCAATTTGGTACCAATTTTGGGCGTTGTGAGGGTGCTAATCCTTCCTCGCACGTAACCAACTCCCGAACCTTATTTTCTCGAATATTCGTAGACCTAAAAACACTGTTTTAGTAAATTAAATGTTTTATTAAAACAATGTGATCCGATCACACCTAATAAAAGGTCGGTGGCGACTCCCGTTTTACTCATTTTCAAAACCCAAGTTCGATTCCCGTTTTTCTTCAAAAATGGTTACGACACTCTTTTTAACACATGTTTAAGGTCTCGTAGACCTTAATAAGGAATTATATGTTTATAATTGAATACATTTGATCGATGATTGACTAAGTTTTATTGATTGGATGTGAAATGTTCCGATTGTTCGGTAATGCCTCTTAACCCTATTCCAGCGACGGTTTCAGGTTAGGGGTGTTACATATAGGGTATACTGACTTATGCAGCACGGCCAAGTCACAAGCCCGTGTGCTAGGTCGTGTGCCAATTAGGGTGTATACTGACTTGTACCACACGGCCGGTCACCCGCCCATGTGTGAGACCGTGTGGAGCATACTAACTTCAATTCAATTTCAACATCAGTGGACACACAGCCGTGTGTCGCGCACGGCCAAGACACACGCCTTTGTCTTTGCCCGTGTGGACAGAAATAGGCCATTTGCATGGCCAATTTTCCACCCCAACTCAAGCTCATTTAAACAACCAAAATGGTACCATTTCATCATACAATTAAACAGCCAAAATCATCAATCAAATGCACAATTCATACTATATCCATCCCACCAAATTCAATATTCAATTCAATGCCACTTACCTAATCAAATACTTATCAACTTAACTTCTAAAATCATACTTCATCCAAGCATTTCTCAAGTATTTATACTCCACAAATCAATTAACCATTTGAGCAACTATAAAACCATAACCATATTCATACCAAACATACCAAAATAAACCATCAATCATGGCTATATATACAAACAAAAACATATATATTTACAAGCCATTTCTAATAGCCAAACACACATCAAAATTAACATCATTTACATGCCACATGCCATATATGTATAATTCAAAAGTACCAACTTAGATGTTTGATAGTGCGATGATGTTCCCGACGACTCCCAGATCCGAGTTAGCCTTGATTCACTATAAAACATAGGAAAATAACACAAAGTAAGCTTCATAGCTTTGTAAGCTCGTATGTGAATAACTTAATTCATCAAATAAAGGAAAATTAACCAAATACACATGAAAAAACCATATACACATTCACTACAAACCTTTCTCATGTCTCAAAACATGATCAATTGCAATCTCATCGAACTTTCACTATTTAATACTCAAATAGTTTCTGTACCTACCTGTATAACCTCGTACTAACCTCTTTCTCAATCACATCATTCGTTTACCCGTTGAACCATTCAGAATGGAAATCAGATATTCAATGATCTCAATCGATAAGTATCTATACCATGGCCCGTAGCCAAATCAAGGTAACTTATCCCCAGAGTACCTATACCATGGCCTGTAGCCAAATCAAGGTAACTCATCTCTGAAATACCTATACCATGGACCAAAGCCAAATCAAGGTATAACTCGCACCTGAAGTGCCGATATCATGGCCCAAAGACAACATAATAACCTAATGACTTGTCACTAACATCCTAACTATTCCTAAGGTTCAACTGGGATTTCACGCTTGTCGAATTATCGTTGAACATATCCACAGAGTCGTATTCACAATTCAAACATTATTCGTAATCTTGTCATCACATTTTATGCAATATCAAAGCATTAAACATACATTTATAATGAAATTACCACATACGAACTTACCTCGTATTTGTAGTTGACAGGTCAGGTCGACTACTCGATAACCTTGTTTTTCCTCTGATCTAAATTCGACTTCTTTCTTTCTTGATCTATATGAATTCAAAATTAACTTATTCAATCAAATATTCTTTCAATTTAGTCCATATCACACTTTAAAGCACTTTTACACTTTTGCCCCAAGTATTTCACAATTTTTACAATTTAGTCCTTATTTCACAAAACACAAAATTCACACAATTTTAATAAAACCCATGCTTGGCCGAATTACATATAGGTCCCTAGAAGTCCAAAAACTTCATTTATTTCACATTTCAACAGTCAATTTGCACTTTTCACAATTTAATCCCTATTATGCATTTTCATCAAAAATCACTTGACAAAACATGTAAAACTATCATCAAGCTTTTATATTTCAACATTAAACATCAAAGAACACATATATTCAACAATGAAAACTCTCAAAATCTTTAATAATTTCGAAATTAAAGGTACGGGCTAGCTAGATTGAGCTGCAACAATTACAAAAACATAAAAATCATCAAAAATCGAGCAAAAATGGACTTACAATTGAATAGAATAATGACTGAACCCTAATAGCTTTAAAATAGCTTCCTCCCTTCTTGTTTTTCGATTGAAGATGATAGAAACAAAGATGATACCTTTGTTTCTTTTATTTAATTTAATTTAAATTTGCAAATTACCAAAATAACCTTAATGATAAAACATTTATACTATCCATTTCATGCCCATTAATGTCCACTTACCCTATTAATGGTCCATTTATCACTCAAGGACCTCCACATTTAATATTCATAGTCATTTAGTGCATTTAACAAATAGAATTTAACTTTTACGCTTTACGCGATTTAGTCCTTTTTACCAAATTAAGCATTCAAACTATAAAATTAATTCACGAAACTTTCACACATACATGTGTAAACATTTGAAATAATATTAAAACAAATTTTTGACATCGGGTTTGTGGTTTCAAAACCACTGTTCTGATTTAGCTAAAACCAGGCTGTTACATCTCCACTCGTGGAGTCAACTGCTTCGATAGCCAAGACTAGCCATTTCCCCAATTGGAATTGTAGATGACATAATAATCCTTCTCAATATTTGAATCAAATCTTCACTTTGATTCTTTTACGAGATTATGGACACATTTAGATTATCTACTAAAGCAAGTTGTCTTTCTCGCAATATAAATGTTTTAGAATGCCACTTATCTTCAGTTTGAACTTTAGACAATCAATGAGCTAATATTTGTTTTGTCACAATTTCGTTATGCATGCAAAATATATAAGACAAAAAATAAAAAAGACATAATAGTGAAATGTGAAATGTGAAATTAAATTTATTTATTTATTCATCATTCAAATAAATAGAAAACAATTACATGTTTACTACAATATAGGCACGTTTTCCAACAAAATCAAACGGTTTTAAAATAGAAACTGAACAAAGTTTATCTTTTAAAGAAAGAAAAACTTTTTCTTGGGCTTCACTCCACTTAAAGCCCATTGATTTTTTTATAATTTCAGTTTCCAGAGTAACTACGATTCAATTTACCCTTTTATATATGCTATTAACAATATTATTAAATTTCAGTATGATTTTTGATCATTTCTGAGTCTTGTACGAGCTTACTAAAGCTCTTTTGTTACCCAAGGTCGAATTAGGACCAAATTGTAATTTTTCAAAATCTTAGGTTGACGTTGCGACTTTGGGGGTTCCTCCTCAGGACGTAACATACTAACTTTGTCTCACCGCGATGTGTAACACGCCAAACCTGACCCTATAATACGATCTGAGTATGGCGAAAAATCAAACTAATTTAAAACATTTTGGTGAAAACTTTATATAATTCTTACAAAGTTATAAATATAAAACATATATTAGATGTTACTTTACCAAGGTTTGAATGAAAACATCAACATTTTAAAAATATTGAACAAGCCATATGGCGTATAAGTTCAAATATAATAACTTCATTAAACAGATTGTCTTAATTTATAACCAAACATTAATACTTTATAGAAATCTCATAAAAATAGAGTCTTATCAAAATAGAAGTTCTTAGTACAAATCATTTACAAATACACTTATGCACCACCCCTACGAGTCATGCATGATACGAAACAAAGCAGTTAGCTCACAGTAGTAGTAGCACTCTGACGTAGTCCTTTTAACAAAACATTTCTTCAGTCAACAAGCTTGAGAAGGAAAAGGTAACAAAGTAAGTTCATACGAAATTAGTGAGTTCCAAAGAGAAATAATACATAACATTATTGATAGTACAATTGAACCTTTCTTAAGGATTTACACACATTCAAAAAGCACGCCTAATGGCGTATACAGAATACAGACAGACTCAGTATACCAACTTACTTATCACTTGGGCGTATACTATATGCTATCTCAACACAACTTAGACGAATCCATTCTCATGCCAGCACGTACCTAGAATTCAGAATCGAAAGCATATCATTCAGTCTTATTCACATACATTTTCCCCTTTAACTCCTCATATCATTTTCATTCATAACAACATGTTTTATCATGATCTTCCAATCCGGTTTGGATATAGCTGCCCTACCGGAGGCTACACAACCATATCTCCTCATCTCCATCACCTCATATCAGTTCATATCATATCATACACATCAGAAGCAGATGGTGGTGGCTTAAGCATGAAAAATGATGCTTACTTTATATCACAGTTAGACTGCACTCAGACTAAAGACTTTGGATAACCATTACCCACACAACATCTTTCATTAATTATAGAAAAGGATTACACGAGCTATAAAATAAAGAAAATTACAACACATGGAAGTAAGAAGGAACTCAGCAGGCACAAGTCTATAAAGCACTTTGCCTTTATCACTTGCACCTTCATTAACTTCTTGAGCTTTAATAAAGATAATTAAATATATCAGACCATCAATCGGTCAAATCTAATCACGCATGCAAGAATCAACAGCGCTTAATCCAGATTTAGAAAGTTTCCTTCCTCACACTCTATTCTAACATCTATACATGCAGTACAAGAAACACGTAAATGATTTAGAGGGTAACCTAGGGTTTATGGTAATTAACAGTGAGCTGGTACTAACATAGAAGTTAGTTGAATATTCCGAACCTTACTTTGAAGAGATTTTTTGAATTTGGATTTTTAAAGAGTTTTTAGAAGAAATCTTTAAAAAAGAAGAAAATGTAAAAGTGTTCAGAAAGACCATCGCTATCGTTATATACTTAGGCTCAAAGACAAAGATTAATGGAAAAATCAGATAATTCCACTAACTCTCTTGATTCCTGTGATTAAGTGCATTTAACATAATTTAAGTCTTATCATGTACAATAGTCTAATTCCGTTCTAACTAAATCTTAACTTAACTAACCAAATTACCATACTTAAATAATAAACAAATGTAAACGGCTGTGAATTTAACGAGTTCGCCCAAAACATCTGGGTTGGGTGGATACTTAACAGAAGAGTCCACCCAACCACAAAACTCGATGAAACTAAGAGGTCACCAAATGACACAATGAACATAATTCTATGCTAAGCCAAGACATTTTTCTTACTCATATTTATCCTTATTTTACCAACTAAACGCCAAAACAATAACCGGATACAGAGACTTCTTCGAGCGGGTTGTTACACGACGTGATCATTTGTTTACAAATGATTCAAATTGTAACAATTCAAAATGGCTTAACAATTGGCCAAGTTTACTTTCAATCTGCTAAAGACATAAAAAACATTTTCCCCTACCTCATATACTACCTTAAATGTTTCATCCCAACCAATTCATGAAATTGACTATTCAATTCAAGAACTAAACTTAAGACACAAGTCCATTTCTATCATTTAAGTCATTTAACCAAATATGCTACATTCATATGCTCAATTCTTACCATTTATCAACATTCACATATATAATTAATTCAAAATGGCATTCAATTCTTAGTTACCTATGACTGTAACACCCCTTACCCATAATCGATGCCGGAACAGGGTACGAGACATTACCAGACTCACATCACAAGCAATCACACAATTCCGAGTCGTAAAATTTTGTCCAAATTAAAACCATTCATAATCGATCCTAAAGTCCCTAATACGAGCCCACGAGGCCCATAACATGCTTTGGAAATGGTTCGGGACTAAACTGAGAACTTAGGAAACTTTTACAAAACTTAGAAAATTTTGCTAACTACAGGGCTCACACGCCCGTGCTTCAGAGCGTGTTCGATTTAGGGTGCTCTCTGACTTGTGCCACACGCCCGTGTGCTAGGCTGTGTAGCACACACGGCTGAGACACACGCCCTTGTCTCTGCCTATGTGCTCAATTCTGGACATTCTGTTTCTCAAAATTAAGGTGCAGGGGACACACGGCCGAAACACATGCCCGTGGGGGAAATCGTGTGTCACACACGGAGTGGACAAAATAAAGGCTATTTACCGAACCATTTGCCACCCTTGTTCACACATACACTTACACCAATTCAAGGCATAAACATAACATACTTAGGCAACCAAAACATCCACAATTATGACCAACACAATATCAACATCTATCATACTCACAATAATTATTAAGCCACAATTGACTACTTTCAAGATACCTAATTGTACACCACTTTATCATCTCTTCAATAGACCACATTGCCAAACATTTCACATTTATGTCATAAATCACATTTCCAGCATTTACCAAGCATACCATGACCATATCACCAAAGATATTGACATATATATAAATATACTTAGGCTTACAACATGTTAGCCCAAATAAGCCAATCTACATGGAAAAATATCAAAACAAGCCTTTGACAATCACAAGCCAACACATTGGCTACAATCGCAATGACACATATAAAAAATGACTAAGTCCCTATACATGCCATACTTTCAAAATACTAAGATCATCAATACCCAAAACGGGAGGGTTTGATAGTGTGATCCGAATCTCCGACGATCACCGATCTCGAGCTGGCTTGGTAACACTATAAGATAAGGGAAAGAAAGGGGGGTAAGCTATATAGCTTAGTAAGTTCATATGCAAATAATACAAAACATTATTCCTACACTTGACATATAGATAACTTAACATATATTAACATAAATGTCATTAAAACTTCATAAACACAACTTACTCAATCACATTCTTACCAATAGCTCATCATATGAATAACATAACATATATCAACATAAATGTCATTAGACTTCATGAGCATAACTTACTCAATCACATTCTTACCAATAGTTCATTATGTACCGAATCCATTTCTATTGAGATTTTCGTACATACCTGTACCAACTCGTAACATAATCACAAACCTTCTCATCTTTGACATACCCGTTGAACACTCAGAAATCTTGCACATAAGTGCCATATATGTAGCTAAAGCTACCTCATATCTCAAAATACATATAGGCTCGCATTCGAGCTAGTCACGGGCCTGCTCACAGAAGCTGCCAGTCAGGACATAGCTACACAGTGTTGCTCACGCAAGCTGTCAGGTATCTACAACACATGCCGGACTACCCAGCCACTGGTAGGCCATAGAAGACCAACACCCGGATCACATAATCGCATATACACATGGGTTCCTAGTGACATGTCACTCGTATCCTATTCTATTCCTAAGGTTCAACTGGGATTTCTTATTTGTCAAAACTTTGTCAAATACGTCTAAAGAGTCAATCACAATTCATACAATATTAAAGCATTTAAAACATTAATATAACAATGCATTATTTACACACGAACTTACCTCGGTACAAATATAGCGGAAATGGACTAACCGTCAAACACTTTGGTTTTCCCCCGATCTAGACCCAAACTTCATTTTTTCTTGATCTATAATACCAAATTCATCTCATTTAATCATCACATTATTCATTTCAGCCCAAAAGTCACATTATGGAAAAATTACATTTTTGCCCCTAAACTTTTTTAACATTTTACACTTTAGTCTCTAGGCTCGTAAAATGATTTCATTCAATTTCATCACACCCAAGCCTAGCCAAAACTATTTTCATACTCATAACAGCCCACATTTGTCATTTATTCACAATTTTTTGCTCATTTTATAGACTTTTACAAAAAAGTCATTTTTGACATTTTTACAGGAAATCACTTAGCAAAATTCGTTTAACAAACAACAAACATGCGTTTTCTACCATCAAACATCAAAATACATACATGTTCAACATGGGTCAAACCCTAGACTTTGATCCTATCTTAAATTAGTGGTAGAAATAGATAGATCAGGTTACAACCACTTTAAAAATGTAAATAGCATTAAAAACGGGGCAAGAACAGACTTACAATTGAGCTTGAAAGCTTGACAAACCCTAGCTATGGTTCTCTTCAAATTTTTGGCCAAGGGAGGAAGAAGATGAGCGAAATTTGACTTTTATTTTACTTATTAATTCATTTAATAACTAGTTTACCAAAATGCCCTAAATGCAAAACTTTGGAAATTTACCTAAACATGTACATTTTTGTCCATTATGAAGTATAATGGTCGAATTACTATTTAAGGACCTCTAATTTGAATCTCATAGCATTTAAACACCTCTAAATTCTAGAAACACATTTTGCATTTATTACAATTTAGTCCTTCTAGCTAAATTGAGTGCTCAAACGTCAAAATTTCTAAACGAAAATTTCATAAAATTATTCCATAAAACTGTAAACCATAAAATAATAATAATAATAGATTTTTCTTCATCAAATTTGTGGTCTCGAAACCATTGTTCCAACTAGACCTAAAATCGGGCTGTTACAATGACAACTTTTACCTTTGTGACCATTTGACATCAATTATCTTCTAACATAACATAATATTTACAATGCCAATTTACCATATCAAGTTAGCCATTCAGACTTAAATATCAATTTAGTGATATATGATATACACAACTGACTCAAACCTAGGTACATGTCATATACTAAAACAAAAGGAATTAAACAAACATTGTTGAGTCAATGGTCACTGGTTGGATGCTGAAATCACTTCTCGAAACCTTGAATTATTCATGCATCTGTGTATGAAATAAACAAATTGTACATTGAGCAATAATGCTTAGTGGTACTTTCATGATTCAAGATAACATGGCATTAGCATAAGAAATTGATCATAATAAGTATAAACACAATATCTACCCAATTTATATCCCTACTATTCCAAGCAATACTATTATCAATTACATATAAGAGTATACATATGACAATTAGCAAATCAAACCATTCATCATAGAAATAGAACTTACCAATTCATTGTAGCTGTTAAATGCCAAACTTTATATCATTTAAACCTTTCATACCAGTTATGAACAGACATATATACATTTAACATTAAGTCATCCAATTCCATGATAAATAAACATCATTTAACCATTTAACTTTCATAGTCAAACATGAATTCAACATTTATACACACACGCCATTTACATAAGTCATTCCAATAGGTTAGACATATTCACACATTATGAATAACATCACTTGATACTTAAGTACTTTCATGCCACATATCATGTTATAAGCATATACCATTTCATACTCAAAACATTTTCAAACTTTTCCATTTCAATTATAATATTTATATATCGCCTGATGGAACTCTAGTAAAATGGACTTGGATACACAGGTGAACTAAGTTACATCCATAAGCTGAAATTACATCAGGTTACCCATTCGGGATAAATGTAACACCCCATACCCAAGTCCGATGCTAGGACTAGATACGAGACATTACCATACATGACTCACTTAGGCATACTCTTATGGCTGTAAAATTTTGTTCAGACTTAAAAACTCCTCTTTCTTAGACTAATCATACATTTCATGGCCCTACGAGGCCTTAAACACTTAACCGAAAACTTTCGAAACTAAATTGAAAACTCTTCCCTGAAGCAACGTTCACACGCCCATGTAACTTGGAACACGCCCGTGTACCATTAGACACGCCCATGTCTTCCAACCGTGGGGAGTTACTGACTATATTCACACGGCTTTGACACCCCCGTGGGTTTAGACCGTGTATTATTCCTTGATATACCGACTTAATCACACGGTCGGGGCACACGCTCATGTATCCTGGCCGTGGGGATTTTACAACTTCGTGGACAAGGTGCAGACTTCACACGGCCTGGGTACATGCCCATGTCTTGGCCGTGGCCTTTACACGGTTTGACCCACGCCCGTGTGTCACAATAGGTGGATAATTTAGGAGGCTATATACCAAGCCATTGCTTTTTTAAAATGCACACTCTCATACTTCATCTAAAAATAATCAATTTCTATCTCATAAGCAAGTCTAAGAACTCATTTCTATCATACAAGGTAATAAAAGCGGCATTCACTTCATGAATTTCATCCTCATTGAAAGAAAGAGTTTGCCAAGTATTTGCCTAACTTATAAAACCATTTCAAAATGACTTACAAAACCAACACTTTAACTAACAATTAAAACTTGACAAAATATTCAAGTCCTATACATGCCATATTCAAAACAAGTCTACCAAAGTGTTATCGATAGTGTGATTCCCGACCCCTGCGTCTACGATCCTCGAGTTATCTTGGCAATACTATAAGAAATATGGGCAATGAAAAAAAAAAGGTAAGCATTAAGCTTAGTAAGTTGCATGGAAATAGATAGCAATCATAATACTCATAAACGAACAATTCATCCACAACATTAGCTAATCGTACACAAGTCAAGACTTCTTGACTATACTTACTTACAACTGCCTTTATCTAACATTTACCGTAACTCATATTGAGCCAATTTCTCATGACTCATTCAGTAGCACTTGTATTCATTCACATCTCTACTTTTAAATTCATCTACTTATCCCACCATACACTGGAAATAATCAATGACATGTTTTTTTATAATCACTACGATAAGTATAAAGCCAATATCACATTTTCTATGTAGTCTTACATGAAATATCCTCTAGGTACTGATGCCATGTCCCGGACATGGTCTTATAAGGAATTACCTCTATGTGCTAACACCATATCCCGAATATGGTCTTACACCAGCTCTTATCTCAATGCTGATGGCATGTTCCAAACATGGTCTTACACTGGCACTCATAGTGTGGCCGTTGCCATGTCCCAGACATGGTCTTACACTGACCCTCATAATACAATAGATGCCATGTCCTAGACATGGTCTTACACTGGCACTCATAATACGACTGATGCCATCTTCCAGACATGGTCTTACACTGACCCTCATAATACGGTCGATGCCATATCCCAAACATGGTCTTACACTGACCCTCATAATACGGTCTATGCCATGTCCCAGACATGGTCTTACACTAACCCTCATAATACGATCGATGCCATGTCCCAGACATGGTCTTACACTAACCCTCGTAATACGGTCGATGTTATGTCCCAGACATGTTCTTACACTGACCCTCATAATACGGTCGATGCCATGTCCCAGACATGGTCTTACACTGACCCTCATAATACGGTCGATGCCATGTCCCAGACATGGTCTTACACTGACCCTCATAATACGGTTGATGCCATGTTCCAGACATGGTCTTACACTAACCCTCATAATACGGTGATAGTATTTTTCGAATTCAACATAGTCCATTAGGACTTCAATATCATATTCACATAAGTTTCTCAAATTATTGAAATATCATGCATCAATATGACATCAAGCATTCTCAATTATGCTAATATAATATTGCATTGAATCACATACAACTTACCTCGTTTTCAAAATGAGCTAGCTCTTCGGTTTAGTCCACGACTTTATCCTTTCCCCGTTCGAGGCGAATTCTCGTCTCCTCTTGCTCTATAGTAGCAAATTAGCTTATTTTAATTGCCATATTAACATAAGTATCTCAATAATCATGCTTAAGCGAAATTTACCATTTTACCCCTAGATTTTGGCAAAATGACCATTTTGCCCCTAGGCTCAAAAATTAATTCTAATCACATTTTTATCCTTAACAAGCCTAAGCAAACATTTAATGCTCTTAAAGCTATCATCAAAAATCAATATTTCACATACTTACTACAAAATTTATAACCTTTTCATTAATGTCCTATTTGATGTTCTCACGCTAACACCCTTTTTAAAAGTTGTTCATCTAACAACTAAGGCTCAAGTTCTTCCATAAAAATACAGCAAATACCTAAGATAGCTCTCATGGTAGAACTCTAAACCTTTCACAACATTGCACAATAGCCCCCTCATTTGAAAGCTTAAGCTTTAGGTGTCTCAAAAGTACAATTATTTTCAAGAAAAGTTTACTAGAACACTTACTTGAATAAATGAGAGCTTGCTAAAATTTTTGAAGGTTTCTACCCCCTTAGTTGCTGCAAATTTTCGGTGGAAGATGATAGGAGGAAAGATGATAACTTTTCTCTCCTTATTTTATTAATACTAGTCATAGTCCACCTACTACTATTAACTTTGACTAAATTTGACAATTTTGTCTCCCATGCTCTCTTATGGCCGACCAAGCCTCTTCCAAAGGCTAAATTGCCTTTTGAAGACCCCCAATTAACAATCCATGGCCATTTGGTACTTTTAGCATATGGAATGGAACTTTCGCACTTTATGCGATTTAGTCCTTTTTCGCGATTAGGCATGAAATCGCTAAAATTAAAGTAGCAAAATTTCACATATTCATAAAATCATAAACTATCTCATAAAATAAAATGTAAATAATTTATAAAATCTCGTATTAGTGATCCCGAGATCACTATTTCGACTAGCCCCTAGATCGGGTTGTTACAATTCTCCCCCCTTAAGGATTTTCGTCCTCGAAAATTTTACCAGTGAGGAGATTGGGGTATTGGTTTCTCATTGTTTCCTCGGACTCCCATGTAGCCTCTTCTATTCTGTGCCTTTGCCATAGGACTTTCACTACGGCTATGCTTTTATTTCTTAACTGCTTGACCTTACGAGCCAATATTTTAACTGATTCTTCACCATAAGTCAAATCTGGTTGTATCTCTACCTCTGTCGGCTCTATAACATGTGAAGGGTCTTAACGGTATCGATGTAACATAGACACATGAAAGACGTCATGAATCTTTTCTAGCTCAGGTGGCAAGGCTAACCGGTACGCTACCGGTCCTATCCTTTCGGTAACTTCATAAGGTCCGATAAAGCGCGGGCTCAATTTGCCCTTCCGGCCAAATCTAAGGACTTTCCTCCAAGGTGATATTTTTAGGAATACTTTATCGCCTACTTGGAACTCAATCTCTTTCCTTTTTAAATCCGAATAGGACTTTTGTCTATCTAAGGCGACTTTCAGACATTCACGTATCACTTTTACCTTTTTTCAGTCTCCCTGATCAAATCGACCCCGTGTATCTGATTCTCTTTGAGCTCTGTCCAATACAAGGGTATTCAGCACTTACGCCCATACAATGCCTCATAAGGCGCCATCTTCAAACTTGACTGAAAACTGTTGTTGTAAGCGAATTCCACCAATGGTAAGTATTTCTCCCAACTACCGTGGAATTCCAAAACACAACATCTAAGCATGTCTTCAAGTATCTGAATTATTCTTTCTGACTGTCCGTCTATTTGTGGATGGAAGGCGGTACTGAAACTTAATTTCCTGCCCAATGCATCTTACAGCTTTGCCCAGAACCGTGACGCGAATCTCAGATCTCTATCTAAAATGATTGACAACGGTACACCATGAAGTCTTACTATCTCTGACATGCACAAATCTGCCAATTTATCAAGTGAATAGTCGACTCGCACTGGTATAAAGTGGGCTGACTTAGGGCTAGTTTGGATGGGCGGTGTGTTTAAGTCCGGTGAGGTTAAAAATAGCGATGGCGGTGAGATTAGTTACTGTAGCGGTGAGATTGGATACCGTAGCAGTGAGATTAGAAACAGCGGTGGAGTGTGTGTTTGGATTCAAATGCAGCTGTAGCGGTGAGGTGAGAATATAAAATGACAATTAAGGGCATTAGATTAGAATTGATATATAATAGAAGTTTTTAAATTATTTTACTTATATAAAATTATTAAAGTATGTGAATTTATAAATTTATTTAATAAAATATTAAAATGTATCTGCCAATATTTTATTATAAATATTTTAATGAATTATATAATCAATTTAAATTATTTATTAGATAAAATAAAAATTATTTTTAATTTTTTATAGTTAAATATTCTTTTATAACAATGATAAATATTATTTTTGCAAATAGTAATATTATACTTGGATCAAATTTTGAAGTACCTAAACGAATAATTTTTAATAAAAAAAATATAGTAACATAAGACATAACAAGTTACATTATGACTAGAAATTAGATTATGATACAAAATTATTTTTACATATATTGATTCATTAAACTATTTGCAATAGTTTCCCTTAATATTGCAATGTTAAGGTCACTTTCACTGTTAGAAGAACTCGATTCACCCCTATCAAAATGGCCTGTAGAAGTATATGACAAGAAATTAATGAAAAATACCTTCAAAAATCAGATTATTGCAAATGAAAGTCATATGAAGTTAATACTTATGAAAGTTTTTTTGTCAAATATCATATAAAGCAACAATTTTGCTTAATCTCCAGTTACTTCCAAGATCCAACCAAAGAATAACATTTTTTCTTTTAAAGTATAAAACAACATAAAGGAACCAACTATAGATGAGTGTATTTTTATTCTATTAGTGTGAAATGACAGTACTCAAATGGCATTAGAGTCAAAGCCGAGAACTCTAGGCAGCTATGTAGCTCAACTCTTCATTTTGCATGAATATGAGTGTAGGATATGAATCTCCAAATACATGAAAAACTTATGTCAAAATTAACTAAAGGAGAATTTTAAGGTCAGACAAGAACAATGGTGAACTATTTGTACCTAAAACAACATAATAAGGCTTGTTATTTTTATTTTTATTTTGGAAAAAGGGAAAAACCACAATGTCCAAAACAAAATGCAGAGGATATACCACCAGCCCAGAAAATAAAAAGAGATGTAATAAAATTTACCACATAAACATAAATTAAAGACCCTACTTCGAAGCTCTATATCCCCTTTACCTACAAAAATAGCACACATCCCTCAAAACATTGAGCCGAATTGGTACTGGTTTAGCCTGATATTCTGATTTCAACTCCTAAAATGTCTTCACCACCTCATATGTCACGAATGCAATAGTTATTGAAGGTACAACCTGGAAAAGAAAATGAAGGGGACAAACAATATTAATTATCAACATCGATTACATTACAGAACCATGAAAAATAATTTCAAGTTATCAAGTAGGTTCTTTTCCATACTAAATAACAACTTATACTAAACTACGGCATAAACTGAGGTGCAACTGCAACCGAGAGAGGATGGCAGATGTTAGTGGATTATAAGACTTGCATCAGTAAAGTGAAAAGGCTTAGGGAGATAAACTTTTTAAGGGCATATGCAAAATAACAATTTGATGCGCACAGCAAGAGCAGGACCAACACACAGTATCAATTACATGGAAAAAAATGTTATTCCTAAATTCATAGACATGTGAATGAACCAACAACCAATATCCAAATCATATAAGAACCAACAACCAACAACCAATATCCAAATCAAAATTATGTTAATCTAAGGGTTGTGACTAGAACCTATTCACTTAATAGATTACAACTCAATGTCCCTTCATGTAAACATGCTAGAAGCCTAGGTAACACAGATGAATATAATTCTAACTTCAATCAAAATTCAAGCAACACGCAGGAAGTTGAACATAGACAGAAACTATAAGACTCCATACAAAGGAAACAGTGGGGCAAAGATAATCTCTAAAGTCCAAAGGAGGGCTGAAAATTTGGTCACCATCCATGACCATGGTAGAAGCATTAAGTTAATGATTTATGCCAAACTTCATTAAAGCCCAAAGATATAAGAAAATGAATGAAGAATCAGGCCTATATTTTCAAGATTTTCAAGTAACAACAAAATTCTTATAAAATAGAATGAAGTTCAGTCTCAATTTATCAAGAGCCATCGCAGATGTAAACCAAGAAGTCCTCGCTAATTTGTAGATATCTATAAAAGGTACCCATGCTCGCATCCGATAAGACCATTAAACAGTTTTCTAGCTTCTCTCTGCCCTGCATCCATAAACTATGGATAGAGGCTTTCACTTTTGGGCCATACCTTATCTGACCATTGAAGCAGATTCTGATTTCCAACCAAATTTATGGCTTTTCTTCTCCCCCTTTATTTCTCCCAAAAGTTAACTACAAAGTCCAACTATTATTTTTAGTTTGCAATTAGGAAATAGTGTGGTAGCTTGATAATCCCGCAGGAAAACATGTAAAAGCATCAGTGAAGTCAAGAACAATAAATCAAATAAATGTCAAGAATTGCCGGCTAAATCAATGAATGGCAATAAATCTTTACTCTTCAATCATGGCTGAGAAATTTAAAATTTTTATTAACTACAATATCAAACAAAGCAAAAGTAATTAACTACAATATCAAAATTTTTAACATGAAATACTGGAGAAAGATGGTACCATGGCTATCCAAGTTGCATAAGCTTCTCGACATTCTTCCAGAGTAGACTGCACTATTTTACCTGTACCATGCGCTTAACATCAGATGAAGGGAAAGGTACAAGGAAAAAAATCATTAATATAACAGCAAAAGGTGACTATTGAGCAATTCCAGAACGACGGGAAAAAAAATCATAAATCTCTCCTATCAAGTATAAAAGACTGCCAAATTTACAATCTCAAAACAATTTAGGTGAAACACAAAAAGGTGTCGTCAATAATAATAATAATAATAATAATAATAATCTTTCTATCTAAAAGGGATATCTTTTCAGAACTTCTGCAAATTAATCTAAAGCGAAATTAGAAAAGGAATCTGACAATCAAAATATAAGACATGAAAATGGAACAGCTTGTACCAGGAAGGGAAACATGAGAGCTCCACAAAACAAAAGCATAAAACACACTATGCACAAGGATTGATTGACATTCGGGAGAGGCAAACCTTTCCAAACAGTTCTCTTGCTAAAAGCCAAATTCACATGGACCCTCAAATGCGAGTCTTTCTCACTGCCATTAGTGTCTCTTTCATGACTGAGCCCCTAGTGGCATACAAGTCAATTGCAAGTACATATCACAAACATTTCAATTTGAACTAAAAACATCACATATAGAATAGAAACAGATCAATTATTGCATAAGACAATAAGTTTTCAGAATAACTAATTGCAGAAAATGGTGCCAATGAACTTTTTCCACCGCATAGTACTACTCACATTCAGCATCTTCACAACTTTTGCCATGTTATAACGCAAACAGGGAAAGGGAGGCTATATCACTCTCCGACTCTCCGGGTAAAACTCTCAATATCAAGAATTTTAAAGTAGGAGTAGTAAAAAAAAAATTTAAAAAAAAACTAACTCGTCGACGATGACGTTATGCACGATGGAGCACAAATCGCCGGGCTTAGGAGAATTTCGGGAGTCACCGCTAGGAATGTAAAAGATTCCGAGGCCCAAAAGAATCAAAATGAGGAAGGTAAAGATGACCAGCATGGCTAGAAACATGATTGAGGATGAGGATTTCCGAGGCGGAAGGCGAGAAGACACAGGCTTCGCCATTCGTGGCCAAACTGGGAGATCGAGACACGAAATTGCTTATTGGAGTTCCTTTGCATATGGAAAGTATGGGTATTTTTGTCTCGAGGAAAACACCAATCGCTCATCGACCTTTAATTGCTGCTTTCAGTCCCAGTTGATTTTCAGCAGACCAGTGCGGTGGAGATGAATTTTCACTAAACCTTACCGGTGAACCAAACAGCACAGCAGTGCGGTGAGCAGCAATTATTTAGGCCAATCTCACCACACTGGAGGCAAACGAGCATCCAAAGGAAGCCTTAGTGAGTCTATCAGCCACTACCCAAACTGCATCTTTCCTCTTGGGAGTCAACGGTAAACCCGTCACGAAATCCATAGTGATACTGTCCCACTTCCACTCAAGAACCATAATAGGCTGAAGTAAACCCGAAGGTACTTGATGTTCAACCTTCACTTGTTGACAAATCAGGCATTTTGATACAAACTCGGAAATATCTTTCTTCATACCAAGCCTCTAGTACCATTTCTTCAAATCATGATACATCTTTGTGCTGCCAGGGTGTACATTCAAACATCCGTTATGTGCTTCATGCAAAATTTTGCGAATGAGCTCATCATTCCTGGGCATATAGATTCGATCTCGAAATGTAAGACATCCATCAAGATTTACTTGAAAGTCTGACTCAACACCTGACTCACATAAAGCTCTCTTAGCCTGTAAACTGTTATCATCCTTCTGACTTCGTAAATCTCTTGGAGGAACAATGATTTAGCCCTCAACTCGGCTAATATGGAACCATCATTTAACAAGGTCATGTGGGTGTTCATGGCTTTTAGTGCAAACAATGATTTTCTGCTCAAAGCGTCAGTGACTACATTTGCTTTTCCCGGATGGTAGTCAATTATCAACTCATAATCTTTAATCAACTCTAACCACCTTTGTTGCCTCAAATTCAATTCCTTTTGAGTCATCAAATATTTCAAGCTTTTATGGTCGGTGAAAATCTGACACCTTTCACCATATAAATGATGTCTCCAAATTTTCAACGCAAACACGATTGCGGCCAACTCTAAATCATGAGTCGGGTAGTTCTTCTCGTGACTGTCTAGAGGTGTATGCAATCACTTTACCCTCTTGCATGAGTACACAGCCTAAGCCGTTCAAGGACGCGTCATTGAAAACCATGAATTCTCTTTTTGGCTCAGGTTGCACCAAAACAGGAGCCTCAGTCAACAGTGTCTTCAATTTCTTGAAACTCTATTGACATTCCTCTGTCCAAATGAATTTCACATCTTTCTGCAAAAGTCTTGTCATCGGTGTAGTTATCACGGAAAACCCCTTGACAAAATGCCTATAGTAGCCTGCTAAGCCTAGAAAACTCCTCACTTCAGTTACGCTCCTCAGAGATTTCCATTCAACAATTGTTGAAATCTTGCTCGGGTCGACTCTAATCCCATCTTCTGAGACAATATGCGCCAAAAATCCCACTTCCTTGAGCCAAAATCCACTCTTACTAAATTTGGCATACAATCGTTTCTCTCTCAAAACTTGTAGAATCATACTCAAGTGTTCAGCATGATCGTTCTCATTTCGAGAGTAGATCAGTATGTCATCGATGAAGACCACAACAAATTTGTCTAAGTACGGTCGAAAAATGCGATTCATCAAATCCATGAAGATCGCGGGGCATTTGTTAGTCCAAAAGGCATGACCACAAACTTATAGTGGCCGTATCTAGTTCTAAACACGGTTTTTGGTATGTCGGAGTCCTTGACTCTTAACTGATAGTACCCTAACCTCAAATCTATCTTAGAAAATACTCTAGCTCCCTTCAACTGATCAAATAGATCTTCGATTCTCGGCAACGGGTACTTATTCTTCACTGTCACCTTGTTGAGTTGTCGATTATCCATACATAGTCTCATGGAACCATCTTTCTTCTTTACGAATAGAATGGGAGCGCCCCATGGAGAAATACTCGGCCTCACGAAACCCTTATCCGTTAATTCTTGCAACTGTGCTTTTAGCTTTTTTAGCTCTGTTGGAGCCATTCTATACGGAGCAATAGAAATAGGAGCAGTACCCAGAACTAGATCAATTCCAAATTCAATTTCTTTCTCCGGAGGTAGCTCTGGCAACTGCCCTGGGAAAACATCTAGGTATTCACATACTATGGGTACTAACTCAATTTTCAATTCGATCTCTTTAGTGTTCAACACAAATAAAATTTTCGTTTTCATCCCTCAACTCAATATGCTTTTTTCTACAGTTCACAATTACCTTATGAGTAACTAACCAATCCATTCCGAGGATGACATCAAACTCGTCAAACAGTAATAACATAAGATCGACTAGGAAACTATGACCTTTAATCATCAAAGGCCACCCTTTACAAACTCTATCAACCAACACACACTTACCTAAGGGGTTTGGCACTCTTATAATGAATTTAGTAGACTTTATAGGCATGCTCATGCTAGAGACTAATTTCATGCATATGTACGAGTGAGTAGATCCCTGGTCAATTAAAGCTATAACACTAGTATTATAGAGAGAAAAGATACCCGTGATTACGTCAGGGGAAGATGCCTCCTCACGAGCACAAATGGCATATGCCCTCGCCGGTGCTCTACTATCAATTTTAACAGTTCACTTTTTAGGTCGATTCTTGTTTCCCATCTCAATCCCCGGGTTTTTCAATGGTCTTCCCTTGGTGGTACTTCCCGATCTCGCGTTCTGAGTCCTTCCTTTCTCATCTACCTCGGGGCAGTTTCTGATAAAATGGTCTAAGGACCCACATCTGAAACAACCTTTCTCATTAGCTCTGCACTCACCAAAATGGTGCCCGCCACACTGAGGGCATTCCGGTCTATTTGGTCAGACGTTGCCCACACCAGTAACTGCTGTAGTTTGCCCTTTTAATTCTGAGAATTGCCTGCCCTTATTTCGGACTAAAAACCCCGCTGAAGAGACTGATAGAGTTGTAAAATCCATCGATTTCTTAGATGAGGATTGGTGAGACTTGTTCAGTTGTCTCTTCCTCGAGTCACGTGATTCGTACTCAGCCCTTCTCTTATCTTTGGCCAACTCTTCGGCGTTACAGGCCCTATCCACCAACACTACAAACTCCTTTAATTTGAGAACTCCCACGTATAAGTGAATATCTTCATTTAATCCGTCCTCGAATCTCTTACACATGATGGCCTCAGTAGACACGCACTCTCTTGCATACTTGCTAAGCCTTACGAACTTCTATTCGTAGTCAGTCACTGACATACGGCCTTGCTTCAGTTCCAAGAACTCCTTCTCTTGTGCTCGATAAACCTCTGGTTAATATACTTCTTCCGGTATTCCTCTTGGAAGAATTCCCAACTAACTGTCTCCCTTGACACCACTGACACCAAGGTGTTCCACCATCGGTAAGCTGAATCTCTCAGGAGAGATACCTCACACTTTAAGCACTCCTCAGGCGTGCAGGATAACTCTTCGAATACTTAAATGGTGTTCTCAAGCCAGAATTCTGCTTTCTCCGGGTCATCATCCTTATTCGCCCGAAATTCCTCGGCTCCCTGTTTTCGGATCTTATCCATTGGAGGCCTTTCTCTTCTCACTACCTCAACTACTTGAGGAGCTACTGGAGCGAGTTGAGGAATAGGTGGTGGCGGAGGGGGCTGAGCGTTGGGATTTGCTCGCAAATACTCAGTATACTAGTTGTTCATCATGTGGAGAAAGGCTTCTCAAGCTTTTTCCCCCTGACCCAGGGTCTCGGGTCTACTACTGGCTGGCGCGGTCCCTTGAGCGGGAGCCAGCGCGTTACTCGTATCATCATTAGCTGCAGTTTGGTCTGGAACAGAGTCCGTTTACTACATAAAACACAATTTTGTACGTCAGGAGCCATCACACTATCATTTCTCAGACACTCTTACATATGGCATGTATAACTAGACTCATACTTACGCTATGTTAGTCCTAAAATTGACTAAACTGTAGCTCTGATACCACTAAATGTAACACCCCATACCCAAGTCTGATGCTAGGACTGGATACGAGACATTACCATACATGACTCACTTAGACATACTCTTACGGCTGTAAAATTTTGTTTCGACTTAAAAACTCCTCTTTCTTAGACTAGTCATACATTTCATGGGTCTAAATCAAAAACTCTTCCCTGAAGTAGGGTACACTTAATCAAAAACTTTCAGAACTAAATCAAAAACTCTTCCCTGAAGCAGGGTTCACACGCCCATGTGACTTGGAACACACCCGTGTACTATTAGACACGCCCATGTCTTCCAACCGTGGGGAGTTACTGACTATATTCACACGGCCTTGACACGCCCGTGGGTTTAGACCGTGTATTATTCCTTTATATACCGACTTAATCACACGGTCGGGGCACACGCCCGTGTATCCTGCCGTGGGGATTTTAGAACTTCGTGGATAAGGTGCAGACTTCACACGGCCTGGGTACACGCCCATGTGTTGGTCGTGGCCTTCACACGGTTTGACCCACGCCCGTGTGTCACACTAGGTGGATAATTTAGCAGGCTATATACCAAGCCATTGCTTTCCTAAAATGCACACTCACATACTTCATCTCAGAATAATCAATTTCTATCTCATAAGCAAGTCTAAGAACTCATTTCCATCATACAAGGTAATAAAAAGGGCATTCACTTCATGAATTTCATCTTCATTGAAAGAAAGAGTTTGCCAAGTATTTGCCTAACTTATAAAACCACTTCAAAATGACTTACAAAACCAACACTTTAACTAACAATTACAACTTGACAAAATACTCAAGTCCTATACATGCCATATTCAAAACAAGTCTAAAATTGTTATACCAAAGTGTTGTCGATAGTGTGATTCCCGACCCCTACGCCTACGATCCTCGAGTTATCTTGGCAATACTATAAGAAAGATGGGCAATAAAAAAAAAGGTAAGCATTAAGCTTAGTAAGTTGCATGGAAATAAATAGCAATCATAATACTCATAAACGAACAATTCATCCATGACATTAGCTAATCGTCCACAAGTCAAGACTTCTTGACAATACTTACTTACAGTTGCCCTTATCTAACATTTACCGTAACTCATATTGAGCCAATTTCTCGTGACTCATTTAGTAGCACTTGTATTCATTCACATCTCTACTTTTAAAGTCATCTACTTATCCCACCAGACACTGGAAATAATCAATGACATGTTTTTTTATAATCACTACGATAAGTATAAAGCCAATATCACATTTTCTATGTAGTCTTACATGAAGTTTCCTCTAGGTAATGATGCCATGTCCCGGACATGGTCTTATAAAGAATTACCTCTATGTGCTAACGCCATATCCCGAATATGGTCTTACACCAGCTCTTATCTCAATACCGATGCCATGTTCCAAACATGGTCTTACACTGGCACTCATAGTGTGGCCGCTGCCATGTCCTAGACATGGTCTTACACTGACCCTCATAATACGGCCGATGCCATGTCCCAGACATGGTCTTACACTGGCCCTCATAATACGGTGGATGCCATGTCCCAGACATGGTCTTACACTGACCCTCATAATACGGTCGATGCCATGTCCCAGACATGGTCTTACACTGACTCTCATAGTACGGTGGATGCCATGTCCCAGACATGGTCTTACACTGACCCTCATAATACGGTCGATGCCATGTCCCAGGCAAGGTCTTACACTGACCCTCATAATACGGTGATAGTATTTTTCGGATTCAACATTGTCCATTAGGACTTCAATATCATATTCACATAAGTTTCTCAAATTATTGAAATATCATGCATCAATATGACATCAAGCATTCTCAATTATGCTAATATAATATTGCATTAAATCACATACAACTTACCTCGTTTTCAAAATGAGTTAGTTCTTTGGTTTAGTCCATGAATTTATCCTTTCCCCGATCGAGGCGAATTCTCGTCTCCTCTTACTCTATAGTAGCAAATTAGCTCATTTTAATCGCCACATTAACATAAGCATCTCAATAATCATGCTTAAGCAAAATTTACCATTTTACCCCTAGATTTTGGGAAAATGACCATTTTGCCCCTAGGCTCGGAAATTAATTCTAATCACATTTTTATCCTCAACAAGCCTAGGCAAACATTTAATGCTCTTAAAGCTATCATCAAAAATCAATATTTCACATACTTACTACAAAATTTATAACATTTTCATTAAGGTCCTATTTGGTGTTCTCATGCTAACACCCTTTTTAAAAGTTGTTCATCTAACAACTAAGGCTCAAGTTCTTCCATAAAAATGCAGCATATAACTAAGATAGCTCTCATGGTAGAACTCTAAACCTTTCACAACATTGCACAATAGTCCCCTCATTTGAAAGCTTAAGCTTTGGGGTCTCAAAAGTATAATTATTTTCAAGAAAAGTTTACTAGAACACTTACTTGAATAAATGAGAGCTTGCTGAAACTTTTGAAGGTTTCTACCCCCTTAGTTGCTGCAAATTTTTGGTGGAAGATGATAGGAGGAAAGATGATAACTTTTCTCTCCTTATTTTATTAATACTAGTCAAATTAGTCCACCTACTACTACTAACTTTGACTAAAATTTACAATTTTTCCCCCATGCTCTCTTATGGCCGGCCAAGCCTCTTCCAAAGGCTAATTTGCCTTTTAAAGACCCCCAATTAACAATCCATGACATTTGGTACTTTTAGCATATGGAATGGAACTTTCGCACTTTATGCGATTTAGTCTTTTTTCGCGATTAGGCATGAAATTGCTAAAATTAAAGTACCAAAATTCTCACATATTCATAAAATCATATACTACCTCATAAAATAACATGAAAATAATTTCTCAAATCTTGGATTAGTGATCTTGAGATCACTATTCTAACTAGCCCCTAAATCGGGTTGTTACGATGAACCTATGTTGCATATAATTCGAGAATTTGCAATGAATGCTAGATCTCATTATAACATGTAAACTATCTTGTCAAGCGTGCATATAACCCTTTTGACATGTCAATCGTATTCTAGTCTTTTATAAGTTCACACGAGCAATATTTATACATAAATGCATTATCATACCTGTAATAATCCTTACTCACCTATCATACCATGTGTTCGATCACATTTGCATTTTCGTACTTTGAACATTTTTCTATTGCATGACAAACATTTACCTCATGAAATAGACACATCAATATAGTACATATGTCATGCATAGTACATATGACAAACATGTACTATATAGGCCCAAAAGACACATCAATCACAACAATCAAACATGATTATACATTTGTTAAGTTTAGCTATAAATCAACCAAACTTTGGAACTAATTCTATGCCAACATTCACCACAATTTTCACATACCAATATCATACTCAAATGTACCAATTTGACCATTCAGCAACTACAATCACTAAACCTTACCAAACTTGACCATAAGTCAACCACATCCAAACATACCAAATTAGCCATTTATCAGCTCAATATTCACTACCTATTTCCATACCAAACCATACCTAAATGACCACACTCAAACATATCAAAATAACCTTTCATAGCATGCATTTAAATTACCATTCCATCACTCACCATTTAAGCACAAAAATGTCAAAATGTTAACAATTATAAAATCACATTTACGTGCCAACATAACAACCTATTCATCAACCAAAATCCCAAATTTTCAAGCCATATATATAATGACTATTTCATCAAACACAAAACACTTATACATGCCATTATAACCATTACTCAAAATCATCAAAATCTATCGATATAGCTGATGGATAGTTTGATGGATCTCCGACAAGCTTCCAGCCCAAACGAGCTTTCGATTATCTAAAAACATGGAAAATACACAGAGTAAGTATATAATGCTTAGTAAGTTCGTAAATCATAAACAATGCTTACCATTTCAATGTATAAGCTTAAAAGTAATTTATGAATTAATCCAACATAGCTTGGCACAAGGCTAAGCATCAACAACAACTCAAGTTAGCGATTACACACATAACTTAACAAATTCACCATATGGTATAATAGCTTTCATGAACATAGCATATAAGCATTCACACTTTTCATGAACATGGCTATACATGCTTTAATCATAAAAAACTCACATCCTTTCATGCTTTCATGACATTATCAATCGGAAAACTTATCGTTCCTTCCCTTTTGTATACCCGTTGAACCACTTAGAATAATATCAGATATGTGGGAATCTCACACACTGTGTGCTAACATATGGTCGAAATCATTTCTTCCTTTTCCTTACGTAGATGCTCTCTCTGAAGCCATAAATGGGTATACTCACACAAGCTGTCAGTTGGAATGTAGCTACACGGTGCTACTCACACAAGTTGTCAATTATCCACAGCACATGCCGGAACTCAGCCATGGTAGAACGTTCAGGACCAGCACCCAAAACATGGTAACTCTAATGACATGTCATCTGTATCCTATATATTCCTAAGGTTCAAACAAGGTTCAAAAGCCATCGAAATGTCGTTGGATTTTTCCATAGAGACAAAATATAATAATACGACAAAATAGCATTTAAATCAACATATTAAAATGCTATTTAAACGCATGAACTTACCTCGATTAAACGAAGAGATATGATCATTTAGTATGACACTTTTTCTTTCCCACGATCCAAATCCGTACGATGCTTATCTTGATCTAAATAATCAAATTCAGCCATTCAATAATCATTCTATTCAATTAAATCCAAATTCACATTTTTGTAAAATTACACTTTTGCCCCTATAATTTTGATTTCATTACAATTTAGTCCATAAGCTCAATAAATGAAATTCATGCAAATTCATCCCTAACCCAAGCTAGTCGAATTTCATATAGGTCCCTAGAAACTCATACATTTCATTATTTTCACAATTTCACTATGAATATTTCACACTTTTCTATTTAATCCCTAATTGACATTTTCAACAACATTCACTTTACAAAAGTTGTTTAACTAACAACAAACATTCATTTTCTTCCATAAAACATTACAAACAACCAATATACATTCATGATAAAAGCTTAGACTTTCAAGAGTTTTTCAAATTAGTCCTTGGATTAGCTAGATTAAGCTATAATGACTCCAAAAACATATAAATAATGAAAAATGGGATGAAAATACACTTACATGCAAATGATAGAGATGGTCGAATGCTTGAGTTCACAACAATGGTGTTTTTCTTAGGTTAAATTCAGCTAAGGAAGAAAAACAAATACGATAGCCTTTGCTTTATCATTTTACTAAACTTTAATTATTAATTTACTTAAATAACCTTTAATTAAACCTTTAAAATTTCATTTTTAATGGCCATAATTGTCCACTCTATAAATAAATGGTTTCTTTACAAATCAAGTATTCAAACATTTAAGTTCTATAGCTATTTAGTGCATTTAGCCTATAGAACTCTAGTTTTGCACCTTTTACAATTTAATCCTTTTTACTGAATTAAGCATGCAAACGATAAAATTTCTTAACGAAATTTTTATACGATAATACTAACAAGCTGCAAACATTAAAATAATAATAAAATAAATATCTTCACTTTAGATTTGTGGTCCTGAAACCACTGTTTCGATTTCACTAAAAACGGGCTGTTACAACTCTCCCCTAAAGAAATTTTCGTCCTAAAAATCTCATCAGAAAAGAGGTTCAGATATTATTTCCTCATAACTTTTTTCGGTTCCCAGGTGGACTCCTTTAAACCATGTCGTTTCCAAAGAACTTTCACTAAATTTATGTTTTTATTTCTTAATTCTTTAACCTCTCAAGCTAAGATTCTGATCGGTTCTTCACTATATGACATATCAGGCTGAATTTTGACATCCGCTGGTGAGATAACATGCGAAAGGTTAGATCGATATCGTCGTAACATAGATACGTGAAACACATTATGAATCTTTTCTTACTCTGACGACAAAGCTAAACGATATGCTACTGGCTCGATTTTTTCAATAATCTCATACGACCCAAAAATCACGAACAAAACAAAGAACTTTCTTCCAGGGCAATACTTTCAAGAACACTTTATCGCTGACTTGAAATTCAATATCTTTACATTTTAAATCAGCATCTGATTTCTATCGATCTGAAGCTGCTTTCAAAGTATATCAAACCGCTTTCTCTTTTTCTTCAGTCTCTCGAATCAAATCAACCCCGTGAATCTTTTTCTCACTAAGCTCAATCTAATACAACGAATTTCAGCATTTACGACCATACAAAGCTTCATACGGTGTAATCTTTATGCTCGATTGATAACTGTTATTGTATGCAAATTCAACTAACGGTAGATATTTCTCCCAATTGCCTTTGAATTCTAACACACAACATCGGATCATATCCTTAAGTATCTAAATTACTCGCTCGGACTGACCATCGGTCTGTGGATGAAATGCAATGCTAAAATGAAAACGTGTACCTAGAGCCTCTTGTAACTTGCTCCAGAATCGTGATGTAAACCGTAGATCTCTATCCAAAATAATAGAAACTGGCACCTCGTGCAACCTGACAATCTCAGAAACATATAGCTTGACTAATCTCTCAAGAGAATAATCTATACGTACTGGAATAAAATGTGTAGACTTCGTTAGATAATCAATGACAACCCAAATTGCATCTTTCTTTCTAGGAGACAATGGTAATCCTGATACAAAGTCCATCATGACTCGCTCCCATTTCCATTCTGGTATCATTAATGGTTGTAACAAACCAGAAGGTACTTGATGTTCAGAATACGAAGTTAGAAATCTCTCGTTTCATACCGGGCTACTAGTACATTTCTTTCAAATCACTGTACATCTTATTGCTACAAGGATGAATGGACAAGCCACCATTATAAGCTTCATGCAAAATCTTCCAAATGAGCTCTGAATTCCTTGGTATGCACATTTTGCCTTTAAAAAAATAAACAATCACCAGATCCAATCTAAAAATATGAATCAGGAGTCGACTCACTCAGTTTCCTTTTAACTAATAATACATCATTACATTTTTGAGCCTCGCAAATCCGTTGTAAAAACATTGGTCTAGCTTTAAACTTAGCTAAAATTAAACCATCGTCAAACAAATTCAATCGCGTATTCAATGCTCGCAAAGTAAATAAAGACTTTTTGCTCAGAGCATCAATAACTACATTCGCTTTACCTGGATGATAATCAATGATCAAGTCGTAGTCCTTCAATAGCTCGAGCCACCTGCATTATCTTAGATTCAAATCTTTCTGTGACATTAAATACTTCAAACTTTTATGATCTATAAAGATGTGACATTTTTCGCCTTACAAATGGTGTCACCAAATATTCAATGCAAACACAATAGCTGTAAGTTTTAAATCGTGTGTCGGATAATTCTTTTCATGTGGCTTTAACTGTCTAGAAACATAAGCTATAACTTTTCCTTCTTGCATTAAAACACAGCCTAAACCATTCAAAGATGCATTACTGAAAATCAAAAATTCTTTACCCGAATCAGGTTGAACTAACACTGGTGCCTCAATTAGCAATGCTTTCAACTGATTGAAACTTTACTAGCATCACTCAGACCACCCGACTCAGGTTTAATCATGACTTAATTAATCTAATCTATCTATTAACTATTCTTAATGGAGATTAACATAAAATCACCCATTAAATTTTACTTTATAATGGTTTATTAATCATTTTGGCCCTTTGGTTAATTGTCATATAAGTCCTCAAGCCTTTAATTAATTAAAACTCTATAGCGATTGGACTTTTACAATTTAGTCCTTGAGCCTTAATTAATTAATTTCTTGGTTAAATTTCTTAATCAAACTTCAATATATTTTTATAATAACTTCATAAATGTTTTTATTTAATATTTACAGATTCAGTTTATGGAAATGAGATTCCAAAACCGTACTTTTTGACACCACTGAATTTTAGGTCATTACAATGGATCTAACAAGTATGACAATTTCATGCAGTTGCAAGAATTTTGTGTTTGAAGGAGTACTTTGTAGCCATGTATTGAAAATTCTTGATGCGATGAATGTGAAGGAGAAAAAATCCATGTTAGTATATTTTGAAAAGGTAGACCAATGATCCTATGGCAGAAGGATTTATAGACATTGATAGTAGTGAACAAGAAAAAGATTCAAAGTTAAAGACCTGTAGCTGATATAAAGTCTTATGTTCAACATTTGTTAGAACTGCAACTATGGCTTGTAAGTCTGAAGCTAGATCTAAATTGGTTGCCAAATATGCTAATGAACTTATTTCAAAATTAAAGGAAACCTCCATGAAACAAACTTCGGGTGAGACTTCAACACTTATGTCTGCTGAAAAAGAAAAAAAGCATGTAGGGAATACTAGTATTGTAAACGTTAAAAGATTAAGGGAAAAACAAAGCACAAACTGTGATACATGTCACTTTCAAAATTATCTCAAGAAATTCGCTAAAAAAAATTGATACCAAAACCTCCACCATATGCAATCAACTCAAACCAAATGATAATAAATTAATATATTTTTTGAATATTTTGTTAGCTTACATTAATTATTTATATTTTTTAGTACTTCTAGTTATTATATATAGGTACATTCTTTAGCTATGAATATGTCACCACAAGCTGGATTTTTTATAGAGTATAATATCCATCGTTCTTGTAACAGCCCAATTTCTGTGAAATCGGAACAGTGGTTTCGGGACCACAAATCCGAGCTGAAAATAAAAATTATTTTTATTTTATAATATGGACCGTATTATGTTAGAAAAGTCATGAGATAATTTTGATACGAAAATTTTACCGATTATGTGTTTAATTACGAGAAGGACTAAATCACATAAAATAAAAAAGTTGAATTCTAGTAGCTATAAGGATTAAATAGCTATGGAATTCAAAACTAGAGATCCTTATATGGTAATTATACTATTAAAGAGAAATATGTAGATATTTTGGTATGACTCATCCATGGAAAAATAAAAAAAAAAAGGCTAAGGACTAAATTGGAAATATGAAAAGTTATTAACTGAAAATTTAATTAAATGAAAAAGAAAACAATTTCACATCATCTTCCCCAAATATTTCCATGGAAACCCTAGGAGAGAGGAAGAAGACTTATCAAGCTTATTTGGGTAAGTAATCAAGCCCCGTTTTTAATAATTTTGATATTTTTGAAACTGGGATAGTTTAATCTATCTATTTGGGGGATCAATTTGTAAAGTTATCAAAGTATGGAAAATGGGTTATGGATGTATATGCTGAAAATTAGAAATTTATAGTAGAAAATGAAAGGTTGTTGATAAAAAAACAACTTTTACAAAGTGATTTTTGATAAAACATGATTTAGGGACTAAAATGTAAAGTTGTGAAATTTGATGAAAAATTATGAATTTTTATGAATACATGTGCTGTAAATTTTATGATGAAATTTCGGTTAGGCTTGGAATAGGGAGTAAATTGTACAAATTTCATTTTTCGAGCCTGGGGACGAAATGGAATTTATGGAAAAGTTAGGGGTAAAATAATAATTTTGCCGAGGATAAAAATTGAGTCCATTTGAATGTGAAATATGATAAATTGATGTTAAATTTACTCGTATAGATCCGGATAGACCAAATTCGGAGCTAGAATGAGGAAAATAGGAAAATGTCGGATTAGTAGATTTTACGTACACGAACATTTGTTGAGGTAAGTTCGTGTAACTAAATTGTGTATATTTATATGCTTGAATTAAATGTTGTGCTTGTGAATTGTATAAATATCATATTTGTATATGACATTGAAAATATACCTGACAAAACCCGGTCAATGATAATGCCCGATAAAGTATAAACGATAAAAATTTTACTTTTATGCTTGGGAGGAATGTGGAATGTGATCATTTGAATTATTTGAATGTTATAAATATGAACTTTGATACATTATCAAGAATACTTAACAAAAGTTAAGTCCTGTAAACATATCCGAGAAATACCAGATAAATGATAATGCCCGATTTAAATGATAAAAGGTTATTCTTGTACTTAGTTTGAATATTGAATGTGATTAAAGGAATTATTGTATACAATTGAGATTAATAGATGAAATAATCACATGAGTAATTATTTTCAGAAAAATATTAAATCTCGTTTGAATAAATGAAAATCGATGGATATGTGATTTCACGAAATGAATGAGGCCCTGCATTTGTTGCTAGTGGGATTTAGCTCGTACGAGTGATCCTATTGACCTCATTTATGAAAGGATTTAGCCAGGACGGGTAATCCTGATATAAGTCCTCTCGAGCATATGCTATGGATTGGATTTAGCCTGGACGAGTAATCCAGATCAAGCTCTTTAGAACATATGTCATAAAAAGGATTTAGCCTGGACTGGTAATCCTGTTGTTTTTATATATGTGGCTCGAGAGTGTACTCTCTGAAATAGTACCTTATGGGTACCATTGGACATGAATTGACGGATTTGGATTCGTACACCTCGAGTGTAGTACCTGTGTATCCATCGACATTCCGAATAAATTAAACGGGTAAAAATCTTGACATGAAAAAACATGAATGAGAAATGAGTTATTACACATATCTGTCCGAAATACAAGAAAATGATATTCATGATATTTGAACAAGGAATTCATTTGATGAATATGTTCATCCTTGAATGTAGACTTATATACTTTGAGTGTACTACTTCTCGTATGACAATAATATTTCGAGCAAAATGAGTAAAGTTCTGATATGAAATAATCTGAACTCGAGATGTGTTATATAAAAATATACTTGAGATGTAACGATGTGATTTATATGTGTTGTGGTATGTATATTTGCATGGAAACTTGATTGTTATTGAGCCCAAATATGTTTTGATATTGTTCTGGTTTATAAGACTAACAAGGGTGATGAGGATATGTGTAGGGATTGAGGTCAAATTGATTGAATGTATAGTTACCTCAAAATAGAATGAATGGTAAGTTAAGTACCATGTTATATGAACTTACTAAGCATTTTATGCTTACTTAGTTTTATTTCCCTGTTTTAGAGTAAATCAGAAGCTCGTTGGATTAGAAGCTCGGTGGAGATCACTCCCACTATCCATCGACCCATGTCGGTACATTATGGTAAATGAATTATGGTTATGACGGCATGTATAGGTTATATTGGCCATATTGGCATGTAAATGTAAATGATACTTGTAATCTATCCATTGGAATGGCTAGTAATGGTTTGTTTCGATATACTTGTAATGTCACACTATGGTAGTTACATATGTGTTAAGTAGTTGATCAAATTTTGCCTAACATATGGACTAAACCAAGGCAAGATTATAAACATGTATGTATCTAATGGTATGCTATGTTGAATGATAGAGTTTGCTTAACTTAAATGCTTGAAATGGTTGACATTTGGATGTGAGTTTAAGTGTAAGTCATTGGTGTGATTTTGGGTGAGAAATGAAGCTAGAAATAGGTTTATTTTGTCCACACAGGCAGACACACAGGCGTGTGTCTAGATCGTGTGTGACACATGGCCGGGTACATGGGCGTGTAGTTAAGCCGAGTGTCCTGCACCTTAAATTTGAGAAACAAAATGCTCAGAATTGAGTACACGGGCAGAGACAGGGGCGTGTGTCTCAGCCGTGTGGGAGACACGGCCTTGAACACGGGCATGTGTCTTGGCCGTGTGAAACCTGCACCTAATTTTGAAAGAATTTAATTAACCACATGGCCTAGCACACGGGCATGTGGCATGGCCGTGTGCACAAGTCAGAGAGTTACACGGGGTCGAACATGGCTTGTAGCACGAGCGTGTCCTAGGGTCACACGGGTGTGTCCCTTGGACCACACGGGCGTGTGAGCCCTATACCTTGGGAAATTTTTAAAATGTCATGAAAAATTCTTAATGTTTCTGATTAAGTCCCAACTCGATTCCAAAGCTCATATTGGGCCTCGAGGGTCCATTTAGGGGGATGTTATGAATAATCTCTGTAAATGAATAGTAATTGACATAAATTATTTGAAAATTTTCTGAAAATTTTGGTAATACTCCGTAACCCTATTTCGGCAACAGATACGGGTTAGGGGTGTTACAGTTCTTTATTGGTAGGTGTCTATAAAACGTATGCATTTTTTTCATTTCATCATATATTATTTGCTGTGAAATCTTGTACCTTATGGTGTGTTTATTTTATTTAATCTCTAGGAAAACATGAACAATGCTACCATGAGAGCTAACTCAATCATGAGTTTGCCTACAATTGAAGAGAAAGAGGATCACACAATAACTATTGCTTGTGAATAAGGAATATTGTAGCAATTTTCAGCTTTGAACTCTACATATGGAGTGGTTGGAAAAACTATGGGGCTAAATGTAACACCCCTAACCCATATCCGTCCCTGGAATAGGGTTATGGAGCATTACCAGAGTTTATATTTCAAAACTATCAAAAATATAAATCATTTACTTCACAACATCAATCATAGAAAATTCCATGAATAACATACATAATGTCCTTTATACGAGCCCTCGAGGCCTTAAAAATACATTAGAAACAAATCGAGACTAAATTAGAAACATTTAGAATTTTTCAGGAAAAGATGAAAGTTTTCAAACTGCAGCGGTCACACGGCTGAGACACACGCCTGTGTCTCAGGCCATGTGGGCATTCAAAATAGGGACACACCGCCATGTTCCAACCTGTGTCCATGCCCGTGTAACTCACTAACTTGGGTTACACAGCCAAGCCTTATGCCCGTGTGCTAGGCCGTGTACCCTTCGAAGTGGCCTCACACGCCTGTGTGCCAGGCCGTGTGCTAGGCCGTGTGCTAGGCGTGTAACAGCCTGGCTTGCAACCCTTTAAAAGCTACAAGGGACACATGGCCGTGTCGTCTGACTATGTGTCACACACGGCTGAGACACATGTCATGTCTCTGCCCATGTGAACGAAAAATAGGCCACTTTCAAGCCTTTTCTCACCCAAACATGCATCCACCTATAACCAATTTTCCACATATAATCAAGCACTCCAAAGTACACGAAACCATGCTATAACAAGCTATCCAATTAAGGTACATAAGCGTACAATCAATGTGCCCAAAAGAAACCTTAATTGCAACCATTAAACATGTATATCCATATACATAAATTGGCCAAAAGTTTAACTAACTTATAACTAAACTTATGTCATAACTTACCACTTTGTTTACCTATCAAATTCCACACCAAAAGTACCAAACATGCCATTTTACATCTAGAACCAATAGCCATACATGTCATCTATAACAATTATACCAATTCACCACATTCAAACATATCAAAAGGCCATTTATAATATACATTTTTATCCACCATTTGAACTTTCATCATATAGTTATCATGCATCCTAAATATACATGTCTAACTTATACATATTTGACCATAACTCATCCACATATATATAGTTTAATTCCCAACCAAGTTATACCATAATTGACCACATGCCAAAATTACATTCAAACATACCAATTTGGTTATTCAAAACACAACTTCAAATGACCATATCAACTCCAACCATCAAGGCCATCTAAATGACACAAATCTAACCATACCCAGATGGTTCAAACAATCAACATGTATATAAACCATATTTCAATCATGTACATCTATTCAAAACCTTTCCAAAGCATACCATATCTTGACCATGTTGAGGTCAATTCATCATATATCACTTGGGCCATTCAAACATGTTATAACACATTACCAAATTAACACATATCAACAAGGCACCAAATGTACCAAGGCTACATCACCCAAAATGACATATACACGCCAAAATCATCAACTAACATTCAACTAATCATTAATCATAAGTGCACCTATACAAGCCATTATAACCTTAACCAAGACATCAAAATCTACCGATATAATCACTGGATAGTGTGATGGATCTCCGACTAGCTTCCAACCCGATCGAGCTTCCAATAATCTATAAAGTAAGAGAAAGATAACTATGTAAGCAATGAATGCTTAGTAAACTCGTATAAACTTTAGTCGTATCAATCCATTTCAAATATGAAATTTATACTTATAAAAAATAATCCTATATCAATATCGCAAGATTCATGAAACCATATTCAACAACTCACAAAGTGAGTAAATTCACAGCATCACATATACATATCATCCCTAGCATTGTAGGATTTATAAAACTTTAAACCCTTTCAAATTTTCTTATTTTGATTTGTATTTCATTACTTTCCATTGCATTTACTTTCTTTAACTTAAATAACAACATCAAGTCAACTCATCATTCCCTTTTTCATCATTTTACACTTCAAATATGAACTTACTATTTCATTTCGTTTCTACACCTGTTTCATATGCATATCACACAATACATAAGCATATCATTCAACCATAGCCACAAAATAGTGCATTTAAACATAGTTCTTTTGGAATTAACCACATGGTAACCATTTCAATAGAAATTACATAATTTAAACCTTACCACTCTTTCATGATCACCGGCATATTTCCATTTAGGCACTTACCATATCAATGCATAACTTATATGTTTAACATGGCATAATTCAACCACAACTTGGCCAAATCCTAAGCATTTACACCAAAAATGTTAGCATACAAGATATAAATCATAGGCACATTAACATAAATAGCCATTTAGCCACAACATGTATCTCATGAGTTTATAACTCATCTCAACCTATATAGTTTTCATGTATCATCATATCAAGGATGTTCATATATGTACATGTCATAAAACATATCGTTCTCTTACCGTTTCTTACCCAAATAATGCCGGTTGAATCATTTAGAATATCGTTGGATACCTGAGATAGCTCACACATAGTGTGCTAGCTCATATATAATTGTAATCCGTCAATTCCTGTACATGTATGCTCACATGAGCTGTGAATCAGAATGCTCACACAAGCTGTGAATCAGAATGCTCAGACGAGTTGTCAAAATGGGTTTGCTCACATGAGTTGTGGGTCGGAACGTAGTTACACGATGTTGCTCACACAAGCTGTGGAGTATCCGCAATACATGCCGGACCTCAGCCATCGGTAGGACGTTCAGGACCAACACCCGAATCATGTAAACCCTAATTTCATGTCATTTGTATCCTACGAATTCCTAAGGTTCAAACAGGGCTCGGTAATCGTCGTACGTCGTTGGATTTACGTTGTTTCATAACATAGTAAATTGCATACTAACATATATGTATTGATTTAATCACATATTAACTTTCAGTTTAATCAAAATTATTCAGAATACAGTTTATACGAACTTACTTGGCTAAATTGCAGAAATACCAAAGTTTAGGGGCATTTTGGTAATTTTCTATTTTCTATATTTTCCACCCAATCTTAATCTAAATTAATAATTTCATTCAATATATTAATTTAGACAATAAAAAAATTCATTTCATGCAATTTGGTCATTTTGATATTTTTACAAAATTGCCCTTAAAATTTTACTTTTATTTAATATAGTCCTTGAGCCCAAAACATGCAAATTAACCATTTTTTACTAAAAATTGAGCTTAGCCGAATGTTCATGGTATCCAAAACAGCCCATTTATACAACAATTTCACATTAAATCCTTGTACTTTTATTAATATAACAATTTAATCCCTAACAGGTAAATTCATCAAAAATCACTTAATAGAATACTTTTAAATCAATCAACATTCTAAATTCATTATTTAACATCTAAAATCACAAGGTTAATCAATGACATCATTCAAAATCTTTAAAAACTTCAAAATCGAAGGTACGAACTAGCTGGACCTAATTGCAGCGATCTTAAAAACATAAAAATTTAAAGAAACGAGTGAAAAATGGCTTACCACACATAGGTAAAGCCACTGCCGAACCTTGCTCATCTTCCATGGAGTTTTCTACTTTCAAATTCGGTGGAGTTTCAATTTGGAAGATGATAATCAATTTTTATCTCATTTTTTTCTAATTATTTCTTTATTAAATTACTAATTTACCCTTCAATTATACATGTATTTTTTAAACTTATGTCGTGCTTTAACCGTCCACTCATTTATAATATGGTCTATTTACCATATTGGTCCATATAGTTTCATTCATTAAGCCATTTAATCACTCAGACCAAAAAGTGATCAAATTTTATATCTTTTACAATTTAGTCATTTTTAATTAATTAACTATTGAAACGTTAAAATTTTTCAACGAAACTTTAATACCACCTTAAAGACGCTCCGTAAATATGCCCGGTTTATAGAAATAAGGTCCCGATATCTCATTTTCTAGAACCACTTAACCTTAGAATTTTACCACTTGAACTTAATAAATCGTTTATAACATAAATTATTAAATCGAAAACCTTTTTAAAACCATATTTGACTCAGTGAAATATATTACTTCTATTTGCCATTTTTAGTGCCTTTCATCGTTTTGTAGAAGCACTGCCAGATTGCTCAGCTGGACAATATCCACTGCCAAAGAACCTGTGAGGCATTCTCTAGTTAAGCGAATTAGTTATTTTCAATTTCTTAATAATGAAATGCACTAAATGCATGACGAGAGCAAATATATAAAAACTAAAAAAATATATATTCATATTTATAATATGCTTAAATTCAGTGAGTCAATTCAACAAACATTGAATGGGCATTGTGTTTTGTACATAAAAGTAAATATTTTTACAACTTGTGCTAACCCCTTGCAATACTTACACACAAGCACAATAATTATGATCATTTTTACGCTGATTTTGTTCCCAAGATTTTTTTTTTTTTTGAAACAACAAAATGTAAACTCAAACAGTAATATAATACAAATATGCCAAACAACAAAGACTCAGATTCTCCAAACTTCTGATCTAGCAAAATTAAGTTAAGAATCCCCCAAAATCTCATCTAAATAGATTCAAAGCCATCCTTATTCCTTAATATCCAAATGTTAGAAACGAAAAACTCAAAAGCAATTGCCAAGTTGATTCTCGAAGATGGGTCGTTACAATAGTATCCTTGCCCCGTCAAGGCTTATTGCATATTTTAGAAGAATCCCTTGTGTTTCATCTACAAGACTGGTGAAATGGACTTGGACGTCGTCGTATCCGCGCCATCTAGGAAGACGAAGAGTTTCAACCTGGTCAACTCCACTTCGCTTTGCCCTTGAGTTAGCTCAATCATATCCTTTACAAGACGAGGAAATGGTTGCATTGGCTGTCAAATCCAACTTCGCTTTGATGAAAACCACCATGCTTGACAAATGTAAGCCCCATTACACGTTTTCGGTAGAATAACCTGTGTTTTTCCAATCTTCAAACCTCTCTTTGGTTCTTGTCCTTGGTCTTAAGCGCATAATGTGCTAGTAGTTCATAGGAAAAGAGTATAATAGAGCATGGGAAAGGATTTAATCTTAGCCATTTCAAAAAATCCATGTATCTTAATCTAAATTAACACTGGATACCAATGGAGGAAAAGTATATTGGATGGGAGCTAGTTAATTGCCTTCTATCAATAAAAGAATAAATATGTATGTTGCAACTAACAAAAAATAAAAATAAAAAATGAAGGGGTCTTCATTGCTATTTACCAATTTTCCAAAAGCATAAGTGATACTTTTCTTCATTTAAACTTGTTTTGGATGTCATAAAAATAAAATGTCGAACAACAAGATTATCCAAATCCAATTCTTACCATAATTTTATAGATTTGATAATTCCATTATATTTATGTTTTGTTTATTGATTTTACAAGTAGAGATATGACATAAATAATTAATTATGTTCAAATTTTATATAATAATATAATAATAATTAATTATGTTACTTTAAAATTTCTTTTAAAAAAGTTATTTTAATTGCATTTATACAAGCTATATATGTGAATCAACTGAATTATATATAAAATTTTATCTAGATTTCACCCATTGGGTGAAAGTAAAAAAAAAAAAAATTAATGGTTTAATTTTGTTAGTAAATGAAATTTTTATGTTTCATTTAATAAATTTATCATAATTTAATTTTGGTAATAGTGATATAAATTCAGGGTTTGTTTTGATAGTATAGAATAATTGGGTGAAAGTATGATTATTAGGATAGCAATTAAGTTATCTTATAATTACAAAGAATTATAAATTCCTAAACCTATTTGGCTTACAAAGTGTAATTATATCGTAATTTCTTATGTCACCTATTTGGCTTACAAAGTGTAATTATATCATAATTCCTTATGTAATGTTTGGTTACAAATTGTAATTTCATGGTGGCATAATTTATATTTAAAAATGTTAATTACTATGCAAAGTTATCAATATAATAATGTAACACCCCTCACTTGTCTCGACGTTCGGTATGAATGAAAGGTGCTATCGGAGTGCTAACATTGAAAATAACTTTGATTTATTCAAAAAAATTTAAACTTGAAAGCATTTTTGTAAAATTATAGAAAATATATAAATTCAATTCAAAATGAATTTTATGCTTTCCAAAACAAAGTAAAAAAATCTTATTCTGCCCATTTGAAAGGAAAGAACTAAGTAATTTGCAAAATTTAGGAATGTTATTTAATTTGTTAAAGGTTACTCAAGTTCTTAAGAGATTTTTAAGAAATAAATAATATTATCGCCAAGTTATTGCCTTGGCGGCCAAAGCTCCCACCTAGGTGACATTGGAGTTAATGTTTTTTTTTTTTTCACTAAGGAGCCGCCCAGACATAAAGTAAAGTGCTGGAAGGCTACATAACTCCAATGTAGCACATATGCCCAATGGTAGCAATAGACGCTCAACCAAAGGAATCATAACAGAACTCCATAAATCATATCTTTTAACTCCAAACCCCACATAACTCCAGAACAAAACTCCAATAAAATCATACACATAAGACCCTAATTGGCATGCCACTTGTATCCTAACCTTTCTACCAAGCTTACATGGGTTTGGAAATAATTTAGATAAAATTTCACACCCTTGTATCATTCAATATTGCAAATAAATTTCCATTAATCCATTTCTATAACGGGTCATTAGACCCTTCATATCCACATATCTCATTTTTAATGCTCATTTCACCTTTCCATAGTCCTATACATTTATTTGCATATTTTCACATACTCCTTACAACACTTAAGCATACAAATCATCACTTGTTATTTCATAAGGTGACATTCACATTCCATATTTTCAATCCGAGAGTTTTTACTCTCATGTACTTAAATTCAATAAGAAATCTTTCTATATTAATAATTAGATGTTGTTATAATGAATTCACTTATGCATATAATCTCAGAAAGAAATTTCATAAAAATTTCTTAGCACAATTCATTAATTCAAATTCTTGTTATTTCTCAAGTTAATCCTTCAATTTCTCCATTTTCACATTTCACACACCTCATTTGATTTGATTTCATTAATCCATGTTGTTTATTGTCACATTACATATGAAAATACATAAATTCTCAATATTCACATTTTAGCCCAATGTTATGTAACACATGGTTATCTTTATTGACTCGAAATTTAAGTTAAGATTGATTTGAATGGATTGGCGAAGTGTCGGGCTCCATTAGGAAATTCAAAAATTTTAGTAGCTGAATTGTGTTTAGTTAGGTCTCAATTCTGGTTTGGTTAGGATGGAACCAACTAATTCCATAGTGGGAGACAAAATGTTTAACTGTGATAGGCTAAAATAGACTAGGAGACCGTGCAACCTTGGCTATATATATAATGTGGGTAGAAGGGGAGCGAGTTCTCCAAAATTTAGCTGGTAATTTCATTATTGTCTGCGATGTCTTTTTCGAAGCAAAAGAGGATCAAGAGAGCTCTGCATGGAGCTGATGTTGTGAGAAGTGAATTATAGATGTAGAGAAATCGAGGAATTGGTAAGCTTTCTAACCTTTTTGTGCTCGAGACTTTGAGGGAAAAAAAGAGAGGGATAGAACTCCTAATAAATTTTTGAGAGGTCAGGAGTTAGACCCTATAAATCAAAATGGATGTAGTCAAAAGTCATTTTTGTTCTATACAATGCTGAATCAGAACTTACTCGCATCTACTTCCCGTAAGTGTAATTTTTGCAGAAACCTAACTTACCAATTTTAACGTTTTCAAGAGGACCTTGTTTACACAATATTGTCATACCTTTCTCACTTATATGACCGAGTTGCATGTGCTAGAGTTTGGTTGAATCAGAATCTATAGAGAAAGAATCACGTTTTGTCATCATGACGACAGGTTGGTTCTCGTCGTGACGTGGCGATGATTTAAACTTTTCTTCAGTAATTATAGTTGCACCAGTAACCGTTGACCCTTGCAAAACATATAGGCTGCCCTTTTTCTGTCCCCTCATTACAACGAGAGCCCCACGAGAAACTTTTAGGTCATTTGACTCAATGACTATCCTACAATCATTAGAATCCAAAATTCCCAACGAGATGAAATTTTTATTTAAGTCGGGTACATACCTGGCATTTGACATTGTTTGAATTATTTCGTCGTACATCCTTATTTGTATAGTTCCTATGTTGGTTATCTTACATAGAGAATTATTCCCCATCAGCACAACTCCACCTTCAACTGAATTGTACGTGGTGAACTAGTCTCTATTGGGACACATGTGATAGGAGCACCCTGAATCTAGGATCCATTCAGAAGTAAGCTTGGAGCTTTCGCTCATCGACACTAACAAGAAATCATCACCTCTATTTCCGGCTACACTAGCATCAGAAACTTCGACTTTCTGCTTATCTTTATTGTCATTTTCGACATCCCTTTTAATCTTATTTTGAAGTTTTTAGCATTCTAACTTAATGTGGTCCTTCTTCTTGCAATAGCCACATTCTTTTTCTAGGTTTCTAAATTTAGATCTTGCTCTAAACCTATTTCGATCTGGCTTTCTGAATTTTATGTAACACCTCTAACCCGTATTTGTCGTCGAATTAGGGTTACATAGTATTATTGATCAACCAGAAATCATACAACATCATCTTAAATATATCATAAACCATTCAATCACATACATTACATCCCTAAATCAAGCCTTCGAGGCCTTAGAAATAGCTTGGAAGTAATTCGGGACTAATTCGAAACAAAATGAAAAGTCTAAGAAAAATATGCAAAAATTTGAAAACAGGGGTCACACGGCCATGTGAAATCAACCCAGGCGGTGTAACACTCAAACAAGGGACACACGGCCGTGTCCTAGCCCGTTTCCTCACCCACATAACTCACTGAGTAAGGTTACACAGCCATGTGATATGTCTGTGTGCCAGGCCATGTAACTCTCTGAGTTGCGCCACACGCCCGTGTGCCAGGCTGTGTGTTAGGCAGTGTAACTCATTGATTGGTACACTAAGAAACTCTTAGATGACACATGGCCGTGTCACCAGGCTGTGTGCCTTACACGACTATGTCACACATTTGTGTCTCAAGCTATGTGAACCCAAAATTTACCTAAAATCAAACCATTTCAAAACCATTTCATACATAACTTCTCAAACCACTTAAGCACACATTCAAGAGGTTCAAACAACATTCAAACTTGCATAAACATACCATTTGAAGCATCCTAAATCACCTAACCAATGTGTCATTCAAAGGCACCACAAACATACCAAAAATATCAACTATCAAAACATGTCATTTTGTTCAAACATAATATCCAAATTCAAACACCTCCCAAAACACATCACAATTACCACTTTCAAGCCACTACAAGCTTACCAAAATATCATACATTTCAATTACTCTAAAGTAGTCAAAAAGACCTTACACAACAAGCATTATATTTTCATCAAATAAATATATATTTCAAAGGAATACACATACTAAATTGACCATTTTATACATCCATAACCATCAATACAAAAGACCTATACATGCCATTATAAACATTGGCCAAAATGCTTAAAAACTACCAAAAATATTGTTGGATATTGTGATAGATTTCCGAAAAGGTCGTATAAAATTTAAACACAACTTACCATTTCAATATTACAATACATAAATTATACATAATTCAACACCAATGTCATAAGCTTGACAAAGCCTAATCAACATCACAAACTCATAAGTTAGTATATCAATCCATAACATAATTGAAATCAACAATAAGATATGTAAATTTCCATATGTATAACATTATTTAGTTTATAAATCCTTTCACTAAGTCATGATTCAATCCATTTGCATACTTACCATTTTATTCCCTTTTCTTGCCAATTGAACCATCTAGAATTACATCAGATACTTGAGAAAGCTCACACAAAATGTGCCTTTACATATAACCGTAACCTTTTCTTTACATAAATGCTCACACGAGCTGTGAAAAAGACAGAAGGTTTATTCGACCGAGCGTATCTCCCTGGGGTGCACCTATATTGTTTGTGAAAAAGAAAGATGACTCTTTGAGATTGTGTATAGACTACAGACAGTTGAACAAAGTCACGATAAAAACTAAGTATCCCTTGCCATGTATCGATAATTTGTTTGATCAATTAAAAGGTGTCACAATGTTCTCGAAGATAGATATCAGATCCAGGTATTATCAATTGAAGGTTAAATATTATGATGTGTCAAAGACTGCGTTTAGAACTCATTATGGTCATTATGAGTTTCTGGTAATGCCATTTGGCTTGATTAATGCCCCTACTACTTTTATGGATTTGATGAATCTAGTTTTTCAACCTCATTTGGATAGATTTTTGTTGTATTTATCGATGATATATTGATCTATTCCAAGATAGAATCCGAGCATACTCAACATTTAAGAATCGTAGTACAGAATTTGAGAGAAAAATAGTTGTACGCAAAATTTAGTAAATGTGAATTCTGGCTTTGAGAGGTTGGATTTTTGGGTCACATAGTATCATCAAACAGGATACGAGTTGATCCAAGTAAAGTTTTTGCTGTAATGAATTGGAAAAATTCAAAGAATATTTCTGAAGTACGAAGTTTTTTAGGTTTAGCAAGTTACTACCGAAGTTTTTAAACGTTTTGTTAAAAACTTCTCGATTATTGCTTCACCGATGGCTAGATTATTACAGAAAAATGTTGAATTTGTTTGGTCTAATAAGTGCTAACAGAGTTTTGATCAGCAAAAGAACATGTTGACAAAAGCTCCAGTGTTGACTCAGCCTGAGTCTGGGGTAGCATATGTTGTTTATAGTGATATATGATCGCTATAAATCAGTGTTTTAAAATTTATAAAAGAATGATCAAAACTTGAAAACTAACTCTTACAATGATTAAAGGCAAGTGTACCTATCGAACAGTAGTATAGCTTAGGCAAGAGCGGATATCGAACCCAAAGGAACTAAGAGTACTAATACTAACTTTCATTTTATTATTTAGCCTTAAAATTAGAGTGAAGTTGCTTTAAACTATATTGACGAAGACTAAACTAAGGACACAAAGACAAAAAGGATGAATAGGAAAATAACTTTGAAGGAAAACTCAGTTGATTACGACGATACCCTTAGGAAGAATCCACCTAGACTTCACTTGTTATCTAACCCTAAATTATATGATTTCTTTACTTAGCTTGATCCATAAGACTCCCTAACCTATATTAAACCCTCTCTCGAGGCGAATAACGTCTAACCCTAGGTTAATTAGTGGAACTCTCGTTCGTTTATAATAACCCCCTACGATAGCAGTAAATCGATCAATGGACTCCTATATTAGGTTTCACCCTAATTCGGTAAACTCTCGTAACCCTATCTCTAGGCGTTCAATAACTCCGCTTAATTATGTTAGATCTACTCTTAGGCAGGGTCTATTCCTCCTCTACCTAAGCACATTAGATTTGGAATAAGCAACATATTAAGAACAAACTAAGCAATTATCATATAACTTAGAAATCAAATAACAAAATTCATCTAGGTTTCATCCTCTTCAGGTATCTGAAGGGTTTAGTTCATAATGAATAAAAAGAACATCACAAGAGAAAATATAAAACAAAACATAAGAAAACCCTAAAACCCCCTGAAGGAATTGAAGGAGCATTCCGCCGTCTTGAGTATAATTCTGGCTTCTTGAGATGGATCAACTGGCTAACTTCGAATGATTCCCACAATTTTGACCTTTTTAGCTTGGCTATTTGGCCTAGCTAACTACCTTGGGTTCCAGCTTCTGCCGAACTCCCCTTTCAAGTTGCCCCATTGGGTGTTTATATAGACTTTGAGATGCCTTACTTGGCCCCTAAGTATCCTAATTTAAGTAGAATTCCTAATAGAGTGTTTGAATAGGCTTTGGAATGTGTTTCTTTGCCTCCAAGTATCCTTTCCCGAATGTAATTGCTCTTTCCAACAGCAGGGACACGGCCATGGCACACGCCGGTGTGAATCGTGGTCAGGCCGTGCTCGGACTTCTTTAATGAGGCACGGCCGTGTGAATCGAGACCAGGCCGTGTTCTAGTAGATTGACGGGGCACGGCCGTGTGGGCTTAAGTCCAGGCTGTGTCGATTTCCTCCTTGGCCCAATTTGGTCCGTTTTAGGCCCGTTTCTCGTTCTTTTCATCCTCGGGTGCTTTCCTAAGTATAAGACATGAAAAGAAAGGATTAAGAGCACCTTTTTGCATAAATCGAGGGATAAATCATCCAAAAGCATACTAAATGTGGGGTTAAAATATGTTACTTTTACTATTTGTCAAATACCCCCACACTTAAGCTTTTACTTGTCCTCAAGCAAAATTCTCAACTTACAATTAAAACGATCTTTCCATGATTCATAATTCCTATCAACAATGTCTTATCATAATTCATAGATAATTCATACATGGATAATTCAACTCAAAGAGTCCTAAAGATTCAAACAAGATAAGTCATATATTTGTAGCACGAAAACATAGGTGTTTCCCTTCATCTAGATAATTACCTTTAATTCGAAACTTACAAGGATTGACATCCTCACAAAAGATTCATTCAAGTCACTCTAAGTGTTTAAGGTTCAAGAAAAAGCACTCATAAGTCAAACCTGAAAAGTTAATCCCATAGGCTTGCCTGAAAATCAAATTTCCACCACTGTAAAATGAGATGATAAATAGATCAAAAGGTCTTTAACAGGGTTGTAACAGGGCTAGGGTTAAAGGTGTGGATAAAGGCTGAACTAGAGGGTTAGGATCGAGATTGACCTGATAAATTTCCTAACTAGAAAAAAATGGATTAAATAATTACATCAATTGAAAAATAATAATACTAATAATACGAATTTTTTTTCAAGAATTTTGAATTTTAATGTGTAAGCTCACCTAGTCACAAACTAATAATGAATATACTTAGTTTTTTTTAAGAACAAACTAATCCTAATAATAATAAAGAAATTTTACAACTGAAATATAAAACATAGTTAAGAAACTTTGTTCAAAATCAAATCTCGACAAAAAAAGGGTAATTAAAAAGGGATGGTGATAACAAATACAAAGGGTTGTGGGTTAATATTAGTGGGTTAGTCAATAAAAAGGGTTGTTAGGCCCAATGGGGTTCACTAGCGGTTAATTATGAAGGTTGGCTTTTTAGTGGAGTAAGTGAGTTAGAACCTAAGTGCCTTTATCATCTCGGTATATCAAATCATAACTGTGGTCCTGACATGTATAATCAAGGCAAGTTCTAGAATAACAGTTCATAGTTGACACACTCATTATCAAAAAGTGAGCATGAAAAAGAATGTATGCTCTATAAGGCTTAAAATCTCACAAAAAATTATGGGTTTTTGATGTCAACCTCGTAAGTTTCAAACTTCAAAGTAATATTCAAATTCAGGTAAACAACCTAGAAAAATTTTTAATTTCTGAAAAATAAACTTATCATGCTTGATTCTCTAGTATCCTTCAAATTTAATCATCAATGCACAATTATCAATGACTTAATCCAAAACACATCAATAAAAATCATAAATCAAAGGAATTTTCATTCATATCATAATATGAGATACTTACTTTAGAACGAGGCATAATTTAGAGATTTTTAAATAATACTATAGTTAACCCCCCACACTTAAGTTGTACATTGCCCTCAATGTACAAAGATAGATAATAGCATATAGTAGGATGATCAAAAGAGAGGGAGAGAAGTGAAACTTCCTGATTTTTGGATGAAGTCAATGAAAAGAAACCGGATAGGATTGGAGGTGAACGTGGGGAAGTGTCTCGAATCGTTTGAAATTGAATCCTCGAAGCAGCCGGTCTGATTTTATTGTATCCTAAGCTAAATCTAAATATCATAAAGAATAAGAAGAAGAAAATAAAATAAAATAAAGTAAAATAATAATAATAATAATGAAATGAAAACAAAATCAAAATCAAAATAAATAATGGAAAATGAAAGACAACTAGAAAAAAAAGGGAGAATGAGGTTAAAATAGAGATGTAGCCCATGTTTTGGGATTTTGAATTTTGGGCACGTTCAGGGTGTTCGGGCACTACCGTGGGTGTAGTGGCACGCCCGTGTCTTTCTTCACACGGTTATTTAATACGGGAGTGCTCCTTCCGTGTTTGATAAGTCAGAATGTTGGCACGATTGGAAGGCATGGCCGTGTTTAGCCCGTGCTTAACAAGTCAGTAACTTCGCACGAGGTGTCGGCATGGGCGTGGACTATTATCGCCACCCGTTTTGGGAAAAAATTTCTATGTCGCGGCACAGCCGCACGCCCATGGTTCATCCTCGGCTTCCCACACGCCACGCGCACGCTGTGTGTGTAGCCGTGTGGCCTAGAAATCGCTTCTTTGGTTAGTTTATGGTTAGGTGCTAAAAGGAAAAATAAAATAATAAAATAAAATAAAAATAAAAAATGTAAAAATGGGGTTAGTGCTCGGGTTGCCTCCCGATAAGCGCTCGCTTATAGTCTTAAGCTAGACTTTTCCTCTTATTTGTATGGTCAAGGTGGTTTGAAGAGGTGAAAATCCTTTCTCATGCGATCAACTCGATTTTTGATATAAAGTTTAAGTCGAGTAGTGTTTACCTCAAAAGTGCTGAATTTAGGATTGCTTACCTCTACTGTCCCATATAGGAAGACATTAAGTAGCTCAAAAGTGATTTCTTCGGTTGCCTTGAGGTCTGAATTGGTGATTTGAGGGTCTTCCTTATTCAACAATACCTGATCCTCTATTTTGATGTGATTTGTTGTTCCTATCAACTCATCTGGGGTTTCCGTCTGTTTCAATTCGTGTGGTTTCAGTTTTTTTTTAAATTGTGTTGTCCACTCTTCTAGTTTGTCAACCCTAAGGCTTCATTCCTCATCTAATTCTTCTTTTTTGGCACAAGGTCTAAGATCAAGCTCAACTAGGTGATTTCGCGATGATTCCTATAAAGAAGGTTGAACCAAATGGTTATCAATAAAATTGTCGTTTGTACCTTTATTACTCGATGTCCTAGCTGAGTCAAGAGCTTGAAGAGTGATTGTTTCATCGTCTTCACGAAGTGTGAGTTCACCGTATTCTTCCTCTGTGTGGTCTTTCTTTATTGCATCGGGATATGGCACAGGAGGTTGGTATTCTTTATCACTTGATGTTTTGGCCGAGTTAAGAGCTTGAAGAGTGACTATCTCGTCGCCTACGCGAAATATGAGTTCACCTGCATAGATATCAATTTTAGCTCTGGCAGTTGCTAAAAAGAGTCTTCCTAAAATTAAAGGAATATTATTGTCATCATCTATGTCTAAAACGACAAAGTCTATTGGGAATACGAATTTATTAATTTTGATTAGAACATTTTCTATTACACCCCTAGGAATTCTGATAGTTTTATCAGTTAATTGAACTCTCATCCTAGTTTGTTTGGGTTTCCCTAAACCTAGTTGTTTAAACAGTTTATAAGGCATAACATTTATGCTTGCCCCTGAATCGGCTAATGCATTTTCTATAGATAAACTACTAATTATGCATGAAATTGTAAAACTCCCTGAATCTTTTACTTTCTGTGGTAGTCTATTTTGTAGAATTGCCGAGCACTTTGCGTTGAGTTCCACATGTGATTCCTCGTCTATCCTTTTCTTTTTCGTTAACAGCTCCCCTAAAATTTTTCTAGAGTCTGGCATCTGCGAAAGAGCTTCAAGAAGAGGTAAGTTGATATGTAATTTCTTTAAAGGTTTAAGAAACTTACCGAACTGTTCCTCTGTATTGTCTCTCTTTAATGCTTCGGGGTAAGGAATGCGAGGTTGGTATTCTTTGATTACCGGTTTTGGTTTTTCTTGTGTCACCTCAATTTTACCTTATTCTACCTCCTTTTCTTGTTTTGAGATGGGTTTATCTAACCTTTTACTATCATGAGCTGTGATGGCTTGGATTTGCTCCTTTGGGTTAATCTCTATGTTACTTGGTAGACGTCCTTGCGGTCGTTTGGACATTAACTTTGCAAGTTGTTCGATTGCCTTAGTGACTTCCCTTAATGACTCAGTAACTTCCTCTAATCGGTTCTTGTTCTCTTCAACCGGTGTTTGTTGACTTTTAAATGTTTTCTCAGTGTCTTGGAGACAGGTATCTGTGGTTGCCATGAATTTTGTCAGCATCTCTTCAATGTTCGACTTCTCTTCTTGTTGGTGAGGTGGTTGTTGAAAATTTGGAGGAAGTTTCTGCCTTTGGCTACTTTGATCATTCCACGAGAAATTGGGATGGTACCTCCAACCTGCATTATAAGTGTCATTATAAAAATTATTTTGAGGTCTAGAGTAGTTACCCATATAGTGGACTTGTTCGTTCTCCATGCCATATCCGTAGGGTGGGTACTCAGGATTCGCCACGCCTCCTGGATTCGAGTCATATTGCATTATTGGGTGTACTTGAAAGAGACTACACAAACCATCAATCTTTTTATTCATCATCTCTAGCTGGGTAGATAACCTGCTGAATACGTCGAGGTCAAAGGCATTGGCTGCTTTAGTAGGAATTGTCCTCATGACTTGCCACTGATAATTATTCAGTGCCATCTTCTCTATAGACTAAAATTATCTGCCAAAAGCAAAATAGAGGAAAAATTAACAAAGTAAAAATAAAAATAAAAATAAAAATAATAATGAAAATAAATTGCAATAATAAAAATGGCTAAAGTAATAAAAATAGAGCTTTCTTAATATTTTAGTTCCCCGGCAACGGCGCCAAAAAATTGATCGCTATAAATCAGAGTATTAAAATTTATAAAATAATGATCAAAACCTGAAAACTAACTCTGACAACGATTAAAGGCAAGTGTACCTATCGAACAGTAGTATTGCTTAGGCAAGACCGGATATCGAACCCAAAGGCACTAGGAGTACTAATACTAACTTTCTTTTTATTATTTAGCCTTAAAATTAGAGTGAAGTTGCTTTAAACTATATTGACGAAGACTAAACTAAGGACACAAAGACAAAAAGGAAAATAACTTTGAAGGAAAACTCAGTTGATTACGACGATACCCTTAGGAAGAATCCACCTAGACTTCACTTGTTATCTAGCCCTAAATTAGATGATTTCTTTACTTAGCTTGATCTGTAAGACTCCCTAAACTATATTAAACCCTCTCTCGAGGCGAATAACGTCTAACCTTAGGTTAATTAGTGGGTCTCTTGTTCGTTTATAATAACCCCCTACGGTAGCAGTAAATCTATCAATGGACTCCCATATTAGGTTTCACCCTAATCCGAAAAAATCTCGTAACCCTATCGCTAGGCGTTCGATCAACTCCGCTTAATTATGTTAGATCTACTCTTAGGCAGGGTTTATTCCTCCTCTACCTAAGCACATTAGATTTGGAATAAGCAACATAATTAAGAACAAACTAAGCAATTATCATATAACTTAGAAATCAAATAACAAAATTCATTTAGGTTTCACCCCCTTCAGGTATCTGAAGGGTTTAGTTCATAATGAATACAAAGAACATCACAAGAGAAAATATAAAACAAAACATAAGAAAACCCTAAAACCCCCTGAAGGAATTGAAGGAGAATTCTGCCGTTTGAGTATAATTCCGGCTTCTTGAGATGGATCAACTGGCTAACTTCGAGTGATTCCCACAATTTTGACCTTTTCAGCTTGGCTCCTTGGCCTAGCTAATCGCCTTGGGTTCCGGCTTCTACCGAACTCCCTTTTCAAGTTGCCCCCATGGGTGTTTATATAGACTTTGAGATGCCTTACTTGGCCCCTAAGTATCCTAATTTAAGTAGAATTCCTAATAGGGTGTTTGAATAGGCTTTGGAATGTGTTTCTTTGCCTCCAAGTATCCTTTGCTGAATGTAATTGCTCTTTCCAGCAGCAGGGACACGGCCATGGCACACGCCGGTGTGAATCGTGGTCAGGCCGTGCTCGGACTTCTTTAATGAGGCACGGCTGTGTGAATCGAGATCAGGCCGTGTTCTAGTAGATTGACGTGGCACGGCTGTGTGGGCTTAAGTCCAAGCCGTGTGGATTTCCTTCTTGGCCCAATTTGGTCCGTTTTAGGCCTGTTTCTCGTTCTTTTAATCCTCAGGTGCTTTCCTGAGTATAAGACATGAAAAGAAAGGATTAAGAGCACCTTTTTACATAAATTGAGGGATAAATCATCCAAATGCATACTAAATGTGGGATTAAAATATGTTACTTTTACGGTTTATCAACACATCTCTCAACGGTTTTGGGTTGTGTATTGATGCAAGGAGGGAAAGTTGTAGCTTATGCTTCTCGATAGCTAAAGTCACATGAAAAGAATTATCCTACTCATGATCTCGAGCTGGCAGCAATTGTATTCGCTTTGAAGATTTGGAGACATTATTTATACACAAAAGTTTAAAGTCTTTGATGACTTAGAAAGAACTGAATTTAAGACAGAGACATTGGTTAGAGTTATTGAAAGACTATGATCTGGTCATTGATTATAATCTGGGAAAGACTAATGTGGTTGCGGATACACTTAGTCAAAAGTCATCTTTGTTTTCACTTCGAGCATTGAACGCTGATTTAGCTTTGAATAAAGATGGTTCTATACTGGCAAAGTTGAGAATTAAACCCCTGTTTTTACAATGGATTCGAGAATTGCAAAACAAAGATTCGAGGTTGATGTTGAAACGACAATTGGTTCAGAATAATATGAGTACTGAGTACAATGTTGATGATAATGGTACAATGCATTATCATGATAGAATTTATGTTCTAAATGATCCAGATTTTAAACGTGATATTTTGTCTGAAGCTCATAGTAGTACGTATTCTATTCATCCTGGTAGCTTGAAAATATATTGTGATCTGAAACAGATGTACTGGTGGCTGGGTATAAAATGGGAACTTTTTAAATTTTCAGCTAAATGTTAAATATGTCAGTAGGTAAAAGCAGAGCATCAAGTATTATCAGGTTTACTACAACCTATTATTATTCCTGAGTGGAAGTGGGAGCGAGTCACAATGGATTTCGTATCTGGTTTACCTGTAACTCCGAAAAAGAAAGATTCGATCTGGGTGATTGTTGATAGATTGACTAAATCAACATATTTTATTCCAATCAGAACAGATTTCTCACTTGAAAGATTAGCAGAATTATATGTATCTGAGATTGTGAGATTACATGGAGTTCTGAATCTACTATTTCTGATCGTGATCCGACTGACATTGAGATTTTGGAACAAACTTTATAAGGCTTTAGGCACTAAACTCAATTTCAGCACATCATTTCATCTTCAGACAGACGAACAATCAGAAAGAGTGATTTAGATTCTAAAAGACTTGCTGAGATGTTGTATACTCAAGTTTGAAGGTACTTGGGAAAATTATTTACCGTTAGGTGAAGTCTCTTATAATAACAGTTATCAATCCAGTCTAAAACGACACCATTTGAAGATCTTTACGAGAGAAAGTGTAAAACACTGTTGTATTGGTCTGAATTGAGTGAATCTAAAATGATGGGAATTGATTTAATCCAAGAAACTGAAGACAAAATTCAAGATAGTTTGAAAGCTGCATATAATCGTCAGAAATCGTATGTAGATCTAAAAAGAAAGATATAAAATTTGCTATTGGTGATCGAGTATTCCTAAATGTCTCTCCGTGGAAGAAAATGTTACGTTTCGGCAAGAAAGGAAAGCTGAGTCCAAGATTTATCGGACCGTATGAAATTGTTGAAAGAATTGACCCTGTAGCTTATAGATTAGCTTTACCCTCTGAACTCGAGACAGTATAGATTTGATCCTTCGCATGTGATTCCTCATAGCGAGATTGTGCTACAACCAGGTTTAACGTATTCGGAGAAACCAGTAAGAATTTTAGCTCGGAAAGTAAAAAAGTTGCGGAATAAACAAGTCCTGTTAGTAAAAGTCTTGTGGTATTGTCATGGTTCAAAAGAAGCTACTTGGGAAAATGAGGAATCGATGAAACTACATTATCCGAATCTATTTTTAGGTAAAAATTTCGAGGACAAAATTTCCTAAGGGGGGAGAGTTTTAACAGCCCGATTTTTAGTGGTGATGGAACAGTGGTTCGAGACCACAAAATTTTTTCAGGTCGACTCGTAAATATTATTTTTAGAATATTTATAGATTCATTAAAGTCATATTAAAATTTGGTTAATAAATATTAACGTTTAGATAGTTAATTAAGAGAAAATGACTAAATTGAAAAAGGTGCAAAACTTGTTAATTAATGCATTTAGGTGATTAAATGGTTTAATTAATAATTGAGAAAGGAATAAAGTGATAATTAAGCCCTAATTAATATAGTGGGGTGGCAAATCAATGGAAAATGACAAAATAATATGTTTTAATGGAAAATTCGTAATTTTAATAAAATCGAAACAAAATTAAGTAAAAGAAATAAGTTTTCTTCTTCATTTTACCTTCAATAGCTGAAAGTTTAAGGTTGTTTGAGCTAGGAGAATCAACCAAGCTATTTGTTTTGCATGTGTGTGAATTTTTTCCCTGTTTCATGTGATTTTTATGTTTTTGAGATCTATGCAACTAGGTCTAGCTAGCCCGTACCTTCGTTTTTGATTCTGTTAAAATTTTTTGAAGTTTCCATTGATGAATTTTGAATGTTGATGATGAATACCATGTATTTGGAGCTTGGATTGTGTTGTTTGATGATTTTGTAAAGTGATTTCTGTTAGATTTTGATTTTAGAATTAAATTGTGAAAGTATCAAAATTTTAGGGTTTGATAGTGAATTTTATGTTCATTAGGGAATGTTTAAGGGCCTATTATATTTAGTTGGAATATTGAACTGAGAAAAATGGTTAATTTGATGAATTTTGAGTTAAGGGACTAAATTGCAAAAATTGTAAAAGTTTGGGGAAATTGTGTGAATTTAAAATATAAAAGGGTAATAATTGTAAAATGGATTGGAATGTGAAATGTAAGCTGATAATTGAGAAATTTTATATTTTAGATTAGGTTCCCATAGATTCTCATGGAAAAGGAAAAATTATGGAATAGTCCCTAAACTTCTACAACCACTACAATTCAGTCTAGGTAAGTTTGTACGGTTGAAAATTTAACATCTATATGAAATTTTGAATAGTATAACGTGGTACAATATATATATATTTAATTGTTGATAATAAATGATTTTTGAGATATGTTATTGAATTTGATGTTGGGAGAATTGAACGCGAAATAGAGTACAATCGTGAAATGGTGTATTATGGGGAATTCGAGTGGAGATGGTTATGGAGGGATGTATATATTTCTTGATCAAGTAACCTGAGATTCAGAATTTGTTGCAAACTCTCGTGTTACACTCTCTCTTTGGGTTGTTTCGGTTGGACAAGCTCTTATGAGTATTGGTGTGCTTCGGTTGGACTAGCTCTTATGAGCATTGGTATAATTTGGATGGATTGGCTCGTGTGAGCATATGGTGTGTTTTGGTTGTACTGACGATGTAACGCCCCTTACCCATATTCAATGCCAGAATAGGGTACGAGGCATTACCAAACTTACAACACAAGCATTCACACAATTTTGAGTCATAAATTTGCATCCAAATTAAAACCATTCATATTCGAACATAAAGTCTCTAATACAAGCCTACGAGGCCCAAAACATACTTTAGAAGTGGTTCGGGACTAAACCGAGAACTCAGGAAATTTTTACAAGACTTAGAAAATTTTTGCTAACCGTAGGGCTCACACGCCCTTGTGACCCTGGGACACGCCCGTGCTTCAGATCGTGTTCAAATTAGGGTACTCTCTGACTTGTGCCACACGGTCGTGGCACACACCGTGTGCGAGGCCGTGTAGCACTCACGGCTGAGACACACGCTCGTGTCTCTGCCCGTGTGCTCAATTCTAGACATTCTGTTTCTCAAAATTAAGGTGCAAGGGACACAAGGCCGGAACACATGCCCGTGGGGCAGACCGTGTGTCACACACGGCCTAGACACATGCTCGTGTGTCTACTCGTGTGGACAAAATAAAGGCCATTTACCAAGCCATTTGCCACCCTTATTCACACATATACTTACACCAATTAAGGCACAAAACATAACATACTTAGGCAACCAAAACATCCACAATTATGACCAACACATGCCAACACAATATCAACATCTATCATACTCACAACAATTATTAAGCCACAATTGAATGCTTTCAAGATACCTAATTGTACACCACTTTGTCATCTCTTCAATAGACCACATTGCCAACATTTCACATTCATGTCATAAATCACATTTCCATCATTCACCAAGCATACCATGACCATATCACCAAAGACATTGGCACATATATATATATATACTTAGGCTTACAACCATGATAGCCCAAATAAGCCAATCTACACGGCTATATATCAAAACAAGCCTTTGACAATCATAAGCCAACACATTGGCTACAATCACAATGACACATATAACAAGATGACTAAGTCCCTATACATGCCATACTTTCAAAATACTAAGATCATCAATACCCAAAACGAGAGGGTTTGATAGTGTGATCCAAATCTCCGACGATCTCCGATCCCGAGCTGGCTTGGTAACACTATAAGATAAGGGAAAGAAAGGGGGCAAGCTATATAGCTTATTAAGTCCATATGCAAATAATACAAAACATTATTCATACATTAGTCATATAAATAACTTAACATATATTAACATAACTTTCATTTAAGCTTCATAAGCACAACTTACTCAATCACATTCTTACCAATAGTTCATCATATACCGAATCCATTTCTATTGAGATTTTCGTATATACCTGTACCAACTCGTAACATAATTACATACTTTCTCATCGTTGACATACCCATTGAACCACTTGGAATACTATCGATACACGAAAAAATTTGCACATAAGTGCCACGTATGTAGCCAAAGCTACCACCAATCTTATAACACATATAGGCTCACTTTCGAGCTATCCTCGGGCCTGCTCACACAAGCTATCAGTCAAGACGTAGCTATTCAGTACTGCTCACACAAGCTGTCAAGTGTCTGCAACATATGCCGGTATACTTAGCCACCGGTAGGACGTACTAGACCAACACCCGGGACACATAAATTACATAATTACATGAGTTCCTAGTGACATGTCACTTGTATCCTAATCTATTCCTAAGGTACAACCGAGATTTTCTTGCTTGTCAAAACTTCATCAATTACATCCATAGAGTTAATCATACAATTTATGCATCATCAAAACAGTACAAATACAATTATAATGTTGCATTATTAACATACAGACTCACCTCAGTACAAAAATAGCAGAAATGGACCTAGTCGTCAAACACTTTGGTTTTCCCCTAATCTAAACCCAAACTTTGTTTTTTTTTCTTGATCTATAATACCAAATTCATCTCATTTAATCATCACATTATTCATTTCAACCCAAAAACATACTATGGCAAAAATTACTTTTTTACCCCTAAACTTTTGACATTTTACACCTTAGTTTGTAGGCTCGTAAAAATGAATTTCATTCAATTTCTTAAAAACCCAAGCCTAGCCGAACCATTTTCGTACTCATAACAGCCCACATTTCTCATTGACTCACATTTTTCTACTCAATTTATAGACTTTTACAAATAAGTCCTTTTTGACATTTTTACCAAAAATAACTTAGAAAAAGTCGTTTAACAAACAAAAAACATGCAATTTCTACCATCAAACATCAAAATACATAAATGTTCAACATGGGTAAGATTTTAAACTTCACCTTTCTTTCAAATTAGTCATTGAAATAGCTAAATCAAGCTACAACGATATCAAAAATACAAAAATCGTTAAAAACGGGAAAAGAACGGACTTACAATCGAGCTTGGAAGCTTTGAAAACCCTAGCTATGTCTTATCCTTGTGAAATTCGGCCGTGGCGGATGGAAATAGAAAGATGAACATCTTTTATTTGTTAAATTTTGTCTTTATTAATTAAATGACGAAAATGCCCTTAATGAAAAACTTCAAAATTTCACCTAACCATGTTCATTTTTGCCCACTCTAAAGTATAATGGTCTAGTTACCATTTAAGGACCTCTAATTTAAGATCTCATAGCAATTGGACACTTTTAACATATAGAACTCAGATTTTGCACTTTTTACAATTTAGTCCCTTTAACTAAATTGAGTGCCCAAACGTCAAAATTTTCGAATGAAATTTTCATGAAATCATTCCATAAAATTGTAGACAAAAAAAATATAATAAAAATAAATTTTATTGCGTTGGATTTGTGGTCCCAAAACCACTGTTCTGACTAGACCCAAAATCAGGGTGTTACAGTCGATGTACTCCTATCCGTAAGTCATTCTTCTAATTGAAAATCTCGGTAAGGTAATTTGTTTAATGAATTTGATAGATTTTGCTATATATTTGAGTATTGAATTGAACGTATGTAATTTATCAGTTGAAATTGTGGATGACAAGGAAACTTCATGGTTGAATTATTTTTGTTTGAATTGTTGTATTTATTTCAGTAAGATTTTTCATTTTAATACGTCAAACTTACTAAGCTTTATTGAGCTTGCTTATGTTACTTAATGTTCTTGTAGATACTCGAAAGGTTGGGCGATCAGATCGGCACTCAAGTCACGCTATCCAGCATAATTCAGTAGTTTTTGGAACATTTGTTTCAGATTATATGACATGTAATAGGCTGGAATGTTGTTATTAATGTTTTGGATATGTAAATAGTTAAGTATGATTTTGAATGTGTTTGTTATTTTGGTTGATATTTCTTTTTGGTACTTTTGGTGTCATATTAGTATGTGCCAATGTGGCTATGTTATAATGTTTGTTGAATGGCCATAATGGTATATGATGAATTGGATATGACCAACAAATGGTATGTTTTTGAGATAATATTGAACTACATGTGTTTGATTGAAATGTGGTAAAGTATACATGTTTAGGTATGGTTGGATGTTTGCAATTGAGGTTCCTTGTATTACATATTGGTTGAATGATCTTAGACTATTGAATTGATCATTTCATGTAGGTTTTGGTCATGTTTTGATGCCTTGATGATATGTACAAAAGGTCTTTAGGTGGTTGCATGATTTGGTACTGAGAATGGCTTGATTTTGGGCAAATTTATGTCCACACGACCTGAGACACGGGTGTGTGATTCAGTCGTGTGTGACACACGACTTGGCGACATGACTGTGTGTCTCTGTAGGTTCCATTGCATGCAAGTCAGTCTATTACACGGCTTGGCACATGGGTGTGTGACACTATTTTGAGAGTTACGTGGCTTGGCACACGGGCGTGTGGCTTGGTCGTGTGACCTAACTCAGAGAGTTACATGGGTAAGACACGGGCTGGGACACGGCCGTGTGTCCTTATTTCGATTGTTACATGGCTTGAAACAAGGGCGTGTGTCTCAGCCATGTGAGCCACACGGCCATGTGACCCCTGCAATCCAAATTTTCTAACTTTTTCTTAAACTTTCTAAATGTTTTCGATTTAGTCCCGGATTGTTTCTAAAGTATTTTTAGGGTCTTGAGGGCTCGATTAAGGGATGTTATGAATATAATTGAATATAATTAGATTATGTTTGCATTGATGTATGAATTGAATGATTTATTGTTCCATTTGTATGGTAATGCTCCAAACCCTATTCCGACAACGGGTACGGGTTAGGGGTGTTACAATGCTGCTCACACGAGCTATGGAGAACCCACAACAAAGGCAGAACTCAGCACCGGTAGGACATTCAAGACCAGCATCCAAAACATTAAATTCCTAATGACATGTCATTTGTATCATAAGAATTCCTAAGGTTCAACTAGGACTCGATTTCCGTCAATTCATCATAGCATTGATACATTTGTATATTGATCCATTTACATCGAAAAAACATAATAAATATTCAATTTAAACAACATTTAAGCAATTACAGTTTGTTGAAACCATTTTTCGAGTTTGAAAAACGGGGATTGACTTTTAAAATGAAATTAGAGTTGCCACCGAACTTTTATTCGAGGTGTGATCGGATCGCCTTGAGATGGATTATTTTAATAAAACATTTTGATTTATTAAAACCATAATTTTGGTCTATGAAATCTAAGAAAACAAGTTCGAGAGTCGGTTACGTACGAGGAAGGATTAGCACCCTCGCAACGCCCAAAATTGGTACCAAATTGATTAATTAATGTCCTAATGTTGAAAATTTGAAAAGATTTTAAAATACGACCTTCTTTCACCCATTTAAAGATACTCGAGTTTGAATATTAAGATTCTCTAGTTCTGAAGGAATAAAATATCACATCCAGCACATTAGGATGCAACAATTTAAGTCTTCAAATTCTAGGTCATCCCAAAATTCTCAAAACTCATGCATTGGGATTTTGAAAGAGTATTTCGTTATTTGGGATCAAACGAAAAATCGAAACCCAGCACGTTAGGGCACGATTTCTCGAATTTCCAAACACGAAATATTGCCTTGTTTTTAACTTGAGAAAATATGGATAAAATTTCAAAAGGATATTTAGTTATTTGGTCAAACGTAAAATCGAAAGCCAGCACGTTAGGGCACGATTTCTCGAATTTCCAAACACGAAACACTGCCTTATTTTAGAACTAAGAAAACACGAATGGAATCTTAAAAGGATATTCGGTTATTTGGTCCAACGAAAAATCGAAACCCAGCACATTAGGGCACGATCTCTCAGATTTCCAAACACGAAATATTGCCTTATTTTAAAGCTTTGAACAAACTGATTTTTTTTTTTAAAATATGAACGGTGTTAAAACATAACTTTTTAAGCAAGTAAAAAAGCGATCGAAAATAACATACAACACAAAGTAATTATTAACAAGTGAAATGCTACATGATTGTATCGGAAATGGCAAATAAAGATAAAATAAGAATTAAAATACGCATAATAGCAATAATCACTGAACATAAAATTAATGATAGGCAAAATAATTTGAAGTAAAAATACATACAAGCAAAATATATATAAAATATATTTGAAATAACCAAAAATGATTTTAAACAAGTTTTAATACAAAAAGATTTTAAAGGATTAAAAAGAAAAAATAAAATATGAATGGATTTAAAACATATGTATATGAAACAATGAGGATTTATCAATGTATTAAGATAAGCATCATATAAATCTTGAATAAAAAGTGTATATATATATAATAAAAAAACTATGCATAAAATCTAAATGAATCAATTAAAATATTTTTTTTACAAGTGAAGACATAAAGAACAGATGAAATAATTTAAAATAATACTAAAATGATTGCAAGAGGAAGTAAACTACAAATAAATTGAAAATAACTAAAGAATTATACAGGCTAAACAATGATAGGTTCAATTGAAATGAAATCAAAATGCAATGACCAATTTAAAAACTAATAAAGTCAGCAAAATAAAAATACGGCCCAGAATAAAAGACACCCTGATATAAAGGGACTAAAAGTGCGAATATTCGAGTTCTTTAAACACAACGTTTAAAAGTGGACGAAATTGAAATAATGTACAAAATTCGGGTGCAGAATTAATGAAATAGAAAACACTTATATGGCTTAATTAAATTACGGTGAAACAGGGAAGGGTTGAATGTGCAAATGTTCCTTCAGAGATCGAAACACGCGGATCTAAGCCGCAATCAGATCGGGTCATTGGATATTGGCCAATATGGCGCCGTTTTGGTGCCAATGAATCAGGCTCCAAATGATGCCATTTCAGGCTACTTATAAACCCCAAAAGAAAACCTAAAATCAATGCTCAGCCATTTTGAGAAAAAGGAAACAGAAACCTAAGCCCCTTCTATTCCCATTCTCAGCCGCCGCAAAGGATCCCCATTCGAACACCATTATTCCACCAAAAATGGTGGTTGGTGGCTCGCAAAGGTCCCATTTAGAACCGAGATTCACATTATAGACTCTTTCAATGCTAAAACCCTCTTCAAAAACCCCGATTTTAATGAAGGAGGAGAAGATTCCAGCAATCTACTCACGAAGGTATATCCCTCCCTTTCCTTTTTATTTTCACACGAATGAACCAAACAAAGATTTAAAAAGAAAAAAAAAAAGAGTATCGCAAACTGAAATCACCTTAAAATTTTGTCTTTTGATTTCTCTGTATTCTCTATATAGTGTGCGTAAAAAAAACAATGGTTTGGTTTGGCTCCTTTTATAGCTGATTCAAAAAATATAAAATACAAAGTTTTTTCTATTTTTCTTTTTCTATTTTGTTTTAGTTGTTGTCGTGGTCTGATTTGTAGGTACAGAGGCGATGTGGCATTCGACGCGAGGTGTACGATGGTCTGCTGGGGGTACGGAGGCACGTGGTGATGCGCTTGAAGGCACGCGCGCGGCGCGAGACTGCCCCTGGAACCCTTAGGGTTTCTGTTTGCCGAAACTATTTGGGCCATTCGGGCCAGTTTCGGGATTGGGTTTAGGGTAATTGGGTAGGCTGACTTAGGTTTCTTTATTTGGGCCCATTTTTTTGTAATCTGGACTGTTTTTATTAATGGACTTTATAATGTTTATTTTTGTTGATTTGGTCTTTTGTTTAAATAGGTCAATCAGGCCAGGCCAAAATTGGCCTATTACATAGTTCATACGAACTTACCTCGATAGTTAAGGGCGTGGTAGTTTAATCGAACTGGTATGAAACTTTAGCTTTTCCTTGATCTTTGTAACGACCCGAATTTGGGCCTAGTAGGATTGGGCCCATTGGGCCTTGGGCAAGGGAGCGTTTAAAATTTTTGAGAACATGAGAACGGCATTAATGCAAGTTGGACCATTAGGTGAGTGATTTTGGAAGGTTAGGGGGCTTCTATGAAGTCCCGGGATCAAACTTGGGCTTTAGGAAAATTTTGATTTTAGGTGAATAAAACCCTGGGAGGTAGTAAGTAGGCTTTAAGAATAAAATGTGGAGAAAAATGACACAAAAGGAGTTGTGGTCTAGTGGCAAATGGTGCCACATGGGAGAGAAGGAAGTGACGCCATAAGGAGGCAAAGGGGTCCAAGGTTCAAGTCTTGGTGCTTGCATTTTGATTTTCTTTTTAAATGAGCTTAGACTTTGGCCATAGACTTATATTTAGTTGCGCATGTTTTAAAACAACAAGGAGCTAGTTGGTAAAGTGGCTAGCGGCGTGGATTATGTTACAAGGGAGCTTGGGTTTGAATCTCATGACAAGCAAGGAAGTATTTATTTTGTGGATTGGACGGCCAGAGTTTGTGTTGGATTTAAACTCTGTTGAAAGAGGGATCCCACATCGGAAAGCTAGCAAGAGGGAAGGTGGGAAGTTGGCTTTAAATAGAGCAATCTATGAGGGGAGTAAGCATACCTGATTGGCATTGGGCATAGGAGTGCTCGGAGCGCGGATTAGCAGCTTCAGATTCCTATCAGGTCTGTATTTCGCCCTACTCTAGCTGTAGAGCGGCAAATGTCGAAAAGCCGGTCACACAACGATGGTAGCCACACGAACGTGCGAGCGCACGTGTGGGAGCTTCGACGCAATAGTCAAGGCCACCATGAGTATTCTTGTGGGTTGATGCTGTTTGGGCCACGATAGACCGAACAGGGCCAAGTGGGCCCATTTGAATAGGTTGTATGATTGTGTAGTAGATGTTGGATTAGACTGTGTGAATCTTATATCTATGGCTAGATTTGGGCTAAATAGGCCACTCGAGCGTGTGGACCCATTTGGGCCGAGAATGGGCCTTAGGCCCATTTGCATCATTATCTCTGTTTAGAATGCTTGAGTCGCTCGAGGCGACTGTAGACCTGCTGAGGGGTTGACAAAATTACTGAAATACCCTTAGTTTACAAAATTACTTAAACACACTTGGTTTACAAAATTACTGAAATACCTCTGATTTACAAAATTATCGAAATACCCCTGTTTACAAAATTACTGAAATACCCTTGGTTTCCAAAATTAGTAGAATACCCTTGGTTTATAAAATTATCGAAATACCCCTGGTTTGCGAAATTACTGAAATACCCCCACTTTGCAAAATTAATGAAATAGCCCCGGTTTGCAAAATTACCAAAATACCCCCGATTTGAAAAATTAATGAAATAGCCCCGGTTTGTGAAATTACTGAAATACCTCGGTTTGTAAAATTAATGAAATAGGCCCGACTTGTAAAATTACAGAAATACCCCTAGTTTACGATATTATCGAAATACCCCTGATTTGTGAAATTATCGAAATACCCTTGGATTGTAAAATTACCGAATTACCCCTGTAGGGTAGAATTATCGAAATAACCCTAAGGGGTAGGATTACCGAAATACCCTTATAGGGTAAAATGACTATTTTTCCCCTGAGGGTAAATGACTGATTTTATGCCATAACTCGACTGTGATCGTATGACTGTGTTTAACCGACTTGACTGTGGGCGTGACTCTGATAAGATGTTAATGTGTGTTGAAATGATTGCTACTGAGCATGACCATTTTGCATACACGTGTAATGATTGAGCATGAAATGCACGACATATTGCATTGGGTTAGGTTTGATGATCGGAGGAAGTGTATTTTGGTGGCTCTGCCACATTCTATTCTGGTGGCTACGCCACGTATATTCTGTTATTCTGGTGGCTCCGCCACAAATTTTGTAATGAGCAGCTTGTTTGCCATACTGGTGTGCAGCGGATGGGTGGGTCGATTTAGAAATCCCTACAGGTGTTTTGGGCTGGTACGGGGTGTGTAGCGGATGGATTATTAGGTTGGGCTGCATTACATTATGCACTATCATGTTTATAGGGCTAAGGCCTAGTCTGCTTTTGTATGGGCTTCGGCCCAGTCTGCTTCTGTATGGGCTTCGACCCAGTTTACTACTGTATGGGCTCAGGCACAGTTGATGACCGTTTAGGGGATTACACACTAAGTTCTCGTAACTCACCCCTCTGCTTTAATAGTGCAGGTGATCCCCAGCGTTAGATGATTTGGAGTTGTGGAGGACTCGGAGGTGGCCATACTTAGGATTTGCTTCATACATTCGGTTTTAACTTATCTTTATTTTATTTTCCTTTATTTTGGGTTTAATATTTTGTAATAAGGCCTTTGGATTTCATTTTTCTTTTAAGCTTTCATTTCGGCTATACTCAAACTATATTTGACTAAACTCTGGGTTTTCTTAAAACATTGACAACTGTTTTCAAAATATCACGTTTCTGCAAATTACTGTAATCTGGTTTCTACGAAAAAACAAAGTTTCCGCAAATAATAGTAATAACATTTTTACAGGAAACCCCTAAAAACAAATTCGAATTTCGTAAACAACAAAACTCGAAATTTCAAAAAGAATACGAACTTTGTTTTCGAACACGCACATTTTTAACAAACATTTTATGTGACATGCCAGATCTAGTCGTAACGTCTAGGCCGGGTTTGGGGTGTTACAATCTAAGTTTGAACGTGGTTTATCTTGATCTAAATAGATAATTTCAATCAATTAAGTATTCTTAGAATTGAATTTAATCCATAGTTCATATTTACGCAAAATTATTAATTTGCCCCTAACATTTTAGCTTTTTCACAATTTAGTTCCTAAGCTCATAATTAGAATTTTAACCATTTTAATCCTCCTCATAGGTTGATCGAATTTCTTAAGGACTCATATCAACCCACTATAACTATTATTTCATAAATTTAACATGAAATTTTACTATTTTCACAAATAAATCCCTAAATGTAATTTCATAAAAAATCACTCAACAAAACATATTTATTTTTCAAAAAAGATTCATAATTCATCAAATAAAATCAAATCCTAACCAAAAAATTCATGGTAAGTCCCTTAACCTTTAACAGTTTTTGCAAATTAACCCTCGGGCTAGCTAGATTAAGCTAAAATGGACTCAAAAACATAAAAAAATCATTAAAAATGGGGTTGAAATCAAATACCATGCAAGCAACAAGCTTAACCGAATATTCCAAGCCTTCTTTAATGGTGTTTTAGGTTAGAAAAGATAAAAATGGGAAAGATGATAGTTTGTCATCTTTTAATTTCTTAACATTTTCATTTAATTATCAAATTACTTAATTAACCTTCAAAAACTATCAAAATTTCATTAAAACGTATCCATGCATTTCCACTAATTCATTAAATGGTTTATTTACCATTCAAGTCCTTAAGTTTAAGGTTTCATAGCCTTTTGACTCCTTTAACTAATAGAACTCAACTATTTCACCTTTTTACAGTTTAGTCCTTTTCACTTAATTAACTATATAAACCTCAAAATTTCTTAACGAAAGTTTATACGACTTTATATAATCCTGTAAAAATTAAATAATAAAATAATAACTCACTCATCGAAATTGTGGTCTCGAAACCACTGTGTCTGACATAACTAAAAATGGGCTGTTAAAACTTTACCCCCTAAAGGAATTTTCGTCCCCGAAAACCTTATCAGAAAATAGGTTCTGGTATTGCAATTTCATAGCTTCTTTCAGTTCCCAAGTAGTGTAACACCCCAAACCCGGCCCAGTCGTTATGGCCGAATCTGGCGTGTCACATCAAAGCATCGTTCAAAAACTAAGTTTGTCGTCAAAAGTTCATTTCTATGTTTAAATCCTTTTGCTCAAGTTTAGCAAATCATCTCGTCAAAAACGTTTACTTTGTGTCTGGCATTGATACTTTAGGTTATTCCAATTGCGGAAGCTCCTAAAGTTTGAAATATAAAAAACGTCTATTTTTAAGTGTTTTTGAAAATAGTTGTTAATTTTAAAAAATCATGTTTAGCAGTTTTAAATAAGGAAATCTAAAGCCTATTTAAAAATTTAATCCCTCAAAGGCCTTATAGCAGAATTAAAACCCAAAATATAAAATTCAAATAAAAAGTCTACAGCAGAGCATCAGCGGTTGTGTGGCCACCTCCAAGTCTCTCGCGGCTCCAAATCGCCTAAGGTCGGGATTACTGCATCTGATTAGATGAAGGGTGAGTTTGCGAAAACTCAGTGTGTAATCCCTTATAATACAAACAGTCAGATATACGATATGCAGAAACAGACTGGGCCTGAGCCCATCACAGACACAGTATTAGATGGGCCTTAGCCCATAATAGAACCAGGTGGACCTAAGCCCATTACAGAATTAGTATCAGATGCAGATATGCAGATAGAAATATAGCCCAATCCAACCAATACACCACCTGTACCAACCAACACACCATGTGGGGATAAAATTGACCCACCCAGCCAACACACCCAGCTTAGCACCGGTTGCAGCACTAAGTCAATAGAACGGCTCGACATCGTAGGCAAAACGGCTAAAAGCCATTAATATCACAGAAAGGGTGGAAACCTTGTATAGAATGGCAACGGGCCGTACACTTCCTCCGTAACAATATCCCAACCCCATGAAGTATGTCGTGTATGTCATGCTCAATCATCACAGGTGTATGCAGAATGGCCATGCTCAGTAACAATCATTTAAACATATATTAAAAGCATATCAGTCACACGGCCACAGTTAAGTCAGTTAAAACACAGTCATACGATCACAGTCAAATTAGTCAAATTCATAATCTAAGTCAGTCATTTACCCACAAGGGCAAAACAATCATTTTGTCCTACAGGGGTATTTTGGTAATTTTACAAATATTGGGGTCTCAGTACTTATTACGACCTCTTAGAGGGTCTATTGTCACTTCGAATGACTCAGATAACCTACACGGCCAGAACAGTGTATATGGGCCCAAAACCCGCTATTGGGCCCAAGTGGGCCCACATGCTCGTGTGGCCCATTTAGTCCAGATTCACATACGCCATCGCAAACCTCATAAACCCACCTATTAATGATCACTTACCGAGGATTTTACCCGTGTGGGCCCATAAGCCCATTTTGACCCATCGAGGCCCATAACGGCCCTAGTCCACGAAAACGCACGTGGTGGCCTCTGCAGTCTGCTACCCACGATTTGGGGCTCGGTCCGCCCCACGTGCGTTCGCACACTCGTGAGGCCTCGAATGCCGAGGTTTCGGCATTTCAGCTTATCGGCTTTTGCCGATACATAGATAAACTGGGGTGTGAATACACACCTTTATCTTGTGTTTGACAGTCGCGAAATCGGGCGTACGGTTACACACCTGATTGCAAAACATACGAATCGTCCACGTACTCTAAAGCCTATTTTCCATCAAATCATATTGTTAGTCTTCCAACATTAGGATTCCTAAACATACAATTCCAAACCAACCCTTTACCCTTACCTTGAATGAGCGAACAAGGCTTTATTTCTCTTAATGCTGACTAAGGATCGATCTCGATGATTATCTGCTCAGGCAACAATCTATCTTGATGATTATCTGCTCAGGCAACGAACTTTATTAGGAAAAACTATTTTCAAGAATATGGCTTAAAGTCCCAATATTAAGTCATAGAGTATTCAGCCAACACCACTTACACCCAAAATGATTGAATGTCGAAAGAAGGATTTGAGTACACCAAATCAACTAATAGGAACGATAGAACAATGAAGCATTCGGGCACTTGTCAAAGCAATTATCAGAGAAGAACCACTAAACTGAAACTATGTGAAGAGGTAAGAAGGGGAGAATCGGTCATAAAGCAGGAAGAGGAAAAAGAGTAGCGTGATTCGGCAAAAAGTAGAAGAAAGAAAGTTGAGAATAGGGATTTTGGCACTAAAACTTACACTAATAAAATCCCGAAAGAGCACGAAAGGTAACTTGAGGAATTAGCACTAGGGAGAAAAGAAGCTAAAATCGCCAGAAAGAACAAAAACCTCAAATGACAGAGAGGAAATTCGGCACCTATTCACTCACAAATTGCTGAAAATGCATTCCCAAAGACCCCCTTAGCCCAATTGCACACACAAGTCTCCTAATCGGCTACAACACTCCCTAATTTGAATTCCTTAACTTTCTCCTAAAATCTCTCCCTTTATAACTCCTTGATATCCTCCATAACACCCTCCAAGACCCATTCAAACTCTCACCCAACAGAGTTCGAAACCACCTCAAACTCCTGCCGCCTCATGCTAGCAAAATAAATATCTTTTTTTACTTGCAATGGGATTCGAACCCAAGCCCCCCTCAATAGCTCAACACGCCACTTGTCTCCTTGCCACAAGCTCTTTTGTGTCACATTTGATCTCCAATTAGTTAAAAGGTCTAAAGGCCGAAGTCCAGGTTCCTTTAAAAGAAAAACCAAAATAAATTGCAAGAGCCAAGGCTTGAACCCAGGCTCCCTTGCAACCTTAATGACGCCACAACCACTAGACCACATGCTTTCTTGTGTCATTTTTTTAACACAATAATTTAAAAGGCCTACATCCAAGCATCCAGGGTTTTATCCACTTAAAACCAAAATTTTTGCTAAAGCCCAGGTTTGAACCCAGGACTTTTCCAACTTCTTTCAGGACCCTTAACCACTTGATTAGACATTTAATTGTGTCATTTTCTAGCTCACATAAACCTTTATGCACAATTTCCTAATCGTTCCCTTGCTCAAGGCCCAATACTTCTAGGTTCAAATTCTGGGGCGTTACAATTCTACTCCCTAAAAGAAATTTCATCCTCGAAATTTCCAACTATCTGAACAATCACTTAGCTCAATCTACACCACTACGCTCTCGCTGCACACTCTAGTTCCAAATTAAATGTAGTACACTATGGTTTAAGTACGTACCAGTATCCGCATATGGAGAGTCTCCGACCTCTAGACGACATGCTGCATAGACCAAAGCTGGTTGCTTTACCTCAGCTTGACCAGTACCTTTGCCTAGTGCTCCACGACCCACTCAGATTCCACCCCTGGCCAGACCACAGCCTCCTGGCGGCTACTATCCACCTCTCGCTGGCTGAGCAAAACCCTACCCTACAGCCTACATCTGCCCAGGGCTCTGTGGACAATTTCTCACAAAGTGCTCCATTGATCTGCACCTAAAACACGTCTCAGTCTTTTTTCGACAGTCACCCCGATGATAGCTCTCTCAACCCGCACAAGGCTGTGATCCAGTAACAGCAACAGGGCCCTAACCCGAACTGGCCCTTCTATTTTGGCCTTTTTCTTAGGCCTCCGATTCGAATTGAAAGGTTCTAAATCCCTCTTATCTCTATTTTTTTCCATTTCTCGGTTCTGACGCTCGGCGTGCTTTACCTCCTCAGCAATCTTAGCTTTCTCTACTAACGCGAAAAAGTCTCACTCCTTTTGTGGAGCTATCAACACTCGGAGGATGTCTCTGAGGTCGTCCTCAAACCGAACACAGTGCTCGTATTCTGTTGCTACTATTCCTCGACCATATCGATTAAGTCGCAAAAATTTTGCCTCGTACTCAGCCACAGATCTGTCACCTTGAACCAAATTCAGAAATTCTTTCTTACGAGCGTCGACATAGCTGGTGCCCAAATACCTTCCCTGAAACATGGACTTAAAGAATTCTTAGGTCAATCGGTCAGGCGGAGTACCTTCTTTTACCGTAAGCCACCACTAATAGGCTTCATCTCTCAGCAGGGACACAACACCCTTTAACTTTTATTCCGATGTACAGTCGAGGTCATCCATAAATCTTTCGATGTCCTTCAACTAGTATTCTGCCACACTTAGGGCACCCCAGAAACTCCCCTAAAGGTCTCTGCTCTAATTGGTGAGTCATTCTCAGAATCGACTGCAGGACGTGAATGCAGTATTCGACCCAAAGAAGACCGCAACCCTTTCTAGAATCCTTAACATTGCTTGGGACAATGTGCCGTCCCCAGCCACTAGAACAAACGACCCTATCTCAGCTATTGGTGAAGCTGGTGCTTCCCTCGCCTCAACGTTACGCATGTGGCTTGCCACCGAAAACCCAGCCTTAGCACTACCACAGCCTCTACTGCGGCCACTTGTACCCCTTCTAGCCCTCATTTTCTCTTTGCGTATTATCTGAATTAGAAATTTTATGCAATTTAGTTACAATTTCAGTAATTAAGCAGATGTCTTATGAGAAACATTAGTTTAGAGTTTGTTTTCGCATTCGCAAGCTCACTACAGTTTTTTTAGTTTACTCTATCTATGGAGTTTCAGTGTAGTGGTACTATCTATTGTAGTTTCTCAGTATAACATTTCAGTCTATACCAGTAAACAGAGTCAGAGAACTTACAGATTTGGTGCCGGAGACTCGGTGTGCCACACTTTTCAGAAAAATACCTCAAAACACTTCACATGTTTGAAACCAACCTCTTGTAATCCAAAATTTGAAAACCCATTCCACAGCCGAGTTTTGTCGAATCTGGTCGAATCTGGCGTGTTACATCAAAGCGTCGTTCAAAAACTAAGTTTGTCGTTAATAGTTCATTTCTATGTTTAAATCCTTTTGCTCGAGTTTAGCAAATCATCTCGTCAAAAATGTTTACTTAGTGTCTGGCATTGATATTTTAGGTTATTCCAATCGTAGATCTCCTAAATTTTGAAATATAAAAATGTCTGTTTTTAAGTGTTTTTGAAAATAGTTGTTAATTTTGAAAATTCGTGCTTAGTAGTTTTAAATAAGGAAATCTAAAGCCCATTTAAAAATTTAATCCCTCAAAGGCCTTATAACAGAATTAAAACCTAAAATATAAAATTCAAATAAAAAGTCTACAGCAGAGCATCAGCGGTCGTGTGGCCACCTCCGAGTCTCTCGCAGCTCCAAATCACCTAAGGTTGGGGATTACCTGTACAGTTAGACAGAATGGTGAGTTTGTGAAAACTCAGTGTGTAATCCCTTATAATACAAACAGCCATATATACGGTATGCATAAACAGACTGGGCCTGAGCCCATCACAGACATAGTATCAGGTGGGCCTTAGCCCATAACAGAACCAAGTGGACCTATGCCCATTAAGGAATCAGTATCCGATGCAGATATGCAGATAGAAATTCAGCCCAATCCAACCAATACACCGCTTGTACCAACAAACACACCAAGTGGGGATAAAATCGACCCACTCAGTAAATACACCAAGCTTAACACCGGTTACGACACTAAGTCAACAGAACGGCTCGGCGCCGTAGACGGAATGGCTAAAAGCCATAAATATCGCAGAAAGGTTGGAAGCCTTGTACAGAATAGCAACGGGCCGTACACTTCCTCCGTAACAATGTCCCAATCCCATGTAATATGTCGTGTATGTCATGCTCAATCGTCACAGGTGTATGCAGAATGGCCATGCTCAGTAACAATCATTTAAACATATATTAAAACCATATCAGTCACACGACTACAGTCAAGTCAGTTAAAACATAGTCATACAATCACAGTCAAATCAGTCAAATTCATAATCTAAGTCAGTCATTTACCCACAAGGGCAAATCAGTCATTTTGTCCTACAGGGGTATTTCAGTAATTTTACAAATATTGAGGTCTCGGTACTTATTACGACCTCTTAGAGGTTCTATCGTCACTTTGAGTGACTCAATGTGTGACCCAGCTTAAGTGCAGGGTTCACACGAACAACAGATACGCGTGTGTGTCTAAGCCGTGTAACTCATTGTTTCCGACTTAGGACTACTTGACCATGGACATGGGTGTGTGCCTAGGCCGTGTGAGTCACACGGGCAAGGACACGGGCGTGTGTCCAAGCTGTGTAACTCATTGTTTATGTTTTGGAACCACAGGGGTAGAGGACATGAGTGTGTGTCCAGGCTGTGTGAGCCACACGGACAAGGAAATGGGCATGTGTCCAGGTCCCGTGGCATATAAATAGGGTCCGAATCTCATTTTTAAGGCCATGAGTGTCGTCAAACACTAACACGGACCTCCACAATGTATGAATGATCTGAATTTGATTGTGTGAGAACTATTTGATGCTCTATAACTGACATATAGATAACATAACTGTTTATATACTTTAGTGACTATTTCTGACACGAACTGTATTACATATGTTGTGGATACTTTTACTCTGCATCTGCATGGCTTGGGATTTCGTGAAGAATGAAGTAATCTGTTCTGAATTGGTGGCTAGCCACGATGTGTATAAATGAAAATTTGGCGTATTGCCGCATTTTCAATCTAGCAGCTAAGCTGCGCCTCTGTAAACGTGTCAGATAGACACTTTATAGTGTGTAAGGTTGGTTGGGCATTTAACGCCCTTTAACGGTGGGTTGGGATGGCCGAAGATAGCGTGTAGAGGTTGGGGGTAGGAACAACTGCATATGAATCTAAAACTGTTTCTGTTTATGTAACTAATATATTCTGCATCTGAACTGAAATGGCTTATGTTGCTTAATCGAATCTTGGGATTCAATGTAACACCTCTTACCCGTGTTCGACGCTGAAACTGGATATGAGGCATTACCGAACTTAACTTGCTTAAACATACAACATTGGGCTATAAAATTTTCATTTCAACTTAAAACTTCTCATTCATATACATAACATCCTTATAATGGGCCTATGAGGCCCTAAAAATACAAACGGAAGGTTTCGAAGTTAAAGTGGAAACTTTTGCGCTCTTAGAAAAAAAAATTCCTAAACAGGGCTACACGCCCGTGTGAAATGGAACACGCCCGTGTGGGCAGTCCATGTGGTCACACACGCCTATGTTCCTAGCCCATGTGGAATTTATTTTTCATTTTGAACCTACAAGGGTTTTCACACTGCCGACCACACGCCCGTGTTTGTAGCCCATGGCCCTCACACGTCCTAGACACGCTCGTGTTCTCACCGTGTGTGAAAACCTTAGCATTTTGTTTATGACATCAGCAAACTCTTAAAGGGCACACGGCTTAGTCACACGCCCGTGTGCTGGCCTGTGTGACGAATCAAATTTTTGTAAATTTGATGCAGGGGACACACGACCTATCAACACACCCATTGGGGTTGACCGTGTGTCAGACACGGCCTAGACACACGATCGTATGTCTACCCGTGTGGAAAATTAGAAGGCTATTTTCTGAGCCAATTGTCACCCTGAAACATAAACACATATATACCAACACCAGCAACACATAACATGGCAATAATACACTATGAAGAATCACTAATTATCATTCATTCACTTCATATTTCTCTCCATTAATTGCATGAACATTCACTTCATAAAATCATCATCATTAAATATATGAAACTTGACAAATATTGGCCAATCCCCTATGGCCATTTACAAAATGAGTGTGTAAGTGGCCAACACTTTGGCTTCCAAATATGACATAACACAAGATGACCAAGTTCCTATTCATGCCATACCCAAAATAAATCAACTTTACTATAATAAAAGAATGATTGATAGTGTGATCCGAGCTCCGACGTTCTACGATCCCCGAGCTATCTTGGCGATACTACAAGGAAAAGGGAAAAGAGAGGGGTAAGCATATAGCTTAGTAAGTTTGCATGAATTAAAATAGCAATATAAGTACTTATAGTAAAATTTATTCATCTCATAAAACAATAACATCGCAAGTTCTCAAGTACTTTGACATACTTACTCATACTTATTCTTACCCATCACATTACGGTTTTCATAACTCGTAATTTACTTGTGGTACCTGTACCACTTCAGCACATAATTTAGCACTTATGCTATTTTGAACATAAACTTAAATCTTTATCATCCTTAAGTTAAGTGGAACTCTTTGTCATCCTTGTATAACTTAGCTCTTTTGCCCGTTAAGCTACTCGAAATACCGGAGGATACTCAATCTCATTATGCATGTATCACGGTGCCAATGCCATATCCCAGATATGGTCTTACACAGGATCTCTTAACTCAATGTCGATGCCATGTCCCAGACATGGTCTTATACGAGATCGTACATAGATGTCGATGCCATGTCCCAGACATGGTCTTATACGAGATCTACGTTTGGTGCCGATGCCATGTCCTAGACATGGTCTTATACGAGACCTACATTTAGTGTCGATGCCATGTACCAGACATGGTCTTATACGGGACCTTCCTTATCTCATGTTGTGACATAAGTATCCTCGTTATTCTGAATCTTCAACCATGACTTCAACTTAGCATATTCTCATCATTTTCTCATCGAGGCTTCATTTGTTGATTTTCATGGGAATAATATTCTTTATCATAATATCAAGTAATTTAAAATATGAAAACACTATGAAACTTTAATTTCACATAAACTTACCTCGATACTCAAAATAGGTGTAGATGTTTGATTTAGTCCACGACTTTGTTCTTGCCTCAGTTTCGATCTGGGCTTCATGTTTCTTGATCTATAATAACAATTTCACTTGTTTAATACTCACATTGACTAAATTGACTCATGAATCATACTTTGGAAAAATTATAATTTTGCCCCTAAACTTTCTCATAATTACATCTTTGCCCCTAGGCTCGTAAAATAATCTTTATTCAACTTTCTTGTATTTTAAGCCTAGCCGAATTATTTTCTTAACTACAACAACCCCCAATTTCCACTATTTCACTCATGTATGACCATTTTTATAACTTTTACAATTTGGTCCTTTTATGCATTTTTCATGAAAATCACTTAGAAAAAGATGTTTATCATACATCAAACTTTCACATTCTTCCATAAAACATCAAAATACATGCATTTCATACATGGGTAAATTTTTGAACATAAACCCTAGCTCAAATATAGCTAGAAATAGCTAAATCGAGCTACGAGGATCTAAAAAATACGGAGAACAATAAAAACGGGGCTAGGATGCACTTACTATCAAGCTTGGAAGTTGAAGAAACCCTAGCTATGGTGTTCTTGTGATTTTCGGCCAAGCTTGGAGAAGATGGACACCATTTTTGACTTATTTTCCCCTTTTAATTCATTAATTAACCAAATGACCAAATTGCCCTTAATGCCCCTTTCTTAATATTTTTCCTTCCCATATGTATTTTTGTCCTTCTTAACATATAATGGTCTAATTGCTAAATAAGGACTATAGTAATTTTTATAATTCTATTTCATACTTAAATCTTCTAGAATCTCATATTTTCTAATCTTTGTAATTTAGTCCTAATGGACAATTTAATCACTAATAAATAAAATTTCCTCATGAAATCTTTACACCATTGTGCAAACACATCATAAGCCTCATAAAAATCATAAAACACATATTTCTAGTTCAGATTTGTGGTCTCCCAACCACTATTCTGACTAGATCCTAAACCGGGCTGTTACATTCAAAAATTATCTTTCAAATGTATTTCAATTGAATGAACGTTTTTTATGCACTGAGTTCGATACTCATTTATTTACTGATTGGATTTCAGGTGGTTCTCAAACTTGAATTGGTCGGCACTGCGAGAGCTCGATCAAGCTTTTATCTTTCTTTTAGAAACTACTATTAGGAAATTCAGTATTCTATGATATTATTATGTTTGGAAAGATTGCATATTTAGTTAATTGTTTTGTACATATTAACTGATGAATGGTTCATTTTGACTGCGTTATAAATGTCGTGTTTTTAGTATCGTTGGTGTAGTTTTCCGGACTTGGTTTGGACGTCTAGGTCGTGTTTAGGGTGTTACATTTAATGGTATCCGAGCCAAGTTAGTCAAAATGTTGACTGTGTTTGGGCTCATAATGTGTGATAAAAAGTTGTTAAATGAGAATATGATGTCTAAGTCAATCTAAAAACTGAAATAGTAGAAAATGACTGACCCTTTGACGCTAAACCTAGAAGTATTTCTTTTTTGTTGTAATGTTTAACTGGAACACCGTATTACATAAACTGTTATGTGGTTAAATACTCTGATGTGAGTTGATGGATTGTTCTAATGAAAGTCTGAACAGATTTGTGCACTCTGACATTGTAGATAGGTTGCTATTATGAGTTTGCGTGGTAGTCGTGGAAGGGGAACTTTTAGGCACCATGGACGCTGAGGAGGAGCTCGAGCAGTGTCATCCTTTATGGGTAGTATGCCCAACCTGGAGACTAGCGAGACAATTAGTACTCCTATTGCTAAGATGGAGTCCCAGACTCCGACAGCCGGGGACGACGCGCTGTCTCAGGCTATGATTCAAGCACTGGAGAGGGTCATAGGGCCCCATTCTGGATCGGGAGGCCGAGGGTCAATTACTGAATGACTTCGGTCGAATGGGGCTGAATTGTCAGGCACATCATAGGAGTCGCTCTTCCTATTGATAAATATTGGCACAAGGCTACCGAGTGTATCATGACTGATCTCGATTACACTCCCACTCAGAAATTAAGGGGTGCGGTGTCCCTACTTCCGGACGAAGCTTATCAGTGTTGGCTGACAGTTGAATAGGGTGCTCACCTCAAACAAATTAATTGGGATAATTTTAAAAACACTTTTCAGAGTAAGTATGTGGAGACGAGTTATGTTGAGGCTCTCCGATGCTAGTTTATGAGCCTAGTTCAGGGCGACCAATCTGCGGCTGAATATGAAGTCGAGTTTCTACAAATGAGTAGGTATGCACGGGCATTGGTAGCGTCTGACTATGATAAGTGCATGAGGTTTGAGGAAGGATTGAGATATGTTATATGGGTTCTGATAGCTCTTCAAAGAGAGTGGGTTTTTGCGGTTCTGGAAAAATAATGGAAGAGATGAAGTGCACTGGGTACGAGCGGCGTGACCATGAGAGGGATCAGAGTAAGATTAAAATTTATTCGGGTCCCTCTGGTTCTAGACAATGCCCTAAGAAACGGAAGAGATTTGGTAAGCCCTAGAGGCCTGAAGCACCAGCTATAGTGACCGAGATTCAGTTGTGTAGTGATTGTGGGAAACGTCATTTGGACGAGTGTTGGAGGAAATTACGAGCGTACCTCCATTGCGGGTCGATGGAGTATTGGGTTAGGGATTGCCCCGTCGACCTGATCAAATTCCAGCTATGGTACAGATTCCAGCTTTGAGTTTTGTTTAGCCTATGAGAGTGGCTCAGCAATCACTTAGAGGTTGTGGTATTGGTAGAGGGGATAATGGTTTGGGGAGAGGACAGAGAGCACCGGGTAGAGGTACAAGTCTGACTGAGTCTCATCTGCTGGCACTAATTTATGCGGCTAGGTTCCACAAGGATAGGGATGATGATAATTTCATTGCAGGTGCATTCTTTACTCATTTTGTTCCAATGCTCTCATTGATATTGGGTCTACTCACTCGTATATAGCTAGTGTTGTTTCTGCAAATCTGGGTTTAACTGCTGAAAATACTGCTAGAGATTTTTTGTGATTAGTCCTTTGGATCAGTTAGTTCGAGTTGATGGAGTATATACAGATGGGTACCCCTAGAGATCCAGGGTATGGTTTTTCTAGCTGACATGATGGAGTTACCCTTTAATGAGTTTGATTTGATTCTGGGAATGGATTGGCTTATAGAATATTTGGTCAGTCCAGATTGTACAACTAAGAGAGTTACCTTGAGAATGAAGGAGAATGACGAAGTGGTCATGTTTGGTGAGCATCGAGATTACCTCTCTAATGTAATCTCCGCTCTTGTAGGAAACATGTTAGTCTCAAAGGGGTACGAGGCATACCTTGCCTATGTATCAGACTCTATTCTTGTAAAGTTTTCTATAGAAGATATCGGCACTATGAGAGAGTTTCTAGATGTCTTTCCAGAAGAACTGCCCGGAGTACCTTCGGATAGAGAGATGGAATTTGGAATTGATCTGTTACTAGGTACTGCTCCGGTATCCATCGCACCCTACCGTATGGCATCGAAGGAGCTATGTAACACCCCCTAACCCTAAACCGTCGCCGGAACAGGGTTACGGAGCATTACCAGACATTATAGATAATTTACGAATATTATACAATTAATTAACATTTATAATATAATATATTCATTAAGTCCCTTTCATGGACCCTCGAGGGCCAAAATACGAATTAGAAGTGAATCAAGACTTGATCGGGTGCTCCGAAAATTTTTTGTAATTTGTTTTTTGTGTGAACTCAATATAACCCCTTTATAAACATCTAACCTTCCCTGCAATTTCAAACCACAACCAATGGCACAACCAAAACAATTTATACTCAAATACACCTAAATCTTAACCAATTCATTAACACAATAATTTAATAATTAGACATTCATAATATCATTCAAAGTATACTCATAACTTCATTCATTTTCCATTCAAACTTACTACCAAGTTTTATAGTATACTTTTTACCATTTCACTTAGACTAAGTTCAAAGCATTACAAACCATCCATACTTTATAACCAAAATCATATGACCCATGTATATAACCTAGGTAATGCCACATTTACCAAAAGGAAAAGCATATCACCAAAGTTGTGCTGAAGTCGGGATTGATCTGGATGCTGAACCGGGACCTTTGACTTCTACTGACCTGCGCACGGAAACAACCATATGCTGAGTATGTCTATACTCAGTGGTATTACCATAATTCAAATTATATAACATTAATAAATTATAACATCAACTTGTAATATAGAAAATTATAAGAACAAATTTTACATTTAATTTAATATCTCAGTTATAATAGCCTATCAACAGATATCATATATCAACAATTTGCATTTTTCAGCAATTCATGAACCTTAAGTTCATGCTTTCAAATCTCATATCTCATTCTCACTTCACATCTCTATTCTTAATTTCACTATCTCATTTCTTCCATCAACTTATTCAAATCAAGATTTATTCATTTTCTTTTTCATTTAATCACCCCTATTAACAAGATTCGGACTTTGACGGATACACGGATTCCAACCAAACACACTAGAATAATCCAACCAAACACACCAGAATAAATAATCCTCCCAAACACACCAGAAAGGCATTAAATGCATCTTCGGATAATTCGAAGAAATATAGTGACATCAGTATCTCCTCGGCCAAACCGAAAAGTCCCCTGAAATCTTCCAAATCCTATGGCATGCCAACTATATCCGACTCAGCCTGACTAGTTAATAGGGCATTCAAATCGTTTATCAATTAAATCTCATTTCAATTCAAAACACACCTTTCAATTTAATCACAATTCAATTTAATTCATTTTTTTCCATTTTTCAATCAATAAACGATTTAAATACTCAAACATATTCATACTTCATCTCAATTTTGTTCATGTCAATAGTAATACCTACCTTATAATCTACTTACCATACATAAAAATTTAAATATAACATTAACTAAATAGTAGTTTAAATTATAGTAATACAAACCGTGATTCTCGTGTCTACTCCTCGTCCACTTTTTCTTTTCCTTTCTTCGTGGATGCCTCGGGTGCGATATTAGCTACGAAAAATTAAGATAATTTCATAATCATTAATACACTACTAATTTATATCTAATTAATTGAATTTCTATTCAATTTTCTACTTTAATTTCAATTTAGTCTTAACTAAATTCACTTACTTTTCTATCTCAATTCATACTTTATTTCTACTCAATTTTCAACCAAGCTTAGACATAACTATATAAATTTCATCATAAAATCCTAATTTCAAAATTCTTGCAATTTAGTCCCTACTATGTAAAACTAATAGCTTCTTTTACAATTTAATCCTTTAATCAATTCTAACTAAAAATTCTATCAATTAAACCCCTAATTCATCATTTTGTTCCACATGAATTATGTTAAAAACCTAAGAACTTCCAAAACTTTAACTTAATTTCAACAAAACTTTGTTCTAAAGCTTCTAAAACATTAAAATTAAAAGAATAGGACTTAATTGACTTACCTATTTAAGTTCCAAGCTTTAAAATCCCTATTTCTCCCTTTTCTTTTCTTTTCTTATTTCCTTTCTCTGTTTTCGGATGATTTTGTTCCTTTTATGCTTTGTTTTGTTTTGTTTCATTTTATTTTACTTTATTTTATTATTTTATTATATTAACTTAATAAATATTATTATTTCTTAAATAATAAGTAAATAAATATGTATATTACAATTGTATGCATATGATTTATTACACTTGTATTTTACTATCACCTTACATTTGTCAACTTATTAATTTATTCATTAATATAATAATATAATATCAATTAAATAAATAATAATATATATAATAAATATCTATTTAATACACAAATACATATATTACAAATGTTCATATATACATTGTTACATTTGTATATTATCATCACCATCAACTTGTCAAAATTTAAATTTTTTTATCCTATAAAAATCTTATAATATAATTATTTTAAATTATTTTATCATAATTTATATCTAAAATATTAATTATATAATTAATATATAACATAGATTTTTATGGCATATTTGCCGCCTCATTTCTTATTAATGGCTTAAATGCCATTTTAGTCCTTTTTATTTCTATTGATCTATAATTCAACTTTTACCCCTTATTCAACTTAGTCCTTTTTACTAAAAAATCTTAATTAAATTAAATTCACTTAATTAAAACCTAATTAAACACACTAGTAGACTCATAAATATTTCTAATAATATTTACTAATTTGGTTTACTAAGACGGAGGCCCGATATTGCACTTTTTCGATGCCCGTGAATTTTGGGTCATTACATTTCTCCCCCTTAATAAATTTCGTACTTGAAACTTACCTGAGAAGAGATGAGGATATTGATTTCTCATTGCCTCCACCGGTTCCCAAGTTGCTTCTTCCACCTTATGATTTCTCCATAACACTTTTACTAGAGGAACCCGTTTATTTTTCAATTCTTTTATTTCTCGAGCTAATATCTGCAGTGGCTCTTCTTCATAAGATAAGTCTGATCAAATTTCAATGTCTTCAGCAGGAATAATATGGGAAGGATCTGATCTGTATCTCTAAAGCATAGAAACATGAAAAACATCGTGAATCTTCTGTAACTCTAGAGGCAAGGCTAGTCGATAAGCAATCGGTCCAATTCTTTCTACTATTTCATATGGCCCGATATAATGAGGATATAATTTTCCCTTCCATCCAAATCTCAAAACCTTCTTCCAAGGTGATACCTTAAGAAACATTTTATCACCAACGGAATACTCTATGTCTTGCCATTTCAGGTCCGCATAAGATTTCTGTCTATTGAATGCTACTTTCAGTCTGTCTTTGATCTTCTTAATTGCTTCCTCTGTTTCTTGAATTAATTTCGGCCCAATCACTTTTCTTTCATTTAATTCTGTCCAACATACCGGCAATTTACACCTTCGACAATATAGAGCTTCATACGGGGCCATTTGAATACTAGATTGGAAACTGTTATTATAAACAAATTGAGCTAGCCGCAAATAACGTTCCCAACCTGATTCAAAGTCAATAATAACAGCTCTCAACGTGTCTTCTAGAATCTAAATTATCCGCTCAGACTATCCGCCAGTTTGCGGATGAAATGCAGTGCTAAAATTGAGCCTGGTACCCAAATAATCATGTAATTGCCTCCAAAATCTCGATGTAAATCATGGATCCCGGTCTGCAATTATCAATGTAAGAATACCATGCAGTCTCGCAATTTCCCGAATATAAACCTTAGCAAGCTTCTGCAGTGACCAGTTGGTTCTAATTGCTATAAAATGAGCTGACTTTGTGAGTTGATCAATAATTACCCAGATGGCATTCTTTTTACTCGCCGGCAGTGGCAATCCTGTAACAAAATCCATAGTAACACAATCCCATTTCCACTCAGGAGTACCAATAGGCTGTAACAACCCTGTCAGCACCTGATGTTCTACTTTTACCCGTTGACATGTCAAACATTTACCGACATGCTTAATTATATCTTTTTTCATTCATGGCCACCAGTACAGTTCTCGTAGATCACGATACATCTTCGTTCCACCAAGGTGTAACGCAAAAGTGCTATTGTGTGCTTCTCAAAGAATCAACTCAAACAATCATGGTCATCAATACTAAAATTTTTTGGAACCTCAAACAATCATGGTCATCAATACTAAAATTTTTTACCATACCATTTCATACCATCTCTTTTCTTTTTATCAACTTTTCATCTTCTAGATGGGCTGCTCTAATTTGGTCAAACATTACCAGCTTAACCCTTAATTCAGCTAACAAGCTTCCATCATCATTAATACTAAGCTGAGCGAACATTGCTCGTAATTCAATTGCTGCTTTCCTGCTCAATGCATCTGCTACTACATTCGTTTTTCCTGAATGGTAGTCTATTACACAATCATAATCTTTCAGAAGCTTAATCCACTGTCTTTGTCTCAAATTCAACTTATTTTGCGTCAAAAGATATTTAAGGCTCTTATGATCAGTATAAATGTAACATTTCTCACCATACAAGTAATGCCTCCAAATCTTCAATGCAAAGATTACAGCAGCTAACTCCAAATCGTGTGTCGGGTAGTTGCGCTCATGTGGATTTAACTGTCGAGATGTATAAGCTATTACCTTTCCGACTTGCATTAATACACAGCCCAAACAGCTCAGAGAAACATAACTATATACAACAAAATCCTTCTCTGACTCTGGTAATGTTAAAATATCTGCCTCGATCAACATCTGCTTCAATGTCTCAAAACTCCTCTGGCATTGATCATCCTAGATAAAAGAAACATTCTTTTGTAGAAGCATAGTCATCGGCAATGCTATTTTTGAAAATCCATTAACAAACCTCCAATAATATCCAGCTAACCCCAAAAAATTGTGTACCTCGGATACATTCTTTGGTGCTTTCCACTGGACAATCACCTCAATCTTCTTCGGATCAACTCTGATTCCATCAGCAAACATAACATGTCCCAAAAACACAACCTCTGATAACCAGAATTCACATTTACTCAACATCTTGTACAACTATTTTTCCCATAGAATCTGAAGAACTATTCTAAGATGTTGATCATGTTCTGAATCTGTTTTTGAATATACCAATATATCATCAATGAAGACCACCACAAACTGATCTAAATACGACTGGAAAATACGTTTCATCAGATCTATAAATGCAGCTGGGGCATTAGTTAACCCGAACGGCATCACCAAAAACTCATAATAACCATACCGAGTATAAAATGTAGTATTTGGCACATCACTTTCTTTTGCTTTCAGCTAATAATACCCGGATCTCAAGTCAATCTTCGAAAATACTGAAGCTCCCTTTAACTTATCAAACAAATCATCTATATGGGGTAACGGATACTGATTCTTAATCATCACTTTATTCAACTGCCGATAATCGATTGTAATATCCTGAAATAGGGGTTGCGAGTTTGGAAAATAACTCGAGTGGTAGTGAGCCTCAAGAGTGGTTTTGATGTGTTTTTGGAGTCCCTAAAACTCCCGGATTAAAAAGGGACACTTTTGAAAATTTTGAAAATTTAGGGTTAAAAGTGGAAATTTGGGCAAGGAGGCCTTAAGAATAAATTTTGATAGGCTGTGGCATAATAATCCCCACAGTAAAGTGGCTTTGTGATGCCACTTAAGGCGGTCGTATAAAAACAGTCGGGGTTCTGAGTGGCATGGGGCGCATAGCATTTTATTTTGCAAGCATGCGCTACTTTAAAGAAGGCTTTAAAAGAAAATGGGGCAGAGTTATGTCACAAAAAGGGCACTTGGCAGAGTGGCTAAGAGCGCAAGGAGGCTTCTAGAGGTCATGCGTTCGAGTCACGATTGTAGTGCATGAGCATCCTATTTTTGCTTCTAGCTCTAAATCATAAAAAGGCCTGCGAGTATGGTTTAAAAGAATTTTCGAAGCAAAATTGGCAAGAAAGTCACATTAGCAGAATTGGCAGGACGCATGGGCTTGATGCTTCAGGTCTTGGGTTTGAGACCTAGAGAAGCGCGACATGGTTCGATTATTTTTGCTAACGTGAAAAAGGTTGCATGGGCATTAAATGCGCACGCACGCATGAAGCAAAGGATTCTCTTCTTTTTATTTTATTTGTTTTGGAAAGTATGGGGGCTTAAACCACTATTTTATTTTTTATTTGTTTGCTTAGGATAATGGGATAATTTATATATATAATACTATTATTATTATTATTTTGAATATGAAAGGATGAGTAAGTTTAATTCATTATTGATAAATGATGGTTATTATAATATTATGTATGAAAGGTGATAGAAGATAGAATAAATAATGTATTTTTGAGCATGGGTCTTGGCCTTGGGGAATAGAAGCATGCAAAGATAGGGGTTGTAAATATATGGTCATGTTGGAAACTATGGAGTAGTTTAATTATGTTGTTATATTATTTGAAGGTGAGGATGATAGGTTAGAATGAGGACTTTTATTAAATAATAATATTGAGATAGGTGATGGTCTTTTGGCGTGGGGAGCATGGCCGAATGGGAGCGAAGTTTCCTAGGCATCTCATGGACGGCCTCCTAGTAGCAAAGAGTGCCAAAATTTCGATTTTTGCAATTGTTTTGACCAAATGAAGCTTTGGGGAGCTTTTGATCGACCTTGAGCTTTGAAGAGAAACAAACTAAATCTTCCTAGTTTGTTTTTAGTTCTCTCCAAATGTGCATGGCTAACTTCTTGAAATGATTTTTCTTTAACTTTGCCTTGAGCATGGCCGGATTAGGGAGACTCTAGGGAAGCTTATTTTTGTTCTCGCTTCAAAAGGGGAGGGATTAAGTGCCGATCTTCCTCATTTATCTTTCTCTATGTTCCCTTTCAACCCCGGATCTATCTCTACCTCTTGAAGCCGAATGCCTCTCGCTTTGGAAACCATAACCGATTATATAACCATCTTTTGAAAGGTTAGCCGAAACCCCTCCACCATTACACCATTGCCGAATCTTGTGGTGAGTTTTAAAAGTTGAGATCTTGAATCTATTTCTCTTATGTGGCCGAATGGAGGCTTCTCTCATGGTGACTATTTTCGGCTTTGAAGAGTGTTAAGATGTGGTAGCCGAAACCTAAATCTAATTTACTTGTGGCTGAACCTTCAAGGACTATATTGGTGTGCTCTTTTGTATAGTCGAAGGAAGGAACTTTAAGAGAGCTCCCGGAATTTTGAACATCAAGGTAAATAAGTTGTAGTTTCGGCTAAGGGCCTTTGTTCATAAGTTTGTGTATTAGCCGACCCTAACCTTGTTTTTAATAGGACTATCGATACCTTGAGAGCTAATCGACAGGAACAAATGGTGTTTCGGGATCAATAAGCAAGGTAAGGAAGTCTTATTTTCGGCTAAAAGCTATATTTTGGGTTGTGATGATAACCAAATATTGACCTTAGTTATAAAGGGTGGCCGAATGTGAATAAGGCTACAGTGATGTACTCTGTTTGTGTGTAGATAGTGTTATGGAGCATCAAAGGAATCTTTCGGGAATTGAATTGCTCCAAGCAAATCGTCAGAAATGAGTCAAGTTTCGGGACTTTAGATTGTGTTAGATAAATCGGATAGCGCTATAGTCAGGTGTGTAGCTATCGCACTGTACTCTTGTTTGTTATTCATGTTATGTGTTGTTTTATGTAAACGTATATGTTATGCATGTTAGCCGAAATAAAGGCTAAGAGTAAGGATACCAAGGTAAGTGATCGATAAATCAAGTTAATGGTTATGATATTAACTTTTGGTGATGAGCAATTATAAATGGTTATCGATGAGTGTAAAATGAAGTGATGACATGTAATGTATATTGTTACGAATAACATGTGACCATGATAGATAAAATATACATATTTGTTTCGTACGAATATTGTTATGGTACATATACGTACGCATGAGACTTGTGATGTGACTATTGGAGAAAAGGTGTACACTATGTGAGTGTTCTAATGCTAGCCTCGTGCTACATTCGTGATTGTTGATTTGTGAACCAATTGATATGTGAGATTTCTATGGGATCGGGGCTTAGCCTACGACCTTAAGAAATAATGTGTAAAAGAAGAATATGTGGATCACTTTGTGGAATGGACTTCGTAATTGTATTTTTTCGTAATCATATTTGTAATATTGTGTATTCAAAATTTCATATTTATAATTGTATGCTATATATATATGGATTGATTGGATATGGGCCAAGCCCATATGTGAGGACATGTGTCTAACTATGCACTGAGTCTTGGTGACTCACTCTATTTTTATTAAACCTTTCAGGTGGCGCTTAAAGCTTGGACCGGGTCAGAGAGAATACAAAGGTGGCCATGCAAAAGTGGATTTTCATGCAAAGGAATCTCTTGTTTAATGAATTAAATATTTACATTATCCGTATTTTGATTAAGTGTGTATTGTAATAAGGCCCACTAAAGTATTTCAGTCTATTTATTAAGTATCGTTATTATTATGCCCTATTATGGAAAGATAGTTTAAATGTTGATTGCAAATGGTTTTATTATCTCAACTAAAGCTTGAACCCGATATGTTTATAACAAACTTCGATTTTTACATGGAATATCTCGAGTCACGAAAATGTTTTATTAAAAGAAATAAAGTTTTATCGGTTTTACTCTTAAGTAAGAATGTTTTTCGAAAGTGTTCCGCAATGGCATTCCAAATTCGGTCGAAGTAAATGGGCCGGGTTTGGGGTGTTACATCGATACAAAGCCGCATTGAACCATCTTTCTTTTTAACAAATAGTATCGATGCACCCCATGGTGAAATGCTTGGTCTAATAAATCCATGATCTAGCAAATCCTGTAATTGTATCTTCAGTTCTTTTAATTCGATAGGTGACATTCAGTACAGAGTTATAGAGATTGGAACTGTACCTGGATAAACCTTAATCGCAAATTCAACATCCCTATCTGGTGGCAAACCCGGTAATTCTTCAGGAAAGACATCTAGAAACTCATATACAATTTTGATCTTGCTGCATTGGCTTCCAACTGAATCTGAATTAATAACATAAGCTAGATATGTTGTACAATCCTGCTGAAGCAATTTGTTAACTTTTATTGCCAAAATAGTACGTGTCGAGCCACTGGTACGGGTGCCATTTACCTTAATGTTGTCCCCATCTTCTGTTTGAATACTGAATCTCTTTTTATAACAATCCAATACCACCCCAAGTTCAGACAACCAATCCATGCCCAAGGTTACATCAAAGTCATCGAAAGGCACAATTAACAATCAATGGGAAACATTTTATCCTGTATTATCAACGAGCATCTTCGGCACACTCGATCCACAGACACAGTTTGTCCCAAAGGGCTAGACACTTCTATTAAAACTCTAGACATATCAGACTTTAACTTTCCCAACTCAACCAGTTTTGAATTAATATATGAATGTGATGAACCTAGATCAATTAAAGCATATACAGGCTCAAGATACAATAAAAATATACCTGTTACAACATCGTGTGCATCACCTTCTTCTCGAGTCCGAACCACGTATGCCTTGGCTAGTGCTCTAGCCTCCGACTGCTGTGTAACTATATCACTACCCCTACGTATGCCTCCACCTCTGGATACAGAACCACCCCTGCTCGAACCTCTGCCTCGAGCAATAGACACTGATCTCTGTGATGCTGCAGGTGTAGTATTTTCTCTTTTCGAGCAGTCTCTGATAAAATGATCTGTGAACCCACATCGGAAGCATCGTCTGGTTATTTTCCAACATTCACCTATGTGTTTTTTCCCACAATGCTTGCATTCCAGAATATCAATGTTTAGTGAAGGCCCTTTTACACTGCCAGTAGAAATCGTAGTTTGCTTTCCCCGGCTTCTATCTCCTTGGTCCAATCTAAAACTTGGCCTCCAACCACCTCTAGATTCTCTGGATCTTTTTGGAAGAGGATTTGAACTAGTGGTTCCAACTCGTTTCCCTGTCGATCTAGCTATTTTTGACTTTTTATTCAAACCTAAAACTTGCTCTACCATCTTTGCTCTCTCAACTAAGTCCACAAATTCTGTGATTCGGTGTGATACTAGCTGTACTCTGATTTCATCTCGTAAGCCCCGTAAGAATCGCTTGCAACTGTCGGCCTCTATCGGTATAAACTCTAAAGCATATCGGTTGAGTCTAGAAAATTCCCGTTCATAGTCTACCACTGATAGATCACCTTGTTTCAACATCAGGAATTCTTGCCTTTTGTCTTCAATATATAATTCCCAGACATATTTTTTCTGGAATTCTCTCTGAAACAAATCCCATGTTACCTGTTCTATTGGTAGATATCAAATTACAGATTCCCACCACAAATAAGCTCCACCGTGCAGTAGAGAAACAGCATAGATAAGACATTCTCGGGGGGTACATTCCAGTTGTTGCAGAACTTTTTTAGTTGATTCCATCCAATTCACTACTATGGATGGATCGACTCCTTTCAGACCCAAGAATTTAGTGGCATCATATTTTCTTAATTCTTTTATTGAGGCCCGCCTTAGAGTAAGTACGGATGTCGTAGCAGGAGTAGTTCCCGCTACTCTTTGTAAGGCATCAGCAATTGCTCTTAATAAATCAAAATCATTCGTATCTCTGACATTTCCCCTATCTACTCTAGGGGGTTGATTTCTCATCAGGTTTATACTAGGTGCTACTGATTTAGTTTCATCTAACCCGTATGATTCTTCGTCTCCGATGTACATTTCTTGGTCAATATCATTTATTCGTTCATTTAACATATTTAATCTGTAAAATAGAAACAAATGAATAGGTCAGCATCCAAATCCTGACTCAATTTCGACTCAACAGTGGCATGTACCTCTAGACTCATTTCCAAGCTTGATTTAGCCTGAAAATTGACTAAACCTGAATAGCTCTGATACCAACAACTGTAACACCCCTAACCCTAAACCGTCATCGGAACAGGGTTACGGAGCATTACCGGACATTACAGGCAATTTACGAATATTATACAATTAATTAACATTTATAATATAATATATTCATTAAGTCCCTTTCATGGACCCTTGAGGCCCAAAATACATATTAGAAGAGAATCGGGACTTGATCGGGTGCTCCGAAAATTTTTCGTAATTTTTTTTTTTGGTGTGAACTCAATATAACCCCTTTATAAACATCTAACCTTCCCTGCAATTTCAAACCACAACCAATGGCACAACTAAAACAATTTATAGTCAAATACTCCTAAATCTTAACCAATTCATTAACACAATAATTTAATAATTAAACATTCATAATATCATTCAAAGTTTACTAATAACTTCATTCATTCTCCATTTAAACTTAATACCAAGTTTTATAGTATACTCTTTACCATTTCACTTAGACTAAGTTCAAAAAAATACAAACCATCCATACTTAATAACCAAAATCATATGACCCATGTATATAACCTAGGTACATGTCACATTTATCAAAGGGAAAAGCATATCACCAAAGTTGTGCTGAAGTCGGGATTGATCGGATCTTTGAACGGGACCTTTGACTTCTACCGACTACAGACTTGAAACAATCATGACGAGTATGTCTATACTCAGTGGTATTACCATAATTCAAATTATATAACATTAATAAATTATAACATCAACCTGTAATATAGAAAATTATAAGAACAAATTTTACAATAAATTTAATATCTCATTTATAATAGCCTATCAACAGATATCATATATCAACAATTTGCATTTTTCATCAATTCATGAACCTTAAGTTCATGCTTTTAAATCTCATATCTCATTCTCACTTCACATTTCTATTCTTAATTTCACTATCTCATTTCTTCCATCAACTCATTCAAATCAAGATTTATTCATTTTCTTTTTCATTTAATTACCATTATTAACAAGACTCGGACTTTGACGGATACAGGATTCCAACCAAACACACTAGAATAATCCAACCAAACACACCAGAATAAATAATCCTCCCAGACACACCAGAATAAATAATCCTCCCAAACACACCAGAAAGGCATTAAATGCCTCTTCGAATAATCCGAAGAAATATAGTAACATCAGTATCTCCTCAGCCAAACAGAAAAGTCCTTTGAACTCTTCCAAATCTTATGGCATGCCAACTATATCCGACTCAGCCCGACTAGTTAATAGGGTATTCAAATCATTTCTCAATTCAATTTCATTTCAATTCAAAACACAACTTTCAATTTAATCACAATTCAATTTAATACAATTTTTTCCACTTTCTAATCAATAAACGATTTAAATACTCAAACATATTCATACTTCATCTCAATTTCGTTCATGTCAATAGTAATACTTACCTTATAATTTAATTACCATACATAAAAATTTAAATATAACATTAACTAAATAGTAGTTTGAATTATAGTAATACAAACTGTGATTCTCGTGTCTACTCCTCATCCACTTTTTCTTTTCCTTTCGTCATGGATGCCTCGGGTGCGATATTAGCTACAAAAAATTAAGATAGTTTCATAATTAATACATTACTAATTTATATCTAATTAATTGAATTTCTATTCAATTTTCTACTTTAATTTCAATATAGTCTTAACTAAATTAACTTACTTTTCTATCTCAATTTATACTTTATTTGTACTCAATTTTCAACCAAACTTAGACATAACTATCTAAATTTCATCATAAAACCCTAATTTTGAAATTCTTGCAATTTAGTCCCTACTATGTAAAACTAACAGCTTCTTTTACAATTTAATTCTTTAATCAATTCTAACTAAAAATTCTATCAATTAAACCTGTAGCATCCTAAATCGGGGCCTTTGCGCTTTATGTGATTGCATGTAGATAGTATGTTTGTCATGCTAGTTTAGGGTACTTTAGGGTCCAGGAATGAGTTAGGGGTAGGCCGGAGCCTTATTGAAAATTTGTTTTTTGAGCACTTTTAAGGGAAGCTAGCTAAATTGGGCCTTAAGGGATTTGGTCTGTGATGGATGACACAATAAATACCTTAGTAGAGTGGCAAGGAGGCGCCACTTAGGAGGCAAGGGAGTGACGCCTCAGGGAAGCTAGTAGGGACTTGGTTCGAGCTGCGGGAATTCCCTTTTGTGTATTTCTTTTTGACGCCAAGACAAGGGAGAGTTGCACTCAGCTTGGACTCTGGTGGATAAGTGTTGAAGGGGTCAACATCTTTGAATAAGTGGAGGAGAGCAATTCAAGGAGTTTGAAGCATTCAAATAGGTTTGAATGTATAATCAGGAAAAAATTAAGGAGAAAAACATGGGATCGAGCAAGGGGTGTAAGTGGTGGCCGAAATTCAAATGCTTGGTGTAGGAGGGAGATCGGTTTGGCCTATGTTGGAATGTGTCGAAACTTACATTGGTCATAGGACCTTGTAGTGCCATTTCTTTTGTGCAAATTTCGGGTTTGAGAGGTAGGTGCTGAATGTGGGTTGTTTTGCTTTGTGTCGAAAGTGCATAAGGTGTTCATGTGGGTTTCTTTTTCTTGGTTTGAGTTTGATTCTCTTTTTATTTTCTTTTCTATGGAACACAAAACTCTCACTGTTGCTGAAATTCTCTTGGTTCACACCCTCCCTAATTCTTCTTTCTTCTTCTTCTTCTTCTCTCTGAAAGCCAAAACCTTTTCTTTCCTTTTCTTCGTTTTCCCTTGAGTACCATAACCGAATCTATTGTTCATCTCCTCTTTTTTCTCTTTTTTCTATTTCAAAGTCGACAACCCCTAACTCCATTCTCATCTTCAATCTCTGTACAATAGCCGAATATCCTCATCCAAAGTTCTCTCCTCTGATTTCTCTCTACAAACCGAATCTTCATGATATTCTCTTCTTCATCCTTTCGTTTGATCACTTCTAAACTGAAAACTCCTAGGTCCCTCGGTAATTCTCTTTCAACTCCTTCATCTTCTTCCCTGTTTGCCAAATCTTCTTTTTTATTATGCTAGTGCCGAATCCTCTTAGTTGATAACTGGATCTCCTGAGTTAAGGTTAGTGACGATTTGTTCTAGATCTGTATCTTCTCTTTTGGGTTTTGGGAAGCTAAAGCTGAATGGCTAATTGGTCTAATGTGTGGGGGCTTGGCCGAATGTAGGTGGAAGGGAGGTGTCGTATTCCTTTGGAGACTCTCAGGATTCGCTGGACTTGAGGATCAAGTCTGAAGCCTCGGTTTTTTCGATCTAGTAAGGAGATCTTTCCTGCTAATGTGTTAATTTATTCACATTTACCCTAGGTGTTAACTCAGTCTTCTGACCAAGATTTGTACCATGGACTCGAATGCCAGCGATTCTAATGAGGGTGTTGAACCCGTAAACCCAGCCCCTAAGTTAAAGAAGCGAGCGGTGTCAGCGGTTCAGTATTGGCCACCAGGTTGTGGGCCAGCATCTGAGATGAGTAGTAGGCAGATAGCGGTAGTGCCTGTCAACGATAGTGTCGACGTAGAAAGTATCGTGTTACGTGTAATTAGGTGTGTAACTTTTACACACTTCATATTTTGAGTATTTTTTTTTTGTGTATTGCCAAAAGCCAAAGTGATGATAGGGATCGCTAAGTTACCCTTGTAGGTAAAAACGAGGACTCCGGGTAAGTTTGTCTTGGTTGCTAACGTTAATTGCATTTATTGGAATCTGCATGTGTCATGTTATTTTAAACGTTAAGCATGATTATACTATATCGCAAAGCATGTACATAAAAATGGGTATGATGAGAGGAGGGGGAAGGTATGATTTTTCAGACTGTCACCAGTGGTTAGGTACCACAAGTGGGTTGGCCCCACATATCATTATTCTGAGACTAAGTCTCAGTGGTTTGGAACCACCAGTGGTTAGGAACCACATATGCTTATTTTTGTGACCCGTCCCAGTGGCTTGGTACCACAGTGGGTTGGCCCCACATTTTGACATAAGGGATTGTCACCAGTGTTTAGGTACCATAAGTGGGTTGGCCCCACATATGATTATTTGTAACTTTCGTCACCAGTGGTTTGGAACCACCAGGGGTTAGGTACCACCAGTGACTAGGTGCCACAAAATTTGGGTAGACTCAGGAGACGCGGATGGATATCTAGGTTGGATGGGTTGCATGGCATGCATACTTGCATATGAATCTGTGTAAGAGCCTAAAATATATTGGATGGGGATTTACACACTGAGTTTCGGTGACTCACCACTTCCGTTAATTTTTGCAGAAAATTTCTAGATCGCGGATATGGAGCCGAGGTGGACTTGAGGTGGCCGTACACAATATTACGGTTTTTATTTTAAATAGCTACTCTGGATTTATTTTGCTTTAAGTTTGGTTCATTTTTGGGTTATGTAATAAGGCCACCTAAATTTTATCTTGGGTTTATTTATTTTGTTAAATTCCTTAAATTTTGCTTTGACCATTAAGGCATGCCTAATAAATTATGAAAACGGATGTTTTTCAAAACTTAACCAAATTTCAAGATTTTCAAGATTTCACAATCGGGTAATTAATAAACGGGTATTAATAACATGGCAATTCTACTTTTCAAACTAAGCCTCGAAATGGTTTCAACGGATCACTCAATACAAACTCGGTTTATACAATCAAAGATTTTTCCTAACTCATGACAATAACTCAGTTTTTAAATTTTTCTTTCCTGTGACATGCCAGATTCGATCGTAGCATTTTGACCAGGTTTGGAGTGTTACAATTGTGGTATCAGAGCCTGGTTCAAAAGCTCGACTGTATGTATAAGGCCCAAATTATTTTTCAATAAAGGGTTTGCAAAATGGTTTTTATGAAATACATGTTTTGGGACGCATGACACTTGAGTCTCCGACACCAATTCGTGACGGTAAGTTTTCTAATTACTGATTATATGATTTAGATGTTTGTGATATGGATGCTAGTATTAGGAAATTTACCCTAGAGACTGAAGCCTATAGGACTGTGTGCGTTTGCAAAAACAACTACTCTGATAAATTGCTCATAAGACTGTGTAGTAATAAACAGTGGAAGAAAGCTAACTCATAAAATTGTTAAAATTAAATTAAATTGTGAACGTTAGCCATGAGCACTCGAGGACGCAGGCTTAATGTGTGTGGTCGTGGTAGGGGTAGGATTACTGTATCGAAGCCAGTAGGGTGTGACCATGGGTTAGAGAATGAGGTGCCGCCACCACCGGCTGTGGGCACAGAGTTTCAGGATTAAACGGGTGGTGATGACGCGGTGTCTCAGGCGATACTACGGGTCCTGGAGAGAGTTACTGAAGCAGGCGTGGGTACGGGGGCTCAGAAATCTGTGTCTGAACGACTCCGAGCTAATAGAGCGGAGGTATTTAGGGATGTTTCTGGTGTAGCTCCTAACACAGCTGAATACTGGTTAGAGGTGACGGAGCGCATAATGGATGATCTGGACTTCACAGCTGAGGACAAGTTGAAAGGGATAGTGTCTTTTCTTCGGGACGAATCCTATCAGTGGTGGATCACGGTCAGGGATGGTGCGATGGCTGATGATGCCACCTGGGATTTCTTCAAAGCGGCATATCAAAGGAAGTACGTTGGGTCTAGTTACGTGGATGCGCAGCGTAAGGCGTTTTTGAATTTGGTTCAGGAAAGTAAGTCGGTATTCGAATATGAGGCGGAATTCTTACGGTTAAGCCGCTACGCTCGAGGAATTGTGGCTACAAAACATGAGCGCTGTGTTAGGTTTGAGGACAGGCTAAAGAATGAGCTGCGAGTGTTGATTGCTCCACAGCGAGAGGGAATTTGCCGTCCTCGTGGAAAAGACCAAGATAGCTGAGGAGGTGAAGCAGACTGAGAAACAGAATCAGGATAGAAATAGGAATCAAAGGAGTTTTGGGCCATCAGGGTCCGCTGGGGGTTTTCAGAAAAAGGCTAGATTTGGCGGATCGAGTCAGGTAGTGAAGCCTGCTGCTGCTCAGTGGCCACCACGGTGTGCTCGATGCGGGAAGTCTCATTTGGGGGAATGTTAGACATGTAATAGAAGGTGCTTCGAGTATGGGTCGATGGATCACCGGATAAGGGATTGTCCGCGAAGGCCAACTAGGATACAGTCTAAGGGTCAAGGATGTACACAATTCAGGAGAGAGGGTCAGGAACCGCAGAGGGGTCGTGGTGCAGCCAGGGGTGGTAACAGTAACGGACGGGGCCGTGGAGCACTGGGTAGAGATACTGGGAATAATTATGCAAGACAGCCTGGGTTGGTCTATGCGGCTAGGCCCCGAGAGGAGGGTGACACATCGGACATCATAACCAGTACGTTTTTAATTTATGGGTTGCTTTATACTGCTTTGATTGATATTGGTTCGACGCACTCTTATGTTGCTAGTAATATAGCGGGAACTTTGAACTTAGCCTATGAGAATTCTTCTAGGGAGATGACTGTAATTAGCCCTCTAGGACACTCCGTGGTAGTGAACAAACTGTATAAGGATGTACCCCTAGAACTTCAAGAGTAGTGTTTCCGGCTGATCTGATGGAACTGCCATTCGGGGAGTTCGATTTGATCTTAGGAATGGATTGGTTAATAAAGTATCAGGCGAGTTTAGACTGTCCAACCAAGCGCATGGTGTTGAGAACTGTTGGGGGTGAAGAAGTGGTGGCGATAGGTGAGAGAAAGAACTACTTATCCGATGTGGTATCCGCTTTGAAGGCCGAGAAAATGGTAAGGAAGGGATGTAAGGCGTTTGTGGCCTATGTTTGTACTTTAGAGGTTAAGGAATCAACTGTGGGGGATGTTTGAACGGTGAAGGAGTTTTCTGATGTTTTCCCAGAAGAGCTGCCGAGTTTGCCACAAGATCGCGAGGTTGAGTTTGGTATTAACCTTCTACCCGGAACAGCGCCAGTGTCTATTGCCCCATATAGGATGGTGCCAAAAGAGTTAGTGGAGTTGAAAGCTCAGATTCATGAGTTGTTAGACTGGGGTTTTATCCGATTGCGTGTATCGCCTTGGGGAGCACCCGTGCTTTTTGTTAAAAAGAAGGACGGTTCGATGCGAATGTGTATAGATTATCGTCAGCTGAATAAGTTAACAATTAAGAATAAGTATTCGTTACCAAGAATAGATGACCTGTTCGACCAACTTAAGGGAGCATCAATCTTCTCTAAGATAGATTTGAGGTCGGGGTATCACCAGCTTAAGGCCAAGGAGGTGGATATTCATAAGACGGCGTTTCGTACTTGTTATGGTCACTATGAATTTTTGGTGATGCCGTTTTGGTTGACCAACGCACCAACAGCGTTTATGGATATGATGAATCGGGTTTTTCAACCGTATTTGGACTGGTTCGTCGTAGTGTTTATAGACGATATTCTGGTGTACTCGAAATCTGAGGAAGAGCATGTTGCACATCTTCGGGTGGTTTTGCAAATTCTGAGAGAGAAGCAGTTATTTGCAAAGTTTAGTAAGTGCGAGTTTTGGCTAAGGGAAGTTACCTTTTTGGGTCATGTGGTGTCAGCTGAGGGGATTAGGGTGGACCCTCGGAAGGTTGAAGCTGTGTTGGACTGGAAACCACCTAAGTTTATGGCGGAGATTCAGAGTTTTCAGGGTTTAGCGGGGTATTACAGAAGGTTTGTGGAAGGGTTTTCTTTGATTGCATCACCGTTAACCAAGTTGTTAAGGAAAGGGGTTCCATTTGTGTGGTCAGACAAACAACAAGAAAGTTTTGAGAAGTTAAAGAGGATTTTGATGGAAGCTCCGGTATTGATTCAGCCTAAAGCAGGGAAAGAGTTTACGGTTTACTGTGATGCGTCGCATACTGGATTGGGATGCATGCTGATGCAAGAGGGGAAAGTAGTGGCGTACGTTTCCCGACAATTGAGACCTCACGAAGTGAATTATCCGACGCATGATCTGAAATTGGCTGCAATGGTTTTCGCCCTGAAAATTTGGAGACATTACTTGTATGGGGAGAAGTCTATCGTGTACACAGATCATAAGAGTTTGGAGTATCTTCTCACTCAGAAGGAGTTGAATTTAAGGCAGCGGAGGTGGATCGAGTTGTTGAAGGATTATGACTGCTCGATTGAGTATCATTCGGGTAAGGCTAACATGGTGGCTGACTCGTTGAGTTGCAAAGTGGTTGCAGACTTAAGAGCAATGTTTGCCCACCTTAGTCTGTATGATGACGAAAGTCTGTTAGCGGAACTGTAAGTGAAGCCGACATGGGTAAACCAGGTTAAGTAGGAACAGCTAGTAGATGAAGTCTTAAGCGCTCGATGTTTGCAAGTGCAGAATGGTGGATTAGAAGGGTATAGCTTGAATAGCGATGGAGTGTTATGTTTCCAGGGGAAATTTTGCATGCCAAAAGATGTGAAGTTAAGGCAGAAGATTCTCCAGGAAGCACATAGCAGTCCATACGCTATGCATCCTGGAGGTAGTAAGATGTACCGGGATTTGCGGGAGCAGTTTTGGTGGCCGGGTCTAAAGCGAGAGGTAACTAAATTTGTGGGTAAGTGTTTGACATGTCAGCAGGTAAAGGCAGAACATCAGTTACCTTCGAGATGGTTGCAATCGGTGAAGATTCTGTAGTGGAAATAGGAAAGAATCACAATGGATTTTGTCAGTGGGCTACCCCTCACGTCTGCTAAGAAGGATTCAGTTTGGGTGATTGTTGACCGTCTGACAAAGTCTACTCATTTCATACCTGTGCGTGTGGATTACTCTCTTCAGAAGTTGGCTAGATTATATAGCGAAGATTATGAGGTTGCATGGGGTGCCAGTGTCGATTATTTCAGACAGAGACCCTAGATTTACGTCAAGATTCTGGAAGGCGTTGCATCAGGTATTGGGTACAAAGTTGGATTTTAGTACGGCGTTTCATCCACACTCAGATGGGTAGTCAGAGAGGGTAATTCAGATTTTAGAGGATATGTTAAGGGGTCGTGTCTTAGACTTCAGAGGTAGTTGTGAAGAATTCCTACCACTGACGGAGTTCGCGTATAACAATAGCTACCAGTCGAGTATTCGGATGGCACCGTATGAAGCGTTATATGGGCGGAAGTGTCGTACCCCTACGTGTTGGACAGAGTTGGGTGAACGGCAATTGTTGGGTCCAGAGTTGGTTGCTAAAACGGAAGATAAGGTTAAGCTGATTTGAGCTCGTGTGAAGGAAGCTTCAGACAGACAGAAGTCCTAGACTGATCTTAAGCAGAAAGATATAGAATTTGCAGTGGGTGACAAGGTTTTCTTGAAGGTGTCGCCGTGGAAGAAAGTGCTGAGATTTGGTCGGAAGGGCAAGTTGGGCCCTAGGTTTATCAGGCCTTATCAGATGTTGAAGCATGTGGGACCAGTAGCTTATCAGCTCGAGTTACCTTCAGAGTTAAGTCAGATCCATGACGTATTTCATGTTTCTATGCTTAAACGCTACCGTTCGGATCCGTCTCATGTTGTGCCAGTAGAAGAGATTGAGGTAAGCTCAGACTTGTCTTTTGAGGAGGAACCAGTGCAGATCTTGGACCGGGATGTCAAAATATTGCGTAGAAAATCAGTTCCTTTAGTGAAGGTGTTATGGCAGAATCATGGAACAGAAGAAGCCACGTAGGAGCCAGAGGATGTTATGCGACAGCAATACCCTCAACTCTTTTGACCAGGTAATTTCGAGGCCGAAATTATTTTTAAAGGGGGTAGAACTGTAACATCCTAAATCGGGGCCTTGGCGTTTTATGTGATTGCATGTAGATAGTATGTTTGTCATGCTAGTTTAGGGTACTTTAGGGTCCAGGAATGAGTTAGGGGTAGGCCGGAGCCTTATTGAAAATTTGTTTTTTGAGCACTTTTAAGGGAAGCTAGCTGAATTGGGCCTTAAGGGATTTGGTCTGTGATGGATGACACAATAAATACCTTAGTAGAGTGGCAAGGAGGCGCCACTTAGGAGGCAAGGGAGTGACACCTCAGGGCAGCTAGTAGGGACTTGGTTCGAGCTGCGGGAATTCCCTTTTGTGTATTTCTTTTTGACGCCAAGACAAGGGAGAGTTGCACTCAGCTTGGACTCTGGTGGATGAGTGTTGAAGGGGTCAACATCTTTGAATAAGTGGAGGAGAGCAATTCAAGAAATTTGAAGCATTCAAACAGGTTTGAATGTGTGATCAGGAGAAAATTGAGGAGAAAAACAAGGGATCGAGCAAGGGGTGTAAGTAGTGGCTGAAATTCAAATGCTTGGTGTAGGAGGGAGATCGGTTTGGCCTATGTTGGAGTGTGCCGAAACTTACATTGGTCATAGGACATTGTAGTGTCATTTCTTTTGTGGAAATTTTGGGTTTGAGAGGGAGGTGCCGAATGTGGGTTGTTTTGCGTTGTGCCGAAAGTGCATAAGGTGTTCATGTGGGTTCCTTTTTCTTGGTTTGAGTTTGGTTCTCTTTTTATTTTCTTTTCTATGGAACACAAAACTCTCACTGTTGCCGAAATTCTCTTGGTTCACACCCTCCCTAATTATTCTTTTTTCTTCTTCTTGTTCTCTCTGAAAGCCGAAACCTTTTCTTTCCTTTTCTTCATTTTCCCTTGAGTACCATAATCGCATCTATTGTTCATCTCTTCTTTTTTCTCCTTTTTCTATTTCAAAGCTGAAAACCCTAGCTCCATTCTCATCTTCAATCTCTGTGCAATAGCCGAATATCCTCATCCAAAGTTCTCTCCTCTGATTTCTCTCTACAAACTGAATCTTTGTAATCTTCTCTTCTTCATCCTTTCGTTTGATCACTTCTAAAATCGAAAACTCCTAGGTCCCTTGGTAGTTCTCTTTCGGCTCCTTCATCTTCTTCCCTGTTTGTCGAATCTTCTTTTCTATTGTGCTAGTGCCGAATCCTCTTAGTTGATAACTGGATCTCCTGAGTTAAGGTTAGTGACGTTTTCTTCTAGATCTGTATCTTCTCTTTCAGTTTTTGGGGAGCCAAAGCCGAATGGCTAATTGGTCTAATGTGTGGGGGCTTGGCCGAATGTAGGTGGAAAGGAGGTGTCACATTCCTTTGGAGACTCTCGGGATTCGCTTGACTTGGGGATCAAGTCTAAAGCCTCGATTTTTGTCAATCTAGGTAAGGAGATCTTTCTTGCTAACGTGTTAATTTATTCACATTTACCCTAGGTGTTAACTCGGTCTTCTGACCAAGATTTGTACCATGGACTCGAATGCCAGCGATTCTAAGGACGGGGTTGGACCCGTAAACCCAGCCCCTAAGTTTAAGAAGCAAGCGGTATCAGTGGTTCAGGATTGCCCACCAGGTTGTGGGCCGGCATCTGAGCAGAGTAGTAGGCAAATAGCGGTAGTGCCTATCAACGATAGTGTCGACGTAGAAAGTATCATGTTACGCGTAATCAGGTGTGTAACTTTTACACACTTCATATGTTGAGTATGTTTTTGTTTGTGTATTGCCAAAAGCCGAAGTGATGGTAGGGATCACTAAGTTACCTTTGTGGGTAAAAGTGAGGACTCTGGGTAAGTTTGTCTTGGTTGCTAACGTTAATTGCATATATTGGAATCTGCATGTGTCATATTATTTTAAACGTTAAGCATGATTATACTATATTGCAAAGCATGTACATAAAAATGGGTATGATGAGAGGAGGGGGAAGGTATGATTTTTCAGACTGTCACCAGTGGTTAGGTACCACAAGTGGGTTAGCCCCACATATCATTATTCTGTGACTAAGTTTCAGTGGTTTGGAACCACCAGTGGTTAGGTACCATATATGCTTATTTCTATGACCCGTCCCAGTAGTTTGGTACCACAGTGGGTTGGCCCCACATATTAACATAAGAGATTGTCACCAGTGGTTAGGTACCACAAGTGGGTTGGCCCCACATATGATTATTTGTGACTTTTTTCACTAGTGGTTTGGAACCACCAGTGGTTAGGTACCACCAGTGGCTAGGTGCCACAAAATTTGGGTAGACTCAGGAGACGCAGATGGATATCTAGGTTGGATGGGTTGCATGGCATGCATACTTGCATATGAATCTGTGTAAGAGCCTAAAATCTATTAGATGGGGATTTACACACTGAGTCTCGGTGACTCATCCCTTCTGTTAATTTTTGCAGATAATTCCTAGATCGCGAATATGGAGCCGAGGTGGACTCGAGGTGGCCATGCACAATATTATGGTTTTTATTTTAAATAGCTACTCCGGATTTATTTTCCTTAAAAGTTTGGTTCATTTTTGGGTTATGTAATAAGGCCACCTAAATTTTATCTTGGGTTTATTTATTTTGTTAAATTCCTTAAATTTTGCTTTGACCATTAAGGCATGCCTAATAAATTATGAAAACGGAAGTTTTGCAAAACTTAACAAAATTTCGGGATTTTCAAGATTTCACAATCGGGTAATTAATAAACGGGTATTAATAACATGGCAATTCTACTTTTCAAACAAGTCTCGAAATGGTTTCAACGGATCACTCAATACAAACTCCGTCTATAAAATCAAATATTTTTCCCAACTCATGACAATAACTCGGTTTTCAAAATTTTTCTTTCCTGTGACATGCCAGATTCAGTCGTAGCGTTCTGACCGGGTTTGGGGTGTTACAAAACCCCTAATTCATCATTTTGTTCAACATGAATTATGTTCAAAGACCTAAGAACCTCCAAAACTGTAACTTAATTTCAACGAAACTTTGTTCTAAAGCTTCTGAAACATCAAAATTAAAAGAAAAGGACTTAATTGACTTACTTATTTAAGTTCCAAGCTTTAAAATCCCTATTTCTCCCTTTTCTTTTCTTTTCTTCTTTCCCTTCTCTGTTTTCGAATGATTTTGTTCCTTTTATGCTTTGTTTTGTTTCATTTTATTTTACTTTAGTTTATTATTCTATTATATTAACTTAATAAATATTATTATTTCTTAAATAATAAGTAAACAAATATGTATATTATAATTGTATGTATATGATTTATTACACTTGTATTTTACTATCACCTTACATTTGTCAACTTATTATTTTATTCATTAATATAATAATATAATATCAATTAAATAAATAATAATAATAAATATAATAAATATCTAGTTAATACACAAATACATATATTACAAATGTTCATATATACATTGTTACATTTGTATATTATCATCACCATCCACTTGTCAAAATTTTAATTTATTTATCTTATAAAAATCTTATAATATAACTATTTTAAATTAATTTACATAATTTATATCTAAAATGTTAATTATATAATTAAAATATAACATAGATTTTTATGGCATATTTGCCGCCTCATTTCTTATTAATGGCTTAATTTCCATTTTAGTCCTTTTTATTTCTATTGATCTATAATTCAACTTTTACCCCTTATTCAACTTAGTCCTTTTTAATAATTACTCTTAATTAAACTAAATTTACTTAATTAAAACCTAACTAAACACACTACTAGACTCATAAATATTTCTAATAATATTTACTAATTCGGTTTACTAAGATGGAGGCCCGATATTACACTTTTTCGATGCCTGTGAATTTTGGGTCATTACAAGCTGACCGAGCTGAAAGCACAACTTTGGGAACTTCTTGAAGTTCATCCAACCAAGCGTGTCTCCGTGGTGGGCATCGGTGTTGTTTGTTAAGAAGAAAAATAGATTGATGAGAATGTGCGTAGATTATCGACAGTTGAACAAGTTGACAATCAAGAATAAGTACCCGTTACCGGGAATTTACAACTTGTTTGACCAATATCAGGGGGCATCAGTTTTCTTTAAAATTGATCTGCGTTTTGGTCACCATGAGCTTAAGGTTAAAGAGACTGATGTGTATAAAACCTCCTTTAAGACTCGTTATGGTCATTAGGAGTTCCTTGTAATACCTTTTAGGTTGACAAACACCCCGGTAGGGTTTATGGATTTAATGAACCGGGTGTTCCAATCGTACTTAGACCAATTTGTAGTGGTTTTTATAGATGACATCCTGATCTATTCTAAAACTGAATCTGAGCATGATAATCACATTTGCATTGTACATCAGATACTCCGAGAAAAATAGTTGTATGCTAAGTTCAATAAGTGCAAGTTTTGGTTACAGGAAGCCATTTTTCAAGGTCATGTGGTAACTGCGGATGGGATCCGAGTCGATCTTAAGAACATAGAAGCTATAGTTGAGTGGAAGCAACCAAAAAATGTATCTGAGCTTTGTAGTTTCCTAGGTCTAGTCAGTTAGTACTGAAGGTTCATCGAGGAATTTTCTCTGATTGCATAACCTCTGACAAAGCTACTCAATAAGAATGTTTCGTTTGTGTGGTCTGAGGTACAACAGTCTAGTTTCGATGAGCTCAAGTCTGTTCTGACACAAGCTCCTATTTTAGTTCAATTGGAATCAAGTCGGGAGTTTGTAGTATACAATGATGCCTTGCACGTCAGGTTGGAATGTGTTCTGATGCAAAATAGTAAAGTGGTTACTTATGCGTCGCGACAAATTAAGACACATGAGGTTAATTATCCTACACATGATCTTGAGCTAGCTACGGTTGTGTTTGCTCTGAAGATCTGGAGGCATTATCTGTATGGTGAAATGTGTATCATTTACACCGGTCATAAGAGCCTCAAATATTTGTTAACTCAAAAGGAGTTAAACCTTCATCAATGTAGGTGGGTCGAGTTACTTAAGGATTATGACTACATGATAGAGTATCATTTGGGTAAGGCTAATGTGGTAGCTGATGTCCTTAGCCATAAACCGATAACTGATCTGAGAGCAATGTTAGCTCGTCTGAGTTTGGTTGATGATGGTAAAGTACAGGTTAAATTGACTTGGGTTGAACAGATTCGAGCTAAACAATTGAGTGATAAGTCCTTAGTTCAGCGATTGCAACAAGTTGGTTTGGACAAAACTTCTGCTTTCAGTATGAACAATGATAAAGTTCTATGTTTCAGAGGTCAAATTTGTGTGCCTAATGACAAAGAGTTGAGACAGTCGATCCTCTACTAGTGGCCTAGATTGAAACGGGAGGTAGTTGTAACACCCCAAACCCGGCCTAGATGTTATGGCCGAATCTGGCGATGTCACATGGAATGGGTTTTGTAAACTAAGTCGTCATAATAAAACCATTTCAGCTTATTAGCTCTTATTTGTTTTTAACAAATTCAAAAAGGTTCATTCAAATCTTAAGTTTCTGTATTCATTATCAAAACATTAATCCATTTTCCTAAAAATCATTTAGAGTGGAAGCTTACAAAAAATTGAGATGTTTTAGCAATACAGTTCGTGATTTAGAGAACCTTGTTTTAGAAAACCGTCGTTTTAAAAGAAAACTTTTTGATAAAGCATGCATAAATCGAGCAACAAAACCAAAACCAATATTTAAAAGTCCATACAGTCCTAGAAAATACAAACTCTCAAATCTTAATGCCAAACTTAAATAAACTATAAAGCAAAATAAAACAGTTTATGGCGAGTGGTCATCGTCGAGTCCTCCACTGCACCAATCTGCCTAACTCTATGGATTACCTATATAGAACGGATAGAAAAGGGGTGAGTTTACGTAAACTCAGTATGTAACCCAACAAAATTAAGCATGCACACACACAGAATATCACAAATCAGACAGATACAAATTCGAGAATAAGCCCATTATAGATACAAATGCAAATTCATGCCTAAGCCCATTCCAGATACAAATGCAGATAAGCAGATCAGAAATCAAAAATCAGAGTCCTACCCTCATCCTCTACACACCATCTCTGTCCATCCTTACAGACCATGTGAGGTTAAAAACACCCACCCAACCCTACACACCATATTGTGCTGATACGACACGTAACAGATAATATGCAGCATTGCTGCCAGAAATTAGGCAAAAGTCGCCTTTCAGAACACTTCCTCTAGATATATATATATATATATATACTACCCCAACTCCAATAACAGATACATTAATCAGAAGCAGATATACAAATTTACATGTTCAACATGCTATTACTCAATTAATAAATAATCATATAAATAATAACCAGACATGCACAGTATTTATCATGTTTCAGAATAGAATATTAGACTTTCGAATTTACAATTTTAGGGTTTGGTTAGCCTTTACCGACCCTACAGTAGGCTAACAGTCGGTCGAAGCGACCCGTGCGACCCTAGGAAAAATTTCAGATAAATGGGCCCACACGCCCGTGTGGGCCGTACGCCGATGTGGCCCACACGCCCAGATTGGCCTTGCCCGTATGGCCCACACGGCCTGACCCAAAAATCGACACATCCATGTGTCATGCCTGTTTGGTCCCATACGCCCGTGTAGCCCATACTCCCAACTTGGCCTAGCCCGTGTGGTCCACACGGCCATACTCAAGCTATCACACGGTCTTGTGCGGCGCACAGCCATGCCTTCCTCTATCACACGGTCGTGTACTCGCACACGACCTACACACGGGTGACCACACGCCCGTGTGGCATCAACAGATTCGTTTTTCGGCTATTGCTGAATCCTATTTTTCTGTGTTTTAGGTACACACCTGGTTCGATTTTGATGCCAAAGCAAACCCCAGACCACCAAAACCTATACCAAAGTCCCAAACTCAGTCTTAGATCACGATAATTTAAAATTACAAAATAGACAAGAATTCAATTCAGGTGTTCAACACTTACCCTAACCCTTCGAATGGTTAACTACGATTCAGCGAGAGCAAAGTCACAATCTTCTCAGTTTGCTGCTGTCAAAACACCAGTTTTGTTACTAAACAGAAAAAGAAAACTGTTCTAATGATTCTAAAAAGAACTCCCTACTCAAGCGGAAATATCACCATTGATCGCTGTAAAATCAGAGTTTTAAATATTTATAAAAGAATGATCAAACCTGGAGACTAACTCTGACAACGATATTAAGGCAAGTGTACCTATCAAACAGTAGTATAGCTTAAGCAAGACCGGATATCGAACCCAAAGGAACTACAAGTATTAATACTCACTTTCTTTTTATTATTTAACCTAACTAAGATAAAGGTTGCTTTTAAACTAAATTAACGACAACTAAACTAAGGAAACAAAGACAAAAAGATGAATTTGGGGATAACTTGAAAAAGACTCAGTTGATTTTTATGATACCTTCGGGAAGAATCCACCTAAACTTCTCTTCTTATCTAACCTTAAATTATATGATTTCTTTTACTTAGCTTGATCCGTGAGACTCCCTAACCTATGTTAAACCCTCTCTCGAAGCGAATAACGTTTAATCCTAGGTTAATTAGTGGAACTCGCTCGCTTATAATAACCCCCCTAGAAAGCGATAAATCGATCAATGGATTCCCATATTAGGTTTCACCCTAATCCCAAGCAAAATCTCGTAACCTATCTCTCTAGCGCCCGATCAACTCCACTTAATTATGTTAGATCTACTCTTAGGCAGGGTTTATTCCTGCTCTACCTAAGCACATTAGATTTGGATTAAGCAACATAATTAAGAACAAACTAAGTAATTTACCATATAACTTAAAAATCAAATAATAAAATCTGTCTAGGTTTCATCCCCCTTCAGGTATCTGAGAGGTTTAGTTCATAATATAAAAAGAAAATATCACAGGAGAAAAGATAAAACAAAACATGAGAAAAATCCTAAAACTCCCTGATGGGATTGAAGGAGAATTCCGTTGTCTTGAGTATAATTACGGCTTCTTGGGATGAATCAACTGGCTATCCTCGCGTTACTCCCTAACTCTGACCTTCTCGACTTGGTTCTTTGGCCTAGCTTTCACCCCTTTTCAAAGGTGGTACTTAGGGTATATTTATAAGCTCTTGGAATGCGATTCTTTCTCTCGAAGTATCTTTTTTCGAGTGTAATTGCTCTTTCCAGTGACAGGGACGCGGCTATGGCACATGCCCGTGTGAATCGTGGCCAGGCCGTGCTCGGACTTCTTTAATAAGGCACGGCTGTGTAAATCGGGAGAAGGCCATGTTCTAGATGATTAGCGTGGCACGGCCATGTGGGCTTAAGTCCAGGCCGTGTCAATTTCTTCCTTGGCCTAATTTGGTCCGTTTTAAGCCCGTTTTGTGTTCTTTTCATCCTCGGGTGCTTTCCTGGGTATAAGACATGAAAAGAAAGGATTAAGAGCACCTTTTTACACAAATCAAGGGATAAATCATCCAAAAGCATATTAAATGTGGGCTTAAAATATGTTACTTTTACGGTTTATCAAATACCCCCACACTTAAGCCTTTGCTTTTCCTTAAGCAAAATTCTCAACTTACAATTAAAAGGAACTTTCCATGATTCATAATTCTGATCAACAATGCCTTATCCTAATTTATAGATAATTTATACATGGATAATTCAACTCAAAGATTCCTAAAATTCAACCAAGATAAGTCATAAATTTGTAGCATGAAAAACATAGGTGTTTCCCTTTATCTAAATAATTACCTTTAATTTAAAATCGACAAGGATTGATATCCTTACAAAAGATTCACTCAAATCACTCAAAAAGTGTTTAAGGGTCAAAATTAAGCACTCATAAGTCAAACATGAAAAGTTAATCCCATAGGCTTGCCTGAAAATCAAATCTCCACCTGTAACATCCTAAATTAATGGGCCTTTGCGTTTAATGTGCTGTGATGTTTATGTTGTGCTTGATGTGCTAGTTAGGGTGTTTAAGGGGTCAAGAATGGGCTCAGGGTTGGGTCAAGGCCTTAATTGAATTTTTTGGTTGGGCACTCTAGTGGAAAGCCTGATAAGATAGGGCTTAAAAGATGTTATCTGTGTTTTAAGATACGAAATGGGCTTGTGGCCAAGTGGGTAAGTGGCGCCACTTAAAGAGCAGGGAAGTGGCGTCAACTGGGGAGGCTCAAATTCAAGTTGCATGAAGCCCAATTCATTTAATTAAATTTTAGTTAATTTTCGGCATTTAAATGGGTAAAGAGGGACGACAATAAGGCTTAAAAATAGGAAGATTTACTCGAGTGGATAATGCTGATAAAGTGACTGATAAAAGGAAGGAAGATGTGGTGTTATCTATGCCACTTGAGGATGGGTGATCAGATGAAGATAAGGGAGAAAATTTAGGAGTTATCTGCTGATCAACAGTGGTGGCCGAATTTCCATCTCTTGGAGGGGGAAGAAATCAGTTTTGGTATACTATAGGGGGTGCCGAAATTTCCCTTATTAGTCAATCAATTTTAAGTTACCAAAAAGGGCATTTTCGATTTTTGAGAGGTAGTTGCCGAAACTTTGTGCTTAAGTGGGGGGATATCTTTTTATTTTCGACATTAGGGTTTTATTCTTCCATTCTCTTCTTCAATTCCAGCATTTGGGTTTTTCTCTCATTCTTTTCTCTCATTCTCTGCTTAAGCCAAAATCCCTAATTCCATTCTCTCATTCCCACTTTTAACAAAAGCTGAAATTCAATTATTTTTCTTTGCTTTCATCTCCATAGCCGAATACCCTTGTCTATTCTTTTCTTTTGCCGATCTCTTCACAAAAAACCAAATCTACATAGATTTCTTCCTATCATCTTCTCTTTTTGATCTTCTCAAAAGCTGAAATTTTCTAGGAGTTGCCGAATTCTCTGTAAAGGTAGGTGCCGACTTCTTCTGATCTATTCTTTTTCTCTTTTGGTTTTTAGAAGACAAAACCAAAAGGCTAATGGATTGTTGGTTTCTTGTGTTTATGTGTTGGGCGACATTCGGGAATGGAAGTTGATCGCTTAGATCTAAAAGCCGGAACTGCTAGTCTCTAAACCTCATATCTCTCTTTTCGAGATTTCAAGGTAAGGGGGTTCTCTTTAGATTCTCGTTAGATTCGCTTTCATAATTGTGATCTTAACCATATGTTATGATGGTAGCAACTGATAAGGTCTTTTGATGGAATCAAATATCGATCAGGCGAAGGAGGGGATTGGATCTATAAACCCAATCCCTAAGTTTAAGAAACAAACGGTGTCAGCATTCGGGGTTGGCCACCAGGTTGTGGACCGGCTTTAGAACAAAACCTTAGACAGTTAGCAGTCGTATCGACTTCTGATAGTGTCAATATAGAAGTCTCGTCTTGTCTGTAATCAGGTGTGTAGATCTCTAACACACTAATTTATCTGTACTATATATGTTATGGGCTAGAAGCCGAAAAAAGGCTGTATGGACAGTCGTGTTACCCCGAAAAGGGTAGGCAAGGGATGCCAGGTATGTAATCATAGAAACTTCTCTATGTGTATCGATGTATGTGATAAACTGTGATCTTTTAGGTAGTATATTGTTTTGCTTTTGTATGGATGTATGCATGGGATGGGATTGATATGATGAAGGGGAAGATCATGTTAAAAGGTCACTTAGTGATCGGTGGTTAAACCACGATATGTACATTTAGGTCACAATAGTGATCGGTGGCTCTGCCACAGTGGATTATAAGGTCACATGGTGATCGGCATTTTAACTGATAGCATGACTATCGATATGGTGTGTAGTGGTTGGTGGGTTGATTGTAGAAATCCCCGAGGTGTGATGGCTGGTACGGGCTGGTGTGTAGAGGATGGAATTTTAGGTTGGGTTGGGCCATATTGCACGTAAATATTCTGTTGCCATTTTGTATAGGCCAAGGCCCATAATGTGTTTGTGGGCCTCAAGCCTTTTATGTGTTTTCAGGATTTGCACACTGAGTCTTGGTGACTCACCCCTTTAATTTCCCTGGCTTTTCCGATGAGTAGTAGATCATGGGCATGGGAGCTGAGGCGGACTCAACGGGCCATCAAGTTCTTTTATTTTCATAAACTATCTTCGGTTTACCTTTAAGTTTTAATTTTTAGATTATTTATGTAATAAGGCCCCATGGCTTAGGTTTCGATTTACTATTTGTTAATGTTTACAATTTATAAATTTATGTTCAAGGATTTAAGTCATAAGGAGTAATAAAATGGGATTTTCAAACATGTTCAACGAAAAAGCAAAGGTTTTCATCAAATATCATTTTTCTGAATGAATACCTAAATAAATAAATTGATATTTCCAAAAACCATCAAAGCAAAGTTTTCAACATTAAACCTCGTAGCATACCAGATTGGGTCTTAGCGTTTGGGCCGAGTTTGGGATTTTACAATTTTGGTATCAGAGCCCAGTTGCAAAACTCGGGCTGTGAAATGGGTCCAGTAGTAGTTTATAAATTGGTAAAAAATGTGGGGTTGAGATATGGCCTTCGAGTCACCAAGCACACTCGATCCATGCAGGTAAGTATTCTAACTCTTGATGTGATATGCATGTTGGGTTTGATGGGCTTTATGGACATAGACTTGCATGTTAGGGTTAATGGACTCTATGCCTAGATTAAACAACTCTGTAAATTCATAAAACTTAATCTGACTAAACCTGTCAGTGAACAAGTCGCTGGGTTAGGGTGTGGCAACAGGCGTACGCATGTTTAGCAATCGGATTCGAGGAGAGCTTGGTATTTAAGCGGTCCTAGTGACCCACCTCCTCTCTTTTGGAATCCCTGCAGTGCGTAGTAGGACTGCTCACCTTAGCCACGAGGACTAGTTGACGGGCCAAAATTTCTAACTAAAACCCGAAAGGGACCAGCCACCCTATTTTGCAAAATTACTAAAATATTTCCCCTGGTTTCGTAAAATTTCTGAAATACCCTTGATTTGTGAAAATTTCCCAGAATACCCTAGATTTGTAAAACTACCAAAATTTGTGAAATTACCGAAACACCCCCGGTTGGCAAAATTACCCAAATACCTATGTTTTGAAAATTACTCGAAAACCCCTAGCTTTACAAAAGCACCCGGTTTACAAAATTATCGAAATTTGTGAAATTACCAAAATACCTTCGATTTGAAAAAAAAATTTAAATTTTTCAAAATACCCCTACTTTACAAAAAAAAATATATATACACCAAAATATCTCTATTTCGAAAAATCACCAAGATACTCTATTTTGTGAAATTAAGAAAAATACCCTGTAGGAAAAAACTACGAAAATACCCCTGGGTAGTGGAATGACGAAAATACCCTTATCTGATGAATATGGGTTCATGGATGCTACTTGTGTGTTGATGTATGATGATTGAATGTATGTGGTTCCTAGAACTAGGAGATACAGACTTGAGACTGAAACCCGTAGATATAATTTCGAATTTGAAAGAACTACTCTTGAAACTACTGTCCATAAGATTGTTCGTGGTAATCAGTGAAAGAAATTAATAATTCATAAAATTCTAATCAGATAAATGCGAATCGGTAGAATGAGTACAAGGGGTCGTAGACGTCCTGCGCGTGGCCGTGGCAGGGGTAGGATGGCTGTGTCAGAACCAGTAGGATCTGGTCATGGGTCTGGAAATGAGATGCTGGTACCACCAGCTGCGGAGGTGGAATTTCAGGATCAGACGGCCGGAGATGATACGGTATCTCAGGCAATGTTAAGGGTTTTAGAAAGGGTTGCTGGGGCAGGCATGGGCACAGGAGCCCGGAAATCTGTGTCGGAGCGGCTTAGAGCCAATGGGGCAGAAATGTTTAGGGGAATCTCTGGTATAGCCCCAAGTATAGCTGAGTATTGGTTGGAGGCGATTGAGCGTATAATAGATGATCTGGATTTCACGGAAGAGGACAAACTGAAAGGGGTTGTATCTCTCCTGCGGGACAAAACTTATCAATAGTGGCTTACGATTAAGGATGGTACGATGGCTGACCGTATTACCTGGGATTTCTTCAAAAGGAGTTTCAGAGTAAATACATTGGGACAAGTTATGTGGATGCGCAGCATAGGGCATTTCTGAATCTGGTGCAAGGAAGTAGGTCGGTGGCTGCATACGAAGCGAAATTCTTGTGCTTTAGCCGTTATGCTCGAGGAATGGTGGCCACAGACCATGAACATTATGTTCGATTTGAAGATGGTCTGAGGGATGATTTGCGTGTATTGATAGCTTCACAGCGGGAGAGGGAATTTGCTGTGTTTGTGGAAAAAGCTAAGATAGCTAAGGAGGTTAAGCGGACAAAAAAATTGAATCGGGATAGAGATAGGAGTGGAAGTAAGAGAAATTTTGGATTGTCAGGGGCAGCTGGGCGTATTTAGAAAAGGCCTAGGTTAGAAAGGCTGAGGCGGGAGGAGAGATCTACTGCTAGTTAGACACAAAAGTGTGTTTGATGTGGTAAATTCCATGTAGGTAAGTGTTGGGTGGGCAGTGGGAAGTGCTTTAGGTGTGGATCTACGGATCACCAAGTTAGGAACTATCCGCAGCAAAGGGGCAGTGAAGGGCCCACAGGTCAAGGGAATGCACAATCGAGAAGAGGCGGTCGACAGCCACAGAGAGGTCGTGGTCCAGCCAGAGGTGGTAATGGTTCCGGTCGGAGTCGTGGAGCACCAGGCCAAGGGGCAGGAAACACTGAGGCGAGACAGTCGGGGTTAGTCTATACTGTCAGACATCGAGAAGAGGCTGACGCACCGGATGTCATAACCGGTACGTTTTTAATTTCTGGCTTGCCTTACACTACATTTATTGACATTGGTTCGACTCATTCTTATGTTGCTAGTGCTATAGAGGAAACTTTGAACTTAGATTATGAGACTTCTTCTAGGGAGATGACTATAGTGAGCCCTCTATGACAAACTATAGTGGTGAACAAACTGTATAAGGATGTACCCCTAGAAGTTCAAGGGGCAGCTTTCCGGGCTGATCTGATGGAACTGCCATTTGGGGAGTTCAATTTGATCTTAGGAATGGATTGGTTAGTGGAGTATCAAGCAAATTTGGACTGTGCAGCCAAGCGTATGGTGTTAAAAACCCCCGAGGGTGGCGAAGTGTTGGTGATAGGTGAAAGGGGGAACTGTTTGTCAAATGTGGTGTTTGCCATAAGAGCAGAAAGGATGATGAGAAAAGGATGCGAGGCAATTTTAATGTTTTTTCCAGAAGAGCTTCCGGGATTACCCCCGGATCATAAAGTGGAGTTTGGTATTGATCTTCTTCCGGGGACAGCGCCAGTATCTATCGCTCCATACAGAATGGCACCGAAGGAGGTGGTGGAATTGAAAATGCAGATTCAAGAGTTGCCGGATAGAGGGTTTATTCGACCAATTGTGTCGCCTTAGGAGCGCTGGTGTTATTCGTTAAGAAGAAGGATGGATCAATAAGTATGTGCATTGCCTATCGCCAGCTGAATAAGTTAACAATCAAGAACAAATACCTATTGCCGAGGATCGACGACTTGTTCAATCAGTTGAAGGGGGCCTCAGTCTTTTCGAAGATAGATATGAGGTCAGGGTGCCATCAGCTTAAGGTCAAGGAGGCGGATATTCATAAGACAGCTTTTAGGACTCGCTATGACCACTACGAATTCATGGTGATGCCATTTGGGTTGACTAACGCACCAGCAGCGTTTATGGATATGATCAACTGAGTATTCCAACCCTACTTGGATTGGTTTGTCGTGGTATTTATAGATGACATTCTGGTTTATTCAAAATCGAAAGAGGAGCATGATTCACATCTTCAGGTGGTTCTGCAGATTCTGAGGGAGAAGTGGTTGTATGCCAAATTCAGTAAGTGTGAATTTTGGCTAAGTGAAGTTACTTTTCTAGGCCACGTTGTGTCAGCAGAAGGGATTAGGGTTGACCCTCAGAAAATTGAAACGGTGTTGGATTGGATGCCGCCTAAGTCGGTAGCAGAAATTCAGAGTTTTCTTGGTCTGGTTGGGTACTACCGAAGGTTTGTTGAAGGATTTTTTTAATTACGGCACCATTGACTAAGTTGTTACGAAAAAGGGTTCTGTTTGTTTGGTCTGATAAGCAGCAAGAGAGTTTCAAGAGGTTAAAGAAAATCTTGACAAAGGCTCCGGTGTTGATTCAGCCGGAGGCTGGAAAGGGGTTTGTGATTTACTGTGATACTTTACACACGGGACTAGGATGCGTGTTGATGCAAGATGGAAAGGTTGTTGCGTATGCATCTCAACAGTTAAGACCGCACGAAGCAAATTATCCCACCCATGATTTGGAATTGGCAGTGGTAGTTTTCGCTTTGAATATCTGGAGGCATTATCTTTATGGGGAGAAATCCATCATTTATACAGATCATAAGAGCTTAAAATACCTATTGACCCAGAAGGAGTTGAATTTAAAGCAAAGGAGGTGGATCAAGTTGTTAAAGGATTATAACTGCTTGATCGAGTACCATCCGGGTAAAACCAACGTGGTGGCGGATGCTCTGAGTCGTAAAGTAATCTTTGACTTGAGAGCAATGTTTGCTCACCTTAGTCTGTATGATGATGGGAGTTTATTAGCTGAACTTCAAGCGAAACCCTCTTGGGTCAGTCAGGTTAAGGAGAAACAGCAGACTGACGAGTTGCTAAAGGAGAAGTTTCCGGTAGGATCAAGTGAAGGATCAAAAGAATTTAGTGTGAATGAGGAAGGGCTATTATGTTTTCAAGGGAGAGTGTGCATGCCGAAAGATCCTGAGTTGGGGCATAAGATTTTGCAAGAAGCGCATGGTAGTCCATATGCTATGCACCCTGGAGGAAGTAAGATGTATCGAGATTTGCGAGATCAGTTCTAGTGGCCGGGTTTGAAATGAGAGGTGACCGAATTTGTGAGGAAGTGTTTGACCTTTCAGCAGGTAAAGGCGGAACATCAGTTACCATCAGGGTTGTTGCAGCCGGAGAAGATTCCACAATGAAAGTGGGAAAGGATCACGATGGACTTTGTTAGTGGGCTACCCCTCACGCCTACTAAGTAAGATTCGGTCTGGGTGATCGTTAATTGGTTGACAAAGTCTGCTCATTTCATACCAGTACGGGTCAATTACTCTTTGCAGAAATTGGCTAAGCTATACATAGCGGAGGTAGTGAGGTTGCATGGGGTGCCAGTATCAATCATATCAGACATGGACCCTAGGTTCACCTCACGATTTTGGAAGGCGTTGCATCAAACGTTGGGTACGAAGTTAGATTTCAGTACAGCATTTCATCCTTAGACCGATGGACAGTCTGAGCGGGTAATCCAGATCTTAGAGGACATGTTAATAGGTTGTGTCATTGACTTCAGGGGTAGTTAGGAAGAGTTCTTACCGTTGGCGGAGTTTGCGTACAACAATAGCTACCAATCAAGTATTCAGATGGCGCCCTATGAAGCATTGTACGGGCGGAGGTGTCGTACACCTCCCTGTTGGATGGAATTAGGGGAACGTCGAATTTTGGGTCTGAAATTGGTTACCGAGAGAAATGAGAAGGTAGAGTTAATTCGGGCTCGACTAAAGGAAGCGTCCGACAGACAGAAGTCCTATGCTAATTTGAAGCGTAAGGACATAGAATTTGCAGTGGGTGACAAGGTGTTCTTGAAAGTGTCGCCATGGAAGAAAGTACTGAGGTTTGGACGAAAGGGTAAATTGAGTCCCAGATTCATCAGACCCTATCGGGTGTTGAAACGAGTGAGACCCGTAGCTTATCAGCTAAAGCTACCTTCTGAACTAAGCCAGATTCACAATGTGTTTCATGTCTCTATGCCGAGACGATATCATTTGGATTCCTCTCATATAGTGCCAGTGGAAGAAATCGAAGTAAGACCCGATCTATCCTTTAAGGAGGAACTCGTGGAAATATTGGATCGTGATGTCAAAGTACTGCGAAGAAAGACGGTTCCGTTGGTTAAAGTTCTATGGCAGAATCACAGTTCTAAGGAGGCTACTTAGGAACCAGAGGAAGTAATGCGGCAGCAGTACCCGCATCTATTCGTATCAGGTAATTTCGAGGTCGAAATTTTCTTTAATGGGGGTAGAACTGTAACATCCTAAATTAATGGGCCTTTGCGTTTAATGTGCTGTGATGTTTATGTTGTGCTTGATGTGCTAGTTAGGGTGTTTAAGGAGTCAAGAATGGGCTCAGGGTTGGGTCGAGGCCTTAATTGAATTTTCTGGTTGGGCATTCTAGTGGAAAGCCTGATAAGATAGGGCTTAAAAGATGTTAGCTGTGTTTTAAGATACAAAATGGGCTTGTGGTCCAGTGGCTAAGTGGCGCCACTTAAAGAGCAGGGAAGTGGTGTCAACTGGGGAGGCTCAAATTCAAGTTGCATAAAGCCCAATTCTTTTAATTAAATTTTAGTTAATTTTCGGCATTTAAATGGATAGAGAGGGATGGCAATAAGGCTTAAAAATAGGAAGATTTACTCGAGTGGATAATGCTGATAAAGTGACTAATAAAAAGGAGGAAGAGGTGGTGTTATCCATGCCACTTAAGGATGAGTGATCAGATGAAGATAAGGGAGAAAATTTAGTAGTTATCTGCTGATCAATAGTATTTCCATCTCTTGGAGGGGGGAAGAAATCGGTTTTGGTATACTATAGGGGGTGCCAAAATTTCCCTTATTAGTCAATCAATTTTAAGTTACCAAAAGGGGCATTTTCGGTTTTTGAGAGGTAGTTGCCAAAATTTTATGCTTAAGTGGGGGGTATCTTTTTATTTTTGGCTTTAGGGTTTTATTCTTCCAATCTCTTCTTCAATTTCGGCATTTGGGTTTTTCTCTCATTCTTTTCTCTCATTCTCTGCTTAAGCCGAAATCCCTAGTTCCATTCTCTCATTCCCACTTTTATGCAAAAGCCAAAATTCCATTGTTTTTCTCTGCTTTCATCTACATAGCCGAATACCCTTGTCTATTCTTTTCTTTTGCCAATCTCGTCACTAAAAGCCGAATCTACATAGATTTCTTCCTATCATCTTCTCTTTTTGATCTTCTCAAAAGCCGAAATTTTCTAGGAGTTGCCAAATTCTCTGTAAAGATAGGTGCCAATTTCTTCTGATCTATTCTTTTTCTCTTTTGGTTTTTAGAAGACAAAGCCGAAAGGCTAATGGATTGTTGGTTTCTTGTATTTATGAGTTGGGTGACATTCGGGAATGGAAGTAGATCGCTTAGATCTAAAAGCCGGAACCGCTAGTCTCTGAACCTCATATCTCTCTTTTCAGGATTTCAAGGTAAGGGGGTTCTCTTTAGATTCTCGTTAGATTCGCTATCGTAATTGTGATCTTAACCATATGTTATGATGGTAGCAATTGATAAGGTCTTTTGATGGAATCAAATATTGATCAGGCGAAGGAGGGGATTGGATCTGTAAACCCAATCCCTAAGTTTAAGAAACGAACGGTGTCAGTAGTTCGGGATTGGCCACTGGGTTGTGGACCGACTTCAGAACAAAACCTTAGACAGTTAGTAGTCGTATCGGCTTCTGATAGTGTCAATATAGAAAGTCTCGTCTTGTCCGTAATCAGGTGTGTAGATCTCTAACACACTAATTTATCTGTACTATATATGTTATAGGCTAAAAGCCAGAAAAAGGCTGTATGGACAGTCGTGTTACCCGAAAAGGGTAGGCAAGGGATGCCAAGTACGTAATCATAGAAACTTCTCTATGTGTATCGATGTATGTGATAAACTGTGATCTTTTAGGTAGTATATTGTTTTACTTTTGCATGGATGTATACATGGGATGGGGTTGATATGATGAAGGGGAAGAACATGTTAAAAGGTCACTTAGTGATCGGTGGTTAAACCACGATATGTACATTTAGGTCACAATAGTGATCGGTGGCTCTGCCACACTTGATTATAAGGTCACACAGTGATCGGTGGCTCTGCCACAGTGGATTATAAGGTCACATGGTGATCGGCATTTTAACTGACAACATGACTGTCGATATGGTGTGTAGCGGTTGGTGAGTTGATTGTAGAAATCCCCGAGGTGTGATGGCTGGTACGGGCTGATGTGTAGAGGATGGACTTTTAGGTTAGGTTGGGCCATGTTGCACGTAAATATTTTGTTGCCATTGTGTATGGGCCAAGGCCCATAATGTGTTTGTGGGCCTCAAGCCTTTTATGTGTTTTCAAGATTTGCACACTGAGTCTTGGTGACTCACCTCTTTAATTTCCCTAGCTTTTCAGATGAGCAGTAGAGCATGGGCATGGGAGCCGAGGCAGACTCGAGGGGCCATCAAGTTCTTTTATTTTCATAAACTATCTTCGATTTACCTTTAAGTTTTAATTTTTGGATTATTTATGTAATAAGGCCCCATGGCTTAGGTTTTGATTTACTATTTGTTAATGTTTACAATTTATAAATTTATGTTCAGGGATTTAAGTCATAAGGAGTAATAAAATGGGATTTTCAAACATGTTTAACGAAAAAGCAAAGGTTTTTATCAAATATCGTTTTTCTGAATGAATACCTAAATAAATAAATTGAGATTTCCAAAAACCATCAAAGCAAAGTTTTCAACATTAAACCTCATAGCATACCAGATCGGGTCGTAACGTTTGGGCCAGGTTTAGGGTGTTACACCACCACTGTAAAATGATATGATAAACAGATCAAAAGGTCTTTGTTATAACGAGGCTAGGGTTAAAGGTGTGGATAAAGGTTGAAATTAGAAGGTTAGAATCGAGATTGAATTGATAAGTTACCTACCTAAAAATTTCTAAGATAATAATTACATCAACTGAAAATAATAAAAATCCTACTAATACGAGCTTTTTCTTTTGGGAAATAGCCTTTGATTGTGTAAGCTCACTTTCCATACTACTAATATTGAAAACTTGAATTTTTTTTTTTAAGAACAGACTAAATACAAGATAAATTTAACTACCAGAATAATAAACTCAGATAACTAGTTCAAATCAAATCTCGATTAAGGGGTAGTCAAAATAAAGGGTGATAACAAATACAAAGGGTTTTGAGTTAAAATTAGCGGGTAAGTCAATAAAAAGAGTTGTTAGGCTCAACCGGGTTCACTAAGGGTTAATTATAAGGGTAGGCTATTTAGTAGAATAAGTGGGTTAAAACCTAAGAGCCTTTATCATCTCGGTATATCAAATCATAACTGTGGTCTTGACATGTATAATCGAGGCAAGTTCTAGAATAACAATTCATAGTCGACGCACTCATAATCAAGAAGTGAGCATGAAAAAAAATGTATGCTCTGTTAGGCTCAAATTCTCACAAAAATTATGGGTGTTTTTGACATCAACCTTGTAAATCTCAAATTTCAAGATAATATTTAAATTCCGGTTGACAACCTAAAATTTTAATTTTTAGAAAATTAGACTTATCATGCTTGATTCCCTAGTATTCTTCAAATTTAATTATCAATGCACAATTAACTATGACTTATTCCAAAACATATCAATAAAAATCACAAATCATTAGAAATTTCATCTTAATTAGTAATATGAGAAAATTACTTTAAAACAAGATTAAATTTAGGGATTTGAGAACAATGCAGACAGTTAGGCATTTTTATCCTCAGGGTTTGAGAATAATGACAACTTAGGCATTTTCTCAGAATACCTATTCACCCTCCACACTTAAGATGTACATTGTCCTCAATGTACAAAGATAGATAATGACATTTTAAAGATAAATCAAAAGAGAAGGGGGAAGAATTACTCCCTGATTTGTAGATGTTTTCCCGAATGAGTGTCTTTGGTGGCGGTGATGGTCGATCGAGATAACATTCTGCAAGGCTTAGATGAAGAAATTAGGTAGCGCTTTTTAAAAGTAGCTGAGCTTTATTAAGACCTAATAAAAATAAACTAAATATATAAATAAAGACAAGAAAGATAAAGAGAAAGAGACTAAGAAGGAAAATAGACTAAGGCTAGGAGATAAAGGGGCTTGAGAATCCTTATTGGTAGGTGGTTCACGAGGTGGGTGTGACTTCTAAGGCGACGGAGGTGCTGGCGTGGCAGAAGTGGCGTGATTCCCAAGTAGCCTTTAGAACCTGACACTAAGAAACTAAAATAAACTAAAATAAATTAAGCATAAGATAGTCAAAAAGAAGGAAAATAAAGGAAAAGATAAATGTGAAATGAAAGATAAATGGTCTTATAGGTCCTTGGCTTTGTGTTGAGACGAAGCTACCAGCATGAACTCATGTTGATCGTTCTCCTTTGCGGAATGTGGCCTTTTACGCTTCTTTGGCATGGTGTTGGCATGCTCAAGGATCTAGAGCCTTAGTAACTGGAGCATCTGAGATGGAGGAGAGTGAAAACAAAGAAAATAAGGATGGAATCAGATAGGGGAAAGGAAAAGAGGTGAGGGGTTTAAATAGATGTTCATATGTTCTGCTCCAACACGGTCGTGGTTCTAAGGTGTGTCGAATTACACAGCCTCCTCGCACGGCCATGTTATAGAGGGTGTTGTCACCCTATGCCCATGCTTGATCCGTCTACGCCCGTGCTCGTGATGTTTTTCTTGTTGGCACGGTTGTCTGACACGGGCGTGCCTCACCTGTGCTTGATAAGTCAGTAACCTCAGTAATTTTACACTGTTTGTGGCGTGGGCGTGTTTTATCCGTGTTATGAAAGTCGATAGCCTCACACGGTTGGTGCCACGGTCATGCCTTATTTGTTGGTGCCTGTGTCGAGAGTGGTTGGATCTGTGACGTTGGGGTGGTGGTTACCGATTGCACACGCCGCTCGTCGAGTGGTGGTTATTTTTGTGGTCCACACGGCCACGGACATGATCGTGTGTAAGGCTGTGTGGCCTGGAATTTTGCACTTTTGGTTAGTTAAAAAGGAAAAGAAAAAGAGAAAAGAAAATGTAAAATAATGCAAAAAAATAGGGCTAGTACTCGGGTTGCCTCCCGAAAAGTGCTCGTTTATAGTTTTAAGCTAGACTTTCCTCGTATTTGAAAATTTTAGGAAGGTTTAAAAGTTTGAATATCTTCCCTCATGTCTGCAGTTTTATTTTTATGACAAGAATGAAATTGAGAAGCGTTTACCTTGAAAGTGCCAAATGTTGGATTGCTTACTTCGACTAGTCCTTGTGGGAAGATATCGTGTACCTTAAGAAGAAGTTCTCTCTTTTCTTTCAGGTTTGTTGTGGTGATGTACGGCTCGGCTGTATCTAACGGAATCTGGTCTCCTATTTTATTGTGTTTGGATGTCCCCACGAGCTCTTCTGGTGGTTCCTCCAGTTTTACGTTGTGTGAATCCGGCTCTTCTTTGACCTGTGTTTTTTGTTCTTCCTTGTGTAATCCTAGTTTTTCCTTGAAGTGCATTTTCCATTCATCTAGGTCATCAATTTGGGTCCTTTGTTCTTCGTGAGTTGTTTCTTTGTTGGCATTAAACTAAGGATCTGGTTCAATCGTTCCCTTTTTTGGAGGTACCTGAAAAGAAGGTGTAATTGGATGATTAACAAAAGAATTTTCTTGTTCACCTTGATTCTTTGATGACCTAGCTGAGTCGAGGGCTTGAAGACTAATTGAGTCGTCACCTACACAAAGTATGAGCTCACCTGTGGCAACATCAATTTTAGTCTTGGCAGTTGCTAGAAAAGGTCTTCCTAAAATTAGGGGGATTGAATTATCCTCATCCATGTCTAAAACAACAAAGTCTACTGGGAAAACAAATTTATCAATTTTTACGAGAACATCTTCAATAATGCCCCTAGGAATTCTAACAGTTTTATCAGCTAATTGAATGCTCATCTTAGTTTGTTTTGGCTTCCCTAGACCTAGTCGCTTAAACAAAGCATAAGGCATAACATTTATACTAGCCCCTAAATCAGCTAACACATTATCAATATTTAAACTACCAATTAAACATGGAATTGTAAAACTCCCTGGATCTTTTTGCTTCTGTGGTAGTCTATTTTGTAACATTGCTGAGCATGTTACGTTTAATTCCACGTGATGCTCTTCATCTATTTTATGTTTGTTGGTTAAGAGCTGTCTTAAAAATTTCCTCGAGTCTGGCATCTGGAAAAGAGCTTCAAGAAGAGGTAAGTTAATATGTAATTTCTTTAAAAGTTTAAGAAACTTACCAAACTGCTCCTCTGAATCATCTCTGTCTAATGCTGCAGGATAAGGTATGCGAGGTTTGTACTCTTTGACTATCGGCTTTGGTTTTTCTTGTACTTCCTCTATTATACCTTCACCTACCTTACTTTCTAGAGTCGAGTTGGGTGTATCTAACTCCTTGCTACCCTGGACTGTGATGGCTTGAATTTGCTCCTTAGGGTTAATCTCCGTGTTACTAGGTAGACGTCCTTGCGGTCGTTCTGACATTGATTTTGCAAGTTGTTCGACTGCTTTAGTGATTTCCTTGACTGACTTAGTAATTTCATCAATTCGGATTTCGTTGCTTTTGATTGTTCTGTCAGCTTCTTGGATGTGCTCTTCGATGGTTGGCTTCTTGTCTTGTGGATAGGGCTGATTTCGGAAGTTTTGGGGGGGCTGTTACCTTTGATTTCCTTGATTGCCTTGTCCTTCCCATGAAAAATTTGGGTGGTTCCTCCAACCTGGATTATAAGTGTTACTATAAGGATTATTATTAGATCGAAAATTATTACCTATATAGTTCATCTGTTCATCTTCTGTTCCTGGTTGGTAGGGTGGGTACTCAGGATTAACCACAGTTCCACTAACGTTGCACTGCATGACTGGATGTATCTGTGAAGAACACAAACTAGCTTTTTATTCATCATTTCTAGCTGCGTTGATAGCATGGTCATGGTGTCGACATTGAAAACTCCTGCCGATTTCGTTGGTTTAGTTCTCTAAGCTTGCCACTGATAATTTTTTATCGACATCTCCTCAATGAACTCGTAGGCTGCTTCAGGAGCTTTATTGTTCAGCGTTCCACCGGCGGCTGAATCTATCAGTTGCCTCGTTGAGGGGTTTACTCTGTTGTAGAAGGTTTGGACTTGTAGCCACTGGGGTAAACCATGGTGTGGACACCTCCTCAAGAGATCATTGAACCTCTCCCATGCATCGTATAGTGTCTCTATACCCATCTGCACAAAAGAAGAGATATCGTTACGTAATTTGGCCGTTTTGGCCGGTGGGAAATATTTCATTAAAAACTTTTCGGTCATCTGCTCCCATGTAGTGATTGACCCTCGTTGTAACGAGTTTAACCACTGTTTGGCTTTATTTCTCAATGAAAAAGGGAATAACCGAAGACGAATGGCATCATCAGAAATGCCATTTATTTTGAAGGTATCACAGAACTCCAAAAAATTAGCTATATGCATGTTTGGATCTTCGTCCTGCAAACCATGAAATTGAACAAACTGTTGAATCATTTGTATTGTGTTAGGCTTTAATTCAAAATTGTTAGCAGATATAGCACGGCTAACAATACTAGATTTTGCTCCTGTTAAATGCGGTTTCGCATAATCAAACATTATACGTGGAGCATTGTGATCTCCCACATCGCGTAATGGTGGGTTGTTTTTGCCTATCCTTTCAGTAGGATTGGATCTGTTTTCTTCCTCTCTTTCTGTGTAGTCTAGGGCTCACCTGGTTTCTCTGCGATTCCTAAGAGCGGTTGCTTCGATATCACTATCGTATACCAAAGGTCCTCTCAGATTCCTTCTAGTCATAAACTAGAGGTACCTAGAAAAGAGAAAGAAATAAAAAAATAAAAATAAAAATTAGAAAAATTAAAACTTAACCTAAGAAAACAAAAGAAATAAATTGCGAATAAAATAATGGCTAAAGTAATAAAAATAGAGCTTTCTTAATATTGTAATTCCCCGGCAACGGCGCCAAAAACTTGATCGCTGTAAAATCAGAGTTTTAAATATTTATAAAAGAATGATCAAACCTGGAGACTAATTCTGACAACGATATTAAGGCAAGTGTACCTATCGAACAGTAGTATAGCTTAGGCAAGACCGGATATCGAACCCAAAGGAACTACAAGTATTAATACTCACTTTCTTTTTATTATTTAACCTAACTAAGATAAAGGTTACTTTTAAACTAAATTAACGACAACTAAACTAAGGAAACAAAGACAAAAAGATGAATTTGGGGATAACTTGAAAAAGACTCAGTTGATTTTTATGATACCTTCGGGAAGAATCCACCTAGACTTTTCTTCTTATCTAACCTTAAATTATATGATTTCTTTTACTTAGCTTGATCCGTGAGACTCCCTAACCTATGTTAAACCCTCTCTCGAAGCGAATAATGTCTAATCCTAGGTTAATTAGTGGAACTCTCGTTCGCTTATAATAACCCCTTAGGAAAGTAGTAAATCAATCAATAGATTCCCATATTAGGTTTCACCCTAATCCGGCAAAATCTCGTAACTCTATCTCTAGGCGTCCGATCAACTTCGCTTAATTATGTTAGATCTACTCTTAGGCAGGGTCTATTCCTCCTCCACCTAAGCACATTAGATTTGGATTAAGCAACATAATTAAGAACAAACTAAGTAATTTATCATATAACTTAAAAATCAAATAATAAAATCTGTCTAGGTTTCATCCCCCTTCAGGTATCTGAGAGGTTTAGTTCATAATGTAAAAAGAAAACATCACAAGAGAAAAGATAAAACAAAACATGAGAAAAATCCTAAAACTCCCTGATGGGATTGAAGGAGAATTCCGTCGTCTTGAGTATAATTCCGGCTTCTTGGGATGAATCAGTTGGCTATCCTCGCGTTACTCCCTAACTCTGACCTTCTCGGCTTGGCTCCTTGGCCTAGCTTTCGCCTCTTTTCAAAGGTGGTACTTGGGGTATATTTATAAGCTCTTGAAATGCGATTCTTTCTCCCGAAGTATCCTTTTTCGAGTGTAATTGCTCTTTCTAGCGACAGGGACACGGCCATGGCACACGCCCGTGTGAATCGTGGCCAGGCCATGCTCGGACTTCTTTAATGAGGCACGGCTGTGTAAATCGGGAGAAGGCCGTGTTCTAGATGATTGGCATGGCACGGCCATGTGGGCTTAAGTCCAGGCCGTGTCGATTTCTTTCTTGGCCCAATTTGGTCTGTTTTAAGCCCGTTTTGTGTTCTTTTCATCCTCGGGTGCTTTCCTGGGTATAAGACATGAAAAGAAAGGATTAAGAGCACCTTTTTACACAAATCAATGGATAAATCATCCAAAAGCATATTAAATGTGGGCTTAAAATATGTTACTTTTATGGTTTATCAACCATCACTTACCAATCCGTACGAATACCGTGAATAGAGAAGCAGTAGTTTGAAAAACAAAAAGGTGATGTTGAAAGAAGAGAAAGAAATAACGGAAGAGGAAGAAAAGGAAAAAGAAAATAGTGAAGGAAGAAGGGAAAAAATTTTGACGTCAGAATTATTTTGGGGATTTAGGAGGAGAGAGAAAAGATAACAAATAAAATCAAGATAATGCTTCCATATCCCTAAATTTTCTCCCCCCACTAACCCACTCAGAAACCTGCTCAACAGAAACTCTAACAGATACACCAGACACAAAAAGATAAACATCTACGCTCATGCAGGATTCGAACACAGGACCTCCAAAACCAATTTCCTTACCACTCGAACCAGCAGGTTCATCCTGATGTAGATTTACAGACAATTAAATATAAGCCCACTGAACAGAGATAGGGCTTAATTCCAAAAATAATAAAATTTGCTAAAGGTAGGGCTTGAACTTGGAACCTCTCACACACACTCAGAACACTTAACCACTAAAGCAGATACACAGTTGTGTCAGATTTCACAGAAGTAGAAATAAATTATCTAGGGCGTTACAGTAGTTGCTTTTGTGTCCCGCTGTTTGACATGCCAAAAAGTTAAGGCTGAACATCAGTTCTCTTTCGGTCTACTTCAGCCAGTTAAGATTCCTCTGTGGAAGTGGAAACGTGTAACGATGGATTTTTTTAGTGGGTTGCCTTTAACCCCCACTAAGAAAGATTCAGTTATCCACTCACTTCATACCTATCCGAACAATTTTTTCCCTACAGAAGTTAGCTAAACTATATATTACCGAAATTGTGAGACTATACGAGATTCCAGTCTCAATTATCTTTGATAGAGATCCGTGATTCACATCTCGGTTCTAGAAGAAAATTCATGAGGCTTTAGGCACCTGGCTTAATTTCAGTATTGCGTATCATCTTCAGACCGACGGACAGTCTGAGCGAGTTATTTAGATTCTAGAGGATATGCTTCGGGGTTGTGTAATAGACTTCCAGGGTAGTTGGGAGGATTATCTATCGTTAGATGAGTTTGCATACAATAACAACTTCCAGTCTAGTATTCAGATGACACCCTACGAGGCCTTGTATGGTCGTAGATGCCGTACTCTTCTGTGTTAGACAGAATTAAGTGAACGACGGGTTTGGGTCCCAAGCTAATTTTTGAAACTGAGAACACTATGAAATTGATTTGAGATCGACTGAAAGTCACCTCTGATCGATAGAAGTCTTATATTGATTTAAAAAGAAAAGATATTGAATTTTTTGTAGGCAATCATGTGTTTCTAAAGGTGTCACCGTGGAAAAAGGTTCTCTGATTTGGACGCAAGGGCAAGTTGAGCCTGAGGTTTATTAGACCTTACTACATTTTGAAACGTGTCGGACCTGTTGCGTATCAGTTAGCATTACCGCTGGAGTTAGAGCAAATTCATGATGTGTTTCATATGTTGAGATGGTATCGGTCTGATCCGTCGTATATTGTTCCTATCCACGAGATCGAGTTGTGACCGGGTTTAACATTCGAGGAGGAACTTGTTCAGATCATAGAACGTGATATTAAAGTACTGAGGAAGAAAAATGTTCTTCTGGTGAAGGTTCTGTGGCAGAACCATGGCATCGAGGAAGCCATACGGGAACCTGAAGAATCAATCCGACGACAGTACCTGTATCTATTTGAATCAGGTAATTTCGAGGCCAAAATTCCTTTTAGGGGGAGAGAGTTGTAACGCCCCAAAATTTTGATAATTGAATGGCAAGAATCTACAATAATTAGATTTTTATATTTCTAGTTTTGTGCTCTGCTTTTGTGTTTAAAGTCTGGAGTTTGAGTTGCATCGTTAAAAGTTTTATTATTTTTGAAACAACCCTTATCCATGCGTTACGTAGTTAAGTGCGATTCTGTGTAAATTTATGTCAAGAATGAGCCTGCTGGTTCACTGGTTAAGTAATTGTCTATATTCTATTTGGCCCCGAGTTTGAATCTCATCGTATGCGTTAGGAAAATTTTTGCTTGTTGTCGAAAGTATGCTGGTGGTTAAGACAAAGGATTATTATTATTTAAATGTTCTTTTATTCTCCCTTCTTCTTTCCCTTTTCTTTCTTTTTTTTCCTTGTTCTTTTCTTTCTTTTTACTCCTTCGATTTCACTTTTTCAATTGCATTTCGACAAGTGAATATCGAAATTATTGAAACCCCTAAGTTGTTGGAAGATTTTTATGTAAGTTCTGCCAGAAAATCTTAAGCCTCTGCGAAGTTTCGTTAGCTTCTGTTTGTGTTGCTAACTTGAGGAATTCTCTGATTGTTTGCATAAACTCTCTGATAATTAGTTGTTTTTGTTTCCTTAGGCGTGAATACGGAGGGAGGTGGTCCTTCACGTGTTGTGTCGATTTAGTACTATTGAATTGTCGGTAAGCATTGGTCATTGGAAGTTTAGTGTCGAGGTTTTGACATCCTTAGTTGAGTGTTAATATATGCAATGATTTGTCGTTTTAGTAGTTTAATTGGTTGTTGAATGGTTAAATTAGGTTCTAGGACTTTTCCTTGTTGATTTTACTTCAAAACGAGATCAGGTGCGTACTGAAAACCTCGATTTCTACGACTTTGGGTTGCCAGAAAACATGACGGTCAACACCACACGACCAGGCACCAGGCCGTGCGAGCCACACAGCCTTGTAACTCATTATTCATCGATTTGAGGGCACACAAGATTGTGTTCAAGTAGTGTGTGGCCATGTTAAGTGCAGAGTTCAAACGGAGAACAGACACAGGCGTGTGTCTAAGCCGTGTAACTCACTATTTGTGACTTAGGACCATACGACCATGGACATGGACGTGTGCCCAAGTCGTGTGAGTCACACGGGCGTGTGTCTAGGCAATATGGCATATAAATAGGGTCCGAGTGTTGTTTTTGATGCCGTGAGTGTCGTCCAACACTAACACGGACCTCCACAATGTATGAATGATATGAATTTGATTGTAGTTACTATTTCTGACACTGAATTGTATTACATATGTTGTGGATACTTTTACTCTGCATTTGCATGGGTTGGGATTTTGTGAAGAAAGAAGTAATTTGTTCTGAATTGGTCAGAATCTGGCGCATTGCCGCATTTCGATCTAGCAGCTAAGTTGCGTTTCTGTAAATGTGTCAGATAGACACTCTATGGTGTATAGGGTTGGTTGGGCATTTAACGCCATTAACGGTGTGTTGGGATGGCTGAAGATGATGTGTAGAGGTTAGGGGTAGGAACAACTGCATATGAATCTAAAACTGTTTTTGTTTATGTAATTGATTTGTTCTGTATCTAAACTGAAATGGCTTCTATTGCTTAATCGAATCTTGGGATTCAAGAATTATCTTTCAAATGTATTTCAATTGAATGAACGTCTTTTATGCACTGAGTTCACAACTCATTTATTTACTGATTGGATTTTAGGTGGTTCTCAAACTTGAATGGGTCGGCGCCACGGGAGCTCGGTCAAGTTTTTATCTTTCTTTTAAATACTACTATTAGGAAATTCAATATTCTATGATATTATGATGTTTGGAAAGATTGCATACTTAGTTAATTGCTGTGTGGATATTAAGTGATGAATGGGTTCATTTTGTCTGTGTTATAAATGTGGTGTTTTTAGTATCGTTAATGTAATTCTTTGGACTTGATTTAGACGTCTAGGCTAGGTTTAGGATGTTACATAAAATGTTACAAAATTTATGAAAAATTTTAAGAAATAATTAAAGGCAATTTAATTAACATATACAATCAACTAATACGTCACAAAGGTAAAGAAAACTATTATATATATGCTTAATTTTGTATAGGGATTAATCAAGTTGACAACGTTTTTTTATCTATCATATATATAAACATATACAAACACAAGTTTAAAGAAAGTTATGAATTGATGAATGTAGTTTTGTTATTCATTATATTATTGAATTTTTCATATTTATAAATTTTATCACATTTTATATAAGAATTTTAATTTTTTTAAAATATTTTGTTAAATATAATTTTTTTGAACAATTTCATTATAGGTTCTAATCATATCTATTCTTTTTTTATATGATACTTAGAACTACCCATAGCCCCTCCCCAACCCATAAATAGAAGGTTAATGCGCTTCAGCACACTTGAACTCACGTCCTCTTATATTGACAATAATGCCTATGCCAATCAAACTAAGACTCAATCAAATTTTGTTAAATAAATTTACTTGATACAATTTTTTATCATACTTATAAGAAAGATTTTTGATTCTATTAGAAGACTTTTATTAATTGAATTTAAAGAAAAAAATATTACTTTTATTTTAAATAACACATTTTAATTATTTAAATAATAAGTAACTTTATATTTAATACATAAATTTTATAAATAATAAATTTATAAGTTTAGTCTAAAATATTATAATTATATTAATTATATATTATGAAAAAATTATTATGGTCAGTTTGTTGACTATTAAAAAAATTAAATAATGAATAGTTTAATTTACAGTGTATCAACTTTTTATAGTTTAATATTATATTTGAATGGTGAAAATAATTAATTCACGTTAATCAGTTATTATGCTAAATAACATTGTTTTCTATTAATTATATGAAGTGAAATTTATTGTACATAAAATATGGTAAAATATTTTAATTATGGTTTGAATTTTTTTATTAATATATTTTAATTATGTGTAATAATTTAAATAATGAATATTATTTTACAATAATCACAATAATTAAAAATATTTTTTAAGAAATTAAATGTGTAAAATTTAAGTAGTTATTTTTAGAAATATTTGTAAATATAAGTATTTTTATTTTTATTTGATCGGCGAAGGTTAAAATTATTATGGATTCTGTTTTGAGAAAAAAACTGTAACAGCTCTACAAAATTTCATCCCATTAAGTTAAAATTACAAACACCAGGCAATGGCTCAAATATATCAATTTTGTTGTCAGTGTTTCCCAAAAGAAAATAATTTAGTTATAAAAAAGAAAGATTGTATAACATAATATTTATTATTTAAATTGTATTACATAATTGTGAATGAAGTTGTGATTGGATCTTAAGCTTTTAAAAAACTGCATCACATAGTTAGAAATTTAAAACAAAATAAATTGTATATTACAAATTATACGTAATAATTATTTTTTGACAAGTTCGATTTTCTTCAAAAATTAGATTCATTGAAAACACCAGATCAAAGGTCAACAAGTGGGATGGTTCAATGTTGTTGAAATTTTTTAAAATATCAATTAATAAAATTTCATAAATATAAAAAGTGAGAAAATTTTTTAAAAACAATATTTATAAAACAAGAACCAAAATTAACCTGAAAAAGAAACTTTTTTTTTTTTTTTATTGGTTGTCCAATTAGTTCCTACCAATTCGTAACCATAAAAAGCTCGACTTTACACTCATTAATTAAATGACTATTTTTTCCTCTCCGATTGAAGAGCCAAACAAGATCAGCATAATGAAATGATGAATTGAATTAACCAAAAGATCAAATGAGATATTATATGCAACCAAATCAAAGAATGTTGACCTGCGAAACATTCCAATATGAGTTCATGGTAATCCATGCAACATCGGAATCCATCCGAATACTAATTACAGGTACGTTTATCAAGAAGGAAAAACGGACAAAAATGGTAATCCAGGCATCGTGTAGACGAAACCATGATTTTTGGGCGGAATTGAAGATCAAATATACGAGGGATTGCTAGGTAGAATGCAATGGAAACACTTAAATCACTTGTTCAAGTGCATGAAGCTCTAGAATAGATCAACTTCCTTCTTCAAAAGATCTTGCTTCCACTTTGGCAACTTGTAAAATGCTTCTTTCGGCATCCCGAATACCGTCTCGAACTCCTCATCGGACAAATAAGTCTGAGAAATCAAAGCCAGAGTAAAAACTAATATAATTCAGAAAAAGGATAAGAGTGAACTTGTAAACATCGATGATGGGACAACCTCTCTGCGTTTGAAGTCAATTCCAGTTACTGGATTTTCAGATTTGGACTTCAGCTGGTCGTAACTGTATGTACATGACTGAGTTATTGGTTCTGAATTGTCCCCATTGGTTTCACCTGTCTCGCCTTCAGCTGTCTCATGAGAATCGTGTGCTTCGGAAGGGTCTGCTTCACTCTTGGCTTCATCTGTACAATAGAATTACATGTAAATCCAAGAGATGACTTAACTTATTGGACATTGCACCAAGATCCGGTGTATTGATCTTAATCAATGGTTCTTTCTTTTATAGAGAAGAACTTTGTTCAAAGATACAAAAAGGGTACTTACAAGTAGGGCTGGTTACTGCAGGAGTGCTGCTAGCAGATTTTCTAGGGGATCCGTTGGGTGATTTCTTCATTTCCGCAGTAAGAACCTGGGAGAGAGCAGCTACAGCAGCAGCTCGTTGTGATCCCTGACCAGTGCAAACTGGCTTTGGAGCTGAGGTTTTGCCTTCTGATGATGGATTAAATGCAGATGTTAAGGCAGCTAAAGCTTCGGCTCTTTGCCTGGGTCCTTGTCCATCAGATCGATCCTGAGCTTGAAATAATGGTGCATATCAAGTTCTTAAACTAAAAAGCAACGTAGAATGCTTTGAATTCTCAAAATACACAGCATTTCACATAATAATGCATCATGACATAAAACATGAGGGAATGGCTGCAAAAGCAGAAGGAATCAATAATTGGGCACATCTGGAAACATACCATGACAAAAAGGTCAAATGAGGGATGAAACAAGGCTGAACCAATATTTGAACCAATTGAAAAGAAGGGAAAGAAATGCAGTATCAAGCTGAAGCTAAATGAAAAAAGAGATGGTGGGAAACAGAAACTTCTTTCATTTACATCATTTTCTTTTCTGACTTTCGGTATCTTGCTATAGCAGCTAACACAGATGACAAATATTAAATTCAATAAGCCAGAATGCAAAAGCATTTGGCAGACAAAACACAACATGAAGTTGCTTGTTATCATCACTGATAACCTACGGTTGTCGGTTGGAAGTCTTCTTTGATCAACTTGAACGTTTCAACACCTAGTGCATGTGAGGAAAAAGGTAACAGGAAAAATGTCGAAGTGCTTGAATGGACCATAGCCTTTGGCCCATAGGGTGAGGAAGTTGATTACGGATGGATGAAAATAAATGTATGCAGAAAAAGCATTAATTGAAATGAAATTGCAGTTCAGTAGGCATCGTTTCTATTGCAACAATTAGCAGGAAGTGGGTTTGAGCATGCAGCTTTTCCTCCAATTAAAAGGGTGGGGAGGGGTTATGGGTAGAAGTAGGCTTTGTATAAATAAATAAAAAAGAGAGAAATAGCACTGGAACTAGGATGAGAGATGACCTGAAAGAGTTTGTTTCTGTGCAGTAAAAACCTAATAGAGGAGGCGGAAATACGGATTAGGGATGGCTAAGGAGTAGGGAAGGGACAACATTATTTTGATAACTTGCCATAAGATTATCTTTTCAGCAGTAAGTGAAATCTTTTGAGTAAATAAATCCCACAAGTATTATTACAAGGCATTGATCTCCAGTTCTATAAACCTCCTTCCAAAGTTTTCAGGTACTTCAATTGGGGGGGGGGGGGGACAATGAAAAGAAGATAATTTTCCAGAAGATGGACTGAATGCAGAAGACAAGGCAGCTAAAGAAACCATTTTGGTTCCCATTGGACTTTCATTTTATGATCCAAATTTCTGTATACTAAACAGAAATTTCATATGCTGAAAATTTTCAACGCATGTGAACTGAAAATGGAAATTACCTCTGCATGGCTAGCTCCAAAGAGCAATGCCACCTTCTTCTGGAATGAGTTTCCTGGCACCTATGATCCACAAAAAACATCAAAGCATAAATATTAAACAGATGCAGTGCTTGCAATACACATGAAAGGAAGGATGAATCATGTCATGCAAAAAGCAGTTAACTCTTAGAGAAAACAACAGAGCATTTCGTAAAGTTTTCAGTGTGTGTATACAATTCACAGTAACTGATTCTTTTTTTGCACACGGTGACAACAATAGGGTAATTGTTGTCTCATCCTAGCTATAAGAAGCTCTCAATGATATGATCCTCTAATTTTAATCTTTTGAAGGATTACATGGTACTTTCATTAAACAAGTGCACTATTTAATCAATTCTATGGACCATATAGCATTAATAAATCACAAAAAAGTTTACCATCCTACTTTTCCATCATTGGGAATGTCTCATTTGAGTCACCTGTTCAGAAGTTTTTCTCTTTTTTTTTTTTTTTTTTTTTCTCATTCTTAATTGCTTTTGGTGCTGAGAAAGAAATCCATGAAACCGAGGTTACTTATTATGGTTACAGGTATTGCAAATCTCATAGAGGCTCTCTACACATACATTCAAACATTTCCTTATCTAGAAAACTATTGCATTGATTAAAAGCATTTTATGTGGACAAGCTGAGAATATAACTTCACATAATTTGTTGCTGATGAAGACAAACAATTTAACATTAATACAAGTGACAGGAAGGATAAAGTAGAAAACTCTAATGAAGGAAACACATACAGTAGCTCGGTGAGAATCCCATGAAAAGAATGTAGTGAAGAAGCAGGGTTCGTTTCCTTCAGTAACTTTGTATAGTGTAATCTTTGGCGACATACCCTCTAGAGATACAGCCCTGTCTATGTATTTCTGCATGGAATTTTCTAAAATGAATGATGAGCGTGTGAAAAGGATCATACAAAGAAGAACCCAATGTTTATTTATTACCTGGCCAAATTCAAAAGCCTGTTGTTTTTCTTTGGCGTCTACACACTGACCAACCCAAACAAACACTTCAGCACGAGTGTCGAGTATCAGAATATCTTCAGTCAAGAGATCGTCCTGATCGAAATTGTAAACTTCCTCAACCTGAACAATGGAATGGAAACTTACATATAGAATGCACTGGATATAGCAGTAACAAGTTTCAATCACATTAGGAGAAACTCACTTTAAACTTTCCTGAGGTATCCCCGTAGAAGAATATAAAATCATGGAAAAAAAAAGTTAGAATGGTATAAACCTCGTTAATAACTGAGCGCAAAGCAAATCACATTTTTGGTTAAGAAATACACCTTTATTAAGATAGAAAGTGTACAAGTGGGGATCCCTGACAATCTCATGAGATTCTTTTTCAGTTGAGGTATAATCTTGTTTCCCACCAAGTGCAGACCAGAAGGCAGAGGTCTCAGTTCCTTCTTTACAATGTTTCCGAGTGACTCCAGGCTGAATGTGAAAGATTATTAGATGATTGATTGACATGGGGAAAGGAAATCTTGGAAGAACTAAACAATGGTAGTGTTATCCTTATCTATGAGGAGCAAATCACAAGCTTTAAGCCAGAAACAGATTTAATATCGTCCCACTACCAATGCTTAATTGGTCAACTCAACCTGTTGGAACTTGCAGTATAGACTATAAGAATGTAACTATATCAAGTCTTACCAGTCTTCCCAATAAATCCGTGTTCTTTTATCTTGTGTCACAAGAAAAACCTCAATGTAAACAACTTTCTATAGTGTATACCTTCAAAAATTCAGCAACTTTGGGAGCCAATTGCTGCTGTTCGTGAGTGCTTTGAGTTCCATACCAAGTGAAAATTGCCGAAGATCCAGATTGCAGGAGGAAACACTCAGTCGAGTTCAACGATGTTGCCACCTAAACAATAGTTACAGAAACAAGGGCACAGTCATCATGCAGCCTGTTGTTAAAATACAAAAGTAAATGGTAGTCATACGGCACATGTCATAACAAAAAACTGCAGGATTGCAGTCATCATCACGCATTTGATAAATAAAATAGTTCATTTCTCACTATTATTAAAATAATGGAGAGATTATGAAAATTGCAAATTGGAAAAAGGTGTTACATCAAACATGATTGTACAGTCAATGGTAGCAACAAGAAATGTTAGGGTCTAAAATACTGGCATGTAAAACAAGATTAGACCATTGTTTGCATTTAGGTTTTAAGAAAAAAAATATATTTTTATTCATTGGAAAATCAAACCAACCAATGAAAGTTTAAAAGGCAAAACATGACAAAATAGCCAACTAATACATACTGCATCAACTTGTTGTGCTTTAATATTGTGCATGGAGTTTCCTGATATCTGAAATAGAGCAACAGAATCTGCTGTGTAGGTTTCATCAGTCAAGCCTTTCTCTTCTATACTCTTTCTGTAACCAGCGCTTATGCCACCCTAAATAGGAATCAGTCATTGGAAAATTGATACCTTTTAATTCAAACCAAAAACTCTACAAGAAAAGGTAAATTACTAATGAGATTCTAAAAGTTTGAGGTCAAATTGAATACCTTAAGGACCACCATAGGTTGAAAAAGTGCAACGAATTGAGGTGGCTCTTTACCTTCATATACACGACCCTGTAAGAAGCATCTATTAGAAACACAGGCTTTAGAATAACCATAGTCAGCCAAGGGTAATATATGATACCTGAACAGGCCTCCCCTTATGTGAGTTAAACACTGTATTAGCCAACTCAGCAGCTGTCTCTTGGTCCTCCTGAATTAAGATATATGTACTTTTAGAAAATGAATCTTTTAAGTAGTGATGACCATCATCACAATGAAGCCATCAAGTTAACATGTGACTACATAAGCACCTCTTTCGTCTATGAAAGAACATGATGGGTGGAAGCTACAAATGGGAAAATAATAAAAGATGGGATTTAGATTCAATGCGGAGAACAAGTCGAATGAAGAAGATATTGTTACCACTAAACGATCTAGAAAGCAATTCTTAAAAGAAATGGCAATAGAAGTGCAACTTATTGCAGACAAAATCAATGATGGCAGCCCAAGTAAACATGCATGAAATTCAGAAGGCAACTTCTAAATTCCATCAGTAGAAGGCACTCATATTGGGGCCCTATCTATCGTTCTTTCAGTAATGACAAGGAGCTCATCTTGGCAGCATGCTAGTCCACATTATTTAAATCAAATCCACTGTTTCACATTGCTATTTTGAAGGCAGTTCTATATATCATTAACAAAAACTTGAGGACGAATGACCACAAGGGCAATGTAAATTACCTCATTGCTATCCTTTCCAATCCAACAGCACAGAAAGTAATCTTCTTTCCTTTCACCTGAGTGGTATGTATAAAGCACAATGTAGCAGTCTCCACTACAGAATTTACCAATATCCTCTTTTGGCAACGGCGTTTTGGCACTATCATCAATGCACCATACCTGAAAAGCAAGACCATACTCATATAAACATTTTTTGTCTTTAAGTCAAATATCAATAAGAAAATAAAAGAAAAATATGAACATGACCTCCATCTTTCCACCGCCTTCAAGCAAAGGAACTTCTTCTTGTACAGGAGCAGTTTTGGTCAAACCTTTGACTGCAACTTTTTGTTGCTTCAACAAAGCTAGCAGTAGAAAAAAATGGTATTCAATAATGTTAAACACAAAATATAATAGTGTTAACTGTAGCTTCTTAAGTGATCCATACCAGCTACTTTTCCTCTTCCATCGTCACCACCAGGAGTTGCAGATGCAGCCGGCCAAGAATCGAAGTTGGACTTGAATGAACTGGTTTCATACCCTTGGATGAGACGGGTTATGCGTGTTGCTTTTGGTCTATTGTGGCTAGTAACAAAGTCCTGGAGATAAAATTTTGGGAATGAGAATTCATATTTTTTACATACATAAAGAAATCGAAACCACGTCTCAAGCTCTACCTCAGCGGATTGAGTGGCAACTTTTCTCTCCTCTACTTGTGTTGCCCGTCCAATCCAAACAAAAATCTCCGCACCACAGTCTAGTAGATAGCATTTGCTGTTTTCCAGCATGCTTTTCGATAGTTCACCTTCTATGGGCTTTACCTCACCTTCAGTTATGCTACAGGAACCAGTGACTCCAAATTAGCAGTTAGTGAAAATGCACACCTTTTGACACAGGATGTGTCTACTCACTTAAATTTGCTCCAATAGAAATTTAAATCTAGCAAAATTTTAGAAGATATAGTTACCTATAAAGTTTAGCTGGAGTGGACTCGGGAATAACATCATCTTCACTGCTAGCTTTCTTGCCTAAGGGAGCAAAACCACCAAAGAGGACCCAGAACTCACCGGAATCTGACTCAGTGTCCAATTTCCCATCATCTGGCAGGGTGATTACCATTAAAAAAGTGCTAGCTTTAGATAGAATAAGATGAATATACCTTGCGCAAAATTCAGTTAATACTTGCAGACAAGTTAAAAAAGCTGGAAAAACAACATCATCAATACTGAAAATGGATCATCCTTACCAACAATTGCAACATTGCACACTCCACCATGGTACTTTTCCTTTAAAAACTGGATAATTTCTAATGCCTTTGCCCTTTCCTGAATATTAGAGTTTGCACCATTGAACTGATAAATCTTGTTCTCAGTGTCCAGGATAAATACATCATCGTGATTCAGTGAAGACCGGGCAAAAGGAATCTGCAAGAGCATAATACAAAATGGTATTTCCCTCATCATGAAAAGCCTTACTAATTAATTTATAGTTACGTCATGAAACTTTTCTTTTCTTTTTTCTTTGTATCCATACTCATCAAACTTATGTAAAGATCATCACTCATCAGATACCTGCTTCAATTTGACAACTCGTTTTCCTTTGCATATATACAACCGAGTTTCAAACACTTCTTCTTCTGGTGTTTTAAATCCAGAAGCAACACCACCCTCCAAGGGTACAATGCAAGGTTTAAAGTATGACAAAAATTTGTCAGATTCATGGCCTTGAAGTTCCCTGTGCTGCACGGCACGACCTCCTAGCACTGCATCTAACTCAACAGTTTTGATAGCAGCTGCTCCAGCTTCGTCCTGCAGGTGGGAACATTATCTCAGATGATGTTTTAGTTCATTTGAAGGAACATTTAAATCCTCAACAAAATAAGATAAGAAGATTCAGCAAAAGCACACCTGACTGGTATCTTTCCCAATCCAGAAGTGTATGTCATACATATGTGAACCAGCCTTGCTATGTATCGTCTACAAAAATACATGTAAAAAATCGAAATAAGACAGTGGCTCACATAGAAATTTATGTTATGTGGGTGGCAAGTGAGAGAGAAAAAGATTCTTCACATGTAAGACAATGTAAGAATCCCCCATGTAGAATTTTCCATAGTCTGACTTTTGCAACGGAACCGGCTGAAAATTCTCAATACGCCAGATTTCAGTCCCTCTACAAGATGTCAAGTGCAACAGCCTTAACGCAAACAGATTTCATGATACATATGCAACATGACCACAGACCTCAACAAGAAGAAAAAAGAATTTATCATTATATTTTCTCTTCTCTATTTCCTGCTGACAACTGGACAATAGTTAGTGACTGATTCCATTCTCTCTTATTAAAAGACCAAAAGAAAATATACTTAAAAAATAAAAATAAACCCATTGTTTTAAGGATACGGTTTTTGACCAACTCCTTGAAATGCAGGATCCAGAACTTTTGATGAGCTCATTTCTAGGAATTCTTCTTTATCACTGTTTTAAGCAAAAAAAATAAGTATCACACAGCTTGAGAATCCAACCTTCAGCAGTCTAGAAGTTGCAAAAAGTTAGAAATAGATGATGCAAGTGAAAATTAAAATTAAGTTGCGTTAAAAAATAGAATAATACTAATAAAAAAAAAAACTAGGACAATTTAAGTAAGACTAAACAAGAGTCCTATTTCACAATTGCACCATATATATAACCACAAAACAGATAATAAGAGTCTAATTATCATGGAAAAAACAAAATATCAATTTTGCTTTCTATAATAGCAGGACTTTTCACAATCTTCAGCGATAAACTAATGTAGGCAACAGTTGCATGCTGTCCAGGTCTACCAATCACGTGATAAAAAAGAAAGAAAAATTTGAATCGAATGAACCAAACAATCGTTCAAAACTTGGTTCAAAGCTAATGTTTCCATTAATCTCTACTGCTCAGTCACATGTTACAAGGCAACAACAAATTAAAAATCATATCCATAAGCGATGATACAAAACTGAATTCTAAAATCTTCATAGCAAGCAGAAAACATATAAAAAAAGACAATTATAATCCAAAAATAGGAGAGCAATCCGAAAATTTGATATCAGCGCCACCCATGCAGATGAAAAAAAACAATTATGGAGAAAAAGAAACAAAACCCATTAAAACTAGGACAATATCAAGAGTACCCAGATAAAAGAAAACATCAAATGAAACACGAAAACAAAATGTATATCCAAATGGTTTATAAGCCCAAAAAAGAAATGATCAAAGCAATGGCGTTTTCCCTTGATTGTTGCAGAGAAAAAGGGTACCTTGAGATTGAGAGAGAGATATCTCTGAGTTTTAAGGAAAAAGAGCTACGAGGAGCTCGCAAATCAATGAAGGGATGAATGGAGAAGAAAGAAAAGAAAAGAAGAAAGAGTTATGTTTTTTTTTTTTTTTTTTTTTGGAAGAGAAGGAAATGAAATGGGAAATGATAATAGAGAGAGATTGGGGCAGAGAAAGTAGTCGTTAATCGTTATGGTAAAAGGATCCGGTAACGATGGCAACGGCCTTGTTGATATTGCCATTTCTTTCTCTTTAGCTTCCATTTTCTTTTTTCTTTTTTTATTACTAATTTTCTTTGCGCTCTACATTTTTTTTCGTAAAATAATAAAAAAAATCGCGACTTTTATTATTTTATTTAGATCAATATTCATACTTTTATTTTATTTAAAGATTTCTTTTCTTAATTCACATTAAATAAATAAATAAATTATATTACACTTATATTAAAAAGGTGTAATGACTTACTTGACCCTTCAACTTTACAAAAAAAAATCATTTTAATCTTTTATTTACTTTTTAGCCTCTTTTAACCTTTCAACTTGTGTTATTTGTTAAATCAGCAAAAAAAAAAAGTTAACATATGTTAACTTTTCGCATACATATGGATTGACACGTTAGCAATTAATTAATTTTTTAAATTTTTAAAAAACCTATAAAAATTATTAAATTTATTTAAAAGTATAAAAATATTTTTCAATTTTTTAAAAATTAGTTAATTACTAAGGCGGCATATACGTGGACTATCACATAGATTTCATGTCAGCAAAGTTGGCAAACATTAAATTTTTCATCTATTTTGATGTGATTTGTCAACAATGCAAGTTCAATGACCAAAAGATGTGAAAAATTAAATAAAAAGATAAAGTGATTTTTATTTGTAAAGTTAGAGGATCAAATAAGTCATTATACCTATTAAAAAAATCCTCAAATTTTAAATAAATTTATGAATGTGTATAAAATTTTCATTTAAAATAAAGTATTATTAAATATAAATAAATTAAAAAAGAGTTTGAATTAGATGCATTATAAAGCATAAAAATTATAATCACTGTTATGAATATCTTATTAAGTGGATGTTCATCATGATCAAGATAATGTTTTAATGTACTTTAAATTCTAATAGTTATTAGAATTAGATCTCTACTTCTTTTATATTTCTTATGCCTATAAATAGAAACTCTGATGAAGCATTGTAATCACCCTTTTGATCATCACGATCTTGCTCAAAGTGATAGTTTTTTTTATCAACAATCAAATTTATCCTTCATGATTTTCAAAATCTTTGACAGTAAGATGCAAAGTTTTTACAGGAAGTTTCTTTTATTTAATGTTTCATATCTTATTATTATTTTCCATTCTTCTTCCATTATAAGTTATCATTATTTTGATTAACTTATTTTACTTTTTGTTCTTAAGAATGGCGAAATATTTGATACCGTTATCTATATGAAATCGAGTATCAAGGTGATGACGATGATGTTAAAGATCTTCAGGTATATTTTATTATGTTTTATTTATTATATCATATTTATTATAATTGGAGACTAATCATGACAATATGATTAAATAGATTCTAATTTAAAATTCACGCATGTTTGCGATGGTTATTATGAAATAAAGAATCTATTGGGGCGTTTATAAGTTCGTCCTAGTAAATCCATTGCATTCCTTAAAGTGAATGTAAATATAAAGAAAATAAAAGATATACTCATGGACAACTAAAAGTGGGAACATAGTAATAAATAAGTAAACAATGAGAGTTCTCAAGATAACTCTTTAAAGGGTAAAGATAACTTATGTTATCAATGTGATCTGAAAGATTATTGGCCACATATGTGGCGTATGCCCAAATATTTTGTTTCTGTTAATATTCTTTAAGGAATGATATGAAAATGTAGTAATGAATTATATCATTACAAATAGAAAATATTTATCTTATTTGGTATTGAAACAAACAAATATTATTCCAATATTTGATAACACAAAATTAGTTGAAAGCTCCAGAAGAGGTAATATATCACTATCTAAAAAGCACAAAATTTGTGATGGTTAATGCATTAATTTTAAAAGTTATTTGTAATGGATCTCATATTGAGATTGTGAATGTGGAAAATATTATATTTCATATGAATAAAAAAAAGGGATTGAGTTATTAATTTATGATCTTTATGATATTCTTTTGTCATCATCCTTATTAAAGGGTTGAAAGCAAAATATTTGACTGTGAAAGATCTACTCATGAGCAATAGAATATGATAATTTTATCTAAAGCTTATTATGGTTGGATGCACCTAAAGTTGCAAGTATTTTTTAAAAACTGTGAGTATAACTCTACAGTATTTAGAATAAGTTCTCAATTAAAATTACGTGGTAAAATATTATTGATGAGAGCTTGCAAGAGAGAAAACTTATGTATGAAAAGTCATTGTTATGTACTTTTGTACATCTAGAAAATAAGATCCACTCTCAAAGTTTGCTATTAATAGATTTTTGGGCATTTGAAGATTTTAGCATCCCTGAAGCAAATACTGCATATAATTATTTGGAAGTTATATTTATTGACTTGGTGGTATTATAGACATCACATTGATTTAGACATTTCCAGTAGTAAATGTCACAATAGTACTTATATATGGATACAAATTAAAAGGTACGATAATAAAATTATCAATTTGTTACAATTTAGTATAATCGAAACACATGTTAAAGTAAACCAGAAGTTTACTAATACAAATGTGTTTACTACTTGGCGTGACCAGTTAGACCGTCTTGGATCGTATATGATGCAAATATTAATTGAGAATTCATATGGACATCCATTAAAAAACCAAAAGATTCTTTAATTTAAAGAATTCTCATTTGTTGCTTGTTCTCAATAAAAATTGGTTCTTAGAAACTCACTAGCTAAAGTTGAGATTTAATGTCTTACATTTCTGAAATGAATATGGGTCCATTCATCCACCATGTGGATGGTTTTGATATTATATAATTTTGGTAAATGCATCTACAAAATAATCACATGCATTATCAACTCGCAACTTGTCGGTTGCGAGATTACTTGTTTAAATTATTAATTTCAGATTATGTAATTAAAACAATTCATCTTGCTAATGTTGGTGAGTTTACATCCAAAGTTTTCAATGACTATTGCATGTCAATTGGGATAAAAGTTGAGCATCTTGTAGCTCATGTTCACACACAAAATCATTTAGCTGAATTGTTTATCAAATGCCTCCAACTAATAGCTAAATCATTACTTATGAGAACAAAGCTTTTTATTTCAGCATGAGATTGTATTGATTTATATGTTGTACGCATCAAGCCAATAAATTATAAATACTCCTCATTACAATTGATTTTTGGTCAAGAGCCAAATATTTCCTATCTTACAAATTTTTGGATGTGCGGTATATGTTCCAAATGCTCCACCACAACGCACAAAGATGGGTCATTATAAGAGATTGGGAATCTATATTTATATGAGTCTCATTATAATATTTTTGAATAATTAATTCGAGATTTAATTGTGACATGAGTTGTCAGTTTTTCCAACATTAGGGGGAGAGAAACAATAACTTATAATGAGTTAGGAGGAGAGTAATTGAACCAAAAGTTTAATAAGGATAACTCATTACAAGTTAACTGTTAGATGTATTTACAACCTTAATGAGAATAACCAATTGTTATATATCATCTAATATTTTAATTTGAATCAAAGTCCTAGAAGGACAATCAGTTAGAATAAATAATAAATTGATCGGTTCCAAAGATGAAAATTATTTTAGATGGTCATATAGTGGAGGCGGGTGCTTCAGAAGAGACCCAAGACATAACTAATAAGTAAAACTTCAGAAGAGATTCAGGTACCTGAAACTGAATTTTAAAATAATGAAAATAAGATATCTTAATAAATTATGTCTGTAACACCCCTAACCCGTATCCATCGTCAGACTAGGGTTACGAGGTATTGACGGTTGAATCATAACATTTAAACAACCATTGCTCACACATCAGCGTATCATAGTTAATCAACAACACAAAGTCCATTTAAAAGGTTTACGAGACCTTAATCAGGCTTTAGAGAAGGTTCGGGACTAAACCGATCTCATATGGAAACTTTGCGGAACTTAGAAAATTTTTCTTTCAAAACAAGGCACACCCCTGTGGCTATGCCGTTGCCTCACACGGTCGTGCCTTAGACCATGTCTTACCCCGTGTGCAACACTAACTTGGGTCACACGGCCTGTCACATGCTCATGTGTCTGGCCCGTGTGCAACACTGACTTGAATCACACGGCCTGTCACATGCCCATGTGCTCAACTATGTGGACAATTGGGATATTGAAGGACACAGTCAAGACACACGCCCATGTGCTCAACCGTGTGGACAATTATAGGCCATTTACAAAGCCAAATTGCCACCCATTTTAGGTCATTCCTACAAGCATCACTCTATACTCAATTCATGCCCAATTAATGGTCAAAACCCTACCAAAACATGTACAATTCATGCTACAATATCCTCATTCATTTCCATATACAATTCCAACTCAAAACATGTCCATTTTATGAACCAATTCCATACCAAAAGCATATGATTCACATCTCATTTCGAATCATTTCAAACATGCAATATATTCACCATCTCAACTACCAAATCAAGTATGAAACATACTATTTCTATTTCACTAAAGCATACCATAATGGCCATTCACACAAGACCATATATACACATCACTTACACCATTTTCACGTAGCAAAACATATACCAAAATTAATCCAAAGTCTCATCCATTATCAAGCCATATCACATGGCAAGATTTATACATCTCAAAACATTCCAAAACCTCACTAGCCTATACATGCCATATACCATATATACAATTTTCAAAAGATACTAAAATAGATGTCCAATGGTGTGATTGAGTCGCTGACGATCCCCAAGTTCGAGCTAGCTTTAAATACCACTGTAAAACAGAGAAAGACTTCACACAGTAAGCTTTAATGCTTAGTAAGTTTGTAATATAACACAGTTAACTCAACAATTCAAATTCAATATGCAAAATTAACTAACACTTAGTTCAATTCACATCACTACTCAATCTCATCCATGGCTATTATTCATTTTCATACCATATCTATAGGTTCATATACAAGCATTTATAATGTTACTCAATCCAACTTTTTTCATCTTTTATTCACATAATCTTCCATCTATCTCATACACAATATCATCAACCACATAGGTTCTGTACATACCTGTACCATCACGTATTTATCCATCTATCTCATATACAATATCATCAACCACATAGGTTCTGTACATATCTGTACCATCACATATTTATCTATCACATTTACCATTTTAATGCTCGATGCCATAATTCATTCGATCCTCTTTAAACGTTCAATGAACTCGCATACTTAGTGCCAATTAATTAGTTAAAGCTATAATAATATCGCACACTTAGTGCCATCACATAAAACCGAATTTGTCTCGATATCGCACACGTAGTGCCAAATAATACAACCGATGCTTTCTTTAACCGAATTTGTCTCGATATCGCACAAGTAGTTCCAAATAATACAACCGATGCTTTCTTTATCTCACACACTTAGTGCCATTCATCACTGTAACGGTTCTATTTACGCACACTAAGTGCCATATATCTTTGAATCCACATTTCACATTACCAAACTCCACAATCACATTTCCATTCATTTCATCACATATAAACATTGTTTAAACAATATGTATTATACATGAGCTTATCTCAGACGTAGAAATAACGATACTAGTCGATCAATTGAGCAGTTTATTCTTGCCTCGATCTAGGTCTGAATTTCTCTTTTCTTGATCTATATAATATCAAATTCAACTCATTCAATCTCATCTTTACTTAATTCAATTCACAAACACACAGTTAGGGCATTTTGCACTTTAGCCCTTATAATTTCACACTTTAGCATTTTAGTCCTTATTTCACAAATACATCAAATTCACAAAATCCACTTTAATCCATGCTTAGCCGAATTACCATAGTGCACCTAGCAGCCCATTTTTCACATTTATTTTACATTTCAACACAAAGTTTTCACATTTCTCAATTTAATCCCAAAAATGCATTTTTACTCAAAATCACTTTAGAAAATATGTATATCAATCATCAAACACTTAGTTTTCATTATCAAATATCACAAAGCTCACAAAATCAACAATGGCATAACTCAAAATCATCATTAATTTCATGAATTTAAGCATGGGCTTTATAAAACACAAAACAAAGACCACAAAAATGTAGAAATTATCGAAAATGGATCAAAATCATAGCTCAATTAAGCGTTGTTGATGGTCGAATGAAACAAAGCTTAAAACACTTTCTTTTTCTTCTAAAATCGGTGAAAGAAGATGATAATGGCCATCAAATTGTTTTTGTTTTAATTAATAAACATTAATTCATCATTTACCAAAATAGCCTTATTAAACACATTTAAAATCCACTAACCCTTGGCATATATGTCCGTTCATAAATTCAATGGTCCATTTACAACATAAGGACCTTTCATTTAAGAAACCATAGCATTTAAGCACTTTTGACTACTAGCACACAATTTTTGCATTTTACGCGATTAGGTATTTTTTCACAAATCGGCACACAAACGATAAAATTTTCACACAGAACTTTCACACATACTTTATCACATGCCATAAACATCAAAATAATATTAAATTATTTCTCTAACCTCGGATTTATGGTCCCAAAATCACTGTTCTGACGAGGGTCTAAACCGGGCTGTTACAACTCTCCCCCTTAGGGATTTTCGTCCCCAAAAATCTTACCATTGAATAGATTCCGGTATTGCTCTCTCATAGCATCCTCAAGCTCCCACATAGCCTCTTTAATCCCGTGTCTGTGCCACAACACTTTCACTAAAGTATTTTTCTTATTTCTCAACTCTTTAACCTCGCGAGCTAAGATACAGATCGATTCTTATTCATAAGTCATATCGGACTGAATCTCTATCTCAGACGGAGAAATTACATGTGAGGGATCTGATCTGTATCACCGAAGCATCGATGCATGAAACACATTATGAATCTTTTCTAACTCAGGGGGCAATTACAATTTATAAGCAACCGGTCCAATACGCTCAGAAATCTCATACGGCCCGATAAACCTCAGACTCAATTTGCCTTTTTTGCCGAATCGAAGTTTTTTCTTGAGACACTTTCAAAAATACTTTATCACCAATCTCAAATTCAATATCATTTCGTTTCAAATCGCGTAAGACTTCTGATGATCTGATGCCTCTTTCAAATTGTTTCGAATCACTTTCACTTTTTGCTCAGTCTCTCTAATCAAATCTACCTTGTGAATCTTATTCTCACTAAGCCCAATCCAGTACAATGGTGTTTTGCATTTACGACCATAAAGAGCCTCATATGGTGCCATTTTAATGCTTGATTGAAAGCTATTATTATACGCAAATTCAATCAACGGCAAATACTTTTCCCATGTACTTTTAAACTTAAGAATACAACATCTCAACATATCTTCGAGAATCTAAATGATCCGCTCGGATTGACCATCCGTTTGCAAATGAAATGTCGTACTGAAGTGTAATCTCGTACCCAATGCATCTTGTAATTTCTTCCAAAATCGTGACGTAAACATCGAATCTCTATCCGACACTATAGAATTAGGCACCCCGTGCAATCGCATAACCTCAAAAACATACAATTTAGCTAACTTATCAAGCGAGTAATTCGTTCTTATCAGAATGAAATGAGCTGATTTCATTAATCTGTCAACTATCACCCAGATTGTATTCTTTCTTTCTCGGGGATAAGGGCAATTCTGACACAAAGCCCATCGTGATTCTCTCCCATTTCCACTCAGGAATCATGATCGGCTGTAATAAGCCCGAAGGTACCTAATGTTCAGCTTTGACTTGCTGGCAAACTAAACATCTCAAAACAAACTCTAAGATATCCTGTTTCATACCAGGCCACCAATAAAACTGTTCCAAATCATTGTACATTTTCATACTTCCTGGATAAACCGATAAACGGCTGTTATACGCTTCACTCAAAATCATCTGAATTAACTCTGGATTTCTCGAAATACAAATTCTGTCTCAAAATCTCAAACAATCATCATCATCATCATCAACTCGAAATTCTGAATCAGGATTCAAATCACATTGAGCTCGTTTTGCCATCATCTCCGTATCAATTTTCTGGGCATCACAAATCTGCTGTATAAACAATGGCCTCGCTTTCAACTCAGCTACAACCGAATCATCATCACACAAAGCTATCTGAGTGTTCATTGCACGTAAAGCGAATAAAGACTTTCGGCTCAAAGCGTCAGCAACAACATTTTTTTCCCGAATGATAATCAATTACTAATTCATAGTCTTTTAGCATTCTAACCATCTCCGCTATCACAAATTAAATTCTTTCTGAATTATCAGATATTTCAAGCTCTTGTGATCAGTATAAATGTGACATTTCTCACTAATTAAATAGTGACGCCAAATCTTCAATGAAAATACAATAGCTACTAATTCAAGATCGTGCGTCGGGTAGTTCTTTTTATGAGGTTTTAACTATCTCGAAGCATAGGCTATAACTTTGCCTTCTTGCATCAACACACAGCCTAAACCATTCAACGATGCATCACTATCAACTATGAATTCTTTACCCGATTCAGGGTCAACTAACACTGATGCCTTTGCCAATAATGCTTTCAACTGTTCAAAACTTTGCTGACACTTTTCTGACCACTCAAATTTAACATCTTTCTGTAGCAATTTCGTCAATGGATCACAAACTGCCTATTATATCCCGATAGTCCCAGAAAACTGCGGACTTCAGACACATTTCTCGGAGGTTTCCAATCTAAAATTGCTAAAATCTTACTCAGATCAACTTGTATCCCCGCAGCTGACACTATATACCCTAGAAAACCAAGCTCGCGCAACCAAAGCTCACATTTACTAAACTTTGCATACAATTGCTTTTCACACAAAGTTTGTAGCACAATTCACAAATGTTTGGCATGCTTACTTTCATCTCACGAATAAATCAAAATGTCATTAATGAATACAACAACAAATCAATCTAAATACGGTCTGAAAATTCTATTCATTAAGTCCATAAAGACACCAGGAGCATTTGCTAGTGCCAAAGGCATAACTAAAAATTCATTATGCCCGTACCTCGTTCTGAAAGCAGTTTTCAGAATGTCTGAATCTTTTACTCATAACTGATAGTATCCCGATCTCAGATCTATCTTTGAAAACATAGTAGCTCCTTTCAGCTGATCAAACAAATCATCGATTCTGGCCAAAGGATATTTGTTCTTAATAGTCACTTTGTTTAACTGACGGTATTCAATGCACATTCTCATCGTGCCATCTGTCTTTTTCACAAACAATACAGAAGCACCCGAGGGCGAGAAACTCGGTCATGCAAATCCTCTGCCCGTCAACTCTTGCAATTGAGACTTCAATTCTTTTAGCTCTGTGGGAGCCATTCTATAAGGTGCTATTGAGATAGGGGTCATCCCCGACACTAATTCAATGCCAAACCCAACTACTTTTATCACGGGTAATCCCGGTAATTCTTCAAGAAACACATCAGGGAACTCACAAACCACAGACACTGATTCAACTTTCTTTTCTGTCACTTTCGCATCAATCACATACGCAAGATAACCTTCACATCCCTTTTTCACAAAATTCAGAGCTTTCATCGAAGATATTATGGTCGGTAGCCCATTCAAATCACTGGATTCAATTCGGACTATCTCGTCATTCGACTTCTCAAATCAATAGTCTTCTGTTTGCAATTCACAATAGCATTATGCAAAGTTAGCCAATCCATACCCAAAATTATATCAAACTCATCAAAGGGTAGTAGCATTAGATTAGCCGGGAAACAGATATATTGAAACATCAACGGACAATTCTTGCACACTTTGTCAACCAGAACACTTGCCTAATGGGTTCGATACTCTAATTACAAATTTAGTAGACTCTATATGCAAAGTCTTACTAGATACTAAGTTCATGCATATATATGAATGAGTTGATCCTGGGTCTATCAATGCAATCACAGAAGAATCATAAAGAGTAAATGTACCCGTAATAACATCTGGAGACGAAGCTTCCTCACGAGCTCAAATGGCGTAAGCTCTGGTAGTGCTCTTGCCTCGGATCTCACAGCTGTATTCGTTGTTCTTCTCTGACTACCACTCACAATTCCTGTGTTTCTGGGTGGTGTACCATTGGCTGCCATGTTACTCGGCCTCGCACTCTGAGCATTATCTTTCTCAGCCAATTCCGGGCAATCTAGAATAAAGTGATCTCGTGATCCACATTTATAACAAAATCTATTATTATACTTGCCCCAGCAATCACCAATATGACGTCTCCCACACTGTCTACACTTAGGCTTATTGTTTCTAACACTGCCAACACTTGATTCCATTGGAATTTGAGCTTTAAGACTCGTTTATTGTTTCACACGATCTCTACTTGAATGTCCAATCGAAGCATTTGAGCGACTGGTTGCATCTCTGAATCTCTTTGACGAAGAGTGATACGGTTTACTCATCAACCTTTTTCTTTCGTCTCTAGCTTCTGAATCTGCTTTCTTCTTTTCTTTACTAAGCTCCTCGGCTTTACAAGCTCTTTCAACCAATACCACAAATTCAGTCAAATCAAGAATTCTGACCAGAAGTTTAATATCTTTATTCAACCCTTTAATGAATCATTTACACATAGTAGTTTTAGTCAAAACACATTCTCGTGTAAACTGGCTCAATCTCACAAATTCTCGCTCGTATTCTGTAACAGACATAAGACCCTGTTTCAGCTCAAGAAACTCTTTGCGTTTCTGATCTATAAACCGTTGACTGATATATTTCTTCTAGAATTCAGTTTGGAAGAAATCCCAGGTGATTCGTTCTCTCGGAACCACAGATATCAATATTTTCCACCAATGATACGCCGTATCTCTCAACAGTGAAACAGCACACTTAAGACATTCATTAAGAGTAATGATAATTCATCAAACACTCTAATGGTATTCTCAAGCCAGAATTCAGCTCACTCGGCCCCATCATCAACTGTGGCCCTGAACTCTTCGGCCCATACTTACGAATCTTATCAACTGGAGGTTTACTCAATCGAATCGGGTTTATAACTTGTGGAACTACTGGAACTTGCGGGGGTAGAGGTTGTTGAGTAGCCAGATTCGTTCGAATGAACTCTGTGAACAACTCGTTCATATTTGGAAGAAGGCTTGCTTAGCCTCTCCCTCGTGGCTGCTCATAACAGGTCTAGAATTAGACGGTGCTGTCCCTTGCGTGGGAGCAGGCGCATTACTCTCAACATCATCAGCTACAGCTTGATCGGGATCCATTTGCTATACGAAAACAAATTTTTAACTGTTAGGAATCATCACACTATCGCATATATATATGGCATGTATAGCTAAACTCTCACACGCTACATTAGTTCTAGAATCGACTAAACCGTAGCTCTGATACCAATCAAATTGTAACACCCCTAACCCGTATCCATCATCGGATTAGGGTTACGAGGTATTACCTATCAAATCATAACACTTAAACAACCATTGCTCACACATCAGCATATCATAGTTAATCAATAACACAAAGTCTCTTTAGAAGGTCTACGAGGCCTTAATCATACTTTAGAGAAGGTTCAAGACTAAACCGATCTCATACGAAAACTTCACAGAACTTAGAAAATTTTTCTTTCAAAATAGGGCACACGCCTGTATGGCTATGTCGTGTGCCTCACACGACTGTGCCTTAAACCATATCTTACCCCGTGTGCAACACTGACTTGGGTCACACAGCCTGTCACACCCCCGTGTGTCTAGCCCATGTGCAACACTGACTTGAATCATACGGCCTGTCACACGCCCGTGTGTCTGGCTCGTGTGTAAGTCGGACTTGCTTCAAATTAGAATATTAAAGGACATGGTCGAGACACACGCCCGTGTGCTCAACTGTGTGGACAATTATAGGCCATTTACAAAGCCAAATTGCCACCCATTTAAGGTCATTCCTACAAGCATCACTTTATACTCAATTCTTGCCCAATTAATGGTCAAAACCCTACCAAAACATGCACAATTCAAGCTGCAATATCCTCATTTATTTGCATATACAATTCCAACTTAAAACATGTCCATTTCATGAACCAATTCCATACCAAAAGCATATGATTCACATCTCATTTCGAATCATTTCAAACATGCAATATATTCACCATCTCAACTACCAAATCAAGTATGAAACATACTATTTCTATTTTACTAAAGCATACCATAATGGCCATTCACACAAGACCATATATACACATCACTTACACCATTTTCACATAGCAAAACATATACCAAAATTAATCCAAAGTCTCATCCATTATCAAGCCATATCACATGGCAAGATTTATACATATCAAAACATTCCAAAACCTCACTAGCCTATACATGCCATACACCATATATACAATTTTCAAAAGATACTAAAATAGATGTCCAATGGTGTGATTGAGTCGCTGACGATCCCCAGATCCGAGCTAGCTTTATACCACTGTAAAACAGAGAAAGACTTCACACAGTAAGCTTTAATGCTTAGTAAGTTTGTAATATAACATAATTAACTCAACAATTCAAATTCAATATGCAAAATTAACTAACACTTAGTTCAATTCACATCACTACTCAATCTCATCCATGGCTATTACTCATTCTCATACCATATCTATAGGTTCATATACAAGCATTTATAATGCTACTCAGTCCAACTCTTTTCATCTTTCATTCACAAAATCTTCCATCTATTTCATACACAATATCATCAACCACATAGGTTCTGTACATACTTGTACCATCACGTATTTATCTATCACATTTACCACTTCAATGCTCGATGCCATAATTCATTCGATCCTTTTTAAATGTTCGGTGAACTTGCACACTTAGTGCCAATTAATTAGCCGAAGCTATAGTAATATCGCACACTTAGTGCCATCACATAAAACCAAATTTGTCTCGGTATCGCACACGTAGTGCCAAATAATACAGCCAATGCTTTCTTTATCACACACACTTAGTGCCATTCATCACTGTAACGATTCTATTTACGCACACTTAGTACCACATATTTTCGAACTCACATTTCATATTACCAAACTCCACAATCACATTTCCATTCATTTCATCACATATAAACATTGTGTAAACAATATGTATTATACACAAACTTACCTCAGACGTAGCAACAACAATACCAGTTGATTAATCGAGCACTTTGTTCTTGCCTCGATCTAGGTCCAAATTTCTCTATTTTTAATCTATATAATATCAAATTAAACTCATTGAATCTCATCTTTGCTCAATTCAATTCACAAACACACAATTAGGGCATTTTGGACTTTAGCCCTTATAATTTCACACTGTAGCATTTTGGTCCTTATTTCACAAATACATCAAATTCACAAAATCCAATTTAATCCATGCTTAGCCAAATTACCTGTAACATCCTGAATTTTTGGGCCTATGCGTTTAATGGGTGAATATGATTAATATGTTAATTTAAGTAATAGGGATCCAAATTGGGCTCAGAATTAGGCAAAGGCCTTGGTTAAATTATTGATTGGGCATTATAGAGTTAAAAGAATGGCAATTATGTTTAAAATAGCAACGTGGGCTTGTGGCCCAACAAAAGGTGGCACTGTAAGGGAATTAGAAGGTGACGCCATACACAAGGAGTTATGGGCCCAAAATTTAGGTTTAATGAAGCCCAAATCTTTTAACTTAAGTGAGTTAAATTTCAGCATTAAGACTTGATGAGGTGAACGGCTACAAGGCTTAAAAATAGGAAGATATATTTGGACTTTATAATTGATAATATAGAAGATAAAAAGGAGAAAAGATAGGAGCCTATCTACAAGGAGAGTGATGGCTGAAAATCCACCACTGAGAGGAGTAAAGAAATCGGCTACTGCATGGCAAAGGGGTGCCTAATTTTCCCTTTTATTTAGCTTGAATTTTAATTAATTAGGAAGGGCGTTTTCGATTTTATATAGGAGGTGCCGAAAATCCTATAAATAGGGGGGATAGCTCCTTGATTCTGACACTTAAAACCCTAATTCTCTCCTCATTCCTTGTGCCGAAAATCCCTAGCCTCTTCCTCTCCAATTTCTCTTCTTCAATTTCTTCAAAAGCCAAAACCTTTTCTCCATTCTTGTTTCCCTTGTGCTGATTTCTCTAAAAAGTCGAAACCTCTATAATTTTTCTTCATTCATCCTATTTGTGAGTTAAATCTATTCTTCCGGCATTTAAAATATATTACTTTGGCATTGCCGAATCCTCTTTCTAGTGCTAGCCGAAATCCCTGTGTTAAGGTAAGTGTCGACTTCTGCTAGTTTCTCATATTCTATTTCGGTTTCTGAAAGGCAACTACCGAAAAAGCTAATAGTTAATGGTTTTATGATGGGCGGCAATTCGAGATTTGAAGGAAGCTTGGTCAATTAGATATAAAAGCCGAAAATAGCTAGTCTCCACTTTCGGGATTTTTAAGGTAAGAAGATTTTCTTAGATTTCTATTAGATTTCATCATTATATACAAGATCTTAATGTTATAAAGAGGATTAACAATTAAATATTGTGATAGTAGGTCTGATAAGGACTTGTGATGGAATTAAATATGGATCAGGCAAAGGAGAAAATCCCTAAGTTTAAGAAAAGAGCAGTATCTGCCATTCGAGATTGGCCACTTGGTTGTGGACCGGCTTCTGAACAACACCTTAGGCAGATAGCAGTTGTGACAACTAAGGATAGCGTCTATATAGAAAGCATCGTTTTATCGGTAATCAGGTGTGTAGATCCTTATCACATAAGTTTTATTTTGTATTATACTGTTAGAAATGAAAAGCTAGGAAAATGAAATTTGTATGAACAGTCGTGTGTAGATCCTTATCACATAAGTTTTATTTTGTATTATACCTGGTAGGGGCTAAAAACCCGGAAAATGAGGCTGTATGAACAGTCGTGTGTAGATCCTTATCACATAAGTTTTATTTTGTATTATACCTGGTAGGGGCTAAAAACCCAGAAAATGAGGCTGTATGAACAGTCGTGTGTAGATTTCTAACACACTAATAATCTGTATAAATATATGTATGTTTATGTTATGGGCTAAAAAGCCGAAAAGTGGTTGTGTAGACAGTCGAATGAAACCAAAAAAGGGTTAGGCAAGGAATGCCAGGTACGTAATCATAGAACTTCTCTATTTGTATCGATGTATGCGAAAGACTGTAAACTCTTAGGTAGTAGATTGTTTGATTTTGCATGAATGTATGCATGGGATGGGTTTGTTATGAAAAGGGGAAGAGCATGATTGGTCACATAGTGATCGGTGGTAGAAAACCCACCTAATGAAATGTTAGATCACATGGTGATCGGTGGTAGAAAACCCACCTAATGAAATGTTAGATCACATGGTGATCGGTGGTAGAAAACCCATGAATTGAAATGTTAGGTCACTTGGTGATCGGTGGTAGAAAACCCACGTTAAAATTCCTGATTGATAAGGAATAGGCAGTATGACTGTCGATATGGTGTGTAGCGGTTGGCGGGTTGATTGTAGAAATCCCCAAGGTGTGATGGTTAGTACGGGTTGGTGTGTAGAGGATGGAATTCTAGGATGGGTTGGGCTTTGCATCATTTATTATCTGTCATGTGATAATGATTGTTGCCATTGTGTATGGCCAGGGCTCATAATGTGTTTGTGGGCCCAAGCCTTTTATCTGTTTACGGGATTTACACACTGAGTCTTGGTGACTCACCCTATTATTTTTCCCTAACTTTTCAGATGAGCAGTAGATCGTGGACATGGGAGCCAAGACGGACTCGAGGGGCCATCAAGTTTTTATTTCTATAGATTATTTTCGGTTTTTCCTTTGAGTTTTATTTTGGGAATATTTAGGTAATAAGGCCCCACAGTTTATATTCGCCTAAGTAGTTTTTTAAATATTTGCAACTTATGAAATTTTGTCAAAGGTTTAATTATTCACAATAACAATAATACAAGGGTTTTTTTTAATGTCGCTTATTTATTAATTACTGCCCAATAAATCTACGATTTCCAAAACCAACAAAGAAAAAGTTTTCAATGTGCAACCCGTAGCATACCAGATCCGGTCGAATCGTATGGGCCGAGTTTGGGGTGTTACATTACCATAGTGCCCCTAGAAGCCCATATTTCACATTTATTTCACATTTCAACACAAAGTTTTCACATTTCTCAATTTAATCCCAAAAATGCATTTTTACTCAAAACCACTTTAGAAAATAGGTATATCAATCATCAAACACTTAGATTTCATCATCAAACATCAAAAAGCTCACAAAATCAACAATGGTATAACTCAAAATCATCATTAGTTTCATGAATTTAAGCATGGGCTTTATAGAACAAAAGCAACGATCACAAAAACATAGAAATTATCGAAAACGGATCAAAATCATACATCAATTATGCCTTGTTGATGGCCGAATGAAACAAAGCTTAAAACACTTTCTTTTTCTTCTAAAATCGGTGAAAGAAGATGATAATGGCCATCAAATTGTTTTTGTTTTAATTAATGAACACTAATTCATCTTACCAAAATATCCTTATTAAACACATTTAAATCCACTAACCCTTGGCATATATGTCCGTTCACAAATTCAATGGTCCATTTACAACATAAGGACATTTCATTTAAGAAACCATAGCATTTAAGCACTTTTGACTACTAGCACAGAACTTTTGCATTTTACACGATTAGATCCTTTTTTCACAAATTGGCACACAAACTTTCACACATATTTTATCACATGCCATAAACATCAAAAATAATATAAAATTATTTCTCTGACCTCGGATTTGTGGTCTCGAAACCACTGTTCCGACTAGGGTCTAAACTGGGCTACTACAATGTCAATTCGAGAAAATGTGAAACCGGATAATAAAAGTGGTCGAAAATGATTTTGCATGCAATATTATTATTCAAATAATGAAAAAAAAGGAGGATCTTAAATAAATCTATTGAGAAATATAGATATGGACTAAATTGATCAAAATAGAAAGACACAACTCAAATACAAATAAATTTGTGGAGTTTTTGTACTAGTAGTCCAAATATCTAAAGGTACAAAGGCAGTGAGGGTTCAATTGAAGTAGATCTGCAAAAGCGGAATAAAATATGAAGTTTTCCGCTAAGTCCTGGTATTGATTATGAAAAGTTAGAATATTCTTTTGTGGTGGATGCAATAACCTTTAGATATATTATTAAATTGACAATTCATAAAAGACTTAACTTGCTTTTAATGGTTATTGTTATAACCTTTTATGAATCACTATATAGTAAAGCTTATATTAAAATCCTTGAAGGATTTAGGATGCTAGACGCATATTGAAATTTTCGAGAAATTATTCATTTATATGAATTGAAATAATTTGAATATATGTGGTAAATTTGACTTAGTGACTAGTAGTTGAAGGAGGATTATAAAATGATCCAAAATACCTATTTTTTTTTATAAAAGAATCATAATTAAAGTTTGTTATGATTATTGTTGAATCTCCTGAAGAGATCAAAATATATTTCCCCAAATTTCCCTCACTCAGGACTTTTAAAAGAATGGTAATATAAATGCTTATCAAATACATTCAAATAGTTATTTGAAAAACTAGTATTCAAGATTGAATACGTAGAATATGGGAAAACATGTGATGTTTTCATGAGGGGGAGTAAATACGCGTTGCACTCTTTTTCCCTTAATCGTGATTTTGTCCCATTGGGTTTTCCTGGTAAGGTTTTTAATGAGGTAGCATATTATGTGTATGATAGATTGTGTACTCTTTTTCCTTCGTTAGGTTTTTATCCCATAGGGTTTTTCTTAATAAGGTTTTAACGAGGCACATTATCTACCAATGGACATCCAAGGGGGAGTGTTATGAATATATTATTAAGTGGATGTCCATCATGATCAAGATAAAGTTTTAATGTACTTTAAATTCTAATAGTTATTAGAATTAGATCTCTACTTCTTTTATACTTCTTTTGCCTATAAATAGAGACTCTGATGAAGCATTGTAATCACCCCTTTTGATCAATAAAGTTCATTCTCTGTTGCTTTCATATTTTCTTTGTTCTTTATTCTCTCCATCTTTCTTTATTCTATAGCAATCACATCTCTTTTTCTTTTTCTTTTTAAATACAACCTAAAAACGTGTTAGTTTGTTAATTAGTTAAACACTTTCATTTTACAAAATAATTTTTTCTTACGAGTATTATTTTTTACATATATTTTAGTATATGAATTAATAATAAACTAACTCAATTAGTAACATTTATCCATTCCTATAACTTATTTCTAAGAAAGAGAAGGAAAATTTTTTTATTTATTTTGAAGAGTTTTTTACTTATCTTTCTAATTTCAAGTTTAAATTTGTACTAAATATTTTTTATTTTATATCTAACAATTATAATACATATGTAATAAATAAACCATTTTTCTTATATTATTACATTAATAACTAAATGCAACATTAATATTTTAACTTTTTATTATATATATTTTTATATTTATTAGTTTTCGACATTGGTGTGTTTACTTTTCATTATTTATTAAAATATTCTTATTTCATATAGTTAATGTAAGTAAGTATTATTAAATAGAATTAAACATATATAATATTATAAAATAAAAAATTCAAATCATAAGTTAAGTAATGATGTAAAAAAAAAAAGTAAGTAAATATCTTAAGATTAATTCCAAAAAAAGATAGTATTTTGTTAATTAAAATTAGAATTCGATTTAATTGTTATGAACATCAATAAAAGATACAATTAATTATGATTTAGATGTATTAAAAGTTTTAAATTATATGAACCATGAAAAATTATTGAATGGTTAATAAAAATACACTTATTTTATGTTGGTACATAATATTTGAGAGGTTAAAATTTGTAAAGAAGAAGTTCATTGGATAAATTTAATCATTTTTAAAACTTTCCACTTTAGGTAACTATTATTTTGGCAAAAAAAAAAATTGATCTTGAAAAACTTTTGTTATTGTACATTTTTTTTTTATTTCCAGTAATTTTTGTGTTAGAAGTTTCATATTTTTGGTAACCTTACACTTTTGAAAATTTTCTTGGTCCTTGGAAGCTGTTGGGGATAAATATGTGTAAGCAACAAATAAGAAAAATTACGAAGAAATTGAAAAGATTAAACACAAAAATTTTATTTGAAAAAACGCTTCCTAAGAGGATAAAAACCAAGAGTAAAAATAATTTTATTAAATTGACAAAAACAAAGAGTACAAAAATGAAGATAAAACTAAACCCCAAAACTCGAAAATAATAACCCTCAAAACTTAAACACAAAATTCTCTGAAAGCTTATAAAAACTAATACTTAAATGTGTTATGGGTTAATCTTTCTAAGGTAGAAAGTGGCCTATATATAGGCTAAAAAATGATCTTAAAATAATCTATACTAGAGTTCGACTAGGACAAATAATCAAAATTTGGCTGGAAGAAGAAAACTGAGAAAATTGCATGACATGTTGCCATGTCGTGACGTCCACTATCCTATCTTCGTGAAGTTATTTTTGCTTCTCCCCTGTTTCGTCGTCATGTCATTGTGACATCGTATGGCTCCTCATTGCGACATCGCTCACTGTTTGTGTCTTAATTTGTCCGAAATGCGAGGCATACTACACAAATCTCCACCTTGACTCATATTTCCACAATGCCTTTTTTGTTGAGCCCGCCATGGGCTTATCTTGAACTTTGTAGGATATTAGTTGAGTCCAAGCTGTGCTTGAACTTTGATATCAGAAAATTTCACGTCTTCGCTTGTGCACTGCCAAATCAAAACTGACTTGAGTTTGCTTTCCACGAACGCAGTGCTCTATCTTTCCAAATCTTGCACCCAAAAAAGAACTTCTCTTATTCAAAACAATCATACCTTTTTCCCTCCTATGACCAAATTGTCTCTGCTTCAAATGAGTCGACTCCGACTCTTTAATAGACAAAGGACTTGTTGTTTTACCAATGACTATTGAACCTTACAAAATATAAAGACTGCCAGTCTTTCGACCTTTCATCAGAATGAGAGCCCTACAAGAAACTTTAATGTCGCTTGACTCGATGTTAATTCTACAACCCTTCGAGCCTAACATACTCAAGGAGATGAGATTCTTCATTAAGTCTAGTACATGGACAGTGTCCTAATTGTCCCGTCGTGCATTCTAATCTGAATGTTACCTACACCGGTTGTCTTATTGGATGAACTATTCCCCATACACACAAGTCTATATTTAATTGAATTGTACGTGGAGAACCAGTCCCTATTGGGGTACTTGTGGTAAGAACACTCCAAATCCATGATCCATTCGGATGTAAACTTAGACCTTTCAGTCGTAGACACCAACAACCAATCATCACCCTCGTCGTCGGCCAAATTAGCATCAACTAATTCTTTCTCATTACTTTCAGTAGCCCTCTTATTTCACAGTTTGTAACAATATGCCTTAACATAACCTAACTTTTTGCAGTAACAACATCTCTTGTCACGATTCCTTAATGCTACCAAAATCGAGGCTTGCCTATTTGACTTGCTATCCAAACCAAACTCATTGTCGAGTTTGTCTTTACTCAATAAGTGACCTTTCACATCCTCGAACAAGAGTTTATCTCTGCCATAAATTAGGGCCTCCCTAAAAAATTTATATGAAGGGGGTAAAGAGCATAATAATTGCACAGTTTGATCTTCATCATCAATCTGAACCTCAACACTCTTTAAATCATTTAAAAGAGTAATAAATTGACTGATGTGACTTCTAAGGTGCTCACTTTTGTCTATACAGAACATGTATAGTCGATGTTTCAACACCAATCGGTTAACTAGAGACTTTTTTGCGTAAAGAGTTTCTAACATTTTCCATAAGACGAATGTCATTTTCTCCATCAACACCTCCTGCAATACACTATTCGTGAGGCATAACTGAATTGTAAATAGGGCCTTTTCATCAATTTCTTCCTATTCTGACTAATCCATATATGTGGGCTTCTTCTATGTAACGACCTTTTTAGACCATTATGAACTAGTATTTTCGTCATTTGAATTGCCACAAATTGAAATTTGCAATTCTATCAAACTTTTCAATTTCGAGGACGAAATTTTCTAAGGGGGAGAGTTTTAACAACTCGTTTTCAGTGGTGTCGAAAATAGTGATTTCGATACCCCAATTTCGATGAGTGAGTCTGTAAATATTATTAATTAATGTTTACGAGTTAATTATAGTAAAATAGTGAATTTTGATATGGTAATTTTTTCTAATTGGTCGATTGATTAAGATACAAGTGGTTTGACTTAAAGTCAGTGGTTTTGGAAAATGAGGTATCAAGACATCATTTTTGCAAATCTAGTTCGTAAATATTTTTATTGAATATTTATCGAGCTATTGTATAGGTGAATTGATGTTTGGTTCGGAAAATTTTATGTCTTGTTTGTTAATTAAAGAAAAAAGACTAAATCGTAAAAATCGTAAACTTGAATTCTACTGAATTATATTCACTAAAAATTTAGATGATAATTATTGCAAATATTTAAGTGGCAGTTATCCAGTTTTGAAGATTAATGGACGGTTGTGGCTTGGAAAAATTATAATTTATGTTAAAAAAATTATAAAGTAAAAATCATAATTTAATAAACAAATGGTGGAAAGAAAGAGAAGATATTCACTCATCTTCTCCACCAAAAATTATTCTCGATTGAAGAGGAGAGAAAGCTTCAAAATTCACCAAGATTCGGCTATTGCTTGTAAGCCATTTAAAATCGTTTTTTTTTGTAATTTTTATGTTTTTGAGATCACTATAGCATAATCTAGCTATTTTGGGTTTTAAATTGTAAAACTATTAAAGTTTGTAAAAATTACCATTGATGGGTTTTGGATGTTTTGATGTTAATGATAGATTTGTAAGCTTAGATATGAAATAGGACTAATTTGTAAAGTGATTTTTGTTAGTTTTGAGTTAAAGGTCTAAAATGAAAATAATTAAAAATTGTCATGAAATTTCTAAAATTTTGGATCCTGGAGGGTTATAAAAGGATGAAATTGAAAATTGATTGAAAAACGAAGCTTAAATGTGAAAGTTATAATAGTTTCAGTTTTAGGGGCTAAATTGAATAAAATGTAAAACTTTAAGGAACTTCCAAAAAGTGAAATTGAATTGAATTATACTTGTAATAGGATTTTAGAAGGCTATTGGAATTGATAAATTGTAATAAATTATTATAGATTGGGAATTGAATCCACCGATAAGTAATCAAGAAAAAGAAGAAATTGTGTATTAGTCCCCAATACCTTGTTTGTTGTCATTTCTCTAGATAAGTACTTTATAAATTCATGTTATGTTTAAATTAAATTGTTTTACTCGTTAATCAATTATTTGATAAATAATGTCGTTTGGCATCAAAAGGACTAAACCGTAAACTTGGACCAAATGACTAATATGAATAGATACATGATATTGATTAAATTTGGAACTGATAAGTGACTATATCGTATGTATACAATATTGCTGCAAAGTATAAAAGTTTATAAATTGCTAACCGAAATATAAAAAGTGTGTGCACGACTACAAGGTTGAAACAATATAAAATAGGTGTGATGTATTGGATGAATGTAGATATACTTGAATGAATTATATGTATTGATAGTGTTGTATGAAAAATAAGAATAGGTATATGGAACTGTATGAATGTGAAATGTGATATGATTGAATGATACATATATGTTGATTTTATAAGTTTGAAATGGTACGGAAATAGTAATAGTAATCATGAAAGCTTGGTAAATGTTTTCAGAAGTAAAAGAGAATTGGGCATTGATTAGGGAATTTCTTTATCGATGGTTGATAGTCCAACATGATTCAAGGATTCTCGATAGCTTGAGTGGGTAGCATCAAATAAAGCCTATATAAGCAACCCTGATCTACAGCTTGTGTAAGCAATCCAAATATCACAACTTGTGAGCAATCTAAATATTACAGCTTGTGTGAGAAATCTAAACATTATAGCTTGTGTGAGCAATTTAAACATTACAGCTTGTGTGAGCAAACCTAAATGATACAGGCCGAGTACTAGTCAAAGATTAAGTTATCGATGATTGAGATCTAGCATATGTTGCAGATTCTCTGCAACTTGAGCGAACATCATTGAATAATGATTATATAAATAATCTTGATCTACAGCTTGTGTTAGTAGACCTGTCTTATACAGACTTTGTGAACAAATCAGTCCAATGAATTCGAAGTTAATTATATAGTTCTCCGAGCAAAAGTGGTAATATATTGGAAAGGAAATGGTTAAAATGATTGATACTAAATCAAATTGAAGTGCCTATAAAATGTGTATGTTTAGTTTACATGAAATTCATTGTACATGATTGTAAATACATGATTTGAATGCGTACTCCGTTGATATGTTTACATATCGAACAAGGTTGAATGGTATGATGCAAGGAAGTTGTAACACCCCAAACTCGGCCTAAAAGTTTAAGCCAAATTTGGATAAGTTACACCAACTTACTGAAAACTGATTTCCTTTCGAAGTTTTAAATTTGAAAACCAAAAATTTATTTTAGTCGATTCAAGTGGTTTTGTGGTTCTATGTTAGAAATTGACAGATATTGATGAGATTATCAAAAGAAAAGCAATGCAAATCCAAAAACAATTTGCAAACCCAAAAGATCAAACCATAGTTTTATCAATACAAGACAATTCGAGCTCCCGTACGCCGCCTGGTCTTAAGTCAGATGTCTACCTAAGTTGAAACACCCCACACCCGGCCCACGAGCCTGAACCGGATCTGGTATGTTCCTTAAGTAAATCGATTTCAAATTCTTTTACTTCTAGAGGAAAACTTGTGCGATTTTAAAAATTACATGGTTTGGGTTGGGCTTGAGTTAAAAACCCATTTATCTTATTTTAAAGTCCAATTAAGTAAGGTGACAAAACAATTAGGGTTTATTTTTAAAGAAATAATTTTTTTCTTAACTTTAATTGAAAATAATTCGTAACATAGTAATTAAAAATAAAAGTAAAGAAATGTAACTTATGGCCTTATTACAACAAGTAAAATCCCAAAATAAAATTCTAAAATACTTAAATAAAATGTCCATATTGAATAAAACTTCAAGTTGAGCATGGCCACCACAAGATCTACCGTCCCGGTCCATCACTGTTCATCACCTGAAACATGTTTCCCACAACAGGGTGAGTCAATAGACTCAATGTGTAACCAACACTAAAATTCAATAGATCAGGCATACATGTTCATATCAAATACTTATTCATATAACAGATAAAAGTGATGATGCAACCCAAACCCAAACCTAGATGCCATCCGCTACACATCCCCGTACCAACCTGCACACCTTGGGGACTACTAAGTCAACCCTCCATCCGCTACACACCATCGAGGCGATCATCGCTGCAATGACGTGCTCATCGCCCATATAAAATTTGTGGCATAGCCACCAGATATAATTGTGTCAAGAGACACCAGATTCAGATAATGTAACCGAAGTTACCACATTCAGATAATGTGACCGAAGTCACCACATTTAGATAGTGAGACCGTAGTCATCACATTCACTTCCCCTTTTTCATATATCCCGAATGACCCATATTATTCATATCATGCATATCATACTTAAATTCACATTCTTATAAAGTTTCATATGTTATAAATAACATATTTCATAATCCTAGTGGAAACCTGAGTACTTTGTACCATAACACGGTACCTTATCCATATGCACATATTACATATTACCATAATCATATTAAAAGTTAGTGTGGGGTACACACCTGATTCGTTTAACGAAGTCCTTGAAATCCCGAAGAACCGATCTACTGATTTAGATCCTTAACTCCTATATTCGGCCAATCATTTAAACACATTAATAAACCTTTTTTGGCTTTAAAACCAAATCCTAGTAGGATTTGTATACTGAAAACCTACCTTGTTGCCGATTGACTTAAGAATCAAGTCCCAAAACTTTGTTGTATTCTTTCTTGCATTCGGCCAACATTAAAACACATCATAGGTTAGTTTCGGCTTTTGGGAATAAATCCAAATACTTAAAATAGGCCTTGGCCGAATGTCTTAAACACATACCTTTGTGATCTCAAATCCCGAAAAGTATCCTTGCTTTCCTAGGGATGTCGAAATTCCTATAATCACATGTTAGGTTTAATCTAACATTAAAACTTAAAACAGGACCTTTGGATCTTATAGTTTCTTACCTTAGATCCGAAATATTCCCTTGTAGTCGCACAATTGTAAAACCGAGAGATCCCCTTAATACTTCAGTCGACTGCTTCCTTGCTTAGATTCACAGGGAGATTCGACTATGGCTTCTAATGGGGAGGAAAATATTCGGCTAGGTTCCAACAATTACTTAATTTCGACTTGACAAAAGAAAAGAAAAGAAGAGAGGAGAGCACTAAGAATTCGGCAGAGAAGAGGAGGAAGCAAAAATTGATGAGTAGCCCTCCTTCCTTCCTTTTATAGCTGAAATTATCATCCAAGGAGTCCCTTACTTGGCCACCACTCCTCTATCTGATAACTTTATCTTTTAATTATAATAAATAAAAGAGTTTAATCCAATATTATCTCTTCTGAATAATCCAATTTAAAATTTAAAAAAATCCTTTATTTATCCCATTAATTGTCGAAATTTAAAGGGAATAAAACTCCCTTTTTCTAGAAGCCTTGCCGTCCACTCCAGTCTTCTGGAAGCAAAAATAAAACTCCTTTTTATTTGCTTCCCAAGTGACTCGAACCCAGGCCCATTCTTCTTGCATATGGCACCATTTCCATAGGCCCTAAGTGGCATCTCCAGGCCACTTTTCCAAGCCTGTTTGTGTGTCAAATTTCACAAACTTTTTCTTTTAAGGCCACCTTGCCTTTATTTCCTCTTTTAAACCTTAAAACTTGACATTTCTAGGTCATTTCTAAGTTTCCAAAAATTTTCGATCGGCTCTGTAAACTTGTCATTTCCTTACATTTCCAGGTTTCCAAAAATGTTCATTTCCATTTTCATTTCCATGCATTTCTAGGTTTCCAAAAATATTAAAAATTTATTCATAGTACTTAAGACTTGTCATTTCGTACAATTAAACCGAAAATGCATAGGCCCTTTCCAGGATGTTACATAAGTAGATAAAGGTAAGACAAAAGGGTGAGCTACCAAGCACTGTGTATAACCAAACTCAGATAGAATAAACAGATCTTAATATCTAAATCAAAGTAACGCAAAGAACTTAATAACAACTTTATAACCAGCACAGAACATATCTAGAGTATCACGAAGATTTCCACAACAGTAGTACAACAGAACTGAACAAAACAGAACGAAGGAGAACATAACAAATCAAGCAGAACAGAATCAAATAGAGCAAAGAATAACAGAACAAAACAGAGCAGATTAGAATAGAACAAAGTAAAATAGAACAGAACATAGTAGAGGATGTGCGTTATGCAAATGTTGTATCTTTCAAACAAATCAGAATGCAGATTTATCAGAAAAGATCCTACCTAAACTCTGTTACACACCAAAATACAGTTCCCCTAGAATTCATCCAGCCAAATCACACCAACAGATAACGGTGGACGGTGCCACCAGAGTTTTGCAGTTAACACTGCCAAATTGGATACATGTGGTCAAGCCACTATAGTACAGCCAAGTTGCCGGAACAGAATTGTGGATAAACCACCAGATAATCCAGATATTTAAACTACTAGAAACTTCCTCCCTTTACATCAACCCAAGTCCCATACAATGTGTCATGGCATGCATATGTAGAATCAGAGTAATGAGCATGTAAGCATGCTATCTTTCAATAACAAAATCAGTAAACATGGGAGTCTAAGTTTTGTAAAACAGACTTATCAAACCTTAACAAATCATATCAGATTTGCCATGATGTCACATACACGGTTATAAATCAGAATTTGTAACAATTAGTCTAACATAATCAGATATCACATATTCTTAATCAATAGAGGAATACAGAGGCATACCGACAAACTTAACAGAATACATATCGTACCTGGATAATTCGCACACATTAGACAATAGCACATTACGTTCTGACATATTCTATTCATTTAGGTTCTAACATAGTAGACATACGTATAGATCACAACTAGTTCATCATCAGATCATCAGATATCAAGTTATATAACCTAATTTAGATCGTACGGGCCCTACAGTAGGCCTGCGTTCGTCTCAAACGACACTCGTGGCCCAAGGGAAAAGTTCCAAATATTGAAACTAGGCCGTGTGACTCCACATGGTCTGACACATGCCCATGTGCTTACCTGTGTGTCCCACACAGCCTGACACACACCCATGTCACTTGCTCGTGTGCTCCTTGTAACACCCCAAACTCAGCCTATGCGTTAAGGCTAGATTTGACATGTCACACAAAATAAATATACTTCGAGTCCTTTTTAATTAAAATAGATTTCAAAATTTTGACGAAGTATTTATTGAGTAAAAGATTTGATTGATAAATCGACAATTTGAGATGTAAGATCTTATAATTCATAACTTTGAAAATATCGTTAATAGTTCGAGAAAATTTTAAAAGAAATTAAAATATTTTTTGAAAAGAACTGATGAAAATTATAAGAGTTAATTTCTGAGTTAAAAATATGAAAATTATTATGAAATCCTTTTGTATATTCATTTTTGAATAAAATGTTTGTTTAAGTTTTTAGAAAAAATAAAATCTCAATTTGAAATACTTAAAGCAGTTTATAAATTCATCAAACAATTAACAAAACAAAAATTAATCCAGAGGCCTTATTACAACCTTAATTTGAAATAGCAAAGTAATTAAAAGTACTAAAAGAAATCCAAATTCCAAATTTAACAGTTTTGAAGTATGGCCTCCACCGAGACATCCACGGCCCAAGTCTCCATCACTGATCATTACCTGAAAGGGATAAGGAAAACGGGGGTGAGCTACTAGAACTCAGTGTGTAACCCACTTACCGTTGTCCACTGGGCCAAAATCCATTAAGCAAAAATTTAGGCCTAAGCCCATATACATTAATAATAATGCAATGAATATAGCATGAATATGAAATGCAATTCCCAAACCAAGCCTAGTATTCCATCCGCTACACACCACCCGTACCAACCAACACACTTATGGGGATCAAGTCAACCCACCCCGCCAACACACCAATCGCAGGCATTAAGCCATTTATATCAAATATAATTGTGGACAAGCCACCAGAAAAACAGAATTTACGTGGCATTGCCACTATTTAGATTTGTGGCAGAGCCACCAAAATTTGTAGCAGAGCTACTAGAACTTCTCTTCAACATTAACCCATCCCATGCAAATCATGTATATAATGCTTAACAAATCACAATAAAACAACAGTAATTTTATTTCAGATATTTATTACAAAAATTATGGCCCATTATAACAATTTATCAAAATTGGCCCATTAAGCAAATATCATCTTGGCCCATTTCGCAAATTTTCAGATCGGCCCATATAGCAAATTATCAATCGGCCCATATAGTCAAATATCAATCGGCCCACATAGTCATATATCAATCGGCCCATATAGCAAATATCAATCGGCCTATATAGTCAAATATCAATCGGCCCATATAGTAAATTATCTTGATTTGGCCCATTAAGGGTATTTTTGTATTCTTTCACGGTGTTAATACCGATTTTATCAATTTTATCAAATAATGAGGTCTAAGCCAATTTTCTCGGTTTCACCTTAATACGATTTTAATCAAACGGTTTACTACCAATATAACATTAATCTCTAACCCACAGAAAATGCTGTGAGATTACACACCTGATTACGGTAAGCACTATGCTTTCTCGATCGTCGTCACCTAAAATTTTATAACGCTTGATTAGTCGACATACGTGATTTAATAAATCTACTTTAAAGCAAACGATCTAAAATTTACCCTTGAAATCGTGAACAACTACGATTTGTCATTTTTCCCTGGTTAACGGTTCACAACCTGGTGGAAAATCCCAAATCGTTGATGCCTCAAAATTGCGAACGACCTCGAATAGTTGATCCTCACCGGATAAGGGTCCACAACTCGGAGGAAAGTCTCGAATTGCCAAAATAGCCATTCGCTTGAATTTAGGAGTAGGGATTGTTAATCCGCTCCTTTTGAGATCTCTACTCGACTTTCCCTTTGAATCATTACCACAAGCCTCCATTCGATTAGATCTTATAAGGATCGATATTACTATAAAATATGGATTGTCAAAAGGGTAGAGATCGGCTTACCAATAATCCCGAGTAATCAACGATTGGATAGATTAACGATATAATCCCTATAATTATAATCGGTTAATCATCACCATACTAATAACATCTTAACGAATAAAGAGTGATTATAGAATCCGTGAAGAACTCTTACCTTAAAGATTTTAGGACCAATTTGTAGCGATGATACGATGACTTCAAAAAAATCCAAGTTTCGGCCTTCCACTATATCTCTACGAGGAAGAAAATGATTTCGAATGAGAGAAAGAAAGAATGATGAAAAGGTTTCGGTTATGGAGAAAAATGAACAATGATATTCGGCTATGGAGGGTGTGGATTTTGAGAAGAAAAAGAAAGGGTTGAAAATTTTTGCAAAAAGGAATAGAATGATGAAAAAGGTGTATTTTTGAGGTTTCGGTTCTTCTAAAGGATAAAGAGTGAACAATTTTTTCTCAATGGTTTAGGTACATTCGGCAATCAAGAAGAAAGAAGAAAAATTTGCTTATTATCAACTTGAAGTTTCAGCATGACGAGGAAGAATTTGAAGAAAATAGTTCAATTTGACAAAGAGAAAATTTAACCATAACAAACACATTGGTTTATCAAAAGGCAAAGCACTAATTTGGCTATCAAAGAAGGTGGAAAAAAGATGAATATGTGACCAATCAAAAGAGAAGAAAAAATGAACTATTGTGCTAGTAGGTTTCGGCAAAGAGAATAGCAAATTGGGAGAAGATAACACAAAAGTTGCAAATAAGATTTTTGGCCAAAACAATACCAAGACCTTACCAAATGCCAAAGTAAAAATTCAGCTACCTATCTACCCCGAAAACCATCCACATGCATTACATTATGGGTCAAAAATTTGCCAACCATACCTTCCATTACATTTTCCCCTTTTTGTGCCAACATGTCTCCCATACTTGCCTTTTCTCTTGACTACTTTCCCCAACCTCAACCTTTTCCTTATTTCCTTTAGCCACCTTACCAAAAATAAAGAAGTCCGCCTTGCCATATATACACCTTGGCGGACACTTAAGGAAGGAATGCAAAAATAAAAGTCAAAAATTGCACACAAAGGGATTCGAACCTCTTCCCTCAAGGTACTTCATGTGGCGCCATAACCTCTTTACTATTTGCTCAATTATGCAAACCATTTACTCATTTATTACCATATGCTTTGAGGTCACTTACTCCATCTCCTTAAAGTGCTAAATGCCAAAAAAATTTACTAGGTCCAAATAAACCCCAAGCCTTCTCAAGACCCCTTAAACTTACACAATTAACAATTTAACAAGCTTAGCACCAAAAACAATATAACACATAAAATTCCAAATTTTAAGGTGTTACAATTCTACCCCCTTAAAGAAAATTTCGTCCTTGAAATTTACCTGTTTAAAAGAGGTGAGGATATTGCTACCGAATAACGTCCTCAGGCTCCCATGTAGCTTCCTTCGATCCGTGATTACACCATAAAACCTTGAACGGTACTGACTTTCTTCTCAGCACCTTAACGTCCTGATCTAAAATTTACACTGGCTCCTCCTCGAACGACAAGTCAGGCCTTATCTCAACTTCCTCTATAGGTACTATATGAGACGGATCCGATCGGTAACGCATTAACATTGAGACAAGAAATACACTATGTATCTGACTCAACTCTAGAGGTAACTCAAGCTGATAAGCCATTGGCCCAACATGTTTCAACACATGGTATGGTCCGATGAACCTAGGGCTCAATTTGCGCTTCCTTCCAAATCTGAAGATCTTCTTCCAAGGTGAGACCTTTAGAAAGACTTGATCTCCCACCGCAAACTCAATATCCTTACGCTTCAGATCCGCATAAGATTTTTGTCTATCCGAAGCTTCCTTTAACTGTGCTTGAATTACCTTTACTTTTTCCTCAGTCTCTGATATTAGCTCAGGACCCAATAACTGTCGCTCCCTCAATTCAGTCCAACAAGTAGGAGTACGACACCTACGACCATATAAATCCTTGTAGGGTGCCATCTGGATACTGGATTGATAGCTATTGTTATAAGCAAACTCTGCCAACGGTAAGAAATCTTCCCAACTACCCCTAAAGTCAATCACACAGCCCCTTAACATGTCTTCCAGAATCTGGATTACTCTCTCCGACTGACCATCTGACAGAGGATGAAATGCCGTACTGAAATTAAACTTGGTTCCCAAGGCTTCATGTAAGGCTTTCCAAAACCGTGATGTAAACCTAGGGTCCCTGTCTGAAATAATAGACACTGGTACCCCATGTAACCGCACGATCTCAACTACGTACAACTTGGCCAACTTCTGCAATGAGTAATCCGTATGAGCAGGTAGGAAATGGGCAGTCTTCGTCAACCGATCCACTATTACCCAGACGGAATCTTTCTTGGTAGGCGTTAAGGGTAACCCACTAACAAAGTCCATCGTTATCTGTTCCCATTTCCATAATGGAATCTTCATCGATTGTATTAATCTCGACGACAATTGATGTTCCGCCTTCACTTGCTGACATGTTAAGCACCTACTCACAAAATTAGTAACCTCCTATTTCAACCCTGGCCACCAATACAGCTCACGGAGGTCTCGATACATTTTATTTCCCTGGGGTGCATAGCATATGGGCTACTATGCACCTCTCACAGAATCATTTGCCTCAATTCCAAATCTTTGAGTATACAAATTCTTCCACGGAAACACAATACTCCATCATTATTCAATCCAAAATCCCCTATCACATCACCTTCCACTTGCTGAAGTAAGGAACCCAACTTTTCATCTGATAACTGCTTTTCCTTAATCTGACCTATCCATGTAGGCTTCACCTGAAGTTCGGCTAGCAGACTACCATCTTCATACAAGCTGAGATGAGCGAACATCGCTCTTAAATCTGATATCACCTTACGACTCAACGCGTCTGCCACCACGTTAGCCTTTCCGGGATGATACTCGATTGAGAAGTCATAATCTTTCAATAGTTCTATCCACCTCCATTGTCTTAAGTTCAACTCCTTTTGGGTAAAGAGGTACTTTAGACTCTTATGATCCGTATAGATGATCGACTTCTCACCGTATAGGTAGTGTCTCCAAATTTTCAAAGCAAACACCACTGCCGCCAATTCCAAATCATGAGTGGGATAATTCACCTCGTGCGGCCTTAACTAACAAGATGCATAAGCCACCACTTTTCCACCTTGCATCAACACACATCCCAAGCCCGTGTGTGACGCATCGCAGTAAACAATAAACTCTTTTCCAGCCTTAGGTTGAATCAGTACTGGCGCTTTCGTCAGAATCTTCTTCAATTTCTCAAAACTTTCTTGCTGTTGATCTGACCACACAATGGTACACCCTTGCGCAACAATTTAGTTAGGGGTGCAGCAATCAACGAAAGCCCCTTAACAAAACGCCTGTAATAACCAGCCAACCCTAAGAAACTCCGAATTTCAGCCACTGACTTTGGTGGTTTCCAATCCAACACAGCCTCTACTTTCCGGGGATCAACTCTAATTCCTTCGGCAGACACAACATTCCCTAAGAAGGTCACTTCCTTCAGCCAAAATTCACACTTACTGAATTTGGCATAAAGTTGCTTTTCCCGCAATATTTGTAATGCTATTCGCAGATGTGAATCATGCTCTTTTTCATTCTTTGAGTATACCAAGATGTCATCTATGAACACCACCACAAACCGGTCTAAATAGGGTTGGAAGACCCGGTTCATCATGTCCATAAATGTAGCTGGTGTATTGGTCAACCCAAACGGCATCACCAAGAATTCATAGTGTCCATAACGAGTTCGAAACGCTATCTTGTGAATATCCGCCTCCTTGACCTTAAGTTGGTGATAACCCGATCTCAAATCTATCTTGGAGAAAACTAAAGCTCCTTGATCGTTAATTTATTCAACTACCTATAATCGATGCACATACGCATCGACCCGTCCTTCTTCTTGATGAACAAGACTAGTGCTCCCCACGGTGACATGCTCGGTCGAATGAATCCCTGATCCAGCAACTCCTAAATTTGAGCTTTAAGTTCCGCTAACTCCTTTAGCGCCATTCTATATAGAGCAATGGACACTGGAGCTGTTCCTGGCAATAGCTCAATGCCAAACTCTACCTCACGATCCGGAGGAAATCCAGTAAGTTCCTCGGGAAAGACGTTTGAAAACTCTTTCACCATTCTAACACCATCCACCGACAATTCCTTGATATCCAACACACTAATGAAGGCTAGGAATGCTCCACACCCTTTGTGCACCAACTTTTCTGCCTTTAAAGTAGATACCACATTTGATAGATAATTTCTCCTTTCACCTATCATCACTACTTCCTTATCTTCCGAAGTTTTTATTGTCATCCGCTTTGCAGCATAATCCAAGTTCGCATGGTGTTTCACCAACCAGTCCATGCCCAAAATAAGGTCAAACTCACCGAAAGGCAGTTCCATCAAATCCGCCAAAAATGTTTCTCCTTGGACTTCTAAGGGTACATCTCTAAACAATTTATTTACTATCACAGACTATCCTAAAGGACTAATTACCGTCATCTCTCTAGTAGAAATCTCAAATCTAATGTTTAGATTTCCAGATATAGCACTAGCAACATACGAATGGGTGGATCCGATATCTATCAAAGCAATAACAGGTACATCAGATATGAAAAACGTACCGGTTATCACGTCAGGTGCATCGCCATCCTCTCGGCGTCTGACCGCATAAACCAACCCTGGCTGCCTCGCCTCCGCGTTACCCTTGAAACTATTACCTCTACCCGGTACACCCTGACCTCGTCCTTGACCATTACGACCTCGACCTGGCCCACAACCTCTCAGTGGCTGCTGAGCACCTTTAGCTGGCTGTGCATCATAGTTACGATGATACGATGATATGATGACTTTGGAAAAATCCAAGTTTCGGCCTTCCACTATATCTCTACAAGGAAGAAAATGATTTCGAATGAGAGAAAGAAAGAATGATGAAAAGGTTTCGGTTATGGAGAAAAATGAACAATGATATTCGGCTATGGAGGGTATGGATTTTGAGAAGAAAAAGAAAGGGTTGAAAAATTTTGCAAAAAGGAATAGAACGATGAAACAGGTGTATTTTGAGGTTTCGGTTCTTCCAAAGGATAAAGAGTGAACAATTTTGTCTCAATGGTTTAGGTACATTCGGCAATCAAGAAGAAAGAAGAAAAATTTGCTTATTATCAACTTGAAGTTTTGGCATGAAGAGGAAGAATTTGAAGAAAATAGTTCAATTTGACAAAGAGAAAATTTGACCAAAACAAACACTTTGGTTTATCAAAAGGCAAAGCACTAATTCGACTATCAAGGAAGGTGGAAAAAAGATGAATATGTGACCAATCAAAAGAGAAGAAAAAATGCACTATTGTGGTAGTAGGTTTCGGCAAAGAGAATAGCAAATTGGGAGAAGATAACACAAAAGTTGCAAATAGGATTTTTGGCCAAAACAATACCAGGACCTTACCAAATGCCAAAGTAAAAATTCAGCTACCTATCTACCCCAAAAATCGTCCACATGCATTACATTATGGGTCAAAAAACCATACCTTCCATTACATTTTCCCCTTTTTGTGCCAACATGTCTCCCATACTTGCCTTTTCTATTGATTCTTTTCCCCAACCTCAACCTTTCCTTATTTCCTTTAGCCACCTTACCAAAAATAAAGAAGTCCACCTTGCCATATATACACCTTGGCGGACACTTAAGGAAGGAATGCAAAAATAAAAGTCAAAAATTGCACACAAAGGGATTCGAACCTCTTCCCTCAAGGAACTACATGTGGCGCCATAACCTCTTTACTATTTGCTTAATTATGCTAACCATTTACTCATTTATTACCATATGCTTTGAGGTCACTTACTCTATCTCCTTAAAGTGCTAAATGCCAAAAAATTTTACTAGGTCCAAATAAACCCCGAGCCTTCTCAGGACCTCTTAAACTTATAAAATTAATAATTTAACAAGCTTGGTACCAAAAACAACACATAAAATTCCAAATTTTAGGGTGTTACACTCCTAATTCGCAAATAGTGAGTTACACAGCCTGGACACACACCCATGTCACTGGCCTGTGTGAACCTTGCACAATTCATGACCACACACGGTCTGGGTACATGCATGTATGCCTAACCTATGTCCCTCTCATTTTTGTGAACAACAAGTTACATGGCCTGCCATACGACTTGACACACATCCGTGTGGTGTCAACTGTCCCATTTTTCAATGACCAAAATTCAAAGAAGAAGGGGTTTCCGATACCCATCTGATACGAATTCGATACAGGAGCAACAAGGATAAATTTTCGTCCCTAAATAACAAGCAGTTGCCCAACAAATGATTACTTCACAATCAAATTGCTAAAAACTAACATTCCAAAAGCACAGTTACGTTGAAAAACTTGTGACACCAAAACTTTAAATCGAACTTACTGGCCAACGAATTCAACTAGAAGGAGAAGTCAGACCATGTACATAATCAGTGTAACGTAATATAATGAAAAGGAAGGTCACTTGAAAAGAAGAAACCAAAATGAAGAAACTAAAGAATGGAAAAGAATGACAGAAAAATGTCGCAGAAAAAGAAAGAACAAAATGAGTGATAAACCGTAAAAGCAACATATGTTAAGCCCACATTTAATATGCTTTTGGATGATTTCTCCCTTGATTTATGTAAAAAGGTGCTTTTAATCCTTTCTTTTCATGTCTTATACCCAGGAAAGCACTCGGGGATGAAAAGAACGTAAAACAGGCCCAATACGGAGTAAATGGGCCATATCACAGAATTGACACGGCCTGGCCCAAAGACTACACGGTCGTGCCACGCCAATCATCTAGAACACGGCCTCTCCCCTGATTTACACTGCCGTGCCTCATTAAGGAATTCGAACACAGCCTGAAGTCGATCCATACGGGCGTGCTACATGGTCGTGCCTCTGTCGTCAGAATGAGTAATTTCAGTCGGAAAAGGATACTTAGGGAGAAAGAATCACATTCTAAAGAGCTTATATATATCCCCTAAGTGCCACCATTAAAGGAGAGTCAAGCTAGGCCAAGGAACCAAGCCGGAAAGGTCAGAATTGTGGGAATCACTTGAAGTTAGCCAGTTGATCCATCCCAAGAAGCCAGAATTATACTCAAGACGGCGGAATTCTCCTTTAATTCCTTCAAAGAGTTTTAGGGATTTCTTATGTTTTGTTTTATCTTTTCTCTTGAGATGTCTTCTTTCTTAATTATGAACTAAACCCCTCAGATACCTGAAGGGGATGAAACCTAGATGAATCTTGTTATTTGATTTCTGAATTTTATAATAATTACTTAGTTTGTTCTTAATTATGCATGCTTAATCCAAATCTGATGTGCTTAAGTGGAGGAGGAATAGACCCTGCTTAAGAGTAGATCTAGCGTAATTAAGCGGAGTTAATCGAACGCCTAGAGTTAGGGTTACGAGATTTTATCGGATTAGGGGGTTATTATAAGAGAACGAGAGTTCCACTAATTAACCTAGGGTTAGACGTTATTCGCCTCGAGAGAGGGTTTAATATAGGTTAGGGAGTCCTACGGATCAAGCTAAGTAAATAAATCATATAATTCAGGGTTGGATAACAAGTGAAGTCTAGGTGGATTCTTCTTGAGGGTATCATTGTGATCAATTGAGTCTTTCTTCAAGTTATTTCCAATTCGCTCTTTTTGTCTTTGTCCTTAGCTTAGTCGTCGTTAATTTAGATTAAAACAACTTCACTTTATTTTTGAGGCTAAATAGTAAAAAGAAAGTTAGTATTAATACTTTTAGTTCCTTTGGGTTCGACAATTCGGTCTTGCCTAAGCTATACTACTGTTCGATAGGTACACTTGCCTTTAATCATTGTCAGAGTTAGTTTCCAGGTTCGATCATTCTCTTTTATAAATTTTAAAGCTCTGATTTTAGCGATCAATGAGAAATAAAACACACTGGAGGTTTCTAGAAGGTTTTAAATAACCATTCAAAACTAACTACCATACAACAAAATTCAAAAATAAAACATTGCCCTATTCTTTTCGCCAGGATTCGAACACAAGATCAAAGATTATCCAAAAGCTTAACCATTGAACCAGCAGGCTTATTTTTTATATCAATTGACTGAATTTAACTTATAATTCAAACGATCAAAGGTAAGGGTTTAAGCAAAATAACAAATTTTCCAGAAATAGGATTCGAACCTAGAACCTCATACACATACCCAGAACACTTGACCACTGAACCACACCAATTTACTTGTTAAAACTTTCTAAGATCTAAACTCATAATCGAGAGAACACTCTGGGTTTCAAAACCCAATTTTTTCTAACTTGATTTTTGGGATGTTATAGAAGTTTCTTTATACATGTATATGAATTTAAATACTATGATCTTGTAATGTGAATTACTAACTTATTTGTGGTCTTGTGGAATTGTATACGAACATATGAAAGGATGCCAAGAATAGGTTATGTCATGCCTTGTGTTTCAAACACTTAAACTGTTAAATCATTAAGTTGAGTTAAGTTTCTTATGAACTTACTAAGTTTACCTAAAGCTTACTTTGTTTCATTTTCTATTTTCTGTAGTTGACATTTTTGTAGAACTTAGCGATTAGATCACTCCAAGGCTCACGCTATCCAGCGTCAATCTCGGTATACTTTTGAATCGTTCCTAAATGGTTTTGTGACATGTATATAGGTTTCGATATGAGTGAGTGCCTAGGTTGAATAATGATGGAAATGGCCTTATGTAATGGTTGTTTTGAATGTATATATGTTATGTTTATAAAAAAATTGATGTCAAGGAAGTAAGTTATACTTGACGTAATTAAATGGTTGATAATTTTGAAGGTAGATTGAATGAATCAATATAGGTTAGGTTTAGGTATATTTGGCATGATTTCTAAAGACTTAACATGAAGATAAGAGATGTTGAATTATATTTTATTTGTAAGTAATGTGGTTGAATAATTGGCATGTTGAATGTCAATTGGTTAATATGTAAATCGTGGTTTGATCAATGGATGAAATAGGTACTTTTATATTATTTGAATGATATTTTATGTGGGTTTATTTGTGTTTAAATTATCTATTGAAGGGAAACTTGAATTGAACATGTAAAGTGTTTTCAAACTTGTGATTTTGAACTTTGAATGATACTAAGGACCAAGGTATCGATACTTTACCAAATGAACAGTATTTTCCAGATTTCACAAAATGCCAAAATGGTATCGATATAGATTTTTGGTATCGATACCTGTAGTAAAAATATCGATACTCGGTCCCTAGTTTTGAAATTTTTTAGATTGATCCTTATTCATGATCGAATCAGATAAACTATGATTGTTTGATCGATTTAATCTTAGAGATGTATGAAATTATTATTATGTGTACAATTGGTATAAATTGTTGTAATTGAATGACCTAATTTACATAATTATTTTGGTATTGGTGGTAACAACCTGTAACTCAGGTTCGACGACCAGACCGGGCGAGGGGTGTTACAAGGACAACGACCTACCCAATTTGAAAACATATCCTGTGTATACTGTAGAGATGGAAACATGTTCAAAAATTGCCCACCAAACCCGAAGTCCATTTACTATATGAGTAATCAAAATTAGAACAGAAGTAGGCCAAGACCACAGTCCAACTTTTATAATCTTTCATGGTGAAACCACCCAAATTTCTCATGAAGTAATCAATGAGATAGTCCTAGCAACAGTTACATGCAATCCAGACCAAATCAACCACTGGGATTGACCCAACAAGTTCAAAAACCACCACAAGCAGAATCTTTCAATAGTTTGGGGAACTTGTTGAAAGCATACATGGTGAAGAATAATATAATGATCCAAGGCCAAGTAGCAACGTTGAAAAACTTGGAGAATCAAGTGGGTCATTTAGCCAATGAAATTCGAAGTAGACCCTAAGGAGCTTTGCCCAGTGACTCGGGAAACCTGAGATGTTCGAGCAAGGAGCATTGCAAAACGGACACTCTACGAAGTGAAAAGGCATTGGAGCCTATAAGTGTCGAGATTAAAGATGAGCCTGGTGGTGCTCAAGACAAAGAAGAAGTTCAACCAAGTGTTGAAACTCCCATTTCACAGAAGTTGAATTCTGAAAAATCTAAAGAGGGAAACCTTAAACCAGTAAATTCTGATAATCTAACACCTTTTTCAGATGAAAAAAAATTTCGTAGAAGAATTGTCCAACAAAAGTTAAGACTCCACCACCCCCTTATCCTTAAAGACTCCAATAATAAAAGTAGAAGGTCTAATTCAGAAAGTTTTTAGACGTACTTAAGAACTTCATATCAATATTTCATTGGTAGAAGCTCTTGTGCAGATGCCAAACTATGTAAAATTTATTAAAGAAATCATTTCCAAAAAGAGAAGACTTAGAGAATTTGAGACAATAGTTTTGATGAAAGAGTACGGCGTATTCTTGCAGAACAAGCTACCTAAAAAATGAAAGATTCGGGATATTTTACCATACCCTGCAATATTGGAGAATCCTTCTGTGGTAAAACATTAAGTGATATAGGAGCGAGCATCAACATTATGTCCATGTCTGTATTCAGAAAATCGGGAATTGGTGAAGTTAGTCCAAGAACGGTTATGCCTCAACTAGCATATAGGTCCTCAGCAACCATTGCCGTCGCTGGAATAGGGTTACAGATATTACCGTACAATTCAGAATATTCTATAACAATAACATTCAATTCATTAAATTAATTAAGGATCATATATGATTCAAAATGAAGTAAGACATACATTCAAGGGTCTTAAATCAAACTTATGAGGCCTTAAAAATAATTTAGAAGCAATTAGGGACCAATTCAGAACAAAACAAGAAATTTGGGATAAAAATGAAAAATTTTCTAAAACAAGGGTCACACGGCCATATGTCCAGGTCGTCTGACAGTGCCCAGACTGTGTGGCTCCAGATAAGGCCATGTGGTTATCCCACACACCCGTGTGCATAGGCCATGTAACTTTTTGACTTGGGTCACACAGCCGAGTCACAGGCTGTGTGCCTGCCCATGTGAACCCTGCAACTAACATGCTAAGGGCACACACTCGTGTGTGATACACGGTCATGTTACAGCCTGTGTCTCAGGCTATGTGTACCCAAAAGTGCCAAAATCATGCTTATATTTCATCCAATTACATAGGTACCTAAACCAATTCATAGCACATGATCACAAGACTATAACCACATCTGAAAGCAACCAAAACATACCAATTTCAACCACCTAACACCAAACCAAGGTGTCATACATGAAGATATAAAATAATGCTCATACCTAAACATTATCATTTCATATCACCTACAAGTCATAACATACACACTAACTAATCTATCTCAATCTCATAATACCGTACTTAAACATGATACTTACTATTCCTTGGACAAACACTCAAGCTCAACTTTGAGTTTAACAAGCATACCATATAAGGTTACCATTCCACAACATCAAACATACCAAAACACCACACATAGCTAGGAAACATTAGAAACATAATCATTTTCCCTATTACATGTCATAAAACCAAAATGTTTACAAAATCTACCAAAGAGTCCTTGGGATAATGTGATTTTACGAGTTGATTTGATCTCCCCTCCACAAATATAATCTAGAAGAAAAGGATAAGACACGAGCAAGCTTACGGAAGCTTAGTAAGTTCGTTGGCTAAACGATAATCTTACCAAATTAAACATAATAAAACAATGTATATGATTCAAGAACTAAGTTCCTGACAATCACAGCTCACAACAAGTGAGTATTGCACAGTACAATAATTCAAATCATACTCCATTTACTATTATTTCAACTTTCCTAAAACACTTAGATAGTTTACATCATCAAAATGCCATATGACAAATGATAGTAACCAAGTCATAGTTTCTAACAATATCTCATCTCAAGTAATCAAAAGCGTAACACTCATTCGAGTTAACATTTATAACTTTAACCGGCTCACAATACTGCTCACACAAGCTACAGAGACACTGCAACACATAAAGGATCAAACAAGCTACGATATTTTGGTACCCTTTTTCGTATGACTTTAAGTGTATGGCATGTATAGGTTAAACCATTTTGAGTTAATCTAATTATTAGTTAAATGAATGTATTATTGCCATACAAAAATGGCTATACTTTTGGGTTGGAGTTTTTAAACTAAGTTTGAAATGTTGTTTTGGTGAGCATAGCCAATTATGTTATAAACTTTGATTTAGTAAGTGCGATTTTATGAAATTATGTTTGGCATGTGTAACATCCTGGAAAGGGCCTATGCATTTTCGGCTTAATTGTATGAAATGACAAGTCTGAAGTATTATAAATAAATTTTTGATATTTTTGGAAACTCAGAAATGTATGAAAATGATTGGAAATGAATATTTTTGGAAACCTGGAAATGCATTAGGACATGAACATTTTAGGAAACCTAGAAATGTAAAGAAATGGTTCAAAAATGGAAAGTACACATTTTTGGAAACTTGAACATTTTTGGAAATGTAAGAAAATGGCAAGTAAACAGAGCCGATTGAAAATTTTAGGAAACTTGGAAATGACCCTAAAATGATGAGTTTTAAAGTTTAAAATGGGAGATTAAGGCAAGAGGGCCTTAAAAGAAAAAGTTGGTAAAATTTGACACACAAACGGGCTAGGAAAAGTGGCCTGAAGATGGCACTTAGGACCTATGGAAATGGCGCCATGTGTAGGAGGCATGGGCCTGGGTTCGAGTCACAAGGGAAGCAAATAAATGGAGTTTTATTTTTGCTTCCTAGGCTAAGGGGTGGACGGCAATTGCTTCTAGAAAAGGGAGGTGTTTTATTTCTATTAATATTGCTTAATTAGGTGATAAATAAAAGCTTTTTAATTTGGATTATTTGAGGAGATAAAAGATGGATTAAACTCTTTTATTTTAAATAAAATAGATGATATTATCACAAGGAAGAGTAGTGGCCAAGTCAAGGACTCTTGGCCTAGTAATTTCGGCTAAAGAAGGATTTTCTCTCATCTTTTCTTAGCATTGCCGAAATTCCCTAGCAGAAACTCTCTCTGTCGAAAATTCCATGGCAACTTTCTTTCTTCTCTTTTCTTTCTCCAAGCCGAAAATACACTCTATTCCATCGGTGCCGATTGTTCTTAAGTTTAATATTCTTCTCTTTCATTTACCCTTGAAACCGAATGCTAAGAAGGCTCATAGCCGATTGTTCATCAAGTTTTTGACTGAATCTCTGAAGCAGTGTCAGGAAAGATCTGTCGAATTCAAAAGGTAAGAATCTTGTGGTTATCGATTATTCTCCTCTTTAAGTCAAACATAGAGGCTAATGTTATTATTTTTGTGGCTGAAACTATAAGGAGTGTTTCGGGATTTCTAGTGCTATCGACTACAAGGAAGAGATCATCCGGGATTCAAGAATCTAAGGTAAGATATACACATATTTGGTCAAAGTTATGGATTATATGTGAGATTTAAATCTAACATGAAACTATAGGAATTTCGACAGACATACAAGGCAATTCGAGATTTGGAAATTTTAAGGTAAGTTCATAAATCCAATCGACCAAGGTTTATTCTTTAGAAATACAAATCCTACTAGGATTCGGTTTTAAGGTCAAAAAGGTTTATTTATGTGTTTAAATAATTTGGCCGAATATAGGAATTGAGATCTAAAGCAACAGATCGATTTCTTCGGGATATCAAGGAACCTATTAAGCAAATCAGGTGTGTACTCACACTAACTTTCAATATATTATGGCAATAATTATTTTAATATATGAATATGTATAAGAAAGAGAATGTGGCTAAGTACCACAAATATGGTAAAGAGTACCCAGGTACGTTTCCTACTTCTGATAGGATTACGAATATGATATATTTTGAACATGTGAATAGTAACATGAATGAGAAATAAGTATGTTATGCATGATATAATAATATTTGGGGCATTTTGGGCTATATGTGAAAGGGGAAGAAGGTGTTGACTTCGGTCTCACCAACGGAATATAGTGACTACGGTCACATAATTTGAATATGGTAACTTCGGTTACATTATCTGAATTTGGTAACTTCGGTTACATTATTCGAATATGGTGTCTAATGACACAAATTATATGGGCGATGAGCACGTCGATCGCTGCGCCTTCGATGGTGTGTAGCGGATGGAGGGTTGACTTAGTAGTCCCCACGGTGTGATTGGCAGGTACGGGTGGTGTGTAGCGGATGGATAATTAGGCTTGGGTTTGGGTTGCATCATTTTTATATGAATATGTCTTTGATATGAACATGTATGCCTGAATTGTTGATTGTTAGTTTGTGTACACATTGAGTCTGTTGACTCACCCCTTTCTGGGACTATTTTTCAGGTAATGAGCAATAATGGACCGGGTCGGCAGGAGCTAAAGGCGGCCATGCACAGCAAGAAAGGATTTTTAAATTTAGGACTTTATTTCTATTAAGTATTTTAAGTTTTTAAGTTTGAGAATTATTGATGTAATAAAGCCATGGTTTTATTTAGTTACTTTCATTTTCTTTAACTACTATGCTATGAACTATTTTATATTTAAGCTTAAGTAAGAAATATTTTTTTTAAGTAAACCCTCAATTATTTTGTCACCTTAAAATAAATGGATTTCCAAACATAGTTAATGGGTTTTTCAACCTAAGCCCAACTCGAACTGATAACTTCTTTGAAAATTTCACGAATTTTCGCTAAGTAACAAAGAATTTTGAAACCGATTTTTCTTAAGGAACATACCAGATCCGGTTCAGGCTCGTGGGCCGGGTGTGGGGTGTTTCAGCATGGTTCTGCTTATGGTATAAATGAATGATTTTTTTTTAATGCTTATAGTGTTAGTTTGAATATTATCTCATATTGAGTTAATAGGGAAATAAATTTGTGACGACCTAATGAATCGAATAAACCTTTGTGAAATTGAAATGGAAAGTGTACATGATTAAAAGTGTAATAATAATTGTATATTATTGATATATGCATGAATGTTTGGTAATCACTTGTTCTATATATATACATATATAAATTTTCAAGTATCGTTTACGAATTTGGCTATTGTATTATAAATGACTATGTGAATAATGGTTTGTTTATTGGTTGAAATTGGATATTAGATGATGTGAGTGATATTATTATTACGCAAGTTGATGACTTGAGTTTTAATGGAATGTATATTTTATACATGATTCTAAGAAATGGTATACTGTGGATGTAGTAATTGGTCATGTAAAGCTTATTGTTTGATATGAGGTTTAGTAATGCCCGTCACCCTAATCCGGCGATGGATACGAGTTAAGGGTGTTACATTTTATTGGTATCAGAGCTACAATTTAGTCAGTTCTCGGACTAACGTAGTGCGAGTGAGTCTAGCTATAATGCCATATTTTATGCTGTGATAGTGTGATGACTTCTGACAGTAAAGTGTACTCATTTTCTTATATAGTAATGGATCCTGACCCTGAGCGAGCAGTAGCTGATGACATTGAGAGTGTGGCGCCCGTTCCCGCGCAAGGGACTGCGCCAGAGGAATCTCGACCGGCTACGAGTAATCCTGAGGAGAGGGCCAGACATGCCTTCTATAGTATGATGAACGATTGGTTCAGTCATTATATACGAACCAATTCGGCTGTTCAACCACCCCAAAATCCGAATGTACCCCCGTAGTACCGGTGGTACCTCCAGTTTCCAACCTTGAAAGAGTAATTAAATCTCCTATTGATCGCATTAGGAAGCACGGAGCTCAGGAATTTAGAGCTGAGGACGACGATGATGTAGAGAGAGCTGAATTTTGGCTTGATAATACTGTTCGTGTTTTCGACGAGTTATCTTGCACACCGGATGAGTGTTTGAAGTGTGCCATATCATTATTACAGGATTCTACTTACTACTGGTGGAATACACTAGTATCAGTTGTTCCGAAAGAAAGGGTTACTTGGGATTTCTTTCAGACGGAATTTCATAAGAAATATGTAAGCCAGCACTTTATAGATTTTAAGCGCAAGGAATTTCTTGAGCTTAAACAGGGTCGTATGACCGTATCAGAATATGAACGCAAGTTTGTGCGACTTAGTCGCTATGCTCGCGAGTGTGTTTCATCGGAGGCTGCTATGTGTCGGAGGTTTGAGGATGGTTTAAATGAAGATATAAAGCTTCTGGTTGGCATTCTTGAAATTAACGAGTTCGTGGTACTAGTTGAAAGAGCTTGTAAACTGAAGAATTAGGGAAAGAAAAATGGAAAGCTGAGCTCGAATCTAAAGATTTTTGAAAGAAATCTGCGGGTAAACTTTTACAGATGGTAACAAAGAAGTTCAAGAATAATGGTAGCCGATCCAAATCTAACACCAGGATTTCTATACGAGAACGACCACCAGTGAGTTCTCAGGCTACATCGGTTGCTAGTGTTGGCAATGAGAGATCGAGCAAAGCTGAGTGTCAGCAGTGTGGCAGACGACATCTTGGAGAGTGTTGGGGTAAATCTATTTCCCACACTTGTTATAAGTGTGGCTCACAGGATCACTTCATTCAAGATTACCCGAAGACCGCTGAAAGGGGTACTGTTCAGAGTGCGAGACCGAGCAGCACTACAGCTCGAGGAAGACCATCTCATTTTGGGGGAGGTAGAAGTGGTGTACAGAGGGGGCCTACAGATGCAATCGTTCGATTAGATGCCCGTGTACCAGCTAGAACTTAAGGCATCCGTGCCAGAGAGGAGGCCTTAGCTCCAGACGTCATTACCGGTTTTTTCACTCTTTTTAATGCTAGTGTAACTACTTTGATTGATCCCGGCTCAACACATTCATATGTGTGTAAAACTTTAGTATCCAGTAGGACTCTACCTGTTGAGTCTACTGAGTTTGTGATTCGGGTTTCAAACCTCCTGGGTTGATGTGTATTAGTGGATAAAGTGTGCAAGAACTGCCCTTTGATGATTCAAGATATGTGTTTTCCAGCGGATCTGATGCTATTACCTTTTGATGAGTTTGACATTATTCTCGATATGGATTGGTTGACTGTTCATGATGCAGTAGTGAATTGCAGACGAAAGACTATTGAGTTGAAATGTCAGAATAAAGAGATTGTAAGAATAAAGTCTGCAAATTTGAATGGACTACCTACTGTGATATCTTTAATGTTGGCTTGGCAGTATTTGAAAAAGGGTTGTGAAGCTTATCTTGCGTATGTGATTGATAGCAAGGTAACCGAAAAGAATATTGAATCTGTGTAGGTTGTTTGTGAGTATCCAGATATGTTTCTGGAAGAATTACCGGGATTGCCACCCGTCCGTGAGGTAGAGTTTGAAATTGAGCTAGTATCAGGGACCACCCTGATTTCAATAGCTCCGTATAGAATGGCACCGATGGAATTGAAAGACTTGAAGGCTCAGTTGCAAGAATTGACAGATAGAGGGTTCGTCAGACCGAGCTTCTCTCCCTGGGGTGCGCCCGTTCTGTTTGTGAAGAAGAAAGACGAAACTTTGAGAATGTGCATTGACTATCGGCAGCTCAATAAGGTGACCGTAAAGAACAAATACCCGTTGCCGCGTATCGATGATTTATTCGATCAACTTAAGGGAGCCTCGATGTTCTCAAAAATTGATCTGAGGTCAGGATATTATCAGCTTCGAGTTAGGGAATCAGACATACCGAAGATTACTTTTCGGACAAGATACGGTCATTATGAGTTTTTGGTGATGCCGTTTGGGCTCACTAATGCCCCTGCAGTTTTCATGGATCTGATGAATCGAGTACTCAGACCGTATCTAGATCGGTTTGTAGTGGTATTCATAGATGATATATTGATTTATTTACGCGATGAAACCGAGCACGCTGAGCATTTGGGGCTAGTGTTACAGATTTTGCGTGAGAAGCAATTGTATGCAACATTCAGTAAATGTGAGTTTTGGTTGAAAGAAGTCAGCTTTTTGGGGCATGTCATTTTAGCATCGGGTATTCGGGTTGACCTGAGTAAGATTTCAGCTATATTTGATTGGAAACCTCCGTGGAATGTTTTTGAGGTTCGTAGCTTTCTGGGGCTTGCCAAATATTATAGATGCTTCGTGAAAGGGTTTTCTATGATAGCATCGCTGATGACCAAGCTGTTACAAAAAGATGTTAAATTCGAATGGTTAGAAAGGTGTCAGAAGAGTTTTGATCAATTGAAGACCTTGTTAACAGAAGCTTCGATGCTCGTTCAACCAGAGTCGGGTAAAGAGTTTGTTATTTTTAGTGATGCATCTTTAAACGGACTCGGTTGTTTATTGATGCAGGAGGGTAAAGTTGTTGCCTATGCTTCGAGACAATTGAAACCGTATGAGAGGAATTATCCGACTCACGATCTCGAGTTGGCCGCTATAGTCTTTGCTTTGAAGATATGGCGACACTATCTTTTCAGTGAGAAATGCCACGTCTATTCAGATCATAAAAGTCTAAAGTACTTAATGACTCAAAAGGATCTGAATTTGAGGCAGCGTCAATGGTTGGAACTGTTGAAAGATTACGAGCTCGTGATTGATTATCACCCGGGAAAGGCTAATGTAGTTGCTGATGCACTTAACCGAAAGTCGCTATTTGCTCTTCGCGTAATGAATGCGAATATAACTATGAATGAGGATGGTGCGATCATTGCTAAATTGAAAGTGAGACCATTGTTTGAGCAGTAGATTCGAGAAGCCCAAGAAGTTGATGATGATTTAAAAATAAAGAAAAGCCATTGTGGCTCAAGTACGAATTCAGATTTTAAAATTGATTGTAACATCCTGAATTGGGGGCTGTGCATTTGATGTGTTTTTGTGTGTATGTTATGTACTGTGTGTTGTGTTGGCATGTTTGGGGGTTCCGAGAAGGCTTGGGGTTAAGCCTGAGTCTTGCTAAAAGTTTCTGCTTTTGGCACTTTTAGGGAAAGCAAGCTGAGTTGGGCTTTAAGAGATATTGTTTGTGTTGGATGGCACAAAGAAGTGCCTTAGTAAAGTGGCAAGGAGGTGCCACTTAAGGGCTGAGGTAGGTGACGCCACAAGGGAGATGGAGGGAGCAGGTTCAAGTCGCATATTCCTCATTTTAAGAATTCTTTTTGGCGTCAAGGGGAGCAGAGGTGGAGTTCGGCTAGGATGCTTGAAAAGGCGAGAGTTGATCTAGTTAGATAATTCAAATGTATGGACAGGAGTAAAAAGTGGGTTTTAAAACTTTCAAACAATTTCGAATGTGTGATCAAGAGGGAATTAAGGAGAAAAGGAAGGGATTGAAGAGGTGTGAGGTGCTAGCCGAATCTTGAAAGTGGCTAGGTGTTGTTGGGCATTCGGTTTAGGGGGGTGTGTGTGTGCCGAAAATTCAAGAGGGGTTAACTTTAGTTGTTAAACTCTTTTGTGGCGTGTTTCGGCAGTAGAGTGTTTTGCATTTTGGCAGTGTCGTGCATTTCTTTGAGTAGCCAAAATTCCCAAGAGTGTCATTCATTCTTCTTCAGTCCAAACAAAATCAATTTTTTTCTCTCTTCCTCTCTTTGTATTTCAGCAACTTGGGTTCTTTGCTTTACCAACAAAAGCCAAAAACCCTCAGGTACTCTAGACTACGCTTCATTCCATTCCAATCTTGTAGCCGAACCCTCCTATCATCTTACCATTTCTTTTTTTTCTTTTCTTTCATTCGCATCAGCAAGAGCCGAAACTCTATTTTCCATTTCTTCTTTTCATCCCTTCTATTTCTTGTTTAGCCAAACCTCCATAGCCGAATTCTTTTCGCATTTTCTCTTTATTCCTTTATGAACTGAAACTCATCTCCACTTCTTTCTTCTTGAGTTGTTCTTTTTCCCCTGTAACTCTTGTGGCCGAATCTCCCTTGAGTACTCATCTCTTTTCTTTCGTTCTTTGATCAGCAAATTGCCGCCACCTTGTTTCACAACTTGTTAATCAGATTCTCTTTGATCGTGGTAAGTGTTCCCTTTTCGTTTTAAATCTCCTTTCTCTTCTTTCTGATGCCGAAGACATTAATCTTGTCTTTTAATTCTTGGCCAATTGAAGGAGGGGCTTGTCTTCGCGTTCTTTCAGCATTTGACTTGTGATTGAAGGGTGTTAAGGATTACGCGGTGTTAGTCGATTTAAGTATTCAATCGACACTTTGATCCAAGTCATTGAATCTCCGGGATTTATCGATCTAGGTAAGGGATCTTTACGTTTTTTACATATTCCTATTTGTTTCCTATTCAATGCTTTAATCCGGTCTATTGACCAAGATCTTTTCATGGACCTAAACGTTAGCCAAGCGAAGGAAGGCGTAAAACCCTAGCCCCAGCCCCAAAGTACAAGAAGCGCGTAGTGTCTACTGTTCGAGATTGGCCACCGGGTTGTGGGCCGGCTTCTGAGCAGAATAGTAGACAGATAGTAGTAGTGCCTGTTAGCAATAGTGTTGACATAGAGAGCATTGTGTTACGTGTTATCAGGTGTGTAACTCTCACACACTTCGTATTTTAATTATGTTATTAACTCTGTTGGCCCAAAAGCCAAAGTGATGGTATGGATCACTGAGATACCCTTGTGGGGGTAAGATCGAGGGCTCCAGGTAAGTTCCACTATGTTCTGTTATTAACGAATGTATGTGTGACTGAAATTACTGTTTGTCATACATTGAAAGCATGATTATATCATATTAATTAATTGTCAAACATGAACATGAAATTGAGGTATGAAGTGAAGAGGGAGGAAACATGATCTCTTTTAGACTGTCACCAGTGGTTTGGTACCACAAGTGGGTTGGCCCCACACATTATATTTCGTGACTAAGTCTCAGTGGTTTGGAACCACCAGTGGTTTGGTACCACATATATATATTATTTCTGTGACTCGTCCCAGTGGTTTGGTACCACAGTGGGTTGGCCCCACGTATTAATGTTAGGGATTGTCACCAATGGTTTGGTACCACAAGTGGGTTGGCCCCACATATTATTAATTGTGACTTTTGTCACCAGTGGTTTGGAACCACCAGTGGTTAGGTACCACCAGTGGTTAGGTGCCACAGATATGGGGTAGTTTCCGGAGATATGGAGGATGGATATAATAGGTCAGTTGGGTTGCATGTCATACATACTTAATATATGGATTTGTGTGGGAGCCCAAAACTCTTTTCGTCGATGATTTACACACTAAGTCTTGGTGACTCACCCCTTTCGTTAAATTTTGCAGGTAATCCTTAGACCGTGGATATGGAGCTGAGGAGGACTCGAGGTGGCCATGCAAAATGCTTAAAGTAATTTTATTTTAGTATTTATTTTGGATTATTACTTTTTTTATTTGGATTTTGGTATTGTAATAAGGCCATTTAAACATTAATTTGGTTTTGTTTTTTCACTGTCACGGCACGCCTAATAAATTATCTAAGTGGGTGTTTTCTAAAGTTAAAACTTAGGATTTAAGATTTTATAATTGGCTAATTAAGATCGGGATTTAGTAACAAATTAACTCAAATTTTCAAACCAAGACGCAATATTGTTTTCAATTGACCGCTGAACAGAATTTTTCTTAAAATTAGACTTTGGATTATGAAACCTGATCTGTATTACGACTTAAGTTAAGCCGTAAGGCATAGTGATATGCAAAGATTTTTCTCAACTCATGATTTTTAACTCATTTTTTTAATTTTCTTTTCTGTAACATGCCAGATCTGGTCATAGCGTTTTGACCGGGTTTGGGGTGTTACATTGATGCAGAAGGATGTTTACGGTTCAAGAATCGAATGTGTGTACTGAAGAATCCTGAATTGATTTGAATGATTTGTGAAGAAGCTCACAGTAGTAGATTATCGATTCATCCGGGTAGCACGAAGATGTATAACGATTTGAAACAGCATTATTGGTGGCATGGTATGAAACGAGACATCTTAGATTATGTATCGAAGTGTTTAGTATGCCAACAAGTGAAAGTTGAGTATCAAGTGCCATCGGGACTGCTTCAGCCAATTATGATACTTGAGTGGAAGCAGGATAGAGTCACTATGGATTTCGTATCGGGTTTACCTTTGACGCCGAGTAAGAAATATTCAATCTGGGTTATTGTTGATAGATCGACGAAATTGGCTCATTTTATTCCCGTACGTACTGATTTCTCACTTGATATACTAGCTGAGTTGTACATATCTCAGATCGTACGGTTACACGGAGTACCTATCTCTATTGTTTCAGATAGAGACCCGAGGTTCACATCACAGTTTTGGAAGAAACTGCAGGATGCTATGGGTACCAAGTTACACTTCAGTACAGGTTTTCACCCTCAGTCGGATGGTCAATCCGAGCATGTTATTCAAATACTCGAGGATATGTTGAGATGTTGCATTCTTGAGTTTGAGGGTACATGGGAACGATACTTGCCTTTGATTGAATTTGCGTATAATAACAGCTTTCAATCAAGTATTAAAATAGCACCCTACGAGGCATTGAACAGTCGAAAATGCGGTACACCTTTATAATGGACAGAACTAAGTGAAGGCAAGATACACGGGGTTGATTTGATCAGAGAAATGGAGCAGAAAGTTAAAGTAATTCGAGAAAGTTTGAAAGCCGCATCAGACTGTCAGAAGTCGTACAAGGATTTGAAACGAAAAGATATAGAGTTTCAAGTGGGTGATCGGGTGTTCTTGAAAGTATCACCGTGGAAAAAGATATTTAAATTTGGCCGTAAGGGAAAGCTGAGTCCAGGACTTATTGGGCCATATGATGTTATTGAGCGTTTTGGACCGGTTGCGTACAGATTGAGATTGCCATCCGAATTAGACAAGATTCATAATGTTTTCCACGTGTCAATGTTACAATGGTACAGATCCGATCCTTCTCATGTGATCAATCCATCAGAGGTGGAAATTTAGCCCGATATAACTTATGAGGAAGAACCGATTTGCATCTTAGCTTGTGGAGTGAAAAAGTTGCGAAATAAGAAAATTTCGTTGGTTAAAGTTATGTGGCATAAGCACAGGGTTGAAGAAGCGACCTGGGAAACCGAAGAATCAATGAAAGAACATTACCCACATTTATTCGCTGGTAAGAATTTTCGGGGACGAAAATTTCTTAAGGGGGGAAGATTGTAACACCCTAATTACGACCCTAATCGGAACGATGGTTTCGGGACCACGAATCCGGGTTAGAAAAATATTTTTATTATTATTTTGATATCTATGTTATGTGCTTGAGTATGTCTTAAAATATGGTAGGTTAATTCGTTTGTTTGGATGCTTAATTTTAGTCAAGGGACTTAATTACAAAGGCGGTAAAAATAATCTTTATCTAAATTGAGTGATTAAAATAATTTGTTTCCTTTAATTTGTGGCCTTAAAATGTAAATTACTCATTTTAGTTTTAGTTGTTAGTGGAAGACAACATGCATCTATTAAGCATTATAATATTAGTTAAATGTGTAAAATAATAATAATAATGATTATGATATATTAGATAAGTATATTTTAATAAAACAAAAGACAAAGGAAATGCATGTTCATCTTTTTGGTGTTGTTGGCCGAAACTAAGGGAGAAAAAGGGGGAGAAAAATTCTAAGGGTTTTCGACAAGGGATAAGCTTGATTAGGTAAGTTCAAGCTTTTAAATTTTAATAATTTGTGCATTTTTATTATTCATTCTATTTTCAAACCCACTTGTTAAATTTGTGCAATAGTCATGTATGTGAAAAATGCCATGGAAGATGAGTTGAGTTATATGATGAATTCCTTTGTATTAAATTATGATTAGAGCTAGATGAACATCTTTCATTTTGAGTCTTGAAGAGAGTAACAAATTTGGGGTATTATTTGCGAAATTATTTAGTGAAGGGTTAAATTGAAAAATTTGTTGAATTTATAGACTTATAAAGTCCTTGTAAGTATTCGGCTTTGAGGGTAGCTAATCAAATTTTGAGTATTTGTTGAGTTTGGCATTAGGGACTAAAGTGTGCATATTGTAAAAGTTAGGGATAAAGTCATAAATTTGATAATTTGTGTGTTTATGGATCAAATTGAATGGAAATGTTTTTAAGAGATTTTAATTGAAACTGTTTAGATCAAGATTCAAAGGAAAAAGGGTTGGATAAGGGAAAAGCTAAGTTGAACGATTAATTAAGTAATTTAATTTAAACTTATGCTTCTTATAAATATGTGCATTAATCTGAATTTTAGGTATGTATAAAATGTCTTTGTGCTGAATGTGAAGGGAAATATTTGATGCACAGTCCTAGTTGGTTGAATGCTTATTATTATGTAGTACTTTGGTTCGAAATTTTGGATGAATAGTTTTTCGTTGAAATGCTAATGTGGATTATAGTTGAGGAATATCAAATTTTGGCTTGGTGATATGTAATTATAATATTATTGCATGATTTATAATTTGGTCGAATACAAGGTGTTGAATTGAGGTATGAATTCATTTCAATATATTACATGTTTAATGGTTAATTTTACATGTTGGGAATTCATATTTGTGAAGTTAAACAATTTATATGCTTATTAAACCGCATTGAGTATATGGGTACATATCCGGGCACTAAGTGTGCGATACCAGTCATACGGCTCTATGTGAGTGATACGTTACGAGAAGTGTTAAGTAACGGCTCTATGTGAGCGATACGTTACGAGAAGTGTTAAATAACGACTCTATATGAGCGATACGTTACGAGAAGTGTTGAGTAACGGCACTTAGTGTGTGATACGTTACTAAATTTTATTCTACCATTGAATGTACATGTAAGAGGTTCGTTAATTGAATTTTAGTTGCTAATGTTGTTATGTATATAGGAAGAATCGTATATAATATCATATGCAATGCATGGAAGGTAAGAAATTAAAGGTATGTATTATGTACTTGCAAAATCTTAAAATTTATGAAAGTTAGAAATGGAAGCATAAGATTCGGCTAGTGGAAGGGATGTATGCGAATTAGTTAACATGGAATGGTGATGTATCGCATGGATATAAGAATAATTATACATAGGTGTTTACTATGAATTTATTTTAGTACACTTGGTTATTCGGCTAGAGCATGACAAGGAAGTTGGTTGTGAAATCTTGTATTAGTTTAATTGCTTATGAATTACTTAAATCTTACTAAGCTTCGGTAGCTTACTTTGAATGCCATTGTTTGTGTATTGTAGATTTCTTTGGGAAGTTTATCTCGTGCTTGGGGATCGTATTAGAAGCTCATCACATTATCAACGATATTTTGGTACCCCTTTTCGTATGACTTTAAGTGTATGGCATGTATAGGTTAAACTATTTTGAGTTAATCTAATTATTAGTTAAATGAATGCATTATTGCCATATGAAAATTGCTATACTTTTGGGTTGGAGTTTTTAAACTAAGTTTAAAATGTTGTTTTGGTGAGCATAGCCAATTATGTTATAAACTTTGATTTAGTAAGTGAGATTTTATGAAATTATGTTTGGCATGGTTGTGCTTATAGTATAAATGAATGATTTTTTTTTTAATGCTTATAGTGTTAGTTTGAATATTATCTCATATTGAGCTAATAGGGAAATAAATTTGTGACGACCTAATGAATTGAATAAACCTTTGTGAAATTGAAATGGAAAGTGTACATGATTAAAAGTGTAATAATAATTGTATATTATTGATATATGCATGAATGTTTGGTAATCACTTGTTATATATATACATATATAAATTGTCAAGTATCGTTTACGAATTTGGCTATTGTATTATAAATGACTATGTGAATAATGGTTTGTTTATTGGTTGAAATTGGATATTAGATGATGTGAGTGATATTATTATTACGCAAGTTGATGACTTGAGTTTTAATGGAATGTACATTTTATACATGATTCTAAGAAATGGTATACTGTGGATGTAGTAATTAGTATTGTAAAGCTTATTGTTTGATATGAGGTTTAGTAATGCCCGTAACCCTAATCTGACGATGGATACGGGTTAGAGGTGTTACACATTATAACTTACAAAAAATTCTCAAATGGTTATAGGCATAACTTACTCATTTTCATCCTTACTATTCATATAAAATAAACCAAGCTCCTTTCTCATGAGTTTCGTGTAGGTACCTGTACCACTTACAACATAATCATAACTTTTCTCATTTGGATAAAATCTTTAAATTACCAATTGAACCATTTAGAATACTAAAGGATACCCGACAAGCCTCACACAAAAGGGTATGATGCCAAAGCCATATCCCAGATATGGTCTTACATGGGATCATACATCGATGTCGATAGCCCAGCTATGATCTTAAATGATGTCTCATATCGATGCCATGTCCCAGACATGGTCTTACACGGAAATGCTTGCCGATGTCATGTCCTAGACATGGTCTTACACTGGCCCACATATCGATGCTGATTCCATGTCTCAGACATGGTCTTACACTGGCTTACATAACAATGCCGACGCCATGTCCCGGACATGGTTTTACACTGGCTCACATATACCCCAATGTCATAACCTCAGTATCCTAACTTTCCCAAAGGTTCAACCAGGAATTTTACCACATTAAATCTCATCAAACTTATACATAATAATAATTAACACTTCATGCAAAGTAAATCATTAATTTCATAATAACATCAAGTTACATCATTTACATGTGAACTTACCTCAGTATACAAGATATGAGCGACTAGTCCAAATTTAGTCTGAAAGCTTGGTTTTCCCCCGATCTAGGTCCGAATTCCGTTTTTCTTGATCTATAATGATAAAATTTACTTATTTAATCACCACATTAATCAAGACAATCCAAAATTCCTACTTTGGTAAAATTACTATTTTGCCCTTAGACTTTCACATAATTATGATTTTGCCCCTAGGCTCATAAAATGATTTTCATCAAATTTCTTCATTAACCAAGCCTAGACAAATCTAATTTATACTTGTAGCAGCTCACAATTTCTATTATTTCACACATTTACCACCTATTTTACAATTTTTACAAAAAGGTCCATTTTAGGTGTTTTCATGAAAATTACTTTCACAAAAATTGTTTACTTAACAACCAAGATTCATTTTCTTCCATAAACTTTCAGCAAACAACATGAATACTCACATGGTAAAACCCTAGACTCTCAACCATTTTGCAAAATAGTCCTACCATTAGTTAGCTTAAGCTACAAGGGTCACAAAAATACAAAAATCATCAAGAATGACCATCAAAAACACTTACTTGCAAGAGGGAAGTTTGGCTGAAACTTTAAGCTGCAAAACCCCCCCATTTTGTTGTAACTTTTGGTGGTGAAAAGGATAAAGCTTTCTTTTTATTTTATGATTATTTTATCAAATAAGTCACCAAAAATCTACCTAACCTTTGACCAATTTCATGAATTAAAAATTCATGTCTAGCCACCACTTTTATTGGTCTATTTACTCAATAAGGACATCTATTTTATTGTTCCATAGCTAATTAACACCTTTAGCTAATGAAACAAAAGTTTCACCCTTTACGCGATTTAGTCCTTTTTCAAAATTGAGCATGCAATCACTAAAATTAATTCACCAAAATTTTCAAACACTCATATATCATGCCATGAAACATAAAATAATATTAAATTAATTTCTCCAACCTCAAATTTGTGGTTACAAAACCACTGTTTCGACTAGGCCCAAATTCGGGCTGTTACACAAGAACACCGGCAAGGACATATGCTATACGTACAAGAGAGGATGCCTCTGCACCAGAGGTCATTACTGGTACATTTTCTCTACTTGATACTAATATTATTGCTTTGATAGATCCTGGTTCAACACATTCATACATATGCACGAAATTTGTGTGTGTTAAAAATTTACCTATTGAATTCACTGAATTTGTGGTTAAATTTTCAAACCCCCTAGGCCAGTATGTTATGGTGGATAAAATTTGTAAAAATTGCCCGTTGATGGTAAAGGGTTATTGTTTTTTGGCTGATCTAATGTTGTTTCCGTTTGATGAATTTGATGTCATTTTGGGAATGGATTGGCTAACCTAACATGATGCAGTGGTGAATTGTAAACAGAAATACATTGTGTTAAAATGTCAGAATGGTGAATCTGATAAATTGGATAGGTTACCTAATGTGATTTCAGCGATATCAGCACAGAAATATATCAGAAAAGGGTATGATGCTTGCCTCGCTTATGTGTTAGACACTAAAGTATCAGAATCAAAGATTAAATCAGTGTCAGTTGTTTGTAAATTTTTTTGATGTGTTTCTGGAGGAATTACCGAGATTACCACCAGTTAGAGAGGTGGAGTTCTATATAGATCTTGTTTCGGGGACAACACCGATATCCATAGCACCTTACAAAATGGCTCCTACTAAGTTGAAAGAGTTGAAAGCACAGTTGCAAAAATTAATTGACAGAGGTTTTGCTCGACCCAGTTTTTTACCTTAGGGTGCACCAGTTCTATTTGTAAAGAAGAAAGATGGATCATTGAGATTGTGTATAGATTACAGGCAGCTCAACAAAGTCACAATAAAGAATAAGTATTCATTGCCTCGTATTGATTATGTGTTTGATCAATTGAATTGTGCCATTGTATTTTTGAAGATTGATCTTCGTTCTTGTTACTATCAGCTACGGGTATTCAAATGTGCCAAAGACAGCTTTTAGAACCAGGTATGGGCACTATGAGTTTTTTGTGATGCCATTTGGTTTGACAAATGCACCTGCAATATTCATGGATTTAATGAACAAAATTTTCACACTATATCTAGACGGGTTTGTGGTGGTATTTATTGATGATATTTTGGTATATTCCCGGGATGAAAATGAGCATGCCGATCATTTGAGAATAGTGTTGCAGACACTACGTGAGAAACAATTGTATTCTAAATTTAGTAAATGTGAATTTTGGCTACGAGAAGTTGGTTTTCTCATACATATAGTATCTACTGAAGGTATCAGGGTGGATCCAAATAAAATTTCAGTAATTGTTAATTGGAAACCACCGAAGAATGTGTCTGAAATAAGAAGTTTTCTACAACTAGCAGGATATTATCAGAGGTTTGTTAAAGGGTTCTCATTGATAGCTTCTCCGATGACTCGATTGTTGCAGAAAGATGTAAAATTTGAGTGGTCTAATAAATGTCAGTAGAGTTTTGATAAACTAAAAGCCTTGTTGACTGAAGCACCTGTGTTAGTTCAACCTGAAGAATTTATAATTTACAGTGATGCGTCATTAAATGGTTTAGGCTATGTATTGATGCAAGAAGGTAAAGTAATAGCCTATGCTTCAAGATAGCTAAAACCACATGAAAGAAATTATCTGATACATTATTTGGAGTTGACAGCCATTATTTTTGCATTGAAAATCTGGCGGCATTACTTGTTTGGTGAAAAGTGTCACATATTCGCCGATCATAAAAGTTTGAAGTATCTGATGCTGCAAAAAGACTTGAACTTAAGATAGCGTAGGTGGCTTGAATTATTGAAAGATTATGATCTTGTTATTGACTATCATTCGAGAAAAGCTAATATGGTTGCTGATTCCCTAAGCAGAAAGTATTTATTAGCCTTGTGAGTAATAAATACTCAAATTTCATTGTCAGATGATGGTTCAATTATAGCTGAGTTAAAAGCTAAACCGACATTTCTGCAATAGATCTATGAAACTCAGAAGGGTGATGAAGAATTACAAGCTAAACAAGAATAGTGTGAGCTGAATCCTGATTCAGAATTTCAGATTGGGTCTGATGGTTGTTTGTTATTCAGAGGCATAATATGTGTACCGAAGAACTCAGAACTAGTACAGGAGATTCTATATGAAGCTCATAATGGTACCATGTCTATTCATCCTAGTAGTAACAAATACAATGATTTGAAAAATATGTATTGGTGGCCAAGAATGAAACGGGATATTTCGGAATTTGTATCTGAATGTTTGATATGTCAGTAAGTAAAAGTTGAACATCAAGTGCCTTCGAGATTATTACAGCCGGTTACAATACCGGAATGGAAATGAGAAAGAATAACCATGGACTTATCGGGGTTACCTTTGTCTCCAAAGAAGAAAGATGCTATTTGGGTAATTTTTGATCATCTAACAAAGTCTACATACTATATTCCAGTACGTATGGATTTCTCTTTGGATAGGTTGGTTGAATTATATGTTTCTGAGATTGTCAGATTGCATGGAGTGCCGGTCTCAATTATTTCAGTTAGAGATCTTCGATTTACGTCCTGATTCTGGAGTAAATTACAAGAAGCTTTGGGTACGCAGTTACATTTCAGTACTGCATTCCATCCTCAGACTGATGGCCAATTCAAACGTGTAATACAAATTCTAGAGGATATGCTTTGATGTTGTGTGCTAGAATTCAAAGGTAATTGGGAAAAGCATCTGCCTTTAGTCGAATTTGCCTATAATAACAGTTATTAGTCCAACATTAAAATGGCATCGTATGAGGCTCTGTATGGTCGCAAATGTAGAACTCCATTGTATTGGATAGAACTTAGTGAGAAAAGGATACACGGAGTTGACTTGATCCGTGAAATGGAAGAAAAGGTAAAGGTGATTCGGGATAGTTTGAAAGTAGCCTTCGATCATCAAAAATCTTATGCCAATCTTAAACGAAAAAAGATAGAATTTCAGGTTGGTGATAAGGTATTTTTGAAAGTATCACCTTGGAAGAAAGTTTTCCGGTTTGGTCATAAAGGAAAATTGAGTCCACGATTCATTGGGCCATATGAAATCACTGAAAGAATTCATAATGCATGTCACGTGTCCATGTTATGATGGTATCGTTCAGATCCTTCACATGTTATATCTCCGACAGAAGTTGAGATTGAACCTGACATGACTTACAGTGAGGAACAGATCAAATTTCTAGAACGTGAGACAAAAGAGTTAAGAAATAAAAAAATAGCAATAGTAAAACTTCTCTAGCAACGACATGGTATACAAGAAGCTAACTGGGAACCGAAGGATACCATGAGAAAGCAATATCCAAATCTCTTTACTGGTAGGATTTTCAAGGACGAACTTTTTAAGAGGGGAGAGTTGTAACAGCCTGTTTTCAGTGAAATCGGAGCAGTGGTTTCGGGACCACAAATTCGATTGAGAAAGAAAATTTATTTTAATAATATTTCATGGTCTTCATTATGATAGCAATGCTATATGAAAATTCTGATAATAAAAGTTTGTTGATTATGTGTTTAATTAGGGAAAGGACCCAATTGCATAAAATGCAAAAGTTGAGTTCTAGTACCTAAAAAGATGAAATAGCTGTGGAATTCAAAATGAGAGTTCCTTATATGGTAATTAGACCATTAAATAAAAGTTAGTAGATATTTTTGGTGATTCATCCATAGAAAATTAGAAAAAGAAAATGAATAAATAAAATAAAAAAGAAATACCATCATATTATTATCATCTTCATCCCCAAGATTTTATGGAAACCCTAGGAAAGAGAAAGCAAGATTTCTTGGCTTAATTGGGTAAGCATCCTTGTCCCGTTTTTAGTAATTTTTATATTTTTGAGATCGGAATAGCTTAATCTATCTATTTTGGGGATTAATTTGTAAAGTTATCAAAGTATCAAAGTTTTTCCACGATGAATATGCTGAGTTTTTGAAATTTATGGTAGAAAATGAAAGATTGTTAATAGATAAACAACTTTTGTAAAGTGAATTTCGATGAAATTATGATTTAGGGACTAAATTGTAAAGATGTAAAAGTTATGGAAATATTCTGAATTTTGTGAAATATATATGGTGTAAATGTTATATGAAAATTTTGGTTAGGCTTGGAATAAGGGTTAAATTGCATGAATTTCATTTTCCGAGCCTAGGGACGAAATTGGAATTAATAAAAAGTATAGGGGCAAAATGGTAATTTTTCCTAGGATATAAATTGAATGTAAATAAGTATGAAATGAATTAAATTGATGTTAAATTTATTTATATAGATTCTAATAACTCAAATTCGAAGCTAGATCGAGGAAAAGAAAATGTGTCGGATTAGTAGACTTTTAAATACGAACAAGTGTCGAGGTAAGTTCGTGTAACTTAATTATGTATATTTATATGTTTGAATTGAATGTTGTACTTATGAGAATTGTATAAATGATTAATGTATGAAAATAATCACATGCCTTAAATTTCTCGATAAATAATAAATTCCGTTTGAATAATGAAATGCGATGGATACAATATTTTCCCCATACTGATTATAGTCCTGCATGTGTTGTGGACATTATAGCTCGGACGAGCATCCTGTTAAAAGCCTTCTCGAGCATCCTGTTATATAGTTCCTTCGAGCATCCTAATCGGTAGTGATTTTGCATGTGTTGCACACTACTGTAGCTCTTTGTGAGCGTCCTGTTACATGATTCAATTAGTTGTGATCCAGCATATAATGCAAAAACAAATGCAGCTCTACGTGAGCATCCTAATATAGGCTCTTATGGGCTTCCTAACATGGCTTGCTTGAAATCCCTGTTACATTATCCGGTGCTCCCTGATAATAACTCTTCGGAGTTACTGTTAAGCTCTATGTGCTCCCTGATTAAAACTCTTATGAGTTTCCTGTTTAGCCCGGATAAGTGTCCTGTTACATGGCTTATTTGAGCATCCTGATATGTGGCTCGAGAATGTGCTCCTGATTATGTGCCCTAACGGGTACCTTTGAACATGAATTGACAGATTACTGGTTTGTATACTTTATGTATACTGCTTGAGTATCCATCGATATTTCAATAATTCAACGGATAAAACTCCTGACATGAGAAATTATGAGATTAAAAGAATTATATCTCGAATACTTCTGAAATACTCGAAAGTTTGTAGCATGATGAGCTCATCCATGTTTATTTTATGTATATGTGAAATATGTGACTAACTTGCTTAATTGAGTGTATGTGATTAGGCAAATTGTCAATTTGTTGGGAAGCATGTTATTGAATGCTTATTTTAAAAAATGTTATTGGTAAGTTTAATTCATGTTATACGAACTTACTAAGCATTAAATGCTTACTAGGTTTTCTTTTATCTATTTATAGTGCTCGAAAGCTCACAAAGGTTGGAGATCGGTCGGAGCATCATCACACTATCCACTAGCTCGTTTTGGTATAAATAGTAAACTTATTTTGGTATAATGGCATGTATAGGTTAACTTGGCGAATTGTTGGCTTGTAAATGGTTTTTTGTAATCTAGCCATTGGAATGGCTAGTGATAGTTGATTTTGGTATATTTATAAGGTTAAATCATGATAAATACATATGTGTTTAGTATGTTTAATTGAGTTATGTTAAACATGTATATTTATAAAAGGTAAGATTAATGCATGTGATGATATAGTATTCTAGATGATAGAGTTGGCTTGGTTATAATGCTTGAATTAGTTGGTATATGATTGCAAGTATTGGTGTAGGTTGTTGGAAAATTTGGGTGAGAAATAAGGCTAGAAAATGGCATTATTTTGTCCACATTGGTGGACACAAAGGCGTGTGTCTTGACCGTGTATGCCATACGACCTGGTACATGGGCATGTGGTTTGGCCGTGTATCCCCTACATTTTAAAATTGAGAAACAGAATGCTCAGAATTAGGCACATGGGCAGAGACACGGGCATGTGTCTTAGCCGTGTGTGACACATGGCCTAGAACATAGGCGTGCATATTGGCCGTGTGAATCCTACGCCTAATTTTCAAAAATTAAAGTGACTACACGGCCTAGCACACGGGGCGTGTGGCTAGCCGGGAGACATGGGCATGCCACTTGGCCATGTGAACTACACGGCGCCCGTGTATATAAGAAAAAATTTGGAATTTCGCGAAAAATCCTTTGAGTTCTCGGTATAGTCCCGAATTATTTCTAGTTTTTAAATTCGGCCCCGAGGGTCCATTCAAGGGGACAATATGATTAGTTTCGGATATGAATAATATATGACATGAATTATCTGTAATTATTTTGTAAACTTCAGTAATGCTCCATAACCCTGTTTCAATGACGTATACAGGTTAGGGGTGTTACAGTCTAATTACCCCATTAGTCCACTACCACTTAATTCAATTTCTATTTAAATTTACATTAAGGACCAACATTTATGACTTTTATGATTTAGTCCTTTTTATTTAATTAACTATTTAAATGATAAAATTTCATAACCAAATTTTAGTACGACACTAATGACCTTGTAAATATTAAATAATTAGTATTTACTGGCTGACATATTGGAGTCGTGGTCTCGAAACCATTGTTTTCGATACCACTGAAAAACGGGTTGTTACAACACATCCAAAAGGAAAAACCGATGATGTATTGGTACATGTAGATAAATCCATTTTTCCTACTAACTTTATTATCTTAGATTTTGAAGCAGATAAAGAAGTACTAATCATCTTAGGACGACCTTTCTTGGTGAACGAAATGACCTTAATTGTTGTGAAGAAGGGTAAACTCACCATGCGAGTTCAAGATGATCAAGTGATTTGCCATAATTTGATATGGTAAATTAGACTTCCCCAGTATACTTAAAAAGCTTATTCTCAAGAAAATTAGCGTCTTTTTTGTTATTTTTGTAACTTTTAGATTTTAAGTTAATAAGTGTAAATGTCCTGTTTTTGTCGGTCCTAACGTGTGGTTGAGTGTTGTAGGGACATGTTGGAAGTTGAAATTAGAAAAAACGAAACAAAAGGAGAAGGTATCACGATATCCAAACCTTGGAATCGCGATACCTCCAATAGACCTGAAGATTGGAGACCACTTTTCAATAGTATCGTGATATCCACCCTCTAAGAAGACCCCAAAGTTCAAAACTAACTGGGGTATTGCGATATCCTTTTCTTGGTATCGCGATACTGATATCGTAAGGGGGACAAAATTGGACAAAGAGGGAAGACTTTGTCCGCCTGACGCACCAATCACACAAGGCCTATGTAGGGGCAATTTTAGTAACAAAAATTCATCAGCCTAAAACAACCAATTTTGGCTAAGGAGAGAGCAAACACACATTATCTTAGTTTTAGTCTTAGTTTTTCTAGGTTTTCTCTTAGTTTTCTATAACTTCTTCTAGGGTTTTTATTTTTCTCTTCTCCTTTCTTAGTTTTAGAGTTTATTTTACTGCACTTTCTTCCTGTCCTTAGTGTTCTTTTAGTTAGTTATCATTATAGCCTACATTTATTTGCACTTTCAGTCTCTGTACTTTTGTTGTAATGACATTTCTAGCTTTAGTTTGATGTATTTTAGTTTCTTTTACTTTAAATATTTTAAAGTTTGTTCGTTTTATGTTTATTGCTTTAAATTTTCTTATTGAATGCTTTTCGTTTCATGTTCTTTAAGATTTCTTAGATAAAAATATTAACTTTTATATTTTTCTTAAGCTTTACTTTAATGGCTTCTCTACTTTTCATTTCCACGGTTATTAGGTGTATTTTCAGCATGAGTTGCTGAACTTTTAAAAGGGTTGGTTGATGGAGATGTGGTGAGCTGAGTTTTGGATGAAGGACCAAATCTAATAAATTAGATTAATTTGAATGAACATAAAAACTTAGGATTGACGCTCTTAAGGGAACATCTAAACGAGTGACACCAAGAGGTAATCTTGTTGTGCACGAATTCATTAGTCTCGAATTACTCGGTGAGATTGAGAGATAAACTGGAATAATTTGTCTAATTTGGTAAAATTGAGATCGAGAGATAAAATTGAATCACTTTAGTAATTTAAGCGATTTAAGTCCCTTATTCAAAGATCGAAGAAGCACATCGAAGCCAATCGTCCACCGTTAGACATTTATTGGTTAATTTCGTAGACTTTTACTCTTTACAATTTGGTCTTTAGAGTAGCATATTTAATTTCCTTGCAACATTTTCTTGTTATGATTTGTTGTACTATAAAATCGTATTAGTAGCCACTTAGGCTCTAAAGTGCATGCTATTTATTACTCAATGGCCATATCCTTTTAGTTCAATCCTTGGAATACTCTAGTGTTTCATTGTAACACTAAAAATATTACAAATGACTTGTATGCTTGCAGTTCAAACCGCTATTCAAAAAAATAGTTTTCCAAAATCATTTTTTTTAATGCGCACGAATAGTCATCAAGTAACGTTTAACATATTTAAATCTATGAGGTTTCTTGATGTAGTTGAGGAGTGTTCCACAATGTCTAAGTTAGAAGCTTTAGCTACAGAATGGGAACTCAATTCTATAGAGGACTCATTGGAGCGAGTCTTAGTGTTTGACTCACCAAGTGATAAACAAATGGAGGAATACTTAGCTTTGTTAGAGGCTCATTCAAAGGGATTTGTTCGATAATCCTGATTTGAATCTTTAGAGTTGGCATCCCGTGATCATGTTCAACCAAAGGCATTGACTAAATAACCACCTAAATTGGATCTTACGGTACTTATTTCTCATTAAAAGCACGTTTATTTAGGTAACTCTTCTACTCTTCCTATAATAGTTTCAGCTGAGCTAATAGAGGATTAAGAAAAGAAGCTGATTAATGTGCTGGAGAAATTTTAAAAGGCAATCGGATGGACCATAACTGACATCCAAGGAATTAGCCCAACTTTCTGTTTGCACAAGATCATATTAGAAGATGGCTAGAGAGGAACAATTAAGGACAAAGAAGGTTGAACCCAATTATGATGGAGGTGGTCAAAAAGGAAATTATAAAATGGTTAGCAGGCATCATTTACCCCATCTCATACAGTTCATGCGTATTCTGGTCCAGTGCGTGCCAAAATAAGGAGACATTACGGTCATGGAGAATAAGAACAATGAATTGAAACTGACTAGAATGGTTATAGGACGGAGATTTTCTGTGGACTATCCAAAGTTGAACAAGGAAACTTGGAAAGACCATTTTTCGTTTGTCGTTCTTAGACCAAATGCTAGATAGACTTGTAGCGCAAGAGAATTATTGTTTCCTAGACAGATATTTGGGTTACAACTAAATCACAGTAGCCCCGAAAGATCAACACAAAACAACATTCACTTGCCTATACGATATGTTTGCTTTTAGGCGTATGCCTTTTGGTTTGTGTAATGCACTTGCTACTTTTCTATGATGTATGATGGCTATTTTTATTGACATGGCTGGGAAGTTTTTGGAAGTTTTTATGGACAATTTTTCTGTGATCAAAGATACCTATGATGATTGCTTAGAAATGTAACACCCCAAACCTAGCCAAAACGTTATGGCCGTATCTAAAAATGTCACACGATAGTGTTTTTGAAACCTCATTGTTATGATGAAAACATTCCATGTTATTATCTTTAGTAAACCTTTGTTAGAACTTAGGAAGTCGTCTTTATTCATTTAAAACATTTGTTTTGAAACATCCCTCTTGCTGAAGCTTTAATAAAACAATCTAGGTGATCATGCATTTAGAAATTACTTTAAATTTTTGAAAACTGAATTTCCTACGACCAGCAGGTATAAATCCATAAAGTAAAATAAATAAATAAAAACACAAATTTAAAACCAAAGTCCTAGAGGGTCCTTAAATTACAACCCAAATAATCAATAATAATCAAATCATAAATCGTAAATTGAAAACCATAAAGTCCAAAAATTACTATGGTCACCGCTGAGTCCTCCGTCGCACCAATCCATCTAAGTCTGGGGATTACCTGTGCACATTAAACAAAAAGGGTGAGTTTCCGTAAACTCAGTGTGTAATCCTGCAGAAACAAACAAACAATCAATATTCACAGTGCACAGTTGAATAGTCTTGGGCCTTAGCCCATCTCAGTACAATGTCAAAAATGCGGTAGGGATCTAATCCTAACCAACCAGCCTCTACACACCATCTCCGTCCAACCCTACACTCCATGTGGGGATATAATCAACCCACCCAACCCTAAACTCCAAGTAGTAATGAATGCAGCACAATACAGTAGTTTGCAGCTGAGCTGCCAGTAAATTAAGCTTAAAGCCTTTCAATACACTTCCTCCGAATAACAACCCACAACCCAATGCAATGCAACACATAATGGATGACATGATATCATGCAATTTAAGTAAATTTATTTAGTTTAGATATTAACAAGCCCAGTACAGATATCATTCAGTCAATCTCACACATTTAGGGGTCTAAATAGCGCTTACTGACCCTACAGTAGGTTCACAGTCGACTTGGGCAACCCATTCAACCTTAAAAACATTTCGGTAAAAATGGGCCCACACGCCCATGTGATATACCCCTGTGGCCCACTCGGCCCAAATTTTCCTTGGCCGTGAGATCCATTTTTAAAGTAACCCATGCTAGCTCAATACTCATATATGTTTTCCCTATTTATTTATATGTTCATTCAAAGTTGTCTACTTGAGACATTATCATTAAATTATTTATATCTTGAGCTACAGAATTCCAAATTAAGATCTACTTGATGTTTTTGAAACTAGACTCAAATAAATTTCTACCATAAAATTTTTAGAATTTATATGTTATCAAATAAGTACAGTAAAATCTTTAAAGTTATCCCTATTCTGCTGTTTGACAGCTTCATCCTTTCCTTACTAAAAATTATTTATCTCTTAGTACGGAATTTAGATGATGTTTCCATTTATTTCTCATGAAAATAGACTCATTAAGGATTTAAAAATATATATTTAAGCTCCTAATAATTTGTTTGCAATTTTTTATGATTTTCCTAAGTCAGAACAGGGGTGGAACCCAAAATCATTCTGACCTCGTCTCACAAAATCTATTATCTCATGATTTAAAATTTCATTTCTTACACTATTTTTACCATGAAAAACTAGATTAAATAAAATTTAATTTCATATTTTATTCAACCTCTAACTCACTTCCCACTATTTTTGATGATTTTTCAAAGTTAGACTACTGCTGCTGTCCAAAACTATTTTAGTGCAAAATATTGATTTCCAAGTTTACAACACCCTTATTTCCTTTCTCTACAATTTTTCGCATCATTTTCTCTTATTTCTCTTATTTCTCGATAGCAAGCAATTTTGGCTTCTCGTCGAATCCTATTTTCTACATTTTGGGCAGTCACTTGGTATCGTTTCTGATGCATAAGCACTCCTAAGCCTCCAGAACCTAAAAATCGACCAACATATCTCCAGATTAATCACTTAATTTGTTTTTAATCAACCAATTTTAGAAGGAAATCGACTAAAAACCTAGCAAAACCCTTACCTCGCTTGAGTAACCATGACTTCGCACAATCATAGCATCGATTCAAAACTACCAACCTCTTGATTAACTCCTAAACACCAAAAAGGAATCCCCAGTTTAGAGATTAACCAAGAACGATTAATAATAGACAAAATCGTTACTTACCGAACACGTGCAACCAACGATGAACAACCGAATCAATTGGAGAAAAAAAGAGAAAGAAACTGAAGGGGAAAAAATAATGGAAATTTCAGTAGCAATTAGGGAAAAGAATCGGTAAAAGAGGGGAAAAAAGAAGAAGAAAACGTCAGAAAAAGTTTAGGGAATTGGAGAGAAAACCGAAACTCTACTCTCTTTTTTCAATTATCTCCTAAAATCACTCCCTATTAACCCACTAAAGCACAACTACTCAAAATTTTGCCCCAACACAACTTTTAGCCAAAATTGGAGCAAAAATACTGTCTCCACGCCATCACAGAGAATTAAACACAGGACCTTCAACACTTCAACACTCCACTTAACCACCAGACCAGCAGGCCCATTCTAATATAAACTTACCTACAATTAAAATTAAGCCCTTTGCACAATGTTAAGGCTTTATTTATAATAAAAAAATACCAAAATTTGCCCAAGTAAGGCTTGAACTTAGGACCTCTCACACACACCCAAAACACATAACCACTGAAGCATATAGACATTGTGTGTCACACATACATCAAATCAAAAATTAAAATTTTGGGGCATTACTATTCTACCCCCTAAAAGAAAATTTCATCCTCAAAATTTACCCGGTCAGAACAGATGAGGATATTGCTGACGCATTGTATCCTCAGGCTCCCACGTAGCCTTCTCAGTGCTATGATTACGCCAAAGAACCTTAACCAGTGGAATAGATTTCCTCCTCAGTACTTTTACATCTCGATCCAGAATTTGAATCGGCTCCTCCTCAAAGGTCAACTCTGGCCTAACCTCAATCTCTTCAACGGAAACAATGTGAGCAGGATCAGAGCGGTAGCGCCTCAACATCGAGACGTGGAACACGTCATGGATACGATCCAACTTTGGAAGTAGCTCCGATTGATAAGTGACTGGTCCCACTCACTTCAAAATACGGTAAGGTCCAATAAACCTAGTGCTTAACTTGCCCTTACGACCAAACCTTAGTACCTTCTTCTATGGCGAGATCTTAAGGAATACAAAGTCCCCCACCGAATACTCAATCTCACATCGCTTCAAGTCCGCATAGGATTTCTGTCTATCAGAAATTGCTTTTAGTCGATCCTGAATCAATCTAGCCTTATCCTCTGTCTCAAAAACCAACTCAAGACCCAGAACACGTAGCTCGCCCAACTTAGTCCAACATAAAGGAGTACGCAACTTACGACCATACAGTGCCTCGGAACTCTGCTATAATAGGCGAACTCTGCTAGCGATAGATAATCCTCCCAACTGCCTCAGAAATCAATAGCACAGCTCCTGAATTTGAGCCTTAAGCTCTACAAGCTCCTTTCGATAGGGAGCGATGGACACCGGGTTTGTACCTAGAAGCAGCTCAATCCCAAATTCCAACTCGAGATTTGGAGGTAACCTCTGTAGCTCCTCAGGAAAGACGTCTGAAAAATCCTTTACCGTTATGGTATCCTTAAATGTAGAATCCTTAGAATCTGAAATAATTACATAGGCCAAGAATGCGTCGCATCCCTTACGAACCATCTTCTCTGCCACCAGTGTAGAGATCACATTAGATAAGTAATTCTAGCGTTCTCCAATCATGACTACCTCCTTATCCTCGTTAATCCTTAGTACGACCCTCTTAGTCGCATAATCCAAGCTAACACGATGCTTGACCAACCAGTCTATCCACAGAATTAGGTCAAACTCCCTAAATGAAAGCCCCATCAAATCAGCTAGGAAGATTTCCCCTTGTACCTCTAGAGGAACGTCCCTATATAGTTTGCTAACTCTAATAGTTTGCCTTAACGGGTTCAGTATTGTAACCTCACTCGTAGTGCTCTCAACTAAAATCCCAAAGTTTCCAGACATAGTACAGGCTATATAGGAGTGAGTGGATCCTATATCTATCAATGCAATATAAGGTACATCATGAATAAGGAACGTACCCGTGATGATGTCTGGAGTAACTCCAACCTCTCGGCAACGTGCAGCATATACTAGAGCCGGCCGCCTCACCTCAGCCTGTCCAACACCTCTGCCTAGTGCTTGATAAACCGTAACATATACATATTTTAATCCCACATTTAGCATACTTTTAGATGATTTATTCCTTGAATTGTGGAATTTGGTGCTCTTAATCCTTTAATTTTATGTTTTATATTTAGGAAAGCACCGGATGATAAAAAGAATGAGAAATGGGCCTAAAATGGAGTAAATGGGCCAACTTACAAAATCGAAACGGCCTGGGCCCAAGACCACACGATTGGAGTAAATGGGCCAACTTACGAAATTGACACGGCCTGGGCCCAAGACCACACGACCGTGCCTCTTTAACAAAACCGAACACGGCCTGGCCTTGACTTACATGAGCGTGTGTCATGGGCGTGTCCCTGACATGATCTATTTGAATTTCACTCAGAATAGGGTACTTAGAGGCAAAGAAAGTCATTCCAAAAGCCTATATAAACACCCTAAAGGCCAACCTTTAGGGGGCGTCCAGTTAGGCCGAAGAACCGAGCCAGAGAGGCTAGAATTGTGGAATTTACTCGAAGAAAGCCAGTTGATTCATCTCAGGAAGCCAGATTCACACTCAAGACGGAGGATTTTCCCTTCAATTTCCTTCAGGGGGTTTTAGGGTTTTTCTTATGTTTTGCTTTATATTTTCTTCTAAAATGTATTCTTTTATGATTATGAACTAAACCCCTCAAATACCTGAGGGAGATGAAACCTAAGACGGATCTTGTTATTGTTTTTTGAACTATATGATAAATACTTGATTTGTTCTTAATTATGTGTTCTTAATTCTTGCTTTGATATTTCAGGATATTGATTCAAGTATTGATGTGCTTAGGCAATGGAGAAAAAGTCCCTGTTTAAGAGTAGATCTAGCATAATTAAGCAGAGTTGATCGCAACCCTAGAAATAGGATGACGAAAATCTACTGGATTAGGGTCAAACCTAATATGGGAGTCCATAATTGAGTTAATGTAATTCTAGGGGTTTTAATTAGAAAGAGATTTCAATTAATCAACCTAGGGTTAGACGTTAGTAGCCTCGAAAGAGGTATTAATATAAATTAGGGAATCCTACGGATCAAGTCAAGTGAATAAATTGTCTGGTTCAGAGTTAAATAACAAGTGAAGTCTAGGTGGATTCTTCCTCGAGTATTGTCTTAATCAATTGGTTTTTCCTACAAGTATTTTCCCCAATTCATTCTCTTTGTTTTAGCATCTTTAGCTTAATAGTTAGTTAAATTTGGACTAAATAAACAATTCACTTTTATTTTAGGCTAAATAATAAAACAATAGTTAGTATTAGTTAGTATTAGTACTTTTGGTTCCTTTGCGTTTGACAATCCGGTCTTGCCACTAAACTATACTACTGTTCGATAGGTGCGCTTGCCTCAATCATTGTCATAGTTAGTTTCTAGGCTAGATCATTCTTTATATAAATTTTTAAGACTCTGACACACGATCAGTGCTCTCTGCCCACGGCCCATGCCATTACCACCCCTAACCTGATCACGACCTCTCGGTGGTTGTTGTAGTACCCTCTGTGGCTGTGCATTACTAGTACCCTAGGCTTGCATCTGATCAACCCTCAGTGGACACTCCCTGATACAGTGATTCAATGATCCACATCTCAAACACGCCCCAGTCCTCCTCCAACACTCGTCCTAGTGGTGTCTACCACAATCAACACACAGTTGCTGTCCAATAGCAGCAACAAGGGGCCCAGCTCTAACTGGCCCATTAGCTCTGACCTTTTTCTTAGGCCTCTGTATAGAACTTGAGGGCTCTGAACCCCTCTTGTTCCTACCTCTCTCTCTATCACGGTTTTGGTGCTCAGTGCGCTTAACCTCCTCGGCGATCTTCACATTCTCAACCAAGGCTGAAAAATCTCGCTCCCTCTGCGGAGCTATCAGAACCCTCAAGTTATCCCTGAGGCCATCCTCAAAGCAAACACATCGCTCATACTCCGATGCCACCATACCTCGTACATAGTGACTCAGTCTCAAAAACTCAGCCTCATACTCAGCCACTGATCGATCTCCCTGTGCCAAATTTAGAAACTCCCTCCTACGGGCATCCACATAACAGGCTCCCACATATTTTCCCTGAAAGGCTAACTTAAAGAACTCCCAGGTTAGACGTTCTGGCTGAGTGCCCTCCTTAACAGTAAGCCACCACTCATAAGCCTCATTCCGCAGCAGTGAGACTGCACCCTTTAATTTCTGCTCACGAGTACAATCTAAATCATCCATAATCCTCTCCGTGGCTTCAATCTAGTACTCGGCCACATTAGGGGCAACTCCAGTGACACCCCTGAAGAGCTCAGCTCCATTGGATCGGAGTCATTCTGTAACTGACCCTCAGCCCCCAGATCCAGTATTGGGCCCAACGACCCGGTCCAAAATCCTTAGCATAGCTTGGGACAATGCGTCGTCCCCAGCCATTCGATCTTGAGACCCAGTCTCAGTAGCAGGTGACACTGGCGTCTCACTCGTATCCAAATTTGGTATGCTACCCAATGAAGATGACTCAGCTCGAGCTCCTCTGCGGCCTCTACCTCGGCCTCTAGTACCGCGTCCGCAGATACCTTGCGCCCTCATTGTCTATTCACGTTTATCTGTATGAACAGTTTTATGAATCAGTTACAGTTCTAGTGTTTATTAACAATTCAAATTTCGTTTTCGTAAATCGCAGTCTCACTACAATTTTCAGTTTCTCTACAATTTTTAGTATACACTAACTAGAGTGTTTTTAGTACAGTTTACTACTTATAGTAGTTTCAGAATATACTATCCACAATAGTTTCAATTTAAAACAAATCACAGTTCAGAATACTTACAGGATCGGCGCCGGAGACTCGGTGTACCACTTAGTAAAAATATTTCAAATCATTTGGAAATCAATCAATTTTTGAAAAGCCCATTTTTTTATAAAACCTATAATCCACAGCCGAGTTTCGTAACCTGGCTCTGATACCACTAAATGTAACACCCTAAACCTGGCCCAGACGTTATGGCCGTATCTAGAAATGTCACACGATAGTGTTTTTGAAACCTCGTTGTTATGATGAAAATATTTCATGTTATTATCTTTAGTAAACTTTTGTTAGAACTTAGGAAGTCTTCTTTATCCATTTAAAACATTTGTTTTGAAACATCCCTCATTGCGAAAGCTTTAATAAAGCAGTCTAGGTGATCATGTATTTAGAAATTACTTTGACTTTTTGAAAACCGAATTTCCTATGGCCAGCATGTATAAATCCATAAAGTAAAATAAATAAATAAAAACCCAAATTTAAAACCAAAGTCTCATAGGGTCCTTAAATTACAACCCAAATAATCAATAATAATCAAAGCATAAATCGTAAATTGTAAACCATGAAATCCAAATATTGTTGTGGTCATCGCTGAGTCCTCCGTCGCACCGATCCGTCTAATTCTAGGGATTACCTGTGCACATTAAATAAAAAGGATGAGTTTACGGAAACTCAGTGTGTAATCCCGCAGAAACAAACAAACAATCAATATTCACAATGCACAGTTGAACAGTCTTAGGCCTTAGCGCATCTCAGTACAGTGTCAAAAATGCAGTAGGGCCTTAGGCCATCACAAAGATCGTCGAGTGCGAATGATTATGCGATGAGTAAAATCCTACCCAACCAGCCTCTACACACCATCACCGTCCAACTCTACATTCCATGTAGGGATATAATCAACCCACCTATCCCTACACTCCAAATAGTACCGAATGCGGCACAATACAGTAGTTTACAGCTGAAATGCTAGTAAATTAGGCTTAAAGCCTTTTAGTGTACTTCCTCATTTTAACAACCCACAACCCAATGCAATGCAACACACAATGGAAGACATGCTATTATGCAATTTCAGTACATATATTTAGTTCAGAGATTAACATGCCCAGTACAGATATCGTTTAGTCAATTTCACACATTTAGGGGTCTAAATAGCACTTACCGACCCTATAGTAGGTTCACAGTCGACTTGGGCGACCTGTGCAACCTTAAAAACATTTTGGTAAAAATGGGCCCACACGCCCATGTGATAAACCCCTGTGGCCCACTCGGCCCAAATTGTCCTTGGCCGTGAGATCCATTTTTAAAGTAACCCATGCTAGCTCAATACTCATATATGTTTCCACTATTTATTTATATGTTCATTCAAAGCTGTCTACTTTAGTCATTATCAATAAATTATTTATAACCTGAGCTACGAAATTCCAAATTAAGATCCTCTTGATGTTTTGAAACTAGACTCAAATAAATTTCTACCATAAAATTTTCAGACTTTATAGTTTATCAAATAAGTACAGTAAAATCTTTAAATTTATCCCTACTCTGCTGTTTGACAGCTTCATCATTTGCTTACTAAAAATTATTTATCTCTTAGTACGGAATTTAGATGATGTTTCCGTTTGTTTCTCTTGAAAATAGACTCATTAATGATTTAAACATATAAATTTAAACCCATAATTTTTTTTTACAATTTTTTATGATTTTCCTAGGTCAGAACAGGGGAACCCAAAATCATTCTGACCTCGTCTCACAAAATTTCTAATATCTCATGATTTACAATACCATTTCTTACACTGTCTTTTCCATGAAAGACTAGACTCAATAGAATTTAATTTCATATTTTATTCAACCTCTAACTCAATTCCCACTATTCTTTATGATTTTTCAAAGTTAGACTACTGCTGCTATCAAAAACTATGTTAGTGCAAAATGTTGATTTCCAAGTTTATAACACCCTTATTTCCTTTCTCTACAATTTTTCGAATCATTTTCTCTTATTTCTCTTATTTATCGACAGCAAGCAATTTTGGCTTTTCGTCGAATCCTATTTTCTATGTTTTGAGTACATACCTGGTATCATTTCTAATGCGTAAGCACTCCTAAGCCTCCAGAACCTAAAAATCGACCAACATATCTCCAGATTAATCAGTTAATTCGCTCTTAATCAACCAATTTTGGAAGGAACCTGACTAAAAACCTAGCAAAACCCTTACCTTACTTGAGTAACCACGACTTCGCACAATGACAGCGTCAATTCAAAACCACCAGCCCCTTGATTAACTCTTAAACACCAAAAAGGAATTCCCAGTTTAGAGATTAACCAAGAACGATTAACAATAGACAAAATTGCTACTTACCGAACACGCGCAACCAGCGATGAACAACTGAATCAATTGGAAAAAAAAAGAGAAAGAAACAAAAGGGGAAAAATAATGGAAATTTCAGCAGCAACTAGGGGAAAGAATCAGCAGAGGAGGGAAAAAAGAAGAAGAAGAAAACGTCAGAAAAAGTTTGGGGAATTCGATAGAAAACCGAAACTCTCTTTTTTTTATGCAAAAAAAAGATGAACAGATTATTTTCTAATAAACTCTCCCCAATTATCTCCTAAAATCACTCCTTATTAACCCACTAAAACACAACTACTCATAATTTTTCCCCAACACAACTCTTAGCCGAAATTGGAGCAAAAATACTGTCTCCAAGCATCACAGAAAATTGAACACGGGACCTCCAACACTCCACTTAACCACCAGACCAGCAGGCCCATTCTAATATAAACTTACCAACAATTAAACTTAAGCCCTTTGCACAAGGTTAAGGCTTTATTTATAAAAAAAATACCAAAATTTGCTCAAGTAAGGCTTGAACTTGGGACCTCTCACACACACCCAAAACACATAACCACTGAAGCAGATAGACATTGTGTGTCACACATACACGAAATCAAGAATTAAAATTTTGGGGCGTTACAAGAAAACTTGGCCAAGATACTAAGGCAGTGCGAAGAAATGAACCTTGTCCTTAATTAGGAAAAATGTCATTTCATGGTAAAAAAAAAAGGTATTATTTTGGAGCATCTAATAATGATATGAGAGATCGAAGTAGACAAGGAAAAAATAGATATTATTGAGAATCTCCCACCTTCGATGTCTGTTAAACGCATTAGGAGTTTCCTTATACATGTTGGGTTTTATCAGAGGTTCATCAAGGACTTTTCCAAGATTTCCAAACCCCTATGCAAACTATTAGAGAAAGACACAACATTCAACTTTAACGAAGAATGCTTGAAGGCTTTCGATGAGTTGAAGTGTCAATTAGTCTCAGCACATCATCACACCAGATTGGGAGTCTGATCGCTGTAAATCAGAGTTTTAAAATTTATAAAAGAATGATCAAACCTGGAAACTAACTCTGACAACGATTAAAGGCAAGTCTACCTATCAAACAGTATTATAGTTTAGGCAAGACCAGATATCGAACCCAAAGGAACTAAGAGTACTAATACTAACTTTCTTTTTATTATTGAGCATTAAAAATAGAGTGAGGTTGCTTTAAACTATATTGACGAAGACTAAACTAAGGATACAAAGACAAAAAGGACGAATAGGAAAATAACTTTGAAGGAAAACTCAGCTGATTATGACGATACCCTCAGGAAGAATCCACCTAGACTTCACTTATTAATTAACCTTAAATTATACAAATTTTTTTACTTAGCTTGATCCGTAAGATCCCTAACCTATATTAAACCCTCTCTCAAGGCGAATAACATCTAACCCTAGGTTAATTAGTGGAACTCTCGTTCACTTATAATAACCCTCTAGGATAGCAGTAAATCGATCAATGGACTCCCATATTAGGTTTCACCCTAATCCGGAAAAATATCGTAACTCTATCTCTAGGCGTTCGATCAACTCCACTTAATTATGTTAGATCTACTCTTAGGAAGGGTCTATTCCTCCTCCACCTAAGCACATTAGATTTGGATTAAGCAACATAATTAAGAACAAACTAAGTAATTATCATATAACTTAAAAATCAAATAAAAAGATTCATCTAGGTTTCATCCCCAACAGGTATCTAGGGGGTTTAGTTCACAATGAATAAACAAAACATCGCAAGAGAAAAGATAAAACAAAACATAAGAAAATCCTAAAACCCCCTGAAGGAATTGAAGGAGAATTCCGCCGTCTTGAGTATAATTCCGGCTTCTTGGGATGGATCAACTGACTATCTTCGTGGTTTTTCCCTAACCCTGACCTTCTCGGCTTGGCTCCTTGGCCTAGCTTTGACGCCACTCCAAAGGTGATACTTAGGGGATATATATAGGCTCTTGGAATGCGATTCTTTCTCCCTAAGCATCCTTTTTCGACAGAGGCACGTCCGTGTGTATCGACTCTAGGCCATGTTCGGATTTCTAACTTGAGGCACGACCGTGTGAATCGAGAGAAAGGTCGTGTTCTAGATGTTTGGCGTGGTACGGCCGTGTGGCTTGAAGTCCAGGCCGTGTCGATTTCATGAATTGGCCCATTTACTCTGTTTTGGGCCCGATTTATGTTCTTTTCATCCTCGGGTGCTTTCCTGGGTATAAGACATGAAAAGAAAGGATTAAGAGCACCTTTTTACATAAATTGGGGGATAAATCATCCAAAAGCATACTAAATGTGGGATTAAAATATGTTACTTTTATGGTTTATCAGAGTCCCTTTTTGAGTTAATGTGCAATGCAAGTAACTTAACGGTAGGAGCTATAATGGGACGGCAGAGGAACAAGATTTTTCATCTCATCTACTATACGAGAAGACCTTAACAAGAGCACAACTGCATTATATGGTAATAGAAAAAGAATTACTTTCCATTTTTTTGGATTTTGATAAGTTTCGTTCTATCTTGTAGCTACTAATGTGATGGTTTATACGAATCACTCAAAAATCAAGTATTTTCTTTCTAAGAAATATGCTAAGCTAAGGCTGATCGGTGGGTGCTTTCACTTCAAGAATTCGATCTTGAGATCCAAGATTGAAAAGGGGTAGAAAACCAAGTAGCTGATCACCTATTTAGATTGGAACATCAAGGACAAACTAACTCTCTTGCTCTCATTAAAGAGAAATTTTTAGACGAGCACCTCTTTAGAATAAGTCTTCATAATAATCTTTGGTTTGCTGATTATGGTAAATTTTTGGTTTGTGGTTTGATGCTGCCTAAGATATCTTACCAACAAAGGAAGAAGTTCCTTCATGATGTAAAGTACTACTTTTGGGAGGAGCCATACCTATTCAAACAATGCGCAGACCAAAAGATCAAGAGATGCATGGCAGAAAATAAGGTAACTAATATTTTGTATCATTTTAATTCATCCCCAAGTGGGGGACATATTGGTGGTTCACATACTGCAGCCAAGGTATTGCAAGCCAAATTCTTTTGGCCAACCTTATTTAAAGAGGCACACGCCAACGTGAACAACAGTGATCGTTGCCAGCGAGTTGGAAACATATCAAGAATGAACGAGATACCACTAATAAACATACTTAAGGTAGAATTATTTGACGTTTGGGGTATTGACTGTCTTGGTCCTTTTCCTCCTTATGGTAATAGGTATATATTAGTGGTGGTTAACTACGTGTCTAAATGGGTGAAGGCTAAGGCATATTTGATGAATGATGCCAATATGGTAATACGATTCTTACAAAAGCAGATATTCATGAGGTTTGGGATTCCTAAGGCCATCATCAGTGATGAGGGGTCTCACTTCGTGAATAAATAGTTAAAGTGGTTACTCGACAAGTATGGCGTGAGGCGTGGGATTGCCATAACTTACCATCCCTAAACGAATGGGCAAGCTGAGTTGGAAATAAAGAGATAAAAGGTGTACTTGAGAAGTTGGTCCATCCAAACCGGCAGGATTGGTCTATAAGGTCTGATTATGCGCTATGGGCCTATCGGAAAACATTTCAAAACTATTTTAGGGATGTCTACCTATCAGTTAGTGTTTGGTAAAGCCTTTCATCTACCTTTAGAGTTGGAGCATAAAGCTTATTGGGCTCTCAAGCAGCTCAACTTGGATCTAGAGCTTGCTAGAGAGAAATAGATGCTATAGCTCATTGAGTTGGAAGAATTTTGGATGTTTTCCTATGAGAATGCCAAGTTGTTTAAGAAGAAAACAAAAAGATGGAAATACAACCACATCCAACTCCGTGAGTTTGAGGCAGGTCAAAAAGTATTACTATTCAACTCCAGACTAAGGCTGTTTCCCAAAAAGTTAAAGTCTCGATTGGTCTGGTCCATTCACTATTCACCAAGTCTTTCCTCATGAAGTGGTCAAACTTTAGGACGATAAGGGAAGTAAGTTCAAGGTAAATGGTCAACACCTTTAACATTATTGGGCTAGTGTAGTCAAACGGAATAAAACTTCCCTCACTTTAATAGACCCATGAATTATTTATTTATTATCTTTTAATAAATGGCTGTAATTTTTTGTAAATATTTTGAGCAGCCAATAAAAAAAATAAAATATATATATCTATATATCTATATACATATATACATTTATGCATATATTTACATATATATATATTTTATTTTTAGAGTAAATAGTTTTTTGTTTTAACCTAACTCCCTTTGTATTAAGTTGTGTTTCCTTAGGTTAAAATTTAACCTAGTTTTATCCTTATAAATTCACTACCTTTACGCCATAACATATCATATACCTCCAACCTTCCTCTCCTAAAAACACCCATCACTACCAGCCTTATCCATTTAAAAAAAACTTTTTTCGTTGCCTCCTCCTTAAATAACCATCACTACTAGCCGAACATCCCTCCACAACCAAAGCCGCACATCAGCACACCACCCTACCTATACCCTTCGTTGTTGCAAACCTCCACAACACCCTTGTTGTTGCACCACCAAATGCCACCCTTTGCAACCCCAAAGAACCACACTCTCAAACACCTTAACCAACGCCATCACACCACCACTTCGTCGTCACTACCACCATTACCGAACACCCCATTGACTCGAATCCCATCAATTTTCCACAAATCCCGAGCCTGCACACCAATTATTCATATAATGTCTCAAAAAAGAAAAAAAGTTATACATCCTAATCCAATGATCTCCAAAGTCGATTCCATACCGAAGAAGCAAGGGAGAGGTTCGAATTCATCTTCAAAAATCAACCGATGCTTCTAGAAAAAGGGTTTAGCTTGACGAATGTTGAATGTAAAATAGTGCTACCAATATTTGAAAGAGAATATATACATTGATATGGAATTTATTTTTTGATGTCAGACCACCTCCGAAAGAAGAATTATGTAACAGCCCGTTTTCAGTTAAATCAGAACAGTGGTTTCAAGACCACAAATTCGAAGCTGAAATAACTATTTTATTATTAGTATGAGGTCTACAGCATGATAGTATGATTGTATAAAAATTTCATTAAGAAATTTAATAGTTTGCATGCTCAATTCGATAAAAAGGACTAAATCGCGTAAAATGCAAAAGTTGTGTTCTAATAGCTAAATGTGTTCAATAGCTATGGAACCTTAAAATGGAGGTCCTTATGTGGTAAATATACCATTTTTAGTATGATTGGACAAATATGGACACTTATTAATAGACTTTAAAGGTTTTATCTTAAGGTTAATTAAGTAAATTAATAATTAAAAGTAAAAATAAAAATAAAAAAAATGAAGGTTATCATTCATTCATCTTCTCCAACCAAAAATTAGGGCAAGAATAGCCATTAAAGAGCTCCAATCATTCGGCCAACTTATCCTAGCGCATGTAAGTGCATTTTTGTCCCGTTTTTAATGATTTCTATGTTTTTGGAGTCGTTGTAGCTTAATCTAACTAGTCCAAGGACTAATTTGTGAAACTGTTAAAGTATTAGGGTTTTACCATTGATTAATGTGTATGTTTTTCGATGTTTGATGGTATAAAATGAATGGTTGTTGTCAGATAAACAAGTTTTGTAAAGTGATTTTTGTTGAAAATGTTAAATAGGGATTAAATTGATAAAATGTGAAAATTATGTGGTGAAATGTGTGAATTAATGAAATGTGTGGGCTTCTATAAGCTTGTATGAAATTCGGCTAGCATGGGTGTGGATTGAATTACATGAATTTGCATTTTTATGAGCTAAGGACTAAATTGTAAAGAAGTTAAAATATTAAGGGTAAAAGTGTAAATTTTAAAAATATATTTTTTGGGCTGAATTGAGTAGAATGAATACTAAATGAACTGAATTTGATTATTTAGATCAAGTTAAGCCTCGTACGAATCTAGATCGAGGGAAAAATAAAGTATCGGACTAGTCGATCATGTTTCGTCATTTTTATGATCGAGGTAAGTTCGTATGCTAATAAGCATTAAATTAATTGTGTTTTAATTGCTTATTATTGCATTCTTGATGAATACAAATTCACGAAAATACTCGATGAAGATTTGGCAATATATGAGATCCCGATTGAACCTTAGGAATAAATAGGATACAAATGACATGTCATTAAGGGTTACTGTGTTTTGGGTGATGGCCCTGTACGTTCTACCAGTGGCTGAGTTTTCTGACATGTGTTGCGGTTACTCATCAGCTTGTGTGAGCAGCACTGTGTAGTTATGTCTTAATCGTCAGCTTGTGTGAGCAGACCCAGTACAGGTATGTTTATGAATTGTATAAGCATTGAATCTATGAGATTTGTGAATTCATGTCTAACCTTTTTATTGAATATGTGTTAGGCTTTTGGATTCAAATTGAGTTGCATTATGCTATGTTTATTTACTTAAATTGTGAATGAATGGTAAGATGTACTGTAACACCCCTTACCCGTGTTCAACACCGAAACTGGATACAGGCATTACCGAACTTTACTAACTTAAACTTACAACATCGGGCTATAAAATTTCGTTCCAAACTTAACACTTTTTCATTCACATACATAACATCCTTATTACGGGTTTACGAGACCCTAAACATACATTTGGAATAGTTCGGGACCAAACTGGAAACTTTTACGCACTTCAAATTTTTTTTACTAAAAATAGGGCCACACGCTCGTGTGGAGGAAAGGACACGCCCGTGTGGAATTTCACATGCCCGTGTTCCACACTCGTGTCGATTTATTTCTCATTTCTAACCTACAGGGGTTTTCACACGGTTGGATAGACGCCCGTGTCCCTGGCCTGTGTGCAAAAATCATGGCATTCTATTTATGACGTCATCATCTCACTAAGGTCACACGGCCAAGGCACACGCTCGTGTCCTTAGACCGTGTGTCGAATTAAATTCTTAAATTCAGGTGCAGATTTCACATGGCCTGGGCACACGCCCATGTCTATGGCCGTGCCACCCACATGACTGAGACACACGGTCGTGCCTCTGCCCGTGTGTTTACTACTGATCATACTAACTTGTAAACCTAGCATGCAAGCGGGCACACGGCCAATCAACACGCCCGTGTGTTTACCCATGTGGACATTTGAAAGGCTATCTTCCAAGCCAAAAGCCACCCTACACCGCAACCATACTTACACCAATTCAATCCAACAAGTATCAGAACTATAAAGCACTTCTAAAGACTCAATATCAAGATATTCATACAAGCATACACTTAATGAATTTCATCATCATTGAATATATATAAACTTGTCAAGTTTTGGCCCAATTCCAATGACCACTTACAAAATAAATTTCATAACATAAATAGCCAACACTTTGGCTAACCAATATGACGTAACAAAATGACCAAGTCCTATACATGCCATACTCAAAATGAATTTAACTTTGCTATACCAAAGAGTGGCTGATAGTGTGATTTCCGAACTCCGACGTTCCACTAATTCTCGAGCTAACTTGGCAATGCTACAAGGAAAAGGGAAATAAGAGGAGTAAGCATAAAGCTTACTAAGTTTGCATGAAATAAATAGCAACATAAAGCTCATAATTTCATCCATCTATTGCATTGGATAAAAGCACAAGTCTTAAGCTCATTTCCATAACTTACTCATACTTACTCTTACCAATTACATATCATGCCACATATCGTGAACTATTCTCGTGAATTACTCACATATACCTGTATCACTTCATCTCTTGGTCTTAGCATTAATCTCATCTCTATCATGATCTTAACTATATACCACATTGAACCACTTGGGATATTCAGAGATATATGATCATCATCATTCACATAATTACGACACCAATGCCACATCCCAAATGTGGTCTTACATGGGGTCACTTCTAGATGTCGATGCCATATCCCAGGTATGGTCTTATACGAGATCTCATATCGATTATCGATGTCATATCCTAGATATGGTCTTATACGATTCCTATATTCGATGCCGATGCTATATCCAGGTATGGTCTTATACGGGATCTCCATTCAGTGCCGAGACCATATCCCAGACATGGTCTTATACGGGACCTTACCAATCTCATGTTTCGATGGTCTTATTCTCTTATTTATTAAAGTCCAACCGGGACATTCACATTACAATTCTCATCATTTTTCTCATTCAACATCATAACTCAATTTCATAGAAATATTATACAACATCACTAATATCAAACATTTAGAAACTTAATAACATGATGTTGAATTTATTGGACACAAACTTACCTTGATTTCAAAATAGGCTAGATTGTCGATCTAGTCCAATACTTTGCCCTTTCCTCTGTCGAGGTTAATTCTTCGCTCTTCTTGATCTATAATAATAATTTACCTCATTTAATTGCCACATTAATAAATACACTTCAATAATCATAATTTTTGCAAAATTACTATTTTGCCCTTAAGTTTTCACAAAATGACCGTTTTACCCTAGGCTTGAAAATCAATTCTAATCAAATTTCTTTCTTTAACGAGCCTAGGTGAACATTTATTACTCTTATGGAAGCCCTCAATACTCATTATTTCCCACATTTACCACATATTCCACAACCTTTACAAAAATGTCATATTAGGTGTTTTCATGGAAACACCCTTCACAAATGTTGTTTATCTAACAACTAAGACTCATTTCCCTCCATAAAAACTCAAAAAACAACATAAATTCTCTCATGGTAACACCTTAAACTTTCAACCATTTTGCAAAATAGTCCCATCTTTAGCTAGCTTAAGCTTTAGAGGTTTCAAAAGTACAAATATTATCAAGAAATGATCACTAAAACACTTACTTGTAAGGAGAAAAGCTTGCTGAAATTTTTGAGCTCTCAAACCATTATTTTACTGCTAATTTTCGATGGAAGAAGATGAGTGAATAGAAGGATATCATCTTTTCTTTATTTTATTCTATTTCATCAATTTAATCCACCTACTACACCAACTTTGACGAATTTTAACTTCTTTGCCCCCCTTATGGCCGACCATGACCTTTAGAAAGGTTTAATTGCACATTAAAGGCCTAAAATTAAAATTCTATGGCTATTAGGCACCTTTAGCTTATAAAATAGAACTTTCTCACTTTATGCAATTTAATCCTTTTTCGCGATTAAGCATGCAATCGCTAGAATTAAAGCACCAAATTTTTCATGAACCTGTATAATCATGCTATGACTCATAAAATAACATTAAAATAATTTTTTTGACCTTGGATTAGTGATTCAGAAATCACTATTCTGACTAGCCCCTAAATTGGGCTGTTACATGTACTTTTTAGCCATACGAGCTAACTAAGCTTAATAGCTTACTCTGTTTACTTTTTTGTGTTTTATAGTGATTTCAAAGCTTGCTCAAATTGGAAGTTGTTGGATTTCTCATCACACTATCCAGCCGTTGTTTTGGTACTTTTGAACTTTGTGTATTTTGGTTATATGGCATGTATAGGTCTTTTGGCTAATATAGCCTTTATGTTTTGATAAATTTTGGCCATTTGAATTGGCTTGTAAGTAGTCATATATTTTGATATATATATATATATATATATGGTCTTGTGAAAAGTGGTGTATAATTGCTATATGAATACATTTCTTGTGAGATTGTGTTTTGGTACCAAATAGTTGAAATTGAGAATGTATTAGCATGCTAAGTATTAGGCAAGTTAATGCAAATATGAAAGTGACCATTTAGGTGAATTCTTGAAGGTGATATTGGTATGTTTTGAAATGGCAAATTGTGATGTTTATGAGCATTATGGTTGTTGGTATTGGTATTGCATGATTTGGACTTGGTTGAGATTGGTTTGAATGCCTATTGATGATATGGTCATATGATATTTGTTGTGTTTAGGTTGATGCAAATTTTGGTGAGAAATAATGCTTGGAAAATGACCTATTTCTGTCCACACAAGCAGAGACACGGGCGCGTGTCTCAGCCTTGTGTGACACACGGCTAAGTGATATGGTTGTGTGTCCCTTGATATTTATTTAGAAACCATGTCAGTAGCTTCACATGGTCTAGCACACGGGCGTGTGGCTTGACAGTGTGGCACAAGTCAGTATACCCTCCAGTTTTCACACAGCCTGGCACACGGGCGTGTGAGGCCATTTCGAATGGTACACGGACTAGTCATACAGGCGTGTGGTTGGCCTTGTGACCCAAGTCAGTGAGTTACACGGGGTCAGGCAAAGGCTGGAACATGGCCATGTGATCCCATTTCGAATGTCCACAAGGCCTGTGACAAGGGCGTGTGTGAAAATTTTCTATGTTTTTCTAAAAATTTATTAAGTATTTGATTTAGTCCTGAATCACTTCTAATGCTTGTTTTAAGCCCCGGGGGCTCGTGTTAGGGATTATATGATTGAATTTGAATGACTATTGTTTGGATTTGAGAAATGAATATGAAATGTATGATTGTTAAAGAAATAAGTCTGATAATGCTCAGTAACCCTATTCCGGCGACAGATATGAGTTAAGGGTGTTACAAATTAGTTTAGGAATTCTATGTGAACCTGACTTCATCCACTGCAACAGAGGTATATGTTCGAGGAAAGAAGGTAACTCTAACCTCGACTTATATTAATGATCTACTTGAACTACCTAACATCGATAATGATGATTATACTGCTATGTTGAAAAATGTTGATTGAGAGATGCTTAGGGAAGTTCTGCAAGAAGTTATGGTTCCTGGAACCAATTGGATAACTTCAAATTTTGGTAATAATATTTGCTGAAAGGAGTTCCTGAAACCAATAGTAAATGTTTGGTTCTATTTCCTCCAACTTAGTTTTATGTTTATCTCACATAAATCTACTATCTCAATGGAACAGATGCTCTTGTTGTATGCTATTATGACAAAAAGGTTCATTGATGTTGAAAGAATCATCCTCAAGGAAATTTGGAAGTGTACTGCAAAGCGAGCTAGTTCTGCCTGTTTCCCATCATTAATCACTTTACTATGTCTACAATCTCACATCCTTCCGAAGATAGACCTTAAAGCAAGATACAACCAAGGATGTATAATGGATGTTGATATAGCCAGAATAGTAGGTGATGATGCTAGGTAGAAGCAAGCAGAACCAGTTGATGAACCAACTAGAGTAGAAACACCCAATTATCCAAATATGTCGAAATCAGTTCTTGAACTAGAACCAACTACCTATCTTGACTTTGCAACACCAACTGAACATGTTAATCCCGGGTGGACCGAATTGACACATACCTTTCCATCATCTAGCATTATTGCATAGTTGGATCAATCCACAATCATGGACATGCTACAACACATGCATCCATAACAACAAGCATATTGCAGATATGCGAAAATATAGGACGACTCAATAAGGGGTCCATTTAGAATACTCTCACGTAACTCGTTTGACTTTGTGCCTGATTTCCAGATTTTATCTTTGATCCTTGGACTCCAACTCCGGATACTAGGTGTGATGATTTCATCACTCCGAAAAGACGAACTAGGCACAAAGACGATTGTGAAGAAATGGAAACAATATCAAAAAGTGAGGATGCTACTAAATAAATAAAGGGGGTTTCTTTTCTTTATTATTTTAGGATATTTTAGGTTTAATTACTTTTTAGATATTTTAATTTTTATTTTCCCTTTTTTGCGTAATAAAGTTAAGTTAAATTCATAAATAATAAAGAGTTAGATTATAGTATGCTTATCATAAAATAAGAAGTGAGGCAATGTGAATGTGCATGTCTAGGATTGACTCTGTCAAGGAAAGACTTGATATTTAAGAAGACAAATAAGACTCACCTCCGTTTTCTAGGACCTTACCTAGTGCACAGTTGTCATTCACTTCTTCATTTTTGCCCTTCTGATTGATGCTTTCAAACAATGAGGACATTGTTTCTCTTTAGTAGGGGGAGAAATATTGTAATATGAGTTAATTAGTTTTTTTCATGAAAGTATGTTTTAAGTGAATTTGTTCATAATTTAAAATTTTGCTCAATAATACTAGCTTTAGTGTATGCATAAATCCTTATTATTTCAAGTATTTTTATGCTAATTAAAATTATGATATGTATGTTGGTCTTAGTGATTGTGTATAAGGGCTTCCATGAAAAATTTTAATTCCTTAGAAAAAACTAAGCATGCATAAAAGTTTAAGTCTTTAGAATTGATTTAGTAATTTTCTTAAGGCGAAATCCTAAGAGGCATGGTAATTAAAAATGATTAGGCAAATTTTGTTTGGACCATTTGAGCCTTTCAAGCCAACCTTAGTAAATATTTATCCCTTGAAACCCTACTTTGAGCTATATGGCTTGATTTTTCTTCTAAACCTTACATTAATGAGTCATCCATTCCTTAATATTTATCTTTATTTGTCCCAAACCTTAGACTTAGTTCATTTAGAATATTTTTGTGATTAAGTTAAAGTGAGTTAGAGAGAAATACTGGATGCTTAAGAATAAAATGTTAAGTTGTATGCTCAAGAAAGCATCTTTCTATGTTAAAAAAATCTAGTTGTTGAATAAAGATGCGCAAAGAGCATGTGTACTCGAATTGAAAAGAAGTTGATGCTTTTGGAGATAATTGCATTTAGAAGGTCCGAGGTAAGCTGAGTTTAAGGTTCTAGCCTAACATTATCTTTTTAGTACCTTGACCTAAGCCACATTACAACTATAATAAAAACCTATTGATTTAGATTTTTGTACCTACTACATTAGTGGAGAGGACTTATTGAACTTAACATATGAAGACATAATTTAAACTTTAGGATTGTATTACCCGAGGAAAACAAAAATTGATTGGAAAGAACTTAGTGCACATTCATAAGGGGAAGGGATTTCGTAAATTTTATAGCACTCTAGTACTTGAGAAAATTTGGAAAATGTACATACTTGAGTTACATATTTGCAAAATTTAATTCGAGTATGATTTCACTGATGCATGACCAAATGAAGAATTAATTATGTTTAGTGTGTTATAATTATGTGTTTTTTCCTTTATAAAGTGTCATTACTCTGTACGAGCAATGAATTAAGTTTGGGGATGTGATAAATTTAAAATATAAAGTTATCTTCAACACTTTTAAACTAGTAATTTAAGCAAAATTGAAGTGTTTGATAACAAATTTTAGAGTTTTTGTTATAATTTTGTCTTATTGGTTGATACTAAGATGTGTATTCTAATTTCATCATTTTATACACTGAAATACATGATTTTTGTAGTTTTTTAGGTAGCCGATACACTAGAAGAAAATGTTGTCTTGAAGCTCACCTTTTGATGCTCAGTGCTATAGCATTTTCAGAGCATAATCCATAAAGAAGAGGGCTGATTTATTATCAGCTTTGGACGCCCTATTAAAGAATTATTGGACCTTGAAAAGTTTCTTGACCCAACTCAAGAATTGGGTCAGCAAAATAGACAGTTTGCTAATGAGATAGAAGCCCAACTGTCCATGGAGGTGCCCAAATTAGCCACCCAAGACTTGGTAAAATATTTAAAGTCAGCCACAAAAATCCCACATGTGACTGTCCAACTCCCCTCCTCTTTTCAAACTCCCCTCCTCTTTTCAAGCTTTCTCTCCCATTAATAAAGCATTAATCAAGCTAAAATAGCAAAGTTGTCCACCCACTTTCCTTAAAGCAAGGGCCAGCCATGTAAAAAGAGATTTTCAAGGCTCTTATATGCTAAAAATAGCCAACCTCTACAAGTATAAATAGCCCCTAGCCATGCACTCATTTCACTCATCCCTCACTCACCATCTCTTCTCTCATTCTCTCTTCTTTCACTTCCCATTTGAGAGAGCAACACAAGGGAACATTTCAGAAGTTCTTGTGAGTAGCAAAAATTTGACATCTTGAAGGCAATTGTGCGAAGGAGCAACACAAGAGTTGTAGGGAACATTTCAGAAGTTCTTGTGAGTAGCAAAAATTTGACATCTTGAAGCCAATTGTGCGAAGGAGCAAAGCAGAAGGAAGGAGGAAAAACAATACACATTGTGCAATGGAGAAACACCGAATTTGTCTTCTAATTTCTTTCCCTCAATTGTTTTTATTTTGTTCTAAATTTATGAACATGATTGTTAAATATATTTCTGTTTTAGATTTAATTATAATGACTCAACTCTATTTATGTTAGATTGATTGCATTTTTTAACTTAGGTTATTAAAATTATGTTAATGATGTTATGTGTCTTGGTTGCATTTTAGAGTTATCTCTAGCACTTTTAAACTAGTAATTCATGCAAATTTTGAATGTTTGATAACAAATTTTGGAGCTTTTGTTACAATTTTTTTTTATTAGCTGATACTAAGACAAATTTGTTAATTTGATCATTTTATACACTAAAACAATCTTGAAGCTCACCTTTTGATGCTCAATACTGCAGCATTCTCACAGCATAAGCCATGCAGAAGAGAGCTGATTTATGATCAATTATGAACGCCCAAGTAAATAAATATTAGACCTTGAAAATTTTCTTGAGTTGGGTCAATAAAAGAGAAAGTTTGCTAAGGAGATAGAAGCCCAAACCGTCCACTAAGGAGGAGAAGACTCAACCATCTATCGAGGTGCCCAAATCAGTCACCCAAGACTTGGTAAAATATTTAAAATCAACCACAAAAATCCCACGTGTGACTGTCCAACTCTCCTCTTTTCAAGTTTCCTTTCCCATAAATCAAGCTAAAAATAGAAAAGTTATCCACTCATTTTCCTTAAAGCATAGGCCAGTCATATAAAGAGAGATTTTCAAGACTCTCATTTACTAAAAATAGCCAGCCTCTACAATTACAAATAGCCCCTAGTAATTCACTCATTTCACTCACCGGAAAAAAAAAAAAAGAAAGAGAACTAATCTAACTCTTTTATGTCAGTAATTAAAGCTTGTGGATTATTACTCATTACTCTTTGTTCACACTATCATTAATTTTTTTTAGCATACTTGGTTGATTTTTAGTTAAGTTAATTAGTTAGTTCAAACTTCCCTTTGTTTACACTGATAAATCTCACAATAATTATCTATACAATCCCGATACTTTTACTTACTACTTTATTGTGTACATTTGAACGTCATTCAAAATTTTCGTGACAATTATACCGAAATAAGGTGATTTTCCGATCCAAACACTACCTCGGTAGTCTTTATCATAGTCTATGCCACGCAAGCGCCATATAGAGGCGTTGCATTGCATCCATTTGTAATTTTGGCTAATGATAACTAATCCAATTTAGACAAACTAATTCGCAAAAGTACAAAATGTATATGAACTTTTATTTTTATAAGAATAATTCGAATAAACCTTGCATCAGACGCATGTCCCTATGAGACACATTTTGTGAATCTGAAGCAACATAGAATTGCACGTTCAATTATATCAGTGGATTCGAACCAGAGCTTAATTTTGTTCAATATTCGGGCGACATGAATTCTGTTTCTGAACCAAGGGAATTATTTTTCTTAACTAAGTGAGATACAACAATAAATTAACAGACAAGAGGGATTCTCTGTTTTTCTCCAATGTAGAACTTTTATATGAAAACCTACCGGAAAAATAATTGTTTCTCCAATTTTCCAACAAGGGATGAGCCTTTATGCTACAGCTTCACATGACCAATGCCTCCTCTAAATGAACCATAAAGAGGTTGAGATCTTCTAAAGCTGAAGATATCATCGATTTGGATGGTATTTGGTTGAACTGCTTCGCTTTTCTGCGAGTGGTATTCGGCCAAATGTTGGTTCCCATGCACTCGCACGCTAAGTGTTTTCTTTCGAGTTGCACCGACTTTCACATTTTCATTGAAAAATTCTACCAGTTCTTGTTGTGTAAGTTTCTTTAATGCTGTAACCTGTTAGAAACAGATAGTAAAACATTCATCATAGATTAATATTAAACTAAAATGTAGATGTGTTCTCATTTAATAAAGTAGAATGTAGATGAATCTTCTTTCAGTGATTAGAAAATATCAGAAGGATTGACATACTTCAGCTTCTCTCCGATCAAACTTGAGTGTCCCGTCAGTGATCTCTCGCCAGTAAAACCGAGATTCTTCCCTTAAATTCTTGTGCTTCTCGAGCTTCATATCAATCAATGCATTTACATTGCTCTGTGTAACAGATTGGAAATTTACGGTTATAGGACAAACTCACTCAAATCCAACCACAGATGAACACAATCGAATCTTGAAAAGAAGAAGAAAAAAGAAAACCCCAAAGTCATGAACGTACGAGCTAGCATCAAATGTTACAATGGAATTATAGGAAATAGTTTGAAATCCCTTCATCTACTAAATGCAAAAATATTATGAAATGATGTTCATCAGAAAGGGTTTCTGAATTGTCAAAAGAAGGGAGATCATGGATCACTCTATCACAAATTCTCCAGTAACGCAAACATTATCTAGCAATAAAAAGAACAAACGAGGGAAAAACAATATTAACCATCTTTCTCAGACTAGGATACCAAAAATGGTAGAATTATGAAAAGATCAATATTATACTATGAAACACTACTACAAAACCCTACAATCTCAATTAAAAACAAAATACATAAAAACCAGAAAAAGAAATTACTTCCAGCAGAAGAACTCTCCATCTTACCTTAAATTCATCATTTGTCATTTCATATAGTTTACTCTCAAACATTTTAAGGAATGCCTCAACTCTCGAATCAATATGTGCAGGACCCTGCTAAGAGAGATTGCCTTCTTAAGTTACAGGTACAAGGCAGGAGGTATATACAAAAGAAAGAACCTGCTATTCACCTTTACTGTAGACTGGATAATGAACTGCACCCCGCAGATGCCAGAATCATTCCTAATGAGAAAAAAAACTAAAAACCCTTAGATTTGGCAGACCAATTGAAGAATAAATTAGGGAGAATTTTCCTTTCATACCTCTGCATGAGGACAGTAATGTATCCTAGTTGCTCTACGGATCTAAGCTGATGGAAGGCAGGTTGCTTTGCAACAAGAGCAAAAAGCTGAAGTTTCACATTCAGTATAAAATCATCCTGATGAACCTGACCATTCAAACGTGATATTATCAGAACCAAATAAAGCCTAGATAATCAAGATGCAGCCATAATCTCATCCACCACAAGCAAACAAGAGAAACAACCACTAAAATAGAAAAGATATAAGAAGAAGGCTCTTTTTCTTATGTGGGGCAGGGAAGGGAATAACTACATTGTAGCAAAAATCTGGGGTTCCACCTTCCAAGTGCAGAAACCACTTTAAGCCCTAGACATCCTTTCATTTACAAACAGAAAACACCCAACCATTTTACTTATTCAGAGATGCGTAAATGCAGCCAGAACATTCAACAGGTGCTTGAACAACCAGAGCCTTACATCACGGGCCGCGGATGACACTTACAGTTACATGTTCTAGAAAGTTGTAAAATTTTTAAAAATAAAAATCATGTTAGTGTCTTACTTTGAAAAGAACAAAAAAGATCATGTTAGTGTGATGAATGGAAAGACCATCTGTTTGTTCCTAACATGTTTCACTGGCTGCATATCACAGAATCAGCAGTAGAGGCCAACAGTATTTTCCGTAAGAATAGCATTAAAAGCATATCATCCTCCACATAATCATACAATGCTTTGAGGAATATCAATGTTGTTTCCAAAATAACAACATATATTTGTTTTCTATTCAACACACAAATATGTTTCCTTTTAGCGCCTATGTTCATGAAGTTTGACACCACCATAGGAGCCAATAAAGAAACATACAAGATTTTTATTTCTTGTGTCCAGCACTTGGCCTCTGGAAAAGTTGAAGTCATAACAGGTTGAGTTGAATAAATGAGCAATATAACATTGACTATTGGTCAAGAAAAAAATCTTCATAAACAAGAAAAAGCTAAACATCAACACCATGTCATTTCAGAACAAGGTAATAGTTACCTGAACTAAAGCACCAATTATTTAGCAGCAAATATTTTCTTAAATCAAAATGGCATCAATTGGTTAATTCCGAACATGTGGCATTGGTTTCCGAATTTAAGGAAGATCATTGTCTTTATGGAAGATAAAGTGATTCCTGAATGAAAATGCATTAGATACGGGGTCACCAACAAGCACAATTACCTGAATATAGTGGACTAAAGCAGAATTCTCATCGCTTGGATTAAGTCCTTCCTTACTGTAGCAGTAATTCATGCCTCTTTCAAGTTTGACCACTCTATTTGTTAGAAACTGTGATGGAAACAGCGGTCGGCATATGGGGTTTGGACCCTTAAAGAACACATCTTCAACATGCTGAACCATTGATTCTGCCTCCTCGCGTTCAATGTTCCCTGGGGGAGAAACAAATAAAAGAAAAGAATGGCAATTTTTAGAACCAAGCAAGTATGACTAGATGCAACAAAAATGCAACTGAGGTAGGGAGGGAAGAAAGATATGACAAACCTGCTATGTAACACTCTAGGAAGGCCTGTGAGAGCATCATTGGAGCAAATTTTGTAAGGTCTTCCACATTAAGACGAGGCAAAACATCAAGTCGTTCCACCCAAGGCCTTGTCTGGTCCTTTAGTATTAATGAGCAATAGTACATAGCCTGTTGATAGGGTTGCTGAAACTTGAAATTTTGATAGTCTTTAATTACCATTTCCTAATAAAAAACAAACAGAATGCAAAGGCAGAACATATGGTTATTAGCAAATGTATTAAGTAACAGGAGAAATATAAGAGGGAAAAAAAAAGAAGGTATTTCTAAGCAACATATGCTCAATTTGATGAAGAAGCAATAAATCAACTCCAAATAAAAAGGTTTAACTAAAAACATTTAGCAGTCCTATCTAGCAACTTGACAATTAACTACATGTCAGGAGCCTACTCATACACATTTTTTATTTCAATAGAGAAGCCAGGCTGCCAAATAAAATTTCTTCTCTTTTTTCTCGTCTTTTTTTCCCCAAAACTGACAGAAAATGATTAAATATGGATGAACAATGTACCATAACATGGATTATACCTTCAGCTGCTCTTCATTTTGGAACGTGAGATAAACTGATCAATGAAGTTCTATTTTAAAACAGAGGTCATAGGTACTAAAGAATCGTAAAAAGCTGCAAAAGGACCTTAGGAAACCCTCATCTTCCCTTCAAAGGCATGCTTATAAAGCACCGCATTTGACAGACAGGTAGTTGCCTAAGCTGTGGCTACATTTATGCCACTAGTAGCTGTGAAAATTACACATCACTAAATTGTCCTTATCTATTCGTCAGGGAAAAAATCTTCTACCCACCTAACACAAATAAAATTTATTGACAGTCAATGGTGAAGATTACAAAGCCCCTTGCCATGCTACTCACACTGCCTTCTCACTGGTGGCATAAGAATCCCACACGTCTTGAATATATCAAGCCTATGTCTGTAAGAGGCTAACTGGAGACTTTCCCATCACCTATTGCTTTCAAAATGGAACCACAATCCAATGTTACAAAATTTTGGCATTTTCTAAGCAAAATTTTCTTCGATGGAAATTATTCCAAGAAATAAGCCTACACTGTAGCGAACAGAAATGTACTTTGAAACTCTATAGGTGATTCCAGGTCTAGGGGCATCAATGATGCCTTACTTTTTAATCATCTTCGAACATGGTTATATATATAGTAAACTTAACCAAACAGTATGTAACACATTCTTCTCCGGCCTATCAAATTTAGACATGACAAAGTGATGAATGGACAATGGATGAAACAAATTGTAAATGGCCACAGGACATCTACACTAGATATAAACATCAGAATTATTGTGAGCTCGAAAGGACAAAGTCGAGAAAATCCAAACACATATATAGCTAACTTGACAAGAGAGGAACAACAAAAGCATTCAATTGGACCTAAATTAAATTTGATTGTTAGTGACAATTTAGAGGAGAAATAAAAGGTTGCAATATATAAATATCTTATGTAATTAATCTTCAGGCATATTCATTACTTTTTTTTTATTCTTATTTAAATCAATAAGTAACAAATGATTAAGGCATACAGGAAGGAGAAGAGCATGGAAAAGACAATAGCATACCAACAGTAAATGGCAGTTCTTATTTCTGAAGTGAAAATAGCAAATTATATTGTCTCTTAGTCATTACCTTGATTACTGAAAACCTGTCAGGTTTCACTTCAAATTTAACAATTTTGTCGATTATAGTTTCCAGCAAGATCCTCAGTTTATGATTATAACCAACCAACGTCACCTAAAAGTGAAAACAAAATAAAATGATACCATTTAATTGAGAAATAAAAGAAATGATAAATAAAATACACCACCATGAAGTGTGCACACATGCATATAGAGAAAATGGTTACCACAAAAGAAATTTTTTCCCTAGGATCTTTCCAAATTATGTATTAGTGCATCCATATCATGCCAATTCCATCTTTAATCTAACTTTAGACGAGGCAAACTACAGAAAGGCAGAATTTAGGGTGTGGCACTGTAAATTAATGGTTTATTATGCATGTCAGTACACTTCTCAAGAGTAATAGCATAGAAGCATCTTTCACCAAACAAAGAGATAACAGAGTAGGGCAACATTTGGGTTTTCTTGAATTGGTAGTCCAATGATCTCAATTACCTACTAGCATTCAAAAATTATTTTGCTTTTTTGCCAAAAGAAAAAACATATAAATTTATTTGGAAGCTAGAAGGTAACTGGTATCATTATGTCCAAGACAATTTATAAACTGACCCACCAAACCAATTCAATGTGGACAAGTTAGGATCATGTCAGGCACAGGTTAAAATGACCCCAGTAACCCTCCTTAGAAAATTGGCCAAACTCGAGCAACATGGAGCTTTAACATAAAACCCCACCATTCAACTTCTTGCGATAGAAATCTAAATTCTGTCTCTGTTAATATTCTTCGCAAAGATATAATCTTTTTCAATAAGTAATACTTTTAAGACATGTATGTGTCATAAAAATTCATCACCTTATCCATAGATAATTCCCATTTAATTCAAAGAAAAAAAATTATCAGATAGAATCACATCAATGCCACAAAAAGAAAAGAAAAAGTACCTCAAAACCACTATCTGTGTGGCTTATGCCATAAAGAAGACCAGCAACCTGAGCATAATAAGCTGAAGAATGCCACAAAAAAAAAAAAAGGCATCAATAAAGAAGATAATCCTATTTAAAGGATAAGAACAATCTACTGTCACTATAGAAGGCTTTGCATATCAAATGCTCAACAAAGAGAGAAAAAAAAAAAAAAGATGGGGAAGGAGGAAAGTGTAGAATCATACAGGCAAATCACATTAAACCACTATGGCAAAAGCATTGGCATTTATCATACCATATTCATTCAAGTAATCCAGCAATAACCGTGCAAAAAGATCTGCAAGAACCTCAGTTTCGGGAGAGTTTCCAGCATGGGGACAGTTGAAGTCTATCTTAACATATGCCTTTGGAGTACAGAACACTGTATCTGGCTTGTACCATAATTTGGAATAGGATGACTTTCTCAATAAAACAGGAAACTTGACCTGTTCCGAAGGATAATCATATGAGAAGTCAGAATGTCTGTAAAAAGAAGGTGATTATACTAAAATCAAATAAAACTCATCAAACCTCCTCTTGTGCATTCTTAATAGATAAGTCTTTTGGTATGAAGACATTAGGTTCAGGTAGATGCAGGTTCTCATTAGGAGCTGAGGACATCCATGCCTGCAGTCAAAGAAGGGTGATGAAGCATCTTTTTTTTCAGTAGAATCAAATGACTAGTTCATCATAGACAACAAACTTATTTTACAAATGTAATTAACATATCATCAGCAAGATCTGACTACAGACCTGAACTGTTGAGGAGCTAACTTTCTCAATGGAATATGCAGTACCATACCATGGCTCAACCTTGTCAGTCAGTCCCTCAAATTTCTTTGACTCCCAGAAGATTCTGTCAAAAAAAAAAAGTAGGCTTATCAGAAATAAACTCTATCAGAGCAAAACAGTAACTTCTCTAAACTGAAAAGATACAAAAACATTCCTACCATTAAGAGGGGAAAAAAAGACCACTGGGAAAGTTTCCAGATAGCTCCCAGAAACAGTTTGTAATGAGATAAATAAGATTAATAGTAACTGTGTTTAGTGGGAGCTCAGCTGACTTAAGGCAAATTCATTTGATAACTTGGTAACCCATTTATTTAGTAACATGTATAATATAATTCACACAAGCACAGAAAAGAAATTTTGGATTTCAAATTAAAGAAAAAGCCTCAAACTAATTAGAGAGAATGATCGTGTTTGAAAATTTATAAGAGTTACAAATGGAGGGCCAAACAAGTCAAGTAGATTTACTTGCATTAAAATAAAGGTAAATAGTGTTGTCTCTAATGGGATAATCGAATGCTTCAAATCTTCCAGTTTAGCCTTACTCAAACATATACCTGACATTCTCAGGAGAAAGCTCATTTAGTATCTTCTGTATGATGGCTGGATTGAAATCCGAAGGCAATAATGACCCAACCAACCAATCTTTTGGAGGATATATCTGAAAATCACTTTTCAAAATATCAGAGTCAAAGCTTCAACAAGGGATCATCAATATTGAAGGAAATGCACGAACAGAGTGAACAACTTGTAGATGAGGGCAATTGAGACATAGAAAGACAGTTTAAAGCAAGTCCTAAAGGCCAAAGCTAAACACATGCTAGTTAAATGATCAGCAATTTTCCTTAAAGAAAGCTCTAAAAGGAACTTGACAAGGAACTAAACAAGCATTTAAGAGAGCTACCAAATGAGCTTGAGAAAGATATTGCTTAAACAATCCTTCAGTATCAGGTTTCACAGATGCACCAAATTAAAAAAAACAGTATTCACACATACAGAACCTCAGGAGTGTCCATCAAGTAATTTGAATTGGTGACCTTTCTATTTCCATAATTGCTTCTAGGTCAATCACAAGTTACATTACACTTCTTCTAAGGGAAGACTAACATCATCTAGCATAAGGAAAAGCTGTTCCAAATAAGCATAACCATATAATAACCTTGAATATCCAGTATATTTTGCCAAAATATACAACATAAAAACACTCAATGGAAAAATAGCCAACTCCTTTTAGCCAGAAGAGTCAAGCATATATCTCTCCTAGAGCATGGTAAAACCTAATTATACATATTATGCAACTTCAGGACCAGAGGGATAAGTCACCATGGTCAAACACAAGTTTAAGAAATCTCTCAGTAGTCAAACAGCTCTTTTTCATAGAAAACCCTCTCAAAACACCATACAAATTAGGACATTCATGAACAGTTGTTTAGTTTTGCTCAGTAGGAATGACACGAAGAGGAAAGATGGAATGATGGATTAAATTTTTTCTTTTGGATTGGAAAACTTTAAAGCTAAGGTCAAAATCCCATAACCAGAGGTGTTTTACAGCATAGATCTGATTAAAAAAAACTTCCCTTCCATCTCCCACCAAGTGAAGCCTAGAAGGGATATTTCTAGTTAATTGCCACGATCCAAGAAACATCTAAACAACTCAGCTTCATCCAGGTTTTCTCTATTTGGACAGAAGAACTAGATTAAGTCTAATGTAGCATCCTTGACCCTACACGCAGTCCTTAGGCCACCAGCTATGGTTGAGTTACCTAATATTACACCATGCTAACCTTTAAAAGAAGAAATGTATTTGGAGAAGAAAAAAGTGTAAAACTGTATGATAAAAATGCAGAAATTTACTCCAAAATCTGAAGAACCCAAGTGAGAGAAAACTATAACATCATATGGCCAATGTGTTTTGGTGAATTTAAGGCAATTCAATAGGCCATACAAGATTTGGACCAATAACTGGAACTTTCAAAACAGAAATGGTACAAAATAGTACCTTTATAATCCTAAACAGCTCCAAATGTTTAGTAAAACCACAAGGCAAAACTTTTGGGCCAATACATCTGTTTTTACCAGAAAAAGATGACTACACAACACTTTGAATTTTCATAAGCTGAATTCTTCAAGTTTTGTGGAGTTTTTGAGCCAATTTATTAATCTGTTTTTCCCAGAAAAAGATGACTAAACATCATTTTGAATTTTCATAAGCTGAATTTTTCAAGTTTTGTGGAGTACATTATCAGCCTATCTGTCTTGTCTCTTCCATTTGATTCTTTCCCACAGCCATATTCTTCTTTTGAGGGATAATAATGGTTTAATTCATAGACCAACATTCAAGTAGTGCACTCTCTTCAGTCCTATGAAACTTTTAATAAAATCACAGTATCTTGTAGTGTCTGTTTTCATTGTGTTCTTCCTAATTCCTCTACTTCCACGCTAAACACCTATTCTCGCATGTACCTCAAATGTGTATGTTATGGATTAAACATAGTCCTCATGAATAGATTTGGATTTAACATGTGACCACTTCAAGTTGCAATAGACTCTTCAATTCCATTTTGCAAGTGGTACATAAATAGAAAGCTGTGATATTATCAGATGATGGTTATTCCAAGTTCCGTTAACATCAAGTGGCAAAAGCCATTCAAATAATCAAAGAAAGTTTACCATTCAAAGACATTGAGTTGCCTCTGTTACCTCTATTATACACCAAATATATAACAAAACATGTAAAAACTGTCAGAATACAGTTGTCCAATAAGGGATATTTAGTATATTAAATGTTATCATATGAATATTTTATTTATTGTTATCCCTAACTTTAAGGCTGGTTTTGAGGCACTACACCCTAAAACCAGTAGTGCTGCTAAGTCTAGAGTCTTCTAAGTTAGGCTCTCTTGTATATAAATATTTAGTGTAGTCTCTTGTAAAAATTAACAGAGAAAAATCTATTCTGTCATGGTATCAGATTAGACGATTTGGGAATTTTTTTCGTAATCTTTTACTCCCACAAAATCCTCAAGCTCGCTTCGTGATCAAAAGAGATATATGTCCGAATTTGTCCACCCCAATACCAATGGGGACAGGTTGAGAAATCTCTATGAAAAACTCCAACCAAACCGGTGAGTTTGCGGAGAATATTCAAGTGGCCTCTGATTAAATGGGAAAAATTACGAAGTGGTCTCACTGGTTCGCACGTTCTTGAAGGGCGAGGCAAGTGAACCACTTACTTCGGCACAGGACCCCAGAAGGAGATCCTCGGTTCTTTGCTTGGGATGAACAAGACTCTATGGTCATGTCTGGTTATGGAATTCTATGGTGCTCGAAATCGGTGACACATGCCTATTTCTTAACTCATCCAAAGAAATATGGGAAGTCGTGAAAGCGCACTTATTCTAAAGTTCGAGATGTTGCTCAAATCTACGAAATCAAGACTAAGATTTCATCCACTAAGCAAGGAAATCGTTCCATCACGGAATACTCTAATCATTGCAAAGTTTATGGCGGAGATGGATCATTACGATGCATTAAAATGCGATGCGAGATGATGCTGAGACTATTAAAAAGGTTTGTTGAAAAAGACAGAATTTATGATTTCCTTCTTTGGGCTAAATGTGGAATTTGATGCGAGAAGAGTCCAAATTCTTGGTAAGGAGGAGCTACCCTCACTAAATGAGACACTCGCGATAGTTCGTCTTTGAAGAAGGAAGAAGAGGAGTTATGCTTGACGATAATCGCGTAGATGGGTGCGCCTTAGTTACAAAGGTTGTCGGTGAGAGGAAAATTGCCATGGAACGACCAAGCGATATGAAGCAACCAGATTCTACAAGGCCTATTAAGAGGATTACGTATGGTGCACATATTGTAAAAAATCTCGTCACACAAAAGAACACTGCTGGAAACTCCATGGGAAACCACAGCAGAATAAAAGCAATTTTCACGCAACCGGTGGACAACTAAAGGAACAAGGGCATGCAAATATAGCACGCACAGATGGATGAAGAAACGAAGATTCTCGGTATTTTTAATAAAGAAGACATTGCAAAGTTAAAGACGTTCTTTGGGCTCATTGGAAAAAACTTCTTCCAAAGGTACTTGCGGTTTTGGCACTTTGTGTATCTCCTTTTCTCAAAATTCTAATGTCTCGGACACAACCACCAACAGATCTTGGGTCATTGACTCGGGAGCTACCGACCATATGACCCACTCCTCACACAAATTTGTTTCATATACACCTTGTCCTAGTAATAGAAAAATTACAGATGAGGCGATGGTTCCAGTAATAACAAAGTGGTAGTCAAGGTGATATTGTTATAAATGAGACCCTTACTCTTAAAAATGTCCTTCATGTTCCTAAACTATTTCCCAATCTTCTCTCCATCCAAAAACTTACCAGGGACTCTAATTGCAGTGTGGTTTTTTATCCCAATAAATGTTTTTTCCAGGAACAGAACACGAAGAGGATGATTGGACATGCTAAGGAAGCAAATGGCCTATATTACCTTGAAGAGTCTAGTGGAGAAGTTAGTGCTCTGAATTCCTCACCGTTATCTTTCTTATCCAAGTCTGTTCAAGCTCCCAAAGACAAAATTTGGCTCCATCACCTCCGCCTTGGTCACCCTTCATTTTCAACCCTTCAATTTCTGTTTCCTTCCTTGTTCAAAGGAATAAATGTTAAAAATTTCCGTTGTGATGTTTTGCGAACTTGCCAAACACAAACGTACTTCCTTTCCGTAAGCAATAAAAGAACATCTACTCCTTTTACTCTTATTCACGGTGATATTTGGGGACCATCAAACATTTCAAACGTCTGCAGGGCTCGGTGGTTTGTTTCCTTTATTGATGACATGCAGTGTGTCTTGGATATTTCTTTTAAAACAAAAATCGATGTAAGTCTCTTTTTAAAATTTTCTACAACCTCCTCAAAACACAATTTGGGATGCGCAATAAAGCGGTTTAGAGGACAGACAATGCTAAAGATTACTTCAATCAGTTTCTCTCCTCCTTTTTTCAAGAAAAAGGCATTCTCCATGAGTCCTCTTGTGTTAACACACCCCAACAAAATGGTGTTGCCGAAAGAAAGAATGGTCATATTTTAGCTATTACTAGAGCTCTATTGTTTCAAAGCAATGTCCCTAAACAATATTGGGGGGAAGCTGTTTTAACTGCCACTCACCTGATAAATAGGTTGCCTACAAAGGTCCTTGACTCTCAAAGTCCTATACAAGCTCTATTGAAATTTTTCCCCGATTTTAATACCTCCAATCTTCCTCCCAAAATTTTTGGGTGTGTTGCCTTTGTCCATGTCCATTCTCAAAATAGGGGAAAACTCGATCCACGAGCTGTCAAATGTGTTTTTCTAGGTTATTCCTCTACACAAAAAGGGTACAAATGCTACAATCCAGCCACCAAAAAATTTTTTGTTTCCGCTGATGTCACTTTTGCAGAAGAAGAAAAATTTTTTACTTGTCCTTATCTTCAGGGGGAGAATTTATTTAAAGAAGATAAGGGTAGAGAGTTTTTTCTTCTTGATTTTCCAGCTTCTGTTCAGCCTGCTCAACCTAATTTTCCAGCTCCAAACACTCATTGCCTTACCTACCAACCATGCCCACCTTAACCCTATGCAACCTGAAATAGAACTGCGCTACACCTAAGTCACCAAAAGGAATTCGGGACACTACTCGCCTTTCTTTGGTTTACTCAAGGAAGAAGGCACCGGTGCAAGTTCAATCATCTTCTTCGGATAAACACCCTACTGCTCTACAACCCGAGGTAACTACTGAACCTACTTTGAATACTAGTGAGAATTCAGATCAAAGAGAGTATGATTTTCCTATTGCTATTAGAAAAGGAACTAGGGCCTGTACAAAACACCCCTTGTACTCATTCATATCCTACAAAAATTTGTCCCATAACCACAAAACTTTTCTTACTAGCCTAAATTCCATCTCCATTCCCAAAAGCGAATCAGAGGCATTAAATAATGAGAATTGGAAAAATGCCATGAAAGTTGAAATGGAAGCACTTGAAAAAAATAAGACATGGGATTTGGTAAAATTACCGAAACGGAAAGAAAAGCAGTTGGATGTCATTTGGTGTATACTGAGAAAATACAATTCGAGATGGCTCTTTGGAGAGGTACAAAGCAAGATTAGTTGCTAAAGGGTACACTCAAAAGTATGGAATAGACTACCTTGAGACATTTGCCCCCGGTTGCAAAGATGAACTTTGTGAGAGTGTTGCTATCACTTCTTCGCCAACAGAGGTGGAAACTACAACAATTCGACATCAAGAATGCTTTCTTACATGGTGATCTTGAGGAGGAAGTCTATATGGATGTTCCAGGGGTTCGGTTACGTCACAGACGGTAGTTTGCAAACTAAAAAGGCTCTATATGGACTAAAAGCAGTCCCCCGAGAGCTTGGTTTGGAAGATTTACCAAAGTAATGCTCAAACCGGGATATAAACAGAGTCAAGGAGATCACACTGTTTGTAAAGCATTTATCTTCGTGGGGAATGATCGCTTTATTAGTCTATGTAGATGACATTATAGTAACAGTGATGATTTGGAAGGAATGGAAAATTTGAAGAAATGTCTAGTAAAAGAGTTTGAGGTCAAAGAGCTTGGTAAGTTAAAATATTTCCTTGGTATTGAAGTAGCACACTCTCGGGAAGGGATCTTCATATCTCGGCAAAAATACATAATTGATTTGTTGTGAAAAACAGAAAGTTGGGATGTAAACCAAACAGAGACACCCATAGAAGTGAACCACAAACTTGGAGATGCACTAGAAGAGGAAGTAGTTGATAAGGGTTCATATCAAAGACTTGTAGGAAGCTCATTTACTTGTCACATACTAGACCAGGATATTGCCTATGCGGTTGGTTGGTGTTGTAAGTCGGTTCATGCACAATCCTAAAGAGTCACACATCTTGAGCTATATACCGCATTCTACTGAAGACTTAAAAGGGACTCTGGCAAAGGAATCCTATTTAAGAAAAGGGGAATTTAACCCTTGAAGCCTATCTTGATGCAGATTATGCAGGATCTATGGTGGATGTAAAGATCAACCTCGGGCTATTGTACATTTCGGGAGGCAACCTTGTAACTTGGAGAAGTAAAAAAGCAGAATGTTGTGGCTAGATCTAGTGTGTATAGAATTTAGAGCGATGGCTCTTGGAATTTGTGAATTATTATGGCTGAAAATTATTTTGGAGGATTTGAAGATCAAGTGGGAAGGACCAATGAGATCAGATTGTGATAATAAGTCTGCTATCAACATTGCACATAATCCGATTACAACATGATCGCATCACGAAGCACATTGAGAGTTGACAGACATTTCATCAAGGAGAAACTTGACAAAGTGGCCTAATTTGCACTCCATATGTGCCCACCGATGGTCAAGCGCGAGATATCCTAACCAAAGGACTCTCAGGAAGACCTTTCGAGAGACTAGTAAGCAAGCTTCGAGAATGGATGATATCCACTTCCCGACTTGAGGGGAGTGTCGAATACGATTGTCCAATAAGGGATATTTAGTATATTAAATGTTATCATATGAATATTTTATTTATTGTTATCCCTAACTTTAAGGGTTTGGTTTTGAGGCACTACACCCTAAAACCGATAGTCTTTGCTAAGTCTAGAGTCTTCTAAGTTAGGCTCTCTTGTATATAAATATTTAGTGTAGTCTCTTGTAAAAATTAACAGAGAAAAATCTATTCTGTCAAAAACATGTTTCATTTCATGTCATCAAATATAAAAAATAATTCGTTCTTTCCATTCATTGTAATTAAAGTAGCAAAACCAAGAGTAGCTTTAGTGGCTTATCCCTCGTGGAAAAGTTCTAATTTAGATAGGTCTTTTCATAAAACTATGGCATGAAACAAAAGAATACAGAACTATAAGTGAAAATGACATCAAAACACTAACGGTAAAACCCTTAAAGAAAAATTTTCAAGCAATAAATGGGGGTTAAAAAGAGATGAAAGGGATGTAATTGAATTACCTGCATGTTTGATGAAATATTTACAACATAGTCGATAGGAGAGATTTTGTCCTGATAGTGAAATCCTGTTTCGCACACAGCTGATAGCTTCATTCACAAATTAAAGTATCTTAGAATCATTAATATAAAGAGATACCGCCCACCACTACATCAAACCATTGGTGCACATGCATAAATTGACACATTGAGCAAAACCTCCACATGAATTCTGAAATCACCTTGCCCAATGTGCCTATGGATGTGAAAGCTGATCAAGTCTTCTTACATTTGTTCATATGTTTTTAAAAAAAGGGGGGTGGGGGGGGGGGGGAGAAGACTCCACGGAGAGATCCAAAATGATAAACATGAAAGTTTTCACTTCTATTACCCAAAAATTAACCAAATTAATCATAGGGTAATCAACTGATTTTTGGCTGCAAAAGAACTGCAATAGAATAAATTTCCCCAAAAAAGAGAACCAATCTGATCTTGTATTATTATTTTATAAATTTAGGTTGCTTTCATGTCAAAGGCAAAACTGTAGTTCCTTAATTTTAGTGCACTAGGTTTAAGCTGTTGAGAGTAGATTATTTGAGTTACATTTATTTTCTTGGAGACCAAGCTGGTTACATGGTTCTTTTATCAGAAATGGTTTAAATTAGTTCAGAAATCATTGAAACAACAGTTATTTAGATTTCACTGTGCTTTCAATTAGTAAAGTTATGATTCCTAGCCAAAGCCCAAATACTTTCCCAATTTCAATCTTTATGGTCACAAACACATTTCCCCCATATTCTGATATTAACTCCCTCCCTTTCTCCTGACTTCTCTCCTTTTCTAGCTTACCCATATATTTAAATCAAATCCCATAGAAAAAAAAGAAAATCCCACTCTCTCACTACAATCTTCTTGGGATACTGTTACTGCTCATAGCATAAAATCTCTGCCTCTAAACTGTAATTAACTCTCTTCTTAGTAGCCTTAGTCACATTCCTTTCTATTACCTATCAACCCTTATCCTTGCCATAGTTTAACATAATTCCCATAAGCCAAAAACTCAATGACAAAATAAATCCAAATCTTCTCCCAGCAGGCGCCAAAGAAGTTAAATCTAAAAGAGCAACATTCCTCTAAAGAGGTTATAAATAAGCCAATAATCACAAATCAAGACATTTGTTTTTACAAGATCTAATAAACAGCAGGATATTACCAATCAAAAAGCAGTCTTTGTGGGTAAGTTAAAATAGACATATGATCACACACACAAGCAACAAAGACATATTCAAATGATGATAAACAGTAACAATGAATGGTCAACAACTCCTAAAAGAATTAAGTATAATATATGCATACCTCATCGAATATCCATTTACAAACGCCAGATTGCTGCAACAGCTGAATATATTTAAATAGTAACCCAACTATGTCTTGCATGTGATCTGAAATTTACTCAATGGAAAACAATATTAGTCAAGTTAAAAGACATCATTTTTTCCCACACAAACTTTACAAGCCTTTGTAATATTTACCATTAAATAAGGCTCCAATGATCATATCAAACACCATATGATATAAGAGAGGATGTTTATGAAAATAAAAACTAACCCTGGCCAGCATCAGTAAGATCAATTACAACGTTGAAGAAAGAAAACTCTGAAGTCCATTCACCTTCACCAGCAGACAATCCAGTAGCCCATCCTAAAAGGTTCCATACATATGCATGTACAAAATTCACTAAATATACACATGATAAAGACATATGATTTCCTTAGACATATATAAATAAATATGCATATGCAAATATACGTTATATATTCCTTCCTCAACCATCGAGATGAAATGAACCTTTAAAGAGAAGTGAAGCATATGGATTAAACTAAATATTCATGTAAAGAAGCACATTACTTTTAGGAACAAATAAAAGATAAACAAAAACTCCGATAAAATTTGTCGTAATGATATAAGATCAAAAGGCCAGTCTAAGACTAATAACAAGGCCCATGATTGAGTTCGGTGTAACAAATGCAGTGACGCAAATGAATTGAAAACACAATCATAAAATGAAAAAAGAAATTGTACTAATAAGACCATTTATTATTTACTTTTCCTATGAAGTAGGGTCAAAGTCCATAAACCCATTTACATGACAACTTCTTCCGACTAGGTTCTTTTACACACATGTACTCCATCAGACCGACTTCTCTCTTTCACATTTTAAGATGCCTCAAATTCTTTAATATTTCATGTTGTTTAATATTATCTACTTTACCCATATAATGGATAGGCATGGGCTGGGATTTTTGTATATGAGAACCAAAGCATTTAACCTGGATTTTAAGAGGACGCGTCCTAAATATTAGGGAGGCATGAATTTTGAGATTTCTAAAGCATATAATGACATGTGCAACCTACCCAATTTTTTCAAGACATAAAATAAAGATCCTTCTCCTTCATGGCCAATAAGATGACCAAGATACCTGCATGGCCCTTCTTTGTAATGAAGAATGCTGGGAGTTACTGGCCATACAATCCTTAATTTATGGCCTTGTTTTATTGGAACAGATCTGACAAGAATCTGCAAATTGAAGAGAAAAAAAATCAAACAGAAAAGAAACCAGCCAAAAAAAAAAAGGCTCTTAGAACATTGAACCTTGCAGAAGAGTATTCTCTCTTTGCTTAAAACTGTGACAAACATAAGATGATGATGCATAGGCAACATCACAGCACTGTATACCTGAAGGTGTTCTGATGTGCAAGGCTGACCAGGAAACTGGAAACGGCTTCTATCAGAGTTTTGAATTTCCTGGAACTTGTCTTCCACCAGACACTGAATTTTATCAAGGCTTTCTGAAATTACAGAACAAAGAAATTATAATTTTGATGATTCAAAGAAATATAGCAACAGCTTCTGTTATTCTTACCAAAGCCAGAGCCCTTAAGTTACTGGAAAATTTAGTTACCAACCTTTTGAATAAACAACCAGATGCATGAGGTTGGCTGAATATTTGTCTTCATAGAATTTAAGGAGTTCTTCCCTTGTGTCTACTCCCTTCGCTTTTGGTCTAACATCCAAAGTATCCCAATTCCCTATACAGGAACAGGTTACTGATAAGCATAAGAATATAGAGTTATAAAGTAGTATCAATTCTTTCTTTACAAGTTCAAAACACAAAGGAAGATGCCAAAAGGAGGAGAGGCAAACTGTGATGGAGATAAGGGAAATAAAATTCATACACACCCAATAGAATAAAAGAAGAAAAAAGAGAAAGCCAAAGAAATTATTTTGAGAAAGAAACAGATGCATATGTATCTCAAAATTAAGATCCAGTACAAGAACCAATCCTTGCATATTTAAGGAATACTGAAAAACAGGAGCATACGCAAAAAGGAAGTAAAGTAATTAAACTGAACACTTAGATCTAATCCATCCAAGTCGAGATGAGAGTAGGAAGATATTAGCATCTGTCAAGGGAATAAGTATCTCAGAATCAAAGACATCCAGACAGAATTGTTGGCAAAATAAAAATTGTAGAAATGCTAAATTAAACATCATCAGCTTCAGAATTGGATTTTTATTGCAGAACTTTTCATTCAATTTTTTGATAATTAATATCCAATATCACCAGCCTACAAAGCCCCAGATCTAGTGGCAAGGTTGTTGCTTTAATTGGTATCAATGGCCAGGGTTTAAAACTCCGCAACCCATCTCCCTCCCACAAAATTTGAAATGATCCAAAAGGAAATATATATCCAATATCCAATCTCACTAGGTTAATTGATTGACTATAAAGCAGAAAGTATGCCCTATAACCTGCTTAGGCAAGAATTCAACTTAACAGAAAAGGGGAGAGAGAAAAGGTAAAGGGAAGAAGGAAGGAAGATCAACTAGGAAAGGTTTTTAACCTGTGCTGAATTTATGATATGGATGACTTTCCAAGCTTAGATGTTTCTGAAGCTGCATAGAAGGAAAAATTAAAACCAGATAGAAATACATCTAAAAGGTTCACCATTGAAGAATATTAACATGAACTCAAATGAGATGGATTAAGTAGTAAGTGCAAACTAGTACAAAATAAAAGTTCTGAATCAATTTGATCACCACCAATACCCATAATCCATCAAAATTTTCTTCTACTCGACTAAAAGCAAGAAACACATTCTCATTTATTTTCAAGAAAGACAAAGATTGGGAAGTTTCTAAAAGTTTGCTAATTTTTCCAACAATCATCAATTCTTAATTAATTTTAATAGCATAAATCAACCACTTGAGATGATTAGATTGCATTCAAACTCACAAACAATTGCTCAAATACGAACTGCAACCCAGTGTGCTTAATAATCACAAATCTCTCTCTGTCTCAAAATAGCAATGAAACCACAATAACCATGCACACCATAAACCCTCAACAGGACCAGAGGAAACAATTGATGAACAGCCCTTAATGACAGGGTATATCCAATCATCCTCATCTATCAATATCAAAAAATGAAAGAACACTTCCAAACAAAAGCTCAGTTCACCACTTTGAGGAATCAATCATGTTAGTAAGTGACTTGTTTCTCTGTGAATTCCAGCCAAACACCAAATTAGTATTAAATGAGAATCTAAACTTGACAAGCACATACAGATATGGAATTTTCAACAGTAATATATGGAAAACATTACAAGATGTTCCTAAGACAATAGTTTTTGGGCTTTGATTTTGATCATTAAAGCAAAAGTGATAAGAATTAACACCATAAAAAGCATTGAAGGGAGAGGAATCACAAAAACTATTAAAGTTGCAATTGAGGAATAGGGAACCAATTCCAGGTTCCATTTCTTCAAGAAAAAATTGATTAACATTTTTAAATAGTCAGAGCTGAGATCTTGTAAGCTTCCAGAAGACAAAGGGTGATTCAAAAAAAAAGAAAAAAAGAAAATAATACCTGGTTCATTCTCCATGCATCGGACAGTAAATTTTTCTGGTTCTCTAGAAAGAGAGAGAATAGTGTTGATTAATTATAGATTAAAATAGAGGAAATCCATGTGTAAAGTAAACCAAGAACCAAAAAGCTAACCAGAATCGACAGCTTTAATTTCCCTCATGGTAGCATCAGCTGACATCAATGGTTTGATGAAGAACTGTGCGAACCTAGAGAGCAAGTGACAGGAAAACACCCAATCTCACATACATTAAATGAACATTGATGAAAATAAGAGCTAAAGAAAGACTGCACAAACAAACATCTACCGGTCCAAAGCCTCTTCAAAGCAATCAGTGTTGACATCAAAATAATAGTTGGTCATCTCAGAAGCTGTGAAGGCGTTTGTGCTGCCTCCATGCTGTAAATCAGGAAAAAAGAACTGTGTAAGTTTTAAATCAAAGGAATACTATCCGAAAACAAGTCATACAAATAATTTTACTTCACTATAAGCCTCTTGTTTTATGGCATCTCTTCAAAAATTTTGAAGTTAATTTTATTCAAAGTTAGCTAACAATAATCAGTTACTAGATCACATACATCTTACAGGAAACCTTTCAAAATTGATGTTCAATTGGTTTAAGATTAAGATTTCTTATCTATTATGTGTATTTCTGTGTATAATATTATTGAAATATTTTGGCAAAAACAGATACCAAGAATTTGTAATCACCCCTTTTATTTATGCTTCAAAAATAATATTGATGCTTTTATAGTTTAATCTTTTGATGTGCTTATCTGTTATACAGCTTTATACATCAATAACGCCCAATAACTGATCCAAATACCTGACCTAATAAAGGCACAGTAATTGTAATGGCATGACTATTTAGGTGTGATGCAAGTGACTATGCACTTAGTAAGCAATACTAGAGATACTAAGAACCTTAACCCCTCTCGAACTTGGGATTTTTCTTTTTCCTTTCCTTTCTTTACAATTTCAATCTGCATACTTATATAGCAAGTTAGTAATAAAAACATGAAGAACTTTAACTTTATTAAAAGTAACCATTAAAACTGCATGCACGCATCAATAGACGACCATACTGCATTTAAGAAGAGCAATACCTCTGTTATATACTTTGAGTAGCTATCTTCCGAGGGATACTTCTCACTAGCATAAAACAGCATGTGCTCTGCAAGGGAGGACGACATGTTAAACATAAAAAAACTAAGTAAAAATCATAACTATCCCACTACCATGCAATTCTTGTTCATTTGCTGGACCAGAGTTATTTCAATAATTAAATCAATGCACATAAACAATAATACCACCAAAAATAATCATAAATTCGATAAGATCATTTTGAATTATTTACGATAAGGGAAGTTGAACCCAGAAATAATAAGCTTACTTTTACTGACGAAAAGAATTTTTGTAATCAGCATTAATGGCATATATTAGTGAGCTATACAGATTACAAAATTTTAGCCCGTTCAAATTATTTAATAACACTATGAGGAACAGAATTACTAAAGTCACATACTGTTAAAATTTAAAGTATAAAAGGAACAAAAAATTTCCAGACAGTTCACAAATACAAATGGAAGATAAAATAAACGGATGAAAAAGATAAGCAATACCAAGAAAATGGGCAAGGCCTTCGAGGCCGTCAGGGTCACAAAAGGAACCGACACCCACATTCATAGAAGCAGCACACTGTAACATCAAAAAACAAAGAAATTAGAAAGAAAGAAAAAAAGAAAGGTTCATAATAGTAATGGAATTGCCAATGAAATGAAAGTGAAGAAGGAATTGAAAAATTAATTTGCCTTGTCGGTATCGAGATCGCTGATAAGAAGAACTTGAAGGGAATTTCTAAGGACGATCCTTCGATACTCTCTTTTGTCAATTCTGGGCTTTAAAATCTCCACATCTTCTCTCCCGACCGCCATTTCTCAGTTCTCTGCTTTTCTATGTTTGGATTTTTTTGTTTTGGATGATTTTGAGTTTGGTTATGGAAAGTGGAAGAGAAGATAGACTTATTGTTTTGCTATTTCCAGGCCTGATAAAGACTTTTTTAAGGGCAGAAAGAGGAAGATTCTTAGTTCCTTTCTTATATATTTTTTCCGAGAAAATTAAAAATATCTTTTTTCGGCCATCAATATATCCAATTCTTTGTTCTTTTGGGCCTTTTATATATTTATCCTCCTTAAATTTGAGATGCTTTGAGTGATTGGGCCATATTGAGTTTATGAATTAAGTTTTAGTTTAGTAATACTTTTGAAAAGTATTATAAAAAATTATTTTTAAAAAGTTTAGTTTAAAATTTAAGTGTTTAATATTCCTGTCAAAAAGTACTTTTAAGAAATAAAATATTTATTTTAGACATATTATTATTAAGTAATAAATACGTATTTAAATAAAATTTAAATTAGTTAATATTATTATATTTTAATAAGAATATAAAAAAATTACTATAATTTGTTAATATTTTAATATATGAAGTATAAATTTTAAATATTTTTAAGTAATAAATATTAATTACTTATAAAATGTAATTAGAATATAGAAACTACATTTTAAATATTTAAATATAACCATTAAATATTTGTAATTAGTATTTTAAAAAATATTTTTTATTTTTAATTAATGATTTTAACACATTTGTAATTAAGCACCAAGAAAAAAAAAAGGGAAAGTACTATGTTATTGGAGGGGTGAAAAAGTAATTAAGCACTAAAAGTGCTTTTGGAAGAGTAAAAGCTAAAAGTTTTAGCTTTTCCTTTTTAGAAGTGCCACTTCTGAAAAGCCAAAAATTCCAGCCAAAAGCAGCTTGTTCTGCACAGTTTTTCTTCCAAAAGTGCTTTGGGAGCCAGAAATGCTTTTTTTAAGCACAGAAGAACAGGCCCTTATATTTGGTCCGGGTATATCAAGCAATCAATTCGTTATTTTAATTATTTTCGAATTTCAAACAGAGTTAGAAGTGTATACACTTGTTTTTGGTTACTAACTATTACGGCCACAATACTAGAATGTAGTAGCATTCCTAGCATCAGTTTCTAAACGCACTGTTTTTACTACAATTACACTTTGAGAATAACATTCCATATTGAGAAAGTTATGGAGCTAATTTTGGGAACAACATTCCATGTTGTAAAGGCTGAGGGGTTAACCTTGGAAACGACATTCCATGTTACAAATGTTATAAAGTTCACATTAGGAAGTACATTGCATATTGAGAATGTTGTGTTGCTAACCTTAGGAAGATTGATAGGATTTTTACGTTTGTTCCACCATTAGGATGTTGAAAAGCACAGTTTGGAGGACTCAAATATGAACATTGTTAAGAAGCATGTTTCTTAATCTTTCAATGAAACATATGTGCTCCTCTCCCCTCTCATTGTTGAACAAATAGTGCTCTTGCACTTAAGAGTGCAAGTAACACTCTCCTTGTAACACTCCTTACCTAACTCGATCGCCTAGTCCAAACTACAGGATTCTAACGTTGTTATCAGAGTAACTACAATCATTTAACATTCAATCCAAAGCATAATACATGCAAACATAAGCATTTTAAGAAATAGATATGATATACAACCTTTCTCGAGTCTTATACAAGCCTATGTATGCTCTTAAAGTTAGCCCGAGTTCGAATGAGGACCAATTTGTAAAAGTTACAAAACTTTGGGTCGACATCGCAACATGACATACTAACTTGGCCTCGTCGTGAAAACGGGGTTCCTCGTCATGTCATGACCTGAAGTCCAGAGCTCGTCACACCGACCATCACCTACGTTGCAAAGTGGACTCTGATTTTGGTAAGATTTAAGCCATTTGGTACCTATTTCATAACTACCATACAATCTATAAATTTTGTGCACAAAACACTTAACTTTAAATGTACCAAAGCATTCCAATTACATACCAAAACAATTCATTTAATCATTTACAAGTTTCGCAAGTTGGCAATCTACAAGGAAAGAGGAGATAACGGAGTAAGCATATTGAATGCTTACTAAGTTTATAGAAATTTACTTAACTTACCTTATGTCGCAAAATTTTCGAATGATGTGCAAGTGTACATAGTCGTCAACAAGTAATAAAGTAGTAAGTAAAAGTATCATCTCCACAAGGACTGTATAGACAATTATTGTGAAATTTATCACTTAACAAGTTGGTGATTAAAATTAATTAAGAGAAGTTTGAACTAACTAATTAACTTAACTAAAAATCAACTATGTATGCTAAAAAATTAATGACTAGTGTAAACACAGAGTAATAAGCAGCAATCCACAAGTTTTAATTACTTTGGCATAAAAGAATTGTCTTTTTAACTTAGAATTACTTAAACAATGCTAATGATGTTACAAAAGAATTCCATGGCAACTCAGCTATTTATTAACCCATGAAGTCACACTTATTTAATTATTACATTTTTTTAGCATATGTCTATGTTCAATCAACTTAGTAATTTTCATAAGTAGAAATTATGTGAGGTAACAGTAATATTTCTATACTGAAACAATTTAATCACACTAATACTAAGGTTATACAAGATAATAAATTTTTTTCGGTATTATGACTAATTTGACCTAATTTTATCATAAAAAGATCAAACATGCATCGTTCAAATATTGTGTAATTAATTACAATCTGGTTCTTATTTAATAATGAATTCAATTGCATCCTTACATTTATAATTCATGAATAATATGTTCATGATTTTATCTGAATGAATAAGCAACCAAGCCACATAACATCATTAACAAAATTTTAATAATTTAAGCTAAAAGAATGCAATCAATCTAACATAAATAAAGTTAAGCCGTTATAATCAAATATAAAGTAGAAATATATTTAGCAATCATGTTCATAAATTTAGAACAAAATAAAAAGAATTGAAGGAAAGAAACTAGAAGACAAATCCAGTGTTTCTCCGTTGCACAGCTTGTATTATTTTTCCTCCTTCCTTCTGCTTTGCTCTTTTGCACAATTACCTTCAAGATACCAAATTTTTGCTACTCACGAGAACTTCTAAAATACTCCTTACAACTCTTGTGTTGCTCTCTCAAATGGGAAGTGAAAAAAGAGAGAATGAGAGAAGAGATGGTGAGTGAGGGATGAGTGAAATAAGTGAATGACTAGGGGCTATTTATACTTGTAGAGGCTGGCTATTTTTAGCAAATGAGAGCCTTGAAAATCTCTCTTTACATGACTGACCCTTGCTTTAAGGAAAGTGGGTGGATGACTTTTCTATTTTTAGCTTGATTCATTGGAAAGAAAACTTGAAAAGAGGAGGAGAGTTGGATGGTCACATGTGGGATTTCTGTGGCTGATTTTAAATATTCTACCAAGTCTTGGCTGGCTGATTTGGGAACCTCTATGGACGGTTGGGCCTTATCCTCCTTAGTAATTTGGGCTTCTATCTCCTTAGTAGGCTTTTCCTTTTGCTGTAACAGCCCGATTTTGGGTCTAGTCGAAATAGTGGTTTTGGGACCACAAATCTGATACAGTAAAATTTATTTTTATTATATTTTTATGGTCTACAATTTTATGGAATGATTTCGTGAATATTTTGTTCAAAAATTTTGATGTTTGGGCACTCAAATTAGTTAAAAGGACTAAATTGAGAAAGGTGCAAAATGTGTGTTCTAGAAGCTAGAGGTGTCTAATTACTATGAAATTTTTAATTGGAGGTCCTTAAATGGTAATTAGACCATTATACTTTAGTATGGACAAAAATGGACATGGTTAGGTGAAATTTCAAAGTTTGGCATTAAGGGCATTTTGGTAAAATGGTAATTAAAGACTAAATAAAACAAATAAAAGCTGTCATCTTCTCAAAATAGTCCCCCCTTGTGCTGAAATTTGGAAGGAGTCCATAGCTAGGGTTTGGCCATCTTTCAAGCTCGATTGTAAGTCCGTTCTTGCCCCGTTTTTCATGATTTTTATGTTTTTGAGATCCTTGCAACCTAATCTAACTATTTCAAGGACTAACTTGAAAAGATGTCAAAGTCTAAAATTTTACCCATGTTATGTGTATTTTAATGTTTAATGGTACAAAATGTATGTTTGATGTTAGAGAAACAACATTTACCAAGTGATTTTTAATTAAAATGTCTAAAAAGGACCTATTTGTAAAAGTTGTAAAATATGTAGTAGAAGTGTGATTTAATGAAAAATGTGGGCTGTTATGAGTATGAAAATGGTTCACTAGGCTTGGGTTTTGAAGAAATTGACTATATTTCATTTTACGAGCCTAGGGACTAAAGTGTAAAATGTTAAAAAGTTAGGGGCAAAAATGTAATTTTTCCATAATATGATTTTTACTGGATTGAATAATGTGAGTATTAAATCATATTATGGAAAAATGAAGTTCGGATCTAGATCGGGGGAAAAACAAAGTGTTTGACGATTAGGTCCATTTCTACTATTTTTTGTACCGAGGTAAGTTCATATGTTAATAATGCAACGTTATAATTGTATTTATAATGTTTTGTTATTGCATGAATTGTATGATTGACTCTATGGATGTAATTGATGAAGTTTCGACAAGCGAGAAATCCTGGTTGAACCTTAGGAATAGATTAGGATACTGATGTGTGCTGTCAGAGTCTTAAAAATTTATATAATGAATGATCGAGTCTAGAAACTAACTGTGACAATGATTGAGGCAAGCGCACCTATTGAACAGTAGTATAGCTAGTGGCAAGACCGGATTGTCGAACCCAAAGGAACCTGAAGTACTAATACTAACTTTCTCTTTATTATTTAGCCTGAGAAATAAAGGAATTGTTGTTTTAATTTAAATTAACTAATTACTAAGCTAAAGATGCAAAGACAAAGAGAACGAAATTGGGGAAATACTTGTGGGAAAAACCAATTGATTAAGACAATACCTGAGGAAGAATCCACCTAGACTTCACTTGTTATCTAACTCTGAACCAGACGATGTATTCACTTGACTTGATTTGTAGGATTCCCTAAGTTATATTAATACCTCCGTCGAGGCTACTAACGTCTAACCCTAGGTTGATTAATTGAAATCTCTTTCTAATTAAAACCCCTAAAATTGCATTAACTCTATCTATGGACTCCCATATTAGGTTTTGTAACAATCCGGTTTACACCCTAGTCAGAACAGTGGTTTCGAGACCACAAATTCGAGTCTGTATAATATTTTAATATTATTTTTTGTGTCTTTGATAAGTGGTTAAGCATGTGGTAAAGTTTCGTATGCATAAAATGTGAAAGTTGCATGATATTTGTTATAGTTCTTATATGTTGTGGCTTTTAAAAGAGGAGGCCTTAAGAGGCAATTAGACCACTATTAAGTTAGTGGATGCATAAAGGACATAAATGCCCATAATGTTTATATGTTTATATGTTTAGTAAAAGGGTAAATATGTCATTTTTGTATTAAAATGTCTTTTGATAAAAAATATATGAAAAATGGGCATTAATTCATTCATCCTTCCACCGAATGCATAAAAGAAAGAAAGCAAGAAGAGCTTGTTACATTCGGCTAGTTTGAGGCACAAATTCAAGGTATATATTTAATCGATTTTTGATAATTTCTAAGTTTTTGCAATCATTGCTTTGAGAGCTACAAAACCCATGTATTAATTTTGAAAATTGATGAAGTTTTTGAATTGAGCTTTTGATAAACTCATGTGTTTTGTGATAGATGATAGTGAAAAATGAAAGATATGTGTTTAATGAACATGTTTTGTTCTTGAATTTTTGATGAATTTAGCTAATTAAGGCTAAATTGTGAAAATAGCATTTTGAAGGACTAAATTGTAAATTTGATGAAATGATTGGACTTGTATGATATATATATATGCATTCGGCTAAGCTTGGATGTGTAATGATTTTGTGAATTTGATATTTTAAGAAAAATGGACTAAATTGATAAATTGTGCAAATATGATGGTTAATTTGCAAATAGCCCTAAATGTGTGTCCTTGGATTGAATTGAATGAGTTAGTGAATAAAAGAGTTAATTTTGAATATGTATAGATCAAGAATCGAGGAAAATAGACTTAGATCGCGGGAAATCGAAAGTAACCGAGTAGCCATTTCCGTTTCTTTTAAATTGAATCCGAGGTAAGTCATTATGCAAATAAACGTATTCGTATTGAATTATGTGTATTCTTATGACTATTGTTATCGATGAATACTTATGATATGATCTGTTCATGAATTTTGAGATAAGGATTACTTAGTGACAATATCCGAGAAGTCCCGTACGAACCTAGGAATAGATAGGATTAGCTATGTCATAACATAGGTATCTGTTTTGTTTTATCATGTAAGACCTCGTCTGGGATGTTGGCGTTGATTTGAGATGTCGTGTAAGACCTCGTCTGGGACGTAGGTATTGAAATGAGATTTACATGTAAGACCACGTCTGGGACGCTGGCATCGATTTAATCTTTACGTGTAAGACCATGTCTGGGACATCGGCATCATATTAATTCGTGTAAGACCCTGTCTAGGACAGTGGCATCGATATTTGAGTGCATATAAGACCTCGTCTGGGACATTGGCATTGTACGACTATTCCGAGCTTTCTGAGTATCATACTGGATTCCTTACGGTTCAACGGGCAAGTCTGTGATACGAAATGACTTTATAAATGGTGAATCCATTTCAGGTACGTTGATTCATACACTAAGTGTGTATATAAGGTAAGTTTCTATGTGATCTTGCTATGATGATTATGTACATTTGAATAACAATATGAAATGTGATAGTAAGTATCAAAGAGCTTTGTGTATATGAGACTTTTGAATTGATGAATGTGGCAAATATGGCCAAGTACATGGACTAAAGTATATATGTGATAATTTACTAAGTGATTTAGATGTACCAATGTATCTATGAGTATATATGCCTTCTATGCTAAGTTTGTTTGTATTATGACTTACTAAGCTCTTGGAAAGCTTACTCTGTGTGTGCGTTTTCTCTGTGTTATAGGTCGTCAAAGCTACTGAAGGCTCGGGACCGTCAAGGATCGTCATCACACTATTCAACTTGTTTTTGGTACATTTTGGATATATATGTGTTGCTAGATATGGCATGTATAATCTAGTCTTTTGTATTTATATATGAAGTGAATTTAGCTATGTGTTTTGGTTAGCTATATGTTGGTATTATGTTTTAATGAATGTGTTAGATGAAGTATATTTTGGTATGGTTGAAGCACATGAATTGGTCAAGTTTTTGGGTAAGCATTTGGATGAATTATACTTGATATACATATGTTTTGGTCTTGGAAGTTGGCATGGTTGAAATGGATATTGAATGTTTAGATTGTATGGTTATTTGGTTGTCTAGTATGCATGAAATGTGTTGGTAAATATTGCTTGTAGGTAAGACCCAAGTGGGTGGCATTTTGGCCTTGAAAATGGCCTATAATGTCACACGGTTGTGGTACACGGGCGTGCCTAGTAACCGTGGGGCTAAGTCAATAGCTAGTATAAGAGTACACGGCCTTGGCACACAGACGTGCCTAGTAGCCGTGTGATTTTTGACAGGATCGACTACGGTCAGAGTACACGGACGTGCTTAGTGGCTGTGGGAGAAAAGTCAGTTTCGACCACGGGGAGAGGACACGGGTGTGTCTAGCGAAAATGGGAGGCACACGTGCTCATGCCTTTGCGGGCGTGTAACCCCGAAACTTAGAAAAGTTTTAAATTTCCAAGAATGTCTGTATGTGTTTCGGTTTAGTCCCGACCCGGTTTATAAGCATATTTTATGTCTTGTTGACCGTATTAAGGGACATTATGTTTGAGTTTGATAGATGAATGTACGAACTTCTGAAAATGTTTCCGATCTGTTCGGTAACGCCTTTAACCCTAGTCCGACGACGGATACGGATTAGGGGTGTTACAGGTTTCACCCTAATTCGAAAAAATCTCGTCACCCTATGTCTAGACGTGCAATCAACTCCTTTTAATTATGCTAGATCTACTCTTAGGTAGGGACTTTTGCTCCTCCACCTAAGCACATCAAACTTGAATTAATATCTCGGAAATATCAAAACAAGAATTAAGAACACATAATTAAGAACAAATCAAGTATTTATCATATAGTTCAGCAAACGATAACAAGATTCATCTTAGGTTTTATCCCCCTCAGGTATCTGAAGGTTTAGTTCATAATCATAAAAGAATACATCTCATAAGAAAAGATAAAACAAAACACAAGAAAAACTCTAAACCCCCTGAAGGAATTGAAGAGAGATCCTCCGTCTTGAGTATGACTTCGGCTTCTTGAGATGAACCAACTGGCTTCTTTTGAGTAGATTCCACAATTCTGACCCCTTTGGCTCGGCTCTTTGGCCTCGCTGGATGCCTAACTGGACTCTCCTTGAAGGTTGGCCTTTAGGGTGTATACATAGGCTCTTGGAATGCTTTCTTTGCCTCTAAGTACCCTAGTGCGAATGAAACTCTTCTTTCTTACATCAGAGACACGCCTATGGCCCATGTGAATCGTGGCCAGGCCATGTTCGAGTCTGTTTGATGAGGCACGATCGTGTGGCTTGGGCCCAGGCCGTGTTGATTTTGTGATATGGCCTATTTACTCTGTTTTGGGTCTATTTCTCGTTTTTTTCATCCTCCGGTGCTCTTCTGAGTATAAAACATGAAAACAGAGGATTAAGAGCACCAATTTACACAATTCAAGGGATAAATAATCCAAAAGCATGCTAAATGTGGGCTTAAAATATGTTACTCTTACGGTTGATCAAATACCCCCACACTTAAGATTTTGCTTGTCCTCAAGCAAAATTTTCAACTCACAATTAAAACAAACTTCCTCGATTCATAATATTCATCAATAGTGTTTCATCATAATTCAAAGATAATTCATACATGGATAATTCAACTCAAAGAGTCCTAAAAATTCAAACAATCTAAGTCATGCATTTGTAGCATAAAACATAGGTGTTTCCCCTTATATGAATAATTACCTCTGATTCAAAACTGACAAGGGTTGACATCCTTACTAAAGATTCACTCAAATCACTCGAGGTGTTTAAGATTCAGGAAAAAGCACTCATAAGTCAACCTGAAAAGTTAATCCCATAGGCTTGCATGAAAATCAAATCTCCATCACTGTAAAATGAGATGATACACAAATCAAAAGGTCTTTAACAGGGTTGTAATGGGGCTTGGGTTAAAGGTGTGGATAATGGTTGGATTAGAGGGTTAAAATCGAGACTGAATTGACAAATTACCTAACCATAAATAATGAACTACTAATAAATAATTACATCAATTGAAAACTTGTAATACTAATAGTACGAGCTTTTTCTTTAGCAATTGGAATTTAAACGTATAAGCTCATTTAATCACATAACTAATAATGAATATACTTCGATTTTTTTTAAGAACACATAATTAAGTACATAGTAAAGGATAAATTTAACTACTGAAATAAAGATCATAGTTAAGCAACCGATCAAATCAAATCTCGACAAAAATGTAGTCAAAAGGAAATATAAAGGGTTTTGGGTTAATATTAGTGGGTCAATAAATGGGTTGTTAGGATCAACGGGGTTCACTAGGGGTTAATTATGAAGGTAGGCTTTTAGTGGAGTACATGGGTTAAAACCTAGGTGCCTTTATCATCTTTGTACATCAAATCAAAGGTGTGGTCTCGACATGTATAATTGATGCAAGTTCTAGAATAACAAATCAGTGTTGACACACTCATAATCAAAAAGTGAGCAAAAAAAAAAGAATATATGCTCTACAAGGCTCAAAATCTCACAAAAATTATGGGTATTTGATATCAACCTTGTAAATTTCAAACTTCAAGGTAATAATTAGATTCAGGTACACAACCTAGCAAAAAATTTTAATTTTTTTGTAAAATAGACTTATCATGCTTGATTCTCTAGTATCCTTCAAATTTAATCATTGATGCACAATTAACTATGACTTAATCCAAAACATATCACAAACATCATGAATCACAAGAAATTTCATTCTCATAATAATGTGAGAAAATTACTTAAAGACAATATATCATTCAGGGATTTGAGAATAATGTAGAAAGTTAGGCACTTTCTCGAAATAATTATTCACCCTCCCACACTTAAGATGTACATTGCCCTCAATGTACAAAGATATATATGAAATTTAAGAGAAAGCGAGAGGTGAAACTTCCTGAATTTGGATGGTTTCCTTGAGTTAGGAGTCCCAAAGTGTGGTGGCTGCTACCGAGCTCTACGCTAGATGAAGAAATTGGGAAGCTTGTAGAGAATTAGCCAGAAAATATTAAGACACATTTAAAATAAACTAATTATGTATTTAAAGACAAGAAAGATAAAGAGAAATAGTGCAAAAATTGAAATAATACTAAAAGAAAAGATGAATGGACTGAAAAGTCCTTATTGTTGGATGGTTCACGAGGTGGGTGTGATTTTTAAGGCTGCGGTGGGGTGGTCGTGGTGATTCCCTAGCAGCTTTAGAACCTAAAACCAAGAAACTAAAATAAAATAAACTAATTTAAGCTATAAGATAGTCAAAGAGAAGGAAAATAAAGGAGAAGAGTACAGAAGAAGAAGAATTAAATGGCCTCAAAGACCCTTGGCTTGTCTAGTAGCTGAAGCGGCTGGCATGAACTTATGTAGATCGATCTCCCTCGGGGAGACCGTGCTTGGATCCTTCCGCTTCTTTGACATAGATGTGGTGTAGCTCAAAGGTTTGGGGAATAACTAAAGGAGAAAAGTATGTGAGTGAGAGATCTAAAGAATGGGATAGAAGAAAGGAGATGTGGAGTAGGTAAGAAGAAATGAGGGTTTAAATAGAATTTTCAGGTCTGGTACGTCCCCGCGCCCGTGTACCATGGTCGTGTTGTGTCACACGGCCGTATCGCACGGTCGTGTTATGCTTCGTTTACTTTTCCCACGCCCATGTTCAGGTCGCCACGCCCGTGCATGATCTAACAATGTCGGCCACGGTCACATCGCACGGCCGTGGCGTGGTAGTTGGAGTCCGTGACTCGAAGATATGATTCGTTCTGACTCGTACCATTTCTACCTTGTCAGTATAGAGATTCGTGGTGTCCACACAGCCACGACCACGATCGTGTGCAAGGCCGTGTGGCATGAAAATCTGCACTTTTGGTTAGCTTATAATTAGATGCTAAAGTAGAAATAAAAATAGAAATAAAAGAATGTAAAAGTTAATAGGGTTAGTGCTCGGGTTGCCTCCCGAGAAGCGTTCGTTTATAGTCTTAAGCTAGACTTACCTCTCATTCGCATAATCATGGTGGTTTGAGGAGGTGAAAATCCTTTCTCATTGCGATCAATTTGATTACTGATATATAGTTCAAGTCGAGTAGTGTTTACTTTAAAGGTGTTGGTTTTAGGACTAGTTACCTCGACTGTTCCATCTGGGAAGATTTTGAGTACCTGATCTCCTATCTTAAGTTGGGTTGTCCCATCATTAAGTTTGTCATGGAGTTGCCTCGTTTTTGCTTCGTGTGTTTTTAGTTTCTCTTTGAAGTGTGTCTTCCATTCGTCTAGTTCATCGATCCAAAGCCTTCGTTCCTTATGAATTTCTTCTTTATATACACGAAATCTAGGATCTGGCATATGCGAAAGAGCTTCAAGAAATGACAAGTTAATATGTAACTTCTTTAGAGGTTTAAGAAATTTACCGAATTGTTCCTTTGTGTGGTCTTTCTTTATCCCATTGGGGTATGGCACACGAGCTTGGTACTTTGTAATTACCGGGTTTGGTAGATCACGGCTTACTTCAACCTTACCTTCACTTACCACAAGCTCTTGCCTCGGGTCAGATTCCACTAACCTTTCACTGTCATGAGTTGTTACGGCTTGAATTTGCTCTTTTGGGTTAGTTTCAGTGATGCTTGGCAAGCTTTCTTGTGGTCGTGTTTCGAGATCACCAGTGTCGTGACCTAATTGATTCTTGATCCCTTGAATCGATGCTTCTTGATTTTTGAGTGCTATTTCGGTGTTTTGGAAATGAGTTTCTGACACCGTTATAAATTTTGTCAGCATCTCCTCAAGGTTCAGCTCCTGTTCCTGCTGGTGAGGTGGTTGTTGAAAATCTGGAGGAAGTTGCGGTCTTTGACTACCTTGATCATCCCACTAGAAATTTGGATGGTACCTCCAACCTGCATTATAAGTGTTACTATAAAAATTATTTTGAGGTCTAGAATAGTTACCCATATAGTTGACTTGTTCGTTCTCTGTGCTAGGGTTGTAAGATAGATATTTTGTTTTGTTCACCCCTCTTCCATTTATATCGTACTGTATTACCGGATGTACTTGTGTAAAACCACATAAACCATCAATCTTTTTATTCATCAGTTCTACCTGGTTTGATAACATGGTGACCGTGTCAAGGTTGAAAACATCGGTTGCTTTAGTAGGCTTTGTCCTCATGACTTGCCACTGATAATTATTCAGTGACATCATTTTCAGTTTCTGCGAGCGGTATGTTCTATTTCACTGTTGTAAATCAGGGGTCCTGCTTTTAGTCATAAACTAGAGGTACCTGCTAGGGACAAATAATACAAGAAAAATTAGCAAAGTTAAAAGCAAAATAAAAATAAAAATAAATTGCAGAAAAATAAAAAAATGGCTAAAGTAATAAAAATTGAGCTTTCTTAATATTCTGGTTCCCCGGCAACGACGCCAAAAACTTGATGTGTGCTGTCAGAGTCTTAAAAATTTATATAATAATCGAGCCTAGAAACTAACTGTGACAACGATTGAGGCAAGCTCACCTATCGAATATTAGTATAGCTAGTGGCAAGACCGGATTGTCGAACCCAAAGGAACTTAAAGTACTAATACTAACTTTCTCTTTATTATTTAGCCTAAGAAATAAGGGAATTGTTGTTTTAATTTAAATTAACTAATTACTAAGCTAAAGATGCAAAGACAAAGAGAACGAAATTGGGGAAATACTTGTGGGAAAAACCAATTGATTAAGACAATACCCAAGGAAGAATCCACCTAGACTTCACTTGTTATCTAACTCTGAACAGACAATGTATTCACTTGACTTAATCTGTAGGATTCCCTAAGTTATATTAATACCTCCGTCGGGGCTACTAATTCTAACCCTAGGTTGATTAATTGAAATCTCTTTCTAATTAAAACCGCTAGAATTGCATTAACTCGATCTATGGACTCCCATATTAGGTTTCACCCTAATCCAGCAAAATCTCGCCACCCTATGTCTAGGCGTGCGATCAACTCTGCTTAATTATGCTAGATCTACTCTTAGGCAGGGACTTTTGCTCCTCCACCTAAGCACATCAAACTTGAATTAATATTCCGGAAATATCAAAACAAGAATTAAGAACACATAATTAAGAATCAAGTATTTATCATATAGTTCAGTAAACGATAACAAGATTCATCTTAGGTTTCATCCCCCTCAGGTATCTGAAGGTTTAGTTCATAATCATAAAAGAATACATCTCAGAAGAAAAGATAAAACAAAATACAAGAAAAACTCTAAAACCCTCTGAAGGAATTGAAGAGAGATCCTCCATCTTGAGTATGACTTCGGCTTCTTGAGATGAATCAACTGGCTTTTTTTGAGTAGATTCCACAATTCTGACCTCTCTGGCTTGGCTCTTTGGCCTCGCTGGATGCCTAACTGGACTCTCTTTGAAGGTTGGCCTTTAGGGTGTATATATAGGCTCTTGGAATGGCTTTTTTTGCCTCTAAGTACCGTAATCCGAATGAAACTCTTCTTTCTCATGTTAGGGACACACCCATGGCACACGCCCGTGTGAATCATGGCCAGGCCGTGTTCGAGTCTGTTTGATGAGGCACGGTCGTGTGGCTTGGGCCCAGGCCATGTTGATTTCGTGATATGGCTTATTTACTCTGTTTTGGGCCCGTTTCTCTTTTTTTCATCCTTCAATGTTCTTCTGAGTATAAAACATGAAAACAAAGGATTAAGAGCACCAATTTACACAATTCAAGGGATAAATCATCCAAAAGCATGCTAAATGTGGGCTTAAAATATGTTACTATTACGGTTTATCACATACAAGTGACATGTCACTAGGAACCCATGTGATTATGTGACCCGGGTGCTGGTCCTGTACGTCCTACCGTTGGCTGGGTATATCGGCATATGTTGCAGATACCTCACAGCTTATGTGAGCAGCACCGTGTAGCTACGTCTCGACTGACAGCTTATGTGAGCAGGCCTGAGGATAGCTCGAGAGCGAGCCTATATATGTTATGAGATTTGTGGTAGCATTGGCTACATATGTGGCACTTATGTGCAAATCTTTCTGTGTATCCGATAGTATTCCAAGTGGTTCAATGGGTATGTCAAAGATGAGAAAATATGTGATTATGTTACGAGTTAGTATAGGTATGTACGAAAAACTCAAAGGAAATAGATTCGGTATATGATGAACTATTGGGAAGAATATGATTGAGTATGTTATGTTCATGAAGTTCTAATGACATTTATGTTGATTCATGTTATATTATGCATATGATAAATGTATAATTAATGTTGTTTATTATTTGCATATGAGCTTATTAAGCTATATAGCTTACTCCCCTTTCTTTCCCTTATCTTATAGTGTCACCAAGCTAGCTCGGGATTGGAGATCGTCGGAGATCCATTCACACTATCAACCATTACTTTGGGTACCATTGAAATGTCAATATTTTGAGTTATGGCATGTATAGGGACTTGGTCATTTTGTTATATGTGTCATTGGAAATGTGGCCAAATGTATTGGCTTATAATGGTTAATGATTTCATTTTGTATATGGCCATGAATGATGACTATCGAAACCCATTTTTTTGTCGTTGAAAAATGGGGTCGACTTTAAAAACGAAAATGGAGTCGCCACCAATCCCTTTTTTTTGAGGTGTGATCGGGTCACCTTGAGATTGATCGTTAAAACATTTTGATTTATTAAAACGATAATTTTGGCCTACAAAATTCGAGAAAACAGGTTCGGGAGTCGGTTACGCACGAGGAAGGATTAGTACCCTCGTAACGCCCAAAATTGGTACCGAATTAATTGATTAACGTCTTAATATCAAAAATTTGAAAAGATTTTAAAATATGATCCTCTTTGTTTAAAGGAAAACTTGAATAAATTAAATTGGATGCTGAGACCCGCTTATTTCGAAAAAGTAGAATGTCATGCCCAATGAGTTAGGATACAACATTTCGAATTCTTGAAACTAAGCTTGTCTTTTGACTTTTAAAACTCCTGCATTTAAATTAAAGAAGGATATTTGGTTATTTGGGTCAAATGAAAAATTGGAACCCAGTGAGTTAGGGCACAATTTCTCAAAATTCCAAGTATAGAATATTGCCTTTGTTTTTAGAAATCTTTACCTCGAGATAACAAAATGCCACATCCAGTGAGTTAGGACGCAACATTTTTGAATTCCCGAGAATAAGTTTTTTATTTGACTTATATGCTTTGATTTTAAAAAATAATTGGTTCTTTAGACTTGATGAGAAAAATTGAAACCCAGTAAGTTAGGGTACGATTTTTTTCGAATCTTAAAACGCGGAGTATTTGCTTATTTTAAAACAAAAATTTTAACGCATCGGATAAAATGTAATATGATCGTAGTAAAATGGAAAATGAATTACAGTGCCAATATGCACAATAGAATAAAAATGAGTGCGATAATATAAATAACAATAATAAAGGCAAAAGTAAAATAAAATAAAAGGTAAAACAAACAATCTATCTAAAATAATAGGTAAAAGTAAAAAATTAATAAATAAATAAATAAACAAATAAATAAAAGAAAAGAAAATAATAATAAAAATAATAGTAAAGCTAATAGTAAACCAATAAAATAAATAAATACTATGTACAATAGTTTAACGATAATAATAATAATAATAATAATAATAATAATAATAATAATTATTATTATTATTATTATTATTATAAAAATACATTAATAATCGGATAATAATAGTAAAATAATAAATAATGGTAATAATAATAGTAAAAGTGATGATAAAAATGAAGATAATAGTACTAATAATAATAGTGATGATAATAATAATAACAACAATAGAAATATTAAAATGCACAAAATAAAAGAAAAATGAATGGATTAAATAAAATAATATAAAAATAATCAAAATAAAATAATAGGGATCAAATTGGAACTAAAGCAAAATCGCAGGGCTAAATTATAATAGATAAATAATTAAAAAGGATTAAATTGAGACTAAAATAAAGTTGAACGACCAGGTTAAAAAGAAAAAAAAGTATCAGGGCCTAAACGTAATGCGCGTAAAAGAGGGGGACCCATGGGGAAATTATTCCCTATTCCCGAAACGCAGCGTTTTAAGCCTGAGTCGAGGGATTAAAGTGGAACAGAAATGAAATTATAGGGGCAAATTCAGAAATAAAAAAATTGAATTAAAAAAATAAAAATGCGGAAGGGCCTGATGCACAAATAGACCATTTTACATAAATAAGCGGATCCCCTGGAGCGGGTCGGGTCGCACGCGGGTCATGCCTAAACGACACCGTTTTGAGGCCAATGAAACAGGCCCCAAACGACGTCGTTCCGAGGGCTTATAAATTTTTTTTTAAACCTTCATTTCTGCTCTTCTGTTTAAAAAAAAAAACAAAAGGGAGAAGGTTCTTTTCTCTACTAGGCATCCTTCTCCAGCCGTAGGTCCGCTCATCGGACCGTCGTCGTCTGCCGCCGACAACCGCTGTACGCGGCGGTCGAACCTCTCCCAAGTTAGTTTTTTTCCTTTTTTTTACTCAATTTTAATACATATATTTTAAAAATAAAAACAAAAATTAAGCACTTTCGAAGAGAAAAACAGAAAGAAAAATAAAGAAAAGAAAGAAACCTTTGCTGATTTGCTCTCTGATTTTTTTTTTGTATTGATTTTGTCTGTAAAAAAAATGTACCCTTACAGATTATTTTTAGTTATTTTTATAGCTGAATTAAAGAAATAAAAAAATTACAAAAAGCCTTTTATTTTTCTGTCATACATTTGCTGGCCTTCTTTGTTATCTCTTTTTTACAGGTGAAACCGTCATACGGAGGGAGAAACCGCTCGTGGGGTGACGTGGAGGCCCAAACGCATGGGGGCTGCAGCGTGCGTGTGGGGGAGCGGCGCCAGAAGATTCTAGAAACCCCTAGGGTTTCTGAAAATGTTGGTGGAAGTATATTTATATGTTGATACCATTCATGAATGTGGAAACTTGCATGATTTGTGTTGATATATTATGATGCTAAAGCATGATAGATGTTAGCATGTGGATTTGATGTTAATATCTTGGTTGTGATTGTTTTGGTTGCTTGTATTTGCTTGAATTGGTATTATATGATGTTGTGTAGGTATACGCATGGAAGGGTGACAAAAAGGCTTGGTAAATAGCCTTATTTTGTCCACACGGGCAGGCACACAGGCGTGTGTTTGGGCTGTGTACGGCACACGACTTGCCCCATCACTACAGCAAAATAGACTTTTAGCGGCTTTTTTAGGCCTTTAGCGACGTTTATAAGCGACACTAATAGTATTTGCGGCACTTTTAGAAGCGCCGCAAAAAATGCTTCTAAATCAAACGCCGCAAACTTTAGAGGCGTTTATAAGAAAAAAACGCCACTAAAGGTCATGACTTTTAGCGGCGCTTTCCCCACAAACGCTGGTAAAGATCATGACTTTTAGTGGCGCTTTCCCCACAAACGCTGCTAAAGATCATGACCTTTAGTGGTGCTTTCCCCATAAAATGCCGCTAAAGATCATGACCTTTAGCGGCGCTTTCCCCACAAACGCCGCTAAAAGTCATGATTTTTAGCGGCGCTTATCCCACAAATGCCGCTAAAGGTAATGACTTTTAGCGGTGCTTTTTTAACAAACGCCGCTGATTTGTACAGATTTGCAATGTACAATTTGTCCAATATCATACCCTTCCTGCACTAAAACCAACCAATAACAGCAAATATAGCATATAATTCCAACCCAAAACAGCAAATGTAGCATAAAAATCACACCAAATGCATTAATTCTAAATGATACTTGAAATTAAATAAATTAAATGAACTATAACTGAAAATATTCTTACAATAATGTTAAATGTAGTAATGTTAAAAATAATCTTATAACGAGAAACTAAATGTCTAAGATGGCGAAACCTTCGCGATCTTCACAAACATCATCATATCATATGTCAAGTTTGTATCTGGAGCTCATCGTGCTTCTGTTACGCTTACGCTAGCATCGATCGATCGCTGCCTGCCTCCTCCATTGCTGCGCGCTCGATCCGCTCTAAGTTGTTGCTGGAGTTCTTCATATTTTCTTTGAACATCAGCAATTTGCTCGATCGTGCTCGCTTGCATTTGAGCTATCTGGTCTTTTAGCCTCTGAACTTCAGCACAAGATTGACTCCCGAAAGGCATGTATTGCTAGGAGCCGGATCCAAAATATTGGGTCGGGGTAACACAAGATCCTTGAAATCGAACCCGACCATACCTTTCAAGACTCAAAACATCAGTGATAATTTTGTTATAAATATACTCAAGATTAACAGAACTATCAGTCGAAGCAGTCGTACCTTTAAGGACCCAAAACATCGGTAATAATTCTGTTATCAATATCCTCAAGATTAACAGAACTATCAGTCGGAGCAGCCGCTTCATACTTCGCCTTCTTCTCCTTTAGTTTATCCTAATAAATCAATGAAAGAGTTAGAAACGAAATATACAATAAGAAGGAATGCAACATAACTTAACATTATAAATTTAACACTACAAACGATGAATTAAACTATTATAATTAAATGTTAGAAATATTTATAATAAATCAGTATTGGTGCAAGTGTAAAAAATTAAAAACCAAATATAAGGAAAAGCTCTCTAAAAAGAAAAATGAGCTACACGACTTTGGGTATTCGGCATTTAAGGTGCATTGTTAAGAAGCAATATATCTTTCCAGATCTTAATTATCATAAAGCGAAAGAAAATATAATTATATTTAATCAAACTTTTGCATGTTAATGCAATAAAAGGGTACTTGGAAATATCGAAGGTGAATCACAAAAGATTAATAATCTTGACTAACAATTGGATATCTAATGTTTTTCTAACAAATGAATATAAATCAGCAAAATGAATATAAATAAGAATAATAATGATTTTATACCTGTTAAGTTATTACCGCCAAATCCGATCCAACAGTTGTAGGAGCAGTAGGAAGCAGCAACTGAAATACAAACAACATATGAATTAACAAATGCTATTGATTAATTACAAAATGCTATTTACTAAAAACTAATTCTCACATTCTTTGACTGAAAGAAAAATAGTCAATTCGAGAGTCGATCTAAGTCCTCTTCAATTCTACTCACTTTCAAAGTACAGATACCTTTCTCAATACAAATCTGTAACAAATACATATGAATATATACAAGATTACTTGTTAAACATAAATTGAAAACAATTGCTACATAAATTGTTACATAGATTGTTACATAAATAAGATGATACATAAATAATTTGTTTTAACATAAATAACATGCGTATTTGATTTACAACTATACTCATACTTATGATATAAAAAAAAAGGAGAACAACTATATCTAAACAGTGGAAACTTACCAACAAACTAACGGAGAACAATCTGTAGAAGAAACTAAGTTCGAACAATCTGCAAATGAAAGTAGTGTAGAGCAATCTGCAAAATAAATATGGCCATTTCATTTCCAGATTAGCACCAAATATACAATTAACACCTAATATAATTAATTCATGTGAACCAAATATAAAAACTTTATCAATAGCACTACCAGATATTAAATCGAAGATTAAATGCCAGCTTCAGTTGAATCACAAGTTGCAGGAGGAGCAGGAAGCAGTAACTGATTAAATGCAGTAGAGGACTACTGACAATTCAACATGTCAAAATATATACAACAATAAAAATAATATAGAAGATCTAAATGAGTAAAAAAAATGCAGCCAAATTAAAGAATTATAAGGTATTGCCTTATCATTTGTTGTTTTGGAGTACCAAAAACAACAATATTTTGATAGTTCAGTGCATCAACAACTGCAACTTTAATAATATTTCCCATGAACTAAAATTATAGGCATATCATTTGTTGTTTTGGAGTATCATATTTTATTGATTCAAATTTCATAATATCATATTATTTTATAAAAAAATAAATTGCTACCTTTGTTTAAATTTCACAAAGCAAGTTAAAGAGTTAAAAAGAGAAAAATAAAATGTAGGAGTAAAATGAAATTTTGTAAAGTTAAAGGGTATACCATTATAAAAATACATAATATATCAATTAAAAGCTTATATTTTTCTGGACAAATTAAAAATGAATAAGGTTGGAGTTAAAAAGTCGGCTATTATTGTAAATTTAATAATAAGCTCTCCAAATTTGTCAAACCTAAATAAGTATTACAAAAGAAATGGACTGTAGGTCCCATGAAAGTAATTTAAGAAATTTCACAAAAAATACATATATCACAAGACACTTTGTTACATGTTCCAGAAAGAATCATCTCATTATGTAGATAAATAATTTCAGTTGTACCAATATCCTCCTCATTATCAGATCTCCAAAATAGTATAGTCGACATATATCAAACCAAAATACATAGTTTATTATGCTATATAACAACGTGAGAGAGCACCTTTTAGGTGTATTAAACATGCATCATCGATGTCATTGAAACCCAAGTTCAATACTTTTAGATTACCAAGCTCACAAAAGAAAATACCCATAATCAAAGGCCATCTCCATAAAATCGAAAATAATAAAATAAATGAAAATTAAAACGGTATAAATAGCAAAAGTACTAGTGAATTAACTTACATGATGAGTAAGAATGGTGCAAACAACTCGAACTACAACAAATACTAAGTATTTTTCCCTTCTAGGAGTCAATAACAAAACTTCGTCTATAACATTGACAAGGATAAAATTACACCTGCAAGCAATGATGATAAGGTAATTAACACCCAAACCAAAATATTAAAATAATATTTATAGAACACATAAAATGCCAATAATCAACAAAATAGTATACTTGTTAGCATTTTTCATGCTAAATGGTAAAAATTATAAGTTTTAATTAATGTTATAAGTTTTAAGAAAATTATATAATATAATATATTATATTTGATTCTATACCCATTATGTTAATGTGATGGAATGGTAAAAGTTGTCTGCTGTAAATATAAAGTCCTTTTCATGGTAGTCATGTAGTGCAATGGAAAAAGAATCTTCTCCAATATAATTTTAGAAGTTTTGAAGACAAAGAAAACAACATAACGTGAATGTTGTCATAAAACAACAAATCATGCCATAGCTGTCTATTTCATACATTTTGACTGCAAAACTAATGTTGAATGTTTTCTTTATACTACTCTATTTTCAATGATTTATAATATATACAATAATATAACTTTTTTTCCCCTTTTGGTGTCTACAAACTCAAGGAGAAATCTATGAATTTGTCAAAAAAAAATCGATGAGAATATAAAAGATGAGCAAATTACTAGGAAACAAAATCCGGCTCATCCGAAATTTATCAAAAGTGGAAGCATCTCAATTGAATCAAAATATAATCATTTTCAGAAAACAATGAATTAATAGCATATTAAATCATGTGGTCCACAAATGGAAGTTAGAAATAATGGGGAAAACAATGAACAACAATAATAATAAGTGGGATTTTCTCAAAAACCAAGAAAGCAAAGTCAAGTGTGGAAATGATTGCAAGTTTTGAACAGCTGATGAACATAAAAAAAAAAAGTATGGAGAGATCGATATCCTAGCAGAAACAACATCAAAACCCAGAAATAAATTATGGTCAATTCCAACAATATCAAAAGAATAGCCCAATCATGCATAATGATAAATTTCTTAACAAATTTCAACAGGAAAGAAATGGAAACGATTAACAACGATTTAGAGTAGATTGCAAACATTAAAAAATTGACTAAAAATCCAGAAAAATCAAAATCCATTGTAACAATCCAAAATAGCATCATACATTAGGTAAAACAATTAAAAATTCGGATCCAGGGATCGAACACTTACATGCAACCAAAACCCACATCCAAAACCTCAAATTTGTATTTTGTGAGAATAAAATGTAATTGTTTTTATTTGATATAATGATAGCGATCAAATTCAAGCAAATATAGAGAAGATTTTTTTTAAAAATTTGCAGTTTTATTAAAAAAAACTTATAAAACAGGACATTTAATTGTTTTAGAGAGATTATTTAATGCAAAATCACCCAAAACTATATGAATTCATGCAGTGAACCAAAAGCTTTACTAGCAAACATTTAATCATAAAAATAAAAACTTCAAATTGAATCCAAATTACTTTAAAAATAAAAGCTTTACTAGCTGAAAAGGGCGACAGCGACAGCGACGAGCAAATAGGACACTGGCAGCGGTAGTCCGGTCGGGTTTTCAGCAAGAGAGAGCTAGGGGATTTTGGGGAGAAATTAGGGATTAGGTCTGCTATTTTGGGGGGGAGGGGGGATGGCTCGGGAAAGCAGAGATAAGTGCGAAAGAAAAACAACACCGTTTTGTTAAAGAAAATTGGCCTTTTGTGGCGTTTTCAAAAAGCGCCACTAAAATCCCCTACAAAAAGCGACGTCGTTTCAATTAAATGGTTCTGTTATTTGCGGCGTTTAATAGAAAGCGCCACTAACAGTCTATAGAAAACGACGTCGTTTCAATTAAAATTAATAGTTTTTTGCGGCATTTTGGGAAAAAAATGCCGCTAATACTACTCTTTTGCGGCGTTTTTTTGGCTAGCGCCGCTAAAGCCTCCAAGTAAACAGCGTCGTTTTGTTTATTAATATGCTTTTTGCGGCGTTTTTGCTCAAAAACGCCGCTATTACCTTCAATATTAATAATTTTTTATTTAATTATTAATTAGATTCCTTTAAATTAATTTTGTTTTGTTTCTAACAATATGTTTAATTTGTACAGTTTTATAATTTAATTTCTCATATCTAAATCCTAAAACCTTAAATTATACACATACCTCTAAACCGTAAATTATACACCTTAAACTCTAAACCGCAACTCATATATATATTACAAGTTGCAGAAGTAATTAACGAAATAATCTAATTGCTTACCTAAACCCCAAAATAATATGATTTTTATCTATTTTATCAAAATCCCTAATACTTAAATCCCTAAACACTAAGACTCTAACTTTATTATTCGATATGGTTTAAGCACTAAACCCTAAACCCCATAAATCTAAAATACTAAAAACTAAACTATAAACCCGGCCCAAACCCTAACCTAACCCTTAATCTTAAATCCAAAACCCTTAACCCCAAATCATAAACCCTAAACCCTAAACCATAAAGATTAAACCATAAACTATATATCCTAAATTAAACCATAAACCCTAAATTATCATGAGAATTAATTCAAAATTTGTAACATCCCAAAATTTAGAATTTTATATGTTGCATTATATCTTGTGCGAGGTTAGTTAAATTATTAATCGTGTATGTTTTAAGGTCCTAAGAAGGCTCGGGGTTTAATGGGGCCTTAGTAAAAATTTGGTATTTTAGCACTTTAAGGAGAAATAGTAAGTGGCCTCAATGCTTATGGAAATAAGTGAGTAAATGGCTAGCATAAATGAGCATATGATAAAGAGGATGTGACGTCACATGAAGGGCTTTAGGGGAAGAGGTTCGAATCCCACTTGGTACAAATTTTGATTATTTTTTTGTGCTATTCATTGAGAGTGTCGGCCATGATGGTATTTTAGGCAAGGTGGACTTTTTACATTATGGAAAGCTGGCTAAGGTTTACGGTAAGGAGGAAGATAAGGGATATTGAAGGAAAGAATCAAAAGAAAAAGGCAAGATAAGGAAGCATGTTGGCCTTTTTCATGGAAAATGTTTTGGAATGTTTTTATGGTCAATTTTTTTGACTCTTTTGGTTTGGTGCACATGGTTTTGAGGGGTAATAGGGGAGTGCCGAAATTCTTTAGCATTTTGGTGAATTTTGGTACTTGAGTGATTATTTTTTCTTCTTAGCATTTTGTGTGATCTTTTAATTTTTCCAGTCTCTTTCCTCTTTGCCGAAAATTCCAAAGCCAAAGTGAACATTTTTTTCTTTGCTTTGGCCGAAACCTCCTAGCACATTTGTACATTCTTTTTTCTTTTGTTTGGCCGAAACACTCATCTTTTGCCCACCTTCCTTTGATAGCCGAACAATCTAGCACTCCTCCATCCATCCTTTATTTTCTTTTGACCATTTCATCAATCTTTTCTCTTCTCTAAAATCGACATCACTTTGAGATCACTTTTTCTTGTTTGATATTCCTCTAAAACCGAATCTATTATCATCCCATCTCTTCACTTCTTCTTTTCTTTTCGCCTTGGACAATCTCTTCTTGACCGAATCAGTAAGTGACCTTAAATCTCTCATTTCATTTCATTTCATTTTCATTTTTTTCTTCCTAGTCGAATATATGTGTTCATCATTATTCGGTTATTCTATCTTGTTTCCCTATCAAAACATCTCTCTCCCCATCACTCTTATATTGTGATCAATATCTTTTTTGTAGTGTTATAAAGGGTAGCCAAATACCACATCATCGTCTAATCATCTCTAGTCATAAGACAATTGTGGGAATCGGGATTATCATCGATTAAGGTAAGGAGTTCTTTCATGGTCCATTTGATATCTCTATTTGGTTATTGTGTTAATCGGATTGAAGGTTGGCTAATTGATTAAGTTGGTAGGGACAAAATCATTCGATATCCTCTCCTTATATAGTGGTAAGCCGAACACTTTGTCATTAGACAATCTATATTTATATCGTAATATCGTTTTGACTAAGGTTTTATCCGATGGAGGCCAGTGGTATCGAATCGAAAGGAAAAGCGATTGGAGATTGCAAAATGAGCGGATTTGTGATTCCTACTCCTAAGTTTAAGCGTAGAGCGGTATCGGCAGTTCGAGATTTTCCACCGGGTTGTAGACCATCATTCTGTAAGAATCGACAAATCGTGGTTGTTCACGATTTTGAGAGTAAGTAATATAGATCGCTTGGTTTAGTTTTGGATTAATAAAATCTCGTCCGTTAGTTAAATCGAGTATTATGTTGTTTTAGGTGCCGACGATCAAGACAGTTTAATCCTTACCGTAATCAGGTGTGTAATCTCACACCGCTTTTTAAAAGATTTTAAGATTCGATATCATATTGGAAATAGATTGTTATGATTTTTTTAAAATCGTAACATGGCAATAATAGGAGATTGGCTTAAATTTAATCATTTTGATAGATTTGTCAAAATTGGTATTAAAAGTTTACGAAATTACGAAAATGCCCTGTGGGTCGAAATTATGAAAATGCCCCTATGGGCCGATTTGATAGAGTGCCTTAATGGGCTGAATTGCAAAGTGTTTTAATGGGCCGATTTATGGTACCAAATTTCGGGATTTATGATTGTTGTTTATATTTGTAAATATTATGATTTATTATGAATGATGTATTTGCATAATTTTGCATGGGATGGGAAAAATGTTGAAGAGAACTGTAGTCCGGTGGCATTGCCACAAAATGTTTGCTATTATGAATCCGGTGGCTTGGCCACAATCAAATATGTTATAAATGGCATTTTGCCTGCGATTGGTGTGTTTGGCGGGGTAGGTTGACTTGATCCCCATAGGTGTGATGGGATGGTACGGGTGGTGTGTAGCGGATGGATTACTAGGATGGGTTTGGGTTACATATATTTAATATATATATGTACATTATCATGTTAATGGGCTTAGGCCCAAGATGATACTAAATGGGTTCAGGCCCAGTGGACAACAGTAAGGGAATTATACACTGAGTTCTTGTAACTCACTCCCCCTTTTTCCTTAACCCTTGCAGGTGATGCTCCGTAAAGTGGACTTGGGCCATGGATAACTTGGTGGGGGCCATACTTCAAAAATGGTGTTTTATTTAGAACTTTAGATTTCTATTTCCGTTCACTTTACTATTTTGGGTTTTATGTTGTAATAAGGCCTCTGGAGTATTTTATTATTTGCTTTATGTTTGATATACTTATTATCTTGCTTAAATTATTTTAAATGAGAAATTTCTAAAAACTTAAATAAAGGTTTTCCAAAATCGATTAACAAATGAATTTCAAAATAAACTTTCACAAATATTTTTTTAACACGAAAATTTTCTCTCGAACTATCAAACGATATTTTCAAAAGTTACGATTTTATAAGATCATTAGTTCAAATTTATCGATTTATCAATCAATCTTTGAGGTTAGTAGTATTTTATCAAATATTTCAAATCAAATTTGTTTTTCTTGATTTTAACAAATCAATACCTATTTTAGTACGAATAAAAAAAATTTTAACATGTTTTCTCATGTGACATGTCGATCCGCCATAACGCATGGGCGAGTTTGGGGTGTTACATTTTATGGTATCAGAGCCAGTTTGCAAAACTCGGCTGTGGTTTGGGTTCAAAATGATTTTTCCAAAGCTATTTAAAATCTTAATTTATACATACATGTTCTAAAAGAAGTATGGCACCACGGGTATCCGGCACCAAGTCAAGTAAGTAATATGTTATCATTTTATGATTTTGATTACTGTGGTATGACTGTAGAAATACTTCAGAACTTTTAATTTTTGGAGCTGAAACTATAGAGATTGAGACTGTAGGATACGTTTTGCGAAAACGACTTTACTTCTTAAACTTCATAAAACATTGTTTAATAAACACTGAAATAGCATATTGATTCATAAGACTCTTAATCAGATTAAATTGAAATAGTAAATATGAGAGCTAGAGGACGTGGACACGGTAGACGTGGCCGTGGCAGAGGCCGTGGCGCTAGAGTTGTATCGGAGGCATCGGGGCATATGCCGAAAATGGATGCACCAGCGTCACCTGTGACTGAAGCTGGGTCACATGATAGTATGAGAGAGGACGACGCTTTGTCCCAAGCAATGTTGTGAGTTCTGGAAAGGGTTGCTGGGGCAAGAACTGGGGTGGTAGCTCGTGGGTCAATATCGGAACGACTCAGACCGAATGGGGCTAAGGTTTTTAGGGGTATCTCGGGTGTAGCTCCAAGTGTAGCGGAGTATTGGCTTGAGGCGGTGGAGGGGAACATGGATGATTTGGATTGCATTGATGAGCAGAAACTAAAAGGAGCTGTGTCATTATTGAGAGACGAGACGTATCAATGGTGGCTCATTGTTCGAAAAGGCACTCAGGTTGATCGCATTACCTGGGAATTATTTAAAACCTCACTTCAAGAAAAATATGTTAGGGCTAACTATGTGGATGCCCGAAGGAAGGAATTCCTGAATCTGGTTTAAGGATATAAATCTGTAGCAGCATACGAGGTGAAGTTTTTGCGTCTGAGTCGGTATGTCCGAGGAATTGTGCCGACTGACTACGAGCGCTGTGTGCGTTTTGAGGACGGATTGCGTAATGAGTTACGGGTACTGATAGCCCCACAGAAGGAGAGGAATTTTGCCACACTGGTAGAAAAAGCCAAGATAGCTGAAGATGTTAAACATTCAGAGCGACAGAACCGAGACAAGGATAGGGGCAGGAATAAGAGATATTCGGGGTATTCAGGTCCTGCTAGAGGGTTTCAGAAGAGGCCCAGGAATGGGGAACCAGCTCAAGCTAGAACACCAGCTGCTACTAATCAGTTATAGCCATGTGTAGATTGCGGAAAACGACACTCGGGTGAATGCTGAAAAAGAACCGGTGGTTGTTTCAAATGTGGTTCCAAGGACCATCGGCTTAGAGATTGCCCTCGATGTGATCGCTCGGACTCGGGATGTTCGTAACTATGATGATGCACACCAATAGAGTAGGCGCAAACGCCGTACGAGAGGCCGTGGAAAACAGTTGAGGTGGTAATGGTGTAGGACGAGGTTAGGGTGCACCGGGTAGAAATATCGGTAATAGGTGTAACATGGAGGCAAGACAAGCAGGTTGGTTAACGCGGTTTAGACGTCGAGAGGGCGGCGATGCCTCGGATGTCATAACCGTGACGTTCTTCATATCCGATTTACTTGCATCGTTTTGATAGATATTGGATCCACCCATCCGTATGTTGCTTGTCTTCAGATCGGAAATCGAACATTAGATCTGAGATTACTGTTAGAGAGACAATTGTAATTAGTCCTTTAGGACAGTCAATGTTAGTGAATAAGTTGTTTAGAGATGCGCCCTTAGAAATTCAGAGGATATATTTCGGCGAATTTGATGGAACCGCCATTCGATTTGAGTTCGATCTTATTTTGGGTATGGGTGGTTGGTGAAACACCGTGCGAACTTAGATTGTGTTGCAAAGTAGATGGTGCTAAGAACTTCGAAGGGTAAGGAAGTGATGATGATAGGTGAGAGAAGAAACTATCTGTCTAATGTGGTATCTACTTTAAAGGCAGAAAAGTTGATGCAAAAGGGGTGTGGAGCGTTCTTAGCCTTTATCAGTGCTTTGGATGCCAAATTGTTGACGATAAAAAGTGTCAGAACGGTGAAAGAGTTTTTGGACGTCTTTTCCGAGGAGCTTCCAGGGTTACCTTCGGATCGAGAGGTAGAGTTTGGCATTGAGCTGTTGCCAGGAACGGCTCTGGTGTCCATTCCTCATTATAGAATGGTGCCGAAGGAGTTAGCAGAACTTAAAGCTCAAATTCAGGAGTTGTTGGATCGGAATTTATTCGACCAAGTGTGTCACAGTGGGGAGCACTAGTTTTATTTGTTAAGAAGAAGGATGGGTCGATGCGTATGTGCATCGATTATAGGTAATTGAATAAGTTGACGGTCAAGAATAAGTATCCGTTACCAAGGATAGACGATTTGTTCAATTAGTTGTGAGGAGCTTCAGTTTTCTCGAAGTTAGACTTGAGATCGGGATATCACCAGCTTAAGGTTAAGGAGATGAATATTCACAAGACTGCGTTCCGAACTCGTTATGGACATTACGAGTTCTTAGTGATTTGGGTTGACAAATGCACCAGCTGCATTTATGGACATGATGAACCGGGTTTTCCAACCCTATTTAGATCGATTTGTAGTGGTGTTCATAGATGACATCTTGGTGTACTCAAAGACTGAAGAAGGGCATGATTCGCATCTACGAATGGTATTGCAAATATTAAGGGAGAAGCAGCTGTATGCCAAATTCAGTAAGTGTAAATTTTGGCTGAGGGATTTTTGGAGCATGTTGTGTCTGCCAAAAGAATTCGAGTTGATCCTCGGAAAGTCGAGGCTGTATTGGACAGGAAGCCACCGAAGTCAGTGGCAAAAATTCAGAGTTTTCTAGGGTTGGCTGGATATTACAGACGGTTCATTGAGGGGTTTTCATAGATTGCTGCACCCTTAACTAAGCTGTTGCGTAAGGGAGTACCGTTTGTGTGGTCAGATAAACAGCAAGAGAGCTTTGAGAAATTGAAGAAGATTTTGACAGAAGCACCAGTATTGATTCAACCTGAGGCTGGAAAGGAGTTTATTGTTTATTGTGATGCGTCACACATGGGCTTGGGATGTGTGTTGATGCAAGGTGGAAAGGTGGTGGCTTATGTATCTCGTCAGTTAAGGCCGCATGAGGTTAACTATCCCACTCATGATTTAGAGTTAGTTGCAGTGGTGTTTGCTCTCAAGATTTGGAGACACTATCTGTACAGTGAAAAGTCAATTATATATACGGATCATAAGAGTTTGAAGTACCTCCTTACCCAGAAGGAGTTGAACTTAAGACAGCGAAGGTGGATATAGCTATTGAAGGATTATGACCTCTCAATTGAGTATCATCCAGGAAAGGCTAAGGTAGTGGCTGATGCGTTAAGTCGAAAGGTGATATCAGATTTGAGAGCGATGTTCGCTCACCTCAACCTTTATGAAGATTGTAGCCTATTGGCTGAGCTTCAGGTAAAGCCTGCATGGATAAGTCAGATCAAGGAAAAACAGTTGTTAGATGAAGTTTTGAGTTCTTGACTTCAACAAATGGAAGGTGGTGAGATAGGGATTTTGGATTGAATAGTGATGGAGTATTGTGTTTTCGTGGAAGAATTTGTATGCCTAAGGATTCAGATTTGAGACAAATGATTTTGCGTAAGGCGCATAATAGCCCATATGCTATGCACCCTGGAGGAAATAAGATGTATCGAGACCTCCGCGAGCAGTATTGGTGGCCAGGGTTGAAACGGGATGTTACTGATTTTGTGAGTAAGTGCTTAACATGTCAGCAGGTGAAGGCGGAACATCAATTGCCGTCAGGTTTGTTACAACCGGTGAAAATTCCATTATGGAAATGGGAAAGGATAACGATGGACTTTGTTAGTGGGTTACCCTTAACGCCTACTAAGAAAGATTCTGTATGGGTACTAGTGGATCGGTTAACGAAGACTGCTCATTTCCTACCTGTTCGTACGGATGATTCATTGCAGAAATTGGCCAAGTTGTATGTAGCAGAGATCGTGAGGTTTCATAGGGTACCAGTGTCTATTATATCGGATAGGGACCCTAGGTTTACATCACGATTTTGGAAGGCTTTAGATGAAGCTCTGGGTACAAGGTTAAATTTCAGCACGGTATTTCATCCGTTGTCGATGGTCGATCGAGAGAGAGTGATCCAGATTCTAGAAGATATGTTAAGAGGCTGTGTGATCGACTTCAGGGGTAGTTGGGAGGATTTCTTACCTTTGGCAGATTTTGCATACAACAACTACTATCAATCCAGCATCCAGATGGCACCCTATGAGGCGTTGTATGGTCGCAGGTGTCGTACTCCTACTTGTTGGGTCGAGTGGGGAACAGCAGTTATTGGGGTCTGAGTTGATTTAGGAGACGGAGGAAAAGCTAAAGGTAATTCTACCGCGATTAAAGGAAAGCCGGATAGAAAAAATCGTGACGCGGATCCAAGCGTAAGGATATAGAGTTTGCGAGTGGGAGATCGAGTCTTTCTAAAGGTCTCATCTTGGAGGAAGATCTTTAGATTTGGACGGAAGGGCAAGTTGAGCCCTAGGTTCATCGGACTTTACCGGGTACTGAAGTGTGTTGGACCAGTGGCTTATCAACTTGAGTTATCACCGGAGTTAAGTCAGATACATAGCGTATTTCATGTCTCTATGTTAAGGTGTTATCGTTCGGATCCATCTCATGTTGTATCAGTGGAGGAAGTTAAGTTAAGACCGACTTATCTTTTGAAGAGGAGCCAACACAGATTTTAGATCGAGATGTTAAGGTGCGAGAAGGAATTGATGCATCGTTAGTCAAAGTTCTATGGCATAATCACGGATTTGAGGAAGCTACATGGGAGCCAGAGGACGTGATTCGACAGCAATATCCTCATCTCTATTAAACAGGTAAATTTCCAAGCCGAAATTTTCTTTAAGGGGGTAGAATTGTAACATCCCAAAATTTAGAATGTTATGTGTTGCATTATATCTTGCGCAAGAGTTAGTTAAATTATTAATCATGTATGTTTTAAGGTCCTAAGAAGGCTCGGTGTTTAAATGGGCCTTAGTAAAAATTTGGTATTTTAGCACTTTAAGGAGAAATAGTAAGTGGCCTCAATGCTTATGGAAATAAATGAGTAAATGGCTAGCATAAATGAGTATATGGTAAAGAGGATGTGGTGTCACATGAAGGGCTTTAAGGGAAGAGGTTCGAATCCCACTTGGTACAAATTTTGATTATTTTTTTGTGCTATTCATTGAGAGTGTCGGCCATGATGGTATTTTAGGCAAGGTGGACTTTTTAAATTATGGAAAGGTGGCTAAGGTTTATGGTAAGGAGGAAGATAAGGGATATTGAAGGAAAGAATCAAAAGAAAAAGGCAAGATAAGGGAGCATGTTGGCCTTTTTCATGGGAAATGTTTTGGAATGTTTTTATGGTCAATTTTTTTGACCCTTTTGGTTTGGTGCACACGGTTTTGAAGGGTAATAGGGGAGTGCCGAAATTCTTTAGAATTTTGGTGAATTTTGGTACTTGAGTGATTATTTTTTTTCTTCTTTGCATTTTGGGTGATCTTTTAATTTATCCAAATCTCTTTCCTCTTTGCCGAAAATTCCAAAGCCAAAGTGAACATTTTTTTTTCTTTGCTTTGGCCGAAACCTCCTAGCACATTTGTGCATTCTTTTTTCTTTTGTTTGGCCGAAGCACTCATCTTTTGCCCACCTCCCCTTTGATAGCCGAACATTCTAGCACTCCTCCATCCATCCATCCCTTTCTTTTGACCATTTCATCAATCTTTTCTCTTCTCTAAAATCGACATCACTTTGAGATCACTTTTTCTTGTTTGATGTTCCTCTAAAACCAAATCTATTATCATCCCATCTCTTCACTTCTTCTTGTCTTTTCATCTTGGACAATCTCTTCTTGACCGAATCAGTAAGTGACCTTATATCTCTCTTTTCATTTCATTTTATTTTCATTTTTTTCCTTCCTAGTCGAATATATGTGTTTCTCATTATTCAGTTATTCTATCTTGTTTCCCTATCAAAACATCTCTCTCCCCATCACTCTCATATTGTGATCAATATCTTTTTTGTAGTGTTATAGAGGGTGGCCGAATACCACATCATCGTCTAATCATCTCTAGTCATAAGACAATTGTGGGAATCGGGATTATCATCGAATAAGGTAAGGAGTTCTTTCATGGTCCACTTGATATCTCTATTTGGTTATTGTGTTAATCAGATTGAAGGTTGGCTAATTGATTATGTTGGTAGGGACAAAATCATTCGATATTCTCTCCTTATATAGTGGTAAGTCGAACCCTTTGTCATTAGACAATCTATATTTATATCGTAATATCGTTTTGACTAAGATTTTATCCGATGGAGGCTAGTGGTATCGAATCGAAAGGAAAAGCGATTGGAGATTGCAAAAGAGCGGATTTGCAATTCCTACTCCTAAGTTTAAGCATAGAGTGGTATTGGCGGTTCGAGATTTTGCTTCGGGTTGTGGACCATCATCCGGTGAGAATCGACAAATCGTGGTTGTTCACGATTCTGAAAGTAAGTAATATAGATCGCTTGGTTTAGTTTTGGATTAATAAAAATCTCGTCCGTTAGTTAAATCGGGTATTATGTTGTTTTAGGTGCCGACGATCAAGACGGTTTAATCCTTACCGTAATCAAGTGTGTAATCTCACACCGTTTTTCCATAGATTTTAAGATTCGATATCATATTGGAAATAGATTGTTATCATTTTTTTAAAAACGTAACATGGCAATAACCGGGAGATTGGCTTAAATTTCATTATTTTGATAGATTTGTCAAAATCGGTATTAAAAGTTTGCGAAATTATGAAAATGCCCTATGGGTCGAAATTACGAAAATGCCCCTATAGGACGATCTGATAGAGTGCCTTAATGGGCCGAATTGCAAAGTGTATTAATGGGCCGATTTATGGTACCAAATTTCGGGATTTATAATTGTTGTTTATATTTGTAAATATTATGATTTATTATGAATGATGTATTTGCATAATTTTGCATGGGATGGGAAAAATGTTGAAGAGAACTGTAGTCCGGTGGCATTGCCACAAAAATGTTTGCTATTATGAATCCGGTGGCTTGGCCACAATCAAATATGTTATAAATGGCATTTTGCCTGCGATTGGTGTGTTTGGCGGGGTGGGTTGACTTGATCCCCACAGGTGTGATGGGATGGTACGGGTGGTGTGTAGCGGATGGATTACTAGGATGGGTTTGGGTTGCATACATTTAATATATATACATTGTCATGTTAATGGGCTTAGGCCCAAGATGGTACTAAATGGGTTCAGGCCCAGTGGACAACAGTGAGGGAATTATACACTGAGTTCTTGTAACTCACTCCCCCTTTTTCCTTAACCCTTGCAGGTGATGCTCCGTAAAGTGGGCTTGGGCCATGGATAACTCGGTGGAGGCCATACTTCAGAAATGGTGTTTTATTTAGAACTTTAGATTTCTATTTCCGTTCACTTTACTATTTTGGGTTTTTATGTTGTAATAAAGCCTCTGGAGTATTTTATTATTTGCTTTATGTTTGATATACTTATTATCTTGCTTAAATTATTTTAAATGAGAAATTTCTAAAAACTTAAATAAAGGTTTTCCAAAATCGATTAACAAATGAATTTCAAAATGAACTTTTACAAATATTTTTGAAATTTTACAAATATTTTTTAGCACGAAAATTTTCTCTCGAACTATCAAACGATATTTTCAAAAGTCACGGTTTTATAAGATCATTAGTTCAAATTTATCGATTTATCAATCAATCTTCGAGGTTTGTAGTATTTTATCAAATATTTCAAATCAAATTTGTTTTTCTTGATTTTAACAAATCAATACCTATTTTAGTACGAATAAAAAAAAAATTAACATGTTTTCTTATGTGACATGTCAGATCCAGTCATAACGCATGGGCCAGGTTTGGGGTGTTACAAAATTTTAAAATTAATACTATCTCTTTTACGATTATATAAGAAATTATTTAATAATTGTTTTTCATTTTTAACAAATACTTTTCTATGTTTTTACTTTCAAATTTTTTCTAAGTGTCATTATTTTTTTGATTAAAAATAATTTATATTTTAATCAATATAATTTATATTCTAATTAAGATAAAATATTTATATTTTAAATATTCAATTAAAAATAAATTGTATTTTAATTAACATTACTAGTTAGGGTTTAAGGGTTTCTATAAAGCAAAACTTCTTAATGGTTTAGTTATCAATTTGTAACTTTTCATAATTAAGTCAGTTTCAAATAGCAAAATAAAATTAAATTCAAAAAAAAAAAAAAGAAAAAATGAAAATTAAATCGAATCAAATCGAAACAAGTGTCGATTACCCTAAATGAAAATTGAACTGTTGCTCAACATTTAGCGGCTTTTAAGGTTAGGGTTTAATGGTTAATGGTTTAGTGTTTGTAGTTTAGGGGTTTATGGTCAAGTATTTAGAGTTATGATTTAGGGTTTAGAATCTAGATCTATGGTTTAAAGTTTATGGTTTAGACCGTTTAAGGTTTAGGGTTTAGGGTTTAGTGATAAACAGATGCACAATCAGATTTTGTTAGGGGCTGAAATTAATTTGTAAGTAAAAAATGCAATCTCACCATTTTTATAGCATATATTTTTATAAGTTTTTAATGATTAAATCAACTTTGATATTCTGTCTTCATTCGATAAACCCTAAACCCTAAACCAGTGAACCTTAAACCATACACCCACAAACCCATAAACTCATAAACTCAAGCCATAACCCTAATCCTAAGACTAACCGTAAACCATAAACTCTAAACACTAAATCTTGAAATGCTGAACTCGAAACTCTAGTCAGCCCATACAAACCAGTAAACCCTTAATTATAACCTTAAACCCTAAATTATTTAGATAAATATTGAATATTATATATTCTTTCAATATTTTAGGAAATTTAAATAACATTTTCAATTTACTAATTAATTTTGTTTATCTACAGATGCATGGGTTACCAATTTTTTTAATTTTAATATATATAAAGCTTATCTATTATCTCTAAAATAATTTAAACTATAATTATAATTTTAATATATATTATATATATATATATATAAGAAATTAAATAATTTAAACTATAATATATATAAAGTCTGTTTTCTTGTAGTGGCTAAATCCTAAATATAAATTTTATAAGGGACAAAAGTAATTAAAATAGAATGTTAATGCTTTCATAGACCCTAAAATAAATTAATTTTTTTATTAATAACACTAACCCCTAAAGCCTAATAGCCAACCCCTAAAACCATAACCCTCAAATTATTTATTTTTACGGCGTTTTTTAAAAAACACAGCTAATGACATGCTTTTTGCGGCGTTTACAAAAGAATGCCATTAATTCTCGATCTAGCAACTATAGCTCAAGTACAAAACGTCGTCGTATTGATTAACATCTTTGAGGCGTTTTAGGCTAAGCGCCATTAATACTCTTCATTTAGCGGCGTTTTTACAAAAGCGCCGCTAATGCTTAGATCTTTAGCAGCGTTTTTTCAAAAGCGCCACTAATGCTCTGATCTTTAGCGGTGTTTTTTTCAAAGGCGCCGCTAATGCTCTTTCTAATAAAGCGCCGCTAATGCTCAGATCTATAGCGGCGTTTGAGAAAAAAACGTTGCTATTTCTCCTTTTTAGCGGCATTTTGGAAATAAACGCCGCTATTGCTCAGCTTTTTGCGGCGTTTTCTTTCAAAAGATGCTAATGTATAATATTTGCGGCGTTTTTCATTAAAACGCCACTAAAAATGCCGCTAAAAGTCTATTTTGGTGTAGTGCATGGGTGTGTGTATTGGCTATGTGTCCCCTGCACCTTAATTTTGAAAAATAGAATGTCCAGAATATAGCACACGGGCAGAGACACGGGCGTGTGTCTCAGCCGTGTGTGCTACACGGCCTTGAACATGAGCGTGTGTCTTGGCTGTGTGAAACCTGCACTTAATTCGAATTAAATTAAATAAGCACACGATTTAGCTTTGCAGGCGTGTGTGCGCGGTCGTGTGGCACAAGTTAGAGAGCACCCTAAATTGAACACGATGCCCGAAGCACGGAAGTGTCCTTGGACACACTGCGGGCGTGAGAGCCTATGATTAGCAAAAATTTTCTAAGTTTTGTAAAATTTTCCTAAGTTCTCGGTTTAGTCTCGTACCGCTTCCAATGTATGTTTTGGGCCTCGTAGACTCGTATTAGGGACTTTTTGATTGAGTATGAATGGTTTTAAATTGGACACAAAATTTATGACTCGAAATTGTGTGAATGCTTGTGTTGTAAGTCTGATAATGGCTCGTACCCTATTCAGTTGTCGAATATGGGTAAGGGGTGTTACATTTGCTAACCCAATTCTTGAGCTGGGTTAAGAAAATTTCCAAGGTCCAATATTTCTTTAATTGGGCATCCAAAGCTGATCATAAACCAACCCTCTTTTGCATGGCTTATACTGTGAAAATGCTGCAGCGTTGAGTATCAAAAGGTGAGCTTCAAGACTGACTTTCCTTGTAGTGTATCAACTGACTCGAAAATTGAAAAAATAATGTGTTTTAATGTATAAAATGATCAATAGCAAATTCATCTTAGCATTAGCAAATAAGACAAAATTATAACAAAAACTCCAAAATTTGTTATCAAACACTGAAATTTTGCATGAATTACTAGTTTAAAAGTGCTGAAGATAACTTTATATTTTAGAGTTATCACACCCCTAAACATATTCATTGCTCATCCCAGGTAATGATACTTTATAGAGGCAAAAACACATAATTGTAACACACTAAAAGTAACACCCCAAACCCGGCCTAGAAGTTAGGCCCGAATCTGGTGTGTCACATTGGTGGATGTTTTAGAACTGCGCGTCCTTTAGAAACTACGTATTCTTTTAGAAACTCTGAGTTTCGTTGTTTGTTTATAAAAACCCGATTTTTACTCAATGTTCATTTAGAAAAAATTGTAATTAACTTGAAAAACTACCTTCGTTATGAAAATCGAATTTGAAAATTTGCGGAAACGTGATATTTACAATTTAGTTGCGAAAGCGTAGTGTTTTGAAAACAGATATTGTTTTGAAAAACCGTGATTCAATGTTGAGCAGATTTAAAACATAATAAATTAAAAATCCAAAACTAAAAACCGGAATTTAAGAGAGGCCTTATTACAAAATATGAACCCAAAATAAAATAAAAATAAGTAGAATACGAAAAACTAAATCTACTCGTAGTGTGGCCACCTTCGTGTCCTCCAGTACGTTGAACCGCCTACTGAGGATTACCTGAGAAAATTAAAAAGAGGGGGTGAGTTTACGAAAACTCAGCGTGTACAACCCTCATCAGTAAAAACATGAATCACAACAATCCGGGCCAAAGCCCATTTCAGTAACGGTGGCAATTGGGCCATAGCCCAAAATAGCCTCGGTTGGGCCCTAACCCAAATCATATGTCACATATCATAAATGTCTGGGCCTAAGCCCATCTCAATAATATAATCCATATATGCAATGCATCAATGCCCATACTAGCCCTGCTCTCCGTCTCCTGTCCATCCGTACACTCCTGTGGGGATTTAATCGACCCACCCATCCGTACTCTCCTTATGTAGCACCGATTGCGGCACTAACTTATTAGGAAGCAGCAACTGAAATACAAACAACATATGAATTAACAAATGCTATTGATTAATTACAAAATGCTATTTACTAAAAACTAATTCTCACATTCTTTGACTGAAAGAAAAATAGTCAATTCAGTAGTCGATCTAAGTCCTCTTCAATTCTACTCACTTTCAAAGTACAGATACCTTTCTCAATACAAATCTGTAACAAATACATATGAATATATACAAGATTACTTGTTAAACATAAATTGAAAACAATTGCTACATAAATTGTTACATAGATTCTTACATAAATAAGATGATACATAAATAATTTGTTTTAACATAAATAACATGCGTATTTGATTTACAACTATACTCATACTTATGATATAAAAAAAAAGGAGAACAACTATATCTAAACAGTGGAAACTTACCAACAAACTAACGGAGAACAATCTGTAGAAGAAACTAAGTTCGAACAATCTGCAAATGAAAGTAGTGTAGAACAATCTGCAAAATAAATATGGCCATTTCATTTCCAGATTAGCACCAAATATACGATTAACACCTAATATAATTAATTCATGTGAACCAAATATAAAAACTTTATCAATAGCACTACCAGATATTAAATCGAAGATTAAATGCCGACTTGATTGAATCACAAGTTGTTGGAGGAGGAGCGAGGAAGCGAAGAATCGATTAAATGCGATGAGGACTCACGATAATTCAACATGTCAAAATATATACAACAATAAAAATAATATAGAAGATCTAAATGAGTAAAAAAAATGCAGCCAAATTAAAGAATTATAAGGTATTGCCTTATCATTTGTTGTTTTGGAGTACCTAAAACAACAATATTTTGATAGTTCAGTGCATCAACAACTGCAACTTTAATAATATTTCCCATGAACTAAAATTATAGGCATATCATTTGTTGTTTTGGAGTATCATATTTTATTGATTCAAATTTCATAATATCATATTATTTTATAAAAAAATAAATTGCTACCTTTGTTTAAATTTCACAAAGCAAGTTAAAGAGTTAAAAGAGAGAAAAATAAAATGTAGGAGTAAAATGAAATTTTGTAAAGTTAAAGGGTATACCATTATAAAAATACATAATATATCAATTAAAAGCTTATATTTTTCGGACAAATTAAAAATGAATAAGGTTGGAGTTAAAGTCGGCTATTATTGTAAATTTAATAATAAGCTCTCCAAATTTGTCAAACCTAAATAAGTATTACAAAAGAAATGGACTGTAGGTCCCATGAAAGTAATTTAAGAAATTTCACAAAAAATACATATATCACAAGACACTTTGTTACATGTTCCAGAAAGAATCATCTCATTATGTAGATAAATAATTTCAGTTGTACCAATATCCTCCTCATTATCAGATCTCCAAAATAGTATAGTCGACATATATCAAACCAAAATACATAGTTTATTATGCTATATAACAACGTGAGAGAGCACCTTTTAGGTGTATTAAACATGCATCACTGATGTCATTGAAACCCAAGTTCAATACTTTTAGATTACCAAGCTCTGTCAAAAGAAAATACCCATAATCAAAGGCCATCTCCATAAAATCAAAAATAATAAAATAAATGAAAATTAAAACGGTATAAATAGCAAAAGTACTAGTGAATTAACTTACATGATGAGTAAGAATGGTGCAAACAACTCGAACTACAACAAATACTAAGTATTTTTCCCTTCTAGGAGTCAATAACAAAACTTCGTCTATAACATTGACAAGGATAAAATTACACCTGCAAGCAATGATGATAAGGTAATTAACACCCAAACCAAAATATTAAAATAATATTTATAGAACACATAAAATGCCAATAATCAACAAAATAGTATACTTGTTAGCATTTTTCATGCTAAATGGTAAAAATTATAAGTTTTAATTAATGTTATAAGTTTTAAGAAAATTATATAATATAATATATTATATTTGATTCTATACCCATTATGTTAATGTGATGGAATGGTAAAAGTTGTCTGCTGTAAATATAAAGTCCTTTTCATGGTAGTCATGTAGTGCAATGGAAAAAGAATCTTCTCCAATATAATTTGCAGAAGTTTTCGAAGACAAAGAAAACAACATAACGTGAATGTTGTCATAAAACAACAAATCATGCCATAGCTGTCTATTTCATACATTTTGACTGCAAAACTAATGTTGAATGTTTTCTTTATACTACTCTATTTTCAATGATTTATAATATATACAATAATATAACTTTTTTTCCCCTTTTGGTGTCTACAAACTCAAGGAGAAATCTATGAATTTGTCAAAAAAAAAAATCGACAGTAATATAAAAGATGAGCAAATTACTAGGAAACAAAATCCAGCTCATCTGAAATTTATCAAAAGTGGAAGCATCTCAATTGAATCAAAATATAATCATTTTCAGAAAACAATGAATTAATAGCATATTAAATCATGTGGTCCACAAATGGAAGTTAGAAATAATGGGGAAAACAATGAACAACAATAATAATAAGTGGGATTTTCTCAAAAACCAAGAAAGCAAAGTCAAGTGTGGAAATGATTGCAAGTTTTGAACAGCTGATGAACATTAAAAAAAAAAGTATGGAGAGATCGATATCCTAGCAGAAACAACATCAAAACCCAGAAATAAATTATGGTCAATTCCAACAATATCAAAAGAATAGCCCAATCATGCATAATGATAAATTTCTTAACAAATTTCAACAGGAAAGAAATGGAAACGATTAGCAACGATTTAGAGTAGATTGCAAACATTAAAAAATTGACTAAAAATCCAGAAAAATCAAAATCCATTGTAACAATCCAAAATAGCATCATACATTAGGTAAAACAATTAAAAATTCCAGATCCAGGGACGAACACTTACATGCAACCAAAACCCACATCCAAAACCTCAAATTTGTATTTTGTGAGAATAAAATGTAATTGTTTTTATTTGATATAATGATAGCGATCAAATTCAAGCAAATATAGAGAAGATTTTTTTTAAAAATTTGCAGTTTTATTAAAAAAAACTTATAAAACAGGACATTTAATTGTTTTAGAGAGATTATTTAATGCAAAATCACCCAAAACTATATGAATTCATGCAGTGAACCAAAAGCTTTACTAGCAAACATTTAATCATAAAAATAAAAACTTCAAATTGAATCCAAATTACTTTAAAAATAAAAGCTTTACTAGCTGAAAAGGGCGACAAATGACAAATGACGAGCAAATAGGACACTGGCGTGATAGTCAGAGTCGGGTTTTTTCAAGACAAGAGAGAGCTAGGGATTTTGGGGAGAAATTAGGGATTAGGTCCGCTATTTTTGGGGAGGGGATGGCTCGGGAAAGCAGAGATAAGTACGAAAGAAAAACAACACCGTTTTGTTAAAGAAAATTGGCCTTTTGTGGCGTTTTCAAAAAGCGCCACTAAAATCCCCTACAAAAAGCGACGTCGTTTCAATTAAATGGTTCTGTTATTTGCGGCGTTTAATAGAAAGCGCCACTAACAGTCTATAGAAAACGACGTCGTTTCAATTAAAATTAATAGTTTTTTGTGGCATTTTGGGAAAAAAATGCCGCTAATACTACTCTTTTGCGGCGTTTTTTTGGCTAGCGCGCTAAAGCCTCCAAGTAAACAGCGTCGTTTTGTTTATTAATATGCTTTTTGCGGCGTTTTTGCTCAAAAACGCCGCTATTACCTTCAATATTAATAATTTTTTATTTAATTATTAATTAGATTCCTTTAAATTAATTTTGTTTTGTTTCTAACAATATGTTTAATTTGTACAGTTTTATAATTTAATTTCTCATATCTAAATCCTAAAACCTTAAATTATACACATACCTCTAAACAAGTAAATTATACACCTTAAACTCTAAACCGCAACTCATATATATATTACAAGTTGCGAAGTAATTAATGAAATAATCTAATTGCTTACCTAAACCCCAAAATAATATGATTTTTATCTATTTTATCAAAATCCCTAATACTTAAATCCCTAAACACTAAGACTCTAACTTTATTATTCGATATGGTTTAAGCACTAAACCCTAAACCCCATAAATCTAAAATACTAAAAACTAAACTATAAACCCTAGCCCAAACCCTAACCTAACCCTTAATCTTAAATCCAAAACCCTTAACCCCAAATCATAAACCCTAAACCCTAAACCATAAAGATTAAACCATAAACTATATATCCTAAATTAAACCATAAACCCTAAATTATCATGAGAATTAATTCAAAATTTGTAGCATCCCAAAATTTAGAATTTTATATGTTGCATTATATTTTGTGCGAGGTTAGTTAAATTATTAATCGTGTATGTTTTAAGGTCCTAAGAAGGCTCGGGGTTTAATGGGGCCTTAGTAAAAATTTGGTATTTTAGCACTTTAAGGAGAAATAGTAAGTGGCCTCAATGCTTATGGAAATAAGTGAGTAAATGGCTAGCATAAATGAGCATATGATAAAGAGGATGTGACGTCACATGAAGGGCTTTAGGGGAAGAGGTTCGAATCCCACTTGGTACAAATTTTGATTATTTTTTTGTGCTATTCATTGAGAGTGTCGGCCATGATGGTATTTTAGGCAAGGTGGACTTTTTACATTATGGAAAGCTGGCTAAGGTTTACGGTAAGGAGGAAGATAAGGGATATTGAAGGAAAGAATCAAAAGAAAAAGGCAAGATAAGGAAGCATGTTGGCCTTTTTCATGGAAAATGTTTTGGAATGTTTTTATGGTCAATTTTTTTGACTCTTTTGGTTTGGTGCACATGGTTTTGAGGGTAATAGGGAGTCTTAGAAATTCTTTAGCATTTTGGTGAATTTTGGTACTTGAGTGATTATTTTTCTTCTTAGCATTTTGTGTGATCTTTTAATTTTTCCAGTCTCTTTCCTCTTTTTTAGAAAATTCCAAAGCCAAAGTGAACATTTTTTTCTTTGCTTTGGTGAAACCTCCTAGCACATTTGTACATTCTTTTTTCTTTTGTTTGGCCGAAACACTCATCTTTTGCCCACCTCCCTTTGATAGCCGAACAATCTAGCACTCCTCCATCCATCCTTTATTTTCTTTTAACCATTTCATTAATCTTTTCTCTTCTCTAAAATCGACATCACTTTGAGATCACTTTTTCTTGTTTGATATTCCTCTAAAACCGAATCTATTATCATCCCATCTCTTCACTTCTTCTTTTCTTTTCGCCTTGGACAATCTCTTCTTGACCGAATCAGTAAGTGACCTTAAATCTCTCTTTTCATTTCATTTCATTTTCATTTTTTTCTTCCTAGTCGAATATATGTGTTCATCATTATTCAGTTATTCTATCTTGTTTCCCTATCAAAACATCTCTCTCCCCATCACTCTTATATTGTGATCAATATCTTTTTTGTAGTGTTATAGAGGGTAGCCAAATACCACATCATCGTCTAATCATCTCTAGTCATAAGACAATTGTGGGAATCGGGATTATCATCGATTAAGGTAAGGAGTTCTTTCATGGTCCATTTGATATCTCTATTTGGTTATTGTGTTAATCGGATTGAAGGTTGGCTAATTGATTAAGTTGGTAGGGACGAAATCATTCGATATCCTCTCCTTATATAGTGGTAAGCCGAACACTTTGTCATTAGACAATCTATATTTATATCGTAATATCGTTTTGACTAAGGTTTTATCCGATGGAGGCCAGTGGTATCGAATCGAAAGGAAAAGCGATTGGAGATTGCAAAATGAGCGGATTTGTGATTCCTACTCCTAAGTTTAAGCGTAGAGCGGTATCGGCGGTTCGAGATTTTCCACCGGGTTGTAGACCATCATTCTGTAAGAATCGACAAATCGTGGTTGTTCACGATTTTGAGAGTAAGTAATATAGATCGCTTGGTTTAGTTTTGGATTAATAAAATCTCGTCCGTTAGTTAAATCGAGTATTATGTTGTTTTAGGTGCCGACGATCAAGACAGTTTAATCCTTACCGTAATCAGGTGTGTAATCTCACACCGTTTTTCCGTAGATTTTAAGATTCGATATCATATTGGAAATAGATTGTTATGATTTTTTTTAAAATCGTAACATGGCAATAACCGGGAGATTGGCTTAAATTTAATCATTTTGATAGATTTGTCAAAATTGGTATTAAAAGTTTACGAAATTACGAAAATGCCCTGTGGGTCGAAATTATGAAAATGCCCCTATGGGCCGATTTGATAGAGTGCCTTAATGGGCTGAATTGCAAAGTGTTTCAATGGGCCGATTTATGGTACCAAATTTCGGGATTTATGATTGTTGTTTATATTTGTAAATATTATGATTTATTATGAATGATGTATTTGCATAATTTTGCATGGGATGGGAAAAATGTTGAAGAGAACTGTAGTCCGGTGGCATTGCCACAAAATGTTTGCTATTATGAATCCGGTGGCTTGGCCACAATCAAATATGTTATAAATGGCATTTTGCCTGCGATTGGTGTGTTTGGCGGGGTAGGTTGACTTGATCCCCATAGGTGTGATGGGATGGTACGGGTGGTGTGTAGCGGATGGATTACTAGGATGGGTTTGGGTTACATACATTTAATATATATATGTACATTATCATGTTAATGGGCTTAGGCCCAAGATGATACTAAATGGGTTCAGGCCCAGTGGACAACAGTAAGGGAATTATACACTGAGTTCTTGTAACTCACTCCCCCTTTTTCCTTAACCCTTGCAGGTGATGCTCCGTAAAGTGGACTTGGGCCATGGATAACTTGGTGGGGGCCATACTTCAAAAATGGTGTTTTATTTAGAACTTTAGATTTCTATTTCCGTTCACTTTACTATTTTGGGTTTTATGTTGTAATAAGGCCTCCTGAGTATTTTATTATTTGCTTTATGTTTGATATACTTATTATCTTGCTTAAATTATTTTAAATGAGAAATTTCTAAAAACTTAAATAAAGGTTTTCCAAAATCGATTAACAAATGAATTTCAAAATAAACTTTCACAAATATTTTTTTAACACGAAAATTTTCTCTCGAACTATCAAACGATATTTTCAAAAGTTACGGTTTTATAAGATCATTAGTTCAAATTTATCGATTTATCAATCAATCTTTGAGGTTAGTAGTATTTTATCAAATATTTCAAATCAAATTTGTTTTTCTTGATTTTAACAAATCAATACCTATTTTAGTACGAATAAAAAAAATTTTAACATGTTTTCTCATGTGACATGTCAGATCCGGCCATAACGCATGGGCCAGGTTTGGGGTGTTACATTTTATGGTATCAGAGCCAGTTTGCAAAACTCGGCTGTGGTTTGGGTTCAAAATGATTTTTCCAAAGCTATTTAAAATCTTAATTTATACATACATGTTCTAAAAGAAGTATGGCACCACGGGTATCCGGCACCAAGTCAAGTAAGTAATATGTTATCATTTTATGATTTTGATTACTGTGGTATGACTGTAGAAATACTTCAGAACTTTTAATTTTTGGAGCTGAAACTATAGAGATTGAGACTGTAGGATACGTTTTGCGAAAACGACTTTACTTCTTAAACTTCATAAAACATTGTTTAATAAACACTGAAATAGCATATTGATTCATAAGACTCTTAATCAGATTAAATTGAAATAGTAAATATGAGAGCTAGAGGACGTGGACGCGGTAGACGTGGCCGTGGCAGAGGCCGTGGCGCTAGAGTTGTATCGGAGGCATCGGGGCATATGCCGAAAATGGATGCACCAGCACCTGTGACTGAAGCTGGGTCACATGATAGTATGAGAGAGGACGACGCTTTGTCCCAAGCAATGTTGTGAGTTCGGAAAGGGTTCTTTGGGGCAAGAAGCGGGTGGTAGCTCGTGGGTCAATATCGGAACGACTCGCACCGAAATAGAGTGAGGTTTTTAGGGTATCTCGGGTGTAGCTCCAAGTGTAGCGGAGTATTGGCTTGAGGCGGTGGGGGAACATGGATGATTTGGATTGCATTGATGAGCAGAAACTAAAAGGAGCTGTGTCATTATTGAGAGACGAGACGTATCAATGGTGGCTCATTGTTCGAAAAGGCACTCAGGTTGATCGCATTACCTGGGAATTATTTAAAAATATGTTAGGGCTAACTATGTGGATGCCCGAAGGAAGGAATTCCTGAATCTGGTTTAAGGAGATAAATCTGTAGCAGCATACGAGGTGAAGTTTTTGCGTCTGAGTCGGTATGTCCGAGGAATTGTGCCGACTGACTACGAGCGCTGTGTGCGTTTTGAGGACGGATTGCGTAATGAGTTACGGGTACTGATAGCCCCACAGAAGGAGAGGAATTTTGCCACACTGGTAGAAAAAGCCAAGATAGCTGAAGATGTTAAACATTCAGAGCGACAGAACCGAGACAAGGATAGGGGCAGGAATAAGAGATATTCGGGGTATTTAGGTCCTGCTAGAGGGTTTCAGAAGAGGCCCAGGAATGGGGAACCAGCTCAAGCTAGAACACCAGCTGCTACTAATCAGTTATAGCCATGTGTGGTGAATGCTGAAAAAGAACCGGTGGTTGTTTCAAATGTGGTTCCAAGGACCATCGGCTTAGAGATTGCCCTCGACAGACTGCTCAGACTCAGGATGTTCGTAACTATGATGCACAGCCAGCTAGAGGCGCTCAACAGCCGCCGAGAGGCCGTGGAACAGGTTGAGGTGGTAATGGTGTAGGACGAGGTTAGGGTGCACCGGGTAGAAATATCGGTAATAGGTGTAACATGGAGGCAAGACAGCAGGGTTGGTTAACGCGGTTAGACGTCGAGAGGACAGCGATGCCCTGGATGTCATAACCAGTACGTTCTTCATATCTGATTTACCTGTTACTGTTTTGATAGATATTGGATCCACCCATCCGTATGTTGCTTGTGCTGTATCTGGAAATCTGAACATTAGATCTGAGATTACTGTTAGAGAGACAATTGTAATTAGTCCTTTAGGACAGTCAATGTTAGTGAATAAGTTGTTTAGAGATGCGCCCTTAGAAATTCAGAGGGATATATTTCTGGCGAATTTGATGGAACTGCCATTCGACGAGTTCGATCTTATTTTGGGTATGGACTAGTTGGTGAAACACCGTGCGAACTTAGATTGTGTTGCAAAGTAGATGGTGCTAAGAACTTCGAAGGGTAAGGAAGTGATGATGATAGGTGAGAGAAGGAACTATCTGTCTAATGTGGTATCTACTTTAAAGGCAGAAAAGTTGATGCAAAAGGGGTGTGGAGCGTTCTTAGCCTTTATCAGTGCTTTGGATGCCAAATTGTTGACGATAAAAAGTGTCAGAACGGTGAAAGAGTTTTTGGACGTCTTTTCCGAGGAGCTTCCAGGGTTACCTTCGGATCGAGAGGTAGAGTTTGGCATTGAGCTGTTGCCAGGAACGGCTCTGGTGTCCATTGCTCATTATAGAATGGTGCCGAAGGAGTTAGCAGAACTTAAAGCTCAAATTCAGGAGTTGTTGGATCGGAATTTATTCGACCAAGTGTGTCACAGTGGGGAGCGCTAGTTTTATTTGTTAAGAAGAAGGATGGGTCGATGCGTATGTGCATCGATTATAGGTAATTGAATAAGTTGACGGTCAAGAATAAGTATCCGTTACCAAGGATAGACGATTTGTTCAATTAGTTGTGAGGAGCTTCAGTTTTCTCGAAGTTAGACTTGAGATCGGGATATCACCAGCTTAAGGTTAAGGAGATGAATATTCACAAGACTGCGTTCCGAACTCGTTATGGACATTACGAGTTCTTAGTGATTTGGGTTGACAAATGCACCAGCTGCATTTATGGACATGATGAACCGGGTTTTCCAACCCTATTTAGATCGATTTGTAGTGGTGTTCATAGATGACATCTTGGTGTACTCAAAGACTGAAGAAGGGCATGATTCGCATCTACGAGTGGTATTGCAAATATTAAGGAGAAGAATTTGTATGCCAAATTCGATAAGTGTAAATTTTTGGTGAGGATTTTGGAGCATGTTGTGTCTGCCAAAAGAATTCGAGTTGATCCTCGGAAAGTCGAGGCTGTATTGGACAGGAAGCCACCGAAGTCAGTGGCAAAAATTCAGAGTTTTCTAGGGTTGGCTGGATATTACAGACGGTTCATTGAGGGGTTTTCATAGATTGCTGCACCCTTAACTAAGCTGTTGCGTAAGGGAGTACCGTTTGTGTGGTCAGATAAACAGCAAGAGAGCTTTGAGAAATTGAAAAAGATTTTGACAGAAGCACCAGTATTGATTCAACCTGAGGCTGGAAAGGAGTTTATTGTTTATTGTGATGCGTCACACATGGGCTTGGGATGTGTGTTGATGCAAGGTGGAAAGGTGGTGGCTTATGCATCTCGTCAGTTAAGGCCGCATGAGGTTAACTATCCCACTCATGATTTAGAGTTAATTGCAGTGGTGTTTGCTCTCAAGATTTGGAGACACTATCTGTACAGTGAAAAGTCGATTATATATACGGATCATAAGAGTTTGAAGTACCTCCTTACCCAGAAGGAGTTGAACTTAAGACAGCGAAGGTGGATATAGCTATTGAAGGATTATGACCTCTCAATTGAGTATTATCCAGGAAAGGCTAAGGTAGTGGCTGATGCGTTAAGTCGAAAGGTGATATCAGATTTGAGAGCGATGTTCGCTCACCTCAACCTTTATGAAGATTGTAGCCTATTGGCTGAACTTCAGGTAAAGCCTGCATGGATAAGTCAGATCAAGGAAAAACAGTTGTTAGATGAAGTTTTGAGTTCTTGACTTCAACAAATGGAAGGTGGTGAGATAGGGATTTTGGATTGAATAGTGATGGAGTATTGTGTTTTCGTGGAAGAATTTGTATGCCTAAGGATTCAGATTTGAGACAAATGATTTTGCGTAAGGCGCATAGTAGCCCATATGCTATGCACCCTGGAGGAAATAAGATGTATCGAGACCTCCGCGAGCAGTATTGGTGGCCAGGGTTGAAACGGGATGTTACTGATTTTGTGAGTAAGTGCTTAACATGTCAGCAGGTGAAGGCGGAACATCAATTGCCGTCAGGTTTGTTACAACCGGTGAAAATTCCATTATGGAAATGGGAAAGGATAACGATGGACTTTGTTAGTGGGTTACCCTTAACGCCTACTAAGAAAGATTCTGTATGGGTACTAGTGGATCGATTAACGAAGACTGCTCATTTCCTACCTGTTCGTACGGATGATACATTGCAGAAATTGGCCAAGTTGTATGTAGCAGAGATCATGAGGTTTCATAGGGTACCAGTGTCTATTATATCGGATAGGGACCCTAGGTTTACATCACGATTTTGGAAGGCTTTAGATGAAGCTCTGGGTACAAGGTTAAATTTCAGCACGGTATTTCATCCGTTGTCAGATGGTCAGTCAGAGAGAGTGATCCAGATTCTAGAAGATATGTTAAGAGGCTGTGTGATCGACTTCAGGGGTAGTTGGGAGGATTTCTTACCTTTGGCAGATTTTGCATACAACAACTACTATCAATCCAGCATCCAGATGGCACCCTACGAGGCGTTGTATGGTCGCAGGTGTCGTACTCCTACTTGTTGGACTGAGCTGGGGGAACGACAGTTATTGGGTCCTGAGTTGATTTAGGAGACGGAGGAAAAGCTAAAGGTAATTCGGGCGCGATTAAAGGAAGCTTCGGATAGAAAAAAATCGTACGCGGATCTGAAGCGTAAGGATATAGAGTTTGCGGTGGGAGATCAGGTCTTTCTAAAGGTCTCATCTTGGAGGAAGATCTTTAGATTTGGACGGAAGGGCAAGTTGAGCCCTAGGTTCATCGGACTTTACCGGGTACTGAAGCGTGTTGGACTAGTGGCTTATCAACTTGAGTTATCACCGGAGTTAAGTCAGATACATAGCGTATTTCATGTCTCTATGTTAAGGTGTTATCGTTCGGATCCATCTCATGTTGTATCAGTGGAGGAAGTTAAGTTAAGACCTGACTTATCTTTTGAAGAGGAGCCAACACAGATTTTAGATCGAGATGTTAAGGTACTGAGAAGGAATTCGGTACCGTTAGTCAAAGTTCTATGGCGTAATCACGGATTTGAGGAAGCTACATGGGAGCCAGAGGACGTGATTCGACAGCAATATCCTCATCTCTATTAAACAGGTAAATTTCCAGGCCGAAATTTTCTTTAAGGGGGTAGAATTGTAACATCCCAAAATTTAGAATGTTATGTGTTGCATTATATCTTGCGCAAGGTTAGTTAAATTATTAATCATGTATGTTTTAAGGTCCTAAGAAGGCTCGGTGTTTAAATGGGCCTTAGTAAAAATTTGGTATTTTAGCACTTTAAGGAGAAATAGTAAGTGGCCTCAATGCTTATGGAAATAAATGAGTAAATGGCTAGCATAAATGAGTATATGGTAAAGAGGATGTGGTGTCACATGAAGGGCTTTAAGGGAAGAGGTTCGAATCCCACTTGGTACAAATTTTGATTATTTTTTTGTGCTATTCATTGAGAGTGTCGGCCATGATGGTATTTTAGGCAAGGTGGACTTTTTAAATTATGGAAAGGTGGCTAAGGTTTATGGTAAGGAGGAAGATAAGGGATATTGAAGGAAAGAATCAAAAGAAAAAGGCAAGATAAGGGAGCATGTTGGCCTTTTTCATGGGAAATGTTTTGGAATGTTTTTATGGTCAATTTTTTTGACCCTTTTGGTTTGGTGCACACGGTTTTGAAGGGTAATAGGGGAGTGCCGAAATTCTTTAGAATTTTGGTGAATTTTGGTACTTGAGTGATTATTTTTTTTCTTCTTTGCATTTTGGGTGATCTTTTAATTTATCCAAATCTCTTTCCTCTTTGCCGAAAATTCCAAAGCCAAAGTGAACATTTTTTTTCTTTGCTTTGGCCGAAACCTCCTAGCACATTTGTGCATTCTTTTTTCTTTTGTTTGGCCGAAGCACTCATCTTTTGCCCACCTCCCCTTTGATAGCCGAACATTCTAGCACTCCTCCATCCATCCATCCCTTTCTTTTGACCATTTCATCAATCTTTTCTCTTCTCTAAAATCGACATCACTTTGAGATCACTTTTTCTTGTTTGATGTTCCTCTAAAACCAAATCTATTATCATCCCATCTCTTCACTTCTTCTTTTCTTTTCATCTTGGACAATCTCTTCTTGACCGAATCAGTAAGTGACCTTATATCTCTCTTTTCATTTCATTTTATTTTTATTTTTTTCTTTCCTAGTCGAATATATGTGTTTCTCATTATTCAGTTATTCTATCTTGTTTCCCTATCAAAACATCTCTCTCCCCATCACTCTCATATTGTGATCAATATCTTTTTTGTAGTGTTATAGAGGGTGGCCGAATACCACATCATCGTCTAATCATCTCTAGTCATAAGACAATTGTGGGAATCGGGATTATCATCGAATAAGGTAAGGAGTTCTTTCATGGTCCACTTGATATCTCTATTTGGTTATTGTGTTAATCAGATTGAAGGTTGGCTAATTGATTATGTTGGTAGGGACAAAATCATTCGATATTCTCTCCTTATATAGTGGTAAGTCGAACCCTTTGTCATTAGACAATCTATATTTATATCGTAATATCGTTTTGACTAAGATTTTATCCGATGGAGGCTAGTGGTATCGAATCAAAAGGAAAAGCGATTGGAGATTGCAAAAGGAGCGGATTTGCAATTCCTACTCCTAAGTTTAAGCATAGAGTGGTATTGGCGGTTCGGGATTTTGCACTGGGTTGTGGACCATCATCCGGTGAGAATCGACAAATCGTGGTTGTTCACGATTCTGAAAGTAAGTAATATAGATCGCTTGGTTTAGTTTTGGATTAATAAAAATCTCGTCCGTTAGTTAAATCGGGTATTATGTTGTTTTAGGTGCCGACGATCAAGACGGTTTAATCCTTACCGTAATCAAGTGTGTAATCTCACACCGTTTTTCCGTAGATTTTAAGATTCGATATCATATTGGAAATAGATTGTTATCATTTTTTTAAAAACGTAACATGGCAATAACCGGGAGATTGGCTTAAATTTCATTATTTTGATAGATTTGTCAAAATCGGTATTAAAAGTTTGCGAAATTATGAAAATGCCCTATGGGTCAAAATTACGAAAATGCCCCTATAGGCCGATCTGATAGAGTGCCTTAATGGGCCGAATTGCAAAGTGTATTAATGGGCCGATTTATGGTACCAAATTTCGGGATTTATAATTGTTGTTTATATTTGTAAATATTATGATTTATTATGAATGATGTATTTGCATAATTTTGCATGGGATGGGAAAAATGTTGAAGAGAACTGTAGTCCGGTGGCATTGCCACAAAAATGTTTGCTATTATGAATCCGGTGGCTTGGCCACAATCAAATATGTTATAAATGGCATTTTGCCTGCGATTGGTGTGTTTGGCGGGGTGGGTTGACTTGATCCCCACAGGTGTGATGGGATGGTACGGGTGGTGTGCAGCGGATGGATTACTAGGATGGGTTTGGGTTGCATACATTTAATATATATACATTGTCATGTTAATGGGCTTAGGCCCAAGATGGTACTAAATGGGTTCAGGCCCAGTGGACAACAGTGAGGGAATTATACACTGAGTTCTTGTAACTCACTCCCCCTTTTTCCTTAACCCTTGCAGGTGATGCTCCATAAAGTGGGCTTGGGCCATGGATAACTCGGTGGAGGCCATACTTCAGAAATGGTGTTTTATTTAGAACTTTAGATTTCTATTTCCGTTCACTTTACTATTTTGGGTTTTTATGTTGTAATAAAGCCTCTGGAGTATTTTATTATTTGCTTTATGTTTGATATACTTATTATCTTGCTTAAATTATTTTAAATGAGAAATTTCTAAAAACTTAAATAAAGGTTTTCCAAAATCGATTAACAAATGAATTTCAAAATGAACTTTTACAAATATTTTTGAAATTTTACAAATATTTTTTAGCACGAAAATTTTCTCTCGAACTATCAAACGATATTTTCAAAAGTCACGGTTTTATAAGATCATTAGTTCAAATTTATCGATTTATCAATCAATCTTCGAGGTTTGTAGTATTTTATCAAATATTTCAAATCAAATTTGTTTTTCTTGATTTTAACAAATCAATACCTATTTTAGTCTGAATAATAAAAAAATTAACATGTTTTCTTATGTGACATGTCAGATCCAGTCATAACGCATGGGCCAGGTTTGGGGTGTTACAAAATTTTAAAATTAATACTATCTCTTTTACGATTATATAAGAAATTATTTAATAATTGTTTTTCATTTTTAACAAATACTTTTCTATGTTTTTACTTTCAAATTTTTCTAAGTGTCATTATTTTTTGATTAAAAATAATTTATTTTTAATCAATATAATTTATATTCTAATTAAGATAAAATATTTATATTTTAAATATTCAATTAAAAATAAATTGTATTTTAATTAACATTACTAGTTAGGGTTTAAGGGTTTCTATAAAGCAAAACTTCTTAATGGTTTAGTTATCAATTTGTAACTTTTCATAATTAAGTCAGTTTCAAATAGCAAAATAAAATTAAATTCAAAAAAAAAAAGAAAAAATGAAAATTAAATCGAATCAAATCGAAACAAGTGTCGATTACCCTAAATGAAAATTGAACTGTTGCTCAACATTTAGCGGCTTTTAAGGTTAGGGTTTAATGGTTAATGGTTTAGTGTTTGTAGTTTAGGGGTTTATGGTCAAGTATTTAGAGTTAGGATTTAGGGTTTAGAATCTAGATCTATGGTTTAAAGTTTATGGTTTAGACCGTTTAAGGTTTAGGGTTTAGGGTTTAGTGATAAACAGATGCCCAATTAGATTTTGTTAGGGGCTGAAATTAATTTGTAAGTAAAAAATGCAATCTCACCATTTTTATAGCATATATTTTTATAAGTTTTTAATGATTAAATCAAATTTAATATTCTGTCTTCATTCGATAAACCCTAAACCCTAAACCAGTGAACCTTAAACCATACACCCACAAACCCATAAACTCATAAACTCAAGCCATAACCCTAATCCTAAGACTAACCGTAAACCATAAACTCTAAACACTAAATCTTGAAATGCTGAACTCGAAACTCTAGTCAGCCCATACAAACCAGTAAACCCTTAATTATAACCTTAAATCCTAAATTATTTAGATAAATATTGAATATTATATATTCTTTCAATATTTTAGGAAATTTAAATAACATTTTCAATTTACTAATTAATTTTGTTTATCTACAGATGCATGGGTTACCAATTTTTTTAATTTTAATATATATAAAGCTTATCTATTATCTCTAAAATAATTTAAACTATAATTATAATTTTAATATATATTATATATATATATAAGAAATTAAATAATTTAAACTATAATATATATAAAGTCTGTTTTCTTGTAGTGGCTAAACCCTAAATATAAATTTTATAAGGGACAAAAGTAATTAAAATAGAATGTTAATGCTTTCATAGACCCTAAAATAAATTAATTTTTATTAATAACACTAACCCCTAAAGCCTAATAGCCAACCCCTAAAACCATAACCTCAAATTATTTATTTTGCGGCGTTTTTAAAAAACACTGACTAATGACATGCTTTTTGCGGCGTTTACAAAAGAATGCCATTAATTCTCGATCTAGCAACTATAGCTCAAGTACAAAGCGTCGTCGTATTGATTAACATCTTTGAGGCGTTTTAGGCTAAGCGCCATTAATACTCTTCATTTAGCGGCGTTTTTACAAAAAGCGCGCTAATGCTTAGATCTTTAGCGCGTTTTTCAAAAGCGCCACTAATGCTCGATCTTTAGCGGTGTTTTTTCAAAGGCGCGCTAATGCTCTTTCTAATAAAGCGCGCTAATGCTCAGATCTATAGCGGCGTTTGAGAAAAAAACGTTGCTATTTCTCCTTTTTAGCGGCATTTTGGAAATAAACGCCGCTATTGCTCAGCTTTTTGCGGCGTTTTCTTTCAAAAGATGCTAATGTATAATATTTGCGGCGTTTTTCATTAAAACGCCACTAAAAATGCCGCTAAAAGTCTATTTTGGTGTAGTGCATGGGTGTGTGTATTGGCTATGTGTCCCCTGCACCTTAATTTTGAAAAATAGAATGTCCAGAATATAGCACACGGGCAGAGACACGGGCGTGTGTCTTAGCCGTGTGTGCTACACGGCCTTGAACACGAGCGTGTGTCTTGGCTGTGTGAAACCTGCACTTAATTCGAATTAAATTAAATAAGCACATGATTTAGCACACGGGCGTGTGGCACGGTCGTGTGGCACAAGTTAGAGAGCACCCTAAATTGAACACGGTCTGAAGCACGGAAGTGTCCCTTGGACCACACGGGCGTGTGAGCCCTGCAGTTAGCAAAAATTTTCTAAGTTTTGTAAAATTTTCCTAAGTTCTCGGTTTAGTCTCGAACCGCTTCCAATGTATGTTTTGGGCCTCGTAGACTCGTATTAGGGACTTTTTGATTGAGTATGAATGGTTTTAAATTGGACACAAAATTTATGACTCGAAATTGTGTGAATGCTTGTGTTGTAAGTCTGATAATGGCTCGTACCCTATTCAGTTGTCGAATATGGGTAAGGGGTGTTACATTTGCTAACCCAATTCTTGAGCTGGGTTAAGAAAATTTCCAAGGTCCAATATTTCTTTAATTGGGCATCCAAAAGCGATCATAAACCAACCTCTTTTGCATGGCTTATCTTTGTGAAAATCTTTGCAGCGTTGAGTATCAAAAGGTGAGCTTCAAGATCGACTTTCCTTGTAGTGTATCAACTGACTCGAAAATTGAAAAAATAATGTGTTTTAATGTATAAAATGATCAATAGCAAATTCATCTTAGCATCAGCAAATAAGACAAAATTATAACAAAAACTCCAAAATTTGTTATCAAACACTGAAATTTTGCATGAATTACTAGTTTAAAAGTGCTGAAGATAACTTTATATTTTAGAGTTATCACACCCCTAAACATATTCATTGCTCATCCCAGGTAATGATACTTTATAGAGGCAAAAACACATAATTGTAACACACTAAAAGTAACACCCCAAACCCGGCCTAGAAGTTAGGCCCGAATCTGGTGTGTCACATTGGTGGATGTTTTAGAACTGCGCGTCCTTTAGAAACTACGTATTCTTTTAGAAACTCTGAGTTTCGTTGTTTGTTTATAAAAACCCGATTTTTACTCAATGTCCATTTAGAAAAATTGTAATTAACTTGAAAAGCGCGCCGTTATGAAAATCGAATTTGAAAATTTGCGGAAACGTGATATTTACAATTTAGTTGCGAAAGCGTAGTGTTTTGAAAACAGATATTGTTTTGAAAAACCGCGATTCAATGTTGAGCAGATTTAAAACATAATAAATTAAAAATCCAAAACTAAAAATCGGAATTTAAGAGAGGCCTTATTACAAAATATGAACCCAAAATAAAATAAAAATAAGTAGAATACGAAAAATCGAACCGCTTTCGTAGTGTGGCCACCTTCGTGTCCTCCAGTACGTTGAACCGCCTACAGAGGATTACCTGAGAAAATTAAAAAGAGGGGGTGAGTTTACAAAAACTCAGCGTGTACAACCCTCATCAGTAAAAACATGAATCACAACAATCCAGGCCAAAGCCCATTTCAGTAACGGTGGCAATTGGGCCATAGCCCAAAATAGCCTCGGTTGGGCCCTAACCCAAATCATATGTCACATATCATAAATGTCTGGGCCTAAGCCCATCTCAATAATATAATCCATATATGCAATGCATCAATGCCCATACTAGCCCTGCACTCCGTCTCCTGTCCATCCGTACACTCCTGTGGGGATTTAATCGACCCACCCATCCGTACTCTCCTTATGTAGCACCGATTGCGGCACTAACTTATTAGTGAAGCATGGCTGCTCGGTAGCTAAAAAGCCTGCGGTGGCTATAAAGCCTTCGGTGGCTAAAAAGCCTTTGGTATTGGCACAAAGCCCATAATTACGGCACGAAGCCCATATTAATGGCACATGAAATTTCGGTAACATTATCGGTGCAAAGCATGGTCGCTCGATGGATAGCTAAAAAGCCTGCGGTGGCTATAAAGCCTTCGGTATTGGCACAAAGCCCATAATTACGGCACGAAGCCCATATTAATGGCACACAGCCCTCGGTAACATTATCGGTGCAGCATGGCTGCTCGGTGGCTAAAAAGCCTGCGGTGGATCCACAGTCATCAAGCGACCATGCGATCCTATTAGCACTTCCTCCGTATTAATAATACCAACCCCATGCAATATGTCGTGTATGTCATGCTCAATCATTACACGTGTATGCAAAATGGCCATGCTCAGTTACAATTATTTAAACATGTAGTAAAAGCATATCATTCATACAACCGCAGTCAAATTAGTCCACTCATTGCACAAGTCTATCATTTACCTACAAGGGCAAATCAGTCATTTTACCCTATAAGGGTATTTTGGTAATTCTACCCTACAAGGGTAGTTCAGTAATTCTACTCATAACCAATCCAGGTATGCAACGCATCTCAAACATAATCAATCATACAATTAACACATACAATGCTAGTACTACCACGAGGGTACAACGATCATTTTGTCGTTTAGGGGTAAAACGATAATTTCGTAAATCGGGGGTATTTCAGTAATTTAGCAAATCGGAGGTATTATGGTAATTTTACAAATCGGGGTATTTCGGTAATTTTACAAATCAGGGGTATTTTGGTAATTTCACAAATTAGGGGTATTTCGGTAATTTCACAAATCGAGGGTATTTCAGTAATTTCGTAAATTAGGGTATTTTGGTAATTTCGTAAGTCAGGGGTATTTTGGTAATTTCGCAAACTGGGGGTATTTCGGTAATTTTACAAATCAGAGGTATTTTGGTAATTTCGCAAATCGGGGGTATTTTGATAATTTTACAAATCGGGGGTATTTCGATAATTTTGGAAACCAGGGGTATTCTAAACAGAGATAACGATGCAAATGGGCCTAAGGCCCATTGTTTTGCCCAATTGGGACCACAGACTCGTGTGGCCCATTTAGCCCAAATCTAGCCACAGATACGAGATTCCCATAGTCTAATCCAACATCTACTATACAATCACACAACTTATTCATATGGGCCCATAGGCACATTGGCTCACTTGGCCCCGTTTGGCCCATCGGGGCCCAAACAGCCTAACCCACAAGAATACTCATGGTGGCCTCGACTATCGCGTCGAAGCTCCCACACGTGCGCTAGCACGCTTGTGTGGCTATCATTGCCGTGTGACCGGTATTTCGGCATTTGCCGCTCTACAACTAGAGCAGGGCGAAATACACACCTGATAGGAATTTGAAGCTAAATCGCGCCCTAAATGCTCCTATGCCCAACGCCAACCAGGTATGCTTCCTCTCCTCATAAATAGCTCCATTTATAGTGTAACATCCTGAATTAATGGGCCTATGCATTTAATGTGTGATTATGTTTAATGTGTTAATTAGAGTGTTAGGGGTCTAGATTGGGCTCGAGGTTGGGCTAAGGCCTTAGAAGAATTAGTTATTGGACACTTTAGTGGAAAGTCAGCTCAGTTAGGGCTTTAAAGATGTTATCTGTGTTCTAAAATACAAAATGGGCTTGTGGCCCAAGGTTAAGTGGCGCTACATGGGACTATGGGGTGGCGTCATTAGTAGATGAAGAGGGCCTAAGTTCGAGTCACTTGAAGCTCAATTCTTTTAATTAAATTTTAGCTAATCTTCGGCTTTTAAATGGATAGAGTGGGACGGCATAGGGGCTTGTAAATAGGAGGATAATTGAAGGGATAATAATATGTGGATAATGTGCTGATAAAGGGAGGAAGAGATGGTGCTATCTAGGCCTCTTTTGAAGGAGTAATCAGATAAAGATAAGGGAGGAATTTTAGGAATTATCTCATTAAGCATGAGTGATTTGAATTTCCAACTCTAGGGGATCTTTGAAATTCTCTTTAAATAGAGGATATCTCTTCAATTTAGGCATTTGGAACCCTATTCTTTTCTTTCTTTCCCCGTGCGAAATTCTCGTCTTCCTCTGCAAGTTCTTTTCTTTTGATTTCTTCAAAAGCCGAAACCTCCCAATCTTCTCAACATCTTTTCTTTCAAAAGCCAAAACCCTGAACTCTCTTCTCATCTCCATACCCAAATACCCCTATTCCCTTTTGCTGATTTCTTCATTACAAGTCGAATCTACATAGACTCCTTCCTATCATCTTCTCTTTTGATCTTCTCAAAAAGCCAGAATCTCTAAGGGGTAGTCGAATTCTTTGTGTTAAGGTAAGTGTCGATTTGCGTGATTCAATCTTTTTCGGTTTTTAGAGACTCTAGCCGAATGGCTATATGGAAACTGGTCTTGTGTTTTTCTCTCATTTGCGGCATTCCGGGATTTGAAGGGGATTCAATCGCTTAGATTTCTAAGCCAGAGTTCAGTAGTAGTCGAAATAGTATTACTTTCGAGATTTCAAGGTAAGGAGATCTGTTAATTTAAACGTATAAATTTGGGTAAACACTAATTCTTGGCTGAATATAAGAGAGGCCTTATCTTCGCGTTCTTTCGGCTTTTGAGCAAAGTTGTAGACAGAAGGCAGTAGATCCGATTAGCGAGGGTATCGACATAGAGGGTAGTCTTACGCATTAATCAGGTGTGTAACACTCTCACACCATTTAGATTGCTTGATTAGTATGCATATAAACTCGTTATATTCTCAGATATTCGTTAAATTTGAAATACCGGCATGGCTGTTGAAAACCCGAGAAGGGTAAAGGCGAATCACCAGGTTAGTGATCTCTGTCATTCTAAAGTGAATGTTTCCGTTGATTTGAAATGATAATCATGAATGCCAATTTCTATGTTGCACGGGGTTAGGTGATTGATGAAAGGGGAAGTGTTCTGTTGTAGTGGCTTTTGCCATGATCTGTTGTAGTGGCTATTGCCATGATCTGACGATGAGCAGCTAACTGCAGCATGACTACCATCGATGGTGTGTAGCGGTGTGGGTTGATTGTAGAAATCCCCAATGGTGTGATTGGCAGGTGAGGGTGGTGTGTAGCGGATGGAAACCTAGGATTGGGTTGGGCTTTGCATACTGTGGGGCTAAGGCCAAAATCTGATGGTGCACGAGGGTTGCACACTGAGTCTCGCGACTCACCCCATTATTTAACATCTTTCAGGTAGCACCTAGTGCATCGGACCGGGCTGGAGAGGAGCACAAGGTAGCCATGCGAGAGATTATGTTGTTTCAGCAAAAGACTTTACTAGTTTATTAATTTTTAATATTTTCAGTTAGTGGGTTTTAAATTTCATTGTAATAAGGCCACGGGCCACTAGCTTTATATTTTCGTTTGTTTTGGGCTTTTATTATTACTAGACATTTATATCTTTTACAAACTATCCAAATTATTAAGTTTTCCGGTATACTTGTTTATACTCGACGATTGTTTTTTTTTAAAAAATGCGACATGTTTTATATTTATTATTACTAACTTTATATTTTCGTTTGTTTTGGGCTTTTATTATTACTAGACATTTAGATTTTACGTTTTAATTAAGTTAAGGCATGTACTAAATTTCGGTTTTTAATTCATAAAGGCATTTAAATGAAAATTTATATCTTTTACAAACTATCCAAATTATTAAGTTTTCCGGTATACATGTTTATACTCGACGATTATTTTTTTTAAAAAAATGCGACATGTTTTACTAAATCTTCTTAGTGACATGCCAGATCCGATCGTGATGTTTGGGCCGGGTTTGGGGTGTTACATATAGCCAGCTTCTCACCTTCCCTCTTGCTAGCTTTCCGATGTGGGATCCCTCATTCAGTAGAGTTTAAATCCAACACAAACTCTTGCCGCCCTAACTTAGCAAAATAAATATCCCCTTTTCCTACTCATGAGATTCGAACCTAGGCTCCCCTGTAACTTAATCCACGCCGCTAGCCACTAGGCCACAAGCTCCTCTGGTGTCTTAAAGTATGCGCAACTATGGGCCAAAGTCTAAGTTCACTTAAAAATAAATCAAAATGAAATGCAAGCGCCAAGACTTGAACCCAAGCACTCACTTATCCCCTTAATAACGCCTTGCCACTAGACCACTCCCTTGTGTCATTTTTCTCCACATTTTATTCTTAAAGCCTACTACTAACTCCCAGGGTTTTATTCACCTAAAACCAAAATTTCCCTAAAGCCAAAGTTTGAACCCGGGATTTCATAGAAGCCCTCTAACCTTCCAAAATTACTCACCTAATAGGTCCAACTTGCATTAAAGCCGTTCTCTTGTTCTCAAAAATTTTTAAACGCTCCCACGCCCAAAGCCCAATAGGCCGAATTCTACTAGGCCCAAATTCTGGGTGTTACACAAAACATGATTAATTCTTCATTTGGTCATGCATCAGTGAAATCATACTGTAACAGCCCTTTTTTAGTCAAATCAGAACAATAGTTTTGGGACCACAAATCCAAAGTTGAAATAGTTATTTTATTATTATTTTAATGTTTACAACACGATAATATGTTTATGTGAAAATTTCGTTAAGAAATTTTATCGTTTGATTAGCCAATTTGCTATAAAGGACTAAATCGCGTAAAGTGCAAAACTTGTGTTCTAATAGCTAAAGGCATATAATAGCTATGAAATCATAAATTAGAGGTCCTTATGTTATAATTAGACCATTTGAAATATGAGTGGTCATATATGGACATATTATTAAGTGTTTTAATGGTTATTAATTAAGGTTAAAATAGTAAATTAGTTAATAAAGAATAAATAAATAAAATAAAAACAATTATCATCTTTTTAGGCTTCATCTTCAACCGATTCTAGGGCTTGAGAAGCCATTTTCATTCCTTTTCATTCATTCAAGCTTCCTAGCTCAATTATTAGTTCATTTTTGTCCCTCTTTTAATGATTTCTATGTTTTTGAGATCGTTGCAGCTTAGTCTAGCTAGCCCAGGGACTATTTTGCAAAACTTTTAAAGATTTAGGAAGTTTCCATTGATGAATAAGCATGTGTTTTGATGATTGATGAGATATTATGAATGTTTGATGATAGTTATACAAGTTTTGTTAAGTGATTTTTAGTGGAAATGCAAATTAGGGATTAATTTGTGAAATGTTGAAATTTGGTGGTTAAATTTTGAAATAAATGAAAAATATGGGCTTCTAAGGACCTATTTGTAATTTGGCCATGAATTTGTATTTTTATGAAATAAGGACTAAATTGTAAAAATGTGAAACAGTAGGGGAAAATGTGTAAAAGTGCCCTAATATGAGTTTTGGATTAAATTGAATAGAGAAATAATTAAATAAGTTAATTTTTATTACATATAGATCAAGAAAAATGAAATTCGGATATAGATTGGGGGGAAAACAAAGTACTCGACTAATCAACCTATTTCGTCATTTTTACATTCGAGGTAAGTTCGTATGTATTAAGTACTGTTTTAATTATGTTTTTAACGCTTTGATATTGTATGAATTGTGAATATGACTCTACGGACACGTTCGATGAGGATTCGGCAAGTGTGAAATCCCGATTGAACCTTAGGAATAGATTAGGATACGAATGACATGTCATTAGGGCTTATTGTGATTATGTGATCCGGGTGCTGATCCTGAACGTCCTACCGGTGCCTGAGTATACCGGCATGTGTTGTGGTTACTTGACAGCTTGTGTGATCAGTGTAACACCCCAAACCCGGCCCATGCATTACGAGCGGATTTGTTATGTCACACGAGCAAAACATGTTAAACCCTTTTTATTCGTACTAAAATAGGTATTGCTTTGTTAAAATCAAGAAAACAAGTTTGATTTGAAATAATTGATAAAATACTATTAACCTCGAAGATTGATTGATAAATCGATAAATATGAACTAATGATCTTATAAAACTGTGACTTTTGAAATCGACGTTGAAAATTCGAAAGAGAATCCGAGTCTTTTGAAAATTTCGTTGATAATTCGAAAGAAAGTTTTCGTGTTAAAAATATTTATAAAATTTTATTTTGAAATCCATTTGTTAATCGATTTTGAAAAAAAAAAAACCTTTACTTAACTTTTTAGAAAATTCCCATTTATAACAATTTAAGTAAAATAATAAGTATATCAAACATAAAGCAAATAATAAAAATACTCCAGAGGCCTTATTACAACATAAAAACCCAAAATAATAAAGCAGCTAAATAGTACGGAAAAGAAGTTACTAATGTCCGAAATAACATTCCAAAATATGGCCTCCATCGAGTTATCCATCTCCCCAAGTCCTCGTCACTGAGCATTACCTACAAGGGTTAAGAAAAAGGGGGGAGTGAATTACAAGAACTCAGTGTATAATCCCCTTACCGTCATCCACTGGGCCTGAATCCATGTAGCAATCATCTTGGGCCTAAGCCCATTTACAAAACAATGTATATATAATAGAAATGTATGAATGTATGCAATCCCAAACCAACCTAATAATCCATCCGCTACACACCACCCGTACCATCCATCACACCTGTGGGGATCAAGTCAACCCACCCCGCCAAACACACCAATCGCAGGCAAGTTGCCTTTTATAAAATTTGTGGCAGAGCCACCAGAATAACAGAATATACATGGCATAGCCACTATACAGATTGTGGCAGAGCCACCAAATTATACTTCCTCCGATCATCAATATCCCAATCCCAAGCAGAATGTCATGTATGTAAAGCACATATCATAATGATGTATAAAATAAATTATCATCATAACCAGATAAACAAAATACACACAATCATGCCAATCAACCCATAAGGGTTTAACAGTAATTTATTACAGAAAACGGCCCATTAACACTTTACAAATCAGCCCTTTAACACTTTACAAATCAGCCCTTTAACACTTTACAATCGGCCCATTAGGGCAATCTATCAAATCTGCCCATTAGGGGCATTTTCGTAATTCGGTAATTTTTCCCACTAAGGGTAATTCGGTAATCTCGCAACCCAGGAGTATTTCGGTAATTTACCCTCCAAGGGTGTTTTGGTAATTTCGCAACTTAGACTTAACTACTACTTTTGGGCATAAAAATTGAAACTGTCCATCCGCGTTGTACTGACTAAATTGACTATATCTCAAGTTAGAAATCTCGAAATTTAGATCCATAAATTTTCCTTGAAACTAGACTCATATATCATTTTACTACAATTTTTCCAGAATTTTTGGCGTAACCATTCAGTACAGTTTATTCCTTAAATTTTCCCTTGTTTCACTGTCCAACGATTCTTACCTCTCTTAACTTAATTTCAAATATCTCACGGTACGGTTTTCATACACTGCTCTCACTTGTTTCTATTGAAAATAGGCTCATTAAGTAATCTATAAATATAAACTATAACTCATAATTCACTTTGTACAATTTTATACGATTTTACCAAGACAGATCAGGGAACCACGAAGTCATTCAGAACCAGTCTCACTAAAATTAAAATATCACAGAATTTAAAATTCCTATTCCTTCTCCACTTCTTCCATATAAAAATAGACATAGTAAGATTTAATTCGAGATCTTATTCACTTATTAATCCCATTTCTCCTATTTTTCGTGATTTTTCAAAATCACATCACTGTTGCTGACCAAAAACTATTTCACTGCAAACTATGGTTACCACTATGAACATACGCACGCCCGGGTGATCACGGATGCTGGCTTTCGGTTTTCTTTGGTATTTCGACCAAATCACTGAATATTTCATGCAATATTTCAGAGAAGTGTGAGATTACACACCATTTCAAACATGTATTTGGAAAGTACAGGATTACACACCTTGATTACGAGTTGTGCTTTCTACCGATTTCAACACCTATAATGATAGTTGATAGAAGGTTAGTCTCAACTTTGATAATCGTGACTAGAAACACTTATTAGGCTAATTCCACTTACCATGAATGTGATCTCCCTCAGTGCACCAAGAATCGATCCTACCCTTTGACTACTGAAATCCCGTCCTAACAATATTTGGTGAGCGAAAGAGTTGTTAGCAATTATCCCACCTTTGGCCAAAACAAATCTTATAAATCGTTCTTACCCCACTTGCTTGACGAGTCGACAATAATGATTTGGTTAATACAAATCACTTGTGCTCCTTTACCTTGTTGAAAATCCTAAGCCCAACGATGGCCATATCACAGAAAAGAATGTAACTCAGACCCAACGAGAGAGGGAAAGAAGAACACATGATTTATTCAGGAAAACTCGAATGAAACAAAGCTATTGAAAAAGAGAGAATTACTTCTTATCGATTCGATTAAGAAGAGGTTTTCCCACACGATAGGGAATGAAATGATGAAGAAATAGGATGATAATGGGTTTGGCTATAGATAAAATCGAACAAGAAGATGTGATCACAAAATGATGTTGATTAAAGAAGAAGAAAAGGTTGATGAAATGGTCAAAAGAAAGAATGGATGGAGAAAAGTGCTTTGGTAGTTTCGGCTATCAAAGAGGGGATGGGCAAAGGTGAATGTTAGGCCAGACAAAAGAAAAAGAATGCACAAATGTGTTAGGAGGTTTCGGCCAAAGCAAAGAGGGAGATGGATTTGAAAAGAAGGCATAATGTTCAAAGAGAAAAGTGTACCTCTCATGCACCAAAAACTAACAAAATGGTCTAAAGAGAAAAGAGAAATTTGGCTCTCCCTTCCCCCTAACAAAACCGTCCATAGTCTTGACAATAAGGTCAACATTGGCCAACCAAAACTTTCCAAAACATCACCCTTGAAAAGTGCCAACATGCTCCCTCAACTTACCTTTTTCTTTTGATTTCTTTCCCTATCCTCATCCTTTCCTTATTCTCTTAGCCACCTTGTCAAAATTAAAAAGTCCACCTTGCCTTATTTACCAACTTGGCCGACACTTAGGGAAAGAATACAAAAAAATAGTCAAAATTTTGCACAATATGGGATTTGAACCTCCTCCCTCAAAGTCTTTCATGTGGCGCCATATCCCCTTTACCATAAGCTCCTTTATGCTAGCAATATGCACACTTATTTCCTTAAGCCTTGATGCCCCTTACTTCTCTCTTTAAAGTGCTAAAATACCAAATTTTTACTAAGGCCCAATTAAACCTCGAACTTCCTAGAAACCTCGTAACCTTCCAAATTCACTTAACTAATAAGTCCAATTTGCAATAAAACCATTCTCATATTCTCGAAAATTTTAAACATTTCTACGCCCAAGGCCCATTGGGCCCAATCCTACTAGGCCCAATTTCGGGATGTTACAATCAGCACCATGTAGCTACGTCTTGACCCACAGCTTGTGTGAGCAGGCACGTTGATAGCTCGAGAGTGAGCATATATGTGATATGAGATTAAGATAGAATTGGCTATGTATGTGGCACTTCGGTGCGAGTTTCCCAAGTATCCAATAGTATTCCGAATGGTTCAACGGGTAAATGAAAGATGTGGTTGAGTATGAGATTGATGTGAGATGGTACAGGTATGTACATGACCCGTATAAGCTTTAAATTGAAGAAATTGAGAAGTTTGCATATAATCTTATGATTTAAAGATGTGAAAGGTTTGTTAGATAATATGAGCTATATATTAATATATTTGAATTGTTAAATTGTGTATTTATGATTTCTTTGAGTTTATTTCATATGAGCTTACTAAGCTTTAAAGCTTACTTTGTTTATTTTTACCGTGTTTTATAGTGATTTCAAAGCTAGCTCAGATTTGGGGATCGTCGAATACTTCGTTACACTATCCAACTATCACTTTGGCACTTTTGAGCTTATGTTTTGGTTATATGGCATGTATAGGATTATGGTATTTATGATATGTATTTTGGTAGTGAGCTTTTCCATTTGAATTGGATTGCAAATGTTTATGCTTTGGTTTGTATATATAGCCATGAGACTTTGCTTAATTTGGTTAGTTTGGTTATGTATATATATAAGTGTGCATATGGCTTATGTTATGTGATTGAGGTTGGTTTTGTGATGTTTATTGATAGTTGGTATTGTGAATGCCAAATGGTTGATATTAGAGAAGATATATGTTTGCGAAATTGAGCACATTGATGCATATTTGAAAGTGTATAATTAGTTGAATTGTATATATGATTTTGGCATAAATGGTATGGTCTATTTTGTGACTTGTGTATATTGAGAAAGGTGGTATAGAATATGCATGATTTAGGCTTGAATTGGTTAGTTTAAATGCCAAATTATGCTATGTTTTGGTGCCATTTGGGTTGTTGTAGGTGTGCACAAGGTTGGGTGGAAAAATGGCTTGGTAAATAGCCTATTTTTGTCTACACAGGCGCGTGTCTCAGTCGTGTGTGACACATGGTCATGTACACAGCCGTGTGTCCCCTGATGTTGATTTAGAAACCAAGTCAGTATGCTCCACACGGCCTCAGACATGGGCGTGTGACTTGGTCATGTGGCATAAGTCAGTATACCCTACAGGTTCGACACGACCTAGCATACGGCCTAGGACACAGACGTGTATGGCCATTTGTAAGGCACACGGGCTAGCCACATGGGAGTATGTGTTGGCCGTGTGACCCAAGTCAGAAAGTTACACGGGGTCTGACATGGGCTGGGGCACGACCATGTGCTTTCATTCCGAATGTTCACACGGCCTGTGACACGGGCGTGTCTTTGACCGTGTGAGACACACAGCTTGGCACACGGGCGTGTGTCCTCTGTTTTTGAGAAAATTTTCTAAATGTTCTAAGAGTTTCCAAAGTTATCAGTTTAGTGCCGAATCACTCCCAATGCATGTTTAGAGTCTCACAGGCTCGTATTAGGGATAATATGATTAGTTGTGATTGAATGGTATTTGAATTGATTAAATTGTACGTGAAATGTATGTTTAAATGTGTGATAAGTTTGGTAATGCTCCGTAATCCTATTCTGGCATCGAATACGGGTGAGGGGTGTTACATTTAGGGTCTGTTTGTTTGGTGGAAAATGTTTTTCGGAAAACATTTTCTGAATTTTCCGGTGTTTGTTTGGTGGAAAATGATTTCCTAAAGGAAAACATTTTCCAAACACGCATAAAATGACTTCCTAATTTCTGGGAAACGTCTTACCGATTTCTAAAGGGTAAGATATTTTCCACAGCTCCTCTCTTTACTCTCTTCACCCTAACAAAGATTGTTTGTCACTTCATCATCTCTACCTCGTCTTCTCTGCTGTCATCTCTGCCTCATCTTCTCTGCCGTCATCTCTGCCTCGTGTTCTTTGCGATCATTTCTGTTTATCGCTTCATAGGTGCGTACGGATATTACTTTCTATAACAATTTTGGAGTTTGCCCTCTTTCTTTTTTTATGGATAACAATTATTATTCTCAATTGATTGTTCCCTGCTATAGTTGCATGGTTGTTATGATATGGGTAAATTTTGATTGGAATTTCAATTAGGGTTTATACTAATCAGAATGAATATGAGGGATAAAAAACAGTTCCATGTCTCTGCATGCACATTACATCCCATTAATCAGTTGTAGTGTAGTGGTGTTTCAACAATATCGATTCTGTAACAGTCCTGTTTATACCCTAGTCGAAACAGTGGTTTCAGAACCACAAATCTGAGTCCGTATAATAATATTTTAATATTATTTTCTGTATCGTTGATATGTGACTAAGCATGTGGTAAATTTCTGTGAGTTAATTTGTCCGTCTGTGTGTTTAATTTGACGAAAGGATGAAATTGCATTAAATATTAAAATTGTATGCTATAGGTTAAAGTGCTTATGTGTTATGGCTTTTTAAATATGAGGACTGATGTGGCAATTTAGCCATTTCCATGGTTAGTGGATGGCTAAGGTCATAAATGACCTTGTAACTATGTGATACATATATTTATATGAAAGGTTATATTGGTAAATTAGTTTATATCATATTATTAACAAAACTAAAGCTTAAAATAAGCTTTAATGCATTGTTCATCCACCGAATAAGCAAAGAAAAAGAAAGGTTTTAAGCTTTCAAAGTTTTGGCCATTTAAGAGCTAAATTCAAGGTAAGTTTTGATCCGTTTTCGATAATTTCTACGTTTTTGTAATCGTTGCTTCGTCTACTATCAAACCCATGTTTCAATTTTGTGTATTGGTGATGTTTGCAAGTTATGCCATTGATGCTATGTTGAGCTTTGTGATGTTTTAAGGTGTTAAATGATAGATTGGTGGTAGATGAATATGTTTTGTTCTTGAAGTTTTGATGAATTTAGCTAAAAAGGGCTAAATTGAGAAAATGTTATTTTGGAGGACTAAATTGTCAATTTGATGAAAAGTATGGGCTTATATGATGTATATATATTCGGCTATGCTTGGTTGTATATTGAATTTGTGAATTTGATGTTTTGAGAAAAATGGACTAAATTGATTTAGTGTGCAAATGTGAGGGCTAATCTGCAAATTGCCCTAAATGAGTGTCCTTGGATTGAATTGAATGAATTATTGAATAAAAGGGTTAATTATGAATATGTTTAGATCAATAAAAGTTATCGAGTAGCCGTTTTCGATAAACCGAATCTGAGGTAAGTCACTATACAAATAAATGAATATGTATGCATTTGTAATTGTTCATATGTTTAATGATGATAATGAATGCTTATGGGAAATTCTATAATTGAATTCCGAGATAAGTTCGGTATATTGACTAAGTCTGAGAAGCCTTGTACGAACCTTGACATAGGTATCTGTTCTGTTTTATCATGCAAGACCACGTCTAGGACGTTGGCATTGATTTGAGATTCATGTAATACCCTGTCCGAGACAGTGGCATCAATATCTGATTATGTGTAAGACCACGTCTGGGACATTGGCATCAATATAAACTTTACGTGTAAGACCAGGTCTGGGACGTTGGCATCATTATGACACTTACGTGTAAGACCATGTCTGGGACATCGGCATCGTTTTGATTCGTATAAGACCCTGTCTATGACAGTGGCATCGATATCCGAGTGTATGTAAGACCTCGTTTGGGACGTTGGCGTTGTATAATTATTCTGAGTTTTCTGAGTATCCTATTAGATTTATTATGGTTCAATGGACAAGTCTATGATACTAATTGCAAATCCGAGCTATGTACAAATATGTGATTGTAAATCCAATTCAGGTATGTTGATTATGCACTAATTGTGTATACAAGGTAAGCATCAATATGATCTTACTATGATGCTATGAATATGGAATTGATGATATGTTGTATAAAGTTTTGGTGAAATGAGATACGTGTTTATATGATCTTTGAATTGTGAATATGGCTAATGTGGTCAAAAGTGTATGAACCAAAGCAAATATATGCATTTTATGCTAAGTTGTTGTATATTGACTTACTAAGCTTTTGGAAAGCTTACTCTATGTGTGTTTATCTGTTTTATAGGTCGTCAAAGCTACTGAAGGCTCGGGACCATCTTGGATCATCATCACACTATAGAACTTATTTTGGTATATTTTGATATTGTATAAAGCTAGATATGGCATGTATAGGCTAGTATTTTGGTATAAATAGTTATGTGATCTTAGCCATGTGATTTGGCTATTTAAGAGTTGAAACTTTGTTTAAATGAATGTGTTATAGAATGTATCTTTTGGTATGACGGAAGAATGTGGAATGGCCAAGTTTGAATGAGCAAATGCATGAAGTAGTCTTGTAATGATATGAGTTTTAATCCTTGAGATTGCCATAGTTGGGATTGGTTTTGAATGTAAGGTTGAATGGTTGTTTTGGTATGCTTTTGATGTTATGTGCATGAAATATCTTGGTGAATATGGCTTGTAGGTATGACCCTTTGTGGGTGGCAATTGGCCTTGTAAATGGCTTATAATGTCACACGGTTGTGGCACACGGGCGTGCCTAACGACCGTGGGTGAATTGTAGGATGAAATTTATCATCACACGGCCTCGACATGGGCGTGTCATCTGGCCGTGGTGTATAAGTCAGTAGCTAACATAAAAGTACACGGCCTCGACACGGGCGTGCTTGGTGGCCGTGGTTGGGAAGTCAGTATATGACCAAAAAGTACACAGCCATGGCAGACGGGCCTGCCTAATGACCGTGTTGGTATAGTTAGTATAAACACGGATGGATACACGGAGGTGTCTAGAAGCCGTGGAGGGCACACGGTCTCCTCCCACGGGCATGTCTCCCCTGTATTTTAGAAAAGTTTCAAATTTTTATAGAATTTCATATGTGTTTCAGTTTAGTCCCGACTCGACTTATAAGTATGATTAAGGTCTCGAGGACCTGATTAAGGGACATTATGCTTGAGAATGATGTATGAATGGATGAATTTCTGCAAATGTTTTTCGATCTGTCTGGTAACGCTCTTAACCCTAATCCGGTGACGGACTTATCCTCATGCTTGGTTCTAATTTTTTTTTGATACACCAACAAAAGGTGCGCATATAGTTTCTATAATTTTGACGGCTATTTCCTGATTTCTTCACTTTTTTTTTTGTTTTTTGTTTTTTCATTACCAAATAAGGCAAACAATTCAGTCAAAACTCTAACATCATCATTTTGATGAGAAACGAACCACCATTACTTCCAGCAACTGCAGCAATAGTTGCAAGGTGTTACAAATATAAAACTGTATGCAATTAGTTTATCTATATGCTGATGGAAGTATTTCGTACATGTTGAGAATTGGCATAAAACTGTTACAAATATAAAGGATTTGTGCTCTGAGCATGTTATTTTAGATATTTGTTTCCATCTCCATTTCTTTTTCCTTTAGCTGGATTCCTATGTATAAGAGTAGGTTTGATTTTTTAAAACATGATTAGATTTGGAGCATCTGAACTTGTAACATCTTGTTTGTTTTAGGCCCTCTCTATTTCAGATCTGATATTGGGTTCTCCAAAGATACGAAACAGAAGAGAGGCTGCATGTTTCAAGTTAAATGTTTCTTTTCAATCGTTCTCTGATTGATTGCTTTATAGAAGATCCTAGCTATTTTACATTTCAAGTTTTGATGTTTGAAAACTGGGAATGAGCAATCATAGGTATGAGATTTGAGGGCATTTTGCGTGATTCTCTCTATCTTTTTCTTTACGTAGTTAATGCTACCACAAAAGAAAAACCCCATTTCCCGCATTTCATATAAACACTTGTTAGGTAGCATTAACAGTCAAAAACTTCTCATTCATCACTGTTGGGTCATCCATGGCTCCCTTTTCCATCACTGGCACCACTGCTTCTATTGTCATTAGTATTGGTGTGTCCTTTCATCATATAAAGAAGTGGGTTGGCTTTTATAAAAATCATGACCTTCACTTCACTATCCTTTGATAATAAAACTACTAGGGGCCTTGGCTTCCCTTGAAGGACTTCTTATCTTCCATGAAATAGTTATCAAGTTGCGTAAATCAAATTCCTTTTAAGTTGTGTTAGTAGATCATAGTTTTTTCTATCAGGTTTAGATTATGGCTGTAACTCAAAACACACATATATATATATATATATATGATCTTGCCAAAGTCAGATCTAGCTTTTGGCCAAAGAAATGAGGTCAACTTAATCTAAGGGCAGATGTGTGTTTAGATCTTGAATATGTTTGAGTTACAGAATTCATTGCTGCCAAATATATCTTGTATAGTTCCAATTTTATCATATTTATTGGCAGTAATGAGTTATGTTGTGTTATTACAATGCATGACGGTGATAGCAAATTTTTTTTAAACAAACAAGATTGATCCATGTTAGATCCAATACACACACAAAAAAATAAATTTTTTAAAAAATCCTACCATACCATACCATCACTCACACCCGAGATCAAGTAACATGTAACTTTTTCTACCCTAAATTACTTGTACATGATTGACCAAGGGAAAAAAAATTCCTCCCTGCTTTACCTCATGGAACTAGGCTCATTTATGCCAAATTATCAGCCATTAACAGCACTTTGTTGTGAAATGAAGCAAGAAAAATTACTCTCCAAATTTCTTGCCAAATCTTCCAAATTGAAAACTTCCAAATTGAATTTAACTTTCAAATACTATTATCTTTCAATTATATGCAACCAATACTATTATCTGAAAACTTCCAAATTGAATTTAACTTTATCATCTTTGAAGAGATTGTATGTAGTATATTTTAAATTTTAGCCTAACAACTTTTTTAAGGAAGATAATGAGCGTTACAATTTTGCATATAGTTGGTACCAAGAAAGTAGCTTAATTTCTCAAAAAAATTATTAATGCAATTATAATTAGCTTGATATGTATGTATGCACTTTAGTCATGGTAACTTTTCATATATGCGATCTTATGAAAATCTTGCATCTTTTTTGTAGTGATCAAATATTTGTTTGGCATTATTTTGTGTAGATGGATCGTAATCGAGACCAAAATGCTATTGTCGGAGTCTTGGCTTCAGTTTTAGCTTTTGGGGCTCTTTGCATTAAAAAATTAAAAACTAGGAAGGAAATTGCTTTTCACCCTCGTATGAATCGAGATTATGAAAGAGAAATTTATATTAATAGTATTTTATATAGTGGTGACCAACATTGTATTGATGTGATAAGGATGAGACCGATCGCCTTTTTTAATTTATGTGATATTTTTAGTAGGAATAATTTGTTACAATCATCTAAATCTGTCAATATTAGGGAGCAAGTAGTTATATTTTTACATATAATTGGTCATAATGTAAGGTTTCGAGTGATTAGATCTAGATATTATAGATCAATTGAGATAGTTCACCGTTACTTTAGTGTTGTATTGAGAGCTATTTTGAAATTGTATAAACTAGTTATTAGATTACCTGATGAGTCAACTCCTAGTGAAATCAGAAACAATCCAAGGTTTTATCCTTATTTTAAAGATTGTATTGGAGCATTAGATGGAACTCATATTCGTGCATCCGTTCCACTTAGCATTCAAGGAAGATTTCGTAGCCGTAAAGGGGGGACGACACAAAATGTATTGGCTGCCATTACATTTGATTTGAAATTTTCCTATGTTCTAGCTGGTTGGGAAGGTAGTGCACATGATTCTCATATTTTAAGTGATGCGCTTTCATGCCCAAGAGGATTAAGAATTCCGGAAGGTAATAATTATCATTAAATACCAAATAGTTCTAGTAAGATCATAATTTATTAGTATTAATTGTGTTTTGTAAAATTGTAGGTAAATATTATATTGCTGATGCTGGATATGGCATTCGAAATGGATATATTACCCCATATCGTGGTGTCCGATATCATTTAAAAGAGTTTAGTGCTCAAGGTCCTGAAAATGCAAAGGAACTTTTTTAATCTTCGTCATTCATCATTACGAATCACTATTGAACGTGTTTTTGGGATTTTGAAGAAACAGTTTCGTGTATTAGATGCTGAGCCATTTTGGAATTTTCAAACTCAAGTAGATATAGTTTTGGCTTGTTGTATCATTCATAATCATATAATGGGAGTTGATCCTAGTGATTTACTTAATTAAAGATTATATGAGGAGTCTGAGTCTGATTTGATAATACCAACTCTTACGAGCGAGAAGAAAGAGAAGAAGCAAGAGAATGGTCTGCTAAGAGAGACGAAATTGCACAAACTATGTTATCTGATTATATGGATAGAATTATTAGGTAGGTTTAGGGCTTAAGGTTATTGTTTCTATGTTATGTATGTTTTAGTAAATTGTTTTTTTTTGTTAATGTTGGTTGGATAATGATATTGAAATTTTAGTTTGTTGGATTTTGAAATTATTATGTCTTGAATTTGTTAGATATTGATTATGTTTTAAGCTTGTTAGATATTGAATTTATTATGTTTTAAGCTTGTTGGATATTGAAATGATTGACAATGACAATTATTAATGTAGAATGGGCAAGGGCAACAAAGAAGGGACCTCTAAGCAATTCAGGTGGACAAAATCGATGGAACATGTTTTTCTTGAAATTCTAGCAGAGGAGGCCTAGAAAGGAAATAAGCCCTCTATTGCTTTCAAAGCAGTTTCTATTAATCGAGTTGTCGAAGCTATTTCTGAAAGATTCCAAGTCCAATGCGATGCGAAGCATGTGGAAAATCAATTTGAGGACTGTAAAAAACCAGTGGCAGATTATATGCAAAATTCGAGGTAAAAGTGGTTTTGGATGGGATGATAACATGAAAATGATCGCATGTGATAGAGCGACATATGATGCGACAGTGATGGTAATATATGTATATATATGTTAAGTATATTTCAATTGTTTTTTACTTGTTACTCTAATTGTGTATAATATCCAACAGGCACACAAGAAGTATGAACCATTTTTGAATAAAAGCATCGATCATTATGATGAAATGGCTTTGGTTGTTGGCAAAGATATGGCAACAGGGAGTTTTGCTAGAACATTTGCTGACATAGATTTGGATGATGGTAACCAAGATTCAGTGCCTCTAGGCTGCGACAATGAAGAGGCTGAAGAGGTAAGAACAAATGTATCTTCATCTGGCACATCCAAACGTAAAAGAAAAATGTTCAAGAAAGTGTTGTTGATGAACAAATTAAATTTGTGGGTGAACAACTTGGCAAAATTGCTAATGCTTTGGAACAATTTACTGCGGATAAGACACCACAACTTTACGAACAAGTGATGTCGATGGAGGATGAAGGATTTGATGATGACTTCTTGTGTTCTGTGTTTGATTATTTAGTGAGTCATGAATCCGAGGCCAAAGCTTTTTTAGTTAAAAGTAAAAAGCATAAAAAAATTTGGCTTCAAAAATTTTCTCAAGGTTGAAGACATTGATACTTCTATGTGGTGTAATATTAGTTATGCACTTGGACAATGTTGTTTTTATTATGTGGTGTACTACTAATTATGCATTTGGATAATATTATTAATTTTTAGTATTAATTGTGGTTTGGAAGCTTATTTATAAATATTCAATCCTTGTTTTTTTATTTTTTTAACACAATTACAAATAATTTATTTGACTTTGGTTGTTTTCATTTTATGAAGGTTAGTAATGTAGCTTAATAATTGAGTATTATTATATATTTAATTTGATTTATTTATTTATAAATAAATCATTGTAATATATGTAAAAACAATTTAAAATATAAAATTTATTAATATGTATATAAATTTATTAATATATGTAAAAATAACTTTTCCGGAAAATATTTTCATGAAATCTGCCAAACAACAGAAAATATTTTACACAGATTCATCCAAACACCAAAAATATTTTCAGTAAATCATTTTCCAGAAATCATTTTCCGGAAAACATTTTACTGCCAAACAAACAGACCCTTATTGGTATCAGAGCTACGGTTTAGTTGATTCTAGGATTAACGTAGCGCATGTGAGAATCTAGCTATACATGCCATATATAACATGTGATAGTGTGATGACTCCTGACAATTTAAACTGTGTTTTCGTATAGCAAATGGATCCCAATTGAGCTGTAGCTGATGATGTTGAGAGTAATGCGCCAACTTCCGTTCAAGGGACAGCACCGTCTGAATCTAAAAATGTATTGAGTAGTCGTGGAGGAGAGGCTAAAGAAGCCTTTTTCCAAATGATGAATGAGTGGCTCACGGAATTTGTTCGAACGAATCCGGCTGCTCAATAACCTTTACCCCCACTTAATCCCAAACTGGTTCCTGTAGCTCCTCAAAATGTGGAACTTTTAAGATTAAATAAGCCACTAGTTGATAAGATTCGGAAGTACGAGGCCAAAGAGTTCAGAGCTACTATTGAGGATAAACCTGAGAGAGTTGAGTTTTGGGTTGAAAACACTATCAGAGTTTTTGATGAACTTTCTTGCACATCGGCGAAGTGTTTAAAATGTGCTGTATCACTTCTGAGGGACACTGCGTATCAATGGTGGAATACTTTGATGCTTGTGGTACCGAGAGAAAGAGTTACATGGGAATTCTTTCAGACTGAGTTTCGAAAGAAATACATAAGTCAGAGGTTTCTTGATTAGAAGCACAAAGAGTTTCTAGAATTGAAATAGAGTCGTATGACTGTGAACGAGTACGAAAGAGAATTTTTAAGATTAAGTAAGTATGCTCGTGATGTTTCTACTAAAGAAATCATGTACAAACGGTTCGTTGATAGGTTGAACGAGGATATTAAACTTCTAGTAAGAATTCTAGAATTGAAAGAATTTGTTTTCTTGGTTGATAGAGCTTGCAAAGCCGAGGAGCTTAGCAAAGAAAAGAGAAAAGTAGATTCAGAGGCAAGAGACTCGAGAAAAAGATTGATGAATAAACTGTACCAATCTTCGTCAAAGAAATCTAGAGATTCGTACACTCGTCCAAATGCTTCAATCGGGTATTTGAACAATGATCGTGGAAAACAATACTCAAATCCTAAAGCTCAAGCTACAGCAGTATCAAGTGTTGGCAATGTGAGAAACTATAGACCTGAATGTCAACGATGCGAAAGACGACATCCTGGTGAATGTAGAATGAATAACTGGGCCTGTTTCAAATGTGGTTCGTAAGAACATTTCATACAGGATTGCCCTGAATTAGATGAGAAAGACAAATTACAGAATTCAAGACCGAGTAACACAGTCACTAGAGGAAGGCCACCGAGAAATGCAGTAAATGTGACCAGTAGTAGAGGAACGACTAAGGATTCCACTATGGGATCCGAGGCCAGAGCACCTGCCAGAGCTTACACTATTCATGCTCATGAAGATGTGTCATCACTTGTACATTTTCTTTTTATGACACTAATGTGATTGCTTTGATTTATCCTGGATTGACTCATTCGTATATATGCATGAATTTGGTGTTTAATAAGAGTTTGCCTGTTGAGTCTACTGAGTTTGTGATTAAAGTATCGAATCCCTTAGGTAAATATGTTCTAGTTGATAAAGTATGGAAGAACTATCCTTTAATGACTCAAGGTTACTGTTTTCCAACTGATTTGATGCTTTTTCCATTTGATGAGTTCGATTAATTTTGGGTATGGATTGGTTGACTTTGCATGATGCCGTTGTAAATTGTAGATGAAAGATTATTGAGTTGAAATGTCAGAATAATGAAATTCTTCGAATTGAATCAGATGAGTCGAGTGAATTGTCGGTTATAATTTCATCTATGATACAAAAGTTTCAGAATCTAAGATTGAATTAGTGCCGGTTGTCTGTGAGTATGCAGATGTGTTTCCAGAAGAATTACCAGGGTTACCACTGATAAGAGAGGTTGAATTTGCTATTGAGTTAGTACCGGGAACTTTACCGATATCGATAGCTTTATACAGAATAGCTCCGACAGAATTGAACGAGTTGAAATCTCAATTGCAAGAGTTAACAGATAGAGGTTTTGCACGACCTAGTTTTTTACCCTGGGGTGCGCCAGTGTTATTCGTAAAGAAGAAAGACGGATCGATGAGAATGTGTATTGACTATCGTCAGCTTAATAAGGTTATGATAAAGAATAAGTATCCGTTGCCGAGAATAGATGATTTATTTGATCAGTTGAAAGGCGCAACAGTGTTTTCAAAGATTGATCTACGGTTTGGCTATTATTAGTTGCGAGTTAAAGATTCAGATGTGCTGAAAGCTGCGTTTAGAACAAGGTATAGACATTATGAATTTCTTATTATGCCTTTCGGATTAACTAACGCTCCTACTATTTTTATGGATTTGATGAATCGGATTTTCAGACCATATTTAGATAAATTTGTTATAGTTTTCATTAACGACATTCTGATTTATTCACAAGATGAGTCTGAGCATGCTGAGGATTTGAGAATTGTGCTTCAAACCTTGAGAGATATCAGTAAATGTGAGTTTTATTTTCGAAAGGTTGAATTTCTGGGACACATTATTTCAGCGAAAGGTATACAAGTTGATCCGAGTAAGATTTCAGCAATTGTTGATTGGAAACCACCAAGAAATGTATCCGAAGTCAGATTTTTTTTAGGATTAGCTGGCTATTATCGACGTTTTGTTAAGGGATTTTCAATGATTGCTACACTGATGACTAGATTGTTACTAACTAAGGCACCAATTTTGGTTCAACTTGAGTTGGGTAAAGAATTTGTGATTTTTAGCGACAGGTCATTGAACGGTTTGGGTTGTGTTTTGATGCAAGAGGGAAAAGTTATAGCTTATGCCTCCAAACAGTTAAAGCAGCATGAAAATAATTATCCAACGCACAATTTAGAGTTAGCTGTTATTGTATTTGCATTGAAAATTTAACGACATCATTTATACGATGAGAAATGTCATATTTTTACAGATCACAAGAGTTTGAAATATATAATGACTCAGAAAGATTTGAATTTGCAACAGCGGAGATGGCTCAAACTCCTGAAAGATTATGAGTTAGTAATTGATTATCATCCAGGAAAAGCAAATTTAGTCGCAGATGCTTTGAGTAGAAAATCTCTGTTTGCTTTGAGAGCGATAAATACAATACTGAACTTGTTCGATGATGGTTCGATTCTAGCAGAGTTGAACGCTAAACCGGTATTTCTCCAGCAAATTTTTGAAACTCAAAAGTGTGATAACTAGTTGCAAGCCAAAAGAGAGCAATGTGAGTCGACTAGTAATTCTGACTATCAAATCGAATTTGATGATTGTTTAATGTTCCAAGGTAGAATTTGTGTACCAAAGAATCCTAACCTTATTCAGAAAATTCTACACGAAGCATACAATGGTTGTTTATCTGTTCACCTGGGGAGTACCAAAATGTACAGTGACTGGAAACAATTGTATTGGTGGTCGGGTATGAAACGAGACATTTATGAGTTTGTATCTAGGTGTTTGATTTGTCAACAAGTCAAAGCTGAACATCAAGTGCCTTCAGGATTACTACAGCTTGTAATGATACCTGAATGGAAATGGGATAAAGGTACGATGGGTTTCGTATCGGGATTACCCCTATCTCCGAAGAAGAAAGATGTTATTTGGGTTGTCATAGATAGACTAACGAAGTCTGCACATTTCATTCCAGTACGTACAGACTATTCACTTGATAAATTGGCTGAGTTGTATATCTCTGATATCGTTAGATTGCACTGGGTGCCAATTTCAATTATTTTGGATAGAGATCCGAGGTTTACATCGCGATTTTAGAAGAAATTGCAAGAAGCTCTGGGTACGAGGTTGAATTTTAGTATAGCATTTCATCCGCAAACCGACGGCTAGTCTGAGAGAGTAATTCAGATTCTCAAAGATATGTTTCATTGTTGTGTTTTAGAATTTGAAGGCAACTGGGAGAAATATTTTTTGTTGATTGAATTTGAGTATAATAACAGTTTTCAATTGAGCATAAAGATGGCATCGTATGAAGCTTTATATGGTCACAAATGCCGAACTCCATTGTATTGGATTGAACTGAGTCAGAAAAAGATTTACGGGGTTGATTTGATCCAAGAGACTAAAGATAAAGTGAAAATAATTCGTATCTGTTTGAAAGAAGCTTCATATTGACAGAAATCATACGCGGATCTAAAACAAAATGACATTGAATTTCAGATCGGTGACAAAGTGTTTCTACAAGTATCTCTGTCGAAGAAAATACTGTGTTTTGGTCGCAAAGGCAAATTGAGTCCGCGATTCATTGGACCGTATGAGGTTATAGAATGAATAAGGCCAGTGGCGTATCGGTTAGCTTTATCGTTAGACTTAGAAAAGATCCACAATGTATTTCATGTGTCAATGTTGCGCAGTTATAGATCAGATCCATCACACGTAATTTTGTCCGGCAAAGATTGAGACTCAACCTGATATGACATACAACGAAGAACCGGTCAAAATTCTGGCTCGAGAGATTAAAGAATTGAGAAATAAATGCACAGCTTTAGTAAAGGTTTTGCGGCAACGACACGATGTTGAAGAAGCTACGTGGGAGCCCGAGGAAGCTATGAGAAAACAATACCCTAACCTCTTTTCTAGTAAGATTTTTGGGGACAAAAATTCCTAAGGGGGGAGAGTTGTAACAACCCGTTTTTTAGTCAAATTGGAACAGTGGTTTTGGGACCACAAATCCAAAGTTGAAATAGTGATTTTATTATTATTTTAATGTTTACAGCATGATAATATGTTTATGTGAAAAGTTCGTTAAAAAATTTTATCGTTTGATTAATCAATTTGTTATAAAGGACTAAATCGCGTAAAGTGCAAAACTTGTGTTCTAATAGCTAAAGGCATCTAATAGCTATGGAATCTTAAATTAGAGGTCCTTATGTTATAATTATACCATTTGAAACATGAGTGGACATATATGGACATATTATTAAGTGTTTTAATGGTTATTAATCAAGGTTAAAATACTAAATTACTTAATAAAGAATAAATAAATAAAATAAAAACAATTATCATCTTTTTAGTCTTCATCTTCAACCGATTCTAGGGCTTGAGAAGCCATTTTCATTCCTTTTCATTCGATCAAGCTTCCTAGCTTAATTGTAAGTCCGTTTTGGTCCTGTTTTTAATGATTCCTATATTTTTGAGATTGTTGCAGCTTAGTCTAGCTAGCCCAGGGACTATTTTGCAAAACTGTTAAAAATTTAGGAAGTTTCCATTGATAAATAAGCATGTGTTTTGATGATTGATGAGAGATTATGAATGTTTGATGATAGTTATACAAGTTTTGTTAAGTGATTTTTAGTGAAATGCAAATTAGGGATTAATTTGTGAAATGTTGAAATTTAGCAGTTAAACTTTGAAATAAATGAAAAATATGGGCTGCTAGGGATCTATTTGTAATTCGGCCATGAATTTGTGTTTTTATGAAATAAAGACTAAATTCTAAAAATGTGAAACATTAGGGGCAAATGTGTAAAAGTGCTCTAATATGAGTTTTGGATTAAATTGTATAGAGAAATAATTAAATAAGTTAATTTTGATTACATATAGATCAAGAAAAACGATATTCGGATCTAGATTAGGGGAAAAACAAAGTACTTGACTAATCGACCTGATTCGTCATTTTTACATCTGAGGTAAGTTCGTATGTAATAAGTATTGTTATAATTATATTTTTAACGCTGTGATATTTTATGAATTGTGAGTACGACTCTACGAACACGTTCGATGAAGATTCGACAAGTGTGAAATCCCGGTTGAACCTTAGGAATAGATTAGGATACGAATGACATGTTATTAGGGCTTATTGTGATTATGTGATCCAGGTGCTGGTACGTCCTACCGGTGGCTGAGTATACCGACATGTGTTGCGAATACTTGACAGCTTGTGTGAGCATCACCGTGTAGCTACGTCTTGACCCACATCTTGTGTGAGCAGGCCTGTTGATAGCTTGAGAGTGAGCATATATGTGATATGAGATTGAGATAGCATTGGCTATGTATGTGATGTAACATCCCTAACCCGTATCCGTTGCCGGAGTAGGGTTATGAGGTATTATCGATCAATACACATCGTTTAACATACATAACTCATACATTTATGCATTCATATTCAAATATCAATTAATCACAACACATTGTCAATTATAAGGGCCTACGTGGCCTTAAAAAAACTTTAAAAGTGGTTCAGGACTAAACCGATAACCCGGGAAAATTTTTGAAAACTTAGAAAAATTTCAATCATACAGGGGTCATGTAACAGCCCGGTTTAGACCCTAATCGAAACAGTGATTTTGAGACCACAAATTGGAGGTCAGAAAAATTTTTTAATATTATTTTTTGTGTTTATAGCACATGACAAAGTATGTATGAAAATTCTGTGTGCAAATTTTATTGTTTGTGTGTTAATTTGCGAAAAAGAACTTAATCGAATAAAATGCAAAAGCTGTGTGCTAATTGTTAATGTGCTTAAATGAGTTGGTTTTTGAATGTGAAGGCCTTTAATGGTAATTATACCATTATAATTGATAGTGGACTATTATGGACAACCATTATATGTTTTAATAGTTATTTCATTAAGGGAAAATTAGTAAATGATGATTTAAGATATATTTTAATTAAGTAAAACATAAATGAAAGCATTCATCCTTGTTAATGCCGAGAATTGAAGAAGAAAAGAAAGAGTTAGGGCTTTGAAATATTCGACACTTGCATAGCTTGATTGAGGTACGAGTTTTGTTCGATTTTTGATAATTTCTACGTTTTTGTGATCGTTGCTTTGTGTTCTATCAAGCCCATATCTTAATTTTAGAATTTGATGATGATTTTGATATGTGCCATTGATGAATATGTGAGCTATGTGTTGATAGTTGGTGAAATATGAAAGTTTAATGTTGGGTTAACATATTTTGTCTTTGAATTTTTGGTGAATTTGTGTAGTATGGGCTAAATTATGAAAATGAGAAATTGAAGGACTAAAATGTAAAATAAATGAAATATGTGGGTTTGTATGAGCTAGGGGAAAATTCAGCTAAGCAAGAGTATAGTGACATTATGTGTATTTGATGATTTTATGAAATAGGGACTTAAATGTCGAAATGTGTAAATATGAGGGCTATTTTGTAAAATGCTCTAAATATGTGTGTTTGGATTGAATTGAATGATTTGGTGAATGAATGAGCTAAATTTGAATATGTATAGATCATGAAAAGAGAAATTCGAACTTAGATCGAGGCAAGAACAAAGTGCTCGATTGATTGACTTATTTCGTAATTTCAACGTCCGAGGTAAGTTCGTGTATAATACGAATTGTTAAATTGTGTTCATATATTATGTAATGAATGGATATATGTGGTTGATGAATTATTAATGGTATATGTGGATTTGAGTGTTGTGGCACTAACTGTGCATAAATGGAATTTATACAGTGATGAATGGCACTATGTGTGCGAAATAAGAAAGTATCGACTATATTGATTTGCATTGTGTATGCGATACCAAGTTAAATTCGGTTTATTGTAAAGGCACTAAGTGTGCGATGTAATTAAAGCTCCAGCTAAGAAATTGGCACTAAGTGTGCGAGTAAATCGAATGATTAATGAAGGTTGAACGAATTGTGGTATTGAGCATTGAGTAGAAAAAGTGATCGTTAATTAAATGTTGGTATAGGTATGTACAGAACCTATGTGGTTGATGATATCGTATATGGATAAGTGGATGATTATGTGAATAATAACTATGAATGAGATTGTATATCATTGTGAAATGAATCATGTGATAGTTTATCTTGTATATTGAGTTTGATTTATTGAGTAAAATGTATTATATGACGAACTTACTAAGCTTTAAAGCTTACTGTGTGAAGTTTATCTCTGTTTTACAGTGTCATTAAAGCTAGCTCAGATCCAGGGATCGTCAGCGACTTAATCACTCTATCGGCCATCTATTTTGGTACTTTTGGAAGTTGTAAATTTGGTATATGGCATGTATAGGCTAGTGATTATGGTATGTTTTGAGATGTATAGATCTTGCCATGTGATATGGCTTGATAGATGAATGATCTTAGTTTATGTTTAGGATATGTAAGAATGATGGTTATAATGTGTTTATGTGACTTTGTGTGAATGACCTTATGATATGTTTTGACCTTATGATGTGGATTGAGTGATGTATGGATTATATAATTTTGATGTGAATTTGATATTTTGGGATTTGTATGTTTGAATTGGATTTGAGTGTGGAAATAAATGATATAGTTGAAGGTTAAAAGGTGCATTTGCGGTATGAAATTATATGGTTTGATGCTTGTAGGTGTGACCCAAAGTGTGGGTAGCAAATTGGCCTTGCAAATGGCCTATATTTGCCCACACGGTTGAGCACACGGGCGTGTGGCTCGATCGTGTCTCTTATGTTTTCAAATTGAAACAAGTCAGACTTGCACACGGGCTGGAGACACGGGCGTGTGACTGGCCATGTGAATAAGCCAGTGTCGACCATGGGTTAAGCACATGGGCGTGTCTTTAGCCGTTTGGACAAGTCAGTATGTATGCCCTGTTTTGAACACGGTTTGGACACACGAATGTGTTTGAGGCCGTGTGAGGCACACGGCCTACCCATATAGGCTTGTTTAGCTTCTCCCTTATGACTGCTAGTAGCCGGTCTCAGATTAGAGGGCGCTATCCCATGGGCGGGAGTAAGTGCATTACTGTCTACGTCGTCAGCTATGGCTCTTTTGGGATCCATTGCTATACAAAAATCACATTTTATACGTCAGGATTCATCACAATATCACAATTAAGATATACGGCATGTATAGCTAGACTCTGACACGCTACGTTAGTCCGAGAATCGACTAAATCGTAACTTTGATACCAACCAAACGTAACACCCCTATCCCGTGTCCGTCACCGAATTAGGGTTAAGAGCATTACCTGACAGATCGGAAACTTAATCAGACATTTCATCAAGTATCTCATTAGTAACAAACATAATGTCCCATTTTTGTATGCCGTCGAGACATAAAACATACTTAGAAGTAGGGTCAGGACTAAACCAAAACACATACAGAAAATCTTAGAAATTTAAAAATTTTTAAAGATTCAAGTGTTACACACCCGTGTAGGCAGGCCGTGTGCCTCCCACGGCTACTAGACACCCCCATGTGTCTACCCCGTGGTCGAAATTGACTTTACTCCACGGCCACCAAGCACGCCCGTGTACTCTGGCTGTGGTCGATCCTGTAAAAAATCACACGGCTACCAGGCACGTCCGTGTGCCAAGACCGTGTACTCTTAGCTAGCTACTAACTTAGCCCCACAGTCACTAGGCATGCCCGTGTGCCACAACCGCGTGACATTATAGGCCATTTGCAAGGCCAAAATGCCACCCAACCAGGGTCAAACTTATATCCAATTAACCCAGACATTTAATGCATATTTGGCGACCAAGAACTTACCAAATTATCCATTCAATTAATACATTCAAATCCAATCTCATTCATAACAAATCCACAAGACTGAAACTTATAAAATCACAAACATTATTCATCCATACTTACTCAAAAACTTAACCATTTCATGTACTTCAACCATACAAAAGTATGCATCATATAACACATTTATTTGATGCATATCTTCAACTCATATCTAGCCAAATCACATGGCTAAGTTCATATAACAAACTTATACCAAAAACTAGCCTATACATGCCACATCTAGCTATATACATTTCCAAAATGTACCAAAACAAGTTGAGTAGTGTGATGACGATCCACAATGGTCCCCGAGCCTACAATAGCTTTGACGACCTAAAAAACGGAGAAAACACACACAAAGTAAGCTTTCAAAAGCTTACTAAGTCATATACAAATAAACTTAATATGTAAAGCATATAAGCATATAGAAACTTTGGCACAATTCACATTCATAGCAAATTTCCCACATATATGCTTTGGTCCATATTCTTGGCCATATTTGCCATAGTCATCAATTCAAAAATCATATATATTCATAACTCTTTCATAACCATTCTTGCATCTCAATCACATTCTCATATTCTATCTTACATTTCTTCAAATAAAAAATCACATAGGTACTTACCTTTTATACACATTTAATGTGTATACCAAACGTACCTGAAACGAATATACATTCACGTAATTGATCATAGCTCAAATTTTCCTGTTGAATCGATAGGAATCTAATAGGATACTCAGAAGGCTCGAAATAGTCGTATAATGCCAACGTCCCAGACGAGGTCCTACGTGTACTCGGATAACGATGCCACTGTCCCAGACAGGGTCTTACACGAATCAATATGATGCCGATGTCCCAGACATGGTCTTACACGCAAAGCTCATATCGATGCCAACGTCCCAGGCGTGGTCTTACACGCAAAGCTCATATCAATGCCAACATCCCAGACGTGGTCTTACATGATAAAATAGAACAGATACCTATGTCATGACATAGCTAATCCTATATATTCCTAGGTTCGTACGGGACTTCTCGGACTTTTCACTATGTCGACCGTGTCTTGAAATTCATGTACATCGCATCTCATAAGCATTCATTATCATCGATAGTCATATGGATATGCTCAATTCAATACAATTACATTTATTTGCAATATGACTTACCTCGGATTCGATTTAACGGAAATGGAAACGGCTACTCGATTATTTTCGCTTTCCCACGATCTAAGTTCGTGTTCCTCGGTTCTTGATCTATACATATTCAGAATTAACCCTTTTATTCACTAACTCATTCAATTCAATCCAAGGACACACATTTAGGGCTATTTGCAATTTAACCCTCACATTCGTACAATTTATCAATTTAGACCATTTTTCTCAAAACATCAAATTCACAAAAATCATCACATACACATGCTTAGCCGAATGCTTATGAACATCATACAAGCCATATTTTCCATTAAATTTGCAATTTAGTCCTTCAAGTTACTATTTTCTCAATTTAGCCCTAGTTAGCTAAATTTCAAGAACAAGGTATGTTCATCTAGCTCAAATCTTTCATTTAACACCATAAATCATCACAAAGCTCAACATATCATCAATGGCATATCACACAAACATCATCAATTCATAAAATTGAGACATGGGCTTGATAGTAGACTAAGCAGCGATTACAGAAATGTAGAAATTATCGAAAATCGACCGAAAACATACCTTGAATTTAGCTTGTAAGTAACCGAATATACAAAGCTTCAAAGCTTTCTTTTTCTTTGTGTTTTCGGTGGAGAATGCATGAAAGAATTCTCTTTTTCATGCTAAATTTTATTAATAATTCATTAATAAACAATTTCCAATTTTAGCCTTATAAGATAAAATCACAAAACATAATTTCCAAGGTTATTATGGACCATAATTGTCCACTATCTATAGAAATGGCTAATTTGCCATATAAATCCTCCATACTTATAAAGACATGGCAAATAGGTACTTTTTCTTGTAGCATGCTAGTTTTGTATTCAGTGCAATTTAATCCTTTGCACAAATTAAACACATAGACGGACAAATTAACTCACAGAAATTTAGCGCATGCTTAATCACTTACCAGAGGCACAAAAAATAATATTAAAACATTATACGGACTCTGATTTGTGGTCCCGAAACCACTATTCCGACTAGGGTATAAACTGGACTGTTACAATTCTCCCCTCTTAGGGATTTTTGTCCCCAAAAATCTTACCGTTAAACAGAGTCGTATATTGCTGTCTCATTGAATCTTCGGGCTCCCACGTAGCCTCTTCTATTCCGTGTCGATTCCTTAATACTTTCACTAACAGTATTTTTTTTATTTCTTACTCTTTCACTTCACGAGCTAAAATACGGATTGGTTCTTTTTCGTATGTTATATTAGATCGGATTTCAATTTCAGATGGGGCAATCACATGTGACGGATCGGATCTATATTTATAGAGCATCGAGACATGAAATACATTGTGGATCTTTTCTAGCTCAAAGGGCAACTTTAATCTATAAGCAACAGGCCCGACACGTTCAATAATCTCATACGGTCCGATAAACCTCGGACTTAACTTGCCTTTACGTCTGAATCGGAGCACTTTCTTCTACGGAGACACTTTCAGAAATACTTTGTTGCCGATCTCAAATTCTATATCTTTTCGTTTCAAGTCCGCATAAGATTTCTGATGATCAGATGTTGCTTTCAAACAATCTCAGATAATTTCACTTTCTATTCGGGGTCTTTTATCAAATCGACCCCGTGTAGCTTATTTTCACTGAGCTCAGTCCAATATAGAGGTGTACGATATTTACGTCCGTACAAAGCTTCATAAGGTGCCATTTTAATACTCAACTGAAAACTATTATTATACGCAAATTCAATCAATGGTAGATATTGTTCCCACGTCCCGTTAAACTCGAGAATACAACATCTCAACATATCTTCAAGAATCTGTATGACCCGCTCAGATTGACCATCCGTTTGCGGATGAAAAGCTCTACTGAAATGCAGTTTCGTGCCTAAATCTTCTTGAAATTTCTTCCAGAATCTTGAAGTAAACCTCGAATCTCTATCTGACACAATAGATAGTGGCACCCCGTGCAATCTTACAATCTCAGAAATGTAAAGATCGGCTAATCTATCAAGTGAATAGTCAGATCGTACCGGAATAAAATGGGCAGATTTCGTCAATCGGTCAACTATGACCCAAATCGCATCTTTCTTTCTCGGAGTCTGATGCAAACCAGAAAAAAAATCCATTGTCACTCTCTCCTATTTCCATTCAGGAATCAGAATTGGCTGTAGCAAACCAGATGGAACTTGATGTTCGACTTTCACTTGTTGACAGATTAAACATTTCGAAACAAAGTCAGTAATATCACGTTTCATACCAGACCATCAATAGTGTCGTTTCAAATCATGATACATTTTTGTACTCCCCAGATGAACAGATAGATGACTGTTATGTGCTTCACTCAAAATCAGCTGAATCAACTCTAGATTTCTCGAAAAACAGATACGACCTCGGAATCTCAAGCAATTATCAATAACTCGAAATTCAGATTCAGAATTCGAATCACATTGAGCTCGTTTCAATAACAACTCATTATCAACTTTCTGAGCATCACATATCTACTATATAAACAACAGTTTCACTTTTGATTTAGCTATCACAGAACTATTATCAGACAATTCTAACTGAATATTCAAAGCATGTAGTGCAAACAATGATTTTCTACTCAATGCATCAGCAACAACATTTGCTTTACCCGGATGATAATCAATCAGAAGCTCATAATCTTTTAATAGTTCTAACCATCTTCTTTGACACATGTTCAAATCTTTCTGAGTCATCAGGTATTTTAGACTTTTATGATCTGAAAACACGTGACATTTCTTACCATACAGATAATGGCACCAAATATTTAGTGCAAACACAATTGCAGCTAGCTCAAGGTCGTACGTCGGATAATTCTTTTCATGAGGCTTCAATTGTCTCGAGGCATAAGCTACAAGTTTGCCTTCCTGCATCAAAACACATCCCAGACCGTTTAACGAAGCATCACTGTATACAACAAATTCTTTACCCGATTTTGGCTGTACTAACACTGGAGCTTCTGTTAATAGAGTTTTCAACTGATCAAAACTTTTCTGGCATTTATCCGACCATTCAAATCTAACATCTTTCTGAAGTAATCTAGTCAACGGAGTAGCTACCACTGAAAATCCTTTCACAAATCGACGATAATAACCAGCTAGCCCTAGAAAACTACGGACTTCAGACACGTTCCTTGGAGGTTTCCAATCCATAATAGTAGAAATCTTACTTGGATCCACTCGGATTCCAGAAGCTGACACAATATGTCCTAGAAAACTAACCTTGTGCAAACAGAATTCACATTTGTTGAATTTCGCGTACAATTGCTTTTCTTTCAAAGTTTGCAACACAATTCTCAAATGCTCGGTATGATCGGCCTTATCTCATGAATAAATCAAAATGTCATCTATGAACACCACCACAAATTGATCTAGGTACGGTCTGAAAATTCTGTTCATCAGATCCATAAAAACAGCAGGAGCATTGGTTAGTCCAAAAGGCATAACTAAAAACTCATAATGTCCATACCTAGTTCTAAAAGCAGTTTTCAATATATCTGAATCTTTCACTCTCAACTAGTAGTATCCCAATCTCAGATCAATCTTGGAAAATACAGTAGCCCCTTTTAACTGATCAAATAAGTCATCAATTCTGGGCAACGGATATTTATTCTTTATGGTCACTTTATTCAATTGATGATAGTTGATACAGATTCTCATCGTGCCATCTTTCTTTTTCACAAACAGAACAGGAGTACCCCAAGGAGAAAAACTCGGTCTAGCAAACCCTCTATCGTCAATTCTTGCAACTGTGACTTTAACTCTTTCAACTCTACTGGTGCCATTTTATACAGAGCTATCGAAATAGGTGTTGTACCCAGAAACAACTCAATACCAAATTCAACTTCACGGATCGGAGGCAAACCCAGCAATTCTTTAGGAAATACATTAGAAAACTGGCAAACAATAGGCACTGATTCAACTTTCTTTTCAGAAAATTTCGAATCAATCACATAAGAAAAATATACCTCACATCCCTTTTTCACATATCTTTGAGCTTTCAAAACAGAAATTACAGCAGGCAATCCATTCAAATCATTAGACTCGACCCGCACAATTTCATTATTCAGACATCTCAAATCAATAGTCTTTCTTTTACAATTAACAACTGCATCGTGCACTAACAACAAGTCCATACCTAGAATAATATCAAATTCATCAAAAGGTAATAACATCAAATCAGTAGGGAAACATAATCTTGAAACATTAATGGACAGTTCTTGCATACTTTGTCAACAAGGACACTTTTACCTAAGGGGTTCGATACTTTTATAGCAAACTCAGTAGACTCTATAGGCAAAGTCTTACTGAATACTAAATTCATGCATATATATGAATGTGTAGAACCATGGTCTATCAATGCAATCACAGAAGTATCATAAAGTGTAAAAGTACCCGTTATAACATCTGGAGATGAAGCTTCCTCACGAGCTCTAATAGCATATGCTCTGGTAGGCGCTCTAGCTTCAGAACTTGCAACAGTGTCTTTTGTAATTCTCTGACTACCACTGACATTTCTTACATTCTTCGAAGGTCTACCTCTCACAGGTGCATTACAGATCTCAGATTCTGAACAGTCTCTAGCTCGATAGATTCAGGGCAATCACGGATAAAATGATCAAGTGATCCACATCTGAAGCAAGCTCTGTCATTTAATCTACAACTCCCCGGATGCCTTTTTCCACAATGCTTACATTCAGGTCTCTCGGTCTGAGCATTACCAACACTGGCCACTGAAGTTGCTGGGGTTTTGGAACTTATTTGCGATCTAACTCCATTTCTATTCGAATGTCCCACATTATCTTTTGAATGATCTTGATCATCTCTGAATCTCTTCGGAGCGGACTGAAATGATTTGCTCAAAAATCACTTTCTCGTATCTCGAGCTTCAAACTCAGCTTTTCTTTTATCTTTCCCGAGTGCCTCAGTTTTGCACGCTCTATCAACGAGTACTACGAACTTTTTTATTTCTAAGATCCCAACTAACAAACGAATGTCTTCATTAAGGCCATCTTCGAACCTTTTGCACATTATCGCTTCAGATGATATACATTCTCGGGCATACTGACTTAATCTCACGAACTCTCGTTTATACTCAATAACAGTCATTTGGCCTTATTTTAGTTCCAGAAATTCTTTTCATTTCTGATCGATGAATCTCTCACTGATGTATTTCTTCCGAAAATCGATTTGAAAGAAGTTCCATGTAACTCGCTCTTTCGGAACAATGAAAGTTAAGGTTTTCCACCATTGATAAGCTACATCTCGGAGTAATGATACAACACACTTTATGCTTTCTTCAGGAGTTAGAGACATTTTATCAAATACTCGGATAGTATTTTCTAACCAGAACTCGACTTTTTCAGCATCATCATTACTAGTAGCCCAAAACCATTCAGCCCCATATTTACAGATCTTGTCAACTAGAAGATTATTCAATAGATTCGGATACATAACTAATGGCACAACTGTAGTCTGAGGGGGGAATAACTGGGGGCGGGGGTTGCGAAATAGTCGGGTTATTTCTTACGAATTGAGTGAACCACTCACTCATCATCTGGAAGAAAGCTTGTTTAGCTTCTATCTTATGACCGCTAGTAGCCGGTGTCTAATCAGAGGGCGTTGTCCCTTGCGCGGGAGCAGGTGCATTACTATCTACGTCGTCAGCTACGACTCTTTCGGGATCCATTACTATACAAAAATCACATTTTATACGTCAGGATTCATCACACTATCACAATTCAGATATATGGCATGTATAGCTAGACTCTGACACGCTGCGTTAGTCTGAGAATCGACTAAATTGTAGCTCTAATACCAACCAAACGTAACACCCCTATCCCGTGTCTGTCGCCGGATTAGGCTTAAGAGCGTTACCTGACAGATCGAAAACTTAATCAGACATTCCATCAAGTATCTCATTAGTAACAAACATAATGTCCCCTTTTTGTAGGTCATCGAGACCTAAAACATACTTAGAAGTAGGGTCGGGACTAAACCGAAACACATAAAGAAATTCTTAGAAATTTAAAATTTTTTAAAGATTCAGGGTTTACAAGCCCGTGTAGGCAGGCCGTGTGCCTCCCACGGCTGCTAGACACCCCCGTGTGTCTACCCCGTGGTCGAAACTGACTTTACTCCATGGCCACCAAGCATGCCCGTCTACTCTGGCCGTGGTCGATTCTGACTTGGCTCCACGGCCACCAAGCATGCCCATGTACTCTGGCTGTGGTCAATCCTGTCAAAAATCACACGGCTACCAGGCACGTCCGTGTGCCAAGACCGTGTACTCTTAGCTAGCTACTGACTTAGCCCCACAGTCACTAGGCATGCCCGTGCGCCACAACCGTGTGACATTATAGGCCATTTGCAAGGCCAAAATGCCACCCAACCAGAGTCAAACTTACATCCAATTTACCCAGACATTTGATGCATATTTGGCAACCAATAACTTACCAAATTAACCATTCAATTAATACATTCAAATCCAATCTCATTCATAACAAATCCACAAGACTGAAACTTATATAATAACAAATATTATTCATCCATACTTACTCAAAAACTTAACCATTTCATGTACTTCAACTATACCAAAGTATGCATCATATAACACATTCATTTGATGCATATCTTCAACTCATATCTAGCCAAATCACATGGCTAAGTTCATATAACAAACTTATACCAAAACCTAGCCTATACATGCCATATCTAGCTATATACATTTCCAAAATGTATCAAAACAAGTTGAGTAGTGTGATGACGATCCACTATAGTCCCCGAGCCTACAGTAGCTTTGACGACCTATAAAATGGAGAAAACACACACAAAGTAAGCTTTTCAAAAGCTTACTAAGTCATACACAAATAAACTTAATATGTAAAGCATATAAGCATATAGAAACATTAGCACAATTCATATTCACAGCAAATTTCTCACATATATGCTTTGGTCCATATTCTTGGCCATATTTGCCATAATCATCAATTCAAAAATCATATATATTAATAACTCTTTCATAACCATTCTTGCATCTCAGTCACATTCTCATATTCTATCTTACATTTCTTCAAATAAAAAATCACATAGGTACTTACCTTTTATACACATTTAATGTGCATACCAAACGTACCTGATACGAATATACATTCATGTAATTTATCATAGCTCAGATTTTCCCGTTAAATCAATAAGAATCTAATAAGATAATCAGAAGGCTTGAAATAGTCGTAAAATGCCAACGTCCCAAACGAGGTCTTACGTGTACTCGGATAACGATGCCACTGTCCCAGATAGGGTCTTACACGAATCAATACGATGTCGATGTCCCAGACATGGTCTTACACTCAAAGCTCATATCGATGCCAACGTCCCAGACGTGGTCTTACACGCAAAGCTCATATCGATGCCAACGTCCCAGACGTGGTCTTACACGAAACCTCAAATCAACGCCAATGTCCCAGACATGGTCTTACATGATAAAAAAGAACAGATACCTATGTCATGACATAGCGAATCCTATATATTCCTAGGTTCGTACGGGACTTCTCGGACTTTTCACTATGTTGACCTTGTCTCGAAATTTATGTACATAGCATCTTATAAGCATTCATTATCATCGATAGTCATATGAATATGCTCAATTCAATACAATTACATTTATTTGCAATATGACTTACCTGAGATTCGATTTAACGGAAATGGAAATGGCTACTCGATTACTTTCGCTTTTCCGCGATCTAAGTCCGTTTTCCTCGGTTCTTGATCTATACATATTCAGAATTAACCCTTTTATTCACTAACTCATTCAATTCAATCCAAGGACACACATTTAGGGCTATTTGCAATTTAACCCTCATATTCGTACAATTTATCAATTTAGTCTATTTTCTCAAAACATCAAATTCACAAAAATCATAAAATACACATGCTTAGCCAAATGCTTATGAACATCATACAAGCCATATTTTCCATCAAATTTGTAATTTAGTCCTTCAAGTTACTATTTTCTCAATTTAGCCCTAATTAGCTAAATTTCAAGAACAAGGTATGTTCATCTAGCTCAAATCTTTCATTTAACACCATAAATTATCCCAAAGCTCAACATATCATCAATGGCATATCACACAAACATCATCAATTCACAAATTGAGACATGGGCTTGATAGTAGACTAAGCAATGATTACAGAAACGTAGAAATTATCGAAAACCGACCGAAAACATACCTTGAATTTAGCTTGTAAGTAACCGAATATTCAAAGCTTCAAAGCTTTCTTTTTCTTTCTGTTTTCGGTGGAGAATGCATGAATGAATTCTCATTTTCATGCTAAATTTTATTAATAATTCAGTAATAAACAATCTCCAATTTTAGCCTCATAAGATAAAATCACAAAACATAATTTCCAAGGTTATTATGGACCATAACCGTCCACTATCTATAGAAATGGCTAATTTGCCATATAAATCCTCCACACTTATAAAGACCTGGCAAATAGGTACTTTTTCTTGTAGCATGCTAGTTTTGCATTCAGTATAATTTAATCCTTTACTCAAATTAAACACACAGACGGACGAATTAACTCACAGAAATTTTGCACATGCTTAATCACTTATCAGAGGCACAGAAAATAATATTAAAACATTATACGGACTCTAATTTATGGTCCCAAAACCAATATTCTGACTAGGGTATAAACCGGACTGTTACAAGAATCACCTGGGATTTCTTTCAAGCCGAATTCTGGAAGAAATATATCAGTCAACGGTTTATAGATAAAAAAACGTAAAGAGTTCCTAGAGCTGAAACAAGGCCGTATGTCTATTACGGAATATGAACGAGAATTTGTGAGATTGAGCCAGTATGCGTGAGAATATGCTTCAATAGAAACTACTATGTGTGAATAATTCATTGAAGGTTTGAATGAAGACATTAAACTTTTGGTTGGAATTCTTGATTTAAATGAATTTGTAGTATTGGCTGAAAGAGCCTACAAAGCCGGGGAGCTTAGTAAAGAAAAGATGAAAGCAGATTCAGAGTCTAGAGACGAAAGAAAAAGGTCGATGAGTAAGTCAAATCATTCTTCGTCAAAGAGATTTAGAGATGCAAATAATCGCTCAAATATTTTGTTTGGACATTTGAGTAGAGATCGTGAGAAACAGAGTACTGGTCCTAAAACTCAAACTCCAATTGAATCGAGTGTTGGAAGTGCCAAAAGCAATAAGCCTAAATGTAGACAGTGTGGGAGACGTCATATTGGAGAATGCTGGGGCAAGTATAATAATAGAGCTTGTTACAAGTGTGGATCACAAGATCACTTTATTAGGGATTGTCCAAAGTTAGCTGAGAAAGATAATGTTCAGAGTGCAAGGCCGAGTAACACGATGGCTAGGGGTAGACCACCCAGAAACACTGGAAATGTGAGTGGTAGTTAAAGAGGAACAATAGATACAACTGTGAGATCTGAGGCGAGAGCACCTGCCCGAGCTTACGCTATTCGCGCTCGAGAAGAAGCGTCATCTCTAAACATCATTACTGGTACTTTTACTCTTTTCGATACTGATGTGATTACACTGATAGACCCAGGATCTATTCATTCATATGTGTGTGTGAATCTAGTATCTTGTAAGACTCTACCTGTTGAGTCTTTTGAGTTTGAAATTAGAGTATCGAACCCCTTAGGCAAGTGTGTACTGGTTGACAAAGTGTGCAAGAATTGTCCGTTGATGTTTCAGGATATTTTCTTTCTGGCTAATCTAATGTTGCTATCCTTTGATGAATTTGATATAATTCTGGGTATGGATTGGTTAACGCTGCATAATGTTATTGTGAATTACAAACGGAAAAGTATTAATTTGAGAAGTCAGAGTGGTGAGATAGTTCGAATTGAATCCAGTGATTTGAACGGGTTACCAGCAGTAATATCTTCGATGAAAGCTTTGAATTATGTGAAAAAGGGATGTGAAGCTTATCTTACATATGTGATAGATACAAAAGTGACAGAAAAGAAAGTTGAATCTGTGTTTGTGGTTTGTGAATTCCCTGATGTGTTTCCTGAAGAACTACTGGGATTACCTCCGATATGAGAAGTCGACTTTGGTATTGACTTAGTGCTGGGAACGACTCCTATCTCAATAGCTCCGTATAGAATGGCACCAACAGAATTGAAAGAATTGAAGTCTTAGTTGCAAGAATTGATACATAGAGGATTTGCACGACCAAGTTTTTCGCCCTGGGGTGCTCCTGTGTTGTTTGTAAAAAAGACAGATGGTATTATGAGGATGTGTATTGATTACCGAAAATTGAATAAAGTGACAATAAAGGATAAATATCTTTTACCACGAATTAATGATTTATTTGATCAATTGAAAGGAGCTACAATATTTTCTAAGATAGATTTGAGATCAGGTTACTATCAGCTAGGAGTTAAAGAATTAGATGTACCAAAAATTAGTTTCAGAACGAGGTATTGACATTATAAATTTTTAGTTATGCCTTTCGGACTAACGAATGCTCCTGCAGTATTTGTGGATTTGATGAACCGGATATTCAGACCGTATTTGGATCGATTTGTCGTGGTGTTTATTGACGATATTTTGATTTATTCTTGTGATGAGACGCAACATGCCGAGCATTTGAAAATCGTGTTACAGACTCTGCATGAGAAGCAATTGTATGCAAAGTTTAGTAAATGTGAGTTCTGGTTGCGTGAGGTTGGTTTCTTGGGACATATACACTATGTTTGGTTAGAGGGAATGGCTATTTCATTCCCTCCTTATTCAGTGGCCCATCCTTATTCCATTGTTTGGTTGGCTGTAATGGGCTATTATAACCCTATTCCATACAACATTATTCAGGGTAAAACCACCTTTTACCATTTCGCACTTAGACTACAGAATAGCCATTCAGCATGTTTCAGCGTGTGTGAGTTTCAACAATACCCTTCTCCATCTTTTTTTCATTCTATCGTCTAAATCCCTTCTTTTTTTCATTCTTCTTCCCATCTCCTTCTCTAAAGCATCTTCTTTTTTTTATTCTTCTTCCCCTCTTTTTCAAGCGGCTCCTTTCTTTTAGCTACCCACACTTCCAACTTCCCGAGAAGCTCCAAGGCTGAAACCGAGGAGAAGGCGCTACAATACCCTTTCCAAGGTAGGTATTTTCTTTCTTTCTTTCAGACTTCAGCTATAATTTGTTAGGTATTTGTTAGGTATTGCTTGCCTTAAATCGCTGGCAATAGTTTTTTTCAATTGCTCGAAACACCCAAATGATAAAAAAGTAGAATTAAGAAAAAAATAGGTCGGGTTAAATAGATGCTAGAGATTTTGAGGGATTTCCTTTTTTTTCCCGATGTCGTTTGGCAGGTGGAAAAGAGATGCTTCAGTTATTGGTGAAAATAAATTATGACAGAAGTATTGTTACTTTATCATAATGGAGAAAATTGTGGATCAAAGTTTGAGGGCCGACTCTAGGAAATTTACAATTGATTGTCATTGTAATAGTTGTAAAGTGTTATACTTTTGAGTTGTGTTTTCCTTAATCAGAATAAGACTGGCATCTAATTGTTTGAATTAGAATAATATGTTGTTCTATGTTATATCTGGCTTAATGTGATCCAACTGAATATTAAAATGGTGATTCGGCTATACAATCTAGCTGAATATTAATATTGCATTTTTTAAAGCATTGATGTTTCGATATGTGTGATTACTTTACGAATAGTTTTTGTAACACCCCAAATTTGGGCCTAGTAGAATTGGGCCTATTGCGCATTGGGCACGGGAGTGTTTAAAACTTTTGAGAACAAGAGAACGACACTAATGCAAGTTGGACCTATTAGGTGAGTGATTTTGGAAGGGTAGGGGGCTTCCATGAAGTCCCGGGTTCAAACCTAGCTTGAGGAAAATTTTAGTTTTAGGTGAGTAAAACCCTGGGTGTAAGTAAATAGGCTTTAAGAATAAAATGTGGAAAAAAATGACATAAAAGGAGTTGTGGTCTAGTGGCAAATGGCGCCATATGGAAGACAAGGAAGTGACGCCATAGAGGAAGCAAGGGGTCCAAGGTTCAAGTATTGGTGCTTGCAATTCATTTTGATTTCTTTTTAAATGAACTTAGACTTTGGCCCATAGGCTTATATTTAGTTGCGCATGTTGTAAGTCACAAAAGGAGCTTGTGTTGTGGTGGCATGTAGAGTTTGAAGCATAGGAGAGGGCAAGGGTTCGAATCCCATTGCAAGCAAAAAGGGATATTTATTTTGCTAAGTTGGGACGGCAAGTGGTTGTGATGGATTTAAACTTTGCTGAAGGAGGGATCCCACATCGGGAAGCTAGCATGAGGGAAGGTGAGAAGTTGGCTTTAAATAGAGCAATCTATGAGGAGAGTAAGGATACCTTGGTTGGTGTTTGGGCATAGGAGTGTTCGGAGCACGGATTAGCTTCAGATTCCTATCAGGCGTGTATTTCGCACTACTCTAGCTGTAGAGCGGCAAATACCGAAATATCGGTCACACGATGATGGTAGCCACACAAGCGTGCGAGTGCACATGTGTGAGCTTCGACGCAATAGTTGAGGCCATCATAAGTGTTCTTGAGGGTTTAGGCTGTTTAGGCCACGATGGGCCGAAAGGGGCCATGTGGGGCCAATGGGCCCATGGGCCCATACGAATAAGTTGTATGATTGTGTAGTAGATATTGGACTAGTTAATGTGAATCTCATATCTGTGGCTAGATTTGGGCTAAATGGGCCACGTGAGCGTGTGGGCTCATTTGGGCTAAGAATGGGCCCTCGGCCCAATCGCATCGTTATCTCGTTTCTTCCTGTTAGGGTGATTAGTTACTTTGTGGTTGTGATTTAAGCATTCATATTGACTCCGATTCTGTAAGATCGTGTTTTTGATGAGCAAAAGGGATTCTAGTAATAGGGGCGGTAAAGGTGCTAGCCGAGACTGTGCACATAACCTCCACTCCCAAGTTTAAGCGATGTAGGGTGTCAGCGGTTCGGGACTTTCCGCCTAGATGTGGAAGGGTGTCGGCATCAAACTTTGGTTTAACTAGGCAAATCGCAATTGATTGTTCTAGTGAAGGCAAGTGATAATAAATCTCATGGTTAGGTGTTTGGAATAGAGATCTCCCAATACTTCTGCTAATTGTGTTAATTGTGTGTTATGTTTTGTATAGATGAAGGCGCTTGTGATTATTTAGTACTCTATGTGATAAGGTGTGTAATCTCACACCTCTGTTTGTTCTATTAATGCGATGTTCTGTAAATCGGCTAAAAGTCAAAATATCGAAAAGCTGGAATATCAGCTTCTGAGATCACTCGAGCGTGCAAACGCTCGTAGAGATAAATCAAGCCACTAATGTTGGCGATAGACTATTGGGAGGGTCACGAACTATCTCGTGGGACTGAAGCTGTAATGGGCCTTGTAGAGCCGAAGAGGGCTAAGTGGGCCCAACGGGCTAACGGGCTCACATGGGCAGAATTTATGGTAAGTGCCGAATAATAGATGCGGCTGCGAAGTCTGCAAAACCGTGACCGAAAGTGGGCTGAATGGGCCACACAAGTGTGTAGGCCTGTTTGGGCTAAAATTGGACTTTAAGCCCAATTGCACCGTTTTGGCTAGAGATGGAACTTGTTTTGCTGGAGGTGACCGTGGGCCTCCGAAAAGACCGTTCGAGGGGTAAATTATCGAAATACCCTAAACTTTAAACCCTAAACCCTTAGTGGGTAAATTACCAAAATACCCTTAGTGGGTAAATTAGTGAAATACCCTTAGTGGGTAAATTACCGAAATACCCTTAGTGGGTAAATTACCGAAATACCCTTAATAGGTAAATTATCGAAATACCCTTGATGGGTAAAAATTACCGAAATTACTGTTATTTGCAGCTAGGCTGCATTATTAGAGAGTTTGGCTGGGTGGGTCAACGTGGTCCCCACATGGAGAGATTGGTTGGTACGGGTGGGGAGTTTGGTTGGTATGGGTTGGGTACATGTTTATTGCATTGATTTTGGGGCTTAGGCCTAGATTGTTACCGAATAGGAATTAGGCCTAGACCGTTATCGAATAGGGTTAGGCCCAGACTGTGACCGTATTAGGGGATTACACACTGAGTTCTCGTAACTCACCCCTTTATTTTAACCGTGCAGGTGATCCCCAGCCTTAGAGGATTTGGAGCTACAGAGGACTCGGAGGTGGCTACATGTCGGATATGGTTTATGGACTAAACTTAGCGATTTTAGTTTAATTTAGTTATTTTAAATTATTGGGTTAATAATTTTTGTAATAAGGCCATTGGGTTTTTCTTTTTAAGTTTTATTTGGTATTTCTTTAAATTACAAACTGCTGGTCTATTAAACACGAGTTTTTAAAACTATAACCACTGTTTTCAAAATATCATGTATTCACAAATGTTTGAATCAAACTTCCGCAACAAACAAGGTTTTGAAAGTAATAATGTTTTTGCAAGAGAATGACTTTTAATAAACTACGTTTTGAAGATGAGCAAACGAAATCTGAGGTTTTACATGGCAGAAAGTTTTAATTTCTTTAAGAAGGGTTTCTAATGAAAGCACGGTTTTCGAAAAACTCTTCAATGTGACACGCTAGATTTGGGCCTAACTTCTAGGCCGGGTTTGGAGTGTTATAGTTTTAGTACTTGCTTCAGTTACCATAATATTTTCTTTAGGTTTAAAGATTTGCATAATTATTCACTTTCCCTCTCCTTTCTTCATGAAGAGAAGTTTTATGCTTGAGAGATAGTGATATACTATAATATGCCGCTTATTTGGATAAGTTTTATGTTGCAGGTTGGGTCTCGTTGCAACCATCAAGGTATGCTACCCATTTCCTTGTAATATAATTTGAATTTTATATGGTGTTTCACTCTATTACTATAGACTGGTGACATGCACATATGCATAGGTTGGGTCTATTTCGTTATTTTAGTATGTCATGTGTATATATTATTCATACTGGTTGGCATTGCTGCCATAGAAAAAAAAAAAAAAAAAGGGGTTTATCATGTACTAGACCATATCATATTGGCAACAATTCTAAATTAAAACGAAGTTAAAAGTGCAGCATGAGAGGCTTTACACAAAACTATTTGGTAAGTGTGTTTGATTTAATAGACTTCTAAGATGTAATTAGATCTTGTCATTAATAAGGAAAAGTTATAGGGGAAGCATGCACCATTATTTTATTTATTTATTTATTATTTTACATATTATTTTACTATCTTTATAACGATAATAATACTGTAACCAAAGGAAGTTGCTGCATAGAACACCAGGATAGAATGTGCTATAAAATTTGAAATATTTCAGTAACAATGACAGAGGGACAGGCATCCTGGTGATAGTTTATTTACTATGCCTTTCCTTCAAGTGACTGAACAATGAGCATTTAACAGTAACACTTAGAAAATGGATGAGTGTTCAGTTATCATTTGAAAATTTCCATTTTTTTAGCAATTAGTTGTATGTAAATCTTTTAGAGAAAGGAAAATAATATGTTACGAATAAACTCTGCCATCTTTAAAGGCTTCTTAATTTTGAAGTTAGCTTTTAATTTTTGAAAACTAGCTGTAGTTCAGTTATAATTTTTTTCCATCTGGCCACTGAAATTTTCTTGTAACCACCATCCCTAGTAATCTCCTTTTCAGATATTGTTTTCTAATGACCACCATAAAAATTTGAGCATTTTTATGCTTCTAAAAGAAAATGATTTTATATTTTAAGTGATTGCCAAAGTTAGATTGAGAGGTTTCCTATTAATGCCAAAGTTAGATTGAGAGGTTGCTAATTTACACGGAGGAGAACAAGGTAAGTACAGCTGATATGATATTAATCTTGAGAGGAACTTAGTGGGGTGACACTAACTGAGGGCATCTGTTCAAACTGACAGAATTTGGTTTTTCAGCAACTTTATTTTTTTTCTTAAAGCTGTGACAGCCAAATAAGTTGATATCATGAGAGATTATCTGTCCTCTTTTATTGCAAGGCTCTAAGATATCACCATTTTCTACCTTCTAAACTTATTTGATAAATGAGGCAATCATATGAAAAGAAACATAATCTGTATGTGTGGCCAGCATCTAAAATCATTGCCTCGGGACTGCTGGATATGTAGTGTCCTCCATCTGTCATCTTGTGTTCCTTGGAAATTAAAAGCATGATGTGTCTTATACCAAGATATTTTCTGTGAACTTTGCAGTGCCAGTTTTTCATATTTCTAAATAACCATATAAGTTCACAATCTGTATGTAAACATATTGAAACATTTTCTAATTTAAATTTGTTCTATGATGAAAATGTGGCAGGTTAAGAGTTTGACAAGCAACATTCAGCTGATAGTTGATTCCTTACGAAGTTCCACTGTTGTAGAAGTACAAGTAAATTCAGCTTCATAGATTATCATTAAGAAGAAAAAAAATGCCTTATTAATTCCAATTTGTTTTAGGAAGACATCCATCTGATGGCTGCTCTCATATCTCAAATGGGGACGGTTCTGACTGCATGTGTCTGAACCAAAACTGATCAATCTTGCTGCCACGAAAGCATGATCTGGTGAGGAAGTTGTGCTTTATTGTTTATGTGATTGAAGTGAATGATGCACCAAAAAGAATGGGACACCTTTTTCTTTAATTTTCGCCATCACCTTATGTGGTTTTGAGGGTTGATTGGTGAGGCAATTGGAGGCAAACAATAAAAGAAAGATACATAATTATCTTTGAAAGATAGAGAAAGAGAAGAAACATTGGGGTAAAAAAAGAGGAAAAAAAATAAAGGGTTTAGTTTTGACTGTGGAGGAATAATGAGGCCTTTTGGTTATATAGTTTTGATATTATTATCCATGGACAATTCTTTCTTTTCGTTTATAATTTGAGTATGAAGGTCCCTTAATTAGGTTTTTGTTTTTTTAGTTTTTTTTTAGTTTTTTAGTCATTATTGGTTTTGTTGTGGCCTGCCTCACTCTAAAAAAAAACTGGATATATTTTATCAAAGATATATTTTCTTATGTTTTATTGGATGCATGTTAGGTTTCCAATCAATAACCCATGAATTTTTAATTTTAAAAAAAGTAAAAATTATACCATCAAACTCTTTCTATAACAATCTCAATTATTTATAAAAAATTTTGATGTGATTTATATTATATTTGATTTTCTTTTCAAGTTGATATTTATAATATATTAATAATATTAATTAATGAGATTTAGGTCATATCTTTAACCAGATTTGCAAATGTAATAAAATATGATTAACATTTTATTTAATAATATTTGAAATTAAAATTTATGGTAAATTATTAAAATAGTTATTTTAATTATTTCTGATTTGTCTACTAGCATGGATTAGGAACGTTGTTTCTGTATGTATATTATATACTTGTTCTTTTAATGAGATTCTGCCATTTTCGGCCTACCTTTCATAAGATTTAGTGATCTGGGATTTTGGATGTGGATGTATTTCAAGATTAGATGTTCATTATTTGATTTTAAATTTTAATATTCTAGACATTATTATTTGCTAAACCAAGAGCCGATTTTGTTGAATGAAATTTGATAAATATGTATTGTTCATTTTTCTTTGACAGTGTGTTATTGCTTCCTCTTCTTCTTTGGTTTGCTTGATTGCTTCTTCCACCCACATTTGAGCTTCTTGTATTCACTAAACCACTGTAAGTTCTTTACAAATTAAATTCCTTGATTTTGTTTTACTGTTTTTGAAATTAGTATTGAAAAAATGTGACCCTTTTACTATGATTTGAATATATGTAACACTTTAATATCTTTCAGTAACGGCTCGTCTGCCTTTAATTGTACAAAGTGAGAGGCGTAAAAGAATTGGTCTTAATGGCTGCAAATGTGTACAATTGCGAGATGGTTCTTAGTTGCATTGGGTGCCATCCATAGCCTATATACCTATAGACCAAAGATTAGATCCTATATTTTAGATTTTTATGCACGAGATTATGTGAAAAGACTTGTATATGCTAGTGATGAGACATGTATTTAACAAGTTAGGATGAATAGAATTACCTTTTTTAAACTATGTGAGATGTTACAAACTTTAGGGGATTGAAGTCATAAAGGAACATGCTTGTTGATGAGCAAGTGGCAATGTTTTTACATATCATTTCTCATCACCTTAAAAATAGAGTTATCAATCATCACATTAATAGGTCCGGGGAAACCATTAGCAGATCATTTCACAATGTTTTAAATGCTGTCATACGCTTACAAGATGTGTTATTTAAAAAGGCAGAGCCAATTACAACTAATTCTACAGACCCAAGGTGGAAATGGTTCAAGATATTGGAGTAAATACTATATATAGCTCGTACATAATTTAGTCCATTTAGATTTAAATATAGTATCCTAACTCGAGTTTTTATATATGTGATGTAGAATTGCTTAGGTGCTTTAGATGGAACCCACATCAAGATTAGGGTTCCAACAGTTGATAAATCTAGATATCCAACACGAAAAGGTGACATAGCAACAAATATGTTAGGTGTTTGTACACCTGATATGCATTTTGTTTATGTTTTTCCTGGTTGGGAAGGTTCTAATGCTGATGGGCGAGTTCTTCAAGATGCCATTAGTAGGAGACATGGACTAAAAGTTCCTTATGGTAAAGTGCAATATTATAGGAATTTGAATTAATTTTTAAGATCATACTTTTTTGGGAAATTAACCATGACAAATAGTTTCTTTTTATAGGTTGTTATTATCTAGTTGATGCTGGATACACAAACTGTGAGGGATTTCTTGGGCCTTTTAGAGGACAAAGATATCATTTGAATGAGTGGCGTCAGGGTTACCAGCCAAGTACTCCAGAAGAATTTGTCAATATGAAACATGCTTCAGCTCGTAATGTTATTGAAAGATGTTTTGGGTTATTAAAACTTAGATGGGGAATACTTAGGAGTCCATTATTCTATCCTGTGAGGGTGCACAATAGAATCATTATTGCATGTTGTTTGCTCCATAATTTTATTCGAACCTATATGAGTCTTGATCCTATTGAAGCGGAGTTAGAAGAAGAAGTACCTAGTAATGTGATAGATGATGATGAACCGAATATCATAAATATTCATCCATCGGATGCATGGGCTACTTGGAGGATGGAACTAGCCAAAAATGGCAAACATCTAGAAATTAGTTAGGTTTAGGGTAAAAATAGTAAATGTTAAGTTGTTTATGTTATTTCATGTATCTAGTTTATGAAACTTTGGTGGTGTTTGAATTGTTTTTTTGATTGTACTAGACTTGTTGAATGATAATTTATTTTCTTTTGATTCATCATGTGTTATAATTTTATATAGTGTTGATCTTTTGATGCATAATATTGAACTTAATTTTAATTTGCATTTTTTTCTTAAGATAACTATGTCAGGTTTTTCATAATCAAGTGCTTCTTCCCAAAATTCTCGAGGAACCAAAAGGAAATGGGTTCCAGAAGAAGATGTTGCGTTGGTTGCTTGTATGGTCGACTTGCACAATGTTGGAACCTTTAATGCAGATACGGGATTCAAAGTCGGGCATTTAAATGAGTTGGAAAAAATGTTAGAAAAAGTTTTACCCCATGCTGTGTTGAAGGTTAAACCTAATCTTGAATCAAGGATTAAGACATTGAAAAGGGATTGGTCAATCTTTTATGACATGCTTAGTGAAAAAAACAATAGCGGCTTTGGTTGGGATGATCATAGGCAGCTTGTTGTTGCTGAAGATGCGGTGTGGAACTCATATATAAAAGTAAGAATTATTTCAAGTCTTTATTATCTTATTTTGACCAAACTTATATCTATTATAAATTCCTCATTTTTTTTAAAGTCATTAAAAAGCTGCTTAATTCAAACATCGGAGTTTCCCTTATTATGACCAACTTATGGCCATCTATGCAAAAAATCGAGCCATTGGGAAAGATGCTCAAACAACCGTTGATATTATTGAAGAAATAGATGTTGAGGATGTGGCTACTACAAATACTCACGAAGAAAGAAACGATTTCCATAGATGCGAAGCTGATGTTTCTTTGGATGATATGGATCTTTCAGCTACACAACCGCAACCAGGTAGAAACCAAGGTGATTCCACATTTTCAAAGAAGAAAAAAAAGATTTCTATGGCAAGTGATTCTTCTACTTCATTTAATGATGCTACCACTTTATTGGTGGAAAATATACAGACCGTTGGCCTTGAAATTAGTAAGAGTATTGCCTCCGAAGTGCTAATTCAACAAAAGTCAAAAATAGCCATTCAACAAAGTGCTCTGAAATTATATCCAACATTATGTGAAGTAGAAGGTTTAATTGAGGATGAGCGCTTTCGAGCATTGAGCAAAATTCCAGATCATCCAACGCAAACGCTCATTTTCTTTAGTTTACCTTCTGCTATGCGATTGGAATGGGTTAGAAGATTTCTTGCTGACCATTAAAAATCATGGTTGTGTTGATGATACCATCGTTTCTATTATTTGGTGGGCTAAGTGCGAAACCACCGAGTGATTGGTAGTATTATGAATGGTTTATTGGGAAAATTATGATGTGTTGTTTCTTGTGATCATGTGGTGATAAGTGCAGGGATGCATGTTAAGTAATGTGGGCATTTGGCTTGTGATATGGTTGGAATGTGGTAAGAGATGAAATGAGTAAGCATGATCATGGAATATGGATTGTTTTTGCTTAGTATGTAACTATTTATTGTTTAGCACATACTATGATGTTATTTGTTTTCATGTAAACTTACTAAGCTTAAAGCTTACTCCCCTATTCTTTTCCCTTGTTTTATAGAGTCAAAGAGCCGGGTCAGGATATGAAGATAATTGGAAGATCACCCATACTATCAGCTCCTCTCGGTATATCTAGACTTAGTGTTTTGAGTATGGCATTATAGGGGCTAGACTAGGTAATTTGTTTTGTTATTTTGGCCAAGAATGTATTGGCCCCTTTAAAGGTGAATTCTTTTGTATATAACCATAGTTGATGGCTCACTATTATATATGAAAAGATGAAGTTATTCATGGAAGTGTATATTGTAAAGCTGAGTTGTTTAGTGATTTGTTGAATGGATTTATGTTGTGTGAGTTAAGGTGGTGAAAAGAGCTTGCCAAATAGCCTTGTTCTTGTCCACACGGGTAGGCACACAGACGTGTGTCTAGGCCGTGTGTGACACACAGTTAGTCCCATGGGTGTGTGACCAGGCTGTGTGTCCCCTGCATGTTAGTTTTGTAAGTCAGTAAGCTTTGTAATAAACACACAAGCAGAGACACGGCCGTGTGTCTCAACCATGATGGAGGCACGACCATAGACATAGGCGTGTGCCCAGGACGTGTGAAGTCTACACCTTGAAATTGGAATTTAATTCGAAACACGGTCTAAGGACACGGGCGTGTGCCTTGACCGTGTGACCATAGTGAGATGATGATGTCATAAACAGAATGCCAAGGTTTTGGCACACGGGCTGAGACACGAGCGTGTCGAGGCCGTGTGAGGGACACGGGCCAGGGACACGGGCGTGTGCCCAGCCGTGTGAAATAAGTTAGTGTCGACCACGGGTGAGGGACATGGGCGTATGTGACCACACGACCTGCCCACACGGGCGTGTGGCCCCTGTTTAGGTGAAAATTTTTAAGTGCACTAAAGTTTCCGGTTGGATTCCGTAACCCTTCGTATGCATGTTGAAGGCCTCGTAGGTCCTTAATGAGAATGTTTTGATGGTGAAGGAGATATTTTAAGTTATATGATCAAGTGAGTTAAGTACGGTAACGCCTCGTACCTGGCTCCGGCGTAGTATATGGGTAAGGGGTCTTACACATAGGTTATAAAGTGGCATGTGTTTCTAAACTCAATACATGCTACGTTCAGTCCTAAAATTGACTAAATCATAGCTCTGATATCACTAAATGTAACACATATACTGGGTCCGATCACTCGACCCAAGCTATAAGGTATTACAACTGTATAACATTAACGTTTTTTTACTATCCTATTGTAAATAACCAAATAAATTATTTCATAATTCAATTACAATCATTTCCATATTAATCAATCATATCCGGACCTAAATTGAACATACGAAGAATTTAAAACAAACTGGGAACAATTTTAGACTAAACTGAAACCTTTATAAATATTTAGGTAAAAAGCGAAAATAGGGATCACACGGCCGTGTAACTCACTGTAGCCAGGTGGACAAACTTGCACCAAAAATCAAATAGGACACATGGCTGTGTCAAGCAACTGTGTGGAGGACACAGTTTTATGGTAAACCGTGTCACAGGCTGTGTGTACCCAAAAACACCTGCAAACACCAACTAAGTTACATACCAATTCTTAGGTTCCAAGCCATGCATTAACCAAAATTCAAACCTATTCAAAATGTGCCAAAACATGCCAAAATATAAACCAATGTGCCTAACCAATATGCCGTCATTAGCACCATAATTCAAACATAAATAACAACTATCCAAAGCAAAACAAACTCAACATGTCAACCTTATTCAATCATCAAATAAGTCCCAAATAACATATGTCATAATCAACCCTTATACGAAACCTTTCAATGATAATATATCCCATTCATCCATTCAATGAACTCAATACCAAATTAAACACATTACACCATCGCTCATATTGTTAGCATATTAATGATCAAAGTTTACCAAGGTACTTAGACATATATACCTAAACGACAATTCAAAATGCATTTAGATACCAAATCATGCATTTATCATCACACACTGCAACCAACCAAATTACCAATTAGAATTACATCAATATACTATTATATACTTCAAATGGCATAAAATGTCACTAAGATACCTATTAACATAAGCAGACCAAAACCCTATTTACATGTCACTTATAACTGGCCAAAATAAATGGATAACCACTGAATGAGTTACCGAATAGTATGATCTCCAACGACGTTCCAACCGACAACAAAAGCCCAACAATTTACAAAGAAGAAAAATCAAATAGAGTAAGCTTAAGTAAAGCTTACTAAGTCCATAAAAACAAAACATCACTTGCCTGTAAATTTAATTACAAATCATACATAACATAAAACTAACAATCCTTTGTTGTATTTCATCATTTCAACTGTTTGAAATAATTAAACCTGGATGATTCATGTCTCCAAAACTTAACATGTTAATAATCATATATCAAGTTATAATTAACCAACTATAGTTCATCATACTATCTCATTTCATTTCTATTTCAATAACCAACTGTTTTGCCTGGAGAACTTTAGTAAATTTACTTCGGATACGCGGGAGGGTAATGCTTACACAAGCTGACAATAGGACATTAACCAATATACGATGCTGCTCACACAAGCTTTAGAGAATCTACAACACATATAGGATCTCAAGCCATTAGTATGGTATGTATCACTAGTACATAGTACCTGCTAAATATAACACTGGCACAAAATTCCTACTACCGCAACACCAGTACATAGTACCTGCTGAATATAAATGACACATAGCCAACACCGGTACATTATACCTACTGAATATAAATCCTAATTGTAACACCCCAAACCCGGGCTAGATGTTATGGCCGGATCTAGTATGTCACATCAAAAGGTTGTTTAAAAGCTTTGCGTTCATTAAAAACTTTGTATTCCTTTGTGATACTCCGAACTTTGTTGCTTGTGAAAACAAGATTTGCTTAAAATGTTTTCTTGTAAAGATATTATTATTTTTGAAAACTTTGTTTATAGCAGAAATCAGATTCAAAGAGTTGCGGAAACGTGATATTTTGAAAATAGTTATTGTTGTTTTAAGAAAACCCAGTGTTTAAGCATCTAATAGTTTGATAATAATCGAAATGAAAGTTTAAAAGGAAAATAAACTCCATTGGCCTTATTACAAAATATTTACCCCGAAATGAATAACATAAAATAAACTTAAAAACTGGATTTACTAATTTTCGTGAGAAGTAACTCCAATGTATGGCCACCACCGAGTCCTCCACAGCTCTAAATCCTCTAACGCTGGGGATTACCTGCAAGGTTAAGGAAAAGGGGGTGAGTTACGAGAACTCAGTGTGTAATCCCCTAAATGGTCACTATCTGGGCCTGAGCCCTTACGGTATCAATCTGGGCCTAGCCCTATAATCATGATAATGCAAACAGAACAAAAATGTAGCCCAACCTAACCTAATCCAACCAACACACCACTCGTACCAACCTTACACTCTTGTGGGGACCAAGTCAACCCACCCAGCCCTAGACACCAAGAACACAGTCGAGCTACCAGAATATAAGCGGTTTAAAGCCGTCGGTAGGTCCATAGTCATCTCGGGCGACCCGTGCTATCCTAGCAATCAAATCGTTGGGTCCATAGTCGTCTCGGGCGACCCGTGCGACCCTAACAATCAAATCGGTGCGTCCACAGTCGTCTCGGGCGACCCGTGTGACCTAACAGATCAATCACTTCCTCCAATCATCAAACCCAACCCATGCAACATGTCGTGCATGTCATGCTCAATCATTACACGTTTATGCAAAATGGCCATGCTTAGTAACAGTCATTTCAACACATATTAATAGCAAATCAGACACACGCCCACAGTCAAGTCGGTTAAAGCACATTCATACAATCACAGTTAAATCGGTCAAATCATAGCAAAAGTCAATCATTTACCCACAAGGGCAAATCAGTCATTTTACCCTAGAAGGGTATTCCGGTAATCCTACCCTACAGGGTAATTCGGTAATTCTACTCATAGCTAATCCATGTATACAGTGCATCTCAAACATAATCAATCATACAATTAACACATACAACACTAGTACTACCACGAGGGTACAACAGTCATTTAATCGGTTAAGGGTAAAACGGTCATTTCGCCCCGTAAGGGCATCTCGGTAATTTTACCCGTCGAGGGTATTTCAGTAACTTTACCCATAGAGGGTATTTTGGTAACTTTACCCATAGTGGGTATTTCGGTAATTTTACCCATAGAGGGTATTTTAGTAATTTTACAAATCGGGGGTATTTCGGTAATTTCACAAACTGGGGTATTTTGGTAATTTTGCAAACTAGGGGTATTTCGGTAATTTCACAAATTAAGGGTATGTCGGTAATTTTACAAATCGAGGGTTCTTCTGTAATTTCGCAAACTGAGGGTTTTTTAGTAATTTTGTAAACTGAGGTATTTTAAGCAGAGATAACGATGCGAATGGGCTTATGGCCCATTCTTGACCCAAATAGGCCCACATGCTCATGTGGCCCATTTAGCCCAAATCTAGCCACAGATATGAGATTCACATAGACCACTTCACTATCTACTACACAATCATACAATTTATTCATATGGGCCCACGAGCCCACTTGGCCCTTTCCTGCCCATCGTGGCCCAAACTGCATCAACCCACAAGAATACTCATGGGGTGGCCTCAACTATCGCGTCATAGCTCCCACACGTACGCTCGCACGCTCGTGTGGCTACCATCACCGTGTGACTAGCATTTCGGCATTTGCCGCGCTACAACTAGAGTAGTGTGAAATACACACCTGATAGGAGTCTGAAGCTAGAGTAGTGTGAAATACACACCTGATAGGAGTCTGAAGCTAATCCGCGCTCCGAATGCTCCTATGCCCAACGCCAACACAAACTCTGGCCGTTCAATCCGCAAAATAAACACTCCCTTGCTTGTCATGAGATTCGAACCCAGGCTCCCTTGTAGCTTAACCCACGCTGCTAGCCACTAGGTCACAACCTCCTCTTGTGTCTAAAATCATCCGCAACTAAATATAAGTCTATGGGCCAAAGTCTAAGTTCACTTAAAAATAAATCAAAATGAAATGCAAGCACCAAGACTTGAACCTTTGACCCCTTGCTTCCTTGTGTGGCGTCATTCCCTTGTCTCCTATGTGGCGTCGTTTGCCACTAGACCACCCACTCTCTTTGTGTCATTTTTCTCCACATTTTATTCTTAAAGCCTACTTATTAACTCCCAGGGTTTTATTCACCTAAAACCAAAATTTTCCTAAAGCCCAAGTTTGATCCCGAGACTTCATGGAAGCCCCCTAACCTTACAAAATCACTCACCTAATAGGTCCAACTTGCATTAGTGTCGTTCTCTTGTTCTCAACAATTTTAAACGCTCCCATGGCCAAGGCCCAATGGGCCTAATTCTACTAGGCCCAAATTCGGGTCGTTACACTAATGACATGTTATTTGTATCCTAGTTATTCACTAAGTTCACTCGGGCTTTAATCAGTATTCCACAACCTTTACATATTTATAACATTTTACTATAATCAATTTGATCCCATATATTCATTGAATAATATGAATATGATTCTAGCATATACATTCGCTAGAATAACATATATCAATTGAACCATATACAATACCATATTTTACATTCCAATATATTTTCTTTCCACTTTAGAAACTATCTTAATTAATCACATTAACTATGTATATATATAATCACATAATTAAGTTCCACTATCATACAATATATTAAACATAACATTTACCAAAATACGATAGCTATCAACAGTCAACAATGACTACTCAGTGACTTTTCCTTTCCTGTGTTTATCAACCAACTGATCCATTTCTTGATCTAAATATAATAATTTTATTCTATCAATCAATTCAAATATCATAAATTACTTAAATTCACATATATAACCCTTTATCAAGATTTTACACTTTTACCTTTTATACAATTTAGTCTTTAAACCCAAAACTTTTAATTCACTCACAATTTAATCCAAACAAGGCTAGCCAAATATTTTATAATCTCTATACAACTCACTTTTATCACATTTTTGCAAGAATTTCATGCAACTTTACTATTTTAATAATTTAGTCCTTAAACTTTAAAATCAACCAAAAACATTTTACAAAATAGTCCTATTTGACTATCAAGCTTATAAATCTATTATCAAACTTCAAAAGCATCACAAATTCATCAATTTCATAAACCAAAATATTTAAAAAATTTTATGAATTAGTCCCTGGGCTAGCTAGATTAAGCTACAATGATATAAAAACCATAAAAATTACTAAAAATGGGCTTGAGTTTCATACCATGCAAGGAGATTAAAGCTTGGCCGATTCTTTTGTTTCTCAAGCTATGGAGTTTCTGTTGGAAGGGTTGAAGATGATGAAAGAAATTTAAAAAAAAATGGATTTCACTTTTGCATTATTTTAATATAAAATAACTGTAACATCCTGAAAATTTAGAATTTTATGTTTTGCATTATATCTTGCGTTAGGCTAGTTAAGAGTGTTAATTGTGTATGTTTAGGGGTCCTAAGAAGGCTTTGGGTTGAGTTGGGCCTTAGTAAAATTTTTGTGTTTAAGCACTTTAGGGGGGAGAAGATAAGTGGCATTAAGACTTAAGGAAATAAGTGTGTATTTTGCTAGCACAAGAGGAGCTAGTAGTACAGTGGTGTGGTGTCACACGAAGAGGCTTAAGGAGTGGAGTTCGAATCCCACCTATTGCAAATTTTTGGATTAATTTTTGTGCTTCTCTTCCAAAGTGTCGGCCAAGCTTTAAAGATGGTAAGGAAGACTTTTTATTGAAGGAAAGAACACAAGGGAGAAGAGTAAGGAGAGAAACAAGGGATGAATAAGGACAGAAATAAAAGAAAAAAGGTAAGGGAGGGAACATGTTGGCTGATTTTGGGGAAGGTGTTTTAGAAAGAATTTTTGGTCAACCTTGATCTTTTTGGTAAAGAGATGCACGGTTTTGGGCGGGGGATTTGGGAGCCGAATTTCCTATAGTCATTTTACAAGTTTTGGTGCATGAGAGGCTTGTTTTCTTTTTAGCATTTTTGGTGTTCTCTTTTCCAATTCTTTCCCTTTGCTTGCCGAAACTCTAAAGCCAAAATTGTTCACCTTTCTCCTTTGTTGCCGAAACACTCACCTCATTTTGCTCATTTTCCCTTTGTTAGCCGAAACTATCTAGCACTCTTTCCCCATCTCTTCTTTTTTTTTTTCATCATTTCCTCAACCCTTCTCTCTTCTTCTTTAATCAATATTTTGATGGCCGAATCTTGCTTGATCTTTTCTCTCTAAATAGCCGAAACTTTAATCACATTATTTCTTCTTCTTTCTTGCATTTTGGGTAGTTCTTCTTAACTGAATTGGTAAGTGATCTCTTTTTCTTCTTTTTATTTTTTTCTTCCTAGCTGAATGTGTGTCCATCACTATTCGGTTGTTCTACTTGTTTCTAAACCGAAATATCACTTTCTCCTACTTCCTCATATCTTGATCATCTTCTTTTCGTAGTGTTCTAGTGGGTGGCTGAATATCATCCTTGCCGATTCATTTCTAGCCATAAGTCTAATCGGTGGAAGTTGGATCTATTATTGTAAAGGTAAGGGATTTCTTCAAGGTTCATCTCGATATCTCTCAATACTTGGTTATTCCGTTAAAATGGATCGATGGATTTGACTAATCAATTATTTTAGGAACTAAATCGCTCGTTCTTCTCTATTCGTGGATCCTTCAGAAGTAGTGGTAAGTCGAATCCTATCCCTAAACAACTACTTTCTCTCATAGTAGTGTTATTTCTATCTGAGACTTTTTCAATGGAGGCAAGTGGTATCGATTTGAAAGGAAAAGCGATTGGAGGACAAAAAGGGAGTGGATTTGCAATTCCTACTCCTAAGTTCAAACGTAGGGTGGTATCGATAGTTCAGGATTTCCCACCGGGTTGTGGACCATCATCCGGTGAGAATAGACAAATCGTGGTTGTTCACGATACTAAGGGTAAGCATTTCATTAGATCGTTAGATTTAGATATTTGGATTAAGACACCCTCTTTTTGTTGTTAATCGAGTATTATGGTGACATAGGTGCCGACGATCAAGAAGGTTTAGTCCTTACCGTAATCAGGTGTGTAATCTCATGCCAAAATCCCGTAGATTCGTGATTCACTATTATGTTGGAAGAATATATCGTTGTTGTTTTACAAGTCTAATAACCGTAATATAGCATGAATCGAGTAATTGGTTTAAACATCATTATTTCAAAAATCTGTTAAAATCGGTATAAAATTTGTTAAATTATGAAAATGCCCCTATGGGCCGATTTACGAAAATGCCCCTAATGGGCCGATTTGCTAGAATGCCTTAGTGGGCTGAATTATAAAGTACTTTAATGGGTCGATTCACCTAAATAATTTACTAGATTAATGGTTGTTTATATATGTGGATATTTTGTTATGTATGTTGCATTTTACATATTGCATGGGATGGGAAAAAGTTGTATGGAGAGCAGTGTAGCCAGGTGGCATTGCCATAATTTGTTCATTATTATGCTTACTTATCATTTCGGTGGCATGGCCACAATAATAATATATTATTGTAGCTTGATTGCGAATTGGTGTGAGTGGCAGGGTGGGTTGACTTGATCCCCACAGGTGTGATTGGCTGGTCGGGGGTGTGATGGATGGATGGGTTGGGTGGCATATATTTACTTCATTTAAATATTGTTATGTAAATGGGCTTAGGCCCAAGATGTTGCTATACGGGTTCAGGCCTAGTGGATGACGGTAAGGGAATTATACACTGAGTTCTAGTAACTCACCCTTTTTTTTAACCCTTGCAGGTAATGCTCAGTGATGTGGACTTGGGCCATGGATGACTCGGTAGAGGCCATACTTTAGAAATGGTGTTTTTGAACTTTAGTAAATTTCATTTTCCACTTTATTTTATTACTTTTACTATTTTAGGTTTAAAGTTGTAATAAGGCCTCAGGGATAAGCTTTAATTTGCTTTATGTTTGGGACGTATTTATTATTTTTCTTAAATTGTTTTAAATGGGGATTTTCTAAAATCATAAATAATGGTTTCCAAAATTGATTAACATATGGATTTCATAACAAACTTGTACAAATAAATTAACTCGGAAATTCTCTTTCAAATTATCAACAATATTTTCAAAAGTCACGGTTTTAAAGCTCACTAGCTCTAATTTCGAATCATCAATCACCCTCTCAAAAATTAGTAGTATTTTATCGAATATTTATAAACCAAACTTGTTTTTCTTAACTATAACCAAATAATGCTTTCTTTAGAAAGGTTCACTTGTTAATTATACGTTTTCTTTATGTGACATGTCAGATCCGGTCATACCGCTTGAGGCGGGTTTGGGGTGTTACATATATAATTTAATGAAAATTCCTTCAACAACCATCCACCATATTAGATTAAGGTTTAAATTTCCATTTAAACCCCTTGTACTTTAACTTTTCAAGTCATTTAGCTAATAATAATCTATAACGATCAACTTTTGCAGCTTTTATGATGTAGTCCTTTTTACTAAATTAACTATCTAAACGTTAAAATTTTCTAACCAAACTTCAATATACCTATATAATAAATCTGTAAATATTTAATAAAAATATTTATGAGTTTGTTTTATAGAAATGAGGTCCCGATACATTATTTCCAAAACCACTTGAATTTAGGGGCAAACCACTTATACCTAACTATTCACTTAATTAGCAAAAATTATCAAATAAAAATTCAAAGTAATATTATAATTAAACTCATAAATATTAAATAATAATATTTACGAACTCACTTGTCAAATTTATGGTCCTGAAACCACTATTTCTGACACGACTAAAAAATAGGCTGTTACACCAATAGTATGCATAGGGGTTTGGAGCTCTTGGAGAAGTCCTTGATGAACCTCCAGTAAAACCCAGCATGTCAGAGAAAACTCCTAATGCCTTTGAAAGACATCGGAGGTGGGAGCTTCTCAATGATATCTACTTTTTCCTTGTCTACTTCGAGCCCTTATCTCGTTATTTAGTGCCCCAAAATGATATCTTTCTTTACCATGAAATGGCATTTTTCCGAATTAAGGATAAGGTTAATTTCTTTGCACTGCCTTAGTACCCTGGCCAAATTTTCTAAGCAATCATCATAGGTACCCCTGAACACTAAAGAATCATCCATAAAACACTTCCAAAAACTTCTCAACCATGTTAATAAAAATAGTCATCATACATAGTTGAAAAGTAGCAGGTGCATTACACAAACTAAATGGCATACTGCTAAAAGCAAACGTATTGTACGGGCAGGTGAATGTTGTTTTGTGTTCATCTTTTGGGACTACTATGATTTGGTTGTAACTCGAATATCCATCTAGGAAACAATAATAGTCTCATCCTGTGAGTCTATCTAACATCTGGTTTAAGAACGACAATAGAAAATGGTCTTTCCAAGTTGCCTTGTTCAACTTTTGGTAGTCCATACAAATTATCCATCCTGTAACCATTCTGGTCAGTATCAATTCATTGTTCTCATTCTCCACGACCATAGTGCCTTCTTTCTTTGGTACGCCCTATGTAACACCCCAAACCCGGCCCATTAAATCCGACCGAATTTGGAATGTAACTGCGGAACACTTTCGAAAAATAATCTTACTTAAGAGGTAAACCGTTTAAAATTTGTTTCCTTTAATAAAACAATTTTCTTGACTTATAATATTCTAAGTAAAAATCGGAATTTGTTTTAAACATATCGGTTTCAAGCTTCATCGAGAAAATAAAACCATTTAAAATCGATCTTTAATCATCCTTCCATAATAGGGCATAATAGTAACGATACTTAACGAATGAACTGAAACACTTTAGTGGGCCTTATTACAATACACACTTAATCAAAATACGGAAAATATAACTATTTAATTAATCAAATAAAACGTCTCTTTTCATAAAAGTCCATTTCCTCATGGCCACCTTTGTATCCTCTCCGACCCGGTCCAAGCTTTGCGCGCCACCTGAAAGGTTTAATAAAAATAGAGTGAGTCACCAAGACTCAGTGCATAGTTAAAACACATGTCCTCACATATGGGCTTGGCCCATATCCACACAATCCAAATGTATATATACATACAAATATAAATATGCAATTTGAATACACAATATTATAAATAAGATTACGAATATACAATTACGAAGTCCAATCCACAAAGTGATCCATATATCCTCCTTTTTGCACATTATTTCTTAAGGTCGTGGCTAAGCCACCGATCCTATAGAAATCTCACATATCAATCAGTTCACAAATCAACAATCACGAATGTAGCACGAGGCTAGCATTAGAACACTCATAGTGTACACCTATCTCCAATAGTCACATCACAAGTCTCATGCGTATGTATATGTACCATAACAACATTTCGTACGAAACAAATATGTATATTTTATACCATGGTCACATATTACTCATAACATTATACATTACAAGTCATCACTTTATATTACATTCATCAATAATCAATTATTATTGCAAATCACTGAAAAATTAATATCATAACCATTAACTTAATTATTCGATCACTTACCTTAGTATCCATACTTTTAGCCTTCATTTTGGCTATCATGCACAACTCATACATTTGCATAAAATAATACTTACAATACATATATCGAGCAAAGAACAGTGCGATAACTACGCACCTGACTTTAGCGAGATTCGATCTATCAATCTAATATCAACTAAAGTCCCAAAAGCTTAGTTACATTTCTCTCGATTTGCCCCTAGAACACATAACCGAAATCGGTCACCCTTTGTATCAATATCATGGCCTTAGGCCGAAATTCACAACCACATACCTAGCTTATTTTGATCCCAAAACACCACTCGATCTTGTGGATTAGCTCTCGAAGTCATCAAAAGTCCTATTAAAACGTAGTTAGAAAAGGCTCATACACAACTCTATAAACAAAAACTCTGGGCCGAATATTACCCACCTTACCTATCTTTTCCAAGTCTCAAAAGGTTTGCTTGCTCTTGTAGATACCAAATCCCTTGAATAGCCGAAACCCGTAAGCTCTTTTAAAAACTCCTTAACACTAGCACAATAGAAATACATCAATATGGCCTTATACTCATTCGGCCATCCCTAGAGCCAAGGTCAATATTAGGTTATTACAAGGCCCAAAACATAGCTCATAGCCGAGAGTCATACTAAATATTATCAAAATCGGCTATTACACGAACAAAGGTCCTTGGCCGAATTATACTTAATGCTTACCTAATTTTATAAGTCCCAAAAGATTTATTTGTTTTGGTAATCACCAATCTCCTTGTATAGCCGAAACCAATGGGCTCCTTTAATGCTCTCTCCCTTCGATTTAACACTATAAGAACACATAGCAAAGCTTAAGAACATTCGGCCATACTCAAAGCCTAAGAACATGATTTAGCTCATGAAAAAGGGAAAGAGGAATCGAATGTTAACTAAGATACTTACCAACATTCGGAATCATCAATACCTTCCTTTGAAGATTCGGCCTATGCTCAAAAAGGCAAGGATCATTCGGTCAAAGCACCACAAGAGAAGGAGAAGGGAACTTCGATACGATTGTAGTGACTAAAGGATTAGTTAACAGCGGTGTAAGGAATCCATGCAACCAACATTAGCTAGCCGAAAACTCCCTAGCTCCTTCCAAACCCGAAACTCAAACCTTGCCCTATCTCTCTCTCCCTCGGTCAAGAACCAATTGGAAGGAACAAACAAATCAATGGCCATGCACCCAAAAATTGGAAATTTCGGCCATGCTAAGCTATCTCCAAGCCGGCCAACTTTCCAAAGTATGCCTCAAAATGGGTTCATTCTCCAAGCAAAAGACCCATCATCCCTGAAAAAAGAATAATACATTGTTTATCACCTTACCCATCCTTGAATAAATAAACAAGTTAATGGCCATGCTTCTCTTTTCACCAACCCAAGGCCGGCCACACATATAACCTTCCCAAGGCCAAAAATTCATCCATGCATAACTAATAGTAAAAATTATTATCATTATTCCATCATTCTTCATCAATAAAATAAACTAAAAATATAACCCATCCTTTAATAAAATAATAACACATTGTTTATTCTTTATTCCCATGCTCTAGCAGCTTGAAATAACAAAAACAATAAGAATAATACTTATAAAAATAATAACAAAGAGGAGCAAACCCCCCCAAGGCTGCATGCGTGCATGCATGTGCCATGCAGGCCTCCTCACGTGGCCAAAACAAAACACAAGGCCAAACTGCAGCCCCAGGTCTCGAACCCGAGACCTGGAGAAGAGTCCTCATGCTTCCTGCCATTCAATCCTTTGTGCATTTCGTGTCAATAAACGCATATAAATTCTTTTAAACCTCATTTTGCCAGTTCCCAGATCTGAGTGCTAAAATGAAAATATAAAGCGCCTCATGCTCAACTCCCAAGACTCGAACGCGAGTCCTCAAGGAGTTATCTTGGCTACGTCCCGACCACTCGGCCCGTTTGAATTTCATGTCAACAAGCGCATTGAGATTTCTTTTAAGCCTTACTCCGCTGGCTTTTTATTGCTAAAAGCAAAAATAGAATGCTCATGCGCTACAATTGTTACTCGAACGCATGACCTCTTGAAGCCTCCTTGCGCTCTTAGCCACTCTGCCAGCGCCCTTTTTGTGACATAACTCTGACCCATTTTCTTTTAAAGCCTTCTTTAAAGTAGCGCATGCTTGCAAAATAAAATGCTATGCGCCCCATGCCACTCGAACCCCTAACCAAATTTTGCGCTGGCCTTTAAGTGGCACACGAAAGCCACTTTACCAGGGGGATTATTATGCCACAGCCCATCAAAATTTATTCTTAAGGCCTCCATGCCCAAATTTCCACTTTTATCCCTCATATTTTCAAAATTTTCAAAAATGCCCCATTTTATTCCGGGAGTTTTAGGAACTCCAAAAACACATCAAACCACTCTTGAGGCCTACTAACACTCGAGTTATTTACCAACTCGCAACCCCTATTTCGGGATATTACACCCTAGACCAGACTTACCCATGAACTGTATGAGATGGGGTAAATGATACTCGCATCTAACCATTTTATAATTTCCTTTTTAATTGCCTCATTCATAATTGGGTTCAACCTTCTCTGCCTTTAAATTGTTCCTCTCTCGCCATCTTTTGGTATGATCATGTGTATACACAAAGTTGGGCTAATTTCTCGAATGTCAACTATGGTTCATCCGATAGCCTTTTATAATATCTTCAGTTGTCAATCAATCTCTTCTTTTGATCCCTAATTAGCTTAGTTGAAACTATTGCAGATAGAGTAGAAGAGTTGCCTAAATAAACATATTTTAAATGAGAAGGAAGTACCTTAAGATCCAATTTAGGTGGTTCTTCGACCGACACCTTTGGTTGAACATGCTTACGGGATGCTAGCTCTAAAGATACAAATTGGGATTGTGGAACAAGTTCCTTTGAATTAGCCTCTAACAAAGTTAAGTATTCCTCCTTTTTTTATCACTTGGTTAGTTAAACACTAAGGCTTGCTCAAATGGGTCCTTATAACACCCCTCATTCGTCTCCGCCACCAAAATCGGGTTATAGGATACAACAACAAATAGCAGAATAGGAACATGTGATTTTAAATAAAAATTATTTAAAACAATAATTAATTCTCATATATTCATGCAAACCATGCTTTTCATACAAGATCGGGTTTAAATTGAGTTATGAAAGCTCTAAAATCAACTTGGAATGAAAGGAATTTTTTAAAACTTTTCAAAAAAGAAAAGAAAAGGTGAAATATAAGGGTCACATAACTATGTACCCAGGCCTTATGACAAGTTGGAACTATGTAGCAATGGAGTCACATAGTCGTGTATCTAGACCGTGTACCTCACTGTGGCCATGTGGATTAAAGTGCAAAAATTCAACAAAAGTCACACGACCGTGTGACTGGGTCCTGTAATTAACTATGACCATGTGAAAATCTAGCTTCCCAAATCTACAATACTCGCACGGGCGTATGGCTGGCCTGCGTGACAATCAAAAATCGTGTGACCTAAATGCATCTTATTTCCAGTGGCACACAGTTGTGTTATAAACCCGTGTGTGACACACGTTCGTGTGGCTAATCGTGTGACAAAAAATATTCCATTTAGGTGAATGAATCAAAACCAATCATTAAGGTAACTTCTAAATACATATTGACAACTTGAAACCTTGTTCAAAACACTTCAAAACCAAGCCAAAACATGTCACATGACATCCTAATAGTGCCTAACGAATATGCCACATTGGCACTATCATAAACAAGTTATAACATTACCATTCCTTCAATATCAAATGCATAATACTTATGATACAACATCACATATCATCAAAATAGATTTCCCTACTTACTATTACACAAACCAAAATTGACCATTTAGGCTTCAAACATTACCACTATTGTAACACCCCTAACCCTTCTCTGTCATCAGATTAGGGTCACAGGCATTACTAACCAATCAAAACATTTAATTTCATCGCAAGAAATGGTGCAAGCTAAATATTAACACATATGATACATGAGCAATGTATGCTAATTTGATATATTCATAATCGTATCTTATACAATTTAATAATAAATCATGCTATATTGTACCAATTTTGAGTAAAAGTTGCTCTTATAGTCCTTAATACGAGTTTACGAAACCCTAAAAATAGTCTAAAAATAGGCAGGGACTAATTTGAAATAATTCTAGAAGTTTAGGGTGAAATCCCCAAATCCCTAGAAACAGGAGACACAAGGTTGTGTGGCCAAGCCATGTGGCTAGGCCGTGTGAAATGCCTCAAACCGTGCGATTTTTGAAGTTGGGACACACGGCCGTGTCCTAGCCTGTGTTTCTACCCGTGTAACTTAATGACTTAAGACAAATGGTCATGTCCTAGCCTGTGTAACTCACTAACTTGAGACACACGGCCGTGTCACAGGTCGTGTGTCAGCCTATGTGGAAACCACACTTATATTGTTTTTCTACACGACTAGGGCACACGCCCATGTGGGTGCCCATGTGTGTCACACAGCCATGTGACAGACCGTGTCTCAGGCCATGTGCACCTAAATGTATCTTAAAACTTAAGTTTACCATTTCCTACTTACTTAGGAACTAAGCAACCCAATTACCAGCCATTTAACCTATTCAAAACACCCTTGAACATGCTCAATTTATGCCAAAACAACCATCCTAAGTACATACCAATGTAGCCTCATTGGAACCACATTTTATATCATCAAATATATTAACAAAGCATCAACCATTCAAAGCTTTCATTCATACCAATTTTTGCCATAATTGAACTGATATTTAGCTACTTAGGCTACCAAATTTTAAGCTAAACATATACCAAAACTATAAACTAGGCTAACATACCAACATAGCCTCAACCATAACTATATATATACAATTAACCATCATTTCACTAGCAAACCAAAATATCAACACATTATAAAAAAATCAACAAAGGACTCCCTAGGTACATGCCATTACAAAATAAAATATCACCACATTTGAGCTCAGGATTTTTGTTGGATATTGAGTTAGCGATAAGTTGAAAAGTACCTAGCCTGCGCACGGAAAATAAAATCGCACATTGAGTAAAACTCAGTGATATTTCTATAATCCGAACAATTTAAACTTGTTATAAATAGTTCAAGTATAAAAAAATATAACAAGTAATGCTATAAACATATGTATCAAATCAATATTGCAAATTTGCTCATTATTTATTTACATTCACTAGGTTCCACATGTTCAAGTACATAACATTGACATTTCATATAACATGTGATGATTAAACTCATGCAATGGCATGATTCATATCTATATTCAATTCAAAATTTCGTTTCAATATGCACATCTAATTTCATCATTTCATAATCCATTTCACATATTGTTTCCATTTTCATCCATTGACATTTCAATATCAAGCACATCAATTTTATCGTTTATTTTCCCTATGAAATGTAACACCCCTAACCCGTAACCATCACCAGTTTAGGGTTAAGAGGTATTACCAGAAAACCGAAAACTTTTACGGACATTTCATAACTTAATTAGCCAAATCACATCAAAGTGTCCCTTAAATAGGTCTTTGAGACCTTTAACACGCTTTAGAATAAGGTCGGGACTAAACCGAACAAATACAGAAATTCACAGAAATTTAAAAATTTTTCTAAGTTACCACACACCCATGTGGGCAGGCCGTGTGTCTCCCACGGCCTCAGACACGACCATGTGTCTAAGCTGTGTCAAAACGGGGCATACATACTGACTTGTCCATACGGCCGTGGACACACCCGTGTGCCTCACCCGTGGTCGCTACTGACTTGCACCACATGGCCAATCTCATGCCCATGTGTCCAGCCCGTAGTCATTTTGAAATACAACCACGAGGGACACAGTCGATCCATATGCCTGTGTGCTCAACCGTGTGGGAAATTATAAGCCATTTTCAAGGCCAAAATGCCATCCACACTTGGGTCATCCTTTCAAGCACATACAAGAATCATACAAAACACAATTGGCAACCAAAAACATACCAAGTGGTCATCCAAATCAACTTATTCAATTTCTCTTCAACATACCAATTTATATGCCATTTAGCTCAACTATTTCACAAACATTTCTAAGCATAACTCATCCACAAATTACCATTTCAATATGACAACCATTTATCAAATATATATGCCTACTTTGCATTATTAAGCTTACCATTCACATGATCATTTTTTTAACCATGACACCATGCCAAAAATCAAGCATCATTTAGCATGATTCTTCATTTATAAAACATCATTATATCTAGCCATATCACATGGCTATAAACACAACTTAAACATGTTCCAAAGCAACTAGCCTATACATGCCATATTTAGATATATACACATTCAAAAATACCAAAGTAAGATTGGGTAGTGTGATGACGATCCTCGATGATCCCCGAGCCTTCAGTAGTGTAACACCCCAAACCTGGCCTAAATGTTACGACCAGATTTGGTATGTCACAGGGTAAAGTAAAAGCAAATTTTGTTGAATTTAGGAAAATACCGTAAGTGTGAGACTTTTCAATTTAGGTGATGTTTTGAAAATAGGGGTTTGTAGTTAAAGGAAAAATTCTCGAATTGAGTTAAATACCATTTGTTATCTTTGTTGGCACTTGAGAGAAAATGATTGTTTGATGTTACTTATGTTTTGAAACTCCATCTTACTTTCATGTTAAAATATAATAATGTCATATCTTAAATAAATAATAAATAATAAAAACCCAAATGTTAACTTAAGAAGGTCTTATTAGATAACCAAAAATCCCAAATTAAAATAATCTGTAGAAAGGAAACGGGTTTACAAAAAGAAATATATTTATGGCCTCCACGAGTCTGTCTCGGCTCCGAGCCACGATCTACTGATTACATGCAAAATTAAGCAGAGGGGTGAGTCACCAAGACTCAGTGTGTAAATCCCCTTAAATGCAATATGGGCCTTAAGCCCACAAAATGCAGCATATTAAACATTTATGCAATGCAGCCCAGCCTAACCTAGTTTTCTATCCTCTACTCACTACCCGTACCAGCCCATCACACAGTGGGGATTTCTACAATCAACCCTCCATCTGCTACACACCATCGATGGCAATCATGCTGCAGTTAGCTGCTCATCGCGAAATATGTGGCATAGCCACTGTAATAATGTGACAACGTCACTGTCATATGTGGCAGAGCCACTTTTAATAATGTGACAACGTCACCGTAATATGTGGCAAAGCCACCTTTAACACTGCCCCATTCATCATTATCATATCCCAAAGCCCGTGCAATATGACATAATAATTCGTGTATGCAGTATGTCATGTATAAATATAATGTATAACATGAATTACCATCATAATCAGATAGACAGAATACAACATAATCAAGCTAATCAACCTTTAAGGGTATAACAGTAATTTTACATACCAAGGGTATTTCTGTAATTTACCTATCGAGGGTATTTCAGTAATTTTGCACTTGCAATGGCCTTTTCGAAGGCCTAATGTCTCCTCGAGCGACTCAACTACCATTTTCAGTCGTACCAGACTATTGGGCCTCAAACCCGATTTTGGCCCATTCGGGCCCACACGCTCGTGTGGCCCACCTAACACAAATCTAGCGATGTATATGAGATACACCTAGTCTAGTTCACTATATACTACACCATTATTCATTTTATTCAATTGGGCCCACAGGCCCATTGGGCCCACTTCGGCCCATCGTGGCCCAAGCAGCCTCAACCCACAAGAATACTACTGATGGCCTCAACTATCGCGTCGAAGCCCCACACGTGCACTCGCACGCTTGTGTGGCTACTATTGTCGTGTCCGGCACTTCGGCATTTGCCGCTCTACAACTAGAGTAGAGAGAGTTACACACCTGATAGGAATCTGGTGCTAATCCGTACTCTGACCACTCCTGTGCCCAAACTCCCTCCAAGATTTATCGACTCTCCTCCTAGAATGCTTTATATATAGCTAGCTTCTCACCTTCCTTCTTTGTATCTTTCCGATGTGGGATCCCTCCGATAGCAGAGTTTAAATCCAACTCAAACTCTTCCCGTCCAATCCGCAAAATAAATACTCTATTGCTTTTCATGAGATTCGAACCCAGGCTCCCTTCAATAGTTCAACACGCCACTTGCCACCAAGCCACAAGGTCCTCTTGTGTCTTAAACATTTATTATCGATCTATCAGCACATTTAACATCCGGAATTTACGATACGAAGTCAATCACATTCAATTACAATCGTAGTGTCCCTTAAATGAGTTATCAAGATCTTAAACATGCTTATAAACCGAGTCGGGACTAAACCGAAACACATACAAAATTTCATGAAAATTTGAAACTTTTCTAAAATACAGGGGAGACACGCCCGTGGGAGGAGACCATGTACTCTCTATGGCTACTAGACACCCCCATGTGTCTATCCGTGTCTAGCTACTGACTTAGTCCCCATGGCCACCAGGCACGCCCGTGTTCACTGTCCGTGTGCTCTTCGCTAGCTACTGACTTACACACCACGGCCTATTGACACCCCCGTGTCAAGGCCGTGTGATACTAAGCTACATCATTTGAATCACCCACGGTCATTAGGAACGCCCGTGTGCCTCGACCGTGTGACATAATAGGCCATTTATAAGATCAAAAAGCCACCCATAAGGGTCACACCCACAAGCAACATATACCAAGACATAACATGCATAAATGGCAACCAAATACATACCAATATAATCATTCAAACCAATTCCAACCATGACAATTTCAAAAACTAAATCTCATATCCACACAAGCATAATTCATTCATTTGCTTACTCAAAACTTGGCCATTTCGTGGATCAACTAACCATACTAAAACATTCATCACATATCTAGTTCATTTAAGCAAATTTCCAAAACATAACTAGCCAAATCACATGGCTAAGTTCATATAACAACTTAAACCAAAAACTAGCCTATACATGCCATATCTAGCTATATACATTTTCAAAGTCTACCAAAATAACATTAGTAGTGTGATGGCGATCCTTGACGGTCCCGAGCCTTCAGTAGCTTTAACGACCTATAAGACAGAAAAATCACACATACAGAGTAAGCTTTCCAAAAACTTAGTAAGTCATATACAAATAAACTACATATGTAAGCATATAAGCATATAAAACCATAAGCACATTTCTTATACATAACCAACTTCTCACATATATATATACTTTGGTTCATACTTTTGGCCACATTTGCCACCATCATCAATTCTGAAACACCCCAAACCCGGCCCACGAGCCCTGACCGGATCTGGTAGGTTCCTCGAGTAAAACGGTTAAAAATTCCTTTGTTACTTTGGAAAATCTGAGTGGTTTTGAAAAAAAAAAAGTTTATTTTTGTGTTGGCCTCGATTTGGAAACAAGTTTATCTTATGTTGAAAACCATTTGGTTTAGGGTGTCCCAAAACATTTAGAGTTTATTATTTTTTTTTAAAATAAAGTCACTTAATGTTTAATTTGCTAAAAATTTGTAACACAATAAATTCAAATAAAAAGCATGCATAAAACAGTTCATACTATGGCCTTATTACATCAAAATTTAAAACCCGAAATAAATCCAAAGTATTTAAAATATAAGATGTCCAAAATTAAATAAAATCCCGAACTGAGCATGGCCACCACTAAGCTCCTGCCGACCCAGTCCATTACTGAACGTCACCTGAAAAATATTCCCACAACGGGGTGAGTCATACAGACTCAGTATGTACAACCAACACTAAGTCCCAACAGTTTAGGCATAATAGTCCATACAAGTACATATAGCAGAAATAAAGATAATGATGCAAACCCGAACCCAAACCTAGGTACCATCCGCTACACATCACCCGTACCAACCTGCACACCGTGGGGACTACTAAGTCAACCGTCCATCCGCTACACATCATCGAAGGCAGTCGCTGCAGTCGACGTGCTCATCGCCCTTATAATTTTGTGGCGTAGCCACCAGAAAATTATTTGTGACATAAGTCACCTCATTCAGATATTTGTGACATGAGTCACCACATTCAGATATTTGTGGTAAGAACCACTGATCATCACTTCCCTTTTCAAATTCACCCATATGCCCCATGTCATACATATCATGCAATATCATGCCTTAAGCCTTATCTCACATTCTTATCATGTTCACATACATGACTTATTCCAAATATTCATATCTTCTATTAACTTAAAGTTAACGTTACGTACCTGAGTACTTTGTACCGTTGCATGGTACCTTGGCCACATTCACATTATTATACACATATATTAAATGGGTGCCATAAATTTATTAAGAGATAGTGTGGGGTACACACCTGGTACACTTAGTGAGTTCACTCAAATCCCGAAAATCCGATCTAATGCTTTAGATTCTAGTTCCTTGTTGCCGATTTGATTATTAATCAAATCCTGAAAATCTGTGATCTTCCTACCCTCCAATCGGCCAATGCTAAACTTGGTTAGTTCTGGCTTTTGAATAAATAAGAAATAGATCTAAAACACCAAATATAGCCTTGGCTGAATGTACATATGTACTTACCTTGCTATTCGAAATCCCGAAATCCTTGCATACCACTGTCGACTGCCCCTAAATATCCATAGTTAGATTCGGCTAACATAGTAACCAATATGGCCGAATATGCTCATTCACTTACCTTGTGATTCCAAATCCCGAAAATAGTCACTTAATCAAGGAGATGTCGAAATCCTACAGAGTACATGTTAGATCCAATTCTAACATTAAATTACAATAAAATGGCCTTCGGCTTAAGATCTTATTTGCTCACCTTCGATCTAACAAAATCCCGAATGATCTTCTATTGTAGTCGGCTTAGCAGAAAACTCGAAATCCTCTTTCAAAGATTCTGCCAAAAATCATTAAGGGGTTAGAGACTTGATTTCGGCTAAAAAAAAAGAAATAAGATGATGATAATAGAATCCTTACCCTTAATATTATGATCGGCAACACCCTTACTTGAATCCACAGAGCTATTCGGCTATGGCCTAGGTTGATTTCGGCTTTTGATGAACACTTAGAGAGTTTTGGCTGGCCAACACAGAAAGAAAAGAAAAAGTGTGAAGCCTTAGGAAGAATCGGCTATGAGGAGACTTTGAGAGAGGTTTCGGCTAGACCAAAAGAAGAGAGAATTGAGGGGTTTGATTCTATGGAGAGAAAAGAGAAAATGAAAGGAGGCTGAAATCTTTTGATGAAATTCAGCTACTCCCCTTTCTAATTTGGCCGAAAATCACCCCTAGGAAGAGTCCCACATTCGGCCACTACATCCTTCCCTATCACTATCCTTATTTTCCTACTATTTTATCTCTTCTTCATCTACTCAAAATATTTAAAATAAATCCCCAATTATCTCCACCCTATAGCCGAAATTTAAAAAGAATTATCCACACCTAAAGCTCATCCTCTCAGTGCCCCTTTGCCGTCCACCTCTGCCTATACTTGCAGCAAAATAAAACACCTTTTTCTGCTTCCCTTGCAGCTCAAACCTAGCCCTTGCCCACTGCATATGGCGTCACCTACCAAGCCTTAAGTGGCATCTCCAAGCCACTTTAACAAGCTGATTTTTGTGTCTAATTTCCCCTACAACTTCTCTTAAGGCCACCTTGCTTAGCTTCCTCTTTTAGATTTAAAATCTAATAATTCCTAAGGCATTTATCTACACTCTAAGGTTCTCAAGAACTCATACAACACATTCAAAACACATATAGACATGCTATTTCATACAATTAAGCATTAATGCACAAGCCATAAATCCCGGATGTTACAAATTCAAGAATCATATATAAATACTTAGCTTTTTATGCTCACCTTCACATATCATATTGATATCCCATTATACATAATCATCATAATAAGATCACATAGTGAATTACCTTATATACACACTTTGTGTACAATTCAACGTACCTGAGACAGATTCATCTCATTCTTTCTTTAGCTCATTATCAATCTCAACCCCATACTCAAGTATCTATTCTTTCAACTCTTAAAACTATCATTATCCACATAGCTATCATACATACCTTAATCAACACTTAGTTACTCACCATTCATGCTACTCAATTTCTTGATATTACCTCATACTTACATACCATATATTCATTTCGAACAAGCTCATAGATTAATGAATGACATCTCGTTCCTATAATCCTGTAAAGTAAGAGCCACTTACCTCATTAGTACTATGTTACCAAGATATCATGCATTATTTACATAAATAATATTTCTAGGGTATCTCCATTAGTAGGTTAATGTTTTAATGGATCCGTAACTCCGCACACTTAGTGCAAATCAAATAATGTATCGCACACTTAGTGTCGTTACTGAAAAAGGAGAGCACACATAGTGCTGTTTATTAGCAATGTATCGTACATTTAGTGCCAATATGTTAAACTAAACTTATTTTTGGTATCGCACACACAGTGCATATTCAATAAGCCAAAACTTTTGTCTTTTCGCACACACAGTGCTAATCGTTAAGGCCTTAGCTTCTATCAATATCGCACACACGGTGCTAATCACAAAGTCAAAACTTATATTATTTCGCACACACAGTGCTATTCATTAATTATGATCGCACACTTAGTGCCTCAACTCATAGCCGAAGCTTAAATGATATCGCACACTTGGTGCATTTGTAATAAACTGGTCTTAAACCGGTACACACAGTGCCATCCACAAAGTCGAAGCTTATAATATTTCGCATACACAGTGCAAATCATCTCGGTCACATTTCCATTTACGCACACTTAGTGCCACAAAGATCCATTTCTCACATAGCATTTATAATTCAATGATCTCATAACCATTCGTTTCATAACATTTAAACATATCTTAGTACACTTTTTATATTCGAACTTATCTCGGAATTCATAAGCACAATCCTCTCACAAACCTCCATTATCAACATTAGTCATAAGAATAATTATAATTTCATACAAGTACATTTATTTGTATAGTGACTTACCTCAGATTCGGTTTATCGGAAATGAAAATGGCTACTCGTTTTCAAACAATCCTACAGTAGTTGTTCTCGCAAGTTTAAACAATCCTATGGGCTTTAGTCTCTAAAGTAGAGTCCTACCACTAGCATCCATTTCACAATCGTTCAAACTACATAAGCAGCAGTTAGAAGACTTACCTGTTGCGGATCGGTGCCGAAGACTCAGGTGCCATGCTTTTCCCAAAATATTCATTTTTATTAAGATCATTTACAAGCCCTTAATTGAAAACATTTTGGGCCTCAGGCCCACAGCCGAGCTTTTGAACCAGGCTCTGATACCACAATTGTAACACCCCAAACCCGGTCAAAACGCTACGACCGAATCTGGTTTGTCACAGTAAAGAAAAAATTTTTGGAAAATATGATGTCGTCTCACATTTTAAGAAAAACTCTTAATTTGAGCTAAATCGAGTTAACTTAAGATACTTTCTAAACTCATTTTGAAATCTTCTTTAAAGAAGTCCTATTTAACTTGTTAATGCTACAAGTTCGCTTATTTACCCGATGGTACGATTTTGGGAAATCCTGAAAGTTTGTTTAAGTTGTGAAAACATTCATTTTATAGTTTCTTTCCTTGTTAATCTTGCATTAATGTTTATCATAAAATTCAAAGGCATTTGTCAAAGTAAATAAAACCCAAAGCAACATTTAGATGGCCTTATTACATCACTGAAAATCCAAAATTTAAAAATAAAGTAAAACCAAAAGTTAACCATTTAAAAAAACCAACTGTTGAGCATGGTCACCTCGAATCCATCCCGGCTCCACAACCGCGATTTATAATTATCTGCAAAATGTGAGTGGAAGGGGTGAGTCACAGAGACTCAGTGTGTAAATCCCTATCCCGAAAATAACAAAACCCTTACATAGTTTCATAAGCAAGTATGTATGTCATGCAACCCAAAATCTAGCCATCCAGAACTCCACATCCTACCCCGTGTGGTACCGAACCACTGGTGGTGCCAAACCACTGGTGACCCAAAGTAACAAACAATATATTTACAAATGTGGTACCAAACCACTGGTGACCCAAAGTCACAATTAAACATATGTGGGGCCAACCCACTTTGTGGTACCAAACCACTGGTGACAATCCCTTTTTAATGTAATATATGGGGCCAACCCACTGTGGTACTAACCCACTGTGACGAGTCACAAAGATATCATATGTAGTGCCAAACCACTGGTGACCCAAAGTCACAAATAACATATGTGGTACCAAACTACTGGTGGTGCCAAACCACTGGTGACCCAAAGTCACAAATAACATATCTTCCCCCTCCTCTCTTTGAACCTATTTCAATGAACATGCTCTTACATACATTGTTATCATGCTTTAGCAATTAACAACATACTGTAACATGGCATATACAGATTCAACAGAGGCAAATAACACTAGCCATCAGAATGGACTTACTCGACATCCTCGCCTTTTACCCACAAGGGTATCATATCGATTTCCACAATTATTTCGGCTTTTAATGATACTCAAGTTATTAACACATGGAATATGAAGTGTGTAAGAGATACACACCTGATTACCTGCAAGACTACACTTTCTACGTCGATACTTTCGTTAATCGACACTACCGCGATCTGTCTACTCTCCTGCTCGGATGTCGGTCCACACCCAGGTGGCTAATCGCGAACCGCTGAGACAGCCCTCTTCTTGAATTCAGGGGCTGGGGTCTCAGATCTAACCCCACCTAACGCTTGATTAGCCTTTGAATCCATAACACACCTTATCACTAAATCGGGTTAAAGCAACGAAATAACAACCATTGGAGATATAGAACCCGAATGGATAAATCCCTTACCTAAGTCGACAAATCCTAAAGCTTCAGTGTCTTAGACCAAAGTACTACTTGACTACTCCGTCAGCTAACGCCAAGCCTTCCTTAACACCCTCTAATTGGCCAAGATCTACAAGTTTAGTTATTGCCTTCGACATTTAACACAATAGGAAATAATTGAATAATAGAGACACTTACCACAGCACTAACAAAATCGATTGAGAGTGAATAAATAACGACGACAATCTACAGCAACCAAGAGTCCAACGAGAGAGTTTGAGTGACATAGATTCCGAGCTTTCTCATCATAGCAACCAAGATAGAAAAAGAAATAAAGATGTGAGCATGTCAGGGAGATTTGACCATGAGATCAAAAGAAAAGAGAGGGAGGCAAAAGGGAAAATAATAAGATCTTACCAGGTTATGAGTTGCAATTCTGCTAGGAGCAAAAAGGAAGTATGATCTTCGACTAACAAGGTGTTTCGAAAAGAAAAATCAAAATAAGAGAAAGAGAGAAATAGTTATTCGGCTTTTGAAGGCAAGATGTGGGGAAAAATGAACTAAATGGGGTGGAGTAGATTCGGCTAGCACAATAAAAAAGAAGATGAAAGCAAGAAAGGGGGTTTCGACTTATAAGAGAAAGTGAATGGTGAGCATAGCAGGTTCGGCCAAGCGACTAAAATAACATAAAAGAGGAAGAAGAGGTCTAGGAGAGCATTCGACTAAGGGTACTTTGAGAGAAAAGGAAAAAGAACCAAAGATGCAAAAATGTGCAATTGTGAGAGTGATTCGGCACAATAGAGAATGAAAGAAAAGCTAAAAACCAAGAAGTGAGACACATACACACACACCAAATGCTGAAAAATAATACCCAAAGCAAACCAAAATTCGGGACACCCCCTCCCATTCTCCAAAACCGAATGCACACCATCCACCACTTCAATTTCGACTAACATACTTCCCCCAACACAATCCCTTCTTTTCCTCCTTACTTTTCTCTTGACCACCTATTCAAACAAATTTGAATACTTCAAACTCTACAAATTTCTCTCCTCCATCTATTTTGAATCTGTTGACTTCTTCCATCCTCATCCATCAGAGTCCAACCTGAGCACATTTCCTCCCTTGTCCAAGCGTAAAAAAGAAATACCCAAAGAGGGATTCCTGCAGCTCGAACCAAGGCTCCTTCCCCCTGTATGAGGTGTCACTGCCATGCCTTAAGTGGCGCCTCCCTTGCCACTTTACCACTTGGTTTCCTATGCCAAAACTTGTTATAAAATACCCTTAACACCTAGCTCCTTCAGCTCCCCATATCAAGTACCCAAATATAAAATTTTTGCTACGAGCCTACCCCTGGCTCATGCCTCGACCCTAAGACACCCTAACTAACATCACATTCATACCATTCACATGCAAACAATTAAAATACAAAAGCCCCGATTTAAGGATGTTACAGTTCTACCTCCTTAAAAATAATTTCGGCCTCGAAATTACCTGGTCAAAAGAGTTGAGGGTATTGCTACCGCATCACATCCTCTGGCTCCCACGTGGCCTCTTCTGTTCCATGATTCCGCCATAACACCTTTACCAATAGAACTGACTTCCTACGCAAAACCTTAACATCCCGATCCAGAATCTGCACTGGTTCCTCGTCCACGGTCAAATCTGGGCTCACCTCAATTTCCTCCACTGACACAACATGCGACGGATCTGAATAATAACGTCTAAGCATGGAAACATGAAACACGTCATGGATCTGACTCAACTCCACTGGTAACTCGAGCTGGTATGCTACTGGTCCCACACACTTCAACACCTTATCAGGCCCGATAAACCTAGGGCTCAGCTTGCCTTTCCGACCAAACCTCAGCACCTTCTTCCACGGTGAGACTTTCAGGCAAACCTTGTCACCCACTGCAAACTCTATATCTCTTCTCTTAAGATCAGCATAAGACTTCTGCCTGTCCGTAGCTTCCTTCAACTGAGATTGAAACAGCTTCACCTTCTCCTCTGTTTCAGCAACCAACTCCGGACCCAACATCTGACGCTCACCCAACTCTGTCCAACATGTAGGTGTACGACACTTCTGCCCATATAGCGCTTCATACGGTGCCATCTTGATACTTTCCTGGTAACTATTGTTGTACGCGAACTCTGCCAACGGTAAAAATTCTTCCCAGCTACCTCTAAAATCGAAGACACAACCTCTCAACATATCCTTTAAAATTTGAATCACCCTCTCTGACTGCCCATCGACTGCGAAGGAAATGCCGTACTGAAATCCAGTCTCGTACCCAATGCCTGATGCAACGCTTTCTAGAACCTTGACGTGAACCTGGGATCCCTATCCGAGATAATTGATATTGGCACCCTATGCAGTCTCACTATTTTCGTTACATACAACTTAGCCAATTTTTAGAGTGAGTAATCAACCTGACTTGGTATAAAATGAGCTGATTTTGTCAGACGATCAACAATCACCCAGACTGAATTCTTCTTGCTAGGCGTAAGGGGTAGCCCACTGACAAAATCCATCGTAATCCTTTCCCACTACCATTGCAGAATCTTTACCGGCTGCAACAGACCTGACGGTAATTGATGTTCAGCCTTGACTTGCTGACACGTTAGACACTTACTGACAAATTCTGTTACTTCTCGCTTCAGACTCGGCCACCAAAACTGTTCCTGCAAATCTCGGTACATCTTGCTACCTCCAGGATGCATAGCGTATGGGCTGCTATGAGCTTCCTGAAGAATCCTCTGTCTTAACTCAATGTCTTTCGGCATACAAACCTTCCCTTGGAAACTCAACACTCCATCGCTACCCACAGTATAACCTTCCAATCCACCATTCTGCATTTGTAACCTCCGAGCACTTAGGACCTCATCCACTAGCTATTTCTCCTTAACCTGATGTACCCATGTCGGCTTTATTTGTAATTACGCTAACAGACTCCCGTCATCATACAAACTAAGGTGGGCAAACATTGCTCTTAAGTCCGCTACCACCTTGCGGCTCAACGTGTCAGCCACTACGTTGGCCTTCCCCGGATGATACTCAATCGAGCAGTCGTAGTCCTTTAACAACTCAATCCACCTCCTCTACCTCAAATCCAACTCCTTCTGCGTAACAAGGTATTTCAAACTCTTGTGATCCGTGTAGACGATAGACTTCTCCCCATACAAGTAGTGTCTCCAAATCTTCAAGGCAAAAACCACAGCAGCCAACTCCAGATCATGCATTGGGTAATTCACTTCGTGAGGTCTTAGCTGTCGAGAAGCATACGCCACTACTTTCCCCTCTTGCATCAGCACACACCCTAACCCGGTATGCGACGCATCACAATAAACTGTGAATTTCTTCCCCGGTTCGAGCTAAATCAAGACCGAAGCTTCTGTTAAGATCCTCTTCAACTTCTCAAAACTCTCCTGTTGCTTGTCCATCCACACAAACGGAACCCCTTTTCTTAATAATTTAGTTAACGGCACTGCAATCAAAGAGAACCCTTCCACGAACTTCTGTAATATCCTGCTAAGCCCAGAGAACTCCGAATCTCGGCCACAGACTTAGGTGGTTTCCAATCCAATACCGCTTCAATCTTCAGAGGGTTTACCCTAATCCTCTCAGATGACACCATATGACCCGAGAAAGTTACCTCCTTCAGCCAGAACTCACACTTACTAAACTTTGCGAACAATTTCTTCTCCCTCAGAATCTGCAGAACCGCATGAAGATGCTTATCATGCTCTTCTTCAGACTTCGAGTACACCAGAATATCATCTATAAATACTACGACAAATCAATCCAAATACGGTTGAAAAACCCGATTCATCATATCCATGAATGCTGTCGGTGCGTTGGTCAAACCAAACGGCATTACCAAAAACTCGTAGTGACCATAACGAGTGCGAAACACCGACTTATGAATATCTGCCTCTTTCACCTTGAGTTGATGATACTCTGACCTAAGATCTATCTTAGAGAAAACCGATGCTCCCTTAAGCTGGTCAAACAAGTCGTCTATCCTCGGCAATGGATACCTGTTCTTAATCGTCAACTTATTCAGCTGATGATAATCTATGCACATCTGCATTGTTCCGTCCTTCTTCTTAACAAAAAGCACAGGCGCTCCCCAAGGTGATACACTTGGCCGGATGAAACCTCGATCTAACAACTCCTGAATTTATGCTTTCAGCTCCACTAACTCCTTCGGCACCATCCTATACGGGGCAATAGACACTGGCGCGGTTCCTAGTAACAGGTCTATTCCAAACTCAACCTCGCAATCTGGAGGCAATCCCGGAAGCTCCTCTGGAAACACATCAATAAATTCCTTTACTATTCGGACATCTCTCACAGTTGAGTCTCTGGCTTTCAAAGCACAAGCATGAACCATGAACGCCTCACATCCCTTCTTGACCATCTTCTCAGCCTTCAAAGCGGATACCACGTTGGATAGGTAATTCCTTCTATCACCTATCATCACTACCTCTTCACCCTCAACAGACCTCAACACCATATGCTTAGCCGTGCAGTCCAAACTCGCCTGATACTTCACTAGCCAGTCCATCCCTAGGATCAAATCCAACTCCCCGAACGGCAGTTCCATCAGATCAGCCAAAAACACTACCCCTTGGAGTTCTAGGGGTACATCCCTATACAGTTTATTTACTTCTACAGAGTGACGTAGAGGGCTAATTACTGTCATCTCCCTAGAGAAACCTCACAAGCTAAGTTCAGAGTCCCCACTATACTACTAGCAACATATGAGTGCGTCGAACCAACATCAATTAAAGCAGTATAAGGCAGTCCAAAAATTAAGAACGTAGCGGTTATGACGTCCGGTGCGTCGCCCTCCTCTCGACGCCTCATAGCATAAACCAACCCAGGTTGCCTTGCATCAGTATTACCTGTACCTCTACCCGGTGCTCCGTGACCTCGACCAGAACCATTACCTCCCCTGACAGAACCGCGGCCCCTCTGTGGTTGCTGTCCACCGTTCCTAAACTGAGCTCTCCCCTGACCCTCAGACTGCATCCTGGCTAGCTTACGTGGACAATCCCTTACTCGGTGATCCATCGACTCGCACTCAAAACACCCTCGACCCTAGTCCAGCATTCCCCCCAATGAGACTTCCCACATCGAGCACACTGTGTTGGCCATTGAGTAGTAGCAGATGACTATGTAGCTTGATTCGGTCCGCCAAACCTAGCCCTCTTCTGAGAATTTCTAGCAGACCCTGGTGACCCAAAACTCCTCTTGTGTTTATTCCTATCCAGATTCTGTTTCATAGACCTCTTCAACCCCTCGCTATCTTAGCCTTCTCTACTAGAACAGTAAACTCCCTCTCTTACTGTAGTGATCAACAACCTCAATTCATCTCTCAGCCCATCTTCAAACCTGATACAACGCTCGTGTTCTGTAGCTACGATTCCCTGAGCATAACGGCTCAACCTTAAGAATTTTGCCTCGTACTCAGATACTGACTACTCTTCTGGACCAGTTTTAAAAATGCCTTACGCTGTGCATCAATATAATCAGACCCGGCATACTTCCTCTGATAAGCTGCCTTAAAGAAGTCTCAAGTGAAATCATCAGCTGTCGCACTATCCCGGACCGTGAGCCACCACTGATAAGATTTATCCCGGAGAAGGGACACTATTCCCTTCAGCTTCTCCTTCGCTGTAAAATCTAAGTCGTCCATGATACGTTCGGTCGCCTCCAGCCAATACTCAGCCGTATTGGGAGCCACACCGGATACGCCTCTGAATACCTCTGCGCCATTGGCTTGGAGTCGTTCACACAGATTTTCGATTCCCCGTACTCCCACCTGCTCCAGCTACTCTCTCCAGAACCCACAGCATTGCCTACGACACCGTGTTATCACCACCCGTTTGATCCTAGAACTCCGCGCCTACAGCTGGCGGTGGTGGCAGTACCTCATTCTCTGACCCATGGCCAGACCCGACTGGTTCAGACACAGTCATTCTACCCCTACCACGTCCACGCGTGTTACGACCACATCCTCGAGTGCTCATGACTAACATTCACGAATTAATCTGATTAAGGGATTTTATGAATTAGCCTTCTTTCCACTGATTATTACAGAACAGTTTTATGAGCAATTTACTACAGTAGTTTTCTCACAAGTTCAAACAATCCTATGGGCTTTAGTCTCTAAAGTAGAGTCCTACCAGTAGCATCCATTTCACAATCGTTCAAACCACATAAGCAGCAGTTAGAAGACTTACCTGTTGCGGATCGGTGCCGAAGACTCAGGTGCCATTCTTTTCCCAAAATATTCATTTTTATTAAAATCATTTACAAGCCCTTAATTGAAAACATTTTGGGCCTCAGGCCCACAGCCGAGCTTTTGAACAGGCTCTGATACCATAATTATAACACCCAAACCCGGTCAAAATGCTACGACCGAATCTGGTTTGTCACAGTAAAGAAAAAGTTTTTGGAAAATATGATATCGTCTCACATTTTAAGAAAAACTCTTAATTTGAGCTAAACCGAGTTAACTTAAGATACTTTCTAAACCCGTTTTGAAATCTTCTTTAAAGAATTCCTATTTAACTTGTTAATGCTACAAGTTCGCTTATTTACCCGATGGCACAATTTTGGGAAATCCTGAAAGTTTGTTTAAGTTGTGAAAACATTCATTTTATAGTTTTTTTCCTTGTTAATCTTGCGTTAATGTTTATCATAAAATTCAAAGGCATTTGTCAAAGTAAATAAAACCCAAAGCAATATTTAGATGGCCTTATTACATCACTGAAAATCCAAAATTTAAAAATAAAGTAAAACCAAAAGTTAACCATTTAAAAAAACCCACTGTTGAGCATGGCCACCTCGAGTCCATCCCGGCTCCACAACCGCGATCTATAATTATCTGCAAAATGTGAATGGAAGGGGTGAGCCACCGAGACTCAGTGTGTAAATCCCCATCCCGAAAATAACAAAACCCTTACATAGTTTCATAAGCAAGTATGTATGTCATGCAACCCAAAATCTAGCCATCCAGAACTCTACATCCTACCCCGTGTAGTACCAAACCACTGGTTGGGCCAAACCACTGGTGACCCAACGTCACAAACAATATATATACAAATGTGGTACCAAACCACTGGTGACCCAAAGTCACAATTAAACATATGTGGGGCCAACCCACTATGTGGTACCAAACCACTGGTGACAATCCCTTTTTAATGTAATATGTGGGGCCAATCCACTGTGGTACTAAGCCACTGGGACGAGTCACAAAGATATCATATGTGGTGCAAAACCACTGGTGACCCAAAGTCACGAATAACATATGTGGTACCAAACTACTAGTGGTGCCAAACCACTGGTGACCCAAAGTCACAAATAACATATCTTCCCCCTCCTCTCTTTATACCCATTTCAATGAACATGCTCTTACATACATCATTATCATGCTTTAGCAATTAACAACATACTGTAACATGGCATATACAGATTCAACAGAGGCAAATAACACTAGTCATCAGAATGGACTTACCCGGCGTCCTTGCCTTTTACCCACAAGGGTATCATATCGATTTCCACAATTATTCCGGCTTTTAACGATACTCAAGTTATTAACACATGGAATATGAAGTGTGTAAGAGACACACACCTGATTACCTGCAAGACTGCACTTTCTACGTCGATACTGTCGTTAATCGACACTACCGCGATCTATCTACTCTCCTGCTCGGATGCCGGTCCACACCCAGGTGGCCAAGCACGAACCGCTGAGACAGCCCTCTTCTTGAATTTAGGGGCTGGGGTCACCTAACGCTTGATTAGCCTTTGAATCCATAACACGCCTTATCACTAAATCGGGTTAAAGCAACGAAATAACAACCATTGGAGATATAAAACCCGAATGGATAAATCCCTTACCTAAGTCAACAAATCCAGAGGGTTCAGTGTCTTAGACCAAAGCACTACTTGACTACTTAGTCGGCTAACGCCAAGCCTTCCTTAACACCCTCCAATCGGCCAAGATCTACAAGTTTAGTTATTGCCTTCGGCATTTAACACAATAGGAAATAATTGAATAGCAGAGACACTTACCATAGCACTAACAAAATCAATTGAGAGTGAATAGACGACGACGACAATCTACAGCAACCAAGAGTCCAACGAGAGAGTTTGAGTGATAGAGATTTCAGCTTTTCTCATCATAGCAACCAAGATAGAAAAAGAAATAGAGATGTGAGCATGTTAGGGAGATTCGGCAATGAGATCAAAAGAAAAGAGAGGGAGGCAAAAGGGAAAATAATAAGATCTTACCAGGTTATGAGTTGCGATTCTGCTAGGAGCAAAAAGGAAGTATGATCTTTGACTAACAAGGTGTTTCGAAAAGAAAAATCAAAATAAGAGAAAGAGAGAAATAGTGATTCGGCTTTTGAAGAGAAGATGGGGAAAAATGAACCAAATGAGGTGGAGTAGATCGGCTAGCACAACAAAGAAGATGATGAAAGCAAGCAAGGGGGTTTCGGCTTATAAGAAAAAGTGAATGGTAAGCATAGCAGGTTCGGCAAAGCAACTAAAATAACACAAAAAAGGAAGAAGAGGTTTAGGAGATCATTCGACTAAGGGTATTTTGAGAGAAAAGGAAAAAGAACCAAAGATGCAAAAATGTGCAATTGTGAGAGTGATTCGGCACAACAGAGAATGAAAGAAAAGCTGAAAACCAAGAAGTGAGACACACACACCCCAAATGCCAAAAAATAATACCCAAAGCAAACCCAAATTTGGCACACCCCCTCCCACACTCCAAAACCGAAAGCACACCATCCATCACTTCAATTTCGGCTAACATACTTCCCCCAACACAATCCCTTCTTTTCCTCCTTACTTTTCTCTTGACCACCTATTCAAACAAATTTGAATACTTCAAACTCCACAAATTTCTCTCCTCCATCTATTTTGAATATATTGACTTCTTCCATCCTCATCCATCAGAGTCCAACCTGAGCACATTTCCTCTCTTGTCCAAGCGTCAAAAAGAAATACCCAAAGAGGGATTCCTGCAGCTCGAACCATGGCTCCTTCCCCCTGTATGAGGCGTCACTTCTATGCCTTAAGTGGCGCCTCCCTTGCCACTTTACCACTTGGTTTCTTGTGCCAAAACTTGTTATATAATACCCTTAGCACCTAGCTCCTTCGGCTCCCCCTATCAAGTACCCAAAAATAAAATTTTTTCTACAGGCCTACCCCTGGCTCATGCCTCGACCCTAAGACACCCTAACTAACATCAAATTCATACCCTTCACATGCAATGTAAGAGCCCCAATTTAAGGATGTTACAATTAGATGTTGCTTTCAAACAATCCCTGTAACTTATTCTCACTGAGTTCGATCTAATACAGAGGTGTTCGACTTTTTCGTCCGTACAAAGCTTCATATGGTGCCATCTTAATGCTTGTCTGAAAACTATTATTGTATGTAAATTCAATCAATGGCAGATACTGTTCCCACGAACCATTAAACTCAAGTATACAACATGTTAACATGTCTTCAAGAATCTGAATGATCCGCTCAGATTGAACATCTGTTTGCAGATGAAAAGCTATAGTAAAATGTATTTTTGTGCTTGAAGCTTCTTGCAATTCCTTCCAGAACCTCGATGTACACCTCGGATCTTTATCGGAATAAAATAGGCAGATTTCATCAATCGATCAACTATGACCCAAATCGTATCTCTCTATCTCAAAGTCTGAGGCAAACCAGAAGCAAAATCCAGTGTCACTCTATCCCATTTCCATTCAGGAATTAGAATTGACTGTAGCAAACCAAACGGAACTTGATGTTCAGCTTTTACTTGTTAACAGATTAAACATTTCGACACAAAATCAGAAATATCGTTCCATACCAGATCCCCAATGGTGTTGCTTCAAATCATGATACATTTTAGTACCTTTCGGATAAATAGATAAACAACTATTATGAGCCTCACTCAGAATTAGTTGTAACTACTTAGAGTTTTCTTGGGGCACAGATACGACCTCTAAATCTCAAACAATCATTAACATCACGAAATTCAGAATCAGAATTTGAATCACACTGAGTTCATTTTGCTATTATTACAATATCAACTTTCTTACATCACATATCTGTTATATACTTTTATAGAACTTTTCAGCATACACACACCATTTCAAAATAACAAATAAACATCGATATCACATCTGTGATTCCAAATTAGAAATCAATTTATGTTAAACTCCTTTTTAACTTATAGTTTGCAGACTCACTTCTGAATTTCACGACTTTACTAGATAATCATTTATTTAACTCAATCTGAACTATTTCATCATTTTGACAACTCAATCCATAGGCTTTCTTTTACAACATCAGCATGTAGTATCAACCAGTCCATACCCAAACTTATGTCAAACTCATCATATGGTAATAGCATCAGATTAGCAGGAAAACAGATATTTCGAAATATTAACGGGCAATTCTTGCATACTTTATCAACAATGACACTTTTACCTAAGGGGTTTGATACTTTTATAGCAAATTCAATAGACTCAACAAGCAAAGTCTCGATAAATACTATATTCATGCACATATATGAATGCGTAGAACCAGGGTCTATCAAGGCAATCACAGAAGTATCATAAAGAGTAAAAGTACCAGTTATAACATCTGGTGATGAAGCTTCTTCTCGAGCTCGGATAGCAAACGCTCTGGCTGGCACTCTAGCTTCAGATCTGACAACATTATCTCTTGTAATTCTCTGACTACCACTAATATTTCTTACATTTTGGGAAGGTCTATCTCTTTCTGAGGCGTTATCTGATCTCAGATTCTGGGTAGTCTCTTGTTCAACAGGCTCTGGGCAGTCTCGAATAAAATGATCTAACGATCCACATCTAAAGCAAGCTTGATTATTCAATCTACAATCCCCTGAATCTGAAGCTCGGATCTGACATTTTCAACACTCGCCATCTTTGGGCAATCTTGAATGAAATGATTTCATGATCCACAATTATAACAAACTCTATTGTTATACTTGCCCCAACATTTTCCCACATGTCGTCTTCTACACTTTCTACACTCAGGTTTGTTGCTTTTAGTACTTCCATCATTTGATTCAATTGGAGATTGAGTTCTTAGACCAACATTTGGTCTCACACGATCTCTACCTGTATATTCGATTGAAACATCTAATTTACTTGCATCTCTATATTTCTTTGTTAAAGGTTGAGAAAAATTACTCATCGATCTTTTTCTTTCATTATGAGCTTCATAATCGAATTTCTCGGTATTATTATCATTAATAACCCTAAACTCTCCGACCTCATTCTTGCAAATTTCATCAACCAGGGGCTTGTTCATCAGATTCAGATTCATAATCGAAAGCATATCGGATGTCTGAGGGAGGTTAACCGGGGGCGAAAGTTTCAAAATAGTCGGGTTATTTCTCACAAATTGAGTGAACCACTCACTCATCATCTGGAAGAAAGCTTGTTTAGCTTCTCCCTCTTGACCGTTCGTAGCCGGTCTCAAATTAGAGGGTGATGTCCCTTGCGCGGGAGCAGGCGCATTACTCTCTACGTCGTCAGCTGCGACTCTTTCGGGATCCATTACTATACTAAAATCACATTTTATACGTCAGGATTCATCACACTATCATAGTTCCAATATATGGCATGTATAGCTAGACTCTGACACGCTATGTTAGTCTGAGAATCAACTAAACTGTAGCTCTGATACCAATAAAATGTAACACCCCTAACCCGAGACCGTCACCAAAAAAGGGCTAAGAGGTATTATCAATCAATCAGCACATTTAACATCTAAAATTTACGATACAAAGTCAATCACATTCAATTACAATCGTAGTGTCCCTTAACTGAGTCATCAAGACCTTAAACATGCTCATAAACTGAGTCGGGACTAAACCGAAACACATACAAAATTTTATGAAAATTTGAAACTTTTCTAAAATATAGGGGAGACACGCCCGTAGGAGGAGACTGTGTACTCTCCACGGCTACTAGACACCCCATATGTCTATCCGTGTCTAGCTACTGACTTAATCCCCACGGCCATTAGGCATGCCCGTGTGCACTGTCCGTGTGCTTTTATCTAGCTACTGACTTACACACCACGGCCTATTGACACGCCTGTGTCAAGGCCATGTGATATTAAGCTACATCATTCGAATCACCCATGGTCATTAGGCACGCCTGTGTGCCTCAACCGTGTGACATAATAGGCCATTTACAAGATCAAAAAGCCACCCATAAGGGTCACACCTACAAGCAATATATACCAAGACATAACATGCATAAATGGCAACCAAATACATACCAATATAATCATTCAAACCAATTCCAACCATGACAATTTCAAAGACTAAATCTCATATCCACACAAGCATAATTCATTCATTTGCTTACTCAAAACTTGGCCATTTCATGGATCAACTAACCATACTAAAACATTCATCACATATCTCGTTCATTTAAGCAAATTTCCAAAACATAACTAGCCAAATCACATAGCTAAGTTCATATAACAACTTAAACCAAAAACTAGTCTATACATGCCATATCTAACTATATACATTTTCAAAGTCTACCAAAAAAACATTAGTAGTGTGATGACGATCCTTGACAGTCCCGAGCCTTCAGTAGCTTTAACGACCTATAAGATAGAAAAATCACACACACAGAGTAAGCTTTCCAAAAGCTTAGTAAGTCATATACAAATAAACTACATATGTAAGCATATAAGCATATAAAAACATAAGCATATTTCTTATACATAACGAACTTCTCACATATATATATACTTTGGTTCATACTTTTGGCCACATTTGCCACCATCATCAATTCAAGAATCATATATAAATACTTAGCTTTTTATGCTCACCTTCACATATCATATTGATATCCCATTATACATAATCATCATAATAAGATCACATAGTGAATTACCTTATATACACACTTTGTGTACAATTCAACGTACCTGAGACAGATTCATCTCATTCTTTCTTTAGCTCATTATCAATCTCAACCCCATACTCAAGTATCTATTCTTTCAACTCTTAAAACTATCATTATCCACATAGCTATCATACATACCTTAATCAACACTTAGTTACTCACCATTCATGCTACTCAATTTCTTGATATTACCTCATACTTACATACCATATATTCATTTCGAACAAGCTCATAGATTAATGAATGACATCTCATTCCTATAATCTCGTAAAGTAAGAGCCACTTACCTCATTAGTACTATGTTACCAAGATATCATGCATTATTTACATAAATAATATTTCTAGGGTATCTCCATTAGTAGGTTAATATTTTAATGGATCCGTAACTCCGCACACTTAGTGCAAATCAAATAATGTATCGCACACTTAGTGTCGTTACTGAAAAAGGAGAGCACACATAGTGCTGTTTATTAGCAATGTATCGCACACTTAGTGCCAATATGTTAAACTAAACTTATTTTTGGTATCGCACACACAGTGCATATTCAATAAGCCAAAACTTTTGTCTTTTCGCACACACAGTGCTAATTGTTAAGGCCTTAGCTTCTATCAATATCGCACACACGGTGCTAATCACAAAGTCAAAACTTATATTATTTCGCACACACAGTGCTATTCATTAATTATGATCGCACACTTAGTGCCTCAACTCATAGCCGAAGCTTAAATGATATCACACATTTGGTGCATTTGTAATAAACTGATCTTAAACCGGTACACACAGTGCCATCCACAAAGTCGAAGCTTATAATATTTCGCATACACAGTGCAAATCATCTCGGTCACATTTCCATTTACGCACACTTAGTGCCACAAAGATCCATTTCTCACATAGCATTTATAATTCAATGATCTCATAACCATTCGTCTCACAACATTTAAACATAGCTTAGTACACTTTTTATATTCGAACTTATCTCGGAATTCATAAGCACAATCCTCTCACAAACCTCCATTATCAACATTAGTCATAAGAATAATTATAATTTCATACAAGTACATTTATTTGTATAGTGACTTACCTCAGATTCGGTTTATCGGAAATGAAAATGGCTACTCGTTTTCAAACAATCCTACAGTAGTTGTTCTCACAAGTTCAAACAATCCTATGGGCTTTAGTCTTTAAAGTAGAATCCTACCACTAGCATCCATTTCACAATCGTTCAAACTACATAAGCAGCAGTTAGAAGACTTACCTGTTGCGGATCAGTGCCGAAGACTCAGGTGCCATGTTTTTCCCAAAATATTCATTTTTATTAAGATCATTTACAAGCCCTTAATTGAAAACATTTTGGGCCTCAGGCCCACAGCCGAGCTTTTGAATCAGGCTCTGATACCACAATTGTAACACCCCAAACACGGTCAAAACGCTACGGCCGAATCTGGTTTGTCACAGTAAAGAATTTTTTTTTGGAAAATATGATGTCGTCTGACATTTTAAGAAAAACTCTTAATTTGAGCTAAATCGAGTTAACTTAAGATACTTTCTAAACTCGTTTTGAAATCTTCTTTAAAGAAGTCCTATTTAACTTGTTAATGCTACAAGTTCACTTATTTACCCGATGGTACGATTTTGGGAAATCCTAAAAGTTTGTTTAAGTTGTGAAAACATTCATTTTATAGTTTCTTTCCTTGTTAATCTTGCGTTAATGTTTATCATAAAATTCAAAGGCATTTGTCAAAGTAAATAAAACCCAAAGCAACATTTAGATGGCCTTATTACATCACTGAAAATCCAAAATTTAAAAATAAAGTAAAACCAAAAGTTAACCATTTAAAAAAACCAACTGTTGAGCATTGTCACCTCGAATCCATCCCGGCTCCACAACCGCGATCTATAATTATCTGCAAAATGTGAGTGGAAGGGGTGAGTCACAGAGACTCAGTGTGTAAATCCCTATCCTGAAAATAACAAAACCCTTACATAGTTTCATAAGCAAGTATGTATGTCATGCAACCCAAAATCTAGCCATCCAGAACTCCACATCCTACCCCGTGTGTCTCGGGTATGTCTCGGGTATCTCCATTAGTGGGTTAATGTTTTAATGGATCCGTAACTCCGCACACTGAGTGCAAATCAAATAACGTATCGCACACTTAGTGTCGTTACTGAAAAAGGAGAGCACACACAGTGCTGTTTATTAGCAATGTATCGCACACTTAGTGCCAATTTCATAACTGAATATAATCGTTATCGTACACTTAGTGCCAATATGTTAAACTGAACTTATTTTTGGTATTGCACACACAGTGCATATTCAATAAGCCAAAACTTTTGTCTTTTCGCACATACAGTGCTATTCATTAAAGCCGTAGCTTCTATTGTTTCGCACACACAGTGCTATTCATTAATTATGATCGCACACTTAGTGCCTCAACTCATAGCCGAAGCTTAAATGATTTCAGACATTTAGTGCATTTATAATAAACTGATCTTAAACCGGTATCGCACACACAGTGCCATCCACAAAGTCGAAGCTTATAATATTTTGCACACACAGTGCAAATCATCTTGGTCACATTTCCATTTACGTACACTTAGTGCCACAAAGATCCATATCTCACATAGCAGTTATAATTCAATGATGTCATAACCATTCGTTTCACAACATTTAAACATAGCTTAGTACACTTTTTATATTCGAACTTATCTCGGAATTCATATGCACAATCCTCTCATAAACATCCATTATCAACATTAGTCATAGGAATAATTATAATTTCATACAAGTACGTTTATTTGTATAGTGACTTACCTCGGATTTGATTTATCGGAAATGAAAACGGCTACTCGTTTACTTTCGATTTCCCACGATCTAAATCCGTTTTCCTCGGTTCTTGATCTAAACATATTCAGACTTAACCCTTTTTATTCACTAATTCATTCAATTAAATCCAAAGACACACATTTAGGGCTATTTGTAATTTAGCCCTCATTTGCACATTTTATCAATTTAGCCCATTTTTCACAAAATATCAAATTCACAAAATCCACCCATACTCATGCTTAGCCGAATATCCCTAAGGACAATATAAGTCCAAATATTTCATCAAATTCACAAATTAGTCCTCCAAAATAATATTTTCACAATTTAGCCCTATTTAGCTAATTTCATCAAAACTTTAAGAACAAAACATGTTCATCTAGCTCATATATTTAATTTAACACCATAAAACATCACAAAACTCAACATAGCATCAATGGCATTTTACACAAACATCATCAATTCATGAAATTGAGAGATGGGTTTTCTACCTCTCAAAACAACGATTGCAAAAACATAAAAATTATCAAAAACCGAAGTAAAAAATTACCTTAATTAAGCCCAAAACCTAGCTGAAACCTTGTTAACTTCTTTTCTTCTTTTTCTTTTTAATATTCGGCCAAAGATAAGCATTATGGCTTTCTTTTTCATGTTTTTGTTTTATATAATATAACATATATTATAATATTATTTAATAAACCATTACCAAATAAAATAAGCCATTTATCACACTAATGTGCCGTCCACTACATTTCAAAAAGGCCAATTTACAATATAAGGCCTCCACCTTAAAAAGCCACATCAATTTAGCCATTAATCAAATGATGGGTCACTTTTACGCTTTATGCGATTTAGTCCTTTACTCAAATTAAACACACAAACAGACGAATTAATTCACGGAACTTTTACACATGCTTAATCATATACTGTAGACACATAAAGTAATATTAAAATATTTTACTGACTCAAATTTGTGGTCCCAAAACCACTGTTCTGATTAGGGTCTAAACCGGACTGTTACAGGTAAACCTCGAATCACGATAAAAAATAATGGATAATGATACACCATGCAATCTAATAATATTTGAGACATACAGTTCAACTAGCTTCTCAAGCAAATAATCAATCCTAATAGGTATAAAGTATGTGGATTTCATTAATCTGTCTACAATTACCCAAATCGAATATTTCTTTTCTGGATTCAATAGCAATCTCGAAACAAAATCGATCATAACTCTCTCCCATTTCCACTCGGGAATCATCACAAGTTGTAGTAAACGTGATGGAACTTGATGTTCAACCTTCACTTGTTGGCATATCAATCATTTAGACACCAATTTAGGTATCTTATGTTTCATTCTCGACCACCAGTAAAGTTGCTTCAAATCATTATACATTTTATTGCTTCCAAGATGAATTGAATAAACACTCATGTGAGTTTCATTCAACATGTCTTATTTCAACTCTAAATCATCCGGTATACACAAACAGTCACGAAAATACAAGTAGTCATCAAAACCAATAGTGAAATCAATCATCTATCCACTATTCACCAGCTTCTATTTCATTAACAAGTTTGAATCTTTTTTCTGTAAATGTTGAATTCTTACTAAGAACCCCAGTTTAACTCTCAACTCGGCCAGAATAGAACCATCACATTCTAAAGTCAAACTTGCATTCATATCTCTCAAAGCAAACAAATATTTTTGGCTTAAAGCATCAGCTGCCACGTTAGCTTTTTCCATGATGATAGTCAATCACCAGATCATAATCTTTTAATAGCTCAAGCCGCCTACATTGTCATAACTTCAAGTCTTTGAGTCCTCAGGTACTTTAGACTTTTGTATCAGTAAAAACATGACATTTTTAACCATATAGATAATGTCACCAGATTTTCATAGCAAAAACAACTGTTGCAAGCTCCAAATCATGTGCCAGCTTGAATTTGATAAAAAATGGTGGAATGACCTAAATGGAATAAAATCAAAAGATGGATGGATGGAAAGAAGGAAAATGACCTAGAAAGTCAATACCCCAAACATCAAATGATTCTACCTCAAGAATATTGGTTGGTGGCATCTCATTTCTTATGGATACATTGACAACTTGTTGGCATCGATCATAATCTTTCATGTAGGCATATGCATTTTTAAATAGAGTCAACAAAAAGAAATTGGCTTGCAATACTTTAGCTCTGGTGTGTGATCCTCCAAAATGTCCCCCACTAGGGGATGAATGACAGTGTTACAAAATATTGGCTACTTCGCTTTCAGCTACACACTTACTAATCATTTGGTCTGCACATTGCTTAAACAAATACAGTTCCTCCCAAAAATAATATCTCACATCCTGAAGGAACCTCATCATTTGTTGATGTGTCATTTCGGGCAACATCAAACCACTAGCAAAAAAGTTAGCACAGTCAGCAAACTGAGAAGTATTATGGACATGACTTACCTCAAAGATGTGTTCGTTTGGAAAGTTCAAAGTACTAGGAAAAATTGAATGGGTATCTTCTTGCTGCACTAAGCTAGACAGATGCTCTGCCACTTGGTTTTCTACCCTTTTCCTATCCTGAATTGCCAGATCAAATTCTTGGAGTAAAAAAAAAAAACCATCAAATCAATCTTGACTTAGCATCTTTCTTTGAAAGCAAATATTTAATGGCTGAGTGATCAATATAAAATGTCACTTTAGTACCTACAAAATACAAATGAAATTTGTCAAATGGAAAAACAATAGCAAGTAATTTTTTTCTATTAGTTTAACTGTGCTCCTGTTCATAGTAAATAGGATCAAAAATTTTATTCCTCCATTGTCCCAATACAGCTCCTACTGCATAGTCGCTTGCATCGCACATCAGCTCAAATAAAAAACTCCAACCTGGGGTAACAATGATTGGTGCTAAAATTAATCGTCTTTTCAAATCCTCAAAAGCTTTCAGGCACTCATCACCAAAGTTAAATACTGAGTCTTTCTCCAATAGTTTGCAGAGTAGCTTGGAGATTTTGGAGAAATCCTTAATGAATCTCCGGTAAAACCCAACATGTCCCAAAAAACTCCTAATGCCCTTCACAGACACTGGTGATGTGAGTTTCTCGGTAACATCTATCTTCACCTTGTCAACTTCTATTCCTTGTCTCATGACCTATGTCCTAAAATGATGCCCTCTCTTACCATGAAATGACATTTTGTCCCAATTGAAGAAGAGGTTCGTCTCTTTGCATTGCTTAGTACTTTGGCCAAATTATCTAAACAATCATCATAAGAGTCTCCGAACATTGAAAAGTCATCCATAAACAATTAATATTTTTTTCAACCATGTCAATGAATATAGCCATCATACATCATTGAAAATTCGCAGGTGCATTACACAAACCAAAAGGCATACACCTAAAAACAAATGTACTGTATGAACCTGTGAAGGTTATTTTGTGTTGTAAACTTAAAATTATATAGGATTTTTCTATATATTTTTACCATCTTTTAACTTAATAAATATGTAAATCTTGAGTAATTGTTATTAAAATAAGTGAATTTTACTTAATTATTAATATTGGACATGAATTTATAAAGCATGTGAAATTATGCTTAATTATATGATTTATGTACATAATTTATATTATTTTCATGATAAATATTAATATGTAAATTTTCACTATGTAGGAGGACCATGGAAGATGTGATTAATGCATGGACATGCACACATCCACTTCATTTGGATGGCAAGACCATGTAAAATTGGGTCATAAATGTGTTAATTTGACCCAGTAAAAGATGTGCTAAAAAATGGACATGTTTGATTAATTATTTGACTGAGAAACCGTCTAACAAGGAGGAATGAAAGCCCAATTTCAGAACAAGTAGATGGCTGCCCAAAAATAAGCTTTGGGGTATTTAACTGAAGGTCCCTGCATTTGGAAATACATCAAAAATCAGCACACAAGTTTACCCTTTGAAACCATCCACCTTATGACTATTAATAACAAAGTTTCGAATTCAAAATGAAGCAACCAAGTCAAACCTTTTTCTACAATATGTGGCCAGCCAAGCATGAGAGAAGAAGGAGGAATTTCAAATTCTATTTTTAATAAAGTTCACCCTTACCTTCACCTAAAAATACCACACACATTTCACCTTTCAAAGTATCCCTTAATTCATTCATTCACTAGCATTCTCTCACTTCCTCTCTTGTCCCCTTTTCCCTGTGCCTAGCCTTCCCATTTCCCTTTCCACTTTTTAGCCAAAAAGTCAAGGCATTCTTTGGCCAGCCACCTTAGGAAACCCTTAGCAAAAGGAGCATCGAGTAGAATGGAGGAACATATCAGTCAGAAAAGATCCGAAAGGCTGCTGAACTGAATTAGAGTTTACTTTTTCCTCCTTGTTATTTAATTTAATTATGTTTGTTATGTGTTTATTGTTCTTGACATCAAAAATGTTAGTTTAATTCCATTTTCTAGGATGATTATGTTAATTCTATAATATTCATTGATACATGTTTAACATGTTTGTGCCTCATTCGATCATGTTTTTAATTAAAATCAATATGTATTTCATTCATATGTGATTGGACGCATTTAGATTAGCTGAGCGGTGCTAACCAGACAACGGCTAGTAGACACATAATTGAAAAGTGTAGTGCTCAATTTAGATCATTAAACTCAACTAAATTATAAGTTCATAATATCTTTAGTTAGCTCTATTATCTTGCATAGTTTTTTGGTTTATGCAATTAAACTGTTGCAACTGTAAATGTCCCTGTAACCTTACATAAATACTAAGAAACCCTTAGTTTAATATGATCAGTAAAATGAATATTTCACTAAGTAAAAGATTCTAAGAGGACTTAATTTGGTTTCCAAACTCATGAAATATTTAGTTGCCATGGAATGTTTTTTGAACATTGTTAAACATGATAAAAATGAATTGAATTGATTAATATAATTATCCTAACCTATTTTAAGTTGATTGTTTTTGTTGCTAAAGCCATTCCTTCATACATTTAGATCATTTTCATTTAGATTTAATTGCACAGGGATCATCTTGCATTCAGATAAGTTAATTTAATCATCCACCATTCAAATTATTGTGTTTTTATACCAAATTGTTAACTTATAATTTTACAAATAATCTATTAACATACACAGTCCTTGTGGAGATGATAACTCATTTTACTTACTTATTACTTGAACGATTATATACAGTTACACAAATACCATGACAACCATCAATGGTGCCTTTTTCACCATCTTCTAATATGATCTTATGCATGCACAAATATGGGTTAATATCGTGGATATCAACTATCGTCCAACTAATTTCCTTCTTGAATTTCTTCAAGACATTAATCAACTGTTCTTCTCAACTCTCGATTAATTCAGTTGAAATTATCACAGGTAAAATAAAAGAGTTACCCAAATAATCATATCTTAAGTGAGAAGGAAGTACCTTTAACTCCATCTTGGGTGGTTCTTTAGTTTAAACCTTCAATTGCATATACTCATGAGGTTCCAAATCCAACGATTCAAAACAAGATTGTGATATGAATCCCTTCAGTTCAGCTTCTAATACAGCCAAATTTCTATCATCTTCATTGTCACTTAGTATATCTGGTGCTAAAAGTTGTTCAAACGAGTCATCCCTAGGAAATAACGATTCCATTTTATCCATAGCAAAAAATTCATCTCCTTCACTAGGGAATCTCATAGCTTTAAAAACATTAAAGGTTACCTGATCATCTTGGACTCGCATGGTAAGTTATCCTTTCTAAACATCAATCAGTGTTCTTCCAATTGCCGAGAAAGGTATTCCCAAGATGATAAGAACTTATTTCTTTGCTTCAAAATATAAAATAAGAAAGTTAATAGGAAACATAAATCTATCTATCTGCTAATTGAAGTGTCACTGTTGTCAATCCAACTTCACCAATTCCCAATTGTCTAAACACAGATATGGGCATCAAATTTGTATTTGCTCTCAAATCACATAAAGCCATACCACAATGCGAATCACCAATGTTACATGATATGGTAAAACTTCCACGATCTTTCATTTTTGGTGGTAACTTATTTTGCAGGAATGCATTGCATTCCTTTGTCAAGGCCACTGTCTCAAGATCTTCCAACCTTCCTTCCTTAAAAAGGATATGTTTCATAAACTTCACATAAATTGCCATTTTTTTCATAGCTTCTACCAACGGAATGTTGATATGTAACTATTTAAGCACATCTAATAATTTCTTAATTTGTACCTCTTGTTTTTACTTCTGGAATCTTTGTGGGTAAGGAAGTGGTGGAACTTTAACCTTAACCAGATAGCTTTTCAGAGGTAGTGCTATTTCTTCATTCACCATGGGTATTGATCCTTTAGGACTACTTGGAAGCACAAAAATATATAAGCTTTTTTAGCACCTTTTGAGCTCTAATCCATGCAGTTTCATAGTAATTTTTGTCAAAATTTATACTTTAATTATAAAATAATTAATTAGCACTAAAATTCTTAACATATCAAATTTCTATTATTTTTATAATAAATTTACGCAAATTTGATTTGTAACATCCTGGAAATGGGCCTATGCATTTTTGATTTAATTATACGAAATGGCATGTCTTATGTGTTATGAATGTATGGTGGACATTTTTGGAAACTTGGAAATGTAAGGAAATGACTTGCAAATGTAAGGAAATGTCTTGTCTTGGAAATGTAAGGAAATGACTTGGAAATATAAGGAAATGTCTTGTCTTGGAAATGTAAGGAAATGTCTTGTCTTGGAAATGTAAGGAAATGTCTTTGAAATGTAAGGAAATGTCTTGGAAATGTAAGGAAATGTCTTAGAAATGTAAGGAAATGCTTTAGAAATGTCAAGTTTAAAGTTTAAAAGAGGAACATGAAGCAAGGCGGTCTTAAGAGAAAATGTATGTGAAATATGACATACAAATAGCCTTGGTAAAATGGCTACAAGGCGCCACTTAAGGGCCTAGCAAGTGACGCCAGATACTGGGGTATTGGGCCAAGGTTTGAGCTGCAGGGGAAGCAAAATAAAAAGTTTTATTTTTGCAGAGAGTAAATAAAGAAGGGACAAAGACAAGGCTATAATTTAGGAGCCTTTATTCTTTTATTTTTAAGAGATAAATAGTGGATAAATAAGGGATAAACAATGGATTTATTTTAGATTATTTTCAAGAGATAAATGAGGAATTATTCTTTAATTAGGAAAATAAGGGAGAAGTGATGGCCAAGTAAGGGACTTTGAGTTTAATAATTTCAGCTAAGTAAGGATAGTTTTTGAATTATCTTTTATTTTAGGAGATAATTAAAGAGATAAAGCTATCAAAATAGACGAGTGATGGCCAAGTAAGGGATTCTAAGTTAGTAAATTTGGCTATATAAGGAAAAGAGGGCCATTCATCACTCTTTCTCTCAACCCTTCTCTCTGCCGAATTTCCTAGAGCATTTGTTCTTCTTCTTTTTGTCAGCTAAAGCCGAAAATTCAAGATATCACCATTAGCCAATTTCTTTTCTTTCCAATCCATCAAAAGCCGAATCTTTGAGGGGCTTCAAGCATAGGTGCTGTCGATTTCTTCAAGAAAAGGTAAGAACAAGTTTTGATTTCTATTCTTTTCTTTTAGATTTGTCGAAATCTAGGACTAATCCCATCAATATTCTTATTTGCCAAAATTTGGAAGGATTCTTTCGGGATTTTAGCCATAGTCAACTATAAAGGAAAAGATCTTCGGGATTTGACCATCAAGGTAAGTCATATCTGACATTCGGCCAAGGGCCATTGATTGTGATTAAAGGTTAGAAATTGATCTAACATATATCCATGGGGATTTCGACAGACACCTAAGGCAAGGGATACTTTTCGGGATTTAAGATTTGGAAGGTAAGTACATATGTACATTCGGCTAAAGCCTAGTTTAGTATTTTGATTTGTGTCTTAAATGTTTAAAAGCCGAAAACTAACCTATGAAGAGATCTAGTGTGTGGCCGAATACAAGAAAGAGCATAGCAAAGATTTCGAAACTCGATTAAGTAGTGAAATCGGCACCAAGGTAAGTTTTGAGTAATAACAATCCTAATAGGATTTGGTTTTATGGCTGAATAGGCTTTTACTAAATAGTAAGTGATTAATCAAATGTAGGAAATTGAGATCTAAAGCAGTAGATCGGAATTCTTCGGGAAATCAGTAAATTCGATAAGTTAATCAGGTGTGTACCCCACACTAATTCTTAATAAGTTTTATGGCTATGTCTAATTAAAATATGTGATATTAAGAATAAGAAAGTGGCTAAGGTACCATGTTATGGTACAAAGTACTCAGGTACGTTTCCTACTCCTACTAGGAATATGAAATATGTTATTTGTAACATGAGAATAAGAATGTGAACTTTGGCATGTGCATATTACAAAATGGGGCATATGGGTTATTGAAAGGGGAAGTGAATGTGGTGACCTAAGACCACGAACACGGTGACCTAAGACCGTGGTATCTGAATGTGGTGACCTAAGACCACGATGAATCGAATGCGGTGACCTAAGACCGCGATATCTGAATGTGGTGACCTAAGACCACAAATGCGGTGACCTAAGACCGCGATATGGAGTGTAGTGGAAGGAGGGTCGACTAAGTAGTCCCCACGGTGTACAGGTTGGTACGAGGGAGTGTAGCGGATGGCTTATTAGGTTTGGGTTTGGGAATGCATCATAATTTGTATGCTATGATATGAATGTGTAATATTTGTTATGCCCGATTCTATTATGATTTAGTGTTGTGTACACATTGAGTGCATTGACTCACCCCGTTGAGGACCATGTTTGTGTGATGAGCAGTAATGGACCGGGACAGTGAGAACTTGTGGTGGCCATGCTCAACATGAAGTTTTTATTTTTATGGACTATTAATTTTTAAGTACTCCGAATTATTTGGATTTACTTGATGTAATAAGGCCATAAGGCCATAGTGCACTATTTTATTTCTATTTTTATTTATTAAGTTAAAGATTAAGTAATTTACTTTAAATGTATTCTATATGTTTTATCACCTAAAATTTAAAAAGGGTTTTCATTATAAAACGATTTTGTTTTCTACTCGAGCCCAACCCAAAACAATATTTCTTTCAAAACAAACTATTTTCCGAAGGAACAAAAGGATTTTTAACCGGTTTACATCGAGAAACATACCAGATCCGGTCAAGGCTCGTGGGCCGGGTTTGGGGTGTTTCATGATTTATTTTCGATAGTTTTTCACAAATGGTGAAAATCGGCTCGACAGTCACCTCGAGAGGCTTGAACCATTGGGGCAATTCTTGCATCAAGTGAATCAAGAGCATGGCTAATTAATTATCTAGCCATGGATGGTAAAAAAATATTTATTGAACAAACTTTATATTTATTTTGATCCAACATTAATTGGGTTACAAATTAATTATAAGTCTAGAGAAGAGAAAGTGACCCAGTTGTGCTAAGTGAAGAGGACTGATCCAGCAATGATTGAGCAGCCCAAAACTGTCCATATAGCTGACCCAATCAGCTTATTTAGCTGATTTTATTAATTTCAAAACAACCCTTAAAGTTTCCATTCATTCTGTTCAAACCCCTCCTCTTTCTATGCCTTCTATTTTTAGCCCCAAGCTAAAAATAGCAAGTATGAAACAATCAACCCTTGCTCAAAGCATGTCCAGCAAGGGAGAGGGAGTGGATCATATTTATTTGCTATTTTTTAGTAGTTATTCCCACCTATAAATACCCCTCTTCCCTTCCTCATTTCACACAACTAATTTCACACACATCTTTTCATTTCTCTCTTCCATTTCCTTCATTTTTTTTTCCATTTCCTTCGTCCCCTTCCCTTGTCGATTTCCACTCTTGAAACAGAGCTTGCATCCCCCTTGGAGTAGCAACATTCAAGTGTTTGTAAAGGCCTTGAATCGACAGAACGAGCTGAGAAGAAGATGAGCGCACTAGTCTAGCTTCGGGGAAGCACCGAGATTTGTTTCCTAGTTCCCTTCTCTTTAATTTTTCTTGTTTATGTTGTGATTATGAACATGAATATTTTTTGTTGCTATTCTTATTTAATTAAAATGGCATAAATTTAATTCGTGGTAGATTGATTGCATTTTATTCACTTAAATTACTAAAATCATGTTTGTGTTGTTATTAGGCCTTGGTAGATTGTTTAATTAAATAAAACCATGCTTAGGTTATACTTGCATTACAATTGTAAGGTAACAAATGAATTAATTATTAATCGTATTGAAATTGTAATTAGTTGACATAATATTTAATTGGCGAATGTTTAATCTTCAAAGGTAGCTAAAGGTTAAATTAGTGACGGTATTAAACGATACATTAGCGTTGCATAACTTGCAAGATTATTGTGATTAATTTTTTTCAATGTGGGAATATTTTGTTACTTCACTTAACCTTATACTTGCTTATGAAAATTGATTAATTTTTTGAATTAACATTGGAATATGTTCAAGAGATTAATTGGTTTAGTAAATATGTTTGTGTATTAGTTAACAAAATACCAAGTTGCCGTGAAAATATTCATAACAACTTGAACATGTAACATCCCAAAAGTTAGGGGTTGTAAATTTTTGCATAATTGCATGTTGTGCTTGTTCAACTGGTTATTTGAATGTATTTGGAGATTCTAGGGAGGCTTTCGATTGAGTCTGAGCCTTGGAAAAATTTTAGTTTTTGGCCCTTAAGAGGAGAGGGCTGGTCGAGGTTGGACTTAAGTATATTTGTGCGTGTTTTACTAACACAAGTGGAGCATGTGGTGTGGTGGTGTGGCGTCAAGTGGAGAGCAAGAAGGGAAGGGGTTCGAATCCTTCATGTGGCAAATAAATGATTTTATTTTGTGGCTTGAGAGGGGAGGAAGCAGAGTTTGGATCAAACTCTTCAATAGGAGTTGGAGAATTGGTCAAACGGTTCAAATGGATGAAGAAGAGGAATTGTAGGAGGAAAAAGGGGAGAAAATCAAGGAGTTGATGGGTGTGGGAAGTGTTGGCCGAATGTGGGGGTCTAGCTAAGGGGAATTTCGACTGAAGAGGGGGTTGTGGTAGCATTGTAACACCCCAAACCCGGTCAAAATGTTAAGACTGAATCTGGATTGTCATAGAGGAAGTAAATTTGAAAAGTTTAAGGTGAAGAACTGAAGATCGAGAAAACATCTTTGTTTAGAGAGTTCAAACCAAAGCTAGTTTAAAATGTTTTTAAGTTCTAGATATCTTGCCATATTCACATTGAGTTTACTAGGTAGGGAAAACGGGCTTATTTTACTGAAACAGTACTTAGAGAATTTTGAAAGGTGATAGTCGAAATGAATGTTGAGCTGCGTGATCTTTGGAAATAATATTTACAATGTTAAGTAAAATCCCAAGTTTTAATTACTTATGGTTTGTTATCCATTTGTGAAATTTTGGAAAACCTATATCACTTTTTTTTAAAAAAAACCCCATTTTTCGATGATTCTTAACATGTATAAAATCAGCATATAAACAAAACCCCAAAATAAAAATTAAAGTTAAAGCAACCTTATTACAGGTTAAAATCCCGAAATAGAAACAAACTTTAGATAAAGTTCGTGTTTACTAGTGAAATGCAACGCATGGCCACCTCGAGTCCGTCTCGGCCCAAAATTTGCCATCTACTAATCACCTGCAAAATTAGTAAAGGGGTGAGTCATCGAGACTCAGTGTGTAAATCCCCGTGTAACGTAAATTGGGCCTTAAACCCATATAGTACAGCGAGATAATCATGTATGCAATGCAGCCCAAACAATCTAATTTTCTCTGCCTTCACATCTCCTGGATCTACCCAACATCTGTGGCACCCAGCCACTGTGGTACCAAACCACTGGTGACAATCCCTGATAAAGATATGTGGGGCCAACCCACTGTGGTACCGAACCACTGGGACGAGTCACTGAGATAATATACATGTGGTACCAAACCACTGGTGATTCCAAACCACTGAGACATAGTCAGTGGATAAAAATCATGTGGGGCCAACCCACTTATGGTACCAAACCACTGGTGACAGTCTAAGATTCACATTCCCCCTCTTCACCTCATACCCCCAAGTCCATGCACATGCAACATACTAATATTGTAATATCCTGAAAATGGGCTTCTGCATTTTTGCTTAATCTTATGAAATAGCATGTCTATTGTGATATGGATGTGTTGTGTGCATTTTTAGAACCTAGGAAATGTAAGGAAATGTCTTGGAAATGTAAGGAAATGTCTTGTCTTGGAAATGTAAGGAAATGTCTTGGAAATGTAAGGAAATGCTTTAGAAATGTTAAGTTTTAAAGTTTAAAAAGAGGGAACTAAAGCAAGGTGGCCTTAAGAGAAAATGTAGCGAAAATATGACACACAATTGGGCTTGGAAAAGTGGCTTGGAGGCGCCACTTAGGGCCCTGGAAATGATGCCACCAGCATGTGAGGAAGGGCCAAGGATCGAGTCGCATGGGAAGCAAAATAAAATTTTATTTTTCGGCATTAAGAGGGAGGAGTGGATGGCAAGGAATGAGCTTTAGATAGGTTCCAATTCTTTTTAAAATTCGGCTAAATAAGGGATAAATAATGGATTTATTTTAGATTATTTTCAAGAGATAAATAAGGATTTATTCTTTAATTTTAAAATAAAGAGATAAGGAGGAAAATAAGGGAGAGTGATGGCCAAGTAAGGGAGTCTTGGCCTAGTAATTTCGGCAATAGGAGGAAAAGAGAGGCCATTTTGCATTATTTTCTTTTCTTGGAAGCCTCTGCCGAATTCTCTCTGCAACCTTTTTCTTTTTCTTTTCAATTCTCCAAAAAGCTGAGAGTAAGATCCCCTAGTCTTGCCGAATTTCCCTTCTCCTTATTCTACCATTGCCGAATTCCCTAGTGACTCTTTTCCCTCTCTTTTCTTTTGATAAAATCGACAACACCAATAAATTATAGCCGATTTCTTGTTAAGTTTCAAAAGCCGAAAGCTTGTTAAGATCTAGGCCATAGCCGAATAGAGTGTGGATTCAAGTAAAGGATTGCCGATTTCATTATTGAGGGTAAGGATTCTCTTGTCATCTTTTCATTATTTTTCTTTTAGCCGAAAGTTCAAGACTAATCCCTATTGTTGTTTTAGCCGAAACTACAAAGGATCTTTCGGGATTTGGCTATAGTCGGCTATAAGAAGAACTATTCGGGATCTAGTCAACCAAGGTAAGTCATATGTATATTCGGCCAAAGGCCATTTATTATGTTTAAGGTTGAGATCGGATCTAATATGAGCTTATAGGTATTTCGACAACTCCCTAAGCAAGTGGTTGTTTTCGGGTTTTGAGATTCACAAGGTAAGAGAATCTAATATTCGGCCAAGGCTCTATTTTAGTATTTAGATATGTTTTTATTATTCTATTAAAAGCCGAAAACTAACCTATGAAAGTGATTTTGTGCTAGCCGAATACAAGAAACACTACCAAGTTTCGGGATTTGATTAGGAAGTGAATCGGCAGCAAGGTAGGATTTTGATTATGTTAATCCTTCGGGATTTGATTAAGTGGCTGAATGACTTTTTGTTTAAAACACTTGGTATTGGCCGAATATAGGAACTAAAGGATCTAAAGCGTAGATCGGGGTTTCGGGATTTTAGTGAATTTGTTAAGCGAGTCAGGTGTGTACCCCACACTATCTTTTAATAATATTTATGGCAATATTTAGTATGAGCATGTTTATAAGAAAGTGAATATGGCTAAGGTACCATGCTACGGTACAAAGTACCCAGGTACGTTTCCTACTCCTACTAGGAATAGGAATATATGTTATATGATACATGTGAAAAGTGATAAGAATGTGAATTAAGGCATGATGTGCATGATATGTATGATATGGGGCATTCGGGTTATATGGAAAAGGGGAAGTGAATGTGGTGACTTCGGTCACATTATCTGAATGTGGTGACTTCGATCACATTATCTGAACGTGGTGTGACATGACACAAATATTATCTGGTGGCAAAGCCACAAATTATATAAGGGCGATGAGCACGTCGACTGCAGCGACTGCCTTTGATGGTGTGTAGCGGATGGAGGGTTGACTTAGTAGTCCCCACGGTGTGCAGGTTGGTACGGGTGATGTGTAGCGGATGGCATCTACGTTTGGGTTTGGGTTGCATCATTATGTTTATCCGTTATATGTATTGATATGTGACATGATAATGTATGCCTGAATTGTTAAATCTTAGTGTTGATTACACATTGAGTCTGTTGACTCACCCCGTTGTGGGAACATGTTTCAGGTGACGAATAGTGATGGATAATCAGTGAAACCAGTATTAATTTTGATTGATCGAAAGAACTACTTCTAAACTTTTTTCATAAAATTTCTTCGCGGATAATCAGTGAAACCAGTATTAATTCATAAAATTTCTTAATCAGATTAAAACATGAACGTAGACATGCGCTCTAGGGGACATGGTCGAAACGTGCGAGGATGCGGTAGAGGTAGAATAACCGTGTCGGAACCCGTGAGGTCGGGTCAAGGATCTGAGAATGAGGTACCGCCACCGCCACCACCGGTGTTGGTCTTTGAGCGGCAAGATCGGATGGGAGGCGATCTTTGTATAGCGGCCGTGTGTTGCGAGTTCTTGAGTTGGTGGCTGGTGCGGGAGGAAATTCGGGAGCTCGAAAGTCGGTACCTGAGCGACTTCGTGCCAATGGAGCTGAGGTATTCCGTGGCGTATCTGGTGTAGCACCCAGTACGGCCGAATATTGGTTGGAGGCAACCGAGCGCATTATGGATGAGCTCGATCTGACCCCTGAGGAGAAGTTGAAAGGAATGGTGGCACTGCTACGCGATGAAGCGTATGAATGGTGGTTAACAGTTCGGGATGGTGCCACAGCTGAGGATCTGACCTGGGAGTATGTTAAGGCAGCATATCAGAAGAAATATGTTGGCATAAGGTATACTGATGAGTAGAGGAAGGCTTTTATGGGGCTGGTTCAAGGGAACAAGTCCGTGGCAGAATATGAAGCTGAATTTTTAAGGCTGAGTCGATATACTCGTGGAGTAGTGGCTACGGAGCATGAGCGGTGTGTCCGGTTCGAAGACGGTTTAAGGGATGATCTAAGATTATTGATAGCTCCACATCAGGAGCGAGAATTTTCTGCGTTAGTCTAGAAGGCAAAAGTAGCTGAGGGAATTAAGGATTCTGTAAAGCAAAATATGGATCGGAATAGGCCAAAAAGAGGTTTTGGATCGTCAGGAGCATCTGGGAATAAGAGGCCTAGAGTTGATGGGCCGTGAGGCCAGCAAGCTGCCACAGGAAGGCAGTATCGTACTTGTGATCAGTGTGGGAAGAAGCACTTAGGGGAGTGTTGGAAAAAGATGGGAGGATGCCTTAAATGTGGGTCCAAAGATCATATGATTAAGGACTATCCTGTGAAACCGGAGGGGAATCGACCAGCAGCTCAGAATGTTAATCAGGTTGGTAGAGGTGGACAACAGCCTCAGCGAGGTCGTGGTCTGAATGGTAGAAGTAATGGTGCTGGCGGAGGACGTGGAACACCGGGCAGAGGTGCTGCTAATATTGAGGCAAGGCAACCGGGTTTGGTTTATGCGGTTCGTCGGAGGGAGGATGGAGACGCGCCGGACGTCATAACCGGTACTTTCCTTGTATTTGGAAAACCTTATTATGCTCTGATTGATGTGGGCTCGACCCATTCCTATGTTGCATGTAGTATAGTGGAAACACTAGGCCTAGACTCTGAACTTTCTGATAGGCAGATGACTGTGGTAAGCCCATTAGGCCAAACTGTAGTGGTGGATAAGATCTTTCGGAGTGTACCTCTAGAGATTCACGGAGTGAAATTTCGAGCCGACTTAATGGAACTTTCTTTCGGAGAATTCGACCTTATTCTTGGCATGGACTGGCTAGTAGAGCATCGAGCTGTGTTGGATTGTGCAGCTAAGCGAATGGAGTTAAGGACCCCGGAGGATGAAGTAGTGGTCATAGTGAGAGAAAGAAGAAACTACCTGTCTAATGTAGTTTCAGCGTTAAAGGCTGAGAAAATGGTTCGAAAAGGGTGCAAGGCATTTCTGGCCTTCGTTAGTGCTATGGACGCAAAAGAAGGGGGAATTAGTGGAGTTAGAACAGTAAGGGACTTCGTGGATGTGTTTCCGGAGGAATTACCAAGAATACCCCCAAATAGGGAGGTGGAGTTTGGAATTGACCTGCTGCCGGGAACAGCTCCTGTGTCAATCGCTCCATACCGAATGGCGCCAAAGGAGTTAGTTAAGCTCAAGGCTCAGATCCAGGAGTTACTTGACCGTAGGTTTATCCGGCCCAGTATGTCTCCGTGGGGAGCACCGGCCCTGTTTGTGAAGAAGAAGGACGGAACTATGCGTATGTTCATAGATTATCGTCAGTTGAATAAGCTGACCATTAAGAACAAGTATCCTTTGCCAAGGATAGATGACTTGTTCGATCAACTTAAGGGGGCCATCGTATTTTCAAAGATCGATCTAAGGTCTGGATATCATCAGCTGAAGGTAAAGGAGGCAGATATCCATAAGACAGCCTTTAGGACAAGGTACGGCCATTATGAGTTTGTAGTAATGCCGTTTGGGTTGACGAACGCCCCAACCGCGTCCATGGATATGATGAACCGGGTTTTTCAACCCTACTTGGATAGGTTCGTCGTCGTGTTTAACGATGACATCCTTGTGTATTCGAAGTCAGAGGAAGAGCATGATGAGCACCTACAGATAGTGTTACAAGTATTAAGAGAGAAGAAGCTCTATGCCAAATTCAGCAAGTGTGAATTTTGGCTTAAGAAGGTGGCATTCTTAGGGCATGTTGTATCCGCAGAGGGAATAAGAGTGGATCCTAGGAAGATCGAAGCAGTGTTGGATTGGAAACCACCAAGGTCCGTGGCTGAGATCCGTAGTTTCTTAGGTTTGGCAGGTTATTACAGAAGGTTCGTGGAAGGGTTCTCGTCAATAGCCGCGCCTTTGACAAAGTTGTTGAGGAAAGAAGTACCCTTTATATGGACGGATAAGCAACAGGAGAGCTTTGAGAAGCTCAAGAGGGTTTTGACTGAAGCTCTAGTGTTAATTCAGCCGGAGGCAGGAAAGAAGTTTGTGGTGTACTATGACGCTTCGCATACGGGATTAGGATTTGTTCTAATGCAAGATGGAAAAGCAGTCGCTTATGCGTCTCAACAGTTAAGGCCGCATGAAGTTAATTACCCGACTCATGACTTGGAATTGGTGGCTGTGGTCTTCGCTCTTAAGGTTTGGGGGCACTACCTTTATGGAGAAAAGTTGATAATTTACACGGATCACAAGAGTCTTAAGTATCTGTTGACTCAGAAGGAGTTGAACTTGAGGCAGCGAAGGTGGGTGGAATTACTGAAGGATTATGATTGTTTGATAGAGTACCACCCGGGCAAGGCGAATGTGGTAGCCGATGCCTTAAGTCGAAAAGTGGTGTCGGATCTGAGGGCGATGTTCGCACACTTGAGTTTGTATGATGATGGGAGTCTGCTGGCAGAATTGCAAGTCAAACCAACATGGCTGAATGAGGTAAAGGGAAGTCAGTTGGTGGATGAGGTTCTAAGTGCTAAGTTACAACAAGTACAGAACGGAGAGTTAGAGGATTATGGTGTTAATGATGAGGGAGTATTGTGCTTCAAGGGAAAGGTCTGTATGCCGAGGGATGAGGAGTTAAGACAGAGGATTCTTCGGGAAGCGCATAGTAGCTCTTATGCTATGCATCCCGAGGGCACTAAGTCGTATCTGAGGATCTAAAGGAACGATTTTGGTGGCCACGATCTTAAAGCGGAAGTTCTCGAATTCGTGGGAAAATGTCCGACGTGTCAAATAAGTTAAGGCTGAACACCAAGTTCCATCGGGATTACTTCAGCCAATCGAGATTCCGCAGTGGAAGTGGGAGAGAATCACCATGGGCTTCGTTAGTGGGCTTCCCTTTACGCCTACTAAGAAGGACTCGGTATGGGTAATAGTGGACCGTTTGACCAAGTCCGCGCACTTCATCCCGGTAAGAGTTGATTACTCTCTTCAGAAGTTGGCCAAGTTATATGTGGCGGAAATTGTGAGGTTACATGGAGTGCCGGTGTCAATCATTTCGGATAGAGACCCAAGATTTACGTCTTGGTTTTGGAGGGCACTTCATCAAGCTTTAGACACTAAGTTGGGCTTCACTACAGCTTTTCATCCACAATCAGATGGGTAGTCTGAGCGGGTAATACAAGTGTTGGAGGATATGTTGAGAGGCTGTGTGATGGATTTCCGAGGAAGTTGGGAAGACTATTTGCCTTTAGCAGAGTTCGCCTACAATAGCAGCTATCAGGCTAGTATTCGGATGGCACCATATGAAGCGTTGTATGGACGGAAGTGTCGAACTCCTACATGTTGGACGAAATTGGGAAAACGTCGAGTTTTGGGTCCAGAAATAGTGGCAGAATTCGAGGAAAAGGTTGGGATAATTTGGGCAAGGTTGAAGGAAGCTTCTGATAGACAAAAGTCGTACGTAGATCTCAAATGGAAGGAAATAGAATTTGATGTGGGAAATGAGATTTGGAAGAAATCTTCAAGTGTTCCTTAAAGTGTCGCCTTGGAAGAAGGTAATGAGATTTGGAAGAAAAGGAAAGTTAAGTCCAAGGTTTATAGGACCTTATCGAGTATTGAAGCGAGTTGGACCAGTGGCATATCAGTTAGAGTTGCCTTTGGAATTGAAGCAGATGCACGACGTATTCCATGTGTCCATGTTACATCGATATCAATCAGACCCATCTCACGTGGTACCAGTCGAGTAGGTGGAGCTAAGACCAGATTTGTCCTACGAGGAAGAGCCGATTCAGATAATGGAACGTGATGTGAAAGTGTTACGGAGGAAGTCAGTTCCTCTAATCAAAGTGTTATGGCGCAATCATGGATCGGAAGAAGCTTCGTGGTTGCCAGAAGAAGCATTACGACAGCAATACCCTCGTCTATTTCAGCCAGGTAATTTCGAGGACGAAATTATTTTAAGGGGGTAGAACTGTAATATCCTGAAAATGGGCTTATGCATTTTTGCTTAATTTTATGAAATGATGCCACCAGCATGTGAGGAAGGGCCAAGGATCGAGTCGCGTGGGAAGAAAAATAAAATTTTATTTTTCGGCATTAAGAGGGAGGATTGGACGGCAAGGAAGGAGCTTTAGATAGCTTCCAATTCTTTTTAAAATTCGGCTAAATAAGGGATAAATAATGGATTTATTTTAGATTATTTTCAAGAGATAAATAAGGATTTATTCTTTAATTTTAAAATAAAGAGATAAGGAGGAAAATAAGGGAGAGTGATGGCCAAGTAAGGGAGTCTTGGCCTAGTAATTTCGGCAATAGGAGGAAAAGAGAGGCGATTCTGCATTATTTTCTTTTCTTGGAAGCCTCTGCTGAATTCTCTCTGTAACCTTTTTCTTTTTCTTTTCAATTCTCCAAAAAGCTGAGAGTAAGATCCCCTAGTCTTGCCAAATTTCCCTTCTCCTTATTCTACCATTGCTGAATTCCCTAGTGACTATTTTCCCTCTCTTTTCTTTTGATAAAACCGACAACACCAATAAATTCTAGCCGATTTCTTGTTGAGTTTCAAAAGTCGAAAGCTTGTTAATATCTAGGCCATAGCCGAATAGAGTGTGGATTCAAGTAAAGGATTGCCGATTTCATTATTGAGGGTAAGGATTCTCTTGTCATCTTTTCATTATTTTTCTTTTAGCCGAAAGTTCAAGACTAATCCCTATTGTTGTTTTAGCCGAAACTACAAGGGATCTTTCGGGATTTGGCTATAGTCGGCTATAAGAAGAATTATTCGGGATCTAGTTAACCAAGGTAAGTCATATGTATATTCGGCCAAAGGACATTTATTATGTTTAAGGTTGAGATCGGATCTAATATGAGCCTATAGGTATTTCGACAACTCCCTAAGCAAGTGGTTGTTTTCGGGTTTTGAGATTCACAAGGTAAGAGAATCTAATATTCGGCCAAGGCTCTATTTTAGTATTTAGATATGTTTTTATTATTCGATTAAAAGTCGAAAACTAACCTATGAAAGTGATTTAGTGCTAGCCGAATACAAGAAACACTACCAAGTTTCTGGATTTGATTAGGAAGTGAATCGGCAGCAAGGTAAGATTTTGATTATGTTAATCCTTCGGGATTTGATTAAGTGGCTGAATGACTTTTTGTTTAAAACATTTGGTATTGGCCGAATATAGGAACTAAAGGATCTAAAGCGTAGATCAGGGTTTCGGGATTTCAGTGAATTTGTTAAGCGAATCAGTGTGTGTATTTACACTATCTTTTAATAATATTTATGGCAATATTTAGTATGAGCATGTTTATAAGAATGTGAATATGGCTAAGGTACCATGCTACGGTACAAAGTACCCAGGTACGTTTCCTACTCCTACTAGGAATAGGAATATATGTTATATGATACATGTGAAAAGTGATAAGAATGTGAATTAAGGCATGATGTGCATGATATGTATGATATGGGGCATTCGGGTTATATGGAAAAGGGGAAGTGAATGTGGTGATTTCGGTCACATTATCTAAATGTGGTGACTTCGGTCACATTATCTGACATGACACAAATATTATCTGGTGGTAAAGCCACAAATTATAAAAGGGCGATGAGCACGTCGACTGCAGCGACTGCCTTCGATAGTGTGTAGCGGATAGAGGGTTGACTTAGTAGTCCCCACGGTGTGCAGGTTGGTACGGGTGATGTGTAACGGATGGCATCTAAGTTTGGGTTTGGGTTGCATCATTATGTTTATCTGTTATATGTATTGATATGTGACATGATAATGTATGCCTGAATTGTTAAATCTTAGTGTTGGTTACACATTGAGTCTGTTGACTCACCCCGTTGTGGGAACATGTTTCAGGTGACGAACAGTGATGGACCGGGTCGGCAGAAGCTTAGGGATGGCCATGCTCAGCAAGGAAATTTATTTTCATTTCGGACCTTTTTATTTTATTTAAGTACTTTGAATTTAATCTTGGGATTTATTTGGATGTAATAAGCCATAGTGAACTACTTTATTTTTTTTCCCTTTTATTTAATTATGTTAAGAATTTTTGTCAATTAAACATTGAGAAATTTTATTTTAAATAAACTCTAAATGTTTTGTTACCTAAAACTAAAAGGGTCTCCAATATAAAACGAATTTGTTTTCAACTCGAGCCCAACCCAAAATAATATTTCTTTCAAAACACACTATTTTCCAAAGTAACAAAAGAATTTTAACCGGTTTACATCGATGAACATACCAGATCCGGTCAAGGCTCTTGGGCCAGGTGTGGGGTGTTTCAAATATGACTATGACCATGCTTCCAAGGCTCAACAGTTAACCATTTCACACATACATACATTTGTTAATGACAAAACATAGCAAACTTACCCGGTGTCTTCAATTTTACCCACGAGGGTATCTTGATGATTAATACCATCACTTCAGCTTTCAACCAACATAGTTAATAACACAAACAGTAAAGAAGCGAGTGTGTATTACACACCTGGTAACGTGTAACGCTATACTCTCAACGTTGACGCTTTCACTAGCGAGAGCAGCGGCTATTTTCCTATCCGTGCAGACGTCGGCTCTCTATCTAAAATGTACCCCAGTGAGAAAGTCTCTGATCATTGTCATCGCATGTTTCTTAAACTTTAGGGCGGGGACTACGAGTCCAACCCCCTCCTTCACTTGACTTGCATTCGAATCCATAAAAAGAGCTTGATCAGGAAACAGGGTTAAGGCTTTGAAAGAAAATAGAGAGAATAAGAACTCAAATTGATGAAGTTCCTTACCTTGATCAACAGAAGCCGAATGCTAGCAGACTTGGCTTAAGAAACCGATTGAGTCCCTACACCATCAACATATTAGAATCGGTAATCCAAATAGATTAAAAAGGAGTGGCCTTTCAGCCAAAAAAGTTGATAAGAACCCCTTACCTTGATCAACCAAAACCGATTGTATAGGCTCTCAGCAACTTAGGATTTCCAACACCCTGCTTCTTGGTATTCGGCTAAGAGGCACAAAATAGAAGAGATGGATTTAGTTGCCTTACAAGAGTGAGTTCGGCTTCTCCAAGCAAAGAAAGAATGGAGGGATTGATAGTAAGAAGATAAAAGAAAACCTTACTGTAACAGCCTAATTTCAGTGATGCCGGAAATGGTGATATAAGATCACTAACACCGATAGGTAAGATTGAATAAGATAGTAAATTAATATTTATGAGTCAAGTGAGAATTTAGAAGAATTTGTGGATTGGTGAATTTGGTGAATTAAAAGAATTTAGTAGGTCAAATAGGTCAAAAACGAGGTATCGAGACCTCGAATTTGAAAACTGAGCCATAAATATTTTTATAAATATTTAGGGAGAGTTATTAAGTTAATATTAAAGTTGGTTGAGAAATTTAAATGTTTGGGTAGTCAATTAAATAAAAAGGACTAAATTGTAACAAATGCAAAATTGCTACAAGAATTAAATAGCTCAAGTGTTAAAAGAAAAAGGATTTAAAGGGAAATTAAACCTAAAGGTGAAAAGATTGGACGGCAAGCGGAAGAAAATCATTAGAAAGATAAGGGAAATAAGGGCAAAATTGGAAATTTAATAATTTTAACATGTATAATAAAGACAAAGTTGAAAAATCTAGAGATCTCTTCATATTTTATCAGCCAAAATGCCATATGAGTTCTGGAGAAAGCTGGTTTTTCATATTTTTACACCATGTGAGTTGATTCTTGCTTTTTCTTGATAATTTTTATGTTTTTATGACTTTTACAACTAGATCCACTTATAGAATTCATTAGTTTTTGATTTGGTGGGTAAAATTAGAAGTTACCCTGGCTGAGTAATGGAAGTTTATGATGAATTATTATGAAATTTAAATTCTGATTTCTTATTAAGGTGGTTTTATTAAGTGATTTTGATAGGAAATGGTATTTAGGACCTAATTGTGAAAAAGTTGTGAATTAGAGGTTGGTGTTGAAATTCAGAATATAAAATGTTGTGAAATAGTTTTTAATGATGGAGTAAAGTGTTAATTGAGAAAAATTAGGTCAACTTATGGCCGAATTAAGCAGGGACTAAATTGTAAAAACTATAAATTTTGGGGTAAAAGTGCAATTTTGAAAATTTAAGAGCATAAATTATGAAGTGAAATAGAAATGAAATAAATGCTAATGAATGAAAATAATTTACATTATAGATCAAGAATCCAAAGAAGAACGGGGAAAAGAAAATGTTGCAGAATAGTCCCTAAATTTCAATATCTACTACAAATCAGCCGGGTAAGTTCGTATGGTTGAATTTATATGTTTATTTGTGAATGATTGAATGATATAATGTGTTGTTAAATCTGAATTTGCTGTGGAATTGTGAAAATTATGATAAAATGTAAGAATAAAGGCGGTAATTCAAATTAGGAAAAACGCAAAATTGAGTACGTTTGTATCGTGACATGTGATGAATTGACGGATAAGACGATGGTAAATCCATGGCAAAGTGTGAAACGTAGGTATGGTATTAACCATACTGAGATGTGAAACGTAGGTATGGTATTATCCATACTGAGTTGTGAAATGTAAGTATGGTATCAACCATACTGAGTTAAGAAATGTAGGTATGGTATCGTCCATACTGAGTTATGAAAAGTAGGTATGGTATCGTCCATACTGAGTTGTGAAAAGTAGGTATGGTATCATCCATACTGAGTTGTGAAATGTAGGTATGGTATCATCCATACTGAGTTGTGAAAAGTAGGTATGGTATCATCCATACTGAGTTGTGAAATGTAGGTATGGTATCATCCATACTGAGTTGTGAAACGTGGCACTGAGCAACGACGTACTCAAATTCGTAAGACGTTTCCTAATTTGATATTAAGTAATATAAAAGAAGTGAATCAAATGAAAGAGATTGAGTAGTTGTTAATGTTGAGCTCAACTATGTGAAGTATTTTAACAATGGTTGTGAATGGCAGGGAACTTTAGAAAATGTTTTGTTATTGTTTGGAAATATTATGTGTGGTAAGCATTACTTTTAAGCCTATGAACTTACTACTAAGCTTCATTAAGCTTACTTGTGTCTCATTTGATATTTTTATGTAGATTGAATTAAAGAGAAGTTGGTAGATCGGATCATCACAAAGCAAAGCTCACTATCGAGATCAATTCCGATAGCTTTTGTTTTATGTTTAAAGATTTATATGGCATGTATAGAGTTTAAATGAGATGGAGTAAAGATGTTATAAACTAGTTAACAATATTTTGCAATGAAACAGCTTTTTAAATTCTGAGAGTGACATGATTGTGAAAAATCACCAAAAATAAAATAAATGGAATTAGGAAGTGAATAAGATATATAATTGAAGCTTATTGAGTATATTTTCAAATGAAATAAATAATAAGGTCATATGAATTGCATCGAAGAGTAATTTGATTCAGTAGTGAAGAGAGGTCGAGAATAGTCAAACAAAGAAAACAGGGAAACTTTAATGAATAAACTGTACTAAATGGCCACATGAAAAATTTTGGAAAAATTATAGTAAAAATATATATGAGTCTAGTTTTAGGGAAAATTAACGGATCTTAATTTGGAGTTCTGTAGCTCCAGATATAAATAATTTAGTGCCTATGACGTAGATGGACAGTTTTAAATTTTATGCTAAATTAGTAGTTAAGTCTAGTAATGCCTCGTGCTCGACTCCGGCAACGGTCTCGGGTAAGGGGCGTTACATTTATTGGTATCAGAGCTTTGGTTTAGATGATCCTCGGAACGAATGTGATGTATAAAATGTCTGGATATACATGCCATATAAATTTGTGATAGTGGGATGTGAATGATCCGATCTAACTATTAATTTTTGTTATAGATTGTAAAGATGTCTGATAGACCCGAGGGTGCTGATCATGAAGAGGAAGTTAATAGTAGAGTATAGACTTCTAAGCAGGGAACAAGTAATAATGTTCCAATTTCTTTGATGAGAGAGGAAGAACTTAAAAATTTGATTTACGGGGTAATGAATCAGTGGTTTAGTGAAACAATACAAGGAAGAAGTCAAGTACAACAACCTCCTCCTCCCTCTACTGTACCACCAGTTACAACTCCAGTTGCTCCTCCTTTAATAGATGAATCTAGCAAAAGAACACCGATTGAGAAACTCAGAAAGTTCGGAGCTGAAGAATTTAGAGGAAGATCGAACGATGATCCAGTTAAAGCAGAGTATTGGTTAAAAAGCTTGGAAAGAGTTTTTAAACAGATGATGTGTTCTCCGGAAGACTATTTGAGGTGTGCGATTGCATTACTGAAAGAAGAAGCGTATAATTGATGGGAAACCATTGAGGCAGTGGTACCTGCAGATAAACTTACCTGGGAATTCTTCCAAAATGAGTTTAGAAAAAAGTATGTGGGAAGGAGATTTTTAGATAAAAAGAAGAGGGAATTCCTTGATCTTCGACAAGGGAATAAAACAGTGGCTGAATATGAAAGAGAATTTGTGTATCTCAGTAGGTATGCTCGGGATGTTGTACCGACAGAGGAAGAAATGTGCATTAGATTTGAAGAAGGGCTTAATGATGAAATCAGAATGATGATAGGAGGCACTGAGATTCGAGAATTTGTGGTTCTGTCTGATCGAGCTCAAAAGATGGAAGAAGTGTGTAATAGAAAGATGCAAAGAGAAAGAAAAGGCAAAGAAGTATATAAAAGAAGTTTCTCTAGACCAACTCGACTTTTCCGGCTAAAAAGTTCAGAGATGATTCTAGTCGATCTGTTACAATTCCGGAATGATCGAATAAAAGTAAAACAACTCAAAGAGATGTCAGAGTGACTAATAAACCACCAGTTAGTACTAGTAGTGTACAAAATATTCTGAGACCTAGATGCAAAAATTGTGGTAGATTTCATATTGGTAAATGTTGGGGAAGAACCGGAGCTTGTTATAGATATGGTGGAACTGATCATTTTATTTGGACTCATCCTCGATCATTAAAAGAAAATAAAGAACAAGGCGAGAAACAAACAAATACTCCTCAGAAAAGTAGATGTTCGGGTCAAAGTAGTCTTTCTTGAGGACCTTTCGTTTGGGAATGAGAGATACTGTAGCCCGATTAGAAACAAGGGCACCTGCACGTACATATGCTACTCGGGCAAGAGAGGAAGCTTCTGCTCCAAATGTGATAACTGGTATTTTCCATCTTTTTAATGATTCTGTGTATACTTTAATTGATCCTGGATCTACGCATTCATATATTTGCACTGCATTAGTGTCAGAAAAGAAAATGACTGTTGAGTCCACTAACTTTGATATGCAAGTCACTAATCCGTTAGGGCAAAGTGCGTCAGTTAATTTAATATGTCGGAAGTGTCCACTGAAAATACAAGGCTGTGAATTCTCTGCTGATTTAATGTTGTTACCTTTCCGAGAATTTGATGTTATTCTTGGCATGGATTGGTTGATTAAACACGATGCCATAGTAAATTGTAGAGAAAAAGGTTGATTTAAAATGTCAGACAGGGGAAATAGTTACAGCTGAGTTTGGAGATAAAAAGAATGATGTTAGAATTATTTCAATACCATTCTGACTCGAGTAAATTGATTTGAAGGGTAATGAAGCATTTTTAGCTTATATTCTTGATACTCAGGGTTCTGAATTGAAGATGGAACAATTGCCAGTTGTTAATGAGTTCACTGATGTGTTTTCTGAGGAATTACCTGGTTTACCCTCAGATCGTGAGGTTGAATTCGTAATTGATGTAATTCCGGGTACAGCTTCGATATCAATAGCACCGTATAGAATGGCACCAGCTGAGTTAAAAGAGTTGAAGATGCAATTGCAAGAGTTATTGGATAAAGGGTTCATCAGACCGAGTACATCACCTTGGGGCGCACCTATTTTATTTGTGAAAAAGAAAGATGGCTCGTTGCGATTGTGTATTGATTACAGACAGCTGAACAAGGTAACAATTAAAAATAAATATCCATTACCTCGTATCGATGATTTATTTGATCAATTGAAAGGTGCTGCAGTGTTCTCAAAGATAGACCTTAGATCTGGGTATTATCAACTGAAGGTTAAAGAGTGTGATGTGCCAAAGCGCTTTTCGAACTCGGTATGGTCGATGCAATTTACTTCGGTAATGCCTTTTGGTTTAACAAATGCCCCTACTTGCATTTATGGATTTAATGAATCGAATTTTTCAGCCTTATTTGGATAGATTTGTGGTGGTATTTATTGATGACATATTGGTTATTCAAAGACAGAATCCAAGCATGCACAACACTTGAGAATTGTATTACAGACTTTGAGAGAAAAGCAGTTATATGCAAAATTTAGTAAATGTGAGTTTTGGCTTCATGAAGTTGGATTTCTGGGTCACATTGTATCACTGAAGGAATTCATGTGGATCAAGTAAAGTTTCAGTGAAGTGGTAAATTGAAAACGCCAAGAAGAATGTGGCGAAGTGCGAAGTTTTCAGGACTAGCAGGTATTATCGCCGTTTTGTAAAGAATTTTTCCATGATTGCTTCACCAATGACTCGTTTGTTACAAAAGAATGTTAAGTTTGTATGGTCTGATGAATGTCAACAGAGCTTTGACCAATTGAAGAAAATGTTAACAGAAGCTCCATTTTTGACTCAACCAGAATCAGGTATACCGTTTATTGTGTATAGTGATGCATCTTTAAATGGGTTGGGTTGTGTGTTAATGCAGTTAGGAAAGGTGGTGGCTTATGCTTCACGGCAATTAAAACCACATGAAAAGAATTACCCTACACATGATCTTGAATTAGCTGCAATTGTTTTTGCTTTAAAAATTTAGAGACACTATTTATATGGTGAGAAGTGTTATATTTATACGGATCACAAAAGTCTGAAATACTTAATGACTTAGAAGGAACTGAACTTAAGACAGAGGCGGTGGTTAGAGCTGCTGAAAGATTATGATTTGGTTATTGACTATCATCCAGGGAAAGCTAATGTAGTTGCTGATGCACTTAGTCGAAAATCATCCTTGTTTGCACTTCAGACAATGAATGCTCAATTGGCTCTTAATGAAGAAGATGCTGTATTAGTAGAATTGAAAGTGAAACCCATGTTTGTTCAGCAAATTCAAAATCTGCAGGATGAAGATCCGAAATTGGTATCTACACGACAAATGGTTCGAGATAATTTAGATTCAGAGTTCAGCATTGATGATGAAGGTATGTTGCGTTATCATAATAGAATTTGTGTTCCAAACAATTCTGATTTGAAGAATAATATTCTTTCTGAAGCACATAATAGTATGTATTCTATTCATCCGGGCAGTACAAAAATACAGTGATTTGAAAAAGATATATTGGTGGCCTGGTATGAAAAGAGAAATTTCAGAATTTGTTTCAAAATGTTTGATTTGTCAGCAAGTTAAAGCAGAGCTCAAGTGCCAACGGGTTTATTACAACCCATTATGATTCCTGAATGGAAGTGGGAGAGTGTTACAATGGATTTTGTGTCAGGATTGCCTATGACTCCAAGAAAGAAAGATTCGATATGGGTGATTGTTGATAGATTGACAAAGTCAGCACATTTTATTCCAATCAGAACAGATTTTTCACTTGAGAAGTTAGTAGAATTGTATGTGTCAGAGATTGTGAGACTACATGGAGTTCCAGTATCCATCATTTCGGACCGGGATCCAAGGTTTACTTCGATATTTTGGAATAAACTGCAAGAAGCTTTAGGTACTAGATTAAATTTTAGTACAGCATTTCATCCTCAAACAGATGGACAATCAGAGCGAGTGATTCAAATTCTAGAAGATATGTTAAGATGTTGTATACTCGAGTTTGGTGACAATTGGGAAAGATATTTACCTTTGGCTAAGTTTGCTTACAATAATAGTTATCAGTCTAGTATAAAAATGGCACCGTTTGAGGCTCTTTATGGTAGGAAATGCAAGACTCCATTGTGTTGGTCTGAATTGAGTGAATCAAAAATAGTTGGGGTTGATTTGATTCGAAAGGCAAGAGAAAGTCCGGTTATTCGAGATAGTCTAAAAGTCGCTTCTGATCCGGAAGTCATATGCGGATTTGAAACGAAGAGACATAGAATGTGCAGTGGGTGATTGAGTATTTTTAAAAGTTTCACCGTGGAAGAAGGTGTTACGGTTTGGCAGAAAAGGAAAATTGAGTCCGAGATTTATAGGGCCATATGAAATTGTGGAAAGGGTTGGTCCTGTAGCTTATCGATTGGCTTTACCTCCGAAACTTGAAAAGATTCACAATGTGTTTCATGTGTCTATGCTAAGACGATATAGGTCAGATCCTTCACACGTAATTCCTCATACTGAAATTGAGCTTCAACCAGATATGACTTATTCAGAAGAACCAATGAAGATTTTGGCTCGTGAAGTTAAAGAATTGCGGAATAAAAAGATACCATTGGTTAAAGTATTATGGCATCGACATGGTATGGAGGAAGCAACTTGGGAAACAGAGGAGTCAATCAGATCACAGTATCCAAATCTATTTTTAGGTAACAAATTTCGAGGACAAAATTTTTAAGAGGGGGAGAGTTGTAACGGCCTAATTTTCAGTGATGCCGGAAATGGTGATATGAGATCACTAACTCCGATAGGTAAGATTGAATAAGATAGTAAATTAAAATTTATGAGTCAAGTGAGAATTTAGAAGAATTTGTGGAATGGTGAATTTGGTGAATTAAAAGAATTTAGTAGGTCAAATGGGTCAAAAATGAGGTATCGAGACCTCGAATTTGAAAACCGAGCCATAAATATTTTCATAAATATTTATGGAGTGTTATTAAGTTAATATTAAAGTTTGGTTGAGAAATTTAAATGTTTGGGTACTCAATTAAATAAAAAGGACTAAATTGTAACAAATGCAAAATTGCTACAAGAATTAAATAGCTCAAGTGTTAAAAGAAAAAGGATTTAAAGGGAAATTAAACCTAAAGGTGAAAAGATTGGACGGCAAGGGGAAGAAAATCATCAGAAAGATAAGGGAAATAAGGGCAAAATTGGAAATTTAATAATTTTAACATATATAATAAAGACAAAGTTGAAAAATCTAGAGATCTCTTCATATTTTATCAGCCAAAATGCCATAGGAGTTCTGGAGAAAGCTGGTTTTTCATATTTTTATACCATGTGAGTCGATTCTTGCTTTTTCTTGATAATTTTTATGTTTTTATGACTTTTACAACTAGATCCACTTATAGAATTCATTAGTTTTTGATTTGGTGGGTAAAATTAGAAGTTACTAATTTGAGTAATGGAAGTTTATGATGAATTATTATGAAATTTAAATTCTGATTTCATATTAAGGTGGTTTTATTAAGTGATTTTGATAGGAAATGGTATTTAGGACCTAATTGTGAAAAAGTTGTGAATTAGAGGTTGGTGTTGAAATGCAGAATATAAAATGTTGTGAAATAGTTTTTAATGATAAAGTAAAGTGTTAATTGAGAAAAATTAGGCCAACTGATGGCCGAATTAAGCAGGGACTAAATTGTAAAAACTATAAATTTTAGGGTAAAAGTGCAATTTTAAAAATTTAAGAGCATAAATTATGAAGTGAAATAGAAATGAAATAAATGCTAATGAGTGAAAATATTTTACATTATAGATCAAGAATCCAAAGAAGAACGGGGAAAGGAAAAAGTTGCAGAATAGTCCCTAAATTTCAATATCTACTACAAATCAGCCAGGTAAGTTCGTATGGTTGAATTTATATGTTTATTTGTGAATGATTGAATGGTATAATGTGTTGTTAAATCTGAATTTGCTGTGGAATTATGAAAATTATGATAAAATGTAAGAATAAAGGCGGTAATTCAAATTAGGAAAACTTTGAGAATTGAGTACGTTTGTATCGTGACATGTGATGAATTGACGGATAAGACCATGGTTAATCCATGGCAAAGTGTGAAATGTAGGTGTGGTATTAACCATACTGAGATGTGAAACGTAGGTATGGTATTATCCATACTGAGATGTGAAATGTAGGTATGGTATCGTCCATACTGAGTTATGAAAAGTAGGTATGGTATCGTCCATACTGAGTTGTGAAATGTAGGTATGGTATCATCCATACTGAGTTGTGAAACGTGGCACTGAGCAACGGCATACTCAAATTCGTAAGACGTTTCCTAATTTTATATTAAGTAATATAAAAGAAGTGAATCAAATGAAAGAGATTGAGTAGTTGTTAATGTTGAGCTCAACTATGTGAAGTATTTTAACAATGGTTGTGAATGGCAGGGAACTTTAGAAAATGTTTTGTTATTGTTTGGAAATATTATGTGTGGTAAGCATTACTTTTAAACCTATGAACTTACTAAGCTTCATTAAGCTTACTTGTGTGTCATTTGATATTTTTATGTAGATTGAATTAAAGAGAAGTTGGTAGATCGGATCATCACAAAGCAAAGCTCACTATCCGAGATCAATTCCGGTAGCTTTTGTTTTATGTTTAAAGATTTATATGGCATGTATAGAGTTTAAATGAGATGGAGTAAAGATGTTATAAACTAGTTAACAATATTTTGCAATGAAACAGTTTTTGAATTACAGCAGTGACGTGATTGTGAAAAATCACCAAAAATAAAAGAAATGGAATTAGGAAGTGGTTAAGATATATAATTGAAGCTTATTGAGTCTATTTTCAAATGAAATAAATAATAAGGTCATATGAATTCTGTACGAAGAGTAATTTGATTCGTAGTGAAGAGAGGTCAGAATAGTCAAACAGTAAAATAGGGGAAACTTTAATGAATAAACTGTATTAATTGGCCACATGAAAAATTTTGGAAATATTATAGTAAAAATATATATGAGTCTAGTTTTAGGGAAAATTAACGGATCTTAATTTGGAGTTCTGTAGCTCCAGATATAAATAATTTAGTGCCTATGACGCAGATGGACAGTTTTAAATTTTATGCTAAATTAGTAGTTAAGTCTAGTAATGCCTCGTGCTCGACTCCAGCAACGGTCTCGAGTAAGGGGCGTTACACTTACCCTTAGTAGAGATATCGATTTATACCCTAAAAGATTCGGCTATGGTGAAAAGTAAAACAAAACCAAAAGAGAAGGAAATGAGGAATAGGTTTCAGCTTTTAGAAGAAGAAATAGAGGAGAAGGATGAAACACCAAGAAGTGAGATAAAGGTTCAGCTATGAGGTTTAAAAGAACTAATAGCAAAGAAAAGAGAAGATTTGGCAGAGAGGGTGGCTTCAAGAAGTTTCGGCTAGCAATGAAGATGGTAGAGGAGAAGGATGATTTTGACTTTTAGAGGTAAGTGTGACAAAGAGAAGAAAAAGAAGATGAAAAGCAAAGAAAAGATGATGAGGAGAGTTTCAGCCAAGTGCCTTTAGTGACTCCAACAATAGCACACCCCGAGAAGAACGAGAAGAAGTAGGGAAGAATGAAAAAGATTTCAACAAGAGAAAACCTTCAATGAACTAGGAGATTTCAGAACACAACACAACTAAGTAACCCGAATGGCAACCCTCAAAAGCTCTCTCTCCAAATTCGGCACACCTCAAAGCTAAACCGAAAATAATATGCTCAACAAAATGTCCATGAGCACCCAAATGAAGGTTCGGCCCCCTAGACAAACTAAATCATGCACGCTCACACACACCTCCCCAAATTCGGTCAACTTCACAACCAACATCCCCCTTCCATGATTTCCTCCTACTTTCCCTCTCCATCATCCATTTGATTTTGTTTGACCCATTCAACCTCCACCAACACCTCATGGCCACTAATTCAAACATTTTGACTCATTCAACTTTCACCCTTGAAGAGTCCATGCTGATGGTCCATCCTGATGCCAAAAAGAAACTCCAAAATGCAGCATACGCGACTCGAACCTCTCCCCCATTGTTGCTCCCTTGTGACGCCACTTCCCTGCAATCCAAGTGGCATCTCCTTGCCACTTTACCACATCACTTCTTGTGTCAACAAGCACAAGTAATTATCCTTAAGGCCTACCTCAGTTAGCTCTCCCCTAAAGTTCCTAGAAATAAAATTTTCACTAGGGCTCAAGCTTAACCCCGAACCTTCCCTGGGCCCTCCAAACATACCAAATTAATAGACAAAGCAGACCAAACACATATAAACATAACAAATGCAAAGACCCCAATTCCCAAATGTTACAAGCATATTCGACTTTGGGAGGGGAGAGTGCCGATTTTCTCTAGTTTTCTTTTGGGAGAGTTTTGCATTTTGGGCTTTTCGACTATAGCATTTCGAGCCCTTTTCTCCTCAATTCTCCTTTGCCGAATTCTCAGCTTCTCTCTTTCTCTTCTTCTCACTTTTCATACATTCTTCTTTTCTTGTTAATAGCCTAAACACTCATCTCTTTTCACACCTTGTTGTTTCTTTTTATTTACTCTAAAATCAAAGACTTGCCATACTTCTTCTTGCGATTTCTCTGTTAGCTGAATCTTTTCCCTTTTCTTTACTCTTCAATTGACTCTTCCTCTTTTCTTTCCACATCATTCGATTTTTACAGTTTAACTCTCATAGCCGAACACCCTCTATCACTTTTTGTGTTGGACATACTCACTGCATCTGGTAAGCTAGTCCTTAGCCGAATCACAGTGCTGTTTTCTCCTAGTGTGGCTCTGCAAGGAATTTGACAATCGGTAAGTTATTGTTCTCTCTTTGAAAATAACTTTGTTTCCTTTCAGTTTCTTCCTTAATAATCGTACGCTCTTTTATGTGGTTTTGCCATCGTTGGGTTTAGGGTTTCAATAGGGTGAAAGAGCGAGTGGTTCGTATTAATCAAACCTTTATTTTGGATTTATCAATCAAGCGAGGTAAGAACGTTGTCATGGTTTGGCTGAATATAGGGTGATTGCTAACAACTTTTTCACTCACCAAATATTCGTTAGGGTCTTGATTTCCATAGCCAGGGGATAGGGCCGACTACTTGGTGCACTGAAGGAGATCGCATTCGTGGTAAGTGAAGTTAGTCTAGTAAAGTGTTTCAAAGTTAAGGTTATCAAAGGTTGTGACTAACCATTTGTCAACTATCACTATAGGTGTCTTAGAAGCGGTGGAAAACACAACTCGTAGTCAGATGTGTAATCTCACACCCTTGCTTGTGTTATTATGCACTGCTCTGTGACTCAGCCAAAAGCCAAAATACCGAAAAGTCGGAGTATCGGCTATTGAGATCTCTCGAGCGTACAAGCTCTCGTAGTGATAAACTGAGCAACTAGTGATGGCGACAAACCATTGAGAGGGTCACAAACTCTCTCGTGGAACCAAGGCTGTAACGAGCCTTATTGAGCCAATGCGGGCTAAGTGGGCCCAATGGGTTAACAGGTCTACATGAGCGAAATCGATGGAAAATGCCGAATGAGTGGTGTGACTGCGAAGTCCGCAGAACTGAGACTGAAAACGAGCTGAATGGGCCACATGAGCGTGTGGGCCCGTTTGGGTCAAAATTGGATTTTAGGCCCAATTACGCTGTAATGACCAAAAAGGAAGACTGGGTCGTTCGAAGCAATAGTGGGCCTCCAGAAAGGCTGTTGCATTAAATTACTAAAATACCCTTAGTGGGTAAATTATCGAAATACCCTTAGAGGGTAAATTACTGAAATACCCTTAGAGGTTAAGTTACTAAAATACCCTCGATGGGTAAATTACCGAAATACCCCCAAGGGGTGAGAAATTACCGTTCTACCCCTAAATGACAAAATGATCGTTATACCTTTTCTGGTAGTTAAACATCATTTATGTGATTTTATATATCTGTTTATAATTGTAATACACTGCATTCATAACATATTGCATTTGGTTGGGTTTGCTGATCGGAGGAAGTACCGTTTAGTGGCTTTGCCACATACCGTTCTAGTGGCATCGCCACATATCATTATAGTGGCTACGCCACATATATGCTTTATTTAGTGGCTCAGCCACACATACCATTATTAGCAGCTTGGCTTCATTATTGGAGAGTTTTGGCTGGGTGGGTTGACTTGGTCCCCACGGAGAGATTGGTTGGTACGGGTGGAGAGTTTGGTTGGATTGGGGTGGGTACATATCCATTGCATTGATTTGATTTGGGGCTAAGGCCCAGCTTGTTACCGAATAGGGCTTAGGCCCAGAGCGACACCGTATGGGCTCAGGCCCAAATTATGACCGTTATGGGGGATTATACATTGAGTTCTCATAACTCAACCCTTCCTTTTAACTGTGCAGGTAATCCCTAGCGTTAGAGGATTTGGAGTTGCGGAGGACTCAGAGGTGGCCATACGTTGGATTTGTTTTTAAACAAAACTTAGTTGTTTTGGGTTTAATTTATTTTATATTATTTTGGGTTAATAATTTATGTAATAAGGCCATTGGGATTTTCTTTTTAACTTTCATTTGGTAATTCTTGCAGTTATGAACTGCTAATCGATTAAACATAGGTTTTTAAAATGATAACTGCTGTTTTGAAAATACCACATTTTCACAACTTTTAAAGTCAGTCTTCTGCAACAAACAACATTTTTGAAATGATACTATGTTTGCAAGGAAAATAACTTTAAACAAATCTTGTTTTGTAAGAAATAAATTCGAGATTTATAAATGGTAGAAAGTTTAAAATTGAGGTAGGGTTTTCATTGAACGCGTAGTTTTCAAATAGCCTCGCAATGTGACATTCTAGATCCAGCGATAACGTCTAGGCCAGGTTTGGGGTGTTACAGAACATGGGTTTAGTTATTCTAAGTTAAGGAATGTAATTAATCTAACACATTTATGTCATATTGATTAAACTTGTTTTTAGAAATTGTGTATTGGAATTTTTACTTGTTATTTTTCTTAGTTTAATTACTTAGTTAATTTTTATTTTTTAATCTAGGCCAGGTTTGGGGTGTTACAGAACATGGGTTTAGTAATTCTAAGTTAAGGAATGTAATTAATCTAACACATTTATGTCATATTGATTAAACTTGTTTTTAGAAATCGTGTATTGGAATTTTTTCTTTTTATTTTTCTTAGTTTAATTACTCAGTTAATTTTTATTTTTTAAATCACTTCTTCAAATCAACATATTTTTCCTTCACCATATTGTTTAAAATTACATTTCATAAATATTTTTCTTTCACAGTCCCTGGGGTACGATAACTTGACATTTACTTATCACTTTATTACTTGTTAACGATTGTGTACACTTGCACATTTCTGTCATTCCAAGTTTTTGGCGCCATTGTCGGGGACTATTTTAAAGGACATTATTTGTGAAATTATTAATTTTGCATTTTGGTCTAATTTTTTGTTAAATTTTAGTTCCAATAAATTTTTTTGTGTTTGTTTCAGGTGTTTTTGAGTATTGATCAAATTATTGACTTACTCCACTGTAGACCTTGAAATTGAAAGGAGTTTCAAACAAATGAGAAGAAAAGAGGACCAAAGAAGGACCAAAGAGATGGATTTCGAAAATCAAAACCTAAATCAAGGAGGAACATTCACTTATAATACTCACAATCCGATCATTGTTGCCTATGATAGAAATTGTGCCATTCAACAATATGTCATTCCTCTCTTCAATGAGCTCAATTCGAGTATTGCGAGACCCAAAATTGAGGCACCACAATTTGAACTAAATCCAGTCATGTTATAAATGTTGCAAAATATGTGTCAATTTAGTGGGATGCTTACTAAAGATCCACATCATCTTTGGCTATTCATGGGGGTGAGTGACTCATTCAAACTAGTTGGGGTAACTGAGGGCGCCTTAAGTCTAAGATTATTTTCGTACTACTTAGGAGATAGAGCATGGGTGTAGTTGAACTCCTTACCATCAAGTTCCATAACAACATGGCAAAAGTTTGTTAAACGTTTCTTAATGGAATACTTTCCTCCATATTTGACCGCCAAGATCTGAAATGAAATCACTTCATTTCAGCAACTTGACGAAGAATCTTTATATGAGGCATGGGAACGGTTCAAGGAGTTATTACGAAAGTGCCCTCATCATGGCATTCCTTACTGCATTCAAATGGAGACTTTCTATATTGGTCTCAATATTCATACTCGAATGATGATGGATGCTTTGAAAAATGGAGCCTTTCTTTCTAAGTCTTATAACGATGCTTATGAGAGTTTTGAAAGAATTTCCAACAATAACTATCAATCGCCAACCAACCGAGCAGTCTCAAAAAGACGAGTTGCAGGAGTACATAAAGTGGATACACTTACTTCTTTGGCAGCCTATGTATCCTCTACGTCTTCAATGCTTAAGATCATAATTGTTAATGGTTTCAATGGTAATCTAATAGGTCAGTAGTCGAACCAGTTCGAGAATATTTCTTATGAATACTGCAGAGATGGCCATTTTTTTTTGAAAATTGCCCATCAAATCAATAGTCAAAATATTACATGAGAAATTAGAATTGGAATGGTCAGCAATCAAATTCGTACATTTCTTCATGGTAGAATCACCCAATTTTTCCATGGAGTAATCTATGGATAGACCATAGTGACTTTCCTATGCCATCTCGACTAAATTATCCACCAGAATATTCTCAACAAGTGCAACAACCCCTACCAACTGAATCTTCAAGTAATCTTGAGAATTTGCTAAAGGTGTACATAGTGAAGAATGATGAACTAATCCAAAGCCAATCAACAACCTTAAAGAATTTAGGAAACCAAGTGGGACAACTAGCCAATAAGCTCAGAAGCAAACCCCAAGTTATTTGGCCAAGCGACACAGAAAATCTAAGAATTTCGGGCAAAGAACATTGCAAAGTGGTCACTTTGGCAAGTGGAAAGACATTGTAGCCCAAGGTGGTTGAGTTTGAAGATGAGCCTATTGTTGCTTAAGATAAAAAGGAAGTTCAACTGAGTGTTGAAACTCCTGTTTCATAGAATTCGGATTCGGTGATCCTTGATGAGGTAAACTCTAAACTAGTCAGTTCTGATTATCTAACACCCTTGTCAAATGCAGAAAAATTTCCACAGAAGAGTTGTTTGGTTAAAGCTAAGATTCCACTACTTCTATATCCTCAACGATTCCAGAAGTAGCAACAAGATACTTAGTTGAAAGAATTTTTTTATGACGAGGAGACTTTTAATTACTTCGATGCTGCTAAATCCCTAGATGTAGTTGAAGACTGCTTTGCTATTCCCAAGATGGAATCGCTGGCTTCTATAGAATTGGAGCTCAATTCTCTATGTGATCTATTACTAGAGGATTCATCAAGTGATGATGAAGACGAGGAATGTTTGGCTTTGTTAGAAGCTAAAATTAAAGGGATTCACTCAGGAAGTTCCACTAGAATCATTAGAGTTATTATCTCGGAAGTATACACAACCAAAAGCATTGATTGAAGAGCCAGTTGAATTAGAACTGAAGATTTTGCCTCATCATTTGAAATATGATTATTTTGGTCTATCTTCGACTTTACCTATCATGATTTCAGTTAAGTTCACCAAGAATCAAGAAGAAGAGTCACCTGTGGTTTTGGAAAAGTACAAGAAGGGTACCGGATGGATTATTGCAGATATTCGAGTCACAAGTTGGAGGATTTGCATGGATTACAGGAAGTTAAACATGGCCACCACAAAATATCATTTCCAATTTTTTTCTCAAAATAGTTGTTGGGCAAATTTGCTTGGCAAGAGTATGATTACTTCCTAAATGAGTACATTTGGTATGATAGATAGCCCTTTGACTCTGTCTCAGTCAGTGATGATTTTGAATAAAATGGAGAGAGTTTTGTTCACTTTCTCTATAATTATTTTATGTTTTTAATTTTTTTCATTTAAATAAAATGGCAGACTTAGATAAAATTTTCTTTGGGTCATTACATTTACTAAAATTCTGTCTAGGAGATTGAGACTTAAGTGGGACAATCTATGACCCTTCCAGTCTTTACTGGGAGTTAATTTAATTACAGGAGCTTAGGATCTAGAAAAGAGATGCCCTTGGGCTTAAGACATTACTAGGAAGGGAAATATTCAACCCTTTTTCGCACAAACTTGTAGCCTTTACCTTACTATGCCGCAACTACCAAGAAACCCCATAGTGCATCTCCCTTAACCCCTTAATGTCGTAGCCCTTAACTCCCTAAATCACCACCTCGAAAACCTTCATTTAAAGCCACAAACTATCACACCTTAACTGTCCTTAAAACTGCCACCCCTCCAACTCTAAGCCTTACCATCGACTACTCACCTACCTGCCCAAAATAGAAACCACCCTTAACATAATTTCTAACTCTAACACCAAGAGTCCCTTCTTCTAGCACCATTCCATGAAGTGAATAGTCTGCTATAAAGGCTATTATGAAACATATGTAGTGGCAGCAACAATCTTATTGGAGATACTCAAAAATACGGGATGACTCAATGCTTTTCAAAAAAATCTTTCACAACCCTTTTGTTTTTGTGCCTAAATTTCCAGACTTTTATATTCGATCCATGGCATCTAATGTTTAAGAAGGAATGAGGTGATTCCAGAAAAAACAAGGATGATGAAGCAAAAGATAGGTCGAATTCTGAGGGGTCTGCAAATAAATAAAAATGGGGGATCTTGTCTTTACTTTTTTTTATTTCTTAGGATATTTTAAGTTTTTAAGTTTAGGTTCTTTAGGATATTTTTATTTCTCGCATAATAAAATAAGAGGTGGAAATCATCAATAAAATTGAAAAAATGGCAAATAAGAAGTGTGGAAATAGATCTGTACATGTCTAAGATTGGATTTGCTTTGGAAAAGCTTGGTATTTAAGCAGTCAAACTTGACTCACCTCCTTTTCCTTTGGTCCTACCTAGTTTACAATATCTATTCACTTCTATATTTTCATTCTCTTTATTGTTTTTAATAATGGGGACATTGTTCATCTTAAGTAGGAGGGACCAAAAATTGAGATTGTTTTTATTTTTTAGAATACATTTTTCTTATAATTCTGATTAAGTTGTATGTTGTTCAAAATTATGAATTTTTATTAATTACGCTAAACTTTAGTATAAATAAAGTTCTATTATCTCAATAATTGCTATGTTAGCTGAACTATGACATAAATGTACTCTTAATAGAGTTTGTAAGTCATACCATAAAATTTTTAATTCCTTAGGAGAGCTAGGCATGCATGAATGTTCAAGTTTCTAGATTTGACTTAGTAATTTCTTGAGGCAAAATTTTAGCCAGCATGGAATTTTGAAAATGACTTGGGCAAACTTTTGTTTGGACCGTTTGAGCCTTTCAAGCCAACCTCAATGAATATTTATCCCTTGAAACCCAACTTTGAGACTCTATGGCCTGGTTTTATTTGAACCGTCACAATATTAAGCCATCACTTCTATCATAATTTTCTCTAAAGCGTCCCAAACACTAGACTCAGTCTATCCAGAATATTCTCTAAAAATAAGTTTGGGGGAGTTGAAAAAGTATCAAATGTTCAAAAAATCTTTAGTAGATATAGTAATATGCTCGAAAAAAGAATAAGAAGAAGTAAAAAGAAAAAAGGAAAAGAAAGAGCATATGTACTAAAAAAATAGATGTACAAAGAGCATGTGTGAACTCAAATGCAAAATGAGTTGGCGAATTTGAAGGTATTTATTCTGAAGGTCCGATGCAAGCTGAGTCTAGGGTTTTTAGCTTCAATTTATCTATCTTTTACCTACCTTAGCCTAGTCATGTTATAACCAATTTAAAAAACCTATTGATTCAGATTTCTATGCTGCCTACATTAGTGGAGAGAAATTGCTAAGTTCAACATATGAAGACATAAATTAAACTTAGTGATTGCAGTTCAGTCTTAAATAAGGGAAGAAATTAATTGGTAAGAATTTAGCATATCTTTATTGAGAAAACATTTAGTCTACTCTTGCTATCATGATAATAATAGAGAATAATTTGAACAATATGCCTACTTGAGGTGCATAATTTCAAAATTCTTCTTGTTAAGCATGATTACACTAAACTCATAATTATGGGAGGAATGTTTTCTGAAGAAATTTTCAAATGGTTATCTCAAGTAACTCCTTTTACAATTTTTGCATTACTCAGGATGAGTAATGAATTAATTTTGGGGATGTGGAAACACAAAATATATATAGACTTTTTCAGCACCTTTTGAACACTAATTCTGTAACACCGCAAACCCGACCCATAAGTTTCGACCAGATCTAGTATGCTACGGGTTGTGCATTGAAAACTTTTGCTAAGTTGGCTTTAGAAAATCACAAGTTAATTAGACAAAATTTGAATAAACAAGTGACTTTTGAAAAGAAAACCTTGTATTATTATTATTTCGTATATTTAAACCTTTGACATAGTTTCATAAGTTGCAAATATTAAAAACTACTAGATGAAGATAAACTATGGGGTCTTATTACATAAATATTCCCAAAATAAAAAAGAAACTTAAAGAAAATCGAAAATAATCTATAGAAGTAAAACTTGATGGCCCCTCGAGTCCGTCTCGACTCCCATGTCCACGATCTACTGCTCATCTGAAAGAGTAGAGGAAAATGAAAGGGTGAGTCACCAAGACTCAGTGTGTAAATCCCAAACACAATGACCTGAGGCCCAAAAACACATTATGAGCCCTGGCCTATACATAAAGGCAACAATCATAATCACATGATAAATAATAAATGATGCATAGCCCAACCCAACCTAGAATTCCATCCTCTACACACCAACCCGTATCAACCATCACACCTCGGGGATTTCTACAATCAACCCTCCATTCGCTACACACCATAACGACAGTCGTACTGCCTATTCCTATTAATCAGGAATCATGAAACGTGGCATAGCCACCGATCACTATGTGACCTTATAATATAACATGGCTCAGCCACCGATCACTATTGTGACCTAATTTTTGATTTTATGGTTTAACCACTGATCACCAAGTGACCTATCATGCCCTTCCCCTTCATTATCATAATCCCACCCCATGCATATACACATGAAAAGTTGAATACATTATACCATCTTTAAGAAAACAGGCTTTCGTATATACACATATCAATACACATAAAGATTTCTATGATCACGTACCTGGCACCCTTTGACTAACCCTTTTAGGGTTTTACTCGATTGTCTACACAGCCTCTTTCCGGCTTTTTAGCCCATAACACATATATATTACAGTTAACTAGTGTCTTAGAGATCTACACACCTGATTATTATTAGAACAAGACTTCTTACGTCGACGCTATCCGTAGTCAACACAGCTGCTATCTGCCCAATGTGTTGTTTAGAGGCTGGTAATGAAACATTAGGTTAAGGCACGCCTAACGAAGAGAAAACGGTTGATCAGCTTAAGGAGAATTGAAATCCTTACCTAGAAATCCCGAAATTAGAGACTAGCAATTTCTGGCTTTTAGATCTAAATGATCGGGTTTCCTTCAAATCCTGGAATGCCGCCCAAAACGCAAAAGGAGAGAAATATTAGCCTCAATCGACAGCCTTAACAAACCAAGTGGCCATTCGGCCTTGTTTCTTAAAAACCAAAAGAAATCTAATGGAATAGCAGGAGTCGACACTTACCTCAACACAGGGAATTCGGCTAACACTTGAGAGGAGATTCGGCAATCAGAGAAAAACTATGGGGATTTCGGCTTTATAGAGAAATCGGCACAAGAGGAATAAAATGAAGAAGAAAGTAAAATAAGAGATTTCGGCTTTTAGGAGAAAGAAGAGAAAGATGGCTTAAGAAAGTTTTCGGCTTTTTGAAAGAAAGTTGACAGAAATTGCAGAGGGAGAGACTGAGAATTTCGGCACAAAAAATGAAGAAAAAGTAGGGTTCAAATGCCGAAATTGGTGAGATATCCCCCCTATTTATAGAAATTTCGACACTTACCTATTAAAAACCGAAAGTGCCCTTCCTGTTAACTAAAAATTAAGCAATTAAAAAGGGAAAATTCGGCGCCCCTCCAAGAGATGGAAATTCGGCCAACACTGCACTCAGCAGATAGTTCCTATCTTTTCTCCTCTATCTTAATCCATTCACACCTTCAGAAGAAACCTAGATAACCCCACCTCTTCCTTCCTTTATCAGCTACATTATCATCCATATCATCCACATTATCCATCAATTATTCTTCCTAATTTCAAGCATTCTAACTGACTCCAACTCTGCACTCCCTTGACGCCAAAATTATTTAAAATAGATGGGTAATGCGACTCAAACCTTGGACCTCCCTTACTGCTTATCACGCCACCACAAAGCCCCTAAGTGGCGCCACTTTACCACTGGGCCACAAGCCCATTTGTGTCTTAAAACACAGATAACATCTTTTAAGCCCTAACCTACTGGCTTTCCACTAGAGTGTCCAAAGAGAAAATTTGATTAAGGCCTCGGCCTAATCCTGAGCCCAATCTGAACCCCTTAAACACTCTAATTATCTCATTTAAATGTAACACACATCAAATGCAAAGGCCCATTAATTCAGGATGTTACAAATTCATGCAGTTTCGTAGTAATTTCTGTCACACTTCATACTTTAATTATAAAATAATTAATTTTCACTAAAATTCTTAACATGTTGAATTTTAATTATTTTTATAATAAATTTATGCAAATTAGATTTATTTTAAACATTTTTGCACGAAAGGTGAAAATCGGCTCGACAGTCACCTTGAGAGGTTAGAACTGTTGGGGCCATTCTTGCATCAAGTGAATCAAGAGCATGTATAATTAATTTTCCAGCCATGGACAGACCAAAAATATTTATTGGACAAACTTTATATTTAATTTTGATCCAATATTAATTGAGTTAGAAATTAATTATAAGCTTGAAGAAGAGAAAGTGACCTAATTGTGCTAAGTGAAGAGGACTAATCCAGCAAGGATTGGGAAGCCCAAAACCATCCATATAGCTAACCCAATCAGCTTATTTTTATTAATTTCAAAGCAACCCTTGAAATTTCCCTTAATTCTGTTCAAACCCCTCCTCTTTCCATGCCTTCTATTTTCAGCCCAAGCTAAAAATAGCAAGTTTGAAACAATCAACCCTAGCTCAAAGCATGGCCGGCCAAGGAAGAGGGAGTGGCTGATATTTATTTACTACTTTTAGAATCCATTCCAACATATAAATATCCCTCTTCCCTTCCTCATTTCACACAACTAATTTCACACACATCTCTTCATTTCTCTCTTCCATTTTCTTTATTTTTTCTCATTTCCTTTGTCCCCTTCCCTTTTCGATTTCCACTATTGAAAGAGAGCTTGCATCCCCCTTGGAGTAGCAACATTCAAGTGTTGGTGAAGGCCTTGAATCAACTGAATGAGAAGAGAATAAGAGGAGCTCACTACTCTGGCTTTGAAGAAACACCGGGATTTATTTCCTAGTTCATTTCTCTTTAATTTTTCTCGTTTATGTTGTGATTATGAACATGAATATTTGTTGTGTTTCTATTCCTAATTTAATTAAAATGGCTTAAATATAATTTGTGTTAGATTTATTGCATTCCGTTCACTTAAATTATTAAAATCATGTTTGTTTTGTTATTAAGCCTTGGTAGATTGTTTAATTAAGTAAAACCATGCTTAGGTTATACTTGCATTATAATTGTAAGGTAATGAAGGAATTAATTATTAATCATATTGAAATTGTAATTAGTTGACATAGTATTTAATTGGTGCACGTTTAATCTTCTAAGGTAGTTGAAGGTTAAATTAGTGACAGTATTAAACGATACATTAGCCTTGCATATCTTGCAAGATTATTGTGATTAAATTGTTTCAATGTAAGAATATGTTGTTACTTCACTTAATCGTATACTTGCTTATGAACATTGATTAATTGTTTGAATTGACATTGGGATATGTTCAAGAGATTAATTGCTTTAGTAAGTATGTATGTGTATTAGTTAACAAAATACCAAGTTTCCGTGAAAATATTCGTAACAACATGAACATGAGTTTAGTAATTCTATGTTAAGGAATGTAATTGATCTGACACATTTATGTCATACTGATTAAACTCGTTTTTAGAAATTGTGTATTGGAATTTTTACTTTTTTTCTTAGTTTAATTACTTACTTACTTAATTTTAGTTTTTAAATCACTTCTTCAAGTCAGCATATTTTTCCTTCACCAAATTGTTTAAAATTGCATTTCATAAATATTTTTCCTTCACAATCCTTGTGGGTACGATAAATCAACATTTACTTGTCACTTTATTACTTGTTAACGATTGTGTATACTTGCACATTTCCATCATTCCACTACTCTAATGTAGTTTTGCTTCAATAGGGGTCATGGGGTAGGATTCTGCACTGTGGGAGTTTCAACTTCTGGTTGAACTTCCTTCTAATTGTGGAAAATAATAAGCTCAGTTTTAGCTTCAACAAATTTTGTTTTTAACATATTTTTGCTCCTCAAAGTGACAGTTTTACATTATTTTTTGCATGTACTTCTTGGATTCTCCATATCATTTAGAAATGCACCTTGGGGTCTACGTCTTAGCTCGTTGGCTAGCTATCCCATTTGGTTCTCTAGATTCCTTAGCGATTCATCGTTCTTTCCCATATATACTTTCAATAAGTTCTCCAGACTACTTTAAGACTTGGCTGGCTGAGGCTTCTGCATTTGTTGAGAAAAACATGGAAAATGATTTGATCGTGAAGGCATATAGGAATTACCTAGACCAATCCTTTTATTACTCTAGGATAAATTTGGATGATTTTGCCATAAAGGGTTGTAATAATTTGATTGGGGACCTGGACCATTCCTACTTTGATGTTGGTTTCCCACCTAGTTAATAGATTCTAGGTTTGATGGACAATTCTCAAACATATGACCATGTCTATAGTACACATGTAACATTCCCTACCTGACCCGATCGTAGATTTTGAGTAGAGAATGCCAAAACTGAAAACATACAAATTTAACAAATAATGGTCAAATTTTATAAAATAAAAATTAAGGACTGGGCATGAACTCTAGTAATAAAACAAAACAATCAAATCAATGATGCGCGTGGAAAATGTTTTTCTAAAACAACACATGGTGGAAGTCTTATACGATTTATAGGTTTAAATATATATAACATAAGACACATTATTTCCATACAATAGTTCCAATCATTGTTGGTTTAAACAACATTTAAAATCATTTGGCGTATATGCTCAAAAAGGCTATCTCATAAAACCATATATATTAGACTAAATACAAGCATCAGAAGTTTGTTAAGATTCTCATAAAATGTTATCTAGACAAAAGTAGTAAATCTTTAAACAAGTCGATTTCAAAATATAATTACACGCCACCCCCAGAAGGTCATGCATGATACAAAACAAATTATATGACTCATAATCGACAATTCTCTGTCGTAGTCCCTTCAACAGAATTTTTTCCTCTAATTAGCACGCCTGAGAAGGAAAAGATAACAAAGTAAGTTTATTCAAACTTAGTGAGTTCCAAAGATAAAGAGAGCACATATAAGCCATTCACATTAGTACTCCAAATAGTACCAAATCTTTCAGAAGGGTCTGAACCGTATGATCATAATATGCTCGATGGTGTTCACATAATATAAGCAGACTCGATACGCCAACTTACATAACTCATGGGCAGTTACTATCTGCCATGTAACATCCTGGAAATGGGCCTATGCATTTTTGATTTAATTATACGAAATGGCATGTCTTATGTGTTATGAATGCATGGTGAACATTTTTGGAAACTTGGAAATGGAAGGAAATGTCTTGTCTTGGAAATATAAGGAAATGACTTGGAAATGCAAGGAAATGTCTTGTCTTGGAAATGTAAGAAAATGTCTTGTCTTGGAAATGTAAGGAAATGATTTGGAAATGGAAGGTTTAAAGTTTAAAAGAGGGACATGAAGCAAGGTGGTCTTAAGAGAAAATGTATGTGAAATATGACATACAAATAGCCTTGGTAAAATGGCTACAAGGCGCCACTTAAGGGCCTAGCAAGTGACGCCACATACTGGGGTATTGGGCCAAGGTTCGAGCTGCAGGGGAAGCAAAATAAAAAGGTTTATTTTACAGCAGAGAGTAGTAGCAAGGGACGGCACAAGGCTATAATTTAGGAGCCTTTATTCTTTTATTTTTAAGAGATAAATAGTGGATAAATAAGGGATAAATAATGGATTTATTTTAGATTATTTTCAAGAGATAATGAGGAATTATTCTTTAATTAGGAAAATAAGGGAGAAGTGATGGCCAAGTAAGGGATTTTGAGTTTAATAATTTTGGCTAAGTAAGGATAGTTGCTGAATTATCTTTTATTTTAGGAGATAATTAAAGAGATAAAGCTATCAAAATAGAAGAGTGATGGCCAAGTAAGGGATTCTAAGTTAGTAAATTCGGCTATATAAGGAAAAGAGGGCCATTCATCATTCTTTCTCTCAACCCTTCTCTCGCCGAATTTCCTAGAGCATTTGTTCTTCTTTTTTTTGTTAGCCAAAGCCAGAAAATTCAAGATATCACCATTAGCCAATTTCTTTTCTTTCCAATCCATCAAAAGCCGAATCTTTGAGGGCTTCAAGCATAGGTCTTTGTCGATTTCTTCAAGAAAGGGTAAGAACAAGTTTTGATTTCTATTATTTTCTTTTAGATTTGTCGAAATCTAGGACTAATCCCATCAATATTCTTAATTGCCGAAATTTGGAAGGATTCTTTTGGGATTTTTGCCATAGTCGACTATAAAGGAAAAGATCTTCGGGATTTGACCATCAAGGTAAGTCATATCTGACATTCGACCAAGGGCCATTGATTGTGATTAAAGGTTAGAAGTTGATCTAACATGTAGTTTTAGGGATTTCGACAGAAGCTATAACCAATGGATAATTTCGGGATTTAAGATCCTTAAGGTAAGTGACTATGAATATTCGACCAAGGCCTATTTTAGTAGTTAGATCTATTTTTATGTGTTTTAAGCCGAAAACTAACCGAATCAAGGGATCTAGTGATTAGCCGATTTTAAAGGGGAAGAATACAAGTTTCCGGATTTGATTAATTATCAAATCGGCAAAGCAAGGTAAGAAAGTGGATACGATAATCCTTCGGGATTTGATTAAATTAGCCGAATAGGCTTTTTCCTAAAATACTAAATGTGGCCAAATGTAGGGATTTAGGATCTAAAGCGATAGATCAGTTTTTCGGGATTTCAAGGAATTCGTTAAGCTAATCAGGTGTGCACCCCACACTAATTCGTAATAAGTTCTATGGCTATGTCTAATTAAAATATGTGATATTAAGAATAAGAAAGTGGCTAAGGTACCATGTTATGGTACTAAGTACTCAGGTACGTTTCCTACTCCTACTAGGAATATGAAATATGTTATTTGTAACATGAGAATAAGAATGTGAATTTTGGCTTATTAATGCATATTACAAAATGGGGCATATGGGTTATTGAAAGAGAAGTGAATGTGGTGACCTAAGACCACGAACACGGTGACCTAAGACCACAGTAATCTGAATGCGGTGACCTAAGACCGCGATATCTGAATGTGGTGACCTAAGACCACAAATGCGGTGACCTAAGACCGCGATATGGAGTGTAGCGGAAGGAGGGTCGACTTAGTAGTCCCCACGGTGTACAAGTTGGTACGGGGGAGTGTAGCGGATGGCTTATTAGGTTTGGGTTTGGGAATGCATCATAATTTGTATGCTATGATATGAATGTGTAATATTTGTTATGCCTGATTCTATTATGATTTAGTGTTGTATACACATGGAGTCTGTTGACTCACCCCATTGAGGGACCATGTTTCAGGTGATGAACAGTAATGGACCGGGACGGCAGAACTTGTGGTGGCCATGCTCAACATGAAGTTTTTATTTTTATGGACTATTAATTTTTAAGTACTCCAAATTATTTGGATTTGCTTGATGTAATAAGGCCATAAGGCCATAATGCACTATTTTATTTCTGTTTTTATTTATTATGTTACGAAATTTTTATTAAGTTAAAGATTAAGTAATTTACTTTAAATGTATTCTATATGTTTTATCACCTAAAATTTAAAAGGGTTTTCATTATAAAACGATTTTGTTTTCTACTCGAGCCCAACCAAAAACAATATTTCTTTCAAAACACACTATTTTCCCAAAGTAACAAAAAGAACTTTGAAACCGGTTTACTTGAGGAACATACCAAACTGGTCAAAGCTCGTGGGCGGGTTTGGGGTGTTTTAGTTTGGTATCGAGCCAGTTTCAAACTCTCGGCTTGAGGTTTAAGGCCCAAAACATTTTCAAATCGAGCCCAAGTAAGTTTTATGAAAATATTTTTTGGAAATAAGCGTGTTTTTCCGGCATGGCACCTAAGTCTCCGACCCATGATCCACAGTAAGTACCCCTATCCATTGTGTGATTTATGGTATGATCTGCAGCAGAAGGGTAGGAATGGAACGTAGAAATAGTATGATAGGTACTTGAACCCTAGGACTAGTTTTCCCAACTATTACATAAGACTTAATGCCTAATTAAACAAACCCATGGCTAAGTCGCCAAATTAGGTCCGCAACCATGGTGCGCATATCAGGATTGGATCAGGAAGAGCACGGTACTTAAGCTAGCCCCTAGTGGCTCACCTCCTCTTCGCAGAATCCTACCAGTGCGTAGCTACTGGTTCACCCTAACCAAGAGGACTCAGTCACAGGCTAAACGCAATAACTAAAACCCAAAAGGGAACTAGCCGTATTTTTATAAAAACCCTAGTTTTAAAACTCTTAAAATTACCCTTTTAATTTGTGAGAACTATTTTTTCCGAAAAATTTTTGATTTATAAAAAATTACCTAAATACCCCTGGTTGTGAAATTACAAAAATGCCCTTGGTTTATAAAATGTCCAAACTACTCATAGTTTTATCAAAATTTCCTTACTTTACGACAAGTCCAAAAACCCTAATTTGCAAAATATCAAAATACCTTGATTTTGGAAAATTACGAAATTGCCCCTAACTTGCAAATTACCAAAATGACCCTAATTTCCAACATTTTTGCAACGTCACCGTTTTGGAAAACAAATTCTCAAAAAGAACCCCCAAGTTTTACAAATTTTGAAATACCCCTGAATTATTAAACTTTACAAATTTACCCTGGTTTATTACCAAAATACCCACGAGTTTTGAAAATTTTGAAAATACCTTTGATTTGTAAAGATTTTTAAATTGACCCCGATTTATTATCAAAATACCCTTGTAGGAAAAATGACAAAATACCCCTGGGATAGAAACGGACAGAAATGTTCGAATAGTGAATGTGGGTGGTGGATACCACTGAATGAATGTGTCTATGTTGATGAATGAATGTGCCTCTATTGAGGAATGAATGTGATTCTCTGAATTAGAGTAGTGAACTTGAACTGAAACTTTGTGTGATCGAAAGAACTACTACTGAATACTTCATTTCATAAAACTGTTCGCGGTTAATAAGGGGAAGAAAAATTCTGATGCGTAAAACTCTTTAACCGGATTAAATCGCGGCATTAGAAATGAGTTCTAGGGGACGTGAACTTAGAGATTGTGCCTAGGAAGTATGATGGTTGTATTAAGATCAGAGTGCGCAGCATAAGCGTAGTGCGGTGAGTTAAGATGTACGATTATTTGTTAGTAAGTAATTTCGAGGAAGAAATTATTTTTAAGGGGGGTAGAACTGTAACATCTTGGAAATGGGCCAATGCATTTTTGATTTAATTATACAAAATGGCATGTCTTATGTGTTATGAATGTATGGTGAACATTTTTGGAAACTTGGAAATGGAAGGAAATGTCTTGTCTTGGAAATGTAAGGAAATGACTTGGAAATGCAAGGAAATGTCTTGTCTTGGAAATGTAAGGAAATGACGTAAGGGAATGTCTTGTCTTGGAAATGTAAGGAAATGTCTTGGAAATGGAAGGTTTAAAGTTTAAAAGAGGGACATGAAGCAAGGTGGTCTTAAGAGAAAATGTATGTGAAATATGACATACAAATAGCCTTGGTAAAATGGCTACAAAGCGCCACTTAAGGGCCTAGCAAGTGACGCCACATACTGTGGTATTGGGCCAAGGTTCGAGCTGCAAGGGAAGTAAAATAAAAAGGTTTATTTTGCAGCAGAGAGTAGCGGCACGGGACGGTACAAGGCTATAATTTAGGAGCCTTTATTCTTTTATTTTTAAGAGATAATAGTGGATAAATAAGGGATAAATAATGGATTTATTTTAGATTATTTTCAAGAGATAATGAGGAATTATTCTTTAATTAGGAAAATAAGGGAGAAGTGATGGCCAAGTAAGGGATTTTGAGTTTAATAATTTTGGCTAAGTAAGGATAGTTGCTGAATTATCTTTTATTTTAGGAGATAATTAAAGAGATAAAGCTATTAAAATAGAAGAGTGATGGCCAAGTAAGGGATTCTAAGTTAGCAAATTTGGCTATATAAGGAAAAGAGGGCCATTCATCATTCTTTCTCTCAACCCTTCTCTCTGCCGAATTTCCTAGTGCATTTGTTCTTCTTCTTTTGTTAGCCAAAGCCAGAAAATTCAAGATATCATCATTAGCCAATTTCTTTTCTTTCCAATCCATCAAAAGTGAATCTTTGAGGGCTTCAAGCATAGGTCTTTGTCGATTTCTTCAAGAAAGGGTAAGAACAAGTTTTGATTTCTATTCTTTTCTTTTAGATTTGTCGAAATCTAGGACTAATCCCATCAATATTCTTAATTGCCAAAATTTGGAAGGATTCTTTTGGGATTTTTGCCATAGTCGACTATAAAGGAAAAGATCTTCTGGATTTGACCATCAAGGTAAGTCATATTCGACATTCGCCAAGGGCCATTGATTGTGATTAAAGGTTAGAAGTTGATCTAACATGTGGTTTTAGGGATTTTAACGGAAGCTATAACCAAGGGATAATTTGGGATTTAAGATCCTTAAGGTAAGTGACTATGAATATTCGGCCAAGGCCTATTTTAGTAGTTAGATCTATTTTTATGTGTTTTAAGCCGAAAACTAACCGATTCATGGGATCTAGTGATTAGCCGATTTTAAAGGGGAAGAATACAAGTTTCCGGGATTTGATTAATTATCAAATCGGCAGCAAGGTAAGAAAGTGGATACGATAATCCTTCGGGATTTGATTAAATTAGCCGAATAGGCTTTTTCCTAAAATACTAAATGTGGCCAAATGTAGGGATTTAGGATCTAAAGCGATAGATCGGTTTTTTGGGATTTCAAGGAATTCGTTAAGCTAATCAGGTGTGCACCCCACACTAATTCGTAATAAGTTCTATGGCTATGTCTAATTAAAATATGTGATATTAAGAATAAGAAAGTGGCTAAGGTACCATGTTATGGTACTAAGTACTCAGGCACGTTTCCTACTCCTACTAGGAATATGAAATATGTTATTTGTAACATGAGAATAAGAATGTGAATTTTGGCATATTAATGCATATTACAAAATGGGGCATATGGGTTATTGAAAGAGAAGTGAATGTGGTGACCTAAGACCACGAACACGGTGACCTAAGACCATGGTATCTGAATGTGGTGACCTAAGACCACAGTAATCTGAATGCGGTGACCTAAGACCGCGATATCTGAATGTGGTGACCTAAGACCACAAATGCGGTGACCTAAGACCGCGATATGGAGTGTAGCGGAAGGAGGGTCGACTTAGTAGTCCCCACGGTGTACAAGTTGGTACGGGGGAGTGTAGCGGATGGCTTATTAGGTTTGGGTTTGGGAACGCATCATAATTTGTATGCTATGATATGAATGTGTAATATTTGTTATGCCTGATTCTATTATGATTTAGTGTTGTATACACATTGAGTCTGTTGACTCACCCCGTTGAGGACCATGTTTCGTGATGAACAAGAATGGACCGGGACAGCGCAGAACTTGTGGTGGCCATGCTCAACATGAAGTTTTTATTTTTATGGACTATTAATTTTAAGTACTCCAAATTATTTGGATTTGCTTGATGTAATAAGGCCATAAGGCCATAGTGCACTATTTTATTTCTGCTTTTTATTTATTATGTTACTAAATTTTTATTAAGTTAAAGATTAAGTAATTTACTTTAAATGTATTCTATATGTTTTATCACCTAAAATTTAAAAGGGTTTTCATTATAAAATGATTTTGTTTTCTACTCGAGCCCAACCAAAAACAATATTTCTTTCAAAACACACTATTTTCCCAAAGTAACAAAAGAACTTTGAACCGGTTTACTTGAGGAACATACCAAATCTGGTCAAAACTCGTGGGCCGGGTTTGGGGTGTTTTAGTTTGGTATCAGAGCCCAGTTTCAAACTCTCGGCTTGAGGTTTAAGGCCCAAAACATTTTCAAATCGAGCCCAAGTAAGTTTTATGAAAATATTTTTTGGAAATAAGCAGGAGTTTTTCGGCATGGCACCTAAGTCTCCAGACCATGATCCACTGTAAGTACCCCTATCCATTGTGTGATTTATGGTATGATCTGTAGAAGGGTAGGAATGGAACGTAGAAATAGTATGATAGGTACTTGAACCTAGGACTAGTTTTCCCCAACTATTACATAAGACTTAATGCCTAATTAAACAAACCTATGGCTAAGTCGCCAAATTAGGGTCCGCAACCATGGTGCGCATATCTAGGATTGGATCAGGAAGAGCACGGTACTTGGCAGCCCTAGTGGCTCACCTCCTCTTCGCAGAATCCTACAGTGTGCGTAGCTACGGCTCACCCTTACCAAGAGGACTCACCACAAAGCTAAACGCAATAACTAAAACCCGAAAGGGAACTAGCCGTATTTTTATAAAAACCCTAGTTTTAAAACTCTTAAAATTACCCTTTTAATTTGTGAGAACTATTTTTCAGAAAAATTTTTGATTTATAAAAATTACCTAAATACCCGGTTGTGAAATTACAAAAATGCCCTTGGTTTATAAAATGTCCAAACTACTCATAGTTTTATCAAAATTTCCTTACTTTACGACAAGTCCAAAAACCCTAATTTGCAAAATATCAAAATACCTTGATTTTGGAAAATTACTTAAATTGCCCCTAACTTGCAAATTACCAAAATGACCCTAATTTCCAACATTTTTGCAACGTCACCGCTTTGGAAAACAAATTCTCAAAAAGAACCCCCAAGTTTTACAAATTTTGAAATACCCCTGAATTATTAAACTTTACAAATTTACCCTGGTTTATTACCAAAATACCCACGAGTTTTGAAAATTTTGAAAATACCTTTGATTTGTAAAGATTTTTAAATTGACCCGATTTATTATCAAAATACCCTTGTAGGAAAAATGACAAAATACCCCTGGGATAGAAACGGATGTAAATGTTCGAATAGTGAATGTGGGTGGTGGATACCACTGAATGAATGTGTCTATGTTGATGAATGAATGTGCCTCTATTGAGGAATGAATGTGATTCTCACGAATTAGAGTAGTGAACTTGAACTGAAACTTTGTGTGATCGAAAGAACTACTACTGAATACTTCATTTCATAAAACTGTTCACGGTTAATAAGTGGAACAAAAATTCTGATGCGTAAAACTCTTTAATCGGATTAAATCGCGGCATTAGAAATGAGTTCTAGGGGACGTGAACTTAGAGATTGTGCCTAGGAAGTATGATGGTTGTATTAAGATCAGAGTGCGCAGCATAAGCGTAAGCGAAAGTGTGAGTTAAGATGTACGATTATTTGTTAGTAAGTAATTTCGAGGAAGAAATTATTTTTAAGGGGGGTAGAACTGTAACATCCTGGAAATGGGCCTATGCATTTTTGATTTAATTATACAAAATGGCATGTCTTATGTGTTATGAATGTATGGTGAACATTTTTGGAAACTTGGAAATGGAAGGAAATGTCTTGTCTTGGAAATGTAAGGAAATGACTTGGAAATGCAAGGAAATGTCTTGTCTTGGAAATGTAAGGAAATGACGTAAGGAAATGTCTTGTCTTGGAAATGTAAGGAAATGTCTTGGAAATGGAAGGTTTAAAGTTTAAAAGAGGGACATGAAGCAAGGTGGTCTTAAGAGAAAATGTATGTGAAATATGACATACAAATAGCCTTGGTAAAATGGCTACAAAGCGCCACTTAAGGGCCTAGCAAGTGACGCCACATACTGTGGTATTGGGCCAAGGTTCGAGCTGCAGGGGAAGCAAAATAAAAAGGTTTATTTTGCAGCAGAGAGTAGCGGCACGGGACGGCACAAGGCTATAATTTAGGAGCCTTTATTCTTTTAATTTTAAGAGATAAATAGTGGATAAATAAGGGATAAATAATGGATTTATTTTAGATTATTTTCAAGAGATAATGAGGAATTATTCTTTAATTAGGAAAATAAGGGAGAAGTGATGGCCAAGTAAGGGATTTTGAGTTTAATAATTTTGGCTAAGTAAGGATAGTTCTTGAATTATCTTTTATTTTAGGAGATAATTAAAGAGATAAAGCTATCAAAATAGAAGAGTGATGGCCAAGTAAGGGATTCTAAGTTAGCAAATTCGGCTATATAAGGAAAAGAGGGCCATTCATCATTCTTTCTCTCAACCCTTCTCTCTGCCGAATTTCCTAGTGCATTTGTTCTTCTTCTTTTTGTTAGCCAAAGCCGAAAATTCAAGATATCATCATTAGCCAATTTCTTTTCTTTCCAATCCATCAAAAGCCGAATCTTTGAGGGGCTTCAAGCATAGGTGTGATCGATTTCTTCAAGAAAGGGTAAGAACAAGTTTTGATTTCTATTCTTTTCTTTTAGATTTGTCGAAATCTAGGACTAATCCCATCAATATTCTTAATTGCCGAAATTTGGAAGGATTCTTTTGGGATTTTTGCCATAGTCGACTATAAAGGAAAAGATCTTTGGATTTGACCATCAAGGTAAGTCATATTCGACATTCGGCCAAGGGCCATTGATTGTGATTAAAGGTTAGAAGTTGATCTAACATGTGGTTTTAGGGATTTTGATGAAGCTATAACCAAGGGATAATTTTGGATTTAAGATCCTTGTGTAAGTGACTATGAATATTCTGGCCAAGGCCTATTTTAGTAGTTAGATCTATTTTTATGTGTTTTAAGCCAAAACTAACCGATTCAAGGGATCTAGTGATTAGCCGATTTTAAAGGGAAGAATACAAGTTTAGGGATTTGATTAATTATCAAATCGGCAGCAAGGTAAGAAAGTGGATACGATAATCCTTCTGGATTTGATTAAATTAGCCGAATAGGCTTTTTCCTAAAATACTAAATGTGGCCAAATGTAGGATTTAGGATCTAAAGCGATAGATCGTTTTTTGGGATTTCAAGGAATTCGTTAAGCTAATCAGTGTGCACCCCACACTAATTCGTAATAAGTTCTATGGCTATGTCTAATTAAAATATGTGATATTAAGAATAAGAAAGTGGCTAAGGTACCATGTTATGGTACTAAGTACTGTGCACGCTTCCTACTCCTACTAGGAATATGAAATATGTTATTTGTAACATGAGAATAAGAATGTGAATTTTGGCATATTAATGCATATTACAAAATGGGGCATATGGGTTATTGAAAGAGAAGTGAATGTGGTGACCTAAGACCACGAACACGGTGACCTAAGACCATGGTATCCGGATGTGGTGACCTAAGACCACGAGAATCTGAATGAACGGTGACCTAAGACCGCGATATCTCGAATGTGGTGACCTAAGACCACAAAACACGGTGACCTAAGACCGCGATATGGAGTGTAAGCGGAAGGAGGGTCGACTTAGTAGTCCCCACGGTGTACAAGTTGGTGCGGGAGTGTAGCGGATGGCTTATTAGGTTTGGGTTTGGGAATGCATCATAATTTGTATGCTATGATATGAATGTGTAATATTTGTTATGCCTGATTCTATTATGATTTAGTGTTGTATACACATTGAGTCTGTTGACTCACCCCGTTGAGGGACCATGTTTGTGTGATGAACAATGAATGGACCGGGACGGCAGAACTTGTGGTGGCCATGCTCAACATGAAGTTTTTATTTTTATGGACTATTAATTTTTAAGTACTCCAAATTATTTGGATTTGCTTGATGTAATAAGGCCATAAGGCCATAGTGCACTATTTTATTTCTGTTTTTATTTATTATGTTACGAAATTTTTATTAAGTTAAAGATTAAGTAATTTACTTTAAATGTATTCTATATGTTTTATCACCTAAAATTTAAAAGGGTTTTTATTATAAAACGATTTTGTTTTCTACTCGAGCCCAACCAAAAACAATATTTCTTTCAAAACACACTATTTTCCCAAAGTAACAAAAGAACTTTGAACCGGTTTACTTGAGGAACATACCAAATCTGGTCAAAGCTCGTGGGCCGGGTTTGGGGTGTTTTAGTTTGGTATCAGAGCCCAGTTTCAAACTCTCGGCTTGAGGTTTAAGGCCCAAAACATTTTCAAATCGAGCCCAAGTAAGTTTTATGAAAATATTTTTTTGGAAATAAGCAGGATTTTCTGGCATGGCACCTAAGTCTCCGACCCGCAGTCCACCAGGTAAGTACCCCTATCCATTGTGTGATTTATGGTATGATCTGTAGAAGGGTAGGAATGGAACGTAGAAATAGTATGATAGGTACTTGAACCCTAGGACTAGTTTTCCCCAACTATTACATAAGACTTAATGCCTAATTAAATAAACCTATGGCTAAGTCGCCAAATTAGGGTCTGGCAACCATGGTGCGCATATCTAGGATTGGATCCGGAAGAGCCTGGTACTTAAGCAGTCCTAGTGGCTCACCTCCTCTTCGCAGGAATCCTACCTGCAGTGCGTAGCTACGGCTCACCCTTACCAAGAGGACTCACCACAAAGCTAAACGCAATAACTAAAACCCGAAAGGGAACTAGCCGTATTTTTATAAAAACCCTAGTTTTAAAACTCTTAAAATTACCCTTTTAATTTGTGAGAACTATTTTTTAGAAAAATTTTTGATTTATAAAAATTACCTAAATACCACAGTTGTGAAATTACAAAAATGCCCTTGGTTTATAAAATGTCCAAACTACTCATAGTTTTATCAAAATTTCCTTACTTTACGACAAGTCCAAAAACCCTAATTTGCAAAATATCAAAATACCTTGATTTTGGAAAATTACTTAAATTGCCCCTAACTTGCAAATTACCAAAATGACCCTAATTTCCAACATTTTTGCAACGTCGCGTTTTGGAAAACAAATTCTCAAAAAGAACCCCAAGTTTTACAAATTTTGAAATACCCGAATTATTAAACTTTACAAATTTACCGGTTTATTACCAAAATACCCACGAGTTTTGAAAATTTTGAAAATACCTTTGATTTGTAAAGATTTTTAAATTGACCCGATTTATTATCAAAATACCCTTGTAGGAAAAATGACAAAAATACCCAGGATAGAAACAGATGTAAATGTTCGAATAGTGAATGTGGGTGGTGGATACCATTGAATGAATGTGTCTATGTTGATGAATGAATGTGCCTCTATTGAGGAATGAATGTGATTCTCTCAATTAGAGTAGTGAACTTGAACTGAAACTTTGTGTGATCGAAAGAACTACTCATCGAATACTTCATTTCATAAACTCATTCACGGTTAATAAGTGGAACAAAAATTTCGATGCGTAAAACTCTTTAATCGGATTAAATCGCGGCATTAGAAATGAGTTCTAGGGACGTGAACTTAGAGATTGTGCCTAGGAAGTATGATGGTTGTATTAAGATCGAGCGCAAAGATAAGCGTAGTGCGGTGAGTTAAGATGTACGATTATTTGTTAGTAAGTAATTTCGAGGAAGAAATTATTTTTAAGGGGGGTAGAACTGTAACATCCTGGAAATGGGCCTATGCATTTTTGATTTAATTATACAAAATGGCATGTCTTATGTGTTATGAATGTATGGTGAACATTTTTGGAAACTTGGAAATGGAAGGAAATGTCTTGTCTTGGAAATGTAAGGAAATGACTTGGAAATGCAAGGAAATGTCTTGTCTTGGAAATGTAAGGAAATGACGTAAGGAAATGTCTTGTCTTGGAAATGTAAGGAAATGTCTTGGAAATGGAAGGTTTAAAGTTTAAAAGAGGGACATGAAGCAAGGTGGTCTTAAGAGAAAATGTATGTGAAATATGACATACAAATAGCCTTGGTAAAATGGCTACAAAGCGCCACTTAAGGGCCTAGCAAGTGACGCCACATACTGTGGTATTGGGCCAAGGTTCGAGCTGCAGGGGAAGCAAAATAAAAAGGTTTATTTTGCAGCAGAGAGTAGCGGCACGGGACGGCACAAGGCTATAATTTAGGAGCCTTTATTCTTTTAATTTTAAGAGATAAATAGTGGATAAATAAGGGATAAATAATGGATTTATTTTAGATTATTTTCAAGAGATAATGAGGAATTATTCTTTAATTAGGAAAATAAGGGAGAAGTGATGGCCAAGTAAGGGATTTTGAGTTTAATAATTTTGGCTAAGTAAGGATAGTTGCTGAATTATCTTTTATTTTAGGAGATAATTAAAGAGATAAAGCTATCAAAATAGAAGAGTGATGGCCAAGTAAGGGATTCTAAGTTAGCAAATTCGGCTATATAAGGAAAAGAGGGCCATTCATCATTCTTTCTCTCAACCCTTCTCTCTGCCGAATTTCCTAGTGCATTTGTTCTTCTTCTTTTTGTTAGCCAAAGCCGAAAATTCAAGATATCATCATTAGCCAATTTCTTTTCTTTCCAATCCATCAAAAGCCGAATCTTTGAGGGGCTTCAAGCATAGGTGCGGTCGATTTCTTCAAGAAAGGGTAAGAACAAGTTTTGATTTCTATTCTTTTCTTTTAGATTTGTCGAAATCTAGGACTAATCCCATCAATATTCTTAATTGCCGAAATTTGGAAGGATTCTTTTGGGATTTTTGCCATAGTCGACTATAAAGGAAAAGATCTTCGGGATTTGACCATCAAGGTAAGTCATATCTGACATTCGGCCAAGGGCCATTGATTGTGATTAAAGGTTAGAAGTTGATCTAACATGTGGTTTTAGGGATTTCGACAGAAGCTATAACCAAGGGATAATTTCGGGATTTAAGATCCTTGGTGTAAGTGACTATGAATATTCGGCCAAGGCCTATTTTAGTAGTTAGATCTATTTTTATGTGTTTTAAGCCAAAAACTAACCGATTCAAGGGATCTAGTGATTAGCCGATTTTAAAGGGGAAGAATACAAGTTTCCGGGATTTGATTAATTATCAAATCGGCAGCAAGGTAAGAAAGTGGATACGATAATCCTTCGGGATTTGATTAAATTAGCCGAATAGGCTTTTTCCTAAAATACTAAATGTGGCCAAATGTAGGGATTTAGGATCTAAAGCGATAGATCGGTTTTTTGGGATTTCAAGGAATTCGTTAAGCTAATCAGGTGTGCACCCCACACTAATTCGTAATAAGTTCTATGGCTATGTCTAATTAAAATATGTGATATTAAGAATAAGAAAGTGGCTAAGGTACCATGTTATGGTACTAAGTACTCAGGTACGTTTCCTACTCCTACTAGGAATATGAAATATGTTATTTGTAACATGAGAATAAGAATGTGAATTTTGGCATATTAATGCATATTACAAAATGGGGCATATGGGTTATTGAAAGAGAAGTGAATGTGGTGACCTAAGACCACGAACACGGTGACCTAAGACCATGGTATCTGGATGTGGTGACCTAAGACCACAGTAATCTGAATGCGGTGACCTAAGACCGCGATATCCGAATGTGGTGACCTAAGACCACAAAATCACGGTGACCTAAGACCGCGATATGGAGTGTAGCGGAAGGAGGGTCGACTTAGTAGTCCCCACGGTGTACAAGTTGAGTACGGGGAGTGTAGCGGATGGCTTATTAGGTTTGGGTTTGGGAATGCATCATAATTTGTATGCTATGATATGAATGTGTAATATTTGTTATGCCTGATTCTATTATGATTTAGTGTTGTATACACATTGAGTCTGTTGACTCACCCCGTTGAGGACCATGTTTTGTGTGATGAAAAAGTAATGGACCGGGACAGCGGAACTTGTGGTGGCCATGCTCAACATGAAGTTTTTATTTTTATGGACTATTAATTTTTAAGTACTCCAAATTATTTGGATTTGCTTGATGTAATAAGGCCATAAGGCCATAGTGCACTATTTTATTTCATTTTTATTTATTATGTTACTGAAATTTTTATTAAGTTAAAGATTAAGTAATTTACTTTAAATGTATTCTATATGTTTTATCACCTAAAATTTAAAAGGGTTTTTATTATAAAACGATTTTGTTTTCTACTCGAGCCCAACCAAAAACAATATTTCTTTCAAAACACACTATTTTCCCAAAGTAACAAAAGAACTTTGAACCTAGGTTTACTTGAGGAACATACCAAATCTACAGTCAAAGCTCGTGGGCGGGTTTGGGGTGTTTTAGTTTGGTATCGAGCCCAGTTTCAAACTCTCGGCTTGAGGTTTAAGGCCCAAAACATTTTCAAATCGAGCCCAAGTAAGTTTTATGAAAATATTTTTTTGGAAATAAGCAGGATTTTACGGCATGGCACCTAAGTCTCCGACCATGATCCACGGGTAAGTACCCTATCCATTGTGTGATTTATGGTATGATCTCAGAGAAGGGTAGGAATGGAACGTAGAAATAGTATGATAGGTACTTGAACCCTAGGACTAGTTTTCCCCAACTATTACATAAGACTTAATGCCTAATTAAATAAACCTATGGCTAAGTCGCCAAATTAGGGTCTGGCAACCATGGTGCGCATATATCTAGGATTGGATCGGAAGAGCACAGTACTTGCAGCCCTAGTGGCTCACCTCCTCTTCGCAGGAATCCTACCTGGTGCGTAGCTACGGTTCACCCTTACCAAGAGGACTCAGTCACAGGCTAAACGCAATAACTAAAACCCGAAAGGGAACTAGCCGTATTTTTATAAAAACCCTAGTTTTAAAACTCTTAAAATTACCCTTTTAATTTGTGAGAACTATTTTTTCCGAAAAATTTTTGATTTATAAAAATTACCTAAATACCCTCAGTTGTGAAATTACAAAAATGCCCTTGGTTTATAAAATGTCCAAACTACTCATAGTTTTATCAAAATTTCCTTACTTTACGACAAGTCCAAAAACCCTAATTTGCAAAATATCAAAATACCTTGATTTTGGAAAATTACGAAATTGCCCCTAACTTGCAAATTACCAAAATGACCCTAATTTCCAACATTTTTGCAACGTCGCCGTTTTGGAAAACAAATTCTCAAAAAGAACCCCCAAGTTTTACAAATTTTGAAATACCCCTGAATTATTAAACTTTACAAATTTACCCTGGTTTATTACCAAAATACCCACGAGTTTTGAAAATTTTGAAAATACCTTTGATTTGTAAAGATTTTTAAATTGACCCGATTTATTATCAAAATACCCTTGTAGGAAAAATGACAAAATACCCCAGGATAGAAGCAGACAGAAATGTTCGAATAGTGAATGTGGGTGGTGGATACCACTTTGAATGAATGTGTCTACATGTTGATGAATGAATGTGCCTCTATTGAGGAATGAATGTGATTCTCGAATTAGAGTAGTGAACTTGAACTGAAACTATGTGTGATCGAAAGAACTACTACTGAATACTTCATTTCATAAAACTGTTCGCGGTTAATAAGTGGAACAAAAATTCTGATGCGTAAAACTCTTTAATCGGATTAAATCGCGGCATTAGAAATGAGTTCTAGGGGACGTGAACTTAGAGATTGTGCCTAGGAAGTATGATGGTTGTATTAAGATCGAGTCGTGCAGCATAAGCGTAGTGCGGTGAGTTAAGATGTCACGATTATTTGTTAGTAAGTAATTTTGAGGAAGAAATTATTTTTAAGGGGGTAGAACTGTAACATCCTGGAAATGGGCCTATGCATTTTTGATTTAATTATACAAAATGGCATGTCTTATGTGTTATGAATGTATGGTGAACATTTTTGGAAACTTGGAAATGGAAGGAAATGTCTTGTCTTGGAAATGTAAGGAAATGACTTGGAAATGCAAGGAAATGTCTTGTCTTGGAAATGTAAGGAAATGACGTAAGGAAATGTCTTGTCTTGAAATGTAAGGAAATGTCTTGGAAATGGAAGGTTTAAAGTTTAAAAGAGGGACATGAAGCAAGGTGGTCTTAAGAGAAAATGTATGTGAAATATGACATACAAATAGCCTTGGTAAAATGGCTACAAAGCGCCACTTAAGGGCCTAGCAAGTGACGCCACATACTGTGGTATTGGGCCAAGGTTCGAGCTGCAGGGGAAGCAAAATAAAAAGGTTTATTTTGCAGCAGAGAGTAGCGGCACGGGACGGCACAAGGCTATAATTTAGGAGCCTTTATTCTTTTATTTTTAAGAGATAAATAGTGGATAAATAAGGGATAAATAATGGATTTATTTTAGATTATTTTCAAGAGATAATGAGGAATTATTCTTTAATTAGGAAAATAAGGGAGAAGTGTTGGCCAAGTAAGGGATTTTGAGTTTAATAATTTTGGCTAAGTAAGGATAGTTGCTGAATTATCTTTTATTTTAGGAGATAATTAAAGAGATAAAGCTATCAAAATAGAAGAGTGATGGCCAAGTAAGGGATTCTAAGTTAGCAAATTCGGCTATATAAGGAAAAGAGGGCCATTCATCATTCTTTCTCTCAACCCTTCTCTCTGCCGAATTTCCTAGTGCATTTGTTCTTCTTCTTTTTGTTAGCCAAAGCCGAAAATTCAAGATATCATCATTAGCCAATTTCTTTTCTTTCCAATCCATCAAAAGCCGAATCTTTGAGGGCTTCAAGCATAGGTGTCTTTGTCGATTTCTTCAAGAAAGGGTAAGAACAAGTTTTGATTTCTATTCTTTTCTTTTAGATTTGTCGAAATCTAGGACTAATCCCATCAATATTCTTAATTGCCGAAATTTGGAAGGATTCTTTTGGGGATTTTGCCATAGTCGACTATAAAGGAAAAGATCTTGGGATTTGACCATCAAGGTAAGTCATATTCGACATTCGGCCAAGGGCCATTGATTGTGATTAAAGGTTAGAAGTTGATCTAACATGTGGTTTTAGGGATTCGGATGGAAGCTATAACCAAGGGATAATTTAGGATTTAAGATCCTTCAGGTAAGTGACTATGAATATTCGGCCAAGGCCTATTTTAGTAGTTAGATCTATTTTTATGTGTTTTAAGCCAAAAACTAACCGATTCAAGGGATCTAGTGATTAGCCGATTTTAAAGGGGAAGAATACAAGTTTCAGGGATTTGATTAATTATCAAATCGGCAAAGCAAGGTAAGAAAGTGGATACGATAATCCTTCGGGATTTGATTAAATTAGCCGAATAGGCTTTTTCCTAAAATACTAAATGTGGCCAAATGTAGGGATTTAGGATCTAAAGCGATAGATCGGTTTTTTGGGATTTCAAGGAATTCGTTAAGCTAATCAGGTGTGCACCCCACACTAATTCGTAATAAGTTCTATGGCTATGTCTAATTAAAATATGTGATATTAAGAGTAAGAAAGTGGCTAAGGTACCATGTTATGGTACTAAGTACTCAGGTACGTTTCCTACTCCTACTAGGAATATGAAATATGTTATTTCTAACATGAGAATAAGAATGTGAATTTTGGCATATTAATGCATATTACAAAATGGGGCATATGGGTTATTGAAAGAGAAGTGAATGTGGTGACCTAAGACCACGAACACGGTGACCTAAGACCATGGTATCTGGATGTGGTGACCTAAGACCACGATGAATGAATGCGGTGACCTAAGACCGCGATATCTGAATGTGGTGACCTAAGACCACAAATACGGTGACCTAAGACCGCGATATGGAGTGTAGCGGAAGGAGGGTCGACTTAGTAGTCCCCACGGTGTACAAGTTGGTACGGGGGAGTGTAGCGGATGGCTTATTAAGTTTGGGTTTGGGAATGCATCATAATTTGTATGCTATGATATGAATGTGTAATATTTGTTATGCCTGATTCTATTATGATTTAGTGTTGTATACACATTGAGTCTGTTGACTCACCCCGTTGAGGGACCATGTTTCAGGTGATGAACAGTAATGGACCGGGACGGCAGAACTTGTGGTGGCCATGCTCAACATGAAGTTTTTATTTTTATGGACTATTAATTTTTAAGTACTCCAAATTATTTGGATTTGCTTGATGTAATAAGGCCATAAGGCCATAGTGCACTATTTTATTTCTGTTTTTATTTATTATGTTACGAAATTTTTATTAAGTTAAACATTAAGTAATTTACTTTAAATGTATTCTATATGTTTTATCACCTAAAATTTAAAAGGGTTTTTATTATAAAACGATTTTGTTTTCTACTCGAGCCCAACCAAAAACAATATTTCTTTCAAAACACACTATTTTCCCAAAGTAACAAAAGAACTTTGAACCGGTTTACTTGAGGAACATACCAAATCTGGTCAAAGCTCGTGGGCCGGGTTTGGGGTGTTTTAGTTTGGTATCAGAGCCCAGTTTCAAACTCTCGGCTTGAGGTTTAAGGCCCAAAACATTTTCAAATCGAGCCCAAGTAAGTTTTATGAAAATATTTTTGGAAATAAGCAGGTTTTTCTGGCATGGCACCTAAGTCTCAGGACCATGATCCACGGTAAGTACCCCTATCCATTGTGTGATTTATGGTATGATCTGTAGAAGGGTAGGAATGGAACGTAGAAATAGTATGATAGGTACTTGAACCCTAGGACTAGTTTTCCCCAACTATTACATAAGACTTAATGCCTAATTAAACAAACCTATGGCTAAGTCGCCAAATTAGGTCCAGCAACCATGGTGCACATATCTAGGATTGGATCGGAAGAGCACAGTACTTAAGCGATCCTAGTGGCTCACCTCCTCTTCGCGCAGAATCCTACCCAGTGCGTAGCTACGGTTCACCCTAACCAAGAGGACTCGATCACAAAGCAAACTTGATAACTAAAACCCGAAAGGGAACTAGCCGTATTTTTATAAAAACCCTAGTTTTAAAACTCTTAAAATTACCCTTTTAATTTGTGAGAACTATTTTTTTCGAAAAATTTTTGATTTATAAAAAATTACCTAAATACCCCTGGTTGTGAAATTACAAAAATGCCCTTGGTTTATAAAATGTCCAAACTACTCATAGTTTTATCAAAATTTCCTTACTTTACGACAAGTCCAAAAACCCTAATTTGCAAAATATCAAAATACCTTAATTTTGGAAAATTACGAAATTGCCCCTAACTTGCAAATTACCAAAATGACCCTAATTTCCAACATTTTTGCAACGTCACCGTTTTGGAAAACAAATTCTCAAAAAGAACCCCCAAGTTTTGCAAATTTTGAAATACCCCTGAATTATTAAACTTTACAAATTTACCCTGGTTTATTACCAAAATACCCACGAGTTTTGAAAATTTTGAAAATACCTTTGATTTGTAAAGATTTTTAAATTGACCCCGATTTATTATCAAAATACCCTTGTAGGAAAAATGACAAAATACCCCTGGGATAGAAACGGACAGAAATGTTCGAATAGTGAATGTGGGTGGTGGATACCACTGAATGAATGTGTCTATGTTGATGAATGAATGTGCCTCTATTGAGGAATGAATGTGATTCTCTGAATTAGAGTAGTGAACTTGAACTGAAACTTTGTGTGATCGAAAGAACTACTACTGAATACTTCATTTCATAAAACTGTTCGCGGTTAATAAGTGGAACAAAAATTCTGATGCGTAAAACTCTTTAATCAGATTAAATCGCAGCATTAGAAATGAGTTCTAGGGGACGTGAACTTAGAGATTGTGCCTAGGAAGTATGATGGTTCTATTAAGATCAGAGTGCGCAGCATAAGCGTAGTGCGGTGAGTTAAGATGTACGATTATTTGTTAGTAAGTAATTTCGAGGAAGAAATTATTTTTAAGGGGGGTAGAACTGTAACATCCTGGAAATGGGCCTATGCATTTTTGATTTAATTATACGAAATGGCATGTCTTATGTGTTATGAATGTATGGTGAACATTTTTGGAAACTTGGAAATGGAAGGAAATGTCTTGTCTTGGAAATGTAAGGAAATGACTTGGAAATGCAAGGAAATGTCTTGTCTTGTCTTGAAAATGTAAGGAAATGACTTGGAAACGTAAGGAAATGTCTTGTCTTGGAAATGTAAGGAAATGTCTTGGAAATGGAAGGTTTAAAGTTTAAAAGAGGGATATGAAGCAAGGTGGTCTTAAGAGAAAATGTATGTGAAATATGACATACAAATAGCCTTGGTAAAATGGCTACAAGGCGCCACTTAAGGGCCTAGCAAGTGACGCCACATACTGCGGTATTGGGCCAAGGTTCGAGCTGCAGGGGAAGCAAAATAAAAAGGTTTATTTTGCAGCAGAGAGCAGCAGCAAGGGACGGCACAAGGCTATAATTTAGGAGCCTTTATTCTTTTATTTTTAAGAGATAAATAGTGGATAAATAAGGGATAAATAATGGATTTATTTTAGATTATTTTCAAGAGATAATGAGGAATTATTCTTTAATTAGGAAAATAAGGGAGAAGTGATGGCCAAGTAAGGGATTTTGAGTTTAATAATTTTGGCTAAGTAAGGATAGTTGCTGAATTATCTTTTATTTTAGGAGATAATTAAAGAGATAAAGCTATCAAAATAGAAGAGTGATGGCCAAGTAAGGGATTCTAAGTTAGTAAATTCGGCTATATAAGGAAAAGAGGGCTATTCATCATTCTTTCTCTCAACCCTTCTCTGCCGAATTTCCTAGAGCATTTGTTCTTCTTCTTTTTGTTAGCCAAAGCCGAAAATTCAAGATATCACCATTAGCCAATTTCTTTTCTTTCCAATCCATCAAAAGCCGAATCTTTGAGGTGCTTCAAGCATAGGTGCTGTCGATTTCTTCAAGAAAGGGTAAGAACAAGTTTTGATTTCTATTCTTTTCTTTTAGATTTGTCGAAATCTAGGACTAATCCCATCAATATTCTTAATTGCCGAAATTTGGAAGGATTCTTTTGGGATTTTTGCCATAGTCGACTATAAAGGAAAAGATCTTCGGGATTTGACCATCAAGGTAAGTCATATCTGACATTCGGCCAAGGGCCATTGATTGTGATTAAAGGTTAGAAGTTGATCTAACATGTGGTTTTAGGGATTTCGACAGAAGCTATAACCAAGGGATAATTTCGGGATTTAAGATCCTTAAGGTAAGTGACTATGAATATTCGGCCAAGTCCTATTTTAGTAGTTAGATCTATTTTTATGTGTTTTAAGCCGAAAACTAACCGATTCAAGGGATCTAGTGATTAGCCGATTTCAAAGGGGAAGAATACAAGTTTCTGGGATTTGATTATTATCAAATCGGCAGCAAGCTAAGAAAGTGGATACGATAATCCTTCGAGATTTGATTAAATTAGCCGAATAGGCTTTTTCCTAAAATACTAAATGTGGCCAAATGTAGGTATTTAGGATCTAAAGCGATAGATCGGTTTTTCAGGATTTCAAGGAATTCGTTAAGCTAATCAGGTGTGCACCCCACACTAATTCGTAATAAGTTCTATGGCTTTGTCTAATTAAAATATGTGATATTAAGAATAAGAAAGCGGCTAAGGTACCATGTTATGGTACTAAGTACTCAGGTACGTTTCCTACTCCTACTAGGAATATGAAATATGTTATTTGTAACATGAGAATAAGAATGTGAATTTTGGCATATTAATACATATTACAAAATGGGGCATATGAGTTATTGAAAGGGGAAGTGAATGTGGTGACCTAAGACCACGAACACGGTGACCTAAGACCGTGGTATCTGAATGTGGTGACCTAAGACCACAGTAATCTGAATGCGGTGACCTAAGACCACAATATCTGAATGTGGTGACCTAAGACCACAAATGCGGTGACCTAAGACCGCGATATGGGGTGTAGCGGAAGGAGGGTTGACTTAGTAGTCCCCACGGTGTACAGGTTGGTACGGGGGAGTGTAGCGGATGGCTTATTAGGTTTGGGTTTGGGAATGCATCATAATTTGTATGCTATGATATGAATGTGTAATATTTATTATGCCTGATTCTATTATGATTTAGTGTTGTGTACACATTGAGTCTGTTGACTCACCCCGTTGAGGCACCATGTTTCAGGTGATAAACAGTAATGGACCGGGACGGCAGAACTTGTGGTGGCCATGCTCAACATGAAGTTTTTATTTTCATGGACTATTAATTTTTAAGTACTCCGAATTATTTGGACTTGCTTGATGTAATAAGGCCATAAGGCCAAAGTGCACTATTTTATTTCTGTTTTTATTTATTATGTTATGAAATTTTTATTAAGTTAAAGATTAAGTAATTTACTTTAAATGTATTCTATATGTTTTATCACCTAAAATTTAAAAGGGTTTTCATTATAAAACGATTTTGTTTTCTACTCGAGCCCAACCCAAAACAATATTTCTTTCAAAACACACTATTTTCCCAAAGTAACAAAAGAACTTTGAACCAGTTTACTTGAGGAACATGCCAAATCTAGTCAAAGCTCGTGGGCCGGGTTTGGGGTGTTTCATGCCAACTTAACATGACACATACAACGCATCCTTATTCTGGCCTCTATCCAGATTTCAGAATCAGAAGCATATCAGACAGTCATATTTTTATACATACTTCCCCTTAACTCCCCAAATCATTTTGGTTCATCCAAGTATGTTTTCTCTGACATGCCAATTTGATTTGCAATATAGTTTCTCTACTGGAGACATCACAAACATAATCCCCTTCTTCATTGTAGTGCTGGGCTTTGTGCAAGTATACACAGTCGTTATCAAGTAATAAGTAAGTATAAGAGTTATCGTCTCTACAGGGGCTATATATGTTAATCAAAAAATTGTAAAATTAAAGATTACAAATTGGTGAGAAAAACAAAATAATTTCGAGTGTTTGATGTAAAATTGAATAACTAAATTGAAAATTATCCGAAATGCAAAATTAACCTAAATTTGATGAATAATTCAAATGTATGAGGTGGGTTTAGCAATAAATTTGCAAGCTTTAGCAACAATTACATGAATAGGCTAGAATAATTACAACATTTGACTTGGTTCATTTTCATCATGTTCACAATGTTTCGAAAAATATTTCATGGCAACTCGATCTTTCATTAACTTTGAAACCAATATTAAGTCATTTAGGAATCTTTTACTTAGAAATACATGCATACTACCACGATCATATTTATCTAAGGGTTTCTTAGAGTTTAAGTGAAGTAACAGGGACGGATCAGGTTTGAAACCATTTAATCACACAACCATAAAAGTTATGCAAGGTAATAGAGTTCTCTCAAGTTATTACGATCCTTTAATTTAATTGGATTAGGACTACATTAAGCATACACCTTCCAATTATTGCATCCACCAATTGCCATCTGGTTAGATCGATCAACTAATTCTAATACATTTAATCACATTTTAATGCATGAAATACATGCATGATTTTAATTAGAACAATGAATTATTGAGGCAAAGAACATCATGAACATAAATCAAATGAACTTCATCAAATTGATGTAATCATTCTAACTAAAAAAAATTAAACTATAATTTTTAATGAAAAACCAACAAAGCAAATTGCAAACATGTTGAACAACAATAAAGATTAAGGAAGAAGAAACTTTGAAATAATTTCAGAAATCCTCCAAAAATTGATTGCGATGGCTTCTTTCGATCCTCATAATTGCTACTTCGCAAGATGCTCCTCAAGGTGGCCCACCAAGGGAGAATTTTCTCAAGGAATTTCTAGCTAAATGGAGGGGAAAATTGATGGTTTATGCATGAGAGTGAAAGGAAAGATGATAAAATGTGAAGTGAGTGATTAAGGGATTATTCAATGATGCTTGAATAGGAAGTAAGGGGTGGTATTTATAGTAGAGGAATGTCTAAGGAGTTTACTAAAAATAGGTTGAATATCCCTTAGGTTTCTTATTTGCTTGGCCGGCCATGAATTGTGGAGAGGGGAGTTTGTTGGTTGCTTGATTCATGCTTCATTTCATGCATGAATCAAGCAAGGGTTGGATGGTTCCTTGGATGATTGTTGGGAGCTGATTTTTAATTGTTTTACAAGTGTAAGTGTAACACCCCAAACCCGGCCCACAAGCCCTGACCGGATCTGGCATGTCACTGCAGAAAAACGTTTGAAAATATTTTAACTTAAAGGTGAAACATAAAATTTGTGCTTGTTTGTCAAGCATTGTTTATTTAAAGTGCTAAGTAAAAATATGTTGTTACCAAATATCCGAATTTAAACTATATTATAAGCTTTTAAAAATATAAATTTGCCAAAATAAAATCATATCCATCCGATTAAAACATAATAATAAACCTTAAAACTTTAGGAGGCCCTTATTACAATAAATAATTAATCGAAAGTACTTAGTAGCGAAATGAATAAAATAAATAAAAAGTCTTCTGCACAGCATAAAAAATACTTTCTGCATGGCCACCTTTGTATCCACTCCAACCCGGTCCAAGCTTTAAGCATCACCTGCGATGTTGACAGAATTTGGGTGAGTCATACAGACTCAGTGCATAGCTATTTCACATGTCTCCACACATATGGGCTTGGCCCATATCCACATAGTCCACATACAAAAATATGCAATTATGAAGCCCAACCCAACCTAATGTCCATCCATTACACCTACCTTGGCAGACCCGTTGCCCAAGGTCGTGGCTAATCCACCAATCAACTATGTGATCCCACATATCTGTATCCACGAGGTGACTCGAGGTCAACCTCAGTCCACAGTGATGCACACAGCTATCATCCGCCGAGATGTGGCACCTAGCCAACACCTCCCTTGATGAAGCACATAGCTAACATCAAGCGCTAATGTAGCACAAGGCTAACATTAGACCACGTACATAAATATGTACACCCTTTCCTTCAATATTCAAATCCCAATCCCCATGCATATAATAATAACATGGCAGGATAACATTATTAACATGTCGAGCATACAACACATGCTTGCATCAATATCACATCTATCATTGAAATATTAACACCATAACCACTAACCTGGTTAACAGATTACCCGCCTTGGGTAGCCACCTTCTCAGCCGTATTTTCGGCCATCACACATATCTCATACACACATATATATATTAAACACATACAAACAACAATCAAGATAACAGTGCGATAACTACGCACCTGTTTGGTACAGTCTACTCAATCCCGAATCTTCCTTATGCCTGTCGATATCTTCCTTACTTATCCAAATCCCGAATACTTGCCCTACTTCTGTAGACTTACCCCCCCTTAAATAACCATAATAAAAATCAGTCACACTTAAACTCATAAAATATGGCCTCTGGCCGAATATTTGCAATCACTTGCCTTGCTTATTAAGAACCCAAATACTTGCTTGCTCTTGAAGTTACCAATATTCCTGCTTAACAACTTATTAGAATCGGCCAACACAAGAATACTATGAAGATGGCCCTTAGCCGAATAGCACTTTGACTTACCTTGATAGATCAAATCCCGAGAGGCTCCCTTACTAGTCCCTAACGTTGGCTACACATCAAAAACATGGGATTATGCTTTGATGCACATTCGGCCATCCTTAGAACCAAGGCTTAACCACTTGTTTTCGGCACACTAAAAGGGATGAAAAAAATCGATTACTAAAAGGAACTACTTACCACTATACAGGCATCCATATAGCATCGGCTTCACGATCCCAAAGAGAAGATTTTGGCACTTTAATGAAGAAAAAGGAAAACGTGAAACTAGAGAGGGTTTACCGATTAGAGGATTCAGCCATGACTAAAAATAAATTCAAAGTTTCGGCTATGGTAACAATAAAGAGAAAGATTCGGCACAAAAAGAACTAAAGAAAGAAAAGAATGGAAGGGCTTAGGAGAATTTAGCAATGGTGAGTTGAGAGAAAGAGTTCCGGCTATCTCAAGAGAGACCAAAGAAAAGTTTAAGGAGAACTCCAATTTTCGGCAACAAGAAAATAAATGGAGAAAAGAATTGCCAAAAGATGAGCATCCCTATTTATACTACTCAAATTCGGTACACCAACCTCCTCTCCCATCCCACTTTCTTCTCCTACAATTCCTCTTGAACACACATTCAAATATATATAAAAATAAATCTATAATTATCTTCTATCTCCCAACTTAAAATAAATCCACCTTTATCATCTTAATAAATAAAATAATCCATCATTTATCCCACATCAATCTCCTATACTATCTCTTATCTTACCCATAAAAAAATAAAATAAAATATAATCACAATTATCCTAGCCGAATTTTCAAAATAAAATCAAGGCTTATCCTTACCTTTTCAAAGCCCCCAAGCCGTCCAACACCTCTCCCTTGCCCTGACGCCAAAATCAAAAATAAAACAACACTCCTATGCTGCCCACGTGATTCGAGCCCCCTCCCTTGAAGCTCCTTTTTGACGCACACTTTACAGCACCCAAGGTGGCGTCCCTTGCCACTTTACTACTAGGTCGTTTGTGTCATAAACTTCACCGCTTATTCCTTTAAGACCTCACTCCCTTAACATCAAAAAAATGCAAAATAATAGCCACCCATTTTGCTGCCCACACGACTCGGACATGGGCCCTTCCTCCTTGCGTGAGGCGTCATTCTCCAAGTCCCTAAGTGGCGCCTTGCAGCCACTTTACCAAGGCACTCTTTGTGTCATACATCCCCTACAACTTCTCTTAAAGCCTCCTTAGTCTAGCTCCCCCCTAATTAACACTTAAAAACAATGTTTCTCCTATAGCTCGGGCCTTCTCTTAGCTTATAACTAGCACCTAAAATACCTCAATCAACACCATAATGACCACACTTATGCAAAATAATTTAATAAAAATTAACCCCTATTTCAGGATATTACAATTCTACCCTCCTTAAAAATAATTTCGTCCTCGAAATTACTTACTAACAAACAATCGTATAGTCTAACTTATCAGACTACGCTACTGCTGCGCACTCTGATCTTAAAGAACTATCATACTTTCTTGGCACATTCTCTAAGTTCACAATCAAGGTTCCATACACTTCACTAGCAACATAAGAAAACTCTACAACAATCAAAGCAATTAAGGGTATTCCAGAAACAAGGAACGTACCCGTTGTCATATCTGGCACATCTTCCTCCTCGCGACGGCCAACTGCATAAACCAACCTTGGCTGCCTTGCATCTGAACCTTCAGCACCTCCGCTTGGTGCTCCATGAACCATTCCCTCCATGGTTCAGACCACGACCCCTTGTCGCTTGTTGACCACCTCTGCCCGGCTGCACATAACCTTGGCCTACTGTCCGTGCCCTATTCGGATCCTGAGGACAATATTTAATCAAATGGGACTTACACTTACACCTAAAACACTCTCGATCCCGATTCCAGCACTCACCAACATGATACCTTCCACACTAAGCACACGGACGGTCCGGATTTCCAATAGCTGGCTTAGAAACACGAACAGAATTCTCAACCTTCGGTCTTTTCTGGAAACTCTCAGATGATTCTGACGGTCCAAAACTTCTCTTATCCCGGTTCCTATCCTTGTCTCTGTTCTGTCTCACAGAGTCCTTAATCCCATCGGCTACCTTAGCCTTCTCTACTAACACAGCAAACTCCCGCTCCTGATGTGGAGCTATCAACAATCTCAGGTCGTCCCTTAATCCGTCCTCAAACCGGACACATCGTTCATGCTCCGTAGCCACCACTCCTCGAGCATATCGGCTTAACCTCAGGAATTCAGCCTCGTATTCTGCTACGAACTTGTTCCCTTGAACGAGCCCCAAAAACATCTTTCTCTGCGCATCAATGTAATGAGTCCCCACATACTTCTTCTGGTATGCCATCTTAACATAATCCCAAGTGAGTTCCTCAGCTGTAGCACCATCCCGAACTGTGAGCCACCATTGATACGCCTCGTCGCTAAGTAGCGCCACCATTCCTTTCACTTTCTCCTCAGCGATCAGATCCAGCTCATCCATAATTCACTCAGTCGCCTCCAACCAATACTCAAATGTACTGGGTGCCACACTAGATACACCACGGAACACCTCCGCTCCATTGGCTCGAAGTCGCTCGGGTACAGACTTCCTAGCTCTCATATTTCCACCTGCTCCAGCCACCATTTCAAGAACTCGCAGCATAGCCTGCGATACAGCATCATCTCCCGTCTGATCTTGCTGTTCATTACCAAAAGCTGGTGGTGGAGGTGGTACCTCATTTTCAGACCCTTGACCCGATCTAACGGGTTTCGATACAGCCATCCTGCCTCGACCACGTCCACGACGTCCACGTCCCCTAGAACTCATTTCTAACGTCGCGATTTAATCTGTTTAAAAAGTTTTATGCATTAGTACTTTTGTTCCACTGGTTATCCCGCGAATAGTTTTATGATATGAAGTATTTAGAAGTAGTTCTTTCGATCAAACAGAGTTTCAGTTCAAGTTTACTACTCTAATTCAGAGAGTCACATTCACATTCATTAACAGAGACACCTTCATTTCTCAATGATGCCACAATCATTCACAACATTCACCATGCTACCCTGGCCGTCTTCTCCTTTCTCAACCCAGGGGTAATTTCGTCATTTGTCCTATAAGGGTATTTTGGTAATAAATCAGGGTCAATTCAAAAATTTTAATAAATCAAGGCATTTTGAAATTTTCCAAAACTCGAGGGTACTTCGAAAATTTTCCCAAATCAGAACCATGGTAGAAATTTTGGAAAATCAGGGTTATTTTGGTAATTTTGTCGATTAGGGGTAGTTTCGTAAATTTTCCAAATCAGGGTATCATAACATTTTGAAAAATAGAATTTTCTGATATTTTTGTAAAGTAAGAATATTTTAATAAAAGTCGAGGTTATTTTTTTTCAATCCAAGGGCATTTTAGTAATTTACAACACAAGGGTATTTTCGTAATTTTACAAATCGAAAATATTTCAAAAATGTTTTTCAAAATCTAGTTTAGTGTTTATAAATCAAAAAGGGTAATTTGGTGACTTTAAAACTAAGGTTTTTATAAAAATACGGCTAGTCCCTTTCGAGTTTTAATTATTGAGTTTAGCGGATGACTAAGTCCTCTTGGTTAGGGTGAACGATTACTACGCACCAGGTAGGATTCGAGTAAAGAGGAGGTGAGTCACTAGGACTGCTTAAATACCAAGCTCTCACTGAATCCACTCCTAGACATGCGCACAACAGTTACTACACCCTAGCTCGGTGACTTAATCACAGGTTTGTTTAATGGTCCTTAAGTCTTATGAATCTTGTGTTTGAGTAGACTAGTCCTAAGTTCAACAGCTCTAATCTACTAATCTACGTTCCCATCATGCTTATAGAATTCATATTCACAATTCACTTCAGTAGTTAGAAGTACTTACCTGGTGGAGTTCGGGCCGGAGATACAGGTGCCATGCCAGAATAACCTGAAAAATTTATGAAAGCCCATACTTTTGAAAAATTATTTTTGGACCCAAAACCCTCAAAGCCAAGTTTTGAACCGGGCTCTGATACCAAACTGTAACACCCCAAACCCGGCCCACAAGCCCTGACCGGAACTGGTATGTCACTGCGGAAAAACGTTTGAAAATATTTTAACTTAAAGGTGAAACATAAAATTTGTGCTTGTTTGTCAAGCATTGTTTATTTAAAGTGCTAAGTAAAAATATGTTGTTACCAAATATCCGAATTTAAACCATATTATAAGCTTTTAAAAATATAAATTTGCCAAAATAAAATCATATCCATACGATTAAAACATAATAATAAACCTTAAAACTTTAGGAGGCCCTTATTACAATAAATAATTAATCGAAAGTACCTAGTAGCGAAATGAATAAAATAAATAAAAAGTCTTCTACACAGCATAAAAAAATACTTTCTGCATGGCCACCTTTGTATCCACTCCAACCCGGTCCAAGCTTTAAGCATCACCTGCGATGTTGATAGAATTTGGGTGAGTCATACAGACTCAGTGCATAGCTATTTCACATGTCTCCACACATATGGGTTCGGCCCATATCCACATAGTCCACATACAAAAATATGCAATTATGAAGCCCAACCCAACCTAATGTCCATCCATTACACCTACCTAAGCAGACCCAATCCACCGATCAACTATGTGATCCCACATATCTGTATCCACGAGGTGACTCGAGGTCAACCTCAGTCCACGGTGATGCACACAGCTATCATCCGCCGAGATGTGGCACCTAGCCAACACCTCCCTTGATGAAGCACATAGCTAACATCAAGCGCTAATGTAGCACAAGGCTAACATTAGACCACGTACATAAATATGTACACCCTTTCCTTCAATATTCAAATCCCAAATCCCATGCATATAATAATAACATGGCAGGATAACATTATTAACATGTCGAGCATACAACACATGCTTGCATCAATATCACATCCATCATTGAAATATTAACACCATAACCACTAACCTGGTTAACAGATTACCCGCCTTGGGTAGCCACCTTCTCAGCCGTATTTTCGGCCATCACACATATCTCATACACATATATATATTAAACACATACAACAATCAAGAGAACAGTGCGATAACTACACACCTGTTTGGTACAGTCTACTCAATCCTGAAATTTCCTTATGCCTGTCGATATCCTCCTTACTTATCCAAATCCCGAATACTTCCCCTACTTTTGTCGACTTGCCCCCCTAAATAACCATAATAAAAATCGGTCACACTTAAACTCATAAAATATGGCCTCTGGCCGAATATTTGCAATCACTTGCCTTGCTTGTTAAGAACCCGAATACTTGCTTGCTCTTGAAGTTACCAATATTCCTGCTTAACAACTTATTAGAATCGGCCAACACAAGAATACTATAAAGATGGCCCTTGGCCGAATAGCACTTTGACTTACCTTGATAGATCAAATCCCGATAGGCTCCCTTACTGGTCCCTAACGTTGGCTATACATCAAAAACACGGGATTATGGCTTGATGCACATTCGGCCATCCTTAGAACCAAGGCTTAACCACTTGTTTTCGGCATATTAAAAGGGATGAAACAAAACCGATTACTAAATGGAACTACTTACCACTATACAGGCATCCACAGAGCATCGGCTTCACGATCCCGAAGAGAAGATTTCGGCAATTTAATGAAGAAAAAGGAAAACGTGAAAGTAGAGAGGGTTTACCGATTAGAGGATTCGGCCATGACTAAAAATAAATTCAAAGTTTCGGCTATGGTAACAATAAAGAGAAAGATTCGGCACAAAAAGAACTAAAGAAAGAAAAGAATGGAAGGGCTTAGGAGAATTTAACAATGGTGAGTTGAGAGAAAGAGTTCCGGCTATCTCAAGAGAGACCAAAGAAAAGTTTAAGGAGAACTCCAATTTTCGGCAAGAAGAAAATAAATGGAGAAAAGAATTGCCAAAAGATGAGCACCCCTATTTATACTACTCAAATTTGGCACACCAACCTCCTCTCCCATCCCACTTTCTTCTCCTATAATTCCTCTTGAACACACATTCAAAAATATATAAAAATAAATCTATAATTATCTTCTATCTCCCAACTTAAAATAAATCTACCTTTATCATCTTAATAAATAAAATAATCCATCATTTATCCCACATCAATCTCCTATATTATCTCTTATCTTACCCATAAAAAAATAAAATAAATAAAATAAAATATAATCACAATTATCCTAGCCGAATTTTCAAAATAAAATCAAGGCTTATCCTTACCTTTTCAAAGCCCCCAAGCTGTCCAACACCTCTCCCTTGCCCTGACGCCAAAATCAAAAATAAAACAACACTCCTATGCTGCCCACGTGATTTGAACCCCCTCCCTTGAAGCTCCTTTTTGACGCACACTTTACAGCACCCAAGGTGGCATCCCTTGCCACTTTACTACTAGGTCGTTTGTGTCATAAACATCACCGCTTATTCCTTTACGACCTCACTCCCTTAACGTCAAAAAAATGCAAAATAATAGCCACCCATTTTGCTGCCCCCACGACTCGAACATGGGCCCTTCCTCCTTGCGTGAGGCGTCATTCTCCAAGTCCCTAAGTGGCGCCTTGCAGCCACTTTACCAAGGCACTCTTTGTGTCATACATCCCCCACAACTTCTCTTAAAGCCTTCTTAGCCTAGCTCCCCCCTAATTAACACTTAAAAACAAAGTTTCTCCTATAGCTCGGGCCTTCCCTTAGCTTATAACTAGCACCTAAAATACCTCAATCAACACCATAATGACCACACTTATGCAAAATAATTTAATAAAAATTAACCCCTATTTCAGGATATTACAGTAAGGACCTTTGAATAAATTTCCAAAAGCTTATTTTGGGTTGCTCATATGCCTTTTTTGAATTGGGCTTCTTTCCCCCTTTATTGGATAATTTTGTGACCCAATTAATTGTCAGACTTGCTCTTCAATTAAATCAACTTTAACAAGATCAAAGTGACTTTCTCTTGACCCAATTTGCTTGCCTTTGCCTTCCAACTAAGGTGAGATAGAGCTCATGTCCATGTACAATTAAAATAAGCTTCTCAACTTATTAACTCCACAATCCTATTACAACAATTAAATTAAGTAAATTGTTATGTCACATGAAATAATTAAATTATGCACAAATTTAATACATAAAAGCATAAAATTGTATACTTTACTAAATCATGCCCATTATCTCAATGTAAACAAAATTCACCCAATTAACTATCAAATACTTGGGATTGACATAAATTTTTAAGTAAAAACGTTCTATAAAAAAGTATAAAAATCTATATAATTTAGAGTTTACAATCATCACATCTCACATATCACATATTAGTGGTACTGGCTTGAGCATGAAGGATGGTGTTTACTTCATAACATAGACGGACTAAATTCACATTGTTGACGCTGGATCACCATTATTGAGAAAGACACCATTCATACGTTGCTGAGAGATTACTTACCTTACATAATATTTATAAACAACAATGGAATTTACAACACATGGAAGTAAGAAGGAACTCACCAGAAACTCTAATACAGTGATCTACACTGTAGGTCATTTTCCCTTGTCGTTGGGACATTTGTTAGTTTCTTTAGCTAAAAGAAAGATAAATATTTCTATCAGATCATTAAACTATCAAAACTTAACATGCATGTAAGATTCAGTATCAAATAACCCAGAATCAAGAAGTTTCCTTCCTCACAAACACGTCTAAGGTCTAAGCATGCAACACTATAAACACATGAATTTCTTCTATAATAACCTAAGGGTTTACCAGTAAGCAGGTAAAATTATAGGTTTTAACTAAACTTTGCGCACCCTCTCAAAGAACCTTTCTATGCTAAGGCTTTTCAGAAACTTACAAACTAATTCAGGGGAGAAAAAGATGTAAAGGTAATTTCTAATGGCCAACATTATCCTTATATACTCATGCAACGGAGATAAGGTTTAGTGGGAAATTCAGGCTATTCCACTAACACCTTTGATTCCCATGATTAAACGTATTTAACAAGTTTTAAGTCTAATCATCTACAGTATTCTAGTTCAGTTCTAACTAGGCCTGTAACACCCCTAACCCGTAATCTGACACCGAAATAGGGTTACAAGGCGTTATCAAATTTACAGCACAAATAATCATACAATTTGAATCATAAATCCTTTACCAAACTAAAACCATTCACATTTAGTCACATTGTCCCTATTACGAGCCTACGAGGCCTAAATCATGCTTTGGGAGTGGTTCGGGACTTAACCAATAGCTCAGTAAATTTTTTTTACAAAACTTAGAAAAATTTTCAAACTGCAGGGGCCACACGCCCGTGTGCCCTGGCCGTGTGGGAATTTGAAATGGGATCACATGGTCGTGTACCAGCCTGTGCCTTACCCCGTGTAACTCTCTGACTTGACTCACACGACCAGACCACACACCCGTGTGCCCTTTGAAATGGCCATACACCCGTGTGCTAAGCAGTGTGAAACTTTGAAATTGATTTTTGAATAATATTAGGTGACACACAACCATGTTACCTAGCCATGTGTCACACACGACTGAGGCACACGACTGTGTAACCTAGACCTATGTCACACATAGCTGAGACACACGCCCGTGTCTCTGCCCGTGTGGACAAAAATAGGCTATGTTTCAAGCCACATTTCTCACCCAACTTGCATACACCTGATCGTTGTTTTATGCATTGTCAAAGTCTTAAAATTTATATAGAGAATGATAGAACCTAGAAACTAACTATGACACGATTTGAGGCAAGCACACCTATCAAACAGTAGTATAGTTAAAGCAAGACCGAAATGTCAAACCCAAAGGAACCAAAAGTACTAATACTAACTCTCTTTTTATTATTTAGCCTAAGAATTGAATGAATTGTTTATCTAATCTAAATTAACTAACTACTAAACTAAAGACTCTAAGACAAAGAAGAATGAAATTGGGAAAATAACTTAAGGAAAAACCAATTGATTAAAATGAAACCCAAGGAAGAATCCACCTAGACTTCACATGTTATCTAGCTCTGAACTGGACGATTTATTGATTTGACTTGATCCGTAAGATTCCCTAAGTTATATTAATTCCTCTCTCGAGGCGACTAACGTCTAACCCTAGGTTGATTAATTGAAATCTCTTTCTAATTAAAACCCCTAGAATCGCATTAAATCAATCTATGGACTCCCATATTAGGTTTCACCCTAATCCAGCAAAATCTCGTCACCCTATCTCTAGGCGTGCGATCAACTCCGCTTAATTATGCTAGATCTACTCTTAGGTAGGGACTTTTTCTCCTCCACCTAAGCACATCATACTTGAATTAATATCTCGGAAATATCAACATAAGAATTAAGAACACATAATTAAGAACAAGTCAAATATTTATCATATAGTTTAGCAAACAATAATAAGATTCATCTTAGGTTTCATCTCCCTCAGGTATCTGAGGGTTTAGTTCATAATAATAAAAGAAACTAATAATAAAAGAAACCATCTCAAAAGAAAAGATAAAACAAAACATAAGAAATCCCTAAAACCCCTTGAAGGAATTGAAGGAGAGATCCTCCGTCTTGAGTATAATTTTGGTTTCTTGAGATGGTTCAACTAATTATCTTCGAGTAAATCTCCACAAACCTGCCTTCTTTGGCCTAGCTGGATGCCTCCTGACTAAAGGCTCGGGTTCCTCCCTTTTTAGGTGACATTTAGGGTGTTTATATAGGCTTTTGAATATGTTTCTTATCCCCTAAGCACCCTAATCCGAGTGGAACTTCTCTTCCTGACGATAGGGACACGCCCATGGCACACGCCCGTGTAAGTCATGGCCAGGCTGTGTTTGAACCTATTGAATAAGGCACGACCGTGTGGTATTGGGCCCAGGCCGTGTGGATTTCGTGATATGGCCCATTTACTTCATTTTGGGCCCGTTTTCCGTTCTTTTTGTCATTGGGTGCTCTCCTAGGTATAAAACATGAAAACCAAGGATTAAGAGCACCAAATTACACAATTAAGGGCCTAAATCATCCAAAAGCATGCTAAATATGGGCCAAAAATATGTTATTTTTACGGTTTATCAAATACCCCCACACTTAAGCTTTTGCTTGTCCTCAAGCAAAATTCTTGACTGACAATTAAAATGGTCCTCCTTAATTCATAATATTTATCAATAATGTCTCATCATAATTCAAAGATAATTCATACATGGATAATTCAATTCAAAGAGTTCTAAAGACTCAAACAATCAAAGTCATACATTTGTAGCACGAAAACATAGGTGTTTCCCCTCATCTAAGTAATTACCTCTGATCCAAAATCGACAAGAGTTGACATCCTCACTAAAGATTCACTCAAATCACTCGAAGTGTTTAAGGTTTAGAATTAAGCACTCAAAAGTCAAACATCAAGAGTTAATCCCATAGGCTTGCATGAAAATCAAATCTCCACCACTATAATATGAGATGATACACAAATCAAAAGGTCTTTGACAGGGTTGTAACGGGGCTTGGGTTAAAGGTGTGGACAAAGGCTGAATTAGAGGGTTAGAATTGAGATTGACTTGACAAATTACCTAACTAGAAAAATGAACTGATCTCAATTAATTACATCAATTGAAAACTAATAAAACGAGCTTTTTCTTCAAGATTTGAAATTTAAACATGTAAGCTCACTTAATTATAGAACTAATAATGAATATACTTTGATTTTTTTTTTAAGAACAAGTCAAATAATAATAAAAAAAAACTTTTACAACTGAAATATAGAACATAGTTAGGAAACTGTTTAAAATCAAATCTCGACAAAAAGGGAGTCAAGGAATGGTGATAACAAATACAAAGGGTTTTGGGTTAATATTAGTAGGTGAGTCAATAAAAAGAGTTGTTAGGATCAACGTGGTTCACTAGGGGTTAATTGCGAAGGTAGGCCTTTAGTGGAGTGAGTGGGTTAAAACCTAGGTGCCTTTGTCATCTCTGTATATCAAATCATAGGTGTGGTCTCGACATGTATAATAAATGCAAGTTCTAGAATAACAAATCAATGTTGACACACTCATAATAAAAAAGTGAGCAAGAAAAGAATGTATACTCTAAAAGGCTCAAAGTCTCACAAAAATTATGGGTTTTTTATGTCAACCTTGTAAATTTCAAACTTTAAGGTAATAATTAGATTTAGGTAGACAACCTAGAAAAATTTTTAATTAAATGAAAATTAGACTTATCATGCTTGATTCCCTAGTATCCTTCAAATTTATTCATCAATGCACAATTATCAATGACTTAATCCAAAACATATCAATAAAAATCATAAATCAAAGGAAATTTCATTCTAATCATAATATGAGAGATTACTTTAGAATAAGGCATATTTCAGGGATTTTCAAATAATACTATAGTTAACCCCCCACACTTAAGATGCACATTGCCCTCAATGTACAAAGATAGATAGCATATAATAGTGGAAATCAAAAGAGAGGAGAAGAAGTGAAACTTCCTAAGTTATGGATGAGATCCTTGGAAGGTATTCCATGACGAATGTGATGACTAGGTATAAGTGATGTTTTCGTTCCTTGAGTGGTATATTAAATCTGTTTAATTTGCGAAGTCATCAGTTAAATTTAATGAATGGATGTCATTATGGAGACTTAGGGTTAGATGGCCAGTGATGAAGTGAGAACAATAATACTAATGAAACTTTCAAGTCTTTAGACAATAAACTAAAATAGAATCAACATGAATAAAACTAAAGATAAAGGAGAAAAATGATAATGAAAATAAAAATGAAAATGAAAATAAACATAAAAAGAAAAAGAAAAGGACTCAGAAGTCCTCTGCATCATCTGGGCCTTGAGGAGGTGGTGGTGATGAGATATGAAGGTGATGACAGATCTACTGAAGAGTCACATCAATGCTGTCGAATTGTCGAGTGGAGTTATTGAATTGCTGCGTACAGTAATGCTCGAACTGAGTGAGACGTGTAGAAATGTCTGAGAGTGAAACAGCCGAATGAGCTATCTGATGGCTCTATTGTGGTGCTTCCTGTGGTGGAGGAACATCTTCAGGAACGTCCTCAGGCTCCTCCTAGTCGGTGGTGGGTTTAAGTCGATATTGAGGAGGATCAGTTCCACGTCGGTGTTGGATCATCCTCATGTGTAACATAGTCTGGATGCCTTGTAGGGACATCTGACCGATTAGGGTGAGTGAGGATGTCTGTGCGTCAGTGTTGAGGAGTCCAAAATGTCGAGCCAAGCGTGTGATGTATGGACCCATAGATATGATCCATCTCCTTTGTTGCTCCGTTTGGTGTTGAATGGCGCGGGCTATGAAATAGACTAGGTCAAAAATGTGTCCGTTTGACATGCACTACAGGTAGTAGGCGTCGTGAGTATTGACGACGCCAGTGCTTTCTCGCCGACCTGTAAGTGTATGGGCTAGAATAACATGTACGTACCTCAGGGGCGGGACAAGAGCCGTCGCCTTGGAGCGGCTGGGGTCGTAACTTCCTCCGTTGAGGGCAATGTTGTACCAACAGCTTACGGGGGTGCGATGAATATGGCTGTGTAGCTTGAAGAGATCATTCTCTACTACAAAGTCTTCTGTATAAAGTCCTAGTACGGCTTCAAACTGTGGTATGTTCAGCTGTCGTATAGTGCCTCCGAGACAGAATTATATTGTACCCAGATCATCGTGTTTCGTCATCATCGTCTGAAGTTGGAACGTTGAGCAGAATTCTAGAGTGAGCTCTAGGTATGTCGGCTCGATTATGTTAAAGAATTGGTCCCACAGATCAGTGGTTAAGAGAGCTCGTACATCATCGGCAAGATGGACTTGTTCCAAAGTGACCTAATCGATACATCTCCCTGTGCCGAGGGATCGTGTGTGGAGTATCTTATAATGATCTTCTTGGGCCCCTGGGGGAAATTGTAGGAACGGGTGGCGCACTTCAGTGGATGCGCTTGCGAGGGATGAATCGGGTCCCTTTCGCTTCTTAGAACTCGGGGCTGATGTTTTCTTTCTTTGGGATGACGACATTGTAAACCTGAAATTTCAAGTAATTTTCTACCAAAATATATCAAGTACTTCAATCAATACCTAAAAATATTCAAAGACTAAATTCGTAAGAAAATTTCAACCATGAGTAAGCATTCTGACAATGATTGGTTCTTTCTAGTTCTAATTAGCTATTTAAACAATGACTACAGTATTTAAGATCAAATTAGTGCTAAAATTCTAAAGTTTAACTTAATAAATAATAATAATAGTAAAAAGAGACTTCACTAAATGTAATTCTACTCTTAGAATAGATGAAAATAAATAGTGAAGGGTGACTAGTGGTGTTTTTGGAGTGTGGCAACGTGGATGGGCGGAGCACGGACGTGTAGATGTAAGGCACAGGCGTGTTTTGTAAATAGTTGAAGCAACATGGAGGTGGAATACCTGTGGGGCGGGCGTGTATTGGTTTGCCACAGGCGTGGACTGGTTGTTTTATGTGAATGTGAAAGAAAGTGGAAGATTTGGGATAGGGGAAGGCAATGGTAGGGGGTTCTTGATGGTGGCCGGAGTTTTGGTGGAGGTTTTAAGAGAGAAAAACTGCTAGGGTTTAAAATGGGGGGAAATTTTGGGGAAGACGGTCGAGGGGTTCTTTATATAGGGAGAGAGGCATGGGCAAGTGCCACGCCAGTGTCTCTTTTATTTGGCCCGTGTTTTTCGCGATTTTCAAATTTGGGCGTGTTTGCGATGTTGCCCACGCCTGTGCTCATAGGCCGTGTATGATTATGTTCGCTTCTCCCACGCCCGTGCTAAGTTTGCATGCCCATGTTCATATAGTCAGTGTTGCACACGGTCAGCTAGCACGGGCGTGGCTCTTGTCCGTGTTGGTTTACTCAGAATAGACCACGGTCGCATCGCACGGTCGTGGTCTTTTTATCGCAGCCCGTGTTGGGGGAAAATTTTTCTTCTTCATTTCACATGTCTGCCTGCACGCCCGTTTTTTTCATCCTATGGTGCCCACATGGCCACTGGCACGCCCGTGTGTAAGGCCGTGTGGTAGGAAACCTGTGCTTTACTGAATCAGTTAGTTTTATTTAGGTGCTAAAAGGAAAAATAAAATTTAAATATGAAAATTAATGGGGTTAGTGAAGTTAGTGATAGGGTTGCCTCCCAAGAAGCGCTCGTTTAAAGTCTTAAGCTAGACTCACCCTATTTTCATTCCTGAAAGAAGGTTCACGAAGCTGAAGCTCCTCTCTCAATTCCTTGAAATCTTCACCATTATAAAGTTTCAGTCGAAGGCTATTTACCTTGAATGTTCCTTAAGTTGGATGGGTTACCTCGACTGTGCCGTAAGGAAAAATAGATTTTATCACGAATGGGCCTGACCACCTTGATTTCAGCTTTCCAGAAAATAGTTTGAGCCTTGAATTATACAGCAGGACTAAGTCTCCTACTTCAAATTGCTTTGATTGTTTTAAACGAGTATCACGGTGTTGTTTTGTTGCGTCCTTATATAGTCATGAATTCTCATAGGCCTCAACTCGCCATTCATCTAGTTCATTTAACTGCATCATCCTCTTCTTACTTGTGGTTTTAAGATCATAATTCAAGAATTTTATAGCCCAATAGGCTTTGTGCTCTAACTCGAATGGTAGATGACAACTTTTTCTGTAAATAAGTTTGTATGGGGATGTCCCTAAATGGGTTTTAAATGCTATTCTATAGGCCCATAAAGCATCATCTACTTTTACTGCCCAATCTTTCCTATTTGATTTAACTGTTTTCTCTAGGATTCGCTTAAGCTCTCGATTTGCCACTTCCACTTGCCCACTAGTTTGAGGATGATAAGGGGTAGCTGTCTGTGGTGTACTCCATATTTTCTTAAGACTTTTTCAAATTGAGTATTGCAAAAGTGAGTGCCCCTATCACTGATGATTGCTCTGGGTGTTCCAAAATGAGAGAAAAGTTTCTTAAGAAACTTTACTACAGCTCTAGCATCGTTAGTAGGTAAAGCTTGGGTTTCGACCCATTTTGACATGTAATTTACTGCTACTAAGATGTATTTATTTCTGAATGAACTAGGGAACGGACCCATAAAATCAATACCCCATACATCAAATATCTCACATGATAACATATATGTCTGAGGCATTTCATTGTGTTTAGAGATATTACCTGTTCTCTAGCATTTATCACACGAAGCGGCATACTTGTTGGCATCTTTGAAAAGAGTTGGCCAGTAAAATCCTGATTCGAGCGTTTTTTGTGTCTTTGTCTTAATCCCATTTGTAATGTCCTCCCCGAAGGTCCCGAATGGCAATGTTCTAGGATTTTACTCGCTTCCGCCTTTGTAACGCATCTCCGAATTACTTGATCTGCACATATACGGAAAAGAAAGGGGTTTTCCCAAAAATAATTTTTCGCATCAGCAAAGAATCGTTTCTTTTGATGATGTGTTAATCTTTTTGGTAAGATGTTAGCAGCTAAATAATTCGCAATATCTGCAAACCATGGTACCTCAGAGTAGGTTATAGAAAAGAGTTCTTCCTCGGGAAACGATTTGTTTATCTCACTTTCGTCGAGTTCTTCGATATGTGGGTTCTCAAGCCTAGAGAGGTGATCTGCTGCAAGATTTTCATCTCCCTTCTTATCTTGTATTTCCAAATCAAATTCCTGTAGGATTAAGATCCATCATATGAGTCGAGGTCTTGCATCAGCTTTAGTTAAAAGGTAACGAAGAGCTGAATGGTCAGTGTAAATGACAACTTTAGATAATATTAAATATTGCCTAAATTTGTCAAAAGCAAAAACTACAGTTAGCAATTCTTTCTCTGTGGTGGTGTAGTTTTCTTATGCGGGTGTCAATGTTCTGCTAGCATAATAAATTGGCTGAAAATGCTTGTCTCTTCGTTGTCCCAGAAGGGCACCTACTGCAAAATCACTCGCATCACACATTATTTCAAATGGTAAATTCCAATCAGGTGCAATTATAATCGGAGCATTTATTAGTTTATCTTTGAGGATATTAAATGGATCTAAACATTCCTGATCGAAATTGAAAGGAACATCTTTTCTAGTAATTTTGTTAAAGGCTTAGCTATTTTAGAGAAATCTTTAATGAATCTTCTATAAAATCCCGCATGTCCTAAAAAGCTTCTAATAGCCTTAACTGAACTAGGGGGAGGTAATTTTTCTATGGTTTCAATCTTTGCTTTATCCACCTCAATCCTTTTACTAGAAATCTTATGTCCTAACACAATCCCTTCTCTAACCATAAAGTGACATTTTTCCCAATTCAAGACAAGATTCGTTTCCTTACATCTAATTAGAACTCGTTCTAAATTTTTAAGGAAAAGGTGGAAAGAATTATCGAATACCGAGAAGTCGTCCATAAATACCTCCATAATGTCTTCCACAAGTTCATCAAAGATGACCAACATGCAGCGCTGAAAAGTAGCAGGAGCATTACATAATCCAAAAGACATTCTACGATAAGCAAACGTACCGTATGGACATGTAAATGTTGTCTTTTCTTGATCTTCTGGAGCTATTGGGATTTGGAATTAGCTGGAGAGTCCGTCCAAAAAGCATAGTACATGTGCCCAGATAATCTTTCTAACATCTGATCAATAAAGGGCAAAGGGAAATGGTCTTTTCTGGTGGCGTCGTTCAGCTTCTTGTAGTCAATACAAACCCTTCAACCTGTGACTCTTCTTGTAAGAATCAATTCATTCTTTTCGTTAGCTACAACAGTCATGCCTCCTTTCTTTGGAACTACCTGTACAATACTTACCCAAATACTGTCAGAAATAGGATAAATTATTCCTGCATCTAGAAGTTTAATTACCTCAGTTTTGACAACTTCTTTCTTATTGGAGTTTAAACGTCTCTGAGGTTGCACACACGGTTTATACTCATCTTCCATTAAAATTTTGTGGGTGCAAAATGATGGGCTTTTTCCTTTAATGTCTGACATTTTCCACGCTATGGCCTTTTTGTGCTTCCTTAGTACCCTTAGCAACTCTTCTTTCTCCCTGGGTCCTAGTTCTGAAGAGATGATTACTGGTAGCGTAGAATTATCCCCCAGAAATGTATATTCTAAATGTTTTGGTAATTGTTTTAGTTCTAACTTGGGCGGCTCATCAATAGAGGGTTTCTGTTTTAGTTCGTCATTGATCTTAATGCCCTCTACTTCTGTCTGTCTAGAGGACAATGTATTGGGATTCACTTCATCGGTATCGTCATCTTTCCCTTCACCTTGTGAAAGACACCGTTCCATCGTGTCACTATGCATGATTTCCTGCAAAGATTCTTGAAAAATGTGATCAGTGGCATCAACAAAGTAACAAGAATCATCTTGTTCTCTAGAATATCGCATGGCATCATAAATTTGGAAAACAATTTCCTCATCTCCTACCCTTAGTGCAAGTTTACCATCACCAACATCAATGACAGCCCTAGCAGTAGCTAGAAAGGGTCGTCCCAAAATTAAAGGTACTTCTACGTCCTCATTCATGTCAAGCACAACAAAATCAATAGGGAATATAAATTTATCTACTTTTACTAGAACATCTTCAATAATTCCTCTAGGATACTTAACAGATCTGTCAGCTTACTGAATACTCATCCTAGTGGGTGTTGGTTCCTCGAGACAAAGTTGCTTAAACATTTTATAAGGTATTAGATTAATTCTGGCACCTAAATCAACTAATGCTTTTTCTATGCTCAAACTACCAATTAAACAAGGAATAGTGAAACTTCTTGGATCTTTCAATTTGGTTGGCAGCTTGTTTTGGATGATAGCTGAGCATTCTTCATTAAGTTCCACTATTGAATTTTCATCGAACTTCCTTTTATTTTTTAGAAGCTCCTTTAAAAATTTTTCATATGTTGGCATATGCGAAATAGCTTCAACAAAGGGTAAGTTAATATGTAGCTGTTTAAAAAGTTCAAGAAATTTACCATATTGTGCGTCTAAGCGGTCTTTCTTCAACTTAGCTGATATGGGATTGCTGGTTTAATTTCCTCACGGGTCAGTGTTATCTTAGCCTCATCGGTTTTATGTGGTACCTCTTTCTTTGTTTCGATTAACTCCCTTCCACTTCTCAGTGTCACTGCCTGTACCTGCTCTTTTTCCCTAAGTAAGCTTTCTGATCGTGTTTTAGAAACTAACTTAGTAAGTTCCTTGAACTCCTGTGTCAATGCCTCAAGTTTTGTTTCTATCTTTTGGAAACGTTTTTTTTTATTTTGAGACCGTATTTCTGAGGCTGCTATGAAGTTTGTCAGCATCTCTTCAAGGTTCGACTTCTTTTGTTGTTGGATGTTTTGGGATGGTTGTTGCCTTTGATTTCTTTGACCGCCCCATGAGAAATTGGGGTGGTTCTTCCAACCTGGATTATAAGTATTACTATAAGGGTTATTGTTAGATCAGAAATTATTACCCATATAGTTCATTTGTTCGCTCTCTATGCCCTGTCCGTAGGGTGGGTACTCAGGATTCGCCACTCCTTCACTTGCGTCGCACTGCATAACTGGATGTGCCTGCAAAGAACCATATAAACCATCAAATTTTTTATGTAGCAATTCTATCTGATTTGATCGCGCGGTTACTGCATCAAGGTTGAAAACTCCGGCTGCTTTGGCTGGCCTTGTCCTTGTAACTTGCCACTAATAGTTATTCAGTGGCATCTCCTCTATAAACTCGTAGGCTGTTTCAGGAGTTTTGTTGTTCAGGGTTCCACCGGTAGCTGAATCGATTAGTTTCTGTGTTGAAGGGTTCACACCATTGTAAAAAGTTTGGACCTATAGCCACAAAGGTAATCCATGGTGTGGGCACCTCCTTAACAAGTCTTTGTATCTCTCCCACGCATCATAGAGTGTCTCTAAATCTATCTGCACAAAAGATGAGATATCATTCCTTAATTTGGCTATTTTGGCCGGTGGAAAATATTTTAATAAAAAATTTTCGGTCATTTGGTCCCATGTAGTGATTGACCCTCGTGGAAGAGATTGCAACCACTGTTTGGCTTTATTCCTTAGGGAAAAGGGAAATAACCAAAGACGAATGGCATCGTCAGAAACGCCATTTATTTTGAAGGTATCGTAGAATTATAGAAAATTCGCTAAGTGTGTGTTAGGATCCTCATCCTGCAAACCATCAAACTGAACAAACTATTGTATCATCTGTATAGTGTTAGGTTTCAGTTCAAAATTATTTGCAGCAATAGTAGGCCTAACAATACTTGACTCAGTTCATGTTAAACTAGGTTTAGTGTAATCATACATAGTACGTGGACCATGATTTTCGGCCATCTCTGGAGGTGGCGGGTTATTCTCAGCCATCTCTTCTGTGGTATTGATTTTGGCTTCTTACTCTTCTTCTATGTAGTTTAGTCTTCGCCTTATCTCTCTGCGATTTCTACGAATGGTACCTTCAATATCACTGTCGTAAAGTAGGGGTCCTGTCGGGTTTCTTCTAGTCATAAACTAGAGGCACCTGAAAGGAGAAAAAGAAGAAAATTTAGAAAAACAAAAATAAAATTCAATTGTAGAAATAAAGTAAAAATAAATATGGCTAAAGTAATAAAAATTAAGTGTTCTTAATATTTCAGTTCCCCGGCAATGGCGCCAAAAACTTGATCGTTGTTTTATGCGATGTCAAAGTCTTAAAATTTATATAGAGAATGATAGAACCTAGAAACTAACTATGACAACGATTTGAGGCAAGCACACCTATCAAACAGTAGTATAGTTAAAGCAAGACCGAAATGTCAAACCCAAAGGAACCAAAAGTACTAATACTAACTCTCTTTTTATTATTTAGCCTAAGAATTGAATGAATTGTTTATCTAATCTAAATTAACTAACTACTAAACTAAAGACTCTAAGACAAAGAAGAATGAAATTGGGAAAATAACTTGAGGAAAAACCAGTTGATTAAAATGACACCCAAGGAAGAATCCACCTAAACTTCACGTGTTATCTAACTCTGAACTAGACGATTTATTCATTTGACTTGATCCGTAAGATTCCCTAAGTTATATTAATTCCTCTCTCGAGGCGACTAACGTCTAACCCTAGGTTGATTAATTGAAATCTCTTTCTAATTAAAACCCCTAGAATCGCATTAAATCGATCTATGGACTCCCATATTAGGTTTCACCCTAATCCAGTAAAATCTCGTCACCCTATCTCTAGGCGTGCGATCAACTCCGCTTAATTATGCTAGATCTACTCTTAGGTAGGGACTTTTTCTCCTCCACCTAAGCACATCATACTTGAATTAATATCTCGGAAATATCAACATAAGAATTAAGAACACATAATTAAGAACAAGTCAAATATTTATCATATAGTTAAGCATACAATAACAAGATTCATCTTAGGTTTCATCTCCCTCAGGTATCTGAGGGTTTAGTTCATAATAATAAAAGAAAATATTAATAAAAGAAACCATCTCAAAAGAAAAGATAAAACAAAACATAAGAAATCCCTAAAACCCCCTGAAGGAATTGAAGGAGAGATCCTCCATCTTGAGTATAATTCTGGTTTCTCGAGATGGATCAACTGGCTATCTTTGAGTAAATCTCCACAAATCTGCCCTCTTTGGCCTAGCTGGACGCCCCCTGACTAAAGCCTTGGGTTCTCCCCTTCTTAGGTGATATTTAGGGTGTTTATATAGGCTTTTGAATATGTTTCTTTTCCCTTAAGCATCCTAATCTGAGTGGAACTTCTCTTCCTGTCAATAGGGACACACCCATGGCACACGCCCGTGTAAGTCATGGTCAAGCCTTGTTCAAATAGGTTGAATAAGGCACGGCTGTGTGGTCTTGGGCCCAGGCCATGTAGATTTCGTGATATGGCTCATTTATTTCGTTTTGGGCTCGTTTTTCGTTCTTTTCGTCATTGGGTGCTCTCTTGGGTATAAAACATGAAAACAAAGGATTAAGAGCACCAAATTACACAATTCATGGCTTAAATCAGCCAAAAGCATGCTAAATGTGGGCCTAAAATATGTTACTTTTATGGTTTATCAACACCTATGCCAACTCAAAACACATATGACCTGTAACGCCCCGATTTTGGGCTTATTGGGCTTTGGGCTTTAGATCTCATAAAATTTTTAAGTGAGCAAGAAAAGACAATTGGCATGTGGGCTTTGAGGGTTAATGAATTTGGAGTTTCTAGGGGTGTTGGAGATGTCTTGGGATCAAGTAAAGGCATAGGAAAAATTTTTGTTTTAGCCCAAGGGAACTGTGACTTCAGTTAGTAGACCTTTTAAATAAAGGAAGAAGAAATAGGACACAGATGGGCCTGTGGTCCAGTGGCAAGGTGGCGTCACTAGGGGAGCTACAAGGTGGCGTGAAGAGGTCCAAGGTTCGAGTAGTGGGAAGGTGTTTTGGAGTTTTTATTTTGCATAGTGGACGGTAAGAGTTGTGTGGGATTTGGACTCTTTTGTTGAAGTGTTTGAATTGGTCTTGTGAGCAGATAAAGGAGGGAATTTCGAATGAGATAAGGGAGATATCATGGAGAAAATTAGGAGATGAGAGGTGGGAAGAGTTGGTGCCGAATTAGACTGTGGAGGAAGGTAGGGTTCGGCTATTGGCTATAAAAGGAGGTGCCGAATTACTTTAAGAGGTTCCTTAGGTTCCATTACATTTCTTTTTCTCCCCTTCAGCCGAATTCTTCCATTTGCAGAAAAAAACCCATCATTCCTTTGCCGACATTTTGGTTTTCTCTCTAGTAGAATTCCCCATACCTTCTCTTCTTAAATTCCTTCTTTATTTCACCTTTAGTTCTAGCCGATCACTTCTCCTCTTCTTCTCCCTATTGGTGCCAAATTGTCTCTGTCACCATACTAATCTCAAAAGCCAAATTTAGGCCGCAGGATCAAAAGGGGATTTGGTAAGTATTCGGTTAACCTCTTTTGTACATTTTGCTAAAAGCCTAAAAGCTATCTAACTATCCTGTCGTTAACTCTGTGATAACAAGGATAAGGTTCAATGATTGCAAGCGTGGTAGGATCGTTAGCAAGGGTAAGTGTACTCAACTCGATGGTGGATTAAGTTAATAGCCGAATGTGTGTGTGATCTATGGGGGTGACTTGTGTGGATTATGAGTCACTCGAATTTTAATGATGTATGTGTGAGTGCAGATCTAGGGGATACTCGTGATTAGTAGCTAAGGAAAGACTATTGGAACCCGGTGGCACACGGTAAGGTTACGGTAAGGCTTCAGCTTTTGGGTAAATGTTTTGATTTAGTGATTGATTGAAGGTTGGTTGGTTTGTAGGATCAAGGCTAAGGATAGAATAGCATGTCACAGTAACCAGGTGTGTACAAACACTACACACACGATATCGACAATTCAGGAAAGCCGAAAAGCTGAAAGTGGCTAAATGGGCCCGGTGGGCCCTGAGGCTAAGTTTGATGAAATTGATTGATTTGATTATATGAACTGAGTTAGGCATGCATGTTACGTGATCTGGAATTGTTTTGGGCCTAGTAGGCTATATGAATGAGATTTGGGCCTAATGGGCCATAAGGATGTGAATTGGGCATAATGGGTTATATGAACGTGAAATTGGCTTAAGGAGCTATATGAGCATAAAATTGGCTTAAGGGGCTATTTGAGCATAAAAGTGGCTTAATGGGCTATATGAGCATGAAATGGGCTTAATGGGCCTTATGATATTTTTAGCAATATATGTTAGGGTTTAATGGACTCTAGGCCTAGTTTGACAAACTCTTGAATAACATAAAACTCTTGTAATAATCAATCATGTCTGTGGACAAGTCGCTAGGTTAGAGTGTGGCAATGGACATATGCATGTCTAGGATTGATCTAGGGAGAGCTTGGTACTTAAGCGGTCCTAGTGACCCACCTCCTCTTCTCTGGAATCCTACCTGGTGCATAGTATCTGTTCACTTTAGCCGCGAGGACTTGTTTATGGGCCAAAGTTCATAACTAAAACCCGAGAGGGACCAAATACCCCTGATTTGAAATGTACCAAAATATCCTTAGATTTGCAAAATTACTAAAATACCCCTAATTGTAAAATTACCTGGATATCCTTGATTTGTGGAATCACCAAAATATCCCTGATTTATATAATTTCCAAAATACCCCTGTTTTGTAAAATTACGAAAATACCCATGTATGGTAGAATTACGAAAATACCCCTGAGGGAAGAATTACACAAATACCCTTGTAGGGCAGAATTATAAAAATACCCCTGTAGAGTAGAATTACGATAATACCCTTGTAGGGTAGAATTATGAAAATACCCTTGATTGTGAAATGACTAAAATACCCTATGTGATGAGTATGAGTTTTATGGATGTTACTCATGTGCATGCTGCATTCATATGATATTCTGTTTAGGATACATATGGGTGGGAATTATAGTACGGAGGAAGAATTTGAAGATCGCATAGTCGCTTGACGACCGTGGATCCACAGGTGGCTTTAAGCCCATTATATGATTAGCAGCTTTGCTGCAACGTTGAGTAGTGTCGCTGTGAGTGCTACCATTGGAGTGTAGCGGAGGGGTGGGTCGAGCTAGAATTCCCCACAGGTGTATAAGGTTGGAAGGGAAAAGGAGTGTAGCGGATGGATTTATGGGGAGGGTTTTTCATAATCTTGTTTCCATGTGATATGATATGATATGAGGTCATTGTGGACTAAGGCCGAAGACCACCGATTTTAATAGGGCTTAGGCCCAATGTGATAATTGTATATCGAATTAAATGCTATGGGCTTTATTTAAAACATGGGATTTCTTCATAACTTAGAAAGTTACTTAGATTTTGGGCTTCTAGACCTTAAACTTAAGTTTTCCGCCAAACAAAGTCGTTTTGAAATTTTCCCTTTGATGTGACATCACCAGATTCGACCATAGCGTCCGGGCCGAATTTGAGGGGTGTTACATGACCATATCATCAAATGGCATTAAAACTCATCTAAGTCAAGTTCAATTCATGCTATTTCATAACCAACAACTATAATGCTCATAATGTCATATTTGACTAATTCAAAGTATACCAATTTTACAATCAAATATCACCTAATTGTATATCTTCAACTATGCATTAACTTATCTAAAATCACATGCAAACCATATCACAGGATTCATCATTTGATACTCAAAATATCAATTCACAACCAAGGCATTCATATGGCATTCGTTCAACTCATACCATGGTTATTTACATATCTACATATACATACCAAGATAAGCCAAATCACATGGCTATTCACAAACCAAAATACACATCATTTACAAGCCAAATCAAATGACTAAAAAATCCATCATTAACAAAACATGTAGGCTATCATTAGCCAAAACAACCTATACATGCCATTATAACCGAAATTATAAAACCATGAGTACCAAAATTGCCGATAGATAGTGTGATGATGTCTCCGACATCTTCCAACCTGAACGAGCTTTCGATATCTAGATACACAAATAAATTAAAACAAAGTAAGCATATAATGCTTAGTAAGTTCGTAATTCAAAGAAATAAAGCTTATAACTTCACTTCATAAGCATAATCCTCTTTAGCCAATTCAATATATCTTGGCCTTAGCCTAAACAACATTAGCCTTTCAATTTCAGTTATCACATAAACTAGCAATTCATCTCAAAACATCATAGCATAAGTACCCACTACTTAGTGCATTCACATTTTCAAGCATGTGTCTAACCATATTAGGATCATCTAATAACTCATACTCTTTCCATGCTTTCCTATCTTTACTTTTTTTTCCTCATATTCGTTGTACCACAATTTAAGTGAGTAAAACAAGGCATGACACAACTCAATTTGGCCCAAAAGCCTCACATAATCATCAACCAAGTTTACCATTCAATCACCATTCAAATAATATAACATAATATACTACCAAACCATTAAGCACAATATTATTACATATTCATTACCATAATGATCATAAACTCACAATTTCATGGATTCAATACTCAGTTGAATTTCTGTATATACCTGTACCAATATATAAATATTTCTCACCATTTATTATCTTCGATACACCTATTGAACCATTTAGAATAAAAGTCGAATACTCGGGAGTCTCGCACGCTAAGTGCCAATATCATGGCCCAAAGCCAAATCAACATAACTCGCACCCGAAATGTCGATATCATGGCACAAAGCCAAATCAATGTAAATCGCGCTCGAACTGCTAATATCATGGCCCGAAGCCAAATTAATGTAACTCGCACCCGAAATGCTAATATCATTAAAATGCCCCAAAAATTTAAGTCTTTATTTTTGCATGTTTGTAACACAATTGTGTATCTGCTTTAGTGGTTGAGTGTTTTGGGTGTGTTTGGTAGTGTCTGAGAAGTCCTGGGTTCAAGAATGGGCTTGTGCAAAAATTTTATTTTAAAAGAATAAAACCCTTGCCTATAGTTAGTAGGCTTTTAAATTATTGTGGGTAAAGCATGACATAAAAAGCCTGCTGGTTTACGGGGTAAGTGGTGCGTTGCCTATGCCAGTAGACTGAGGCTCGAATCTTGGTGGAGGCAAGGGAGTATTTATTTTGTTGCTGTGCCGTGGGGCGAGTTGGAGTTTGACTGAAACACTGAAGTAGTTGAGGAGAATTCAAATTGAGTAGTTGGGGGGAGGTGTGATCAGATGGAGAGATTTGAGGAGGGATTTTAGGAGCAAATCAAGGGAAGTGAGGGGAGAGGGAGAGTTGTGCCGAAACTGGACTGTGAGCACTTAGGAATTTCGGCAAGAGTGGTACTCCTTATTTGGTATGCCTCATTTCGATTTTTCTCTCTTTGACCAAATGTGGTAGGAGTTTTGGCATATTCTTCGGTTCCACTTTTGACAACCTTCCTTTTGGCCGAAATTACTCCAAGTGCCTCATTTCTTTTCTTTCGTTTGCAATTGCTTTCTCTACTCAAGTCTACCTTATCTCTCTTTCTTTTTTCTTCTGTTTTTTTTGAATTGTGTAAGGTGTGTGTTCGGCTAGTCCTCTTCTCTTTTTTTTCTATGGCTGGCCGAATATACCTTCTGCCCTTCTCTCGTGTTCTTTTCTCTTTCTCCCTTAATCTGATTTCTCTTATCATCTTGGTATCCAAACGGATTACTTCATTACGCTATCACTATTGTGTCTTTGGGGTAGCGACGATTCTCTGACTAATCAGTAAGAGCGCTCGACCTCTTTTTATTTTCTCTTAATCTGTAACAAGTCTCCTCCTTTCTTACACTAACAAGCTGAATACTCTTGTGTTCCTTTTGGTTTCTAAAACTTCTTGATGAGTGAAGGAGTTGCAAGTGGTATTGAAGCATTCAAAACTTTTCTTTCATCACTCGATCAAAGGTAAATTGTGGTGAATATAACGATTGGAATAACTTATGCTTATTCGATTAAGTAACAACTTAAGTGATTAATTGAAGATTGTTGGTCAAGTGTAGGTTTCAAAGGCGTGGGCGGTTTTCTCAGCAAATAGAACCCAAGTGTGTAACAGCACTCTATAAATGATATTTGTGAAATACCGAAAGAGTGTGTAAATACTGCCCAAATCGTAAATCGACAAAAGCCGAAAAATATGACAGTTGATGCTACACGAACGTGCGCTCGCTCGTGTGGTAATCCGAATGCATAAAATGTGCGTGTTTGACTATTGAGGCCACCATGAGCGATTTCATGGTCTTAGGCCATTTTGGGCCGAAATGGGCCGTGTGAGCCCAATGGGCTTGTGGGCCCCACACAGGGAAACCACACGAACTTATGGAGAATATTGGGCCGAGCTGTGTAATTTACATGGCTGAGACCAATTCTGGGCTATGTGGGCCACATGGGCGTGTGGGCCCACATGGGCCCGCATTATGGGCCTTGGGTCCATTTGCACTGTTTGACTGTTAAGGTTGCACGGGTCACTCGAGATGACTGTGGTCCTACTGATGGGTCAGTAAGTAGACCTAGACCCAAAACTGATAAAATGACTGTTATGCCCCTATGGTAAAATAACTGTTATGCCCCTATGATATTAATTGACTGTATGCCTTATGTTATGTATGACTGTATATAAGCATGCCATAATATATATGTGTTGCATCCATGTGTGATATGTTGCATGGGTATGGGATTATTATGATCTGCGGAAGTGTACTGTACTAGCAGCTTTGCTGCAAATACTGTTTAGTGCCGCAACCGGTGCTAATTTTTGGAGTGTAGGGATGGGTGGGTGATTTCATCCCCACATGGAGTGTAGGGCTGGATGGAGTGGAGTGTAGAGGTTGGTTGGGTAGGATTTCTGATTGCATGCTTGAACTTTTACTGTCACTGAAATGGGCTAAGGCCACACTGATACTGTTACTGAAATGGGCTAAGGCCCACGCTGATACTGATAATGTAATGGGCTAAGGCCCAACTGATCTGAACTGCTATTGATTTGGGCCTAGGCCCAGACTGTACTTGCCTACGGCCTAATTGGCCATTTTGCTTATATGGGATTACACACTGAGTTTTCGTAAACTCACCCCTCTGTTTATCTGTACAGGTAATCCCCAGTCTTAGGCGGATTGGTGCTGCGAGGGATTCGGAGGTGGCCACACAACCGCACCTGCTTTTATATTTGAGATTTATTTCCAATAAATTTGATTTGGGTATTTTTTTTGTAATAAAGCCTCTCTAAATTTTAACTTTTAATTTGGGGATTTACTTATTTTAATTCACATCTGAGTAGTAGTAGGACGCAGTTTTTCAAAAGAAAATTGTTTTTCAAAATACCACGTTTTCGTAACATATTATAAAAGCTTCCGTATCAAACATTGTTTTAAAGGATAGTAAAAAACACTTTAATGTGGTACCGCCAGATTCGGCGATAACGTCTAGGCCGAGTTTGGGGTGTTACAATCATGGCCTAAAGCAAAATCAATATAACTCACACCCGAAGTGCCAATATCATGGCCCGAAGCCAAATCAATATAAGTCACAATTTATGCAATATCAAAGCATTTAAAACATAAATATAACAATTCTTATTACATTTGAACTTACCTCGAATTCGTACGGCAAAAAATGATAGTTTAATCGATAACTTTGTCTTTTTGTTGATCTAATTTCGTACGTTTCTTTTCTTGATCTATATAATCAAATTTAACTCATTTAATCATTATTCTACTCAATTCAATCAAATTTCATATTATGGCAAAATAACCATTTTGCCCTATACTTTTGACCTTTTTACAATTTAGTCCCTAGGCTTGTAAAATTGAAATTCATGAAATTTCACCATACCCAAGCCTATCCAAAAATCATACATGCTCATATCAGCCAATACACTTCATAATTTCACAAATTTAACACACAATCTTCACATTTATTAACTTAGCCCCTATTTGACAATTTCAACAAAAATCCTTTAACAAAAGTTGTTTATTTAACAACAAGGACTCATATTATTCCATTAAACTTCAAAACCCTATTATACACATCAATGGAAAATTTCAAACTTGTAACATCCTGGTTTAGGGCTTAGTCGAAATAGTGGTGCGAGACCACAAATCCGAGGTCTGTGTATGAGTTTTTGAGATTTATACTATGTTTGCATGTTAGTGTGAAAGTTTCATGAAGCAATTTTGTGAAATTTCGGTTGAATTGTACAAAAGGACTAATGCAAAAGTTGCAAAATGTGAGATTCGAGAAGCTATTTGTGTGAAATGGCTTTAGAATATATATTAGTGGTCCTTAAATAGCAATTTACCCAAATTCTAATTTTTGGACAAAATTGGGCATGGATGAGTTAAAGTAGGAAGTTTCTCAAAGGGCATTTTGGTCATTTGGCAATTAAATGATTAAAATGGGAGAAAATATGAAAAAATTCATTCATCTTCTTCTCCAAGGCTGCTGAAATTTTCAAGAGCCATTGTTAGGGTTCTTCAAATTTTTCAAGCTTGCTAGTAAGTGCATCCAAGCCCTGTTTTTGATATTCTTCGTATTTTTGAAGTCCTAGTTGTATGAATAAGCTATTTTTAGCTATTTGATGAGCTATATTGAATGTTCAAAAATTTGGCCATGTATGACATGCATGTATGTTGATGTTTTATGGAAGATTATGAAAGCTTGATGTGGTAGAAATATCCTTTGTTAAGTGATTTTCCATGAAAATGCATGTAGGGACTAGTTTGTGAAAGTTTTATGTTTGGTCATACATGTGTGATTTAGTGAGAATTGGTGAATGCTTTAGTTGAGTAAGTGATTCGGCTAAGCATGAAAGGCTAGAAAGTTGAATAAAAATCACTTCACGAGCCTTAGGGAAAAAAGTGTAATTATGAGAAAGATTAGGGGCCAAAGGGTAATTTTGCCAAAGTATGAGATAAGTGTCAATTTAGTCAATGTGTGTATTGAATAAGTTGATTTATTCATTATAGATCAAGAAAGACGAAGCCCGAATCTAAACCGAGGCAAGAGTAAGGTGGTGGACTAAATTGCATATTTCTATACTTTTGAGTATCGAGGTAAGTCTATGCTTAAACAATGCATTCATACTTACAATTTCTTAATGCTAGCTAATGTGTAGTATGATTGAGAACTTGTGTGGGATGAATGTGGTAGAATTTGTGAATGGATGTATGGTTAAGTAAGTAGATATGTGAATGTGTAGTGAGAATGCTAAATGGTGGGCTAAGTGCGATACCATCTTAATACATATTGATGATAAGCTGGCTATGTGCGATGCTATCATTAGGTATATCGTCTAGTGGGCTATGTGCCAAACCACTATGAATACCTTTGTGGTAGGCTAAGTGCGATACTACCTTATTAATTTATTGTGGTGGGCTAAGTGCGAAACCACCAAGAAATTAGCTGTGTGGATTGGCTACGTGTATTACCTGTGTGGTTATATTATTGAGTTAATTAGCTCTGTGGATGAATTATCGGGAAATGATGTTGTGTTGTATATTGTGTAAATGTGATATTGAATGCAGTGGTGCATTTCAATGGTTATGAGTATGTGACTCATGATGTCTTGGAAATGTGGTAAGGGATAGAAAGAGTAAGCATTGTTGTACATTATATGTTAGTATGATGCTAATTTTTGTTTAGCTTATACTATGATGCTTAATTGTTTATGTGTAAACTTACTAAGCTCAAAGTTTACTCCCTTTCTTTTCCCTTGTCTTATAGAGTAAAAGTGTTGAATCGAGATACAAGGATCAATTGGAAGATCGTCCACATTATCAACACACTATAGTACATGAGACTTAATGTTTTGTATATGGCATGTATAGAGGCTAGACAAGTTAGTGAATTTTGTTGTAAATGGATAAGATGTGTTGGCCTTTAGATGGATAGTCTATTTTGTATAATGCCATAGTAGTTGGCTACCTTATTTTATGAAAAGATTGTAGTTATCTATGTGAGATTGTACTTCAATTTGAGTTGATTATGGATGTGTTGAATGAATGCATATTGTGTATGCTAGAGGGGTGAAAAGAACTTAGCACATAGCTTTGTTTTTGTCCATGTGGATATATATACGGGCGTGTGTCTAGACCATGTGTGACACACGGTCAGCCCACGGGCGTGTGACTTGGCTGTATGTCCCCTGTATGTTAGCATTTTAAGTCAGAATAGACCACGGACTAGCCACACGAGCGTGTGCATAGGTCGTGTGAGTTTAGTCAGTGTTAGCCACAGGCTAGCCACACAAGCGTGTGACTAGGCTTTGAGGTCGTGTATATGTAATCAGTATTCACCACGGTTGTGGAGCATGGGCGTGTGGGTCAATGCACGGGCGTGTCTCTTCTTGCACAGGCGTGTTAACGTTGTACAAAAGAGAAAATTTTTTTAAGATTGGAAAAAGTTCCAATATAGTCTCGGGAGCCCTCGTGTGTATGAGTGAGACCTCGTAAGTCGATATTAAGGTTGTTGAGGTGACTTAAGAGAGTAGTCACGATGAGCCTAAGTGGTGATCAAGTGGTTTTATTATGGTAACGCCTCGGGCTCGATTCTGGTGTAGAACTCAGGTAAGAGGTGTTACATTTAGTGATATCAGAGCTATGGTTTAGTTGATTCTAGGACTACCGTAGCGGGTGTAAGAGTCTAGCTATACATGCCTTAAGTGTACTATGATAGTGTGGTAGTTTCTGATGATTTTAAATCTTATTTTGTATAGTATATGGATCCCGATCAATCTATTGCTGATGAAGTAGCTAGTAATGCATCGGCTCCTGCGCAAGGAACCGTGCCTGTACAAAGTGGACCCTAGTTTAGGGGTCAAGGGGAAGAGGCACGGGAAGCCTTTCTCCAGATGATGAGTAATTGGTACTCGGACTATGTTCGAGCGAACCCTAATGCTCAACCTCTGCCACCTCCTCCTATACCTCAGCCAAGTCTAGTGGCTCCTCAAGGTATTGATGTTGTGAGGATATCAAAACCCCCGGTGGATAAGATTAGGGCTGAGGAGTTTAGAGCTAAGGTGGATGATGACCCTGAGAGGGCGGAGTTCTGGTTAGAGAACTCGATGAGAGTGTTTGATGAACTCTCCTGTACACCAGAAGAGAGCTTAAAGTGTGTCATATCCTTGCTAAGAGATTCGGTATACCATTGGTGGAAGACGCTAACGTTAGTAGTCCCGAAAGAGCAGGTGACGTGAGACTTCTTTCTGGAAGAGTTCCGGGAGAAGTCGAAAAAGGAAGGAATTCCTTGAGTTGAAGCAAGAAAGAATGTCAGTAGCAGAGTATGAGTGTGAGTTTGTTAGGCTTAGCAAATACGCTCAAGAGTGTGTATCAACAGAGACCATCTTGTGTAAGAGGTTCGAAGACAGACTGAATGAGGATATCAAACTCCTAGTGGGTATTCTGGAGTTGAAAGAGTTTGTGGTGTTAGTTGAAAGGGCAAGTAAGGCCGAAGAGTTGAGTAACGAAAAGAGAAGGGCTGTGAGTGAAGCCCGAGATGCTAGAAAAAGGCCGATTGGCAAGTCGAATCAAGCCCAGTCGAAAAGATCCAAGGAAGGGAATCCTCGGACAACAGCCTCAGTGGGATATTCGCATCCAGACTTGGGCAATATTCGTTCGGGTTCGAGAGTCCAAGCCACCTCGATGGAAAGCGTGGGCAATACAAAGAGTAAACCGAAGTGTCCAAGTTGTGGTAGATATTACACTGGAGAGTGTTGGGGTAACAGTCGGAACTGTTACAAATGTGGCTCCCCCGATCACTTTATCCAAAACTGCCCCGAGGGGGATGATAAGGAAGAGAAGTAAGAGATAAGATCTAGGTATCTACAAGAGGTAGACCACCTAAGAACCCGAGAGGTGAGAATAGTGGTAGAGGTGCATCCAAAGATTCTGCTGTGAGACCTGAAGGTCGGGCACCTGCGAGGACATATGTTATTCGTGCTCGCAAAGAGGCGTCCTCCCCAGATGTGATAACGGGTACTTTTTCTCTCTATGACACCTTTGTTATTGCTTTAATATATCCAGGGTCTACTCATTCTTATATCTGAATGAGATTAGCATCTAGTTTGAGTATGACCGTTGAGTCTATGGATATTGTGGTTAAGGTGTCAAACCCATTAGGAAAGCATGTGTTAGTGGACAAAGTGTGTAAAAATTGTCCTTTATTGATTGAGAATCATTGTTTTCCGGCAAACCTTATGTTGTTGCCATTTGATGAGTTTGATTTAATCCTTGGCATGGATTGGTTAACTACCCATAATGTCTTAGTGAACTATGGTAGTAAGTTTATTGAATTGAAATGTGAGATTGGAGATGTGGTTCGGGTTGAATCAAGTGGATCAGATAGTCTACCAGTGATGATTTCTTCCCTAGTGGCTAAGAAATGTTTGAGAAAAGGGTGTGAATCCTATCTCGCCTTCGTGTTGAATACTCGAGAGGTTGGAGTAAAGTTTGAAACAGTATCGATAGTATGCGAGTATCTGGATGTATTCCCAGAAGAGCTACCCGGATTATCTCCAGTGAGAGAGGTCGAGTTTGGGATTAAGTTGATTCCAGGAACGGCACTGATTTCAATTGCTCCATATAGAATGGCACCTTTAGAGTTGAGAGAACTGAAGGTACAGTTGCAAGAGTTGACAGATAAGGGTTTTGTAAGACTGAGTTACTCACCGTAGGGTGCTCCGGTATTATTTGTGAAGAAGAAAGATGGGTCTATTAGATTGTGTATAGACTATAGACAGCTCAACAAGGTGACGGTGAAGAATAAATATCCTTTACCAAGGATTGATGATCTTTTCGATCAACTAAAAGGAGCTACAGTGTTCTCCAAGATAGACCTGAGGTTTGGTTACTATCAGTTGAGAGTGAAAGAGCAAGATGTGTTGAAAACTGCATTTCGAACAATGTATGGCCATTATGAGTTTTTGGTTATGCCATTTGGTTTAACGAATGCACCTGCGATTTTTATGGATCTGATGAACCGTGTATTCAGACCATATGTGGACAAGTTTATGGTTGTCTTCATTGACGACATATTAATCTATTCTCGGGATGAGAATGATCATGAAGAGCATTTGAGAATTGTCTTGCAAACTTTAAGAGATAAGCAGTTGTATGCTAAGTTTAGCAAGAGTGAGTTTTGGCTCTGAGAGGTCGGATTTGTAGGACATATTGTGTCGGGTGATGGTATCAGAGTTGACCCAAGTAAGATTTTGACTATTGTGGATTGGAAATAGCCGAGGAACGTGTTGAAAATCAGAAGTTTCTTGGGATTAGCGGGATATTACAGACGTTTCTTAAAGGGGTTTTTTGTGATTGCTACCCTGATGATGAAACTTTTGCATAAAGATGTCAAGTTTGAATGGAATGCAACTTGTCAATAGAGTTTCGAGAAACATAAAATAATGTTAACTGAGGCACCGCTTTTGGTTCAACCAGAATCGGGGAAAGAGTTTGTAGTTTACAGTGATGCGTCGTTTAATGGTCTCGGTTACGTGTTGATGCAAGAGGGTAAGGTAGTCGCTTACGCCTCGAGACAGCTAAAACCGTACGAGAAGAATTATCCGACTCATGATTTGGAGTTGGCTGCGATTGTTTTTGTGTTAAAGATTTGACGACATTACTTGTATGGTGAGAAGTGCCGGATCTTTACGGATCATAAGAGTTTGAGATATTTGATGGATCAGAAGGATCTGAATTTGAGGCAGAGGTGGTGGCTTGAGTTATTGAAAGAATATGAATTAGTCATTGATTATCACCTGGGAAAAGCGAATGTGGCTGTGGATGCCCTGAGTAGGAAATCCTTATATGCCTTAAGAGTTATGAGCACGAGTTAAGCAATACCTAATGATGGTGCTATTTTGGCAGAGTTGAGAGCTAAGCCACTATTTGTTCAACAGATATGTGAGGCTCAGAGAAATGACAATGAGATGCAAGCAAAGAGAGCTAAGTGCGAATTAGAAAGTGATTCTGATTTTCGAGTGGGCTCGAATGGTTGTTTGTTGTACCGTGACAGAATTTGTGTACCTAGAGATGAAGAGTTAATCGGAAAGGTTTTGCATGAGGCACATAGTTGTTTTTTTCAGTACACCCAGGCAGTACGAAAATGTACAACAACTTGAGGAAGTTTTATTGGTGGCCGGGTATGAAAAGAGATATTTCAGAATTTGTGGCAAAGTGTCTGATTTGTCAATAGGTGAAAGCTGATCATCAAGTGCCTTCAGGATTGCTTCAGCCTATGATGGTTCCCGAATGGAAGTGGGATCGGTTTACCATGGATTTTGTAACGGGGTTGCCGATGACTCCGAAAAAGAAACATGTTGTGTGGGTTGTCGTAGATAGACTAACAAAGTCGGCTCACTTTATTCCGGTACGTGTTGATTATTCACTGGATAAGTTAGCTGAGTTGTGTGTTGCAAAAATAATGAGATTGCATGGTGTGCCTATATCTATTATATCAAATAGAGATCCAAGGTTTACTTCGAGATTTTGGAAGAAGTTGCAAGAGGCCATGGGTACGAGGTTGAATTTTAGTATTGCGTTCCATCCGCAAACTGATGATCAGTCTAAAAGAGTAATTCAAATTCTCGAAGATATGCTTCGATGCTGTGTGTTAGAATTCGTAGGTAGTTGGGAGAGATATCTACCTTTGATCGAATTTCCTTACAACAACAGTTATCAGTCGAGTATACGGATGGCTCCGTATGAGGCCTTGTATGGTCTAAGAGTCAGACTCCATTGTATTGGACTGAGCTTAGTGAAAAGCGGATCCATGGAGTTGATCTGGTAAAAGAGACCGAAGAGAAAGTAAGAGTAATCCGTAATAGTCTGAAAGCTGCTTCGAACCGACAGAAGTCGTACGTGGATTTGAAAAGAAAAGAGATTGAGTTTGAGGTGGGTGACAAAGTGTTTTTGAAAGTGTCCTCGTAGAAGAAGATTATGAGATTTGGATGAAAAGAGAAGTTGAGTCCACGATTTATAGGGCCATATGAGATTACAGACAGAGTTGTGCCAATAGCTTACCGGTTGGCTTTGCCGATAGAGTTGGAAAAGATTCATAATGTATTACATGTATTGATGTTGTGACAGTATCGCTCCGATCCTTGACATGTGATTCCTTCAACGAAAATTGAAATAAGACCAGATATGTCTTATGAAGACGAGCCAATTAAGATCTTGGCTCGAGAGGTGAAACAGTTGAGAAATAAGAGCATAGCACTAGTGAAAGTGTTATGGCAGAAACACAGTGTGGAAGAGGCTACATGGGAAACGAAAGAATCTATGAGAGAGCAACATCCTAACCTCTTTACTGGTAAGATTTTCGGGGAGGAAAATATCTAAAGGGGGAGAGTTGTAACATCCCGGTTTAGGGCCTAGTCGGAATGGTGGTGCGAGACCAGAAATCTGAGGTCTATGTATGATTTTTTGAGATTTATGCTATGTTTGCATGTTAGTGTAAAAGTTTCATGAAGCAATTTTGTGAAATATCGGTTGAATTGTCCAAAAGGACTAAATTGCAAAAGTTGCAAAATATGAGATTCTAGAAGCTATAAATGGCTTTAGAATATATATATTAGATGTCTTTAAATAGCAATTTACCCAAATTCTAATTTTTGGACAAATTTGGGCATGGATGAGTTAAAATAGGAAGTTTATCAGAAAAGGGCATTTTGGTCATTTGGCAATTAAATGATTAAAATGGGAGAAAAGATGACAAAATTCATTCATCTTCTTCTCCAAGGCTGTCGAAATTTTCAATAGCCATTGTTAGGGTTCTTCAAAATTTTCAAGCTTGCTAGTAAGTGCATCCAAGCCCCGTTTTTGTAATTCTTCGTATTTTTAAAGTCCTAGTTGTATGAATAAGCTATTTTTAGCTATTTGATGAGCTATATTGAATGTTCAAAAATTTGGCCATGTATGACATGCATGTATGTTGATGTTTTATGGAAGATTATGAAAGCTTGATATAGTAGAAACATCTTTTGTTAAGTGATTTTCCATGAAAATGCATGTAGGGACTAGTTTATGAAAGTTTTAAGTTTGGTCATACATGTGTGATTTAGTGAGAATTGGTGAATGCTTTAGTTGAGTAAGTGATTCAGCTAAGCATGAAAGGCTAGAAAGTTGAATAAAAATCACTTTAAGAGCCTTGGGGCAAAAGTGTAATTATGAGAAAGATTAGGGGCAAAAAGGTAATTTTGCCAAAGTAGGAGATAAGTGTTAATTTAGTCAATATGTGAATTATAAGCTGATTTATTCATTATATATCAAGAAAGACGAAGCCCGGATCTAAACCGAGGCAAGAGCAAGGTGGTGGACTAAATTGCATATTTCTATACTTTTGATTATCGAGGTAAGTCTATGCTTAAACAATGCATTCATACTTACAATTTCTTAATGCTAGCTAGTGTGTAGCATGATTGAGAATGATTGAGAACCTATGTGGGATTAATGTGGTAGAATTTGTGAGTGGATGTACGGTTAAGTAGTAGATATGTGAATGTGTAGTGAGAATGCTAAATGGTAGGCTAAGTGCGATACCATCGTAATGTATATTGATGATAAGCTGGCTATGCGATGCTATCGTTAGGTATATCGTCTAGTGGGCTATGTGTGACCACTATGAATACCTCTGTGGTAGGCTAAGTGCGATACTACCTTTTTAATTGATTGTGGTGTGCTCAGTGCGAAACCACCGAGAAATTAGCTGTGTGGTTATATTATTTTGTTAATTAGCTGTGTGGATGAATTATCGAGAAATGATGTTGTGTTGTATATTGTGTAAATGTGATATTGAATGCAGGGGTGCATTTCAATGGTTATGAGTATGTGGCTCATGATGTGTTGGAAATGTGGTAAGGGATAGAAAGAGTAAGCATTGTTGTACATTATATGTTAGTATGATGCTAATTGTTGTTTAGCTTATCCTATGATGCTTAATTGTTTATGTGTAAACTTAATAAGCTCAAAGCTTGCTCCCTTTCTTTTCCCTTGCCTTATAGAGTAAAAGTGTTGAATCAAGATACGAGGATCAATTGGAAGATTGTCCACATTATTAGCACACTCTAGTGCATGAGACTCAATGTTTTGTATATGGCATGTATAGAGGCTAGACAAGTTAGTGAATTTTGTTGTAAATGGCTAAGATGTGTTGGCCTTTAGATGGATAGTCTATTTTGTATAATGCTATAGTAGTTGGCTACCTTATTTTATGAAAAGATTGTAGTTATCTATGTCAGATTGCACTTCAATTTGAGTTGATTATGGATGTATTGAATGAATGCATATTGTGTATGCTAGAGGGATGAAAGGAACTTAGCACATAGCTTTGTTTTTGTCCATGTGGATAGACACATGGGGCGTGTGTCTAGACCATGGGTGACACATGGTCAGCCCACGGGCGTGTGACTTGGCCGTGTGTCCCCTGCATGTTAACATTTTAAGTCAGAATAGACCACGGACTAGCCACACGGGCGTGTGCATAGGCCGTGTGAGTTTAGTCAGTGTTAGCCACGGGCTAGCCACACAGGCATGTGACTAAGCTTTGAGGCCGTGTGCATGTAGTCAGTATTCACCATGGTTGTGGAGCATGGGCGTGTGGGTCTATACACGGGCGTGTCTCTTCTTGCACAGGCGTGTTAACCCTGTACAAAAGAGAATTTTTTTTTAAGATTGGAAAAAATTCCAATATAGTCTCGGGAGCCCTCGTGTGTATGAGTGAGGCCTTGTAAGTCGAGATTGAGGTTGTTGAGGTGACTTAAGAGAGTAGTCACGATGAGCCTAAGTGGCGATCAAGTGGTTTTATTACAGTAACACCTCGGGCTCAATTCTGGCGTAGAACTCGGGTAAGGGGTGTTACAAAACTATTCAATAGCTTTGCAATTTAATCCCCTAATTAGCTAGCTTAAGCTACAACGATCCCAAAAACATAAAAAATCAAAAAAAATGGGGCAAGAAATCACTTACATGCAAGGGTTTCAGAATGTTGAAAATTCAAGCTCTCAAATGGCTATGCTTGCTGTAAATTTCGGTGCATGTAAGAATGAAAGAGATGAACATTTGTTTTATTTTATTGTTTTATCTTTCATAGCCTTTTTACTATTTTACCTTTACCTAACTTTAAATTTTTCACAAATACCAAGCCATGCACATCCATTAACTCATTTAATGGTCTATTTACCAATTAAGGACTTCCACTTTAATGTTTTATAGCTATTTAACCCTTTTAGCTAATAGAACCTAATTTTCGCACTTTACGCGATTTAGTCGTTTTTCACAAATTGAGCTTTCAAACAGTAAAATTTCTTAACGAAATTTTTACACAATAATACTATCATGCTGTAAGATCATAAAATAATATTAAAATAAATTTTTTGAATTCAGAATTGTGGTTCCAAAACCACTATTCTGATTTTACCGAAAATGGGCTATTACAAGGCCTTAACTAAACCCTATCATGACTAAGTAAGTCATCATAATGTGTAATAAATATTGAAATAAATCTATTAAAATTTCAAACTTAAGAAGTTCGCTCAAAACATCTGGGGTGGGCGGATACTTGACAGAAGAGTTTGTCAAACCCTAGAGTTTGGCGATACATAGAGTTCACCAGATTTGTAACACACCGGATGGTGAATTCTATAGAGTATACTACCCATCCAAAACAAATACTTTATTTAATCAATTTTTCCAATGACTTATCCAACTTGTATGCCAAATAGTAATTTGATATTGAGTCTCCACCAAGTGGGCTGTTATAACACACATTAGATGTTCTCAAACTGACTTGGTTGTTCACCTGTCATATTAGCATTGCAACAATTTCTTAAGCATGGAAGCCATAGACGATACTTGAGCTGCTATGTAACGACCCGAATTTGGGCCTAGTAGAATTGGGCTTATCGGGCCTTAACTAGAGGAGCGTTTAAAATTTTTTAGAACAAGAGAACAACACTAATGCAAGTTGGACCTATTAGGTGAGTGATTTTGGAAGGTTAGTGGGCTTCTATGAAGTCCCGAGATCAAACTTGGGCTTTAGGAAAATTTTGGTTTTAGGTGAATAAAACCCTGGGAGTTAGTAGGTAGGCTTTAAGAATAAAATGTGGAGAAAAATGACAAAAGGGGTTGTGGTCTAGTGGCAAATGGCGCCACATGAGAGACAAGGGAATGACGCCACACAAGGAAGTAAGGGGTCCAAGGTTCAAGTCTTGGCGCTTGCATTTTGATTTTATTTTTTTAAGTGAACTTAGACTTTGGCCCATAGATTTATATTTAGTTGCGCATGATTTTTGACATAAGAGGAGCTTATGGCCCAGTGGCTAGCGGCGCGGATTAAGCTACAGGGGAGCCTAGGTTCGAATCTCATGACAAGCAAGGGAGTATTTATTTTGCGGATTGGACGGCCAGAGTTCGTGTTGGATTTAAACTCTACTGAAGGAGGGATCCCACATAGGAAAGCTAGCAAGAGGGAAGGTGAGAAGCTGGCTTTAAATAGAGCAATCTATGAGGAGAGTAAGCATACCTAGTTGGCGTTAGGCATAAGAGTGCTCGGAGCGCGGTTTAGCAGCTTCAGATTCCTATCAGGTGTGTATTTCGCCCTACTCTAGCTGTAGAGCGGCAAATTGCCGAAATGCCGGTCAAATGGCGATGGTAGCCACACGAGCATGCTACGCATGTGTGGGAGCTTCGACGCGATAGTCAAGGCCACCATGAGTATTCTTGTGGGTTGATGCTGTTTGGTCCACGATGGGCCGAACGGGGCCAAGTGGGCCCAATGGGCCTGTGGGCCCATATGAATAAATTTTATGATTGCGTAGTAGATATTGGACTGGTCTATGTGAATCTCATATCTGTGGCTGGTCTATGTGAAATACCCTTAGTTTACAAAATTACTGAAATACCCTTGGTTTAGAAAATTACTGAAATACCCTTGGTTTACAAAATTATTAAAATACCCTCGGTTTGTAAAATTACTGAAGTACCCTCGGTTTGCAAAATTACCGAAATACCTCTAATTTGTGAAATTACCGAAATACTCCTAATTTGCAAAATTACCAAAATACCCTCTGTTTGGAAAATTACCGAAATACCCCCAATTTATGAAATTATCGAAATACCCTCGATTTATGAAATTACCAAAATACCCTCAATTTGCAAAATTATCAAAATACCCTGATTTACAAAATTACCGAAATACCCTTGGGTAGCAACATTACCAAAATACCCCTAGGTTGCAAACTTACCAAAATACCCTTGGAGGGTAAATTACCAAAATACCCCTGGGTTGCGAAATTACCAAAATACCCTTGGAGGGTAAATTACCGAAATACCCCTGAGTTGCAAAATTACCAAAACACCCTTAGAGGGTAATTTACCAAAATACCAATGGGTTGCGAAATTACTAAAATACCCTCGATGGGTTGAATGATCGTTTTACCCTCAGTGTTGTCAAGTAAAGTGTGTATGTTTACATTACACTTTTATATGTTGATCTATATATTGCATTTTATCATGTTGCATGGGGCGGGTTAATGATTGAAGAGCAGTGTAGCCTGGTGGCATAGCCACAATATATATATACATATCTACATAATTATGACTCTGATGGCTCAGCCACAAATATTCTGTGATTAGCAGCTTGTCTTCAATATTGGTGTGTTTGGCGGGGTGGGTTGACTTGATCCCTACAGGTGTGATTGGCTGGTACGGGGGTGTGTTGGATGGACTGGGTTGGGTTGCATTACATTCTTTGCATCCCATCATTGTATTACCATGATTTTAGGGCTTAGGCCCAGGTTGATGTCTTTTGAGCTCGGGCCCAGTTAATGCCGGTTTAAGGGATTACACACCGAGTTCTTGTAACTCACCCCTTTTCCCTTAACCTCGAAAGTAATTCCAAGCGGTAAAGGATTTGGGGCCGTGGATGACTCGGTGGAGGCCATACATCGGAGACATTGCTCGCAAACTTTAGTAAATTTCCATTTTTCTTCATTTTTAAGATTATTTTTTTATTTGGGTTTAATATTTTGTAATAAGGCCTCTGGATTTATATTTCTTTAAACTTTCATTTTAGTATTTTCAAACTATAAACGATTAAACCTATGAACATGAGGTTTTCTTAAAACATTAATAATCGTTTTCTAAAATATCACGTTTTTGGAACTATTCAAGTTCGATTTTCACAACAAAAACTGTTTTTCAAAATAATAACAACTTTATAAAAATGGACATTAAGAAAATCGTGTTTTTACAAACAAACAACGAAACTTGGAGTTTCTCAAAGAGATGCAACATTTTATCGATCACTAAGATTTTCAACTACCTTTTGATGTGACATGCTAGATCCGGCCATAACGTCTAGGCCGGGTTTGGGGTGTTACATGCCAAAGACGTAAGAGCATCTACTTCATGAACTCGTACCACTCTTCTTCCTGTGGGTACTCGATTGGTTGACCACTAATAATTTTTTCTTGAAATTCTTTCAAGAATCTCATATGCTTCATTGTATGACTTTGAAAGAAAAGCTATATTAGCTGAAGCGCCTACCACTGTTCTTGCGTGAGCATTGAGACCATTGTAAAAAGTCTCCAATTGGATACAGTGAGAAATTCCATGATGAGGACATTTTCATAATAATTCCATGAATTGTTCCCATGCCTTATATAACGTTTCATCTTCATACTATTGAAACGTAGTAATTTCATTTCTGAGCTTAGTATTCTTACTTGGTGGAAAATACTTCATCAGAAAGCAATCCACCTACTCTTGCCATGTGGATACAGAATTGGGCGGTAAGGAATTCAACCATGCTCGTGCTTAATCTCGCGATGAATATGGGAATAACTTCAACAATAAAGCATCTTTAGACACTCCAACTAGCTTGAAAAAAATTTCTCTTACTTCCATAAATAAGAGAAGGTACAGCTGTGGATCTTCAGTAGGCATCCCACTAAATTGTCCCACTGTTTGCAACATATGGAACATCACTGGCTTTAATTCAAATCGAGGGGCCTCAATTTTGTGTCGTATAATCCTTGAATTAAACTCATTAAATAAGGGCACATCATACTGTGAAATAGCTCGATCTCTATCAGCAACAGTAAGGATTGGATTCCAAACATTACTGGTTGTGTCTTCTCTTGGGTCTTGGTTCATTTCTTCAACTTGTATTTGGGCTAAGCGTTCCTTTCTTTTTTTAAATGTGAGTACAATTTTTGGGTCATTTAGCAATAGATCGATAATTTGGTCTATGTTCATAAACCGCGAAAAATCACAAAAATAATGAAAAAAATAAAAAATAAACCAAATTGCAAAACAATTTGTCTTCACAAATAATGACAAAATATAGTCCCCGAAAACAATGCCAAGTGTACACGGTCGTTACAAGTAATAAGTAGTAAGTAGAGTTATTGTCTCCACAGAGACTGAATGTGCAGATAATTTGCAAAGTTAACTAGAAAACAATTTGGAAAGTAGCAAGTAAAGATAATTTTTATGAGAGATCGAAATAAAAATATGAATATAATAATATTTAACATATCCACAAAATAAAAATAAAACATAATGCAGAAGAAAATAGCAGCAAAAAAATTGAACACAATATTTAGCAACCATAACATGAATAGACTAGAATAAATATTTCACTATAATAAGGTTTTATTGACAATTATATTAAGAATATTACAAAAGATAGTGGCAATGTGAAAATTCATTTAACTTAATTCTTAGGCTTCTCTCAAAGTCTTATTATGCCTTTCAATTACCTCGCATATGTCTATGTCAAAGTAACCTTGAGATCACCCTTTAGGGCATCATATGTAGTTTATGCATGTAACAACCATCTTTCGATATCAATATGACATGCACTATCTAGCTCTTTCGTCTATTAAATATTGCCTATTCGCAGATTAAATAGCTAATTCATTAACCTAAAAAATGTTGGCCTTACTGTAACGCCCCGAATTCGGGCCTAGAAGGAATGGGCCTTGAGTGTAGGATCAGCTAGGAGACTGCACATAAATATTTATGTATGCAAGAAAATGACACAAATTGCTTGTTTGCTTTGATGGTTAAGTGATTTAGGAGTGTTTGAGAGTGTTTGAGAAGTCCTGGGTTCAAGCCCTGGCTTTTACAAAATTTTGATTTTCTCTTAAGTGAACCTTGGTGTTAACATGTAGGCTTTAAAAGAAATTATGGCAGAATTATGACACAAGTTGAGCTTGTAGTCCAGGGGAGGTCACGTGTTTAAGGTTGCAAGGGAGCTCAAGTTCGAATCTCATTATGCGCAAAGGAATATTTATTTTACTTCCTTACAGCAGGAGAAATGGAGTCTGACTGGAACTCTGCAAGTTGGAATTTGAATTAGTCAATGAAAAGGTTGAGAAGGGATTTGTAGAGGTAATCTGGTTGTTAGAGAGAAAATCAAGGTAGTTTTGAAAAAATGGGAGAGTTTCATAGGTGAAAGTCTTTGTGCCGAATTTGAACTATTGGGAGTGAGAAATTCGTCTAGGGGAAAATTGTGGACATTTCTCGATTTTAGGGTATTATTCTTTGCTCATTTATTCGATTTTGGTTTTTTGTTCTTGAAGACCGATTGTAGGGTAGGTGCTTTCGTTGTTTTTTTTTCTTTCTCCTTTCTGCTTCTTGCATATTCTTGACCGCCAACCTTTTGTGCTACTCTTGCCAAAGTCTATCTCTGTTCTTTCTTTGGCATCAACCTTAACCAAAATTTCCCTTCTCTACTCTTGCTATTTTGTCAGCCTTGGCTGAATATCCGGATCATCTCTGCTCCATTGATTAATTTCTTTTGGTCGAACTCACCATACCTTCCCCTCTCTATTTGTTTTTGATGTTTTATTAAGTTTAAACCAAACTGGTCTTCTGCTAATCCTTGGGGTCTCAACATACTCTACTCTGGTATATTATTTTGATTCTGCAGGGATTCCTGACAAGCGGTAGGCGTTCATATCTCCTTTTCTCGCACAAATCTGTCTCTCTTACTTTTACTAAAAAGTCGGCTGCTTCCTTTCTTATGTTCTCTTCTTGCGTTTCTTGCCTTTCATCGCGAGGTGATGCTTGTTGGGGGGCTAGGTATTTTTAGAGGAGTAAAGGTGTGCAAGTGTTTTGGAAGCGATCAAAACCTTTCCTCCCATCTTCCAGCCAAGGTAAGTGTGAAACACCCCAAACCCGGCCCACGAGCCCTGAACGGATCTGGTATGTTCCTCGAGTAAAACAGTTAAAAATTCCTTTGTTACTTTGGAAAATCTGAGTGGTTTTGAAAAAAAAAGTTTATTTTTGTGTTGTCCTTGATTTGGAAACAAGTTTATCTTATGTTGAAAACCATTTGGTTTAGGGTGTCCCAAAACATTTAGAGTTTATTATTTTTTTTTTAAACTAAAGTCACTTAATGTTTAATTTGCTAAAAATTTGTAACACAATAAATTCAAATAAAAAGTATGCATAAAACAGTTCATACTATGGCCTTATTACATCAAAATTTAAAACCCTAAATAAATCCAAAGTATTTAAAATATAACATGTCCAAAATTAAATAAAATCCCGAACTGAGCATGGCCACCACTAAGCTCCTGCCAACTCGGTCCATTACTGAGTGTCACCTGAAAAATATTCCCACAACGGGGTGAGTCATACAGACTCAGTATGTACAACCAACACTAAGTCCCAACAGTTTAGGCATAACAGTCCATACAAGTACATATAGCAGAAATAAAGATAATGATGCAAACCCGAACCAAACCTAGGTACCATTCGCTCCACATCACCCGTACCAACCTGCACACCGTGGGGACTACTAAGTCAACCTTCCATCTGCTACACATCATCGAAGGCAGTCGCTGCAGTCGACATGCACATCACCCTTATAATTTTGTGCCGTAGCCACCAGATAATTATTTGTGACATAAGTCACCTCATTCAGATATTTGTGACATGAGTCACCACATTCAGATATTTGTGGTAAGAACCACCAGATCACTTCCCCTTTTCAAATTCACCCATATGCCCCATGTCATACAAATCATGCAATATCATGCCTTAAGCCTTATCTCACATTCTTATCATGTTCACATACGTGACTTATTCCAAATATTCATATCTTCTATTAACTTAAAGTTAACGTTACGTACCTGAGTACTTTGTACCGTTGCATGGTACCTTGGCCACATTCACATTAATATACACATATATTAAATGGGTGCCATAAATTTATTAAGAGATAGTGTGGGGTACACACCTGGTACACTTAGTAAGTTCACTTAAATCCCGAAAATCCGATCTAATGCTTTAGATTCTAGTTCCTTGTTGCCGATTTGATTATTAATCAAATCCCAAAAATCTGTGATCTTCCTACCCTCCAATCGGCCAATGCTAAACTTGGTTAGTTCCGGCTTTTGAATAAATAAGAAATACCAAATATAGCCTTGGCTGAATGTACATATGTACTTACCTTACGATTCAAAATCCCAAAATCCTTGCATACCACTGTCGACTGCCCCTAAATATCCATAGTTAGATTCGGCTAACATAGTAACCAATATGGCCGAATATGCTCATTCACTTACCTTGTGATTCCAAATCCCGAAAATAGTCACTTAACCAAGGAGATGTCGAAATCCTACAGAGTACATGTTAGATCCAATTCTAACATTAAATTACAATAAAATGGCCTTCGGCCTAAGATCTTATTTGCCCACCTTCGATCTAACAAAATCCCGAATGATCTTCTATTGTAGTCGACTTAGCAGAAAACCCGAAATCCTCCTTCAAAGATTCGGCCAAAGATCATTAAGGGGTTAGAGACTTGATTTCGGCTAAATGAAAAGAAATAAGATGATGACAATAGAATCCTTACCCTTAAAATTATGATCGGCAACACCCTTACTTAAACCCATAAAGCTATTCGGCTATGGCCTAGGTGATTTTGGCTTTTGATGAACACTTAGAGAGTTTCAGCTTCAACATAGGAAAGAAAAAGAAAAAGTGTGAAGCCTTAGGAAGAATCGGCTATGAGGAGACTTTGAGAGAGGTTTCGGCTAGACCAAAAGAAGAGAGAATTGAGGGGTTTGATTCTATGGAGAGAAAAGAGAAAACGAAAGGAGGCTGAAATCTTTTTATGAAATTCGGCTACTCCCCTTTCTAATTTGGCTGAAAATCACCCCTAGGAAGAGTCCCACATTCGGCCACTACATCCTTCCCTATCACCATCCTTATTTTCCTCCTATTTTATCTCTTTTTCATCTATTCAAAATATTTAAAATAAATCCCCAATTATCTCCACCCTATAGCCGAAATTTAAAAAGGATTATCCACATCTAAAGCTCATCCTTTCAGTGCCCCCTTGCCGTCCACCTCTACCTATACTTGCAGCAAAATAAAACACCTTTTTCTGCTTCCCTTGCAGCTCGAACCTAGCCCATTGCCCACTGCATATGGCGTCACCTACCAAGCCTTAAGTGGCATCTCCAAGCCACTTTAACAAGCTGATTTTTGTGTCTAATTTCCCCTACAACTTCTCTTAAGGCCACTTTGCTTAGCTTCCTCTTTTAGATTTAAAATCTAATAATTCCTAAGGCATTTATCTACACTCTAAGGTTCTCAAGAACTCATACAACACATTCAAAATACACATAGACATGCTATTTCATACAATTAACCATTAATGCACAAGCCATAAATCTCGGATGTTACAGTTCTACCCCCCTTAAAATAATTTCGTCCTCGAAATTACCTGGCTAAAATAGGTGAGGGTATTTCTGTAGCATTGCTTCTTCCGGCTCCCACGAAGCTTCTTCCGATCCACGATTACGCCATAATACTTTGACTAGAGGTACTGACTTCCTCCGTAGCACTTTCACATCTCGTTCCAAGATTTGAATCGACTCCTCTTCGTAGGACAAATCTGGCTTTAGCTCCACCTCTTTAACTGGCACTACATGAGATGGATCCGAACGATAACGACGTAGCATAGAAACATGGAATACATCGTGCATCTGCTTCAATTTCGAAGGCAACTCTAACTAATATGCCACTGGTCCAACTCGCTTCAATACCCGATAAGGTCCTATAAACCTTGGACTTAGCTTTCCTTTTCGACCAAATCTCATCACCTTCTTCCAAGGCGAGACTTTAAGAAACACTTGATCTCCCACATCAAATTCTATTTCCTTCCGTTTGAGATTTGCATACGACTTCTGCCTATCAGATGCTTCTTTCAACCGTGCTCGAATCACCTCAACCTTCTCTTCGGATTCCGCCACAATCTCTGGACCCAAAACTCGACGTTCCTCTAATTCTGTCCAACACGTAGGAGTGCGACACTTCCGTCCATACAGCGCTTCATACGGTGCCATCCGAATACTAGCTTGATAGCTGTTGTTGTACGCAAATTCTGCCAAAGGCAAATATTCTTCCCAACTTCCTCTGAAGTTTATCACACAGCCCCTCAACATATCCTCCAACACTGGGATTACTCGTTCAGATTGACCGTCCGATTGTGGATGAAAAGCCATAGTGAAATCCAATCTGGTGCCTAAAGCCTGATGTAGTGCTTTCCAGAACCGAGACGTAAACCTTGGATCCCTATCTAAAATGATCGATACCGGTACCCCATGCAACCTCACAATTTCCGCCACATACAACTTCGCCAACTTCTGCAGAGAATAATCAACTCGCACGGGAATGAAATGCGCGGACTTAGTCAACCGGTCCACTATCACCCATACCGAGTCCTTCTTAGTAGGCTTAAGGGGAAACCCACTAACGAAGTCCATGGTAATTCTCTCCCACTTCCACTGCGGAATCTTAATTGGCTGAAGCAATCTTGACGGAACCTGGTGTTCAGCCTTAACTTGCTGACACGTTACGCATTTACCGACAAATTCTATAACTTCCTTCTTAAGACCAGGCCACCAAAACTGTTCCCTCAGATCTCTGTACAACTTAGTACCTCCAGGATGCATAGCATAAGGGCTACTATGCGATTCCTGAAGAATTCTCTGCCTTAATTCCTTATTCCCTGGCATACAGACTTTACCCTTGAAACACAATACTCCATCACCGAACATACTGTAACCCTCTAAACCCCCATTCTAAACTTGCCGCAACTTAGTACTTAAATCTTCATCCAACAACTGACCCTCTTTCACTTTATTCAACCATGTCGGCTTCACTTGCAACTCTGCTAGTAGACTTCCATCGTCATACAAGCTCAGATGTGCGAACATCGCCCTCAGGTCTGACACGACCTTCCGACTTAGGGCATCTGCCACTACATTCGCCTTGTCCGGGTGGTACTCTATAGAACAGTCGTAATCCTTTAACAACTCCACCCACCTTCGCTGTCTCAGGTTCAACTCCTTCTGAGTCAACAGCTATTTAAGGCTCTTATGGTCTGTGTAGATTACTGACTTTTCTCCATAAAGATAGTGCCTCCATACCGTAAGAGCAAAGACCACTGCTGCCAACTCCAAATCATGCGTCGGGTAGTTAACCTCGTGAGGCCTTAATTGTTGAGACGCATAAGCGACTACTTTTCCGTCTTGCATCAATACGCATCCCAATCCCGTATGAGAAGCGTCACAATACACCACGAAATCCTTTCCTGCCTCCGGTTGAATCAAAACCGGAGCTTCAGTCAGAACCCTCTTAAGCTTCTCAAAGCTCTCCTATTGTCTCTCTGTCCATACGAAAGGTACCTCCTTCCTCAACAACTTCGTCAAAGGTGCGGCTATTGATGAGAACCCTTCCACGAATCTTCTGTAGTAGCCTACCAATCCCAAGAAACTGCGAATCTCAGCCACAGACTTAGGTGGTTTCCAATCCAATACTGCCTCAATCTTTCTGGGATCCACCCTTATTCCTTCCGCGGACACTACATGTCCTAAGAATGCAACCTCCTTCAGCCAAAATTCACACTTGCTGAATTTGGCATAAAGCTTCTTCTCCCTTAATACTTGCAACACAACCTGAAGATGCTCATCATGCTCCTCTTCAGACTTGGAGTACACTAGGATGTCGTCGATGAATACAACGACGAACCGATCCAAGTAAGGTTAAAAAACCCGGTTCATCATATCCATGAATGCAGCTGGGGCGTTCGTCAATCCAAACGGCATTACAAGAAACTCATAATGGCCGTATCTTGTTCGAAAAGCTGTCTTATGGATATCTGCTTCTTTCACCTCCAACTGATGATATCCCGACCTTAAATCGATCTTTGAAAATACTGCTGCCCCCTTAAGCTGATCGAACAAGTCGTCTATCCTTGGCAACGGATACTTGTTCTTGATGGTTAGCTTGTTTAGCTGGCGATAATCTATGCACATACGCATAGTTCCGTCCTTCTTCTTTACGAACAAGACCGGTGCTCCTTACGGAGACACACTGGGTCGAATAAACCCACGATCAAGCAACTCTTGGATCTGGGCCTTGAGTTCAACTAACTCTTTTGATGCCATTCTGTACGGGGCAATTGACACAGGAGCTGTTCCCGGAAGCAAATCAATTCCAAACTCCACCTCCCTATCCGGGGGTATTCCAGGTAACTCCTCCGGAAACACATCTTTAAATTCTCTTATAGTTCTAACTCCACTAACTCCTCCTTCTTTTCCATCCAACGCACTTACGAAGGCCAAAAATGCCTTGCACCCTTTCCGAACCATCTTATCAGCCTTTAATGCTGAAACTACGTTAGACAAGTAGTTTCTTCTTTCTCCTATCATAATTATTGCCTCATCCTCAGGCGTCCTTAACTCCATTCGCTTAGCTGCACAATCCCATGTAGCCCAATCCTCCACTAGCCAGTCCATGCCAAGTATAAGATCGAATTCTCCGAAGGGTAGTTCCAATAAATCGGCAGGGAAAATCACTCCTTGAATCTCTAGAGGTACACTCTGAAAGATCTTATTTACCACTACAGTTTGGCCTAACGGGCTTACTACAGTCATCTCCCTATCAGATAGTTCAGAGGCTACGCCTAGTGTTTCAACTATACTACATGCAACATAAGAATGGGTCGAGCCCACATCAATCAAAGCAATATAAGGCTTGTTCGCTATAAGGAACGTACTGGTTATGACGTCTAGCGCGTCTCCATCCTCCCTCCGGCGAACCGCATAAACCAAACCCGACTGTCTAGCCTCAGTATTACCAACACCTCTGCCCGGTGTTCCACGTCCTCTTCCAGCACCATTGCCTCTGTTATTCGGACCACGACCCCACTGAGGCTGCTGTCCACCTCTACTAGCCTGATTATAACCCTGACCCGTTGGTCGATCGCATCTATCTTTATTGGGCAATCCTTAATCATATGATCATTAGACCCACACTTAAAGCATCCTCCCATTTTCTTCCACCCCTAAGTGCATCTTCCCACACTGTGTACAAGTACGGTACTGCCCTCCTGGACCAATTTGCTGACCTCGCGGCCTATCAGCTTCAGGCCTCTTTTGAACATTTCCAGACGATCCTGACAATCTAAAACCTCTCTTCTGTCTATTCTGATCAGAGTTCTGCCTTACCGAGTCCTTAATTCCTTCGGCTCCCCTAGCCTTCTCTACCAACACAGCAAATTCCCGCTCTTGCTGCGGAGCTATCAATAACCTCAGATCATCTCTTAGTCCGTCCTCAAACCGGACACACCGCTCATGCTCCGTAGCCACTATCCCTCGAGCATACCTGCTCAACCTTAAGAATTCACCTCGACTCGTTCACGGACTTATTCCTTGAACCATTTCTAGAAAAGCCTTTCTCTGTGCATCAATGTAATGAGTACCAATATACTTCTTCTGATACGCCGCTTTAACATATTCCCAAGTGAGTTCCTCAGCCGTAGCACTATCCCGAACTGTGAGCCACCATTGATATGACTCATCGCGAAGAAGCGACACCAACCTTTCAACTTTTCTCTCGCGGTCGGATCGAGCTCATCCATGATCCGCTCGGGCCGCTTCCAACCAATACTCACCAAATCTTTGGGTGCCACCCCCGCACACGCCACGAACACCTCGGCTCCGTTGGCTCGGAGTCGCCGGTCTGCACTTTTGAGCTTCCATATTTCCTCCTGCACGGCCACCATTTCAAGAACTCGCGACCACCGCTGCGTCATCGCATCATCCCCATCCGATCTTGTCGCCGCTCAACACCAACAGCTGGTGGGGGTGGTGGCGGTGGTACCTCATTTCCAGACCCTTGACCCGATCTAACGGGTTTCGACACGGTCATTATGCCTCTACCGCATCCTCGTACATTACGACTATGTCCCCTAACGCTCATATCCACGATCGTACTTTAGTCTGATTAAGAAATTTTATGAATTAGTCCTTGTTTCACTGATTATCCGCGAAGAAATTTTATGAAAGAAGTTTAGAAGTAATTTTTTTGATCATTCAAAGTTTCAAGTCTTCTATTCTAGTTCAGAGAAGTATAATCCATTCAGTAGTTCCTATCACACACATTCATCATTCAACCATTCTTGTCTGTTCCTACCCCAGGGGTATTTTTGTAATTTGTCCTACAGGGGCATTTTGGTAATAAATCGGGGTCAATTTTGAAAATCTTAATAAATCAGGGCACTTTGAAAATTTCAAAACTCGAGGGTATTTTTGAAAATTTTCTCAAATCAGAGATATAGCAGAAATTTTGGAAATCAGGGTCATTTTGGTAATTTTGTAAGTCAGGGGTAATTTCGTAAATTTTCCAAATCAGGGTACTATTTTGTGAAATAGGGGTTTCTCGTATTTTGGAAAAAATATCTTAGTAAAAGTTGGGGATAGTATGGTAATTTAAAAAATTTTCAAACCAAGGGCATTTTAGTAATTTTACCACTAGGGGTATTTAGGTAATTTCGTAAATCGAAAATATTTCAAAAAATTTTCAAACTAAATTTTGCTGCCATCAAAAAGGGGTAATTTGGTGATTTTAAAACTGAAGTTTTTATGAAAATACGGCTAATCCCTTTCGGGCTTTAGTTATTGAGTTTAGCAGTGAATAAGTCCTCTTGGTTGGGTGAACAGTAGCTATGCACCGGTAGGATTCAACAAGAGGAGGTGAGTCACTAGGACCGCTTAAGTACTGTGCTCTTAGGATCCAATCCTAGACATGCGCACAATGGTTGCTACATCCTAACTCGGCGACTTAGTTCACAGGTTTGTTTAATTAGGCATTTAAAGTTTTATGTAATTCTTATGTTGGGGTAAACTAATCCTAAGGCTCAAATAGCTTATCATACTAATCTACGTTCCATTTATACCCTTCTACAAGTCATACTATAATTCATACAACAATTAGAGGTACTTACCTGGTGGACTTCGGGTCGAAGACTTAGGTGCCATGCCAGAAAAACCTGCTTATTCACAAAATTGTTCAAAACACTTATTGGGCCTTATTTTAAAACATTGTGGGCTTTAAACCTAAGGCCGAGAGTTTAAAAAACTGGGCTCTGATACCAAATTGAAACACCCCAAACCCGGCCCACGAGCCCTGACCAGATCTGGTATGTTCCTCGAGTAAAACGGTTAAAAATTCCTTTGTTACTTTGGAAAATCTGAGTGGTTTTGAAAAAAAAAGTTTATTTTGTGTTGGCCTCGATTTGGAAACAAGTTTATCTTATGTTGAAAACCATTTGGTTTAGGGTGTCCCAAAACATTTAGAGTTTATTATTTTTTTTAAAATAAAGTTACTTAATGTTTAATTTGCTAAAAATTTGTAACACAATAAATTCAAATAAAAAGCATGCATAAAACAGTTCATACTATGGCCTTATTACATCAAAATTTAAAACCCAAAATAAATCCAAAGTATTTAAAATATAACATGTCCAAAATTAGATAAAATCCCGAACTGAGCATGGCCACCACTAAGCTCCTGCCGACCCGGTCCATTACTGAGCGTCACCTGAAAAATATTCCCACAACGGGGTGAGTCATACAGACTCAGTATGTACAACCAACACTAAGTCCCAACAGTTTAGGCATAACAGTCCATACAAGTACATATAACAGAAATAAAGATAATGATGCAAACCCGAACCCAAACCTAGGTACCATCCGCTACACATCACCCGTACCAACCTGCACATCGTGGGGACTACTAAGTCAACCCTCCATCCGCTACACATCATCGAAGGCAGTTGTTGCAGTCGACGTGCTCATCGCCCTTATAATTTTGTGGCATAGCCACCAGATAATTATTTGTGACATAAGTCACCTCATTCAGATATTTGTGACATGAGTCACCACATTCAGATATTTGTGGTAAGAACCACCAGATCACTTCCCCTTTTCAAATTCACCCATATGCCCCATGTCATACATATCATGCAATATCATGCCTTAAGCCTTATCTCACATTCTTATCATGTTCACATACGTGACTTATTCCAAATATTCATATCTTCTATTAACTTAAAGTTAACGTTACGTACCTGAGTACTTTGTACCGTTGCATGGTACCTTGGCCACATTCACATTATTACACACATATATTAAATGGGTGCCATAAATTTATTAAGAGATAGTGTGGGGTACACACCTGGTACACTTAGTTAGTTCACTCAAATCACGAAAATCCGATCTAATGCTTTAGATTCTAGTTCCTTCTTGCCGATTTGATTATTAATCAAATCCCAAAAATCTGTGATCTTCCTACCCTCCAATCGGCCAATGCTAAACTTGGTTAGTTTCGGCTTTTGAATAAATAAGAAATAGATCTAAAACACCAAATATAGCTTTAGCTGAATGTACATATGTACATACCTTGCGATTCGAAATCCCAAAATCCTTGCATACCACTGTCGACTGCCCTTAAATATCCATAGTTAGATTCGGCTAACATAGTAACCAATATGGCCGAATATGCTCATTCACTTACCTTGTGATTCCAAATCCCAAAAATAGTCACTTAACCAAGGAGATGTCGAAATCCTACAGAGTACATGTTAGATCCAATTCTAACATTAAATTACAATAAAATGGCCTTCGGCCTAAGATTTTATTTGCTCACCTTCGATCTAACAAAATCCTGAATGATCTTTATTGTAGTCGACTTAGCAGAAAACCCGAAATCCTCCTTCAAAGATTCGGCCAAAGATCATTAAAGGGTTAGAGACTTGATTTCGGATAAAAGAAAAAAATAAGATGATGACAATAGAATCCTTACCCTTAATATTATGATCGGCAACACCCTTACTTGAATCCACAGAGCTATTCGGCTATGGCCTAGGTTGATTTCGGCTTTTGATGAACACTTAGAGAGTTTCGGCTTTAACACAGGAAAGAAAAAGAAAAAGTGTGAAGCCTTAGGAAGAATCGGCTATGAGGAGACTTTGAGAGAGGTTTCGGCTAGGCCAGAAGAAGAGAGAATTGAGGGGTTTGATTCTATGGAGAGAAAAGAGAAAACAAAAGGAGGCTGAAATCTTTTTATGAAATTCGGCTACTCCCCTTTCTAATTTGGCCGAAAATCACCCCTAGGAAGAGTCCCACATTCGGCCACTACATCCTTCCCTATCACCATCCTTATTTTCCTCCTATTTTATCTCTTCTTCATCTATTCAAAATATTTAAAATAAATCCCCAATTATCTCCACCCTATAGCCGAAATTTAAAAAGAATTATCCACATCTAAAGCTCATCCTCTCAGTGCCCTCTTGTCGTCCACCTCTGCCTATACTTGCAGCAAAATAAAACACCTTTTTCTGCTTCCCTTGCAGCTCGAACCTAGCCCCTTGCCCACTGCATATGGCGTCACCTACCAAGCCTTAAGTGGCATCTCCAAGCCACTTTAACAAGCTGATTTTTGTGTCTAATTTCCCCTACAACTTCTCTTAAGGCCACCTTGCTTAGCTTCCTCTTTTAGATTTAAAATCTAATAATTCCTAAGGCATTTATCTACACTCTAAGGTTCTCAAGAACTCATACAACACATTCAAAACACACATAGACATGCTATTTCATACAATTAAGCATTAATGCACAAGCCATAAATCCCGGATGTTACAAAGTGCGTTACCTTACTTATTGGGTATAGGCCGAATTTTCCTTAGGACTTTGTAAGGTGAGGCGTGTGGATCTGAGCCACATCTATAGTTGATTCTAGTCGACAAGATCTGTTGTTATGCAGTGAATCGGCAAGCAGCGTGCGATTGATTTTAGTCAGCAATTTAAGCGAAATAAATTGCATATCTTCTGTCAAGGTAGGTGGTGATTACTGATTTGAGGATTAAGTGTTGTTGAACGCTAATGAATTGAGAAACTAATTGAATGCTTGGGATGATTGTAGGTTGGTGCTCAAAGGGTGTTCGTAGGCTTTCGGAAAAATGTGTGTAATCACACTATCTCTGCTGTGATTCGGTAAAAGCCGAAAAGCCGAAACTTTGACATTCGAGGCCTCACGAGCGTGCGATCGCTCAAGTGGTAAACCGAGCCCACAAATCATGGGCGATAGATTGTAGAGGCCACTACGAGCATTCTCGTGATCTTGGGCCTCGTTTGGCTGAAATGGGTCATGTGGGCCCAATGGGCTCATGGGCCCCACACGGATATAATCCACGTTAACTGGCAAACACTGGACTGGGCTATGTAGTTCACATAGTAGTGTCGGAATTTGGGCTAAATGGGCCACACGAGCGTATGGGCCCACTTGGGCCGAATATTAGACCTTGGGCCCATTTACACCGTATGACCGTAATGCCCATGTAGGGTAAAATGACCGTAATGCCCTTGTAAAGGTAAAGTGACCGTAATACCCCTGTTGGGTAAAATGACCGTAATGCCCCTGTTAAGATAAAGTGACCGTAATACCCCTGTAGGGTAAAATGATCGTAATACCCCTGTTAAGATAAATTGACCGTAATACCCTTATAGGGTAAAATAACCGTAATGCCCCTGTTAAGGTAAAATGATCGTAATACCCCTGTAGGGTAAAATGACCGTAATGCCCCTATAGGGTAAAATAATCGTAATGCCCCTGTAGGGTAAAATGACCGTAATACCCCTAGGGTAACATGACCGTAATACCCCTGTTAAGGTAAAATGACCGTAATGCCCCTATAGGGTAAAATGACCATAATGCCCCTGTAGGGTAAATGACTATTTTGCCCCTCGAAGGTAAATGACTGACTTGTGCTATGATTTGACTGATTTGACTGTGATTGTATGACTACGATTTGATTGATTTAACTGTGAATGATATGATGATTTCTGGGCTAGACATTCTGCATACATGACATACTGCATGGGGTTGGGATATTGGTTATGGAGGAAGTACTATTCTAATAGGGTCACATGGGTCGCACGAGACGACTGTGGACCTAGTAATTATCTGTTAAGATCGCACGGGTCGCATGAGACAGCTGTGGACTTACTGATGGCTTTAAGCCAGTTAATCTGATGATGGCTCTATGCCAACCTAATTATGGCTTTGTATCGTCTTAATTATGACTTTATGTCTATCATATTTATCCATGGTTGTGTACCGATCGTAATTATTGATGACTTTGTGTCGGTCATACTTACCCATGGCTGTGCGCCTGTTATATTACCGTAGCTGATGGCTATGTGTCGATCTTATTACAGTTACCGATGGCTATGTGCCAATTCCTATTATATGAGGGGTTTTGGGTCTCGCTCACATCGGGTCTAATTACGAGTACTTCTTAGGCCTTTTGACCTTGTACTCTGTATATGATCCAACTCGATTCAGTTTTTCTATTTCCTAAACTAAATTTTAATATTCTATATTAAATAATTTTCTCATCCCTATTTTACCCCCAATAAAATTTTGACGATTTTACCCCAATAAACATTTTGATGATTTTACCCCCTTATAAAATTTCAAGAAAATATGTTCAATATTTTATAACTCAACATGTTTACTAGACTCAACATAAACTCATTCTTCAGACCATTTTTAAGTAATCCATATAGAATTGCAAATGGATCATTTCCATTTCCATTTTTGGAAACCTTCATCCATTCCAAATGATTCCATTTTTCCATTTCAAAAAAAACATAATCATTCCTGAATTTTTCAATTTCTCCTTTCCTATTTATTCTATTCATTTCTAATTTCATCAAGCTGGTAGAGGGATCGATTGAACATATGTAATTAGGGCTTGAATGATTTATAAATAAGTTCCAACTTTTCACCTATTAATTATAAACTCATTTAGTCCCAAAGTCATTCCACTATAGTATCATGATTGAACTCTCTCTATCGACATACCATTATGAAAGCAAATATTCAGTGCTCGTCCAATTACATAGTTATAAGTATGTTACCCTCAAAGGATATTCTTGATCTCTTTGGGATAATATTCGTTCTCCCAATATGATCATATTATATCTCATGGTAACCATTACATCTTCCTTCATGAAACGTCAATTACTATCAAATAGTAATTAAGTACGAAAGACCCATGGTCATGTTTACTTTTCATCAACCATGTAATGACAATGAGAGGATATCATTTACCCATGTCTTAGGTCATGAATTCCATTGTTGTGAATGACGCTACGTACTAAAGAATCTGTACACCTAACGCACTAGCTTTTGATTGCTTATCTATTCAAACTCAGGCTTCTACTTACGAATCACACATACATAGTCCACCATCCACTAAGGATTTAGGTATGCCACAATATGAACGTCAGAAGCGAATAAAGCCATAAATGGATTCAGGATCTATTCTACTTGGGTTCAATCTGATGTACTGTCAGTCATATGTATGTCTCTATCTTTTGGGAGTTATCTGCTCCGATGCCCAAGACAAGACATCTCCCTAATTGGACTTAATAGATGACATATTAGTCTTTCAATCAGTTTGCTCATTTTTAATTAGACTAAGGACATGTTTAGTTTTGTATACTAATACAAACTATCTTTTTGTATTATGATTTGACCACGTAATATCGCTAAGTATTAGTTTCACATTAGACAACTAGTGAGCAACATTTTCTTCCATTTTGCTTTGCATGCAAAAACCATGTGAGGATAATATACAAATAATTTAATTCATGAATAACTTTATTAACCAATTTTTTTCAAAAAATTACAAGTGTACTTAGACGAAAATACTACACTTAGGGCACCAGATCCAATAGAGGTTGTAACAGTCCGGTTTTGACCCTAGTCGGAATAGTGGTTTGGGGACCACAAATTTGAGTTAGAAAAATATTTTAATATTATTTTCTGTGTCTACTGTATGTGATTAAGCATGTGTTAAAATTTCATGGATTAATTTGTCCATTTGTGAGCTTAATTTGAGAAAAGGACTGAATTGCATAAAAGGTAAAAGTGGCATTTTAATTAAATAAGTGAAAAATTGATAATTTTCTTATTATGTGAAGTCCTTAAAGTGAAAATATGCCATAAATACGATAGTGGATGGCTAATGTACGGCTTTGGACATAGTTTATATGTTTTTCTTATTTAATTATAAAGGTTAAATAAGTAAAATAGTAAATAAGTAATTATAATAAAACAAAAGGCTAAAATAAGCCATTATACTCATATTTTTCCACCGAATATTGAAAGAAAAGAAAGAATAAGAGCTTTCAAGGGTTCGGCTATGATTTGGCTAAATTAAGGTATGGATTTTGATCGATTTTTGATAATTTCTACGTTTTTGTAATCGTTACTTTGTGTTCTTCAAAACCCATGCTTCAATTTTGTGAATTGATGAATATTTTGAAATGTGCCATTGATGAACATATGAGTTTTGTGATGTTTAAAGATGAATTATGAAAGATATGTGTTAGATTAATATAGTTTGTCTTTGGAGTTTTTGTGATTTTCAGTAATTTGGACTTAATTGAGAAAAAAATATTTTGAGGGACTAAATTGCAAAATAAATGAAATGTATGGACTTGTATGAGCTAGATGAACATTCAGCTAAGCATGGGTGTATAGAGATTTTGTGTATTTTGTAATTTTGTGAAATAAGGACTATAATGTCAAAATGTGAAAATGTGAGGGCTAATTTGTAAATTACCCTAAATATGTGCTTTTGGATTGAATTGAATGAATTAGTGAATAAATGAGTTAAATTTGAATATGTTTAGATCAAGAACCGAAGAAAACAAACTTAGATCATGGGGAAACAAAAGTAATTGAGTAGCCGAGTTCGTTTCCGTTTAACCAAATCTGAGGTAAGTCTATATACAAATAAATGTATTTACACTAATATAAATATGTTCATATGAAAATTTTTAATGATGAATGTGTGTGAGATGATGAGTATATGAAATACGGGGAAGTATCGACTACATATCAATGTCCGAAAAGTCCCGTACGAACCTAGGAATAGATAGGATAGCATATGTCATGACATAGGTTTCCGATATGTGATGTCGTGTAAGACCACGTCTAGGACGTTGGCATCGATTTGAGATTTACGTGTAAGACCATGTCTGGGACATTGGCATCGTATTTGATTCATATAAGACCCTGTCTGGGACAGTGGCATTGATATCTGAGTACATGTAAGACCTCGTCAGGGGCGTTGGCTTTGTACGACTATTCTGAGTACTCTGAGTATCCTATTAGATTTTGAACGATTCAACGAGCAAGTCCGAGAAATGGTAGTCTACATGAAATGTATATACAAATTAGGTACGTATGATAAGTACACTATGAAAGTGTATGGAAGGTAAGTGTATATATGAACTTGCCAAGATGAACATGTATGTAGATGTGGTAAGATAAAATGTGATATATGCATGAAGGTGCTATGAGCAAATGCATTATATTTGATAAATGAAATGTGGAAATAAATGGCTTATTAAATGAGCTAAAGATCATGATATGAAATTGCAAATGAGAAATATTAATGTCATGGTATAAATATGATTATGTGCATTTTATGTTATGTTTATTTGTATATGGCTTGCTAAGCTTTTGGAAAGCTTACTTTGTGTGTGTTTACTCTGTTTTACAGATCGTCAAAGCTACGAAAGGCTCGGGAATTGTCGAGGATCATCACCATACTATCAATCTCTATTTTGGTACTTTTGAATATGTATATAGCTAAATATGGCATGTATAGGCTAGTTGTTTTGGGATATGTTTGATATATGTACATGGCCATGTGATATGGCTAGATATATGGTTGTATTATGAATGATTAGTTATGTCCTATGATGCTAGTTTTGGTATAGCTTAATAGCTAATGAAATGGTTATATGAATGGTAAACTTATTGATGTATAGCTAGCATATTATTGATGGTAAATTTGTGATGGATTATGCTTTGAAGTGCTTGTGGTTATATTTAGTTAAATGACTATTAAGTTGGTATGGTTGTTATGGTCATAATTGAGTAGAAGTGATGCACAATATGATGTATTTTGGTTGCCAATTGTATAAAGGATGATGCTTGCATGTGCTCGTAGGGATGACCCAAGTGTGGGTGGCATTTTGGCCTTGAAAATGGCCTATAATTGCCCACATGGTTGAGCACACGAGCGTGTGGCTCGACCATGCCCTTCGAGGTTGCAATTTAAAACAAGTCAGAATCGACCATGGGCAAGACACACAGGCGTGTGACTGGCTGTGTGGATCAAGTCAGTAGCAACCACACGCTGGACACACGGGCATGTGACTAGCCGTGTGGTGCAAGTCAGTATCGACCATGGGTGAGCCACACGGGCGTGTCTCAGGCCGTGTGGACAAGTCAGTATGTATGCCCTATTTTGACACGGCTTAGACACACGGGCGTGTCTGAGGTTGTGGGAGGCACACGGCCTGCCCACACGGGCGTGTGACCTCTGTAACTTAGAAAAATTTTTAATTTTCTGAGAACCTCTATATGTGTTCGGTTTAGTTTTGGTTCAATTCTAAAACATGCTTGAGGTCTCGAAGACCTTTTTAAGGGACACTTTGATGCAATTTGTCAGATAATGTTATAAAATGTCTGTAAAAGTTTTCGAATGTCTGGTAATGCCTCTTAACCCTAAACCAACGATGGTTACGGGTTAGGGGTGTTACAGAGGTTGCTTTGAAACCCAATATGACTTGATCTAGATCCTCCAAGTTGTAAATGTTGGAGCCCTAAAACAACCAAAATTCTGCTATATTTTTCCTGAGCCCATTTATTCCTCAAAAAGAAAAAAAAAACTATGTATTTAGCATAAATTTAATTAAATTAACACATTTCAATAGAAATTACAGAATATGACAAAATTAATAATAAAACTACAAAATTGTTATTATTTACTCAGAATTTGCATAAATTATACATTAAAGAATGCTAAAATATTTATATATTTTATAGTTTACAACAAACTACATGTGATCACATTTACTTTTTATCTACCATGTAACGTCAATGAGAAGATATAATTTGTCCATGTATTCAGCTATGAATTCCACTATTGTAAATGATGGTACATATTACGGATGTCGTACACATAATGCACCAGCTTTCAGTTCCTCATCTAGTTGAACTCAGGTTTTTACTTATATCAAAGTATACGAGTCATGCATACATAGTCAATCATCCACTTAGGATTGAGGTATGTTACACTATGAATGTCACAAGTGAATAAATCTATAAACGACTTTAAGATCTATTCTACTTGGGTTCAATCCGATGTACTGTTAGTCCAGTTAGTCACATATATGTCTCTATCTTCTAGGAGTCATCCGTTTCAATGCCAAAGACAAAATATCTATTTCTGACATATTAGTCTTTCAATCGGTTTGCTGATTTTCGATTAGGCTAAGGACATGTTTAGGTTCGTCTACTAAAATAAGCTGTATTTCCATATTAGAATCACGTAATACAGCTTAGTATTAGTGTAAACATTAGACAACCAATGAGTTAATATTAACCAATATGTTCGAAAAACTTACAAGTTTACAAACGAATATACTACGCTTAGGGCACCATATCCAACAAACATATCTTAAACATTAGCAATTGATCACAAAGTATAAATCATTGCCAATCCAATTAATATTATCTCGTGCCAAGCAATTCTATTATCAATTAAATATAGGAGTACATATATGACAATTAGCAAATCAATCCATTCATCATTGTAATAGAATTGACCAATTCATTCTAGTTGTCTAATGTCAAACTTTATATCATTTAAACATCTCATACCGTATATGAAATAAACCTATATACCTTTAACCTTAAGCCATCCACTTTTATGATTAATTAACATTATCTCACCATTTAGCTTTTAGATCCAAACATGAATTCAACATCTAAACACACAGGCCATTTACATTAAGTCATCCAAATAGGTTAGACATACTTAGATATTATGAATAACATCACTTGATAGTAAAGCATTTACATGCCACATATCATATTATAAGCATATAACATTCCATAATCATTACATTTTCAAACTTATTGTAACACCCCTAACCCGTATTCATCACCGGAATAAGGTTACGGAGCATTAGTAGACTTATTACACAATCAAACATACATTTCACTTACATTTTCCAATTCCAAATAAATGTCATTCACAATCAATCACATTGTCCCTAATACACGCCTACAAGGCCCAAATCATACATTAGAAGTGGTTCGGGACTAAACCGATAACTCAAGAAATCTTTGGAAAACATAGAAAATTTTTCAAAATATAGGGGCCACACACTGGTGTGGCCCGGTCGTGTGTCTCACACAACCAAGGACACGCCCGTGTCACAGACCATGTGAACATTCAAAATGGGATCACATGGCCGTGTCCCAGCCCGTGTCCGACCCTGTGTAATTGTCTGACTTGGCTCACACGGCCAACGCATACACCCGTGTGACTAGCCCGTGTGCCCTTCAAAATGGCCACACACGGCCATGTGCCAAGCTGTATGCTAGGCTGTGCCAAAACTGTAGGGTATACTAACTTATGCCACACGCTCGTGTGTTGGGCCGTGTGGAGCGTACTGACTTAATTTCTAATTAAACACTAGGGGACACACAGCTGTGTCACTTGACCCTGTGTCACACACGGTTGAGACACATGCCTGTGTCTCTACCCGTGTGGATAAAAATAGGCTATTTACCAAGCCATCTTTCTAACCCAAACTTGCATTTACCTATACAAACCAAATGGCACATAACATGGAATAAGACATTCAAACCAATCTAAACCAAGCCTAATTCATGCTAATTCCATACCATCAACCATAAGACACATAAGTATTACAATTAGCCATACAATTTCATACCAATTTCACAATCACAAATCACCTATATGGTTACTTTCAATTATGCATCACTTTACCTAAAGCCACAAGCACACCAATCTCAATTTTCAACCATTTGGAACTTCAAACACCAATATGCATAAAAAATCTATATAGCAATTATACACAACATATCAAAAGGCCATTTGCACATATATATACATCATCAAATATACCAAAATAAGCCAAATCACATGGCTATACACATAACTAACCATTCATCAATTACAAGCCAAATCAAATGGCTAAATCCATTACTAACATATATACTGTAACACCTTAAACCCACCCTAGAAGTTAGGCCCGAGTCCAGAATGTCACATTAAAGGCACACTCAAAAATGATCTTACAATTTAACATTTTAAGGCCCAAAAGCCCAAAAAAAAAGTTTATTTTGAAAGCAATATTAACACTTTAATAATTTTATGAAATTTCTTAGGTGGGTAGTTGAAACAATAATAACAACCCAAAATATAAATTCAATTAGGAGTTACATGGCCTTATCGCAATCCAATGAAAAAAACAAAGTATTTAAAACAAAATCATTTGAATAAATTAAAACATTTGAACAGCTTGTAGTGTGGCCATCTCCGAGTCCTCTCCCACGTCAAGCCGTCTATTCAGGATTACCTGAAACATTAAATTAAAGGGTGTGAGTTTTGAAACTCAGTGTGTACAACTTGGAAATCAAATCACATACAATTATTCACACTGGGCCTAAGCCCTATCAATATGGTAGTCTTGGGCCTTAGTCCACAATAACCCCATATCAAATCATATCGCATCGTATACAAACAAGATAATGCAAAACACACCCCAAAAGTCCATCCGTTACACACCAAGGGTAGCCCGATTGTGGTACTACCGAATGTTGCAGCAAAGCTGCAAATCATATATTGGGCTTAAAGCCTCCGATGGATCCATACCATATGGCCATGTGATTCCGAATCCATACCATACGACCATGCGATCCTCAAATCTTCCTCCGTACCATAATTCCCACCCATATGCATCCTAAGCAGAATATCATATGAATACATCAAACACACAAGTAACATCTATAAGCTTATGTTCATCACGTAGGGGTATTTTCATCATTTCACTACCCAGGGGTATTTTTGTAATTCTACCCTACAGGGGTATTTTGGTAATTTGGCAAACTAGGGGTATTTTGGTAATTTTGCAAAATAGGGGTATTTTGGTACTTTTGAAAAATAAGGGTATTTTGGGTAATTTTACAAAACATGTGGATTTTGATAATTTACAAATCTAGGGGTATTTTAGTAATTTTTTAAAATATAAGGGTAATTGGTCCCCTCGGGTTTTAGTTATGAACTTTGGCCCATCAACAAGTCCTCGCGGTTAAAGTGAATAGACACTACGCACCAGGTAGGATTCCAGAGAAGAGGAGGTAGGCCACTAGGACCGCTTAAGTACCAAGCTCTCCCTAAATCCAATCCTAGACATGTGTATGCCCGTTGCCACACCCTAACCCAGCAACTTGTTCACGGACATGTTTAATTAGATTAAGTCTTATGAAATTTCAGAGTTGTTTAAACTAGGCCTAAAGTCCATTAACCCTAACATACTTGTCTACATTCCCATAAGCCCATCAAGCCCAAATCACATCCTTATAGCCCATTAGGCCCAAATCTCATCATATGACCTATTAGGCCCAAAACATATCCAGATTGTGTATCAAGCATGGCTAACTTAATCCGTATAATCAACCAAACCATTTCATCAAACTTAGCCTCATGGCCCACCGGGCCCATTTAGCCACGTTCGGTTTTTCAGCATTTTGGCATTACCGATATTATGTGTGTAGTGTTTTTACACACCTGGCAACCTCGTGTACTGCAAACCCCTTAGTCACGAACCTACAATTGACATTACTAGTGATTAACCAAAGCTTTAACACATACTTATCAAAAACTGAAACATCACTGTACCCTTACCGTGTGCCTTACGTTCTAGTAGCCCTTCCTTTGCTACTATTGGCGATTATCCTCTAGATCTGCACCCAAACACCTATATCGTCAAAACCAAGAGACCCATATTGATCATAAGTCACCCCTATGAGCCACAATAGATTCGGTCACTTATTAAAACTCTAACTGAATCGAGAATACTTACTACCTTGATAACAATCCTTACCTACCGCGCTTGCGATTGCTGAGCCTCACACTTGTTAGTACATGGTAACGGCAAAGAGGGGTTAGATAGCCCTTCGACTTTTAATAAAACATACTAAAATTTCAACTAATCACTTACCGAAATTCTCCTTTGATCCTGCGGCTTAGATATCTACTGAACAAGATTCGGCTTCCAAATGTGACTAAGAGTAGATAACAATCGACTGAGGTGGAGGTACAACAACAAAGAATCAGCATAAACAGGGGTTTCAACAAACAGGGATTTCAAAAAATAGGGATTTTGGCAAATAAGGATTTCAAAAAATAGGGATTTTGGAAAATAGGGATTTTGGTAAATAGGGATTTCGGCAAACAAGGATTTCGGCAAACTGAGATTTCGACAAATAGGGATTTCGACAAACAGGGATTTCGGCAAACAGGGATGGTGGTATTCGACAATGGAAGAAAATAAGGATGAGGGGAAAAAAAGAAAGAGAAAGAAAGATGGAAACTCCAAGAACCCCTTCTAAGGATTTCGGCACCCTCCTTTTATAGCGAAAGTCGAACTACCTTCCCCCCACTGTCCTATTCGGCCCCAGCACTTCACCCTTCTCATCCCCTATCTTTTCTCTCTGATAATACCTTAAGCTTATCCAAAATCTCCTCCACATCCATCAGTCCTGCTTCCTACAAACTCTCTATGGCAAGAGTACAAAACCAACACAACTCTTGCCGTCCACCTATGCAAAATAAAACACTCCTAAATACACCCCACCTACTCGAACCTTGGACCTCTTCATCTTTCACACATGCCACCTCATAGCTCCCAAGTGACGCCACTTTCCACTGGACAGCAAGCCCATTTATGTCCTATTTTCTCTTAATCTACTTAAGAGGCCTATTGACTGATGTCACAGTTCCCTTGGGGCTAAAACCAAAATTTTTCCTGTACCCTTACCTGATCTCCGGACTTCTCCAACACCTCTAGACGCTCCAAATTCATTAACCCTCAAAGCCCATATACCAATTTTCATTTTCTCGCTCACTTAAAAATGAATTTTTAGATCCAAAGCCCAAAGCCCAATTCTTCTAGGCCCAAATTTGAGGCGTTACAATTCTTCCCTCCTTAAAGAAATTTCGTCCTCAAAATTTCCAACTAACTACTAAACGCACTGCTCAAGTCACGCCACTATGCTTTTGCTGCGCACTTTGATTTAATAACATATAAACATTGTACGCATACAGTTTCTATACCCAAAAATATAGCATCCACACAGAACATACCCGACTTAATGGTGATTGAACAATCCCGAGCCTTATGCTCCTCAGACCTGCATCTTAAACACGTTCCTGGCTCCCTCCAACATTCACTCGGATGATGCCTTCTGCAATATTCGCAAGCCGAAAAGTTTGGACGTACCTTAACATGCTTCACAGAAGAGACTACAACCCTAGAAAACTACAATCTCTTTTTTTTTTACAGTCCACGCACCTAACCCGAAGTGTTTCACCAATTTCTTTAACCTCCTTCAGTACCTCCCTAACTAGCTGAGTCAACACATCAGCCCTAACACTTCTACGGCCTCTACCACAACCCCTTGCACTTCTTCTAGCGCTCATCGCTGACTCTCATATTATCTGAATTAGGAATTTTATGAAATTAGTACAATGTTCCATTTTTTTAGGGCACATGTCTTATGTAAGTAACAAAAAATTTTAAAGTTATTCTGCGGTCGAGAATCCACTACAGGCATAAGTTTCCTACGGGCTTTAGTCTCTAAAAGCCTATTTTTTTTAAGTAGCCTATTATCTATAAAGTTTTAGTAATTTAAGCAAATGTAGTATAGAAAACTTACTTGGCTCGACGTCGAGGCTCGGTGAACCACACTTCAAGAATCCTGCAAAAACTTCTTAATTTACTTTTTTTAAACCTAAAACATAAGGCCCATTTCACAGCCTGAGCTTTGCAACCGGGCTCTGATTCTACTAAATGTAACACCCCAAACCCAGCCTAGAAGTTAGGCCCGAGTTCGGAATGTCACATTAAAGGCACACTCCAAAACGGTCTTACAATTTAACATTTTAAGGCCCAAAAGCCCAAAACAAAAGTTTATTTCGAAAACCATATTAACACTTTAATAATTTTATGAAATTTCTTAAGTGGGTAGTTGAGACAATAATAATAACCCAAAATAAAAGTTCAATTAGGAGTTACATGGCCTTATCGCAATCCAATGAAAAAAATAAAGTTTTTAAAACAAAATCATTTGAATAAATTAAAACATTTGAACAGCTTGTAGTGTGGCCATCTCCGAGTCCTCTCCCACGTCAAGCCGTCTATTCAGGATTACCTGAAACATTAAATTAAAGGGTGTGAGTTTCGAAACTCAATATGTACAACCCTTGGCAATCAAATCACATACAATTATTCACAATGGGCCTAAGCCATATCAATATCGGTGATCTTGGGCCTTAGCCCATAATGACCTCATATTGAATCATATCGCATCATCTACAAACAAGATAATGCAAAACCCACCCCAAAAGTCCATCCGCTACACACCAAGGGTAGCCCGGTTGCGGTACTACCGAACGTTGTAGCAAAGCTACTAATCATATATTGGGCTTAAAGCCTCCGGTGGATCCATACCATACGGCCATGCGATCCTGGATACATACCATACGGCCATGCGATCCTCAAATCTTCCTCCGTACCATAATTCCCACCCATATGCATCCTAAGCAAAATATCATATGAATGCATCAAGCACACAAGTAACATCTATAAGTTTATGTTCGTCACGTAGGGGTATTTTCGTCATTTCACTACCCAGGTGTATTTTCGTAATTCTACACTACAGGGGTATTTCGGTAATTTGGAAAAATAGGGGTATTTTGGTAATTTTGCAAAATAAGGATATTTTGGTACTTTTGCAAAATATGGGTATTTAGGGTAATTTTACAAAATATGGGTATTTTGATAATTTACAAATCTAGGGGTATTTTAATAGTTTACGAATATAGGGGTATTTTAGTAATTTTTAAAATATAAGGGTAATTGGTCCCTCTCGGGTTTTAGTTATGAACTTTGGCCCATCAACAAGTCCTCGCGGTTAAAGGGAACAAACACTATGCACCAGGCAGGATGCCAGAGAAGAGGAGGTGGGCCACTAGGAACGCTTAACTACCAAGCTCTCCCTAGATCTAATTCTAGACATGTGTATGCCCGTTGCCACACCCTAACCCAGCAACTTGGTCATGGACATGTTTAAGTAGATTAAGTCTTATGAAATTTCAGAGTTGTTTAAACTAGGCCTAAAGTCCATTAACCCTAACATACTTGTCTACGTCCCCACAAGCCCATCAAGCCCAAATCACATCCTTATGGCCCATTAGGCCCAAATCTCATCATATGACCTATTAGGCCCAAAATATATCCAGATGTATCAAGCATGGCTAACTTAATTCGTATAATCAACCAAACCATTTCATCAAACTTAGCCTTAGGACCCATTTAGCCGCTTTCGACTTTTCGGCTTTTCGACATTACTGATATTGTCTAGTGTTTGTACGCACCTGGTAACCTCGCAAGCTGCAAACCCCTTAGTCACGAACCTACAATCGATATTACTAGTGATTAACCAAAGCTTTAACACATACTTATCAAAAACCAAAACCTCACCATACCATTACCGTGTGCCTTACGTTCTAGTAGTCCTTCCTTTTCTACTATTGGCGATTATCCTCTAGATCTGCACCCAAACACCTATATCGTCAAAACCAAGAGACCCATATTGATCATAAGTCACCCCTATGAGCCACAATAGATTCGATCACTTATTAAAACTCTAACTGAATCGAGAATACTTACTACCTTGATAACAATCCTTACCTACCGCGCTTCCGATTGTTGAGCCTCACCCTTGTTAGTACATGGTAACGGCAAAGAGGGGTTAGATGGCCCTTCGGCTTTTAATAAAACACACTAAATATTAAACTAAGCACTTACCGAAATTCTCCTTTGATCCTGCGGCTTAGATATCTACTGAACAAGATTCGGCTTCCAAATGTGACTAAGAGTAGATAACAATCGACTGAGGTGGAGGAACAACAACAAAGAATCGGCATAAACAGGGGTTTTGGCAAACAGGGATTTTAGAAAATTGGGATTTTGGCAAACAGGGATTTCGACAAATAGGGATTTCAAAAAATAAGGATTTCGGCAAATAGGGATTTTGGCAAACAAAGATTTTGGCAAACAGGGATTTCGGCAAACAAGGATGGTGGTATTCAGAAATGGAAGAAAATAAGGATAAGGGGAAAAAAAAGAAAGAGAAAGAAAGATGGAAACTCCAAGAACCCCTTCTAAAGATTTCGGCACCCGCCTTTTATAGCCAAAGCCGAACTACGTTACCCCCACAGTCCTATTCGGCCCCAACACTTCACCCTCCTCATCTCTTATCTTTTCTCTTTGATAATACCTTAATCTTATCCGAAATCTCCTCCACATCCATCAGTCTTGCTTCCTATAAACTCTCCATGGCAAGAGTACAAAACCAACACAACTCTTGCGTCCACCTATGCAAAATATAACACTCCAAAATACACTCCTCCTACTCGAACCTTGGACCTCTTCAGCTTTCACTCATGCCACCTCATAGCTCCCAAGTGACGCCACTTTCCACTGGACCACAAGCCCATTTGTGTCCTATTTTCTCTTAATCTACTTAAGAGGCCTACTGACTGAAGTCATAGTTCCCTTGGGGCTAAAACCAAATTTTTTCCTGTACCCTTACCTGATCCCAGGACTTCTCCAACACCTCTAGACACTCCAAATTCATTAACCCTCAAATACCACATACCAATTTTCATTTTCTCGCTCACTTAAAAAAAGAATTTTGAGATTCAAAGTCCAAAGCCCAATTCTACTAGGCCAAAATTCGGGGCATTACATATACCAAAATGACCATAACTCCTATACATGCCATATAACCAAATACATAAGTTCAAAAGTACCAAAGTGATAGCTTGATAGTGTGATGAGATCTCTGACGACTCCCAAATCTGAGCAAGCTTTGATATTAACTATAAAACACAGAAAAAATAAATAGAGTAAACAATAAAGGTTAGCAAACTCATATAATTAATAAGTAAAACTTACCATTCATTCATCATTTAAGTGATATAAACATAATATACTCCAAGACCATTTAATCACAAAGTTAACATGTAATCGTCCACATAATGATCATGAACTTACAATTTCATAGATTCAATGCTCATATGATTTCTGTACATACCTGTACTGATACGTATTTACCTCACACCATTTCATATCTTCGATATACCTGTTGAACCATTTGGAATAATATCAGATACTTGGGAATCTCGCACCCTAAGTGCCAATACATAGCCGAGGCTATCTCAATCTCATATCTCATATAATGCTCACTCTTGTGCTATCAACGGGTCTGCTCACACAAGCTGATGATCATGACATAGCTACACGGTTATGCTCACACAAGCTGACGAGAATCCGCAACACATGTCGGATAACTCAGCCACCGGTAGAACGTACAAACCAGCACCCGAATCAAATAACCCCTAATGACATGTCATCCGTATCCTCATCTATTACTAAGGTTCAATCGGGATTTCAAGTTGCTGAATCTTCATTGTACGTATCCATAAGGTCGTATTCATAACAAAGGCAATAATAAAGCATTTAAAACACAATTAAATTTATGCTTATTAACATACGAACTTACCTCGATCACAAAAATAACGAAATGGATCGACTAGTCCAAAACTTTGTTTTTCCCCCGATCTAGATCCGAACTTTGTTTTTTTTTTACCTATATTTCACTTATTCAATTATCATAATAGTCCATAAATCACATTATGGAAAAATTATACTTTTGCCCCTAATATTTCAACATTTTTACAATTTAGTCCTTAGCTCATAAAAATACAAATTCATGCAATTAGATCCCTACCCATGCTAGCCGAATTTCCCTTATTATCATAGTAGCCCATGTTTTTCATTTATTACACACATTTACCACAAAATATTCATTTTTCACAAATAAATCTTGTGACATCCCGAAATTGGGCCTAGTAGGATTGGGCCTTGGGCTTAGGAGTGTTTAAATTTTTGAGAAAAAGAGAATTGCATTATTTCAAAATTGGACCAATTAGGAAGGTGATTTTGGAAAGTTACGAGGTTTCTAGGAAGTTCCGGGTTCAAGTTGGGCCTTAGTATAAATTTTGTGTTTAAGCCTATTAAAGAGAGATAGTAAGTGGCATCAACGCTTATGGAAATAGGTGGGTAAATTTGCTTGCATAAATGAGCAATTAGTAAAGAGGTTATGGCATCAAGTGAAGGCATTGAGGGAAGAGGTTCGAATCCCACTTGGTACAAAAATTTTGACTATTTTTTTGTATACTTTCCCTAAGTGTCGGCCAAGATGTATATATGGCAAGGTGGACTTTTTAATTTTAGCAAGGTGGCTAAGGAAATAAGGAAAGGGTGAAGGTAAGGTAAGGAATCAAAAGAAAAAGGGCAAGTAAGGGGAACTTGTGGCCTTTTTCAGAAGTGTTATGGAAAGTGTGGTTGGTCAATTTTTGACCATTATTGTCATGGATGTGGACGGTTTTGGCACAGGGAGGGCTTAGCCGAATTTTTCTTTGGCAATTGGTAAAAGCTTTGGTGTTGTTGTTTTTTTGGCCAAAATTCCTATTTCCAACTTTTGTGTCATTTTTCTTTTCTCTCCAAATTCCTTCTCCTCCTTGCCGAATCTTCAAGCTTTGAGTGTGCATATTGTTTCTTTATTTCTTCTTGTTGCCGAATGTACCTAAGCCATTGAGATTAAATCGTTCACTCTTTCTCCTTTGGAAATACTGAATCCTCATAAACACTCCTTTTCATCCTTCTTTTCCTTTTTACAAAATTTTCCAACCCTTTCTTCTTCCTCTCAAATCTATATCCTCCAAAGCCGAATATCATTCTTCATTTTCCTTTATAGCCGAACCATTCATTTCTTTTTTATCTTTTCTTCTCATCCGTATTAACACTCATTCCTTTATAAATCGGAAAGTGGTTCTCTTCAACATTTTATTTTCTCTCTTAATGCCGAATTATGCCTTGGTTTGGGATGGTCATATTGACCGAGACCATCATTTTATTCCACTCTCTCAAACGAGATCACTCTCCCTTTTGTAGTCTTCTAGTGGGAGGCCGTACATCATTCTAGCCTTAAGTCAAACGGAAAAATCGGATCCAATATTAATAAGGTAAGGAGTTCTTATGGATTATTGATATTATTCAATATTCGATTGGTTGCTAACGGAGTAATAATTTGAAATAAACGACTATATGTTTTAGGGACAAATCACTCAATATATTCTACATTCGGACATAGTGGTAAGTGATTCAAGTGTAAGTTATACGAAATCTTTTGGAAATCCGAGGCTAACTTTTGGTTGGTATTGTTCTAGGTCATCGACGAGTGGTTCTTTAGGAAATCAAAATCAGGTGTGTAATCCCGTACCTTCCGTATACATATCTGAAATGGTGTGTAATCTCACACTTCTCTGAAAGTTTGTGTGAAATATTTGGTGAATCGGTCGAAATGCCTAAGAAAACCAAAAACCGGCATCCGTGATCACTCGGGCGTGTGTATGATCGTAGTGGTAATCGTATTTTGTAATAAAACAGTTTCGATTATAAGCAGTGGCGTGTTTTTGAAAAATCACGAAAAATAGGAGAAAAGGAATTTGAAAGCGAATAAAATATCAAATTAAATCTTACTGTGTTTATTTTAATATGGAAGAAATAGAGAAGGAAAAAGAATTTTATTCTGAGATACGTTAATTTTAATTAGACTGGTTCTGAATGACTTCGTGGTTCCCTGATCTATCTTAGTAAAATCAGATAAAATTGTACAAAGTGGATTATGAGTTAAAAACTATATGTATAGATTCCTTATTGAGCCTATTTAAAATAGAAACAAGTGGGAATAAACTGTACTAATTGGTTAAACAAAAAAATTCTAGAAAAATTATAGTAAGAAGATATATGAGTCTAGTTTCAAGGAAAATTTACGGATTTAGATTTTGAGATTCCTAACTCAAGTTATAGTCAATTTAGTCAGTACGACACAGATGGACAGTTTAAATTTTTAAGCCCAAATTAGTAGTTAAGTCTGGAATGTGAAATTACCGAATTACAAAAATGCCCTAACGGGCCGAATTATGGAAATGCCCCTAATGGGCCGATTTGCAAAAGTGTTAATGGGCCGATTTGATATATATTGCTTAATAGGCCTATTTGATAAATTGTTACAATGGGCCAAATTGAGATATTGCTTAATGGGCCGATTTGATATATATTGCTTAATGGGCCAATTTGATATTTTGATAAATGGGCCAATCTGATATTATGGCTAGATGGGCTAATTTGATATTTTGCTAAATGGGCCAATCTGATATTATGGCTAGATGGGCCAATTTGATAAATTGTTATAATGGGCCGTACGTTTGTAATGAATATCCGAACAAATTACTGTTGTTATATTGTAAAAATCATGAATTGCTATGCATTATATACATGATTTTGCATGGGATGGGATAATATCGAAGAAAAGTTCTGGTGGCTCTGCCACGAATCTGTATAGTGGCAATGCCACGTCAATTCTGTTATTCTGGTGGCTTGTCCACAATTAAAATTGTTATAAATGGCTTAATGCCTGCGATTGGTGTGTTGGTGGGGTGGGTTGACTTGATCCCCACAGGTATGTTGGTTGGTACGGGTGGTGTGTAGCAGATGGATTACTAGGTTTGGTTTCGGAATTGCATTTCATACACATGATATAATTGATACATTATTATTTTTGTAAATGGGCTTAGGCCCAAATTATTGCTTAATGGGTTTTGGCCCAATGGATAACGGTAAGGGGATTACACACTGAGTTCTTCTAACTCACCCCCTTTCTCTTATTCCTTTAAGGTAATGCTCAGTGACGTGGACTTGGGCCATGGATGACTCGGTGGAGGCCATACTTCAGAAATGGTTTATTTGGACTTTAGACTTCTTTCTCGTTTATTTTATTACTTTACTATTTTGGGTTAAATGTTGTAATAAGGCCACTGGTTTATTTTATAGTGCTTTCTGTTTGGCGTATTTTATAATTTGCTCAAATTGTTTTAAATGAGATTTTTTCTAAAAACTCAAATAAATATTTTCTAAAATGGATTATACAAATGGATTTTTATAAACTAATATGAATAATTTAATCCAGAAGGTTTCCCTCGAATTTTCATCAATGTTTCCAATAATCACGGTTGTAAAACAATTAGTTCACATTTATCGATTTATCAATCAAATCTTTGAGGTTAGTAATATTTTATAAAATCAAACTTGTTTTCTTGATTTTAACAAAGCAATATTTTAGTACGAATAAAAAGGGTTTAACATGTTTTGCTCGTGTAACATACCAAATCCGCTCATAACGCATGGGCCGGGTTTGGGGTGTTACATTTTATGGTTCAGAGCCTAGGTTGCAAAACTCGGCTGTGGGTTTGGTTCAAAAGTGTTTTCCAAAGCTGTTTAAAATTTTGATTTATAAATATATGTTCTAAAGGAAGTATGGCACCACGAGTATCCGGGACCAAGTCAAGTAAGTATTTGTTTTCATTTTATGATTATTGTGTTATTACTGTGGTAAGAAAATTCTACAAAATAGAATACTCTAGAACTGTTAGCTTTAGGAGTTGAAACTATAGAGATTGAGACTATAGGATGCGTTTTGCGAAAACAACTTTACATCTTATACTCCATAAAACATTGTTTAATAAACACTGAATAGTATAATGATTCGTAAATATTTTAATCAGATTATATCAACTTAGTGAACATGAGCGCTAGAAGACGTGGACGTGGTAGAGGCCGAGGTGCTAGAGCTAAATCTTTAGCACCGAGGTATGTGCCCGAAAGGGAGACGCTGACATCGCTAGTGGCTGAGACAGGATCTCATGATCGAGCTGGGGTTGATGAGCTGACTTAGATAGTTAAGGAAGTATTAGAGGAGGTTAAAGGAATCGGTGAAGCACTTCAAGTTCGGAGTGTGGACTGTAAGAAGAAAGGAAATCGTGGTTCTTGTGGATCGCAGTCTCGTTTCGTAAAGCATGTCAAGGCACGACCAAACTTTTCAGCTTGCGATTATTGTAGAAGGCATAATCCGGGAGAATGCTGGAGGAGGTCAGGAGTATGCTTGAGATGCAGGTCTAAGGAGCATAAGGCTCGGAATTGTTTCATCACCATCAAGTCAGGTATGTTTTGGTTGGACGTGATGATTGAACGTAGAAAATTCTAAGTATAAATGGTAGATAACTGTTTGCTTCTATGGTTAGATGTTTGGTTGTGTAAAAGAGGATTCAAAATTATGTTAAAAGTACATTAGTGTTATTAAGATCAGAGTGCGCAGCGAAAGCATAGTGGTGTGATTTGAGCGATACGTTTAGCAGTTGATTGGAAATTTCGAGGACGAAATTTTCTTTAAGGAGGGTAGAATTGTAACATCCCAAAATTGGGCCTAGTAGGATTGGGCCCATTGGGCCTTGGGCTTAAGAGTGTTTAAAATTTTGAGAAAAAGAGAATGGCATTATTTCAAGACTGGACTAATTAGGAAGGTGATTTTTGAAAGTTACGAGGTTTCTAGGAAGTTCCGGGTTCAAGTTAGGCCTTAGTATAAATTTTGTGTTTAAGCCTATTAAAGAGAGATGGTAAGTGGAATCAAGGCTTATGGAAATAGGTGGGTAAATTTGCTTGCATAAATGAGCAATTAGTAAAGAGGTTATGGCATCAAGTGAAGGCATTGAGGGAAGAGGTTCGAATCCCACTTGGTACAAAAATTTTGACTATTTTTTTTTGTATAATTTCCCTAAGTGTCGGCCAAGATGTATATATGGCAAGGTGGACTTTTTAATTTTGGCAAGGTGGCTAAGGAAATAAGGAAAGGGTGAAGGTAAGGTAAGGAATCAAAAGAAAAAGGGCAAGTAAGGGGAACATGTGGCCTTTTTCCAGTGAAGTGTTATGAAAAGTCTGGTTGGTCAATTTTTGACCATTATTGTCATGGATGTGAACGGTTTTGGCACAGGGAGGGCTTAGCCGAATTTTTCTTTGGCAATTGGTAAAAGCTTTGGTGTTGTTTTTTTTGGCCAAAATTCCTATTTGCAACTTTTGTGTCATTTTTCTTTTCTCACCAAATTCCTTCTCCTCCTTGTCGAATCTTCAAGCTTTGAGTGTGCATATTGTTTCTTCATTTCTTCTTGTTGCCGAATGTACCTAAGCCATTGAGATTAAATCGTTCACTCTTTCTCCTTTGGAAAAACTGAATCCTCATAAACACTCATTTTCATCCTTCTTTTCCTTTTTACAAAATTTTCGAACCCTTTCTTCTTCCTCTCAAATTCATATCCTCCATAGCCGAATATCATTGTTCATTTTCCTTTATAGCCGAACCCTTCATTTATTCTTTATCTTTTCTTCTCATTCGTATTAACACTCATTCCTTGATAAATCAGTAAGTGGTTCTCTTCAACATTTTATTTTCTTTCTCTTAATGCTAAATTATGCCTTGGTTTGGGATGGTCATATTGACCGAGACCATCATTTTATTCCACTCTCTCAAACCAGATCACTCTCCCTTTTGTAGTATTCTAGTGGAAGGCTGAACATCATTCTAGCCTTAAGTCGAACAGATAAATCGCATCCAATATTAATAAGTTAAGGAGTTCTTATGGATTATTAATATTATTCAATATTCGATTGGTTGCTAACGGAGTAATAATTTGAAATAATCGATTATATGTTTTAGGGACAAATCACTCGATATATTCTACCTTCGGACATAGTGGTAAGTGATTCAAGTGTAAGTTATATGAAATCTTTTGGAAATCTGAGGCTAACTTCTGGTTGGAATTGTTCTAGGTCATCGACGAGTGGTTCTTTAGGAAATCAAAATCATGTGTGTAATCCCGTACCTTCCGTATACATATCTGAAATGGTGTGTAATCTCACACTTCTCTGAAATTTTGTATGAAATATTCAGTGAATCGGTCAAAATACCGAAGAAAACCAAAAATCGGCATCCATGATCACTCGGGCGTGCGTATGATCGTAGTGGTAATCGTATTTTGTAATAAAATAGATTCAGTTAGAAGCAGTGGCGTATTTTTGAAAAATCACGAAAAAATAGGAGAAAAGGAATTTGAAAGTGAATAAGATATCAAATTAAATCTTACTGTGTCTATTTTAATATAGAAGAAACGGAGAAGGAAAAGGAATTTTATATTCTGAGATATGTTAATTTTGTTGAGACTGGTTCTAAATGACTTCGTGGTTCCCTGATCTATATTGGTAAAATCAGATAAAATTGTACAAAGTGGATTATGAGTTAAAAATTATATGTATAGATTTCTTATTGAGCCTATTTTCAATAGAAACAGGTGGGAGCAGTATATGAAAACCGTACAGTGAGATATTTGAAATTAAGGTAAGAGAGGTAAGAATCATTGACAGTGAAACAAGGGAAAATTTTAGGAATAAACTGTACTAATTGGTTAAGCCAAAAAATTCGGGAAAAATTGTAGTAAGAAGATATATGAGTCTAGTTTCAAGGAAAATTTATGGATTTAGATTTCGAGATTCCTAACTCAAGTTATAGTCAATTTAGTCAGTACGATGCAGATGGACAAATTAAATTTTTAAGCCCAAATTAGTAGTTAAGTCTAGAATGCGGAAATTACCGAATTACGAAAATGCCCTTACGGGCCGAATTATGGAAATCCCCCTAATGGGCCGATTTGCAAAAGTGTTAATGGGTCGATTTGATATATATTGCTTAAAGGGCCTATTTGATAAATTGTTGCAATGGGCCGAATTGAGATATTATTTAATGGGCCGATTTCATATATATTGCTTAATGGGCCAATTTGATATTTTGATAAATGGGCCAATCTGATATTATGGCTAGATGGGCCAATTTGATATTTTGCTAAATGGGCCAATCTGATATTATGGCTAGATGGGCAAATTTGATAAATTGTTATAATGGGCCGTACGTTTGTAATGAATATCCGAACAAATTACTGTTGTTATATTGTAAAAATCATGAATTGCTATGCATTATACACATGATTTTGCATGGGATAGGATAATATCGAAGAAAAGTTCTGGTGGCTCTGCCACAAATCTGTATAGTGGCAATGCCACGTAAATTTTGTTATTCCGGTGGCTTGTCCACAATTAAAATTGTTATAAATGGCTTAATGCCTGCGATTGGTGTGTTGGCGGGGTGGGTTGACTTGATCCCCACAGGTGTGTTGGTTGGTACGGGTGGTGTGTAGCGGATGGATTACTAGGTTTGATTTTGGAATTGCATTTCATACACATGATATAATTGATATACTATTATTTTTGTAAATGGGCTTAGTCCCAAATTATTGCTTAATGGGTTTCGGCCCAATGGATAACGGTAAGGGGATTACACACTGAATTCTTCTAACTCACCCCCTTTCTCTTATTCCTTTTAGGTAATGCTCAGTGACGTGGACTTGGGCCATGGATGACTCGGTGGAGGCCATACTTCAGAAATGGTTTATTTGGACTTTAAACTTCTTTCTCGTTTATTTTATTAGTTTACTATTTTGGGTTAAATGTTGTAATAAGGCCTCTGGTTTATTTTATATTGCTTTATGTTTGACGTATTTTATAATTTGCTCAAATTGTTTTAAATGAGATTTTTTCTAAAAACTCAAATAAATATTTTCTAAAATGGATTATACAAATGGATTTTTATAAACTTATATGAATAATTTAATCCTGAAGGTTTCTCTCGAATTTTCATCAATGTTTTCAATAATCCCGGTTGTAAAATAATTAGTTCACATTTATTGATTTATCAATCAAATCTTTGAGGTTAGTTGTATTTTATCAAATCAAACTTGTTTTCTTGATTTTAACAAAGAAATATTTTAGTACGAATAAAAAAGGGTTTAACATGTTTTGCTCGTGTGACATACCAAATTCGCTCGTAACGCATGGGTCGGGTTTGGGGTGTTACAAATCTCTAATTTGAAATTTTACCAAAAATCACTTAACAAATGTTGTTTATCTAACAACAACCATACATTTTCTATCATCAAACTTCAAAATACACACATATTCATCAATGATAAAACCCTAAACCTTTAACAGTTTTACAAAATAGTCCCTGGGCTAGCTAGTTTAAGCTACAATGATCTCAAAAACATAGAAATCATTAAAAACGGGACAAAAATCACTCACCAATTGCACACACAATCTTGGCCAAATGGAAAGGTTGAAAATGGCTTCTTTTTGCCCTAGTTTCGGTTGAAGGTGAAGAAGAAAAAGATGATACCTTGTTTTGTTTCATTTATTTTAACATTAATTACTAAATTACTTAATTAACCTTAAAAATACTTATTAATTACACCAAATACCAAGCCACTATCATCCACTATCTCATTAATGGGCTATTTACCACATAAGGACCTCTACTTTAAGGCTCCATATCTATTAGATACCTTTAGCTAATAGAACACAAGTTTTACACTTTACGCGATTTAGTCCTTTTTATCAAATTGAGCATTCAAACGATAAAATTTCTTAATGAAATTTTTACACAATCATAATATCATGCTGCAAACATTAAAATAATTATAATAAAATAATTATTTCAACCTCGAATTTGTGGTCCTAAAACTACTATTTTGATATGACTAAAAACGGGTTGTTACACTTATCCATTTCAAGTATACTATATATCACTTGATGGAACTCTAGTAAAATGGACTCGGGTACACGAGTGAAATAGATTGCTTGTTCAAGCTAAAATTACATTTTGTTACCCATTTGAGCTAAACCTATGTTACATATTACCCAAGAATCTAGAACAATGCTAGAACTCGTTAAATAACCCAAGAATCTACAATAATGCTAGATCTCATTATAATTTGTAAAATCTCTAATCAAGCGTGCATATACCCTATTGACATGCCAATCATATCATAGTCTTTTACTAAGTTCACACGGGCAACATTTATACATATATGCATTATCATACCTACAATCACTTTTATTCACATGTCATACCCTGGGTTTGGTCACATTTGCAATTTAGTTATATCATTTCTCAAACATATTCACAACCATAATCCAATTCACCATGAAATCACATGTATTACATATCATACAACTTATTTTTGTTCATTTACCATATCACACAACATAATTCAAGTAATTCATGCAATCTTTCTTTTTGTTCATTTTAGCCTTTTATTTCAATATCCCACATCAAAATCAATCAAAACAATTCATACTATCACCATATACTTATCAATGGTCAATTAAGAAATTAACATATATATGAAAGCATTTAAATCTATCCCAAATCATAAAAGTATAAACTGAAAATCTCGCATCACGCATCGATGACTCTTACTTTTCCTTTTCCTTTCCCTATCAACGACTCAACATCATATTTAAATATGTAAAATCATACAATAGATAAAAAATTATCAACTTCATCCAATTCACATCCTAACATATAGTCAAACATATTTTACATTTTATTCAATGTAGTCCCTAAACTCGAGACAAGCATAACTCACGATTCCTAGCTTCGGATTAAAATATGATTTCACATATTCCCATTAGGGACTTTATATTTTCTATTTATAACATAATTTCACGACAAGTTTTATATTTATTCAATTTGGTCCCTAACAAGCTAAACTAATTTTACAATCTAGTCCTTTTCGTAATCTAAGCTTAATTTCTATCAATTTTAAGTCTAATTCTTCAATTATTCAATGGAAACTTTCTAAAGCTTTAAAAATTTATCAATTTGATATATTGGCTAGCTCAATCTATAGAAGTTACAAGAAAATGACTTGATTATCATACCTAATTTATGGTCGAATGTACTCAAGAAAAGTTTGAAGCTTTGCTAATTTTAGCTATGAAGGATGGCATAAATGAAAGAGATGGTGAACATCTTGCTATCTTTTCTATTTATAGCCTAATTAGCCTTTAATTAGTTTAGTTTAATTACACTTTAACCTTAATAATTCTTTATTAATTAAGCTAATGTAACTTAACATCATCATCCACTATATCCATTTTAAAAATGGTTTAATTTCCATTTTGGTCCTTTGGTTAATTTCTATTCAAGTCCTTTAGCCTTTTGTTAATTAAAACTCAATAGCGATTGGATTTTTACAATTTAATCCATGAGTCTTAATTAACTACTTTTTTGGCTAAATTACTTAATTGAATTTTAATATATTTTTATAATATCTCCTTAAATGTTTTTATTTTACATTTATGGAATCAATTTAAGGAAATGGGGTTTTGAAATCGCATTTTCTAGAATCATTGATTTTGGGGCCGTTACAACCTACATGCTTGCTTGGGTGGCAAGTAATCTTTTCCCATATGTGTAAGCCTACTGTGACCCTTTTTGTGTCACTTAAAGGCTAACATATTTATTTGAGACTCTTAATTAATTGTTTAATTAACCAATTAAATAATTTACACAAGTCCTAATTTAATCTCGTTAAAGTCAAGATCACTGTATTAAAATGTATGTTTAATTTTATTTAATTAATTTTATTCCATTCTAAATAATTAGATAACATGATCCCTTAATTTAACTTTACTTCATATTCATAATTTAATCTAATTAAATAGATATCCAAAGTGACTAAATTAATCCTAGATCAATCTAATCATTAAACCAAGAAAACACATATTACTTGTAACACCCAGCTTTGAGGGTTCTTGGATTTGGCGGGTAAACTGAAAGTAACCTGAACGGCGTAGTGCTATTGTAACACCCCTTACCTGTATTCAATGTCGGGACCGGGTACGAGGCATTAATGGACTTATCTTGTTTGAACATACAACTTTGGCTATAAAATTTCATTCCAACTTAAAACTTCTCATTCACATTCATAATATCCTTATAATAGGCCTACGAGGCCTTAAACATGCAAACGGAGGGTCTCGGAATCAAACTAGGAACTTTTGTATACTTAGAAAAATTTTGCCTTAACAGGGCCACATGCCCATGTGAAATGGGACACGCCCGTGTGGGCAGGCCGTGTGGTCACACACGCCCATGTCCCTAGCCCGTGTGGAATTTATTTTTCACTTCGAACCTACAGGGATTTCACACGGTCGGACACACACCCATGTCCTCGGCCCGTGTCCTCCACACGGCCTAGACATGCCCGTGTCCTCACTCATGTGTGAAAACCTGGGTATTCTGTTTATGATGTCAGCAACCTTATAAGGGGCACACGGCCTAGGCACACGCCCGTGTGCCTAGCCCGTGGTCGACACTGACTTGCAACATTAACATCTAGTGGACATACGGCCCAGCCACACACCCATGGGACTGACTGTGTGTTACACACGGCCTAAACACACGCTCGTGTACCTACCCGTGTGGACAAGAACAAGGCTACTTGCCAAGCTATTTTTATCACCCTAGCTCATACAACATAAATCACATTCAACAATTAACCAAGCAACTTAACTATGCATCATACACATTCATGAATAACCTCATCTTTCCATATATTAATAATAAGGAGCCATTAAATATGGCCATTTACAAAAGAGATCATCTTTAAAGGAGCCAACACACTTGGCCAAAACAACAAGACATTTCACTAAGTCTAGCCCCTATACATGCCAAACTCAAAATGCTAAGTCTAAATATACCGAGATGAGCTGATAGTGTGGGTGATCTTCCTATTATCTTCGTATCCCAAACCGGCTCTTTGACACTATAAACAAGAGAAAAAGAAAGGGAGTAAGCTTTAAGCTAAGTTTACATGTAAACAATAAGCATCATAATATGCTAATTAATCAATAGCATTACATACTAATCAAGAACAATTCACATTTCCATAATCATTCTTACTCATTTCATCTCTTACTACATTCCACCCTTATAACAATTATATTGCTCACATTTATTTATACACATTTCCCTGCACTCATCACCACAAAGCAACATGAAACGTTTACTTATACAATTTGTCGATGAACCCCTCGAAATAATACTAAGTACCTGGTGGTTTCATACACAGCCGCCCATTGGTCAATAATATGGTGGTATCGCACATAGCCCACCAAATGATAATATAAACGATGGTAACGCACACAGCCCATCGTGAATAAGTAATAATGTGGTATCACACACAGCCCACCAAAAAGGAGAATTACAGTGGTATCGCAGACAACCCACCAAATAATTATTATGGATATTTTTTCGCACTTACATACCTATTCCGAGGTTTATATGAGACTTACTCACTATCTATCAATTTCAATCAATCTCAATCATAATTGACCCCATTCATATGATGCACCAATAAGTAACAACATATGTATTAAAGATGTATCGTTTACACATAAACTTACCTCAGTGCATGATGGTCTCGAAACTAACTAATATTTCGACAAAGGCAAGCGCACCTATCGAACAGTAGTATAGTTGTGGTGAGTCCAGAATATCGTATCCTCAAGGACTAAGATTACTAGTAATTACTATCTTTCTATTATTTAGCCTAAGAATTGGGGTGATTTCTTTTAAACTAAAACTAATTAAACACGACAATGAAAGAATTAGGAAAATACTTTTTAGACAACTTATATGAGATAGGCAATACCTAAGGAAGAATCCACCTAGACTTCACTTATTACTTTTGATTCATATGATTTATTCACTTGACTTAATCCGTAGAAATCCCTGATTTATGTTAATATCTCTTTCAAGACTAAAAACAACTGACTCTAGGTTGATTAATTGAAATCTTTTTCTAATTAAAACCCCTATTGTCACATTAACTCGACTATGGATTCCCTTATTAGGTTTGACTTTAATCTGGTAGATTTTCATCGCCCTATTTCTAGGGTTGCAATCAACTCCACTCAATTGTGTTGATCTTCTCTTAAACATAGACTTTTTCTCCACTGAATAAGCACATTCGACTTTGAATTAATAACCTGAATTATCAAAACAAGAATAAGAACTCACAATTAAGAATAAGAACAAGTATTTATCTTATAAATCAAATAATAATAAGATTCATCTTAGGTTTCACCCCCTTAGGTATTTAAGAGGTTTAGTTCATAATGATAGAGGGAAACATCTTAAAATAGGAAAAACAACAACACATAAGAAAACCCAAAAACTTCAAGAGAAATTGATAGGAGATCTTCAGTCTTGAAGGAGATCATTATCCTAAGCTGCTCTCGACGGCTATCAAATTACCTTCTACTCGGCGTCTACTCCACGTCCCCTTTTAGGTTGCCCCCTAGGGTGTTTATATAGGCTTTGGAATACCATTCTTAGCCCACAAGTAACCTTTTCCGGATAGGATTAAACCTAGGTTCGGCAGGGACACGTCCGTGTGACATGCCCGTGGTCGATAGTCTAGGTCGTGTTCGGTCCTATTTGTCACGCACGGCCGTGTGATATGCCTGTGTGTAGTGGTCCAGACCGTATAGGCCAATTTTGTCCATTTTTGGCCCATTTCTCATTCTTTTCAACTCCCTAAGCTCTCCTGAGTGTAAAACATGGAATTAAAGGATTAGGAGCATCGAATTCATCAAATCTAATGAAAATTCATCCAAAATTAAGCCAAGCATGGGGTTAAAATATGTATAAATTATTGTTTATCAGTGCAAAAACGTGTTAATCGGTGACTTAGTCTGTAACCTTGCCTTTTCCTAGAATAATAAAATTTACTCATTCAATCACTTTATATCTCATGATACATCAAAATTCCTACTTAGGCAAAAATGACCGTTTTGCCCTTATACTTTGGCAAAATAATGATTTTGCCCCTAGGCTCGTAAATAATTTTTCATCACATTTTCTCATTAAACAAGCCTATCTGAACATTTATTTCTCTTACAACAACTCACAAAACGAATTATTTCATGCATTTATTACACAATTACAACCCTTACAAATAAGTCATATTTAGGTGTTTTCATGGTAACACCTTTCACAAAAGTTGTTCCTTAACTCACTAACATTCATTTTCTTCCATAAAGAATCAGCAAACAACATGAACACTCTCATGGCAAATCCTTAAACTTTCAACCATTTTGCAAAATAGTCCCCTCATTAGCTAGCTTAAGCTTTGGGGGTTCCAAAAGTACAAAAATTATCAAGAAAGACCTCTAAAATCACTTACTTGCAAGAGATTTGTTTTGCTGAAAAATTGAACGCCAAGAACTCTTATTTCCCTTCAATTTTCGGTGGTAGAAGAAGCATGAATAGTGAAAGATGATACCTCTTTCATTTATCTTATTTTATTTATTTTTTTATCACCTAATTTCACTAAAATTTAATGCCCTTGTCTCCTTGTCTCCATGGCCAGCCAACACACCCTCAATGGCTTAATTTCACTTTAAGGACCTCTAATTTAATATTCTATGGCTATTAGACACCTCTACCTTGTATAATAGAACTTTCGCACTTTATGCGATTTAGTCCTTTTTCTCAATTAAGCATACAATTGCTAAAATTAAAGGACCAAAATTTTTATACATCCTTATAAACATGCTATAACACATAAAGTAATATCAAAATAATTATCTCCAACCTCGAATTAGCAGTCTCGAAACCACTGTTTCGACAAGCCCCAAAATCGGGCTGTTACAGCTATCCACCCAATTGTTGTTCTAGCGTATAGATCGGGTGCATAGTATGTATCAAATTATTAAGCAAGGGTTGTTCTTAAAATGTATTAAGTAATAAGTAAGATGAGATTTTAGTAAGAGTGTTGAGAATCTTATAAGTAGGGGATTACTGCTAAAGGTATTGTACACCCAATTTATTGAGTTCTACTAGTTACGTTTCAACGTGGTAGTTGGAAATGAACAAAGGGATGAACAAGGAACATAAAAATATTGGATTTCTATTTACAACTGTAGACCATTAATAAAGGTATCTTTAAAAGTGTGTCATACGTGGTGGGTTCCAATAAAAGCTTGGGTTCTATAAATAGATACTTAGGTCTAAAAAGAGGAAGCTTTCTTCTTCCTTCTTTAAGAAGTACTTTTGTCTAGGTCCAAAGGAACCCAAAATATTTTCTTTTCTTTCTTGAGCTAAAGTTGTAGATTTGGATCTTTACCAGTGAATATACCATGTCGAGGTAAGATTTAAGACTTAGCATACTGTGTTGTGAAGAGTAAACCTGCTAAACTTGATACATCAGTAAGATAAAGGATAAAGAGGGTCATTCTTAGGGATTTCTCGTCTTAAAACTGATGAAAAATGGGTATATGAATAAATATTGATGAGTTTCCTTGTTCTGTAGCAGTAGTTGTTGTTGATTGCACGATGAAAGTATAAATCTAGAGTTTTGAACTAATGTGGGTGAGAATCAAGTGAGTTTCTATGCTGACTCTTGTTTGTATGATAATGATACTTGTAGATCTATGAGAGAGTTGCTAAAAGATGATGTTGTGATCCTTGAGGCTACAATATGCTATGTATGTGACCCTGTGTATGGTTATTAAAGTACGTCTATGACCGTGCTAATGTTTGTTAAGAATGATATGCATACTTCGTATAAATATATTGGGGTCAAGTAAGTCAGTATAAAGTATGAGTATGATTTCGCTGAGATATTTGGATTATTTATATATGTCTTAGTTGTATGTTATTCAAAATGTTTGAATGAGAGTGGGTTTGAGCATGATGAGTCTGTGTCTATCTCTGCGGAGTCATCTAAAGGGGTCCGTCGGGACTAAAAACATAATCTCTGTTATGAATCTCTAAAAGGAAAGTCCATGGCCATGACACCATATCGTGTAAGACCATAGTTGGGCTATGGCATCATATGAAAAAAAAAAAACTAAATGAAGGTGATTACCCAAATGGGGTTCTCTGCCTGACCCAGGACAATGATGGGAAAACCTAACGACATGTGAGTCTAGGTGAATTCTTGTCGTGAATATGCTAGAAAAAAGAAGCCTTTGTGTCTATGTATAAAAAGGAAGCTTTTGTGATTATCTATAAAAACGAAGTCTTTGTGACTATCTATGCAAAGGAAGCCTTCGTGGTGATTTATGAAGGGAATGCCCTTGTGGCACACGCTAAAGAATGACCCTTGTTGCAACCGTGTAAAGGAAACGCCTCTGTGGCAGACCTTGAGAGAAAGCTATGGTATTCATGGCAAACTCTAAAGGAACAATAGTTTTAATAAACACAGAAGGAAAATCCCCTATGGTGTATCATGTTACGCGTTTGCTTAGATATTCTAATGAGCTTCCCTTGTGGTGAGATTCGTATGAAATGTTATCGCATATCTTGCATGGTTTTAGAAAAAGAATAGAGAAACTGGAATACGCCAGAGCATGTGGGGAATTTGAAGTATGGGTTAAGTAAAATTAAGAACAAACCTGACTAAGGGTTATGTCTAAACATTTGATGAAGGGCATCTATCAGTGAATAGTAAGAAGAAAAGGTAGTAGAAGAAAGTTAAGGTAAGGAAAGTGAATTCAAACATTGTTTTGCAAAGAGCATTGAGTAACAAAATCATGATTGAAATGGGTATAAAAAGAAGAAGTTTTGAAAGGATGAAGCCATTGGTGAAACATTGATAAGGGAAAGTGACCATGATATAGTAGATAGAAGAAAGGATTATGTTTCGTTAATGGTAAATTATCCCTGGTGACAAACAACTGAAGATTTTAAGAAAATGAGCTGATGGTGATGGACTATTTGCTCGTTTATAGAAATCAACGACTAAGGTATAAATGATTATTTCTCACTAAGTTCTCATGAACTTATATGGATTGTGTTTTCTATTTCAGGTTGAATGTGTTGTTGTGCCTAAGGGAAATGATGCTGAGACTATGCCCAATAAGTGGTGTATCGGATTATTATGCATACAGAGCAAGCTTTGATGGTGAGATCGAGTCTGTTTGGCATATAGAAACCTTTAAATCAAGATAACTACGTTAAACTAGAACATCATTTTAGTAATACTTGTAATCAAATTTCCTGTGTATTATAACTGAAATTCTTCAATGTTTATTCTTATGTATTGTATTATGAAGTCTCGTAATTAAGTAGTTCAAATTGATTACAATTTGTGTAAGTAGAGTTAAGTTACATATGTATTAGTGTGGTAATACCCAAGATTCGAATCAGGTTCAATAAATCGGGTTTGGGGTGTTACATTACTCCAATGAGTAAATTCAATGATTCATTTCTTATTATTCAATCATTTACAGTTCCATACAAGTGTTCATGTTTAGCACAATCTATCAAAGAGTTGTTTTAAGCTAGTGAAGGGATCGATTGGATATATATAATTAAGGCTTAAATAATTTCTAATTAAGTTCTAACTCTTCATCTATTAATCACAAGTTATTTAGTCATAGAGTCATTCCACTAAGCTACCATGACTGAACTCCCTATTATATACCATGCATAAGTCATGTACCCAACGTACCAACTTTCAACCCAATACTGTAAAAGCTTAAGTTTTCAATACATTAAAGTACATGAGTTATAAACACGTGATCTATCACTTAGTATTTTGATAATTCACACCATGAACGTAACAAGTGAATAAATCCATAAATGAATTTAGGATACATTTAACTTGGGTCCTATCCAATGTATTATTAGTCTAGATAATCACATCTATGTCTCTATTTTTGGGGTTTAATCCTACTTCGATAGCAAAGAAAAGTTAGCTTCTCAATTGGACTCATAGATAACCTAATAGTCCCCTATTTATTTGAATTATTTGCTCAATTTGATTCTGCAGACTATGAAAAATTTAAATTACCAACTAATATAAGTTGTTTATTCATATTGTAATATACCCATATAATGTAAATTTATTAAAACTTAGGTAACCGATGAGTCAATATTTGCTTATTTATTTTTCTTTATTTGGAAAAAAAAAAGAAACCCCCATTGAAGACAATATAAAATAAAGAAAATGAACAACATCTGTTATTTTCATGAATAATAAGTTTAGTCATTCAGTAATTTATAAAAAATGATGAAATTCTTGCACTAAGGGTATAAAAAAAATCCTAATAGGCTTAACATGAGCACAATTTTGATTTTTTTGTTTGGTTGTGAAATGAAGCCAAAGAAGTGGTTGAAAGCTCTAAGGCCAATGGGGAAGTGAAAGTAACGGAGGAGTAGTCGGGTGTTCGATTTCTACATTTAATTTTGATAAATTGTGTTTTCACCTAAATTGAATTCCTAGGGTCTATGTTAAAATATTATTAACTAAATTGTTGATTGGGGCATTGGTTGGTTGATTTTAGATGTGGTATGCTTGTATGTTGGAGTATATGTTCTTGTGGGAAATTGATTGTTTAGAATAGTTGCTTGTGTCATTGAGTATAAAGTGATGTTATTGATATTTTGTATTGAATTGGGTTATTAGAATGCACTAATAATGGTTATGTTATTAATGATGACCCTATTAAATGATCTGGAAAGTTATCGGGTATAGTTGGCATGTCATAGGATATAGAATTCTTAAAAATATTTATCTGTATACGAGTTTGCCCGATGCACCCAAGAGATTTTTATTTGGCGTTATGTGCACTTTTAGTTTAGAGATATATGTTTCGGATATTTGTTATATGTACTTGAAGCAGTTTGCACACTTATTCATTTTTAGGGTTCAGATGGATATCAACATATTCAAATACATTTCCAAGTTCAGTTAATTAGGCTACTTTAATAAGAAATTGATAATCTAGTTTATAATGAGAATTAGTTTGTAACACCCAGTTTTGACAGGTCTTGAGTTAGGTGGGTAACCCAAAAGTAGTTAGCTACTGTAGTCCTATCCGCCTAATAGATGCTTTTGGCGTATAGGTTGGGCACATAGTTAACGTTAGAGTATTATGCAAAGATTGTTCTCTGAATGTGTAAGTTGTAAAAAAGAAGAGAATGGTAGGAATGATGAGGATTTTTGGATAAATTGGGGTATCGCCAAAGGTGTTGTATGCCCAGTTTATTGGGAATCAAGTTAGTTACGTACTAATGAGGTAATTAGGATGAAACGAAAAAATATAAAATATTGAATTTCCATATACTAATGTAAACCAATTTAATTAAGGTTGTCTTGAAATTTTAAGACACGTGCCAAGTTCCAATAAGGGCTAAGGTTATTTATATAGATACTCAGGTAAGAAAAGGAGTTTTTCTTCTTCCTTCCTCAAGAAGTATTGTTACCTGAATCTTAATGAACCTACAATATTTCTCCCTCCTTCAAGCTAGAGTTGTAGATCTAGATCTTCATCAGTGATTACTCCATGATGAGGTATGATTTATGACTTTGCCTATTATATTGTGAAAGAGTAAGTCCATTGGATCTGGTAAATAAATAAGATAAAGATATAATTTCTTACTTGGGGATTTTCAATGTTAGACATGATGGAAAAGGGGTATATGAATAGATCCTGATGGGTTTTCATGTTCAATACCAGTAGTTGTTGTTGATTTGCATGGTGGAAGTTTGGATCTGGAGTTTTGAGCTGCTATAGGTAAGAATCAAGTGAGTCTCTGTACTGGCTCTTGCATGTATATTTTCCATACAAGATACTTCCATGATAGTTGATCGAACTATGATATAGAAACCAAAAATGCCTAGGCAAAATGTTTTCTTAGGTTGCATGTATATTTTGTAACACCCCTAACCCATTTATGTTGCCAGATCAGGGTTACGGAGCATTACCGTACAATCAAAAAAATTCAAACATTTTATCATTTAATAATTAAATCACATCATAAACCATTCGTATACATACATACTATCCCTAAATCGAGCCTTCAAGGCCCTAAAAATAGCTTAGAAACAACTCGAGACTAATTTGAAACAGTATAGGAAGTTTAGGAAAAAATGCAAAATTTGCAAAATAGGGGTCACACAGCCACACACGGCCAAGTCGTGTAACATGGCCCTAGGCCGTGTAACTTTTGAAATAGGGACACACGGTCATGACCCAGCCCGTGTCCTCACCTGTGTAACTCACTGAGTAGGGTCACACGCCCGTGTGCCAGGCCGTTTAACTCTCTGAGTTGCCCCACACACCCCTGTGTCAGCTATGTGCTAGGCCGCATAACTCACTAACTTGAACCTTAAGAAATGCCCAGATGATACACGACCATGTCGCCAGGCCGTGTGCCTCACACGGCTGAGTCACACGCCCGTGTCTCTGGTCGTGAGAACCCAAAATTTCACCTAAATCAAGCCATTTCATACCGTTACATGCATAACCTTTCAACCCATTTAAGCACACTTTAAAGGGACCTAAACATCACCAAAGCACACATTAAATTGCCATTTCAAGATCCTAATTTACCTAACCAATGTACCATTCAAAGGCACCTTAAACATACCAAAACATAATATGCCATCACAAGTCAACATTACCTACTTTTTAAGCATCATAATCTAGCTCAATTACTTACCAAAACATGCCACATATTGACCATTCTCAAACCATTTAAACATACTATAAAAGACCTTACAAACATGCATAGTAAGGTAACCAAAGTGACAATTTTTAAAGGCATCAAATGGTACCAAACCAACACAACTTCCAAAAGTTTATACATGCCAAAGCACCAAAAACACATTCATCAAAATAACATTACAAATCACCCTATACATGCCATTATAAACCTTGGCCAAAATGCTCAAAATCTACCGAATTACCTGCTAGATAGTGTGATAGATCTTCGACGAGCTTCCAACCAAATCGAGCTTCCGATAATCTATAAAACAAAGGAAAACAACTATGTAAGCAACGAGTGCTTAGTAAGCTCGTATAAACTTGAACATAACTTACCATTTCAATATTACCATACATAGATTAAACATAACTCATCATCAATGCATTAAGCTTAGAAATGCCTATCCAACATCACCAACTCACAAATTAGTAAGTTTTTCCATGATATAATGAAATCAACCATAAGAACAACATCCATTAAGTCATGATTCACTCTAACTGCATACTAACCTTTTCGTTCCCTTTTCTTCCCCGTTGAACAATCTAGAATTTCATCAGATACTCGAGAAAGTTCACATGTAGTGTGCCTTTACATATAACCATAACATTTCCTTTACATCATTGCTCAGACGAGATGTGAAATGGGCCTACTCACACGAGCTATGGGTCGAAATGTAAGTTACACAATGTTGCTCACATGAGATGTGAAGAATCCACAACAAATGCAGGACCTCAGCCATCAGTAGGACATTCAAGACCAACAGTCGAAACATGAAATCCCAAATGACATGTCATTTGCATCCTAAGAATTCCTAAGGTTCAACGGGGGCTCATTATCCGTCAATTCGGCATAGCATTGATACGTTTATATATCGATCATTTACATTAAACATAATATAGTAAACATTTTGTAACATCCTTAAATCGGGGCCTTTGCATTTTGTATGTTTGCATGTTGTTAGTATGGATGACATGCTGGTTTAGGCTAATTTAGGGTCTAGGCAAAAGCCAGGGGTAGGCTAGAGGCATAGCAGAAATTTTCTTTTTGAGCATTGGAGGGGAGAGCTGATTGGGTTAGGTGTTAAGGGAAAATAGTGGTATGATTTGTCACAAGAATACAAGTGGTAAAGTGGAAAGGGAGGCGCCACTTAGGAGGCAAGGGGGTGACGCTACAGGGAGCAGAAGGAGCCTGGGTTCAAGCTGTGGGAATCTCCTTTTGGGTATTCTTTTTGACGCCAGGACAAGGGAGAGTTGTGCTCAGGATGGACACTGGTGGATGAGGGTTGAGGGAGTCAACAGGATTTGAATGTGTGGAAGGGAGAAAATTAAGGAGTTTGAATCATTCAAATTCGTTTAAACGATTGGATAAGAGGGAAGTAAGGAGTAAAGGGAGGGACGGCATAGTGTTTGAGGGGAGTTGGAATGTGTAGCCGAAATTGTGAGGGGTGGATTCGGTTTTGGGTGCTTTAGGGGGTGGCCGAATGTGCTTTAGGGAGTGTTATGAATTCGGCTAGTTAGGGAGCCTTTAGGGTCTTCTCCTCTCATTTGCTTCTATGCCGAAACCACCCATTGCACTTTTTCTTTTCATTTCTATTTACCAAAACCCAATAGCCTCCTAAACTCCTTTTCTTTTCTGTTTTGGTGTGTAGCCAAAACCCACATTGCCCTTCACTTCTCATTTTCGTTTAAGCATCAAAGTCGAATGCCCTTGGCCATACTATTCTTTCTCCATAGTCGAATCTCCTTACCATTTATCCCCCTCGTTTTTGTTCAATCTTTTGAGGAGCCGAATCTGTTTCTTATATTTTTCTCTTTCTCTTTTAGGCACTCTCAAACCGAAACCACAAATCCCATTCCTCGCTTCTTCTTTGCATCTCTCCACTTCTTATCAGCCAAAACTTGTTGAAGTTTCAACCCCTGTCGAAAGTTCATCAACTCTTCTCTCTTCCCTTTTAACCTTTGGCCGAATATCATCTGTTAAAGATCCCCCTTTGATTTCATCTTTTTCCTTGCATAGGTGGAACATTTCCGGCATTTGGGTAAGTTCTTGGCCTTTGGCCAAATCCCCCTAACTCTCTCTTTCATTCTCTTTACTCTTTCTCCTATCATTTTCTTTGGAAAGAGAAGCCGAAATCTCTTGGCACTTAAACCTTCTCGTTTAATTCTTGGATGTAGTGGATTACGTTCTTCGATCTGTCATTTTTCCAATCGGTTTTGCTAGGGTGTGGCAAGTGTTTCTCTTATTTCGACATCTCTTATTGCGTTAAATGTTGAAGACAGAGATCCAAAGTTATTGATGCTTGGCCGAGTGCAGGGGGAGTGGTGACGTTATCATGTGTAGACTTCCGGGATTCGTTGGGTTGTGAGTCAAGCTTAGAACCCCAGGTGTTGTCGATTTAGGTAAGGGCTTTCGCTCTACGGGGTATGTTAATTTCTTAGATTCAATGTCGTTGCTTTAATCTGAGTTAGTGACTAAGGTGTGTTATGGACTCGAAGGCTAGCTGTAACACCCCAAACCCGGACAAGACACCACGTCCGAATCTGATGTGTTACGGGAAAAACGTTTTTGAGAGGTTTAGATTCTTTTCACTTAAAAGCTGGGTGAAAACATAGTGAATTTGAAGAAAATTTGAGTAGACTTGTTTGAAATCGAATGGTGTATTTGAAACCCGGAAATTTTGAAAACCTAACCAACAAGTGTGGTTAAAAGCGAGTTGATTTCATTTAAAACTTCAATAGTTTCTTAGTGTTACTTAAAACATTTTTAAACTTGGTAGAAAATCGAGTTTGATTTGAAAATCATTTGAGTTGACTTAATATCGAAACATAGTATAATACCCGATGGTATAATTGAAAACACATTGCGTTAAAATTTTGAAATCCTTGTCATTCCAAGTTTTAGTAAAGTTCATACCAAGTTACTTTGTTAAGGCATATAAAAATCAACTTAAAGCATAAACAACATAAAACATAATTTTAAAGGCCCTTTTACAAATCCAAAATAAACCCAAGTAAGTAAATAAACTAAAGTACCCAAATTATAGAGTCTGAGTAAAACTTTATTCAGCATGGCATGAGCACCCCGAGTCCATCCCGGCTTCATGTCCGCGTCTACGAGTCACCTGAAATGTCAAAGGAGAGGGTGAGTCGAATGACTCAGTGCATAAATCCCGCTCCCGATGTAACAATATGCTAACACACATCATACATAGCAATATGATTAATGCAACCCGATCCTAACCATCCGTATCTCCTTTTCTACCCCGTGTGGTACCAAACCACTGGTGGTGCCAAACCACTGGTGACCCAAAGTCACAATATCCATATTATGGTGCCAAACCACTGGTGACCCAAAGTCACGAATAATTCAATGATGGGGCCAACCCATCGCGTGATACCAAATCACTAGCGACAATCCCAGATCTCATAAGTGCGGCCAACCCACGGTGGTGTCAAACCACAGGGACGAGTCGCAATGAGGTGCCAAACCTCTGGTGTCCCAAAGACACAATGTGGTACCAAACCACTGGTGACCGCAGTCACAATCCGATGATGGGGCCAACCCATCGTGTGATACCAAATCACTGGCGTCAATCCCGTTTAATCAACTGTGGGGCCAACCCACCGTGGAACTAAGCCACTGGGACGAGACGCTGAGGTGCCAAACCTCTGGTGACCCAAAGTCACAAAATATCACTGTGGTACCAAACCACTGGAGGTGCCAAACCTCTGGTGTCCCAAAGACACAGTGTCCCAAAGACACGGATATCATCATCCTCCCTCCACTCATATTACCCATCATCATACCATACTCATGTGATCATGCATATCATACAAGTCATGCATCTCATGCCAACATGTCTAGCATTACATCTCATAGCATACATAACATAGATCATAACATAGAGCATATCATCAATAGAACTCGTAATGCTACAGACTTACCCGGATCCGTACATATACCCCACTTGGGTATCCATTAATCCATCATACTGTCATGATTTTAATAGGCAAACAGGTTTAATAACAATATTGCTTTAAAACGCATTGTGTTAGTTACACACCTGGTATACACGAGTCTAAAATCCCAACGAAACGATCTAAGTCCCTCGATTTCTAGCTCCTACAATCGGCCAAAACATAGGGGTTAGGCATCTACCACATTCGGCCAACATCAATTAACCAAAGGGGTTAATATCAAACCCTTACCCTTACTTGATTTGGTTTCCTACCAAATCTCGAATCAAGCAATGATCCTCCTTCCAACAATCGGCACCCTAAAATGACAATAGTTAATCCCTTGTCACCTTTGACTTAATCGAAATCAAAAGATTGAATGGACAAAACTAATACCAACCACTTACCCCTCACTTACCAAACAACCAAATAATCAACGATGACTGCCTCCTTTGCTCACCACCCAAATCCAAGGCCCTAATCTAAAAACGGTTCAACACCAAAAGATTAATGCTCCTCAACCAGGCCAAATTCGGCTCTTTAATCATCCCACATCAATAATGTGTAAGGAAGAAGAGAAATGGCCATTCGGCCTAACACTTACCAATTCCAAACGATCGAAGCAAGACCCCAACACTCTTACAGATATTCGGCCAAGGGAGACTACTAGGAGAAGAGAGATATTTGGCTACGTTGAAAACAATGCAAAGAAGAAATCGGCACTAGGTGTCTAACACCTCTGTTTTCGGTTTTGGGGGAAAGACAATGTGAAAAAGAAACAAAGTTTCGGCAACAATGCTTGGGAAAAGAAAATAAAAGTTTGAGAACAAATGGTTGTAGTTTCGGCACAAAAGAAATGAGGAGAACAAATGGAGAAAACGGCTAAGGGTTTTTGGAAAAAGAAGGAACAAAAGATGGATAGAAGGTAGGGACTTTCGGTTTTGAACAAGAAAAGAAAGATGAAGGTGCTTGAGAATGTGAATGTTTCGGCTAACAAGGTGTTAAGAGAAGAAGAGAAGAAGGTGGGATGCTAGGTTCGGCTTAGCTCAAATGAAGAAGAAAAAGAATGGAAGATGCTAGGAAACTTTCGGCCACACCAACTCAAAAGGCAAAAATAATTTCGGCAAGTGAGAGCTTGACTTTCGGTTTTCAAAGTGAACAAAGAAGAGTTTTTGCTTACCAAAAGCTTGACCGAAAAGGTACCAAAATGCCAAGGTACATTCGGCCTTCCCCCATCCCACACTAAGCCGTCACTCCCCACACTCCAAGCTCCCTAAAATTCGGCCATAACCCCCCATGCACTCACATCCACACATTTCAAATGAGTGGACCAAGTCTTTCTCCTAAAGTTGCTCTCCACCTTTCATTTGAATGGTATGACCAAGTCCAAGGAGGAATTCAAATTGCTCTCAACCTCTTCCTCCATGCCGTCAAAATGGGAGTCCAAAAAGGGGATTCTGCGACTTGAACACAGGATCTCTCCCCCCTTGTAGATGACGCCACACTCAAGCTCCAAGTGGCACATGCCTTGCCACTTTGCCAGCTCCTCATTTGTGCTATGAAACACCAGAAACAAAATAAAACCCCAGCTTCCTCAGCTCCTCTCCTATAAAGCTTAAAAACAAAAATTTTCCTTAACACTCGGGCTTACCTCTAGCTCATGACTAAGTCCCGAAACCAAACAAACAACAACATAACAAGCCAACACATGCAATATCATGTAACCACAAAATAGCCCCCGACCCGGGATATTACAGTTCTACCCCCCTTAAAAATAATTTCGACCTCGAAATTACCTGATCAAAAGAGTTGCGGGTACTGCTGTCTCATCATATCCTCGGGTTCCCACGTTGCTTCTTCCATGCCATGATTCCGCTAAAGTACCTTAACCAAAGGCACAGACTTCCTACGCAAAACCTTCACATCCCGATCTAAAATCTGCACAGGTTCTTCCTCTATGGTCATATCTGGATTTACCTCGATCTCTTCCACTGCTACCACATGTGATGGGTCTGAACGATAACGCCGAAGCATCGAAACGTGAAATACGTCATGAATCTGACTAAGCTCTGCTGGCAACTCAAGCTGATACGCTACCGGTCCCACTCGTCTCAGAACCTTATACGGCCCAATGAACCTCGGACTTAGCTTGCCTTTCTTCCCGAACCTCAGCACCTTCTTCCACGGCGAGACCTTCAGAAAAACTTGATCCCCCACCGCAAACTCTATGTCTCTTCGCTTAAGATCGGCATAAGATAAGACTTTCGCCGGTCGAAGCTTCCTTCAACCGAAGTGCGAATCAACTTAACCTTGTCTTCGTCTCTCTCGAAGAACCAACTCTGGTCCCAACGGTGACGTTCACCCAACTCCGCCCAACACGTGGCGGCGACACTTCCTACCATACAACGCCTTGTATGGTGCCATCTTGATGCTTGCTTGGTAACTGTTGTTGTAGGCAAACTCAGCTAATGGTAGAAACTCCTCCCAACTACCTCTGAAATCCAGGACACAACCCCTCAGCATATCTTCCAAGATCTGAATAACCCTTTCGATTGGACCGTCGATTTGTGGGTGAAAAGCCGTCTTTGAAATCAAACGAGTACCCAGAGCCTGATGCAATACTTTCCAGAACCTTGACGTAAATCTGGGATCCCTATCCGAGATTATCGAAACTGGCACACCATACAACCTCACTATCTCGGACACATACAGCTTCGCTAGCTTCTGAAGTGAATAATCAACCCTCACCGGAATGAAATGAGCTGACTTAGTCAGACGGTCCACAATAACCCAAACCGAATCTTTCTTGCTTGGCGTAAGCGGTAACCCACTGACAAAATCCATGGTTATCCTTTCCCACTTCCACTGAGGAATCTTCACAGGCTGAAGCAAACCCGACGGCAACTGATGTTCAGCCTTGACCTGCTGACATGTCAGACACTTCCCAACAAACTCTGTCACCTCTTTCTTCAAGCCAGGCCACCAAAACTGCTCTCTAAGATCCCTATACATCTTGCTACCTCCAGGATGCATAGCATAAGGACTACTATGTGCGTCCTGGAGAATCTTCCGCCTCAGCTCAACATCTTTAGGCATACAAGCCTTACCTTGGAAACACAACACCTCATCACTAGACAAGCTGTAACCCTCCAAACCACCATTCTGCACTTGCAACCTTCGCGCACTCAGAACCTCATCCTCTAACTGTTTCTCTCTGACCTGCTCAACCCAAGTAGGCTTAACCTGCAGCTCTGCCAGAATACTCCCGTCGTCGTACAAATTCAAGTGGGCAAACAAAGCTCTTAAGTCCGAAACAACCTTACGGCTCAACGCGTCTGCCACCACGTTAGCCTTGCCCGGATGATATTCAATCGAGCAGTCGTAATCTTTCAGCAACTCAACCCATCTGAGTCAAAAGATACTTTAAACTCTTATGATCCGTGTAGACTATCAATCTCTCTCCGTACAAGTAGTGCCTCCAAATCTTCAGAGCGAAAACTACAGCTGCCAGCTCCAAGTCGTGTGTCGGATAATTGACCTCATGTGGCCTCAGCTGCCGAGAAGCGTAAGCCACAACCTTCCCTTCTTGCATCAGCACACAACCCAATCCTGTATGTGATGCATCGCAGTAGACTGTGAATTCCTTACCAGCCTCAGGTTGAATTAGAACCGGAGCCTCAGTCAAAATCTTCTTAAGCTTGTCGAAACTCTCCTGCTGTTTCTCAGTCCAAATAAAAGGAACCTCTTTTCTTAACAACTTGGTCATTGGCGCTGCTATCAACGAGAAACCCTCAACGAACCTTCGGTAGTATCCGGCCAAACCCAGAAAACTCCGAATCTCAGCTACTAACCTAGGCGGCTTCCAATCCAAAACTGCCTCAACCTTACGAGGATCTACCCGAATCCCCTCAGCCGACACTACATGACCCAAGAAAGTCACCTCTCTCAGCCAGAACTCGCACTTACTGAACTTAGCATAGAGCTACTTTTCCCTCAGAATTTGCAGCACCACCCTCAAGTGCGCATCATGCTCTTCCTCTGTCTTTGAGTACACTAAGATGTCGTCTATGAAAACCACAACGAACTGATCCAGATACTGCTGAAACACCCTATTCATCATATCCATAAACGCTGCCGGTGCGTTAGTCAACTCGAACGGCATTACCAAAAATTCGTAGTGCCCATACCGAGTCCGAAACGCTGTTTTATGGATATCCGCCTCCTTAACCTTCAACTGGTGATACCCAGACCTCAAGTCGATCTTCGAAAATACCGCTGCACCCTTCAGCTGATCAAACAAGTCATCTATCCGTGGCAACGGATACTTGTTTTTAATCGTCAGCTTGTTCAACTGGCGGTAGTCTATGCACATCCGCATCGTCCCATCTTTCTTCTTAACAAAGAGTACCGGCGCACCCCACGGCGAAACACTTGGCCTAATGAAACCTCGATCCAATAACTCCTGGATCTGAGCCTTAAGCTCCACCAATTCCTTTGGCGCCATCCTATACGGGCGATAGACCTTTGGCGCGATCCGATGCAACAGATCTATCCCGAACTCTACCTCGCGATCGGCGGCAAACTGGAAGCTCCTCGGGAAACACATCGGCAAACTCCCTAACGATTCGAACCTTCTCCAAGCAGATTCCTTAACCTCTAAGGCATACACATGAACCACATACGCTTCGGCTACTTTTCGACCATCTTCTCGCGCTTGAGCGGATACCACATTAGATAAGTAATCTCTCCTATTACCTATCATAGCCACCTCATCACCTCAACCGTCTTAAGAACCATGCGCTTGGCGCGCAATCCAACCTCGCTTTGGTACTTGACCAACCGGTCCATCCCAAGAATCGATCGAACTCCCAAAGCGGCGGTTCCATCGGATCGGCAAACAAACACTACCCCTTGGAGTTCTAGGGGTACATCTCTAAACAGTTGATTTATCTACTACTACTGAGTGACCTAAAGGGCTAATTACGGTCATGCGCCTAGAAGATATCTCGAGTCTAAGTCCATGGTCTCTACTATACTATCGGCAACATAAGAGTGCGTTGAACCCACATCAATCAAAGCGGTATAAGGAGAACCAAAGATCAAAAGCGTCACGGTTATGACGTCCAGGTGCGTCGCCTCTCTCGGCGCCTCGCGCGCATACACTAATCCGGTGTCGTGCCTCGGAACTACCGCACCTCGCGCGGTGCTCCACGGCCTCGACCAAAACCATTACCACCTCGCCATTACCACGACCCCTACGTGGTGGCGGTCCATTATTTCTGAGCGATTACGGCCACGACTCTCCGATGAATCTCGGCCAACTTACGCGGGCCAGTCCTCTCTGCGGTGCTCGAGAGAACCACACTCGAAGCAACCTTTTCCTCCGGTCCAGCAGACCACCCCAATGAGATTTTCCACTGCCCGATTGCATCTGCGGCGGTCCCGCCTAGCGACAACAAACCTAGCGGTGATTCGCCCCACTCGGTCTAGCCTTTTCTGCGGATTACCGACGCGATCCGAAGACCCAAAGCTCCTCTTATGCCTATTTCTATCCATACCCCGCTCACGCGACTCCTTAACACCTCGGCTACCTTAGCCTTCTCAACTAAGACAACAAACTCGCGCTCTGGCTGAGGAGCAATCAGCGATCTCAACTCGTCTCGCGAGACTATCCTCAAACGAACACACCTCTCATGCTCGGTGGCCACAATGCCCCCTGGCATACCTACTCGACTTCAAGAACTCGGCCTCGTACTCAAGAGCATGATTTACTCTCCCGAACAAGCCTCGAAATGCCTTTTATTTGGGAGTCAATATAACTAGCTCCAATGTACTTCTTTTGATATGCAGCCCTAAAATAATCCCATGTCAAATCCTCTGCTGCCACACTGTCTCGAACCGTGAGCCACCACTGGTATGACTCATCCCGGAGAAGCGATACGATGCCCTTGGTTTCTCTTCACCGTCAAGTCGGGTCATCCATGATCCGCTCCGTCGCCTCCAACCAATATTCAGCAGTGCTGGGAGCAACACCAGAAACACCTCGAAAGAATTCGGCCCCATTTGCCCGAAGTCGCCAGCACGCAATTTCTAACTCTGCACCACCACCTATACCTGGCTACCCTTTCCAACACTCGCGGCGATCGCCGCGTGACCTTCGCATCATCCCCGGTCGATCTTGGAACTCACCACCTCCGGTGGTGGCGAGCCGGTACCTCATTTTCGACCACGACCGGATCCTACGGGCTCGAAAGCGTCATCCTACCCCTACCTCTACCACGAGTATTACGACCACGTCCGCCTCGAGTGCTCATGTCTAATATCTCTACGTATACGGTTTAAGAGTTTTATGCATCGATATTTATTCCCTTTGTTTTAAAGAAAGTCTTATGAATATTAAAGAGGATTTGTTTTCGCGAGTTCACGAGAATCCTATCGGTTTGATTTCTAAAGTAGTTCTACTATTGCTAAGCATACAATCACAAATTACATGAAACCATAAGCAATAGTAAGGGTACTTTACAGGCGAACAGTGGGAGACTCGGTGCCATGCCTTTCAAACCATACTTTAAAATAAAAGACTATCAAAAAAAACTTTTAAAACATTTTTGGGCCTCGGGCCCACAGCCGAGCCTTTGAACTTGGCTCTGATACCACAATTGTAACACCCTAAACTCGGACAAGACACCACGTCCGAATCTGATGTGTTACGGGAAAAACATTTTTGAGAGGTTTAGATTTTTTTTCACTTAAAAGCTGGGTGAAAACATAGTGAATTTGAAGAAAATTTGAGTAGACTTGTTTGAAATCGAATGGTGTATTTGAAACCCGGAAATTTTGAAAACCTAACCAACAAGTGTGGTTAAAAGCGAGTTGATTTCATTTAAAACTTCAATAGTTTCTTAGTGTTACTTAAAACATTTTTAAACTTGGTAGAAAATCGAGTTTGATTTGAAAATCATTTGAGTTGACTTAATATCGAAACATAGTATAATACCCGATGGTATAATTGAAAACACATTGCGTTAAAATTTTGAAATCCTTGTCATTCCAAGTTTTAGTAAAGTTCATACCAAGTTACTTTGTTAAGGCATATAAAAATCAACTTAAAGCATAAACAACATAAAACATAATTTTAAAGGCCCTTTTACAAATCCAAAATAAACCCAAGTAAGTAAATAAACTAAAGTACCCAAATTATAGAGTCTGAGTAAAACTTTATTCAGCATGGCATGAGCACCCCGTGTCCATCCCGGCTCCATGTCCGCGTCTGCGAGTCACCTGAAATGTCAAAGGAGAGGGTGAGTCGAATGACTCAGTGCATAAATCCCGCTCCCGATGTAACAATATGCTAACACACATCATACATAGCAATATGATTAATGCAACCCGATCCTAACCATCCGTATCTCCTTTTCTACCCCGTGTGGTACCAAACCACTGGTGGTGCCAAACCTTTGGTGACCCAAAGTCACGATATCCATATTGTGGTGCCAAACCCTTTGGTGACCCAAAGTCACGAATAATCCAATGATGGGGCCAACCCATCGCGTGATACCAAATCACTAGCGACAATCCCGGATCTCATAAGTGCGGCCAACCCACGGTGGTGTCAAACCACGAGGGGACGAGTCGCAATGAGGTGCCAAACCTCGGTGTCCCAAAGACACAATGTGGTACCAAAACCTTTGGTGACCGCGATCACAATCCGATGATGGGGCCAACCCATCGTGTGATACCAAATCACCGGCGTCAATCCCGTTTAATCAAGCGCGTGGGGCCAACCCACCGTGGAACTAAGCCACTTTGGGACGAGCGCGAGGTGCCAAACCTCTGGTGACCCAAAGTCACAAAATATCAGCGTGGTACCAAACCCTTTGGAGGTGCCAAACCTCTCGGTGTCGCAAAGATCTGATGTCCCAAAGACACGGATATCATCATCCTCCCTCCACTCATATTACCCATCATCATACCATACTCATGTGATCATGCATATCATACAAGTCATGCATCTCATGCCAACATGTCTAGCATTACATCTCATAGCATACATAACATAGATCATAACATAGAGCATATCATCAATAGAACTCGTAATGCTACAGACTTACCCGGATCCGTACATATACCCCACTTGGGTATCCATTAATCCATCATACTGTCATGATTTTAATAGGCAAACAGGTTTAATAACAATATTGCTAAGTAACAGTGTGTTAGTTACACACCTGGTCTACACGAGTCTAAAATCCCAATGAAACGATCTAAGTCCCTCGATTACTAGCTCCTACAATCGGCCAAAACATAGGGGTTAGGCATCTACCACATTCGGCCAACATCAATTAACCAAAGGGGTTAATATCAAACCCTTACCCTTACTTGATTTGGTTTCCTACCAAATCTCGAATCAAGCAATGATCCTCCTTCCAACAATCGGCACCCTAAAATGACAATAGTTAATCCCTTGTCACCTTTGACTTAATCGAAATCAAAAGATTGAATGGACAAAACTAATACCAACCACTTACCCCTCACTTACCAAACAACCAAACAATCAACGATGACTGCCTCCTTTGCTCACCACCCAAATCCAAGGCCCTAATCTAAAAACGGTTCAACACCAAAAGATTAATGCTCCTCAACCAAGCCAAATTCAGCTCTTTAATCATCCCACATCAATAATGTGTAAGGGAGAAGAGAAATGGCCATTCGGCCCAACACTTACCAATTCCAAACGATCGAAGCAAGACCCCAACACTCTTACAGATATTCGGCCAAGGGAGACTACTAGGAGAAGAGAGATATTTGGCTACGTTGAAAACAATGCAAAGAAGAAATCGGCACTAGGTGTCTAACACCTCTGTTTTCGGTTTTGGGGGAAAGACAATGTGAAAAAGAAACAAAGTTTCGGCAACAATGCTTGGGAAAAGAAAATAAAAGTTTGAGAACAAATGGTTGTAGTTTCGGCACAAAAGAAATGAGGAGAACAAATAGAGAAAACGGCTAAGGGTTTTTGGAAAAAGAAGGAACAAAAGATGGATAGAAGGTAGGGACTTTCGGTTTTGAACAAGAAAAGAAAGATGAAGGTGCTTGAGAAGGTGAATGTTTCGGCTAACAAGGTGTTAAGAGAAGAAGAGAAGAAGGTGGGATGCTAGGTTCGGCTTAGCTCAAATGAAGAAGAAAAAGAATGGAAGATGCTAGGAAACTTTCGGCCACACCAACTCAAAAGGCAAAAATAATTTCGGCAAGTGAGTGCTTGACTTTCGGTTTTCAAAGTGAACAAAGGAGAGTTTTTGCTTACCAAAAGCTTGACCGAAAAGGTACCAAAATGCCAAGGTACATTCGGCCTTCCCCCATCCCACACTAAGCCGTCACTCCCCACACTCCAAGCTCCCTAAAATTTGGCCATAACCCCCCATGCACTCACATCCACACATTTCAAATGAGTGGACCAAGTCTTTCTCCTAAAGTTGCTCTCCACCTTTCATTTGAATGGTATGACCAAGTCCAAGGAGGAATTCAAATTGCTCTCAACGTCTTCCTCCATGCCGTCAAAATGGGAGTCCAAAAAGGGGATTCTGCTACTTGAACACAGGATCTCTCCTCCCTTGTAGATGACGCCACACTCAAGCTCCAAGTGGCACATGCCTTGCCACTTTGCCAGCTCCTCATTTGTGCTATGAAACACCAGAAATAAAATAAAACCCCAGCTTCCTCAGCTCCTCTCCTATAAAGCTTAAAAACAAAAATTTTCCTTAACACTCGGGCTTACCTCTAGCTCATGACTAAGTCCCGAAACCAAACAAACAACAACATAACAAGCCAACACATGCAATATCATGCAACCACAAAATAGCCCCCGACCCGGGATATTACACTAGCCAAGCGTTAGGAGGGGTTGGGTCAGAGACCCCAGCCCCTAAGTTCAAGAAGAAGGCTGTGTCGACTGTTCGCAATTGGCCACCTGGGTGTGGGCCAACATTTGAGCAAGGTAGTAGGCAGATAGCGGTAGTGTCGGTTAACGATAGTGTCGACGTAGAGAGCGTCGTATTACGAGTAATCAGGTGTGTAGCTCTTGCACACTTTTTTTGTTTAATATATATTAGTTATGTGATGTTAAAAGTCGGAATAACAGTAGAGATCACTAAGTTACCTTTGTGGGTAAAGCGAGGATGCCGGGTAAGTTTGTTATGGCTGCAAACGTTACTTTCATATATTGAAATCTGTCAGTGCCATGTTATTTTACACATGTTATTCTATATGTTACATATGATCATACCTGACTGTAAGCATGTACATGAGTTATGGCTGATGAGAGGAGGGGGAAGGTACGATTTCAGACTGTCACCAGTGGTTTGGTACCACACAGTGGGTTGGCCCCGCTTCCTATAATATTGTGACTAAGTCTCAGTGGTTTGGCACCACTTATATCTATTTTTGTGACTCGTCCTGGTGGTTTGGCACCACAGTGGGTTGGCCCCACATATTATCAAAAGGGATCGTCATCAGTGGTTTGGTACCACAATGTGGGTTGGCCCCATACATGTTTATTTGTGACTTCAGTCACCAGTGATTTGGTACCACATATATTATTTGTGACTTCGGTCACCAGTGGTTTGGGGCCACCAGTGGTTTGGTACCACACGGGGTAGATTCAGGAGTTTCGGATGGTTAGGTTTTGGGTTGCATGACATACTTATTCACTTATGAAACTGTGTAAGGGCTTATTATCTTCGGGATGGGGATTTACACACTGAGTCTCGGTGACTCACCCCTTCCTTTACATTTTGCAAATGATTCTTAGATCGCGGATATGGAGTCGGGACGGACTCGAGATGGCCATGCACGATATTACGGGTTTTTGTTTTGATTATTATTTTGGATTTAGGTTACTTTAAATTTGGTTTTGGGTTGTAATAAGGCCATCTAATTTTTTTATTTCTGGACTAGTTAGTTTGCTAAATATCCATGAATTTGCGTTAAACATTAAAGCATGATTAAAAAGGGAAATAACCTATAAAATGAATGTTTTCACAAACTTTAATAAATTTTTTGGGATTTTCCAAACTTTACCATCGGGTAAATAGAGAACATGTAACATCAACGAGTTAACTCGATTTGCTTTAAAACAAACTTTGAAATGATTTTAGCAATTTACCTAACTCAACATCGGTTTTCTTAAAACCAAAAGTTTTCCTTACAATTTAAGTCAACAACTTGTTTTCCAAAAACGATTTTTCCCTGTGACATGCCAGATTAGGTCGTAGCGTTTTGACCGAGTTTGGGGTGTTACACATTTAATTTAAATTAACATTAATGCGATAACCGTTCATACGAACTTACCTCCACAATTAGGACGCAGTAGTTAAATTAAGCTAATCTGAAGCTTTTTGTTTTTCCCGATCTAGGTCCGTACGTGGTTTATCTTGCTCTAAATAGCAATTAAATATTTCTAGTATTCAATTTAATCCACATTTCATATTTATGCAAAATTACCAATTTGCCCCTAACATTTTAACTTTTCACAATTTAGTATTTAAGCTTATAACTTAAAATCTAACCATTTAAACCCAAATCCATGTTAAAAAATTATGCAAGGGTCCTTGGAACAACTCATATTTACCATCATTTCACCATAAAACCCTAGAATTTATATCTTTAACAAGTTAGTCCCTATTTCAAAAATTCATCAAAAATCACTTAACAAAACTTGTTTATTTTACAACAAAGATTCATAATCTATCATTTGACATCAAAACCTATAAAAACATCCATGGCATAACCATCAACCTTTAATTATTTTACAAATTAATCCCTAGGCTAGCTAGATTAAGCTACAATGAACTCAAAAACATAAAAATCATTAGAAACGGGATGAAAAACACATACCATGCACTATAAAGAACCTAGCCAAACCAAGCACTCATCCATGGAGGATTTCTTCTCTTAAAATCAATTTAAGGTTAAGAAATAAAAGATGATACCTATTTTCTTTTCTTTTGTTTTAAACTTAATTACCTAATTACCATTTTAACCTCAAAATTTTATCATAATTTCATCAAAACCATATCCATAATTATCCACTAATTCATCAAATTTTCTAATTACTAGTTTATAATCCATAGCCATTTGACCCCTTTAGCAAATAGGACTCAACTTTTAAGCTTTTTATGATGTAGTCCTTTTCACTTAATTAACCATTTAAACATCTAAATTTCTTAATGAAATTTTAATACGACCTTAATATAGTCCCAAAAACATTAAAATAAAAATTTACTCATCAAAATTGTGGTCCCAAAGCCACTATTTTTGATATCACTAAAAACGGGTTGTTACATAGTTTGTATGAGATTGACAAGCATGTGAAGTTTGAGTATGGTTGTATGACACACCTGAACTACTTGTGATGAAGTGTATGATTAGTGACTTAAAGTGTTGAGTCTTAAGCGATGTTAGTACGTGAAAAGTTTGTCAAGTAAGTCTGTGTCTGTTCACCGTGGGGGAGTCTAAAGGGGTCTGTCGGGACTGAAAACATGATCTCTAATATGAATATTGAAGGAAAAGCCCATGGACATGGCACATTTCAGAAGGAACTAACAGACGATGATTACCCAATGGGGTTCTTTGTATGTCCCAAGACGGTGATGGGAAAACCTCACATAATGTGAGTTTAGACAAATCTATATCATAAACATGTTAGGAAAGGAATGCCTTTGTGGCGAATCCTGAAGGGATAGCCTCTATGGTGAATCCTGCAACGAAACCTTTGTGGCAGAATGTGAAAGGAATGCCTTTGTCACAAACTCCATAAAGAATGCCTTTTTCGCATGCTCTTAGGAATCACCCTTGTGGCAAACAATGAATCAATAGCCTTTGTGGCATATCTTAGTAAGGCTCACAAAGGCATAACCTAAAAGAATGATTCTTGGCAAATTTTGTATTAAACAATTTTGGCACATTCAACATGGCTTGTAAGTGTGATTAGAAAGGTCAGTAAGGTATAGTGTCTCTATAGGCTACGAAAAAGTGTTATACAAGACTGTGATTCAGATGAGATATAGAAGAAGTGATAGGTAAACGTAAAAGAAACATATTCTAAGTAAAGACTTTTCTAATTGTATATCAGAAGGAATGTACATGTTATGTATAGATGATCAAACATGGACTGTGGAACAAAGGCTTAAAGTTACGTATACAAGAGTGACGGTGATTCGATCATATGGATCTCTTTAAAGACTCATGAAAGATCAAATTGAAAGAGGTAAGTGGCATATTAAAAAAGTTAACGGGTAAGAAATGAGCTTTGAGGAAGGTATAGTATCTGACTGGTAAATAAGAACAGAAATTGAGAGAGTATTAACAATGGCTATGTTTAAGGTTCAAAATGATATGATCATCTAAATAAGTTACCAGTTGAGAAGTGCAGACATGACACAGGTAAATGATGTTTTCCTCACTAAGTTCTTACGAACATATATGGGTGTGTTTTGTTACAGGTGAATTGATTTAAGTTCACGTCAAGAGGGACGATGCCAAGGCTACGCCTAAGGAGTGGCGTATTTGTTATGCATATAGAGCATGTTGGCGACATATTCAAAACCTGAGTTGTCATTAAGAATCCCATACCTTGAGGTGCTTGTAATAGAATAGGATTCCAAATTAAATACCGTTGTAATTTAATTACCTCACACCATAGTTGTGTATTTACTTACGTATTTTAGTTTGAGATTTTGCGGTCAAGCAAGTTGTCTTATCGCTAAATTGTATAAGTAAATTAAGCTTATGTTTGTATTTGTGTGGTAATACCCAAGATCCGAATCTGATTAATCGAATCGGGTTGATCGAATTGGGTTGAGGGCGCTACATGGTTATTAAACGAGTATGTTTGTCATTATTGTGTTATGTGACTAAGTATGCAATATGAGTTAAGGTAATATGTAATGGTGATATAACCATAATGTGTATACTTGTCTTATATGATTCTATGTATGATTTTGATTATATGATAAATGAAGTTGGATTATTTTAATTGATGCATGTTTAGAATGCTTTCAATTTAGATTTAACATAAAGTTTTATTAGAAATTGGTTATGCACCACTGAGCTTAAGTGGAAAAGTTCAACGTGCGGATTGCAAGTTACAAGAAGTTTAGAGTTGGTTATCAAGTCGAGAAACATCTTTTTCAAGGATATCTCAACAAGTTCACTTGATTTGTAATATTTTTAATCTTTAGTAGTCTATGACATGTGCCTAGGCTAAGTCTTGTTCTTTGGATACAATTGGTTGGAACTTTTGTGAAGTTCTTGCATATTTGGAACATTTGGTACATATTTGATATTTTTGGAAATTTTATGCATCAATTATGATCCTTTATTAAGAAATTTTGATGTTTGCATGTTGACTCAAGTTGCTATTTAAGTACTTAAGGGGTCAATTCTTCATTTAATGTGTTTCTATGTATGAAATAATATGTTTTGGCAATGTTTTAACTTGGCATTCTTATTGGTGTTATATTGGTTAAGTGTTTTACATGTTTGGTTGATGTTTGAGCCATGATTTCATGATTTAAATTGGCCTAAAAGCTAAAAATCTAGTGTCAGTTATCAGTACCTCCTACTAAAGTAGCAGAATCTCATAGCAAGTATCGGTATCTAGACTCCAAGTTTCGATATTTTTGAAGTCAATAGTACGTAGCCTTGAGTATCAATACTTTCTCATTGGTATCGATACATCCCTTGGTTGTATTGGAACCTTGAAACATTGACGCTAAATTGTTAATACATTGACCCAAGTATCGGTACACAAGTGCTAGGTATTGAAACTGGCTTGCTATTTTTGTATTTTGGGTCCTAATTGATGTTTTAAAACCCGTTTAAACCAAATTTTTATCTATGTTGATCTATAGTCACCCAAAGAATCATATATCATGTTTTAAACTTGGATTTTTTTTTATGTATGATCATTTTTTTGAGTCATTTCAATGATGAATGTGATGCTTTATATCCAATCATCTTTCGAATTGAGTGTAATGTGTTACACTCAAGTCAGACCAAATACTAGGGGTGAGCATTCAATCGAATCAAGTTGAATCAAGTGAAAAAACTTTCAGTTAATCGAGTTATGAGCCTCATTTTATCATCTTAATTCGATTTCAATTTTTTTTCAAATCGAGTCAAGTCGAATTGAGTGAAATTGTTCGAGTTAAATTAAAAAAAAATTGAAACATGTCAAATTAAAATCTTGTTACAATATAACTAATTCCATTTTAGGGCACATAAATTTGAAACTATATATATTTGAAACTCTTTCAAAGCAAAATAAGAGAAAAAAAATTAAGATACTTTAGTATGATAAACTTATAATTTACTTATTTAAGTCCAAAAATTATTATTTTAGAATTTTTTTAGAATTCTTAATTTTTTTAAATTTTTATTAAAAATATAAATTTCAAAATTTTTATAAATATTTTGAATTTTGAAAATTATTTTGAAATTTTAAAAAAATATTTTTTTAAAATTTTTTCTTGTGAAAGAGACTAATTTGATTATTTTCAATTGATAGGATATGTTATTTGAGTTATTGTTGGTATTTTAGCAACAATATAAAACATAGAAAATATGAAAGAAAGATATATTGGAAGCACATTATAATCTGTTGTATTGTTCATATTATATAGTAAAAAAAATAACAAAAACTTGCAAAAGTTACTCCTAAAAAACATGCCACAAACACTAAACTTACTGCCAAAATCATGTAACATAAATTAAAATCCTTAAAGACTTGGTCTACAGACATATTATTAAGCAAGTCTAAGGCACATCCTCAACACTCCTCCTTGCCTTAGTAATTGCAAAAGCCTAATTTATTTCTTAAAACTTTAAATCTAACTTTTGGAAGAGCCTTGGTTAACATATCTGCAATTTGATCTTCAGTCTTGCAAAAAACAGACTTGATTTCACCAATCTCCTGTTCTTCTTTCAAATGATATCCATCAATCTTATTGTACCAGGCCCTAGATGTTTGTTTAAGACCACATGAGGACTTATTTAACATGTAGACTTTCTCCTCCTGTCCCTTGACTTGGAATGCCTCGGGTTGCTTTTCTCTCATTGCTTCAATCCACTTGTCATCCTTCTCAGCTTCTTTAAACTCAGAAGACTCAAATATAGCAAAATTGCACCTTTCATAAATTTTAGATAAAGCTCTTGTGTCACGAACTGGAACATTATCGATGTTGTCATCAAAGTACTAAGGAGTCTTTAGCAATTGCTTCATTGTTGACTTCTCCTCCATTAGATTTAGAGCAAAACTTTTCGCTTTCATTTTTACATTGAATACATCTTTGCCTTTTGAGTCTTTGATCAAGCACCATTTGTCTTCAAATATGATCTTGAATCCTTTTCAATCAACTGCCCAACACTTAGAAGATTTTGGTCAATGTTAGACACATATAAAACATCAGTTATGTGTTTCAAACCTGTTAAACTTTCAATACCCACTGTTCATTTTCCCTTAACTGGAATAAACTCACCATTTTCAATTTTTATTTTGGAAATGATAGTTTTATCAAGTTCTTTAAAAAGTGTTGGGTCATTGGTCATGTGATTTGTGCAAATGCTATCGATCAACCAAGAATCATTGGAGAAACATGTTGCCACAAAAAGAAACTCATCTTCTTGTTGCTCAATAGATGCTTTTTCCTTTTCATGTTGTTGAGACTTACAGACCCGCTCTATGTGCCCAATACTACCACATTTTCTTCATTTAATATCAGGCCTCCACCAACATTTTTTTGGTAAGTGATTTGTCTTCTTACAATGTGGACATGATGGATATGTCCTGTTATTGTTATTGTTGTTGGTCTCATCTTTAATTTTCTTGTTTTTGCCTCCTGAATTTTCAAACTTTGCTTGAAAAGCACCCTCTACTAATGCTTCTAGAGCCTGCAATGCATTTACTACTTTTGCCAAGGATATACTTGACAAATCCTTAGATTCTTCTAATGAAAAAATTTTAGACTTATATTTTAGGCAAAGTGACAAGAATTTTTTGCACTATTCGATCATCAGAAAAATCCTTACCCAATAATCTTACCTTGCTTACTATGTCCTCTAGCTTGTCAGAATAGTCTTTAATGGTTTTTGTCTCCTTCATTTTCATCATTTCAAACTCTTTGATCAGATTGACCACATGCATATTTTTTGTTCTTTCATTGCTCTGATATTCTTTCTTGAGGTAGTTCCAAATTTCTTTTGCTAACCCCAAATTCATGATTCTTGTAAATATTTTGCTTGAAACAGCAGAGAAAAGACATGATTTAGCTTTGGACTTCCTTGTCTTCTTCTCTTTGTGAGTCTTCAATTGATTCATCGTTAGATTTGTTGGTAAAGACGGAACATCGTAGTCTTCCTCTACTGCGTCCCAAAGATCCATTGCATCAAGATAGACTATCATTCTAACAACCCAAGCTTGATAGTTACCACTATCAAAAATTGGTGAAACAGTTTGAGAAAACATTGTGTCAACTTCCATGTCTAAAGCTTATATGTTTCTCTCAACTCACAGATCCCTTAAGATAAAAGCTCAGATACCAATTGTTGATATTTTAGCAACAATATAAAACACAGAAAATATGAAAGAAAGATATATTGGAAGCACGCTATAATTTGTTGTATTGTTCATATTATATAGTAAAAAAAATAACAAAAACCTGCAAAAGTTACTCCTAAAAAACATGCCACAAACATTTAACTTACTCCTAAAATCATGTGACATAAATTTAAATCCTTAAAGGCTTGGTCTACAGACCTATTATTAAGCAAGTCTAAGGCACATCCTCAACAGTTATTCGTATTACCTTAGTTATCCGAATTGTAAAATTCAACTCGACTCGAACTCGAAACTCAGAACTACTTATTTGAGTTGACTTGAAAAAACTGAATAACTCGATTCGATTAACTCAAAATTCAAAAAAAAAATTCAAGTCAAATTGAGTTTTACTCACCCTTTACCAACTACTATCCCGTCGCATATCATTTCAATGTCATCAAAAAGACCTTGCACTTAAGTGTGTTACAAATACCAAAGATTTCCATCTAATTATTGCATTTGATGAGATGATCAGTGGGGTCAATTCTTTCATATGTTTCTTTTGGTGCTTGAAAGAGTGAGACATATTTTCAACAACAACTTCTAAAGCTTAAAGATCATTGGAATAGGTTCATCCCACATCATCAGCCACGTTCTACAAAAATAATGCATCTCTCTTTTTAAGGCTTTTGTTTGACCCTTTACAGGCGCATTCTGATTCTAGAAAGGCACCAATCTAGGACGGTATACTTCATGGTTCTCTTTGATTGGCTTGCTATCCCCCCATTAGGTTACGTAGGTAGCTCGACACTAAGGAGGCAACATCTTCCTACCTTAATGGTGGTTGGGTTTAGGGGGTTGGTTTGGTCTAAGCTCTTGAATAACTTAAGCATTTTGTTGTAATGTTTTATAATGCTATCGGAGTTGCATTTAAAGGAGTTCAATTTAGGCTTGCAACTCTGATTATTGTTGCAAGTTTAGGGTAGAGTTTTGTATTGCCGAGTTTTCCTTGTAGTTAGCATGTTTTGATAAACAAAATAACAATGGGAGGACGACACTTGAAGTTTTGATGGAGTAAATTGGTGTTTACCATAATTATAAGGGTCACTATAAGAATACCCATAATATGAATTGTATTGATCATGGTGTGTTGGTTTGGTACCATTGACTACTTGTTGATGCTAGTTGTTGTTATTGAATGACATAAAAAAGACAACAACGCGCCACGAGTTGGTAGGGTGGCTTAAGTATGTTTGGAAGCTTGTGAGATTTGGGTAGAGTATCAACAATAGTAACTTGAAATCTCTTAGGTGATAAAAGGGATTTATATAGAAGAGGAACTTGGTGTGAACCCCTCTAGACAGATGCCCTGCTATGTAAAGGTTAGAAGGTCATGGATAATTTTATTAGGATACGACAAGATGTAACCTAACCATATCTTAAAGAGTTTAGTAGAGTTAGTAGTAAAGATACGATAGTTTTTTCTATATTTTGAGCTTGGATGTGATAAGAAGAATCTTCAAGTAGATTTTAATGTAATCTATTTACAATTCACATGACAAGCATATGTCTTCGATTAAGTGATTTACAACTTAACGCTCCTCATTAACATCCATTAGTGAGTTAACAAAATGGTTTTGAATGGTTAGATGATTAAATTATAATTTTTTATAATTCACTAACCAAACAGTAAATTTACTTGTAATTCACTCAAAATCTTAACACACTTATAATTTTTATTATATTCGATGCCATGCACGTGACGCATAGGAAGTGTTACATCTATTTGATATCTGAGCTAATGATAGAATAACCTAACTCATAACAAACACACATCCCTATTCGGCCCTCATTGAAATGTGTGTACATAAAATAACATAGACATGCACGTTCAAATTCAACCAATACATTCGGACCACAGGTTTAATTTGTTGAATATTGGAGTCGCAACAATTCTGCTTCTGTACCAAGAGAATTATTTTTCATACCTAAGATGCAACAAATAAAATCACAGACAACAATTCTGTTTCTGAATCAAAAGAATAAGTACAATACAACACAAAATCACAGACAAGAGGGATCCTCTGTTTTCTCCAATAGAACAACTTAATGAAAACTAACAGGAGAATATCTCTGTTTTTCTCCACGGCAACATGTCCAATCAACAAGGGAGACCAAAGCCTCACCTAAATGAAGCATAAAGTGGTCGAGATCTTCTAAAACTAAAGATATCATCTATTTGGACGGTATTTGGTTGAACTGCTTCACTTTTCTGGGAGTTGCATTCTGCCAAATGTTGGTTCCCGTACACTCGCACACTAAGTGTTTTCTTTCGAGTTGCACCAACTTTTATATTTTCATCAAAGAAATCTATCAGTTCTTGTTGTGTAAGTTTCTTTAATGCTTCAACCTGTTAAAAACAGATAGTAACATGTATATGGGTTTTCTTAGATGAGTAGCCTTTCAATATTTAGAAAAATATCAAGATTGATTGAGATACCTCAGCTTCCCTCCTATCAAATTTGGGATTCCCACTGATAATCTCAGTCCAGTAAAATTGAGATTCTTCGCTTAAATTGTTGTGCTTCTCGAGCTTCATATTGATCAATGCATTTACGTTACTCTGTGTAAAAAGTCAGGAATTTACGATTAGATGACAAGCTCTCATTCAAACCCAACCAAAGATGCATACAAATCGAATCTTTGGGGGGCATGAACATGCAAGCTTGCAACAAATGTTTAATAAAAATACTGGAATTAGTTTGAAATTCCTCCATCTACTAAATGCATAGAAAATTCAACTAAGATGCTCATTAGACAAAGGATTTCCAATTGTTACGAGGCTGAATTGTCAAAAGAAGAAAGCAGATTACGTATCACTCTCTCTCTCACAAATTCTCAGGTAACTCCGGTTTTGACTAGCAATAAATAGATATAACTAGGAAAAGTATTACTAAGCATCTTTCTCAGACTAAGATATTAAAAAAAATATAAATACAATAGCCCTCAATTAATTAGGATGATATACCGGCAGTATACTTTTTCAACACCATGAGCAGAGTGATAAATTTTACACTTGTCATCAACCCAAACCCTGCTTGTGGAATTTTAAAATTCCACCGACAATATACCAAATATTGTTCCTTAATATTATACTATGAAAAAATATTTTAGAGTCCTAATATCTCAATTAAGCCCAAACTAAGACCCATGGACCACGACAAAGGCCATTCCAGAAGTACATAAAATAACAAAATCCCACTAGAGGCCGAAGTTAAATTACATCAATAACTTGAATTAGAAAAACTTTGTAATGAAAGCCAAGTTTTTCTAACAAGGCTACTAGTGCTCTATAAACCACCTCATAAATTACCTTTAGACTGTCGTGCTGTTTAAAAATAAAGTCCGTAAAAAACAAAAAGAAAAAAAGGAAAAGAAATTACTTCCAGCAGAAGAACTCTCCATCTTACCTTAAATTCATCATTTTTCATTTCAGACAGTTTACTCTCAAACATTCTGAGGAATGCCTCAACTCTGGAATCAATATGTCCAGGATCCTGTTAAGAGAGATTGTGTTCTTAAGTTAAAAGGTACAAGGTAGGAGGTATATACAAAAGAAAGAACCTATTATTCACCTTTACTGTAGACTGGATAATGAACAGCAACCCATGAATACCGAAATCATTCCTAATGAGAGACAATTAAAGACCTTAACATTGGCGGACAATCCTAGAATAAAATAAGAAGAATTTTTTTTTCTATCATACCTCTGGCCTAGGTAAGTAATATATCCCAGCTGCTCAACGGATCTAAGCTGATGGAAGGCAGCTTGCTCTCCAATAAGAGCAACAAGCTGAAGTTTCACATTCAAAATAAAATCATCCCGATGAACCTGACCATTCACATGAGATTCATGTCAGAACTAAATAAAGCCTAGATAATCAAGAAGCAGCATAATGTCAACTAAAAGCAAAAGGACACACACACACACACTGTGACAAAGAAACAAAGAAAAAAAATAATCACGTTAGTGTCTGATTAACTGAAAGACCTTCAGATTGTTCCCAAGATAGGTTTCATAGGCCATTTTTTTCCAGAATCAGCAGTAGTTGCCAAAAGTACTTCCCACAATAATAGCCTTAATGCATATCATCCTCCACATAATCATGCAAAACTTTGCAAAATATCAATGTTGTTTCCATAGAAAACAAACATATACTTGTTTATTCACCACAAATATCTTCTTTTCAGAACCTTAGGGCTGCATTGACATGCATTAAAAAAAAAAATTCACGAAGCTTGGCACCACAGTAGGAGCCAAAAAAAGAAACATACAAGATTTTCGATTTTTGTATCTAGCACTTGGTCTCTGAAAGTTTTTAAGACATAACAGGTTAAGTTGAATAAATGAGTTATACAACATTCTGACTAGGTAGCAGTTGTCTGAACTAAATGCTAAACATGAAACATGAAAATGTAAAAATTATCTTCATAAACATGAAAATACTAAACATCAGACATATGCTTTCAGGACTATTCTATTAAATAGTACATAATACATGCCAGGGCTTATTCTAAAAGTAAAGAAAACAAAACAAAATCTAATTAAATCTAATCCCAATAAATCTGCTATTCAAATATTACACATTCTTTAAGAAGCAGCAAAAATTTTCTTAAATGTGGCATAAATTGGATACTTCTGAGCTATGCATTGACTCAAAATTTAACGAACATCATTGCCTTTAAGGATGATTAAGTGGTTCCTGAATGAAAATGCAATTCAAAAAAGGGGTCACAGAAAATTTTACATTCTCCGGACAAACACAATTACCTGGATATAGTGGATTAAAGCAGAATTCTCATCACTTGGATTAAGGCCTTCCTTACTGTAGCAGTAATTCATGCCTTTTCCTAGTTTAACTACTCTATTTCTTAGAATCTGGGATGGAAACAGCCGTTGGCATATAGGGTTTGAACCCTTAAAGAACACATCTTCAATGTGCTGAATCATTGATACTGCCTCCTCATGTTCAATGTTTCCTACAGGAGAAAAACATTAAAATAAAACAAAACAAAAAGAATGACAATAGTTAGATCCAAGCACAGGTAACTAGATGCAACCGAAAAGCAATCGAGGTAGAGAGGGAAGAAAGATATGACAAACCTGCTATATAACACTGTAAAAAGGCCCGTGAGAGCATGATTGGAGCAAATTTTGCAATGTCTTCCTCATTAAGACAATGCAAAACTTCAAGTTGTTCCATCCAAGGCCATGTTTGATCCTCTATTATTAATGAGTAATAGTCGTTAGCCTGTTCATAGGGTTGCTGGAACTTGAAATTTTGATAGGCTTTAATTGCCATTTCCTGCTAAAAACAGAGTGCAAAGGCAGAACAAAGGTTATAAGAAATGTATTAATTAACAGGAAAAAAACATTTATAAGCCACATGCCCCATTAATGAATCAATAGACAACTCCAATAAAAAAGTTCAACTAAAACATTCAGCGTCCAATCCAACAGAACCTATTAGCTAGTAGACCATTAACAGCATGTCAGGAGCCTATTCTTACACATTTTCTTGACAGCTTACCAATCCCATTGCTGATTTTCAGGGATTTGATTAACTTAAAATTAGGGATTTTTAGTTTCAATGTACTGATTATATTTCCTTAATTAGACTAATTCTTTAGTATAAATAGCTATATAAATTATGTTTTATAATATAAGAAAAAGAATTTCTATTCTCAACATGGTATCAAGAGCTTGAAAATCCAGATTTAGGGAGCCTATTTTTTTTCCAAACCCTCCAAACCCTAGAAAATCCAATTTGGTACTCCTCCTGGCCAATTTTTTTTCTCACTACCCCATTTAATAGAGTTGCAGTCCAATCCTCGGCGGAACCTCAAAATCCGGTGACCAAACTCCCTCTGCATGGCCCTCACGCGCCACCCACATCTTTGGCATCCTTGCCCACTAGCCGATGCGTGCAGCTCACCTCCGTTGAATTTGATTCTACGACCACCACTATTCATTTTGTTGGTGTTTCTCCGGTATACCTTGTTGTTATTGGCTCTAGTGGTGCTGTTTTATGAAGAAGAAAAAAAAATACTAGAAAAAAAATAATTATTTATGATAATCCCTTGTTACAAATTAGTCTTGTAAAACTTGATGGGCACAATTATCTCGCATGGTCACGATCATGCTTATTGTTTATCAAAGCTAGAGGACTACAGGGGTATATTACTGGTGATTCCAAATAACCCACACTAAATGATTCCACTTACGATCAATGGGACTTTGATAACTCTCTTGTTATCTCTGGACTTATCAACTGTATGCAACCCCAGATTTTCAAAACATACCTGTTACTTGACTCTGCAAAAAAAATATGGCATGCAGCTACTCTCACCTACTCACAAGTTGGGAATGGTGCTTAGATTTTTGAAATCCGCAATAAAGTTCACAACACTAAGCAAGGTGAGATGTCAATTTCTCAGTATTTTTCTGAACCAAGAGGTTTATGGCAATAGCTAGATTATGACCAAGACTTCCAAGCAGACTGTACCGACGATGCAATTAAGTTTCAGAAGCTTGTGGAAAGAGATGGTTTACGATTTTTTGGCCGGGTTAAACACTGAGTATGATCAAATTCTGATTCAAGTTCTCAGAAAAATTCATTTTCCTTCTCTTAAGGAAGCATACTCCAATGTTCAGAAAGAAGGAAGTAGAAGAGGTGTTATGCTTTATAGAACACCAACTGAGAAAGCTGGGTTGGTCGCTAGTGGCTCTCAAGAGAAAAAGAAAGATGGTAACCCTGACAAAGATAATCTGCAGTGTGATTATTGTGGGAAGCCAAGGCATACTAGGGACATGTGCTGGAAGTTACATGGTTGACCCACCAAAGGCTGGGGAGGAAAACAAAATAAGTCAAATTGGGGTCAAGCAAACTTGTCTAAGGCTACAGAGTCATCTACAGAAACTGCATCCACTAGAACATTTTCTTCAGATGAAATTCAACATCTCTAACGTCTCCTGTTCCAACTTGACTCTTCCTCGAATCCAACATCCAATTTTGTCCAGTCAAGTAATGCTTTTAATACTCACATTAATACTGACTCATGGATTATTGATTTTGAGCGAATAGACACATGACAGGTTCCTATAAAAGTTTTTTAAACTACTCCCCAAGTCAACAAAAGATAGTGTCAGGATAACCGATGGGTCTTTCACTCCTGCAATCGGATCAGGTTCTGTCAACTGTATACCCAATAGAAAACTATCCTCTGTATTACATGTTCCTCGTTTTCTGGTCAACCTTTTATCTTTTAGTACCATAACAGATACCTTAAATTGCAAATTTGAGTTTTTTCTTGATCATCGTATATTTTAGGACCTTCGAAAAGGGAGGAAGATTGGCAGTGGTAGATTGCATGATGACTTATATATGTTGGAAGGTAGTAGGGGTTCCATTGAAGCTATTTTTGGAGGGAATAAGATTATCAACCAAGAAATAATGAAGTGGTATAGGCGGTTAGGACACCCATCATTTTTTGTTATGGAGAAGTTATACCCCAGTTTATTTTCAAAGACTCGATTTGATTCATTGTTTTGTGAAGCTTATGAGTTTGCTAAACACACTAAAAATTCTTATCTTTTGAGAAATAATAAAAGTAATACTCCTTTTATAACTATTCATTCGGATGTTTGGGGACAAACTCGACATGTCTCGTTATCTAGTAATCGGTGGTTTGTTACTTTTATTGATTGCTACACTAGGATGACTTGGGTGTATTGATGTTCGGGGACAAACTCGACATGTCTCGTTATCTTGTAATTGGTGGTTTGTTACTTTTATTGATAGCTACACTAGGATGACTTGAGTGTTTTTGCTAAAATAAAAAATTTATGTGTTTACATGCTTCTAATCTTTTCATAAAATGGTGTGTACTCAATTTGATGCTAAGATACAATTTTTTAGAACTGACAATCGTACAGAGTACAATTTGATACTTATTTGGAGTCTTATGGGATAAATCGTCAGACAACTTGTCCCGGTACTAGTGCATAGAATAAGGTCACTGAAAGGAAAAACAAGCATTTGCTAGAAGTCGCCAAATCTCTTTTGTTTACCATGAACCTTCCTAAACCATTCTAGGGGGACGCAATCCTTGTAGTGGCCTACCTTGTTAATAGAATGTTACTCAAAACCCTTAATTTCAAGAGTCCTTTGGAAACTTTACAAGGACAAAATACTTATACTGTACCTCCAAGGGCATTTGGATGTGTACGTTATGTTCATGATCAAAAAGCAGGCAAATTAGATCCACAAGCCCTTAAATGTGTATTCATTGGGTATTCTCCAACACAGAAAAGTTACAAGTGTTATGATCCTCCACGACGAACTTTTGTTACTAAGGATGTTACATTCAGAGAAACTAAACCCTATTATGGTACAACTCAATCACTTCTTTAGGGGGAGATCAATGAGAGAGAAGAAGTGGTACCTGACTCAATCACTATTGAAAAACTTATTCCAAACAACACTATTGTTCAAGAGAAAGCTACTGTTTAGGGGGAGACTACAATTCAAAAGGAGATTGTTGGGTGTTTGGACAAACTAGATTTAAAGAAGTATTTGAGAAAGCCTAGAACAGAAGAAGCCATCAAGCAATTATGGTACAACTTAATCACTTTAGGGGGAGATCAATGAGAGAGAAGTGGTACCTGACTCAGTAACTATTGAAAAACTTATTCCAAACTCGAAAATCTTCCTCTTCTGGTGAGTTACCCTTACTTTCCTATCTTCCAAATGATTTAAATAAACCTATTGCCCAAAGAAAAGGTGTTAGATCTTGTATGTGTCAAACTTTATCTCTTATAAATCATTGGTCCCTTCCTATAGAGTCTTTGCCTTGTCTTTTTTCCTCTATGTCTATTCCACAGTATTGGCGTGAAGCATTTGAAGATCTCAAGTGGAAAGAATCCATGATTGAAAAAATGAAAGCATTGGAAAAGAATGAAACTTGTGGTGAGCTGCAAATGGGTGTTTACTGTGAAACACAAGTCTGATAATTCGATTGAAAGGTTCAAAGCCAGATTGATTGCTAAAGGCTTCACTCAAACTTATGGAGTGGATTATCAAGAAAAGTTTGCCCCTATTGCCTAAACGAACACCATAAAATTATGTTATCTTGTGCAGCCAACCTCGATTGCAATCTACAACAGTTTGATTTGAAAAAAGCATCCCTACATTGAGACTTGGAAGAGGAAGTACATATAAAGATTCCTTTTGGATTTGATAATACAAAAACGCAAGGGAAAGTATACAGATTGAAGAAAACCTTGTATGGACTAAAACAATCTCCCAGAGCACGGTCTGATAGATTTCACAAAGCTATGATCACTTTTGGTTATCAAAAGAGTAATGCTGATCATACCCTTTTTATGAAACATCACAAAAGTAAGATCACTCTTCTTATAGTATATGTTAATGACATATGATGACAGGAGACAATGATGAAGAAATGGCTCGACTGAAACAGTCTTTGGCTCAAGAATTTGAAATCAAAGATTTAGGTAAGTTACAATATTTCCTAGGAATTGAAGTTGCCAAATAAAAGAAAGGAATCTTCATCTCTCAAAGAAAATACATCCTAGATCTATTGACTGAGAGAAGTATGATGGGATGCAAACCTGTAGAATCACCTATAGAAAGCAATCATAAGTTGCAAGCTGGAATAAGGAGTCAGTGGATAAAGAGAGATATCAAAGAATGGTTGGTAGACTAATTTATCTCTTTCACACTAGACCTGACATAGCATATGCAGTTAGTTTAGCAAGTCAGTTTATGCATGATCCTCGAGAGTCTCGTATGCAGGCTATCTTTTGCATTCTACGCCACCTGAAGTCTGCCCCAGGAAAAGGCCTTTTTTTTTTTTTAAATGTTGTCATCTCTAGATAAAAGCTTTTACAGATTCAGATTGTGCTAGATCTCTAGATGATAGGAGGTTTACATCTAGATATTGCACACTTTTAGGAGGAAACTTAGTCGCTTGGAGAAGCAAGAAGCAAAGTTTGGTTGCTCGATCAAGTGCTGAGGCAAAATACAGAGCTATGGCTCAAAGAGTTTGCGAGCAACTGTGGTTATTGATAGTTATGGAGGAATTGAAGTTGTCGAATAAAGGAAAATTATCATTATATTGCGACAACAAGGCCGCCATCAGTATAGCCGAAAACCCAATATAACATGATCAAACAAAGCACATAGAAATTGATCGACACTTCATCAAAGAAAAGTTGACTATTAGCATCTTGGACTTAAGTCATGTAGCCTCTAATAAACAATTAGCTGATGTGTTCACTGAAGGACTTAACAAAAAGAAGCTATCATAATTTGCTTTGCAAATTGGGCATGTCTAATATCTATGCACCAACTTGAGGGGGAGTGTTGACAACTTTTCTCTTGACAGCTTACCAAACCCATTGCTGATTTTTAGGGATTTGATTAACTTAAAATCAGGGATTTTTAGTCTCAATGTACTAATTACATATCCTTAGTTAGACTTATTCTTTTAGTATAAATAGCTATGTAAATTTTTTGTTTTATAATATAAAAAAAAGAATTTCTATTCTCAACACATTTTTATTTCAACAGAGAGAAGATAGGCTGCCACACAGAAATTTTATTAAAGATTACAAAAAATTGTATTCTTTTCTTGTCATTTTTTTAACAAAACTGAAGGAAAATGATTATATATGGATGACCAATGTGCCATGACATGAATCATATCTTCATTTGCTCTTGATTTCGGAAACCGAGACAAACTGATAGTTAAAGTATGTTCTGTTGTAAAACGAAGGTCATAGGTACTAAAGCAACGTAAAAGCTACAAAAAGGACCTTAGGACAACATTACCTTCCCTTCAAAGCAATTTTACAAAAGCATTGCATTTGATGGATAGGCAGTTGCCTCTACCTTTACACAACTAGTAGCTGTGAAACTTACATAAATATCCCTAGTTAAACTGCCCTTATCTATTTGTTCGGAAAAGAATATCTTCTACCCTCCTAACACAAATAAATTTATTGAGAGTGACTCGTGAAGATTTGAAAGCCCCTTGCCGTGCTACTCACACTGCTTGGTTACTGTCTTTTCGCAGATGGAATAAGAATCCCACATCTCTTGAATATATCAAGCCTATGTGGCATAAGGGGTTAACTGGAGACATTTCCATTCAGCTATTGCTTTCGAAATTGAAGCACCATCAAACGTTACAAAAATTTGGTATCTTTCAAGTATTTTTTTTTTTTGTTAGAAATTATTCTAGGAAATGTCTATCGCTACACTGTAAAAAACAGAAATGTCCATTGAAACTCTGAAGGTGGTTTTAGGTCTTGGCGTATCAACGTTGCCTTGAAATTTTGATCATCTTCAAACTTGGCTGTCTATATGGTACACTTAACCAAACAGTAGAGAAACATTCTTCTTCGGACTACCAAATTTGGATATGACAATAAGAAAAGATGAAACAATGGATGGAAAAATTGCAGAATGGCCACAGGACACTTAAACTAGATATAAACATTAGGATGATTGTGCGCTCGGCATGACAAACTTCCAACATTATGAAGTCTCAATGAAAACCAAACAAATGCATAACTAATTCCACAAGAGAGGAACAACAAATACATTCACAAGGACCTAAATTAAATTTGATGTTAGTGACAAATTTGAGGAGAAATAAAAGGCTGCAATATCTGAATATCGGATGTAATTAACCTTAAGGCATAATGAATCATAATCATTGCTTTTTATTCTTATTTAAATCAATAAGAAACAAATGACTAAGACATACATGAAGGACAAGAGCAAGGAAAGACAACAGCATGCTGACAATAAAAGGCAGTTCTTATTTCTGAAGAGAAATTAGAAATTAATATTGCCTCCTAGTCATTACCTTGATTACTGAAAACCTGTCAGGTTTCATTTCAAATTTTGCAATTTTGTTGACTATGGTTTCTAGCAAGATCCTCAGTTTGTGATTATAACCAACCAATGTCACCTGAAAGTGATTAAATGATACCATTTAATTGAGTAAAAGAAATGATGAATACTATACACCACCCGGAAGCTGCACACACATATATAGAGAAGAAGAGAGAGAAATGTTTACCACAAAAGAAAATTTGTCCCTAGGATCATGTCAAATTAAATATGCAGTTTGAGCATCCATATCATGTAATTCTAACTTCAATCTAACTATGACAGAAAACAAACCACAGATTGGTACAAGAGTAAGGCAGGACTTTGGGTGTGGAAGTGTAAGTTAATTGTTTACATTCTCCAAAGATTATACATGCTATGCATTTCAAAAAACTTCCCAAGAGCAATAGCATAGAAGGTCTTCACCAAACAAAGAGATAATAAAGTAGAGCAATATTTGGGGTTCTCTTGAATTGGTAGTCCATTAATCTCAGTTACCTTCTAGCATTCAAAATATCTTTTTATTTTTGTCAAAAGAAGAAAGGATGTATAATTGTTTGAAACTAGAAGGCATTTGTTATCATTTTGCTCAAGACAAAATTTGTAAACAGACCCAACCAACCAATTGAATGTGAATGAGTCAGGAAAGGTCAGGCATAGGTTAAAATGACCCCAGTAACCCTTAGAAAATTTGCCAAACTTGAGCAACATTGAGCTTTAACAATGAAATATGCAACCCCACCTCCATATTCCTGTGATAGACATCTAAATTCCGTCTCTGTTAATATTCTTCATTAAGAATATAATCTTTTTCAGTAAGTACTACTTTTAAGATAGGTATGTGTCATAAAAATCCATTACCATATCCATAGATAACTCCCATTTAGTTAAACGAAAGCAATTATCGGATGGAATCACATTAATGCCACGGAAAATAAAAATAATAAGTACCTGAAAACCACTTTCTGTGTGACTTATGTCATAATGAAGACCAGCAACCTGGGCATAATAAGCTGAAGCATGCAAAGATAAAACAAGGCATTAGCAAAGAAGATAATCTTACTCAAATTATAAGAACATTGTACTGTCACTATTGAAGGCTTTGCTTATCAAACACTGTGCCTTCAGACATTTAAACCACTATGGAAAACACAGAAACCACTATAGAAAAATCCTCTGCATTTATCATACCATATTCATTCAAGTCATCCATCAATAACGTTGCTAAAAGATTGGCAAGAACCTCAGTTTCGGGAGAGTTGCTAACATAGGGGCAGTCAAAGTCTATCTTAACATATGCCTTTGGAGTAGAAAACACTGTATCAGGCTTGTACCATAATTTTGAATAGGATGACTTTCTCAACAAAACCGGAAGCTTGATCTGTTCCAAAGGATAATCAGATGAGAAGACAGAATATATGTAAAAATAAGGTGATTATAATAAAATCAAATTGCAAGGCTCATCAAACCTTCTGTTGTGGATTCTTAATCGATAAGTCTGTTGGTATAAAGACATTAGGTACTGGTAGATGCAGGTTTTCGTTAGGAGCTGAGGACATCCATGCCTGCAGTCAAAGAAGGATACCTTTTTCTTTCAGTATAATCAAATGACTAAATCAATAGAGAAATGAAGGTATTATGCAAATGTAATTAACAAATCATCAGCAATATCTGACTACGGACCTGAATCATTGAAGGGCTAACTTTCTCAATGGAATATGCAGTACCATACCATGGTTCAACCTTGTCAGTCAGTCCCTCAAATTTATTTGACTCCCAGAAGATTCTGTTAAAAAATGCAGGATTCAGAAATAAACTATATCAGAGCACAACTGCAACTTCTCTTTAGTGCTAAAAAAGTTTCCAGATAGCTCCCAGAAACTGTTTGTAATGAGATATATAAGATTAATAGCAATTTTGTTTAGGGGGAGCTCCGATGACTTGAGGCAAATGCATTTGGTAACTTGGCAACCAATTTACTTAGTAACATGAATAATATAATTCACAAAAACATAGAACAGAAATTTGAAAGCTGATGTTAAGCAAAAGCCTCAAACTGATAATTGAGTTTATCATTTTTGAAAAGTTATAACAATTTCAGATGGAGGGCCAAACAAGTCAATCAGATGTATACTTGCATTAAAATGAAGGTAAGTGTTGTCTCCAATGAGACAATTCAATGCTTCAAATCTTCCAGGTTTAACCTTACTTGAACACATACCTAACACTCTCAGGAGAAAGCTCGTTTAGTATCTTTTGTATGGTGTCTGGATTGAAATCCGAAGGCAATGATGACCCAACCAACCAATCTTTTGGCGGATATATCTGAAACTTACTTCTCAAAATATCAGAATCAAAGCTTCAACATGAGATCATCAATATTAAAGGAAATGAACGAATTGCAGGACAACATATAAATGAGGGCAATTGAGAATGACAGTATCAAGTAAGTCTTAGAAGTAAAAGCTAAATACATACTAGTTAAAATCAGCAATTTTCCTTAGAAAAGCTCTAAAAGGAACCTAACAAGGAACTAAACAAGCACTTAAGTGAGCTACCGAATGAGCTTGAGAAAGATATTACTTCTAAAATATCATTTAGTCACAGATGCAGCAAATGGAACAAATGGTATCCACATATAGAGAACCTCAGGAGCACCCTTTAATAGCTTCTAGCTCAGTCTCAAGGTCGGTTTTTCCAAGATTTGCACTCTTACAGCATCAAATTCAACATTTAATCCTAAAAGTAAATCATAAATACAATTTTTTTCCACAAATCGTTTCAGAATTGATGCATCTTCACTGCAGTGCATTTAGATGTATTGATAATGATCCATCTCTTGCCACAAGCCTTGTAAGAGACTCGAATATTCAGTGACAGTTCAAGTCACTTGTTTGGTTGCTGAAATCATTAACCTTAGAATGTCTGTCAGATAGCTTCCCAAATCTCCTTGGTTGTTCCGAGAAACATACATGTATCACTAATTTCTGGCAGCATAGACTTCCATAACCATTACATCACCATGGAGTCTTGTTCGTCCTGCGAAGGACCTGTGCCCATTAAATGGCTCAATTTTCCCCCGCCCTTTAAAAAAGTGCGGACCAATTGTGACCACTTCAAGTAATGCTTCCCATTCAATTATATGTGGCTTGAATGCTCTGCAAGTCTCCGCTTGTAACAGCAGTAATATTTCAAATGCAAGGGAACTCGTGACAGGGTTGGTGATTTCGGCAGAACTTTTGTGAGATTCCAACATGATTGATTGAATAAAAAGTAGATACAAATAGGGAAATATTAGTGAGAAGGCAACGACCATTGAGAGGAACAGAGAAGATGGAGCTCGGTTGGGTATGGCCAGAGAAACAAAAAAAAAAAAAAACTTCAGAGTTTATCGGGGAAGGTTCAACTTGGCTCTTGATACCATGTGAAATAGAAAATAGCTGCTGTTGCAACTCTACTGTTGGCTATAGCAACGTGAAAAAGAAAGAAAAATAAAAAGAAAAGAGGAGAAAATTAGGGAAAAACTTGTCACTTTAGATTAGGTTACATAGTCTATTTAAAATAAAAAATTATACACAAATAAGGAAAGTCAGATAAAGAAAGATATGATTTTGTAATATTCTGCTAATTAATCCTAGAATCATGATATAATTATGCAAGATATTATAGTTGTTCACAACACTATGCATGATTATAAACATGATGACCAGAAGATGGTGACGGCAAATTACACACATTTTTTCCCTCCCCCACCCATTCGGCATAAGTCTAAATCAGATATTTGCCCATATCATGGTTTGCATATCTTCATCGTACATGAGTACCAATATATTATACGTATAACATCGAAAATCTATATATTAATCTTAATAACCTTCCATTACATCTTTCCGCTAATTTTAAACTAATCTCTCTCTATTTCCGCAAAGTTAGCATTACTATAAAACCTTGGTGCAAGTTTATTGTTGGTTTCAAAAATTGAGCAATTGTCCGTCGTACGAATTTCCCCATTGTAATATACATATACTATCAATTGGTTACTAATCTTGAGGCTTCCATAAAATCGCATAATGAATTAAATCGATTTCGAATTTCTTACATTATCACAAACAATTTTGATGTCTGTCGTTAGTGGATGAATAGTTGCAATGCAATCTGAATAGTTCCAATGCAATCTCAGTCAAAATGAAAAAAAAAAATTATAATTTTACCTCTCTAATTCAGCATTCCAGAATTTATTTTGACCAAAATGCATTTCCTTTCAGTGTTTGTTGGATTATTTGGGTGGTTTATGGTTTTTTTTAGTGGTCTTGGGTTAGAAGAAAATTTCAGAAGTTTTAGTACACTTAGTGTAGTATTTTCCTTTATATATACTTATATTTTTCAAACATATTTATTTAATATAATATCTATTAATTTCATTAATATCTTATTATCCTTAATGATTTTTACACGCAAAATAAAATAAAAACAAATATTAGCTTATTGATTATCTAAGGTTTAACTAATATTAAACAATATTCCATAATCGGATCGTAATACGAAAAAATTACTTATATTAATAGATAATCTAAACGCATACTTAGTCTAATCAAGATTAAATGAATCGATTAAAAAACTAATGTCATCTATGAAATCCAATAAAAGAGATAACTTTATTTTGAGTATCGGAGAGAATGACTCGTAAAAGATAGAGCTATAAATGTAACTGATTGGACTGATAGTAAATAGGACATGACCTAAGTAGAATAATTCTTAAATCCATTTATGGATTTATTCACTTATGACGATCATAATGTGAAATACCTTAATTCTGAGTGGATAATAAACTATGTATGCGTGACTCGTATATTTTGATGTGAATAAAAGCATGAATTTAAATAAATAAGAAAACGAACACCAGTATTTTGACTATACGACTTCTGCACCCTAGGTCATGAATTTAAATAAGAATAGAATTAATGAAAAGTAAAACATGGGTGTCTTTGTGATTTACCAGGGCTTTCCACTACACCCTATACTCCTAATTGGAATAGAAATTGTATTTCTATTAAATATTATTATTTAATCAAGCTTTATTCGAATAGAACTCTTATACCGTTTCTCTAAAAATAGGAACCATATGTTGAGTAATTTACAACATGTCTCATTTCTCAGTATTCTGTCAAGAAAATAGTGAAAATTATTTCACAAAATAAATTCTATTTTCTAGGGAAAACCACATAACTTCAATTGTAAAGAAATTTAACTTTCCTATTGAAAGTTACTAAAAATTTTCATTCTTTGCGATTGATTCGAAAAACTTTGAGCCTACAATCAAAGCAATTTATGATTCAAGAATAGCGGAAAAAGTCATTGGATAGAAAATGGGGATCGACTTTAGTCCGCCTCATACAAAGCACAAATATAATTTCAATTAAAGTTTATCACTATAAATAACACAATAGGTTCAGTTTTAAAAAATTTTAGAACTTCTGTTGTACCTAAAATAATCATTTTCTAAATCGAATTTTCCAACACTTGATCACTACACCCCTTTTTATTGTAGCATACGTATCATTTTTGGTAAAAAATTCCTTCCATGTTATTTCAGTTAAAAAATATTAATTATATATCTTTTTAGTAAATTTTCCTACTTTTTCAATAAAAAGTTCTTTAATTTGTATTATTTTAGTAATTTTCCCATTACGAGAAAATAAATGTAAAATACGTTTCATGTCATGTCATCAAATATACAGAAAAATCCTTTCTTTCCACGTATTTTGATTAATGTAGCAAAATTGCAAGGGGCTTTAGTCAGCTAGCCATGTCCCTAGTCAATAGGAGAGATTTTGTCCACGTAGTTTTAATTAAAATGACATCAAAACACTAACAGTATAAAATAAGAACAAAAAAGTTAAAGCAATAAAATGGAGAAAATGGGATGGAAGGGATGAGATTTAATTACTTGCATGTTTGAAGAAATACGAACAACATAGTCAATAGGAGAGATTTTGTCCTCATAGTGAAATCCTGTCTCGCAAATAGCTGATAGCTTCATTCACAAATCAAAATATCTTAGAATAATTAATGTAAAGAGATACTGGCTATAACTAAAATCAAACCATTGATGCACAGAAAACAAAATGACACATTAAGCAAAATCTCAACAGGAATTCTGAAATCATCTTGACCAATGTGCCGATAGCTATGAAAGTTTATCAAATCATCTTACTCTTGTTCATAAGTTTTGAATAAAGGGGGAAAAGACACTAACAAAGAGATTCAAAATGATAAACATGAAAATAAGACACTTGACTTTATTTCTATTAACCAAATTAATCATAGGGTAATCAATTGACTTCCGGCTACTAAAGAATCAGCAATAAATAAGTTTCCCAAAACAAACGCACCAATGTGATTGTATTAAAAATTTAGGTTGCTTCCATGTACAAGGGCAAAATTGTAGCTCCTTATTTCAGTGCACCTGGGTTAAGCTATTGACTGTAGACTATATACGAGTTACATTTATTTTCTTCGAGACCAAGTTCGTTATGTGGTTCTTTTATCAAGAAGGGCTTGAAGTTTAGGGTAGTCCAGACATCATTGGAATACCAGTTACTTAGATTTCACTATTCTTTTGATTAATGAAATAACTATTCCTAGCTAAAAGACTAAATACTCTTCCAATCTCCACTATTGATATCAACTCCCACCCTTTCCCCAAGCTTCTCTCCCTTTCTTGCTTACACATATTTGTAGCCTTTGTCACATCCCTTTCTATTATCACCCATCAATCCTTATTCTTAACCATAGTCTAACATAATTCCCATAAGCAAAACCTCAATTACAAAATAAATCCTAATCTTCTTTCTCCTGCCAAAAAAAAATTAAATCTAAGAGCAAACATTTCATCTAGAGAGGTTACACACAACCCACAAGTCGACATTTGTTTTCACGAGATCTAATGAACTGCAGCATGTTATCGATCAAAAAACAGCCTTTGTGGGTAACTTAAAACAGAAATATGGTCACATATGCAAGCAACAAGGACATGAAATTATGATAAACAGTCACAATGAATGGTCAACGACTCCTACAAGACAATAACTATAATTATTCAAGTATAATATATGCATACCTCATCAAAAATCCATTTACAAACACCAGATTGCTGCAGCAGCTGAATGTATTTAAATAGTAAGCCAATTATCTCTTGCATGTGATCTGAAATTTACTCAGTAGGAAACAATATTAGTCAAGTTAAAAGACATCATTGTTTCCTATGCAAAATTTCCAAGCCTTAATAATCTCTATCAATAAATAATACTCCAATAATTAAAAGCATATCAAACACCATATGATGAAAGAGAGGTGTGAAGGAAAATAAAAACTAACCCTGGCCAGCATCAGTCAGATCAATTACTACATAGAAGAAAGAAAACTCTGAAGCCCTATCATCTTCACCAGCATACAATTCAGTAGCCCATCCTACAAAATTCCATACATATGCAGGCACAAAATTCACTAAATATACACACAATAAATATATATAATGCCCTTACACATATATACATAAACATAAATTCACAAACATTCACAACTTTATCTACGCCTTATAAAAGGAGAAAATAGAGGCCGGGGGGGGGGGGGGGGGGGAAGAAAAAGGGAGGGGAGGGGTGGCATGATGCCTATTTGTCCATGTGTATACATTCAAATTTATCCTAGTGCAGCGTAAACATATCATGGTCTCAAAGAATAACCACATACCCAAAGGATAAAAAAATTATTGAAGCATTCAAGATGATCCTAATTTGACACAAAACAGAGAAGCAAAATACTTGTACTGACCAAAACTATCATTTGATGAATTTCCAAATTGATTCATGCGGTATGAATTAACAACTGGATTCAAAATGCAGCAACATATTTTGTAAAACCTCAACTTGTATTTCCACATCCATGAAAAGTTTAAAGGGTTGTCAACAATATATAGAGATTAATGAACCATTAAAGGGATGAGTAGAATATGGAATAAACTGAATAGCTTTAAGTAAAGAAGCACATTATTTTTAGGAAAAAACTAAAAGAAAAACAAAATACTCGGATAAAAATTTGTCTTAAAGATATAAGATCAAAAGGCCAATCTAGACTAATAACAAAGCCCATGATTGAGTTCAGTGTAACATGTAAAATCTCACAAAGGGAATAGAAGAAATTGCTGTATTGTTTCAGGTAGAAGACTAGGATATATAGTTGTTCAGTAGCTGAGAAAAAGGAAGTAAATAAAGAAAAATCCTAACATTAGCCTAAGATCACTCAATAACTCCTACGATTTAGCCTATGATTAGATTAATTATAGATTCTATATGGTTAACTTATATATTACGATCTGCAACATAATGAATACAGCAATACCAGTGAATTGATGAGAAAACCAATCATAAAATGAAAAAACAGAACATGTGCTGGTAAGACCCTATTTGTTATTTACTTATCCTATGAAGTAGGGTTACAGTCAAAAAACCCATTTACATGACTACTTTTTCTGAATGTTTCTTTTACATGCATTTATCCGAAAGACCGACTTCTCTCTTTTACATTTTAAAATGACTCAAATTCTTTCGTATTTTATGTTGTTTTAATATTACCTACTTCATACACATAAAGGATGTGCATGAACTGGTATTTTTGTATATGTCAACCAAAAAGCAAAACAAGTGTACAACTTGGATTTTAAAAGGAAGCATCCTAAATTTTAGGGATGCATGAATTTTGAGACATTTCCAAATTGATTTATCTAAAGCATATATATGAGCAACCTACCTAATTTTTTCAAGACATAAGACAAAGATCCTTCTCCTTCATGGTTAATGAGATGATCAAGATACCTGCATGGCTCTTCTTTGTAATGAAGAATGCTTGGAGTTATTGGCCATACAATCCTTAATTTGTGGCCTTGTTTTATTGGAACAGCTCTGACAAGAATCTGAGAATTGAGAAGAAAAAGAATAGAAAAGAAACCAGCCAAGGAAAAAAACCTTCTTAGAACATTGAAGCTTGTGGAAGAGTCTTGCTTGCTTTGCTCAAAATTGTGACAAACATAACACACTTACAGCGCATAGACAACATAACAACACCATATACCTGAAGGTGTTCTGATGTGCAAGGCTGACTTGAAAACTGGAAACGGCTTCTATCAGAGTTTCGGATTTCCTGGAAATTATCCTCCACCAGACTCTGAATTTTATCAAGGCTTTCTGAAAATACAAAAAAAAAAAAAAAAAGGAAATTAAATTGTAACATTGATTATTCAAAGAAATATAGCAACATCTTTTCTTCTTACCAGAGCCATAGTCCTTAATGGAAAATTTAGTTACCTACCTTTTGAATAAACAACCAGATGCATGAGGTTGGCTGAATATTTGTCTTCATAGAATATAAGGAGTTCTTGCCTTGTGTCAACTCCCTTTGCTTTTGGTCTAACATCTAAACTATCACAGTTCCCTATACATGAACAAGTTACTGATAAGCATAAAAATATAAACTAGTGTCATTTCTTTCTTTACAAGTTCAAAACATACAAAAGAAGATGCCAAAAGGAAGACCAGAAAACTGTGGTAGAGATTGGCGGGTAAAAATCAGACACATCCAACAGATAAAAAAGATCACAAAAGAAGAAAACCAAAGAAATTATTTGAGAAAGAGAGATACATCTGTATCTCAAAATTAAGATCTAGTTCAAGATCCTATCCTTGGATATTGAAGGAATATTGAAAAACAAAAGACTGCTCAAAAGGGTAGTAATTAAATTAAGCACTTAAACCTAAACCATCTAAGAAGAGTAAAAAATCTTAGCATCCCTCAGAAAGGAGAATAAGTAATCTCAAAATCAAAGACATTCAGACAGGAATCTTGGGAATTTTTTTTTAAGTGGAAATGCTAAATTAAGCATTTTCAGGTTCATAAATGGGTTTTTACTACGGACTTTCTCATTCGATTTTTTATAATTAATCTCCAATGTCACTAGGTTAGTAGACTACCTATAATGCAGAATGCATCCCAATAGCCTGCTAGTCTAAGAATTCAACTAAAGAGAAGAGGGAAGACAGAAGGGGTCAAGGAAAGAAGGAACGAAGATCAATAAGAAAGGGTTTTAACCTCCACCAAATTTATGATATGGATGACTTTCCAAGCTTAGATGTTTTTGAAGCTGCAAAGAAGGAAAAAGTTAAAACAAAAAAAAAAAAAATCCAGTTAGGAATACATCTAGAAAATTCACCATTGAGTATGAATTTTTAACATGCAAGTAAGCAAGCAGACTAATCCTTTTAAATACTCATGTAAAATTACAATAAAGCATAAGTAATAAAATCTTTTTTTTTTTTTTTTAAACTTTGTTTCTCTATCAGGTGAGATATTATGCTAAATCAATCAACCAATCATTATGTGGATAAACTACTTCAAATACAATATTCAAACATAAATTGAAAATAATTAACATACGGGTCAATTACAAGTCATACAAATAAAATAATTAATAAAATAATGAATTGCAGGCGACTCGCGAATTAACATGCATATTAACACTTTAAATAGAATTTAAAAATAAAATAAAAAACTTTAATCTAAAAATAAAAATAAATAATATAAAATATTGTTTTTTCTTAAGTTCAATATAGATATTAATAGATTCATGAATTATCATGCACAACAATCTCTTTGAATACATCATTTAAAACATAATAATAGATAATCAATAAATTAATTCTTTTTTTCAAGCAAGTCAAATATGAATCCCAAATCAACTTGTAACTTACCATGTAAGTTAATCCCTTTGAAATATCATTTTAAAAGTAAATCAAGAAATTTAAAAGATTTTCTTTTGAAAAACTAACAACCAATAAAAACATGCCCATAAGGGCTGTAAATTAATCCTAGATCATGAGATTTTTTTTTTCTTCAAACAGTTTAAGTTTTAATCCTAGATCAACTTATGAGTTGCCATGTAAATTAATCCCTTTAAAATATCATTCTAAAATGTAAAACAAAGAAAAAACGAAATAAAATAAATAAATAAAACTAAATTCAATAAAAATATGCTTGTATTGCAGAAGGGCTGGACATGTGTCACATAGACACTCCGTTAGGGGATTGCGGGATGGGGATTCGACTCCAAAATCCATTTCTTCCAAAAAAAAGGTAGTAACAGAAAGGGAAATTTTTACCAACATTTTAATTTAGTGAAAGCTGAGATTTTGCAATCTTTCAAAATGGTTCAACAATAAGAAAATAATACCTGGCTCATTCTCCTCTCATCAGACAATAAGTACATTTTGTTCTCTACAAAGAAAAAGACATGTTGATTAATTATAGATTAAAATAAAGGAATCTATGTGTTAAATGTAAACCAAGAACCAAAGTGCTAACCAGAATCAACAGCTTTAATTTCCCTCATGGTAGCATCAGCCGACATCAATGGTTTAATGAAGAACTGTGCAAACCTAAAGAGCAAGGAAAACACCCAGTCTCACATGCATTAAAAGAACAAGATGAAAATAACTACTAAAGGAAGACTGCATAAACAACATCTACCGGTCCAAAGCCTCTTCAAAGCAATCAGTGTTGACATCAAAAAAATAGTTGGTCATCTCAGAAGCTGTGAAGGCATTTGTGCTGCCTCCATGCTGTAAATCAGGAAAATAAAACTACGTAAATTTTAAATCAAAGGAATATTATCTGAAAACAAGTCATGCAAATGATTTTACTTCACTATAAGTTTCTTGTCTTAAGGCATCCCTTTACAAATTTTGAAGTTAATTTTATTCAAAGTTAGCTAACAATTAATCGGTTATTAGATCACATACATCTTACATGAATCCTTTCAAATTTGATGTTCAATTGGTTCTAAGATTAAGATTGCTTATCTATTTTGCATGTCTTTCTGTAATTATAATATTATACAATTGTTTTGGCAAAAAAAGATACCAAGAATTTGTAATCACCCCTTTTATTGATGCTTCAGAAATAATTTTGGTACTTTTATGGTTTAAAAGGTTTGTATCAAAAAAACATCTTTAGAAGTGCTTATCTATTACAATGTTTTTTATATCAATAACAGCCAAATAACTGATCCAAATACCTGACCTCATAAATGGCACAGTAATGGCATAAGGTATGATGCAAGTGACTAGTAAGCAATACTAGAGATACTAAGAACCTTAACCCCTCTCAAACTTTGGTTTTTTCTTTTCCCTTTCTTTTAACAATTTCTGCATACTTATATAGCAAGTTTGTAATTAAAACACGAGGAACTTTAACTTCATCAAAAGTAACCATTAAAACCACATGAACTCATCAATAGACGACCATACTGCATTTAAGATGGGCAATACCTCTGTTATATACTTTAAGTAGCTATCTTCCGAGGGATACTTCTCGCTAGCATAAAACAGCATGTGCTCTGCAAGGAAGGACAACATGTTAAACATAAAAAACTAAGTAAAAATCATAACTATCCCACTACCATGCAATTCTTGTTCAATTGCTGGACCAAAGTTCTTTCAACAATTAAATCAATGCACAGAAACAATAATACCACCAAAAATAATCAGAAAATCAATAAGATCATTTTGAATTATTTACGATAAGGGAAGTTCAACCCAGTAATAATAAGCTTTACTGAACCAACAGAATTTTTTTTAATCAGCATTAATGACATATTTTAGTGAGAGCTATACTGATTACAAAATTTTAGCCCATTCAATTTATTTAAGAACACGATGAGGAACAGAATTGCTTAAGTCACACACTGTTAAATTCAAAGAATAGAAGTAACACAAAAAATTCCTGGCAGTTCACATATGCAAAAAGAAGATCAAATAAATGGATTAAAAAAATAAATACCAAGAAAATGGGCGAGGCCTTCGAGGCCGACAGGGTCACAAAAGGAACCGACACCCACATTCATAGAAGCAGCACACTGTAACATAAAATAAACAAAAAAAAAACAAAGAAATTAGAAAGAAAGGTTCATAATAGTAATGGATTTGGTAATGAAATGAAAGTCAAGGAATTGGAAGATTAATTTGCCTTGTCGGTGTCTGGATCGCTAATAAGAAGAACTTGAAGGGAATTTTTAAGGACGATCCTTCGGTACTCTCTTTTGTCCGTTTTGGGCTTTAAAATCTCCACATCTTCAATGCTGACCGCCATTTCTCAGTTCACGGCTTACCTATGTTTGGATGATTTGAGTTTGGGTATGGAAAGCGGAAGAGAAGATTGAGTTATTAATCTGCTACTTCCGGGCCGGATGATACGTTTATAAAGAGAGAAAGAGGAAGATTCGTAGTTTCTTTCCATACTTTCTCAAACTTGACTACTACTTTCTCAAACTTGACTTTGCTTCACCTAAAATTGACTGTACATGGATCAAATCTTTTTTTTCTCTTTTTCTTTTGTCCAACACATGGATCAAAGATTGTTTTGATTTGGGCGTTTAGTTTGTATGCAGCGTTAAGATTACATAACTTGCAGGTAAAACACAGTAGCTACATATGATATTCACAATTTTGGAATTGGGTTTAGAAGCGCAATCGAGCCTGACGTGGTGTGTTTAACTTAATTTTTATTTCACACTATTGTTACAGTATTTAATTTCACTGTCATTATTATTTTTATACTAATCGTAACTAAACATACTGCTATTCAAACCCACCCTTAGTCTCCTTACTTTTCATATTTCAAAATTTAGTTCTAATTATTAAGAGTGTTAAAAAATTTTGTTAAATTTATTAGTGTAAAATTTTAAAATAATGAAAGTACTCACTTTGTAGCAATGTAAATAAATGACCTTTTAATTAACTTAAATTTAAAATTTTAAAAAATACAATGACTAAATTCCTACAAAATAAAAGCACACAAACTAAATTTCAAATTTACAAATCATATAATGACTTATGGCATATTTTTACCCAAAAATAATATAAAAATATATAAAATTACTACCCATAAAAAATTATATTAAAAATTAATCTATATGTAACATCCATTACCCGAGTTACATAAATAACTAAGGCAAGGATGTAACATTTGGGCATTAAGTTCACTAACTTCACAAAACTTTATAGATAATATTAAACACTTCATTTGAAATTTATTATCGTCTTTTAAAGTAATTTGAACATTTCTAAGCTTCTTTTAAAGTTTGGTTGTAATCAAGATCATTTGAGGCTTGTTTGGACACAAAATAGTGAAAACAAGGCACTTGTTGCGCAGCATCTAGGGATTTTGCGGCACAAGTCCTTATTACTATTTATTTTTTTCTCTCTGAAGGACTTATACCGATACTTATTGGTACTTGTTGCAGCACATCTATCCCAAAGTGTCAAAATGACTTTAAAATACCTTATTTACATGCCAAAACATGTCAAATTATTGTTCAATCATTCTTGACCATTTTTAAACCTTAATCCACTTAAAAACATTATCTAAGATATCATACATTCATCCATGATTAACCTCTAAGTAATATATTCTAGGATTCTCAACAAATTTCGACTTAATTACATGACAAATTAGTACAAAAATCATTATTTCTCAACACTTCTATAACCTAGGTACTTGTAACACCCTATACCCGACCCGATCATCGAGTCAGAGCTATGGGACGTCACATTCATTGTCAGAGCAACTACAATCAACTATGATTCAATTTAACCAAGTATAGATGCTATCAATTATAATACGCATTCACCATATGTTATACATTTATTTTCAGGTCATTTACAAGCTTACGAAAGCTTTTAAGATGACTCGAGGTCGAGTAAAGACCAAATTATAAAGTTTTCAAATTATCAGGTTGACGTTGCGACTTCAAGGATTTCTCATTGCGATGCAACTCACTGACTTGGTCTCATCATGACGTTATGGGGCCCAACGTTGCAACGTGACCGTCTACTTTCAAATAGTACAAATTTTGCAACACCTAAACAATTAAACTTATGATCCAGTTCGACCATTTCAACAAGGATTCATCTCAAATATGTTTACTTCTAAACATTAACATCTTTTATACATATGCGTTACATCAAATTCATCATTTCAACTTAAACACATATGCCAAGTTCCATAAGTCTAACCATTTAACCATATGATAGAAATACACACATATGCCATACATCATACATCATACATCATCTCATTCAATTCATATATGTACTAATCTCAATTATATAACCAACCATTTGGCCAAACCAAAATTTACCATTTCTAGCTTTAATTATCAACAAGATCTCATATTACAAAAATCGACTCAAAACCTACATACATGCCATTTATCGAAACAAAATAATGTTAGAAAAAATATTTTAGTTTTTTCATCATCTGCAATTGACCTAGGAGGGTCAGAAACATTAGACTATGTATAATAATATTTAGGCTTAATTAAGGAGGCATTTTTTAGAATAGTTTTTAGGAGTTTTAGTTTCAATTTAGTTTGAAATTTGATTATTTTTTTCAGACTTGTATTCAATTTTGATCCCAGCTTTTGTTTCTTTAGTAATCTATAAATTTTCATTTGTTTTCAATTACAATCGGCCTTATCTTGGCTATTGTTAAAGGGCTTCTAGTTTTTTAGTGCATCCAATATCTAAAAAAATAAATTTCTTTTCCCTTCTTGTAACACCCCTAACTCGTCTCTGTCACCGGATTAAGGTTATAGGGCATTACCGTACAATCAAAAACATTTAGCATCATAATATATAAATAAATTAAACATATCATAAACCATTCAGTCTGTAACATCCTGGAAAGGGCCTATGCATTTTCGGTTTAATTGTACGAAGTGACATGTTTTATGTACTAAGAATAAATTTTGAATATTTTTGGAAACCCGGAAATGAATGAAAATGATTTGGAAATGAACATTTTTGGAAACATGAAAATGTATGGAAATGTTAGGGTTAAAAGAGGAAAGTGAACATTTTTGGAAACCTGGAAATGTATGGAAATGTTAGGGTTAAAAGAGGAAAGTGAACATTTTTGGAAACTAAGGAAATGTAAGAAAATGATTTAGAAATGATTCAAAAGAGGAAAGTGAACATTTCTGGAAACTTGGAAATGTGAGGAAATGTCAAGTTTAAAGAGGCAAACGAAAATTTTTGGAAACTTGGAAATGACTTAGAAATGTCGAGTTTTAAAGTTTAAAAGAGGAAATTAAGGCAAGGGGGCCTTAAGAGAAAAAGTATGTGAAATTTGACACACAAACAGGTTTGGAAAAGTGGCCTGAAGATGCCACTTAGGGCCTATAGAAATGGCACCACATGCAAGGGGTTTAGGCCTGAGTTCGAGTCACTTGGGAAGCAAATAAAAGAAGTTTTATTTTTGCTTCCAGAAGCCAGAGGTGGCCGGCACAAGCTTTCTAGAAAGGAAGAGTTTTATTCTCTTTAAATTTCGGCTAATAAGAGGATAAATAATAGATTTATTTTAAATTATTTTCCAGAGATAATTGTGGATTAATTCCTTTTATTTTTAATGGATAAAAGAAGAGATGATAGAAGGATTATTATTATTATTATTAAGGAGATAAAGTTATCAAATTAAGAAGAGTGGTGGCCAAGTAAGGGATTCTGAGTAGTAAATTCGGCTATAAAAGGAAAAAAAATAGGGCTACTCATCAATTTTTCTTCCTCCCCTTCTCTCTGCCGAATTTCTTAGTGCTCTCCTCTCTTCTCTTCTCTTTTTATTTTGTCAAGCCGAAATCTACTTCTTCTTTATCCACCATTCCCGATTCTTTAAGCCTCAAGAATCAAAAGTGTTGATACACCTCTAGGCCATAGTCGTCTAGTCTTCAAGACTCCATAGCCGAATCTTTGAGGAGCTCCAAGCATAGGTGCTGTCGATTTCTCCAAGTAAGGGTAAGATCTAGACTCGGTTTCCATTCTTTTCTTTTTAAGCCTATCAAAATTTAGGGACTAATCCCTCATATTGTATTTTGGCCAAAACTATGGAAGGGAATTTTGGGATTTAGTGGTGGTCAACTACAAAAGGAGATCAGTCGGGATTTTCAAAGATCTAAGGTGAGGCAATCGATCTAAGGCTATTTCTCATGATTAAATGATTGGAAATTAGATCTAATATATATAAGTCTATAGGGATTTCGTGGAGGTATAAAAGGATTAAGGATTTGAGAATTTCAAGGTAAGTCCCTATATACATTCGGCCAAAGGCCATGTTTTATGTTTTAATGTTAGATTAAATCTAACATATAGTTAAAGGAATTTCGACAATTCCTAGGGAAACAAGGATCAATTTCGGGATTTGTTGGTGTCCAAATCGGTAGCAAGGTAAGTTTTAAGAATACTAATCCTACTAGGATTTGGATTTGTGGCCGAATGGCTTTTTATTAAAGTAGTATGTAGGATTAGGGATCTAAGCATTAGATCAAGCTTTTCGGGATCTCAAGGAATTTGCTAAGCGAATCAGGTGTGTACCCCACACTAACTTTTAATAAGATTTATGGTAATATGTAATATATGCATGTTTATAAGAATGTGGCTAAGGTACCATAATATGGTACAAAGTACTCAGGTACGTTTCCTACTCCTATTAGGATTACGAAATATGTTACATTTAACATGTGAAATATGATAAGAATGTGAATTTAAGTATGATGTGCATGATAGGAATAATATAGGGCATTCGGGTGATATGAAAAAGGGAAGTGAATGTGATGACTTGGTCTCACTATCGAATGTGGTGACTTGGTCACATTATCTCGAATGTGGTAACCGGTTTCATTATCCGAATGTGGTAACCGGTTACATTATTCGAATGTGGTGTCTCATGACACAATTATCTGAGTGGCTATGCCACGAATTTATATGGGCGATGAGCACGTCGATCGCAATGATCGCTTCGATGGTGTGTAGCGGATGGAGGTTGACTTAGTAGTCCCGCACTGGTGTGCGAGTTGGTACGGGGATGTGTAGCGGATGGCATCTAGGTTTGGGTTTGGGTTGCATCATCATTTTTTTTATCTGTTATATGAATAAGTATTTGATATGAAAATGTATGCCTGATCTATTGAATTTTAGTGTTGTGTACACATTGAGTCTGTTGACTCACCCCATTGTGGGACTATTTTTCAGGTGACGATCAATAATGGACCGGGTTCGGCAGAAGCTTAGGGATGGCCATGCTCAGCTTGAATTTTTATTCAATATGGATATTTAATTTTATTTAAGTATTTTAGAATTTTATTTGGGATTTTACTTGATGTAATAAGGCCATAAGTTACATTTCTTTACTTTTATTTTTAATCACTATGTTACGAATTATTTTCAATTAAAGTTAAGTAAAATTTATTTCTTTAAAAAAATAAACCCTAATTGTTTTGTCACCTTAATTAATTGGATTTTAAAATAAGATAAATGGGTTTTTAACTCAAGCCCAACCCCAAAACGATATTTTTCTTAAAATCGCACAAGTTTTTCCCAAGAAACAAATGAACTTTGAATCGGTTTACTTGAGGAACATACCAGATTCGGTCCAGGCTCGTGGGCCGGGTTTGGGGTGTTTCACAGTCACATGCATTCTGTCCCTAAATTGAGCCCTCGAGGCCCTAAAAAATAGCTTAGAAGCAATTCGGGACTAATTTGAAATAAAACGAAAAGTTTAGGAAAAACATGCAAAAATTGGAAAATAGGGGACACACGGCCGTGTCATACGCCTGTGTGCCAGGCCGTATAACTCTCTGAGTTGCCCCACACACCCGTGTGCCAAGCCGTGTGTTAGGCTGTGTAACTCACTGACTTGAATACTAAGGAACACTCAGATGACACGGCCATGTCGCCAGGCCATGTGCCTCACACGGCTGAGTCGTATACTTGTGTCTCAGGCCGTGTAGACCCAAAATTACCTAAAATCAAGCTATCTCAAATCCATTCCATTCACTACTTTTCAACCCATTCATGCACACCTCAAATAGACCTAAACATCTCTTTAACACACATCAAAATGACATTTCAAGGTCCTATTTCAACTAACCAATATGCCATTCAAAGGCACCACATTATACCGAAACAACAACTATCAAAATATGTCAATATTTTACCATTTCACACATGCTAACCTATTCCAACTAGTTACCAAAACATACCACTTTTAATCTTTTTCAAACCATGCAAAACATACCATAAAGAGCCTTATAAACATGCACAATAAGGTAACCAAAATGACTTAATTTGACAAGGCATCAAATGGTTCCAAAACAACATAGCTTTCAAAACTTCTACATACCAAAGACATCACTAACACATTCATCCAAAATACCAATCTCAAACCATCACAACATACCAAAAGATCATGCTTTTCAATCCTTAAAAGTGGTCAAGATGGCCTTACTCAACAAGCAATACAAGTTCATCATATAAACATAAAATTCAAGACATAAGCATAATAATTCAATCATTTAATACATCCATGAGACATCAATTCAAAAGACCTGTACATGCCATTATAAACCTAAACCATAATACTCAAAACTACCAAATTAATTTCGGGATAGTGTGATAGGTCTTTGACGAGATTCCATCCAAATCGAGCTTCCGACAATCTATAAAATAAAGAAAAGAACTATGTAAGCAACGAGTGCTTAGTAAGCTCGTATAAACTTAAAACATAACTTACCATTTCTATAATATCATATATAGAATAATTATATAACTTAGTATAAGCCTATTGAAACACCATCAAACTCACAAATTAATGAGTTCATCAACACCACATAATCATCAACCTTTTCATAAGATTATAAACCAATCCATTTACTTACTTACCATTCCATTCCAAATGCTAAGTATAAGCCTAAACAACATCATCAAATCACAAGTTAGTGCACTTATCCATAATATAATTGAGTTCATCCATAAGATATGTGGTTTACCATGTATAAACATACCCTTTTCTTGCCCATTGAACCATTTAGAATTACATCGGATACTTGGGAAAGCTCACACGAAGTGTGCCTTTGCATATAACCGTAACCTTTCCTTTACATCAATGCTCACACGAGCTGTGAAATGGGCCTGCTCACACGACCTGTGGGTCGGAATGTAAGCTGCACGATGTTGCTCACACGAGTTGTGGAGTATCCGCAACAAATACAGGACCTCAGCCATCGTAGGATATTCAAGACCAGCACTCGAAACATGAAATCCCTAGTGACATGTCATTTGTATCCTAAGAATTCCTAAAATTCAACCGGGACTTAATATTCATCATAGCATTGATACATTTGTATATCGATTGATTTACATTAAAACAACTCAATAAGCATTCAATTTAAACTACATTAAATTGAATACAGTTCATACGAATTTACCTCAATAACTAGGGGCGTAATAAAATAGTCGAACAAATCCGAAGCTTTAGCTTTTCCTCAATCTAAGTCCGTGATTTATCTTGATCTCAATAGATAATTTTAGTCAATTTAATACTTTAAATATTCAATTTAATCCATATTTCATATTTATGAAAAATTACCAATTTGCCCCTAACATTTTAACTTTTCACAATTTAGTCCTTAATCTTATAACTTAAAATATAACCATTTTAATCTAAATCCATGTTAACCATAGGCACAAGGGACCTTGAACAACCTATATTTACCATTATTTCACAAATAAACCCATAGATTTGCATCTTTAACAATTTAATCCCAAATTCCAAATTTCATCAAAAATCATTTAACAAAACATGTTTGTTTCATAACAAAGATCAATAATTCATCAATTAACATCAAAACATATTCAAAAACATCCATGAAAAGTCCCTCAAACTTTGACAGTTTTGTTAATTGACCCCCGAGCTAGCTAGGCTAAGCTAAAACGAACTCAAAAACATAAAAATCATTAAAAACGGGAACAAATACACATACCATGCAAGAAGAACTCAAACTGAAGCTTAGAACCCTAAAAATGGCCATTCTTTCCTTCAATTTTTAGTGGAGAAGATAGTTAGAAAAGATGAAACCAAATTTGTTTTATTTAATATACGTTTAATTAATATTTACCATTTTACCCTTTAAAGATCATCAAATTTTCATTAATACCTTACCCATAGATATCCACTAACCCTTTAAATGGTCTATTTACCATTCAAGTCTTTTAGTTTAATATTTCAATGCTATTGGACCCCTTTAGCTAATAGAATTCAATTTTTACCCTTTTTACGATTTAACCCTTTTTACTTAATTAACCAATCAGACTTCAAAATTTCTTAACAAAAATTTAATACGACCTTAATAACACTCCATATTTAATAAAATATTTATGGCTTGGTTTATAGAAATGAGATTCTGATACCTCATTTTCTAAAACTACTTAACTTTAGGGTCTTGCCACTTGAACTTAATTATTCTTCCATTTAACATAAATCATTAAATCAGAATTTATTATTACACCATATATTACTTGTAAAATATTGAATAATAATATTTGCAAACTCACACGTTAGATTTGTGGTCCCGAAGCCACGTTCCGACACTACAGAGAAATGGACTGTTACACATCTTTTTAGCTTAATTCGTGCTTTGCATGTTTAAATTAAACTTAGGGAATTTTGCATCTAGATTCACGAGTAGATAAATCCCATGAGGAGATTAATGATTGAAGGTGGAATTAATTAACTGAAAAATTAACGTTTGCCTTAGAATTAGCTAGATTAAATTATGTATGCTTAAACCCTAGGATTGACGACCCTAGGAAGTAATTTAGGTAAATGAGGTTGAGAGAATTGTTTACCAAGACCTTTTAATTTACCCAGTTTAAATTGCGAGATCAAGAAATAAGTGATTTTTGTTAATTAATTAATTAGTTAGAGGCCGAGAGGTAATAACTAATTAATTATTAGTTAGTTCATTAAAATCCGAGTTTTGAAGTTAATTATGAACACTGACGTGAGTTAATCTTCTGTTTTTTATTTGAGTTAATTTCGATTGCCAATTTATTTTTATTAGTCTTATGTTATTCTTGTTACTGAAATTTATTTTTGCTTATCGTACTGTAATTTTAGATTAGTACTGTTTAGCTCTGCTAGTGTGGAAAGAAATTTTAGTTTAACTCAACCTCATTTGGGTACGATCCTCAGAATACTTCTCGAAGTGTTTCATTGTAAATAAAACTATATTACTACCTAACTCGTATTCTTGCAGACATCTTATTCTATTCAATATCATTTTTTGCAGTATTTCCAGTCCAAATGTTAGTACGCCTGGCAACAGTTAAGTTGTTGGCGTTGTTGCCGGGGAGGTTTCTGCATTAGATTAAATTTGAACTCCTGCGTTTAATAGGATAAATAGGAATATTGCGAGTTATAGATACAATTTTTATTTAGTTTTTCTTTTTAATTTTAATTCAGTTTCCTAATCTATTTTTCTGTTTCTCTGCATTCAATGTCTGACTCAGAGCAGAAGCATTCCAATCAAGCCAAATCCTGAACTAAATAGAATTTTAAGCCGAAACCATTGGCAAATGCAAAATAATCCACCCATGGTAGCTTATTTACCTTAGTAAAATCCACTATTCGACGATCTGATTGAACCAGTAGCACAAATCAAAATAGAGCTATCGATGACTCGATAGGAAAGAACATTACACGAATATACGCTACCTACTCTAGATGTTGTGCGAGGTAGTATTAGGCCAGCTACTAATGCCAATAATTTTGAAATCAAGTCTACCATGATACAAATGATTCATAACATTTTGCAGTTCAATGGCACTATGATTGAGGACCTGAATCAACATTTAAAGTGGTTCCTTCTACTTTGTGATATTTTAAATTTAATGGGGTCACCGATGACACTATTTGTCATCGATTGTTCCCTTTTTCATTATGTGATAATGCGTATGCTTAGCTTGATTCACAGGTTCTAGGTTCGATCACCACATGGAATGAGCTTGCAGGAAGTTTTTTACACAAAATATTCCCCATCAGTAAAACCATCCTACTAAGGGTGATATCACCAACTTTAAGCAGATCGAGGGCAAAAATTTATATGAGGCATGGGAACATTTTAAAATCCTGTTGAGGAAATTTTCCCATCATAGGATGCAAGAGTGGCTCTAAATGCAAATTTTCTACAATGGTTTGGACAAGAATATGAGGTCCAGGTTAGATGGCGCATCCTTAGGGGTTTTCATGAATAACACTTATGAGTGAGCCTGCCAGCTAATTGAGGATATAGTTATGAACTCATACATGTGGCCCAGTGTAATATTTTCTTACAACCCGAGGCCACAAATGGTTAAAGTTGTCCTTGAGAAGGATAAAATCAACAAATAATATATAAGCTGAACTATTTGGAAACCATTGTCAAACCATCCATGAATGATTCGAATCAGAGTTATGGGCAATATTCTGAGAGCCAGCCGGAAGAGGTAAATTACTTGGGTAATATGGGTGGAAATCCCTATTTGAACACCTACAATCCCAATTGGAAAGACTATCCCAATCTAAAGTGGGGAGGTAATCAATGAGGTGGGAATCATGTGTAAAATGGACTGAAACATCCTTATCAACCCCCGTATATGCACATAGCTTAGGAAAGGTTCAAAGAAATAACCATATTGTATACGGTCAAAGGCTAGATAGAATAGAAGGGGAGATGTAGTTAATGAAAACTGACATTCGACAAGTTCAATCTTCATGCGAATGACTCAAGGCTCTAATGAATAGCTTTCAAGACCAAATGAATCAAATGATGATTTTAATGCAAAGGCAACTTGGTACTAACATGCCTAGCAATACAGAAAATAATCCTTGAATGGATGGGAATGAACAGGTGAATGCAATTGCACTCTGTTCGGGTAAGACTCTTGAAAATTCGAGTGAACCCATCTAAAATAAGGATGATTTAAAAGATGTTGTGGATGATCCCATGATGAAAACAAACCTAAGGAGCAAACTAAAAAGGTAGTTGAATCGGTAGTTGAGACGGTAATTTCACAAAATTTGAATCCTGTCATGAAGCACATACTATTCCCATCGAGGTTGGAGGGAAAATAGAAAAGGAACGAAGCCAAATTTGTAAGTTTTCTTAACTTGTTGAAGTCCCTCATTGCCAATTTGCCACTTCTAGAACTAATCGATGAAATCCTGAAATGTGTCAAGTTGTTAAAGGAAATAATGTCTATGCATAAGAAGTTCAAGATAGGTGAGAAATTTAATATTAATGCCTCATGTAGTGTGATAATTTCTAGAAAGATAGCCCTCAAAATTAAAAGATCCGGCTAGTTTTACAATTCTTGTAGAGATAGGGGATAAACATTCTAGTAAGGCCCTTTGCGATTTAGGGGCTAGTTATAAATTGATGCCTTTATCTACTTATATGAAACTCAGATTAGGTCTTTGGTACACCCTAAAGGTGTACTTGAAGATGTATTGGTCAAATTGAAAAATTTTATCATACCGGTTGATTTTATTGTCCTTAGCTTTGAAGAGGATAAAAAAATCCCTATTTTGTTGGGTAAGCCCTCTTTGGCCACTGCTAGATCAACCATTGTTCTTGAGAAAATGAATTAATTATGAAAATAAATGGGGAAATAGGGGTGTTCAAATGCAGATATGATGCCCAAAATGAAGGATTAGAAAAACACTTAAAGGAAAACTGTTTTGCACTATGCCGGATTCAAATGAATTGATCAAAGGGGTAATTGTTTTTTCATGTGTGCAGGTATGAACGGTTCAAGGGAGCAAGATAAATGGAAAGAACCCAGGTGGAACGGCACATGCTTGATAGATCATGACAATCGATAGAGGAGTAAGAGGTCAATGGAGGAATTTAATGGGCAATCAAATGAATCCGGTAGCCACACTTAAAATCCATCATTATATTTGATAATTTTTTTTAAATTGTGTATAATTATTTTGCATACTTTTGAACTTGTTTCTTTTTTATTTTTTTAGTTAGTTAGGGTAGGATTAAGACTCTAGGATATCATGTAACAATCGATTCAATTGGCACATTCAAATACATCAACAAACGAGGTTAGGTGTTCTAATTTCGTATTTTTTCTTATTTTCTGCATGATTGATTTTTACTAATATTTGCTTGATTAAAAGTTCATAGTATTTCCATGGTACCTAGGAAATTAGGCAAATTGCAACCAATGAGTCATCGATAGATGTCGATTCCAATAGGTTCTGTAACCAAGAGGTTGAAAAATACTTCTTGGAACTTCAAGGTCGAACATTTATACAGGAATGAGGGCTCAACCATTGGTGAACATGTGCGATGGAAAATGGGGTTTAGTCTACTTTCATCATTGAAGGTTTTTTTGTTCGATCCCAAATGAACTGGCGGTCAATTCAATAGTTTACGAATTTTACGCTTCCTTAAAAGAAGGGGAAAATAATAAACTATCGAGTGAAGTTCACACACATGTCATGGTAAGGGAAAAGAAAGGGAAAATAATAAACTACCCGAGAATTCTGTTGTTTTTAGGATGCTCCATACCGTGCCTTTGATTTTCTTAACAACGTTGATTTAAATTACTATAGAGATATTGACATGGATCGTATCGTAAACTAACTTACTGAAGGGAGAGGCAAGTTGACTTGCCAACCCAGTACTAATATCCCGCAAAAATTTAATCAGACAATAATGTTCCCAATTGCCAAGATATGGATGCAGTTTATCTCCACTTGAATTTCATCATCCCAAAACATGTCTAACGTAAACGCTTTTAGAGCGGTTCTGTTTGATGCTATTTTTGCAAAAATGACAGGTTTGCATGGAAAAATGTATTTATCGGTCCATGATGACATGCATCAATGGCAATAAGGTCGGGATTTATTTCCTGCACGTGACAACCTTATGAAAAAGGGCTAAGGTTTCAGTGTTCATAACAGAATAATTTTTGAAGCGGACGAAAAGCATCATAAAAAATTCAATATATACCTAGTACGTCGAGCTTCAACGAAAACAAATAATGGAATGGAACTTGCGCCAAAAGAACAAGATGGACATTCCATCATCCCTCAAACACAAAGGTAAAACAAAGGCTCAACAAATTTAAGGGTTGAGTGATCTGCCCGATATGGAATGGGTTATTATATGGATGTAAGAAATCACACAAATTGGTGTTGACTATGTATAGAGGTTTGGCATTCGAGTGCCAAATCCTCCATTGAAAAAAATACAAACCTATTCTATACAATGAGCAATTCGAGGAGGATGAGGAGGAGAATGACAAAGAAAAAGAAGAGGAAAGAGAGGAAGAAGGGGAAGAGTCTCCCCATACATGCGATTTTGAGGAGGCATTTCGAATGGAACAAATTCCAATGAAAGGTGTACATTTACGCAACTCGAGCCGACATAGCACAACCTAGTCTGTGGGTAGGAAGGCCATGAAAACTGTTGTAGGACGTGAAAAGGGGAATGCGAAGATGGCAAAGTGTCAGAACTTAATTTTGATTATTTTATTATTGTTAATTTTAAAAAATTGTGTCTATTTCTACGTAAGAACTCCACACGTTATGTGACAGTACAAAATTAAGTTGAACTAGTAAGAGAGGACAACCCAACTAACCTCGTGTAATAGCCCAATTTTAGTTGGTATTGGAAATAGTGGTTTTAGAACCCCATTTTCGACGAGGTTAGTATAAGGTTTAATTAAATTTTGGTTCTTTAAATTTATCAATCAGATAGTTAATTAAGGTACAAAGGCTAAATCGTAAAAGTTAAGCGCTATTAATTTGTATTTGCTAAAAGGGATAAATTGTATTATATTAAGGTTTAAAATGGAAATAAGACCATTGTAAAATAGGTGGATGGTTAGTGCTTAAAATTAAGTGAATTTTTAAGTTAAATTATAATAAAAATTTTAGCTAAAAGTGAAAGAAATAAAAACAAAATAATGAAGCCATCTTTATTTTATCATCTTCATCACCATTTCTACTAAAAAGAGAAGGGAAGCCATTTATGAGAGCTAGCAACCTTTGGCCTCGGTGCATGGTAGGTTAAACTGATCTGTTTCTTGTAATTTTTATGTTTTTGATATCCCAGAAGCTTGATTTAGCTTGACCAAGGATTAATTGGTGAAACTGTTAAAGTTCAAAAAAGTTACCATTGATGAATCTTGAAGTTTTTGGTATTAAATTGATAGTGAGCTTAGATGTGAAAAAAAAAGAGAGACTAGTTTGTAAAGTGAAAATTGTTAGTTTTGAACATAGAGACTAAAATGCAATAACTTCGATTTTGGCATGAATTTTCTGTAATTATAGGTTTTGGTGGTCTATAGAAGGATGAAATTGAGATCGATTTCAAAATCGAAGCTCAAATTTGAAAGTTATGAAAATTTTTGTTTTACGGACTAAATTGAATAAAATGCAAAATTTGAAGGAATATCCGATAAATGAAATTGAACTAATATATGATGGTAGTATGTTGTTGTGGAATGTTTGGAACTGATAGTTTGAAATTAATTACTATATAAATCAAGATCTGACTCAAGTCGAGGATAACTAGGGAAAAGAGAAAATTATTGATTAGTCCCTACTATGAATCTAATTTGCTAATTTTTCCAGGTAAGTTCATATGGTATACTTATGTTTTGAATCTTATACATATGCTATAATGTGAATATCTATAATATTAGTGAGCTTTGATTTATTTACAATTTTGTACAAAAAGGGTGAGGTTTGGATTAAATTGAAACTGGATAACTATGAATTTGTATGATGGAAATTTCCCTGATGAAACTTCGTAAATGTATCTTACACACATTTACTAGTTGATTTCCTATTATACCGAGCTCTAGCATTTGTTGCGGACTCGAAGATACATGTGACATAAATTTAGCTTGAACTGGTAATCTGTTGTCATTTTAAAGGTTTAGCCTGGACTAGTAACCTTACATGTATTTATAACTTTGACCAAGCTATTTGATGTGTTAATATAAAGGTTTAGCCTGGACAGGTAACATGACACGATTTTATGCTCAGCTTAAATGAACCTCTGATGAAATTAATACCAATGTAATTGAGTCGATCGTTGAGTTTCATCAGGTAATATAGTTGTAACACCCCAAACCCGGCCTAGAAGTTAGGCCCGAGTCCGAAATGTCACAGTAAAGGAACACTTAAAAACGATTTTACAATTTAACAATTTAAGGCCCAAAAGCCCAAAACCTTTATATCTTGTTAAGTTAAGAGGAAAAGCCCACATTTTAAGAAAACGTTCATATGATAAGTTATTTCGAAAACCACTTTAACTTTAATACTTTTATGAATTTTATTAAGCGAATAGTTGAAATAATAATAATAAACCCAAAATCTAAAGTCATTTAAGAGTTACATGGCCTTATTACAATCCAATGAAAAAAAAAACAAAGTATTTAAAACGGATTCATTTGAACAAATCAAAACATTTGATCAGCTTGTAGTGTGGCCATCTCCGAGTCCTCTCCCACGTTGAGCCATCTATTTAGGATTACCTGAAACATTAAATTAAAGGGTGTGAGTTTCAAAACTCAGTGTGTACAACCCCTGGGAATCAAATCACATACAAATATTCACATTGGGCCTAAGCCCTATCAAAATCAGTGGTTTTGGGCCTTAGCCCACAATGACCTCATATCATATCATATCGTATCATATACAAACAGATAATGTAAAACCCACCCCAAAAATCCATCCACTACGCACACCATTTCCTTTCCAACCCTCCGCTACACACCAAGGGTAGCCCGGTTGCAGTACTACCGAATGTTGCAGCAAAGCTGCTAATTATATATTGGGCTTAAAGCCTCCGGTAGATCCATACCATACGGCCATGCGATCCTCAATTCTTCATCCGTACCATAATTACCACCCATATGCATCCTAAGCAGAGTATCATATGAATGCATCAACACACAAGTAACATCCATATACTCATATTCGTCACATAGGGGTATTTTCGTCATTTTACTACCCAGGGGTATTTTCGTAATTCTACCCTACAAGGGTATTTTGGTAATTTGGCAAAAAAGGGTATTTTGGTAATTTACAATTCTAGGGATTTTGGTAATTCTTTATACATAAGGGTATTTTAGTAATTTTCAAATATAAGGGTAATTGGTCCCTCTCGGGTTTTAGTTATGAACTTTGGCCCATCAACAAGTCCTCGCAGTTAAAGTAAAGAGACACTACGTACCAGGTAGGATTCCAGAGAAGAGGAGGTAGGCCACTAGGACCGCTTAAGTACCAAGCTCTCCTTAGATCTAATCCTAGACATGCGTATGCCCGTTACCACACCCCAACCCAGCGACTTGTTCACGGACATGTTTAATTAGATTAAGTCTTATGAAATTGAAGAATTGTTCAAACTAGGCCTAAGTCCATAAACCCTAGCATATTTGTCTAGCGCGCTAGCGCGCGAACTCTTCCTCTATGAGCGAGACTCTATCTAGACCCCCCAGCATCCAAGCCATCAAAATCAGCGGGCGAGGCCCATGAAGACCCCACCACTGAATGATGAACTTTGCGCCTCCGACCGAGACGAATTGAATTCATATCTCTTTCGTCTGGTTGCCGGACTGTGATTCTTCTATTACATTATATTACGGAGAAGTCCCATCAAACCCAAATTATAACCTTATAGCCCATTAGGCCCAAATCTTATCATATGGCCTACTAGGCCTCAAAACAAATCCAAATTGTGTATCATACGTGACTAACTCAATACGTTTAACAAACCAAACCGTTTCATCAAACTTAGCCTCAGGGCCCACCGAGCCCATTTAGCCACTTTCGACTTTTCAGCTTTTCGGCATTGCCGATATCGTGTGTGTAGTGTTTGTACACACCTGATAACCTCGCGTGCTGTAAACCCTTAGTCATGAACCTACAATCGATATTACTAGCGATTAACCAAAGCTTTAACACATACTTATCAAAAATCGAAACCTCACCGTACCCTTACCGTGTGCCTCACGTTCTAGTAGCCCTTCCTTTGCTACTATTGGCGATTATCAAACACCCATATCGTCAAAACCAAGTGACCCATATTGATCATAAGTCACCCCTATGAGCCACATTAGATTCGGCCATTTACTAAACCATGACTGAGTCGAAAACACTTACCACCTTGTTAGCAATCCTTACCTACCACGCTTGCGATTGTTGAGTCTTACCCTTGTTAATACATGTTAACGACAATGAGGAGTTAGATAGCCCTTCGACTTTTAACAAAACACACTAAAAAGTTCAACTAAGCACTTACCGAAATTCTCCTTTGACCCTGCGGCTTAGATATCTACTTGAACAAGATTCGGCTTCCAAACGTGACTATGAGTAGATAATAATCGATTGAGGTGGAGGAACAAACAACCAATAATTGGCATAAACAGGGTTTGATGAAACAGGATTTCGGCAAGCGAGGATTTCAAGCAAGCAGAGACTTGGCAAGCAGGATTTCGACAAAGCAGAATTTGGTAACTGAGGATTTCGGCAAAGCGAGGATTTTGGCAAACATGGATTTCGACAAACAAGGATTTTGGCAAACAGGGGTGGTGGTATTCGGCAATGGAAGAAAATAAGGATGAGGGGGAAAAAAAGAGAAAGAAAGATGGAAACTCCAAGAACCCCTTCTAAGGATTTTGGCACCCCCCTTTTATAGCCAAAGCCGAACTACCTTTCTCCCTACAGTCCTATTCGACCCCAACACTACACCCTCCTCATCTCTTATCTTTTCTCTCTGATAATACCTTAATCTTATCCGAAAGATCCTCTACATCCATCAGTCCTGCTTACTACAAACTCTCCACGGCAAGAGTACAAAACTAACATAACTCTTGCCTTCCACCTATGCAAAATAAAACACTCCAAAATACACTCCCCCTACTCGAATCTTGGACCTCTTCAGCTTTCACACATGCCACCTCACAGCTCCCAAGTGACGCCACTTTCCACTGGACCACAAGCCCATTTGTGTCCTATTTTCACTTAATCTACTTAAGAGGCCTCATGCCTGAGACTAAGGTCCACTAAGCAAGAAAAATAAATTTTTCCCTACGGTTTCCCCTATCTCTAAGGCTTCAAATAATCCCGATAATGCATTAATATTATTATTCTAAGTGCTACACCTATCTCAAAAAAAATTTAAACGCTCCCATTCCCAAGGCCCATTGGGCCCAATTCTTCTAGGCCCAAATTCGGGGTGTTACAAAAGTAATACGAAAGGTGAAAGGAAAATGAGATGTATTGTGTAAATGGTCAAGTATCTTAGTGAGAGATCTAATTTCAATTTTGAATATATGTATACTAATGAATCATTTGGGGTTAGTTTGAATATGAAAATAACTCACCTTGTTGAACTGTACTTTGATGAATTAGGTAAACTTGATTATACATGTTAGTTTTACATATGTACTTGTTATTTAGGGTAAGTTAATTGTTATTACATATGAGCTTACTAAGCATTTTATAATGTTTACCCGTTCTTTTCTTTTCCTGTAGATTTTATCTTGTGGAACATGTTAATTAGATCTTCGAGGAGCTCACACTATCCATCTCTTGATTCGGTAGATTTTTAATCATTTTAACTCGGTTATAATTGGTATGTACGTAGGAGTGTCAAATGAATTGTAATAGCAAGTGTGTTTGAATTATAGTGATTATGGACACTTAAAGAAATGACAATTTGATCATGTCTATAATTGCTTTGTGAATATGCATATAGATTATCATGTCACATGGAATGAATAAAATTGTATATGGTAATTGGTTAAATGACTTCCTTGTAATCTTGTTGTGAAATGGTGCCAAGTAATGGAATATTGGTTAGTGAAATTTTAGGATCTTTTGATGATTGTTTATATTGTGTTATGAATGGGTTTTTTTGCAGGTCTTGATTATGCCTAAGGCCTCAATTAGATAACATTTGGTTTAAGCATGAATAAGTACTAAAATGTGATAATTTTGACCTTTTTGACATTAAGTATTGATACCTTGAATAGCAGTATCGGTACTTTACCAAATGAACAATATTTTAAATCGATAGAATACTGATTTGGTATCAATACCAATATAAAGTATCGATCCTCGTGGATAGGTATCAATATTTAAATAATGGTATCAATACAAAAATTCTTGTTTTAGATTTTGAAAATTGGCATTCTGCCAAAGCGATATTGATATACCTATAATTAGATTTTGAAAAGTTTTCAATATGGTCTTTGTTCATGCTCGTATCAACTTTAGAGTTTTTCGTAAGCTCGATTTAGACTTAGTTTGTTTATATTACATATTATACATGATATTATAACATGGATTAGTATGTAATTGAATTTTGAATCATGATTTGAATGTGATATGTTATGGTAACTATTGTAGCATCCTGTAACTCAGGTCTGGTGACCAGAATGGGTGAGGGGAATTCCATTTAGTGGTATCAGAGTTGCAGTTTAGTCAATTCTAGGACTGAATGTAGCACATGTTGAGTCTAAAAATCCATGTCAATAGTGTGATGCTTTTTATCTGATTTTGTAACAGCCCGATTTAGGGCCTAGTCAGAATAGTGGTGCGAGACCATGTATTCGAGGTGAATTTATGAGTTTTTAAAAGTTTATGCCATGTTTGCATGCTAGTATGAATGTTTCATGAAGCAATTTTATTAAATTGTGGTGGATTGGTCCAAAAGGACTAAATTGCAAAAGTTGCAAAATATGATTTTCTAGAAGCTTTTTGTATGAAATAGCTTTAGAAAAGTAATTAGAAGTCCTTAAATAGAAATTTTTCCAAAAATATAATTTTGGACAAATTTGGCCTTGAGATGGTGTAATAGAAATTTTTAAGAGGAAGGGCATTTTGGTCATTTGCCTAATAAGTGATTAAAATAGGAAAAAGATCAGAAAAATTCACTCATCTTCTTCCTTGTTGCTGCCGAAAAAGTGAAGACACCATAGATAGGGTTCTTCATTTTTTTCAAGCTTGCTAGTAAGTTCATCTTAGTCCCGTTTTTGATATTCTTCGTATTTTCGGAGTTCTCGTATTATGAATTAGCCATTTCTAGCTATTAAATGAGCTATGATGCATGTTTAAAAATTTACCCATGATTGCCATGCATGCTTAAAGATGTTTTATGGAAGTTTATGAAAGTTTGATGCTTGATAAACCTCTTTTCCTTAATGAATTTCATGAAAAATGGTAGTATGGACCATTTTGTAATAGTTATAAAATTGGTCATACCTATTAGAAATAGAGAGAATTGATGATTACTATAGTAGAGAAAATGATTCAGCTAAGCATGATGTTTAAGAAAGTTGCATGAAAATCATTTTACGAGCCTAGGGGCAAAAGTGCAAATATGAGAAAGTATAGGGGCAAATTAGTAATTTTACCAAAGTATGAGTTATGAGTCAATTTAGTCAATATGATTATTAAATGATCTATTTATGATTTTAGATCAAGAAAAACGAAGCCCGGATCGAAACCGAGGCAAGAACAAAGTTGAGGACTAAATTGCATAACTACATACATTTTGTATATTGAGGTAAGTTTGTATGAGTTCTAAGCTTTATGATTTTATCATTTAATTGCTTAGTATAATATAAATTGTTATCATGAATGGTTTAATGTTATGTTAAACAAAGAAGTCAATAGGATTAAACAAGAGAAAGTCCCGATTGAAGATGAATTACCCGGGAGATATGGTCTATTATACTAGATAAGAAAGTCCGTATAAGACCAAGCCAAGGCATGGCATCGGCAATTAAGTAAGTTATCATGTAAGTCCAAGGACCCAAGCTTGGCATTGAACAAGTTATCACGTAAGCCCAAGGACCCAAGCTTGGCATTGAACAAGTTATAATGTAAGTCTAGGGACCCAAGCTTAGCATTGAACAAGTTATCATGTAAGCCTAAGGACTCAAGCTTGGCATTGATCAAGCTATCAAGCAAGTTATCATGTAAGTCTAAAGACTCAAGCTTGGCATTGAATAAGTTATCATGTAAGACCAAGGCAAGCTTGGCATTGATTCAAGAAGAGATCTTCCATATAAGTCCATATCTAGAGTATGGCAGTGGCATGAAGTACATGACAAGAGATCTAGTATCCTCGGTAATTCATAGAAATTCATTGGAGAAATGAATAAGCTAAAATGTGAAAACAAGAATGTTAAGAGAGCATAGCTATTACCAAGTTGAAATTGAATATTATTCATGTTATGAATGATGAGTTAGAAGACATAATTATTATGTTTAAGTATGCTGATCAATGTGATCAAGTGATACAGGTACCTTGTTACCTTACAAGTATGAGATCCGTAAGTACCATGAGACAAGTAAGAATCATGTATGAGTAAGTAAGTTTTATAGATGAGATAATAATACCATTCTTATGTCAAATGGTTTATTTGAAGCAAGTTTATTTATTATGTGTTATACATGTAAACTTACTAAGCTAAATGCTTACGTCTTGGATTGTTTCTTTCTATGTAGTCCCGCCAAGCTAATTTGTGGATCATTGGAGTCGGAGCTCATAGCACACTATCGACCCTTATTTTGGTATAGCCAAATTATATTACTAAGTATGGCATGTATAGGAATCATTCATTTTGAGAACATGTTTTGTGTAATGCCATTGTATAGGCTATCAAGTTTATTATTCTTTTGTATATGGCTAAGTGGTTGGCCAAACTTGTTTAAGTTGTCTGTATATAGATATCAATGAAATACGTAGTATTATTCATGAAATATGTTATTAATGAATTGTATTGTTTTAAGTTGGGTTGATCTTAATTTTATGGAGGCAAATGGCTTGGTAAATAGCCTCTAGTTGCCTACACGGTTAGACACACGGGCGTGTGTCTAGATCGTGTTAACCCTACACCTTAATGTTTTAAATAAAGTTAGACCACGGTCATTTTACATGATCGTGTGTAAGGACCGTGTAAGACACACGTTCAAAGCATGGGCGTGTGCCTAGGCCGTATGGTTGAAGTCAGTAGCTTCACACGGTTGGTAGACACGGGCGTGTCAAGGCTGTGTGAATAAAGTCAGTAACCTCCCACGGTTGTAGACATGGGCGTGTCTATAGGTACACGGACGTGTCTCTAAGTAACATGGGCGTGTAAACCCTGCTTCCAAGTTGAGTGTTAGATGAAGTGTCCAAAAGAGTTCGGTTAATTGTTAAAGGCCTCGTAGGCCATAATATGCTTGTTATGATCAAGAAAGAAAAGTTTTAAGTTGGTTGAAAATTTTACAGCCCGTAAGTACATGTTTAAGTGAGTTTAAGCATGGTAATGCCTCATATCCAGTCCTAGCATCGGTCCCAGGTATAGGGTGTTACATTTAGTGGTATCAGAGCTACGATTTAGTCAGTTCTAGGACTAACGTAGCACGAGCATGAGTTTAGTTATACATGCCATACGTAAAAATGATTTTATAATGATAGTGTGACGACTCTTGATGACTTAAATTATGTTTATACATATAGTAAATGGATTCCGACAGAGATATGGCTGATGATGTAGAAAGTAACACACTAGCTCCCGTAGAAGGGACGGTGCCGAACGAGAATGAGAATAAACCCACTACGGTGAGTCAAGGAGGAGAAGAGGCTAGAGAAGCCTTCCTCCACATGATGAACACATCGTATACAGAGTTTGTTCAGGAGAAACCCGAATACACAACCCCTCCACCCCCGCCTGTTCTACAACCTGCTCTAGTAGCCCCTCAAGTAGTAGAGGTGGTAAGAGGAGATAAACCTCCAATTGATAAGATCAGGAAACATGGGGCAGAAGAATTCCGGGCTAAAAAAGATGATGATCCAGAGAAGGCTGAATTCTGGTTAGAAAATACCATCAAGGTATTCAATGAACTGTCATGCACACTTGAAGAATGCATGAAGTGTGTAATCTTTCTCTTAAGAGATTCTACTTATCAATGGTGGAACACCCTGGTGTCGGTAGTACCGAGGGAAAGGGTCACGTGGGAATTCTTCCAAGAAGAGTTCAAGAAAAAGTATATCAGTCAAAGGTTTGTAGTTCAGAAGAGGAAGGAATTCCTAGAGCTGAAGCAAGGTAAAATGTCAGTGACTGATAACGAGCGAGAATATGTACGACTCAGCAAATACTCTCACGAGTGTGTGTCCACTGAGGCCATTATGAGTAAACGATTTGAAGAAGGATTAAATGAGGACATCAAGTTGTTTGTTGCGGTACTTGAATTAAAGGAATTCGTTGTGTTAGTAGAAAGGGCTTGTAAAGCCGAAGAATTATTAAAAGAGAAGAAGAAGTCTGAAACTGAGTCTCGCGACTCTAGAAAGAGATAGTGGAATAAGTCATTCCAGCCTTCATCCAAGAAGTGAAGAGATTTCCCTGCTCGATCAACTACTTTCACTGGATTTTCAAGGAAAGACAAGAGTAAACCGTATTCGGGGAACAAAGCACAGATGACTTCAGTTGCAAGTGTTGGGTATTTTAGGTCTGACAGACTTGAATGTCCACAGTGTGGCAGACGTCATCATGGAGAATGCCGAGCACATGAAAATGCATGTTTTAAATGTGGATCCCAAGACCATTTTATAAAAGATTATCTAGAGATGATGAAAGAAGAGAGAACTCAGAACCCAAGATCCGGGAGTATGACCCGAGGAAGACCGCAGAGAAACCCGGGAAGTGGGACAAGTGGAAGAGGTAACCCCAGAGAACAGGCTACTAGACCCGAGGGTAGAGCGCCTGTAAGGACTTATGCCATTCGCGCTCGTGAAGAGGCATCTTCTCCTGATGTTATTACGGGTACCTTTTCTCTTTACAGTACCAAAGTTATTGCTTTAATAGATCCAAGATCCACACACTCTTACATTTGTATGAAATTAGTATCCGGATTGAGTATGCCTATTGATTCTACAGAGTTTATGATTAAAGTGTCTAATCCTTTAGGCATGAGTGTGTTAGTTGATAAAGTTTGTAAAGATTGTCCACTAATGATTAGAGGCCATTACTTTAAAGCAAATCTTATGTTATTACCATTTGATGAATTTGACCTCATTCTTGGTATGAATTGGTTGACTACTCATGATGTGATTGTAAATTGTGGGAAGAAATACATTGAGATGAGATGTGAAAATGGAGATATTCTTCATGTAGAATCAGATGAACAAGATGGATTGTTGGTAATGATTTCTCATATGGCGGCACAAAGATATATAAGAAAAAGGTATGAAGCATATCTAGCCTTTGTAATGAATGATAAAGAAACAGAGTTAAAGATTGATTCAGTACCGATAGTATGTGAGTACTTGGATGTTTTCCTTGAGCAATTGCAGGACTACCACCAGTTAGAGAGGTTGAGTTCAGCATTGAGCTAGCTCCCGGTATTGTACCGATATCTATTACTCCTTACAGAATGGCTCCAACAGAGTTGAAAGAAGTTACAGTTGCAAGAGTTGACAGATAAAGGCTTTGTAAGATCAAGTTGTTCACCATAGGGTGCTCCGGTTTTATTTGTGAAAAAGAAAGATGGCACCATGTGATTGTGCATAGATTACCGTCAGCTTAATAAAGTGACAATAAAGAACAAGTACCCATTGCCTAGGATCGATGATTTGTTCGATCAATTGAAAGGAGCCACTGTGTTCTCCAAAATAGACTTGAGATTCGGGTACTACTAGCTGAGAGTGAAAGATTCAGATGTATCCAAGACCGTCTTTCAAACAAGGTTTGGGCACTATGAATTTTTAGTTATGCCCTTTGGGTTGACCAATGCACCTACGGTATTCATGGATTTAATGAACTGCATTTTTAGGCCGTACCTCAACAAGTTTGTAGTCGTTTTTGTTGACGACATACTGATTTATTCTCAGGATGAGAATGAGCATACTGAGCACCTACGAATAGTTTTACAGGCTCTTTGAGAAAATCAGCTGTATGCCAAGTTCAGTAAAAGTGAATTTTGGCTCAAGGAAGTGGGATTCCTTGGACATATTGTCTCGAGGATGGAGTCCGAGTAGATCCCAGTAAAGTCTCGGCCATAATGGACTGGAAGCCACCAAAGAACGTCTCTGAGATTAGAAGTTTTCTAGGCCTAGCCGGCTATTACAGATGTTTTGTCAATGGGTTTTCCATGATTGCAACTCCAATGACTAAATTGTTACAGAAGAATGTGAAGTTTGAGTGGACAGAAAGATGCCAACAAAGTTTTGAGAAACTGAAGATAAAGTTGACAGAAGCTCCAGTTTTTGTACAACCCGAGTAAGGGAAAAAATTCATAATTTACAGTGATGCATCCTTAAATGGATTAGGTTGTGTACTCATGTAAGAAGGTAAGGTGATTGCTTACACCTCCAGACAATTGAAGCCTCATGAGAAGAATTATCCGACGCATGATTTAGAGTTGGCTGCCATAGTCTTGGCTTTGAAGATTTGGAGACACCATTTATATGGTGAAAAATGTTGGATTTTTACTGATCACAAAAGTCTGAAGTATTTGATGACACAGAAAGAGTTGAATTTAAGACAACGGAGATGGTTAGAGTTGATAAAAGACTATGAATTGGTCATTGACTACCATCCAGGAAAGGCAAATGTGGTCGCCGATGCTTTGAGCAGGAAATCTCTATTTGCTCTAAGAGCATTGAATTCAAGAATGTTTTTATCTAACAATTGTTCTATTTTAGCTGAGTTGAGAGCTAGACCAATGTTTCTTCAAGAGATCTTTGAGGCTCAGAAAGAAGATAGTGAAGTGCAAGTCAAGAAAGCTCAGTGCGAGTCAAATGCTGAATCTGATTTTCAAACTAATTCTGATGGATACTTGATGTTTAGCAATAGAATCTGTGTACCGAGGGAAGAGAAGCTTGTTCAGAGAATTCTACATGAGGCACATAACGGATGTTTATCTGTACATCCAGGAAGTACTAAGATGTATAATGATTTGAAGCAACTGTATTGGTGGCCGAAAATGAAGAAAGATATTCCAGAGTTTGTTTCCAAGTGCTTGATTTGTCAACAAGTAAAGGCTGAACACCAAGTACCTTCGGGTTTACTTCAGCCCATCTTGGTTCCCAAGTGGAAATGGGACCGCGTCACCATGGATTTTGTAACGGTTTTACTGTTGTCACCAAGTAAGAAGGATGCTATATGGGTTGTAGTTGATAGATTTTTGAAGTCAGCCCATTTCATACCAAAGATGCTGAGTGGATTTCTCCTTGACAAGTTGGCAAACTTGTATGTTTCAGAAATAGTAAAGCTTCATGGAGTTCCTTTATCGATTATATCAGACAGAGACCCGAGATTTACATCCCGATTTTGGAAGAAGCTGTAAGAAGCCCTGGGTACAAAGTTAAACTTTAGTACGGCTTTTCATCCTCATACTGACGGTCAGTCGGAAAGAGTAATTCAAGTACTTGAGGATATGCTCAGATGTTGTATTCTCGAATTCCAAGGCAGTTGGGAAAAGTTCCTCCCATTGGCAGAATTTGCCTATAATAATAGTTTCCAATCGAGCTTAAAGATTGCGCCTTATGAGGCTTTATATGGGCGTAAGTGCAGAACGCCTTTATTTTGGACTGAACTTTAAGAAAACCAAATTCACGGGGTTGATTTGGTTAGAAAAGCTGAAGAGAAGGTTAAAGTGATACGTGAATGTTTGAAAGCTGCATCAGAAAGGCAAGTTAAGCCTACATTTCATTGGACCTTATGAGATTATTGAGAGAGTTGGGCCGGTAGCTTATCGTTTGGCTTTGCCATCAGAATTAGAAAAGATACATGATGTGTTTCACGTGTCAATGTTGCGACGCTACAGATCAGACCCTTCACATGTGATTACCCCATCAGAGATAGAGATTCATTCCGACATGACTTACAGTGAAGTGCCAGTCAAAATTTTGGCTCGGGAAGTCAAGCAATTAAGAAATAAAAGTATTGCCTTAGTGAAAGTATTGTGGCAAAGACATGGGATAGAGGAAGCTACGTGGGAAACAAAAGAGAATATGAGAAACCAGTATCCAAACCTTTTTGCTGGTAAGATTTTCGAGGACGAAAATCCCTAAGTGGGAGAGAATTGTAACAGCCCAATTTAGGGTCTAGTAGGAATAGTGGTGCGAGACCACGAATTCGAGGTGAATTTATGAGTTTTTAAAAGTTTATGCCATGTTTGCATGCTAGTATGAATATTTCATGAAGCAATTTTATTAAATTGTGGTGGATTGGTCCAAAAGGACTAAATTGCAAAAGTTGCAAAATATGATTTTCTAGAAGCTTTTTGTATGAAATAGCTTTAGAATAGTAATTAGAAGTCCTTAAATAGCAATTTTTCCAAAAATATAATTTTGGACAAATTTGGCCTTGAGATGGTGTAATAGAAATTTTTAAGAGGAAGGGCATTTTGGTCATTTGCCTAATAAGTGATTAAAATAGGAAAAATATGAGAAAAATTCACTCATCTTCTTCCTTGTTGCTACCGAAAAAGTGAAGACACCATAGATAGGGTTCTTCATTTTTTTCAAGCTTACTAGTAAGTTCATTTTAGTCCCGTTTTTGATATTCTTCGTATTTTCGGAGTTCTTGTATTATGAATTAGCCATTTCTAGCTATTAAATGAGCTATGATGCATGTTTAAAAATTTACCTTGATTTCCATGCATGCTAAATGATGTTTTATGGTTTATGAAGGTTTGATGCTTGATAAACCTCTTTTCCTTAATGAATTTCATGAAAAAAGGTAGTATGGACCATTTTGTAATAGTTACAAAATTGGTCATACCTATTAGCAATAGAGAGAATTGATGATTACTATAGTAGAGAAAACGATTCAGCTAAGCATGATATCTAAGAAAGTTGCATGAAAATCATTTTACGAGCTTAGGGGCAAAAATGCAAATATGAGAAAGTGTAGGGGTAAATTAGTAATTTTGCCAAAGTATGAGTTATGAGTCAATTTAGTCAATATGATTATTAAATGATCTATTTATGATTTTAGATTAAGAAAAATGAAACCCAGATCGAAACTGAGGCAAGAACAAAGTCAAGGACTAAATTGCATAACTGCATGCATTTTGTATATTGAGGTAAGTTTGTATGAGTTCTAAGCTTTATGATTTTATCATTTAATTTCTTAGTATAATATACATTGTTATCATGAATGGTTTAATGTTATGTTAAACAAAGAAGTCAATAAGATTAAACAAGAGAAAGTCCCGATTGAAGATGAATTACCCGGGAGATACGGTCTGTTATACTAGATAAGAAAGTCCGTATAAGACCAAGCCAAGGCATGGCATCGGCAATTAAGCAAGTTATCATGTAAGTCCAAGGACCCAAGCTTGGCATTGAGCAAGTTATCATGTAAGCCCAAGGACCCAAGCTTGGCATTGAACAAGTTATCATGTAAGTCTAAGGACCCAAGCTTGGCATTGAACAAGTTATCATGTAAGCCCAAGGACTCAAGCTTGGCATTGATCAAGTTATCAAGCAAGTTATCATGTAAGTCCAAGGACTCAAGCTTGGCATTGAATTCAAGAAGAGATCTTCCATATAAGTCCATATCTAGAGTATGGCAGTGGCATGAAGTACATGATAAGAGATCTAGTATCCTCGGTAATTCATAGAAATTCATTGGACAAATGAGTAAGCTAAAATGTGAAAACAAGAATGTTAAGAGAGCATAGCTATTACCAAGTTGAAATTGAATATTATTCATGTTATGAATGATGAGTTAGAAGACGTAATTATTATGACCCAAATGAATATGCAAATTATTTCATATAACCGATTATATATAAACATATCTATGTATATAGATATACATACATAAACATCTTTTAACAACTCTCATGTTTTTAAGTAAACAACTTTCACATCACATAATTTATCCACGTATCCGAACAACCAATTGAACAACACATTTATTTCATCATTTTAATTGCTCATTGACGTCACATATAACATATATGTAAAATATACATACCTTATGGCCGAATTAACAAAAATCATTTGCATAAGCTTAAGCTTACTCGATTTGTTCCATAACAAGATTATTTCGTAGTCTAAACTCGGAAATTTTAATTCGCCGGTATAAAACCTGCTAGGCGTCAGCCTGAATCACACACCGGCACTAGGCTTGCTAGACTCGAGGTCTGAGATTTAAACACCGGCATTTAGCCTGCTAGGCAATAAGCCCGATATAATTCACCGGCACAAGGCCTGCTAGGCAATAAGCCCGATATAGTTCACCGGCACAAGGCCTGCTAGGCAATAAGCCCGAATATTCATATTACCGAACCAACCCATTCACATTACACATTAACAATATCACATATATCACATATAATTCACATCACTTTCAGATAGTGAACTCATTTAATTCAACTACATATCATTGCTAAATTGCTTTAACACATTCGACTTTGTCATATTTCAATCCACAAATTCATAATTCAGCATGTATACTAGGTTATAATTGATACTTACGACATTAACTTGCTTAAAGACTTACCTCGGATATCGTCGGACATCGAGAACCGACTATTCGTTAACTTTCGCCTTTCCCTGATCCAAGTCTGTTTTTCTTTGTTCTTGATTTAAACATATCCAATTTAAACTCATTCAAATTTATTTATATTCAATTTAGTCCCAAAACACATAAATAGGCAAATTACCATTTTACCCCTGACATTTACAACTTTTACAATTTAGTCCCTGTTGCACAAAACACAAAATACACATAATTTGAATTCAATCCTTTAGGACCGAATCTTCCCCATAACCATACAAGTCTATACATTTCATTTATTTTGCAAGATAACCCCTCAAAAATTTTACTTTTACAAATTAGTCCAAAATGCTCAAATTCACCAAAATTTCTAATTCAAAACATGTTAATTTCAAGCATATTTTTAATATTTTTCCATAAAGCATTACAAAGAACAAACATCCATCAATGGCCGAATATAAAACATGCTCAAATTCAAAAATTCTAACATGGGTCGACTTGTATTCTAAGCAACGATCACTAAAACGTAAAAATTATCGAAAACCGACCAATACATACCTTGAATTTAACTAGGAAAGTGCTGAAACTTAGGCTTGTTTTCTTCTTTTCTTCCTTAGCTATATTCGGCCTAAAGAACCAAAGATGATAATGGCATTTCTTTTGTTTTATTTTAACATATATTATGATTATTTCTAAATTACTTTAATAACCTTTTAGTTAAAATAAAACTAACATATATACTAAGGGTAATGGTGTCATAAACCGTCCACTATCTTAAGGAATGGGCTATTTGCCCTTTAAGGACTTCATATTAAGAAGCCACTAACAAATAAGCACTTTTCACTATAGTTTGTAACTTTTACACTTTACACGATTAAGTCATTTTGTTAAATTAAACACACAAACAATCAAATTTTCGTACGAAACTTTCACACATAATAATTCACATATAATAAACACAGAAAATAATATCTACAAATTTTTCAGACTCGGATTTTTGGTCCTAAAACCACTGTTCCGATTAGGGTCAAATTCGGACTGTTACACCTTATACCAAATTCATACCTAGAATTCAAAATCAAAAGCATATCATTCAATCATATTCATATACGTACACCCCTTAACTCCTCATATCATTCTTGTTCAACCAAGTATGTTTTCTTGTGATCAGCCAGTCCAGTTTGCAATATAGTTACCTTACCGGAGGCATCATAACCATAATCCCCTTCTTCGTCATCACATCTCAAATGTCACATATAACATATTGGTAGTACTGGCTTGTGCAATTCTTCATAATATGGACAAACTATACTCAAACTAATGACATTGGATGACACCACCAACACAAACACCATTTATATGTTATTGAAAGAGATTTCTTATCTTACACAATTTATACATTAAAGAAATTTACAACACATAGAAGTAAGAAGGAACTCACTAGAAACTCTAATACAATGATATACGCAGCAGGTCCTTTACCCTTCTCACTAAGACCTTCGTTAGCTTCTTGATCTAAAAGAAATATAAATATCCCTATCAAATCATTAAACTATCGAAACTTAACATGCACGTAAGAATCAATATCAAACAATCCAGAATTAATAAGTTTCCTTCCTCACAAATAGTTCCAAGGTCTATGCATGCATTACTATAAACACGTAAATTCTTCGGTAATACCCTCAGGGTTTATCAAAAGTTACCAGCAAGTTGGTACAAACATGGGTGCTAACTAAACACTGTGAACCCTTTCGAAGAAGCTTTTTATGCTAAGGCTTTTCAAAAATTTATAGAGTAATTAACCAACTTATACGCCAAATAGTAACTTGATATTGAGTCTGACCTTCCTCTCAGTCCTTCGAAGAAGAATTCAGTTTGGGTGATTGTGGGTGGTCTTGGATCGACTCACTAAGTCAGCTTATTTCTTGCCTGTGTGCACCAATTATCCATTAGAAAAGTTGGTTGAGCTCTATGTCTCTGAAATTATATGCCTTTATGGGATTCCAACATCTATAATTTCATACCGAGATCCAAGATTTACATTAAGATTTTGGAAGTAACTGCAAGTTTTGTTAGGAACTAAAATGCAATTTAGTATTACTTTTCACCCTTAGTCAGATGGGCGCTTTGAAAGAGTGGTTCAAGTCTTAGAAGATATGCTTAAAATTTGTGTGATAGATTTGAGTTGAATTAGGAAAGATATCTTCCTTTGCCAAAATTTCCATAAATAATAATTATCACACTAGTTTGGGTATGTCACCATTTGAAGCTTTATATAGAAGAAGGTGTAGATCACCCACATGTTGGGTGGAGTTCAATGAAAGAAAGCTTGTTGGTCCTAAATTAATACGAGAAATAGAGGAAAAAGCTATTATCATCTGCAATCATTTGAAAGTTGCCCAATATTGCCAGAAAGCTTACGCTGATCTGAAAAGAAGAAAAAACACTTTTGAGGTAAATGATAAAGTGTTCCTGAAGGTTTCTCATTGGAAGAAAATCATATGGTTTGGTCAGAAAGGAAAGTTAAACCCTTTTTTTGTATGACCATATGAGATTTTAGAACAAGTTGGGCCAGTAGCGTATAGGTTAACATTACCACTAGAGTTTTTGAATATTCATAATATGTTTCAGGTGTCTATGTTAAGAAGGAATCGATCAAATCCAGATCATGTTGTACAAATTGAAGCATAGGAAGTAGAGCCAAATTTATCTTATGAAGAGAAGTATGTTCGCATCCTCACAAGAGAACTAAAAGGGTTAAGAAATAAAAGGATCACATTAGTAAAAGTGTTGTGGAGAAATCACAATACATAAAAAGTGACTTTGGAAAGAGAAAATTTGATGAAAGAGTAGTGTAGGGCCCAAAATTTGCCCGGCCCATTAACCAAAAAAATAAAACCAATAATAAAAGTCCAAAACAGCCTCTCCGTCATTACAAACCCACATTTAAACTTAAACCTAGCCCAAACCACTACCCAAATTTTAGCCCAATGCACAACCCAATAACAACACAAGCCCAAACGACCCAAAATTGAGCCAACTTTCAGCAGATGCTAACAGGAAACCCTAGGGTGTGCCGTAATCCTCCCTTGCGCCGCTTCAGCAGCCTCCAGCGCAACAAGCCTCCAGCCTACCACGTCCGCGTGTACGGCCTCCGTACTCCTCCACACACCACTTCACGTCATACACCTGCGAAAGGGACAAGCAACGACAACAAATAACAGCAGAGAAAACAAAGCAAAAATAATTTTTTTCGTTTATTTTATTTTTCAATTTCGGCCTTTAAAAGCCGAAGCAAGCCACTGTACATTTTTTACACACGATTTTTGAATACTGAATACAGAGAAATATAAAAATTTTCAAGGTGATTTATGGTTCCAGTTTCTTTCAATTTCCGAATACTATCTGTTAGCTTTCAATTTTTTTTATGTTTGTGAGATTAAAGAGGAGAACAAGAAAGTACCTGTAATGGGGTAGCATCATCGGAGCTCCGTCTCCCTCGTCGGAATCGCACCCAAATGAATATGTATATAAATTTTTTTATTATATGTATGCCCTTTTCCTTTTGACCGAACCCCAAATCACCTTTTCCACCGAACCACCACCTCAATATGTATATATATATTTTATTATATGTATGCCCTTTTAAATCTATCTATATAAATTCATTTACTCTTAAAATTGTTTATATATATATATGTTCTTATTTCATTTCAAAGTTAGTGTATATAACTTATTAGTTTGAGAAATCATATTTTATTTATTTCACACAATTTTAATATATGGTTATCTATATACTTTGTTGTGTATTTGTGCGTAAATCATTTCTATAATTATGTCCATTTGTATAATGTTGAGTTTGTGTGTGATTTCTTGCTTAATGCTATGCTTGTACCACTCGTTATTGCTTCACGCCTCGAATTTTAATGTATTTGAACTATTATAAATGTTTCACTTTATTGTGCGCATACCAATAAAATGCATTTTAGTCAATTTTAATATTGTGTACTTGAAATTATTTCAAACTAAGGCAATGTTTGTGTATTTGGAAACTCGAGGAACCGTACCCTATCGTGCTAGGTTTTGGTTCTCCGTTTGACCAAATAATAAATATCCTTTTAAAAATTTATCCATGTTTTCAAAATAAGACAATGTTTGTGTATTTGGAAATTCGAGGAATCGTGCCCTATCGTACTGGGTTTCGATTTTACATTTGACCAAAAAACCAAATAGCCTTTTAAAATTTTGTTCATGTTTTCAAAATAAGGTAATATTTGTGCGTTTGAGAATGGGAGAAATTTTGCCCTATCGTGCTGGGTTTCGGTGTTCTGTTTGACCAAATAATCAAATATCCTTTTAAAATTCCGTCCATATTTTCAAAATAAATTGGTACGTTTGGAAATTTGAGGAATCATGCCCTATCGTGCTGGGTTTTGGTTTTTGTTTGTCCAAATAACACAATACCCTTTCAAAATTTCAATACATGAGTTGCGAGAATTTTGGGATGATCTTGAATTCGAGGACTCAAATTGTCATATCCAATCGTGCTGGATGTGATACTTTATTCCTTCGGAACAAAGGAATCTCAATATCCAATTCGAGTTATTTAAAATTTTAAAGAACAGAATTTCAAAATCGTTTCAAATTTTTCGACATTAGGACATCAATTAATCAATTTGGTACCAATTTTGGGTGTTGCGAGGGTGCTAGCCCTTCCTCGCATGTAATCGACTCCCGACCTGTTTTCTCGAATTTCGCAGACCAAAATATTTTTTATAGGTGATCCGATCACACCTAAACAAAAAAGGATTGGTGGCGACTCCTTATTTTTAAAGTCGATCCCCATTTTACCAAACTTGACGAAAAATGGTTTCGACAGCTTGGCGACTCCGCTGGGGACTGGTTGAGAGTTAGGCCATAAATTGATTAATTTTCATCCTTTTGATTGAAAATTTGGAAAATTTTTTTAAAAAATCACGTTCTTTTGATGCATTTGTTGGTGCTATGAATCTTGCATTGCATTGCATGAGCGTTGTGGTCATACCTTTTAAGTGGGAGTGAGAAACTATGCCTTCGTGAGGTTTTCACTTCCGCATGGGCTAGTGGACTGCTTCCGGGATACATCCGTACCTATGTCTTCGTGAGGTTTTCACCTCCGCATGGGCATAGGGAAATGTATTCCCTTGAACCGAACTCAATCTATATGAGCCTATAATGGGTGAGGATTGAGGAATCTGCTGGTTCAGTATCTCGCTTCAGAACCAAACCACATATAGTGAACCATTAGGAGCCCACCTTAAGTAGAGACGTGCCGAACCCTAGTGGTCACCCATTTAGGTAATCTATTTTGGTTGTTTATTTTTCTTGTACTAACGTGTTTTGTGTTGTTTATGATTGTATTGCATCGCATCATCTTAGAAAGGAGGTGTTGATTAATATTCAATTGCTAAATAGAGGAGTTTATCATAAATAAACGAACTTCTTGATAAAGTGGATTATAATATAGTTGTCCGGACATGGTCTAAGTAAACATAACGAATGAAGGTTGATAGTCCACGGAGAAATGCAGAACCTTGCTCGAAGGATTCAAATTGACAAAAATTGTACAAGAGCCATCATGTCTCAACTTTCTTAAAGAAGCTAATTAACATTATAGGGGATAAGTGAGCAGCGAACCACGACCCAGACCAAGCCGAGTGGAAATAAGAGAGACATCTTTTGGGAGGATTTAAAGGATTCAACCGCAGCGACTGGATATGAATGAGAAGATTGATGTCTTCACCTGGACTATGAGGACGAATCCGCATATATAATCCATTTTATGTAAAGATATTTGTTTTCTAAAAAAGTTCTTCTAATGGAATTGAATTCAAAATCAACGCCTCTCTTTCTTTTTGCATTCATTTGCATTGCATTTTATGCATGTGCATTATATCATTTGCATTACGCCATTTTCATTACATTGCATCATTTGCATTAGTTTTTACAAAATGACCCTAATTAGGTGAAGTTATTTCATTAACCTAGAAGACATGGAACAAAGGTTAGAGAGATTAGAGCAAAGGCAAAAACAAATGCAGGAGCAATTGGCTGAAATCCAGCGGGATATGCGAGATCAAATGAATATAATGCACCAGTTAACCCAATTACTAGTTGGAGGGCTTGGAAAAAGGAGTGACCCAGCGGTTGACAGCGTGGATGATGATGAAGACATCGTTTATTCTCCAATGAGTGTCTCGGCCCGACCAGACGTGCCTCCGTAAGAAGCACCGGTCATTATCAAACCCCAATGTCAGATTAATACCTTAGCACTATTGAATTTCCCGATGGGCTCAAGTTTTAACCTGAAAGGTGATCGAGCCAGACCGATTATTCTGGCAGAAACAAAGAAAAGGGGAGAGTGGACTTCAAAGGTCCCAAAGAAGAAGGAAAGGGAAGTGAATAGTATGAGTAGGTATAGTAAGGACAGCCATCAGGTATCCCCAAAGTAAGAACCCAATCCAAGACCAAACTCAAAAAAACCCCAGTTCGCACCTATCCCAATCACATATAGGAAGTTGTACCAAATCTTGTTTGAAGCACATGTTGTATCCCCTTTTTACGCAAAATCGATACAACCTCCATACCCAAAATGGTATGACCCAAATGTCCAGTGTGAGTACCACGTAGGGATTACAGGGCATTCGATAGAAAATTGCCTTGCTTTCAAGAAACTGGTGGAAAAGCTCATCAACATAGGTATTGTGAAGTTGGATGACACGCTAAATGCAGAAATATGAACTTGGGAGCGTTTTGGACAATCGGACTGCGGAAGAAATTCCTGTAGTATTTAGAGCTTACCTAAAGTAATGTACAAAATGCACTTGTTGCTTTAATCCTAGAAGCAATAAGATTTCTTTTGTGAAATAGGCTTATGTCCAGAGTTTTTATTTCAGTAAAATGCATCTTTTTAAGCAAATATTTTTTTCATTTCAATAAATGCATCTTTTTAAGCAAATAGTTTTTTCATTCTTTCCATTTCATATTATACTATTCTTTATTCATGGCCATACTATACAAATAATCGTCCTTAGAATTATTTATTCTTTGGATTCTTTGCCTTCGTGCCTAGGTACCCAGATATCAATGACCTGAGCGACGTTGTTACTGACTCCCTTTTTGAATGAGATATGGGTCTAGGGGATCTAAGAACTTTGAAGATGACAGAGATCATGGCCTATCTTTTGATTTGTTAAGGATGGTAAAACAAGATTGAAAATAGACTTCACCTTACAAAGGGTCAGTGGACATTGCAAGCTTAGGAAAGGGGCAAAGATTGAAGCATAATTCACCGCAGAAATAAGACGAGACATCATTAAGCTATTTTCAAGAATTCAAGACATTTTTGCATGATCATATCAAAGCACGCTAGGCTACTGAAACATGGGTATGCTAAATGTTAATGGTTTTACAACGGCTAGGATAATTAAGAGGTTCAGGTTATTGGTTTGCCAAGAAAGGAAAATTGCATCAGTTATGCCGTAAATGCCAAATCAAGGAAGACAAGACTTATGTGCCTTCTCCATTCTTTCTATACGTGGGGCATAAATGTTATGGGGTTGATCTCGTCAAAAGCATCTAGTCGACACCAATTCATCTTTATGGTTGTCAATTACTTCACTAAGAGGGTGAAGGTCGCTTCATATGCCAAAGTTGCAAAGTCAACAGTCATCAAATTCAAATTCAAATTCGAATCCAAAATAAAAAATCAAAAAATCAAAAAGACAAAAAAAAAAGCAACAAAAACAAAAACAAAAAGAGTGGCAATAAAGAATGCCAGAAAGAAACATGTTTAACGTGATAGTACTGTTCAAAGATCAGACACCATATCAGTGCAGCAAAGGCAGCCAAAAGACTATTCAAAATTTTTTGAAAATTGACTGAGACTTGTAAAGGTTGGCATGGAGAAGTTACCATTTACCCTCTATGTTTCTTGAACGTTAGCCAGGACCTTCACCGGGCATCTTTCCTATTGGTTTATGAAAAGGAAGCAAATGTTGGTAGTTAAGATTCCTTTTCTCTAAGCTTTGATTGAATTAAGAATTGGATAAAGTAGAATGTCTCCAGTAAGCTTGATTGAAAGTATTCATCATGGTGGAATGTACCAAAAACAGATGATACGGGCTTATGACAAAAAGGTTTGCCCAAGAGAATTACATGATGGGAGCCTAACATTAAGAAAGATTCTTCTAATACAAAAGGACTTCAGAGGAAATTGCCAAATTTGAAAAAACCTTATGTGGTGAAGAAGGCTTGTTCTGGAAGATCATTAACTTTGACCAAGATGGATGGTAAGGACATGCTCAAGTTGGTGAATTCAGATTTCTGTCTAAAAGGAGAGGTCAAGGTGAAAACCTGCAAAAGGGGCACTTTGAGACCGTAAAAAAATCAAAAAAAAAAGAAGAAGAAAAAATAAAAAATTCAATAAAAAAGAAGAAAGAAAAGGAGAGGCCAAGGAGAAAACCCGCAAAGGGCGCATTGAGACCAAAGGGGATTTGAGTTGAAAACTCGAAAAGGGCGGCTCAAATTTTGTTCGAAAGTGGGGCATATAGTAGTCTTGCTACACTTGAATTAACAATAAAGAAGTATGCTATGTCTTGGGGCATCGACATAGTACTACGGATCCCCTAAGCACATACTGAGCTTAAAATGGTCCTCAAGAAGTTTGAACAGAGAAGCTCAAGCTGCGATATCTGGGGCACCTAGTTTCTATTTTATCCATTTCAAATTTGTTATTTGGATTATCTTATTCTTTTCAAAGAATACTCCCAATAAAATTTCTTTGCATTTGCCATCGGTGACTTATTTGTTTCGAGCTATGTTCCTAATTAATTTCCTTCTTTTCCATTGTTATGATCTCTTTCAAGCATTTTGCATTGAAATAACGATTAGTGGACTAATAACACTTTCATAAAAGAATTTTCGCATAGTACTCTGGAAGCTTCTGAATAATATAAGAACTTGAAATAGGACTATTGTTTAAAACTCACCAAGTTTAAGGAAGAGTCTAGACTGAGACTATCTTTCCTGATTTTTGTCAAAAAGGTGACAAGATATTGCGTCAGTAATCCAATCTTGATGAGAAATGGGCAATGTTAACCCAAGGGTAAAAGGGGAATCATTCGCAAGAAAAAAATGATATTCTGCATCCATGCAAATATCATGCATACACATTTGGTTAGGTCACCTGCGGAGCGATCAGTTAATTGAGCAAGTTATAGTCCTTTACCCCTAAGTTGCAGTGGTATGGATGGAAAAAGATACAAGTCATGTGCCCTTGAATAACAATGGGATGGATTGAAGAAGAAACAAATCTTACGTTTTGGAGTCGCAGCGGGATGGATTCAGATCTTATACCCCTAAGTCACAATGAGATGAACACTGAAGCTACAGTAGGGTAAATCTATTGAGCAAGATATAATCGTTTTCTCGGGTTTTCTGTTGAGAATACCAGTTGAACAAGATGGCAGCATAATACATCAGTGATAAAGCCTTAATAAACAAGGAGCGATGACACCTTAAACTTTTAACAATAGACCATTCTCATGACATTCTGCATTCATGCAAATGTCATTCATAATATCATTTAGTTAGGAACATTCGATTCATTTTGATCATTGCATCCTAATCATTGTAAATAGACCATTCTCATGACATTCTACATTCATACATGAGCAATAGATTCATTCTGATCATTGCATCATTTGGCATAAACATAACCTTAAGAAATCAAGTCTACAAGACAGGTTCCCAAAATAAAGGTGTAGCAATATCAAAGATTTCAGATTTTGTTCCCTCGATGTAGCAGTGGAGCAGACCAAAGATGACCAGTCCTTCTCTCCAAGCAGTAATAGAGTAGGCTAAAGATTATAGATCTTGTCTCCCTAAACAGTAGTGGAGAGAATCAGTTAAAAATTGTACAGATCAGTTAAATAGTAGTGAAACTGATCGAAAGTCACAATTCTTATATTCTCGAAGTCCCAGTGGAGTAGGTTGAAGCTACAAATCCCTTCTCCCTGAGGTTATTGAGGATCAACATTTATTTCTGAGAAGTTTCAGTAAGAAGATCGGTATTATAAATCTCTTCTCTCTGAATTCTTATCACCTCGAAGTCCCAGTGGAGTGGGTTGAGGCTACAAATCCCTTCTCCCTGAGGTTATTGAGGATCAACCTTTATTTCCGAGAAGTTTTAATAAGAAGATCGACGCTACAAATCTCTTCTCTTTGAATTCTTATCACCTCGAAGTCCCAGTAGAGTAGGTTGAAGCTACAAATCCCTTCTCCCTGAGGTTATTGAGGATCAACCTTTATTTCCGAGAAGTTTCAGTAAGAAGATCAAAGCTACAAATCTCTTCTCTTTGAATTCTTATCACCTTGAAGTCCCAGTAGAGTAGGTTGAAGCTACAAATCCCTTCTCCCTGAGGTTATTGAGGATCAACCTTTATTTTCGAGAAGTTTCAGTAAGAAGATCAAAGCTACAAATCTCTTCTCTCTGAATTCTTATCACCTCGAAGTCCCAGTGGGGTAAGTTGAAGCTACAAATCCCTTCTCCCTGAGGTTATTGAGGATCAACCTTTACTTCTGAGAAGTTTTAGTAAGAAGATCAAAGCTACAAATCTCTTCTCTCTAAATTCTTATCATCTCGAAGTCCCAGTGGAGTAGGTTGAGGCTACAAATCCCTTCTCCCTGAGGTTATTGAGGATAAACCTTTATTTTTGAGAAGTTTCAGTAAGAAGATCGATGCTACAAATCTCTTCTCTCTGAATTCTTATCACCTCGAAGTCCCAGTGGAGTAGGTTGAAGCTACAAATCCCTTCTCCCTGAGGTTATTAAGGATCAACCTTTATTTCTAAGAAGTTTCAATAAGAAGATCGACGCTACAAATCTCTTCTCTCTCGAATTCTTATCACCTCGAAGTCTGGTGGAGTAAGTTGAAGCTACAAATCCCTTCTCCCCGAGGTTATTGAGTATCAACCTTTATTTACGAGAAGTTTTTAAGTAAGAAGATCAAGCTACAAATCTCTTCTCTCTGAATTCTTATCCCCTCGAAGTCCTAGTGGAGTAGGTTGAAGCTACAAATCCCTTCTCCCTAAGGTTATTGAGGAATAACCTTTATTTCCAAGAGGTTTTAGTAAGAAGATCGAAGCTACAAATCTCTTCTATCTGGATTATCGTCATCTCGAAGTCCCAGTAGAGTAGGTTGAAGCTACAAATCCCTTCTCCCTGAGGTTATTGAGGATCAACCTTTATTTCCGAGAAGTTTCAGTAAGAAGATCAAAGCTACAAATCTCTTCTCTTTGAATTCTTATCACCTTGAAGTCCCAGTAGAGTAGGTTGAAGCTACAAATCCCTTCTCCCTGAGGTTATTGAGGATCAACCTTTATTTTCGAGAAGTTTCAGTAAGAAGATCAAAGCTACAAATCTCTTCTTTCTGAATTCTTATCACCTCGAAGTCCCAGTGGGGTAAGTTGAAGCTACAAATCCCTTCTCCCTGAGGTTATTGAGGATCAACCTTTACTTCTGAGAAGTTTTAGTAAGAAGATCAAAGCTACAAATCTCTTCTCTCTAAATTCTTATCATCTCGAAGTCCCAGTGGAGTAGGTTGAGGCTACAAATCCCTTCTCCCTGAGGTTATTGAGGATAAACCTTTATTTTTGAGAAGTTTCAGTAAGAAGATCGATGCTACAAATCTCTTCTCTCTGAATTCTTATCACCTCGAAGTCCCAGTGGAGTAGGTTGAAGCTACAAATCCCTTCTCCCTGAGGTTATTAAGGATCAACCTTTATTTCTAAGAAGTTTCAATAAGAAGATCGACGCTACAAATCTCTTCTCTCTGAATTCTTATCACCTCGAAGTCCCGGTGGAGTAAGTTGAAGCTACAAATCCCTTCTCCCTGAGGTTATTGAGTATCAACCTTTATTTCTGAGAAGTTTCAGTAAGAAGATCGAAGCTACAAATCTCTTCTCTCTGAATTCTTATCCCCTCGAAGTCCTAGTGGAGTAGGTTGAAGCTACAAATCCCTTCTCCCTAAGGTTATTGAGGAATAACCTTTATTTCCAAGAGGTTTTAGTAAGAAGATCGAAGCTACAAATCTCTTCTATCTGGATTATCGTCATCTCGAAGTCCCAGTAGAGTAGGTTGAGACTACAATTCCCTTTTCCTTAAAGTTACAATTGAGTAGATTGAAGCTACAAGTCTGGAATTGAAGCGCTAGTTCCTGGGCCCCTGAAGATACAGTGGGAAGGAATTCAAAGAAGAAAAGCACTGATAGAAGTGGCAATAAGCCAATACCAAGCAAATTTGGCCCCCTTTTAAAGTCTTTGCTCTATTCTCGTTACACGACAATGAGCAAAGAGGGGCAGCTGTAGAGCCCAAAATTTGCCCGGCCCATTAACCAAATAAAATAAAACCAATAATAAAAGTTCAAAACAGTCCCTCTATCATACAAACCCAAATTTAAACTTAAACCTAGCCCAAACCACTACCCAAATTTTAGCCTAATGCACAACCCAATAACAACACAAGCCCAAACGACCCAAAATTGAGCCAACTTTCAGCAGATGCTAACAAGAAACCCTAGGGTGCGCTGCAATCCTCCTTTGTGCAGCTTCAGCAGCCTCCAACGCAACAAGCCTCCAGCCTGCCACGTCCGCACGTACGGCCTCCATACTCCTCCACACACCACTGCATGTCATACACCTGCGAAAGGGACAAGCAATGACAGCAAATAACAGCAGAGAAAACAAAGCAAAAATAATTTTTTTCTTTTATTTTAGTTTTCAATTTCGGCCTTTAAAAGCCGAAGCAAGCCACTGTACATTTTTTTACACACGATTTTTGAATACTAAATACAGAGAAATATAAAAATTTTCAAGGTGATTTCTGGTTCCAGTTTCTTTCAATTTCTGAATACTATCTATTAGCTTTCAATTTTTTTTATATTTGTGAGATTAAAGAGGGGAACGAGAAAGTACCTGTATTGGGGTAGCATCATCAGAGCTCCGTCTCCCTCGTCGGAATTGTACCCAAAAAGGGGAAATTGAGGCCCTCCTTCTAGCGCAAAAGGGTGATGGTTCACCACCGACCACTGATTGAGGTGGTGGTTCGATGGAAAAGGGGATTTTGGGTTCGGTCAAAAGGAAAGTAAAATAGGGTCTAGGGTTTCAGTTTTTTTTAAAAAAGGAAAGGGAGAATGGCTGATTGTTTTAAGTCTGGTTTTAAAATGAGGGTTTCAAATGTTTTTTTTTGTATATAATGAAATACGAAACGGCGTCGTTTCGCAGTAGCTCTTCTGCTGCTAAAGCGGCGCCGTTTAGAGGAGCCAACCCGAATCCGACCCGCTTCTAGCTCGTGACCCTCGTGTTTTAGCCTCCGAGGGAATATTTATACATTTAGTCCTCCTTTTTCGTGTTGTTTTCCAATTAGATCAATTAAATATTTGCCCTGTTCTTTAATTGACCCCCATAATCTGTGTGTTATATCAATTTGATCCAATGTGTATACTGCTTTTCGGCTGTGGGAAAATTTGTACTTTTAATCCCTGTGTATTCCTATGCATTATTTTTAAATCCTGTGTGTCTAATAATTTTATTGCTTATAAATTTACCTTTTAATCTCATTTTTATTCAAATGGTTTTTCTACTCTTTTATGATTATTGATTTATTTTATTTTTAATTAACTAACTAATTGTAATACATTTCAAATTATTTACATACATGTTTATTATATATATATATATTCTATTTTCTTACACATAAAAAACATTTAGTTTAATTCTTTTTCGATTCAAAGTTAGTATAATAGGAATGTTTTATTTACAAATATTTTTTTATATAAAATTCTGTCAAAATCATTTTTATTTCACTGCCTTATTATCATTTAAATTTGGATGTACATATTTCATCGTATTTCGTTTTAAATTATCTTTTGCCTACTTTAAACATTATTTATTCATATAAAGGTATATAGGTTTACATTCAAATTTTCCTTTAATATGTATATATATTTTTTATTATATGTATGCCCTTTTAAATCTATCTATATAAATTCATTTGCTCTTAAAATTGTTTATATATATATGTTCTTATTTCATTCCAAATTTAGTGTATATAATTTATTAATTTGAGAGATCATATTTTATTTATTTCACACAATTTTAATATATGGTTATCTATATACTTTGTTGTGTATTTGTGTGTAAATCATTTCTATAATTATGTCCATTTGTATAATGTCGAGTTTGTATGTTATTTCCTGCTTAATGCTATGCTTATACCACTAGTTATTGCTTCACGCCTCTAATTTTAATGTATTCGAACGATTATTAAATGTTTCACTTTATTGTGCGCATACCAATAAAATGCATTTTAGTCAATTTTAATATTGTGTATGTAACATCCCAAACCCGGCCCAAACATTATGACCTAATTTGGTTTGTTACGGAGGAAAACTTTTTGTAAAAATCTTTTTTTTTTAAGTCCAGTTAAGCTTTGTTGAAAACTCTTCATTTTTTTGATTGTCTTGCGAAAACCATACTTAGTTTTTATTTGAAAAAAATTAATTAAGTCGATTCGTTATAGATTTCAAATGTGCCCGATGGCACGATAAAACGTTTCTCGATGGAATTTGAGAAATCATGTGTACTTAGTTTAATTTCATTAAAATAGTTTAAGACGAATCATTCAACATGTAAAAGTAATAAAAATAATTCTAGGAGGCCTTATTACAACTTGATTTAAATAAAGCATCATTAGAATAAAATAAACTAAAATTTAAAGTCAAATTCCACTGCTGGCCACCTCGAGTCCATCCGGCTCCTCATCTGCGATCTACGAGTCACCTGAAAAATTAAAGGAGAAGGTGAGTCACCAAGACTCAATGTGTAACCCTTCCCCCAGTTTTAAGCAATTTCATACACAATTTATAATTAACAATCATGCACTAAGTCATGCACCCAACCTAGCCATCCAAACGCCTTTGCCTACCCCTTGTGGTACCAAACCACTGGTGGTGCCAAACCACTGGTGACTTATAGTCACAGATGTGATGCCAAATCACTGGAGGTGCCAAACCTCTGGTGTCTGAAGACACAAATCGATTGATGGGACCAACCCATCGTGTGATACCAAATCAGTGGCGTCAATCCCTTAATATAGTCTGTGGGGCCAACCCACTGTGGGGCTAAGCCACTGGGACGAGACGCTATGAGGTGCCAAACCTCTGGTGACCGTAGTCACAATGTGGTACCAAACCACTGGTGTCCGTCGACACGAATATCACTGCCCCTTCCTCTCATCAACCCATATCAAATCATTATATAACAGATTTCATGCCATCAAATATTTAAGTCACATATATTAAACATGTCATGCTTTCCAAAAGCATCATAACCACAAGGACTTACCTGAATCCTTGCTTATACCGTTTCCGGTATTGGGTCCCAAATCTACAGATTAGATTTAGCGCACACAGCATACTTAGCATGTAAATAAATTATAAAGTGTGTATGTACACACCTGATGTCGATGATAGTCCTAAATCCTGACGAAACCAATCGACCACTCACAATATCCTTGCTCCTATAATCGGCCAAACTCAAAGGTTAGTGCCATGGCCGATCGGCCAACCAAAATAATTGCAAAAGGGTTCATTGTGAACCCGAAACCTTACCCAAATGTCTTTAAATACTAGCCACCACACTCCAAGTGTTTTTACTTCCCTATAATCGGCAACCATTAGTAGCCACTTAATAGCCTTCGGCTTTTTAATCACTTAAAAGAATAATCTATTACAAAATAGACCCTTACCACCACTTACCAAAACCGAATGCTAGAGATTAGGGGCTTGGGTCGACTGCTTCACGATCTTGGGGTACCTAGAAGAGATCGATTACCAAAAAGCGTTTAGAAGCCTTGTTAACTATTGCCGAAATCGGCACCTACCCCTAATGGAAATCGGTAAAGAACAGAGAAGGGAAACCATGGAGTTTCGGCACAACTTACCTTCACCAAATCGATTGGCAACGAGGATCCAAAGAGATCTATACTACTTTTATTATTCGGCTAAGGTGCTTCAAGATAGGAGAAAGAAATTTCGGCACAAAGATGAGATGTATATTCGGCTAAAGAGAGTTTAACAATAGGAAAAGGAATTTTGGCAAAGGGTAAGGTGTAGGTTCGGCTATGGTTGATTTCAATATCAATCAAGGCTTGACTTTGAGTGAAAAGAGGAAGAAAAAGAGAGAAGATGAGAGAGTAGGAGAAGAATTCGGCTACTTGCAAAAATGGGGAAAAGAAAAAACAAGGTGATAGGTAGGTGCTTTTATAGGAATTCGGCACCCCCCCTAATGCTTGCCGTCCACTCTTCCCATGAAGAGTTTAAAATTCGGCAATCTCCTTGAAATCCTCCAAGCCTCTCCTTCGAATTAATTCAAAAGAATTTGAATTGTACAAATGCCTAAATTTTCTCTGGCCAACTCTTAAAGATTAATCAATTAATAATCTAATTTAATCTTAATAATATCCCTATTATCCCTTGTCATCTTGAAATCAAATTTGAGAATTTTTCTCTCTCTCATTTCCGTCCAACATAAGTGCAAAAAGGAGAATTTCATGACTCGAACCAAGGCTCCCCTTGCTCCCCCTTGTGGCGTCATCTACAGCTCTTAAGTGGCCTCCCTTTTGCCACTTTCCAAGGCCCTTTTTGTGTCAAAAGTTCCCTCTTTTAACTTGTAACCCCTACTTACTAAGGCTCCCTACCTTTAAAGCTTCCAAATAAAATTTTCTACTATCCCAAGGCAACTCAAGACCCCTAATTAAGTCTTATCATTCCATAAATAATATCTCAGCAATTCAAACTCAGGCAAAATAATGCAAACACGAATAACCCCAATTTTAAGATGTTACAGTGTACTTGAAATTATTTCAATCTAAGGCAATGTTTGTGTATTTGGAAATTCGAGGAACCGTACCCTATTGTGCTGGGTTTCGGTTCTCCATTTGACCAAATAACAAATATCTTTTTAAAATTTTATCCATGTTTTCAAAATAAGGCAATGTTTGTGTATTTAGAAATTCGAGGAATCGTGCACTATCGTACTGGGTTTCGATTTTATGTTTGACCAAATGTCCTTTTAAATTTTTGTTCATGTTTTCAAAATAAGGCAATATTTGTGTGTTTGGGAATGCGAGAAATCGTGCCCTATCGTGCTGGGTTTCGGTTTTCTGTTTGACCAAATAACCAAATATCCTTTTAAAATTCTGTCCATATTTTCAAAATAAATTGGTACGTTTGGAAATTCGAGGAATCATGCCCTATCGTGCTGGGTTTTGGTTTTTGTTTGTCCAAATAACCAAATACCCTTTCAAAATTTCAATACATGAGTTGCGAGAATTTTGGGATGATCTTGAATTCGAGGACTCAAATTGTCATATCCAATTGATACTTTATTCCTTCAGAACAAAGGAATCTCAATATCCAATTCGAGTTATTTAAAATTTTAAAGAACAGAATTTCAAAATCGTTTCAAATTTTTCGACATTAGGACATCAATTAATCAATTTGGTACCAATTTTGGGCGTTTCGAGGGTGCTAACCCTTCCTCGCACGTAATCGATTCCCGAACCCGTTTTCTCAAATTTCGTAGACCAAAATATTTTTTACAGGTGATCCGATCACACCTAAACAAAAAAGGATTGGTGGCGACTCCTTATTTTTAAAGTCGATCCCCATTTTACCAAACTTGACGAAAAATGGTTTCGACAAATAGTATCCTCAACTCTAGGGTTGAGTTAAGTCAAGGGTAGAATTGACTAAGTAAAGTATTTGTTTTGGTTGGGTAGTATAGTCTGTGGGATTCGCCATTTGGTGAATTCCAATTTTTGGCAAACTCTAGGGTTTGGCGGACTCCTATTGTGACAGTCTGGTTTAGACCCTAGTCAGAACAGTGGTTTCGAGACCACAAATCTGAGTCAGTAAAATATTTTAATATTATTTTCTGTGTCTGCAGTATATGATTAAGCATGTGTTAAAGTTCTGTGAATTTATTTGTCTGTTTGTGTGCTTAATTTATGAAAAGGATTAAATTGCATTAAATGCAAAACTAGCATGATATTTGTAAAAGTGCCTCTTTGTAGTGGCTTTTATATGTGGAGGCCTTATGAGGTAATTAAGCCAATACTAAGGTTAGTGGATGGTTAAATGACATAATAACCTTATTGGTTATTTGTCGTATATGATAAATAAATGGGTAAAATAGGAAATGAATAATTAAGTTATAATTTAAGAAAACAAAAGCTTGAAAATGGCTATAATGTTCATCCATCTAGCCGAATATTGAAGGAAAGAAAAGAAAGAAAGTTAAGCTAGGTTTCGACACTCTTTTAACTTGATTCAAGTTATGTTTTGCTTCGGTTTTTGATAATTTCTACGTTTCTGTAATTGTTGCTTCGTAAACTTCAAAACCCATGTCTTAATTTTGAGAGTTGATGATCTTTTTCAAATTAGCCTTTGATGAACTCGTGTGTTTTGTGATATTTGATAGTGAAATATGAAAGATATGTGTTTGATTATCATAGCTTGTCTTTGGAGTTTTGTTGAATTTGAGTATTTTGGATTAAATTGAGAAAATGAAATTTTAAAGGACTAATTTCTAAAATAAATGAAATATATGGACTAATATGAAGCATGTAAAAATTCAGCTAGGTATGGGTAACTTGAAATTATGCGTATTTTGTGATTTTGTAAAATAGGGACCAAATTGTCCAAATGTGAAAATGTGATGGCTAATTTGCAAATTGCCCTAAATATGTGTTTTTGGATTGAATTGAATGTTTTGGAGAATAAAAAGGTTAAATTTGAATATGTATAAATCAAGAACCGAAGAAGACAGATTTAGACCGAGGGAAATCGAAAGTGATCGAATAGTCGAGTCCGTTCGTTAATCCGAATCCGAGGTAAGTCGATATACAAATAAATGTATTTAAATTAAATTATTTGTACTTATATGAAATTTGAATTGCTTTGAATATCCATTGAGATGGAATGTATATGAAATCCGAGTTTATGTATATATAGCGACAAGTTATCAGTGTTCGAGAAGTCCTGACTGAACCTAGGAATAGATAGGATTGCATATGTCATGACATAAGTGTCCGATATGTGATATCATATAAGACCACGTCTGGGACGTTGGCATTGATTCAAGACTTCATGTAAGACCAAGTCTGGGACGTTGGCATCGATATGAGATTTACATGTAAGACCATGTCTGGGACATTGGCGTCATATTAATTCGTGTAAGACCCTGTCTGGGACAGTGGCATGGATATCTGGTTACATGTAAGACCACGTCTTGTAATATCCGGGATTTAGGGCTTGTGCATTTTTGCTTAATTGTATATGCTAGTATGCCTATGTGTGGTTTGAATGTGTTTTATAGATTTCAGGAACTTTAGAAGGTAGGGGGATGCCTTAGAAAATATTAAGTTTTAAGTCTTGAAGTGGAGCTAGGCAGATGAGGCCTTAAGAAAATTTGTAAGGGAAATTGGACATACAAATGGGCTTGTTAAAGTGGCAAGGAGGTGCCACTTAAAGCCCTAGTAAGTGACGCCACAAGCAGTGCAAGGGGGCCTAGGTTCGAGCAGTGACAAGGGAGCTTTTGGGAGTGTGTTTTGCGTCGAAAGCAAGAGAGTTGGGCAACCTTTCAAACACTAAGGAGATGAGCATTAGTTGTGGTCAAATTCCTTTTAAAAATTCGCTAAGGGCGAGGATAATGCTTGACTCATTCAAATTATTTTGAATGAGTAGGAAAGAGGAAAAATAGAAGAAAAGCAAGGGGAGATAGGGTTGAGTGTTAGCCGAATTGCTTAAGGCCATTCAAGTGCCATTTTGGTCACTTTCTTATGCCGATTTTTTCAACATCTTTCTCTCCCAAAATCTTTCACCTTTTTCTTTCATATTCAAACCCCATCAAGATTCTCTCTTTTTCCCCTCACTTAGACCTTGGCCGAATATCCCTCTCTCAAAATCCCATCATTGCCGATTCTCCCTAAAGCCTCATACTCTCCCTTTCTTTCACTTGTTGAAGCCGAATCTCTCTAGTGTTCATCAAGCCGAATCTTCATTTATCACCATTGCCGAATTGCTCAATCATCAACCTTTCTCTTCTTCTTTTACAAATTTAATCAAAAGCCAAATACACAAGTGACCCCTAGTCGATTATTCATTAAGCCCCAAAACCGAAACAAAACAATCAGTATCTAGCTTATATAGCCGAATCTCTCTGTGGTGTCAGGTAAGGGTGCAGTCGATTTCATCATTAGGGGTAAGATCCAATGTTATTCGATTTTCATTCCTTCCTTTTAGCCAAAATCTTGGAACTAATCCTATTAATGCACTTTGGCCGAAACTTTGAAAGAGGTTTCGGGATTCCTATTGTAGTTGACTTCAAGAGGGGATCTTTCGGGAATTTAAGATCTAAGGTAAGTGAATATGATCTTAGGCCAAAGGTCAATTGTTTTGGATTCATTAAATGTTAGAATTGAATCTAACATAGTGCTTATAGGGAGTTCGACAGATACCACAGACAAGTAACGATTTTGGGAGTTAGATCCGCAAGGTAAGGGAGTATGAATATTCGGCCAAGGCCATCTTAAGTATTGGTGATTGGCCGATTCTAACTTTGATTTTTAGGGAGGAGTTCAATCTGTTTCCGTAGACTTTCGGGATTCAGTGAACACGTTAGTAACCAGGTGTGTAGCCCTACACTAATTCCTAATAGATCTATGGTATTAATATTATGTATGCGTTAATGGAAATATGAAAATATGGCAAAAGGTACCATTCAATGGTACAGAGTATTCAGGTACGTTAACCTACTACTACTACTATGTCAATAATGTCATTATGAACACTGAATATGACACACATATGAATTTGTTATGAATATGGAATAAGGTATATGGCGTGATTTCTGCATATTTTGTATTGTGCAGGGGCATATGGGTGATATTGAAAAGGGGAAGTGATCTGGTGGTTTTTACCACAATATCTGGTGACTCATGTCACATAATCTGAATGTGGTGACTTATGTCACATATTGTTATCTGGTGACTCTGTCACATTATCTGGTGGCTACGCCACAATTTATAAGGGCGATGTGCAGTTGACTGCAGTGACTGCCTTCGATGGTGTGTAGCGGATGGAGGGTCGATTTAGTAATCCCCACGGTGTGATGGAAGGTACGGGTGATGTGTAGAGGATGGATATCTAGGTTTGGGTTCGGGATTGCATCATTACCTATATTTGTTATATATATATATGATTTGATATGCCTAAATCGTTTGGGACTTTGTGTTGGCTGTTACACACTGAGTCTGTTTGACTCACCCCTCGTGGGCTAACATTTTGCAGGTGACACTCAGTAATGGACCGGGTCGGCAGGAACTTAGTGGTGGCCAATGCTCAGCTCAGCATTTATTTTATTTTGAGACTTTATAATTAAATTTTAGATTTATTTCGGGTTTTGCTTTGATGTAATAAGGCCATTACTATTAGACTGTTTAATGCATGCATTTTTATTTGTTTTATTATGATACGATTATTATTAAATCAAGATTTAATAACTTTTTCTTAAAAATGAATTTTAAATGTTTGACACTTAAACACCAATGATTTTGAATTTAATAGTAAACTCTTAAACAACTCGGCATTTCTTTTAACTTATAGTTTTCACATACGAAAATAAAGTTTTAATTAATTATAGACTTCTATAACGACACCGTTTTCAATTCAATCACAACTCAAATCAATTTCTATTCAAAATGACCCAAATTTTTCGACCTAGCAAACAAGCTTTTGAAGTGTTTTACTCGAGGAGCATGCCAGATCCGGTCGAGGCTCCTGGGCCTGGTTTGGGGTGTTTCACGTCTGGGACGTTGGCATTTTACGACTATTCCAAGCACTTTGAGTATCCTATTTAGTTCCAAACGATTCAACGGGCGAGTTCGAGAAATGAATGATTATATGTGAAATCCATCTGTTTCAGGTATGTTCGAAGCATATGCTTTGAATAAGCATAAGAGGTAAGTTAACATGTATATTGATGCTATGAACAAAGTGTGATATGTGTATGTTTGATAGGTTAGCAAAAGATATGCTCTAGATAAGATGTGTTGGTAAGCAATGGCAAACCAATTGAACCAAAGAGAAATTTATGTGTATGGAATGAAGATATACTTATGAACTTGATTGCCATGCTTATAATTGAATATATGTTAAGTTTATTTGTATATGGCTTACTATGCTTTTGAAAGCTTACTTTGTGTGTGTTTATTCTGTCTTATAGATCTTTAAAGCTACGAAAGGCTTGGGGACCATTGAGGATCGTCATCACACTACTCAATCATATTTTGGTACTTTGAAAATGTGTATATAGTTAAATACGGCATGTATAGGCTAGTTTTTTTGGGGAATATGTTTAAGATATGAAATTAGCCATGTGATGTGGCTAGTTAAATGTTGGTAATGTGCATTTGTGAATATGGTATATGATGTTGGTTTTGGTATGTTTTCATGTCTATGAAATGGTTAAAATTTTGGTAAGTCTATTGATGCAATATGGATATATATGTTTGATTAATGAATTGGTTATATAAATTGTAAGTTGTGGTTGAGTTATGATTAGAAATGTTTGTGAATAAGTTAAGCTAAATAGCTTGTAAGTTGGTGAGATTGTTGAGCCTATAATTGAGTAGAAATGATGCAAAATTTGATATGTTTTGGTTGCCAAATGTGTATGGGATGATGTTTGTATGTTCTTATAGTAGTGGCCCTTGTGTGGGTGGCAATTTGGTCTTGAAAATAGCCTATAATTTCCCACACGGTTGAGCACATGGGTGTGTGGCTCGATCGTGTCTCTCGTGGTTGAAATTCAAACAAGTCAGGATCGACCACGGGCTAGACACACGGGCGTGTGACTGGCCGTGTGGTACAAGTCAGGATCGACCACGGGTGAGGCATACGGGCGTGTCCACGGCTGTGTGGACAAGTCAGTATGTATGCCTTGTTTTGGCATGGCTTAGACACACGGGCGTGTCTGAGGCCGTGGGAGGCACACGGCCTGCCCACAAGGGCGTGTGACCTCTATAACATAGAAAAATTTTTAAATTTCTGAGAATTTTCGTATGTGTTCGATTTAGTCCCGGCCATATTTTTAAGCATATTTAAGGTCTCATTGACCTATTCAAGGGACATTTCAATTGCGTTGGATGAATTATATTATAAAATGTCTGTGAAAGATTCCGTTTGTCTGGTAATGCCTCTTAACCATAGTCCGACGACGGATATGGGTTAGGGGTGTTACACCTATGTTATGTATCTGCTATAAACTATAATTTATATAGAGTTTTTATAGTTGTTTTTGACACTTTTGTACTTAAATATAATATTAATCCCGAGTATTTGATTACTAATTGGGATAATTTTATTTATATTCCAATAATAAGCATGATTTAATGAAGAATGTAATTTTATGATATTTTGCATTAAATTTGTACATAACTTAATTATTTTATGCAACATATTGATCTTGACATTTTTAATGCAGTCGGACCAAGAAAATTATGCATGCTTTTTTTGTCAAATAAAGTTGTATGGACATGCCCAATTTCACTTCATAAGGACGAAAAACACGTACAAAATAGGTTAAAAAGAATTTGATTTTATCTAATTGAAGAAGGGTCAATTGATGGACAAGTCTGATAAACAATTGGGTCACCAAACTGTCCAAACAAGGGAGAACAAGCCCAATTCGGCATAGGCATTTGGACTAATCAAAAATTCACTTTTGGGAGATTTACTTTAAGTCCCTACACTTGCAAATAAATAAGAAAATAACACAACAGCTTTTCCCAAGAAACCGTGCACCCCTTGTTTGATTCAAGCATGATATCATGCTTGAATCATGTAACCAAACAACTCCCTTCTCCACAAATTATGGTTGGCCATGGGGAGGAGAAACCTAAGGGATTCATCATGTTATTTTTATTAAACACACCTACCATCCTTCATAATAAATACCCACCTTCATTCCTCATTTCAATCATCCCCTAATCATTCCTCATTTCTCAAACACCATTCATCCCTCACTCTCATTTCGTTTTCCCATTTACTTTCTTTCTTTCCATGCATAAACATCCATATTTCCCTTAGCCAGCAAATCCTTGAGAAATTACTCTCTTGGCCGGCCACATGGAGGAGCAGTTGTGGGAATTGGAGGAAGCCTCCACGATTAGTCACCACACTTATCAAAGAGTTTCTTCTTTCTTTTTGTTGTTTCTTAATTATTCAATATGTTTGCAAATTTCTTTGTTGTTATTTCATCAACAATGGTAGCTTAATTTTGTTTAGCTAGGATGATTGCATCAATTCAATAAATTTTATTTAAATCGTGTTACGATGTTTTATGTCTCAGTCAATTACATATTCAATTAAAATCATGCATGTATTTCATTCATTAAAATATGATTGAATGCATTAGAATTAGTTGCTTAATTCGACCCAGATAGTGGCTAATAGACACAATAATTCAAAAGTGCATACTTAATTTATGTCCAACCCAGAATAAATTAAGGTACGTAATAACTTGACCAAGATCTATTACCTTGCATAGCTTTTAGGTTTATGTAATTAAATTGTTTCAAACCGACCTAGTCCCTGTTACTTAATATGAATTATAAGAAACCCTTAGTAATATGCATGTATTTCTAAGTAAAAGATTCCAAAAGGACTTAATATTGGTTTCAAGCCTATGAAAGATCGAGTTTCCATGGAATATTCCTCCGGAACATTATTAACATGATGAGAATGAACTAAGTTAATTGATGTGGTTATCCTAGCCTATTCATGTTATTGTTGTTGAAATCTTGTGAATTCTACTGCTAAGTCCATCTCATCCATTTTATTCATTCATCATACTTTGATTAATTTGCATTATAGATCATTTTGCATTTAGTTATTTATTTGTACATCACACCACTCAAAAATTATTGTGTTTTTTTTCACCAAATTGTTAACTTCAATTTTATAATTAGTTAACTAACATACACAGTCCTTGTGGAGATGATAACTCTTTTACTTACTTATTACTTGATAACAGCTTTGTACACTTGTACAAACCACGCGTTATATCTGCCTACCCCAGATGTTTTGGGCAAACTTGTTAAGTTTGTAGTCTTAATAGATTTGTTTCTATATAAGTGCATATTATGATGACTTAGTTAGTCATGTTGGGGTTTAGTTGAGACTTAGTTAGAACTAAACTAGAATACTATAGATGATTAGACCTAAAACTTGTTAAGTGCGCTTAATCATGGGAATCAAGCGTGTTAGTGGAATTATATGATTTTCCCACTAACCCTTGTCTCCATTGCATGAGTATACATGGATATTGTTGGCCATCAGGATTCACCTTTTCATAATTTTCTTCCTTGAATTACTCTGTAAGTTTTTGAAAAGCCTTAGCATAGAAAGCTTTTTCGAGAGGGTTCGCAGTGTTTAGTTAGCACCCACGTTTGTACCAACTTGCTGATAATTTCTAATAAACCTTTAGGCTATTATCGAAGAATTTACGTGTTTGTAGTATTGCATGCATAGACATTAGAACTGTTTGTGAAGAAAGAAACTTCCTAATTCTGGGTTGTTTAATACCTATTCTTCCATGCATGTTAAGTTCCAATAGTTTAATGATTTGATAGGGATATTTATATTTTTTTTCTCAAGAAGCTAACAAATGTCCCAATGATAAGGGCAAAAGACCTGTTGTGTAGATCACTGTACTAGAGTTTCTAGTGAGTTCCTTTTTACTTTTATATGTTGTAAATTCCTTTAATGTATAAACGGTGTAAGGTAAGAAATCTCCATTAATAACGTATAAATGGTGTCTATGTTGGTGGTGTCATCCAATGTCATTAGTGAAAGTATAGTTTGTCCATATTATGAAGTATATACCTCCTTATTGCACAAGCCAATACCACCAATATGTGGTATGTAATATGTGAGATGTGAGATGTGAGATGTGAGATGTGATGACGAAGAAGGGGGTTATGTTTGTGATGCCTTCAGTAGGGCAACTATATTGCAAACTAGATAGGAAAATAACGAGAAAACATACTTGGTTGAATAGAAATGATATGAGGAGTTGAGGGGGTGTATGTTTATGAATACAACTGAATAATATGCTTTTGATTCTGAATTATAGGTATAAAGCTAGCACAAGAATGGGTTGTGCGTTAGTTATGGTTATGTTGGCAGATAGTAACCACCCATGTGTTGTGTTAAGTTGGCGTATTGAATTTGTTTGTATTCTGTAAATGCCATTTGGTGTATTATGATCATTGTGTTGCACTTTCCTGAAAGGTGTGGTACCATTTTAGGTATCACTGTATATATTTTATATGTGCTTTCTTTTTTGGAACTCACTAAGTTCATTTGAACTTACTATGTTATCTTTTCCTTCTTAGGAGTGTTAATTAAAGGAAGAGAATTTTCAAGGCATTACGCTAGAGTACTGTTGATTGTAAACCTTCTATTAATTTCAGTATCATGCATTATTTGGGCAAGGCAGCATGTAGGAATGTTTTGTATCAACACTTGTAATGATTTGCAGTTTTGTTAAACTTTGTTTTCATGAAGTCTTTTGTAAACTTTCACAGTACATATACATGTGTTTTTTTTATCCGATGAGATATGGTTTATGAGATTATGTTTTAGACGTGTACACCAAACTATTTTGAATGATTATTAACCGCCAATGATGCACTTGAAACTTTTATAAAGGAAATAACTATAACACCCATAACCCATATTCGTTGCTGGATTAGGGTTACAGAGTAGTACAGAATAATTCAAAACATTTAAATGCAAATAAACACAATTATACAAATTATCTTATAACATTAAAAAAAAATCATATAAATTAAGGAAGAAATATATTTATGAACCTTAAATCAAGCCTACGGGGCCCTAAAAATAATTTTAAAACAATCAAGGTTCATTTTGAAATAACGCAGGAAAATAGGGAAAGTTTGAAAATATTTGAAAACAAGGGTCACACAGCCATGTGGTCAGGCCGTGTGACAGAACCCAGACCGTGTGGCTTACAGACATGGCTGTATGGCTACTACACATGCTAGTATATAGAGACCGTGTAACTAGTTGTACCCGTTTAATATAAGGCCACATGGCCATGTGACTAAACCGTGTAACTCACTGTGACAGTGTAGTTCAGGATCACATAGCCGTGTAGCAAAGACGTGTAACTCTCTATACCCGTGTGGACCAACTTGCACTGAAAATAAATATGACACACGACCGTGTGAGTAGGCCGTGTGTGACACATGGACATGTGACAACCCGTCTCCCAGGCCATGTGTAGCAAAAGTTACCCCTAAAACAAGCCATTAACTTGCACACCAAGACTCAACACTTCATACATATTAAAAACATACCAATTCAATCATCCTATAAGATCTAACCCATATGACATTCAAAGGCACCACAATTTATACACCAAAATCATTCAAGAACTAAATTACAATACCATCTTCAATCTTATAACATGGATACTAAAAGACCATTCTATCTTAATTTATACCATCATAGCTTACCAGTTAGATAGGCATAACCAAAATGACTATATTCAAATAAGTTTAAACATATACAAGACAAAACTTAAGTCAAATACACAACTAAATAAAAGGAAAGCAAAAATATATCATATGTTCAAACTAATCCAAAGTACCTGTAACATCCTGGATTTTAGAGGTTCTGCATCTAATGTATGTTGTGTGTGTAGCCTATGTTTTGTACGTTATTTTGGTGTTTGGGAGTCAAGGGAAGGCTCGGGGTTAAGCCAAAGCCTGGGCCAAAATTTTCTTTTTGGCACTTTTAGGGGAGAGCTGACTGGGGCAGGACTTAAGGGTTATTACTTGTGTTTGTTGACACAAGAATTGAAGTGGTAAAGTGGCAAGGAGGCGCCACTTTAAGTGTGGGTAGGTGACGCCACAGGAAGTAGTGTAGAAGCAGGTTCGAGTCTCACAATTTGCTTTTTGGGGAATTCTTTTGGTGTCTAGAAGGAAAAAGGTGGAGTTTGGCTAAGGCACTTCAAGGGGGAGTGTTGATTGGGTCAAACAATTCAAATGTATGGCCATGAGAGGATGGGGGAGTTTGAATTATTCAAACTACTTTGAATGAGTGAACAAGAGTGAATTTAGGAGGAAAATATGAGATTGAGGGTTGGTGAATGTAGTGGCCGAATTTTGGATGCTTGAGGAAGGGGGGAAGAAATCGGTTTTGGCTTGTAGTAGGTGTGCCAAAAATCAATTAGGGTCATAAGTCATTTCGATTTGGGGTGTGTGGGTGCCGAAATTTTGAGGTGATTAGTAGCTAAATATTGAGAGTTCTTTTCCTTTTGATATTTGGTGTTCATCATATTGGCAACTTATGATTCTTTTCTTTGAATAACCGAAACCTTCTCCCATTCTTTAGCATTTTTGGTCGGGTGTGCATTACTTCATCACCCAAAAGCCGAACCCTCTTACCATTTCTTTTTCATGATACCTCTTTTACTCAATTATTTTTTCAAGAGCCGAACCCCAACTCTCTTTCTTGTTCTCTATTATTTTCTTTCTTTCTTTTGTTCATATTCGTGGCACATCTCTTAATCACCATAAATCGAAACCTCTTACCACCTACATCATCTCATTATTTTCATCTCATTTGTTCTCCTTAGCCGAATCTTCATTTCTTTCCCTGATAATTCACCTTTTGTTCTCTCATCTTCTCAAGCCGAAACCTATTCTCTTTTTCTTCTCGTTACGTTGATTTTCATTTTTCTTTTGGCTGAATTTCCTTGTGTATTCATCTCATTCATTCGTTATTATCTCAGAAGATTGTCTTCACTCTGTTCCCTAACCTTCTTAATCAGATTCTCTTTAGTTGTGGTAAGTATTCTTTTTCACTTTCAATTATTTCTTCTCTCTTTTTGGTTGCCGAAGACATTAATCTTGTTCTATGGGTTTTGGCCGAATGAATGAGGGGTCTTGTCTCCGTATTATTCCTGCATCTGGTCTGCGATTGAAGGGTAATCCAAGCCTTATAGTCTCCAAGTTCTGTCGACCTAGGTAAGGGAAGTTTTTCATATCGAGCGTATACCCTGGTTTCTTTTTCTCTGCTTCATTGCCTTAATCTGGTCTATTGACCAAGATCTCTTTCATGGACTCAAATACCAGCTAAGCAAAGGAAGGGGTTGGACCCATAGTCCCAGCCCCTAAGTTCAAGAAATGAGCAGTGTCTGCGGTTCGAGATTGGCCACCGGGTTGTGGACCAGTTTCAGAACAAAATAGTAGGCAAATAGCAGTCGTTCCTGCTAACAATAGTGTCAACATAGAAATCATGATATTGTGTGTTATCAGGTGTGTAAAACTTCACACTTTATTTTTATCTGTATTGTTAATTGTATGGGCTGAAAAGCCAGAGAGACTGTGTAGACAGTCGTAATACCCTTGTGGGTAAGGCTAGGGATGCCAGGTACGTGACTTTAACGTTTTCTTTGTGAGTATGAATGTATGTGATAATCTTTTTCTTTGCTTGTTAACATGTGCATTCATTATGACATGTATGTTACGCATGGGCTTGGATTATGATGTGAAAGGGGAAGAATTTGGGACTGTCACGGTGGTTTGGTACCACGAGTGGGTTGGCCCCATGTATATCTGATTTAGTAACCATGTCTCAGTGGCTTGGTGCCACGGTGGTTTAATACCACGTATATACGATCTAGTGACTCGTCCTAGTGGTTTGGTACCACAGTGGGTTGGCCCCACATATATTCATCAGGGATTGTCACGGTGGTTGATACCACGGCGGGTTGGCCCCACGAATGTTAATAGTAACTTTGTCACGGTGATCTAGTATCATGGTGGTCTGGAACCACGAGTGGCTTGTTGCCACGTATGAGGCGTGTAGCGGATGGAGGGTTGATTGTAGAAATCCCCACGGTGTGATGGGCTGGTACGGGTGGCGTGTAGAGGATGGAAAAACTAGGTTGGGCTGGGACATAATGCATTCATTACTTTCGTATTCCGTCTTGAGTGTGTTAAGGCTCAATATGCGATTGTGGGCCATGAGCCGTTTATGTAATATAGGGGATTTACACACTGAGTTTTGGTGACTCACCCCTTGCTTAACCTTTCAGGTAATCAGTAGATCGTGGATATGGGAGCTGAGGCGGACTCGTCGAGGCCATAAAGTATTTTTTTTTCGTAAACTCGTTTATTTCTATGTTTTACTTTAAATGGGGATAATGTTATGTAATAAGGCCTTCTTAAATTAAATTCTATTTTTTTTCTATTTTATGATACAACATGATTAATTATTTTACCGTAAGAAGTTAATATGGAATTTTCAAGACATAAGTAACAAAAGCAAACGTTTTCTTCAAGTGTCGACAAATATAACGAATATTCAATTATCATAAATTGAGAATTTTTCTTAAACTACAAATCACACTTTTCAAGACATCACCTTAATCGAAAAGTTTTCAAACTTACGGTATTTTCCTAACTTCAACAAAATTCACTTTTACTTTATCCCGTGACATACCAGATCTGGTCGTAACGTTTTGGCCGGGTTTGAGGTGTTACAATTTTGCTATCAGAGCCTAGGTTGCAAAACTCGTGCTGTGAAATGGGTTCAATAATGTTTTATAAAATCGATGTAAATGTTATTTGGAGGCAATGTTTTGATTGGAATATGGCATCCGAGTCTACCGGCACCAGATCCACGCAGGTAAGTGTTATAATTTTTGGTGATGTATACATGAAATGATTATTTGCTTGAATGAATATGGTTGCTAGCACTAGGAGATCCAAACTTTAGAGGTTGAAACCTCTAGGTCGAGATATGTTTGCGAGAATTACTCTCTAAAGCTACTCCTCATAAGACTGATCGGTATTAAAGAGTGAAAGAAAGTACTAACTCATAAAACTTTTAATCGATTAAGTCGTGTCGGTAGTAATGAGTACTAGGGGACGTGGATATGCTGTGCACGGCTGTGGTAGAGGGCGAGGTGTTGGGTCTGAACCCTCGGAATCAGGACATAGGCCAGGGAATGAGGTGCCAGCACCGCCCACTGCGGAAGTAGAATTTTAGGATCAAACAGGCGGAGACGATGCTGTATCTCAGGCGATGTTATGAGTTTTGGAGAGGGTTACTGGAGCGAGCACAAGATCAGGGGCTCGAAAATCTGTGTCTGAATGACTTTGAGCCAATGGAGCAGAAATGTTTAGGGGAGTGTCTAGTGTAGCTCCGAATGTAGCTGAGTATTGGCTAGAAGCAGTAGAGTGTGTCATGGATGATCTTAATTTTATGGTGGAAGAGAAGTTGAGAGGAGTGTGTCTCTTCTGTGGGATGAGGCGTATCAATGGTGGCTGACGGTCAGGCATGGTACAGTGGCTGATCGTATTATCTGGGATTTCTTTAAGGCAGCATTCCAAGGAAAGTACATCGGATCAAGTTATGTGGATGCGCAGCGTAGGGCATTTCTGAATTTGGTTTAGGGAAATAGATCGGTGGCTGAGTATGAGGCAAAATTCTTGCGTCTAAGTCATTATGCTCGGGGTATTGTTGCTACAGACCATGAGCATTGTGTTCAGTTTGAGGATGGTCTGAGGGATGATTTGTGAGTGCTGATAGCTCCACAACGAGAAAGAGAATTTGCTGTTTTAGTGGAAAAAGCTAAGATAGCCGAGGAAGTGAAGCGGTCTAAAAAGCAGAATCAGGATAGGGATAGAGGTAGAAATAAAAGGAATTTTGGATCGTCGGGGTCAGCTGGGCGTTTTCAGAAAAGACCTAGGTTGGATGGGTCGAGTCGGGTTGTGAGACCTGTTGTTTATAGTCAGCTTCAGAGGTGTGCTCGATGTGGTAAATTTCATTTGGGCGAGTATTGGACGAGTAAGAGAGGATGTTTCAGGTGTGGGTCTACTAATCATCGGGTAAGAGACTGTCCATAGGAGCGGGGCAGTGCGTGGCTAGTAGGTCAGGGTTATGCTCAGCCAGGTAGAGGTGGTCAGCAACCATAGAGAGGTCGTGGTACAGCCAGAGGAGGTAATAGTTTCAGTCGGGGCCGTGGAGTACCAGGCAAAGGTGCAGGGAGCACTGATGCGAGACAGCTGGGGTTAGTCTATGCAGCTAGATGCCGAGAGGAGGGCGATGCACCGGATGTCATAACTGGTACGTTCTTAATTTTTGGATTGCCTTTTACTGCATTGATTGATATTGGGTCGACACATTCCTATATTGCTCGTGTGGTATCTGGAACTTTAAGCATAGACTCTGAGATTGCCTCTAGGGAGATGATTGTACTTAGCCCTTTAGGACAATCTGTAGTAGTGAACAAACTCTTTAGGGAAGTACCTCTAGAAGTTCAGGGGATGATTTTCCCGGCAAATCTGATGGAACTGCCATTCAAGGAGTTCGATTTGATCTTAGGTATGGACTGGCTAGTGAAGTATCGAGCAAATTTAGATTGTGCAGCCAAGCGTATGGTGTTAAGAACTCTAGAGGATGATGAGTTGGTAGTATTAGGTGAAAGGAGAAACTACTTATCTAATGTAGTGTCCGCTCTAAAGGCTGAAAGAATGGTAAGGAAAGGATGTAAGACGTTTATAGCTTATGTTTGTGCTTTGAAGGCTAAGGAATCAACTGTGGGGAATGTCCGAACAGTGAAGGAATTTTCTGATATTTTCCCAAAAGAGCTTCCGGGACTATCTCCGAATCGCGAATGGAGTCGGTATTAATCTTCTTCTAGGAACAGCGCCAGTGTCTATTGCCCCGTATAGAATGGAGCCGAAAGAGTTAGTGGAACTAAAAGCGCAGATTCGAGAACTGTTGGATCAGGGTTTTATCCGACTGAGTGTATCACCTTGGGGAGCGCCGGTGCTGTTTGTTAAGAAGAAGGATGGGTCAATGCGGATGTGCATCGACTATAGGCAGTTGAATAAGTTGACGATCAAGAACAAATACCTGCTGCCGAGGATTGACGATTTGTTTGATCAGTTGAAAGGGGCTTCAGTCTTCTCAAAGATAGACTTGAGGTCAGGATATCATCAGCTTAAGGTCAAGGAAGCAGATATTCATAAGACGGTGTTTCGTACTCGTTACGGTCACTATGAGTTTCTAGTGATGCCATTTGGGTTGACCAATGCACCAGTAGCGTTTATAGACATGATGAACCGAGTATTCCAACCCTACCTGGACCGGTTTGTTGTGGTATTTATAAACGATATCTTGGTCTATTCAAAATAAGAAGAGGAACATGATTCGCATCTTCGAGTGGTTTTGCAAATCCTGAAGGAGAAACAGTTGTACGCCAGATTCAATAAGTGCAAATTTTGGCTAAGTGAAGTTACTTTTCTGGGCCATGTTGTGTCGGCAAAGGGGATTAGAGTTGATCCCCAGAAGATTGAAGCTGTGTTGGACTGGAAGTCGCCTAAGTCTGTGGTGGAAGTCCGAAGTTTCCTTGGGTTAGTTGGGTATTACAGAAGGTTTGTTGAGGGATTCTCGTTAATTGCAGCACTATTAACTAAGTTGTTGCGAAGAGAAGTACCGTTTGTCTAGGCTGAGAAGCTGCAGGAAAGTTTTGAAAAGCTAAAAAGAATCTTGACTGAGGCTCCAGTGTTGATACAGCCTGAGGCTGGGAAGGAGTTTGTTGTTTACTGCGATACGTCACACACAGGATTGGGATGTGTGTTGATGCAAGAAGGGAAGGTGGTAGCATATGCGTCTTGGCAGTTAAGACCAGATGAGGTGAATTATCCCACACATGATTTTGAATTGGCAGCAGTAGTATTTGCCTTGAAGATCTGGAGACATTATCTGTATAGGGAGAAGTCCGTCATTTATACAGATCATAAGAGCCTAAAATACCTTCTCACCCAGAAGGAGTAGAATTTAAGGCAGAAGAGGTGGATCGAATTGTTAAAGGATTATGATTGCTCGATCGAGTACCACCCGGGTAAAGCAACATGGTGGCGGATGCATTAAGTCAAAGGGTAATCTCTGACTTGAGAGCAATGTTTGCTCACCTCAGTTTATACTATGATGAAAGTCTACTAGCTGAACTTCAAGTGAAACCTTCGTGGGTCAGTCAGATTAAAGAGAAGCAGTAGGCTGATGAGTGGTTAAAGTCGAAGTTGCAGTTGGGAATAAATGGTGAGGTAACGAATTTCAGTGTGAATAGTAATAGGGTATTATGTTTTTGAGGAAAGACTTGCATGCTAAAAGATCCTGAGTTGAGGTGTAAGATTTTACAGGAAGCGCATAGCAGCCCATACGCTATGCACCCTGGAGGAAGTAAGATGTATCGGGATTTGCGAGAGCAGTTTTGGTGGTCAGGTATGAAGTGAGAGGTAACTGAATTTGTGAGTAAATGTTAACGTATCAACAGGTAAAAGTGGAACATCAGTTACCTTCGGGGTTGTTGCAGCCGGTGAAGATTCCACAGTAGAAATGGGAGAGGATCACAATGGACTTTGTTAGTGGGCTACCTCTCACTCCTACTAAGAAGGATTTGGTATGGGTAATTGTTGATCGTTTGACAAAGTCTGCCCATTTCATACCGATTCGTGTCGATTACTCTATACAAAAATTAGCTAAGTTGTATGTTGCAGAGATTGTGAGGTTGCATGGGGTACCAATGTCCATCATATCAGACAGAGACCCTAGGTTTACGTCAAGGTTCTGGAAGGTGTTGTATCAAGCGTTGGGTACAAAGTTAGATTTCATCTGACTTTTCATCCACGATCGATGGGCGGACACCGAGAGGGTAATTCAGATTTTGGAAGATATGTTGAGGGGCTACGTCATAGACTTCAGAGGTAGTTGGGAAAAATTCCTACCACTGGCGGAATTCGCATACAACAACAGTTCCCAATCGAGTATTCAAATGGCACCGTATGAGGCGTTGTATGGTCGAAGGTATCGCACTCCTACTTGTTGGACAGAGTTGGGTGAGCGACAGTTGTTGGGTCCAGAATTGGTTTCTGAAACGGAGGACAAGGTTAAGTTAATTCGGGCTCGATTAAAAGAAGCTTCTGATAGACAGAAGTCCTATGCTGATCTGAAGCGTAAGGACATAGAATTTGCAGTGGGTGACCGGGTTTTCTTAAAGGTGTCATCGTGGAAGAAAATTCTAAGATTTGGACGGAAGGGTAAGCTAAGCCCCAGGTTCATCGGGCCTTATCGTGTGTTGAAGCGTGTGGGACCGGTAGCTTATTAGCCTGAGCTACCTTCGGAGTTAAGTCAGGTTCATGATGTGTTTCATGCTTCAATGCTGAGACGCTACCGTTCGGATCCATCTCATGCTGTGCCAGTGGAAGAAATCGAAGTAAGGCCTGATCTATCCTTTAAAGAGGAATCAGTTCAAATCTTGGATCATGACGTTAAGGTATTGCAGAGAAAGACGGTTCCGTTGGTTAAAGTGTTGTGGCAGAATCACGGTTCAGAGGAAGCTACGTGGGAGCCAGAGGATGCGATGCGGTAGCAATACCCTCATCTCTTTTGACCAGGTAATTTTGAGGCCGAAATTTCTTTAAATAGGGTAGAACTATAACATCCTGGATTTTAGGGGTTCTGCATCTAATGTATGTAGTGTGTGTCGGCTGTGTTTTGTACGTTATTTTAGTGTTTGGGGGTCCAGGGAAGGTTCGAGGTTAAGCCAAAGCCTGGGCCAAAATTTTCTTTTTGGGAACTTTTAGGGGACAGCTAACTGGGGCAGGACTTAAGGGTTATTGCTTGTGTTTGTTGACACAGGAATTGAAGTGGTAAAGTGGCAAGGAGGCGCCACTTTAAGTGTGGGTAGGTGACGCCACAGGAAGTAGTGTCGGAGCAGGTTCGAGTCTCACAATTTGCTTTTTGGGGAATTCTTTTGGCGTCTAGAAGGGAAGAGGTGGAGTTCGGCTAGGACACTTCAAGGGGGGAGTGTTGATTGGGTCAAACAATTCAAATGTATGGCCATGAGAGGATGAGGGAGTTTGAATTATTCAAACTTTTTTGAATGAGTGAACAGGAGTGAGTTTAGGTGGAAAATATGGGATTGAGGGTTGGTGAAGATAGTGGTCGAATTTTGGATGCTTGAGGAAGGGGGGAAGAAATTGGTTTTGGCTTGTAGTAGGTGTGCCGAAAATCAATTAGGGTCATAAGTCATTTCGGTTTGGGGTGTGTGGGTGCCGAAATTTTGAGGTGATTAGTAGCTAAATATTGAGAGTTCTTTTCCTTTCGGCATTTGGTGTTCTTCATATTGGCAACTTATGATTCTTTTCTTTGAATAACCGAAACCTTCTCCCCCTCTTTAGCATTTTTGGTCGTGTGTGCATTGCTTCATCACCCAAAAGCCAAACCCTCTTACCATTTCTTTTTCATGATACCTCTTTTACTCAATTGTTTCTTCAAGAGCTGAACCCCAACTTTCTTTCCTGTTCTTTGTTATTTTTTTTTCTTTCTTTTGTTCATATTCGTGGCACATCTCTTAATCACCATAAATCGAAACCTCTTACCACCTACACCATCTCATTATTTTCATCTCATTTGTTCTCCTTAACCGAATCTTCATTTCTTACCCTGATAATTCACATTTTGTTCTCTCATCTTCTCAAGCCGAAACCTATTCTCTTTTTCTTCTCGTTGCATTGATTTTCATTTTTCTTTTGGCCGAATTTCCTTGCGTATTCATCTCATTCATTCGTTATTATCTCAGAAGATTGCCGTCACTCTGTTCCCTAACCTTCTCAATCGGATTCTCCTTAGTTGTGGTAAGTATTCTTTTTCCCTTTCAATTCTTTTTTCTCTCTTTTTGGTTGCCGAAGACATTAATTTTGTTCTACGGGTTTTGGCCGAATGAATGAGGGTTCTTGTCTCCGTATTATTCCTGCATCTGGTCTGCGATTGAAGGGTAATCCAAGCCTTATAGTCTTCAGGTTCTATCGACCTAGGTAAGGGAATCTTTACATATCGAGCGTATACCCTTGTTTCTTTTTCTCTACTTCATTGCCTTAATCTGGTCTATTGACCAAGTTCTCTTTCATGGACTCAAATACCAGCCAAGCAAAGGAAGGGGTTGGACCTGTAGTCCCAGCCCCTAAGTTCAAGAAACGAGCAGTGTCTGCGGTTCGAGATTGGCCACTGGGTTGTGGACCGGTTTCAGAACAATATAGTAGGCAAATAGCAGTTGTTCCTGCTAACAATAGTGTCGACATAGAAAACATGATATTACGTGTTATCAAGTGTGTAAAACTTCACACTTTATTTTTATCTCATCATATTAATTGTATAATTTGAAAAGCCGGCAGAGATGTGTGTAGAGCAATCGTAATACCCTTGTGGGTAAGGCTAGGGATGCCAGGTACGTGACTTTAACGTTTTCTTTGTGAGTATGGATGTATGTGATAACCTTTTTCTTTGTTTGTTAACATGTGGCATTCATTATGACATGTATGTTACGCGTGGGCTTGGATTATGATGTGAAAGAGGAAGAATTTGGGACTGTCACGGTGGTTTGGTACCACGAGTGGGTTGGCCCCACGTATATCTGATTTAGTGATCATGTCTCGATGGCTTGGTGCCACGGTGGTTTAATACCACATATATACGATCTAGTGACTCGTCCCGGTGGTTTGGTATCACAGTGGGTTGGCCCCACATATATTAATCAGGGATTGTCACGGTGGTTGATACCATGGTGGGTTGGGCCCACGAATGTTAATAGTGACTTTGTCACGGTGGTCTAGAACCACGAGTGGCTTTTTGCCACGTATGAGGCGTGTAGCGGATGGAGGGTTGATTGTAGAAATCCCCACGGTGTGATGGGCTGGTACGGGTGGCGTGTAGTGGATGGAAAAACTAGGTTGGGCTGGGACATAGTGCATTCATTACTTTCGTATGCCATCTTGAGTAGGCTAAGGCCCAATATGTGATTGTGGGCCATGAATAGTTTATGTAATATAGGGGATTTACACACTGAGTCTTGGTGACTCACCCCTTGCTTAACCTTTCAAGTAATCAGTAGATCATGGATATGGGAGCCAAGGCGGACTCGTCGAGGCCATAAAGTCTTTTCTTTTCCTAAACTCGTTTATTTCTATGTTTTACTTTAAATATGGATATTGTTATGTAATAAGGCCTTCTTAACTTAAATTCTATTTTTTTTTTCTATTTTATGATACAACATGATTAATTATTTTACCGTAAGAAGTTAATATGGAATATTCAAGACATAAGTAACAAAAGCAAATGTTTTCTTCAAGTGTCGACAAATATAACGAATATTCGATTATCATAAATTGGGAATTTTTCTTAAACTACAAATCACAGTTTTCAAGACATCACCTTAATTGAAAAGTTTTCAAACTTACGGTATTTTCCTAACTTCAACAAAATTCGCTTTTACTTTATCCTGTGACATACTAGATCTGGTCGTAACCTTTTGGCCAGGTTTGGGGTGTTATGGTACCTATTACATCAAAGTCCTATACATTCCATTTAAAAGCGTTTGAAAAAATACCCAAAAACTACCAAAGTGGTCGATGGTTAGTGTTATCGAGCTTTGACAAGATTCCAACCAAACGAGCTTTTCAAAGATCTACAAGATAGAAAATAAAGTAACAACATAAGTAAACGATGCTTAGGAAACTTGTATAAGAGAAACGCAACTTACCAAATAACAATTTTATGAATAACCATTTAAGCATTTTTTAATCCCTATGTGTACATTTCTTCCTAAACACACCACTTCACAAGTTAGCAACTTGTGATCAACTTCTAATGCCATCAAACGATACCATATGTCCAAAAAATCTGACTTCTCAAAACCATAACACACATTTACTAAATTTTGCATATAACTATTTCTTGCACAAAGTATGCAATATAATTCCTAAATGCTGAACATGATCAACTTTGTCTTAGGAATAAATCAAAATATCATTTATGAAAACTACCAAAAATCTGTCTAAATACGTCCGAAATATTTTGTTCATCAAAACTATAAACATAATAGGTGCATTCGTTAAACTAAATCGCATAACTAAAAATTCATGATGTTCATACTTGGTCCTGAAAGTTGTTTTTGGCACATCTAAATCTTTAACTCGAAGCTGATACTATCCAGAACAGAGATTAATCTTTGAAAATACTATCGCACCTTTTAGCTAATCAAACAAATCATCAATGCATGGTAATAAATATTTATTTCTTATTGTAATTTTAATAAGCTATCGATAATCAATACACAACCGTATTAACCCATATTTTTTCTTCACAAACAATACAGGTGCACCCCAAGGAGAAAAACTAGGTCGAAAAAATCCTCTATCCAAAAACTCATGTAACTGTGCTTTCAACTCTTTTAATTCGGCCAGTGCCATCCTATATGGAGCAATCGATATCGAAGAAGTTCCTGTACTAACTCAATAGCAAATTCAACCTCTCTGATTGGTAGTAATCCTGGAAACTCTTTTAGAAACATGTTCGTGAAATCACAAATAGCCGGACCTGATTCTAGCTTTGATTCTGAAACTCTAGTATCGAATATATAAGCTAACTACGCCTCTCAACCTTTTTGGACACATTTCTAAGCTAACAAAGTCGAAACAATATTGATTGTACTGTCACATCTGTCTAATTCAACCCTGACAATTTCACCATTCTGACATTTCAAAATAATTTGTTTCCATCTACAATTCACAACAACTTCATGCAAAGTCAACCAATCCATACCAATAATCACATAATATTCATCGAACGGTAATAACATCAAATCAGCCGGAAAGTTGCAATCCTGAATTTTTAGGGGATAGTTTCTACAAACTTTATCAACTAACACATACTAGCCTATCAGATTAGTTACTTTGAGCTCAAATTCAGTTGACTCAACAGGTATTTTCTAATCTAACACTAATGATGTGCATATATATGAGCGAGTTGATCATGTGTCAATTAAAGCATAAACATTAACATCAAAGATAAAAAAATGTACCAGCAATCACATCAGGTGCAGAAGCATCCTCCCAAGGTCGAATTGCATAAGCCCTAGCCGGTGCTCGTGCCTCAGATTGAACTGCAGTATCTTTAGTGCGACAACAACTAGCTTCCACATTTTTGGTACTCTTCGGTCGCCTACCTTTAGAAGGTTCTGTAACACCCCTTACCCGTGTTTGAAGCCAAAACCGAATACGAGGCATTACCTAACTTAACTTGCTTAAACATAACACATCAAGCTATAAAATTTTGCTGCAGCTTAGAAACTTTCCATGTTAACTCATAACCTGCTCATTCTAGGCCTACGAGGCCCTAAACATACTTCTGTGAGGTTTCAGAATTAAACCGAGAACTTTTACATGCTTAGAAAATTTTTGTCCAAATGGGGGCCACACACCCGTGTTGTTCAAGAGACACGTTCGTGTTCCCCTGAGACATGCCCATGTTCTTCACCCATGGTCGACATTGACTTATTTCACACGGCCAGACACACGCTCATGTCCCTAGCCCGTGTCCCTCACACGGCCTCGACACACCCGTGTCTTAGCCCGTGTGCCAAAACCTTGGCATTCTGTTTATGACGTCATCACCTCACTAAGGTCACACGGCAAAGGCACACGCCTGTGTCCTTAGGCCATGTGTCGAATTAAATTCCTAACTTCAGGTGTAGACTTCACACGGCCTGGCACATGCCCATGCCTCCCGCATGGCTGAGATACACGGCCATGTCTCTGCCCGTGTGGTTACTACTGAGCATACTGACTTGTAAACCTAGCTCCCAAAGGACACACGGTCGATCAACACGCCTATGGGGCTGACCGTGTATCATACAAGGCCTAGACACACGCCCGTGTGTCTACCCATGTGGACATTAAAAAGGCTATATTCCAAGCCAAATGCCACCCTACATAGCAACCATACTTATACCAACTCAAATCAAGCATCTGCACAAGCATAAACTTCATGATTCATCATCAATGAATATATATATATTAGAACTAGTCAAGTATTGGCCCAACTTTAATGACCATTTACAAATGAATTGAAACAACCATAGTAGCCAACACATTTGGCTTGCAAATATGACATAACCAAAACATTCGAGTCTTATACATGCCATACTCAAAATAAATCTAATTTGGCTATACCAAAAAATGGTCGATAGTGTGATCTCCAACTCTGACGTCCGCAAATTCTCGAGCTAACTTGGCAATACTACAAGGAAAAGGGAAATGAAAGGGGTAAGCATAAAGCTTAGTAAGTTTGCATGGAAATAAATAGCAACAATAAGTTCATGACAATATCCATCAATGGCATTAAATAACCACACACAAAGTCATAGGCTCCTTGTAATATTTACTCATACTTGCCCTTATCTAGCACACACCATACCACATATCGTAAATGTTCTTCATGAATTACTCATAGGTACCTGTGTTAACTCAATCACATAGCTTTAATACAATTCTCGTTTCTATTTCTAAGCTGATCTATTTATCCCAATAAATCACTAGGGATACTTAAAGATGCATATTCATTATCATTAGTATAAATGCGAAGCCAATGCCACATCCTGGATGTGGTCTCACATGGATCATCTCTAAATACCAATGCCATATCCTGGATATGGTCTTATACGAGATCTTAGTTCGATGCGAGGCCATGTCCCCGACATGGTCTTATACGGGACCTCATCCATCTCATGTCTCAATGATAGTGTTTTCACATTCATTAGTCCAACAAGGACTTCCACATCTCAACTTACTCATTCGACATCAAACACTCAATTTAGTAGAATATCATGTATCATCATAATATCAAACATTCTCAAACATGCTGGCGTTATTGTTGAATTTATCACATACAAACTTACCTCGTTTTCAAAATAGGCTAGATTGTCGGTCTAGTCCGACATTTTGTTCTTTCCCCGTTCGAGGTTGATTCTTGGTTCTTATTGTTCTATAATAGCAAATTAGCTCATTTTAATCATCAAATTAATAAATGCATTTCAATAATCATGCTTTGGCAAAATTACTATTTTAGACTTTGGCAAAATGACCATTTTACCCCTAAGCTCAAAAATTAATTCTAGTCAAATTTCTACCTTCAACAAGCCTAGGTGAACATTTATTTCCCTTATGGCTATCATCAAAACCCAACATTTCACACATTTACTACAAACTTTATAATCTTTACAAAAAGGTCCATTTAGGTGTTTTCATAGTAACACCTTTCACAAAAGTTGTTTATCTAACAACTAAGACTCATTTTCTTCCATAAAAATGCAGCAAATCACATAAAAGCTCTCATGGCAAAACCCTAAACTTTTCACCATTTACAAAATAGTCCCCTCATTAGAAAGCCTAACCTTTAAGGGTTCCAAATGCACAATTTTTATCAAAAAATGATCACTAGAACACTTACTTGGATGAGGATAAGTTGCTAAAATTTCAAATCTTTCAAAACCCCCCTCTAAGCTGGTATTTTCGGTGGTGAAAGTGGTGAAGAAAAGATGATATCACTCTTTCTTTATTTTATGCTTAAAAAGTAATTTAGTCACCAATTTCTACCTAACCAATAGACCCATTTAATAGTCTTGTCCCTATGGCCAGCCATCCCTTCTTCAATGACTTATTTGCACATTAGGGACCTCTAATTTAATATCTCTTAGACATTAATCACCCCTAGCTTGTAAAATAAAACTTTCGCACTTTATGCGATATAGTCCTTTTTCGCGATTAAGCCTTCAATCGCTAAAATTAAAGTACCAAAATTCTCATGCATCGTTATAAACATGCTATAACACATAAAATAATATCAAAATAATTTCCTTCAACCTCAGATTAGTGATCTCGAAACCACTATTTCGATTAGCCCCTAAATCGAGCTGTTACAAGTTCATTCCCTAAACAGACATTTTGAGCTTTATCTCTAACAAAAAACTCTAGGCAATTATGGAGGAAGTGATCGAACATGCCACATTTGAAATAGGTCCCTTCTTCTGCCCTGCATTCCCCAAAATGTTTCCTGCCACAATGTTGACAATCTAGTTTGCTAACATTTCAAACACTGCCAACACTAGCTACTACGGTAGCCTGAGATCTCGAGCTAGTTTGCCTTCCTCGCTCTCTTCCAGGAAATCTGGATGAAGCTAATGTACGACTGCGAAATTATTTTATTTTCTTTAAAGGAGAAGAAAAAGATGTTCCCACCTATCATTTACCGTGTCTTAAACTTCAGTATTTGCTTTTCTTTTTGCTTTGCTAAGTTCTTCTATTTTATGTGCTCGATCCACTAGCACAACAAATTCTTTCAACTCAAGTATCCCGACAAAAAATTGGATATCTTCATTCAATCCATCTTCAAAATGGGTACACATAACAAACTTTAATGGAATACATTCCCGAGCATATTTGTTGAGCCGTACAAATTCTCTTTCATATTCAGCTACGGTTCTACGACCTTGCTTCAGTTCCAGAAACTCTTTCCTCTTCTTATCAAGATACCACTAACTAACATATTTCTTTTTTAATTCAGTTCAAAAAATTCCCAAATTACTCGTTCCTTCATCACCACTGCTATCAAAGTGTTCCACCACTGATACGCTGAGTCTTTTAACAAAAATATCACACACTTTAAATAGCCGTTGGGAGAACAAGTCAGTTCGTCAAAAACTCTAATAGCATTCTCTAACTAGAATTCAGCCTTTTTGGGTCATCTTCAATTGTACCACGAAATTCTTCTACCCTATATTTATGAATTTTATCAAACGGAGGCCTGTTTACAGTACCTATTCCAAACTTTGAGGAATAGGAGGAACTGGTTGGGGTACAGGAGGGGTCAGGGGTCATTAAGCCATCGAATTTGTTCGAATAAAATCGGTAAACCACTTGTACATCATGTGGAAGAAGGCTTCTTTCGCCTCACTTCCTCGACCCACTACTAGCTGCTCTTTGAATGGGGGCTTGAGCATTACTCTCAACTTCATCGGAATCAGCTCGGTTGGATGACATCTTTTATCTATATGAACAACATAGTCAAATTAAGTCAGGAGACATCACATTATAACAGGTTATAAAATGACATGTATTCTATACTCTACACATGCTACATTTAGTCTGAGAACCGACTAAACCATAGCTCTAATACCATTAAATGTAACACCCTTGACTGATCTCTATTGCTGAATTAGAGTTATGGAGTATTACAATGCTATTCAGGACAATTAAATGCAAATAAACACAATTATACAAATTATCTTATAACATTCAATAAACTATATAAATTAAGGTACTAATACATTTATGGACCTTAAATCGAGCCTACAAGGTTCTTAAAAATAATTTAAAAACAATCAGGGGTCATTTTGAAACAAAATAAAAAATTAGGGAAAGTTTGAAAATCTTTGAAAAGACGGGTCACACGGGCGTGTGGCCAAGCCGTGTGACAGACCTTAAACTGTGTGGCTTAGAGACATGGTTGTGTGGCTACTACACATGCCCGTATGCCTATTTCATACGTCCGTGTACACAACTTGTGTAACTAACTATGCTCGTGTAATATAAGGTCACACAGCCGTGTGACCAGACTGAGTAACTCACTGTGATCGTGTAGTTTAGGATCACACGGCCGTGTCACCAAACCGTGTAACTCTCTGTGCCCATGTGGACCAACTTGTATTAGAAATAAATGAGACAAACGGCCATGTGACAGCCTGTCTCCCAGGTCGTGTGCAGCAAAACTTACCCCTAAAACAACCCATTTCAAAACAAAAACTTGCACACCAAGACTCACCAATTCCATCAAATGCACATGACCAAAACACACTTCAAACACATTCAAAACATACCAATTCAATCATCCTACAAGATTTAACCAATATGCCATTCAAAGGCACCACAATTCATACACCAAAATCATTCAAGAACTAAATTACAATAACATCTTCAATCTTATAACATAGATACTAAAAGACCATTCTATCTCAATTTATACCATCACAACTTACCAGTTAGATAGGCATAACCTAAATGACCGTATTCAAATAAGTTTAATCATATACAATCCAAAACTAAAGTCATATATAAACTAAATACAAGAAAAGCCAAAGCATACCATATGTTCAAACTACTCCAAAGTACCTATTACATTAAAGTTTTATACATACCATTTATAAAAGTTTGACAAAGAACCCAAAAACTACCAAAGTGGTCGATGGATAGTGTGATAGAGCTCCGACAAGATTCCAACCGAATCAGCTTTTCGAAGATCTACAAGACAAAGAAAATAAATTAACTACGTAAGCAAATTATGCTTAGTAAGCTTGTATAAGAGAAACGCAACTTACCAAATAACAATTTCATGAATAACCATTTAATCATTTTTTTAATCCCTATGTGTACATTTCTTTCTAAACACACCACTTCACAAGTTAGCAACTAAATACATATATATAAAAACATATTATTCATAACATGTAACATATCATGCATAAGATCTCAATATATAAAACATCAATCACATAATCAAACATCTTTCTTTTCGATTCAATAGTAAATAACCATTCCAAATCACATACAAACCTTTACTAAATGGTTCATTCCATGATTCCCTTTCAAACACATCCTTTTCATTTGTTACCCTTTTCGGATAATATCGTTTTCAACATTTTCATTTGATATCCTTTTTGGATACATCCTTTTCAACCTTTTCATTTGTTATCCTTTTCAGATAACTTCCTTTTCAACCTTTTCATGGATTCGAAAATACCGAATGTAATGCCATGGTGTCTTTCAACCATGGTCCTTTCCTTTTCGAGTATAATACCATGATGTATTTCAATCACGGTCCTTTCCTTTTCTCAAATCAAAACAATCTTAATCATTAATACATAAATACATATATAAAGCTATCAATTAATCTCATAAATTCAAATGTAATATTTTAAAATGAAATACAAACTTATCTCGACAAAAATGATTGTAAAAACGAAGTCGTTGACTATTCCAATAATTTAGCTTTTCCTTGATTTAGGTCCAATTGATTCGTTTCTTAATCTAAATAGTAACTTAACTCAATTAAATAATTCTAACTTATAACCCATTTTAATGTAAAATTATGAATCTACCCTTAACATTTTAACATTTGTGCAATGTATGTAACACCCCTAACCCATATTTGTCGCTAGAACAGGATTAAGGAGCATTACTGGAGTTTACAGAACAAAGACAATTACTTCAAGTCATTTACTACTCATATTAGAAACCAATCATATTTAATCATATTGTCCCTGAAATGGACCATCGAGGCCCAATTTATGCATTATAAACAAATTGGGACTGTATCGGAAACTCAGAAAATTTTTCACGACATTCCAAAATTTTCTTAAATACAAGAGTCACATGCCCATGTGGGTAGGCCGTGTGAGCCACACAGCCAAATGACATGCCCGTGTCCCAGGCTGTGTGGGCATTCAATGTAAGGCACACGACCATGTCCCAGCCCGTGTTCATACCTGTGTAACTCTCTGACCTGGATCACACGGCCAGCCACACGCCCGTGTGCTAGGCCTTATGGACAATTTAATTTTCAAAAATCAAGTGCAGGTTTTACATGGCTAAGACACACGCTCGTGTGTTGGGCCGTGTGTTTCACACGGTTGAGACACACGTCTGTGTCTCTGCCCATGTGACCAATTCTGAGCATTATGTTTCTTAGTTATTAAGATGCAGGGGACACACAGCCAAACAACATGCCGGTGCACATGGCCGTGTGTCACACACGGCTGAGACACACGCCTGTGTCTCTGCCCATGTGGACAAAATAAGGTCATTTCCAAGCCTTATTTCTCACCCAACTTGAAATTAAAATACCAAACAAATTTTTGTACCATTACAAGTTACAATTTAACATTCAATTCAAGTCAATTTCATGTCATAACATTCCATTTAACCAAATATTTGATCTTACCTGATTGACCATACAAATATATGAGTATACTTTACCCATTCATACAACCAATAATATATTTATGTATCTTCCACCATTCAATCATTTAAATACACACATCAAGCATGATAAGGCCTTATATAGCTACATCAAAATATGATTAACACTAGCCATTCCAATGGCTAGTTACAACCAAAACATTTTATCATTATGCCTACTTAGCTTATACATGCCATTATACCTGTAACACCCCCTACCCGTATCCATCCCCGGAATAAGGTACGAGCCATTATCGAAGTTTACAGAATCATTTTCCATTAAACTGAGTCAATTTACTATTCATATTTCGAACATAATTATAATGTCCCTCTATTGGGCTCTCGAAGCCCAAAACATACATTAGAAATGATTCGGGACTAAATCGCGATCATAAGGAATTTTTCGCATAATAACAAATTTTTTTCTCTATTACAGAGGTCACACGCCCATGTGTTATAGGGACACGATCGAGTGGTTCAGGCCGTGTGACCAACACACCCATGTGACTTACCTCGCTCCGGGCTATTTTATAACACCCCTTACTCGTATTCAACAACGAAACTGGGTACAAGATATTACCAGACTTATCACACTTTAACATACAACTTTAGGCTATCAAATTTCATTTCCAATATAAACTCTTTCATTCACATTCATAACATTCTTATTATGGGCCTACGAGGCGTTACACATGCAAACGGAGGGCCTCAGAATCGAACCGAGATCTTTTGTATACTTAGAAAAATTTTGCCTTAACTGGGCCACACGCCCGTGTGAAAGGGGACATGCCTGTGTGGGCAGGCCGTGTGGTCACACACACCCATGTCCCTAGCCCGTGTGGAATTTATTTTCAACTTGAACCTACAGGGGTTTTCACACGCCCGGACACACGCCCGTGTCCTTGACCCGTGTCCTCCACACGGCCTAGACACACCCGTGTCCTCACCCGTATGTGAAAACCTAGGTATTCTCTTTGTGACGTTAACAACTGAATAAGGGGCACACGGCCTAGGCACACGCCCGTGTTTCAAGCCCATGGTCGACACTGACTTGCAACACTAACATACAGGGGACACATGGCCTGGTCACACACCCATGGGACTGACCAAGCATCACACACGGCATAGACACACGCCCATGTGCCTACCCGTGTGGACAGGAACAAGGCTATTTGCCAAGCTCTTTTTATCACCCTAACTCATCCAATATCAATCACATTTAACCATTTACCAAGCAACTCAATCATGTATCATACACATGCATGAATAACCTCATTTTTTCATATATTAATAATAATAAGCCATCAACTATGGCTATTTACAAAGGTTCTTCTTTTAAGAAGCCAACACACTTGGCCAAAAAATCAAGACATATCACTAAGCCTAGCCCCTATACAGTCATACACAAAATGTTAAGTCTAGATATACCGAGATGAGCTGATAGTGTGGATGATCTTCAAATTTTCTTCGTATCCCGGACCAGCTCTTTGACACTATAAAACAAGGGAAAAAGAAAGGGAGTAAGCTTTAAGCTTAGTAAGTTTACATGTAAACAATAAGCATCATCACATATGCTAATCAATCAATAACATCACATACTAGGCAAGAACAATTCACATTTCCATAATCATGCTTACTCATCTCATCTCTTACCACATTCCAATCACATAACAATTATATTACTCACAATTACTTGTACACATTCCCTGCACTCACCACCACAAAGCAACATGAAACATTTACTTATAGCATTTCTTGATGAACCCCTCGGAATAATACTATGTACTCAGTGGTTTCGCACACATCCCACCATTAATCAAAAATAGGGTGGTATCGCACATAGCCCACCAATAAGAGTAATTAAGGTTGTTTCACACATAGCCTACCAAATGATAATATAAACGATGGTATCGCACACAGCCCATAGTGAATAAGTAATAAGGTGGTATCGCACACAGCCCACTAAAAAGGATGATTATGGTGGTATCGTACATAGCCCACTAATTAATCATTACGGATATTTTTTCGTGCTTACGTATCTATTCCGAGGTTCATACGAGAACTACCCACTATCTATCAATTTCAATCAATCTCAATCGTAATTGATCTCATTCATACAATGCATTAATAAGTAACAACATGTATTAAAGATGTATCATTTACACATAAACTTACCTCGGTGCAAAATGTGTTAATCAACGACTTAATCCGTAATCTTGCCTTTTCTCCGATCAAGGTTGTTTCCACGCCATTCTTGATATATAATAATAAAATTTACTCATTTAATCACTTTATAATTCATGATACATCAAAATTTCTACTTAGACAAAAATGACCATTTTGCCCTTATACTTTGGCAAAATTACTATTTTGCCCCTAGGCTCGTAAATCGTTTTTCATCACATTTTCTCATTAAACAAGCCTAGTTGAACATTTATTTCTCTTACAATAACTCACAAAACCAATTATTTCATGCATTTATTACACAAATTCAACATTTACTAATAGGTCACATTTAAGTGTTTTCATGGTAACACCTTTCACAAAAGCTGTCCCTTAACTCACTAACATTCATTTTCTTCCATAAAAACTCAGCAAACAACATGAACACTCTCATGTAAAGTCCTTAAACTTTCAACCGCTTTGCAAGATAGTCCCCTCACTCGCTAGCTCACTTACTTGCAAGAGATTTGTTTTGCTAAAAATTTGAACTCCAAGAACTCTAATTTCCCTTCAATCTTCGGTGGTAGAAGAAGCATGAATAGTAAAAGATGAAATCTTCTTTCTTTGCCTTATTTTATTCATTTTTTTATCACCTAATTCCAGCAAATTTTGACCAAAATTTAATGCTCTTGTCTCCCTTGTTTACGATGGCCGGCCAACACACTATTATTGGCCTTATTACATTTTAAGGACCTCCAATTTAATATTCTATGGCTATTAGACCCAACTACCTTGTATAATGGAACTTTCGCACTTTATGCGATTTAGTCCTTTTTCACAATTAAGCATTCAATTGTTAAAACTATTGCACCAAAATTTTCATACATCCTTATAAACATGCTATAACACATAAAATAATATAAAAATAATTTTCTTTAACCTCGGATTAGTGGTCCCAAAACCACTGTTCTGACTAGCCCCAAAACCGGGCTGTTACACGTGTGGCTTCACACGCCCGTGTGGTTAATTTTTATTTTTGAATTAGGTGCAAGATTCAAATGGTCGTATCACACGCCTGTGTATCCAAGTCGTGTACCTCACATGGGCAAGGCAGACACCCGTGTGGGAGCCCGTGAGCTCGATCCTCGGCATTCTATTTTGGAATTTTTGGATACAGGGGACACACGGCCTTGACACATGCCCATGTACTAGATTGTGTGTCACACACGGCCTAGACACACGCCCGTGTGGACAAAAATAAGGCTATATCCAAACCTCATTTCTCACCCAATTGGTCTTTTACATACATCAACATTTAAATATGTTCAAGATTCAATTTATATGGCTAAATATCTAAATTTATCAATCAACTATTCATATATATATATGTAGACATTTTTCATAAATTTTTATAGCATTCTTAACCATCATCTTCATCCCTATACTTATACCATCTCATCATTTGTTCATTTTAAACCTATATAAAACATGATAAAATCATAATTATATGTAACTCAACACTTACTAAATACAAGCCATACCAATGGCAAGTTACAGTTAGATCATTTATAAGCCATCATTAACTAATTAACTTATACATGCCATTATAACCATAATTCATTTACCATACATACCAAAATAGGCCGATGAATAGTGTGAGTGATCTCCGTCGAGCTTCCTAACCAACGAGCTTTCGAAAACTCACTCATTTAAATTTAATATAAAAATACAAGGCATATTCAATCATCTTGATCACGAGCCCTAACACATAACCTCATCACCCTTGTTATTCGTACACTACATATAAATACCAAGAAACATGTATGGACTCAATTCTCATTAAATTTCTCATATATATAATCATATAACATATAACAACCATATCTCTATATTTTAAATACATTTTCATAACAACTTGTCTTGATTTCATACTATTTTATATTTGAGCTTTACTCATCAAAGTATTTGAAATATCATCTTTATGCAAATAGTACACATGAGGCACATAATTCCATAATTATGAATGAACATATATATCAAACATATTCCATATTCATATATCATAGCCTCATGTCTCCATATATCAATAACCATCATTTTCTTGTATTTCAGATAAATACTTGTAACCATACATAAGTATGCAATTCGCTATTTCTTCCTGTCAATCACAATTTCAAATGACAAATTCTTGTGAATACGCTCACCAATTTCATAATTCCATGTATTTACTGTTTTCCATATTTATCCCGTTGAATTCCTCGAAATTTCGAAGGATTTCCTGTAGTACACTCATGGTGTACAATCTCATTAACCGCCACTTCAAACTCATATATACATAAGTCCTTTTCAGAGAGCACACTCCCGCGAATCTCATTTCTTATAATAGGATTACCAGTCCAGGCTAAATCCCCTGTAAGAGAGCACACTCCGGCGAACCTCATTTCTTACAGCGGGATTACCAGTCCAGGCTAAATCCCCTACAATGACAAATACTCTATAGAGCTTTATGCGGATTACGATTCAAAGCTAAATCCAGACTCACATTTACTTTGGATTACCCGTCCGGGCTAAATCCATTTCACACATATTCTTCAGGAGGGCTTATATCAGGATCACCCATCCGGGCTAGATCCTTTTCACACATATTCTTCGGGAGGGCTTATATCAGGATCACCCGTCCGGGCTAGATCCTTTTTACCGTTAAATCCTTTTCAGTGATCCATCGAATTCCATTCTATTCAACCGTGATTTATTTCCCTTTTTATTGAATATTATCAACATTTCATCAATAATCATACATTGAGCATTCAAATCACATTTTGATCACATAAACATACATTTCAAACATTTAAGAATACAATTCAAGTTATACAAACTTACAATTCGATTTTTATACCATAACGATAATTTTAATTTCAAATTAAATATTTGAAATAAAACATTATATCATTTCTAATTCAACTTTTATCGATTATAATCGGGCATGTGATCAATTTATACACAATTCATTCATATATTTTCCTCCTCCTCCTCTCCATTCCACATCCTTAATGTATATATCACGCTTATAAGTAACATTATCTATAATTTCACTATTTACTTATATGTATATTCAAAGCTGTCCATCTGTGTCATAGTCACTAAATTACTTTTATCTTGAGCTACAGAACTCAAAATTAAGATCCTCTTGATGTTTTTGAAACTATTCATATATCCTTCTACCATAAAAATTTCAAAATTTATATTTTAGCCAATTAGTACAGTAAAATATTCAAATTTATCCTTGTTCTGTTGTTTGACAGCATTGACCTTTGCTTACTAAAAATTAATTATCTCTTAACACAGAATTTGTTTGATATTCCCGTTTGTTTCTCTTGAAAATAGACTCATCAAGAATTTAAACACATAAATTAAGCCTCTAATTATTTTTATCCAATTTTTTGATGATTTTCCAAAGTCAAAACAGGGGAACCCGAAATCATTCTGACCTTGTCTCACAAAATTTATTATATCTCATGATTTAAAATTACATTTACAACGTTTGTTCTATGAGAAACTAGACTCAATAATATTTAATTTCATTTTTTATTCATCCTCTAATTTGATTCCTACAAGTTTTGGTGATTTTTCAAAGTTAGACTACTGCTGCTGTCCAAAATTGTTTTAGTGCAAAATGTTGATTACCATTTTTCCGTTAAATTTTTAATACATGACAATTTCGTCCCTAGGCTCGGGAAATGAAATCCTTGTAATTTAATCCTTATTCCAAGCCTAATTATTCTCATACATACCAATCACAGACCATGAATTCCATGAAATTTCAGAATTTTCCATAAATTCAACACTTTTTAATTTAACCCCTAAAACATGTTTTCATCCAAAATTCTTTAATAAAACACCTCTAAACATCCATTAACATCTCAATTTCAACATCAAATAACAAAAATCATATGAAATTATTAATGGTAACTTCCAAAATTTTCAACAAAATCAAAAATTAATAGAATAGTAAGTTGGACCTAATTTTAAAAGTCCAAAATATAAAAATTTCAAGGAAAAAGCAAGAATTGAACTTACGTGTAGCTAAAATATGAAAGACCAGCTCAAAACCCTCTTCCATGGCTGTTTTTGACAGAAAGTTGAAGAAGAAATGGCCTAAAAATCATTAAAATCAACTTTGGCCATGTAACTTTTGTTAAAATTCCAATTTTGTCCTTTTCACTTAAAAATCTTTGATTTCTTTTTTCACGCTTTGCTGCCTCAGCCATTTTAAAATGGTCCATTTTCCCTTTTAATCCTTCCTAATTTAATGGTTAAGCTATTTAATCACTTTAACAAGTTTTGCACCTTTTCAATTTAGTCTTTTTTATCTAATTAACTACCGAAACATTAAAATTTTCTGACGAAATTTTAATACTACCTTATTGACACCTCGTAAATATTCATAAAAATATTTATGGCTCGGTTTATAACACCGAGATCTCAATCCCTCTTTTTCTCAATTTCTTAACCAAATAAATCTTTATAAAACACAATTTACTACTTCAATAATCTTTTAAAAGCTAAATTTGGCTTGTAAATATTAAATAATATAATTTTCGAGTTCACTTGCCAGATTTGGTGGTCTCGAATCACTATTTCCTACATCGCTAAAATTTGGGCTATTACAATACCAATACCAAAAGTTTTCTTATTTTATATACAGAGAAGTCCAAGGGATAGTGTGATGTGTCTCCGACCAAGTTCCAACTTCAGCTTCCGACCACTATAAAACAGAGGAAGTAAAACAGAGTAAGCATATTATGCTTAGTAAGTTCGTATAACAAGAATTTAACTTACCAATTATAATTATTTAAAGTAAGCATTCAAACATGCATCCATAACATTGTGACCAATTGCCTAGACACATGCTCTCATCAAATAAGTTAGTCGTGAAATTTTATATGAATATCAAGAAAACAAAGATGAGCTCATCGTGCAACCATTTTCAGGTATTTCAGGGATATTCAAGATATAACTCATTTAGTTCTCATATTTTCTTACATCAGGAATTTTGTTCGTTGAATCATTGTAATATCGATGGATACTCAGGTAGTACACACAAGGTGTACTTATCAATAATTCGTCAATTCAAATACACGGGTGCTCATTAAAGTACATAAACAGGAAGCACACTCTAGAGCCTTATCACGGGAAGCTCATGTGAGCCATGTATCGGGACGCTTATCCGGGCTATAGAACGAGAAGCTCATAAGAGCCATAATTGGGTAGTTCGCAAAGAACCATATCGGGTAGCTCGCAAAGAGTCATGCAACAGGAAGCTCCGGATAGCCATATATCGGGAAGCTCAAGCGAGCACTATCGGGATGCTCACAAAAAGCCAATTAACGGAAGCTCACGAAGAGCCTATATCAGGAAACTCATAAGAGCTAATGTGTGTCCATAACAAATGTAGGATCACAACCTATCAAGACGCTCCAAAGAGCTATAACGGGAAGCTCGAAAGGGCTAATAACAGATGCTCTTTCGAGCTATGGTGTGTCGCAACATATGCAGGACCACAACCAATATGGGAACCCTATAACCAATCGAATTTCATTTATTCAAACGGGACTTAATGTTTGTCGGACATTATCGGATATGTAATCAATTTCAGTACATGACAATTACACAATTCATATATGTATATATAACATTCAATACAAACATATAAATATACATAATTTAGTTACACGAACTTACATTGATACTTGTTCGTATATGAGAATCTACTAATCCAAAATTTTTTCTTTACCTCGATCTAACTCCTTATTTGTTATTTCTGGATCTATATAAATGAATTTAATCATCAATTTATAACATTTCACATTCAAATCAATCCAATTCATATCTTAGGAAAAAGTACCATTTTGCCCCTATACTTTTCATTAATTCCAATTTCATCCCTAGGCTCGGAAAATGAAATTTATGCAATTTAATCCTTATTCCAAGCCTAGCCAAATTTTCATATAACATTTACAGCTCATTTATTTCACAAAAATCAGATTTTTGACATGAATTTTACATCTTTACAATTTAATCTCTAAATCACAATTTCATGAAAAATCAATTTACGAAAGTTGTTTATCTATCAACAACCTTTCAATTTCTACCACAAATTTCAAATTTTTAGCATATTCATCCATGTTAAAATTTTAATACTTTAATATCTTTACTAATTGATCTCCAGAATAGATAGAATAGGTCATTACGATCTCGAAAATGTAAAAATTACTAAAAAGGGGACAAGATTGCTTACCTAATTAAGCTTGCTTGAATTCCTTTCTCTTTCTTAGAGTTTCCATAGAAATTTGGGGAAGAAGATGATAATAATATGATATTTTTTTTCTTTTAATTTAATTATCATCTTTAAAATTTTCAACTTTCCAATTTCATCCTTTCCTTTAATTAAATTTTCATGGATGAATCACCATAAATATTTACTAACTTTATTCAATGGTCTAATTGCCATATAAGGACCTCAAGGTTTGAATCCCATAGCTATTTGATACTTATAGCTACTAGAATTCAGTTTTTGCATTTTATGCAATTTTGTCCTCTCCACAATTAAGCATGTAAGCGGTAAAAATTTTCTTAACGAAATTTTCATATGTTATCCCTATCATAATGTAGACCATGCAATAATATTAAAATAAATTTTCTTTCTGACTTGAATTTGTGGTCCCGAAACCACTGTTTTGATTTCACTGAAAACAGGTTGTTATAACTCTCCCCCTTAAAGAATTTTCGTCATCGAAAAACTTACCAGTAAAGAGGTTCGGGTATTGCTTTCTCATTGTTTCCTCCGGTTCCCAAGTAGTTTCTTCTAATCCATGTCGTTGCCATAGAACTTTCACTAAAGCTACATTTTTATTTCTTAACTCTTTTGTCTCAGGTGCCAGAATTTTGATTAGTTATTCACTGTAAGTCATGTTAGGCTGAATCTCAACTTCTGTCAGAGAAATAATATGTGAAGGAATCTGATCGATACCGTCTAGCATAGACACGTGAAAAACATTGTGATTTTTATCAAGTTCCAGCGGTAATGCCAATCTGTATGCAACAAGTTTGATTCTTTCAATAATCTCATATGGTCTAATAAAACGTGGACCCAATTTTCGTTTACGACCAAACCGAAGAACTTTCTTCCAAGATTTAAAAATACCTTATCACCAACTTAAAATTCTATCTCTTTTCGTTTAAAATTGGCATAAGACTTTTGACAAACAGAGGTTACTTTCAAACTATCCCTGATCACTTTCACCTTTTCTTCAGTTTCACGGATTAAATCAACTCCATGTATCTTTTTCTCACTGAGTTTCGTCCAGTGCAACGGAGTTCTACATTTACGACCATACAGAGCCTCGTACGGTGCCATTTTAATACTTGACTGATAACTATTATTGTATGCAAATTCAAGTAAAGGAAGATATTTTTTCCCAGTTACCTTCGATTTCCAACACACAACACCGAAGCATATCTTCTAAAATCTGTATCACACGTTTAGATTGTACTCCATTAATCTGAGGATGAAAAGCGATGCTAAAGTGTAACTGTGTACCCAAAGCTTCTTGCAACTTATTCCAGAATCGGGATGTAAATCGAGGATCTCTGTCTGAAATAATAAAGACCGGTACTCAATGTAGTCTAGCAATCTCATAATCATATAACTCTGCTAATCTATCTAGGGAGAAATCCATACATACCGAAATAAAGTGTGCAGACTTTGTTAGTCGGTCAACGATTACCCAAATGGCATCTTTCTTTTTCAGAGATAAAGGTAATCCCAATACAAAGTCTATAGTAACTCTTTCCCATTTCCATCCCAGTATCATCATTGGCTGTAATAATCCTAAAGGTACCTGATGTCCAGCTTTAACCTGCTGGCATGTTAAGCATTTAGATACAAATTCAGAAACATCACGTTTAATTCCCAGACCACCAGTACATCTTTTTCAAATCATGGCACATTTTGTTACTTCCTGGATGACCAAACATAGTACCATTATGGGCTTCATGTAAAATCTTCTGTACCGGTTCCGAATTTTACGGAACACATATTCTGCCTCTAAATAATAGACAACCATCGGACCCAATCTAAAATTCTGAATCAGAATTTGGCTCACATTGAACCCGTTTAACTTGCAGTTTATCATCGTTTTTCTGAGCTTCACAAATCTGCTGTAGAAATTTTGGTTTAGCTTTTAGTTCATCTATGATTGAACCATCATATGATAGTGACAACTGGGTATTCATTGCTCCCAAAGCAATCAGAGACTTTATGCTCAAAGCATCTGCAACCACATTGGCTTTTCCTAGATGATAATCAATAACTAAATCATAGTCTTTTAACAGTTCAAGCCACCTACGCTGTCTCAGATTCAAATCCTTTTGCGACATCAAATATTTTAAAATTTTATGATCAGTAAATATATGGCATTTTTCACCAAACAACTAGTGTCGCCAAATTTTCAAAGCAAATACAATTGCTGCCAATTCTAAATCATGTATCGGGTAATTCTTTTCATATGGTTTTAACTGTCTAGAAGCATAAGCAATTACTCTTCCTTCTTGCATCAAAACACAGCCTAATCCATTCAATGATGCATCACTGTAAATTACAAATTCCTTACCCGATTCAGGCTGAACTAACACAAGTGCTTCAGTCAACAAAGCTTTCAATCTGTCAAAACTCTACTGACATTTAACAGTCCATTCAAATTTCACATCTTTTGGCAACAACCGTGTCATTAGAGAAGCTATCATAGAAAACCCTTGTAAAAATCTCCTATAATATCTGGCTAATCCCAGAACACTTCTAACTTCAGACACATTTTTCGGCGGCTTCCAATTAACAATTGTAACACCCCAAACCCGGCCCAAACACCACGACCGGATCTGGCATGTTACTCGGAAAGAATTTATAAAACTCCGCGAACTTCAGAAAAATTCTAAGTCTCTTTTTTTTATCGTTTTAAAACTCCAAGTTAGTTGTTTCATTGGAAAACTCGTCATTCATTTAAGGGAAAAATTTACATTAGCCCAACTCATATATTTAGGTGACATTTGGAAACCATATTGTTATATTAGATTAATCTAGAAGTTTGTCGTAGAAACTTGTTTATAACTCGTGTAATTAAATCATAAGAAAACTTACTTTTGCATTTTAAGAAAAAACATCTTGTCGAAGTTTTGCAATTCAAAACATCAAAATTTAAATCGAAATTCAGCTAAGTTATTAGCGGCCTTATTATATAACAAAATCCCGAAAAACTTAAGAAAGATAAAATTCTATTAAATAAACCGTGCATGGCCACCTCGTAGTCCCCTCCGGCTCGGCCCACCGCACTATGTATCACCTAAAAAAATGTTAAACAACAGAGTGAGTCTAACGACTCAGTGTGCAATTTCCAAGCACCATCGCTACGCCCCAAGCCCATTCATAATCATACTGGCCTTAGCCCCACAATACAGAATAGCAGATAATCAGAGATTAATGCAATGTGATGCAAAACCCAACCCAGCCTAAACTTCCATCCGCTACACACCACCCGTACCTGCCAAACACACCAATGGGGATTTCTACAATCAACCCTCTCCGCTACACACCATCGATGGCAGACATGCTGCAGTTAGCTGCTCATTGTCAGATTGTGACAGAGTCACCAGATTTGTGGCATGGCCACAAGAACAGAATGTGGCAGAGCCACCAGAACAAAACGCTTCCCTTTTCATCAATATCATATGCCCATCCCCATGCAAACATATAGTCATGATGTAAGTATACAGCAAGTTTCAGCATACATGTAATAGACATTCAGATCGTGCATGTAGACATGTCATCAAAAACACTCGTATAGCCCAGTCAGAATTACTAACCTGGCATCTCGATTTTACCCTCCATGGAAAATCCAGCAGCCCATACTGAATTCCGGCATTTAGCATAGCACATACATATATAATAAACAGAAACAACCAGAAATGGTGTGGAAGTTACACACCTATAACCACACAGAACTACGCTATCGATCTCGCTAACGCTCTCACTCGCAAGGATCACAGCGATTTTCTTATCCCTCTCCAATACCGGCCCACAACCCGGTGGCCAATCACGAACTGCAGACACCGCACGCCTCTTAAACTTAGAGGCAGGGACTACAAGTCCAACCCCCTCTTTCCCTTGATTGGCATTCGAATCCATGACAGATCTTAATCAGAGAACCAGGTTAAGCAACGACGAGAACGAAAGAATAGGTACTAAAGTGAAGAAGTCGCTTACCTAGATCGTCAAAAACCCGAAGGCCAACAAACTTATACCAAGAATCGACTGAGCCCCTACACAATCCCCACATTCGGCCAATGTACCAAGGTGCAATGAAACACCCCAAACCCGGCCCACGAGCTTTGACCAGATTTGGTATGTTTCTCAAGTAAACCGGTTCAAATCCTTTTGTTACTTTGCGAAAAACTTGTGCGATTTTTAAAAATTTTGTTTTGGGTTGGGCTTGTGTTGAAACGGATTCGATTTTATTTTGAAACCCCCTTTTTAATATTAAGTGATAAAACATTTAAGGTTTAGTTTAAAGAAATTTTACTTAAACTTTAATAAATAAGGTTCATAAACATAATAAATAAAAAAAATAAATGTAAAATGATTCAACTATGGCCTTATGGCCTTATTACATCAAATAATTTCCAAATAATTCAAGTACTTAAAAACTCATAGTCCATAAAAATAAAGACTTCATGTTGAGCACGGCCACCACAAGTTCTGCCGCCCTGGCCCATCACTGTTCATCACCAAACATAGTCCACAGCGGGGTGAGTCAAACAGACTCAATGTGTACACGACACTAAGTCATAATAGAATCAGGCATACAAGAGTTACACATTCAAAATAATGAATACAAGTTATGATGCATTCCCAAACCCAAACCTAATTGTCCATCCGCTACACACCCCCGTACCTGCCAATCACACCGTGGGGACTACTAAGTCGACCCTCCTTCCGCTACACACCAAATTGCGGTCTTAAGTCACCGCATTCGTGGTCTTAGGTCACCACGTTCAGATTACTGTGGTCTTAGGTCACCACTTTTTCGGATCATCGTGGTCTTAGGTCACCACTTTTCAGATATCACGGTCTTAGGTCACCGTGTTCGTGGTCTTAAGTCACCACATTCACTTCCCCTTTCAAAATAAAACCCATATGCCCATAACATATTATGCAATTACAAGCCAAAGTTCACATTCTTATCATATTCTCATGTTACAAATAACATTTCTCATATTCCTAGTAGAAGTAGGAAACGTACCTGAGTACTTAGTACCATAACATGATACCTTAGCCACTTTTATATTCTTAATGTCACATATTTTAATTAAACATGCCATAAAACGTATTATGAAGTAGTGTGGGGTACACACCTGATTCGCTTAGAAATTCCTTGTGATCCCGAAAAGCTTGATATAATGCTTAGATCCTTAATCCCTACATTTGATTTATCACTTATTACCTTAATAAAAAGCCATTCGGCCAAAATTCCAAATCCTAATAGGATTAGTATTCTTACCTTGTTTGCCGATTTGATTAATAATCAAATCCCAAAATCTGTAGTATTCCTTCCTTAAAATCGGCTAGCCACCAAATCATTTAACTATGTCAGTTTCTCGCTTTTGAATAAATAGGAAATAGTGCTAAATACCAAAAAATATAAGCCTTGGCTGAATACTTACCTTGCGGATTCTAAAATCCCGAATTGGATCCTTGCTTCCTTAATGCTGTCGAAATATCTATACACATATGTTAGATTTTAGTCTAACTTGAAATCATACTTATGGCCTATGGCTGAATATCACTTTATTGTCTTACCTTGATGCCTTAAATCCCGAAAAATCCTTCTTACAGTTGACTTGAGACAGATCCCGAAAGAGTTCTTCATATTTCGGCCAAAATACAATATGAGAGATTAGTCTCCAAATTTCGACAGGCTTAAAAAAAGAAAAAGAATGGAAACCGAGTCTAGATCTTACCCTTACTTGGAGAAATCGGCAACACCTATGCTTGAAGCCTCTCCAAAATTCGGCTTTTGAATGGATTGGAAGGAAAAAAATAGGAAGAAAAGAAAGATGAAGAGAGTGGCTTGCTTACTAGAGTTTTTGGTCTTGGCAAAATAGCAGAGAAAAGAGAGAATTTGCTAGGGAAAAATTTCGGCAGAGAAAGGAGAATGGCTTAGGGAATTTCGGCAAAAGAGAGAATGAATGAAAATTAGCCTTATTTTCCTCCCTTAGCCGAATTTACTAGGCTAGAGTCCCCTACTTGGCCACCACTCTTCTTTATTTGATAGCTTTATCTCTTTAATTTAAAATAATAAGAGAATAATCCTTTATTGTCCCTTGAAAATAATCCAATTAAAAATCCTTTATTTATCACCTTATTAATCAAATATTAAAGAGAATAAAACTCCTCCTTTCTAGAAGGCTTTGTGCCGTCCACTCGGAGCTTAGGAAGCAAAATAAAACTTCTTTTATTTGCTTCCCAAGTGACTCGAACTCAGGCCCAACACCTTGCATGTGGCGCCATTTCCAGAGACCCTAAGTGGCATCTTCAGGCCACTTTTCCAAGCCTATTTGTGTGTCAAATTTCACAAACTTTTTCTTTTAAGGCCACCTTGCCTTTATTCCCTGCTTTAAAACTTAAAACTCGACATTTCTAAGTCATTTCTAAGTTTCCAAAAATTTTCGTTCGGCTCTGTAAACTTGACATTTTCTTACATTTCCAAGTTTCCAGAAATGTTCACTTTCCTCTTTTGAATCATTTCCAAATCATTTCCTTACTTTTCCTAGTTTCCAAAAATGTTCACCTTCCATTTTTAAACTTAACATTTCCATACATTTTCAGGTTTCCAGAAACGTTCATTTCTAACACATTTTCATTCATTTCCGGGTTTCCAAAAATGTTCAAAATTTATTCTTAGTACATAAAACATGTCACTTCGTACAACTAAACCGAAAATGCATAGGCCCTTTTCAGGATGTTACATACAAGGTTAACACTTTCGTTTCAGCAACTCATAAGAGAAGGGAACAAATCGAAAAAACAAAGAATACTTACCACAACGCACAAGAAGAAACCAATCTGAGTAGGCCAAAAGAACGAGTAGCAACAATCCACTGAACCAAGGATGAATGAAGAGGTTTAAACACCCAAAAGGAATTCGGGTACCAAGCAATTTCAGAAAGAAGATAGATGGAATAATTTCGGCTTTGTAACAGAATAAAAGGGAAAAATATAAAAGAATGGCTAAGAAGATTTTCGGCTCTAAGATAGAACAAATAAAGAAGATAAAAGATGAGTAATAGATTTCGGCTTTAATGACAAACTAGAAGAAAGCTCTCAAAGGAATGCATTCGGCTATGATGAACAGTTAGGAAAAGAACGAATGGAATGATGTTGAGGTTGAGAGGTTTCGGCTATGAGAGAAAATAAGGAGTGTATTTCGACTTTTAGAAAGACTGGAGAAGAAATGACAAATGGGCAGGGAAGATTTGACTAACATCAAAAACAAAAGAAGAAGAACGTAAGAGAGGTTTCGATTTTACCTACACTTCCAAAACTGACCGAAAGAGACCAAAATGAAAACTAAAAGCACCTAATGATTTTTGGCACAAACACCCCTAAAAATGAAACACTCCCACACACCCCCTACATGACCGAAAGTCCCTCCTCCAGAGCCCCACATTCGCCCAACACCATGACCACATGCTCATCCCTTGCTTTCCTCCTTAATTCACTCCTGAACACCCATTTGAACAAATTTGAATGCTTTAAACTTCACTTTTTCCTCTCAGCCATTCATTCGAAATATTTGACTTAATCCATCTCCCATCCTGAAGTGTCCCAGCTGAACTCTGCTTCTGCTCCCTTGATGCCAAAAATAATGCCCAAAATGAACTCCCTGTGGCTTGAACCTGCTCTCTCTCCTGCTCTCTGTGGCGTCACTTACCAGCCTCCTAATTGGGGCCTCCTTGCCACTCTGCCACTCCTTCTCTTGTGTCAACCAACCACCAACATAATCCCTTAAGTCCTATCTCAACAAGCTCCTCCCCTAGAGTGCCTAAAAAAGAAAATTTTGCCAGGGCTCTGGCTTAACCCCGACCATCCCTGAACTCCCATACGCCCTAAGCTAGCACATTAACCAAAGCATACAAAAAAACACATCAAATGCATAACCCCTAAATCAGAATATTATAGTTTTACCCCCTTAAAAGAATTTCGGCCTCGAAATTACCTGGTCAAAAGAGATGGGGGTATTGCTGTCGCATCGCATCTTCTGGCTCCCACGCTGCCTCCTCTGAACCATGGTTCCGCCATAAAACTTTAACCAACAGGACTGATTTCCTTTTCAGCTCCTTAACATCTTGATCCAAGATTTGCACTGGTTCCTCTTCAAAGGATAGGTCTGGTCTTACTTCAATTTCCTCCACCGGCACAATGTGAGACGGGTCTGAATGATAACGCCTCAGCATTGAGACATGGAATACATCATGTATCCGATTGAATTCGAAAGGTAACTCGAGCTGATACGCCACTGGTCCCACACGTCTCAAAATCTGATAAGGTCCGATAAACTTGGGACTTAGCTTACCCTTCCATCCAAACCTCATCACCTTCTTCCACAGAAAAACCTTCAAGAAATCCTAATCACCCACCGCGAACTCTATCTCCTTTCACTTCAGATCTGTATATGATTTCTGCCTATCACTTGCCCACTTCAATCGAGTTCGAATCAACTTAACTTTTTCCTATGCCTCTACAACCTACTCCGGACCCAAAATCTGCCGTTCCCCCAATTCTGTCCAACAAGTAGGAGTACGACACCTTCGTCTGTACAACGCTTCATAGGGCGCCATCTGAATACTGGTCTGGTAGCTGTTGTTGTACGCGAACTCCGCCAATGGTAAAAGCTCTTCCCAATATCCCGTAAAATCTAAGACACAACCCCTCAGCATATCTTCCAAGATCGAATCACTCTCGGATCGACCATCGATCTGCGGATGGAAAGTCGTGTCTTTGAAGTCTCAGCCTTGTACCCAATGCCTGATGCAGCGACTTCCAGAAATGCAACGTAAACCTCGAATCTCTATCCGATATGATCGATACTGGCACCCTATGCAGCCTCACAATCTCCGCCACATACAACTTAGCCAACCTCTGCAGAGAATAATCAACACGAATAGGTATGAAATGGGCGGACTTCATCAGTCGATTAACAATCACCCATACCGAATCCTTCTTAGTAGGCATAAGAGGTAGCCCACTAACAAAGTCCATCGTGATTCTCTCGCATTACCACTGCGGAATCTTCATTGGCTGCAACAATCCCAAAGGAAACTGATGCTCTACTTTCACCTGCTGACACTTTAAACACTTCCCCACAAACTCAGTAATTTCCCGCTTTAATCCAGGCCACCAAAACTGTTCACGCAGGTTCCGATACATCTTAATCCCTCTAGGATGCATAGTGTAAGTGCTACTATGCGCCTCCTGAAGAATCCTCCGCCCTAACTCAACATTCTTCGGCATGCAAACCCTCTCACGGAAACACAAAACCCCAGCGCTGTTCAAACTATAATCCTCTACTTCAATGTTTTGTATCTGCAAAAGTCGAGCACTCAAGACATCGTCCAACAATTGCTTCTCTTTAATCTGATCCACCCAAGACGGCTTCACTTGGAATTCAGCTAACAAATTTCCATCGTCATACAAGCTGAGATGAGCAAACATCGCTCTTAAATCCGATATCATTTTTCGACTCAGCACATCCGCCACCACGTTAGCTTTTCCCGGGTGATATTCGATCAAGCAGTCGTAATCTTTCAACAACTCAATCCACCTTTGCTGCCTTAAATTTAACTCCTTCCAAGTTAGAAGATATTTCAAACTTTTGTGGTCGGTGTAGATAACAGACTTCTCCCCATACAGGTAATGTCTCCAGATCTTCAGAGCGAACACTACTGCCGCCAACTCCAGATCATGCGTGGGATAGTTTACCTCATGCGGTCTTAACTGCCGAAACACATACGCAACAACCTTCCCATCCTACATTAACACACACCCTAATCCCGTGTGTGAAGCATCACAATAAACTACAAACTCTTTCCCAGCCTTGGGCTGAATCAATACTGGAGCTTCATCTTCAGCTTTCCAAAGCTTTCCTGCTGTTTGTCAGTCCAAACGAATGATACCCTTTTTCGCAACAACATAGTTAAGGGTGCTGCAATTAAAGAGAAACCCTCAACAAAGCTCCTGTAATAACCTGCCAATCCCAATAAACTTCGAATCTCTGCCACAGACTTAGGCGGTTTCCAATCCAACACCGCTTCAATCTTCCGGGGGTCTACCCTAATCCCTTCCGCAGACACAACATGACCCAGAAAGGTAACTTCTTTCAACCAAAATTCACACTTGCTGAATTTAGCGTACAGCTGCTTCTCCCTCAAAATCCACAGAACCTCCCGAAGATGCGAGTCGTGTTCTTCTTCTGTCCTAGAATAAACCAGGATGTTGTCTATGAACACCACAACGAACTGGTCTAGAAAGGGTTGGAATACCTGGTTCATCATATCCATGAATGCAGCTGGTGCATTCGTCAACCCAAACGGCATCACTAAGAACTCATAATGACCATAGCGAGTTCGAAACGCCATCTTCTGAATATCCGCCTCCTTGACCTTAAGCTGATGATATCCTGACCTCAAATCTATCTTTGAAAAGACTGAAGCCCTTTTGAGCTGGTCAAACAAATCGTCAATCCTTGGCAGCGGGTACTTGTTCTTAATCGTCAACCTATTCAACTGACGGTAGTCAATGCATATACGCATTGACCGGTCCTTCTTCTTCACAAACAGCACCGGCGCTCCCCACGGAGACAACACTTGGCCGAATAAAACCACGATCTAACAGCTCCTGGATCTGGGCCTTAAGTCCGACCAGCTCCTTCAGTGCCATTCTATAAGGAGCGATGGACACCGGAGCTGTACCCGGAAGTAGCTCAATTCTAAACTCCACTTCACGATCCAGAGAGAACCCCGGAAGTTCCTCAAGAAATACATCCATGAACTTCTTTACTGTTCTAACCTCATTAACAGTCACTTCCCTTGCATTCAATGCACCGATGAAAGCAAGGAATGCCCTCCACCCCTTCCGAACCATCTCAATAGCCCTTAACGCAGAAACTACATTAGACAGATAATTCCTCCTTTCCCCTATCACTACCACCTCTTCGCCCTCTAGAGTACTTAACACCATTCGCTTGCTCGCACAATCCAACTTAGCCCGATGTCTCACCAACCAATCCATGCCCAAGATAAGATCAAATTCCCCAAATGGTAGCTCCATTAAATCCGCCTGGAAACACTACTCCCTGAATCTCTAAAGGCGCATCCCTAAACAGTTTGTTCACTACCATAGATTGTCCTAAAGGGCTAACCACCGTCATCTCTCTAGCGGCTAGTTCAAATTCTATACTTAAAATCTCAGATACAGAACATGCAACACAAGAGTGGGTTGATCCAATATCAATAAAAGCAAGAAATGGCTTATCAGCTATAAGAAACGTACCGGTTATGACGTCTGGTGCGTCGCCATCCTCTCGTCAATGAGCTGCATAGACTAAACCCGACTGTCTTGCATCTGCACTACCAGCACCCCTGCCGGGTGCTCCACGACCCTGACCGAAACCATTTCCTTCTCTAGCTAGACCCCGACCTCTCGATGATTACTGACCACCCCTCCTGAACTGATCAAAACCTCGTCCAACCGGCCACACCTAATCCACTTGTGGATAATCCTTAATCATGTGATCCATAAACCCGCACCTGAAACATCCACCTATTCTTCTCCTACACTCACCGAAATGCACTTTCCCACACAAAGCACATGGTCGAACCTGACTCCTCGCAGCAGGCGTCGGAACACGAGCTGGCCCGTCAAACCTAGGCCTTTTCTGGAAACCCCCAGATGATCTCAACGACCCAAAACTCCTCTTGCTCTTCCCCCGATCCTTATCCATATTCTGCCTATCAGTCTGTTTTACCTCTTCGGCTATTTTAACTTTCTCAACCAGAACGGCAAAGTCCCTTTCTCGCTGCGGAGCTATCAATACTCTCAACTCATCCCGCAGCCCATCCTCGAACCGCACACAACGCTCATAATCAGTCGCCACAATACCTCAAGCGTAACGACCCAAGCGTAGAAACTCTGCCTCATACACAGCCACAGATTTGCCTCCTTGTACCAAATTCAAGAATGCCTACCTCTGAGCATCCACATAACTAGGCCCAATGTACTTCCCTTGAAATGTCGTTTTAAAGAAGTCCCAGTCAATCCGATCCGCCGGAGTACCCTCTCTTACTGTGAGCCACCACCGATATGCCTCCTCCCGAAGTAGAGACACCGCTCCTTTCAGCTTCGCCACTGCCGAGCAGTCTAAATTATCCATAATCCTTTCGACCGCCTCCAGCCAATATTCAGCCACATTTGGAGCCACTCCAGAAACACCCCTAAATGTTTCAACTCCATTTGCTTGAAGTCATTCACTAATAGACTTCCGAAATGCTGTCCCAGTGCTTGCCCCAGCCACTCGCTCTAACACACACAGCATTGCTTGAGACAGGGCATCATCCTCACCAGTTCTATCTTGCGACCCGCTTCCGCCACAGGTGATATTGGCGCTTCACTTTCAGGCTCATGCCTCGCTTCCGAGAGTTCAGCCTCAACACCCCGGCCTCTACCACGGCCACGTGCAACACGTCCACGTCCTCTAGCACTCATGCCTAACGCTTCGTCTTAATCTGATTTACAAATTTTATGCATCAGTGTTTCTTTTCATTGTTTGTTAACGAGCAGTTTTATGAGAATATAGCTTTAAGTAGTTTTTCCGCGAAACACAGGCATACCTAAATGTTTCTGTTCCTAAAGTAAAGTTTCTTACTTCTATTATCCACAACAATATATACACATAGCTCATTCATTTCATGCAAATCACCCAACCAGTCAGAAGACTTACCTTACGAACTCAGGTCGGAGATTCGGGTGCCACGCTTCAGTAAACAGGTACTTATGCATTTTTCTTATAACCATATTAAACCCAAAATCTTGGAAAACATTTTGAACCCAAAAACCCAAGGCTGAGCTTTTAAACCAGGCTTTCATACCACATTGTAACACCCCAAACCCGGCCCAAACACCACAACCGGATCTGGCATGTTACTCGGAAAGAATTTATAACACCCCGCGAACTTTAGAAAAATTCTAAGTCTCTTTTTTTTATCGTTTTAAAACTCCAAGTTAGTTGTTTCATTGGAAAACCCGTCATTCATTTAAGGGAAAAATTTACATTAGCCCAACTCATATATTTAGGTGACATTTGGAAACCATATTGTTATATTAGATTAATCTAGAAGTTTGTCGTAGAAACTTGTTTATAACTTATGTAATTAAATCATAAGAAAACTTACTTTTGCATTTTAAGAAAAAACATCTTGTCGAAGCTTTGCAATTCAAAACGTCAAAATTTAAATCAAAATTCAGCTAAGTTATTAGCGGCCTTATTACATAACAAAATCCCGAAAAACTTAAGAAAGATAAAATTCTATTTTATAAACCGTGCATGGCCACCTCGTAGTCCCCCTCGGCTTGGCCCACCGCACTATGTATCACCTGAAAAAAAATTTTAAACAACAGAGTGAGTCTAATGACTCAATGTGCAATTTCCAAGCACCATCGCTGGGCCCCAAGCCCATTCATAGTCATACTGGCCTTAGCCCCACAGTACAGAATAGCAGATAATCAGAGATCAATGCAATGTGATGCAAAACCCAACCCAGCCTAAATTTCCATCCGCTACACACCACCCGTACCTGCCAAACACACCAATGGGGATTTCTACAATCAACCCTCTCTGCTACACACCATCGATGGCGATATGCCGCAGCTTAGTCGATTCATCGTCGATTGTGACAGAGTCACGGATATGTGGCATGGCCACGAGCGTAACGTGGCGAGCCACGGAGCGCATTGTGGCAAAGCCATCAAAACAGAACGCTTCCCCTTTCATCAATATCATAGGCCCATCCCCATGCAAACGTATAGTCATGATGTAAGTATACAGCAAGTTTCAGCATACATGTAATAGACATTCAGATCGTGCATGTAAACGTGTCATCAAAAACACTCGTATAGCCCAGTCAGAATCACTAACATGGCATCTCGGTTTTACCCTCCATGGGTAATCCAGCAGCCCATATCGAATTCTGGAATTTAACATAGCACATACATATATAATAAATAGAAACAACCCAGAAATGGTGTGGAAGTTACACACCTGTAACCACACAGAACTACGCTATCGATCTCGCTAGCGCTCTCACTCGCAGGGATCACAGCGATTTTCTTATCCCTCTCTAATGCCGGCCCACAACCCGGTGGCCAATCACGAATTGCAGACACCGTACGCCTCTTAAACTTAGGGACAGGGACTACAAGTCCAACCCCCTCTTTCCCTTGATTGGCATTCGAATCCATGACAGATTTTAATCAAAGAACCAGGTTAAGCAACGACGAGAACGAAAGAATAGGTACTCAAGTGAAGAAGTCGCTTACCTAGATCGTCAAAAACCCGAAGGCCAACAAACTTATACCAAGAATTGACTGAGTCCCTACACAATCCCCACATTCGGCCAATGTACCAAGGTACAAGGTTAACACTTTTGTTTCGGCAACTAGGAAGAGATGGGAACAAATCGAAAAAAAAAAAGAATACTTACCACAACGTACAAGAAGAAACCGATTTGAGTAGGCCAGAAGAACGAGTAGCGGCAATCCACTGAACCAAAGATGAATGAAGAGGTTTAAACACCCAAAAGGAATTCGGCTACCAAGTAATTTTAGAAAGGAGATAGATGGAATAAGTTTCGGCTTTGCAATAGAGTAAAAGGGAAAAATATAAAAGAATGGCTAAGAAGATTTTCGGCTCTAAGATAGAACAAATAAAAAAGATAAAAGATGAGTAATAGATTTCGACTTTAATGACAAACTAGAAGAAAGGTCTCAAAGGAATGCATTCGGCTATGATGAACAGTTAGGAAAAGAACGAATGGAATGATGTTGAGGTTGAGAGGTTTCGGCTATGAGAGAAAATAAGGAGTGTATTTAGAAGAAATGACAAATGGGCAGGGAAGATTAGGCTAACACCAAAAACAAAAGAAGAAGAACGTAAGAGAGGTTTCGGTTTTACTTACACTTCTAAAACTGACCGAAAGAGACCAAAATGAAAACTAAAAGCACCTAATGATTTTCGGCACAAAACACCCCTAAAACCGAAACACTCCCACACACCCCCTACATGACCGAAAGTCCCTCCTCAAGAGCCCCACATTCGGCCAACATCATGACCACATGCTCATCCCTTGCTTTCCTCCTTAATTCACTCCTGAACACCCATTTCAACAAATTTGAATGCTTCAAACTCCACTTTTTCCTCTCAGCCATTCATTCAAAATATTTGACTTAATCCATCTCCCAACCTGAAGTGTTCCAGCTGAACTCTGCTTCTGCTCCCCTGACGCCAAAAATAATACCCAAAATGAACTCCCTGTGGCTTGAACCTACTCCCTCTCCTACTCTCTGTAGCGTCACTTACCAGCCTCCTAAGTGGGGCCTCCTTGCCACTCTGCCACTCCTTCTCTTGTGTCAACCAACCACCAACATAATCCCTTGAGTCCTATCTCAACAAGCTCCTCCCCTAGAGTGCCTAAAAAAGAAAATTTTAGCCAGGGCTCCGGCTTAACCCCGGCCATCCCTGAACTCCCATACACCCTAAGCTAGCACGTTAACCAAAGCATACACACAAACACATCAAATGCATAACCCCTAAATCAGGATATTACAACAATAGCAGAAATTTTATTCAGATCCACCCTGATACCTTCCACAAATACTATATGTCCAAGGAAACAACTTCCCGAAGCCAAAATTCACATTTACTGAATTTGGCATATAGTTGTTTCTCACGTAGAGTTTGTAGCACTATTCCCAAATGATCAGCATGTTCACTTTCATCCCGAGAATATACCAAGATATCATCAATAAATACCACCGTAAATCTATCCAAATACGGTCTGAAAATTCAATTCATTAAATCCATAAATACCGCAGGTGCATTAGTCAAGCCAAATGGCATCACAAGAAACTCATAGTGCCTGTACCTGGTTCTAAAGGCTGTCTTTGGCACATCTTAATCTTTCACCTATAACTGATAGTAGCCAGAGCGAATATCTATCTTTGAGAATATAGTAGCACCTTTCAATTGGTCAAACAAGTCATCAATACGAGGTAGTAGATACTTATTATTTATTGTAACTTCATTGAGCTTCTTGTAATCAATACATAACCTCAACGATCCATCTTTCTTTTTAACAAACAGAACTAGCGCACCTCAAGGTGAAGAACTAGGTCGAGCAAAGTCTCTGTCAGTTAGTTCTTGCAACTGTGCTTTAACTCTTTCAATTGAATAGGAGCCATTCTGTAAGGTGCTATAGATATCGGTGTTGTTCCGGAACAAGATCTATGGAAAATTCTACCTCTCCGGCCGATTTGTAATCCGGGTAATTTTTCCGGGAACACATCATATACTTTGATCTTCGATATAACGCAGAAGCTCGAGAGGGCTAATACTTGGGACGCTCTTTTGACCTATGATATGTCCGCAACATATGCGAGAACCACAACCAATACGGAACCCTCAGATCAATCGAATTTCATTTATTCAAAGCGGGACTTAATATTTGTCGGACATTATCGAATATGTAATTAATTTCATGTACATGACAATTACACAATTCATATATATAACATTCAATACAAACATATAAACACACAATTTAGTTACAAGAACTTACCTTGATACTTGTTCGTATATGAGAATCTACTAATCTGAAACTTTTTCTTTCCCTCGATCTAACTCCTTATTTGGTATTTTCGGATCTATATAAATGAATTTAACCATCAATTTATTGCATTTCACATTCAAATCAACCCAATTCATATCTTAGGCAAAAGTACCATTTTGCCCCTATAATTTTTATTAATTCCAATTTCATCCCTAGGCTCGGAAAATGAAATTCATGCAATTTAATCCTTATTCCAAACCTAGCTGAATTTTCATATAATGTTTACAGCTCATGTATTTCACAAAAATTAGAAATTTTACATGAATTTTACATTTTTACAATTTAATCCCTAAATCACAATTTCATGAAATTTCACTTTATAAAAGTTGTTTATCTATCAACAACCTTTCAATTTCTACCACAAATTTCAAAATTTCAACATATTCATCCATGGTAAAATTTTAATACTTTAATATCTTTACAAATTGATCCCCAAAATAGATAGATTAGGTTATTATGATCTCGGAAATGTAAAAATTACTAAAAACGGGACAAGATTGCTTACCTAATTAAGCTTACTTGAATTCTTTTCTCTTTCCTAGGGTTTCCATAGAAATATAGGGAAGACGATGATAATAATATGATATTTTTTTCTTTTAATTTAATTATCATCTTTAAAATTTTCAACTTTCCAATTTCATCCTTTTCTTTAATTAAATTTCCATGGATGAATCACCATAAATATCTACTAACTTTTTTTAATGGTCTAATTGCTATATAAGGACCTCAAGTTTTGAATTCCATAGTTATTTGATACTTATAGCTACCAGAACTCAACTTTTGCATTTTATGGAATTTGGTCCTCTCTACAATTAAGCATGTAATCGGTAAAAAATTTCTTAGCAAAATTTTCATATGTTATCCCTATCATATTGCAGACCATCCAATAATATTAAAATAAATTTTCTTTTTAACTCAGATTTGTGGCCCGAAACCACTGTTCCGATTTCATTGAAAACGGGTTGTTACAATGTAGTCTCTAAATTCTAAACTCACAATTAATGAAATATCATGATGGTCAATTTTCTCAAAGGTCCTTTACAACCCATATCTTTCTTTATTTCATAAAATTATCATTGAATATTATCATTTTCTCAAATAAGTCCTTAAGCTTAAATTCATTAAAAATCATTTAACAAAATGTGTCTATTTAACAACCAAGCTTAATAATCTATCAATTAAATACGCTAACACTACAAACTCATTAATGGGAAGTCCCTATACTTTTAATAATTTCACAAATTGACCCCCAGGCTAGCTAGATTAAGCTAATACCAGCTCAAAAACATAAAAATCATTAAAAATAAGACAAATTTACAAACCATGCAATACCAAATAGCTTGGCCGAAACTTCCTTCCTTCTCTAATGGTGTATACGGTTTTGCAAAGCTAATAAGGAAGATGAATAATTTTTTTTACCCTTTTGTTTTATTTAACTTATCATTTAATTATTAAATTACAAAATTAACCTTTAAAAACTATTAAAATTACACCAAAACCTACCCAAAAACATCCACTAACTTAGGATATGGTATAATTACCATCCAAGTCCATTGACATACATTTCCACATCCATTTGGTCCTCTTATCTAATAGAAATCAACCTTTGCACCTTTTTCAATTTAGTCTTTTTTACCTAATTAACTATTTAAACCTTAAAATTTCTTAACAAAAATTTAATACGACCCTAATATAACCCTATAAACATTAAACAAATATTAAAACATTAACTCACTCGTCGAAATCATGGTCACAAAACCACTGTTTCTGAACCACTGAAAACAGACTGTTATAATAACTCTATCGACTATTATAATGTTTTCGCTAAACGTTTTATCTAAAATATTTTTCTTGGCATATAATTAATTTTTTTCTTTTGTCATTTTCATTTTGAGGACTGTGCCAATATTTTAATTTATTAACAATTTCAAATACTTTTACTACAATCGATTGATCTTAAGTTGTGGCACACCATCCTCGGATCCAATTATCGTTTATCAAAGGCTTTTGTGATCAGTATAAAAGTGACATCTCTCGTCGTACAGGTAATGTCGCAAAATCTTCAAATAGAAAACAATTACAGCTAGTTCCAAATCATGTGTCGGGTAATTTCTCTCGTGCGGTTTAAGTTATCCAGAAGCATAAGTTATAATTTTTCCATTCTGCATTAGTAACAACCTAACCCACCGAGTGAAGCATCACTATAAACAGCATATTTTTTTTTCAAATTCAAGCTGAGTCGACACTCGAGCTTCTGTCAATAAAGCTTTTAATTGATCAAAACTCTGCTGACATATATCCAACCAAACAAAATCAATATTTTTCTACAATAGTTTTGTCATCGATAGAGCAATTATTGAGAAATTCTTAGCAAATCATAGTAATAACCAGCTAGGCCAAAAAAACATCACACCTTAGAGACATTCTTCGAAGCTTTCCAATTTACAATTGCCAGAATCTTGCTCGAATCAACTCAGATAACATTTCTAGAATCACGTGCCCAACGAAACCACCTTCTTTAAGCCAGATATCATATTTACTGGACTTTGCGTATAATTGTTTCTCACGTAAAGTTTGTAATATGATTTCAAATGCTAAGCATACTCAGATTCAATTTTGGAATAGATTAATATATCATCAATGAACACAACTAAAAATCTATCCATGTGTGGTTGAAAAACTCTATTCATTAAGTCCATAAATGTGGCAGGGGCATTGGTTAATCCAAAAGGCATCACTAGAAACTCGTTATGGTCGTAACAGGTTTAGCAAGAAGTTTTTTGATCATCAATGTCTTTAACTTGCAACTGATAGTAGCCAGATTTATTTTCAAAAATACTATAGCTCATTTCAACTAGTCAAATATGTCGTCAATATGAGGCAAAGGGTATGTATTCTTTATAGTAACTTTATTTAATTGTCTGTAATCGATACCTTGTCTCATTGACCCATTTTTCTTTTTCACAAATAATACTAGTGCACCTCAAGGATATGCACTCAGTCGTATAGAACCTCTGTCAGACAATTCTTATAATTTTGCTTTGAGTTCTTATAATTATGTTTTAAGTTCTTTTAATTCAGCTGGTGTCATTCGGTACGGTGTGATAGATATCGGAGCAATCCTTGGCACTAAATCAATCACAAACTCAACTTCCCTATCAGGTGGTAGCCCAGATAGTTTTTTTTGGAAACAAATCTGTAAACTCATTAACAATCAGTTCTTGATCAATCTTTGATCCCAGTTCTCAATTATCAAGTATATATGCCAAATATGCTTCACACCTTTTCACCCATTTTGAACAACATCTACAAGAAGCACCTATTTTAGTTCTGCATTCACTAGTATGTAACTTTTCACAATGTTCACAAGCATATCTAGGAACATTACGAACACTACTAACACTTATTGTAGGTGCAATATAGAATCTCAAATAATCCGGTCTCATTTTATTTCTTTCTGAGAACCCAGATAGTGAAGCGAAGCGACTGAAGGCTTCTTTTGATTTCTTTGATGGAGGAGCTGAAACGGTCTAGATAAACTTTGTTTACTAACATCTTGAACTCTCGTTTCATTCTATTTCTTATTATTATAGATTTTTTCCATCTTCTGAGCTCTATCAGACAAGACTATGAATCCTCGCAATTCCATTGCGCCCACTAACATTTTAATTTCATCGTTTAACCTGTCTTCAACATAAACACATAATTCTTCTTCGCTCGGTACAAATTCACGAGCACATTTACTAAGTTGCACAAACTCTCTCTCATATTCAACTGCAGATTTATTTCCCTGCTTCAACTCAAGAAATTTTTTCTTCTTCTTGTCCAAGTATCGTTGACTGACATACTTCTTTCGAAACTTGATTTTGAGAAAGTCTCAGTTAACCCTGTCTTTCGGTACTACTACTTTCAATGTTAACCACTAGTGATAGGCTTCATCTTTAGCAAAGATGCAACACATCTTAAGTAATCATCAAGTGAACATGTCATTTCGTCGAAAACTCTAGCTAGGTCATCTTCTGTCTCACCTCTGAATTTTTTGGCACAACACTTTCTAATTTTACCAATAGGGGGACGTCGTATAATTTTAGTATTTTAAGGACACAAGGGTGGAGATTGATGAGTCACAAGATTGGCTCGCATGAACTCTGAGAACCATTGACTCATCATGTGAAATCGGCTGACTCTGACTTGCTTCCTATTCAAAAGTTGAAACATTATTGTCTACTTCATCAGTAATAGCATGACTGTACTCAGCCAACATCTTCGAATCTATAAGAAAATAAGGTCAAATAGGATCAAATAGCATCACATTATCACAGGTTAATCTGGCATGTAATTTCTAAACCCAATACATGTTACGCTTATTACTAGAATTAACTGAATTATAGCTATGATACCACTAAATATAACACCACTCACGTATCCCCTTGCCGAAATCAGATTACAGGATGTAACAATAATAAATAGAACAGAAACATGTGAATTTAATTAAAAAAACTCAACAAAACATCCATCATATCTCAATCATTCAAACAAACATGTTTTGCATATAATTTCAAGCTTAAATTGAGCTTACGAAAGCTCTAACATCAACTCGAAAACAATCAAGGACTGAATTGAACATGAAATAGTCTATTTTTTATTGTGTCAAAAATAGTGGTTTCGGGACCACAATTCCGACCACTAAGTCAATATTTATTATTTAATTAATATTTATAGGGTTATGTGAGTGTCTTATTAAAATTTGGTTAAGAAATTTTATCGTTTGGATAGGTAATTAAGGAAAAAAGACTAAATCGTAAAAGCTATAAAAGTTAAATGCTATTAGTTTACATGTGCTAAATAGATATGAAATCTTAATTGAATGGATTTATATGGTAAATAATCCATAATTAGTTATAGTGGACGGTTTAAGGATCGTTTATAATGAAATCTAATTTAATTTTAAAAGGTAAAATAGCAAATTAATAAATAAAACAAAAACAAAAGAAAGACAAACATATTGTCATCTTCCTTAATTCATCTCAATCAGATTTGAAAGAAAGAAAACACTAGTTTAGTGAGTTTGGAGGTTTGGCTAGCTATTATTCTTTTCTTGGTAAGTAATTTTAATCTATTTTTCGTAATTTTATATTTTTGAAATCATTGTAGCTTAATCTAGTTAACCGAGGGACTAATTCGTAAAACTATTAAAGGTTTTGAAATTTACCATTGATGAATTTTAAATGTTCTTGATGTTAAATGCTTAAGTTTGAAGCTTGGTTGTTAAATAAGAGTATTTTGTAAAGTGGTTTTAGTTGATTTAAGTTTAAAGACTAATTTGATAAAATATTAAAGTTGACATGAAATTATAGTGAAATTTTGATAACTAGGGGATATATGATAGCCATAGATAATTCGGTTAGCTTAGGTTGGGTTTAATTGTGTTAATTGTTTAAGTTTCGGGATTAGGGACTAAATTGAATAAAAGGTCAAAGTTCAGAATAATAGTGTAAAATATCATTAAAGGGTCAATTGCATTAATTTAAATATTTTTTAGACATTTGAATTGGTTAATTAAGATAAATTATTATATATAGATCAAGAAACAGATCAATCGGTTGATAATCGCGAGAAAGGAAAAGTTATCAAGTAGTCATCGTCGAGGTGCCGGTAGCTACTACGGTTAGGTAAGTTTGTATTAGATTTTGTTATGTTTATTGACGTTTTGAATTATAATTGTATATGTGTATATGTATAGGTGTATACAATGAATATGGTTGGTTGAGGTAAATAACAAATTAAATCAAAGGATTGAATGGGAAAGTTTTGGTTAAATTGATCTTGGTATATAGTTATAATCGAGAAAAGATTAAAGTATACAAGTTAAAGCCCGTGTGAACTTAGTGAATAGCTAGGATACAAATGACATGTCATTAGGGTAGTCCAAGCACTAGGTGCCAATGATATGTATTGGTGTTTCAGTTCCAGGAACTTTGTGCCAGTGATTCTAGTTCCAAGCACTCTATGCCAATGGTGGATACCATACCGATGGCTGGAATCTAGCAATTGTTGCAGATTCTTGTCAGCTTGTGTAAGCAGCATCGTGTATTGGTTAATGTCTCGATTTCTATCATATGTGAGAATTATCTTTTCGTGTACCTGAAATCAATTTACTATAGTTCTCCGGGCAAAACAGTTAACAAAATATTCAGAAATGGATTATATGGCATAACTGGTTATATAGTTATGTGGTAGTGATTTTGGCATGTGAAACAAGTAACTTGGTATCTTACAATGTTGTATGTATATGGCTAACCATTTGGTATGATTAGGGTATGTGAAACAAGGCTTGGAATTTCCAGTTATGTTATATTCAAATTGTATGGTAAATGAGAGGTATGTTATGTTTTGGCATTTGAACTTGCTAAGCTTTACGTAAGCTTACTCTATTTGGTTTTTCTTCCATGTAGATTATCAAACTCATACTGTCGATTGGAACATTGTTGGAGATCACACTATCAGTCAGCTTTTTCGGTAGCTATTGGTTTATTTTGGCCCAGTTATAAGTGGCATGTAAATAGGGTCTTGGTTATATATGTTGTAAGATTTGGTCATGTGTTATGCCAATTGAAATATTAAATGTGTGTATTGATGTAATTCTTTGATGGTATTTTGGTTGGTTTGGTACTTGATGACATAGGTATACTTGAAACTTATGATGCATTGTTGGTTTGTGGATTTGGTATGGATTTTATAGCTTGAATAGTATGGAATGCTTGTGGTTAATGCTTGAATGGTTTATGTTCTAATTATACAAGTTTGTTCCGTATTATTCGTAGCACCTCGTAGCTTGGTTTAGTGATCGAACCAGGTATGGGGTGTTATAGAACATATCAAAAAAGAATGGGAAAAAGTGTAAAATAGGGGTCACACTGTTGTGTAACCAGGCCATGTAATAGGTTAAGACCATGTAGCCTTGACTGACACGACCGTGTATCCAGGTTGTGTAACTCACTGAGGCATTGTGAGCCAAAGTTTAAATTTTCAACAAATGTCACATGGCTGTGTGGTTGGGCTATGTAACTAACTGAGACCGTGTGATCTGAAAGTAACCAAAAATAAAATTGCACATGACCGTGTCAATAACCCATGCGTGACACACGACAATGTGGTAAACCGTGTGACCTAAAAATGTACCTTAGTAAACCCAAACCTTCATCTATATATGAATATGCATATAACCATTCTTTAAATCTGTCCAAAATGCACAATAATCATACCAAAACATAATTTTTCCTATTTTTAACCAAAATGCCTCAAGGCACCATCAAATACATAAATCAACTTCAAGGTACTTTTCTATTTCATGAAAAATTAGAACATAACCATGCATATGCCTTATAAACAATCAAAATACCAAGTTTCTATCATCCTAATTTTGGCCATAGTGCCAACCTATTAACCTATCACTTGACAATAAGCATAAGCTCACATTTCATACTTATAACATCTAAACAATCATCAAAATATTATACCATAGCCATCAACAAAATCATACATTTCTAATCACTCTATATGAAAAATAACCTAACTTAACAAGTACCTTTATGATTCAAACACATACCAAAACCAATAATCACATTCAAGGTTACCAAACACATTAATTTACCAACAAGCCCATGTATCATGTACAAACTCAAAACACACTTTACTTTTACAAAACAAATAAATACAATTCAGACCTATTACATGCCACATAACCAAATTGAAAGCTAAAAAGTTTACCAAAATGGTGGTTGGATAGTGTGATCTTCAAGATGATCCGGTCGTCGAGTTTTGCAAAATGGTAACTACAGGAAATAGAAAACAAAACAGAGTAAGCTTCTTGTAAGCTTAGTAAGTTCATAGGTTGGAAACAATATAACATACCTTAATTTCCACATTTACATAACAAAATAGTTAATTAAACATTTTACCTTGTTACCACAATTCATATCAATAGGTGAGTTCATTATATTTAAATCATATAACCTTCTATACTATACAAGTTGATCTAAAACAATGTCAAGTCATCATATCATTAAACATGAATAGATTTTTAGATTATTCATTTATGTTTTACCACATTATACTCGTTTACCATTCATCAAGTCTATTAACAATAACAATTCAGCCCGATGAAATATTATGAACATATACGGATACTTGGTTATCCACCCAAACACTCTTGAATGCTTAAACGAGCATTACCATCAAAGAACATGCCTAGGCATTGAGTGCCAAGCTTGTAGGCTAAACATCCCTCCAAAAACACGCCTAGGCACTAAGTGCCAAGCCCGTAGGCTACACATCCTCCCCCAGAAACACGCCTGAAAAATTGTGAATATAACTCGGTAATCCGCAACAAATGTTGGATTCCGATACAATCAGTGAATATATAAATATCATACATCAACATCTCATCTCATATAAAACTAGTACAGCACGCAAATAACCCTGTTGGAATGTCAATTATATCCTATCTCATGTTCATTCGGGCTCAATGCATGTAACAGTATGTCACTTTTCAATTAAGTCATTTTTTCTCACCTTTGTATCAATTACAACATTTAAGTTTACATTCAAACATTCCAATTATACAGTTCAAACATAAATAGTATAAAAATACATAGAACTATACCATATGAACTTATGAGGGAATAACAACAACAGAAGAAGTGTCAAGGACTAATCTGCTATTTTTCTTTTTCCTCGGTTATCTACTAGTTGACCCGTTTCTTAATCTATACATAATTCATTTCAAATTATCAGTTCTAAATACCTTATAACATCTTTTTTTTAATGTATATGACCTCCTATTATCATTTTTCACAAGTTTCCTAAAATTTACATTTTATTCAATTTAGTCCCTAAAACTGTAATAAGCATATTTTTCATAGTTAAGCTACAACCTCCCCAACTCGATCTAAACATTAAACCCAAATTTAGGAGATTACATCAGCCCACGAGATGGCCTAGTACGATCGGAGTTTTATAAAACAGTCAATTTAAAACATTTATTTATCTTAGAAAAAAAAAACTTAGCCTATTTTTAAAAAAACTAGTGAGTTGACAAAATCCAATTAATTTTAACCTTATTCTCGTAATGGTGACTACTTTTAAGAAACCTTAGTTAATTTTTCATTTATTTATTACTCAAAATTTATCTACAATCTAGCAACGGAAAAGTGATTTTTTTTTTACTTTGTTTTAGTAAAGCTATATTGCATGCTTAACTAAATAAAAACCTTATTTTAAATTAATTTAAATGTTATGCATGCTGAATAAACCCTACATATGAGTCACATGCCACAAAATAAATAAAATAGTACAGTTTCAAAATAGCAAAAATTATAAAAATAAGCATAATAATACTTTCATAAAATAAAACGTTTTCGAGCCCTCCGTATGTCGCGTCCACGTCCTACCCTGGTGGGTTATCTGTAGAGATTGAAAAAAAAAAGGAAGTGAGCTATGAAGCTCAGTGTGAGTTCCATATGTCGCATCTTCTTACCTTGTTTGTCGATTTGATTAATAATCAAATCCCGAAATCTGTAGTATTCCTTTCTTAAAATCGGCTAGCCACCAAATCATTTAACTATGCCAGTTTCTGGCTTTTGAATAAATAGGAAATAGTGCTAAATACCAAAAAATATAAGCCTTGGCCGAATACTTACCTTGTGGATTCTAAAATCCCAAATTGGATCCTTGCTTCCTTAATGCTGTCGAAATATCTATACACATATGTTAGATTTTAGTCTAACTTGAAATCATACTTATGGCCTATGGCTGAATATCACTTTATTGTCTTACCTTGATGCCTTAAATCCCGAAAAATCCTTCTTACAGTTGACTTGAGACAGATCCCGAAAGAGTTCTTCATATTTCGGCCAAAATACAATATGAGAGATTAGTCTCCAAATTTCGACAGGCTTAAAAAAAGAAAAAGAATGGAAACCGAGTCTAGATCTTACCCTTACTTGGAGAAATTGGCAACACCTATGCTTGAAGCCTCTCCAAAATTCGGCTTTTGAATGGATTCGAAGGAAAGAAATAGGAAGAAAAGAAAGATGAAGAGAGTGGCTTGCTTTACTAGAGTTTTTGGTCTTGGCAAAATAGCAGAGAAAAGAGAGAATTTGCTAGGGAAAAATTTCGGCAAAGAGAGGAAAATGGCTTAGGGAATTTCGGCAAAGGAGAGAATGAATGAAAATTAGCCTTATTTTCCTCCCTTAGCCGAATTTACTAGGCTAGAGTCCCCTACTTGGCCACCACTCTTCTTTATTTGATAGCTTTATCTCTTTAATTTAAAATAATAAGAGAATAATCCTTTATTATCCCTTGAAAATAATCCAATTAAAAATCCTTTATTTATCACCTTATTAATCAAATATTAAAGAGAATAAAACTCCTCCTTTCTACAAGGCCTGTGCCGTCCACCTCAAAGCTTCTGGAAGCAAAATAAAACTTCTTTTATTTGCTTCCCAAGTGACTCGAACTCAGGCCCAACACCTTGCATGTGGCGCCATTTCCAGAGACCCTAAGTGGCATCTTCAGGCCACTTTTCCAAGCCTATTTGTGTGTCAAATTTCACAAACTTTTTCTTTTAAGGCCACCTTGCCTTTATTCCCTGCTTTAAAACTTAAAACTCGACATTTCTAAGTCATTTCTAAGTTTCCAAAAATTTTTGTTCGGCTCTGTAAACTTGACATTTTCTTACATTTCCAAGTTTCCATAAATGTTCATTTTCCTCTTTTGAATTATTTCCAAATCATTTCCTTACTTTTCCTAGTTTCTAAAAATGTTCACCTTCCATTTTTAAACTTAACATTTCCATACATTTTCAGGTTTCCAGAAACATTCATTTCTAACTCATTTTTATTCATTTCCGGGTTTCCAAAAATGTTCAAAATTTATTCTTAGTACATAAAACATGTCACTTCGTAGAACTAAACCGAAAATACATAGGCCCTTTTCAGGATGTAACAGTTCTACCCCCTTAAAATAATTTCGTCCTCGAAATTTTCTAACTAAAATAATTGAGGGTATTCTTTGTCGCATCGCGTCTCTTACGGTTCCACGAAGCTTCCTCGATCCATGATTGCGCCATAACACCTTGACTAGAGGAACTGACTTCCTCCGTAGCACTTTCACATCACATTCCAATATCTGAATCGGCTCTTCCTCGTAGGATAAGTCTGGCCTTAGCTCTACTTCTTCGACTGGTACCACATGAGACGGATCCGATCGGTAACAACATAGCATGGATACATGGAATACGTCGTGCATCTGCTGCAACTCTGGTGGCAATTCTAACTGGTATACCACTGGTCCAACTTGCTTTGAAAGACGATAGGGCCCTATAAACCTTGGGCTTAACTTCCCTTTGCGACCGAACCTCATAACCTTCTTCCAAGGCGAGACTTTCAGAAATACTTGGTCTCCCACTTCAAACTCTATTTCCTTCCGCTTAAGGTCTGCGTACGACTTCTGCCTATCAGAGGCTTCCTTTAACCGTGCTCGAATCATCTCAACCTTCTTTTCAGTTTCTACCACTAACTCCGGTCCCAAAACTCGACGTTCTCCTAACTCAGTCCAACAAGTAGGAGTTCTACACTTTCAACCATACAATGCTTTATATGGTGCCATTCGAATGCTAGCCTGATAGCTGTTGTTGTAGGCGAACTCGGCTAAAGGCAAATAATCTTCCCAACTTCCTTGAAAATCCATCACACAGCCTCTTAACATATCCTCCAACACTTGTATAACCCGTTCAGACTGCCCGTCTGATTGTGGATGAAAAGCCGTAGTGAAGTCCAGCTTAGTGCCTAAAGCTTGATGAAGTGCCTTCAAAAATCGAGACGTAAACCTTGGGTCTCTATCAGAGATGATCGATACTGGTACTCCATGTAATCTCACAATTTTCACCACATATAATTTGGCTAGCTTCTAAAGAGAATAGTCAACTCTTACCGAGATGAAGTGCGCGGACTTGGTCAAACGGTCCACTATCACCCATACCGAGTCCTTCTTAGTAGGCGTAAGGGGAAGCCCACTAACGAAGTCCATGGTAATTCTCTCCCACTTCCATTGGGGAATCTCGATTGGTTGAAGCAATCCCGATGGAACTTGGTGTTCAGCCTTAACTTGCTGACACGTCAGACATTTTCCCACGAATTCAGTAACTTCTCGTTTAAGATCAGACTACCAAAATTGTTCCCTTAGATCTCTGTACAGCTTAATGCCTCCGGGATGCATAGCATAAGGGCTACTATGCGCCTCCCGAAGAATCCTTTGTCTTAACTCCTTGTCCTTCGGCATACAGACTTTTCCTTTGTAACACAATACTCCTTCATCATTAACGCCATAATCCTTTAATTCCCCGTTCTGCACTTGCTGTAACTTAGCACTTAGATCCTTATCAACCAACTGTCCCTCTTTCACCCCCTTCAGCCATGTGGGCTTGACTTGCAACTCTGCCAATAGGCTTCCGTCATCATACAGGCTCAAGTGAGCGAACATAACCCTTAGTTCCGACACAACCTTTCGACTTAGGGCATCAGCTACTACATTTGCCTTGCCCGGGTGGTACTCTATCGAGCAATCGTAATCCTTCAATAACTCCACCCACCTTCGCTGCCTCAAGTTCAACTCCTTCTAAGTCAACAGATACTTAAGACTTGTGGTCTGTGTAAATCACTGACCTTTCTCCATAGAGATAGTGCCTCCAAACCTTAAGGATGAAAACCACTGCTGCCAATTCTAAGTCATGGGTTGGGTAGTTAACCTCATGAGGCCTTAGTTGCCGAGACGCATAAGCGACTACTTTTCCATCTTGCATTAGCACACATCCTAATCCCCGTATCTGAGCGTCACGAAGACACTACAAAATCCTTGACCTCCCACAATTAATATTGGAGCCTCCTTCAACACCTTCTTAAGCTTTTCAAAGCTCTCCTGTTGCTTATCAGTCCATTCAAAGGGTACTTCCTTCCTTAGTAGCTTTGTCAAGGGCACGGCTATTGACGAGAACCCTTCCACGAACCTTCTGTAATAGCTTTGCCAAACCTAGAGAAACCGGATCTCGACCACGGACCTAGGTGGTTTCCAATCCAACACTGCTTCGATCTTCCTAGGGTCCACTCTTATTCCCTCTGCGGATACCACATGTCCTAGGAATGCCATCTCCTTAAGCTAAAATTCACACTTGCTGAATTTGGCATAGAGCTTCTTCTCCCTTAACACTTGCAGCATACTCCTCTTCAGACTTAGAATACACCAAAATATTATCGATAAACACAATGACGAACCTATCCAAGTAGGGTTGAAAAACCCGGTTCATCATATCCATGAACACGGCTGGAGCGTTCGTCAATCCAAACGGCATCACCACAAACTCAAAATGGCCGTATCTTGTCCTAAAAGCGGTCTTATGGATATCTGCCTCCTTCACCTTCAACTGGTGATATCTAGACCTTAAGTCTATCTTTGAGAATACTGCGGCCCCCTTCAGCTGATCGAACAAGTCATCGATCCTTGGCAAAGGATACTTGTTCTTGATGGTCAGCTTGTTCAACTGACGGTAATCTATGCACATCCGCATAGTTCCGTCCTTCTTCTTTACAAACAGGACCGGTCCTCCCCATGGAGACACACTGGGTCGAATGAACCCACGATCCAACAAATCTTGGATTTGGGCCTTGAACTCAACTAACTCCTTTGGCGCCATTCGGTATGGAGCGATTGACACAGGAGCTGTTTCCGTTAGCACATCTATTCCAAATTCCACCTCTCTATCTGGGAGTATTCCTGGTAATTCTTTCGAAAATACGTCTTCAAAGTCCTTTACCGTTCTAACTCCACTAACACCCTCTTCCTTTCCACCTAACGCACTTAGAAGGCTAAGAACGCCTTGCACCCTTTCCTAACCATTTTCTCAGCCTTCAGCACTGAAACTACGTTAGACAGGTAGTTTCTTCTTTCTCCGATCATTACTACTACTTCATCCTCTGGGGTCCTTAATTCCATACGTTTAGCCGCACAATCCAACACGGCTCGGTACTCTACAGCCAATTCATTCCAAGTATAAGTTCAAACTCCCCAAAGGGTAGTTCCATTAAGTCAGCCCGAAAGTTCACTCCCTGAATCTCTAGGGGTACATTCTGAAAGATCTTATCCACCACTACAGTTTGGCCTAATGGGCTTACTACAGTCATCTGCCTATCAGAAAGTTTAGAGTCTAGGCTTAGTGTTTCCACTACACTACATGCAACATAAGAATGGGTCGAGCCCACATCAATTAGAGCAAAATAGAGCTTGTCAAAAATAAAGAACGTACCGGTTATAACATCCGGCGCGTCTCCATCCTCCCTCCGGCGAATCGCATAAACCAAACCTGGTTACCTTGCCTCAGCATTAGCGGCACCTCGGCCCTATGTTCCACGGCCTCTGCTAGCACCATTACCTCGGTTACTCGAACCACGACCTCGTTGAGGCTGCGGTCCTCCTCTACCAGCCTGACTAACACTTTGAGCTGCTGGTCGGCTTTCCTCTGAGTTCTTGGGACAATCCTTGATCACATGGTCCTTGGACCCACACCTAAAACATCCTCCTGTTTTCCTGCAGCACTCTCCCAAGTGCTTCTTTCCACACACATCACAAGGTCGATACCGCCCTTCTGATCCAGCTTGCTAACCTCGTGGCCCATCAACTCTAGGCCTCTTATGAACCTTTCCAGATGACCCAAAACCTCTTTTGGGCCTATTCCTATCCATAGCCTGCTTTGTAGAATCCTTGATTCCCTCGGCCACCTTGGCCTTTTCTACCAAAGCAGAAAACTCCCACTCCTGATGCGGTGCTATCAACAGTCTCAGATCATCCCTTAGCCCGTCCTCAAAACGGACACAGCGCTCATGCTCAGTTGCCACTATACCTCGAGCATACTGGCTTAACCTCAGGAATTCAGCCTCATATTCTGCAACAAACTTGTTCCCTTGTACCAGCCCCAGAAAGGCCTTCCTTTGCTCATCAGTATACCTTGTTCCCACATACATCTTCTGATAAGCTTCCCTAACGTATTCCCAGGTCAGATCCTCAGCCATGGCACCATCCCGAACAGTTAACCACCACTGATACGCTTCATCGCGTAACAGTGCCACCATTCCTTTTAACTTTTCCTCAGGGGTCAAGTCAAGCTCATCCATGATGCGCTCTGTTGCTTCCAACGATCTCTCGGTATCTTTGGGTGCCACTCAGAATACTCCACGAAACATTTCAGCTCCATTCGCTCGGAGCCATTCAGGTACAGATTTTCGAGTTCCCGAATTTCCTCCCTGCACCACCACCAACTCGAACTCTCAAGACGACTGCGATCTAAAGATCATCCCCCGTCTCGAGCTCCGCTGCGCTCAACTCCACGGTGAGGTGGTGGTGGCGGTGGTATCTCATTATCAGATCCTTGACCCGATCTACTGAGGTTACGACACGGTCATCCTTCCTCTACCCCTTCCCACGGCGACCACGTCCTCTGAGAGCTCATTTCTAACGTCGAAATCGATTAAGAGGTTTTATGAATTAGTCATTGTTCCACTTGTTTACTGCGAAGAAATTTTATGATGAGTTTTAGGAGTGGTTCTTTCGTATTCATACATGCACACAGTCTTCCATTCATTCATTCATCCATCAAACAAGTATGAACTTTCATTCATTCAGAGAAGCGTTGTAGTTTTCATTGTTGTTACTTTTCCACTACCTAGGGGTATTTTCGTAATTTTGTCCTCTTGTGGTATTTTAAGTAATTTTTCAAAAGAAAAAGTTTCTTGGTGATTTGCCGACAAGTATTTTGGAAATTTTAAGTTCTCGGGGTATTTTGGAAAAATTTTAAAATCCGCGGGTATTTCGGTAATTTTAGACCTCGGGGGTATTTCGGTAATTTTTCACAAATCGAGGTAAATTTGTAAAATTTACTAAATCAGGGATATTTCAAAAGTTGCAAAACTTTGAGGGTTCTTTTTGAAAATTGTACTTTCTAAAATAGTGATGTTGCAAAAATTTTAGAAATCAGGGTCATTTTGGTAATTTTGTAAGTTAGGGGCAATTTTGTAATTTTTTCCAAAATCAACGTATTTTTGATATTTTGCAAATTAGGGTTTTTGAATGTTTATGAAATTTTGGTAAAACTGTTGGGTAATTGAACATTTTACAAACCAAGGGCATTTTGGTAATTTTACCACTAGGGGCATTTTTGTAATTTCATAAAGCAGAAATTTTTCGGAAAATTTTGTAAAGATGGTTTTCACAAATTTAAAAGAAAGTTTTAAGAGTTTTAAAACTAGGGTTTTGTTGTTTTTATTAAAAACACGGCTAGTTCCCTTTCGGGTTTTAGTCATTGTGTTTAGCTTTATGACCAAGAGCCCTCTTGGTCGAGTGAACCAAAGCTACGCACCGAGGAGGATTCGAGTGGAGAGGAGGTGAGTCACGCGGGTGCTTAAATACCAAGCTCCCACCGAAACCATTCCTAGACATGCGCTTGCGAGAGGTTGCCACACCCTCGAGTCCTGCAGGTTAGGGTGAAGCTGAAGCTACGCACGGGTAGGATTCTGCGAAGAGGAGGTGAGTCGCTGGGGCCGCTTAAATACTGTGCTCTTAGGATCCAATCCTAGACATGCGCACAAGGGTTACCACACCCTAACTCAGTGACTTAGCCATGGGTTTGTTTAACGTTCCTTAAGTCTTATGTGTTTGTGTTTGAGTAGACTAGTCCTAGGGTTCAAGTTCCTATCATCTTCGTTTCTACGTTCCATGCCTTTTTTACCCTTCCATAATTCTTAAATCATATAATCACATAATCGCACAAATGGTTAGGGGTACATACCTGGTGGACTGCGGGTCGGAGACTTAGGTGCCATGCAAGAAAACCTGCTTATTTCATAAAATACTTTAAAAAAACTTACTTGGCTCGATTTGAAAACGTTTTGGGCCTCAGCCCACAGGCCGAGAGTTTAAAACTGGGCTCTGATACCAAACTGAAACACCCCAAACCCGGCCCACGAGCTTTGACCAAATTTGGTATGTCTCTCAAGTAAACCGGTTCAAATCCTTTTGTTACTTTGCGAAAAACTTGCGTGATTTTTAAAAATTTTGTTTTGGGTTGGGCTTGTGTTGAAACGGATTCGATTTTATTTTGAAACCCCCTTTTTAGTATTAAGTGATAAAACATTTAAGGTTTAGTTTAAAGAAATTTTACTTAAACTTTAATAAATAAGGTTCATAAACATAATAAATAAAAAAAATAAATGTAAAATGATTCAACTATGGCCTTATGGCCTTATTACATCAAATAATTTCCAAATAATTCAAGTACTTAAAAACTCATAGTCCATAAAAATAAAGACTTCATGTTGAGCATGGCCACCACAAGTTTACGTGCGTCTCGGTCCATCACTTGTTCATCACGAAACATGGTCCTAGCGGGGTGAGTCAAAGCAGACTCAATGTGTACACGATACTAAGTCATAATAGAATCGGGCATACAAGAGTTACACATTCAAAATAATGAATACAAGTTATGATGCATTCCCAAACCCAAACCTAATTGTCCATCCGCTACACACCCCCCTACCTGCCAATCGCACCGTGGGGACTACTAAGTCGACCCTCCTTCCGCTACACACCAAATTGCGGTCTTAAGTCACCGTGATTCGTGGTCTTAGGTCACCACGTTCAGATTATTGGGGTCTTAGGTCACCACTTTTTGACATCGTGGTCTTAGGTCACCACTTTTCAGATATCACGGTCTTAGGTCACGTGTGTTCGTGGTCTTAAGTCACCACATTCACTTCCCCTTTCAAAATAAAACCCATATGCCCATAACATATTATGCAATTACAAGCCAAAGTTTACATTCTTATCATATTCTCATGTTACAAATAACATTTCTCATATTCCTAGTAGAAGTAGGAAAGCGTGCACTGAGTACTTAGTACCATAACATGATACCTTAGCCACTTTCATATTCTTAATGTCACATATTTTAATTAAACATGCCATAAAACGTATTATGAAGTAGTGTGGGGTACACACCTGATTCGCTTAGAAATTCCTTGTGATCCCGAAAAGCTTGATATAATGCTTAGATCCTTAATCCCTACATTTGATTTATCACTTATTACCTTAATAAAAAGCCATTCGGCCAAAATTCCAAATCCTAATAGGATAAGTATTCTTACCTTGTTTGCCGATTTGATTAATAATCAAATCCCGAAATCTGTAGTATTCCTTTCTTAAAATCGGCTAGCCACCAAATCATTTAACTATATCGGTTTCTCGCTTTTGAATAAATAGGAAATAGTGCTAAATACCAAAAATATAAGCCTTATTTGAATACTTACCTTCATGGATTCTAAAATCCCGAATTGGATCCTTGCTTCCTTAATTTGTCGAAATATCTATACACATATGTTAGATTTTAGTCTAACTTGAAATCATACTTATGGCCTATGGCCGAATATCACTTTATTGTCTTACCTTGATGCCTTAAATCCCGAAAAATCCTTCTTACAGTTGACTTGAGACAGATCCCGAAAGAGTTCTTCATATTTGGCCCAAAATACAATATGAGAGATTAGTCTCCAAATTTCGACACGCTAAAAAAAGAAAAATAATGGAAACCGAGTCTAGATCTTACCCTTACTTGGAGAAATCGGCAACACCTATGCTTGAAGCCTCTCCAAAATTCAGCTTTTGAATGGATTGGAAGGAAAGAAATAGGAAGAAAAGAAAGATGAAGAGAGTGGCTTGCTTACTAGAGTTTTTGGTCTTGGCAAAATAGCGAGAGAAAAGAGAGAATTTGCTAGGGAAAAATTTTGGAGAGAGAGAGGAGAATGGCTTAGGAATTTGGCAAAGAGAGAATGAATGAAAATTAGCCTTATTTTCCTCCCCTTAGCCGAATTTACTAGGCTAGAGTCCCCTACTTGGCCACCACTCTTCTTTATTTGATAGCTTTATCTCTTTAATTTAAAATAATAAGAGAATAATCCTTTATTATCCCTTGAAAATAATCCAATTAAAAATCCTTTATTTATCACCTTATTAATCAAATATTAAAGAGAATAAAACTCCTCCTTTCTAGAAAGCTGTGTGCCGTCCACCTCGGAGCTTCTAGAAGCAAAATAAAACTTCTTTTATTTGCTTCCCAAGTGACTCGAACTCGGGCCCAACACCTTGCATGTGGCGCCATTTCAGAGACCCTAAGTGGCATCTTTTAGGCCACTTTTCCAAGCCTATTTGTGTGTCAAATTTCACAAACTTTTTCTTTTAAGGCCACCTTGCCTTTATTCCACGCTTTAAAACTTAAAACTCGACATTTCTAAGTCATTTCTAAGTTTCCAAAAATTTTCGTTCGGCTCTGTAAACTTGACATTTTCTTACATTTCCAAATGTTCATTTTCCTCTTTTGAATCATTTCCAAATCATTTCCTTACTTTTCCTAGTTTCCAAAAATGTTCACCTTCCATTTTTAAAATTAACATTTCCATACATTTTTGAGTTTCGTAAACGTTCATTTCTAACTCATTTTCATTCATTTCCGGGTTTCCAAAAATGTTCAAAATTTATTCTTAGTACATAAAACATGTCACTTCGTACAACTAAACCGAAAATGCATAGGCCCTTTTCAGGATGTTACATACAAGGTTAACACTTTCGTTTCAGCAACTCGTAAGAGAAGGGAACAAATCGAAAAAAAAAGAATAGTTACCACAACGCACAAGAAGAAACCAATCTGAGGAGGCCAAAAGAACGAGTAGCAACAATCCACTGAACCAAGGATGAATGAAGAGGTTTAAACACCCAAAAGGAATTCGGGTACCAAGCAATTTTAGAATGAAGATAGATGGAATAAGTTCCGACTTTGCAACAGAGTAAAAGGGAAAAATATAAAAGAATGGCTAAGAAGATTTTCGGCTCTAAGATAGAACAAATAAAGAAGATAAAAGATGAGTAATAGATTTCGGCTTTAATGACAAACTAGAAGAAAGCTCTCAAAGGAATGCATTCGGCTATGATGAACAGTTAGGAAAAGAACGAATGGAATGATGTTGAGGTTGAGAGGTTTCGGCTATGAGAGAAAATAAGGAGTGTATTTCGACTTTTAGAAAGAATGGAGAAGAAATGACAAATGGGCAGGGAAGATTTGACTAACACCAAAAACAAAAGAAGAAGAACGTAAGAGAGGTTTCGATTTTACCTACACTTCTAAAACTGACCGAAAGAGACCAAAATGAAAACTAAAAGCACCTAATGATTTTCGGCACAAAACACCCCTAAAACCGAAACACTCCCACACACCCCCTACATGACCGGAAGTCCCTCCTCAAGAGCCCCACATTCGGCCAACACCATGACCACATGCTCATCCCTTGCTTTCCTCCTTAATTCACTCCTGAACACCCATTTCAACAAATTTGAATGCTTCAAACCCCACTTTTTCCTCTCAGCCATTCATTCAAAATATTTGACTTAATCCATCTCCCAACCTGAAGTGTTCCAGCTGAACTCTGCTTCTGCTCCCCTGACGCCAAAAATAATACCCAAAATGAACTCCCTGTGGCTTGAACCTACTCCCTCTCATACTCTCTGTGGCGTCACTTACCAGCCTCCTAAGTGGGGCCTCCTTGCCACTCTGCCACTCCTTCTCTTGTGTCAACCAACCACCAACATAATCCCTTAAGTCCTATCTCAACAAGCTCCTCCCCTAGAGTGCCTAAAAAAGAAAATTTTAGCCAGGGCTCCAGCTTAACCCCGGCCATCCCTGAACTCCCATACACCCTAAGCTAGCACGTTAACCAAAGCATACACACAAACACATCAAATGCATAACCCCTAAATCAGAATATTATAGTTTTACCCCCTTAAAAGAATTTCGGCCTCGAAATTACCTGGTCAAAAGAGATGGGGGTATTACTGTCGCATCGCATCTTCTGGCTCTCACGCTGCCTCCTCTGAACCGTGGTTCCGCCGTAAAACTTTAACCAACGGGACTGGTTTCCTTCTCAGCTCCTTAACATCTCGATCCAAGATTTGCACTGGTTCCTCTTCAAAGGATAGGTCTGGTCTTACTTCAATTTCTCTCACCAGGCACAATGTGAGGCGGTTCGAATGATAACGCCTCGGCATTGAGACATGGAATACATCATGTATCTCGATTGAATTCGAAGGTAACTTTCGACACGCCATCTGGTCCCACACGTCTCAAAATCTGATAAGGTCCGATAAACTTGGGACTTAGCTTACCCTTCCATCCAAACCTCATCACCTTCTTCCACGGAAAAACCTTCAAGAAAACCTAATCACCCACCGCGAACTCTATCTCCTTTCGCTTCAGATCTGTATATGATTTCTGCCTATCACTTGCCTACTTCAATCGAGTTCGAATCAACTTAACTTTTTCCTATGCCTCTACAACCAACTCCGGACCCAAAATCTGCCGTTCCCCCAATTCTGTCCAACAAGTAGGAGTACGACACCTTCGTCCGTACAACGCTTCATAGGGCGCCATCTAAATACTGGTCTGGTAGCTGTTGTTGTACGCGAACTCCGCCAATGGTAAAAGCTCTTCCCAATATCCCCTAAAATCTAAGACACAACCCCTCAGCATATCTTCCAAGATCTGAATCACTCTCTCAGACTGACCATCAGTCTGCGGATGGAAAGCTGTGCTGAAGTCTAGCCTTGTACCCAATACCTGATGCAGCGACTTCCAGAAATGCGACGTAAACCTCGGATCTCTATCCGATATGATCGATACTAGCACCCTATGCAGCCTCACAATCTCTGCCACATACAACTTAGCCAACCTCTACAGAGAATAATCAACACGAATAGGTATGAAATGGGCGGACTTCGTCAGTCGATTAACAATCACCCATACCGAATCCTTCTTAGTAGGCGTAAGAGGTAGCCCACTAACAAAGTCCATCGTGATTCTCTAGCATTACCACTGCGGAATCTTCATTGGCTGCAACAATCCCGAAGGAAACTGATGCTCTACTTTCACCTGCTGACACGTTAAACACTTCCCCACAAACTCAGTAATTTCCCGCTTTAATCTAGGCCACCAAAACTGTTCACGCAGGTCCCGATACATCTTAATCCCTCCAGGATGCATAGTGTAAGGGCTACTATGCATTTCCTGAAGAATCCTCCGCCCTAACTCAACATCCTTCGGCATGCAAACCCTCTCACGGAAACACAAAACCCCAGCGCTGTTCAAACTATAATCCTCTACTTCAATGTTTTGTATCTGCAAAAGTCGAGCACTCAAGACATCGTCCAACAATTGCTTCTCTTTAATCTGATCCACCCAAGACGGCTTCACTTGGAGTTCAGCTAACAAATTTCCATCGTCATACAAGCTGAGATGAGCAAACATCACTCTTAAATCCGATATCATTTTTCGACTCAGCACATCCGCCACCACGTTAGCTTTTCCCGGGTGATATTCGATCAAGCAGTCGTAGTCTTTCAACAACTCAATCCACCTTTGCTGCCTTAAATTTAACTCCTTCTAAGTTAGAAGATATTTCAAACTTTTGTGGTCGGTGTAGTTAACAGACTTCTCCCCATACAGGTAATGTCTCCAGATCTTCAGAGCGAACACTACTGCCGCCAACTCCAGATCATGCGTGGGATAGTTTACCTCATGCGGTCTTAACTGCCGAAACACATACGCAACAACCTTCCCATCCTACATTAACACACACCCTAATCCCGTGTGTGAAGCATCACAATAAACTACAAACTCTTTCCCAGCCTTGGGCTGAATCAATACTGGAGCTTCATCTTCAGCTTTTCAAAGCTTTCCTGCTGCTTGTCAGTCCAAACGAATGATACCCTTTTTCGCAACAACATAGTTAAGGGTGCTGCAATTAAAGAGAAACCTCAACAAACCTCCTGCAATAACCTGCCAACCCCAAGAAACTTCGAATCTCTGCCACAGACTTAGGAGGTTTCCAATCCAACACCGCTTCAATCTTCCGGGGGTCTACCCTAATCCCTTCCGCAGACACAACATGACCCAGAAAGGTAACTTCTTTCAACCAAAATTCACACTTGCTGAATTTAGCGTACAGCTGCTTCTCCCTCAAAATCCACAGAACCTCCCGAAGATGCGAGTCGTGTTCTTCTTCTGTCCTAGAATAAACCAGAATGTCGTCTATGAACACTACAACTAACTGGTCTAGAAAGGGTTGGAATACCCGGTTCATCATATCCACGAATGCAGCCGGTGCATTCGTCAACCCAAACGGCATCACTAAGAACTCATAATGACCATAGCGAGTTCGAAACGCCATCTTCTGAATATCCGCCTCCTTGACCTTAAGCTGATGATATCTTGACCTCAAATCTATCTTTGAAAAGACTGAAGCCCTTTTGAGCTGGTCAAACAAATCGTCAATCCTTGGCAGCGGGTACTTGTTCTTAATCGTCAACCTATTCAACTGACGGTAGTCAATGCATATACGCATTGACCGGTCCTTCTTCTTCACAAATAGCACCGGCGCTCCCCACGGAGACAACACTTGGCCGAATAAAACCACGATCCAACAGCTCCTGGATCTGGGCCTTAAGTCCCACCAGCTCCTTCAGTGCCATTCTATAAGGAGTGATGGACACCGGAGCTGTACCCGGAAGTAGCTCAATTCCAAACTCCACTTCACGATCCAGAGAGAACCCCGGAAGTTCCTCAAGAAATACATCCATGAACTTCTTTACTGTTCTAACCTCATTAACAGTCACTTCCCTTGCATTCAATGCACCGATGAAAGCAAGGAATGCCTCCACCCCTTCCGAACCATCTCAATAGCCCTTAACGCTTGAAACTACATTAGACAGATAATTCCTCCTTTCCCTATCACTACCACCTCTTCGCCCTCTAGAGTACTTAACACCATTCGCTTGCTCGCACAATCCAACTTAGCCCGATGTCTCACCAACCAATCCATGCCCAAGATAAGATCAAATTCCCCAAATGGTAGCTCCATTAAATCCGACTGGAAACACTACTCCCTGAATCTCTAAAGGCGCATCCCTAAACAGTTTGTTCACTACCATAGATTGTCCTAAAGGGCTAACCACCGTCATCTCTCTAGCGGCTAGTTCAAATTCTATACTTAAAATCTCGGATACATGAACATGCAACATAAGAGTGGGTTGATCCAATATCAATAAAAGCAAGAAATGGCTTATCACTATAAGAAAGCGTCTACACGGTTATGCGTGCAGTGCGCGCCATCATCCTCTCGTCAATGAGCTGCGTAGACTAAACCCGGCTGTCTTGCATCTGCACTACCAGCACCTCTGCCAAGTGCTCCACGACCCTGACCGAAACCATTTCCTTCTCTAGCTAGACCCCGACCTCTCGACGACATCGACCACCCTCTTGGCCGAGTCAAAACCTCGTCCAACCGGCCACACCTAATCCACTTGTGGATAATCCTTAATCATGTGATCCATAAACCCGCACCTGAAACATCCACCTATTCTTCTCCTACACTCACCGAAATGCACTTTCCCACACAAAGCACATGGTCGAACCTGACTCCTCGCAGCAGGCGTCGGAACACATCTCAACGACCCAAAACTCCTCTTGCTCGATCCTTATCCATATTCTGCCTATCAGTCCATTTTACCTCTTCGGCTATTTTAACTTTCTCAACCAGAACGGCAAAGTCCCTTTCTCACTGCGCGAAGCTATCAATACTCTCAACTCATCCCATGACCCATCCTCGAACCGCACACAACGCTCATAATCAGTCGCCACAATACCTCAAGCGTAACGACCCAAGCGTAGAAATTCTGCCTCATACACAGCCACAGATTTGCCTCCTTGTACCAAATTCAAGAATGCCTACCTCTGAGCATCCACATAACTAGGCCCAACGTACTTCCCTTGAAATGTCGTTTTAAAGAAGTCCCGATCAATCCGATCACCGAGTACCCTCTCTCATCGTGAGCCACCACCGATATGCCTCCTCGAAGTAGAGAGACACCGCTCCTTTCAGCCTTCGCCTCTGCGAAGCGATCTAAATTATCCATAATCCTTTCGACCGCCTCCACCAATATTCACCACATTTGGAGCCACTCCGAGAAACACCCTAAATGTTTGACTTCATTTGCTTGAAGTCATTCAGAATAGACTCCGAAATCTTTGTCCCAAGTGCTTGCCCCACCACTCGCTCTAACACACACAAAGCATTCTTTGGAGACAGGCATCATCCTCACGATTCTATCTTGCGACCGCTCCGCCACGGTGATATTGGCGCTTCACTTTGTGCTCATGCCTCGCTCCGAGAGTTCACCTCAACACCCGGCCTCTACCGCGCCACGTGCAACACGTCCACGCCCTCTAGCACTCATGCCTAACGCCCCGTCTTAATCGATTTACAAATTTTATGCATCATTGTTTCTTTTCATTGTTTGTTAACGAAAGCGCTTTTATGAGAATATAGCTTTAAGTAGTTTTTCCATGAAACACGGGCATACCTAAATGTTTCTGTTCCTAAAGTAAAGTTTCTTACTTCTATTGTCCACAACAATATATACACATAGCTCATTCATTTCATGCAAATCACCCAACCATCGGAAGACTTTACTTACGAACTCAAAGTAGGAGATTCGGGTGCCACGCTTCAGTAAACAGGTACTTATGCATTTTTCTTATAACCATATTAAACCCAAAATCTTGGAAAACATTTTGAACCCAAAACCAAAGGTGAGCTTTTAAACCAAAGCTTTCATACCACATTGTAACACCCCAAACCAGCCCAAACACCACAACCGGGATCGGCATGTTACTCTCGGAAAGAATTTATAACACCCCATGAACTTTAGAAAAATTCTAAGTCTCTTTTTTTATCGTTTTAAAACTCCAAGTTAGTTGTTTCATTGGAAAACCCGTCATTCATTTAAGGGAAAAATTTACATTAGCCCAACTCATATATTTAGGTGACATTTGGAAACCATATTGTTATATTAGATTAATCTAGAAGTTTGTCGTAGAAACTTGTTTATAACTTATGTAATTAAATCATAAGAAAACTTACTTTTGCATTTTAAGAAAAAACATCTTGTCGAAGCTTTGCAATTCAAAACGTCAAAATTTAAATCGAAATTCAGCTAAGTTATTAGCGGCCTTATTACATAACAAAATCCCAAAAAACTTAAGAAAGATAAAATTCTATTTTATAAACCGTGCATGGCCACCTCGTAGTCCCCTTCGACTTGGCCCACCGCACTATGTATCACCTGAAAAAAAATTTTAAACAACAGAGTGAGTCTAATGACTCAATGTGCAATTTCCAAGCACCATCGCTGGGCCCCAAGCCCATTCATAGTCATACTGGCCTTAGCCCCACAGTACAGAATAGCAGATAATCAGAGATCAATGCAATGTGATGCAAAACCCAACCCAGCCTAAATTTCCATCCGCTACACACCACCCGTACCTGCCAAACACACCAATGGGGATTTCTACAATCAACCCTCTCCGCTACACACCATCGATGGCAGACATGTTGCGATTAGCTTGCTCATCGCCGTCGGTGACAGAGTCACGGATATGTGGCATGGCCACGAAGTAACGCGTGGCGAGCCACGGTAGCAGATTGTGGCAAAGCCATCGAGCGTAACGCTTCCCCTTTCATCAATATCATAGGCCCATCCCCATGCAAACGTATAGTCATGATGTAAGTATACAGCAAGTTTCAGCATACATGTAATAGACATTCAGATCGTGCATGTAAACGTGTCATCAAAAACACTCGTATAGCCGATCGGAATCACTAACATGGCATCTCGGTTTTACCTCTCCATGGGTAATCCGGTGACCCATATCGAATGCGGAATTTAACATAGCACATACATATATAATAAATAGAAACAACCCAGAAATGGTGTGGAAGTTACACACCTGTAACCACACAGAACTACGCTATCGATCTCGCTAGCGCTCTCACTCGCAGGGATCACAGCGATTTTCTTATCCCTCTCTAATGCCGGCCCACAACCCGGTGGCCAATCACGAATTGCAGACACCGTACGCCTCTTAAACTTAGGGACAGGGACTACAAGTCCAACCCCCTCTTTCCCTTGATTGGCATTCGAATCCATGACAGATTTTAATCAAAGAACCAGGTTAAGCAACGACGAGAACGAAAGAATAGGTACTCAAGTGAAGAAGTCGCTTACCTAGATCGTCAAAAACCCGAAGGCCAACAAACTTATACCAAGAATTGACTGAGTCCCTACACAATCCCCACATTCGGCCAATGTACCAAGGTACAAGGTTACTGAATTTGGCATATAGTTGTTTCTCACGTAGAGTTTGTAGCACTATTCCCAAATGATCAGCATGTTCACTTTCATCCCGAGAATATACCAAGATATCATCAATAAATACCACCGTAAATCTATCCAAATACGGTCTGAAAATTCAATTCATTAAATCCATAAATACCGCAGGTGCATTAGTCAAGCCAAATGGCATCACAAGAAACTCATAGTGCCTGTACCTGGTTCTAAAGGCTGTCTTGGCACATCTTAATCTTTCACCTATAACTGATAGTAGCCAGAGCGAATATCTATCTTTGAGAATAAAGTAGCACCTTTCAATTGGTCAAACAAGTCATCAATACGAGGCAGTAGATACTTATTATTTATTGTAACTTCATTGAGCTTCTTGTAATCAATACATAACCTCAACGATCCATCTTTCTTTTTAACAAACAGAACTAGCGCACCTCAAGGTGAAGAACTAGGTCGAGCAAAGTCTCTGTCAGTTAGTTCTTGCAACTGTGCTTTAACTCTTTCAATTGAATAGGAGCCATTCTGTAAGGTGCTATAGATATCAGTGTTGTTCCCGGAACAAGATCTATGGAAAATTCTACCTCTCTGGCTGACGGTAATCCGGGTAATTCTTCTGGGAACACATCATATACTTTGATCTTCGATATAACGGGAAGCTCGAGAGGGCTAATAACGGGACGCTCTTTTGACCTATGATATGTCTGCAACATATGCAGAACCACAACCAATACGGGAACCCTGTATCCAATCGAATTTCATTTATTCAAACGGGACTTAATATTTGTCGGACATTATCAAATATGTAATTAATTTCATGTACATGACAATTACACAATTCATATATATAACATTCAATACAAATATATAAACACACAATTTAGTTACAAGAACTTACCTTGATACTTGTTCGTATATGAGAATCTACTAATCTGAAACTTTTTCTTTCCCTCGATCTAACTCCTTATTTGGTATTTTCGGATCTATATAAATGAATTTAACCATCAATTTATTGCATTTCACATTCAAATCAACCCAATTCATATCTTAGGCAAAAGTACCATTTTGCCCCTATAATTTTTATTAATTCCAATTTCATCCCTAGGCTCGGAAAATGAAATTCATGCAATTTAATCCTTATTCCAAACCTAGCTGAATTTTCATATAACGTTTACAGCTCATGTATTTCACAAAAATTAGAAATTTTACATGAATTTTACATTTTTACAATTTAATCCCTAAATCACAATTTCATGAAATTTCACTTTATAAAAGTTGTTTATCTATCAACAACCTTTCAATTTCTACCACAAATTTCAAAATTTCAACATATTCATCCATGGTAAAATTTTAATACTTTAATATCTTTACAAATTGATCCCCAAAATAGATAGATTAGGTTATTATGATCTCAAAAATGTAAAAATTACTAAAAACGGGACAAGATTGCTTACCTAATTAAGCTTACTTGAATTCTTTTCTCTTTCCTAGGGTTTCCATAGAAATCTAGGGAAGACGATGATAATAATATGATATTTTTTTCTTTTAATTTAATTATCATCTTTAAAATTTTCAACTTTCCAATTTCATCCTTTTCTTTAATTAAATTTCCATGGATGAATCACCATAAATATCTACTAACTTTTTTTAATGGTCTAATTGCTATATAAGGACCTCAAGTTTTGAATTCCATAGTTATTTGATACTTATAGCTACTAGAACTCAACTTTTGCATTTTATGCAATTTGGTCCTCTCTACAATTAAGCATGTAATCGGTAAAAAATTTCTGAACGAAATTTTCATATGTTATCCCTATCATATTGCAGACCATCCAATAATATTAAAATAAATTTTCTTTTTAACTCGGATTTGTGGCCCGAAACCACTGTTCCGATTTCATTGAAAACGGGTTGTTACAATGTAGTCTCTAAATTCTAAACTCGCAATTAATGAAATATCATGATGGTCAATTTTCTCTAAGGTCCTTCACAACCCATATCTTTCTTTATTTCATAAAATTATCATTGAATATTATCATTTTCTCAAATAAGTCCTTAAGCTCAAATTCATTAAAAATCATTTAACAAAATGTGTCTATTTAACAACCAAGCTTAATAATCTATCAATTAAATACGCTAACACTACAAACTCATTAATGGGAAGTCCCTATACTTTTAATAATTTCACAAATTGACCCCCAGGCTAGCTAGATTAAGCTAATACCAGCTCAAAAACATAAAAATCATTAAAAATAAGACAAATTTACAAACCATGCAATACCAAATAGCTTGGCCGAAACTTCCTTCCTTCTCTAATGGTGTATACGGTTTTGCAAAGCTAATAAGGAAAATGATAATTTTTTTTACCCTTTTGTTTTATTTAGCTTATCATTTAATTATTAAATTACAAAATTAACCTTTAAAAACTATTAAAATTACACCAAAACCTACCCAAAAACATCCACTAACTTAGGATATGGTATAATTACCATCCAAGTCCATTGACATACATTTCCACATCCATTTGGTCCTCTTATCTAATAGAAATCAACCTTTGCACCTTTTTCAATTTAGTCTTTTTTACCTAATTAACTATTTAAACCTTAAAATTTCTTAACAAAAATTTAATACGACCCTAATATAACCCTATAAACATTAAACAAATATTAAAACATTAACTCACTCGTCGAAATCATGGTCACGAAACCACTTGTTTTCGAACCATCAAAAATGCATCGTTATAATAACTCTATCGACTTTTATAATGTTTTCGCTAAACGTTTTATCTAAAATATTTTTCTTGGCATATAATTAATTTTTTTCTTTTGTCATTTTCATTTTGAGGACTGTGCCAATATTTTAATTTATTAACAATTTCAAATACTTTTACTACAATCGATTGATCTTAAGTTGTGGCACACCATCCTCGGATCCAATTATCGTTTATCAAAGGCTTTTGTGATCAGTATAAAAGTGACCTCTCTCGTCGTACAGGTAATGTCGCAAAATCTTCAAATAGAAAACAATTACAGCTAGTTCCAAATCATGTGTCGGGTAATTTCTCTCGTGCGGTTTAAGTTATCCAGAAGCATAAGTTATAATTTTTCCATTCTGCATTAGTAACAACCTAACCCACCGAGTGAAGCATCACTATAAACAACATATTTTTTTTTCAAATTCAAGCTGAGTCGACACTCGAGCTTCTGTCAATAAAGCTTTTAATTGATCAAAACTCTGCTGACATATATCCAACCAAACAAAATCAATATTTTTCTACAACAGTTTTGTCATCGATAGAGCAATTATTGAGAAATTCTTAGCAAATCATAGTAATAACCAGCTAGGCCAAAAGAACATCACACCTTAGAGACATTCTTCGAAGCTTTCCAATTTACAATTGCCAAAATCTTGCTCGAATCAACTCAGATAACATTTCTAGAATCACGTGCCCAACGAAACCACCTTCTTTAAGCCAGATATCATATTTACTGGACTTTGCGTATAATTGTTTCTCACGTAAAGTTTGTAATATGATTTCAAATGCTAAGCATACTCAGATTCAATTTTGGAATAGATCAATATATCATCAATGAACACAACTAAAAATCTATCCATGTGTGGTTGAAAAACTCTATTCATTAAGTCCATAAATGTGGCAGGGGCATTGGTTAATCCAAAAGGCATCACTAGAAACTCGTTGTGGTCGTAACAGGTTTAGAAAGAAGTTTTTTGATCATCAATGTCTTTAACTTGCAACTGATAATAGCCAGATTTATTTTCAAAAATACTATAGCTCATTTCAACTAGTCAAATATGTCGTCAATATGAGGCAAAGGGTATTTATTCTTTATAGTAACTTTATTTAATTGTCTGTAATCGATACCCAGTCTCATTGACCCATTTTTCTTTTTCACAAATAATACTAGTGCACCTCAAGGATATGCACTCAGTCGTATAGAACCTCTGTCAGACAATTCTTATAATTTTGCTTTGAGTTCTTATAATTATGTTTTAAGTTCTTTTAATTCAGCTGGTGTCATTCGGTACGGTGTGATAGATATCGGAGCAATCCTTGGAACTAAATCAATCACAAACTCAACTTCCCTATCAGGTGGTAGCCCAGATAGTTTTTTTTGGAAACAAATCTGTAAACTCATTAACAATCAGTTCTTGATCAATCTTTGATCCCAGTTCTCAATTATCAAGTATATATGCCAAATATGCTTCACACCTTTTCACCCATTTTGAACAACATCTACAACAAGCACCTATTTTAGTTCTGCATTCACTAGTATGTAACTTTCCACAATGTTCACAAGCATATCTAGGAACATTATGAACACTACTAACACTTATTGTAGGTGCAATATAGAATCTCAAATAATCCGGTCTCGTTTTATTTCTTTCTGAGAACCCTGATAGTGAAGCGAAGCGACTGAAGGCTTCTTTTGATTTCTTTGATGGAGGAGCTGAAACGGTCTAGATGAACTTTGTTTGCTAACATCTTGAACTCTCGTTTCATTCTGTTTCTTATTATTATAGATTTTTTCCATCTTCTGAGCTCTATCAGACAAAACTATGAATCCTCGCAATTCCATTGCGCCCACTAACATTTTAATTTCATCGTTTAACCCGTCTTCAACATAAACACATAATTCTTCCTCGCTCGGTACAAATTCACGAGCACATTTACTAAGTTGTACAAACTCTCTCTCATATTCAACTACAGATTTATTTCCCTGCTTCAACTCAAGAAATTTTTTCTTCTTCTTGTCCAAGTATCGTTGACTGACATACTTCTTTCGAAACTTGATTTTGAGAAAGTCTCAGTTAACCCTGTCTTTCGATACTACTACTTTCAATGTTAACCACTAGTGATAAGCTTCATCTTTAGCAAAGATGCAACACATCTTAAGTAATCATCAAGTGAACATGTCATTTCGTCGAAAACTCTAGGTAGGTTATCTTCTGTCTCACCTCTGAATTTTTTGGCACAACACTTTCTAATTTTACCAATAGGGGGACGCCGTATAATTTTAGTATTTTAAGGACACAAGGGTGGAGATTGATGAGTCACAAGATTGGCTCGCATGAACTCTGAGAACCATTGACTCATCATGTGAAATCGGCTGACTCTGACTTGCTTCCTATTCAAAAATTGAAACATTATTGTCTACTTCACCAGTAATAGCATGACTGTACTCAGCCAACATCTTCGAATCTATAAGAAAATAAGGTCAAATCGGATCAAATAGCATCACATTATCACAGGTTAATCTGGCATGTAATTTCTAAACCCAATACATGTTACGCTTATTACTAGAATTAACTGAATTATAGCTATGATACCACTAAATATAACACCACTCACCTATCTCCTTGCCGAAATCAGATTACAGGATGTAACAATAATAAATAGAACAGAAACATGTGAATTTAATTAAAAAAACTCAACAAAACATCCATCATATCTCAATCATTCAAACAAACATGTTTTGCATATAATTTCAAGCTTAAATTGAGCTTACGAAAGCTCTAGCATCAACTCAAAAACAATCAAGGACTGAATTGAACATGAAATAGTCTATTTTTTATTGTGTCAAAAATAGTGGTTTCGGGACCACAATTCCGACCACTAAGTCAATATTTATTATTTATTTAATATTTATAGGGTTATGTGAGTGTCTTATTAAAATTTGGTTAAGAAATTTTATCGTTTGGATAGGTAATTAAGGAAAAAAGACTAAATCGTAAAAGCTATAAAAGTTAAATGCTATTAGTTTATAAGTGCTAAATAGATATGAAATCTTAATTGAATGGATTTATATGGTAAATAATCCATAATTAGTTATAGTGGACGGTTTAAGGATGGTTTATAATGAAATCTAATTTAATTTTAAAAGGTAAAATAGTAAATTAATAAATAAAACAAAAATAAAAGAAAGACAAACATATTGTCATCTTCTTTAATTCATCTCAATCAGATTTGAAAGAAAGAAAACACTAGTTTAGTGAGTTTGGAGGTTTGGCTAGCTATTATTCTTTTCTTGGTAAGTAATTTTAATCTATTTTTCGTAATTTTATATTTTTGAAATCATTGTAGCTTAATCTAGTTAACCCAGGGACTAATTCGTAAAACTATTAAAGGTTTTGAAATTTACCATTGATGAATTTTAAATGTTCTTGATGTTAAATGCTTAAGTTGGAAGCTTGGTTGTTAAATAAGAGTATTTTGTAAAGTGGTTTTAGTTGATTTAAGTTTAAAGACTAATTTGATAAAATATTAAAGTTGACATGAAATTATAGTGAAATTTTGATAATTAAGGGATATATGATAGCCATAGATAATTCGGTTAGCTTAGGTTGGGTTTAATTGTGTTAATTGTTTAAGTTTCGGGATTAGGGACTAAATTGAATAAAAGGTCAAAGTTCAGAATAATAGTGTAAAATATCATTAATTTAAATATTTTTTAGACATTTGAATTGGTTAATTAAGCTAAATTATTATATATAGATCAAGAAACAGATCAATCGGTTGATAATCGCGAGAAAGGAAAAGTTATCAAGTAGTCATCGTCGAGGTGCCGGTAGCTACTACGGTTAGGTAAGTTTGTATTAGATTTTGTTATGTTTATTGACGTTTTGAATTATAATTGTATATGTGTATATGTATAGGTGTATACAATGAATATGGTTGGTTGAGGTAAATAACAAATTAAATCAAAGGATTGAATGGGAAAGTTTTGGTTAAATTGATCTTGGTATATGGTTATAATCGAAAAAAGATTAAAGTATACAAGTTAAAACCCGTGTGAACTTAGTGAATAGATAGGATACAAATGACATGTCATTAGGGTGTTCCAAGCACTAGGTGCCGATGATATGTATTGGTGTTTCAGTTCCAGGAACTTTGTGCCAGTGATTCTAGTTCCAAGCACTCTATGCCAATGGTGGATACCATACCGATGGCTGGAATCTAGCAGTTGTTGCAGATTCTTGTCAGCTTGTGTAAGTAGCATCGTGTATTGGTTAATGTCCCGATTTCTATCATGTGTGAGAATTATCTTTCCGTGTACCTGAAATCAATTTACTATAGTTCTCCGGGCAAAACAGTTAACAAAATATTCAGAAATGGATTATATGGCATAACTGGTTATATAGTTATGTGGTAGTGATTTTGGCATGTGAAACAAGTAACTTGGTATCTTACAATGTTGTATGTATATGGCTAACCATTTGGTATGATTAGGGTATGTGAAACAAGGCTTGGAATTTCCATTTATGTTATATTCAAATTGTATGGTAAATGAGAGGTATGTTATGTTTTGGTATTTGAACTTGCTAAGCTTTACGTAAGCTTACTCTATTTGGTTTTTCTTCCTTGTAGATTATCGAACTCATGCTGTCGATTGGAACATTGTTGGAGATCACACTATCAGTCAACTTTTTCGGTAGCTATTGGTTTATTTTGGCCCAGTTATAAGTGGCATGTAAATAGGATCTTGGTTATATATGTTGTAAGATTTGGTCATGTGTTATGCCAATTGAAATATTAAATGTGTGTATTGATGTAATTCTTTGATGGTATTTTGGTTGGTTTGGTACTTGATGACATAGGTATACTTGAAACTTATGATGCATTGTTGGTTTGTGGATTTGGTATGGATTTTATAGCTTGAATAGTATGGAATGCTTGTGGTTAATGCTTGAATGGTTTATGTTCTAATTATACAAGTTTGTTCCGTATTATTCGTAGCACCTCTAGCTTGGTTTAATGATCGAACCAGGTATGGGGTGTTATAGAACATATCAAAAAAGAATGGGAAAAGTGTAAAATAGGGGTCACACTGTTGTGTAACCAGGCCGTGTAATAGGTTAAGACCATGTAGCCTTGACTGACACGACCGTGTATCCAGGTTGTGTAACTCACTGAGGCATTGTGAGCCAAAGTTTAAATTTTCAACAAATGTCACATGGCTGTGTGGTTGGGCTATGTAACTAACTGAGACCGTGTGATCTGAAAGTAACCAAAAATAAAATTGCACATGACCGTGTCAATAACCCATGCGTGACACACGACAATGTGGTAAACCGTGTGACCTAAAAATGTACCTTAGTAAACCCAAACCTTCATCTATATATGAATATGCATATAACCATTCTTTAAATCTGTCCAAAATGCACAATAACCATACCAAAACATAACATTTCCTATTTTTAACCAAAATGCCTCAAGGCACCATCAAATACATAAATCAACTTCAAGGTACTTTTCTATTTCATGAAAAATTAGAACATAACCATGCATATGCCTTATAAACAATCAAAATACCAAGTTTCTATCATCCTAATTTTGGCCATAGTGCCAACCTATTAACCTATCATTTGACAATAAGCATAAGCTCACATTTCATACTTATAACATCTAAACAATCATCAAAATATTATACCATAGCCATCAACAAAATCATACATTTCTAATCACTCTATATGAAAAATAACCTAACTTAACAAGTACCTTTATGATTCAAACACATACCAAAACCAATAATCACATTCAAGGTTACCAAACACATTAATTTACCAACAAGCCCATGTATCATGTACAAACTCAAAACACACTTTACTTTTACAAAACAAATAAATACAATTCAGACCTATTACATGCCATATAACCAAATTGAAAGCTAAAAAGTTTACCAAAATGGTGGTTGGATAGTGTGATCTTTAAGATGATCCGGTCGTCGAGTTTTGCAAAATGGTAACTACAGGAAATAGAAAACAAAATAGAGTAAGCTTCTTGTAAGCTTAGTAAGTTCATAGGTTGGAAACAATATAACATACCTTAATTGCCACATTTACATAACAAAATAGTTAATTAAACATTTTACCTTGTTACCACAATTCATATCAATAAGTGAGTTCATCATATTTAAATCATATAACCTTCCATACTATACAAGTTGATCTAAAACAATGTCAAGTCATCATATCATTAAACATGAATAGATTTTTAGATTATTCATTTATGTTTTACCACATTATACTCGTTTACCATTCATCAAGTCTATTAACAATAACAATTCAGCCCGATGAAATATTATGAACATATACGGATACTTGGTTATCCACCCAAACACTCTTGAATGCTTAAACGAGCATTACCATCAAAGAACATGCCTAGGCATTGAGTGCCAAGCTTGTAGGCTAAACATCCCTCCAAAAACACGCCTAGGCACTAAGTGCCAAGCCCGTAGGCTACACATCCTCCCCCAGAAACACGCCTGAAAAATTGTGAATATAACTCGGTAATCCGCAACAAATGTTGGATTCCAATACAATCAGTGAATATATAAATATCATACATCAACATCTCATCTCATATAAAACTCGTACAGCACGCAAATAACCCTATTGGAATGTCAATATATCGTATCTCATGTTCATTCGGGCTCAATGCATGTAACAGTATGTCACTTTTCAATTAAGCCATTTTTTCTCACCTTTGTATCAATTACAACATTTAAGTTTACATTCAAACATTCCAATTATACAGTTCAAACATAAATAGTATAAAAATACATAGAACTATACCATATGAACTTACGAGGGAATAACAACAACAGAAGAAGTGTCAAGGACTAATCTGCTATTTTTCTTTTTCCTCGGTTATCTACTAGTTGACCCGTTTCTTAATCTATACATAATTCATTTCAAATTATCAGTTCTAAATACCTTATAACATCTTTTTTTTAATGTATATGACCTCCTATTATCATTTTTCACAAGTTTCCTAAAATTTACATTTTATTCAATTTAGTCCCTAAAACTGTAATAAGCATATTTTTCATAGTTAAGCTATAACCTCCCCAACTCGATCTAAACATTAAACCCGAATTTAGGAGATTACATCAACCCACGAGATGGCCTAGCACGATCGGAGTTTTATAAAACAGTCAATTTAAAACATTTATTTATCTTAGAAAAAAAAACTTAGCCTATTTTAAAAAAAAACTAGTGAGTTGACAAAATCCAATTAATTTTAACCTTATTCTCGTAATGGTGACTACTTTTAAGAAACCTTAGTTAATTTTTCATTTATTTATTACACAAAATTTATCTACAATCTAGCAACGGAAAAGTGATTTTTTTTTTACTTTGTTTTAGTAAAACTATATTGCATGCTTAACTAAATAAAAACCTTATTTTAAATTAATTTAAATGTTATGCATGCTAAATAAACCCTACATATGAGTCACATGCCACAAAATAAATAAAATAGTACAGTTTCAAAATAGCAAAAATTATAAAAATAAGCATAATAATACTTTCATAAAATAAAACGTTTTCGAGCCCTCCGTATGTCGCGTCCACGTCCTACCCTGGTGGGTTATCTGTAGAGATTGAAAAAAAAAAGGGAGTGAGCTATGAAGCTCAGTGTGAGTTCCATCACAAGTAAACCAATGCAACCTCTTAAGCATACAGAAACACAATGCATAGAACAGTACACAGTAGCAATTTCAAAATATCAATATTTCAAACCACTTCTACAATGTATACATGTGTATATATGTCATCTCAAAAAATCCAGTTTGTATGCACATGCTTTATGTATAACATACGGTTTTGGTTTAACAAAGAAGATCCTACTCCACAATTACACACCGCAATGGGAGTTCCCCTGAACTCCAACCACATACACACTAGGTTTTGGTTTAACCACCACTAGTTTCATAGATAAAATCTGCCACTGGGCTGTGGATACACAGTAAAAATTCACAGATGAAATCTACCACTAGGCTGTGGGTACACAGGAAAATATCGCAGATAAAATCTGCCACTAGGCTGTGGATACACAACAAATGTAATATCTGGGATTTAGGGGTCTCGCATTTTGCATATATATGTGTGTGTGTATGCTCTGTGTGCTGTTTGATTATGGTTGGGGGCTTCGGGAAACTTTGGGTTTAGGTGGAAGCCTTAGTGAAACTTTTTGGTTCAAGCTGAGTAGGGAAGAGCTGGGGGAGCTAGGCTTTAAGGGACTTAGTGTGGTGTTCTTAGACACAAAAAAATAAGGTGGTGGAGTGGCAAGGAACGCTACCTAAGGTGCAGAGGAGGCTGCGTCAACAAGGGGTTCCAGGGGAAAAGGTTCAAATCACGCTGACAACGAGGGAGTGTTGTTTTATTTTGCGTTTTGCGTCAAGAGATGGGGAGGTGTTGGACGGCATTTGAACTCTGAAAGGATGGGAGAAAGACTTGGTCAAGATATTTGAATGGGTGGTGGAGAGCTTTTGGAGAGGTTTGAAACATTCAAATTTGTTTGAATGGGTGGTTTAGAGGGAAATTAGGAGAAAATTAAGGGATGTGGAGAGGGGGTGAGAGTTGGCTGGCAGTGGGGCTCTTGGTGATGGCATTTTCGGTCATGTTAGGAGGGGGAAGAGGCTGAATTTGCTTAGTATAGTGATAGGCACCCTTTTGCGATTTCTCTCTTCCAAAAACTCATTTGTTCTTTTTTCCCTTTGTGACCAAAAGCCGAAAGAGAAGACACCTTTCTCATTTTGACAAACTTGTCCTCTCCTTTTCATTCACTTACTAAAAGTCGAATGCACCCATCACCATAGCCGAAACCCCCTAAGCTTTCATCTTTTCATCTCAGTCTCGTTCCCTCACTTCTCCATCTTTCTTAAATCAAGTTTTCTCTCCATAATTCCCTATAGCCGAACCTCTATTAAGCCTCATCATCATTCTTTTCTTCTCTTGCTTTTCTTCAAAGCTGAAAAGTACCTTGGCCGAATCTCCCATCCATCGTTTTTCATTCCTTCTTTATAGTTTCGTCTGCATTCTTCTCTCATTCTTCTTCGATTTCGTTGAATCCTCAAGGGTTGTCATCAAGCCGAATCGGGTTAGTAAAGTGGTAAGGATCTCTCCTTTGACCAATTCTCTTTTCTCTTTTCTTCTTAGTTTCGAAACCAGGAAATCTAATCCTATTCATTCATTTGGTCGAAACCATGAAGGGTTGGGCTTAGGATTCTTTGTAGCCAGCGTTAGGAGCAAGATCTTTCGGGATTCAACCGGGCAAGGTAAGTTGGTTATGATATTCGGCCAAAGGCCATGCCTTTTATCTATAGGTGTTAGCTGATTCTAACTAGGCTGATGTAGGGGGTTTCGACAAAGGTTAAGGAGGAGTTTTCGGGATTCGGATCTACTACGATAAGAATATTCAATTAAGATTAGGTCTTTGTCTCATTTGGATTCGATTTAATGATTAACGGGGTTTTCTGATTAAGTGCTATTCAATAGATGCGAGTACCGGTTAAAGAGAGAAAGGGGTTGTCTCTACCCCTAAGTTCAAGAAACGTTCGTTTTCTTGGTTCGAGATTGGCCACGGGGTGTGGGCAAATCGGAAAGAGACAAGCAGATCGCTGTAGTCTCTTCGAGTGAGGACGCTAGGGAAATTGAGAGTCTAGTGCTTCGGGTTATCAGGTGTGTGGTTAATTTAAAGTTTCCCTGTTAATTAATTAGTTGTATGTATTATGTGTGAAATGGATAAAACAGTGGCTGTGGTGGAATTGTTACCCTTAATGGGTATGTCGGTAACCAGGTTAGTACCCTATTATTGGTGTGGTTGTGGTTAACTTCTAGGGTTGTACGTAAGCATGTCATATGTCTATTTAATATGTTCATGCATTATTCTGCTATATCATGATAATATGTTGCATTTGCATGGGGTTGGGATATATATTGAATGAAGGACAGGGTGTACATTTATGTACGTGGTTTAGTGATGGCCTCGAGCCTCACTGTGGATTGATGTTGGCTATGTGCCACATCGTGGTTGGTGTTGGCTAGGTGCCACATCGTGGTATGGTGTTGGTTATGTGCCACATCGTAGATTGATATTAGCCATGAGCTACATCGTGGGTTGACGTTGACCGATGAGTCACGTTGTGGATTTTGTGATTTAATCACGTGGACCAGTGGCTAGACCACTTGGTGGATGGCATTGATTGCCAAATTGGTGTGTAGCGGATGGAGGGTCGATTTAGTAATCCCCTGATGTGTGGTGGCTGGATACTGGGGTGTGTAACGGATGGATACTAGGCTGGGATGGGTACATTTTGCATAAATACATATCATGTGGATTGGTGTGGTTTTGGGCCAAGCCCAACAGTGGAAATTCGTGGATTAATTATACACTGAGTTGGTTTGACTCACCCTATTATTACCAAACATACAGGTGATACATGATGTTCTTGACCGGGATGGAGTGGATTCGAGATGGCCATGCAGATGCGATTTTGCTTATTTAAATACATTTTCTTTTAATTTCGGTTTCATTGGGATGATTTTATTGTAATAAGGCCATTTTAAATATTTGGGGATTTTTATTTTGTTTAAGCTAGTTTGAATATTGGATTAAAAACTGGAAATGGTTATGGAAACAATTTATGAAATTTACAAACTTGAGCTAAGGTTTTCGAATTCGAACACGCGTAACAACTCGACTTTCTTAAATTTTCAAACGTATGTTGCTTTAAACTAAAAATGATTTTCAAAGTTTTCGTTCTCCTCGGCAAACTACTTTCAAAACGACAAACATTTTGCAAACAAGTTATCTTTTATAAACTATGGATTTTGATTTTAAACTCGGCACGTGTTTTCACCCTTAAAACAAAATTTTCCCAAACGTTTTACCCAATAACATTCCGAATTCGGCTGTGGTGTTTTGGGCCGGGTTTGGGGTGTTACAACGAAAATTTGTAAATGAAACCTGTCACTGGCTGTGGGTACACAGCAAAATATTGCTGATAAAATCTGCCACTTGCATGTAAAAGCTATCGATGGGCTATCGATGTACAACATATTTGCAGTTAAAGGATAAACATTGCCACTTGGTTGTGGGTGCACAGGAAATTTACAGATAAACTGCCACTTCTTCCTCCATACATATCGTCCACCCCCATGCAATGCAATATGGCAAGCTCAAAACAGATTAATATGGTAGCATTTAATTATGCTTTTAGCAGAACAATACGGTAGCAATCAATATGCCTATAATAGTTCAATACTGTAGCAAATAAAACACTTATAACAAATCAACTCAGTAGCAAAAGTTATGCTTATTAAGTGTTCGGTTTAACGGTAACATAAGGCATACTATACGTACAATTACAAATACAGATACAATATACATGTTTATTATTCACAATTCATGCAAATATTTATATAATATTAACGCAATCAATTAGATCATGAATTCTAGTGTTATTCATATTATCAAGGACTCAATTGAACAAAATAAAGCACTCAAAATAGTTAGGGAATCAATTAGGGACTAAATTGAACATATCATAAAATTTTGGGCAAATTTGTAAATTTTGAAAATATGGGAAAATTGTAAAATCTAAAAAACAGAGGCAAAACTATAAAATCTGAAAAACAAGGAACACAGGGCCATGTGATCAGACCGTGTGGAGGGGGTACATGGTCGTGTAAAGGGTCGTGTAGTCCACAAGGGTGGCCCACATGCTCGTGTGGTTGGCCATGTGGCCTTATCCTGAGCATGGTTTACCTCGATTCACTTGTAAAAGAACATACATCTGACTCCAGGATCTCGAATGTCGTTCTTTGTGCTTAGATCTGGTCTAGGGTACCTAAATTGAGTCCTTCAAACGACATTTATGCAAGAATTAATAACGATTTTCAAGATTCGTCAAGATTATCGAAAGATTTGATGAAAAATCAAGAAAGATCATTTAATCGATCGCAAGATTATCGTTAGATAGAAGTTCTATAGTGATTCAAGATCTAAACATCGGGATTGAGGCGTACTTACCAATTCTTGGCTAGGATTTAGAATGTTTCTATTGACAATTTCATTTTTGATAGAGAATAAGTTAACAAGGAATGACTTTGATTCAAGAAAAACAATAATAATTCAGCAACAAAAATATGTAAAATTTGACATAAAAAAATAAGAAAGAATAGAAAAGATTAGAATAAATAAGGAGGTGAAAGAAATTTTATTTGGTTTTAAAGAGAAAACATAATCCTAGTTCAATTAGGAGAAGTTGGATTAAATATCTAGGGTTTAGGAACCCTAGGGCGTTAGGAGCAATTTTTCCAAAGTTTTGGGCCTGAAATTTAAAGGAATTTTTTCAAGAAAAATAAAAGAGACAATTTGATTGAGGTGGTTTAAACCTAAGTATGCAAGAGAAATGGAGTAGATGCTTAACCATTAGGCTACTACCCACACTTATTAGAATTTCAGCCCAAATAATATTTATTTTAGTATGATTTTCATCTTTATTTGCTGAAAATTAAAAGGGAAGAAATGGGAGAGATAAGGATAGAACCTAAGACCTTTAGGGAGTGCACTAACAACTTAATCATCAAGCTTATTTAATTATTTAGTTATTCATTTCATCTAACCCCTTATATTTTGGGGCACTACATAAGCCCCAAACTTTAAAACTGAATTCATACTCATCCCTTTACAGCTCTCAAGCATCTAAATTTATAAGAATTTCATGTCAGTTTCAACATATTATCATTTTAGTCCCTAAACTAAAACTAACCAAATTCATTTAAAAATAGTCCTATTCCATAACAAAGCTTCAAACCTAACCATTAATTTCCAAAAAACTTTAAAAACAAAAATGGTAAATTTTCAAAAATTTGACAGTATTACGAATTAGTCCCTAGGCTAGCTAGATTAAGCTTCAACGATTTCAAAAACATAAAATTTACGAAAAACAGGCTTAAAAAACACTTACATGAAAATATCAAACTTTGAACTTCAAAAATGGCTATTCTTTCTTTCTTTTTGATGTTGGAGGATTGGAGAAGACAAAGAATAAAGATGGTAACTTTTGTTTCTTTTGTTATTATTTTTAACAATTACTTAATTACCATTTTAACCTTTAATTTAACTTATAATTTCATTAATATTCATACCATACCCGTCCACTATAACCTAATATGGCCTAATTTTAAAACCATTCTATTATGCTTTTATACTCATTTAATACATGTAAACTAATAGTGATTAACTTTTGTAGTTTTTACGATTTAATCATTATACCATAATTAACTACTCAAATATCAAAATTACCGAACCAAACTTTAATACGACACTCTAGTAACCTCATAAATATTAAATAAATAATATTTACAGGTTCACTTATTGGAATTTTGGTCCCGAAACTACTGAAAACGGGTTGTTACAATATTGGCCTATATGTCTTGAGACATAGCCTGCCAATTGTTGTATAATGGCTATGTTTTAGCCATGTCTTGAGACATCTTGGTAAGTCTCGAGATCCGGGCTATAATGAGCCTTTTTAAGCCCGAATTTAATGCATGCAGCAGCACCGAATCATCTCCAACAACCATAAACATCCACAAACCTATTATTTGGTATATATACAAGCCAAAGACACTTCAAAACTCAAGACAGCAGCATCCAAGCAAAAAGTTCAAGATAAAATCTTCCATTTATTCATTTCTCTTGTAAATATTCATTGAAAGCTTATCGTAATATTTTTTCTTACTCATCTTTATTTTTAGAGCTTTAATTTGCAAATACGCATCTGCTAGAGGTTTATTGTTAGTGTACTCATTTTCTCTTTATTGTAAAGAGTATGCTTAAATTTTTTGAGGTGTAAAGCCTTAGAATATTAGAAGGGTTGCTACTTGAGTCTTGTAAATGCTGGAGGGTTCTAGTTTAGTCATAAAAGTTAGTGGGAAGTATTTATTTTAGCCTTATAAAAAATATATATATTGTAAAATTTATATCTTTTTTTGTTAAAAGGTAACAATTCAAGGTAATTGAGATAGATAATTGGGGTCAAACTATTATAAATCGAATTATTAACTTTTCTTTCATCCCCTTATTATTTAGTAAAATTTATTGAAAATTTTAAAATACCAATTTACCAGTTCTTTTGATATTTTCAGTCTAAAAAAAATTATAAAAGGAAAAAGAAAAACATAAGTTAAGATTTATTCATCTTACATAAATTGAAATTAAGGTTGGAAATCAAGAAAATAAAATCAAAATAGAAATCCTTAAAGAACAAACTCGTATGTAATATATATATATATAGCTATGTTTTAATAAATAATAAAAAGGAAATTTTAATTAGCTGCATGACTTCTTTGCTCGACATTTGAAAACTTATACTATTGCCATGTAGATGATGTGGATATTTTTATGGAATTTGAAGAATTAAAATGCAATAAGTAAAACTTTTACGCAAGCCATAATTTTCACGACTGATTAAGGGATTTTTTTTTTTTTTTTCTTTTTTTTTTTTTTTTTTTGAGAAAAAACAGAAAATTACATTAACTGAATCTAGTTCAATATATTTTAATTTTTCAAAATATATTATTTATACTTTAATATATTATATGATATAATTCATTTGAATTTTATTGTATTGTAGTGTATTACTAACGGTAATAATGGGTTGTCAAAAATAATAACAGTAATCTATCTTCATTCTATAAATATAATACCTATAAAACCAAAGCACAAATCTTAAATCAATTAAAGTCGACGACCAGAAGTGATGGTTCAGGACGGCCTTTCTTCTAACGACGACGATGTTGGAGTACAACTTGAGCGGCAACGATGATGGTGGCTGCATGCGAAAGAGTAAAAGAGGCTTTGGACTTTACCTTGATGGCTTTTTACAGTGCTGTAATGTAGGAGAAAAGCTGAATGATGATGGTGGAGATTTCTTGAGGCGACAGCACAATAAAGGCGGTTAAGGTTTTGAAAATGAAAGGGGATAGTTCTTTCGTTTTGAAAAATTATAAAAGAGATGTTGCAACCAGGCTCAATCATTAGGCTTTTGAAATCAACCAAATATTCTTGGATTTTGGGTATAATTTCTTTCATATTTATTTAGGGTAAATTACACCAACAGTCACTCAACTTTGGGGTAGCTGACAAAACAGTCACCTAGGTTTCATTTCAGTCACTCAACTTTGAAAAAATAACAAAACAGTCACTAACGTTATTGAAAAGTGACAAATCAATTACTCATTAACATTTTCCATCACAAGTTTAACGGGATAGCTGACGTGGCCAGTTAACTTGTCATGTTGGACGAGTAGTCAAAGGGTCAAACAAAAAAAGAAAAGATGATTGGTCAAAATGATTTTTCTTCTTCTTCTTCTCATCTTTTTCTTCATCTTGTTCTCCCTCAACCTTTTTCTCTTTATACTTCTTTTATTTTTTCTTGCTCTTCTCTCCTTTCTCTTCATCTTCTTTCTCCCATAACAGAACAATGGCTACAAATCAAGAGCCACAACAACAGTTGCATTAGGAACAGAGTATGGAATCCAAGCACTCAAGCACCATAGAAGCCAGTGGTTCCAATCAAGCATGAACAGGGTATAGGATTCAAAGAAAAAGAAAGGACATGCACTCAACTTGTAGACTTGTAGTGGAGTAAAGGTGGAAGTAAACTTGTAGACAGAGGAGAGGCGTATTAGCCCATTTTTTACGATGGTCCAGAGAACTTTCTAATTAGGAAAATAATATGCATTATGATGAAAATATAATTGTATAAAAAATACAGAAATGGCAGCCAACTATTATAATTAATTAGTCTAATCCATATAGTATTTGATTATGAATATCAAAAACCCTTCACCAACACTCGAGATAAACTTTCTAAAACAATCTCTTTTCCTCGTCTAAAACCAAAAATCACCATAGCCATGGCAGTGATGTCAAAGCAAGACCCGTCACCAGCTTTTGTAGAAACGGTACAAGAAATCATGAGACTTTACAGATCACTTCCACCAAGGCCTTCAATTGAAGACGTTACGTGACCAAACCGTTCTCAAAACTATAGAAAATGAAGAAAAAATAAAGCTTGAGGAGATCTCAATGGAACGACCACCTGAAGATGTCCCTGATGCGGCGGAGGGCGTTGGCCATGGAGGTGTCAGTGCCGTGGAAGTGTATTCATCTTTGAGTTCCCAGATTTTGACCATTGGGAATCGCTGATACAAAGTTCCTTCCATTTCTTCTTCTTCTTCTTCTTCTTCTTCTTCTTCTTCTTCTTCTTCTTCTTCTTCTCTGTTTTTTCTTTTATTATTCTTTTTCTCTTCTTCTTCTACTATCAGGGTTTTTTAGGGTTAAAAAGGACTGTTACAATGATCCGTCACCAGCTTTTGTAGAAACGGTACAAGAAATCATGAGACTTTATAGATCACTTCCACCAAGGCCTTCAATTGAAGATGTTGCAGTAGCCAAATTCATTCTCAAAACTGTAGAAAATGAAGAAAAAATCAAGCTTGAGGAGATATCAATGGAACGACCACGTAAAGATGTCCCTAATGTGGCGGAGGGCGTTGACCATGGAGGTGTCGGTGCCGTGGAAGTGTAGTCATCTTTGAGTTTCCAGATTTGACCATTGGGAATCGCTGATACAAAGTTCCTTTCATTTTCTCTTATTCTTCTTCTCCTCCTCCTCTTCTTTTTCTTCTTCTTCTTCTTCTTCTTCTTCTTCTTCTTCTTCTTCTTCTTCTTCTTCTCTGTTTCTTCTTTTTTCTTTTTTTTCTCGTCTTCTTTTACTATCAGGGTTGTTTAGGGTTAAAAAGGACTGTTACAATGATCCGTCACCAGCTTTTGTAGAAACGGTACAAGAAATCATGAGACTTTACATATCACTTCCACCAAGGCCTTCAATTGAAGACGTTGCAGCAGCCAAATTCGTTCTCAAAAATGTAGAAAATAAAAAAAATCAAGCTTGAGGAGATCTCAATGGAACGACCACCTGAAGATGTCCCTGATGCGGCGAAGGGCGTTGGCTATGGAGGTTTCAGTGCCGTGGAAGTGTAGTCATCTTTGAGTTCCCAGATTTTGACCATTGGGAATCGCTAATACAAAGTTCCTTCCATTTTCTCTTGTTCTTCTTCTCATCATCTTCTTCTTCTTCTTCTCTGTTTCTTCTTTTATTCTTCTTTTTCTCTTCTTCTTCTTCTACTATCAGGGTTGTTTAGGGTTAAAAAGATGTCCCTGATGCGGCGGAGGGCGTTGACCATGAAGGTGTCGATGCCGTGGAAGTGTAGTCATCTTTGAGTTCCCAGATTTGACCATTGGGAATCGCTGATACAAAGTTCCTTTCATTTTCTCTTATTCTTCTTCTCCTCCTCCTCCTCTTCTTCTTCTTCTTCTTCTTCTTCTTCTTCTTCTTCTTCTTCTTCTTCTCTGTTTCTTCTTTTTTCTTTTTTCTTTTTTTCTCGTCTTCTTTTACTATCAGGGTTGTTTAGGGTTAAAAAGGACTGTTACAATGATCCGTCACCAGCTTTTGTAGAAACGGTACAAGAAATCATGAGACTTTACATATCACTTCCACCAAGGCCTTCAATTGAAGACGTTGCAAAGCAGCCCAAATTCGTTCTCTCAAAATCAGAAAATAAAAAAATCAAGCTTGAGGAGATCTCAATGGAACGACCACCTGAAGATGTCCCTGATGCGGCGGAGGGCGTTGGCTATGGAGGTGTCGGTGCCGTGGAAGTGTAGTCATCTTTGAGTTCCCAGATTTGACCATTGGGAATCGCTGATACAAAGTTCCTTTCATTTTCTCTTATTCTTCTTCTCCTCCTCCTCTTCTTCTTCTTCTTCTTCTTCTTCTTCTTCTTCTTCTTCTTCTTCTTCTTCTTCTTCTTCTTCTTCTTCTTCTTCTTCTTCTCTCTGCTTTTTTTTTTTCTTTTTTTTCTCGTCTTCTTTTACTATCAGGGTTGTTTAGGGTTAAAAAGGACTGTTACAATGATCCGGCACCAGCTTTTGTATAAACGGTACAAGATATCATGAGACTTTACATATCACTTCCACCAAGGCCTTCAATTGAAGACGTTAAAGCAAACCAAATGCGTTCTCAAATCGTAGAAAATGAAGAAAAAATCAAGCTTGAGGAGATCTCAATGGAACGACCACCTGAAGATGTCCCTGATGCGGTGGAGGGCGTTGGCCATGGAGGTGTCAGTGCCGTCATCTTTGAGTTCCCAGATTTTGACCATTGGGAATCGCTGATACAAAGTTCCTTCCATTTTCTCTTATTCTTCTTCTTCTTCTTCTTCTTCTTCTTCTTCTTCCTCTTCTTCTCTGTTTCTTCTCTTCTTCTTCTTTTTCTCTTCTTCTTTTACTATCAGGGCTGTTTAGGGTTAAAAAGGACTGTTACAATGACAAATAACCCACCGTTAAATGTCATGTCATTTTTCCGTTACATCTGTAACAGAAAATGGTTAAAAGGACTGTTTTGTTATTTTTTAAAAGTTGAGTGATTGAAATGAAACCTAAGTGACTGTTTTGTTAGCTACCCTAAAGTTGAGTGACTGTTTGTGTAATTTACCCATTTATTTATTATCCATGTTAATTTCAATGTTGTGTTTTGACCTAAAATTATGAGAAATTTGAGTTTTTTTTATGATTATATATATATTTATTATATTATATATTTGTTCTGGTAAGGATTAAGGTATGCAAATTGATTACTGAAGATGAAAGCTTAATAATTTTTTAAAAGATTAATTTTGTTATTGTTATTTTATTTCAGTTTTGAAAATTATTTCTGTTTTTCTTATTACTGTTTTAGCCTAATATCTTAATTGGTCCATAGATGAATAAAAAATACATTATATTTAAAAAAAAATTATTTTACATATGTTGCAGTTTTCATTTTCAGTCCTTGGAGTTAACATTATTTTGAATTTATTATCTTATCCACACAATTCTCTCAATTATTTCAGTAAAATGTAATATTTTATATTTTTTTGCTTTAAAAATAGTAATCAAATGTATTTTGTACCTTAATATATATTTTGGGATGATTTCTTCAACCTAAAAGTTTAACACTTATACAATAAACAAGTGCCATAAACTGAAAAACTACAAGGAAAAAAAGCTATAGATCGACCGTGGTATTGGGATATATGCAGATTTTAAAGAAAATTTAAGGTTTCAAATAATTTTTTTTGAAAATTAAGAAAATAGATATTTTTAAAAAGAGAAGGTAAAATAGGAAAGAGAGTGGGAGCACTGCATTTTTGCCATTTAAAAAGAAGGTTAGAACTATAACATTTCCTAGATCCTAGCAAATCTAGGAACAGAGAGGAATTGTGAATTCTAATAATAGTACATTTTATGTCAACAAATATGTTATTTGAAGTTATTACAAAAATTTTAATACGTCTTAATTATAATAATAATAATTTAGTTTGTAACAGGTAAAATGGATGTCATTTTCTAATATAAATTTATACATTTTTGTGTTGCAGGTACATTGAATGAATGTGAAGGCTTGTTTAAATATTTATATCTTTATATGTGGATAAAATGAAAAGAAAAAAAAAAAGTAAAAGAAGGGGTTGTGTTTGGTGTATGATATTATTAGTGTGTGATGTATTTGACAGGCTCTAAATGGAATATGATATGAGAATAAATTTTTGCTTTTATCAATGCTCTAAATATTATATACATATATGGATGATTAAGTAGAAGAGATTCACTTCAAAATAAAAGGAAAATAAGTCCAACCTCGATCATAACAAACACTAAAACTCTCTTGGAAATCATAAATACATATGATTTTTCTTACTCAAGGGGTTAAAAGACGAGAGAGTTTTCGAGTTTGCCCTACATAAAGTTAAGGCTCTTGCACAATGAGGTTAGGGATGACAAAAATGCCTCCTTAAGGGAGTGCAGAGACATTTTCATTCTTTCTCCTGCCATGTTACCTAAAAGAGCTTCCTGTAGGAAGCATTTTTGCCTTTTCTCTTAAAAAACGGTTTATTTTCCTACTTCTTAAAAAAATTGACCTAAAACCCTAATTTTTCTTTAAAATCGACATATATTCCTCATTAACCCCTTTGGTATTAGTCTCACAATCAACATTCAAAAATATATTATTCTAAATTTCCAATTTCTTTTACTAAAGATAATGTTGATAAATATTTTTTGTAACTTTCGAATTGCTATTATAATTAAAAATCCAATTATGCATTTGGAACTTAATTAAAACTTTTTTTTTTGTAAGGAAAAAAATTATTAATCAATTACAAAGGAGTAGTAAAGTCATAAAGTCAAATTTTAACCATTATTTCTAATTTAATCAACAATTTCTAAAGGTAATTCCTAACAAATGTGGGGACCAAAAGGAAAATCTTTCATCAACCCAGCTAGAGAATGAGTCGTAATATTTGCCTCCCTTGAAACATGCTGAATTTTCACTCTCCAATCTCTTCTACAAAGTTCTTGAATTCCTAGAATCAACCCCCTATTTATCTGTTCCTAGAGCCTACCATTAATGGCTTCAACAGCTAAAGCACAATCCGATTCAACAATTATATTATTCCATTTAGCAGACTAAGCTAATTGGAGACAATCATAAATCACCCATAACTCAGCTTGTTCAACACTATATCTGCCAATATTTCTTCCAATCACACAAATCCACCTACCCTGGTCATCCCTAACCACTGTCGCAGAGGAAATTAAGCCCGAGCATGGATTTCGTGCTCCATCCGTGTAATAGCCTGTTTTCGGTAAAATTAAAACAGTGGTTTCAGGACCACAAATCTGATTTCGGAAGAAAAATTATTTTTATATTATTTTATGGTCTATAGTATGATAGTAATGTCGTATCAAAATTTCATAAAGAAATTTTACCGATTACATGTTTAATTTGATAAAGGACCAAATTGCACAAAGTGCAAAAGTTGAGTTCTAACAGCTAAAAGGATTAAATAGCTATGGAATTCAAAATTTGAGGTCCTTATATGGAAAATAGACCATTAAAAATGCTTGGTTAAGGATGATGATTCATCCATGGAAAATAAAATAAAGAAAAGGATGAAATTGGAAAGTGAAATAATAAAAGATGATAAATGATAAAATAAAAATAAAAATACCATCATTTATATCATCTTTCCCAAATTAAAAGCATGGAAACCCTAGCCATGGAAACCTAAGCTTAAGCCAACTTATTTTTCTTGATTAGGTAAGTATTCTTGCCCGTTTTTAATGATTTTTATATTTCTGAGATCATAATAGCTTAATCTAGCTATCTCGAGGATTAATTTGCAAAGTTATCAAGGTACTAGGGTTTTTCCATGGATGAACATAGATGAATTATGAAGTTTTATAGTAGAAAATGGAAGGTTGTTGATAGATAAACAACTTTTGTAAAGGGAATTTTGATGAAATTATGATTTAGGGACTAAATTGAAAAGATGTAAAATTCATAGAAAAATTCTGAATTTTATGAAATACATGGGCTGTAAATTTTACATGCAAAAATCGACTAGGCTTGGAATAAGGATTAAATTGCATGAATTTCATTGTTCGAGCCTAGGGACAAAATCGTCATTAATTAAAAGTTTAAGGGAAAAATAGTAATTGTGCCTAAGATGTGAATTGAATTGAAATGAACATGAATAATGTTAAATTCATTCATATAGATTTGGATAGACCAAATTCAGAGTTAGAACGAGGAAAAGAGAAAATGTCGGATTAATAGATTTTACGTAAACGTACATTTGTCGAGGTAAGTTCATGTAACTAGATTATGTATATTAATATGTTTGAACTTGAATGTTGAATATGTGTGAATTGTATAAATCTTTAATATATAAAATTAATTACATGTCTGATATTGCTCGATAAGTATAAATCCCATTTGAATAATGCAATTCGATGGATACAGGATTTCCCGAATTGGTTGTAGTCCTACATATGTTGCAGACACACGCATTCTGTTATAAGCCCTCTCAAGCTTCCCGTTATATGGTTCCTGCGAGCATCCTGATCGGTAGTGATCTTGCATGTGTTTGAACTATCGCAGCTCTTTGTGAACGTCATGTTATATGATCGGTTGTGATCTTGCATATATTGCGGACACAAACGCAGCTCTTTGTGAGCGTCCTGATATGCCTTGCTTGAACTTCCTGATATATGGCTATCCGGAGTTCCTGATTAAAGGCTCTTCATGAGCTTCCTGATTAAAAGTTCTTTGTGAACTTCTTGATTATGGCTCTTATGAGCTTCCTGTTATATAGTCCGGATAAGCTTCCTGATAGACTCTTTGTGAGCTTCTCAATTAATGGCTCTTTGTGAGCTTCCTGTTATATGGCTTGAGAGAGGATTTCCCGATTATGTTCTTTAAAGAACACTCCTGAATATGAATTGATGGATTTCTGATTTGTACACTTCGAGTGTACTACCTGTGTATCCATCGATATTTTCAATGATTCAACGGGCAAAATCCTGACATGAGAAAATATGAACATGAAATTAATTAATACACGTATCTGCCTGAAATACATGAAAATGATGATACATGATATATGAAAATACGAGATGATAATATACGAACATCGAATTTGTTTGATGAATATGTTCATCCATGATTATAGATTTGTACACCTTTAGTGTATTACCCGTGTGACACTGACATTTCAAATGATTTAATGGACAAAGTTCTGACATGAAATAATCTAAACTCAAGATGAATTATTATGAAAATGTACTTGAAATACAAGGATATGATTTGTATATGTTATATGAATACATGATGTAAAAGTATATGTACATGGAAATCTAATTATTGTTGAGCCCATACATGTTTCTTGATATTTATATGAAATATATGACTAACAAGGATGATGAGGATATGTGTTATGGCTCGTGATTAAGTTGATTGAATATGCCTTGTATGTTTATATTGAATTTAAATGAGTGGTAAGTTAATTACCATGTTATATGAACTTACTAAGTATTTCATGCTTACTCTGTTTTATTTTCTCCTGTTCTATAATAATTCGGAGGCTCATTGGATTGGAAGCTTGGCGGAGATCTCACACTATCCATCAGCCCATTTCGGTATATGTATATAGTAAATCAATTATGGTTATAATGGCATGTATAGGTTAATTGGCCAATATCGGCATATAAATGCTTTAATTGTAACTAGCCATTGGAATGGCTTGTGATGGATATGTTTAGTATGTGTTTGAAATTGGTTGATTGATAGAAATTATATTGGCATATTGATGATTGAATTAAGTTAGCATATTAGATAATATATGCATATATGTGAACTTGGTAATTTAAGCATATGTGTATACTTGATTATATGAGGTATTATATCATTTATAGGACTTGATTTTGAGTTGGGTTAAATGACCTATAATAGCTTGTGAATGTGTTAAAGTGTTGGTGTAGGAGGATGACAAAATAGAGTGAGAAATATGGCTTGGAAAATAGCCTATTTTCGTCCACACGGGAAGAGACACGAGCGTGTGTCTCAGCCGTGTGTGACACACAGCCTAGCACATGGGCGTGTGACCTGGCCATATATCCCCTGCATATTTAAAATTTCAAAACAAAATGCCCAGGTATTTACACACAGCCTAACACACAGACATGTGTCTTGGCCGTGTGACCCAAGTTAGAGAGTTACACAGCCTAAGACACGGGCGTATCCCGTGGTCGTGTGAACCACACAGCCTGACCCTACGGGCGTGTGACCCCTTCACCAAGGAAAAATTTTGAGATTTTGCAAAAAATTCTTTGAGAACCCGGTTTAGTCCCAACTCGTTTCGAATGCATGTTTTGGACCTCGAGGGTTCATATAAGGGACTTTATGTTTGATTTCTGACATGAATACTGTATAAAATAAAATATCTGTTTACTTGATCTGTATATTCCGGTAATGCTTCGCAACCCTGTTCTGGCAACGGATAAGGGTTAGGGGTGTTACAATCCGAATTCAACTTAATAAAACATATAGGTGGGGGGTTCAAGTTCGACCAGGAATCTGTCTTCTAATATTTCCATCTGGACATCCAGAAATTTCCTTAATGGCTTTTGCCCAACACCATGCTAATTGAAGAATATGTAAAGTATTAAACTGCTCTCCTTGGAACACATAAAAATTCCTTTGTTTCCAAGTCTTCCAGCATATAATACCAAACAAGGTTTGCCAATTGACATCATTAAGAATTATTCCAAATTTATTCTTCAAGTTTCCAGACAACCAAGGCAACAAAGAACAGGAAAAATAACTACTCCTTACTCTCAAAGGAATAAGCTGCTTCCACACTTCTGTTACTTTGCAACAATCTCGAAGAACATGTAAAATTGATTCTTTAGCACCGTCAGACAAACTGCAATAAGGATTTTCAACCATACCTCTTTTGCAACGTTCAGCGTTGTTGAATAAACGTTCTTTAAGGACTAACCAAAAAAATTGTCAAACATGCTGAGGGCCAGAAAAGAACCATGCAAGTTTCCATTTGTTGTTCATTGGTTGAAAGAGTCTTTCATAAAAGTATTATAAGTTGATTTAACAGTAAAACTACCATTTTTAGACCACTTCAAAATCAAAGTATCACACCCGACTAAAGGGCTTGCTGCCGGAATGCCTACAATATAAGAAATAATATCATTACTCAAATAACGACCCAAATAGCCCCAATTCCAAATACCATTAGCAATTGTTACCTCCCTGAGAGTAATAGAAACATCAACCAACTAGGTATTAAGACAGAATTTAATTAATGGACCAAGCTCCACAATCTAAGAATCAGTCTAGAATTTGATTAGACTTCCATCACCCATTGACCAAGCAAGGCTTTGACGAACAAGAGGCCAACCCTTAGCTAGAGATCTCTAGAAAAATGAACACTGACCTTTAGAAATATCTATTGGGAAGTCATCTGTAATCTAATATTTAGCTCGAAGGACTTTGACCCATAGAGCATTCTTATTAGTAAGGAGATAATAACCGAATTTAAGCAGAAAAGCCTCATTTTGCTCCTTAAGACGTCGAAAACCAAGACAACCATTGGAGAAAGGTTGACAGCAGTCAAACCACTTTACTAAGGCTGGCTTATGACCAACGTTTATTTTCCCTAAATAAAACCTCGAGCAAGCTTCTCAATTCTTAGCGCAAACATTAATCGAAATCCTAGTAGTCTGCATAAAATAGTTAGGTATAGCCAAGACGAATGATCGAGCAAGATTCACACGCCCTGCCATGGATAGAAGATTAGAATCCCAACTATCCAACTTTTTTCAAACCTTCTCAATGACAAAATTGAAAGTGTTTGTTGTCACTCGTCGGTGGAACAATAGCATGCCTAAATAAGATCCCAAATCACTAGTCTCATTAAAACCAAGCACACCACAGATCTCAAAAACAACTCTTGGTTCTGTATTTTTAGAGAAAAACACATTGGTTTATAGGTGTAATAACCAATTTTTGCCCGGCCCGATATTAAAACCGACCCAAAAAAATCCAATAATAAAAAAAAAGTCTGATTAACAGTCTCAAGTTACAAGGCCCAAAATAAGTGGGCCCAAAATGCCAACTAAAACCCGGAGCCCAATTGACAAACCACCAAAACCCAATAAAACAAATAAAACAATCCAATCTATTTACAAAATTCCAGCCCAATATACAAGCAACACAATAGGCCCCAAAGCTAAAAATTTTTGGAAGAAGCTAGGGTTTCTGAAAACCTTAACGCCGCAACCCACTAAGGCCTTCACGCTGCCCACTTGCGCCGCAGCACCCACGCGCGCACCTCCCTCTGTCGGCCACCACTCCACCACACCTGCAAAACAAGACAAACAGTAATGGCAGAGAGATAAGAATATATTGTATTTTATTTCCTTTTTTTTCCCCTTGAATTTCGGTTATAAAAACCAAAAGAAAACATTGTAGTTGGGACCTTTTTTTTATCAAGAGAATACAAGAGAATTTTCAACCAAAACAGTTGCAAACATCTAAAAAGAGGGATTAACACGAGTATACAACAAACAATCGAAGGAAAAGTGCAGAGCGTTAAGGTTGATAGTCTATTTTTTCTCTTTTATACTTTTTCCGAATCTACATTTGTAAATCTATTTTCTTTATTTTCTTCTAAAAAAGGTTTTTATATTTATATAATATCAAAAAAAAAAGAAGAGAAAAGCTTACCTTTACGAATTCCGGCCACCACGACGGCGCCGGCGGTGGTCTCGTGGCGGTCTGATGACCGGACCTGGATCTGAAATCGGAAAAAGGGGGAGAGCATTTTAAGCTTTTTTTCTTTCTCTCCCCCTGCTCAAATGAAGAAGGAACGGTTTGAAAAAAAAAATTGCTTTTATAATAAATAGAAACAGTGCCGTTTTGAATGGCCTCCCCAGACGCCAAAACAGCATCGTTTTGGGGAGGCCGACCCGAACCCGACCCAAGGGATAAGGGATCCGCGTGTTTCTATAACTTTTGGGCTATTTGCGCTTCTGGCCCTTCCGCCATTTCGGCCTTTTCAATTCAGTTTATTTGTTTTTTTAATTTAGCCCAATACTTTCACGTTGGTTCTATTTCGGTCCACGTCGAAACGCGGTGCATCAGAGCCTGGGAAATTTGCCTATTCGACCCTCTTCGCTTCACACATGTTTCATTTAAGTCCATATTCCTCATTTTTCATCACTTATTTTTATTTATTATGATTTCGGCCCCTTAATTCTGTTTTGACTTTAACTTGGTCCTTTTTATTCATCTTTATAATTATAATATCATTATTAACTTTAACCGCACTACTATTATTATTGTTATTATTATTATTATTATTATTATTATTATTATTATGTTGTACATATGTTGTATTATTATTTTTTTTATTACTATACTAATTACTATTACTATTAGTATTATTATTGTCATTATATTATTATGTTGTACATATTTTGTATTATTATTATTATTATTTTATTATGGTATCATTATTATTATTATTATTATTATTATTATTATTATTATTATTATTATTATATTTGCTACACTACTATTATTATTACTATTATTATTATTGTATTTATAATTGTCTCTATCATTACTAACATCTTTTGTTTTTATTTATTATTATTATTTTAATGTTATCTTTTTATTTTTGTTTTATTATTGCATTTTTTATTATCATGTGTTGTTAATTTCTTGTTTTCGTCATTTCAAGAGATCAACAGTTTTGAATCGCAATTTAGCATTTTATTTTATTTTTTAAATTCATAAAAAAGGGTTTCATAAAAGTAATATTCGTGAGTTTGGAAATTCGAGAGATCGTGCCCTAAAGTATTGGGTTGTGATTTTCTTCGTTTAATCTAAATGACCAAATATCCTTTTAAAACAAATGCATTTTTTAACAAAAAGTTTATTCTCGGAAAGTCGAAATGTCATGTCCTAAAGCATTGGATGTGATGTTTTGTTATCTGAGATAAGATTTTTTAAACGAAGGTAATGTCCCGTATTTAGAATTTTGAGAGATCGAGCTCTAACTTACTGAGCTTCAGTTTCTCAATTGTCAAATAATGAGATATCCTCCTCGAACTCGAATCTGAATTTTAAAGTCAAGAGACAAGTTTAATTTCGAGAGTTCGAAATGTTGTGCCCTAACTTACTGAGTACGACATTTTATCTCTTGGAAATAAGAATGTCTTATCATCCACTTTCGATTTGTTCACGTTCTTTTAAAGAGGATCGTATTTTCAAATCTTTTCAAACTTTCGACATAAGGACATTAATTAATCAAATCGGTACCAATTTTGGGCGTGACGAGGGTGCGAACCCTTCCTCGCACGTAACCGACTTCCGAACCATTTTCCTCACATTTCGTGGACCAAACACACTGTTTTAGTAAATCAAAATGTTTTATTAAAACAAAGGTGATCCGATCACACCTAATAAAGATCGGTGGCGACTCCTATTTTATTTTCATTTTCAAAACCAAAGTCGATTCCCGCCTTTCTCAAAAAAGGGTGGTTTCGACAGCTTGGCGACTCCACTGGGGACCCAAAAAGAGAGTCAGGCCTTAAATTGATTATTTTATGTCCTTTGCCGAAAGTGTGAAAATTTTGATTTGAAAAATTACGATTCTTTTTATCACATTCGCTTGCGTCATATTATTTGATTGTGTGGTCAAGTCTCGCATAATATTTTTACATCACATTGCATGACCGTTAGGTCACACCCTTTTTAAGTGGGAGTGAGAAGCTACTCTTTCATGTGGTCTTCACCTCCGTGTAAGATAGTGGATCGCTTTCGGGATACATCCGTACCTATGTCTTCGTGAGATTTTCATCTCCGTGCAGCCATAGGGAAATGTGTTCCCCTGAACTGAACTTGGTCCATATGAGCCTATAATGGGTGAGGATCGAGGAATCTGCTGGTTCAGGTACCTTTACCCTAGAACCAAACCGCATATAGAGAAACCTATGAGCCTAACCTAGGTAGAGCACGCCAAATCCTAGCAGTTACCTAAGTAGGTGATTTATTTCTTGCTTGCTTTAAGCTGTGTTTGGAATACATACTTGTTTTATTTTGATCGAATGACATTTTCATCACCCTTAATTTATTTTTGCACATCATATAGCATGACCACCGTGGTCGCACCTTTAAGTGAGAGTGAGAAACTAAGCTTTCGTGAGGTTTTCACCTCTGCATGGGCTAGTGGACTGCTTCCGGGACACATCTGTATCTATGTGCTTCGTGAGGTTTTCACCTCCGCATGGCCATAGGGAAATGTGTTCCCCTGAACTGAACTCGATCCATATGAGCCTATAATGGGTGAGGATTGAGGAATCTGTTGGTTCAGGTACCCTTCTTTAGAACTGAACCTCATATTGTGAGCCTTAAGAGCCCACCTTAGGTAGAGTCATTCCAAACCCTAGTGGTCACCCAGATAAGTACTTTGCTTGTTACTCCTGTGCTAATGTGTTTTCTTCTGTTTTGATTGCATTGCATTGCATCATCATAGAAAGGAGGTGCTGGTTAATATTCGATTGCTAAATAGAAGAGTTTGTCATAAGGAACTAAATTTCTTGATAAAGTAGATTATAATACAGTGGCCCAAATATAGTCCGAATAAACAACGAAAGAAGGCTGATAGTCCACAGAAGAATACAAGACTTCGCTCGATGATTCAAGCCAACAATGATTATTCAAGGGTCGTCATGTCTTGACTTTTTTGGGTTAAGAAGCTTATGAACAATCACAGAGGATAAACGGGTGAAGAGGTACGGCCCGAACCAAGCTACAAAGAGCCAAAAGAGGCATCTACAAAGAAAGTGCACAAGATATGGCCATGATATCCGGTCAAGAAGGAAGGGATTGGTGTTTTGCTTGGACTATGAGGACAAAACCGTATACGTAATCCATTTTTATCTAAAGAGCTTTATTTTCTAGAAAAGTTCTTCTAATGGAATTGAATTCATAATCAGCGCCTCTCTCTCTTTTTGCATTCATTCCATGCATTGGCATTGCATTACATCATCATAGAAAGGAGGTGTTGTTTCGCGTTTGATTGCTAAATGGAAGGATTTGTCATAAGAAAATGTGTTACTTGATAAAGTGGAATACGATACGGTCGTCTGAACATAGCCTAGGTAAACGATGAGACAAGACATTACTTGAAGATTCAAGCCGACAAGGATTGTTTGGGAGCCATCTGAAGATTATGAGCATCACGGAGGATAAGTGAGTGATGAGGTACGACCTAGATCAAGCAACAAAGAGCTAGAAGAGACGTCTACTAAGGAAGCACGGGATATAACCATAACATCCAGATACAAAGAAGAGGATTTGTCTAAAGATTTAAGTCGTCAAGGATTGTTTGGGAGTCATCAAAGGATTATGAGCATCGCGGAGGGTAAGTGAGTGATGAGGAACAACCTGGATCAAGCAACAAAGAGATAGAAGAGGCGTCTATTGAGGAAGTTCATGGGACACGACCATAAGAAGAGGATTGGTGTTTTCATGTGGACTATGAGGAAGGGGCCGTATATGCGGTCCATTTTATGTAAAGAAATGTATTTTCTAGACAAGTTCTTCTAATAGGAATTGAATTCATAATCAACGCCTTTCTTTTTTTTTTTGCATTCATTCCATGCATTTTGCATTGCATTTCATGCATCTGTATTACATCATATTGCATGCATCAAAACTTGTAGAAAAACCCTAATTAGGTGAAATTATTCCAGTTAACCTAGAAGATATGGAACAAAGGTTGGAGAGATTAGAACAAAGGCAAATATTGATGCAAGAACAGTTGGCCAAAATTTAGCAGGATATGACAGATCAAATGAAGATGATGTGCCGGTTAACCCACTACTTGCCGAAAGACTTGAAAAAAGAAGTGCCCCAGCAGTCAGCAGTGCAGATAATGATGAACAAATTGTTTATTCCCCGAGGAATATCCAGACTCAACCAGACACGCAGTCGCAAGGGGCACCCATCATTATCGGACCCCAACGTCAGACTAATACCTCAACCCTGTCAAACTTCCCGATGGGCTCATGTTTTAACCCTAAGGATGATCGAGTCAAACCGATTGTACGGGCAGAGGCAAAAGAAAGGAGGGAGCAGACATTGAAGGCCCCGAAGAAGAAGGAAAAGGAAGTGGGTAGTACGAATAAGCATGACAAGAGCTCTTCATAGCTAATGGCAATAAGACAGCCAAGGACGGTGACTACCAGTCATTAAGGTCCTCTTAGACAAGATTCCAACCCAAAGCCTAACACGGGAAGGCTCCAGTTCATACCCATCTCGATGATATACAAGGAGCTCTATCAAAATTTATTCGATGCACATGTGGTGGCTTCTCGCTACCCGAAACTGATGCAATCCCCATATCCAAAATGGTATGACCCAAACACCCAGTGTGAGTACCACGCTGGGGTTACAGGGCATTCGACAGAAAATTGCCTAGCTTTCAAGAAATTAGTGGAAAGATTCATTGGCATGGGTATTGTAAAGGTGGATGACACGCCGAATGCAGAAACATGAGCCTAGGAGTCTTTTGAACAATAGGGCTGTGGAAAAGACGTGTATTTTTAGAGCTAACTCGGAGTAATGTCCAAACGCGCAAATTGCTCTAAAAGCCTAAGAGCAATAAGAATCTTTTGTGAAATGGGCTTGTGTCCAGAATTGTTATTTTAATGAGATGCATCTTACTAAGTAAATATTTTCATGCTTTACATTTTTGTCCATGTATATATCATATAAATAATCGTCCTTAGAATAATTTATTCTTTAGATTTTCTACTTTTACACCCATGATGGGTCTCCAGATATCAATGACGCAAGCGACGATGTTACTGGCTCTCTTTTTAGTGAAATATGGGTCTAAGGGATCTCAAGACTTTGAAGATGACAGAGATTGTAACCTATCTTTTGATTTGTTAAGGATGGTAGAATAAGCGAAAATAGACTCTACCTTGCAAAAAGGGTCAGCGGACGTCGCGAGCTTAGGAAAAAGCTTAGCCCACCACAGAAATAAGGTGAGACATCATTGGGCTATTTTCAAGAATTCCAAGATATTTTTGCACGATCATATCAAGACACGCCAGACTACTGAAACCCATGTTGATAGTTCTACAATGGTCAGACTAATCAAGAAGTTCGAGCTACTGGTCTACCCAGAAAGGGAAGTTACATCAAACACCAAATCAAAGAAGACAAGACTTATGTGCTTCCTCCATATGAGGGGGCATAGATGTTACGGGACCGATCTCGCCAAAGGTATCCAGCCGATACTAATACATCTTCGTGGTTATCAAATACTTCACTAAGAGGGTGAAGGTTGCTTCATATGCCAAAGTTACAAAGTCGACAGTCGTAAAATCCAAGATCAGATGCAAAAAAAAAAACAAAAACAAAAAAATAGAAAAATAAAAACAAAAAGCAAAAGAAAAAAAGAAGAAGAAAAACGAAAAACAAAAAGTGGCAATGAAGAACGCCAGGAAAAACACGTTTAACATCATTGCGCAATGTCAAAAAAAATTTTACAGTCTGTTCGAGAATCAGGCACCTTACCAATGTAGCAAAGACAACCAAAAATCATTCGAAAATTGACAGAGACTTGTAAAGGTTGGCATAGAGAAGTTACCATTTACTCTCTATGTTTTTAGAGCGTTGGCTAGAACCTTCATTGGGGCAACAGGAACTTCACCAGGGCAACACATTTCTTACCGATTGGAGTCGAGATTTTGTTGGAGTTGAAATTAGATGAGGCAAAATAGATCCAATCTAATACGACCAAGTGAATTTGAAAAGAAAGCTATCTGTCACGATCAGATGGTGCGAGATAGTAACAAAAATGATTTATCCTAGAAAATTTCACGATAGAGCTTGGGAGAAGATTTCTTCCATGCAAAAGGGACTTCGGAAGAAAGCAGGTGCCGAACTAGGAAGGACCTCATGAAGCAAAGAAGGCCTGTTCTGGGGAAGCATGAATGTTGACCAAAATGGATGGTAGGGACTTGCCCAATTTTAGAGAATTCAAGTTCAAAAAAAAAAGAGAAAAAATCAGCAAAAAATGAAGAAAAAAAAAGGAGAGGTCAAGGCGAAAACCTATAAAGGGCGCTTTGAAACCAAAGGGGTTTTGAGTTGAAAACACGAAAAGGGCAGCTCAAATTCTGATAAAAAATGGGGCATACAGTAGTCTCGCTGCTCTTGAAATAACAATGAAGATGTATGTTACATCTTGAGGCATCGACAAAGTACTCCTGATCCCCTAAACACATATTGAGCTTAAAATGGTCCTCAAGAAGTTGGAACAGAGGAGCTCGGGCTGCGATATCTGGGGCACCTAGCTTCCATTTTACCCATTTTAATTCATTATTTGTGATTATCTAGCAATAAATTTCCTTCTTGATTGTATTTGCTAGCCCTAATCAAACTTGTTTGTTTCGAGCTATTCCCCCAATCAATTTCCTTCTTGTCCATTGTTACAATCTTTTTCGGGCATTTTGCATCAAAATAACGATTTGAGGACTAATAGTACTTTCATAAAAGATGTTTCACACATTACTCTGAAAGCCTCTGAATAATACAAGGACCTGAAACATGACTATTGTTTAGAACTCATTCAGTCTAAGGTTTGGAAATGTTGGAGAAAAATGATTCTCTTTTTGAACATTTTATTGGTTGAACAAAGACAAGGAATTTCGTCGGTGATATGATCTTAACAAATAACGAGCGATGCCGACCCAGGTACACAATGAAATCATGATACCATACCTCAGAGTCGAAGCAAGATGGCTGGAAGAAACCAAATGTTATTCTCCTGAAGTTGTGGTAGGAGGTATAAACTTTATGTCCCAAAATGGGACTCCAAAATTACAGCGGAGCAAGCTTTCAGAGCAGAATACGGTTGCTTATTTGGGATTTTTTGTCAAAAACTACTAGTTGAACTAGAGAGCATCGTAACGCATCGGTGATAGAACCTTGTTGAACTACGAGCAATGACAACCCAAACAGTAACAAGGGTCTTTCTCATGCATTCATTCATACACATTTAGTTAGGAGTACTAGATTCATTCTGATCATTGTATCCTAACCATCTGGCATAAACATGAACACAAAACTAATTTTACATCACAAGTCCCCAAGGGACATTGTCACAATAATGGTGAATTCAAAGATCTTGCCTGCCTGAGTAGAGCAGATCAAAAATAGCAGATCTGGCAGTCCTGAAGTTGCGGGAGCAGATTGGAAATATACAATTCTTATCAACTTTTATTTCCGAGAAGTTTCAGCGAGAAGATTAAAGTTACAGATCTCTTTTTTCTCAATTCTTATCACCTCTTATTTCCGAGAAGTTTCAGTGAGAAGATCAAAGTTGCGGATCTCTTCTTTCTGAATTCTTATCACCTCTTATTTCTGAGAAGTTTCAGCGAGAAGATCAAAGTTGCGGATCTCTTCTTTCTGAATTCTTATCACCTCCTATTTCCGAGAAGTTTCAGCGAGAAGATCAAAGTTGCGGATCTCTTCTTTCTGAATTCTTATCACCTCTTATTTCGAGAAGTTTCAGTGAGAAGATCAAAGTTCATGGATCTCTTCTTTACGAATTCTTATCACCTCTTATTTTAGAAGTTTCAGTGAGAAGATCAAAGTTGCGGATCTCTTCTTTTACGAATTCTTATCACCTCTTATTTAGAAGTTTCAGTGAGAAGATCAAAGTTGCAGATCTCTTCTTTCTGAATTCTTATCACCTCCTATTTTCGAGAAGTTTCAGCGAGAAGATTAAAGTTGCAGATCTCTTCTTTCTCAATTCTTATCACCTCTTATTTTCGAGAAGTTTCAGCGAAAAGATCAAAGTTGCGGATCTCTTCTTTCTGAATTCTTATCACCTCTTATTTTCGAAAAGTTTCAGCGAAAAGATCAAAGTTGTGGATCTCTTCTTTCTGAATTCTAATCACCTCCTATTTCTGAGAAGTTTCAGCGAGAAGATCAAAGTTGCGGATCTCTTCTTTCTGAATTCTTATCACCTCTTATTTCCGAGAAGTTTCAGCGAGAAGATCAAAGTTGCGGATCTCTTCTTTCTGAATTCTTATCACCTCTTATTTCCGAGAAGTTTCAGCAAGAAGATCAAAGTTGCGGATCTCTTCTTTCTGAATTCTTATCACCTCGACGTCCCAGTGGGGCAGGACAAAGCTGCTAATCCCTCCTCCCCGAGTATATTGAGGGTCAACTCTTATTTCTGAGAAGTTTCAGCGAGAAGATCAAAGTTGCGGATCTTTTCTTTTTGAATTCTTATCACCTCGAAGTTCCAGCAGAATGGATCAAAGCAAAGAGTTACAGCGAAGCTTGAAGCTGATGGAAGAAGACAAGAACCAAGAAGTCAAGGCTTAGCCAAGACCGGGCAAAATTGGTTCTTCTATTGTCTTTGCTTTATTCTCGTTTCACGATAATGAGCAAAAAGGGGCAGCTGTAATAACCAATTTTTGCCCGGCCCGATATTAAAACCGACTCAAAAAAATCCAATAATAAAAAAAAAGTCCGATTAACAGTCTCAAGTTACAATGCGCAAAATAAGAAGGCCCAAAATGCCAACTAAAACTCGGAGCCCAATTGACAAACGACCAAAACCCAATAAAACAAATAAAATAGTCCAATCTATTTACAAAATTCCAGCCCAATATACAAGCAACTCAATAGGCCCCAAAGTTAAAAATTTTTGGAAGAAGCTAGGGTTTCTGAAAACCCTAGCGCCGCAACCCACTAAGGCCTTCACGCTGCCCACTTGCGCCGCAGCACCCACGCGCGCACCTGCCTCTGTCGGCCACCACTCCACCACACCTGCAAAACAAGACAAACAATAATGGCAGAGAGATAAGAATATATTGTATTTTTTTTCCCCGTTGAATTTCGGTTATAAAAACCAAAAGAAAACATTGTGGTTGGGACCTTTTTTTTATCAAGAGAATACAAGAGAATTTTCAACCAAAACAGTTGCAAACATCTAAAAAGAGGGATTAACACGAGTATACAACAAACAATCGAAGGAGAAGTGCAGAGCGTTAAGGTTGATAGTCTATTTTTTCTCTTTTATACTTTTTTCGAATCTACATTTGTAAATCTATTTTCTTTATTTTCTTCTAAAAAAGGTTTTTATATTTATATAATATCAAAAAAAAAGAAGAGAAAAGCTTACCTTTGCGAATTAGGCCACCGTGAGTGTGGCTGGCGTGATGGTCGTAAGTGGCGATCGACGACCAGGACTGGATTTGAAATCGGAAAAAGGGGGAGAGCATTTTAAGCTTTTTTTCTTTCTCTCCCCCTGCTCAAATGAAGAAGGAACGGTTTGAAAAAAAATTTTCTTTTATAATAAATAGAAACGGCGCCGTTTTGAATGGCCTCCCCAGACGCCAAAACGGCGTCGTTTTGGGGAGGCCGACCCGAACCCGACCCAAGGGATAGGGGATCCGCGTGCTTCTATAACTTTTGGGCTATTTGCGCTTCTGGTCCTTCCACCATTTCGGCCTTTTCAATTCAGTTTATTTGTTTTTTTAATTTAGCCCAATACTTTCACGTTGGTTCTATTTCGATCCACGTCGAAACGCGGTGCATCAGAGCCTGGGAAATTTGCCTATTCGACCCTCTTCGCTTCACACATGTTTCATTTAAGTCCATATTCCTCCTTTTTCATCACTTATTTTTATTTATTATGATTTCTGCCCCTTAATTCTGTTTTGACTTTAACTTGGTCCTTTTTATTCATCTTTATAATTATAATATCATTATTAACTTTAACCGCACTATTATTATTATGTTGTACATATTTTGTATTATTATTATTATTTTATTATTACTATACTATTTACTATTACTATTACTATTATTATTATTATTATCATTATATTATTATTATGTTGTACATATATTGTATTATTATTATTATTTTATTATGGTATCATTATTATTATTATTATTATTATTATTATTATTATTATTATTATATTTGCTACACTACTATTATTATTACTATTATTATTGTATTTATAATTGTCTCTATCATTACTAACATCTTTTTGTTTTTATTTATTATTATTTTAATGTTATCTTTTTATTTTTGTTTTATTATTGCATCTTTTATTATCATGTGTTGTTAATTTCTCGTTTTCGTCATTTCAAGAGATCAACAGTTTTGAATCGCAATTTAGCATTTTATTTTGTTTATTTTTTTAAAATTCATAAAAAAGGGTTTCATAAAAGTAATATCCGTGAGTTTGGAAATTCGAGAGATCGTGCCCTAAAGTATCGGGTTGTGATTTTCTTCATTTAATCTAAATGACTGAATATCCTTTTAAAACAAATGCATTTTTTAACAAAAATTTTATTCTCGGAAAGTCGAAATGTCGTGTCCTAAAGCATTGGATGTGATATTTTGTTATCTGAGATAAGATTTTTAAAACGAAGGTAATGTCCCGTATTTAGAATTTTGAGTGATCGAGCTCTAACTTACTGAGTTTCGGTTTCTCATTTGTCAAATAATGGGATATCCTCCTCGAACTCGAATCTGAATTTTAAAGTCAAGAGACAAGTTTAATTTCGAGAGTTCGAAATGTTGTGCACTAACTTACTGAGTACGACATTTTATCTCTTGGAAATAAGAATGTCTTATCATCCACTTTCGATTTGTTCACGTTCTTTTAAAGAGGATCGTATTTTCAAATCTTCTCAAACTTTTGACATAAGAACATTAATTAATCAAATCAGTACCAATTTTGGGCGTGACGAGGGTGCTAACCCTTCCTCGCACGTAACCGACTTCCGAACCCTTTTCCTCAAATTTCGTGGACCAAACACACTGTTTTAGTAAATCAAAATGTTTTATTAAAACAAAGATGATCCGATCACACCTAATAAAGATCGATGGTGACTCCTATTTTATTTTCATTTTCAAAACCAAAGTCGATTCCTGCTTTCAAAAAAAAATGGTTTCGACAATAGGTATTCAGTTTATGCCCTGAAGCACTCCCAAATGTGTTTAAAACATCCTTGATCATTTTTCCCTAAGCTACATCGCTTTCGTAAACAAGAATAAATCATCAGTGAAGAATAGATGCGAAATAGTCGGGTCATTCCTCCCAAGTGAAATGGCTTTCAAAGTCCTATCATCAACACCTTTATGAATAAGATGCACGAGCCTCTCTATACAAAGAACAAAAATGTAAGGCGAGAGGGGACACCCTTGTTGAATAGCTCTACTAGGAATGAATTCATCCGAGATATCACCATTCCAAATAATCTGCATAGAGGTAGTAGAAATGCAATCCATGATAATTCTAGATAAAGTCGGAGGAATACCTGCATTAGATAGGGAGTCTTTGATGAAATCTCAATGGAGGTGATCATAAGCCTTTTCAAAGTCCACTTTAATAGCCATCTAACTTTTTTTTTCCTTTCTTAATGAGCATCGAATAAATAATTTCATGAGCAACAATAATATTATCAATTATGTGCCTCCTTGCCACAAAGCTCACTTGGTTCTGTGCAATAAGTAAAGGAAAAACTAGTTTGAACTGATTAGCAATAATATTTGTAATAATCTTGTATAAAACATTTCAAAGATTGATTGGTCAAAATTGAGAGAAAATTTTAGAGATTCAAACTTTGGGAATAAGAACCAAAAGAGTTCGATTAATATCATGATCCAAAACTAGACCTGAAAAAATTCCACGCACCCAATCACAAACATCTGGGCCAACAGTCTCCCATTGATTCTGATAAAATAGGGCATGAAGCCCATCCGGTCCCGGAGCCTTCAAAGGACCCATACTGAACATATTATCTTGAATCTCCCCATTAGTCACCTCCATGGCTAGATTGTCAAGAACAACAGGCTCAATTCTTGGAAAATAACCATGTAAACGAAATACACCATGGCTTTGGTCATTTAACGAGTAGAGTGAAGAAAAGAAACGAACAACTTCCCTCCGAAGCTCATCCTCATCATAGCACCAATGATCACCCAACTTCAAAGCTGAAATTTTATTAAATTTCCTCCTCATAGGAGTCTTACTATGAAAAAAAATTCATATTTGGATCTCCATTTTGAATCTATTCCACCCTGGCTTTATGACTTATAATGACTCTTCTTCATCAAGATTTTTTTCATACTATGTACACAAATCAAGCTCAAGATTCAAAAGGAACCTCAAACACTTACGACCCAAGGTGGCCTGGACTTTTTCGATACGACAGGCAAGAAGACATTTTCTTTTAATAATATGCTCATACACCTCTTTATTCCACCTTTTTAACTCTAAAATAAGGATGTTAATAAAAGAAGATATGTCCAAACCATGTTTCCAATTATTCCAAATGAAATTATTGAATGATGGATGTTGCACCCAAGAACCCAAGAAATGAAACGGCCTATTATGATATATCTGTCAAGAGGGTTAACTGAATTCAAAATAGGTCTATAATCGGACTTCAAGCGTGGGAGATGAAATGTTGTAGCTTCTAGAAAGAAACTACATTATTCCCTATTTCCTACTGCCCTATCTGATCTTTTAAAGATGGCTCATCTCCTCCATGTGAATTAAGGTCCTTTGAATTCGAGGTCCCATATGCCATTATGAAAAATAAAGTTTTGAAAAATTTTACACCCCATAGAAGTCCACTCATCTGGAGATAAAATGGATTTGAAATCACCCACCAAAATCCATGGATTATTGACTGAAAGAGCAATACAATTCAAACCATCCCACAATTTTCGCTTATCCGGGCTACCATAAACAAATGTCACAAGTAAAAGTTTAGAATATGTCTGTCATTTAATACAACAGTGAACAAATTGTAGATCATTCAGCAGAACTTGGACTTGTATACTATTTCTCCAACAAATCTACAACCCACCAGAAAAACTTCTAGCTTCATTTCTATGAGAAAAATCAAAACCAAGCTTTGAAATAATATCACCAACCTTAGGGCCACTTACTCTAGTCTCAAGGAAAAAAGCTATTTCAAACTCATATTCAGTAAGATAATCTTTCACAACACTACTACATTTTAGGTTGGCACACCCTTAATTGTTCCACACAAAAAGATTGAGCGTCATCATAAAAAAGAAAAGAAGTAGAAAGACCACATACCTAACTTAAAACTCTATAAGAGAGAGCCTTATTTGTCATCGAAGAAGCCCCTTGTGACATCTCAATATTCTCAATCAAGCTCTCTGACACAAGATTATCTGTAATTCTGGTCATCACATCAAAAATATGGACTCTCATCTAGGCACGAACTTTGAATTTACTGCCCTTGCTTCTAAGATTATTTGGAGGTTTCTTCACAACCCTTGGTGAGTACCTCTTCCTCTAAACCATCTAATTCCTAAATGTATCTGAAAATTGAATCAGAAATCTCTCTTCCAGAATTTGTTTCCCCTCATGCATTCATTTATTACTATCTATCCAGATTACCCACATTGCACAACAGAACAAACGACGTTGGGTGATTGACCTCCTCCTAAAAACCTAGGTAATCCACTCTCTACTATCCAGATTTGGCATTGACACTAGCCATATGAAGTTTAAATTTTCCCATACTTCCAATGTTATAGGACACTCACAAAAAACATGATCGAGATTCTCCACAGCCCCTTACATCTGGGACACGGTAAATCCACCACCAGTCTTTTGTAAAATAGATTAGCTAAAGTAGGTTGAAAGTTCCATGAAATTCTTCAAATTGTAATTTTAAATTTAGTATGAAGGTGTAATTTCCAAAGTTTCTTGTAAAAATCTTTGAAATCATTTTGAATGTCACTAGCATTAAGATCTATGTTACCTGCTTATAATAGTTTATAGGTACTTCGCACCGAGAACTCTCCTTAAGGCTCACCTCTCCACACCAGCATATTGTTATGTACCTTCTTCGCTAATGGAATTCGCAGGACTCTAGCTGCATTAGCTTTATTTTTAATAACCTCTACTTTTCACTTTCTCGAATTATTGTTTATTAGATCCAAAACTAATGATATATCGGCATTACTGATACTACTACTCAACTTGTAACTAGCTGGACCTAGTAACCACGCATCTCTGGCCACTAAAATTTTCACACCAGTACCAACCCTCCAACACAGATCGCTTTGTAGAAGACTCCTCGCTGCCCACATCCACTTCCAGGTATTAGAAGGTAGATTCCCTAATCTGGCATTTAGAAAATCAGAATTTGGGTAATATTTAGCTTGTAAAACACGAGCTTGCAAAGAATTCAAATAAGTAATAAGACACCACCCCTATTTTGCTAACAATGCCAAATTAAACTTTGCTAAGCTTTGAAAACCCAAACCCCTATTTTCTTTCTGCTTATACAAATGATTACATTCGCACCAATGAATATCCATCCTCCCATGGCATTTTTGCCACCAAACTCTTGCTATAATGCTTTCTAATTCCTCACAAAGTATCTTTGGAAGTAGAAAACAAGCCATTGAATACGTCGAAATAGCTTGTAAAACAACTTCAATGAAGACCTCTTTTCCTCCTTGTGACAAAAATCTCATACTCCAACTATCAATATCTTAAACCGATCCTTTAAAATTTGGAACGATACCTTCTTCTGCCTCCCCACCATATTTGGTAGCGCTAAATACCTCTCAAGATCATTCAAATATCTAACCCCCAAAATACATGAAACCAGTTGTCTATCTCCTTTAGAAGTATTTGAACTGTAAAAAAAATGGTTTTTTCATAATTAATGCATTGCCTCGAACATATCTCTTACTCCCTTAAGACCGTTTTCAAATTTTGAGCCCCCTTATCATTAGCTTCTCCAAAAAGAACACAATTGTCTGCAAATAGCAAATGTGATATTTGAGGACCCCTCCTACTAACCTTCACCCTTTTTATCAAACCATCTCTTAAAACAAGTCTCATAAAAGCCGATAGCTCCTGTAACACCCCTAACCCGTATCTGTCGCCGGATTAGGGTTACGAGGTATTACCAAAGAAAACACAGCTTTCATACATTCACATAGTCACATAGATCTTATTTGCAAATATCTATATAAATAGCATTTTGTTATCTAAATATGGAAATCCTATCTCAAAATTCAATCGAATTCATTTCAAACATATACCATATTTATAAGTTAATGTACATATTTCAAAGCCATGCAGAATACCTTATAATACATATATGTGAAACATGAGTTTAATAGACAATACCATTTGCGGCGTTAAATATTGTTAATATGAACAAACATACATAACATATTTAATAAAGACTAAACATACCTATTCTCTACTTACAAGATCATTCGCATATGACCATAGTATTATACTATTATGCCAATCATCATTTTCAGTTATGATTAATAAACTCATAGTACACCTAGTTTATTAACATAATAGCAATTCCAAATAACATATCAACTTGTCTTTACTCGACCAACTCATTACATTAGCCATTATGATATATGCGCATATACTATTATGAACTAAATCATGAGTCATTTACGGCAAGACCCAAACAAAACATATGATCGAGATACCTATCATACAAATTATGCTCCATACAAAATATATATATATACCAAGCCGAATCATCAAAACCAAGTACACAAACATTTAACCAAAAACATAATAAATCAAGATTAAACATAATGGTCTAGCCACTTTTATATGGCTTAGAATATATACAACTTTAAATGAACCAAACAAAAGTTAGCTTATACATATAGAGCATGACATACTCATTTCATAACTTGACATGCGGTACATACATATAAATTGTGCATAAGTTCATCCAACCACCTTAATATACTTTATGTCTTATTTAAAACCTTATTCATGCATTCACATATATGACATATATGAAATATTAAGGAATAAACTTTCGAAATAAACTTACAACAAAACTGGATATATGCAAACATTATCATCATAATTAGATATTTATAACCAACTTAACCCCAAACATAAAAGTAAAGCCATTTTCGCATGGCATTTTTTTTATACATCATATTCAAAATAACTCAAAAGAGTAATAAAGCCTATACATGCCATAGTTCCAAAAGTTCAACTTAAAAATAAAATACCAAAGATAGTTGATAGTGTGATTGACTTTGACGATGATCCCCGAGCTCGAACTTAGACTTCAAAATCTATAAAATAGTCAAATGCACAAACACAGTAAGCTAACATAGCTTAGTAAGTTATAAGCAGTGGTAAAGTATACAATTTGATTTTATAAATTAAATCAAATTAACATGATCATCTATGAAACCCATAAACATAAGTATAGATCATATCACCGTTCATTAACTACCGTATTTAATAGTCTCAAAATTATTTATTCATGCATACCGTATTAGATTTCATTTTAAACTATGTATCATTATTCCATATCAAAATGAACTCAAAACTAATAACCACCTCTCATTCTCCCTGGTTTCACATGCAAGTATAACTTACCTCATTAATAGAAAATTATCCAACTATCATGAATCTCATACTTGTTTATTTCATTTCGATTATCACAATTCACTAGCTGATATCCTTCAAGAATTCACAAACCCGCACACTTAGTGCAAAACCATGTAACGTATCGCACACTTAGTGCCGTTACTTTGATAAAGCACACACATAGTGCAAATTTCGTGTAATGTATCGCACACTTAGTGCCATTACATTATATTCCACACATTTAGTGCCAAATGATCGATTTCGCACACTTAGTGCTCGGTGTATGAGTTCGCACACATAGTGTTTATTAACCCAATCTCCTCCTCATTCATATAGACATATATAATCACATTTTAAACATATAAACACCCATATATGTAAATGTTCGAACCAACCCATTCTTCCTATAAAACACCATCACATTCGGCCGTAGTCAATAAACATGTATACTCACCTATTCAATACAATCATCACCCATTACAATTCCACATTTAACAATCTCTCAAACTATATATAATCATTCAAGTCAAATAAATCAAAGCTTATATAAATACCAACCTTATATTCGGCTAGCACATAAATTATTCAATATCACATTCGGCATTAAATAATTTAATATGCTTAATTCTATTTAACATATGCACCTTAATATAGATTAAAGTTCAATTCAACCCAATTGCTTAAAAACTTACCTCGAGTATCGACGGACTTTGTTTTCCTACTATTCGATTATCTTTTCCTTTCCCCGATCCAATCCTGATCCTTTTTGTTCTTGATCTAATCATTTTCAAATTAAAATCATTCAACATATTTTCATTTAGTTTAGTCCAAAAACACATAATCTAGCAAATTTACGCTTTTACCCCTAACATTTACAATTTTTACAATTTAGTCCCTATTGCATAAAACACAAAATATGAAAAATTTGAATACACTCCTTCAGGTTCGAATGTTCCTAGTCCCCATACAAGTTCATAAATTTCATTTTTTTCACATTTTAGTCCCTCAAAAATTTATTTTTGTAATTTAGTCCAACATACTCAATTTCATTAAAAATTCAAAGACAAAACTTGTTAATCAAATACATATATATCATGTTTCACCATTAAACAACACAAACAACAAACTATCATCAATGGCTCAACTCAAAATATTCACCAAACTCAAAAATTAAAGCATGGGTCTTGAAGATTTCTAAGCAACGATCTCAAAAACGTAAAAATTATCAAAAACCGAGCTAAACACATACATTAGTCAAGCTCAACAATGGCCGAACTTTGCTTGGGTTTCTTCTTTTTTCTTCTTTAGTTTCGGTGTTGGAGAATAAAAATGATGATGAATAACATGTTTCTTTATTTTAATAATATTAACTTATATTATAATATAACATTTTAACTTATATTTTTATGTATATAAAAACATATTAATATAAAATTAAAGCCAAATGTCGTCCACTAACATGCTAATTGGTTAATTTACAACCTAAGTCCACATATAAAAGAAGACAAATCAATTAAACCACTCAATTAAATAAAAGACTACTTTTACCACTTATGCGATTTAGCCCTTTTTCCTTAAATTAAACACACAAACGGGCAAATTAATTCACGAAATTTTTGCACATGCTCACTCATAGATCATAGACACAAAATATAATATAAAAATATTCTATTGACTCGGATTTGTGGTCCCGAAACCACTGTTCCAATTAGGGTCAGAATCGGGCTGTTACAACTCCTCACTACAAATCAAGAAAAGAAACAGACTTAACGGATCCCCTAGCCGAAGTCCCCTAGTAGGTCTGAATACCTCCCCAGCTTCCCTATTCACAATAGCTAAGTACAAGATAGAAATGATGCATTTCATGATAATCTCCACCCATGACCTATCGAACCCCATACGTTCCATCATCACCTTTAAAAATTGTCATTCAACCCGATCATATGCTTTACTCATATCTAATTTCAGCATCATAAACCTTTTTTTCCCTATTCTCTTTTGTCGAAAAGTATGCAAAATCCCATAACCTAACAGCACATTATCAAATATCAATAGACCCAGCACAAAAGCATTTTGAGCACTATCAATACAAACATCAAAGACTTTCTGAAAACTGTTAGCTACCATATTTGCTACAAATTTATAAAGAATAGTGCACAAGCTAATTGGCCTAAAATTCATTAAATTCATCATATGGGGAATTTTAAGGATTAACACAGTATTGATAATGTTCAAAGAGTCTATCTTCATACCCCCAATTAAGACTCCCAAGCAGTAGGAAGTGATGTCTCTCCCCACTATATGCCAACATTTTCGAAAGAACAAAGTCGGGAATCCATTTGCTTTAGACGCTTTGGTGGCCCCATATCTTTCAACGCTGAATAGACCTCTTCCTCTGTATACTTTTCCATTAGCATCTGACTTGGATCATTCGAAATATATCTCTCCACCCCTAATAAAATATGATTAGTATCTCTAACCCCACTTGTCGAGAATAGGTTTTGAAAATAACTTTGGGCAACTTCCTCCATTTCACCCTCATCCTTAGTCACCCTTTCATCATCATATTTCAAGCATCCAATAGTGTTCATTATTCTATGATGAGAAGCATAGTTGTGGAAAAACTTCGTGTTTTTATCCCCTAACCTCAACTAATTAGCACGTTTTATCTGCTGCCAATACATTTCATCCTTATCGATCTCTAAATTAAGATGGATTTTAGTATCGATAAATTCTATAAGATTTTCGTCAACTCTTTTCTCGTCCATCATCTCTTCCAATTTTCTAGTTAGATCCCTCTTGAGAGCCTCCCTTTTACTCCTAACAGAACCCGCCCATCTTCCCAAATTGATCTTTAAGTATTCCAACTTAGCAAAAATTTCACCAAAAGTAAAATCCCATATTCGCTTCACCTCCCCTTCAAATGATTCTTTCATTACCCATCATACCTCAAATACGAAACCATTTCAGCCTTAGCCTATTCCTATCCTGCTCCGTATGAATAAGAAGAGGACAGTGATCCTAAAATGAATAAGGAAAATACTAAATCATTGCACTCGAAAACACGTTCATCCATTCGACATTAGCCACGCCTTTATCCAACCGCTCTTTGATATTTGTTTCCGATAAGTTTTCTGTTTCTTAGGTAAACCATGCTCCAGTGTATCCAACATCCATTAACCGGCATTCTTCTAATACTTCTCAAAAAACCTCAATTCTCATTTTTCCCTTGGCACCCATAACCTTCTCAAAAAAACACAAGATCTTATTAAAATCGTCACACACTAGCTAAGATAAATCCTGGGAGCGTTCTAGATTTCTCAGCAAAATTTCACGAATCATCTCTACTATGCACAAACAAAGCCACATAGAAACTAGTAAACCTCCACTGTTTATTCTCTCCAATCTCCTGAAATTCAATGTTTACGTGGCTCCTAAAGAAACTTCTTAGATTAATTATAATATTCTCCTTCCAAGCCAAACAAAGACCTCCTCGTGAACCATCAGCCAAAACATCAATACCATTTTAAAACCCACACCTTCTAAGCACATTCTCCATTCGCACGTTACTTATTTTAGTCTTCATAAGGAAGACCACCTAGGGATTATACACCTTCAGCATATGCCGAAGTCTTCTTATAGCTTGTGGATTCCCCAAACTACAGACATTCCAACAAATTATTTTCATTGCGACAGGTCAGCTTGTCCCTTGGTAGTCGTCGATAAAAAATGAGCTCATCCCAATTATCTCCCCTCTATAACCACCAGTGAATCTATCACATGAAACATTGTGTTTCCCAATATTCCTTCTGGCCTTTTCTTTCCATCTCTATCTTCTATAAGGCACTCCTCCCAATCATATTCCATATATGTTTGTCCCAATATCTTTGAAGAGTCCCCTTACATGTAGACATTTTTTTCAAATTACATTCCAAGTTTAACCCCAAAATAGGGTCTATACACATCCCTGACTCTTTCATTCCCCCTCCGAAGATCCCCACCCCAAATCAGAACGTCCTAGGGTATTTCTCCTTATCTTACCTTCACCTTCCACTCTCAGCCACACATTATTAGTTGCAACAACTTTCCTTGACTGGGCCTTTAACGACAGATCCCATCCCATCTCTACAACTTCTAATCCTTTAACCATTATAACCTGACAGAAAGAGTCATTGTGTCCTAAACAACCATAGAAAAAATAGAACAATGTTAATCTTTCATATTTAAAATTGACATAAGAACACTTGCCAGACAGAAACATAATCTTCTTATTTTGCTTCAAAAATTGCCTAACATCCATCTGAATCCGTATACGTAAGTAATTCCTCAAGCCCCTACCCAAACTCTTACCATTGTATTCCAAGAACTTACCAATGAAATCACCTAATTATTTTGCTATAGATTCAGAAAAAAAAACCTCAGAGGTAAATCATGCACTTGCACCCAAAAAGTCGCAAAGATTAACGGTACCTTCATCGGATCCTCACCATCCTCCAAACGATGAATCACCAAAAGATTATTATTAAAATGTCCATGGAGCCCCATTTAACACCTGATCAATATCCATTTTATGAAAAAATCTAAACAAAAACCTCTTCTCCCCAGATCTAATATCTTAACCCCTCTCAAAGGATGCCATTGATTCACCTTTGTACTTTTTATTGCCGGGAAGTGGATTACACTTACCGTAAGAAAACACCAACCAGACAAAGATCATATACCACTGTCGAAGAATCAGATTCATTATGTACCAGTAAAACCTCCTCTTTGCCATCTTCCAATGATAAATCTGCCAATTCATTCTCCATTGCCGAGTATCTCTACCAACTTGATTAGAACCAGCCCCAAACTAATCACCGCCGTCATCAAAACAAAAACAAAATCGAAAGAAACCTAAAAAAGAAAAACCAAAACGTGCTAGAGTAGCAGACTTATTATTTTATTAATTTTTCTTTTATATTTAACATGTATACTTTTATATTAATCTTTTATATAAAATATAGTTTAATATGCAATAATCTTACTTTAATTAATAATTCTAAGTTTATGCACTTATATGCAACAATCTTTAGTGTTTAATTAATGTAATTAATATCCCAAGATTATAACTATTAAATTATTTTCAAACCCTACACGATTTTTTGTTATTTTACCACGTATATGTTTTATAGATGTTAGAAAAGTATGTATCATATATAATATTATTAATAGATGAAAAAAAGAAGAAGTAAATATCATATATTATTAAAAGCTATGGTATTTTTAATGTTGGTGTGTTTCAAGCTTATGGTAATGATTTGTTGGCTTTGATTTCTTCATTTCATTGTATTTTAATCTAACTTATATTTTATATAATTTAACAAATTTATTCAAATATAATATGCGATATTAAAAGATAAAACGTTTTATTTTATATGATTATAAGATTCAAATTTTAGAATTAATTATTTAAACCTCAAACGAAGCCGAATATAAAATAAAACAGAAATTATATATTTTAATTATTTTTTTCTTTCTACAGAAATTTAATAAAACAATCGGGAGAATTTGTCTGTACTATTTAAAAATGAGTTGTCACTTTAAATAAATTGTGAATGAACATACATCATAACTTTAATTAAAATTGTATCAATTAATTGTCTTATAAATCAGACAATTTCACCTCACCTAATTATAATATCCTTATTTTCATTTCAAAATCACATCAATTATAGATGTTAAAATTTTGAATTATAGGAGCGTTTAGGAATCTCGAAAGGACTAGTTCTTATGGAAATATGATTCCATGTTCCAACCAAATAAAAACCCAACCCTATTATTTTTATCCCTCAATATTTTATAACATACAAGTTTTAATTTATGTCAACAAACTAGTAATTAACTTTTTTTTCCTTTATTAGACAACTAATTTGCTTAAATGAAATATTAATTTATGTCAACTAATTTTTTAATTGATTTTTTTGTTAAAAAAAATAATAATTTTCTTTGTTTATTAATAGACAAATATCAAATTATTCAATACATTATTCAATATAAAAACATAATTTATATATAGTAAACATATTATTTGTTAAATCTTACAAACTTTTTTTAATAAAATTTAATTAATAGATATAATTAACCCAGTGCTTTGCACATGTAAAAAACTAGTAAAATATATATTAAAGAATATTTTCATAATATTCTCTAATAATATAATATTAATATGTAGATAAACCATAGTTTGAATTGTTAGAGTTTATTTCATACGATAAATTTTAATTAAGGATGGTGGATTGAGTTTTAGTTCGACTAGTTTTGGGTATTATTTTCAATGTAGGAGGATGTGGTTTTGAGTATGCTAAAATGTATTATCTTTCTATTTATAAGTTGGGGAGGAATTATGAGTAGTTTTAGGCATTGTATCAAAAAGAGTAAATATAATTAAAACTTATAATGAGATTGCTAAAAAAAAAGTTAGTTAAGGATGATAACAATTTTTTTGGATTGATTTTAGACAAAATTACAATTAAATATTTTGGTTTTTAAAAATCCTATTTTATATATTGTAAAAAATAAAACAATCATGAATTAGACTAATTTATCAGTAATGCTAAAAAAATAAATATTTACGGAACTAGGCTGATTGAATGAAAAATGATAGGAATGAGTCAATTTTTGAAAAACGCTTCCAGCTGTAAGCTTTTTTAGGTGATACGCAAAAAAGTGCTTCCATCTAGAAGTTCTTTCTGTCATTTTTTAGCATAAGTACTTCCGACAGGAAGCTCTTTTCCCCCAACGGTCACCTACTTTCAACGGCTATTTAATTAGTTGTTGCCCCCTCAACGGTAAAAAAATTTATCTTATAAACCCCCCCATTTCATTTTTTTTCCAATTCAATCTCAACTCTCTCATATTATCAATTCTCTCTCAAATTCCTCTCAAAACCCAATTAAATTCTCTATTTTTTTCCTCTCAATTTTATTTATTTATTTATTTAAATTATCTTAACATTTTTCTAAAATATTTTTTCTAATACAAAGTATTCATTTTTAAAAAAAATTATCAATGATAAATTCTGTAATCTATCATGATAAGAACCACATTTCCGTTAATAAATAATTTTCTGGAAAATTGGCCACTTCTCTAATATTAAGAAGGCGAAAAAAAATAATAACAAATATTTCATCCCTGTAGAGTAGACGAAGTTTTGGATATGGATCCAATTCAATTTTTCAGGATTTGAATATACGATTGGTGTAAAAATACGATATTTTTTATTTTGAATTAAATTATTATTTAGCATCTCAAAAAATTATCACAAAATAATTAATTAAAAATCTAAAAAAAACCCTAAACCCTACTTTAAATAAACAAAAACCCTAACCCTAAATATTAGTTTAAATAAACAAAGCCCTAACGCGCTAAAAAAAGTAAAGGAAAAGCGCTTTTGTTGACTCGAGAGAAAGAGCTTCCTGCTAGAAGTAATTTTTTGTGTATCACTTAAAAAAGCTTTCGGTTGGAAGCATTTTTTAAAAATTAACTCATGTTATTTTTCATTTAACTGATCTAATCCCGTAAATATTTTATTTATGTTGGTATTTAATGATAAATTAGTCCATGAAATAAATAAAAATAAAAGTAATTAATTCGATTTTGATGATTTCAATTCTTTAACATGTAATCCTAAAATCAAACCAATCCAAGTAATAAGTGGATTTAATCAGCCAAAACGAAAAGAAAGATTTGACGTGGTTTTTAATTTTCTCGATTTTTTTTATTTATAATAAAAACTCCTGATGAGCCTTCAACTTTATCCGAAACATCATTTTAATTTTTACATAAATTTTTAATAAATATAGGTTTAACCTATACTTTATCTACATGTAACGCATCCTATATCTTCTTAGGATTATACAGTAATGGTTAAAATTCAGTTTTAGTCCTTATCTTATATTCAATTTAAAATTTATTCTTTATACATTAATTTTTTTTATAATTCCTCTACATATTTTATTTTGATTAAAATGCTAACATGAATTTTTTAGATTTGCATCTTCTTAGGACTATACATTAATCGTTACAACTCAGTCTTAGTCCTTATCTTATATTCAATTTAAATTTTATTCTTTATACATTAATTTTTTTACAATATCATTAATTAATTTAAATATTTTATTTTGATTAAAATACTAATATGATTTTTTCAGATTTGTTAATATCATTAAAATTCTTGTCTATTATAATGTCACAATGTTAATAATTAGATTTAAATTTTTAAATTAAAAAATATTAATGTTTAAATTCTAAAATTTAAAAAAAAAAAGTGTACAGATGGGAAGCATATTTTAATTTCCAAAACCTAATTAATAAAAATAAGTAACCGAAGAATTGGTATTAATTGAAACAAGTATATTCCAGTATAAGTAATAATAATAAAATTTTTTTATATTTTTATAAAATGTAAAATTATCTATAAATAAATTATCCATCCCCTCAAACGTTTCCCCCGAAGCAAAACAAACTGAAAACAAAATCAAATAAAATAATTATTGAAAACTAGATTTTTAATCTAACAAAACGTTTCAATTTGCATCTTCCAATCACTTTGAAAGCAGTTTTTTGAGGTAAAAATCCCCCAATAAGAAGGGGAAAAGAAACAGTTAGCTGCTCCGGAAATGGCGGACGCGTTTTGCTCGGACTGCAAGCGGAACACGGAGGTCGTTTTCGACCATTCTGCCGGCGACACCGTCTGTTCGGAGTGCGGCTTGGTCTTAGAGTCGCATTCTATCGATGAGACATCGGAGTGGAGAACCTTCGCCAACGAGTCCGGCGATAATGATCCCGTCCGTGTCGGCGGTCCCACCAATCCGCTTTTGGCGGATGGCGGTTTATCCACCGTTATCGCTAAGCCTAACGGTGCTTCCGGGGAGTTCCTTTCGTCCTCGTTGGGTCGGTGGCAGAATCGCGGGTCGAATCCGGATCGGGGGTTGATTCTCGCTTTTAAGACTATTGCTACAATGTCTGATAGGTATTCAAATTCCTTTTTTTGGGTTTTTGGATGGATTTGTTTGCAATTGGTTTTTGCTTGGTAGGAGTTCGTTTTTTTGGTAAACAATTTTAGGTAATTGAAAAACTGGATATTAGTATTATGAATTTTGTGTGAAATTATTAGAGTTTTACTTGATTTGAGATTGATATGTCCATTGTTTCTGGGGAAAAATTAATGGGAAGGCCTTAGAGATTTTGAGGAATTCTGATCTATTTCATGGTTTTGGTTGCCGTTGCCATTTGAGAGGAGATACTTCAGTTGTTGGTGAAAACAATTTATGATGCAGTTTCTTTTAACATGTCTACTTGTTTGTACTGAAGAAAATTATGGAACAATACTAGCTTGAGGGCTGATTCTAGGAAATTTAGAATTGATTGGAAAGTGCTATGCTTTTCAATTCTATTTTTCTTAAAAGCATTGATGTTTCTAATCTATGTGAATACTTTGTGAAAAGCTTTAAATACTAGCTTTCAATTAATATTCTGTTTTAGGTGTACGGTTTTGTGTATTTCTTTGTTTTCCCCTTCCCTTTCTCAATGAAGGGGATTTCTATGCTTGAGAGAGTAATTTACTATGAAATGTTACTTATTGGTATAAAATTATGTTTCAGGTTGGGTCTTGTCGCAACCATCAAGGTATGCTGCCTGATACAAATATAATTTGAATCATTTATGGTGTTTGAGCTTATTACCATGGACTAATGACATGTACATATGGACATATTATTGATGTACTCTCATTTTGGTATTCATGTGTACGTATATTATTGATATAAGTTCGCATTGCTGCCATGGACCATATAAAGGGTATAAGATGTACTAAATCAATACTGAGTTGAAACAAAGTCAAAAGTATAGGATGACAGACCCTATAAGATTGAGTTGTTTGAAATTGGATGCCTGTAGTGTAAATATTGGCAAATTTGTGGTAAATGAGCCGACTAGATATAAGGTATCAATATGAAACCCTAATCTCCATCATTGTTTATGAGACTTGAAAGCCTCAAATACATACAAATATAATCATAACCATTGCCACTCCTTTTCTCAATCACTGCATGAGTAGGAAGGAGTTATCAAATTTAAACCCCAATTTTGTGCATGAGTTGAAAGCATGACATATTTATAAAGGTTAACATAGGCACATAACTGTTGCAGGTCCCTCTTAGAGTCCCAGTCTATGCATAAATAAAAGCAAGTTATAAATTTAAACCTCCATCCTATGTGTGCATTAGTAGACAGAAGCTTCTGCTGCTCTTAGTCACCTTGCAGTGAAGAAAGATGATTAAGTTAAGGTTGATGGCTGGAAAAGAAATCATCTTGTTTATTACTCAAAATTGTTGGTAAGGGTGTGTGATTTATAGACTTGAAGATGTAACTAGAGCTCTACCATCAATAGATACGAAAAGTTACTGGACAATTATACATTATTGTTTGATATATTTGTTATTTTACTTAATATTTGACTATCTTTATGTATGGACACTATTTCAGTTGTATAAGAACTAAGACTTTATCCTTGATATGTATCAGCAAGCCATAAAACATAAAGATTTAATTAACCATAGGAAGTTACTATGGAATAGAAGGCTAGGATGCAATGCTCTATAATTTGAAATAATTTCTCTTCATCTGGCCTCTTAAATTTTCTTGGAATCTCTACACCTAGTATTCTACTCCTCAATGATTGTCTTCTAAAGATCACCACTAATAGTGAGCATGTTTATGTTTCTAAAAGAAAATTATTTTGCATTTGAAGTATTTGTTTCAAGCTAATTTAGGGTTGCCAGTGACGTCTTGGTTTAATGGCAAGGAGGAGCCTATGGGACTTTGAGATCCCTAGTTTGAGTCTCACCATGTGTGGGCTTAGTGTATTTTTGGAGATGTACAGATGTATTCTGGTTTTTTAATTTGATAGTTTAACATAGTTATTTATCTCTTCAATGATATATGAATGTAATGATTGATTATGATTGTAATTAGTTCTTTTTATGGTTGTATTTCGGAAAAGAAACGAAAAGAAAAAGAAGCTAAATTTAGAGTTTTCATATTAATGGCTGTGATTTTTGGGGCTTTTGCCTTTGAAGGATCGAGCCAATGAGATATATAAGAAGGTGGAAGATCAGAAGTCTAGTAGAGGAAGAAATCAGGATGCATTGTTGGCTGCTTGCCTTTACATTGCTTGTCGACAAGAGGACAAGCCACGCACTGTCAAGGGTACAGCCTAAGATTCTTTTAACATCTGGATGCTTCATGATTTATCTTTCCTAATGTCTATGAGCTTCCTTGAACCTGTGGATTTCAAATAGAAATTTGCTCTGTCGCCAATGGAGCCACAAAGAAAGAAATTGGCCGAGCAAAAGAATACATAGTGAAACAACTGGGATTGGAGACTGGTCAGTCTGTGGAGATGGGAGCCATACATGCTGGTGACTTCATGGTGAGTTCCTCTCTTTGCCATATGTTTGGGAGCATTTCCATGGTTGAATATTGAATTATTTATTTTTGCTTACCATTTATGGTTGCTGCTGACTTTATTTTGTTTAATTATTAGAGGCGTTTTTGTTCCAATCTTGGCATGAATAATCAAGCAGTTAAAGCTGCCCAAGAAGCAGTTCAGAAGTCTGAAGAGTTTGATATAAGGTCGCTATTATTCTAATCTCATCATGAAGCTGTGAGACTAAATAGAATTTCTTTTAGCCTTTTCCTTTCAAACGAATTTAAATATGGCTTGGATATTCTGTATAGACCTATGTGACTTGACTCTTAAATTTTCTTTTATGACCTATATCTGGACATAGGTGTAAATATAATGACCCTCCAAATATCTGGACAACTTGGAAAAAGTTAAAAGAATTAGAAATGTTTGAGTTATTATTCGAATGGTGAACTAAAGAAAAAGAAGCTGATAGAGCAGTAACTGACAATTATGGTTGATTGGGAAAGAATTAGAAATGTTTGAGTTATTATTCGAATGGTGAACTAAAGAAAAAGAAGCTGATAGAGCAGTAACTGACAATTATGGTTGAGATTTTGCAATAATTGCTTACTTTTTAAAGATTATTATTATAATGGTGACTTATGAAATGCTGGTAGTGAGAAGCAACACCTTTTTGGGATATGGATGTTTGTAAGTATCTTGGTATTTATTTTCTAGAAATCATTAGTCAACTTCATTGATGGTTCGGGTATTCCATGTTCTTGCCGATTAGGTAGATCCTTGCAACCAAATTGTTCATTCAATTCGGTTACTTGTCTTTTGCATGTTTTGGAAAGTTTAAAGACACTGAAAGGAAAAGAAATAAAATAAAATGATTCTCCTTGACATTATTCCATGATTTCTCACAGATGTCATCTTATTTTCTCCCATTGTTTATCTTTACTGCTTTTTAAGTCTTGGAGCTTGATAAGATGAATGTTTTATTCACTTAATATATACTTGCTAACAATTTGCATAATTTTTGCAGGCGGAGCCCTATATCAATTGCAGCTGCAGTTATTTATATAATAACACAGCTTTCGGATGATAAGAAGCCACTTAAAGGTTTGATATTATTTCCTTCTTACTTATTAACTAAAACTAAGATGTTTCATGTACTACTTTTTAGGTGCTGAGGTTTTATATCGAATAACCCAACATGGTGTCTTAAGCAATGTGTTTGTGTATTAAAATTAAAAAACAAGAACAGTGACATCAAAAAATTTGGAGCTACTGTTATGTTTCTCTGAAAAATGAACAAATGAATGCAGATATTTCTGTTGCTACGGGAGTTGCGGAAGGGACGATCCGAAATTCATACAAGGATCTTTATCCCCATGTGTCCAAGATAATACCAAACTGGTATGCTAAGGAAGAAGATCTCAAGAACCTATGCAGTCCTTGAATTACAGAACAGACAATAATGGAGATACCACAAACAAAACCCTCAAAGTGCTGAGTTCTCTCTCTCGGGATCTCGTGGAACTCTCGGTACATTCCGATAATGATGTTCTATTTTTTTTTTTTTTAATCCTTTTTCATTTTTCTTGCATAACTCCGCCCGTGCAAGTAGAGACAAAGGGGAAGGGAGGAAATGTGGAAAAAGAAGTCTATGGTATTTACTGATTAATTTTTATGCATGTTTGAAGTTTTAGCAAATATTTTGAGGCTGTAAAAGGGACATAACTTAACTATCATTTGGCGTCTAAACCCGTACAAAATAAAGACTATATTAGATCAGAAAATACCGCAAAAAAGTCTTGCAGGGCAATCCCCAACTGTTTTTAGACAATACGTATAAAGTGGTTATGGTAATTATCTGCTTCTGTATCACCTATTATATGAAATTATCATTTTACCTTTAAATATATAATTATTATAATGATAAAATTATACTAATGGGTTATAGAACAATAGTATTTTTATTTTTAAATATTTTTAAAGAATTATATTTAAATAGTAACTTAACCTTAAAAAATTAAAAATATTAGATAATAGTTTTCAAAGTTATATATCCATAAGAGAATGAAGTATGTGGTAGAGCGAAACATATTTACCGTGAAGTGATGGTAAATGAAATATTTTGAAATAGTTTTATTTATTTTTGTAAAAATGTCTACTGGTAATATTTTCTTAACTTTATTATATAAATATATTTTAAACATTTTATTCATAATAAGACTGTTTGTTCTTTTATGATTAAAATATTGAAATATATTAAAAAGATTGTTTATTTCCTTAGTGTCCAAATATTTTATTTTAAGTTCTTCTCAATCTCTATATAAAATAGATTTTAATAATAAATTATGTGTTTCATTTTATTTAATTGTTTTTTCAACTAAAAATTGTGAAAATTTAGTAAGAGTTCTTTTAAAGTTTGTTCTTTGTTCAGAAGTATGGGTTTTCCATATTTCATTAATAAAATTATATAATTCTGATAGTAAACTTGGATTATAAAAATCTTTTATTTCTGGAATTTGTTGTTGTTTCAACAAATTTTCTGCTTCCTTTATAATTTTAGAATAACTAGCTTGAAATGTTGAATTTGGATATTGAGACCAAGGGTATTGACTTACCGTTCTTAGTGTAAAAGATAATTGAGATCTAACTAGTTGTCTTACCATTGGATAAGGAACATAATATCCTTGGTTAGGATAAAATGACGCATGTGGAAATATAGTAACAAATTCTTGATTAGAATTTATTGACTTCCCTTTGTTGGGCTTTTTCAATTTAATTTATGGTTATTTATCTTAAAACTCATATATATGTTATTCTGTCTTACAGTTGCCTGATTATGTCTGAGTGAGAGACTTTAGGCCTTTGAGTGTTAAGACATAATAAGATAACAGAAGGTTTTAGGTACGAAAGATAAATATCATGAAAGAAACAGATTGTTTATATAAAGATAAAATTTGCAATCATACTATGCATATAGACTCTAAGAACAAAAATAATATTTCGGCCCTTAGTAAAGGTTTTAATAGTTTAATAGATATAACCTCTATATATTTTAATAAATTATATAATAAAGTTAGTAAAATAGAAGAGCAGGTAAATAATATATGAGAAATTACAGAATTGGATTTGATCAATAAATCTAAAGAAACTTTATCTAATGTTAATAATAAAATAAAACAAGTTCTTATTAACAAAAATATAGAACAAGAAATAGATTTAGGTCCTTTATATTATGGAATAGTAATATAATATTAACTTTATCTGAGGAAGAAGACACTTCTTCAGAAGAATCATCTTCTACTAATAAAATAGGTAAGAATCCTGAAAAACAAAAAAGAAAATATACTCGTCAACAAAAATATGATTTCCAATCTTATAAAGAACTTATAGAACATTAGAAATTTAAATTTACTTAAAGTATAGATAAAAATGAAAGAATAGAATATTTAAAATTAATAGAACAATTTTATGAAAAACATAAAGATTTGTTTACTTTATTTAATTATCATTATATGTTAAATTATGACACTACAGACAATAGTAGTTCTAGTAATTCTGATAATTTAGAAGACTTAAAGGTTACTAGTTATAAATCTGATAAAGAAAACACTTCAACAGATAAGGAAGAAAAAATAGAAATTCTAGAACCAATGAATACTGAAGAAACAGATTCTTATGGAAAAAGAAAAATAGAATCAGATCTTCACCATGATGATTATCTGAGAACTTTTAATAAAAATTTTGAAAAAGTTGAAAACACAACTAGATTTTTTCGTAATCAAACCGAAAATATAGCTACTAATGAAGTTAAATCTAAATATACAGGAGAGTCATCTAGTTAACCTATACCACATAGGATAGATGATTTAAATAAAAGAAATGTGGCCCAAGGTGGAATATATTTAGATTTGACTAATTTCCAATATCAGATTATGAAAAAACTATAGATGATTGGGCAATCATCTATAGTTTTGTTGGATAGCATATCTACTTATATATTGTCAAAAATTAAACTATGTGATATTAAATATCTAGAAGAATTTTCTAAATTTTTTTTTATGAATATCAAAAACTAAAAAATGAAAATATAGAATTTTGGAAAAACTAATATTTTCATAAATTACCACCACCATGGGATGAAATTTGTATTAAAAAATATGTAAATTATTTAAAAAAAATAGTAAAAAGGCTGGAGTAGCATCAAAAAATATAGACTCTATAGGAAATAGAATAAATTTTGCAAAAGAAAGAATAATACATTGTTTACAAACTAAAGCCTCTAAACAGGTTAAAAATAAATTAAGTGCTAAACACTGTACTAAAATTTTAGAAAATGAGTAGGAATTTGGATGTAAACCAATACTTTCTAATACTTATAAAAAACATAGAAAGAAAAATAGAGGATGTAAGTTAATTAGATGGAAACCAGGAAATAAAAAATATAAATGGTTATAATAAAAAGAAAAAATTGTTAGAAGAAAAACTTCTAAAAAATCTAAAAAAAACAAATATGTAAATGTTTTATATGTGATGAAGAAGGTCACATAGCATCAACTTGTCCTAACAAAGGAAAAAAATGCAAAGAAAATGATTAAAACTCTTGAAGAACAAGACTTAGAAATATGCTTAGAAGAGGAAATAAATCCTGAAGAAATATTATATGAATTAATATCAGAAACAGGTTCTGATTCAGATAATGAAGAATATATATTTATGTTTAATGTAGGAAGTAGTTTAATAATTAATTAGAAGATATTCCTAAATCTGAACAACAGGATATAAATTTAGGAAATTTAATCGGAGAAGAAAAGACTTTTCTGGTGAAATGATAGAAAAAATAAATAAAAATCATATTTCTAAAGAAGAAATATATAAAATTTCTAAATTCAAGATATGGAGTCATACACAGAGAAAAAATTAGCGGTAATACAGTCACTAAAGATACTAGAGGAGGATTAACAGAAATCACATTATTTACTAAAGATAAAATTAAAAGGATTAAAAAGAAATATCCTCAAGTTAGATATACATTTAGGAATAATAATGATCACTATTAGAGCTTTATTTAGAAAATGTCATGATATACCCTATAATAGCAGTATTATTAGATAAAAGATTTGAAAATCCAATAAAAGCACTTATTGGAGGTACTCAATCTAATTTACATAGGATTTAAAGTCAAACCAAATTACTTTATATCTATTACATATCCTTTAATAGAAGAGTGTTTATGTTTAAGAATTCAGACAAAATTTTGAAATGAATGATTTAGCAGAAGATCTAGCAATAAGTTGGACTTCTATTAATGAATATACTAATACGGTAGATTGAGCTTTTTGAACCTAATAAATTTACTACAGAAATAAAACTAAAATTATTACATTTAAGGGATCTATCAATACCAAAAGACTAGATGATAGATAGAATAAGTAGTGCTAGTACTTCAAAACCTGTAAGTACTATAGAATATATGTCATCAGGAGATAGATTATATTTTAAAAATAATGCTATAACAAATATAAATGATAATTTAGTCTTACCCTCAAATACTCAAACAGAAGAAGAAGAGGCACCGATAGGAATGAAAAGAGTTCATATACCTATATTTCCAACTGAACCTAGTAGAAATTCTAGAAACACTAGAATGGAAGAAATACAAACTTCAACAATTATTCAACAAATGAAAATTGGAAATAGTGATGTTATTACAATTTCAAATTTTCAATCAAGAAAATATTATACATATATAGAAATTACATTTCAATTTAGAGAATATAAATCATATTCTTTACATGCTTTATTAGATACAGGAGCTACAACAAGTAGTTGTAGAGAAAATGCTATTCCTGTAGAAAAATGGGAACCAATGAAACACCTAATAAGAGCCATCGGAATAGATGGTAATGAAACCATAATTCAATTTAAGGCTAGAAACGTATCAATTTACATTAAATAATGTAAGATTTGTAATACCTAAAATATTATGTTTTCCTGTAATGCATGGAGACATATTATTAGGAAATAACTTTATATATCAACATTTACCATTTTCTATAGATAAAAAATTAATTATATTATCAATAGAAAAACCATTAGTTGAAAATCATAAATTTGTGTGATAAAAATTTTACATCACCAAGAAAAGAACAGATTAAACAACTAGAAATAGATCATTGGCTGTTTAAAATATTAGAAAATAAAATTTTAGTGAAGAATCATTAAAATTATGGCAGAATAGTCCTAGATATTATGAAATTAAATTAGAAAATTCCAATAAAATTATTAGAGTAAAACTTATGATCTATACTAAACAAGATATAGATGAATTTGATATACAAATCAAAGAATTATTGGAAAAAGGATTAATAGAAACAACAAATAGTCCACATTCTAGTCCGCTTTTATGGTAAGAGACTATGCTAAAATAAAAAGAGGAAAAGCTATGATGGTAATTAATTATAAAAGATTAAATCAAAATATTATTTTTTATGGATATTTTATTCCAAGAAAGGATGCTTTAATTAATCAGGCTAAACAAGCAAAATATTTTAGTAAATTTGATTGTAAATCGGGATTTTGGCAAATCATGCTAATCAAAAAATCTAAACCTTTAACAGTTTTTAGTGCACCTAATGGACATTATCAATGGAGAGCAATGACATTTGGGTTATTTAATGCACCGCAAATCTTTCAAAGATGGATGGATTCTATATTTAATAAATATAAAAAAAATTTGTGCTGTTTATATAGATGATATTTTAGTATTTTCAGATACATTAGGAAAACATAGAAAATATTTAAATATCATTTCTCAAGAATTCATAAAACATAGAATAATCTTGAGTCCTAAGAAAATAGAGTTAGAAAAAACAAAAATAGAATTTTTAGGATTAAATTTATCAGCAGATGGTCTTAAACTGCAAGATCATATTATTATAAAAATAAAAGAATTTCCTGAAAATATTGAAGATAAAAAATAGCTTCAACAATTTTTAGGAATAGTTAATTATGGAAGAAATTTCTTTCCTTAACTTGTCTGAAAAAATAGGTAGGTTATATGAAAAACTAAAAAAGGATAAACTTTTTATCTGATCTAAAAAAGAGTCAGAAATTATAAAAATTTAAAATTAGAAATAGATTATATTCCAAAAGTTTTTTTACCTAAACAATGTGATAAATTAATTTTAGAAACAGATGCATCACAAAATTATTGGGGATGTATTTTAAAAGCAAAAATAGTTAATAATGAAGAATTAATATGTGGATATAGTTCAGGTAAATTTAAACCAAATGAAATTAACTATGCTATATATGAAAAAGAGTTATTAGCAATTAAAAAAGGAATAAAAAAATTTCTTATATATTTCGTACAAGAAAAATTTATTATAAAAACTGATAATCAAACGGTTAAACAATTCCTTACTAACAAAAGTTTGGAAACTGTACCTAGGAGAATTAGATGGTACAATGTTATGTATTTTTAATTTTGAAGTTTTATATGTGAAATGTTCTGATAACAGTATTGCTGATTATCTTAGCAGGCCCTATGGATAAAGGTAAAAAACCTCTAGAACAAGTTGAAGAATGAACTACTGTCCATAAAAAACCCAACAAAGGGAAGTCAATAAATCCTAATCAAGTATTTGTTACTATATCTCCACAGGCATCATTTTATCCTAACTAGTGATATTATGTTCCTTATCTAATGGTAAGACAACCAGTTAAATCTCAATTATCTTTTACACCAAGAACAGTAAGTCAATACCCTTGGTTTCAAGATCCAAATTCGACATTTCAAGCTAGTTATTCTGAAATTATAAAGGGAGCAGAAAATTTGTTGAAACAACAACAAATTCGAGAAATAAAAAATTTTTATAATCCAGGTTTACCATCATAATTATATAATTTTATTAATGAAATATGGAAAACCCATATTTCTGAACAAAGAGCAAATTTCAGAAGAGCTCTTACTAAATTTTCACAATTTTTAGTTGAAAAAACAACTAAAGAAAATGAAGCACATGATTTATTATTAAGATCTATTTTATATAGAGATTGGGAAGAACTTGAAATAGAATATATGGACATTAAGGAGATAAACAATCTTCATATATGGACATTAAGGAGATAAACAACATTCTTGATATATTTCAATATTTTGATCATAAAGGAACAAACAGTTCTTTTATGAATAAAATGTTTAAAATATGTTTATATACTAAAGTTAGAAAAATATTACCAGTAGAAATTTTTACAAAAATAAATAAAGCTATTTGCAACCAGCAAGGTCGATTTAAAAATACTTTTTAAGAATATTTCTTACAAGCATATGTTTTTACAAATGATATAGATGAAAATTTTCCTACTATAAAATTTAGATTTGATTATGAACCATTTGATATACAAAAGTATTGAATGGGGTTTTATTAAAGAAATAGTATTTCAAAATTTTTCTTTCAATTTATTAAAAGATTTTCCAGCTATTATTAAGTCTATATTATCAAAAATAGTAAATCAAGACGATTTTTATTATTATTTTTATATTCAAATAAGTAGCCTTATTGGTATTGTTGAAAAAGAATGATTTTATCAGCCATATCAAATTTGGATTATTCAAAGAATGATTGGAAGCCCCGAGTTATTACCTGTCAAAGAAAACAAAGAACACTCGACAAAAAACATTAACAAGTGTTATAATAATTTTAGTTATTATTAGACCCAAGCAAGGATTGATTTAATGACAACAGCTCAACATGTACTTCAACATCATAATTATAAACTTTGGACTGATGTAAAAAGGATAGTGGCTGATGATACTGGAAATATCCAAAATCATAGAGATGAAGAATCCGTGCAACTATTAAAAAAGATAGCTGACATGGAGATCGATGATTTTCCATCACAAATAATAGATGAAACCAGAAACACGTGAGAGCTTTGGAACTCACCAAAACTGTCACTATCACCAAATTCATTACAACTAGATGAAATAAAGTTAATGAATCTAGATAATATCCAAGAAGGATAAAAGCAAAAAGATTACGTGAAAGATCCACATTCAAGTTTAGGGATGACTTAAACAATAAGGCATCCAGATGAAGACAAAAGAGTTGATTGTAACCATCAATGATAAAGACAGGTGGAAGCAATCATTAATGTAGTATTGGGCTATGTGGAAGCAACGATAAATTCATCCTTATCAAAAACATTGTGCGGGATTGAAGAAAAATTAAATAGAATTTAAGAATTTTGTTATAAATAGCAATGTAAAAAGCCTAAAGAAGGCATAAAAAAAAAGTTTAGAAATCTTCTATAAAGAAGGCATAAAAAAAAAGTTTAGAAATCTTCTATCTTACTTTCAACATTCTCTTTTTGTAAAAACCTATCATTTACTTTAATAAAATATCAGCTTCTTTATTCCGCTTTTTCCATATTTTATAAGAAAATGATTAACTTTTTATAAGAAATTGGTTTACTAAAAATTGTCATAATTTTCATGTTTGAATTTGTTTAATTAAAATTTGTAATATTTTAAATATTTTAATTAATTTAATGTTATAAAAATATATTTGAGAACCATTACATTTGTGATTTTTAAATTATTTTTGAAGTTTTTATCAATAATAAGAAAATAGGACTATAAAAAGTCAAAATCTGACAAGTGTATTTGGATAATAATTATATTATTTTTATGTTTATTTTTTAAAAATTTAATTATAAATATATTAATAAAATTTTGAAAGGGGGAGGGATGTATAAAGTAGTTTTATAAGATATAGAAAACTGTAAAATAAAAATAGTTTTATACAGATGTAATTAAATTTTTATTTGAATTTATTAATATTAAAATGTTTGATCGGGCCAAAATGATCTGAGGAAAGGAAATTAAAGGAAAAATCCAGCTAAGGCCCAGTTCGGCTTGGGCATAGATCAGATAGTGTAGCAGTTTACATCCATTAGTTCGTGTAGTTTTTTATTGGCAAAATTGGACCTCAATGTTTCGGGGTTGTGGAATGCCAGACATTGCTGAGGGGTCGTGACATGTCAGTAATGACTTGAAATTTGAAAATTAAGTTTATTAAAAAATATTACTCTCCCTCACCCTTTCTCAAAACAAATCCTAGCCGCCACCCAATGCACCGCCATTCACCACTGCTGAATGTATGCATCATTTCTGCGTGTAGTAGGGCACTTTCATGGTTCTGTAGCAATTCTGAAATGGTGTATAAAATTACTAAACTGATAAAACTGAAAGCCTTTGTTGTTTCATTTTTTATAATTTATTCAGGCTGGGCCACCCACGCAAGAAGAGATTAAGACCGGATATCATGCCACTTTTTAAGTCGTCAAATTCACGTGTATTATTTTAAGTTTACAATTCCCTTACTTTTATATCATTTATATTTAAGCCCTTTAGATTCACTTGCATTCATTTCAGCATTAATTAATGTGTCCAAATCATACACTTAAATTTATCATCAACAAAGACATTGAGACTTTTGGCAATAATAAACTATAACCAAGTAAACCACATCATACAATACAATACATGCCATACACTTTAATATAAACAAATATATTTATGCGAGGCACATAACAGACAATAACCAAATAAATCCAAACCGGCCATATTCTTTGATACAAACAATACTTATATTTCAACAAATAAATTCAAACCTTCCATACACTTTAATACAAACAAATTCATTTATGTGATGCACATGACAGACAATGACCAAAGAAACCCAAACATGTCATACTCTTTGATACAAATAATAATCATATTTCAACAAATAAATTCAAACCTGTCATACACTTTAATACAAATAAATCCATTTATGTGATGCACATGACAGACAATAACCAAAGAAATCTAAACTTTCCATACTCTTTGATACAAACAATAATCATATTTCAACAAATAAATTCAAACCTGCCATACGCTTTAACACAAACAAATCCATTTATATGATGCACATGACAGGCCATAACCAAAGAAATCTAAACTTTCCATACTCTTTGATACAAACAATAATCATATTTCAACAAATAAATTCAAACCTGCCATACGCTTTAACACAAACAAATCCATTTATATGATGCACATGACAGGCCATAACCAAAGAAATCCAAACCTGCCATCAGGGGCGAAGCCAAATCAATTTTTTAGGGGCGGATGAAATTTTAATTTTTTATTGTTTATATCTTTATAATTTATAAATGATTAAATCGAATTTTTATAATTTTAGGGGGGCTAAAATGTAATTTTACTTTTACTAATTTAAAATTTTTTAAAAATTTGAAAAGTCTAAATAGCAATTTTACATTTTAGGGGGAGTCGGGCCCATGCCACCCCCCTGGCTTCGCCCCTGCCATACTCTTTGATACAAGCAATAATCATTTTTCAACAAATAAATCTAAACTTGTCATACACTTTAATACAAAAAAGAATCATAAACCTATGCCACAATAAATGCAGTGGAATCTTTGGCATTCACAATCTAGGTCCACATGTCATACACTTCAATACAAATAAATCTATTTCAGACATAAGCCTAAGCAATTTTTTAAACAAAATCCAACAAAAAATTATAAACTCATTGAATATAAACATACACAGTGCATAAATCCCATGCGAATGCAACATATTTCAATAAAGGAATCCAAAAAGCCATAAACTCAAATCTCCCTAAATCCAAAAAATTATAAACCAATAAAGAAACTTACTCGTAACAACGGATGCAACACCATCGACTGGTTTTCTTTTATTAACCATTATGACAGTTTTCTCTTCAATCTTGGAATCTTTTGTTGTTGTTGTTTTCTCTCGATCACTTTTCTCCAAAATTTCAATTGTTCCTTCTCCCTTAAAATTTCAATCGTTCAATCGTCCAACCATTTTCTCTAAAAATTTCAATTAATTCCAATTGTCTCTTTTCTTTTCTTTTTTTGTCTGCCCTTCCCTAAACCCCAAAATTAAGATCTTTCGGCTCCTCATGTCCAACATGGCAAGTTAATTGGCCACATTACCTGTTCCATTAGGCTTGTAATCGAAAATGTTAGTGGGTAATTGATTTGGTACTTTTCGATAAAGTTAGTATATTAGGTGATTGATTTGATACTTTTCGATAACGTTAGTAACTGATTTATTATTTTTTTAAGTTTAGTAATTGAGTTGTAACTTTTCAAAGTTTAGTAATTGCAAGTGTACTTTACCCTTAAACAAATTAAAAAAGAAAATAAGAAGACGTGAAAGAGAGTAAAAAAAAAATTATTTTTAAATTTTAATATATTTTTAATATTTAATATATTTTTAATTTTTAAAAAATTTAATTCAAAATACCATTTCATCAATTACGTGTCTCGAAACCTTAGCAATGTCATCAATTAAAGTGGCATGTTATGCCAGACAAAATTGCTAACAATTGACTAACGGTTTCTATCTATTTTGGCTTTATTTGAAAATTTTTACGTCCTTGTAGGTGAGGTTGCAACAAAAAAACAAGTGAAGGGCCAAAGTGAAAAATACCAAAAGTTGAGACTGAGTTTTGAAATTCTGCCTTTTTTTTTTTTAATTTTCAAAGGTGTTTTCTAAAGGACTTCACTTACCTAAGTTTTATGGGAAATCATAGACTAATTTTGTCCACTATCATTTTAATTCGAATTTTTTAAAATAATTTAATAATTAGCCTAATTTTTTTCTCGATTGTTAATCCTGATTTAGAATTAATAACCTGTGTATGATCCAATTTTTGACCTCAACCTAAGCTCACTAAACCCAAACAATAAACCAATACAAACAGGCCCAAACCCAAACAAAACAGACAACAAAAAACCCTAGCATTGTTTGCGCCGTTATCAGCAGGTGCCTCGCGAGCCGGATGCCACCACCTTGTGACGTGTGCCACTCCACCACACCACATCAGAGACGTGCTCGATCACACACCTGCAAACAAGCAAGAATCAGTTGTAAAAAAAGGTTATATAAAGCCCGAAAGAACACTTGTAAAAGGGGACGATTTTTTTTTTTTGAAAAACAAATATACTAGAGCTATACTTTTTCTAGAATGCAGACTCAAATAACAGCAAAGGTTTTTTTTTCCTCTCTTTTCATTTTTGACTATACAAACATTATATCTTTATTTTTTTATTTTTTTCATATTCACAATATACATAAATATAATATTATAAAAAAAATTACTTACTGGAGTTCCGGCCATGTGCACGGTGGCTGCGACGCCGGGGCAGCCTGTGATGGGCCTTGCGACCGGAAATCGCCCCAAGGGAGAGAGGGGAGAGAGCACCTCTCCATTTTTTTTCTGGAATGAAAGTGCAAATGAATTTTTTTAAATTTTTTTGGCTTTTATAGCCTATCAAAAGGGTTTTATGCTTGGAAGTTCAGGAAATCGTGCCTTAATGTGCTGGGTTTTGATTTACCGCTTGCCCTCTATGCCTATCGAACATCTATTAGAACCTCCACCAGGGCAACACCTTTCTCATTGGTTTATGGGATGGAGGCAGTTTTACCCATTAAAGTTGAAATTCCTTCTCTCCGGGTTTTATCAGAGTTGAAGTTAGACGAAACGGAGTGGATCAAATCTCGATATGATCAGCTAGATCTAATTGAGGAAAAAAAGGTTAAGAGCCATCCGTCATGGTCAAATGTACCAGAAGAGAATGATGCAAGCTTACAATAAAAAAGTCCACCCTAGAATGTTCCATGAGGGGGACCTGGTATTGAAAAAGATCCTTTCTATGCAAAAGGACTTCAGGGGAAAGTGGATGCCTAATTGGAAGGGACCGCATGTCGTAAAGAAGGCCTTTTCTGGAGAGGCATTGATACTAGCCGACATGGACGGAAAAAGTCAGCCAAACCCAGTTAATGCGGACTCCGTCAAGAAGTACTTCACTTAAGAAGGAAAATGGGCCGAGGCAAAAACCCGTAAAGGGCATCTTGAGTTCAAAAAAAAAACGGAGAGGCCAAGGTGAAAACTCGCAAAGGGTACTTTGAGACCAAATGAGCTTTGAATTGAAAACCCGTAAAGGGCAATTCAAATTTTTTAGGAGAAGTAGGGCATGCGCTAGCCATCCTGTACCTGAGTTAACAATGAGGAGATATGTTACATCTTCGAGGCATTGACGAAGTACCACAGATCTCCTAGACACATGTTGAACTCAGAATGGTCTTCAAGAAGTTCGTACAGAAAAACTCAGGCTGTGATATCTGGGGCACCAATTCCACCCTTACCCATTTTTGTACCTTAGCAAAATTTGCTTCCTTTGCTCAATACATTCTTTACGGATTTTGTCCTGAATAAATTGCAATTTTATTCATCTCTATCATCTTTTTCAAGCATTCCATATTGAAATAATGATTAATGAACTAATAATGCTTTCACAAAGGAAGTTTTGCATATTACTCTGAAAGTCTCTGAATAATGCAAGGATCTGAAACAAGACAATTATTTAGAACTCACCAATCTTAAAGGGCTGGGAACGCTTGAGAAATAAGAGTCCAAGCAATGACTACATGTTCAGATTCTCTGTTGAAAACATCAGCTGAACAAGAAGACATACGTCAAGGATATCACCGTAACAAATGGCGAGCAATGACAGCCCAAATGTTAAAAATAGATCATTCTCATGACATTTTGTATTCATTCATATAACATTCATAATACATTTGGTTAGGAGCATTTTTCGATCATGACATCCTAATCATTTGGCATAAGCATAGACCCCATGAAGTCAATTCTACAGGTAGGTTCCCCAGAGGACAATATAGCAAAATTGATTAGAATTACAGATTTTGGCGAATCTTATCTCCATGTATCAGCAAGGGGGCAGATTTATGCCACTAGCCTTAACCCCCTAAGCAGTAGGGTATCAGGCTAAAAATTAAAGATCTTATCTCCCTAAGCAGTAGTGGAGCAGATCGAAGATGGTGAGCCTTAACCCCTAAGCAGTAGGGTAACAGGCTGAAAATTACAGATCTTATCTCCCTAAGCAATAGTGGAGCAGATCGAAGACGGTGAGCCTTAACCCCCTAAGCAGTAGGGTAACAGGCTGAAAATTACAGATCTTATCTCCCTAAGCAGTAGAGGAGTAGATCGAAGACGGTGAGCCTTAACCCCCTAAGCAGTAGGGTAATAGGCTGGAAATTACAGATCTTATCTCCCTAAACAGTAGTGGAGCAGATCAAAGACAATGAGCCTTAACCCTCTAAGCAGTAGGGTAACAGGCTGGAAAATGACAGACCACCCTATCTCCCTAAGCAGTAATGGAGTAGGTTGAAGACAGTGAGCCTTATCCCCCTAAGCAGTAGGGAAACAAGCTGAAGATTACAAATCCTAAGCAGTAGCGGAGCAGATTGAAACGAAAATTTTTACACCCCTGAAGATGCAGTGGGTTAAAGCGAGGCTACCTGAAGAAAGGAAGCATTAAGAAGTCAAGACTCAGCAAGACGGGGCAAAATTGGCCCTTTTAAAATCTTTGCTTCGTTCCCGTTACACGACAACAAGCAAAGAGGGTCAGCTATATGACCCAATTTTTGACCCCAACTTAAGCCCACTAAACCCAAACAATAAACCAATACAAACAGGCCCAAACCCAATGGCCCAAAAGAACAAAACAGACAACAAAAAACCCTAGCATTGTTTGTGCCGTTATCAGCAGGTGCCTCGCGCGCCGGACGCCACCACCCCGCGACGTGCGCCACTCCACCACGCCACGTCAGAGACGTGCTCGATCATGCACCTGCAAACAAGCAAGAATCAGTTGTAAAAAAGGGTTATATAAAGCCCGAAAGAACACTTGTAAAAGGGGATGATTTTTTTTTTGAAAAACAAATATACGAGAGCAATACTTTTTTCGGAATATAGACTCAAATAATAGCAAAGGTTTTTTTTTTTTTTTCCTCTTTTTTCATTTCCGACTATACAAACATTATATCTTTATTTTTCTATTTTTTTTCATATTCACAATATATATAAATATAGTATTATAAAAAATTACTTATAGGAGTTCCGGCCACCGTGCACGGTGGCCAGCGGCGGCGGGCCACGGCGGTGACCGGCCTTGCAGCCGGAAATCGCCCCAAGGGAGAGAGGGGAGAGCACCTCTCCATTTTTTTTTTGGAATGAAGGGGCAAATGAATTTTTTTAATTTTTTTTGGCTTTTATAGCCTATCAAAACGGCGCCGTTTTGGGTAGCCCCCTTAACACCTAAAACGACGTCGTTTTGGGGGCTGACCCGCGCCTTGACTCGACCCGCCTCAGGATCCGCGTGTTTTCTACGGAAAGGGCTAATTGCACTTTTAGCCCTTCCATTTTTTTATTGATTTACAATCACTTTTTTTTTCAATTTGGCCCCATAATTTTCCTTCGGTTCCAATTTAATCCCGAACGAAGTGTCGTGTTTTGGAGGGAGGGGAAATTTTCTCTTTTAGTCCCTCCATGTTATTCGCGCATTCAAATAGGTTCCTTTCTCTTTTATTTTCTTTAAAATTCGCCCCAAAATTTTATTTTTAGTTCAATTTCGTCCTTTTTTTAAATATTTCTTTTGTTTATTATTATTTTCATTATTAATTTTATTTTTTTAATTCTTATTATTATTGATACTATTATTATTTTTATTATTAATATGCTTTTATTTTTACTACTATTTTTTTATTACTATTATTTTAATATTATTACTACTATAGTTTTTATCTTTAATTAACTTTCTTATTGTTATTATATCCCTTTTTATTATTATTATGTTATTATTACCATTATTATTTTTTATTATAATCGTATTTCTTATATGTATTATATTTATTATTATCGTTATTTTTATTACTAATATTATTATTATTATTTTCAGTAGTACTATTTATTATTTCTATTTTCATTATTATTTTTATTTATCCCTATTAACTCTAATAATATTACTATCATTTTGTTATTATTAATACTATTGTTTACTTAAATTTTTTTATTATATATACTATTATTATATCTATTACTATTATTTTTATTATTATCACTATTAATTTCAATATTGCTACTATTATTTTATTATTAATATTATTTTTATTTTTCCTATCACTTTTATTATTATTTTCATTGCTATTAATATTATTATTACTAATTTAGTATCATTATTATTTTTTATTGTAATTATTATTTTAACAGTACTATTACCATATCTTTTTTATTTTATAATTATTATTATACTCATTAGAATTATTATCATTTTTTATTTGTCACTATTTTTTTTATATATACACATATTATTATTATTATTATTATTATTATTATTATTATTATTATTATTATTATAATATTTATCATTCTCATTATTATTTTTATTATCAACATCATCATTACTATTTTTATTATTGCTATTTTTTTATTATTATGATTTATTTATTCTTGTTCCTACCATTACATGTAAATCGAGGATTTTGAATTATATTTTAATGTATTTTTATTTTTGCTTTTATTTACTTTTTTACCCAAATTCATAAAAAGGGTTTCACAAAGGTAATATTTTGTGCTTGGAAGTTAAGGAAATCGTGTCCTAACGTGCTGGGTTTCGATTTTCCGTTCGTCCAAAGGACTAAATATCCTTTTAAGATTTTGACCGTGTTTTCTTAACTTCGAAAATAATGCAATATTTCATGTTTGGAAATTCGAGGAATCGTGCCCTAACGTGATGGGTTTCAGTTTTTTCGTTTGGCCAAATAGCGAAATACCCTTTTTAAAATTGCAATGCATGAATTTTGGAAATCATGAAATGATCTTGGTGTCTAGGGTTTGAAATATCGTATCCTAACGTGCTGGATGTGATATTTCATTCTTTTGGAACAGGAGAATTTCGATATCCAATTCGAATTGTCCAAACATTTTCTAAAGGATTCATATTCTAAAATCTCTTCCAATTTTTGATATTATGACATAATCAATCAATAAAGTACCAATTTTGGGCGTTGCGAGGGTGCTAATCCTTTCTCGTGCGTAACCGACTCCCGGATCCCTTTTTTTAAAATTCATAGACCAAATGTTTTATAAGGTGACCCAATCACACTTCAAAAAAAAATTGGTGGCGACTCCATTTTCCTTTTTAAAGTCGGCCCGTTTTCCAAACAAAAAAATAGTTTCGACAACCTAGTTTTAAAATTGAATTTTGAAATTAGGTTTTTTAACTGGAGTTCTAAAATTGAGTTTTAAATTTTAATTTGGATACTTGGGCTCATGTTTCAAATTTGGCTATTAGATTTTAAATTTAATTATTGTGGACATAGAAAATGGAAATCAAATAAATTTTGAATGTACAAAAAAGAAAACAAAAGATTATCATTTTACATAGAAAAATGAAAAAGAAATGTAAGTTATTTTAAAAATCATAGAAATTTTTTTTCTTATTATTCAATTTTAGAAGTAATCAATAAAAAAATTATTTTTTATTAACCCGTTTTTTAAGATCAAATCTAGAAAGCTCTTAAAATGGAATCGTCCATCTAGGATTAAGGTTAATTAGCCCTCGAATCAAAGCTCTCCCTAATCTGATTGTATCAACAAAAAAGAAATAGAACTCGTTACTCAAGATTAAGTCTCAGCCACACTTGAAGTGAGCCACATTGATCCAAGGCCAAGTTTAGATGACCTTTGGATCAAATCTTCGTTACTAATTTTCAAGCTCATGTCTTAATGATATTTGAATCAAATTCATTGTTATCCTATCCCATTCTCAAGTAATAAATTCTTGTAACCCAATGGAACAGGTGATGTGGCCAATTAACTTGCCAAATTAATTGGCCACATACCTTGTCCACAAAACAGACCTCATTGATCTAAGATCAAATCTAAATAACACTCCATTGGAAAAAAGAATCAAAAGATTATCCAGAAATTGTAACCCAACTTTTATAAATAATTTGTTTTTTTTACTTGTCCCAATACTTTTAGGTCTTATTTCGTTTCAAGGCGTACAAAGCTTAAGATAATTTTACAAATTACAAATAAAAAGAAAATCTCAACTCCCTAACTTAAGATTGTGTCTAACATGTCAAATCATAATCATAAATGAGGTTTTTTTTTTTTTTTTTTTTTTTTTTTATCATTACGAAATTAAATTTGAGCCAGTACCATTTAAGAATCTAACGAGATTTTTAACCCTTACTCTAGATAAATCTTTAGCCCAAGATAGGGTTATTAGGTTGTATGCATTGAGGGGTGGGAAATAGTTGAGGTATTTGTGCAAAAAGAAACAAATATCATTCAATGGAAATGTGTGACGAGTCTTCCATCATCCAATGCTTTAAAAGGGAAGCAAATGCTAAAGCAAGCAAGATTTCCCAAAGGAAAAATAAAAATAAAATAGAAGCAAGATTTAATACCAAGGCAAAATATTGCCTATGTAATGTAGGCAATTTAATTGTATAAATTAAAACCTCTCCCTTTCACACTCTTCTAATCTCTACAAATACACCAATGTACCTAAATTCTACCTATTCACTTCACTATCTTCTTTACCCAAACACCATCCAACCATTTATCTAAACCTCCGCTTTGCTTCTCCATAAGCCACGACGCCAAGGACAGTCATCGTATACCCGCCGATGCCAACAGCTGTGACGGGATTTCTAAACAAAAGTATTGAGATAACAACAGCCACTGCACCTTTTGCATTGCCTAATACCTGAATCACAATATCATCATCCGTAAGGAAATGCAAGAACCGGTCGGAAAACACTAACGATGGACAAAGTACGTAAAAGAAAATGTCGAATCCATGACAAGTGTTAGTTCAGCTTTCAGCTATATAGGTATTATACAAGAGAGTGCTAAAGGATATAGAATGTGAGGTTTCGACTTTCAAGTGTCCATTTCCAACTCAGGATTCCTTCCCGCGCCACTTAAGAACATGGTAGATTAGGCCAAGCTTGAATCTGGCCAGGTTTTTGTAATCCAGACTAGCCCGGGTTACATATCATCAAGCTCTTATTTAACCTAAAATATATGGGCTCGGCTAGAGTGTAAGTGTTAGATATGGGTATATGTTCAACAAGGGAATGTTCAAAGTTTCTATGTTTTTCCACGTTTTTGAAGAGTCCTTGAAGAGCTATGTCCTTGTTGCCATATATATCCGAATGAAGAGTTGGACAACATATCGAATGATTGGAAAACAGCCATCTTATTTTTCTTTTTTCTTTTTTTGTAAAGTGACCCAACCCAAACATCCGGGACGAGTTTATTGCATACAAGTTTCACAGATTATAGCTATACTAGTGCTTCAACTTCGTGCAATTCAAACATTCAATAGGAAGCGGCTGATGCCATTAATGAGAATACCTTGATGAATTGACTCAAGACACTCTTTACTGCTTAAGGTCAATATGTCCTACTGTAATCCATAGAAATATATATATCCAAAAGAAACTAGATGAAGGAAGAAGACATTGAACCTGGAGTGTTAATGCACTTGTATGTTTAGTCACCAAGAAGTTCGATAAGTTAGCTGAATATGCGAGTGTGGAGTTAATGAAAAGAAGCAGCCACATGTATCTATGTTGTCTTCCAAGTGATATGATGACTTCTAACACGTTTGGCTCCATTACAAGTGCAGTAGGCACTAAAACTAGAACTGCAATTGGGGACATGTAGAGTAGCAAATTCATCGAGTTCAACATTTCCCTGCAAGAACAAAACAACAGCACAAGCAATTACGTTACAAGGGAAAGACAAAAGGAAATGCTTATGGGGGGAAGAAGACCCGGCAGCCGGGCGAGAGAGGAATTCATGAAAGACATAACATGAAAATTGATTCTCTTTAGCGGACGGCAACAGTAGACAATAATGGCAAATTAAACTACAAGGCCGAGCACTAAACAGGAGAGTGATAGCTTCCTCTCATATGACTCTGGAAACTCGCCATGATCAGGGAATAAAAAGGAAAAACAAAACTAAAAGCACTAACTTCTATAGCAGCGACCATAGACCGAACACGCAAAGAAATGTGCAAATTGCAGATGATAAACAAATAGAAACAGAAGTGTTATACCCTTCTGAAGAAAGCAGAATGCCCTGAAGAACAGATTTGAAGGCCCTTGCAGCAGTTGCACTTATGCACATAATGAATCCGAACCAGTGAAAACCCGGTTCGCCCTGCAACCCATAATCAAAGTCAAAGGTTAGAAGTTCGTTAATGATTTAACCAAATGAGCTTGTAATGAAAGAAAGCCTAGAACTACAGAATGTTACTTAGGGCTCTTTGTCTCTTTCCTAGTTAATAACAAATCATAAATGCCTCAAAAAAAATGCAATACATATATACACAGCTAAAATAACGTTTCAACAATAGGATCTGCTGGATCAAAGGTCAACTTATACATCAAAGAAGGCATTACCAATGAACAGATCGGAGATCTTGAGCCAGTATGTTTTGTTTCCTCTTCTAGAATATTAGGACTCTAGAGCTAATTTTGCTTATATAAGCTATGCATCATATGGCTAATCACAATGCAGTCAATATCTGTTGTATATATACTTTGGTACCGTATAGATACCGATCTAACTTCACGATATAAGATTTTACTAAGACTTACAGTAAAAGAGCAGTACTGCAATATTTCTTAAATAAAAAAAACTATGTTCTTCGAAACTATTCCTTTCTTTAAGTACCCATGTCCGGCACCCCCAAAATACATAGAAATATGAACACATACAAGTCAAATACATACTCGACACTCCCACTCGAGTCCAAGTAAAAAAACCATAAGACAACATCTGTAAATGATACAAATATTTGCTGGTTTTGTTGTTTCAATTACTGAAACTAATTGCTTATTTAAGCATAATATAGACTAATAAGTGAAAAAGAAAGACATTTTTTCGAATAAATTGACTAATGTTACTCTTGTCGGATGTGACTATCGGATATGGATACATATCGACACGAATATGATTAGATCTAGAGAATCCTTAAAGACCAGGTCCTCATAAATGGATGTCTATACTTAAGAAAAATAAAGATTCACTGTTTATACAATATTGAAAGATCAAAGCATACATTTATAACTAATTATCATTCACAAATAACATCAATATAATCTCAGATCTATCATCTCGGTCACCACATATACATCAAAAACAAATTTGTGTAATGAATTTCAAACCAAGCATCATCATAAGATCCAAAAGAGCTGGAAAATTGAAAGAAAGGAACATACCCCACTGGCAATGACAACCCCAGTAACAACAGGGACTAAAGTAGCATAAGTAACCCAAGCTTCTCTCTTGAAAGTCATCAAGTAAGCAAACAAGGCAGTGAAAAATGGTGTAGTCGCACCAACAGCCTGGTTAAAGGAAACAGGGAGGTACCTCAAAGAGATGTTACCCCCAACAACTGAACAACAAAAGACAACACTTAAAGTAGCAATCTTTAGGAACTGAGGCCTGGATTTGATTGGTTGGAGAGGGACAAGCTTGATGAAAACAATGGAGATGTAGCTGAAGAAAGCACAAGCTGACATGTGACACATTGTTAGAAAGATTGGGAATTTGAAACCATAGTTTGAGAGCAAGTATTTGTTTAAGAGAAGAACTCCAATGTTTGAGGAGTACCATAGGATTATGAGTGAAGCTATGAAAAGGGTTTGCTTTTTTGATGATGGCTGTTGGGTTGATGACATTTTTGGATATTTTCAAGGTTCAGAGAGAAAAGGGTTGGATCTGTTTTCTATGAACTCGATGAAGAAGAAGAGGACGATGTGAAGAAGATGCTGTCACCTGAGCTTCAATGGAAGTTTGGATTTTTTTTTTTTTTATGGTTTTTCTTTATTTTTATTCATGTTTGTTAACACTTTTTTTTAAAGTTTATGTTAATTCTAATTTTAAATTAAATTATAAAAATGGGTTATTTCATTTTCTTTAAAATATAAATCATTTCTGCTTTTTAATGAGAAAATTTATTTCCCCTATTTTACCTACCAGATAGTATATGTTGTTCATCTTTCAAAATCATAAACATTGCCCTTTAACAACATTCTTTTTTCCATTTAAATTTAGTAAATTTTGATTTTACAGTTTTTCTATCATTTTATCATTTGATTGATATACAAGTTAATAGAGTTTTTTCAATTTTACAAATTTAATTAAAAATTGTTATGTGTCTTTTAGTTATTATTTATTAAATAAGGACATGTAAAATCGTTTTTTAATCTCGGTTTTGAGTTGAAAATTTTCATTATCGATATATTAAATAGTTATTTTTATTATTTATTTATTTCACTTTTGAATTAAAAAGAGAAAAATACAAACAAGATTAACTATTTGTTTTAATCAACTAACAAGATCAACTATTACACATTTTCATAACTATTTATATAATTAATATTTTAATGATTCAATCGTTAAATTTATCAATATAATTGTACTTGTCATGCATTTAAAATTTTGAACTGATTCGATCTTACTATCATATCGATCTAAAATACTCTATATATTAATATATATCCCACGGTTGAATTTTTTTACATGAAACAAATGGTTAGAAATTTTAAATTGACATCAAATTTTTCATGCATATAGATCATGAAATATACTGATCGGATTAACAAAATATTGTTCATATAAATAGTTATAGAAATGTGTAAAATTAGTTTAATTTTTAAATTGTGTAAGTTAATCTCTTTTGTATGTATTATAAGATTTAAAACCCAAAGCTAATGTAGATAGCTTATTTATGGATAATTATTAACCTTTTAAGGATTTTAAATAAATAAAATTTAAAATCTCAAGTAGTAGGATTTAGAAGAGTTAAAATTTTTATGTGAGAAAATAAAAATATAACATAAAAAATATTATTATAAATATAAATATTATTTAATTACCATTAAGATGAATAATATTTATCTTAATATTTAAATTTATTCTCATTATATTTTATCTAAATTTAAAATTAATTATTTCATTAAACTTAAATTACTTAATCTAATTTAAAATTAAGATAAGTAGATATATAACATTTCAATTTTAAAGAGAAAAATAAATGAAGATATCTTATTTTTAAGGTATGTTTGTATGTATGATTAAGTGTTCAGAATTAAAATAAAAGCAAAGTGTGTTCCTTTTTATTATTGAAAACTTTCATATTTAATTGTGATGATGACCTTGTTGTTCGTATTTGATCTGACAGAGTGCCGCGCGTATTCTGGAGTTGTACTCTGTCGGTGGAAGGCTTAGGAAGAAATCGAGTTCAATTAGGTTTTTTGATAAAACATTATTATTTTATCTACAACTCATTTATCCTATCCTCAATCTACTTATTATCATTTATTCCACTAATCACATTTTATTACTTACTTATTTTTAATCTCAAAATTTACTTAGAAACCAACTTTTATTGATTGCCAAAAATTAATTCATAATACTAATAACAATTCTTATTTTAATTCAATCTCCAATTTGTTCAAACTAACAAATCGCATCAAACTTATTACATGTATTTTCAAGTTAGGCAGTCCTATCGAATTCTGGATTTACTGACTAAACCCTTTTGATTTTCGATCAAATCATCTTCTCCACTATTCTTAAACTCTCATATGCTAGTAGGCTAGGCTCTTATCAAGAGCCGAACACAAAATGAAAACCATAATTTTTTCTAGTGGGGAAAGTATCTTTTCTATGGTAGCAAAATCTGAAAATTCGTAGCCATTGCAACTATAATCTCACAAATCTATATATTGAATGCTCACAAAAAATTAGAATTTATTTGAGCCTAAATAAATTTCCACTAAATTTCGACAAAGTATCCTCGTTTTTGTGTTGAATATTTTTTAGTACCTGTAATCCAAGAAAAAATCATAAGAGCTCTACTAGAATAGAAAGAGAAAAAATTATTTAAAAAAAAAAAACCCTAAGTCCTACTAGAATTCCATGTGGTGGGCAATACACTCCCACAATGATTCCTTAATATATTAGGTATAATTATATGTGCAATATAATTTTATATTAATTTAAAATAAACTTATATAATTTATCCAACTTAATATTCAATTTTCTATTATTAAGATATTATTTGTTTATGTAATTATAATGAATGAATTAATTCAATAAAATTATTTTCTCATCCTAATTGTAATTCCATTAAAGTCATAGCAATTTTACTGTATTAGAATCTATAAGAAAATAAATTTAATTGTCATATTCAAAAAAACTGCTATGACTAATTAATTTAATGTTCACTTCTGGACTCAATTATTCAATTGCATTCAGTTAAATAGCAACCCAAAGAAATTAAATTAATTCCCAAGTCATCTTTTGTTTCTTCCAATTAAATGCTGATAGTAATTCATGGATTCTATTTCTCATTCATCGTCTTGTTCATTTATCATAATGGTTCTAGTTTGCAATCCATACAAAGTTGTTTTGAGCTAACGGAGGGGTCGATTGGACATGTATAATTAGAACTTAAATAATTTGTAATTTAGTTCCGACTCTTCGTCTATTAATTACAAGATTATTTAGTCAATGCACTAAAAGTACCATGATTAGTCTCCTCATTATATACCATTACAAAAACAACTTAGATTTATGTTTTATCTAACGATCTTGACTTTAGTGTTACTCTTATAGGATATTTTTAATCTCTCTGAATTAAATCTTTTCACTCAATATGATCATATTTTATCTTATGGCCACCAATGCATCTTCCATAATGAAAAAAAAAAAATACTAACAAATAGTAAAACAATCATTCGTCTTTGACGAATGACTTGTGGCAACATTTATTTTCCACAATTCATGCAATTCTAATGAGAATATACTATTTACTCTTTAATCAAGTTACGAATTCCAATATTGTAAGTGAAATCATGGCATACATAAGTCGCATACCAACTTTTAGTTCTAAGACCAATGGAAAACAAGCTTTCAATATATCGAAGTTTACGAGTTAGGTACATATGGTTAGTCATTTACTAAGGACTGAGGTAAGCCACATCATGAACGTCACAAATAAAAAAAAACCATAAATAGATCCAAGATAAACAATCTTGTATCCTTCTCAATGTATCATCAATCTAAACAATCACACCTATATTTTTATTTTCTAGGAGTCATCATGTAATGGCTTAAATTCAGGGTTATCGAAACAGTGGTTTCGTAACCACAAATCTGATTTAAAAAGAATATTTATTTTAAAATTATTGCATGAATATTAATATGATAGGAAATTCGTATGAAAATATCGATAGAAAAATTTTACCGATTTAGTGGTTAATTAGAAAAAAAATATTGCAGAAATTGGGTAAAAACGAGGTATCGAGACCTTGATCTCGTAAAATTGAGTCGAAAATATTTTTATAAATATTTATGAAATTTTGGTATTGTGGTATTAAAATTTCGTTAGAAAATTTTAACGTTTGGGTAGTCAATTAAATAGAAATGACTAAATTGAAAAAGGTGTAAAAGTTGCTAAAATGATTAAATAGCTTAAGTGTCTAATGAGAAAGGATTTAAAAGGAAATTAGACCCAAAATTATTTGGGCTGGACGTCAAGGGCATGAAATCAGCAAGAAAATTGATGATTTAAGGGCAAAATTGGAATATTGCATAATTAACTAAATAAAGTTAAGACTAAAGTGGAAATATCTAGATTTCTTTTGATTTTTCTTCATTCTCATCAGCCAAAACGCCATAGCAGGGGTTCTTTAAGCTGGTATTTAATAATTTTTGCATCAAGTGAGTTAATTCTTGCTTTTTTCTTGTAATTTT